>OX336390.1:919013385-929013385 GCA_946902985.2 Meconema thalassinum
AACGAGTGCCTGCACATGCAAGTTCATTTGTCGTCGAATGATGAAGTTATGGAGTTATACAAATATCGGAAAAAGGCTTTTTCGACATTTATCCAAACGTAGGAATTGCGCTCCGAATGCTGTTGTGTACACCAGCGACAAATGCTCACGTCAGCAGAACGGTCGATTTCAGCGCTAAAGAGAGTAAAGAATTACTTAAAATCTTACATAGGAGAGAACAGGCTCAATTCACTCTCAGTAATGTACATAGAGTCAGAAATAATGCAGTCAATTTACTATGATGACGTCATTCATTCTTTGGCACAGGAGAAAGTTCGTCGTATGATTCTAAAAATAAACGTAACAACAGTAACATAGACTATATTATTCTGATGTTTATTAAAGTCATTGAAGTCGATTAAAAATTATATGTCATGTACTAGTGTATTTAATTTGCTAAATTTCCAAAATAGCTTGGAGATGGTGGGGGGCAAATGTCAAGTGCCTAGGGGCCCTGGATCTCAAAGTCCGGGCCTGTCTGCCAGGTTATTTAATTCCGGTGTGAGGGCCGGTACGGGTTACAGTCAGCCTTATGAGGCAAAACTGAGAAGAGGGGGGGGGGGGGGGATTTATTCCTACATCAGCCATCCTATAAGTAGTTTTCTGTGGGTTTCCACGTCTACTCCTGGGAAATGCTGGGATGGTTCCTAACTTAAGGCTATGGCTGCTGGCTACCCGAATCCTACCTCCATTACAAAATGCAGACACTAGTACAGTCATCACTAGGGCCCGGATGTTAATGACGTCATCTTTTTACTGAGCTGTCTAAAACAATGCTGAAGTACATAGAAACTCCGGACGGGCCATCCCGTCTTCAAATATGTCATTTTAATTTTGCATCTTTTTGCATTTTTTCCTATTTTTTCCATTTTAAGAGCATTTTTTAAAGTTTGGTAGATTTTGTGGTCTTATTTTAGAGAAATCGGCCTTTTGAGGTCATTTTTTTTCCAATTTAGTCATGTCACAGCTTGATATGAGGGAGTTGCGTGTCTCTGAGTTAAGAAGAAGCTAGTAGCTGATACAAAATAATTTAAAATATTGAAATATTGATTCCATTTCCTTAATCAACCGGGTGGAAACTAGTCTTAGCAACAATCGTGGTGAAATTGCTGCGGGTATTGCATCAAAACTGAAAAAAATGCTGGACAAAAACAACGGGTATAAAACATTCTGCAAAATCTCAGACATTCTTTCTGTTGAAAACTACTGCACTGATGGGATTGAGGAGGATTTAGCAGCAAACGACCTTCCTCACTTCAAGCACGCTCCCATCACATCAGTTGATGATGAACGCAGCTTTTTGAGATATAAAAATTTGTTGGCTGATAACCGCAGATCAATTACATTTGACAACATCAGAATGACATTAGTAGTGCAGTGCAACTCAGACTAAAGTGAACAACCTTTTGTTAAGTGCTAGAAATCTATTTTGATTGACTTTTCAGTTTAAGCTTAAGATTTCATTTTTGAAATATTGGTGAGTTTATAATTATAAGATTATTTTCTCCATTATATGTTGCATTTTTCGAATTTTTAGGTCATTTATTGCAGTCATTTTTGAAAGTTTTAAGTGCATTTTTTAACTTTTTATGCCATCAACAGCCGGGCCCTAGTCGTCACAGTAACATAGGTTTGCCGACAAATTCTACACACACCCAAGTACGCGGGGATACATGACCACGATGTCGCAAAGCCCCTAAAGAATCAACAACAAATTCCTCACTCACGTAATTTGCCTTCATGACTCTAAATCAATAGCAGCTCACTGTCTTAAAGATGAAATAGATTCTGTTTGATCTTATAATCCCGAATCAATAATTCAAGAATCGACCCATTTTGTCTTTGCTGCTGTAAATGGAAGCACCGTGAATTATTCATCGTGCGTCTACAGGAAAGTATTCTAATCCTCATTGCACTTTGAAGACGTATGCCTGTTGATAGCATTTTCACTCTGTTATCCTGCGAGCTGATGAATACAGTGGAGCTGTTTGGGCCAGAGATCACTCCAATACTTCTAGAAAGAAGGAAACTGCGCTCCGTAATGACTTCCGAGAGCCTTGAAGCACTTCACACTAACGATGGCAATCGAATAAATTTACATTCATCGCTTTTAGGGTCGCGTGTAGTGTGTCATTCTTATACTGGCGTAAACAAGAATCATGAGAGGAACACAAAGAATTGAATACACGTAGGATTATATTGTTTCCAATTAATTCTTTTTTGCTATTGAAGGATTATTTTGTTTCAATTCAATGTACGTTTTTGCTATTGTAGAAATTCATTGTTCTCGTTCAATTCTGTTTTCTTTTACTATTGTAGTATTGTTCCCAATCAATTCATTTTTTTGCTATTGTTGGATTTATTGTACCCATTCAATTCATCTTTTTGCTATTGTAGGATTATATTGTTGCCAATCAATTATTTTTCTATTGTAGGATTGCATTGTTCCCATTCAATTCATGTTTTTGCTATTGTAAGATTGCATTGTTCCCATTCAATTCTCTTTTGTTTTGCTATTTTAGGATTATATTGTTCCCATTCAATTCTCTTTTGCTTTTGCTATTTTAGGATTATATTGTTCCCATTCAATTCTCTTTTGCTTTTGCTATTTTAGGATTATATTGTTCCCATTCAATTCTCTTTTGCTTTTGCTATTTTAGGATTATAAATAAAAATAACCCCTGGCACTACAGCCCATGAAGGGCCTAGGCCTACCAAGCGTCCGCTGCCCAGCCATTCGGCCTGCAGATATTGGGGTGACGCGTAATCAGCGCATCGGGTCCCCTCGGCCGTTATTCTTGGTTTTCGTGATTGGGGCGCTGCCTCACAGTCAGACAGCTACTCAACTGTCCTCACGAGGCTGAGCGCACCCCGTTCCAGCCCTCACGTCAGTTTCTAAAATCTCTGACCGAGCCGGGAATCGAATCCGGTGCCTCCAGGTGAGAGGCAGGCGCGCTACCCCAACACCACGGGGCCGGCCATTTTTAGGATAATAATGTTCCCATTCAATTATCTTTTTTTTTGCTATTGTGGGATTGCATTGTTCCCATTCAATTCTCTTTTCTTTTGTTATTTTAGGATTATATTGTTCCCATTAAATTCTTTTTTTATTTCGCTAATGTAGGATTTTATTGTTCCCATTCAAATTTCTTTATTTTGCTTTTATAGGTTTATATTGCTCCCATTCAATTTTTTTTCTTTTGCTATTGTAGTATTATATTGTTCCCATTCAATTTTTTTTCTTTTGCTATTGTAGTATTATATTGTTACCCATCATTATTCTTTTACAATGCGAGGATGATGAAGAACAAGAGTTTAGTAGTGGACTATATTTTCATCGAGATCATGCTGCACAGAAATATTATCTATCATAAACCATACTACAGTATTAACACCTTCGAAGACATTTACCAAGTAAGTTCGCACAATAACAAAATTGATTATGTTCTCTTGGTAGAAGGAGTAATATTTGCTAATTATTTTGTTTGTGTTTCTTATAGTGGTATATCACTTGCTGCTTCCAACATACTACGCATTCATACGCAGTTGAAATACATTATTATTATTATGGTCGTCATCAATAGAAGATCTATTTGATATTATTTTCAATTCAATTACAAGTTAATAGGTTAATACAGAATATATAATAATATTCACAGAATAACTGAAATAGAACATCATTTAATTTTCATAGAAGAAATTTTCACCTGTCAATATCTTTGTTTTTAGAAATATTACTTAAATGCATTTGTAGCAGATTCGATTTCATTTAATTTGTATAATTTAAGTATAGCCTATATAGTATTTTGAAGTTAGTTAACATACTTCGTTTTATATTAAGTTTTTCTTAATTTTATAATCTTAAGAAAATCTTGAATTGATTTAATCTCATGATATACACTGCGTGACCAAAAGTCACGGAATGGATAGTAGGTAAGTGCCCCGGGACTTGCAGTAAGGTACTGTCCCGGCATTACTTGGAAGGATTGTGAAATGAAAGGGGGAAAACTACACTTAGGATAACCGCTGTTAGCACCAGGATTCGAACCGACGATTTCTGAACGTGCTTCAGCTGCCCTGGCTGCTGTGGTGCACGATTTAACGAGCATGGCTACGCCGCAGCACACATGAAGATGAAACTAACAGCAGAGGAATTGTTGCCTCTATAAGGCACTGCCATTAGGACATAAATGATTGTCTTCTACCTGGTCTATAAATAATCAATTGGCTGGAAATCGAATATCAGAGTTACCTCAACCTTTTTGCATGATGTGTTCCATTTATTAAATGTTTTGCCATTTCACTGCGTAAAACAGAGCATAAAAGTACACATTTATGAAAATGTGAATGATATGAAACGAGCTGTGATAATACAGTCCATCACCATTACTGAAGGTCAATTTCCGAGCTTTGTATTGGACCATCAGCACTGTTGGAACAACAGATTCACTCTGCTATAGTAGACTATTTTGGAGACTACCCCGTGGTGTAATGGCTAGAGTTGTTAGTTGCCATCTCTGAGGTGCGTCTTAGTTTCTCGAGTCTACCAAGACAATTAATTTTGGAAGGGGAACGTCATATACGTAGCCACATGAGAAAATCTAAGTATATAAGATTATAACCCCAGTCATCGTAGTAGTAGAAGCAGCTGTCTGTGGTTTCTCACTTTTAATCTGGGCAAATGTCAGAGTTTTGACCCTAGTCAAGCCCTTCTCAATCCATTATAACTACAGTATAAGAGACCCAAACATGGATTTTACACTTGACCTTGGATAATATATGATTTTCATATCTTATTTCATATTCTGGGACTCATTGCCAATTGAAATTACTGTCCATCATCATCACTACTGCATTAGAAATATTTGCATAATTACCTAAATATGCGTGTTTAGTCTTTATTTTTTGCTCATTCAACGATGGCAATTGTCACTGCTTGTCGTTGCGCATGAGGTTTCTTCAACTGATAGCGCATACATTGACGGTCGCCAACATGTGGTACAAAAAAGATTGGGAAAATGATGATCAACCCAGGGGTGCATAATATATGGCTAACCCTAGTAATTATTGGTCTAGGCAAACGCCGCGCTTTCTTGTAGCAAGATATAGGCTATAGGGCGGTTCAACCAACACCAATATCTATTCGTCAATAATTCACCCGGATAATGGCGGACAGAGCTGGAATGTTGCTATATAAGTCTTGATCTAAAAAGGGGATGCTGGGCGGGTTATAAACAGCGGTGGAGAAAACATCTATTACTTTATTTAATCGTATGGTGAATTACATAAAAACAAATCACAAATCCAAGTTCAAGTTTTGGAGCCATTCCACAGTACATTCTCGAAGATGAAAAAGATCACTAGGGCTCTCGGAGTAGGCGTGTAGAGGGCAGCGCTGGATGATATGGTCCATGGTCTGTTCCTCCGCATTGCATTGACACAATGGGGAATCTATTCAACCCCACTTATGGCATAGGTAATTGCAACGGCCGTGCCTGGTTCTCAGTCTATTGAGGCGACACCATAATTTTCTAGGAAGGTCAAATCCTTGTATTTTCACCGTTGGGTTGATCTCCAGGGCACTAGTTCCAGACGTTGAGTTTGACCATTCGTCCTGCCAGCATTGGTTTAGGTTGAATCGATTTGCCAGAAGTTGGTCGGCCAATAAACTGGTTGGTCTCCTCGAATGAAGTCGCTTCGGTGGTGGGTTGGCAGAATTCCTGGTGTATTGGTAATGAGGGAGAAGCATATATCTTCCTTGCTTCTCTGATCAGAGCTTCCTTCCTCCTCAGGTAAGGTGGTGGAATGTGGCTGAGTACTGGTAGCCAGTGGCGAGGGGTTGATTTTATGGTGCCGGTTATGCAACGCATAGTGTCATTCAGCTTGGTATCCACTTTATGCACATGTGCACTTTCCAACCATACTGGAGCACAGTATTCCGCTGCAGAATAGACTAGACTGATACCCGTTAATCTTAAGCAGTCCGCCGTGGCTCCCCATGAACTAACGCAAAGCTTGTGCAGGATGTTATTTCTGGTGGAAATTTTGTGAGAGAGCTTGGTGAGGTGTTCTTTGTAGCTCAGAGTTCGGTCCAGCGTGACACCTAGGTATTTCGGGAATGGGTTGTATTTCAGTTTTTCACCACGAAATACAACATTTGGCTTGTAGTTTGCTAGTCGGTTGGCAAGATGGAAGCATGAAATCTCTGTCTTAGACATACTTGGGATCAGTCGCCAGGACTTGAAGAACGTTGACATTTTCTCCAGATCGGTTGTAAGAGTGCCTTCTGCATCTTCAAAAGTTCTCCTTTGAGCTACCAGTGCAATGTCATCTGCGTAAATAAACTTAGTAGCTGTTGTTGGTGGCAAGTCATGAATGTACAGATTGAATAGAACTGGGGCCAAAACTGATCCTTGGGGTAGACCATTATTTAGTTTCCTTTTGCGACTTTTAGCATCATCTAGAAATACTACGAACTCTCTTTCACAAAGCATGTTAGAGATAAGATTTGCAATTTCCAAACAGGGGATAGCTTCCAGCACTTTGAGGAACAGTCCATGTCGCCAGACAGTATCATATGCGCTAGTCAGGTCGATAAAGACAGCTGTTGATTTTAGCTTTTTTTGAAACCCTGCTTCAATGTGAGTGGTGAGGGCCAAGACTTGATCAGTACAGCTTCGGTTTTTCCTAAATCCAGCTTGTTCTGGTGGGGTTACAGCTTCAATGAGTGGTGCTATCCTGGCAAGAAGGACTCGTTCTAAAAGTTTATAAATGCAGCTAAGAAGTGCTATTGGACGGTAGTTTTCAGGTCTCTGCTCCGACTTGCCAGGTTTAAGAAGGGCGATCACCTTTGACCGTTTAAACTGCTTTGGTAGGTTGTTGGTCTGAAGGATGAAAGTAAAAAGTGAAGTAAGCCAGCTGATGCTATGTGGACCCATGTTTCGCAGGAATTCATTATAGATGCCATCTGGACCAGCAGCTTTACCAGTTTTCAACATCTTGATAGCGGTTTCAACTTCCTGAACAGAAAATGGCCTAGACAGTTTCTCATTCTTCTGAGTTCTACGTTTGAGTTCGGTGAGCTTTTGTTTCACTGTTTTCGTGTGACATTTATCTCTTTTGGATCGTGTAATGTCCACCATTCTATTTGCAATGGCATCTGGGCTCAAGTTAGTATACTGCTTTTTGGAGACATGTTTTCCAGTAAGACGATTTAAGACTCTCCAAGCCTTTCTGCTCGATTTCGCGAAGTCCATGTTTTTCACTGTTTCTTCCCACTTTTGTTTCCTATTCTCCTCTAGTGATTGTAGCAGCTTCGAACCAACTTCATGATTGCCTGTTGTTAGATATTCTTCGTATAGCGCCTCGCTTTCAGGGTTCCATCCTGGCACATAGTCTTTTCTGAAACCTCTAGGGATGTTTAATTTAGCAGCTGAAATTACTAGGTTAACGAAGTCATCATAGTTATTGGCAATTGGCTCTAGTTTTGAATCAAATAGCTTCCGATCAAGATCTTCAGAGAATTTGTCCCAATTTGCACGGTTGAAATTCCACCTGGGTAGAGGTACTGAGTTCACCAGGGGTATCTTCGTGCCAGTTTCCAGAAGAACTGGTCGGTGTTGGCTGTTTGGGAAGTTAGACAGTATTTCACGTGCAGTGTTAAGAGGCTGATCAAGACAATCCTTGGACACAAATGTTAGGTCGGGATTGTAGTCTCTTCCCCAACGAGCAGAATGGAAGGAGCCTTTGTCTTTCGCGTCAAAAACTAGATGCAGATCGGATATTTCTGCCCATTGAGTTAGTACCTCGCCATCATCATCTACTGTGTCATACCGCCAGTTTGTGTGGTGGCTATTAAAATCCCCAGTATAGATGCAGGGATGGTTGAAGGTGGGCAAAACTTTCGACGTCCATCTGATGCAAGGAGGCTTGTACACATTAACGACGATTAGGTCATTAATTGTTACTACTATAGAGAAGATAAGATCTTTGTCACTCGATTCAACAACTTGTACTCCAGTCAGGCCAGATTTGGCGTAAGTGGCAATTCCATACTGTTGGTGATGGATGGCTTCAACTAATGTATAGCCCGGTATTTGTCCTCTTCTAGCAAGGTCCTGTTCATCTTTTGTGTGTGTCTCCTGAATGTTGACTATATCAATGTTGAGGCTATTAAGCTGTTTGTGGAGGTAGTCACACTTGGCAGAAGTTATGCCTTCAATATTTAGTTGGAGAATGCGGACGGAAGGTCCAATGTCTATGGCTTGGTGGTTCTGAAAAGAACCGTTATAACGAAGAGTTTGAGACATTGTAATTTTTTCAGTTTCACCGTATGTTGTTGTTGCTCGCTTAGCACCACCCAGGGGACACGTGCAGGGCAATTTATAGGTAACTCCTGCGGACATGAGCAACTAAAGCATTCCCACAATTATTATTCGTCATTACGAAAGGTATTTTGGCTAATGTAAGTAGTGTAAAAATATGTAAAGTATATTTGGGTCTCCTCTGGTGTTACACACAATCCTAGCCTCCTAGCCTCATGAACAAGTATATACAAAAACTATAACAATAACACAGGTTACCACACACACGTGTCTGATGACCAATATCATCATTATCGAAAATAACTGAGAATTCTGTATTTGGGGTTAGTTGAACCACCCTATATAAACTAATACTTATTCTTCTTGGCAATTTCGTTTTCCCTCTACAATTCGCCCGACTTTCCGTCCTCACCCTCAACGAGAGATATTCTGGCTACGAGCCATGTCTCCTCACGTTTGTATCCCAGCTAAAACATTAAATTCATTCCTTGCAGTAATTGCGACTCATTTGATAAACACAACTAATTTGCTTAACAAGTCGCCATTGTTACTTGAATTACAATAGGCCTATGTTTGTTCTTTCCCTCACTCTGTAAAATAGCTGACAGTCTTGATTAATTGTACCGGATTGATTAGAGCCACGATATCTTGTACTTGCCGAGTTACAGTCGATCATTATCGATAACCAGCTATCCCGATTATCGATGTGCCACGTAACGACACGGAAAGCTGTTGCCACTTAGCGTGGCTCGGAGCAGACAAGCCAATTAACTCGCTAGGTAACGTCTCGTCAGCAGAAAATGGAATACTATCATTGTGGGTGTTATCGAGCTATGCAACTACAAATATACTGCTCGGGTCTAAGCTGCGTGAACCTGAGAGTAATGTGCATCGCGGACTATGAGAAGTGGTGTTGATGAGTGATCAGGTTTCTCGGTCCGTGCATAGTACAGAACTTAATACACTGGTCGGTGACTCACTCACTCATTCGTAACACCACAGTGGTTTGAGCACCGGGTGAGTTAGCCGTGGTCGTTACGGCATGGCTGCTGGCAGTTGCTCATATCCGTGAGGTGAGGAGGTTCGAATCCCCCCGCCAGCAACCTTGAAGATGGTCTTCTGTGGTTTCCCATCTTCCTTCCAGGCAAATGCCGGGGTTGGTCCCTAATTATAGGCCACAGCCGCTACCTTCCAACTCCTCGTCCTTACATTCAAACATTCCTCCCGAGACAACAATCCACACGCGACGGTACTTGTAGCTCACCCATTGGGTGTCCGTCTCGAAGCAGCTACAAACTGGCGAGCCGAACATGTCCTCGGACACTCCTGGCACTAAAATCCATACGCTTAAAAAAGTGGTTTCAGCAAAGGCCCTATGTTAGCAGAATTGGAATAGAATGTGATCACTTTCGTGATGTTTTCAATGTTTAGCTTGGCCCATTTGTCGGTCAAATTTTGTTTCTTGTTACCGAGATCCCCGAATGGTAATTATTTCTTTGTAAATGTATTAATTGCTTAAACCAAATGCATAATCTTGTTATCAAGCACCAATTCATAGATATCATAGCTCTCACCTTGAGTGTTCCAGTCGCTCGCTACCTCAAGCTTCCTCACTCCCGGCATACACGGCATCTTCTGGCTCATCTGCTGTCCGCTGAGCAGGGTCGACTGACGTCACCCTGACTTTCGTTCGACCAATGGCAGGTCTTTGTCTGGTCGGGCAATCTCCAGCCTTCGAGATTGTTCCATGATCACTATTTAAGACGCCACCTGCTGGCGTTCTCCATCCACTTCTGATCAATCATCATTCTGATCACATCGTCATTCAGATCAACGCTGCCACACCGCATGGCACTATTTCCAGTCGCTGCTTCACCTCGCTGCTACGTCACGAGGCCTCTACTCTGATACATCGCTCAAGAGGACAGGAATGTTTGCCAGCCGCAGCACACTGCAAGTTTCACCTTAGATGGTGTATCTCACTTTAAACTTCGAGGAAGCAGCAGTCTTCCTGGCCGCACCCAATGTCGACTTAAACTCAGTCACCGCCTGGACACTACCAGTGTCAAACCATCACCAGAAGGGAAAAGAAGAGTTGAATATTCATCTTTTCGGAACATGCATCTTGAGGCCATGAGCGCCTCCCCCCGAAGAAACCGTAGAGGACTTTTTAAACAGTTTTAGGCTAACTGGAACTTTTATGGAGCTGGCTCAACAATTTGGAAGATAAGTTCAAACTTGATAAAGAACTGAATTTCTTACTCTCATCATACATTTCATCTTTTTTATGGTTCTTTTATTAATATGCATATTATATTTCGATTTCAATTTCTCTCAAATCTAGGCAATCCTTAACATTGGGTTTTCCACCATTAATCAGGGTACTGTCACCAGACCCTCTCCATTTGTTAAGATTTAACACTAATTATTCTCTGCATATCCCAGTTGTGTGCATTTATTGTGCATTTTAATGTTATTTAAAGAAAATTGTTGTCTCAATAAATATTATTTATATCTTGTTAACTAAACCTTTGTTTTCTGGTAATGTACTTTTATGCCCATTTCACCGCACCGCTTCAGTCTTTTCGCTGTTCAACAGTAGCTATTTTGGTTAAGCTTAAACCTACTTCGCGTTCTCCCGTATGGGGAAGTTTTAGGGCAGAACTTTCACCAGAAAGGAATACCAGATATCACGGTGCGAGCAGTAACTCACTGGAAGTTCATCTTTCATCTTCAAGGGAAGGAGTTGTGATACGTTACAAGACTCTTCACACATACGTGACCGTTAATCTTGTGAGTATGAGCCACAGGACCTCCTTTTTTTTAACGTAGAACTCTGAACCATTGCGGTCAAGCTGTTTGCCTCCCATGGTACTTCACTTCGAAAATCTCACATTCATTGATTGGGAATCGAACCCGGTCCACCTTAATGAGAGACGAACAGCTTGATCACCTCGCCACCATGCCCCTGATATTGATACATTTGTCGTACCGTGAATTCAATTGGTGTTGCTTATTTTAGGGGCTGTGAATTCGTAGTCATATAGCCCCGTGGATTTGATATTCGAATATGTACACCCTTAATACCAACAGCATAATATGTAAATGTACTTTCATCCTTGCGACCGCAGTTTTATTCATAAGAAGCACCGAACAATGAGTTATTGGATTAGTTTGCGGATAACTTACGAAAATATTCCATTTTACATGCACAGTCCGCGATATAAAATGAGATTCTTGGCAGTAACGGGAATCGAAGCCGAACCTTGGGGCTGACAGCCAAGAATGCTAGCCACCGAATATGAGTTAAGGTATTAGCTATTTCCAGAACTGCCATTACACTTAAAATGTACCAGGTTAGAATCCCAGCTTTCCCATGAAATTAAATTCTGGTCTGAGAGCTGGAACAGTGTACACTCAACCTTGGACGCTAGAACTGAGAAGATGTGGGTTCGATTTCCACCTCAGTCATCCTAGAAATGGTTTTCCATTTCCACTTCAGGCAAATATTGGGATAATAATAATAATAATATCGTATGGCATCGAGTGCCGAGTGCAAACTTTGTTATTTGACACCCAGAGGGTAGCTTGCATATCAAATTTCGTTGTTCCTTGAAGCACTATGCAAGTCAATGAGGTTAGATATCTAAGCTCCTTGAGCACTATAGCGCTTTCTAGTAGAGAAATGAGGAACTTTGTGTTGGCGGAAACTCCCGAGATTAATTTTGCCATTATGAACACGACCTACTGAATTCAAATGGGTTCTTTGGCATGCCAACATCGTATGGCATGGTGTCGTAATTTTTGCCACCTTTCAAAAATCACTATCCACGGCCAGGAGCGAACCTGCAAGCTTGGGGTTAGTAGACCGACACGTTGACCACTCACCCACCGTAGCAAGCTAAATATTGGGATGGTTCCTAACTTATGGCGTGACTGCCTCATTCCAAATCTTTGTTACAATGACTAATACAGGCACTGCTACAGAAACCAGGTTATCAGACAAATTCTGCACACAAACGAGTCCACAGGGATAAAGGACTACGATGTCACAAGTCCCTAACTGAAACAACAACAACAAAGACGAGTTCCGAATCAATGTTCTAAAAACATAGACGTTTATGAATCATAATCTTCAAGCGGTCAGAGCACTGTGTGATCGATTAATTAGCTTAACAATTAATTTGAGTTACTACTGTAATGGTAAATTTTAAATTCTCGAAATCCAATAAAAGCAAATTTAATTTTACTGAAAAATATTCATTCAGAAAAGATAAATTCTACAAAGATGGATTTACATGTTTAACATTTACAGAAAATTCCTTTTGACATGTGGAGTGTTTCACCACGTGGAAGTAGCAACATGACACAGGAAGAGCCAGTAATTTACGATGATGATGATAATTAATTGTTTTTTAAGAGGCCCTACATCTGGGTTATCGGCCCCTATTGGTTTGGGTGATCGTGAGAAAATAAAATGAAAATGGAAACTATAACTAAAGCTAACTACTCACTAATTAATTACAATGCTCCGCCAATGAATACAAATTCTATTTAAATTATCTATAAATGAATACGGCAATTTTCTTGCATATACCCGTACCTATAGGGGTAAATGTTTTTGCTTTTTTAACTAGCCTACTCAGTTACATACCATACTAGAAGAGGATGATGATGATGATAATTGTTATTTGAAGGGGCCTAACATCTAGGTTATCGGCCCCAAACTAGAAGAGCAAATGGAAAATTGAAAGAAGAATGAGGGGGTCAGGAAAGACGAGACACTGACCTATTAAGGCGGGAAAGTGAAAGGCTCCTTCGGATACCTTAATACCGTCTGAGTCGGAAAAGAACAAGAGTTCTTGTCGACAGGAAAGATGCCAGAGAGGAGTCTGGCACACGTAATTGGAAGCAATGCCGGACTCAGCGGGGGTTCCGTGGTCGCCAACCCATGTCCCTCAAGTTGTGAGCCCCTGGGGGATGTCAGTAATTTAAATGGCTATATCAAGGTTTGTGCAAGCACTTATGTTGGCCATGAGCAAAGGAATAGAAAGCATTCATTCTCCAGGTTGGGCTGAAGAGATTGGTTGGTTGGTTCCTTAGTTTAGGGGCTGCAACATCGCGGTCATGTAACTCCGTGTACTTTGGGTGTGTGTTGAATCTATCTGATAACCGGGGTTAATTGTGATGGCCGTATTAGTGTGTGTTATCTGTAATTCAGTCAAGGACTGAAGGCGATCAATTTCCTACTTTCGCTACCAAATTCTACCGTTAACGACACAGCTGTGAACTTGGTTACTAGATGCCACCACAACCGGCACATGGCGACGAACGTTGGAACTTTAAGAGCGTTAATCAAATCTCACCTAGAAACATTGTGGGGTTTGAAGCCATTTTTTCAGTGTAGCCTTAGTAAACAAGAGTTTAGTGCTAAACTCTTGCTAACCTGGAATTTAGCCTCACACAATTATTGTAGTTAGTGGAAGGTTCTTGTACATGTCATAAATCTATGACATGGGACCGCCGGCTTTACTTCCTCTCCGATGGAAGGTATACAGAGGGATTTTTCAGGCTCTTAAGAAATCCGACGACTTTGGCTGGGTTTGAACTTGTGACCTACCAACTACGCCACCGATGCTGCACTACTGAGATATAAATCTCTTGCTTGTCCTCGATTTACCCACAGCACACTACCTATTATCAAAGTTACTGCTCCCATGGCAAGATATTATGAATATTAAGTTACATTATTTACCCTTGTCGCGCAAATGCAAAGTAGATTTAGCGTATGAAGCTTGGACTGTGTCTGTTACTTCCTTACGCCCTACTCAACAAACCACTAATTCAGTTTACTTATGCGTACAGGCTTGTTTCCCTAAGGGGAAATCTTCCTCAAGACGGCCTGCGGGCACAGAACGTGATGATATACTGACTAGATGCTATTATTCCGCCTATCATATCACTTAATCCCATGTAGTACCAGGTGAGTTAGCCGTGGTCGTTACGGCATGACTGATGGCAGTCGCTCACATCCGGGAGGCGAGGAGGTTCGAATCCCCCCGCCGGCAACCTTGAAGATGGTCTTCTGTGGTTTCCCATCTTCCTTCCAGGCAAATGCCGGGGTTGGTCCCTAACTATAGGCCACAGCCGCTACCTTCCAACTCCTCGTCCTTACCTTCCAACATTCCTTCCCAACGGTACTTGTAGCTCACCCATTGGCTGTCCGTCTCGAAGCAGCTACAAAACTGGCGAGCCGAACATGTCCTCGGACACTCCCGGCACTAAAAGCCATACGCTAAAAAAAACATGTAGTGTCCGGCTCTGTGGCTAAATGGTTAGCGCGCTAGGCTTTGGCCCAAAGTGCCCCGGGTTCAATTCCCGACCGAGCCATCAGGGATTTTAATCTCCTGAGGTTAATTCCCGTGGCTCAGGGACTGGGTGTATGTGACGTCATCACCATCTCTTCATCCCCATTACGACGTGCAGGTCGCCTACGGGCGTCAACTAGAAAGACCAGTACTAGGCCTCTCCGGAAGCCACACGATCATTTAACATTTACCCCATGTAGTGCCTGCAATAAGGTAATTGATATTGAGACATAGAGATAGTGGTTCCATTACATTCATTAATATAATGTATGGCCTATAATTACACAATCAGCCATCAGATAGCAGAGTTAAACGTGATAATGATGTGTTAAAAGGTTATTACTACTCTTCAGGCTCTTCGATGATGGAATACACACATGGGGTTTTACTCAGGGACTGTCGTTTGTTGTTGATTCATTTAAGGGGGTTCTGCCATCGTGATAATTCGTCCTCGCATATTTAGGTTAGCGGTTGTAGGATTTTTTCTGATAAACTGTGGGTAATTGAGACTAGGATTGGGAAGGAGGTGGCAGTGGCCGCAAATTAGGAACCATTCTGGCATCATTCCCCTTGAGTAGAAGTAGGAACTACGGAGAAAAACATTTCTATTATGACTGAGGTGGGAATCGAAAGTACGAAGCTGAGTGTAGAGAGTTCCTGTACTCAGAGCAGAATTACATTCCTTAGGAGAGCCGAGAATCGAACCAGGACCCCCCGCGATCTTTTTTATTTGCCGTGTGACCTCCTAAGAGGCCGAGTGCAGATCTTTCTAGCCGACGCCCGGGGGCGACCGGCGCGTCGGTATGAGAGATGGAATGGATGAAGATGAATGAAACTGGGCAAGGATGTGGAAGGAAGCGGCCTTGGCCTGTCAGAAGGTACCGTCCCAGCATTTGCCTGGGGTTGAACATGGGGAAACCACGGAAAACCATTTCAAGGACGGTCGACGGTGGGGCTCGAACCCGCGCCCAATCATCTAACGCTGCGCTTTAGCCATCGTAGCCACTGCTGTCGGTACCACCGCAATGACAACCAATGGTGCTGGTCACTACGCCACCATGTGGACAATGAATATTTATAAATTGGTTGTGACAAATTAATAATACCGGTAAATGCTATGAACAATTTGTATTACGCTGTCCAGTCTACTATAAACACCCCATTTCCATTTATATTCCACATTCCACGAAGATAATAGTTGTCTATCACTCTTAGGTTAGTCCGCTTACAAGGTTTCTTTTCGTCGTCATCTGTAATCTCTGGGAACGCTCTGCCAAGAAACCTAATTATGTTCTGAGGTTTGGAACTAAGTACGCTCAGCTTCCTGAGGCAAATCTGAAAAGAGATGGGCTCGATTGACACCTCGTATTTCTAGATTTTTTTCCCTTTTTTTTCCCCTTTGTGGTTTCCCCACTTCTACTTTGCCTGTTTGCCACCTCTTGATGAATGCAGTACATTTGCATTTGTCTGTTGGCACAGGCTAGAGTAAAATGTGGCTTTCCACCGATGTCTCAGTCTTACTCATGGCTGTGATTATATGAAAGCTACTGACGTATGGGCGGTGCTTAGTAATCACATTCAGGGCGCAGTCAGTGCCTGTGGATGCTGTGAAAGGTTCTTACTCAATGAGGAAAGCAATGGCAAACTACATCACTCCTCATCTTGCCCAGTACGCCTCAATATAGCGCTGCTTTGTTTTTTTTGTGAATATCTACCCACATAACCTAACGGCGGTACTTTGTGAGTATCCAAGCAGCCTTTGGGCTGACTACCTAACAGACCACTTCTACTGAAGGCAAATGCTTGGATGGTTCCTAATTTAAAGGAACGACCCCTCTTCCCAAATCCCAGCCTCAATTACAAATGCACACAGACCAGATCATGGTGTAGTGGCTAGCATTCTTGGCTATCACCCCAGAGGTTCGGATTCCACTTGAGGCCATGCCAATAAATTTAATTCCAGTTTGAGGGCTGAAACGAGGTCGTGGTCTCGTGAGGTAAAACTGAGCAGAAGAGCGCTCAATTTCCACCTCAGCCATTGAAGAAGGCATTTTCCGTGGTTTTCCATTTCTACTCCAGGGATGGTTCATTACTTAACCCTTTATTGGGCAAAACTATTTCTTTACTTTAATGTGTTTCTACATTTTAATTTATTTTAATTATTGTACTTATTAATAATGTTATTATTTGTTTCTCTAATTTTAATGTTTATATAGCCTTTTATTAGCCTATTTTCATTTTAAGAAAAAATAGGCTTATGAGATCACCTTTTGTCCGTGTGTGTGTGTGTGTGAGGTGTGTGTGTGTTTGTCCCTAATAACATCAAAACGGCCGGACCGATTACAATGGAACTCGGTAAGATCATAGCACTATTCTGGCCGACCCCGACCGTACCCTTCAAATTTTATTGTCTCTCACCAATCCAACATGGCGGCTGTGCGAAATATTTCACCAGCATTCAGTATCTCCGAAACTATTGCCGATATCGACCTGAAATCGTGCCCGGTGATAAAGGGAACTACTAGAAGTTCACCTATGGGACTTTCAAAAACCTGGTGACTACAAAACCAACATGGCGGACAAGCGAAATTGAGACTTTTAAATGGACTTTTCTCGCGATTTATCCATCCAAACCTAATGAAACTTGGTACAGCAAATGTTTATACACATTGTAATGCACTGGAGTCTACTTTAGTTCAATTGTTTACATAACCTCAAGATGGCAGCTGAGCGAAATTTTAAAATTAAGTTTTTATTTCTTGTGTTATAATCATGCGATCAAAGTGAAAGTTTGAATAATGAACCTAGGCAATAATTGTCCTTGAATGGTACATAACTCTATGTCCTATACATAAAACAATCCAAAATAGCGAGCATCCAAAATATTTAGACTGTTCTCAATATCCATGAATCTTTTACAGCAATCAAACTGATTTTTTTTATGTTCATAGAGGCTAAAAACATATGTTCACCTATAGGCCTTCAGTAACCTGGTGAGCACAAATCCAACATGGCGGCGACGCGAAGTATAAATATTTAAATGGACGTTTCTGGCGAATTGAGTATCCGAGTGCAGTGAAACGTTGCACGTTAAATCCTTATACAAATGTTAAACAACTGGCATCTAATTTATTTCAATTGTTTGCATAATCACAAGATGGCAGCTGTGCGAAATTTTAAAATCTCATTTTTAGCCTATTTACATTTTATGGAAAAAAAAATAGGCTTATGAGATCACCTATTGTCCGTGTGTGTGTGCGTGTGCGTGTGTGTGTGCGTGTGTGTGTGGGTGCCCCCTAATAAATTCTAAACGGCTGGAGCGATTACAATGAAACTAGGTAAGATCATAGCACTATTCTGGTCGACTCCGTCCGCGCCCTTCAAATTTTGTTGTGTCTCACCAATTGCGAATTGTTTCACCAACATTCAGTATCTCCGAAACTGTTACCGATATCGCCCTGAAATTGTGTACGGTGATAAAGGGCACTACTAGAAGTTCACCTATGAGACTTTCAAAAACCTGGTGACTACAAAACCAGAAAGGCGGCCAAGCGAATTTGAGACTTTTAAATAGACTTTCCTCGCGATTTAACTATCCAAACGTAATGAAACTTGGTACAGCAAATGTTTATACACATTGTAATGCACTGGAGTCTAATTTAGTTCAATTGTTTACATAACCTCAAAATGGCGGTTGTGCGAAATATTTCATTGAATTTCTATATCTCCGAAACTATTACAGATATCATCCTGAAATTTTGTACGGTCATAAAGGGTACTGACACAAGTTTATATTTGTAACTTTCATAAACCTGTAAGGTACAAAACGAACATGGCGGCCAAGCGAATTTGGAACATTTTAATAGACTTTTCTCGTGATTTAACTCTTTGAGCGCAGTGAAATGTGGTACAGTTAATGATTTTACATATTGTAATGCACTGACATCTAATTTAGTTCAATTGTTTACATAACCTCAAGATGGCGGCTGTGCGAAATTTTAAAATTAAGGTTTTATTTCTTGTGTCGTAATCATGCGATCGAATTGAAAGTTTGAATAATTAACCTAGGCAATAATTGTCCTTGAATGGTACATAACTCTATGGCCTATACATAAAACAATCCAAAATGGCGAGCATCCGAAATATTTAGACGGTTCACAATATCTATATATCTTTTACAGCATTCAAACTGAAATGTTTTATGTTCATAAAGGCTATGAACATATGTTCACCTATAGGGCTTTCAGTAACCTGGTGAGCACAAATGCCACATGGCGGCGACGCGAATATAAATATTTAAATGGTCGTTTCTCGCGAATTAACTATCCGAGTGCAGTGAAACGTTGCACGTTAAATGCTTATACAAATGTTAATCCACTGGCATATAATTTATTTCAATTGTTTGCATAATCACAAAATGGCAACTGTGCGAAATTTTAAAATCTCGTTTTTACTTCTTGTGTTCTAATCATGCGAATCAAGTTTGAATATCACACGTACACAATAATCTTAATGTAATAGGGCAAAAATAAAAATCCAACATGGCGACCATCTGAAATATTTAGACGGTTCTCAATATCTACGAATCTATCACAACCTTCAAACTGAAATTTTGTATGTTGATAGAGGCAATTAACATGAGTAGGATATATGAAAATAGGCTGTATAGTTCTTCACGGAACTAATTGTTTTTAATTTTCAATTTATATTCTTATAGATTTAATTTTAATATTTCATTGGATTAATTAATTAATTAACTAATTTCAAATTGATTTTACAATTATTTCCCTAATTATGTTTAATATTTTAATTCTTATATTTCGTTTATTATTGTAAATTAATTTTTCTAATTTTCATTTCTATATATATATATATATTATTTTTTCACATTAATTGATAATGTTTTTAGTTTAAAATATTTTAAAATTTTATCCTACACTTTACGTCAAGTAGGAAATATTTGATTTTTAGAAATACTAGCACTTCGGCATAGACATTCTCCGAAATTTGGCTGAAAGATTCAATTATCAGCATCTTTGAAGGCATATACTCTCCTTATGCCAGTTGGTTAATATAGAGACCACAATCCCATAAAAGGTTAATGCCGCGGCTGTCTCCATCCCAATCCTCACCTCAACTACAAAATATGTACACGAACTAATAGGGACACCATAGGTTATCAAGCAAATTCCACGTACGCATCAAAATGCACTACAATTCATAACCATGCCTATTTCGTAAAGCCCAAGAACGAATCAATGAATTTATTTTGATTATGTTATTGGTTTTATGTCCATTTTATCTATGAGACTTTTAGAGACGCTGGAGTGCCGGGATTATTTTTCAAAGGGATCTTTAACGTGCCAGTAAATATACTGACAATACTGCCTCACATTTGCACACCCTCAAATGCAAACTATCTGCACCAGGATTCGATCCTGAAACCTTGGGCACAGCAGGCGAGTACGTTACCGCTGCACCACCCAGCCAGTCAAGGAATTTATTCTTAGGTGCCAGGTAGGAGTTTGAGGTGTTACGCCTATTTTTTATTTTTGCTCACTTACTACTACTCTCAAAGGGAAGTGGAAGAAAAAAGGGGAAAATTCAGGCAGCATGATGTACTGTACGTTCGCCGGTGTTGCGAAGCATGGATTAACCTGTTCAACACTAGTCTGGATTGGACCGTGGCATTTGGGTGTCAATTTTGGGAGATACTGTACAGTGCATTCCAGAGGTGTACTACATCTCATGGAGAGGTCAAGTACTACTGTAGTGTCAGGCCTGGAATCTGGAGAAGTGAGCCCCTGACCTTTACGGGGCGTACTGTCGCGCTCCAACAGTTACCCGTAATCACATTACACTACAAAGCTAACGCTCAATTACCCGGGCTCGTGGATCACAGCCGAGCACCGGTCGCTTTGAGGGCTCTTCTCGCGTTACTACACGCACAGAAAATAACTGTATGGTCCATGGTGAAAATATCTCCCAGCTACCTCGGGGAGGGGGACAGGACAATAACATGTCCATTCATGGGATTGTTGATTGGCTGGTAGGTTCCTTAGTTTAGGGGCTGCGACAACGCGGTCATGTAGCCCCGTGTACTTTGGGTGTGTGTAGAATTTGTCTGTTTTTTTTAGCGTATGGCTTTTAGTGCCGGGAATGTCCGAGGACATGTTCGGCTCACCAGGTTTGTAGCTTCTTCGAGACGGACACCCAATGGGTGAGCTAAAAGTGCCGTTGGGGAGGGAAGTTGGAATGTAAGGACGAGGAGTTGGAAGGTAACGGCTGTGGCCTTTGCCTGGAAGGAAGATGGGAAACCACAGAAGACCATCTTCAAGGTTGCCGGCGGGGCATTCGAACCTCCTCGCCTCCCGGATGTGAGCGACTGCCAGCAGTCATGCCGTAACGACCACGGCTAACTCACCATTTGTCTGATAACCGGTGTTAATTGTGATGGCTGTATTAGTGTGTGTTATCTGTGATTCAGGTGGAAGGACTGCAGACGATTAATTTTGTTTAAGTAGTTCCTACTTTTGCTACCAAACGCTACCATCCACGACACCTAGATGCGGACGTGGCTGCTAAATGCCTGGCGGCGAACGTTGACACTAATAGAGCGTTATCAAACTAACCTACAAATTTTAGCTTCCACAAGTGTAGTTAGTGGAAGGTTATTTTACATGCCATAAATCTATGACATGGGACCGCTGGCTGTACTTCTCCTCCGAAGGAAGGCATACTGAGGGATTTTTAACGCTCTTAAAAAATCGACGACCTTAGCCGGATTTGAACCCGAGATCTTGGGCATAGAATCTCATCATGCTACGCCTATGAGATTGTTGATGATTGATTTAGGGGCTTTGCGACATCAATGTTATGTAGCCCCGAGTACTTGGGTGTGTGGTAAACGTGGCTGATAATCTGTGTTATTTTGATGTTTGAATCAGTTTGTGGATTTGTCGGGATTGGGAAGGAGGCAGCCATGGCCGTAAGTTAGGAACAATCTCAGAATTTATCCGGAGTAGAAGTGGGAAACCACAAAGAAACACTTCCAAGATGTCTGAGATAGGAACCAAACCCTCTTCTTCACAGTTTTGCCCCATGAGGCTGAGTATTCTTCTTTTCAACCCTCACAAGGGGACCCTACGGCAATCGGATTTTTGTAATTTTTCCAGCTTCGGGTACGTAAAGGTCAGACCTCGAACAATAATTTCCCAAAACCGTTCGATGCCATATTCATAAATTCTCGAGAAAATCTACTTCGAATTTTCCGAGCACTTCATATCCAGTAAAGATGTTACCGAGTTTGAGCAGGATGCGTGGCTCACCCGGTAAGGTTCTGGCCCAGTAATCGCTGGGACGCTAGTTCGAGTCTCGCTTCGGGTGCTATATTTTTTTTTCTTTCTTTCAATTCATATACCACTAATGTGATTGAAATATAAAAAAAAACATCTAGTCTGTAATAATTCACAGATATGTAATTATAATTTCCAATGAAAAAACGCACGTCTCATTTCTAATTATATCCTATTTGAAATTGCGAATAAGCGACAAAAATAATATCCAGCAATAATATTCACACCTTGTAGATTAATAAAAATATAAATAGAAGATTAAATTAATGTAAACAATGGAATGAGTAAAATTGAATGTGATGAAATATTTGAATGTGGTGGTTTCTTCGAGATCTGTCATTATTTCGAATAACAGTCCTGCGTGTATCGTTTGCCTTTGTCACGTTTTTCTGCCTGCGAAGTAGCATGCTAAATTGCTATGCACAAGATCGCGGTTTCAAACCCGGCCGAGGTCGTCGGATTTTAAGAGCGTTAAAATCATTCAGAATGCCTTCCTTTGGTGGGTGGGGGAGGTGGGGGGAAGTAATGCCAGTGGGCCCATGTGACAGATTTATGGCATGTAAAAGAACCTACCACTTGTGGGATAGTTGAATAAGTTATATTCTTAATTTTGCCTCACAAGACTCAAAGTATCCTGTTTCAAAATAAAATAAATATGACTAATAATTATAATATTAAACAAAAGTATATGGGAAAAAACTGAAATTTGAAAATGAACAAGTTCTGTGTGTATTTACTCAAGGAACTTGTTACTTTTGGAATTTATGATCTTTCCCGTATATTAAGGTATATTATTACAATTATTAATTTTATTAAATTTTTGGCTTTATTAATTTTAGGCTTTTTCATACTTAGGCATCAACGTCCAAATTTTAAATTAATCTGAAAATGAAAAACCACAGCCTGCTTCCAGCCGACTGGGTCAGACAATGGAATGAATGAAGCCCCCATCTGGTGGCGAAGATATGAACTGGGGAAATGATTAAATGAATGACAGATGAAATGAAATGATAGTGGAGATTGTTGCTGGAATGAAATTTGTGACAGGGAAAACCGAAGTACACGGAGAAAAACCTGTTTGCCTCCGCGTTGCCCAGCACAAATCTCACATGGAGTGACCGGGATTTGAACCACGGACCCGGCGGTTAGAGGCTGGCGTGTTGCCGCCTAAGCCACAGAGGCTCTTGAAATTAATTTAATTTTGTATAATTTTATTTGTGTTAAGAGGGATAGTTGACCTCGCTGTTCCATCCCTTAAAACAATAATAACTATCTAATTAACTCGGATTTCAGACCAGAATTAATTTTCTCTACAGAACCAGTAATCCAACCAGCGTTGACAGCCAAGAATACTAGCCACTATATCACGAGGTCTTATTCTATATAAAACTGAAGGGAAGACTCAGCTACAGTATATTCGCAGTATTAAGGGGTTGCTGGTAAACAAGATAAATTAAGCCAAAGGTTTCTAAAATAATTAATCTAGAAATTAAATTAGTACATAATATATTTGTGACATAAGTTCATTTCTTCTGGCGTGTGTTAGCTAAATCAACACTTTCGAAGAAATTTGAATTTGGTAACTTTTTAGTTTTATTTATACTATTGGTACTAAGGCTAAATTCTCGATACCTTGTTTAAAACGTACAATATGGTAAGATTAATAAAATGCACCATTAGTGCCACTAGGCCAATGGTCTTGCCATGTTCAAACACCGGATCCCATGAGAACTCCGCAGTTAAGCAGCATTGGGCGTGGTCGGAACTTAGATTGTATGCCAGTTCTATGTACTACGCACTGTTGGTCAAAATAAGGAGGAAGGGAAAGGTCATGGCCACCTTACCGCACTTAAACTCCGGCTGAGGATAGCCTCTTCGGGCAGAATACCAATTACATTTTTAGGGCCACTACCCCATAAATGAATCACCGAAACACATGTGATTTTATAAATATTTCACAATCAAACTACAACAGAGGTTTTCACGATTTTACCACCAGGTGGTAGCATTTGTCGTTTCGAAATACATAGCCAAGAGAAGTTAAATATTTGTCTCAACACAACTGGTGAGATGAACTCGTCTCTTGCACTGGGGCATCTCTACAGAAACTGTATATTTCAAGTTTTATCGAATTAGTCGTACTGTTGAGTTAGCAAAATCTCCACAATATATTCTAAAATAGTCTCTTTGTCCGTTCATTTTGAATATTAGACATTTTTTTGAATTCTTCGGTGCGAGGTAATTTGATGATGATGATAATTGTTGTTTTAAAGGGCCTAACATCTAGGTAATCGGCCCCTAATGGTTTGGATGATCGTGAAGATGATATTGAAATTATAACTAAAAATAACTTATATACTAGAAGAAGAAATGGAAAACAAAAGGAGAATAAGGCAAATAAAGGACAGGAGGAAAAGAAATGCCCTCAACCCTCGAAGAAGGTGGATTGAGGGACTTGGAAGGAATGAGAGCCATAAAAGGCAGATAGGAAAGTGAAATAGGAGAGGGTCCGCCCAACAGGTAATGGATAAAAGGGGGAATACTGGACCCAGCTCAGCAATCCCTCGGGGTCACCAACTCCCGAACTCACCAGCCGTGAGCCCCCGAGGGTGTATCATTATCTAGGGTGCACCAGAAGTGTTGGGGCTACATACACCCTGCCTCCTTGAGAACCTTGAGCAGAAGGCAGGAGATAACATGAAAAGAAAAAGACGGCTGACCCCTCGCAGAAGGATGGTATCAGAAAATATGAGACAAGGGCCAATTAAGGTGGGAAAGGAAGAGACTCCCTAGGCCTCGGATACCCTAAGACCGTCGGGGTCGGAAGAGAACAAGAGTTGACCAAGTGTGGTCGACAGGAAAGAAGACGGAGAGGACCCGGCACAAGTAAGTGGAAGCAATGCCGGACTCGGCTGGGGCCCCGTGGTCGCCAACCCACATCCCACTAGATGTGAGCCCCTGGGGGGAGGTGATTTGAACTTTAGTGTGTCTGCAATAGTTTTTCTGTTATTGTAATCATTCTGTATGAATACTTAACGGCGGATACACAAAGCTATTATCAGTACATAACAGATAATGAGCCATGAAAAGGATAGTGGTATATTTTCTTGCAGTTACCGGTCTCTGGCAAGGATCTCAGTGTCACGGATAGGCCTGTCTCTGAGCGACAAGGGGAAAGGAGAATTCACGTCACAGCCTTTAAGGAAAATTAACGTTTAACGAGGACGCTCGCTGGCGTGCGAAAGGGACGAATTATAAATTGATGGGGACTACCGCTAATGACTAGAGGTGAGAAGGGTCCGCAATTGAAATTCCCAAAGTTTCTAAGTATGTGAAAAAGCAAAGCTCGGAGCGAGAGGGTGCGTGAATTGCGGGTGGGGACAAAGAGAAATATAAGCTAATCGTACTGGTCTACCAGTTAGTAGAGTAACTTCCCAATCGCACGGTTAGTTTTAAATAGATTTTTGGTTGGAAGTTGGGTGAAATAGGCTTCGCCGAGTTTGATCCCACTCTAGGCCATTTTAGAGGTTTTTTCTCCTGAATTTTCCGGAAATTCCCCAGTTCAACATACGGCAAATGGTGGGATGGTACCAAAATTTAAACCAAATTCATTTTTTTCCCCTAACTCTTGCCTTAGTTACACAATAATACAAATAATCAGGTTTATTGAACATGTCGACCACTCAAAGTGTTGTTGAATCTTTTAGGAGCTTTTAGACATCGTAGTCATGTAGCCCCATGTACTTTGGTGTGTGTGTGTAGAAGCTTTCTGATAACCTGTGTCACTGTGATGTCTGGACTAGTGTGTGTATTTGTAATCAAGGCAAGATATGGGTAGGAAACTGCCGTGGTCTTTAGTCACGTACCATCCCTGCATTTGATTCGAGTAGTGGTGGGAAACCACGGAAAACCACTTCCACGATGGCTGAGGTAGAAATCGAGCCCGCCTTTTCTCAGTTTTGCATCACGAAGCTGAGTGTGCCCTGAGTGTATTCCTCAACAGGGAAATATGAAATCATAATCTCGAGATCACGTGAGGCACTTATCCCCTACAATCAGAATGGTGAGATATGCACGATGGTGTTCATGTCCCACGTATGAAGCCTACCATGTCAATAGGAGGTTATTTGTGCAACACACCCTGCCTTTGCTTCCCATTAGAACATTTAAGTGGAAACACACTTTATTCGTAACAGTTCGAGAACTCGTCTCAATTGTTTATTTGAAGTCGAGTAAACCTCTAGCACTTGTTTGTGGTGCAGAACTTCTGCACGGAAATCCTCGAACACGAAGCAGAAGTTAATTTAAAATTGGAAAGTAGCACACTTCTGGCAGAGAGCAGAGCGAGGCCACTCGTCCGGGGTGGGGCACATGTCACTTCCCTAGTCCTCGACACACTCCAACTGTCTTCAGAAACAAAATATATGTATTTTTTAAAATTTATTTAGTCAATTTACCCTCTAGGTTGGTGGATCCCACGGACTCAGCGAGGGAACTCACCACTACCGCCTCTATGGGCAGTGTCCTGGAGCTTGGAACATCTGGTCGGGATAGATACAACTGGGGAGGTGTGATCAGCACTTCGCTCAGGCGGCCTCACCTGCAAAGCGAACAGCGGCCTCATGAGGGATGGGAACGGATGGAAGATTGGGATGGATAGGCTAGGAAGAGGGAAGGAGGCGGCCGTGGCCTTACAGTAGGTACTATCCCGGCATTTGCCCGAAGACGAAGTGGAAAACCACGGAAAACCACATCGAGGATGGCTGAGAGGGAATCGAACCCCCTCTACTCATTTGGGCCACCCGAGGCTGAGTAGACCCCGTTCCAGTCCTCGTACTGTACCCGATACCTAGTTGAGGCTATCGGCTACGCCAGCAGACATTAAGCCGAAGTTGAGATTTTGGGAAGAGTTATGAAAAGATAGCGCTCAGATCGAGTCAAGAGGAATGTCAAGATGACGTAAAAGGTCTAGGATTAAGAAGGCTCTGACGGCAGTCAAACAGATGGAATTATGGATGGAAATATGAAGCTTTATTAAGATCTATATGGAACATGGTATTTACACATCTCAGAAGAGAAGATATAACAAGCATTATATGTGGTAATAATTTGAAGGAAGTCAGATAAGCCTTAAGTTATTTTATAACTTAATAGCCGAGATGATCGGGGTTCAAGATTATATTTGTGACGCAAGACCACAGAGGTGGGGAGAACGTCACGTGACTGAGCCAGGGAGGTACAGGTCATTGCAGTCCAGAGACAGTTAGTTGAGCTCAGTGAGCCAAGCAGTCGAGCTCTGTAAGCAGAGTAGTCAAGTACAGTTAGCACGGCAGTCGAGGTCAGACAGCGAGCTGAGTAGGACATGCCGAGCGTATGGTAAAAGTCGCGCGGTGAGCAGCATTTGTCACGGAAAGTGAAAGCGACAGTTTTAACTTCACCAAGCAGCGAACGATAAGTAGGTCTTTGAGCCGGGCGGACATCCGCAGTAGGCAGCGTGAAGACCGGTTACAGAACCAGCTGTACGAGCCGAGCAAGCATAGAAGGCCGGGGTTTAGAACAGCACGGTAAAACGAGTTGGAGAACTCATTTCAAGCTGCAATTTGGAAACGCAGAACAGCATAGCAGAGCGACATGGCGAGGCCAGCTTTAGGCAGAGATTACAACATTGAGTTGGAACGTTTATTCAGCATTTGAATTGTAAAGGCAGATAGTTACGAGATACTGCAACTGTGAACTTCGAATGAACATAGTTTTTCAATGACATTACGACTATGCAGTTCATAACGCATTCCAAATAACATTAACGATTGTAGGCAAACGAAATGTTTCAAGCAAATGCACTTATGAACTTTGGCACGTGCATTAATGCAATTCTTTCTTATGAAGTGTTATAAATTACCGAGTATGAACACAGCTACAGGGTGTTTCATAAACTTAGACACTCTCATATAAAAATTTATTTTATGAAAGTGAGACTTAGCAGTTATTGGAGATTGAACTTTCAACACTCAAACTGAACATTGTATGGAACAGTGGCGTAACGTAGAAGAGGAATAGGGGGTCCGCTGTTTCTATGAACTTTTTCGTGAAGATTTGGACGGTATCCGCTATGGATAACCAGAAGTTCATCATGTCGGAGTAAACGCAGACAGAGACGCGATGGCACCACAGAGCGATGGATTCGATTCCTGAGGAGAAGGAGGTCCACCAGCTGATTCACTTGGGATTTTGAAGGCAATCGTCATTGCGTGGGTGGAATGATATTCACGCCGATCTTTCGAGAAATTCATTACATAAGGAAAATCGACGATCTTTGAAATTTAATAACAGCTGATTATGAGAAGGTACTGTAAGAGTTATAACTTCCTGATATGATTATTTCATGAATACTGGGCACACATGTATATTTTTCTAATAGGAGTGATACGATTATTTAGACATGGTTTGACTTTATATGCTTCAAATTTTGCTAGAATATGGCGTGACCATATGATATGGCAGGCATCATTATACGAAATTCTCACCATTGGTTGGCTTTATTAAGCAGATATTTGGTCTTTTAGACATTTTTTCCAGCAAGGATAGTTTTCATGAATAGTTTTTTTTGTGTGACGAGTATTTCGAACTCGTGATCTACAATTGATTATCTAAAATTACTTCGTCAGTTCATTGCATACTAGCGAGTGTGTATTATTCATCAGTAGGGATTTTATCCATTGGATTGTTTGGAGATATTAAGATGTTATTCACTTTAGTGAATGAATATCGCTTTTATATGACAACTAGAGACTTGTTGATTCATATCTGGTACATTCACTCATTTAGTCTTCGAGATGGGGTCTTTCGTATTTATACGATTGTATGGTGGTTACTCATCTTACCCATCGTTCAGGGCACTATCATGTTAGTCGACGGGGCGAGGTCTTTCGTATTTATACGATTGTACGGTGGTTACTCATCTTACTTGCCATTGAGGGACTCATTTTTACCATCCGAGTGTGCATGAGATTGTAAGAGAATTAAACAAGGAACTACTAGTCACATATCAGTCGAATTTTGTTAAATAAAGTAAAGATAAATGTTAGCAGGGCTACATTTGTAATTCTTGTTTGCCAATCCAATATTTTGTTGCTATACTCTTTTGAGAGCACTTCAGTTTAACAGCTGGTACAGCTGATGCTTTTGATGATTTTTATAATTGTGTTTGATACCTTTGAGAAGGATTTAAAGTAATTGAATCTTGTAAGATGAATCATTAATGGTCAGATTTATTATAAGGCAGATCAGTATTGCAGATTTTGATATGAGAGATTATAGCACATTGGTGTTTTTCTGTGATGTGAATTATGAGAATTGTAAGAGAATTTATGCTATTTGAAAGCAGATTTTGAATTACTAAGGTAATAATTTTTCTAATTGTTTAAGAAGTTGTCTAGATGTGATCAGATTAATTACAGTCATTGGAGATTGTGTGCGTTGATAATTTGAAGCCAGTTATATATTTTTTGTAGATCATGCAACATGGTTATGTGAAGTTTGTGATAGGCATTTTGTGGAAGTTGCCAAGTGGAAGTTGCAATATTGCTAATGTATTTTGAGGCAGACATGAGGTTGTCGAACCCAGTCTAGCGTAATTGTTGAGATTCATGCTGTATGTGCTGAATATTTATGGAGTTTTGAGGAATAATTGTGGTATTCAAATGTGATATTTGAAGAAGTGAGAATATATAATGTAGTTGTGGATAGTCAGATCCAACGTGATGTAGTGAAGGCAATAATATTTTTTGGCATGAAAATTAAATACGAAATATAACTTGGAAGTGATAAAACTGTAAGACAACGTTCTATAACCCATATTAAACAATTTGTTAGGAAATTAAACAAATAAATAAAGTTGATAATACAAGATTTTCTGAGAATAATAATTAATGAAATATTAATCTGAAAATTAAGCATATTAATGATCTGACCTAATGAAATAAAAATCAGAACGACTAGATGAAATAATAAAAATCTAAATAACCAGAAGAATGAAATTTAAATACGTTGATAAATTAAATTTTGGAATAAATCAATGAATTAAATAAATGGATGAATTAGAGATTGAATAAATAAACTGATTTAAATAAATTAATAGTTGATTGGATAGATGATGAATAACTGAATTAGAAGGTGATAATTAATTAAAGAAGCTGATGATTAATGAATTTATATGGAATTAAAATAAATTTATTTGAGAAAAGATTAAAAGAGATTGCAACTCGAGTTGAGGAATTAAACGATTTATATTGATGGTTTAAGATGATTTAATCTGAAGTAGATGATAAAATAAGAGTGTGGGAATAATTAGAAAGTATAATGAAGTAATGATAATAATTTTCATTTAAATGATGTAATGGTGATGAGTTAATGATTCTGACAAGAATATGTTGAATTTTGAAATGAGAGTTAATGTGAGAAATATTTAACTTTGATGATGTTGATGACCAATGAGCAGTGGATTTTCTGTAATTCACAAACAAGCAATTATTAATGACAATGTAAATAGTGTAAATTAATTATTCGATGTTTAGGAGCATTTTACTAACGTGTTCAACATTTAAATTATGTAATGCAAGCCATAAATTACGTGATATTTAAAATATGTGATTATAATATGTGTATGTTTAGACAGATTAATAATTTTTTCAAATCCACATTTATGATGTTAAAATAAAGAGAAATTAGGTCTCAGGTATCACTAATGTCAGTGACGAAAGACATAGTGCTACAGTGATCCTGAGAACCCAAGAGAACTTTTGATTAGAAAAGAGATGGTTCGATTTTTGGACAATGACAATTTAACGTTGGCATTCGACCATACTCTCAGGTAGGATGAATATTTAAAATGTCTGTCTGACTATCAAAGTAAAATAAATTTGTTTTTATCTTAGTTGTGATCTGATGATGGTGTGATTTTCCTTTTTCTTTCCTTGTCTTGATTAAGGCTTAACCGGAAAGGATGTGGTTTGCTAGGAATTCAGTTGATGGCGCCCATTTATATTTGCATTTTTTCTATTAAACTTAAGCCCGTAACGACCCCAGAGATACTTTGTCTCGTGTTACCCACTGCTTTTTCGATAACTCAGCTGAATTTCCGACACATTCCTCATTTGACTAGAGGTTCATTTAACTCCGCTCTGTCCTGGAACTCCAGGAATGCGATGTAATAGCAGATGGGTCATCGCATCCCCAGGACGAACGGGTACAGAGAGAGAGGGAGAATTGGCTTTACCCACCTGTGGGGCTTCGATTTTGTTTGTTCTATGGAATCACATCAGATTTAGATTACTGAGAGATTGATCTCAAGTTCATTTAATTGTGTTATAAAATTTATTATACTTAGTCAGACAATATACTTGTGTGCCCATTCCAGTGTTCATGTTAATCGTATTAGTATTATATCTTGTTAGTTAAAAGTCATTTTTCCTATACCCAAGTGAATGCAGGAATTGAGACATTGTGATGTGTTGTTGTCTAAAGTCTCTGAATAAAACGTCTATTGAAAATATAATTATGTTGCCGGAAGATTTAGCTAAGGTGTTAGGAGAGTTACAGAGTGGCATGTCTGGTATTGCAGAAACTATTTCTAAAATGGAAACGGAAGTTAAAATACAGATAAATAGTTCAGAAGCTAGGTTAGAAGCTAGATGTAAAGAAAATGTGCAAGCATTACAGACTAGTAATGAAGAAAATTTAAAATTATTACAGTCAACTAGTGAAGAAAGTTTAAAGTCATTGGAGACTAGGTTACAGACTAGTAGTGAAGCTAACTTGAAGGATAGTTTTAAATCATTAGAAGAAAGATTACAGTCAAATAGTGAAGCTAACTTGAAGCTAACACCTTATTCAATAACCACAATAGAAGAATATACACGTGGATGAGACCAGGAGATACAGGGCGTTACCAAATCGACTTCATTATGGTCAAGCAGAGGTTTCGAAACCAGATTTTGGATTGTAAAGCATATCCTGGTGCTGACATAAACTCTGACCACAATCTGGTCGTAATGAAATGCAGATTAAAGTTGAAGAAACTGAAGAAAAGTCAAAAGCCAAAAAGGTGGGCAATAGACAGACTGAAAGAGAAGGATGTAAACGAAAGATTCAAGAAGAGTATAAAGGAAGGACTAATGAAAAACCCTAAACAAACTTCAATTGCAGACGAATGGGCACTTTTGAAGAATGAAATAACAAAATCCGCAGAAGAAAACATTGGTAGGAAAGAAAGAATAGGTAGAAAACCGTGGATCACTCAGGATATACTAGAATTGATGGATGAAAGGCGGAAACACAAGAATGTAAGAGATGAGAAGGGGAAAGCAGAATACAGACGTCTGAGAAATGAGGTTAACAAGAAGTGCAAGGAAGCGAAAGAAGAATGGTTGAAAGAGAAATGTGCAGGTATAGAAAATTGTCTGAAATTAGGTAAAGTAGACACAGCTTATCGAAGGATTAAGAATACTTTTGGGGAAAAGAAGACTAAGTGCTGTAATATTAAGGACACAAATGGAAAGCCTCTAACAGATAGGGAAGAAAAGGTTGAGAGATGGAAAGCTTACATAGAGAGTTTGTATAAGGGAAAGGAGATTGAGAATCATGTAATGGAAAGGGAGGAGGAAATTGATGAGGATGCGAAAGGAGATTTAATATTGAGATCAGAATTTGATAGAGCTTTGGAAGACTTAAGCAGGAACAAAGCACCAGGCATAGATGATATACCGATTGAGTTGCTACGCTGCATAGAAGATGAAGGTCTGATCAGGTTATTTCACTTGGTGTGTAGGATTTATGAGACAGGTGAGGTACCCCCTGATTTCAAGAAGAATGTAATCATCCCTATACCAAAGAAAGTGGGAGCTGTCAGATGTGAAGATTACCGTACAATCAGCTTGATTACTCATGCTTCAAAGATCCTGTCTAGGATAATTTACAAGAGGATTGAAAGCCAGATAGAAACGGAGTTGGGTGAAGACCAGTTTGGTTTCAGGAGAAATGTAGGAACAAGGGAAGCTGTACTAAGTCTTAGGCTGATTTTGGAAGGTAGAATAAGGAAAGATAAGAGAACGTTCATGGCTTTTGTAGACTTAGAAAAGGCTTTTGATAACGTTGATTGGACTAAATTGTTTGACATTTTGAAATCGATTGGAATAAAGTACAGAGATAGGAGGGTGATATACAATCTATACAGAAACCAGACAGCAGTCATTCGAGTTGAAGGACATGAGAGAGAAGCTGGTATTCAGAAAGGTGTAAGGCAAGGCTGCAACTTATCACCCATACTTTTCAATCTTTACATTGAACAAGCAATGAAGGAAATTAGAGAAAAATTTAAAGTGGGAGTGAAGATTCAAGGAGAAATAATTTCAACTCTGAGATTTGCTGATGACATAGTCATCTTGGCCGACAAGCCTGAGGATTTGAATGAGTTTTTGAATGGTATGGACTCCGTCTTACAGAAAGAATTCATGATGAAAATTAATAAATGTAAAACAAAAATACTGGAATGCAGCCGAAATAAATCAGAAACCTCTATGGAGATCAAATTGGCAGGTGAAAAGCTGAAGGAAGTAGAAGACTTCTGTTACTTAGGAAGTAGAATAACCAGTGATGGACGAAGCAAAGAGGATATAAAAAGTAGGTTGGCTCAGGCAAAGAAAGCTTTTCTACAAAAAAGGAATCTGCTGACATCGAATATAGATTTAGGTATTAGGAAGTCATTTTTGAAAGCCTTTGTCTGGAGCGTGGCGCTCTATGGAAGTGAAACTTGGACTATTGGTGCAGCAGAAAAGAGGAGAATAGAAGCATTTGAAATGTGGTGTTACAGGAGAATGATGAAGATCAGATGGGTAGATAGGGTTACAAACATAGAGGTATTAAGACGAGTGGGAGAGGAGAGATGTTTCTGGCGACTGCTAATGAAGAGAAGAGATAGGTTGGTAGGACACATACTAAGACACCCAGGAATAGCAAGCTTAGTTATGGAAGGAAGGGTCGAGGACAAGAACTGTAGGGGTAGACCAAGGTTAGAATATGTTAAACAGATTGCCTCAGATGTAGGGTGTGGTAGTTATGTAGAGATGAAACGATTAGCTCAGGACAGGGAGGCATGGAGAGCTGCATCAAACCAGTCAAAAGACTGAAGACTCAAACAACAACAACTTGAAGGATAATTTTAAATCATTGGAAGAAAAATTACAAGCTCGTAGTGAAGAAACTAACACTGAATTGGAAAACAAGTTAACTAGGTTAGAGAATAGATTAACTTTAAAGAATAATGAAATGCTTAAGACTTTACAATTAGATATAATTGCAGTAAATATGAAAGGAGAGGAAAATGTTCAAATATTAAGAAAGAATATTATTGAATTAGAAAGTAGAGGAGAAGAAAACATTCTTACTTTAAGAACAGACGTTATGTCTATACAGATGGACATTAAATCGGATGTATCGAAGTTGAGATTCGACATCGATGGTTTAGTGGCAGATGTAGGCAAAATTCAAGAGTGGTCTACCGAAGTATCTTTCGAAACTAAAATCAAAGGTCTAGAGATGAATCTAGGTAATGAGATTAAAGATTTAAAGTCAGTAATTGGGACCATTAAAGAGGAAGTCTTAGGAGAGGTTAATTCTAATTTAAAATCATTCGAGAATCAATTGCAGAAAGATATTAGGAAAATGGATGATGATATAGAGCAAAAGGTTAATGAAAACTTAGCTTTATTCAAAAATAGAGTCGGTGCAATCGTGGAAGAACGGTATAGTGAGGTCGATGCCGAAGCAAAAGAAAAACGTGCAGGATTAGATGAGAAATTAATCGCAGGTATGGCGAACTTAGAAGCGAGATTTACGGAGAACAAGGAAGCGATGAAGATAGATTCAACTCTATTTAGGACAGATGTTGATCTGTTAAAGGAACAAGTCGCGTCAGTAAAGAATACATGCGAAGACAAGATAGACAAGTTGAAAAACGATTTAGACGAGAGTAACAAAACGCAGAATGTTACGTCGTTGGATGAGTTGAAGACTCAGGTCAAGACCGTAGAGAAATTGGCAGAAGATAGGATGACTAAACTAGAATCTATGATTAACAGTTTCACCAGTCAAAATATTACATCAGGGGAAATATCGATAAATCAGACACCGATAGACCGCAGTACGAGTAATCAAGAAGTTAGCATGGGAGAAGACCGTCAAACGCAACCGAATGTGACATTCGAAAGGGCAAGTTCAACCCCTCAGGATAATCCGAGTTCGAATAGGAGTACGTTGGGTACAAGTGAACGATACTCAAGTCCAGTTACCATTATCAGAAATCTAGATGACAAGCCGAGGAAGTTTTCAGGAAACACAGGAGTCACACCAGTCGAATTTCTGCGAGATATTCGAGACTATATGGCGGAACATAGAGTAGCCAAGGAAAGAGAACTAAGGATAGTCGAACGCGCCTTAGACGGGCCTGCGTTAACTTGGTTTAGAGCATTCAGAAGCAATTTTGCGAATATGGAGCAATTTGCAATAGCATTCTTAAGGAGATTTTGGAGTGCAGAGGATCAGCTGAACGTAAGAGCAGAAATGTACTCGAAGCGTTATTCTACGTCACATCCGACGCATTATGCCAATTATTTTACTTCACAATTGGCTAAATTACAGTTTCTGATTCCTCCATTGCCAGAAGAAGAGCTTTTGCAAGCTATAGCGAGACAGTTACCGATTGAGGTACAGCGATCACTCATAGCGTCGGGAGCAAACACACTTGAGCACTATGACGACATTTTACGGCGATTAGACTATACAAGCGCTCAAGTTACGCCTAGAAATGCAAGAAACGACAATCGAAACACGCAAGAGGTGAATGCGGCAGTCGTTGATAACGCAGCTCAGACGGACAGAAGAGATTCCTGGGAAAACAGAAGGAACGAAGGAAATCGAGGAAACATCCGTAACGTTCGTGGAAATGATCGATATAGAGGACCTTATGAGAGGCCATACGATCAGGAAGCAAGAGACAGCCGATACAGAAATTATAATCAGAATTCCAGATATCAAGATAGGAATCGATACAACAATAGATATCGTGGTAGAAACAACTGGAGCCAAGGTCAACAGTCTAATCGGAACGACAGGCAGGATGGCCGAAGAAATGAGCCAAATGAAAGACGAGATAATCGTGAATATGAGAGATCAAGGCAAGAAGGTAGACAACCTAGTACACCACCCGAGGAGACAGTCAGAGATGTCAATAGAGCAAGCACGAGTAATGAAGGAAGAAACAGACGTCAAAGTAATACAGAATCAAGATGCTAATCATTGGAAGTCAATCATCATTGTTGAGAGTCAGAAAGTACCATCATGCTGAATAAGAGGATTGTAGAGCTATCGTGTACATGTAGTATATAGAATGCCTGAGAGTGTATTTTTTTTCTCAATCCTGATAAAAAAAGGAGATGTACGGGAGAGATGTACCCGATACCTAGTTGAGGCTATCGGCTACGCCAGCAGACATTAAGCCGTAGTTGAGATTTTGGGAAGAGTTATGAAAAGATAGCGCTCAGATCGAGTCAAGAGGAATGTCAAGATCACGTAGAAGGTCTAGGATTAAGAAGGCTTTGACGGCAGTCAAACAGATGGAATTATGGATGGAAATATGAAGCTTTATTAAGATCTATATGGAACATGGTATTTAAACATCTCAGAAGAGAAGATATAACAAGCATTATATGTGGTAATAATTTGAAGGAAGTCAGATAAGCCTTAAGTTATTTTATAACTTAATAGCCGAGATGATCGGGTTTCGAGATTATATTTGTGACGCAAGACCACAGAGGTGGGGAGAACGTCACGTGACTGCGCCAGGGAGGTACAGGTCATTGCAGTCCAGAGACAGTCAGTTGAGCTCAGTGAGCCACGCAGTCGAGCTCTGTAAGCAGAGTAGTCAAGTACAGTTAGCACGGCAGTCGAGGTCAGACAGCGAGCTGAGTAGGACATGCCGAGCGTATGGTAAAAGTCGCGCGGTGAGCAGCATTTGTCACGGAAAGTGAAAGCGACAGTTTTAACTTCACCAAGCAGCGAACGAAAAGTAGTTCTTTGAGCCGGGCGGACATCCGCAGTAGGCAGCGTGAAGACCGGTTACAGAACCAGCTGTACGAGCCGAGCAAGCATAGAAGGCCGGGGTTTAGAACAGCACGGTAAAACGAGTTGGAGAACTCATTTCAAGCTGCAATTTGGAAACGCAGAACAGCATAGCAGAGCGACATGGCGAGGCCAGCTTTAGGCAGAGATTACAACATTGAGTTGGAACGTTTATTCAGCATTTGAATTGTAAAGGCAGATAGTTACGAGATACTGCAACTGTGAACTTCGAATGAACATAGTTTTTCAATGACATTACGACTATGCAGTTCATAACGCATTCCAAATAACATTAACGATTGTAGGCAAACGAAATGTTTCAAGCAAATGCACTTATGAACTTTGGCACGTGCATTAATGCAATTCTTTCTTATGAAGTGTTATAAATTACCGAGTATGAACACAGCTACAGGGTATTTCATAAACTTAAGACACTCTCATATAAAATTTTATTTTATGAAAGTGAGACTTAGCAGTTATTGGAGATTGAACTTTCAACACTCAAACTGAACATTGTATGGAACAGTGGCGTAACGTAGAAGAGGAATAGGGGGTCCGCTGTTTCTATGAACTTTTTCGTGAAGATTTGGACAGTATCCGCTATGGATAACCAGAAGTTCATCATGTCGGAGTAAACGCAGACAGAGACGCGATGGCACCACAGAGCGATGGATTCGATTCCTGAGGAGAAGGAGGTCCACCAGCTGATTCACTTGGGATTTTGAAGGCAATCGTCATTGCGTGGGTGGAATGATATTCACGCCGATCCTTCGAGAAATTCATTACATAAGGAAAATCGAAGATTTTTGAAATTTAATAACAGCTGATTATGAGAAGGTACTGTAAGAGTTATAACTTCCTGATATGATTATTTCATGAATACTGGGCACACATGTATATTTTTCTAATAGGAGTGATACGATTATTTAGACATGGTTTGACTTTATATGCTTCAAATTTTGCTAGAATATGGCGTGACCATATGATATGGCAGGCATCATTATACGAAATTCTCACCATTGGTTGGCTTTATTAAGCAGATATTTGGTCTTTTAGACATTTTTTCCAGCAAGGATAGTTTTCATGAATAGTTTTTTTTGTGTGACGAGTATTTCGAACTCGTGATCTACAATTGATTATCTAAAATTACTTCGTCAGTTCATTGCATACTAGCGAGTGTGTATTATTCATCAGTAGGGTTTTTTCCATTGGATTGTTTGGAGATATTAAGATGTTATTCACTTTAGTGAATGAATATCGCTTTTATATGACAACTAGAGACTTGTTGATTCCTATCTGGTACATTCACTCATTTAGTCTTCGAGATGGGGTCTTTCGTATTTATACGATTTTATGGTGGTTACTCATCTTACCCATCGTTCAGGGCACTATCATGTTAGTCGACGGGGCGAGGTCTTTCGTATTTATACGATTGTACGGTGGTTACTCATCTTACTTGCCATTGAGGGACTCATTTTTATCATCCGAGTGTGCATGAGATTGTAAGAGAATCAAACAAGGAACTACTAGTCACATATCAGTCGAATTTTGTTAAATAAAGTAAAGATAAATGTTAGCAGGGTCACATTTGTAATTCTTGTTTGCCAATCCAATATTTTGTTGCTATACTCTTTTGAGAGTACTTTCAGTTTAACAGCTGGTACAGCTGATGCTTTTGATGATTTTTATAATTGTGTTTGATACCTTTGAGAAGGATTTAAAGTAATTGAATCTTGTAAGATGAATCATTAATGGTCAGATTTATTTTAAGGCAGATCAGTATTGCAGATTTTGATATGAGAGATTATAGCACATTGGTGTTTTTCTGTGATGTGAATTATGAGAATTGTAAGAGAATTTATGCTATTTGAAAGCAGATTTTGAATTACTAAGGTAATAATTTTTCTAATTGTTTAAGAAGTTGTCTAGATGTGATCAGATTAATTACAGTTATTGGAGATTGTGTGCGTTGATAATTTGAAGCCAGTTATATATTTTTTGTAGATCTTGCAACATGGTTATGTGAAGTTTGTGATAGGCATTTTGTGGAAGTTGCCAAGTGGAAGTTGCAATATTGCTAATGTATTTTGAGGCAGACATGAGGTTGTCGAACCCAGTCTAGCGTAATTGTTGAGATTCATGCTGTATTTGCTGAATATTTATGGAGTTTTGAGGAATAATTGTGGTATTCGAATGTGATATTTGAAGAAGTGAGGATATATAATGTAGTTGTGGATAGTCAGATCCAACGTGATGTAGTGAAGGCAATAATATTTTTTGGCATGAAAATTAAATACGAAATATAACTTGGAAGTGATAAAACTGTAAGACAACGTTCTATAACCAATATTAAATAATTTGTTAGGAAATTAAACAAATAAATAAAGTTGATAATACAAGATTTTCTGAGAATAATAATTAATGAAATAATAATCTGAAAATTAAGCATATTAATGATCTGACCTAATGAAATAAAAATCAGAACGACTAGATGAAATAATAAAAATCTAAATAACCAGAAGAATAAAATTTAAATAAGTTGATAAATTAAATTTTGGAATAAATCAATGAATTAAATAAATGGATGAATTAGAGATTGAATAAATAAACTGATTTAATTAAATTATTAGTTGATTGGATAGATGATGAATAACTGAAATAGAAGGTGATAATTAATTAAAGAAGCTGATGATTAATGAATTTATATGGAATTAAAATAAATTTATTTGAGAAAAGATTAAAAGAGATTGCAACTCGAGTTGAGGAATTAAACGATTTATATTGATGGTTTAAGATGATTTAATCTGAAGTAGATGATAAAATAAGAGTGTGGGAATAATTAGAAAGTATAATGAAGTAATGATAATAATTTTCATTTAAATGATTTAATGGTGATGAGTTAATGATTCGGACAAGAATATGTTGAATTTTGAAATGAGAGTTAATGTGAGAAATATTTAACTTTGATGATGTTGATGACCAATGAGCAGTGGATTTTCTGTAATTCACAAGCAAGCAATTATTAATGACAATGTAAATAGTGTAAATTAATTATTCGATGTTTAGGAGAATTTTACTAACGTGTTCAACATTTAAATTATGCCATGCAAGCCATAAATTACGTGATATTTAAAATATGTGATTATAATATGTGTATGTTTAGACAGATTAATAATTTTTTCAAATCCACATTTATGATGTTAAAATAAAGAGAAATTAGGTCTCAGGTATCACTAATGTCAGTGACGAAAGACATAGTGCTACAGTGATCCTGAGAACCCAAGAGAACTTTTGATTAGAAAAGAGATGGTTCGATTTTTGGACAATGACAATTTAACGTTGGCATTCGACCATACTCTCAGGTAGGATGAATATTTAAAATGTCTGTCTGACTATCAAAGTAAAATAAATTTGTTTTTATCTTAGTTGTGATCTGATGATGGTGTGATTTTCCTTTTTCTTTCCTTGTCTTGATTAAGGCTTAACCGGAAAGGATGTGGTTTGCTAGGAATTCAGTTGATGGCGCGCATTTATATTTGCCTTTTTTCTATTAAACTTAAGCCCGTAACGACCCCAGAGATACTTTGTCTCGTGTTACCCACTGCTTTTTCGATAACTCAGCTGAATTTCCGACACATTCCTTATTTGACTAGAGGTTCATTTAACTCCGCTCTGTCCTGGAACTCCAGGAATGCGATGTATTAGCAGATGGGTCATCGCATCCCTAGGACGAACGGGTACAGTACCACTTTTCAAATTTCGTGGCAGAGCCGGTAATCGATCCCAGGACCTCCGGGACGGCAGCTTACCATGCTGACCGCTACGCTACGGAGGCGACATATATGTATTATGCGAGAATAAACCACCTTGTCAATACAGTGAGATGATGTTAATTAAAATTTTAAACGTACATGTTTCTATATAACAATGGTATCCGTCAGTGTGCTTTCCTTCGGTGGAGAAGTAAAGCCGACGACGGTCCCATGTCGTAGATTTATGGCATGTAAAAGACCCTTCCACTAATTACATGTGTGAAGCTAAATTATAGGTTATATTTCACTAATGCTCTTAGGATCAAACTTTCGTCTCCAAGAGCCGACTGTGGTGGCATCTAGTAACCGAGTTCAGAACTAGTTGTCGTTGATGGTGGCGTTTAGTAGCAAAAGTAGGAACTACTCGAAAATTGAATATCTGCAGACCTTACTTGAATTAAAAACAGATTCTTCTTCTTGGTCATCACCATCTTCTCCAGCATGATTAATTCCACTGATGTGGGGTCGCTGCTGCGGATATTCCTCCTCCACGTTGTTCTATCCCGGGCCTTTTCCTTCACAAGACCCCGCTGTTTCATGCTTTCTTGAATGCTGTCCATCCATCGCCTTTTTGGTCGCCCTCGACTCCGTTTCCCTGGTGGAAGCATTTCCATCGTCCTATTCCCCACATAATCTTGATCTCTTGTCTTAACATGGCCATACCATCTGAGGCCAGCTTCTCTGACTTTCTCAGAAACTTGCACCACGTCTCCTAATCACTTCATTTCTCATTTTGCCCAACCTTGTATGTCCACTTGTCCATCTCAGCATGCGCATTTCTGCCACGTTTAGTTTTTCTGCACATCTCTTTGTTATCTGCCAGTTTTCTGCTCCGTATATCATTGCTGAACTCGCCAGGGCCTTGTGTACCTTCCCTTTTAATTTTTCTGGTAAATTAAAAACAGATAACCCACAATAATACAGCCATCACAATTAACACCGGTTATCAGACAGATTCTACGCACACCAAAAATACACGGGGCTACATGACCGCGTTGTCGCAGCCCCTAAACTGAGGATCCAACTAACCATCTTCTTCAGCGTTATTAGCTTAACATCTATCTATACATAGTATAAAGAAAGTCGGTCCATTTTCTCTGACTGTTAGAAATCCATAATCTCAGGAAGTACTGAACGTATTTTATTCACGTTTTCACCAAAAGATAGAGGATCATTCGAGGATCATTTTTGTGTATTATTAAGGCCGTAAAACAACGATTTAGGAGATATTCCCAGAAAACTATTCCCCGGCTGCGAAAATGATGAAGGAATACCCAAACGTTACCATGACAACGCCAGCTCAATATTATGTCTTACATTATCCAAGTCGTCCAAGTTTACTTCAAGTTAGTCCTATCAGTTCATGTCAATTAAGTCTACCGCTATAGTTGAGAATGTGACGATTGGTGATGCCCATATTGACCCCTCGCGCTGCCAAGTAGGTTGGTTGGTTCCTTCGTTTAGGGGCTGCGACAACGCGGTCATGTAGCCCCGTGTACTTTGGGTGTGTGTAGAATTTGTCTGATAACCGGTATTAATTGTGATGGCTGTATTAGTGTGTGTTATCTGTGATTCTGGTGGGAGAACTGCAGACGATTAATTTTTTCAAGTAGTTCCAACTTTTGCTACCAAATGCCACCATCCACGACGTGGCTACTAAATGCCATCATAGTCAGCACCTGGCGGCGATCGTTGGAACTGATATAGTGTTATCAAACTAACCTACGAATTTTAGCTTCCACAAGTGTACTTAGTGGAAGGTCCTTTTTCATGCCAAAAATCTATGACATGGGACCGCTGTCTTTTCTTCCCCTCCGAAGGAAGGCATACTGAGGGATTTCTAACGCTCTTAAAAATCCGACGACATCGGCTGGGTTTGAACCCGCGATCTTGGGCATAGAAGCTCAGCATGCTACCAACTACACCACCGAAGTCACTTGCCAAGTAGAGTCGGTCTGTTTTCTCTGTCTGTTTAAATCGCTAATCCCAAGAAGTACTGAACGGATTCAATTCAAGTTTTCAGCAATACAATGAGTTTGGTAGAAGATGATTTCCCATGGGGCGAAACACTATCTGAAGCTGGTGTATCTAATACACCCCAATCATTCTGTGACAACATATTGCCAAGTTACGAACACCCTTACTCTGGCTGAAAACGTACTGTTGGTTGTTTGGTTCCTCAGTTTAGGGGCTGCGACAACGCGGTCATGTAGCCCCGTGTACTTTGGGTGTGTGTAGAATCTGTCTGATAACCGGTGTTAATTGTGATGACTGTATTAATGTGTGTTATCAGGTTGTTGTTTTTTTTAAATTCAAGTAATTACTGTAGACTTTGAATTTTTCAAATAGTTCCTACTTTTGCCGTCAAACGCCACCATCAACGACTACTAGTTCAGACCTTAGCTACTAGACGCCACCGCAGCCGGGTCCTGGCAACGAACGTGGGAACCTAAGAGCGTTGTTTGCTTTCTTAACCTATATAATTTAGCTTCACACAGGTGTAATTAGTGGAAGGTTCTCTAACATGCCATAAATCTATGACATGGGACCAGCTTTACTTCCCCTCCGAATGAAGGCATACTGAAGGATTTTTAACGCTCTTAAAAAATCCGTAGGAAACAGGAGTGTTCTTCAGATGAGATTAATTACGAGACATACCAAAGCAAAGCAACACAGCTAAATTAATACGGGATTGCAAGTTGATTGTTAGGGATAAATCTTCCATGTCACATAGAAGCTTTGTTGTGGTGTTAGAACACTGTGAGACTTACGAATGAACAACACATTAATAGGTGGTTGCACTGTCTCATTGATTTTGCCAAATATCACCAGTTGTAGCAAGAGGGACGAGTGCTGATGAAGTCAACGCATCACAAAAGAGGTCTAACATTTAGGCCATGGTTTCCCAACCTGGGGGGCGTGGGGCTTTATCAAGGGGGACGTGAATTGATTTCCGAATTAAGTTTTTTTTTAACTCGAATATTACAATTTTGTAAAATAAACATTTTTCGAATCTCTCCAAGTCAATCGTTCAAAAGCACTGTCGGCACAAACCTCTGTGGAGCAGCGAGGTTGGAGGTGAATTAAGGAATTTGCTGTGTTGTAAGGAGCTAAATCATGCCAATTTTATCGTCTCGTTGGCATATCTTTGTGATTTCTTTGAAGCTTTCAACAGTTTTAACTTAAAGCTCCAAGCAAAACTCCAATATTATGCATTTCTGGAAAAAATACAGTTATGGAAACGCCGGTTTTAGTAGAACTACTTCTCATCCATTTAATGAAATTTTGCCGGAAAATGATGAACGTAATCGTAATAAACTTAGTTGCAAATTCAGTCACATTTGGATTCCCTGGCACAAGAATTCAACTTCTACTTTCCTGATATGTCGTCAGAAGAATGATGTTAACAAGAAATTCGTTTGCCATTGACATTGAAGCACTGCCAGCACAACTTCTGGAAGAAGCCACAGATTTGAAGTGTGAATCAAAGCTAAAAGATGATTCAAAAATATTAGGACTGGATGACTTTTGGGTAAACTGTCTTGCAGTGTATCCTGTAATAGCCAAATTTGCATTGCGTGTCATTTTCCCATTTTCAAAGACATATTTATGCGAGTCAGGATTTCCAACGCTGAGTGTCATAGAAACAAAGCAGCGCTGTCGGCTAGTAGGCCAGGCGACAGGTCAAAAAAAAAGCCTCAATAAGGAAATAATTAGTGAAAAGCTGTAAATTGCTTTAATCGCTTTATTTGGACCCGCATATTACTCTCCCAAGTTTTCCCCCTCGAGCGAAGTCGACGTTGGCCCTTTTGGCCCTAAGAAGGTACTATTTTTCGTTTTTTCGCCAATATCTCCCAAACCATCAACTTTATAAACAAAATACCTATTATAAAAAATAATTGAGAGTAAATTTCCGACAGAAATGTACAGTACCATTTATCTCTAATGTGAACCGTTACGAAGCTACGACCATTCAAAATGGAGCCCTTTTTGATTCTTGCGGAAAAGCTATGGAAATGATATGCCATATCAAAGTTTCTACATGTTATAAATATTTGTCAGCATTCCAGGCGCACAAGCTGTTAACTTGTTCCAAGTATAACAGCTTTTCAATGTAAACAGCTGTGGCAAAGTACCTTCCATTAGTATTATTATTCCGTAGTATTGGCATAAAATCACTCTTTTCCACACCACCTGGCGCTAAAGTAAATGGCGTGTTTTTTTTAAGTGGTGGCCCCAGAAAGCCTAATCCACTGTTGAAATATCAAAGTTAGTCGATTTTAAACCGTTTTGATGAAGGCTGGCAGTCTTGATCGTCTGCCTCAATTTCTCCGTCATCGCTTTCATCGTCTCTAGCGGTACATTTGTCCGACGTCACAGGGCGCTCAAGATTAACATCGATGTCTCCGTCACAATCAACCATATCATATTCCTCGGCAGCATTTGTACATGACCGTCCCATACAATTCTTGCAGATTCTGAAGCATCGGAGGCCCGTTTTCCTGCAACCACACGCTGCGTTACATCCTTTCGAACATTTCAGGACACTGTGTTTAGAAGCGTTTGTGGCGCCGGATCCCTCGTCGTAGATATGGGAGCCAAACCACATTGAGAATTTTTCCAGCCCATATCCAGTGGATTTGTATCATTTCCATACCATGTTTGGATTTGATGGTATGTTCTTAAAGAGTGCTCACGTGCCGCTGATACGGTGGGAGGTAAGATTGCGAGATTAAATCGATGTTTGCTTAGAGATTTTGCAAACAGTTGGAACCGCAACTCATTCAGGGTATTTCCCGTGGTTTTGTTGTCAAAAAACCTAGCCAAAACAACTGACCCGCTTTGTCAATTTCATCGGGGTTTGCGTTCACGTCTTGGAAAACCTTAACAGCTGTCTGCACAGTTCCTCATTACTCTTCAGCAGTGTTACGAATTTCATTTTGCCCTGTCTGTGAAACGAAGACGTTGTATCGCACCCACTAAACGCATGCAAAAAGAGAATGTTTTCCTGCACACACGGCGGGAGATTGAAACTTGTTGTGCAAATTAGTTGTTTGGTTGAACCTTTGCCGGGTTTCATAAAATACATTTTCGTGGAGGGTGGCACACGAGCCGCCAAAATGACCAAGCTATATATATCTTCAGCCACTATAATGACCGAATTGTCGGGCCGAGATAACTCGATGAGCACATCGTTATCTTCTGGATCTTGTCTGGTTTCGATTCCTTCGCTTTCGAATTTGACGCGCCACAAGTTGATCAATCTTAGTTTGTTTGTGTCATTTGACAAAAATTTTGCTTGTGGCAAAGGTGCCGTCATGGACTCATAAAAATAACCATTAGCAGCATCATGCTTGTGCGATCGTCGAAGACGTTCAGTGGACTTGGTACTGCGAGCTGCTGGGTCGGCAGGATACCCATCGAAAATAATGACACTGTTTTTGAAGTATCTTTTAACGTAATTCACATATTTGGCACTAATGTCGACAAAAGTATCGGTTTGGTGCCAAATTACACGGTGCAGAAGATATCATCCGTCGAGAACATGATGTAGGTCCTCAAATGTGGGCTCATGGGTAACAGGATGGATTAATTTATAGAACACAGACTTTTGCGTCTTACGCATTCCCGCTTCATCAAAGATTGCAACCGGATACGGAGCTAGTTCAAGCTGGAAATATTGTTTCAATTCTACATAGGATTTCTTTGCAAGGCAAATGCGTCGGAAAAGCACAAGAGGATCAACAGGAATATCCGTGTTGGATTTTTTTTTTCTTCAAATTTACCGCGCGGAGAGGCATCACGCGATTTTTTCTAAGGAACTTCACATCGCGAAAGTTGTTGCCGGTTATGCCTTTTTGTGCTGCTATTCCAATTTCATAGGCCATATGACAAGTGATTTTTCCATCCCCGACAACTCGTGTGCTAAACGAAACAGTGTGTTGTCCACGAGGAAAGGGATCATGAGTTGATAGCCATCCAACAAATTTTCTTAAGTCCGCTTCATCGATGTTAATCTTGAGCGCCGTGTGACGTCGGACAAATGTACCGATACAGACGATGAAAGCGATGACGGAGAAATTGAGACAGACGATCAATACTGCCAGCCTTCATCAAAATGGTTTAAAAGAGACTTACTTTGACATTTGATCAGTGGATTAGGCCTCCTGGGAACACCACTAAAAAAAACGCGCCGTTTACTTCACCGCCAGGTGGTGTGGAAAAGAGTGATTTTATGCCAATACTACGCAATAATAATACTAATGGTAGGTACTTTGCCACAGCTGTTTACATTGAAAGGCTGTAATACTTGTAACAAGTTAACAGCTTGTGCACCTGGAATGCTGACAAATATTTATAACATGTAGAAACTTTGATATGGCATATCATTTCCATAGCTTTTCCGCAAGAATCAAAAAGGGCTCCAATTTTAATGGTCGTAGCATCGTAACAGTTTACATTAGAGACAAATGGTACAGAACATTTGAGTAGGAAATTTACTTATGATTATTTTTATAATAAGAATTTTGTTGATAAAGTTGATGGTTTGGGAGATATTTGCAAAAAAAAAAAAAAACGAATAATGGTACCTTCTTAGGGTCAAAAGGGCCAACGCCGACTTCGCTCGAGGGGGAAAACTTGGGAGAGTAATATGTGGCTCCAAATAAAGCAATTAAAGCAATTCCCAGCTTTTCACTAATTATATCCTTATTGAACTACCTGTCGCCTGGCCTATAGATGTTGCAAGTGATCTCCGCTGTGCTCTGTCAAATATCAAACCAAACATACCGAATCTTACCAAGAGAAAAAAGTGTCAACCCTCTCACTGACATTTGTTGACTAATTTAAGGATTTGTTGTATAAGTGTGTTCTTTGTATTGTGCTAAAATGAAGTTAGTATGTTATAGATAAGCCTATTCCATTATGTAGTGTTATTAGGTTAGGTCTATATCCTCAGCGTCAATCAAAGAGGTTATAGAAGCGAAGAGGGGGGGGGGGGGGGGCACGATGAGATCCTGTATCTGAAAAGGGGGGCGTGAGCTGACAAAGGTTGGGAACCATTGCTTTAGGTATATGTAACCAAGGTGGAAATAAAAGCCAATATGAGGATTTTGTCGTCTAGACAAAATGGTAGGGCAATTGCTGATGTTTTACTTCAGATAGTTAATGGTGAGTTACCTACCAGAAACGGAAAAGGAAATTTGAGTGACCTATATGTCTTGTCCTCTAATATGCAGGACTTGATAGAAAATGTTTACCCGGATGCTTCAAATATTTCTATCAAGACGGAAATTTGGTTTGAGAAGAGAGCCACACTGTCTCCAACTAACGAGCAAGTCAATGAAGTAAACACCGGATGAGTTTGCTGTGGTCGCTGCGGCATGGCTGCAGGCAGTCGCTCACATCCGGGAGGCGAGGAATTTAAAATCCCCCGACCGGCTACCTTGAAGATGGTCTTCTGTGGTTTCCCAACTTCCTTCTAGGCAAATGCTGGGGTTGGTCCCTATCTACTACCTTCCAATTCCTCGTCCTTACATTCACATTTTCCTCCACAGACAACACTCCACAGGCGACGGTACTTGTAACACACCCCATGGGTGTCCGAATATAAGTAGCAACAAACTCTGGCGAGCAGAACACGTCCTCAGACACTCCCGGAACTAGAAGACATACGCTAAGAAAAAAGAAAACAGAAAAAAATGAAGTAAATGACTTGATAATGTCTAGGTTTGATGCGTCATGTAGAATATACTATTCAGTTGATACTGTCCTGGATATAGAAAAGGCCGTGCATGATCCAACTGATATTTTTTTAAAATTCTTTGACTCACCTGGAACACCTCTCAATAAACTGCTGTTAACTATGCGACCTAAACGCACCAAAATTGTGCAATGGCACAATATTGCTAATAAAATCGTTAAGAATTTTCAACTTGTGTGCACTATCCTCACTGGCTGTGGAGCCTGTGAAACTGTTTTTGGTCTTTCGAATGATACCCACCGACCTACCATTTCAGTTTAATAGGCTCCAGCCTCCACTATAATATGTTTCAGTATGCCCGTTAATAAAACACAGGTTAAAACTCTAAACGTTCAACCTGAAAGTTGAATGCTTTTCTTGTGGTCAAATTTACGCGGCCCTGTCACGTGTTCTTCCAAAGGAAAATTATTTGTTTTGGCCGCAGATGGAGAGTCACGTAACGTAGTGTATGCGGAGATATTTAAATATAAGGCCACCCTTGCGAAGCCGGGACCCAGAAAACTAATTTAATTTTATAAACTAATGAAGGAATGCAAGACGGTAACCATGATAACAGTATCTCAAGTGGTGACATCCAACTTTCTATTTCTGTAAGAAGATATGCCACTCCACGAATTACATTTCTGTGAAAGTTTGCAATTGGCTATACGATTATCACGGAACCAACTCAGGCTGTAAAATTCACTAATTCGTTTAAGGGGGTCAAGGGGTACCCTAGAATCTTTTCGCGTGACTTACACGTGCGATATGTCGTACAGAAGGTCTATTATATCTCCAAACAGCAGCATTATTTTCATAAATTCCTGAATTCGTCTACGAGATTTTCAATTTTATTTTCATGTCAGGAAGGACACGTTATGTGAATTTAGTTTGAGAGCACATTTTAACTAAACTTTTCTTCTTTTGTAGACAAACGGATTCATCGTAAGAATGTTTTTTGTTTGATACTGTGTGGTTAACATATCCATATTTTAACATCTGGATGATATGTTGTAGTCAATAGAGTTAGTTTGCCTCGTGGCCACTATGTGACTTTTCTCTCATATATGGTTATACTACATACACCTATCTATAAATAAATGATTGTTAGTTTTTTCAATTTTCATTTTTTCACGCATTTTGGAATGTTCTTTGACGGATGAAAGCAAAAAGTGATTTTGTCTGTCTTTCTGTCTGTCTTCATGTACGCCTATAACTCATGTTTGGGTGGTTAGAGCATCGTAAAATTAGGTATCCAATGGTATCCATGAGAGTCAATACACCAATCATTAATATGCAGTAACTCTTCACCGTAATTCCCATAGAAATGTGGCTATGTGGTAAAACTTTTCAAAATACATGCTAAAATACGCGAAATAAAAATTACCCTAGAAGGACGACCAAAGCTTATTTTAGGGCTCTCAGTGTGAGACACACAACTCGGGAGTCTATAAAGTGTCTTCGAAATCCACATTTTAAGGCCCTTACATTAACAGTATCTGTAATATTCCTAGAAACCTAACTTCGCTCTGATAAACTTATGAAGGAATGACAAGCCTCTAACCATTGCAACATGATGATGATGATGATAATTGTCATTTTAAGGGGCCTAACATCTAGGTTATTGGCCCATAATGAACTGGGTGATAGCGAAAATTCCTATGAAATGGAAACCAGAACGAAAATTAAGTGAGACAGAAAATACTTACAAAAAGCACTCAGATTGAAACAACTCACAAAATGGAGAGCGGTAATACTTACAAAAGGGAATTTAGAACGAAAATACTCACAAAAGGAATAGATTGAAAAATACGCACAAAATGCAGGTTAGGTTCAAAATACGTAAAAAATGCAATGTAGAGTCAAAATACTTACAAAATGCAACTGATATTCAAAATAATTACAAAATGCGAATTAGATTGAAAATACGTACAAAATGCCATTGAGGTTAAAATAATTACAAAATGCAATTGAAATTGAAAATAAACAATGCTATTCAGATAGAAAAACTCCCATTTCAGATCCAAAATACTCACAAAGTGCAATTGATATTCAAAATGCTTACAAAATGCAATTGAAATTGAAAATGTTTACAAAATGTACGGTATATTCAAACTACTCATTTGGATTGACAATACTTACAAAATGCAATTTAGATTGAAAATGCTTACAAAATGTAATTTAGATTCCAAATACCCACAAAATTCAATTGAGAATCAAAATACTTGCAAAATGCGCACCATACAAAATGCAATTTAGATTGAAAATACTTGCAAAAAACAATTGAAATTCAAAATACTCACGATAGTTTCACCCCCTATATTGAAAGACTTACTAAAAAGCAGATTGTTAATCCTTACAAAATGCAATTGAGGTTGAAAACACTCGCAAAATGCAATTTAGATCGAAAAGACTTACAAAATGCAACGTAGATTGAAAATACCTACAAAATGACCGGGTGAGTTAGCCGTGGTGGTTACGGCATGACTGATGGCAGTCGCTCACATCCGGGAGGCGAGGAGGTTCGAATCCCCCCGCCGGCAACCTTGAAGATGGTCTTCTGTGGTTTCCCATCTTCCTTCCAGGCAAATGCCGGGGTTGGTCCCTAACAATAGGCCACAGCCGCTACCTTCCAACTCCTCGTCCTTACATTCCAACTCCCCTCCTTCCCTCCCCAACGGTACTTGTAGCTCACCCATTGGGTGTCCGTCTCGAAGCAGCTACAAAACTGGCGAGCCGAACATGTCCTCGGACACTCCCGGCACTAAAAGCCATACGCTAAAAAAAATAAAAAAAACTACAAAATGGAGTGTAGATGCAAAGAAAATCGCTAAAGGGAATTTAGATACACGGGGAGCCAATTAACAATTTCATTAGAGTTTCCTGCATTTTTATAAACCATTCGATACTAAATTTGTATTATTTTGTTCAGTACATTTCTAACAAGTAGTTCCGTGAAGAACTATACAGCCTATTTTCATATATCCTACTTATGTTAATTGCCTCTATCAACATACAAAATGTCAGTTTGATTGCTGTAATAGATTCGTAGATATTGAGAACCGACTAAATAATTCGGATGGTCGCCATGTTGGATTTTATATATGTAGGTCCTAGAGTTTTGTACTGTTACATGAAGATTATTGTGTACGTGTAGCATTCAAACTTCAATCGCATGATTAGGACACAAGACGTAACAAGGAGATTTTAAAATTTCGCACAGCTGCCATCTTGTGGTTATGGAAACAATTGAAATAAATTAGATGCCAGTGGATTAACATTCGTATAAGGATTTACTGTACAAAGTTTCACTGCACTCGGATGGTTAAATTGCGAGAAACGTCCATGTGAATATCTATACTTCGCGTCACCGCCATATTGGATTTGTGATCACCAGGTTATTTAAAGTCCTATAGGTGAACTTAAGTTCATAGCCCGTATGAACGTAAAAAATTCAGTTTGATTGCTATAATAGATTCGTAGAAATTCAGAGCCGTCTAAATATTTCGGATGGTCACCATGTTTGATTGTTAAATGTATAGGCCATAGAGTCATGTACCATTAAAGGGAAATTATTGCGTAGATTCATTATTCAAACTTTCACATCGATCGCATGATTACCACACAAGAAATAAAAACTAAATTTTAAAATTCGCACAGCCGCCATCTTGAGGTTATGTAAACAATTGAACTAAATTAGATACCAGTGCATTACAATGTGTATAAACATTTCCTGTACCAGATTTCATTGCGTTTGGAAATATAAATCGCGAAAAAGATCTATTTAAAATTTTCAAATTCGCTTGGCCGCCATGTTCGTTTTGTAGTTAACCGGTTTTTGAAAGTCTTATAGTTGCACTTGCAGTAGTGCCCTTTATCTCCGTACAAAATTTCAGGGTGATACCGCTAATAGTTTCAGAGATATAGAATGCCGGTAAAATATTTCGCACATCCGCCATCTTCTGGTTATGTAAACGATTGAACGAAGTTAGATTTCGGTGCATTACAATGTGTATAAACATATACTGTACCAAGTTTTATTGCGTTTGGTTGGTTAAATCGCGAGAAACGTCTATTTAAAAGTTGCAAATTCGCGTGGCCGACATGTTGGTTTTGTAGTTACCAGGTTTTCAAAAGTCACATAGGTGAACTTCTAGTAATTCCCTTTATCACCGTAAAACATTCCAGGGTGATATCGGGAATAGTTTCGGAGATATTGAATGCTGGTGATATATTTCGCACAGCCGCCATGTTGGATTGGTGAAACGTAACCAAACTTGAAGGGCACGGTCGGGGTAGTCCGGAATAGTGCTATGAACTCGCCGAGTTTCATTGAAATCGCTCCAGCCGTTTAGAAGTTATTAGGAGTTGGATTTCCACCACTAAAGCCCCTGCCCTCTTCACTTAGCCCATTCCGGGACTGCTTGGCAGCATTACATCAGAATGGAGTGATTATACTATTAGTTTCTTCCTTTTTCTTCTTTCTCCTTCGTCCTCATAATACTCGTAGCCATTGCCTTTACAATGTTCCAGGCTCGTGGGCTCTCCAACATAATCTGAAGCAGATTCCTAGTCGTCAGTCGCCGGCCAAGTTGTTCACAGGCTTCCTTTCTATCTTCCTCCCATCGAGCACAGTGGAAGAAAGTATGCTCTACTGTATCCCTTTCCGAACAATACCGACAACCATCTCCCTGCGTCTTCCCCATTTTCAAGGCATATACTCCAAATCTCCCATGCCCTGTCAGGACCTGGGACAGGAAATAATCGACTTGTCGATGACTGCATTTCAGCCATTCTCCTACGTCAGGTATAAGTTCTTTAGTCCACTGGCCAACATTGTTTGTACCATCCCATCGGACCTGCCAGTCTAGTAAGAGCTGGTTCCTCAACGCTTTCTTTTCTTTAGCAGGTATTGCGGTCCCCCTTTCATGAAGAAATTTTCTCTCTATAACGAGCAGATCGATGGGAATTCCGGCAGTTACAACTTGTAAAGCTGCAGTAGACACAGTACGATAAGCACAGATAGTTCTGAGCAGCAGTTTTCTCTGAACTCTTTCCATAGCTCGTAAATGGATCTTCTTCCTGAGCGCACCGCACCAAACAGGTGCAGCATATAATAGTATGGAATATACTGCTGAGCGCATGATTTCTCTCTTTACTGTTTTCGGACCTCCTATGTTAGGCATAAGTCTAGCTAACGCCGCTGCTTTCTTCTCTGCCTTTTGTGTAACTGCCTTTACGTGTGCTCCAAACGTGCAATTCATGTCTAGCAGAACTCCTAGATAACGTAGAGCCTTCGCAGGAGCAATCTCAATACCAACTAAGAGAAAACGGATACTCTTACACTTCCTTGAGCCCTTCAAAATTACAGCCTCAGTCTTATGTGGTGCCAAACTCAAGCAATTATTTTCCATCCAAAGGTTGACACGTCTCAATGATTCATGAAGGTGAGATCCTCTGCATTCTCTGCTGTTACCACTAACGCAAGGTCATCGGCATAGCCAATATATACTGCGCCTTTCGTCAGCTGCAGACGTAGGATGCCATCATATAGAATGTTCCACAGGGTTGGTCCTAGGACCGATCCCTGCGTAACGCCAGCACAAATTTCAAGGTCCTCTGATTGGCTTAGTTTTATTTTACGTCCTTTGAAGTAGCTGACGATAATTTGTTGCAGGTATTGAGATATGTTCTTCCTTCGAAGTTCTCTCGCAATAATGCTCCATGAAGGCGTATTAAAAGCATTTTTCACATCTAGAGTTATTACAGCTGCACATTTCTCGCTGCTCTCTGCCGGTATTTGCAACACTCTCTCGATAGCTTGGGTTGTGCTCCTGCCCTTTCTAAAACCAAACTGGTTCAAGGAGAGCCCTCCTTGCTTTTCTAATTTTTTTCAAGTCTTGTTTTGACCAATCCTCCAAAAAGCTTACTCAAGGTATTTAGTAATCAAAGTGGTCTGTACGCTTTTGGATCTAAGGACAGTTTCCCTGCTTTCAATAGTAACACTAGCTTGGCTACCTTCCACCCAGCGGGGAACTCACGCTGTCTCAGTTAATCGTTGAAGATAGATAAGAACCATCCCGGTGCTACCTCAAATGCATATTTGATGGCTTCTGGTGGTATGCCATCTACTCCAGGATCCTTACCAGTCTTCATATTACACGCTACTTCGCGTACCTCTTCCATAGTAAACAGGTCTACGGCATTAAAATCTGGGTCCAATTCCAGACAAGAATCAGCGCACGGGAACAATGCCATCGCTATGACTTTCCTTCTTTCATTTGTGAGCTGAACCGGAACCCTATTAATTAAACGCCCTGTCACTATCTTGTATCCCGCTCCCCAGGTATCATTGTCCAGATCCTCACAGAGCTTTTGCCAGAGATTCTTTTTTGATTGCTGAATTAGTTAGTTCCCTCTTAGCTGCCTTGTAATCATCTTCTAGTTGTCTTAAGTTGTCCTGATTTATTCGTCTTTTGCGATTGCAATCTTTTCGTTGCATGGCTATTTCATTAGTCCACCAATCAGGTACACGGGTTTCATGTTTTGTTTGTCCCCTCAATCGACTAGTCCTACGGGCATCTTTAAGAATACCAGTTACCGGTACATCTTTTAAAGTAATTTGCGCTATATCCACAGATTGCAACATCCATTCAATTGTGTTCTTAAAAATATCCCAATTGTACGCCCACACCGTAGTAGTAGTAGTAGTAGTAGTAGTAGTAATAGTAGTAGTAGTTGTTGTTGTTGCTGCTGATGATGTTGATGACGATTTTTAGGGGCCTTGCGACATCGAGGTAATGTAGCCCTGTGTACTTGAGCGTGTGTAGAATTTGTCTGATAACCTGTGTCACTGTGATGTTGATTTACTGTGTGCATTTGTAATTAAGGTAGGATTTGGGTTGAAAGAGGATTTACGATAGATACCATCCCGGCATTTACATGGATTAGAAGTGGAAAACCACGTAAAACCACTTCCAGGATGGTTGAGGTAGGAATTAAAGTCGCCTCTTCTCAGTTTGGCCACACGAGCCTGAGCGTATTTTAAGGTGTTAAACGCACGCTTTTTGCCAAAACTTTGCTAAGAAAGAACTCGCTAAGCCAAGCTTTTATGTTGAAGACTTGCGACTTTATACATTACTTTCATTTATCACAGCAGGACGTATGGAACTCTGGGTGGAGGCGTCTGAGATATTGGAAGATATATCCTCCACAAATGCAAGAAAAGATGGAAATCGCTGGCAGTAAGAATTGGACAGCAACTGTTCTGCAGTAAGTTAGTTCGGTAGGAAGCTGTTTGATGATCCACCGTACAGTCCTTGCATGACTTTGATGGGTCTAATTTCACTCTCCCTCACAAATTTAAAAAAAAATCCTGGATCGAGAATCTCAAACACGATACAAAAATCAAGGTACGGACATCGGGACAATGTTCCGTCGAGAAAGATGAATATAGATGGGTTAATATGGAGAACACTTCAGCGGTGAGCAGGGCGACAAGTCAATACTGCAGTAAGGAGTAACCTAAGTTAAGCGAGCATTACAAATAGAGTGTTCTAATGCATGCTTAATTTGTTGATTTATAATTAATATTACATTGTGTTATTTTAAATTGTATACACGTGCATATACAGTACACCTTTACTCACGTAATTCATAAGAACTTTTAAGACAAACCAAACCTAACGTATAAAGAGATTCAAATTGCGAATCGGGTTATAAACACCAAATACTCTTTTGAAATATATCCGTGCCATACACCTTTTAATAATATTTTTAATATCCAAGATAAAACTTCCGTGGAATTGATAGTAGTTCGAGTAATCATGTCACTCATGTACTTGTTTTAGTTTGCCACGGGGGGTGAATGGACAACGTGTCGGTCTACTAACCCCAATCTTGCAGGTTCGCTCCTGGCCGTGGTAAGTGATTTTTTTTTGAAAAGCGGCAAAAATTGCGACACCATGTCATACGATGTTGGCATGTCAAAGAACCCATTTGAATTCAGTAGGCCGTGTTGATAATGGCAAAATTAATCTCGGGAGTTTCCGCCAACACAAAGTTCCTCATCTATCTACTAGAAAGCGCTATAGTCTTCAAGGAGCTTAGATATCTAACCTCCTTGACTTTTATAATGCTTCAAGGAACAACGAAATTCGACATGCAAGCTACTCTTTGGGTGTCAAATAACAAAGCTTCCACCCGGCACCCGAGGCCATACGCTATTATTATTATTATTATTATTATTATTATTATTATTATTATTATTATTATGTACTTGTTTTAATAATAGATCATATTTTAACGTACTATAATTTTTTTTTTCTTCAATAGATTTAACAGTACATTAGGTAGGTTATTTATTTAATTATTATATTCTAATTTGTATAATTTATCTTGTATAACATGTTTGCTGATTGGCTTGTTCAGTTATAAGTTTATATTTTGTTTCATTAGATGTTAAGCTAGGTTTAATTTCTTATAACAACTGTACTTCAATCCAGACCATTGTATATGCTACATAAAGGGGCTCTTTAGCCTCAGTGCCAGTTCTCGATGAATAAATTCAATTCAAATTCAAAGACTAGCTAAATTAGTAGTGCACTAATATTAGTTAACAATTTTAAACGTCAACACAGTGCTCAGGATCTAATGATGGCCACTTGAGGGTTGAAATGCGTAGTGCTAGACAGAACTCCTACTCAAATATAAACCTCACCTGCACGTGGTGCACCCTGTTTAAGACTGACGAGGCTCTGACGACCGAGTGACCTCCGGTATAAGAGGTCCTCCTCTACCAAGTGCCAACGGTTTCCTTGGAAGGCGGATGAGCGGGTAGAGATTTAGGGCACTCTGTTGTCCTAGGGATGAGAAATTATCCCTGAAGGCGGAGGAACCATGATTGGTCAACGGCATCAGAATGTGGAAGGCAACGGGAAACCACCATATTAAATATTCCAAGAAAACCCCATGGCTTTGCTCAATTTAAAATGTTTCGGAGTTTCAAGTTCCCCAATCGGATCTCCGGGGGGAACTAGGTTGATAGGGGCTTTAAGAAGAGTGCAATGCTGCAAGGAACAGTACTGTTTAGGAACATGGAATGTGAGATCCATGTATCAAGGGAAACTAGATGTAGTCAAAAGAGAAATGGAGAGAATCGGCATCGACATATTGGGAATAAGTGAAATGAGGTGGTCTGGAATGGGAGAGTTTATTTCGGATGACTACACAGTATACTTTTCAGGACAAGACAACAACAAAAGTAATGGAGTAGCCTTCATAGTTAGTAACAGAGTAGGTAAAACTGTGATGGGTTGCAACTATAAAAATGATAGAATGATATCCATCAGATTTCAAGGTCAACCTTTCAATGTTACAGTCATTCAAGTTTATGCACCAACCATTGATGCTGAAGAGGACGTAGTTGACCAATTTTATGGAGATTTACAAGAACTACTACGGTCGACACCAAACAAGGATATCGTGTTCATAGTTGGAGATTGGAATGCTAAAGTGGGAAATCAAATAGTAAATGGTGTAACAGGACAATTTGGTCTAGGTACAACAAATGAAGCAGGACAAAGACTCATATAATTCTGCCTAGATAATTCACTGATTATTACCAACACACTATTCCAGCATGGAACAAAATGGATGCTAGTGCTTTAAATGGAAGAGGAATCATTTGTTATAAAAACCTGTGGCGTAGTTGGTAGTATACTGAATTGCTAAGGCCAAGATCGCGGGCTCAAACCCGGCTAAAGCCGTTGGATTTTTAAGAGCGTTAACATCCTTCAGTATGTCTTCCTTCGGAGGGTAAGTTATGTTGGCGGCCCCATGTCATAGATTTATGGCATGTAAAAGTACCTACCAGTATAATTGGTAGGATATCGTGTTCATAGTTGGAGATTGAAATGCTTAAGTGGGAAATCAAATAGTAGATGGTGTAACAGGACAATTTGGTCTTGGTACAACAAATGAAGCAGGACAGAGACTCCTAGAATTCTGCCTAGATAATTCACTGATTATTACCAACACACTATTCCAGTTACCCAAAAGACGTCTATACACTTGGACTTCACCAGATGGCCAATACCGGAATCAAATTGATTACATAATTTGTAATAGTAGGTGGAAAAGTGCTATTCAATCTACTACAACAAGACCAGGCGCTGACTGCGGATCAGATCATGAATTATTAATTGCAAAATTCCGGTTGAAGTTGAGGAAAACGGCTAGAACTGCCTCCTCATACAGATTTGACCTGGGAAGAATGCCTTGTGATTATAGAGTAGAAGTCAGGAACAGATTTAATACATTACAGATTGGAGACCAAACCCCTGAAGAGTTGTGGACAGAAGTATCTGCTGCTGTTAAGCAGGAAGCAGAAAAATACATTCCCAAGGAAAAGAATATGAAGAAGGCCAAATGGTTATCGGATCAGGCACTGCAAATTGCAGAAGAACGAAGGAATGCAAAAATTAAAGGGGATAGATCAGCAATGTTTGAGTTTAATGCAGAGTTTAGAAGATTAGCTAGAAGAGATAAGAATATTTTTATAACTAATCAATGTAAGGAAGTTGAGGAAAATAACAGAATGGGCAAGACGAGGGAACTTTACAAGAAAATTAAGGATATCAAAGGAAAATTTCAGGCAAAATTTGGGATGGTAAAATATAAAAATGGCAAAGATCTAACAGAAGCAGAGGACATTAAGGAAAGATAGATGGAATATGTAGAATATCTGTATAAGAAAGAACCATGTATTATGGATAATGACGTTCATGTGCCCTTCGAACCAGAACCAGATATTTTGGAAACTGAAGTCAAATGGGCCCTAAAGAATATTGCTAAAAACAAAGCAAGTGGACATTCATTCATTCATTCATTTATTTGCAATGGGGGGTGTGTCCCCCGGTGGCAAATTGGATATACATAACAAATACATAATTATACATAACAATACATAATTATACATAACAATACATAATTATACATAACAATTCAATAACAATTATACACCAATTAAACTGGAGTATTTACACAAATAGTCAGTCTTTTCTTAAACACACCTATATGTTTGGGAAAAGGCTCTAAGACTGCGGCAGGTAGAGAGTTCCAGTTATCAATGGCACGGTTTACAAAAGAATATTTACCATAATTTGTTCGCTGTGGTCGGCCCTTAACTTTGAAAGGATGATCGCTCCTATCCATGTAAGTGGGCTTTCCCAATCGTTTGCTAAGTTCACCCCATGCTGGTTGATTTGTATACGTGTTGTACATAGCGTAGAGTCTAGATTTCATCCTCCTAGCCTCCAGTGATTCCCACCCAAGTTTCTTTAACATACGGCTCACACTGCTCCTGGGATTAAAGTCACTGAGCACAAATCTAGCGGCCTTTCTTTGTACCATTTCCAACTCATTGATGAGCCCTACTTGATATGGATCCCAAACCGCCGAGGCATATTCCATAATAGGTCTTACAAGTGACAAATAGCCTAATTCTTTAGCAGAGGTACTACTTCCTTTTAATACCCTCATTACAAAGTGCAGGGATTTGTAAGCTTTTGAAACTACACATCCTACATGACTACTCCATTTCATATCATTCCTTACGTGAACGCCCAAATATTTGCAAGAATCTTCTTCTACAAGTATTTCCGAGCCAATGTTATATTGAAAATCCTGCCTTCGCACTTTCCCTATTTTTAAGAGACTACATTTTCTTGTGTTTATTTTCATTTTATTTACAATCGCCCACTTATAGACCAGGTTCAGGTCCTCTTGCAGCACTGCATTGTCTTGTGAGTCGTGTATCTTTCGATATATTACACAATCATCCGCAAACAATCGACAGTCACTGCGAATTCCATTTGGTAAGTCATTTATAAACGCCAAAAACAACAAAGTTCCGATTACGCTGCCCTGAGGGATACCCGACGTTACGGTAATTTCATCCGAGAATACGCCTTCAACTTTCACTTTCTGGGAACGACCCGTCAAAAATTCTTGGATCCATAAAATTACTCTTCTATCAATCTTCGTCGAAGCTAATTTATGGAGTAGCATGTCATGCGGCACGACATCAAATGCCTTCGCAAAATCTATCACCACGGCGTCGATTGAAACTCCATGGTCTAACGATTCGCTAATGTCTTGAAAAAGTGATAGCATCTGACTCTCGCATGAGTAACCTTTCCGAAATCCATGCTGCCTATCATTAAACCATGATAATGTTTCCCACTGTTCCCTCAAGTAGTCGCAAAAGAGATGCTCCATCTGCTTACAAACGATGGACGTAAGGCTAACATGATGGAATTCCGATAGAAATGTTCAAAGAAGTTGGAGATAGTGCAGTGAAAATTTTACATTCCATATGTCAGCAAATATGGAAAACCCAACAATGACCAAAAGACTGGAAAAGTTCAGTATTCATCCCAATTCCTAAGAAGGGAAATTCTAAAGAATGCACGAATCACCGAACAATAGCACTTATCTCACATGCTAGCAAAGTCATGCTTAAAATCCTACAAAATAGACTACGCCAGTATGTAGACCGAGAGCTACCTGAAGAACAAGCTGGATTTCGTAAAGGAAGAGGGACCAGAGATCAAATCGCCAACGTACGATGGATAATGGAGAAGGCAAGAGAGTTCCAGAAAGATGTATATTTTTGTTTTATTGATTATGCTAAAGCTTTTGACTGTGTTGATCATAATGAGTTATGGAAAGTACTAAAATACATGGGAGTACCAGAACATATCATTAACCTCATCCGGAACTTATACTCTGATCAAGAAGCTACAGTGAGAACCATATATGGAACAACTAAATGGGTTAAGATTCAAAAAGGAGTACGGCAAGTCTGTATATTGTCACCTTACCTTTTCAATCTGTATGCAGAACACATTATGAGGAATGTGGGGTTAGATGAAGAAGGAACAGGAATCAAAATAGCTGGGTTAAATATAAACAACCTGAGATATGCAGATGATACAATCCTGATGGCTGAAACTGAAGAAGATTTAAAAAATCTCTTACTGAAAGTGAAAGAGGAAAGTTCAAAGGCCGGACTAATGTTGAATGTCAAGAAAACAAAAATTATGACAACTACAACTGTCAATTCATGCCAAGTAGGAGGAGAAAAAATGGAGATAGTCTCTGTTTTTAACTATCTTGGCTCACAGATTTCTGCCAATGGTGACTGCAGTCATGAGATCAAAAGACGATTGCTACTTGGTAGACAGGCATTTTCAAATCTGGACAATGTCTTAAGGAGTAGAGACCTAACCTTAACAACAAAGATCCGTATAGTAAGGGCTATGGTTTTTCCAGTTTTGATGTACGGATGTGACACCTGGACCATAAGAAAAGCTGAACGCTGTAGAAAAATTCCTTCGAATTATGGTGTTGGGGAAAAGTTCTTAGAGTTCCATGGACTGCGAAGAGAACCAAAAAGTCAGTTTTACAGCAAATTAAACCAGTGTGTTCCTTGGAGGGCTTAATCCTGAAACAGAAACTGGGCTACTTTGGACACATCATGAGAAGACAGGATTCATTAGAGAAGACCTTAATGCTGGGGAAGATAGAAGGCACAAGAAGACGAGGGAGGCAAAGAATGAGATGGATGGATGGCATCACAGAAGCACTAAATTCCAGCTTGGAAAATCTTCGGGAGGCAGTGCAGGACAGAAGAAATGGGCGTAGTTTAGTACATGGGGTCACGGAGAGTCGGAATCGGCTAAACGAATAGAGAGAGAGAGAGAGAGAGGTTGCCACATTTAATAGTGATAATTAAATAATACATCTATTTTTTTCAGGAGTGTATATACATATTTATACTTTGCACTATACACATGACAGTTTGTATAGACAACACTGAAGGAATGGCTTCAAAACTTTACATTGCACTTCAGTAACAGCTGGATTATTTATTAATTAAGCACATGGCTTTTAGTGCCGGGAGTGTCCGAGGACTTGCTCGACTCACCAGAGGCAGTAGCTGCTTAAGGCGGACACCCATGGGGTGCGCTACAAGTTCCGTTCAATTTCAAATTTTGCTACCAGATGTCATTGACACTTAGTGGTGAACGTTGGAACGTTTACTGTATAGAGCGTTTCAATGAAATCTAACCTAGAAATTTAGCTTCACACAAGTTTAGTTAGTGGAAGGATCTTTCACATGCCATAAATCTATGACATGGAAACGCCGGCTTTACTTCCCCTCCGAAGGAAGGCATACTGAAGGATTTTAACGCTCTTAATAAATACGACGACTTCGGCCGGGTTTGAACCCGCGATCTTGGGAACAGCAGTTCACCATGCTACCAACTACGCCACCGAAGCCGTTGTAACAGCTGGAGATAGTAGTCCTTAGCTCTTAACATATGCAACAAATGCTCTAAAGCTTTCTTGTAAAGAAAACACTCTGTTCATGAAACACCAATTCATATTTTTGTCTGCGGGAAGCTTCGAAGCGAATATCAGTGAATGAATGAAAAGGGATAAGGAAACAAAAAACGGTTCTTTGAAACTGTTTTAATATAACTTGGGACTTCTAAAACAACTTTGGTGCGATCAAAGGGTTTTATTATCTTTCTGAGCCAACACACGTAGAAGTCGTCAATCCTTAAAGGTTGAAGTTCTCGTCAGCCATAGTCGAAGCATTAAGCGGGATATTACTGTTTGCAGCAGCGAGTTTATTATGACCCTCTTCACTAGCCTAGTGCCACTCACTGCGATTGTAACGAGGAAGCATCGCCAATCTTAGTGACCACTGGCGTATTGTTTGATGAAAACTTAATGCTGTCTTCTATGGCGCGTATTGAGACTCTTACCGTTAATTGATATTGCAAATACCTTAACACTCGTATGTGATGTGGAATGTCATAATGGAATATATACACACATCAAAAAAAGTTTTGCATCACCTCGGTTCCAAGAGTTCCGGAACCGTTAAATACAAAGGGAATAGAGATCAACACAAACAACATTTCAGCTCGTTTTATTGCTCATGAGACCCACACATTGCATGTTGTACCATCATACAGCTAGACTTTCAGCATTTGTGGTCCAGATTGCAGTACACACCACTACCTCTAATACCCAGTAGCACGTCCTCTTGCATTGATGCATGCCTGTATTCGTCGTGGCATACTATCCACAAGTTCATCAAGACACTGTTGGTCCAAATTGTCCCACTCCTCAACGACAATTCGGCGTAAATCTCTCAGAGTGGTTCGTGGGTCAAGACGTCCATAAACAGCCCTTTTCAACATATCCCAGGCATGTTCGATAGGGTTCATGTCTGGCGAACATGCTGGCCACTGTAGTCGAGCGATGTCGTTATCTTGAAGGAACGCATTCACAAGATGTGCACGATGAGGTCGAGAATTGTCGTCCATGAAGACAAATGCCTCTCCAATATTCTGCCGATATGGTTGCACTATGGGTCGGAGGATGTCATTCAGGTATCGTAAAGCCGTTTCGGAGCCTTCCATGACCACCAGTGGCGTACGTCGGCCCCACATAATGCCATCCCCAAAACATCAGGGAACCACCACCTTGCTGCACTCGCTGGACAGTGTGTCTAAGACGTTCAGCCTGACCAGGGTGCCTCCAAACACGTCTCCGACGATTGTCTGGTTGAAGGCATATGCGACACTCATCGGTGAAGAGAACGTGATGCCAATTCCGTGGGGTCCATTCAGCATGTTGTTGGGCCCATCTGTACCGCGCTGCATGGTGTCGGGGTTGCAAAGCTGGACCTCGCCATGGACGTCGGGAGTGAAGTTGCGCATCATGCAGCCTATTGCGCACAGTTTGAGTTGAAACACGACGTCCTGTGGCTGAACGAAACGCATTATTCAACATGGTGGCATTGCTGTCAGGGTTCCTCCGAGCGGCAATCCGTAAGTAGCGGTCATCCACTACAGTAGTAGCCCTTGGGCGGCCTGAGCGAGGCCTGTCATCGACAGTTCCTGTATCTCTGTACCTCCTCCATGTCCGAACAACATCGCTTTGGTTCACTCTGAGACGCCTGGAAACTTCCCTTGTTGAGAGCCCTTCTTGACACAAAGTAACAATGCGGACGCGATCGAACTGCGGTATTGACCTTCTAGGCATGGTAGAACTACAGACAACATGAGCAGCGTACCTTCGTCCTGGTGGAATGACTGGAACTGATCGGCTGTCGTACCCCCTCCGTCTAATAGGCCCTGCTCATGCATGGTTGTTTACATCTTTGAGCAGTTTTAGTGACATCTATGAACAGTCAAAGGGACTGTATCTTGGATACAATATACACAGTCAACGTCTATATGCCGGAGATCTGGGAACCGAGGTGATGCAAAACTTTTTTTGATGTGTGTATATGATCGTTTGCGATTCCTACGCTAAGCTTTTAACTCGGAAAGACCGAACATAACTGCCTACTGGCCATGGGTACGTAATTGCAGTGCGCAAGTACAGTTGCACGACCGTAGGTCGGTAATGTCTATGAGGTTGAGCCAAAGGTACTCTCCAGAAGCCTTTTTTTTTGCGTATGGCTTTTAGTGCCGGGAGTGTCCGAGGACATGTTCAGGTCGCCAGTTTTGTAGCGAGGCGGACACCCAATGGGTGAGCTACACGTACCGTCACGTGTGGAGTGTTGTCTGTGGAGGAAAGTTTGAATGTAAGGACAAGGAGTTGGCAGGTAGCGGCTGTGGCCAATAGTAGGAGACCAACCCCAGCATTTGCCTGGAAGGAAGATGGGAAACCACAGAAGACCATCTTCAAGGTTGCCGGCGGGGGGATTCAAACCTCCTCGCCTCCCGGATGTGGCGACTGCCAGCAATCATGCCATAACGACCACGGCTAACTCACCCAGTGAAGCCTGTGATAACTGGATGGGGAGGGCCCACAGAAAAAATAAACGGTGGTTGGTACGCGTGGATGTTGACGGGGTGGAAGGAGTACCTTAGGTTGTCGGGCTGTTTTGTCGTATGTTAGGTAAAAAAAAAAACAAGGCATCTCTGGTATGTGTGTTTGAATGAGTGCACAATTGAATGGACGTTGATGGTTTGCCGTAAAACTTACTCTGTCCCTACATATATAGGTGAAAAGTGATATGTTGCCTTGTGGCAACACTATGCAATAAAGGGTTAATTGATATTGCAAATTGTCAGTCGGTAAAACGCAATATAATCCCAAGTAATAGGGAATGCGAAAAAATAACCTGAAAAAATAGATGCCATTAAAATAAATATATATCTTAAGGACTACAGAGGAGAGAGACTTGTTTCGCTCGACAAGCAAGCATCATCAGATCGTAAATATACAAGACAAAATATCTCGACAATGCATGTAAGGATACTCACCTGACGAGTGGCACATGTAATCCTATAGTTTTATCATTTTAAATGATCTTGTCGACTTCATCGTTACGCTGGGGTCTGGCGTTACGTTACGGTGACGAGACGAAATGTAACTAGATGCAATGAGGTGTGTGACGTCATAGTACCGCTTGGTGCATGTGTTCCCCGACAATCTCTACTTCGTTAGTATAAGACAAAAATCCCCGATTCTTGGATGTCACGGGTTATCTCAAGAACCACTGGATGGATTTTGATGCGGTTTTCACCATTCTGTAAAGGATATCTCGAGGATAGATTCTGTAGAAAATAATTTATATATGATCAAAGGAAGCCAAGCAGTAACGATTTCAGAGAAAAAGTCGAAAACAAACTTGGCGTCCGTGCGCTTCTTAAGCTTACGCTGCGCAAACCGTTAAAAATAACAATATACTATGAGCGTACGAATTGGTCAGCATGAAAAGTTCTACAAAAAAGTCCACAAAAGCATATCTCTATCTTCAATACTTCGCCCACTATAAGTGTTTTTAGACTGGATGGAAGGGGCACGTCATCCAGCCATCTCCCTCCTTTCCCCGAACGCTCTGGTGAGCGTGACGGTATCCCGCGCGCTTGACCTTACTTTGCCCTGGGTTTGCACTTGCCGTTCGCGAGTAATTTGAAACAAGGTAAAGTATTATAAAGCAAGATAAGTATTATTCAGATAATTTTCTAACATGTCAAGAGTCTGTGGCATCGAGCGAAGCGAGAAGCCTCCAGCCTTCCTAGCATTTTTCAGCATTTGTAGCATTTAAAATGATACAAAGTCTAGTCTTTCAGACTGACTGTCACTTTTTTATTCCTGTTCTGTATTTCATAACAAATATGCCTATATTATATATATATTGAGCCCGTTAGAGGAGGCATTTCGGGTACCATCTGCCGAAAAGATGGCACTTCGAAAGACCCCGTCCTTCGAACCCAAACTCCTGAGGATCGGGTGCATTTCTTTGTGGGCTAGCTCAGCACGAGAGGCTCGATCCAGGGAATATTGGTCATTGGGCACGGAAACAGTCATAGACGCCCCAAAGAAATACTTCCAAACAACTAAGCTAGCAATAAAAAGAGATCCAGTCTTAAGTTAGATTCGTGAATAATTTATTCAAGTAAGACCCCTAATCATTTCTGAGGGTCGAAATCGGCTAATCCGCTAATCTAAATACAATTATGAGTCATCCCTATTTTGACGTTAATGACCCCCGCGAAATCCTAATTACATGAAAAGAATAGCAAAGCAAACTAGGCGCGTGGTACATGAATAATTAACGTGTAGCAAATTTACAAACAAATGACTCGGCAGAATTTACATTTAATATCAAGCAAGTACAATCCCTAGGTTAGGAATGTACCACGTCCACATTTAAATTACATTTATAATTGTATCTAATGTCTATGTGAACGAAAGTATTACGACAAGATACGTCGTAAACAAATGCTTATTACCAAAGCTAATGATAGTTTGACCACTGACTATAAAAAAAACATTGCATAAACACTCTTACGTCTAATAAGGAAACAATGGGAATAAATGCACTAGGGAATAAAGTAAACAATCTTATGCTAGCCTACCTTCGCGAATTGACATACTGTTAGTAGTCAATCGTCATCTCAGGCATGTAAGTTACGTTGCCAAAGCGCAATTACAATTGCGTCTTACAACCTTCAGATCACGCGGGCCGCAAGTTACTGACTATCGGTCCCGTAGATCCGATGTCGTCGGTAACAGTAGTGTCAGCTCATTTAAAAGTCATCTCCCACATGGAAATGGATTGAAGTCACTTTGTCGCTAACAACAAGCAAATGGTTGCAAAATTATAGCTGTAAATTATTTATAATAATTAATTAATCCGTTGGTTTAGGATAATTATGCTTTGATTTAGGTTGTAGGTTTAAATATGGTTTAGTTGGTTGTATTAATGACACCAGTCGTAGGCTGCAATAGGTGATCTCACTGGAGATTCACTCAAATACCTTGACTTTAACAAGTCAGACAATAACACAGGTTAGCGCGTCTTACACCAACTGCGCGTGGCACGTCGGTCGTCTGAGCATAGCTCCAGAACGCTGGAATAAACCAAGGGTAAGGCGAACATTCATTCCGTTCTGCCGAATACCAAATAATGTGTTCACGGACACAACAATTACACTGGCTAGCCTAATTTATACAAAGCTGGGTCAATTAACATGATATTTTAAACCTTACTACAACGCGCCAGGCGATCAAAGTCGTCGACTAAAACATTTAAGGAGTTCGCATCGGCGTGCGTTCCGTTACTTCATAACAATAACAGGTGTTGACAGCTCCCTAAGCTGCTATCATAGCATGGTTATTAATACCTGTGACCTTCAAATTTCCTAGGCTCGTGACATAATGTAGCACACAAAAAAGTAGTCATTCAATGTCGTCTCACTTTTGTTTCTCGGTCAAACCGGTTCTCAGCTGGGCGCAAGCAAGCCTGTCTGCATCGCGTGCAGCTTATTTTAGCATAGCAAAGAGTAGTGCTTTTAAAATGATCATTTTGTAACCTGTAGGAGCACGAAATAAAGTCCTGTAGTGCTCTACAGATCATCCAACAATGTCTCATCACTCCCTAATGGTGTTTCCTGGGATTACATTCCCTTTAAAAGATATAACGTAGCGTAATGTTCAAAGAGTAGTAATGTTAAGAGATACCACTCGAGTATTCTGATTGCACTGATCTGAAGATATGTCACTCGTTCTATGTACATGTAGGATTTGAGAAGTGTGGTTTGGCATTCCCCACAACACAAAAATTAAACATCTCACCTCTGCTGTGACATCTTAAATGATACGAGATGGGTTATTTCATCCATCTAACAGTATATGAGTTCGTTCCTCTCGAACTACACGTGGTAAAATGTACTCACGAAAATGACAAATAAATGGCACAAAAATGTTTCGGCAACGGTCGGCCGAAAAATGATACGAGGAGAAGCTCTCAAATAAAGAAGGGACCTAACTATGGGCTGTCCCCCTACTTTCACAAGATCTACATCTCTTGTAGTTGAAGATGTCCTTTACTCTGACATAAAAATTCGCTAAAATACATGAAAATTGCGCCTGCCGTAAAATACACGGACTTGGGGTGTCTCACTGAAATATTGTCCCAGTACTAAAGAAATAAAGTACACACATTTCCTACCTAAGTGGTCAAATATCGTTGCGTTTCGGCTCAAAGTTACAATGCAATCACTACTACTACGACCTGGACAAACTTCTTACAATGTTTACATGACTCACGGTTACATGATGTGGTAGTTCACCTTCCAGAACTCCCATTGGAAGGGGTTTAATGCCTTCAAGGTTCCAAGCATTAAAATACTGGGTAAGACTATGGATTATAGCCTGTCCTCGTGGTCATCAGTTGGTAAACTGTACATGGCTTGTACTTAGTAGTGTCGGCTGGACAATTCCATGGTGTTGGCGTATTCCGTTGGAGTTACCCTTACATGGTAAATTACTCCTCCATCATCTTCTCACAGTATGGTTGTAGAAATATCAGCACGTGGCGCATAACGTTAATCATTGTGATTGGAAAAATATTCACTGATTCTAGAGTAAAATTTAATGAAATGCTCACTGGCTCTAATATTTGCAGGTTGTTCAAATACTCTGCTTTTCCTGCCACAGATTCTATTTTACCAGCACGTGGTAAATCAAACACTGATTTTACAAGGTTTTAATCACCAAGAATCTGGGTAATCACTGTTGCGTATAATCGATAAATAGGTTTATCGTACTGCAATTGTACCATAGCACACACTGGGCTACACGACGTTGTCGTCAACTTAATATTTCATTTTTATGAAAGAAAGAATGTTACCCTCGTCTGACTACAGACGGTCCTCGTGGTCGGTGAAAAATCGCAGTTTTTGCACAATCAAAATTTTTATATTCACATAAACGTAGCACTGGCTTTACTGAGCCTAAAGTAATACTGTGCGTTATGGAAACTGTTCGATTCAGCTCGATGGCTGTAGATAAATGTCTTCCCAAATGTGGGGTATTCGGATGCCTATAATGACCTTCGTCATCAGACGGACAATCGACACAAGCGTCCAGCTTCAGCGGACTATCAAAACGGTGTGATGCCTGCATGGCATGGCTTCGTGATTAAAAGGAAGTAGTCTAGTCAAAGCAGTGACTACTTTCATAAGCCTCCGCATGTCTACGGTGAAAAAATACCTTTACCAAAAATATATTGGCCATTCCCAAAAGGCATAGAACATGGCCAATTAAGCAGAATTAAATATTTCAAGCTCCTGAGATATATGGCATAAAAATAGTGAGTAATATATCTCAAGGAGGAAAATGAGCTGTCCTCTCCGTAGTCAAAATAATGAATTGTTCATGAGGAAGCTTCGGGGTGTGTTCTGTAGAACTGAGCATGTCAAGTCAATATGCTCCCAAAGAAATATTTGATGGATGAGCCTGAGCGGGCTCAATATATATGTATATATATATATATAATTTCAGTCTTCTCATAAACACATCAATATGTTTGGCGAAATGCTCTATGACTGTGGCAGGTAATGAGTTCGAATTATCAATTCCTCGATTAGTGAAATAATATTTCCCATACATTGTGCGCTGCGGTCGGCTTTTAACTTTGTGTGGATGATCTGCCCTTCTCAGCTAGGTGAGATTTCTCAGACATCTACTGCTGGACGATTAGTGTAAGTGTTAAATATAGCGTATAGTCTGGATTTCGTCCAACTAATTTCTAGAAATTCCTACTCGAGTAACACTGTACAATCCTTTGTACAATAAATTGTAACCGCCCTGGTTACAAGGAACCGAACCCGTGTTTTGGGGAATTACGAATTTTATTAATGTGATCTGTATATTTTTTATTGAGGTATTTTTATGTCTTATAATTATCTATCAGAATGTATATTATGACGTGCTTGATTTACAAGTAATTTGTTTAGCGTATACAAATTGTAATTTTAGCAGGATCCGAATATAGGGAGTGAGGAATATTTTAACATTGGAGTAATATAAAGTTTTGTATCTGGAAAATGTACACAGACAAGGAAGTACGAGTTGTTGTTGAGAGACAGGGTTGAACCCGAGCGCCAGTGGAGGATGAGTCAGGTGAGAGACTTGACATCTATGTACGAGCTAGGACGATGGACTGTTTCCATATTTGGTGTTGTTAAGAATCGGGCAGTGTGATTGGTTGGATCTCGTGGTTGAACCCAAGTAAACCAGTGATTGTGGAAGGGGATGATGACGGTTACTTAGATTTTGTGAAGGCAAATGGAAGACACTCAACTTTAGGATCCCGTGGGGATTAGACTCAATTTTGGAACCGCGGGGCGGTGTAGTCTCAGTTTTCAGACCGCGTGTAAGCCGAAATTATTTTTCGGTTTCCATGGGAGTAGGACTTGTCTTTTTGGTTTTGTGTGTTGAGGAAAAGGTATTACAGTATAACACTAGTCGTGTTCTTGATACAATAACCAAGTTGCTGGCTATAAGTTCTTGATTGAATGATGAGCCTAGTCTTAAGTACATCGCAAAGATTACTTATTTCTAACAGAACGAAGTATTGGTATCTGATGTCTGTACATCTGCATTTCAACTATAGCGGCAATTTATTCGTCCAGGAATACTAGTTAAATATGCTATGCATTATTAAATTCACGAGCGGAGTTAAAGCGACGCTCCAAAACGGATTCCAAGCATTTGTATGGTACTAGATCCACGACGCAAATTAAATCGTTGGATGCTGGTTACAAATGTAACGAACATAATAGTCATCATAAAAATAGAAATGGCGTGTGAATCAAAATTAATTGTGTTGCGAGTAAATAGGGCTAATTCTTTGGGAGCACTAACCCCAGAATTAGTGGAGTTAGGTCACCACTACTGAAGCCAACATCTGTAAGTACCAGTCAACTTTATTCCTGAGGGTCATTTATATCATGTCGTATCTGCGTAAATACGATAGGGAGTGCAATTAATCCATACGAGGAGGATCCTGCGAAATGTGTGTTTTATGGCTGGTATAAACAATATATTATCGATTTTACCAGAATCTGAAGGGTTTTATTTATTAGGTCACTTAGCAGTAGCTAGGTGTGAATGTCTATTGCTGTTGGTATTATCGTACAGTTGTTTAACCCCCTTACACCCCGGTTTATTACAATTGGTCGCCCAAGTGGGACAGAGTTATTATACAATCTCCAACTCATTGGGTTGATCGGCTGAAAAGTTGTATTAACAATTGTCAATAAGGTAACAGTAAAAATGGCTTCAAAGCTGTCTATACTGTAACATTGAAGGTACGTGTGTTAGATTCCCGGCACGGGTAAGAACTTGAATCCTGCTTTGAGGGTTGGAACAGTGGTCACTCAGCCCCGCGAAGAAAATTGAGAACTCTTTAGGTTTATTTCCCACAAATCCTTGGAATGTTTTTCAGTAGTTTTCACGCTTATTTTGTAGAACATGTGAATGCGCCTATTATTACTGTTTATCGTCAACTAAAGAACGATGAAAACGTTTCTCATTGTAAGCTTATGAAGAAATCAATTAAAACTGAACATAAAACCACAAATCCTTTCAGGATATTATTATTCTTTTTTGTAAAGAAAAGGGACGAAAGAGTGAGTTATGATCAGCAAAAGGAAAAGTGTGACAAGAACTCCGGAGCTTTGTTATCAAAGCCAGCCAAGTTCAATGAAGATCGGGAAGTTTAAGTTAAGACTTCAAGACAAGAACTTTGGGGAATAATACAGCACATAACAGCATTAATAGCTCTCTCCGCAAATAGGAGCAAATGAAATCGCTATTCCACTCCTGAAAACAAATAACTAACTCTCTCTCTACAAATTAATATTATTAGCATGTATGGTACCCTCATATCCAATTTTTGCACTTTACACAATGTTTGCAAAAGAAAATACCTCTGATTTCAAATACAGGCTCCGTGGTGTGGGAGTTAGGTGGCCGGCCTCTAACCCGGAGGCCCCGGGTTTGATTCAAGACTACGTAAGCGATTTTAGAAACTGACATGAGGGCTGCAACTGGGTGCCCTCAGCCTCCAGAGAATAATTGAGTAGCTGTCTGATAGTGAGGCAGCGCCCCAGTCAAAAAATCAAGATTAATGGATAAGCTTCACTCCGCTATACTTGGGCCAATTGGTTAAGCAGCGGCCGTTTGGTAGGCTAAGGCCCTTAATGGGCTGTAGTGCTACAGTCTTTGTAGCCTATTTTAATTTATGAAAATAATAGGCTAATGAGATCACCTTCTGTCCTTGTGCATGTTTGTGTGTGTGTGCGACTGCGTGTGTATCCCCCCGTATTAAAATCTAAATGACCAAAGCGATTTCAATGAAAGTCGCTAAGCGCATACTACTACCACGTCCGACTCACCAATCTAACATGGCGGCCACGCGAAATATATCACTGGCATTCTCTATCGCCACAAGAGTAACAGATATCACCTAAAATGTTGTACGGTGTTAAAGGGTACTATTAGACGTGACTTTCATAAACCTGTTAAGTACAAAACGAACATGGCGGCCAAGCGAAACTTTTAAATAGGCTTTTCTCACCATTTAACCGTCCGAGCGTAATGAAACTTGGTACAGCAAATGTTTACATAACCCCAAGATGCCGGTTGTGCGACATTTTAAAATTAAGTTTTTATTTATTGTGTCGTAATCATGCGATCGAAGTGAACGTTTGAATAATGAACCTACGCAATAATCTTCATCAAATGGTACATAACTCTATGGTCTACACATATAATAATCCAACATGCCGACCATCCGAAATATTTAGAGGGTTCTACGAATATATTACAGAAATCAAACTGAAATGTTATATGTTGACTAGCAGAAGTACCCATTCTTCGAACGGTCGTTGGTATTAATAACCAGACGTAATCAATTGAGCTACTGTTGCAATGGTGAGGGGCTTGGAACCTGTTTGTCGACAAAGATAAATGATTAGTTGAAATATGCTCTGAAACTAATTTACCTAACGTGTACTTCCTGACGTGAAAATAAAATTGAAAACCTCGTGGACGAAATGCAATTCACGTCACATAAAAACTGACCCACACTGTTGTGTCAAGTGCGCATCCAGAGGAAGACCCCTTTAATAAATTATAAAGGCTTGTAGTGCATGAAAATTCAGGTTTTTTAGCCTCCAATGGCCCAAATTCCTAAAAGCAAAAAAATAAAATAAAAAATAAACTATTTCAATTGAGGAATTTTTGAAAATAATGTTGCTGTTTGAAGATATAATAGACCTTCTGTACGACACATCGCACGTTTGAGCGTCTCTTTCCTTCCCACTTGTGAAAAAATCGAGGGTACCTCTTGACCCCCTTAAGCGCATTGATGAATTTTACAGTTTTTGTTGGTTCCGTGATAACCTTATAGCCATTTGCAAACTTTCACAGAAATTTAATAAATGGAGTGGCATTACTTCTTGCAGAAATAGATGGAAAGTTGGATGTACCTTTTTGAGGTACATCCAACTGGCTTGCATTCCTACATTAGTTTATTAAATGAAATTAGTTTTCTGGGAATATCTCAGAAACTCTTGGTTTTAGAGCATTAAAATGTAGTTTTCGGGGACCCTTTACGACTGTTTAGGGGCCCCGAGGTTTTTTTTCTGACACCAAGGGGCTGAAAATGAGCTTTGTCTCGTCGTTGTAGGCCGTAGTATCATCATCATCATCCTCTTGCACAGTTTCCAGCCGTTGGCCGGGTCTGTTTGGAACACAGGCCACTTCAACGTCTTCTGTCTTCCCACCATCTCTCAGCTTCCACCCCTGTCCTGTCTTCTCCTCTCTTCTTCACGCTTTCTTCCATCCCTTTCAGCCACCTGTCTCTCGGTCTTCCTCTCGGTCTCTTTCCTTACCACTTCGTCTCGTGTATCCTCCTGGGTATCCTCTTATCCTCCATTCGTTTTACATGTCCATGCCATCTAAGTCTAGATTTCTCTATACCATCCCGTAATGGTTCCTCCTTTATTAATTCTCTGGTCCTCTCATTTCTTATTCTGTCCATCTTTGTAGCTCCAATACTGCTTCTCAAGTACCTCATCTCACTGGCCTGTATTTTGCTCTTCTCCCTTCCTTTCATAGCCCAGGTCTCCGAGGCATACGTCAGGATAAGGGCATAGTACGTCCGATATATGATCTTTTTTCTGTTCTGAGGGACATCCTTGCTCCATAGCATGCTTCTCACACTCCTCCGGAATGCTTCTGCCTGTCTCCCCCGCTCATTTTTTCTCTATAGTTTCTTCCATTATCTTGTATCAGGCTTCCCAGATACCTGAAACTCTCCTCTTTCTTCAGCTGTTCCCCACCAATTGTTATTCCCGTTGTGGTTCTTTCCTTCTTCCTTGTTGTGATCACCATCTCACTCTTATTTATGCTAAATTTCATCCCATATCCTTGTATTATTCCTTCCCACACGTCCAACATTTCCTGTACCTCCTCCTCCTTGTTTCCCCAAATCATCAAATCATCCGCTAACACCATTGCTTTCATCTTTCCTTCCCCAATTACTTGTGCCACTCGGGTCATTATGTCATCCATCACCACAATGAAAAGTAACTGTGCCAGTGCACTTCCTTGTTTCAGGCCGTTTCTCTGTTCCACCCAGTCCGATCTCTCTCCTCCCAATTTCACTCAGCTCACGCTTCCCTTGTACATCTCCTTTATCCTCCTTATAGTCCATTTTTCTCCTCCTCTATCCTCCAGGGACTTCCATACTTTGTTTCTGCATACACTGTCATATGCTTTCTCAATGTCCAGGAAGGCCATCAGTATATCTGTTCCATACTCACAGTGCTGTTCTTGTAACTGCCTTACAGCAAAAATCAAATCCACTGTGGACCTTCCTGCTCTGAAGCCATGTTGTTCTTCCCTCATCCCTCCTTCTATCCTTGACCTAATTCTCCTTTCCAAAACTATCTCAAACATCTTTGCACAATGGCTCATCAGTTTTATTCCCCGATAGTTTCTGCATTCTGTTCTACTACCTTTGTTGAAGATCGGGACAATTATTCCCTTTTTCCAGTCCTCTGGGGTCTTCCTTTCCGTAGTGTAATAATAATATTAATTATAATAATAATATAACAATATAGGGATAGGGATATAATAGACCTTCCGTAGCACACCAGCACGTGTAAATCGCGTGAAAAAATTCTAGAGTACCCCTTGACCCCCTTAAGCGCATTATATGTATTGATGAATTTTACAGCTTAGTTTGGTTCCGTTATAACCTTCTAGCCGATTGCAAACTATCTCAGTAATGTAATAAATGGAATTGTATTGCGTCTTATATTACAGAAATAGATGGACCTGTGAATTTCTGTTGCCATGGTTACCGGCTAGCTTCCTTTCATTATATTAAATGAAATTAATTTTCTGGGAATATCTCAAAAACTGTTGGTTTTAGGGCCTTAAAATGTGGTTTTCGGGGGCCCTCCCGAGTTTCGTTTCTCACATTGAGGGGCTGAAAATGAGCTTTGTCTCGCCCTTCTACGCCTATTTCAGCAAGTATTTTAAGGGGGTAGGCCCCCTTTTATGAGAGGTACAGAGAAGAGTTACATCAATGATTTGTGTCGTGCCTCTGAAGGATATCTGTACCAAATTTTACGTTGATCCACTCAGCCGTTCTCGAGTTATAAGGACACAAAAAATTGTCCACAGACAGACAAACAAACAGACAGACAGACAAAAAATTTATATCGCGCGCATCCGTCATAAAACAGTCTAAAACACGCGAATAACGCAAATTTCCGTGGAAATTCAGAAAAAACAGACAATCTTTCATTCTTATATATATAGAGACCAGCAGAAGTACCCATTCTTCGAACGGGCTTCGGTATTAATACCCAGATGTTACCAATTGACCTACTGTTGCAATGTTTAGGGGCTTGGAACCTGTTTGTTGGCAAAGAAAAATGATTCGGCCTAGCTAAAATGTGCTCTCAAACTAAATTTACCTAACGTGTTCTTCCTGGCGTGAAAATAAAATTGAAAACCTCGTAGACGAATCGCAATACACGTCACATACGAACTGACCCTAACCGTTGTGTCAAGTGCCTAACTACCGGAAGACCCCTTTCATTAATTATAAAGGCTTGTGGTGCATGCAAATTCAGTTTTATTTAGCCTCCAATGGCCCAAATTCCTAAAATCAGCAAAAAACTGTCTACTATTTCAAATCAGGAATTTTTGAAAATAATGTTGCTGTTTGGAGATATAACACACCTTCTGTACGACATATCGCACGTGTAAGTCGTGTGAAAAAAATCTAGGGTACTCCTTGAACCCCTTAAGCGCATTGATGAATTTTACAGTTTTAGTTGGTTCCGTGATAACTTTATAGCCATTTGCAACCTTTCACAGAAATGTAATAAATGCAGTGGCATTACTTATTCCAGAAATAGATGGAAAGTTGGATGCCACCTCTTGAGATACTTTTGTCAAGGTTAGTGGCTTGCATTCCATCTTTAGTTTATTAAATGAAATTAGTTTTCTGGGAATATCTAGTGTCTTGAGGGGCCCCGAGTTTTGTTTCTGACACCAAGGGTTTGAAAATGAGTTTGTCTCGTCGTTGTACGCCGTAATGAATGAAAATCCACAGTCTGCTTCCAGTCTCCGACCGGGTCAGGAATGGAATGAATGAAGCCCCCATCTAGCGGCGAGGATATGAACTGTGCCGGCTGCCGAAGCCTGTCGCACTCCTCTGGGGCAATGATTAAATGAATGACAGATGAAATGAAATGATAGTGGAGAGTGTTGCTGGAATGAAATTTTTGACAGGGAAAACCGGAGTACCCGGAGAAAAACCTGTCTGCCTCCGTTTTGTCCAGCTCAGATCTCACATGGAGTGACCGGGATTTGAATCACGGACCCAGCGGTGAGAGGCCGGCGTGCTGCCGCCTAAGCCACGGAGGCTCTACTGTACGCCGTAATAATGATAATAATTAAAATAATAGTAATAATAATATAACAATATAGGGATAGGGATATAATAGACCTTCCGTACCATACCCGCACGTGTAAATTGCGTTAAAAAATTCTAGAGTACCCCTTGACCCCTTAAGCGCATTATATGTATTGATGAATATTTCAGCTTAATTTGGATCCGTTATAACCTTATTGTCGTTTGCAAACCTTCACAGTAATGTAATAAATGGAATTGCATTGCGTCTTACAGAAATAGATGGACCTCTGAGATTCTGTTGCCATTGTTACCGGCATGCATTCCTTCATTCATTTACTAAGTGAAATTAGTTTTTTGGGAATATCTCGAAAAATGTTGGTTTTAGGGCCTTAAAATGTGGTTTTCGGGGTTCATTTAGGGCCCCCGAGTTTCGTTTCTCACATTGAGGGGCTGAAAATGAGCTTTGTCTCACCCTTCTACGCATATTTCAGCTTGTATTTTAAGGGGGTAGGCCCCCTGTTATGAGAGGTACGGAGAAGAGTTACATCAATGATTAGTGTCGTGCCTCTGATGGATATCTGCATCATATTTTACGTTAATCCACTCAGCCGTTCTCGAGTTATAAGGACACAAAGTATTGTCCACAGACAAACAGACAGACAGACAAAAAAAATGCGTGCATCCGTCACAAAACAGTCTGAAACGGGCAAATATGTCAAATTTCCGTGGAAATGCAGAAAAAACAGACAAACATTAATTTTTATAAAACAGAGAAGGGATATAATAGACTTTCCGTACCACACCCGCACGTGTAAATCGCGTGAAAAAATTCTAGAGTACCCCTTGACCCCTTTAGCGCATTGTATGTATTGAATATTTCAGCTTAATTTGGATCCGTTATAACCTTATAGCTGTTTGCAAACCTTCACAGTAATGTAATAAATGAAATTGCATTGCGTCTTACAGAAATAGATGGACCTCTGAGATTCTGTTGCCATGGTTACCGGCAGGCATACTTTCATTAATTTATTAAGTGAAATTAGTTTTCTGGGAATATCTCAAAAACTGTTGATTTTAGGGCCTTAAAATGTGGGTTTCGGGGTCTCTTTAGGGCCCCCGAATTTCGTTTCTCACATTGAGGGGCTGAAAATGAGCTTTGTCTCACCCTTCTACGCTTATTTCAGCTTGTATTTTAAGGGGGTTGGGCCCCTTTTATGAGAGGCACGGAGAAGAGTTACATCAATGATTGGTGCCGTGCCTCTGAAAGATATCTGTATCAAATTTTACGTTGATCCACTCAGCCGTTCTCGATTTATAAGGACACAAAAAATTGTCCACAGACAGACAAACAAACAAACAGACAGACAGACAAAAATTTTATTTTTGCGCGCATCCATCTTAAAACAGTCTGAAACGCGCAAATATCGCAAAATTCCGTGGAAATTCAGAAAAAACAGACAAACTTTAATTTTTATATATAGAGATAAAGGCTACGGATCATTCAATAACCTGTTAGGCACAAAACCAACATGGCGGCGATGCGAAATTTAAAATGGATTATTCTCGCGACTTTTTATCCGAGCACTTGGCACGGTATATCTTCATACAAGCCTTAATATACTGACGTCTAATTTAATGGAATTTTATGAGAACATGAAAATGGCATCGGAGCATTTTTTAAAATCTTGGTTTCATTTCTCGTGTCTTGAGTAAGACCAGTAGGATATATTGATATAGGCTATTTAGTTCTTTACGGAATTATAAGGTGCGTTCAAGAAGTAACGAGCCGGAGGCATAATTACAGAAACCAGTACCTGTATGTTAGAAGTATTGGCCCTGGCTGTTGAGGCACTTGTCCCACTGTGACACGAGGCGGTGAATGGCTCTCTTATAAAATTCCCTGGGCTGCGATGTGAACCAGTTCCACACGTAGAGCTGGACGTCGGCGTCCGAGGTGAATCGTTGGCCCCGCAAAGCCCTTTTCAGGGGACCAAACATGGCGTAATCACAGGGAGAGAGGTCTGGACTGAATGGAGGGTGGCCGAGAACCTCCCATTTGAATTTCTGCAGGAGTGCCGCGACTGTGTTGGCCGTATGAGGTCGTGCATTTTCGTGGAGCGACCACGGCGGCTATGGCGTTCACTGTCACTCGGCGGTCCTGGGTAATGAGTGCATCAACCAGCTGGACGTTGTCATCGGTAATGCAGGGGGTGCCCCAGACCGGGCATCATCGGCTAACGACACACGTCCTTCCCTGAAGCGCTTGTGCCACGCCTTGACCCTTGCAAGGGACATGCAGTGTTCGCCGTACACTTGTGACATTCGGCGATGAATATCCATTCCCCCTACTCCTTCCGCTGCCAGAAACCGAACAACACCTGTTTGCTCTTCGGTTGACGCCTCCATGTCACTGTTTGTAATGTGACTGGCAGTGTTGGGCAATTGGTGCAAGCTGCTGCTCGCTTTGTATCGTCACGTGACGTGCACTCGTGCCCTCTAGCGACGGTTTGTGACTTTCCACGCTCTGGTCGGAACCACACCTCGTTACACCGCCACGATTAGTCGATGCAGTCACCGGTTTGCGCATTCCAGCCTCCGGCTCGTTGCTTTTTGAACGCACCTTATAGTTTTAATTTCAAATTACGTCACTTGAAACTTTTTTCATCCACCACTCAAGGTATACATACCGGAATATTGTAGCATAAACACAAGGAATAAGAAAGCTATGTGTGTTACATAAGTCAAAATGTTTCATGTAATTTTAAGGACAGTGTCGCGTTACGAATTAAACACCAGTAATTAATTTAAGTACAACACGGTTGTTTTTAAACACAGGCAGTGAATCTTTGCTAAGGCCAAGTTCGCTCAGTAATCCCTCGGGATCGCCAAATCTTTGGTAACCGATCATGAGCCTCTGATGTTGCAGATAAGTTAGTGTTACCCAGATTGAAACTCTGCCCATTTATTCACCTCGTACAAACGGTGAGGATAAACCATGGATGAATGAATTGAATTATATTCCCGCCGACAGGGGAATGCGGAGAAGGCTGGAATTTCCATTCTTTGTTTAACAGAAATAGAGTCGAGGTGCAGAAAAGCCAATGCAGTTGCGATCTACAATATTCTGCAAGAAACAAGTTAGTGTAGCGACGAAACTCTCCCTACATTGCTCAATTATTTACAGTAGACCGACCTTGCTATATGGAAGTGAGAGCTGGGTAGATTCGTAATGTATGTTACATAAGCCAGAGGTAACTGATATGCGGGTAGCAGGCACACGTAGATGGAGGCAATGGCAGGAAGGTACTCAAACTGGAGAAATAAAGGCTAATAAGTTAGAAATGAACACCATAGATGTTCGTATGAGCCGATTCAGATGGTGGGGTCATGTGAAGAGAATAGGGATGGAGAGATTACCTAAGACGTTAATGAGTTCGGCTGTAAAGGGTAAGAGAAGCATAGGAGGCCTCAGTGCTAATTGCTGCTCATGCAGGTGACTTGTTCGGAAACTGAGGCTTGAAGACTGTTTTACCTTTCAGCGTCCGGTCTCAAATGCAACTGTATGTGCATGATCTTACCATTTGGTAGCATCTTATTACGTATTCCAGATATAAGAATTCAATCCAGTAGGTTATCAGTAGGGTTCGGAAGTTTAAGACCTAAAGAAGTACAAAATATACAAGAAAATATGCCCTAAAAACTATGAAATATGACATGAATTTTTGGGATAGGTGTAGTATCACTAACATACCAGTCAATGTCTTAAGTGCCAAAACGTTATCAGCGATAATACACCAGACATATTTAATCATACAAACTGACAGAGAGCTACAGTACATTAACATTTTCAATATTCATTCGGTATCATATACTTGAAATGCAGTTCTTGCTCGGTTTTCCTAAAACACATAACAGGGCATTTCCCTGTCTGCTAATTGCTTCTGAGCTAAATATATCTACTGGAGTGACATCCTATTGGAAGAGAGAAGCACACTATCGTCATGTTTTGTGACCTCATACGTTCAGTGTCGCAATCTAACTTGTCCAGAAAGATGTGCTAAAAGACGTCCGTAGAGGAGCGTCTTCTTGGAATCAGGAACCTGCTATCTGCCTGTTCTGGGAAAAGAATGAAAAATATACTGTATCTACTACACTATTCGGAAAACCTGCGTTTGAAACTCGACGCATGTAACACGTACCTTGCTAACGACTCCTAAATTTAAACAACAATGCTGAAATTATAACCAAATATGACCTTATATCACTAAAATATGACCAAATATGACCAAAACACTAAAAATGGCCGAAATATGCATTTATAGGTAATATCAAATTGTTTAAACGTGGTCAGGGACCCGTCATTCGAACGTATTTTTCAGATTTCGGGTAAAATGAGCTCAGGAAAAAAAAGACTTTTCCTTAACATCCGAACCTTAGTGATCATTGAGGGCTGAGCGTGGCGTGCGGTGTGTTGAAAGTGTATTGCGCGTGCTGTGGGTATGATCCCATCTGCAAAGAGATTAATCAGAGCTGGGGAGAGACTGATAAGCCCTTGTGGCAAGGACCTCACTGCCAGTGGCATGTCTTGCCCGGAACAGCCGACGCTCTCAGCCCGTATCGGAACTTAATGTCAAGCGCGACGTGGCGCGTCTGCTATCATGGCAAAGGTTAAGTCGAAGTGAAAATGGAACAGAACTCTCAGGCAACGCAAAATTATTTTAGGAGGGCTACAGAGAATCAAATGTGTGAGTTAACGGAGATGAAAATCCACAGCCTACTTCCAGTCGACCGGGTCAGGGAATGGAATGGAATGAATGAAGCCCCCATCTAGCGGTGAGGATATGAACTGGGCCGGCTGCCGAAGTCTGTCGCACTCCCCTGGGGTAATGATTAAATGAATGACAGATGAAAGGCTAGTTGAGAGTGTTGCTGGAATGAAATGTGACAGGGAAACCCCGAGTACCCGGAGAAAAAACTGTGTGCCTCCGCTTTGTCCAGCACAAATCTCACACGGAGTGACCGGGATTTGAACCTAGGATCCAGCGGTGAGAGGCCAGTATGCTGCCGCCTAAGCCACGGAGGCTTTTAGCTAACGAAGATAAAGAGGCTATTTACAAACCACTCGTACTTTTATCTGAGTGAGAGTATAATCTGCATAATGCATGAAAGGTGAAAAAGTATCATATAAGAAACTTTGAAGTTGTGAAAACTCTCATTGTAAAATACATAATATTTGCTGTACTTATAGGCATAAATCGGGAATGGCATGGAGTCCACTATTTTTGAAAAAAATATGTTTAAAGATACAGTAACTTTTTTTAGATTACCAGTACATAATTAAAAAAGAATCGAATAATAAACATACTCGTGTAACCATCTCTTTCAATTTCTTCCTCCACATTGCATTTTTCTCATCCATTTGGAATGTCTGTTTCGTTCTTGTGTAGATCGACGCTCGACTCGCTGAGGAAGCAGGCTGCAGTGCACTATTATCACCATCATCATCTTGAAGGCCTATATAAAACGCTAAGGTGTGTGTTTAAAAATAATACGTGTATTGTGTATTGGTTTTACGTCCCTTTTAACTACTGTGGCTTTTAGAGACGCCGCGGTGCCGGAATTTTGCCCCGAAGGGGATCTTTGACGTGCCAGTAAATCTACTGACACGGTTCCCTCGCATGTGCGCACCCTCAAATGCCAGCTGACTACGCCAGGATACGAACCTGCAACCTAGGGCCCAGCAAGCGAGAACGTTACCGCTGAGCCACGCAGCCAGTCCTGTTTAAAATACTCAAGCCCTTAAACCAGAGGAAGTTAGAAACCGCGGTTAGTGCCAAAACCATCCAAACTATCTCAATAGTACAGGAAAAATCTTGCATTTATTAAAAAGTCAACAGAAATATATATATTTGTATAAAAAGTGCATTCAAACAAATAAACAAGAACTGGCTTGTTGATTTTTTAAACACACTTTATAAACAAGTAAATATATTTACGTTGACTTTTCAAGGAATACAAGATTTTTCCTGTACTATTAAGACAATTTGGAAGATTTTGTTTCAAACTGCACTTTCTTCCTCCCTGTGGCTTAATGGTTCGCTATAAACATTAATTTTCTCTTTTCTAATGATTTGGGTTCCCAACATATTGAAATGTCATAGGAAGTTTGTTTGAAGAGAACATGTTAATTTATTTCCGTGATATGCGCTTTTGAAGTTTAACGTTGTGGAGTAGTTGTGGCTTTGAGAGAGTTTGACAGTTCATTGAAATACGTTCTCATTGCTTCATCCCTGTTAACTTTGAATTCTGAAATCAAGAGTTCAGTGGCAGTCTAAAGGAAAAGTGAGGGAGACACAAAACAAGAAGAAGATAGACAAGGAGAAAGAAAAAATGCCCAAGAATATGACTATGGTCAGTTTTGAAGATGATAATAATATTAATAGACTAATAATAATAATAATAATAATAATAATAATAATAATAATAATAATAATAATAATAATAAAGAAATGAACGAAGGGGTCCAAAATGGAGTACGACTGGGTTACAAGAACATGAACCTTTCTATTGATTGCCTAGCTTTTGCAGATGATCTTGCAATTTTCTACGACTCTTTATATATGGCCACAAAACAAATTAACCAGCTGCAGGTACAGGTAACAAAAGTTGGTCTTCAGATCTCTTTGGAGAAAACACACTTCATAACTAATATCAAGCCAGCACCAAGGGAGCTAAAATTAAACCAGGGGAAAATCAAACGGACAGATAAGTTTAAATATATTGGCGAGTGGGTAGAACCCAACGTATGTGAGAAAGAAACCTTCACTTCGCGCATGAACAAAATGGAAATGGCGTACCAACTCACCAAGGACGTTTACAACAAAAAGTCAATATCCCTGAACGCAAAACTTAGGCATTATTGCACTGTCATACGACCAGAGGCTCTGTACGCAGCGGAATGCCTCACCATGAACAAGAAAGGCCTGGTAGAAAAATTGGAGATCAAGGAAAGAAAGAACTTGAGGAAAATTCTTGGCCCGATTAAAGACAACGGTGAATATAGACGACGGCATAACTATGAGCTGTATATTCATGTCCAGAAGATCTCAGATGTAATGAGGAAAAGGAGGATTGCATTTTATGGCCACTTGCTTGGAATGAAACCCACTCGATTGACGAACCGGATCTTTAACTATTTTAAAAATAAGAAGACCAAGCCAGCCTGGTTCGAAGAGGTGGAAAGTGACCTGCAAGAGATGGAAATTACCTGTGGGGATATTCAAGAACGCAATCCCCTCAGGAAGAAACTACACGACCACCAGGGCTTTCAAGGAAAAACGAAGTTGAAGACGGGAAAGATGTGGACGGAAGAAAGAAAAGAGCAACACCGGCAACGTATGAAGGAACACTGGGCAAAGATCAAAGACCTGAGAAGCCAGTTGAAATAACGTGGTCCTTAGTTGGCCGATACGATTAATGAATAATAATAATAATAATAATAATAATAATAACCGACAGTAGTGGATACGCTGGCTAAAGCTCAGCATTAGGTCATGGGGCCAAGCTCTCTGCTGACTCGGTAGACGCGTGGGTTCGAGCCCCACCGTCGGCCGTCCTTGAAATGGTTTTCCGTGGTTTCCCATTTTCAACACCAGGCAAATGCTGGGACGGTACCTTCTGACAGGCCACGGCCGCTTCCTTCCACATCCTTGCCCAGTTTCATTCACCATCATTCATTTCATCTCTCATTAACTCCTCTCATGAGGTTGGCGTCAGGAAGGGCATCCGGCCGTAAAAATCATCGCCACAACGACTTCCATCGCATCTCATCCCCGACCCCGTTGGAAAACGGGAATAATAAGGGTAGACATACAATAATAGTAATAATAATAATAATAATAATGATATCGTATAGCCTCGGGTGCCTGGTGCAAGCTTTGTTATTGAAGATTCAGAGGGCAGCTTGGATGTCAAATTTTGTTGTTCCTTGGAACGCTATGAAAGTCGAGGAGATTAGATATCTAAGCTCCTTGGCCCTATAGCGCTTTCTAGTAGAGAAAGAAGGAACTTATTTTTGGTGGCGGAAAATCCCGAGATTAATTTTGTCATTATAATCACAGCCTACTGAATTCAAATGGATTCATTAATATGCCATCAACGTAAGACATGCATGCCGTGATTTTTGTCGCCTTTCAAAAATCAGTTACTACGGCTAGGAGCGAACCTGTGATCTTGGGGTTGACAGTCCGACACGATAACCACTCACCCAACCTGAGTGGAGTGGAGTCATTTAAATTTTGCAGACATTTATTTGACAGCCATTTCTCACAAATTTATTTTTTATGCGCATGGTACATTTTCTCATGAAGTAGTACACCGATTTAACTGAAATTTTCACAGTATCTATTTATGGGCATGTACATTAATCCGAATTGGAATTATATCAGTAGTATTTATGTAACTTGAGTAAAATAGCATTGCTTAAAGAAAAAAGAACCATTCTATAAACTTTTCAAAGAAAAATTCACAAGAAATAAATTTCAAGAACTATAACCATGTTTCTACTTTGGATTGTGAGCCATTGAGTCTTCTATACTTGTGTTAAGTTTCAAATCTCCATCTTTATTCATTCATTCATTCATTCATTCATTCGTTTATTTGCAATTGGGGGTGTGTCCCCTGGTGGCAAATTAGATATACATAACAAATAAATAATTGTACATAACAATTCACTAACAGTTAAACTGGAGTATTTACACAAATAGTCAGCCTTTTCTTAAACACACCTATATGTTTGAGAAAAGGCTCTATGACTGCGGCAGGTAGAGAGTTCCAATTACCAATGGCACGGTTTACGAAAGAATATTTACCATAATTTGTTCGCTGTGGTCGGCCCTTAACTTTGAAAGGATGATCGCTCCTACCCATGTAAGTAGGCTTTTCCATACGTTTGCTAAGCTCACCCCATGCTGGTTGATTTGTATACGTGTTGTACATAGCGCAGAGTCTAGATTTCATCCTCCTAACCTCCAGTGATTCCCACCCAAGTTTCTTTAACATACGGCTCACACTGCTCCTGGGATTAAAGTCACTGAGCACAAATCTAGCGGCCTTTCTTTGTACCATTTCCAACTCATTTATGAGCCCTACTTGATATGGATCCCAAACCGCCGAGGCGTATTCCAGAATAGGTCTTACAAGTGACAAATATCCTAATTATTTAGCAGAGGTACTACTTCCTTTTAATACCCTCATTACAAAGTGCAGGGATTTGTAAGCTTTAGAAACTACACATCCTATAGGCTATGACTACTCCATTTCATATCATTTCTTACGTGAACGCCCAAATATTTGCAAGAATCTTCTTCTACAAGTATTTCTGAGCCAATGTTATATTGAAAATCTTGCCTTCGCACTTTCCCTATTTTTATTAGACTACATTTTCTTGTGTTTATTTTCATTTTATTTTCAATCGCCCACTTATAGACCAGGTTCAGGTCATCTTGAAGTACTGCATTGTCTTGTGAGTCATGTATCTTTCGATATATTACACAATCATCCGCAAACAATCGACAGTCACTGCGAATCCCATTTGGTAAGTCATTTATAAACGCCAAAAATAACAAAGTTCCGATTACGCTGCCCTGAGGGATACCCGACGTTACGGTAATTTCATCCGAGAATCGGCCTTCAACTTTCACTTTCTGGGAACGACCCGTCAAAAATTCTTGGATTCAAAAAATTACTCTTCTATCAATCTTCGTCGAAGCTAATTTATGGAGTAGCATGTCATGTGGCACGACATCAAATGCCTTCGCAAAATCTATAACTACGGCGTCGACTGAAACTCCATCGTCTAACGATTCGCGAATATCTTGAAAAAGTGATAGCATACGTCATACATGTACCTTTTGCTTAATATTTTGTTTTTAAGATTCATTAATTGTAATGTTGGTAACATTGAAGGATATTGTATTTTTTCAGTAAGCTAACTCATTTATCAATAGAGGGAGTCCTGCTTACCATGTGGATAAAATGCCATAACAATTGATTCAGTAGTGTGGTTTGTAGGAGCATATTAATAAATTGAAGTGTTTTGTTCAACTATTCAGTTAGCGTCACCTTAAGAGCTTTGGTTTTGTGAAACATACATCTTAGCGTTTTACGAATATATAAAGGGTGATTCTTATTAACGTTTAAAACTCTCTGTAGTGACGTAGATGGCATTGAGACAAGCAATTTGATATAGGACACTTAGGGTTGCAAGTGTCCGGAAATACCTTAAAAGTGAACCAAAACTGTTAAACATATGACGTCATCAGGTGACTGCTCAGCTCGAGCTCTCTTACGCACACCAAAGCAAACGTTGAATGTCATATCACTCTGGCTCCGTGTCTGGGTGTGCGACTCGGGCGCGTGGGGTTTGAGGTTCAATTCCTTGTCCTATCCATCATCATTTTTTTTCTCTCTCTTCGCCTTTCAAGTGGAAGCATCGCTTTTATTTTTGCGCATGTATCACCGAACTTTTTTGCTGTTAAACATTACAACCCGCAAACGGCCGAGGGTCACGTGAGATGGCAGAACGCGTTGGGAAAATCGTTGTTGGTACAGCCGCCTTGCAGCAAGTGCGTTCGAATGTGCAGCACCATAACAAAGGTGCATGTCTGCAAACTCATGGAAATTAAAGCGGTTCATTTGACGTACTGTATTGAACTGTGTGGCTGAGAACTCTCAAACCGTTGTTATCTAGTACAGCAGTTCTTGTCCAATGACTAATTTCGCCCCATCCTATCGAATCCAGTGTAAAATTCCCGAACGTTTCCGATCACATTTGTAATACAAAGCGTTCTTAATGTCAACTAACAATCTGCTTCCACCTGAGAAGGAGAAGAGAGAAAAAAAAGACGACGGATATGCCCCGGATTCGAACCTCGAACCCCACGTGCCCAAGTCGCATACGCAGATACGGAGCCAGAGTGATATGATATTCAATGTTTGCTTTCGATAGTTTGGTGTGCGTATGAGTGCATGGACCTGACCGCCGAGTTGCATTCCTCCGTCTTTAACTACTACAGAAAGACACGTAACTCGTTGATACAAATAATCAAAAGGCAATTAATTTACAGAATCAACGATAGTTTAAAAAATCAGCACAGAATAAACACGCACTGTGACTACGCCCCCTCCTTCCCCTCTAAAAAATTAAGAAAAATACAATAATGAAGGCATGGCACCCCAGGAGAAATGAACCCGGGACCACCGTGGCACTGCACCTCGCCGCTATCCTCTCGGCCAACGCAGCGCTGAGCGGTGGCCGCGCCAAGACCGTTGACAGCGAAAGAGTGCCTGACCTCAGAGTAATACATGGCGCGCTTCCCTACTTTACAGGGGCGGAGAGCCTGAAACAAAGCTGTTTTCTGGGGTTAGGAGGCCATTCCGACCCCAGGTTTCCTATCTCAAATTGATCCTATACCCATCCCCTGCATGCCCCTTAGGGGTACTGTGCCCTTTTAGCATGAATATGCAAATCACAGTATGCCAGCAATGCTCAAATCGGGATTTTCGGGGTTATGGTATGTTCTCCCACTCTGTGACTTACACATTTTGGATTAAATAGAGGATACACTTCCAAAATAAATAAACAAAATCAACTCCTACTATAAAACATTTAATTAACCAAATATATGGCGCTACAACAAATTAAACAAATAAAACACTGACCCATAATTCTAACTTGTTCAAAGTGAACAAGGAATCTATATATTTAAAACACTAAGGTGATTTTTGTTATCACGAGATTGAGAGAACGACAGAACCGATTTACTTCGTAGAGCACTCTAACGAAAGCTCTTGACCTCTAAATTTGCAGAGTGACTCTAAAATAAACAAATATATTACGGTATATTTTTAAATTAATATAGAAAATAGCAGAATTCTTTCCCCTCACGCATGCGCACAATCCGCCTGGGGTCATGACAAAATGGCGGTGAGAAGTCCATTAAAATGTAAGTTATTTAATAAGCTTCCATGTAATTGAAAACATACATTAACCAAGTTCTGACAATAAAATATAATAACAGCATGAACGTATACGAATGTGCAACATTGATTTATTTGGATAATGAAATTGATTATTTCCTTCAAACAGCGGTTTTTGAATATAATGAAAGGCTACGTCTGCTGTTAAACATAAGTGCGAGAGTAGCCATGTGGTTAAGGCGACTGACTGTGGGTCCAAGAAGCGCCGGATCGATCCTATCCTTCACCAGTATTTTTTTTTACCACTGAAATATTGTTTAATCAAGGAGTAATAGTAAGGATTTATGTCTGTTAAAGATACTTATTTCTACATTCCCTCTAAATACGTTTTATTTTCGTTTTACCATTGCATTGCAGCATGTGATCAGAAGAGCAAACTGCTGTCCGCAGTACGCCGTTTAAATATCTGCAATCAGTTCCTATAACTGACAACAGATGGCAGTAATTCGCCCACATAGTTCCATTAACTGACAGCAGATGGCAACACCATTGCATCGATATATTTAAAACACAAGACATGGCATGTTTTCACGTGATGGAAAATTATGAAGGAAGGGAATATTTAAGAAGGGAAATGTTGAGGAACATTAACCGACAGTTGAATGTGTAGGCTAGGTTGTTTATGTACCTTAATATTGCAATTTCTTCCCAATGCTTTGGTGGTCAAGTTATTAGCGTCCTAGACTAAAAGTTATAATTATGCATCGTCGATATACTCTTAAATTATTAAAGAAAAAAGTAGTTTTCCAGGCACTCGCGCGTCTCCACAATTGCTTTCGCCATGAGAGACACTTGGCAAATATAATTCGTTTGAAGGACTCCGACATCTTGGTCACTCAGCCCCGTGTACTTGGGTGTGTATGTGTGAAATTTTCTCTGAGAACCTGTGTTATTGTGATGGCTGTATTACTGTGTGTATTTGTAATTAAGGTGGTAAATGGCAAGGAGACGGCCAAGGCCTTAAGTTAGGAACCATCCCGGTATTTGCCTTAAGTGGAAGTGGGAACCCACGGAAAACCACATCCAAGATTGTCGAGGTGGGAATTAAACCTTCCTCTTCTTAGTTATACCTCAAGAGACTGAATGTACCCCGATTTTGCCCTGAGACCAGAATTAAATTTCTTGGCAGAGCAGGAAATGTAACCCGGGTCTCCGGGGCGATAGACAAGAATAGGTGGGCCTCCATGTGTTAATACGATTTTTGACATGCACGGGACATAGAATTCAAAAACTGCCTCCATTAGGGTGACTATCGAAGTGAGTATTGAGTATAGGCCTATGGTCATTCCAGTAGTTGGTGAAGTGATTCTATGTTCCCCTGCAAAATGTGCCATAACCTATAACAGGTGATGGAAATTGCTTATTTAGAGCAGTTTCGTACTGTTTATAACAAAATGAAGAACGTCATTCTGAGCTGCGCTTTCAAGCTATTGCAAAAAAAATCGCTGGCAGGAACAATTATAAGGAATTTATTTTAAGCGATCAGTCTCATCGCATTCTCCTCACCAGCCAACTTGAGTATGAAAGTCTCTGGACGGTCATGTTGAACTTCATTGTATAAGACAATTGTTTAATGATTATTTGTTTAGAGTACTGAGTCTAACTACGTAGTTGATTTCGGCAATGGAAGTATTATTTGCCATTTAACATTTAGCGGCTCCGTTATTACAGGACACTATAGTGTTATCGAATAATACGAAGCCACATTTAAAATCCAATATAAATGGGCCATTTCAGAAACAATTCCAGATATTATGCAGTACAGTGTACTGTAAGGTCTTTGACGATCAAATGTAAACATTGTTCTACATTGTATTTCTCTTGCGTAAAATCTATGCGTGGTTACTTTGGTCTTTACTGTTGTGAGGGTAAAATTGATCTGCTGGAATATAAAATATTTGCCAATCTGCAACAATGTAATGATATTAATTTAAAAGTCATTGAACTTATATCCAGTAGTTCAAACACATACATCAGCGTTAACAGATTGGATACTGAAGATGAAAGCCAGCTACTTCATTTCCCTATTATTGAATTTTTCAATTCCTTGGAATTAAGAGATTCGCCTCCACATACTTCGAACGTTTAAGCCGTAGATATGCTTCTTAGAAATCTGAACGTTTCCCAAGGACTCATATATGGTAATATATTAATTGTAAGAAATCGCTTGGATTCGGATATAATAGGTGCAGTAATATTAGGCAGAGAGCTCAAATCCTACGACTTGATTTAACACCTTCCGATAAAACACTTACAGGAAAATTCCTTTTTTTAATAGGCAACAATGTCCTATTCGCTCGGCCTACTTTATCAAAATCAATCAAGCTCAAGGAGAAACTCTTGAACGTATTGGGCTATTTACCTCATCACGTTTTCAGTCATGACCAGCAGGATAGTGAAGGTGCAAAAAAGGTCCTGTTTGGGATGGTAAAGAATAAGAGGCGGAAGGATCCTACGGATTATGTTAGAATGGTGAACAAAAGGGGACAAGAGATAGAAAATAGGGAAGAACTGAAGAAAATGTGGAAAGAATATTTTGAAGAACTCCTGAACCCAAATGGAAACCACGGCGAGGAGGAAGAAATCGGGGAAGAGGTACAGTAGATGAACTGCAAACAAAAAAGGACTTAATATGGAAAGAAGTGGAAGATGCAGTGAGGAAGTTGAAAGGAGGGAAGGCACCGGGTGTGGATGAGTTGAGTGTGGAGATGGTGAGAGCAGCAGGAGAGGTGGGGATACAATGGTTGTACCGAGTGATGAAGACAGCATGGAAGGAAAGGAAGACCCCAGAGGACTGGAAAAAGGGAATAATTGTCCCGATCTTCAAGAAAGGTAGTAGAACAGAATGCAGAAACTAACGGGGAATAACACTGATGAGTCATTGTGCAAAGTTGTTTGAGAAAGTTTTGGAAAGGAGAATTAGGACAAGGATAGAAGGAGGGATGAGGGAAGAACAACATGGCTTCAGATCAGGAAGGTCCACAGTGGATTTGATTTTTGCTGTAAGGCAGTTACAAGAACAGCACTATGAGTATGGAACAGATCTACTGATGGCCTTCTTGGACATTGAGAAAGCATATGACAGTGTATGCAGAAACAAAGTATGGAAGTCCCTGGAGGATAGAGGAATATAAAATTGGACTATAAGGAAGATAAAGGAGATGTACAAGGGAAGCGTGAGCTGTGTGAAAGTGGGAGGAGAGAGATCGGACTGGTTGGAACAGAGAAACGGCCTGAAACAAGGAAGTGCACTGTCACCGTTACTTTTCATTGTGGTGATGGATGACATAATGACCCGAGTGGCACAAGTAATTGGGGAAGGAAAGATGGAAGCAATGGTGCTTGCAGATGATTTGATGATTTGGGGAAACAAGGAGGAGGAGGTACAGGAACAGTTGGACGTGTGGGAAGGAATAATACAAGGTTATGGGATGAAATTTAGCATAAATAAGAGTGAGATGGTGATCACAACAAGGAAGAAGGAAAGAACCACAACGGGAATAACAATTGGTGGGGAACAGCCGAAGGAATTGGAGAGTTTCAAGTATCTGGGAAGCCTGATACAAGAGAATGGAAGAAACGATAGAGAAATAAATGAGCGAGGGAGACAGGCAGAAGCATTCCGGAGTAGTGTGAGAAGCATGTTATGGAGCAAGAATGTCCCTCAGAACAGCAAAAAGATCATATATCGGACGTACAATGTCCCTATCCTGACGTATGCCTCGGAGACCTGGGTTATGCAAGGAAGGGAGAAGAGCAAAATACAGGCCAGTGAGATGAGGTTTTTGAGAAGCAGTATTGGAGCTACAACGATGGACAGAATAAGAAATGAGAGGACCGGAGAATTAATGAAGGATGAACCATTACAGACTGGTATAGAGAAATCTAGACTTAGATGGTATGGACATGTAAAACGAGTGGAGGAGAAGAGGATACCCAGCAGGATACACGAGACGAAGTGGGAAGGAAAGAGACCAAGAGGGAGACCGAGAGACAGGTGGCTGAAGGGGGAGGAAGAAATCGAGAAGAAGAGAGGAGAAGACTGGACAAGGGTGGAGGCTGAGAGATGGTGGGAAGACAGAAGACGTTGGAGAGACTTGTGTTCCAAACAGACCCGGCCAGTGGCTGGATACTGTGCAAGATGATGATCACCTAATCACGTTTTCAGTCATGACCAGCAATATATTGCAATGCAGAGAGTGCTATCTTTTGACGCCCTTAAAGTTGCAATAGTGCTAAAAAGTAATCGTACAAAGAATGTAACTTATATAAGAAGCATCTTCAGTAATTTTGTTTTCCATTGTCCGTCATGTTTTGACGGGTTTCATCTAGTACATAATAAAAAAACAAAGGTTAAATCATAATAAATGGTTTTCATAAACCAACAAACTTATACTTCTTTTCACTTCCATATAGTGTCCTTTTAAAATTCCATAAAATCAAGAGCTCCAATAGGCTCGATACTTTTCAATATAAACTGTGTTATCCTTTTTAGCCTACTTTCGATTTTTGCAAAAAATGAAAGTAGACTTATGAGATCAACACAGGGCGAAAAAAAAGTGTCTGTCTGTGTGTGTGTATGTGTGTGTGTGAGTCTGTGTGTGTGTGTGTGTGTATGTGTGTGTGTGTGAGTCTGTGTGTGTGTGTGTCTGTGTGTGTGTGAGTGTGTGTACTCTGAATGTCTGTCCCTCCCTATCAATTCGAACACGGTGAATGCGAATTGAACGAAATTTGGTACAAAGGTAGCACTAGCAAAGGACACCTCAGTGTCATGTTTTATATCGCCGCCATCTTTACTAAAACTGAATGGCGGCCACTCAAACGTTCAAAACGTAAAATCAAATAACGACTAACCAAATCATCCGATCTCTACCAAATTTGGTAACAACATACCTTCGTATAGGATGCGTCTTGTGACCAAACTACAAGGTCGTCCGCCATACCATTTCAGGATGGCGGCCGTGCGAATTATGCAAACTTTATAATCCTTATCATGGAACCCACCAGTTCCGATTATCGAGCCGAGAATCGTTTTAACTGTTCTAAAGGAAGAGGCACGTTCGAAATTAAAAGTTTATTTTGTAATACTATAGTGCAGACGTGATTTTAAAAAGCTGAGCTGATTCAGTAATAAGACAAGATGGCAGCGGATATCTTGTGCCTGACTTATATTTCACTAATTTGAGTATTGCATGCAATATAGCGTACTAATACAAAATAAATAAACTTTGTATGAAATGCTTTATATATAAATAATATACTCCAGTGATGAAATCGTTTAGTATAAATCATTATTTGCTAACAAGTTCTATGTAAGTCATTTTATAAAGAACGATATTCGTTGACACAATTAGTTCAGTGGTAGAGCTTTAGCCTATCGCTCTAATGCCTATGGTTCAAACCCGATCGGAGCTAGGTTTTTTGCTTGAAATGTTATATGTTTATTGTTTTGTAATGACTCAGATGTTTTAAAATTAAGCGTTATATTGTGCATATTATGGTGTAAAATATATATTTAATTAAAACATAATTCGCCAGCAGATTTACTCGAGACATCTAGCTGCCAAAAAGGTACTTCTTAACTTCCAGATTTTATTGAAAAGTTTCTTCTTCTGGCCGCTAGAATGCACTCGCTCTGTTAGGATTATATTGTTCTATATTTCAGCACTAGATGTCACGACTAGTCTACGTGGGGCTCCATTGATTAATATACCATTGGCATTCTATGCGCATCGAATTTGAAGAATGACAAGATGATACTACGATACATTTTTACTTTTTATTTTAAAGGCTTTGTAACAGCCTATTTTGCGTTACTTGAAAATGTTATTTGAAGTAAAGAACAAAACGATTTCACATAGTAACTGAATTGAAGCCGTTGATATTAGTTCAGGTTATTAATTACTACTTTTATTTCAGGCAAATAGCAATCGAAAATATCCACATAGTTTGTATACACACGTCTTTGTAGGGTCATGGAAAGATTTGTTAATTCAATTAGGGTTGTGAAAGCCATGCACAACCAGACGTGTAAAGACATGCCTCAACTCAAAGTTGGATGTTGCCCACGGCAGGTCATATATGTAATAACAATAATAATAATAATAATAATAATGTTATTGGTTTTACATCCCTTTCAACTACTGCTGCTTTTAGAGACACCGGGGTGCCGGAATTTTGGCCCGAAGGGGATCTTTAACGTGCCAGTAAATGTACTGACACGGCTCACTCGCATTTGTGCGCCCTCAAATGCCAGCTGACTGCGCCAGGATACGAACCTGCAACCTAGGGCCCAGCAAGCGAGAACGTTACCGCTGAGCCACGCAGCCAGTCCGGTCGATTATGTCTCCAGATCCATAACATTCTTGATATACTTCTTATCTTTCTTTCTTCAATGATGGTAGCAGTTTTTATCTAGGTTGTGGCGTTTGGTAGAGGTAAATCGTTTCTAAGGTCTTCAACAAAGAATAGTTCTATTATACTCTTTGATAATAACAACGAGTTATAACTATACTCATACATTTAGGAGAAAGTAGGCTATATGTTCTTTACTGAACATCTTGTTTTTACAACACATCACTATCTATTATATGAGTATTTTATAATTAAAACAATATATAATTCTTATTAAAGTACTTTTACTCATTTACTTAAACTTTGGGCTTTCACACGTTCATGGGTTACCATCTCTCTCTCTCAAGTCAACAATTCACTACTGTGATTGGGAAAACATTTGCGCACCCCCGAGTTATAGAAGACTACTTGAACACGTCAAAAATTAAGATCACTGCCGGAATCTAATTGTCTTCACTAAACTCGTGAATAACTACATTATATAACATTACATTAGGGATTTATCATTATTTGTCTTAAAAGACCATCATATCAATAGAAAGCAACGATCTGAACTTGCAATCGGTAATCTTCATCTACAAGAACCTCGGTTCGAAGACCGGGTCGTTAAAACCAACTCTAAACACTCTGGTGTATTATAACTTCAAAACAGACGGCTATTCAGACCTACCACAACATCAATGGCAAGGGGTCAGGCCTGGCCACTTAGCGTGATTTATTGCGGGGAGGGAGACTTCACGGTCTTCGCCCACACGGGACGAGCGACTCTTAGCTTCATACAGCAGTTTCTTAAATGTAGTTCTTTGAACAACCAAGGCTTTTCATTCACTTATTTTAACAACATATTGAGGTTCACAAAACCTATTCTCTTAAACTCGGCATGTATTAATTATGAAGTATCGTCATTGGTGGGTAAGAGTAATTCAATACAACAACAAATATTTAGGGGCTTCAACAACAGACGAATCTAGGTTCGACTCTTTCAACTGTCTCGGGAACCATATCCCATACTGGAGGACTTATTTCGCACCCTTTTAATACACACATGGCCTCGTGATCACATCACTATTTAGAGGACTTACTATAGCTCAATTACCACGACCAACTGCCCCTCATAATTAATTTACCAAGTACATTTAACGCATTCCTAGCGTGACAAAATTCTTTAATGCGCTTCATGGCGCTTACATATTATTGAGCCACGTTGCCTTCAATGAACTGATAAATTCAAAAATCAACATTTGATTATACATCTCAATTTTATATTAATCCTCTCCCGTGCAATAATCGCTTTATCTTAAGAACCTGTGTTCACAACATGTATTAATTCTCTTAAAGGAGCTCATAAGCTACTACTTTTCTATAATTCATCATAATCTTTATTCATTTATATCATTGCTATTATTATTAATATTATTACGCTTGCTTTCATATAATTAAATCATTTATCAAATACACTGATATTTTATTTCATACATTTCCCCTAGGGATTTATTCATTTCACAGAATTATCTTTTACTTTTCAATTTTTATCGTTCAGATCGCGCTATTATTCTGTTATTTGTTATTCAAAAATATCCCTATTCTCTCATTCTCAGGTGGATTGTACACAAATATTCCCCAACACATAACATAATGAAATAGTTACTCACATGATATGTCGGTCACCGACCGAATTTTCCAGCGATGTTTCATTTTCGCCCACTCAATGTGTTTAAGCCATCTTGATTAATTCCATTTCACACAATGACACTTCTTGATACACATACACATTATTTAATTTAAACACTGGTAACATATTGAATACAATTTTGTATTCTTTTATCATACACAAATAAATTCACTAAAAATTATTACACTAACACAAATTTTACTATATTACACTGCTTTCAATCACTAAGGCTTTGCTTTTGCCTTACACACGTGATTCCTTCTTTCCCGTTTCCAAGGGTTGACACTCTTAGACGTTGGCTCCCTATCTGGAAAGATGATGAAAGTCTCAAACAATCTCCCCTCCCTGGAACGGTAATTTCTTCAGATCCGGTTTTCTGACTGTCGGCTTCTATTTTTCCTAGCTCGAAGTCGTTTCTTTCTAGACACTATTTAGTTTGTCTAGCTAAAGTCTATCCTGTTCATGGCCTCTCGAATACTTTATCGGTGACCTTCCTACTTCCCTAGCATTTACTGCTATTCTTTAGTTTCGTGACTTATTACTTGTTGCTGTTCGCTGGTCTCCTGTAGACAACGTTCGGTTTTAAATCCTCACTTCTTATTATTCGGCGCGCTAGCTCCTATCTTTTCAGTACACTAGGCGTTACTTATTTCGTCCGACCCTGATCGGGTTCCTTAACTTTGCTAGAAATGTTTGTTTCACTATTATTGGTACTTCAAAACGTTACGATACTTTCCGTCGTTTAACTGGACTGTTATTTGAAGACCTATCGCCTGTTCTTTAAGTTCGCAGCCTACTTTGACTGTAATACTGAACTTTTCACTATAAAGACTGACGCTTGCTGATCTAAATCCTGTACTAGGGTTTTCCTAAGTCTTCACACGGCCATACTATGATGTTACTTGTTGCTTCCTCGTGCAGCGTCTCGGCGCTCACGGAACTGGTTGGTTGTCGATACAGCGACGCCCTCGGGCTGTCGGAAACTGCATTCGATGTGATGTAGCGTCACGTCCCCTGGACGGAATAATACTGCATGTGCGAAACAGCACCGTGCCCTCAGGCACCTTTGGTAGACTGAATATCTTTGATGCAGCACCTCCGCTCACGGAGTGCTCGTAGACTGCATGATTGGTCTGGCTCTGCCAGGACTTTTATACTTTTTGGCTACAAACAGATAAAATCCTCGTCTTTTTCATAACTAACTTTTGAAGCAATAGTCGCACGCTTTTAAAAATTTTATCTCTGGAAAGCTCGTTTTCTAAACGTAAACTGACTTCTTTGCACATGAAAATCGATCGTACAATTCCGAGTTATTAAATGATTTTTGCTCTTCAGATACGTGGGCGTTGATTTTTATTTGTAATCCCTACCACCTCGGGTCTCGGGGAACTTTTAATTACGTAATGCCACATTTGCACTTCTTTCCTGGGCAATTATTATAACATCTTTTCCCACACAAAAATCTCTATTCCTAAATGATTCACAATGATGTATTTCTTTTGTTAATTATATGCCCGCAAATGGCTTAAATCTAATTATTCTTCCTCTTGCACAACTGCGAGGATGCCATTTTACTGCTGCGTAGGATCAATTTCCGAAACCTTCTCTCGCTCACTCCGAACGGAAAGTTCCTCTCGTTCTAATTATAGCCATGATCGCTCCTAATCGGTGCGTCACGCGTGATATCATTTCCTGGAGCCACCTGGGCTCTTACTATTGCACAACATTAAACCAGTCCTCTTGTATAAAATCTTTCTATGTTCCACTGAAGACTGTATTTTTCCTCCTTTCTTTCACCAATAACACATTGATTCGACCCCTTGAACCAATGGTACATGGGTTCAGTACTCAAGTACATAAATGGCACCCTGTATATATATGATGTTTCAAAATCATGGCATCGTCTTTTCAGAGCGCCCAGATTAGTCCAGATCTGATCTCGTTAAGTTCACCGCTACGACGTTGCAGATGTACAATTGCTATGTACAGGAAGCGATCTTCACTAGAACAACAGTGACTTTTATTGCGCTGAAAGTGTGGTTGGTTACTTAGTATAGGGGCTGCGACAACGCGGTCATGTAGCCCCGTGTACTTTGGGTGTGTGTAGAATCTGTCTGATAACCGGTGTTAATTGTGATGACTGTATTAGTGTGTGTTTCTGTTTCTTAATTCAAGTAAGGACTGCAGACTTTGAATTTTTCAAGTAGTTCCTACTTTTGCCGCCAAACGCCACCGTCAACAACTATTAGTTCAGAATTTGGCTACTAGACGCCACCGCAGTCGGCTCCTGGTGACGAACGTAGAAACCTGAGTGTTGTTTACATTTTTAATCTAATTTAGCTTCACACAGGTGTAATTAGTGGAAGGTTCTTTCTCATGCCATAAATCTATCAAAATGGGACCGCCGGCTTTACTTCCCCTCCGAAGGAAGGCATACTGAGGGATTTTTAACGCTCTTAAAAAATCCGACGACTTCGGCCGGGTTTGAACCCGCGATCTTGGGCATAGAAGCTCAGCATGCTACCAACTACGCCACCGAAGCCACGCGCTGAAAGTGTCCTCATAGTTCACGAAATATTTGCACTCTAACCTCCATCTTTTACATCGTCGAACTGGAGACTTTTTTCTTCTATACAGTGTATATACGGGATCAACTTGGTAGCAGTAAAATATGATGATGATGATGATGATAATTGTTGTTTTAAGGGGCCTAACATTGAGGTTATTGGGCCCTAATGGTTTGGGTGATCGTGAAGGTGAAAATGAAATGTAAACAATAACTAAACTAACGACTAATCTATATACTAGAAGAAGAAATGCAAATCAAAAGGAGATTAAGGCAAATAAAGGAGAGGAGGAAAAGAATTGCCCTCAACCCTCGAATAATGTGGATTGAGGGACTTGGAAGGAAGAGGGGCCATGAAAGGCAGATAGTAAAATGAAAGAGGAGAGGGTCCACCGCAGAGGTAATAGATAAAAGGGGGGTAACCAGACCCAGCTCAGGAATCCCTCGGGGTCGCCAACTCCCAGACTAACCAGCCGTGAGCCCCTGAGGATGTAGCAATATCCTGGGGTGCACCAGAAGTGGAGGGGCTACATACAGCCTGCCTTCTTGAGAGCCTTGAGCAGAAGGCAGGATATAACATGAAAAGAAAAAGAAGGCTGACCCCTCGCAGAAGGAGGGTATCAGAAAAGATGAGACAAGGGCCAATTAAGGCGGGAAAGGAAGAGACTCCCTAGGCCTCGGATACCCTAATACCGCCAGGGTCAGAAGAGAACAAGAGTTGACCAAGAGAGGTCGACAGGGAAGAAGACGGAGAGGAGCCCGGCACAAGTAAGTGGAAGCAATGCCGGACTCAGCTGGGGCGCCGTGGTCGCCAACCCACGTCCCACTAGATGTGAGCCCCTGGGGGTAGCAGTAAAAGAAAGTACCACATATCACGAAGTATGATGAATCATCAAAGTTAATATTGTTATTTAATTTAAGTGGCTTGGACATCGTGGTCACTTAGCCCCGTGTACTTAGGTGGATGTAGCATTTGTCTGATTACGTGTGTTATTTTGTTGTCTTTAGTAGTGTGGGTTTGTAATACTGGTGAGGATTGGGAAGGAGGAGACTGTGGCCTCAGTTAGGAATCATCCCGGCATTTTGATGGAGTAGAAGTGGGAACCACGGAAAACCACTTAACGGATTTTTGGGGTTGGACTTAAACCCACCTCTTCTCAGTTTTTCCTCACGTGGCTGAGTGTACCCCGATCCAACCCTCAGAGCAAAATGAAATTTCTTGGCAGAGCCGGAGATCAAACCCGGACCTCCGAGACGACTGACAAGTTAAAGAGTTAAGGCCTTATCTTAAAACATTAGTTTGATTGATGAGAAGAACTGTTACAATAAATCGTCATCTTTGGGGCATTTAATTTATGATAATATTCTGATTAGCTAGCTAAAGCAACCAGCTTTGGTCCCCCTGTGAGGAGAGAAAGTTTGAAGAACCTAAGAAAAGCGACTGGCTTACGGAAGACTGTATGAAATATGTAGGTAAAACCTTTCTGGCTTCCAGTCCTTGGCCACGTCTCCCTGACAAAACGCAATCTGGAAGAGACAGAAAGCCAACTAAGTGAATCTGGGATCTAAAGCTGTTATTGGATCAAATGCAGGCTCAGACCGTAAATTGTGTTGAGAGACGGAAATACGATCCCAGCTTCTTTCCAAACCAAGTTGTTCGAAATTGATATCTCACTTGAACTCTATACGATAAATAAGTTTCATGATTATTGGATGATAAGCCATAAATAGAACTCACATAGACACATCTCACGGAAAGGAACATAGCTGAAATGGAGATAGTTAAGCGACTAACCTAAAACGCACACTATACCTGTCACCATCAACCGCATCGAGACTGGTCTATGAACTCACTAGGCTGCCCTTTCTGGTGAAAGAATTAAGAACCAAGTATCTATTGCCATCTACCAGCGCGAGTACAGTGTTTGTACAGAGTACAGTGTTTGTACAGAACTGCAAGCAGAAGAAAACAGACATTTGAACTGATTCACAGTACCGAAGTGACGACATCAGACCTCTAGACGCAAGGGAACTGAGAGTTGCGAGTTGGCCGTGCATGGTTCATTTATCGTATGGGTTTTAGTGCCGGGAGTGCCCTAGCACATGATCGGCACGCCAGAGTCTGTAGCTGCTTCCAGCGGACACCCTTAGGGTGAGCTACAAGTTCCGTTCAATTTCAACTAGTTCCAACTTTCGCTACCCGATATCAATGATACCTAGTGGTGAACGTTGGAACTTTGATAAAGTGTTCCGACGAAATCTAACCTAACAATTTAGCTTTAGACAAGTTTAGTCTGTGTAAGGATCTTTAACATGCCATAAATCTATGACATGGGACCGCCGGCTTTACTCCCCCCGAAGGAAGTCATACTGAAAGATTTTTAACGCGCTTAAAAGGCCGGGTTTGAACCCGCATTTTGGGCACAGCAGTTCACTACCAACTACGCCACCGAAGCCGCTACTGTGCATGGTTCTCATCACAAAGTCTGCAGTAATACACACACTAACGTTCACTCACCAGATGGAAATTGTGTCCGTGTGTTGTGCTAGAGAGCGTATCCTGAAAGAACCCAATAGCATATAGTCAAGACAATGTCTGTAGGACAAAGCCATAACACTTTATTTTTCTTTTTGCACGAATGCGCGTATTTTCTTCTTTATTATAAGCCAAAACTACCATGTTGGTTTGTGAATTGAGAATTCGTGTTGACTTACAATTATTCTTAGAAAACAAAATGTTAAATAACAAGAAGTTCCGTGACGAACTAAAGAGCCTACTTTTCTTAAAATTTAAGATTCATGCCAATGATTAATCTATATGGATCTATCTAGAATAATGACGAAATTAAGTTGGTAATATCGAAATTCCCAATTAGTTCGAAATATACTTGGTATAATATAGCCTAATATAACACTACAGTTTGCAGCCCTGGTGACCGAATATATTCTTAGTTCCATCTCTTAAGATACAGAATACAAAATTTGGTTGAAGTCCAATGGATAGCATGGACGTTACATGCAGTTAAACATTGGATCTAGCAGCGCGCGTAAAATCATGTTGGCAACAATGTCATGCATGTATTGGTCAGAAATAATCTGAAATAATATGGTATATTGTTGTGCCAATTTTGAATGAAATCCATTAGTTAGTATAGAAGTTACATGCATTTTAAAATTTGACTTATCAGCAGGCTTAGAATGATGTTGGCAGCACTGACGCATATTAGTTACTCCAAATTAATCTAGAATGCCAGGTATTATACGTGTACAAAGTTTAGAGCTATTGGCTTGCATACTTTCTGATATATTGATATTAGGGTAAAAAAATAGAGACAGCATTTATTAACAGTTGGTAGCCTTGGTTGCTCTTAATAATACGCTCAGTCATATCTGTTTATGTACACATAGCACATACGAAATTTGGTTGAATTCAAATTGATAGTGTAGATGTTATATGCATTTAAAAATTGGACCTATCAGCAGGCTTATAATCATTTTGGCAACACTGCCATATATGGCCTCCTGGAAATTAAACTGCAATATTATTATCTATACGTGTGCCAATTTTGAAATAGCTCCCATTCATACCTTCTAAGATATCCAACATGGAGCTCAAATTTGAATTGCGATTTTTCAGCAGTTGGTAGCACTGACATCATTTTCAAATATGGCCGTGAGATATTCAGGTATATATCTTTACCCCTACCAAATTTTGTTTCGATTGCTCCAGCCGTTTAGGAGTTGATAGGGGGGGGGGGACACACACACACACAGCCAGTCAGACCGACAGACAGACAGACAGACAAGACACACATTTGCCCGATCTCATAAGACTAATTTTTCCTCATTTTTGCAAAATGTGAAAGTAGGCTAAAAACCCCAAATTCAGTACTATTAACATTAAAGAACTCTTAATAACGTTTTGTGAACATATTGCGAGTATAACTTATTATACCATTCTTCAGCACGAATACCAAAACAACAAAGATAACTTTCATTATACAAATAACAAATATTTAGTCTTCATAGAGGAGCTCCGACTTAAATTATGTCTGCCCAATACAGCGAGCTATAACTCAGTGTTGAACGACCTACAACAGAAGAAAGAAATCATCCGGCCCGAGTTTTATTCCACAGATGCCATGGTCAATAACGTGTGGAAAAGGCCGAATTACGAGCTGCGCCACATGGTGACCCGTCTAGCGGTACGTGGCTTTCATTACAGACTGTGCGTAACGAAGGCTTTTCACGACCCAGGACCCGGCTATGTGTGAGAACGGTGCGACATGCTGTGTAAAAGGTATCATATGCTAAAGAGAAAGAACAGAGGGCAGTCCTTAACAGGATTTTGTACAGATTGATGATATTGATGTTAATTTATGTAATAATGTAAGTGTGCTGTAATTCATGGCCGCCTCTGGCTGCTATTAAATCTTTAAATATCTAGTCTCCTGGACTCTCCTATGATAATACGAACAAATACCTAACCTAATTAAAATACTTGTAAAGTGATAGAAAATATAATAATTATTATTATTATTGTAATGAGTTATCATATAATAATAATAATAATAATAAGAGGAAGAAATCCATCTTCCGTAAAGCAAAATTATATTACAATACAGTAATGAAACCCGAGGCAATATACGCCTCTGAAGCACCAATCATTGGGGATAGATCACTAATTAAAACTTTACAAAATCAAAAAAGAAAAATCTTGAGGAAAACGTTTGGCCCAGTTTGTACTGAAGGAATTTGGATGAAAAGGAAATCCCAGGAGCTTTATCGGAATTCGGAGAAAATCTCGGACACATTCAGGAAAAGACGATTCGAATTTTATGGACTTGTTCTCGGAATGAATGATCACTGGCTGACTAGATGAATTCTTAATGTTACTCTCTCAAAAGAGTTTAAAAACAACTGGGTGCTTGAAGTTCAAAAATACCTTCAGGAAATAGACATCTTAAGTAACATGCTAACGGACACATCAAAATTCAGAGAACTAGTAGACCAACTGAACATTACATCCAAAAGAACCTGGACGGAGGAGGGCGGAAAGAACCATAGCGAGAAGATGAACATATTTTGGGAAGACAAGAAAGTACGATCAACTAGATAGGTTCCATCACACCCCATAGATGGGCACAACGATGTAAAAAAAGTAGTTATCGGAGGAGGTGACACGCAAAGACGAACATGTCCACCTAATACAGTTTTTCACAATCAACAAAAAACGTATTTCAGCCATACATGATAGTAAAAATAACATATTGAAATGCAAACAATTTCATTTTCATGCAAAAAGGGCAATTCATGACTGCAAATAAATCTACAATGAAAATATTTGTTTAAAAAGCACATTTAATTATGGACATGTTTTCTTTTGCATGAACCGTTTGGACAAGTTTGGCTTTGAATGATTTTCAAAAGGAAGGTGTTTTATTTTTTCATAATCGCTTACATTTTATTCATTAATGGTTGCCATAAGATACCAAAATAAAGTAATTGACATTAAATTTACGCGGTTTATTTCCGCCTTCAATATTTCGGGACGTGGGTTGGCGACCACGGGACTCCATCGGAGTCCGGCATTAATTCCACTTACTTGTGCCGGGCTCCTCTCCGTCTTCTCACCTGTCGACCTCCCTTGGTCAACTCTTGTTCTTTTCCGACCCTGACGGCATTAGGGTATCCGAGGCCTAGGGAGTCTTTCACTTTCCCGCCTTAATTGGCCCTCGTCTCATCTTTCCTTATACCCTCATTCTTCGAGGGGTCAGCCTTCCTTTTCATTTCATATTAATTCCTGCCTTCTGCACAAGGCCTTCAAGGAGGCAGGATGTATGTAGCCCCACCACTTCTGGTGCACCCTGGATAATGCTACACCCTCAGGAGCTCACGGCATGTGAGTTTGGGAGTTGGCGACCCCGAGGGATTCCTGAGCTGGTTCCGTTTTTCCCGCTTTTTCCTCTGACCTTGGGGCAGGCCCTCTCCTCTTTCCTCTTTTCCTATCTGCCTTTCATGGCTCTCCTTCCTTCCAAGTCCCTCAATCCTCATTCTTCGAGGGTTGAGGGCATTTATTTTCTTCCTGTCCTTTATTTAACTTATCCTTTATTTGTTTACCATCTCTTCTTCTAGTTTGCAAGTTTGTAGTTAGTATTAGTTATAGTTTTCATTCTCATCTCATCTTTCACTATCACCCAAGCCATTAGGGGGCGATAACCTAGATGTTAGGCCCCTTAAAACAACAATGATCATCATCATCATCATCATCATCATTTCCTCTTTATGCTACCCTTGTTTGCCGTCTTCACACGAACACATTATTCATCCATTCTTCTACAACACTGACGTAATAATTTTAATAGCAATATGTATGTATTATTAAGCCAGAGCACAGAGGCACGGAGCTAATGCTAATGTCAGCTGCTCTGCGCGGGAACGTCTGGTGTCGCGCGGAATGGATATCACATGACATGAATCAGCGCTTCCTACTGGCCGTATGGACTAGTTCGTCTTTGCAATAAATGTAGATGTGGACAAGTTCGTGTTTGCGCTGAACCATGCATTTTCACAGGCTGGTATCATGGGACATATTCAAGTTTGCTTAAAAGGCACAATCTATTTACATTCCGCTCATCTTGTACGTCCCGTTCCATATTGTATCTCATTTTTTTTTCAATTGTGGACCAGTTTGTCTTTGCGTGTCACCTCCTCCTATATCATAACACCTAAGAATAAAGCTAATAAAATTTTCATAATGCGTCGTCGTAATATCACTAGTTAAAATTGCACAAATCTTCACTTTTCAATTTCAACTTGTCTTTGCTGCTATTCAGTCGGTCAACACGATTGTACCCAATGAAGCCGTAACATACACATTTTGAAAAGTCATTCCAACCTCAGTTTATCAGTCATGCACAAAACAATTTAAAGCATCAGTTACAAAGTTCAGTAAGAGAGGTCGCATATGACGTCACGCACACCTAACGAAGCGCGGACACATATCGCATCAGTTGGCTAGTGAGATCCCACGCTACAATATGAACACCGTTAAATTTCATGAGTCGAGTAAGTAACAGTCCATATAGTATTCTGATAGTGAGCATCGCTGTGAGGAGAACAATAACAAGTTAACTGTACATTTTTAGCCTACTTTTCACATTTTGCAAAAATGAGGAAAAAGTAGACTTATGAGATCGATCCGGGAAAATGTGTGTCTGTCTGTCTGTCTGTCTGGCTGTGTGTGTCCCCCCCCTATCAACTCCTAAACGGCTGCAGCAATCAAAACCAAATTAAGTATGAGTAAAGATGTGCACCGGAATATCTCACGTCCATATTTGAAAATGATGTCAGTGCTACCAACTGCTGAGAAAACGCACTAGAAATTTGAGCTCCATATTGGATATCTTGCAAGGTATGCATGGGAGCTATTCCAAAATTGGCACACATGTAGATAAGACTATTTCAGTTTAATTTCCAGGAGTCCAACCATGACAGTGTTGCCAAAATAATTTTAAGCCTTCTGATAAGTCCAATGTTTAAATGCATATAACTTCTACACTATCAATTGGATTTCAACCAAATTTTGTATGTAATATCTGTACATGAACAGATATGACTGCGCATATTCTTAAGTGCCACCAGGGCTGCCAACTGTTAATAATTGCTCTCTCTATTTATTTATTATATCCAAATACCAATATATCAGAAAGTATGCAAGCCAACAGCTTTAAACTATGCACACGTATATTCTGACATTTTAGGTTAATTTGGAGTAACTTATATACGTCAGTTCTACCAACATGATTATAAGCCTGCAGATAGTACCAATTTTTTAATACACGTAACTTCTATACTATCAGTTGGATTTCAACCAAATTTCGTATGTGATATGTGTACCATAACAGATATGACTATAAGTATTGTTAAGAGCAACCAGGGCTGCCAACTGTTAATAAATGCTGTCTAAATTTTTTTACCCTAATATCAATATATCAGAAAGTATGCAAGCCAACAGCTCTATACTTTGCACACGTATAGCACCTGACATTCTAGATTAATTTGGAGTAATTAATACAAGGCAGTGCTGCCAACATGATTCTATGCCTGCTGATATGTCCAATTTTAAAATGCATGTAACTTTTATACTAACAAATGGATTTCATCCAAAATTGGCACAACAAGATATCATAATATTTCAGATTATTTCTGACCAGCACACGCATGACATTGTTGGCAACATGCTTTTATGCGTGCTGATAGATCCAGTGTCTAACTGCATGTAACGTCCATTGGACTTCAACCAAATTTTATATTCTGTACCTTAAGAAATGGAACTAAGAATACATTCAGTCACCAGAGTTGCCAAGTGCTCTATTAGGCTACATTATACCAGGTATATTTTGAACTAATTAGATATTTCGATATTACCAACTTAATTTCGTCATTATTCTATATAGGTTCATATTCTGTAGAATAATCATTGGCATGAAAAGTAGGCTGTATAGTTCTTCATGGAACTTCTTGTTTTTCTAGTGCATGCTAAAATTTGTTATTTGAATTATTATTATTATTATTACAGTGTGATATTCTAAACTGTATACACGTGCATATACACCGTTACTCAGGTAATTCACAAAACATTGCAACAAAAACAAACCTAACGTATAACGTGATTCCAACCGCGAATCGAACATCTCTACTTAGTACAGTATGAAACGAAGTCCCCGATTCTTGGATGTTACGGGTAAACTCGAGACCCACTGGATGGATTTTGATGCAGTTTTCACCATTCAGTAAAGGATGTCTGGAGGATGATTTCTGTTGAAAATAATTTATTTATGATCAAAGGAAGCCGAGCAGTAACGATTTCAGTGGAAAAATCGAAGAAAAAAAACTTGGCGTCCGAGCGCTTTGTAAGCTTTTGCTGGGCAAACTGTTAAAAATATCTAAATACTATGAGTGTAAGAATTGTTCAGCATGAAAAGTTCTACAAAAAAGTCCTTGAGAGCATGTCGTTCTTCAATACATCGACCACTAGACGTGTTTTTACGTTTTATTTTCTTCCAACCGTGTCCATTCAACTACTGAGGTGACAGTTTACGAGCTAGCTAAGGGCGAGTCTATCATCCCTGTTACAGCCTAGCTAGCGGGAGAACCTATTGCCCCAGATACAGCTAGCAGCAAACCGTTGAGTCGTGTTGAGTTAAGACTTCTGAGAAGGTGGTTGTGTTTGGAGTTTTCCTGGAACTGCAACTTGGGTTTTCTTCTTTTCGCCTGTGAAACACAGTCAAGTAGGATTGGACGGGGGATTCGTGTTTCATGCACCTCGCCATTCTTGACAAGAATTTGTTGCACATGCATCTCCATGATAATATAATTAGTAGTCCAGTCAGTGATTTTAACCCATCATGCCGAGACGTAAAACGGATATTGGTCGTTGTTCATTGACACTGGAAAACAAGCGCTTATCACGTAATGCATTCATAACTGTTCCCGGGCGAAGCCGGGTCGGGTTGCTAGTTATAATATAATTCATCTAACGACGTGCTATTGAACAGTGAAACAGTGAAAATGAACCTTAACACAGCGATCAGGATCTGATGACGGCCACTTGAGGGTCGACACGCGTAATCCTAAATTGCCCATTAGGTGTAATAAGTAGTACATATATTTTTTTCCAGGAGTGTGTTTACATATTTATAATTTTTCACCCCGCCCGATTCATTGGGCACAATGGTGTTGACCGACTGAATAGCAGCAATGATAATTTGTATAGGCAACACTGAAAAAAGAATGGCTTCAAATTTCAACAAGTTCAACTTAGACTTATATAATTAAACAATTTATATTATGCTTTATAATGATTAATTTTCATGTTCAAAAAATATTTTTAACTCTTCTGGAGGCATTCTTTTAAAATATGACGGTAAAGTTACCGACACCAGTTTGTCGCATGTAACTCCGTTAGTTGCCATCGAACTTGTCGTGATTATACCCTGTATCTTGGATTTTGAATAGTAATGCCGACAAGTTCAATATAATATTGGAAACTTATGGACTAATAAACGCGTATTTATATAACAAGTACTACTATACCACTATATTTTAGATCTGCATAGTTCCCTTACTTGAGGTTGAGTAAGAGAGAGAGTGAGTGCATGCACACCATGCGTACTAAAGTGAAATGGTAGCTCGCCCTCTATAATCGACTTTTGGCTTGAGTTTCACGAGAGGGACATCATAAATTAAGTTCGAGGATGGTCATTAGTGTGAGATTTATCTGAAACCGCTGTCGAAGCTCAGATTTCTCAGACACAGTCCGCAATCCCACAGCTAGCGTGGAGTATCAGCATGGCACGGGAGGTAAAAAATGGGTACTATATTCTCTTATTTCATTCCTTTCACCACCACGCGGTGTAGCGGCTAGCATTCTTGGCAGATTAAGCTGCCCTCGTGGCCATGGTGCATGATTTAACGAGTACGGTTACGCCACGGGCCCGTAATATTATTAATGATAAGAATAGCACAAAAAACACGTGAACGCAAAACGTGAAAAGCATGCGGGAAAATCGCGAATATTTACAACATGAGATGCATAAGCATCAAAACTAAAATTCTACACTACTGTCGACCAAAATAGTATGTGCACTCGAGTTTGCAGGTTGTTTTTTTGAAGTAACAAATAGACCTACATAAAATCCAATAACATCATCATTTTCATCGTTCTATTTTAGGCTACGTTAGTTCATGTAGGTTTGGAATTTTTGATTTATATTTTAATATTTTTTATCGCAGTTGAAACACAAAAAGTGCCCGTTTTTAAGCGTGTTTCAACCATGCGTCACATTTTATTATCTCACAAACCCTTCATCAGATCGAATCCAAATTTTAACACAACATACATTGGAATGTTGTATAACTAGTTTATTAATTTCAAAATGTTGTGTGTCCAAGAAACAAAGTTGTTATCATTTTTGTAAGGTAACTTTTTCTCGGCTCAGGGTGGTTGGAATATGTAGTTCTTGGTTGCGTTGTAATCCTTATACATCAAAAAGGTATATTGTATGACTGTGAAATACGTAACTTAATTCACTTATTTTATATCGGTTTGTATTTGTACGGGGAATTAAGACATGGTTCACCAGCTAGCCGCTCCAGGAAATGCTGTACAGCGTTGCTGATATGGAGCCCATCACTTCCGAGCGAGGCGCGCCATGACGCGTGATCTTGGCAACGTTGTACAGCTTTCACCGGAGCGGCTAACTGGTGAACCTTGTCTTAATTCCCCGTACAAATACAAACCGATATAAGATAAGTGAATTAATTTACGTATTTCACAATCATACATCATATCTTTTTGATGTATAAGGATTACAACGCAACCAAGAATTACATTTTCCAACCCCCCCCCCCCCCCGAGTCGATAAAAAGTTACCTTACAAAAATGATAACAACTTTGTTTCTTGGACACACAAAATTTTGAAATTAATAAACCAGTTATACAACATTCCAGTGTATATTGTGTTAAAATTTGGATTCGATCTGATGAAGGGTTTGTGAGAAAATAATTCTTAAATATGACGCATGGTTGAAACACGCTTAAAAACGGGCACTTTTTGTGTTTCAACTGCGATAAAAAATATTAAAATATAAATTAAAAATTCCAAACCTACCGGAACTAACGTAAAATAGAACGATGAAAATGCTGATGTTATTGGAATTTATTTAGGTCTATTGGTTACTTCACAAAGAACCTTCAAACTCGAGTACATATAATATTTTGGTTGACAGTAAACGTCTGTCATATAGCCCGAGGCACTGTACACCAGCAAGACCTTAAACCTCAGAAAAAAATGGGGATCTCGAGAAAATCAACAAAGCGGAAAAACGTGTGTCCTAAACTCACATATGAAGGCTATAGTCTACAATCACAGAGAGATACTCTTAGTTAGTTATTGTTGTTTTAAAGGGCGGAACTACGAGTGAATCTGCCCCGGAGATGCTCCAACATCGAGACTGATTTCATCAAGCGACGGCTGAGATTTTACGGCGACATCATTAGAATGAATGACGACCGATTAACAAAGAGAATTCTGACATACTTAAGGAAACATAAAGTAACAAATTGATCTTAGAAGTGACAATAACACACCAATGGACATCGAGGATAGAATGACATTCAGACATAAGATCCACAGTTGGGAAGTTATACCTGAAGATCGACCAAGCAGGACCAAGGATAGACGGAGGAACGTTGAGTTCGACATAGCGAAACGTTGAAGGAGTTTCGAAAGAACAAGAAAAATAACAGCAGCGGATCATAATTTGTTCTATGTGATCCTATGGGCCTAAATAAATAAATAAATAAATAAATAAATTAATTAATTAATTAATAAATAAATAAATACATAAATAAATTAATTAAAAAATTAATAAATACATAAATAAATAAATAAATAATGACAACAATGAATAATAATAGTGTACCCGATTGTCACCATGTGGACCATGTGTTCGTATCCCAACTAGCTCACGGTCTTTCGAGGTATGGGACGTTCCTGCCCACAATACGACCACATGCTCAGGATTTGAGTCTACCAGGTAACTACTCTACAGGAAATACACAACATTCCTAAAAATAAAACATTTACTGGTCTAAAATCATGGCTAAACAACAAATACAAATCAAAGGACAAATTACATTTAATTCCCACAAATAAAATAGGGTTATTCTGTGAGCTTTCTTCTTAAAAATAGTGCTACACTGCACTCAAACCTAATTCTAACATCCTGTCAATAATAGTTCAGATTACAAGGTTTCCATAGTGTTCATCATGTGACACAATTTTAGTCAATGGGAGTATCTTAACACAAAAATCACATGTCACATAAAAATGATATTACTAAGACATTATTCCGTCTCTTACGGCATTTACTTTAACTAGCAAAAATTCATTATATTCTGCATTTATTAACAAATATGTGTTGTGTCGTGCGAATCATCTTCCTTCTTTCCATCCCTATGAACGATCTAGGACAGTGGTACATGCTCCTTAAAAAAAATAAACATGGATAGAATATTTTATAGTTTCACCATATAACGATTTTTCTGGGTCTTGTCGGGCTTACCATAGTTACAACTGTGTCATGTTCTGGGAAAAACACATACCCGTATGCATAAATTAGCATGAACTGGCAAAATGCATATTAAAGAAGATGCCTACATTATTTTGGTTCAGCTTTCCTCCTCAGAGGATAACTTCGCCAAATATTATCTGATTTCTATGATCCAACAACGTATGTGACTTGCCACACACCATTCAATTCAATTGGCATCAATATAATACTCATATCTTAATTGCATATTTTAATACCGAGATTCCTCAGTGTCCTACTGTGACTGTAACTGACAAGGGATCAGTCGACGGACCTTTCTCCCCCTCAGCAGGCCATAAAATTCGTTCCAGCTGGCTAACCAAGATGGCCGCCACGGAAGTGGTCTGCAATACCTCTCTCTCTCTCTATTGTCAAGGTCAAACTTGTTTACAATTATATAACAGTACAGATACGCTAGGCGTGATTCCTAAGTAATTGAGTCATTTAATTAATTAACACCTATCTTTATAGTGTATTTGGGCTCAATTGGCTCCTTAATAAACATTCATGGCTGGGGTGGAATTCTAGTGATAGCCTTGCCGTTCTATGGTGATTATGTGGCTTTAAGACGCGCATCATAGTGAAACCCCACGGTTTTCACCAGCAGCTGTCAGTAATAATATCAGGAAACCTGCGTTCCTAGACGACGAATATGATCCTACCTCTCAGGGTAGACCATTGGTACAAATGCTCACTGCGTCTCGACGGACGTCAATAGTGGCCATAATTCATGCAAGCGTTGGAAATAGACAGGATCTATCCAAATCGCTGCGTATAATACAGTATGCACAAAGGCGATACTCCTCGAAGATTCAGCCAACTTTTCACCTAACGCGCAAGCTATACTAGTCAATCCCCGCGATTATCTTACGTAAATCACTGGATTCTACGTTAATCTGCACGCTATACATGCGGCTCAAACAATATTTCACATATATGACTCCATTATTAAGGCACCTGCGTTCTCTCCGTCATACTACTTAAGCCAAAGCTTTACATAGCTCCTAACACAAATGTATAAATTTACTGGCTTACTTTAATTTAATGGTCCTCAAACATAATCCTAAGGATTGACCATATCAAATATTCATTCACATTTTCACTGACACTGAAAAATCTCTCGTATTTCGCTATATTCCACGTTACATTCTTTACTGTTTACCAAAATACAGTATCTTTAAATTAGACATGACACTATTTGAACATTATTTAGGCCAAATTTGCCCATTACTTTATTGTTGCCGACCCCAGATTATTATTATTATTATTCATTTACCGTTACCGTTAGATTCATCACTATTTTTGACCTAAAGGGTCCTAAACAAATCACCTTCCAAGCCATACTTTATTCAAGACGAGTGGTGAAAACTCGTTCAGTAAGTGACTATTACATCTTTTAATCTCAAAGTGATAAATCGTTACATGGTGAACTATTCAGTTATAAGGATATAATTGCATGTGTACTCACTTTTTCCTTCTTGCTGGAAAATGCCAGCTCTTCAGCCTAAGCGCTACCATGATGATTGGTTTAAGCCATCATGATATCCTTAACACAACACTGAGATTCACACACTTGCCACATGATACACATATTTTTATAAGTGGCCTTTACCACTGCTATACACTGAATATTAACCATTAGACACATGAACACTTTAAATCATTATTTCACAATTTATGTACACTTTATCCACTACTTCACATGTTGATCCTTAATCCGGACTTCTCCTACGCTTGATCTCAGAGATGCGATGCAATTATGACAACCGCTGGTCTACGTGAAATCTAGTAGCGTTTTACGGATGTTCGATCCTCGTTCCCTGCAATCTCGTTCAGCTCACTATCCTGGTTAGGTGGCAATGACTTCCACGCTCCCATCACTGTAGTGATCCTGATGATAATGTCATACAATTCTGACAATACCTCCCGGTATAAGAACTGTTCGAAAACATTATAAGTTCCTTTTCGCTGTAGCGAATTTATATCTGCGTCAGATAATAGATAAATATCTGCATTAATTTACTCTCGACGCACTTCATGATTACTTATGAAGCTTATAACTTGCTTCCATTGTCTTCAACGGCGGAGCGTTGATACTTTAGTACTTGGCGTGCTTACTGTAGAGCGAATGTAGACAAAAGACTTCTAACTCTCAACTGCTGTAGGTCAACTAACAACTTTCAACTCGAGCGACTGTAGATCAACCCTCTTGGCGTGGGCTGCTCTCCCTTATAAAGGTTTCTTGCACAAATAAGTCCACGGGACACGTGAGAGCGACTCCCTTCTTGAAATAATCCCTCTTCAGCCGAAATGACATCTGCACCTTGTTTATTTAGGTGTGGAGGTTTCAAAAACATTCGCGTGCCGGCGATCGCTTCGGCCAATTAATTACAATTAATTGCCTTAGTTCAGCGCGTTATGACGCCACGGTGGGGGTTCCCCGCTGGCTGGTTACAGTATCCCTGCTCTTGAGCGTGAGTTAGGTTGTAATGCGGTCATTTGGAGATATAGGCATTAATTTAGGTGAAAAACCATTCCTAAATTACCTCTCCGTGAATATATTCATCTGGGTGTATATTTCAATGCATTACAATGCTCCACTTAGCTGTAATTAATTAATTTCCTTGTGCATGCGGTCCCGCCATAGCTTGCCCCGTTGTCGAGTGGTGGATACCCGGGTCATTAATTTTGAGCTGTCTCCCCGCTCCAGACATAAGTAGTGCGGTCGGCGCCGAAATTCTGCACCCGCTTGTTAAGGATCATTTGTAAACTGCCAAACTCGCCTTCTCTCGTTTTCGTATGCTCTGAAAACGTATATTTCCGTGCATTTGGCTACAATTCTTCCCTTAAATTGCTATGATTTTCACGTATAAATCGTGAAATCACGCTAGACTATTATATGTCAGTATACCTCTCATTGCTCTGTGGGTTCCCTATAATTGCTCCCCCTTAGAGACCAATGGTTCGACCCTAGGCATGACCATGCGCCTGGTCTTCTCTGATGAGACCTGAGTTCGATGCCAGACTGCCGTGACTAATTGGGCACATCTTTCTCCTGCTAAGCTTGAAAAATTCATTTCATAAGTGAATTTTTCGGGCCTATCAGCTGGCATCAACTCCATGCAGTATTTACTTTAAGCGGTCATTGCTCTCGGCAATGGGCTTTCTCGTTCCCCACTCCACTCTGTCTGCTGCCTCGTAGACTCTCGTTCTCCCTTCTCAATTGTTCATTCATCCCCCTTAGCTCCACAGCGGCTTCCCTCAACTGGTCATGAAGTTCCTGCAGTAGACAGCTGCATTCTTCCTTCGTGTCCGCTGGGTTGGCGAGCTGGTTGCTTCGCTTCGACCCTTCTTGAGCCTGCAAGCTTTTCTCAAGAATCTTTCCGTGCATACGTAATGATTCCCCGTTCACTTGGATGTACATAGCTTGTTCCTCTCTCGCATCATAGTCTTCTGGTGGACTATATAGTTTCAAGTTAGCTGCGTTTACCACAACTTCTCTACCTGTTGCCTCATCTTTGATCCGATATGCATTATTTTGCAGATCCCTTATAATCAGGTAGGGTCCGTGGTAGTATTTCTGACTGTTTCTCTAAGTTTTGGCCAAATAAATGCCTCTTTAAGCAGGGCAACAGTCTTATCTACACCGGAGTGTCCAAAAGCTCGGTGTGCTAGCCATACTAGCCTTCTCTGCAATGCTGGTGGTACAACAATCCTGGGTTTGGTGTGGTCAGAGTCGCTCCATTTATGTAGCATCTGGTTAAACCATAGATATTCCGTTGACAGTGCTTCAGCTTCCACATTCATCGGGGTTCCTCTATCCAGCTTTCCCTCGAAGTAATTAATCATCAGCCGTATCCAGGTATCTTCACGTTGAAAAACGGTGATGTTCCTCAGATCATCTAAGGTCTTCTGATCTCTATCTTCTATCTCGATAGCTAGAGCTTCTTCTTCCTCCGCTGTAGGGTATCTGCTTAGCAAATCAGGTATGATATTGTCCTTCCCCGGGCAATATTCTATTTCCACTTGAAATTGTTGTATGTACAGGGACCACCTTGTCAGTCTTTGACTCGACAAGTCAGTTTTCAGCAGGAACTTTAGGGCTTTATGGTCTGTTCTCAATAAAATTCTAAAACCATAAATCAGCTTGTGCCAATACTGTAAGGCATACAGTATCGCGAGTAGTTCGATCTCCGTGACCGTATAATTCTTTTCATTAGGCTTCAACCTTCTACTGATAAATGCAATATAATTTTTCTCCTCTGGCCTGTCCATATTTTCCTGATATAACATAGCTCCAATGCCTATGAAGGATGCGTCAGTCTGGATAATAAATTTCTGAGTGTAGTCAGAATATCCCAATTTTACATAATCTAACAGCATCTGTTTAGATTTCACGAAGGCTTCCTCGCATTGCTCCGTCCATCGCCATCCTCCTCCCTTCTTAAGTAAGTCTTGGAGTGGTGCTACAGTCTCGGTATACTTCGGACAATGGTTTGAAAAGAATCCAATAACGCCTAGATATTGCCTGACGTTCTTTACCTTCGTTGGTCTCGGGAAACGTTTAATGACTTCCAATTTTCCCGGATTAGGTCTGACTCCTTGTGCATCTATTACGTGACCTAGAAATTTAACTTCTCTCTGAGCAAAGTTGGACTTCTTTATATTGACCTTAAAGTTAGCCTGACTTAGGTCATATAACAACTTGCGTAGATCTCTGACATGTTCTTCGACTGTTTCAGAGGTCAGTAGTATATCATCTACGTAGCATATGGTTGTAGCTTTTACTTCTTCGGATAGGTTCCTATCTAGCACTCGTATCAACGCTGAACCTGCTGTTTTTAATCCAAATGGAAGACGTACGTATGAATACGTGTGCTGGTCAAATAAAAATCCGGTTAATAGACTTGTTTTCTCTTCCAGAGCAAGATGGTGAAAACTTGCCGTCAGGTCAAGATTTGAGAACACAGTCTTTCCTTTGAACCTCCTGAGTACCTCCTTAATGGGCGGTACTTTATCAAATTCCGGTATGACCTTGGAATTCAAATTTGGTAGGTCCAGGCATATCCTCACACTTCCATCCTGTTTCGGTACAACTACCAGTGGGCTGACATAAGGTGTGGCTGTCTTTACAATGACGCCTGCTTCTAGCATTTCCTGTATCGCTTCTTTGACCTTTAAGTAATGTTTCTCAGCTACAGGATACGGCTTCTGTTTGAATGGCGTCCAATCGCTGACTTGGAACGCATACTGGAAATTCTTTATCCGGCCAGGTCTCGAATCGAAGACTCCTTTATACTCGAATAGCAGTTCCCTTAGTATTTGTTTATATTCTGGACCAAATTTAGCTTCCTCAATCTTCTCTTCCAGGCATTCTTCAAATTTTGGTTCGAGATCCTTTTCAATGTCTGCGGCCAGTGTTGCCAACTCTTCCTCAATGTCTTCTATTGTCGACACTGCATCCCCAGTCATATCTCCGTATGTATGCCATACGTATTCTTCTTGTCTCGTTTCATTATGCCTTAATGAGAGTTCTAACTCTTCCTTTCCCTCACTTGCGCGAAACATCACAATGTCTTGCGAGAGATCTATAATAACTTTATACTCTCTTATGAAATCCATCCCAACAATGAGGTTATACGGCAGCTTATTCACAAGTAGGAAGCTCTGTGAGAATGTAGAGTTCCCTATCTGCAAATCTAAAAATACTTGGTATTTGCATATCATAACTTTATTTGGTATGACACCTTTTATTTTCACGCTTGAAATAGGTATTTTCAATACGTGGATTTTACTCTGGATTTCACTGTATAATGCCTGGGTTATCAAACACACTGTTGACCCTGTATCAATGAGACTTCTTACTTTCATGCCCGCAATGTTCACAATAATAATAGGTAGTTCCCTTCTTACATTGACCGTTCTTTCATCGAGATCTTCGATAAGCTCCTCAGGTTTGGCAATCCAGTTAACAACATTCACTGTATTCCATCCTGAACCTATCTCTCTTTGGTCATTTAAATTTGGTGTGTTTTTTTTTCAATTGCTCCATTCTTTGTGGAGTTCTTCTGCCTGTCTTCATGCTGTTGAAGTTCCAGACTTTTGGCACCGTCATCATTTTGATATATGTCGGGTGACCTTCTATTCCGAATCGCTTCATCCCAATGAACTCGCGATTGTCTCGGATCATCTCCGCGCTCTTCCATGTATCTTAAAGAAGCGTGATAACGTTCTTCCGCCTCTTCATCGAACCCGCGACTCTGCTCTTGGGATCTCCATCCTTGGTTGTTCCCATTTCGGCCGCAATTCCTTCTGTTATCCAGCTGCTGGTCTCTGGTACCACGCTGATTCCAGTTTTTCCTTCCTCGGTTACCACGGTTCGATCCTCCTCGATACGCTGGCCTCCAATTTTGGTTTTCGCGTCCTTCGCGCTGCCAGTCGGATTTTTCTGTTTCGGTGCTTGTAGATTTGCTCTTTGTCTGCACCTTCGTTGGCTCGATCGGCGTATTCGTCATGTTAACCTGTTCCACATTTCGACTTTGCCTTGCGTGCTGCACTGTGGTTAGATCGAGTTGTCTCAGCACTTCCTCCATATCGATTGCAGTTTTGGCGTTTGCTGAGATTAGCAGGCGCTGTACTTCATACGGTAGCTGCTTGGCTATTGCTATGCATAAATCTGACTCTTTAAGCCCTTCATCAAGCTCGCGAAAACGGCATAATTGATTCACAAAGAACTCTCCGTACTTAGTCGGATTACTAGTACTGTAACGCCTGGAATACAAGTCCAGTCTGAGGTTTTGTTGTACGCTCGCGTTCCAATATCTGCTTAAAAATGCTTGGCGAAATTCATCAACGGTGTCGAACGTGTACCGAAAACTCCTAAACCATAGGGCACACTCCCCTTCGGTTAGTTTTTCAATCGCTCTCAACCTGCGCTCTGGCGGTACTTTCGCATCATTCAAGTACTCGGAAACTTCTTTAAGCCAGTACTTGGGTGTCATATTAGAATTACTCCCAGAGTATTTCTTTGGTTTCTCATCACTAGCCCTTATAACTGTGACTATTTGGTTTTGTACAGCATTTTCATGCGGTGTTGACATGGCCATTGGCATACCAGGTGTGGCATACGGGCTGTCACTTGGCATGGCTGCATTCCTTGGAGTGGGCTGTATTTCTATCTCTGCCCATTTATTTCTCCTATTCTCGTCTATACTTCCTTCGCTAGACCTAGGATTCCGCAACATGGATTCCTCCTGCGCTATCATTCTAGTCTCAATTTGGCTGTGCCGGTTTTCCGCCCTTTCCAAACGAGCTAATACCTCTCGTTCTATTTTCTCTAGGCGATCTCGGTTTCTTTCTGCCATAGAAAATACCTTTTCCTTATCATCCTTAAGGTTTTCCTTCAGGTGGCTAATTTCCCCTGCTAGACTTTCTCTTACTTCGGCAAGAGTCTTATCGCTGGCTTCAGTCTTTAAGCCTTCTCGAAGTTCTAATTCTTCGCGTAAGCCTGTAACTTCCCTTTGAATGTGACCTTGTATATGAGAGATTTCAGTCCTTATTTTCGTGATTTCTCCTTGGTCTTCGTCCTGTCTTTTATGGATAACTGCTAAGTCACTTTGAGTTTGTTCCAACTCATTCTGCACTTTTCCGACTTGTCTCTTCATATTAGACATTATCTCCTTATTCTCTTGATCAGAAGTTTTTATTTCCTGAATTTCCTTACATTGGTCAAGGATATTCTGATCCTGTTTTCTTAAGGCATCGTCTACTGCCTTGGCGTAACCTGCCATTCGCGTATTCCATTTTACGTCATTATCCTCGAACCTATGATCCACGGTCTGAGTGAACGTGTTAAATTGCTCTAACTGACGTTTAGTATTAGCTTCATTCTGACTTTGAATGTCTTTAAGCTCCCTGGACATACTGTTTAAATTATGTTAATTTCACGCTGTGACTCTCTGCACATTTGCAGATTGCTCTCTAATTTTAATTCAATAGACTCAAAGCGTTTATCGTTATCATCTTGCATTTCTGAGATCACGCTAACAATATTCTTAGTTACCTCACGCTGGACAGACTCTTTAACGTCGTCCATTTTCTTATTAACCTCTATTAGGTTTAATTCTAACTGCGTGTTTACATTAGTTTGACTAGCCTCTAGTCTAGTATTTATTTCAGCTTGATTAGCCTCTAATCTATTATTGACTGTAGCCAATCTATCTGCTATCTCATCTTTAAATGCTTTAGATTCTTCCTTACTCTGAGCATTAGTAACATCGAAATGTTCCCTTAACTCAGCAATACACCTGAGTACTTCTTCCGTTCCAGCCATCCTGTACTAATTAATTTGAGATTCAGGTGGGCCGCAGCTGAATATGCTGGCGCGTTCTATTGGAAAGAAAAGATTCCGATCCCGCGACAACAACAACATCATATTATAAAATGTCAAAACTAACTATGGAATGGGTATTGACCCTCGTACCCGTCTGACAACAATGTCTGACGTCTGAACATCATCTAGAAAGACTCACAATCGCTCAAACAAAGTTTGAGGAAAAATATTATTTCTATGGTTTTCCCCATGAAAACCATGCTAATATTATGGGGTTTTTCTGAATCCCATAAGCCATCCACGTACGGGCGCCATGTTAATAATGTATGTTGGGGTAGTTATGGCTATGGTTATTGTAAGACATCGGCCATCTTCTAATTTATTATTAAAACTGTTCAGGGAGTGGTTTTTTTTACTGCCGAATGCCCCACATGGGCCATGCCATGTTAATAATGTTGCTCATTGCTCATGCTCCACAGGTGGGCGACATGTTAATTAATCTAGAGCTGGGTATCATGCTTAAGTGGAGGTTACCTGTATTTTAAACTGGCCCCACGTATCAGCGTCATGTTAATAATTTATAGTGACCTGATAATTAAAGGGGTTTGGTGAAAGTTACATATATAAAAGCATGTCTGATGGAGGATTATCAACAATTATTTTTAAACGTGATGGCTTATTAACAAATGGGACGCGGCCTTTCCTATTTTGTCCTAATATCTATGCTGTACTTGCTTCTACCATTAATATCTCGGCCGACTTTAAGCAATACCTGTGACTCAATCCAAGTACAGAGACAACTCCTCCATGTACCCGATTGTCACCATGTGGACCATGTGTTCGTATCCCAACTAGCTCACGGTCTTTCGAGGTATGGGACGTTCCTGCCCACAATACGACCACATGCTCAGGATTTGAGTCTACCAGGTAACTACTCTACAGGAAATACACAACATTCCTAAAAATAAAACATTTACTGGTCTAAAATCATGGCTAAACAACAAATACAAATCAAAGGACAAATTACATTTAATTCCCACAAATAAAATAGGGTTATTCTGTGAGCTTTCTTCTTAAAAATAGTGCTACACTGCACTCAAACCTAATTCTAACATCCTGTCAATAATAGTTCAGATTACAAGGTTTCCATAGTGTTCATCATGTGACACAATTTTAGTTAATGGGAGTATCTTAACACAAAAATCACATGTCACATAAAAATGATATTACTAAGACATTATTCCGTCTCTTACGGCATTTACTTTAACTAGCAAAAATTCATTATATTCTGCATTTATTAACAAATATTTGTTGTGTCGTGCGAATCATCTTCCTTCTTTCCATCCCTATGAACGATCTAGGACAGTGGTACATGCTCCTTAAAAAAAAAACTTGGATAGAATATTTTATAGTTTCACCATATAACGATTTTTCTGGGTCTTGTCGGGCTTACCATAGTTACAACTGTGTCATGTTCTGGGAAAAACACATACCCGTATGCATAAATTAGCATGAACTGGCAAAATGCATATTAAAGAAGATGCCTACATTATTTTGGTTCAGCTTTCCTCCTCAGAGGATAACTTCGCCAAATATTATCTGATTTCTATGATCCAACAACGTATGTGACTTGCCACACACCATTCAATTCAATTGGCATCAATATAATACTCATATCTTAATTGCATATTTAAATACCGAGATTCCTCAGTGTCCTACTGTGACTGTAACTGACAAGGGATCAGTCGACGGACCTTTCTCCCCCTCAGCAGGCCATAAAATTCGTTCCAGCTGGCTAACCAAGATGGCCGCCACGGAAGTGGTCTGCAATACCTCTCTCTCTCTCTATTGTCAAGGTCAAACTTGTTTACAATTATATAACAGTACAGATACGCTAGGCGTGATTCCTAAGTAATTGAGTCATTTAATTAATTAACACCTATCTTTATAGTGTATTTGGGCTCAATTGGCTCCTTAATAAACATTCATGGCTGGGGTGGAATTCTAGTGATAGCCTTGCCGTTCTATGGTGATTATGTGGCTTTAAGACGCGCATCATAGTGAAACACCACGGTTTTCACCAGCAGCTGTCAGTAATAATATCAGGAAACCTGCGTTCCTAGACGACGAATATGATCCTACCTCTCAGGGTAGACCATTGGTACAAATGCTCACTGCGTCTCGACGGACGTCAATAGTGGCCATAATTCATGCAAGCGTTGGAAATAGACAGGATCTATCCAAATCGCTGCGTATAATACAGTATGCACAAAGGCGATACTCCTCGAAGATTCAGCCAACTTTTCACCTAACGCGCAAGCTATACTAGTCAATCCCCGCGATTATCTTACGTAAATCACTGGATTCTACGTTAATCTGCACGCTATACATGCGGCTCAAACAATATTTCACATATATGACTCCATTATTAAGGCACCTGCGTTCTCTCCGTCATACTACTTAAGCCAAAGCTTTACATAGCTCCTAACACAAATGTATAAATTTACTGGCTTACTTTAATTTAATGGTCCTCAAACATAATCCTAAGGATTGACCATATCAAATATTCATTCACATTTTCACTGACACTGAAAAATCTCTCGTATTTCGCTATATTCCACGTTACATTCTTTACTGTTTACCAAAATACAGTATCTTTAAATTAGACATGACACTATTTGAACATTATTTAGGCCAAATTTGCCCATTACTTTATTGTTGCCGACCCCAGATTATTATTATTATTATTCATTTACCGTTACCGTTAGATTCATCACTATTTTTGACCTAAAGGGTCCTAAACAAATCACCTTCCAAGCCATACTTTATTCAAGACGAGTGGTGAAAACTCGTTCAGTAAGTGACTATTACATCTTTTAATCTCAAAGTGATAAATCGTTACATGGTGAACTATTCAGTTATAAGGATATAATTGCATGTGTACTCACTTTTTCCTTCTTGCTGGAAAATGCCAGCTCTTCAGCCTAAGCGCTACCATGATGATTGGTTTAAGCCATCATGATATCCTTAACACAACACTGAGATTCACACACTTGCCACATGATACACATATTTTTATAAGTGGCCTTTACCACTGCTATACACTGAATATTAACCATTAGACACATGAACACTTTAAATCATTATTTCACAATTTATGTACACTTTATCCACTACTTCACATGTTGATCCTTAATCCGGACTTCTCCTACGCTTGATCTCAGAGATGCGATGCAATTATGACAACCGCTGGTCTACGTGAAATCTAGTAGCGTTTTACGGATGTTCGATCCTCGTTCCCTGCAATCTCGTTCAGCTCACTATCCTGGTTAGGTGGCAATGACTTCCACGCTCCCATCACTGTAGTGATCCTGATGATAATGTCATACAATTCTGACAATACCTCCCGGTATAAGAACTGTTCGAAAACATTATAAGTTCCTTTTCGCTGTAGCGAATTTATATCTGTGTCAGATAATAGATAAATATCTGCATTAATTTACTCTCGACGCACTTCATGATTACTTATGAAGCTTATAACTTGCTTCCATTGTCTTCAACGGCGGAGCGTTGATACTTTAGTACTTGGCGTGCTTACTGTAGAGCGAATGTAGACAAAAGACTTCTAACTCTCAACTGCTGTAGGTCAACTAACAACTTTCAACTCGAGCGACTGTAGATCAACCCTCTTGGCGTGGGCTGCTCTCCCTTATAAAGGTTTCTTGCACAAAATAGTCCACGGGACACGTGAGAGCGACTCCCTTCTTGAAATAATCCCTCTTCAACCGAAATGACATCTGCACCTTGTTTATTTAGGTGTGGAGGTTTCAAAAACATTCGCGTGCCGGCGATCGCTTCGGCCAATTAATTACAATTAATTGCCTTAGTTCAGCGCGTTATGACGCCACGGTGGGGGTTCCCCGCTGGCTGGTTACAGTATCCCTGCTCTTGAGCGTGAGTTAAGTTGTAATGCGGTCATTTGGAGATATAGGCATTAATTTAGGTGAAAAACCATTCCTAAATTACCTCTCCGTGAATATATTCATCTGGGTGTATATTTCAATGCATTACAATGCTCCATTTAGCTGTAATTAATTAATTTCCTTGTGCATGCGGTCCCGCCATAGCTTGCCCCGTTGTCGAGTGGTGGATACCCGGGTCATTAATTTTGAGCTGTCTCCCCGCTCCAGACATAAGTAGTGCGGTCGGCGCCGAAATTCTGCACCCGCTTGTTAAGGATCATTTGTAAACTGCCAAACTCGCCTTCTCTCGTTTTCGTATGCTCTGAAAACGTATATTTCCGTGCATTTGGCTACAATTCTTCCCTTAAATTGCTATGATTTTCACGTATAAATCGTGAAATCACGCTAGACTATTATATGTCAGTATACCTCTCATTGCTCTGTGGGTTCCCTATAATTGCTCCCCCTTAGAGACCAATGGTTCGACCATAGGCATGACCATGTGCCTGGTCTTCTCTGATGAGACCTGAGTTCGATGCCAGACTGCCGTGACTAATTGGGCACAATAGTAATAATATCGTAAAGCCTCGGGTGCCGGGTGCATGCTTTTTTGTTATTTTCGCCCAGAGGGCAGCTTGCATGTCGAATTTTGTGTTCCTCAGAGCGCTATGAAAGTCAAGGAGGTTAGAAATATAAGCTCCTTGACACTATAGCGCTTTCTAGTAGAGAAAGGGGGAACCTTTGTGTTGGCGGATAATCCCGAGATTAATTTTGTCATTATGTACACGGCCTACTGAATTCAAATGGGTTATTTAACATGCCAACAACGTATGACATGCGTGTCGTAATTTTTGTCGCCTTTCAAAAATCACTTACCATGGCCAGGAGCAAACCTGCAACCTTCGGGTTGATAGACCGACACGATAACCACTCACCCACCGTAGGAATAAAAAGTGGTAATAATAACCACATGGCCTCAGATTACAAAGCATAGAACATTTGAGTTTGTGTTCTAGTTTTCAAATTTGGCTTTCTGTTTAACACTGCCATCTGGTAGTGAAAACCAGAAATCTACTGAGAGATATGTTACGAGAGATCTTACTCGAGCCGATATCACACGACTCGGACTGCCATGCATTATTAGCACTCTTCAAATTCCGTCTTGCTCGGCTGATAATCGAACCCAAGGTCTTGGGATCGGGAGGTGGACACTATATTACTGACCCAGCGAAGAAGCTGTGTCGCTAAATAAACACAGACACATAATTTTTACTATGTCTTGTGTTGACAGGTTAAACATGGAATAAGGAAACCTCCACACCTGCAGGACAAGAAATGTCACTAGCTGTTGAAGAGCAAAGAAAGTAGCTTAATGTACTACAGCCAGAGTCATAATAAAAATAAAATACACCGTCCTGGTCACGAAAAAATATGACAATTTCAAGGCCCCGTCATTCGACTTATAATATCCTATTTTATTTATAAATTCGTTATTTTAACTGTAATATACCGAAAGTTATTACGATAATTTATTTTGAAAATTCAAGATGGCCACTGTGCGCTATATTCAGTGTGATATTCTCTTGGCTTGCGCAGTTCTTACATGATACTCACCTCTTGGCAATAACCATCTTATTTACCCAATTTCAATTTGAGTTGTCAATTTTAACGCTCTAATAATTTGCGCAGACACCATCTTGAATACATGGAGAGAGTGTTCTTTTGCCATCACCATACAAGGCCGCATATATTGTCCTACCTTCTTTGTCGTTCATCCATGACATGAAGGATCAAATCATTGAGATCATCTACAAGCACAATATGAAGTTTATTTTAGGTCCTCTCACAAAAATTAGCTAACGCCAAGGTCCGTGAAGGGAAGACTACCCCCTCTTGCAAAATACAAGGATAAACATTTCAGCTTAGTTGCATAAAACTGGGCTGAATGCTGGGCAAACTTTCTGGTTAATAAGATGTGGACACATAGGCCTACTTCATTATACGTTCCTAAGTAAATGTTCTTCAATCGGACAAGACTTTTAGTTGAAATTCTGCACGCTCATCTGAAATGATACACTTATAAATTGTACAAACACCTCACGAACATCTGTATATGAAGATTTACGCTTGACAAACAAAATAACTCATCCCCTATTTCTTTATTTTGTTTTTAGCGTATGGTTTTTAGTGCCAGGTGTGCTCGAGGACATGTTCGGCTCGCCAGTTTGTACTGCTTCTATGCGGACACCAATGGGGTGAGCTACAAATACCGTCGCGTGTGGAGCCTTGTCTGGGGAGGAAAGTTTGAACGTACGGACGAGGAGTTGGAAGGTAGGGGTTGTGGCCTAGTTAGGGACCAACCCCGGCATTTTCCTGGAAGGAAGATGGGAAACTACAGAAGACCATCTTCAAGGTTGCCGGCGGGGGAATTCGAACCTCCTCGTCTCCCGGATGTGAGCGACTGCCAGCAGCCATGCCGTAACGACCACGGCTAACTCACCCTGTATCCCCCTAATTATTTTAAGGGTGGTGTAGTTGTCAAGATGCTTACTCTCACCAAGGCGGACCAGGTTCTATTCCAGGTCAATGCACGTGAGATTTTCGAAGTGAAAATTCATGTCCTGTGGTACGGATCCAAAGTAAAAATGGAGGTCCCATGTCATATGATTACGTAAAACTACAAGCCTCCTTGATTATTTTAAGCAGAGAAGCGTAAAATTTATAAGTGTAGCTTCTCATGGCATCTGAGGTTCTATTGTAATTGTTTACTAGTTTGACGCCCTGATTTGAATGCAGTGGGCTGTCGAGTTACTTAGTCCACAGCTTGTGTGGTGCTACTGAGAGCAGTTTAACTACCGAAGTTAGTAGTTAAATTAGTCTCGCTACGGTAGTTGGAGATTAGCTTTTGACTATACAACTTTAGTTACCCACGGGGGCTAAATGAATTAGGAGTTCGCTTCCTTTGGAAGCACCGTGGTCATAGGTGGAGACGTGCTCGTTGGTATGGTTGCAGGAGAAGAATGAACGATTCAGCTACAGAGGTTAACATGAAAATCAACTATATGAAAGACTAGCTGAAGTACCCGTGCTTCGCTACGCGTCATAAATAAATTAAAATATGAAGGTGACAGTTAAAACAGGGGATAGGCGAGGTGCTGCGCAGAGGGAGATTAAGGATGGAACATTTTGTCCAACTACACCGCTCGGCGTTGACCGTGTTTTATAGCACAAATTTAGGTTTTACTCGCTAACGGTTGGAGATACCTTTCGGATAGAAAATGTAATTTTTAACCTCGTATATACCATCAAAAGTTTGCTATTTCTTAGCGTTCTCTTTGTATTTGAAATGGAAATATGAAAGTTTTAAACCAAAGGGTGTAGTGAAGTCACTAAAATGGTCGCCATCTTTAAATAGTACAAAGTATTGAAATCAAAAGTAACCTATATGTTAACCAGGTAAATCAGCTACTTCCATGTAAAATTCATGTAAATCGGACCAGTGGTACTTGCGTGATTGAGTAATACATAGACGCACATCATCTCATTTTTAGCCTCGCTTCGCTCGCGTCATAGTCGTGTCATATTGTTATTCAATGAAATGCAGGTTTAACCCCATTAACACCCCTTTAGAACCTGAATATCCAAAAATCCCTCCTTGGTAGACGTTTTCGACACACAACAAACATATCCCCAAAATATCATTCTTCTAACTTCAATCGTTTGGGTTGGTCGATGAGAGTGAACATCCAAAAATCCTTCATTAGGGGACGTTTTTCTTCCAGAATTTCACCCCTCCCCATAGGCCCCTTAAATTGGATTTATGAAAAAACGGTCGAACACATATTTATTTTATTTATTTATTTATTCATTTATTCATTTATTCATTTATTTATTTATTTATTTATTTATTTATTTATTTATTTATTTATTTATTTATTTATTTATTTATTTATTTATTTATTTATTTATTTATTTATTTATTTATTTATTTATTTATTTATTTATTTATTTATTTATTTATTTTTAAGCTGATCGATTTCCTCCGAGTTTCAAACTCCTCGCTTATGTCGTTTAAGAGATACACGGTCCGTTAGGAATCTTTCAACCCCCACTTTTCATCCCTTTCACCTCATAATATACACTACATCGAAAAACCATTCGACATGTGTCAGCTTATTTTTAATGATTAGTATATATGCCAAGTATCACATCCCCAAATGACACCACTCGTGAGATATGGTTATTCAATGAAATGCACGTTTACCCCCCTTAACACCTATTTAGAACCTGAATATTCTAAACTCTTTCCTTAGTGGACGTTTTCGACATACAACGAACATATCCCCAAAATGTCATGTTTTTAACTTTAATAATTTTGGCTGGGCTATGATGAGTGAGTGAGTCAGTCAGGACATTTCCTTTCATTTATTTTTGATAATTTCACCCCTCCCCATGAACCACTTAAATTGGATTTATGAAACAAACGGTCGAACACCTATTTACTTATTTAAAGCTGTTTTCCCCCTGAGTTTGATGAGTGAGTAAGTGAGTCAATCAGTTAGGACACTTCCTTTCCTGTTTTTTTTCCCCCAGAATTTCACCTCTCACCAAGGGCCCCTTAAATTGGATTTATGAAAAAAACAGTCGAACACCTATTTACTTGTGTTTTAAGCTGTTCTTTTCCCGCCGAATTTCAAACTTCTCGCCTATGTCCTTTAAGAGATACACGCTCCGTCAAGAATCCCTCAACCCCCAATTTTCACCCCTATCACCTCATAATATACACCACATCGATAAACCCTTAGACATATGTCTGATTATTTTTAATGATTAGTTTATATACCGAATATCACATCCCCTAAGAAACAACTCATGATATATCGTTATTCAATGAAATGCACGTTTACCCCCTTAACATCTCTTTAAAACCCGAATAAACAAAAATCATTCCTTAGTTGACGTTTTCGACATACGGCGAACATATTCCCAAAATTTCATTTTTCCAACTTTAATAGTTTTCGCTGGGCGTGATGAGTGAGTGAGTCAGACAGGACATTTTCTTTCAATTATTTTTACCAGAATTTCACCCCTCCCCATGGGCCCCTTAAATTGGATTGATGAAAAAAAGCTTGAACACCTATTAACTTATTTTTAAAGCTGTCTTTTTCCCCTGAGTTTGGTGAGTGAGTTAGTCAGTTAGGACACTTTCTCTCCTTTTTCCCCCAGAATTTCACCCCACTCCATTGGCCCCTTAAATTAATTTATGAAAAAACGGTCGAACACCGATTTACTTATCTTTTTAGCTGATGATTTTTCGCTGCGTTTCAAATTTCTCGCCTATGTCGTTTAAGAGATAGGTCTACACGCTCCGTTAGGAATCCTTCAACCCCCACTTTTCACCCCTTTCACCTCATAATAATACACCACATCGAAGAACCCTTAGACACATGTCTGCGTATTTTTAATGATTAGTTTATATGCCGAGTATCACATCCACAAATGAAACGACTCGTGAGATATTGTTATTCAATGAAATTCAGGTTTAACCCCCTTAAGACCCCTTTAGAGCCTGAATATCCAAAAATCCTCCCTTAGAGTACGGTTTTGACATACAACGAACATATCCCCAAAATGCCATGTTTCCAACTTCAATATTTTTGGCTGGGCGATGATGAGTGAGTGAATGAGTCAGGACATTTTCTTTCATTTTTTTCCCTTCAGAATTTCACCCCTCCCGATGAACCCCTTCAATTTGATTGATAAAAAACTGTCGAACAGCTATTTACTTACTTTAAAGCAGTTTTTCCCCCTGAGTTTGATGAGTGAGTCAGTCAGTCAATCAGTTAGGACATTTTCTTTCCTGTCCCCCCCCCCCCACAGAATTTCACCCCTCCCCATGGGCCTCTTAAATTGGATTTATGGAAAAAAAAACGGTCAAACACATATTTACTTATTTTTATGCTGATTTTTTTCCGCTGAGTTTCAAACTCCTCGCCTATGTCGTTTAAGACATACACGCTCCGTTAGGAATCTTTCAATCCCTACTTTTCACCCCTTTCACCTCATAATATACTCCACATCGAAAAACCCTCAGACACGTGTCTTACTTTTTAATGATGAGTTTATATGCCGTGTATCACATCCCCCAATGACACCAATCGGGAGATATTGTTATTCAATGAAATGCAGGTTTAACCCCATTAAGACCCCTTTAGAACCTGAGTATCCGAAAATCCTCCCTTAGTAGACTGTTTTGAAATACAATGAACATATCCCCAAACTGTCATGTTTCTAACTTCAATCACTTTGGCTGGGCGATGATGAGTGAGTGAGTGAGTGAGTCAGGACATTTTCTTTCAATTTTCTTTTTTCAGAATTTCACCCCTCCCCATGAACCCCTTAAATTTGATTTATGAAAAAAACTGTCGAACAGCTATTTACTTACTTTAAAGCAGTTTTTCCCCCTGAGTTTGATGAGTGAGCGAGTCAGTCAATCAGTTAGGACACTCTCTTTCCTGTTTCTCCCCCCCCCCCTCCAGAATTTCACCCCACCCCATGGGCCCCTTAAATTGGATTTATGATGAAACGGTCAAACACATATTTACTTATTTTTATGCTGATTTTTTCCCGCTGAGTTTCAAACTCCTCGCCTATGTCGTTTAAGAGATACACGCTCCGTTAGGAATCTTTCAATCCCCACTTTTCACCCCTTTCATCTCATAATATACACAACATCGAAAAACCCTCCGACTCTTGTCTTCTTATTTTTAATGATGAGTTTATGTGCCGAGTATCACATCCCCCAATTAAACCAATCGGGAGATATTCCTGTTCAATGAAATGCTGGTCTACCCCCTTAACACCCCTTTAGAACCAGAATATCCAAAAATCCTCTCTTAGGGGGCATTTGCGACCCTTGGGGAAGCTGCATACCAAATTTCATTCCAATCCGTTTGATGGTTTCTGAGATTTCGTGATGAATGAATGAGTGAGTGAGTGGTATTTGACAAATATATAGTAGAAGATAGTGTCAAGTCTTTGTTATGCTAAACTCGGTTGACAGTGCTGTGTGAGAAGTTGAGTAACTAACGTGATTTCAAGTAAAGATCCTCACTTTCTAGACGGGTAGTGCAGAGCGCAAATGGCATCCAGTCGGCCGTGTCTCGACTTGAGCTATGTTGCCATGGAAACTATCCGCCTTGCCATTCCTTCATGAGTATATTTTATGATTTGATTAGCATGTGCTGGAGTGCAAAAGGGTCGAAATCAGAAGAATGAGAAAGACTATCGTAAATTCATGTAGCCAGCGATTCCTTCTGGGTCCTAAACTATGTCTATGCAAAATTTGGTTGAGATTGGTGGAACGGTGTAGATTTGTATACGGAACAGATCCACATACATACCCACTTACATACAGACTTTCACTTTTATATATTAGATTGAACTTCATTTCTTTCATCTCCAAGGCCTTGTTACGGGTGTGACGAAAATGATAAGCCCTGCGAGTTGAGTGTGACATTACTTGAGCTAAATAATGGCCGTCTTTCCTCCCTTGTCTTGTCTTCTATGTGAGCTCTTAAAGTTTCCAGGGATAGTGTGTTCATCGTTCTTCTCCTCCTTATCTTGCCCATCCTTTCTATGAACTATATTTTTAGCCTACTTTCGATTTTTGCAAAAAATGAAAGTAGACTTATGAGATCAATACAGGGCGAAAAAAAGGTGTGTCTGTCTGTGTGTGTGTGTGTGTGTGTGTGTGTGAGTCTGTGTGTGTGTGTGTGAGTGTGTGTACTCTGAATGTCTTTCCCCCCCTATCAATTCGAACACGGTGAGCGCAAATTGAACGGAATTTGGTACAAAGGTAGCACTAGCAAAGGGCACCCCAGTGTCATATTTTATATCGCCGCCATCTTGACGGAAACGTAATGGCGGCCACACAAATGTTCAAAGCTTAAATCAAATTACGACTAACCTAATCATCCGATCTCTACCAAATTTTGCAACAACATACCTTTATGGGGGAAGCATCCTTGGACCAAACTAATAGGTCATCAGCCTAATAGTTTGCGGATGGCGGCCATCTTTGTGTGAAAATCGATTGCCCCTATTAATTCGAACACGGTGAAACCGAATGGAATGAAATTTGGTACAGAGGTAGCACTAGCAAAGGGCACCCCAGTGTCATGTTTAATATCGCCGCCATCTTGACGGAAACGTAATGGCGGCCACACAAATGTTCAAAGCTTAAATCAAATTACGACTAACCTAATCATCCGATCTCTACCAAATTTTGCAACAACATACCTTTATGGAGGGAGCATCCTTTGACAAATCTAATAGGTCATTAGCCTAATAGTTTGCGGATGGCGGCCATCTTTGTGTCAAAATCGATTACCTCTATTAATTCGAACACGGTGAAACCGATGGAATGAAATTTGGTACAGAGGTAGCACTAGCAAAGGGACCCCCTGTGTCATGTTTTATATCGCCGCCATCTTGACAGAAACGTAATGGCGGCCACACAAATATTCAGAGCTTAAATCAAATTACGATTAACCTAATCATCCGAGCTCTACCAAATTTGGCATCAACATACCATTATGGAGGGAGCATCCTTTGACCAAACTAATAGGTCATTAGCCTAATATTTTGCGGATGGCGGCCATCTTTGTGTGAAAATTCATTCCCCCTATTAATACGAACACGGTGAAACCGAATGGAACGAAATTTGGTACAGAGGTAGCACTAGAAAAGGCCACCTCAGTGTGATGTTTTATATCACCGCCATCTTGACGGAAACGTAATCGCGGCCACCCAAATGTTAAAGGCTAAAATGTAATTACGACCAACCTAATGATCTAGTCTCTACCAAATTTTGCAACAACAAATCTTTATGTGGGAAGCATATTCTGACCAAACTGCTAGATCATCAGCCCAATAGTTTGCAGATGGTGGCCAGGTATGTGTGCAAATCGATTCCCCCTATCAATTCAAACACGGTGAAACCGAATTGAATGATTTTTTTTACAGAGGTAGCACTAGCAAAGGGCACCTCATATTCACGTTTAATATCCCTATAGCACGTTGTATTTCAACAAGCTACTACAACCAACATTCAATTATACTCCTTGAAAAGGACAAAGAGTTATAACAATACCCATGCATTTAGGAGAAAGTAGGCTATATGTTCTTTACTGAACATCTTGTTTAAAATCTACTATGTGCACAAGTAATTTCAGTACAACAATGAGTGTACACTACTCATTCCTGCAGTCTGTTAAATTTCCGCCTTCAGTGGTCTCGGGAAACGTATTGAGACACCGGATACAAAGGTCCTGTGTTCGATTCTTGACTCTGACAAGAAAATCAGTCCTGTCTGAGGGTTGGAACGGGGTACACTCTGTCTCGAAAGGCAAAACTAAGAAGAGTTGGGTTCGATTATAATGTGTTGTTGTTTTATTTGGGGGACTTAGACATCTTGGTCATTCAGCCTCGTGTTCTTGGGTGTATGTGGAATTTTGTCTGATAGCCTATGTTATTGTGGTGACTGTAGTATGAGTAGCGTGTGTATTTGTAGTTGAGGTGAGGATTGGGAAGGAGGTGACCTGGCCTAAAGTTAAGAACAATCCCGGCATTTTCTTGGAGTAGAAATGGTGGGTGAGGTGGGAATTGAACACACCTCTTCTGAAATTTCTCTCACGAAGTTGAGTATAGCCCGCTCCAATTCTCAGACCAATTTAAATTTCTTGGCAGAGCCGGGAATCGAACCTGGTACTCCGGGAATGCTAGCCACTACACCAGGAGATGCTGTTAACTGGCTTCTCTAGTTTTAGTATGTGCATTTGTATTCAGGTGAGGATTGAGAATGATGCAGGCTTGGCCTTATGATAGGAACCTAACTATCCTAGAAGTGGTTATCCGTAGTTTCCCTACTTGTAAAATGTTGAGATAGTTCCTAACTTAAGGCCACGGCAGCCTTATTCCCAATCTTACAAATACACCACTGTGGTGTTACGAATGAGTGAGTGAGTCACCGACCAATGTATTTGGTTCTGTACTATGCACGGACCGAGAAACCTCATCACTCGTCAACACCACTACTCATAGTCCGCGATGCACATTCCTCTCAGGTTCACGCAGCTTAGACCCGAGCAGTAGCATGCTGAGCTTCTATACCCAAGATTGCGGGTTCAAACCCAGCCGAAGTCGTCGGATTTTTATGAACGTTAAAAATCCCTAAGTATGCCTTCCTTCGGAGGAAAAGTAAAGCCGGCGGGCCCATGTCATAGATTTATGGTATACAAAGGAGCCTTCCACTAACTACACACATCAAAAAAAGTTTTGCATCACCTCGGTTCCCAGATCTCCGGCATAGAGACGTTGACTGTGTATATTGTATCCAAGATACAGTCCCTTTGACTGTTCATAGATGTCACTAAAACTGCTCAAAGATGTAAACAACCATGCATGAGCAGGGCCTATTAGACGGAGGGGGTACGACAGCCGATCAGTTCCAGTCATTCCACCAGGACGAAGGTACGCTGCTCATGTTGTCTGTAGTTCTACCATGCCTAGAAGGTCAATACCGCAGTTCGATCGCGTCCGCATTGTTACTTTGTGTCAAGAAGGGCTCTCAACAAGGGAAGTTTCCAGGCGTCTCAGAGTGAACCAAAGCGATGTTGTTCGGACATGGAGGAGGTACAGAGATACAGGAACTGTCGATGACAGGCCTCGCTCAGGCCGCCCAAGGGCTACTACTGTAGTGGATGACCGCTACTTACGGATTGCCGCTCGGAGGAACCCTGACAGCAATGCCACCATGTTGAATAATGCGTTTCGTTCAGCCACAGGACGTCGTGTTTCAACTCAAACTGTGCGCAATAGGCTGCATGATGCGCAACTTCACTCCCGACGTCCATGGCGAGGTCCAGCTTTGCAACCCCGACACCATGCAGCGCGGTACAGATGGGCCCAACAACATGCTGAATGGACCCCACGGAATTGGCATCACGTTCTCTTCACCGATGAGTGTCGCATATGCCTTCAACCAGACAATCGTCGGAGACGTGTTTGGAGGCACCCTGGTCAGGCTGAACGTCTTAGACACACTGTCCAGCGAGTGCAGCAAGGTGGTGGTTCCCTGATGTTTTGGGGTGGCATTATGTGGGGCCGACGTACGCCACTGGTGGTCATGGAAGGCTCCGAAACGGCTTTACGATACCTGAATGACATCCTCCGACCCATAGTGCAACCATATCGGCAGAATATTGGAGAGGCATTTGTCTTCATGGACGACAATTCTCGACCTCATCGTGCACATCTTGTGAATGCGTTCCTTCAAGATAACGACATCGCTCGACTACAGTGGCCAGCATGTTCGCCAGACATGAACCCTATCGAACATGCCTGGGATATGTTGAAAAGGGCTGTTTATGGACGTCTTGACCCACCAACCACTCTGAGAGATTTACGCCGAATTGTCGTTGAGGAGTGGGACAATTTGGACCAACAGTGTCTTGATGAACTTGTGGATAGTATGCCACGGCGAATACAGGCATGCATCAATGCAAGAGGACGTGCTACTGGGTATTAGAGGTAGTGGTGTGTACTGCAATCTGGACCACAAATGCTGAAAGTCTAGCTGTATGATGGTACAACATGCAATGTGTGGGTCTCATGAGCAATAAAACGAGCTGAAATGTTGTTTGTGTTGATCTCTATTCCCTTTGTATTTAACGGTTCCGGAACTCTTGGAACCGAGGTGATGCAAAACTTTTTTTGATGTGTGTACAATTGTGTGAAGCTAAATTTGTAGGTAGATTTGATTAACGTTCTATTAAGTTCCAACGCTCCCCCTCAAGGTGCCAGTTGCGGTTGTATCTAGTAGCCAAGTTCACAGCTAGGTGTCCTTGACGGTAGCGATTGGTAGCAAAAGTAAGAACTGCTTGAAATTGATCGTCTGCAGTCCTTACCTGAATTACAGATAACATACACTAATACAGCCATAACAATTAACACCGGTTATCAGACAGATGCTTGCCACTGTGGGTGAGTGGTTAACGTGTCGGTCTACTAACTCCAAGCTTGCAGGTTCGCTCCTGGCAATGGTAAGTGTTTTTTTGGAAAGGCGGCAAAAATTACGATGTTGGCATGTCCAAGAACCCAATTGAATTCAGTAGGCCGTGTTTATAATGGCAAAATTAATCTCGGGAGTTTCCGCCAACACAAAGTTCCTCATTTCTCTACTTGAAAGCGCTAAAGTTTTCAAGGAACTTATATATCTAACCTACTTGACTTTCATAGTTCTTCAAGGAACAACGAAATTCATCATGCAAGCTACCCTCTGGGTGTAAAATAACAAAGCTTGCACCCGGCACGCGAGGTTATACGATATTATTATTATCAGACAGATTCTTCACACACCCAAAGTACACGGGGCTACATGACCGCGTTGTCGCAGTCCCTAAACTGAGGAACCAACCATCTCTTGTCAGTCTCACGCCCAGCGCATATGCTCCGCTTTCTTTTTCAACCACGGAACTCTCCAGCACCAGACTATCCCACCAGCTCATAAGACACAAATACTGGACACCTCAATGCCCACTCATTGATGGATTGTTTGTACAGATATTGAACAGTAATCACCATCAGAATAGCTTGCCACGGTGGGTGAGTGGATATCGTGTAGGTCTACTAACCCCAAGATTGTAGGTTCGCTCCTGGCCGTGGTAAGTGATTTTTGAAAGGCGGCAAAAATACGATACACATGTCATACGATGTTGACATGTCAAAGAACCCATTTGAATTCAGTAGGCCGAGTTCATAATGGCAAAATTTATCTCGGGTGTTTCCGCCAACACAGAGTTCCTCATTTCTCTACTAGAAAGCGCTCTAGTATTCAAGGAGGTTAGATATCTAACATCTAACCACCTTGACTTTCATAGTCAAGGAACAACGAAATTCAAAATGTAAGCTACCCTCTGGATGCAAATAAAAAAGCTTGCACCCGGCACCTGAGGCCATACGATATTATTATTATACCATCAGAATAACCACTTACCGCCGCGTGACATTCCTTAGGTAATAATAATAATAATAATAATAATAATAATAATAATATCGTATGGCCACTGATGCCGGGTGCAAGCTTTGTTATTTGAGCTCAAAGGGCAGCTTGCATGTCAAATTTTGTCGTTCCTTGGAGCACTATGAAAGTCAAGGGGGTCAGATAACTAAGATAGCGCTCTCTAGTAGAGAAAGGAGTGACTTTAATACTGTCGGAAAATCCCGAGATTTATTTTGCCATTATGAACGCGGCCTACTGAATTCAAATGGGTTATTTAACAAGCCAACAACATATGACATGCGTTCCGTCATTTTTGTCGCCTTTCAAAAATCACTTACCGTGGCAAGCATTCCTTAGGTTAAACAGAGTGGATGATAGTCAGGTACATTCTACGCCTGTCTGATCTCTCCACGAGGAATCGCACTTCTAGGCCAGGTGATTTTTTCTTTGTACGAGTACATGTTAGCTTTAGAAAATTAGGTAACAACATTTCTCACGGGTAACATATTCTCCCTTGTGTTCAAATATTCTACCGGAGTGAAACCATATGTACATAGCTTTATCTAGCAGCCGTTAGATGGTGCGTATGATGCGTCAGATGCTCACAATAACAGTTGATATACGGCTGTGCGCTTGAAATCATGGTCAAACTTGTTGGTGATGCTTATTTTTGTGGCTGCGACATCCTGGTCATATAGCCCCACGTATTTGAGTATTTATGTAATTTGTGTGATAACCTGTGTTATTGTGATGACTGTACTAGGGTGTGGATCTGTAAATTGGGGATCGGATTGGGAAGCAGCCATGGACTTAAGTTAGGAACCATCCCAGCATTTACCTGGAGTAGTAGTAGTAGGAAAAGCACGGAAAACTACATCCAGGATGGCTGAGGTACGAATCGAACCCTCCTCTTCTCACGAGGCTGAGTGTACCCCGTTCCAGCCCTCACACAAGAACTAATTTTTTTTTTGACAGGACCGGAAATCAAACTCGGACCTCTGGGATGACAGTCAAGAACGCTAGCCGCTACACTATGAGGGGGTCATCGTCAAACTTAAAAGTTCGTAGTGTACTCCAGTTTTACGTTTTGTAACAGGTGATGAAAACTGGGTGCATGATGCGACACTACCGAAAAAAAAAAGACGCATATCCATATAATGAAAGCTCACCTTGTGTCTACCTTGCAAAAAAATCCGAACAGCTTTATCCGAGAAGAAAATTATTTGTGACGGTCCTTTTTGGACCATAATGACGTGTTTCTAGTTGATTTCCTGATTAGCGAAGGAACAATGAATACTTCCAGTTACTATGGCACACGTACCTTCTTGGTACTTCATCAATGTGACTTCGGGTACTGGACTCAGACTTTTTCTATGTCACCATCGATGCCTCATTCTAACTTCGAGTAAGTGCTTGAACAGGCATGGTGACCATGTTGAATAGTAATGCGTATCAGCATTCTCCTACTGTGTAACCTAATATATCTACCGTAAAATTATGCTTTTCTGTCGGTCCTATCGTTTCTTCTATTTAATCTCTTATAATTTCATTGAGTTTAATGCTCAAAATAACTTTGGTGTGACTACGGATTTATTGCCAAACGTTGCAACCCTGAATTATAGGGAGGCTCTTTTTTCGCAGACTGATCTATTTCGATTCACAACAGTAGAGCTGAAACATTAAGTTGACAAAATACGGTTTGTGGAACTACATTCCAGTTTTAACATCGATGAAGTTCAACTGCGCATACAAAAATATGATAATACACTCCCAATTACAGGACAGTTCACTTGAAATGGACAGGCCACACGCGAAGCAGAAATGAATATTTTAGGAGAATGGAATACTGAATCGTATGACAATATTACAGTACATGTATCTAAAACAGAATGCCTGTAGCTTCCACTGTATGTTCTCATTAATAGTGTCCCTCCTAGGCTTGCAAATTCACTGAAAGTACTTCGCTCTGTGTCTATGTGTACACAAACATTCATTACACCGCGAGGCTTCACATCCAGTACCGGGATATCAGAAATACAGCAGCAAAGCAGATATCCGATTTCATAAACGCAAGGGCTTGTAAAAATCAAAGCTGCTCTTTTTCACTATCCGCGTGGAATATTTTCGTTGAATCCTGAATATATTGTAAAATACATGTTCACATATGAATAATAACTTCACCTGTAGAGTTTTGATTTGGGTATAGAGCATGATTCGCAAACCTTTCTGTGTTAAATGGCTATTCCTAAAATTCGGGAGAAGTTTTAGGGCCATAAAAGCAGTGCAATTCAAAAATATAAATATATACATGTCTATTAATACGAATATTTATACTACCGTTTCAACGCAGTTGGATATGAGTAGGAGGATTTTTACGCCAACTCAAACTCATCAAAGGAGTTACAATGACATGGAATAAATGAAGATGAATGCAGCAGGGAGAGGAGTTGGAAAGGGGTGCCCAAGCCGTGCCATGCTTTAAAACAAATCGAAAATGGGATACCAAGGGAAACAATTTTAACAGATGTCGGTTATCAAAATCTAGCCGGGTCTCTTGACTGAATACATCATCACTTTGCTGCTCTGTGTCCTAGGTAGGGTGAGTTCGATCTCTGAAACATTTTACATATTAGCACACTTGGACCAATCTTATCAACTTAATATTTTGGGTTCGTAAGTTGAAAACTTGCATAAGTATCGTTGTACTAACTCAAATATTATACGAGTAGTTATCCTGGAATAACTTACAACAAGGAATCCTTTTTTAAAATTGAATACAGTTGATTGTACTAATAGGGTTACTCGTATTAACTCTTAAAGTCTTTTATCTATATATATATATAACAAGTAGTTCCGTGAAGAACTATACAGCATATTTTCATATATCCTACTTATGTTAATTGCCTTTATCTACATACAAAATTTGTGTTTGATTGCTGTAATAGATTCATAAATATTGAGAACCGACTAAATATTTCAGATGGTAACCATGTTGGATTTTATATATGTAGGTCCTTGGGTTATTGTAGCATTCAAACTTCAATCGCATCATTAGGACACAAGAAGTAACAAGGAGGTTTTTAAAATTTCGCACAGCTGCCATCTTGTGGTTATGGAAACAATTGAAAAAAATAGATGCCAGTGGATTAACATTCGTATAAGGATTTACTGTACCAAGTTCCACTGGACTCGGATGGTTAAATTGCGAGAAACGTCCATGTGAATATTTATACTTCGCGTCGCCGCCATGTTGGATTTGTGATCACCAGGTTATTTAAAGTCCAATAGGTGATCTTAAATTCATAGCCCCTATGAACATAAAAAAATTCAGTTTGATAGCTATAATAGATTCGTAGATATTCAGAGCCGTCTAAATATTTCGGATGGACGCCATGTTGGATTGTTAAATGTATAGGCCATATAGTCATGTACCATTAAAGGAAAATTATTGCGTAGGTTCATTATTCACACTTTCACTTCGATCGCATGATAACGACACAGGAAATAAAAACTTAATTTTAAAATTCGCAAAGCCGCCATCTTGAGGTTATGTAAACAATTGAACTAAATTAGATGCCAGTGCATTATAATGTGCATAAACATTCCCTGTACCAGATTTCTTTGCGTTTGGAACATTAAATCGCGAGAAAGCTCTATTTAAAATTTTCAAATTCGCTTGGCCGCCATGTTGGTTATGTAGTTAACCGGTTTTCGAATGTCTTATAGATGAACTTCCAGTAGTACCCTTTATCACCGTACAAAATTTGAGGGTGATACCGCTAATAGTTCCAAAGATATAGAATGCCAGTGAAATATTTCGCACATCCGCCATCTTGTGGTTATGTAAACAATCGAACGAAATTAGATGTCTATGCATTACAATGTGTATAAACATATACTGTACCAAGTTTTATTGCGTTTGGTTGGATAAATCACGAGAAATGTATATTTAAAAGTCGCAAATTCGCGTGGTCGCCACGTTCGTTTTGTAGTTAGGCCTACCAGTTTTTCAAAAGTCACATATATGAACATCTAGTAGTTCCCTTTATTACCATAAAAATTTCCAGGGTGATATCGGGAATGGTTTCCGAGATATTGAATGCTGGTGAAATATTTCGCACAGCCGCCATGTTGGATTGGTGCGACGTAACAAAATTTGAAGGGCACGGTCGGGGTCGTCCGGAATAGTGCTATGAACTTACCGAGTTTTATTGAAATCGCTCCATCCGTTTAAAAGTTATTAAGGGGACACACACACACACCTCACACACACACACACGCGCGCGCGCGCGCGCACACACACACGGACAAAAGGTGATCTCATAAGCTTATTTTTTCAAAATTGAAAATAGGCTAAAAATTAATGTTACGTGATAGTTTGTCTGTCTGTCTGTGGGTATATCTCCTATGCGTTCATGTACCATTCGTCCGATTGCGATGAAACTTGGGTGAGATGTTGAGTACACTCCAAGGAAGGTTTCTGACTTAGTAAATCCATTTTACAATAGGTAGCGCACGCGTAGATTCAACAAATGAACGACGATGCGCGAAGCATTTCAACAAAGTCCCGTATGTGTTCATATACCATTCGTCCGATAGCGATGTAACTTGGGTGAGATGTTGTGTACACTTACGTGAAGGTATCAAAATTAGTGAATACATTTCACAGTAGATAGCGCACGAGTAGATTCAACAAATGAGCGACGACACGCAAAGCGTTTCAACAAAGTCCCGTATGCATTCATATACCATTCGTCCCATAGCTATGAAACTTGCGTAAAATGTTGTGTACACTGCAGGGAAATTTTCTGTCTTAGTACATCCACTTTACAATAGGCAGCGCACGAGTAGATTCAACAAATGAGCTACGACGCGCGAAGCATTTCAACAAAGTCACGTTTGCGTTCATATACCATTCGTCCGATAGCGATGAAACTAGGCTGAGATTTTGTGTACACTCCGGGGAAGGTTTCTGGCTTAGTACATACATTTTACAATAGGTAGCGCACCAATAGATTCAACAAATGAGCGATGACACGCGATGCGTTCCAACAAAGTCCCGTATAAAGTCATATACCATTCGTCTGATTGTGATAAATGTTTGGTGAATTGTTGTGTACACTCCAGGAAAGGTTTCTGGCTAAGTAAATCCAATTTACAATACGAAGCGCACGTTTATATTCAACAAATGTGTGACTACGCGCGAAGCGTTTCGACAACGTCCCGTATACGTTCACATACCATTCATCCGATTGCGATGAAACTTGGGTGAGATGTTGTGTACACTCCAGGGAAGGTTTCTGGCTGAGTACATCCATATTACAATATGTAGCGCAAGAGTAGAATCAACAAATGAGCGACGACACGCGAAGCGTTTCAACCAAGTCCCGTATGCATTCATGTACCATTCGTCCGTAGCTATGAAACTTGGGTGAGATGTTGTGTACACGTCATGAAAAATTTCTGGCTTAGTAAATCCACTATACAATATGCAGCGCACAAGTTGATTCAACAAATGAGGGACGACGAGCGAAGCGTTTCAACAAAGTCCCGTATAAGGTCATATACCATTCTGCCGTTAGCGGTGAAACTTGGGTGAAATATGGTGGACACTCCAAGGAAGGTTTCTGGCTTAGTAAATGCATTTCACAGTAGGTAGCACACGAGTAGATTCGACAAATGAACGACGACACGCGGATTGTTTCAATACAGTCCCCTATGTCTTCATATCCCATTAGTCCGATAGCGATGAAACTTGGGTGAGATGTTGTGGACACTTACGTGACGGTTTCTAACTTAGTAAATACATTTTACAGTAGGTAGCGCACGAGTAGATTCAACAAATGAGTGACGGAGCGCGAATCGTTAAAACAAAATCAGGTATGCGTTCATATACTATTCATTAGATTGCGATGAAACATTGATCAGTTATTGTGTACCCGCCAGGGAAGGGGACTTAGTAAATCCATTTCACAATAAGTAGTGCAAGAGTAGATGCAACAAAAGGGTGACGACGCGCGAAGCGTTTCAACAAAATCCCCTATTGCGTTCATATAACATTCTTCGATTGCGATGAAACCTTGATGAGTTATTGTGTACACGTCAGGGAAGGGCTTCGACTTAGTAATACATTTCTCAATAGGTAGCGCACGAGTAGATTCAACAAATGAGTGACAGCGCACGAATCGTTTAAACAAAACCCCGTATACGCGCATATACCATTCATCCGATTGCGATGAATCATTGATGAGTTATTGTGTACACGTCAGGGAAGGGTTTCGACTTAGTAAATCCATTTCACAATAGGTAGCGTACGAGTAGATTCAACAAATGAGTGACAGCGATGAAACTTTTGAAAGTTGTTGTGCACGCTCCCACGAATGGTTCTAAATTAGAAAATCCATTTTACGATAGCTTAGAGGCAGTTAACATGTTGTGTATCAAAAAGCACTTCAAGAAACAGAATTTCAACGCCAACACTTTCTTTGATTGGCATTGCAACGCATGCCGGGTACAGCTTGTCCTGTATAAAAGAAAATGGTGGGAGCCGTCAATAAATATGTATGTATGTATGTATGTATGTATGTATGTATGTATCAAATTGCAGACAAATTTAAATAAAAATTGATGCGGTCCGCTCAAATCTGTTAGCCAGTGTTTCACCACGGTGTAGGCCTACCATTGGGCTTACCAGTTGGTTTGGTATAATCTAGACGCTGGAGAACATACTGAGAAGGTCAATGCAAGGTTCCTATGAACCACGATCAGTGCTGATGTACAGTACTATGTGAGCTGTGCTACTTTATGTGTACCACACCAACTAACTAGCTCAAATGGTACTTTGGGACGAAACGCTGGCAAAAGAAGCTGGATTGACGGGATCAATTTTACATTTTCTTCTCAAATTAGATGCAATGTCATTATGCTCAATCAGACTACAAAATGATTTCGGATCCTTAGTCAAACAGTATTTCAACCCTGTTTGTTAATCGCATGAATACAATTTCTATGAAATGTTTTGGATAGGCGGTATCAAAATACGCACACCACAAGATTTATAGTTGCTGTGCACAATAATTTGAGGAGTTATCAAAACTTGATCAATATTACGCTCAGGAATGAGAACATCTATGGTAATATTTGAGCGGTGTATGCGATGTTCGTTTAACAATGTTCGGATTTACTACATATCTCTTCCATGTCAGTAGGGCACCATTCAGTTTATTCCAAATGAAGATATTATCATTATTATTATTAGTACTAGAAGGAGTAGTAATAGTGTTTTGAGGCAATATTTGGTGTTATTGATGTGTAACATCTTTCACCTCGGTATCTGATATTTTTCGTTGGGGCGATTTTGAAAAATGAAACGGAAATGGATGGGACGGAAACAATGAAACGGAAATGGATAGGACAGAGACAATGAGCGCGCGCGGTGGCGAAGATTGCTACTGTCGGCCATGTGGCTATGCGGAATCTAATCGCATAAAAAATTACTTCAGGGTTTAGAGGCCCCATTAAAGATATTCCTACAATAAATCATCTTCAAGTTGTCGTTCTTTGGTGTAAAAATATTCATTATATCACATTTTCCTGAAAATCGGCACTGGAGTTATACAAGCAGTTATTTCAATAACCAACAGAGTTCACTGTTAAGAAGGGATAGCATGTCACATGTTACACATCATATGCGACTACTGTCAGGTTCGTAATTTTTTTTATTCATAGTAATGACCAATTTTGGGATCCTTGTTGCCCTGATTCCCATATACGCCCAGATCACTCGCACACTTAAAATAAACACTCCTGATAAAATTTAAATTTAGTAACCTTTTAGTGATTATTGTTGACACTAAAATTTTATGTTGATAGGACTGATTTTTTAAAATCTCGCTTGGAGACGCTATACGAAAACAAATCTAAATTTTGAACGACTTTTAATAACTTAAGGAACTGTTAGTCTTAACACTACGAGTTCGTAATATTTGGCGGCCGACAGACGTACTGACATTCAACAATAGTAAGTAAGATGTTCCGATAGCAACATAGAAGTCTGGTTTCTCAGTTTAGGGGCTGCGACAACGCGGTCATGTAGCCCCGTGTACTTTGTGTGTGTGTAGAGTCTGTCTGATAACCGGCGTTAATTATGATGGCTGTATTAGTCTGTAATTCCTACTTTTGCTACCAAATGCTACCTTCAACGACACCTAGCCGTGAACTTGGCTACTAGATGCCACCACAACCGTCACCTGGTGGCGAACGTTGGAACATAAAGAGCGTTAACCAATTAATCTAACCTACAAATTTAGCTTTACAAAATTGTAGTCAGTGGAAGGTTATTTTACATGCCATATATCTATGACATGGGCCTGCCAGCTTTACTTCCACTCTCAAGGAAGGCATACTGAGGGATTCTTAACACTTTAAAAAAATCTGACGACTTCGGCCGGGTTTGAACCCGCGATCTTGGGCATAAAAGCTCAACATCCTACCAACTACGCCATCGAAGCTGCCAACATAGAGTCTCGACTGATCTAGAATGCATAGGTCTAGACAACGACCCCTTGTTGCCATAGTAACCGCCGGATGTCCGTGTCAGTCTCTCGTCCAAGCTAATCACAGCAGACTCCAGCCCTAAAACATATCTATGGTGGCCTAATATGAGGAAGCAATACCAGACTCATCTGCAGTCCCGTGGTAGCCTGGCCATGCCCCACTACTCGTTAGCCAACTGGGGATTCCTACGTGGTTAATCAGACGTAAAGGGTAATACAACTGGACAAAGTATTACGGATCAGGAAATGCGACAAAATATTCTTTCTAAAACATGTTTCAGTACTCGTTTAATTTCGTGAGTTATTGCAATGTGAAGGGGGCATATCATGACTTGAACATCGGAGTGCATTAGCGAGCCACTAACTATGCGTGTTGACAAGAGGTCTATGTTTGTCAATGAATGATTCAGTGACCACAACATGAACAGGGCCAGTGTTGTGGTCACACCACTCTAGGTAGCTTTCACAGCCTGACCGCACTCACAAAAGTAATCCTCATCCCGCTTTAGGTCATCTTGGAATCTTAATCGGCAAACAAACAGTTCCAGGCGAGAGCTCACTGAATTCTGAGGACGAATGTAATTTAATCTATAATCCCTGGACACAATGCTCAAGTGTTAGCAGTAATAATATCAAAACCAGGACTTTCCGTGGTCTGTAGTATGTCACAGGCTTCTCAGGGAGCCCAGATCATGTGATCCATGACATTTTACTCTATCATCCCTTAGTTTTCTCCCTATTCTGTAGTCCTACACAAATATATTATATTTTAATCACTTGTATTGAGGTGCCAGTAGTAGTGTATGTATTTGTAACTGAGGCTAGGAATTGGAAGGAGGTGGCCGTGGTCTGACGTTAGGACCATCACGGTATTTGTCATGAGTAGCTTTGAGAGATTCACGGGGAACTACTTCTAAGATGGCTGAGGTTGGAACAAAACCCACATTTTCTCAGCTGTGATTTACGAGGCTAAGTTTACTCTGTTCCACCCCTCTAACTAAAATTAAATTCCTTGGTATACCCTAGAATCAAACCCAGATCTCTGACGTGACAGCCACAAAACACCAATCAAAAGGATAGTGGGAGTTTGCACGAGGTCGGTACTCAATGTGCTCTTTATTAATGAAGAATGAATAAGAGCACTTTCATCGCTGCATGAAAGAAACACATATCGTCGCTGAACTTGCACTGCCGCGTATCTGACAAGGCTTCTTTTCAAATATTGGCATTAAGGGTTTATTCCAATGAACAGACAAGTACAAAAATTGACTTTTTGAGATAAATACATCGTCTTCTTCTTCAAGGCCAGCTCTACTTATAGATAGTATTGCTGTCTCCAAAAAGCAGACAGGTTGGGTTATATACGAGTGTTAATATTGGGGATTCTACAAAAATAAGAAAATACCAAAGCTTTTCCAATGCTTTTTAAAGATAATTTATCACCTGGAATATTTGACATTCACTAATGATTTGTACTTTGTTAGGATTTACAAAATAGATAATCGTATTTGAGGATTATAATATTTTTGATTCAACTAAGATTTCGGCAAAAACCAGACTCGTCCAAGAGGTTTATATAGGTTTTCTCAACTGTCCTCATAAAGAATATATTTCCTTTATGTGCAATGTAAAGCTGTTAGTGAGACAATAGTAGGTCTAAAGGCAATTTCTATTTCATTCAGTACAAATAACGTTTTACTCTTTTTTGTAGTTTCTGAACAATTTAAAACATTAAAGGAAAAATTAGAGATTAAGGAAGGGAAAAATATGCGAAAGATCGTAGGGCCCAGAATTAAAAATGGCATACACTATCCCAAACCCATCTCTGAAATATATATGAAATGAGACGAATACAATTTTTGGGCCACTTGGAAAGAATGAATCATACGAGACTTACTTACCGAATCCACAAATTTCTGCAGAAAAAACATACAAGACCAAAGTGGTACAAACAGGTGGAGAGGGACCTAGTGGAGATGGGATCGCCAGATCTGATGACTAGAAATGTAATCAGGAATATTGTTCACCCAAGGGGATTTGAGGAAGATCAGAAGAAACCAACACGACGTGCATGGTCGGAGGAACAGAAACAACTACAATCCATGCATATGAAGAGCTATTGGGCAAGGAGGAAGGCTCAACATACGCTGATTCCACGAGGTCCTAAGTGACCCATCCGCGAGAAGCAGAAGAAGAAGACTGTACTATTTGATTTCGTCTGGTTCTTGAAATGTACCCTTCAATTGGTCACTCCTCTCAGCCGCGTAGATCTGCCATTCAACAGAACAACTCACGTTGTGTTAATTTTCTTGTGTGTACAGTGGGCGTAAAGAAAAGTAAGCTTTAATTTCTTTGTAGGGTGGTTTCTGTGGCGTAGTTGGTAGCATGCTGAGCTTCTAAGCCCAAGATCGCGGCTTCAAACCCGGTCGAAGTCATTGGATTTTTAAGAGCGTTACAAATCCCTCAGAATGCCTTCCTTCGGAGGGGAAGTAAAACCAACGGGCCCATGTCATAGATTTATGGCATGTAAAATGACCTTCCACTAACTACAATTGTGTGAAGCTAAATTTGTAGGTTAGAACTGCTGAACTGCTGTGCCCAAAATAGCGGGTTCAAACCCGGCCGAAGTCGTCGGATTTTTAAAGAGCGTTAAAACTCCTTCAGTATGCCTTCCTTCGGAGGGGAAGTATAGCCGGTGGTCCCATGTCATAGATTTATGGCATGTAAAAGATCCTTTCACAAACTAAACTTGTGTAAAGTTAAATTGTTAGGTTAGATTTCGTCGCAACGCTCTATCAAAGTTCCAACGTTCACCACTAGGTATCATTGTAATCTGGTAGCGAAAGTTAGAACTACTTGAAATTGAACGGAACTTGTAGCTCACCCTAATAAGGGTGTCCGCTGGAAGTAGCTACAGACTCAGGCGAGCCGAACATGTCCTCGGACACTCCCGGCGCTGAAAGCCATACGATAAATAAATAAATGTAGGTTAGATTTGATCAACGCTCTATTAGTTCCAACGTTCACCGCTAGTAGCCATGTTGGAGGCTAGGTGTCGTTGACGGTAGCATTCGGTAGCAAAAGTAGGAACTACTTGAAATTGATCGTCTGCAGGCCTTACCTTACACACTCCAGTACAGCCATCTACATTCTAGATTCTACACACACCCAAAGTACACGGTGCTACATGACCGCGTTTTCGCAGCCCCTAAACTGAGGAACCAACCAAATAAATTGTGCTGTACAAAAGTATATTTCCGTGTATTTATGCACTCCTACAGTACAGCATATTTATGGTTCATTTTCCCTTGGGAATAAACGCAGAGAAATGAACCAAACGTGAATTGTTCAGTCAGACGGCACATCCACACACCGCTGAGAAGCGTGACCTCTCATAAGGAGAATAATGTAAACGAAGAGCAGTGTTAGATACGCGGCGTTCAGCGACGATATGTAGCAATGACTGACAAGCAATGTTATCTGTAGTCAAAACTTTACTTTAAGCTTCATGTTTTTGTTGATTCATTTTAAGCGTTGGGTGCATATTAGTCATCAGTCCAGTGTGATTCAGTGTGTGCTTAATTTAATTAATAACCTGTCTTATTGTGGTGGCTCTAGTATTGTGTCTAATTGGAGCAATTGGGGACTAGGATCAGGATAGGGTTCCCAGGACTTCAAATAGCGTACCAACATGACATCTTCTTACAATGAATTTGAAAAATCCTGAGAAATTCTACACTCAGGATGGCCACTTTAAGTACACATTTTAATTTGCACTACCTTCCATAATTAGAAAGGGTTTATTTGGCAAAGTAATGATCAAGATAAAACATATTAACCGTGACTGAATGTTCGCGCATCGTAATATATCTATTTTCCAATGGAAGTGGGCAGTTGTATGACTAGATTATTGGCTAATTGATGGGGAGCATGTCATTAATACGATGCTCACCGTTCCTCGGTCACCTGAGCACACCTCTGAATACTATGACTCTCATAATGTTAAATGTTTGGCTTCTTACATAATGCTATATTTGCGAACATATTTTCAGAACACACTGTACTAATTCGTAGTACATGTTGGTGTCAGGGCTAAGCCCATTTATTTCCTGAATGAAAATCTAATCCCACAAACAACAGGGTTTCAACTACTGCTATTTTAGTACGTTGAATTGAAGGTGATTGCCTCAAAATCAGCGGACGTACTCACCAAACGTATAATATGAACCCTAACACCCGGTGAAGCTCATCTCCAACATGGCATTTACTTTTGTTTGACGAGACCCCCAAATCTCTGTCTATAAAACCCGAAAATTCAATAACGTCCACTCTCCTAGGCTTACTTGAAGACGACGAAGCCTTCTCGAGTCTTTCAGTGATACCGCAATCCGCTTACGAGTCTGGTTATTTTGAGCCGAGTGTTTGAAGCAGATTTATAGTTTCTATTCAATGGCCTGGCACCCATTGTTGCTTGAAGAAATTCAGTACACACACAGCCAACAGATGCAGCAGAAACTGCATAATTCATAGCTTTGTAGAGCACATCCTCACTTCCGCTTGGATTTGCGGCTCAGCTACCCTCTGTTTTATGTATTTCAGGAAATCAATAAAACCACACAATTTGGGTGGAGATTTGTTTTATCCGTAAATAAATGATCGTAGAGATTACTTTGTGCTAATTATGCAAATTGAATTGTATTGCTTCCACCATCGCAATGATTTTACAAAATAAGCCCCATATTTCAATGTGAACAAATTGGGTAATTAATTACCCTATATGAATTAAGGAGTGAGTTATGCGTTAAAGAACTACGTTTAGGTTTATGTTAAAAACAATCGTCTTGGCAATCCGGTATACGGAGGTAGATTTCCATAGGGAAGGAAAAATATTTCAAATTCACTAAATTTGTTAATTGTTGTATACGTACATCCGTGGTGTAAGGGTGGGTGATATCAAAAATTATTTCAGACAATAGTTTTAGGTAATTGACAGAGGACTCTTGAACATTTTAAGCTGTTTCAATATAGTGTCTATTGAGAGAGGTACGATTTTTAGCCTACTTTCGATTTTTGCAAAAAATGAAAGTAGACTTATGAGATCAACACAGGGCGAAAAATTGTGTCTGTCTGTGTGTGTGTGAGTCTGTGTGTGTGTGAGTCTGTGTGTGTGTGTACTCTGAATGTCTGTCCCCCCTATCAATTCGAACACGGTGAAACCGAATTGAACGAAATTTGCTACAGAGGTAGCACTAGCAAAGGGCACCTCAGTGTCATGTTTCATATCGCCGCCATCTTGACGGAAACGTAATGGCGGCCACCCAAATGTTAAAAGCTTAAATCAAATTACGACCAACCTAATCGTCTGATCTCTACCACATTTTGCAACATTATACCTTTATATACGGAGAATCTTTTGATCGAACTACAAGGTCATCAGTCCAATAATTTGCGGATGCCGGCCATGTATGTTTGCACATTGGTTCACCATATCAATTCAAACACGGTGAAACCGAATTGAATGAAAATTTGCACAGAGGTAGCACTAGCAAAGGGCACATATTCATGGTTAATATCCGTATCACACGTTGTATTCCTACAAGCTACTACAACCAATATCCAATTATACTCCTTGAAATGGACAAAGAGTTATAACAATACCCATGCATTTAGGAGAGAGTAGGCTGTATGTTCCTTACTGAACAACTTGTTTTTCATTCTCGAAACTCCATATTTTCCCACCTCTTTGGTCAAAGGTTGGTGCTATCAAAAAATGTACTGAGATAAACTTTCGGCCCTTATTCAAAGAATAGCACGAACTTAGAATGGAATAAATTTTTCACATACTAAGAATGAGATAGTGATATTTTTCGTTTTTGAAAGTGGCACCCCATTTCTACAAGCATGATCCGAATTTTCCCATTAACGAACTCGAACAAGAATTTGAACGGTTATATTTCATGTATATATTTGAAAGTGACCTTCGAAAAAAAGCGAAAAAGATTTTTAGAAAAATCTGTACAATTTATCTAACAATGCAATTTTTGGAAAAACAATGGAAAATATTCCTAAAAGAATATACGAAGGACGTCCAGAAAGTAAGCTCCGTTTGGTAATAAAATTAAATTGTGTACAGATACAGAAAAAATATTTATTGCACAACATTCTACACCTCTTAAACTACTTTTCCACATAACTGCCGAACTTTTGCAGGCATTTGTCATAGCGTGGCACAAGTTTTTGGATACCTTCTTCATAGAAGTTTGCCGCCGACCCGTAAACGAGAGTGAAGACTCCCCTTGAGATATCCTACTGTTTGGCCATCACTGTTAGGCAAATTGCGTATGTGGTCAGGAGAACTCCTAAACATACGCAGTTCTCCTGGTAAGCACGCAATTTGCCTAACAGTAGTGACCAAACAGTAGGATATCTTAAGGGGAGTCTTCACTCTCGTTTACGGGTCGGCGGCAAACTTCTATGAAGAGGTATCCAAAAACTTGTGCCACGCTATGACAAATGCCTGCAAAAGTTCGGCAGTTATGTGAAAAGGTAGTTTAAGAGGTGTAGAATGTTGTGCAATAAATATTTTTTCTGTATCTGTACACAATTTAATTTAATTACCAAACGGAGCTTACTGACAGAAAAAAAGCTGAAAAGCTAATAGCTAAAATAACATTTTTCGACAGAACAATATTTTCGTCCTAATCTAGCTGCTTTCCACAAAATGGTGCAAAATGACGGTAGTTATGGAGTCCACAAGAAAGTGACTGCAGGAAATCATATTTCCTGTCGAACTTCCTCGGTCAAGTCTCGTTCTCTTCCAGCCCCGATGATACTAGGTTATCCGAGGCCCAGGGAGTAATTCACTTTCCCGTCTTAATTGGTCCTTGCCTCGTCTTCCCTAATGCCCTCATTCTTCGAGAGCCAGACCTCTTCTTTCCTTCTCATGGTATCTCCTGCCTTCTTCTCAAGGCCTGCAAGGAGGCAGGGTGTGTGTGTCCCAGTACTTATGGTGCATCCTGGTTAGTGCCACACCCTCAAGGGCTCACGGCTGGTGAGTCCGGGAGTTGGCGACCCCAAGGCATTCCTGAGCTGGGTCCCGGTTTTACCTTTTTCTATTGCCTTTTGGATGGACCCCCACACCTTTCCCATTCCTATGTGCCTTTTATGACTCTCCTTTCTTCCAGGTCTCGTTATACGCTGCCGAAGTCAACGTCACTTCCGCTCCGTTGCTAAGCAACTGGAGCAATACAACATGGCTCCCTTGTAGCTTGCTTCAGTCCTTGAGCCGTCATTATTTCCTATTTGTATCGTATAAAACTGTACATGCATGGATGTCCAGAGGCAAGAAAGCATAGAAAAGTATATTTTCCTTAGTAATTTAACATAGTTGTCCAGTAAAGTTGTAAACTATTGCGTACGAGATGCACATTAAGTCTTAGAACATAAGTCGTAGAGATGAGGCCTGCGATATTTACCTTAAATTAAGTGAAAACATGAAAATATAACATTTCTGGATATTGTGAACACGTCCCTATGAATGTCCAATACTACGGAAAATAAAGTACCATAGGCCCTACCAGTAAGTGACGAATAAAATGAACTTGAGGTCTATCAATGCACAAGGGAACAGTTTAAAATATTTGGATGAGAGTTTAGGCCAAATCTCATCAACAGCTATAGAAGAAACAAAGACTGCATTTCAATACAATTTGTGTGTTTACCACAACGCCGCGTTTGTCTGAAAACGAATCAAATTAACAAAGCCTAACCTGTGTGCTCACGAACAGGTTAGAGAAGTCTACAATTAAGGCATATCGTCCTATGTCATTCTAAATAATGGGGCACTTTTCGTATCCTAGCTCTAAATATAATCACAACAATCACAACAAGACTTGCCACTCCATCACTTCAGAAATAAGCAATATTCATTGGCTTGAATAATGTCACTATACGGTACTGTAACTTTGTTGCAGGGTGTAGGCCAAGGCTACTGGTAGGCCTACATGATGATTGTTTTCTGAAAGTGCAAAAATTAAAATATTTAGGCAGAAATTTTCAGTCTGGGATAGGCCTAATTGTTATTTGGAAACAGAATTCACTGCTTAAATAAATTAAGTGAAAAATCACCACTCAGAAAAGTTGTAGGATAAAATTTATTGGTGTTACTAAATCAGCTGTAAGGTTATGTAGGTTGTCATTTATAATACTTATAGTACAAACCATATTTAATTACAGCTACACTCCCCAAATGAACCAAAAACCCCTTTATGTGACATATATGTCCTAAATATCTCTCTATATTAGATATACTCTATCCACTAAATGATAAATATTTATAATTTTTAATACCCGCCATGCAATTCTTGCCTCAGGAGTGAGGTCAACTTTATTCATACTATCTCGTAAAATTCTCGTAATTTATCCATAAAATTTCACTTCTACTTTGTAGCTCCAACACTGTAGATGATCTTCACGGAAGGCGTTTGCCTTATATCACGCGTATTAAACATTTTTATCCACAAAATTCAAGACGCTGTGCAGCGTTAATGCAGCTTCCTATGTATAAAAAACCTAGCAACCAGTTGTTTGGGTCCAATGTGGCTGCGCCCATGCGGTTGCTAGGCGCGTCACTTCGGCAGCGTATTCTCATTCTTCGGGGTTTGTGGGCATTTTCTTTCCTCCTGTCTTATATTTACCTTATTCTTCTGTTTGTTTTCCAGTTCCTCTTGTAGTTTAGTTGGCTGGCTGCGTGGCTCAGCGGTATCGTTCTCGCTTGCTGGGCCCAAGGTTGCAGGTTCGTATCCTGGCGCAGTCAGCTGGCATTTGAGGGTGCTCAAATGCGAGGGAGCCGTGTCAGTAGATTTCCTGGCACGTTAGAGATCCCCTTTGGGGCAAAATTCCGGCACCCCAGCGTCTCTAAAAGCCAGAGTAGTTAAAAGGGACGTAAAACCAATAACACTAACACACTCTAGTTTAGTTAGTTGGTTAGTTATTGTTGTTTTAAGAGGCGGAACTACGAGGTCATCTGCCCCTACCTCTTCTAGTTGGTAGGCCTAAGTCAGTACTGTAGTTAGTTTTAATTATAGTTTCCCTATCATTTTAATTTCCACGATCACCCGAACCAATAGCCATAGGGGCTGATAACCTTGATCTTGGGTACATTAATAGTTCATAATGCAACAAGCCTATGAAAAAGAAAATCCACAGCCTGCTTCCAGTCACCGACCGGGTCAGGATTGGAATGAATGAAGCCCCCATCTAGCGGCAAGGATATGAACTGTGCCGGCTGCCGAGGCCTGACGCACTCCTCTGGGGCAATGATTAAATGAATGACAGATGAAATGAAATGATAGTGGAGAGTGTTGCTGGAATGAAATTTTGGACAGGGAAAACCGGAGTACCCGGAGAAAAACCTGTCTGCCTCCGTTTTGTCCAGCACAGATCTCACATGGAGTGACCGGGATTTGAACCACGGATCCAGCGGTAAGAGGCCGGCGGGCTGCCGCCTAAGCCACGGAGGTTGGCAACAAGCCTATAATGGCAATAATTAAAACGAGAGTATGTATGTAATTTCCATACGAGGCGAGTTACATACGACTGTTAATGTTGGACGATAATTGTAATTATTTTATGTTCGAACATAAATATTCATAAATATCTGTGGAGATTTCGCGAGTTTTATGTACTGAACAGAGCGCATGGGACGCAGAGAATACCTTGTTTTCGACCATGGCCTCCTGGAATACCCCACGATGACACTAGCTACGCAGAGTAATTTAAAATAGAAGGCCGTGGAAGTCAGCGCAGGTGCGATGCTATCCTCACCTAATTGGTCACACAACTGTTTCTTGTGCTCTGATTGGTGGGAGGAACAGTTTCATAGTGATAAATAGTACTATAATGACCCTCATTATGATACAGTTTTCTGATATATAATATTTACATTTCGACATCGTCGAACATAAAACAATTATCATCACCATCACCACCATGATCATCTTTGAAACATACTGTTACGTGTTAGCCCTAGTAGCGAAGGAGAACACAATTGTTCCTTTAAAGAAATGTTAGGTTTATTGCAGGTCAGAAATATACACCGTACAATAAGCAGAAAGAAACAATTAGCTGTCTTTCAGAAGCTACCTCTATGGAGCTCGACTCACCCTTTCACTCGGCCTTGCAGTTAATTCGCTCACTAATGAGTCCGGTGTCCTCGATTAGAAGTAACTGCACTCTTCCCCTTGTAAACAAGCCACAGCCGTCACTCACTGTTTCTGAATACCGTACTACACACTGTTTCGCAATTCACCACAATGACCTCTGTCGCACTGGAAAACACACACTCTTCAAAAACACAGTCCCTCCTCGCTGAATCGGTCGCTTCTTATATAGCGGGGCTGGTGACTCAATGGATGTTTCTAGACTAGACCAGGATTCACACCTTCTCGAGCTTACCGATACGGGACGGGCCACGAACCTTTGAGACAGGGGTCTTTTGTCCTCGCTGTTCGTTGTGTAAACTGCTGGGTGACACAAGAGTCCAGGGGTAGCCCGTGGCGAGCTGGAGTTATGTGCGAGGCAGTGAAGCAACCCAGCGCTCGTAACAATACGTTAGGGTTTCTTTCCCTCAGTGATGACCTACGGCCTTCAACGTTTACTGAAAGATATAATGAACTTTTAAAATCAAACCTTGGGATTGTATCAGGAAAGGCTTTCGAGATATTAACCCTGGAATAGTACAGTGGGGCACTCAGTGCCCCAGAGAATTTTCGTTCCCCGATTACGTTATGTTGGTACGCCTGAAAAGCGGCCACCTCCTGTGACTTTTACTTGACTTTGACTGTATTTCAGTCAATGTGTATACTTCTTAGCAGTGACAGTTATTTATACCCAAATCAGTGTCTCCAGGACATTGAGTGCTCCATCTGGCCACGATCCAAGGACACCAAGACCACTGTGGTGTGCTCAGAATGCAAGAGTTTTGTGCGTTAACATCATAGCTTGGTGATTTGTAGTGAATGTGAGAAGTGAAAATGGTGATTATGATTATGATTACCAAAGAAAGAATATCTATATATATAAAAATCAATGTAACGTGATAGTTTGTGGGTATGTATGTCTCCTATGCGTTCATATACCATTCGTCCGATTACGATGAAACTTGGGTGAGATGTTGAGTACACTCCAAGGAAGGTTTCTGACTGAGTAAATCCATTTTACAATAGGTAGCGCACGCGTAGATTCAACAAATGAGCGACGATGCGCGAAGCATTTCAACAAAGTCCCGTATGTGCTCATATACCATTCGTCCGATAGCGATGAAACTTGGGTGAGATGTTGTGTACACTTACGTGAAGGTTTCAAAATTAATGAATACATTTCACAGTAGATAGCGCACAAGTAGATTCAACAAATGAGCGACGACACGCAATGCGTTTCAACAAAGTCCCGTATGCATTCATATACCATTCGTCCGATAGCTATGAAACTTGCGTAAAATGTTGTGTACACTGCAGGGAAATTTTCTGGCTTAGTACATCCACTTTACAATAGGCAGCACACGAGTAGATTCAACAAATGAGCTACGACGCGCGAAGCATTTCAACAAAGTCACGTTTGCGTTCATATACCATTCGTCCGATAGCGATGAAACTAGGCTGAGATTTTGTGTGCATTCCAGGGAAGGTTTCTAGCTTAGTAAATCCCTTTAAAAATAGGTAGAGCACGAGTAGAATCAACAAATGAGCAACGGCGCGCGAAGCGTTTCAACAAAGTCCCATATAATTTCATATACCATTCATCCGATAGCGATGAAACTTGGGTGAGGTGTTGTGTACACTCCAGGGAAGATTTCTGGCTTAGTACATACATTTTACAATAGGTATCGCACCAGTAGATTCAACAAATGAGGGATGACACGCGAAGCGTTTCAAAAAAGTCCCGTATAAAGTCATATACCAGTCGTCTGATAGTGATAAATGTTTGGTGAATTGTTGTGTACATTCCAGGAAAGGTTTCTGGCTAAGTAAATCCATTTTACAATACGAAGCGCACGTTTATATTCAACAAATGTGTGACTACGCGCGAAGCGTTTCGAAAACGTCCCGTATACGTTCACATACCATTCATCCGATTGCGATGAAACTTGGGTGAGATCTTGTGTACACTCCAGGGAAGGTTTCTGGCTGACTGCATCCATATTACAATATGTAGCGCAAGAGTAGAATCAACAAATGAGCGATGACACGCGAAGCGTTTCAACCAAGTCCCGTATGCATTCATGTACCATTCGTCCGTAGCTATGAAACTTGGGTGAGATGTTGTGTACACGTCATGGAAAATTTCTGGCTTAGTAAATCCACTATACAATATGCAGCGCACAAGTTGATTCAAAAAATGAGGGACGACGCGCGAAGGGTTTCAACAAAGTCCCGTATAAGGTCATATACCATTCTGCCGTTAGCGGTGAAACTTGGGTGAAATATGGTGGACACTCCAAGGAAGGTTTCTGGCTTAGTAAATACATTTCACAGTAGGTTGCACACGAGTAGATTCGACAAATGAACGACGACATGCGGAGCGTTTCCATACTGTCCCCTATGTCTTCATATCCCATTAGTCCGATAGCGATGAAACTTGGGTGAGATGTTGTGGACACTTACGTGACGGTTTCTAACTTAGTAAATACATTTTACAGTAGGTAGCGCACGAGTAGATTCGACAAATGAGTGACGGAGCGCGAATCGTTTAAACAAAATCAGGTATGCGTTCATATACTATTCATCCGATTGCGATGAAACATTGATCACTTATTGTGAACCCGCCAGGGAAGGGGACTTAGTAAATCCATTTCACAATAAGTAGCGCAAGAGTAGATGCATCAAATGGGTGACGACGCGCGAAGCGTTTCAACAAAATCCCCTATTGCGTTCATATAACATTCTTCGATTGCGATGAAACCTTGATGAGTTATTGTGTACACGCCAGGGAAGGGCTTCGACTTAGTAATACATTTCTCAATAGGTAGCGCACGAGTAGATTCAACAAATGAGTGACAGCGCACGAATCGTTTAAACAAAACACCGTATAGGTGCATATACAATTCATCCGATTGCGATGAATCATTGATGAGTTATTGTGTACACGCCAGGGAAGGGTTTCGACTTAGTAAATCCATTTCACAACAGGTAGCGTACGAGTAGATTCAACAAATGAGTGACAGCGATGAAACTTTTGAAAGTTGTTGTGCACGCTTCCACGAATGGTTCTAAATTAGAAAATCCATTTTACGATAGCTTAGAGGCAGTTAACATGTTGTGTATCCAAAAGCACTTCAAGAAACAGAATTTCAACGCCAACACTTTCTTTGGTTGGCGTTGCAACGCATGCCGGGTACAGCTTGTCTATAATAACATTGAAATATTGCTAACATATTTTTTTATTCCACAGTTATTTTCATTTTACAGGTTTAATAGTTTAAGCATAGCGTTTAGAAGGTTTACGTATTCTGTGCTACAGGTTTGATTTCTCTCATTTTTTATTGCAGTTATTAGTAATATATAATTTTAATGCGCCAGAGTTGTGTTTCTGTCCTGGGGTACTCAGTGCCCCAGGATGCCATTATTGTTTCTGGAGAATAAGGGTACTGTTCCAGGCTTAAGGAAGTAATGTTCAAGGTGCAACTACGGTTTATCCCTCCTCAGTATCTATGTGCCATTAGTAATACGGTACCTAAGGTTTCAGGATTATTTCCACGAAATGTTTTGAACGTGTTGTATAATTTATACTACAGCATATAACTGCCAAGCCCAAGACAGCGGGTTTAAAACAAGCCGAATTGGTCGGAAATTTTTAAGAGCGTAAAAATCCTTGAGGATGCCATCCTTCGTGGGGGAAGTAAAGCCAGCGGGTCCATGTCATAGATTTATGGCATGTTAAAGATCTTACAATTGGTAGTGTGTAGCTAAATTTGTAGGTTATTTGGATAGAAACGCTCTATCAAGTTCCAGCGTTCGCCGCTAGGTTGTCAGTGACAGTGCCATCTCTGGTACCCAAAGTTGGAACTACTTGAAATTGAACTTGATGGGGAGCCTACGGGCTTCCAATTAAAATACCCCGATAAGGCCTTTGACTGCTATTCTAATATAATCCTCCCTATATTATTCTAAGGCCAACGGCCTAGCCGTGTTGAAACACCGGATCCCATGAGAACTCCGCAGTTAAGCAACATTGGGCGCAGTCGGAACTTGGATGGTATGCCGGTTCTAGGCACTGCGCGCTGTTGGCCAACATAAGGAGGAGCGGAAAGGCCCTGGCCACCCTACCGCAAGTAAACTCCGGCTGGGGGTAGCCTCTTCGGAGGCTCGGACCTGCCTTCGGGCAGAATACCAATTAATTATTAATATTATTCTGCTAAGGTCCCATTCCGGTTTTGTACCGAAAATAAGGTCCTGTTAACACCAACCTACACACATGGGGTACCTACAGGTTCCGCATAACCCCATGTGTGCCCGAAACGCACTCACTTCTTCTTTAAATGCCTCACAATTAAATAAATACCTTAAAATGTATATTTACAATGGGAGCACCGTAACCTGGCGAGCCTGCCGCTAGAGCGCAGGGCAGCGTGGCGGCGGCAGCCATCTGGCGGGAGGGCGGCGTATTGCTAGCTGAGGAGTCTCTGAGCAGATAGCTCCTGTGTGGTCTCGCCAAGACCTTCTCTAGGGTTCAAACCTTTGCAAATGTAAATATTGCTGTAGAAGAAACTCCCGAGCAAACAATAACCGATGAATTCGTTGTAACATTGAATATTGTCTACAAAGAGGTGCTGTGCCAAGTACAAAACACTGTTTTACATAATTCTTTGTGTTCTTTTCATGCACGTATGCCGTTTAACAACAATAAATATATTTCTTCAGTATTTAAAATTTCGTTCTCCCACATTCTTCCCTACTACCCCATAAACCTACATTCACGTTGCGAAAGCTCGCACGGGCCCACCAGTAATAATAACTGCCGCAACGCGACCGTCAATTATCGTAATGCTATGGTTCACTGGTAGGTAGCAGTGCCTCACTAAACTGAGCGTTTTCAGCATTTACAATGCATTTGCCAAGAAATATAGTTAATTACTCTGTGTTTCATATTTATTTTGATTTAATTTATTTTACTAATATTTATTATATGTTTTTAAAATGCATGCAAACGGTTTCTCTCATGAAAATGAAACAATGTGCGTATTTGAAACTGAAAACGTCCGGGTATCGTCATTGATAAATATGTTCAGTCCATTTTATTCCTAAAATTAAAGTAAAGTTCACCATTATTAAATGCTAACGTTCATATAGCAATGCCAAACAATAATTGATGATTTGTTAGTTAGATATATTGGACTTTTAAGGACGCAGAATAGCGAGGCCATCAGGCCTTATTGGTGATTTGGCCTCGACAATATATACGAACGTCTCGTCATAGAGCTTAATTAAACCGAGATCCATGATAATTTTCAGGTACCTGACGATGATACTGACACCGCCATTGAAAGTACCGATTCATGAAACCTGCCGTATAATGATATTGTTGTTTTAAGGGACCTAACATCCGGGTTACCGGCCCCTAATGGTTTGGATGATAGTGAAAGGAAACTCCTACAACCACAGTATAACTACCATTACTAACTATGGACCTATCACTAACTTATATACTAGGAAGAAGACAAAAAAAATAGGAATAAGTATAATAAAGGACAGGAGGAAAAGAAATGCCCTAAACCCTCGAAGAATGAGGATCAAGGAACTTGGAAGGATGGAGATCCATGAAAGGCAGATAGGAAAGGAAAAAGGGAAGGGATCCCCAAAGAAGCACTAGAAAAGGCAGATAGGAAAGGCATAGAAAAGAGGGTCGACCCCAGTTGATAGGTAAGAAAAGAGGGTCACCCCTGAGGCACTAGGAAAGGCAGATAGGAAAGAAAAGAGAAACCGTCCCAGAGGCACTGGGAAAGGCAGATAGGAAAGAAAGGAGAGTCCACCCCAGCTGATAGGAAAGAAAATAGGGTCACCCCTGAGGCACTACGAAAGGCAGATAGGAAAGAAAAGAGAAACCATCCCAGAGGCACTGGGAAAGGATCATAGGAAAGGGAAAGAAAAGAGGGTCCACCCCAGACGCACTGAAAAAGGCAGATAGGAAAGGAAAAGAAAAGAGGGATCCGTCCCAGAGGCGCTGGAAAAGTCAGATAGGAAAGGAAAAGAAAAGAGGGATCCGTCCCTGAGGCACTGGAAAAGTCGGATAGGAAAGGAAAAGAAAAGAGGGATCCGTCCATGAGGCACTGGAAAAGTCAGATAGGAAAGGAAAAGAAAAGAGGGATCCGTCCCTGAGGCACTGGAAAAGTCAGATAGGAAAGGAAAAGAAAAGAGGGATCTGTCCCTGAGGCACTGGAAAAGTCAGATAGGAAAGGAAAAGAAAAGAGGGATCCGTCCCTGAGGCACTGGAAAAGTCAGATAGGAAAGGAAAAGAAAAGAGGGATACGTCCCTGAGGCACTGGAAAAGTCAGATAGGAGGGGAAAGAAAAGAGGGATCCGTTCCTGAGGCACTGGAAAAGTCAGATAGGAAAGGAAAAGAAAAGAGGGATCCGTCCCTGAGGCACTGGAAAAGTCAGATAGGAAAGAAAAAGAAAAGAGGGATCCGTCCCTGAGGCACTGGAAAAGTCAGATAGGAAAGGAAAAGAAAAGAGGGATACGTCCCTGAGGCACTGGAAAAGTCAGATAGGAAAGGAAAAGAAAAGAGGGATCCGTCCCTGAGGCACTGGAAAAGTCAGATAGGAAGGGGAAAGAAAACGGGAGTCCGTTCCTGAGGCACTGGAAAAGTCAGATAGGAAAGGGAAAGAAAAGAGGGATCCGTCCCTGAGGCACTGGAAAAGTCAGATAGGATTAGGAAAGAAAACAGGAGTCCGTTCCTGAGGCACTGGAAAAGGCAAGAAAGGGGTTATTTTATCAGGTTTTTAACGTCAGATATGTGAGCATACGATATAGTCGTCTATCACTTTACACTCTCTGAGTTTGATTGCTGTGACAGTTTCGGAGATATTGAGTGCTGTTGAAATATTTCGCACAACCGCCATGTTGTATTGGTGACAAGAAGGAAAATTTGAAAGACAAGTTTGAGCTCTCCGGATATGACTTGACTTACCACGAAATGTCATTACCTTTGGTTTAGTGAAGTCGATCAAACGTTACTTGGGTCACACACGAAGAAAAAATCTATTTGATAAACCTATATTTCAGATGATCAAACAAAGCTAAAATATAAAGCTGTGAATGAAATCCGGGATCTTTCAGACCCACTGTCCTTGTTTCTTCAATTAGAAGCTTGAAAAGTTTTCATCATGGCTAGCATTCTTGGCTGTCACACCTGAGGTCCGGGTTCGATTCCCGGCTCTGCAAAGGAACTTAATTCTGGTCTATGAGCAGGAACGGGGTACACTCAGCCTGGTGAGGCAAAACTGGGAAGAGATCTGTTCGATTTCGTACGTCAGCCATTGGCTGAGTGGCTGCGTCTTTCGAACCAAAGCCTGGCTTGCTAACTCATTAGCTTCTTGGCCGGACTTCAGCAAAATTCCAAGCCAGCTTGTAAATTTTGAGGCACTTAACCTGGCGATCAAAAGCCACGGGTCGTCCGTTTTATGTAAAATCCGAACCACTGGAAGGGGCATTTTACCTCATGGATCTCGATGCATAAACAAGTAACCAAACCTGGTCTTCCTTTCGGAGAAGTAAGATAATAGTGATTGTAGTTTTAAGGGACGAAACATATAGGTCATCTACCCTTAGTGATATGGGTGATAAGGAAATGAGATGAAAGCTATTACCACTACTACTACTACTACTAAATAATTTTGTTATTTAATTTGTGGGGCTTGGACATCGTGCTCATTTAGCCCCATGTACGGGTGTGTGTATGTGTAGAATTCATCTGATAGCCTGTGTTATTGAGGTGTCTGCATTTGCTATTCAGGTGAGGTTTGGAAAGTAGGAGGTCGTGGCCTTAAGTTAAGAAACATCCCAGCATTTGCTTAGAGTGAAAGTGGGAGTGAGCACGGGAATCCACTTCTTGGGAGTCTGATGTGGCAATCGAAGCCACGTCTTCTCAGCTTTTCCTCACGAGGCTAAGTGTACCCTGTCCAGCTATCAGGAAGGAATTAAATTTCTTCAAAGAGCCGGGAATCAAACCTGAGTCCCAGTGGTACTAACAACTAACCTATATATTACGTACATACTAGAAGGAGAAATCGAATTATAATATTAGGAATGAATGAGTTTTTTTAATAAGAAAAGTGCGCTCAGGTGAAACATTAATACACAAGGCATAACAACAATCAGTCTTTGCTATAGTCTGTTATAGATTTTTTTTTCTCTTTGCACATAATGTAATGTTGTATTTTCCGCACAACTGTCCACATAGCGTACATTGACATTCTTCAGTCGGTTCATAGAATCTCTTCTTCTCGCATATTTTGTGATGGATTCCATGTATTGCGAATCTTGTTCTAACGTGTCTCTGGTTTTGGCACTCTTTTCTTTGTAGCTGTCATGGCAGTTGTGGTGTAAAAATCCAGTCATATTTCTTCGTTCTTCTGGTATCTGATATTGATCAGTTCCTGATAGGGTCCTGTGGATGTAAATGGTAACCAATGCTGCAGCTTGACGTCTTCTGTCTGTTAGGTAGTCAGCCCGAAGGCTGGTTGGATCCTCAAAAAGCACCGCCGGTAGGATATGGTGGTAGATACCCACAAAAACCCAAGGCAGCACTATATTGAGGCTTACTTGGCAAGAAGAGGAGTGAGGTAGTTTGCCATTGCTTTTCTCACTGGGTCAGTATAGCAGTACTAACCCTATGAGTAGAAGCTTTCACAGCATATACAGGCACTGACTGTGCCGTGAATGTCATTACTAAGTAAGCACCACCCATACCTCAGCGTCTTCTACGATATAAGTATTCCTCATGAGCACGTATACCAGTCTTGATGGCGCTGTTTTTCCAACTACTAGTATTCTTTTCATGAACATCTTCATGCACCCTAGGCTGAGTTTTTCCCAGACAATTTTATGATTGGCACCACTGCCGTTTTGAATGGTTGCATTGTTGTGTTTGTTGATAGATTGGTTTTGTTTGGGATATTACGGTATATGAGGCTTCACGGTGTTTGAAGCCATTTCCAGTGCTGCCTTAGTAAACGAATGTTTGATGAATTTCAGTCGGTCAACACGATTTTTCCCAAAAGAGATGTGTTATTCCCTAATCCTGAAATAAATTACATGAGATTTATAAAATACTTGCTCTGGCATACAGGTGTATTTTTTTAAAATCGTTTCGGTCGTCTATGGACCACGTTATTTCAACTGCCTTTTCCCTCGTTCTTTCACATTGGCCCATTATTCGCGCATTCTTCTTGGGTGAGCTTCCCTTCGTTCTTCGGTCCACTTCTTGTCGGTTTTCAATATAGGTTTTGGCTGAAAACTCTGGTTGGTTGGTTCTTAAGTTTAGGGGCTGCGACAACGCGGTCATGTAGCTCCGTGTACTTGGGGTGTGTGTAGAATCTGTCTGATAACCGGTGTTAAATGTGATGACTGTATTAGTGTGTGTTATCTGTTTTTAATTTAAGTACTGCAACTTAGAATTTTTTCAAATAGTTCCTACTTTTGCCGCCAAGCGCCACCGTCAACGATTACTAGGCCAAGTTCATAACTTAGATACTAGACACCACCGCAGTCGGCTCTTGGCAACGAACATAGAAACCTAAGAGCGTTGTTTACATTCTTAACCTATCCAATTTAGCTTCACACAGGTGCAATTAGTGGAAGGTTCTTTAACATGCCATAAATCTATGACATGGGACCGCCGGCTTTACTTCCCCTCCGAAGGAAGGCATACTGAGGGATTTTAACGCTCTTAAAAAATCCGACGGCTTCGGCCGGGTTTGAACCCGCGACCTTGGGCATAGAAGCTCAGCATGCTACCAACTACGCCACCGAAGCCGCCGCTGAAAACTCTGTATCTCCCTAAGTTTCTTCTTCAAAGAGTCACGTTCCAAAATGTCCTCATGTGATATCCCCAGTTCTTGTAGGTCTTTTTCCACCTCTGTAAACCAGATACCTTTGGTTTTCTTTCCCACAAAGTAGGCACAGATTCGATTGGACAATCTTCCGGAGTTCATTCGTGTTAAATGGCCATAAAAGGAGAGTCTTCTTTTGCGAATGGTGTCCGTTATTTATTAATCTCATGTACTTTTTTTTTTCTCAGTATTACGGAATAACCCATCTCCTTTTGGAAAAATCGTGTTGACCGACTGAAAAGCATCGAACATTCATATGAGGCTCTGATGGCTGCTGGTGCTGCTCTCTGCTGTAGTTGTCTGTAGTGTGACTCCCAGATATATATAATGTCCTATTACGTGTAGAGTCTCGTTGATTAGAATTAGCCATCTTTAGGCGTTGTCTTGACAGACAGTTAAAGGTAATGCTCTCAACTATCGAAAATGAGGCTTGTGGTACTTGGAACAAAGTAGAGCCATGGAAGATAGATAGTAAAGGGTAGAGGAGAGGAACAGCACCAAAGCCACTGAAGAAGCGGAATAACGTATCCATTTCAGGCTTCCCTCAGGGTCGCCAAATTTCGAGCTCACCATCCATGAGTCTGTAAGGGTTTAGCTCCATCCAGGATGCACCAAATGCGGTGGGGCCTTCTTTAGGGCCTCTTTCAATAGGCAGGAGATGACTAGAAAAATATGACCATTGAGTAATGAGTATGACATGAAAGGAAAAAGAAAATGGTCAATTAAGGCAGCAAAATGAAGGACACCGTCGGGGTCAGAAATAAACAAGATTTGACCAAGAGAGGTTGACGAAGAAGATGACCTGGTACAAGTAAGTTGTTGTGGTTGTTATTGTTGTTGTTAATTAATTAATTAATTTGGCTTGGGACAAATGGGCCATCAGCCCCGTGCAGTTTGGTGAGAGCTGAACACCTCTGAATGCCTGTATTTATGTGATGACTGTAGTTGTGTGCGTAACTCTATACGGGACAGGATTGAGATGGGTGCCCCGGGACTAGAAGTAAGGTACAATCCCGGAATTTGCCTGGAAGGAGTGTGGAGAAACCGGGGAAAGAACTACACCCAAGATAGCCGCCGGTATTCAAACCTGCGACCTCTGGGCTTGCTGCAGATGCCCACGCGGCCATTGTGCACGATTTAACGAGCACGGCTAGGCCGTGAGGTAATCATAAGTTGTTAATGATTATTAAGGGGCTTTGCGACATCGTGGTGATTTAGCCCCGTGCATTTGGTTGTGTTTAGAATTTGGCTGACAATCTGTCTCACTGTAATAATTGTACTAGTTTGTTATATTTGTAATGGAGGAAGAATTAGGGGTGGAGGCTGCCGTGGCCTTGAATTAGGTAGGTCATACCATCCCGGCATTTGCATGGAGTAAAAGTGGGAAACCATGGAAAACCATTTTCAGGATTGCTGAGGAAGGGCACAAGCAAATATTAATGAAAGCAATGCTGGATTCAGCTGGGGTCTCATGGTCGTCTAGTTGTGAGTTCCTGAGAAGCAACCTGCTTGACCGCTGTGATATCAAATTGAAAGGTGAAAATTGCAGTCAGAGATAAACGCGTGCGAGAGAGAGAGGGAGAGAGAGTGAGATCAAATCAAAAGAACACATTTTTCTATTCTGAGCACGAAGCGTCAATTTCAATTAAACTCCAGCAACGGTCAATGTAGCGCGTGGAGGCTTCGTCACTTTTCTAATTACTGCTGTAATGACTGAGTACAGTACCCTGTTATCACATTACTTGTCCCCTTTGGGAAGCACTGTACCGTCATATCCGCCCTTCTTCCACCCTCCTTTGCTTTGACAATGGACCCCGCTCACTCGGATTACGTTATCTGCCTATAACAGGCAAGAAGCGAAACGTGTACATCACAGTAGAGCATGATGCATGATAATGATTTATCTCGCTATCATTGGAGCAACTAATGTACAATGTGTGTACAAGGAACAACGCATCCCGGGGTGGCCCAGGTAGGTCACATCCCACATGACCACCTGCTGGCATAATTAATCTCCTCCGGTAATGATAGGGATGTGATACTGCGCTTCCAGTCAAGTGCTCAGGGTACATGAGTCAGTCAGTACCTATCAAAATAAAGGAATGTTTGCATTAAGTTGTGTAAATATTTAAATACGCTGTTTCTCCATTGCATATTTGCAATGAATGAAAGCCCCATTTCAGAAGAAATAAATACAATTTTAAGAACTGACTCTTATAGAAGCACAGCGATGACCAATGAGGCTTTCAGCTCTAAGTCTTTTATAAGATAGCCAACTAGCTGCACCCGGCATGCGTTGCATTGCCAATCAAAGAAAATGTTGGCGTTGTAACTTTCTTGGTTGAAGAGCTTTTGATCCATTTTTTTTCATTCCCCGTTAACTTCCTCTAAAGTCTAAACTACTGTATTTTAAATGGATTTACTATCTCAGAAACATTCGTTGGAGCGTTCTCAACAAGTCCCAAAGTAATCGCAATGGGATGAATGGTATATGAACGCATACGGGATTTTGTTCACATGATTCGCGCACCGTAACCCATTTGTTGAATCTACTCGTGCGCTACATATTGTAACATGGATTTAATAAATCACAAATCTTTGCAGGAGTGTAAACAACAACTCACCAAAGTTTTTTCGTAATCGCATGAATGGTTCATGAGCGAATACGGGAAAAAATCGTGCGCTGTCACTCATTTGTTTAATCAACTCGTGCGCTACCTAATGTAATATGGATTTACTAAGTCAGAAACCTTCATAGGAGTGTACAAAACAGCTCACCAAAGTTTCATTGCAATCGGATGAATGGCATATGAACGGGAGTTTTTTTTATACTATTCGCACGCTCTCACCCATTTGTCGAATCTACTCGTGCGCTATCCACTCTGAAATGAACTATAGCTTGCGATACACCGGCGTTTGGGGAATATTTAGGGGACTCTATGACGTCAGGCGTCACGTCATGGCTGACGTATTGGTATCCGTAACGCTATTGGTTGTTTGGTTGTCGGCTGTTTGATGCCTTATTTTCGCGCGCGGTGTTGGTGTTGAATTTAATGGTGATTTGAATGGAAGAGCAGTGATCGCAGGGATTATAGTCGAACTGAATTGTAGAATTATATACGATATATGACGGATGAATATTGTAAACCGGGTTTTAGTTTTCAGCGTTGGCAACTCGCAACATTTGGTTTGTAACGGTTGGCGATAGTGTTTGAAACTCACTGACGAAGTACTGACGTATTTGAAATGGACTGCTGAATGTTTCTTGGTAAGTAGTGAATGATTAATAATTACTTCTCGTTTGTATCTGTACCTGAATAGTCGGCACTAGTTTGAATAATCATGGATGTGGCCGGGCCTAGTGGATTGTGCAGGAGTCGGGAAAATGTGTCTTCTTCCGAAAGTGATGGCGAGACAGAAGAGGTTATGGTGCCTCCTCAATCCGCTATGAAACTCATTGTGTTGTTCGGATTATTATCCACGGTAGAAGGAGCTATTACTTTTGCTAGGGAGAAGGGGCTATTGGCTTCGCAATATGAATGTCCAAAGTGTTCCCGGAAGATGAAAGAAACGAAGGTCTCAGCCCAACGCACATCTGATCTTGTCATGTGGCGTTGTTCCAAATGTTCGATTTGGCGTACCATCAGAAAGGGGTCTTTTTTCGCAAAGGCCCGTATAACTATAAAGGATATTCTATTGATTGTATATTGTTTTTGCTGGCGAATGCCTATTTACCAGGTTGTGCATGAGTTGGATGTATCTGCGGTAACAGTGATTGAGGTATGTGGTGCTTGGGTGTCTGAACGGGGGCCTGTTGGGGGGGGGGGGGTTATCGTAGAGATAGACGGGAGCTGTTTCGGAAGCGTAAGTTTAATCGGGGTAAGAAGATGAAAAATACATTGGTTTTTGGTGGGGTAGTTCTGGGAAGTAATGGGAGGGAGTGTTTTTTTTTAAGTAGTTGCTAAAAGGGATAAGGTTACTTTATTGAGGTTAATTAGGAAATATATCAAGGGAGGGTCTACTATTTATAGCGACATGTGGAAGGGTTATGGGGGGTTAAACGATGAGGGTTTTGAACATTTTGCTGTTAATCATTCTGTCCAATTTAAAAATTATGATACTGGGGCATCCACGAATACAATTGAAGGGTTCTGATCTGCAGTGAAGTATAGCATTGGGAAGGGAAAAAGACGGGAAGGGTCACTGCAGAAGCATCTGGATGAGTATGTGTGGCGGAAAAATGTGGACCCCGGGGTGTGTGTGTTTGAAAGGTTTATGGTTGATTGTCGGAGGTTATATCCTCCAAGTGTGAGAGATTGAGTGTAGATGGGTGATTTGTTTCATTCTTGGCAGGGAATAGTTTGAAGGCTATTGGGATGGGGGAGTTGGGGACTGGGGATTAGCCTTTGGTAATATTTCAAGAGGAAAGGATGTACGCTGTACCACATTCTCAACAAACCAAGGCCTAAATTAGGCAGTTATTAACGAGTTCAAGAAGCTCCATGATATAAAGACAGGGATTTGTCTGCCTTATTCGCTTAAATATGGCTTTTTAGCGTATGCGTCGGCGGGGTCGAGATTGGTCGTTAATAGTTGAGATCGTCCTTCTCACCTGTCTTCAATTTATAATGGGTGTGTCCCTGCTGAATGAATTTTTTTTGTTTCTGAATCAATGGAAAAATAATTATAAATTTGCAATATGCCAAGTTGTGCATTCGATATTTTTTTTTCAAATTGTTATTGTTTTTGGATTACATACGTTTAAGAATATTGTTAATTTTCTTGTTTTTGTTTTACCAGAAGAATGGGTTAGAATTTTTGATTGTTTTTTTGTTTTTATTGGCAAGGAGTCAATTTCATGTAAGTATTGTGCATCTGACGTTGGCAAGTAGCAATGATCAGTATGTTTTTGGAGTGACATATTTGTTTCAATTATTTATTCTTCCTTTTCATGAATATTTTTAATTTTCGTTATTTCTTCTAACCAGAGTAATGGTTCAGAGATTTTGAATATTTTCATAGGCAAGTAGCCAATTCAATTTTCATTATACATTTTTATTCTCTATATAATTAGTGTAAAACTTGCATGTATGTTAGGGGTGTATGTCGTATGCCTGGTGAGAATGTGTATGTCTGGGTATGGATGGTCGAGTGTATATGTTGTTCAAGATTTTCGTTACTTTCATTTTGGAGTATTGACCGGCCCTTTGCATAAGAAAGATTCCTTTTTTGTTGTGTCATTCCAAAATTTGTGATCTGTGTACTTCACGTCGCTACTTTTGTGGTAAGTTGTACTTGATCTTGTGTTCATACTACTTATTAATATAAATTGCGAAATTCCTTTATGAAATCGAATCTTTGATGGATTTATGTTGATCAATGATATATTTTGATCAAATGTCTTTGAAATGAAAAACCGGTAGTTGGTAGTCAGCTGATTACTACGTCAGTTCCGTGGTCAGTTCGCCGCGGGAATTTGCTGGAGTCTGTTCGCCATTTTTAGCCTATTTTCAATTTTGAAAATATAGGCTTATGAGATCACCTTCTGTCCGTGTGTCTGTGTGTGCGTGTGTGTGTGTGTGTGTGTGTGAGAGAGGTGTGTGTGTGTCCCCCCCCCCTAATAACATCTATACGGCTGGAGCGATTTCAAGGAAAATCGGTAAGTTCATTGCACTACTGGGGGCGACCCCGACCGTGCCCTTCAAATTTTGTTATGTCTCACCAATCACACATGGCGGCTGTGCGAAATATTTCACCAGCATTCAACATGTCCGAAACTATTCCCGATATCACCCTGGATTTTTTTACGGTGATAAAGAGAACTACTAGAAGTTCACCTATGTGACTGTTGAAAAACTGGTAACTACAAAACCAACATGGAGGCCACGCGAATTTAGGACATTTAAATAGACGTTTCTCGAGATTTAACCAACCAAACGCAAAAAAACTTGGTACAGTATATTTTTACACACATTGTAATGTACCGACATCAAACTTCGTTCAATTGTTTACATAACCACAAGATGGCGGATGTGCGAAATATTTCACCGGCATTCTATATCTCTGAAACTATTAGCGGTATCACCCTGAAATTTTGTACAGAGATAAAGGGCACAACTGGAAGTTCATCTATAAGGCTTTCAAAAACCAGTTAACTACAAAACGAACATGGCGGCCAAGCGAATTAAAAATTGTAACAGCCTTTTCTCGCGATCTAATAATTCAAACGCAATGAAATCTGGTACAGGAAATGTTTATACACATTGTAATGCACTGGTATCCAATTTAGTTCAATTGTTTACATAAAGTAAAAATGGCGGCTGTGCGAATTTTAAAATTAAGTTTTTATTTCTTGTGTCGTAATCATGCGATCGAAGTGAACGTTTGAATATTGAACCTACGCAATAATTTTCCTTTAATGGTACATGACTCTATGGCCTATGCATTTAACAATCCTACATGGCGACCATCCGAAGTATTTAGATGGCTCTGAATATCTACGAATCTATTATAGAAATCAAACTGAATTTCTTTATGTCCATAGGGTCTATGAACAGAAGTTCACCTATAGGACTTTAAATAACCTGGTGATCACAAATCCAACATGGCGGTGACGCGAATTAAAAATATTCACATGGACGATTCTCACAATTTAACCATCCTAGTGCAGTGAAACTTGGTACAGTAAATCCTTATACGAATGTTAATCCACTGGCATCTAATTTATTTCAATGGTTTCCATAACTACAAGATGGCAGCTGTGCGAAATTTTAAAATCACCTTGTTACTTCTTGTGTCCTAATCATGGGATTGAAATTTGAATGCTACGCGTACACAATAATCTTCATGTAACAGTACATAACTCTGGGACCTACATATATAAAATCCAACATGGCGACCATCCGAAATATTTAGTCGGTTCTCAATATCGACGAATCTATTACAGTAATCAAACTGAAATTTTGTATGTTCATAGTGGCAGTTAACATAAGTAGGATATATGAAAATAGGCTGTATAGTTCTTCACGGAACTACTTGTTGTATTGTCGTTAGCGATTTCTAAGCGTAATAATAACATAAATATTCCCGTGTATAATTTATATTAGCAGTGTTGTGTGCTCGATTGGGTTGACGATTTGCATCAAAATTGTTTAAATTCTGAAGTTGTTGCATTAAAATAAAATTCGTTACTTGTGGTGGAAAATTAGTGCTTCTACTTGTACATGTGGAATAATACAGCATTTGGGATATATTGGTGAGTTTTTTACGTTGTTTATGTATATATTTTGGTTCTTGCATTTAATAGAAAAGTTGTCTAAACGATAATATTACGTCAGGAACGGTGTTGGGGAATACGCCTGTTAAAATAGTAATGGATGGGTTAAATTTAGACAAATTGGCATTTACATGAACACCTGCAAAATAGATATGATAATGTTTTGTATTAGACTTATCGGCCTATAGGTATTGTTTTTGACGTTTCATATAGTATGTCTGTGAGGCATTATTAAACAGAAAACATAAAAATACCAACCTATCGGAGGTTTTTTTAAATATAATATGAAATTATACTAATTACGATGTGTATCGTCATCTGTAATTGATCTATATAGGTCAATTATAGAATTCGATGTGTAAAATTAACATTATTAACCAACTTTGGAAAAAAAACTCAACTACACAATAACATTATTGACCACAATGTTTTATAACAATATTACAATGTGCAGCTAGGTCAACCGGCGATTATTACAGACCGCGATCGTTTGCGCATGTCTATATTATATATTATCAAAAAAATTGGGTGGTGATAACTCAATAACAGAATTGAGCATTAAAAAAACTCAAAACGTATTATGTTCCGTCACATGTAATTTATTTATCGGCCTACCTCAATTTGGCTCGCCTTACATACGAAAATATTTTAATTTAGGGTTACTTTTATGACATATTTTTAAAATTCCGTTTCGGGATCTGTAATTCGCCTATTTAGTTGAATTACAGATGACGTTAAGCGTCATAATTAATTTAATTTTATGTTTATAAGACATTGTATCGAAAGCCGTAATTGATCTATATAGCTCAATTAAAGATTTGATGCAATGTTTTATTAATATGAAATTATACTAATTACGATGTGTATCGTCATCTGTAATTGATCTATATAGGTCAATTATAGAATTCGATGCAATGTCTTTTATTTACCAAAAGAAAATAATTATCATGTGTATCGGAATCTTTAATTGAACTATATAGCTCAAATATAGATTTCGATACATAGAAAATGACGGTTTTTGTGTTTTCCCATCCAAAAAACTCCTATTACGTGAATTTGCGAATTCTTTTTATGTATCGGAATCTTTAATTGAACTATATAGCTCAAATATAGATTTCGATACATAGAAAAAAATGGACTGTTTTTGTGTTTTGCCACTCCTCGGAATCTTTAATTGAATTATATAGTTCAAATATAGATTTCGATTCATAGAAAAAAATTGACGGGTTTGTGTTTTACCACCCAAAAAACTCCTATTACGTGAATTTGCGAATTCTTTTATGTATCGGAATCTTTATTTGAACTATATAGCTCAAATATAGATTTGGTTACATAAAAAATATTACGCGAAATTGCGATTTTTTATGTATCAGAATCTTTAATTGAACTATGTAGCTCAATTATAGATTTCGATACTGTGCCCTTCCAGCAAGAAATATGCTAATCACAGTATGCCAGCAATGCTCAAATCGGGATTTTCGGGGTTTTGGTACGTTCTCCCACTCTGTGACTTACACATTTTGGATTAAATAGAGGATACACTTCCAAAAATAACAACAAAATCAACTCCTATTTCAAAACATTTAATTAACCAAAATTATGGCGCTACAAACAAATAAACTATTGACCCAATCCTTCTATTTGTTCAAAATGAACAAGGAATATGTAAAAATCAATCAAACGTTGTATTAAAATACATGGTTTCCTTCAAACCAACAATTCATAATTATTTTCACTTCCATAAATTATCTATCTTAGAGTTCAACATAATCACGAGCTCCAATGGCTCGATACTTTCCCATAATAACGGTGTCATTCTTTCATACACCTCAATAACTATTTTATGAGTTTCTTATCATCAAACAAATATATAATCATATTTAAAGTACATGTTACTTCTCTACTTAAATGTTTGGGCATTCCACAATATTCTCAACATTACCATCTCTCTCAAGTTTCACAAATCCACTACAGTGATCGGGAAAATACCTGTGTACTCCAGAGTTACAAAAGATTACTTGACAAAGTCAAAAACTATGATTACTCCCGGAATCTAGTTATCTTCATTGAACTCATGGAATCCTACATCCATACAACATTACATTAGGGATTTTATTTATTTATTTGTCTTATACGACCATTATCACACAAGAAAGCTACGATCTGAACTGGCAAGCGAATTTCATCTACATGGACCTCGGTTCAAACCCCGGGTCATTTACAACTTTTAAACACTCACGGTGTGTTACTACTTCTCTTAGACGTTCCTTTCTGACCTAGCACACTTGCAAATACAAGGGTCGGACCGTAATCACTTGGGCGAGATTTATGGCTAAGAGGGGAACCTCCCGCCTTGCCCATGCGTGGCCGCTATACTCAATGCTTTTAAAACAGATCTTTCTTTTCTTCAGTTCTCTGGGGAGACCTGGCGTTTCTTTCATATTCTTTCAACAACATTATTAGGTTCATAAACCACTTTCGTAACCTAGGCATTTATTAATTATGAAGGGTCATCATTGATTGGTAAGAGTAATTCACATACAACGACGAATACTTAGGGGCTTCAAATAGACGAGTCTAGGTTCGACTCTCTTAACATGCCTCGGGAACCATTCCCATATTGGAGGACTTACACAAATGCGACTTAGGGTCGGCCGTGGCCTATATTACCTGCGCTCATAATACCATACATTTGCTCCCTATTACAAAACAACATAACACACATGGCCTCGTGATCTACGCCACTATTGGAGGACTTTAATATGACTCAATTACCGCAATCAATTATCCCTCATAAGTAATTTACCAAGTACCTTTATATTCTACGCATTCCTAGCGTGACAATTTACTTTAAGGCGCTACAATGCGCTACACATTATTTTAAGGCCTAGCGTCTTCCAAAGAACTGATAGATTCAACATCAACAATTTATCCATTTTTTTTATATTAATCCTTTCCCTTGACAATAATCGCTATATTTTTAAGAACATGCATTAACACCATGTCTTTATACTTTTATTAAGACTCAAACGCTCTTACTTTCACATCATTCAATTTAATCTTTATTTATATTTCTTTTATATTATTATTATTATTATTAGTACGCTTGCTTTTGTAACATTCGACAAATACACTGACATTTTATTCCATACATTTCCTCTACAGGATATATTCTTTTCACATAATTACTTATAATTTCTCAAATTTTATTTGTTCAGACCGCGCTCCTATTCTGTTATTTGTTATTTAGAAACATCCCTCTACCTCAAACTCCGGTGGATTGTACACAAACACTTCCCCAACACCAAAATATAATGAAAATATTTACTCACATGTTATAGGTCGGTCCCTGACCTCCCTTCTCCTGCGATGTTTCATTTTGCCCACTATTTTGTGATTACTCCATTTTGTACAGATTCATTTCATGTACTGACATATCTTGACACACATTTAATTCACATACATTTAACACTGATAACATATTAAAATACACTGGTGTATTCGTTTATAATACACGATAAAAACACTGAAAAATATTACTTCTTAACACAAATTATATATATTTACACTTCACAGATTCTAATCACTAAGGCTGCTATTAAGCCTATCACACGTGACTTCTTGACCTCCCGTCTCCAAGGGTGAAATTTAGTAAATGTCGGCTTCCTATCTTGCCAGAATGTGAAAGTCTCGAACCATCTACTTCCTCCCTGCAATAGCACTCCTTCAAATCCCGTTTCCTGATGATCTGCTAGTCTTATTAACTCGAACGGCTCCTTTCTAGACCCTATTGGTTGGTCTAGCGAAAGTCTGTTCTGTCCACGGTCCCCTAAATAATCTATCGGTGACCTATTGATTTCTAGCAACTAGTACTTCTCGTAACTTAGTGCCTTTTAATAGTTCGTCTGCTTCCTTGAAACAATGTCTAGAGTTTCCTTCTCTTCTCCGCTTATTCGGTTCTCGAATTCCTATCCTTCCAGAATACTTTGCGAACCTTATTCTGTCCGTCCCTGCCCGGGTTCTTTAAAGTTGATAGAATGTTTATCTCGCTGTTACGGTACTTCAGTACGTTATGATACTTTTGGTCGTTTAATTTAAGACCTATCGCCCTTGGTTCTAAGTCCGCAGCCTGCTTTGACTGTAATTACTGAACTTTTTCACTGTAAACTTTATACTGTCGGAACTAAATCCTGTAACTAGGATTTTCCTAATTCTCCACACGGCGATACTGTAATAATACTTCTTGGTTATTCCTTATGGATGCACGTTGGTTCTCGATACCACGACGCCCTGGGCTATCGGAAACTGCATTTACTGCATCTACTTGTTGTACGGTATGACCTCCCCTGAAGTTCATACGTTTGAATATGGCGTGATGTAGCTTCGCGTCCCCTGGACGGAATAATACTGCACGATGTGATGTAGCATCTCCCCTCAAGGAGTACTGGTAAACTGCATTTGGTGATGCTCCAACGTCACGCCCCCTGGGCTCTCGGAATAACTGCATGATTGGCTTGGTGCTGCCAGGAGTTTTATACTCTTTAGTAAAAAAAAAGATAAAATCCTAGTCCTTTTCGTGACCAACTTTTGAACTAATTGTCGCACAATTATAAAAATTATATCTCCAGAAAGCTCGTTTTCTAAACGTAAAATGGCCTCACTGCGCATGAAAATCGATCGTGCATTTCTGAGATATTAAATAATTTTTAGTCTTCATCCGTGTGGGTGTTGCAGTTGATTTTTTTATTCCCCACTCCTCGGGTCTCAGTAAATCCCCGATGACGTATGCTACGTTTGCACTTCTCTCCTGGGTAATTATTAAAAGCTTTTTCTTTACACAAAAATCTCTAATCCGAAATGATTCACAGTACTGTATTTATTTACTTACTTTTATTCTTGCAAATGGGTTAAATTTAATTATTCTTCTTCTAGCACAGTTGCGCTGTTGCCGTTTTAATGCAACGTAAGAGCGATTTCCGAAACGTGCTTCTCTCTCATACAGCTGAAACTTTCCACTCAGTCTATTTATACTCGTGACTGACTCTTTATCAATGAGTCAGGCATGATCTCATTTCTCGGCCACCTGGGTGTAACGTCTTACACAACGTTATGTTAGCATCCCTTGCATGAAATCTTTCTATGTTCCATTTAAGACTGTATATTTCTTTCCTTCCTTTTACAAATATACATGGATTCGACCCCTTATGAGCCAATGGTACATGGGTTCATCTCTCCCCTCCTTAGGTAAATAAATTTTCGAAAAATGTTGAGGAAATTTATTTCAATTATTCATAAAAATCTTATTTTTCCTTTAACTGTCGAAGCCATCATAACGTTTATCCGTACCTTCTCATCTTTATTCCTTTAAGATCCCAAGTTATTTTGTTTTTTCTCCTTTTAAGTCATATCCGGTAATTGTGTAGGTTGGGTACGCTCTGTCCCTACCCTTTCTTTCCTCTTTTTATTTGTCTGGACTACAAGTTCCCAGAACCTCATTCTTCTTTAAGGGTGTGGTCTATCCCTACCCGTTTCTTTATTTCATCATTCTCCGTTCTTAAATTGAAATTTTCTTCTTCAACAAATTCAATTATTTCTCTTATTTCCCAATACAGTTTCTCCAATTCGCATTCGCACTCGAATGGTTGGGCTCTGTTTTCTTTTTCTGCCTTACTCTCGTTTTTGTCAAAAGTGAATTCATCATCTCTAATTTGTTCCATGACCAGGGCTTGTTCATTGCCTTCATCGAAGTCTTCGGGAGGGTAATATACTTTTAAATTCGCGGAGTTCATGGTCACTTCGTGATTCGTTTCACAGTGCCGAATTCAATGAGCATTATTTCTCAAATCTCTTATTATTTGATATGGTCCGTGGTACATTTTCTGGAACTTCTTGTACACACGGTTCCCTGGATCCGAAATGGCTGGTCTTTTTACTAACACCATTTCCCCTGCTAATAGTGGTCGATGATACCTCTTGTGCCTATTTCTTCTTTGTCTCCTTTCGGCTTGAGCTTTTAGATGCTCAAAGGCTCTTCTAATACGTACATCTCTTCCAGGCTGAGCGTCTGCTGGCCTAGGAATTACCAGACTCCAAGGTCTCTCTGGTTGCTCATTCCGATGTAACGTTATTGGAATCTCTCCCGTAGATTCATGGATTGTATTGTTTGTACAAAATTCGATAATATCCAGGATATCTATCCATTTCCAATTTTCTTCGGCACAGTATATTCTACAATACTTGGCCGTCTCCCTCATCACTCTTTCCACAGGATTTGCCTCAGGATGGCGAATACTTGACAAAATCTGACGTATTCCAAGTCTTTCTAATTCCTGTCTGAATTCTACACTTGTAATACAACTACCGTGATCCGACAACAAATTCTCGGGTTTTCCCACAATCGGTATCACTTTTTCTTTGAGTCGTTTTAACACCTGTTTGGTACTAGTCTTCTGTATGGGAGCAAGGACAACCATTTTTGTGAACACATCCATAGCCACCATTATGTGTCGATTTCCTCGCCTAGCCTTTGGCAAATGTCCGAAATTATCAATAGAAATGATTTGACCTGGCCTCTCGGGCAACAATGGTATAGGCTTTTGTCTCATCAGAAATGCATTTGGTTTAATCCTTTGACATAGATCACATGTCTTTAGCGTATCCCTCACAGTTTTTCTCAGTCTCGGCCATACAAATGCTTCTTTCAACATCGAGACTGTTTTGTCGACTCCCATATGTCCGAACGATCTATGGGCTAACCATACCATTTTTCTCTGCAAATTCGCAGGTACAACGATCCTTAATCGTGTATGGTCAGAGTCCACAAACTTATATAATAATCGATTATAGAATGTGTAATCTTGAGCTATCTTATTAGCTTCCGTGTACGCCGGTGTTCCCCTTATCAAACTTCCTTCAAGGAACGATATGAGCATGTTCATCCATGGATCCTCACGTTGTCGTTGACCATAGCTTCTTAATTCATTTAGATTACGCTGATCCCTGTCTTCCAAATCAATAGCCATTACTTCCTCTTCTGTGGACTCTGGCTGTCTACTTAAATAATCTGGAACTACATTTTCTTTTCCTGGGCAATACTCTATATTTACATCAAACTGTTGAATGTATAAAGCCCAACGCATCAACCTTTGACTGGATATATCAGTCTTCATCAAAAAGGTTAAGGCTTTATGATCCGTCCTTAATGTGACTTGAAACCCATATACGATCTTTCGCCAATATTGCAGCGCGTGCAATATTGCTAACAGCTCGATTTCGCTGATTGTATAATTCTTCTCGTGTGGTTTCAGTCTCCGACTTGTGAAAGCTAGATAATTTTTCTTATCAGGATTATCCGGGTTTTCCTGATATAGCATTGCCCCTATTCCAATCTGGGATGCATCTGTCTGTATAATAAATCTCTGATTAAAATCAGGATATCCTAGCTTCACATAGTTTAAGAGCATTTCCTTGGCCTCTATAAATGTTTTTTCTGTTTCCTCCGTCCATTTCCACTTGCCCCCCCTTCTTCAGAAGGTCCTGTAGTGGTGCAACAGTTTTTGTGTATGATGGACAATGACCTGAGAAAAATCCAATCAATCCCAAAAACTGGCGAACGTTTTTCACCTTCAAAGGCCTTGGAAAATCTTTTATCGATTCTAATTTGCATGGATTTGGTTTAACCCCATCCTTATCAATCACATGCCCCAAAAATGTTACTTGTCTCTGACAAAAATATGATTTCTTCAAATTAATCTTGAAGTTAGCCTTTCTTAAATTTTCCAATAATTTCTTTAACTTTTCCAAATGTTCCTCAATGTTTTCTGAGGTAAGCAAAATGTCATCCACGTAACGGATAGTGCAATCTTTCACTTCCTCTGACAGGTTTCGATCAAGCGCTCTTATCAAGGCAGATCCCGCGGTCTTCAATCCAAACGGACATCTCCTGAAGCAGTATATTTGTTGGTCGAGCTGAAATCCAGTTAAAAGACTGGTTTTCTCTTCCAGTTCGAGATGATGATACGAAGAAGTCATGTCAATATTTGTGAAAATCTTCTTGCCTTTGAATTTCCTCAGTAATTCTTTTATGGGTGGTGCCGAATCATTTTCTGGTATGATTTTTGCATTTAAATTCCTGGCATCTATACACACCCTTACTGAGCCATCCGGTTTACTCACAATTACTAATGGACTAACATAAGGTGTCGCCATCTTTTCTATCACACCTGCATTCATCATCTCCTGCAGTGTTTTTTTCGTTTGTGGGTAATGTTTTTCCGCAACCGGGTATTGTTTTTGTCTGAACGGTGCCCAATCATTGACTTGGAACGCATATTTAAAATTTTCAATCTTCCCTGGCTTGGAATCAAATACGTCCCTGAAGTTTAATAGTAACTCCTTTAATTGTTCCTTATTTTCGAGGTTAACTTTAGCTTCCTCTATTTTTCCTGACAGGTTGGTTTCGAACTCAGTTTCCAAACTATCTTCGAGTTCTATATTTAGGACATCAAATATCTTTTCTATGTCCTTACAACCTTCTTCCGTCACTTCTTCCACATGCCATACCTGTTCTCCTATTTTCACATCCTGTTCCTCTAAATTTATATTTTGTTCATTCACATCCTCTTTTTGAATCCTAATGCAATTTTGCGCTAGGTCTATGATGACCTTGTTCTCACGGATAAAATCAATACCTAATATGACATTATACGGTAATTGATTTACCAGCAAAAAGCATTGCGAAATTTCAGCGTTACCCATGATCAAATCGATGTATACCCGAAATTTACATGTTAAAGATTTTTCAGGAATAATTCCCTTAATCTTCACACTTGATGTGGGAATTTTCAATACGCGGCCTCTTGTTTCCAATTCATTTAGAAGGGTTTGCGTAATTAAACTTATAGTTGATCCAGTATCAATTAATGCCCTGACCAGTAATCCTTCTATCCTTAGCATAATGATAGGTAGTTCTCTTTTAATAGGTGGAATTCCTTCCACATCCTCGTTAATCAGTTCATCTGGTCTTGCTATCCAATTCACAATTTCTACCTCCTCCCAGCTCCTGGTATGTTTCCACTTTTGATGATTTAAATTTGAAGTTTTTTTTAAACCTGAGGGCTTCCTTTCCCCTCATTCCTCAAGTGAGCTTGTAGCTCCAAGCTTTGAGCTCCGTCTAGTCGGACGGGTGATTTTCGGTTCTTTATTGCCTCACTCCACCGGACTTTTTGCCTTTCAGGTTCGTCTGGTCGTTCATTCATGTAACGAAGACTTTCCTGATATCTTTCTTCTATTTCGGCCCGATATTCATCGTCCCTATCCTTTGGCCTTACGTTCCTTCTGGGATAATTTTCCCATCTATTTCGGTTATCTTGCCTCTGATTGTTATTGTTATAGGGTCGGTTTTCTTGTTGCCTATTACCCGTATTCCTAGGATTTCTTCCTCGATATCCTCCTCTATAGTATGGCTGTATTCCCCTAGGTTCTTGGTGTCCATACTCTCGACCTAGTCCCTGAGTATCAGTACTAGTGGACTGATTTCTGGTCGATGGTTTCTCTCTATTTTCTTGACTGCTGGCCATATGTACTTGTTCAGTCTGTCTTGGATGCCTGGGAATAACGTGTGAAGTCGTCATATCTAATTGACGTAATACGCTCTCCACTTCCACAGCACTTCTGGCTTTTGATGAGATTAACAACCTCTGGATCTCATATGGAAGTTGTCTTGCAATGGCGGCACACAGGTCGTTCTCAGCAGGAGCAATGTCAAGTTCCCGGAATTTACACAGCTGAGCGGTGAAAAATTCTGAGTACTTAGTTGGGCCATTTGTGCTATACTTCCTAGAGTACCGCTCTAGCCTCAAATTCTCTTGGACATCTGCTGCCCAATATCGTTTCAGAAACGCTTCTCTAAAGCCTTCCACCGTATCAAAAGTGTACCTGAAGCTTCTGAACCAGGTAAGACAATCACCTGCCAACAGCTTCTCAATTGCTCTCAGTCTCCGATCCTGAGGAACTTTCATTTCGTTCAAGTACTCTGCGACTTCCTTTAACTAGTATTTAGGAGTAATAGACATATTGTTACCCGTAAACTTCACCGGTCTGTCCTCATTCGACTTGATGATATTTATTAACTGACCATTTGTCTGATTCATGTACGGGGTTGACATCGCCATTGGGTATCCTGGGTTCTTATAAGGGTTCTCCCCTCCTACGTCCCTATCTTGATCTGTGCCTTGTTCACGGGGATCTACCCATCTTGTCTTTGGAAACTCATCCTGACTCTCAAATTCTAACTTCCTTTCTCTTCGGGCACTTTCTTCATTAGCCATGAGTTGAATTTCCATTTGACTGTTCTTATGTTCAGTCCTCTCCAACCGGGATCCTAATTCATTTTGAATTCTTTCCTGATTTTTCTTACTGGTTTCCAGTTCTCGTTTGAGTTGGATTTTCTCGTCCCTGAAGCTATCCCTGATTTCATTTAAGTGTTCTTCTACCTCTTTCTTGATGACCATGACCTTTTCTTTTATAATTTCTGGCTTAACGTCACCTTTAGTATCTAGGTCTTCTCGCATTTCCTTTATCTTTTTCTCCATCTCCTTTTGTCCTTTGTAGACTTTGTCCAGGATCTTGTTCATATCCTCTCGAGCCTTTCCTTGTTCCTCGAATATAATTGTTATGTCGGTCATAACCTTATCTATATCTCCCTTTGTGTCTCCCATTTGTTTTGTTAATCCTATTACCGTTTCCTGTATTCCAGTAACCCCTTTATCTATCCTCTCTATTTTTACGAGTTGTTCATCACGATCCCTTTTTCGTTGCGTGCTTTCATTCTTAAGATTCCCTTCGTATTCACCTAACTTCGTAGTAATATCCCCCTCATGCTTCTTCAACCATTCATCCACCTGTCCCTTTTTTCTGAATCGGCCTCACCTTGCCTCTTTTTTTTTTTTTTTTTTTTTTTTTTTTTTCAGAATTCATATTTATTGGTAAACAATTGACCTACAGTATGTATCATTAGTTTTATATCTCTGAATGAAATAAAATATTGGTCACTTTTCATGAAAAGTTCACATAAAGAGTTCACCAGAAGTTTTCCACTCATGTTCTGAACCGTTGTAATCATTTCTTGCGTATCCATATTCCCCATTTGTGTCTTATAACCTGAAATTATAAATAGGAATGCTCTCTCACAAGGACCAGACCCTTCGTTGCTCTTCTTAGCCATATCATTGAGCTCATTTATGAAGTCCGCCCTGATGACGTCACTGTAGATCGAAACGAGCTTTCTTCTTCAGCTGTTCTATGTTTACATTTCCTCTTAACATCAGTTATTTCTGCCTGAATTTTCTCGACTTTTCCCTCGAGGGCTCCGACTTTCTCCTCAACCCTTTCAAATCGGGTTCCTAGCTTATTCACACTTTCTTTTATCTCATCCCGGGATGTATTACAAATATCGCTGTTAAATTTTATCTGATCTTCAAATTTTTCCTGCACACCTTGGATCTGGGTTACAAGTTCATTTTCACACCCGTCTACATTCTCTTTACAGGTTTTTTCCATGCTATTTAATTTAGTTTTAATAGAACCAAAATTACCTTCTAAATTTCCAAAATTTTCTTGACATTTATCTTGGTATTTTACCGTACTTTCCTTTAAGATATTTATTTGGGCTTGCAATCCTGCATTAAATGTGTTTCTCTCACTTTGAAATGCCTCTAGCTTATCCCCAAATGTTTTATCCAATATTTGAAATTTGGACTCTATATTTCCTTCTATACTTTCTCGGAGTTCATTTGATTCCTTTTTCATTCCCTCAATTTCCGCCTTCACTTCATCGTTCATTCTTACACAGTTAGCTTGGATAGCTTCTAATTTAATTCCCATGTTATCACTGTTAGTTTTTAATGATTCTAAACTTTGATTCATGGATCCTAACTTTTTGTTATTTTCATCCTGTTGAAGGCCCAATGTATTGTCTATCGTTTCAAATTTATTGTTTATAGCCTCCAACTTTTCCTTACTGTCGGCTTTTATAGCCTCCAACTTTTCAATACTATCGGCTTTTATAGCCTCCAACTTCTCATTACTATCAACTTTTATAGCCTCCAAGAGCCCTTGCAATTCCTCACTCAATACCATCTTATTAGAATACAGTGGGCTACTCATGCCACATCGCTGGTACATGCTTGAGAGATGGCAATCTGAACCATTGTGTCCCAATTTCTTCAAATATTTACTTTGGTACGGGTGTTTACTACAACGTACCCTTTTGATATCTTTATTCAATCTTAGAAACCTTTATGGAAGTATTTAAAAATTCAAAATTTCGAAAAACCACTTAAAAAAAACATGAACATTTTGATTTTTCGAGAAAATTCGGGTTTTCCCTAGGAAAACTCATCCCTGCGTACTGGGCGCCATGAAAAATGAGTGGTAGGGGGTTGTTAAATTCAGGGCTGCTCGGTGTGAGTTTCCAGTGACCCATGCGGTCAGTTAACATTATATGTTATAGCTATTCCTATCATTACTTTACTTTTACATGAAATGACCGTCTTAAGTGTTCCTCTAGTTATTAATCCAAGCACAGTACTTCTATGCCCCCCTGTGCCCTTCCAGCAAGAAATATGCAAATCACAGTATGCCAGCAATGCTCAAATCGGGATTTTCGGGGTTTTGGTACGTTGTCCCACTCTGTGACTTACACATTTTGGATTAAATAGAGGATACACTTCCAAAAATAACAACAAAATCAACTCCTATTTCAAAACATTTAATTAACCAAAATTATGGCGCTTCAAACAAATAAACTATTGACCCAATCCTTCTATTTGTTCAAAATGAACAAGGAATATGTAAAAATCAAACAAACATTGTATTAAAATACATGGTTTCCTTCAAACCAACAATTCATAATTATTTTCACTTCCATAAAGTATCTATCTTAGAGTTCAACATAATCACGAGCTCCAATGGCTCGATATTTTACCATAATAACGGTGTCATTCTTTCATACACCTCAATAACTATTTTATGAGTTTCTTATCATCAAACAAATATATAATCATATTTAAAGTACATGTTACTTCTCTACTTAAATGTTTGGGCATTCCACAATATTCTCAACATTACCATCTCTCTCAAGTTTCACAAATCCACTACAGTGATCGGGAAAATACCTGTGTACTCCAGAGTTACAAAAGATTACTTGACAAAGTCAAAAACTATGATTACTCCCGGAATCTAGTTATCTTCATTGAACTCATGGAATCCTACATCCATACAACATTACATTAGGGATTTTATTTATTTATTTGTCTTATACGACCATTATCACACAAGAAAGCTACGATCTGAACTGGCAAGCGAATTTCATCTACATGGACCTCGGTTCAAACCCGGGTCATTTACAACTTTTAAACACTCACGGTGTGTTACTACTTCTCTTAGACGTTCCTTTCTGACCTAGCACACTTGCAAATACAAGGGTCGGACCGTAATCACTTGGGCGAGATTTATGGCTAAGAGGGGAACCTCCCGCCTTGCCCATGCGAGGCCGCTATACTCAATGCTTTTAAAACAGATCTTTCTTTTCTTCAGTTCTCTGGGGAGACCTGGCGTTTCTTTCATATTCTTTCAACAACATTATTAGGTTCATAAACCACTTTCGTAATCTTGGCATTTATTAATTATGAAGGGTCATCATTGATTGGTAAGAGTAATTCACATACAACGACGAATACTTAGGGGCTTCAAATAGACGAGTCTAGGTTCGACTCTCTTAACATGCCTCGGGAACCATTCCCATATTGGAGGACTTACACAAATGCGACTTAGGGTCGGCCGTGGCCTATATTTCCTGCGCTCATAATACCATACATTTGCTCCCTATTACAAAACAACATAACACACATGGCCTCGTGATCTACGTCACTATTGGAGGACTTTAATATGACTCAATTACCGCAATCAATTATCCCTCATAAGTAATTTACCAAGTACCTTTATATTCTACGCATTCCTAGCGTGACAATTTACTTTAAGGCGCTACAATGCGCTATACATTATTTTAAGGCCTAGCGTCTTCCAAAGAACTGATAGATTCAACATCAACGATTTATCCATATTTTTTATATTAATCCTTTCCCTTGACAATAATCGCTATATTTTTAAGAACATGCATTAACACCATGTCTTTATACTTTTATTAAGACTCAAACGCTCTTACTTTCATATCATTCAATTTAATTTTTATTTATATTTCTTTTATATTATTATTATTATTAGTACGCTTGCTTTTGTAACATTCGACAAATACACTGACATTTTATTCCATACATTTCCTCTACAGGATATATTCTTTTCACATAATTACTTATAATTTCTCAAATTTTATTTGTTCAGACCGCGCTCCTATTCTGTTATTTGTTATTTAGAAACATCCCTCTACCTCAAAATCCGGTGGATTCTACACAAACACTTCCCCAACACCAAAATATAATGAAAATATTTACTCACATGTTATAGGTCGGTCCCTGACCTCCCTTCTCCTGCGATGTTTCATTTTGCCCACTATTTTGTGATTACTCCATTTTGTACAGATTCATTTCATGTACTGACATATCTTGACACACATTTAATTCACATACATTTAACACTGATAACATTTTAAAATACACTGGTGTATTCGTTTATAATACACGATAAAAACACTGAAAAATATTACTTCTTAACACAAATTATATATATTTACACTTCACAGATTCTAATCACTAAGGCTGCTATTAAGCCTATCACACGTGACTTCTTGACCTCCCGTCTCCAAGGGTGAAATTTAGTAAATGTCGGCTTCCTATCTTGCCAGAATGTGAAAGTCTCGAACCATCTACTTCCTCCCTGCAATAGCACTCCTTCAAATCCCGTTTCCTGATGATCTGCTAGTCTTATTAACTCGAACGGCTCCTTTCTAGACCCTATTGGTTGGTCTAGCGAAAGTCTGTTCTGTCCACGGTCCCCTAAATAATCTATCGGTGACCTATTGATTTCTAGCAACTAGTACTTCTCGTAACTTAGTGCCTTTTAATAGTCCGTCTGCTTCCTTGAAACAATGTCTAGAGTTTCCTTCTCTTCTCCGCTTATTCGGTTCTCGAATTCCTATCCTTCCAGAATACTTTGCGAACCTTATTCTGTCCGTCCCTGCTCGGGTTCTTTAAAGTTGATAGAATGTTTATCTCGCTGTTACGGTACTTCAGTACGTTATGATACTTTTGGTCGTTTAATTTAAGACCTATCGCCCTTGGTTCTAAGTCCGCAGCCTGCTTTGACTGTAATTACTGAACTTTTTCACTGTAAACTTTATACTGTCGGAACTAAATCCTGTAACTAGGATTTTCCTAATTCTCCACACGGCGATACTGTAATAATACTTCTTGGCTATTCCTTATGGATGCACGTTGGTTCTCGATACCACGACGCCCTGGGCTATCGGAAACTGCATTTACTGCATCTACTTGTTGTACGGTATGACCTCCCCTGAAGTTCATACGTTTGAATACGGCGTGATGTAGCTTCGCGTCCCCTGGACGGAATAATACTGCACGATGTGATGTAGCATCTCCCCTCAAGGAGTACTGGTAAACTGCATTTGGTGATGCTCCAACGTCACGCCCCCTGGGCTCTCGGAATAACTGCATGATTGGCTTGGTGCTGCCAGGAGTTTTATACTCTTTAGTAAAAAAAAAAGATAAAAAAGTCCTTTTCGTGACCAACAATTATAAAAATTATATCTCCAGAAAGCTCGTTTTCTAAACGTAAAATGGCCTCACTGCGCATGAAAATCGATCGTGCATTTCTGAGATATTAAATAATTTTTAGTCTTCAGCTGTGTGGGTGTTGCAGTTGATTTTTTTATTCCCCACTCCTCGGGTCTCAGTAAATCCCCGATGACGTATGCTACGTTTGCACTTCTCTCCTGGGTAATTATTAAAAGCTTTTTCTTTACACAAAAATCTCTAATCCGAAATGATTCACAGTACTGTATTTATTTACTTACTTTTATTCTTGCAAATGGGTTAAATTTAATTATTCTTCTTCTAGCACAGTTGCGCTGTTGCCGTTTTAATGAAACGTAAGAGCGATTTCCGAAACGTGCTTCTCTCTCATACAGCTGAAACTTTCCACTCAGTCTATTTATACTCGTGACTGGCTCTTTATCAATGAGTCAGGCATGATCTCATTTCTCGGCCACCTGGGTCTAACTTCTTACACAACGTTATGTTAGCATCCCTTGCATGAAATCTTTCTATGTTCCATTTAAGACTGTATATTTCTTTCCTTCCTTTTACAAATGTACATGGATTCGACCTCTTTTGAGCCAATGGTACATGGGTTCAATACATAAAAAATTGATGTTTTTTTGTGTTTCCCAACCCTAAAAAACCTATTACCCAGGCTTTTCCCGTAAGCTTGCCAGAGGAGTATTTCGTGACGTCGTTGATGACTTCACGGAAGCCGCCATTTCGTTTTAGGGGAATTTCATACGCGGCCGTATCGCAGTGTATAATTGTCCCGGATTTTCTAGGTCAGAAACCTTTGCAGGAGTGTACACAACAACTCACCAAAATTTCATCGAAATCGGAAATCTATATGTACGCATAAGGGACGAACAAACATACATTTATTTTAGCCTATTTTCATTTAAGAAGAAATAGGCTTATGAGATCACCTTTTGTCCGTGTGTCTGTGTGTGCGTGTGTGATTCGTGTGTGTGTCTCTCCCTAATAAAATCTAAACGGCTGGAGCGATTTTAATGAAACTCGGTAAGTTCATAGCACTATTCCGGACGACCCCGACCGTGCCCTTCAAATTTTGTTACGTCTCACCAATCCAACATGGTGGCTGTGCGAAATACTTCACCAGCTTTCAATATCTCCGAAACTTTTACCGACATCACCCTGGAATTTCGGACGGTGATAAAGGGAACTAGTAGAAGTTCACCTATGTGACTTTTGAAAACTTCGTAATGCACCCGTTCATTCGAGGCATGCGATGACCCATCTGCCATTACATCGCATACCTGGCATCCCAGGCCAGAGTGGAGTTAAATGAACATGAAATAAAATAAGCAATGTGTCGGAAATTCAGTTGAAATATCACAAAAGCAGAGGGTAACACGGGATAAAGTATCTCTAGGGTCGATACGGGCTTAAATTTAGTCATACTAGCAAATAGAAATGGGCGCCATCAACTGAACCCCTTGCAAACCACATCCTTTCTGGTTAAGCCTTAATTGAGACAAAAGAAAGGATTGGGAAACAACATCATCATCAGATCACAACTAAGATATAAACAAAATTTATTTGAACTTGATCAGTCAGACAGAAAATGAAACATAAACCCTGCCTAAGAGTATGGTCGAATGTAAAAGTTATGATGTTATAGTCCTCACAAATCGAACCATCTCTGCACTATCTTAAATAATTCTCATCCACATGAAAAATAAAAATAACTAAAGTTCGCTTGAGTTTTCAGGGCCACCGTAGCACTATGTCCTTTCGTCACTGACATTTCGTGATCCCTGAGACCTAACTTTCGCTAACATAACATCAGTAAATATCACAAAAGCAGAGGGTAACACGAGATAAAGTATCTCTAGGGTCGTTACGGGCTTAAATTTAGTCATACTAGCAAATAGAAATGGGCGCCATCAACTCAACCCCTTGCAAACCTCACTGATTACAAAAATCAGATCATTTAAATAAATATTATATTCATCAATTAATTAAATCATTTGTAAATCACCCACACACTCTCATTTCATTATCTCATTTAAATTAAATTATCTCAATCCATCCATTTAAATTATTTAATTCATTAATTTAAGTTGCAATTCCTCAGTTTATTTAAATCATATCGTTTTTAAATTAATTTAAATTTATTTAAATTTTATTGTTATCAGCTCCTTTTATTAATTATCACCATTTAATTCATTTGTTTATCAGCTGTTTAATCAACTATTAATTTATTTAATTCATCGGCTGTTTAATCAACTATTAATTTATTTAATTCATCGGGTCAGATCATTAATATGCTTAAACTTCAGATTATAATTCCATAAATTATTATTATTATTATTATTAGAAAATCTTGGATTATCAAAAAAAAAATTTTTAATTAATCTCCTAAAAATTGTTTAATACTGTTTATAGAACTTTGTCTTAAAATTTTACCAGTTCCAAGCTATACCTCATACTTAATTATCATGCCAAAATAATACGTTGCTCTCACAAAATCACGTTGGATCTCACCATCCAAAACTTCACCATTTAATTCCACGTTGTCAAATATCACATTTGAACACCATAATTATTTCACATAACACCACAATTATTCAGCTCACAGCATGAATTTCAAAATTACGCTAGACTAGGGCTCAACGACTTCATGTCTGCCTCAAAACTCTCATTGGCAATATTGCAAACTTTATACTGGCAACCTCGAAAACTCCTATCAAAAATACTTCACATCATCACGTAGTATGATCCACAAAAAATATAACTGGCTTCAGATGGTTATCGCACATAATCTACAAGAACTGTAATTAATATTGTCATGTCTAGACAACTTCATAAACAATAGGAAAATTACCTTAGTAATCGTAATCCAATTCAAGATTTGGTTTAATTCAGAGTATAAACTCTCTTAAGATCTTCAAGATTTACTTAAGAAAACACCAATGTGTTGTATTAACTCACTTCAAAAATATCTGATAATGATCTGCCTCAGAATAAATTCTGACAATAAATAATTCGTCTTATAAGACTGAATTACTTGATATCCTTCTCAAAGGTATGAAATCACTCACAAAGAGTATCAAAAATATTAACTGTTAAATGAATATACTCTCAAAAGAGTATTGCAACAAACTATTGGATTGGCAAAACAAGAATTACAAAGTGTAACCCTGCTGACATTTATTTTTAACTTATTTAACAAAAATCAACTAATATGTGACTGGTAGTTTATTGTTTAATCCTCTTACGATCATAATTACACTCAGATGATAATATGAGACCCTCAATTGGCAGGTTAGGTGAGTACCACCACACAGCTACGCAAGGTAACAGGCCCCGCCTCGTAGACTAATATGAAAAATCCCTAAAATGACAGGTTAGGTGAGTGCCACCACACAGTTACTCAAGGTAACAGGCCCCGTCTCGTAGACTAGTGAATGAGTGTACATGATTGGAATCAACAAGACTCTAATTGTCACATAAAAGCAATATGCATTCACTTGAGTGAATACAATTTAATATCACCAAACAAACCAATAAAATAAAAAAATCCCTGCTGATGAACTCTACATACACGCTAGTATGCAATGAACTGACGATAAATTCTAACTATCCAATTGCAGATCACGAGTTCGAAACACTCGCTAAAAATATCCATAATCAAGAAATACTATCCTCACAAAAAATATAAAGATCAAATCCTGATTAATAAAGTCAATCAATGGTGAGAACATTGGATAAATGTGCCTGCCATATCATATGGTAACACCATATTTTAGCAAACGGAGTGGTAAAACATTCAAGCCATGTCGAAAAAGTAATAACAACACTCCTATCAAAAATACGAGTGTGCCCAGTGTTCATGTAAAAATCATATCAGTAATGCCATAACTCTTACAATACCTCCATATCCAGATGTTAATAAAATTCAAAGATCGTCGGTAATCCAAGTGTTTGCCACAGATTTCTCGCAAGATTGACGAAAAACGCTGCATTAATCACTGAACTAACACCTGACTCCATCCAAGTGAACTTGATGTCGTAGTAATCCTCTTCGTTAGGAACCGAATCCATCGCTCTGAGCTTCCATCGCGTCTCCGTATCCGCCTAGCACGACATGATGAAATGAAGAGTATCCATCATGGATATTGTCCAAAATTCTCCACAAAAGTTCGAAAACACTGAGTACCCCATTCTCTCTTCGGATGTGTTTCGCCACTGTTCAGTAAGAAGTTCGATCGGCATTCCATAATAATATTCGTCTTCACTACGATCGAATTACACTGGTAGAAAATTGTGACTTCAAAAAGTGTACTTATTTTTTTGTGAATACATTTTATAAATGTTCATGACGTGTAACTTTTATACTGCACGTGCCACTATTCACAAAGTGCATAAGATCACACATCTTAACTTGCCATAAGCAGTAATGTTTGAACGGCCCCATGGTCGCCTTAAATATGCCCGGTTCAAATGCATTATAAAATATGCTGTAACACCACTGAAATAAGTTAAGTCCATCTGACTATCCGTAGAAAAATGTGTAACTATAACTGGACTGAACGACTGGACTGCTGAAATCCAAGTCCCAACATCTCAAACATGAAAAATGTCCGAGTATAATGTTCAACTCGTTGACTATCACATAGTACCAAAAATGTCGCCCACAGCACGACACGTTCCGCTTCACTGTCCATGTGTAACATGAGGTTAAACACTGGCCTCATTATACTGCTTCGCTACGCGGTTATTCATTGAGAATGTAGCCGAAATAATGTTTCTCATTCCCAATGGAATACTGCGTGTTACTTCGGTACGTTATGAGCTTGTAAAAGCGTTGCTGTTCCACCTGTATGTGAATGCAATGTTGAAAATAACATGTGTTTAATCACCGGCTTCCTGGCTAAAGTTAACGGCCTGCCTGACTCGTCCTTCGGACAGCCTGTGCTCCAATACCGAACTCCTAAGATTACATTGCCGGCTTCGCTTAGCGACTCTCTCCTGCATGTAATTCGCCGTACTGCACTGCCTTATAAACTGTATCGCTCCACGACTTGTTGCGTGCACCTACTGTTACCGCACAACTCAATCAACCCAACTGTATTGCTTGAATGTTTTTTCATATTAGTCTACGAGGCGGGGCCTGTTACCTTGCGTAGCTGTGTGGTGGTACTCACCTAGCACGTGACGTCCTCCTTCCTTCCGCTTTCTGACGTCACAGATCTAACCTCGACCCCTATCTTCTGCTATAAAGTCATAACATAACTTAAGGAGTTATCCATCTTTCTTCAAGTTGTTGTCAATAATATTTCTCGTTATTTCCTTCTCTTGTGAGGTTAGATAAGACTTTATTTCTAATTAATCTTTATAAACATCCATTATTTCTCCCGTGATTCCATACGTTTGAGGGGTAGTGGCTCCTTCTCCCTCAGCCTCCTACGTCATTTCCTGCAATTCTTCTGACTCGATCTGAGTGCCATCTTTTCTCCTTGACCACAAATCTCAACTACGGTTCTACCACAACTGGCGTAGCCGATAGCCTCAACTAGGTATCGGGTACAGTAACTACAAAATCAACGTGGCAGCCAAGCGAAGTTGCGACTTTTAAATAGACGTTTTTCGCGATTTAACCAACCAAACGCAATGAAACTTGGTACAGTATAAGTTCACACACATTGTAATGTACCGACATCTAACTTCGCTCAATTGTTTACATAACCTAAAGATGGTGGCTGTGCGAAATATTTCACCGGCATTCTATATCACTTAAACTATTACCGGTATCACCCTGAAATTTTGTATGGAGCTAAAGGGCACTACTGGAAGTTTATCTACAAGACTTTCAAAAACCGGTTAACTACAAAACGAACATGGCGGCCAAGCGAAGTTGAAAGTTTTAAATAGACTTTTCTCGCGATTTAATAAGCCAAACGCAATGAAACTTGGTACAGAAAATGTTTATACACATTGTAATGCACTTGTATCTAATTTACTTCAATAGTTTACATAACCTCAAGATGGCGGCTGTGCGAATTTTAAAATTAAGTTTTTATTTCTTGTGTCGTAATCATGCGATCGAAGTGAAAGTTTGAATAATGAACCTACGCAATAATTTTCCTTTATTGGTACATGACTATATGGCCTATACATATAACAATCCTACTTGGCGACCATCCGAAATATTTAGACGGTTCTCAATATCTACGAACCTATTACAGGAATCAAACTGAATGTATTATGTTCATAGGGGCTATGCACATAATTTCACCTATAGGACTTTCAATAACCTGGTGAGCACAAATCCAACATGGCGGCGACTCGAGGTATAAATATTCACATGGACATTTCTCGGAATTTAACCATCCGAGTGCAGTGAAACTTGGTACAGTAAATCCTTATACAAATGTTAATCCACTGGCATCTAATTTATTTCAATTGTTTCCTTAACCACATGATGGCAGCTGTGCGAAGTTTTAAAATATCGTTTTTACTTCTTGTATCCTAATCATGGGATTGAAGTTGGAATACTACACGTACACAATAATCTTCATGTAATAGTGCATAACTCTGAGACCTAAACATATAAAAATCCAAGATGGCGACTATCCGAAATATTTAGACGGTTCTCAATATCTACGAATCTATTAAGCAATCAAACTGAAATTTTATATGTTGGTAGAGGCGATTAACCTAAATAGGATATATGAAAATAGGCCGTATAGTTCTTCACGGAACTACTTGTTATATAATGTAGTAGATAGTAGATGTAGTAGAAAGCATACAAGCCATATAACCCATAACGAGTATATAATGTTGTGGCGGCGGTATCACAGTCTGCCACCAGGTATCGCCCAGGGGCAGAGGCAACCAATCCATAGACCTTAGTTGTCACTAATGCTAGCGTTGTCCATGATGACAGTGTTTGGTTGTTAGGAAATGGGCATTAAGCTATCTGTTCTTTGTGCATGTGACTGTATTTGTGGTTCTTGAAATATAAAAGTGTGTTCATCCCACAATGTTAATAGTTGTAAGACCCGTACTGAGGCTTTCAAAGACATCGGAGTGCCAGAAATTCGACCTGAAGGGGATGTCTAACGTGCCAGTAAACATACTGACACGGATCCCTCGCATTTGAGCACCCTCAAATGGCAACTGCCTGCACCAAGATTCAATCCTGCAAACTTGGGAACAGCAGGCGAGAACGTTATAGCTGCGCCTTGCAGCCAGTCCTAGATAAACCTCCTCGTGTTGTAGCGGCTAGCATTCTTGGCTGTCGGCCTGGAGCGGAGGTCCGGGTTCGATTCCTGCTTCTGCCAAGATATATAATTCTGGTCTGGTGGTTGAAACGGGGTCCAATTATCACCTCAGCCATCTTGGAAGTGGATTTCCGTGGTTTCGCCACTTCTAATTCAGGCAAATGCGGGGATACTCCTAACTTAAGGCCACGGCCGCCTCCTTTGCAATCCCTACCTGAATTACAAATACATGTCCACTTCCTGGTGAAATGGCTAGCATTCTTAGCTGTCACCTCGGAGCGGAGGTCCGAGTTCGATTTCCGGCTCTGCCAACAAATTTAATTCTGGCCTGAGGGCTGAAACGAGTCACACTCTGTCTCATGAAGAAAAACTGAAAAAAGAAATTGCATTTTAAAAGCAGAAAGCCTTTTGAATATTCCTTGTAGATCAGGTGCATTCTTATACATCCAGTATGGAATATTACGTCATTAGTTCCCCTAGAACACACACGGCAGGTTTCCTGTGGACAGTCACTTCCAATAATGGTCTGGAAGTGTTCCATCAATGGCAAGGTAAGTCCGTAGATTAATGCATATAAGGCGGTTCAAGATACCGGAGGATGTTCTCAAACATGAAAAGTTCATGTTGAATGAAGGTCACATGACTGCACTATGATTGGTAGAAAGTTCTATGATACTTTTGTCTCTCACTTTTAAGACAACATGGATATGTCTGGACAATTCAAAGGCAATTTTTCATAGGACTTGGTCATGATTGTTAATGAATAACACATTCAGTTTGAGATTTGCTGGGAAATCGAGGTGAGCCAATACAATGATTTCAAGAAATGACCTAGGCCCTTTTGAGCCAGGGTGAACCATATAGGCTATAACCGCTTTACATTTTTGTTCACCATGTTTTCAGCATTATTATAAAAATATGGTGAATATCTGAGCGGAGGAGAATACAAAATAAGCATTCCAGTCAACAGCATACCTGGGATTTATCCAAAGTAATTTATCTACGAAAACCTGCAACAGTAAATATTTAAGACAGTCTTAGAAGCAATTCAAAGAAGATTAATCATTTACCTCCACAAGTGTAAGAAGAATGCGTTGAGGTGTACGACAAATCATGTTCGAAGAATTATAGTATACGCCCCCGATGCGTTTGACGAACCGTGTATTTTTAGGGAAAGTAATGGGTTGAAGTGTTTAAAATATATCGTTCTGATTTTAAGGTTTTTATGTTTGCTGTCACTCTGTTATCAAAATGAAGACGAATATGTTGAATGCAGATTTTCCTTTGATGTAATTTTTTTAGTTGATTCGTGGATGTCACCTACCAAAATAAATTATGCTAATGGTCAGAATAAAATCTTAATTTAGCTTTGTTAAAATTTTTCTATAAGTTTATAGTGTTTTCAATGTACGAAGTCTCACGCATTTGTTGCGGGTATTTTTTTATTTTTTTTTGCACTTGCCCTCAAGTCCTTAAATACAGTACTTAATATCTGATAATGTTTTGTTACGTGTCCAAATTGTAACTCTCTATAGTGTTATTGCCTCTTTTGACATCATTCTCTTTTCCCTCTATTTAAATTGATTTCCAATTGAAGATGGAATGTGCGCACTGCTTATGTTTTAAGTCTCTTAGGACATGGCTTGTCCTCTAGTATACTTCTAGTTATAATAATATTGTGGGGAGTTTTTCCAAGGCATGTCCCCTAGCCTACTGCCAGTTTTATCATGATAGGAAATATCGTTAACGCAGATCCCCTAGCCTACCAGTAATACCGTTTTCAGGAGTTTTATAATGAAAGATCTTTTAGCCTACTGCCAGTTACTGTATATCATGGCGGGAAGATTTGATAAAGGAGGTCCCCTAGCAAAACAGTCTGTTTTAGATTGTGTGGTGTGGCTAACGGGTTCCAAAATGCCGATGCGCTGCTGTTCAGAACATGTAAAATAATAACCTAGTAACAAATCCCAGAAACTGTACATTTCTTGGAACTAAGAAACGTACACGAACGCATAACCTCCAGTAATGAGTTTACAACATTACGCATATTTGCAAAGATAGATCCATTTCCCCCATTCAGTTCTATATGTGGTTGACAATAACATTTGACTTTCTATTCCGATGATAATAATAATAATAATTATTATTATTATTATAGTTTATTGTTTGACAATATTATCACGGCAAATACCGGCAACATTTTCTGTTACAGCCTGGTTCAGCCTTAGCAAGGAACCATCTGTACTGGGATAATTACGATTACACTGTTCAGAGACTTCACATCCATGTCGTGCCCGCAGCCTTCACGAGTCTCCTTCATTTGTAGGATGTGCTAAATTCCCATCTGGATCATCGAGCTTTGCTGAGTATTCGGCCAGGGCAGTGTCACCAAGGAACTTCCTAACAATATGGCATGTGTTTAACAGAACTGCCTTCTGAAGTTCAATATATATCTGCGGGTGCAGATTCAATATTGATAGACTACTGTGGAGAGTTTTCGGTATAACACCAGTACACGATACAATTATTGGGATGGTAGTCACCGAATCAAGTTTCCACATCTGCTTTATCTCAATTGCCAGCTCTGTGTACTTAGATATTTTAGTAGCAGCTGTTGTTAAGATGTATTGAGTGTTGGGACATGCGATATCTATCAGTAATGCCTCTTTGTGTACTTTATTGATGACAATGATATCTGGCCGGTTGTTACTGACTGCGACATCTGTCACAACTCCTCTGTCCCAATAGAGCTTGTGTGTGGCATTTTCGAGTACTGCAGATGGTGTGTATTTCCAATAGGGGACGGAGCTTTGAAGAAGTTTGTACTTCAAGGCCAGTTTCTGGTGGATAATGTTGGCAACTTGATCGTGTCGATGTTTGTAGTCAGTGTTGGCAAGGTGGGAACAACCTGATATAACGTGTTGAATGGTCTCACTACATTTGCCACAGCGGCGACACTTCTCACTCTCTGTTGTTGGATCTTTTATGATAAATTTCCGATAGCTTCGAGTAGCAACAACTTGGTCTTGGATAGCTACAACAAATCCCTCTGTTTCCGGAAAGAGGACCGAGTGGGTCAACCATGCGTGCGACGCTAACTTGTCGATGTGAGGCTGGTCCAACTCATGTGGAAACTTCCCATGAAGCGCCTTCTGTTTCCAATTCCCGATCTTGTATTCAGTAGTTTTCATTTCTTTTACTGGTGGATCTAAAGATGACAGATGGAGAGGTGTGTAATTATCATCAGCTGAAGATACAGTGTGATGGAGAGGGGATGTTTCTCCTTTGTTGTGGAAAAATGCACGCAGAGTTGTCACTTGTTTTGTATGAAGGTTCATGATGTCTATCAGTCCTCTACCACCTTCAGACCGAGGTAGAGTCAGGCGCTCTGTGGCTGATTTCGGATGGTGCATACGATGGCGTGATAAAAGAACCGATGTTTTTCGTTGCAGTTTGAGTCCACCTTATTATACCAAAGGAGTATGTAACTACGGGCATTACAAATGTGTTAACTGCCTTAATGATATGTTTAGCGCTAAGTTTTGAAGAGAGAACATTGCGAAGTCGTGAAGTATACTGCTCAGTTATGTTCTTCTTGATATCACCATTTCTGAGACGGGTACTCTGGGCGAACCCAAGATATTTGTACAATGCGCCTTCCTCCAACGGCTGAATACTTCTCTGTCCCTCTCCAACAGGTATTCCTTGTGCAGAGTGCGAGCCTCTAATAACAGTCTGTGTTCTGCACTTATCAAAACCAATTTGCATATGGATATCTGAAGAAAAGCTCTGAGTGATAGAGATGAGAAATTGTAGGTGCACTTTAGTTGATGCATACAGTTTAATGTCATCCATGTAAAGACGATGGTTCATCTTGTACGCTTCACCATGATTACCCTTAATACTAAATCCATAGTTGCTACTGTTCAGGATTTGCGAGAGAGGATTCAATGCCAGACAAAACCAGAGTGGGCTTAGCGAGTCTCCTTGGAAAATTCCTCGGCGAATCGGTATTAATGAAGATGTTAAACGAGTGCCACCCACTGTAAGTTGGAGGGCAGTGCTCCATGAAACCATTGCGCACTTCAGGAAGTTCACTATAATAGGGTTGACCTTGTAAATCTCCAAGCTCTGTATAAGCCATGCATGAGGCACGGAATCGAAAGCTTTTTGGTAATCAATAAAGCAGGCATAAAGATTTCGTGATCTACGACAGGCCTGCTCTAATGCCACGGCATCAATAGTGAGCTGTTCCTTAATCATTGAGAATTCCTTCTGCAACCCTTTTGCTCCTCTGCGAGAATGGCGTTTTCCTCACAATGCGCACGAATTCGATTTGCAATAATGGATGTAATTATCTTATAAAGGTTTGGCAAGCAGGTGATGGGGCAATATTTATATGGGTTTGTGATTTTAGAGTCCTTTAGCTTAAGATAGGTTAACCCTCTGGCTAGGAAAACGGGAAATGCAGCAGGATTTTCCAAAAAAAATTGTATGTGAATAGCCAGTAAACGGTGGGTACATGTGAGCCTTTTATAATAGTAATTATGGATTCGGTCAATTCCAGGTGCTTTCCAATTCTGTAGGCTGCTGATGACCTGTCGTAGTTCCTCAACATCAACGTCTGTATGTGCCATTTGATTTATTCGTCTGGTAGCATTCTCTATTTCCTTAAACCACGGAGCTTCATTGTTGTGTTCTTCCGGCCTAGACCATATTGATGACCAGTAGTCGGTAACACTCTCCGCACTGGGTCCTTCTGGATCATTCTGAAATTGAGGTGTCTTATTATTATTATTATTATTAAGAAGGGGACGTGGTGGTGCTGACTGACGTTAAGCCTCTTTCCTCTTACCAAGGCTGACTGGGTTCAATTCTCATCGAATGCATGTGAGATTCAACATCTGAAATATCAAGTGCTGTGGTTGGGAACCCACACAAAATGACGAGGTCCCGTGCTTCATGTTCAAGAGATTAACGGTCATGTCAAATTACAAACTTCCTTCCATTTTCACTAATATGATGTGTGGACTATATGGGTGTTTACTCACCCGATTATTAATCACAGGAAGAAACAAGTAGTTCCGTGAAGAACTATACAGCCTATTTTCATATATCCTACTTATGTTAATTGCCACTATCAACATACACAATTTCAGTTTGATTGCTGTAATAGATTCGTAGATATTGAGAACCGACTAAATATTTCGGATGGTCGCCATGTTGGATTTTATATATGTAGGTCCTAGAGTTATGTACTGTTACATGCAGATTATTGTGAACGTGTAGTATTCAAACTTCAATCGCATAATTAGGACACAAGAAAAAACAAGGAGATTTAAAAAAAATTCACAGCTGCCATCTTGAGGTTATGGAAACAATTGAAATAAATTAGATGCCAGTGGATTAACATTCGGATAAAGATTTACTGTACCAAGTTTCACTGCATGCGGATGGTTAAATTGCGAGAAACGTCCATGTGAATATTTATAATTCGCGTCACCGCCATCTTGGATTTGTGATCACCAGGTTATTTAAAGTCCTATAGGTGATCTTAAGTTCATAGCCCCTATGAACATTAAAAAATGCAGTTTGATTGCTAAAATAGATTCGTAGATATTCAGTATCGTCTAAATATTTCGGATGGTCACCATGTTGAATTGTTAAATGTATAGGCCATAGAGTCATGTACCATTAAAGGAAAATTATTGCGTAGGTTCATTATTCAAACTTTCACTTTGATCGCATGACTACATCACAAGAAATAAAAACTTAATTTTAAAATTCGCACTGCCGCCATCTTGAGGTTATGTAAACAATTGAACTAAATTAGATACCAGTGGATTACAATGTGTATAAATATTTCCTGTACCAGGTTTCAGTGCGCTTGGAACATTAAATCGCGAGAAAGGTCTATTTAAAATGTTCAAATTCGCTTGGCCGCCATGTTCGTTTTGTAGTAAACCGGTTTTTGAAAATCTTATAGATGGACTTCCAGTAGTGCCCTTTATCTCCGTACAAAATTTTAGGGAGATACCGCTAATAGTTTCAGAGATATAGAATGCCGGTGAAATATTTCGCACATCCGCCATCTTGTGATTATGTAAACAATTGAACGAAATTTGATGTCGGTGCATTACAATGTATATAAACATATACTGTACCAAGTTTCATTGCGTTTGATTGGTCAAATCGCGAGAAACATCTATTTAAAAGTCGCAAATTCACTTGGCCGCCATGTTGGTTTTGTAGTTACCAGGTTTTCAAAAGTCACATAAGTGAACTTATAGTAGTTCCCTCTATCACCATAGAAAATGTCAGGGTAATATCTGTAATAGTTTCGGAGATATTGAATGCTGGTGAAATATTTCGCACAGCCGCCATGTTGGATTGGTGAGTCGTAACAGAATTTGAAGGGCACGGTCGAGGTCGCCGGGAATAGTGCTATGAACTTTCCGAGTTTCATTGAAATCGCTCCTGCCGTTTAGATTTTATTAGGGGGGGGGACACACACACGAATCACACACACACACACACACACACGGACAAAAGGTGATCTCATAAGCCTATTTTTTTTTCAAAATTGAAAATAGGCTAAAAATACGTAGGCCTATATATATTGAATATCAGTTTCTATATGGTGAAATGTAAATTAATTTTCTACAATATTGAGCCTCTCTAAATATGCCCTTCGATTAACGTCCTAATATGATAAGGAGGGCGTGGGGGCGCAGCGGTCAAGCTGTAGGCCTCTCACCACGGCAGACCGGGTTCGATTCCCGGTCAATGCATGTGAGATTTTCAATGTGAAATGCCATGTCCTGTGGTTCGGATTCCACGTAAAAAGGAGGTCCCGTGGCTTATGATCTCGCGATTAACGGTCACGTAAAACTACAATCTTCCTTCCTTCCTTCCTTCCTTCCTAATATGATAATTTAAAAAAAAAACTACAGCAGTATGCTTAAAATGTATGAAATGAAGTTCCAATTTGCATATCCGCAGTGAATATTATTAAGGAAAGTTCGTAAAGTGAAACAAAACCAACTTTAATCATTCAATGTTATAATACCAAACCAGTTATACCTAGGTATTAAATACGTTTGTGCAATACAACTGTAAAATTAAGGCAGAAAAATTAAAAACACTCTGAAAGTCGGTAGAATTCGTCACATTAATCTGTGAATTCAAGTGGCTGTTCCGTTCCAAAAAAAAAAACGGCTAAGATGAGTCAAGTACTGGCAAAGGAAAATATTCAATTAACGAAAAAAAAACTGTCATCAGAATCAAAGCACACCACAGAAAATATTAAGTACAATACCTTCTCAAAAAGGCCTACAGAGACAGTAACTCACATTATACAGACGGCACGAAGAGTATAAAATTAGAATCAAAATCACGTATAGTTTCCGACCCCACAAATCCCCTACATAAATATTACAATACATAATCAGATCATACTGGAAAGGAACCAATAAACAAAGGTTTATAGATAAGCATGGGTCCTAGTGGAAAATAATTATATCATCTGAAACCAAAATTGCATGGAACAAAAAAAAACATCAAAATATCATGTTGGTTCCCGATCCTACAAGACATAAAAAATATAATAAAAGTATTAAAAAATGATTTTTGAAATTTCATTCGAAACAATTATTAAGTTATTCGTGGGACATAGAAAAATTTCGGGAAAAGTACAAAATACTCCCTAATTATTCGTCGTATGATGAAATAGCAAGAGACAAAAAAGATGCAATGTGTTATTGTCTACAACACAGACCATGTACAATATCACACTCATATTCCCGGAGATTTGTTGCTTCCCCCTATTTTTTTTGTCTTTTGTAGGGTTGAAAATTAAAAAATGTACCTTTTAGGAATTTTCCTGTTGGTTGCAAGGTGAAAGGAGTATTTTTTGCCAAATATCAAGTTTGTAACTCATTTGGAAGTGGGTAAACATTTATGTCAGTGAGTTAGTCATGTGGCTTTATAGTATACTAGCTGAAGTACCCGTGCTTCGCTACGCGTCATGAAAAAATTAAAATATGAAGGTGACAGTTAAAACAGGGGATAGCGAGGTGCTGCGCAGAGGGAGATTAAGGATGGAATATTTTGTCCAACTACACCGCTCGGCGTTGACCGTGTTTCATAGCACAAATTTAGGTTTTACTCGCTAACGGTTGGAGATACCTTTCGGATAGAAAATGTAATTTTTAACCTCGTATATACCATCAAAAGTTTGCTATTTCTTAGCGTTCTCTTTGTATTTGAAATGGAAATATGAAAGTTTTAAACCAAAGGGTGTACTGAAGTCACTAAAATGGTCGCCATCTTTAAATAGTACAAAGTATTGAAATCAAAAGTAACCTATATGTTAACCAGGTAAATCAGCTACTTCCATGTAAAATTCATGTAAATCGGACCAGTGGTACTTGCGTGATTGAGTAATACATAGACGCACATCATCTCAATTTTAGCCTCGCTTCGCTCGCGTCATAGTCGTGTCATATTGTTATTCAATGAAATGCAGGTTTAACACCATTAACACCCCTTTAGAACCTGAATATCCAAAAATCCCTCCTTGGTAGACGTTTTCGACACACAACAAACATATCCCCAAAATATCATTCTTCTAACTTTAATCGGTTGGGTTGGTCGATGAGAGTGAACATCCAAAAATCCTTCATTAGGGGACGTTTTTCTTCCAGAATTTCACCCCTCCCCATAGGCCCCTTAAATTGGATTTATGAAAAAACGGTCGAACACATCTTTATTTTATTTATTTATTCATTTATTTATTTATTTATTTATTTATTTATTTATTTATTTATTTATTTATTTATTTATTAATTTTTAAGCTGATTGATTTCCTCCGAGTTTCAAACTCCTCGCTTATGTCGTTTAAGAGATACAAGGTCCGTTAGGAATCTTTCAACCCCCACTTTTCATCCCTTTCACCTCATAATATACACTACATCGAAAAACCATTAGACATGTGTCAGCTTATTTTTAATGATTAGTATATATGCCAAGTATCACATCCCCAAATGAAACCACTCGTGAGATATGGTTAATCAATGAAATGCACGTTTACCCCCCTTAACACCTATTTAGAACCTGAATATTCAAAACACTTTCCTTAGTGGACGTTTTCGACATACAACGAACATATCCCCAAAATGTCATGTTTCTAACTTTAATAATTTTGGCTGGGCTATGATGAGTGAGTGAGTCAGTCAGGACATTTCCTTTCATTTATTTTTGATAATTTCACCCCTCCCCATGAACCCCTTAATTTGGATTTATGAAACAAACGGTCGAACACCTATTTACTTATTTAAAGCTGTTTTCCCCCTGAGTTTGATGAGTGAGTAAGTGAGTCAATCAGTTAGGACACTTTCTTTCCTGTTTTTTTTTTCCCAGAATTTCACCTCTCACCAAGGGCCCCTTAAATTGGATTTATGAAAAAAACAGTCGAACACCTATTTACTTGTATTTTAAGATGTTCTTTTCCCGCCGAATTTCAAACTTCTCGCCTATGTCCTTTAAGAGATACACGCTCCGTCAAGAATCCCTCAACCCCCAATTTTCACCCCTATCACCTCATAATATACACCACATCGATAAACCCTTAGACATATGTCTGATTATTTTTAATGATAAGTTTATATACCGAATATCACATCCCCTAAGAAACAACTCATGATATATCGTTATTCAATGAAATGCACGTTTACCCCCTTAACATCTCTTTAAAACCCGAATAAACAAAAATCATTCCTTAGTTGACGTTTTCGACATACAGCGAACATATTCCCAAAATTTCATTTTTCCAACTTTAATAGTTTTCGCTGGGCGTGATGAGTGAGTGAGTCAGACAGGACATTTTCTTTCAATTATTTTTACCAGAATTTCACCCCTCCCCATGGGCCTCTTAAATTGGATTGATGAAAAAACGCTTGAACACCTATTAACTTATTTTTAAAGCTGTATTTTTCCCCTGAGTTTGGTGAGTGAGTTATTCAGTTCGGACACTTTCTCTCCTTTTTTCCCCCATAATTTCACCCCACTCCATTGGCCCCTTAAATTAATTTATGAGAAAACGGTCGAACACCGATTTACTTATCTTTTTAGCTGATGATTTTTCGCTGGGTTTCAAATTTCTCGCCTATGTCGTTTAAGAGATAGGCCTACACGCTCCGTTAGGAATCCTTCAACCCCCACTTTTCACCCCTTTCACCTCATAATAATACACCACATCGAAAAATCCTTAGACACATGTCTGCGTATTTTTAATGATTAGTTTATATGCCGAGTATCACATCCACAAATGAAACGACTCGTGAGATATTGCTATTCAATGAAATTCAGGTTTAACCCCCTTAAGACCCCTTTAGAGCCTGAATATCCAAAAATCCTCCCTTAGTGTACGGTTTTGACATACAACGAACATATCCCCAAAATGCCATGTTTCCAACTTCAATATTTTTGGCTGGGCGATGATGAGTGAGTGAATGAGTCAGGACATTTTCTTTCATTTCTTTTCCTTCAGAATTTCACCCCTCCCGATGAACCCCTTCAATTTGATTGATAAAAAAAACTGTCGAACAGCTATTTACTTACTTTAAAGCAGTTTTTCCCCCTGAGTTTGATGAGTGAGTCAGTCAGTCAATCAGTTAGGACATTTTCTTTCCTGCCCCCCCCCCCCACAGAATTTCACCCCTCCCCATGGGCCTCTTAAATTGGATTTATGAAAAAAAAAACGGTCAAACACATATTTACTTATTTTTATGCTGATTTTTTTCCGCTGAGTTTCAAACTCCTCGCCTATGTCGTTTAAGACATACACGCTCCGTTAGGAATCTTTCAATCCCTACTTTTCACCCCTTTCACCTCATAATATACTCCACATCGAAAAACCCTCAGACACGTGTCTTACTTTTTAATGATGAGTTTATATGCCGTGTATCACATCCCCCAATGAAACCAATCGGGAGATATGTTGTTATTCAATGAAATGCAGGTTTAACACCATTAAGACCCCTTTAGAACCTGAATATCCGAAAATCCTCCCTTAGTAGACTGTTTTGAAATACAATGAACATATCCCCAAACTGTCATGTTTCTAACTTCAATCATTTTGGCTGGGCGATGATGAGTGAGTGAGTGAGTGAGTGAGTGAGTCAGGACATGTTCTTTCAATTTTCTTTTTTCAGAATTTCACCCCTCCCCATGAACCCCTTAAATTTGATTTATGAAAAAACTGTCGAACAGCTATTTACTTACTTTAAAGCAGTTTTTCCCCCTGAGTTTGATGAGTGAGTCAGTCAGTCAATCAGTTAGGACACTTTCTTTCCTGTTTCTCCCCCCCCCCCTCCAGAATTTCACCCCACCCCATGGGCCCCTTAAATTGGATTTATGATGAAACGGTCAAACACATATTTACTTATTTTTATGCTGATTTTTTCCCGCTGAGTTTCAAACTCCTCGCCTATGTCGTTTAAGAGACACACGCTCCGTTAGGAATCTTTCAATCCCCACTTTTCACCCCTTTCATCTCATAATATACACCACATCGAAAAACCCTCCGACTCGTGTCTTCTTATTTTTAATGATGAGTTTATGTGCCGAGTATCACATCCCCCAATGAAACCAATCGGGAGATATTGCTGTTCAATGAAATGCAGGTCTACCCCCTTAACACCCCTTTAGAACCAGAATATCCAAAAATCCTCTCTTAGTGGGCATTTGCGGCCCTTGGGGAAGCTGCATACCAAATTTCATTCCAATCCGTTTGATGGTTTCTGAGATTTCGTGATGAATGAATGAGTGAGTGTGTGGTATTTGACAAATATATAGTAGAAGATAGTATCAAGTCTTTGTTATGCTAAACTCGGTTGACAGTGCTGTGTGAGAAGTTGAGTAACTAACGGGATTTCAAGTAAAGATCCTCATTTTCTATACCGGTAGTGCAGAGCGCAAATGGCATCCAGTCGGCCGTGTCTCGACTTGAGTTATGTTGCCATGGAAACTATCCGCCTTGCCATTCCTTCATGAGTATATTTTATGATTTGATTAGCATGTGCTGGAGTGCAAAAGGGTCGAAATCAGAAGAATGAGAAAGACTATCGTAAATTCATGTTGCCAGTGGTTCCTTCTGGGTCCTAAACTATGTGTATGCAAAATTTGGTTGAGATTGGTGGAACGGTGTAGATTTGTATACGGAACAGATCCACATACATACCCACATACATACAGACTTTCACTTTTATATATTAGATAGACACCGGCTTAACAAAATTTTAAACACCGTAATGTAAGTTTAATTAACATATGTTAATATCTTCAATGATTACAGAAGGTTGGACTAAGCAATATTCTTAATTTCCGCTATGGGGGGCAAAGAAAATTCCTGTATTAAGTAAATAAATAATTGAACCATAAAATAGAGTTTAATTCTTAAAAGAGGAAAATATTACTCCGAAATTACTTCTTTTCCATTCTATTAAGAAAACTGCACATTTATTCAAATTACGAATCTGGAAATAAAGCTGATACTGTACAGATTTGGATTGTTTATGGTGTTTCAGTGGCGCATTTCAAGAATGGAAATTGTATTGTAATACTCACAGACAGTAGACAAACTTCCATTATGATCAGTTTAGTGATAGTATCACTTACCTGCAATGAAAGAAAAACAACATCAATATCAAATTAAGGAGAGGACACATGTAATATTACAATAGATGGAATGGTATTAGAACAGATACAATCATTCCAGTATTTAGGAAGCTTGACTAACTCCAGCGGAAGTTAGTACGGAAGAAGTGAGACGCAGAATCTCCATGGGGAAGAGAACTTTCAGGAGAGTGAAAGGTTTATTAACAGCCAGAAGCATACTGATCAAACTTACGGAGAGGTTGGCAAAATGTTTTGTGTGGAGTGCGGTGTCTTATGGTTCGGAAACATGGACAGTCAGACAAAAATATTTAGAAAGTTTTGAAATGTGGTTATGTAGAAGAATGGAGAAAGTGAAATGGACCGATAGAATGAGAATTTAGGAGATGCTAAGAAGGGGAGGAGAGGAGTTACTTGAGGATGATACAGAAGAGGAAACAATATTGGATGCGTCACATACTACGTAGGAATTGTCTACTGCAAATAATTCTGCAAGGAAAAGTTTTTAACCGAATTTATTTGGTTACAGTGTTCACCCCCACGTTTCCTGTTTATGTTTTTTTTAGGTTAACAACCATGGCCACCTATTGATGGAGCACCACAAAGAGTCTACTGTTTTGTGCCAAAGAGATTCTTTGTGGTGGTCCAGCAGTGGGTGACAGGTGGCTGTGACTACTTAGAATGTTACTATGGTGATGTCATTATTTTAATCAATATTATGTTATATTCTGAGGTATGGCAATATTATGTTTTGGATAAATAGATGTTATGTCTGGATGTATGCTGATGTAAGAGGAAGAAGGAAGGAAGATTGTAGTTTTACGTGACCGTGAATCTCGTGATTATGAGCCACGGGACCTCCTTTTTACGTGGAATCCAAACCACAGGACATGGCATTTCACTTCGAAAATCTCACATGCATTGACCGGGAATCGAACCCGGACCACCTTGGTGAGAGGCATACAGCTAGACCGCTGAGCCACCGTGCCCCTTATGCTGATGTAGAAAGAGACGTTTAAGAAAACGCAAGAAGAAAAGAAAAGAGCAGAAGAATATTAAATTTTCTGAGAGGCCCTTTCCTCATGAAAGTTGTTGTGGATACTGTACAAGAGAGGCAGGTAATGGAAGCTTACTTACATGTAGACAAAATGGTATTAAACGTATTGTATTTCTTATTTCGTTATGTGCGTAACATCATCTCGACCCTGAAAATTATTATTATTAGAAGAAAGGAATTTAGTTACATTGATCCACATTGGTCCACCCCGGCCAATACTATTATTTAAATTTGTCTCATTGATCGCCCAACTTGTCTGGCTGCGTGGTTCAGGGGTAACGTTCTCGCTTGCTGAGCCCAAGGTTGCAGGTTCGAAACCTGGCGCAGTCAGATGGCATGCGAGGGAGCCGTGTCAGTAGATTTACTGGCACGTTAAAGATCCCCTTCGGGGCAAAATTCCGGCACCCCGGCGTCTCTAAAAGCCAGTGTAGTTAAAAGGGACGTAAAACCAATAACATTATTATGATCGCCCAACGGTGGGGCATGTTGTTATTGGTTGACCCCGACCAATAGAAGAACAGATTAGTTACAATGACTGCCCAACTTGTGTGGCTTGTTGTTGTAGGTTGACACTGACCAATAATATTTAGAATAGTTTCAAATTGAAGGAAAAAGAGGGAGAAGAAGGTTTAGAATGTTAACTGATGTGAAGAGGGGAAGAAGTTACAAGCAAATGAAAGAAGATGCTCAGGATGGAGAGAAATGGAGCACGTCCAGTTGAAACCAGTGTGGGGACAGATCTACTAAAAAAAAAGTCGTGGTACGAACAACTGAATGTTAATATTCAGTCGGTGAACTCGATTATATGCCCAATTATATTGGGTGGTAAACATGTGATTCTACAGTACATAACATGGGGACCACACCTACTCGTCATCACTGATTTCATCCATATTTATGTGATATGCAGGTCTTGAGGAGAAATGAAAGTGGGAGCGTTTAGAAGGAAATAGCATTTTTGGTACGAGTTGAGCGAGGTAAGAACCTCGTATGTTTTTTGAAGTGTAACATCTTTCCTCTCGGTTGCTAGATATTTTTTGTGCGAGTGATTTTGGAAAAGGGAAGGAAATGTGTTACAGGAAACATTGAGCGCACGTGGTGGCGGAGATTGGTACCACGACGTACTGTAGCCCAAATTACAGAAAACAATGAGTGCGCGTGGTGGCGGAGATTGGTACCACGACGTACTGTCGGCCAAGAGCCTGTTGCCTCTCGTCGCTGGATATTTTTTGAGGCAGTGATTGTGGAAAAGGGACGGAAATGTGTAACAGGAAACCAGGGAAGCGCGCGCTATTTGATTTGACCAATGAGCGCGCGCGGTGGCGGTGAGATGTTGCCAACCCATTTTGCGTGAGGTGACGCCCCCTCTTTTCATACAGCCACCTTAATTTAACCAAAGGACACAATACTAATAGGTCATCGGCTTTTTAATATCTCGCGAACCAATAATGCTAGGGACTTGTATGAGATGTCCTAGGACTTGGAGTGACGCCCCCAGTTTTCCTATAGCCCCCTTAATTTAACCAAAGGACCCAACACTAATAGGTCATCGACTTTTAATATCTCGGGAACCAATAATGCCAGGGACTTGTATGAGGAGTTGTAGGACTCGGGGTGACGCCGCCTTTTTTCATGATTTTATTATTTGCAGAGATGGGTTAATACAGAGCAGAATATATGCAAAATTATCGACAAAAGAAACGTGGGGAAAAATTTAAAACTGGAGGAGTAGGCACTCCAGCCCGAAAAAAAAGGACTTCACATATTTTTCATCTCAATTTCATAGTAGGGTAACACCGGGTGAGTTAGCCGTGGTCGTTACGGCGTGGCTGCAGGCAGTCGCTCACATCCGGGAGGCGAGGAGGTTTGAATCCGCCCGCCAGCAACCTATCAGATAGTCTTCTGTGGTTTCCCATCTTCCTTCCAGGCAAATGCCGGGGTTGGTCCCTAACTATAGGCCACAGCCGGTACCTTCCAATTCCTCGTCCTTGCAAACACACTTTCCTCGACATTCAACACTCCACACGCGACGGTAGGCCTACTTGTAGCTAACCCCATGGGTGTCCGCGTAGAAGCAGCTACAGCCTCAGGCAAGCCGAACATGTCCTCGGACACTCCCGGGACTAAAAGCCGTACGCTAGGAAAAAGAAAGTAGGATAATATGTCAGATGTTTCACATCATATGCGACTACTGTAAGGCTCTTTTTTTGGTCTAGAGCAACTTTAAAACAACCTTGTACGAGGGCTATTCCAAAACTAAGGTCCGGTTAAAAGAAAAAAAAAACATCGAAAATAAAAATTGTTTCCTAAACAATTGTTTTATTGACATTCCTTACGTCTTTCTCTATTTTTCTACATAATTTCCATACTTATTTACACATTTGTCACATCGTTCCACAAGCTTTTGAATGCCTAAGTCGTAGAACTCGACCGCCTGCGATGCTAACCAGACTTTAACAGCTTCTTTCACTTCATCATCTGTGTCGAAGCGCTTGCCGCCAAGAAACTCCTTTAGGTAGCGGAACAGGTGGAAATCACTTGGCACCAAGTCCGGACTGTACGGTGGGTGGTCCATCTGTTCCCATCCAAATTTCATGGTTAGAGTTTGCGTGTCATTCGCAGTATGGGGTCCGGCATTGTCATGCAACAACAGTCCAGACGACGTCAGCGTAGCGCAGTAATCTGCCGATGAAATGTTTCTTGCAGACAGAAACCGTATCACTGCCCTTACTTCACAATCGGCGGGCTGATTAATTGTCTTAAACATTGTGAACTGACACTACCAACAGCACACAGCAACAGTAACAACGCTACTGGCGGCTTTTGCCGTGCAAGGCATGCCAGGAGTCGGCGCGCATGAGTGTTTTGCCCTTGGCGCCGCTTTCAAATATTTACGGCGAATCGGACGTTACTTTTGGAATTACCCTCGTAATTCTAAAAATGCGGCATTTATAGCGAGAACAAGATGCCGAGAATATCACTGCGTCCCCTGTTTTTACGAAGAATATCACCCCAGCACATGTTAATCATCAACTGTAAATTCATAATTGTGTCTAATGTAATACACAACGTTCTTGTGTACGTCTTAATTGTAATCCCTTCGAGGAAATTAATTTGCCATCCCACATTTTCATGACTTTCCTTTTTTACCAATATTTATAGATGCAGTGTATTCAACATTATTTCAGTTTATTTGCAGTGTAAGTAACGTACAATTTTAAAATAAATACAAACAGGGAGTTGATCTCACGACGCTTGGATTACTGTTCTGTAATATTTCCGCTGCGCCAACCAATGACTGGAAACTATGCTAACATGCGTGGCTCATGCCTCGCCTGACCTGCATCAAGATTGCTATTTCTTCTACACGCTTCATCAACTGGAGCTCCCTCTTCTGCCACCTTCATTTCTGGCCGAGCCCTGCATATAACATAAATATGGGCGAAATGGTGATGACGAGTAGGTGTGTTCCCCTTGTAACTTTCCATTAATTGTGTTGGTGTATATTGAGAACATTCATTCGTTATTGAGAGAGAGAGAGATAGACTCAACACTCAAGTGCATTGTGGTGTTTGACAAGAGTTTAGTGCTTTTCAGTTGGTCAACACGAATGTACCCAAAAGAGATGGGTTATGCTCTAATCCTGAAATAAATTACATGAGATTAATAAATACACTAGGATGACCAGTTTCGATCGTCAGGCGATCATCATCAGATCCATTACACTTAGGCTATGAAATCTATGTTTGAAATACAGGTGAAAATATTTACAAATTGTACTACAATTATTTAGTTGCAGTATTGGTACTGCAACTGTCGGTGTATGTTAAATGCAGTATATATGATGTTAGGTGAAATGCTAAATGGTGATAGATATCCGGAGTTTGCCCTCAAGTGCATAATGGAATATTGGCTTTCACGGCCAGAGAATTAAAACTCACCAATTTGTCTAGGTTTATGCCGTTTATTGTGTGAGGTTTCGCCTAGGATATGCAAGTGGCTTCTCAGCGGGCTCTTGGTGTCCGTGCCCGGACCCCCACAGGAGTAGCTAACTGCGCGCTACCTCCTTCTTTATGAAGCGCAACTCCGCCTATTTACTGCGAGAGCTAAATGCTAAAGCAGCCTCAAACTCCCTATGAAGGCTTCCAAAAAGATGGTATATTGATTTTCACGGCCGGTGAATTAAAACTCAGCAATTTTTCTCGGTTTGAGCCGTGTCTTGTGTGGGGTTTCGCCTAGGACACCAAGCTGGCTGTGCCCGCACACGAAACCCCTAACAATACACGGCATAAACCTAGAAACATTGCTGAGTTTATTTCAAGAACATACTATCTGCAGTTAGTGGCAATGGTTTCATCCGAAGCTACATAACTGAGGCCACCTTCAGTGGTCTCAGGATTCTGGATTCAATTTCCGGGTTCGCCAAGAAATAAAATTCTGGTCTGGTGATTGAAACGAGTTACACTGAACCTCGTGAGTTAAAACTGATCAGAGATTGTTTAGAATTTCCCCTCAGATTAGCTAGAAGTGGTGTTTCCTAACTTACTACCAGGACCGCGTCTTTCCGGATCCTAAATTACAAATTTAATTACAAATTCACACACTACTACAGCCAACACAATGACACAGGTCAGGGGCGGCTCCTGAGGTGGTGCCCGTGTGCCATGGCACCACCAGTGTAATGAAGAGAGAATATGTGACTTTTTCCTCTCAAGAACAGTTTATATTACATTTACATTTTGAGGAAATTGTATACATATTCTGCACTATTTGAACGAGCGCGCAAACTGACATGCGTTCTGGTGGCGCTTTATTGAATTACTGAGCCAGAGCCAACCGGCACTACCTACGAACATCAGACACTGTACTGCAATAAGGACTAGTTTGGCTTGAGTTTGTTTGTGTTGTGTTGAGACGCATATTACCCTGAGGTAGAGCCAACGGCCCCGTGACGCGGAGCTTCAATTCTATCCACGAGATAGCAGCACGTCACAGGTAGGCTACAAGCACAAATTACATACACGTTAGAACTGCTGAACTGCTTTATCTTTCCACCACTAGAGTGCAGCATATGGCAGCACAGCTCCAGTGGTACCAGCTTGACGATATATCACTGTGTCTGACTATTAAATAAATTCAAACTACAAAATAGTATTAGTTCTTTATTGTTTGACATTTAGCAACTTTTTAGGCGCATATTGATGACGGGGATTATTTGTTCTCTCTTTGTAATGTAAAAATTCGGAATTTTTCAACGAGTTTTACTGTGTTTCGTTAATTTAATTTGGCGGCACAGTTTCACGTCCCAAGCGTAAACACAAATTCTCAAGTTTGACTGCAAATGTGTATGAATAGTGTCCGTCGTTAAATAGCTTTTGTGTTCATTTATATTAGATGCAGGGGATATCCTTTCCAATCAATCCGTATGTACGATAAGTAAGGTTGTCTTAGAGGTAGGTCATCGTGTTCATTTCATCTCACCTATTTATTTTGAGACAGCAACTGAAATTGCGACAAAGAGGCTGTGGTCACGTGTGTGTTAGCAATAGCCATGCTTATTTTTTTCCTATATAGACATGTTACATAAACTTGCATAGCATAATGCGGCATTGACCATATAAACACCGTTTTAATCTAATAAGTGTGCTTTTGGAATCGATACATGCAAGCTAGGTTCCTTAATAAAATTTGATTTGTTTCATGTTTGAAGATCGCATAGCTCGAGCGCAACGTACGAAGCCGTAGGAATCTCAATGAGCTCTGTGTCACCTTTCGGAAGTGTAACAATGAATAAAATAAGTGAGTTGTTACAATCTCCATTTAGCGATAGGACCGCTCTTATTAATTCAAATGAAGGTGTCGATCGAGGTTTTGGAACAAATATTTTTGATGAGTAGGCCTAGCATATGTTGTTTTCTTCAAATTATTTTTCTGAGAGGTTTGTTCAATTATAATTCTTAAAAGTGGTTTTTATTTAAAATGCATATGGATCAAAATATGTGTATGATATAATATCGTATGGCCTCGGTGCCAGGTGAAAGCGTTGTTGTTTGACACCCAAAGGGCAGCTTGCTTGTCGAATTTTTGTTGTTCCTTGGAGCTTAGATATCTAACCTCCTTGACACTTTAGCGCTTTCTAGTAGAGAAAGGAAGAACTTTTGTTTTGGCGAAAAATCCCGAGACTAAAATATTTGTAGTAGTTATGCAATTTCTCAATTCACTTCAGCTGACACTTCAATTAAAAACGTCGGCTCTCCTGTAGTATACGTTGCCCGTTTCGAAAGTGCGTTATTTTACTTAGTAGCGCTCTGAAAATGGTTTGTATTTACTCTGCCACGTTATTAAAGCCATTTGCCATTAACAAACACCGCGTAAACACTTCCAAAAAAGGAAATTGTCAACCTTAACTTTCAAGTAATAAACTTATCAAAAAGCACGTCGCCATGTTTGATTACGTAATGCTGCCAACTTACTGATTGTACTACTAGGCAAAATCATTGGCCTGGTTAAAGATTATTGATGCGTGACTACCCCACTGTGCGTGACAAAAACCAGGGGTGTTATCCATTAGCCTAACGCGGCCCGCAGGGACGGGCTACCTAACCTTTATTGGCCTAGACGAAAACCATTGGGCTGGATGAAAATATTGGTCTGGAAACAATAATGTTGGCACTCTGAAAAAATACCGTAACACTCTCTAGCGATGAAATATTCAACTGCTGTATATTAGTAACATTGGCCATATCTATAGAAAATTTTTCGGATTTTAATGGCGCCGGGCAACGTATACTACACGAGTTCCAAAACGTCTTCTACAATAGCACAGTTAAATAATGTTAAACATATAACTTATTGCATAAAATATGCACTATCCGTACCTGCAACTTTGAATGATTTTATTGCAAATTTTTAATATGCTGGCACCACCAAGTGAAAAATCACCAGCCGCCACTGACACAGGTTATCAGAAAGATTCCACACACACACACACAAGTATTATGTCGCTAAGTCCTTAAATGAATCAACAACAAAAGCATAAGTGAGTCGTTCGCAATGCTCGGCAAGTTCAACTAAAGCCCTGAGTGAGGACGCTGCCGGCGCGAGCAACGAAGGGAGCGTGAACACGTGGTGGACGGGGGGAGGGAGTGAGAGCACGATAAGAAAGCGCCGATGCCAAATCAACAATTAACTACATCGGCTGTGTCTGTATCGGATAATATTTTTTGTTTAAAATAATATATTACACCTGAGATAGTTGTTGGAATGGCGTGATTTCATGTGTAACATACCGACAGCAGTGGCTATGCTCGCTAAAGCGCAGCGTTAAGTCATGGGGCCAGGCTCTCTGCTGACTCGGTAGACGCGTGAGTTCAAGCCCCACCGTTGGCCGTCCTTGAAATGGTTTTCCATGGTTTCCCAATTTTCAGCACCAGGCAAATGCTGGGATGGTACCTTCTGACAGCCCACGGCCGCTTCCTTCCACATCCTTGCCCAATTTAATTCATCTTCATCCATTCCATCTCTCATCCCGACGCGCAGGTCGCCCACGGGTGTCGACTAGAAAGACCTGCACTCGGCCTCACAGGAGGTCACACGACAAAAAAAATGTGTAACATTTATTATTGGAAATAAAACAACAGTTTAGTTCAAAATTACCGTAATACAAAATATTATTCATAAAATACTGAATAATCCTGCGTAATTAAAAATAATGACAACCTTCGCCTAGCACACATTTCTTAAAGTCTCAAGTTGTTAAAGAAAGAAAGAAAGAAAGAAAGAAAGTACAACTGACACCGCTGGGATGTCATCCTCACGTGCGCGAGCAACCCAACGCTAGAGTGTACAATGTCGTGAAACCTTCAGCTATTGGTACAAAGCTGCCTGCGATAAAGTCACAATGCTTGCCTTATTAAGTTCACCGTGTGATTGCTGGCGACAGAATTACATTAATGAAACATTTGACAACGATGAATGAAGTCTTTCTGATGACGTAACTGCGCAAGTCACGCCATTCGCGGCAGCAAATAGTAGCAGAACCTGTACTATGATGACTTGAGGGGCAAGAGGAAGCCTAGTAGTTCGCATATTTTCTGGGGCTTCAGATGAACTTGTCGCGCTATAAAATTAAAACAATGAGCTGTCTAGTCGAAATCGGAGCAGCCATTATAGAGATTATAGGGGATGGACACATCGCGGCAATGCCACCTCTCTATCAAATTAGATTAAATTCAGTATGGGATGGACACATGCACATCGCGGCTATGCTACCTTTCTATCAAATTAGATTAAATTCAGTATAAACTAAAAGCTTTCATCGTTATTGTCCAAGATAACTCATATCAACACACATCTCCAGCACTGCAAAATGAGTGTCTAAAGTCACACGATGAGACGCCATCTACAATACATAATTAAAACTCTAAGAAGATCTTTTTCGTGTTATTGTGATGACAGTACTAGTGCGAATTTTTTGTAAATTGAGGATAGGATTGCACAGTGGTTCAAAATCGAAATCTAGGAGAACAACATTATTTATTTTCATAATTAAAAAATCAAAATTTATTACTTCTACAACATTCTCATATTATTCCGGCTCACTATTCTGGGAGATAAACGCATCTTAGTGTAAATCTGTCACCACTGTTCGAGAAGTCTGAATTGGAGGGTGAATTTAAGTGGCTGAGGTTTGGTTGTCTTTGTGGTTAGTGTGATGCTTTAAGATGAAACATGCAGCTGAAGGTATGATCTTTGTAACGTGTTTCAGTTATTATTGGGCGTAATTGTTACGTAATTTTAGCTATATTTGCATTATATAATATTTAACTATTACTTTTAAAATTATATTTTCACTTAGATTTTTAGTATGTCGCGTCACTCTGCGTCACTTTCTACTTAATGTTAAAATGTAGATAAAGTCTTGTGGTTTACGCCTGTTATACGTTTGTTTGCATCTTTTTGCAACTTACTTTTTTATTTTACGTTTTAGAAGATGCCGCGCAACCAGTTCTCACACGTTTACAACTGTTTGAAGCACTGGGTTCGACGATTATGTCAAAAGTGGAACTTTGTGTCTTTGTTAAAAGAAAATATGGGATAGAAAATTGTTCTGAAGAGATAACTGAATGCTCTATCCAACTCCTAGTCATACACAATTTCTTGCATGTGTAGACGTAGCTTAAAAAGTTGTTTATTATGAAGTAAAATTATAAACGTTACTTTCACTCTAAATTCATGATTAAAGCGGAAAAATAATTTTGTCCCCCTAGATTTCGACCCACTGTGGATTGGGAAGGAGCTGGCCGTGGCCTTAATTTTGGAACCAATCCATCATTGTACTGTTGTCTCAATGACACACTACGGAACCAATGTGATGTCAACACGAATCGACCCGCTGGGTCATAGAGCCCTCAACCACCTGTGCACTCGCACTCGGTGTATTGACCACCAAGATGCGTGTGTTGTGTGCAGTAGAGGTCACAGGATGATCAATACGGGCTGGTCAGGCGACAGGCACTGCTATGCCAACACACGTGGACTATTTACTGTATCTTGCAATAGCGTGGCCTCCCTCGAGTCAAGGAATTAGCTGTCACATCTCTCTAGAAACAGCACAAACATTGCCACTAGGAACACAATTAGGAAGAGAAGAACAGTTCCACATAGCTTGTATCCTGTTACTCTTTATGAGCCAGTGATTTTAAGTTGCGTGTTGTGGTAAAGAAACAGTTGCCGCCTTCTAGTTCACAAGTTCAAATTCAAATTGTTATTACTAGTGCTCGGATTTTTAGGTGCTAAAAATAGGAAAAATATGTGACAAAAAAGTAAAAATATTTAATTATAATTTAGTTTATTAATGTGAATATAAACAATACCGACAGTAGTGGCTACGCTGGCTAAAGCGCAGCATTAGGTCATGGGGCCAAGCTCTCTGCAGACTCGGTAGACGCGTGGGTTCGAGCCCCACCGTCAGCCGTCCTTGAAATGGTTTTCCGTGGTTTCCCATTTTCAACACCAGGCAAATGCTGGGACGGTATCTACTCACAGGCCACGGTCGTTTCCTTTCACATCCTTGCCCAGTTTCATTCACCATTATTCGTTTCATCTCTCATTAACTCCTCTCATGAGGTTGGCGTCAGGAAGGGCATCCGGCCGTAAAAACCATCGCCACAAAGACTTCCATCTCATCTCATCCCCGACCCCGTTGGAAAAAGGGAATAATAAGGGGTAGACATACATACAATGTGTATATAAACATTATGCAGTGCTCACGAATGCTATGCCTCACTTACTGCTGAAGAATTACAATACACAACGAGATACATCTTCAGGTTGTCCATCACAAATGACCGACGATTATCGCGAGACACATCTTCTGAAGGCGCGAAACTGCGGCAATATGTTTCTTGCCCTTGAGGTGTAGTGTAACTTGAGATCGCTGTTCAGCCTTGCTTGCTTTCCCACATGGTTGGCAGAACAGAACGCTCCCATCAGAAGTAAAATAATCTTTAAATTCTGCAAAATACTGCTGCAGACGCTAACTTGTAGTTGCTTTTACTATAGGCATCGTAGAACTGCCTTACACTTTACATTACCAGAAATGAACTGCATGTGAGTGCTTCTGTTCCCATGTAGCTGGGGAGCAGTTCTAGCACTTGGTGCAATATGGCTATGGACAAGGAAGTCCCTGGCTTCCACAGTGAGTGGCACGGGGAGACACGTTAAGAATAAAACAGCTTCCAGCTGGCATACGCTCTGCATGAAGATTAGATAGCTCACAGGTTTTTGGTAGGTTGGTTCCTTAGTTTAGGGGCTGCGACAACGCGGTCATGTAACCTCGTGTACTTTGGGTGTGTGTAGAATCTGTCTAACAACCGACGTTAATTGTGATGTCTGTATTAGTGTGTGTTCTGTTTTTAATTCAATAAGGACTGCAGACATTAAATTTCAAGTAGTTCCTACTTTTGCCGCCAAACGCCAACGTTAACAACTATTAGTTCAGGAATTGGCTACTAGACGCCACCACAGTCAGCTCCTGGCTAAGAACGTAGGAATCTTAAGAGCGTTGATTAACCTATAAATAAATTTAGCTTCACACAGGTGTAATTAGGGGAAGGTTCTTTAACATGCCATAAATCTATGACATGAGACCGCCGGCTTTACTTCCCCACCGAAAGAAGGCATAATGAGGGATTTTTAACGCTCTTAAAAATCCGACGACTTCGGCCGGGTTTGTACCCGCGATATTGGGCATAGAAGCTCAGCATGCTACCAACTACGCCATCGAAGCCGCTTTCACAGGTTCTTACCCGTTGAAGTAACACAGATTAAAAAGGCAATAAACTGAAAGATATTTGATTAAAAGAAAATTAAATATCATGTCTTTTTATGTGCTAATAAGTGAAAAACAAGATGTTCAGTAAAGAACATATAGCCTACTTTCTCCTAAATGTATGAGTATAGTTATAAATCGTTGTTATTGTCAAAGAGTATAATAGAATCATTTCTTGGTTGAAGACCTTAGAAACTATTTACCTCTACCAAACGCCACAACCTAGAAAAAACTACTACCATCATTGAAGAAAGATAGATAAGGAGTATCTCAAGAATGTTATGGATCTGGAGACATAATCGACCGGACTGGCTGCGTGGCTCAGCGGTAACGTTCTCGCTTGCTGGGCCCTAGGTTGCAGGTTCGTATCCTGGCGCAGTCAGCTGGCATTTGAGGGTGCACAAATGCGAGGGAGCCGTGTCAGTAGATTTATTGGCACGTTAAAGATCCCCTTCAGGCCAAAATTCCGGCACCCCGGCGTATCTAAAAGCAGCAGTAGTTAAAAGGGACGTAAAACAAATAACATTATTATTATTGTTATTAATACATAATCGACCTGCCGTGGGCAACATCCAACTTTGAGTTGAGGCATGTCTTTACACGTCTGGTTGTGCATGGCTTTCACAACCCTAACTGAATTAACAAATCTTTCCATGACCCTACAGAGACGTTTGTATACAAACTATGTGGATATTTTCGATTGCTATTTGCCTGAAATAAAAGTATTAATAACCTGAACTAGCACCAGCGGCTAGAATTCAGTTACTGTGTGAAATCGTTTTGTTCTTTACTTCAAATAACATTTTCAAATAACGCACAATAGGCTGTTACAAACCCTTTAAAATAAGAAGTAAAAATGTATCATAGTATCATCTTGTCATTCTTCAAATTCGATGCGCATAGAATGCCAATGGTATACTATCAATGGAATCCCATGTAGACCAGTAGTGAAATCTAGTGGAGAGGTATCGAACAATATAATCCTAACAGGGCGAGTGCATTCTAGCGGGCATAAGAAGAAACTTTTCAATAAAATCTGGAAATTAATAAGTAGGCCGGCGTGCAGTTACCTTTTTGGCTGCTAGATGTCTCGAGCAAATCTGCTGGCGAATTATGTTTTAATTAAATATATGTTTTGCACCGTAATATGCACAATATAACGCTTAATTTTAAAACGTCATTACAAAGCAACAAATATGTAAAATTTCAAGCAAAAAACCTAACACTGATGGGGTTTGAACCATAGGCATACGAATGATAGACCAACGCTTTACCACGGAGCCATTTGTGCCAACGAACATTGATCTATTTAAAAGGACTTACATAGAATTTGTTAGCAAATAATGATTTAGACCTAACGATTTCATCATTGGAGTATATTATTTATATATAAAGCATTTCATACAAAGTTTATTTATTTTGTATCAGTACGCTATATTGCATGCAATACTCAAATTAGTGAAATATAAGTCAGGCACAAGATATCCGCTGCCATCTTGTCTTCTTACCGAGACGGCTCAGCTTTTTAAAATCACTTCTGCACTATAGTATTACAAACTAAACTTTTAATTTCGAACGTGCCTCTTCCTTTAGAACAGTTAATTCGATTCTCGGCTCGATAATCGGAACTGGTGGGTCCCATGATATGGATTATAAAGTTTGCATAATTCGCACGGCCGCCATCCTGAAATGGTACGGCGGATGACCTTGTAGTTTGGTCACAAGACGCGTTCTATATGAAGGTATGTTATTACTAAATTTGGTAGAGATCGGATAATTTTGTTAGTCGCTATTTGATTTTACGTTTTGAACTTTTGAGTGGCCGCCATTCAGTTTTGGTAAAGATGGCGGCGATATAAAACATGACACTGAGGTGCCCTTTGCTTGTTCTACCTCTGAACCAAATTTCGTTCAATTCGGTTTCACCGTGTTCGAATTGATAGGGGGGGGGGGACAGACATTCAGAGTACACACACTCACACACACACAGACTCACACACACACATACACACACACAGACAGACACACAATTTTTGGCCCTGTAGTGATCTCATAAGTCTACTTTCATTTTTTGCAAAAATCGAAAGTAGGCTAACAGGAATTTATGTATTTATAGAGAAAATACCTAAAATATGTTTTTACATAAAAAATACATGTAGGCTACTGTATTTATTTACCTAAAAATTCGAGCACAAGTTATTACATTCTGCGACATCGTGACCATGTAGTCCTGTGTATTAACATGGAATATATTTTGGTGCTGAGGCTCCATCTGTGGTTTATGTAGACAAATTCCGATACAGCGGTACCATGGCAACAAGTGTTAGTTATCTAGCCCTCCTATAAGAGGGGGAGATGACCTCGCTGTTCCTCCAACAATAACTTGCTAGTCTCTGGTAAGGTTAGTGGCAAATGACTTCACTGTTCCGTTCCTCAAAACAACAATAATTAACTCCTATGTAAGATTGGTTATCATGGCAAGAAGTGTTAGTCATCTAGCCCTCCAATAAGGCTGGTTACTATGGAAGCAAGTGTTAATCATCTACCGTTTTGGGGGCCTTGGTAGTGCAGCGGCAGTATCTAAGGTTTATTTTCCTAGACTAAGGAAAATAATGAATAGTAATTGTCCTGTTCTAATACTGGGTGGTCAGAAACAATGTAAACCGGGTAACCACGTGCATTTTGTTTCTGACCACCGTGTATATATATCTTCATATGTATGGAAGGCAGGACCTGTTATGTGGAAGAGACTGGAAAGGAAGAACTTTATTAAATAGTCGGAACTGCACGTCCAGTGACGGGATTGAAAGGAGATCGTTTTGTGCGGTCCTCTTTCCTAAACGTTGACCGCATCTGATGCAGGAAGTGTTGGCTTATATTTTAACAAGCATGGCCGCTTCTTGTACATGGGCGCGCCTGGATTATTGGATCAACACCTCGTATCAGCGTAGTGAGGCTCTAAAATCCTCATTCTATCACCTAGCTCTTGACGCCTTTGTTTACTTGGCGAGAGGAAATACGGAGAGGCAGGTGATATTAAACCAAAATAGATATAATATTTATTGGGATTTATTTTAAGATACTTCTACTGTATCTGTAGGTGGTAAGAATGAAAATAAAATGAATATTGTATAGGGATAACCAATCTGTTAATAAGATAGTTAACTAATCATTGAATTTAATGATAAGTCAGTAATCTAAATAAATGTACCTTCGCTTCACTTCATTGAGGTTAGCAGGCGATAATATTGGAGAGAGATTGAGTGATTGATTGGACTGATTATTCAAGAATTACAAAAGAAGTAAAATGTCCCATTACATGTAAACATAATCTGCTCTCTTACATAAAAATACATCATGATCAACAATCTTTCGTTAAATTAACAAACTATAGTCTACATTGAAAGCACACTAAAATTATGTATGTAAGTCCATGATGCACTTGCCACGATCTTGTAATCATATTTAATTGTCACTTATAGCCACCATTAATGCTATGGTAAGGTGTCTCTTGAGTATGAACGTCGAAAATTCTCATAGATATACGTACAACTTGTACAGATTATAAATGAGCGATGCGGTACAAATAAATGATTTATAGAATTTGGCTGTATGATGGTGAGGTATTTCGATCGTGAGTTGAGTGAATCTATTACAGCGACCATGAACGTCCTCCATACGGGAAGAGAGAGATATAGAGTTAGGGGTCGATAACCTAAATGTTTCCCCTTTAAAGCAACAAACTGACATCAAGTTTATTCAATGTAAGAGAAAGTGATAAGCCCTAACGTCGACCCTAATAAATACATAAAATACACGCATCAAAGGAAGTTTTGCATATTGCCAAAGTGCACAGTGGTGATTTATTAAGCAGTGTCCACGCCTGCTCTACACAATTGAGATCGGGAGAATAGGTAGGCCATTCCATTCTGTAAATACCATTCTCCTGAAGATAGGCATAGCTCTGAGCAGGCAAGTGTTAACGTCCATGAAAGTGAAATTAAGACCAAAATTGTCAGCACAGCTTTTCCCTACAAGTGCCAGGATAGTATCCCTGTAACCAACGAATCCCTGTGATACACCCTGGGATGTACACAAGAGGGGTTCGGCAACCAAACATGAACCCACCGCAATACATTGCACCGCCTCCTCCCTGTTGGTATCGGTCGTGCATACGTTCACCAGGTCGTCTCCACACTCGCACAGAGCTATCCTCATTGACTGTACACAGCCGATATACATGCACACAAGAACGACAAATGGGTTTGAGGCCACTACGACTTTGGTTGGTTCCTCAGTTTAGGGGTTGCGACAACGCGGTCATGTAGCCCCGTGTACTTGGGTGTGTGTAGAATCTGTCTGATAACCGGTGTTAATTGTGAAGGCTGTATTAGTGTGTGTTATCTGTTTTTAATTCAAGTAAGGACTGCAGACATTCGATTTTCAAGTAGTACCAACTATCGCTATCAAACGCCACCGACAATGACCAACTAGTTATGAACTTTGTTACTAGATGCCACCGCAGTCGGCTCTTGGCGAAGAACGTTGGAACTTACGAGCGTTAGTCAAATCTAACCTATAATTTAGCTTCACACAAGTGTAATTAGTGGAAGGTTGTTTATCATGCCATAAGTCTATGACACGGGACCGCCGGCTTTACTTCGCCTCCAATGAAAGGCATACTGAGGGATTTTTAACGCTCTTAAAAATCATACGACTTCGGCCGGGTTTGAACCCGCAACCTTGGGCATAGAAGCTCAGCATGCTACCAACTACGCCACCACTACGACTCTTTGCCAGCAATATGCAAAACTTTTCTTAATGTGAGTAAATAAAAATAAAATCCTCAGTGAATGTTGTTATTCGAAGTTGAAAAAGAGGCAGATGCCATCTACGTTCCACCCCTTAAACATTTCACCGCCACTACTACAGCTGAAGGACAATGCCAACATCAATGTATTTCTAGAATAAAACATGTTAACATTTCCCTAATTAAGCAGATGTTCCTAACCCTGACTTTAAAGTTAGTCCAGTCTATGGAATGAGGTGATTTAAGATTCATCAGGACATCGCAAGGGAGATTATTTCGGATTTTCACTCGATCATATTCTAAGTGTATTCCCGTACTTTCTCCATTATTCTTCAGACATGGGTAGAGCAAGGACTGACACGGTGGTGGTGAGATTATACTCTGAATTATTTCATTGCGAGATCTGTAGTAAAGCATAAATACGTGTCAGCTAACTTCAGTGCAAATAAGATAATTTATTTAGATTGCTGTCCTACACAGTTACTATTTATTCACCGTAATAACGACTTAGTTACTTATTAATTAACTGTTAAATTGGCAACACTGAATATGGTTTCAAATATATCCATATGGAATCATAATTTTGAGTTTAGTAACTCAGAAATAATGTGTCCGTGGAGGTTGTGATTTGGGATTTAGTTACATGTTTGGGCATTAGGCCCTGGTAAGGTGGTAAGACAATTTTGAAATACGCTGTAGATCAATGTAAGAAGTGGTTTTGTATGTTCAGTCTAGCGAAGATTACCCACAAGGCCGTCATGAATATTTATTGTAGAGCTGAACAATTGCCACCACTCCCACGTGAGACACGTCAGCAAATTGCACTCTGAGTGCCCCCATGTTATCATTATTAATACGAAATTCTAATTGCAAGCCTGCATATTTAATTTACATGACAGTCCGGCAGGTGTACATTGTCATATAAAACAAGGAACATCTTCGCTCTCCGCTCACCCTGCCTGCGTCAAACCATCCAGCGTTTAGAAAAGACTGTGGAGCCTTATGGCGACAGTGTTGATAACTCTAGGCAGAGGTAGCGCAGACGTCATACCGATACGTTATGTTCACCCGCTTTGAGTACTATCCTTTCATAAGTTAGCGAGACAACACAACTACGGCAGTTACCTGAAATAGAACACGCACAGGTGGGAGCAGTTTAGCAGGTGTTAACGGATTGGACCAGTATTAAGGATACCGTAGGCGAAGAGAACCAATAACGACATTCATTTCGTTCTGATATGACGCATTACTGATTGACAGATATCGGGAGCACAACCCTTCCTTCCTTCTCGGATGTACTGTAGGCTGACGATGTTAACAATTTTTACGTCAGCAATACTATTGATCATCACTTTTTAGGTAGATTTCATTAGAAAGCTAACTATTGCAATGGTTACCATGTTTCGACTTCCGGAAAATTTCGACATATCTTCGCGTTTCACATCCCCCAGACCCCAAAACCACCGTCAGTTCAAAAGTTTGTATGTAATTTATGTATGTATATATATATATGTATATATGTATATCAGTTTCTTGTGGACACGATAACTGCCTTAATTTTGCATCAATCACTTTGAATATTTTACCGAATATGTATACCTATAAATTCTCGGTCGAGTTCGTTACTGGGCTAAATCGGTCGAAGGGGGTGAAAATGGGGGGCTTTTTTTGAAAAAGTGAAATATTGCTATAACTCTCTTAATATGTGAAATATCGAATCCGTTCAACGTTCATACTATGTATCGGATAAAGCCCAAACATTTATGTTTGAAGAGTTTTTTTATAGCACCAACCATTGACCAAAGGGGTGGGAAAAAGTGGGTTTTTCGGGAAACATTAATCATATCTCTCTTAATAGGCACAATATCAAAACCGTACAGAATGGACAATATTCCCCTAATAATTACCTAAAACGTTTGTCTGAAAGAAATTTTGATATGACCAACCATTACGCCAAGGGATGAGAAAAACAAGATGTTCAGTAAAGAACATATAGCCTACTTCCTCCTAAATGTATGAGTGTAGTTATAATTCGTTGTTATTATCAATGAGTATAATAGAATCATTTCTTGGTTGAAGACCTTAGAAACTATTTACCTCTACCAAACGCCACATCCTAGATAAAAACTGCTACAATCATTGAAGAAAGAAAGAAAGATAAGAAGTATCTCAAGAATGTTATGGATCTGGAGACATAATCGACCGGACTGGCTGCGTGGCTCAGCGGTAACATTATCGCTTGCTGGGCCCTAAGTTGCAGGTTCGTATCCTGGCGCAGTCAGCTGGCATTTGAGGGTGCACAAATGCGAGGTAGCCGTGTGAGTACATTTACTGGCACGTTAAAGATCCCCTTCGGGCCAAAATTACGGCACCCCGGCATCTCTAAAAGCAGCAGTAGTTAAAAGGGACGTAAAACCAATAACATTATTATTATTATTATTATTATTATTATTATTATTATTATTATTGTTGTTATTATTATTATTATTATTAATATTATTATTATTACATAATCGACCTGCCGTGGGCTTTCACAACCCGAATTGAATTAACAAATCTTTCAATGACCCTACAGAGACGTGTGTATTATGTGGATATTTTCGATTGCTATTCGCCTGAAATAAAAGTATTAATTAATTACCTGAACTAGCACCAACGGCTAGAATTCAGTTACTATGTGAAATTGTTTTGTTCTTTACTTCAAATAACATTTTCAAGTAACGCACTATAGGCTGTTACAAACCCTTTAAAATAAAAAGTAAAAATGTATCGTAGTATCATCTTGTCATTCTTCAAATTCGATGCGCATAGAATGCCAATGGTATAGTAATCAATGGAGTCCCACGTAGACCAGTCGTGACATCTAGTGGAGACGTATCGAACAATGTAATCCTAACAGGGCGAGTGCATTCTAGCGGCCATAAGAAGAAAGTTTTCAATAAAATCTGGAGGTTAATAAGTAGGTCGGCGTGCAGTTGCCTTTTTGACTGCTAGATGTCTCGAGCAAATCTGCTGGCGAATTATGTTTTAATTAAATATATATTTTCCACCATAATATGCACAATATAACACTTAATTTTAAAACGTCTAAGTAATTACAAAACAATAAATATATAAAATTTCAAGCAAAAAAGCTAACTCTGATGGGGTTTGAACCATAGGCATTTGAGCGATAGGCCAACGCTTTACCGCTGAGCTAATTGTGCCAACGAACATCGTTATATATAAAATAACTTACATAGAACTTGTTAGCAATTAATGATTTATACTAAACGATTTCATCAGAGGAGTATATTATTTATATATAAAGAATTTCATACAAAGTTTATTTATTTTGTATCAGTAGCCTACGCTATATTGCATGCAATACTCAAATTAGTGAAATATAAGTCAGGCACAAGATATCCGCTGCCATCTTGTCTTGTTACTGAGACATCTCAGCTTTTTAAATTCACGTCTGCACTATGGTATCACAAAATAAACTTTCAATTTCGAACGTGCCTCTTCCTTTAAAACAGTTAAAACGATTCTCGGCTCGATAATCGGAACTGGTGGGTCCCATGATATGGATTATAAAGTTTGCATAATTCGCACGGCCACCATCCTGAAATGGTATGACGGATAACCTTGTAGTTTGGTCACAAGACGCGTTCTATATGAAGGTATGTTGTTACCAAATTTGGTAGAGATCGGATGATTTGGTTAGTCGTTATTTGATTTTACGTTTTGAACGTTTGAGTGGCCGCCATTCAGTTATGGTAAATATGGCGGCGATATAAAACATGACACTGAGGTGCCCTTTGCTTGTTCTACCTCGGTACCAAATTTCGTTCAATTCGGTTCCACCGTGTTCGAATTAATAGGGGGGGGGGGGGGGGGCAGATATTCAGAGTACACAGACTCACACACACACATACACATTCACACACAGACAGACACACATTTTTTGGCCCTGTAGTGATCTCATAAGTCTACTTTCATTTTTTGCAAAAATCGAAAGTAGGCTAATTATTTCGGAATTATAAGGAAATGCCAAGAGCTATCAGAGGTTGCCATGGCAACACTACTAAATTGATGAGGGATGAGCCATCAGACGTTGCCATGACAACGCACTTGCACGAGATCAGATTCAGATTTTCATCTGACTAAGTGTGAAGCGGCTTCGGTGATGTAACTGGTAGCATGCTGAACTACTATGCCCAAGGTCGCGGGTTCAAAGCCGGCCGAAGTCGTCGGATTTTCTAAGAGCGCTAAAAAGCCCTCGGTATGCTTTCCTTTGGAGGGGAAGTTCCAACGTTCGTTGCGAGTTGCTGGTTGCGGTGGCATCTAGTAGTCAAGTTCACAGCTAGGTGTCGTTGACGGTAATATCTGGTAGCAACATTAGGAACTTAATTTTTTATTTTTTTATTTTTAATTTTTTATTTAGTCAATTTACCCTCTAGGTTGGTGGTTCCCACGGACTCAGCGAGGGAACTCACCACTACCGCCTCTATGGGCAGTGTCCTGGAGCTTGGAACATCTGGTCGGGATGGATACAACTGGGGAGGTGTGATCAGCACTTTGCCCAGGCGGCCTCACCTGCAAAGCGAACAGGGGCCTCATGAGGGAGGGGAAGGGCTGGAAGATTGGGATGTATAGGCTAGGAAGAGGGAAGGAGGCGGCCGTGGCCTGACAGTAGGTACTGTCCCCGTAAATCCGGATAGTGGGCTGTCAGATATCCGCCCCCCTCAATCGGATTGCCAATAATCAATCGCACCGGCACAGCTACATCAATGAAAATGGCACTGACAGATACTACCGAGATTAGAGCACAGCAGTTAACAAGAAAATTATTGTGGAACACACCAAAATATACGGGGGTTCATACTTACCTTTACTTACCTCTTCAAATTAATCTCGGGTATGGGTTGCCAACTGGATCACTTAAAGTATGCCCACACAATAACCTCTACCATGATATTTAAAATGAACCAAAACGAGACAAGAAACTTTAAACTGTACAATAATTTATTTCACATAAAGGGAATGATTCTAACAAAAATTCAACAAAATACACGTGGCAATCAGAAGCCATTGTCAATATAACCATGTCCTCCTGTAGGACTTGTAGACGTTACATACAAAATTTTATCTTTCACTAGCTTATAAAGAACGTAATAATAGTAATACACTTGGAATGGATGAGGGAATTGGAACGAGACATGTAGCAATTGTTTTCCTCTTTCATAAACATCACACTTTATTTATAACTGCAAGCCTGTTATGTGGTCGACCTTGGCCTCTAACATACAGTTGTTAGGCCAGCTGCGATCCACCCTACATTATGTCGCATGCCCACGAGGTCAAGTGGACCTACCTGTCCAGCCAGTGCTAGCATATGCTCGTAACCTCAGAGCTTAGCTCCTTTTCAAACGCTTTAAATGTCCTCAACTCAACTCAAATATTATCACGCAAATCTTTTAAGTGCTTCAATCAAATGTTACTGGATTACTCTAATAATCCCAAAACTTGTTTAATTACATAATCCATATGTATAATTAGCGTTCTTTAGAGTATATTAACAAAACTCTTAATGTTTATAACAAATGCTCATTAATTGTTTATAACAATTATAAATTGTTTATAATATTGTCAAATGACAATTCAAAAATCTATACACGCCTCTATTAATTCCTTTCATTCCACATTATTGTTAAAGATATTTACACAATTATTTACAATATTAATATTAATATTATTTTAGAAATACATTAAACCACACGTTTATCCGGTTGATAATTACTCAAATCAGGTTAATATAATAGACCAATGAAGGTTAGTTATATTTAAACTTATATTCAGGTTTAATAAGTTTTAATAATTATTATTATTATTTGTGACGGTAACCTCCATTCAAAATCGTTATCTCAAATTATTTAACACTCTTGTTAATTTTAACAGTAATTTCACATGATTAATTTTCAAAGGACCTGGACAATAAACTCAGCGGAAAAATACTTCGCTTCAAACGCACAAAATTGCATAAAATAGGCCCAGAATTCATCATATATTTCCATATATATGGCATAAAAATCTTCCACAAAAAACCTCCACTTACAAATTCTTCAACAACATTAACATTACTGTGGGAATCTCCTTCACTTATTCAAGGGCATTATTCATCAGCGACTTTTACATGTCCACTGAACTAACGATTATACATCCATAGTTCCACTTCAAAAATTCTTATATTCATTAATTGTTTCAAAACTGTTATTTTATTTAACCTTCGTGGGTCTCATTCATGAATCGATATGAAGTAAAAATTTGCCAATCACAAATAAATTTAATAGCAAATATGATTATACACGCCTCTCTGCTCTATCAAAATTGAGATTAATATCTCCTAAGTATCGTAGTATAAAAAATACTATCATCAAACAAAGTTCATCTAAACTGCAAAATAGTCGAATAGAATACAATTAGACTGTGGAATGCAAACATTATTGTTCCAATCTAGAATTGAGAAAAACTCCTATCAAAAGTTCATTACTATAGTGTATTCAATAAATCGTAATCAAAGTTCATATTTCATAAAATTGTCTGTAATGCAATGGTAATTTCAGAACTGACGATAAATGTGTATGTTGCAATCATGTTCATAAAACGACTAGTATTTCCAAGATCGTCGATACAGAAATAGATTTTAACGCTCTAAAATCTTTTAATTATTCTTCTTTCTTGAGGATGACAGAAAATTGGTCAAAGTAATTTACTGAAAAGAATTACTTTAATAAAAATGACACGCTGTCTGAATTCAAATCAGCCTTAGAAAATCGTTAAATTTACAGTCAAATCGTGACTACAAAAATATGCAAATTACTGAAAGAATATAAATTATCAGTCTCAACTGGTCCAAAATTATTTAAATCTGCCACTGACATAACAATGTCTTAATAAATCGTAGAAAAAGGCATAACTCATCGAAGTGTACTGAGTACAGAAATATCAAGCAAGAATATGGGGCAAAATATAGGACAGAACATATGAGAAAAATGGTTGCTCAGACATCGCTAAATGGCTCAAATAAAACAAGAAACGTTCACGACTACCTTATCTATTGATTGAAGTTCTAGAGGAAAATCTTCCAAAGAAGACTGGTGATGGTTCCATTTCACCAAAAAGATGTGCTCCGTCCTCGAACCTGGAACCAGCGCCCTCGGAGAATAGAACTGCTTCCTCCTCCGGAAATTGCACTGCTCCTTGTATACGATAGACATCCTTCTGGCAAAACTCTTCTTTGTGAGCCGGGTCTACCCTGGCCTCTCTTGATAGTTCCCTGAAGTTCTGGTAGAAATTCGCCATGAAGTTTATTGCAGTTATTTCCGTAGAAATATTCATAATCGTGGAGTATGAATATGTTTCCACTGCCGTTTGATATAATTCAGCGTTGGACAACGATGCATGAGTGTAGTTGGATGTTCACTACATGCTCGCTTTTGTAGAAAGACGATTAGCGAAGTTCCATGCTGCTATTTCACTCCATCGATATATGTCCCAATTGCATTAAAGTCCTTAGCCTTCCATCTCCATTTCCGTTATAATAGTTGAAAGAACTGCCATATTATATTGTTCCATGTTAGAATGCAGCGTTATATCATCAAATGCAATATGTAGTAGCACGGTTGCAATACCCGTGTCAGCCGTAGCGTAGAATATGATATCTTAAAAGTGCCTCTCAAGTGGCGAGAAAATCACCTTTGTCAGTCGTCCTAAAATGCCAATATCTTTCGAATTATAATCTTGAAAATGTTCAACCTTTCTACACACTTTAATATAGTACTGCACAATCGAATTAGCTTAAAGGCATTAGTCAACTCTTGATATATTATCTTGTAGACTTGAAAATGTGTGCGTTTCAACTTCGCCTAGTTTTCAAACACCGTAAAATGGAACTGTGGCACGCTCGAAGCTCGTTCGATGCGGTGGGCTTTACCACACGCGCTAAAGACGACTTGTTTCACTTATTCACTCGAAAACGACTATATGACATCAGAAATATATATGCGGTATGAGATATATATGCGATATGAGACATATGAGATATGAGAGCTCCTCTCTGCTGTGCAAGACCTTTTATCAACTTCTTAAGGGGCGTATCCATCCCTTCCATAGCTTGTTTCTCCGTCATCGCTAGAATTTCTAACTTTGGCTATACTTGACGGATTTTCAAATTTCAAAAACTCAAAATTAATTTCTTCAAAATTCCAAATCAATGCCATAACTGAAAATAGGTTTCCACAATTCTGCATTCCAAAAGAAATTAAATATAGTAGTTTCAGTAATCTCCGTCTCCCTCCAAACTATCATTCATTGGTTCGAGTCTCTCCTCCAATCGCGTAACTTCTTCCTCAGCACAATTCCATGTTTCCCTGCGACTGCGTCGTAAATCTCAGATCTTTCTCGAACAAAATCATGACGTCACCAAGAATCTCAGCTCAAGCAGCCTACTTGCGTGAAGTCTGCGTCATCCGTGCCTACGTCATAAATATCCACGTCACAACTATGACAGCCATAACTTAATTCATATTTGCCAATACAGCCATCGTGGTCTCAATATAATTCAATTTACGGGGGCATTCTCCCTTCACCACGTTTTAAAAACAGTTGCAAATTGTTTTTAAACTCTGTGTTATAGGTATCTGAATTCACTTGAACACGAAATTGAATTATCATTGGCTTACTCTTGGGTAATATTTCTTCAAGTTTCCAACATTGAACTTGCCATAAACGACATTATTCTCATCATTGTAGAGTTCATAACAGTTGTTGCCATAAGCATTCGTAATTCTGAACGGACCCATGAATACTATTCCAAATTTGGGATAGATCTTCTTACTCACATCAGCCTTAACAGGTCTGCGTAGTAATACCAGATTTCCAATTTCTAAGGGAGCACCAAAACGTTTTCCAGCTACTCTTTTCAATCGTTTTTGCTGCTGCTTTCTGGAGTTGTTCCTTCGCTCTGTCAATTCTCTGCTGCCTTCCTAGGTCGGGATCTCTAGGAATGTGGTTAAAAAGATTATCCCACGGCCTTTCTGGGTTTCTTCCGAGATGAAGTCTCATTGGCACTTCTCCTGTGCTCTCCTGCACTGTAGAATTCAGACATTCCTCAATAAGGGGTACAAATCTCACCCAACCAGAATGATCATTCGGACAGAAAATTCGACAAAATTTCGAAAATTCGGCCATATATCTTTCTGAAGAATTCGATTCCGGATAGCGCACGCTTGAAAATAAGTGCTTAATACCAAGCCTTTCCATATCTGCAGCAAATTCTAAAGATGTAAACTGAGCTCCATGATCCGACAGAAATATTCTGGTTTACCAGCTTTTGGAAATACAGCATGTTCCAGTCTGCTTACAACATTCCTCGTGTTAGCTTTTTGCATGGGACTCATTGTTACAAATTTCGAGAAGACATCCACGGTAACCAACAGGAACTGATTACCCTGATATCCCTTCGGACAAGGACCAAATATGTCTGTCGCCATGAGTTCATTTGGTTTAGAAGGAATCATAGCCTTAGGTTTTCCTTTTAATAGAGCGGAAGCATACTTTGCTCTTCGACATTTATCACATGAACGAATGACATTAGCAATGCTGGAACGCATGTTAGTCCAAATAAACCTCTCTTTAAGAGTATCAAGAGTTTTATCTAAACCGGCATGTCCAGTTGCGTGATGAGCTACCCACACTAAATTGACAACAAGTTTAGGTGGCACGACTGTTCGGAGCTTTGTATGCGCCGAGTCAGCATACTTACATACGATGTCTCCACTCAAGACAAAGTGTCGTGAATCTCTCTGTGTAGCTGCATAGTCAACATCAGTATTGTCCATGTAACCCTTAAGGAACCTGTACATTTTCCTGATTGGAGCGTGTCTCTTCTGTGACACACCGATTCGGGCTAACCTCCTAACGGTCTCTTGATCTTGCTGCTCCAATTGTACATGGTGTATCTGCACATTTTTGATAGGGTTACGTGATAAAGCGTCAGCCAGTAAGTTATCTTTCCCAGGCTGATGGACGATAGTGGCGTTAAACTGTTGGGTGAACAAAGCCCAACGTGTCAATCTATCACTAGACATGTCAGTTTGCAGCATAAACTGAAGTGCTTTGTGATCTGTAATAATGATAACCTTGTGTCCCAGCAACATTTTTTTCCACGCTTGCAAAGCTGTTACAAAAGCTAACGCTTCTAGTTCTGTCGTAAAGTAGTTTTCCTCGTGTTTCTTTAACTTTCGACTAGTGAACGCAATGTAGTGCTTGTTGCCTGCCTCGTCTTTTTGGTATAAGACTGCACTAATGCCTATTCTTGATGCATCAGACTCAATATAGAACACCTTCTCAAAGTCTGGGTACTCCAGTTTAACGTTGTTTCTGAGCATCTCCTTTGCTTTCTCAAAAGCCTCGTCTGCTGCGGTACTCCATTTCCATCTGTTATTCTTCTTGAGTAAGTCATACAGAGGAGCCATAACTTCAGAGTATCTCGGACAGTGACTGCTGATAAATTGGCATGCGCCTACAAATTCTCTGACTTGTTTCACCTTAGTTGGCTTTGGGAACCTTGTGATCGCATCTACTTTCTGCATGTTTGGATGATATCCATCTTTATCAATCGTATGCCCCAAGTAGTTGATCTCCTTCTTCAAGAATTGACATTTTCCAAAATTGACCTTGATATTGGCCTCCCTTAAATTTTCAAACAACTTTCTCAAATGCACTAAATGTTCTGCGGCGTTGGGTGAAGATACAATTAAATCGTCAATGTAGCAGATTACATTTTCCTTTACTTCGTCAGTGAGCTTGCTATCAAGTGCTCGAATGAGTGCTGGTCCACTGTTGACCATTCCAAAAGGCATTCTCACAAAGACCCATGACGTCTGGTCAAATAAGAATCCAGTGTACTGCATACTTTCTTCTTCTAGTTGAACTTGGTAAAACGAAGATGTCAAGTCAAGAACACTAAAGCATGCTCTCCCTTTGAACTTTCGAAGCAGATCTCTAATCTTAGGTGGTCGGTCATTTTCTGGAAGGATCTTCAAGTTGATGGTCCGAGAATCGAGACAAAGAAGTATCTGACCATTACTTTTCTTCACTATAGTGATGGGGTTTATGTAAGACGACGCCTGTTTTTTAATAATCCCGTCTACCTCCATTTTTCTGATCAACCCTCGTACTTCTTGATAGTATTTCTCAGGTATGGGGTATATTCTCTTCTGGTAAGGGGTTTCATCGGTCAGCCTTATCTTGTACTTATAGTCTTTAATCAATCCAGGCTTTTCATCAAAAATATCTTGGAATTCCTTTATCAAATCCTCAAATTCCCCCTGAATTTCTTCAAATCCTTCAGTTTTTCTACTGGGTATTTCTGTTAGATTCTCCACTTCATTGATAATAGTATTTAATATCTCTTCCCTAAGGTCTATCTCCAGACTGTTTTTCACGTCCTGTTCTTCGATTTCCTCTGTGATCATGTACCCATCATTAAAGCTAATAATCCTATTCTTCATATCAATAATGGCTCCAACTTTCGATATAAAATCGATTCCTAGCACAATATCGAAATGGATCTTGTTCACCACAATAAAGATCTGTTCATAATTCCTTCCATTAATTTCAAAGTTCAGCAACACTTGGATCTTGCATTTCACTGCCTTGTCTTGGAAAATTCCTCTCACTTTGACGGTAGAAACAGGCAAAACTGTCATGTTTTATCCTTTTAACAGACTTTGATAGCATTCATCAGAAATGATAGAAATAATTGCGCCGGTATCCATAAGAGCTTTGTTCTGTTGGCCATCTATCAGTACAGAAATAATAGGTAATGCACATGGTCTTTCCTCTTTGACGATTCCCCTCTCTTCTAATAAATCCTCATCAGTAACCTCATAAATTTCATTAATGGTAATTAGGTTTGGTGTGGCAATGTATTCATGGTTTCTCACTGTCGTTGAGAAATCGGCGTTTTTTTTTGTGTTACCAATCTCAAAGTTCTGCTGGCTTGTAGAAGGACCAGGATCGATCACTACATCCTGCCTTTTCTTTTGGTTTTCAGCTTCCTTCTCCCGTAATTCCTTAAGATACTGCTGACTTTCTTTCTCTCTCTCTTGATATTTGTCGGGTGTCATAACCTGACCTTGAGAATTCTGATTTCGATTCTGGTAATTTCTATTGTAATTCCTATTGTAGCCCTGGTTATTGTAGTATCTACCTCTTCCATTGTTATAATTTCCTCTATTATTATTCCAGCCTCTTCTTTGCTGATATGGACGGTAACCTTGCGATCTGTGGTTGCGAAAGTGATGGTTCCTGTGAGGACCTACATTTTCAGTTTTTTCTTCATCAGGCTTGTCAGTTTGCTGAACTTGATCCATATAGACAGTATTGATGTCTTTGAATTCGTGCCTCTGACCTTTTTGTACCACATTTGGCATTGGACTCGTGTAGTCAAGCCTTCTTAATAATTCGTCCATACTGGTCAAATCCCTGATGTTTGACGATATGATGAGTCTTCTCACCTCCACAGGCAGCATACGAGAAATCGCATCTATCAACTGCTCTGTTGACAATGGGGGTTGCAAAAATCTCAAGCGTGATAACTGGCTCGTGAAGAAATCAGCGTACCGTGTTGGAAGAGTACCTGAATACTTCCTTGAGTATACCTCAGCTCTTAATGAATTCTGCGCTTCGATGGACCAGAATCGTTTTATCAGTGCCTCTGAAAATTCGTCAAAATTACTGAACGTATAGCGAAATGCTCTGAACCATTCAAGGGGTCCTCCAGCTAGAAATCTCTCCACTATCCTCATCTCTCTTTCTCTGGGAATGTGAGCTTCAATAAAATAGTCTTTCAGGTTCCTGATATATTCTATCGGTGTTAGACTATCAGTATTGCTAAATTTTTGAGGTTTGTCCTCGAAGTTCCGGATGACTGTCACATTTCTTGGATATGAATCCATGTAATTCTTCCCACTATCACGATATTTCCATTCAGGTTCAATATTCCTATCCTCTTCTTCTTCCCGGAATCTGGATATACGTTCCTCAGGACTAATATCTCTCTCTTCTGTAGCGAGGTTACATCTTCTGACGTAATTCCTATCATCTTCACCAGTCAAGCCTTCTGGATCCTTATCCGTGATTTCCGTGATGACTTTCCTGATCAACTCTTCTTTATAGGTTTCCATCATGCTGGCTTCTCCTAGTTTCAAATTCTGAAGTTTGCTCGTGGTTTCATTAACATCAGAGACAACCTTATGAATCTGTTCCTCTAACGCGGTTTTTAATGCTTGCACGTCCTGACCTATTTGCGTTCTATCCTCTACCTGCTTTTCGGATAGCGAATTCATCCTTATACTCAAGTCCTTCCTAATTTGCACTACTTCATTATTTATGTCTACTTGTGTACTGGCAAGTTTTCTTTCAATTCGTTCCTGAATCTGAGTTACATGTTCCCCACTTGACCTGTTCCATTCATCTTTCCACACCGTTACATTTGCAGTTAACATTTCCGCAATATCTACTTCAATGTCTTCCTTAAGTAAACGATTATGATCTAATACTTGGGTTCTCATGACCTCTACATCATACTTTAATCCTGCTAAAGAAGCTGTTGTCCTGACAGACTCGTCAACTAACCTAGTTGTTAATGCACTAATGTTACGAGTACAAAGTGTTTTTGAAGTTTCAATTTCTTCTCTTACTTTATTAACATCAGTTTGAACTTTAGCAATATCTACAAAAACAGTGTTAACTTCTACTTGTATCTTAGTTATATCGCTTTGCATCTCATTTACATCGGAATGAATGTTATTAATGTCTACTTGAACATTTGACACATCGGTTCGAACATTTTGAATCTCTCTTTGAACCTCTTCAACTTTATCTTGTACAGTAGCAACATCGTTCCTAACAACAATTACTTCAGCTCTAGCACATGAAATATCACCCCGGACATTAGCAACATCAAGATTCCACATAGTAAGATCTTTCTGTACCTTAGAAACATCAGTCTTAACCTCAGAAACATCTTTATGCACATTGGACACGTCTGTGCGCATGTCAGTTACAGCATTCTCGATTCCCTGGGTACTGATCTGTAAACGCGACATATCATTTTCTAAGTTTGCAGAACTGGTCTGAAGAACTTTCAGATTTTCATCCAGCATCTGCTTTGTTCGACTAGCATTCCTAGCTTCCATTTCCTTCATACTGTTATCCATGCTAGCTTTCAAATTAGCAGACATATTACTAGCATTCTCCTCCATTCTAATAGACATATTACTAGAATTCTCCTCCATCATCTGCTTCATTCTACTAGCACTCCTAGCTTCCATCTCCCTCGCACTTTCATTCATGCTAGCTTTCAACTCCTCTAACATCATCCTCATACTCTCATCTGCCATTTCAATATTATTTCAAGAATAAACTGCTTTAGGGACATACATCAAACAGAGCAAAATAACAACATCTGAGCAACATTTTTCACCATATATAAATTTGAGCAATTTTCTGTCTTAAATCTAACTTATAATTACCTTATAATTAACCTTCGTAGACACTTCATGTTGAAATAAACTCAAGCACATGTTCAAATTTCTTTGGTTCATTTTAAAATATCCTAACACAAATAATTTACATTTACAATCCAAATAATTTAATTTTATCTTTAATATGACGAAACATGTCATAAGCCGGTCAAATAAAATAAGACTCCAGATCATAGGCGATTTTTCTAAGTTTCCAGCCTATTTAACCTCACTCAAGTTGTATAAGATCTGATCTTTTCTGAGTGTAATTTTCCTAATACAACACAACATTTAATCCCTATATAATCACACTCTCAAATTCTACAATTGGCCAAGACATCTAACAAAGTATCAACCTCTTTATTTGAGTCTTCACAATCCTATTGACATCGATAACTTGGTAATCCAATGTTATTCGAACACTCCACAAAATTGCGGTGCCAATTTTACTGCAATAACTTGGTAATCCAATGTTTTGCTGATCGAACCAATCGAGCTGATCGTGCCAATCGAGCTGATCGTGCCCCACGTTTCAGGGTTGCCAATCCTACTGTCCCCGTAAATCCGGATAGTAGGCTGTCAGATATCCGCCCCCCTCAATCGGATTGCCAATAATCAATCGCACCGGCACAGCTACATCAATGAAAATGGCACTGACAGATACTACCGAGATTAGAGCACAGCAGTTAACAAGAAAAATATTGTGGAACACACCAAAATATACGGGGGTTCATACTTACCTTTGCTTACCTCTTCAAATTAATCTCGGGTATGGGTTGCCAACTGGATCACTTAAAGTATGCCCACACAATAACCTCCACCATGATATTTAAAATGAACCAAAACGAGACAAGAAACTTTAAACTGTACAATAATTTATTTCACATAAAGGGAATGATTCTAACAAAAATTCAACAAAATACACGTGGCAATCAGAAGCCATTGTCAATATAACCATGTCCTCCTGTAGGACTGGTAGACGTTACATACAAAATTTTATCTTTCACTTGCTTATAAAGAACGTAATAATAGTAATACACTTGGAATGGATGCGGGAATTGGAACTAGACATGTAGCAATTGTTTTCCTCTTTCATAAACATCACACTTTATTTATAACTGCAAGCCTGTTATGTGGTCGACCTTGGCCTCTAACATACAGTTGTCAGGCCAGCTGCGATCCACCCTGCATTATGTCGCATGCCCACGAGGTCAAGTGGACCTACCTGTCCAGCCAGTGCTAGCATATGCTCGTAACCTCAGAGCTCAGCTCCTTTTCAAACGCTTTAAATGTCCTCAACTCAACTCAAATATTATCAACCAAATCTTTTAAATGCTTCAATCAAATGTTACTGGATTACTCTAATAATCCCAAAACTTGTTTAATTACATAATCCATATGTATAATTAGCGTTCTTTAGAGTATATTAACAAAACCCTTAATGTTTATAACAAATGCTCATTAATTGTTTATAACAATTATAAATTGTTTATAATATTGTCAAATGACAATTCAAAAATCTATACACGCCTCTATTAATTCCTTTCATTCCACATTATTGTTAAAGATATTTACACAATTATTTACAATATTAATATTAATATTATTTTAGAAATACATTAAACCACACGTTTATCCGGTTGATAATTACTCAAATCAGGTTAATATAATCGAACAATGAAGGTTAGTTATATTTAAACTTATATTCAGGTTTAATAAGTTTTAATAATTATTATTATTATTTGTGACGGTAACCTCCCTTCAAAATCGTTATCTCAAATTATTTAACACTCTTGTTAATTTTAACAGTAATTTCACATGATTAATTTTCAAAGGACCTGGACAATAAACTCAGCGGAAAAATACTTCGCTTCAAACGCACAAAATTGCATAAAATAGGCCCAGAATTCATCATATATTTCCATATATATGGCATAAAAATCTTCCACAAAAAACCTCCACTTACAAATTCTTCAACAACATTAACATTACTGTGGGAATCTCCTTCACTTATTCAAGGGCATTATTCATCAGCGACTTTTACATGTCCACTGAACTAACGATTATACATCCATAGTTCCACTTCAAAAATTCTTATATTCATTAATTGTTTCAAAACTGTTATTTTATTTAACCTTCGTGGGTTTCATTCATGAATCGATATGAAGTAAAAATTTGCCAATCACAAATAAATTTAATAGCAAATATGATTATACACGCCTCTCTGGTCTATCAAAATTGAGATTAATATCTCCTAAGTATCGTAGTATAAAAAATACTATCATCAAACAAAGTTCATCTAAACTGCAAAATAGTCGAATAGAATACAATTAGACTGTGGAATGCAAACATTATTGTTCCAATCTAGAATTGAGAAAAACTCCTATCAAAAGTTCATTACTATAGTGTATTCAATAAATCGTAGTCAAAGTTCATATTTCATAAAATTGTCTGTAATGCAATGGTAATTTCAGAACTGACGATAAATGTGTATGTTGCAATCATGTTCATAAAACGACTAGTATTTCCAAGATCGTCGATACAGAAATAGATTTTAACGCTCTAAAATCTTTTAATTATTCTTCTTTCTTGAGGATGACAGAAAATTGGTCAAAGTAATTTACTGAAAAGAATTACTTTAATAAAAATGACACGCTGTCTGAATTCAAATCTGCCATAGAAAATCGTTAACTTTACAGTCAAATCGTGACTACAAAAATATGCAAATTACTGAAAGAATATAAATTATCAGTCTCAACTGATCCAAAATTATTTAAATCTGCCACTGACATAACAATGTCTTAATAAATCGTAGAAAAAGGCATAACTCATCGAAGTGTACTGAGTACAGAAATATCAAGCAAGAATATGGGGCAAAATATAGGACAGAACATATGAGAAAAATGGTTGCTCAGACATCGCTAAATGGCTCAAATAAAACAAGAAACGTTCACGACTACCTTATCTGTTGATTGAAGTTCTAGAGGAAAATCTTCCAAAGAAGACTGGTGATGGTTCCATTTCACCAAAAAGATGTGCTCCGTCCTCGAACCTGGAACCAGCGCCCTCGGAGAATAGAACTGCTTCCTCCTCCGGAAATTGCACTGCTCCTTGTATACGATAGACATCCTTCTGGCAAAACTCTTCTTTGTGAGCCGGGTCTACCCTGGCCTCTCTTGATAGTTCCCTGAAGTTCTGGTAGAAATTCGCCATGAAGTTTATTGCAGTTATTTCCGTAGAAATATTCATAATCGTGGAGTATGAATATGTTTCCACTGCCGTTTGATATAATTCAGCGTTGGACAACGATGCATGAGTGTAGTTGGATGTTCACTACATGCTCGCTTTTGTAGAAAGACGATTAGCGAAGTTCCATGCTGCTATTTCACTCCATCGATATATGTCCCAATTGCATTAAAGTCCTTAGCCTTCCTTCTCCATTTCCGTTATAATAGTTGAAAGAACTGCCATATTATATTGTTCCATGTTAGAATGCAGCGTTATATCATCAAATGCAATATGTAGTAGCACGGTTGCAATACCCGTGTCAGCCGTAGCGTAGAATATGATATTTTAAAAGTGCCTCTCAAGTGGCGAGAAAATCACTTTTGTCAGTCGTCCTAAAATGCCAATATTTTTCGAATTATAATCTTGAAAATGTTCAACCTTTCTACACACTTTAATATAGTACTGCACAATCGAATTAGCTTAAAGGCATTAGTCAACTCTTGATATATTATCTTGTAGACTTGAAAATGTGTGCGTTTCAACTTCGCCTAGTTTTCAAACACCGTAAAATGGAACTGTGGCACGCTCGAAGCTCGTTCGATGCGGTGGGCTATACCACACGCGCTAAAAACGACTTTTTCACTTATTCACTCGAAAACGACTATATGACATCAGAAATATATATGCGGTATGAGATATATATGCGATATGAGACATATGAGATATGAGAGCTCCTCTCTGCTGTGCAAGACCTTTTATCAACTTCTTAAGGGGCGTATCCATCCCTTCCATAGCTTGTTTCTCCGTCATCGCTAGAATTTCTAACTTTGGCTATATTTGACGGATTTTCAAATTTCAAAAACTCAAAATTAATTTCTTCAAAATTCCAAATCAATGCCATAACTGAAAATAGGTTTCCACAATTCTGCATTCCAAAAGAAATTAAATATAGTAGTTTCAGTAATCTCCGTCTCCCTCCAAACTATCATTCATTGGTTCGAGTCTCTCCTCCAATCGCGTAACTTCTTCCTCAGCACAATTCCATGTTTCCCTGCGACTGCGTCGTAAATCTCAGATCTTTCTCGAACAAAATCATGACGTCACCAAGAATCTCAGCTCAAGCAGCCTACTTGCGTGAAGTCTGCGTCATCCGTGCCTACGTCATAAATATCCACGTCACAACTATGACAGCCATAACTTAATTCATATTTGCCAATACAGCCATCGTGGTCTCAATATAATTCAATTTACGGGGGCAGTACCATCCCGGCATTTGCCCGAAGACGACGTGGGAAACCACGGAAAACCACGTCGAGGATGGCTGAGGTGGGAATCGAACCCCCTCTACTCATTTGGACCACCCGAGGCTGAGTAGACCCCGTTCCAGTCCTCATACCACTTTTCCAATTTCGTGGCAGAGCCGAGAATCGAACCCAGGACCTCCGGGGCGGCGGCTAACCTTGCTGACCGCTACGCTACGGAGGCGACAACATTAGGAACTATTGCTTGAAATTGACCGTCAGCAGTCCTTACCTGAATTACAGACTAATACAGCCATCAAAATTCACACCGTTTATCAGACAGATTCTACACTCACCCAAAGTACACGGGGCTACATGACCGCGTTGTCGCAGCCCCTAAACTGAGGAACCAACCAAAATCTCTGCGGGAGATATAATTTTGCGTGAAGAAGTAACAGACCGTTACATAGTTACACATCAGTGTCGAAACCTTGCATAAGGACAGTGTGACCACAAGTATAACAAGAAGTTCCGTGACGAACTAAAGAGCCTACTTTTCTTAAAATTTAAGATCTATGCCAATGATTAATCTATATGGATCTATCTAGAATAATGCCAAATTAAGTTGGTAATATCGAAATTTCTAATTAGTTCGAAATACTGTAAACCTGGCATAATGTAGCCTAATAGAGAACTACAGTTGGCAGCCCTGGTGACTGAATATATTCTTAGTTCCATGTCTTAAGGTACAGAATACAAAATTTGGTTGAAGTCCAATGGATAGCATGGACGTTACATGCAGTTAAACATTGGATCTAACAGCGCGCCTAAAATCATGTTGGCTACAATGACATACATGTATTGGTCAGAAATAATCTGAAATAATATGATCTATTGTTGTGTCAATTTTGAATGAAATCCAATAGTTAGTATAGAAGTTACATGCATTTTAAAATTGGATCTATCAGCAGGCTTAGAATCATGTTGGCAGCACTGACGTATATTAGTTACTGCAAATTAATCTAGAATGCCAGGAACTATACGTGTGCAAAATTTAGAGCTATTGGCTTGCATACTTTCTGATATATTGATATTTGGGTAAGAAAAATGGACACAGTATTTATTAACAGTTGGAAGTCCTGGTTACTCTTAAGAATCGGCATGTACATATATGTTATGGTACACATAGCACACACGAAATTTGGTTGAAATCCAAATGATAGTATAGAAGTTGCATGTATTTAAAGTTGGACATCTCAGCACGCTTAGAATCATGTTGGTAGCACTGACGTATATAAGTTACTCCAAATTAATATAGAATGTCAGGTACTATACGTGTGCATAGTTTAAAGCTGTCGGCTTGCATACTTTCTGATATATTGGTATTTGGATAAAATAAATTGAGAGCATTTATTAACAGTTGGCAGCAATGGTGGATCTTAAGAATACGTTCAGTCATGTCTGTTTATGTACACATAGCACATACGAAATTTGGTTGAAATCCAATTAATAGTGTAGAAGTTATATGCATTTAAAATTTGGACCTATCAGCAGGCGTATATTCATTTTGGCAACACTGCGATGTATGGCCTCCTGGAAATTAAACTGCAATATTATTATCTATACGTGTGCCAATTTTCAAAAAGCCCCATTTCCAAATATGGGCGTGAGATATTGAGGTATAGATCTTTACTCCTACCAAATTTTGTTTCGATTGCTGCAGCCGTTTAGGAGTTGATAGGGGGGGGGACACACACAGCCAGCCAGACAGACAGACAGACAGACAGACAGACACACATTTGCCCGATCTCCTAAGTCTACTTTTTCCTCATGTTTGCAAAATGTGAAAAGTAGGCTAAAAATGGACCCTAAATGACAAGAAGTTTACCGTCCCCATAAGACAATAAAATGTTTAAAATATGCATAAAAGGACGAAAAACACAGTTAATTAAGCTCCAATTATAAAATACTTTCTCGCAATAAATGAGGTCTGATCCTTCTACGAAAACCTGCATATTCTGCCTATTTTCGCCTATCCCCAAGTTTGTCCGGTGAAATCTACCTCCGCCTTCCGGCGTGCCGAGAGGACTTTTTTATTATTAGTTAGGCTATAATTTAGTTTCTTTCAATTCTATTCTTGTTGTTTTGTTTAGATTGATATTTGTAATATTGTAGCGAGTTAGCCATGCGGTTAGGGGCGCGCAGCTGTGAGCTTGCATTCGGGAGATAGTGGGTTCGAACCCAACTGTCGGCAGCCCTGATTCGATCGAACAGAAAATAAAACAGACACACAACAATAACACCAATGACGGATAGTGCGTCAGAACTTATGTTGCCGGCAGAACTGAGCACGTGCTCCACTCTGGACGAGCATGCAGCACTGGACGAGGCTCTTCTTTCCAGCGTGCTAACCTCGAAAATGTTTAAATCAGTAAGACGTAATATAAACGATACTTGTACGCAATAACAAAGGTAATCAATTGGCAGATAATTGTAGGAAGCTATTATGACGAAAAAAATATATGTCAGAGTTCCTTCATGATAAAAGTTGAGGTAACAAAACAAGTGTAGGGAGGGTTTCCGTTAAAAGTAAAAGCACATAAGACCCACAGTCTTTTCTAAACTCTGGATGCTCTATAGCATATTCAGTGCGTACAGTGGCATAGGCCGACTATTTGACAGACTACACCAGCAGGCCAAGAAAATAACAAAATATTATATTACGAATTGAACATCCTACTTTTCTCTCTCTCTCTCGACGTAACTTGTATTTCAAAAGTTATATCCTAACTGAGCATGTAATTCTGTTGTTGTTGTTTAATTTAGTGATCCCTGGCATCATGGTCATCAGCATCGTACTGTTCAGTACGTGTTGAATATCTCTGATATTCTGCAGTACTCGCACTAGTGCGTGAACATTTAAGGGAGGAAATTCAGTTTAAGGAACCAAAAGAGTAACAATATTAAATGTATCAATCATAGATCTTGTACAGCACTTGTACACATTTCCAAGAAAGTACAGACACCATTACTATCAGAAAACATATTGACCGACTGAAAAGTATAAAGTATAAATTGATTGATCTTATTAGTTATTTTGAAGTTCAATATTTACATAAAAGATCTTCAACACCAACAAAGCACTTCTGTTCTAAAGTCAGAAGTAGTGCATACACAGAAGATGATGATGATGATGATGATGATAATTGTTGTTTTAAGGGGCCTAACATCTAGGTTATCGGCCCCTAATAGTTTGGGTGAAAATGAAAGATGAGATGAGAATGGAAACTATAACTAATACTAACTACAGACTTATATACTAGAGTAAGAAATGGAAAACAAAAGGAGAATAAGGCAAATAAAGGACAGGAGGAAAAGAAATGCCCTCAACCCTTGAAGAATGCGGATTGAGGGACTTGGAAGGAAGGAGATCCTTGAAAGGCAGATAGAAAAGTAAAAGAGGAAAGGGTCCGTCCCAGAGGTAATGTATCACAAGGGGAAAAAACAGACCCAGCTCAGGAATCCCTCGGGGTCGCCAACTCCCGAACTCACCAGCCGTGAGCCCTTGAGGGTGTAGCAATATCCAGGCTGCACCAGAAGTTGTGGGGCTACATACACCCTGCCTCCTTGAGGGCCTTGGGCAGAAGGCAGGAGATATCATGAAAAGAAAAAGAAGGCTGACCCCTCGCAGAAGGAGGGTATCAGAAAAGATGAGACAAGGGCCAATTAAGGCGGGATAGGAGGAGACTCCCTAGGCCTCGGATACTCTATACCGTAGGGGTCGGAAGAGAATAAGAGTTGACCAAGAGAGGTCGACATGAAACCAGACGGATAGGAGCCCGGCACAAGTAAGTGGAAGGAATGCCGGACTAAGCTGGGGCCCCGTGGTCGCCTACCCACCTCCCGCTAGATGTGAACCCCTGGGGATTACACAGAAGAAGTAGTTCACTTAGAGATGTACAGTCCTTTTCCTAATTAACTGCACAAGAAAAGTTGGATCCTGTAGAACCGAGTGAAACAAGATTCAATTTACACCGGATGCTAGCGTCTCACTGTGATTAATTGGCACATTGCTGTGTGCAGTGTTTGGAGTAGGCAACTGAATATACTCGCTGTGTATTTTACGTAAATTAGATGTTAATTTGCAGCTCTTCAGTCAGTCAACACGATTGTGCCCAATGAACGGGCGGGTTACAAGTTGTAGTAATTAGATTATCACAGTTATGACTCGCGTTTCGACCCTCAAGTGGCCATGACAGATCCTGATCACTGTGTAGTTGTTTAAGTTTACAGAAATTAATTAATTTATTTATTTATCTATTTATTAAATTTAAGGAACTATTACAGTATTGTAATTGTTCGTCTTGGTTGTATTATTTCAACGTGAATTCCGTTTTTTATTTTATGAATTACGTAATAAAAATGTTTAACAAGTAGTCCCGTGAAGAACTATACAGCCCATTTTTATGAGAACAATACAGCCCATTTTCATATATCCTATTTAGGTTAATCGTCTCTATCAACATACAAAATTTCAGTTTGATTGCTGCAATACATTCGTAGATATTGAGAACCATCTAAATATTTCGGATTGTCGCCATGTTGGATTTTTATATATGTAGGACTTACAGTTATATACCTGGTACTATTACATGAACATTATTGTGTAGGTGTGGTATATAATAAAAACATCCACTTTACAATACATTTTTTTAAAATCACAGGATGTCCTTATAAACGTTGATACATGTTTCGGCGCATTTTTAGCCTTCTTCAGTGAAAAGCACTAATGAAATTCTCATAAAACGTTAGCCAGTCATCATAGGTAGACAAGCAACGACGGACATAAACACATTCGTTTATTTCTTTCAGGTTGTGATGTGACAGTTCTGGTCTCCAAACTGCGGATGATGAACACAATTTGTAAAAATTATTAAACAAGTACCGGTAACTTCCTTTTTTTCGTCTCTACATGGACAACTAGCACACGATTCTTATACAAGACGCTTGTACAATGGGGTCCCTTGTTTGGAAATGATTTCAACGACGATGAGTCCATGACTTGAATTTTTTACATAGTTTTTTAAATCCTTTAAGCATTCTATTTCCAATTGTTTTAATTACCACGACGATGTGAAAATCTTATACAAAAAAAAATCAAATACATATTTTATTGAGAGGTAACACTGTTTTATGAGAATTTTATTAGTGCTATTGACTGAAGAAGGCTCAAAATGAGCCGAAACATGTATCAAAGTTTATAAGGACATCGTGTGATATTAAAAAAGTGTATTGTAAAGTGGAAATTTTTATAATATATCATAATCAATACATGAAAATTTAGAATTATGACCAAAGTCATAGATATTCATAGGTGTAGTAATTAAATTTCAATCGCATGATTAGGAAACATGACATGAAAATCGGATTGTAAAATTTCGCACAGCTGTCATCTTGTGGTTATGAAAGCAATTGCATGAAATTAGATGCCAGTGGATTAACATCTTTATAAGCATTTACCGTACCACGTTTTACTGAGCTCAGATGGTTAAGTCGCGAGAAAAGTCCATTTCATTATTTATATTTCGCGTCATCGCCATGTTGGATTTGTGCCAGGTTATTAGAAGTCCTATAGGTGAGCTTATGTTTATAGCCTCTATCAACATACAACATTTCAGTTTGATTGCTAACATAGATTAGTAGATATTGAAAAACGTCTAAATATTTCGGTTTGTCGCCATGTTGGATTTTTATACTTGTTGGTCATAGAGTTATGTACTATTAGATGACAATTTTTCCGTAGGATTATTATTCAAACGCTCACTTCGATCGCATGATTAATACACAAGGAATAAAACCTTAATTTTAAAATTTCGGACTGCGGCCATCTTGAGGTTATGTGAACAATTGAACTAAATTAGATGCCAGTGCATTAAAATTTGTATATAGATTTACTCTACCATATTTCACTGCGCTCAGATGATTAAATCGCAAAGAAGTCTGTTAAAATATTTCACCTTCGCTTGGCCGCCATGTTCGTTTTGAATTTGACAGTTTTTTGCAAGTCTCATAGCTGAACTTCTAGTAGTGCCCTTTATCACTGTACAAAATTTCAGGGTGATATCAGTAATAGTTTCGGAGATTTTAGAATGCTGGTGAAATATTTCGCACAGCCGCCATCTTGAGGTTATGTGGACTCTTGAACTAAATTAGATGCCAGTGCATTACAATGTGTTTTAAAATTTGCTGTACGAAGTTTCATTTCCTTTGGATGGTTAAATAGCGAGAAAAGTCTATTAAATATTTTCAATTTTGCTCGACCGCCATGTTCCTTTTGTAGTCAACAGGTTTTTGAAAGTCTAATAGATGAACTTCTAGTAGTGTCGTTATCACCTTACAGAATTTCAGGGTTGTATCAGTAGTAGTTTTGGAGATATAGAATGCTGATGAAATATTTCGCACAGCCGCCATGTTGGATTGGTGTGACGTAATAAAATTTGAAGGACACAGTCGGTTTGGCAAAAATAGTACTATGACCTCACCGAGTTTCATTGAAATCCCTCCAGCCTTTTAGAAGTTATTAGGGGTGAGGTTACACACACACACACACAGACACACATACGCACACACGGACAAAAGGTGATCTCATAAGCCTAAAACTCAGCAAATCTTCTAGGTTTGTGCCGTGTCTTGTGTGGGGTTTCGCCTAGGACACCAAGCTGGCTCATCATAAGCCTATTTTCTTCATAAAATGAAAATAGTCTAAAAATGTATATACATGTGTGTACAAATAAAAAGTCAACTAACAACCATGAAGCTAGCAGGCACTATAAAAATACTATATGCACTGTATTTACACGACTCGTGAAGTTAACACCGTGGAGCCCTTGTCATGCATCTTGTTAGATTAAATCTTCTCTCTTCCTGGTTGATGTGAAATATCCCTCTTGTAGTAATTTTAATCAAGCCACTACCCCCGAAGTTATTCCAACTTAATACTGACCCCTAATATCGAAATACCTCCCGCAAATAATATGTAATAATGAATGATTTGTACGAGTATGTATCAATCCTATACATTATAATCAACTCGAATCAATTAAGTTGATAGAATAGAACGTATTACATTTAAAATTAATATTAATAATAATAATAAATAAATATGTCTCCCACAAGTCCAACCTCTCCTCCACGTGGTGGGAGACGGGCAACGGCATGTAGTAGGGGATTGCCTGTAGGGATGAAGTACAGTGGGGACTTTGTGTGCCCCGGGACCGCTACGGTAGCTGTGAAGGCTCTATGGGAACCCTGAAAAGTGACGGCTGACGGGGCTCTGGTGAAGCTATGATAGGCCTTGTTGCGGTTAATAGAAATGGATAACGGGAACACTACAATCTGCACGAACGAAACATACTGTTATTAGACACATACATAACCAAACAAGAAGTTATTAGGGTCATTCAACAGTTATTCGGTTTACAAATGTGTAGCTTTGTCACTTATCTGTAGTCGGTTGCGAAGTTGGAAACCTTCCGTCCAGTATAGTGTAATTGCAAGTCTTCCCTCACAGTCTGGAGGTTCCGAAATGCAATTGCAGAGTAAAAACTTACGAGAGGCTTCAATTCCTGCAGTATAGGCCTAACCAGATTATTCCTTAAAAGCACTTGATATCATGCGATATCCCGAGTGTTTACGGCACCAAATGTTGTGGTTAATAGAAATGGATAACGGGAACACTACAATCTGATCTTTATTATCAAACCAAGATGTCACAAGTCAAGTAGTAACAATAAAAACAAATTACAATCATAAATCGCAATCCATAGATTGCAACTCTCAAGAGTTGCAACGTCTCAATTCTCCACATCGAGAGGATGGTAGGCACGACCAAGCGGTGTCTGCGAAAGGTACTGGGGAAATCATTAATCGGCGAGGAAGCATTGAACACCACTTTGATAAATATCGAAGCCGCCATTAATTCGAGGCCCATCACCCAAGACAGAGAAAATGCTCTTACGCCGGCCCACTTTCTGATTGGACAGCGCTTCACCACGATACCGACTGGACCTGCAAGTGCGGGAATTGAAGATCTGCCCAATGTGCTGGTTATGCAACAGAAGGTATCGGATGATTTTTGGAAACGCTGGACGAAGGAGTATCTCCGTGAATTGAGAAATTTCCATGATGTTCGTCGACCACGGGGAAAAGTTCCGCAATTAAGGGTTGGTGACCTAGCACTTCTCCAGGAAGACAAGACGCCGAGGCACATGTGGGCAAGGCCCGCATTGAGGAGCTCCGTGTTGGTAGAGATGCAGTCGTCAGGACGGTGGTTCTTCGTACCCCTACTGGAGCCACAATAACCCGCCCCAATCAGCTGGTCATCCCCCTGGAGGTTGACCAGGGTGGGGAGGATGTGGAGAATTGAGACGTTTATGGATTGCGATTTATGATTGTATTTTGTTTTTATTGTTATTACTTGACTTGTGACATCTTGGTTAGATAATAAAGATCAGATTGTAGTGTTCCCGTAGTCCATTTCTATTAACCACAACAGGCCTAGCAAGCCAGTAGTGGATATCATATTTACTTTAAAACCAGGAACAGGCCTCGGAAAGGACGGATGCAAACGACGACGACCCGGATATGCTAATGGACTACGAGTTGGGACATTAAACATACAGACACTGACAGGAAAAGTGGAGGAGATTGTAGATGTGATGGAGAGAAGAAAACTGGATGTACTGGGCTTGGCAGAAACAAGATGGAAAGGTGAAGGTCGTAGAGAACTGAGGAAAGGGTACCGGTTGTACTGGAGTGGGAACAGTGAAGGAAGGAGCAGCGGAGTAGGAGTAGTTGTGAGAGATGGAATGAAGGAAGAGGTAAAGGGAATAAGTGACAGGATCATGAAGATCAGAGTAACTGTAAAGGGAAGAAGCCTGGAGATGTTGGATGTACAGCTCAAGAGAAGGAAGATTTTGAGGAGGAGCTACAACAGCTGTTGAATGGTCAGAGCATCATTGTCATGGGAGATTTGAATGCACATGTAGGAAGTGAAAGGCAAGGATATGAAAATGTAATGGGAGCAGAAGGATGGGGTAGCAGGAATGAAGAAGGGAGAAAGTTGCTGGATTTTTGCAAGAGAAACGGTTTAGTGGTAGGCAACTCCTGGTTCCGGAAGAAAGAAAGCCACAAGGTAACGTGGTACAGCAGTGATTTAACAAAGAAATATTTGGTAGATTACATGCTGTACGACTGGGAAATGAAGAGAAGTGTCAGAGATATAAAGGTAATACCATCCGAGGCCTTAGATAGCGACCACAGAATACTTGTAATGAACCTGGGAGTTGTTAAGGATAGCAAGAGGACATAGTACCAGGAAAGGAGAATCAAAGGATGGAAACTCAAGGAAAAGGAAGTCAAGGAAGAATTCCAGAAGATAATAAGGGAAAGGATGCCAACAGACAATCCTAAAACAGGGGAAGAGGAATGGAAGCAATTCAAAAACACAATGGTGGAAGCTGCAGTGGCAGTATGTGGAAGAACAAGCATCAGAAAACGGTGTAAAGAGGCACCATGGTGGAATGAGAGAGTAAAAGAAGCTGTGGGAAGGAAGAACAAGGCTTTCAGAGTGTGGTTCCAGGAAAGAACTGATCTGGCAAGGGAAGATTATAAGATAAAGAAGAAAAAAGCAAACAAGACTGTCGCAGAGGAGAGGAAGAAGTGGATGGTAAAGTGGACAGAGATGATGGAGGAAGACAGCAGAGGATATAAGAAAGTACTTTATGGGATGGTCAAAAGTAAGAGAAGAGGTCTGCGAGAGGATGTGGTAATGATGGACAAAAACAGAAATGAGGTACACAACAAAGAGACACTCAAGACAGTGTGGAAAGAGTACTTTGAGGATTTGCTGAATCCAAATGGTCATAGGGAGGAAGACAATGTACTGGAAGATGGAGAAGACAACACAGGAATGGAAAAGGACCTGACTTGGAGAGAACTGGAAATGGCTATAGACAAGATGAAAGGAGGAAGGGCACCAGGTGTGGATGAAGTGAGTGTTGAAATGGTGAAGACAGCAGGGGAGGTTGGGAAACAGTGGCTGTACCGTGTGATGAGGGTGATATGGAAGGAGCAAAAGACCCCAGAAGATTGGAAGAAAGGATTAATTGTCCCAATATTGAAGAAAGGAAGCAGAAAGGAGTGCAGAAATTACAGGGGAGTCACACTCATACCTCACTGTGCCAAGATATATGAAAAGATATTAGAAAGTAGAATACGAGCCAAAGTGGAGAGAAAATTGAGAGAGGAACAGTATGGATTCAGACCTGGGAGATCAACAGTGGATCTCATATTTTCAGTGAGACAGCTCCAGGAACACAACTACGAATTTAGAGAGGATCTGCTGATGGCCTTCCTGGACATCGAAAAGGCCTATGATAGTGTGTGTAGGGAGAAGGTTTGGAAAGCAATGGAAAACATGGGAGTGGAAAAAGAGACTGTAGGCAGAGTGAAGGAGATGTATTGTGGAAGTGTGAGTTGTGTGAAAGTTGGAGGGGAAAGAACAGACTGGTTTAGACAAATGAGTGGCCTGAAACAGGGTAGTGCGCTGTCACCCCTTCTCTTTATTGTGGTTATGGACGAGGTAATGACACGGATAACAGGAAAGATAGGAGAAGATAAGATGAAAGCAATGGTGTTTGCAGATGATCTCATGGTCTGGGGAAACAAGGAGGAGGAAATTCAGGAGGAACTGAAGGCTTGGGAAGAAACAGTGGGAGAGTACGGATGGAAGTTCAACATCAGTAAATGTGAGAACCTGTTAACGACCAGGAAAAAGGACAGACCAATGAGTGGGATAACACTTGGAGGTGGACAGCTGAAGAAGGTGGAAAGTCTCAAGTACTTGGGAAGTATAGCGGAGGAAAATGGGAGAAATGACAAAGAGATTACGGAACGTGGCACACAGGCTGAAGCATTTCTGAGAAGCATTAGGAGCTTAGTGTGGAATAAAGATGTCCCACAAAAAAGCAAGGAGGTGTTATACAGAAGCTACTATATCCCGATACTGACCTATGCTTCAGAAACGTGGACAATGAAGAAAAGAGACATAAGCAGAATACAGGCAGGTGAAAAGAAGTTCCTGCGAAGTAGGATCGGAGTAACAAGAAGAGACAGGGTGAGGAATGAAAAGGTCAGGGAAATGGTGAAAGAAGAGCCCTTGCAAGGTAGGATTGAGACATCAAGACTGAGGTCGTATGGACACTTAAAGAGAATGGATGAGAAGAAGATTCACAAGAGGTTACATGAGATGCAGATGCAGAAGGAAACACCAAGGGAAAGACCAAGAGATAGATGGCTGAAAGGAGTGGAGGATTGTGACAAGAAAAGAGGCGAGGACAGGACCAGAGTGACAGCGGAGAGGTGGTGGGAAGAAAGAACTAAGTGGTGAGGCTTATGTTCCAAACAGACCCAGCCTGGGGCTGGAAACTGTATTAGATGATGATGATGAATAATAAATATGCAAGATTTGCATCTTGTGGTCAACATTTGGGGTCATTACAACACTGGATCTGTCCTTCCTTCCTTCCCTCCTTCCTTCCCTCCTTCCTTCCTTCCCCCTTCCTTCCTTCCCTCCTTCCTTCCTTCCCTCCTTCCTTCCTGCCTTCCCTCCTTCCTTCCCTCCTTCCTTCCCTCCCTCCTTCCTTCCATCCCTCCTTCCCTCATTCCTCCCCTCCTTCCGTCCCACCTTCCTTCCCTCCTTCCCTCCTTCCTTCCCTCCTTCCTTCCTTCTCTCCTTCCTTACCTCCTCCCCTCCTTCCCTCCTTCCTTCCTCCCTCCTTCCCTCAACCCTCCACCCCTCCTTCCTTCCTTCCTTCCCTCCCTCCCTCCTACCTTATCTCATTCCTTCCTTCCCTCCTTCCTTCCCTCCCTCCTTCCTTCCTTTCTTCCCTCCCTCCTTCCCACCCTTCCTTCCCTCCATCCCTCCTTCCCTCCTTCCTTCCTTCCCCCTTCCTTCCCTCCTTCCATCCTTCCCCCCTTCCTTCCTTTCTTCCTTCCTTCCTTCCCCCCCCTTCCCTCCCTCCTTCCTTCCTTCCCTCCCTCCTGCCTTCCCTCATTACTTCCTTCCTTCCTTCATTCCTTCCCCCCTTCCTTCCCTCCTTCCTTCCCTCCTTCCTTCCTTCCCCCTTCCTTCCTTCCTTCCTTCCCCCTTCCTTCCTTCCTTCCCTCCTTCCTTCCTTCCTTCCCTCCTTCCTTCCTTCCTTCCCTCCCTCCTTCCCTCCTTCCCTCCCTTCTTCCCTCCCTCCTCCCCTCCTTCCGTCCCTCATTCCCTCCCTCATTCCTTCCTTCCCTCCCTTCTTCCCTCCTTCCTTCCCTCCTTCCTTCCTTCCCTCCTTCCTTCCCCTCTTCATTCCATCCATCCTTCCTTCCCTCCCTCCCTCCCTCCTTCCGTCCCTCCCTCCTTCCTTCCTTCCTTCCTTCCCTCCATCCTTGCCCCCTTCCTTCCTTCCCTCCTTCCCTCCTTCCTTCCCTCGTCCCCTCCTTCCCTCCCTCCTTCCTTCCTTCCCTCCCTCCTTCCTTCTTTCCTTCCCTCCTTCCTTCCTTCCCTCCTTCCCTCCTTCCCTCCTTTCCTCCTTCCTTCCCTCCTTCCCACCCTCCCTCACTCCCTCCTTCCTTCCCTCCTTCCTTCCTTCCTTCTTTCCCTCCTTCCCTCCTTCCCTCCTTCCTTCACTCCTTCCTTCCTTCCTTCCCACCTTCCCACCTTCCTTCCCTCCTTCCTTGCTTACCTCCTTCACTCCTTCCTTCACTCCTTCCTTCCTTCCTTCCCTACTTCCTTAATTCCTTCCCTCCTTCCTTCCCTCCTTCCTTCCTTCCTTCCCTCCTTCCTTCCCTCCTTCCTTCCTTCCTTCCCTCCTTCCTTCTCTCCTTCCTTCCTTCTTCCTTCCTCCTTCCTTCCCTCCTTCCTTCCTTCCTTCCCTCCTTTCTTCCTTCCTTCCTTCCCTCCTTCCTTCCCTCCTTCCTTCCTTTCCTCCTTCCCTCCTTCCTTCCTTCCCTCCTTCTCTCCTTCCCATCTTCCTTACCTCCTTCATTCCCTCCTTCCTTCCCTCCCTCCTTCCTTTCTTCCCTCCCTCCTTTCTTCACTCCTTCCTTCCTTCCCTCCTTCCCTACTTCCTTCCCTAATTCCTTCCCTCCTTCCCTCTTTCCTTCCTTCCCTCCTTCCTTCCCTCCTTCCTTCCTTCCCTCCTTCCTTCCCTCCTTCCATCTTTCCTTCCCTCCTTCCTTCCCTCTCTCCTTCCTTCCTTCTTCCTTCCTCCTTCCTTCCTTCCTTCCCTCCTTCCTTCCTTCCCTCCTTCCTTCCCTCCTTCCTTCCTTCCTTCCTTCCCTCCCTCCTTCCTTCCCTCCTTCCCTCCTTCCTTCCCTCCTTCCTTCCCTCCCTCCTTCCTTCCCTCCTTCCTTCCCTCCTTCCTTCCCGCCTTCCTTCCCTCCTTCCTTCCTTCCCTCAGTCCCTCCTTCCCTCCTTCCTTCCCTCCTTTATTCCTTCCTTCCGTTCTTCCTTCCTTCCCTTTCTCCCCTTCTACCTTCAAATAATGGACATCGGCATTTAAGTCCCTCACGTGTCTACAATTTTTTCATCATTATTTACACGTTGCTTCATTCATTTATTTGTTCTTCATCACTACAGCCTGCTTTGTACTCTAAAAAGAAAATTAAACTTTGCAGTGTTCTTAAGTCTGAAGATAAATGTTTAATAACATCCTTTAAGAATTTAATACAACTGAGCAGTGAGAAATCCCTTAAGACATAACTCTGTTCTTAGAACCGTCTAATACAATTGAAGTACTTACGGTTGTACGTCCGAACAATAGCTATACATTACAAGCAAGTACCGGAAATAATACATCGTAGGCGATTCTAGGATTATTGCCCCTAACTATGAAATAGTGAATCAGTGCACTGTGGCAAGCGCATTTACCATGTACAATGGCGGAGATACAGAAACGTTTCGCAACCTGGGAGGATTACCTAGCCTAGTTACCGGGAATACTAACCAGATGACCCTCGTTATTCACTGACTATAAATGTGAATCTTAGAACTTAAAAGGTTCATTCTGGTTCCGTATTGATAAACTAAATGAATAATACACAAGTTAAAAGTTCCGCCCTATCAATACTTTTTATTAAATATGATTACTGTGGGGTCATTGGTGGGACATGTGTTCATTTCATAAATTGTTTGGTCGATGAACACTTATGAAGATTTTAAAAACTTTACGGGCCTTACAGTAGTCGCATATGATGTGTAACATCTGACATAGAATAAACCTCACGTGAAATTGTTGATACAGCGGTATTTTATACTGTTATTGTCACAAATATTAATCTATTGTAAAAGGGAGTGTTTTACAGATATTATAGTTTATAATACGGAACTCATTTTATTAGATTTGTAGCTTCCACCAGCACTAGCCTAAATAATGAATACGATATGGATCAACTAGATTAATAGACGCGACACCGCTCATAACCTTAAATTCCTTTTAAACAGGACCTCTTGATTCACAGACCAACACGTAATTTCATATGGATTCTGTTAAAATGAGTCATATTGATATGATAAATATCGTTTAAAATGATAATCTGGTAGCAAATATATCTACCTCGTCCGGGATTCGAACCCGAGATCTCTAGATTCACAGTCATAGGCGCTAACCCCACGGCTAGTTCGACTACGCATATATTGCGCACAAGATGGTGCCTGCATTACGGAATTAAGTTTCATTTATATTTTGCTTGTTTTGGATAATGTTCCTGCGTGAAATTGAGTTTAAAGTGCCTTATGAATAGGCCCTCTTGTGAGTAAAGAGAATGTATTCAACAATAGTTCATGAAGTCTTGCTCAATTCTCGTATAACCACAACAATTATATTATATTGATGACTGCATTACCGTTATTTGAATAGCCATTGTGCAGAAACATAATACCGGCAATGCCGACTACTTACAATGTTTGATATTAAGGCATTTTACCATTTAAATACTGATACGAAGACTTCGAACATGTACCATGTGCTTTGTTTCAATCACTTGACACCAGAGTTCGCATGAGCGTTTAACGTTCAGTATGTGATATACATTCCACATGGCCGAGAGTACGTCATGGTATCAATTTCCGACACCGCGCGCTCGTTGTTTCTCTTACTACTGCCAGCTGGATTGATCGATCAAGTTGGCAGTGCGTCTTTCACTTCCGTTCGATCCACCACTGCCAGCTAGCACACTTCCATTCGATTGAACGGAAGTTTGCCAGCTGGTGCCTCCTCGATCGTTCCGATCCACTTCCGTCTCATTTTTCAAAATCACTCCCACAAAACTATCCAGCAGCCGAGTGGAAAGATGTTACACATCAGTAATATAATACTTTTATTGCAGCCAAATAGCCATTGAAAATAAAGTAGAGAAACGTACACTAAAATTGCACTCTGACACTTTGAGTTGCATAGTCTTTGATTGATTTTGTCCTTTTCGTACAGAGCTCTAAGTGGCAGCGAACATATGCTTGTCCACATAGTTGGCATACACACGTCACTGTAGGTTCATGGAAATATTTGCTAACGCAAATGAGGTGGTGAAAACCATGGACAGCCAGACGTGTAAACACATGCCTCAACTCAAAGTTGACTGTTGTCCACGTCCGGTCAATCATGGCTCCGGTTCCATAAAATTCTTGAGGTATGTCTTCTCGTTTTTTCTTCAATGATGTTAGTAGCTGTTCCGAGGCTCTGGTATTTGGTAGAGGTAAATAGTTTCTAAGGTCTTCTATAAGAAATGAGTCTCGTGCCAGGAGGTAGACGAATCGTGTCCTGGTAGTTTTTGACACTGTGATTGCTTTTTTATGAATAATGCCTTCACTCTTTCTAGTGAGGAAAGGTTATTTTCTGTTAGGTGTTGCCAAATGACCTCAATGCCATATATTCTTCTTGCATCGTTTTGCCCGACTCAGGAGCACGGTTGAACATGTTTAGCTGATGTGTTGGCCTTCTTTTCCTTCCAAAATCTCTTCATCCCCTCGCTGAGCGCCTTTCTTCGGTCTTCTGTCCAAGTTATGGTGGCCCTGGTGTTGGGTTTGTCTTCAAATTGGTGATTGTCGATTAGGGTTCTGAATTTGCATCTGTCCTGTATAATATTGTCTGAAATGTTGATTTCCTAGAGATCTGTTCTTGGTTTTTAGTGAGAGGGCCAAGTTGAGAATTCTTTTAGTCAATCTGCCATTGTTCATTCTGATAATGTGCCCGTAAAATTTCAATCGTCTTTTCCGAAAAGTATGAGATATTTTTAGCCTACTTTCGATTTTCTGCAAAAAATGAAAGTAGACTTATGAGTTCACTACAGGGCGAAAAAAAGTGTGTCTGTCTGTGTGTGTGTGTGTGTGTGTGTGTGAGTCTGTGTGTGTGTGAGTGTGTGTGTGTGTGTGAGTGTACTCTGAATGTCTTTCCCCCCCCTATCAATTCGAACACGGTGAGCGCAAATTGAACGAAATTTGGTACAAAGTTAGCACTAGCAAAGGACACCTCAGTGTCATGTTCTATATCGCGGCCATCTTGACGGAAACGTAATGGCGGCCACACAAATGTTCAAAGCTTAAATCAAATTACGACTAACCTAATCATCCGATCTCTACCAAATTTTGTAACAACATACCTTTATGGGGGCAGCATCCTTTGACCAAACTAATAGGTCATCAGCCTAATAGTTTGCGGATGGCGGCCATCTTTGTGTGAAAATCGATTGCCCTATTAATTCGAACACGGTGAAACCGAATGGAACGAAGTTTGGTACAGAGATAGTACTAGCAAAGGGCACCCCAGTGTCATGTTTCATATCGCCGCCGTCTTCACGGAAACGTAATGGTGGCCACACAAATGTTCAAAGCTTAAATCAAATTACGACTAACCTAATCATCCGATCTCTACCAAATTTTGCAACAACATACCTTTATGGAGGGAGCATTCTTTGACAAATCTAATAGGTAATTAGCCTAATAGTTTGCGGATGGCGGCCATCTTTGTGTCAAAATCGATTACCCCTATTAATTCGAACACGGTGAAACCGAATGGAATGAAATTTGATACAGAGGTAGCACTAGCAAAGGGCACCTCAGTGTCATGTTTTATATCACCGCCATCTTGACGGAAACGTAATGGCGGCCACACAAATGTTCAAAGCTTAAATCAAATTACGACTAACCTAATCATCCGATCTCTACCAAATATTGCAACGACATACCTTTATGGGGGGAGTATCCTTTGACAAATCTAATAGGTCATTAGTCTAATAGTTTGCGGATGGTGGCCATCTTTATGTCAAAATCGATTCCCCTTATTAATTCGAACACGGTGGAACCGAATGAACGAAATTTGGTACAGAGGTAGCACTAGCAAAGGGCACCTCAGTGTCATGTTTTATATCGCCGCCATCTTGACGGAAACGTAATGGCGGCCACACAAATGTTTAAAGCTTAAATCAAATTACGATTAGCCTGATCATCCGATCTCTAGCAAATTTAGCAACAACATACCTTTATGGAGGGAGCATCCTTTGACCAAAATAATAGGTCATTAGCCTAATATTTTGCGGATGGCGGCCATCTTTGTGTGAAAATCGATTCCCCTTATCAATTCGAACACGGTGAAACCGAATGGTACGAAATTTGGTACAGAGGTAGCACTGGCAAAGGGCACCTCAGTGTCATGTTTTATATCACCGCTATCTTGACGGAAACGTTTACGCGGCCACCCAAATGTTAAAAGCTAAAATGTAATTACGACCAACCTAATAATCTAGTCTCTACCAAATTTATCAACACCATATCTTTATGTGGGAAACATATTCTGACCAAACTGCAAGAACATCAGCCCAAAAGTTTGCAGATGGTGGCCAAGTATGTGTGCAAATCGATTCCCCCAATCAATTCAAACACGGTGAAACAAAATTGAACGAAATTTGGTACAGAGGTAGCACTAGCAAAGGGCACCTCATATTCATGTTTAATATCCCTATAGCACGTTGTATTTCAACAAGCTACTACAACCAACATTCAATCATACTCCTTGAAAAGAACAAAGAGTTATAGCAATACCCATGCATTTAGGAGAAAGTAGGCTATATGTTCTTTCCTGAACATCTTGTTTTTAAACTATATTCTATAAATCAATCGTTGTCGCAGCAACCATAATTTACTGTCTTGAGGAAATCTCTTAAATCAGGCATACGATTTGACTCGACGTTACTGACAGACAACATCATGGGGTTTCGATTCACCACATGCTAGCAAAGAAAGCCGAACCGTTACGATCGGTTATCAAGTGAAAAGCGCACCTGAATGTACAGTATTATGTCTCAGGCGTGATCGAGTCACCTAGGGTTGAGAATTCTGTCTAACACGTTACTACAGCACATGACGAGAAGTTGGGTGCTATCGCACCTCTGCCAAGTAAAATAAAACTGAACCTGAAACGCCAGCAACGAGATGATCTTGAAATAGGGATCAGCTGGGAAGAAAACGTGGAAGTACTGTATAGCTTGTGTAATCATCAACCAACCTCAGAAAATAATTGTATATTTGAATTTTCTTTTTGTATGATGTCAAATTTACGTGGCTTTATAATTATCTAAAACTGAACATTACTGTGCATTTTCCCGTGTTACATTGACCTGGGAACTCCTAGTGCTGAAAAGGGAGGAGTCTTATCTCGTTCAATCATAGGGCCTGTCGCACAGAATTCCGGCAGTATTATTGTCTTTTTACGCGTATTTATAGACGTAATTTCTGCTATTGTGGAGATAAACCGTACCAACTACGACGTAGTCCGATGAAGTCAAGAAAATTACCATTACGTACTCGTAAATATTGTAACTGCTCTTTACGGCACAGATTCATTACAGAGAGCTTTGTTTAGCTTTGATATAACCTCAAAAAGTTCATAGATTTCCAAAATATCACATTATATGGAATTTCTTCTTCTCTCAGCTCGTGAAGTAACATGTGGTACTATTACCTAGAACTTTTTGTCTGTGACAAAATAAGTACAGGGCAGGAATGTAGGTCAGTGTTAGATATGGATCTCCAGCTTCTCCTTACAGAAAAAGTCTGGCCGGATTGGCGTTATTATGCAGCAGTGAACTACCGGCGATCGACCAACATACCTTTTGTAGTCCCAAAATATGGAACTTAAAAGTGAAGTTATGATCCACTGCGTTAATATTCCAACATGTTCGATGAAGTAAAAAAATGCAAAAGTATTCGTACCTACAAATGTTCTCTATATTAATGTGGATTATATTCAGCTATTGTCATAAGATAATCCTGGGTGATGGTTATTTCACTTATGCGTCACTCATTGTTTATTGACCTTCCATTATAATATTTAAAAGTGGTTTATGTTCGACCCTGGCGAAATGTAAATATATGTCCGAAAACTGCACTATTATGAGGTTCATTACAGAACACGTTTTGATTATGATACATTTTCTCATCAGAGCCCAAGAAACAGTTGTGTGACCAATTAGGTAAGGATAGCATCGCACCTGCGCTGACTTCCACAGCCTCCTATTTTAAATTTCACTGCGTGACTAGTGTCATAGAGGGGTATTCCAGGAGGCCGTGGTCGAATACAAGGTATTCTCTGCGTCCCATGCGCTCTGTTCAGTACATAAAACTTGCAAAATCTCGCAAGATATTTATGAATATTTATGTTTGAACATAAAATAGTTATAATTATCGTCGAACACAAACAGTCGTATGCAACTCGCCTATAATGGTAATTAACACACTCGTATGAAAATTATAAAACTCGCTTCGCTCGTTTTATAAACATCCTCGTGTCTTAATTATTTATATTATAGGATTGTTGCATAAAGTACTATTATTTAACTAGTATTTTGGATTTGTTTATTGCGTTATCTTTGATGGTGTTGATCTGTGAAAAATGCATAGTCTGCCTCCAGTCTCCGACCGGGTCAGGAATGGAATGAATGAAGCCCCCATCTAGCGGCGAGGATATAAACTGTGCCGGCTGCCGAGGCCTGACGCACTCCTCTGGGGCAATGATTAAATGAATGACAGATGAAATGAAATGATAGTGGATAGTGTTGCTGGAATGAAATTTAGGCAGGGAAAACCGGAGTACCCGGAGAAAAACCTGTCTGCCTCCGTTTTGTCCAGCACAGATCACACATGACCGGGATTGGAACCACGGACCCAGCGGTGAGAGGCCGGCGTGCTGGCACCTAAGCCACGGAGGCTGCGTGTTGATCTGTATTAATATTATGTATTTCGGTGCCGCTGGTTAAGTTATGGATTTAATTGATATCATGGTAATAACACAACTACATTACGAATGTGTTATTATACGGTATGATTGTTTTGGCCAGCAAGGAACCAAGGGTCGTTCGAAGATCGGGTATTTTAGCTAGTACTAATTTGTAAGTCTTATAATGATATGCTGGAAATGGTCACGTTCCTTGATATTAAAATCTGGGTCCTCCCGGTGTTAATAAGGGAACAATTACCAGTCTGGTAGGATGGCTCATTTTCGGAGAATTATGTTACCGCGTATCGCCTGAGTGACACTGATGAGAGGTGGCATGTTAAAAACATAACATTTACAATCGAGTGCATGCAATGCTAAATGCATCCTATATTATGCACCCATGCGACAGTTCATTACTAATTAATTGCGGGCCATGCGCTATTGATCTATATATGTGGTTGAAATAAAAATAGAGCACAACCATAAACTTTTATGGATTATCGTTTACTGAACGTCAAGATAATTTTCGTTGCCGTTGAATGATATCAGAGTCCTTTTTATTTATTCAGGGCTTAGAACAGAGCTGCTCTTTTTGAACTTGTAAGCTCATTTTATCGTCCTAACAATCGGAGGACAAAGAAAGCGTGGAGCCTTGTCTTTGATATCTCCCGCTGTCCAATAGTCCACATAAGGGAGCTTTCTTTGGCTTCAGTCTTGCACCCCCTTATTATAATTATGAACCGGAACAGTTATTTAGGATAATTTCATTTTTTTAACCAGACCTAGGACCGAGTGATGTAATAAGTTAAGCGTTTTACTTCAACATTCAAGATAGTGGATTAAATCTTGAGTCAGTCCGGTGGTATTTAAGGACGGCAACCTCGTTCAAGATCCTTCAAGGGAAAAATTCTAAGACCCAGTTGTCTCTAAATCTACACCAATTAAAAGTGCTATAAGCTCGTATCTTCACTTTTTTGTATTATTATTATTGTTAATAATAATTATATTGCCGGAATATGTCTATATGATGGTGACATTCCTATAAGGTTAGACCAAACTATTGTAATTAGCTACTTACTGATAGGCCCACTTCAAGTACAGCTAGAAACTTGGAATTTGGCACGGCGATTGATAATGAATCACGGTTGGGTAGAAAAATCTAGAATCAGGAAAATAACTTTCTTTAATTCCAATGGAAGAGGAATAACCCGCTTTCTCATAACTTCTTTGGGGACGTATTTGACGATTTTTCCAAAAATTTAAATTTATTTAATATTTCTGTTTATTGAATTTTCAACACATAAGTTTTGAATAAGTTTCGAATTTGGTGGGTTCTATGCAAATGCTCTAAGTCGAGTTCACTTGGTATTCATATTCTTCTGTGATTACTAGGTTAGTTGTACCGTACTTCTAATAGTGTCGCACAGTGTCATGATCAGGTGTACCATTCCTACTTACGAGCCTAATGATACCACGGAGCGAAATGCTGGGAAACCGATTGAGATGATCGGTGCAATTTTTCACTTTTTTAAAATCTTATGAAATGTCATTAGGTTCAATCTAAGTATAAAATATCTCGATCCTTTAGGCAGGCAATTTTTAAAACAAGCAAACAGAGCTTATGGAAAATCCCCTTTAAAACTGTACTTTAGCATCGATATGTTTTTGGGGTGGTTGTTAATGAAACATTAGCATAATAAGACCTAAAGTGAGACGGTCATCTAGGCCTCCTATATGGTTACCAAGGCAACAAGTATTCATCATCTAGATCTGAGAAAAAATTTCATGGTTCGATGTGTAGGAACATGGTTGGTTGGTTCCTTAAGTTTAGGGGCTACGACAACGTGGTCATAGCACCGTGTACATTGCGTGTGTGAAGAATCAGTCTGATAACCGGTGTTAATTGTCATGACTGTATTAGTGTGGGTTATCTGTTTTTTAATTCAAGTAAGGACTGCAGACTTTGTATTTTTCAAATGGTTCCTTCTTTTGCCGCCAAACGCCACCGTCAACGACTACTAGTTCAGAACTTAGCTAATATACGCCACCGCAAGCGGCTCCTGGCAACGAACGTAGGAACCTAAGAGCGTTGTTTACATTCTTAACCAATATAATTTAGTGTCACACAGATGTAATTAGTGGAAGGTTCTTTATCATGCCATAAATCTATGACATGGGACTGCCGGCTTTACTTCCCCTCCGAAGGAAGGCATACTGAGGGATTATTAACGCTCTTAAAATCCGACGTCTTCGGGCGGGTTTGAACCCGCGATCTTGGGCATAGAAGATCAGCATGCTACCAACTACGCCACCAAAGCCGCTTAGAAACGTAATAAAAATGGTACTTTTCCGTAGAAAGGCAGATCAAGGAAGAAACAAAATTTGGTGGTAGAAAGGCCCGTTTCAAAAGCGTATAAGGCTGAGTTTTATTTTGGTATTTTTACACTTTACTGTTATCGCGCTGTGTGCAAGTTGTATCAGTGTCTGGCCACAACCAGCTGGCCACAATTCATATTTAAAAGATTATTTTTCAGTTGCCATTTATCTCGGTAAAAAATTAACCAACCACCTTCTATAAAATCCATCGTCGTTAGCTACAGTATATAGCCTACTGTAAATATTTACGTTAAAACATTTCTCCAAAGTCCATGGGCACATCTGTTGGTAACAGCACCTCTAAGTTGGTTAACATTAGTTCAGCCGATCGAGCATTACAAGATCTAGGCTTACACCACTCCCCTTGGAGGTTATCTACAGTGAGAGGGCCTACGGTACACGATGGTTGGTTGGTTGGTTCTTAAGTTTAGGAGCTGCGACAACGCAGTCATGGACGAGGTGTATGTTTAACTGAAGTGTTGTAATTTATTTTTGTAAAGTTTATTTCAATGATATGCCTGATGCCTCTATCAAGTTGATATTGATTGAAATCAAAATTCTTCAGTTACTAGGTTTCTCAAACAAATACTACTTAAAGGATGGTAGATTGGTTTTCTCGGCGAGTGAATTAAAACTCAGAAATTTGCTGAGTTTTAATTATTATTTACTTGAATCCATTCTAATTTCATAGATGCGAGTCTTAAGGGACTTCAGAATGTCCTATATTGCCCAACGATTATGCTTAGCCTATTTTCATATATGAAACATGTAGTTCCGTGAAGAACTATACAGCCTATTTTCATATATCCTACTTATGTTAACTGCCACTATCAACATACAAAATTTCAGTTTGATTGCTGTAATAGATTCGTAGATATTGAGAACCGACTAAATATTTCGGATGGCCGCCATGTTGGATTTTATATATGTAGGTCCTAAAGTTATGTACTGTTACATGAAGATTATTGTGTACGTGTAGCATTCAAACTTCAATCGCATGATTAGGACGAAGTAAAAAAGAGATGTTAAAATTTCGCACAGCGGCCATCTTGTGGTTATGGAAACAATTCAAATAAATTAGATGCCAGTGGATTAACATTCGTATAAGGATTTACTGTACCAAGATTCACTGCACTCGGATGGTTAAATTGCGAGAAACGTTCATGTGAATATTTATACTTCGCGTCGCCGCCATGTTGGATTTGTGATCACCAGGTTATTTAAAGTCCTATAGCTGAACTTAAGTTCATAGCCCCTAGGAACATAAAAACAATTCAGTTTGATTGCTATAATAGATTCGTAGATATTCAGAGCCGACTAAATATTTCGGATGGTCGCCATGTTGGATTGTTAAATGTATAGGCCATAGAGTCATGAACCATTAAAGGAAAATTATTGCGTAGGTTCATTATTCAAATTTTCACTTCGATCGCATGATTACGACACAAGAGATAAAAATTTAATTTTCGAAATTCGTACAGCCGCCATCTTAAGGTTATGTAAACAATTGAACTAAATTAGATACCAGTGCATTACAATGTGTATAAACAATTCCTGTACCAGATTTCATTGCGTTTGGAACATTACATCGCGAGAAAGTTCTATTAAAATTTTCAAATTCGCTTGGCCGCCATGTTCGTTTTGTAATTAACCGGTTTTTGAAAGTATTATAGATGAACTTCCAGTAGTGCCCTTTATCTCCTTAGAAAATTTCAGGGTGATACCGCTAATAGTTTCAGAGATATAGAATGCCGGTGAAATATTTCGCACATCCGCCATCTTGTGGTTATGTAAGCGATTGAACGAAGTTAGATGTCGGCGCATTACAACGTGTATAAACATATACTGTACCAAGTTTTATTGCGTTTGGTTGGTTAAATCGCGAGAAACGTCTATTTTAAAGCCGCAAATTCGCGTGGCCGCCATGTTGGTTTTGTAGTTACCAGGTTTTCAAATATCACATAGATGAACTTCTAGTAGTTCCCTTTATCACCGTAATAAATTCCAGGGTGATATCGGGAATAGTTTCGGAGATATTTAATTGTGGTGAAATATTTCGCACATCCACCATGTTGGATTTGTGAGACGTAACACAATTTGAAGGACACGGTCGGGGTCGCCCGGAATAGTGCTATGAACTTACCGAGTTTCGTTGAAATCGCTTCAGCCGTTTAGATTTTATTAGGGCGACACACACACACACACCTCACACACACACACACACACACACACACACACACACACACACACACGGACAAAAGGTGATCTCATAAGCCTATTTTTTCAAAATTGAAAATAGGCTAAAAATAGGCTTATGAGATCACCTTTTGTCCGTGTGTGTGTGTGTGTGTGTGTGTGTGTGTGTGTGTGTGATGGTGTGTGTCCCCCCTAATAACATATAAACGACTGGAGCAATTTCAATGAAACTCAGTAAGTTCATAGCACTATTCCGGGCGACCCCGACCGTGCCCTTCAAATTGTGTTACGTCTCACGAATCCAACATGGCGGCTGTGCGAATTATTTCACCAGCATTCCATATCTCCAAAACTATTACCGATATCACCCTGGAATATCCTACGGTGATAAAGCTAACTACTAGAAGTTCACTTATGTAACTTTTGAAAACCTGGCAACTACAAAACCAGCATGGCGGACATGCGAATTTGCGACTTTTAAATAGACGTTTCTCGCGATTTAACCAACCTAACGCAATACAACTTGGTACAGTATATGTTTATACACACTGTATTTCACTGGTATCTAATTTAGTTCAATTGTTTACATAACCTGAAGATGGCGGCTGTGCGAATTTTAAAATTAGGTTTTTATTTCTTGTGTCGTAATCATGCGATCGAAGTGAAAGTTTGAATAATGAACCTACGCAATACCTTTCCTTTAATGGTACATGACTCTATAGCCTACGCATATAACAATCCAACATGGTGACCATCCGAAATATTTAGACGGCTCTGAATATCTAAGAATCTATTATGGCAAACTGATTTTATAAATAAGGGGCTATGAACATACAGTAAGTTCACCTATAGGACTTTCAATAACCTGGTGATCACAAATCCAACATGGCGGCGACGCGAAGTATATATTTCACATGGAGGTTTTTCACAATTTATCCATCCGAGTGCAGTGACACTTGGTACAATAAATCCTTATACAAATGTTAATCCACTGTCATCTAATTCATTTTAATTGTTTCCATAACCACAATATGGTAGCTGTGCAAAATTTTAAAATCTCGTTTTTACTTCGTGATGTCCTAATCGTGCGATTGAAGTTTGAATACTACACGTACATAATAATCTTCATGTAACAGTACATAACTCTAAGACCTACATATATAAAAATCCATCATGGCGACCGTGCGCAATATTTAGTCGGTTCTCAATATCTACGAATCTATTACAGCAATCAAACTGAAATTGTGTATGTTGATAGAGGCAATTAACATAAGTAGGATGTATGAAAATAGGTTGTATAGTTCTTCACGGAACTATTTGTTTTAGTTTATCTTCTCCTCGGAAACTATTTACAGGAACTAAATTAATATTTTCAAGGATGTTCTTAAAAAAATTCTCCTCGCTTTACCACAAGCTTAAAAAAAGTTCTGAATTTTTATGAATCTCTCTAACGTTACAAAATTTTGACATCATTTTCATGAACATTTCCTTCTGGAAAAATTAAACTAAAGTAAATTTTTGAAAATGGACATATTAAAACATAACACATACAAGGAGGAATTACTTCTAAGAATTACAGCTTTGTGTGTTGAAAAGTTACGATAATAAGGGAAATCATACATCTCGAAAAATGTTTTAGCGATAAATTGGATTCAAAGACGTTTCCAGTTTTTAGAACATGTCAATAATATAAGATTACTTAGCCTTCGGCTGTTCATACTAGCAACCGAAGAAATCCTTGGAATTACCCGCAAAGAGGGAAACTTCTCGTGCGCATACGCAGATGACATCGTAATTGGCTCCAAAGACATAACAGAACTCCAGGCAACAATAAACGAGGTGGATAAATAGTGCTCCAAGAATAACTTGGTCATTAACATATCTAAGACGAACACAATGATCTTTAGAAAGGGAGGAAGAGCCCCCGCATCAGCTGAGATACACATAAGGGAAAGAAAACTGAAAATAGTATCAGAAATCAAGTATTTAGGAATTACTCTACAAACGACCGCAAAACACATAACAGAAAAGCCAACTAAAGCGATAATGACAATGCACGAAATAAGAAACATTCGATCCCTCAGCTTAGAGACAGCGATGCTGCTATTCGGGTAAAGATATTACCAATACTGACGTATGGAATAGAAATCATCTGGTCACACCTAACATTGAAGAATCTACGTTGGAAGGAGTGAAGGCAAGATACATAAAGAAAGCGTTAGGAGTGTCAAAAATGACGCACTCAAGATACACATATCTGCTGGCGAAGGAAACTTTTCTCATTGAAGATCTCAGGACAAGCATACTCCTACCTAACACGTGCGCCTCACAGAACCTGCTAGCAACACTGAATAGGAAAAGAGAGGAAATTCATCCGACATTCTACAGCTCAGGAGCGATGGTAGACCGTGCGTGGACAAAGGAAAACGTCGAAATCAGACACGTCATCACTAGGTTGGCAGTCCATGGATTCCACCACCTGATATGCAAGAACACAAACTTCCACGAACCAAATATAGACTGTGAATGTAGGCTGTGTGAAACGGCATGTGATCAATATCACATCGAAATATGCACAAAAAGGACAAAGCCATTATCTGAATAGGCAAACATGTAAAATTTCAATTTCATCTTGGCTATTTGGCCGCAATAAAGATTTATTAATAATATAAGATTCCTCTTCTTCCATTTGAAGCAATAGGATACATTTTTCTGCTGTTTAATGTCCCTTTGCCCTTGTTTCTAACGAAGCCTCTTTGTTAAATTTTGTTAGTATCTATTTTCTAATAGAAATAAAAATAAACATTGACTTTGGTGGCTTCACTAATAGGACGCACGATTATGAGAAAGTAAAAGAAAGTAGCCTCAAGTACACAAACAGGCACCGTTAGAGAGTTGAAAGCCCGTAGATTAATATGGCACAAATTTAAGATTTTCAAAATGTTGAAGATTTTGGGCATTCCGGATCCCCTTAAAACACTTCTATCTTGTGTTGCTAGGGCGGATAAATAGTCAATAAAATACAGTGACATTTCTCTTGTGTTCAGGGTATTCAAGTCATATTTCACTAGCATAGTATGTTAACTAGAAAGCATAAGCCTAACAAAATCAGAAATTTCTGATATCATCAGTAAAATATGAACATATTTCTTTCTTAGTTCGGGTTGGTGGCCGTTCAAAAGCAGCTCAGTGTAAATCGATTAATCATAATAATGTTATTAGTTTTGTGCTGAGTCTTTTAGAGACGCTTGGGTGCCCAAATTTGCCTCGGAGGGGATCTTTAACATGCCAGTAAATGCTCCCTCACATTTGCGCACCCTCAAATGCCAACTAACAGCGCCAATAAGTGAAAACGTTACCGCTGTGCCATGTAAACGATTAAACTCTACTTTGTATGTTTTCACGTGTGTACGAGATTTTTATTGGTAAGCAAATATTGTGAACATCCATACTCCGTGCAGCCATCATACAAAGTTAGGCTGATATAGTATCAATATTTGAAACGCTATAGAATAATTATTTCCTTTCTTAACGACCATGGTCAATAAATCTTAAGAGTTCCATTTATTGTTGCAATGTTTTGAAACGAAATAATACAATAGAATATTAATTGGAAATGATAGTGTACTAAAACGTAAACTAGTGTAGCCTAGTGGCCTGATGTATGTTTTCAAAACTGACACCACTTGGGTGGCTTTCGTGTCCACGATAGCGTTCCATTCTATCAAAGCCGCCCAAGTGGTTACCCATTATGCTTACCACTAGTGAATACAATATCAGGATGTGAGTGAAAAGTATTCATAGCAGAGTAAAATGTCTCATTCGTTAAGCGGGAACAGTTACATTTGATGATCACTCGGCGAACAAAACATGTCGTCCCCCCAATTTTTTAAAGTAGTGAAATGTACAATGTGTCAATGTTCATGTTATTTTAGGAGAAAGTGTAACCTTGAACCACCTACGGTAATTTGGCTTCTCCATTCATATGAATCGACTGAAAAGCACATTACACAGATACCGAAAGATAAGACCGAAATAATGACTTCCAAGTTTTCTAGAAGAATATTCAAGTACTTAATCATTATTTGTATTCTCACACAATGTAAACATTAAATATTTATAGGCTATACCTACGTTTTCAAATATGACATTTCTAATTATTCAAGTTTAATTTTGATTATTTGAAACATAATTTTGGTCGTTTTCAATCAAATAATTATTTTTATTTTTATAATTCGAATTACAATTGAATAATTTTAATTATATAATTTTTATTGTAGCCTAATTAATATTAATTTTGATGTATTTAATTTTTCTATATTAATTTGAATATTTGAAAACTGTATTTTCATTTTCCTTTTTCAATTTCTTAATTTTCTTTAATTCTAATACACAATTTCAATAATATTTGGAATTCCTTAAATTTTGTACATTTTTAATTGCTTTTAATGTTTTTTTTTAATTTTATATATTTTTTTTAGTTTTAAAATTTCTTAATTTTTTATTTTTATTTTTTATTTTTTAATATTTTAATATTTCAATACTTGAAATTATTGAGTTTTAAATATTTTCATTTTCATTCCCATTTTTTTTAATTTATCCAGTACCGTGGGATGGTACCTAAATAAAAGCCACGACCGCCTTCTTCCCCTATCCTAGTGTCTATTAAAACACACAAACTAATACAACCATCACAATAACACATGCTTTCAGACAAATCCCACACACCCAAGTGCAATGGGCTATAATATCGCAAAGCCCCCTACGACAAGCAATAAGACGGAGGGTGTATTTCGAAGGTACATAAATTACATGTCATAACTAAGAAGTGGAATAACAATGGTAAAAGCAGAACAGGTAAGCTACTGTGCATGCAATGTGAACCTCAACAATATTTCATTACTTCGTTATCGATAGAAGTGTGGTTAAAAATAAATGTACCATTATGCAGCCATCGCTGTATCTTTTATTCATTCCTTGCAGCCTGTATGGTAATTCCTCTACGTTTATCTGTACAAATAATATTGCCACCCTTGACCAAGTGTTGTAAACTCGTACCTACCATTAGACTGCTTTACGAAACCCGGCCCAATGCTTTCGTGTGAATATTTACAGAGAGGCAGTCAGTGTATGTAGGATTAGAAGCGATTATCGGCTATCGATTCTCGATACTGCTATCGCATCCCCACAGTTAAGCTGATCGATAGATAATTGAGGAAGTCTTTGACACAGAGGTAGAGTTCCCTGAATGAATCAATCCAACTCATTCTCTGCCCCCTAGTTGTGCTGAACTGAAGATAATTATTTCTTTTTCCTTGAGGGATTGCCAAGTTAGCTTCTTTGTAGTCCAGGCAAGGAACTGTCTATACGCATTCTTTTTAAAAATCTGGTCATTTCCTTTTGTTATAACTTTTGTTATTATCCGGGCCGAGATATTGATGCCATGTCATATTTTAATTGGTTCACCACTTAACTTATACACAAATCCTGATTATCGTTCCCACATTGTGGGTGTGCTCAGTTTTACATCTTTCTTCAGCCGTATTTTGTCATTTTTAGCCTATTTTCAATTTTGAAAAAATAGGCTTATGAGATCACCTTTTGTCCGTGTGTGTGTGTGTGCGTGTGTGTGTGTGTGTGTGTGTCCTAATAAAATCTAAACGGCTAGAGCGATTTAAGTGAAACTCGGTAAGTTCATGGCACTATTCCCGGCGACCTCGATCGTGCCCTTCAAATTTTGTTACGTCTCAACAATCTAACATGGCGGCTGTGTGAAATATTTCACTAGCATTCAATATCTCCGAAACTATTACCGATATCGCCCTGAAATTGTGTACGATGATAAAGGGCACTACTAGAAGTTCACCTATGAGACTTTCAAAAACCTGGTGACTACAAAACCAACATGGCGGCCAAGCGAAGTTGAGACTTTTAAATAGACTTTTCTCGCGATTTAACTATCCAAACGTAATGAAACATAGTACAGCAAATATTTATACACATTGCAATGCACTGGAGTCTAATTTAGTTCAATTGTTTACATAACCTCAAAATGGCGGCTGTGCGAAATATTTCACTGACATTCTGTATCTCCGAAACTATTACAGATATCACCCTGCAATTTAGTAGGGTGATAAAGGGTACTGATACAAGTTTACCTATGTATAATTCATAAACCTGTAAAGTACAAAACGAACATGGCGACCAAGCGAATTTGAAATATTTTAATAGACTTTTCTCGTGATTTAACTCTCTGAGCGCAGTGAAATGTGGTACAGTAAATGATTTTGCAGATTGTAATGTACTGCCATCTAATTTAATTCAATTGTTTACATAACCTCAATATGGCGGCTGTGCGAAATTTTAAAATTAAGTTTTTATTTCTTGTGTCGTAATCATGCGATCGAAGTGAAGGTTTGAATAATGAACCTAGGCAATAAGTGTCCTTGAATGGTACATAACTCTATGGTCTATACATATAACAATCCTAATTGGCGAGCTTCCGAAATATTTAGACGGTTCTCAATATCTATGAATCTTTTACAGCAACCAAACTGAAATTTTTATGTTCATAGAGACTATGAACATATGTTCACCTATAGGACTTTCAGTAACCTGGTGAGCACGAATCCAACATGGCGGCGACGCGAATTATAAATATTTAAATGGACGTTTCTCGCGAATTAACTATCCGAATGCCGTAAAACGTTGCACGTTAAATGCTTACACAAATGTTGATCCACTGGCATCTAATTTATTGCAATTGTTCGCATAATCACAAGATGGCTGCTGTGCGTAATTTTAAAATCTCGTTTTTACTTCTTGTGTTCTAATCATACGATTTAAGTTTGAATACCACACGTACACAATAATCTTAATATAATAGTACAAAAATAAAAATCCAACCTGGCGACCATCTGAAATATTTAGACGGTTCTCAATATCTACGAATCTGTTACAGCAATTAAACTGAAATTTTGTATGTTGATAGAGGCAATTAACATGAGTAGGATATATGAAAATAGGCTGTATAGTTCTTCACGGAACTACTTGTTTATTTTTTAGTTTATTTTCTAAAAGTAGTTAGGCCTACTTGGTTATTTGGTCAGTTTATGGAATTATTAGAATGTTGTTTTTTTTTAGTTTTTTTTAAGTTTTCTGTTCATGTTCTCAAATATTCAAGGATTGTGATGCATTTTTTGCCTACTTTCGTTTTTTCAAGAAATTAAAGTAGACTTATGAGATCTACACAGGGCCAAATATTGTGCCTGTCCGTATGAGTGTGTGTGTGTGTGAATCCGTGTGTCTGTGTGTGTGAGAGTGTGTGTACTCTGAATGTCTGTCCCCCCCCCCCCTTTCAATTCGAACACGGTGAAACGGAATTTAACGAAATTTGGTACAGAGGTAGAACTGGCAAAGGGCACCTCAGTGTCATGTTTTATATCGCCGCCATCTTGACGGAAACGTAATGATGGCCACCCAAATGTTCAAAGCTTTAATCAATTTACGATTAACCTAATCATCCGATCTCTACCAAATTTTGCAACACCGTATATTTATATGGCTAGCGTCTTTGGCAAAACTACAAGGTCATCAGCCCAATAGTTTGAAGATGGCAGCCATGTATGAGTGCAAATCGATTCCCCCTATCAATTCAAACCCGGTGAAACCGAATTGAACGAAATTTGGTACTGAGGTAGCACTAGCAAAGGGCACCTCAGTGTCATGTTTTATATCGTCGCCGTCTTGACGAAAACGTAATGGCGGCCACCTAAATGTTAAAAGCTTAAATCAAAATAAAATAAATCAATCTCTACCAAATTTTGCAACATCATATCTTTTTGTGGGAAGCATCTTTCGACTGAACTACAAGGTCATCAGCCCAATAGTTTACAGATAGTGGCCATGTATATGTGCAAATTGATTCCCCATATCAATTCGAACAAGGTGAAACCGAATTTATCGAAATTTGGTACAGAGGAAGCACTAACAAAAGACACCTCAGTGACATGCTTTATATTGCCGCCTTGGTACAAAGGTAGCACTAGCAAGGGGCACCTCATATTCATGTTTAATATCCGTATAGCAAGTTGTATTTCTACAAGCTACTACAACCAAAATTCAATTATACTCCTTGAAAAGGACAACGAGTTATAACAATACCCATGCATTTAGGAGAATGTAGGCTATATGTTCTTTACTGAACATCTTGTTGCGTATGGTTTTAGATATTATCGAAATGTGTTCATGTTGCAAATAAACTTTTACATTTCTCATGTAATCATTTTTGAAATGTAAGAGGGTTGATCAGAAACTAAGGTTAGAAGGCCGATATTCCTGGAATTTCGTCTGTTATAGAGCAATTAGTAGTGTAGGGTGATTCGAATACATAAGGTTGGTAACTGTGCAGAGTTTCAGCCACCTGCGACCTACAGCGCTAGTTGTAGGTAAACAACTAATGGCGATTCGTTTGGAAAACTGGTCTCGCGAAGAGATTCGCTCAGTAATTCGAATTCTATGGGCGAAACATGTAACTACGGTCTGGACTTCTCACCAAGGGCGTCACCTTCCTTTATAATAATAATAATAATAATAATAATAATAATAATAATAATAATAATAATAATAATATCGTATGGCCTCGTGTGCCGGGTGCAAGCTTTGTTATTTGACCCCCAAAGGGAAGCTTGCATGTCGAATTTCGTTGTTCCTTGTAGCACTATGAAAAACAAGGAGGTTAGATATCTATGCTCTTTGAACACTATAGCGCTTTCTAGTAGAGAAATGAGGAACTTTGTGTTGGCGGATACTCCCGAGATTAATTTTGCCATTATGAACACGGCCTACTGAATTCAAATGGGTTCTTTGACATGTCAACATCGTATGACATGGTGTCGCATTTTTGCCGCCTTTCAAAAATCACTTACCACGGCCAGGAGCGAACCTGCAAGCTTGGCGTTAGTAGACCGACACGTTGACCACTCGCCCACCGTGGCAAACATCTTCCTTCATGATAACGTGCGACCTCATACAACCCAGAAAACCACCACCTTGTTACAGCAGTTTCGCTGGGACATCATTGACTACCCTCTCTACAGCCCGGGCCTCACTGCAAGCGACTTTCACCTGTTTCCTCAAGTGAAGGAGCACCTATAAGGTCAACAATAATCACTTCTGAAAAGAAGGTGAAACACTTCGCGACGGCGTGGCTGAACACGCAAGGACAGGATTGTTACCATGAGGGAATATTAAAACTCATCCCACGAAGCAACAGTGCCCAAACCGAAATGGAGACTGTGTCGAAAAATAACCTAATGTATGTACTATCAGTTGGCTGTATTGGTTTTTTGAAATAAAATGTAGACGTTTCACTGCAAGCTTTTTAATCTTAGTTTTTGATCCCTCATCGTACATGGTGAATTCAGCATTTACTGTATAGCCTACATTAACATAGGCAATTAATAAATATTATTTTCTCGAGTTTGAAGAGCCGAAAATTTAAAGAATATCATAAATTTCGAAAATTCCCAAAACATTGTATTTCTACAACAAATAATGTACATGGTATCCAATTGGAGCTACTTTAGCACTGAATGGAGTATACTACAATTATGATGATATATGTCAATTCAGAGGACTGGTAATGAATGTTTCTACTTTTCTTTACTTATGGAAATTCATTCAAGGGCGGGCCAAACTTCAGATTTTAAAAATATCCCAAAATTCTTAGTACACAACATTTGACAGCTTTGTACCTTTACCTACACAAATTAATCATTATTCTAAGACAAAACCTGTGTGAGATATTTTGGGACGAGGGCGGCTGCAACACGTCCGTGGATTGTACTGTAGGTTCGAATCCCCGCGCTGACAGCGGTCATCCTGAGGGTGGTTTATCCCCGAGTATTTCCACTCTTTATCTCCAGGAAAATGCCGGGATAGTACCTTACTTCAGTTTCCTGGGGATTTACCTAATCCCCGTCCCTAATACAGTTACACACAATATTACAGTCGTCATATAAATACAGTACAGGTTATCAGACAAGTTCAACCCACACTCAACTACACGGGGCTGATAACCAAGAAGTCCCAAGCCCCTAAAATGAAGTTACATCATTCATTCATTTCATTCGGATACCAATTCATTCAGCGATACAATCAATAACTCATACATACATTCATTTTCACGATTTACTTTTTATGAACGACTTGAATCTTCGAATAGGCAAGTTCTTGGCATTCCCTGACAGTGTGTTCCATAACCGCACAAAGGGCCATAGAAACCTGTCAGGTAGCCATTGCTACCTCTGTACCATAGTTGGTTCAATTCTGTTTCGTCGTGTTTGAATTGATGGAGGGGGGAATCGACATACACATATACTGTTCACGGCCACTATCCTGAAATTATTTGGATGACGACTTTGTAGTTTGGGGGACAGACGCTTGTCATATAAAGGTACATTTTTCCAAAATATGGCAGATATCAGATAGTTGGTTTAGTCGTAATTTGATTTAAGCTTTGAATATTTGGATGGCCCTCATTTTGTTTTGGGTAAGATGGCAGTGATATAAACCATGCCAATACCACCTCTGTCCCAAATTTCGTTCAAGTCAGTATCGTCATGTTTGAATTGGATATTATTATTATTATTATTATTATTATTATTATTATTATTATTATTATTATGTTCACCATATCATTTGGTATAGCACACCATTTCATCGGCAATTGTTGTAAGATGGAGTGGAGTTCTTAATGTTGGTAGTTTGAGGAGTGAACGAAGTGTGGAGCAGGTCCCTAAATTAATTGCTTTCGGCAGGTTTGATAAGCAAATAAAGGAAGAATCACAGTTTTTGGTAGGTTGGCCCTCACCAAGTTCAATATGATCCCAGTGGAAGAGATTATGATAATCAATTCAGTAACAAATACCTGTCGGTACATCTGTCGGATATCTTCAGCCAGAGGTCACAATCTCTGCATAAATTTCTTGAATATTATTATTATTATTTATTTATTATTTACATATTTTAAAGCCCACATTGGAGCACTTAAATCAATAAATTTGAGTAAATTTCTTCTTTTTCTCCTCCTAGAACTTTCTCATCCTCTCCGACCTGGAAACCATGTGTGTGTCCGGTATAGTATATTGTTTCCGTTCAACTGTTATTAGTTTGAGTCTAATGCTTTTGTTCTTCAAAATCCTCTTCTCTTCTCTGTTTTTGATTTGTTGCCGAGTTATACCCAATTCTTTCGAATCATCCTGAACTTCTTTGAACCAATTATTTTTGAATTTATTTTTCAAAAAGTAATCAAATAGTTGTTTTAATATCCTGGTTTCTGGCAGTCTTGAAATGTGACAGAAAAAGGAAATTTTTCTTTTACGCATTGTAGTTATTATTGACTCACATTCACGATAGACGATGTTGTTAGGCAACAATCTCCACTGTCCATCAACTTGGTGTTTTTTGTTAAGAATTGTTCTAATAATTCTTCTGTCAGTTTTCTGTAATTTGTCTGTTGTAGATTTTACATTCAATTTGAATAAAGTTCACTAGCATAAGTTGCCTCTGGTTTAACTATGGAATTATAGTGTTTCAGCTTAGCGTTTATCGAAAGAGATTTCTTTTTATAGGTTGGCCAGGTAAGTCTTTGTACTTGTTTAGATTTAGTTGTTCTGTATTCTATTGCTTCTTTTTCATTTGTGTTCCATGTTATTATTCCCCCAAGATATTTGAATTTCTGAACAATTTTAATCTCTTTATTATTGTTGAGTTGAACGACTGGTAGATCAACTTTAAAAGTTGGCATCATTTCTGTTTTTTCAAATGAAATTTGTAATCCCATTTTTTTTTTGCTATAATTTCTAGTTGTTCAATTTGAAATTTGCAAGTAATGCTAAATCGTCCGCAAAGGCAAGACAGTTGGGTTTAATATTTCTACCGATATATAAATTTATACATTTGAATTGAAGCTATATGGACTGCATATTAACAATCAATCTCATTTGAGTCTGGATCTTGTTCTTCTATTAGCCTTGTTGTCCTCTCAGTATTTCTTGAGCCCATCGATCAGTGCCTTCTTTCGTGCTTCTGGTAGGGGCACTCTTGGTCTCCTGGGCTCAGATTCCACTTTAAATTTTGATAGTTATTTAAACATTTGTTGAAATTCAAATCTGTCTTGTATTTTCGGTTCTAGAATACCAAATTGCACTAGGTCTTTCTCACATTCTTAGAACCATCTCCATTTGGATTCCTTTGGCTTTGTGAAATTACAGATTTTCTTAGTAAATCGGTCATCAGTCATAGGAAAGCTGTGCCAGTAAAACAGCAGTCTTTTCTTTTTGGTGGACGATATTATTGGTTCTATCTTGGTACATAGTTCTTCACTGGATCTCAATCGTTCCTGGATATCAACCGATCTGTTGTCTAAAATCTTCCATAATACCTTTCGTTCCCATTTTAATAATTTATCGACTTGTCCGTGTCTACACAAAGTCAAAGTCTCCGAAGCATACAGCACTTCAGATCCAATAATTACTGTTATTTGGTTTACGTCCTTTTAATATTTCTGGCTTTTAGAGACGCCAGGGTGAAAGAATTTTGCCCCGATGGGCTTCTTTAACGTGCCAGGAAATCGAATTACACTGCTCCCTTGCATTTGCGCACCCTCAAATGCCAGCTGACTGTGGCAGGAACGATCCTGCAACCTTGGGCACAGCAAGCGAGAACGTCATCCCAGAGCCACGCAGCCAGTCTTCCGATTTAAGTACCGTTGTATAGTGCCTAAGCAGTATTTCTTGTTCTTCTACTTCGTTTGGGCCTACTGAGGACCACGGGGCTCATATCCCCTCGTCGCTTTGTCTTTTCTCTTCTTCCAGTACCTTTTCATCATCTGACTATGAGCCAGCTTTCTTTCCTCCGTCCATGGTTGTCTGCTGACTCCGGTGTTCTTCCTAGCTGTCAGTGATACAAAAAAAACTCTGTGTCGGATGGCTTGACGGAATTGTTGGCAGTCCTGTATGGAATTAAGTGGGATCTCTAGGTGGTCTAAATCCGTCCTAACCGTAGAGATCCACTTGGTCCTAGAGTCCTTCCCTCTTCCTGCCACTGTGAAGATCTTACTGGTGAGTCGGCAAGGGATCATGCGGGTCAAGTGTCCATAGAAGGCCAGGCGCCTTTTTCGTATACAAGTCACAATGTCTTCTTGATGGCTGTAAAGGTCATCATTGTGCCGAGTTCTGTAGGTGCCTCCCTCTTCCCGTATAGGTCCTAGTATCCTCCGTAGGATCTTCCTCTCCTTGAGTTCAAGTTTCCTGAGTGGGCCTTTCCTGGCCATCACGAGGCACTCAGGGGCGTACAGAACAGATGGTTTTACTACTGAATTGTAGTGTCTGAGTTTGAGGTTTTTGGAGAGGAACTTCGATGCGTAGATGCTGCGGCAGGAGTGGTAGGCCCTCCCGAACTTGGTGCACCTGGTGTCTATGGCAAGATTCCCACTCTGGTTTGCCGAGATCCACTCTCCTAGCTACTTGACCGCAGGGACTTTTCGGATGATAACCCCCTCAAGTCCTAAGCAGTATTTATTTATTTATTTAATCGATTGTTCCCCTATAGGAGAGCGATTGAACTTGATTGCATGATTTCATCTTCGGGCGTTTTCCCTCTCTTCTTCCCAAAATCTCTTCATCCTCTCGGAATGCTCTTTCTTCCGCTGAGCTGTCCATCTTTTTCCCGGTTGTCGTTATGGTCTATGCTCAAACTTAACATTTGTGATTTTATTCCGGCACTCGGTGCGGTCCTCAAGATTTTCTATGTTGACCGGTTGTAGGTCCCTCTGGACCTTTGTCAGCCACTCCGTGCGACATTTACTCTTTGTTATAATGTTGAGTAGTTACTTTGCCGTTCTTTTCCAACCTGTAGATGTGTGTGAAATACTTTGCTCGGTGTTTTATGATTTCTTCCGTTATTGTGTTGGTCTTTTGATAGAGTTCGTTCCGAGGTCTCTTCAACCAAATGCTGTTTTTATTGATTGACCCGTAAATCTTCCTGAGAAAGTATTGTTCCTGTTTTTCTATGTCATTAATCTGAGATTTGCCGATGGCATTGTCATCTTGGCCGACACACCTGAAGATTTGAATGAGTTTTTGAATGGTATGGACTCCGTCTTGAGGAAAGAATTCATGATGAAAATTAATAAATATAAAACAAAAGTATTGGAATGCAGCCGAAATAAATCAGAAAACTCTATGGACATCAAATTGGAAGGTGAAAAGCTGAAGGAAGTTGGAGACTTCTGTTATTTAGGAAGCAAAATAACCAGTGATGGACGAAGCAAAGAGGATATAAAATGTAGGTTGGCTCGCACAAGGAAAGCATTTCCACAAAAAAGGGATCTGTTGACATCGAATGTAGATTTACGTATTAGGAAGTCATTTTTGAAAGCCTTTGTCTGGAGTGTGGCACTCTATGGAAGTGAAACTTGGACTATTGGTGCAGTAGAAAAGAGAAATGTGGTGTTACAGGAGAAAGATGAAGATCAGATGGGTAGATAGGGTTACAAACGAGGAGGTATTAAGACGCGTGGGAGAGAAGAGATGTTTCTGGCGACTGTTAATGAAGAGAAGAGATAGGTTGGTAGGTCACTTACTAAGACACCCAGGAATAGCAAGCTTAGTTATGGAAGGAAGGGTCGAGGACAAGACCTGTAGGGGTAGACCAAGGTTAGAATATGTTAAACAGATTGCCTCGGATATAGGGTGTGGTAGCTATGTAGAGATGAAACGATTAGCTCAGGACAGGGAGGAATGGAGCCTGCATCAAACCAGTCAAAAGACTGAAGAATCAAACAACAACAATTTTGGAATGATCATCGATCACCAATGTTTCGGCTGCGTAGGTTGCTTCAGAATGAATCGCTGTTTTATAGTGCATTAATTTTGGGTCTATCGAAATGTACTTCTTGTTGTAGTGAGGCCACTTATTATTATTATTATTTATATTATATATTAAATTACTCTGCTCTGGGAAAATACAGTATATTGGTTGGTTGGTCCTTAAGTTTAGGGGCTGCGACAACGCTGTCATGTAGCCCCGTGTACTTTGGGTGTGTGTAGAATCTGTATGATAACCGGTGTTAATTGTGATGATTGTATTAGTGTGTGTATCTGTTTTTTTTGTTTAAGTGAAGACTGCAACTTAGAATATTTCAAATAGTTCGTAATTTTGCCGCCAAACGCCACCGTCAACGACTACTAGGCCTAGTTCCGAACTTAGCTACTAGAAGCCACCGCAGTCGGCTCTTGGCAACGAACGTAGAAACCTAAGAGCTTTGTTTAAATTCTTAACCTATCCAATTTAGCTTCACACAGGTGTAATTAGTGCACGGTTCTTTTACATGCCATAAATCTATGACATGGGACCGCCGGCTCTACTTCCCCTCCAAAGGAAGGCATACTGAGGGATTTTTAACGCTCTTAAAAAATTCGACGGTTTTGGCCGGGTTTGAACCCGCTATCTTGGGCATACATTAAATGACTGAAAATGAAGTAGATTCTTCATACGCTGCAAGAGGGCAGGGGGGGGGGGGGGGGGTCGTGTTGACAGTGAAAAGTGGATAAAAGAAACTTGCAGTCTGAAGTGATGGAAGCTGTCTTCAACACGCCAGCTTAGACATTCATCTTCCCGTTTTTCTACCCTTGCTGCTGCAGAGATTATCTTAACCGGCGTATGGACCACCTGCTGCAATCCTCCAAGCAGACGAGGCGGTGTACTGTCTGATGGTAACCTGATAATAAAAAGCAATAACTCAGGAGATAGAGTGCTGAAAATATTCGTTAACGCGCTGACCGGTATGTTGCACGCATGTGATGAGAACGAATGGCGCAGCTCTGCCCAGGTGGTCCGACTTAATTCGCGAGAACACCGTAGCCTACATGGAGAAGAGTGGTGTAAGTGTGAGTAGAAATACCCGGCAACGAGGATATATGGTTATGATATCACTGACCCACTGCTCTACTTTTTTTTTTTTTTTTAAGCGTATGGCTTTTAGTGCCGGAGTGTCCGAGGACATGTTCGGCTCGCCAGTTTTGTGCCTGCTTCGGGGCGGACACCCAAAGTGTGAGCTACAAGTACCGCCGCGTGTAGAGTGTTGTCTGGGGAGGAAAGTTTGAATGTAAGGACGAGGAGTTGGAAGGTAGCGGCTGTGGCCTATAGTTAGGGACCAACCCCGGCATTTGCCTGGAATGAAGATGGGAAACCACAGAAGACCATCTTCAAGGTTGCCGGCGGGGGGATTCGAACCTCCTCGCCTCCCGGATGTGAGCGACTGCCTGCAGCCATGCCGTAACGACCACGGCTAACTCACCCGGTACTGCTCTACTGTCCAGACATAATTCCCCACAAAAACAAACTTTTCAAGATTTTCATCGTTGCTGTTGTTAACTCATTGAAGGGCTTTGCGACTTGGGGGTCATGTAGCCCCGTGTTCTTTGATGTGTGTCAGATATGTGGTGTTGGGGTAGCGTGCCTGTCTCTCACATGGTGGCCCCGGGTTCGATTCCCGGCTCCATAAGGGATTTTAGAAACTGGCGTGATAGATGGAACGGGCTGCACTCAGCCTCGTGAGGACAATTTAGTAACTGTCTGACAGTGAGGCAGCGCCCCGGTCACGAACACTTAGATAACGGCTGATGTGACACGATGCGCCCACCCAAATACCTGTTAGTCAAATGTCTGGGCAGTGGTCGCTTGGCTGTTGTACCAAGGTACCTATTGAAGTGAAATATCACGACATGTGTTTCGGATTCCACGTAAAATGAAGGTCCTGTGGCTCAAGATCGCAAGATTAACTGTCGCGTAAAACTACAAGCTTCCTTTCTTGCCTAAATACCTGTGATATTGTGGTGTCTGTAGTAGTTGTGTGTGTTTCTAATTGAGGCTAAGATTGAGGTAAAGGCAGCCATGACCTTAAGTTAGGAACCATCCTAGCATTCTCCTGGAGTAGAAATAAGAAACACGGAAAATTACTACTAGGATGTTTGAGAAGGTAATTGGTATTTTTCCCATTTAAGATTTGATTGCCTCTGAGCATGCCTGAGCCACCATTTGTTCATTATTGTAGCAGGAGCCCCGCGAGGTAAAGAGGAGGACACAGTGAAGTCTGTACATAAGTCAAGCAGCATTGCGTGCGCTACCTGTCTTTGAAGCGCAGATAAGCGTCATGTCACAACGGAACAGCTACTGCAGCTGAGTCATATCCTACACGCGCAACTGTGAACGAAGCAGAGTGACGTGTGACACAAGTAATCAAAGAATAGTTCGCATCTCGTCCGCCGGCAATCAATTCGTGAAAGGGTAATACCCACCACTCCTCAGTTCTGCCTCATGAGGTTGAGTGTACCTCATTTCAGCCCTCAGCTCAGTGCAGAAATAAATTTCTTGGCTGAGCCAGGAATCGAACCCGGACTTCCATGGCGACGGTGAAGAATGCTAGTCTCTACACCAGGATATGACCTTGAAGATTTTTCTGAGCGTACACTGCCGTTGAACACCTTACACGGTGTTGTGTTGTCAGCATTTATCGGAACAATTCGCAACCGTTCATAATACAACCATGTTGACGACAACATGCCATTGAGGATTGTGTATCCCATCGCATTTTCAAACCCAAAATTCATTTTGTACACATCGGTCAAGAATGCCTTGTTGTTGTTTCATTGCAACATCGTGTTCATATAGCCCCTTGTTCTTGCGTGTATGTGTGTGTGTGAAATCTGTCTGGTAACCTGTGTAATTATTGGTATCTTTCAACACGAATATAGGAAATTAACAGAAAAGAAGTGTAGTGTCAGATAGGCTACGCGTTATTGAAATTTCGGTGATAGTTTGGTTCTTTTCCTTCTCTTACAGTGGGCTTCCAGTTTTACCTTACCACCTCGTGGTGTAGCGGCCTTCATGCTTGACTGACCACCGGAAGTCCGGGTTCAATTCCCGGCCCTGCCAAGAAATTCAATTCTAAATAATGATCATAATAATGTTATTGGTTTTACGTCCCTGCGGTTTTTAGAGAGCCAGAATTTTGTCCTGAAGGGGATCTTTATCGTACCAGGAAATCTTCTGACATGACTCCCTAACATTTAGGCACCCTCAAATGCCAACTGGCTGCACCAGGATTCGATCCTTCAAACTAAAACACAGCAAGCGAGATCGTTACCGCTGAGCCACGCAGCCAGCCAAATTCAATTCTGATCTGATTTGAGGGCTGGAACTGGGTACACTCAGCCTCGTGAGGAAAACCTGACAAGAGGTGTGGTGTATTCTTTGAATACACGGTACGAGAGATATAATGTCTATTGCTCTTTGCATGTTCATTTTTTCCTTCCTCCTTGCCAAACACCAACAGTGATCATCTGTTTTCTCCCTGTTGAGCATGTCTCTTATGTCTTCATAAGTATGTTTCAGATATATAACTTCTGTGATCCACCTAGCGCTATCTAGTAGCGAACCTCTGAAGCTACTCAATTCCTCATCGTGCAAGAGGACTTACTTATCCATTTGGCTACCAGATCTCGTTACCATCGTCAGCTATTTTCTCCTAGAGCAAGAGGACTACGTCTACTTCTTTGCTCACCATGCTGCGCTAGTATCATCTATCAACTCCTTGAAGACCAGCTCACCAAGAAATCAATTATGTTTTGTTAAGTTGGCCATGCTTATATGTTCTCCTTTTGTCTCCCACCCCCCTCTCTTTCCCCCTTTTTCTTGGACCCTCTGTGCTCCGCTGAGCCTCACTCACTTCTTCGTCTGCAGTTGACTCGTACAGTCAAAGCTCCGCTCGAGCTTAGCCTCCTCAAACCAAGAGGCGCAACCTCTTCTACGCCATGTTGGCTAGATAGTCTTCCTAAGGAACTCCGACTTCAACATGAAATCGAGATAAGTACTATTTTTAAAAAGTTTTAACCTCATCTTCATGGTTTTAACTTCCAAGTGATTTTAATTTTAATTATAGGCAGTGTGAAAATATTTACTTGGGGCAAAATCATCCTTCGTGGGATTTGCAATGTTGAGCTTTTTCTTGTAAGCCAACCTTACTAAAAGGAGCTTTTCTTAAGCTATTTAAACGAGAAACCCTCTCGCTACGTGGGATATTATCTAATACCCGCTGCCTATAATTTTGAAACTATTTCCTCCGTTGGATTCTTTCAAACCCCATTTTCTGCTAAAGTCGTTCTGGAACCTTCTAGAACTTGTTCTCTATTTGCGAGTCCTGCCATCATGTATTTCTCACGTACTTGGGAGAATCCTGTTTAAAACTAAATTACTACAATAGTGAATTTTCATCCTCCGCTGGAACCTCTGGAAAATTCTACGGCGCATTTGATTGTAAATTACAGCTTTTTCAAGAAATAGACTTTAACCTACATAGTGCAATCAGTTATCTCCATAATTGCAATAACTTTTTTTCTCATAAACTTCAGTGTTTCTCTAGTGAACTTTGCATCCATCCTTACAGACTATAGTGTTAATCAGTGTTTGCTCCACTTTTCTACCGCGTCGCGATCGTCCGGTTATATTAAATACGGCCATGAACATTGTCCCTATATCCCCATGATCTTTCCTTAACCCTCTACTAACAACCATTATTTATAAAATTGTAACTTTCTATAAGGTGTTACTTACGAAGTGCCCTTCCAACTTTGCTAGTTTAACATTAATTAAATTCTGCATAATTTCTTGTGTGATACAAGTTTTAAATTTACATTGTTCCTCCCTTCAAAAGCAGGGAAAACAATTCTCTCAACTCCTGAGTGAGTTATTCTTTGGTCTCGCTAAATGAAAACTGCCTCATTTGACTGGCGAGTCTTATTCAAAGTATAAGAGGTCTAGAACCTTCCTTCTGATCAACTTTTCAGGTTCACAGTAAGTGACCTGCTCTCTTTGTATAAATCTCACAAAGTAATTCTGTTTAAATATACGAAGTTGTAGGAACTTCCTTTTTATTCCTTATGTTTTCCATTTTGTTATCTTCGAAGTTGTTATTTTAGTTAGAATGTTCTTTCAGAGGTTTCATATAGTACACTGCTTGTACTCCTGTAAATGTTAAAACTTTAATTATTCCATTTTGCCTATTTGTGAAATCTTACCAAGATTTTAATTCACGGTTTAAAAAACCTTAAAAATTGTCAATTGCCTGGAGCAACTGTTTAACGTGGAGAGGTCTGCGACCCTATTTGTTAAAAGGTTCAAATGAACCATGTTCATTAAATTTATATTACATAATTGTTAATTTCATCAAATTTTTTCTAATTGTAAAATAAACAAATCTTTTCCCTTTGCTTTTTCATTTTCGAATCTAAACTTTAGGCAAAACCCTGTCTTCCTTGACTCTCCTCACTCAATGATATTAAAATCTTTAATAAGGCTTTCACCATTTGTTGCATTTGAGCAAGAACTCTTAATTTTCACCTTACTAAAGTTCTTCTTAGCGATAATAGCTAATTCTAATTGGCCAGTAAGGCAAGTAAAGTTCGCTAAGCCAACTACCTACTTGTGGAGACCCTCTCCGAAAACTTATGGTCAGTTTCCTAAAAAATAAGTGTTTCTTTTTGTCTAAACTTTTAGCCGGCTCCTCGCTGAGTAAAAGCTTAGCCATTGTCCAACGCAACCATTGGTTCATTTACCAAGATTACCCAATAAAGTATAATCCTTTATCATATTCCTTTTTAGAGACATTTGGTCGCTCTTACAAGAACTCCATAATTTTGGAAATTGAAAATACCAAGCTTGAGTTAAATCATTGGCATTCTTCGAATTACTTCGTAAAACCTAATCTCCTTAAGAAAACATACAGTAAATTTGTTCCTCTAAGTCTTGCCAGACCATCACCCTTCCCCATAGTACGTTTATACATGCTTGGGAGGAAAGGTACTAAGGCCTCTCTCTTGCAAACCGCCCAAGTCTTAGCTGCGGTTCCCGTTAGCCTCGACCAAGCTCGTACCTACTTTAGGTATCCTAAAGTTAATTTCCATTGGCAACTACCTTTAAGTGTGTTTTACATTAAACTTATTACTTTTGTGGGACTCTCCTCCTATTCTTCTATCCTTCTTTTCCAATTCCAAAATCTACTTCCTTCTCCTCATCATCTTCCCTTGGTGGGTGGGTTATTCCTTAACCTATAATCTACCCAAGGTGTGCTCGATTCTCACCTCAACCATCTTGGAAGTGGATATCAGTGGTTTCCCACTTCTACTTCAGACAAATGCCAAGATGGCCACGACCATCCCCTTCCTAATTCTCACTCGACTTACAATTACGCACACTAATACAGCCATCACAATAAGAAAGGTTGGCAGACAAATTCCACACACACCGAAGTACACAGGCTTACATGATCACGATGTCACAAAGCCCCTCAACAAATCAACGTCAACAACAATAACACCATCATCAAGAGTATAACTTATTTGAGTGTTTACAGTGCTACATCACAGTTCTGTTCCACGAGAAGTGAAGCATGCGTCAGTAATTCATGCAATGAGCTCCCTTATGTTCTCAAGGGATCCATTGGCTAACTCCAGCCAGGGAAAGGAGACCACCCACATGCCTTCCTGCCAAAACCGCGGAAATGCTTCTATAATTACGTTCTGCCTCCACAAACGCTACAGTGGTAAAGGCAATACGCTCAATAAAATATGGATGTAATTACATTGCTTCATTAGACGTTTAGGAAATGTATAAGGAGGCTTTAAAAGCAGATATACTCAGACATCAACTACTGCTGAAATTCACTTTGAATAATTGTCAGCTAAAGTGGGAGTGAAGATTCAAGGAGAAATAATTTCAACTCTAAGATTTGCTGATGACATCGTCATCTTGGCCGACACGCCTGAGGATTTGAATGAGTTTTTGAATGGTATGGACTCCGTCTTGAGGAAAGAATACATGATGAAAATTAATAAATGTAAAACAAAAATACTGGAATGCAGCCGAAATAAATCAGAAACCTCTATCGACATCAAATTGGCAGGTGAAAAACTGAAGGAAGAAGGAGACCAGTGATGGACGAAGCAAAGAGGATATAAAAAGTAGGTTGGCTCAGGCTAGGAAAGTATTTCTACAAAAAAAGGAATCTGTTGACATCGAATATAGATTTAGATATTAGGAAGTCATTTTTGAAAACCTTTGTCTGGAGCGTGGCGCTCTATGGAAGTGAAACTTGGACTATCGGTGCATCAGAAAAGAGGAGAATTGAAGCATTTGAAATGTGGTGTTACAGGAGAATGATGAAGATCAGATGGGTACATAGGGTTACAAACGAACAGGTATTAAGACGAGTGGGAGAGGAAAGATGTTTCTGGCGACTGCTAATGAAGAGAAGAGATAGGTTGGTATGACACATACTAAGACACCCAGGAATAGCAAGCTTATTTATGGAAGGAAGGGTTGAGGACAAGAACTGTAGGGGTAGTCCAAGATTAGAATATCTTAAACAGATTGCCTCGGATGTAGGGTGTGGTAGCTATGTAGAGATGAAACGATTAGCACAGGACAGGGAGGTATGAATAGCTGCATCAAACCAGTCAAAAGACTGAAGACACAAACAACAACAACAAATATAGCTGTGAAGCCATTTTTCAGTGTTGCCTTACTAACAATTTAACTTTCAGTCGGTCAACTTAAAATTATTCCAAGCACTGGAATATGTGAATAATAACCTCAAATTAATTAATGGTGATTGAGATATAAGCCTATATATTACGAGAATCACCAGATCCAAATTAAGAAGACAAATTGCTCTACAAAACACTGCTACTCCTACAGTGACACCCAGAGACAGTCTCTGCCTTCCTATATCAAAAAGTAACTAGTAGTTCCGTGAAGAAATATACAGCCTATTTTCATATATCCTACTTATGTTTATTGCCTCTATCAACATACCAAATTTCAGTTTGATTGCTGTAATACATTCGTAGTTATTGAGAACCGTCTAAATATTTCGGATGGTCGCCATGTTGGATTGTTACATGTATAATAGAGTTATGTACGATTAGATGACGATATTTGCGTAGGTTCATTATTCAAACGTTCACTTCGATTGCGAGATTAGTACAACAAGAAATGAGAACTTAATTTTTAAATTGCGCATAGTCGCCATATTGAGGTTATGTTAACAATTGAACTAAATTAGATGCCAGTGCATTATAGTGTGTATAGACATTTGCTGTATCATATTTCACTGCGCTCAGATGGTTAAATCGCGAGAAAAGTCTATTAAAATGTTTCACCTTCGCTTGGCCGCCATGTTCATTTTGTATATTACAGGTTTTGAAAGTCTCAAAGCTGAACTTCTAGTAGTACCCTTTATCACCGTACAAAATTTCAGGGTGGTATCAGTAATAGTTTCAGAAAAATAGGCTAAAAACCTGTCTAACTTAGTAAGTATGGTTTATTTATTTATGCTTATGGCATTGTACACAAAAACGATATACTATTTACATATATACATATATATACAAAATAAGGGAGAAAACCATTACAACAATCAACTTAGCCCTACAAATTTCACAGCTGTATGTCCAGTTCGTCTAGCCACTGTATCGCCTGAGTAGATGTCACCAGAAAGTCGTCCATTGATCCAGAGTACGCCCTCCTCGGACATTCTGCTACAATATGGTGGATGGTTTGATTCACTGCACCACAGTCACAGCTGGGGGTAGTTCGCATGCCCCACTTATGAAGCAGTGAGCCACTTCGCCCGTGCTTGGTTCGGATTCTATTGAGGGCAACCAAAGTTCTTCGTGGGAGATCAAAACCAGCCGTAGGGTGCTTGATATTAAATAATGGCTGCCACTCCTTCGGAGCTGTGCCGTTCCAAACAGATTGCCATTCTGCTTTTCCATTATAGCTTCTGCTGATGAGCAACTGTGCCGTCTGAACTGGTGATGATCTCGATTTTAAGCGCCTGAATCCTACAGCTTTGTCCTGGTGGATAGGAAGGGCTGTGTTTGATGTTATTTTTCTGTACTCTTTTACCAGGTTGTTGAGACGTCTTCTATCTGGTAATTATTTAGTATAAGGGGTGTATAAAAACATGTGTCATAGACTCTAGGGATTTATTCCTGACATCAAAACATTACTAAAAGTTCATATTTTGAACCTTGGTCCCAAAATCTTTCCTTAGGGAGTTAAAAGAGGATGTAGTATTCATGGCACAAAATGGATACAATTAGGCTACGAAACCATTATTACTTTTACAAAAATTGCTCGAAGTGACTTCCTGCTTCCATGCATCCTTGGAGTCTGCGTTCCATACTTTACCATACGTTGTGTGTGTCCAGTAAGACGTAGCGGAAAGACATGAGGGCCAATAAGATGATTATGGATGAGTCCACCCCACACGTTGAGGCTGAACGTCTACTGATGTTTGTCTTTGCGTACTTCATGAGGGTTTTCATAAGCCCAGACGTGATTGTTATGACAATTGAAGAACCAGCACGTGAAAATCCAGCCTCATCCGATACCACAGCGTCTCTAAAAGCCTCAGTAGTTAAGAAGTACGTTAAACCTCATCAATGATTACGTAGGCTACATGCTAACAACTACGAGAACACAGCTCACTGCCTTAACATGCGCTGACAGAAAGTTATTCTTGGCAGAAAATTTGCTGCATTTAATCCTTGCACCCTTTGAAGGTGATACGGGTACAAAATATTTTCATGCACAATGTTCCAGATCGTCATGTGGTAAAACTAACGTCTTCGCTTCTCGCAAATGCCATGACCAACTGTCCACAAGAATGTGAGTGCAAATGCACATTTCAGATACATTACCCTAACGAACGCTTTTCAGACCCATGCTCATATGAAATTCTTGTAATCTTTTGATGTCAGGAAAATCTCCCTAAAGTTTCTGACACATATTTTTTTTTATACACCATGTATATATAAAAATTAATGTTTGTCTGTTCGTCTTTCATGCGTTCATGTACCATTCATCCGATTGCAACGAGACTTTGGTGAGTTGTTGTGTCCATTCCCGTGAAGGTTATAGAATTAGGAAATCGGTTCTACAATGGATGGTGTGCGAGTATTTTCAACAAATGAGTGTATGTGCGCGAATCGTTTCAACGAAGTCCCGTATGTGTTCATATACCATTCATCCCATTGCGATGAAATCTTGGTGAGTTGTTGTTCCTACTCCCGCGAAGTCCTCTATTTCAGTAGATCCATTTTACAACAGGTGGCGCACGAGTAGTTTGAACAAACCAGTGCTGGTGCGCAAATCGTACAACAAAATCCCGTATGCGTTCATATACCATTCCTCCGTTTGCGATAAAACTATGGTTAGTTGCTGTGCCCACTCCTGCAAAGGTTTCAGAACGGGTTAATCCATTTTACAATAGATGGCGTATGATTCGATTCAACAAACGCGTGTTAGTGCGCGAAATGTTTCTACAAAGTCCCGTATGCGTTCGTATACCTTTTATCCCATAGCGATGAAACGTTGCGTTGGTTAATTGTTGTGCTCACTCCCGCGAAGGTTTCTCAATAAGTAAATTCACTTTACAATAGATGGTACGCGAGTCCTTTCAACACGTTATCTTTTGCTAGGTACTCTGCGCATGCCCGAAAATATTCCTAATTTAGTCAATCCAATTCACGATAGATGGCACGCGACTCGTTTCAACAAGTCAGTATTGGCGTGCGAATCGTTTCAACGAAGGAGTGCATTTCACAGTATAACGGCAGTTTCTGTGTTTTCAATGTATGATTGTCTCAATACGTTCCAATAACATTCCTTTGATTGCAATGATACATTGGTGAATTGTTATGCGCATGCCCACGAAGGTCTCTGAGTTGGTAAATCCATTCTTCAATAGGAGGCGCATGAGTCGTTTAAACAAAAGACATTACAACAGTCAGCGCTCGAATCATTTCAACAAATATGAATTGGCGCGTTGTTGCTGCGGTTACATTGATGGATCTACCAACAGAGCACGAAGCTAGCATACTTTCTTAATTATAGTGACGTGATCTTCACGGGGAAAGGCTCTTCAAGTTTTCTTTTTTGTCTAAAACCACTAAATTTGTGTTGGTTCCTTAGCTCAGGGGCTGCGACAATGCGGCCACTTTGGGTGTGAGTAGAATCTGACTGATAACCGGTATTAATTGTGATGGCTATATTGATGTGTGTTATCTGTGATTCAGGTAGAAGGACTGCAGACGATCAATTTTTCAAGTAGTTCCTACTTCAGCTACCAAATGCTACCGTCCACGACACATAGCTACGGACTTGGCTACTAGATGCCATCGCAGCTAACACCTGGTGACGAACGTTGGAACTTATATAGCGTTATCAAACTAACCTACAAATTTTAGCTTCCGCAAGTGTAGTTAGTGGAAGGTTATTTTTCATGGCATAAATCTAGCTTTACTAGCTTTACTTCTCCGACGGAAGGCATACCGAGGGATATTTAACGCTCTTAAAAAGCAGACTACTTTGGCCGGGTTTGAACCGATCTGGGCCATAGAAGCTCAGCATGCTACGCCACCGAAGCCGCCCTAAGTATGTGTCTTTTTGACATTACTTATTGCTGTTTTACGTAGAGACAATATGAAAGCAGGAGCAAGAGCTACTCAGTGTTAGTGGTATTATGCTGTAGCTGATCGTTGATTTCAGCCAATTGTGATAAGGAATGTATTACTTTCAACAGAACAAAAGCTACATTTTAAAAATATATTTAATTCTATGCGAATGGAATACTATTTTTAGACTACTTTTCACATTTTGCAAAAATGAGGAAAAAGTAGTCTTATGAGATCGATCCGGGAAAATGTGTGTCTGTCTGTCTGTGTGTCTGTCCCCCCCCTATCAACTCCTAAACGGCTGAAGCAATCAAAACCAAATTTAGTATGAGTAAAGATGTGCACCGGAATAGCTCACGTCCATATTTGAAAATGATGTCAGTACTACCAACTGCTGAAAAAACGCACTAGAAATTTGAGCTCCATGTTGAATATCTTGCAAGGTATGCATGGGAGCTATTCCAAAATTGGCACACATGTAGATAATACTATTTCAGTTTAATTTTCAAGAGGCCAACCATGACAGTGTTGCCAAAATAATTTTAAGCCTTCTGATAGGTCCAATGTTTAAATGCATATAACTTCTACACTATCAACTGGATTTCAACCAAATTTTGTATGTAATATCTGTACATAAACAGATATGACTGAGCGTATTCTTAAGAGCCACCAGGGCTGCCAACTGTTAATAATTGCTCTCTCTATTTTTTTAAATCCAAATACCAATATATCAGAAATTATGCAAGCCAACAGCTTTAAACTATGCACACGTATATTCTGACATTTTAGATTAATTTGGAGTAACTTATATACGTCAGTTCTACCAACATGATTATAAGCCTGCTGATAGTACCAATTTTTAAATACATGTAACTTCTATACTGTCAGTTGGATTTCAACCAAATTTCGTATGTGCAATGTGTACCATAACAGATATGACTATAAGTATTGTTAAGAGCAATCAGGGCTGCCAACTGTTAATAAATGCTGTCTATATTCTTTTTACCCTAATATCAATATATCAGAAAGTATGCAAGCCAACAGCTCTATACTTTGCACACGTATAGCACCTGACATTCTAGATTAATTTGGAGTAATTAATACAAGGCGGTGCTGCCAACATGGTTCTATGCCTGATGATATGTCCAATTTTAAAATACACGTAACTTCAATACTAACAAATGGATTTCATCCAAAATTGGCACAACAAGATATCATAATAATCAGATTATTTCTGACCAGCACACGCATGGTATTATTGGCAACATGCTTTTACGCGTGCTGATAGATCCAGTGTCTAACTGCATGTAACGTCCATTGGACTTCAACCAAATTTTGTATTCTGTACCTTAAAAGGTGGAACTAAGAATATATTCAGTCACCAGGGCTGCCAACTGTAGTGCTCTATTAGGCTACATTATACCAGGTATATTTTGAACTAATTAGATATTTCGATATTACCAACTTAATTTTGTCATTATTCTAGATAAGTTCATATACTGTAGAATAATCATTGGCATGAAAAGTAGGCTGTATAGTTCTTCACGGAACTTCTTGTTTTATATTGATGATGTTTAGAATAATTCGAAGATATAATTCTAGAAAATCAGCCTACAACTGTTACTTATATCAAGAGCAAGTAGAATACTCATGATAGTGCCTTACATATATTTATGTTCGACCCTCACTATTATGTGTCAGAAAACTGTATCATAATGATGGTCATTATAACACTGATTTTCATTATGATACAGTTTCTCCAGCCAATCAGAGCTCGTTCATTGACCAATTAGGTAACGATACCTTCACGCATGCGCTCAAAATCCAACATGTCGGACATAAAAACAACATGGAACTATAATAAATTACCGACATGGAATACGCACCGTCCATATGTTCACGTAAATAAACTGGCGAATATGAGACAAGAAATAGCACTGTACCTTAATATCACCAACCCTAATTTCTACACAGCCTTCAAACGACTTCGGTGACGATATTACTGAGGGACGGCAGAAGTAAACATATGGCCTGTATATGGCATTGCAAGCACAGAGAGCGCATGCGTCGGTCGTTCAGAGATCTTGAAAGACAGAGATATACCCAGCGCTCGCACTGCGATCACAAAATTCAAGTGGCTGACTCTCAACAGATATTTATGAATATTTATGTTAAAACATATAATAAAGTTATAATTATCGTCGAACATAAACAGTGGTATGCAACTCGCCTATAATGGCAATTAAGACTCTCGTATGGAAATTATAAAACTCGCATACGCTCGTTTAATAAAAACACTCGTGTCTTAATTATAGCCATTATAGGCTCGTTGCATTATGTACTATTTCGATCGTATCGCAAAGCGTGTTGTTAAAAAATTGAACAAAAAGTTATCATGGCATTGATGAGTGAGTCGGCGCTAAATTTAAGCTGGCGTGTTTATACAATTTTCGCAAGTGAAGCCGCGATGGGTAATGCTACGAGGGCAGATCAAAAAATAAGTTGCACTTCCCTGTTATGGCCATTTATTACACCACCTATACAACAGCAACACGCCTATAATGACATACAATGTGACGTCACTTTTCCTCATAGTTTCCAAGAGACTCCAAACATTTTTGCGAACGCACAACCAACTTGTCGTTGCCGGATGCATAGAAAGTTCCTCCAGCGTTCTGCAACCACACGGAGACAGCGGCCTTCACCTCCTCATCGGTCTGGAAACGTCGACCACTGAGCTCCGTTTTGAGCTTATCGAACAGATGAAAGACTCATGGCGCTAGGTCGGGACTGTAGGGTGGAAGTTGCCAGATCTCCAACATGAAACGCTGCAGCAGTTCGCTCGTTTGGCGGGCCTTGTGAAGTGTTGCGTTATCGTGCAACAAAATCACACCGGTGCTCAAATTCCCCCCCCCCCCCCCCCCCCCCGGCGCTTCTCTTTACTCGCTTTACGTAACCGGTGCAACGTTGGACAATACGACACCGCGTTGATCGTCGTTCTTTCGGCGTGAATTCCACGTGCAGCAAACCCTCCATGTCAAAGAACGCTGTCGCCATAACCTTACCGGCCGAAGGTTGAACCTTCCCCTTCTTTCGTTGTGGTGATGAGGGGTGCACCCATTCCATTGATGTTCTCTTCGTTTCGGGGGTGAAGTGGTGGACCCACGTTTCGTCGCCAGTGACGATTCGCCGCAGAAACACGTTGGCATCTGCGTCATAGCGTTGCAAAAATGCTAGGGAGGATTGGGAACGTTGTTCCTTGTGATCATCGGTGAGAAGACGTGGGACCCATCTTTGGAGTGAACGTCCAGTCGACGTGCCATTGCATTTGGCCGCTATTCACACCATACAAGACGAGACACCACAGCGACCTGCCTAACAGACGTGTGGGCAGTGTCTGTCCCTTTCTCCACTGTGCCCATGTTTGCGACACACAGCGCGCTGCTGCAGCGCGTTAGTGCGATTCCATCAAACGACACAGTCTTCCTTCCCCATGACGCATGACGAGCGAAACATGCCATCTCCTTCTCCAATGGTCCATAACAATATTAAATATCTTAATGACATTTATTTCAGGTTATTTTTCATATATTCCAGTAATTGGAATTACTTTGTGTTAACCGACTTCAACCGTTACGAGAAACATATCAAGTGGTCTCTAAAATACAGGGTTTCTAAAAAAGAACTCCGGGGTTATAAAAATTCATATCTTAACCCTTTGACCGCCTGCCATATACGCGGTGTCCGTACCCTATACTGCCAAGGCCTAATCTGCACTTTTTACCCTGCGATAAATTATACGTAATAACTTCTGAACTATTTATATATATACTAGCTGAAGTACCCGTGCTTCGCTACGCGTCATAAATAAATTAAAATGTGAAGGTGACAGTTAAAACAGGGGATAGGCGAGGTGCAGCGCAGAGGGAGATTAAGGATGGAATATTTTGTCAAACTACACCGTTCGGCGTTGACCGTGTTTTATAGCACAAATTAAGGTTTAACTCGCTAACGGTTGGAGATACCTTTCGGATAGAAAATGTAATTTGGAACCTCGTATATGCCATCAAAATTTTGCTATTTCTTAGCGTTCACTTTTATTTGAAACTAGCAGAAGTACCCATTCTTCGAACGGTCGTCGGTATTAATAACCAAACGTAATCAATTGAGCTACTGTTGCAATGGTTAGGGGCTAGGAACCTGTTTGTCGACAAAGATAAATGATTAGTTGAAATATGCTCTGAAACTAATTTACCTAACGTGTACTTCCTGACGTGAAAATAAAATTGAAAACCTCGTAGACGAAATGCAATTCACGTCACATAAAAACTGACCCACACTGTTGTGTCAAGTGCACATCCAGAGGAAGACCTCTTTAATAAATTATAAAGGCTTTTGGTGCATGAAAATTCAGGTTTTTTTAGCCTCCAATGGCCCAAATTACTAAAAGCAAAAAAATAAAATAAAAAATAAACTATTTCAATTCAGGAATTTTTGAAAATAATGTTGCTGTTTGAAGGTATAATAGACCTTCTGTACGACACATCGCACGTTTAAGTCTTGTGAAAAAATCCAGGGTACCTCTTGACCCCCTTAAGCGCATTGATGAATTTTACAGTTTTTGTTGGTTCCGTGATAATCTTATAGCCATTTGCAAACTTTCAGAGAAATTTAATAAATGGAGTGGCATTACTTCTTGCAGAAATAGATGGAAAGTTGGATGTACCTTTTTGAGACACTGTTGTCATGGTTACTGGCTTGCATTCCTACATTAGTTTATTAAATGAAATTAGTTTTCTGGGAATATCTCAGAAACTCTTGGTTTTAGAGCATTAAAATGTAGTTTCCGGGGACCCTTTACGACTGTTTAGGGGCCCCGAGGTTTTTTTCTGACACCAAGGGGCTGAAAATGAGCTTTGTCTCGTCGTTGTAGGCCGTAGTATCATCATCATCATCCTCTTGCACAGTTTCCAGCCGTTGGCCGGGTCTGTTTGGAACACAGGCCACTCCAACGTCTTCTGTCTTCCCACCATCTCTCAGCTTCCACCACTGTCCAGTCTTCTCCTCTCTTCTTCACGCTTTCTTCCATCCCTTTCAGCCACCTGTCTCTCGGTCTTCCTCTCGGTCTTCCTCTCGGTCTCTTTCCTTCCCACTTCGTCTCGTGTATCCTCCTGGGTATCCTCTTATCCTCCATTCGTTCTACATGTCCATGCCATCTAAGTCTAGATTTCTCTATACCATCCCGTAATGGTTCCTCCATTATTAATTCTCTGGTCCTCTCATTTCTTATTCTGTCCATCAGTGTAACTCCAATACTGCTTCTCAAGAAGCTCATCTCACTGGCCTGTATTTTGCTCTTCTCCCTTCCTTTCATAGCCCAGGTCTCCGAGGCATACGTCAGGATAGGGGGATAGTACGTCCGATATATGATCTTTTTTCTGTTCTGAGGGACATCCTTGCTCCATAACATGCTTCTCACACTCCTCCGGAATGCTTCTGCCTGTCTCCCCCGCTCATTTTTTCTCTATAGTTTCTTCCATTATCTTGTATCAGGCTTCCCAGATACTTGAAACTCTCCACTTTCTTCAGCTGTTCCCCACCAATTGTTATTCCCGTTGTGGTTCTTTCCTTCTTCCTTGTTGTGATCACCATCTCACTCTTATTTATGCTAAATGTCATCCCATATCCTTGTATTATTCCTTCCTACACGTCCAACTGTTCCTGTACCTCCTCCTCCTTGTTCCCCCAAATCATCAAATCATCCGCTAACACCATTGCTTTCATCTTTCCTTCCCCAATTACTTGTGCCACTCGGGTCATTATGTCATCCATCACCACAATGAAAAGTAACTGTGCCAGTGCACTTCCTTGTTTCAGGCCGTTTCTCTGTTCCACCCAGTCCGATCTCTCTCCTCCCAATTTCACTCAGCTCACGCTTCCCTTGTACATCTCCTTTATCCTCCTTATAGTCCATTTTTCTCCTCCTCTATCCTCCAGGGACTTCCATACTTTGTTTCTGCATACACTGTCATATGCTTTCTCAATGTCCAGGAAGGCCATCAGTATATCTGTTCCATACTCACAGTGCTGTTCTTGTAACTGCCTTACAGCAAAAATCAAATCCACTGTGGACCTTCCTGCTCTGAAGCCATGTTGTTCTTCCCTCATCCCTCCTTCTATCCTTGACCTAATTCTCCTTTCCAAAACTATCTCAAACATCTTTGCACAATGGCTCATCAGTTTTATTCCCCGATAGTTTCTGCATTCTGTTCTACTACCTTTGTTGAAGATCGGGACAATTATTCCCTTTTTCCAGTCCTCTGGGGTCTTCCTTTCCGTAGTGTAATAATAATATTAATTATAATAATAATATAACAATATAGGGATAGGGATATAATAGACCTTCCGTAGCACACCAGCACGTGTAAATCGCGTGAAAAAATTCTAGAGTACCCCTTGACCCCCTTAAGCGCATTATATGTATTGATGAATTTTACAGCTTAGTTTGGTTCCGTTATAACCTTCTAGCCGATTGCAAACTATCTCAGTAATGTAATAAATGGAATTGTATTGCGTCTTATATTACAGAAATAGATGGACCTGTGAATTTCTGTTGCCATGGTTACCGGCTAGCTTCCTTTCATTATTGTATTAAATGAAATTAATTTTCTGGGAGTATCTCAAAAACTATTGGTTTTAGGGCCTTAAAATGTGGTTTTCGGGGTCCCTTTAGGGCCCCCGAGTTTCGTTTCTCACATTGAGGGGCTGAAAATGAGCTTTGTCTCGCCCTTCTACGCCTATTTCAGCATGTATTTTAAGGGGGTAGGCCCCCTTTTATGAGAGGTACAGAGAAGAGTTACATCAATGATTGGTGTCTTGCCTCTGAAGGATATCTGTAACAAATTTTACGTTGATCCACTCAGCCGTTCTCGAGTTATAAGGACACAAAAAATTGTCCACAGACAAACAAACAAACAGACAGACAGACAGACAAAAATTTCATTTTCGCGCTCATCCGTCATAAAACAGTCTAGAACGCGTAAATAACGCAAATTTCCGTAGAAATTCAGAAAAAACAGACAAACTTTCATTCTTATATATATAGAGATGGAAATATGAAAATTGAAACCATAGGGTGTAGTGACGTCACTAAAATGGTCGCCATCTTTAAATAGTGCAAAGTATTGAAATCAAAAGTAGCCTATATGTTAACCAGGTAAATCAGCTACTTCCAGGTAAAATTCATGTAAATCGGACCAGTGGTTCTTGCGTGATTGAGTAATACACAAACACACACCATCTCATTTTTAGCCTCGCTCCGCTCGCGTCATAGTCGTGTCATATTGTTATTCAATGAAATGCAGGTTTAACCCCGTTATCACCCCTTTAGAACCTGACTATCCAGAAATCTCTCCTTAGTAGAATTTTTCGACTCACAACAAACACATCCCCTTCTTCCAACTTTAATAGTTTTGGTTGGTCGATGAGAGTGAACACGCAAAAATCCTTCCTTAGTGGACGTTTTTCTTCCAGAATTTCACCCCTCCCCATAGGCCCCTTAAATTTGATTTATGAAAAAACGGTCGAACACCTAATTATTATTATTATTTAATTTTTCATTTATTTATTTTTAAGCTGATTGATTTCCTCCGAGTTTCAAACTCCTCGCCTATGTCGTTTAAGGGATACACGCTCCGTTAGGAATCTTTCAACCCCCACTTTTCATCCCTTTCACCTCATAATATACACCACATCGAAAAACCATTAGACATGTGTCAGCTTATTTTTAATGATTAATATATATGCCAAGTATCACATCCCCAAATGAAACCACTCGTGAGATATTGTTATTCAATGAAATGCACGTTTACCCCCCTTAACACCTCTTTAGAACCTGAATATCCAAAACTCTTTTATTAGTGGACGTTTTCGTCATACAACGAACATATCCCCAAAATTTCATGTTTCTAACTTCAATAATTTTGGCTGGGCGATGATGAGTGAGTCAGTCAGTCAGGACATTTTCTTCCATTTATTTTTGAGAATTTCACCCCTCCCCATGAACCCCTTTAATTGGATTTATGAGAAAAAATGGTCGAACACCTATTTACTTATTTAAAGCTGTTTTTCCCCCCGAGTTTGATGAGTGAGTAAGAGAGTCAATCAGTTAGGACACTTTCTTTCCTGTTTTTCCCCCCGAATTTCACCCCTCCCCATGGGCCTCTTAAATTGGATTTTTGAAGAAATGGTCGAACACCTATTTACTTATTTTTTAAGCTGCTTTTTCCACAGAATTTCAAACTTATCGCCTATGTAGAATAAGAGATACAGTACATGCTCCGTTATGAATCTTTCAACCTCCAATATTCTCCCCTTTCACTTCATAATATACACTCTATCGATAAACCCTTAGAAATATGTCTGCTTATTTTGAATGATTAGTTTATGTGCCGAATATCGCATCCCCAAATGAAACAACTCGTGAGATATTGTTATTCAACAAAATGCAAGTTTAACCCCCTTATCACCCATTCAGAACATGAATATCCAAAAATCCATTCTTAATGGAATTTTTCGATATACAACGAACATATCCCCAAAATTTCAAGTTTCTAACTGCAATAGACTTGCTGGGGGATGATGAGTGAATATCCAAAAATCCTTCCTTAGTGGACTTCTTTCCCCAGAATTTCACCTCTCCCCATGAGCCCCTTAATTTGGATTTATGAAAAAACGATCGAACACCTATTTACTACTTTTTCAAGGTGATTTTTCTCCCTGAGATTCATACTCTTTGCCTCTGTCTTTTAAGAGATACTTGCTCCGTTAAGAATCCTTCAACACTCACTTTTCACACATACACCTCATAATATACACCACATCGAAAAACCCTCAGACATGTGTCTTCTTATTCTTAATGATGTGTTTATATGCCGAGTATCCCATCCCAAAGGAAACCAATCGGGAGATATTGTTATTCAATTAAATGCAAGTCTACCCCCTTAACACCCCTTTAGAACCTGAATATCCAAAATTCCTTCTTTAGTGGACGTTTTCGACACACAACGAACATAGCCCCAAAATGTCATGTTTCTAACTTCAAGAATTTTGGCTGGGCGATGATGAGTGAGTGAGTCAGACAGGATATTTTCTTTCAATTATTTTTCAGAATTTCACCCCTCTCATGAACCCCTTAAATTGGATTTATGAAGAAAAAAAACCGGTCGAACACCTATTTACTTATTTTTGAGCTGTTCTTCCCCGCTGAGTTTGAAGAGTGAGTGAGATAGGACACTTTATTTCCCCCAGAATTTCACCCCTCTCCAAGGGCCCCTTAAATTGGATTTACGAAAAAACGGTCGAACACCTATTTACTTATATTTTAAGCTGTTTATTTCCGTCGAATTTCAAACTTCTCGCCTGTATCGTTTAAGAGATAGGCTTACACGTTTCGTTAGGAATACTTCAACCCCCAATTTTCACCCCTTTCACCTCATAATAATACACCACATCGAAAAACCCTTAGACACATGTCTGCTTATTTTTAATGATTAGTTTATTTGCCGAGTATCACATCAACAAATGAAACTACTCGTGAGATATTGTTTTTCAATGAAATGCTGGTTTAACCCCCTTAAGACCCCTTTAGAACCTGAATATTGAAAAATCCTCCCTTTGTGTATGGTTTTGACATACAACGAACGTATCCCGAAAATGCCATGTTTCCAACTTCAATATTTTCGGCTGGGCGATGATGAGTGTGTGAGTGAGGCAGGACATTTTCTTTCAATTTTTTTTCTTCAGAATTTCACCCCTCCCGTTGAACCCCTTAAATATGATTTATCAAAAAAACTGTCGAACACATATTTACTTATTTTTAAGCAGTTTTCCCCCCTGAGTTTGAAGAGCGAGTGAGTCAATCGGTTAGGACACTTTCTTTCCTGTTTTTTCCCAGAATTTCACCCCTCCCCACGGGCCCCTTAAATTGGATTTATGAAAAAACGGTCAAACTCCTATTTACTTTTTATGCTGATTTTTTTCCGCTGAGTTTCAAACTCCTCGCCTATGTCGTTTAAGAGATACAGGCTCCGTTAGGAATCTTTCAACCCCCCCACTTTTCACCCCTTTCACCTCATAATATACACCACATCGAAAAATACTCAGACACATGTCTTCTTATTTTTAATGATGAGTTTATATGCCGAGTATCACATCCCCCAATGAAACCAATCGGGAGATATTGCTATTCAATGAAATGCAGGTCTACCCCCTTAACACCCCTTTAAAACCTGAATATCCAAAAATCCTTTCTTAGTGGGCGTTTGCGGCCCTTGAGGAAGCTGCTTACCAAATTTCATTCCAATCCGTTGGGTGGTTTCTGAGATTTCGTGATGAATGTGTGAGTGAGTGAGTGAGTGAGTGGTATTTGACAAATATCTAGTAGATAGTGTCAAGTCTTTGTTATGCTATACTCGGTTTACAGTGCTGTGTGAGCAGTTGGGTAACTTACGGGATTTCAAGTAAAGCTCCTCATTTTCTATACCGGTAGAGCAGAGCGCAACTGGCATCCAGTCGGCCGTGTCTCGACTTGAGCAATGTTGCCATGGAAACTATCTGCTTTGCCATTCCTTCATGAGTATATTTTATGAAATTACAAGCTGTACCCGGCATGCGTTGCAATGCCTATCAAAGAAAGTGTTGGCGTTGAAATTCTGTTCTTGAAGTGCTTTTGGATACACAACATGTTTTTCAATTTCCGTTAACTGCCTCTAAGCTATCCTAAAATGGATTTTCTAATTTAGAATCATTCGTGGGAGCGTGCACAACAACTTTCAAAAGTTTCATCGCAATCGGATGAATGGCATATGAACGTATACGGGATTTTGTTTGAACGATTCGTGCGCTGTCACTCATTTGTTAGCCTATTTTCAATTTTGAAAAAATAGGCTTATGAGATCACCTTTTGTCCATGTGTGTGTGTGCGTGTGTGTGTGTGATTCGTCTGTGTGTCCCCCCTAATAAAATCTAAACGGCAGGAGCGATTTCAATGAAACTCGGAAAGTTCATAGCACTATTCCCGGCGACCTCGACCGTGCCCTTCAAATTTTGTTACGACTCACCAATCCAACATGGCGGCTGTGCGAAATATTTCACCAGCATTCAATATCTCCGAAACTATTACCGATATAACCCTGACATTTTCTATGGTGATAGAGGGAACTACTATAAGTTCACTTATGTGACTTTTGAAAACCTGGTAACTACAAAACCAACATGGCGGCCATGCGAATTTGCGACATTTAAATAGACGTTTCTCGCGATGTGACCAACCAAACGCAATGAAACTTGGTACAGTATATGTTTATATACATTGTAATGCACCGACATCTAACTTCGTTCAATTGTTTACATAATCACAAGATGGCGGATGTGCGAATTATTTCACCGGCATTCTATATCTCTGAAACTATTAGTGGTATCTCCCTAAAATTTTGTACGGAGGTAAAGGGCACTACTGGAAGTCCATCTATATGATTTTCAAAAACCAGTTAACTACAAAACGTACATGGCGGCAAGCGAATTTGAAAATTTTAAATAGACCTTTCTCGCGATTTAATGTTCCAAGCGCACTGAAACCTGGTACTGGAAATATTTATACACATTGTAATCCACTGGTATCTAATTTAGTTCAATTGTTTACATAACCTCAAGATGGCGGCAGTGCGAATTTTAAAATTAAGTTTTTATTTCTTGTGATGTAGTCATGCGATCGAAGTGAAAGTTTGAATAATGAACCTACGCAATAATTTTACTTTAATGGTACATGACTCTATGGCCTATACATTTAACAATCCAACATGGCGACCATCCGAAATATTTAGACGATACTGAATATCTACGAATCTATTTTAGCAATCAAACTGCTTTTTTTAATGTTCATAGGGGCTATGAACTTAAGTTCACCTATAGGTTTTTAAATAACCTGGTGATCACAAATCCAACATGGCGGTGACGCGAATTATAAATATTCACATGGACGTTTCTCGCAATTTAACCATCCGCGTGCAGTGAAACTTGGTACAGTAAATCTTTATCCGAATGTTAATCCACTGTCATCTAATTTATTTCAATTGTTTCCATAACCTCAAGATGGCAGCTGTGAAAAATTCTTAAATCTCCTTGTTTTTTCTTGTGTCCTAATTATGCGATTGAAGTTTGAATACTACACGTTCACAATAATCTGCATGTAACAGTACATAACTCTAGGACCTACATATATAAAATCCAACATGGCGACCATCCGAAATATTTAGTCGGTTCTCAACATCTACGAATCTATTACAGCAATCAAACTGAAATTGTGTATGTTGATAGTGGCAATTAATATAAGTAGGATATATGAAAATAGGCTGTATAGTTCTTCACGGAACTACTTGTTGATTCTACTCGTACGCTACCTATTGAGAAATGGATTTTCTAAGTCGAAACCCTTCCCTGGCGTGTACACAATAACTCATCAATGTTTCATCGCAATTTGATTAACGGTATATGCACGTATACGGGGTTTTGTTTAAACGATTCGTGCGCTGTCACTCATTTGTTGAATCTAATCGTGCGCTACCCATTGAGAAATGTATTACTAAGTCGAAGCCCTTCCCTGGCGTGTACACAATAACTCATCAAGGTTTCATCGCAATCGAAGAAGGTTATATGAACGCAATAGGGGATTTTGTTGAAACGCTTCGCGCGTCGTCACCCATTTGTTGCATCTACTCATGCGCTACTTATTGTGAAATGGATTTACTAAGTCGAAACCCTTCCCTGGCGTATACAAAATAACTGTTCAATGTTTCATCGCAATCGGATGAATAGTATATGAACGCATACCGGATTTTGTTTAAACGATTCGCGCCCCGTCACTCATTTGTTGAATCTACTCGTGCGCTATCTACTGTGAAATGTATATACTAAGTTGGAAACCGTCACGTAAGTGTCCACAACATCTCACCCAAGTTTCATCGCTATCGGACTAATGGGATATGAAGACATAGGGGACTGTATTGAAACGCTCCGCGTGTCGTCGTTCATTTGTCGAATATACCCGTGTGCTACCTACTGCGAAATGTATTTACTAAGCCAGAAACCTTCCTTGGAGTGTCCACCATATTTCACCCAAGTTTCACCGCTAGCGGCAGAATGGTATATGACCTTATACGGGACTTTGTTGAAACGCTTCGCACGTCGTCCCTCATTTGTTGAATCTACTTGTGTGCTGCCTATTGTATAGTGGATTTACTAAGCCAGAAACGTTCCATTAAGTGTACAAAACATCTCACCCAAGTTTCATAGCTATCGGACGAATGGTATATGAATGCATACGGGACTTGGTTGAAACGCTTCGCGTGTCGTCGCTCATTTGTTGATTCTTCTCTTGCGCTACGTATTGTAATATGGATGTACTCAGCCAAAAACCGTCCCTGGTGTGTACACAACATCTCACCCAAGTTTCATCGCAATCGGATGAATGGTATGTGAACGTATACGGGACGTTGTCGAAACGCTTCGCGCGTAGTCACTCGTTTGTTGAATCTAAACGTGCGCTTCGTATTGTAAAATGGATTTACTAAGCCAAAAACCTTTACTGGAGTGTACACAACAATTCACCAAACATTTATCACTATCAGAGGAATGGTATATGACCTTATACGGGACTTTGTTGAAACGCTTCTCGTGTCATCGCTCATTGTTTGAATCTACTGGTGCGCTACCTATTGTAATATGGATGTACTCAGCCAGAAACCTTCCCTCGAGTGTACACAACATCTCACCAAGTTTCATCGCAATCGGATGAATGGTATGTGAACGTATACGGGACGTTGTCGAAACGCTTCGCGCGTAGTCACTCATTTGTTGAATCTAAACGTGCGCTTCATATTGTAAAATGGATTTACTAAGCCAGAAACCTTTCCTGGAATGTACACAACAATTCACCAAGCATTTATCACTATCAGACGAATGGTATATGACCTTATACGGGACTTTGTTGAAACGCTTCACGTGTCGTCACTCATTTGTTGATTCTACTCTTGCGCTACGTATTGCAATATGGATGTACTCAGCCAGAAACCTTCCCTGGAGTGTACACAACATCTCATCCAAGTTTCATCGCAATCAGATGAATGGTATGTGAACGTATACGGGACGTTGTCGAAACGCTTCGCGCGTAGTCACTCGTTTGTAGAATCTAAACGTGCGCTTCGTATTGTAAAATGGATTTACTAAGCCAGAAACCTTTCCTGGAGTGTACACAACAATTCACCAAACATTTATCACTATCAGAGGAATGGTATATGACCTTATACGGGACTTTGTTGAAACGCTTCTCGTGTCATCGCTCATTTGTTGAATCTACTGGTGCGCTACCTATTGTAATATGGATGTACTCAGCCAGAAACCTTCCCTGGAGTGTACACAACATCTCACTCAAGTTTCATCGCTATCGGATGAATGGTATATGACCTTATATGGGACTTTGCTGAAACGCTTCGCGCGTCGTCGCTCATTTGTTGATTCTACTCGTGCTCTACCTATTTTTAAAGGGATTTACTGAGCCAGAAACCTTCCCTGGAGTGCTCACAACATCTCAGCCTAGTTTCATCGCTATCGGACGAATGGTATATGAACGCATACGTGACTTTTTTGAAATGCTTCGCGCGTCGTATCTCTTTTGTTGAATCTACTCGTGCACTGCCTATTGTAATGTGGATTTACTAAGCCAGAAAATTTCCCTGAAGTGTACACAACATTTTACGCTAGTTTCATAGCTATCGGACGAATGGTATAAGATTGCATACGGGACTTTGTTGAAACGCTTTGCGTGTCGTCGCTCATTTGTTGAATCTACTCGTGCGCTATCTACTGTGAAATGTATTCACTAATTTTGAAACCTTCACGTATGTGTATACAACATCTCACCCAAGTTTCATCTCTATCGGACGAATGGTATATGAACACATACGGGACTTGGTTGAAACGCTTCGCGCATCGTCGCTCATTTGTTGAATCTACGCGTGCGCTACCTATTGTAAAATGGATTTACTAAGTCAGAGACCTTCCTTGGATGGTACTCAACATCTCACCCAAGTTTCATCGCAATCGGATGAATGGTATATGAACGCATATGAGACATACACACCCACAGACAGACAGACAAACTATCACGTAAAATTGATTTTTATATATATAGATTAGCCTTTGCTCGAGTGCAAAAGGGCCTAAATCAGAAGAATGAGGAAGACTATCGAAAATTCATGTAGCAAGCGGTTCTTTTTGGGTCCTAAACTATGTGTATGCAACATTTGGTTGAGTTTGGTGGAACGGTGTAGATTTGTATACGGAACCAACCCACCCACCCACACACCCACCCACATACATACATACATACATACATACAGACTTTCACTTTTATATATAAGACAAGATATGGGATGATCTTTATTGTTTGTTTTGAAGGTAATGGTCTGGGCGTTTTATTAATGTAATTTAATGTACTCTTCTATATATATAAAATCAATCTTACGTGATAGTTTGTCTGTGGGTGTGTATGTCTCCTATGCATTCATATACCACTCAACCGATTGCGATGAAAGTTGGGTGAGATGTTGAGTACACTCCAAGGATGGTTTCTGACTTAGGAAATCCATTTTACAATAGGTAGCGCACGCGTAGATTCAACAAATGAGCGACGATGCGCGAAGCATTTCAACAAAGTCCCGTATTTGTTCATATACCATTCGTCCGATAGCGATGAAACTTGGGTGAGATGTTGAGTACACTCCAAGGAAGGTTTCTGACTTAGTAAATCCATTTTACAATAGGTAGCGCACGCGTAGATTCAACAAATGAGCGACGATGCGCGAAGCATTTCAACAAAGTCCCGTATGTGTTCATATACCATTCGTCCGATAGCGATGAAACTTGGGTGAGATGTTGAGTACACTCAAAGGAAGGTTTCTGACTTAGTAAATCCATTTTACAATAGGTAGCGCACGCGTAGATTCAACAAATGAGCGACGATGCGCGAAGCATTTCAACAAAGTCCCGTATGTGTTCATATACCATTCGTCCGATTGCGATGAAACTTGGGTGAGATGTTGAGTACACTCCAAGGATGGTTTCTGACTTAGTAAATCCATTTTACAATAGGTATCGCACGCATAGAATCAACAAATGAGCGACGATGCGCGAAGCATTTCAATAAAGTCCCGTATGTGTTCATATACCATTCGTCCGATAGCGATGAAACTTGGGTGAGATGTTGAGTACACTCCAAGGAAGGTTTCTGACTTAGTAAATCAATTTTACAATAGGTAGCACACGCGTAGATTCAACAAATGAGCGACGATGCGCGAAGCATTTCCACAAAGTCCCGTATGTGTTCATATACCATTCGTCCGATTGCGATGAAACTTGGGTGAGATGTTGAGTACACTCCAAGGATGGTTTCTGACTTAGTAAATCCATTTTACAATAGGTAGCGCACGCGTAGATTCAACAAATGAGCGACGATGCGCGAAGCATTTCAACAAAGTCCCGTATGTGTTCATATACCATTCGTCCGATAGCGATGAAACTTGGGTGAGATGTTGAGTACACTCCAAGGAAGGTTTCTGACTTAGTAAATCCATTTTACAATAGGTAGCGCACGCGTAGATTCAACAAATGGGCGACGATGCGCGAAGCATTTCAACAAAGTCCCGTATGTGTTCATATACCATTCGTCCGATTGCGTTGAAACTTGGGTGAGATGTTGAGTACACTCCAAGGATGGTTTCTGACTTAGTAAATCCATTTTACAATAGGCAGCGCACGCGTAGATTCAACAAATGAGCGACGATGCGCGAAGCATTTCAACAAAGTCCCGTATGTGTTCATATACCATTCGTCCGATAGCGATGAAACTTGGGTGAGATGTTGAGTACACTCCAAGGAAGGTTTCTGACTTAGTAAATCCATCTTACAATAGGTAGCGCACGCGTAGATTCAACAAATGAGCGACGATGCGCGAAGCATTTCAACAAAGTCCCGTATGTGTTCATATACCATCCGTCCGATAGCGATGAAACTTGGGTGAGATGTTGTGTACACTTACGTGAAGGTTTCAAAATTAGTGAATACATTTCACTGTAGATAGCGCACGAGTAGATTCAACAAATGAGCGACGACACGCAAAGCGTTTCAACAAAGTCCCGTATGCATTCATATACCATTCGTCCGATAGCTATGAAACTTGCGTAAAATGTTGTGTACACTGCAGGGAAATTTTCTGGCATAGTACATCCACTTTACAATAGGCAGCGCACGAGTAGATTTAACAAATGAGCTACGACGCGCGAGGCATTTCAACAAAGTCACGTATGCGTTCATATACCATTCGTCCGATAGCGATGAAACTAGGCTGAGATTATGTGTGCACTCCAGGGAAGGTTTCCAGCTCAGTAAATCCCTTTAAAAATAGGTAGAGCACGAGTAGAATCAACAAATGAGCGACGACGCACGAAGCGTTTCAACAAAGTCCCATATAATTTCATATACCATTCATCCGATAGCGATGAAACTTGGGTGAGATGTTGTGTACACTCCAGGGAAGGTTTCTGGCTTAGTACGTACATTTTACAATAGGTAGCGCACCAGTAGATTAAACAAATGAGCGATGACACGCGAAGCGTTTCAATAAAGTCCCGTATAAAGTCATATACTATTCGTCTGATAGTGATAAATGTTTGGTGAATTGTTGTGTACACTCCAGGAAAGGTTTCTGGCTAAGTAAATCCATTTTACAATACGAAGCACACGTTTATGTTCAACAAATGAGTGACTACGCGCGAAGCGTTTCGACAACGTCCCGTATACGTTCGCATACCATTCATCCGATTGCGATGAAACTTGGGTGAGATGTTGTGTACACTCCAGGGAAGGTTTCTGGCTGAGTACATCCATATTACAATATGTAGCGCAAGAGTAGAATCAACAAATGAGCGACGACACGCGAAGCGTTTCAACCAAGTCCCATATGAATACATGTACCATTCGTCCGTAGCTATGAAACTTGGGTGAGATGTTGAGTACACGTCATGGAAAATTTCTGGCTTAGTAAATCCCATATACAATATGCAGCGCACAAGTTGATTCAACAAATGAGGGACGACGCGCGAAGCGTTTCAACAAAGTCCCGTATAAGGTCATATACCATTCTGCCGTTAGCGGTGAAACTTGGGTGAAATATGGTGGACACTCCAAGGAAGGTTTCTGGCTTAGTAAATACATTTCACAGTAGGTAGCACACGAATAGATTCGACAAATGAACGACAGCATGCGGAGCATTTCAATATAGTCCCCTATGTCTTCATATCCCATTAGTCCGATAGCGATGAAACTAGGGTGAGATGTTGTGGACACTTACGTGACGGTTTCTAACTTAGTAAATACATTTTACAGTAGGTAGCGCACGAGTAGATTCAACAAATGAGTGACGGAGTGCGAATCGTTTAAACAAAATCAGGTATGCGTTCATATACTATTCATCCGATTGCGATGAAACATTGATCAGTTATTGTGTACCCGCCAGGGAAGGGGACTTAGTAAATCCATTTCACAATTAGTAGCGCAAGAGTAGATGCAACAAATGGGTGACGACGCGCGAAGCGTTTCAACAAAATCCCCTATTGCATTCATATAACATTCTTCGATTGCGATGTAGCCTTGATGAGTTATTGTGTACACGCCAGGGAAGGGCTTCGACTTAGTAATACATTTCTCAATAGGTAGCGCACGAGTAGATTCAACAAATGAGTGACAGCGCACGAATCGTTTAAACAAAACCCCGTATACGTGCATATACAATTCATCCGATTGCGATGAATCATTGATGAGTTATTGTTTACACGCCAGGGAGGGGTTTCGACTTAGTAAATCCATTTCACAACAGGTAGCGTACGAGTAGATTCAACAAATGAGTGACAGCGATGAAACTTTTGAAAGTTGTTGTGCACGCTTCCACGAATGGTTCTAAATTAAAAAATCCATTTTACGATAGCTTAGAGGCAGTTAACATGTTGTGTATCCAAAAGCACTTCAGGAAACAGAATTTCAACGCCAACACTTTCTTTGATTGGCATTGCAACGCATGCCGGGTACAGCTTGTATTCTATAAATAATATTAAATGGAGTGATACTTGAAATAAATATTTACTTTAAAAATCTTAAAAGAAAATTCATGATCAAAAATCGTTAAGAAAAAAAAATAGTATCGAAAACTGCTTTATTGTAGAGAGGTGATGTTTCCTATATCACTTCTTATATATATTAAAGTGAATGTCTGTATGTATGTGGGTGGGTTCCGTATACAAATCCACACCGTTCCACCAATCTCATCCAATTTTGCATACACATAGTTTAGGACCCAGAAGGAACCGCTGGCTACATGAATTCTCGATAGTCTTTCTCATTCTTCTGATTTCTGCCCTTTTGCACTCAAGCGCAGGCTAATCAAATCATAAAATATACTCATGAAGGAATGGCAAGGCAGATAGTTTCCATGGCAACATAGCTCAAGTCGAGACACGGCCGTCTGGATGCCAGTTGCGCTCTGCACTACCGGTATAGAAAATGAGGATCTTTACTTGAAATCCCGTTAGTTACTCACCTACTCACACAGCACTGTCAACCGAGTTTAGCATAACAAAGACTTGACACTATCTTCTACTATATATTTGTCAAATACCACTCACTCACTCACTCACTCATCCATTCATCACGAAATCTCAGAAACCACCGAACGGATTGGAATGAAATTTGGTATGCTGCTTCCCGAAGAGCCGCAAATGCCCACCAAGAGAGGATTTTTGTATATTCAGGTTCTAAAGGGGTGTTAAGGGGGTAGACCTGCATTTCATTGAATAGCATTATCTCCCGATTGGTCTCATTGGGGGATGTGATACTCGGCACATAAACTCATCATTAAAAATAAGAAGACACGAGTCTGAGGGTTTTTCGATGTGGCGTATATTATGAGGTGAAGGGGGTGAAAAGTGGGGATTGAAATATTCCTAACGGAGCGTGTATCTCTTAAACGACATAGGCGAGGAGTTTGAAAAACAGCGGGGAAAAAATCAGCATAAAAATAAGTAAATATGTGTTTGACCGTTTATTCATTAATCCAATTTAAGGGGCCCATGGGGAGGGGTGACATTCTGGGGGGGGGGGGAACAGGAAAGAAAGTGTCCTAACTGATTATCTGACTGACTCACTCATCAAATTCAGGGGGAAAAACTGCCTTAAAGTAAGTAAAGAGCTGTTCGACAGTTTTTTTCATAAATCAAATTTAAGGGGTTCATGGGGAGGGGTGAAATTCTGAAAAAAGAAAATTGAAAGAAAATGTCCTGACTAACTCACTCACTCACTCACTCATCATCGCCCAGCCAAAATTATTGAAGTTAGAAACATGACAGTTGGGGGATATGTTCATTGTATGTCAAAACCGTCTACTAAGGGAGGATTTTCGGATATTCAGGTTCTAAAGGGGTCTTAAGGGGGTTAAACCTGCATTTCATTGAATAACAATATCTCCCGATTGGTTTCATTGGGGGATGTGATACACGGCATATAAACTCATCATTAAAAAGTAAGAAGACACGTTTCTGAGGGTTTTTCGATGTGGTGTATATTATGAGGTGAAAGGGGTGAAAAGTAGGGGTTGAAAGATTCCTAACGGAGCGTGTATCTCTTAAACGACATAGGCGAGGAGTTTGAAACTCAGCGAAAAAAAATCAGCATAAAAAATAAGTAAATATGTGTTTGACCGTTTTTTCATAAATCCAATTTAAGGGGCCCATGGGGAGGGGTGAAATTCTGGGGGTGGTGGGGAACAGGAAAGAATGTGTCCTAACTGATTGACTGACTGACTCACTTATCAAACTCAGGGGGAAGAACTGCTTTAAAGTAAGTAAATAGCTATTCGACAGTTTTTTTTATCAATCACATTGAAGGGGTTCATCGGGAGGGGTGAAATTCTGAAGAAAAACAAACGAAAGAAAATGTCCTGACTCATTCACTCACTCATCATCGCCCAGCCAAAAATATTGAAGTTGGAAACATGACATTTCGGGGATATGTTCGTTGTATGTCAAAACCGTACACTAAGGGAGGATTTTTGGATATTCAGGCTCTAGAGGGGTCTTAAGGTGGTTAAACCAGCATTTCATTGAATAACAATATCTCACGAGTGGTTTCATTTGTGGATGTGATACTCGGCATATAAACTAATCTTTAAAAATAAGCAGACATGTGTCTAAGGGTTTTTCGATGTGGTGTATTATTATGAGGTGAAAGGGGTGAATAGTGGGGGTTGATGGATTCCTAACGGAGCGTGTAGGCCTATCTCTTAAACGACATAGGCGAGAAATTTGAAACTCAGCGAAAAAAATCAGCTAAATAAATAAGTAAATCGGTGTTCGACCGTTTTTTCATAAATTAATTAAAGGGGCCCATGGGGAGGGGTGAAATTCTGGTAAAAATAATTGAAAGAAAATGTCCTGTCTGACTCACTCACTCATCACGCCCAGCGAAACTTATAAAAGTTGGAAAAATGAAATTTTGGGAATATGTTCGCTGTATGTCGAAAACGTCAACTAAGGAACGTTTTTTGTTTATTCGGGTTTTAAAGATATGTTAAGGGGGTAAACGAGCATTTCATTGAATAACGATATCTCATGAGTTGTTTCTTTGGGGATGTGATATTCGGTATATAAACTAATCATTAAAAATAATCAGACATATATCTAAGTGTTAAACGATGTGGTGTAGATTATGAGGTGAAAGGGATGAAAATTGGGGGTTGAGGGATTCTTAACGGAGCGTGTATCTCTTAAACGACATAGGCGAGAAGTTTGAAATTCGGCGGGGAAAAAAGCTTAAAATACAAGTAAATAGGTGTTCGACCGTTTTTTCATAAATCATATTTAAGGGGCCCTTGGAGAGGGGTGAAATTCTGGGGGAAAAAACAGGAAAGAAAGTGCCCTAACTGATTGACTCATTTACTCACTCATCAAACTCAGGGCGAAAACAGCTTTAAATAAGTAAATAGGTGTTCGACCGTTTGTTTCATAAATCCAATTTAAAGGGTTCAAGGGAAGGGGTGAAATTATCAAAATAAATGAATGAAAATGTCCTGACTCCCTCACTCACTCATCATCGCCAAGCCAAAATTATTGAAGTTAGAAACATGAAATTTTGGGGATATGTTCGTTGTATGTCGAAAACGTCCACTAAGGAAAGAGTTTTGAATATTCAGGTTCTAAATAGGTGTTAAGGAGGTAAACGTGCATTTCATTGAATAACAATATCTCACGAGTGGTTTCATTTGGGGATGTGATACTTGGCATATATACTAATCAATTAAAATAAGCTGACACATGTCTAATGGTTTTTCGATGTAGTGTATATTATGAGGTGAAAGAGATGAAAAGATGGGGTTGAAAGATTCTTAACGGAGCGTGTATCTCTTAAACGACATAGGCGAGGAGTTTGAAACTCGGAGGAAATCTATCAGCTTAAAAATAAATAAATAAAATAAATAGGTGTTCGACCGTTTTTTCATAAATCTAATTTAAGGGGTTTATGGGGAGGGGGAAAATTCTGGAAGAAAAACGTCCACTAAGGAAGGATTTTTGGATGTTCACTCTCATCGACCAACCAAAACTATTAAAGTTAGAAGAAGGGGATATGTTTGTTGTGTATCGAAAAATTCTACTAAGGAGAGCTTTTGGATATTCAGGTTCTAAAGGGGTGATAACGGGGTTAAACCTGCATTTCATTGAATAACAATATGACACGACTATGACGCGAGCGAAGCGAGGCTAAAAAGAGATGTTGTGTGTCTGTGTATTACTCAGTCACGCAAGTACCACTGGTCCGATTTACATGAATTCTACATGGAAGTAGCTGATTTACCTGGATAACATATAGGTTACTTTTGATTTCAATACTTTGCACTATTTAAAGATGGCGACCATTTTAGTGACGTCACTACACCCTTTGGTTTCAAACGTTCATATTTCCATTTCAAATAAAAAGAGAACGCTAAGAAATAGCAAACTTTTGATGGCATATACGAGGTTTCAAATTACATTTTCTATCCGAAAGGTATCTCCAACCGTTAGCGAGTAAAACCTAAATTTGTGCTATAAAACACGGTCCCCGCCGAGCGGTGTAGTTGGACAAAATGTTTCATCCTTAATCTCCCTCTGCGCAGCACCTCGCCTATCCCCTGTTTTAACTGTCACCTTCATATTTTATTTTATTTATGACGCGAAGCGATGCACGGGTACTTCAGCTAGTTGTCTATAAAAATTTGAGCTTTCTATAAAATATTGCAGCTACAATAATTTATTATTATTTTTATTACTGTAACTGGAAATTTTCTAATTCTTACATTATATGCCAATGGCTGCAGCTCCAGGCTAGTTTTAAGTACAAATGTTTACTAATGTCTATTTCACTACTTCACACAAATTGAACACTCCACTTTTTGGATGAAAAGAAACTAATTACCTAATATTTACACATGCTTATTACGCGCCCTAGCAATTGTGATTAGAGAGGCACAAAGGATGTACACTCTTATTACATTCTTTACAAATGTATCTGGTCTTTTTCCTACTACCACCTCGAATTGTACTAATCTTGCTGTATACTGTACGGGACAATTGCATTCATTTTTATTTCGGTAAAAGGTAAAAAGGTTCGTTGCCCACCCACGATAACTGAATTTGCGCTTGGTTTCTCAGCAGCAAATTCCTCAGTTTGACATACTTTAAAACTTGTTTTATATAGTCTTATTTAATCCACTACTAGACCAAAACATATGTTGTGAACTATTAAAACGAATAAGTAACTTGGAAAATACATTTCTTCAGAACGTCCGATCAATCGGACGTTGGCATTTTTCAGCTGAACTACGAACGTCCGATCAATCGGACGTTGGCGGTCAAAGGGTTAATAACTGTAGATAGAAGATAGCAAAATGTACCTAATTTCTCTGAAACGAGTAGTTCATCAAGTTTTACTCATACCAATTGGGAATGTTTTCGTCAACAGTTGGCAGCGCTGCGGATCGTTGACCTTGAAACAACGTAGCGGCAAGGGGCAGATGACCTCGTAGTTCCACCCCTTAAAACAACAATCACTAACGAACATAGTTGCAGTCAGTGGTGTCTGGATTGCCGCGCTATGGCGACGCCGCAACCAAAGGCTCAATGCGTTAGTCTATTAGGCTAATAGAAACTAATTCTGTTGTTACGGTACAAAGAAACTTTCGACGTAATTATGGTCTTGACCCGCCTACGGATAAAACCATTCGCCAATGGTTAAGTGCTTTCAAACAAACAGGAAGTGTTTTAAAACAAAAGTCGCCGGGTAGGCCGCGTGTGTCACAAGAGAATGTGGACAGAATCCGAGCTTCATGCCTTCGAAGCCCTAAGAAATCATTGACAAGACGCAGTCTGGAGTTGGGGTTACCAGATCAACAGTTCATAAGGTAGTTCATAAAAGACTTCGTTTAACTGCTTACAAAATTCAACTGTTACACCACATTAAACCTGCAGACAAGATTAAGAGATTAGAATTTTCTGTTTCTATGCTAAACGAATTCGATGAAAATAATGATTTAAAAAAAATGTTATTGTTATTGATGAAGCGACTTTTCATGTGAACGGGTCTGTAAAGAGACATAATTGCAGAATTTGGGGATCAGAGCCGCCCCATGAGTTCATAGAGTATGGACGTGACACGCCTAAGTGAATGTTTGGTGTGGTCTTATGCATGATAGAGTAATAGGTCCCTTCATTTTTGTTGAAAGAAATATGAATGGTGATGTCTATTGTGACCTGTTAGAGGAATATGTTTTTCCTCAGTTAGATAACAATGAGACGGAGAAGGGTTTAGTCCACTTCCAACAAGATGGGGCACCGCCACACTTCAGTTTGCGTTTGCGTGAGGCACTTGACGCTTGACTCGGTAACAGATGGATTGGAAGGGAAGGACCTATTCCATGGCCTCCAAGGAGCCCTGATATGAATCAGTTGGACTTTTTTCTTCTGCGGGCATATCAAGAATACTGTATATGTGGAGAAAATTCATGATGTTGGCCATCTCAGGGAACGAATAATCAATTGTGTGGCCGTCCCCCCCCCAGACATGCAGGCCAGGACATGGGAAGAGGTGGAATGCCGTTACGATGAGTGCCGTGCCACTAACAGGGCTCATATTGAACTTTATTAAATTGTTAAAAAACTTGAAAATGCAACCTTTCCAATCATGTATTTAACTTCAATATAACATTTTTACTTCATTACAATCTTTTGCCTCAAAACCCCGCAGTTCTTTTATATTATTTTGTACATTATTTTTGTGCATTTCTATTTGGGTTTGATTGGTTTGTTGATAGATCGATTGACTATGTGGGAGGAAGAATGAGTGGTTGATCGACTTTCTGGTTGAAAGTACGAGTGACTGAAGTTATGTAATCTATTGATGTTTTCCAGATCCTGGGATATACTGTAGAGAGCTTTGAAGACATTGTCCAAGTGTTGGCTTATTGATAATTATATTACACATTTTTGTTCGGTCAGCATGATGCAATCCCAATTACTGGGACATGCAAAAATATCTTGAAACAAGTAGTTCTGTGAAGAACTATACAGCCTATATTCACATATCCTACTTATGTTATTTGCCTCTATCAACATACAAAATTTCAGTATGATTGCTGTAATACATTCGTAAATGTTGAGAACCATCTAAATATTTCGGATGGTCGCCATGTTGGATATTTATATATGAAGGTCTTAGGGTTATGTACTTTTACATGAAGATTATTGTGTAGGTGTAGTATTCAAACATCAATCGCATGATTAGGACACAAGAAATGAAAATCGGATTTTAAAATTTCGTTGAGCAGCCATCTTGTGGTTATGAAAACAATCGAAATAAATTAGAAGTCAGTGGATTGAAATTTGTATAAGCATTTACCATACCAAGTTTTACTGCCCTCGGATGGTTAAATCGCAGGAAGCGTCCATTAAAATATTTATATTTCGTGTCGCCGCCATGTTGGATTTGTGTTCACCAGGGTATTGAAAGTCCTCTAGGTGAACCTATGTTCATAGGCTCTATTACACACAAAATTTCAGTTTGATTGCTATCATAGATTAATAGATATTGAGAACCGTCTTAATATTTCGGTTGGTCACCATTTTGGATTTTTATATATGTAGGCCTTTGAGATATTCACTATTAGATGACGATTTTTGCGTAGGTTCATTATTCAAACGTTCACTTCGATCGCATGACTTATACACGAGAAATGATAACCTTGCGCACAGCCGCCATATTGAGGTTATGTGAGCAATTGAACTAAATTAGTGCATTACAATTTGTATAAACATTTACTGTACCATATTTCACAGCGCTAAGATGGTCAAATCGCGAGAAAAGTCAATTCAAATATCTCACCTTCGCTCGGCCGCCATTTTCGTTTTGTATTTTACAAGGCCTCATAGTTGAATTTCTAGTAGTACTCATTATCACCGTACAAAATTTCAGGGTGATATCAGGAATTGTTTCGAATTGTCAGGGTCGGCTGAAATAGTACTATGACCTTACAATTCTTGAAATCACTCCCGCCCTTTTAAAGTTATTAGGGACACACACACAGGCACACATACACACAGGCACACACATGGACAAAAGGTGATCTCATAAGCCTTTTTTTCATAAAATGAAAATAGGCTAAAAATCGCGATGCCGCGATTTGGCGAACGAAACTCAATTTGTCGTCATATATCGATTTTAATGGTGTAACATGTTTTTCGTAGGGTTGAACGCCACTGACATAAGTCACATGGGACTATTTAATGATTGTGTAAACGCGGCAATTGTTTGGCCTAGTTAATTGAATTTAATTTATTTAATCTATATTTGTTTATTATTATTATTATTATTATTATTATTCATGTCGTATTTTATTTTGGAGCTTTTTTAATTTAGTACGCATACAGATAGGTTTTATATTTCTAGAAAACCCTATCAATAGTATTATTCCGAAATCCATTACACGGCAAATTATTTGATTGCGGAGAGTTAGAACCTTTTATTAAATCAGTTAGGACAGGAGAGAGGTATGCGTCATCGGAAATTACGGCTACAGGAATATTCTGGTCAATAAGCGATGTTGAAATCGAGGGCAACGACATGATTTCGAAACCGAGGGAACATTTCCAACTGTACAGTTTTAAGAAAAGGCGAATTGATCGAAACGGAAATCTGCACGTAGCATCATGCGGAGAAGAATGAACTTTGTTGGCGGGAACGAACGCTTGGGCGCCCAGCCAATCAAGAGGAGAGCGGGCTATAGCGGGGTGAATGCTACGTCATGGAAACGCACGGGGATTGGTCAAGCCGACGAGAGGAGAGTGCAAGTGGAACTCTGGAGGGGAGGCGTGGCTTGTTGATATAGTGTTCGCGCGCCGAGAAGAGGGGACTATTCTTGTGACAAATTCTGTTCCGAGCGGACCAACATATATTACATTCCATGGTGGACATCGTCAAATCTGTATACTCAACTGACCGTTCGTCATGGGTATTGCACGTGCTGCAGAGTCATGGCATGCCGTGTATCGTGGCCCTAGGAATTAGATCCGCCACTAAAACAGTATAACTTCAATTATATTCGCAACGCATCAACCAACGCAGAAGATGACGATCTACATTCAACAACATTCTCAACAGAATCAACTAGCACGTGGGAGAAAGCACCTCCAAGGGTGAGCGGTACTGGCCTAAACGCACTCTCTCTATTTTGTTTAATTCTCTCCGTTATTCCGTAAATTCAAGCTTGGAAATGATCTTAACTTCTGTAAATTCATCCAACCTCCAAATTCAAATACTTTGCTCGTGGTAATGATACATTCTTTATGCTCCATGTTTATTATTATTATTCAAATTACCACTGATAGCCTATGTTTTTTCTGACAATTAAATTAATTCCTTACATAATGCAATCTTTGATTCCAGTAGGTAGAATTAGATATAAAAAGTCCTCTCGGCACGCCGGAAGGCGGAGGTATATTTCACCGGAAAAAACTTGGGGATAGGCGAAAATAGGCAGAATATGCAGGTTTTCGTAGAAGGATCAGGCGAGAAGGTATTTTATAATTGGAGCTTAATTAACTTTGTTTTTCGTCATTTTATGCTTATTTTAAACATTTTATTACCTTATGGGAACGGTAACCTTCTTGTCATTTGGGGTCCATTTTTATACTTGTGGTCACACTGTCCTTATGCAAGGTTTCGACACTGATGTGTAACTATGTAACGGTCTGTTACTTCTTCACGCAAAATTATATCTCCCGCAGAGATTTTGGTTGGTTCCTCAGTTTAGGGGCTGCGACAACGCGGTCATGTAACCCCGTGTACTTAGGAATGGCTGTATTAGTCTTTAATTCAGGTAAGGACTGCAGACGGTCAATTTCAAGCAGTAGTTCCTAATGTTGCTACCAGGTACTACCGTCAACGACACCTAGCTGTGAACTTGGCTACTAGATGCCACCGCAACCAGCAACTCGCAACGAACGTTGGAACTTCCCCTCCGAAGGAAAGCATACTGAGGGATTTTTAGCACTCTTAGAAAATCCGACGACTTCGGCCGGCTTTGATCTCGCGACCTTGGGCATAGACATTCAGCATGCTACCAGTTACGTCACCGAAGCCGCTTCACACTTAGTCAGATGGAAATCTGAATCTGATCTCGTGCAAGTGCGTTATCTTGGCAACGTCTGATGGCTCATCCCTCATCAATTAAGTAGTGTTGCCATGGCAACCACTGATAGCTCTTGGCATTTTCTTAGAATTCCGAAATCATTTTTCTTATCCCTTGGCATTATGGTGGGTCATATAAAAAATTCTTTCAGACAAAAGTTTTAGGTAATTATTAGGGAAATATTGTCCATTTTGTACTGTTTTGATATTGTGCCTATTAAGAGAGATATGATTAATGTTTCCCGAAAAACCCACTTTTTCCCACCCCTTTGGTCAATGGTTGGTGCTATAAAAAACTCTTCGAACATACATTTTTGGGCATTATCCGACACATAGTATGAACGTTGAATGGATTCGATATTTCACATATTAAGAGAGTTATAGCAATATTTCACTTTTTCGAAAAAAAGCCCCCCCCATTTTCACCCCCTTCGGCTGATTTAACCCAGTAACGAACTCGACCGAGATTTTATAGGTATACATATTCGGTAGAAATTTCAAAGTGATTGGTGAAAAATTACGGCAGTTATCGTGTCCACAAGAAACTGATATACATATATATATATACATATACATACATAAATTATATATACACTTTTGAACTGACGGTGGTTTTGGGGTCTGGGGGATGTGAAACGCGAAGATATGTCGAAATTTTCCGGAAGTCGAAATATGGTACCCATTGCAATAGTTTGCTTTCTAATGAAATCTGCCTCTGGTTGGTTCGTCAGTTTAGGGGCTGCGACAACGCGGTCATCTAACCCTGTGTACTTAGGGTGAGTGTAGAATCTGTCTGATAAACGGTGTGAATTGTAATGGCTGTATTATTCTTAATTCAGGTAAGGACTGCAGATGGTCAATTTCAAGCAGTAGTTCCTAATGATGCTACCAGGTACTACCGTCAACGACACCTAGCTGTGAACTTGGCTACTAGATGTCACCCCAACCAGCAACTCGCAACGAACGTTGGAACTTCCCCTCCAAAGGAAAGCATACTGAGGGATTTTAGCGCTCTTAGAAAATCCGACGACTTCGGCCGGCTTTGAAACCGCGACCTTGGGCATAGACATTCAGCATGCTACCAGTTACGTCACCGAAGCCGCTTCCCACTTATTCAGATGGAAATACTGAATCTTATCTCGTGGAAGTGCGTTGTCATGGCAACGTCTGATGGCTCATCCCTTATCAATTTAGTTGTGTTGCCATGCCATCCTCTGATAGCTCTTGGCAATTTCTTTTAATTCCGAAATCATTTTTCTCATCCCTTGGCGTTATGGTGGGTCATATCAAAAATTCTTTCAGACAATAGTTTTAGGTAATTATTAGGGGAATATTGTCCATTTTGTACGGTTTTGATATTGTGCCTATTAAGAGAGATATAATTAATGTTTCCCGAAAAACCCACTTTTTCCCACCCCTTTGGTCAATGGTTGGTGCTATAATAAACCTCTTCAAACATAAATTTTTGGGCTTTATCCGACACATCGTATGAACGTTGAACGGATTCGATATTTTACATATTAAGAGAGTTATAGCAATATTTCACTTTTTAGAAAAAAAAGCCCCCCATTTTCACCCCCTTTGACCGATTTAGCCCAGTAACGAACACGACCGAGATTTTATAGGTATACATATTCTGTAAAAAATTCAAAGTGATTAGTGCAAAATTACGGCAGTTATCGTGTCCACAACAAACTGATATACTGTAACCGTCAAGGTTGGAGTTGTCAGGATAGCCAACAACCGCAATGACTTCCCTAACATCTCACCCGTCGGACACATAATTTAATTGCCGTGAGGATCAGGTGAACTTCCAAATAGGCTAAAGCGGCACGAGAGTCCGTAGTCCACAGGGATCGTAGTACATGGTGACGATGGTCATAGACTGCCTAAGGAAAGGTTCACCTTAAAAACTAGACTGAGAAAATAAACATCCAGACTTATGTAAAACACCGTGAAAATTTATTGGTAAAATTCACAAGCCCCTAGCCTAGTTCGGAGGGTTACAATCAGCTAGTCCGCAAGCTAGTAAACAAACAAAAATAAAGAGCAGTTCCCTACCTGAGAAGTTACGGAAAACCCTCGCGAATGATCTAACTCACAATAATAAAGCAACAACAGCAACACTAGGAAAATGGTACGACGCAAGTCCCTAGTTCAAGTTACAAGATCAAGCTAATATCAGAATTTACATTTATCAGGGTAGCAAAACAAATCTAAGTTAGGATGATACCATCTCCACATTTACATTTAACGTTAATTCATCTAGCTAAGTCCTATCAGTTAATCACAAAATTTACGGCGATGACGTCCGTAATAAAACAATTACATTCAAAAGCTAAGTGTACAGCCATGAAAAAAACATTTAATTATGCTTAATAACTATGTGCTAACAGCACATAATAAGGTAACATGTAGGATTTATACACTTGTACATCATAAATAAGTAATGAAATAGACACAGTAGTTTTATTAAAATGCCTGCCTGCACCTTGGTTTACCCTTTGTAAGCCGTAGTCATCTAATATGTGTGTGGTTACGGTGACGACTGCGTAGTTAAGACTACGTCTAACATCGCATCATCCCGTGGCTCATGATCTCAAGATTAACGGTCACGTTAAACTACAAGCTTCTTTCCTTCCTAACATCGCATGGCCTGCGCTCCACAAGCTACAAACTCAAGGTTCGTGCATGCTTCAGGTCGCTTCAATAGTGTCAGCTGTCCTTGTCATTTCCACAAAAGGAAATTATCTTCATCTGCACGGCTATGTCAACAGTTCCAAATGCAAAAGAACAAAGTTAGATAGAAATCGTTAGTTAGCTTTTGTTTTACCAAAATTATGCGTTTTATTATTAAGATGTCGGTTTAGGTTTATCGTTGGTTTTTGGCGAATAATATTGACAATAGCCTGGGCACGGAGTGTCTCCTCTGAGATCATTCTCCACCAAAAGCCTCGACTCAACAGTCGGAATATAATCAACGAGCAATAACAACTCGGACACACAATAACACAAGTTACCAGCGGCGCAAAGCTCGCGTTCAATAACTCTGGGATGGGCCTGCACATTACAGTTGCCCTCCAATAACACCTAGTCAACGGGAACAATCCCGGACAAGGCATACACAAAATACCTTCATACAATAACTTCCTGCTATAACAGGGTAGCCTTCAACATACTAAAGAAAACCTGACATAACTGTTCACGTCGAACGACGATACACGCAGCAGTGCGTTTAACTAACAAAAAACAATCTATAAAACATGTGATCAGATACAAGAATGAACACTGAGTTCCATAAGCTAAATTGCAATGAAAGGAAATGCGAATACAAATCGTATTCTGTCCTTTGTCAAAGTAGCTCCGTCTCACAATAAAGCAGGCGTGCTTTCAAGGGCACTGGGTCTCAAACCAGTTTATGTGTCGCTAGCAGGTTACAACATTCCTGCGATCCACTGACACAACACATTGACTCTCCAAGGCCGGCGATTTAAACAAATAAAACTATACATCTGGCCTCTTCATAAATAACTTTACCATGGGTTAAAAACCTCGAAGAATACGTGTATAAAAACACGCTATAAATCTGAATACAATAATACAATTCTGTCTTCTAAACCAAAGACGTCTAAATGATAGTAATGTTACTATTACTGGAGCTCTTTGCCCTCAAAAATATAATTCAGTAGTTGCTTGTACAACATCAAATTAATGTGTGTCTTCACATGACACTAACAAAATAGTAATTATGACGCAGATTTCACACTCTTGATCTGCTTAATGATACGTTGGGAACTGGGTTCGATGCTTGACAACCAAACATTCCTTCAAATTATAAGGTTCACATTTGACCAAGAATAGCTTCTGAGCTTATTCAAAAGGAAATATAATGCAGTTACAAAACTGGTAATTACAGTTGACTACCTAACTGATACGACCGTTCTAACGACAGTCAGGGGTGTAACAAAGATGGCTGCAAAGAATGCAGTTAAGAAACCATGGCATCTGATTGCCATAACTAAAGTCAGCAAAGACTTGAAAAATCACCCCAAATAGGGTTGAACAAAATAGCCTCAAATGACTACGGTCACGTTTAGCAAAAGATAGGCATTGACGTTCTACGACGTTCATCAGGCTGCACCAGGGCTGACCAAAATATCTGACCCAAGGGTGTCTCACTCTAACTGAAATAAATGACATCTAACTAAACTAGTTACATTCCCTACCTATAAAAATGGCTGACACTAAGTTCGGTTGGTTCACAAACTACAATTAATCTACTATACCACCAGAAACTAGAACAAAAAAGGGGTATCCAAAAACTCACGAAATGGAGAAGCTCTCACTCAGCCCTCTATTCAACAACAAGGGTTGTACAAAATCATCTCTGGCTCTCTGGAACGGTATCATCCTCATCAGGATTCCCATCTGGACTCCTCCAAAGACCAGGGTTCGATCTGTGCCTGACGACAACTTCGTGGATGTAAAGAATATGCCTGGAAATGGCATCCTTGGTTCCTTCCTTCTCGTTCGCTGTCCTGGAAGTTCCACCATCATGCTGGTTCCCGTAGAAACATCACCCTCATACCGTGATGGTATTAGCCCATGATGACTGTCTCAAACATGGTGAAGAATAGTCCAATCACGTGGATAGTGAAATAAGTTGCGTAATAATTCATTCTTTCACTTTCAAAAATATAATGTTCGTCGTAAATGTTATAGGCTTCAGTTGTAGTATATGACACAGCCTTAATTTCGTAAATGTGAATTAACATGTGAGCTAACACTGTTTTATAATTCTGCACGTGCTAGTGACGCTCCTTTTATATTACGTAGCATCCGTGAATTATGCGTCGTTTTTGAAGTGAAATTTTCACTTTGGCAATTTAAATATGTCATATAATCATAATCACACTTATTCATAAAAGTTGTAACACATTTACCTGTATATTTTCCACTAGGCACTTGGCCCTCCACAAACACGTGGGTACAAAATGTGGTGTTACGGCAATGTTATGCAATTCACTATACTTTCCAATTATTATTTCCCAAAATTCTTCTTTGGCTCACTATGCTTGGATAACAGTGAATAGTAGTATAGTAGTAGTAGTAGTAGTAGTAGATAATCACTTTCAACGCTCAACAGCGGATATTCTCTACGTCTTGTAGGACAGATACAATTTCATGCCTACACAGGGCGGATTCTCCAGACGTAGTGCCAGGCACTGAGTGTCTCTAGGAAGTAGGTCGTCAAAACGAAGTCGTTGAGCGACCACTTACGTTCCTGTTTGCGTATCTGCAAGGGTATTACCTTACCTTAAGCGAAAATAACATTCTCCAAAATGTTTTAATAATGCAGCATGACGAAATGGAATATTCTGAGTCTCATGGAAAGATAAAATTAATTAATAAGACCTCAGATAAATAATTAGCAGATTTCACCAAAGTCAAAAGTGCGATTCACCGCTACTTCAAAGAGTATAGCGTGATCTCTCAGCTTCACGTGGCTTTCTGGGTGTGTTCAAAGGTACAACATCCCATCATAAATGTTCTGTTATAAAAAATATCACATGAACCATAGCTCAGCGGGTTCAATACATATATATATATATACACATATATATACATATACATACATAAATTATATATAAACTTTTGAACTGACGTTGGTTTTGGAGTCTGGGGGATGTGAAACGCAAAGATATGTCGAAATTTTCCGGAAGTCGAAACATGGGACCCAATGCAATAGTTAGCTTTCTAATGAAATCTACCTAACGTCCTTCTTCTCCAAATGCAAATGTTATCTGGGTTAATGATTCCATCATACCACGGTATGAGTGTAAAGAGTATTATATGTGTTCTACGCAAGCTAGGGATTGATAGAAATATAAATTTAGGTTTCAAATTAGTTTTCGCAGCTTGGCGCCCAATCAACAGATCATTCTTAGACTTAGTAGTTAATGGTAAGCACCCGTCAGGGAAGCCGTTACACCTGTGGCAGCGAATCGGTGGGACTTGTGGTTTCATCGCAGACCCCGCAAAATGGTTACAATTGTCGCCATCAACGTGGGACAGAAACCTAGTAACATTTGTGGAAGGAGAAGGATATATATTTCTGTGCCTGTATTTTGGGGGTCTTTTAGTTATCAGTGTGTATCAGCATGGGTGATGTTGAGAAAGAGATGAAGTTGCGTTGTGGTCACCAGTTGGATAGTGAAGAAGCGAGTAGTGTGTCTTGTCTTGAGAATTAAAGCAGTACAGGTATGTCGGAGGTAAATCCCGATACTGAAGGGGGGAATGAAAACAGTCAAGCGGGGTTGAAAAATTTGCTTCTTCAGTTTATGCAACAGAATAAAATAAGTACTGATGCTTTAAATGCTAAACTAGAACAAAATAATGCTAAATTGGTACAAAACAGTAGGGAAAGTAAAGAGAGTAATGAAACTTTAAATGCTAAACTAGAACAAAACAGTAGGGAAAGTAAAGAGAATACGGAAGCATTGAGTGAAATATTAAATAAACAACTTGAACAAAACAGTAGGGAAAATAAAGAGAGTGAAGAGTCTTTAAACGCTAAATTGGATCAGAACAATAGGGATATTAGTGAGAAATTTGAGCAAATTAGAGGCGAGATCAGAGGGGTGATGGAAGAGAAGGCTAAATAAATTATAGCGGATGTAGACAGAAAATTAGTTAAAGTGCAGAATGAGCTGGAAAGTAGAATCAGTACACAGGCTGAGAATTTAAAGGAATTAGTCCAACTTGAAACAAAGCATGTTAAAATGCAATTGGGGGGAGAAATTGACAAAATTCAGATAGCAACTAACGAGGTTAAAGAACAACTGGGGGAAGAATTGAGAAAGTTCATCAGAAATAGTTTCTGAAGTTAGTGATTTAAGGGAGAGGAAAGCATTAGTAAGATTGAGGAGAAACAAGCTAAGTTAAGTGATAAAGTTTTTTGCATCGGAAGGGAGTATTAGGTTAACGGTAACTAGTATTGAGAGAAAAGCTGAGGAGAAAATTGCTGAATTAGAACAGAAATTAAAAGCTAGAATTAGGCAGGAAAATAGTCAGAGTAGGCCAGTTTATGTGAATAGCACACACAGGGAGATAGAGTTGGGAAAGTTCAGCAATCGACAGGGTTGTCCCATGGAAATCATGAATACTATAGAGAATAAATTTAAGGAAAGGTTGGAAGATGGTAGTATTGAGTGGTGCCAGGTAGTTGAGATTTTGGAACAAGCGTTTGTAGGGGAGACAAGAAACTGGTTTTCTGTCTATAGAGGCAATTTCAAGGATATTTCAGATTTTAAAGTTAAATTTTGTGAGAAGTTTTGGAATGAGGTTATTCAGTCTCAGCATCGTGAGGGAGTTGTTTGTGGAAAGTATAACCCGAGAGGAAACTACACTATGACCGAGTACTTTTTAGGGCAGGTATTAACGTGTAAGTATCTGGATGGTCTGAAGGAGGAAAGTGATGTGGTCAGGCTTTTACTTGGGCACTTTCCATATAGGATCAAGGAGGCTGCCTGTATCCAAAATGTAAAATCGATATCACAAGTTGAGAATCTGTTAAGCACATTCGATGCACTAGGCCGAGGTGGTTACGAGGAAAATTTTACTAGGAACCAGGGTAATAATAACAATAGGCCTAACGAAAATAGAAATCACGAAGTTCAAGGGAACAGTGGCGATGGAGCCAATGTCCAAAATAGGGGGAACCAGAATAATAATAATAATAATAACCATCAAAATCAGAACAGAGTAAATGGCTATGGTACGCAATACCAGGGTAGGAATAATGATTTCAGGGGAAATCAAGGCAGGAACAATGATTTTAGGGGTAATCAAGGGAGGAATTACGGTAATAATAATAATTACAACCAGAATAGGGGTCAAGGAAGAGGACAGCCTAGTGGTAGTAATGAACAGAGAAACACCGATAATACATCGCAGAACAACCAGACCAGTGCAGTAGTGAGTAGTACTACACCAAGCGGTAGCGGTACTTTAAACACGAACCAGGCTGCGATGTAAGGTCAGAATCTCAGTCTGTAACGTGCCCGTTCCATATACTTATACAGGAACCCTATGATCTAAATGTAAGAAGTGAATTATTACGTGAACTTAATGATGAAGGTATTATTCAGGAGGTGGCTAGTAAGAGCCCCGTTATTAAGCTTAACGTGTCCTAGGCGTACACGGATGTTTTAATTGATAGTGGATGCATGAAGAGCTGCATAAGTAGTGCATTTTACGATAAAATGAAAGGAACTGGAATTAATTTTGAGGAGATGCCAATTAAAAGCACTTTTGTTATTACAGCTGTTGGGAAGAGATCTAAAGGAATTTCTAAGCAAGTTTTAGTGGACATTAAAATTAATAATCATGTAGAAAAGCAGATTTGTCTTGTTATTCCAAATTTAGTATTCAGTGTTATTTTGGGTTCAGATTGGCTAAGTAGAGTGTCTGGTAACATATGTTATGAGGTAGGAAGTTTGAAATTTAAATGGGATCATTCTGAAGTAGAAGTATCGTTCAACGACCATGTTCAGAGAAGTAGTGTTGTAGGTGTGATTTGTACTTTGAATGAGATATCGCCAGCCGTAGAGCGGGATTCTCCAAGATTTGTGGGCAGTCTGATTACGAATGGTAGTCTAGAGGACTCGTTACTTGATGCTGCATTTCAGGGAAATATAAAGGAAGAACAGTGTGCTCTGCTCTATGATGTGTTATTTTGTAATAGGAGAGTTTTTGAGGATCGCATTGGTATGGCCAATCGCTATACCCATTCGTTGAACGTTATTGATAGATCAGTATTCACATGACATAGATATCCTGTACCTTTCGCTTATTAGAGTGAAGTTGGGGCACAAATTAACCAGATGCTTGAAGAAGGCATTATTGAGCACTCCAACAGTCCATGTGTTAATTCTTTGATTACAGTACCGATGATAGATGGTACAGTCCGTATTTGTTTAGACGCTCGTTTAGTTAACAGTAGAATCAGTTCAGACCAGCTGAAGTCCATGTCAATAGAAGAATTGATGCAGACATTTGAGGGTAAGATGTATTTCACTTGTGTAGATTTGAGTTCCAGTTTCTGGCAAATGCCACTTATGTATGAAGATAGACCATTCACAGCATTTAGTCATAAATATAACCTTAAACAATTTTGTAGAACACCTTATGGTTTAAAGAGTAGTTCAGCTGCTTTAATCACAGCATTAAACATTGCATTAGGTGATGACACAGGAGAATTTGTAACCATTTTCATTGATGATATAGTAATTACTTCACGCAGTTTTGAGGAGCATCTACGTTATTTAGATATTGATTTTAAGAAGTTAGATCAGGCAGTGTTCACTTTGAAACTGTCTAAGTCGTCATTCTGTCAGTCTGAAGTGACATTTTTAGGTCATAGAGTGTCGAGTAGAGGTGTGACACCAGAGGAAAGTAGGGTTATGTGTGGACAGCAGCATCAGGGCATCGTTACAGACACTGAGAAATATGTTAGTTGTGCAACATGATGAGGTTAATTTATAATATACATAGTCTACGGAAGTATGTGTCATGAAGTAAGTAAGTGTAGCAGGCGAGCCAGCCAATCAAGTGAGTAAGTGTGGTATTCGGTGTGAGAGATCTGGTCTTCCAGTCAGGCGTATCAGGGGTCACAAGAGCGGTACAGGGAGAGATGTAGGGTTTGTTGGATGCTGTTGAGCGCTAAAGTGTCTCGATACACCAAGGTCAGAATTTGGCAGCGCTGGTGGGTTCCCATTTGTTTCCAAGAGATGGGGCAGCGCTTGTACAGGGCACATTTGCTTAGGCGTCCAGGAGACAAAAGATGGGCCACCAGAATGCGAGACAGTCCTTCATGAAATTCATACATAACAGCACACGTGATCTCTGTTTGCGACCTCGCCATGTAAGATCTGTAAGTGTGAATTTAAGAAATATGAGCTATTATGTGTACGAGATAGGTAAATTCAAAGTAATTAATACATAAGTATTATTTGTGAGTTGTGGCAACTAGGTCAGGATCGCGAGGAGGTGACTGGTCTGGGCTGTGCTCTACTGATTGACAGAGATATGGAGTGATGTGAAGTGGTGTGAGGTAGAAATTGGTATACGGGAACTCAGTAAGTTAGGGGGATTTCCGGCACAGAAATATATGTTATATATGTTATATGTAGTATGTGCTTGCTGGTTTATTTTTTCAGAAGTATATAAATTTTATGTAATTTACAGAGAGAGTGGGTACTATGGTCACGACGCGTAACCACGACTGTGTGATCGTGTGCTCGTGTGTACCGTGTAATTGGTAATTGTTACACAAGAAGAATGGAACAACCCTTTTCGTGAAGTAGTTCTGTGGTGGTTTACATCTGAACACCTTCAGTGCGTGAGATGTGGAATAGTGAAAATACACAGGGATTGCACATGACTATATGTATATTCTTCCCACATAGAATTCTTGAGAGGCGGATATATCCGAGGAACATTTGTAAAAATAACTAACATTCGACGAATGCCTAGAGCAATACAGCAGTGAAACTAACTTTGACGCAAAGTGCGTGAGGAAATTATAAGTGTTTATATATGTACTTAGGGTGATTTCATTTGTGTAATTTGTATTTTGGTTGGGGATTTTTAAGAACGTGTCTGGGATAATCACGTGAAGTACCGTGTTTGCGGTAAATCACCTGATGATCCGAGGCGAAATGTAACATGTTTTTCGTAGGGTTGTACGCCACTGACATAAGTCAGATGAGAATATTTAATGTTTGTGTAAACGCGGCAATTATTTGGCCTAGTTAATTGAATTGAATTTATTTAATTTATATTTGTTTATTATTATTATTATTATTATTATTATTATTATTATTATTATTATTATTATTATTTTTCATGTCGTATTTTATTTTGGAGCTTTTTAAATTAGTACGTATACAGATAGGTTTTCTAGTTCTAGAAAACACTATCAATCGGATTATTCCGAAATCCATTACACGGCAAATTATTTGATTGCGGAGAGATAGAACCTTTTATTAAATCAGTTAGGACAGGAGAGAGGGATGCGTCATCGGAAATTACGGCTACAGGAATATTCTTGTCAATAAACGATGTTGAAATCCAGGGCAACGACATGATTTCGAAACCGAGGGAACATTTCCAACTGTACAGTTTTAAGAAAAGGCGAATTGATCGAAACAGAAATCTGCACGTAGCATCATGCGGAGAAGAATGAACTTTGTTGGCGCGGGAACGAACGCTTGGGCGCCCCGCCAATAAAGAGGAGAGCGGGCTACGTCATGGAAACGCACGGGGATTGGTCAAGCCGGCGAGAGGAGAGACTGCAAGTGGAACTCTGGAGGAGAGCCGTGGCTTGTTGATATAGTGTTCGCGCGCCGAGAAGAGGGGACTATTCTTGTGACAAATTCTGTTCCGAGCGGACAAACATTTATTACGTTCCATGGTGGACATCGTCAAATCTGTATACTCCACTGACCGTTCGTCATGGGTATTGCACGTGCTGCAGTGTCATGGCATGCCGTGTATCGTGGTTCTATGATTTAGATCCGCCACCAAAACAGTATAACTTCAATTATATTCGCAACGCATCAACCAACGCAGAAGATGAGGATCTACATTCAACAACATTTTCAACAGAATCAACTAGCACGTGGGAGAAAGCATCTCCAAGGGTGAGCGGTACTGGCCTATACGCACTCTCTCTATTTTGTTTAATTCTCTCCGTTATTCCGTAAATTCAAGCTTGGAAATGATCTTAACTTCTGTAAATTCATCCAACCTCCAAATTCAAATACTTTGCTCGTGGTAATGATAAATTCTTTATGCTCCATGTTTATTATTATTATTCAAATTACCTCTGATAGCCTATGTTATTTCTGACATTTAAATTAATTCCTTAGATTTCTTTGATTCCAGTAGGTAGCATTAGATATAAAACAACCTCCTTCTCCCAATGCAAATGTTATCTGGGTTAATGATTCCATCATACCACGGTCTGAGTGTAAAGAGTATTATATGTGTTCTACGCAAGCTAGGGATTGATAGAAATATAAATTTAGGTTTCAACTTAGTGTTGGCACCTTGGAGCCCAATCAATAGATCATTCTTAGACTTAGTACTTAATGGTAAGCACCCGTCAGGGAAGCCTTTACTCTTGTGGCAGCGAATCCGTGGGACTTGTTGTGGTTTTCATCACAGACCCCGCAAAACGGTTACAATGGCTGCCTGTGATTGGCTGGTTAGGGTGACTTCACTTCTGACCGCTAGATAACTCTATCGTAGCAGTGAAGGTTAAGTTAGAAGTAACGTTGGTTTTACTATACAAAACTCACCCAGTTTGCCGCAGCAGCAACATGACGACTGTGCTCATATTCACAACCAGATTCCTGTTTCCAGATTTCAGATTCCCCTTGCAACTTATTAATATTCCATGCCAGGGCTGTTAGATGTGATTTTCTCAGATATATGATGCATTAGAACCATGTTCAAGTTGTAGTGATAGAAGGCTTATTTAAATGACATGTTCTTGTTTATTTGCTTCTATAATGGTAATTTGAGTTTAATAATGGAAACATTTCGTAGCAGATAATACAAAACTGTAAAAATTAAGGAATTTCCTCAATATTGCAAGATGGTTGTAGGCCTATAGGTCACGGCGTGGTGAAGGTAAGTAAAATTCTCACGTCCATATTCCCTAAAGGAATAATGATCATAGAAGGTCTAGTCCAGGGGTGCATAACCCGCGGCCCTCAAGATCAGTTTATGTGGCCCGCGGATAAATATTTTATACTATTGGAAACGTGAACAAATAAATATGTAGAATACAAGCTGTACCCGGCATGCGTTGCAATGCCAATCAAAGAAAGTGTTGGCGTTGTAATTTTGTATCTTGAAGTGCTTTTAGATACACAATATTTTTTTCAATTTCCGTTAACTGCCTCTAAACTATCGTGAAATGAATTTACTAATCTAGAAACATTCGTGGGAACGTCCACAACAACTCACCCAAGTTTCATCGCAATCGGATGAATGGTATATGGACGCATACGGGACTTTGTTTAAAAGGATTCGCGTGCCGTCACTCATTTGTTGAATCTACTCGTGCTCTACCTATTGTAAAATGGATTTATTAATCCAGAAACCTTCCTAAGGGTTTACGCAACATCTCACCCAAGTTTCATCGTAATCGGACGAATGGTATTTGAACGCATACGGGATTTTGTTGAAACGCTTCACTCGTCGTCGCTCATTTGCTGAATCTACTCGTGCGCTATCTATTGTAAAATGGATTTACTAAGCCAAAAACCTTCCTTGGAGTGCACTCAACATCTCATCAAGTTGGAATTCGTGTAGTATACGTTGCCCGCTGCCATTGAAATACGAAAATTTTCTATAGAAATGGCCAATGTTACTAATATAGAGGAGTTGAATATTTTAAACGCTAGAGGGTGTTACTGAAATATTTCAGAGTGCCAACATTATTGTTTCCAGACCAATATTTTCATCCAGACCAATGGGTTTCGCCTAGACCAATAAAGCCGCGTTAGGCTAATATAAACACCCCTGGTTTTTGTCACGCACAGTGGGGGTAGTAACGCATCAAATATCTTTATCCAATGGTTTTGCCTAGTAGTACAATCAGTAAGTTGGCAGCAAACATGGCGGCGTTCCTTTTGATAAGTGTATTACTTGAAAGTTAATGTTGACAATTTCCTTACTACGCGGTGTTTGTTAATGGACAATGGCTTTAATAACTTGGCAGAGTAATTACAAACCATTTTCAGAGCGCCTTTAAGTATAATAACGTACTTTCGAAACGGGCAACTGATACTACACGAGAGCCTCAAGTTTCATTGCAATCGGATGAATGGTATATAAACGCATACGGGACTTTGTTGAAACGCTCTAACGTGCAGAGACGAAGAGAAGAATTTGTACAAAACATAACTTTCCGCCCCGAGCGGAGTGTAAGTTATGGCGGTAGTTGTACAGGTTACAACCAGATGGCTCTAACGAGCAGAGACAAACAGTTTATAGACATCAGCTTTCACCAAGGCTAGCCGTTTCCATGAGGATTGTTATTGACCGTATATTGTGGTTCTAAAATTGTATGTAAATTGTGGTTAGAAAATCATGTTCATTCCACCTACCGAATCAAATTGTGAATCAAAACCATACATGGACCCACTCTGACATACATTATAATAAGTCATTAAAATCGGTCCAGCCGTATGCAAAAATCTGAGGTAGGCGAAAATTATCAGAAATTGTCTATCTTTAGACTTGCCTCGTTTGCAGAGATGTTATATGACAAATAGCTTAATATAATACACTTCTGTCTCGGAACAGTCGGATGAGGAGCCAGAAAGCGGCGCAAAGATGCCTGTCGAATATGAACGAGCCATAAATCTGTTTCCGATTCAAGCATAAGATAACATAACAAGTAAACAAACGAAACAACAAATCAACGACAGTGAAGAAAAGCGAACACACACAAAAAAAACAAAACTCAACAAACTATTTAGCGATAAAAATTGATACATTCGTCGTTATCATTTCTACACCACTTATTGAAGTAGATAACTCGGTCGGGGTCCATGCACGGATGAGCCAGCTTGGTGTTCCTAGGCAAAACCCCACATAAGACACCGCATAAACCTAGAAAAATTGCTGAGTATTAAGATTCCCATTCCTTGTAATAGATCCACATAGCAACATTTCTGCAAAGGACGGGATCAACGGCGAATTCAGCCGAGTGTTAGACGCAGCCTGGAGCAAATGAAAATCATGAGAAAACAGTCCAAGGAGATGAAATTGGGTGAAGAAGACGCCATAAGAGAAAAGGAAGGGAAACATATGGTTCTGGGGACTTTTAGACAGTGGGTGAAGAAGAAAAACATTCTAATGTTTTAAAATTGTTTTGCTGCACAATTCATTTTTTTTGGACTTTACACCAACTATTCAGTAGCAAATATTAACCAATCTCAATAATATTTTTGTAGCATGTGAAGATATCTATCTCCCATAATTCTGTGCATCCATGTTAGTTAAAATAGTTATCGTTTATTTTTAAATAATTTTTAACTTTAATTTTCGGAAATAAAAATTAATTTTGTGAAACAATTTTTTATTTCAGGAACTATTTCATATTTTTCCAAACCCATGCACATAATTATTAGTCTGTGCAATGAGTACATAGTGTAAAAAGATTGTAAAATTTCAGTAATTTTTAGTGGTAAATAGTTGGTATCAATTTTCTAAAGGAAATGACTATCTTTTAGTAATTTCTGCCCATACTGATCAACTGAAAGGAATAATTTTTCACTTTTTGCGTTATGAAAGATGTTGGTCGTATGGAAATAAGATTTGGTGCAGTTTGGATCACTGGGAGCAAAAAAATTTTTTGGGTAGCCTATGGTGTCCCCTTAAAGAACCTTCCACTAATTACACCTGTGTGAAGCTAAACTGTAGAGGTTAGGAATGTAAAGAACGCTCTTAGGTTTCTACGTTCGTTGCCAAGAGCCGACTGCGGTGGCGTCTAGTAGCTAAGTTCTGAACTAGGCCTAGTAGTCGTTGACGGTGGCGTTTGGCGGCAAAAGTAGGAACTATTTGAAAAATTCAAAGTTGCAGTCCTTACTTGAGTTAAAAAACAGATACACACATTAATACAGCCATCACAATTAACACCGGTTATCAGACCGATTCTACACACACCCAAAGTACACGGGGCTACATGACCGCGTTGTCACAGCCCCTAAACTGAGGAACCAACCAACCAAATACAGAACGAGTCATAGGCTAATATTATTATTCTGGGATAAATTTTGTACTATTTAAATAATATCCGTCCATGGTTTTAAACAGTATTTAGGGAAAATAGAATTTTAAATGAGAGCAAACATGTTTACTATCGTCCTCGTAGATCATGTAGACAAAGTTGCAATATTGTTGTACGACGTGAGGTGGATATAATAAAATAATTAAAAAGAAGTAAAAATTTTCGCCCTTGGATAGCCTTGAACCCGGGAACTTCTAAACAACAAACGATCGCGATACCACTCGCACACTTTACCAACAAATTTTACAGCCTTTTGTTACGCTACTTAATAGTGCATATGGTTAAATATCCAATTATTACAGTTAGATCTTAAATATTGATTGGAATGCATTCATTCTGTACCAGGCATATTTTTAATTGTACTTAAAGCAAGTTTCACGACCGCTTTGCGTTAATAATGCAAATCGACTGTAAATGTTACCCCGAAACGACAACCGCCCTCCATGTTTTATTTCTTACAACTTGGCGCACGAAATGCTGGCGTGTGATACACTTCAGTCATAAAAGCTGGTGTTCGGACGAGGATGAACAGAATTATACAGGAATGAAAGACAAGTACGCAGGTGGGATAATTCTTGTAGGTAACAATCACACAATGAGACAGCGAGGAGCATTTCAAGTCGGCGCTATTCAAATGCTCCTCGCTACCGGGTGCGCGCGCATCTTTGTCCCGCTTTCTGGCTCCTCATCCGACTGTCCCGAGACAGAAGTATATAATACTAGGGTGAACCCGTTGAAATTCAACGGAATACTAAGTCCTTGGGTCGGTAAAACTGCAGTGGCTAAATCAGACTCCAGAAATTAACGTATAGACTGAAGTGTGTAGTAACTATTTGGAGATAAATTTTGGTTCAATGTCTCTTAAATGTAGTGATGTTGGAGTACCTCCTTAAATACAACATTTATTGTCTCATGGCCCGCCGGCACTATTTGTACTTTCAAACTATCAAATGATCGTTCTCGAGACATTGCTACGTACAGCTGGCCATGGCTAAATACAGGCTGGGGTAAATATACACCAACACGGTCTACTGTCGAGCTTAGTTAATTGTCATACTGAATGCAAAGAGAATAGGAAACTGGCGTCTTTTAAAATTAAATGGAAGAGTTGTGTCGGATGGTGTTAAATCAAAAGGAATCAGAAATCATTGTCCAACACTTAACCCTGTAATGATTTCAATATCTAAACAACTGTCATGCATTTTTCGCACAATTAATCTTGTTCCATTTAGAAGCCCCTGTGTAGCTTTTAAGTTTCTTAATAACATTACAATCGCTCAAGGTTTTAAGTTAAGGACATGAGGAGGCAATCCACTTAATTCTAAGCTGTTCAGAAAGTCTATGGGAAATTGGAGAGTTTCATTTTCATCTTCAGTAATTAAGTAATTTACACTGATGTACGTTCTGGCCGTTCCGGGTAGAAGATCTATATCTTTAGATTTGATATGATCACATTGTTCGTTTTTAGGGGCAAGAATGGCAATTTTGGAGAAACTTATAGCATCTTCTGGTGACTGAAATTTATTCCCGTAAATTTCAGAGACGATGTCTTGTTTCACGATGACAGAGGGTGGTAAATCAATATCAGATTGCTCTGCCGATTCCTGATTCACGGAAGGATAATCTCCATTACCAATTTTCAGCAAAAAATCAGCGAAGTCTAATTCTTCTGGTCCTGCTCGCATATTTTTAAACAGATGAAATATTTTTAATTCTGACCAAAGATGAGAACATTTAATGCAGTTCTGAATAACAGCATGTTTGAAAGCATGCGGAACAACAGGAAAAACTTGTCTAAAATCTCCACCTAGTACAATAACTTTCCCTCCAAAAGAGATGGAATTACCCATGATGTCTTACAAGTGTCTATTAACGCACATCAGGGCATGCAAGTTAGCCATTGGTGCTTCATCCCATATAATCAGTCTTGTTGACCTGATATCATGTGCTCCTTTACTGTTCATTTTTCAAGATGAAACAGAAGCCTCGTGTAATTTCAGCGGTAATTTAAATCAGCTGTGTACCGTACGGCCATTAGGTAATATCATGGCAGCAATTCCAGTCCATGCCACTGGTATCACTTCGAAACCCAAATCAGTGTACTTTTTTTAATGAGACATTGGTACACGAATGTCTTGCCAGTACCTCCAGAACCATCTATGAAGTATGCATTAATTGTATTCGTATTTATATTAAGGCTTTACGGCCCGGATTACTATACAAATAATTCATTGTTTTTGGGCTTTTGCGAGCCTGGATTTGATCTCCTTTGTTCGTCACTGGAGGAGTTTCCATCTGTTTTTTCGCCGTTGCCTGTATGACGTTAGGTATAGTACAGATGCACTTTCCTTTTGTTTTTGTTTCCTTATATCCATCTTCTCCTTATTTGGACATCCTCATTCTTCGAGGAGTCTCTATATGTTTACCCCACCCCCTTTACCTTCGCCTTACTTACTACTCTGTCCGCCGTTCTACCGTGTCCATACAGTAATTTCTGGCAGCTGCTCTCTGGTGACGAACAGAGGAATTTATCTAATTTTTTGTAATCTTATTGATATACTTTCTTTGGTCACATTGTTTGATACCATTGAAAAAGGAGGCAAGGTTCCTTCGAAACGTGTGGTATTTAATTTAATTTCACACGGCATTAGCCCAAAAACCATGAATTATTTATTTGTATTGTTCTGTAGCATAGCGTTGATAATTTAATTTATGATGAATCTTTGTTCATCATTCACTTTATGAATAATTGAGTCATAATCAGTATCAGGAAGCATAGAAGATTCATTCCTTTCGGTACGTGGTAATTCACTGGATAACTGGCAACCCGAAAGTTGAAAGAGAAAAACCATGTAATTTTGTCATCTTACTGATATCGCGGAGTAATTTGATGAGCAGTTTGCTGGTTGTAAAGACGTAAGTAATCCTCACTTAGAGAATCCTTAAAAGTATCCCACAATTCAACTGAATTCGATGGTTGTTGAAATATACAAATGAAGGAAAATAATTGTCTCAATTGAAATGGCAACGAAGAACTGACGCTTCACGTAGACAACGATGACATTCAGCATCGTCCTGAATTAACCTATGCTACATTGCTGCTTCTTTGAATGAAGAACAGGACACATTGATTACTGTCTTAACATCTTGAAAACAAGTGGCACCTACTACGTGAAGTAACAGGAATCGAAGATGATATTTTTCTGATTCCACTGGTGAAACGTTAAACATTCTACCTATTATTTATTCCAGATTTTACTCTTTATTTTTCAGACGCGTTTATTACTTTCCCAAACATAATGAAGTGGCGTTTCTGGGTATATGTAAGGACTTTTTGTCACCGGATACTTATTTAAATTAAACCATGCAATCAGTTCTGTGCTTTTCAATTCCGCTCGAAGTAGAGCTCCAGCGGCATTGTCATTACAAAAATACACCTGCTGTTTATCTTGTAAATGAACAGGTAAGCGACCTACAGTATGACATTGTTTGTGCATAGGATAGGAAAATATTCTATAAGTAGCTTCACTCGGACTTACATATCGGGTGTTCAGAAAGGTAGATATTTCATCATGGTGAAGTAAACCCTCTTTGGTTGTTATTTGTAGATTGGCGCAGTCATGTCCTTTGTAAACATATTTGTGGATATATTTTATACTCTTTAACACTTGCACAAATCTCTATACTAATATGAACTTGAAAGTACAATAAAAGGAAACTATTATTAGGCACTATGAAACGATTGTCAACTTTCACGTCATAACCTTGAACGCGTTTGATAATTGTTCTGCCATTGTCCCGCCTTCGATAAATAGGATAGCCGTTCACATTATCCTTTGTTTCAGTAATGACATCCTTTGGGAAGTCCTTTCTTCACTTTCTGTCCACCATACAAATAGATTTGGGATTGAGATTACCGCTAGGCCCATGCACCATATGAGACTTCACTACATTGTATAAGGTAGTATCATTAGGATCGGGTATTACCGCATAAATGAGTTTGTCAATATCTGAGATGTCCCTGAGTTTAGAATTTTCTCTCAACTCCCGTGGACGCTATGTCTTCCACAGCATTTGACCTGTGCATAGTATCGCCCTCCACTTCTGTGGGCGCTATGTCTTGCACAGCATTAGACCTGTGCTTAGTTGTGGATGATTCACGCAAAATGGGAGAATTCTGTCGCATTTTGAATGCTCGACGTCTCGCTGAACTTTGCCTACGGCCAGTCAGTGTCTTTCACCTCTTGCGTGTTTTTTGAACAGTATCATTCACTGCGATTGGTGGTGAACGTTGTAAAATATTGGAATGGAACTCCAAAACACGGCAATGACCAGCATCAACACTACCAGAAAGCAGAAGGTTGCAAATACTGTTTCCAGTACCATAGTCAAAACTTACGTTACTATCATCTCTGTAAATCCTGATTAAATAATCAGGGAATAGCTGACCAATACAATGTAATTCAACATGGCCAGCATATTCCCCGTCCAGAGATAACACATTTTCGTAGTCAGTTGAATTACTAACGGCCAGTCTGTAGGATGGGTCACCTACAACAAAATCTTTATAATATTTCCATGCAGTTTTAATTGACTGAACAACCTGTAAGCGTATTTCAAGATGCCGTTTCTGAGCATTTTACAAACAGTATGATACAGACCGAAATAAACAGTTTCCATCAGCGACTATTGGAATAATTCGGCGTTCCTCATTCACTGCGATTGGTGGTGAACGTCGTAAAATATTGGAATGAAACTCCAAAACACTGTCATGGCCAGCATCAACACTACCAGAAAGAAGAAGGTTGCAAATATTGTTTCCAGTACCATAGTCAAATCTTACGTTACTATCATCTCTGTAAACCCTGATTAAATAATCAGGGAATAACTGACCAATACAATGTAATTCAACATGGCCAGCATATTCGCCGTCCAGAGATAACAAATTTTCGTTGTCAATTTAATTACTAACGGCCAGTCTGTAGGATGGGTCATCTACATCAAAATCTTTATAATATTCCCATGCAGTTTTTAATTTTATTTCACTATGCCGTTCCTGAGTATTGTACAAACAGCATGATACAGACCGAAATAAACAGTTTCCGTCAGCAACTATTGGAATAATTCGGCGTGCCATGGTTATAACACGACGACGAACCCAAAATAAAACCTTTTTAATGTTCATATACAGAATGATGTAGCCTAATATGGAGAAATAATCACAACGAAGGGGAGTGAACCAGGCCCCGGGCTAAGGTGATAGACGCCCTGGGCAAATGGTCTACTGGCGCCCTTTTTCTCATTTATGTGTTATACAAATAGCATAATAGTTTTTTTCTTACAAATAACTACGTTATTAACATTGTATCACAGGAAATAATAAGAAAAGTAAGTCGTTCATACAATTTTGTAGCCATTTATTGAAACATTAATCACATTAAAAACCAAGATTACAAATTCGGAAGTTAAATTTTAAAAGTACAATATACAGAAACATTTCAAATCAAAGTTTTTTTCTGGCTTCTAACTTTGCAAATTTATTTATGATGTCAGAAAAGTCTGTGCTAAGGGCTATGTCTTTTTCACAAGACAATAACAATAGAGAATTTTGTTTGCTGTCTGAAAGAGTTGATCTTTTCACATTCTTTAGCCGAGTCAAAACAGAAAATCCTCTTTCTGCGGAACAGTTGGTGACTGGCAAAGTCAGAAATATTCTAGTTGCTACCTCAAGATTAGGGAAAGTAGTTTTGAAATCATTTTTTATGACGTATCCATATATGTCAAGAATGCAAGTAAATTCTTCCTGTTCCACATACATTCTGAAGTGCTGACATTCGTTTTCAAATTCACTTCCGATGTCATTAGAGTACAACTCATAGAGTTTATACTTAACCTGTTATATCGCTTTCTGCGATCCCTTTTGTACAAGAATGTGTGTGATATGTACTTTCATTTTATATTCACGTAAAGTATTAGTTATTTTATCCTACATTTTAAAGATTTCCATGTCATACTTATTTTTAATTTTGGGATTGTTGGGTCAACCTTTTTCTGCGTTCAGCGTCACCTAAATTTCGGCGCCCCCTGAAGTATGGCGCCCTGGGCAAATGCCCAGTATGCCCGTTTATAGCCCGGGGCCAGGAGTGAACAATAATAGCACCAATGTTCTACTGCAAGTAACCATCTAGGAAAGAAAGCAAGGAAAGCTAGACCAAGAAAAACCTACTCCTCTAGGCTCTACACGTCTCGTGAAGGCGAACTACAAAGGGAGAATGTGACGCAATGGTACTGCCTTCCGTTGGCAGGTACTGTAACTGATTGGGGGTATTCAAACTGCTTTGTGGAGACAACAGGAAGCTCTTTTGATCACATGCTGGATTGGAATGGAATGGTAAAACGGAAATAAAACGTAATGATGCTGAATGTAGAAATAATATAACTGCCCGTAGGAAGGGTTTCTATCATTGTGAGGGTAGCTGGCGGATTGTTGAATTTTTGTATATGGGCAAGGTACTGTCATCTGTTGTCAGTTACTGGAACTATATGGGCGAAGTACTACCATCTGTTGTCGGTTACTGGAACTGATTGCAGATATTGAAACGGTGTATTGGGGACAACAGTTAGTTTTTTAATCACATGCTGTAATGCAATGGTAAACCGGAAATAAAACGAATTGATGGGGAATATAGAAATATGTATCTTTAATTTGAAGCAAGCAGCATGAAAATCGGCCCGGTAGTAGTCGCTGGCGGATTGTAGATAGAATGAATAATTGTCGTATATGGGCGAATAGCATTATGAGCAAGTTATTTTCATGAAGTATAATACTAATAATTGTTGAATTAAAGAAAACAATAGTGATGGCACATACACACATACACCTTTCATCAAAATCACATTTCATAAAAATCGGTCCAGTGGGGAGTTGTTGGCGATTTACAAAAGTAAACGCCTTGTGGTTTAAATATATAGATGGCAAAATAAAACACGGTGAATTCGTTACTTTACGGGAATGATAAAAGTAAAATTTATTTCGACATTGTAATACCAATTGTATGAACGAAGAAAACGGAAATTAAAAAACATATCCGAGGTGGGATTCGAACCATCTCGACGATGCATAATAAAACATATCGAACCGTACCGCTATCCCCAAGGCTACCCAGACAACGTAGTTTATGTGCAGTATTAAGCAAGTTGAACAGCATACACACTCAACTGTCAGTCTAAGTTCTTCCACACTTCGCTTATTTTATTATTCTATTTTAATGTGTATTCCGGAAACATCATAAACAATATTGTGGAACCCTTTTTAATTCTCATAAACAAAGATCTCTGTAAGACGCGAGGGCAAGCGCCATTTCGCTCGTTGAAAAGAGTATTTGTGTGCAAGCGCGGGAGCTATGAATATATATATTAATAATTTAAAAATATGCCCTAACCTATAGCCTATTTTCCTTTTAAAGACACTCTGCAAATCTAAATGCCAAGAGCTCTCGTTAGAACGCATTATGAAGTCAATCGGTTAAGAAGTTTTCTCAACCTCGATGTAGATTTCTTGCCGGCTTTATGCAAGAAATACTGTAATTCCAGTCAAATTCTACATAACTCACTTTCAAAATGTAAAACGTTAATAATACTCATTGAAAACACAATATTTCAGTGGCAAAAAAAATAATTGCCGAGCGGTGCGATCGAACATGGGCTCCTACGATCCACATAGCTATACGAGCACTCTTATTTGGTCTGCGGCGCAACCATTCAGTATCTTCATAACCCGCTGTCTAGAGAAAGTCCATGTCATTAACAAAAAACAATGTTGCACATTCGTATAGGTTCATACTCTTACTATATTTTATTGTCAGGACTTGGTAAATGTCCGTTTTCAAATACACAGAAGCTTTATACATGGGCGCGTACAGTTATTAAGTAAATAACATTTTATTGGACTTCTCACCGACATTTCTGTCATGAGCCAAGGCGGATTGTGCGAATGCATGAGCGGCAAGAATTCTGAATTTTTAGCCTACTTTTCACATTTTGCAAAAATGAGGAAAAAGTAGACTTATGAGATCGGGCAAATGTCTGTCTGTCTGTCTGTCTGTCTGTCTGTCTGTCTGTCTGTCTGTCCTTCTGTCTGTCTGTCTGGCTGTGTGTGTGTCCCCCCCTATCAACTCCTAAACGGCTGCAGCAATCGAAACAAAATTTGGTAGGAGTAAATATCTATACCTGAATATCTCACGGCCATATTTGAAAATGATGTCAGTGCTACCAACTGCTAAAAAATCGCAATTGAAATTTGAGCTCCATGTTGGATATCTTGGAAAGTATGAATGGGAGCTATTTCAAAATTGGCACACGTACAGATCATAATATTTCAGTTTAATTTCCAGGAGGCCAAACATGGCAGTGTTGCCAAAATGATTATAAGCCTCCTGATAGGTCCAATTTTTAAATGCATATAACTTCTACACTATCAAGTGGAATTCAACCAAATTTCGTATGTTGTATGTGTACATAACCAGATATGACTGAGCGTATTCTTAAGACCTACCAGGGCTGCCAACTGTTAATAAATGCTCCTAATTTATTTTATCCAAATACCAATATATCAGAAAGTATGCAAGCCGACAGCTTTAAACTATGCACACGTATAGTACCTGACATTCTATATTAATTTGGAGTAACTTATATACGTCAGTGCTACCAACATGATTCTAAGCCTGCTGACAGGTCCAACTTTAAATACATGTAACTTCCATACTATCATTTCGATTTCAACCAAATTTCGTATGTGCTATGTGTACCATAACAGATATGACTATGCGTATTCTACGGAGCAACCAGGGCTACCAACTGTTAATATGTGCTGTCCCTATTTTTCTTACCCTAATATCAATATATCAGAAAGTATGCAAGCCAATAGCTCTAAACTTTGCACACGTATAGTACCTGGCATTCTAGACGAATTTGGAGTAACTAATATACGTCAGTGCTGCCAACATGATTCTAAGCCTGCTGATAGGTCCAATTTTAAAATGCATGTAACTTCTATACTAACTAATGGATTTCATTCAAAATTGGCACAACAATAGATCATATTATTTCAGATTATTTCTGACCAATACATGAATGACATTGTTGCCAACATGATTTTACGCGCGCTGTTAGATCCAATGTTTAACTGCATGTAACGTCCATGCTATCCAGTGGACTTCAACCAAATTTTGTATTTAGTACCGTAAGAGACGGAACTAAGAATATATTCAGTCATCAGGGCTGCCAACTGTAGTGCTCTATTAGGATACATTATGCCAGGTATACAGTATTTCGAACTAATTGGAAATTTCGATATTAGCAACTTAATTTCGTCATTATTCTAGATAGGTTCATATTCTGTAGAATAATCATTGGCATGAAAAGTAGGCTGTATAGTTCTTCACGGAACTTCTTGTTCTTTATTAATTTAAAAATATACTGTAATATATTTGTTTATTTTAAAGACACTCTGCAAATCTACAGGCCAAGAGCTTTCGTCAGAGTGCTCTACGAAGTAAATCGGTTCTGTCGTTCTCTCAATCTCGTGGTGACAAAAATCACCTTTGTGTTTTAAATGTTGTTTTAGATCCCTTAGTTGGGGGTAGTTAGGGATAAAACACTTGTGTTACTGTGCTGATTTGGAAAGTAGTTCCTAGGTGAGAGTAGCTTCCCGTAGCTGGGAGAGCTTACTAGTGTAGTGTGTTGTTTAGTGTTTAAACTCTAGGGGGTGTTCTTGCAAAGATGCAAGTGTTTAGTAGGGGATGGGACCTCTAAATGCAGGCTACTATACCGGCCTGCCAGCTGAACGGGATGAGTAATACAATAGGCGTGCTTATGTCAGCGGCTCGACGTTATGTAGTCGAGTCGCGTGCTAGGAAATGCAATGCAGTCTGACAAAGCAGTTACTGGCTACTATGGTCATGTTATACATAGTTAATTTTTAGAATGGCTCATTTTTGCAAGTTGACATGGTAATAATAAAGATAGAAACACAAAAAAAATGCATGGTCTCGCCGTTGTATATATATATATGTTGTTATTTTTCAGGGAGGAAAAAAACCATGTCCGGACGGATGGTTGTGCCGTCCGGCGTTGTATGGAGAAAAAAAATTGCTCCCTTCAGTGTATTGTTTAAAAGATGGAAGAGAATAGCAAAAGTAGGTGCCCCAGGGTATAAGTTAAAGGAAATATCATAATGGTTTATTGTTCTTGGGATGAAACGGGACACCTTCACAAATTTTGGCGTTAGTAGAGTAGAAAGGAAAAAAAAACAGTGTATTCAGTGTTGGCATTATGGCGTGTAAAATGGCGTGACAATTGGTGAGTTTATGTGCGTAGGTGTACAGTTGAGCACCACTATGTTTGTGTATGCTTTGAGTTTACAGTTTTTGCTTTTACAATGATGATATAACATAACATAACATAATATAACATAAAATGACATAAAATAATAACCTTATTGCTAGACCGTTTTGCTCATGAGCCTGGTACCTCGTCTCATTCTCTAGGCCTTCTGTAGCGCTCTCGTCTGTCGACTCATTCTCCCTTCATTTAATACCCGCTGGCTGTAGGTGCCTCTCACCTATGGCTGTGGGTTAGTGGTCATGCCGTTACTTTTCCTTTCGCAAATTTTCCCCGTGGGTGGAAAAATTTACCTTGGCGGCGAGGGTAGGTGCTCACAACCTCTGCGCCGCCCCTGGCTACCGAATATTGCTTTTTATTGAAGCGTATTAAACGTGTGTTTGCGTCAGCGTCGCTCGGTGCCCCACGTCACCTTACGTCGCTGATCGCGGCGCCGTCACCTTATTGGCGCGACTGAAGAACGATGAGGAACAGTGTGTTTGTGTGACAGAGATAAGGGTATGTGTAATTTGGTGTGGAAAACATATTTACAATAGGCATGCTCGTGCTCCTTGTCATCTGTGAAACAAAAATGGATTATTGGCCATCTATTTGGAAAACATGTATATTCGTTTGCTTCCTCGCTTTCCTGTGTGTGTGAAAGTGGATTAATGATTAATAAGACATTACAATACATTGCAATACATTACATGTATATATATAACACTTCGTTGGTAGCGCTTAATTTGTAAAGCTAAGTGTGGCGCCACTGAAATCTAACTTACTTCTAGGTTGGCCTATGTATTATCTAGCTTAGTCTATGTATTATGTAGCTTATTCTATGTGGTGTCGGGCTTACCCTGGTAACGGTTTTTGGTAACCAGACGCCGAACGTGCTATTTTAATCTTACTTATCTTGATATGTTGTCGGGCTTACCCTGGCAACGGTTTTTAGTCGCCAGGCGCCGAAATGTTTTACCTTAACCTTGAGGTGCTTAGCCTAATTTATGATAATTTAAAAAAAAATATTTTGTATTTACAATCCGAATGGTTTTACCTTAATGTAGTGCCGAAATGTGCTGTGCTATTATTTAGCAACAGTGCTTATTGAATTTGCTTAATTCTAAGTTGCGTTCCAAATGCAACTGCCTTACATGCTAAAATTTCGACCGGAGCGATCGCCCGAGGCAGTTTTATCTCCCCAGATCACCACCCGTGTGTATTTTAGAAACACCGGTTGTCTCTAAAACCACCGGAATCCGCTCGCTTAATACTAGTTGTCGACATTTATATTAGTGATTAATAACTAGTAATTACTAAAGTTCCGGGCGCCTGTGCTGCTGGAGAGCAAACGCATCGCCGTTGTACTTGAGTGTGTTGTCATCATTCTTCATTTGTCCTTTGTTGATGTATTCATCATTGCTGGGTTTTCCCACGGAACCCCTTTTGGTAGCTCGTTGCATACCTCTTTAATATCTCTGGCCGCCCGCTGCGTTACCATTTAAGCTCTGGAGACTCGCTGTCGGCCATTTATGTGGGCATGGGACATCGTTCGGGGAAAATCGTCCGATAAAATCGTCATCCGGGAATTTAGCGTCCGGGAATCCTCTTCGCCTATATTGGCATTAATAATAACATCCGGGAATTTAGCGTCCGGGAATCCTCTTCGCCTATATCGGCATTAATCTCCATTGCTGGGTTTGCCCACTCGAACCCCTCTTGGCAGCCCGCTGCATGCCTATTTAATATCTCTGGCCGCCCGGTGCGTTACCATTTAAGCTCTGGTGACTCGCTGTCAGCCATTTATGTGGGCACGGGACAGAATGATCACATTCATTCCATATTATTCATATTTCATGTATATTATTCATTATTTGTTTATTCATTATTCATTTGTTTGGTTGTCTTCACCTTGCCACGTGGGGCAAGGACTTGGCGAATATAGGATTGGTCCCGCTGAATCCTGAGGTTCTCCTTCACTTCTGCGAGTAGAAGACTAGCTTCCCGCCATAGAAGCTCTACTTAACTTACGTACCAAACTAGGAGTCTAGTCCTAATGTGGTCGTCCATTGATTCCTCTCCTGAGTCCGGTGCGGAGCTGGCTAATTCTCCCCCCGTTCGTCAAAAGTCTCCCCAGCAGGTCTTGGCTTCGACGACCGTGGCGCATAGTGGGTGTAACTTTCCTCTGCCGAGGGGGTAGGCTAGACGGACCCCCTGTTTTGGCGTTTGCCCGCGCCAGGCCATCAATGCTTCAACCTTACGTAGTTCCGTCTTTTTGGTCTGGGTCAGGATCTGTTGGCGTCTTGCCCCGTCCCTGCCCCTCTGTTCACGCTCTCATCACAATTCAGCGTGACATCAGATTCCTTTTTTATAAAAAAAAAAAAATAGGTGTGATATGTAAGTAATTTTACTGTGTGGTTATGTAAATTTTTAAGTGTTCTGGGGTTGTAGAATCTTCTAGATGCATGGACTACTTCAGGCCTGAAGTCGCCATGTCGGATTTCTAGCGGTAATGCCTTGTTGATTTTCTGGAGGCGTTAGTAGGTTTCCATGGCGTTGGGTACCTTGTTATTGGGATCCGGGGGTGTTATCTGCTGAATGGGCTTAAGGCATGGAAGGAGAGGGTTGCGCATCGTTGGACTCCATGTTAATGATGGCCGGGAGCCGCTGATGCTGCTAGGATGTCTTTACAGTGAGTGGACGGGGGTAGGTATTTCCCAGGTGTACAAAATTTTTAAAAGTTCCATGCAGGTATGGTAATAATAATATCCCTGGTATGTGGGTAGGATATTCCAAGCATGTGGCTGGATATGAGGCGTATCCGCTCTCATTTGTGGATAGGTGTGGGCCGAGGTGTGATAATTCTATGTCCCTTGCATGCGGGATTATTTAAAAAAAGAGTTGTTCTTATGAATTTGGGCTCATCTCTTTGCATAGAGATGTGCATTACGCTTCATTTTGTTTCCGACCACCCCTAATACTCGGGTGTAGGCATTTAGGACCAGGGTGTAGTATACCCAAATTCTTGGTAAACGCATGAAGTCTATCAACCCCGATGTATATTTTGGAATGTAGTCTAGCTGTTTCTATGTGTCTGTTTGTTTGTGTTGAATAGTGTTGTAATTGATGGGTTATGTAGGGAGAGGGGTGCTGGGATGTTATTCCGTAGCTAGTATATTGGCCATCTTGATGGCATTGTCCATCTCTGCTCCTGTCATCCTCACTTGATCAATGTTGGGTTTCTATCCGCTCCTTGGGATGGTTAAGTGCGGTGACACAGTGACGTCACGGCCTAATCTGGTCTCTCATTTGTAATGTTAAGGTAGCAAGTGATTGTGAGTGTACTGGTTATGTCCTGATCGTCTATGATGGTTTTTTAAAGCTTAAAGAAAACAAGAAGAGAGGTAGTTATTGGGGGGGGGGGGGGGTTGTTCCTTCAGGGAATCTGTCTGTATTCGCTCCTGATTAGTGGGCGCGTGTGGGCAGGAGGTGCGCGTGGCTGTGGTTACTGAGGCTTGCGTGTCTGTGGTCGCGTTCCGCTGTAGCATGCTGGTGCGCGTGCCGTTATCGGATACGACTTATCGTGTGTCGTGTGGCTAATTGTCAGGCGGCGCGTGTACCTGTTATCGCCCTTGTAAACATGCTTCTGCGGCCCTAAGATAAATCCGGCCTATCGTGTCTGTACATTGCTAAATGTTATACCTATTGTAACAGCGCTGAATCCTGTGTCAATATCCGTGTGTCTGTATGCTGTTATTATTGATGGTTTATGACAGCGTCATCATATTTGCGTGTCACCAGCACGTGCTCTGGGTGCTCTAGGAATGTCTACCGGCAACAATGTTGAAATGCGCTAGAATCCGCAACGCGGTGTTTTGTTGTGTTTTTGTTTTCATGTTCTTGTATACGGGAAGTCTCTGACGTTACGTATGGCGGCTGACGGAACGTGACTTGTGCCAATGTCCGTGTGTCGACATTGTTTGAATTCCGGGAGGGGCAATGTGTTAATCTGTCCTGTTTTTGCTACTGATGTTGTGTAAGCATTTATTCCGCAAGACCTTTGCCTTGTGTAATTGATATAACTTGTGTTTAGGAAGTCTATTTCCTATGTTTGGGGTAATCGAAATTTTGCATGGCTTTTTGCCAGACAAATGTGGTGTTACCTGTTTTGTGTCTGTGAGAGTGGCGTCTCCCGTGTCTAGGTGTTGGGCGCTATGGTTCAGAGAAAAGTATTTTGTGGTCGCTAATGCCCTAAGTAGGCTGTTGTAGCGAGTACTTTGGAACGAATCTATGTTCCTGTATGTGTGTTAAAAAACCTCCCTGTTATTATAATTGTGTGGCTCACCCGCTTATGTCCTTGTATGGGGCCAACTTCCGTCTAAGTGGGATTCTGGATTTTTGTTTTCCACGGCGTCCGATTTTACTGGGCATTCGGACCCGCGATCCCGTGTAACGCTCCGTGTTTTATGTCTGCGTTGTCTGTTGGGATTTGTGTGTCCCTAGTGTGGTTTCTGATTGTGTTTCCGCGCCAAAAATACCATTGGCTAGTTTCTTTTTGGCACGATTGTATGGTGTTATCGTGTGTTCGCACCCACCTTGTTCTAAGGTCCTGGTGTTACAGTTTCTGTGCTGTATGTACCATGGCGCGCGTATCGTGTGTTTGAGACACGCGGATTAAAGTATGCTTTAGCGTGAATGTTTTGTGCCATACGCGACGACCGTCGTACTCTAATTTTGGGAGTTATTGGGTTTTAAAACTGGCGTGAATGACTGTGTATGTTACAGCCAGGACTGAAACACTGTTGGGTTGTCCGTAGCTGGTGAAGGTCGCATGATTATGTGTGTGTGTTATCGCTGACCTGGCGATAGTATTAGATTACAGCTGTGTAAGGAAGTGCTTTGCCGGCTTGTTGGCTGGCCCGCTCACCCCATGTGCCAGGCCAATGTGTGTATGTTTGCCGACGCTTCTTTCTACTGTCTGCATATACAGCGTGTCTTGGTTCCCTTGTAATGTAAAAGACCCTACGAATATGTATGTTTGTGTCCCCAAATTTTTGTGTTATTGTGGGCCTGGGATGAATATATTCCTGTTAGTGGTAGTTAGCTGTGTTTATGTACGTGTGTCTCCGGGCCGCTAGTCGCGTGTTTGGTGACTAGGTGTCGGAGGTGATTTTGTTATTTTGTGCATATGAATACCTGTTAGTGTGACTGTCCCTTATTGTTCTATCCTCCAATTGGATAGTTACCCGACCTTGCATTCCTGGTATCCAGAAGGTTGCGGGTTCGATACCGTCTTTGTCCAGGGTAATTATTATTGGTGCCTTTTAGGCTTGTGTCTCCGGGACAGTTCTGCCAAGTGTTTTGACTGTTTTGTGGGTATTTGCGTTTAGTGTGTGACTTCCAAAAATAAATAATGGTGCTTTCCCCTTGAGCCGTGAGTGTTACCCCATGGTGTTTATGTTTAGTTTGAGCGCTGTTATGGGGGAAAAAACTCATGCTATAGGCAGCGTAATAGGTAGGGTACACCTATGGATCAAATATATACAGTTCAACTTGGATGATTCGCACTTCACGGGATTAGCGAAAGAGAAAAAAAAATTGAGTTATCCAAAAATTCAAGTTAAGAAAGTTCTTTGAAAAAAAGTAGAGAAAATATATTGTATGACATTTACATAATGCTTTATGTTTACCAAAGCAGGTTGCCAGACGGCGGTACTTTGTAAAGATTGTATCGTAAATAATTTCAAAAGATTCAAAATGAAAGATAGGACCTGAGTGTGCTATTCACCTATTTGACGACGTTAGTAAGACAGTAATCTAGTTACGTCTCAGGGAAATCTACTATTTTTCAAAAATAGTGTGAGGTTCTTAACTGTTTCTTACGATTAAGTCTCTCAGTCATCCCAAAAGAATCTAGCAAATTGTAGGAATGGAAAATATAACGAGATAGTCATTTCTACTTGGAAAGACCCGCCCAAGCTCTGTGCTGTAGTTTGTTGCTTAGGCTGCATTCGGAATAGTTCTTTGAGGACCTGAGCCGCGTGGCCCAACTGGTTGGCCTACGATTGTCTTTGTACATTAAAAACTTTACATTATCCAAGCTATAATTTGAACTAGCCATGATTATAAACCACAGATGGCCTAAAAATGCTAGGGGCCAAGAAAAAATTAAGAAAAATTTCAAATTGTATAATTTTGAGTTGGCCAGGTTCCCCTGTATGTAAATGAAAAATGTGTGGTTTTGTGCATGAGTCTCTGCGTGTCTGCCGTTTACAGGGGTGGAATCTGCCCTTTGTGTATCAATTATCGTGTTTCCTGCGTGTAAAAGAACCTGCCAGTATGTATATTTGTGATTCTAGTGACATTAGTGTATGTTATATTCATGGTGAAAGTCGTTATCCCCGTCCGAGCGTCATTGCTCGAGAAAGTGAATACTTTCGCCCTGTCACTAAGGCGTAGGCCCCTGATACCCATTGAGGTGCTTCTTTACTATTTTCTGGAGGAGTTTGTAGCAAAGTAAGTCTGGGTCTACTTTCACCGTAGTGCCCGGATATTAGTCTGAGTGTACTTGTGTCTGAGGGGCTGATTGCGCTCCGCGCTATCCTAGCAGTGTTTATAGGGGTGTGTGTATTCCTGACTGCCTGGCCTCGTGGGGTAGGTAATAAGACCTTTCTTATACCACGTGTAGTGTCTGCGCCTGGACAGTGTGCACAGGCGTGCGTTTTGCACCCTGATGGGCTGAAGGCAACACCCTCTTATGCATTTGCACCTGGGGTACACATGCTAGTGCCCGCTTCCATTCTGGCAAAATTGCCCTTCGAACTAGCGGAAAAGGCCGTGTAATTGCCTGTGATTGCCCGGGCGATATATTGGAGTGTAGTCTAACCGATTTCTGGCCTATGGCCATGGTAGACTCCTGCCCTTGTGTTTGCCTATGTGTGTAGGTTTGTGTGGGCTTAATGTGCTGTGGGACGGGCTCTATGTCCTCAGACCATGACATGGTTACCTCCCGTTTTCTCCCTGTGTTATTATGTGTGCCCGAGAGCCCTGGCGTCAACTCCCTCTCGTTCGTCCGTTCTGAGGGGGTTGGCATAGGTTCTGCTCCTCGGTTTGGCAAAATTGCCTCCCGAACCGGAGCTGAGGGACGTGTATCCATGTGATCTTGGCCCTGTAGTGTGTTGGAGCCTAACCTGGCCGTCTTCTGGACTGTGGCCACGGCGAACTCCTTCCCCTGTGTTTTGTAAGTGTCTGAGAGAGACATCCTCGCAAATTGCTGCGTTAGCGTATCTACGCTTATGTCCTCTGTAGGCTGGGCTTGTGGCCCTGCCATGAATTCAAAAATGGCCTTGTTAGCCTGGAGCTCGCGGTAGTCATCCCAAATTTGGGCGTACTGCCTATTGAGGCATATGGCCTGTTCGGCAACATTGGTGCCATTAGTCCCTATCCGTTGGTGTTCCGTGATGATTGTTTCCCATTGCTGGAACATGAATTCGTGTCGGCAGTGTAGTTGCCAGTGTGCCTTAATGATTTGTGTACGGAGGGTGGGGATTTTCGCTCGAATCTTGCGATTCTTAGCGCTGCGGAGTGGCCGGACAAGTGCCCTTATAATTCGCATATACTGGGCGAGCAGGAGCTGTTGAAACCTTGTGAGGTAGTCCTGTCTTGTCTCAAAGACCTTGTGCCAGGCAATTAACTCCTGGTATTCCCCAATGCTCCTCAGCACAGCTAGACGGTATAGAGGGGCCATGCTGGATCAAGTGTATGTGTAAAAAAGAACTGTGTGTGTTTTGCAATGTATTATGTTTCTGATGCTTTCCAGGGGGTGGGGGGTTGGTTTGAAAAAAATTCCCTTGTGTAGCTAGGGTGAAGGGAAAATAATGCTTTCTGTAAAAAAAAAACTTTTTCGCTTGGCTGTGTGCGGTACGGGCCGTTTCTACCACGAGGGCTCGTTGTATGAGTCCTACACTTATTGTGCGTGGTAGCAGCGCCTCCACCAATATGTTTTAGATCCCTTAGTTGGGGGTAGTTAGGGATAAAACACTTGTGTTACTGTGCTGATTTGGAAAGTAGTTCCTAGGTGAGAGTAGCTTCCCGTAGCTGGGAGAGCTTACTAGTGTAGTGTGTTGTTTAGTGTTTAAACGCTAGGGGGTGTTCTTGCAAAGATGCAAGTGTTTAGTAGGGGATGGACCTCTAAATGCAGGCTACTATACTGGCCTGCCAGCTGAACGGGATGAGTAATACAATAGGCGTGCTTATGTCAGCGGCTCGACGTTATGTAGTCGAGTCGCGTGCTAGGAAATACAATGCAGTCTGACAAAGCAGTTACTGGCTACTATGGTCACGGACAATCGTGACAAAGGTCAGGAAGGGTATGAGGATGTGAAGAGGAGTGTAGTTAGTAGTAATTAGTAATGCAATGTGTAACTTACTGACCACGTGTTTATTGGTCAGTGAATGTAGTTCGGTATGTCCCTTTTGGGAAGTCTTAGGCAAATGTAAAATACAACTAGTGTGTACAGGTTTGGGGTACAAAATAAAGGAGTCTGAGCACTTTGCTGAATCTCACCTGATGTAGCAGGAACAGACGTTGGCTAGGGCCGCTGGCGACGCACTGGGTAGAACAGATGATGGCTCCTGGTCAGGACTCCATTCTTATAGTTTTAGGTGCTGCATGGTCAGCATTACGTCACCGTAGCTGCCCCAGATAGTTGTTGGTGTAGATGTTTATGTATGTGTTGCAAGTGGTTGGCTAACCTCCCGAGCTGGGTGGCCGCCTCTTGCTGTGTAAAGATAATGTTCTGGTCTTATGATGGCTTTCAGGGGTACAGCCCCCCCCCCCCCGGGCTGTACAATGTATAGATAATAATAGTGGAAACTCCCACGAGAAACTGGCGTCACCGATTATGCGAGCCATCTAGCGGTTCGCACTAACAACTACGAAGTCGATTTCAATCAGCTGGCAAGTTTATCTGCACATGTTAGAAGTGTAACTTTTGGGCTATGTATGGTTGTTTTCATTACAAAATACGTCATTTTACAGATTTCCTCAAAACAAACAGTTGTGAGTATACCTACTAATGTTTACGTGCCTGTGTGTTTTTCTATTAATCTGAGCATAGCATACTTTCTCAGGGACGGCCCTAGGGCGGTGAGAGTGATGTGACCACACCATGCGCTGTCATATGGGAGGCGCAGAATATGCAACGATAGTTTGACAGCGCAAAAAACAAAATACAATCAGCTTATTAGCATACTACTTAACCCTACCCGTCAAAATTAATTCTATATAGACTGTAAGTGAGCTGGGGTGCGTGCAATTCAATGGTATAGACATACAGTATAACGTGAAATTCTCACATAACTTTGTATAAATATTAACGAGTTGAAACCAATATCTATACATCTAGGGTTCTGTCCGCCACCTGTTTTCTTGGCGTTCAATCGTGTGCGGGTGTATGTGGATTGTGATTTTTGTCTGTGTTGCAAGTTACGCGTAAAATTGAAACTTGACTTACCGGTACTGTTAGAACGTTACTACTTTAGTAAGGTGGTGTTATGTAATGTAAGAAATTAGTAGCATCATATTAGGCATAATTCCTTTTGTGTAGATAAAGATCATGCCTAGCCTGGTCTAAGCGCCACTATAAACGAACAATATTGTTTAATATTAAATCATATTTTAGTAGTGTTCTGGGAATATTATTTTTAGCCTACTTTTCATATTTTGCAAAAATGAGGAAAAAGGAGACTTATGAGATCGGGCAAAAGTTTGTCTGTCTGTCTGTCCTTCTGTCTGTCTGTCTGTCTGTCTGTCTGACTGGCTGTGTGTGTGTCCCCCTCTATCAACTCCTAAATGGCTGCAGCAATCGAAACAAAGTTTGGTAGGAGTAAAGATCTATACCTGAATATCTCACGGCCATATTTGGAAATGATATCAGTGCTACCAACTGCAGAAAAATCGCAATTGAAATTTGAGCTCCATGTTGGATATCTTGGAAGGTATGAATGGGAGATGTTTCAAAATTGGCACACGCATAGATAATAATATTGCAGTTTAATTTCCAGGAGGCCATACATGGCAGTGTTGCCAAAATGGTTATAAACCTGATGATAGGTCCAAATTTTAAATGCATATAACTTCTACACTATCAATTGGATTTCAACCAAATTACGTATGTGCTATGTGTATATAAACAAATATGACTGAACGTATTCTTAAGATCCACCAGGACTGCCAACTGTTAATAAATGCTCTCAATTTATTTTATCCAAATCCCAATATATCAGAAAGTATGCAAGCCGATAGATTTAAACTATGCACACGTATAGTACCTGACATTCTATAATAATTTGGAGTAACTTATATACGTCAGTGCTACCAACATGATTCTAAGCCTGCTGAGAGGTCCAATTTTAAATACATGTAACTTCTAAACTATCATTTGGATTTCAACCAAATTTCGTGTGTACTATGTGTACCATAACAGATAGGTCTATGCCGATTCTTAAGATTAACCAGGGCTGCCAACTGTTAATAAATACTGTCTCTATTTTTGTTACCCTAATATCAATATATCAGAAAGTATGCAAGCCAATAGCTCTAAACTTTGCACACGTATAGTACCAGGCATTCTAGATTAATTTGGAGTAACTAATATACGTCAGTGCTGCCAACATGATTCTAAGCCTGCTGATAGGTCCAATTTTAACATGCATGTAACTTCTATACTAACTAATGAATTTCATTCAAAATTGACACAACAATAGATCATATTATTTCAGATTATTTCTGACCAATACATGTATGTCATTGTTGCCAACATGATTTTACGCGCGCTGTTAGATCCAATCATTAACTGCATGTAACGTCCATGCTATCCATTGGACTTCAACCGAATTTTGTATTCTGTACCTTAAGAGATGGAACTAAGAATATATTCAGTCACCAGGGCTGCCAACTGTAGTTCTCTATTAGGCTACATTATGCCAGATATACAGTATTTCGAACTAATTAGAAATGTCGATATTACCAACTTAATTTCGTCATTATTCTAGATAGATTAATCATTGGCATGAATCTTAAATTTTAAGAAAAGTAGGCTCTTTAGTTCGTCACGGAACTTCTTGTTAATATTAATATAATAGTTATAAATAATGTAAACAATGTTTGTTATACTTAGTCTCCACAGGGGAGGGTGATCTCGCACGCCTGAAAATATTGCTAGGGCCGCCTCTGTCTTTCTTTAAAACCTTTTTGTGATTAAACCTATCCATTTAATCCTTTTCCAAGTGCGCTCAGTGGGTTGTGAAGAGTAGATAACTCCACAATACTGTTTCCAAATGTGTGTGGGGGGTTTGTCTGCCAAAATGTCAAGAACACGGGTATCGTTTTTGCAATTTTTTGTCTGAAAGCAGCCATGGGATTGGAAGCAGATTAACTGGTTGTTTTCTATCAATTAATGACTCTAATGAAGGTATCTGTAATAGCGGTACGAAAGTACTGACTGACAAGTATTTCAAAGTCACTATTAAAGCTTACGGTATGTGTTTAATTTTAATTTTCATTGGTTTTACGTCCCTGTTAAGTACTGCGACTTTTAGAGACGCCGGGGTACCAGAATTTCGCCCCGAAGGGAATATTTAACGTGCCAGTAAAGCTACTGACACGGCTCCCTCGCATTTGCGCACTCTCAATTGCCAACTGGCAGTGCCAGGATTCGATCCTGCATCCTTGGGAACACCTGGTGAGATCGTTACCGCTGAGCCACGCAGCCAGCATAAAAGGCATATGTGAATAGAACTAATGATTCATCAGTGAAAAATCTTCCCACTAAGAATATCAAGCTCAATAAGATATTTCACGTGTACTGTAATTTGCTTTTCGAAATATCTGTAGGCTAGTCAAACTGTTGTCATAAAATAACGATTGAATGTTTTAATGACAATATACATGTATTTCATTCTTATTGCTGCCCCTTTCGGATCAACGCCCATCTCCCTTCCTTATATTATGCTGCATTAAGTACACAAAGTACTAAAAATCTGTATTTCTTTGCGTTTTAAGTCGAATTGTGATAAACTCCAATAGTTCGTTCCGGTAGTTGTCTATTCGAGCCGCTAGATAGTAGCACTATGTGCTGTCGCCGCTGCTCTGCGTGTTAAGTGGCGAGAGTTTCCAACCATTTGGAACGTCGACCTAGCTCACAGGAGTCTTCAGGAGATATTATCTAGATTAAGAACTGTTTTTACAACAATGGTACCGACTGACTGTGTAGCGCAGCGGTAACTTTCTCGCCTGTGCTGTGCCCAAGGTTGCACGAAAGAATCCAAGCTGACCATTATACGAGGCGTGCTTTTTAGCCTATTTTCATTAATGAAAAAAAAATACCCTTAAGAGATAACCTTTTGTCCGTGTGTGTGTGTGTCTCCCCCTCCCCCCGCCCCTCTCCCCCCTTCCCCCCCCCCCCCCAACTCTCAGCGCCTACCATAATAAAATCTAAACGGTTGGAGCGATTTCAATGAAACTCGCAAAGGACATTGTACTATTTCTTCCGACCTCGATCGTGCCCTTAACAGTTTATTACGTCACACCAATGCAACATGGTGGCTGTGCGAAATATTTCACCGGCATTCTATATCTCCGAAACTATTACTGATATCTCCCTCAAATTTTGTACCGTGATAAAGGCCACTACTAGAAGTTCACTTATGTGACTTTCAAAAACTTGTTAAGTACAAAACGAACATGGCGGCCAAGCGAAATTGAAACATTTAAATAGACATTGCTCACAATTTTACCATCCGAGCGCAGTAAAACATGGTACAGCAAATGTTTATACACATTGTGATGCACTGACTACTAATTTAGTTCATTCTTTATATAACCTCAAGATGGCGGCTGTGCGAAATTTTATAAATAGGTTTTCATTTCTTGTCCTAATCATGCGATCGAAGTCAATGTTTGAATAATGAACATACGCAATAATGGTCACCTTATAGTACAACTCGATGGCCTAGATATATAACAATTAGTTCCGTGAATAACTAAATAGCCTATTTTCATATATCCTACTAATATTAATTGCTTCTATCAGCATACAAATAATCAGTTTGATTGCTGTAATAGATTCGTAGATATTGAGAACCGTCTAAATATTTTGGATGGTCACCATGTTGGATTTTTATATTATATGCCTTAGATTTATGTACTATTACATGAAGATTATTGTGTAGGCCCTAGGTGTTTTATTCAAACTTCAATCGCATGATTAGGACACAAGAATAAAAGCGGGATTTTAAAATTTCGCTCAGCCGCCATCTTGTGGTTATGAAAATAATTTAAATGAATTAGATGCCAGTCGATAAAAATTTGTATAAGCATATACCGTATCAAGTTTCACTGTGCTCGGATGGTTAAAGCGCAAGGAACGTCAAATTGAATATTTAGATTTCGCGTCACCGCCATGTTGGATTTGTGCTCGCCAGGTTATTGAACGTCCCATAGGTGAACATATGCTTACAGCATCTATACACTTACAAAATTTCAGTTTGATTGCTGTAGTAGATTAATAGATATTGAGAACCGTCTAAATATTCCAGATGGTCGCCATGTTGGATTTTAATATATGTAGGCCATAGAGTTATATACTATTAGATGATGATTATTGTGTACGTTCATTATGCAAATGTTGATTTCGATCGCATGATTAGAACACAAGAAATAAAACTTCATTATCGAAATACGCACAGCCGCCATCTTGAGGTTACGTAAACAATTGAACTAAATTAGATACCAGTGCATTACAATGTGTATAAACATTTGTTGTACGAAGTTTCATTGCGTTTGAATCATTAAATCGCGAGAAAAGTTTATTTAAAACTTTCAACTTCGCTTGGCCGCCATGTTCGTTTTGAAGTTAACCGGTTTTTGAAAATCTCATAAATAAACTTCCAGTAGTGCCCTTTATTGTCGAACAAAATTTCATTTTGATACCGGCAATAGTTTCAGAAATATAGAATGCCGGTGAAATATTTCGCACAGCCGCCATATTGAGGTTATGTAAACAATTGAACGAAGTTAGATGTTGATGCATTACAATGTGTACAAACATATACTGTACCAAGTTTCATTGCGTTTGGTTGGTTAAATCGCGAGAAACGTCTATTTAAATTTCGCAACTTCGCTTGGCCGCCATGTTGGTTTTGTAGTTGCCAGGCTTTCAAACGTCACATAGGTGAAGTTCTAGTAGTTTTCTTTATCACCGTACGAAATTCCAGGGTGATATCGGTAATAGTTTCGGAGATATTGAATGCTGGTGAAATATTTCGCACAGCCGTCATGTTGGATTGGTGAGACGTAACAAAATTTGACGGGCACGGTCGGGGTCGCCCGGTATAGTGCTATAAACTTACCGAGTTTCATTGAAATCGCTCTAGCCGTTTAGAATTTATTAGGAGGGGGGACACACAAAAATCCTCACACACACAGACACATTCACACACACACTCGCACACACACACACATACAGACACACGGACAAAAGGTGTTCTCATAAGCCTATTTTTTTCATAAATGAAAATAGGCTAAAATCCAATATGGCGACAATCCGAAATATTTTGACGGTTCTCAATATCTACAAATCTATTACAGCAATCAAACTGAAATTTTGTATGTTAGTTATTGTTGTTTTAAGGGGCGGAAATACGAGGTCATCTGCCCCAAATTTTGTATGTTGATGGAGGCAATTAACGTCAGTTGTATATATAAAAATAGGCTATGTAGTTCTTCATGGAACTACTTGTTTAATAGAGTGATTCATTTTACAAAGAACGACATCATTTTGCAAACATTTCCTATTCTTTAAGGGAGCAATGCTGTGTTGGTTGGTTGCTCAGTTTAGGGGCTGCGACAATGCGGTCATGTAGCCCTGTGTACTTTGGGTGTGTGTAGAATCTGTCTGATAACCGGTGTTAATGGTGATAGCTGTATTAGCGTGTGTTATCTGTATTCAGGTATGGACTGCAGACGATCAATTTCAAGTATTTCCTACTTTAGCTACCAAATGCTACCGTCAACGCCTAGCTGCGAACTTGGCTACTAGATGCCACCGCAACTTGCACCTGGCGGTGAATGCTGGAACTTAATAAAACATCTAACAAATCTAACCTACAAATTGAGCTTCACCCAATTTTAGTTACTGGAAGATTCTTTTACATGCCATTAATCTATCTTGGGCCCACCGGCTTTGCTTCCCCTTCGAAGGAAGGCATACTGAAAGATTGTTAACGCTCTTAAAAATCTGACGACTTTGGCCTCTTTGGGAAAATCATCGTCATCAAAACCTTTGACAAGTTGTATGGAGACGATTCAGTGATGTCAACACAGCGAGTAGTGCTTATTAACGGTGGTGGAATTAGAAGTGTGTGATTAATCAAGGCCTGAATGCCCCTACTCAGCTGCAATTCCTGACAATAAAAAACGCCTAGATCTAATGATCCAAAAAGATCGCAGGATAACAACCAGAGAAATGTTTTTTCAGAATAATGCCGGCAGTAATGCATTGGAAACGATGTTATAGAAGCTAGATTCCTGAAAAGTTTGTTCTAGTTGGGTCGCGTGTTTACTAACTTGTCCAGTCCCACTAAAATAATCGAATGGAAGTCTGGCATGACCAGTCTGAGGCTAAAGGTGATTATTTTCTGGACCGGAGATGGGACGTGGTGTCACCTCTGTGATGGGGCAGATGACCTCGAGTACCACCCCATAAAACAACAATAACTAACTAACACCTCTATGAAGTGGAGATCTAAATACAATTCATGGAATGGCGACAGACGGATTCTCCACGAAAAAAGTTCAAGAAACCTATGTGCACTATATTTTGGAACATTAAAGATGTGATTTTGTTAAGATTTATTGGAGCCAGTTTACTGTCAAATTTAAACATTAGAATACGACGCAGTAAGTTGAAAGCAAACATCACGATAACGCTGGACCCCACCAGCTTGGTAATAATAATAATGATCGTGTGGCCTCCGGAGAGGCCGAGTGCAGGTCTTTCGAGTTGACTTCCGTGGGCGACCTGCGCGTCGGCATGAGGATGAAGTGTTGATGAAGACGTCACATACACCCAGTCCCCGAGCAACGGGAATTAACCCCAGTAGATTAAAATCCCTGATGCCTCGGCCGGGAATCGAACCCGGGGCACTTCGGGCCAAAGCCTAGCGCGCTAACCATTTAGCCACGGAGCCGGACACCAGCTTGGTGACTAACACGCACATTGTAAGGCTTGACTGGCCCATCGAACCACATCCACCATATTGTCTCGACTGATCAGTTTTCCATCTCTTTGGGCCTATTAAAGATGGACTTCGTGATCAACATTTTCCAGACAACGAGGCCGTCATTGCAACAGTAATAACGATGCTTTCCACTTCTGGTGCAGACATTTATGATCATGGCGTACAGGAACTTGTTAATGGTGGGCTAAAGGCCATAAGGAATGATGCTCATAATGCGAAACAATAATTGTATGTAGTTTGTATATTGTTCCATTTAACAGTCCTATCTCTTGATCTGTTGCAGTTACGTTAAAATCGAAGGTACTATTTACGGAATACCCTAATTGTTATGTACTGGACATACAGTATGCACGTAAATATTTGGCATCTTATTTTTGTTATTAAATTAGTTCGTCAAGAAGACAAGAAACAACATCTTGCGGAAATTATGTGCCACCTTCAATTAGTTCGTCAAGAAGACAAGAAACAACATCTTGCGGAAATTATGTGACACCACTTAGGATGCCAATGCAACTACTCTCCGTTGCTCAGCTCTAGGCTTAGTTTATTCGGTTGCTAAGTATTGTGCTCCGGTGTGGATAAATAGTCCGTATGTAAGATTAATAGGTGCACAATTGAATAACACCATGCGCATGATAACAGGAACAATTATGTCAACTCCTACACAATGGCTTCCTATTCTCAGCCACATCCCACCACCTCATTTGCGGCGATGCAACATTTTATTAAGAGAATATATAAAGACCCAGACCAACAAACAATTACCTATCCATGAAGACATTGCTGATCTACACGTGAAACGATTACGTTCAAGACATCCACCTATCTGCACAGCGGAGAATCTTACAACCAACAAATTCAACCTGACTGAGAGATGGTCTTCTGATTGGAATTCGTTTGCCCCTCCAGAGAGCTCAGTAAAGCCATGCATAACTAAGAAGGTGCGAGGGTTCACTCAGCCTATAGAGACCTGGTCAAAATTAAATAGAATCCGGACCAATCACGGTGTATGTGGGGATCTCCTGTACAAGTGGAGGAAAAAATCCTAATCATGTTGCGAGTGCGGTGCTGAAAGACAGACTGTTCGGCACCTAGTTCAAGAATGCCCACAAACTTCTTACAGTGGTGAATTCAGCGACTTCTTCCTAGGGACACCACAGACACTTCATTGTGTTTCTAACCATGATGTCAAATTATAATAGTACATTATGCAACGAGCTTATAATGGCAATAATTAAGACTCGAGTATATTTATAAAACGAGCGTATGCGAGTTTTATAATTTCCATACGAGTGTCTTAATTACCATTATAGGCGAGTTGCATACAACTGTTTATGTTCGACGATAATTATTTTAACTATTTTATGTTCGAATATGAATATTCATAAATATCTGTCGAGATATCGCCAGTTTTATATACTGAAAGAGCGCATGGGACGCAGGGAATGCCTTGTATTTGGCCTCTTCGATTACCCCACTATTACCGCTGTGAAATTTAAATTAGAAGGCCTTGGAACTCAGTGCAGATGCGATGCTAACCTTATCTAATTGGTCAAACAACTGTTTCTTGAGCTGTGATTGGTGGGAGGAACTGTTTCATAATGAAAAATAGTGTTATCATGACCATCATTATGATACAGTTTTCTGACATATAATAGTCAGGGTCGAACATAAATAATTTTCATGTATGCCATACAATAAACAAATAAATAAATCATCAATATCATCACTAGGTCTGGTGCAAAGCACATTGGACGGTCGGTTGGTCGATAGCAACAGCTTCGGAATCGTCCCAAGAGACATCAACGGTTCCGAGGTATTATTTGAATGTTTGACGTCAAGTTTTTCGAGGTCGGTCTCGTTTCCTTTTCCCTCCAAGGGCTGTCCCCTCTAGCGCAGTTCTTGGGTGCCAAGTCAAGTCAAGTTTTTGGGCAGTAACATCCCCTAGCGCGGGAAGCGTCCATGGGATGGTGGTAGGCACTGGTGCTCCTATATGGTGCTCCTTTTAGCCTTTTGTAATTGAAATGTGTTAGTTGGAAATAAACTCTATCGCCCTGTTTGTATTAGTTGATTGCGTAAGTTGAATAATTTTTAAGTTTTAAAACTTGAAGTGACTTTTTTAATGATACCTGAAGAGCTGAGAATGCTGACTTGTGGTCTGCTGCTAGGGCTGATGACAGTCAGATTCGCAGCGGCATTAGATGACATTTCTCGTTCGCTCGTTTGGCGTAAGTACAGCAGCTTCTGTAGTTAATAACAATAATATTAATAAGATTGATTTGAAGTTGAATTGAAATGTTTTAAGTAGTTATTTGAAATTACAAAGGCCTCGAGAAGGCTGGTTTTGGAAGTATGAAAATTTATAAACCAATAATAGGTTGAAGGTTTTGAAATTGATAATAATAATAGCCTCAGGTGTGTAGATTGGTGTTTTAAGTGTGTAGAGTATGTAGAATGTCAGTGGATAGTGTAATTAATGTTTAATGTGAGTCTCAAGGGCGGGGAGTATGAATTTAAAGGTGCTGTGCTCTGATTGGCTAGTGGAGTGCTGTGGTTGGCTATTGGATTTGAGCTGTTTAAATGTAGTTATTGTTGAAATAAGTGATATTTTATGGTTTACTATTGTTGATAGTGTACATTTGAGGGAGAATTGGTATTCAGGTAAGAGTATGGCGTGGCCAGCGAGCTGCATCCGACACTGTGTTATACTCGTTGACAGGACGGTGTACATTAGATTATTAAAGTTTCAATTGAACTAAATAATTTTGTGGTCTTGTTTATATGAACCGCATCACAACATATCTGAATAATCATAAGCTATAAAAGAAATGGGAGCAGTATTTTGTGTTAAGTACTAAATTCTAATTTAATGATAGTATAATTACTGTTTAAAATGTAATCCTGAATCTGTCCTGACTAATGGGCAGTAAAATGTTAATTAGTTTCAAATTGAACACGTTTGCTAAATACTGATTTAATAGTTTCATCGTAGCTGTATCTACCTGCTGGCTGACATTTAAATATAATTAATTTCCTGATAACCATTGCATAACAACGATTTAATTGCACTAAAACTATGATTATAATATAACCTAAGTTAACACTACCCTCTCAAATTCCATTGGGAAACTGTGAATAAGTGGACAATAGAAAACGTAGCCTAGGTCCAAAGTGAACTAGTAACGCACTTCCACAACTTGAAGTGATCAGTTTTACACATCAAACCTCCGTTATGAGCAATAATTATAATTAACTTTCAAAATGTAAATTAATGCATTTTTCAAACAGCACATTTTCACACTAGCAATGAACGCATTTGACATTCTGATGATTGTAAGGGAAACGTGCATAGCATTATAAATTATGTGGCACCAGGCCATCTATCAAGAGCATTCAATGTAAATATACCGTTGCCCCTAGTTTGAATTGTGTATGAATATGTTTTCTTTTTAAACATTTATAACGTTGTATGTCACTGCAATTAATTTGTTTCCCCATATAGGGCAATGGAATTCATTACGTTAGGCAAACTAGATTGCAAATTGCAAACATTATTCAATAGTGCTAATCACCATGGAAACTAGCTCAGGCCTATACTACCAGTTCATTCTATAATATCTTTGTAGCAATGGATTCGTTTTCTAACATGTGAGAGCAACTAATAATTTGATATTATCATGCTATCTACATGGGCACTACAAACTAGGTGAATATACGTAAACTACACTAAAATCAAAATTCTAACATACATTTTTTTTTAATGAAAAATACTTGGTAATGCATTGTGCACTGTCGAAGGGGTGCGCTTGGCGAGTTAATAAGTCTTCAAAGCATCTCGCACCTCTTCTAAAAATGACTGACCAACCCACAGGATAGAGGGGATGAGGTAAATATCTAGTATCTACTTCCTAAAGGTTCAGAGAAAGTGTTTCCGACAAAAAACAGATTTCGCATGTTTTACCTTTTCCTTTTCCAATGGCCAATGAATATAAGCTTTGATTAAGTGAAATATTTATATCTGTTGTTTGAGTCTTCAGTCTCTTCACTGGTTTGATGAAGCACACCACGCCTCCTTGTCCTGAGCTAATCGTTTCATCTCTACATAGCTACCACACCCTACATCCGAGGCAAGCTGTTTAACATATTCTAACCTTGGTCTACCCCTACAGTTCTTGTCCTCGACCCTTCCTCCCATAATTAAGCTTGCTATTCCTGGGTGTCTTAGTATGTGTCCTACCAACCTATCTCTTCTCTTCATTAGCAGTCGCCAGGAACATCTCTCCTCTCCCACTCGTCTTAATACCTCTTCGTTTTTAACCCTATCTACCCATCTGATCTTCATCATTCTCCTGTAACACCACATTTAAAACGCTTCAATTCTCAAAGTTTCACTTCCATAGAGCGCCACGTTCCAGACAAAGGCCTTAAAAATGACTTCTTAATTCCTAAATCTATATTCGATGTAAACAGATTCCTTTCCTGTAGAAATGCTTTCTTTGCCTGAGCTAACCTACTTTTTAAATCCTCTTTGCTTCGTCCATCGCTGGTTATTTTGCTTCCTAAGTAACACAAGTCTCCTACTTCCTTCATTTTTTCACCTACCAATTTGATGTCCATAGAGGTTTCTGATTTGTTTCGGCTGCATTCCAGTATATTTGGTTTACATTAATTAATTTTCATCATGAATTATTTCCTCAAGACGGAGTCCATACCATTCAAAAACTCATTCAAATCCTCAGGCGTGTCGGCCAAGATGACTATGTCATCAGCAATTCTCAGAGTTGAAATTATTTCTCCTTGAATCTTCACTCCCACTTTAAATTTTTCTCCAATTTCCTTCATTGCTTGTTCAATGAAAAGATTGAAAAGTATGGGTGATAAGTTGCATCCTTGCCTTACACCTTTCTGAATACCAGCTTCTCTCTCATGTCCTTCAGCTCGAAAAACTTCTGTCTGGTTTCTGTATAGATTGTAGAACACCCCCCAATCCCTGTACTTTATTCCAATAGTTTTCAAAATGTCAAACAATTTAGTCCAATCAACGTTATCAAAAGCCTTTTCTAAGTCTACAATTGCCATGAAAGTTCTCTTATCTTTCCTTATTCTACCTTCCAAAATCAGCTTCCCTTGTTCCTACATTTCTCCTGAAACCAAACTGGTCTTCACCCAACTCCGTTTCTATCTGGCTTTCAATCAGTTGTAAATGATTCTTGACAGGATCTTTGAAGCATAAAATATTCTTAACTAGCTGTACCCGGCATGCGTTGCAATGCCAAACAAAAAAAGTGTTGGCATTGTAACTTTGTATGAAGTGCTTTTGGATTCCCAATATTGTTTTTATTTTCCGTTAACCACCTCTAAACTATTGTAAAATTTATTACCTATCTCCAAAAAAATCATGGGAATGTGCTCAACAACTCACCAAATTTTCAACGCAAGGAAATGAATGGTATATGAGCGCACACGGGACTTTGTTGAAACTATTCGAGCGCCGTCACCCATTTGTTGAATATACTCGTACGCTACCTATTGTAAAATTGATTTACTAAGTGAAAACCTTCCCTGGCGTGTACACAACAACTCATGAAAGTTTCATCGCAATCGGATGAATGGCATATGAACGCATACGGGTTTTGCTTAACGATTCGCGCGACGACACCCATTTGTTGAATCTACTTGTGCGCCACCCATTGAAAAACGAATTTACTAATTCATACACCTTCGCAGGACTGTGCTCAACTCCCCAAAGTTTTATGATAATCGGATGAATGTTATATGAACGCATACGGGACTTGGTTGAAACGATTCACGCGCTGTCGCCCATTAATTGAATCTAATCGTGCGCTACCAATTGTAAAATACATTTACTAAATCAGAAATCTTTGCGGGAGTGGAAACAACATTTCTCCAAATTGCATTGCAATCGCAAGAATGGTATATGAACGCATACGGATTTTTTTTAAACAATACGCACGCCGTTACCCATTTGTTGAATCTACTTGTGCGATACCTATTGTAAAGTGGATGTACTAAGCCAGAGACCTTCCCTGAAGTGTACACAACATCTCACCCAAGTTTCATCGCTTTCGGACAAATGGTATATGAACGCATACGGGTCTTTGTTGAAAGGCATCGCGCGCCTTCGCCCATATGTTGAATCTACTTGAACGCTACCTATTGTAAAATGGATCAACTAAGCCTGAAACTTTCCCTGGAGTGTACACAACAACTCACCCAAGTTTAGTCGCTATCAGACGAATGGTATATGAACGTATACGGGACTATGTTGAAACACTTCGCGCGTCGTCGCACGTTTGTTTAATCTACTTGTGCGATACCTATTGTAAAGTGAATTTACTAACCCAGAAACCTTTCCTGAAGTGTACACAACATCTCACCCAAGTTTCATCACTCTCAGACGAATAGTATATGAACGCAAACTGGACTTTGTTGAAACGCTTCGGCGCATCGTCGCTCATTTGTTGAATCTACTAGTGCGCTACCTACCATGACATGGATTTACTAAGACAGAAACCTAGCCTGTAGTGTACACAAACTCTCACCCAAGTTTCAACGCTATCGGGCGAATGGTATGTGAACGCTTACAGGACTTTGTTGAAACGTTTTGCCCGTCGTCGCTCATTTGCTGAATCCTATCGTGCACCACCTATTGTTAAGTCTATTTCCTAACCAGAAATCTTCCCTGAGGTGTACACAACATCTCAGCCCAGTTTCATCACTATCGGAAGAATAGTATATGAAGGCATACGGGACTTTGTTGAAAAGCTTCGTTCGTACTCGCTCATTTTTTTTTGAATCTATTCGTGCGCTACCAATTATAACATAGATTTACTAAGCCAGACACCTTGCCAGTAGTGTACACAACCTCTCACCCAAGTTTCATCGCTATCGGACGATTGGTATGTGTACGCATACAGAACTTTGTTGAACCACTTCGGCCGTCATCGCTCATTTGTTGAATCTAATCGTGCGCTACCTATTGTTAAGTCGATTTACTAAACCAAAAACCTTCCCTGAAGTGTACACAACATCCCACCCAAGTTTCATCACTATCAGACGAATAGTATATGAAGGCATACTGGACTTTGTTAAAACGCTTCGTTCGTCGTCGCTCATTTGTTTAATCTACTCGTGCGCTACATATTATAACAAGGATTTACTAAGCCAGACACCTTGCCTGTAGTGTACACAACCTCTCACCCAAGTTTCATCGCTATCGGACGAATGGTATGTGAACGCATACAGGACTTTCTTGAAACGCTTCGGCCGTCGTCGCTCATTTGTTGAATCTAATCGTGCGCTACCTATTTTAAGTCGATTTACTAAACCAGAAACCTTCCCTGAGGCGTACACAACATCTCACCCAAGTTTCATCACTATCAGACGAATAGTATATGATGGCATACAGGACTTTGTTGAAACGCTTCGTCCGTTGTCGCACATTTGTTGAATCTACTCGTGAGCTACCTATTTTTAAGTGGATTTACTAAGCCAGAAACATTCCATGAGTTGTACACAACATCTCACCCAAGTTTCATCACTATCACACGAATAGTATATCAACGCATACGGGATTTAGTTGAAACGCTTCGCTCGTCGTCGCTCATTAGCCTACTTTCGATTTTTGCAAAAAATGAAAGTAGACTTATGAGATCACTACACGGCGAAAAAAAGTGTGTCTTTTTGTGTGTGTATGTGTGTGAGTCTGTGTGTGTGTGTGTGTGTGTGTGAGTGTATGTACTCTGAATGTCTGTCCCCCCCTATCAATTCGAACACGGTGAGCGCAAATTGAACGAAATTTGGTACAAAGGTAGCACTAGCAAAGGACACCCCAGTGTCATATTTTATATCGCCGCCATCTTGACCGAAACGTAATGGCGGCCACACAAATGTTCAAAGCTTAAATCAAATTACGACTAACCTAATCATCCGATCTCTACCAAATTTTGCAACAACATACCTTTATGGAGGGAGCATCCTTTGACAAATCTAATAGGTCATTAGCCTAATAGTTTGCGGATGGCGGCCATCTTTGTGTCAAAATCAATTACCCCTATTAATTCGAACACGGTGAAACCGAATGTAATGAAATTTGGTGCAGAGGTAGCACTATCAAAGGGCACCTCAGTGTCATGTTTTATATCACCGCCATCTTGATGGAAACGTAATGGCGGCCACACAAATGTTCAAAGCTTAAATCAAATTACGACTAACCTAATCATCCGATCTCTACCAAATTTTGCAACAACATACCTTTATGGAGGAAGCATACTTTGACATATCTAATAGGTCATTAGCCAAATAGTTTGCGGATGGCGGCCATCTTTGTGTGAAAATCGATTCCCTCTATTCATTCGAACACGGTGAAACCGAATGGAATGAAATTTGGTAGAGAGGTAGCACTAGCAAAGGGCACCTCAGTGTCATGTTTTATATCGCCGCCATCTTGACGGAAACGTAATGGTGGCCACACAAATATTCAAAGCTTAAATCAAATTACGATTAACCTAATCATCCGATCTCTACCAAATTTTGCATCAACATACCATTATGGAGGGAGCATCCTTTGACCAACCTAATAGGTCATTAGCCTAATATTTTGCGGATGGCAGCCATCTTTGTGTGAAAATCGATTCCCCCTATTAATTCGAACACGGTGAAACCGAATGGAACGAAATTTGGTACAGAGGTAGCACTAGAAAAGGCCACCTCAGTTCATGTTTTATATCGCCGCCATCTTGACGGAAACGGAATGACGGCCACCCAAATGTTAAAAGCTTAAATCAAATTTCGACCATCCTAATAATTTGAGCTCTACCGGATTTTGCAACAACATGCCTTTTTGTGAAAAGCATCTTATGACTGACTACAAGGTCATCAGCCCAATAGTTTGCAAATAGCGGCCATGTATGTGTGCAAATCCATTCCCCAGATCAATTCAAACACGGTGAAACCGAATTGAATGATTTTTTTTTTTTACAGAGGTAGCACTAGCATAATATCCCTATAGCACGTTGTATTTCAACAAGCTACTACAACCAACATTCAATCATACTCCTTGAAAAGGACAAAGAGTTATAACAATACCCATGCATTTAGGAGAAAGTAGGCTATATGTTCTATACTGAACATCTTGTTTGTTGAATCTACTCGTGCTCTACCTACTATAACATGGATTTACTAAGGCAGATACCTTGTCTGTAGTGTACACAACCTCTCACCCACGTTTCATCGCTATCGGAAGAAAAGAATATGAACGCATACGGGACTTTGTTTAAGCTATTCGCGTGCCGACACTCATTTGTTAAATCTACTCGTGCGCTACAACTTTCATACTTATTCACCTTTTAAACCTTCTCTGGACTTCCACAAATTATTCAAGACCAAAATTAGCCAAATCGTTCCGGCCGTTCTCGAGTTTTAGCGAGTCTAACGAACAGCAATTCATTTTTAGCCTATTTTCAATTTTGAAAAAATAGGCTTATGAGATCACCTTTGTCCGTGTGTGTGTGCGTGTGTGTGTGTGTGTGTGTGTGTGTGTGAGGTGTGTGTGTGTGTCCCCCTAATAAATTCTAAACGGCTGGAGCGATTTCATTGAAACTCGGTAAGTTCATAGCACTATTCCGGGCAACTCGACCGTGCCCTTCAAATTTTTTGTTACGTCTCACCAATCCAACATGGCGACTGTGCGAAATATTTTACCAGCATTCAATATCTCCGAAACTATTACCGATATCACCCTGGAATATATTACGGTGATAAAGGGAACTACTAGAAATTCACCTATGTGACTTTTGAAAACCTGGTAACTATAAAACGAACATGGCGGCCACGCGAATTTGCGACTTTTAATTAGACGTTTCTGGCGATTTAACCAACCAAACGCAATAAAACTTGGTACAGTATATGTTTATACACATTGCAATGTACCGACATCTAACTTGGTTCAATTGTTTATATAACCACAAGATGGCGGATGTGCGAAATATTTCACCGGCATTCTATATCTCTGAAACTGTTAGCTGAATCACCCTTAAATTTTGTACGGAGATAGAGGGAACTACTGGAAGTTCATTTATAAGACTTTCCAAAAGCGGTTAACTACAAAAGGAACATGGCGGCCAAGCGAATTTGAAAATTTTAAATAGACCTTTCTCGCGATTTAATGTTACAAACGCAATGAAATCTGGTACAAGAAATGTTTATACATATTGTAATGCACTGGTATCTAGTTTAGTTCAATTGTTTACATAACCTCAAGATGGCGGCTGTGCGAATTTAAAAATTAAGTTTTTATTTCCTGTGTTGTAATCAAGCGATCGAAGTGAAAGTTTGAATAATGAACCTACGCAATAATTTTCCTTTAATGGTACATGACTCTATGGCCTATACATTTAACAATCCAACATGGCGACAATCCGAAATATTTATTCGGTACTCAATATCTACGAATCTATTTCAGCAATCGAACTGAAATTTTGTATGTTGATAGTGGCAGTTAATATAAGTAGGATATATGAAAATATGCTAAATAGTTCTTTACGGAACTACTTGTTATATATAGATATACTAGCTCTACCCAGCATGCGATGCAATGCCAATCAAATAAAGTGTTGGCATTTTAACTTTGTATGTTGAAGTGCTTTTGAATTCCCAATATTGTTTTTCTTTTTCCGTTAACCACCTCTAAACTATTGTGAAATTGATTTACTATCACAAAAAAATCATGGGAGCGTGCTCAACAACTCACCAAATTTTCATCGCATTGAAATGAATGGTATATGAACGCATACGGGACATGGTTGGAACCATTCGAGCGCCGTCACCCATTTGTTGAATATACTCGCTCGCTACCTATCGTAAAATGGATTTACTAAGTGAAAACCTTCCCTGGCGTGTACACAACTCATGAAAGTTTCATCGCAATCGGATGAATGGCATATGATCGCATACGGGTTTTTGCTTAAACGATTCGCGTGACGACACCCATTTGTTGAATCTACTTGTGCGCCACCCATTGAAAAACGGATTTACTTCTTCATACGCCTTCGCAGGACTGTGCTCAACTCCCCAAAGTTTTATGATAATCGGATGAATGTTATATGAACGCATACGGGACTTTGTTGAAACGCTTCGCGCGCCTACGCTCATTAGCGTGGAATGTTGGTATAGGGCATAAAATCGTTTTCTGTATTACCCATCCTAATAGTGATTAAAATTTGTCTTTTTATGTGAGAAGTTATTCTACAAAGTTTTATTGTGATGGAACCACATCTTGAGGTGCCGCAAAAGCCTTGAACATAATTTTTGTCTTTAAATTTTCAAATTTTCTAGAATTTTATTTTTTGGTTTATTGATGTTTTTTAAGTTTATTATTTCAATTTCATTAAAACTATGCCTCAAATAATGCAAAAAAATAAAATTTGTTGCCCATCATCATTTTATCGGCTCACGTAATAGGCATTAAAACATGAATAAATAAAGGGTTTCATTAACAAAAATGTACTTTTTTGGCTTTGTCATAGTAAGATAGGGGTAGATGTGATATTGTAATGATTTTTCTTTGACTAAAACGTATTTAAGATACTTAGAATGTCTCCTTTGATTTTTATAATACAGTGAAAATATTGAACCAAATCAGAGAGTAGAAAAGGTACTTAACCTATGCAATAAAGTCATAACCATTGAGATATGAACACACATTTATTCATAAAATGCAAATAATAGACAAATAAAACATTATAACAAAGCTAAATCAATATTCAATGTTCTCAAATACATTTTAGGTAAAGTGTTTCTTTGTTTCAAATTTTGGCATCATCTTGTGAGAAGCAGTTCTGGCTTTGACGAATCCATATCTTTTTTCTAGACTTTAGACCACAAACACAGAGTGATGATTCTGTTACAAGCTTGATTACTCTTTCCACTGCTTGTGTATGACAGAGAAAACGTGGAAAATCAATAGAATGCATCAACCCATCTTCTCTTGCTTCACTTATGTACTTGGCTAAGTCCTTATCAGTTACTTGATTTGTCATCGGTGGTTCTGTGATAGTTACATCAGCCCAATTGATCATTTCGATGTAATCTTCAGCTTTGAAATTTAGTTTAGGTATCACAAACTTCCGTACCTCATTCTCTGTTCTGACCTTGCCTTCAAAAGTCGTAGGAGGCCTAACTCTCTTATGTGTTTTCTCTCATCACTTAACATACAGACAAGTTTGTTTTCAGGGTGACCGTAGTAGCCATTTCTTTGAATAACCGGGTCGATTACATTGAGATGTTCGTTGCAAAGGTAACGTGAAAACGAAATCAGTCTCCATAAGTGTTTGGCTCCATTTACACAAGAGGGCTTCAGCTTAATATAAAACCAGATGGGAGCATACACGTTAACTACATACTCTGTTAAGGTTTTCAGGTTTTCTGAAGGGTTCTCTGTTCCAACATACAACCGGAGAATGCGACTGGCCAACGACAGCCATCGTGAATGTGCTAACTTTCCTGGTTTCTTCATGGGTAGATCAGGGAGGCAGATTCCACTTGAGATTGATTTACACATTTCATGTAAATACTTTTGATCATTACTTAGATCTTGTTTCATTTCGAGGTCCGGAAGGTTGTCCTCAATCGGTGAGTACGTAACTACTGGAAGCTCATAATATTTTTCAAGTGGTTTGCATAATACTCCTCGAACTCATTAGGTCCTTTTGTATTTCCATCCAATGCACAAAACAGGTGGCGCAGCGGCAACTCTTTGCAATGAAATAATCATATTAGCCACTGCAAAGTCTTATGAATGTTCTTTTCTAATAGAGCGATAACACCATTATAAGCTCCAGTGTTTGTAGCAGTGCCATCGCATCCAATCGCAGTTATACTGTTCAAGTTCAAATCAAAGTTACTATTGAAATATTGAATAATACTATCTTTGATGCCTTCACCTGTACCGGAGGCAGGAGCAACGTGCGCCAGAAAAAGAGAACCAGGCCCTTCAACTAACGAAACGTGTTCTTCAACGACAGTCTTTCTGTAAAATTTGTTCCCTTTTTTCTCTCTTATAATTGTCTTATCCTTTCTGCCATCAAAACAACCCCTTGTTCTCTCCAACTTGATTGTTGACACTGGTTGCAACTGCTTTTTTTTACCGATTACTGGCTCTAGCTCTTCGAATTTTCATCCTGTCAATGTCGTTAGTTTTATTCTCCTCAGAAATCATTCCCACATCTTTAAGAACGGCACTTGCTATGGCTGTTGCAACTCTGTCTGAAACCTCAATTCTGTTAGTTAGTGCATCCTAGTCACCTAAAACTGCCATTTTTAAGCAGAAATTGATAAATAGAACAATATTTTTCGCCGATCCAAATGTATTGAAATTACGTAAATTTCACTAAAAAATAGAATTTCTGACCCTTTGCGGCACCTCTTAACCTACTCCAATCGTGTTCAAACTTTACAATTGATTTAATAATAGCAAAAGGCAACTTTTTTTTAATCACTATTACGTATTGAAATTGAAAACAATATTTTTTCGTTCCACCCTAACGCTCATATGTTGAACCTACTTGAGCGCTACCTATTGTAAAATGGATTAACTAAGCCTGAAACTTTCCCTGGAGTGTACACAACAACTCACCCAAGTTTAGTCGCTGTCGGACGAATGGTATGTGAACGCATACAGGACTTTGTTGAAACGCTTCGCCCGTCGTCGCTGATTTGTTGAATCGAATCTTGCGCTACCTATTGTCATGTCGATTTACAAACCAGAAACCTTCCCTGAGGTGTACACAACATCTCATCCCTGTTTCATCACTATCAGACGAATAGTATATGAAGGCATACGGGACTTTGTTGAAACGCTTCGCTCGTCGTCGCCCATTTGTTGAATTAACTCGTGCGCTACCTATTGTAAAATGGATTTACTAAGTGAAAACCTTCCCTGGCGTGTACACAACAACTCATGAAAGTTTGATCGCAATCGGATGAATGGCATATGAACGCATACGGGTTTTTGCTTAAACGATTCGCGCGGCGACACTCATTTGTTGAATCTACTTGTGCGCCACCCATTAAAAAGGGAGTTACTAATTCATACACCTTCGCATGATTGTGCTCAACTCCCCAAAGTTTTATGATAATCGGATGAATGTTATAAGAACGCATACGGGGCTTGTTTGTAACAATTTACGCGCTGTCGTCCATTAATTGAATCTAATCGTGCGCTACCAATTGTAAAATGGATTTACTAAATCAGAAATCTTTGCGGGAGTGGAAACAACATTTCTCCAAATTTCATTGCAATCGCATGAATGGTATATGAACGCATACGATTTTTTCATAAAACGATACGATACGCACGCCTTTACTCATTTGTTGAATCTACTTGTGCGTTACCTACTGTAAAGTGGATGTACTAAGCCAGAAACCTTCCCTGAAGTGTTAACAACATCTCACCCAAGTTTCATCGCTTTCGGACAAATTGTATATGAACGCATACGGGACTTTGTTGAAACGCTTCGCGCGCCTTCGCTCATATGTTGAATCTACTTGAGCACTGCCTATTGTAAAATGGATTAACTAAGCCTGAAACTTTCCCTGGAGTGTACACAACAACTCATCCAAGTTTAGTCGCTATCAGACGAATGGAATATGAACGTATACGGGACTATGTTGAAACACTTCGCACGTCGTCGCTCGTTTGTTTAATCTACTTGTGCGATAGCTATTGTAAAGTGAATTTACTAACCCAGAAACCTTCCCTGGAGTGTACACAACATCTCACCCAAGTTTCATCACTCTCAGACGAATAGTATATGAACGCATACGGGACTTAGTTGAAACGCTCCGCTCGTCGTCGCTCATTTTTGAATCTACTCGTGCGCTACCTATTATAACATGGATTTACTAAGCCAGAATCCTTGCCTGTAGTTTACACAACCTCTCACCCAAGTTTCATCGCTATCGGACGAATGGTATGTGAACGCATACTGGACTTTGTTGAAACGCTTCGCCCGTCGCACATTTGTTGAATCTACTCGTGCGCTACCTATTGTTAAGTGGATTTACTAAACCAGAAACCTTCCATGAAGTGTACACAACATCTCACCCAAGTTTCATCACTCTCAGTCGAATAGTATATGAACACAATCGGGTCTTAGTTGAAACGCTTCGCTCGTCGTCGCTCATTTGTTGAATCAACTCGTGCACTACCTATTATAACATGGATTTACTAAGCTAGAAACCTTGCCTGTAGTGTAAAGAGCCTCTCACCCAAGTTTAATTGCTATCGGACGAATGGTATGAGAACGCATACAGGACTTTGTTGAAACGCTTCGGCCGTCGTCACTCATTTGTTGAATCAACTCGTGCGCTACCTATTGTAAAAAGGATTTACTAAGTCAGAAACCTCTTCTGGAGTGTGCATAACAATACAACCAAAGTTTCATAGCAATCGGATGAATGGTATATGAACGCATACGAGACTTTGTTTAAGCTATTCGCGTGCCGTCACTCATTTGTTGAATCTACTCGTGCGCTACAACTTTCATATTTATTCACCTTTTAAACCTTCTCTGGACTTCCACAATTAATTCAAGACCAAAATTAGCCAAATCGGTCCAGCCGTTCTCGAGTTTTAGCGAGACTAACGAACAGGAATTCATTTTTATATATAAGACTAGCAGAAGTACCCGTTCTTCGAACGGTTTGTCATTCCTCCATAAGTTTTATCAGAACGAAGTTAGTTTTCTGGGAATATCACACACAATGTTAATTTAAGGGCCTTAAAATGTGATTTTTGGAGACCCCTTATAGACTCGCGAATTTTATGTCTCACAATTAGAAGCGCAACATATGCTTTGATCGTCCTACTAGGATAATTTTTATATTTCGCTTATTTTAGCATGTATTTTGAGAAGGTTTTCCCTATATCCACCCTTCTACTGTATGAAAAGTACGGCGAGGAGTTTTATAAATGATTGGTGTATTGACTCATTTTTACCACACCTAATTTTACGATGCACCAAGCATCCGAACACGATTTATAGGCGTACATAAAGATACACAGAAAGACAGACAGACAATTCTATTGTCTACAACATATCACCCAGATATCCAAATATGGGTATATCTACCATACAGTATCAAACAAAATCATCCTTACGATGAACCCGTATGTCGACAAAAAAAAAAAGATTAGTTAAAATGTGCTCTCAAACTAAATTCACCTAACGTGTACTTCCTGACGTGAAATAGATTTGAAAGCCTTGTAGACGAAAAGCAATACACCTCACATAAAAAATTACCCTCTACGTTGTGTTAGGTCCCCATACACAGGAAGACCTCTTTCATAAATTATAAAGGCTTGTGGTGCAAGAAAATTCAGGTTCTGTAGCTTCAAATAGCCCAAATTCCTAAAAGCCACAAAAAATGCTGATTCAATTCAGGAATTTTTGAAAATAATGTTGCTGTTTGGAGATATAATAGACTTTCTGTAGTATATGTCGCACGTGAAATTGCATGAAAAAATTCTAGATTACCCCTTGACCCCCTTAATTGCATTGACGAATCATACAGTCTACGTTGGTTCCATGATAACATTATAGCCATTTGCAAACTTTCACAGAAATGTAATAAATGGAGTTACCTAATAATAATAATAACATCGTATGGCCTCGGGTGCCGGGTGCAAGCTTGCATGTCGAAATTTCGTTGTTCCTTGAATCACTATGAAAGTCAAGGAGGGTAGATATCTACGCTCCTTGAACACTATAGCACTTTCTAGTAGAGAAATGAGGAACTTTGTGTTGGCGGAAACTGCTGAGATTAATTTTGCCATTATGAACACGACCTACTGAATTCAAATGGGTTCTTTGACATGCCAACATCGTATTACATGCGAGTCGTATTTTTGCCGCCTTTCAAAAATCACTTACCACGGCCAGGAGTGAACCTGCAATCATGGGGTTAGTTGACCGACACGCTATCCACTCACCCACCGTGGCAAGGTATATATGGAGTGACATTGCTTCTTACAGAAATAGATGGAAAGTTGGATGCCACCCCTTGAGATAATGTTATCATGGTTACCGATTTCCATTCCTTCATTAGTTTGTTAAATTAAATTAAATTAGTTTCCTGGGAATATTACTGATACTGTTGGTTTTAGAGCCTTATAATGTAGTTTTCGAGGCCCCCAAGTTTTGTTTCTGGCACCGAGGGGCTTTGTCTCCTCGTTGTACGCCATAATATAATACTAATAATAATAATATAATATAGGGATATGAATATAATAGACCTGCCGTACCACACCCGCAGGTGTAAATCGCGTGGAAAAATTCTAGTGTACCCCTTGACCCCCTTAAACGCATTATACGTATTGATGAATTTTACAGCTTAATTTCTTTCCGTGATAACCTTCTAGCCGTTTGCAAACTTTCACACCAATGTAATTAATGGAATTGCATTGCGTCTTACAGCAATATATGGACCTCTGAGAATCTGTTGCCATGGTTACCGGCTTGAATTCGTTCATTAGTTTATTAAATGAAATTAGTTTTCTGGGAATATCTCAAAAACGGTTGGTTTTAGGGCCTTAAAATGTGGATTTCGGGGAGTTTTGTCTCTCACATTGAGGGGCTGAAAATGATCTTTGTCTCGTCCTTCTACTCCTATTTCAGCATGTATTTTAAGGGGGTAGGCCCTCTTTTATGAGAGGTACGGAGAAGTATTACATCAATGATTAGTGTCGTGCTTCTGATGGATATCTGTACCAAATTTTACTTTGATACACCCAGCCGTTCTCGAGTTATAAGGGAATAAAATTGTCCACAGACAAACAAACAGACAGACAGACCAAAAAATTATTTTCGCGCGCATCCATAATAAAACAGTCTGAAACGCGTAAATAACTCAAATTTCCGTAGAAATTGCAAAAAAAAAACATACAAACTTTAATTTTTATGTATGTAGAGATATACTGCACCGCTCGGTGTTGACCGTGCTTTATTGCACAAATTTAGTTTTTACTCGCTAACCGTTGGAGATACACGAAAAGTGATCAGGACCTTTTGGATAGCAAATTAAATGATAAATCTTGTGTATGCATCAAAGGTTTGATATTTTGTAGCGTTCTCTGTTTATTTGAAATGGAAATATGACATTATGAAACCAAAGTGTGTAGTGACGTCACATATGCGGGTTTTACTCGCTAACCGTTGGAGATACACGAAAAGTGATAAAGACCTTTCGTATAGGAAATTAAATTTTGAAGCTCGACTGTGCCATCAAAAGTTTGCTATTTCTTAGCGTTCTCTTTTTATTTGATATGGAAATATGAAATTTTGAAACCAAAGGGTGTAGTGACGTCACTAAAATGGTCGCCATTTTTTAATAGTACAAAATATCGAAATTAAGTATCCTATATGTAAACATGGTAAATCAGCTACATCCATGCAAAATTTCATTTAAATCGGACCAGTGGTTCTTGCGTTATTGAGTAACACACAGACAGACAGACAGATAGAAAGACAGACACACATCATCTCATTTTTATATATTAGTAGACTATGATTACTCCCAACAGTAGCGCGGTATTGCATTGCATAATTTGGTTAATCGATTAATCAACCTATATATACAATATCAAATGAAACTAAGCACAATACGACATACAGTAACTATAAGCAACACTACTCAGTTCTTCTATTGTTCTCTAGAATCAAACCCAGGACTTGTTACCGGAATAGCCTTAACACTTCATAGAGCAAAATTATGTGTATGTGTTTTTAAATTTTAATTTATTTTAATTTTTTGTTCCTCTAATTTGAATGTTTATATTTATTTTTTAATTCTTAATTTATGTTGTTATAGATTTACTTTTGATAGTATTTTTATTTAATTAATTAATTAATTAATTTTGAATTGATTATTACAATTGAAGTCTGCCCTACAAGAACGTTGTATATCAAAAATTGAGCAAGTTGGGATTTTCTGTTAAGATGGTTGGATATCATCACACCGATACTTTGCAAACCTAATATTATTCAATTTCTAAAGAAATCACAGAGAATTTTGGATTCGAAAGTTGGCTTCCCTGCAAGAAAGTTGTATATCACCTAAGATGGCGGATGTTGGCAATTTCAATGCATCACCAAGCTCATCTTTAGAACTGAATAAGAGCAGGAAAAGGAAGATAAATCTATTTCCGTGGAAAAATAATGTGTGGTAGCGACTGAAGAATAGTGGTAAAGCTTATACAGCAACTTCATGACGTGCAGTTGAACAAAAACATCGTCCAAGTCAGCTTAGAGAAGAACGTTGTATATCAATCAGCTGGGTGGCAGCATAGCACCTCAAGGAACGTGTTTTCATTATAATGCTGCCAAAATTTGTATGCAATCCCTTGATTACCACAGTATTATTTTTAGGCTAAATTCAATTACAAAAGAAGTAGGCTTAGTTAGTTATTGAAATTTCAAGGGGTGGAATTACGAGGTCATCTGCCCCTTAAGTAGGCTTATGAGATCACCTTTCGTCCGTGTGTGCGTATATGTGTGTGCGAGTGTGTGTGTCCCTCTTATAAAATCTAAACGGCTGGACTGATTTCAATGAAACTCGGTAAGGTCACAGTACTATTCTGTCAAACCCCGACCATGCTCTTCACAATTTATTACGTCTCACTAATCCAACATGGCGGCTGTGCGAAATATTTCACCGACATTCTATATCTCCGAAACCATTACTGGTAGTCTATAACTCTGAAATTTTGTATGGTGATAAAGGGCACTACTTGAAGTTCGCCTATGTGATTTTCAGGAACCTCGTAAGTACAAAAAGAACATGGTGGCCAAGCGAAATTGAAACATGTACGGATCGACCTTTCTGGTGATTTTACCACTTGTGTGCAGTGAAACATGTTACAGCAAATTTTATACACATTGTAATGCACTGACATCTAATTTAGTTCAATTGTTTACATAACCTCAAGATGGCGGCTGTGCGAATTTTTTATTTATTTTTATATATTGTGTCCTAATCATGCGATCGAAGTCAACGCTTGAATAATGAACCTTCGCAATAACCGTCATCTATGGCCTACATATATAAAAATCCAACATGGAGACCATCCGAAATATTTAGACGGTTCTCAAAATGCCCATTTTATTTTCTTGATTTGAGTGTGACTAGTAAGCAATATTAATACTATAGCCTATATGTATTTGTGCATTATCTTATATATTAAAATAGTTTTCAAAAAATTTCACCCTTTACTAAAACTGAAATATCTCGGCAAGTTTTTGCGCTACGACGACGTTTGTTGTCTTGAAATGTAATGTCCGTCGAGCACCATCGATTGATACACAACTTACTTGATTATATCTTTCGAGTATTAAAATAATAGAGAATATTACTTCCTTCAAGGTCTCACGAAAATGGAATATCGAATGACTTGACGGACATATTGTCGCTAAGCGTCAACGACTAACACCGTATCATGATATTCACCGCCGCCCCAATATTAAATCTAACTTGATATTGACAGAGAGTTCCCTAATTACGTCATGATATCGTTAACTTCTACCTGCTCCACTCGGGCGCTAATGGCGCATGTATCCATACATGATATCGTTAACTCCTACCTGTTCCACTCGGGAGCTAATGTCGCCTGTATCCATACAATAAGTAGAAGGGGATTCTGTGCACATAATTTTATTAAAACTTCTCAAAGAATGGATTACTTTGAGACTGAAATGCTCATGCACAATCAGCAGTCATTTTGCTAGTGACACTGTCATGTCACCATCTGTTTAAATGACAACAAATACTGTATACGAAAGACAACTTATTTCACTAAGATGCCGCTACAGTCAAATGTTGGAACCGCCATTTTGTATTGTGTATCCGATCTTTCTGTTATATAGTCTTTGGTCTCACCAGCTACAAACTGTCTTCTTTTCGTTTCATCATTCGTCCTTATAGGTTGCGTACTCAATCAATACAATGAATCATATTATGATGAATGAGAGGCGACACTCAATTACAAATGTTATAATGATTAAAGGTGACGGTAATTGTCTGTTCAGGTCATTGCCATATTGTGAGTACAACAATCAGAGTTTATTTACACAGGTTAGAAAGCGAATTGTAAAACATGTTACAGACAAGTGGAATAAATATTCTTCCTTTATTGTTGGCAACAGCGATATGTACGAAACTGCTATCAATACGAGCTATGATTACAAAATGTATATGTCTATGAATGGTGTTCATGGAGGTCATGTTGAGTTAGTTGTCGCTGCTCAAGTTTGCAAAATGGATATTTATCCGTGGATTACTACTGTCGTATGGAAGGTGACCGGTTAAAATATATACGTCATCAACAAACGAAGTTTCGAGTTGATACATATGCCGGTTTAGCAGACGCCTTGAATGTACGAACAGAAAATGAAAATCTCAGAGTCGGTCGTATTGTAGTTTTGCCATCTTCTTTTACAGGTAGCCAAAGGAAAATATTGCAAAATTTTCAGGATACGATGGCGATAGTGAGGAAGTGTGGAAAGCCAGTTTTATTCATTACGTTCACCTATAATGCAGGCTGGCCAGAAATACTTAACAGCATTCATATCTGGGAAACGGCTAATAATAGACCTGATATTGAAGTGAGAGTTTTCCATTGCAAAGTAAAGGAATTGCTACGATTGAATAAATTAAGGAAATTTTCGGTAAAAGCATATCTATATACAGTGGAATTTCAAAAACGAGGTCTCCCGCACATCCATTTACTCTTAACATTAACGGAAGATTGTAAGTTTCGGGAAATTTCTGACATTGACCGTGTGGTGTCAGCCGAAATACCAGATCTCGAGGATGAAGCGCTATACGAGTTGGTAAGGCGTCATTATGGTACATGGTCCTCGCGGATCTTTGAATCCTGCTTCAGTCTGTATGAAAGATGGCGTATGTAAGAAAGATTTCCCTAAACAGTTTCAGGAAGAGACCAAATATAATGACAATGGTTATCCTTCGTATAGGAGAAGAAATAATGGACGGATTATTATAAAAATAATTCGAGGGATTGACATTGAAGTCGATAGTCGATTCATTGTTCCCTACAATCCATTTCTTTTACTTTACGTGCAAGCTCATATTAATGTTGAAATGTGCTCAAGTGTTCGGAGTGTTAAATATATCCACAAATATGTGATATATTAAAATCCACAAGTATGTGTATAAAGGTCATGACTGCTGCATTGTTAAAAATATGTCCTGAAGGCGAAACGGTGAACTACGATGAAATTACTTCTTTCCTATGTTGGTCCATCAGAAGCCGCATTCAGGATATTTTCATTTGACATGCATAAACAGTCACATTCTATCGTGCGATTACCAGTTCACTTGCAAACTTTGCAAAATATCTATTTTAAAAATGTTAACGCTCCTGATATTTTACTTCAAGCACAGTTGCGCAACACGGAATTACAAGCGTGGTTCAAGTTAAATCAAGATTCGCAAGCCAGAAGTCCGTATATATATCCTGAAACACCAGTACATTACGTCTGGAATAAGAGCAACTGCCAGTGGCAAAAAGGAAAAAATGTTTTAAAAACTATAGGCAGAATGTATAATGTTTCGCATACAGAAACAGAAAGGTATTATATACGCCTGTTATTTCTTCACGTCATAGGTGCTACCAGCTTCCAGGATCTACGAACATACAAAGCAGTTGTCTATTCTACTTTTAAAGAAACAGCTAAGGAGCGAGGTTTGCTGATTGACGATTCTGAATGGCAGCGTTGTTTGGCAGAAGCGTCACAATTTCAGATGCCATCTCAATTACGACAACTGTTTTCTTACATATGTATCTTTCAGACCCTTTCAATTGTAAGATAGTTATGGGACATTTTCAAGAATTCATTATCAGAAGATTATCTGCAGTTTTACCAACCTAACATTGCATATCAGTCCACTCTTATACATATTTCTAATACAGTAAAGCTCCTTGGTCTTCCCATTACTTCTCTCGAATTGCCAGCTATTATTGATAATTTCCCCCAGACAAATTTACCAATGAATTATCCAAAATTAATGAGGATCAATTAAGTCGGATGATAAACCAAGCAAATGGAACCCAAACGGCTATAATTACAGAAATTTTGGGGTTAGTACAAAACAGCAATGAAAGGATGAGTAATGCATATTTCATTGCCGGTCCAGGGGGTACCGGGAAAACATTTCTTTACCAATGCTTGATTCACAGTTGCACAAATTTGGGGTTAAATGTAGTTTCTGTTGCATGGACTGGTATTGCAGCAATGTTACTACCTCAGGGGCGCACTGTACACAGCCAGTTCAAGTTACCTCTAGATTTACATGAAAATTCAGTATCAGGAATAACAGTTAACAGCAAGGAAGCTTTTTATATTCGTTCAGCAGAACTTATCATCTGGGATGAAGCCTCTATGGCTAATAAGCACGCGTTGATGTGTGTAAATCGGTTGCACAAGGACATGATGAATATCGATGTGCCTTTCGGAGGAAAAATTATCATATTAGGTGGAGATTTTAGACAGGTATTGCCTGTTGTGCCTCACGCATCTAAAGCAGCATCAGTCCAAATGTCAGTAAGGTTCTCTCCTTTGTGGCCATTATTAAAAATTTTAAACTCAACAAAAATATGCGAGCGGATACAGATCAACGTGACTTAGCAAACTTCTTCATACAAATTGGTAACGGTGAATATCCTCACGTCGATGGAGAAAATTCAGAATTAGTCCCACGCTGAAAAATATTTCCCGCTTTTTAAAAATAGCGATTTTAGCACATAACAAGTAGTTCCGTGAAGAACTATACAGCCTATTTTCATATATCCTACTTATGTTAACTGCCACAATCAACATACAAAATTTCAGTTTAATTGCTGTAACAGATTCGTAGATATTGAGAACCGTCTAAATATTTCAGATGGTCGCCAGGTTGGATTTTTATTTTTGTACTATTACATTAAGATTATTGTGTACGTGTGGTATTCAAACTTCAGTCGCATGATTAGACAACAAGAAGTAAAAACGAGATTTTAAAATTATGCACAGCAGCCATCTTGTGATAATGCAAACCATTGAAATAAATTAGATGCCAGTGGATCAACATTTGTATAAGCATTTAACGTGCAACGTTTCACGGCACTCGGATAGTTAATTCGCGAGAAACGTCAATTTAAATATTTATACTTCACGTCGACGCCATGTTGGATTTGTGCTCACCAGGTTCCTGAAAGTCCTATAGGTGAACATATGTTCATAGTCTCTATGAACATTAAAAAATTCAGTTTGGTTGCTGTAAAAGATTCATAGATATTGAGAACCGTCTAAATATTTCGGGAGCTCACCATTTAGGAGTGTTATGTGTATAGGCCATAGAGTTATGTACCATTCAAGGACAATTATTGCCTAGGTTCATTATTCAAACTTTCACTTCGATCGCATGATTACGACACAAGAAATTAAAACTTAATTTTAAAATTTCGCACAGCCGCCATCTTGAGGTTATGTAAGCAATTGAATTAAATTAGATGGCAGTGCATTACAATCTGCAAAATCAATTACTGTACCACATTTCACTGCGCTCAGAGAGTTAAATCACGAGAAAAGTCTATTAAAATATTTTAAATTCGCTTGGTCGCCATGTTCGTTTCGTACTTTACAGGTTTATGAAATATACATAGGTATACCTGTATCAGTACCCTTTATCACCGTACAAAATTGCAGGGTGATATCTGTAATAGTTTCGGAGATATAGAATGTCAGTGAAATATTTCGCACAGCCGCCATTTTGAGGTTATGTAAACAATTGAACTATATTAGACTCCAGTGCATTACAATGTGTATAAACATTTGCTGTACCAAGTTTCATTACATTTAGATAGTTAAATCGCGAGAAACGTCTATTTAAATATCTCAACTTCGCTTGGCCGCCATGTTGGTTTTGTAGTCACCAGGTTTTTGAAAGTCTCATAGGTGAACTTCTAGTAGTGCCCTTTATCACCGTACACAATTTCAGGGCGATATCGGTAATAGTTTCGGAGATATTGAATGCTAGTGAAATATTTCACACAGCCGCCATGTTGGATTGGAGAGACGTAACAAAATTTGAAGGGCACGGTCGAGGTCGCCGGGAATAGTGCTATGAACTTCTTCCCGAGTTTCATTGAAATCGCTCCAGCCGTTTCGATTTTATTAGGGGGGGACACACACACGAATCACACACACACACACACACACACACACACGCTCACACACACGGACAAAAGGTGATCTCATAAGCCTATTTTTTCAAAATTGAAAATAGGCTAAAAATGAACATTGTGAAGAAATCAATGACAAAGGTTTACAGCTAATCCCAGGATCATCGAGAACTTACATCAGTGTAAATAATTTACTGAAGATCTGAGTGAACTTCTACAATTCCCAATAGAATTTTTAGACAGCATAGGCATAAGTGGATTGCCACCTCATATAGTTCGACTAAAAGAAGGCTCAATTGTGATTTTGTTGAGAAATATTAATGTTACCCAAGGTCTGTTGAACGGTACTAGACTGTTGGTTTGGAAGATGCATGACAATTGCTTACACCTGGAAATTATTACTGGCGTAAATGTTGGAAACATTGTCCTACTCCCTCGCCTTGACCTTACGCTATCAGATACTTCTATGCCATTTTCCTTCCAAAGGAGGCAGTTTCCAGTACGTTTGGCTTTTTGTATAACTATCAATAAAGCTCAAGGTCAAACACTAGATCAAGTAGGCATTTATTTACCTCAACCGGTGTTTAGCCACAGACAACTTTACTGTATGCCATACTATCGCGAGCAAAATCCTTTCATGACGTCAAAGTTCAAATAGAACCAAAAGGCATGCGAACAGAAAATGTCGAATGGAAGGAAGTACTATTAAAATTTTGAAACGAATGTTGCGGAGGAGCACAGACCTCAGCAAACGGGGCACAGATTAAATAACAATTCTACAAGGACGTCCGCATCCCTAATACGATAACTGTCCTGTGGTAATGGTAAAAAGTTACTATTGTCCTACATCGGTGATTACTATCCTACATCCTGTTATTTCATTCCCTCAGTTCTATAACAAAGATAGACTCAATCAAATTTACAGCTTAATAAATATTAATTCCTTCTGTGTGAGTTATCTTTTCATTTCTCATCAATCGCCTTTACTTACTATTCTACCTGTAGGGGTGGAGGCGATAGCTGTCTTTACAGAGATGTGCAAATTATTAGATTCGATGTCAGTTTTCCAAAATTGCATTTTTACTTTTCACGGTTTAATGCACTAGGTATGTTTACAAGGCGATGAAATTACTTCAAATGTTTAACCAATACTCCTAATTATATTTTCATTTAAGAAACTGAAATTAAAATCATTTTTTAGAATTTCCACTAATAGAGGAGCCTTGCAAATGCAAAATGCCACACGTTTCGTTTTTATTACTTCACTCTACTTTACGTGTGCATTTGGAGCGGAGGGATTTGGGGTCTTTTAACTGATGAACGCTATTGAACTATTCAAAGATTCGTGAACCATGCATTGACATCACCTGACTTGAATTCTAAAGTCAATGAAAAATTGAAAATGAACCCAGCTCAGATATCCATCGGAATCCAATAATCTGAAAGTTTCCAGACGCAATTCCTTATGGGAAAAGTTGTAATTCCACTGGAGAGGAAACACTACTAAGTAGGACAACAAAAGAAGTTGGTCAATAAAATGATTTTGAATAGAAGTATATACGACTAATTAATTTTATTTATTTAATTCTATTAATTTGCATACCTCTATATGTTAACCAAGAGTTGCATCTCTAAATTCAAATATAAGAGGCCCATCTTTTATTTTAAATTTATACCATTGTTCATAAGTAGACAAAACACCAAATTGTACCGCTGTAGCCTTAAATTGTGTGGATATCTCTATCTACTTAGTATAAAACAAAGTTCCCAATTCTTGGATGTAACGGGTAATCTCGACAGCAACTTGATGGATTTTGATGCGGTTTTCACCATTCTGTAAAAGATTTCTCGATGAAGGATTAGGTAGAAAAACATTTATTTATGACCATAAGAAGCCGAGCATTTACGATTTCAGTGAATTGAGTTGAAGAAAAACCTAAAGTCCATGTGTCTTAAAAAAAAAAAGATATTCTCTGAGAATTGATCAGCATGAAAGGTTCTGAAAGAAAGTCCGCGACAGCTCCCACATCGACCACTGTAAGTGTTTTTACGTTTTCATTTCTTCCAGCAATCTCCTTTCAGTGAAAATTTAAATTACTAGCTTCAGAGTGAGTTTACGAGCTTGCGAGCGACCTATCACCCTAGCTTCAGCCAGCATCAAACAGCCGAGTCGTGTCGAGTTAATTCTTCAGAGAAGAGTATAGCTTATATGTTTGGAGTTAGCTGTCCACCTCGACCTGACGTCCGTGCGCCTTTTAAGCTTACGCAGGGTAAATAGTGGGACACACACACAGAGGACAGGCAGACACCCGCACATTTGATCTCATAAGTCTACTTCATCATTTGCCCAAAAGCGAAGGTACCGTAAATGTCTGTTCAGATCACTAGCATGAAGACATGCAAATGTCATATGGACAGAAGTGCTGTAGGATTGTTGAAGTGAATGCTGCGGAGCAGCACGGGTCTTCTAGTTTTGCTTTATTTTGTATCCATAGAAATTGGCTTGTGATATACAACGTTCTATGTCTGTTGTGATACACAACTTTCTTGCTGTGAAACTGCACTAAAAACATGGTGAGTCCTACATGTTGCCATTTAAGAGAAATATAGACCCTTAGTGTTGGAAGAGGGACTGCAACTTTAATATATAGACATGTATTTAACATATCTCGGCATTAGATTAGGCCCATGATATTTTCTTTTAACACTGAAAAGTTAACAAATGTGATATACAACGTTCTTGTGGGCAGGCTTCAATTATTTTCAATTTTTTATAGTTAGGTTTATTATTTTAACTTTTGTATTTCTATTATTATTGTAATATTATTCTTAATATTTTTATTTATATATTTATATATTATTTTTACACTTTAATTGTTAATGTGTTTAGTTTTTTTCTTTAAGTTTATCCAGCACATTACGTCAAGTAGATACGTATATAATATTTTATTTTTAGAAATACTAGCACTTCAGCATGAAGATCCCCGAAATTTGGTTGAAAGATTCAACCATCAGCTTCTTTGAGGGCATAAACTGTCCTTATGACAGGTGGTTAATATACATACCAATCGTATAAAGTGATAACATCTGTTTCATAGAGCCTCATGATGTTCAATCAGTCCCCTACTCAGTCTCTACGGGTGTGCCCTTATTAGTAGTTCTGAAAATTGTAGCGTAGGCGCTAGGCTATTCCATGTGACGTCGTTACTGTAGATTGGATTAGGTCTTTGCGACATTGTAGTCGTCCGCCTCGTTGCGAAGTAGCTAGAGTTCTTGGCTGTCACCACGGAGGCCCCGGATCGATTTCCGGCTCTGCTATGAAATTTAATTCTGGTGTGAGACCTGGAACGGAGTGCACTTAGTCTCATGAGGTAAAACTTATAAGAGCCGGGTTAGATTCCTACCTCAGCCATCTTAGAATCGGTTATCTGTGGTTTCCCCACTTCTACTCCAGGCAAATGCAGGAATTGTACCTAACTTAAGACCACGACCGCTTCGTACCCAAATCCTACCTCAATTACAAATACACACATACGAACAAACATGACAGTGACACAGGTTATCAGACAACTTCTACACACACCCAAGTACACGGGCCTACATGACTACAATGTCGCAAAGTTCCTAAATAATCAGAAGTATGTGATTCGACTCCCACCTCTACTGTTTATTTGCTTGCTGTCCATTCCAGTACCACCCTCTTCCTTTCCCTCCCCATCCGTTTTTAGCCTATTTTCATTCATGAAAGAAATAGGCTTATGAGATTACCTTTTGTCCGTGTGTCTGTCTGTGTGTGCGTGTGTGTGATGGTGTGTCCCTCCTAATAACTTCTAAATGGCTCGAGCGATTTCAATGAAACTCGGTAAGTTCATAGCACTATTCCGGGCGACCCCGACCGTGCCCTTCACATTTTGTTACTTCTCACCAATCCAACATGGCTGCTGTGCGAAATATTTAATCATCATTCAATATCTCCGAAACTATTACCGATATCACCCTGGAATATTTTACGGTGATAAAGGGAACTACTAGACGTTCAACTATGTAACTTTTGAAAACCTGGTAACTGCAAAACCAACATGGTGGCTAAGTGAATTTGCGACTTTTAAATAGTTTTTTCTCGGGATTTAACCAACCAAACGCAATAAAACTTGGTACATTATAATTAGGTTTATACACAGTGTAATGCACCGAAATATAATTTCGTTCAATTGTTTACATAACCTGAAGATGGCGGACGTGCGATATATTTCAACGGCATTCTATATCTCTGAAACTAATAGCGGTATCACCCTGAAATTTTGTACGGAGATAAAAGGCACTACTGGAAGTTCATCTATTAGAGATTAAGAAACCGGTTAACTACAAAACGAATATGGCGGTCAAACGAAGTTGAAAATTTTAAATAGACCTGTCTCGCGATTTAATGATCCAAACGCAATGAAACTGGGTACAGGAAATGTTTAAACACATTGTAATGCACTGGTATCTAATTTAGTTCAATTGTTTATAATAACCTAAAGATGGCGGCTGTGCGAATTTTAAAATTAAGTTTTTATATCTTGTGTCGTAATCATGCGATCAAAGTGAATGTTTGAATAATGAACCTACGCGATAATTTTCCTTTAATGGTACATGACTCTATGGCCTATACATATAACAATCCAACATGGCGACCATCTGAAATGTTTAGATGGATCTCAATATCTACGAATCTATTACAGCAATCAAACTGAAATTTTGTAGGTTGATAGAGGGAATTAACATATGTAGGATATATGAAAATTAGGCTGTATAGTTCTTAACGGAACTACTTGTTTTCTGGGTGTTACACTGTTTTCACTAAGGAGAAGGGTAGGGTAAAATACTGTTTGATATCAGAGAAGACGGTAAGGTATACACGTCTTCTGTATAACTGATGTAGCTCATTCATCACTAATACCACAGCCCAGAGAACATCATTCGCATCGAGATTAAATACGAGTAGTTTGTAAGTTATTTTGAAAACTTCACGAGAACATAATAATAACTAGTTGAAACCCGTCAAAACATGACGGTCAATAGAAAAATATTTACTGAAGAATTTTCTTACATAGGCCTACTGTACTCATTCTTTGTACGATTATTTTTTGGCTCTATTGAAACTAAAAGGGCGCCAAAAGATTGCACTCTCAACATTGCAAAACACTGCCGGTCATGACTGAAAAATTGATAGGGCAAATTGAGACCTATACGTTCCCGAGTTTCCCCTTGAGCTTTATTGATTGTGTTAAAGAATGCCAAATAAATTGCAAAATATTGTCTCTTAAAAGAAAATGATGGTGTTTTATCGGATGGTGCTAAATCAAGTCGAAGGATTAGACCTCTCTGCCTAATTTTAACTGCGCCTCTTATTTCCAAATCCAAGCAATATGGTTGCATTTAGGAGCCCTTGGGAAACGTTCAGATTTCTAAGCAGCATAACGGGTCAAGAGTTTGGAGTATGTGGAGGCAAGTCATTTACTTCCAAGGAATTCAAGAACTCTGAGGAGTCTAATACAACTGGCCGCAAACTGTCGCTCATAATTTTGGAATATAACGAAGAAATGCGATGATGTGCAATTCCATACTTTTTAAAACAATGTGGACCGTATGCGTTGGCACAGTAACATTGGCACCAAATAAAAACGAAGGACATAGCATTGTACTGCCGATTAGTCTCTCTGAAATCCTTGAGATATCATCTACAGTGAAAAATAATTTTTGCAGCCTGTCAAATATTTTATATTTAGTCAGATTAATTTTACCATTACAACAGCAAAGGTCAAAGTAACCAAGTGTAGATTTCTCGCAAGAGAAATACAGTGCAGAACAATGTTTACATAATTAACATTATTGGAGACCCTTTTTAATTCTCATGAAGAAAGATCTCAGTTAGACGCGGCCGGAATCGCCATTCGCCTTGTTGAGAAAGGCCACTGTGCGCATGCGCGGGAGTGTAAAATATTACATATTTCTTTAATCATTTAAAAATATACCGTAACATATAATTTCCTTTTAAAGAAACTCTGCAAATCTGCATGCCAAAAGCTATCGTTCGAATGCCTTACAAAGCCAATCGGTTAAGTCGTTTTCACAATCTCGTATGTACAATAAACACCTTAGTGTTTTAAATATAATAATAATAATAATAATAATATATTTTTTTTACGAGGGACTGTGGAGAATCTTCAAAAGACACTTGTGAAGGGCCCGCACTCCACAGTAGTGTGGGATTTTTACCCACTAAAAACCACATCCCTTTTCCCACGATGCGTTCATCAGCCCGGAACCGCTCTCGCATTACTTCAGGGTGATGTCGTGCTTACTTAGCCTTTCAGACTTCTTCTTTCTTCATTTCTTCTTAAGGGCGTTCGTACGCTTCCAGATCTCGCTTTTTCTGGCGAAGGACATCCTCCACATACACTGCTACATGATCCCATGATTGCCGGTTCCGTAACATCACAGAAATAATATTATCTGGCGTCAGTTCTCCCAATTCAGTTTCCACATATTCTCTCTTTATCATCCAATGGCCGCACACGAAGAAGGTGTGAAGTACATCATCGATGTCGTCACAATATATGCATGTTGCACCACTCGCTCCGCCTACTCTTTGCAGGAATTTACGGAAATATCCGTGTCCTGTTAGAAGTTGTGTGAGGTAATAATTGACTTCACCATGGACTCTTTCAACCCAGGTATCCAGGCGTGGTATCAGTCGCTTGGTCCATTTACCACGAGGGTCACTTTCCCATCTGAGTTGCCATCGCCTCATCCGTTGGTTAAAGGCACGCTTCTTTGCACATTTCTTTCCCAGCTCTCCTTGGGTACGCCAGATTTCTTGTCGCTCCAATGCAAGTAGATCTATTGGGGCTATTGCTGCCACCGTGAGGATTGCAGGTTCAGAAACCGTGCGGTATGCACATGCAATACGTAAAGCTGCTCTCCGTTGTACGGCAGCTATCTTTCTCCGATACCATGCAAATCTCAAGGATTCGGCCCAAACTTCGGAGCCATACAGGAGCACTGACTGAACCGTCGTCATGAGGAGGCGTCTTTTACTTGATTTTGGGCCATTAATATTGCCCATCAGCCTACTAAGTGCTGTCATGTATTTAACTGCCTTATCTGTCACTCTCTGAATATGGTTCCAGAATGTGAGCTTGGAGTCAAGTGTCGCTCCTAAATATTTTGAACTCGTAGATGTTTCAATCACTGTATCTCCTACAGTCATTGGTACAAGAGTCTCAATCCTTTTCCTCGTCAGAAGAACTATCTCCGTTTTATGTTCTGCTAATGTTAGTCTGTGACTCGTCATCCAGATTTTTATGCGCCGCATCACCTGGTTCAATTTGATTTGAGCCATCTCAACATTGCGTGCCACTAGCAAGGCAGCCACATCATCAGCGTTGCCCACTAGATTCGTATCCTCTGGCATCTCCAGACGTAACAAGCCATCATACATGATGTTCCAGAGATCTGGACCAAGGATCGATCCCTGTGCTGCTCCAGCCGTCAGTCGTTTTGCCCTTTGTCCATATTCCGTATCATACAGCAGAGTGCGATCCCTGAAGTAGTCTCTCATTATGCGCATAAGATACTGTGGTACTTTGAAAGCCTCTTCAAGAGCTTCCAACATGTCATTCCAACTTGCCGAATTAAAAGCATTCTTTACATCCAGGGTCACAAGAAGTGTCACTTGACGAGAATGATGATTGCCCGTTTGCGCTCTTTCTACTGTGGTCACCACCTCCCATATTGCATCAATAGTAGAATGCCCTCTGCGAAATCCATGCTGTTGAACAGATAAATCCCCTGCTATCTGAACTGCTGAGATAATTCTTGGCTGCAGAAGTTTCTCTAGGCCTTTTCCAGCTGTGTCCAACATACATAAAGGTTTATAACCAGCAGATTTTCCTTTGCTGATCAAAACCAATCGAGCCATTTTCCATCGGGCATTAAAAACACCCGCATGCAGGCAATGATTGTACATATTCAACAACAGTTCTGGACAAAGTTCTGATATTATCTTTAGCACTTCTGCAGGTATATCATCTGGTCCTGGAGCCTTCTTGTTTCTAAGGGAGCTAAAAGCTGTATTCAGTTCTTCTACTGTGAAGAGAGGTATATCATTCAGTTCCCTTTCATCGTCACAATCAGTCCTCTCTGGGTGGTCGGGAAATAGTGTGTCCACAATTTTTTTAATGGTTTGTGAATCCATGCTCGGGTTTGAGAATTTTCCAAGTTCCTTCATTACAATCTTATAACCCAGACCCCATGGATCATCTTCCACTTCCTTAGCCAAAGCCCACCATTTATCAGCTTCACTCTTCTTAATTGCTTTGCCGAGTTCCTTCTTTGCTGACTTATACTCCGCTGTGACTGAGGTATTCACTTCTTTGCCTCTCGTCCTCTGGGCCATGCGTCGAAGGCACGGACAACGACCAGCAGGGTTAACTGTTGCGATTGGACTTAATCGGTCTAGCGTCTGTGCCATGCCCTCCACTATTGAGATGTGGTCAGTGTTCAAGCCTGACAACAACCACATGGCGAACGCTCCTAAAATGTTGACGCGCTTCGCTTTCTCAAACAGTACTACGATATTACCTGAATTACTACGGAACAAAACTATGAATCCATATGCATGTAAAAGTTAGTTGGTTAGTAAGTTATTGTTTTTTTAAGGGGTGGAACTACGAAGCCATCTGCCCCCATGTAAGTAAACGCGTAGATTCTTATTGATAAAAGATTATTATTACGGTATTATTGAAGTGTAACATCTTTTCACTCGGTAGCTGGACATTTGTGTAGGAGTAATTTTGGAAACGGGACGGAAGTGGATGGGACGAAAATGGATGGGACGGAAGTGCATGGGACGGAAACAATGAGCGCGTGTGATGGCGGAGATCGGTACAACGACGTACTGTAGGCCATGTGGCAATGGGGAATGTATATCGCATACAGTTTAGTTCAAGGTTTGGAGACCCCATTCAAGATATTCCTACAGTAAATCATCTTCAAGTTGTCGTTCTTTGGTGTGAAAATATTCATTTTATCATATTTGCTGAAAACAATTACGATTTATTAAATCTTCATACTTTTGGTGTATTTTTATTTAATGTAAGCACTCGATGTACTGTCGGCCATGTGGCTATGTGGAATCTATATCGCATCAACAAACACTCCAAACAACGTAGGAATTCACTATATTAACGCCGACTACTAACAATAATTGAAACTTCGTTGGTCTAAACATATCACTTGAAGAAACACATTTAATATACCTTCAGCACACCTAATTTTTAATCGCGCCTATACTTGGCAGTGCGCTGATCGTCAAAACGAGGCCATTTTCAATAACATCTCTGGCACGGTTCACTAACTAGCCGGTATAGAGCGCAGCTCGCATCATGTAGGCAGTGGATTGCTTCCGCCACGGCTAATAACAATTATGATTCATTACGGTCAGTATTTGGCACTGGAGTCTTACAAGTAGTTATTTCAATGACCAATAGAGTTCACTGTCAACAAGGGATTTGCGCTCCCGGGACACACATAGTAGGATAACATGTCACATGTTACACTTCATATGCGACTACTGTAAGGCTCATATAATTATTATTATTATTATTATTATTATTATATTGAAAACAACCTGCAACCTTATTACCGGCCACCACTGTGAGGCTGTGGTTCTCACTAACTCTCCTCCCCTGCTTACGCTCCTAGCTTTAATCAAGCAGCTTTCCCGTGCAAGCAGTAGATGTTCTTCAGGTTGACAAACGGTTGTTGGTGCATTTTAGCAGTGATAAATGAATCTAAGGTCGCACCCAATGATGAAGTGATATATGATTAAGGCTTTTGTTTGATAAATGTAGAGGTAGTAGTATTAATGTAATGCAGGCCGCCACGTTCATTGATCGAGACCGTTTATAATGTCAGAATCCAGAAACAAAGGGCAGGAGAGGAAGGAATTCTACTATCCTGCTAGGCATTCAGAAACTCTCGTTTGATTTGAAAGTTACTGGACACACAATACGTCTGAATATTATTAAGAACGGAAAAAGGAGGCATCGCCAAATAAAATCTTATGCAATCTATTTGATCTAATAATTTACTTTCGATTAATGCAATAAAATGAGATCTACACAGGCCAAATCCATGTGTCTGTCTGATTGTATGCATGTAAGTTCCCCCTTATCAATTCATATTCGATTAACCCGAATTGAAACGAATTTTATACGGACTTGGACTATTTTCACTATCATCTCATTAAAACCGCCTAGTCAAACACTAAGGAAACGTTTAATTACATTACTAATCGTACATGTTTCGGTACTTCATTGATACCTTCCTCAGCGTGATTGATATTAAATCTTAAAACTAGTTACAAAGCCAAAAAGAAGTGGATATCCTTACAAAAATTACAAATTTCTTTTTGGCTTTGTAACTAGTTTTAAGATTTAATATCAATCACGCTGAGGAAGGTATCAATGAAATACCGAAACATGTACGATTAATAATGTAATTAAACGTTTCTTTAGTGTTTGACTGGGTGGTTTTAATATGATAATACTATCAGTCAACACGGTTAATAATTATTACCATTGCCATAATGGTCAATGTTTACGCATTTTACTATTTTCACTAGCAAAGGGCACCACAGTGTCATGTTCTATATCACCACCATCTTAATCAAAACAAAATGGTGGACATCAAAATGTTCAAAGCTGAACTAATCATCGAATCTCTACCAAATTCTGGGAAAATATACCTTCATGTGAGAACTGTCAGGCGTCCAGCTACAAGGTCGTCAGCCAAATAATTCCAAAATGAAGGTCATGTGAATCATAGGCTTCCAGCATTATAGAGCATAACGTATGACGCAATGAGGATCCGTTTCACCAGTTCCGCACATCAAACAGCGACTTAGGCAGCGACTTAAGGAGCTAGGTACCAATTGTCAGTCGCCATCTTGTCGTGTGAGCCGCATGCCTCAAGTCACCGAGCATGATAACTCAGCCTCAGCGCTCTGTTACGGCAGACAAGGTAGACTTTAATAGGGTATCTGAAAATTTTCTCAAAACTTCATTCCGGAACTTGGGTGATAGAAATAATATAAATTTAGTATGTAATGGTTTATAATGAAGGGTTAATACGCTTAATAAATAGCGTATTCCAAGTCATTTATTGCTAAGGAGTTGTATCTAAGGCTCTTGATAACACACGTATAGCAATGGTCAACTTTGTCCGCGTGGTTAGCGTGACGGGCTGTCACTAGTCCGACTGGACTCCGAACCAGACTAGGTGTACTTACAATAGACCACATCTCGGTGTAGCAATTAGTAATCTTGGCTGTCACCCCGGAGGTCCGGGTTAGACTCCCAGCTCCGCCAAGAAACAGGGTACACTCAGCCTCGTGAGCAAAACTGAGAAGATTCCCACCCCCAACCAACCTGGAAGTCTCCCAGTTCTACTCCAGGCAAATACAGGTATGGTTCCCAGTTTAAGGCCAAGGCCTCTTCCTTCCCAATAGGGATGTATAGAACTAGCACCGATAGAGCGCACTGCTGTTGTACTGGGTAAGCGCAAGGCGCTCTTCATTTGTCTCCTGTGTTCTCATGCCGCTAATATGTACGAATTTAAGTTGTTTAAATTGTTATTTTTATGACTATGCCGACCTATTGCAGTGTTCCTCTTTCAAAAATCAGGGAAGCCCGTTTTCGTTTCACCAATTCCTACAAAATAATGAAATGAGGAAGAAATGGTTACGTGCTATTAGAAGGAAAAGTTTCGGTGAGAAAAAATCTGACCGAATATATTAAAGTGTGTTCCCATCATTTACAACCCGATGACTTGACGGAAACTGTGTTGAATAAGTGTGATTTACAAAGTGAAATAATCCTTATTTTATACCTATAAACTGATTAGACATTTCGATATCAACCACTGAATTTATGCGTTTGTATTTGAAGGTGAGAGAGCAAGATTAAAACCGGGCGCTGTTCCATCGCATTTTCCGTGGACCACGAACACGACATAAATAAGTAAGAGGCCATACACAAGAAAATTGCCGGATTATCACGATAAGCCTACAATATCGGAATCTGCAGAAATCATATCCATTGAAGTACGGGAAGAAATCGTCATTTCTGACTCCCATTTTCAAAGACAGCTATACTCGGACAAATTCTTCACGAGTAAATATCGCAACATTAACATTCACAAACGTATTATGGTTGGTTCCTTGAAATCAGAATTAATCGTCAACTTCCATCTGTCCGTCGGAGAATGTGGTACCGGTAGCGACTGGCATCTACATTTTTGAGACATAGTCAGATGAAAACAGTTCGTGGCCCTAAAGCAGGGATTCTCAAACTCTTAAAAAATTGTACCCCCAAGTCCTTCCCCAGGGGTACGGGAACGATTCTTATTGAGAAATTGACAAAATTACATAAGAGCCAAACGTTGCGATGCATTTTCGAGGTATACCGGTAGGGTATCAACTTTCTTTGATTATGTTACCTTAAAACATGACAGTTTCATGTAAGCTATCAACCTAAAAAAAATATGAATGGAAGTCTATAAGCAAGGGGAACTAGTGAATATTTAAATCCCTATTTATGATTTAAGTCTTATGGAGATATATTTATCAATATAGGCCTACAATACTCAAGTAATTGTAATCTTTAAGAGAAAGCATGCTGACTCATATTCATTATTTGAATAATAAAGCGTGTTAGAATGTTGTTATAACCGCTGTATTAATTCTTCCTTCCTCCCGCTAGTTTTTTAGCGCCTCTGGTCCGTAGCTCATTTTGCAGCTGTTAAACGCTGAAAATCGTCCATATTATATTAGGAGATGTACCCATAGAATTAATTAATATAGTCTTGGAGAAAAGTTAGAGAAGATATAATTTACTTTAGCCTAGAAAACTCGGTCACAATCTATACATTCCTCGCAACTGACTGGGAGAAACATAAGACGATCGCCTTGCGCTTACCCAGTACTACACGAACGCTATCTGCCGCGAACTTTCTCCAGCTACATCCCTATTCCTATTTGAATTGCAAATACACACAATACTAGATAGAGCCACCAGAATAACACACGTTAACACACACATACTCCCAAGTACTCGGGTCTTAATGGTCTGGATGTCCAAGACCCTCATATGAAAGAACAACTACTTGCAACTAACTTAATGTCTACAACCTCGTGACTTAGTGCCAAGTATTCGTGACGTTCACCTCTGAGGTCCGGGTTTGATTCCCAGCTTCACCAAGAAATTCTGACCTGAGAGCGGGAACAGGGTTCAGTCACCCACATGAGACAAAACTGAAAATAAATGGGTTCGATTTCCATCTTCGACATCATAGAAGTGGATTTTCATGGTTTCCCACGTAAACTCCAGCTTGCTTTCTAACTTAAGGCCACGGTTACCGCTTCCCAATCCTAATCTCGATTACAAATACGCCCACGCTACTACGGACACCACGATAACACAGATGATTAAAATATAGGTTTCAGAAGCCCTTTTTCAGTGTGTTTGTAATATCATCATATATTTTTAGCCCAATTAAATTGGGCAAACAATAACAAGTATTTACCGCACTAATAACTTGAAAAAAAAAATCCGATGAACTAACTATAGACTTTTACACTTACACACACTTATTAAACAAGTAGTTCGGTGAAGAACTATACAGCCTATTTTCATATATCCTACTCATATTAATTGCCACTATCAACATACAACATTTCAGTTTGATTGCTATGTTAGATCCGTAGATACTGAGAACCGACTAAATATTGCAGATGGTAGCCAGGTTGGATTTTTATTTATGTACTATTACATGAAGATTATTGTGTACGTGTGGTTTTCAGATTTCAATCGCATGATTAGGACACAAGAAGTAAAAACGAGATTTTAAAATTTCGCACAGCTGCCATCTTGTGGTTATGAAAACAATTGAAATAAATTAGATACCAGTGGATTAACATTTGTATAAGCATTAACGTGCAAAGTTTCACTTCACTTAGATGGTTAAATCGCGAGAAACGTCGATTTAAATATTTATACTTCGCGTCGCCGCCATGTTGGATTTGTGCTCACCAGGTTACTGAAAGTCCTATAGGTGAAATTATGTTCATAGCATCTATGAACATAAAAAGATTCAGTTTGATTGCTGTAAAAGATTCGTAGATATTGAGAACCGTCTAAATATTTCGGATGCTCGCCATTTTGGATTGTTATATGCATATGCCATAGAGTTATTTACCATTAAAGGAAAATTATTGCCTAGGTTCATTATTCAAACTTTCACTTCGATCGCATGATTACGACACAAGAAATAAAAACTTAATTTTAAGATTTCGCACAGCTGCCATCTTGAGGTTATGTAAACAATTGAACTAAATTAGATGCCAGTGCATTACAATATGTATAACCATTTACTGTACCACATTTCACTGCGCTCAGATGGTTAAATCACAAAAAAAAGTGTATTAAAACGTTTCAACTTCGCTTGGCCGCCATGTTCGTCTTGTGCTTTACAGGTTTATGAAAGTTACATAGATAAACTTGTAGCAGTGCTCTTTATCACCGTACAAAATTTTAGGTTGATATCATAAATAGTTTCGGAGATATTGAATGGCTGTGAAATATTTCGCACAGCCGCCATTTTGAGGTTATGTAAACAATTGAACGAAGTTAGATGTCGGTGCATTACAATGTATATAAATATATCCTGTGCCAAGTTTCATTGCGTTTGGTTAGTTAAATCGCGAGAAACGTCCATTTAAAAGTCGCAACTTCGCTTGGTCGCCATGTTGGTTTTGTAGAAACCAGGTTTTCAACGGTCACATAAGTGAATTTCTAGTATTTCCCTTTATCTCCATACAAAATTCCAGGGTGATATCGGTAATAGTTTCGGAGATATTGATTGCTGGTGAAATATTTCGCACAGCCGCCATGTTGGATTGGTGAGACGTAACAAAATTTGAAGGGCACGGTCGAGGTCGCCGGGAATAGTGCTATGAACTTACCGAGTTTCATTGAAATCTCTCGAACCGTTTAGATTTTATTAGGGGGGGACACACACACGAATCACACACACACACACACACACACACACACACGCACACACACACGGACAAAAGGTGATCTCATAAGCCTATTTTTTCAAAATTGAAAATAGGCTAAAAAGTGCATCAATGTGCAAAATTGTAGTCTACAGTAAAACCTGGCTTCAACGAAGACAAACTGGATTCGCATTTTTTCCGTGATACGTAGGTTTCCGGTTGATGGAGGTAGGCCTATGCTAAAATAATGCACACAATGGACAGACTGAGAAAAAATAAAATGGTGTACATGGTGTTGAATTTACATTAGTTATTTCTGCTACGAATTGTTGGTTGGCAGCCCATTAAGGGGGTACCTGTGCAAAATTGCACTACAGTATTAGTACATTATGCAACGAGAATACAGTGGCAATAATTAAGACACGAGTATGTTTATAATTTCCATACGAGTGTCTTAATTACCATTATAGGCGAGTTGCATACGACTGTTTATGTTCGACGATAATTATAATTTTATTTTATTTTATGTTCGAACAGCAATATTCATAAATATCTGTCGAGATTCAGTCACTTGAATTTAGTGATCGGAGTGTATGCTGAGTTTGCTGTCTGTGCTTTACATGTTCTCTGACCCACGCATGCGCTCTGTCTGCTTGGCAATGCCATATATTTAAAGCCTGCCGATCTGCACCATGACGTTCTAGTGTGTTCATATTAACAGCAGCATTCACTAATATTGTCTGCGAAATCCTACGAATGCAATGCCGTGCGTAGAAATTGGAGTTGCGGACATTAAGGTACAGTGCTATTTATTTTACAATATTCTACAGTTTGTTTATGCAAACATTGCAGCAGTGCACACTTTCCATGTCGATAAAGGCTACGGTACAAGGATGGTGTGTTGCAAACTTTTAGACGTAGATTTCTAAACTTCATGCATATTTCATAGTATTTTCCTGTTACCGAAAAGGTGCGTGCTGATTTTGTCTTTGTGTTCTGGGATTGTAACTACAATGGTTGATCCAATATATATTGTCAACTTTCAAATCATGTAATTCATGTCCGACATGTTGGATTTTAAGCGCATGTGCGAAGCTATCCTTACCTAATTGGTCAATGAAGGAGCTCTGATTGGTTGGAGAAACTGTATCAAAATAAAAAGTAGTTCTTTAAAGACCCCTATTATAATACAATTTTCTGACATATAATATACATACATTTCGACATCGTCGAACATAAAAGAATTATTGTAACCCAAGAAGATTTACAGATAATTAAAACTCAACAATTCTTCTAGTTTGTGCCGTGTCTTGTGTGGGGTTTCACCTAGGACACCAAGCTGGCTCATCGGCGGGCTCTTGGTGTCCCCGCCCGGACCCCCACAGGAGTAACGAACTGCGTGTTACCTCCCTTTATATTAGGTGCAACTGCACCACTAGACTGCGAGAACTAAAAGCTCAAGCAGCCTTAACCTCCCTATGAAGGCTTCCAAAAAGATGGTATATTGGCTTTCACGGCCAACGATTTCAAAGCCAATATACCATCTTTTTGGAAGCCTTCATAGGGAGGTTAAGGCCGCTTGAGCTTTTAGTTCTCGCAGTCAAGTGGTGCAGTTTCACCTAATATAAAGGGAGATAATGCGCAGTTCGTTACTCCTATGGGGGTCCGGGCGGGGACACCAAGAGCCCGCCGATGAGCCAGCTTGGTGTCCTAGGCGAAACCCCACAAGAGACACGGCACAAACCTAGAAGAATTGCTGAGTATTAATTCACTGGCCGTGAAAGCCAATACACCACCTTTTTACAGATAATGTTATAGAATTTTACACACGTGGTTAGCAGTGTGTTGGATATGTGTGTATTGATTTTAAATGGTTCTTCCGCTAGAAATATTTGAACTTATTAAAACATGTACCCTTAAATGTACGATTATTAGAACATTATCACATTGTAAGTTACAAACTTTCCTGTTAAAAGCAGAATTGATTGATAAGGGCTGAGAAAAAAAATGTCATTTGTTGATTGACAGCTCGTCATAGTGAGCATTGGGAAAGGCTTGGGGAACAGGAAACAGGCAAATATTCGTACACTTTGACGAGTAAGTTAGGGAACAAAATGAGGAAGACCTATTTGCTCATTCCTTGTTAGCAACAGAATTGTTACAGCAGACAAGGTAAACTTTCACAGGGTATCTATAAACTTTCTAAACACTTCATTCCGGAAGTTGGATATTTTTCGTTAAAATGCGTGTTTCTTATTTCCATAGTCGACGTAATACAGTTTCCGTTTGATGAAGGGAATATAACAGGTTTTTCACACCTAAGTTCACGGGTCCGTCAAATATTTCCGTTCAATAAAAGGTGCATTGGAGGCATGTTTTACTGTGTACGTTATCCAAGTTATTATTACCAGATTAGTTAGTGTGATAAATAATTATTAATATTCACCAAAATTATGTTTGACCAACTGACAAGCGATTCTTTTAAGTGGTTATTAAACAATTTCTAAACACACCCAAGTACACGGGCCCAATTACCACGCTGTCCATTCCCCTCAAATAAACAGCAACTGGGTGGAGAATTGTGGTAGGTCGTACGTATCATGTGCGATGTTTGCACTTGAAGCTCCACTGCAAGTGGCTGTGATTTACCGCCACGTCACTGACGCCTCGCTGTTCGCGTGATGGCCAGCAGTTAATCTGAAATTAGCCGACCACTTGATCAACTTGTACCGACTAGAGGGCGCTATGCACCACAAATCTCTTCCAGTCACTCCACTCGCTGTCGACGAACATTAAGTGTTTTTCTGTGTCGTATTACTGCACTGTTAATGAACTCCGGGATAGAATTAAAGCCGGATAATGTGCCAAGTTAACTAAGTATTATTGCTTGTGAACTTAGCAATGAAGAAGCGACGTTTCCTGTCGTTAATTTACTAAGCTAAGTAAAACATACAGATACACGTAATTAACAACTTTGATTTCTTACCGTTGTCAGAAATATCGTATTACTAGCAACCGGCTTCTCCCGGCATCCTTAACGGTTTATCGGACGGCAGATCCCAGATGCAATTCAGAAAAGCCGTGAGCGGCTTCGGTAGCATGCTGAGCTTCTATGCCCACGATAGCGGGTTCAAACCCGGCCGAAGCCGTCGGATTTTTTAAGAGCGTTAAAAATCCCTCAGTATGCCTTCCTTCGGAGGGGAAGTAAAGCCGGTGGTCCCGTGTCATAGATTTATGGCATGTTAAAAAACCTTTCACTAATTACACCTGTGTGAAGCTAAATTGGATAGGTTAAGAATGTAAACAACGCTCTTAGGTTTCTACGTTCGTTGTCAAGAGCCGACTGCGGTGTCGTCTAGTAGCTAAGTTCTGAACTTGGCCTAGTAGTCGTTGACGGTGGCGCTTGGTGGCAAAAGTAGGAACTATTTGAAAAAATCTAAGTTGCAGTATGTACTTAAATTAAAAAACAGATAAAACACACTAATAGTGTCATCACAATTATGACCGGTTATCAGACAGATTCTACACACACCCAAAGTACACGGGGCTACATGGCCGCATTGTCACAGCCCCTAAACTTAAACCAACCAGAAAAGCCGTGGTGAACAGCGAAACTCCAAACACATAAACTCTTCTCTGAATTCTTAACTGGACACAACTCGACAGTTTGATGCTGGCCGAAGCTGGGGTGATGGGCTCGCTCACTAGCTCGTAACCTTGCTCCGAAGCTAGCAATTTAAATTTCCACTGAGTGGAGATTGTTGGAAGAAATGAAAACATATAAACACTTATAGTGGGCGATATATTAAAGATTGTGATATGCTGTCACGGACTATTTGTAGAATTTTTCATACTGAACAATACTTACACTTATACTGTATAGATATATTTAACAGTTTAGCCAGCGTAAGCTTAAAAGACGCACGGTGGGCAGGTTTTTCTTCAACTAGATTCACTGAAATCGTTACTGCTCGGCTTGCTTTGCTCAGAAATGAACGTACTTCTACAGAAAACTACCTCGAGAAATCCTTAAGAGAATGGTGATGATGATAGTTGTTAAGGGGCCTAACATCTGGGTTATCAGCCCTGAATGGTTGGGTGATAGTGAAAATTATATTAAACTATAACTACATACTTACTACTAAAGTTAGGTACTGCATTACACACCAGGAAACAAAAGAAGAATAAGGTAAATAAGGGACAGGAGAAAAAGAAATGCCCTCTCGGGGATTGAGAAACTTGGGAAGAAGGAGAGCCATGAGAGGCAGAAGGTAAAGATAAAGACGACAGAGTCCATCCCAAAGGCAATGGGAAAGGGGGTAAACCGGACCGAGCTCAGGAATCCCTCGGGGAATCCATCGAACTCACCAGCTGTGAGCCCTCGACTGTGTTGCACTATCCAAGGTGCACCAAAAGTGGTGGGGCTACACACACCCTGCCTCCTTGAAGGCCTCGTGCAGAAGGCAGGAGATACCTGAAAGAAAAATAAGAGGTCAGACCCCTTGATGAATGAGGGATCAGGAAAGATGAGAGAATGGCCAAGTAAGGCGGAAAGAGACTACCTAGGCCTCGGATACCCTAACACCGTCGGGGTCGGAAGAGAACAAGAGTTGACCAAGAAAGGTCGACCGGAATGATGACGGAGAGGAAGCCGGCATAAGTACAGTACGTAGAAGCAATGCTGGACTCAGTTGGGGGCCCCACGTCCCACTAGATGTGAGTTCCAGGGAGGAGAGAGTGGTGAAAACCGCATCAATCCAGTGGCTCTCGAGATTAACCGCTACATCCAACAATCGGGGACTTAGTTTTACGGGCCTACTCTGTAGAGTGATGAACATTCCCTTCACACAGAAGTCAAGTACCAGTCCATTTCAGCCTTTTTGCCTAATTATAAATGCATGGAGAGTAGGCTAAGTCCTAATTATTCACTTTGGTAAAGCTTGTAGTTTTGCGTGCCGGGTAAGCTCACGATCAGGACACACGGACCTCCTTTTTACGTGACATCCGAACTATAGGACGCAGCATTTTACGAGCATTTCACGTATATTAACCGGGAATAAACCCAGTCCACCTAAGTGAGTGGTAAGCAGCTTCATCACTGCGCCATCACGTCTCCCATATTCACACCTTCACAACTAGCGCCTGACCTAAGGTAGGATTTGTTCCTTTTATTTATCAGTCTATGAATACTTTTGCCGGCCCCTGGGTGTTGGGGGAAGCGCGCTTGCCTCTCCGCCGGGGATTTTAGAAACTGACGTGAGGGCTGGAATGGAGTGCACTCAGCCTCATGAGGACAATTGAGTAGCTGTCTGACAGTGAGGCAGCGCCCCGATCACGAAAACCAAGATTAACGGAAGGGGGACCCGATGCGCTGATCACCCGTCACCCCAATATCTGCAGGCCAAATGGCTAGACAGCGGTAACTTGGTAGGATTAGGCCCTTCACGGGCTGTAGTGCCAGGGGAAGTAAGAATGCATACTTTTAAGAAACGAACCCCGGAAATTGAACCGATCAATACGACTGTACTCAACTGAAAAATAATCACACGAGATAAATAAATACACTTTGATGACGAGTTTCGATCGTCAAGCGATCATCATCAGATCCATTACACTTAGCCTATTAAATCTATGAGGGCTGTTTTTTTTAAGTAAGGGCCGTTTTTTTAAAATTAACCGAACATTTTAGTTTGAAGCATGTGTATCCGCGTCACGAGCAAGCCAGTGCACTATGGGAGTCGAAACTAGACAGTGCACTAGACAGTGTCTTGGTGAGGTGTGCTTTAACCAACTGAAGAGCCCAATAGCACACCGGGGTGAAACAGTGTCATCTTGTTGAGTTATGCCGGAACATTTAGCACTATTTGTGTTTAAATATATTATGGCTCAACGGACAATGCATATTTTCTTATGAAAATTGTATATTTTAGTTTGAAACCACATTTATTTTTAGGTTTTATATACCTTCCTCTATTTTTCTACATAGTTGCCTTGATTATTTAGGCACTTGTCATACCTTAAAACTAAGTTCTGAAATCCCGCTCCATAAAAGTTTGCCGCCTGCTTTGACAACCAAGAATTCACGGCTGTTTTCACTTCTACATCGTCGGCGAAGCGCTTCCCACCAAGATGACGTTTCAGCTGTGAAAAGGGGCGGAAATCTGTGATCACAGAAGGTCGACCTGAGCGTTTATCGTCATGAACATTTTCACGGCCACTTTTGAACTCGCGTACCCATTTTTGCACTTTACCTTCCGTCATTGCATTATCACCATACACCTCACAAAGCTGACGATGAATGTCTGCAGCCGACATGTTTCTTGCACTCAAAAAACGAATCACAGATCGTTTCTCACACGCGGCGGGCGAATCAATAATCTTCAACATTGTAAAGATGCACAGTTCAGCGCACAAGTTAGCTACACAGCTGCAACTGACGCCTGCTTGTTCGCAAAGGATGCCGGGACGTAGCGCGCACGCCGCAACTACGGGCTTTTAAAAAACGGTCCTTACTTAGAAAAAAACCTTGGTATGTCTACAAGTATGACTGATAATATTTACAATATGTGCACTTATTTAGTTGTTGCCTTAGTTAAACTGACACAACTCGTGAACATTTGTTAGTTATTGCGATATGTGATTTTTATTGTTAAGATAGTGAAAGAGACGACTGACCTTTAAATTTGATTGCTTAGTGTGATTATGTGAAGAAAAGGTTCTTGCGATGGGCTATTACATATTCATAATCTAAATGGCACTAAATTCTGTAGCTTACTGTTGGTAAATCATGTTGTTTTTTGTCATGGGATTTTGAAGGTTTTATGAATGTGGAAAAGGTCCACACGCGGCTGGACGTAGAGCAACTGTTCCGCAGGGGTTGGGCTGGGAGGTGTTTGATCATCCACCGTAATTTCTTGATCTTGCATGCAGCGATTTCCATCTCTTTGATGTGTAACATCTTTCCACTCGGTTGCTGGTTATTTTTGTGGGAGTGATTTTGAAAAATGGGACGAAAGTGGATCGAACGGAAGTGTGTAAGACGCACTGCCAGGTGAATCCAGCTGGCAGTTGTATCATGTGGAATGTTTATCACATACGGATTAATTTGTAACAGCAGAATATCAAGAAGGCAGTGCAAGAGTAGAAATATCAAATAGGCAGTGAAGTAAAAAAGCCAGTCTCTGTTAACGTAGCTTAGTTACTAGCAGGAGAGTGATGTAACAGCAGAGTATCAAGAAGGCAGTGCGAGAGTAGAAATATCAAGTAGGCAGTGAAGAAGAAAAAAAAGAGTGATAGTCAGTCTGAAAGACTAGACTTTATATAATTTTAAATGCTACAAATGCTGAAAATGCTGGGTGAAAGCCTCATGCGTGCAAACCAAGGTCAAAGGAGGTAGCTAGCTGGACGACGTCACGCTTACCGGAGTGCGCGGAGAAAGGAGGAAGCTCAAGCGGTACTATGACGTCACACACCTCAGTGCATTCTCGGTACATTTCGTCCCGTCGCCGTAACGTAACGCCAAACCTCAGGGTAACGTCGAAGTCGACAAGATCCTTTAAAATGATAAAATAGAGCCTTGGAATTGTTATGTATTACGAGAGTGTAAAAAATAAAAAGATTTTTTGTGTGTTGATGAATGTCAAGGATAATAAATACGGTGACTACTTCAAGGTAGGATAACATGTCAGATGTTACACATCATAATTATGCGACTACTGTAAGGCTCGTATCTTTTTTCTTTCACTTCAAGAAATTCCTGCCCTCCGGTCAGCATTTTCAGTATCGTGCCGGATGCGACCGTGCCGGATGCGACCCGTGCCGCAAGCGACCAACCAATTTGCCATCGTGCCACTAGCGACCCAAGCAGTGATGTATCGGTGGAGTCTGGGAATTTCTAACACATCCATCTCTGAATAAAATCCACTTAGATTGGGTTCGGCGCCGTAAAAATTGAAGAGCTTATTTCCAAAGTGACGTAAATCCAAAATTGACGGGTTTTCAATTTTCTTCTTTCATAGGCAAGTTTATAGGTTCTCTCATCGTAGACCTAAGGTTTTAAGTCGCAATACGTCTTGTATCCCAGAGATCTAAGAACTAAGTTTATTTGCCAAGTGTCGTAGCTCCAACGAGTATTTATTTCCTAAGTGTCTTGACCAATCCGATGGCTCTCTGGACATCACGTGATATCACTTTGAAGAATATGTAGAGCATCAGTTTGTGTTTGTTGTGTTTAAACCACTTAAATGTTCATAAATGCCACTCAAAGCGTATCTCAATGTATGATTTATTTCCAAAACGTCCTAACTCCAACTTACGGGAGACGATTACCACAATTTCCAATGATAGGAGATTTTTAAAACAGTGTCAGGATGTGTATAAAAGTAATGAATGAAATTACGTTGTATTCATAATCATATCTGAATTTAATTATACGATGAAATAAAACCGCGATTTCTGAAGTTTTGCATTCCATGGATTTACGTCACTTTGGAAATAAGATCTTCAATTCTTCTCTTGACAATGGGTCCCATGGGGCACTGTAAGCTACTAGCGGGGTCGCTACAGCCACGATTTTTGCTGGGTCGCACTCGGCACGTAATCAGCATTTACACACTGACGAACAGCTGAAGATGAATATCACACGCTGGTTACATTCCCAGGCGGGAGACTTCTGCCACACAGGAATACTTACGTTGATCCCACAATATAACAGGTGTTTCAATTCTGGTGGGGATTATGTTGAATAATAGTTCAAACATTGCTGTAGCTGGTGCCATTAATGTTTTTTGTGGAATTATGTTTCGTTTTATTTAATTTATGTTTGGGCCTCGTATTATTTTCTTGACCAAGAATCTTCTTCTTCTGCTTCAAACGGGGTCAATGTTTCTGGCCGTTCTTTTCCACTTTTTATCATTTAAATGATCTTGTCGACTTCGTCGTTACGCTGGGGTCTGGCGTTACGTTACGGTGACGGGACGAAATGTACCCAGATGCACTGAGGTGTGTGACGTCATAGTAACGCTTGGTGCATGTGTTCTCCGACAATCTCTACTTCGTTAGTATAAGACAAATCCTCGATTCTTGGATGTCACGGGTAATCTTGAGAACCACTGGATGGATTTTGATGCGGTTTTCACCATTCTGTAAAGGATATCTCGAGGATAGATTCTGTAGAAAATAATTTATGTATGATCAATGGAAGCCAAGCAGTAACGATTTCAGTGAAAAACTCGAAAACAAACTTGGCGTCCGTGCGCTTCTTAAGCTTACGCTGGGCAAACCGTTAAAAATATCAATATACTATGAGCGTAAGAATTGGTCAGCATGAAAAGTTCTACAGAAAAGTCCGCGAGAGCATATCTCTATCTTCAATACATCGCCCACTATAAGTGTTTTTAGACTGGATGGAAGGGGCACGTCCCCGCGCGCTCTGGTGAGCGTGACGGCATCCCGCGCTCTTGACCTTACTTTGCCCTTGGTTTGCACTTGCCGTTCGCGAGTATTTTGAAACAAGATAAGCAAGATAAGTGTTATGCAGATAATTTTCTAACATGTCAAGAGTCTTTGGCTTCGAGCGAAGCATTTCTAGCATTTTTGAGCATTTGTAGCATTTAAAATGATACAAAAAAGGCTCTCAGACTGACTGTCACTATTTCCTGTCCCACACATCATCTTCCTCTAACGTTTTCTCCTTCAGGTCTTCTCGGATATTGTCAGTCCATCTTCTTCTGGGTCTGCCCCTATTTTTTTTGTTCCATCTACAACGAAATCCATTACTCTCCTTCCTAGATAGCTTCCGTCCCTTCACATAATATGCCCATACCACAAAAGTCTTTTCTCCAGGATTTTCTTTGATGCTTCTGTTACTATAACAGTTCCTCTGACTTTCTCATTTTTGATGCGGTCCTTCTTCGTGACACCACTCATCCATCTAAGCATCTTCATCTCCGTCACAACCAGTTTATTACATTGTGCCTTCGTTGTAGCCCACATCCCTGCTCTATATAACATGGCGTGTCTCTTGACCAAGAATGCAGTATTTTAATGTAGGAAGTTTATCATCTGCCGGCTCCGTGATGTTGGGGTAGCGCGTCTGCCTCTCTCCCCGAGGACCCAGGTTCGATTTCCGCCTCTGTCAGGGAATTTAGAAACCTGCATGGGGGCTGGAATGGGGTCCACTGACTACACGTCACACCACTGCCTGCAAATGGCTAAGCAGTGGTCGTTTGGTAGTCCTAGGCCCTGCATGGAATGTGGTAGCACAGATGCCCCCCCCCCCCCCAATCGGTTAAGTTTATCACTTCATTTTTAAAATACCGAGGATCTTGGTAACATTACCACATTAAAACTCACGGCAATTTCAGAAAATAATTATGTGTGTGAACAACAGTCTGATAAAGTATGAGACCCAGAAATTTAATTTGTAAAGCAATGGACTATTTTTATAGAGACAACATTACTTTTGCTATAAAACACACACAATTAAAGTTACAAGAGTAAATATTAGTATACAGTTTACTTATGTTACTATTATTATAAATATGTGGTAGGCTATACATTTAGAATACGTCGCTATCTTGGTTTAACATTTCGAGATTTCACTCAAGGCTAACCTTAAACACACCCCCGGTAAACTGGTGGAGGAGTATAACAGAGGTGGACCACGGTGAAGACTGTGGTCATTGCCGAGGGGTAAACCGAGCTGTGGGCATTTCCAAGGCCGGCCATTGGGGACTTAGCAGCTAATTCGAATACAAACAGGGGTTACCTTAAATCTCAAGATATTGTATTCCACGATGTCTACTCCAGCTCCTCTATCCCGGTGATAGTCGTGTTCTATCGACCATCCTAGAGAAGAGAAGAATATCAGCAGCAGGTCATCGCAAAACCCAACTTTTTGTTCTCCTACTTAAAAGTAGGATGACGTCAATGCCTTTTTAAGCACAGTGGTGTCATCATTCCGCCTACCAACCCAGAATCTTTGTCGCTTAACAATGACTTCGAAGAAGAGGTGATCTTCCGCCCAGGACTCTTACAATATTTTCGGTGCTTGAGTAGGTCATTCCTAGGGTTTCTCCAGGTCTCCCGGATACGTGAACGATTTCCCGAGCAGGGCTACATCGTGGGAAGAAACTAAATTCCTTGAAACAACTAACTGCAGTGAACCGCATCTTAAAGCTGACTCCTACCATATATGAGTAGGGGAAAGTGTATGAATGATTCCTAATATATTCCTATTCACAACGATTTCGGAGAAAACTGTTGTCAACCAATGATATAATAATGTTATTGGTTTTACGTCCCTTTTAACTACTGGGGCTTTAAGAGACTCCAGGGTGCCGGAATTTTTCCCGGAAGGGGATCTATAACGTGCCAGTAAATGTACTGACACGGCTCCCTAGCATTTGGGCACCCTTAAATGCCAGATAACTGCGCAGGGATTCGATCCTGCAACCTTGGGATCAGTAGGCAGGAACATTACCGCTGAGCCACACAGTCAGTCAACCAATGATGTACGTGAACAGTACAGGTGATAATACAATTAATAGATTGTAAAGTTATGTTCTGTTTTATGGTTTTCTTTACAAAACATTTTTAAACATTCCACCGTTAACTGGGACGCACTTTGCAGCTAAAGTAGGCAGCTGTTGTGTATAACTGATTCAGACACATCCTAAATTCATCAGAAGCATTTCAAATGGACAATAAATACAATTCTACAACCGAATGTTGTTTTATTTCCGTACAAATCAACTTTAGAATCTAGGCTGATGAAGAACGTGAGACTCACTGGCCGTGTTCCTTTAAACAGACCTATCTCTATCAGATATAGGTTTAGACATTTGAAAGCAAGTTTTGAAGCTTTTGTCTGCAGTGTGCCGCTCCATGGAAGCGACACTTGTAATTTTGACGTAGCAGAGTGGGGGAGAATCAAGGTAGAAGCACTTGAAATATGGTGTTAAAAGATAATATGAAGATTAGATTGGTAGAGTAAAAAAAGAAGAAGCATTAAGATGATGATAATTGTCGTTTTGAGGCACGAAACATCTGGGTTATTGGCCCCTAATTGTTTGGGTGAGAGTGAAAATGTAAATGAAAGGAAAATAAACCTAAAACTAACTACATATAAGATATAAGGTGCGTTCAAAAAGTAACGAGCCGGAGGCTGGAATGCGCAAACCGGTGACTACATCGCCTAATCGTTACGTGTGTAACAAGGTGTGGTCCTGATCAGAGCGTGGAAGGTCACAGCCCGTCGCTAGAGGGCATGCGTGCACGTCACGTGACGATACAAAGCGAGAAGCAGCATGCATCAATCGTCCAACGCTGCCAGTCGCATTGCAAACAGTGACCTAAAGGCGTCAACCGAAGAGCAAAGAGGTGTTGTTCGGTTTCTGACAGCGGATGGAGTAGGGGGAACGGACATTCATCGCCGAATGTCACAAGCGTACGGCGAACACTGCATGTCTCTTGTAAGGGTCAAGGCGTGGCACAAGCGCTTCAGGGAAGGACGGGTGTCGTTAGCCGATGATGCCCGGTCTGGGGCACCATCGTGCATTAAAGATGACAACGTCCAGCTGGTTGATGCACTCATTACCCAGGACCGCCAAGTGACAGTGAACGCCATAGCCGCCGTGGTCGCTCCACGAAAATGCACGACCTCATACGGCCAACACAGTCGCGACACTCCTGCAGAAATTCAAATGGGAGGTTCTCGGCCAGCCTCCATACAGTCCAGACTTCTCTCCCTGTGATTACGCCATGTTTGGTCCCCTGAAAAGGGCTCTTCGGGGCCAACGATTTACCTCGGACGCCGACGTCCAGCTATACGTGCGGAACTGGTTCACATCGCAGCCCTGGGAATTTTTATGAGACAGCCATTCACCGCCTCGTGTCACAGTGGGACAAGTGTCTCAATAGTCAGGGCCAATACTTCTAACATACAGGTACTGGTTTCTTTAATTATGCCTCCGGCTCGTTACTTTTTGAACGCACCTTATACTTACATACTAGGAGAGTAAATGGAAAACAAAAATAAGAATAAGGCAAACAAAAGACAGGAGGGAAGGAAATGCCCTCAATCCTCGAAGAATGGGAATTAAGGGACTTGGAAGACAGGAGAGCCAGGAAAGGCAGATAGGAAATTTAAAGAGGAGAGGGACCGCCTAAAGGAAATGGAAGGAGAAAAACCAGAACCAGCTCAGGAAATTCCAACTCCCAAACTCATCAGACATGAGTCCTTGAGGGTGTATACAGTCCAGGGTGCACCATAAGTGGTGGGGCTACACACACCCTGCCTTCTTGAGGCCCTTGAGCAGAAGGCAGGAGACACAATGAAAAGAAAACAACAGGTCTGAATCCTGTAAGAATGAGGGATCAGGAAAGATGTGACAAGGGCGGGCAAGTGAAAGGCTCCCTAGGCCTCGGATAACCTAATACCGTCGGGGTCAGAAACGAACAAGAGTTGACCAAGGGAGGTCGACAGGCAAGAGAGACAGAGACAGAGAGACAGAGAGGAGCCCAGCACAAGTAAGTGGAAGCAATGCCGGACTCAGCAGGTGTCCCGTGGTCGCCAACCCACTGCCCACTAGATGTGAGGCCCTGGGGCTAATGAAGTATTAAGACGAGTGAGGGACGAGAGAAGTTTCTAACGAGCGCTAAATAAATAGAATAGCCAGGTTCGTAGAGATGAAACGATTAGCTCAAGATAAACAAGATGTTCAGTAAATAACATATAGCCTAATTTCTCCTAAATGCATGGGTATTGTTATAACTCTTTGTCCTTTTCAAAGAGTATAATTGAATGTTGGTTGTAGTAGCTTGTTGAAATACAACGTGCTATACGGATATTAAACATGAATATAATTTAATAAGTGCAGCTAACTGCCAAAATAAATATATACATGACCGTGCATACAATAACCTAAATAAGACCACACATTCAGTCACTACAGAAATCTGTCAACGAGACTTTCCTTTTGGAGCACAAAAGCAGGTGATAGCGGTCACAGGTTGTTCCACACAGTTTACACCTGCAGTTATCGTCCGGGTCGTGGAAATTCTCAGTCTGGCATATCCGGTGGTGGAAACCTTGGACAGCGTATCGCGTCACTACATGCCGTAATTCATACCCAACTTGAGTCCATTCTCTGTAAATCATGGCATCTGTTGAAAAGAACGTTGGCCATATGTCTTGCCGTTTTGCATTGAGTTCTTGTACAAGTTCTGTGTAGGCGGCGGTTGATGGTAGCAATAGGTTAAGGCGAAGATCTTCGATGAAAAATTGCTCTCTTGCTAGCACGTAGGTAAGGCGAGACCGTGTGAATTTCGACAGGCACAATGTTCTTTTCAGGAAAGTGGCTTTGACTCTTTCTATTTCTTCCAAATTTCTCTTCGTCAGTTGTAGCCAAATTGTCTCTAGTCCATAAGTTATGATTGGGGCAATTTTAAGGCGAAACAGGGTGATAGCTGTGGCTAAAGATAGCTGTCTCAGATTCCTTGTAGTGTGAATTGCAATATTTGCCGCGGCGACTCTTTCCTTGACGTGTAGGCTATAGACATCTCCTCTTGTCTGAAAAGTGATTCCCAAGTACTTGAAGTGTGATACATTCTGTAGCGGGACGTTCTTGTACATAATTAAGTCATTTGTTGAAAGTCTACCTCCTTTTCTGAATTTCATTTTCACAGTTTTAGTACCGTTCAGTGTTAATTCAATGTTTTCGGCCCATGTTGAGAGTTTATCAAAAGCAGATTGAATGCAATCTAAGTTTCGAGAAGTGAGGACCATGTCATCTGCTTTAGCGTATATTTTAACGTTATCAACTGTAATTTCTCCAGGTATTTCCGCAGTGGCTATGATGAAAAGCAGTGGACTCAGGGGGTCTCCCTGCAGTACTCCGTTGGTTTGGGTCATCGGGTTTGACTTAGACACTCTGTTCTCTATTTCTATTTGATTGTTCGACAAGATATTTTTTATTAGACGTGTCACTTGATTTATTCCGGTGATGTCTTCTATTTTCCTGATTAATAGTTGCCTGTTCAACAAGTCGAAAGCTTTTGTATAATCTATAAAAACTGCATTGAGCATCCCTCCTGGGAGCCTGAGTGCCGCCTCAATATCCTCCAGAAGACATTTTACTGCATGGATTGTGGATTTCCCTTTAATGAACCCAAATTGCTGCTCAGGGATTGCGTGAGATGTCAGTTTGCTAAGTCTGGCAGTTAATAGTCCTATCAGAATTTTTAGTGGCGCACACTCCAAAGCTATCCCCCGGTATGAGTTCGGGTCCCTCGAGTCACCTTTCCCTTTATACAAAACCTTTAGTGTAGAAAGCCTCCATCTGTTTGGGATGTTTCCTTGTCTTAGTCACGCATTAAAAAGCTCAGTCCATGTTGTTGCATGTGCAGTTTCCTTCAGGTGTTCGAAGAAGATACCATCTGGACCGCAAGCTTTTTTATCTTTTGTTTCTGCGATTTGTTTCCGAACTTCGTCCAGTGAGAATGGATTCGTTAACTCAATTTCTTCGTCTTGGTTTGTGTTAGGTGGACGTGTTTCTCTGTCTTGTAAAACCGTCCTGAAGTGTTTCTCCCATGTGCTAGTGGAATGTCTCTCGGGAAATAGGGTTGTTTTGGCGCTGAGGCTCTGAACCATTGTTGTTCAGATTCTGCAATGAGTTTCTTCTCTTCTTTTACAAGATGGTTCTTTTTGCTTTGATCTATAGTTTGCTTGTAGTGTTTTCTGGCTGTGTTATATGTCTCCAGGTCTTTCTGAGTTAATGTTATTTTTGCTCTATGTAGTGCGATTAGCGCTGTTTTTCTTGCTTGATAGCACTCTGTGGTGAACCAAGGTTTTGCCCCCCGTTGGCTCCATTTTTTCGTTACTATTGCATGTGCCAGCTGTTCTTCAATTATACTCAAAGCTTCGTCTATGTTACCTCCTTTGATCTCTTGTAGCGCTATGGGAGTCACATCCATGTTGAGTTTGCTTATATCGATTTCTCTGGTTATCCTTGTTGACCGCTTGGTTGGCTTCTCTTCTGCGAAAGATCCTTTCATTTTAATTGGGGTGCTGACCGGTAAGTGTTTTCGTACCGGCAGGTCTTGTCTGATTTCTTGATGTGTCTTGCCGCTGTTTGCGAACACAAGTCAATAGTACTGGAACCATTAGGTCCAAAGTAGGTTTTTTCCTTTTTGCCGTTGATCAACGTTAGGCCCTCCTTTTCTAAATAACTGTTCACAGTGTTCGTCTTCTGAGAGGGAGCATCAATCCTGCAGTTCATGTCTCCTAATAAGATTAGCTTGTCGTTTCTGTTTGTCAGGCTGAGAGCATTTGCAACTTCTTCCATTATATCATCTGCCTTATAGTCTGGTTGGAAGAACACACACATTATTAAGCATAATTTTGTTCTCACTAATAGAATATTTGGAGAGCTAAGCTGAATCTCGAAGGGGGCCAAGGCAGGTTTTATTAACATAGTTATGCCACCTTTGGGCCTTCCCCTTTCTCCTTGTGTTGCAAATGAATGAATGAATGAATTGAATAAAAATGTCCTGTGCTCCATTGTGTGGTCAAGAACGTTTCCGTAAGTGTAACTAAGTCATAGGCGTTGAAAGTATCCTCTGGTATCATGTTGATAGCGTTTTTCAATCCTTCTATGTTCCATAATAATATCTTCACCAGATTTTCTTTTCCTGAATTTTTATAAACTGATATTTGCTTTTTGTTGCGTGAAGTGGGCAATAAAGATCGTGAGTCCTTATTCCAAGGATCCTGCAGCCCGTTTCTGTGTGAAAGTTCGGGAGAGGCGAAATCGTCTGACTAGTACATTAATTGGCCAAAAGTCAGGGTTTTCAGTCATTCCAAGGTATTGAAATGATATTCCAACTTTGAAGGCCTTGTTTGTGCCTGTAGTGTTCAGGTCTTCACATGCTATATCCCCCTGAATTCCATTTTTGCGTAGAAATGAAATCACTTTGCCACCTGTTGTGTTCTCTTTCAGCTTCCCTATGTAGAGCCAAGCCGTTCTTTCTCCTGCTTGTAATCCTTCATCCTCCTTTGTCCCGATGACCACAGTTGATCTGGGGGTGCGCCGAGAGTTTTCTCTCCGGAGGGGTATTGTCCGGAGGGGTATTGTCCTCCATGGTGTGGTGCTTCCTCCTGCTTGAAGATCTTCGCCTTCCTTTGTTCCGAGAATCATTTCTGTCCTTGAGTTCCAATGAGTGGTCGCTTTCTTTCGGGGCGATGTCCTCCACGCTGCAGTGCTTTGCCTACCGTCTTCTATGGATTCTTCCCCCTTTCTAGGGTTACATTTCGGTACTATTTCTAGGGCTTTGTTGTTGACGAGAGGTGGGCATTGTTTATCATAATTGTATGATTCGTCCTTTGAGGTAATACATATATATATCTCATGTAGTGTTTCTGTTGGTTGTTGATGTTGTTTAGCAGGTTGCTTACAGGTGTTCATCCACAATATTGTCTCCTCTACCTTCTTCTGTATTATTGTTGGTATGGAATCCTTGATGAGATCTAATATCATATTCATTTTTTGATCTAGTTCTTTTAGTTTTGTGTCTAAACTAAAGATGGCGGCGATAGAAAACATGAATATGAGGTACCCTTTGTTAGTGATATCTCTGTAAAAAAAATTCATTCAATTCGGTTTCACCGTGTTTGGATTGATTTGGGGAATCGATTTGCACACATGCATGGCCGCCATATGTAAACTATTGGACTGGTGACCTTGTAGCTTGGTCAAAGAACGCTTCTCACATAAGGGTATGTTGTTGCAAGTTTTGGTAGAGATCAAATGATTAGGTTGGTTGTAATTTGATATAAGCTTTTATCATTTGGGTGGCCACCATAACGTTTCCGTCAAGATGGTGGCTATATAAAAGGTGGCAATGAGGTGCCCTTTGCTAGTGCTACCTCTGTACCAAATTTCGTTCAATTCGGTTTCACCGTGTTTGAAAAGATGGGAGAATCGATTTGCACACATACATGGCCGCCATCCGCAAATGATTGGGCTGACGACCTTGTAGTTTTGTCAAAAGATTCTTTATGGATAAGGGTATAATTTTGCAAAATTTGGTAGAGATCAGATGATTAGATTGTTCGTAATTTGATTCAAGCTTTTAACATTTGGGTGACCGCCATTGCGTCTTCAAGATGGCGGAAATATAAAACTTGACACTTGAGTGCTCATTATAATGCTACCACTGTACCAAATTTCGTTCATTTTGGTTTCACCGTGCTCGAATTGATAGGGGGAATCGTTTTGCACACATACATGGCCGCCATCTGTAAACTGTTGGGCTGATGACCTTCTAGTTTAGTCAAAAGACGCACGCCATACGAATATATGTTGTTGCAAAATTTCGTAGAGATCGGATGATTAGGTGATTCGTTATTTAATTTCTGCTTTGAACATTTGGGTGGCCGCCATTAAGTGTCCGTCAAGATGGCGGCGATATAAAACATAGCACTGAGGTGCCCTTTGGTAGTGATACCTCTGTAACAAATTTTGTTCAATTTGGTTTCACCGTGTTTGAATTGATAGGGGGAATCGATTTGCACAGATACATGAACACCATCTACAAAATATTCGGTTGATGATCTTGTAGTTTGATCAAAATATGCTTCCCTCATAAAGGTATGTTGTTGCACAATTTGGTGGAGATCATAGTATTAGGTTTATCGTAATTTGATTTAAGCTTTGCACTTTTGGGTGGCCACCATTACGTTTTCGTCAAGATGGCGGCAATATAAAACATGACACTGAGGTGCACATTGCTAGTTCTACGTCTGTACCAAATTTCGTTCAATTCGGTTTCACCGTGTTCGAATTGATAGGGGGGGGGGGGACAGACATTCAGAGTTCACACACACACACAGACTCACACACAGACAGACACACAATTTTTGGCCCTGTGTAGATCTCATAAGTCTACTTTCATTTTTTGCAAAAATCGAAAGTAGGCTAAAAACCATGGAGAGCCGTATCTTTCTCTTGAGACTTAGGACACAATCACGTATCTAGAATACTATTAATAATTAAACAGTTGTTGTTGATTCATTTAGGGGATTTGCGACATCGTTGCTATGTAGCCCCATTTACTTGGGTATGTGTGTAATTTTTATGACAACCTGTGTTATTGTAATGGCTGTTTTAGTGTGTATATTTTTAATTCAGATGAGGATTGAGAAGGAGGCGGCCGTGACCTTAAGTTAGGAACCATCCCAGGATTCGCCTGGAGTAGAAGTGGGAAACCACGGGAAACCACATCCAAGATGGCTGAGGTGGGAATTGAACCCGCCTCTTTTCACGTATGCCTCACGAGGCGGAGTGTACCCCATTCGAGCCCTCAGATTTAACTTTTTTGGCATAGCCGGTGACAGTCAAATGTGGTAGCCACTACGCAACGAGTCAGACGAGATAGCATGAAAGAATTAAACAGATAAGATTTTCGCCAAAATCATAATCAACACTCATAATCTGTCCTTTTCTTACTGACACATTTAACTGATCTAGTAAAATACCAAACAAAAGACTTGCTTTGTTTTCTGTTTTATCTTACATACAAATACCTTAATTTTGTTTGTTCTTGAGGTATGGTTCATCAAATATAACTATATTCTTAGCCATGGTTTAGGTTTACATATGTCTTCCTATTTCTTAGCTAGTAGAGGAAGTTCACGTGGTTTAATGCTCGTCTGCTTTTAAGCAAACTTTTGGAGAGAAATTCAGCCAGCAAGTTAGACCTAAAATACCCTGCACTGCGAAGTAGGCCTAAGTAAGTTGGTTCGTGTGCGGAAGATACAAATTTTATGCTAATTGTGACAGGGAAGTTTCTCTGAATCTATACATTCATGTGCCCTGTTCCGTAGTTTCATTTACATAAAAGTACGAGGGGGCCGTTTGTTTATACCTGCAGCACCTTTATTCCACTCACAGCCGCCCGTAGTGCAGGTAGACAAAGACAGAAAACACGAGATAAGAAAGCTCATTTTTCTTTGAGCTGCGTGAAACAAGAAACACTTTTCCAAGTGGCGGATCCAGCAGTGAACGGTTAAAGCCGATTCTCTTATCTCAGGTGGTAATGAATTTGGAATACTTACTTTCTGTTTGGTGTAGGCTATTAGGAACTAAATAATGTACTAACGCAATCAATAGCCATAATAATTACATTTGTGGGCATACTGCGAAGCTTGTGAAAAGGATGAATCATGAAAGAATGGCAAAACAAGCGATATGAGAGACGGATGACAGATAAGAGAGTATGAGGAAGACCTAGAGTACGGTGGTTGGGTATGTTGAGAGAACGGAACCTGGAGTGAGTTTGGTGGTTGAGGAAGAATGATGAACAGACGGAGTTAAGTGGAGGGGTGTCATATTTGCCCCGACTCGGCCCATGCTAGGAAAAGGAAATTGATGATGTTGACTGCGAAGCAGAGAGATTAAGGTGTGCCAGATAATTATATATTATTTCATGTTTGATGAGGGTCATTGTGCAAATTCGAAGTTAAGGATAATTGGACAATTGAGTATTTAATATTCTACAATAAAACCTGTCTTCAATGTTATCAAATGGGACTCGTGAACATTTCCGTTAAACACAAGTTTCCGGTTAATAGAGGTAGGTCTATGCTAATATATAAGGTGCGTTCAAAAAGCAACGTGACGGAGGCATAATTACAGAGACCAGTACCTTTATGTTAGAAGTATTGGCCCTGGTTTTGAGGCACTTGTCCCACTGTGACACGAGGAGGTGAATGGCTGTCTTATAAAATTCCCTGGGCTGCGATGTGAACCAGTTCCGCACGTACAGCTGGACGTCGGCGTCCGAGGTGAATCGTTGGTCCCGCCGAGCCCTTTTCAGGGGACCAAACATGGCGTAATCACAGGGAGAGAGGTCTGGACTGTATGGAGGATGACCGAGAACCTCCCATTTGAATTTCTGCAGGAGTGCCGCGACTGTGATGGCCGTATGAGGTCGTGCATTGCCGTGGAGCGACAACGCCGGCTATGTCGTTCACTGCCACTCGGCGGTCCTGGGTAATGAGTGCATCAACCAGCTGGATGTTGTTATCGGTAATGCGAGGGGTGCCCCAGACCGGGCATCATCGGCTAACGACACCCGTCCTTCCCTCAAGCGCTTGTTCCACGCCTTGACCCTTGCAAGGAACATGCAGTGTTCGCCGTACACTTGTGACATTCGGCGATGAATGTCCGTTCCCCCTACTCCTTTCGCTGTCAGAAACCGAACACCACCTCTTTGCTCTTCGGTTGACGCCTCCATGTCACTGTTTGCAATGCGACTGACAGCGTTGGACGATTGATGCATGCTGCTGCCTGCTTTGAATCGTCACGTGACGTGCACGCGTGCCCTCTAGCGACGGGCTGTGACCTTCCACGCTCTGGTCGGAATCACACCTCGTTACACACGCCACGATTAGACCATGTAGTCACAGGTTTGCCCATTCCAGCCTCCGGCTCGTTACTTTTTGAACGCACCTTATAATTAAACAATAAACAGGTAAATAATGGACATACTGAAAAAAAATGTATTATGAACATACCTTATTTAGTGTTGTACTTACATATTTCTTCTACGAGTTAGTACAGCACTGTACAAGCCAAGCTTACAATGATAATAATAATAATGTTATTGGTTTTACGTCCCTTTTACGGCTGCGGCTTTCAGAGACGCCTGGGTGCCGAAATATTTCCCCGAAGGGGATCTTTAACGTGCCAGTAAATCTACTGACACGGCTCCCTCACATTCTTTGTGCACCCACAAATACCAACTGACTGCGCCAGGATAGCTTACAATGAACATAGAGAGGTATTTGTTACTTGGCAGCTCATTAAAGCGAGTATTGGGAAAGCCTTGGGTAACAGGAAACAGGCAAATAATCGTACATCATCACGTATAAATTAGTGGACAAAAGAAGGAAGACCTATTTGTGCATTCCCTGTTAGCTACAGAATCAACTGTTACAGCAGAAAAGTTTCACTTACACAGGGCCACTGATAATTTTCTAAACACGACATTCTGGAACTTGTACATTTTCCGTCAAAATTCTTATTTTGATTTCCGTTGTCCGTGTAACACAATCTCCATTTAGTGAAGGGAATTTAAAAGGTTTTTTTTTTACCCTCAACTTTACAGGACCGTCAAATCTTTCCGTTAAATAATGGGTCCGTTAAAGGCAGGCTTTAGTATATTTCCCTTTACTGGTGCATAATTTCGGATTTTATGACAGATTGCAGTCTCTTGTCGATACGGCGTACTGGTATGCAAGATATACGTAATAGACAATCCATACTATTTTATTTATTTATTTATCGCATGGCGTTTAGTGCCGGGAGTGTCCGAGGACATGTTCGGCTCGCCAGAGGCTGTAGCTGCTTCAAGCGGATACCCATAGGGTGAGCTACAATTTTCGTTCAATTTCAAGTAGTTCCAACTTTCGCTACCAGATGTCACTGATACCTAGTGGCGATTGTTGGAACTTAGATAGAGCGTTCCAATGAAATCTAACCTAGAAATTTAGCTTCATACAAGTTCAGTTAGTGGAAGGACCTTTTACATGCCATAATCTATGGCATGAGACCGCCGGCTTTACTTCCCCTCCAAAGGAAGGCATAGCCTACTGCAGGATTTCAACGCTCTTAAAAAATCCGACGACTCCGGCCGGGTTTGAACCCGCTATCTTGGGCACAGCAGTTCAGCATGCTACCAACTACGCCACCGAAGCAATCCATACCAAGTTATACCATTGCCTAGAGAATAAACTGGAGTTATATGTTGTTGTTGCTGTTTTGATTAGGGGTTAGAGACGTCACATTGAGTATGGAATTTCTTATTGTTAAAGTTTTATTTATAAACTTGCGACATCGTACTCATCAATCCCGTATACATGGGTGTGTATGATTTGTCTGATAACCTGTGGTACTGTGCGTCTTTAGTAGTGTGTATATTTGTAATCGAAAATAGAATTGAGAAGGAGGCGGCTATGGCTTCAAATTAGAGACCATCCAAGATTTGCCTGGAGTAGAAATGGGAAACCAGCAAGGCTGAGGTGGGAATCGACCCCACGTCTTCTCAGTTCTGATTCACGAGGCTGAGTGAACTCCGGTCCAACCCTCAGACCAGAAGTAAGTGTCTTCGAAGAGACAGCAATTGAACCAGAAACCCTTTGATGACAGCCAAGAATGCTAGTCACTGAACCACGAGGGGGTCATGAGATAAATCCAACTCGGAAAATGAATGGATTTGACCTCCCAAGGGAACTATGGTGTCGCCTCAACAGACTGAGAACTGGGCATGGGCGCTGTAATTTCTGGCGCCATAAGTGGGGCTGGATGGATTCTCCAATGGGTGCATGCAGTGAAGAGGAGCAGACCATGGACCATGTCATCCTGCGTTGCCCACTTCATGCCTACTCCAGAAGCCCCAGCGACCTGTTTCATCTATCAGAAAGGGCTGCTGTGTGGTTGAAGAACTTGGACCTGGACTCATGAATTCCTTGTTTAAATAAATGTTATTTACGATGATTGTTACAGTGTATGAGAAATAATTATTTTGGTCCAATCGTTGTGAAGGGTTGTAATTTAGTGACAGGGTTGTCAATGTTACTTGCTGTAAAGATTCCTCTGTCAAGAAATCGGTCTGATGTTATATAGGCCTAGCCCTATACCTTTGAATTCAATTTCAGTGCTACCTAATCCTACTGAATTGTTCTTCATTGGTGATTATTGATATGGACCTTACTTTGCAATATGTGCCTACACCTCTAGTTTTGTGATAATTATTCGGTTAATAATATAATATCGTATGGCCACGGGTGCCGGGTGCAAGCTTTGTTATTTGACACCCAGAGGGTAGCTTGCATGTCGAATTTCGTTGTTCCTTGACTATGAAAGTCAAGGAGGTTAGATGTTAGATATCTAAGCTCCTTGAACACTATAGCGCTTTCTAGTAGAGAAATGAGGAACTTTGTGTTGGCGGAAACTCCCGAGATTAATTTTGCCATTATGAACTCGGCCTACTGAATTCAAATAGGTTCTTTGACATGCCAACATCGTATGACATGCGTTTCGTATTTTTTGCCGCCTTTCAAAAATCACTTACAACGGCCAGGAGCGAACCTACAATCTTGGGGTTAGTAGACCGACACGATATCCACTCACCCACCGTGACAAGCTGTTATTCGGTTGATGTTAAGTCTCTTGGTGTATGACAGTTACTTACAGTAACTTACTTCTTAGCAAAGCAATATTTTTACTCTATCAAAACACATATTATTTTAGAGCACCTCTTGATATAGTGGCTAGTATTCTTAGAGGTCACGCCTGAGATCGGGGCTCGATTTTCGTTTCTGTCAAGAAATTGCATTATGGTCTGCTATTTAGGCTATAGCTTTGAAGTCAATTTCAGTGTTGCCTAATTGACAATTACAATATCAATTTTGGTCTTAGTGTAGGACCGGGTTGCATTTAGAGGCCACGACCGCTTCCGTCCCAAAATCTAGCCTCAATTACAATTACACACACTGCCATCTTCATACATCTCAATAAGACAGGTCATCATACAAAATTGTACACACCCCCAAATACGACGGGCTGAAATTACAACGATGTACAATCTCCTAAATCGAAACGACAATAAACAAGAACTGCTGTTTTTAGGGGTATGTATAATTTGGGCCACATACTGCGGCACAATAGGCTGCTTAAGCTTATAATGGAGGGAAGAGTAAACGGTAAGAATTATAGAGGAAGACCCAAATTGGAGTACATGAGTCAAACACTGGAAGTTATGAGTTGTGGCTCATGCTGTGAACTGAAGAGAAAGACGGAGAGACGGGAAGAATGGCGAGCTGCTACCAACCAGCCTCACGGCTGTTAACCAGAGAGAGAGAATTTGTCTGATAGCCTGTATTATTGTAGTGTTGAATTGTATTCGTAATTGAGGATAGGATTGGTAGAAGGCAGCGTTGGCTACATATTAGGGACCATCCCATAGCCTATTCATTTGGAGTATAACGAGGGAAACTACGCAACATTACTTCGAGGATGGCTGAGGTTGGAGTCGACTCAGCCTCTTCTCAGATCTTCCCCACAAAGTAAAGCATGCTCCGTTCCAGTCCTCATACCAGAACTAAATTTCTTGGTAGAGCCGGGAATTTAACTGATGGCCTTTGTTGATGGAGTCGCATTACGTAACCTGAGACCACTGACTTGCTGAATAGCAAGCTATGGAAATTAATTGTTTACTGGTGGCAACGGAACGAGTGGCATTTATTATAGAATTTAAATACGAGAGTATTTAACGAAAAGTGTTCCATTTTGTGTTTATTGTGTGAACGACTTTGTTCTGGATGGGTGGTAGCACTGCAGTTTACCAGAGCGTTACACTAAGCTCTTTATCACAGCGCCCAGCTCGTACTTCTCTTCAACACAGAAATGCTCCTTAAAATGATGTGGTTGGATGATTTAGAACGATACACGTAATTCTATTCTGTGAGCTACCGATAGTCTCCCAGGAATAGTGCAGCCAGAGCTGCAGCGTTCAGGGGTAGTACATTCAGATTTTCACAGCAGTGTATGTGTTCACGGTGTATATAGGCTTATAAGCATGTGATATGCAGGGTCTTCTATCTTGCTTGGCAAGGTCATTCTCGCTCACGCGCTCCGCCAGTGACGGCTCAGTTGCCGGCTGCCGCACGCGCGTATGTACGGCAGAATACGGTGCTTAATGTCAGTATCATGCATTTTTACTCACTATGTTTACAGTAGATGCTGAAAATGTTCCCCATCCGATGCCAAACCAAATCGGCATCTTCTTATGAAATTTCCGGTAACGAATATTTCACACAAGGCATTGCAGGACTATACACAATCACAATAAAACAACTGGCTAAAAGATTCAAACGTACAGGTTCAGTAAACAATAAAAATAGACGTAAAGGTTGTTATTTCCAGTAAATCTACTGACACGGCTCCCTCATATTTAAGCAACTGGTACATATCGACCCTCCATACAGCCATTTGAAAGAAAATTTTGGATTTTTTTTATTGGCCCATACGAACGTATGTTTTATCTAGTTTCCAGAAATGTATAATTTATATATGTTTTCTTGTTATTTAGCTTAGTTATTTACATTTAAATGATCGGTGCGCACGTGTTTCAGCAGCTGTCACTCTGACAACTTGAGGTTTCTGGCTTGATATTTCAATATTATTTCATTCAAAGCGCGGGATGTGTTTGAACGCTTTATTTCTCATACTCAGAAGTTAGTTTTACTGGCGGGAAGCGGATGGTAGCACTAACCATGTTGTATTCTTTGACTAAATGAAGGAAGAAAATTTTATTCCTTGCCATGTGACCATGTTAGTGATAGTTATTTTGTACATATGGTCTTGTGGTCTTTATGTTATCGTATATTTTGAAAGATGGGCTCCAAGTCTCGTACGCAAAAGAGAAGGAAATCAGGCGTGTTGCAGGGGAATCAACACGCTAAGACACGTACGGAATTTCAAAATAACAGTGTTACTGATAGTGTGAATAATCGTGTGCCAAAATGTGATTCACATAGGTTAGGTTCAGACATTGTAAATACTGACGTATTTAGTGATGTTAATTTTTGTTCTGGGAACGTTCTGTTTGGTTTAGAATGTATACAGACGATGATTTCATTTGTAGATTGCCCTGAATGTTTTACATGTAGTAGTTTAGTCATAAACGAAGTAGCGAATAAAATATTGGGCTGGGCCATTTCTATATTATTATCATGTAAGATGTGTGGCTATCACTCCGTGGCTTAGGCGGCAGCACGCCGGCCTCTCACCGCAGGGTCCGTGGTTCAAATCCCGGTCACTCCGTGTGAGATCTGTGCTGGACCAAACGGAGGCAGACAGGTTTTTCTCCGGGTACTCCGGTTTTCCCAGTCAAAATTTCATTCCAGCAACACTCTCCACTATCATTTCATTTCATCTGTCATTCATTTAATCATTGCCCCAGAGGAGTGCGTCAGGCCTCGGCAGCCGGCACAGTTCATATCCTCGCCGCTAGATGGGGGCTTCATTCATTCCATTCCTGACCCGGTCGGAGACTAGAACCAGGCTGTGGATTTTCATTCATTTTCAAGATGTGTGGCTATTAAACACGAAAAACCCTGCATCTTGGAGTAATGGACAGTATTTGCCACTTTAACAACGGCTGTACGTCAGAAGTGGACATCCTCAAGAAGGCTGGGATCAATCCCGGCAAGTTTACAGTGTCCGGCGTAGGTGCTGCAGATAAGGACCACCTTGCTCTGGCTCTGAAGCAGTGTACTCCGGAGCAAAAACAACATCGGAGATACTTACGGGCGAGGAGGAAGCACAAGATCGACCTAAAATCCCAAGAAGAAGGCACCACCTATGCATCAGGAGGCTTTTAGGAGCAATAGAAGTAAGCTACTTTATTCTAAATGTGTATCTCAACGTTAAGTGACTTTTTCTCAAGTTTCATTTTTTTCAGTATTTGTCATTACTTCGGCAGATGAAATCTACACTTAGAATAGAGATATTAACTTCATTTAAAAACTAAATTTTAGGTAAATAACGCAGCTATGTTGTATAGCAGAATTCTACAATTACATTGAAATTAAGGGTCCGGACCCCTGCAATTAAATTATTTTTCTCTATGAGATTAATTGCATTTTTAGAAAAACATTAATAAATTTGGCCCTATGGAATCTACGAAAACTATTCAGCTAAGCAACACTCAGAACGTATAGCTAAGCAATCTGAAGCAACAATGAGTATTTTATGTTGAATAGGAGCAGAGATATTACGTTCCAAAAATTCATGTTATTTTTTCAAAAAATCTTCGAAAAAACCCCCCAGAAATTAATTTTGGATTATTTTATGCCAGAAATCCACTAGTTTATATCCTTAGCATCCGTGATATCTGTTTCAAGAAAATAGGATAACTTTGCTGAAATTTCATCACTCGTGTCGATGAGTACCTTTTAAGCAACTCGTCAACTGACTGAGCCGAGATTCGATCCCGCTGTCTTGGGATCAGCAGATGAGTACGTTAACGCTGAGTCACGCAGCCAGTAGCCGATTGGTCTATGAAACGCTCTATCCCTGGATTAGGTAGCTGACGTTGGGAATCCCACAGCTGACAAAGGCTCCAGATTTTTCAAAATTCACTCTTGCAAAATACTGCAATTATGCTGAGTTTCCCCAATCCTCAACATAAATAAATACAATTGTACGCATTGCTACAGTTACCACAATAACACATATTATCAGAAATGTATCATACATACGAGAGTACATGGGGCTGAAGAATTTGATTTTACAAATCCCTAAATAAATCAACAACACTAAATCCACATAAGACAGTGCTCCAATAGCAATTTGTTTCCTATATTATACGGCCAGTGGCTGCAATTTTGAAGGTTTGGCGTGTGTTGAAGGCTGTAATCAGAAATATACAATACCTTTATTTCACTATAAATTACAAGGCTGGCTTACTTGCCTACGTTAATAATAGAAATGTAATTATATAGCCTATATTACCGTAGCCTACATCTGAAGTGAAATTGAATATCTAACTTATCTTCGCCTTCAACCAATTATACGTTCGACTTGTGGAGAAGTTTCGCTGGTGCCTCGTCTGTAACTCCCTGTTGGGAGGAAAGAAGTATTTCACCCTTCATGGTTTATGGATCCCCATCGTTTGTTTCTGCAGTTCATGGACTGTCCTTAACGCCCTCTGGACACGCAGGGTATGCGGCAAAGTCGCGCCTTCAGAGGCCTGTAATTATCTTAACCTTCCTTCCGCTACACGAACTACTGTTCTGTTGTACAGTAGATAGTGTGAGCAGAACTCTGCATGCAGAACAAGAGTCACGACATCAGTTCTTGGGTTAATTGACTTGGCGAAGGCTTAGCGTATGGGAGAGAAATGTTTTATATGTTGGTGATTCATTGAGAGGCTGGCAGTTATTGGCACATAATGTTCTGAAGAGATTCCTTTTCAATAGTTAAATATGAGTTGTGTAAATTAAGTGAGGAGACTAATTATTGTTACAGTGGTTTTATGATACTGCCATTACAATTCAACACCGTCCCCGTGCGTAACCACAGAGAGTTGGAGGCGTTTCTTCTATTCCTCATAGGAGTGCTGAAGACATAAAATCATTTCCTTAAAGCTATTTAGGACATCATATCCAAAATCCTTTTAATAGGTGGGAGGGTTATTTTTATTGAAAAGATAATAATAATGTAATAATGTAACTTTATCTACATTTGGAGAAAATAACGGACACCATTCCTACTTCATTCATTCATTCATTCATTCGTTTACTTGCAATTGGGGGTGTGTCCCCCGGTGGAAAATTAGATATACATAACAAATAAATAATTGTACTTGACAATTCACTAACAATTAAACTGGAGTATTTACACAAATAGTCAGTCTTTTCTTAAACACACCTATATGTTTGGGAAAAGGCTCTAAGACTGCGGCAGGTAGAGAGTTCCAATTATCAATGGCACGGTTTACGAAAATATTTACCATAATTTGTTCGCTGTGATCGGCCCTTAACTTTGAAAGGGTGATCGCTCCTACCCATGTAAGTAGGCTTTTCCATACGTTTGCTAAGCTCACCCCATGCTGGTTGATTTGTATACGTGTTGTACATAGCGCAGAGTCTAGATTTCATCCTCCTAGCCTCAAGTGATTCCCACCCAAAATTCTTTATCATACGGCTCACACTGCTCCTGGGATTAAAGTCACTGAGCACAAATCTAGCGGCCTTTCTTTGTACCATTTCCAACTCATTTATGAGCCCTACTTGATATGGATCCCAAACCGCCGAGGCGTATTCCAAAATAGGTCCTACAAGTGACAAATATCCTAATTCTTTAGCAGAGGTACTACTTCCTTTTAATACCCTCATTACAAAGTGCAGCGATTTATAAGCTTTAGAAACTACACATCCTATATGACTGCTCCATTTCATATCATTTCTTACGTGAACGCCAAAATATTTGCAAGAATCTTCTTCTACAAGGATTTCCGAGCCAATGTTATATTGAAAATCTTGCCTTCGCACTTTCCCTATTTTTATTAGACTACATTTTCTTGTGTTTATTTTCATTTTATTTTCGATCGCCCACTTATAGACCAGTTAAAGGTCATCTTGAAGTACTGCATTGTCTGGTGAGTTATGTATCTTTCGATATATTACACAATCATCCGCAAACAATCGACAGTCACTGCGAATCCCATTTGGTAAGTCATTTATAAACGCCAAGAATAACAAAGTTCCGATTACGCTGCCCTGAGGGATACCCGACGTTACAGTAATTTCATCCGAGAATCGGCCTTCAACTTTCACTTTCTGGGAACGACCCGTCAAAAATTCTTGGATCCATAAAATTACTCTTCTATCAATCTTCGTCGAAGCTAATTTAAGTAGTAGCATGTCATGCGGCACGACATCAAATGCCTTCGCAAAATCTATAACTACGGCGTCGACTGAAACTCCATGGTCTAACGATTCGCTAATGTCTTGAAAAAGTGATAGCATCTGACTCTCGCATGAGTAACCTTTCCGAAATCCATGTTGCCTATCATTAAACAATGATAATGTTTCCCACTGTTCCCTCAAGTAGTCGCAAATGAGATGCTCCATCTGTTTACAAACGATGGACGTAAGACTAACCGACCTGTAGTTGCCCAATTCAAGTCTGCTCCCTCCCTTAAATATTGGGACTACCGTAGCTCTTTTCCAGTCATCCGCGATTTGCGGATTGTTTATGGACACATTAAACATCACCTCTAAGTATCGTGCCACTGCCCTACCTCCTAGTTTAAGTACTTCACTAACAATATTATCAGGACCCTTCGATATATTGTAAGATAATTTTTGTATTAGCTTTACAATTGCTGACTGGTTTATTTGGAGAAGTGGAGCCCCTGATTCACCGTTAAGGTCCAACACACAGCTATCGGATTTATTGAACACACTACCACAAAAGACATTTAATTCATTAGCAATGGCCTGCTTCTCAGTAATTAATTTACCGTCACCGGACATTATCATCGACAAATTATTTGAATTTCCCTTTCTTCCCCTAACATAACTGTAAAATTCTTTCCACCCATCGCCTCCCGAACCAAGTAAACCTTGCATATAATTGTCATGAGCAGCCCTCTTTCTTAAGACGATCTCTCTTGATAAGGACTTAAATTTCAACATATACTTGTCACTATCATGTCTTTTATTGTATAATTTCCTAATTTTCCGTTTAAGACTCCTGATTTCCCGTGTGTAATACTCAGGATCTGGTTTTTTTTTTCAGTAATTTAAATGGAACAAATTTATCAATAGCGCTATTTAAAATTTTCAAAAAGTTAGTCCACAGGATATTAATGTGATTTCCTTCCGATGCCCATCCTACAAATAGCTCATTCAAATACCCCTGAAATTTGCCCTGATCCGCCCTTCGATACTGGAATATGATCTTATTTGCTACATCAGAGTCTAATTTTGTAATGTCACCGTATCTAATATTTAATTCAACCCCAGAATGGTCACTAATTCCTGGTACTTTCAGACTGTTAATATACAGCTCTACAGGCTTTACGAGATAAACATCTAAGGTATTATTGCCCCTAGTTGGGAAGTCAACTACTTTGGAAAATCCCCCCTCCCTTAAGAATTTGTTTGCCACGCTCTGAGCTTGACCACAGCTAGTTGACTCACCAGACCAGTCTACTTTGGGGAGGTTTAAATCTCCGGCAATTATTATGCTCTTTTTCATAGCATTACCCGTACAAGTTTTATTATACAGTGTGTCGAGAAGCGAAAAGTTATCTTTCGGTGCACTATACGCCCCTATCACCTGAAGAGGGAATTTATTCCCTTTATCCGAAATCTGTACACATAACGTTTTATGATCCGTATCAGCCCACTTTAAGAAACTAGCTATATTTTTGCACACCAAAAGAAGACTCTCCTTTTACGACCATTTAACACGAATGAACTCCGGAAGATTGCCCAATCGAATCTGTGCCTACTTTGTGGGAAAGAAAACCAAAGGGATATGGTTTACAGAGGTGGAAAAAGACCTACAAGAACTGGGGATATCACGTGAGGACATCTTGGAACGTGACTCTTTGAAGACGAAACTTGGGGAAATACAAAGTTTTCAGCCAAAACCTGGCTCATAATGTTCTGAAGAGATTCCTTGTCAATGGTTAACAAGAAGTTCCGAGAAGAACTAGACAGCCTACTTTTCATGCCAATGATTATTCTACAGAATATGAACTTATCAACAATAATGACGAAATTAAGTTGGTAATATCGAAATATCTAATTAGTTCAAAATATACCTGGTATAATGAAGCCTCATAGAGCACTACAGTTGGCAGCCCTGGTGACTTAATATATTCTTAGTTCCATCTCTTAAGGTACCGAATACAAAATTTGGTTGAAGTCCAATGGACGTTACGTGCAGTTAGACACTGGATCTATCAGCACGCGTAAAAGCATGTTGCCAACAATACCATGCGTGTGCTGGTCAGAAATAATCTGAAATATTATGATATCTTGTTGTGCCAATTTTGGATGAAATCCATTTGTTAGTATAGAAGTTACATGTATTTTAAAATTGGACATATCAGCAGGCATAGAATCATGTTGGCAGCACTGCCTTGTATTAATTACTCCAAATTAATCTAGAATGTCAGGTGCAATACGTGTGCAAAGTATAGAGCTGTTGGCTTGCATACTTTCTGGTATATGGATATTAGTGTAAAATAAATATAGACAGTATTTATTAACAGTTGGCAGCCCTGATTGCTCTTAACAATACTTATAGTCATATCTGTTATGGTACACATAGCACATACGAAATTTGGTTGAAATCCAACTGATAGTATAGAAGTTACATGTATTTAAAAATTGGTCGTATCAGCAGGCTTATAATCATGTTGGTAGAACTGACGTATATAAGTTACTCGAAATTAATCTAAAATGTCAGAATATACGTGTGCATAGTTTAAAGCTGTAGGCTTGCATACTTACTGATATATTGGTATTTGAAAAAAAAAGAGAGCAATTATTAACAGTTGGCAGCCCTGGTGGCTCTTAAGAATACGCTCAGTCATATCTGTTTATGTACAGATATTACATACAAAATTTGGTTGAAATCCAATTGATAGTGTAGAAGTTATACGCATTTAATCATTGGACCTATCAGAAGGCTTAAAATTGTTTTGGCAACACTTTCATGGTTGGCCTCCTGGAAATTAAACTGAAATAGAATTATCTACATGTGTGCCAATTTTGGAATAGCTCCCATGCATACCTTGCAAGATATCCAACATGGAGCTCAAATTTCTAGTGCGTTTTTTCATCAGTTGGTAGCACTGACATCATTTTCAAATATGGACGTGAGATATTCCGGTGCACATCTTTACTCATACTAAATTTGGTTTTGATTGCTGCAGCCGTTTAGGAGTTGATAGGGGGACACACACACACAGCCAGACAGACAGACAGACAGACACACGCACATTTTCCCGGATCGATCTCATAAGTCTACTTTTTCCTCATTTTTGCAAAATGTGAAAAGTAGGCTAAAAATGAGTTGTGTAAATTAAGTAACGAGACTGATTGTAACAGTGGTTTTATTCTATTACCATTACAATTCAACACCGTCCCCTTCAAAGTAACTGCCTTGCGAAACCACAGAGCGTTGGTGGTGGTTCTTCTATTCCTCATAGCAGTGCTGAAAACGTAAGTCATGTACCAAAAGCTATTTATATCCAAAATCATTTTAATATGATATTGAAAATGATAATTGTTGTTTCAAGGTGCCTAACATCTAGGTTATCGGCCCCTAATGGTTTGGGTGATAGTGAAAGATGAGATGAGAATGAAAACTATAACTAATACTAACTACAAACTTACATACTAGAAGAAGAAATGGTAAACAAATAGAGGATGAGGCAAATAAAGGACAGGATGGAATGAAATGCTCTCAGCCCTCGAGGTAAGAGGATTGAGGGACTTGGAAAGAAGGGGAGCCATGAAAGAGAGATAGGAAAGGGAAAGAGGAGAGAGCCCGCCCCAAAGTCAGTGGAAAATGGGAAAAAACGGACCCAGCTCAAGAATCTCTCGGGATCACCAACTCCCGAACTCTCCAGCCGTGAGTCCCTGAGGGTGTAGCAATATCCAGGGTGCACCAGAAGTGGTGGGGCTACACACACCCTGCCTCCTTGAGGGCCTTGAGCACAAGGCAGGAGATAACAGGAAAACAGAAAGAAGGCTGACCCCTCTCAGAAGGAGGGTATCAGAAAAGATGAGACAAGGGCCAATTAAGGCGGGAAAGGAAGCGACTCCCTAGGCCTCGGACACCCTAATACCGTCGGGGTCGGAAGAGAACAAGAGTTGACCAAGAGAGGTCGACAAGAAAGAAGACGGAGAGGAGCCCGGCACAAGTAAGTGGAAGCAATGCCGGACTCAGCTGGTGTCCCTTGGTTGCCAACCCACGTCCTACAAGTTGTGAGACCCTGGGAGACTACTCCAGCTTTTAGAGACGCTGATGTGCCGGAATTTTGCCACGAAGCATATCTATAACGAGTCAGTAAACCTACTGACACGACTCCCTTGCATTTGTGCAATCTTAAATGCCAACTGACTGCACCGGGATTCGATCCCGATAACTTGGAATCAGCAGGCAAGAACGTTACCGCTGAGCCACGCAGCCAGTCCTATTGAAAATACCTGTAGAATATATGAAAATAGGCTATTTCATTAATCACGGTATTATATATTTACTCTGAGGTAGGTCTCCAAAAATTGGCAGCCAGCGATATATAAAAGAAAGTTCCCCCATAGAATATTATATCACCTCCTCCTCCCCCCCCCCCCCGATTCTGTAGAAAAGAGAATACAGTGTAGAAGTAGCTTATAACTTATTACGTTGTTAATTTATTAAAATATTAGTTTTCGTTTATAAACTGTGTTCTATTGAACCTGCTCCTCGGTTAGTTAATACACCACAACCTCTTAGTGTTAAAAGTCTCATCGTGTACAGTTACTGTATTTTCCAGTGCTGGAGGATTGTTGATTTGATTTATCTTGAGGAACGGTGACCGCTTTGACTTAAGACGGGGCATGCACTGGCACCGTAGTAAGATGATAATGCCTTTTTATAGTGCATTATGCAACGAGCCTATAGTGGCAATAATTAAGACACGAGTATGTTTATAAAACGAGCTTAAGCGAGTTTTATAATTTCCATACGAGTGTCTTAATTACCATTATAGGTGAGTTGCATACGACTATGTTCGACGATAGTTATAACTTTATTATAATGTTTTAACATAAATATTCATAAATATCTGTTGAGAGTCAGCCACTTGAATTTTGTGATCGGAGTGCATGCGCTGGGTAGGATATCTTGTTTTTCAAGTTCTTTGACCGACCGACGCATGCGCTCTGTGTGCTTGCAATGCCATATGCAGGCCATATGTTTACAGCCTGCCGTCCAGGGGCCTGTTCCACGAATGAACTTTGCACTTTGAACTTTTCAGTTCAGATTTTGTTCCACCATCACTTTTCGGATTTGTCTTGCAAAGTGAAAAGTGAAAAGTGTAAAGATAGGAATCTTTTCACTTTTGAAGACTTATGTTCCTCCATTGGTGCAGAAATGCAAAGAGCAAAGGAATGATTGAAAAGTTTTCAGAAATCTTTGCAAAGAGACGATCCCCTTTTCAGCTGTTAATGAACAAGTCTCTACACTAGTTTCTCGGTGCAGAATTTGGTTTAGTGTTATAAATATGTTACGCAGGAGCTTTTGTTATCATCAAGTGAGGATAAGGATGAAGAATCCAACAAGAAGACGTTCAAAGACAGGATGAATTTTCATATCCTCACTTTAGTATAAACAGGTTAAAAGTGCCGCCTGATCAATACTTTTATTAATTAAGATCACTGTGGTCATTAATGAGGCGGAACCTTTAACCTGTTTATACTAATTAGTTTATTAATACGGAACCAGAATGAACCTTTTAAGTTCTAAAATAACCTCACTTTGACGGAATTTCGTGAGTGTTTTCGTATTACCCCAATACAAACTGACTATATTCTTGAAAGAATTGGCCATTTATTGAAACCTGCAACAAAAAGAAGTCGATCTCTTTCCGAAACGGAACAAATTCTTATATGCTTAGGCTACATTGGTTAGGAAACGGTATAGCAGCAATGTATGGGACAGCAAAATCTACTAATTGCAGAACTGTTACTAAAGTCCTCAAGTTCACCATGAAAAATAAATCATTAAATCATGGAATAAATATACAGTTTGTTCATGGAATAAACATGATCGGATCATTCCTATGAAAAGACTTTTCACTTTGCAAAGAAATTGAGAAGTAATTCATAGATCATGGTGGAAGAGAAAGACTTTGCACTTTGCAAGAATTGAAAAGTGCAAACTGAAAAATGAAAAGTTGCAAAGTTCATTCGTGGAACAGGCCCCAGCTCTATAGCATTCACTAATATTGTCACCGAAGTCGTTTGAAAGCAATGCGCTGTGTAGAATTTGGAGTTGGAGATATTAAGGTACAGTGCTATTTCTTGTCTCATATTCGCCAGTTTATTTACGCGAACACATGGACAGTGCGTATTCCATGTCGGTAATTTATATAGAAATATGCTGTGTTTATGTCCGACATGTTGGATTTTGAGCGCATGCGCGAAGGTATCCTTACCTAATTGGTCGATGAATGAGCTCTGATTGGCTGGAGAAACTGTATCGTAATGAAAAACAGTGTTATAATGACCATCATTATGATACAGTTTTCTGACACATAATGTTTATATTTCGACATCCTCGAATATAAAAATATAATCGTTCTTCTTCTTCTACTTCTTCCGATTCGACCAACGAAGGACCACAACATTTCAACTGTTTCTTGCTGCATCGAGCTTTGACATCCTCCCAGTAATTTCGCATTAGTTCTCGCTGCTGTCGTTTCCTTTCCTCTGGCCACTTCTTGCCAGTTGGAAGCTTAGGCTTTTCTTGGAAACATCGGTGTGCTGTTAGTTTTTGCTTAAGGGGGGCACGTTCCCAGATATATTTGCTTGTAATTCCCACTTCTTGCAAATCTCTGTCCACCACAGTGAACCAAGCTCCCTTGGTTTTCATTTTAAGGAAGTAGGTGATAATTCTATTTGTCATTCGCCTGGGTTCGTTCTTGTTATATGACCGTAAAAGGTAATTCTCTGTTTCCTCATGGCGTCAGTTATTTTTCCACATGGGTGTAACGTACGACAATAACTACAGTATCGGCAGGAGTGTGCACTGGCCCACAATGGCCATCAGGCACATCCTGTTCCGAACCTAAGCTGGAACGGATCTGCTACTCTCTATTTCATCTTGCACTGCCCCTAAAAAATGATTAATTGCTCTTGTATTTAGTCAATTAAATCAACAATATTTTTTCTCCTAGCAAAACTCAAGTCACTCACTGCAAATACTCTGGCCATAAGTCACTCATTAGACTAAAGCCAGAGGTAGCGTCTAGATCTAATAGTATTATTATCATTATCTCCACATTTCATACCATCAAACTAGAGTGAAAGGAGCCCGGTTCACGGGCACCAGACTCTTAATTTTCACCCTGCATTGCACCTTTCAGGTGCTTTGCTGTCACAGCCTGAGAGTAGTGGTTGTGTCGTCACCTATATTCCCCATTTTCTTTTACTGGGTCCAAGATTTTTCTTAGAATGTTCCTTTCTTTCACTTCCAGTTTCTTTATTAGTCCCTTGCGATGCATTGCAAGGCACTCTGCAGAATACAAGGCCTCTGGACGTTATTATAATCGCCATTATAATTATTCTTGTTTGATAGACATTGAACATTGGGTTTGATTTTCTTGCTCTATTCTTCATCACAACGTAGGTCGTGTAACAAAACCTGTTAAGTACATCACATGTAGAATCCTTTTAGTTGGTAAGAGTTTTTAATGGAATAGACCAGTAGAGTTCTTCACAAAACTACTTGTTAAATAAAGGAAGATTGTAGTTTTACGTGACCGTTAATCTTGAGATCATGGGCCACGGGACCTACGTTTTTACGTGGATTCTGAACCGCAGGATATGGACTTTGAAAATCTCACATTCATTGACCGGGAATCAAACCCGGTCCACCGTGGTGAGAGGCAACAGCTTGACAGCTGTGCCACCATGCCCCCCCCCCCCCACTTGTTAAATACCAAGGTACTTTATATTACACTGTTTTTAGAGAATTGAACATTGATATTCGTACTGATTATACTGTAGTAGGTTATGTTTTTTTGCATAGTGGTGGTGTAAAATTGATGAGCTTTAATGACGTATTGGTAATTTTTCGTATAATGCTAAATTGTTTGCTTTCTGTCCAACAGATCTGAATGGTTTGAATTTTTAACAGCCTGTTGTTTTAATGTATGTGATGGTAAATTCAACTATACATTTGGTTTAGGTAACAATAATAATAATAAATGGTCTTGATATTTTTGTGTTATTGATTTTGAATTTATACCGAAGCATGGGAGATTTTTGCTCCGCAATACACACCAGGCCTTAAATGTAAATACGCATTAGGCCTATATCGGTATGTACAGTATAGTGAGTTCACCCTTGATATGTGGACGGTTTCTAGGAGGTGATTGTGTTTACAGTAGATGATAATGATGCTAAATTATCGAATTTTGATGTAGTATTATTGAATCGATTGTGGGGAGCGCTGTGGCTTAGCTGCTCGTCTTTCACCCGGATGGCCGCGGTTCGAATCCCGGTGATAGCGAGGTGGAATTTTCAACTGAAAAATCACGTGGCGTCAGGAAGGGCATCCGGCCTTAACTCCCCGGCCAAAACATAAATGAGCCTGGTTGGCTCCGGCGACCCCAATTAATTGGGAAAAGACGAAGAAAGAAAGTTATTATTGAATCGATTGTGGGGCGATATTGTAATCTTATGTTGCCATCAGATGGATTTCTTTATTGTACAGCTGTACGAACACGTACAATCTGCTTTATTTATTTATTTATTTATTTAGGGGCTTGGGCATCGTAGTCATTACAGATCCATGTACCATGGCTGTGTCAAGAATTTGTATGATAACCTGTGTTATTGTAGTATCAGTGGCATTGTGTATTTTATAATTGAGGCGAGGATTGCAAACAGGCGGCCGTAAACTTAGGTTTGGAACCATCCTGGCATTTACTTTGAATATAGTAGGAAAGTACGGAAAACGCCTTCTAGGATGGCTGAGATGGGAATTGAACCCTCCTCTTCTCAGTTTTATCTCACGAGCCTAAGTGTACCCTGATCCAACCCTCAGATCAGAATTAAATTTATTTGCAGAGTTGGGCATGGAACCCAGAACCTCTGGGCCAGGAATTTTATTACGTGACCCGAACCACTGAAGGCGTCCAATTGTTTACCTGTTAATAACATTACTAATCTTATGTAGTCTGCCTGTAGTCTTTCATTCACAGTCACTTTACATTTTTCATAACAATGTAATATTTTCCCAGTTTCATAGAATTATTATAACTGAATATGCCAACGACAATAGCACTTCGCTCGAGCAGAGCAGCCACTCACTGTGGCTGCTAGCGACCAATTTATTTATTTCATCGTATGGTGAATTACATAAAAACAAATCACAAATCCAAGTTCAAGTTTTGGAGCCATTCCACAGTACATTCTCGAAGATGAAACAGATCACTAGGGCTCCCGGAGTAGGCGTGTAGAGGACAGCGCTGGATGATATGGTCCATGGTCTGTTCCTCCTCATTGCATTGACACAATGGGGAATCTATCCAACCCCACTTATGGCATAGGTAATTGCAACGGCCGTGCCTGGTTCTCAGTCTATTGAGGCGACACCATAATTTTCTAGGAAGGTCAAATCCTTGTATTTTCACCGTTGGGTTGATCTCCTGGGCACTAGTTCCAGACGTTGAGTTTGACCATTCGTCCTGCCAGCATTGGTTTAGGTTGAATCGATTTGCCAGAAGTTGGTCGGCCAATAAACTGGTTGGTCTCCTCGAATGAAGTCGCTTCGGTGGTGGGTGGCAGAATTCCTGGTGTATTGGTAATGAGGGAGAAGCATAGTTCTTCTTTGCTTCTCTGATCAGAGGTTCCTTCCTCCTCAGGTGAGGTGCTGGAATGTGGCTGAGTACTGGTAGCCAGTGGCGAGGGGTTGATTTTATGGTGCCGGTTATGCAACGGTATCCACTTTATGCACATGTACACTTTCCAACCATACTGGAGCACAGTATTCCGCTGCAGAATAGACTAGACTGATACCCGTTAATCTTAAGCAGTCCGCCGTGGCTCCCCATGAACTACAGCAAAGCTTGTGCAGGATGTTATTTCTGGTGGAAATTTTGTGAGAGAGCTTGGTGACGTGTTCTTTGTAGCTCAGAGTTCGGTCCAGCGTGACACCTAGGTATTTCGGGAATGGGTTGTATTTCAGTTTTTCACCACGAAATACAACATTTGGCTTGTAGTTTGCTAGTCGGTTGGCAAGATGGAAGCATGAAACCTCTGTCTTAGACATACTTGGGATCAGTCGCCAGGACTTGAAGAACGTTGACATTTTCTCCAGATCGGTTGTAAGAGTGCCTTCTGCATCTTCAAAAGTTCTGCTTTGAGCTGCCAGTGCAATGTCATCAGCGACCAATAGCGTGGCAGGATTCGTGCTGTCCTTATATCGATTTAGCGAATGCTTATATGCATCCTGGTCGGTAAAAATGGTAATACGAACTTGAAGTAACATTTAATTCGTATTACGTATAAGGGTTTCAATCAGTTCGACTGAATAAGAAATGCATTGTACTGTAAACAGGAAATCATTAATAATAATAATATCGTATGGACTCGGGTGCAGGGTGCAAGCTTTGTTATTTGATGCCCAAAGGGAAGTTTTCGTGTCAAATTGTGTTGTTCCTTGGAGCGCTATGAAAGTCAAGTAGGTAAGACATCTAAGCTCCTTGACACTATAGCGCTTTCTAGTAGAGAAAGGAGGAACTTCTGTATTGGCGGAAAATCCCGAGATTAATTTTGCCATTATGAACACGGCCTACTGAATTCAAATGGGTTCTTTAACATGTCAATATCGTATGACATGCATGCCGTGATTTAATCGCCTTTCAAAAATCACTTACCACGGCCAGGAGCGAACCTGCAAGCTTGGGGGGGGGGGTTGTTGTAGTCCGACACGATGATCAATCACCCACCGTGGCAAACTATCAGTAATAAAAGAAGTGCAATCATGAAGCGAATGGCACAGTGGACTGTCAAGAAAAAGGTAGCATTGGGAGTTGGAGAGCAAGTCAATAACTCGAGAACATTTGGCACTTGTGAAAGAGCATGGAACAAAGGATCTCCATTCAGGGAGAAATGTCGACGCGAGAACGGCGCAATAAATGATCTTCATCAGCGAGACGAGGAAGTACAAGAAGAAGAAAATACAAGGAACAGAGCTCGTATTTTTGGTGAACAAGGTTGTACCATCACCAACATTCTGGTTTGATTCCTTGCTCAATTGTGGTTTTAGATACTGGAGCGCTATTGATGACACGCAGGCCACCCAAGTGATGATAATTTTTAAAACCTGCATCAGGCTTGACATTCCCTTCGCTCGTTTTATAATTTACACACCAGTATCTTAATTACCATTATTGTGGCTTCGGTGGCGTAGTTGGTAGCATGCTAAACTGCTGTTCCCAAGATAGCGGGTTCAAACCCGGCCGAAATCGTAGGATTTTTGAAGAGCGTTCAAATCCTTAAGTATGCCTTTCTTCGGAGGGGAAGTAAAGTCGGAGGTCTCATGTCATAGATTTATGGCATGTAAAAGATCCTTCCACAGACTAATCTTGTGTGAAGCTGAATTCCTAGGTTAGATTTCGTTGGAACGCTCTATGAAAGTTCCAACGTTCAACACTAGGTATCATTGACATCTGGTGGTGAAAGTTGGAACTACTTGATATTGAACGAAACGTTTAGCTCCCCCTATGTTGTCAACTTGATTCAGATACAGTCTCTGGCGAGCCGAACATGTCCTCGGACACTCCCGGCACTAAAAGCCATACGCTAAACAAGTTGTTCAGCAAATCATATAGCCTACTTTCTCCTCAATGTATGGGTATACTTATAAATCCTTGTCCTCATCCCTAAAACAATCACCTCTACCACAATGTATTGTTTGTTTTCTTTTATATTGATAATTAGCCAGTAAGTGACAAAAACAATATTATATACTTTATGATGATTGAATAACAAAACTACTAACTTATTGTAATGCATTCACGTCCGTTTTTCTCAATATTAAGCCTCCAACTCTGATTCCTTCGTTTTAGGTATCTTCCCCTTTAAAAATCCGCGGCGATCACAATAGGCTCGTGCTGCAACCTAGCAGTGAATTAATATATATCTTGTACGCCTCTGAGTGTTAAATGAGCAGGCAGTTTAAAGCAGCCAGGAGGGAGGTGATCCAGGTGGCAGTGTGCTATATCCCGTTAACGAGCACTCTGGTGGTGGTCGCGGAAGTTATATAAAGATAGACTCTCACTGACTTTTCCAAACACCAAGGCACAACAGTTGTCATGGTGCTATTCATACATCCATTATTATCAAGGAATACTAGCCCTTGGTTATCCAAGACCAACTACAATACTCAGAGTCTCTTCTAAACGCTATGCTCAGACCTTAATTCAGGTCTCGAAAGTCTGAAAATGGCGTATGCTGAAGCCCTGGCATATTGTTTGTTTACATTCGTTGCTGGGATACACTATTTAGCTTTGATTAGCTTCGTTTGGTGAAAGTTGCGATAAACTGTCACTCATCTGTAATTTCTAGTGTCTTCTGTATGTCTGTAAAGTCCAGTTCGCGTTAATGTACTGCAATCGTATGTAAATATGTGATAATACGCTTAATATGGACTGGTTTGTTTGTGTGATGATTGTCCAGTCAACCGATGGCATTGTGTCATTTACTTCGGATGTTGAAGTACCTAAGACTAAAAGCATAATAGAAGTGACTCAAGAATATACACCGCAATGATTTGCTAGTTAGTGGCAATATAATAATAGCTTAGTACACTTCATTAGTGCCGAACTTAAGTACGTAAAGAGAAAAAGCAATGAGCATTTACGGCTAGACCAAACAATTGACGTTATCTTGAACGCTCAGCAATATGTGCCTCCGTAAATCCTTACCAGTCTGGCAGATGTTCTACACTGCCTTGTATACACACCAAATAATACAGTGAAGTTTTTTATTGGTTAAGGAAGATGTTCCCCCCTGTGCCAAACAGTGAACTCATTGTGTTCCGTCAATATTCATACTTTTGTGATTCATACAGCTTGCAAGTTATTATTATTATTATGTGTGTAATAAAGTGTTGTGAGTACCTTGCCAATTATGTTCTTATATTGCGAGATGGTGTGCCGCGATAATTCCGTAGGAGGGAGATGGTGCTTTCCAACCTATTGTACTTTACTAAATCAACTATTTCCAGCGTACAACTATTCCAAACGGTAACAGCGAATGTGTAATAGGTTAGATGGTAACATATTATCGTGTCCCTTGTGTGTAGTATTCTCCATAATTATGTTCTGATATCCACACGACGACTTCTTTGCATATTTTAATCAACTAATTCGGTGTGATGTTTTACCCGAGATTTTAGACAATTCCACGAGAGGTCTTAATTGGATTGTATCTCTATGGTGTTGGTTCGATTATTCCAGGCAACTATTCTCATTCCGATTGTGTACACAAATACTCTGCATGTGCTGGGACAGCACTTCAGTAACCGGGTACTTTCTTCTCTCCTACTTCAGAATCTGTTTGATTTTTTGCTAATAATATTAACCTATAATTACTGAACTTAAATACAAATCGTGGAACTCGTGTAGTATACGTTGCCCGGCGCCATTAAAATCCGAAAAATTTTCTATAGAAATGGCCAATGTTACTAATATACAGCAGTTGAATATTTCATCGCTAGAGAGTGTTACTGTATTTTTTCAGAGTGCCAACATTCTTGTTTCCAGACCAATATTTTCATCCAGCCCAATGGTTTTCGTCTTGGCCAATAACTCTGGGATAACTCGCCAAAAAGCATCTTATTCAACCACAGAAACAGTGAGACTATTGTAGCTGCCCCTTGGGTGAAAACGAAGAAACCTATAATTCGAGGCCAGCACTATATAGATAAATTAATTCAGGTAAGTCTAAATTATTGATGCATATTTCTTCGGAACCTAGTCTCGTCTTTTGATATCTTTTATGATATTAGGTGAGTAAAATAATAATTTACACGAACTGTGACAAGCCCGATGACATGATCTTAGCTATTGGTAGGGCAACAGTCGCCGCCATGTTTTTTCTACATTAAGGTCTGAGAATTGTAGTTGGTCTTGGGTTATCATATCAAATGTGTATTAGAGTAGAGATAAATATATAAGGATTTAAGTATTTATAATGTGTTTGTTATGTATTTTTGTGGTCGAATGCACGCTTAATATAATCGAAGCAAGAACACATAATAAATACTTAAATCCTTATATATTTATCTCTACTCTAATACACATTTGATATGATAACCAAGGTGAAGTATTCCTTGATAATAATGGATGTATGAATAGCACCATGACAACTGTTGTGCCTTGGTGTTTGGAAAAGTCAGGGTCTATCTTTATATAACTTCCGCGACCACCACCAGAGTGCTCGTTAACGGGATATAACAGTCTTCCCTGGGCAAAAGAAAATCATTGCACGTAGTCACTGAGGTAAGTTGGTAGTCGTCTGGGGCGCTCAGAATGTCGAACTTGCATTCCAACTAGATGATCTATGTCTGGCTCGGCTGCTGGATTAGGGTTGAAATTCACTGGGGGGTTGAAGTCCGTGAATATGATCACTGGAGGATTATACTGGGGGTGGGGGTGGAAGATTGGTCCTGTACGTCCTCGGCGAATGATACGTTGGTTTTGGTTTTTGATTGAACCCCAGTCCTTCTCATTTGATTTACGTGCCGTTTAATGCTTGATCCATCGTCGAGGAGAATAATGTAGTGTAGTTTTCCTAAATATTTTGCTATCTCTCCAAATCGCCAGGTAGGTTTTCTTTTTTGTGGATACCAGCGAACTTGTACTCTTTCTCCTTCTGAAAACTTGCGAGTAGAACTTGGTACTGCCTGTTCATTTGGGTCACATTGTTGAGTTTTGGTGTGACTCCGGACAAGTGCATCTAGACGAGTTCTAATGGTTCGTTTCAGGTATAGCTCTGCTGGAGACTTCCCGCAGAGCTAAAGGAGTTGCTCGATACCTGAACATGATTTCTTGTAACTGCTGTCGTAGTGACAGATCTGAATTGTTCATGGCATTCAGCTTTACTTTTAATGTTTGCTCGTATCTTTCGGCTAATCGATTGGTTGAAGGATGATGTGGAGCACTAAATTTCTGAATAATTCCATTCTTAATGCAGTAGTCTTTAAATTCCATTGAAGTAAAAATTGTAGCATTGTCTGACACGAGAACTGATGGAAATCCGTGTGTAGCAAAAATGTCACTAAGGGCTTCAATTGTCGATTCTGATGTGGGTGCACTTGTTTGAGTTCGTACTTCTGCCCACATAGATTTGGCATCAACTAGAACCAGGAAATGGAGGTTCCTGTACGGTCCCGCGTAGTCAATGTGTACTCGTTCAAAGTTTTCTCTTGGTTCATCCCACTGGTGCACAGGTACTTTTGCAGGGCTTTTCTGCAGCAGTGCACAAGCTTCACAGGATCTCACAATTCGTTCAATGTCCCTGTCGATCCCTTTCCAGTAAACATATCTCCGTGCTAGCTGCTTCATCTTAACGATTCCAACTTGTATGTGGTGTAGTTTGTTCAACACCGCTGATCGTAACTGATATGGAACAACTAACCGATGGTCCCTGAAGACGAGTTCGTCCTGAATGGTATACTTTGAATCTGTATTTATGGTAGAATTGAGTTCATTTCGAATTTGGATGAGTTCATCGTCTTCACGAGATGCTTTGATCAGGTTTTCAGGGGTTCTTGCTTCGCTCGGAATCTGATTAATGATCTGATCACACAACATTAAAACTTCGTTGTCAAATACTTGTTCGATGGAAGTTATATGCTCTGGATTCGGTGCTCGAGAAAGACAGTCCACATTTACATGATCATCCGCCTTTCGATATTTCACTTCGTATTCAAATTCCTGAAGGAAAGATGCATAGTGGAGTAATCTTGCTGAGGTCATTGCTGGAATATTTGAAGCTGGATGTAGAATTCTTGTAAGAGGTCTATTGACTGTAATAAGTTGAAATTTTCTTCCGTAAATGTAAACGAAGAAATGATGAACGGAGAACATTATCGCCAGAGCTTCTTTGTCTTTTTTCTGTATCCGTCAGTGATCTGGATGCAAATGCTATAGGTCTTTCAATACCATCAATTACATGAGACAAGATTCCTGCGACACCCACTGGACTGGCATCGCACGCTACAACGATTGGCAATTCTGGATCGTATGAAATAAGCACCTGATCACTAGAAACTTAATTCTTGAGCTTCATGAAAGCTGCTTCGCATGCTGCTGTCCACTTAAATTTCTCTTCCTTTCGAAGTAGTTTTCGGACAGGATATGTCTTTGTGGAAAGGTCAGGAATAAATCGTGCGTAATATGTCACCATTCCTAAAAACCTTCGAACGTCATCTGCAGTCTTGGGTCGAGTTATTTCATTTATTGCTCTGGTCTTTTTTTCGGATTTAGATATTTTGTTGTGTTCTACAACGTGTCCAAGATATTCTGTTTTTGTAGTGAAGAATTCACACTCTTGCATGTTGACATGCAGATCGAACTTACGTAATCTCTGGAGACATGCATAGAGGTTTCTAGAACACTCTTCCAGTGTTTCTCCATGTATGATGATGTCATCAAAATAGGACATTGTCTTCGGAAGGCCATTCAATATTTGGTCGATTATTCTGTTGAATTCATCAGGTGCAGTCTTTTAATCACGAAAGTCGGTCTATTTACTTTGTACATGCCCCGATACGTAGTAATAGTTTGAATATTTGCACTTTCTGCATCCACGGCCAAATGTAAGTATGCCTTGTAAAGATCGAGACGACAGAAGTAATTAGAATTTCGAAGATTGTTCAAAATGTCGTCGATTCTTCGAATCGGGTATTTTGAATCTATCAGCCTTCTGTTGACACCTATTTTGTAGTCAACACACAGTCGCACATTACCGTCTGGCTTTGGAATGACAACTAGAGGAGATCCTCAGTCACTTGTCGAGATTTTGGTATGATACCATCGCGTTCTAGGTTGTCCAACTCTCGTTCGACTTTGGCTCGAAGAGCGTACGGGACATCACGCTCCTTCGAATAGCAAGATTTGACTTCCGGTCGGAGCTTTAGTGAACATGTGAAGTTCGGCACTCTTCCAACCTTTCCCACGAATATTTCCAGGAACATTTGAACTGCATCTTCAGCTGTTTTCATCATATCAGCTTGAATGATGTTTGTATCGGTACATCTTCCATGATCAACAGTAGCGAGATAAATTTTCAGATGTCTGATCCATTCTCTTCCCAATAGGGGTTCGAATTTATCTGGAACTATGTAGAGTTCTTCGGTCGACTGACGTGAATTGTATTCGACTTTAACCTTTACGCATCCTTCAGGTAGGAACACAATCATGAGTGTATGACCGAAATGCAATGTTAGCTGGTTGAACTTCAGCATCAAGGCATAGTCGATCAAATTCTCTCTTTGGCAACAGTGTGTATCCTGCTCCGCAATCCACTTCAAATTTCTGACGTCTTCCTTCGATAAGTACGGTTGTATAGAATTTAGCTGTGTCATTCGTGCTGTGTTGCTCGTAAATGTCCACGACATTATTAATATTATTCCGGACTATATATTCTTCTGTGATGTTGTTTGTGGATTCTGTGGTGTAACTGTTCGTACTTTTCTTCCCTAGCAGAGTTGAAATACATACTTTGGAAATGTGGCCTGACTTATTACATGAGTTACATTTGAGGTTATGGGGTGAGATACGGCAATTTATTGCTGTGTGGTTGTCACGGCCGCAACGTAAGCATCTTCTTATGTAGAATCTTTACTATCACGTAGAATTTGGAGAGTTTGGTCGTAGGCTTGGATGTTTGGCTATTGGAACTGTGTTCTGATGTCTTGGTTTTAAAAAATCCTCTTCCATAAGTTCGTAAGTCAATCTGGATGGAGATGTATTCCCCACTCATAATATTCGCTTCATAAAACGTGTCTTTAGTCGTTCGATCTTGTTCAAGAAAGACTAACTACAATAGTTGGTCTTGGTTTAAGGGTATTCTTAATAAATTGGCGGCGATGAATATGCATGTGAATTAGCTGTGATAATCGAATGTTCTTGTGAAAGTTTATTAGTGTGAATAAGGTCGGAATAAGTGGTTGTGATTGGTGTATATGTTTGTATGAAGGTGTCTATTAACATAAGTTGATCTGTTAGAAGATAGTGGTCATTTATTGGTGATTTGTATATTGGTAAAAAAAAATTGTCCGTCGCGAAATAACTGCTCACTAGATACCAAAGAGTATTCTACAAGGAATTACACGCTACAGAATAACAGCGAAATATATTGAAATTTACCACCACTGAATAACAGCAAAATGGCGCCTAAACAGAATGAAACCTCGTGTAACTCATGCAAAAAAGTGCTGAAATAAAATGAAAATTATATAAAGTGTGATGGAAAGTGCAGTGAAACGTTCCACCTAAATTGTGCGCACGTATCAAATGCCGTTTTTAAAGCAATAGCTGCAAACCCTGGAGAAATACTATGGTTCTGCAAGAATTGCAAATATAACCACAATGATTCCGTGGATAAAACCGTCGATTCAAGCGATGTATGGTGGGATTCCGATGAACTAAAAGCTGTAGTTCATGGAATAGTGAAGAACGATTGTGACATATTTGACTCTCTTCTTGAAAACCTTGTCGATAAAGTTATCAACAGACTAAAAGAGAGTGTTGACTTTAATACCAAAGTCATTTAAGACTTGAGAACCGAACTTAGGGATAGGGATGAAAAAATTAAGGAACTCCAAAATGAGTTAAGTAAAGTTAAAAATGATATGAGCGAGGAGAACGAGAACATCAACCAATATCTCAGGAGGAACAACGTAGAAATCCAAGGAGTGCCTGAACCGCGGGAAGAAGATGTATACTCCATTGTGTCAAACATCGGAAAAGCTGTGGGCTGCGAGATTGCGAAAGAGGAAATAGACATTGCACATCGGATTCCGTCAGCTAATAGGTCAATTCCCAGACCCATTGTGGTAAGATTTGTGAACAGATGGAAGAAGCTTGACCTAATTAAAGCAAGGCATAATATACAGCGACTGTCCTCATCGGATGTTAGTGGATGCACAGGAGGAGAGACTGTTTATATAAATGAACACTGACTCCTAAAGCTAAAGGCCTTCTCAAAAGAGCAAAGGACCTAAGGAAGAAAGGTTACAATTTTGTTTGTTCAAGGGAAGGGAAAGTCTTTATAAGGAAGGATGAGTTATCCCCAATTACTCACGTATAAAGTATTGAGGATATTCTCACTTTGGAAACCTTGTAATTCACATCATTTCTATGGAAGTTGTAGAAAAACAGGTAGATAGCTTAAAAGAACTGAAAGGGATTACTTACGGATTTAGAATTTTATATTCAAATTGCCAGAGTATCAGGAATAAATGGAGTCAGTTCAACAGCCTTATTATAACCGAAGAAAATTTCCCGGATATTATAGTATTGACTGAAACATGGTTATGTCTCGAAGAGGAGAAATATTTCAATGTAAATGGATATGACGGTTACATTTGTTCAAGAGTTAATACCAGAGGGGGAGGGATAGCTATTTTCATCAAAAGGCCTCTAAGGCAAATATAGTGATGTCTATTAATGATACTAACACACCCTATAATCTATTGCTTGTTGAGGTAATCGGTTTTAGTAAGGATTTCCAAATTTTAGCTTGCTACAACCCGAATGTGAATCATGGCACTGAATTTCTTAAAATTCTTGAGGATACTTGGATGAAGTATAGTAAGAAAGCATGCTTTAGAGTTGGAGATATAAATATAGATAAGTTAGGACACAGTCGTCTAGCTGAAGAACTTGATAAATTATGTGTTTGTTTCTACCAGAATGCATGTAATACAATATATCCGACCAGAGTTACAACTGATAGTGCTACCTTGATAGATCATATCTATATTAACAAACAGTATTGTTGCAACCTGTATAATGTATTCAGTGATTTTAGGGACCGCAACCTTTTAGTATGCGACTTTGAAATTCCTATTACTGGTACTGCTCAAGTTCATAAAAGGCATAAGCAAATGCAAAGATGGAATTTGAAAGCCATGGATTATTTTATGTCTGTTAATCCATTAGAGATCAAGGATAATGATAGCTGTGAAACAATAGTGGACAAATTGATCTATTATTTGGAAAACGTCAGCAGTGAGACTAGGGACCTAAGATCGAGTCATAATACAAGTGGAAGAATAAGGCCATCTTGTCCATGGGAAACTCCAGATTTTTTAAAGCTGATTGATCAAAAGAACAGGTTATTTAGTAAACTAAAAATGCAGCAAATCAGAGTAAGATCTGGATGTGAGTATCAGTCAAAGGAGCTAATTGCACACTATAATGCACACTGTAAGATAGTAACACAAATGAGAAGAGAACTAGAAAATTCATATTTTTTGAATAGATTAAACAACACAAATAATCACTGGAAAATTATCAATGAAATATTATCTACAGATACCAAAGCCAACAATAATAGTAATATTAACCTGGAAGTAAATGGTGATTTGGTTACAAATCCAACTGAAGTCTGTACGATTTTTAATGAACATTTCACAAGTATTGGTAAGTCACTTGCCGATAAAATTCCTATCAACGATTGCACCAAATCAGTAACAGGACCTGTCAACTCTATTTTTCTTGAGCCCACAGATGAAATTGAAGTCTCACGAATAATTAATGATCTTAAAAAATTAGTAGTTTGGATGCTTCTTGCTTATATAATAACATAATTAAGACCCTGTTTCATCAGTTAGTACCGTATATCACAAAATTAATAAATAAATCCTTGAGCGAAGGGAAAATTCCTAAGAAGTTAAAAATGGCCCGAGTAGTGCCAATCTATAAGGGATCAGATAAACATGATGTTAATAATTAAAGACCTATCTCAATACTTCCTGTTATTTCTAAAATATTAGAAAAGTTAGTAAAGGACCGGCTACTAAAATTTCTCCTTCGTAACCATTATTTCTATAAGCATCAGTATGGATTCATTCCCAACTCTAGCACAAACAATGCAGTGGAAGATATTATTGTTAGACTTCAAGAGGCTCTAGATTCAGGATTGCTTGCTTCAGGTATATTTATAGATTTGAAAAAGGCTTTCGACACTGTGGATCACTCTCTACTGATTCATAAATTAGAATCAGCTGGTGTGAGAGGAACTGCACTTCACTGGTTTGTAGATTACCTTAAGGACAGGGAACAATTTGTTAGTTGCATGAATGCTGAGAGTAGTTGCCAAGCAATTACTATTGGGGTGCCACAGGGATCTGTTTTAGGCCCAATATTATTTTTAATATTTATCAACGACATTGGTAGACTAAATTTAAACGGTAAGATCCCTATTTGCTGATGATACCAATGTATTCTATGTTGGAAAGTCTGTCCATGAACTCGAACAGAAAATGCAGGAAGATGCACATCGGATTCTATCACGGATGTATGAAAACCGTCTAACAGTTAACTTAACTAAAACTAGAGTTTAGTGCTTTTCAGTCGGTCAACACGAATGTACCCAAAAGAGATGGGTTATGCCCTAATCCTGAAATAAATTACATGAGATTAATAAAACACTAGGATGACCAGTTTCGATCGTCAAGCGATCATCATCAGATCCATTACACTTAGGCTACAAAATCTATGTTTGAAATACAGGTGAAAATATTTACAATATGTGCAATTATTTAGTTGCAGTATTGGTACTGCAACTGTCAGTGTATGCTAAATGCAGTATATATGTTAGGTGAAATGCTAAATGGTGATAGCTATCCGTAGATTGTACTTTAGAGAGATTATATGGTTGTAAACTATGGTTAAACTATAAAATTTTAGGCTAACTACTTATCTGATTGTCTTCCGTATAACAGCTACTCGCAGTTTTCGTGCTCAGTGGAACTCACTATGCGGTAGACTGCGGTGGTTATCTTAACGACTGGTTTTTCCCTGCTTTCTCCCCCCCTGCTCCTACGTGCTGTGGGGAGTGATAGCGATGTGTTTATGTGAGGTGTTGCCAACCTAGATAAGATGTATGTTATTGAATGAGGTGGGTCTACAATTATTAAAGACCGTGGATTAGCCCTCGCCACGCGTGGAGCATAACCCATTCGAACTAAGCGTTGACGGTCTTATGAGGACGTCCCGGCACCTTTAATACTGCCATGAATATGGGCCTTGGTTTATTGCAGAAGAAAAGTACATCGTACACCTGATCCAGATAACATTTACCTATTAATAACCCCCTAATTTCCCCCCTTTTTATCTAGCTTGGCTGTGTCGCTAAATTGTGTTTTGTTTCCGACAGGGTGTGTTTTTTAGTAGCGTGAAGAGGGGTGAGCTCTCCATGAACGTGTGTTCATTTAGATTGTTGGGATTGTTTCGTTTGGCTAGGTGTATCTCGATTGCTTCCTTTATGTCAAGAGCTCTGCCTTTCGATTCGTGATGGATTATTTTAAGGTCCGACTCTATGTTGGTAAAGCTGTGCCCTGCGTCACACACATGTTCACACACGGCTGAATGTGTTCCGTATCTTATCGCATTCCTATGTTCATTATAACGTGTGTCTACTCGCCTTCCACTCTGCCCGATGTAATTAGCTTGACAATCGGTGTCTTGGCACGTTATAGAATATACCCCTGACCTTGAATAAGGGTCACGTTTATTTAGATTACTATTTAGGAGGTGCCTAGCTGTTGTGTTTTTCGTCGTGAAAGCTATCTTTATGCCTTGCTTTTTGAATAGGTTAGTGATTTTATATGTATTCGCATTTACATAGTTGAAACGCGCAAATTTTTTCTCATTATTGTCCGGTTTGGGAATAGTTTTATCTTTATTTTTATGTTTGGCTATAATTTGATTTATTTTGCTTGGCGAGAAGTTGTTTTCCTTTGCTATTTGCATAATAGTTCTTATTGTTGTCTTTTGACATGGGTATGTTTAAAGCTCTGTGCACCATTGAATTGAAACCCGCTAGTTTGTGCGTACTGGGGTGATTAGACTGATTGTCGATTGCATGCGAGGTTTGTGTTGCTTTCCGGAATATGGAATATGAAAGGTCGTTGTCTTTACGTTCAATAGTTATATCGAGATAATTTATTTTCCGGTCTATTTCGGATTCCTTAGTGAATTTGATAGAGTGGTGAAGGCTATTAATGGATTGGAGAATTGTTTCTTCGCTTGTTAGTTCGGTATCGTAGATGCAAATTACATCATCTACGTATCTTTTCCATATTACTATTCCCTTTGTTGAAGTCTTTTCTAAGAACGCATTTTCTAGTGCAATGATGAAGATGTCAGCGATTAACCCACTTAGTGGCGATCCCATTGCTAGGCCTTCTCTCTGTGTGTATATTTTATTGTCGAAGTAGTTAGCCTAAAATTTTATAGTTTAACCATAGTTTACAACCATATAATCTCTCTAAAGTACAATCTACGGATAGCTATCACCATTTAGCATTTCACCTAACATATATACTGCATTTAGCATACACTGACAGTTGCAGTACCAATACTGCAACTAAATAATTGCACATATTGTAAATATTTTCACCTGTATTTCAAACATAGATTTTGTAGCCTAAGTGTAATGGATCTGATGATGATCGCTTGACGATCGAAACTGGTCATCCTAGTGTTTTATTAATCTCATGTAATTTATTTCAGGATTAGGGCATAACCAATCTCTTTTGGGTACATTCGTGTTGACCGACTGAAAAGCACTAAACTCTTGTTTACTAAGGCAACACTGAAAATATGGCTTCAAACACCACAATGTTAACTAAAACTAACTATATCGTCTTTCACAAGCCTTCCTAAAAACTACCTTTAGTCATGCGATTATACTTCCACGACGAATGTCTACCCCGAGTTAAATCTACCAAATTTTTGGGATTAGTCATTGATGAGCTACCCTCTTGGGATGATCATGTCAAAGCTATTGGTGGAAAAATAATTCTAGCTATAGGAGTTCTAAGCCGAGGAAAATACAAATTTTCTCGAGCACTACTGAAGTCTATATATCACGCACTTATTGAAAGTCACGTTGCATACATGATTCACATTTGGGTTTGTCGCAGCAAAGGATTATTCAATAAAATTAATATATTACATAAAAGGGCTTTGAAAATACTTTTCAATCTTCCCATGTTAATACCTACAATTCAGGTATACCAACAATGCAATGTCCTATCACTAAATTGTCTCCGTCAAAGAGCCTCAGTAATAATGATATATAAAATTAAACATAAAATAACCAATTCAAATATCATACTCACAACCAATTCAGATACTCACTCACACATCACCAGAAATGCAAGCAATATCCACTATAATGTAATAAATACCAGCAGGTTTGGAAATAATTCACTATGGCATTACTCATCATTTATATATAATAGACTGCCTGAAGGCCTGAAAAATATCTTCTCACTGAGAACTTTCAGGAAAGAACTGTTTAAATTCTTAATGGATTCAACAATATAACTTACATGTAATTACTAAAATACCATTGTTACCTTGATGTACTGCACTATCACGAGCCTCGGCTCAGGTGCCCATTATGAGATAATAAATAAATATGACAACTATCAATACATTTTCTATTCCAAGCTTTCTATAATCGATCCTAGGCCTAGATTTCGGTCGATGATTTGGCTGGTTCTGCCTTTCTTTAGAGTGTGGTTGAAATATTGTTCTTGAATCATCTCTGGAGGTACGCTGATTTCGTGTTACCATATTGATGGAGTTACTGGTTGATGTTGCAGGGTTTGAAGGAGATTCTTTTGCTGCAAATTCACGGCTGTCGATTTTTGATGCTTCTAGTGCGATAGCTTTTGCTGCTATTTCTTCAAATGTTGAAATATCTGACTGTAAGAGTTGCTCTTGAATCGAGTTTTCTCGCAGACCTCTAATGAACTGTGCTCTTAAAAATATGTCAGCAATGGAAATGTTGCAGTCGCAAGGGGATACAAATTCTCATTCAATAATGTCCCTACGTAATGCTGCAATGTAATCTGAAATGGATTGTGCACCTGTTTGATATGTTGAGAGGAACCTATGCTGTGTGACAAGTATATTCTTCTTTGGACATAAATGCTTTTCTAATGCTTCGATTAGATCATCATATTGTAGTTCATTTGGAAGTTGTGATGCTACAAGTGCTGCTAGAGTGTTGTAATTTGCAGATCCAATAGAATGAGTAACATTTGTGTGCAGTAATTCTTATTTTGAAATACATTTTTCATTATAAGATAGTTTTCAAATCGTTGCCGGTAATATTTGAAGCTCTCTTTTTTACTGTCAAAATTCTCGAACGGAGGTATCAATGCTGTATGTACAAGAGGATTAGATTTAGAGGTTTGCGGAGTAGGTTGAGTTGGAAGTAGACGATTGAGCAAATTTTGATGGTTCTGATCCATCAGTTCAAGCAGTAGTCGAAATTGGTCTGCATCCATTGTATATATATATATATACACCGCGGACAGGCCAACAAGGACCTCGCAAATATCACTTCTTTATAGGTCTAGTTTCCTTCTTTCTCTTCCAGAAGTCTTTCATCCTGGTCGACTGTGCAGCTCTTCTTTCAGCAGTCCATTCTCCTCTGTTGAGAATTTTCTTCTCCCCGACAAGAATTTTGAGACCAAAAATTTTTTTTCTGTACTCTATTCGATTTAGACAATCTTCATCAGTAATTTTGAATTTTTGAAGTTCTTCTTTCATTTGTTTTACATAGCCTCCTTGTCCTTTATAGTTCCAGATTTTATCAAAAATTTGTTTGTTTAACCTTGAGCAATCCATGCGGACCATATGTCCGTAGAACTGAAGTAGCCGTTTTCTGATCATCACTTCAAGGTTGTCGATTTTACTATAAATTTCTGCATTCGATCTCAGTCTATAACCTTCCTGTGTTTTCCTAGGACCATAAATCCTTCTTAAAATTCTTCTTTCTATCTTGAGCAAATTCTCCATTCCGGTTATATTTGTAATTTCCATGCCGTACAAGATGACTGGTCTAACAACAGTATTAAAATGTCGTATCCATTGTATTGCTGTTATTTATTTATTTTTATTCTCGTCGCCAATTGTTATGTATTTTAGTGGTCGAATGCACGCTTAATATAATCGAAGCAAGAACACTGTTATATCCCGTTAACGAGCACTCTGGTGGTGTTCTCCCTGACTTTTCCAAACACCAAGGCACAACAGTTGTCATGGTGCTATTCATACATCCATTATTATCAAGGAATACTACTCCTTGGTTATCATATCAAATGTGTATTAGAGTAGAGATAAATATATAAGGATTTAAGTATTTATTATGTGTTCTTGCTTCGATTATATTAAGCGTGCATTCGACCACAAAAATACATAACACAGTGCTTAAAGGTAATCGGAGTGCGGTCGTGGCTAGAAGTTGAAGTAATACAAAATTGCAATACTTCAGGAGGTCAGGGATTCACAAAGCAGAATGTTTGGAACAATTACCCACGTAATTCGCAAGAGGACAGCACCGTACAGAGGCATTGAGAAGGCTGTGGTTGATGACGTTTATCCTGTTCTTCTATTCTCCTATTTCTAATGTCTTCTGTTTATGTGCGATGCTGGAAATGTGATTATTAATAAACGAGTGTAAACATTAGCCTCTCCTTTGAGCTAAATGGCATTTCATTTAGTATCTGTGTAACGAGCTCGAGCACTTCGTTTTTAAAATTATTGAAGAAAAAGAAGTTAACTCTAGTAGTATGCGATCCCTAGCCAACCGCGTGAGAGTCTAACACGCTAGCCCAAAGCCAACCATGTCCTTTTCACCAGAGTGTTATTAAGTGACTTAGATGCAACGTGTTAGCAAATAATGTCTTCTAATAAACGATTTCTTCACTGCAGTACATCTTCATTATACATCATTTCATACAAAGTTTATATCATTTGTATCAGTAGGCTATATCGCATTAAACATTCTAAAACAACTGAAATATAGGACAGGCACAAGAGGTCAACTGCCATCTTGTCATGTGAGAGAGACAGTTCAGCTCTTTTAAGCCACTCATACAGTATATTATTGAAAATGAAAATCCACAGCCTGTTTCCTGTCTCCGACCGGGTCAGGAATGGAATGAATGAAGCCCCCATCTAGCGGCGAGGATATGAATTGTGCCGGCTGCCGAGGCCTGACGCACTCCTCTGGGGCAATGATTAAATGAATGACAGATGAAATGAAATGATAGTGGAGAGTGTTGCTGGAATGAAATTTTGACAGGGAAAACCGGAGTACCCGGAGAAAAACCTGTCTGCCTCCGTTTTGTCCAGCACAGATCTCACATGGAGTGACCGGGATTTGAACCACGGACCCAGCGGTGAGAGGCCGGCGTGCTGCCGCCTAAGCCATGGAGGCTCTGTATATTATTATAATATTAAATTATAATAAATGGCGGATCACGTCCTTTAAGTTAGTTTAAACCCCCCTTGGCTCGATAATCGGAATTGGCGAGTCTTAAGATATTGATTATAATGGCTGCATAATCCACATGGCCGCCATCCTGAAATGGTACGGCTGATTACCTTTTAGTTTGGTTGAAATACGCGTCCTATATACAGGAATGTTGTTACCAAATTTGGTAGAGATCAGATTATTAGTTTAGTCGCAATTTGATTTTACGTTTTTAACGTTTGAGTGGCCGCCATTCAGTTTTGGTAAAGATGGCGGCGATATAAAATATTACACTGAGGTGCCCTTTGCTAGTGCTACCTCTGTACCAAATTTCGTTCCATTCGGTTTCACCGTGTTTGAATTGATAGGGGGGGGGGCAGACATGCAGAGTACACACTCACACACACAGACGCACAGTTTTTGACCGTGTGTGGATATCATAAGTCTACTTCCATTTTTTGCAAAAATGGAAAGTAGGCTAATATAAATAACTAATAATTACCATTATAGTCGAGTTGCATACGACTGTTTATATTTGACGATAATTATAACTTTATTTTATTTTATTTTATTTTATTTTATTTTATTTTATGTTCGAACAGAAATATTCTTAAATATCTGTCAAGATTGCCACTTGAATTTAGTAATCGGAGTGCAACCGCTGGGTTTGCTGTCTGTGCTTTACAATTTCTCTGACCAACGCATGCGCATGCGCATGCAATGTCATACCTTTACTGCCTGCCGATCCGCACCAGCATTCACTCAAATTGTCACCAACGTCGTACGAAAGCAATGAATGCCCTGCGTAGAAATTGAGGTTGGGAATATTACGATACAGTGCTATTTCTTTTCTCATATTCGCCAGTTTATTTATGCGAACATTTGGGACGGTGCACTTTCCGTGTCGGTAATTTATATAGAAGATTCATACATTTCTTGCAAATGTCATAGTATTTTCTTGTTACCGTAAGTTAAATGTTCGTGCTGATTTTATCTTTGGGTTTGGGATTGTAACTACAATGATTGATCATATATCCTATTGTGAACTTTCAAATCGTGTAATTCATGTCCGACATGTTGGATTTTGAGTGCATGTGCGAAGCTATCCTTACCTAATTGGACAATGAATGAATTTATTGAGCTCCGATTGGTTGGAGAAACTGTATCATAATGAAAAGTAGTGACTGTCATTATGATGCAGTTTTCTGACATCTAATAGGCACATTTCTACATCGACTAACATAAAATTAATTATTTGAAGAGGTAATTGACATGATACCGGGTGTATCTTGTACGAATCATCAGTCACGTTTTCTTTGGGCCTTCTGAATCGATAATTATTAATTCGCTTTCATAAATGTGTACGTTTGATCAGCAGACTCCAACAGATAGATAAATCTGTCATAGCGGAAAATGCTGTGGAATGATATCACGTTATCCGTTTCTAAGATACCGAGATACTTTCTAGGACACTGAACTATCACTCTAGACATTACAGATTTTTAGTCAAAAGGTATACACATTTCAATAGAAGAATGGAGATACTCAATATGGGTAAGATCAGGAAATCAGCCATCAGCCAATTCCTGGAACTTGATATACGTCATGCCTCACTCCCAAAAGTACCGTACCCGGGGGCGATGCATTCCACAGTAGGCAACCAATGACAGAGTATATCAATAACGTCGCCACGTAGCAACAAAACAAGAAAACAGTCAGCCAAAAACTACCGTACCAGAATGCGCTCTCGTTTCTTAGGTTTTCGAGACCATTTGAACAGCAAATAACCCTTGTCACCAGTCACGGCGTTTAATCCTTGTAGTGCCAGGGTACCGATACATCGATCAAAGGAGGTTTTGCTAAAAATGCCATGGGCCTCGATGTTTAAAATAATAATAAATATTATTATTCACAACCGCATAGTGCAAACACTGCTGTAACCAAAACAACGCGGGATCGTTCCCTCTCTGGATATATCGTGAAGTTCCGTGAACAGCTGAACTCATAATAACTATTCTTTGAACAAGCTCCAGTCAGCTGACTTCCTGCAAGTGTTATCATTTGTGGTGTGTTTTATGCTCTTGCTCTGAGTTAAATAAGATACGTGGTGATGAATGAAGATGAAAGAAGGTTTTAAAAAAGTATATTTTGATTGTGTAGGCTGTCAAAATTATATTCAAACTAGCAACCCGGCCCGGCTTCGCCCGGGAACAGTTGTGAATGCATTACGTGATAAGTGATTCTTTCCGATGTCAATGAACTACAATCTATATCCGTTTTACGTCTCGGCATGATGGGTTAAAATTACTGACTGGGCTATTGACTATATTTTCATGGAGATGCATGTGCAACAAATTCTTGTCCGACGTAATTTAACAATGGCGAGGTGCATGAAACACAAATCCCCCTTCCGTCCAATCTAAAAACACTTATAATAGACGATATATTGAATATAGAGATGTGCTCTGGCGTACGATTTTGTAGAGCATTCCATATTCAACAATTCATACACTCATTGTATATTGATATTTTTAACGGGTTGCCCAGCGTAAGCTTCAAAAGCGTGCGGACGCCAGGATTTTTTTCGACTTTTTCTCTGAAATCGTTACTTCTTGGCTTCCTTTGATCATAAATAAATTATTTTCTACAGAAACCTTTCTCAAGGTATCCTTTACAAAATGGTGAAAACCGCATCAAAATCCATGCAGTGGTTCTCGAGATTACACGTAACATCCAAGAATCGGGGTCTTTGTTTTATACTAAAAAAGAGATTATACGCCATTCAGTATAATTTAATATAATATAATACACCTTCCGTCCAATCTTAAATTGACTGTGAATTTTGCGGAACGAAAAGTTCACAGGCGAAATGAGAGTTGCACTTGAAGGGAATGGCGAGGTGAATGAAACTCAAATCCCCCTTCCGTCCAATCTTAACTTGACTGTGTTTCACAGGCGAAATGAAGAAAACCCGACCAGGGAAACTCCAAACACAAACACCCTTCTCAGAAGTATTAACTCAACACGACTCCACTGTTTGCTGCTGGCTGTATCTGGGGCAATAGGTTCTCCCGCTAGCTAGGCTGCAACAGGGATGATAGACTCGCCCTTAGCTAGCTCGTAAACTGTCGCCTCAGTAGTTGAATGGACATGGTTGGAAGAAATTAAATCGTTAAAACACTTATAGTGGGCGATGTATTGAAAATAGACATATGCTCTCGCGGACTTCTTTGTAGAACTTTTCATGCTGAACAATTCTTACACTCATAGTATTTAGATATTTTTAACGGTTTGCCCAGCGTAAGCTTACAAAGCGCTCGGTCGCCAGATTTTTTTTCGACTTTTCCACTGAAATCATTGTTGCTCGGCTTCCTTTGATCATATATACATTATTTTCTACAGAAATCATCCTCGAGATATCCTTTAGAGAATGGGGAAACACACATCAAAATCCATCCAGTGGTTCTCGAGTGTACCTGTAATATCCATGAATCGGGGACTTTGTTTTCTACTAAGTAGAGATTCACAAATTAAATATAAAAAATAAACATAAAAAGTAAATGAAACAAGTGAATCAACATATTAATTAGTTAGAATCTAATATGTTTGAAATATATTTACGAGATACGTAGGAGATACATTTTATCAAAAACTTGATACTCCACTAAACTTGGCATGGCATTATTTAACATAACCACACAAAATAGCTTGGCATAAATATAGTTAAGAAAAGTTGGTCATTAATACTGTAAAGCTATTATGATGGCACGTGCTAAGAAAATCGAACAATTTATCCCGGTATTTCATTTGAATAGTGTCTACATTTCCTTACTGCAGTATGAGGCAATAATCCGCTTGACAAGAGTTTGAGTGATTTAGGCCTTCCAGGAGAAGAGCTTGTTAGCCGTAGAAATAATAACAGGACAGAATTTGATGATGTCCGTGCATTAGAGTGTGGGTGGTTTTATAAACAGCCCACAACCAATTCCAAACACAAGTCAAGCAGAGCTTATTATTGGAATTGTTGGCTTAACCAGCCCAATAAATAAGGCACTTAAATGCCCGACGAACTGAAAACTAATTCTGCGCCACCAGAAGTTTCTTCTCTAGCCTTAATTAAAGGAGACCTTTCATTAAAAAACTCATTGAAGCGTGCTCAAGCAGCAAGAACGGCAAATCTGATTTGACAGGGCCCGTTCGCTCTTTACACCAACACCCTCCACTCACGTTCCCTTCCCACCCCAGGTGAGATGAATAATTCAACTCATTATCTTAATAACCTGGAAAATCTTTCTCTGCAAAGACGGTGTGATTAAGAAATTATGAACAATAATTGTTCCGTAACTTCTGCCTACGATATCTTGAGATCCTTCAATTATCATTAAAAACAAATAAACACAGCAATAACTATAAGGTGCGTTCAAAAAGTAACGAGCCGGAGGCTGGAATGCGCAAACCGGTGACGACATTGGCTAATCGTGGCAAGTGTAACGAGGTGTGGTTCCGACCAGAGCGTGGAAGGTCACAGCCCGTCGCTAGAGGGCACCTGTGCACGTCACGATAAAAAGCGAGCAGAAGCATACATCAGTCGTCCAACCAGGACCAAGACAGTGGGCCATTCGACATGCTACCTAGTGTGGTTGAAGACTGCGGGGCACCCATTGGGCACACACTTTCCGCAAGTGCAGTCGTTCCTTCATGATGGTGTGCACACTTCCGACGCTCAATCCGACCCCGGCGGCTATGGCGTTCACTGTCACTCGGCGGTCCTGGGTAATGAGTGTGCATCAACCAGGTGGACGTTGTCATCGGTAATGCAGGGGGGTGCCCTAGACCGGGCATCATCGGCTAACGATATCGGCTGAAGCGCTTGTGCCACGCCCTGACCCTTGCAAGGGACATGCAGTGTTCACCGTACACTTGTGACATTCAGCGATGAATGTCCCTTCCCCCTACTCCTTCCGTTGTCAGAAACCGAACAAGGCCTCTTTGCTCATCGTGTGACGCCTCCATGTCACTGTTTCCAATGCGACTGGCAGCGTTGGACGATTGATGCATGCTGCTGCTCGCTTTGTATCGTCACGTGACGTGCACGCGTGCCCTCTAGCGACGGGCTGTAACCTTCCACGCTCTGGTCGGAAACACACCTCGTTACACACGCCACGATTAACCGATGTCGTCACCGGTTTGCGCATTACAGCCTCCGGCTCGTTACTTTTTGAACGCACCTTATATATTAATAATAATATTCGCATCAGAGGCAAACACTGTACAAAAGTGATAAAAACGTTGAAAAACATAAACCTAAAGTAATGGTTTTTAAACGACCTGCATAAGTCAGATAAGTAGGGCCTAGTTCCGTGATGAACTAACTAGATTATTTTCATATATATATAGTTGTTGTGAATTTTGTAAAACAACTTTTTCTCGGGCCTGGGTGGTCATAGCAGCATGAAATGTGGCTTGTTATGAGGCTCATAGCAATGCAAGGCTTAACATAAAACTACATTTTATCTACTAGTGATTATTGTTTTTATATCGATTGATATTTAATCGGGTGGTTATATGAGAAGAGTGTATCGTAGCAAGCGACGGGAATGATGCGCTCGGTCGAGGAAACTCTTGCGACGTTGCCCTGTGAGACATAATGCTCGCGCGTTCCATGCCGAAAGGTCTGTGAATTTCTGTTGTTGTTTAGTAATTTGTGTTAGGCCAGTATTACACTACCAAAGAAATTTGTCAAATAAATTTTATAAAATATTTTATAAAACTGAACTTTTATCACAGTTATACAAAGCAATCATCACACCATTACATTACTTCAAATATTTTATCATAGTTCAGCAAAATGGACGAAGGACAGTTCCTTGTTCACTAAACTGTATTATGGAAGTTGAAATTCTGTGGTGGCAATACCGGTATATTAAAGGAACGGAAAGATGAAGTGAATGTCTATGGGTTAAACCATGGTTCGTTCACTTGACAAGGAAGATATTATTTTAAACGATTAAAATATTGGCGAAGGAGCTGCAGTACGAGGACTTGAAAAAACGACATTAATATTTAATTATTAATAACTATGTCGCCTTCGTAGCGTAGCGGTCAGCATGGTTAGCTGCCACCCCGGAGGTCCTGGGTTCGATTCCTGGCTCTGCCTCGAAATTTGAAAAGTGGTATGAGGTCTGGAATGGGGTCTACTCAGCCTCGGGTGGTCCAAATGAGTAGAGGGGGTTCGATTCCCATTTCAGCCATCCTGGAAGTGGTTTTCCATGGCTTCCCACTTCGTCTTCGGGCAAATGCCGGGATGATACCTAACGTAAGGCCACGGCCGTCTCCTTCCCTCTTCCTTGCCCAACCCTCCCACTCTTCCCATCCCTCATAAGGTCCCTATTAGCTTTGCAGGTGAGGCGCCTGGGCGAGGTGCTGGTCACACTCCCCAGTTGTATCCCCGATCCCGAATTTTCAAGCTGGAGGCGGTAAAAGTGGGATCCTTCGATGAGTCCTAGGGAATAGCCAACCCTGGAGGGTAATAAAAAAGGAAGCTTGTAGTTTAACGTGACCGTTAATCTCGCGATCATAAGCCACGGGACCTCCGTTTTACGTGGAATCCGAACCACAGGACATGGCATTTCACATCGAAAATCTCACATGCATGACCGGGAATCGAACCCAGTCCGCCTTGGTGAGAGGCATACAGCTAGACCGCTGAGCCACCACGCCCCCCTGGAGGGTAATACGACCAAGAAAAAATAAAGAAAAAATAATATAAAATACACTATCATTAACTATTTAATTCTTCTTTATTTCCTGAAATATGCGTCCCTTATATACAGCGCTTATAGCCTCTGCTAATTTTACCTACAAGTTAGAGAAACGTGTCTTATTTCATTTCTGCAAGAAGTGAAACATTTCCCATCACCTTTTTTAATGAGGGCTTTGGACCTCCGTTGGCAGGTTTAAAAATGGTGTGTCAGCTGAAAAGCTGTTATTATAAGATTAAATGTTTGAAGTAATTTACACTTTGAGATAATAAGATTATAAAACTGCTCCCTTATTAACCGTCTGAAAAATCACTGCCCGATGAATCAGATGAACTGTCATTTAAGTTTAAAACAAGTGGCTCAACAACGGGGACGTCTTCTGTTAGTCCATCCTTTTCCCAGTAATGTTGCTCTATTTTTTGGTGTGTTCAATGCACTTTTTCCACAGCTCCGGTGTTACGGACCTCAAGACTTCTTTACAGAGATCTCGCATCACCTCCATTGATCTTCCTCTCTCCGCCTGGTTACTCATATTCACTTTATCTATTTTATTTTTCACGTAGGCCCAAACCAGCTCTATGGGGTTGAGCTCACAATGAGCAACTGGCAGCCAGACGAGTTCGACGTCAGGACGAACATTCTCTGTTCCAGCTTCTTTTTAGGTGTCCTGAAGTGAGGTTTGGCGTGAGCAATTAGCTCTGCTTTCGTCATTCTTTCATAATTTTGGATTCTGGGAGGAAGAGGAATACCTCTAGCTATGGTCCATGGTATAATTTGACCTTTCCTCCAAGACATTGTTGGGTTTTTAGTGTCAGGATTTACCATTGTATGATACGGAGCCTGATCGATTACAATAGCGGATTTTTCTGGAAAAATTGTCAACACTTTCTGAAACTATTCTTGATAATGTGAAGAATTAATTTCATTATGGTAGTCGCCGGTGCTCTTCTTTCCGATGAAACAAAGTTCTGCGTCAGGTAACAACCCGTCTTCATTTCCAATATGAAGTATTATTACACGTTTTCCTGCTCCTGATGGTGTCTTGAAACCGCCTCGCCTCCCATAAATTTCCTGTATGCATCCTCTGTATTGGTTATAGTTTTCAAAACTGTTGTTTAAGTCGTCTATGATATTTTCTGTCCATCCGTATTTCATTGCATGGTTCTGGCCACACCAAGTTTCGTCGGTAAAGAATATGCTGTATCCTTCCGAGCGCAGGTATCTCAGTTTCCTTAAATATGTATGCCGTGAAGCAGCTATTGTCACTGACTCCATCAGAATAGGTTTCTGGTTTAGTTTTTTGAAAGAAAACCCCAAGTTGTTGACGATGCTTGAGAGAGTCCTTTTTGACATTCCTGGAAAATCAGTCAGAGTTTCAATAAGCTTCTGATGGAGATTTTTTTTATCGTAGGAAACATCTTGTTTAGATAGAAGTTGTGTATACTCCTACTAATAACGCCAAGTGTAAAGTCGTCTAGCTTTATATTCGGGCGTCCCGTCCTCACACACCTCTTCTTGCTCGATCCACATCATTCTCTTTCATTGCAGCGGAACATCTCTTCACCGTGGCTGTCGACCTTCCAATACACTGGGATACTTTCTGATAAACGGGATACCTCTTATCATTATTACTTTCTCTCTCGCTTCTGAAAAAACATATTGCACTGATAATCATGGCAAATTCTCCCTCCGTTAACTGCGGTTTGGCTGGCATCTTGATCAATGTGCAAACAATAGCTAATAGTGATAGTTGCTGCTAGCTGCTAATGACTCAACGAAGAAGAACAAAGGTGTGCGCAGGAACGAGCGCGCAGCGAGTTCGAAATACGGTAGTCAACTGGCAACATTGTCAGGCTACTACGGTACTATCGCAGCACACAATGATCCGATTAAATATCAATCCATATAAAATCGATAATCACAAGTAGATAAAATGTAGTTTTAAGTTAAGCCTTGCATTGCTATGAGCCTCATAACAAGCCACATTTCATACTGCTATGACCACCCAGGCCCGAGAAAAAGTTGTTTTACAAAATTCACAACAACTATTTTAAGAAACGTCAGATCAGATTAAAACTTCATATACGCGTTAACAATAAGTTCCTTTAAGACGTATTAAAGTTTCGTTACGATCAGATCAATACTTTTAACGTAATGATCTTTCTAAGTGAGCACTCCGTGAACTTGGTAAGAAAAACCGGTACTTTTTTTGTTCAATCTGCTATAAAATTTTAACGAGATATAATGAAAATATTTACTCTATATCGTTAAACGACCAATAAAACAAGGAAAATTTTGGTGTAGGTTGTTCTTATGTAAGACTACGGGTAAAGGTTTTATTGACCTCTAAACTCGAGTATCTATACTTATTTCCCCGACAGTAATCATCTGATCTCTGCCAACTATTTCAAAAACATACCTTCACACGGGATGCGTCTCTTGACCAAACTGCAAGGTCATCACCCTGAAGGTTTAAAGATGGCGGCCGTGTATGTGAGCAAATCGATCCCCCTATTAATTCAAACACAACGAAACCAAATCAAACCACCTTTGGTACAGAGGTCGCACTAGCAAGGGAAAACTCAGTGTCATGTTGTAGGCCTATATCGCCCCCATCATAACGAAAAGGAAATGGCGCCCAACCAAATGTTCTGAGCTTAAATCAAATTACGACTAATCTAATCATCCGATCTCTACCAAATTTTTCAACAATATACCTTAAGGTGGGAAGTTTCTTTTACCCAAATTACTAGGTCACCAGCCAAATCATTTCAAGATGGCGGATGTATGAATCATGAAGGTACATGGGTTGGTTTTTTAGTTTTGGCACCTTAGTTATAACTGGATTAATAACTCAATTAGATGGTTCCAAGTTTCACAGGCCCTCGATTTAGTCCCCACCGTTTCGTACAACGAGTTCTCAGCGATGCGGCAGTCGTTGGATCCCGTTGGCACTACCCAATCTATTGATGGTACGAAGACAGCGCTCGGCAGCCTGCCTAACGTCTTCAATGGTACGGAAGCGCTCCCCGCGCATTATCATCTTCATCTTCGGGATGAGATCATAGTCGCAGGGACTGATGTCGGGAGAATATGGGGGGTGATTGAGGACCATGTGAAGGTAATGTTGATTCTTGCCTATGATTGGGATGGTGTGATCACTCACCGATGGTGTGATCATTCACCATACTGTTCCCCGAGGGCAAACCGTTATGCGGCGTACTATTGTTCGTTTCTGCAAGACCATCTCGATGAGCTCTGAGAAGGAAACGGCGCCACCACATGGTTACACCGCCCATCGTTCTGCATGACAATGCTAGGGCACACACAGCAGGCGTTGTGTCGGCATTGTTGGATCGCTGGGACTGGGAGGTACTCTATCACCCCCCATATTCTCCCGACATCAGTCCCTGCGACTATGATCTCATCCCGAAGATGAAGATGACAATGCACGGGGAGCACTTCCGTACCATTAAAGACGTCAAGCAGGCTGCCGAGCGCTCTCTTCGTACCATCAATAGATTGGGCAGTGCCAACGGGATCCAATGACATCCGCATCGCTGGGAACACGTTGTACGCAACGGTGGGGACTATATCGAGGGCCTGTGAAACTTGGAACCGTCTAAGTGAGTTATTAATGCAGTTATAACTAAGGTGCCAAAACTAAAAAACCAACCCATGTATTATAGCCTAACCGTAACTTTCAATTCAACAAGGCCTGCCTTCACCAAATCCGCTTATCGTACATAGGGAGGTTTAAACTGTCCCTAAAGAGGTGACCGGTAGGACATTAGCATCTTAAAATAAAATATGTAACCGCAGTACTGACTAACACTTCAGGCTGACCATGCCATATCGGGCTAGGCCGAGCCGTCCCGTAAGGTCAAAATGGAGGCTATTGTTTGCTCACAAGTCCTTATTTCAGTAACTTAGTATGTTTATATCATTTTGGGAATGTACTGAACAAGACAGGCTAATACATATTTAGTATCAAATGGCTGATAAAAACGGCAGAAAACGCTAATGAAATCGTTCAGCCCAGATAAAATATGTTATGTAGTTATAGTAAACCAGTTCTTAACTTTCTAGCTCTACTGGAGGTGTGTAACGTAGTGGTAGTGTCCTAGCCTCATAGTCTAGAGGTTCGTGGACCAAATCCAAGCAGGTTCTCATTCCTAGCCTATTATCAATTTATGAAAAAATAGGCTTATGAGATCACCTTTTGTCCGTGTGTCTGTGTGTGTGTGATTCGTGTCTATGTGTGTCCCCCCTAATAACTTCTAAACGGCTGGAGCGATTTCAATAAAACTTGGTAAGTTTATAGCACAATTCCGGTCGACCCCGACCGAACCCTTCAAATTTTGTTACATCTCACCAATCCAACATGGCGGCTGTGCGAAATATTTCACCAGCATTCAATATCTCCAAAATTATTACCGATATCACCCTGAAATTTTGTACGGTGATAAAGGAAACCTATGTTACTAGTGAAAACTTGGTAACCAACATGGCGGCCAAGCGAAGTTGTGACATTTAAATAGACGTTTCTCGCGATTTATGCAACCAAACGCAATAAAACTTGGTACAGTATATGTTTATAAACATTGTAATGCACCGACATCTAACTTAGTTCAATTGTTTACATAGCCTCAAGATGACGGCTGTGCGAAATATTTCACCGAAATTCTATATCTCTGAAACTATTACCGGTATAAGCCTGAAATTTTGTACGGAGATAAAGGGCAATACTGGAGGTTCATCTATGAGATTTTCAAAAACCGATTCACTACGAAATGAACATGGCGGCCAAGCGAAGTTGAAAGTTTTAAATAGAATGTTCTCGCGATTTAATGATCCAAAGGCAATGAAACTTAGTACAGCTAATCTTTATACACATTGTAATGCACTGGTATATAATTTAGTTCAACTGTTGACATAATCTCAAGAGGGCGCCTGTGTAAAATTTTAAAATTAAGTTTTTATTGCTTGTGTCGTAATCATACGAATGAAGTGAAAGTTTGAATAATGAAGCTACGCAATAATTGTCCTTTAATGGTACATAACTCTATGGCCTATACGCATAACAATCCAAAATGGGGAGCATCCGAAATATTTTGTCGGTTCTTAATATCTACGAATCTTGTACAGCAATCAAACTGAAATTCTTTATGTTCATAGAGGCTATGAACATAAGTTCCCCTATAGAACTTTCAGTAACCTTGTGAGCACAAATCCAACATGGCGGCGACCCGAATTATAAATATTTAAATGGACGTTTCTCGCGATTTAACCATCCGAGTGCAGTGACACTTTGCACTTTAAATGCTTATCCAAATGTAAATCCTCTGGCAGCTATTTTTTCAATTGTTTTCATAACCACAAGATGGCAGCTGTGCGAAATTTTTAAATCTCGTCTTTATCTCTTGTGTCCTAATCATGCTGTTGAAATTTGAATACCATACGTTCACAATAATCTTCATGTACTAGTACATAAAAATATAAAAAATTATAAAAATCCGAAATATTTAGACGGCTCTCAATATCTACGAATCCATTACTTCAATCAAACTGAAAATTGGTATGTTGATTGTGGTATTTAACATAAATAGGATATATGAAAATAGGCTGTCTAGTTCTTCAAGGAACTACTTGTTTTTACTTGATTTATTTTGTATTTATTGATTTATAACTACTCTCACGTTATAATGTTAAGCATAATATAGTATGTATTTGCAATCGAAAATATTGTATATACACATATAACACCACATATTTCAACACTCGACTACAGCGATTAAAATTCGTTGTCCTATTGTTGTCGTTTTTGTTCTTGATTCTTTAGGGACTTTGCGTCATTATGTTCTTGTATCCCCGTGTACTTGGGTGTGTGTAGAAGTTGTCTGATAATATGTGTCACTGTGATGTCTGTACGCTGACTAGTGTGTGTTCTTTTATACGAGGAAGGATTTGGGTAGGACGCTGTTGTTGTATTTTTTTTTCATTTGAGATTCATGGGCATCCTAGTCATTTAGCCCCGTGTACTTGGGTAAGTGTTGAATTTTGTCTGATAAACTGTGTCATTGTTATGGCTGTAATAGTGTGTGTGTGAGGATTCAATCAATGTAAATATCCGTATAAAACGTTGAATTTCAACACGCTACAACAACCAACATTCAATTACACTCCTTGAAAATGGCAAAGATTTATAACTACGTACACCCATGCATTTAAGAGAAGGAAGGAAGCCTGTAGTTTAACGTGACCGTTAATCTCGCGATCATAAGCCTCGGGACCTCCTTTCTACGTGGAATCCGAACCACAGGACATGGCATTTCACTTAGAAAATCTCACATGCACATTTAAGAGAAAGTAGTCTATATGTTCTTTACTGGACTTATTGTTAGAGTATGTAGTCCATAAGTGTGGGCAGACTAAGTAAGCTCTATTTTACTGTACCATGCTCATTCTTGATCTAGAGTACCAAGAAGCTTCCTTAGGGACTTCCAGGTAGGCTAAAACGACTATAATAATAATAATAATAATAATAATAATAATAATACGATTAACCTATCGCATTTTCACTTCTCCCCAAGAAAAAGACAAAGAGAGCCTGGGTAAGGGAGATACAAAAAATCTACACCAGATTGGGATCTCATGTGAAGATATCCAGGAGAGTTACCAGCACAAGAAATACATTTTCGAACATCGGAGTTTCCAACCTAAGCCGATGCTGTAAACTGGAAAGGTATAGACAGAAGAGAGAAAGGAACAGCTCCGTCTACGAATGAAGGAAAACTGGACTAAGTTTAAAGTTAAAAGGAAACAGTTGAAATGACGTGGTCGTTAGTTGGACGAATCGATACAATAATAATAATTGTTACGGCAGAAGAGCAACTTAACCAACTGAAAAATCCAGCACTAAAGGCTGGGCTCCAAATCTTCTTTGAGAAGACACAATTCATGACAAACATAATATCAGCGCCCAGGGAACTGGAGGTCGGACTAAGAAAAGTTCAGAAGGCTGAAAAGTTCAAATACCTCGGCGAATGGATGGAGCCTAACCTATCAGAGAAAGAAGCCTTCGTGTCACGCATTAATAAAATGGAAATGGCATACAACCTGACTAAAGACATCTACAATAAGAGATCGATATCCTTAAACGCCAAAATTAGACATTACTGTACTGTTATTCGACCAGAGGCTCTGTATGCCGCTGAGACTCTAATAATGAACAAGAAAGGTCTAATGGAAAACCTAGAGGCTAAAGATAGGAAGATTTTGAGGAAAATCCTGGGTCCCATCAAAGAATACAACGAGTACAGAAGGCGTCACAACCACGAATTATACAAGCACTTAGAGAAGATCAGTGACACGATTCGAAAAAGATGGATTGCCTTTTATAGCCCAGGCAGGATATCAAAACGGATATTGACGTACTTCCAAGATAAGAAAACCAAAGGGGCATGGTTCACAGAAGTTGAGAAAGATCTACGTGAAATGGAAATTTTCCCTAAAGATATCCAGGAGCGTGTTCTACTTCTGGAAAAACTACGTACGCACAAAGGTTTCCAGGAAAAGCCGAAGCTGAAGACAGGGAAAGCGTGGCCCCAAGAGAGAAAATAACAACACCGGAGACGGATGCGGGAACACTGGGCGGTTGTTAGAGCTCGGAAGAAGAGACAGTTGAACTGACGTGGTCCCTAGTTGGCCGAATCGAAGAAAGAAGAAGAATAAAATGTAAATGCTTTTCAGTCTTTCAACACGATTGTCCACAATTTGTAGTGGGTGTTATTCTTTGAACATGAAAGAAATTACATGAGATTAATTATTGCACTTAGATTACCAGTTTCTATCGTCAAGCGATCATCACCAGTGATATTTTGCACTCGTGCTATTATAATATATGTCTCTTCTTACCAGAGAATAGGACTGCCCTCAGAACTGGAACTCAAATATCCTAACATTCCAGACATGTGAGACTTTTCACTGCATCACGACATCTGCACCTGAGGAAAACTTAGTGCAAGTATTTTGATGAAGGAGACATTTGCAAAAGATGGTGACGGTTCTCTCTTTTAGCGGCTTGATACATCATGGTCATCATCCCCACATACTAGGGAGTGTATGGAGTTTGTATGATAACCTTTGTTCTTGTGGTGCAGTAGTAACGGGAATACTTGTAATAGATGCTATTATATGGATAGAAAGACCATCCCGGCATTTTCCTAAAGTAAAAGTTTGAAACCACTACTGGCATAGCTGAAGTAGGAATGTGATCTACCCCTTCTCACATTTAACTCCATTTCAGCGTCTATACCAACTGGGAATCGAACAGAACCAGGACCTCAGGGATGGCACTCAAGAATCTTAGCCACTAGAATATGAGGGTCAATATAATACTACTACTACTACTGCTAATAGTCATAATAATAATAAAAATATCGTATGGCCTCGGGTGCCAGCTTTGTTATTTGACGCCCAGAGGGCAGCTTGTATGTCAAATGTGGTCCTTACTTGGAACGCTATGAAAGTCAAGGAGGTTAGATATCTAAGCTCCTTGACACTATAGCGCTATCTAGCAGAGAAAAGAGGAACTTTTGTGTTGGCGGAAAATCCCGAGATTAATTTTGCCATTATGAACACGGCCTACTGAATTCAAATGGGTTCTTTAACATGCCAACAACGTATGACGTGCATGCCGTGATTTTTGTAGTCTTTCAAAAATCACTTACCACAGCCAGGATCGAACCTGCTAGCATGGGGTTAGTAGACCGACACGATAACCACTCACCCAGCGTGGCTAGCTGGGTTAAGATGAGAAATGTCATATCAGTCGAAAAGCTCCGTGCACCGTACAGTGTGCTAATTGGATTGAACATTTTGCAGTACAGATGCACAAACAACGATAAATTGAATCCCCATTATAACTACACGCGTTAAGTTAGTAATATTATTAGAGTGTATTCACTGCTCTATAGAATTGTTATTTTATGGAGCACGCTTGCTTTCCATTCCGTAAAATAGCAACAGCATGCCAGCTCGGGGAATTCACGAATGGCTGAAATATGTGCAGAAATACTCATTTAATGAAATTCTTTTTTTTATTGACTGTATTTAAACTCACCTCAACAGGAATAAACTATTCTCACTCTTACTTCTTATGCAGAAGTTCGGAGGGGAGGTAAACCCGTCGGGCCCATGTCATGGATTCATGGCATGTAAAAGAACCTTCCACTAACTGAACTTGTGTGAAGCAAAATTTGTAGGTAAGGTTTGATTAATGCTCTTAAGTTCCAACGTTCGTCACCAGGCGCTGGTTGCGATGGCATCTAATAGTAGCCAAGTTCACAGCTAAGTGTCGTGGGCGGTAGCATTTGGTAGCGAAAGAAGGAACTACTTGAAATTATCGTCTGCAGTTCGTACTTGAATTATAAGCAGATAACACACACTAATACAGTCAACACAATTAACACCGGTTATCAGACAGATTCTACACACGCCCAATGTACACGGGGCTACATTACCGCGTTGTCGTAGCCCCTAAACTAAGGAACCAACCAACCAGAAATTCAGTGAACTTCATTTCAGCCCACAGATTAGCCTCCTATACAGCAATTTACCTCTAAACCACTACCAGCTAGAGCTGTAAGAGTCTTGATCTGCAACATAATCCGAGGATACCATTTGAGTTGTCAATTGTGAATATCACTTATTGATCTTCTAGAGTGCTTCTGGTAACTTGTCAATTCATGTTCCTTCTGGGAGGGAAAGAGGGATAAGAGAAAGGCACAAAAATCCTATCGGTGTTGGCAAGCCTGGTCGTCCGAGCCTTCAGAGTTAAAATGGAAATGAATGGAGAATTATTAACTATGCTTCACAAAACTATTACATAGATAGTAATGAGAAATTTAAGGCTCCGCCTAATAGCGCTACTACCCATCTGAAAAACTTATTTCATCAACAGTTTGAAATACAAGATCATCGAAAAATAATGCCTAGGTTTTAAATATTTGCTATAAAAAGCTATTACAGCTAATGTGATGGTTGTAGCTTTAAAATGTATGGAAAATATGACATTTTTTTGTCATCCTTTAGTAAGTTTCAATTTGAGTTCCGTTTGTTGCTCTGTAGACGTCTAATATGTGGCAATATATGGTGCGCGTTACTTCATGACTTAGTTATTGGACCTTTCATTTTCGCTGAAAAAAAAAAATTACAAGCCTAATTGATTACATGACAGTTCCCCCACACTGACACTTCCACACACTGCCCAAAATACTAACACTTCCACACAGCCCTTGGACGTGACTACCTGTTTAATGACTCAGAAATATTTCCGACTGACAGTTCCACACACATCCCCCCACCCCTATGGCTATAGGCTTCAGTGATCATCGATACAGCCGCACCTGTGACAATGCACCTTTACATAATACTCATTTGGAGTGAAGAAAAGCGCTCGGTCTATGTACTTCATTACATACCACGGTCTCGAAAATATAATTCTGATGTAGTGTAATTACCATCAAAATAAAATAAAGGCAGAGTCTGATTTCCATCACACTTTATCCAGGCTGTGGACTAGCAAAATAATAACAAAACCGATCAGTTTGGTGTTGTTATCATTTTGCGGTGTTTAAAAACAGCTATCTAGGCTTCGTCAATTGTTTTGTATTTTTTTTTTGGTTTTTTTTTTGTCATATTTGTTCAACAATAATATTAACCTACTCCATTTTCTGTGAATAGGCAACTGCCTTCACAAAACTGTTCATATTTTTGTCATTTTCGAACTTTTTCTGAATGTTCTCAATCCGTCCGTCCAGTTTGACATATTTTCGTCTTCTTTTTTCTTTCCATGTAGAGCTCGGCCTTCACAAATGCGCAGCTTGTCTTCTCAGCTTCCGTCTTGAACACTTTGACAACCTCTTTTAATTTGGGGTGAGGTCTCCCGTAAGATTGTTGAGTCGGTTGTTCCAGCCCTCAACAGCATTCGTTGTCCTGTGTCGTGCTTGGTGGCAGTTCCACATCTCGATTGGAATGTCTTGGTTATCTAGCCAGTTGTCAACGAAGTAGTCAACTTGATCTTTTCTATAGTAGCCTTGGGGGAGAGGGGAGATGTGTGTGGAAATGTCAGTCGAGATTATTTCTGAGTCATTAAACAGGTAGTCACGTCCAAGGACTGTGGGGAAGTGTCAGTATTTTGGGCAGTGTGTGGAAGTGTCAGTGTGGGGAACTATCCGGACACCGCCTAATTTACCTACACATGCCTGAACAGTTTGTGTTCTGGACAGCGTGTCAGTTTTATGAAGGAAGGGGGGCTTGGTGGCACAGTGGTCAAACTGTTGGCCTCTCACCAAGGTGGACCGGGTTCGATTCCCGGTCAATGCATGTGAGATTTTCGAAGTAAAATGCCATGTCCTGTGGTTCGGATTCCACGTAAAAAGGAGGTCCCGTGGCTCATTATCGTATGATTAACGGTCACGTAAAACCTAATCATCTGATCTCTACCAAATTTTGCAAGATTATACCTTTATATATGAAGAATCTTTTGACCAAACCACTAGGTCATCAGCCCAATAATTTGAGGATGGCGGCCATGTTTGTGTGCAAATCGATTCCCCCTATCTATTCAAGCACGGTCAAACATAATTGAACGAAATTTGGTACAGAGGCAGCACTAGCAAAGGGCACCTCAGTGTGATGTTTTGTATCGCCGCCATCTTGATGGAAACGTAATGGCGGCCACCCAAATGTTAAAAGCTTAAATCAAATTACGACCAACCTAATCATCTGATCTCTACCAATTTTTGAAACGTTATACCTTTATGTATGAAAAATATTTTGACCAAAATACTAGGTCATCAGCCTAATAATTTGAGGATGACGGCCATGTTTGTGTGCAAATCGATTCCTCCTATCTATTCAAACACGGTGAAACCGAATTGAACGAAATTTGGTACAGAGGTAGCACTAGCAAAGGGCACCTCAGTGCCATGTTATATATCGCCGCCATCTTGATGGAAACGTAATGGCGTCCACCCAAATTTTAAAAGCTTAAATCAAATTACGACCAACCTAATCATCTGATCTCTAGTAAATTTTGCAACAATATACCTTTATGTGGTAAGCATCTTTTGACCAAACGACAAGGACATCAGCTCAATAGCTTGCAGATAGCGGCCATGTATGTGTGCAAATCGATTCACCATTTCAATTCAAACACGGTGAAACCGAATTGAATGACATTTTGTACAGGGGTAGTATTAGCGAAGGGCACTTCTTATTCATGCTAGATATTCGTATAACACGTTGTATTTCAACAAGCTACTACAACCATCGTTCAATTATACTCCTCGAAAAGGACAAATAGTTATAACAATACCCATGCGTTTAGGAGAAAGCAGGCTATATGTTCTTTACTGAACATCTTGTTTGAAGGTGGGGCTCCACCTCACTACCTTCACGCGGTACGAGATCAACTCTGCACCTCTGCAGAGCAACAAACGGAGCTTACGTTGAAAATTACTGAGGTATGAACAAAATTCTTATCTTTTTCATGCATATTAAGGCTAAAACCATTACATTACCTCTAATAGGTCTTTTATATAAGGTGCGTTCAAAATGAAACGAGCCGGAGGCACCAGTACCTGTATGTTAGAAGTATTGGCCCTGGCTGTTGTCCCACTGTGACACGAGGTGGTGAATGGCTGTCTCATAAAATTCCCTGGGCTGCGATGTGAACCAGTTCCGCACGTACAGCTGGACGTCGACGTCCGAGGTGAATCGCTGGCCCCGCTGAGCCCTTTTCAGGGGACCAAACATGGCGTAATCACAGGGAGAGAAGTCTGGACTCTATGGAGGGTGGCCGAAAACCTCCCATTTGAATTTCTGAAGGAGTGCCGCGACTGTGTTGGCCGTCTTGGAGCGACCACGGCGGCTATGGCGTTCACTATCACTCGGCGGTCCTGGGTAATGAGTGCATCAACCAGCTGGACGTTGTCATCGGCAATGAAGAGGGGTGCCCCAGACCGGGCATCATTGGTTAACGACACCTGTCCTTCCCTGAAGCGCTTGTGCCACGCCTTGACCCTTGCAAGGGACATGCAGTGTTCGCCGTACACCTGTGACATTCGGCGATGAATGTCCGTTCCCCCTACTCCTTCCGCTGTCAGAAACCGAACACCACCTCTTTACTCTTCGGTTGACGCCTCCATGTCACTGTTTGCAATGCGAATGGCAGCGTTGGACGATTGATGGATGCTGCTGCTCCTTTTGTTTCGTCACGTGACGTGCACGCGTGCCCTCTAGCGATGGGCTGTGACCTTCCACGCTCTGGTTGGAACCACACCTCGTTACACACGCCATGGTTAGCCGATGTAGTCACTGGTTTGCTCATTCCAGCCTCCGGCTCGTTGCTTTTTGAACGCACCTTATATTAATTATTTAAAATCTAGGCATTATTTTTCTATGACCCTGTATATTAACTGTGTGGCTGAATGGATTGAGTGAAATGTATGAATGCTTCTAAATTTAAATTATATATTCCTTTACTAAAGATATATATTTATCGAATCTTTCAAGAGAGGCTTCGCCTGAGAGCCTATTAATACCAGCGGCGCTAGGTCCCAATTATCCGAACTTGATGGGACCGAGGTTGGTTGGTTGGTTGGTTGGTTAAGGGGCTGTGACAACGCGGTCATGTAGCCCTGTGTACTTTGACTGTGTGTAGAATTTGTCTGATAACCGGTGTTAATATTGTGTAGCCTGTATTAGTGTGTGTTATCTGTGGTTCAGGTAGAAACTACACACGTAGTTCCTACTTTTGCTACCGAATACTATAGACCACGACACCTAGCAGTGGACTACTACTAGATACCATCGCAGCCAGCACCTGGCGGCGAACGTTGGAACTACTATAGCGTTATCAATCTAACCTACAAATTTTAGCTTCCACAAGTGTACTGTAGTTGGTGGAAGGTTCTTTTACATGCCATAAATCTATGACATGGGACCGCCGGCTTTATTTCCCCTCCGAAGGAAGGCATACCGAGGGATATTTAACCCTCTTAAAATATCTGACGACTTCGGCCGGGTTGGAAACCGCGATCTTGGGCATAGAATCTCAGCATGCTACCGACTACACCACCAAAGCTGGCGATGGGATAATCAGGAAACATTCAAAATCCACGATATAATAAGTGTACAGCACCTATGCGTGCCTTAAATTCGATAGTACTCCCGTTTACCGTCTGTAAATCAATCTTAAAATGAGGGTTTTGAAACGGCAAAATAATTAGTTTTACGATTGTGTCCAGTAAGTGCAGATCATCAAATGGAATAACAATAAGAATTTGATTTCTTTTTCGATTTTCAATGTGGTTAATCTGGACGTTTGGATAATCGGGAGTTTAGTGTATTGCATATTTATATGACCACGTCCGTACTGAGAATGCTGGTGTATTCTTGAAATACACGGTATGAGAGAATATAAAGTTTAATGCTCTTTGCTTGTTCATTCCTTCCTCTTTATCAAACACCAACAGTGATCTTCTATTTTCTCTTTGATGGTCATGTCGCTGATATCTTTTGTGAGTCTGTTGTAGATATATATCTTCCATGACCCTCCTAGCGTCATCTAGCAGCGAATCTCTGAAGCTCCTCAATTCCTCCTGGTGCAAGAGGACTTCCTTTTCCATATGGCCACCAGATCTCGTTGCCATCACCAGCTATTATCTCCATGAGCAAGAGAACTTCGTCTACTTTTTCACTCACCATGCTGTGCTAGTATCGCCTGCTATCAACTCTTTGAAGACCATCTCCTCAAGAGAATTTAATTTCTTATGTTGGTTATTCTGATATGTATTCCTTTTGTCTCCTACCCCCACTTTTTTCCCTTCCTTGGACTCTCTGTGCTTCGCTGAGTGGGTCTCACTTGTGCGCCGGCCGTCGACTCTGTTAAGGCTCAACTAGAGCTAGCCTCCTGACCTAACGAGGCATTTTTTAGATTCCACGCCATGTGGTAACTTTAAACATCAAGGAGAACCTCACCTTCGCCATGCAACAAAGTTAAGTACAAACTTCAAGTTTTAACCTCATCTTCATGGTTTTAACTTCTACATGCTTTTAACGATCTTTTATAGGCAGTGTGAAATTACTTATTTGTTGAAATAATCATCCTTCGCGGGATTTTCCATGTTGGGCTTTTGTCTAATTAAGCTAATCTTGGTGAAAAGCAGCATTTCTTATGCTTGTTAAATGAGAGATCTTCTCACCACGTGGGATATCATCTATTACCCGCTGCCTATAAAGATTAAGCTAGTTCCACCGCTGGAATAACTTTGGCCCCATTCTGCTATTAGGATCGTTCTGGAACCTTCCAGATTCTGTACTCTATCTACAAGTCTTACCGTCAGGTATTTTTCACTCACTTGTGGGAATACTATTTAAAATGAGGAATCTTCCTTATAAATTACTGCAATAGCGAATTTTCTTCCACCGTTGGAATGTTCTATGGCGCATTTAATTGTAATTCACAACCTTCTCAAGAAATAGACTCTCGCCTACCTAGTGCAACCAGTTATTTTCATCATTGCAATAACTTTCTTTCCCATAAACTTTCTTGTTTCTACAGTGAACTTTTCATCTATTTAACAGACTATAGTGAAAACTAGTGCTTGCCCAACTTTTCTACCGCGTCGCGATCGTCCGTTTACATTAAATAAGGCCATGAACATTTATCCTCAATCCCAATCGATCTTTCCTAAACCTTCTACTAACAAACCATATTAATAAAATTGTAACTCTGGATCATTTCTAATAAGGTGTCACTCTAACGAAGTGCCCTTCCATCTTGTTTGTTTATCATTAATTAATTTCTGTATAACTACGTGTTATATACACGGTTCAAGCTTACATTGTTTCTACGTTATAATCAGGGAAAACAATTCTTTCAACTCTTGAGTGAGTTATTTCTAGGTCTCACGAAATGGAAACTGCCCCATTTGGCTCGTGATTCCTACTTAAACATAGGAGGTCGAGAACCTTCCTTTTGATTTTCTCTTCAGGTTTCACAGTAAGTGACCTGCCCCTATTTGTATAATAACCAAAATAATTCAGCTTAAATATAAGAAGTTGTAGGAACTTCTATCTTATTCTTCATGTTTTCTTATTGTTATTTTCGATGTTGTCACTCTTTCTAGAATATTCTCTCAGGAGTTTCTTAAAGTACACACCTTGTACTCTATTTATTGTTAAAATTTAATTACTTCATTTGTTTTTTTTTTCTTACAAAGATTTTAGAAAATATATAAGGTTCGAAACCTCATAAATTGTTAATTGCCTGGCGCAAACGCTTAATGCTTTGAAAATATATTTGTTAAAGTTAGCAACTTCTTTTGCCTTGTTAAATAAATTAAATATTTGTTTTTGGATTTATCACTTCGCAAATACAACGGTTAGGCAAGATCCTGTCTTCCTTGGCTCTCTCTACTCAATGCCATTAAATCTATTGATAGGGCTTTCACCACTCGTTGCATTTGAGCAAGAACTCTTAGTGGTAATCTCGTCACAGTTTCTCTTAGCTTTAAAAGCTAATCCTAACTGGCCAGTAAGGCAAGTAAAGCTCGCTACGCCAGCTACCTGCTTGTGGAGATCCTCTCCGAAAACGTATGGTTAGTTTTCCAAAAGATAAGTGTTTCTTTTTGTCTAAACTTTTAGCCGGCTCCTTGCTGAGTAAAAGCTTAGCCATTTCCAAATGCAACCATTGGTCCACTTACCAAAATTACTCCCCAAGGTATAATCTTTTATCATTATCCTTCTTGGGAGCACTTGGTCGCCTTTTCAGGAACTCTATAACTTCGAAAACTGGAAATACCAAACCTGATTCAAATTATTGGCATCCTTCGAATTACTTTGCAAAAACGAATTTCTTTGAACAGACATACAATAAATCTGTTACTCTCAGTCTTGCCAGACCATCACCCTTCCCCATAGTAGGCATATGCATGCTTGAGAGGGAATATACTAAAGCCACTCTCTTGCAAACCGCCCAAGTCCTAGCTGAATTTCCCGTCAGCTTAGACCAAGCCCTTACCCATTTTAGGTATCAGAGAACGGATTTTCAGTGGCAACCGCCTCTAAGTGCCTTAAAGGTTAAATTTATAACTTTTGTGTGACTCTCCTCCTATTTTTCTATCCTTTTTCTCCAGTCCGAAACCTATCTCCTTTTCTTAATCATCTTCCCTTGGTGGTTAGGTTATTCCTCAGCCAATAATCTACCCAAATGCCCTAATACACCAATTATGGGAGGGAGCGCAACACACCACTGGGCTATAAAGCTTGGTTGGTTGGTTGGTTCCTTAGTTAAGGGACAGCGACAACTCGGTCATGTAGCCCCGTGTACTTTGGGTGTGTGTAGAATTTGTCTGATAACCGGTGTTAATTGTGATGGCTGTATTAGTGTGTGTTATCTGTGATTCAGGTACAATGACTGCTGAGATCAATTTTTCAAGTAGTTCCTACTTTTACTATCAAATGCTACCGTCCACGACACCTAGCTGTGGACTTGGCTACTACTAGATGCCATTGCAGCCAGCACCTGGCGGCGAACATTGGAACTACTATAGCGTTATAAAACTAACCTAACAATTTTAGCTCCCACAAGTGTAATTAGTGGAAGGTTCTTTTTCAGGCCAAAACTCGATGACTATGTTCGCCGGCTTTACTTCCCCTCCAAAGGAAGACATACTGAGGGATTTTAACGCTCTTAAAAACCCGATGACTTCAGGCGAGTTTTTAATCTGCGATTTTGGGCATAGAAGCACAGCAGGCTACCACCTAAACCACCAAAACTGCCGATGGGAACGAGGGTTATTCGGATAATCAGGAAACATTCTATTTCCGCGATATAATAAGTGTACAGCACTTACGTGCGACTTAAATTCGATAGTACTCCCACTTACCGTCTGTAAATCAATCTTAAAATGAGGGTTTTGAAACGGCAAAAATAATATGTTTTATGATTGTGTTCAGGAAGTGCGGAACATCAAATGAAATAACAAGAAGAATTTGATTTCTTTTTCTATTTTCAATGTGGTTAATTCGGACGTTCGTATAATCGGGAGTTTAGTGTATTTCATATTTAGATGACCACGTTAGTTCAGAAAATGCCCTAATACACCAATTATGTGAGGGAGCGGAACAATCCACTGGCATATAAAGCTACTCGTACAAGTTCAAATGCTAATATCTCAAGGTTCACATGAGAATGTGCATGCTATGAGGCTGCTGCCACTTCCGGCACACACCATTATCTCAGCAAGCCTCAAGAAAATCGAATTATTGACGGCGAGTGTCTTCATCGGAGAAGCTGACTGAGTGATGGAAGTTCCTGCCTGGGGTAATGCATCTCCTCTTTGTGTGGCGCAGAATAATTTACTAGTGTCCTACAAGGGCTAAAGCAATTATAACTCTTTGTATCTTGTTGAAAACTTTTCAAGCCGCTTAACATACATGTAAATATTCCAACGTTGTATCAAGAAAGACAAGAGATATGAAAATAAGAATGTTACGGGGAACATTCCATTAAAAAGCGTGGAAATGTATTCTTTATACTAAGGAAATTTGGTAGATAGGTCACAACGTAATGAGATGACAGAGATTAAAATTATTTTCAGTTTGTAAACACGCTTGTACCCAAAATGTAAAGGGCGTTATTCCCAAACCTGAAAGAAATAACATGAGATTAATTATTACATTTGGATGACCAGTTTTGATCGTCGAACGATTATCATCAGATGCTGATGAAGAAGATAGTTTTTTTTATAAGGGGCCTAACGTCTTGGTTATTGACCTCCAATGGTTATGGTGATCTTAAATATGAAAATGAAATGGAATCTTAACACAAACTAACCAAACTCAACCCCGCCTAACGTAACCTAACCCCACGTAACCTAACCTCACCTAACGTAACCTCACCTAACCTAAATTCACGTAACTCAACCCAACCGACCCAACTTAACATAAACTCACGTACGAAACGTAGTCTGATCTAACGTAACTCAACCGAACCTAACTAAACCTAACCTCACGTAACAACCTAACCTAACTCAACCGAACTCAACCCAACCCAACTTTACGTAACGTAACTCAATCTAACCTAACTTAACCTAGTCTTACTCAACCCAACATAACTTAATGCAACCTAACCTCACGTAACCTAACCTAACTTAACCCAACCTAACTTAACATAACTTCATGTACGTAACGTAGTCTAACCTAACCTAACTCAACTGAATCTAAATAAACCTAACCTCATGTAACGTAACCTAACCTAACTCAACCCAACCCAACCGAACCCAACCTCACGTAACCTAAATTCACGTAACGTAACGTAAGGCAACTCAATCTAACCTAAGGTAACCTTATCTAACCTCACGTACCGTAACGTAACCTAAGGTCGACGGTAACCCGCAGTGGAATGTTTTGACCGTGCGCCCAACTTAAATGTGCCCGTGACTACCGGGGGAAGTTTCATGGGACCAACTCGAACCTCCCTCCGATCTGACCATGTGACCAACAAAACCGTCCTAAATCACTGACGTGGGTCCTACTCGACATCACCCGTCATAGGGACTCGTGCTCAGTTAATAGCGTGGGTACTCCAGAACTCCCCACTTCCTGTGTGCCAATAAGTCGTTCACAGAAGCAGCATTATATTAATAGGCATTGCGCTGGATTGCATAATGGTATGATCCAGAAATCTTCTTTAACAACGCCCTCTCTCGCAACGCTGCTCCTGTAAGGGAAAGTCTGGCGTGATGGAGGTGGAAGATCATGAAGTTTCCACCTTATTCACCGAAACTAATGCAACCACTGCTAGGTTTCATACACGACACGCCAAACTTCAAGTGGTAGGGCGTTCTGCCTCGGTTATCAATGGCACCGCTTGTTAATTATTTGCAAGCTGTTGTTGTTGTTGTTATGTTCTCCGCGACGGACGGGATGTTGGAAGTTGTAGCAACACCGTCACCCTGCTGGAAAGTTGCGTAGGGGAAGACGAAAAGAAACCCGAAGACATGGGCTTATACTAACCTGTCTAAGCCCGAGTTCCGAGCACGCCCGACGAGAGTGAAAGGTAAACAGGGCTGTAGCTCGAGCATCTTCAAGGGCCCGGAACTATTGATAACACAGAACTGGGCAACTGAATTGTTTTTAATTTTCCTTCCAGGTAAAGTATAACAAAGAGCGCATGAAAAATATTAAATATATCTTCAAATTTTATTGGAAAAGATACAGCATGTTTTAAATTACATCCTCAAACATTTTAAAATTATATTAATGGAAGTTTGAGTGTTCCTTTTTTTTCGTTCTAAATTTCTCGCCCACCAAGAAAAATCCAAAATAATTGCCATATTTTATAGTTTTTGCAACTGTTCAGTAAAATAACTCGAAAAAGATTAAGTAATTGTTGTTGTTGTTTGTTAATTGAGTCATCAGATTTTTGACTGGTTTGATGCAGCCATCAATGCGTCCCTGTCCTGAGCTAATCGATTAAGCCCTACATAGCTACCACAACCTATATCCTAGGCAATCTGTTTAACATATTCTAACCTAGGTTTACCCCTACAGCTCTTATCCTCGACCCTTTCATCCTGAACTATACTATAGAAATTATGAAAAAAAATATAATAATGCGAAATAAATGTAAAAGTGCGAAGTGAGGATGGAACAGTTCAGAAACAAATAATTGACTAGTTCTTAATGCACAGTATTCCACACATTTCCTATCTTTAGGTCCTGAAGGATTGTTATAAACTTGCAAGAGAGAGGTGTTCAGAAATCCGAGTACCAGGACCCGATCCCACTCTGCACGGTCCTGGTATCGAGCAGCAGCTCAGACATTTATCCAAAGGTGGTAGACGGAGATCCTATGATGAAATATTCACCTGATCACTCACACAAAAGTACCAAAATAAAAGGTGCAGGGAGGAATGTCTAAATCGCCTTATAAAAGAACACGCTAAATAATAATGTGGCCATTATGTCTAGGAAGAGAAAGTGTCAAGTGGCACAAGTGCGGTTACCAGGAAGATCAGAAAATAGGAATCGAGTTCACAAACTTCAATGATGGCTCACAACTAAAGTGGCACTGCTATTGGTATCTTGCACCTTCCACACATCTGGCAACGCATCTGAACGATAATGCCCATTGCAACAGTGCTGCTTCTGTGAGAGATTTTTTGGTATGGAGGAGGCGGTCAGAATTTCTGGTGTAGCCACCCTATTCACGTGACATGAATCTCTGTAGTTTCGATATTGTTTTTAGCCTACTTTTCACATTTTGCAAAAATGAGGAAAAAGTAGACTTATGAGATAGATCCGGGAAAATGTGTGTCTGTCTGTCTGTCTGTCTGTCTGTCTGTCCTTCTCCCTGTCTGTCTGGCTGTGTGTGTGTCCCCCCTATCAACCCCTAAACGGCTGCAGCAATCAAAACCAAATTTAGTATGAGGAAAGATGTGCACCGGAATATCTCAAGTCCATATTTGAAAATGATGTCACTGCTACCAACTGCTGAAAAAACGCACTAGAAATTTGAGCTCCATGTTGGATATCTTGCAAGGTATGCATGGGAGCTATTCCAAAATTGGCACACATGTAGATAATACTATTTCAGTTTAATTTCCAGGAGTCCAACCGTGACAGTGTTGCCAAAATAATTTTAAGCCTTCTGATTGGTCCAATGTTTAAATGCATATAACTTCTACACTATCAATTGGATTTCAACCAAATTTTGTATGTAATATCTGTACATAAGCAGATATGACTGAGCGTATTCTTAAGAGCCACCAGGGCTGCCAACTGTTCATAATTGCTCTCTATATTTTTTAAAAATCCAAATACCAATATATCAGAAAGTATGCAAGCCAACAGCTTTAAACTATGCACACGCATATTCTGACATTTTAGATTAATTTGGAGTAACTTTTTTTTTGTCGTGTGGCCTCCTCAGAGGCCGAGTGCAGGTCTTTCTATTCGACGCCCGTCGGCGACCTGCGCGTCGGGATGAGAAATGGAATGGAGGAAGGTGAATGAATGAAACTGGGCAAGGATGTGCAAGGAATCGGCCGAGGCCTATCAGAAGGTACCGTCCCAGCATTTGCTTGGAGTTGAAAATGGGAAACCACGGAAAACCATTTCAAGGACGGCCGACGGTGGGGCTCGAACCCACGCGTCTACCGAGTCAGCAGAGAGCTTGGTCCCATGACCTAATGCTGCGCTTTAGCCAGCTGAGCCACTATTGTCGTGGAGTAACTTATATACGTCAGTTCTACCAACATGATTATAAGCCTGCTGATAGTACCAATTTTTAAATACATGTAACTTCTACACTATCAGTTGGATTTCAACCAAATTTCGTATGTGCTATGTGTACCATAACAGATATGACTATAAGAATTGTTAAGAGCAATCAGGGCTGCCAACTGTCAATAAATGCTGTCTATATTTTTTACCCTAATATCAATATATCAGAAAGTATGCAAGCCAACAGCTCTATACTTTGCACACGTATAGCACCTGACATTCTAGATTAATTTGGAGTAATTAATACAAGGCAGTGCTGCCAACATGATTCTAAGCCTGCTGATATGTCCAATTTTAAAATACATGTAACTTCTATACTAACAAATGGATTTCATCCAAAATTGGCACAACAATATATCATAATATTTCAGATTATTTCTGACCAGCACACGCATGGTGGGTAGATTATAGGCTAGGGAATAACCCACCCACCAAGGGAAGATGATTAAGAGAAGGAAGTAGATTTGGGATTGGAAAAGAAGGATAGAAGAATAGGAGGAGAGTCCCACAAAATTAATAAGTTCAGTGTTAAACACACTTACAGGTGGTTGCCACCGCAAATATGTGCTCGGATACCTAAAATGGCTACGAGCTTGGTCGAGGCTAACGGGAGCCGCAGATAAGGCTTGGGCAGTTTGCCAGAGAGAGGCTTTAGTATGTTTCCTTCCAAGCACGAATGAAAGTACTATAGGGAAGGGTGATGGTCTGACCAGACAGATAGTAAACGATTTATTGTATATGAACGAGGGCATAAACCTAGGAAGAGCTAGGAAAGCCAGGATCCTGCCTAACTGTATTATCAAAGAAATGATGAATCCAAAAACAAATATTTAATTTATTTAACAATGCAGGAAGTTTGAGGAAATTAACAATTATGCAATATAAATTTAATGAACATGGTTCATTTGAACCTTTTAACAAATAGGGTCGCAGACCTCTTAACATCAAACAGTTGCTCCAGGCAATTGACAATTTTTAAGGTTTTTTAACCGTGTATTAAAATCTTGGTAAGATTTCATAAATAGGCAAAAATGGAATAATTGAAGTTTTAACATTTACAGGAGTACAGGCAGTGTACTTATATGAAAACTCTGAAAGAACATTCTAACGAGAATAACAACTTCGAAGATAACAAAATGGAAAACATAAAGAATAAAAAGGAAGTTCCTACAACTTCTTATATTTAAACAGAATTACTTTGTGAGATTTATACAAAGAGAGCAGGTCACTTACTGTGAACCTGAAAAGTTAATCAGAAGGAAGGTTCTAGACCTTTTATACTTTGAATAAGACTCGCCAGTCAAATGAGGCAATTTTCATTTAGCGAGACCAAAAAATAGCTCACTCAGGAGTTGAGAGAATTGTTTTCCCTGCTTTTGAAGGGAGGAACAATGTATATTTAAAACTTGTATCACACAAGAAATTATGCAGAATTTAATTAATGTTAAACTAGCAAAGTTGGAAGGGCACTTCGTAAGTAACACCTTATAGAAAGTTACATTTTTATAAATAATGGTTGTTAGTAGAAGGTTAAGGAAAGATCATTGGGATATAGGAACAATGTTCATGGCCGTATTTAATATAACCGGACGATCGCGACGCGGTAGAAAAGTGGAGCAAGCACTGTTTATCACTGTAGTCTATGAAGATGGATTCAAAGTTCACTATGGAAACACTAAAGTTTATGAGAAAAAAAGTTATTGCAATTATGGAGATAACTGATTGCACTATGTAGGTGAAAGTCTATTTCTTGAAAAAGCTGTAATTTACAATCAAATGCGCCGTAGAATTTTCCAGAGGTTCCAGCGGAGGACGAAAATTCACTATTGTAGTAATTTAGTTTTAAACAGAATTCTCCCAAGTACGTGAGAAATACATGATGGCAGGACTCGCAGATAGAGAACAAGTTCTAGAAGGTTCCAGAACGACCTTAGCAGAAAATGGGGTTGAGAAAATCCAACGGAGGAAATAGTTTATAATTATAGGCAGCGGGTATTATATAATATCCCACGTAGCGAGAGGATTTCTCGTTTGAATCGCTTAAGAAAAGCTCTTTTATAGTAAGGTTGGCTTATCCAAGTAAAAGCTCAACATGGCAAAACCCACGAAGAATGATTATTGCCCCAAGTAAACAATTTCACACTGCCCACAATTAAAAGCACTTGAAAGTTAAAACCATGAAGATGAGGTTAAAACTTTTTAAAAAGGTACTTATCTTGATTTCATGTTGAAGTCGAAGATTTCGATGATGATTACTTAGCCAACATGGCGTAGAAGAGGTTGTGCCTCTTGGTTTGAGGAGGCTAAGCTCGAGCGGAGCTTTGACTGTACGAGTCAACTGCAGACGAAGAAGTGAGTGCAGCTCAGCGGAGCAAGGAGAGACCACGGAAGGGGGAGAGAGTGGGGGTAGGAAAACAAAAGGTATACATATCAGCATAACCAACTTTACAACAAAAAATTGTTCTTCTCTTGCTGAGCTGGTCTTCAAGGAGTTGATAGATGATACTAGCGCAGCATGGTGAGCAAAGAAGTAGACGTAGTCCTCTTGCTCAAGGAGAAAATAGCTGACGATGGTAACGAGATCTGGTAGCCAAATGGATAAGTAAGTCCTCTTGCACGATGAGGAATTGAGTAGCTTCAGGGGTTCGCTACTAGATAGCGCTAGGTGGATCACAGAATATATATCTGAAACATACTCACACAAAATATAAGAAATTTGCACATAGAGGAGAAAACAAATGATCACTGTTGGTGTTTGACAAAAAGGAAGGAAAGAACGTGCAAAAGCATTCAAATTTGTAATCTCAGGTACCGTGCATTCCAAGAATGCACCATACTGGGAGGGCCAGACACCAACAGGGAACAAATAAGCAATTAAACATTTAAGAGTGATACAGTAATTAAAGAAAGGTGGTCTTGTGATCTGACCATTATTGGTCAAGACTCTGAATACCCTGACTCTCCTATCTCTTCCAGGGTAACACTTAGTCACTTTTCGAAAAGGCCAGACTAGGGGGGGTGAAATATCCCTAACCAAGACCAAGTCTCCTACTTGAATGTCGGGACTGGAAAGAAACCACTTCTGTCTCCCCTGCAAGGAAGTTAAATATTCCAAGTTCCACCTCTTCCAAAAAGAATTACTGAGGGCTTCAAGTTTCCGCCAAACAATAGGTAAATCAGAATCCCTGAAAGAATTAGGAAGGGGAGGATGGGCAGAGAGAGAAGTGCGTGTAAAGAAGCGACCAGGTGTAAGTGGAAGGAGGTTATCAGGGTCATTGGAAAGCGGAGTTAAAAGGTGAGAATTAACGACACTTTCAATCACGAAATAACTAGAAGCTGAGGGAAATAAAGCACTAGTAAAGATTGCGATACGATGAGAAAGAAGAATTGGCAAGTTTAAACAAAGCGTATATAAACAAGTACATCTGTTCAGGACAAGAATATACCAAATAAACAAAGGAACTATGCGAGTAGAAAGCAAGAACGCCATAGGTAACAAACGAGTAGCCATAAACAATGACCTCAAGTTATAATGAGTATCAAAGGGGTTACTCAGAAAAATACTTAAGTCAGCGAAAAACTTGACAGGACAAGTATGAACACAAAAACACATCGAATGTGACGATGAGAAAAAACAAGTTTGTTCATAAATGAACATTAAGTTCGCAAAATATGCAAGCAAATTGCAATACATGAACGCGTGAGAAATACGCAACGAAGTTTTGGAACGAGGATCAAAGCAGTTATGTAATGCGAGCATGAGTAAGCGGAAGACGTAAATAAGCACGGCCTTGACACACATAGTACAACGAGATAAGACATATAAATAGCTGACAGAGTCCTTAAGCGGAACGAGTTTATTTTGGGAACTAGATGAACGGCTTCCGAGCGTGCGGTAGCGACTCGCAAGACGATCGTTGGCAGTCGGCCAGAGTTGAGATAAGAGAAACTTGTTTTGAACTGTGTCAATCATACAGGAAATAAACAACGACTGGGCATTCCTCAGACTGGTATACACACGAGTCTCAAATGCAAGCAGTTCAAAGTGCACACACACTAATTGAGTCAGCTGTAACTTAAAGCAGAACGAGTAACACGACATGCAGTCAATCGTAACTTGGACGTGAAAAAGCAATTTAAAGCTATATGAAATAAAGTAGGAAATCAATTTCGCATAATTGAGAGGATCACGAAATCGAACAATTTTCAACAAAAAGAAGCTTAATTCTTCCGAGCAAAGAAGACAAGCTGGGACATTGAGACGAAGGTTATGCATAAGAATAGTTATTCTAGATGCAATGGAATTCAGAGTTTCAAGCGGTTTCATGAGCGACTTCCAATTGCGAGGAAGGGGGGAGGAGCCGGCCGTGGCCATCCTTCTACATAACGAAAGAAGTGAAACATAGCGTACAGCAAAGTGATGGTGACTGATAGCCATGGTTTTACACAAGGGGAAGATAGTTTCCGAGGAATAGTTTAAGCAATTAACTGCTATAAAAAATGACATAAGAAGATAGGCGAAATAACACAAAGCAAGGCGAGCTTGAGTTGCCATTTTGTGCGGGAAGAAAGAAAAACCATTTAAACAACTTACAGGGTTAGCGCAGTTGTTCACAATAAGACATCGTTTCGACAAGTGGTTTTCAAAAATATTGAGATTTGAAACATGAGCGTTCTCTTTTTCAGAAATGGGATTTATGTCAGCTGTGACGAAATGACATTGTGCTTTGGTTTGAACGCTGGTATGTTTGATTTCGCCAGTGATAACCCAACCAAAATCGGTGTCTCTAGCGACCACGGTTGAAGATAACTTGCGTGTTTGTTTGCGAATGCAGTTCCAAAAGACATTGGCACTGAAAAGCACATCAATGGGACCTTGAGCATTAAACTGAGGATCGGCTAACCTTAAGTGCGAGGGAATGTTTAAACCGGAAGTATTAATGGAGTGACTTGGAGTGTCTTTACCAATACTGGTAAGAATGAGACAGTTTAAATTAAGATTGGTGTTTCTTTGGCAAACGTCTCTGATTTTCAATTTTGAAGACTGCAAAACTTGAGTTTTCAAATTGTCAATGCCGGTCACATTGATAGAAGTAGGCGATGACGAAAGACCTAGTTTTTTAATCAACGATTTCGAAACAAAGTTGTGCGTTGAAGCGGAATCGAGAAGACCACGGGTTTTGAACCAATTTCCAAATCTATCTTGGATTTGAAATTGTACAGTGGTCAACAGGGTTTGCGCACTGTGAAAAGTTTCGGCGTTGGAAATGCAGGAAGAAGCATTAGTTTGTTCGGAGCTGCTCTGCATGGAGCTTAAAGAGGTGGGTGCTGATGACCTCGATTTATCGTGAACGTGCAATAACGAATGATGCGGTTTTTTGCAATGAAAACAAAGGTTTGATGACGTACAGTTCGAAGAAGAATGCTTAGGTGATAAGCAATTGAAACAATGCTTGCTGTTTAAGACAAACTTTCTTCGATCTTCGACAGACAATTCTTTAAAGGATTTGCACAAATACAAGGTGTGAAGCTTTTTACAGAGCGTGCATTTTAACGATTTGTTAAGCGGCCTGATATCTTCTCTTGAATGATTAAAAGAAGAACGGGTTTGTTTGTTTTCGACAAATGGGGGCTGATGTCCCTTTGAAGAAGCAAGTTTTTTTTCAAAAATTTGACACTGAGGATTCGTTTCGACTTTTTCGCACTGAAATGCGAGTGCTGTAAGGAATTGACATCGACTGTTGAGAAACGAGATGAGGTGTTCGAAGGAAAATTCTTCCTTGCGAGCGAGTTCGATTTCCCAGGCCTTCAGTGTCGAAAAATCGAATCTTGATGTAGCTAGGTGAATAAGTATGGTGTCCCATGTTTGGACAGGCTGTTTTAGCTGGTATAACGCTCTGACATTTAACTGCATAGAATCTAAGAGGTCTCTTAAAGATGTGACGTCATTAGGTTTGACGGCAGGTAAGTTGAAGAGACAGCGGATATGACGAGCGACACTCAACCTTAAATTGCCATATCTCTCTTTAAGGAGATTAAAGGCGATGTGGTAGTTGTCTGCGCTTAAAGGCAGTGACTCTACCAAGGTCAAGGCCTCTGATTCCAAAGAAGTGCGGAGGTAGTAAAATTTATGTATGTCTGGGATCTCGATATTTTCATGAATTAAAGAGCAGTAAAGTTCGTAAAAAGAATACCATTCACCTTCCTTGCCTAAGAAGTGCGGTAGGCTTATCTTGGGAAGTAACGGTTTCGGTTTGTTCTTGTGAACTGAAGCGGGTACGAACTGGGCCGGATTGATGACCCTAGTGTCCGGTTCTGAGATATTGCGAATCAGTTGGTGGGCCTTTGCAATTCCTTCAAAGTACAAGGGTTCAACCTCGTCCCGGTCCAATTGCAGTTCTGGACAAGCGGATTCAATCTCGGTTTGAATTTGGTCATAATAATCATAAGACCGTTCGTACAACTTAAGGCGATGAGTCAAGATATCTAAATCACACTCGGCGGGATTTAATTTGCTGATGAAATTTCGGAATCTAGTGAGTTGCCCTTTATAAGAAGAACGTCTAGCAATGAGAGTTTCATCTTTTTCGGCAGGAGCCATGACAAAAATAATAAATTGAAATACAACTCACGAAACTGTAGAACCTTGGAGATGCTGTCAGGTTTGCAGCAGCGAATGGATAGCAAGAACGGGACACACCAAAGGAGACAGGAGCGGCCTCTTTCCCGTTCACAGGCTTTGCATGATGTAGATATAGCTGAAAGATCCAAAGGAGATATTAAAAATTTGCAAAGTATTGTCAAATGACACTTGACAAACAATGTACATAAAAAATGGACTCTCCCGGGTTTCTGGTACCAAATTTTGGGTAGATTATAGGCTAGGGAATAACCCACCCACCAAGGGAAGATGATTAAGAGAAGGAAGTAGATTTGGGATTGGAAAAGAAGGATAGAAGAATAGGAGGAGAGTCCCACAAAATTAATAAGTTCAGTGTTAAACACACTTACAGGTGGTTGCCACCGCAAATATGTGCTCGGATACCTAAAATGGCTACGAGCTTGGTCGAGGCTAACGGGAGCCGCAGATAAGGCTTGGGCAGTTTGCCAGAGAGAGGCTTTAGTATGTTTCCTTCCAAGCACGAATGAAAGTACTATAGGGAAGGGTGATGGTCTGACCAGACAGATAGTAAACGATTTATTGTATATGAACGAGGGCATAAACCTAGGAAGAGCTAGGAAAGCCAGGATCCTGCCTAACTGTATTATCAAAGAAATGATGAATCCAAAAACAAATATTTAATTTATTTAACAATGCAGGAAGTTTGAGGAAATTAACAATTATGCAATATAAATTTAATGAACATGGTTCATTTGAACCTTTTAACAAATAGGGTCGCAGACCTCTTAACATCAAACAGTTGCTCCAGGCAATTGACAATTTTTAAGGTTTTTTAACCGTGTATTAAAATCTTGGTAAGATTTCATAAATAGGCAAAAATGGAATAATTGAAGTTTTAACATTTACAGGAGTACAGGCAGTGTACTTATATGAAAACTCTGAAAGAACATTCTAACGAGAATAACAACTTCGAAGATAACAAAATGGAAAACATAAAGAATAAAAAGGAAGTTCCTACAACTTCTTATATTTAAACAGAATTACTTTGTGAGATTTATACAAAGAGAGCAGGTCACTTACTGTGAACCTGAAAAGTTAATCAGAAGGAAGGTTCTAGACCTTTTATACTTTGAATAAGACTCGCCAGTCAAATGAGGCAATTTTCATTTAGCGAGACCAAAAAATAGCTCACTCAGGAGTTGAGAGAATTGTTTTCCCTGCTTTTGAAGGGAGGAACAATGTAAATTTAAAACTTGTATCACACAAGAAATTATGCGGAATTTAATTAATGTTAAACTAGCAAAGTTGGAAGGGCACTTCGTAAGTAACACCTTATAGAAAGTTACATTTTTATAAATAATGGTTGTTAGTAGAAGGTTAAGGAAAGATCATTGGGATATAGGAACAATGTTCATGGCCGTATTTAATATAACCGGACGATCGCGACGCGGTAGAAAAGTGGAGCAAGCACTGTTTATCACTGTAGTCTATGAAGATGGATTCAAAGTTCACTATGGAAACACTAAAGTTTATGAGAAAAAAAGTTATTGCAATTATGGAGATAACTGATTGCACTATGTAGGTGAAAGTCTATTTCTTGAAAAAGCTGTAATTTACAATCAAATGCGCCGTAGAATTTTCCAGAGGTTCCAGCGGAGGACGAAAATTCACTATTGTAGTAATTTAGTTTTAAACAGAATTCTCCCAAGTACGTGAGAAATACATGATGGCAGGACTCGCAGATAGAGAACAAGTTCTAGAAGGTTCCAGAACGACCTTAGCAGAAAATGGGGTTGAGAAAATCCAACGGAGGAAATAGTTTATAATTATAGGCAGCGGGTATTATATAATATCCCACGTAGCGAGAGGATTTCTCGTTTGAATCGCTTAAGAAAAGCTCTTTTATAGTAAGGTTGGCTTATCCAAGTAAAAGCTCAACATGGCAAAACCTACGAAGAATGATTATTGCCCCAAGTAAACAATTTCACACTGCCCACAATTAAAAGCACTTGAAAGTTAAAACCATGAAGATGAGGTTAAAACTTTTTAAAAAGGTACTTATCTTGATTTCATGTTGAAGTCGAAGATTTCGATGATGATTACTTAGCCAACATGGCGTAGAAGAGGTTGTGCCTCTTGGTTTGAGGAGGCTAAGCTCGAGCGGAGCTTTGACTGTACGAGTCAACTGCAGACGAAGAAGTGAGTGCAGCTCAGCGGAGCAAGGAGAGACCACGGAAGGGGGAGAGAATGGGGGTAGGAAAACAAAAGGTATACATATCAGCATAACCAACTTTACAACAAAAAATTGTTCTTCTCTTGCTGAGCTGGTCTTCAAGGAGTTGATAGATGATACTAGCGCAGCATGGTGAGCAAAGAAGTAGACGTAGTCCTCTTGCTCAAGGAGAAAATAGCTGACGATGGTAACGAGATCTGGTAGCCAAATGGATAAGTAAGTCCTCTTGCACGATGAGGAATTGAGTAGCTTCAGGGGTTCGCTACTAGATAGCGCTAGGTGGATCACAGAATATATATCTGAAACATATTCACACAAAATATAAGAAATTTGCACATAGAGGAGAAAACAAATGATCACTGTTGGTGTTTGACAAAAAGGAAGGAAAGAACGTGCAAAAGCATTCAAATTTGTAATCTCAGGTACCGTGCATTCCAAGAATGCACCACATGGTATTGTTGGCAACATGCTTTTGCTGATAGATCCAGTGTCTAACTGCATGTAACGTCCATTGAACTTCAATCAAATTTTGTATTCTGCACCTTAAGAGATGGAACTAAGAATATATTCAGTCACCAGGGCTGCCAACTGTAGTGCGCTATGAGGCTATATTATACCAGGTAGATTTTGAACTAATTAGATATTTCGATATTACCAACTTAATTTCGTCATTATTCTAGATAGGTTCATATACTGTAGAATAATCATTGGCATGAAAAGTAGGCTGTATAGTTCTTCACGGAACTTCTTGTTAAACTTAAGAAACGACTCCAAGGGATACGTTTCCATGCGCGAGATGCCATGCTTCGCGAGATAGGACACTCGTCACAAATATCAAATAAGGAGGTTATACAACTGGTATATTGACACATCTGACAACAGGGATACATATGGAAATTAATTACATTGAAGGCATGCAGAAGATAGTGGTTCTGCAATAGATATACTCCAACTACTTTTTTTTCCAACTTCGTATTTAACTGTATGCACACTACTGTATATCTGGCGCAGTAAATGGTGCCGCATATATTTAGTAGGAGGCCATATGTCTTCTGAAAATAATAGCGGGATAACATAGTGCTCCCTTAAGATGGTATCAAGGGACACCACTGCTTCCCTGACGTGGCGAGAGGCCAGGCCAGGCGCTTAAAACACTCTCAAGAACGGTACAGAAGCCCAAGCGTAAGATAAGAGTAATCAGGGAATCGTTTGGATTACGTAACATATCAGTTCTCTTTGACTCCGGTAAAGTAATCGACTTTATATTGCTTTAGGGTTTCTGATCACTGCACACAAGAGGGCAATAAAATGGATATGTTTAGTCTGTTTGTGACACTTCGTGGGCACATATCCAGTTTATCTCTCGCCTCTGCATCACGAGAATGGCCAGTTCCTTTTCCGCAAATAAACCCAATAAGCGGATGTATTCTGTTGTTTCATATTAGGGATTTAATCATCGTGACCATTCCAGCCCTGTGGACTTTGGGTGGGGTAATATGTCTGATGGCCTGTGTTATTGTGTTGTGTGTACTTATAATTGAGGCTAGGATTCGAAGGAGGTGGCTGCGGTCTTTAAGTTAAGAACCATTCCGTCACTCGCCTCTTGTAGAAGTTGGAGATCACATAAAACCATTTCTAAGTTGACTGAGGTTTTATTTGAACTCACCTGTTGCCAGTTTTGCCTCACGAGGCTGAGTAAGACCCGTTTCAACCCTCAGACCAGCATTTAAGTTCTTGGCCGAGCCGGAAAACGAAATCATTGCCTTAGAGGCCGGCGTCTCGATACGTACCCCGAACACAGAAGGGGGCGATGCATTCTGAATTAAGCCCTGTGGAAGTTGTCATCAGCTGGTTATTCCTGTCAGTTAAACTTGATACCTATTTTTAACATCTGTGGGTTTGTTTGGTGTATTACCTTCTTTTTAGCCCTTTGTAACGCCAGTTTGATTTTCACGAACTAAAGGTTATCTTTTACTAATCGAAAGTTGAAGTAGGTCGAAGGTATAAGTCCGGTCAAGATCCCGATTTCTTTACTGGCTGTGTAGCTCATCGGTAATGTTCTAGTCTGCTGTGCCCAAGGTTGTAGGATCGAATCCTAGCGCAGCCAGTTGGCATCTGAGGGTACGAAAATGTGAGGGAGCCGTGTCAGTATATCTACTGGCACGTTTAAGATACCCTTCAGGGCAAAATACCGACACTCCGGCGTCTCTAAAAGGGGACGTGAAACCAATAACAGTGTTATTATTATTATCTTTCTCAGAGATTTAAAATGCATGAAACGCCCTCTGGGAAAGTTGTAGTACTAGATTTATACACAGGGATGATCTTAGTCACATCAGAAAAAACTAAAGTCACATATCAGAAAGGAATGAAGCTACATGGGCAGAAATAGAAGTCCCATTTCAGGTGGCAACTCTGTTTCTTCAGCAGGCGTTTGCGTCAAGAATAACTGAGCATTAAAGTGAAATGAACCATTGTTATTAACAATGCAATTTAGGACCAAATAATTCGACGAGAAAATAGCACTGCTTGTTATCAGATCACTCACCAGTGACGTGTTGGGTACGGTCCACCGACACGCCAAAAATTAATGAATCACGATACGAAACATATTAAACCAACGTTACTTTGCCTGCTTAGTCATTAATTGATAATCTACAAGTGTCGAAGCGCACGAACATATGGCCTGGTTTTCTTCGGACTTTATAGGCTAGTTTAGTGGATTGTTTCCGCCATTTACGTAAATCGTCATCAGATGGTTATTCCTGTCTTTTGAACTTATTTTGTTCTTCTATGGGCTTGTTTCCTGTATTACCTTCTTTCATGGCCTTTTGCATCGACAGTTTCATAGATTTTCATAAACTCAAGCGTTTCTTTTACCTGAAATGGTTTTCCGTGATTTCTCCACTTTTAATTTCAGGCTAATTACCTTCGAAAAGGTCGTGGCCTTCTCCTTCCAACTCGTTGTCAAATGTCATTCATGTTCATTCATTTCGTCTTGCACTAACTTATCTGATAATGTTGGCGTCAGAAAGCGCTTTGTTTTGTAGGGGAATACTCCACATAGAAAACTCTTCTTACCTGATCCTAAATGTCGTCAAAAAGATAATAATAGGAACACAAACTATCGTTAAATTGCATCCCTAAATTGATACTTCATTCACACCTATTGGCGTAACTGGTTAGCATATTTAACTTTACTACTGCTCGGTTCCAAGCTCTGTGAACTTGCGGGATGAAGGGCAGAGGCAGGGTAAGAGCAGGCGAGAATTGAGAAGCCTGTCAACAGCCCGCCGTGTTACCTGACATTCTCGTCTATTCCAATACTGCTAACATGGGTCTTTTCTGAAACCAGTGTGGCGTTGGGAATGAGAGACTGAGTCACCGACTAATGTATTTGCTTCTGTTACTACGCAAGGACCGAGAAACCGCATCACTCGTCACCACCACTACTAATAGTCTGTGATGCAAATTCCTCTCACGTCCACGCAGCTTAGACTCAAGCAGTACTTCCTCGGCCATGTATTCACTTCTTTGATCACATACTCACAAAAAAGCGTCTCTACTCCTATCACACACTATACTAGTCTAACATCCGAGTGAAAGGTTTAGCAACAAAGAACCGAATCTTAGAAGCTGTCACTGTTCAATATCTGCCGCTGTTCGTTACTACCCAAACTCCTCCTACTCTAAAATGTACAGGAGTACTTTATAGATTAAGACATTAAGTGCCACGAACGTACGATTCATAAAGGAAAGGGATTTAAGACTGTTCTAACTAGGCCCGCATTTCCTCGCATTCAAATACACTTCAAAGAGAACCGTTTAATTAGATTGAACTAGGATACAACTTTTATACCACACCACACCCATGGATATTGCTTGCTTGTTTACGTAGTGCTATGAACTTAATCATACCTAATTGTCTTTCTTGTTGAAGTTTAATCTAAATGAAATACCAATGGGTATTTAATAAATGTACACTACTACACCTTATACCATGTCAGAGGTGGTCTATATATTTTTATGGACTAAGGTGTGATACATTTATTAAAATTCATTTCATTTTAATATTGTCATTTAGACTTTCACGGCCCGTCTGTCTATAAATACTAAATATTGTGATTGGTGGTGTTGTATCATTTTGGGCTTTTGCGACATCGTGGTCATGTAGCCCCGTGTACTTGGCTGAGTGTGAAATTTGCCTGATAACCTGTGTTTATGTGATGGCTGTATTAGTAAATATTATAAAAAGTGTTGTATAAAATGCAGCTAAAAGAATTATGAATTAATTCTATTAATCATTCTAAGGAGCCTCCATGGCTTAGGCGGCAGCATGCTGGCTCTCTCACCGCCGGGTCCATGGTTCAAATCCCGGTCACTCCATGTGAGATTAGTGCTGGAAAAAGCGGAGGCAGACAGGTTTTTCTCCGGTCACTCCGGTTTTCCCTGTCACAATTTCATTCCAGCAACACTCTCCATTCTCATTTCATTTCATCTGACATTCATTTAATCATTGTCCCAGGTAGTGAGACAGGCCTCAGCAGCCGGAACAGTTCATATCGTCGCCGCTAGATGGAGGCTTCACTCATTTCATTCCCTGACCCGGTCGGTCGACTGGAAGCAGGCTGCGGATTTTCAATTATTCTAAGATTTAAAAAATGTTCCTCACTGACCTTCTTCTTCAACATGTTTCATAGAGCTACAGGTATCCTCACATTTGGAGGCGCTTTGCGATTAGACACACTTAAAAACATTCAATAGTGTAATTGGGATGCTTCTTAATCTTTCACGGCCTTTGTGAACATCATATGCAGTGAGTAGGGTCTATTCGCGCATCGCTCAATGCGTATCGCTCTCAATGATCCTGTTATCATAGAAAACATCAAATCACTCTGCTTGTAGAGAGCAATGGGCGTCATGAGATTAATATTATTTCCAGTAGACAACGATTATGGAACTGATATATCGAACTCTTAATTATTATCAACCGGTGTGCTTCAGTGCGATGTTACATTGGCCTGGGCTATATTGAACACGAAAATACGCGTGGGTTCTAACCCTACCATCAACTGTCCTTAGAGTTGTTTTCCATGGTTTCCAATTTTAAACACTAGGTTATTGCTAGGTTAGTACTATTTAGTAGGTCACGGACACTTCTTTTGAACTACTGCTCCAGTTCAAAATCGCTCATTTTATATTCATCTCCTCTGTTGAGTCAGGCTTCAGTAAGAGCAACCGACCATGAATGTTTTTCATCACCTAGGTACTTAGCTCACCTCACGATCATCAATTTAGAAACGGGAACAATATACAAATGTATTGCGAAGCAAGTTAAGATTTCCAGAGTTAATAAAATACTTGTAGTGTAATGACCTATCAGAGGTCGTCTAGCGTTTCTTCGATCCCTCTTATCCATTATCTGAAGCAGCCTTATTGGAGAGTGTGGTAGTTGTGGAAGAAGGCTCTCTCAGTGGGTGAAGTTACTACCCTCTGGCCTGCGATAAACATGACACACCTAATGTCGTGATCTCACCCTACCAGTTTATCACCCTGATCTAGGGCGATGGCTGGTTGGAGTGCTAGTGCTCGTCTGTGCACCATTTTCCAGTCAATAAAATAGTTGGTAAAACTGATACGCGTGCGAGCAACATATTTCTTGGCAGGAATTACTTGTAACTTCCTTCCTTAGAAAAGGGTATAGAGTGGTGAGACAATAACTGTTACTGAGACTTAGAGCCTCTTGAGAATGAACTGCTAAAACATTTCAGAGCACGTCTTTGCTGGAGAGTGGAGCATATTTATTCAACTTTGGGGAGTGACTTACAAAATAGTTCCCTTCGAAACCTATGCAAATCTCTGATGTGCCAGCATGTTGAAAGTTTGGTTGCACTTAGTAAAATGAAACCAGTAGTTTTATAAGGAACCTATTTTTTATATATAACACTGGTCCTTTGCATCTCAAAAGTCTCTCTTCAGAAAAATCAAATTTCTTTCTTGTAATGGACTAAATATATCTTGTGTTCATGAGAAAACCTATATAATCAACTGTTAATGCTTGCCACGGTGGGTGAGTGGTTATCGTGTCGGACTACCAACCCCACGCTTGCAGGTTCGGTCCAGGCCATGGTAAGTGATTTTTGACAGGCGACAAAAACCACGACACGCATGTCATACTGTGCCCAACTCTAGGAATGGGTATTCCAAGATTCAGACACCTAGATATCAAGGGAAAGGCTACAGCCGCTTTTGAAAGTTGAGATATTTGAATATCGCGCTCCATTACTTCCAGAAGGGAATGGAAACTTTATGCAGCCAAGAGCATGTCAAGTGACGTAGCGAGTAGTAGCAGAGGTCGAGACTATTTGTTGATTAAATAGTTAGCCATGGAGTAGAGACTTGAGACTTGGATCAGATTACTGGCACGGCCAAATGAAAGAGAATGCACTTAGTATCAAGTAAATCGGACCAGGGATACCAGAGATACGAGGATTTCCATATTTCAGCGTGATGCAGCGTGGACCTGACCGTTTTGAATAAAAGCCGGCCGGCCCAAGCAACATCAGCTCACTTCGAACCAAGTTCTTGCATGACAAGGTGCTGCCACGTTGAGCCAAGGCACATGGTTGCCGGATCTACGCAGAAGATATCTCTAAATTGTGATAGTCACAAAAGTGTTGCGATACATGTGGAACTTAGTAAGTTTCCGGCAGAGAGAATCAATAAGGTGATTGTTATTTTTCTACGGACACTGGTGAAATATTTTATTTCTATATGGACATATGCTAGACTTTGTCTAGAAAGTACTTTGTCACAGTCCAGTAATAATAATTCAATACTTGGATATTTTAGTCCAATTTAGTCAGTTTCATAATTGTAACTTGATAACCACTCCGATCTTTCAGTATATTGAAGGCCAGTCTATCACGGTGTTGTTCATTAGCCGACAAAGGGAAACTATATGTTGCTTCGCGCATGATAGATGGTGATAAGCCATGCCCAGGGAACGATCTTCAGAACAGCCGTTGATTGGTTTAGACTGTCAGTGTTTTCTTGTACTGAAAAGATTACCGTGAGTTATGTTACAACTGACATATTTGAGAATAGATCACTTAGATCTGACCCCATTTAAGCGAAATGCTATGGACTTAACAGAAGTCAATATTAAAATGGATCAGCAGTTACTTCAAACTTCAAGAAATATTTCCACTATGTCGTGTTAGACGGATTGTGGGTATATAATGGCGGCCGATACAAGGATTAGACGTGCGTGTCCGATAGGGCATGTATCTGGATAAATCTGGTACAGACCAGGTTCACTACGCTTCAAGACCAACGAGAAATGTAAGCCACTTTTGACTTTATATTATGCCTAGCAAATTGGAACAAACTCTTTTTCTGCAGATGACCAACACATTTATTTTTCTTCGTATTTAAATCTTGCAATGATTTACGCAAGACATATTAGAGTTATTCTGAGTATTTTCAGCACTCAGAACAGTTTAGGATCGACGACCGAGCATAACGAGTATTTATTTGAATGTTTCATATTTTTTTATAATCACGGTAATCAGCCGATGTAACTGTAAAAGTTAATAATTATTTTTGTTGAGAGATGGATATTTTTTCCATATTCGAAGAATCGAACATGTGGATTCTCACATAATGAAATAATAATTAAACACATTTAAAATAATATAAATAATAATTATAATAATAATAATAATAATCCACTAATAATAATAATAATGATTTTCATAACTTTTCTAAATAATTCTTGGATCTTATATTTTCTAATAATCACATTTATTGAGAGAGAGCTTATGAAGTAGTTTAATCATTTCTAGTTTGGAAATAGGTGATTTTCCGAAGGAGAGTGGTTAGCGCAAGCCGGCATTCAACCAACATTACAGTTCAGGTTGAACAGTTAATATTTGCAATGAGCAAAGTATATTTTTCAGATAACACGGAGAGGCATGAAACGGGAAGCAAATGATAATTGTATCAATTAGGATATTTTTGTATTTATATAAAATCATGACGTAAATACACATTCGAAAGTGAAATAAAGATTATCATAAGTATGGTAACTTCACGGGTTGAACTGAATGGTAAAATAAAATAAACTTGTAAGTTTATTAATCTTCCAGTGTTGATAACAAGCAGAGGCTTGATTTATTGTATACATTTTGGGAAGAAAATTTATGTGTGTGGATTAGTTGAAATGCCATTCCCATGTGCGCATGTTTAAGTCGCAGGAATGAGGAGGTTTTTATTTGAGCATCAATCAAATAGCAGGTTCGATGACTCAGTGTTAAAGAAGAAGTATTGGAACTACACATTGCGTCGTATGAATGACCCAAAGGTTATTTCTTAAAAACCATCAGTTCTTATTTCAACCTTGTTTACGGATTCCATTAAGACTTTGATTTTGCTAGAACCCGGATTTGTCATGATAGTATTTTATTCTTCTTCAGAGGAAGACCTTTGCCGTTGTTGTTGGAATGTTGTGTTCTTTCACAAATAATAGAATGGGCCACTGCCAATTAAAAATAATTCTATAACCACGAATAATTTGAAGGATGTTTTCAATCCTAGTGCCATGAACTAAATGAATTTATTATGAAGCTACAATTCTTATTTCCGCATTCTGTCGAAGAATTGCAAGTTGTGAAAGTTACTAAAATGGCCACAAATATAAATATTTTTCTTAATAATGATTCCAAGTGGAGAATCGAATAGTTGAATGGTCCAACAATTTATTGATCAATTGTGGTGTTTGAAGCCATATTTTCAGTGTTGCCTTAGTAAACAAGAGTTTAGTGCTTTTCAGTCGGTCAACACGAATGTACCCAAAAGAGATGGGTTATGCCCTAATCCTGAAATAAATTACATGAGATTAATAAAACACTAGGATGACCAGTTTCGATCGTCAAGCGATCATCATCAGATCCAATACACTTAGGCTATAAAATCTATGTTTGAAATACAGGTGAAAATATTTACAATATGTACAATTATTTAGTTGCAGTATTGGTACTGCAACTGTCAGTGTATGCTAAATGCAGTATATATGTTAGGTGAAATGCTAAATGGTGATGGCTATCCGGAGATTGTACTTTAGAGAGATTATATGGTTGTAAACTATGGTTAAACTATAAAATTTTTTAGGCTAACTACTTATCTGATTGTCTTCCGTACTACAGCTATTCGCAGTTTCCGTGTTCACTTGAACTCGCTGTGCGGTCGACTGCGGTGGTTATCTTAACGACTGGTTTTTCCCTGCCTTCCCCCCCTGTCCCTACGTGCTGTGGGGAGTGATCGCGATGTGTTTATGTGAGGTGTTGCCAACCTAGATAAGATGTATGTTATTGAATGAGGTGGATCTACAACTATTAAAGACCGTGGATTAGTCCTCGCCACGCGTGGAGCATAACCCATTCGAACTAAGCGTTGACGGTCTTATGAGGACGTCCCGGCACCTTTAATACTGCCTCTAATATGGGCCTTGGTTTATTGCAGAAGAAAAGTACATCGTACACCTGATCCAGATAACATTTACCTATTAAAAACCCCCTAATTTCCCCCCCTTTTTTATCTAGCTTGGCTGTGTCGCTAAATTGTGTTTTGTTTCCGACAGGGTGTGTTTTTTAGTAGCGTGAAGAGGGGTGAGCTCTCCATGAACGTGTGTTCATTTAGATTGTTGGGATTGTTTCGTTTGGCTAGGTGTATCTCGATTGCTTCCTTTATGTCAAGAGCTCTGCCTTTCGATTCGTGATGGATTATTTTAAGGTCCGACTCTATGTTGGTAAAGCTATGCCCTGCGTCACACATATGTTCGCACACGGCTGAATGTGTTCCGTATCTTATCGCATTCCTATGTTCATTATAACGTGTGTCTACTCGCCTTCCACTCTGCCCGATGTAATTAGCTTGACAATCGGTGTCTTGGCACGTTATAGAATATACCCCTGACCTTGAATACGGGTCACGTTTATTTAGATTACTATTTAGGAGGTGCCTAGCGGTTGTGTTTTTCGTCGTGAAAGCTATCTTTATGCCTTGCTTTTTGAATAGGTTAGTGATTTTATATGTATTCGCATTCACATAGTTGAAACGCGCAAATTTTTTCTCATTACTGTCCGGTTTGGGAATCGTTTTATCTTTATTTTTATGTTTGGCTATAATTTGATTTATTTTGCTTGGCGAGAAGTTGTTTTCCTTTGCTATTTGCATAATAGTTCTTATTTCCTTATTATAGTTGTCTTTTGACATGGGTATGTTTAAAGCCCTGTGCACCATTGAATTGAAACCCGCTAGTTTGTGCGTACTGGGGTGATTAGACTGATTGTCGATTGCATGCGAGGTTTGTGTTGCTTTCCGGAATATGGAATATGAAAGGTCGTTGTCTTTACGTTCAATAGTTATATCGAGATAATTTATTTTCCGGTCTATTTCGGATTCCTTAGTGAATTTGATAGAATGGTGAAGGCTATTAATGGATTGGAGAATTGTTTCTTCGCTTGTTAGTTCAGTATCGTAGATGCAAATTACATCATCTACGTATCTTTTCCATATTACTATTCCCTTTGTTGAAGTCTTTTCTAAGAACGCATTTTCTAGTGCATTGATGAAGATGTCAGCGATTAACCCACTTAGTGGCGATCCCATTGCTAGGCCTTCTCTCTGTGTGTATATTTTATTGTCGAATTGAAACACGTTTTGGGTGAGAACGACCCTCAGTAATCTCACAATCTCTTCAATTTCTTTTACCGAATTGTTGGATTTTAAGTTGTTTTCGATAGTGTTGATTGCTTCAATAATCGGAATATTGGTGTACATGTTAGTTACGTCGAAGGATACTAGCCTGAAGCTAGGTTTCATTTGTAGGGTGTTCAATGCTGTTACTAGTTCTGTTGTGTTCTTTACCGAGTTGTTTTTGTCGTTGGAAAGACGGCTTTTTAAGATTTTTAGTAACTCTTTGCTGATTTTGTAATTAGGGGCATTCCTACAATTGACTATTGGTCTCATTGGGCATTCCTTTTTGTGTATTTTTGGTTGTCCCCTCAATGACGGTATTTTCGGGTTCATGTTTATTAGTTTTGATTTTTCAGCTTTGGTCAGTATGTATTCTGTTTCTTTTAGCGCACTTTTTATTTGTTTTTGGAATTTGTTGGTGGGGTCTTTTGTTAATTCCTTGATTTCGTTGTTGTTTAGGAATTCGACTGTTTTTTCAATGTATTCTGTTTTGTTCAAAATTACTGTAGTGTTTCCCTTATCTGCTTTTGTGATGATTAAGTCATGTTCTTTTATTTTTTGTTTCAACGACTTTATTTCTTTGATTTGTTTGTTGTTTTGAATGTTATTGCTATCGCCCTCTCGTTTGAGGATTTTTTTGGCTTCGTTGGTGGCGAGATTTTTGGTTAATTCCCTGTCTTCTGCTGGGAGCTTGTGACTGGCTATCTCAATATCTGTGATTAACTGTTTTATATTGTGGTTCGTGTGTGCGTCTGTGCAGTTGTATTTCAAACCTTTGTCTAACATATTCATTTCACCTTGAGAAAAGGTTACGTTCGTTCTGTTGTTTACTCTGCTGTGGAAATTGAATTCATTGTTATTCGTGTGTTGTTCGTTAGATTGATGGTTCTGTGTTTCTCCTAGTTTTCTTAATTTATTTTCTAGCGTTTCATGCTTCCTCGTTGCTCTGATTTTGATGGTGTCATGTAGGTGTTCGGTGAAGCTGTCCCATTGGGCTGCGTGCCAGAAATTACTTAGTTGCAATTGAATGTCGTATAATTGTTGGTTAATTTTTTGCTTTCTTATGTATGCAAATCTTAATTCGTTTTTTATCCAAAGCGCTTTGGCTTGTTTAGTTGAAATGATCGAGGCTGGTGTGTTCGGTACGGTTTTAATTGGTACGTATTTAGGGGTGAGGTTTAGTTCTATACATTTTTTGTTGAACCAAATTGACTTGTCTAAATTCATGAGTTTAAGCCTGAGTGATTTGAATTTCTTGGCTTCACGATTTGCCTGACTAGCCGTGAACATTGTGGTGTTTGAAGCCATATTTTCAGTGTTGCCTTAGTAAACAAGAGTTTAGTGCTTTTCAGTCGGTCAACACGAATGTACCCAAAAGAGATGGGTTATGCCCTAATCCTGAAATAAATTACATGAGATTAATAAAACACTAGGATGACCAGTTTCGATCGTCAAGCGATCATCATCAGATCCAATACACTTAGGCTATAAAATCTATGTTTGAAATACAGGTGAAAATATTTACAATATGTACAATTATTTAGTTGCAGTATTGGTACTGCAACTGTCAGTGTATGCTAAATGCAGTATATATGTTAGGTGAAATGCTAAATGGTGATGGCTATCCGGAGATTGTACTTTAGAGAGATTATATGGTTGTAAACTATGGTTAAACTATAAAATTTTTTAGGCTAACTACTTATCTGATTGTCTTCCGTACTACAGCTATTCGCAGTTTCCGTGTTCACTTGAACTCGCTGTGCGGTCGACTGCGGTGGTTATCTTAACGACTGGTTTTTCCCTGCCTTCCCCCCCTGTCCCTACGTGCTGTGGGGAGTGATCGCGATGTGTTTATGTGAGGTGTTGCCAACCTAGATAAGATGTATGTTATTGAATGAGGTGGATCTACAACTATTAAAGACCGTGGATTAGTCCTCGCCACGCGTGGAGCATAACCCATTCGAACTAAGCGTTGACGGTCTTATGAGGACGTCCCGGCACCTTTAATACTGCCTCTAATATGGGCCTTGGTTTATTGCAGAAGAAAAGTACATCGTACACCTGATCCAGATAACATTTACCTATTAAAAACCCCCTAATTTCCCCCCCTTTTTTATCTAGCTTGGCTGTGTCGCTAAATTGTGTTTTGTTTCCGACAGGGTGTGTTTTTTAGTAGCGTGAAGAGGGGTGAGCTCTCCATGAACGTGTGTTCATTTAGATTGTTGGGATTGTTTCGTTTGGCTAGGTGTATCTCGATTGCTTCCTTTATGTCAAGAGCTCTGCCTTTCGATTCGTGATGGATTATTTTAAGGTCCGACTCTATGTTGGTAAAGCTATGCCCTGCGTCACACATATGTTCGCACACGGCTGAATGTGTTCCGTATCTTATCGCATTCCTATGTTCATTATAACGTGTGTCTACTCGCCTTCCACTCTGCCCGATGTAATTAGCTTGACAATCGGTGTCTTGGCACGTTATAGAATATACCCCTGACCTTGAATACGGGTCACGTTTATTTAGATTACTATTTAGGAGGTGCCTAGCGGTTGTGTTTTTCGTCGTGAAAGCTATCTTTATGCCTTGCTTTTTGAATAGGTTAGTGATTTTATATGTATTCGCATTCACATAGTTGAAACGCGCAAATTTTTTCTCATTACTGTCCGGTTTGGGAATCGTTTTATCTTTATTTTTATGTTTGGCTATAATTTGATTTATTTTGCTTGGCGAGAAGTTGTTTTCCTTTGCTATTTGCATAATAGTTCTTATTTCCTTATTATAGTTGTCTTTTGACATGGGTATGTTTAAAGCCCTGTGCACCATTGAATTGAAACCCGCTAGTTTGTGCGTACTGGGGTGATTAGACTGATTGTCGATTGCATGCGAGGTTTGTGTTGCTTTCCGGAATATGGAATATGAAAGGTCGTTGTCTTTACGTTCAATAGTTATATCGAGATAATTTATTTTCCGGTCTATTTCGGATTCCTTAGTGAATTTGATAGAATGGTGAAGGCTATTAATGGATTGGAGAATTGTTTCTTCGCTTGTTAGTTCAGTATCGTAGATGCAAATTACATCATCTACGTATCTTTTCCATATTACTATTCCCTTTGTTGAAGTCTTTTCTAAGAACGCATTTTCTAGTGCATTGATGAAGATGTCAGCGATTAACCCACTTAGTGGCGATCCCATTGCTAGGCCTTCTCTCTGTGTGTATATTTTATTGTCGAATTGAAACACGTTTTGGGTGAGAACGACCCTCAGTAATCTCACAATCTCTTCAATTTCTTTTACCGAATTGTTGGATTTTAAGTTGTTTTCGATAGTGTTGATTGCTTCAATAATCGGAATATTGGTGTACATGTTAGTTACGTCGAAGGATACTAGCCTGAAGCTAGGTTTCATTTGTAGGGTGTTCAATGCTGTTACTAGTTCTGTTGTGTTCTTTACCGAGTTGTTTTTGTCGTTGGAAAGACGGCTTTTTAAGATTTTTAGTAACTCTTTGCTGATTTTGTAATTAGGGGCATTCCTACAATTGACTATTGGTCTCATTGGGCATTCCTTTTTGTGTATTTTTGGTTGTCCCCTCAATGACGGTATTTTCGGGTTCATGTTTATTAGTTTTGATTTTTCAGCTTTGGTCAGTATGTATTCTGTTTCTTTTAGCGCACTTTTTATTTGTTTTTGGAATTTGTTGGTGGGGTCTTTTGTTAATTCCTTGATTTCGTTGTTGTTTAGGAATTCGACTGTTTTTTCAATGTATTCTGTTTTGTTCAAAATTACTGTAGTGTTTCCCTTATCTGCTTTTGTGATGATTAAGTCATGTTCTTTTATTTTTTGTTTCAACGACTTTATTTCTTTGATTTGTTTGTTGTTTTGAATGTTATTGCTATCGCCCTCTCGTTTGAGGATTTTTTTGGCTTCGTTGGTGGCGAGATTTTTGGTTAATTCCCTGTCTTCTGCTGGGAGCTTGTGACTGGCTATCTCAATATCTGTGATTAACTGTTTTATATTGTGGTTCGTGTGTGCGTCTGTGCAGTTGTATTTCAAACCTTTGTCTAACATATTCATTTCACCTTGAGAAAAGGTTACGTTCGTTCTGTTGTTTACTCTGCTGTGGAAATTGAATTCATTGTTATTCGTGTGTTGTTCGTTAGATTGATGGTTCTGTGTTTCTCCTAGTTTTCTTAATTTATTTTCTAGCGTTTCATGCTTCCTCGTTGCTCTGATTTTGATGGTGTCATGTAGGTGTTCGGTGAAGCTGTCCCATTGGGCTGCGTGCCAGAAATTACTTAGTTGCAATTGAATGTCGTATAATTGTTGGTTAATTTTTTGCTTTCTTATGTATGCAAATCTTAATTCGTTTTTTATCCAAAGCGCTTTGGCTTGTTTAGTTGAAATGATCGAGGCTGGTGTGTTCGGTACGGTTTTAATTGGTACGTATTTAGGGGTGAGGTTTAGTTCTATACATTTTTTGTTGAACCAAATTGACTTGTCTAAATTCATGAGTTTAAGCCTGAGTGATTTGAATTTCTTGGCTTCACGATTTGCCTGACTAGCCGTGAACATTGTGGTGTTTGAAGCCATATTTTCAGTGTTGCCTTAGTAAACAAGAGTTTAGTGCTTTTCAGTCGGTCAACACGAATGTACCCAAAAGAGATGGGTTATGCCCTAATCCTGAAATAAATTACATGAGATTAATAAAACACTAGGATGACCAGTTTCGATCGTCAAGCGATCATCATCAGATCCAATACACTTAGGCTATAAAATCTATGTTTGAAATACAGGTGAAAATATTTACAATATGTACAATTATTTAGTTGCAGTATTGGTACTGCAACTGTCAGTGTATGCTAAATGCAGTATATATGTTAGGTGAAATGCTAAATGGTGATGGCTATCCGGAGATTGTACTTTAGAGAGATTATATGGTTGTAAACTATGGTTAAACTATAAAATTTTTTAGGCTAACTACTTATCTGATTGTCTTCCGTACTACAGCTATTCGCAGTTTCCGTGTTCACTTGAACTCGCTGTGCGGTCGACTGCGGTGGTTATCTTAACGACTGGTTTTTCCCTGCCTTCCCCCCCTGTCCCTACGTGCTGTGGGGAGTGATCGCGATGTGTTTATGTGAGGTGTTGCCAACCTAGATAAGATGTATGTTATTGAATGAGGTGGATCTACAACTATTAAAGACCGTGGATTAGTCCTCGCCACGCGTGGAGCATAACCCATTCGAACTAAGCGTTGACGGTCTTATGAGGACGTCCCGGCACCTTTAATACTGCCTCTAATATGGGCCTTGGTTTATTGCAGAAGAAAAGTACATCGTACACCTGATCCAGATAACATTTACCTATTAAAAACCCCCTAATTTCCCCCCCTTTTTTATCTAGCTTGGCTGTGTCGCTAAATTGTGTTTTGTTTCCGACAGGGTGTGTTTTTTAGTAGCGTGAAGAGGGGTGAGCTCTCCATGAACGTGTGTTCATTTAGATTGTTGGGATTGTTTCGTTTGGCTAGGTGTATCTCGATTGCTTCCTTTATGTCAAGAGCTCTGCCTTTCGATTCGTGATGGATTATTTTAAGGTCCGACTCTATGTTGGTAAAGCTATGCCCTGCGTCACACATATGTTCGCACACGGCTGAATGTGTTCCGTATCTTATCGCATTCCTATGTTCATTATAACGTGTGTCTACTCGCCTTCCACTCTGCCCGATGTAATTAGCTTGACAATCGGTGTCTTGGCACGTTATAGAATATACCCCTGACCTTGAATACGGGTCACGTTTATTTAGATTACTATTTAGGAGGTGCCTAGCGGTTGTGTTTTTCGTCGTGAAAGCTATCTTTATGCCTTGCTTTTTGAATAGGTTAGTGATTTTATATGTATTCGCATTCACATAGTTGAAACGCGCAAATTTTTTCTCATTACTGTCCGGTTTGGGAATCGTTTTATCTTTATTTTTATGTTTGGCTATAATTTGATTTATTTTGCTTGGCGAGAAGTTGTTTTCCTTTGCTATTTGCATAATAGTTCTTATTTCCTTATTATAGTTGTCTTTTGACATGGGTATGTTTAAAGCCCTGTGCACCATTGAATTGAAACCCGCTAGTTTGTGCGTACTGGGGTGATTAGACTGATTGTCGATTGCATGCGAGGTTTGTGTTGCTTTCCGGAATATGGAATATGAAAGGTCGTTGTCTTTACGTTCAATAGTTATATCGAGATAATTTATTTTCCGGTCTATTTCGGATTCCTTAGTGAATTTGATAGAATGGTGAAGGCTATTAATGGATTGGAGAATTGTTTCTTCGCTTGTTAGTTCAGTATCGTAGATGCAAATTACATCATCTACGTATCTTTTCCATATTACTATTCCCTTTGTTGAAGTCTTTTCTAAGAACGCATTTTCTAGTGCATTGATGAAGATGTCAGCGATTAACCCACTTAGTGGCGATCCCATTGCTAGGCCTTCTCTCTGTGTGTATATTTTATTGTCGAATTGAAACACGTTTTGGGTGAGAACGACCCTCAGTAATCTCACAATCTCTTCAATTTCTTTTACCGAATTGTTGGATTTTAAGTTGTTTTCGATAGTGTTGATTGCTTCAATAATCGGAATATTGGTGTACATGTTAGTTACGTCGAAGGATACTAGCCTGAAGCTAGGTTTCATTTGTAGGGTGTTCAATGCTGTTACTAGTTCTGTTGTGTTCTTTACCGAGTTGTTTTTGTCGTTGGAAAGACGGCTTTTTAAGATTTTTAGTAACTCTTTGCTGATTTTGTAATTAGGGGCATTCCTACAATTGACTATTGGTCTCATTGGGCATTCCTTTTTGTGTATTTTTGGTTGTCCCCTCAATGACGGTATTTTCGGGTTCATGTTTATTAGTTTTGATTTTTCAGCTTTGGTCAGTATGTATTCTGTTTCTTTTAGCGCACTTTTTATTTGTTTTTGGAATTTGTTGGTGGGGTCTTTTGTTAATTCCTTGATTTCGTTGTTGTTTAGGAATTCGACTGTTTTTTCAATGTATTCTGTTTTGTTCAAAATTACTGTAGTGTTTCCCTTATCTGCTTTTGTGATGATTAAGTCATGTTCTTTTATTTTTTGTTTCAACGACTTTATTTCTTTGATTTGTTTGTTGTTTTGAATGTTATTGCTATCGCCCTCTCGTTTGAGGATTTTTTTGGCTTCGTTGGTGGCGAGATTTTTGGTTAATTCCCTGTCTTCTGCTGGGAGCTTGTGACTGGCTATCTCAATATCTGTGATTAACTGTTTTATATTGTGGTTCGTGTGTGCGTCTGTGCAGTTGTATTTCAAACCTTTGTCTAACATATTCATTTCACCTTGAGAAAAGGTTACGTTCGTTCTGTTGTTTACTCTGCTGTGGAAATTGAATTCATTGTTATTCGTGTGTTGTTCGTTAGATTGATGGTTCTGTGTTTCTCCTAGTTTTCTTAATTTATTTTCTAGCGTTTCATGCTTCCTCGTTGCTCTGATTTGATGGTGTCATGTAGGTGTTCGGTGAAGCTGTCCCATTGGGCTGCGTGCCAGAAATTACTTAGTTGCAATTGAATGTCGTATAATTGTTGGTTAATTTTTTGCTTTCTTATGTATGCAAATCTTAATTCGTTTTTTATCCAAAGCGCTTTGGCTTGTTTAGTTGAAATGATCGAGGCTGGTGTGTTCGGTACGGTTTTAATTGGTACGTATTTAGGGGTGAGGTTTAGTTCTATACATTTTTTGTTGAACCAAATTGACTTGTCTAAATTCATGAGTTTAAGCCTGAGTGATTTGAATTTCTTGGCTTCACGATTTGCCTGACTAGCCGTGAACATTGTGGTGTTTGAAGCCATATTTTCAGTGTTGCCTTAGTAAACAAGAGTTTAGTGCTTTTCAGTCGGTCAACACGAATGTACCCAAAAGAGATGGGTTATGCCCTAATCCTGAAATAAATTACATGAGATTAATAAAACACTAGGATGACCAGTTTCGATCGTCAAGCGATCATCATCAGATCCAATACACTTAGGCTATAAAATCTATGTTTGAAATACAGGTGAAAATATTTACAATATGTACAATTATTTAGTTGCAGTATTGGTACTGCAACTGTCAGTGTATGCTAAATGCAGTATATATGTTAGGTGAAATGCTAAATGGTGATGGCTATCCGGAGATTGTACTTTAGAGAGATTATATGGTTGTAAACTATGGTTAAACTATAAAATTTTTTAGGCTAACTACTTATCTGATTGTCTTCCGTACTACAGCTATTCGCAGTTTCCGTGTTCACTTGAACTCGCTGTGCGGTCGACTGCGGTGGTTATCTTAACGACTGGTTTTTCCCTGCCTTCCCCCCCTGTCCCTACGTGCTGTGGGGAGTGATCGCGATGTGTTTATGTGAGGTGTTGCCAACCTAGATAAGATGTATGTTATTGAATGAGGTGGATCTACAACTATTAAAGACCGTGGATTAGTCCTCGCCACGCGTGGAGCATAACCCATTCGAACTAAGCGTTGACGGTCTTATGAGGACGTCCCGGCACCTTTAATACTGCCTCTAATATGGGCCTTGGTTTATTGCAGAAGAAAAGTACATCGTACACCTGATCCAGATAACATTTACCTATTAAAAACCCCCTAATTTCCCCCCCTTTTTTATCTAGCTTGGCTGTGTCGCTAAATTGTGTTTTGTTTTCCGACAGGGTGTGTTTTTTTAGTAGCGTGAAGAGGGGTGAGCTCTCCATGAACGTGTGTTCATTTAGATTGTTGGGATTGTTTCGTTTGGCTAGGTGTATCTCGATTGCTTCCTTTATGTCAAGAGCTCTGCCTTTCGATTCGTGATGGATTATTTTAAGGTCCGACTCTATGTTGGTAAAGCTATGCCCTGCGTCACACATATGTTCGCACACGGCTGAATGTGTTCCGTATCTTATCGCATTCCTATGTTCATTATAACGTGTGTCTACTCGCCTTCCACTCTGCCCGATGTAATTAGCTTGACAATCGGTGTCTTGGCACGTTATAGAATATACCCCTGACCTTGAATACGGGTCACGTTTATTTAGATTACTATTTAGGAGGTGCCTAGCGGTTGTGTTTTTCCGTCGTGAAAAGCTATCTTTATGCCTTGCTTTTTGAATAGGTTAGTGATTTTATATGTATTCTCGCATTCACATAGTTGAAACGCGCAAATTTTTTCTCATTACTGTCCGGTTTGGGAATCGTTTTATCTTTATTTTTATGTTTGGCTATAATTTGATTTATTTTGCTTGGCGAGAAGTTGTTTTCCCTTTGCTATTTGCATAATAGTTCTTATTTCCTTATTATAGTTGTCTTTTGACATGGGTATGTTTAAAGCCCTGTGCACCATTGAATTGAAACCCGCTAGTTTGTGCGTACTGGGGTGATTAGACTGATTGTCGATTGCATGCGAGGTTTGTGTTGCTTTCCGGAATATGGAATATGAAAGGTCGTTGTCTTTACGTTCAATAGTTATATCGAGATAATTTATTTTCCGGTCTATTTCGGATTCCTTAGTGAATTTGATAGAATGGTGAAGGCTATTAATGGATTGGAGAATTGTTTTCTTCGCTTGTTAGTTCAGTATCGTAGATGCAAATTACATCATCTACGTATCTTTTCCATATTACTATTCCCTTTGTTGAAGTCTTTTCTAAGAACGCATTTTCTATTGAACTATTGAACTATTGAACGTAAAGACAACGACCTTTCATATTCCATATTCCGGAAAGCAACACAAACCTCGCATGCAATCGACAATCAGTCTAATCACCCCAGTACGCACAAACTAGCGGGTTTCAATTCAATGGTGCACAGGGCTTTAAACATACCCATGTCAAAAGACAACTATAATAAGGAAATAAGAACTATTATGCAAATAGCAAAGGAAAACAACTTCTCGCCAAGCAAAATAAATCAAATTATAGCCAAACATAAAAATAAAGATAAAACGATTCCCAAACCGGACAGTAATGAGAAAAAATTTGCGCGTTTCAACTATGTGAATGCGAATACATATAAAATCACTAACCTATTCAAAAAGCAAGGCATAAAGATAGCTTTCACGACGAAAAACACAACCGCTAGGCACCTCCTAAATAGTAATCTAAATAAACGTGACCCGTATTCAAGGTCAGGGGTATATTCTATAACGTGCCAAGACACCGATTGTCAAGCTAATTACATCGGGCAGAGTGGAAGGCGAGTAGACACACGTTATAATGAACATAGGAATGCGATAAGATACGGAACACATTCAGCCGTGTGCGAACATATGTGTGACGCAGGGCATAGCTTTACCAACATAGAGTCGGACCTTAAAATAATCCATCACGAATCGAAAGGCAGAGCTCTTGACATAAAGGAAGCAATCGAGATACACCTAGCCAAACGAAACAATCCCAACAATCTAAATGAACACACGTTCATGGAGAGCTCACCCCTCTTCACGCTACTAAAAAACACACCCTGTCGGAAACAAAACACAATTTAGCGACACAGCCAAGCTAGATAAAAAAGGGGGGGAAATTAGGGGGTTTTTAATAGGTAAATGTTATCTGGATCAGGTGTACGATGTACTTTTCTTCTGCAATAAACCAAGGCCCATATTAGAGGCAGTATTAAAGGTGCCGGGACGTCCTCATAAGACCGTCAACGCTTAGTTCGAATGGGTTATGCTCCACGCGTGGCGAGGACTAATCCACGGTCTTTAATAGTTGTAGATCCACCTCATTCAATAACATACATCTTATCTAGGTTGGCAACACCTCACATAAACACATCGCGATCACTCCCCACAGCACGTAGGGACAGGGGGGGAAGGCAGGGAAAAACCAGTCGTTAAGATAACCACCGCAGTCGACCGCACAGCGAGTTCAAGTGAACACGGAAACTGCGAATAGCTGTAGTACGGAAGACAATCAGATAAGTAGTTAGCCTAAAAAATTTTATAGTTTAACCATAGTTTACAACCATATAATCTCTCTAAAGTACAATCTCCGGATAGCCATCACCATTTAGCATTTCACCTAACATATATACTGCATTTAGCATACACTGACAGTTGCAGTACCAATACTGCAACTAAATAATTGTACATATTGTAAATATTTTCACCTGTATTTCAAACATAGATTTTATAGCCTAAGTGTATTGGATCTGATGATGATCGCTTGACGATCGAAACTGGTCATCCTAGTGTTTTATTAATCTCATGTAATTTATTTCAGGATTAGGGCATAACCCATCTCTTTTGGGTACATTCGTGTTGACCGACTGAAAAGCACTAAACTCTTGTTTACTAAGGCAACACTGAAAATATGGCTTCAAACACCACAATGTTCACGGCTAGTCAGGCAAATCGTGAAGCCAAGAAATTCAAATCACTCAGGCTTAAACTCATGAATTTAGACAAGTCAATTTGGTTCAACAAAAAATGTATAGAACTAAACCTCACCCCTAAATACGTACCAATTAAAACCGTACCGAACACACCAGCCTCGATCATTTCAACTAAACAAGCCAAAGCGCTTTGGATAAAAAACGAATTAAGATTTGCATACATAAGAAAGCAAAAAATTAACCAACAATTATACGACATTCAATTGCAACTAAGTAATTTCTGGCACGCAGCCCAATGGGACAGCTTCACCGAACACCTACATGACACCATCAAATCAGAGCAACGAGGAAGCATGAAACGCTAGAAAATAAATTAAGAAAACTAGGAGAAACACAGAACCATCAATCTAACGAACAACACACGAATAACAATGAATTCAATTTCCACAGCAGAGTAAACAACAGAACGAACGTAACCTTTTCTCAAGGTGAAATGAATATGTTAGACAAAGGTTTGAAATACAACTGCACAGACGCACACACGAACCACAATATAAAACAGTTAATCACAGATATTGAGATAGCCAGTCACAAGCTCCCAGCAGAAGACAGGGAATTAACCAAAAATCTCGCCACCAACGAAGCCAAAAAAATCCTCAAACGAGAGGGCGATAGCAATAACATTCAAAACAACAAACAAATCAAAGAAATAAAGTCGTTGAAACAAAAAATAAAAGAACATGACTTAATCATCACAAAAGCAGATAAGGGAAACACTACAGTAATTTTGAACAAAACAGAATACATTGAAAAAACAGTCGAATTCCTAAACAACAACGAAATCAAGGAATTAACAAAAGACCCCACCAACAAATTCCAAAAACAAATAAAAAGTGCGCTAAAAGAAACAGAATACATACTGACCAAAGCTGAAAAATCAAAACTAATAAACATGAACCCGAAAATACCGTCATTGAGGGGACAACCAAAAATACACAAAAAGGAATGCCCAATGAGACCAATAGTCAATTGTAGGAATGCCCCTAATTACAAAATCAGCAAAGAGTTACTAAAAATCTTAAAAAGCCGTCTTTCCAACGACAAAAACAACTCGGTAAAGAACACAACAGAACTAGTAACAGCATTGAACACCCTACAAATGAAACCTAGCTTCAGGCTAGTATCCTTCGACGTAACTAACATGTACACCAATATTCCGATTATTGAAGCAATCAACACTATCGAAAACAACTTAAAATCCAACAATTCGGTAAAAGAAATTGAAGAGATTGTGAGATTACTGAGGGTCGTTCTCACCCAAAACGTGTTTCAATTCGACAATAAAATATACACACAGAGAGAAGGCCTAGCAATGGGATCGCCACTAAGTGGGTTAATCGCTGACATCTTCATCAATGCACTAGAAAATGCGTTCTTAGAAAAGACTTCAACAAAGGGAATAGTAATATGGAAAAGATACGTAGATGATGTAATTTGCATCTACGATACTGAACTAACAAGCGAAGAAACAATTCTCCAATCCATTAATAGCCTTCACCATTCTATCAAATTCACTAAGGAATCCGAAATAGACCGGAAAATAAATTATCTCGATATAACTATTGAACGTAAAGACAACGACCTTTCATATTCCATATTCCGGAAAGCAACACAAACCTCGCATGCAATCGACAATCAGTCTAATCACCCCAGTACGCACAAACTAGCGGGTTTCAATTCAATGGTGCACAGGGCTTTAAACATACCCATGTCAAAAGACAACTATAATAAGGAAATAAGAACTATTATGCAAATAGCAAAGGAAAACAACTTCTCGCCAAGCAAAATAAATCAAATTATAGCCAAACATAAAAATAAAGATAAAACGATTCCCAAACCGGACAGTAATGAGAAAAAATTTGCGCGTTTCAACTATGTGAATGCGAATACATATAAAATCACTAACCTATTCAAAAAGCAAGGCATAAAGATAGCTTTCACGACGAAAAACACAACCGCTAGGCACCTCCTAAATAGTAATCTAAATAAACGTGACCCGTATTCAAGGTCAGGGGTATATTCTATAACGTGCCAAGACACCGATTGTCAAGCTAATTACATCGGGCAGAGTGGAAGGCGAGTAGACACACGTTATAATGAACATAGGAATGCGATAAGATACGGAACACATTCAGCCGTGTGCGAACATATGTGTGACGCAGGGCATAGCTTTACCAACATAGAGTCGGACCTTAAAATAATCCATCACGAATCGAAAGGCAGAGCTCTTGACATAAAGGAAGCAATCGAGATACACCTAGCCAAACGAAACAATCCCAACAATCTAAATGAACACACGTTCATGGAGAGCTCACCCCTCTTCACGCTACTAAAAAACACACCCTGTCGGAAACAAAACACAATTTAGCGACACAGCCAAGCTAGATAAAAAAGGGGGGGAAATTAGGGGGTTTTTAATAGGTAAATGTTATCTGGATCAGGTGTACGATGTACTTTTCTTCTGCAATAAACCAAGGCCCATATTAGAGGCAGTATTAAAGGTGCCGGGACGTCCTCATAAGACCGTCAACGCTTAGTTCGAATGGGTTATGCTCCACGCGTGGCGAGGACTAATCCACGGTCTTTAATAGTTGTAGATCCACCTCATTCAATAACATACATCTTATCTAGGTTGGCAACACCTCACATAAACACATCGCGATCACTCCCCACAGCACGTAGGGACAGGGGGGGAAGGCAGGGAAAAACCAGTCGTTAAGATAACCACCGCAGTCGACCGCACAGCGAGTTCAAGTGAACACGGAAACTGCGAATAGCTGTAGTACGGAAGACAATCAGATAAGTAGTTAGCCTAAAAAATTTTATAGTTTAACCATAGTTTACAACCATATAATCTCTCTAAAGTACAATCTCCGGATAGCCATCACCATTTAGCATTTCACCTAACATATATACTGCATTTAGCATACACTGACAGTTGCAGTACCAATACTGCAACTAAATAATTGTACATATTGTAAATATTTTCACCTGTATTTCAAACATAGATTTTATAGCCTAAGTGTATTGGATCTGATGATGATCGCTTGACGATCGAAACTGGTCATCCTAGTGTTTTATTAATCTCATGTAATTTATTTCAGGATTAGGGCATAACCCATCTCTTTTGGGTACATTCGTGTTGACCGACTGAAAAGCACTAAACTCTTGTTTACTAAGGCAACACTGAAAATATGGCTTCAAACACCACAATGTTCACGGCTAGTCAGGCAAATCGTGAAGCCAAGAAATTCAAATCACTCAGGCTTAAACTCATGAATTTAGACAAGTCAATTTGGTTCAACAAAAAATGTATAGAACTAAACCTCACCCCTAAATACGTACCAATTAAAACCGTACCGAACACACCAGCCTCGATCATTTCAACTAAACAAGCCAAAGCGCTTTGGATAAAAAACGAATTAAGATTTGCATACATAAGAAAGCAAAAAATTAACCAACAATTATACGACATTCAATTGCAACTAAGTAATTTCTGGCACGCAGCCCAATGGGACAGCTTCACCGAACACCTACATGACACCATCAAAATCAGAGCAACGAGGAAGCATGAAACGCTAGAAAATAAATTAAGAAAACTAGGAGAAACACAGAACCATCAATCTAACGAACAACACACGAATAACAATGAATTCAATTTCCACAGCAGAGTAAACAACAGAACGAACGTAACCTTTTCTCAAGGTGAAATGAATATGTTAGACAAAGGTTTGAAATACAACTGCACAGACGCACACACGAACCACAATATAAAACAGTTAATCACAGATATTGAGATAGCCAGTCACAAGCTCCCAGCAGAAGACAGGGAATTAACCAAAAATCTCGCCACCAACGAAGCCAAAAAAATCCTCAAACGAGAGGGCGATAGCAATAACATTCAAAACAACAAACAAATCAAAGAAATAAAGTCGTTGAAACAAAAAATAAAAGAACATGACTTAATCATCACAAAAGCAGATAAGGGAAACACTACAGTAATTTTGAACAAAACAGAATACATTGAAAAAACAGTCGAATTCCTAAACAACAACGAAATCAAGGAATTAACAAAAGACCCCACCAACAAATTCCAAAAACAAATAAAAAGTGCGCTAAAAGAAACAGAATACATACTGACCAAAGCTGAAAAATCAAAACTAATAAACATGAACCCGAAAATACCGTCATTGAGGGGACAACCAAAAATACACAAAAAGGAATGCCCAATGAGACCAATAGTCAATTGTAGGAATGCCCCTAATTACAAAATCAGCAAAGAGTTACTAAAAATCTTAAAAAGCCGTCTTTCCAACGACAAAAACAACTCGGTAAAGAACACAACAGAACTAGTAACAGCATTGAACACCCTACAAATGAAACCTAGCTTCAGGCTAGTATCCTTCGACGTAACTAACATGTACACCAATATTCCGATTATTGAAGCAATCAACACTATCGAAAACAACTTAAAATCCAACAATTCGGTAAAAGAAATTGAAGAGATTGTGAGATTACTGAGGGTCGTTCTCACCCAAAACGTGTTTCAATTCGACAATAAAATATACACACAGAGAGAAGGCCTAGCAATGGGATCGCCACTAAGTGGGTTAATCGCTGACATCTTCATCAATGCACTAGAAAATGCGTTCTTAGAAAAGACTTCAACAAAGGGAATAGTAATATGGAAAAGATACGTAGATGATGTAATTTGCATCTACGATACTGAACTAACAAGCGAAGAAACAATTCTCCAATCCATTAATAGCCTTCACCATTCTATCAAATTCACTAAGGAATCCGAAATAGACCGGAAAATAAATTATCTCGATATAACTATTGAACGTAAAGACAACGACCTTTCATATTCCATATTCCGGAAAGCAACACAAACCTCGCATGCAATCGACAATCAGTCTAATCACCCCAGTACGCACAAACTAGCGGGTTTCAATTCAATGGTGCACAGGGCTTTAAACATACCCATGTCAAAAGACAACTATAATAAGGAAATAAGAACTATTATGCAAATAGCAAAGGAAAACAACTTCTCGCCAAGCAAAATAAATCAAATTATAGCCAAACATAAAAATAAAGATAAAACGATTCCCAAACCGGACAGTAATGAGAAAAAATTTGCGCGTTTCAACTATGTGAATGCGAATACATATAAAATCACTAACCTATTCAAAAAGCAAGGCATAAAGATAGCTTTCACGACGAAAAACACAACCGCTAGGCACCTCCTAAATAGTAATCTAAATAAACGTGACCCGTATTCAAGGTCAGGGGTATATTCTATAACGTGCCAAGACACCGATTGTCAAGCTAATTACATCGGGCAGAGTGGAAGGCGAGTAGACACACGTTATAATGAACATAGGAATGCGATAAGATACGGAACACATTCAGCCGTGTGCGAACATATGTGTGACGCAGGGCATAGCTTTACCAACATAGAGTCGGACCTTAAAATAATCCATCACGAATCGAAAGGCAGAGCTCTTGACATAAAGGAAGCAATCGAGATACACCTAGCCAAACGAAACAATCCCAACAATCTAAATGAACACACGTTCATGGAGAGCTCACCCCTCTTCACGCTACTAAAAAACACACCCTGTCGGAAACAAAACACAATTTAGCGACACAGCCAAGCTAGATAAAAAAGGGGGGGAAATTAGGGGGTTTTTAATAGGTAAATGTTATCTGGATCAGGTGTACGATGTACTTTTCTTCTGCAATAAACCAAGGCCCATATTAGAGGCAGTATTAAAGGTGCCGGGACGTCCTCATAAGACCGTCAACGCTTAGTTCGAATGGGTTATGCTCCACGCGTGGCGAGGACTAATCCACGGTCTTTAATAGTTGTAGATCCACCTCATTCAATAACATACATCTTATCTAGGTTGGCAACACCTCACATAAACACATCGCGATCACTCCCCACAGCACGTAGGGACAGGGGGGGAAGGCAGGGAAAAACCAGTCGTTAAGATAACCACCGCAGTCGACCGCACAGCGAGTTCAAGTGAACACGGAAACTGCGAATAGCTGTAGTACGGAAGACAATCAGATAAGTAGTTAGCCTAAAAAATTTTATAGTTTAACCATAGTTTACAACCATATAATCTCTCTAAAGTACAATCTCCGGATAGCCATCACCATTTAGCATTTCACCTAACATATATACTGCATTTAGCATACACTGACAGTTGCAGTACCAATACTGCAACTAAATAATTGTACATATTGTAAATATTTTCACCTGTATTTCAAACATAGATTTTATAGCCTAAGTGTATTGGATCTGATGATGATCGCTTGACGATCGAAACTGGTCATCCTAGTGTTTTATTAATCTCATGTAATTTATTTCAGGATTAGGGCATAACCCATCTCTTTTGGGTACATTCGTGTTGACCGACTGAAAAGCACTAAACTCTTGTTATTGATCAAGTTGATGATTCAGAAATCATATATTTTGTTAGGAACTTGAAGTTCATAATCGAGTCACTTCTCGAAACGTTAATGTCAGAAGAACAATTAATTTTGTTGTGCTTCGCACAGTTCTTCGATGCTATGCTCAATGGTCAAATACTTTTCATATGTTGTTATTAATATGTGTACAAAATTTGTATTGATTCAGAGATAATAATATTTTTTGACGATATATTTTTTTGAAACTGGAAAAATAAGTGAAAGTTAAAAATTCTATGAACAATTATTCTACGAATGTTAATATTATGTAAAAATTCAACCAGTGAACTACAGTATTTCCAGTAAAGACAATTAAATTTGAACTGGATTTAATCATAAATAATGGATATAATTTTGGAACACAGTCTACAGGACTGATAATCAGACTTGTGTCTCCAAAGATAATTGTCCAATGTGTTGGAAAATTTCTGTACATTGTGTAAATAGTAATGTGGGTCGCCACACGTGAATGATGCTGCTTTGAGCATTTTATTTTGCAGTCAATTTTAAATTCAGAATAAAATGAGATAATTTTACATGATGTGTTATGCCCAGTTGAATCTCCTTCTATCCTTATTGTTGCATTGAGCCAAAAATCAGTAAAGCATTTTTTTTCATTTGATGTCGTTTTTTGCGATTAGCTTTAACCCATCTGGCGCCCCGGGATATTTTGACTCTCGTGCTGACTGATTCTTGGTAAAATGCATATGTGGTCGTGCGGACTCCGGTCTAAACGGGCACATAAAATAAGATAGAGAGAGAAATGGCGCCCAACGCGGGGATCGAGTTAGACACGGTCAATCGCATGCCGATTTAAATTGTGATAATTTTTAGATAGATCTTTTGGGAGTTGAGAGATGTCTGGTTTGGATGAATAAATTAATAGGACACCCAATTAGTGGGGAAAATTAAAAATTTGACTGGATTAATAATTAGAATGGGTTTGATTATTTTTGATAATGGCTTAACCATTAGGGCGTCAAGTAAATTCAGTAGTAAACGTTCGATGACTGGACATACGCATTATTAGAATCCAGGTGGAGGATATTTGAGAACTTGCATATTTTTCTTGTGATATTATGGTAAATGTAATTCGTAAAAGTAGAGAATTTTGTTTTTCCATCACGTCGACATTAGGACAAATCTCATTTTATTACAGTGTTCCAATTAGCTATTCATATTTCTTGTTCTAATTATAAGCTTGTGTCTGCCGACATGTATACCCCTAAGTTTTGAATAATAATTGAAAATTATGGAAGAGATGATGAGGATGATGAGGAGTTTGGAAGAGAGTTCCAAAGAAGCTGGACGGCGTGTAGCAGCCATTATGAAAGAAAATACAGAGGCTTTAGAAAATAAACTTAAAGAAAATTCTGATTCTTTAGAAAATAAACGTAAAGAAAGTTTAAATGATAAACTTAAAGAAAATTCTGATTCTTTAGAAAATAAACTTAAAGAAAGTTTAAATGATAAACTTAAAGAAAATTCGGATTCTTTAGAAAATAAACTTAAAGAAAGTTTAAATGAAAAACTTAAAGAAAATTCTGATTCTTTAGAAAATAAACTTAAAGAAAGTTCTGATTCTTTAAAAGATAACTTGAAAGAAAATTTAAATAGTAAATTTAATTCTATGGAAAATAAATTTAAAGAGAATTCCGAAATCTTGAAAATGTCACTTGAGAGTAAAATGACTAAATTATGCGAAAAAACACATGAGCTCGAAACTTCATTAGCCACTAACGCAAGTTTAATGGACGATAAATTTCGCGATGCCGATCTAAGATCCCAAAGCTTAGCTGATAGGATAGAACATGGTCTGAGGAAAGTTGGTGAAGGCATGATCAACCTAGAAGTCAGAGTGAAGAAAGAGAGCAATGAGATGGCCATTCTAGTTCTTCAACGTTTGACAGAACAATTCAAAGAACTCGTAATGGGAGAAATAAGAGAAGGTGTGATTAATGAATTACAAACTGAAATTAAAACCACAGTTATCGATGAAATTAAAGACACACTCAAGCTGGAGAACCAAGGGGGAGTCAAGGAAATTAGGGAATCTTTCTCATCCCATATTCAAGTAATTTCCAAAGATAATCAAGCAACTCAGAAGGACCTATCAGATGTGACAGGGTCGTTGAAAAGTCACGAGGCTGTTATGAACCAGATATCCCCTGATGTCAAGGAGAACTGTAAGGAAACCGAAGCAATTAAAAAAATGGCAGAAGAAAACCATAAGGAAATTGAGGCTATGAAAACCCAAATCAAGGACGAGAAACAGTCTGACCATCTGTTGAAAATGCCAAGTGTAAGGGGAGAACAACAGATACAGATAAACCTAGGAGCAGCTAGAGAAACTGATAGTCAAAGACAGGATGAGGTCAGGACAGTATTTCAATCCAACCCCATAACTGTATTCAAGAATGTAGAGGATAAGCCTTCTAAATTTTCAGGGCGAGATTCTGTGACACCCGTAGAATTCTTGAGAGAAGCAGGTGATTACCTAAAAGATTCCAAAATCCCTAAGGAAAGACAGATCCGAGTGATAGGGAAATTTTTGGAAGGTTCCGCTCTTCTTTGGTTTAGAGCTTGTAGGTCCACTCTCACCAATTTTGAGGAGTTTTCCCGTGTTTTATTAAAAAGGTTTTGGTCCCCGGAAACCCAACAGCAAGTCAGAGCAGAATTATATTCAAAGAGATTCTCGACGTCACAACCTACTCGATACTCTACGTACTTTTCTGGACAGCTTTCTAAACTACAACATTTAGATCCGCCGATGCCAGATAATGAATTAATTACCGCATTAATACGTCAGTTTCCAGCAGACGTCCAAAGAACTTTGATCGCTGCTGACATTTATAATATGGAGCAATTTGACGAGGTATTGCAGAAACTTGATCATACGAACGCTCAATTCTTCCATCAGAAGGGAGGAAAGAATAACAACGCTGTGTACGCTGTTATGGCCGACAGTTATTCCCAAACACCTCGAGAGATTCGAGAGGGGCGAGAAGAGAAAACGCCGAGGGAAGAGCCCGATAAAAGAGGATGGAATCAGTACAATAACAGATACAGTTACAAGCCTTATGCGAGACCGGATGGTGGATATCGATATAATACTCGATGGAGAAGGCCAAGGGATAATCAAGGAAGGTACCAGGAAAGAAGGTACTATGGTAGAAACAATAACTACAATAACAGAGGGAATGTGAATACTCGTCAGTCCAATGAAGAGTTCAATAAGGAGACGAGGAAGAACTTGGAAGAAAGACACAAAGAAAACTTGCAGTTCTTGGAACAGAGGCCCAATGAACCAGGTCCATCGGGAACACAACAATCCCGGGGGGAATGGAAAAGAAAAAAAAACTTCGAATTCACAGTAGAAGATAGAATTTTAAACACTTTCACTTCCAGAATTATTAAATGGCAAGCAGAGGATGATGACTTAATTCAACATAATGACGAACGGAAAGAAATGGGTACAAGAATTAAAATGCCAATCATATCATGCGAAGTATTCGGTATGCCTGTCGATACTTTAATTGATACTGGGGCTATGCTTTGTCTTGTGAGCGAGAAGCTTTATATTCTGTGGAAGCTCAAAGAGAATTTAGAGGAGATTCCAGTATCAGGAATTAAAATCCAAGGAATAATACCCAACAAAATATCTCTGTGTAAAACACAATTATACTTATGTGTTACTATTGGAGGACATGATTTCCGACATGTGTTTGTAGTAATGAAGGACATGGCTTTTGACATGATATTGGGAGCGGATTTCATTCAGAAATATCAAGCAGTGATAGACATGAAGACAGAGACGATCAGATTCAAGAATACCGAAGAGATAAACTTCGAGGGAAAAGAAGAGGAAGACATCGAGGGAGATGCTCAATGGTCTCTGATTTTTCATGAAGCTGAAGGAAGAGAAGTCTACACTGAGAAGGAGTCCCCAGAGCTAGGGAAAATTTTGGAAGAGTATCACGATATTTTTGATATTAAACCTGGTGAAATTAAAGATTTTGAATATCGTATTCGTGTAAATGATGATGCACCTTTCCATGCTAAATTGTATCCGGTAGCGGAAAAGCATAGAGAAAGGGTAAAAGTGCTTATCAAAGAGATGGAAAGTAACAATGTGATTGAAAAGTACACTACCTCTTATGTCAATCCATTAGCAGTAGTGTCTAAGCAAGATGGAAGTCTGAGACTATGTTTAGACGCGCGAAATTTGAATTCAAGATTGCTGCCAGAGTATGACAGACCACCAATCATTAGGGAACTGTTAAGGAAATTCCAAGGCAAGGTCTGGTTCTCTAACATTGATCTCACTTCGTCCTACCACCACATTAGGCTTAGTGAAGATTCCAAAAAGTTTACAGGATTTATGTTTGACCAGCAGACATTGCGCCGTCTACCATTTTGGGGTCAAAACATCTGGATCTGTTTTGATCAGAGCACTGGAACAAAACTTGAGTCCTGAAGTAAAAGAGATAGCAATTCGTTACATAGATGATATCCTAATTGCATCTGAGACTAAGTAGGAACATTTATTACATCTTCAGATGTTATTCGCAGATTTGAGAAAAGCGAACTTTAAAGTAAACCTTCGAAAATGTCAGTTCTTTCGGAAGGAAATAAAATTTTTGGGCCACATTTTGGATGGTGAAGGATACCGTCCCAATGAGACAAAGATACAGGTGATTGCAAATTTCCCTAGACCTACTACAGTGAAGAATGTCCGCAGTTTTCTCGGGACATGCCAATTCTTTGCAGGGCATTGTCCAAGCTTCACCAAGACGGTTGCTCCATTGCAGGAATTATTAAAAAAAGGAAACAAATGGAAATGGAATGAGGATTGTGAACAATCATTTCAAGATGCCAAGAGGTTATTGGTAAACAGCGTGAAATTAGAGTATCCTGACTTTACCAAGAATTTCATCATAGAATCCGATGCATCCACCGTAGGGATTGGAGCTATTCTTCTTCAAGAAGATGACGATCACAAGAGACGTTACCTCGCGTTCATAAGCAGGAAACTTCGTCCATCAGAAAGGAATTATTACACCACAGAGTTAGAAGCACTTGCTGTAATCTTCGCGTTGGAGTCGTGGAAGAAAATGTTAATTGGACATTCAGTAATTGTGAGGACTGATCACCATGCATTGGAGTTTATCTTGAGAACAAACTTTGCCAGTGATAGGATAACTAGATGGTCACTTTTTATTCAACAATTCAACCTAGTTATTGAACACACTCCTGGAAAGTTGAACGTTGGAGCCGATTTATTGAGTAGAGCAGTGGAGTCTACATCTAAGGTTTTTCAAGTTAACCTGACGCAGGAGGATGTGGATACCTTGAGAAGGTTAAGATTGTTGCATTTATCCCAGAGGAGAGACCGAAGTTTTAGAAACATTTTTCGTTTTCTACAGGGAGACATGGATCAAAATGATGATGATTTTGTGGAAGTAAACAACAATGGAAGGTATGAGATCGCCAATACACGAACTGGTAACATCGTGGGAACTTATAATGCAGCGAATTTGAAGATTTACTATTCAAGAACCAGATGATTTAATGTGTAGATAGGAAAAATAAGAATTTTTCAATTTTTATTTTTTTGCTAGGTGTGGGGTGGATGTGCCCAACTCTCGGAATGGGTATTCCAAGATTCAGACACCTAGATATCAAGGGAAAGGCTACAGCCGCTTTTGAAAGTTGAGATATTTGAATATCGCGCTCCATTACTTCCAGAAGGGAATGGAAACTTTATGCAGCCAAGAGCATGTCAAGTGACGTAGCGAGTAGTAGCAGAGGTCGAGACTATTTGTTGATTAAATAGTTGGCCATGGAGTAGAGACTTGAGACTTGGATCAGATTACTGGCACGGCCAAATGAAAGAGAATGCACTTAGTATCAAGTAAATCGGACCAGGGATACCAGAGATATAAGGATATCCATATTTCAGCGTGATGCAGCGTGGACCTGACCGTTTTGAATAAAAGCCGGCCGGCCCAAGCAACATCAGCTCACTTCGAACCAAGCTCTTGCATGACAAGGTGCTGTCTCGTTGAGCCAAGGCACATGGTTGCCGGATCTACGCAGAAGATATCTTTAAATTGTGATAGTCTCAAAAGTGCTGCGATACATGTGGAACTTAGTAAGTTTCCGGCAGAGAGAATCACTAAGGTGATTGTTATTTTTCTACGGACACTGGTGAAATATGTTATTTCTATATGGTCATATGCTAGACTTTGTCTAGAAAGTACTTTGTCACAGTCCAGTAATAATAATTCAATACTTGGATATTTTAGTCCAATTTAGTCAGTTTCATAATTGTAACTTGATAACCACTCCGATCTTTCAGTATATTGAAGGCCAGTCTATCACGGTGTTGTTCATTAGCCGACAAAGGGAAACTATATATTGCTTCGCGCATGATAGATGGTGATAAGCCATGCCCAGGGAACGATCTTCAGAACAGCCGTTGATTGGTTTAGACTGTCAGAGTTTTCTTGTACTGAAAAGATTACCGTGAGTTATGTTACAACTGACATATTTGAGAATAGATCACTTAGATCTGACCCCATTTAAGCGAAATGCTATGGACTTAACAGAAGTCAATATTAAAATGGATCAGCAGTTACTTCAAACTTCAAGAAATATTTCCACTATGTCGTGTTAGACGGATTGTGGGTATATAATGGCGGCCGATACAAGGATTAGACGTGCGTGTCCGATAGGGCATGTATCTGGATAAATCTGGTACAGACCAGGTTCACTACGCTTCAAGACCAACGAGAAATGTAAGCCACTTTTGACTTTATATTATGCCTAGCTAATTGGAACAAACTCTTTTTTTGCAGATGACCAACACATTTATTTTTCTTCGTATTTAAATCTTGCAATGATTTACGCAAGACATATTAGAGTTATTCTGAGTATTTTCAGCACTCAGAACAGTTTAGGATCGATGACCGAGCTTAACGAGTATTTATTTGAACGTTTCATATTTTTTTATAATCACGGTATTCAGCCGATATAACTGTAAAAGTTAATAATTATTTTTGTTGAGAGATGGATATTTTATCCATATTCGAAGAATCGAACATGTGGATTCTCACATAATGAAATAATAATTAAACACATTTAAAATAATATAAATAATAATAATAATAATAATAATAATCCACTAATAATAATAATAATAATGATTTTCATAACTTTTCTAAATAATTCTTGGATCTTATATTTTCTAATAATCACATTTATTGAGAGAGAGCTTATGAAGTAGTTTAATCATTTCTAGTTTGGAAATAGGTGATTTTCCGAAGGAGAGTGGTTAGCGCAAGCCCGCATTCAACCAACATTACAGTTCTGGTTGAACAGTTAATATTTGCAATGAGCAAAGTATATTTTTCAGATAACACGGAGAGGCATGAAATGGGAAGCAAATGATAATTGTATCAATTAGGATATTTTTGTATTTATATAAAATCATGACGTAAATACACATTCGAAAGTGAAATAAAGATTATCATAAGTATGGTAACTTCACGGGTTGAACTGAATGGTAAAATAAAATAAACTTGTAAGTTTATTAATCTTCCAGTGTTGATAACAAGCAGAGGCTTGATTTATTGTATACATTTTGGGAAGAAAATTTATGTGTGTTGATTAGTTGAAATGCCATTCCCATGTGCGCATGTTTAAGTCGCAGGAATGAGGAGGTTTTTATTTGAGCATCAATCAAATAGCAGGTTCGATGACTCAGTGTTAAAGAAGAAGTATTGGAACTACACATTGCGTCGTATGAATGACCCAAAGGTTATTTCTTAAAAACCATCAGTTCTTATTTCAACCTTGTTTACGGATTCCATTAAGCCTTTGATTTTGCTAGAACCCGGATTTGTCATGATAGTATTTTATTCTTCTTCGGAGGAAGACCTTTGCCGTTGTTGTTGGAATGTTGTGTTCTTACACAAATAATAGAATGGGCCACTGCCAATTAAAATAATTCTATAACCACGAATAATTTGAAGGATGTTTTCAATCCTAGTGCCATGAACTAAATGAATTTATTATGAAGCTACAATTCTTATTTCCGCATTCTGTCGAAGAATTGCAAGTTGTGAAAGTTACTAAAATGGCCACAAATATAAATATTTTTCTTAATAATGATTCCAAGTGGAGAATCGAATAGTTGAATGGTCCAACAATTTATTGATCAAGTTGATGATTCAGAAATCATATATTTTGTTAGGAACTTGAAGTTCATAATCGAGTCACTTCTCGAAACGTTAATGTCAGAAGAACAATTAATTTTGTTGTGCTTCGCACAGTTCTTCGATGCTATGCTCAATGGTCAAATACTTTTCATATGTTGTTATTAATATGTGTACATAATTTGTATTGATTCAGAGATAATACTATTTTTTGACGATATATTTTTTTGAAACTGGAAAAATAAGTGAAAGTTAAAAATTCTATGAACAATTATTCTACGAGTGTTAATATTATGTAAAAATTCAACCAGTGAACTACGGTATTTCCAGTAAAGACAATTACATTTGAACTGGATTTAGTCATAAATAATGGATATAATTTTGGAACACAGTCTACAGGACTGATAATCAGACTTGTGTCTCCAAAGATAATTGTCCAATGTGTTGGAAAATTTCTGTACATTGTGTAAATAGTAATGTGGGTCGCCACACGTGAATGATGCTGCTTTGAGCATTTTATTTTGCAGTCAATTTTAAATTCAGAATAAAATGAGATAATTTTACATGATGTGTTATGCCCAGTTGAATCTCCTTCTATCCTTATTGTTGCATTGAGCCAAAAATCAGTAAAGCATTTTTTTTCATTTGATGTCGTTTTTTGCGATTAGCTTTAACCCATCTGGCGCCCCGGGATATTTTGACTCTCGTGCTGACTGATTCTTGGTAAAATGCATATGTGGTCGTGCGGACTTCGGACTAAACGGGCACAATACGTTGTTGGCATGTTAAAGAACGCATTTGAATTCAGTCAATAATGTCAAAATTAATCTCGGTATCTTCCGCCAACAGAAAGTTCCTCCGTTCTCTACTAGAAAGCGGCACAGTGTTAAGGAGCTTAGATATCTAACCTCCTTGACTTTCATAGCGTTCCAAGGAACGACAAAATTCGTTATGCAAGCTGCTCTCTGGGCGTCAAATAACAAAGCTTGCACCCGGCACCCGATGCCATACGATATTACTAGTATTATCAACCACAAATGCATACCTCAATTTCCTGACATTTTATCCACGTAAACTACCTAACAGACAAGACAATATGAATGAAAGTTAAAATCGCTTGCTTCTCCCAGGATGCACAACGTTTCTAACCGAAAGTAGGTATGCGGCCGTGGTGCACGATTTAACGAGAACGGGACTCACAGCATTAAGATAGTTTTAGGTTAAAAATACCTGTGTTACCAACCTGATGATTATATGAGATTCATGCAGTCGCCATGTTGATAATATAAAATTTTAAAAAATGAAAAAAGATATATTTAAGAGATACAAAAATCGGAACTTAGTAACAAAAGACGAACCGTACATGAGGCGTCGTAAGCCAAAGACATAAAAACAACCGATCCATACATACAAGATGGTGGCCGTATGTCCTAGAAGAACTTGAAAACAAATTAGTCTGATGTAATTGCGCAGTTGACACATAACATGGTAAGAGCGGCTCCACTGATGGAGGTCAGAAGATTATCACTCTGAATATGGCGCGCTGTGGCCATCGTGAAATATCACACACACAGTATTTTACTGATAGAATAATGTGAATTAATGGCAAGGTATAACCTTATAAGACACTTGGTATAGCCAAATTAAAATTTTAGTAACTACTTACATTCATGTTTTTTTTTTTTTTTTTTAGCGTATGGCTTTTAGTGCCGGGAGTGTCCGAGGACATGTTCGGCTCGCCAGTTTTTGTAGCTGCTTCGAGACGGACACCCAATGGGTGAGCTACAAGTACCGTTGGGGAGGGAAGGAGGGAAGTTGGAAGGTAAGGACGAGGAGTTGGAAGGTAGCGGCTGTGGCCTATAGTTAGGGACCAATCCCGGCATTTGCCTGGAAGGAAGATGGGAAACCACAGAAGACCATCTTCAAGGTTGCCGGCGGGGGGATTCGAACCTCCTCGCCTCCCGGATGTGAGCGACTGCCATCAGTCATGCCGTAACCACCACGGCTAACTCACCCGGTACATTCATGATGATGGCGTACTATTAAAATATCCAAATCCCACCTGGTTTATGGTATAAATCTATATGGCAGTGCAACAAAAGAAGTTATAAGCAATATTTTTTATCCTGCAGAAGAGAGCAATCCGTGTTATGTTTGGTTCACACCCTCTAACATTTTGTAGAGACTATTTTAAAAAAAATCCTAATAATGACATTACCATCATTGTACTTAATCAATTGTTCTATGTATATTAAGAGACAAATTCTAACTGGAAATGCTAATACTGTATTGAAAAAAAATCTGATCTGCATTCGTACAACACGAAGCAGAATGGATGTTCATGGTCAATATTTTAGAGGATTTTTCAGAAAAAATAAAATCCCTTGTATACTGCCTCTAAATATTTTTACTTGTCGCCCCTAACTCTAAGAAATGTCAGCACCATTTCCACATTTAAATAAAAATTTTAACAAGTAGTTCCGTGAAGAACTCTACAGCCTATTTTCATATATCCTACTTATGTTAATTGCCACTATCAACATACACAATTTCAGTTTCATTGCTGTGATAGATTCGTAGATATTGAGAACCGACTAAATATTTCGCGTGGTCGCCATGTTCGATTTAATATATGTAGGTCCTAGAGTTATGTCCTGTTACATGCAGATTATTGTGTACGTGTAGTATTCAAACTTCAATCGCATAATTAGGACACAAGAAGTAACAAGGAGATTTTAAAATTTCGCACAGCTGCCATCTTGAGGTTATGGAAACAATTGAAATAAATTAGATGCCAGTGGATTACCATTCGTATAAGGATTTACTGTACCAAATTTCACTGCACTCGGATGGTTAAATTGCGAGAAACGTCCATGTGAATATTTATACTTCGCGTCGCCGCCATGTTGAATTTGTGATCACCAGGTTATTTAAAGTCATATAGGTGAACTTAAGTTCGTAGCCCCTATGAACATTAAAAAATTCAGTTTGATTGCTATAATAGATTCGTAGATATTCAGAGCCGTCTAAATATATCCGATGGTCGCCATGTTGGATTGTTAAATGTATAGGCCATTGAGTCATGTACCATTAAAGGAAAATTATTATCATAGGTTCATTATTCAAACTTTCACTTCGATCTCATGACTACATCACAAGAAATAAAAACTTAATTTTAAATTTCGCACAGCCGCCATCTTGAGGTTATGTAAACAATTGATCTAAATTAGATACCAGTGCATTACAATGTGTATAGATATTTTCTATACCAGATTTCAGTGCGTTTGGAACATTACATCGCGAGAAAGGTCTATTTAAAATTTTCAAATTCGCTTTGCCGCCATGCTCGTTTTGTAGTTAACCGGTTTTTGAAAGTCTTATAGATGGACTTCCAGTAGTGCCCTTTATCTCCGTACAAAATTTCAGGGAGATACCGCTAATAGTTTCAGAGATATAGAATCCGTTGAAATATTTCGCACATCCGCCATCTTCTGGTTAAGTAAACAATTGAACGAAGTTAGATGTCGGTGCATTACGACATCTATAAACATATACTCTACCAAGTTTCAATGCGTTTGGTTGGTTAAATCGCGAGAAACGTCTATTTAAAGGTCGCAACTTCGCTTGGCCGCCATGTTGGTTTTGTAGTTACCAGGTTTTCAAAGGTCACATAAGTGAACTTATAGAAGTTCCCTTTATCACCATAGAAACAGCCAGGGTAATATCGGTAATACTTTCAGAGATATTCATTGCTGGTGAAATATTTCGCCATGTTGGATTGGTGAGTCGTAACAAAATTTGAAGGGCACGGTCAGGGTCGCCCGGAATAGTGGAATGAACTTACCGAGATTCATTGAAATCGCTCCAGCCGTTTAGATTTTATTAGGGGGACACACACACACACGAATCACACACGCACACACACACGGACAAAAGGTGATCTCATAAGCCTATTTTTTCAAAATTGAAAATTGAAAATAGGCTAAAAATGGGACACAGGCTAGGCAATATATTCCGTAGAAGAATTTGTATATTGATTATTGTATTTACCTGTACCCTGTACATTATGTACTTTATGTACGGTATGTATGTTATGTATAATTATGTATTTTATGATTTGACGTCTCCTATATGTATATTAATGTATTACCATGGAGAAATAAAGAAATGAATGAATGAATTAATGAATGCAATTACGTAATTATGGCAATTCTTGGTAAGTGGGAAATTGCAAATATTCCACTTCAGTAGCATTGGTGATAAATCTTCCACACTGAATATGGTGTGCAGCAGCCATCTTCAATTTTCAAAATGTAAATATAAACAACTCTCTGTTTGAAAGTAAAATTGAATGGTACATGTGGCTTTGTAAGCCAAAGGCACAACAATTGCTATTCCATATAATCAATGTATCTACTGGGTGTGCTACTGTATTTAAAGGCAACAAACAAATATTTGGGACGAAATAGCGCAACTCACACAAAACATGGCCATAGAGAATTACCATATCAGGGACCTCCCTAATGTAGATGATGATGATGATAATTGTTGTTTTAAGGGGCCTAACATCTAGGTAATCGGCCCCTAATGGTTTGGGTGATCGTGAATATGAAAATGAAATGTAAACTATAACTAAAACTAACTACTAACTTATATACTAGAAGAAGAAATGGAATACAAACGGAGAATAAGGCAAATAAAGGACAGGAGGAAAAGAAATGCCCTCAACCCTCGAAGAATGCGGATTGAGGGCCTTGGACGGAAGGAGAGCCATGAAATGCAGATAGGAAAGTGAAAGAGGAGAGGGTATTCCCTACAGGTAAGGGACAAAAGGGGGAAACCGGACCCAGCTCAGGATCCCTCGGGGTCGCCAACTCCCGAACTCACCAGCCGTGAGCACCTGAGGGTGTAGCAATATCCAAGGTGCACCAGAAGTGGTGGAGCTACATACACCCTGCCTCCTTGAGGGCCTTGAACAGAAGGCAGAAGATAACAGGAAAAGAAAATAGGCTGACCCCTCGCAGAAGGAGGGTATCAGAAAAGATGAGACAAGGGCCAATTAAGGCGGGAAAGGAAGTGACTCCCTAGGCCTCGGATACCCTAATATCGTCGGGGTCGGAAGAGAACAATAGTTGACCAAGTGAGGTCGACAGGAAAGAAGATAGAGAGGAGCCCGGCACAAGTAAGTGGAAGCAATGCTGGACTCAGCTGGGGCCCCGTGGTCGCCAACTCACGTCCCACAAGAAGTGAGATATCGCGCAATGGCCATCTTGCTTTTAGTGACTATAATAATAAATAATTCTCAGTATGATGGTATATTGACTTTTACGGCTTCTTTTTGGAAGCTTTTATAGGGAGGTGAAAGGCTGCTTGAGCTTTTAGCTCTCGCAGTTAAAAGGCGCACATGCGCTTCATAAAAAGGGAGTGCACAGTTCGCTAGTCCTGGGGAAGGGGGCCAGGCGCGGACACAAAGAGCCCGCTGATGAGCCAGCTTGGTGTTGCTAGGAAAAACCCCACACAAGACATGGCTTAAACCTACAAAAATTGCCGAGTTTTAATTCTCAAGATTTTAAAGCTACTAAAGGGAATCATAAACCCACAATTGGACAGTTATTAATCACACTGTGAATATTTTACTACAGTGGTTAATGGAGTTTCCGGGCAATTTATGGCGGACAATTATGAATATACAGTTCTGCCACAGAGCATGTGACAGTTCTTTGAACAAGTAGAGATCAGGAAACCTGCCAATGCCAGTGGTAAAGGCTGTCATTTATTATGTATGCCAGGATATATCAGATCTGTGATTGTAGTGTTTAATACCTCCATACAAATGAACGTTGCGTGTAGGAACACGGAGATGTGTATCGTACTTCATTAATTCCACCCTTTGTTAGCTACATGCAAGTAGAGTGACAACATGAAGGTTTTATAATACGTAACATAGACTTCTTGATAAATATAATAAATAAAATAATGGGATTCTGCCTTTCCAATATTTGTATTGAACCTACTCACAGGTACATGTTTCGAAGGTAATACTCCTTCTTCCTCAGCCTGTACATAAAAATAACAAAGATTAATTACCTTTATAAGATCATATGTTACATGAATAAAGATTTGTGAAATAAATAATATTATTTATATTTATTTATTTTTATTTATAATATTATTTATTTCACAAATCTTTATTCATGTAACATATGTTCTTATAAAGGTAATTAATCTTTGTTATTTTTATGTACAGGCTGAGGAAGAAGGAGTTTTACCTTCGAAACATGTACCTGTGTGTAGGTTCAATACAAATATTGGAAAGGTAGAATCCCTTTATTTCCTTTCTAATTTATAGTTAGTCAATACGGACCTCAATTACTGACATTCTTGATAAATATCAAAAATATAGGGAATTTCCAATCACCGGCAACAATGGTTGATTGGTTCCTCAGTTTAGGGACCGCGATAACGCGGTCATGTGAGCCCCGTGTTCTTTGGGGGTGTGTGTAGAATCTGTCTGATAACCTATGTTAATTGTGATGGCTGTATTGGTGTGTGTTATCTGTTTTCAATTCGAGTAAAGACTGCAGACATTGAATTTTTTTCAAGTAGTTCCTACTTTTGCCGCCAAACGCCACCGTCAACGACGGCTAGTTCAGAACTTGGTTACCAGATGCCACCGAAGTCGGCTCCTGGCGAAGAACGTTGGAACCCAAGAGCGTTTGTCAAATGTTTAACCTATAATTTAGCTTCACACAGGTGTAATTAGTGGAAGGTTCTTTAACATGCCATAAATCTATGACATGGGACCGCCGGCTTTACTTCCACTCCGAAGGAAGGCATACTGAGGGATTTTTTACGCTCTTAAAAAATCCGAAGATTTTGGCCGGGTTTGAACCCGCGATCTTGAGCACAGTACGCCACCGAAGCCGCCTTTGGCAACAATAATGAATTGAAATATCAGCCAGCTGTTACAGTATGACATCGTTGCTGTAGTAGTTGATTTAATTGATGGCTGATGAAAATAGCCCGTGAACAAAGGTGGGAGTGATATAGATATGATAACCTGTACTGTGCCCACGTTATACAGAGAGTTTGTTTTATATGTGACGGGGACCCTCGCTTGCCCGCTCGCCCGCGTTGCGCGTCTGTCTCCCGCCAGGCACTTTGCCGTTACGCGGCGCTGGCGCAGCACTGAGTCATTGAGTATAGGAATTTGTACTTAAATTTGTACTTCAATGTGATCATCAACAAATTTTTTGAAGAATGACTTGCGGAGAGCGATTGTCAACTTATTTCCAACAAGATTCTGCCACTGCTCACACTGCCGAAGCATCCATGACAGAATTGCGTCACGTTTTCGGTACTAGGATTATAAGTCGGAACGTCTAGCTCCCGCCAAGCCCAGACGTATCACCAAGTGACTTTTATTTGTGGGGGACGCTTAAAAATAGAGTGTATGCAAGAAAACCTCACGATATAAATTAGCTTAAAGGCTATATTCCAGCTGAAATACAGTCAATCGATGCTGAGGATCTTCAGGAAGTAAATTACAATTTCATAAAGTAGTGCCAGCGATGTGTAGCAGTGAATGGCGAACATTTTCAGCACCAGCTGTGAACTAGGTAAGTACAAATTCCTATACTCAATGACTCAGTGCCACGCGAGCACCGTTTCTCAAATTGGCACACCAGCAATAGTGTGGCAAGCACTAATGAGTGTACCGAGCACATTATGCTAAGTCGGCCGTCATAACTCCCGAGCCCCACAATGTGGGGTGATCTATACTAATATTTAACGAGATTTTCAGTAAAGAACATATAGCCTACTTTCTCCTATAGGCATGGGTATTGTTATAACTCTTTGTCCTTTTCAAGGAGCAGGCTATAATTGATTGTTGGTTGTAGTAGCTTCGGGAAATACGTGCTATACTGATATTAAACATGAATATGAGGTGCCCTTTGCTAGTGCTACCTCTGAAAAAAGTTTCATTCAATTTGGTTTATCCGTGTTTTAATTGATATGGGGAATCGATTTGCACACATACATGGCCGCTATCTGCAAACTATTGGGCTGATGACCTTGTAGTTACACCGTGTTCGAATTCAGAATACACACACTCACTCACACACACACACACACAGACACACAATTTTTGGACGAGTGTAGATCTAATAAGTCTACTTTCATTTTTTGCAAAAATCGAAAATAGGCTAAAAATGAGATGATGTGTGTCTGTGTGTCTGTGTATTACTCTATCACGCAAGAACCACTAGTCCGATTTGCATCAAATTTTACGTGGAAGTAGCTGAAATACCTGGTTAATATATAGGCTACGTTTGATTTCTATACTTTGCTCTATTTAAAGATGGAGACCATTTTAGTGACGTCACTACACCCTTAGATTTCAAAATTTCAATTTCCATTTCAAATAAAAAGAGAACGCTAAGAATTAGCACACTTTTGATGGCATGTGTGAGGTTTGAAATTTAATTTTCTATCCGAAGGGTCCTTACCACTTTTCGTGTATCTACAACGGTTAGCCAGTAAAACCTAAAGTTGTGCTGTAAAACACAGTCAACGCCGAGTGGTGTAGTTGGACAAAATGTTCCATCCTTAATCTCCCTCCACGCAGTACCTCGCCTATCCCCTGTTTTAACTGTCACCTTCACATTTCAATTTATTTATGACCCGTAGCGACGCACGGGTACTTCAGCTAGTGTCTTATGAATAGGAGTACAGTAGAGGACTTGACGGCTCGAATTCTCAGAAATGCTTCGGTCCTCACCGGCAGAGATATAATGCGAATACTGTACGTATGGTGTCGCTGATGTCGAAGAGGCCAGAGTCCCCAGTAATTTATATGACAATATTTCTATTCATTTAAGTAGCCTATCTCTTTATCATCTTGAAAATAATTGGGAATTTGAAGCTTTTCAGCCCCTTCTGCCTGGACGAGTCCCATACTTGCTACGCGATCGTAACACAATATTATGCACCACGCGGCGTAGCCATGCACGTTAAATCGTGCACCAAGGCAATGATGGGAAACTTCAACAAATCCAGAGATTGGAAGGTCCAATCCCAACACTGACAGCGGTTATCTTCCGTTCTCCCCGATATTTTTCCACACTCCCTCCAGACAAATGCCGGGATAATACCTTATTTTAAAAACCGAAGCACCTACCTCATCGCTCTACTTAATACAGCTACACACACTACTAGAGCCATGGCAGAGACACAGCGTATCAGATTTTTTCAAAACCCATCCAAGCACACGGGCTGATGACTAAGATGTCCCAAGCAAAAGAAAAATGAATTAACATCAACAACAATATTATAGCTGCAACTCCTTGTCTGTAGTCTACAGTATACTGCCTTTTTGCACAAAAAACGCTACACTTTATCAACATATTGAGGTAGCGAAGCTATCTCATCATTTTAAAGAATAGTCATGTAGGCTACATAAAAATGTAAAATATCAACTCCTGGATTATTGTGTACTGGTGCAGCCTTTAATGGCCGGGGTAAGATTATTTAGGACTTTTTTCGAAAACAAGAATATTAAGGAACACTCCAAAAACCAAGCCGGCGCGTGGGGTTGGGGTAGCGCGCCTGCCTCTCACCCGGAGGCCACGGGTTCGATCCCCGGCTCCGTCAGGGATTTTAAAACTGTCGTGAGGGTTGGAACGGGGTGCACTGAGCCTCGTGAGGGCAATTGAGTAGCTGTCTGACAGTGAGACAGCGCCCCGATCACGAAAATCAAGAATAATGGCTGAGGGGACCCGACACGCTGATCACGCGTCACCCCAATATCTGCAAGCCAAATGGCTGGGCAGCGGTCTCTTGGTCGGCCTTAGCCCGTCATGGGTTGTATAGTGCCAGGGGTTATTGTTTTTTTTCTTTACTCCAAAAAACACAAACTCCAAATGAGAAATAAATATGCTGCCGCTGAACATGTTTGGGAAGACAATCATTAATTTTAATTTTGAGACGCAAAACCCATAATGTACCACGCCGTACTGTACATAATGGCCATAGAAATACAACATACAACATCAATTGATAAATAGAAGAGTTTGGCAGTTTGCAATGAGCCACCCCCACAAGCACAACATTCCCAGCAAGCAGACAAATGTCATACCCTCCTTCAACGCGGTGAACTAAACACTTCTAACTAAAATACTTTAAAATATTTTGGTTCGTTGGTTCTGCGACAACGCGATCATGTAGCCCCGTGTACTCTTGAGTGTGTGCGTAGAATCTGTCTGGTAACCGGTGTCAATTGTGATGGCTGTATTAGTGTGTGTTATCTGCAATTCAAATGAGGACTGCAGACATTCAATTTTCAAGTTGTTCCTACTTTTGCTACAAAATGCCACCGTCTACGACACCTAGTTGTGAACTTGGTTACTAGATGCCACCACAGTCGGCTCCTGGCAACGAACGTTGGAAACTAAGAGCGTTTGTCAAATGCAACCTATAATTTAGCTTCTCAAAAGTGTAATTAGTGGAAGGGTCTTTTACATGCCATAAATCTGTGACATGGGCCCGCCGGCTTTACTTCCCCTCCGAAGGAAGGCATACTGAGGGATTTTAACGCTCTTAAAGAATCCAACGACTTCGGCCGGGTTTGAACCCGGAATCTTGAGAAAAGAAGCTCAGCATGCTACCGATTAACCCACCAAAGCCGACTTAAAATTATTTTATTTTTATATAGAAAATTAAATAAAATGATAAGCATTTATGAGAATGGAAAAATATGTAAGAAATTTCTAAAATATTTTGATTCAATATTAGCAAATTCGTAAACACTGAAGTTTAAAAAAATCACTCACCAGTTGAGGCACTTGTGGTTTAAAAGATCAACGAAGAAAGAAATGTTTTTCCACGTTTCCCATCACAAACCGATGTCGGTGGTCTCGGAACAATACACGATACCGGGAAAAGGACCGTTCAGTACCACAAGAGGACAGATTTGCATATTGCATGAAACTTTCAATTTCACCAACGTCATCTTGCCGTTCTAAACCTTTGGCAATTAACGTTTTAAAACAGAGAAATAACAATGTACTTGCTTCTATTCAAAATATTTATTGTTGTTTGATTCTTCAATCTTTCGACTGGTTGGATGCAGCCCTGTCCTGAGCTAATCAAAATATTTAAAATATCAACTTACCAAGAAATTATTCAAGAATAAACAGTATATTTTATGTGAAAAAAAAGTCATGTACAGATTACTAAAGTACGGATGTTGAGGACCTACTGAAACGAGAAATATGGAGACAAATATGCCCTAAAATACTGAAATATTCTCCGGAAAAGCACCATATGACCTAATACATTTACATGATTTCTAGATACACGTGTTAATGATGTAGTGAAAAGCCATTTTGTTTTATTAATTCTACATTCAAACATATTTTTATTATAAATCTACGCTGATTTCATGAACAGGCCTACGATAAGAATGTTTTCCTCATTTTTTTCGCAGTATGTTTCAAGAGACTCGCGGAAAGCAGCATATTCTTCATCTTTTCTCGCGTTATAAACTGAGACACAAATGATATTTCCTTTAAAAGAGAAAGAAAATGCCGTAGATAAAACTACTAGCAAGTTTAGTTACAGTTAAATATTTTCTGATAGTCTGCAACAATTGACAAGTTTTCTTTTAATTCTCAGCGCCGATAACTCACAGAAACCTTGCAGCAGCCAGCGGATACCGTATTTTCAGTGCACCACTCCCCCCTAAAATAAGAACAAAATATGACCTTAAAACATTTATATTGATGAAATATGACAATTACTATGAAAATGGCCCAAATAAAACATGATGTTCAGTAAAGAACATATAGCATACTTTCTCCTAAATGCATGGGTATTGTTATAACTTTTGTCCTTTCAAGGAGTATAATTGATTGTTGGTTGTAGTAGGTTGTTGAAACACAACGTGCTATACGGATATTAAACATTAATATGAGGTGCCCTTTGCTAGTGCTACTTGTAAAAAATGTCATTCAATTCGGTTTCACCGTGTTGAATTGATATGGGGAATCGATTTGCACACATACATGGCCGTTATCTGCAAATTATTGGGCTGATGACCTTGTACTTCAGTCAAAAGATGCTTCCCTCAAAAAGGTGTGTTGTTGCAAAATTTGGTAGAGATCAAATGATTAGGTTGGTCGTGATTTGATTTAAGCTTTCGACATTTGGGTGGCCACCGTTCCGTTTCCGTCAAGATGGCGGCGATATAAAACATGACACTGAAGTGCTCTATGTTATTTCTACCTCTGTACCAAATTTCGTTCAATGCGGTTTCACCGTGTTTGAATTGATAGGGGGGACAGCCATTCAGAGTACACAGACTCACACACACACATACAGACACACAATTTTTGACCCTGTGTACATCTCATAAGTCTACTTTCATTTTTTGCAAAAATCGAAATTAGGCTAAAAATCTATAAAATCCACCAACAAATCAGGAACATTGAACTCCTACTTAATTACCGTTTTTAATGAAAATCTAGTCAAGGAAAGGAATACGACATTACCTTCACATCCGAATCTCACAGATTACAGTGTTCATGTCGGAATTTCAGTCATAGTTGCAGTCATTTATCTATGAGCAAAAAAGATAAACAATTTAGATAATGATCCGTTCCTTACTTATACCAGTAATTCAACATCACCTCGTACTAGCATGTCCACGGAGCCGTAAGCCAGAACTTTTGAGATGTCTACTGACGTTCAGAGTTAATTCCAGAAGATATCCTTAGCCTTTTCAATACTCAAACTATTCAGAACAAATCTTTGAAAATGTCCGTCCCGCATGCTGGTGAAACGTCAGATAAGAAGTATTATAACATAGCTTAACAACCCGTAAAGGGTTTCTGAATGGTTCAGTATACGTTGCTAGGATATGTAAGTCTTACTTCTTACAGAAGTTCACATTTTATAATCTAGCTATTAAAACAAGACGATACCCGTATTTCCCATTAGATAGTGTGTTTAGAACAGAATGCCATGTGTTGATTTGCCTAGAAACAAACTTGCTTAGGGCTTTGTTTGAGGTTAATCTGAGTGTGCCCACTTGGATGTGGTGGGTGCTGCATTTAGGTATCATGTTCTAGCGTCTGTTATGCCTTTAAGCGTTCGATCCATATTACATTCCATTCAGATCGATAGCAGACTGGACCTATAGATAGAGGAAATCATTGAATATATGTAGCTCCGGCGAGGGGCAATGTGTATGGAATAAAGAGAAATACTATATTGCTCGTTCACTTAATTCTTCAGTTTCTAACGGACAGTTTATCGCATATGTTATCAATAATTTTGGGCACGTACTTTATTCGTCCTACAGATGTGTGCATATTATTACACTCAAATTAACAGATTTTCTATCAGTCACTAATTTTTCAATCAAAATCCTTTCCTTGACCAACTGGTTACGCATTTCATAATTCTACTTAATAATGTTATCTCCGCTACGGACTACTTCCCGCAATAAATTGCATCAGGAAATCTTCGGAATTGGGATCCCGAGTGTCAACCGTTTTGGGCCTGTTTCTTCTTTTTTCATTGACTTTGGGATGTATCCTGTAAATCAGATGTTTTCAACCCACGTCACGGTCCAAGAATCTTTGAATTTTTCAAGAATGGCCGATCAGTTAAAAGAACTTTTAATCCCACTGCTCTAAAGGGGTACAAAAACAAGAATATAGTTATGACATTGGGTGATATTCTGAATTAACAAAACACCTCTTTTCGTGTAAATTCTGAAAAACGACGTTTGACTGTCAGCTGTTAAAAAAAAATTAGGTCACCATTGTGTGTCTAGTATGCTTTAGATTTTGATTACTCCCTGTACGCACGGATTCAATATTAGCAAATTTGTAAACAATTAAGTTAAAAAAAAGTCCCTCACCAATCAAGTTGAGGCACTTGTGGATTAAAATAGAAATGAAGTATGAAATGTTTTTCCACGTCTTCCATGACAAACCGATGTCGGTGGTCTCGGAACAATACACGATACCGGGAAAAGGAACGTTCAATATCACAAGAGGACAGATTTGCATAATTCATCAAACATTCCCATTTCACCAACGTCGTCTTTCCCTTCCAAACCTTTGGCAACTAACGTTTTATAACAAAGATAAATAACAACTTAAGTGTTTTTATTCAAAATATTTAAAATATCAAATTACAAAGAAATTATTCAAAAATATATATTTTATGTACAGCCTGCACGCTTCTTGGTCATAGCTTCAAAATATTTTACTTATTAACAGTTTAATAATAATATGATGATGATAAGTTTTAAGGGGCCTAATATGTAGGTTATGGGCCCAATTATTAGCATTCTACTGATGAAGGAAAGAAGAGGAAGATGGAGAGAAGAAAAGCTGAGGGGGAAGATAAGAAGTAGAATGTCGTTTAACGCTTTATAGGACAGAACTATTATTTTTAGCCTCCTTTTCACATTTTGCAAAAATGAGGAAAAAGTAGGCTTATGAGATCGGGCAAAAGTGTGTCTGTCTGTCTGTCTGTCTGTCTGTGTGTGTGTCCCCCCCTATCAACTCCTAAACGGCTAGAGCAATCGAAACAAAATTTGGTAGAAGTAAAGGTCTATACCCGAATATCTCACGGCCATATTTGAAAATGATGTCAGTGCTACCAACTGCTCAAAAATCGCAATTGAAATTTGAGCTCCATGTTGGATATCTTGGAAGGTATGAATGGGAGCTATTTCAAAATTGGCACACGTATAGATATTAATATTGCAGTTTAATTTCCAGGAGGCCATACATACCAGTGTTGCCAAAATGATTATAAGCCTGTTGATTGTTCCAATTTTTAAATGCACATAACTTCTACACTATCAATTCGAATTCAACCAAATTTCGTATGTTGTATGTGTACATAACCAGATATGACTGAGCGTATTCTTACGACCCACCAGGGCTGCCAACTGTTAATAAATGCTCCTAATTTATTTTATCCAAATACCAATATATCAGAAAGTATGCAAGCCAATAGCTCTAAACTTTGCCCACGTATAGTACCTGGCATTCTAGATGAATTTGGAGTAACTAATATACGTCAGTACTGCCAACATGATTCTAAGCCTGCTGATAGGTCCAATTTTAAAATGCATGTAACTTCTATGCTAACTAATGGATTTCATTCAAAATTGGCACAACAATAGATCATATTATTCCAGATTATTTCTGACCAATACATGCATGACATTGTTGCCAACATGATTTTACGCGCGCTGTTAGATCCAATGTTTAACTGCATGTAACGTCCATGCTATTCAGTGGACTTCAACCAAATTTTGTATTCTGAACCTTAAGAGATGGAACTAAGAATATATTCAGTCACCAGGGCTACCAACTGTAATGCTCTATAAGGCTACATTATACCAGGTATATTTCGAACTAATTAGACATTTCGATATTACCAACTTAATTTCGTCATTATTCTAGATAGGTTCATATACTATAGGTTAATCATTGGCATGAAAAGTAGGCTCTTTAGTTCGTCACGGAACTTCTTGTTTTATTATAACTTAAGTCTTATTTATGTTTAAGTTTTTTTTATCAGTTTATTGTTGTTGTTTTTTTCATTGTTTTGTGGGTTTGTGGTTTTATTTTGTTTTATATCTTTCCATGCCTTTTGCTTCTGTTATTGTCTTTCTTTCTTTCTTTCTTTCTTATTTCATTCATTGACATTGCAACGCATGCCGGGTTACAGCTAGTATACTACTAAAATGAACAATAAGAAATGCTGTGCAGTAGGTTAGTTGGTTCGCTCTATGCTTATTTTGCACACCCTTAGCGTATCAGTTTAACCTCTTAGTAATGTTTTACAATAGAATATGAAACAAGAGAGGCAATGACACAGTCATTTATTCAGAGAGAACCAAACAGTTCCATTATTACTGCCTGAGAATATAGCTAGTTGCCCGGTGTCAACAAGTTATATCCCTTTCAAGGAGCACATCAACTACTTCCTTTTTCATATCACGAACTTGAAACTTTGTCTTGCACATTGTTTTGTAACCAAGGTTCTTAAATATCAAACTTTTATCCGCCCTTACTATTTCTTCACCTACTTGTCTTATGTGGTCGAATTATGTTCTGAAAACTGACAAACATGAACTAGCAGTCTTATGACTGATATTAAAAGTATTTTACTTACAGTTCATCCGTCGCAGTGCCAAGTTGTCAGAGAATCTGCAACAAACAACGTGACATTCTGTGATATGGAATATTATCAGATCTATAATTCCGTTGCTCACACAAAATTCTGAGGATATTATAGCACATACAACTATGCAAGAGGTCTCATTCGATTTGTAATAAACTCAAGGAGTGCGTAAAATTTTCGCACCGTCTTGAGAGCAGTTGAACCGTGACACAGCACATACTGTAATGTAAACTAACGATAAGTTCAAATCGCAATTGCACAATACCAATTTCTCAGAATACACAAAATACACACGCGTCGGCAGGTCATGCTGCACATCCTTGATGGCAGTGACAACGTGACACAGACTACGAAATTCCAAATTATCCTCCTAAATCGTCCGTGTCTTACGTTTGGCCAAGCTTATCTGCATATGGCGTCCAGTAATAGTTCCGTGAGATGTGTATTCCTATGATACCTATAATTATTCATCAAAGTTAATTTAGTGACTTCGTCATTAGATTTAGCAACATCAGGACAATTAAATTAATATGAATGACAATGTTGTATTGTTTAAATGTAATTTGGCGACTGTTTGATACCATGTTAGGGACAAAAAAGAACCTCATCTATTTATAACATAGTAATTTAGCGACTTTTTGCTGCTAGTTAGCGACTTCTCTGCTTCTTATATCTGACATTCATTGTTCTTTCCAATGACGATGAGTACGAACAGTTAAGAAAATGCTTGAAGTGTCTATTTGAATTTTGTAAGTTGAAGCTTGCCTTCTGCGTTTATTATTTGATCAGAACAATGGACATATGCATAGTAAGTTAAACTTAATATGGATTTTTCATCGAAACTGAAATGTTCCCATACTTTTTGCCTCTCTAATTGTAGAGACATGCGTTTCAAATCCTGAATCTTTAATACTCATACGTTAAATCACAACAATCTTGTGTCACACACTACTCTCGTTCTACTTAACGATACTTCCACACAACAAGTAGTCAAACATACTGCGGACCTATAGACAAGTATTCATTGTGCTTCTAGAAATTACTACCCTACCAGGGAAGTGTTACCGCTAGACGTGGAGCGTGGCTGTTCTGTATACATTACGTCATCTCGCCTCGTTAAGGCTGTAGCGAGTGGCTGCGGAGAAAGAGGGGCACGCATGTACAGTCATACAATGCGAACCAAGGAGGATATATGGGTAGAGCTGCAACTTAATGCGAAATTTTGACACCAACCTGTTGCTCGGCGCAAGTAGTTCCAACTGACAATATGAGATGGCGCGACGATGCACTTTCGAGCACGATCCATCCCCGACCTGGCCTACTGGGCCCTCTCCTCTCCCGGCCCGTGCCTACTCGACCCTTTCCCCTATTCTATCCCCCCCACCCCCACCTCTACTTTATATTCCTTTCTTTCTTTCTTTCTTTCTTTCCCCTGCCATATAATGGTCATATTTAGTAACTGGTCTAATAATAGGTTATTTCTTCCCCCTGTGATATCAGGTAGAGAAGAAAACATAGGCTCTTTCAGAATAGTCGTGGATGTTTCCTCAAAGCACATAGCATGACATAGGCCTACCCTATAGATATGTACAAATAGAAAGAGTAGGCTACTATACTACAATATTAACAAGAAGTTCCGTGAAGAACTATACAGCCTACTTTTCATGCCAATGATTATTCTACAGAATATGAACCTATCTAGAATAATGACGAAATTAAGTTGCTAATATCGAAATTTCCAATTAGTTCGAAATACTGTATACCTGGCATAATGTATCCTAATAGAGCACTACAGTTGGCAGCCCTGATGACTGAATATTTAGTTCCGTCTCTTACGGTACTAAATACAAAATTTGGTTGAAGTCCACTGGATAGCATGGACGTTACATGCAGTTAAACATTGGATCTAACAGCGCGCGTAAAATCATGTTGGCAACAATGTCATGCATGTATTGGTCAGAAATAATCTGAAATAATATGATCTATTGTTGTGCCAATTTTGAATGAAATCCATTAGTTAGTATAGAAGTTACATGCATTTTAAAATTGGACCTATCAGCAGGCTTAGAATCATGTTGGCAGCACTGACGTATATTAGTTACTCCAAATTCGTCTAGAATGTCAGGTACTCTACGTGTGCAAAGTTTAGAGCTATTGGCTTGCATACGTTCTGATATATTGATATTAGGGTAACAAAAATAGGGACAGCACATATTAACAGTTGGCAGCCCTGGTTGCTCCTTAGAATACGCATAGTCATATCTGTTATGGTACACATAGCACATACGAAATTTGGTTGAAATCCAAATGATAGTATGGAAGTTACATGTATTTAAAGTTGGACCTGTCAGCAGGCTTAGAATCATGTTGGTAGCACTGACGTATATAAGTTACTCCAAATTAATATAGAATGTCAGGTACTATACGTGTGCATAGTTTAAAACTGTCGGCTTGCATACTTTCTGATATATTGGTATTTGGATAAAATAAATTAGGAGCATTTATTAACAGTTGGCAGCCCTGGTAGGTCTTAAGAATACGCTCAGTCATATCTGGTTATGTACACATACAACATACGAAATTTGGTTGAATTCCGCTTGATAGTGTAGAAGTTATATGCATTTAGAAATTGGACCTATCAGGAGGCTTATAATCATTTTGGCAACACTGCCATGTTTGGCCTCCTGGAAATTAAACTGAAATATTATGATCTGTACGTGTGCCAATTTTGAAATAGCTCCCATTCATACTTTCCAAGATATCCAACATGGAGCTCAAATTTCAATTGCGATTTTTTAGCAGTTGGTAGCACTGACATCATTTTCAAACATGGCCGTGAGATATTCAGGTATAGATCTTTACTCCTACCAAATTTTGTTTCGATTGCTGCAGCCGTTTAGGAGTTGATAGGGGGGGACACACCCACAGCCAGACAGACAGACAGAAGGACAGACAGACAGACAGACAGACAGACACACATTTGCCCGATCTCATAAGTCTACATTTTCCTCATTTTTGCAAAATGTGAAAAGTAGGCTAAAAATGAATTGTAAGACAAAATTACAGCTGCACTTATCACACACCAGTATTATTTAATTGTCAATGCGGTACTTCCTATCAATCGAATTAAGAAATATCACGTTTGAATTACGGGAAGCGTTGGAACAACCAGCTCTTATTTTGAATTATATCGATAGTATCTGATATCGTTTTCGAGCGCAGTGTATCGACTAAAATCGATGTATGATTCAATATAATTCAATTTCTTCGTATAATATTGTTCGAAACCGATTGCATTCTTTTCTAAGCACTGCAATATGTATTTACTATTGATATATATTCAAATATTAATTAAATATACAACATTAACAAGAATACTCACCAATTTTCCGATTTCGCTGCCATCTATAGAAGTACAACTCAACTACATCGTCGTACGCGATGACTGCTAGCGTTTTAACGTTGTCAGCAGGTACTACTACGAGGCAAGCTAGCGTTGGCACCAAAACATCCTATAAAGTTTCACCCACTCGATGCGAACACACCGCACAGCGCATGAACCATCACGAATCATGCACACAAATGACATGCGATGAGGTTTCGCTGGCGATGACTGAACGTCTATCGCAGGCGTGTGGCTGGGCGGAGCGCATTAGTTCCGATTTCCGCCACCGGCAACAATTCGCTGGTTGAATAGTACCTTCCAACATTGTGATCAACGATTCGGCTGTCGTATGTTTTTATTCTGAACTTTAAAGAGATGCTTATACTGGCCCGCGGTTCGTGCTCTGGAAGAACAAGTAGCAATACTACCATGACCAACTGTAAATATAAACTTATTGAACTCGTTCAAAGAGTTCTTGGTGCTAGCAAGACTGTAGAATGACGTAGGACTCACAACATTTGCTTCACTCATTGTGGAAACGTTTCATGACGTACTTCTTTTGACAAATCTTTAGGTTAGGGATGTAGTGTAGTAGTACAGCAGTTCTGTTTCTACTCAACAGATGAAATAGTCTATTATTATTATCCACTGTATATATGCAAAGTCAAGTGCCGGTCGAACCAAACGGCCTCATAAAAATAGTAACAAGACAGTAGGTTAATATAAGAAACATGGTAAATTAGAGTCTCGTATACAAATACAGGGTGCGGCAGAAATAACTGAAGAATTTCAAACGTAAATAACACAGCAACGCAACACGATATTCACAAATGTATTGTGCAGTTTAAAAGAGCAGTGTTTGCCATTTGCATCATATACACATAGGCTACGAACTAGGGTTTGAAAATAATGTCATCCAAATACCGACCGCCCTTTTCGATTCAATTCTGAAGCCTCTCCCTGAAGTTCCGCATGGCCCTCCTAGTCATGTCTAGTGGTATTGCCTCGATTTCCTCACGGATAGAAGCCCTCAGGTCGTGTAGTGGTCGCGGCTTACGTTGGAAGACGCGAGCTTTCAGGTCTCCCCAGAGAAAGAAATCGCAATGGGCGAGTTCAGGGGAACGGGCTGGCCATGGATGCTCACCACTCCTCGCCATGCTAGTGACTCACTAGCCCTGACGAGGCGATGTACGTGTTCTCCCAGGCAGCGCGCACATCGACAATAACACATGCTTAAGCGTTGTGGCCAATACAGGTGTTAGATCTGCCGCTCCAATCTATGTGACAACAATGGCAAACACTGCTCTTTTAAACTGCGCAATAGATTTGTGAATAACGCATTGCGTTGCTGTATTATTTATGTTTGAAATTCGTCAGTTATTTCTGCCGCACCCTGTACAAAAAAAAAAAAAACAGTAAATGCATAGTACTTTTGTCAGCGTCGCATTCGCAGAACAGCGCAGAAATGTTCGCACCCAAATTGTACTGAATATTTCTGTTGAATAATAACTTAAGATAGACTGAAGTGGAATAACAAATTTCAAGAAATAGGTTGTGGAATAGAGATGGTTTGAAGTGTAATAAGTTGACCTAAACGCATATTCCTGCAGATTGCCACGACCTTAAATTTTAGACCTTTAGGTGCCGGTACATATTTCTCAAAAACTAATGAAGTTAAGGATCTGATTTTAGGCTAGGTGTTGCAAAACATGTAGTTTTATAGAATAAATGGAGGAGAAGTAATCATTAAAACAGTGGTTTAAACAATTTAAAACTTCAAACAAGTAGTTCCATAAAGAACTAAACAGCCTATTTTCATATATCATACTTATGTTAATTTCCTGTATCAACCTACAACATTTCAGTTTGATTGCTGCAATAGATTCGTAGATATTGAGAACCGATTAAATATTGCGGATGGTCGCCATTTTGGATTTTTATATATGTAGGTCTTAGAGTTATGTACTGTTACACGAAGAGTATTGTGTACGTGTAGTATTCAAACTTCAATCGCATGATTAGGACACAAGATTTTAAAATTTCGCACAGCTGCCATCTTGTGGTTATGGAAAAAATTGAAAAGAATTAGATGCCAGTGGATTAACTTTTGTATAAGGATTTACTGTACCAAGTGTCACTGCACTCGGATGGTTAAATTGCGAGAAAGGATCATGTGAATATGTATAATTCGCGTCGCCGCCATGTTGGATTTGTGATCACCAGGTTATTAAAAGTCCGATAGGTGAACTTATGTACATAGCCCCTATGAACAATAAAAAATTCAGGTTGATTGCTGTAATAGATTTTTAGATATTGAGATCCATCTAAATATATCGGACGGTCGCCATGTTGGATTGTTATATGTATAGGCCATAGAGTCATGTACCATTAAAGGAAAATTATTGCGTAGGTTCATTATTCAAACTTTCACTTCGATCGCATGATTACGACAAAAGAAATAAAAACTTTATTTTAAAATTCGCACAGCCGCTATCTTGAGGTTATATAAACAATTGAACTAAATTAGATACCAGTGCATTGCAATGTGTATAAACATTTTATGTACCAAGTTTCGTTGCGTTTGGATCATTAAATCGCGAGAAAGTTCTATTTAAAATTTTCAACTTGGCTTGAACGCCATATTCGTTCTGTAGTTAACCGGTTTCTGAATGTCATATAGATGAACGTCCAGTAGTGCCATTTATCTCCGTACAAAATTTCAGGGTGATACCGCTATTAGTTTCAGAGGTATAGAATGCCGTTGAAATATTTCGCACGTTCGCCATCTTGGGGTTATGTAAACAATTGAACGAAATTATATGTCGGTGCATTACACTGTGTATAAACATATACTGTACCAAGTTTTATTGCGTTTGGTTGGTTAATTCGCGAGAAAAGTCTATTTAAAAGTCGCAAATTCGCTTAGCCGCCATGTTGGTTTTGTAGTCACCAGGTTTTAAAACGTCACATAGGTGAACTTCTAGTAGTTTCCTTTATCACCGTAAAATATTCCAGGTCGATATCGGTAATACTTTCGGAGATATTGAAGGTTGGTGAAATATTTCGCACAGCCACCATGTTGGATTGGTCAGATCTAACAAAATTTGAAGGGCACGGTCGGGGTCACCCGGAATAGTACTATGAACCTACCGAGTGTCATTGAAATCGCTCCTGCCATTTAGAAGTTATTAGGGGGGGAACACACACCATCACACACACACACAAACGCACACACAGACAGACACACGGACAAAAGGTGATCCCATAAGCCTATTTTTTCATCAATGTAAATAGGCTAAAAATAGAATTTCTTGCAAGAAATGTTGATTAGATTTTGCTGGTTATTATTCTGAAAATATGAAACTCGTTTGTATTGAGCTGCAGGTTTTTTTGAATTTTAAGACATTTTGAACAAAGCTGTGCAATAAGGACATCTATCAGAATATTTAAAATGTAATTATCTTCATTGATCTAATGTTGAAATACCCTGTGTGAATATAAGGCGTGAATCTCTACGTTTTCCTTTACTCTCGTCATTACTATTTACCAGAGATTGATCTTTTCATTGCATGTTGTTAATTTCATAACTCTCTATGAAATGGATTTACAAGAGTTGGTTGCTTCCTCAGTTTAAGGGCTGCGACAACGCGGTCATGTAGCCCCGTGTAGTTTGGGTGTGTGTAGAATCTGTCTGATAACCGGTGTTATTATGATGGCTGTATTAGTGTGTGTTATCTGTTTTTAATTCAAGTAAGGACTGCAGACATTCAATTTTCAAGTAGTTCCTACTTTTGCAACCTAATATTACCGTCAACGACAACTAGTTCTGAACTCGGTTACTACAGATGCCACCGCAGTCGGCTCCTGGCGACGAACGTTGGAACATAAGAGCGTTAGTCAAATCTAACCTATAATTTAGCTTCACACAAGCGTAATGAGTGGAAGGTTATTTTAAATGCCATAAATATATGACATGGGCTTTACTTCCTCTCCGAAGGAAGGCATACTGAGGGATTTTTAACGCTCTTAAAAATCCACAGACTTCGGCCAGGTTTGAACCCGCAACCTTAGACAAAGAAGCTCATCATGCTACCAACTACGCCAGAGAAGCCGCCGATATACAAGAGTAGCGGCTATCTATGACAGCACCACGCAGTGACGTCATTTGTACCGGCTATATGGCTCATTTGACATTTGTAACGGGTCACTTCATCAACCTCACTTGGGCGATGGATCCGTGATCTGACTTCATAATGCAACGAGCCTAAAATGGCTATAAATAAGACACGAGTATATGCGAGTTTTATAATTTCCATACGAGTGTCTTAATTACCATTATAGGCGAGTTGCATACGACTGTTAATGTTCGACTATAATTATTATAACTATTTTACGTTCGAAGATAAATATTCATAAATATCTGTCGAGATTTCGCCAGTTTTATGTACTGAACAGAGCGCATGAGACGCAGAGAATGCCTTGTATTTGACCATGGCCTCCTCGATTACCCCACTATGACACTAGGCAACGCACTTTAGAAGGCCTTGGAACTCCACGCAGGTGCGATGCTAACCTTATCTAATTGGTCAAACAACTGTTTCTTGAGCTCTGATTGGTGGGAGAAACTGTTTCATAATGAACAAGTAGTTCTGTGAAGAACTATACAGCCTATTTTCATATATCCTACTTATGTTAATTGCCACTATCAACATACACAATTTCAGTTTGATTGATGTAATTGATTCGTAGATATTGAGAACCGACTAAATATTTCCGATGGTCGCCATGTTGGATTTTACATATGTAGGTCCTAGAGTTATGTACTGTTACATGCAGATTATTGTGTACGTGTAGTATTTAAATTTCAATCGCATAATTAGGACACAAGAAGTAACAAGGAGATTTTAAAATTTCACACAGTTGCCATCTTGAGGTTATGGAAACAATTGAAATAAATTAGATGCCAGTGGATTCCCATTCGTATAAGGATTTACTGTACCTAGTTTCACTGCACTCGGATGGTTAAATTGCGAGAAACGTCCATGTGAATATTTATACTTCGCGTCGCCACCATGTTGGATTTGTGATCACCAGGTTATATAAAGTCCTATAGGTGAACTTAAGTTCATAGCCCCTATGAACATTAAAAAAATCAGTATGATTGCTATAATAGATTCGTAGATATTCGGAGCCGTCTGAATATTTCGGATGGTCGCCATGTTGGATTGTTAAATGTATAGGCCATTAAATTCTTTACTAGTCTTATAGACGGTTAAGATATTGATAATATAAGCCAAATAATGGCTACACTGCGTCCTGCTGCACGGCTGAAAGCAAGGGGAAACTATTAAAGGAAAATTATTGCGTAGGTTCATTATTCAAACTTTCACTTCGATCTCATGACTACATCACAATAAATAAAAACTTAATTTTAAAATTCGCACAGCCGCCATCTTGAGGTTATGTAAACAATTGATCTAAATTAGATACCAGTGCATTGTTTGAGTCTTCAGTCTTTTGACTGGTTTGATGCAGCTCTCCATGCCTCCCTGTCCTGAGCTAATCGTTTCATCTCAACATAGCTACCACACCCTACATCCGAGGCAATCTGTTTAACATATTCTAACCTTGGTCTACCCCTACAGTTCTTGTCCTCGACCCTTCCTTCCATAACTAAACTTGCTATTCCTGGGTGTCTTAGTATGTGTCCTACCAACCTATCTCTTCTCTTCATTAGCATTCGCCAGAAACATCTCTCCTCTCCCACTCGTCTTAATACCTCTTTGTTTGTGGTAGTATTTGTTGTTGGTGGAACTTTAGTATATTTTCGTTAGTAGAATTTTGGTATTTAATTGTTAGTACAGTAGAAGGTTAGTATTTTTGTTAGTAGAATTGCTCTTTACTTATTCTGAAAGGGAGTAGCAGCCTTTCAGAATAAATCAATTCTTTACTAGTCTTATAGACGGTTAAGATATTGATAATATAAGCCAAATAATGGCTACACTGCGTCCTGCTGCACGGCTGAAAGCAAGGGGAAACTACAGCCGTTTGCTATTCCCGAGGATATGCACCTCTCTATGCATAAATACCAGTGCATTACAATGTGTATAAATATTTCCTGTACCTGATTTCATTGCATTTGGAACATTAAATCGCGAGAAAGGACTATTTAAAATTTTCAAATTCGCTTGGCCGCCATGTTTGTTTTGTAGTTAACCGGTTTTTGAAAGTCTTATAGATGGACTTCCAGTAGTGCCCTTTATCTCCGTACAAAATTTCAGGGAGATACCGGTAATAGTTTCAGAGATATAGAATGCCGGTGAAATATTTCGCACATCCGCCATCTATTTAAAAGTCGCAACTTCGCTTGGCTGCCATGTTGGTTTTGTAGTTACCAGGTTTTCAAAGGTCACATAAGTGAACTTATAGTAGTTCCCTTTATCACCATACAAAATGTCAGGGTAATGTCGCTAATAGTTTCGGAGATATTGAATGCTGGTGAAATATTTCGCACAGCCGCCATGTTGAATTGGTGAGTCGTAACAAAATTTGAAGGACACGGTGAGGGTCGCCCGGAATAATGCTATGCCCTTACCGAGTTTCATTGAAATCGCTCCAGCCGTTTAGATTTTATTAGGGGGGAACACACACACACGCACACACACACGGACAAAAGGTGATCTCATAAGCCTATTTTTTCAAAATTGAAAATAGGCTAAAAATAGTGTTATAATGACCATCATTATGATACCGTTTTCTGACACATTATAGTCAGGGTCGAACATAAAATATCTTACTTGTCCCATCAATTGAGACTTAAGATACATACATTGGCCTGCAAAACAGATGGAATACACTTCAAATACCATCTACCAGGTTACCTACTATGATGGTAACAATATTATTTTATTTAGATCGTAGATATCAAAACAGGTTAATTAGAGAGGCAATAGAGGTCGTGAAGCATCCCTATAATTTAAATAGCGAAAATGGTTTCAAACTCAGCAACATTTGGAAATTTCTTCTAGCGCGCGACTGCCAGGGGTGCGGACCAATCAGGGAGCAGCAAGGCGACAATGCAGGGCAAGCAGGCACTCTGTCTGGCAATAACCGTTAGTTTGACTACGGACATCAACTCATACCTACCCATGACTAAGGCTGCTGCAATGTCAGCCGAAACGTCGGGAAATAATAACCGATATACGACGCGGCTCAATCCTGTAAACCTAGATGATAAAATAATATTATTTTAGTTGTGCCACGGCATACTCTTTCCTTGAACACACAACTGTTATCTGGGGTGCAGGACAAAAACTTATTCATGAAAACTCTTTGCTTTTATAACCCGTGAAACAACATGGAAACAAAGCACTGCACCTAAATAACAGACCAAGAAAGGCGATTTTAAAATTATATTTTGCAAAATTTCCCCCATCTTTAAGATACTTTTATCTAACACGACAGAGGTTGCTTACCTACAGCTGGGCTTTGACATTGGCGTGTCTACCTTGTAGGCTGATGATTTACTGGTATGATATGATATCGCTGACTGGAGGAATATTGACGTACCTTCATTATGCCACTGCTGAGAGAGAGCCGTTCCGAAGTTCGATCTGCTACCGTGGTCGACGATAACCTAATTACTGTTGCTTCTCGCGAGGTCTTACATCGCCACTTGTATAGGTGACCTCTAACCACTAGCTAACACCAGATTGACGAGCTATTTGCATTCCCATAAAAACTGCCTAAGACACGGCGAAATACAGAATAGGCTCTGCATACTTACACAAATACTGAAATATTGAGGCTTATGCTCTACTGACGATCTGAATACTAAATAGTCAGAATGTGAAGTTTGTGAAGTAGGGAGTCAGGTACTCCCCTGACAGAATCAGCCTAGTCGACATCTGACAATTCAGAATGATAACTTATGAGTGAAATGTCTGAACAAGTCCCAAAGACTTTAGACAATTTGTAAGCGTGATGCTTCTACACACATCAAAAAAAGTTTTGCATCACCTCGGTTCCAAGAGTTCCGGAACCGTTAAATACAAAGGGAATAGAGATCAACACAAACAACATTTCAGCTCGTTTTATTGCTCATGAGACCCACACATTGCATGTTGTACCATCATACAGCTAGACTTTCAGCATTTGTGGTCCAGATTGCAGTACACACCACTACCTCTAATACCCAGTAGCACGTCCTCTTGCATTGATGCATGCCTGTATTCGCCGTGGCATCCTATCCACAAGTTCATCAAGACACTGTTGGTCCAAATTGTCCCACTCCTCAACGACAATTCGGCGTAAATCTCTCAGAGTGGTTGGTGGGTCAAGACGTCCATAAACAGCCCTTTTCAACATATCCCAGGCATGTTCGATAGGGTTCATGTCTGGCGAACATGCTGGCCACTGTAGTCGAGCGATGTCGTTATCTTGAAGGAACGCATTCACAAGATGTGCACGATGAGGTCGAGAATTGTCGTCCATGAAGACAAATGCCTCTCCAATATTCTGCCGATATGGTTGCACTATGGGTCGGAGGATGTCATTCAGGTATCGTAAAGCCGTTTCGGAGCCTTCCATGACCACCAGTGGCGTACGTCGGCCCCACATAATGCCACCCCAAAACATCAGGGAACCACCACCTTGCTGCACTCGCTGGACAGTGTGTCTAAGACGTTCAGCCTGACCAGGGTGCCTCCAAACACGTCTCCGACGATTGTCTGGTTGAAGGCATATGCGACACTCATCGGTGAAGAGAACGTGATGCCAATTCCGTGGGGTCCATTCAGCATGTTGTTGGGCCCATCTGTACCGCGCTGCATGGTGTCGGGGTTGCAAAGCTGGACCTCGCCATGGACGTCGGGAGTGAAGTTGCGCATCTTGCAGCCTATTGCGCACAGTTTGAGTTGAAACACGACGTCCTGTGGCTGAACGAAACGCATTATTCACCATGGTGGCATTGCTGTCAGGGTTCCTCCGAGCGGCAATCCGTAAGTAGCGGTCATCCACTACAGTAGTAGCCCTTGGGTGGCCTGAGCGAGGCCTGTCATCGACAGTTCCTGTATCTCTGTACCTCCTCCATGTCCGAACAACATCGCTTTGGTTCACTCTGAGACGCCTGGAAACTTCCCTTGTTGAGAGCCCTTCTTGACACAAAGTAACAATGCGGACGCGATCGAACTGCGGTATTGACCGTCTAGGCATGGTAGAACTACAGACAACATGAGCAGCGTACCTTCGTCCTGGTGGAATGACTGGAACTGATCGGCTGTCGTACCCCCTCCGTCTAATAGGCCCTGCTCATGCATGGTTGTTTACATCTTTGAGCAGTTTTAGTGACATCTATGAACAGTCAAAGGGACTGTATCTTGGATACAATATACACAGTCAACGTCTATATGCCGGAGATCTGGGAACCGAGGTGATGCAAAACTTTTTTTGATGTGTGTATATCAGCGTCCGCGCCTATTTCATGGTGGTAATGTTTTTCTCCAGTCACCTCGTAGTATCGGAATCAGCTGAGTCAATTAGGATCACGCGCCTTATTCACGCGGTCCATATGAAATAGACATTCAGCTTGGCGGCTTCGGTGGCGTAGTCGGTAGCAAGCTGAGCTTCTATGCCCAAGATCGCGGGTTCAAATCCGGCCGAGGTTGTCGGATTTTTTAAGAGCGTTAAAAATCCCTCAGTATGCCTTCCTTCGGAGGGGAAGTAAAGCTGGCGGTACCATGTCATAGATTTATGGCATGTTAAAGAACCTTCCACTAATTACACCTGTGTGAAGCTAAATTGTATAGGTTAAGAATGTAAACAACGCTCTTAGATTCCTATGTTCGTTGCCAGGAGCCGACTGCGGTGACGTCTGGTAGCTAAATTCTGAACTAGTAGTCGTTGACGGTGGCGTTTGGCGGCAAAAGTAGGAACTACTTGAAAATTGATGGGCTGCAGTCCTTACTTGAATTAAAACAGATACACACACTAATACAGTCATCTGAATTAACACCGGTTATCAAAAAGATTCTACACTAACACCCAAAGTACACGGGGCTACATGACTGCGTTGTAGCAGCCCCTAAACTTAAGAAACAACCACCAACCAAACAGACATTCAGCTTGCAGCATTTGTTCACAACAGTAAGCGACTTCTTTAGAAAAAGCGCTCAATGCTTCCCTCGTATTTCGTATGACGCCACCTCGTGTCGCTTATGTACCCAGTATAAATCTGATGTGGCAATACATTTTGTTTCAACCAAACTGTCTAGCCCGTCCTAATGTATTACAATTAAGCTATCAAATCGACCATATATTCTGATATTAAAATTAATTATATGGCAAACTGATGACATTGTCGAAGACGTGAATATGTTATGGTCCCTCGCTTGGGAAAATAGATGAATAACCATGAAATGAATTTGATTATGGTGTTTGAAGTCATATTCAGTGTTGCCTTAGTAATCGAAATTTTACATTTTTCAGTCGGTCAACACGATTATGCCCAATTCCCTTAATCCTAAAACAAATACATTTATTAATCTCATGTATTTTTTTTTCAGAATTAGTGAATAGCCCGTCAACATTGGGTACAATCGTGTTGACCGACTGAAAACATCAAATTTCGTTTTCAAATAAATTTGAAATTTAGCTAATAAAATACTTAACCTCCAAAAGAAGTGGAAGATACAACCTCCATGGCTTCATGAGGTATATCAAAACGTTAAAAGGGCAAATATTGGACTGGTTGAAGTGTGGGACAAGACAAGATTCAGAACTAAAGTTGCAAGTGCGAAGGGTCCCCCCAAAATAAGAATCACAATTTCAGTGGAAGAAAGATTCAGAAGGAGTCAAAGATTGAAAAATCTCTGGCAGGAAGCTAAACGGCAAGAAAAGAACACCTTGATGACGAAGACCTGAAAAATTGTTGTGTATTTTTTAATCCATATATGGCTGTATCGAATTAATGATAATAATAATAATAATAATAATAAATAATAACAATGATGATAATATATACAAGCCTCCGTGGCTTAGGCGGCAGCACGCCGGCCTCTCACCGCTGGGTCCGTGGTTCAAATCCCGGTCACTCCATGTGAGATCTGTGCTGGACAAAACGGAGGCAGACAGGTTTTTCTCCGGGTACTCCGGTTTTCCCTGTCAACATTTCATTCCAGCAACACTCTCCACTATCATTTCATTTCATCTGTCATTCATTTAATCATTGCCCCAGAGGAGTGCGTCAGGCCTCGGCAGCCGGCACAGCTCATATCCTCGCCGCTAGATGGGGGCTTCATTCATTCCATTCCTGACCCGGTCGGAGACTGGAAGCAGGCTGTGGATTTTCATTTCAATAATAATAATACATAAGGATAAATAATAAATTAATTAATTAATGAAATTCTAATTGTAACGTATTAGAAATACGTTACACAAGAAACAGAATTTAGATATGAAGATATTCGAAGGTGAAAAATTTACGGATGTCAAGTACCAGTAGCGTTAAGGGTGTTGACGTGTTTACTAATGCGTCCCGTACTCCCAGTGCAGTGTAGTTTAGTAAGAACAGATAACAAGTCATCAGGAAAGCGAAATTCAACCAAACGGATATTTTATTTGTGGTTGGCATGTCACTGTACCACACGCTACCTCCCAGGAGGAATGCTTTGATGTCGCGCATTCATAAAACAAAGCTATAAACTGGTTGGTAGGTTTACTACCGCGCTTTGGAAACGAAACCAGGACTGGCATAGTAATGGAATATATCATGGAACGCTTCCTGAAACAGTCAAAGTCCTTTTTAGCCTATTTTCATTTATGCCAAAAAAAAAGGCTTATGATATCACCTTTTGTCCGTGTGTCTGTCTGTGTGTGCGTGTGTGATGGTGTTTGTGTCCCCACCACCCTCCTAACAACTTTTAAGCGGTTGGAGCGATTTCTATGAAACTCTCTAAGTTCATAGCACTATTCCGGAAGACCCCGACCATGCCCTTCAAATTTTGTCGAGTCTCACCAATCCAACATGAAGGCTGTGCCAAATATTTCACCAGCATTCAATATCTCCAAAACTATTACCGATATCACCCTAGAATATTTTACGTTGGTAAAGGGAACTACTAGATGTTCATGTATGTAACATTTGAAAACCTGGTAACTACAAAACCAACATGGCGGCCAAGCGAATTTGCGACTTTTAAATATACGTTTCTCGCGATTTAACCAACCAAACGCAATAAAACTTGGTAGAGTATATGTTTATACAAATTGAAATGCACCTACGTCTTACTTCGTTCAAATGTTTAAATAACCTCAAGATGGCGGCTGTGCGAAATATTTCACCGGCATTCTAAAGGTCTGAAACTATTAGCGGTATCACCCTGAAATTTTGTACGGAGATAAAGGGCACTACTGGAAGTTCATCTATAAGATTTTCAAAAACCGGTTAACTACAAAACGAATATGGTGGCCAAGCGAAGTTGAAAATGTTAAATAGTCCTTTCTCGCGATTTAATGATCCAAACGCAATGAAACTTGGTACAGGAAATTTTTATACACATTGTAATGCACTGGTATATAACTTAGTTCAATTGTTTACGTAACTTCAAGATGGCGGCTGTGCGAATTTTAAAATGAAGTTTTTATTTCTTGTGTCGTAATCATGCGATCGAAGTGAAACTTTGAATATTGAACCTACGCAATAATTTTCCTTTAATGGTACTTGACTGTATGGCCTATACATATAACAATCCAACATGGCGACCATCCGAAATATTTAGATGGATCTCAATATCTACGAATCGATTACAGCAATCGAACTGAATTTCTTAATGTGCATAGGGGCTATGAACATAAGTTCACCTATAGGACTTTCAATAACCTGGTGATCACAAATCCAACATGGCGGCGACGGGAAATATAAATATTCACATGGACGTTTCTCGAAATTTAACCATCCGAGTGCAGTGACACTTGGTACAATGCATCCTTATAAAGATGTTAATCCATTGGCGTCTAATTTTTTTCAATTGTTTCCATAACCACAAGATGGCAGCTATGCGAAATTTTAAAATCTGGTTTTTACTTCTTGTGTCCTAATCATGCAATTGAAGTTTGAATGCTACACGTACACAGTAATCTTCATGTAACAGTACATAACTCTAAGACCTACATATATAAAAATCCAACATGGCGACCATCAGCAATATTTAGTCGGTTATCAATATCTACGAAACTATTACAGCAATCAAACTGAAATTTAGTATGTTGACTAGCAGAAGTACCCGTTCTTCGAACGGTGTTCGGTGTTAACACCAGACATTATAATAATAATAGTAATAATAATAATAATAATAATAATAATGTTATTGGTGTTACGTCCCTTTTAAGTACTGTTGCTTTTAGAGACGCACCAGACATTATCAATTGAGCTACTGTTGCAATGGTTAGCGGCTTGTCATTCCTTCATAAGTTTATCAAAACGAAGTTAGTTTTCTGGGAATATCACACACACTGTTAATTTAAGGGCCTTATAATGTGGTTTTCGGAGACCCTTTATAGACTCGCGAATTTTGTGTCTCACATTGAGAAGTGCAACATATGCTTTGGTCTTCCTTCTAGGATAATTTTTATATTTCGCCTATTTTAGCATGTATTTTGAGAAGTTTTTCCCTATATCCACCCTTCTACTGTATGAAATGAACGGTGAAGAGTTTTATAAATGATTGGTGTATTGACTCATGTTTACCATACCTAATTTTACGTTGCACCAAGCATCCGAACATGAGTTATAGGCGTACATAAGGATACACAGAAAGACAGACAGACAGACAATACTATTGTCTTCAACATATCACCCAGAAATCCAAATATGGGTATATCTACCCACAGTATCAAAGAAAATCATCCTTACGATGAAACCGTATGTCGACAAAAAAAAGATTAGTTGAAATGTGCTCTCAAACTAAATTCACCTGACGTGTACGGTACTTCCTGACATGAAATAGAATTGAAAGCCTTGTAGATGAAACGCAATACACGTCACATAAAAACTGACCCTCTACGTTGTGTTGGGTCCCCATACACAGGAAGACCTCTTTCATAAATTATAAAAGCTTCTGGTGCATGAAAATTCAGATTCTTTAGTCTCAAAAGGCCCAAATTCCTAAAAGCCGCAAAAAATGCTGATTCAATTCAGGAATTTTTGAAAATAATGTTGTTGTTTGGAGATATAATAGACCTTCTGCACTATATGTCGCACGTGAAAATTGCATGAAAAAATCCTAGGTTACCCCTTGACCCCCTTAATTGCATTGATGAATTATAACTTACAGTCTACGTTGGTTCCGTGATAACCTTATATTTGCAAACTTTCACAGAAATGTAATAAATGTAATAAATTGCTTCTTACTGAAATAGATGGAAAGTTTGGATGCCACCCCTTGAGATAATGTTGTCATAGTTACCGATTTGCATTCCTTCATTAGTTTGTTAAATTAAATTTAATTAGTTTTCTGGGAATGTTTCAGAAACTGTTGGTTTTAGAGCCTTATAATGTAGTTTTCGAGGACCCTCGAGTTTTATTTCTGGCACCGAGGGGCTTTGTCTCGTCGTTGTACGCCATAATATAATACTAATAATAATAATAATAATAATATAACATAGGGATAGGAATATAATAGACCTGCCATACCACACCCGCAGATGTAAATCGCGGGAAAAAATCTAGACTACCCCTTGATCCCCTTAAGCGCATTTTACGTATTGATTAAATTTACAGCTTAATTTGGTTCCATAATAACCATCTAACCGTTTGCAAACTTTCACACTAATGTAATTAATGGAATTGTATTGCGTCTTACAGCAATAGATGGATCTCTGAGAATCTGTTGCCATGGTTATCGGCTTGCATTCGTTCATAGTTTATTAAATTAAATTAGTTTTCTGGGAATATCTCAAAAACGGTTAGACGTAGGACCTTAAAATGTGCTTTTAGGGCCCCCGAGTTTTGTCTCTCACATTGAGGGGCTGAAAATGAGCTTTGTCTCGTCCTTCTACTCCTATTTCAGCATGTATTTTAAGGGGGTATGCCCCCTATTATGAGAGGTATAGATAAGAGTTACATCAATGATAAGTGTTGTGCCTCTGATGGATATCTGTACCAAATTTTACGTTGATACACCCAGCCGTTCTCGAGTTATAAGGGAACAAATTTGTCCACAGACAATCAAGCAAACAGACAGACAGACCAAAACATTATTTTCGCGCGCATCTATCATAAAACAGTCTGAAACCTGTAAATAACTCAAATTTCCGTAGAAATTCAGAAAAAAACAGACAAATTTAATTTTTTTTTATTTTATATATGTAGAGATATACTGCACCGCTCGATGTGACCGTGTTTTATTGCACAAATTTAGGTTTTACTCGCTAACCGTCGGAGATACACGAAAAGTGATAAGAACATTTGGATAGAAAATTAAATGCTAAAGCTCGTGTATACCATCAAAAGTTTGCTATTTCTTAGCGTTCTCTTTTTATTTGAAATGGAAATATGAAATTTTGAAACCAACGGGTGTAGTGACGTCACAAAAGTAGGTTTTACTCGCTAACCGTTGGAGATACACGAAAAGTGATAAGGACCTTTCGGATAGGAAATTAAATTTCAAAGGTTGTAGTGCCATCAAAAGGTTGCTATATTATAGCGTTCTCTTTTTATTTGATATGGAAATATGAAATTTTGAAACCAAAGGGTGTAGTGACGTCACTAAAATGGTCGCCATTTCTTAATAGTGCAAAATATCGAAATTAAAAGTATCCTATATGTAAACCTGGTATTTCAGCTACATCCATGCAAAATTTCATTTAAATCGGACCAGTGGGTCTTGAGTTATTAGGTAACAGACAGACAGACAGAAAGACAGACACACACCATCTCATTTTTAGCCTACTTTCGATTTTTGCAAAAAACGAAAGTAGACTTATGAGATCACTACAGGGCCAAAAATTGTGTGTCTGTCTGTGTGTGTGTATGTGTGTGAGTCTGTGTGTGTGTGTGTGTGTGTGTGTACTCTGAATGTCTGTCCCCCCCTATCAATTCGAACACGGTGAAACCGAATTGAACGAAATTTGGTACAGCGGTAGCACTGGCAAATGGCACCTCAGTGTCTTGTTTTATATTGCCACCATCTTTACCAAAACTTAATGGCGGCCACTCAAATGGTCAAAACGTAATAATGCATTACAACCAAACTAATAATCGGATCTTTACCAAATTTGGTAACAACGTTCCGTCATATGAGGCGCGTCTTGTGCCCAAACTACGAGGTCATCAACCATACCATTTCAGAATGGCGGCCGTGTGAATTATGCAAACTTTATAATCCATAACTTGGGACCCACCAGTTCCGACTATCGAACCAAGAATCGTTTAATCTGTTTGAAACGACGTGGCCCGTTTGAAATTAAAAGTTTATATTTTAATATTATAGTCTAGAAGTGATTTTAAAAAGCTGAGTCGTCTCGGTTATTTGACAAGATGGCAGCTGATCTCTCGTTCTGACCTTTATTTTATTAATTTCAGTATGTTGCATGCAATATAGGCTAGTGGTAAAATATATATGAACTTTCTATGTAATGAACTCGGTTTAAAATATACTCCAGTAAAGAAAACGTTTAGTCCAAGTCATGATTTGCTATAACGTGGTATATGGATTGGTTCCTAACGATCTATTAGAGTGTACACGATTGGCTGAGTGGTCAGCGCGTTAGTCTTTCATCAGGCTGGCCGTGGTTCAAATCCTATCAGAGTTAGACTTTTTTCTTGATTTTTTTTATATTTAATATTTCTTGAGTACTGAGACGTTATAAAATAAAGCATTATATGGTGCATTTTGAAATGGAAAATATATATTTAATTAAAACAACATTCACCACCGGAGTGACATCTAAGAGTAATTACTTGAACTATGTTATTGGTAACAACAGCCTTCTAGATGCGAGCTATGCTCTCTACCGGCCAGTTAGTGAACCCATGTCTACAGTATAATTGCGAAGGTTATTATTTTTGCCGATAGAGGGTACTCATCCCCAAGATAAGGCGCGATTATCAAGGCCAACGAGAATGACTGGCTCTGATGAGTTTTCGTGACGTCAGCAATGTAGTTCTGTTGCACCACTGCCTGGTCTTCGTTTTCCTGCCGGTGTGGTACCTAGTCATCTTGTCTACATCATTGAACCTGTATAAACGTTGGTATTCATTTATCACTTGTCTTCATAGAAGGTATTGATACAAGTCGTTAGTCGGTGGGTAGTGTATTCCGCAGATCTCTTCTATAAACGAATTAATTTAAGTTCCGCCCCTTGAAACGACAATAAGTTAATGATATCTATACTGTGCTGCAAGATTCTTTGATCTAATTATACTAATGTGCACATAATTTAACTCACAACGAAGGTCACAGAATCTACAACTCGGCTTAATGTAGCCTGTTCGTTGCAGCTATTAAAGACACAACGAACCCTTGAATCCTAGTTCGCGTGGATTTTTGTAAGGAGTAACTTCAATAGGCGTAGTTTTGCAAACCTATACAGTATAATTTATCGTGTTTGAAAACACACGGAACTTCTAAACTGCGTCCATTTTATGAAGATTGATATAAAATATTGCATTTCTGCTGCTTATGAATTGCTCTCGACTTAAACGTATAAGCATCATCAAGCAGTACCGGTACATTGCCTACGTCACAGAAGGGTTTGGTTTACGCGCCATGGCCTGTCTTTCTCGTTAGCCGTGCGCGATTACAAATTAGCTGTGTAATAGTTATATTAAATATGTTTCTCCCAGTGATACGTTTAGAGCAACGAAGTTTAAATTATTGTAAGTAGTCGGTGTTAATAAACTCATTCATTTCCGTGTCCGATCATTTCCAGAATGTAGCAACTCCGATGGCCTTGTTGTTTGCCTCGATCAGGTCCTGGGTAGTGCAGGGTTGTTCTAGTAGTGGACAAATGAGCATGTGGGCTGGGTCTTGTGTTGCTCCACACTCGCAGGACGTGTCTCCATCAGCTGGAAGGATACCCCATTTCTGCATGTTGGTCTTGCAACGAGGGACGCCTACCCTGAGACGATTAAGTGATTTCCAAACAGGGTAAGGCAGGTCATTTCCTGGGGCTAGCTCTTCCTTAACAGGGATATCCGGCGGCAGCTTGCTCTTCCACCTGGAGATGCGGTTAGATTCCGAGTTAATAAACTGAATACCTACGTTGTTTGGAGTGTTTACTGATGAAATTGCAAAATGCTGGGGTAAATTATTTGAACGCCACTCCTCAAATCCAGTGTGCCAATTTGCACTTCGAATTGGAAGAAATTAGGAGATGATAAAGACAAAGAGTTATAACTATACCCATACATTTAGGAGAAAGTAGGCTATATGTTCTTTCCTGAACATCTTGTTTTATATATTAGTAAGTATGATTGGTGTATTGACTCTCATGGTTACCATACCTAATTTTAAGATGCACCAAGCATCCGAACACGAGGTATAGGCGTACATAAAGATACACAGAAAGACAGACAGACAATTCTATTGTCTACAACATATTACCCAGATATCCAAATATGGGTATATCTACCACACAGTATCAAATAAAATCATCCTTATGATAATAATAATAATATCGTATGGCCTCGGGTGCCTGGTGCAAGCTTTGCTATTTGACACCCAGAGGGTAGCTTGCATGTCGAATTTCGTAGTTCCTTGACTATGAAAGTCAAGGAGGTTAGATGTTAGATATCTAATCTCCTTGAACACAATAGCGCTTTCTAGTAGAGAAATGAGGAACTTTGTGCTGGCGGAAACTCCCGAGATTAATTTTGCCATTATGAACTCGGCCTACTGAATTCAAATGGGTTCTTTGACATGCCAACATCGTATGACATGCGTATCGTATTTTTGCCGCCTTTCAAAAATCACTTACCACGGTCAGGGGCAAACCTGCAATCTTGGGGTTAGTAGGCCGACACGCTATCCACTCACCCACCGTGGCAAGCTATCCTTATGATGAACCCGTATGTCGACAAAAAAAAATAGTTAAAATGTGCTCTCAGACTAAATTCACCTAACGTGTACTTCCTGACGTGAAATACAATTGAAAGTCTTGTAGACGAAACGCAATACACGTCACATAAAAACTGACCATCTACGTTGTGCTAGGTGCCCATACACAGGAAGACCACTTTCATAAATTATAAAGGCTTGTGGTGCATGAAAATTCAGGTTCTCTAGACTCAAATTACCCAAATTCCTAAAAGCCGCAAAAAATGCTAGTTCAATTCAGGAATTTTTGAAAATAATATTGCTGTTTGGAGATATAATAGACCTTCTGTACTATATGTCGAACGTGAAAATTGCATGAAAAAATTCTAGGTTACCCCTTCACCCACTTAATTGCATTGATGAATTATACGGTCTACGTTAGTTCCGTGATAACCTTATAGCCATTTGCAAACTTTCACAGAAATGTAATAAATGGAGTGTCATTGCTTCTTACAGAAATAGATGGAAAGTTGTGTGCCACCCCATGAGATAATGTTCTCATGGTTACCGATTTGCATTCCTTCATTAGTTTGTTAAATTAAATTAAATTAGTTTTCTGGGAATATTTCACAAACTGTTGGATTTAGAGCCTTATAATGTAGTTTTCGAGGACCCTTTAGGGCCCCCGAGTTTTGTTGCTGGCACCGAGGGGCCTTGTCTCGTCGTTGTACGCCATAATATAATACTAATCTTTATATATATAATTCTTCGACACGTGTGTATGTGACTGAACTCCTCCTAAACGACTGAACCGATTTTGATGGAATTTGGTATGTACTGTATATTAGGGTGGGTCCATGTATGGTTTAGATTCACAATCTGACCCGGTAGGTGGAATGAACTCAATTTTAGAACCACAATTTACACACAATTTTAGAACCACAATATACAGTCAAAAACAGTCGTCATGGAAACCACTAGCCTTGGCCTTCGTGAAAGCTGATCTCTTTGGACGGTTTGTCTCTGCACGTTAGAGCCACCTGGTCGCAACCTGTGCAACTACCGCCATTACATACACTCCGCCCGTGGCGAAAAGTTGTGTTTTATACCAAAGGTGGCAGTGATGTCGAATTCTACTGTTTGTCTCTGCACGTTAGAGCGTTTCAAAAGTCCCGTATGCGTTCATATGCCATTCATCCGATTGCCATGAAACTTGGGTGATGTTGACTGAGCTCCAGGGAAGGTGTTTGGCTTAGTATATCCATTTTACAATAGATAGCGCACGAATAGATTCAACAAATGAGCGACGACGCGCGAAGCGTTTCAAAAAGGTCCGGTATGCGTTCAAATACCATTCGTCCGATAGCGATGAAACTTGGGTGAGATGTTGTGTACACTCCAGGGAAGGCTTCTGGCTTAGTAAATCAATTTCACATTAGGTAGCGCACGACTAGGTTCAACAAATGAGTGACGACGCAAGAAGCGTTTCAACAAAATCCCGTATAAGTTTATATTCCATTCAGAGATTGAGATGAAACTTTGATGAGTTGTTATGTACACTTAAGTGATGGCTTCTAACTTAGTAATCCAATTCACAGGAGGTTGCGCACGAGTAGTTTCAACAAATGAGCGGCGACGTGCGAAGCGTTTCAACAAAGTCCCGTATGCGTTCAAATACCATTCGTCCGATAGCGATGAGACTTGTGTGAGATGTTGTGTACACTTACGTGAGGGTTTCTAACTTAGTAAATCCATTTTACAATAGGTAGCTCACGAGTAGATTCAACAAATGAGCAACGACGCGCGAACTTTTAATCCAAGTCCCGTATGCGTTCATATACCATTCATCCGATTGCAATGAAACTTGGGTGAGATGTTGTGTACACCCTACTGAAGGTTTTTGGCTAACGTGAGGGTTTCTAACTTAGTAAATCCATTTCACATGAGGTTTCGCACGAGTAGATTCAACAAATGAGCGACGACGCGCGAAGCGTTTCAATAAGGCCCCGTATACGTTCAAATACCATTCGCCCGATTACGATGAAACTTGGGTGAGATGTTGTGTACACCCTACTGAAGGTTTCTGGCTTAATAAATCCATTTTACAATAGGTAGCGCACGAGTAGATTCAACAAATATGTGACGGCACGCGAATCATTTCAACAAAGTACCGTATGCGTCCATATACCATTTATCCGATTGCGATGAAACTTTGGTGAATTGTTGTGTACACTCCAGGAAATGTTTCTGTCATAGTAAATCCAGTTTTTAATACGTAGCGCACGAGTAGATTCAACAAATGAGCGACGGCGCGCGAATCGTTTCCACAATGTCCCGTATGCGGTCATATACCATTCATCTGATTGCGATCAAACCTTGGTGAATCATTGAGTACACGCCAGAGAAGGTTTCAGGCTTAGTAACTCTATTTTACAATAGGTAGCGCATGAGTAGATTCAACAAATGAGTGACGGCACGCGAATCGTTCAAAGAAAATCACTTATGCGTCATATGTCATTCATCCGATTCCGATGAAACTTTGATGAGTTGTTGTGTACACGCCAGGGAAGGTGTTCAACTTGGTAAATCCATTTTACATTATTGGTAGCGCACGAGTAGATGTAACAAATGAGTGACGACGCGCGAAGCGTTCCAACAAAATCCTATATGCGTTCATATACTATTCATCGATTGCGATAAAACTTTGATAAGTTGTTGTGTACACTTACGTGAAGCTTTCTAACTTAGTAAATCCATTTCACAGTTGGTAGAGCACGAGTAGATTCAACAAATGAGTGGCAGCGCACGAATCATTTAAACCAAATCCCGTATGCGTTAAATGCCATTTATCCGTTTGCGAAGAAACATTGGAGAGTTGTTGTGCACGCTCCAACGAATGTTTCTAAATTAGTTAATTCAATTCACGATAGTTTAGAGGCAGTTAACAGAAATTGAAAATAATATTGTGTATCCAAAAGCACTTCAAGAAACAAAGTTGCAACACTTTCTTTGATTGGCAGGACAACGTCTGCCCGGTCAGCTTGTAATAATATAATATAGGGGGAAATTATAACACCTATTTTTTTTTATTATTTTTTCAGCCAATGGCCATGTACTTTTCTTTTCAGGACGGGTCAGGGAAGGGATATTATCAGAGAAAGAAGCATTCACATCGCGCTTGAGCAAAATGGAAATGGCCTACCATTTAACTAAGGACATCTATATGAAAAGGTCAATATCCTTCTACGCAAAACTAAAACATTACTGCAGTGTCATCCGTCCGGAAGTCTTGCATGCTTCTGAATGCCTCACGATGAACAAAAAAGGCTTGGTCGAGAAACTGGAGGCCAAAGAAAGAAAAATTTTGAGAAAGATATTGGGTTCCATCAAAGATAATGGGGAATACAGAAAACGGCATAACCATGACCTATATACTCATGTGGAGAAGATAAGCAACGTCATCCGGAAGATAAGGTTACGATTTGTTAGGCATGTGAAACGAATGAGCCAAGCGAGACTGACCAACCGCAACATAACTTACTTTCAGGAGAGGAAAACAAAATGGGCCTGGTTCATTGAACTGAATAAAGATCTGAAAGAAGTGGGGATTACACCAACAGACATTCAGGAGTGCGTCCCACTCAAAGGGAAACTTCAAGCTTCTAAAGGTTTCCAAGAAAAACCGAAGCTGAAAACGGGAAAGATTTGGACCCAGGAACGGAAGGAAGTCCACCGAGAACGAATGCGGGCGTACAGGGCAAACATCAAAGCCAGTAGGAGACGGTTGGAATGACGCGGTCCATAGATGGCCTATACGAAATGAATGAATGAATGAATGAATAATATGGGGATAGGAATATAATAGACCTGCCGTACCACACCCGCGGGTGTAAATCGCGTGAAAAAATTCTAGAGTACCCCTTGATCCCATTAAGCGCGTTAAACGTATTGATGAATTTTACGGCTTTGGTTCCGTGATAACCTTCTAGCCGTTTGCAAACTTTCACACTAATGTAATTAATGGAATTGCATTGCGTCTTACAGCAATAGATGGGACCTCTGAGAATCCGTTGGCATGGTTACTGGCTTGCATTCGTTCATTAGTTTATTAAATGAAATTAGTTTTCTGGGAATATCTAAAAAACGGTTGGTCTTCGGTCCTTAAAATGTGGTTTTCGGGGACCCGAGTTTTGTCTCTCACATTGAGGGGCTGAAAATGAGTTTTGTCTCGTCCTTCTACGCCTATTTCAGCATGTATTTTAAGGGGGTAGGCCCCCTTTTATGAGAGGTACGGAGAAGAGTTACATCGATGATTGGTGTCGTGCCTCTGATGGATATCTGTACCAAATTTTACGTTGATACACCCAGTCGTTCTCGAGTTATAAGGGAACAAATTTGTCCACAGACAAACAAACAAACAGACAGACAAACAAAAAAATTATTTTCGGGCGCATCCATCATAAAACAGTCTGAAACGTGTAAACATCTCAAATTTCCGTAGAAATTCAGAGATAAACACACAAATTTTCATTTTTATATATAGAGAGATATACTGCACCGCTCGGTGTTGACCGTGTTTTATTGCACAGATTCTGGTTTTACTCGCTAACCGTTGGAGATATACGAAAAGTGATAAGGAACTTTCGGATAGAAAATTAAATGTTAAAGCTCATGTATACCATCAAAAGTTTGCTATTTCTTAGCGTTCTCTTTTTATTTGAAAAGGAAATATGAAATTTTGAAACCAAAGGGTGTAGTGAAGTCACAAATGTCGGTTTTACTCGCTAACTGTTGGAGATACACGAAAAGTGATAAGGACCTTTCGAATAGGAAATTAAATTTCAAAGCTCGTGTGTGCCATCGAAAGTTTGCTATTTCCTACCGTTCTCTTTTTATTTGCTATGGAATTATGAAATATTGAAACCAAAGGGTCTAATGACGTCACTAAAATAGTCGGCATTTTTTAATAGTGCAAAATTTCGAAATCAAGTATCCTATATGTAAACCTGGTAATTCAGCTACATCCATGCAAAATTTCATTTAAATCGGACCAGTAGTTCTTGAGTTATTGAGTAACAGACAGACCGACAGACAGAAAGACAGACACACACCATCTCATTTTTATATATTAGTACTAGCAGAAGTACCCGTTCTTCGAACGGTCTTTGGTATGAATAAGCAGACGTTATCAATTCAGCTACTGTTGCAATGGTTAACGGTTTGTCATTCCTTCAAAAGTTTTTTCAGAACGAAGTTAGTTTTCTGGGAATATCACACACACTGTTAATTTAGGGGCCTTAAAATGTGGTTTTCGGAGACCCTTTATAGTCCCCCGAATTTTGTGTCTCACATTGAGAAGCGCAACATATGCTTTGGTCGTCCTTCTAGAATAATTTTTATATTTCGCCTATTTTAGCATGTATTTTGAAACTTTATTTCCCTATACCCACCCTTCTATGAGAAGTACAGTGAAGAGTTATATAAATGATTAGTGTATTGACCCTCATGGATACCTACCTAATTTTACGATGCTCCAAGCACCCGAACACGAGTTATAAGTGTACATAAAGATACACAGAAATACAGACACACAAACCCACGTTTTGCTTGCATCCGTCAAAGAACAAACCGAAACGCGTAAAAGAAAGAAAATTGAAACTTAAATAAACAAACAATCATATGTTTATAGATAGGTGTATTTATGCAGGAGCAAAGGCAGCTAGTGGCCATGATGCAAACTAACTCTATTGACTACAACGTATCACCCAGATGTCCAAATATGGATATATCAACCACACAGTATCAAACAAATTGAAGGGGCAGATGACCTCGTAGTTCCACCCTTTAAAACAACAATAACTAACTAACTCAAAAAAAATCATCCTTACGATGTACCCGTTTGTTGACAAAAAGAATGATTAGTAAAAATGTGCTCTCAAACTTAATTCACCTAACGTGTACTACCTGACGTGAAAATAAAATTGAATACCTCAAATTCCTAAAAAGCCTCAAAAATACTATTTCAATGCATGAATTGTTGAAAATAATATTGCTGTTTGGAGATATAATAGACCTTCTGTACAACATATCGCACGGGTATGTCGGGTGAAAGAATTCTGGAGTGCCCTTTGACCCCCTTAAGCGCATTGACGAATTTTACAGTCTTAGTTGGTTCCGTGATAACCTTATAGCCTTTTGCAAACGTTCACAGACATTTAATAAATGGAGTGGTATTGCTTCTTGCAGAAAGAGATGGAAAGTTGGATGTCATCTCTTGAGATACTGTTGTCATGGTTACCGGCTTATATTCCTTGATTAGTTTATTAAATGAAATTAGTTTTCAGGGATTATCTCAGAAACTGTGGGTTAGAGAGCCTTAAAATTTAGTTTTCGGGGACACTTTAGGGCCCCCGTGTTTTGTTTCCGACACAGAGGGGCTGAAATTGAGCTTTGTCTCGTCGTTGTGTGCCATTATATAATAATATTTTTTTTTTTATTTAGTAAATTTACCCTCTATGTTGGTGGTTCCCACGGACTCAGCGAGGGAACTCACCACTACCGCCTCGATGGACAGTGTCCTGGAGCTTGGAACATCTGGACGGGAGGGATACAACTGGGGAGATGTGATCAGCACTTCGCCCAGGCGGCTTCACCTGCAAAGCGAACAGGGGCCTCATGAGGGATGGGAAGGGATGGAAGATTGGGATGGATAGGCTAGGAAGAGGGAAGGAGGCGGCCGTGGCCTTACAGTAGGTACCATCCCGGCATTTTCCCGAAGACGAAGTGGGAAACCACGGAAAACCACTTCGAGGATGGCTGAGGTGGGAATCGAACCTCCTCTACTCATTTGGGCCACCCGAGGCTGAGTAGACCCCATTCCAGTCCTCATACCACTTTTCAAATTTCGTGGCAGAGCCGGGAATCGAACCCAGGACCTCCGGGGCGGCAGCTAACCATGCTGACCACTACGCTACGGAGGCGACATAATAATAATAATAATAATAATAATAATAATAATAATAATAATAATTGTATAATTATAAAGAGATAAGGATTAAATAGACCTTCCGTACCACACCCACACGTGTAAATCACGTGAAAAAATCTAGAGTACCTCTTGACCCCCTTAAGCGCAGTATACTGTATGTATTGATGCATTTTACACCGTAATTTGGTTCCGTGATAACCGTATAGCCGTTTACAAACTTTCGCAGTAATGTAATAATTGGAATTGTATTGCGTCTAACAATGTCCTGTGAGATTCTGTTGCCATAGTTACCGGGTTGCATACTTTCATTATTTTATTAATTCAAATTAGTTTTCTGGGAATAACTCAAAAACTATTGGTTTTAGGGCCTTAAAATGTGGTTTTCGGGGCCTCCGAGTTTTGTTTCTGATATTGAGGGCCCTTCTACACCTATTTCAGCATGCATTTTAAGGGGGTATGGCCCTCATATGAGAGGTACGGAGAAGAGTTACATCAATGATTAGTGTCGTGCCTCTGAAGGATATCTGTACCAAATTTTACGTTGATCCACCCAGCCGTTCTCGAGTTATAAGGGAACATACTTGTCCACAGACAAACAAACAAACAAACAAACAGACAGACAGACAGACAAAAAATTCATTTTCGCGCGCATCCGTCATAAAACAGTCTAAAACGCGTAAATAACGCAAATTTCCGTAGAAATTCAGAAAAAACAGACAAACTTTCATTCTTATATATATAGAGATGATAGAGGCAATTAACATAAGTAGGATATATGAAAATAGGCTGTATAGTTCTTCATGGAATTACTTGTTTTCTATGAAAATTTATTTATCAAACACGAATGAATAATTATTAACAGAAAAGTGCATGAATGTGCATAATAATAATAATAAGAAGAAGAAGAAATAATCAAGGAGGCAGTGACTCAGTAGGTCAACTCGCAACGATGCTCCTGAATTTGTTAATTTTATATGGTTATTTTGCGCTGCGAAGGTTATTTTACAGTTTAGATGTTAATTTTGGTTGATTTACTACCGGTATACATGACTTCGGAGTGTTTGAGAGTGTTTTTAGCCTACTTTCGATTTTTGCAAAAAATGAAAGTAGACTTATGAGATCAACACAGGGCGAAAAAAGTGTGTCTGTCTGTGTGTGTGTATGTGTGTGTGTGAGTCTGTGTGTGTGTGTGTCTGTGTGTCTGTGTGTGTGTGTGTGTGTGTACTCTGAATGTCTGTCCCCCCCTATCAATTCGAACACGGTGAATGCGAATTGAACGAAATTTGGTACAAAGGTAGCACTAGCAAAGGACACCTCAGTGTCATGTTTTATATCGCCGCCATCTTGACGGAAACGTAATGGCGGCCACACAAATGTTCAAAGCTTAAATCAAATTACGACTAACCTAATCATCCGATCTCTACCAAATTTTGCAACAACATACCTTTACGGGGGGAGCATCTTTTGACCAAACCAATAGGCCATCAGCGTAATAGTTTGCGGATGGCGACCATCTTTGCGTGAAAAGCGATTCCCCCTATTAATTCGAACACGGTGCAACCGAATGGAACGAAATTTGGTACAGAGGTAGTACTAACAAAAGGCACCTCAGTGTCATGTTTTATATCGCCGCCATCTTGACGGAAAAGTAATGGCGGCCACACAAATGTTCATAGCTTACATCAAATTACGATTAACCTTATCATCCGATCTCTACCAAATTTTGCAACAACATACCCTTATAGAGGAAGCATCCTTTGACCAAATGAATAGGTCATTAGCCTGACAGTTTGCGGATGGCGGCCATCTTTGTGTGAAAATCAATTCCCCCTATTAATTCAAACACGGTGAAACCGAATGGAACGAAATTTGGTACAGAGGTAGCACTAGCAAAGGGCATCTCAGTGTCATGTTTTATATCGCCGCCATATTGACAGAAACGTAATGGCGGCCATCAAATGTTCAAAGCTTAAGTTAAATTACGACTAACATAACCATCCGATCTCTACCAAACTTTGCAACAACATTCCTTTATGGAGGGAGCATCCTTTGACCAATCTAGTAGGTTATTAGCTTAAAAGTTTGCGGATGGCGGCCATCTTTATGTCAAAATTGATTCCCCCTATTAATTCGAACACGGTGGAACCGAATGGAACGAAATTTGGTACAGAGGTAGCACTAGCAAAGGGCACCTCAGTGTCATGTTTTTATATCGCCGCCATCTTGACTGAAACGTAATGGCGGCCACACGAATGTTCAAAGCTTAAATCAAATTACGATTAACCTAATCATCCGATCTCTACCAAATTTTGCAACTACATACCTTTATGGAGGGAGCATCCTTTGACCAATCTAATAGGTCATTCGCCTAATATCTTGCGGATGGCGGCCATCTATATGTCAAAATTGATTCCCCCTATTAATTCGAACACGGTGGAACCGAATGAACGAAATTTGGTTCAGAGGTAGCACTAGCAAAGGGCACCTCAGTGTCATGTTTTATATCGCCGCCATCTTGACTGAAACGTAATGGCGGCCACACGAATGTTCAAAGCTTAAATCAAATTACGATTAACCTAATCATCCGATCTCTACCAAATTTTGCAACTACATACCTTTATGGAGGGAGCATCCTTTGACCAGTCTAATAGGTCATTCGCCTAATAGTTTGCGGATGGCGGCCATCTTTGTGTCAGAATCGATTCCCCCTATTAATTCAAACACGGTGAAACCGAATGGAACGAAATTTGGTACAGAGATAGCACTAGCAAAGGGCACCTCATATTCATGTTTAATATCCCTATAGCACGTTGTATTTCAACAAGCTACTACAACCAACATTCAATCATACTCTTTGAAAAGGACAAAGAGTTATAACAATAGCCATGCATTTAGGAGAAAGTAGGCTATATGTTCTTTACTGAACATCTTGTTATAATCATATTTGACATATTTGTGTAGTATGACATTTTGTTTACATTACCTGGTTGCTTAGAAATAAAAGGCCTACAACCAGGTTAGGTTATGTAAGTTGACATAAGTACGTCGCTGTCGCTGTTAGATTTGAACCATATGTTGCGTGCTTATAACTTCTTTCATCCAGTCTCTATCTGAATTTGGCACAAATATTGCTGAAAAATAAATTGTTGAATGGTGTTAAGCTACATAAGTTGTGCAAATTAAGTGTCAGCTGGTGTGACATCAATGAAACCCAGGATCTACGAGTTAACTAGCACAGCCCCTTCTGTCACAGTGAGTTTTTATGCATTTCTATACTGCTTGCATGTTCTCAACTTTGGTGATTTGCGTGAATATTTAACACAAAGAGGTTGCTTTACGTCCGTAGGTTGTAACCTTAAAGTACCCTACACGTGTCCCTCGGGTGGTGCTAAGAAAGCAACACAACTGGCTGCCAGACAATCTTTCTAGATCTCCTGGCTACACAACAAGTACATACCAAACTGAGAACATGATTCAACAACACTACATGGAAAGTTCTTCTCAGGGCCAAACATCTAGACACCGTGGACCAAGTATTAAAATATGTCAACTAAACATTGAAGGCATTAGTAGAACTAAATGCCAAATTTTACTAAAGATATTGGAAAAGCACAATATCGATGTGGTTGCTTTACAGGAAACTCATGCAGATAGTGAAGAACAACTTTGTTCTAGGGGGAACATTCCAGGATATGATATCATTGGTGCAGCTCACCACCATGCCTATGGAATAGCCACGTATGTCCGGAATGATATAGAGAATGTTCATCTGATATCAACTTCTACGAATAACAACATTCACTCAGTGGCAATCGAAATTGGGGAACTAATCATTTGTAATATATACAAACCACCAAGCTCTCCTTGGCCAACCCACGTTCTTTACGTATACCAACATCCTGCAATCTTTGTGGGAGACTTTAATAGTCACCATACGCAGTGGCGTTATAGAATGAATGATACCAATGGTGAGGCCTTGGTAAACTGGGCAGATGAAAATAATATCCATCTTATTATTGATGCTAAAGACCGCAATTCATTCCGGTCAGCACGATGGAAACAAGAATACAATCCAGATTTATGCTTTGTCAGAGCAGATGAAAAACATCACTTAGTCAGCACAACCCGCAATATCCTGCCAACATCCCTCATAGCCAACACCGACCAGCTATAGTAGAAATTGGTACAAAAGTCCCTCTGATAATCTCATTTCCCCGACCCTGATGGAATCTACAAAAAGCTGACTGGAGCATCTTTTCTGAAAACCTTGATAGATGTTTATGTTGGATTTCACCATATGCTGATAATTATGATAGGTTTGTTGGAGCTGTTATAAGCGCAGCAAAAAAGTATATTCCCAGAGAATATCGTAAAGAATATATCCCAGGATGGGATGAGAAATGTGAAGAACTCTATAAGGATTTTCAAAATAGTGGTGATAAAGAAATAGCAGATGAATTAATACGTAATCTAGATACCGTACGCCGACAGAAGTGGTTAGATACTACACAGAAACTTGATTTCAGAGTATCCAGCCGAAAAGCATGGTCTCTGCTTCGAAAACTGGGAGGAACTAGTCGTATCGTGCGAGGAGATAATCTTGTAACAGCCAATAATATTGCTCCACATATTGTTAAAACTTCTAAAGGAATAAATCATCGTGCGACTACAACCTCTGTTATACGAGAACTCAAGAAATTGAAAGCAGTAGCTGCCTCTACGACGGAATATTCACATGGCATCACCCCTGAAGAGATCGTAGCAGCAATAAAGGATATAAAACCTGGTAAAGCTCCTGGCTTTGATGGTATCCTTCCTGAGTTTCTCATCAATTCTGGAAAATACATCAAGACATGGTTAGCAAAATTCTTCACCTCAATGCTAAAAACAGGAATTATACCCCCAGAAGCTTAAACGTGCCAAGATAATTGTTCTCCTTAAACCAGGAAAACCTGCAGATCTCCCGCAAAGCTATCGTCCCATTGCATTGCTTAGTGTGATATAAAAACTCTTAGAGCGAGTACTGTTTAATAGGATTGGACCACCAATACTCTCGGCAATCCCTTTAGAACAAGATGGCTTTCGTCCCAACCGAAGCTGTGCAGATCAATTGTTGGCAGTAACATCGCATATCGAAGCAGGCTTTCAGAAGAAGATGAAAACATCTGTGGCTTTCATTGATTTATCAGCAGCCTATGATACCGTCTGGAGGCAAGGCCTACTCTACAAGCTGATGGAGATCATCCCATGCCAACAAGTTACAAAACTCATCGATAATATGATTGATAATAGAGGATTCCAGGTTGTTATGGGAAATAAAATCAGTAGTCATAAATTCCTCCAAAATGGCCTTCCTCAAGGTTCTGTTCTAGCCCCATTGCTCATTAGCCTTTACATTGCTGATATGCCAGAAACTGTTTACAAGAAATTCGGATATGCTGATGATCGGGCCATCGCAACTAGGCATACTCACTTTGAACCTATGGAAGAAATTCTAACATCTGATCTGTCTACACTTGCAGAATATTTTCGAAAGTGGAGACTTCGACCAAACGCATCAAAAACAGAGGTGAGTTGCTTCCATCTCAACAACAGACAATCCAACAGGACTCTGGAAGTGTATTTTGATGGTACACAACTTACCCATAATAAGGAACCATAATATCTGGGTGTATAGCTAGATAGAACTCTATCGTATAAATCACACCTTACAAAAGTTGCTGCAAAACTGAGGACAAGAAACAATATCATACAAAAGTTTTGTGGAACCACTTGAGGATCAACCGCCACAACTCTGCGGACATCTGTGTTGAGCTTGGTATACTCTGCGGCTGGGTACTGTGCACCAGTATGGTTGAACAGCACACATATAAACAAAGTCGATGTCCAGCTTAATAATACAATGCGTATTATTTCGGGAACGATCAGGTCTACATCCATCATCTGGCTGCCTATCCTAAGTAATATACCACTCCCTCATCTGCGAAGGAAAGTTGCTTTGAGAAGAGAATACACCAAGATCATGGGAATCCCTGATCGCCCGATACATTCTGATATCCCCGACCTTGGGATCAACAGAATCCCCTCAAGACATCCACCTCTTGCACTTGCCAGCTGCCCCGGCGAGTTCAACATCATTGACTCCTGGAGGAGAGATTGGCTCGAATACGCTCCAGTTACTTGTCAGTGTATGCCTTGTATAAGTAAGACAGTTCCAGGTTTTGATCAGTCTCATAAAATGTGGTCAGCACTCAATCGCCTTAGGACGGGACCCTGACGATGCGGAGATTAGCCTTTTAAGTGGCGAATGCTACCCTCACCAGCATGCGACTGTGGAGCACCGCGGCAAACTGTTGAACACATTAGGAAGGACTGCACAATCAGAGCATATGAAGGACGCTATGAAGACTTCCTGTTGGCAACCCCAAAATCCATTGAATATATACAGGGCCTAGATGTTTGTTTGTAATAATTGTTGTAAATTTGTAATAATGTATTTGTATGCCATACGCTAAATAAATAAATAAACAAAGAGGTCGATTAAGATCTGATAGTTACAATGCAGGTTAAGGATAACTCGTCTCATACTCATTCGATATCAGCTTCAAAAGCATTGACAAAATTTACAAGAAATGATTAACTAGACTATTAATCATTTAGGGTAGGTAGGACTCTTCAGCCGTAGTGAAGGCAACCTGCCTAGGGGATGAAAACCCCGAAATCAAACTCATTGCAGCAGCGTCTGTCCCGCAGCGGGCGGCTGCTAACGACGTCTGTTCCCCATGTTAGGGGCGGTCGAAATCATATCCTGGCCGTAGGTATAGAAGGCACACCATCATCATTATGAGAAGAAATACGAAAAGTGGAACTAAAAGGCCGCAAACCGAGGAGCGTCAGGGCACCCTTGGAGCCATCGCTGGGGGTGACAGCATACAAGCCGGTGGTGATCAGGAGCTGAACAGGCGGGCCCTGATCGGGGAACACCCCGAACATGTTACAGCCGATATATATATATATATATAGTATCGTATGGCCTCGGGTGCCTGGTGCAAGCTTTGTTAATTGACACCCAGAGGGTAGCTTGCATGTCGAATTTCGTCGTTCCTTTGAACGCTATGAAAGTCAAGGAGGTTAGATATCTAAACTCCTTGACACTACAGCGCTTTCAAGTAGAGAATGGAGGAACTTTGTGTTGGCGGAAAATCCCGAGATTAATTTTGCCGATGTTGATAGTAGCATTCTAACAGCATCCAACGCTACACCTGCTCCTAGTGTTTCTTCTGATACTCGGAGACCACAAGAGCGGGCAAACCGAGAAAGCGCATGAAATGGACAAATGAAATGAATATATACATCATGCGTTCATATTATCAGATAACGAATATGGAAACTGACACTACTGCATACAGACAGAAGTTGCACACTAAATTCTGCCAGAAATTCACTGATATTAATGTTACAGAACAGAGAATAGCAGATCAGCGCCGTGCTATAGTTTCGATGAAACTTATCACAGAACATCAGATCAAGCTGCTAATGGTTGACGAAGCTGCCGACAATACTCATAACTCTGTGGACGAATCCATAGATCAGGAGATTACACGTCTGGTCAATGAACAAAGGCACTCCGATCTTCCTTCAGATGACAAAGATGTAAATATATCGCCGGAAGCACTCGTAGAACCAGTGCGGAAACAACTTGAAGATGAATTTGGGAAGGCTCTCATAGAATTTGAAGGGACTGATCCAATAGAGCGGCCCATTATCACGAACCAACATTGCTCTAAGGAACTTGCTACCGCTGTTGTAACAATGAACGACATTCTCTCTCAGCATCTGTCCCAGAAATCATATTGTTTCAACCATGTTCAGACTGCAATTTACGCTGGAGCGATAACTGTGATACGTGTGACAGGAGGTAGATTATGGCGACCTAAATATGCCTCAGGTCGACAGAAAAAGATGCCAGCTTGGGAGATACGTTTACGAAAGTCTGTTGATGAACTGAGAGTAAATATTGGAAGAATGCATCAGTATGCTGCAGGCACTAGAAGTAAGAAGGTTGTTCAATGTATTCAAATGTTGAGCCATACGAAGAGTAAACATGCAAAGTACAATCCTTCGAACCGTAGCCCCCTTGAGATCCTAGACACATTAAAACAACAACTTCAGGCAAAGGCACAGAGATTACGTCGATATAAAGAATCGAACGAACGGAAACAACAGAACAAGCTATTTGTTACCAATGAGAAACGGTTCTATAGGAATCTTGACGATCCTGGAACACAAATTGGCAGTTCACCGCAAAAAGAAGAGGTAGAGAACTTCTGGTCTTCCCTATGGTCGAACGCTGGAGATGATAACAGCAACGCTAAATGGATTACGGAGGAAGAGGAAAGAATGTCAGAAATTGACACGATGAATGACTCTTCTGTGTCAACTGTAGAAGTGACCCGTGTGGTTAAGGAGACCCAAAATTGGAAAGCGGTTGGACCAGACAACATCCACAACTTTTGGATCAAACGTTTTACTTGCACTCATGAGCATCTTGCCCGTTGCTACACAGATTTCATCCAAAATCCACAACTTATCCCCTCTTACTTGATGCGAGGTAAAACATACCTTCTGCCAAAAGGTGAATGAACCAATGACCCTTCCAAATATCGACCTATCACCTGTATATGCACCCTGTATAAGATATTTACATCTTGCATTGCACGTAAGATTTATGAACACACAAATCTTCATAACATCCTGGCTGAGGAGCAGAAGGGGTGCATGAAGAAGTCTCAAGGTTGCAAAGAGCAACTTTTAATCGATGCAGTTACTATGGAACAAGCAGGAAAGATGATGCGTAACCTCTATATGACATTTATTGATTTCAAGAAAGCTTTTGATTCAGTGCCACATTCCTGGTTAATCCAAACCATGAAGATATATAAAGTTGATCCTGCCATCATTATAAGTCTGCAACATATGATGTCTCATTGGGGGACCAACTTATTAATGTCAAATGGAGACACATGTATGGAATCGGGATTTATTCAAATCAAAAGGGGTATCTTTCAGGGTGACAGCTTGAGCCCTCTATGGTTCTGTTTGGCGCTCAATCCGCTATCATCATTGCTGAACAATGCAAAGTGTGGTTTTCCAATTAAGCACCATGGTATAGTGAAATTCAAAATTTCTCATTTGATGTACATGGATGACGTTAAACTGTATGCATCCTCTGAGAAACACATCGACAATCTAATTGCAATAACTGCTTCATTTTCTTCTGATATTGGAATGTCCGTCGGATTAGATAAGTGTCGTACCCTCACCATTCGGCGTGGAAAATTAGAGGCCCGAGCATTTCAACTTGATGACGGTTGTTTCATAAAGGCTATGGAAGGTAATGAGACCTACAAATATCTTGGTCTCCTGCAATCTAATCGAATTGATCATAAAGGTATTAAAGATAGAACCGTAGCTATTTACAATCAACGCCTTAACAAGATTTTAAAATCAACGTTGAATGGAAAGAACACCTTTAAGGCTTTCTTTTTTTTTTTTTTTTTTAGCGTATGGCTTTTAGTGCCGGGAGTGTCCGAGGACATGTTCGGCTCGCCAGTTTTGTAGCTACTTCGAGACGGACACCCAATGGGTGAGCTACAAGTACCGTTGGGGAGGAATGTTGGATGGGAGGGTCGAGGAGTTGGAAGGTAGCGGCTGTGGCCTATAGTTAGGGACCAACCCCGGCATTTGCCTGGAAGGAAGATGGGAAACCACAGAAGACCATCTTCAAGGTTGCCGGCGGGGGGATTCGAACCTCCTCGCCTCCCGGATGTGAGCGACTGCTAACAGTCATGCCGCAACGACCTCGGCTAAAAAAAAAAAAAAAAAAAAAACTTTAAGGCTATTAATACCTATGCTATTCCTGCTCTGACATACACTTTCGGTATTATCAAATGGACGCAGACTGACTTGGAGAACATCCTAATTAGGACACGTACCATCTTAACAAAACACAGATGTCTCCACCCTAATTCACCTGTTGAGCGATTGACAATCCCGCGCCAAAGAGGTGGACGAGGGCTTACGGACATTATCCAATTGCATGCAAGGCAAATGAGGAACCTTCAGAGATATTTTCTGGACAGACATGTCTCTCCCATATATCAAGCCGCTGTGAAGGCAGATGACAAGTGCACACCGCTGGATCTTCTTCACTTAAGGGATATACAGTTAGCCACTGATGAGGAATGTTCAGCCGTCAAGCTTCAGCAGTGGACGCAGAAAGCTCTGCACGGTCGTCATCCGTATGATCTCAACCAGAAACATGTCGACATTGATGCGTCGAACAGCTGGTTGACTCATGCGGACCTATTCACTGAGACTGAAGGATTCATGGTTGCAATCCAGGATCAAGTTGTGGCTACCAAAAACTATCTTAAATATATAGTTAAGGCAAATATATCAGGATGATAAATGCCGAAGATGCCAACTAGAAACGGAAACAATTCAGCATATCACAGGAGGCTGCCAAGCAATCTCCTGTACTGATTACTTGAAAAGGCACAACCAAGTGGCCAAAATAATGCACCTACACCTTGCACAAAAGCAATTATTATCTGAAAATACGTTGCCTTACTATCAGTATGTTCCTGACGCCGTTTTGGAAAATAGTAGTCACAAGTTGTTATGGGACCGATCAGTTATTACTGATAAAACCATACCAGCAAACCCGGCCAGATATCGTTCTTGTGGACAAGGTGAAGAAGAGAACCTTCCTCATTGATACTGCAGTGCCCAATTCCCATAATCTGCAACAAACCTGCTGTGATAAGATCACCAAATATCTGCCCTTGGCTGAGGAAATACGGCAAATGTGGAGACAGGAAAGTGTAGTGGTTCTGCCCATAGTCATTTCTTCTATCCGCATCGTCCCTAAATCGTTGGCTCGCAATCTGGAAATATTGGGAATACATCCTGGTCTACATATCACCATGCAGAAGGCCGTCATCTTGGAGACCTGTTCCATTGTTCGATCGTTTCTCAACGTGCCACCTTAAGAGAATTAGCCATACCGTCTTGCAAACAAGCCGACGATATGTTGATATGTCCCACTTATGTGGTGAAATGAATGTGATAACAATAATAATAATAATAGATAATAACTTCTTCGGAGAACTGAGTGTCTATACTTCCTAGGATCATGCCCGTAAGAGCGGCTGTCTAGTCACTGACCAAACTGGCCGTCTCAAACCCAGTATCTACAATAGGAATCTGTATTGCAATTTTTGACACCCGAAGAGAGCTGACAATATCATTTATTTTAAAAAAAACTTTCAGTAAAGAGTATGTAATAAATAATAATATTATTGGTTTTGCGTCCCTTTTACCGAGTGTGGCTTTTGGTGACACCGGGATGCCGGAATTGTGTCCCAAAGGGGATGTTAATCGTGCCAGTAAATCTATTGACACTGTTTTCTCGCATTTAGGCTCCATTGTCAACTGTTTACGCCAGGATTCGATCCTCTACTGCCACTATATCTATACAGCTGCCTCATTCTTCATTCATCCTGTGTGTGTTTCGGAGAGCCTAGTCAAATGTTGTACAGGAGCCCCCGCATATTGCCGACTTCCGTTGCACAGTATTTACGAAAAGCCTCCATTGTTAACAAAGGATGTTTGATTCAAGTATTTACCGCGATACTCACGTGTAGTCGATGAAGTCACGGATAATGTGCGAACTTTGATGTTCGTTGGTTTGATGATTTTGGCATGAAAGAAATATTATATGAATTACTTATCACTTAACACTCAAACAAGGGGGGGAAATTAATTGGATGAGATATTTCGATCATCATGCCATCATCGTCAGTTTCTGCTCAACCTAAGCTTTGATAAGGATATGGTTACGCCTATGTACAAATTGTAATTGCAACTATATTTGTAATTGTAATTTGACGACACCAGAGGATTTGAATGAGTCTTTAAGGGAGGCTGTGACTGAATTTATGAAAAATGGTAATTATTGATTGAATTGGTTTGTGGTCTTCTGAAGGTGAAATAAGGCCATATACCAATTTTCAGGAAAATAGCAATATTAACTTTCTGAGAAATTAACACTTACAATTTATTTATTTTTTAAATCGATAAGCATAAAAAATGCTCCAGCTGAACAGTTACTTCAAATATCACATTGTAAACTGGTGTACAGGCAAACAATTTTAACAGAGAGAAAGTCGGCATATGTATTCCATGAATGGGGGGGGGGGGAAATATGTTTTATGTGTTTTTGTTTTCCTCAAATTATGCTAAAAATACCCCCTTTGAAGGCTACTATCTTTTAAAGTATCAACATTATAAAAAAATCCTTCTGTTAATATCAAGACAATATAGGTGTTAATAACCCATGAAATTCTCATGGAATTTGAAACCAAATTGGTTCAGCTGGAACATTTTAAATACCTGAAAATGTACACTAACAGCTTGCCATTTTGTTGTTTATATGAAAGCAGGACACCTCAGTTTTGCTGGCGTTTGATTGGAGTCTCCGTTTCCGAAAATAGTCACTAAGAATGAAAAGGCCATCAGTTAAAATATTCTCCGTTTCTTTGAGGTTGCTATGACTTGTAACTAAAGCTATATCATCAGCGTAGCAAAATTATCTGGATTTCATTTGTGGCATATCTGATATATACAGATTGAACAGGAGCGGAACCAAGACTGGTCCTTGAGGGAGACCATTATTCAATCTTCTGAGTTTGCTAATATCATTCCCTAGAACTACCTTAATGAGTCTATTATTAAGCATGTTTCCAATTAATTGTACCGTGGTTTTGCATGGTAATACCTGAAGAAGTTTATACAGCAACCCTTCCCTCCAAACTGTGTCATAAACAGCGGAAAGATCCAAAAAGACAGCAGAGGTTTTCAACTGTTTCTGGAAGCCTACTTCAAAGCATGTAGGCTAGTGAGAGCAAGGACTTGATCACAGCTTGGTCAATAGGAATATGCTGATTAATTACAATGCTGATTCTGTTGTATAATAGTCTTTCAAGGAGTTTGGAGCAATAGCTGAGGAGAGCGATTGGTCTGTAGCCTTGTGGGATATCTTTTGGTTTGGCAGGTTTAAATATGGCAAGGATTTTAGTCTTCTTAAACTCCTTAGGAAGGATACCTCTCTGAAGTATGTTGTTAAAGAAGCACGTCAATCACCTTCTCGCATTCCGTCCCATATTTACAAGAAATTCAGGATGTATTCCATCGAAACCTGGTGCCTTGTTGACTTTCATGTCCTTTAATGCTGTATTGGAATTTGCAGGTGAATAGCTAAAAGAAGTAGGAGACTTCTGTTATTTAGGAAGCAAAATAACCAGTGATGGACGAAGCAAAGAGAATAGAAAAAGTAGGTTAGCACAAGCAAGGAAAGCATTTCTACAGGAAAGGACTCTGTGACATCAAATATAGATTTAGGTATTAGGAAGTCATTTTGAAAGCCTTTGTCTGAAGCGTGGCACTCTGTGGAAGTGAAACTTGGACTATTGAAGCAGCAGAAAAGAGGATAATTGAAGCGTTTGAAATGTGGTGTTACAGGAGAATGATGAAGATCAGATGGGTAGATAGGGTTACAAATGAAGAAGTATTAAGACGATTGTAAGAGGAGAGATTTTTGTACGCCGGGATGCCGGAATTTTGTTCCAAAGGGGATCTTTAACGTGCAAATAAATCTACCTCAAATGCCAACTGACCACGCCGGGATTCGATCTCACTATCCTGAGATCAGCAGGCGAGAACGTTACCGCTGAGCCACACGGCCAGTTAATTACAACTCTTATTAAACATATTTACGTAACCCATATTATTAACTGAAATGTTAATACCATGGTAACCACGATGATGAGAACAAAAGAAAATGTAATAGTAATATTCTCATGCACAATGCAGAGGCAGGGACGTGTCTCGAGTGACAAGACAATTCCTTCCACATGGGTTATTAGCACGCGGAGGTTCAACGGCTCGTGAAATGGGGCAAAGTTCCTTACATATCGCGAGAATTGCCTGAGGCTGCAGCCCTAGGATTTACACTGTCTCCCTCGTGTATCTTGACGTTACCTCACAGCTGTAATGCTGCTTCCTTGGCATGAATGAGAACACGTCCACTTCACTTGATATACGGTAGTATATTTAAAGAGATTTCTTAGAATTATGAATGTAGTGTGTACCAAAATAACTTTAATAATGACCGACTGTTGATACATATTTCTAAGGTTGTTGGGCTAATTACGTTAATCACATGTCCTATCTAAACTCCGTGGTGCAGATGTACGCGTTGATTTGTTCACCACAACATCAAGAAGAAGCTGAGAGCCCGGAAATCCTATCGCTGACTATACCCATCCTGAGTGTGTGTTTTATGTTTTCATCACTAGGTCCAGGCAAATATACCGGATTGGTGCCATATTTCAAATTTCAGAGCACCTACCCTAATCCTGCTGTTGTTTATCTTCAATCTTTTGACTAATTTGGTACAGCTCTCCTTGCCTCTCTGTCCTGACTTAATCGTGTCATCCCTATATACCTGTAACATTCTACGCTCTGATTCGTAGAATATCCGATTTCCTCTTTGTCACTTCAATGATGTCGACCCCCCTCTCGAGTAATCACCACCCAGGGATACAAACGGGGGACTGGTTTACCTCTGGAATGGAATTTTACAACAGACTAAGACCACATTTTGTAAAATAACGAAATCCGATTAGCACGAGAAAATCTACTTCAGGGTCTATCTAGGTGAATACATGGGTCTGATTTGGCATCCCTGATCTCGGTAATTCACAAGTAAGGTAAGGAAAGAAATTATTTGGAAAGTAGCACATTTCTTAAAATATCAATTTATTTATAGATAAAATATTAATTGACTGTCAAAAACCTCCAACACAAATAAAACACATCACACATGAGAAATCAACAGTCCCTAAAATGATATTCTAACGTCGCAGACTTGATAATCAGAACATTCATTAGTCCATTCTGATATCAAACGAAACAAGAAGTTCCGTGAAGAACTATACAGCCTACTTTTCATGCCAATGATTATTCTACAGTATATGAACCTATCTAGAATAATGACGAAATTAAGTTGGTAATATCGAAATATCTAATTAGTTCAAAATATACCTGGTATAATTTAGCCTAATAGAGCACTACAGTTGGCAGCCCTGGTGACTGAATATATTCCTAGTTCCATCTCTTAAGGTACAGAATACAAAATTTGGTTGAAGTCCAATGGACGTTACATGCAGTTAGACACTGGATCTATCAGCACGCGTAAAAGCATGTTGCCAACAATACCATGCGTGTGCTGGTCAGAAATAATCTGAAATATTATGATATCTTGTTGTGCCAATTTTTGATGAAATCCATTTGTTAGTATAGGAGTTACATGTATTTTAAAATTGGACATATCAGCAGGCATAGAATCATGTTGGCAGCACTGCCTTGTATTAATTACTCCAAATTAATCTACAATGTCAGGTGCTATACGTGTGGAAAGTATAGAGCTGTTGGCTTGCATACTTTCTGATATATTGATATTAGGGTAAAAAAATATAGACAGCATTTATTAACAGTTGGCAGCCCCGATTGCTCTTAACAATACTTACAGATATTCTGTTATGGTACACATAGCACATACGAAATTTGGTTGTAATCCAACTGATAGTATAGAAGTTACATGTATTTAAAAATTGGTACTATCAGCAGGCTTATAATCATGTTGGTAGAACTGACGTATGTAAGTTACTCAAAATTAATCTAAAATGTCAGAATATACGTGTGCATAGTTTAAAGCTGTTGGCTTGCATACTTTCTGATATATAGGTATTTGGATAAAAAATAGAGAGAGCAATTATTAACAGTTGGCAGCCCTGGTGGCTCTTAAGAATACGCTAAATCATATCTGTTTATGTACAGATATTACATACAAAATTTGGTTGAAATACAATTGATAGTGTAGAAGTTATATGCATTTAAACATTGGACCTATTAGAAGGCTTTAAATTATTTTGGCAACACTGTCATCGTTGGCCTCCTGAAAATTAAACTGAAATAGTATTACCTGCATGTGTGCCAATTTTTGGAATAGCTCCCATGCATACCTTGCGAGATATCCAACATGGAGCTCAAATTTCTAGTGCGTTTTTTCAGCAGTTGGTAGCACTGACATCATTTTCAAATATGGATGTGAGATATTCCGGTGCACATCTTTACTCATACTAAATTTGGTTTTGATTGCTGCAGTCGTTTAGGAGTTGATAGGGGGGGGGAGGGACACACTCACAGCCAGACAGACAGACACACATTTTCCCGGATCGATCTCATAAGTCTACTTTTTCCTCATTTTTGCAAAATGTGAAAAGTAGGCTAAAAATAATTTTCAAATATTTACACTGGGTAATCACTGTTCAATAAAGAGTTCCGAGTGATCCCTTTTATTTACATGTTTGTAGTTTACTTTTCGAAGAATTGCATTTGATTGTTCAAGTATTTGTTGTAAGATATTTCAAAAAAATTGTTACTTGATTCATTCGATGTTGTTCCAAAATTTGAATTATTTGGAAAAATTACTATATCACTGTTTCGTTGTGACATAGTAACAATATCAATATTCGGCTGACATAAAGTCGAATGTTAAAATTTGTTTGTAAAGATTTTCATTTCTAAAACAAAAATTGTTTATAAACTTTTCATAATAATTTGAAAAATTAATCTTATTCTTTTCTCACATTCATTTGTTTCAGTGTCAACAAAATTTAAATATTATTCATCTGTCATGATTGTTAGCAAAATTTGATCTTAACAATAAAAATTGTTGTTATCAATATAAATTGTTGCTATCCACTATCGGTGGATTAAATCAATATCTCTTTTACCAAAATGTTTCTATCATTCAGAAAATTTACATATTATTTCACAAAAAAATGTTAAACATAAAATTTATTATTAATTAGCTTGCCACGGTGGGTGAGTGGATAGCGTGTCGGTCTACCAACCCCAAGATTGCAGGTTCGCCCCTGACTGCGGTAAGTGATTTTTGAAAGGCGGCAAAAATACGATACGCATGTCATACGATGTTGGCATGTCAAAGAACCCATTTGAATTCAGTAGGCCGAGTTCATAATGGCAAAATTAATCTCGGGAGTTTCCGCCAGCACAAAGTTCCTCATTTCTCTACTAGAAAGCACTATTGTGTTCAAGGAGATTAGATATCTAACATCTAACCTCCTTGACTTTCATAGTCAAGGAACTACGAAATTCGACATGCAAGGTACCCTCTGGGTGTCAAATAGCGAAGCTTGCACCAGGCACCGAGGCCATACGATATTAATTTAATAATTATTAATTAATTTATTTCGAAATTTCTCATCACTTTATTTATAACAAGTTTCTCACCCTCTCATATTGTGAATATTTTAGTTTGGTCATTTCCATTGTTATTATTATTATTATTATTATTATTATTATTATTATTATTATTCCAAGCATAAAAATAAAAATGTCACAAATTATTTATTTTATTTTAATTTATTGCATTTGCACTTCTCATTTGATTTTTTTCCCTGTCAGGTTCAACAAATCTTGACTCATGTTCTTCAATTATTTAGGCATACTATTTGAAATTCGAGTTGATCCAGAAAAAAAATATTAAATATTTGAATTGACAGTAAAATGAAATTTGACAAGAATATGGGGCGGTCACCATTGCCTAACCCTTCTTTTACAAATTGAGCCCACATGCTCTTTTAATAACACACGCACATCCTTGTGTGCCCACAACTACGGGAACAAATGCCCTTTTGGATGACCCCCTAGGTCTCCACAACTTTAAGTGTCGCCAAAGGCACACTAAAATCATCACATTATTATTTGACTCCAAATAAACTTCACCATACAACATTTTTTTTTTTGTTAATCATATATTTTTTCTGTGTTATTCTGTCATAATTACTATACTGCGTTCTTCAGTTTTATTTTACCAATAAAAAGATGTATTTAAATCTGGTCAATCTTTCCCTGCCTCCCATCTATATAAACTCTCCCTAATTTATACATTTAATACCTCCCGCTTCCTTTCTCTTCATCTGAATATTTTTAAGTGCTTTTGGAAAATATTTCTGAGCTCAATATCTTACTATTTTACTTTCTTCATCCATAAACTCATTTAAATTTATTTGTAAATCCAAACTTTTATTCCAAAAATAAACAAAGTTATTTTATTTAAATCCTTCCGATTAATTAAATTCATCCACAAATTATTATTATTTTTCCACAAATTATTTAAATTCTCCCAACAAAGTATTTTTATTTTTCCACAAATTATTATTATTATTACCGAAAAATATTTAGGCATCATAATCTTCAGAATGATTATTATCGCCATATTTCCTCAATAATATTTAAATCCTATCTGCAAATGATTATTAAATATATCTCACTTTCTATATTAATGCATTAACTATTTAATCACAATTAACAATTAACAATTTAATTCCTAATGTTTGGTGCTATCACTCCCTAAATTATTTATTTATAACTTTAAATGGTGTAGTTATATTAATCATATTATTAACTTATTTACTTCACAGTTGTTTATTATTATTATTAAATAAATCAAATTATTTAAATAATCCAAGTTGTAATTACGTCTCCTCTCATAATAAGAGTTAAAGAAAAAATACTCCTATCCCTTGGAATAACTGATACATTTCATGTCGGAACACATGAACTAACTGTCTGTCTTGACAAATATCGAAAATAGAATAATTAATTGTCAGACAGCATGCTCCATTTGTCATCCTGACAAATACAATAGACGTTCTAGTTATGATGAAAATTGTGTTGATTTCTTATCGTGACTGTGTTAAAAATGGAATTATCTAATACTATAGGCTAGTGGATAGTACATGAATGGTTGTCTTACTTCATTCTTGATGTGCAGGAAGAGCGTGTCCTTTGGTGTACACCATCCCAATAGTGTCCTTCCATGGCCATCTGCTGTATCGGTATAACTTCATCCGTCTCCATGTCCTACCTATCCTTCGAGTAATTTAACGGCGCATGTTGATAGTTAAAGTCACTCGTTCGAAACAACTCCCGTTATCATCAGCACAGTATATTATGAAGAAATGTTGTGCAGTCATAGACCGGTACAGTACTCTTGTAAAATTGAGAATAATTCTCATATTCGACAAATGCGATTTCGTTTGCACGCTAAGATAGGAACACCTATTAGCTGCATAAAACGAACTGATGAATAAATTATTCCTGATGAAATTCGAAGTGCCGAATGTATTGTCACATCACTCTGTAGGCTAACTTCTGTGAATGGTTCTTCGACACTACCATCACCTGACCGGTTAGAATATTTGATCTGAAATTCAATTGATATTCTAAGTCCTTTCGCTGCCACAAGCTATGTTCGTTCACCCGAACAGAAACTGAGTCCTACTGACGACTGGTTCTGCGACTAAGTCCTTCGACGGTCACAATCTCGGCGTGTATACTCGTACTTTCACGTTGCGTAGCTCCGCACCTGAGCAAATGCTCCGTTGGAATCCAATCTGTCATGAAATCCTCGCTCCTTATATAGTCGAACCGTCAAAACTTCCAGAAACTTCCATCTCGTATCTCGGCTTCTACTGGACCGATTTTAATGCTTGATAGCTCAAATTCCTTCTCTTGTAATTGCCAGTAAACTGTACTGATTTTCTAGCGTCCATCTCTTCTCCTAAAGGAAATTCCAGAAAATATTCTCGTGACTTATGCGGGCTCCACGTCACAAACTCGCGTCACTCGCTCCTGCGATGCATGCTTCCCTCAGTACTCTGAGTCGCCTCTGCGCTCTATTCAAATATCAGCCATTCCCTCACACAAATAAATCAACATCTCTTCAGTATAATAATGACGTCAACAATGTCACGGACGTGTGAACGATCCGAGTACAATACATAACAAGTGTTAAAATGACATGCGGGATCATATTAAATGACGTCTACATGCTTAACAAAATCCGGAATGACTTACATAGTATCATTTTCTGAAAGAGGAAGAATTGGGCTTCAAAATCTGAAAAATGCAGTCATACCTCCCCTTAAGCAGTCTAACATCTAGCTATTGATACGGTCATGCGAAAAAAAATCTACTACAAATAGCTACTAACGTAGCCTACATCTAACGTATCTAGGCCTACTAGAAGCAGAAAGGGACACAACAGCAATATGTAAAATAAAAGAAAAGAAGATGAAATGTCCTCAACCCTCCTAGAATGATATTGAGGGACTTGACAGGAAATAGATCCATTACAGACAAGGGAAGAGGAGAGGGTTCACTATAAAGACAATGGAAAATGAGGAAAACGGTCCCAGCTCAGGAATCCCTCGGGGCCAGCAACTCCCGAACTCACCGGCCGTGAGCCCTTCAGGGAGTAAGACTATCCCGGGTGCACTATAAGTAAAAAGGAAGGACGCATTTAATTCTTCGTGACCGTTATCATGCGATCATGAGCCACGGGACCTCCTTTTTACGTGGAATCCGAACCACAGTGCATGACATTTCACTTCAAAAATCTCAGATACATTGACCGGGGATCGAACACGGTCCACATTGGTGAGAGGCCAACAGCTTGACCGCTGCGCCACCACGCCCACTGCACAATAAGTATTGGGGCTACATACACCATGCCTCCTTTAGCGCCTTGTGCAAAAGGCAGGCGATAGCATGAAAATAAAATAAGAGAGCTGACCCCTTGAAGAATGAGGGCATCAGCAATGGTGAGTCAAGGGTCAATTAAAGCGGGGAAGTGAATGACACTCTAAGCCTCGGATACCCTAATGCTGCCGTGATCTGATGATAACAAGAGTTGATCAATGGAGAACGATAGGACAGATAAAAGAGAGGAACTCGGCACAATTGAGTGGAAGTAGTGCCGGACTCAGCTGGGGCCCCGTGGTCGCCAACCCAAGTCCTTCTAGTTTTGAGCCCCAGAGAGAACAAATGATGGAATGGAATGTTTGACCTCCATGTGTTACCTAGTTGACATGTGTGATTTGTTATGAAGGACTGAGAAGATTGGTACACAGATATTTGAACTCATAAATAAAATGTACTTACCATTAAACACTATACACCCGTGGCATGGTTCGAATCAGCGGCCGAGAGTGAGTTCATTAGCTAGATTAACGCTCCAACACTGCTCCACACCAGCCGACCAACAAACGAGCCGACAAAACTTAAACTGACGGTATATTATGACATTCGGCATCAACGTTAAGTTTTAGAGGAAAGTTAAAGAACCTATGTTCTGACTGAAAGCTTACTATCTCTACTAAGTATAAAACAAAGTCCCCGATTATTGGATGTTGCGGGTAAACTGGAATTGCAACTCGGGTTTTCTTCAGTTCGCCTGTGAAGCACAGTCCAGCTAAGATTGGACGGAAGGGGGATTATATATTAAATTATACTGATTGGCATATAATCCCTACTTAGTATAAAACAAAATCCCCGATTCTTAGATGTCACGGGCAATCTCGAGAATCACTGAATGGATTTTGATGCGGTTTTCACCATTCTGTAAAGGATATCTCGAGAAAGGTTTCTGTAGACAATAATTTATTTATGACCAAAGGAAGTCAAGCACTAACGATTTCAGTGTAAAGGTCGAAAAACCTGGTGTCCGTGCGCTTTTTAAGCTTGCGCTGGGCAAACCGTTAAAAATATCTATACGGTATGTTATGAGTGTAAGAATTGTTCAGCATGAAAAGTTCTACAAAAAAAAGCCCGGTATAGCATATCTCGATCTTCAATTTACGAGCTAGCTAAGGGCGAGTCTATCACCCCAGTTACAGCTTAGCTAGCGGACGAGCGTATTGCCCCAGATACAGCCAGCAGCAAACTGTCGAGTCGTGTTGAGCTAAAAACTTTAGAGAAGAGTGGTTCTGTTTGGAGTTTCCCTGGAAGTGCAACTCGGTTTTTCTTCATTTCGCTTGTGAACGTTTCGTTCCACAAAATTCACAGTCAAGTTAAGATTGGACGGAAGGGGGATTTGTGTTTCATGCACCTCGCCATTCTTAAATTACGCCTGACAAGAATTTGTTGCACATGCATCTTTATGATAATATAATTAATAGTCCAGTCAGTGATTTTAACCCATCATGCCGAGATGTAAAACGGATATTGGTCATTGTTCATTGACATTGAAAAAAAAAAGCGCTTTCACGTAATGCATTCATAACTGTTCCCAGGCGAAGCCGGGTCGGGTTGCTAGTATTTATATAATAATAATAATAATAATAATAATCACATACTAACAGCATGCCCAGTACTTGCGCAAAGGGACTAGGTACGCAGACATGGCAATGTAGCTAAAATCATCTACCAAAAACTATGCAAGCAGTGTCAACTATCAACAGATCTAGAGCCATACTTCAGACTTCACTCACACCCCATAGTACAAAATAATACATGTTAAATAGATTGGAATTCATGTGTCATCACGAACAAGACAAATGCTACCAATAAACCGGACCTCATTGCCACAGACAGAGTGCACAAGAGCACTTGGCTCATAGACATTGTAGAACTAAACTCCTACAACATTAGAACAAAGACCCACGAAAAGATAAGCAAATATATGGACCTGGCGACAGAAATGAAACGCCTGTGGAAACGACAAACAGTCACTGTCGTCCCAGTTATAATCTCAGCCACGGTAGTAATACCGAAACAGCTCAATCATTTTTAGCCTATTTTCATTTATGAAAAAAATAGGCTTATGAGATCACCTATTGTCCGTGTGTCTATCTGTGTGTGCGTGTGTGTGTGAGATGGTGTGTGTCCCCCCCCCCTAATAACTTCTAAACGGCTGGAGCTACTTCAATGAAACTCGGTAAGTTCATAGTACTATTCCGGACGACCCCGACCGAGCCCTTCAAATTTTGTTACATCTCACCCATCCAACATGGCGGCAGTGCGAAATATTTCACCAGCATTCAATATCTCCGAAACTATCACCGGTATCACCCTGGAATATTTTACGGTGACAAGGGAAACTTCTAGAAGTTCACCTTTGTGACTTTTGAAAACCTGGTACTACAAAACCAACATGGCGGCCAAGCGAATTTGCGACTTTTGAATAGACGATTCTCGCGATTTTAACTACCAAACGCAATAAAACTTGGTACAGTATATGTTTATACACATCGTAATGCACCGACATCAAACTTCGTTCAATTGTTTACATAGCCATAAGATGGCGGCTGTGCGAAATATTTCACTGGCATTCTATATCTCTGAATCTATTAGGGGTATCACCCTGAAATTTTGTACGGAGATAAAGGGCACTACTGGAAGTTCATCTATAAGACTTTCAAAAACCGGTTAACTACAAAACGAATATGGCGGCCAAGCGAACTTGAAAATTTTAAATAGACCTTTCTCACGATTTAATGATCCAAACGCAATGAAACTTGGTAAAGGAAACGTTTATACACATTGTAATGCACTGGTATCTAATATAGTTCAATTGTTTACATAACCTCAAGATGGCGGCTGTGCGAATTTTATAATTAAGTTCTTATTTCTTGTGTCGTAATCATGCGATCGAAGTGAAAGATTGAATAATGAACCTACGCAATAATTTTCCTTTAATGGTACATGACTCTATGGCCTATACATATAACAATCCAACATGGCGAACATCCAAAATATTCAGATGGATCTCAATATCTACGAATCTATTATAGCAATCAAACTGAATTTTGTAATGTTGATAGGGGCTATGAACATAACTTCACCCCTAGGACTTTCAATAACCTGGTGATCACAAATCCAACATGGCGAAGACGCAAAGTATAAATATTCACATGGTCGTTTCTCGCAATTTAACCATCCGAGTGCAGTGACACTTGGTACAGTAAATCCTTATACCAATGTTAATCCATTGATATCTATTTTTTTCAATTGTTTCCATAACCACAAGATGGCAGCTGTGCGAAATTTTAAAATCTCGTTTTTACTTTTTGTGTCCTAATCATCTGAAGGAAGTTTTCATACTACACGTACACAATAATCTTCATGTAACAGTACATAACTCTAAGACCTACATATATAAAAATCCAACATGGCGACCATCTGCAATATTTAGTCGGTTCTCAATATCTACGAATGTATTACAGCAATCAAACTGAAATTTTGTATGTTGATAGAGGCAATTAACATAAATAGGATATATGAAAATAGGCTGTATAGTTATTCACGGAACTACTTGTTAATCAATAAATCAGGAATAGTATTGCAATATTCCAAACTCTGCGTGTTTATAAGTGCAGATCGAAGAGAATCTGATAGCTTTCGTATAAAAACTGTAGAGCCAAGCGGGCTGCCCCAAGACAAGAAAGTTCTCAGCTGTTAAGAGCTATAAGAAGAAGGACAGACGATACTTCAGGAACTTAACTGGTTTCCCACTGTCTCGACAACACAACCCACTCACCTGTTAAAGCCGTTTCAAACGACCCTCCAGTCGAAGTCATAAAAAGGGCCTTCCATTAAATCAACTATATTTTCCGCATCGTTCCAGGTAAGTGTATCGACACCACGGAAAGTGACCTAGTTATACATTCTCTTTTCTGTTTATTGCCATATATTTTCTCAAAATGTATAAAATATAATAATTATAGTCTATTATTAAGAATTAAGTGCTAATTGTTAGTGAGATGGTGCAGTTCGCGATCACGAATTGACTTATCAGCACATCAGAAGAGTAATCGTTTTGAAGCGTTAAATCAGAACTAGTATTGCAATAGTATTATTATTATAATAATTATTATTATTAAGTATATTATAAAGTTTAAACAAAGAATGTTCCAGAAAGTAACAGTTCATTAGAAAATGGATTGGACGTCGGAGATGATATTTCTAGCACAGGGTGTTTCCTTGAAAAGAGGAGTGGGGACAACACACAGAGATTAAAGAAAAAGGCTTTTTATTGTACCATGCAGATACATAATTTACAAAAGTAGCTCCGTGAAGAAATAAATAGCCGATTTTCATATATCCCACTATTCTTTTCCATTAAAATTCTTCGGCATATTATAAGGATTTCCCATGCGATATACTAAATAGGTTTTGGTTCACGACCTATGTCTTCACCAACGCCATTCATAGAGCAGTTATGTGCCAGAATATATGGCTTTCAATATCGGTGAATAAGACTCCTCCCGTGAGATGGATTCCTTCTGTAACCGGGAATTAATTTTTAGAAAAGTCAAATGCACGGCTTCTATGATTTACGAAAAGTAACCTACTGACTATAGTGCCATTAGGTGAAAATTGTTATCAAGCCTCCGTGGTTTAGGCGAAAGATCTCCGACCTCTCACTGCTGGGTCCGTGGTTCAAATCCCGATCATTCCATGTGCGATTTGTGCTGGACAAAGCGGAGGCAGACAGGTTTTTCCCCGGGTACTCCGGTTTTCCCTGCCACAATATCATTCCAGCAACATTCTCCTCTATCATTTAATTTCATCTCTCATTCATTTAATCATTGCCTCAGAGGAGTGCGACAGGCTTCGGCAGCCGGCACAGTTTATATCCTCGCCACTTTAAGCACAGTTGCGCAACACGGAATTACAAGCGTGGTTCAAGTTAAATCAAGATTCGCAAGCCAGAAGTCCGTATATATATATATCCTGAAACACCAGTATATTACGTCTGGATTAAGAGCAACTGCCAGTGGCAAAAAAGAAAAAATGTTTCAAAAAATATAGGCAGAATGTATAATGTTTCACCTACAGAAACAGAAAGGTATTATTTACGCCTGTTATTGCTTCACGTCATAGGTGCTACCAGCTTCCAGGATCTACGAACATACAAAGCAGTTGTCTATTCTACTTTTAAAGAAACAGCTAAGGAGCGAGGTTTGCTGATTGACGATTCTGAATGGCAGCGTTGTTTGGCAGAAGCGTCAAAATTTCAGATGCCTTCTCAGTTACGACAACTGTTTTCTTACAGGGCCGATAACCTAGATGTTAGGCCCTTTAAAACAACAATTATCATCATCATCATCATCATCATGTTTTCTTACATATGTATCTTTCAGACCCCTTCAAATGTAAGGTAGTTATGGGACATTTTCAAGAATTCATTATCAGAAGATTATCTGCAGTTTCACGAACCTAACATTACTTATCAGTTCACTCTTATACACATTTCTATTACATTAAAGCTCCATGGTCTTCCCATTACTTCTCTCGAATTGCCAGCTATTATTGATAATTTCCCTTAGACAAATTTACCAATGAATTATCCAAAACTTAATGAGGATCAATTAAGTCGTATGATAAACCAAGCAAATGGAAACCAAACGGCTATAATTACAGAAATTTTGGGGTTAGTACAAAACAGCAATGAAAGGATGAGTAATGCATATTTTATTGACGGTCCAGGGGGCACCGGGAAAACATTTCTTTTACCAATGCACCTCTCTATGCATAATTACATGTGATGATGGCCTCCTCCCTTGTAAAATTCCAATCCGGAGGTAAACTAGTCCCCCGTTCGGATCTCCGGGTTGGGACTACTCGAGAGGGGGTTAACATCACAGAAGTGACAAAGAGGAAATCTGACATTCTACGGATAGGAGCGTGGAATGTTAGAAGTCTGCTGGGAGTTGGAAGGTTAGAAATCTTAGAAAGGGAAATGGATAGGTTGAGGTTGGATTTGGTTGGGATTAGTGAAATGTGCTGGCAGGAAGAACAGGGCTTTTGGTCAGGTGACTATAGGGTCATTAGCACTAAATCAAACAATGGACAAGCCGGAGTTGGTGTCATATTGAGTAGGAAACTTGGACAGCGGGTGGAATATTATGAGCCATATAGTGAACGGATTATTGTAGCAAAAATCAATACAAAAGCTACGGGCACCACAGTGGTACAAGTCTATATGCCTACCAGTCAAGCTGATGATGAACATGTTGAAAAGGTCTACGAAGAAATAGATGAAATTCTGAGGTATATCAAGGGTGATGAAAATGTTATAGTAATGGGAGATTTGAATGCTATGGTAGGAAAAGGAAGGGAAGGGAAGATAGTAGGAGATTTTAGATTAGGTGAAAGGAATGATCGAGGAAGCAGACTGATAGAATTCTGTACCGAGCATGAGTTGGTCATAGCTAACACCTTATTCAATAACCACAATAGAAGAATATACACATGGATGGGACCAGGAGATACAGGGCGTTACCAAATCGACTTCATTATGGTCAAGCAGAGGTTTCAAAACCAGATTTTGGATTGTGAAACATATCCCGGTGCTGACGTAAACTCTGACCACAATCTGGTTGTTATGAAATGCAGATTAAAGTTGAAGAAACTGAAGAAAAGTCAAAAGCCAAAAAGATGGGCAATAGACAGACTGAAAGAGAAGGATGTAAACGAAAGATTCAAGGAGAGTATAAAGGAAGGACTAATGAAAAACCCTAAACAAACTTCAATTGCAAACGAATGGGCACTTTTGAAGAATGAAATAACAAAATCCGCAGAAGAAACCTTAGGTAGGAAAGAAAGAATAGGTAGAAAATCGTGGATCACACAGGATATACTAGAATTGATGGACGAAAGGCGGAAACACAAGAATGTAAGAGATGAAAAGGGGAAAGCAGAATACAGACGTCTGAGAAATGAGGTTAACAAGAAGTGCAAGGAAGCGAAAGAAGAATGGTTGAAAGCGAAATGTGCAGGTATAGAAAATTGTCTGCAATTAGGAAAAGTAGACACAGCTTATCGAAGGATTAAGAACACTTTTGGGGAAAGGAAGACTTAAGTGCTGTAATATTAAAGACATAAATGGAAAGCCTCTAACAGATGAGGAAGAAAAGGTTGAGAGATGGAAACCATACATAGTGTGTTTGTATAAGGGAAAGGAGATTGAGAATCATGTAATGGAAATGGAGGAGTAAATTGATGAGGATGCGAAAGGAGATTTAATATTGAGATCGGAATTTGACAGAGCATTGGAAGACTTAGGCAGGAACAAAGCTTCAGGCATAGATGATATAACGATTGAGATGCTACGCTGAATAGGAGATGAAGGTCTGATCAGGTTATATAACTTGGAGTGTAGGATTTATGAGACAGGTGAGGTACCCCCTGATTTCAAGAAGAATGTTATCATCCCCATACCGAAGAAAGTAGGAGCTGACAGATGTGAAGATTACCGTACAAACAGCTTGATTACTCATGCTTCAAAGATCCTGTCTAGAATAATTTACAAGAGGATAGAAAGCCAGATAGAAACGGAGTAGGGTGAAGACCAGTTTGGTTTCAGGAGAAATGTAGGAACAAGGGAAGCTGTACTGAGTCTTAGGCTGATTTTGGAAGGTAGAATAAGGAAAGATAAGTGAACGTTCATGGCATTTGTAGACTTAGAAAAGGCTTTTGATAACGATGATTGGACTAAATTGTTTGACATTTTGAAAACGATTGGAATAAAGTACAGGGATAGTAGGGTGATCTACAATCTATACAGAATCCAGACAGCAGTCATTCGAGCTGAAGGACATGAGAGAGAAGCTAGTATTCAGAAAGGTGTAAGGCAAGGCTGCAACTTATCACCCATGCTTTTCAATCTTTACATTGAACAAGCAATGAAGGAAATTGGAGAAAAATGTAAAAGTGGGAGTGAATATTCAAGGAGAAATAATTTCAACTCGGAGATTTGCCGATGACATCGTCATCTTGGCCGACAAGCCTGAGGATTTGAGTGAGTTTTTGAATGGTATGGACTCCGTCTTGAGGAAACAACTCATGATGAAAATAAATAAATGTAAAACAAAAATACTGGAATGCAGCCGAAATAAATCAGAAACCTCTATGGAGATCAATTTGGCAGGGGAAAAGCTAAAGGAAGTAGGAGAATTCTGTTACTTAGGAAGCAAAATAACCAGTGATGGACGAAGCAAAGAGGATATAAAAAGTAGGTTAGCTCAGGCAAGGAAAGCATTTCTACAGAAAAGGAATCTGTTGACATCGAATATAGATTTAGGTATTAGGAAGTCATTTTTGAAGGCCTTTGCCTGGAGCGTGGCACTCTATGGAAGTGAAACTTGGACTATTGGTGCAGCAGAAAAGAGGAGAATTGAAGCGTTTGAAATGTGGTGTTACAGGAGAATGATGAAAATCAGATGGGTAGATAGAGTTACAAACGAAGAGGTATTGAGACTAGTGGGAGAGGTGAGATGTTTCTGGCGACTGCTAATGAAGAGAAGGGATAGGTTGGTAGGACACATACTAAGACACCTAGGAATAGCAAGCTTAGTTAGGGAAGGAAGGGTTGTGGACAAGAACTGTAGGGGTAGATCAAGGTTAGAATATGTTTAAAAATATTGTCTCGGATGTAGGGTGTGGTAGCTATGTGAAGATGAAACGATTAGCTCAGGACAGGGAGGCATAGAATGCTGCATCAAACCATTCAAAAGACTGAAGACTCAAACACACACCAATGCTTGATTCACAGTTGCACAAATATGCGGTTAAGTGTAGTTTCTGTTGCATGGACTGGTATTGCAGCAATGTTACTACCTCAGGGGCGCACTGTATACAGCCAGTTAAAGTTACCTCTACATTTACATGACAGTTCTGCGTCAGAAATAAAAGTTAACAGCAAGGAAGCGTTTTATATTCGTTCAGCAAAAATTATCTTCTGGGATGAAGCCCCTATGGCTAATAAGCACGCGTTGATGTCTGTAAATCGGTTGCTCAAGGACATCATGAATAACGACTTGCCTTTCGGAGGAAAAATTATCATCATAGGTGGAGATTTTAGGCAGGTATTGCCTGTTGTGCCTCGCGCATCTAAAGCAGCATCAGTCCTAATGTCAGTAAGTTTCTCTCCTTTGTGGCCATTATTCAAAATTTTAAACTCAAAAAAATATGCGAGCGGATAAAGATCAACGTGACTTTGCAAACTTCTTCATACAAATTGGTAACGGTGAAAACCCTCACGTCGATGGAGAAAATTCAGAATTAGTCCCACGCTGAAAAATATTTCACGTTTTTCAAAAATAGCAATTTTAGCACATAAAAATGAACATTGTAAAGAAATCAATAACAAAGTTTTAGACCTAATCCCAGGATAATCGAGAACTTACATCAGTGTGAATAATTTGATTACTGAAGATGAGAGTGAACTTCTACAATTCCCAATAGAATTTTTAGACAGCATAGGCATAAGTGGATTGCCACCTCATATCCTTCGACTAAAGGAAGGCTCAATTGTGATTTTGTTGAGAAATATTAATGTTACCCAAGGTATGTTGAACGGTACTAGACTGTTGGTTTGGAAGACGCATGACAATTGCTTACACCTGGAAATTATTACTGGCATAAATTTTGTAAACAATGTCCTACTCCCTCGCCTTGACCTTACACCATCACATACTTCTATGCCATTTTCCTACAAAAGGAGGCAGTTTCCAGTACGTTTGGCTTTTTGTATAACTATCAATAAAGCTCAAGGTTAAACACTAGATCAAGTAGGCATATATTTACCTCAACCGGTGTTTAGCCACGGACAACTTTACTGTATGCCGCACTATCGCGAGCAAAATCATTTCATGACGTCAAAGTTCAAATAGAACCAAAAGGTAAGCGAACAGCAAATGTCGAATGGAAGGAAGTACTATTAGAATTTTGAAACGAATGTTGCGGAGGAGCACATACCTCAGCAAACGGGGCACAGATTAAATAACAATTATACAAATACGTCCGCATCCCTAATACGATAACTGTCCTGTGGTAATGGTAAAAAAATTACTATTGTCCTACATCGGTGATTACTATCCTACATCCTGTTATTTCTTTCCATCAGTTCTATAACAAAGATATACTCAATCAAATTTACAGCTTAATAAATATTAATTCATTCTGTGTGAGTTATCTTTTCATTTCTCATCAATCGCCTTTACTTACAATTCTATCTGCAGGGGTGGAGGCGATAGCTGTCTTTACAGAGATGTGCAAATTATTAGATTCGATGTCAGTTTTCGAAAATTGCATTTTTACTTTTCACGGTTTAATGCACTAAGTATTTTTACAAGGCGGTGAAATTACTTCAAATGTTTAACCAAGACTCCTAATTACATTTTCATTTAAGAAATTCAAATTAAAATGATTTTTTAGAATTTCCACTAATAGAGGAGCCTTGCAAATGCAAAATGCCACACGTTTCGTTTTTATTACTTCACTCTACTTAACGTGTGAATTTAGAGCAGAGGGATTTGGGGTCTTTTAACTGATGAACGCTATTGAACTATTCAAAGATTCGTGAACTGTGCATTGACATCACCTGACTTGAATTCTAAAGTCAATGAAAAATTGAAAATGGACCCAGCTCAGATATCCCTCGGAATCCAATAATCTGAAAGTTTCCAGGCGCAATTCCTTATGGGAAAAGGTGTAATTCCACGGGAGAGGAAACACTACTAAGTAGGACAACAAAAGAAGTTGGTCAATAAAATGATTTTGAATAAAAGTAATTATGTCTAATTAAAATTATTTATCTAATTCTATTAATTTGCACACCTCTATATGTTAACCAAGAGTTACATCTCTAAATTCAAATATAAGAGACCCATCTTTTATTTTAAATTCATACCATTGTTCATAAGTAGACAAAACACCAAATTGTACCGCTGTAGCCTTAAATTGTGTGGATATCTCTATCTACTTAGTATAAAACAAAGTTCCCAATTCTTGGATGTAACGGGTAATCTCGAGAGCAACTTGATGGATTTTGATGCGGTTTTCACCATTCTGTAAAGGAATTCTCGATGAAGGATTAGGTAGAAAAACATTTATTTATGACCAAACGAAGCCGAGCATTTACGATTTCAGTGAATTGAGTTGAGGAAAAACCTAACTTCCATGTGTCTTTTAAGCTTACACTGGGTAAACCGTTAAAAATATAGATATTCTCTGAGAATTGTTCAGCATGAAAAGTTCTGCAAGAAAGTCCGCGACAGCTCCCACATCGACCACTGTAAGTGATTTTACGTTTTGATTTCTTCCAGCAATCTCCATTCAGTGGAAATTTAACCCTTAGCTACACGCATCTCTTTCACTAACATTCTAAGCCGCAATATAGGTTTTCATTCTTTTTCGTAATTTACTGACTTGTTAAACGGGTAAAATTGATTTGTATGGAGAATTATACAGATTCTATGAGAATACATTGAAAAAATCTATCAGTATGTATGTAATTCTTATTAAAAATATATTATTGGGAGGGATGAGATAAGGACATATCTACTATTCATACTTAAAGTAATTAAAAATTCTTATATACATGTATTGGACAAAGAAGAAAAAATAATAATATTCACACACAAAAGAGATATTGAGAATTATTGGATTGAGATTGCCCTTTTTTCAGGCTCATATTAGAAGACATTGTACCTGATGCTCAACTAGCTCAAGAAATACACTAGAGTAAAAGAAAAACTGTTTGTCAGAATCATGTAGGCCTATACACTTAGATACTTGGCTTGGAAAAGGACACTTTCTGCTAATTTACAGTACGAAATAATATACAGTGCCTAAATACACAAAATAACTCTGCACTAGGACTTAAAAATCGAATAGATCCTCTTCATCCAGTACTTGGAGCAACCTCTCAATCTCCTGTTGTTGACAGCCATGTCGAGACCTATAAACAGAAGGCAAGCGTGCAGACTATGTGCTGACATCGATGATAATAATGATGGAAGTATAGAAATAAACAACTAAGGTAAAATAAGTTAAATACTTACATTATTTCACAACGCCGATTCCAGCCAGTTGTTACACGCTAGTGGTACGGAATGCCGCATTCGCGCACCTCGCACTTTGACAACCTGTCTCAGACTGATTGTGAACCAGACAGGCTCCGAACCTACCCCCTCCCCTGCATCACATGTCGAACAAAGGATATAGCGGGTGATCTCACAGAACTCGTAAGTGTTTACCACATCCAAGAAAGTTTTGCAAAAACTAAGGGTTAAATTACTAGCTTCAGAGTGAGTTTACGAGCTTGCGAGCTACCTATCACCCTAGCTTCAGCCAGCATCAAACTGCCGAGTCGTGTCGAGTTAATTCTTCAGAGAAGAGTATAGCTTATGTGTTGGAGTTAGCTGTTCCCCTCGGCTTTTCAGAATTGCGTCTGGAACCTGACGTCCGTGCGCCTTTTAAGCTTACGCAGGGTAAATAGTTGGACACACACACACAGAGGACGGGCAGACACCCACACATTTGATCTCATAAGTCTACTTCATCATTTACCCAAAAGCGACGGTACCGTAAATATCTGATCAGGTCACTAGCATGAAGACATGCAAATGTCATATGGACAGATGTGATGTAGGATTGTTGAAGTATGCATTTAAATTTGGACTTATCAGCAGACCTAGAATCATGTAGGCAGCACTCCAAATTAATGTAGAAGGTCATGTACTATACGTGTGCAAAGTATCAAGCCATTGGCTTGCATACTTTCTGATATATTGGTATAAGATAACAAAATAGAGAGAGCATTTATTAACAGTTGGCAGCCCTGGTTGCTCTTAAGAATACGCATTATCATATCTGTCATGATACATACAGTACAAAGGAAATTTAGTTGATATCCAATTGGCAGTGTAGAAGTTACATCCATTTAAAAATTGGACCTATCAGCAAGCTTTGACTCATGTTGGCAACACTGTCATTTATGGCCTCCTGGAAATTAATCTGGAATCTAATAATTATCTATGTGTGTGACATTGTTGGAATAGCTCCAATGCATACCTTCCAAGATATCCAACATGGAGCTCAAATTTCAATTGCGATTTTTCAGCAGTTGGTTGCATTTTTAAATATGGTCGTGAGATATTCCTCTTTTCTTATACCAAATTTGGTGTAGATAGCTGCAGCCGTTTAGGAGATTATGGGGGGTCGGGGGTGGGGACAAAAACACACACACAGACAAACAGACAGACAGACAGGACAGTAAGACAGACAATCTCAAGCAGCCTTTCACCTCCCTATAAGGCTTCCAAAAATATGGTTATATCGCTTTCACGGCCAACGAATTAAAATTCAGCATTTGTTCTAGGTGTAGCGTCTTGTGCGGGGTTTGTTCTTCCGAATAAACATTTTTCCACGATGTTAATGTAATTGGAGAAGCCTGGTGAGAGATTACGCGTTCTTCAGTGAGTTAATCCTCCCTTTTGTATGCACTTCCCAAGTAATTGTACGTACCTGGGGATGTCAAGCGTTCGTTATGGTTCATTATTAGTTTAGGTGTTGCCAGTCCATTGAGGGGATGTTTATGTTACGTTCATTGTTGGGTTCCTTGTAGGGGCTATGTGCTCTATCTTCGTTGCATTGTGGTCCCTTGTGTGGGTATGTTATTGTTGTTGAGTGTGGCCGCTCAGAATTGTGGTTCGTGAGGTCTTGTCATCCCAGGGAGGTGCTGCTGTTTGTTTATTGTGAATTGGCTTTGATGAGATGTGTTATGTCTTTAGTTTTGCACCTTTTTTATTTTCTTATTTTTTTTAGCGTATGACTGTTTAGTGCCGGGAGTGTCCGAGGACATGTTCGGCTCGCCAGTTTTTGTAGCTGCTTCGAGACGGACACCCAATGGGTGAGTTACAAGTACCGTTGGGGAGGAAAGTTTGGATGTAAGGACGAGGAGTTGGAAGGTAGCGGCTGTGGCCTATAGTTAGGGACCAACCCCGGCATTTGCCTGGAAGGAAGATGGGAAACCACAGAAGACCATCTTCAAGGTTGCCGGCGGGGGGATTCGAACCTCCTCGCCTCTCGGATGTGAGCAACTGCCAGCAGTCATGCCGTAACGACCACGGCTAACTCACTCGGTATCTTTATTAATGACTGCTTATGATAGGTTCTTTCCTATAGTGATTTTCTCAACTCAACTCGCTCTTGTGGGACAGAATTTGGTCTGGTTACGTTGGCATCGTATGAGCTTTTAAGTTCTATCTTTGTGTGGAATGTCAATTTCATCCGTTGACATTTGACGTCTTCTGACTTTTGTGAATTGGAAATGTTGGAATTAACTTCTGGGAATTTGTTTAGCTGCCTTCGAGAATACTTCCTCCTCCTTAAGGTTTCATGTTTCATTAACCTTCGTTGTCTTTCGCCTCAGTCATTAACGTCCCCATTACCTTCTCTTGAATACATTCTGGTTTCCTTTACTTCATGACAAAAATATGTTACATTTGATTTCGTATCTATTGGTTTGTTTCCCTAATCGAGCTCCTAACCTCATAGCTTTTTTGAGCGCCCCGGTGAGTGGTTTTAGGGTTGCAGCTTATTCCTCGGTGTCACCATAGTTTGATGGTTTGAACGAGATTTGTCATTGACTACCCAGTCCTTGCGCAGTTGCAATAATAATAATAATAATAATAATAATATAAATAATGATTTCAACAAATGCGGAGCTGTTAAAACCACGTGAATTGTTGAGCAATTAAGAAAGGATACCGTGGGCGTTCAGTAACGCTTCACTATTAACAACGGGTAGCTGGAAGACGGGAATTCAATGTTTCGAATCACGGTGCTGATGTTCTTTAAATTTCGACACTCACTCCAGGAAGATGCCAAAATTGTACTTTATTTCATATCCAAGGGCACCTATCACAAATCAAGACCCTAATTATTACATGTCCACTCACTATTAAAGACAGTACAGAAGTATAGGTTAGCAGACAAATTTGACTCGAAACCTAATACAGGGTAGTATAGTATCTAAAGATAACCTAGCCACATGTGAAGTGAACAATATAACCAGCAATGCAATGCATTTTGCCACTAAGTAAGACAACTACTCTGAGATAAACAAGTGCCACTCAAAACCAAGGTTACACTGTACAAATCATACTACACACCAATCCTCACTTACTGCCTGGAAACCATCACACTAACCAGGAAGAACAATTCGAAACTCCAAGCAGCAGAAATGAAGTTCCTGCGTACAATGATCCAGAAGACCATGAAAGACAAGATCGGGAATGATAAAATCAGAGAAGAGGTGACAATAGAAGACTCTATACTACAAAAGATCCTGAATGCTAGAATGAAGTGTTTCGGCCACGTGAGAATGAGTGCGAATAAAAGTGCAAGAAGGAAGACCTAGGAGGGAGGAGACCAGTTGGCAGACCTAGAAAACAATGGACAGATCTGGTGAAGAAGGATGTACAGGAGAGAGCCCAGGATAGGGAGAGGATTGTGAACGAAGAATGGTTCATCGATCGACAGAGATGGAGGGGGCTCGTATACCACACCCGGGAAACTGGAATTGGTCAACGATGATGATGATGATTATTATTATTATCCTAGTACACGGGGCTAGAGACCACGATCTCCAAAACCCTCACAATGAAATAACAAACAATGCATTAGAGACAGGACATCATTCTGGCTAAATGAATTCTGTGCAGTCGCCAGTTTTGTAAGTCTCTTGGTTCGTCCCATTTCTTTGTACCTACAGTATTTCTATCCTACAATTAATTAGTCTCAGGCTTACCCATATCAGTGATTACGAAGGTTAGACTGCCAAAGTCAGAGCGATTCTCAACTAGGTAGATATAACATACGAGATGTGATCTTTACACTGCTCAGAGGGAATTTTAGAAAATGCCTCACCATTTCTGGAAAGCCAATATCTTCCTTCAACAATGTTATAGAATGTGACGTACTGGACAACGCATGCCTAATTTGAATAGTATAATTGAATCGGTCGACGACTAAAGGTTGTTGTTACACAGATTTTGTTCCCAGGACGGATTGGAATGTAATTGAAGTATTGGACAACGCATAGTATATCGTATGCGGTATTAGATTGTGTTTGTAATATAAACCCTTTTAGAATTTGCAGCTGAAGCCTTTCAGTTATTAGATGGAAAGCAGAGAAATAAATGTCTGACCTATGCAGGATTTGAATGTCAGAAGGTAACAAATGTGCCAATATGACAATGTTTAACACCAAACTCTGGCGTCTATAGCGTGGCAACTAGAACTGTGGCCATGAGCTGTAGACACTAAATAAATAATTAATTAATTAATTACTCTACTGCCAATTCAATGTTGTTGTTTTTTTAAGTCGTTTACCCTCCAGGTTGGTGGAACCCACGGACTCAGCGAGGGAACTCACCACTACCGCCTCTACGGGCAGTGTCCTAGAGTTGGGAACATCGAATCGGAAGGGATACAACTGGTGAGATGGGATTGGCACCTCGCCCTGGCGGCCTCACCTGCAAAGCGAACAGGGGCCTCATGAGGAAAGGTAAGGGATGGTGAGGATGAATAGGCAAGGAAGAGGGAAGGAGGCGGCCGTGGCCTTGAAGAATGTACCATTCCGGCATTTGCCCGAAGACGAAGTGGGAAATCACGGAAAACCACTTCGAGGATGGCTGAGGGGGAATCGAACCCCCTCTACTCATTTGGGCCACCCGAGGCTGAGTAGACCCCGTTCCAGCCCTCGTACCGCTTTCAAATTTCGTGGCAGAGCCGGGAATCGAACCCAGGACCTACGGGGCGGCAGCTAACCATGCTGACCGCCAGGCTACGGAGGCGACCCAATTCAATGTAATCTGATTAATGTATCAACAATCGCCATGGAATAAGCAGGTACAGGGTTATTAATGATTATTATTCAAGATGAGAGATGTCATGATAATACTCAAGTTACGGTAAGATGATTGATTAATGATTTAATTAATTAATTACCTGCCGAAGCAATGCTACCTCTATCACTGGTATTCAATTGGTGTGTGGTTATAGTGTCGGACTCCCAACTCTAAGATTGCAGGTTCGCTCCTGGCCATGGTAAGTGATTTTTGAAAGGCGACAAAAATCTTGATACTCATGTTATACGTTGGTTGGTTGGTCCTTAAGTTTAGGGGCTGCGACAACGCAGTCATGTAGCCCCGTGTATTTTGGGTGTGTGTAGAATCTGTCTGATAATCGGTGTTAATTGTGATGACTGTATTAGTGTGTGTTATCTGTTTTTTAATTTAAGTACAAACTGCAACTTAGAATTTTTCAAATAGTTCCTACTTTTGCCGCCAAGCGCCACCGTCAACGACTACTAGGCCAAGTTCAGAACTTACTACTAGACGCCACCGCAGTCGGCTCTTGGCAACGAACGTAGAAACCTATGAGCGTAGTTTACATTCTTAACCTATCGAATTTAGCTTCACACAGGTTCTTTAACATGCCATAAATCTATGACATGGGACCACCGGCTTTACTTCCCCTCCGAAGGAAGGCATACTGAGGGATTTTGAACGCTCTAAAAAAATCCGACGGCTTCAGCCGGGTTTGAACCCGCTATCTTGGGCATAAAAGCTCAGCATGCTACCGACTACGCCACCGAAGCCGCTACCATGTCATACGTTGTTGGCATGTTAAAGAACCCATTTGAATTCAGTAGGCCGTGTTCATAATGGCAAAATTAATCTCGGGATTTTCTGCCAACACAAAGTTCCTAATTTCTCTACTAGAAAGCGGTATAACGTCAAGGAACTTAGATATCTAACCTCCTTGACATTCATAACGCCCCAAGGAGCATTAAATTCGACACGCAAGCTGCCTTCTGGGTGTCATTTAACAAAGCATGCACCCGGCTCCCGAGGCCATACGATATTATTATTAATTCAATAAATAATGCAGAGTTTTTTTTTTGTCGTGTGATCTCAGAGGCCGAGTGCAGGTCTTTCTATTCGACGCCCGTGGGCGACCTGGGCGTCGGAATGAGAAAGGGAATGGATGAATATGAATGAAACTCGGCAAGGATGTGGAAGGAAGCGGCCGTGGGCTATCAGAAGGTACCGTCCCAGCATTTGCCTGGTGTTGAAAATGGGAAAACACGGAAAACCATTTCAAGGACGGCCAACGGTGGGGCTCGAACCCACGCGTCTACCGAGTCAGCCGAGAGCTTGGCCCCATGACCTAACGCTGCGCTTTAGCCAGCGCGAAGCGTAGCCACTGCTGTCGGTAATACAGAGTTGTTGTTAATTCATTTAAGGGGCTTGAGACATCTTTGTCATTAGCCCCGTGTGAGCGTTGAACTTGCTAGACAACCTGTACTGATGTAAAGACTGTAGTAATGTGTGTAACTGTATTAGGGATAGGGAAGGGGTAGACGCCCTGAGACTTGTTGTAAGGAGCAATCCGGGCATTTTCCTGGAGAGAGTGTAGTCAAACCCAGAGATAAACCATATTTAGGATAGCCGCTGTGATCTCCAGACTTTCTGCAGCTGCCCTCGCGGCCGTGGTGCACGATTCATCGAGCACCACTACACCGCGGGGCACGATAAGGAGTTGTTGATTATTTTAGGGGCTCTGCGACATCGTGGTCATGTAGCCCCGTGTACTTGGGAGTGTGTAGAAATTATCTGATAACCTGTGTCACTGTTATGTCTGTACTAGTGTGTGCATTAGAAATTGAGGTAGGGTCTGGGTAGGTAGCGGTCGTTGCTGTAAATTAAGTACCATCCCGGGATTTGCATGCAGTAGAAGTGGGAAACTACGGAAAACCACGTCCAGGTTGATTCAGGTAGGAATCAAACCCACCTCCTCTCAGTTTTACCTCACGAGCCTGAATCTACCCCGTTTTAGCCCTCAGACCAGAATTAATTTTTTGGCAGAGCCGGGAATCGAACCCGGGCCTTCGCGGTGACAGTCAAGAATGCTAGCCATTACACACCGTGGCGGACACGACAATTATGTCCAACACACCACTGCCAATACAAAGTAATCTGGTTGATGTATCAACAATCACCATATAACGAGCAAGTACCTTGTTATTGACAACTAGCAGTAGAGCCCGGCTTCGCCCGGTGGATTTATTTGTTATACAGTACTGGAGCACTCGAGAATAAGGATCGGAATAAATGAAAGTAAATTTGAAAGCACCAACGCTTATTGCAGCTGATAACCTCAGTATACTGCACCAACACCATCGCCCTTATACAGAGGCATACTATTGTTATGATGATAACTGTTTTAAGGGGCCTAAGAAATCTTTTTTGCACTAATTACTCCCCGTGACTGCAATTAATAAGCAGCTCGCAATTCTGCACCAGAACATTGGTAAGGGCGACGTGATGCGGCCCGCATTACCAGGCAACAATAGACTTCGGTATTATTGAAGCCGTTCTGGAGCGCTTGTTTTTCCGACTTACTGAACAAAAATCAATCTTTACGGTTATCTGATAGGAGTAGTCTAATGCTACATAGCCTAAACTATTCCCCTTAAATCAGGCTATCACATACAAAAATAATTTTTGGAATCCGACTGGTAGTTCCAGAGATTAGCGCGTTTAAACACATAAGCACACGAACAAACACACAAACTCTTCAGCTTTATTATATTAGTATAGATTATCCTTCAAGAGAAAAGTTATAATAATACACAAGTTACGTTAAGGCAAATTAATATCTAGCACTGAACACTCAAACTAGCAACTCTATGACGATATTGTTGCCGTCTTTTGCAATGTCGACTTATATTGGGCGTAATTTTCAAAATGAAATACCATGTCCTGTGGTTCGAATTCGACGTAAAGAATAGGTACCGTGGCTCATGATCGCGAGATTTACGGTCATTTTATTGGATGTAATATTTGTACACTATGACGGGAAATAATGGCTAACAAGCGACTGAACTAAAGAACACGCTTTGGCAACGTGTTGTACTAGTTGTCAAACTCCAGGAAATTTCATATCACTCCCGCTAAGTCCTTCAAATTCCTTCGTTTGAATTACAGAGTCAAGTCCATCAAGGTGGTTCCTTTAGATGGGAATGGCTTTCTACTCTCCTCAGGTTCTCGCTTCATGTCTGCAAATTGCAAGTCGCAAGTTCAGTTTCAACAGAAGAACTAAACCACTAATAGAAGGTCTATATTTGCCATGATCGTTGCCGTAAAACGCCAGAAGCAATCGAGTCCCGCAGGACTTGCAAAGCCATTAGTGGCTCCTTAACTTGGATTACTCGTCCCTCAGGACTCGCCTACACATGATGAGAAGAGCTCTTTTGTTCCATATGGCTTTCATTATCTAGAAACCCTCTGTTATTTCTTGTGATTGAGTAGCATTCCCTTCGTGCCAAAACTGGTGGTGGCTGCAATGCCAGTAAGAAAACATTTTCTAGTACAACGAATTACAATTCAAAGTTTTTGTGGCGAATCTGTTATGAATAAGCTGCCGGGAACATACGATTCTACAGGTCAGGAAGGGCTGAAAGACGTACAAAATGCTTGTGAAAAGTTACGTTACTTCTCAAAAGTAACTATGTTAAAGTCACCGTTACAGTTACTTTGACGAACTGTTATTTTACCGGTACATTTGTGGGTATTTAATAAATCTCTACTTAGTATAAAACAAAGTCTCCGATCCTAGGATGTTACGGGGAAACTCGATAACCACTGGATGGATTTAGATGCGGTTTTCACCATTCTGTAAAGGATATCTCGAGGATAATTTCTGTAGAAAAGTATTTATTTATGATCAAAGGAAGCCGAGCAGGAAGATTTCAGTGGAAAAGTCAAAAAAGAAACCTGGCGTCCGAGCGCTTTGTAAGCTTACACTTGGCAAACCGTTAAGAATATCTAAAGGATATCTAAATCCTATGAGTATAAAAAATTTTCAGCGTGAAAAGTTCTACAAAAAAGTCCGCGAGAGCATATGTCTATACTCAATACATCGCCCACTATAAGTGTTTTTACGTTTTAATTTCTTCCAACCATCTCCATTCAACTACTGAGGCGACAGTGTTTACGAGCTAACTAAGGGTGAGTCCATCATCCCTCTTACAGCCTAGCTAGCGGGCGAACCTATTGCCCCAGATACAGCCAGCAGCAAACCGTTGAGTCGTGTTGAGGTAAGACTTCTGAGAAGGGTGCTTTTGTTTGAAGTTTCCCTGGAAGTGCAACTCGGGTTTTCTTCATTTCTCCTGTGAAACACAGTCAAGTTAAGATTGCACGGAAGGGGGATTTGAGTTTAATTCACCTCGCCGTTCCCTGGATGTGCAACTCTCATTTCGCCTGTGAACTATTCGTTCCGCAAAATTCACAGTCAATTTAAGATTGGATAGAGGGGGATTATATTATATTAAATTATACTGTTTGGCGTATAATCTCTACTTAGTATAAAACAAAGTCCCCTATTCTTGGATGTCACGGGTAATCTCGAGAACCACTCAATGGATTTTGATGCAGTTTTCACCATTCTCTAAAGGATATCTCGAGGAAGGTTTCTGTAGAAAATAATTTATTTATGACCAAAGGAAGTCAAGCACTAACGATTTCAGTGCAAAGGTCGAAAAAAACAACAACTGGCGTCCGTGCGCGTTTTAAGCTTACGCTGGGCAAACCGTTAAAAATATCTATATGCTATGAGTTAAAGAATTATTCAACATTAAAAGTTCTACAAAAAAAGCCCGGGAGAGCATATCTCTATCTTCAATACATCACCTACTATAAGTGTTTTTACGTTTTCATTTCTTCCAACAATGTCCATTCAGTTACTGAGGTGACAGTTTACGAGCTAACTAGGGGCTAGTCCATCACCCCAGTTACAGCTTAGCTAGCGGACGAGATTATTGACCCAGATATAGCCAGCAGCAAACTGTCGAGTCGTGTTGAGTTAAAAACTTTAGAGAAGAGTGGTTGTGTATGGAGTTTCCCTGGAAGTGCAACTCGGCTGTTGTTCATTTCTCCCGTGAACTTTTCGATCCGCAAAATTCACAGTCAAGTTAAGATTGGACGGAAGGGGGATTTGTGTTTCATGCACCTCGCCATTCTTAAATTACGTCTGACAAGAACTTCTTGCACGTGTATCTCCATGATAATATAATTAATAGTCCAGTCAGTGATTTTAACCCATCATGCCGAGACGTAAAACGGATATTGTTCGTTGTTCATTGGCATTGTAAAAAATAGCGCTTATCACGTAATGCATTCATAACTGTTCCCGGGCGAAGCCGGGTCGGGTTGCTAGTATATTAATAAATGAATATACATAAATTAAAGAAATGTACCAATTTCGGCCATATTATAGCCCTTTTCAGCGACGTTGTTAAAAAGAAAAGAAACAAATATAATAATATTTTACTTGGGTTTTCTATGAAACATTTTAAGAAATAGATGAATTTCCACAGCCCGTCAGGCAATCAACTCAGTGTTGAAATCATCATAGACTGGATCTTCGATGAACACTGTTGCCTTTTTGGTGCATTTGTAATTAATTTTCGTTGTTTTCTCCACTTTTCCAAACGTAACGTTACTTACGCGGTAGACTGATGATTGTCCATTGGAAACTCAACCATATCCGGTCAATTAGATTAACAGTTTGCCTTTTGATACCACTACGAGCGCTAGTGTGAGTCAATGAAACTCAACCATATCCAGTCGATTAGATTAACAGTTTGCCTTTTGCTACCACTACGAGCGCTAGTGTGAGTCAATGAAACTCAACCATATCCGGTCGATTAGATTAACAGTTTGCCTGTTGCTACCACTACGAGCGCTAGTGTGAGTCAATGAGACTCAACCATATCCGGTCGATTAGATTAACAGTTTGCCTTTGCTACCACTACGAGCGCTAGTGTGAGTCAATGAAACTCAACCATATCCGGTCGATTAGATTAACAGTTTGCCTTTTGATACCACTACGAGCGCTAGTGTGAGTCAATGAAACTCAACCATATCCAGTCGATTAGATTAACAGTTTGCCTTTTGCTACCACTACGAGCGCTAGTGTGAGTCAATGAGACTCATCCATATCCGGTCGATTAGATTAACAGTTTGCCTTTTGATACCACTATGAGCGCTAGTGTGAGTCAATGAAACTCAACCATATCCGGTCGATTAGATTAACAGTTTGCCTTTGCTACCACTACGAGCGCTAGTGTGAGTCAATGAAACTCAACCATATCTGGTGGATTAGATTAACAGTTTGCCTTTTGCTACCACTACGAGCGCTAGTGTGAGTCAATGAAACTCAACCATATCCGATCGATTAGAGTAGCAGTTTGCCTTTGCTACCACTACGAGCGCTTGTGTGAGCCAATGAAACTCAACCATATCCGGTCGATTAGATTAACAGTTTGCCTTTGCTACCACTACGAGCGCTAGTGTGAGTCAATGAAACTCAACCATATCCGGTCGATTAGATTAACAGTTTGCCTTTTGCTACCACTACGAGCGCTAGTATGAGTCAATGAAACTCAACCATATCTGGTCGATTAGAGTAACAGTTTGCCTTTGCTACCACTACGAGCGCTAGTGTGAGTCAATGAAACTTAACCATATCTGGTCGATTAGCGTAACAGTTTGCCTTTGCTACCACTACGAGCGCTAGCGTGAGTCAATGAAACTCAACCATATCCGGTCGATTAGATTAACAGTTTGCCTTTGCTACCACTACGAGCGCTAGTGTGAGTCAATGAAACTCAACCATATCTGGTCAATTAGATTAACAGTTTGCCTTTTGCAACCACTACGAGCGCTAGTGTGAGTCAATGAAACTCAACCATATCCGATCGATTAGAGTAGCAGTTTGCCTTTGCTACCACTACGAGCGCTTGTGTGAGCCAATGAAACTCAACCATATCCGGTCGATTAGACTAACAGTTTGCCTTTGCTACCACTACGAGCGCTAGTGTGAGTCAATGAAACTCAACCATATCCGGTCGATTAGATTAACAGTTTGCCTTTTGCTACCACTACGAGCGCTAGTGTGAGTCAATGAAACTCAACCATATCCAGTCGATTAGATTAACAGTTTGCCTTTTGCTACCACTACGAGCGCTAGTGTGAGTCAATGAGACTCATCCATATCCGGTCGATTAGATTAACAGTTTGCCTTTTGATACCACTACGAGCGCTAGTGTGAGTCAATGAAACTCAACCATATCCGGTCGATTAGATTAACAGTTTGCCTTTGCTACCACTACGAGCGCTAGTGTGAGTCAATGAAACTCAACAATATCTGGTCGATTAGATTAACAGTTTGCCTTTTGCTACCACTACGAGCGCTAGTGTGAGTCAATGAAACTCAACCATATCCGATCGATTAGAGTAGCAGTTTGCCTTTGCTACCACTACGAGCGCTTGTGTGAGCCAATGAAACTCAACCATATCCGGTCGATTAGATTAACAGTTTGCCTTTGCTACCACTACGAGCGCTAGTGTGAGTCAATGAAACTCAACCATATCCGGTCGATTAGATTAACAGTTTGCCTTTTGCTACCACTACGAGCGCTAGTGTGAGTCAATGAAACTCAACCATATCTGGTCGATTAGAGTAACAGTTTGCCTTTGCTACCACTACGAGCGCTAGTGTGAGTCAATGAAACTCAACCATATCCGATCGATTAGAGTAGCAGTTTGCCTTTTGATACCACTATGAGCGCTAGTGTGAGTCAATGAAACTCAACCATATCCGGTCGATTAGTTTAACAGTTTGCCTTTGCTACCACTACGAGCGCTAGTGTGAGTCAATGAAACTCAACCATATCCGGTCGATTAGATTAACAGTTTGCCTTTTGCTACCACTACGAGCGCTAGTATGAGTCAATGAAACTCAACCATATCTGGTCGATTAGAGTATTAGTTTGCCTTTGCTACCACTACGAGCGCTAGTGTGAGTCAATGAAACTCAACCATATCTGGTCGATTAGATTAACAGTTTGCCTTTTGCTACCACTACGAGCGCTAGTGTGAGTCAATGAAACTCAACCATATCCGATCGATTAGAGTAGCAGTTTGCCTTTGCTACCACTACGAGCGCTTGTGTGAGCCAATGAAACTCAACCATATCCGGTCGATTAGATTAACAGTTTGCCTTTGCTACCACTACGAGCGCTAGTGTGAGTCAATGAAACTCAACCATATCCGGTCGATTAGATTAACAGTTTGCCTTTTGCTACCACTACGAGCGCTAGTATGAGTCAATGAAACTCAACCATATCTGGTCGATTAGAGTAACAGTTTGCCTTTGCTACCACTACGAGCGCTAGTGTGAGTCAATGAAACTCAACCATATCTGGTCGATTAGCGTAACAGTTTGCCTTTGCTACCACTACGAGCGCTAGCGTGAGTCAATGAAACTCAACCATATCCGGTCGATTAGATTAACAGTTTGCCTTTGCTACCACTACGAGTGCTAGTGTGAGTCAATGAAACTCAACCATATCTGGTCGATTAGATTAACAGTTTGCCTTTTGCTACCACTACGAGCGCTAGTGTGAGTCAATGAAACTCAACCATATCCGATCGATTAGAGTAGCAGTTTGCCTTTGCTACCACTACGAGCGCTTGTGTGAGCCAATGAAACTCAACCATATCCGGTCGATTAGATTAACAGTTTGCCTTTGCTACCACTACGAGCGCTAGTGTGAGTCAATGAAACTCAACCATATCCGGTCGATTAGATTAACAGTTTGCCTTTTGCTACCACTACGAGCGCTAGTGTGAGTCAATGAAACTCAACCATATCTGGTCGATTAGAGTAACAGTTTGCCTTTGCTACCACTACGAGCGCTAGTGTGAGTCAATGAAACTCAACCATATCTGGTCGATTAGAGTAACAGTTTGCCTTTGCTACCACTACGAGCGCTAGCGTGAGTCAATGAAACTCAACCATATCCGGTCGATTAGATTAACAGTTTGCCTTTTGCTACCACTACGAGCGCTAGTGTGAGTCAATGAAACTCAACCATATCCAGTCGATTAGATTAACAGTTTGCCTTTGCTACCACTACGAGCGCTAGTGTGAGTCAATGAAACTCAACCATATCTGGTCGATTAGAGTAACAGTTTGCCTTTGCTACCACTACGAGCGCTAGTGTGAGTCAATGAAACTCAACCATATCCGGTCGATTAGATTAACAGTTTGCCTTTGCTACCACTACGAGCGCTAGTGTGAGTCAATGAAACTCAACCATATCCAGTCGATTAGATTAACAGTTTGCCTTTGCTACCACTACGAGCGCTAGTGTGAGTCAATGAAACTCAACCATATCCGGTCGATTAGATTAACAGTTTGCCTTTGCTACCACTACGAGCGCTAGTGTGAGTCAATGAAACTCAACCATATCCGGTCGATTAGATTAACAGTTTGCCTTTGCTACCACTACGAGCGCTAGTGTGAGTCAATGAAACTCAACCATATCCGGTCGATTAGATTAACAGTTTGCCTGTTGCTACCACTACGAGCGCTAGTGTGAGTCAATGAGACTCATCCATATCCGGTCGATTAGATTAACAGTTTGCCTGTTGCTACCACTACGAGCGTTAGTGTGAGTCAATGAAACTCAACCATATCCGGTCGATTAGATTAACAGTTTGCCTTTTGCTACCACTACGAGCGCTAGTGTGAGTCAATGAAACTCAACCATATCCGGTCGATTAGATTAACAGTTTGCCTTTTGCTACCACTACGAGCGCTAGTATGAGTCAATGAAACTCAACCACATCCGGTCGATTAGATTAACAGTTTGCCTGTTGCTACCACTACGAGCGCTAGTGTGAGTCAATGAAACTCAACCATATCCGGTCGATTAGATTAACAGTTTGCCTTTTGATACCACTACGAGCGCTAGTGTGAGTCAATGAAACTCATTCACATCCGGTCGATTAGATTAACAGTTTGCCTTTTGCTACCACTACGAGCGCTAGTGTGAGTCAATGAAACTCAACCATATCCGGTCGATTAGATTAACAGTTTGCCTGTTGCTACCACTACGAGCGCTAGTGTGAGTCAATGAAACTCAAACATATCCGGTCGATTAGATTAACAGTTTGCCTTTGCTACCACTACGAGCGCTAGTGTGAGTCAATGAAACTCAACCATATCCGGTCGATTAGATTAACAGTTTGCCTTTTGATACCACTACGAGCGCTAGTGTGAGTCAATGAAACTCAACCATATCCGGTCGATTAGATTAACAGTTTGCCTGTTGCTACCACTACGAGCGCTAGTGTGAGTCAATGAAACTCAACCATATCTGGTCGATTAGAGTAACAGTTTGCCTTTGCTACCACTACGAGCGCTAGTGTGAGTCAATGAAACTCAACCATATCTGGTCGATTAGAGTAACAGTTTGCCTTTGCTACCACTACGAGCGCTTGTGTGAGCCAATGAAACTCAACCATATCCGATCGATTAGAGTAACAGTTTGCCTTTGCTACCACTACGAGCGCTAGTGTGAGTCAATGAAACTCAACCATATCTGGTCGATTAGAGTAACAGTTTGCCTTTGCTACCACTACGAGCGCTAGTGTGAGTCAATGAAACTCAACCATATCCGATCGATTAGAGTAGCAGTTTGCCTTTGCTACCACTACGAGCGCTTGTGTGAGCCAATGAAACTCAACCATATCCGATCGATTAGAGTAACAGTTTGCCTTTGCTACCACTACGAGCGCTAGTGTGAGTCAATGAAACTCAACCATATCTGGTCGATTAGAGTAACAGTTTGCCTTTGCTACCACTACGAGCGCTAGTGTGAGTCAATGAAACTCAACCATATCCGATCGATTAGAGTAACAGTTTGCCTTTGCTACCACTACGAGCGCTTGTGTGAGCCAATGAAACTCAACCATATCCGATCGATGAGAGTAACAGTTTGCCTTTGATACCACTACGAGCGCTAGTGTGAGTCAATGAAACTCAACCATATCTGGTCGATTAGATTAGCAGTTTGCATTTTCTGCCATTACAAGCGCTAGTGTGAGTCAATGCGGAGTTTCACTCGAAACTTTACAACTACTTCCGGTGTGAAGATTTAAAAAAGAAATCTAAAAACCCCTGAGGGCATTGAACCAAGGAACACATTGAAGAAAGAATCATGTAAATAAGTTCATTTGGCTAGGATTTGAATCAAAAAGAAAATGAGTAAAGAAGCAAGCGATTTTGGGCTGTTTTTTCCTGAACTGCATTTAACATGGGCCGGATTTTTTTATTTTGTTAAGTTTGATAGAGCTCTCGAAGGCTCACAATTTGAAACTTTTCTGGGCCATTTAGCCATTCAAAGTTTGGCACAATGAGGAAATAGCATACATTTATGTTTTTGCTTTTACGTTTACTTTGTCTGCCAAGAAATGTTTTCAACATAAAAACAGATCTGTAACAAATGTGGGCATTAATTTGATGTTAATAATAGTACATTATGCAACGAGCCTATAATGGCTATAATTAAGACACGAGTATTTTTATAAAACGAGCGTATGCGAGTTTTATAATTTCCATACGAGTGTCTTAATTACCATTATAGGCGAGTTGCATACGACTGTTTATGTTCGACGATAATTATAACTTTATAATATGTTTTACCATAAATATTCATAAATATCTGTTGAGAGTCAGCTACTTGAATTTTCTGATCGTAAGAGCGAGCGTTGGGTGTTATATCTCTGTCTTTCAAGATCTTTGAACGACCGACGCATGCGCTCTGTGTGCTTGCAATGCCATATGGTGGCCGTATGTTTACATCTGCCGCCCCTCAGTAATATTGTCACTGGAGTTGTTTGAAGACAATGCAGTGTGTAGAAATTATATTAAGGTACAGTGCTATTTGTTGTCTCATATTCGCCAGTTTATTTACGCGAACATATGAACGGTGCGTATTCCATGTCGGTAATTTATTACAGTTCGATGTTGTGTTTATGTCCGACATGTTGGATTTTGAGCGCACGCGTGAAGGTATCGTTACCTAATTGGTCAATGAACGAGCTCTGATTGGCTGGAGAAACTGCATCATAATGAAAAAGAGTGTTATAATGACCATCATTATGATACAATTTTCAGACCCATAATAGTGAGGGTCGAACATAAAAACAATTTTGTGAAAATGACATCTCTTAATAGTTGGTATAGTGTATTCCTATAAAACAATTACATTTTTTCTTTAAAAATTATCTTGAGGCAATAGAAAGCACAATTCACACCCCGTTGACTATCTCAAGATAATTTTAAGGAAAAAAGAAAAATGGTCCGTTGACTGTGTTATTGAAGTGGCTGTATTAGTGTGTGCATTTGTAATTCTGGGGAGGATTGGGAAGGAGGCGACCGTGGCCTTAAAGTAGGTACCATCCCGACATTTGCAGTTCATTACAATGCATTTCTTTTAAGTCTCGGGGCAAAGGATCATGTTTATACACACATCAAAAAAAGTTTTGCATCACCTCGGTTCCCAGATCTCCGGCATATAGACGTTGACTGTGTATATTGTATCCAAGATACAGTCCCTTTGACTGTTCATAGATGTCACTAAAACTGCTCAAAGATGTAAACAACCATGCATGAGCAGGGCCTATTAGACGGAGGGGGTACGACAGCCGATCAGTTCCAGTCATTCCACCAGGACGAAGGTACGCTGCTCATGTTGTCTGTAGTTCTACCATGCCTAGAAGGTCAATACCGCAGTTCGATCGCGTCCGCATTGTTACTTTGTGTCAAGAAGGGCTCTCAACAAGGGAAGTTTCCAGGCGTCTCAGAGTGAACCAAAGCGATGTTGTTCGGACATGGAGGAGGTACAGAGATACAGGAACTGTCGATGACAGGCCTCGCTCAGGCCGCCCAAGGGCTACTACTGTAGTGGATGACCGCTACTTACGGATTGCCGCTCGGAGGAACCCTGACAGCAATGCCACCATGTTGAATAATGCGTTTCGTTCAGCCACAGGACGTCGTGTTTCAACTCAAACTGTGCGCAATAGGCTGCATGATGCGCAACTTCACTCCCGACGTCCATGGCGAGGTCCAGCTTTGCAACCCCGACACCATGCAGCGCGGTACAGATGGGCCCAACAACATGCTGAATGGACCCCACGGAATTGGCATCACGTTCTCTTCACCGATGTGTGTCGCATATGCCTTCAACCAGACAATCGTCGGAGATGTGTTTGGAGGCACCCTGGTCAGGCTGAACGTCTTAGACACACTGTCCAGCGAGTGCAGCAAGGTGGTGGTTCCCTGATGTTTTGGGGGTGGCATTATGTGGGGCCGACGTACGCCACTGGTGGTCATGGAAGGCTCCGAAACGGCTTTACGATACCTGAATGACATCCTCCGACCCATAGTGCAACCATATCGGCAGAATATTGGAGAGGCATTTGTCTTCATGGACGACAATTCTCGACCTCATCGTGCACATCTTGTGAATGCGTTCCTTCAAGATAACGACATCGCTCGACTACAGTGGCCAGCATGTTCGCCAGACATGAACCCTATCGAACATGCCTGGGATATGTTGAAAAGGGCTGTTTATGGACGTCTTGACCCACCAACCACTCTGAGAGATTTACGCCGAATTGTCGTTGAGGAGTGGGACAATTTGGACCAACAGTGTCTTGATGAACTTGTGGATAGTATGCCACGGCGAATACAGGCATGCATCAATGCAAGAGGACGTGCTACTGGGTATTAGAGGTAGTGGTGTGTACTGCAATCTGGACCACAAATGCTGAAAGTCTAGCTGTATGATGGTACAACATGCAATGTGTGGGTCTCATGAGCAATAAAACGAGCTGAAATGTTGTTTGTGTTGATCTCTATTCCCTTTGTATTTAACGGTTCCGGAACTCTTGGAACCGAGGTGATGCAAAACTTTTTTTGATGTGTGTACATTTGTACATTTTGGGAACAAGAATATGAAAATGTGAGTGGTTATCGTGTCGGTCTACTAACTCCAAGCTTGCAGGTTCGCTCCTGGCCGTGGTAAGTGATTTTTTGAAAGGCTGCCAAAATTACGACACGCATGTCATACGATGTTGGCATGTCAAAGAACCCATTTGAATTCAGTAGGCCGTGTTCATAGTGGCAAAATTACTCTCAGGAGTTTCCGCCAACACAAAGTTCCTCATTTCTCTACTAGAAAGCGCTATAGTGCTTCAAGGAACAACGAAATTCTACGTGCAAGCTACACTCTGGGTGTCAAATAACAACGCTTGCACCTGGCACCCGGGGCCATACGATATAATTATTAGTCTATTATTATTATTATTATGAGTATTATTCTTCTTCTTCTTTCTTCGATTCGGCCAACTAGGGACCACGTCAGTTCAACTGTGTCTTCTTCCGAGCTCTAACTACCGCCCAGTGTTCCCGCATTCGTCTTCGGTGTTGTTCTTTTCTCTCTTGGGTCCAAGCCTTCCCTGTCTTCAGCTTCGGCTTTTCCTGGAAACCTTTGTGCGTACGTAGTTTTTCCTAAAGTGGAACACGCTCCTGGATATCTTTAGGGGAAATTTCCATTTCACGTAGATCTTTCTCAACTTTCGTATACCATGCCCCTTTGGTTTTCTTATCTTGGAAGTACGTCAATATCCGTTTTGATATCCTGCCTGGGCTCATTCGTGTCACGTGGCTATAAAAGGCAATCCTTCTTTTTCGAATCGTGTCACTGATCTTCTCCACGTGCTTGTACAATTCGTGGTGTGTGACGCCTTCTGTACTCGCTGTTTTCTTTGATGGGACCCAGGATTTTCCTCAAAATCTTCCTTTCTTTAGCCTCTAGTTTTTCCATCAGACCTTTCTTGTTCATTATTATTATTATTATTATTATTATTATTAAAAGTTTCCGTCGCAATGGTGGGATTTGGAATGTTATGGCGGTATCTGCATTAATAATACAGCTCCGTGTTTCCGCTATTATTGGGATGTGAGAATGGTGGTTTGTTGTGTCATTGTTGGGCTGTCATCTAGTGACTTGTTATTCAGTACTTCCTAGAGCATCGAGAAGTTTTGTAGTAGTAAAGATGATGGCGTAGTCGGTAGCATGCTGAGCTTGTATGCCGAAGATTGCAGTCGTCGGATTATTTAAGAGCGTTAAAATCCTTCAGTATGCTTTCTTTCGGAGGGGAAGTAAATCCGGCGGTCCCATGCCATACAGTTATGGCATTGTAAAATAACTTCCCACTAATTAAACTTGTGTGAAGCTAAATTTGCAGGTTAGATTTCGTTGAAACGCTCTATCAAAGTTCCAACGTTCACCACTAGGTGTCAATGACATCTGATAGCGGAAGTTTGAACTACTTGAAATGGAACGGAACTTGTAGCTCACCCCGCGGGTGTCCGCATTGAATCAGCTACAGCCTCTGGCGAGCTGAACATGTTCTCGGACACTCCCGGCACTAAATATAAGGTGCGCTTAAAAAGTAACGAGCCGGAGGCTGTAATGCGCAAAACCAGTGAAGACATCGGCTAATCGTGGCGTGTGTAACGAGGTGTGGTTCCGACCAAAGCATGGAAGGTCACAGCCCGTAGCTAGGGGGCTCACGTGCACGTCACGTGACGATACAAAGCGAGCAGCAGCATGCATCAATCGGCCAACGCTGTCAGTCACATTGCAAACAGTGACATGGAGGCGTCAAACGAAGAGAAAAGAGGTGTTGTTTGGTTTCTGACGGCGAAATGAGTAGGAGGAACGGACATTCAACGCCAAATGTCACAAGTGTACGGCGAACATTGCATGTCCCTTGCAAGGGTCAAGGCGTGGCACAAGCGCTTTAGGGAAGGACGGGTGTCGTTAGCCGATGATGCCCGGTCTGGGGCACCCCCCTTTATTACCGATGACTACGTCCAGCTGGTTGATGCACTCGTTACCCAGGACCGCCGAGTGACAGTGATCGCCATAGCCGCCGTGGTCGGATTGAGCGTCAGAGTTGTGCACACCATCATGAAGGAACGACTGCACTTGGGGAAAGTGTGACCCCAATGGGTACCCCACAGTCTACAAACCACACCAGGAAGCATGTCGAATTGCCTACTGTCTTGGTCTTGATTGGACAATTGATGCATGCTGCTGCTTAGTTTGTATCGTCACGTGACGTGCACGCGTGCCCTATAGCGACGGGCTGTGACCTTCCACGCTCTGGTCGGAACCACAACTCGTTACACACGCCACGATTAGCCGATGTCGTCACCGGTTTGCGCATTACAGCCTCCGGCTCGTTACTTTTTAACGCACCTTATATATATGCCTATAACGTGTTCTGCCCTTAGGCAGGTCTTCGCACAGCAGTTTTCCATGCAGTCCTCTCTTCAGCCGTTCTGTTTGTTGTTTGGTGGTAATATCCTGCTATCTTGACACTGTCCACCAGCTGGTACCTTCTCCATCCTCTTCCTCTCTTTCCGTTTACTGATCCTTTGAGAGCATCCCTCAGCAAACACTCTCTTCGCAGTCAGTGCCCAAGCCAGTTCCTCTTCCCCTCAGTTTACTGATCCTTTGAGAGCGTCCCTCAGCAAACACTCTCTTCGCAGCCTGTGCCCAAGCCAGTTCCTCTTCCTCTCAGTTTACTAATTCTTCGAGAGCATCCCGCAGCAAACACTCTCTTCGCAGCCAGTGCCCAAGCCAGTTCCTTTACCTCTCTTTCCGTTTACTGATCCTTTGAGAGCATCCCTCAGCACACACTTCCTTCGCAGCCAGTGCCCAAGCCAGTTCCTGTTCCTCTCAGTTTACTGATTCTTCGAGAGCATCCCGCAGCAAACACTCTCTTCGCAGCCAGTGCCCAAGCCAGTTCCTCTTCCTCTCAGTTTACTGATTCTTCGAGAGCATCCCTTAGCAAACACTCTCTTCGCAGCCTGTGCCCAAGCCAGTTCCTCTTCCTTTCAGTTAACTGATCCTTTGAGAGCATCCCTCAGCAAACACTCTCTTCGCAGCCTGTGCCCAAGCCAGTTCCTCTTCCTCTCAGTTTACTGATTCTTCGAGAGCATCCCGCAGCAAACACTCTCTTCGCAGCCAGTGCCCAAGCCAGTTCCTCTTCCTCTCAGTTTACTGATTCTTCGAGAGCATCCCGCAGCAAACACTCTCTTCGCAGCCAGTGCCCAAGCCAGTTCCTCTTCCTCTCAGTTTACTGATTCTTCGAGAGCATCCCGCAGCAAACACTCTCTTCGCAGCCTGTGCCCAAGCCAGTTCCTCTTCCTCTCAGTTTACTGATTCTTCGAGAGCATCCCGCAGCAAACACTCTCTTCGCAGCCAGTGCCCTAGCCAGCTCCTCTTCCTCTCTTTCCGTTTACTGATTCTTCGAGAGCATCCCTCAGCAAACACTCTCTTCGCAGTCAATGCCCAAGCCAGTACCTCTTCCTCTCTTTCCGTTTACTGATTCTTCGAGAGCATCCCTCAGCAAACACTCTCTTCGCAGCCAGTGCCCTAGCGAGCTCCTCTTCCTCTCTTTCCGTTTACTGATTCTTCGAGAGCATCCCTCAGCAAACACTCTCTTCGCAGTCAGTGCCCAAGCCAGTTCCTCTTCCTCTCTTTCCGTTTACTGATTCTTCGAGAGCATCCCTCAGCAAACACTCTCTTCGCAGCCAGTGCCCAAGCCAGTTCCTCTTCCTTGTATGGATGGTATGTAACAGCCTCCTATTTTCTCCAACTCGCTCCAATACCTCCCCATTCGGGACCCTTTCCACCCAGGATATCCTATCCATCCACCTCCATAACCACAATTCAAACGCTTCTTGTCTTCTTTCATCATCCTTCCTCAGAGTCCAGGTCTCGGCTCCGTATAGCGCCACACTCCAAACACAGCATTTTGCCAGCCTCTTCCTTAACCTCAAGTCAATGAGTCCACACAATAGTCTCTTCTTTCAGTTGAAGGCTTCTTTAGCAACGGCAATGCGAGTTCTTACCTCTTTACTGCTTCTCATATCATCCCGGCACTAATAGCCATACGTTAAATAAATAAGTGGCAGTGATTTTGGTTTAAGCGCAACATATTGGAAATAAAGTAGCGACGTCTGTTCATAGGAATTACCAGAATTTCACTTATAACTCACCCGAAAGTAAACTTTTAAGTGAAAATAGGTATTTCCCTTAAAATGAAATTACTGTTATCTTCCTTGCATTTAAGGTTAAAAATGATGCTAGTAAAACAATTGTGTATTCATTCTTTGAAAATATCTAAGTTTTACGATTTTTTTTGGCCGGAAGTGTATTTCCTGAATACGTTAAGGATATTTTCAAAGACGCCAACCACACACTTGAAATATGACTCGGTCTTCTTCTTGCTTCTGGCGTTCTTAGTCTATATTACTTGCCCTGACAGCACGGGGAGGTACTATTCCTCTCTCAGTGAAATGTAAGCTACATTTCAGCCGAGTTAATTAAACACACCCTTATATTTATTACACCACTGCTCTTGAAGAGTTCCACAGCATTATATCACGTTTACATTCAACCCTCTCGAATTTCACCAATAATTTGCAGCCCATGTGTTGCACCAGCCCTGTAAGTGATCGTACAAAGTGACGGCTCGTATATTTGCCTGCACGGAGGCTTAATTCAGCCCGTGCAAGATTTATCCCGACACATATTGCAGGCCCCATCAAACAGCTAACCTGACATACACAATATAAGACATCCAGCTGGACTCCGGTACTTTCTCCTCCTTTAAACACACCTCCTTCATACACATGTGTTTGTGACGTGAATCTATAACAATTCCAAAGTAATGATTTCACTTTTTTGTCTCAAAAATAAGGTGCGTTCAAAAAGTATCGAGCTGGAGGCTGTAATGCGCAAGCCGGTGACGACATTGGCTAATTGTGACGTGTGTAACGAGGTGTGGTTCCGATCAGAGCGTGGAAGGTCACAGCCCGTCGCTAGAGGGCACGCGTGCACGTCACGTGACGATACAAAGCGAGCAACAGCATGCATCAATCGTCCAACGCTGCCAGTCGCATTGCAAACAGTGACATGGAGGCGTCAAATGAAGAGCAAAGAGGTGTTGTTCAGTTTCTGACAGCAAAGGGAGTAGGGGGAACGGACATTCATCGCCGAATGTCACAAGAGTACGGCGAACACTGCATGTCCCTTGCAAGGGTCAAGGCGTGGCACAAGCGCTTCAGGGAAGGACGGGTGTCGTTAGCCGATGATGCCCGGTCTGGGGAACCCCCGTGCATTACCGATGAAAACGTCCAGCTGGTTGATGCACTCGTTACCCAGGATTGCCGAGTGACAGTGAACGCCATAGCCGCCGAGGTCAGATTGAGTGTCGGAAGTGTGCACACTATCATGAAGGAACGACTGCACATGCGGAAAGTGTGTGCCCTATGGGTGCCCCACAGTCTTCAACCACACCAGGAAGCATGTCGAATGTCCTACTGTCTTGGTCTTGGTTGGACGATTGATGCATGCTGCTACTAGCTTTGTATCGTCACGAGACGTGCACGCGTGCCCTCTAGTGACGGGCTGTGGCCTTCCACGCTCTGGTCGGAACCACATCTCGTTTAACACGCCACGATTAGCCCATGTCGTCACCGGTTTGCGCATTACAGCCTCCGGTTCGTTACTTTTTGAACGCACCTTATACTTTCCTCATTCGAGGGCTGCCACAATGCACAAAGTGTATTGCACGATCTTAATTTTTGTTTGTTAACATGTTATATTGAAGTAGTCCCTTGCTGTTTTAGTGCTATTCATTCGCATCATATGTCCATACCACTGGAGTCTAGGCTTCCCTATGACATTGCAACAGTTTCCTGTATCCAGCTTCTTACCTTTTTGTTTCGTTTTTGATCTTGTCTTTTCTGGTCTTTTGGTTCATGGTTCTAATGAATTTCATTTCTGTTGCTTGGATTTTGTTAGGGTCTTTATCCAGTAAAGTACATGTCTTCAGTCCATTGGTACAAAGTAAGTATTGAACATGGTTATAAGTCCCTCGGAACAAATTGACCCGTGAGTGAGAAACTGAAGCTGGCCACCAGTCCTACCTCAAGTTCAATGCCAGCTTACAATGCAGAAGAGGGTTAGGAAGGCGTGAGAGGGGGCGAAGGAAGAAAGGCTGCTTCTTGTGACAGATTTATAACAGAGAGGTACAGTCAGCCAGTTGTTCCCAACGTGCTACTTATTTACCAGTCACATAAAGGGAGTGAGGACTACCACAAAGATATGAACAGTGAATATTATATTTGTTGGTTAAAAGAAAAGTTGATCCCTAATTTGGAACGCAACTCAGTGCTTGTTATTGACAACGCATCGTACCACAACACGCAGAAAGAATGGTTGATTATTAACCGTACGGTGCTGAACTATATAGTCATAAAATGTAGTTACAATATACACGTATTAGCGTCATTTAAGTATTCTAATCTCCTAATACAGTTTGTAACAAGTGAAATAAATAATGGATGTTATCGTGTGAGTGAGTGAGTGAGTGAGTGACAATTGCTGGGGGAACAGAGTGTACTTCTGAAGACTGACGGGTGACGCAGCGGACAGCACCCAGCAGGCTGAGAAAAGCAGACTCTCTCGAGCTTCCTACTTGATTTTCTCAAGGGTCAATTAGTTCTGAGGCAGTTATAATTTGGCTTTCAGGGGTATGTTGCTGTCCCATAACCTATATAGACCTATATATTGAAATGTAATGTTTTTCAGTTGGTCAACACGACTGTACCCAATTGTAATCGGTGTTTATATAATCCTGAAAAACAATGCCATGAGATTAATAAACTTGTGATAGGGGTAGTATTTGGGTAGGAAGCGGCCGTGGACGTAAGTTAGGTACCATCGCGGCATTTGACTGAAATAGAAGTGGGAAACCATGAAAATCTGAGGATGGATGAGGTAGGAACGAACCCGCCTATTGACTGAGTGTACCCCGTTCTAGCCCAGAATTAAGAAATCTTAGCAGAGCCTGGATTCGAACCCGAGGTGACAGCCAAGAATGCTATTGACGGGAGCTAGAAAGAAGCGTTACGTGAGGAATGTGACCAAAACGCGCTTCTTACCCCTATCTCTCGCTTCTGTGTACTCGTACGCTGACACGAGACAGAGATACAGAACAAAAGAAAAAAAAGGCATTCGTAACTCGGCCACATGGAGATCATCAGCTGACAGAAGTACGAAATCGAAATGCCTAAAGCTCACTTTCATTATCTTTTATCTTTCTGCGTTTGAAATCTAAGAAATACAGTATTTATATAATATTATTAATAACGTCAGTTCTTTCCTTAATAAAAATAACAAGAAATTGAATTCAGTTGAAATGAAAAGTTTTAATAATTGCATATTCAACAATTCCCACTCAACACCAAAAACAACAGTTCCCTGGTGCGTTAACGTCAAGAAAGACCTCCAAGAAATGGGCCTACGACCAGATGACGTGCACAAACGTGACCTTTTCCGAACAAGCATGGTTACTTTTGGGGCTTTCCGAGATGGGAAGTAGACAACTGGTGCAAAGTGGTCGGATGAACGCCATGCTCGACACAGCAAGCTAATGAAAACCTATTGGATCAGTCGTAAATTGAATAAACGCCAGAATGTATAGTGGAACTTATCGTGGTCCCTAGCTGGCCGATTAGCGAATCTCTACTTAGTATAAAACTAAGTCCCCGATTCTTGGATGTTACGGGTAATCTCGAGAACCACTGGATGGATTTTGATGCAGTTTTCACCGTTCTGCAAAGCATATCTCGAGGAAGGTTTCTGAAGAAAATTATTTATTTATGATCCAAGGAAGCCAAGCAGTAACGATTTCAATTAGAAAGTCGAAAAAGAACCTGGCGTCCATGCGCTTTTTAAGCTTACGCTGCGCAAACCGTTGAAAATATCAATATGCTATGAGTGTAAGAATAGTTCAGCATGAAAAGTTCAACAAATAAGTCCGTGAGAGCATATCTCTATCTTCAATATATCGCCCACTATAAGAGATTTTATGTTCGACCCTGACCATTATATGTCAGAAAACTGTATTATAATGAAGCTGATTATAACACTATTTTTCATTATGAAACAGTTTCTCCCACCAATCAGAGCTCAAGAAACAGTTGTTTGACCAATTATATAATTAGATGCGCTGAGTTCCACGGCCTTCTAATTTAAATTTCACTGCCTGGCCTAGTGTCATAGTAGGGTAATCGAGGAGGCCATGGTCAAATACAAGGCATTCTCTGCGTCTTATGCGCTCTGTTCAGTGCATAAAACTGGCGAAATATCGACAGATGTTTATGAATATTTATGTTCGAACATAAAATAGTTATAATAATTATAGTCGAACATTAACAGTCGTATGCAACTCGCCTATAATGGTAATTAAGACACTCGTATGGAAATTATAAAACTCGCATACGCTCGTTTTATAAACATACTCGTATCTTAATTATTGCCATTATAGGCTTGTTGCATAATGTACTATTACGTTTTCATTTCTTACAACTATCTCCATTCAATTACTGAGGCAATAGTTGACGAGGTAGCACGTAATGCATTCATATATGTTCCCGGGCGAAGCCGGGGAGGGTTGCTAGCAATAAATAAATAAATGAATAAATAATAGCAATCGACTAAGTCGTTATTCAAGGAGCGCATGCTGACGGTTGCAGGGTCGAGACTAGGTACCCGTACGGTTCATTGATTGATTTGTTTTGGTTACAAGAATTTAATATAGCTCCTAAAGTTATGAAATGAAAATCCACAGCCTGCTTCCAGTCTCCGACCGGGTCAGGAATGGAATGAATGAAGCCCCCATCTAGCGGCGAGGATATGAACTGTGCCGGCTGCCGAGGCCTGACGCACTCCTCTGGGGCAATGATTAAATGAATGACAGATGAAATGAAATGATAGTGGAGAGTGTTGCTGGAATGAAATTTTGACAGGGAAAACCGGAGTACCCGGAGAAAAACCTGTCTGCCTCCGCTTTGTCCAGCACAGATCTCACATGGAGTGACCGGGATTTGAACCACGGACCCAGCGGTGAGAGGCCGGCGTGCTGCCGCCTAAGCCACGGAGGCTTCCCTCCTAAAGTTATAGTAAAATAAAATACATAGTAGGCCTATACCAGGGTAGACAAGTGTCATAGCTGAGTGACAGGCAAGAGAGAGAAAGCTGTTTCCCCGTCCCACCTCCCGTTCCGCTAGGCAACTATTCAGCTCGCACTACGCAATGAGGCGGACTGACCACGAATTCGGAAAGCCCCTAACTGAATTATAACTACAACAACATTGGCTATCGCTAGCCTTTTCCCAGTCATGGTAGAAATGCCACTAAAGCTAAGTTAATATCTACTGATATTATTTTGACTTGGTCTAAAATGGAATAATATCGTACAATAATATGCAAAAGAAACGAATGCATAGACAACAATAACGTTGGTTGGTTGGTTGGTTGGTTCCTTAGTTTAGGGGCTGCGACAACGCGGTCATATAGCCCCGTGTACTTTGACTGTGTGTAGAATCTTTCTGATAACCGGTGTTAATTGCGATGACTGTATTAGCGTGTGTTATCTGTTTTCAATTCAAGCAAGGACTGCAGTCATTGTTCAAGTAGTTCCTACTTTTGCCGCCTACGCCACCGTCAACGACTACTAGTTTAGAACTTGGTTACTAGATGCCATCACAGTCGCCTCCTGGCGACGAACGTCGGAACCTAAGAGCGTTTGTCAAATGTTTAACCTAATTTAATTTCACACAGGTGTAATTAGTGGAAGGTTCTTTAACATGCCATAAATCTATGACATGGGACCGCAGGCTTTACTTCCCCTCCGAAGGAAGGCATACCGAGGGAATTTTAACGCTCTTAAAAAATCCGACGACTTCGGCTGGGTTTGAACCCGCGATCTTGAGCATAGAGGCTCAGCATTCCACCTACTACGCCACCGAAGACGCTCAACAGATACGTTATTATTTTACTTAAATGAATTGACTTTAATTTAATTCCTCAGATAATGTTGTTTTCACCAGTAAAGCAACACTGCGGTTTGAATGACTCGTTCCGTAACCAAACTCTGACAAGTAACAGTTTGTACAAGCGAAAGAATGCTTTCAAAACTTTACATTACATTCCTGCACTCTCAGGATTCTGCATGACAAGTTTGAAACATTGCATTTTAACGGTTGAAGCATTCTTCCAACTCCTCCCCAATCTTCTTTTGATATGACGTCACTCCTGCGCATTCGTCTAGAATGTATTGATTATTGATGTTAACCAGAGAAATGTTGTTTGTGCTAGTTCATTTAGGTTGCTATGAAAAAGAAAAACAAATTTATGTACTCAGTGTATGTGAATTCTCTTTGACGTGTGGTATTTCTGTTGTTGTTGTGATTGATTTAGGAACTTTGTGACATCGTGGTAACAAAGCCCCGTGTACTTGGGTGTGAGTTGAATATGTCTGATAACCTGTGTTTTTGGTGGGAGAGTAGTAGTGTGCGTAGCTGTATCAGAGACAGGGATCGGGTAGATGCCCCAAGACTTGATGTAAGGCCTACTATCCTGACATTTTCCTGCAGGGATTGTGGAAAACCCACACCAAAGATAGCCGCTGCCAGCGTCAAGATTCGAATCTCTGATCTTCGGACTTGCTGCAGCTCACCATCGTGGTGGGAGGGTTGATCGGTCCGTAACTGTTAACAAAGAGAATTTTCACGGATACTTTCGAATCCAGGGAGTGGTATTTGTGCATTTTTAAATTATTTGTACGACCGGATGTCCTTCCCGGTGCCAATATTCATGAGAGGAATTAATGAATTCCTCTTAGTATTATTACTTTGAAAGAAAGAAATAACGAGTTGTTGTTAAATCGTGGCCATTATCGCTGAGTATTTGGGTGAGTAAGGAATTTTGTCTTTAAACTTGTGTTATTGTAATGTCTGTATTAGTAATTTAAGTGAAAGAGGTGGCCGTGGTCATAAGTTAGGAACCATCCCAACATTCGCATGGAGTAGAAGTGGAAAACCACAGAAAACTACTTCCAGGATAGCTGAAATGGGAATAGAACCCGCCTAATTTCAGTTTTACCTCAACATGTTGAGTGTACCCCGTTCCAGTTCTTAAACCAGAATTCAATTTCTTTGCAGAACTGGGAATCGTACCCGGGCCTCTGGGGTGCCAGCCAAGAATACTAGCCGCTTTACTACGAGGTGGTCAGAAATTAATGAAAAATAATAGTATGCCGGATGATGAATGATATATGGTAAGGAGATGGGAATGTATTGCTGCGATGCTTGCCTAGAGTTGAAAATGAGCAGCCACGAAAAGCCATTTCAAGGAACGCCATCCTATTCGTCTACCGAGCTGAAGAAAATCCTGATCCCATTACCTTGCATGCAACGTCCATATCTACGCAAGTCAGTATGTGAATCCTGTGTGAAAACCTGTGTTATTGTGGAGTATTGGTACTAGTTCGTGAGTTTATACTATGGCACTAAATAAGTAAGGGCAACACTGCTAAAACATCTGTATGTCACCATTCACTTGATTGTCGTTTGAGTTCATCTGTATACGAACGTACCTATGTCTCATCAATTGTGATAACGCGACGATGAAAGGCCTCACCTTCATGTTAATTTCTCTCCAAAGGCAATCTCTCTGTCTCCATTCCCTGCCACTTTCCAATTTCGGTTAGAGAGGGCGGAACCCAGTGGGCACAAACTTTTCTCATCTTCTGTTTCTTTCTTAAAATGTGATGGACAGACGATGCTGCAATACCAAGTTCCTTGGAAATCTCCGCACATGTCCAGCGCCTGTCTTTTTCCAATGATGCTTACAGGCTCCACATGGAGATCGTCAGTTGCAGCAACTGGTCTACCAGCACGTGCTCTGTGTTGACATTCCTCTCTTCCTTGACGGAAGGCTTCCATCCATCTATCAATAGTTCGATAAGGTAGGACTCTCTCGCAAGCTTCTTGAAATGCTCTAAGGCTAAGCACTGAGTTGCACTTATTCCTCTTGCAACTTGGATTTTTATGAAGCACCTTTGTTCATATCTCCTGAACACCTATTTAGGGCGGTATTACTTTATCTGAGAAACAGTTAAGGCATTCAGAAATATCAGCTACGAGGGCTATTCCAAAACTAAGGTCCGGTAAAAAAAACCATCCAAAATCAAAATTGTTTCCAAAACAATTGTTTTATATTCTTTACGTCTTTCTCTATTTTTCTACAAAATGTCCATACTTATTTACACATTTGTCAGATCGTTCCACAAGCTTTTGAATGTCTAAGTCGTAGAACTCGGCCGCCTGCGAAGCTAACCAGTCTTTAACAATTTTCGAAAATGCAAATGTTCAGACACAATTCTGTACAAAGTTGTTCTACTCACATTCGGGAACTTCACCTCTAAATCTGAAATAGTGAATCGTCGTTCTTCACGAATTTTGTCGTCAACCGCATGAACCAACTCGTCCGAAATCACTGATGGTCTGCCAGAGCGGGGTTCATCGTGCACATTTTCCCGTCGTTCATTAAAGGCTCGCACCCACTTGCGCACTTTACTGTCACTCATTATGTTAGGACCGTACACTTCAGTAATCTCCCGATGAATTTCTGCTGCAGAAATGTTTCTTGCAGACAGAAACCGTATCACTGCCCTTACTTCACAATCGGCGGGCTGATTAATTGTCTTAAACATTGTGAACTGACACTATCAACAGCACGCAGCAACAGTATCAACGCTACAGGCGGCTTTTGCCGCGCAAGGCATGCCAGGAGTCGGCGCGCATGCGTGTTTTGCCCTTGGCGCGGCTTTCAAATATTTACTGCGAATCGGACCTTACTTTTGGAATTACCTTCGTATTTCCAGACTTTCAATATTACAAATGTATACAACAAAGACTGCTCAATAATATACTGCAAGATTTTAAAGGTCACCACTAGGATCGCTGATTGTCAACAGTGTTGCCATTACTTATCGAATGCCCTAGTATTTACGTAATTGGAACTAAGATTGAAAGGTGTCACAGGACATAAAATAATGTAGCATTTAAGCAGTTTTCTTGGTATGAGAATGGAAAATAAACACACTAAAGTTTCATCGAAAGTGACTGTGAGTCGGTATTGACTCACCAAAATGTGGCTTCGTGATCCTCTAAGGCAGGCGTTCCTAATCTTTTTGAAACTGTGAGCACCACCTTCATGCCACACCATTAAATCGAATATAATAATAATAATAATATATATATATTTTTTACGAGGGACTGTGGAAAATCTTCAAAAGTCACTTGTGAAGGGTCCACACTCCACAGTAGTGTGGGATTCTTACCCACTAAAAACCACATCCCTTTTCCCACGATGCGTTCATCACCCCGGAACCGCTCTCGCATTACTTCAGGGTGGTGTCATGCTTACTTAGCCTTTCAGACTTCTTCTTTCTTCATTTCTTCTTAAGGGCATTCGTACGCTTCCAGATCCCGCTTTTTCTGGCGAAGGACATCCTCCACATACACTGCTACATGATCCCATGATTGCTGGTTCCGTAACATCACAGAAATAATATTATCTGGTGTCAGTTCTCCCAGTTCAGTTTCCACATATTCTCTCTTTATCATCCAATGGCCGCACACGAAGAAGGTGTGAAGTACATCATCGATGTCGTCACATTATATGCATGTTGCACCACTCGCTCCGCCTACTTTATGCAGGAATTTCCGGAAATATCCATGTCCTGTTAGAAGTTGTGTGAGGTAATAATTGACTTCACCATGTACTCTTTTGACCCAGGTATCCAGGCGTGGTATCAGTCGCTTGGTCCATTTACCACGAGGGTCACTTTCCCATCTGAGTTTCCATCGCCACATCCATCGATTAAAGGCACGCTTCTTTGCTCATTTCTTTCCCAGCTCTCCTTGGGTACGCCAGATTTCTTGTCGCTCCAATGCAAGCAGATCGATTGGGGCTATTGCTGCCACCGTGAGGATTGCAGGTTCAGAAACCGTGCGGTATGCACATGCAATACGTAAAGCTGCTCTCCGTTGTACGGCAGCTATCCTTCTCCGATACCATGCAAATCTCTAGGATTCGGCCCAAACTTCACAGCCATACAGGAGCACTGACTGAACCGTCGTCACGAGGAGGCGTCTTTTACTTGATTTTGGGCCGTTAATATTGCCCATCAGCCTACTAAGTGCTGTCATGTATTTTACTGCCTTATCTGTCACTCTCTGAATATGGTTCGAGAATGTGAGCTTGGAGTCAAGTGTCACTCCTAAATATGTTGTACTCGTAGATGTTTCAATCACTGTATCTCCAACAGTCATTGGAACAAGAGTCTCAATCCTTTTCCTCGTCAGAAGAACTATCTCAGTTTTATGTTCTGCTAGTGTTAGTTTGTGACTCGTCATCCAGTTTTTTATGAGCCGCATCACCTGGTTCAATTTGATTTGAGCCATCTCAACATTGCGGGCCACTATCAAGGCAGCTACATCATCAGCGTAGCCCACTAGATTCGTATCCTCTGGCATCTCCAGACGTAACAAGCCATCATACATGATGTTCCAGAGATCTGGACCAAGGATTGATCCCTGCGCTGCTCCAGCCGTTAGTCGTTTTGCCCTTTGTCCATCTTCCGTATCATACAGCAAAGTGCGATCCCTGAAGTAGTCTCTCATTATGCGCATAAGATACTCTGGTACTTGGAAAGTCTCTTCAAGAGCTTCCAACATGTCATTCCAACTTGCCGAATTAAAAGCATTCTTTGCATCCAGGGTCACTTTACGATAATGATGATTGCCCGTTTGCGCTCTTTCTACTGTGTTCACCACCTCCCATATTGCATCAATAGTAGAATGTCCTCTGCGAAATCCATGCTGATGTACAGATAAATCCCCTGCTATCTGAACTGCTGAGAGAATTCTTGGCTGCAGAAGTTTCTCTAGGCCTTTTCCAGCTGTGTCCAACATACATAAAGGTCTATAACCACCAGATTTTCCTTTGCTGATCAAAACCAATCGAGCCATTTTCCATCGGGCATTAAAAACACCCGCTAGCAAGCAATGATTGTACATATTCAACAACAGTTCTGGACAAAGTTCTGATATTATCTTTATGTTCGACCCTCACAATTATGTGTCAGAAAACTGTATCATAATGATGGTCATTATAACACTCTTTTTCATTATGATACAGTCTCTCCAGCCAATCAGAGCTCGTTCATTGACCAATTAGGTAACGATACCTTCACGCGTGCGCTCAAAATCCAACATGTCGGACATAAACACAACATCGAACTATAATAAATTACCGACATGGAATACGCACCGTCCATATGTTCGCGTAAATAAACTGGCGAATATGAGACAACAAATAGCCCTGTACCTTAATATAATTTCTACACAGCGCATTCATTGTCTTCAAACAACTCCAGTGACAATATTACTGAGGGGCGGCAGATGTAAACATACGGCCACCATATGGCATTGCAAGTACACAGAGCGCATGCGTCGGTCGTTCAAAGATCTTGAAAGACAGAGATATAACACCCAACGCTCGCTCTGCGATCAGAAAATTCAAGTAGCTGACTCTCAACAGATATTTATGAATATTTATGTTAAAACATATTATAAAGTTATAATTATCGTCGAACATAAACAGTCGTATGCAACTCGCCTATAATGGTAATTAAGACACTCGTATGGAAATTATAAAACTCGCAAACGCTCGTTTTATAAAAATACTCGTGTCTTAATTATAGCCATTATAGGCTTGTTGCATAATGTACTATTAGCACTTCTGCAGGTATATCATCTGGTCCTGGAGCCTTCTTGTTTCTAAGGGAGCTAAAAGCAGTATTCAGTTCTTCTACTGTGAAGAGAGGTATATCATTCAGTTCACTTTCATCGTCACAATCAGTCATCTATGGATGGTCGGGAAATAGCGTATCCACAATTTTTTTAATGGTTTGTGAATCCATGCTCGGCTTTGAGAATTTACCAAGTTTCTTCATTACAATCTTGTAACCCAGACCCCATGGATTATCTTCCACTTCCTTAGCCAAAGCCCACCATTTATCAGCTTTCCTCTTCTTAATTGCTTTGTCGAGTTCGTTCTTTGCTGACTTATACTCCGCTGTGACTGAGGTATTCACTTGTCTGCCTCTCGTCCTCTGGGCCATGCTTCGAAGTCGCAGACAGTTTCTTCTCAATTCTGCAATTTCTTCGGTCCGCAATACGCTGGGCGTCTGCTAGTTCGTGGTCTCTTTCGGGACATTGATGTATTGCATAATAATAATAATAATGCAACAAGTTGAATATACAACTAGTGGTGATCTTAAGATAAGATCACGAAATTACTACTCGATTGTTGAGATCGAGAGGTGCCTCTAGGTGTTCTCTGGCTAAACTCTGTTTGGTCCGCGAGAGCTATTTTATTTCGCTCAAGTCCACCGGCAAGCCGGTGAGGACCCCCCTATCCGCCACCTGGGACGCGCCTCGTCGGAGTATCACCTCTCCGCCTACCACGACAGCGTAGATAAGCAAAAGACTGCTTGATATAATTAATTCAAGGAAGGTCAAAATCAGTTGGTTAGAAGAAATCAAACAGGACTTAAAGGAAATAAACATTACAGATGATATCATCATGAATCGCAAGACTTTTGGAACTCTGGTTACAAATCACTCTTTCGTCGAAAAGGCTAAAACGACCACTGGAAAAAAATGGACGGAGGAACGTTAGAAGGGGCATAGTGAGTTCATGAGGAGATTTTGGGAGGAGAAGAAGAGGAAAGCTCCATCAACTCGAGTCAACAAGTTCAAGCGCACTCCCTAAGTGGGCAAAACGAAGAAAGAAAGAAAGAAAGAAAGAAAGAAAAGAATAATGCAACACGTATAAGCCTCACTTTCCTTTTCCTGTCTCTCTATTTCTCAGAAGTGTTCAAATGGCTAGGGAGCTCACCAGACATGCTGCAATTGATTGCATGGCTCATTCAGGTAAGATACATTTACGTGTGAACAGTCGAGTCGAGTTTGGTGTTAGATAAACTACTAATAAAACAGGGATGTTCAATTGAATCGGTCATTTGGAAAAGGGCACATATCCACAAAAGTAAATTTAACAGAAGAGACAATAAAATTAACAAAGGGGCAGATGACCTCGTAGTACTGCCCCTTAAAACAACAATAACTAACTAACTAAACTGAATAAATTATGAATAAGAACGATCAATGCTGCATTTAGGCAATGCATATAACAAGTAATGGGCCTTCTATTCCTATAATATGGATTTCAAATTCCATCCCTAATGGGCTAACAATCCAATTTTATTTCTAGGAGATGTGCCCTATTCCATGTGAATTGAATTTTCTTAGAAATTGAACTCACCAATTTCATCACTGTCAGTTTAATTTTACTTTTGCTATCATACTAGTTAATGACGGTATGTAAATTGAAAATAACGAAGCAATAACTTCCAAACATAACTTCTCTGTAAGAGGATTAGAACGCTTCTTCTTGGAGTGCTTCCTGGCCAGTAGTTGGCCAGTTGTTCACGTCATGGTAGAAACTATTATGATCGTCACCAATATACTGTAGCAATTTTCTGATGTCGTTGAACTTCTTAATTTTAATGAACAATTTTCCATTATAGGCTTGAAAGACGGGTAGTGTCGGTAAAGCAGGACGAAGTCAATTAGGCTTAGATAAAGCAAATTTTTCTGACAATTCTGGGAGGCCTGAGATCTACTTAGACATTGTTAGAACTCCAGGTGCTGCACAATCGTACTGAAATTCCTTAAACCCAGAAATGTGGAAAATTGTTTTGTACCTTCTAGCTATGTTTCTTCCTAATGAATTAGTTGAAAACACTGATTTTGTTTCATGTACAGGCCACCATCCTTTGTAATCCATATTATCTGAAGTGCTCACACGTTTCACAGAAAATGTATTGGTGTTTGATGATTGTACAATCAGGCTACTGTATTGTTCGGGGGTGTAAATCCTATCTTCCTTGTGTATCTCTCGTAATTAATACAGAAATAAATCTACCACTTTCGGAAACGCAAATAGCCCTGGGGTTCACCCAGCCTACACCAGAAATGAGTACCAGAGTAATTCCTGGGAGCAAAGACGGCCGGGCGTGGAGCTGACAACTCCATCCCATCTACTGTCGACCAAAGTATTATGTGCACTCGAGTTTGAAGGTTGTTTGTGAAGTAACCAATAGACCTACATAAAATCGAATAACATCATCATTTTCGTCGTTCTATTTTACGTTAGCTCATGTAGGTTTGGAATTTTTATTTTATATTTTAATATTTTTTGTCGCAGTTGGAACACAAAAAAGCACGTTTTTAAGCGTGTTTCAACCAAGCGTCACATTTAAGAATTATTATCTCAAAAACCCGTCATCAGATCGAATTCAAATTTTAACACAATATACTCGTACATTGGAATGTTGTATACCTGGTTTATTAATTTCAAAATGTTGCGTGTCCAAGAAAAAAAAGTTGTTATCATTTTTGTAAGGTAACTTTTTATCGGCTCGGGGTGGTTGGAAAATGTAGTTCTTAGTTGCGATGTAATCCTTATACATCAAAAAGTTATGCTGTATGACTGTGAAATACGTAAATTAACTCACTTATTTTATATCGGTTTGTATTTGTAGGCGGAAATAACACATCGTTCACCACCAACCCGCTCCGGGAAAGCTGTACAGCGTTGCTGTGAGGGAGCCCATCACTCCGAGCGAGGCACGCCATGATGCGTGATGGGCTCTATTTCGGCAACGCTGTACAGCTTTTCCGGGAGCGGGTAGGTGGTGAACGATGTGTTATTTTCGCCTACAATTACAAACCGATATAAAATAAGTGAGTTAATTTGCGTATTTCACAGTCATACAGCATAACTTTTTGATGTATAAGGATTACATCGCAACTAAGAACTACATTTTCCAACCTCCCCGAGCCGAGACAAAGTTACCTTACAAAATAGATAACTTTTTTTCTTGGACACGCAACATTTTGAAATTAATAAACCAGTTATACAATATTCCAATTTATAATGTGTTAAAATTTGGATTCGATCTGATGACGGGTTTTTGAGATAATAATTCTTAAATGTGACGCATGGTTGAAACACGCTTAAAAACGTGCACGTTTAGTGCTCCAACTGCGACAAAAAATATTAAAATATAAATTAAAAATTCCAAACCTATATGAACTTACGTAAAATAGAACGACGAAAATGATGTTGTTATTGGATTTTATGTAGATCTATTGGTTACTTCACAAACAACCTTCAAACTCGAGTACACATAATACTTTGGTCGACAGTAGTTCCGATGTCACAAAATGTGGAAGCCTCTACCTACTCCCAGGGCCTCTATAGCCTGTACGGAGTTGGCTTCGCTTTGTAATTAATACAACATAACCCCATTGCCGGCGTTATCAGCAATAAATTGGAAATTAAAGGAAAGGAACGTACAAATTGCCACATACTATGCGAGGTAGATAGAGGTCTATGAAGTGTTTTTTTTTTCGCAAGCTTCAACGCGTCTACATTGCAACTGCATGAATATGAGAACACATGAAATTGGCAAACAAGTGGACATGTGCCCTTTTCCAAATGACCGATTAAATTATTTTTTACTATAGATTTAAATTACTATTTCACAAAATGAAAAATTACTGACTGTCAGAACTTGAATGGAAACACTATCATTCCGGTTCGTGCAACAAAATTTGAAATGAAGAATGGAACTCAGCGGAGCCTGTGCTCACGAGCACCAAGTTCAGAACGTCTGCTCTAAGAAGAAGTTTGGTTGGTCGGTTCTTAAGTTTAGGGGCTGCGACAACGCGGTCATGTAGCCCCGTGAACTTTGGGTGTGTGTAGAATCTGTCTGATAACTGGTGTTAATTGTGATGACTGTATTAGTGTGTGTTATCTGTTTTTTAATTTAAGTACAGACTGCAACTTAACATTTTTCAAATAGTTCCTACTTTTACCACCAAGCGCAACAGTCAACGACTACTAGGCCAAGTTCAGAACATAGCTACTAGACGCCACAGCAGTCGGCTCTTGGCAACGGACGTAGAAACCTAAGAGCGTTGTTTACATTCTTAACCTATCCAATTTAGCTTCACACAGGTGTAATTGGCGGAAGGTTCTTTAACATGTCTTAAATCTATGACATGGGACCACCGGCTTTACTTCCCCTCCGAAGGAAGGCACACTGCGGGATTTATAACGCTCTTAAAAAATCCGACGGCTTCGGCCGGGTTTGAACCCGCGATCTTGGGCATAGAAGCTCAGCATGCTACCGACTACACCACCGAAGCCGCTAAAGAAGAAGTTTTTTAGAACGCTTGACAATGGGCTATGATATTTCTTTGTATGTTATTATTATTATTCTTTAATTGTATCGGCCAACTAAGGACCACGTTATTTCAACTGGCTTCTCTGGGCTTTGATCTTTGCCCAGTGTTCCTTCATACGTTGCCGGTGTTGCTCTTTTCTTTCTTCCGTCCACATCTTTCCCGTCTTCAACTTCGGTTTTTCTTGAAAACCCTGGTGGTCGTGTAGTTTCTTCCTGAGGGAATTGCGTTCTTGAATATCCCCACAGGTAATTTCCATCTCTTGCAGGTCACTTTCCACCTCTTCGAACCAGGCTGGCTTGGTCTTCTTATTTTTTAAATAGTTAATGAAGATCCGGTTCGTCAATCGTGTGGGTTTCATTCTAAGCAAGTGGCCATAAAATGCAATCCTCCTTTTCCTCATTACATCAGCGATCTTCTGGACATGAATATACAGCTCATAGTTATGCCGTCGTCTATATTCACCGTTGTCTTTAATCGGGCCAAGAATTTTCCTCAACATCTTTCTTTCCTTGATCTCCAATTTTTCTCCCAGGCTTTTCTTCTTCATGGTGAGGCATTCCGCTGCGTACAGAGCCTCTGGTCTTATGACAGTGCAATAATGCCTAAGTTTTGCGTTCAGGGATATTGACTTTTTGTTGTAAACGTCCTTGGTGAGTTGGTACGCCATTTCCATTTTGTACATGCGCGAAGTGAAGGTTTCTTTCTCACATACGTTGGGTTCTACCCACTCGCCAAGATATTTAAACTTATCTGTCCGTTCGATTTTCCCCTGGTTTACTTTTAGCTCCCTTGGTACTGGCTTTATGTTAATTATGAAGTGTGTTTTCTCCAAAGAGATCTGAAGACCAACTTTTGTTGCCTGTACCTGCAGCTGGTTAATTTGTTTTGTGGCCATGTCTAAAGAGTCGGAGAAAATTGCAAGATCATCTGCAAACCTAGGCAATCAATAGAAAGGTTCATGTTCTTGTAACCCAGTCGTACTCCATTTTGGACTCCATCGTTCATTTCTTTGCGCCACTCGCGGATGACTTTTTCAAGTGCACAGTTGAAGAGCAGGGGTGAAAGCCCATCTCCCTGCCTAACTCCTGTCTTAATTTCGAAAGAGTCTGAAATTTCTCCTCTGAACTTGACTCTGGAGGTTGTGTTAGCTAAGGTCGGTTGAATGATTGCCCTGGTTTTATTATCCAATCCAAATTCCTTTAGAATTTGAATAAGAGCTATTCTATCAACCGAAGTCTTGAAGTCAACGAAGCTTACCACAAATTTCTTGTTCCTTTGCTTCAGATAGAAAAGGATGGATTTCAGATTCATAATTTGTTCGGCACATGAGCGCTCTTTCCTGAACCCTCCGTGGTACTCTCCTAATTGTGGATCAAGTTGTTGTTCTGCCCTAATCTGCAGAGCTTTTGAAATAATTTTGTATCAGTAGGAGGGAAATGCCGCGGTAGTTGTTAACGTCCGTTTTGTCACCTTTCTTATGCAGGGAATGAATCAAGGCAGAAGTCCAGTCACGTAGAAGTTTCTGAGTTTCCCAAATCTCCTTGATAATGTCAGTCAATTTATCAATCATCTTTTCACCAGCATACTTCCGCAATTCGGCGATTATCGAGTCCTCACCTGGTGCCTTGTTGTTCTGAAGTGACTGGATAATCTGTTTGATTTCTTCTTTCGTTGGAGGGGATGAATCTGGATGGACTTGTATGTTGTCTTCAAATGAGAAAGTGGAGTTTGGAGTCTCACAATTAAGGAGGGATTCAAAGTAATATTATTATTTTTATTATTATTACTATCACATTCATTTCACCACATAAGTGGGACATATCAACATATCGTCGGCTTGTTTGCAAGACGATATGGCTAATTGAGAAACGAGCGAACAATGGAACAGGTCTCCAAGATGACGGCTTTCTGCATGGTGATATGTAGACCAGGATGTATTCCCAATATTATTGTTATTATTATTATTATTATATATTTTCAATTGGTGTAATTCCCCGATGGCAAATTGTACAAATACAGAAAATTACCCACAATAACATCAAACATAATATACACTATTCGCAATTTAGGAACTAGAGTAATTACATCGTAGTATTTACACAAAATTTCAATCTTCTCTTAAACACATCAATATGTTTAGGGAAAGGCTCCGAGACTGAGGCAGGTAATGAGTTCAAATTATCAATACCACGGTTAATGAAATAATATTTCCCATAATTTGTACGCTAACGGGGTGCACTCAGCCTCGTGAGGACAATTGAGTAGCTGTCTGACAGTGAGACAGCGCCCCGATCACGAATACCAAGATTAACGGCCGAGGGGACCCGACGCGCTGATCACGCGTCACCCCAATATCTGCAGGCCAAATGGCTGGGCAGCGGTCGCTTGGTCGGCCTTAGCCCGTCATGGGCTGGATAGTGCCAGGGGTTGACTTTTTTTGGTATAATTTGTACGCTGTGGCTTAAACGATTTCTGGCCGGGACGGAAGATGTTACCTTAGTGTGGTTAATTTCCCTGGTTCTGGACTGGGCGTTTGTGACGTCCTCACCTTTCCAATAATCCTCATCACAATCTTCAAATTACCTATGGCTGTCAACTCAAATGACTGTCCCTTCCGGAGAAGATTTTTGTGTCATGCTGGGAAGCATTTTATCGTTCCCTAAGTATGCAATAAGTAACAGTGCAGATTCTAGATAACTGTTCGTTAGAATCATAAAGGAGATCAGATATTTAAAAAACTGTTTTCTCTCAAAAAGCACTTGAGACATTTACAAAGCCACCGCCTTGAAGTCACAAAAACATGTCTCGTTCGGTGAGCTCCACGAAGAAGAGATTCAATTTCCGTTCTATTCTTGTGAGAAACACAAAGAAATCCCTTTCAGCTACCATTCCTACAACAACAGCATCATATCATCCGTGGTATTCATCGTGAACAGCGCCGAGAAACCCACAGTTCTCGTCTGAGCTTTTGTCTAACACCAGACCACACGAAGCAGGGTCGTCAATGTTGTTGCTCTTCGGTTATCCATTAAGGGTTTAGGACGCTTTTTCAACTCCGCGGAGATGAAAGCCTGGAGTTTTGGAGGTTCAATTCCTGGGAGGAGACTCTCTTCGGTATTTACACACTCCCTGCAGTCAGATGTCGGAATAGTAGGCCTACCTTATTTCAAATGCTAGGACACTTGACCCTATTCCCGACTCTAGAAATTACAGCTACCCACATTTCTACTGTACAGTCATCGGAGAAACACAGGTTATTTGACAAATTGAAGTGGCTGTTATTGTTGTTAATTCATTTAAGGGGCTTGGGACATCTTGGTCATCGGCCTCCTGTGGTTGGGTGTATGTTGAATTTGTCTGATGATGATGATGATGATGATGATGATAATTGTTGTTTTAAGGGGCCTAACATCTAGGTTATCGGCCCCTATGGTCTGGGTGATAATGAAAATGACAATGAAGTGGAAACCAGAACGAGAATTAAGTGTAAAGGTAAATACTTACAAAAAGGAACTCAGATTGAAACTACTGACAAAACGGAGAGTGGTAATACTTACAAAAGGGAATTTAGAACGAAAATACTCAAAAAAGGAAGAGATTGAAAAATACGCACAAAATGTAGGTAAGGTTAAAAATACGTACAAAATGCAATGCACAGTCGTAATACTGTACTTACAAAATGCAAGTGAAGTTCAAAATACTTACAAAATGCAAATGAGATTGAAAATACGTACAAAATACATTTGAGGTTGAAAATACTTACAAAATGTAATTGAAATTGAAAATGCTTACAAAATGCAATTTAGATTCAAAATACTTGCAAAATGCACACCCTACCAAAGGCAAATGAGATTGAAAATACTTGCAAAAAGCGGTTTAGGTTGAAAATACAAAATGAAATTTAGATCGACCTACAAAATGCAAAGTGAATTGAAAACACCTACAAAATGGAGTGTAGATGCAAAAAAAATCGCTAAATGGACATTAGATACACGGGGAGCCAATTAACAAAAACAGTTCGGGAATCTTAAAGATAAAAAGAAATAGAATGAAAAGAAGACAAGAGGTCTGACCCCTCGAAGATGGAGGGATCAGGAAAGATGAGACAAGGCAAATTAAGGCGGGAAGGTGAGACTCCCTAGGCCTCGGATACCCTAATACCGTCGAGGTCGGAAAAGAACAAGAGTTGACCAAGGGAGGTGGACAGGAAAGAAGACTGAGAGGAGCCCGGCACAAGTAAGTGGAAGCAATGCCAGACTCAGCTGGGGTCCCGTGGTCGCCTACCCACGTCCCATTAGATATGAGCCCCTGGGGGATAATTTGTCTGATAACCTGAATGTCAGTGATGACTGAACCCGTGTGTGTAGCTGCATAAGGGACAGGGAGGGGGTATGGGTCTCGGACTTTAAATGAGGTACTATTCCGACATTTTCCTGGAGGGGCAATGGAAAAACTCGGTGAAAAACACACTCAGGATAGCCGGTATCAGCACCGGGATTCGAACCTTCGATCCCCAAACTTGCTGCAACTGCCCGCACGATCGTAGTGCATGGTGTAACGGCCACGGTTACACCGCAGGACTGAAAAGTTGTTGTTGCTGTTAATGCATTTTCGGGGCTTACGAGATCTTGGGTCATCAGCCCCGTGTAGTTGGTTGTGTGTTGAATTTGTCTGATAACCTGTATTTCTGGGTGTGTTTATAAATGAAACGACTGACTGCGTGGCTCAGCGGTAAAGTTCTCGCTTGCTGTTTCCAAGGTTGCAGGATCAAATCCTGGCGCAGTCAGCTGGCATTTGAGGGAGCCGAGTCAGTAGATTCACCGCTACGTTAAAGATCCACTACGGGGCATAATTTCAGCACCCTGGCGTCTCTAAAAGCCAGAGTGGTTAAAAGGGACGTACAACCAATAACATTATTATTTCTTCTTCTTCTTCTTTGTTCGATTTTGGCCTACTTTGGACCACGGGAAACAATTGACTTGCTGATTAGTCCTTTTTTCTGCTCCCAGAAACTCTTCATCCTTTCACTGTGGATTCTCTTCCTTTCTTCCGACCAGATGTTCTTGGCTCTTCTCCTTTGCTTTTCCTGGAACCCCTTGAATGCATCAATCCTACCTCGAAACACCTCTCTATTCCAGATCTCATTTGGACTGACCCCAACTTCCTCCATATCCTTTCTTATTTCATCTACCCATTTTGTAGTCGCTTTTATCTTGGTGATGTAATTGAAGATCTTCTTCGTTAGTCGACTATCGCTCATTCTCGTAAGTTGACCAGATGTTCGTGGCTCTTCTCCATTGCTTATCCTGGAACCCCTTGAATGCATCAATCCTACCTCGAAACACCTCTCTATTCCAGATCTCATTTGGACTGACCCCAAATTCCTCCATATCCTTTCTTATTTCATCTACCCATTTTGTAGTCGCTTTTATCATGGTGATGTAATTGAAGATCTTCTTCGTTAGTCGACTATCGCTCATTCTCGTAAGGTGTCCATAGAACATCAATCTTCTCTTCCGTATCGTATCTGTAATTTTTCTGCTTGTCCGTAAAGATCTTTGTTTCGCCTCTTCCGCCATGTACCATCATTTCTATTTTCGGGTCCTAAGATCTTCCTCAAGATTTTTCTTTCTTTCTTCTCCAGTTCTTCTAATTCACCTTTCTTGTTCAGTATCAAACATTCTGAACTATACAATGCCTCAGGCTTGACAACCGAGGTATAGTGTCTTATCTTCGCTCCGTAAGATATTGTTCTTTTGTTGTACCTATTCTGTACTAATTTAAAAGCTAATTCCATCTTTCTGATCCTCCCTTTGTTTGCTGCAACATTATTATTTATTTATTTATTTATTTATTTATTTATTTACTAGCAGAAGTACCCGTTCTTCGAACGGTGTTCGTTGTTAACACCAGACATTATCAATTGAGCTACTGTTGCAATGGTTAGAGGATTGTCATTCCGTCAAGTTTATCAGAACGAAGTTAGTTTACTGGGAATATCACACACACTTAATTTAAGGCCCTTAAAATGTAGTTTTCGGAGACCCTTTATAGATTCCCGAATTTTGTGTCTCACATTGAGAAGCGCAACATATGCTTTGGTCGTCCTTCTAGGAAAATTTTTATATTTCGCCTATTTTAGCATATATTGAGAAGTGTTTCTCTATATCCACCCTTCTGCTGTATGAAAAGTACGGTGAAGAGTTTTATAAATGATTGGTGTATTGACTCTCATGGTTACCATACCTAATTTTACGATGCACCAAGCATCCGAACACGAGGTATAGGCGTACATAAAGATACACAGAAAGACAGACAGACAATTCTATTGTCTACAACATATTACCCAGATATCCAAATATGGGTATATCTACCACTGTACTAAGTCTTAGGCTGATTTTGGAAGGTAGAATAAGGAAAGATAAGAGAACGTTCATGGCTTTTGTAGACTTAGAAAAGGCTTTTGATAACGTTGATTGGACTAAATTGTTTGACATTTTGAAATCGATTGGAATAAAGTACAGGGATAGGAGGGTGATATACAATCTGTACAGAAACCAGACAGCAGTCATTAGAGTTGAAGGACATGAGAGAGAAGCTGGTATTCAGAAAGGTGTAAGGCAAGGCTGCAACTTATCACCCATACTTTTCAATCTTTACATTGAACAAGCAATGAAGGAAATTAGAGAAAAATTTAAAGTGGGAGTGAAGATTCAAGGAGAAATAATTTCAACTCTGAGATTTGCTGATGACATCGTCATCTTGGCCGACAAGCCTGAGGATTTGAATGAGTTTTTGAATGGTATGGACTCCGTCTTACGGAAAGAATTCATGATGAAAATAAATAAATAAATGTAAAACAAAAATACTGGAATGCAGCCGAAATAAATCAGAAACCTCTATGGAGATCAAATTGGCAGGTGAAAATCTGAAGGAAGTAGGAGACTTCTGTTACTTAGGAAGCAGAATAACCAGTGATGGACGAAGCAAAGAGGATATTAAAAGTAGGTTGGCTCAGGCAAAGAAAGCATTTCTACAAAAAAGGAATCTGCTGACATCGAATATAGATTTAGGTATTAGGAAGTCATTTTTGAAAGCCTTTGTCTGGATCGTGGCGCTCCATGGAAGTGAAACTTGGACTATTGGTGCAGCAGAAAAGAGGAGAATTGAAGCGTTTGAAATGTGGTGTTACAGGAGAATGATGAAGATCAGATGGGTAGATATAGTTACAAACAAAGAAGTATTAAGACGAGTGGGAGAGGAGAGATGTTTCTGGCGACTGCTAATGAAGAGAAGAGATAGGTTGGTAGGACACATACTAAGAAACCCAGGAATAGCAAGCTTAGTTATGGAAGGAAGGGTCGAGGACAAAAACTGTAGGGGTAGACCAAGGTTAGAATATGTTAAACAGATTGCCTCGGATGTAGGGTGTCGGAGCTATGTAGAGATGAAACGATTAGCTCAGGACAGGGAGGAATGGAGAGCTGCATCAAACCAGTCAAAAGACTGAAGACTCAAACAACAAACCACACAGTATCAAATAAAATCATCCTTACGATGAACCCGTATGTCGACAAAAAAAAAAAAGTTAAAATGTGCTCTCAGACTAAATTCACCTAACGTGTACTTCCTGACGTGAAATACAATTGAAAGCCTTGTAGACGAAACGCAATACACGTCACATAAAAACTGACCCTCTACGTTGTGCTAGGTGCCCATACACAGGAAGACCCCTTTCATAAATTATAAAGGCTTGTGGTGCATGAAAATTCAGGTTCTTTAGCCTCAAATTGACCAAATTCCTAAAAGCCGCAAAAAATGCTGGTTCAATTCAGGAATTTTTGAAAAAAATGTTGCTGTTTGGAGATATAATAGACCTTCTGTACTATATGTCGAACGTGAAAATTGCATGAAAAAATTCTAGGTTACCCCTTCACCCCCTTAATTGCATTGATGAATTATACGGTCTACGTTAGTTCCGTGATAACCTTATAGCCATTTTCAAACTTTCACAGAAATGTAATAAATGGAGTGACATTGCTTCTTACAGAAATAGATGGAAAGTTGTATGCCACCCCTTGAGATAATGTTCTCATGGTTACCGATTTGCATTCCTTCATTAGTTTGTTAAATTACATTTAATTAGTTTTCTGGGAATATTTCAGAAACTGTTGGATTTAGAGCCTTTAATGTAGTTTTCGAGGACCCTTTGGGGCCCCCGAGTTTTGTTTCTGGCACCGAGAGGATTTGTCTCGTCGTTGTACGCCATAATATAATACTAATAATAATATAATATAGGGAGAAATTATAACACCTATTTTTATTTTATTTTTAATTCAGCCAATGGCCATGTACTTTTCTTTTCAGGACGGGTCAGGGAAGGGATATTATCAGAGAAAGAAGCATTCACATCACGCATGAGCAAAATGGAAATGGCCTACCATTTAACTAGGGCCTAAGGACATCTATAAGAAAAGGTCAATATCCTTCAACGCAAAACTAAAACATTACTGCAGTGTCATCCGTCCGGAGGTCTTGCATGTTTCTGAATGCCTCACGATGAACAAAAAAGGCTTGGTCGAGAAACTGGAGGCCAAAGACAGGAAAATTTTGAGAAAGATATTGGGTTCCATCAAAGACAATGGGGAATACAGAAGACGGTATAACCATGACCTATATACTCATGTGGAGAAGATAAGCAACGTCATCCGGAAGAGAAGGTTACCATTTTTGGGCATGTGAAACGAATGAGCCCAGCGAGACTGACCAACCACAACATAAATTACTTTCAGGAGAGGAAAACAAAATGGGCCTGGTTCATTGAACTGGATAAAGATCTGAAAGAAGTGGGGATTACACCAACAGACATTAGGAGCGCGTCCCACTCAAAGGGAAACTTCAAGCTTGTAAAGGTTTCCAAGAAAAACCGAAGCTGAAAACGGGAAAGATTTGGACCCAGGAACGGAAGGAAGTCCACCGAGAACGAATGCGGGCGTACAGGGCAAACATCAATGCCAGTAGGAGACGGTTGGAATGACGCGGTCCATAGATGGCCTATACGAAATGAATGAATGAATGAATGAATAATATGGAGATAGGAATATAATAGACCTGCCGTACCACACCCGCAGGTGTAAATCGCGTGAAAAAATTCTAAAGTACCCCTTGATCCCCTTAAGCGCATTATACGTATTGATGAATTTTACGGCTTAATTTGGTTCCGTGATAACCTTCTAGCCGTTGCACACTAATGTAATTAATGGAATTGCATTGCGTCTTACAGCAATAGATGGACCTCTGAGAATCAGTTGGCATGGTTACTGGCTTGCATTCGTTCATTAGTTTATTAAATTAAATTAGTTTTCTGGGAATATCTCAAAAAAGGTTGGTCTTCGGTCCTTAAAGTGTGGTTTTTGGGGACCCGAGTTTTGTCTCTCACATTGAGGGGATGAAAATGAGTTTTGTCTCGTCCTTCTACGCCTATTTCAGCATGTATTTTAAGGGGGTAGGCCCCCTTTTATTAGAGGTACTGAGAAGAGTTACATCAATGATTAGTGTCGTGCCTCTGATGGATATCTGTACCAAATTTTACGTTGATACACCCAGCCGTTCTCGAGTTATGAGGGAACAAATTTGTCCACAGACAAACAAACAGACAGACAGACAGACAGACAGACAGACAGACAAAAAATTATTTTCGCGCGCATCCATCATAAAACAGTCTGAAACGTGTAAACAACTCAAATTTCCGTAGAAATACAGAGAAAAACACACAAATTTTCATTTTTTAGCCTATTTTCAATTTTGAATAAATTGGCTTATGAGATCACCTTTAGTCCGTGTGTGTGTGCGTGTGTGTGTATGTGAGGTGTGTGTGTGTGTGTGTCCCTAATAAAATCTAAATGGCCAGAGCTATTTCAATGAAACTCGGTAAGTTCATAGCACTATTCCGGACGACTTCGACCGTGCCCTTCAAATTTTGATATGTCTCACCAATCCAGCATGGCGGCTGTGCGAAATATTTCACCAGCATTCAATATCTCCGAAACTATTACCGACATCACCCTGGAATTTTGTACGGTGATAAAGGAAACTACTAGAAGTTCACAATATGAGACTTACAAAAACCTAGTAACTACAAAACCAACATGGTGGCCAAGCGAAGTTGAGACTTTTAAATAGACTTTTCTCGCGATTTAACCATCCAAACGTAATGACACATGGTACAGTATATGTTTGTACACATTGTAATGCACTGGGGTCTAATTTAGTTCAATTGTTTACATAACCTCAAAATGGCGGCTGTGCGAAATATTTCACTGGCATCCAACTTCTCCGAAACTAGTTATGATATCACCCTGAAATTTTGTACGATGATAAAGGGGACTGCTACAAGTGTATCTATGTAACTTTCAAAAACCTGTTATGTACAAAACGAACATGGCGGCCTAGCATATTTGAAACATTTAATAGACTTTTCTCCTGATTTAACCGTCTGAGCGCAGTGAAATGTGGTACAGTAAATGATTATACATATTGTAATGCACTGGCATTTAATTTAGTTCAATTGTTTACATAACCTCAAGATGGCGGCTGTACCAAATTTTAAAATTAAGTTTTTATTTCTTGTGTCGTAATTATGCGATCGAAGTGAAAGTTTGAATAATGAAGCTACGCAATATTTTTCATTTAATGGCACATAACGCTATGGCCTATACATATAACAATCCAAAATGGCGAGCATCCGAAATATTTTGACGGGTCTCAATAGGCTATACACGATTCTTTTGCAGCAATCAAACTGCATTTTTTAATGTTCATAGAGGCTATGAACATAAGTTCACCTATATGACTTTCAGTAACCTGGTGAGTACAAATCCAATATGGCGGCGACGCGAATTATAAATATTTAAATGGACATTTCTCGTGATTTAACCATCCGAGTGCAGTGAAACTTTGCACGTAAAATGCTTATAAAAATGTTAATCCACTGGCATCTAATTTATTTCAATTATTTCATAACCACAAGATGGCAGCTGTGCGAAATTGTAAAATCTCGATTTTACTTCTTGTGTCCTAATCATGCGATTGAAGTCTGAATACCACACGTACACAATACTCTTCATGTAATAGTACATAAATAAAAATCCAACCTGGCGACCATCCGAAATATTTAGACGGTTCTCAATATCTACGAATCTATCACAACAATTTTGTATGTTGATAGAGGCAATTAACATGAGTAGGATATATGAAAATGGGCTGTAGAGTTCTTCACGGAACTACTTGTTTATATAGAGAGATATACTGCACCGCTCGTTGTTGACCGTGTTATATTGCACAGATTTTGGTTTTACTCGCTAACCGTTGGAGATATACGAAAAGTGATAAGGACCTTTGTGGTGTTTGAAGCCATATTTTCAGTGTTGCCTTAGTAAACAAGAGTTTAGCGCATTTCAGTCGGTCAACACGAATGTACCCAAAAGAGATGGGTTATGCCCTAATCCTGAAATAAATTACATGAGATTAATAAAACACTAGGATGACCAGTTTCGATCGTCAAGCGATCATCATCAGATCCAATACACTTAGGCTATAAAATCTATGTTTGAAATACAGGTGAAAATATTTACAATATGTACAATTATTGGATCTGATGATGATCGCTTGACGATCGAAACTGGTCATCCTAGTGTTTTATTAATCTCATGTAATTTATTTCAGGATTAGGGCATAACCCATCTCTTTTGGGTACATTCGTGTTGACCGACTGAAAAGCACTAAACTCTTGATTAGGACCTTTCGGATAGAAATTTAAATGTTAAAGCTCATGTATACCATCAAAAGTTTGCTATTTCTTAGCGTTCTCTTTTTATTTGAAAAGGAAATATGAAATTTTGAATCCAAAGGGTGTAGTGACGTCACAAATGTCGGTTTTACTCGCTAACTGTTGGAGATATACGAAAAGTGATAAGGACCTTTCGGATAGGAAATTAAATTTTAAAGCTCATATGTGCCATCAAAAGTTTGCTATTTCCTACCGTTCTCTCTTTATCTGATATGGAAATATGAAATTTTGAAACCATACGGTCTAATGACGTCACTAAAATGGTCGCCATTTTTAATAGTGCAAAATTTCGAAATCAAAAGTATCCTATATGTAACCCTGGTAAATCAGCTACATCCATGCAAAATTTCATTTAAATCGGACAGTGGTTCTTGAGTTACTGAGTAACACACAGACAGACAGACAGAAAGACAGACACACACCATCTCGTTTTTATATATTAGTATGGTTTATTTATTTATTTATTCATTTATTTATTTATTTATTTATTTATTTAGTATGTTTCGACCCATACAGGATCACATAAAGCAAGTTATGATCTGTTGCTGTTATTTTTCTTGTTCTTCCAGAATTCTTTCATCATGTCGCTATGTTTAGCTCGACGTTCGTCAGTCCATTTTCCCCTAGGTCTGCTGGACTTATCTTCTGATGCAGCTTCCCAAGTGTAGATCTTATGTCTGAAAGTTTTGCGGTCTTCGATATCTGTGGGTGTGATGTTGGCGGTATTGAGATCAGTTTGGACTTGTTTAATCCAAACAGTTGTCGTCTTTAATTTTTGTGAGTACATCAATATTTTCGTCTTTAATCGGTTGTCATCTAGCCTCATAATGAGTCCATAAGATTTCGAGCGTCGTTTACGGATATCGGTTTCAATATTTGAATATTTTGCTGTGAACCTGTGCGATTGTAAACGATATCCTTCATCTGTAAGTCTTGGGCCAAGAATTTTTCGGATGATTTTCCTTTCAGCTTTCTTGATGTTTTCAAGATCCCCTTTATAATTGAGGTTTAAGGTCTCACTGGCGTAGAGTGTTTCGGGTTTGAAGACCGTCGCGTAATGTCGAATTTTGGTGTTAATGCTCATGCATTTTTTGTTATAGATGTTTGCGGGTTTCCCATATGCTTTCCGCATTTTGAGTTCACGTGTTCTTTGCGCTATTCTTTCTGTGCCTGTAGTTTCAATAATTTCACCTAAGTATTTAAATGATTAACCTTGTTGATTGAACCGTATTTCGTTACCAAAGTTTGGGTTTCAATGTGTTTTGTAGCCATGAATTCAGTTTTTGTGAAGGAGATTTGCAACCCTACTTTCCCAGCACATTCTTTGAGGACTTCAATCTGGTGAATTGCCGTTCGTTCATCTCCAGAGAGGATTGCCAAATCATCAGCAAAAGCTAAGCATGTAACATTGATATTATCCTTCTGTCTTCCTAACACGACAGGTTTCCATATGTTGCGACTTTTTAATTCTTTTTCCCATTCTTTGATGACCTTATCGAGAACGATGTTGAACAGCAATGGAGAAAGTCCATCACCCTGCCGAACACCAGTTTTATTGGGAAAAGGTTGGGAGATCTCTCCAATGAATTTGACCTTGGAAATTTTGTCGGTTAAGGTTTGTTGGATGAGTCGTCTCGTCTTCGGATCGAGATGGCTTTCTTCGAGTACATTAAAAAGAGATTTTCGATCAATGGAGTTATAAGCCTTCTGAAAGTCGACAAATGTTCAGATGGCTGGGAGATTTTGTGTGGCTCGAAGTTCCAAGGTGGATTTCAGATTGAAGATTTTTTCGCCGGCTGATCTGTTTGGTCTGAATGGCTCGAGTTGTTCTTGCGTGCGTTGTAAGAGACAGGCGGATAGGATTTTATAAGCGATGGATAACATTATTATTATTATTATTATTATTATTATTATTATTATTATTATTATTATTATTACTGTTATTTTTATAATTGAAACCAGGAATAAGAAAGAGGTGGACGTGACCTTAAGTTAGGAGTCATCCATGCATTTGCCTGGAGGAGAAGTGAGAAACCACGGAAAGCCACTTCTATGATGGCGTAGGTGAAAATCGAACCCATCTTCTCTCAGTTTTGCCTCACGAGGATGAGAGAACACCGTTCTCTCCCTCAGACCAAAGAATCAAAGTTCTTGGCAGAGCTAGGAATCGAAACTGAACCTCGGGGATGACAACTAAGAATTTAGTTAGTTTTTTAAAAATGGCGGCTTTGGTGGCAGATATACGGTATTTTTACGCAAATTCGAATTTAGCCACCTAATATACATAGAACTCAGTAAAGGAAATATTTTTCTCCAAACTTTCCAGGTAAAAAACGATTTTGACTGGGCAATTAGTTCTCCAAGCAGAAAATCCCTAATCACAAATGGTGTTCCACGAGTTCATGATATATCTTCTTTAATGATCACCGCTAATCAATCAGTTTTTTTTTTTTTTTTTTTTTTTTTTTTTTAGCGTATGGCTTTTGGTGCCGGGAGTGTCCGAGGACATGTTCGGCTCGCCAGTTTTGTAGCTGCTTCGAGACGGACACCCAATGGGTGAGCTACAAGTACCGTTGGGGAGGGAAGGAGGGAAGTTGGAATGTAAGGACGAGGAGTTGGAAGGTAGCGGCTGTGGCCTATAGTTAGGGACCAACCCCGGCATTTGCCTGGAAGGAAGATGGGAAACCACAGAAGACCATCTTCAAGGTTGCCGGCGGGGGGATTCGAACCTCCTCGCCTCCCGGATGTGAGCGACTGCCATCAGTCATGCCGTAACCACCACGGCTAACTCACCCGGTAATCAATCAGTAAATGTTCGCGAGATTATTTAGTGTGCTGTTGCAAAGGGATGGACGGGTGGATTTATCAGTATCCCTGCTTTATGAGGTCGTGACATTGTCCAGCAAGCTCATGACGATTGCTCTGATCAGTAAATACTTTAATGCCCGCTATCGAATGAGATAGCCTCGACCGTGCCATTCAACGCAGCTCACGTTGCTTTCTGTGCTGTAGGGCCTGTCAGCCAGATAACCTACACCAGCTCTTCTCTCTTCGTTGTTTGGTTGTTGTTGTTGCTGTTAATTCATTTTAGGGGCTTGGGCCACCAGGGTCATCAGCGCCATGTAGTCGAGTGTGTGTTGAATTTGTCTGATAACCTGTATTAATGTCATGACTGTAGTAGTGTGTGTAGTGTAACTATATTAGGGACTGGGATAGGATAGGTGCCCCGGGACTTAAAAATAAGGTACTATGCTTGCATTTGCCTGGAGGGAGTGTGGAAAACGTAATAACCCGGAAGAAAACCAAATTGAAGATTGCCACCATCATCGCAGGGATTCGAACCTACCAGTTCCGGATCTGCTATAGCTGCCCGTGCGGTCGGGGTTTACGATTTAACGAGCACGTCAACGCCACGAGGGCTCTTTTCTATTCAGTGCAGTGTTGCCATGTCTATTTTTTTGACTGGCTTCGTGGCTCAGCGGCAACGTTCTCACCTGCTGTGTCCAAGGATGCAGAATCGAACCCTGGCGCAGTCAGCCTGCATTTGATGGTGCGTAAATGCGAGAGAGCCGTGCGAGTATATTTACTGGCGTGTTAAAGATACCCTATGGGGCGAAATTCTGAACTCAGTCTTGTCAAATGACCTTAGAACACAGCCCTGGTCTTTCTCATCACGTCAGTGATTTTGGTTACGTGTGTTTAGAGTTCATGGTTGTACCTCCGTCTGTAATCACCATTTTCCTTAACTGGGCCCCAGAATTTCCATAAGATCTTCCTTTATTTGGTTTCAAGTTTCTCTATAAGACATTTTCTGTGCATTGTAGGGCACTCTGCAGCATATAAGGCTTCCGGTTGGATGACTGGGCAGTAATGCAGAAGCTTGGCATTTAGGGATAATGATTTCCTTTTATAGATTCCCTTGGTTAACTGGTATGCAGTTTTCATTTTTTACATTCGTGATGTGAAAGCCTCTTTCTCAGAGATATTAGGCTCTATCAATTCACATAAGTATTTGAACTTTACTGGCCGCTTGATCTTTCCCCTTCCAATGGCCAGTTCTATAGGTGCCAGCTTTATAATACTTAAAAACTCGGGTTTCTCGAAGGAGATATTGAGGCCTGCCTTTGCTGCTTGTTTCTGGTCACTGATTTTTAGCCTATTTTCAATTTTGAAAAAAAAATAGGCTTATGAGATCACCTTTTGTCCGTGTGTGTGTGCGCGCGTGTGTGTGTGTGTGTGTATGTGTGAGGTGTGTGTGTGTCCCCCCTAATAAAATCTAAACGGCTAGAGCGATTTCAATGAAACTCGGTAAGTTCATAGCACTATTCCCGGCGACCTTGACCGTGCCCATCAAATTTTGATACGTTTCACCAATCCAACATGGCGGCTGTGCGAAATATTTCACTAGCATTCAATATCTCCGAAACTATTATCGATATCGCCCTGAAATTGTGTACGGTGATAAAGGGCACTACTAAAAGTTCACCTATGAGACGTTCAAAAACCTGGTGACTACAAAACCAACATGGCGGTCAAGCGAAGTTGAGACTTTTAAATAGACTTTTCTCGCGATTTAACTATCCAAATGTAATGAAACTTGGTACAGCAAATGTTTATACACATTGTAATGCAATGGAGTGTAATTTAGTTCAATTGTTTACATAACTTCAAAATGGCGGCTGTGCGAAATATTTCACTGACATTCTATATCTCCGAAACTATTACAGATATCACCCTGCAATATTCTACGGTGATAAAGTGTACTGATACAAAATTACCTATGTATATTTCATAAATCTGTAAAGTACAAAACGAACATGGCGACCAAGCGAATTTGAAATATTTTAATAGACTTTTCTCGTGATTTAACTCTCTGAGCGCAGTGAAATGTGGTACAGCAAATGATTTTGCAGATTGTAATGCACTGCCATTTAATTTAATTCAATTGTTTACATAACCTCAAGATGGCGGCTGTGGGAAAATTTAAAATTAAGTTTTTATTTCTTGTGTCGTAGTCATGCGATCGAAGTGAAAGTTTGAATAATGAACCTAGGCAATAATTGTCTTTGAATGGTACATACCTCTATGGCCCATACATATAACAATCCTAAATGGCGAACTTCCGAAATATTTAGACGGTTCTCAATATCAATGAATCTTTTACAGCAACCAAACTGTTTTTTTATGTTCATAGAGACTATGAACATATGTTCACCTATAGGACTTTCAGTAACCTGGGGATCACAAATCCAACATGGCGGCGACGTGAAGTATAAATATTTAAATGGACGTTTCTCGCGAATTAACTATCCGAGTGCCGTGAAACGTTGCACGTTGAATGCTTATACAAATGTTGATCCACTGGCATCTAATTTATTTCAATTGTTTGCATAATCACAAGCTGGCTGTTGTGCGTAATTTTAAAATCTCGTTTTTACTTCTTGTGTTCTAATCATGCGATTGAAGTTTGAATACCACACGTACACAATAATTTTAATGTAATAGTACAAGAATAAAAATCCAACCTGGCGACCATCAGAAATATTTAGACGGTTCTCAATTTCTACGAATCTGTTACAGCAATTAAACTAAAATTTTGTATGTTGATACAGGCAATTAACATGAGCAGGATATATGAAAATAGGCTGTATAGTTCTTCACGGAACTACTTGTTTCTATAGCTGTACTCATGGAATGAGAAAAAATTGCGAGATCATCGGCGAGCGCTAGACATTCAAATATCAGATTCATGTTTGTGGATCCCAGTCTCACCCCATTCTCAATTCCTTTGTTGCTCAATTCTCTTCGCCATTCACGGATTACTTTGTCAAGCACACTATTGAAGAGCAAAGGTGAGATTCCATCCTCCGGATTATGTCAAAGCGTCGGAAATATCTTCTCTCAATTTTACCTTGGACGTAGTGTTGTTGTCCATTATTAGTATAATTTCTATTACTTAAGTTTCAAGGACGGCATGTGTTATGGAAACAAATTTTCCTCATGGAGACTCACTTCATCCCCGACCCCGTAAAAGAGGTTAGAATATTACACTTCAACATTCTGTTCGCTCAGACAAAATTGCAGAGAAAACATTGTTACAGTAATCTTTAAACTAGTAACGATTCTTTTTGGTCACTTTTAGTTTGCAGCTTGGCCACCTCTTGCTGGGGCACTACAGGGAGTTTAGTGCTTTGTGCATACTGGATTCTCTGTGGTGACCTAGTAATGAGATGGCAGGGGGCTTTGATAATCAGAGAGGTAACTATGGTGATTTGTTGAAAAAAGAAAGTGAAGATGTTATGCTAGGTTATGGTTAGATGATTGTGATTCAGCTGTGAGAGAATGGAATATGTTATGTTCGGATTATGAAAATGGATTGCTTATAGATGCAGGAAAAGATGTATAGTGAGGATTATTAATGAATTAAGTTAAATGAATACCTGTGTCCCTATGGTCAGGTGCAGGTTTCTTTATGTTTTAATTGATAGTAATCTGCGTAATGAACGGTTAATAGAGGAATGACCATCACATATATCAGGTATATGTATTGTCTGTCTGCCCTGTTGTTAAAATAAAATATCCCTTGTGAGTAGTATCAACTACTACCCCGAAACAAATTGAAAATAAAACGTTACAACACAAAGAATCAACATGGGGATTTTTGTTGTTGGATTCCCCGAGAGGAAGTAGTGGCGTTACAATATTGCACCTCAACGCACAGTGGGTCAAAATCAAAATCTAGGGGGACAAAATTATTTGTACGTTTTAATCATGAATTTAGAGTGAAAGCAACGTAGGCTATATAATTTGTTTACTTCATAATAAACAGCAGGTAAGACCCTTTTTAAGCTACGTCTACACATGCAAGAAATTGTCTATGACTAAGAGTTGGATAGAGCATTCAGTTATACCTTCAGAACAATTTTCTACCCCTAATTTACTTTTAACAAAGTCACAAAGTTCCCCTTTTGGTATAATCGTCGAATCCAGTGCTTCAAACAGTTGTAAACGTGTGAGAACTGGTTGCGTGGCATCTTCTAAAACGTCACATAACTAAGTAAATTGCAAAAAGATGCCAAAAAATCTTATGACAAGCGTAAACCACAAGACTTTATCTACATTTTAACATTAAGTAGAAAGTGACGCAGATTGACGTGACATACTAAAAAATCTAAGTGAAAATATAATTTTAAAATTAATAGTTAAATATTATATAATGCAAATATGGGTAAAATTACGTAACAATTACGCCCATTAATAACTGAAACACGTTACAAAGTTCATACCTTCAGCTGCATATTCCTCCTTATAGCATCACACTAACCACAAAGACAACCAAACCACAGCCACTTACATTCACCCTCCAATTCAGACTGCTCGAACATTGGTGACAGATTTACACTAAAATGCGTTTATATCCCAGAATAGTGAGCGGCAATTATATGAGAATGCTGTAGAAGTAATACATTTTGATTTTTTTTAATTATGAAAATAAATAATTTTGTCCTCCTAGATTTCGATTTTGACCCTCTGTGTAACGTGGGGATTTCGATAAAAGTAGCGTTACAAACATTTCTTAGATAATATGATTGTATTACTAAAAATATTAAATAAAATATTTAGATGCCTGTCCAATATATGTCAGGGTGTTTTACGTGAGTTACACATTATCTAATGCATATAACCTCAGGCTCATTCCAATAGCAGTTTATTACATGAGGCCATGGGGTAGGTGACCTCGCCGTACCGCCCCTTAAAACAACAATAACTAACTAAATGCGACCAGCTTAGGTCAGTAGCTCTACAGGCACGTTAATAAATCTCTAGAAGATGGAATTCCGGAGCCCGTGTGGATCTGCAGTCAAAATAGTACCAGGGACGTCCAATGCATACCATTTCTGTATGTTCATATGTCACAATACGATCTAACGACCATCAATATTTTACCTGATAGAGTGTACACCGCAGAGTATAAGATATATGTTATTTTCCTTCTACAAATATATTTCAGGTAAAAAAAACAGGCAGTTCAATTATAGTTCAGTTTGAATTGATGAAGGAGAAAATCCAGTTTAGTGTCTTTCAATCTTAAATTTGAAATATTCATAGAATTGAAGTGATTATCCTTTCCTGCATTCAAAGTAAGTTTCCATGTACAGGTATATTGGTGCGGCTATATAATTGTTTCAACAATCACACACCAATGTTATGTTTTAGTTAAAAATACGCTCTCTATATTATATTATTTATTAAAATTAGGCGCCTGAGCCGTGGCAGTACATATAAATTATATTTGGTGACAGAGAAAATTATATGTTTTATAATTTATAACGTACATGAACCGAAGCAAGAGACAAAACTGTATAACTGTATAAACATTCATAATGTCAAGTACTTAACAAGTTTTCATTTACATTCTGGTAGGGAAGGAGCCACTCAGGAAGACTATTGAAGTAATTAACAGAGTAATGCCACAAAGAGTTGTTACCATACTTGGACGAGTGAATGGGATTACAATGCATTTTGTTAGCTCCTCTTGTTTGATACGCATGCAAATCAGAGTTCAACTTACACAATGTATTGGAATAAGCTAACTAATTTTTCATTTTATAAAGCATGATTTCAGAAGCTTTATTACAGAGATTATTTAGAGAAAGTAAGGTATATTACTATATCGGTATACCAGGAATCTCTAGTATTAGACCAACCAAGATTATTACATACCGAAATATGTCCTAATTAAGAAAATTTCAGTGGTGCATAGCAATCTTCTCTCTGTGCTTGCATAACATATTCCTTCAGAACAATGTTATGAAGTGTCCTGCAAGTACAAAATTTTATTATAACCACCACCAAGTTCCTAGAGTTATCTTCTTCTCCTTCCTCTTATTTTTCCACACAATTCCAGGCACCTACAGAACCTTTCACTCTCCAACAGCGTGGTATTTCTGTGGAATAATTTGGTTCTTACACCAAAACAAACGAGGATTTTTTCTTCCGTTAAAATTAATGTGCTACTCATTTTGACCCAATAGAGGAGCAACAGTAGCCAGACTACTTACAAGGGACGTAAAGTCAATTGCAATTTAAAATTGAGGTAACTCGTAGTTTTTCATTTGTGAACAAAATAAAATCCCGTGAAAATCACAGAAACAAGCTATTTTTATTTGTTTAGATTGGACATCTTCAAATCAGTTAAGTCTTCACTGTGTAAATTACCATTTTGAGCTATTCTCACGGAAGTTGCTTTGAGGATTACGAAGAGTGTAGTTGTAGTAATTCATGTCATGAAAGTCTCAATGTTAACCACAACTCTGGTCTACCCACGAGGTTGACACCAGACTCGAGGCATACTGTAGAATCAATATACTGTATCCTATCTATGCATGTGCCTGGCTGTTTTATTGGGAAGCCTTAGAACGCTCAATAAGGAGATTATAGAGTTCTTGAGGCAAATAAACTGACAGTCCCGCCCTTTAAAGCAACAATAACCAACTATAACTAGAGATCTTCAGTGTGGAGTGAAACGCATTCTTCTCCCGGATGTCGGTTTCTGTATAACTCAAGAAGCATTGAACTAGTAATGAGCTCTATAATACGAGTACTAGTAAGTTAATGTGTCAACATACAGTATACATATAGGCTACACTAAACCGTTTATTGTAGAACGCTCTATCAAAGTTCCAACGTTCACCACTTGGTATCAGTGGCATCTGTTAGCGCAAGTTGGAACTACTTGAAATTGAACGGAACTTGTAGCTCACCCTAAGGGTGTCCGCTGGAAGCAGCTACAGCCTCTTGGCGAGCCGAACATGTCTTCGGGCACTCTCGGCACTAAAATGCATGAAAAATGAAAATCCACAGCCTGCTTCCAGTCGCCGACCGGGTCAGGAATGGAATGAATGAAGCCCCCAATCTAGCGGCGAGGATATGGACTGTGCCGGCTGCCGAGGCCTGACGCACTCCTCTGGGGCAATGATTAAATGAATGACACATGAAATGAAATGATAGTGGAGAGTGTTGCTGGAATGAAATTTTGACAGGGAAAACCGGAGTACCCGGAGAAAAACCTGTCTACTAAAATGCATATGATAAATAAATAAATAAATAAATATATTAATAAATAAAACAAGTAGTTCCGTGAAGAACTATATAGCCTATTTTCATAAAATCCTACTTATATTAATTGACTCAATCTACATACAAAATTTCAGTTTGATTGCTGCAATAGATTCGTAGATATTGAGAACCGACAAAATATTTCGGATGGTCGCCATGTTGGACTTTATATATGAAGGTCCTAGAGTTATGTACAGTTACATGAAGATTATTGTGTACGTGTAGCATTCGAACTTCAATCGCATGATTAGGACACAAGAAGTAACAACGAGATTTAAAAATTTCGCACAGCTGCCATCTTGTGGTTATGGAAACAATTGCAAAAATTAGATGCCAGTGGATTAACATTCGTATAAGGATTTCCTGTACCAAGTTTCACTGCAGTCGCATGGTTAAATTGTGAGAAACGTCCATGTGAATATTTATATTTCGCGTCGCCGCCATGTTGGATTTGTGATCAGCAGGTTATTGAAAGTCCTATAGGTGAACTTATGTTCATAGCCCCTATGCACATAAAAACATTCAGTTTGATTGCTATAATAGATTCGTAGATATTCAGAGCCGTCTAAATATTTCGGATGGTCGCCATGTTGGATTGTTAAATGTATAGGCCATAGAGTCATGTACCATTAAAGGAAAATTATTGCGTAGGTTCATTATTCAAACTTTCATTTCGATCGCATGATTATGACACAAGAAATAAAAACCTAATTTTAAAATTCGCACAGCCGCCATCTTGAGCTTATGTAAACAATTGAAATAAATTAGACACCAGTGCATTACAATGTGCATAAATATTTCCTGTACCAAGTTTCATTGCGTTTGGAACATTAAATCGCGAGAAAGGTCTATTTACATTTTCAAATTCGCATGGCCGCCATGTTCGTTTTGTAGTTAACCGGTTTTTGAAAATCTTATAGATGAACTTCCAGTAGTGCCCTTTATCTCCGTTAAAAATTCCAGGGTGATATCGGTAATAGTTTCGGAGATATTGAATGCTGGAGTAATATTTCGCAAATATTTCGCACAGCCGCCATGTTGGATTGGTGAGACGTAAGAAATTTGAAGGGCACGGTCGGGGTCGCCCAGAATAGTGCTATGAACTTACCGAGTTTCATTGAAATCGCTCCAGCTGTTTAGAATTTATTAGGGGACACACACACACACACCTCTCTCTCTCACACACACACACACACGCACAAAAGGTGATCTCATAAGCCTATTTTTTCAAAATTGAAAATAGGCTAAAAATTACGAGCCTTACAGTAGTCGCATATGATGTGTAACATCTGACATGTTATTCGAATAATTCCATATTACTTACTCGCATTTTTAAATAATGAACTCATAGTGCTTCCTTGTGCCAGCAAACATGAAAGGATTCTCCATTGCATCTGCAGTAGTGACATATACCTGCAACTGTATGCGGGAGTAATCCACTGCCTACTTGATGCGAGCTGCGCTTTATACCGGCCAGTTAGTGAATTCATGCCAACGGTGTTATTGAAAATGGCCTCTTATTGCCGATATAGCGCACTGCCAAATATAGGCGCGATTAAATGTTAGGTGTGCAGTAGGTATATTAAATGCATTTCTCCCAGTGATACGTTTAGAGTTTAGACCAACGTAGTTTCAATTATTGTTAGTAGTCGGTGTTAATATACTGAATTCCTACGTTGTTTGGAGTGTTGGTTGATGCGATATAGCACTCGGCTTACATTAAATATGAATACAGCAAAAGTATGAACATTTAATAAATAGTAATTTTTTTCACCAAATATGATATAATGAATATTTTCACACCAAAGAACGACAGCTTGAAGATGATTTATGGCAGGAATTTCTTTAATGGGGCCTCCAAACCTTGAGGTAAACCGTATGCGATTTACATTCCACATAGTCACATGGCTTACAGTACGTCGTTGTACCGATCTCCGCCACCGCGCGCGCTCATTGTTTCCGTCCCATGCACTTCCGTCCCATCCACTTCCGTCTCTTTTCCAAAATCACTCCCACAAAAGTGCCCTGCTACCGAGTGCCACAAAAATATCCAGATACCGAGTGGAAAGATGTTACACATCAATAAATGTAGAATCACGATACTTACTACTATACTACAGTACCAACAGCAGTGGCTACCCTCGATAAAGCGCAGCGTTAGGTCATGGGGCCAAGCTCTGTGCTGACTCGGTAGACGCGTGGGTTACCCCACCGACGGCCGTCCTTAGAATGGTTTTACGTAGTTTCCCCAATTTCAACACCAGGCAAATGCTGCGACGGTACCTTCCGACAGGCCACGGCCACATCCTTGCCCAGATTCATTGATCTTCATCCAGTTGAGTACTGTTTGTGCAAATAACACGGACACCAGTTGCCCAGAAGAACTCATCTCGTAATTGGCGAACAACCGAATATGGTCTCCTCTGCGCTGTTACGTAGATATACCAATCTTGACGTGATGTTGTCACCCTGGAGTGACCTCCCTAGCTCGGCCAGTCACTTCTTTGCTCACACGTTACCTTTTTCACGTCGTTAACACTCCACTGTTCGGGATACTGCTGCTTGTCAGTGACCACCTTGAATCAATGCCACAATTCTGACTCGATCAGACTGGGAAATACGCATCTCACATGAAACGTGAACACTCACTAACGCTCGTACTGATGATGACAATAGTAGTGGTTTTGTAGGGGTTCTATATCCTCCACCTCCACACCCTCCACACCCTCCACACAAGATGGCGGCGGCGCGATATCTCTCGAACGCATGGTCAGATTTTGACGAATGAGGTGTCATTGAACTCGGGCTAACACCCCCTTTCCAATGGACAACATATTTCCACCCCAAAATAAAACCTACCCCTACTAGGGGGTGAAATTGTATTTTTTTAGAGAATCTCTCTTTTCAATTGCAACATGTGAGAGTTTGAATGCCTATATGGAATGAAACGTTGTTCTACATAATGTGCATATGTGCGGTGGATAGCCACTATGAATTAACATGCTTGTTTTCTGTTTTTACGCATGCCCACTCATGGCTTTTGAAGAGGGTGGGGGAGCGGATCCCTGTGGATGGGTTATTGTTGACGGGTCATTGTTGGCGGGGTCATTGTTGCCGAGTCATTGTGGACGAGTCCTTGTGGACAAGTCCTTGTGGACAGGTCCTTGTGGACAAGTCCTTGTGGACGAGTCCTTGTGGACAAGTCCTTGTGGACGAGTTCTTGTCCCTTTGGACTGATCCCTTTGGACGGGTCCCTTTGGCCTGGTTCCTACGGACTAGCCCATGAATGTATTTAAATTATGTCAAAGGGTCTAACTACATTTGTGTGTGCGTGTTGAACTGACGTTGTTCACCACTACTATAATGGAATAACGATATGAAAGGAAAGTGACGAAATACATGTGAACACGTGTGAGACGACCTTATTACCGTCCTCCTTGTGAAACAAGTCACATTCTGTTTTGGTTCATACGTGAGAAAATGCAAGTTCATGTGTAATATGACCTAACACACAAGTGTACTCATGTGCACGTGCCCGATAAGAGCTAACAAGTCACAACCTGTTTTGACAGTGGTGGGAATAAGGCTAGAGACATGTACGAGTAGTCGAATTACTCCAGCAGACAACCCCTTTCCTATGGATAACTTATTTCCACTCCAAAATAAAATCTACCCCTACTAGAGGGTGAAATAATAATTTTTAGGTAAAAGTCGCTTTCCATGTGCAATATGTGGGAGTTTGTATGCCAATATGAAATTAAACTCGTTCCACATAAAGTGCATGCATACAACTGAATGCCGCTATAATTTATTATTTTTGTTTTTTTGTTTTAAGAATGCGCAATTGGGGTTTTTGTAAGAGGGCGGGCTTTTTGAATAATGATTTATAGATACGTTTTGTTTTACAAATTAACCAAATATCCAAAAAACTAATAGGTCATCGGCTTTTTAATATTTTATGAACTAAGAAAGCTAGGGACTTGTATGAGGGGTCATTGGACTTGGGGTGACGCCCTGTTTTTGAATGTATTATTCATTTTTTGTCAAAAGGGCCTAACTGCACTTTCGTTAATATATCGCTAACTAATAATCACAGAGGGTCAAGTGAGGTGTCATAGGACTTAAAATGGCCAACCCCTCACCATGACCAATGAATTTACCCCCCCCCCCAAACAGCAAGGTCATTAACCTAAGATTTTATCAACTAATAATCAGAGAGGGACAAGTGAGGTGTCACAAGACTCAGGATGGTCAACCCTTTTCCATGACCAACGAATTTATTCCAAAATACCCAAAACAGCAAGGTCATTGACCTAAGTTTTATAAACTTATCAGTAGAGAGGGTCAAGTGAGGAGTCATAGGACTACGAATGGTTAACCCTTCCCCATGACCAATGAATTTACCCCAAAAATCCAAAACAGCAAGGTCATTGACCTGAGATTTTATAAACTAATAATCGGATATCAACATGTGAGGTGTCATAGGACTTAGAATGGTCAACCCTTTCCCATGGCTAATGAATTTACCCAAAAATACCCAATACATCAAGGTCATCGACCTGAGATTTTATAAACTAATAATCGGATATGGACATGTGACATGTTTACAGTGAGTGATGAAACATAGCTAGGTAGTGAAAGAATTATTGTAGGCTACATGTATGGTGACTGACAAATCTTTCACCATTGGAACTTGTTTTCAGATCAAACTGCAGAACAGAGAGAGTATAGGTTGTAGGTATGGGATAATAAATGACAAATGGTGTATACAAAATCAGATTTATCAATTCAAGAAATAAGAGTAGACAATCTTTAATTGATTGGTTAATGAGGATAGCTAAAATCCAAAATGGTGACTATATCGAACTAAACTGATCCAAGCTGAATCAAACCCAACTAAACCGAACTAAACCGAAGCAAACTTAATCAAAAACAAGCCAATGGTTTAAGTGTAAAACTTGTGGGTGAATGTGGTCATTGGTAATGTCAGAAAGGAAAGGGATAACGCTCTACCTATAGAGGGTAAGGTAAAGCTAGTGCATGATGTTAATGCACACACACAAGTACATGAACCACACACAACTAACCTATACTGTTTTTATGGGTTGACTGTTAAAACTTGCTCAGTGGTTACTGGGACAAGATGGTCGCTACACACAACAAGCGTTAAATACTTGAGGCTAATAATCTACACATACACACACACACAAACACACACTTGTTCTAAACTAAACTGTCTTGCTGACAGTGCTCACACTGTAGGCAGATAACAGAAATGCTTGGCTAACAGAAATACAATCATTTCCGGTTGTCTAATGTTACCAGCTAACCATTTTGTGCTACAGTGGCGAGCACATGTGCCACTTACACTAGAGATTTTAACTCGATTTCAAGCTCTAAGTCCTAGAACGAATCAAACTAAGAAAGAAGGGCATGGTGACGCAGTGGTTAAGCTGTTAGCCTTTCACTAAAGTGGACTAGGGTTTGATTTCAGGTTAATACGCATGTCATAAACATATAAAAAGCAGAGATAATGTTTTAAACCGATTACACTTGTCTCTTTTCAAATTATTACTTGGATTACAAATACAAAGGTGGACTGGGTGTGATATACAGTTAATGCTGTCTATCGCACACTAGCTGTAAGGAAGCCATATGTAGAGCTATATGTAGAGATCTACCTAGCGATTTCATGAACTGGTATAGCTATGTCGCATAAACGGTGCAGGATACAATCCAGCAACTATAATTCGTATCTTGTGGAACAGAGAAAATGCACTTTTGCCTTGATGGATAACAAATGTGTGCAGACAAATGACCTACGCATTAGCCTACCAAGGGGTTATAACCACGAGGAGGAGGTGTGATTTCTATATTTTATTGTTTAGAGACATGGCTTTTGTAACCAGTAGATTTAATTGATTTAGCATTTTGTAAATATTTACTTTTGTAATTGTAAATAGTTAATTTTTTGTAAATAGTGGAAACCATTTATATTTGTAATGGTAAATGTTAAATGTATAATTAAAGTTCTTTGGGATGAGTGTGCATGTCAATGATGTTTTTAGGGATAAATAGAGTGGTTGTGTGTTTGTTCTCAAAGACAGGCATGATTGTGTGGATGTATGATTAAACAGAAAGAGAGAGAGAGAGAGAGAGTAGAAACAGCCTTACCTGCACTAGTAATAGTAGACCTCTATGTTTTGCATACACATAGACAGACTGTACGATCAAAATGGCCAAGCACTCACTTTAACACCATTTACAAAATCTTAAAATGAAAAAATCATGTTTCGCAAATATGAACTTTTGACATAAACAAAATAAAAATAAAATGCGTAAACAACAAATTGGAAAATCCATGTTTCCATATCATGAAATTCAAAAACTTGAAACTGACCTTTAAATGAAATGCAAATGGAAAATTGACAAATTGTAATGTGTGAAATGTGAAAATGAACAAATGGCTATCATTATTTAAAAAAAATTAAAATAAAAAAAACATGGTGCTGTATGGTTGAGGTGTGAATCAAACCCTACTTATTTTGGACCACCCGAGACTGAGTATACTTGTTATAGTGCTCATACCACTTTTAAAATTTTGTGTTAAAGCTAGGAATTGAACCCAAGAGCTTGTAGGGGGAGACCAAGGTTAGAATATCTTAAACAGATAGTCTTGAATGTAGGGTGTGGTAGCTATATAGAGATGAAACGATTAGCTCGGGACAGGGGGGGGGGCATTGAGATCTGCAGCAAAACCAGTCAAAAGACTAAAGACTCAAACAACAACATGTAAGTTCACCAAAATAATGTTGTGTAACGGTCAATGTTAGTCAACGAACAGTAATGTATTACTAAAACCCATGACACGATACCTAAGAGCTTTCCTAAAATTATTTTAAAATGCCTTTAACCCTATATTAAACACCAAGTTCACAAGACTCATAACTGCAATGTTATGGTAAAACAAAACAAAATCTATATTTCAAAACAAGCAAGTGGTTTAATCAATGTATACTGGGAAAAGTTTTGTAAGCACTCAAGTCCACAAGACTAATTAAATTAGTAACTGTCAGGTTGGTCGAGTGGTTAAGGTGTTTAACTTAGGATCAAATTTTCTGTACAAGGAAGCAAGGGTTCGAATCCCTTACCTGACATAACTATTGACTTAACATTGCTTGGCCACACTGTATTATGATACTCGGTACACAAACCATAGACAGAGTGTATTGTTTAAGGCACTCTCTTTATGAACATAGTCAGAGACTGTTGGTGGTTAACAATTGCATTATTAGTGGGACATGGGGATAGCAATTAAGAAAAAACAGCCAATACCCATACAATATTTTTATTCATTTAGTTTTTTTTACAATATTTACACACTGAATACAACTTTTTATCTCTTTACCATTGTTTGATATAGATTTTAAACACAACGCTTGTTGTAGATCCTTTTACAACTTTCTCCAGGTACTCTTGTTCTTAAAAACTGGGGAAGTTGCAATGGTTTTATAGACATTAAACCCTCATCCTCTTCTTTTTCATCATCATCATCATCATCATTATAAATATTATCTTTATAATTATTATAGTCATTGTCACCATCATTATCATCATCATCATCCTCAACATCACTAGAACTCTCCAATTCCTTTTTTTCCTTTTCAAAAGGGGCCTCTTGAAGAGTCTGTGTTGCTTTTGATAGTGTTACGGTTTTATTGAACGTTGACAACTGTCCTAACATGACTTTTTGAGGAGATAAATGTTTTTTCACAAGGAAGTCACTATGTTGAGTAACACTATGTTTTTGTTGAGCTTGCTTTTTCTTGTTCTTTTGATCATGTTTTGTTAACACTAACGGTGTTTCATTTGGTATACCACATTGATGAGTACCCACACTTAAGACCTCACCATGTTTACTTTTTAGATGACCTAGACATTTTGTTGTTCTTTGTTTTGAGCACTGACAAAATATGATGCCATTCGCATTTTCTCGCTTATAGTTATAAGAGTACCCATGATACAGGGCACGTGGTTTACCTTTATTGGTTATAGTATATTCCATAGTAGCCACTGACTTGTATAGTCGATCCGCCTACTACAAAGGTCTGAACACTTGTGGTGAAAGAATGATGTTGTGTTGACGTTTTATGCAGGATGATGTTGGTGGCATATGTGGGTGGCTTATGTAGGTGGCTTATGTTGATGACATATGTTGTTGGCTTATTTTGGTGGCTTATGTTGATGGTTTATGGTGGTGGCTTATGTTGATGGCTTAGGTTGGTGGCTTATGTTGGTGGCTTATGTTAGTGGTTTATGTTGATGACATATGTTGGTGACTTATATTGATAGCTTATGTTGATGGCTAATGTTGATGACATATGTTGTTGGCTTATGGTGGTGGCTTATGTTGATGGTTTATGTTGCTGGCCTATGTTGATGGTTTATGTTAATAGCTTAGGTTAATGTCTTAGGTTGATGGCTTAGGTTGATGGCTTATGTTGGTGGCTTATGGTGGTGGCTTATGGTGGTGGCTTATGTTAGTGGCTTATGGTGGTGGCTTATGATGGTGGATTATGGTGGTGGCTTATGGTGGTGGCTTATGATGGTGGCTTATGGTGGTGGCTTATGCTGGTGGCTTGTGGTGATGGCTTATTGTGGCTTATGGTGGTGGCTTATGGTGGCTTATGGTGGTGACTTATAGTGGTGGCCTATGTTGGTGGCTTATTTTTGGTGGTTTACGTTAATACATTATTTGTAATGGCTTATTTGACAAGTTATTTTTATCAATGTATTTAGAGGATTTTTTCTCTTGGTCTTGGAAAGTATATAATGTGTAAACTAAACAAGGGGAATGTAATAAATGAAAAGTGGAAATTGTATATATTCATATGTGAAAAAAGTGAAATGGCTATCACCATTTTAACAAATTAAAAGATATAGTAATCTAGTGAACCTTTTTTTTATTTCACAACAAAAATGTACAGAATGTGTGAACTAAACAAGGGGAATGTAAAAATGTAGAGCGGAAATTGTAAATATTCATGTGTGAAAAAATGGAAATGACTATCACCATTTTTATAATTAAAAGATATAGTGATCTGGTGAACCTTTTGTCAATGTATCGATTTAATGGACATGAGCTGTCCATCGCTGCAAACACTCATGGATCGCTGCCCCTGTGACAATATTACCCATAAAGCCTTGGCACAGGTGTGGCAATTGTTTCATTGGCTATCCACCAATGCCTGCTGGGAGTTGTTAAATAAAATTAAAACTAAAGGTTTACCTGTGGATGACACCAGTGAGATTTCTACAAGCGACGTGTAAACATCAACGTGGTACCATGGAGAAAGGGGATGCTACCGATAAAGCGATTGGAAAGTTCTTTGTGTGTAAAAAGAAACTAGACAGTTTTACTAAAGAAGAATTATTGGCTCTTCCAAAATCATTCATTTATTATGTCGCAGCAAATGCAGTGAAAGAAATCTGGCAACATGTACCAAAATCATGGACTCAAGACCCTGTGTTAAGTGAATTGCAACCATGTACGGATTATGATCACCATAAGCAAGTGGCTATGGCAAAAATACCCTCTATGCGACAATGTGCTACTTGTCAGCTAGTCAAACTGTATCATGGTCATAAAAGTCAGTGTAAAGACTTTGTTTCCTCATACCACGGGTGTAATGAAGAAAAAAAGCAACAACAACAAACATCAACCACAAAGGAGGAGGAAGATCAAACCTTTTTACCATCGATGGAAAAGGACATGCCAGACCTCTACTGGCAATGGCGTCATTGACAAAGTAATTCAATACTTGACTTTCGAAATCTACCTACCTGGTTTTTTATTTGTGTGGTCCTGGAACTTATCTTGAAGAACCTTTGCAGCGTGGTGATATACCTATTAATCCTTTAGATCGAGCATGCACCTTTATCACCACAGTCATCCTGCATTAAGACGTGTAGCGGATAAAGTATAGTTGAAAAGCTAAACAACTTTTGACATTCTGTGATGTCTCAGTGGGAGAGAGGTTGGCAGTCGTCATTGTGATTAGTGTTATAAAAGGAAAGTTAATAATGAGTGGACATGGACATTGAAAAGGATTGAGGAATTGGTATTTCTTTGTATTCTATTTTTGTAAAGCTCTATTTGTTGTGAAATAAAAACAAGGTTTACAAGATCACAATGTCTTTTATTTAAAAAAATGGTGATAGCCATTTCATTTTTTTTCACACATGAATATTTACAATTTCCACTTTACATTTTTTTACATTCCCCTTGTTTAGTTTAAACATTCCGTACATTTTTGTTGTTGTGAAATAAATCAAGGTTTACCAGATCACAATGTCTTTTAATTCTAAAAATGGTGATAGTCATTTCTTCATTTTCATTTTTTTTCACACACATGAATATTTACAATTTCCACTTTACATTTTTTACATTCCCCTTGTTTAGTTCACACATTCTGTACATTTTTTGTGAAATATAAATAAGGTTCACTAAATCACTATATCTTTTATTTTTTAAAAATGGTGATAGCCATTTCATTTTTTCACACATGAATATTTACAATTTCCACTGTTCATTTTTTACATTTCCTTGTTTAGTTTACACATTCTGTACATTTTTGTTGTTGTGAAATAAAAAACGAGGTTTACCAGATTACAATGTCTTTTTAATTTTAAAATGGTGATAGCCATTTCACTTTTTCACACATGGATATTTACAATTTCCACTTTACATTTTTTACATTCCCCTTGTTTAGTTCACACATTCAGTAAATTTTTTAAAATCTTTTTCGTAATATACAAAAGCAAACATTTTACACTAAAATGTATTACTTATCTTATTTTTACTAAACTACTGTAGCCTAACATTATACATTCTACTTACAGTTTTTTACAAAAAATATTACAATATAAAACACACTACAAATATTACAATATAGTGATCATTAGACTTAAGTAAAGTAATAGTCGTCAATACGACTATTTCCCCAAGCAAGAGTATTAAATGTGTTGGGTATAATGAATCGTTTGTTGTCTTCATTACTTAAAGCAACTTTGTTCAACAAATTGGTATGTAGCTGATGATTTTTACTTCTAAATACACACATTTTCTTATATAATACAGGTGGGTTACTAACTATACAGTTTTTATAATCACTTATATCTAACTCTTTACTAACAACATTCTTTTTCACTCCTTTTAATTTTTTTACTACTACATCATCAATGGTCATATAGCTGTATGATTTAGATTTTGTGCCTACAAAGGTGTCTATAATAACACCAGCACATTCATCCTTAAATTTCCCAAGAACCTTTCTGTTTACTAGAGGTAAATGGTAAATATTATCCTTGGGGTAGTCACTTGTATCAAACCTATTTAGCTCAGTTTTGATATCCTCGTAAAAATCATCAGTTTTAAACTCATAAATAAAAGAATCTGTGTCAGTGTAGAGTAATTTAACATTATCAAGATAGTTTTTCTTTACATAATCATAGTGAAATTCATACATAAGTGTTTTTGATAATTCCAGAATGGTGTAACCCACATATATGGGTTTGTTGTAAGTTACTTTAAGACGATTCATTTGTATTACAACTAAATCCTCATGAATAATTGAACAGCTATGAAAGTTAGGCTTGCTTATTAAGTTGCTCGCACCATACCTTTTACCATTATTCTCCCACTTTGTTATCAGCTTTACATCAACTCGTTTATCAACATTCTCCATAGTCTTTCCAAAAACACTATTATTCATGAGTTTATAAAAATCTTTTTCAAACACGTTTGTTGACTGCGTTCTTAAATTATTGTTTAGATCAATATACGGTTTGAGCCATGCTGACTGATGAAATTGCAATACGCGATGAATTTTAGTTAATTTCAATCCATGCTGTAGACACTGTTTCAAGTTTTGATAATGTATTACATATTTACATTTATCATTTACATTAGCAATTAACATTTTTGTTCGTGATGTGATGTATGGAGATTTCATATTCTCAGGACAAAATGGTAAATCATTATGATCATCATGTAACTCTTTAGGGTACTCAAGATTTACCACTAAAATATATCCTTTATCATCGTTATCATTAAGAGTGTCAACATGTAAGACATCAATTTCAGGTTGTGTCAGCCAGCTAAAATCTTTCAGTGGTAGATATTGACTCATAGCCCAACCATATTGGTTATTTGCATCGAGGTAGACAATATACTTTGACTCTTCACAAGGGTTGTAGCTAGGCATGTATTTATTATTCGCTTTAGAGTACCGTCCACTACATTGACTTAATCCACCTCGAATTGATGATTTTATAAAATTGATCATGTCTATATCAGTCATTAATTCTAAATTTACTTTCGTTTTTTTCAACATTGAACTGAAACTTAACCCAAGAGCTGTGAAATACTGACAAGGATCAAGGTCATAAGTTTTCATACAAACATTCCGAAAATTTTCAAAAACATCTGCTAATAACAACACATCTGTCTTCAAATATTTGTCTGAAAATTCTCCTAAAGTTTGAATGTGGAACTGTGCCCATACACGTTGTGCATGTAAATATTCCTGATCACTGATATGACTTGTGTTTAAGGAACTGTAAAATGCATTTTTCGGTGGTAAACAACACTCCTCAAGACGTTCCACACAGTTAATATATTCATAAGGGAATATACCCTTTTGACGAATCAAATTAAAATCATCTTCTTTAGGAAAGACACGTTGAATTTCATGAAACTGATCTGATTTTAAATTACTAGCCAGCTTATCAAGACTACTCGACAGAAAGCGGAATGAATCTAAAAATCGCAGTTTAATGGTTTTTTTATTGCTAGTTTTGATGTATTTTGTGAACGATATGTGTTGTTCCTTATTATTTGCAATAACATCAATTTTCACATCTGAAGCTCCAAATTCTTTAACGATAAAGTGGTTATCGTATTTGCTACCATTGTGTACAATGACCGGAATGAATTTACTTACTCTATAATTTAAATTAAATTCTTGGTGAGCCGCACCACGATATTTTCCTGTTAAATGGTCATGATCGCGAACCCTGTCTGTATATAAACATTCACCACATATAAAACAATTAGTTTCAGTTTCAAAATTCATTTGCTCTAATGAAGTTAGTGGCTCCATTGGAATGATCGTATTTAAAATAGAGGATATACGGACGGCATCTTTCTCAAGCCTTTCCATAAAAACTTTAGGTGCATCAGGTCCTCTATAGAGCTCAAACTTATTTAAAGAGTCATCATAACTACATTTAATATAATATGCAAAGCTAAAAGGTTCATGAATGTGAGTAGTGTTGGTGAAAGGTTGGGCTGGATTCGATGAACATGTATTAAATGGTTTTAGCAAAGCCTCGAAGTCAGCATATATAACAAATGGTACTCGAAGCTGTTTGTCATAATCCTTAAATTTTAGAATGTTATTTTTAGGAGTCGGTAATACCGTACGAACATGATTACACCCCCATTTTTGATGTTGAGTTAGTTGATCCTCTTTTGTAAAATAGAGCAAACAGCCTTCACACAACCACTTCTTACCTTTGTATTTTGATAGTTGACTACCAACAAGTCTACATAAATGTTTTATCCAACAATAGTGAGCATTTTCACCTTCGGTTATGTATAGTAAATTTACATGAGCATTCTTTTTTTTCCTGAGTATAATATAGAGGACCAACTATACTCTTATTTTCAATTCCATAAACATTAATACTTACATTGTTCAGCTCTTCAAAACGTTGAATGTCTTTTATCGCCATAGGAACTTCTATTTCTTTTAAATCTAACACTGAAGAATAGTGAGGATAAGATGATGATCTATCCATATTCTCCACTGCTGGATGGAGAGCTGAAGTTACAGCCCACGCAAAACATGCGTCATCATTATTCAAAACGTTCACAACAGCTTTCTTTCGTTTAATCCATCCTGGCAAATCAATATATGATGATGCTCGAAGGGGGTTGTATTTATTCAGGTTGGTTTCTAAATAAAGTACTTCAACCAACGCCCAACCTGACTCCCTTTCCTGGAACTCTTCACTCTTCACAATGATAGCACTTGAAATATTTTGATATATATCACTAATATTAGTTGATTCACTAACAATTATGTTTTTTGTATTAAAAGATTTGATATCCGCAATTTCACCTTCGCTCCCAGTTTTTACATAGAGGCCAAAAAGTTCAAAATTCATTTTAATTGTTTTATGCTCTAATAAAACATTTTCTACTAAGCCAAACACAGTAGGTTGAACATTTTTTTAAAATGATTCAATACTTTGAGTTTTTTCTTTACTATAAAGTCTATAACTAGCAATTCGACTTTTAAATGCACTACCAATTTGTTGAATATTTCCAGAATTTCTTTCATGGCAAGCGTTATTTTTATGTTGAATACTGCGTAAATGTCCTTGAATGATTGAAGAAGGTATATCAATATTACATACATCACAATGTGTTATTGAAGGTTCACCATTCTTTTTTCTTTTTGTTGCACAACTATTTTCACAATCTTGAGAACGTTAACGCTTTTGAGCATCACATTCATTTAAAGGTTCCGTGCTAGTTGATGGTTTTACAGATTTCAATTCCTGTTGTTCTCCATGCACTTCAACCATGTGGAATTGATATCGCTTTACAGCAGAAAAACCAAGTTCGCAAACTGAACACGAAAATGGTGCTGAACTGACATGCATTAAATTTACATGTCGTGTAAGACTATCTTGTCTGTTAAATGTTGTAGCACAATGACTGCACACAAATATTTTATGATTATGTTTTGTACTTGCATGACGTTGAAGGTTGTCAGGTCTTGAGAACTGTTCCTTACAGTCACCACACTTGAACATTATGATCACTTTCGAAATTACCTATAAAAGAAAGAAATCATCAATGTTAATAAAAGATAAAACAAAAAGTACAATATAAATAGTTTAATTATATTCCAGTCAATGGTTATAGCAGGGTATTTAAATCAATCATCTGTGAACTCCTAGCAAGTCTAACTTTATGTAGTTCTAACTGGGGGTTACTATATACCACTGTCACTGACACCTAGCAGTGAACATTAAAACTTGATAGAGTGGTAGAAACCAGCGGTCGCCAGTTAAGTGAGCTAAGTGTGGCGTCATAGCCAGTCTTAAAACAAGTCTAAACTTGTAGAACATGTCACGTGATAGAAACCAGCGATCGCTAGTTAAGTGAGCTAAGTGTGACGTCATAGCCAGTCTTAAAACAAGTCTAAACTTGTAGAACATGTCACGTGATAGAAACCAGCAATCGCCAGTTAAGTGAGCTAAGTGTGACGTCATAGCCAGTCTTAGAACAAGTTTAAACTTGTAAAACATGTCACATGATAAGGTTAAGTTAGGTAAAGTTAGGTTATGTTAGGTGAACTGAGGTTAAGTCTTTAAATATTCCCTCTGACACTGACACCTAGCAATGAACATTCGGACTTAATAGAGCGGTTATCAAAATCTAACCTACAAAATTAGCTTTACACACCATGGTCAAGTAGTTCCAACTTTTGACTGCCAAATATACCATTTTCACTGACATGTAGTGGTGAACATTGGAAAATATCACTCTTTAAAAGTTATTAGAGGGGGCACTTACCTTTTTATAATTTATCAACTGCTGTCACTGAATGAACAGATTGTAGCAATCTGGTAACCTACAGGTACCCTATTATCTGCAAACAAATCAATCAATCAATCAATAAATACATTCCAATCAATAACTTCAACATCAATTAGTAATAAAAGACTACAATCCATTAATAATAAGTACTTACCTTGCAAAATAATTTAATGATTTTCTACCAAAACGGCTTTTTTTACAACTCTTGAGGAGTAATAGAGCACTGTTCACTCAAAGCGAGTAATAAAGACTGACAGTAGGGAGATATATGACACCCCTCTTATATAAACTCTCATCGCTCGTGTCAGCAGTTTTTTGCAGATCATTGCAATTCCTTTCCCAATACAGTTGAGAGTCCAAAGTACACTAGGAACACCTGTGTGGTATTCAATGACTGATGACTTTGCATGATCATCACCCATTGTCTTAATCAACATATGGGGTTTCAAATTACTGCAGCGTCAGTCATAGCAACAGCAGTGTGCGCTCTCTGGTATGCCAGCAACATGACACCGGAAGGAACACCTGTGTAATATCCAATAACTGCTAACTTTGCATGATCATCATCCATTGTCTTAATGAACACTTGCGGTTTCAAATTACTGCAGTGTTAGTCATAGCAACAGATCTGCGCGCTCTCTGTCATGTCTGTATTATGACACAGGAAGTAACAAGACGTCTTACTGCACGTGCCATCTCCTCAGTTTTAACATCTTAAGAACATGTATTATTCTCTTTCAACTACAAATGACTCGTTAGAACACATCCATCCACCAAGTTAGATCCCTTGTATGTTCACATGTATTTCGTCACTTTCCTTTCATATCGTTATCCCATTATAGTAGTGGGGGATTAGTGAACAACGTCAATTCAACACACACACACACATGTAGTTAGGCCCTTTGACATAATGTAAATACATTCATGGGCTAGTCCGTAGGAACCAGGCCAAAGGGACCCGTCCAAAGGGATCAGTCCAAAGGGACAAGGACTCGTCCACAAGGACTCGTCCACAAGGACTCGACCACAAGGACCTATCCACAAGGACTCGTCCACACAGACTCGTCCACAATGACTTGTCAACAATGACCTGTCCACAAGGACTTGTCCACAAGGATTCGTCCACAAGGACCCGGCAACAATGACCCCGCCAACAATGACCCGTCAACAATAACCCATCCACAGGGATCCGCTCCCCCACCCTCTTCAAAAGCCATGAGTGAGCATGCGTAAAAACAGAAAACAAGCATGTTAATTCATAGTGGCTATCCACCGCACATATGCACTTTATGTAGAACAACGTTTCATTCCATATCGGCATTCAAACTCTCACATGTTGCAATTGAAAAGAGAGATTCTCTAAAAAAATACAATTTCACCCCCTAGTAGGGGTAGGTTTTATTTTGGGGTGGAAATATGTTGTCCATTGGAAAGGGGGTGTTAGCCCGAGTTCAATGACACCTCATTCGTCAAAATCTGACCATGCGTTCGAGAGATATCGCGCCGCCGCCATCTTGTGTGGAGGGTGTGGAGGTGGAGGATATAGAACCCCTACAAAACCACTACTGACAATACTTGTTGTTTTAAGGGGCCTAACATCTAGGTTATCGGCTCCTAATGGTTTGGGTGACCGTGAAGATGATAATGAAATATAAACTATAACTAAAACTAACTATTAACTTATAGGGTGACTGCACCTATGGTTGAACGGCTGTTAGTGGAAGAACATATCGATTTGGTTAGAGATGATTAAGATCAGTAGGAAGGCAACTCTGAACATGAAACCGGCCTTGTGCCAAGATACCGTAAGACTCTTCAACTACAGGAGATGTCTTACGGCTTCTTGGCATCTTCAAATACAGCCACAAGGCACGTTTCATGTTCAAGTTTACCTTCCTACTGAACCTTATCAACTTTATCTAAATTAATACTGTTCATCCACTGGTAATCGTTCAACCATAGGTACAGTCACCCTTTACTAGAAGAAGAAATGGAAAACAAAAGGAGAATAAGGCAAATAAAGGACAGGATGAAAAGAAATGCACTGAACCCTCAAAAAATGAGGATTGAGGGACTTGGAAGGAAGGAGAGCCATGCAAGGCAGAGAGGAAATTGACAGAGGAGAGGGTCCACCCCAAAGGCAATGGAAAAAGGAGGGGAAATCGGACCCAGCTCAGGAATCCCTCAAGGTTACCAACTCCCGAACTCACCAGCCGTGAGTCCTTGAGCGTGTAGCACTATCCAGGGTGTACCAGAAGTGGTGGGGATACGCACACCCTGCCTCCTTAAGGGCCTTGAACAGAAGGCACGAGATATGAAGTGAACAGGAGCGGTCTGACTCCTCCAGGAATGAGGAATCAGAAAAGATGAGACAAGGGCCCATTAAGGTGGGAAAGTGAAAGACTCCCTAGACCTGTTGTTGTTGTTGTTTGAGTCTTCAGTCTTTTGACTGGTTTGATGCTGCTCTCCTTACCTCCCTGTCCTGAGCTAATCGTTTCATCTCTACATAGCTACCACACCCTACATCCGAGGCAATCTGTTTAACATATTCTATCCTTGGTCTACCCCTACAGTTCTTGTCCTCGACCCTTCCTTCCATAACTAAACTTGCTATTCCTGGGTGTGTTGGTTTGTGTCCTACTAACCTATCTCTTCTCTTCATTGGCAGTCGCCAGAAACATCTCTCCTCTCCCACTCGTCTTAATACCTCTTCGTTTGTAACCCTATCTACCCATCGGAAAAGAACTAGAGTTGACCAAGTGCACCGCCTTGTGCTTTTACGTTTGACAAAATAGCAGAGGTATGAGGAATACAGTGGAAGCGAAAACAACAGCTTAAATATGATCGCTAAGGAGCGGGGAAAGGATGTCTCTTTCGATGCGGGCTGGTCCCAAGATTCCGGATCGAAAGAAAGATAATTTCCAAAACAGGAAACGAATGAATTGTTTAAAACAAATCAAAAGCGGAATTAAATTTATCTAATTGATCGAAGAACCCAGAAGCGTGTAGGTCGTGACTGCGTTACAGTACGAAGCCAAGACCGACGAAATCGAACGAGAGATGAGGGAACTTAAAATTACAAATGAAAGTGAACGAAGCCAAAGTGAACTACTTACTAATGTATTTAAAGTAAAATAAAACAGGTTCGCATAAGAGTAAGGATTAATCTAAACACAAAATGAAAGGTAAACTTGAAGAGGCATTAAAATCACTTAATAACAAACAAAATAAAATTAATGACTAAAGATGGTACCCAAGAAAGGGGTACACAAAAACAATATCAAGAGAAAAGTGTATAAATGAACTTAAGCACAAACAAAGATGAAACAAGATTAATTAAAATGTACTTACAATCAAAGTGCAACTAAACCGTAAGCGCGACTCGATAACCAAAATTTAAAATACAAAAAAAAAAAAAAAAGATAGAGAGTATGGACGAGTCGAATAAGAGAACACCTCAACTTACGAGGATGACCTGGACTAGAATGCCCCGCGCCAAAAACAGAACTAAGACGCTCATGATGTTGTGAAATCATGGGGTAGGGGGTGAAAGGGTGGGGGAGTGGAGGAGTGCGTATGTAGGGAAACGGGGGGGGGGACACAGAGTTACGTAATATAACGAAGTCAGAGGAAGTAACAGGAAATTAACACATAAAAATAAACGAAATGAAAATTACATTAAATTACTTGACATTACCGGTACAGGAAACAAAAGAAAAAAATCAATCAGCTAAGAAATATGCTTCGTAGGAAGATGTAGGCTTACGCAGAGGTAGAAATGCCGAATGACAACGACATACGATGAAACAAAGAAAGTAATGTGGCGCATGGACAGTGATTAGCACGATGACCATCGCTCACATACATTTCAATAAAACAGAGGGAGGATCTGGCTGAAGACGTGAGTCTCAGCTCCGTAACTTCGCCGATTCCATCCACAAAAAGCAAGGCTCTGATGCGACAATCCACTGGAAGTCGTCTTAAAAGAGCGCCGAACCAGGTGGTGACGCAATGCAGAGCATAATTAAGCCTCGTTGAAAAATAGCAGATATTTCAGACCTGAGAGATTTACGTAAAAATAAAACCGATTACATGAAAGGGAGGGATGACAAATAAACACAGAGACTTCACTAAATTAACGTGAACGAAAGTGAAAGGACTTGGGTTCACAGGAATGACCTCACATCATCATAGGAAAGAAAATCAAAGGAGACACAAAAAAATGCAAAAGGCGAAACAGAAATTTAAAATGACTTCATAGTAAAATAAATCTGATGATTGAATCGTGCTTACTTAGTTGCGTTGGTCGCGAGCGAGAGCTCGTCTGAAAGCGTGTGGTCTACATGGCCACAGAAAATCGGAAGAAGTAACCTTCCTGCTTAGGGCGCAGGCACGCGCCTTGTAAAAATAAGACGCAGAACACCCCCTCTCCAGAACTTGAAGGGGGCCAATGGGAGAAGCAAAGCTTAGCAACAAGTTATGCCTCAACCAATGGTAAAACTGTGTCAGTAGGGGTGAAAAGTTTCACCATCTGGTGAAACGTCTACGCAGAATTACTAAGTTTGAACGCAGTAGGAGTGACAGAGAAACGTATGTCACAACAATGCGACATGAAGGAAATGATAATAATAATAATAATAATATGACAAAAAATAATGAACCAAATAAAAACGGTTCACAAGTGATGTCGAAAGGAAAGATGACAGAGAGGAGCCCGGCACAAGTAAGTGGAAGTAATTCCGGACTCAGCTGGGGTCCCATGGTCGCCAACCCACGTCCTACTAGTCGTGATCCCCTGGGGGTCGCTCGTAATGTACTGTTTACACTACCGGAGATAGCATAGTTCACTCCAGGCGCAACACAGAGCCATCTGCTGCATTGAAACAAGCAATTGCATTACGTGTATGTATACGGTGCCCTCTGACACTTAGAACAGGACTACACACGCCTCAACACACAACGTTGCTGTCCCGCGGCGTACAAGCCGGACATTTTGTTTTAGACGATTGCCCTTGACCTCGAAGCTTGCGGGTGAGCCTGTACACTGTTACTCTCTCGCTCTGTTGCTTCACATTTGTCACCAGTCTGATGTAATGGAATTCAAGACTTGAGGACGTGACGACACCACCGTTGAGAACAGTACAGTCTACGTCGAAGTATTGTGTGACGCGGAAGTACACGTTACATAGTTACGAACAGAACGCCATTATACAGAGAGTTTAGTTTGTATGTAACGGAGACCCTCGCTTGCCCGCTCGCCCACGCCGCGAGCCGGTCTCCCGCCAGGCACTTTGCCGTTATGCGGCGCTATCACGGCACTGAGTCATTGAGTATAGGAATTTGTACTTAAATTTGTACTTCAATGCGATCCTTGGCCAATTTTTTGACGAACTGACTTACGGAGAGCGATTGTCAACTTATTTTCAACAAGATTCTGTACTGCTCACACTGCCGAAGCATCCATGACAGAATTGCGTTGCATTTTCGGTACTAGGATGATAAGTCGGAACGTGTGGCCCCCGCGAAGCCCAGACTTATCACCATGTGACTTTTATTTGTGGGGGACGCTTAAAAATAGAGTGTATGCGAGAAACCCTCCACTATAAATGAGCTTGAAGACTATATTACAGCTGAAATACAGTCAATCGGTGCTGAGGGACTTCAGAGAGTAAATGCCAGTTTCATAAAAAGGTGCCAGCGATGTGTAGCAGTGAATGGCGAACATTTTGAGCACCAGCTGTGAACTAGGTAAGTACAAATTCCTATACTCAATGACTCAGTGCAGCGCGGGCGCCGCATAAGGGCAAAGTGCGTGGCGGGAGACAGGCTCGCGCCACGGGCGAGCGGGCAAGCGAAGGTCTCCGTTACATACAAACTAAACTCTCTGTGTTTGCCAATGACTGTACTTCAGCAGTAGTGCAAGATAGTTTTGTCAATCATCCGCCTGCATGGGGCAGCTGCCAACAACACAAATACTGTAGTAGCTCGCCTCCAGACTTCCATTATGATTCTTAACACGTCTAAAACAAACGTCCGGCCTGTAACTCTGCACGTTAAATCGTGCGCCAATGCCGTGAGGGCAGCTGAAGCAAGTCCGGAAATAGAAGTTTCGAATCCCGGCGCTGACAGTGGCTACCTTGAGTGTGGTTTCTTCCCGAGTTGTTCCACACTCCTCCAAGCATATGCCGGGATAATACAGGGCGCCCGAGAATGTTCTCCGCAGTGGGTACGTGCAGCTGTGAGTGGTTGAGTCATGAGTTTAGTTGGCTGTACTGCACTGTGTCCTTCAAAGCGGGACATCCTCGTGTGAGCTGTCGATGTGCATCGCGATAAGCGCGTGAGCCTGCATGTCTTCAGTGTGTATTACAGTCAGCGAGCGTTCAGATAGATTATTATTGGAAGAGTGCAACAGTATACAGGCGGTAATGTTTACTACCGAAGAGAGAGTTTTTTTTTTTTGTGGAATACGTTCTCGCGAAGGCGATCGGTTTACAGAAAATGTAAAATTAAGATTTCAGGCGCGGTTTCCTAATTCAAAGTGTCCAAACCGTGATACCATTCGGGATTTGGTATGTAAATTTCGTGTGACTGGCTCAGTTCACGATGTACCGGAAACAGGCAGGCCTACGCTTTTAACAGACGAAAAACTTGATGAAATCTCCGATATAATGCTGCGAAGCCCAAGTAAATCAACACGAAAATTAGCTCAACAAACAGGAATCTCCAAGTCGACAGCACATAAAGCTGTAAGAGACAGGCTTCAGTTGTTCCCTTATAGTGGCCGATGTATGGAAGATAGATATATGCTCTCGCAGACATTTTTTGTAGAACATTTCATGCTGAACAATTCTTACACTCATAGTATTTAGATATTTTCAACGGTTTGCCCAGCGTTAGCTTACAAAGCGCTCGGACGCCAGGTTTTTTTTATCGACTATTCCACTAAAATCGTTACTGCTCGGCTTCCTTTCATCATAAATAAATTATTTTCTACAGAAATCATACTCGGTATATCCTTTACAGAATGGTGAAAACCGCATCAAAATCTATCCAGTGGTTCTTGAGTTTACCAGTAACATCCAAGAAACGGGGACTTTGTTTTATACTAAGTAGAGATGATGCAAGCGGCAGCGTGCTACCAACGTAACTGCTGTTGCTAGCTCTCGCAGACGCATGTAGGCGCTGAGGAGAATATTCCCGGACTCACTGTACTACTCGTTCACGAATTGATTGCCGGCGGTCGAGATGGGAACTATTCCTTGTTTACTTGTGTCACACGTCACTCTGCTTCGTTGACAGATACAGTTGCGCGAGTAGGATATGACTCAGCTCAAGTAGCCTCTGTCATTGTTCAACTGTCCGTGGTGACATGAGCTCCTGTGACGAGCAATGCTGCTTGACTTATGTGCAGAATGCACTCTGTCATCGCTGTGTTCCCCGCTTCGTCCCGCAGGGCAGCTGCTACAGTAAACATAAACACAGGCGCAGCTACGCTCAGCGGCAATCAAATATTAAATGGATAATACTTATCTCTAGTCTCGGGGCACCTACCTCATCCCTGTCCCTATTACAGTTCCACACACTGCTACAGTCATCACAGAAATGCAGGTTATCAGACAAGTTCAACTACACGGTGCTGATGACCAATATGTATTTAGCGCCTTAAACGAATTAACAACGAACAACACATAACGCTCCTAATTCCACAATATTCCAAATGTTTTTAGGTGGTTATTAATATTTGAATTCCGGCCCCGTGGTGTTGAGGTAGCGCGCCTGCCTCTCACCCGGAGGCCCCTGGTTCGATTCCCGGCTCCGTCAGGGATTTGATAAACTGACGTGAGGGCTGGAACGGCGCGCACTCTGCCTCGTGAGGACAACTGAGTAGCTGTCAGACAGTGAGGCAGCGCCCCGGTCACGAAAATCAAGATTAACGGCCGAGTGGACCCGATACGCTGACCACGCGTCACCCCGATATCTGGAGGCCAAATGGCTGGGTAGCGGTTGCTTGGTAGGCCTAGGCCCTCAAGGGCCGTAGGGCCAGGGGTTATTATTATGATTAATATTAATAATATTTGAATAAGGTTACCGTATGTCACAGGGAATTGAACTTCACTTTCTAGATATTTAAGAATCCATATAGATCAGTTTAGCTCGCTGCTGCTGCTAAAGAGGGAAATGTTTTTGGTGTTCTAAAGCAGTGTTTCCCAAACTGTTTTGTGTGTGTACCACTTTAAGGGATGAGAATCTCTCGCGTACCACCTAATGGTTGGGAGATATGGTATCTATAACCCCCACCACCACTACGTAGTAGACCAATAGGCGGATTGCAAATTGTGTTTGTTAGAGTTCGACTGTTGGAGTTGTTTTAGTGTTCAATTCAAACAATCAGAAATAATACTGTAGCCTACATATAATATTAATAAAATAACTCGTAATAATTGAACATAAAAACCAAAGCCCAACTAACAACATCAATATGAAATGTGAGCTTGAAGATTAGAAGCCAAGTTAGGAATGTCTGGTTTAATAATGCCGAGTCTCAAACGAAGATCGTTTTCCACTGTAAGGAGCCTATTCCGGTATTTATTCATGAGATAAACAAGTGAAGAAAATGCAGTCTAACACAAGTAAGAAGTAGTGAAAGACAGTAAAAATCCAACTGCTTTGTCAGTTATGTGTGCATAGTCTGCACGCCTCTCAACCCAAAAAGTTCACAAGAGCCATTTTTGAAAACGTTTGCCTTCCTTCAGAATCACAATTCAATTCATAAAACTGCTCCTTGTCGTTGGCCCTTAAGTCCTCCGGCAACATATCAATGTTCTTATATTTTTTAATTTAATATTTTACATTTTTATATTTTTCGTAACGTATCTAATATTTTTTATGTTCGACCCTCACTATTATGTGTCAGAAAACTGTACCATAATGATGGTCATTATGATACAGTTTCTCCAGCCAATCAGAGCTCGTTCGTTGACCAATTAGGTAACGATACCTTCACGCGTGTGCTCAAAATCCAACATGTCGGACATAAACACAACATCGAACTATAATAAATTACCGACATGGAATACCCACCGTCCATATGTTCGCGTAAATAAACTGGCGAATATGAGACAACAAATAGCACTGTACCTTAATATAATTTCTACATAGCGCATTCATTGTCTTCAAACAACTCCAGTGACAATATTACTGAGGGGCGGCAGATGTCAACATATGGCCTGCATATTGTGGTGTTTGAAGCCATATTTTCAGTGTTGCCTTAGTTAGCCGTGAACATTGTGGTGTTTGAAGCCATATTTTCAGTGTTGCCTTAGTTAGCCGTGAACATTGTGGTGTTTGAAGCCATATTTTCAGTGTTGCCTTAGTTAGCCGTGAACATTGTGGTGTTTGAAGCCATATTTTCAGTGTTGCCTTAGTTAGCCGTGAACATTGTGGTGTTTGAAGCCATATTTTCAGTGTTGCCTTAGTTAGCCGTGAACATTGTGGTGTTTGAAGCCATATTTTCAGTGTTGCCTTAGTTAGCCGTGAACATTGTGGTGTTTGAAGCCATATTTTCAGTGTTGCCTTAGTTAGCCGTGAACATTGTGGTGTTTGAAGCCATATTTTCAGTGTTGCCTTAGTTAGCCGTGAACATTGTGGTGTTTGAAGCCATATTTTCAGTGTTGCCTTAGTTAGCCGTGAACATTGTGGTGTTTGAAGCCATATTTTCAGTGTTGCCTTAGTTAGCCGTGAACATTGTGGTGTTTGAAGCCATATTTTCAGTGTTACCTTAGTTAGCCGTGAACATTGTGGTGTTTGAAGCCATATTTTCAGTGTTGCCTTAGTTAGCCGTGAACATTGTGGTGTTTGAAGCCATATTTTCAGTGTTGCCTTAGTTAGCCGTGAACATTGTGGTGTTTGAAGCCATATTTTCAGTGTTGCCTTAGTTAGCCGTGAACATTGTGGTGTTTGAAGCCATATTTTCAGTGTTGCCTTAGTTAGCCGTGAACATTGTGGTGTTTGAAGCCATATTTTCAGTGTTGCCTTAGTTAGCCGTGAACATTGTGGTGTTTGAAGCCATATTTTCAGTGTTGCCTTAGTTAGCCGTGAACATTGTGGTGTTTGAAGCCATATTTTCAGTGTTGCCTTAGTTAGCCGTGAACATTGTGGTGTTTGAAGCCATATTTTCAGTGTTGCCTTAGTTAGCCGTGAACATTGTGGTGTTTGAAGCCATATTTTCAGTGTTGCCTTAGTTAGCCGTGAACATTGTGGTGTTTGAAGCCATATTTTCAGTGTTGCCTTAGTTAGCCGTGAACATTGTGGTGTTTGAAGCCATATTTTCAGTGTTGCCTTAGTTAGCCGTGAACATTGTGGTGTTTGAAGCCATATTTTCAGTGTTGCCTTAGTTAGCCGTGAACATTGTGGTGTTTGAAGCCATATTTTCAGTGTTGCCTTAGTTAGCCGTGAACATTGTGGTGTTTGAAGCCATATTTTCAGTGTTGCCTTAGTTAGCCGTGAACATTGTGGTGTTTGAAGCCATATTTTCAGTGTTGCCTTAGTTAGCCGTGAACATTGTGGTGTTTGAAGCCATATTTTCAGTGTTGCCTTAGTTAGCCGTGAACATTGTGGTGTTTGAAGCCATATTTTCAGTGTTGCCTTAGTTAGCCGTGAACATTGTGGTGTTTGAAGCCATATTTTCAGTGTTGCCTTAGTTAGCCGTGAACATTGTGGTGTTTGAAGCCATATTTTCAGTGTTGCCTTAGTTAGCCGTGAACATTGTGGTGTTTGAAGCCATATTTTCAGTGTTGCCTTAGTTAGCCGTGAACATTGTGGTGTTTGAAGCCATATTTTCAGTGTTGCCTTAGTTAGCCGTGAACATTGTGGTGTTTGAAGCCATATTTTCAGTGTTGCCTTAGTTAGCCGTGAACATTGTGGTGTTTGAAGCCATATTTTCAGTGTTGCCTTAGTTAGCCGTGAACATTGTGGTGTTTGAAGCCATATTTTCAGTGTTGCCTTAGTTAGCCGTGAACATTGTGGTGTTTGAAGCCATATTTTCAGTGTTGCCTTAGTTAGCCGTGAACATTTTATTAATCTCATGTAATTTATTTCAGGATTAGGGCATAACCCATCTCTTTTGGGTACATTCGTGTTGACCGACTGAAAAGCACTAAACTCTTGGCCTGCATATGGCATTGCAAGCACACAGAGCGCATGCGTCGGTCGTCCTGAGATCTTAAAAGACAGTGATATAACACCCAACGCTCGCTCTGCGATCACAAAATTCTTGTGGCTGACTCTCAACAGATATTTATGAATATTTATGTTAAAACATATAATAAAGTTATAATTATCGTCGAACATAAACAGTCGTATACAACTCGCCTATAATGGTAATTAAGACACTCGTATGGAAATTATAAAACTCGCATACGCTCGTTTTATAAAAATACTCGTGTCTTAATTATAGCCATTATAGGCTCGTTGCATAATGTACTATTATACTTTCGTAACATCACCGCGTACCACTGCAGGAGTACGAGCTTACCACCAGTGGTGGGGCCGATAACCTCGATGTTAGGCCCCTAACAACAACAATTATCATCATCATCATCATTACCACCAGTGGTACGCGTACCACAGTTTGGAAAACGCTGTTCTAAAGTACACCACTGAGGATCGTAAACTACAGTCGCTGGACCAACTTCTGTAAGTTGTTCGTCGTCTCACTACCTCAAACGATACACGCGGGATCACGAAACAGAACAAGTAGTTGGCTACTTTACTCACAGCTCCGTCTGAGTGGGGTAGTTTTTGCCTCAGATTTAGCCTTCAGAACCCGATGTTAATGAACCACTCCTGGAAGTGCCACTTGTTCTTCCCCATGTCTCCTCCACTGTATCGACAAGACATCTTTACAAGTAGTTCCGTGAATAATTATACATCCTATTTTCATATATCATATTTATGTTAAATCGCCTCTCTCAACATACAAAGATTGAGTTTGATTGCTGTAATAGATTCGCAGATATTTCGGTTGGTCACCATGTTGGATGTTTATATGTGTAGGCCATAGAGTTACTGTATGTACTATTAGATACCCCCCCCCCCCCCAGGGGTCACATCTAGTGGGACGTGGGTTGGTGACCGTGGGGCCCCAGCTGAGTCTGGCATTGCTTCCACTTAATTGTGCCGGGCTCCACTCCATCTTCTTTCCTGTCGACCTCACTTGGTCAACCCTTGTTCTCTTCCAACCCCGACGGTATTAGGGTATCCAAGGCCTAGGGAGTCTCTTCCTTTCCCGCCTTAATTGGTCCTTGTCTCATCTTTTCTGACACCCTCCTTCTGCCTTCTTTTTCTTTTCAAGTTATCTCCTGCCTTCTTCTCAAGACTCTTCCTGTCTTCTTCTCAAGACCCTAAAGGAGGCCAGGTGTATGTAGCCCCACCACTTCTGGTGCACCCTGGATATTGCTACACCCTCAGGGGCTCACGGCTGGTGGGTTCGGGAGTTAGCGACCCCGAGGTATTCCTGGGCTGCGTCCGGTATTCCCCCTTTTTTCCATTACTTTTGGGGCAGACCCTCTCCTCTTCCACTTTCCTATCTGCCTTTCATGGCTCTCCTTCCTTCTAGATCCCTAAATCCGCATTCTTCGAGGGTTGAGGGCATTTCTTTTCCTCCTGTCCTTTATTTGCCTTTTCCCCTTTTTTCATTTCATCTTCTAGTGTGTATTTAGTAGTTATCATCTTCACGATCACCCAAACCATCAGGGGCCGATAACCTAGATGTTAGGCCCCTTAAAACAACAAATATCATCATCATCATCATCAATTATTAGATGACGATTTTTGCGTAGGTTCATTATTCAAACGTTCACTTCGATCGAATGATTAATACGCAAGGAATAAAAACAAAATTTTAAAATTGCACACAGCCGCCATCTTGAGGTTATGTGACCAATTGAACTAAATTAGATGCCAGTGCATTATAGTGTGTATAGACATTTACTGTACCATATTTCACTGCGCTCAAATGGTTAAATCGCGAGAATAGTTTATTAAAATGTTTCACCTTCGCTTGGCCGCCATGTTAGTTTTGTATTTTACAGGTTTTTAGAAGTCTCATAGCTGAACTTCTAATAGTGCCCTTTATCACCGTACAACATTTCAGGGTGATATCAGTAATAGTTTCGGAGGTATAGAATGCCGGTGAAATATTTCGCGCAGCCGCCATCTTGAGGTTATGTAGACAATTGAAGTAAATTAGATTCCAGTACATTACAATGTGTTTAGACATTTGCTGTACCAAGTTCTATTGCATTTGGATGGTAAAATCGCGAGAAAAGTCTATGTAAAAGTATAAATTTCACTTGGCCGCCATGTTCGTTTTGTAATTAACAGATTTCTAAAAGTCCCATAGGTGACCTTTCAGTAGTGGTCTTTATCACCGTACAAAATTACAGGGTGATATCAGTAATACTTTCAGAGATATAGAATGCCGTTGAAATATTTCGCACAGCTCCCATCTTGTGATTATGTAAACAATTGAACTAAATTAGATGCCAGTGCATTACAATGTGCATATACATTTTCTGTACCAAGTTTCGTTGCGTTTGGATGGTTAAATCGCAAAAAAGTATTATTTAAAAGTTTCAACTTCGCTTGACCGAGATGTTCGTTTTGTAGTGAACAGGTTTTAAATAGTCTCATAAATGAACTTCTAGTAGTGCCCTTTATCACCGTACAAAATTTCAGGGTGATATCAGTAATAGTTTCGGAGATATAGAATGCCGGTGAAATATTTCGCACAGCCGCCATGTTGGATTGGTAAGACGTAATATGATTTTAAGCGCGCTGATAGATCCTAAGTCTAACTGCATGTAATGTCCATGCTATCCAATGGACTTCAACCAAATTTTGTATTCTGTAGCATAAGATATGGAACTAAGAATATAAATTCGGTCACCAGGGCTGCCAACTGTAGTGCTCTATTAGGCTACATTATTTCAGGTATATTTGAACTAATTAGAAATTTCGATATTACCAACTTGATTTCGCAATTATTCTAGATAGGTCCATATAGATTAATCATTGGCATAGGCTAAAAATTCTGCCATGATCAAAGATGACTTCGGCCGGGTTTGAACCCGCCATCTTGGGCATAGCAGTTAAGCATACGCCACCGAAGCCGCAAAGTTTCTACGACCTATGAACTACTGCAGTTTTTAGAGACGCAAGGTACCAGAATTTTGACCAGAAGGAGATCTCCTGACACGGCTCCGTTGCATTTAACTCTCACAAATACCAATTGACTGGGCGGGATTCGATCTCAGAACCTTGGGCACAACAGGTGCCTTACCGCTGAGCCACGTAGCCAGTCTCAAAGGGACGACTAGAGTAACCTCGTCATACAGGATTTGTATAATCCCTGACACAGCTGCAATTGAAGAAGTCACATGCAAAACAGCACACGTCCACCGAAAACAGTTATGGGAAAATAGTTTTTTTCTTTAGTTATTTCATTAATAAATGATCACAGATTTGTGATTTTTTCCAGTCCTAGAAATGACTCTCAGAAAGGTTCTGTACATTTTCAAAAAGAAAATGTTTAATTTTTTAAATATAATATGTGGTCCATAGCAAAGCCCCCGTCAGCTCGAGTCCAACGACACCTCATTTGTTAAAATCCGACCATGGGTTCGCCAAATATTAATTATTTAACATGGATGCCACCCGAGCAGCGCCGGGTGGCCTAGAAGTCTCCTCATACCCCTACTTAAGACCATTAATGTATGTATGGTATAACTAGGTTGGGAAATTGACTAGTCCATTTGATAAAATAATAAATTATATTGGTTGCAGATCACTTTAACTCTCTTGTGTTTTTTAAATATTTAATATCACAAGCCAGGTAGGCTACTCTTTGTTTAAGGAATGGTTACCAGGGAAACGGAGGTTAAACGATCCTCATAAATTACCTCCATCGTGCAATGGCCCATTCATGAATCCGAAAACCGAACCTATTTACGAGTGTGTCCTGTGTTTATTATTTCACGACGTCGCACGCGATCAGGCTGTGTAAGGCTAGTAAACAAGACGCCTCTGACCTTCCAGAGACATGCAATTGCTAAAGTCCTTCGTGAGCCGAATACGTAACTCCGTTAAAGTAATGACATGTACTGCTTCATAAACTGAAACGTAAGTGCTTCAAAGACAGGAACATACCTTCAAGGATTACACAGTCGTCCATTTTGTGGAAGAAAGGCAACAAGAAGAAGATTGCGACAATGCATATCCGTAGCTGAGTATATGAGGCGTTCCCGAACAGAAGGCCGAACTCAACAAATGCACGTTTCGAGAAAAATGTCACCACAATTTTCCACCAAGGGCGAACTCGTCATATTATTCTCCTTTTGTGATTTCATCGAAAAGTATAACATAGATGGTAATAAAAAGGAACTTTTATCATATTATTAATTTATTATAATCGACACGTGACTCGATTTGAATAATAATAATAATAATAATAAAAATACTCAAACTTCGAAGTCGACTTCCGAAAAAGACAATTGAAATTCTTCGAGCACTTAAGTAGACTGCCGGATACACGACTAACCAAAAGAATACCGTACTAGATTACATATCATCACTCAAAAGTACAACACAATGGATGAAAGAAGTATAAAAAGACATGCGAACTGCTAACATAACCGACACATCAGACAGAGACTCCTTCCGTAACAAAGTGAACAATTGGGAAGTCCAACCAGAGCAACCAAAACCTACACCTTACAGACCTCAATGGTCTGACGTAAGAAAATTGGCATTCTCCAACAGAATGAAACAATACTGGCAAAATAAGAAGAACGTCAAGAATTGAGTCAAATTGCTTAACGCTTTCCAATATTGGGAAAATACGCTGTAAATAAATAAATAAATAAATAAATGAATGAATTAATTAATAATAATAATAATTCTATTCTAAGACAGAGTGGATCACAGACACAATGCACAAACGCAGGGATCGCTTTTACGGACACTTGCGACGGATGGACGACTCTAGATGGACAAAACGTATATTTAACAATTTCGACTCAAAACCAAAACAACAGTTCCCTGGTACGTTAACGTCAAGAAAGACCTCCAAGAAATGGGCCTACGACCAGATGACGCGCACAAACGAGACCTTTTCCGAACAAGCATCGTGACTTTTGGGACTTTCCGAGTTGCGAAATGGACAACCGGTGCTAAGTGGTTGGATGAACGCCATGCTTGACATTGCAAACTAATGAAAACCTACTGGATCAATCGTAAATTGAATAAACGCCAGAATGTATAGTGGAACTTATCGTGGTCCCTAGTTGGCCAATTAGTGAATAATAAGTAAATAAATAATAATAATAATAATAATAATAATAATAATAATAATAATAATAATGATTCAAAGGAATGCGTACAATTGATTTGTCATACTCAACAGAAATATCGCCTTTACAATAAATTCGATGCCATTTGTGATGGTTGAAGAGTTTGTTGTTGTTGATTTTGCCTATTTAAAGGGATTTGTGACATCGTGTTCATGTAAGCCCATGTACGTGCGTGTGTGTAGAATTTGTGTAAAAACCTGAGTTATTGTGATGGCTGTAGGCCGACTAGTCTATGTATAAATAAAAATCGTTGAAATCGGATACAAAATTATTGAAAATAGCATAGCGAGAAATTAGACATGTAATCCTTGTTTGATGTGCCTTAACATTTGATTGAAAATAGAAATAAAGAACTGTGTTGAAAAGGCATCTTATGTAAACGTAAACACTAACGTGTTAGACTCAAACAGAATTACGTTACATTGTAAATAAGCTCTTTAGCTGCTCTCTAGTTGGTAGTGGAAACTCTTCAAGTCAAGAGACATATCTAAACATTGCAACGTGCGTCTCCCTGTTTTATACACCAATGATAATCAGAATCCCATATGTTTAACTTGGAATCTCTAAGTAAATATGCCTTGATGAGATAGTTAGCAATTCAGACCAGAGTTCCATGAGCACACGGAATACTGATGTGGCCTACAGTTGCATGTTAACTAATAGCTGAATTGCTATACAACCCAGTGCATCTCTTTTCCTTTCATTAACAACTTTCTAATATGCGAACACCTTCACCTCTCCATTTCTTTTATCTATTTATGCCTGGGAATGTATATAAGTTTTTAAATTTACGTCTACTGATAAGTAGCTAATGGATTTGTAGCTGCTTAATAGAAGGGATTTGTGTCCTTTGAAAACTCCATTTTAGCAATATATGTATGTATAATATATATATACAGAACATTATTATTATTATTCGAGCCGAAGGACATGAGGGAGAAGCTGGTATTCAGAAAGGTGTAAGGCAAGGCTGCAACTTAACACCCATACTTTTCAATCTATTCATTCAACAAGCAATGAAGGAAATTGGAGAAAAAATCAGAAAAGGGGTGAAGATTCAACGAGAAATAATTTGAACTCTGAGATTTGCTGATGACATCGTCAGCTTAGCCAACACACCAGATGATTTGAATGAGTTTTTAAATGGTATGGATTCTGTGTTGAGGAAAGGATCTCGATGAAAATGAATAAATGTAAAACAAAACTATTGGAATGCAGCTGAAAGAAATCAGAAACCCCTATTGGTAGTTGAAAAGCTAAAGGAAGTAGAAGACTTCTGCTACTCAGGAAGCAAAATAACCAATGTTGGCCGAAGCAAAGAGGCTCAGGCAAGGAAAGCATTACTACAGAAAAATTAATATGTTGACGACAAATGTAGATTTAGGTATTAGAAAGTCATTATTTAAAGCTTTTGTATGGAGCGTGACACTCTAAGAGAAACTTGGGCTGTTGACGCAGCAGAAGAGAGGAGAATGAGGTGTTACAGGAGAATGATGAACATTAGGTGGGTAGATAGAGTAACATATGAAAAGGTATTAAGACGAGCGGGAGAGGAGAGATGTTTGTGGCGACTGCTAATGATGAGATGGGACAGGTTGATAGGACACATTCTAAGACACCCAGGAATTGCACACTTAGTTATGGAAGGAAGGATTGAGGACAAGAACTGTTGGGATTGACCAAGGTTATAATACGTTAAACAGATTGCCTCGGATGTTGGGTGTGGTAACAATGCAGATATGAACCAATTAGCTCTGGACAGGGAGTCATGGAGGGCTGCATCAAACCAGTCTAAAGACTGAAGACTCAAACAACAACAGTACATTAATAGAGTACCGTACTGATCATTCGTCCCTACTGTAGAACAATGTAATATGTGCACTCGAGTTTGATGGTTGTTTGTGAAGTAACATAAAATCCAATCACATCATAATTTTTGTCGTTCTATTTTACGTTAGTTCATGTAGGTTTGGAATTTTTAATTTATATTTTAATATTTTTTATCGCAGTTGGAACACAAAAAGTGCCCGTTCTTAAGCGTGTTTCAACTATGCGTCACATTTAAGAATTATTATCTCAAAAACCCGTCATCAGATCGAATCCAAATTTAAGCACAATATACATTGGAATGTTGGATAACTGGTGTATTAATTTAATACTGTTGTGTGTCCAAGAAACAAAGTTGTTATCATTTTTGTAAGGTAACTTTTTCTCGGCTCAGGGTGGTTGGAAAATGTAGTTCTTGGTCGCGTTGTAATCCTTATACATCAAAACGTTATGCTGTATGACTGTGAAATACGTAAATTAATTCACTTATTTTATATCGGTTTGTATTTGTACAAGGAAATAAGACATGTTTCACCAGCTAGCCGCTCCGGGGAGAGCTGTACAGCGTTGCTGAGATGGAACCCATCACTTCCGAACGAGGCGCGCCATGATGCGTGTAGGCACCATCTCGGCAACGCTGTACAGCTTTTCCCGGAGCGGCCAGCTGGTGAACCATGTCTTATTTCCTGGTACAAATACAAACCGGTAATACATCAGTTAATTAATTTACGTATTTCACAGTCATACAGCAAACCTTTTTGATGTATAAGGATTACAACGCGTCCAAGAACTACATCTTCCAACCACCCCGAGCCGAGAAAATGTTACCATACAAAAATGATAACAACTTTGTTTCATGGACACACAAAATTTTGAAATTCATAAACCAGTTATACAACTTTCCAATGTATATTGTGTTAAAATTTGGATTCGATCTTATGACGGGGTTTTGAAATAATAATTCTTAAATGTGACGCATGGTTGAAACACGCTTAAAAACGGGCACATTTTGTGTTCCAACTGCGATAAAAATATTAAAATATAAATCAAAAAATCGAAACCTACATGAACTAACGTAAAATAGAACGACGAAAATGATGATGTTATTGGATTTTGTGTTGGTCTATTGGCTACTTCACAAACAACCTTCAAACTCGAGTGCACATAATATTTTAGTCGTCAGTAAGCAGCTGCTCGTACATCGACAAGCTGCTTTGCACACAAGATTGTCGATATTTCTGTACATTTCACGCTTGAAACTGGTACTGGTTCCCAAGGAAGTTCTGCACTGGTGTATTTCCATTGTTGAACTTCCAGTAACGATTGAATAGTTTTGCAGGCGAGATTTCGTATCAATACACAAGGCTCCTTTGTTGTATACGTTGCAGAAACGGTCCCTTTAGGTTTCAACAATAGAGAATATATTTTTGAGTGACATTACATGTTTCTTCCAGGTTTGTGATGCAAACTGGAAGATTAGTTTTTATTAAAATTACATTACTTTGATTTTAATTTTACCCAGCGTAATACAAACCAAAAGTTAATATTGCTCAATATAAAACGAACGATGCCCTACTATATCACCGAAGCCACACCTATAATTAGATATCCAACGGTTTTAACTGTACAATAGCCTGTAGAATGTACGCGTCTGAAATTGTTTACTATTTTTTGTAACGTTGTCAACTTCTTGTTGTAATTAATTTCAGTGACTGGGGACGTCATGGTCATCAGTCACGTGTATCTGGGTGTGTTTTGAAATTTTGTCTGATAAATTATCTGTGGAAAAAGACAATTTACGCCGTCTGCTGTTGAGAGTTCACTGATCTGAGATTGCGGAGTGAGGCGGAGAGCGAAGAAATCGGCGCGGCGGCTCTCCACGCAGCGTCCCTTTCGTAGCCATGACAACCTGTTTAGTATAATATATCGGCCCGTTGCGCATATACTCAGTAGACACTGGCGGAGTGGCTACCATCACTCTCTGTTTTGTTTCTTTCCTCTTGTGATTTCCGGAGAAGTTTATTTGTGACTGGGTATGGCTTAATGTTTTTGGGAAGACAGATATCGCTTCGGTGTTAATACGACTACGAGACGCTGCGATATTGGCAGCCTAATTCCTCTGTCTAACATTGAAGTCTGCTCCTAGCAGTCTCTCTCCAAGCGTTTGTCCCGCAATGCAATGTCCGTTGCTTTGCTACATCTCCTCCACTTCAGTCGGTCGTTGGTTTCTTCCGGTTTTTAGCCCTCATCGTGCATTAGTGCCTCTATGTTGTCGATCCATGGCTTTGCTGGTTTTCCACGCGGTCACATTTCAATTGGATCAATTTGAAGAGTTCTTTTACCTACAGAGTTATATTGCCTCTCATTACGAGACTATACCAGCAGACCTGTGCTTCATTCACTTTCTCCGCGATCGATCCCAATCGGAGCGACGCGTAACGCCTAATCTTCGTCGAACATTTCTATTCCGCACGTGGTCACATCGTGTCAGTCTGCTTGTGCCTTTTTGGCATTGGGCGACATTCTGCCTCATAGATTGCTGCTGGGCGTATCACGGCATTGTTAACTTTTCCTTTTAAATATGGAGGCATATTTTTATCACAGAGAATGGGAGCGTGATGGCGCAGTGGCTTAGGGGCTCGTCTTTCACCCGGACGGCCGGGATTCAAATCCCGGTGGAATTATCGCCTGAAAAATCACGTGGCGTCAGGAAGGGCATCCGGCCTTAAATTCCCGGCCAAATCCAAAATGAGCCTCCTTGGCTCCGGCGACTCCAATTAACCGGGAAAAGCCGAAGAAAGGACAACGAACATTTTTATCACAGAGAACTCCGGTAACTCGTCTGCACTTGAGCCAAGCTGCGATTACCCTCGCTCGAGTATCAGAAGTAGCATCACAGCTTGAGGTAACAGTGGAACCTAGGTATTTAAAGTGCATGGACTTATGCAGGTCTTGATAATTCATTCTGAGGGTGCTGCTAGTTTGCGGACCACATTCTAGATATTGTGTCTTCTGGTTGTTGCGTCTGCTCCTAACAGTATGCTACTAAAATGTTGGTAATTATTACAATTCTGCTCATCCTTGTCAGTGTTAGATGTTTATCGGCCTAACTTTGAAGATTTAGGTAGGAGCGTTGAGTAAAAACAAAGACACAAAAACAGTGCCCGCTAGCCCTCCGTTAGAGAGCTTATCCGAATCAAGGTTAATGACTACTCACTGTAGGTTCGCATCGCAGCCTATGTGAGATTTTGAAAATATTCAATCAAGAACTTGTGAATAATTTACTTTTCCAGAACAAAGCTGAGTGTAATTACACAGAAATTCTCGCAAAAGATACGTAATTGTCAGTATCACAAACCAATCAACCACATAGTCTCTAACTTATCCTCATAGGATGAATACATTGTTGTGATGAGTTTTGCTTCCATCACGTTCTTTTGTGCGCGGGTGCACGTGCGTAGATTTACCCAGTAAGACCTCTGGAACGGAAGACTGACTTTCAATTACACTTAATTGTGCTAATCAGTAGGACTTCGACCGTCTTCCTTAATTAATACAACCCACGCAGGTCGAATACGGCCAAGCTACTCACACTATAGCATGGCAAGTCTATCTATAGCCCCAGAAAATATGCATACCTCTAAGTTACCCCTTGATCTCCAAATCTTTAATTCTAATGTTTCAGGATGTACTGGCGTTTGCTGTTGCAAAGGATGTAACTACCATAGCAATCTTCTTACAATCCAATACGGAGGAAGTTTATTCAGAGTTGCATTACTGCTGCATAGTGAACTTCATAATGCAAGCACTGTAGACAGCACTATTCTAACACTCAGCAGTTTCATTTCAATTCATATTTATTCATCAGTGCCTACACTATATTTACAGTACACTGAAGGGAGTCTCTGAAAAGAGCAAAGCCCCACTTCGCATTCGGGATGCCTCAGAGTTTGACAGCATTGAACTACTACAACTTTCCCTGTACCCTCCATGCACTCACCATCTTGCACACGAAATTAATAGAAGGCTTAGAATCGACCCCAGATCTCAGGGGTCATAAATAGGGCCCGGATTTTTTAAAAATGCATATGCGCATATGCATATTTTGACATATTTTGAGGTTTAGTGCATATTCTAGACGTAACAGCATATTCCGGTATATATGTCTGAATTTAAGGACAATTACAAGAACTACTAAAATAAATCTGTTTTGTGCATCCCTACCTAGTTGCCTATATTATGTGCATCCCTCACTAATTGGTGTTTTCGACTCTCTGTGTAACGACACTTTTCTTTCACAACTGACAATGGCAACAAATAGCTTAGGTATGGGTAGGCAGGCTGGCTGGACTTCCCGGAATTCCTTTCTCTACCACAGTAGATAATAATCTCAGGGTTTGGGCAATTGGTCAGGACAGAAGTATCTTCAGTTCACTAGGTACGTTCCAGTTTAATGCCCTGCATCTCAAGTGTTAGTTTCTAAAATTGCCTAAGGAAAAGAGCAGGAGAAGAGATTTACTAAATCTGTGGGTGTCGGGTAATAGGGACTATTCAACAGATGGTGTCATCTTGTACTGTCAAGTTTGCTCAAAGGAAGTAAAATGTGAAAAGAAATTTCAGCTTGAACAGCATTCAAAAACAACTGCACATATTAAAGCAAAGGAGGAGAAGATCAGCACACTACAACAACTACTTCTTACGCAGGTAAAGCCTAAGTCCGGTATTCTTAATACATTTTCAAATGATCTTTGTAGGGCTTTCGTATGCAGCAACATTCCATGGAATAAATTAAACAATCCAGTTCTGCGATCATTTCTTGAGAAATATTGTGTAAATCAAAAAATACCAGATGAATCAACTCTTAGGAAAAAAGACCTACCTCCGCTATATGAATCTACCCTGGAATTGATCCGTTCTGATATCGGAAGGAACTATGTCAGGATATCGGTGGATGAGACAACGGATTCATGTGGCCGTTACATAGCAAATTTCGTGGTTGGTAAATTACATCCAGACGAACCCGGTAAGCCGCATCTTCTTGCTTGTAAAGTACTAGAGAAAACCAACCATAGCACAATAGCAAGATTTGTAAATGATTCTCTGCGACTATTGTGGCCATCTGAAATTGAGGATAATTGTTGTAAAGTGCTTGTACTGCTCACAGATGCAGCTTCGTATATGTTGAAAGCAGCAAAGGCCCTCCAAGTATTTTATCCGAAACTCATACACGTAACCTGTTTAGCGCACGGATTGCACCGCATTGCAGAAGAAATACGCACACAGTTTCCAGCTGTTAACAATTTAATTGGATGTGGGAAGAAGCTGTTTCTGAAAGCATCAGCTCGTGTCCAGTTCTACAAAGATTGTCTACCTGAAGTTCCTTTGCCACCTGAACCTGCCCTGACTAGGTGGGGGACATGGTTATCTGCAGTATCATTTTATCAGGAAAATTTTAATGAAGTGAAAGAAATGGTTACAAAACTTGAAGATGAGCATATTGCGTGTGTTCGTGATGCAAAAGTTGTGTTTGAAGCCGCTACTGTTTATCAAGATGTGAATTTCATTCATGCACATTTTTCTAAACTTCCAAAAGCCATTGGGAGCTTAGAATCTTCTGGTACTCCTCTCCATGAATCACTTGATCTCGTTGAGAAAGCAGCATCTTCATTGAATTCCGCTCCAGGCGAAATTGGAGAGAAGATTAAATGCAAGTTAGAAAAGGTGTTGAATTCGAACCCAGGACTGAAGAAGATTAGGTTAATTAGTCAATACTTGAGTGGAACTAGGGTATCCTTGCCAGATGTATGCTCCGAAACTTTGGTGCCCGTGTATAAGTACTGCCCAATCACATCAGTTGATGTAGAACGATCATTCTCAGCCTATAAACTCATTTTGACGGTCAATAGACATAGTTTGTCTCCAGAAAACATTGAAAGACTACTAGTTACCTATTGTGATGCTTCTTTTTGCAACAAATGATACCTGTAAATAGGTAAGTGAATAAAATTGCATGTTTTAAGAGCATATTTCATTATTTTCCGTGCATATATTCTAACTTTTTAGTGCGTATTTGCATGCATATTTTCAGGCATTTTAGTGCATATAAATCCGGGCCCTAGTCATAAATTATCGTGTGGTCTTTAAAATGGGTGATAACTCTTCTGAAATTAGATTTTGAATTCAATCCTTCAACCTAGGGAACAGCAGACGAGAACGTTACCGCTGAACCATGCATCCAGTCAAACTGCTAAGAGATGAGGGGTTACGAGAGAGCCCCTTTCATCATGTCCTTTTTCAAAGCGATTAGTTTGCCACAGTGGGTGAGTGGTTATCGTGTCGGACAACGAACCCCCAAGCTTGCAGGTTCGCTCCTGGCCGTGGTAAGTGATTTTTGGAAAGGCGACAAAAATCACGGCACACGTGTCATACATTGTTGGCATGTTAAAGAACCCATTTGAATCCATTTGAACTCATTTGCACCAAAAATGACTCACCACAATTATGTTGGGGAGCTGCAGCAAGCCCAGAGACCAGTGGTTCGAGTCCCGGAGCTGAGATCATTTATCCTGAGTGTGATGTTCCCTCGGTTTTTCTACAGCCCCAGGCAAATGGCTAAATTGTACACCAATTCCTTATCCTGATAATTATTGTTACACACTCTACTAGTCACTACAGAAACACAGGTTATCGGACAAATCCAACATAAAAGCCCAAGAGAATGGGGCTGATGACCAAGATAACCCTATTCCCTAAAGCAAGTTATGTACAGCAGATCAAGTGCTGAATGTGGAGCGTCGACAGAATGCCATTTTCTCAAGGAGAAAAATGCCTTACCTTTAAGTAACAGACACTTGACCTGTTGAACTTTTTGGGTTTGTAACAAATGGGGTCTGGTTTTAAATCATTTTGAAATTCATATAACACAAAAGAAAATTGATCAACAGAAAGCCCTGAGTAATCCTTAAATCTTGCTTGGTCCTTAAGCAGGTGTCCGTGAATCAGTGCATTAAAACTTCCTTCTGTACGCCTAGTGTTGTACATGTAATTAGTTTTGAGTCGCTTTCACTTTATGTACATATACTTAATTCGATGACCATCTCTTCTTTCTCCCCTGATTTCACTCTGCTTAAGGTTATTCTGCATAAGCAGAGAGTAGGCTACTGAGCTGATGAGACGTGACAGTGCTTCTGTTCTAGGAGAAAGTGGAGAATATACATTATCTATTCTTTGAATGATGTTTTTTTTTTTTTTAGCGTATGGCTTTTAGTGCCGGGAGTGTCCGAGGTCTTGTTCGGCTCGCCAGTTTTGTAGCTGCTTCGAGACGGACACCCAATGGGTCAGCTACAAGTACCGTTGGGGAGGAATGTGGGATGGGAGGGTCGAGGAGTTGGAAGGTAGCGGCTGTGGCCTATAGTTAGGGACCAACCCCGGCATTTGCCTGGAAGGAAGATGGGAAACCACAGAAGACCATCTTCAAGGTTGCCGGTGGGGGGATTCGAACCTCCTCGCCTCCCGGATGTGAGCGACTACCAACAGTCATGCCGCAACGACCTCGGCTAACTCACCCGGTTTTGAATGATGATGATCGCCGGCTAGGGAAACCACTTTTCTGACTTGTGCGCTGAGCGTTCTTCGCCAGCGATTTGCGTCCGCGATCTTTGCTCTAGCGAAACCCTACCTTGGTTGATTAGTTCCTTAGTTTAGGGGCTGCGACAACGCGGTCATGTAGCCCCGTGTACTTTGGGTGTGTGTAGAATCTGTCTGATAACCGGTGTTAATTGTGATGACTGTATTGGTGTGTGTTATATGTTTTAATTCAAGTAAGAACTGCAGACGATAATTTCAAGTGCAGTAGTTCCTACTTTCGCTACTAAATGCTACCCTCCAAGACACCTACCTGTGAACTTGGCTACTACTAGATGCCATCTCAACCAGTGCCAGGTGACGAACGTTGAAACTTAAAAGCATTAATCGAACCTAACCTACAAATTATGCTTCACACAAGTTTAGTTAATTGAAGGTTCTTTTAAATGTCATTTATTTATTTGATTTGATTTTGCGTATGGCTTTTAGTGCCGGGAATGTCCGAGGACATGTTTGGCTCGCTAGAGGCTGTAGCTGCTGCAAGTGAACACCCATGGGGTGAGGTACAAATTCCGTTCAATTTCAAGTAGTTCCAACTTTCGCCACCAGATATAACTGACCCCTAGTGGTGAACGTTGAAACTTTGAGGATTTCAACGAAATCTAACCTAGAAATTTAGCTTCACACATGTTTAGTTAGAGCAAAGATCTTTCACATGCCAGAAATGTATGGCATGGGACCGGCGGCTTTACTTCCCCTCCAAAGGAAGGCACACTGAAGGATTTTAACGCTCTTAATAAATCCTACGACTTCGGCCGGGTTTGAACCCACGACCATGGGCATAGAAGCTCAGCATGCTACCAACTACGCCACCGAAGCCGCCAAAACCGTACATTAACCCTTTATAGCGCAGGCTATAATTTAAAAATAATATATTCTCTATTTATTTAAATTTTCATTCTTACATGAATTTTGATTTGAGTTAATATAATTTTAATTATTCTTCAATATTATTAATATCTTATTTTTCAATATTTGTATTTATTTTTAAATTATTTAACTTTATAATTTTTATTATTATTATTTTATAATCCTAATTTTCTGATTCTTTTTTTTCATATTATTTTTCATTGCAATTTAATGTTAGTGTTCATCCACACGACAGTCATTTCTGTTTTATTTTATTGTTTATTTTTTAATATTTTTCAATATATTTATTAGTTAAAATTTTATCTAGTGCCATAGTTCAAGGATACACAGAACTATTATTTGCTTTCCAGAAATATTAACACTTCTACAAGAAAATGTGTTGTAATTATGCCGAGAGATTGAAGCATCTTCATATGATTGGTGGTTAGTATATAGACCACAGACCTATAAAGGGTTAAGTATCTACTGAACTAGAATGTATAGACCTAGATGACGAACACTTTGTTACCATGGTAACCACCGTGTCGGAGTTTTGTCGACGCAAATCAGCTCCTCAGCCCTATAACAAATTCATGTTAAAAATGTTACCACAGTGAGAGCCTGCTCTATAGAACGAAATCTCACCAGGGCCGTGTGACAGGTGAAGAGCGTTGAGTCACCGCCCGATGACCAGCATTTTCCGATTTCAGAAGAGCGGATTGGGAAGCCCGAATGCTGGCATTGCATTTATTACATACGAAGTTGGCAAGATACCTTAGTTGAGAAAATTAAGACTTGTAGTAAAGCACAGGCAGCTAACCACGGTGTACTAGCCGTCACACGGTGCCTGCGAGGTTCCGTTCAATTGAGAAGGCTCTCACTGAAAAAAACTTATGTCACATAAGCGCAATACTAAATGTATAAAACTTCATGATAATAGAAACACACATAGCCCACGTGCACACGAAAGTACACCCCTAGTGAAAATCCATATTTAATCGTTTCTATTGAGGACAGTTAAAAAACATTCCCATTTTCTTTGAACTTCCAACTTGCAATAAAATAATGTTCCATTACGCTTGCGAGTCCGAAGAGCCAATATCACATTTCTAAAATTTGACTCTCCATTGCCACATCATCCAACATTTGATCATTCAGTTAACCAGAATCAATGTGTGACGTAGGTCCCAAGTGGTAACGAGTGATCTACTAAATTGCTACTCTGTCGCTTTTCATTTACTGTCACCCGCATGTGTTAACACACTGAGCTTATCTACCGTTGAAGGGTACAACGCTATTCCAAAACGAAACTATCAAATACCGGAAACAAACATAATATATTTAGAAATTTTGCAAAGAACGAATCGACCACTTTATTGCCAGCTGGTATTTATACAATCTCAAGCAACTCATTCATTCATTCATTTATTGCTTGCCACGGTGGGTGAGTGGTTATAGAGTCGGACTACCAACCCCAAGATTGCAGGTTCGCCCCTGGCCATGGTAAGTGATTTTTGAAGGCGACAAAAATCACGATACTCATGTCATACGTTGTTGGCATGTTAAAGAACCCATTTGAATTCAGTAGGCCGTGTTCAATGGCAAAATTAATCTCGGGATTTTCCGCCAACACAAAGTTCCTCCATTCTCTACTTGATAGCGCTGTAGTATCAAGGAGTTTAGATATCTAACCTCCTTGACTTTCATAGCGTTCAAAGGAACGACGAAATTCGACATTCAAGCTACCCTCTGGGTGTCAATTAACAAAGCTTGCTCCAGGCACCCGAGGCCATACGATATATATATATTATTATTAGTTTATTCATTTCTTTATTCATTCATTCTTTCTTTTACTTTATTTGCAAATGGGGGTAATTCCCCGCTGGCAAATTGTACAATTACAGAGAATTACCAGAAATAATATCAAACACACTTAATGTACATAAGTATCGATTTGGGAACTATCGTAATTGGGTCGTAAGTCTTCTCTTAAACACGTCGATATGTCGCAGGATTGGCTCTAGGATTGTGGCAGGTAATGAGTTTCAATTATCAATAACATTGTAATGTTTTCGCTTACGTTGGGATGACAAGTGAAACGGTATTTACTTTGCTCCACGTTGAGCGTACAAATGAAATGGTTTCTATAGCCCTCACTGTTGCGTGACAAATATACTGTTTTCTACTAAGATATGTTGTTTTAATGGGCGCCAAGACCTCAACGCTATGTTGAAATCTAAATTTGTATTTAACAACACCTAGCTCTGGTAGAACACCTTCAAGAATCTTTACTCTCAGATCGTGGTATGATTGGATCATTAACCCAACAAACAATTGTATCAGGAGAAGGAATTGGTCAATATCTAATGCTACCTACTGAAAACAAAGATTGCATGGTTAAAAGAAATGAATTTATTGTATAAAAATTAAGTATAGCAAACTTAATAATAATAATAATAATAATAAGTTTGAATTTAAATTGGAGCGTTGCGATTTAAATATTACCGCTAGAAAATTACGCGAAAACGGAGTCGGATAAATTACTGATTGTACTCTTATTCCCAAGCTATGAATTTACTGAATTACTGAATATGAAACAAAGAAAGACGAGAGATTGCGTTGTTATGTGTCATTCGCGCTTACCACTGGAAATTGCCGTAGCATTTCCCTCGTACTGGATGTTGAAGTGAGCTTCCCATAGCCTCCTGCACGTCGTCATCTTCTTCGTTGTTGATGATATATTTGTAGATATGAAGATTTATGGTCCGAACATCGGAACCAACACGTACAACCACAATGGTTAAGTTTCACAAAGATAGTCGCTAACTCCACTGAACATCGGAGCCACTCACTCGTGCAACCATACTGGTTAAATTTTATAACGATAGTCCTTGTTTCCACGGCGTGCCAACCATATATGCACCCGCCGCATCCCCACTCTACAGCCGACTTCTTCACGCTCGCCCTCCACTGATTGGCTGACCCCTCGCGCGCTACTCCCCTCTTCTGGCTCATTACACTCGGCGGGAGGGTGAAGTCGTTTGCCGTTCCATACATCCGCCTTTTCTTTAAGCTGCAACGCAGGATTGCGTCATGCTTCCCGACAAGATTAAGCCTGTAGCTGAATTTCCAGTGACTCATCTCTCTCAATATACCCTAACTGACAAAAATCCGTAAAATTCCGTAATCATATAATTTTCTACGCTAATGTTGATCGTAATAATTTGCTTGATAGCGTTTTCTAAGACATAGAAAACCTATCTGTATGCTTATAATTTTATAAGAAAATGCTCCGAAAAATACCTTAATAATAATTATAATAAATTAATAATAATAATACATTAACATGAAAAATTCTCTTGGCTGAACAATTTGCCGCGTAAATAAATATAGAATGGCTTCCTACTGACTTATGCCAGTGGCATGAAAACCCCTCGGAAAACACGTTACAACATGCCTAATGAAAGAACATTTCCCATAGTAACTACGCTGCCGTAGGCCCTTAACTTTATGCGGATGTTCTGCCCTGCTCAGGTGGGTGGGATTTCCCAGATGTATGCTTAGTTCTCCCCATGAATAGTGTAAGTGTTAAATATAAGGGTTTAGTCTGGATTTCGTCCATCTATCTTCCTAGTTTTTCTATAATTTTAGTTACACTACTTCTAGGATTATAATCGTTGAGCACAAACCTAGCACCCTTCCTTTGTACCGTCTCCAGCTCATTGATGGGCCCTACCCGATAAGGGTCCCAAACCGCTGAGCCGTATTCCAAGATTGGTCTCATCAGGGTCAAATATCTTAATTCTTTTGCGGTGAAACTACTGCCTTTTAACACCCTAATTACAAAATGAAGTGATTTGGACGCTTTGAAGACGACACAACCCACATGAGTACTCCATTTCATATCATTGCTTACATGGATGCCCAAGTATTCGCACGAGTCTTCGTTGCCGCTAATTCACGGAGTAGTATAAATTTTGGGACGCCATCAAATGCCTTCGCAAAATCTATAATTACGGAGTCAACCTGCACTACCCCTGTCTAGCGAGTGATTAATATCCTAAAAGAGTGATAACAATTGGCTTTCGCGTGAGTACCCTTGTTGTCTGCCATTAAGCCACGATAACGTTTCTCACTGTTCCCGCATGTGATCAGAAATAAGGTGCTCCAACAGTTTACATATGATAGATGTGAGGCAAACAGGCCTATAGTTTCCCATTTCCCCGCTTGAATATAGAAACTAGTATAGCTCTTTTCCAGTCTTCGGGAATTTGCGTGTTATTAATACATTAAACATCACCCCCAAATATCGTCCAAGGACTTAACATCACAGTTTTAACACATCTCCACAAATAGACTATTGTCTGGGCCTTTCGATATAGTTCTACGTAGCTTTTCAATTCTTGCTAGAATTGACCATTGGTTTATTCGGAAAGGTGGGCTATCAGACTCATCGTTGAAGTCCAACACAGAGCTATTAAATGAATTAAATACATTACAATACCATGTATTTCATTCATTAGCAATTGCCTGTTTCTCAGTAATTAATTCACAATATCTGGACATTTTCATAGACAAATCATTGGAATTTCCCTTACGCCTTCTAACGTAACTATATTTTATTTCCATTCTTCACCCCCTCCCCCAATTAAGTTTTACAAGTAATTATCGTAAGCAGCATTCTATTTGAGGACTAGTTCATTTGAAAATAATTTAATATTTCGCATATGCTCGTAACTATCGTGTCGTTTGTTATAAGCTTTCCTTAATTTCCTTCTGTCCCCCATGATTTCCTGGATCCGGGTTTCGCTTCAGTAATTTAAACGGCACGAATTTCTCAATAGCACTATCTGCGATATTTAGATTTTTTTGCACAATATCTTTATATGAGACCCATCTGATTGTCGTTGTAACTTTCCACCTGCCACATATTTCATGAAATGTCCTTGAACAATTTCTGTGATACGTATATACATCTCTGAAGATTTACGATGTCTAAATGTGCCCCACGTAGATTAGGGATCCTTCTGATGACAGCTCCCAATTTATTTAATGTTACATTTTCCTCGTCTGCAGCCATGAAGTATTGGCTGAGATTTTGACCTCTCTTTCGTGTTAATTTGAGAGATTTATCAAATGTGTCAGAAATCTATTCAACACTGATATTTATTCTTTGTTTCTTACTTAATTATATATGCCCCACTTATTGTTACTCATTCATCACATCCTGCGAGAGCTGGCTGGTTAGGAGAGGCACATTTGTTCTCCAGTACTACAGCAATTAGCGTTCCCCTAATTTTCCAGTCCTTAAAGCCTTAACATCAGTTGTGCTCTTGAATTCAATTATCTCCTTCCTTTTTCATCCCTTCCATCTTGGTTCGTTTTGCGTTCTCTCTTTCGCTTCTTCTACTTCTCCCTCGAGCATCGCTTGGCGCATTCATCTTCTTGTGTCATTGCGAATCGAGATTGTCGTCTCTACGTGGTTTGATAATATCTAACCTTATATCCTTGTTCTGAGACTCTTCCGCTTCCAAGGGGCTATTTTAGTTCACATTATACACACTTCTGAATCCAAGCTCTATAGCTCAGGTCAGAGATCCATTATAGATATGGAAGGTACGATAGTTAAAACTGAAGTACTGGAATATAATGCGTAGATCAATATAGTTCTAATTGATGAAGATAAATGTCTTTGCTGAACTACATAAGCAGTTGGTGCAAGCACAAATGATGAAGTGATCATGATGTGAGATAACGCAGTCCTACTCGAGAAATCTAATAGACTCTAAATGTATATGCTAGGCGTTGAGCAGTTATTATTATTATTATTATTAGTAGTAGTAGTATTATTGTTGATAATTTTCTTGAAGTCTAGAATTTGGCACCGGAGAATCACCCCCATTTGCAAATAAAGTAAATGAATGAAATAATGATTTTTTCCTTGCGGGAATGAGGAATCTTTTGTACGCGGACGATGTGGCACTAATATCGGACAGTATTTATGACCTACAGGAGAGTTTAGACCAATGGAGGAGAGCTCTCGAGTCTAACGGACTGCGCACTAGGAGATACTAGAATCAAGACTGAATACATGGTATGTGACTTCCACCACAATAAACCCAGTATGGCAAATATGGAACTTAAACTAGATGGTGAAACCTTATCAAGAGTAACAAAATTTAAATATCTGGGTTCTGTCATTGCTGAAGATGGCACGATAACCGCCGATATAATCCATGGGGCCACGTCTGGGTGGACCAATGGCACGAACTAACAGGAGTTTTATGTGATCCGAAAGTAACCATAAGAACGAAGGGTAAAGTTTATATAACTGCCGTAAGACCAATCCTACTCTATGGTAGTGAAACATGGGCTACCAGAAAGGCACATCAGCAAAAGCTACATACCACAGAAATGCGTATGTTACGTTGGGCAAAGATAAAATCCGTAATGAACATGTGCGAGGCAGTTTCAAAGTAAACTGAGAAAATTTTACAGTCCATGCTAAGGTGGTATGGGCATGTTATACGAAGACTGCAAAATCATGTAGTGAAGAAGTGCCTTTCCATGGCTACACAGGGAGGGGCAGACCTCAAACAACATGGATGAACAATGCCCAAAGGGACAAGAGAGTTTTGGGCCTATCTGCTGATGATGCTTTACAACAAAATGACTGGCGCCTCAGGGTTAAGAAAGCCGACCCGGCGTAACGGGAAAAAGCGAGGAAGAAGAAGAAGAACGAGGAGAATCTTTCCTGAGACGCCGAGTCCACACTCCACAATAGTGTGGGATTCTTACCCACTAAAAACCACACACCCTTCTCCCACGACGTATGTCTCCACCCCGGAACCGCTTCTCGCACTACTTCAGGGCGGCGCGGCGTCGTGCGTGTAGCCTCTTATGCTTCTTCTTCCTTCAATTCTTCTTTACATTATTATCGCTCGTTAGCATCTAAGTCACTCTTCTTTGGTCGCAAAGTACTTTCCACATACACTGCTACCTGATCCCAAGGTTCTTGATTTTTAAGCATAATATGGACGATGTTATCTGGAGTCAGTTCTCCCAGCTCCGCTTCCAATCATCTTCTTTGTGGCAGCCAATTAACACAAACAAAGAAAGTGTGGAATGCGTCATCGATGGCGTTCCAGTAAATGCACTGCGGACTACTCGCTCGCTCTATTCTGTGGAGGAATTTCCGGAAGTATCCGTGACCTGTCAGGAACTGTGTGAGGTAATAGTTCACTTCACCATGATTCCGGTCGATCCAGTCAGCTAGAGATGGTATCAGCCTCTTCATCCATTTCCCTCGGGAATCATCTTCCCATCTCTGTTGCCATTGATCCATTCTGTGGCTGACAGCTAGCTCCTTTGCCCGTTTTCTTCCCAGCTCTCATTGGGAACGCCAGATCTCCTGTCTTTCTAAGGCTAGTAAGTCAATAGGAGCTACTGCTGCTACTATGAGAACAGCAGGCTCAGACACCGTACGATATGCACGTGCAATTCGTAAGGCTGCTCTCCGCTGTACTGCCGCCAACCGTCTCAGATACTTTTCAAACTTCAAGGACTCATCCCAGATCTCTTAATCGTATAGAAGGATCTAGAAGACAGTCGACAAGAGAAGCCGCTGTTTTCTGGTTTTGTGCCTCTATTATTGGGTGCCCGGACATAACGTACCACGGACAAAACGTACCACTTGATTTTCGAGGACATAACGTACCACCTAGGTCGTTATCTACCTAAAACCGGTTTTCCCGTAATCCCCAAATATTTACGCTAGGACATAACGTACCACTTTATGTCAGACGGGCATTCCAGTTACAGGTTCATTACCACATAAACATCAGTGGCGATCACACTGTGCGGCTTTAAACATTTTGGTATTGTAACATGGAGTTGTGTACATCGAATAAGGGCAGATGAAGTACGAATTATACATTGAAATTTCAAAGAGAAAGAAGAAATTTGCCAAGTATGATGAACGGCTTGACAGAATAATGAAGCGGTATGAAGAGAATGGAAACTTGAAATCTTGCTTGAGAGCTCTCTCATATTCGCAGAACTTGGAATGAAACTTCACATGGCGAACTTTCTATTCACTAGGATATAAACCCCACAAAAAACAATTTAAAAATTAAAAAGAATAAAAAGAAAAGTAAAGAAAATAAAAAATGACCAGACCTTAACCACAGCTGATTTTAAACAAGCCAAAATGTTTATAAATATTTTGCCAGTCCAAAGCCTGGATAAAATGTGATGGGTATCCAAAAACTTATCATATTTTATATTAGTTTATGCTATGTCATTGTCCGCGTATTTATTACCAGGATTAATTGAGCAATACCGAACAAGTTGCCATGCGGTTAGGGTTTCATGCACCCTAAATACTTCCCACTCTTTCAAGTGGTACGTTATATCCTCTCCTAAATATTTTAAGGTCATTAGCTAACTCTTCGCAGGTAATCAGCCGGCCAAGTGGTACGTTATGTCCTATAACCCTATTATTGCCCATCAGTCGACTCAATGCAGTCATGGATTTTGCCGCCATATCAGTTACCCACTGAATGTGGTTCCAGAATGTGAGCTTGGTATCAAGCGCTATACATAAATACGCTGTGCTCCAAAATGTTTCGATGACTATCTGCCCGACCTGCATCGACACGAGGGTATCAATCCTCCTCCTTGTCAGAAGCACAATTTCCGTTTTATGGTCTGAAAGTTCTAACCTGTGATTCGTCATCCATTCTTTTACTCACCGCATCCTTTGGTTCAGTTTAAATTGAGCCATCTCCAAGTTACGGGTTACTATCAATGCAGCCACACCATCAGCATAACCCACTTGTGTCGTATCGGAACTTGTATAATGTCCGTTGCCCGCCGCCATTAAAATCCGAAAAATTTTCTACAGAATTGGCCAATGTTACTAATATACAGGAGTTGAGCGCTAGATGGTGTTACTGCATTTTTTGAGAGTGCCAACATTATTGCTTCCAGACTAATATTTTCATCCATACCAATGGTTTTCGCCCTGACCAATAGAGGTTTTTGTCACGCACAGTGGGGGTAGCCACGCTTCAATAATCTTTATCCAGGCCAATGGTTTTGCCAAGTAGTACAATCAGTAAGTTGGCAGCAAACATGGCGACGTGCTTTTTGATAAGTTTATTACTTGAAAGTTAATGTTGACAATGTCCTTATTTTGAAAGTGTGAACGTGGTGTGTGTTAATGGCAGCTGGTTTTAATAACGTGGCACAGTAAGTACAAACCATTTTCAGAGCGCTACTAAGAAAAATAACGCACTTTTGAAACGGGCAACGGACACTACACGAGAGCCGTCGTATCTTCTGGCATCTCTAGCCGTAATAAACCATCGTACGTGATGTTCCAAAGGTTTGGACCTAGAATGGACCCTTGCGCTGCGCCAGCTGTGAGCCGTTTTGTTGTCCGGCCATCTTCGGTATCATATAACAAGTGCGATCTTTCAAAAAGTTTCTCAGTATATTCATGAGATACTCTAGTAGGTTGAATGTCTCTCGGAGCGCTTCCAACATATCCCTCCATATTGCAACGTTGAAAGCATTTTTGACATCTAAGGTGACTAGATGCGTCACCTTTCTTGAGTAATGATTACCCATTTGTGTTCTTTCTGCTGTGTTCACCACTTCCCTCATTGCATCAATCGTGGAGTGACCCCTGCGGAATCCATGTTGACTATCAGACAGATCGCCATCTATTTGGACTGCCGAAATTATTCTGAGCTGTAGAAGCTTCTCTAAACCTTTACCAGCAGTGTCCATCATGCCTAAAGGTGTGTAACCCCCGGTCTTCCCTTTACTGATTAAAACCAGTCGTGCTATTTTCCAGAGAAAATAGCTTACAAGCAGTAACTGTGTTTTCTCAGCAGTAGATGAGGGCAGAATTCATCTATCACCCTTAACACTTCTGTTGGAATATAATCTGGTCCAGAGGCCTTCATATTTCTAAGAGAATTAATCGCTTTCGTCTATTCTTTGGATGTAAAAAGTGGTACATTATCAAGCTCCATTCCACTGCCATCGTCCATCCTCTCTGAATGATCGGGGAATCGTTTAACCACTATGTCTTTCGCGGTTTGTGAGTCCATGATCGGGCTCGAGACGCCCCAAGTTTCTTCATGACAATCTTATAACCTAATCGCCATGGATCGTCGTCAACTTCCCCAGTCATTTCCCACCATTGATCGAATTTAATCCTTTTAATTGTATTTCGAATTTCTTTCTTCTTGGACTTGGATTCCGATAAGAGTGAATTCCTTTCTTGCCTGTCTCGTGCTCTTTGTGCCCCCCGTCTAAGTTGCAGACACTGTCTCATCAGCTCAGCAATTTCTACGGTCCACCAGTAGGCCTATGTTGGGCGCTTGTTGTTTCTCTGTTTATGATGATGATGATGATTATAATTGTTGATTTAAGGGGCCTAACATCTAGGTTATCGGCCCCTAATGGTCTGGGTGATAGCGAAAAAGACAATGAAATGGAAACCATAACGAAAATCAAGCTGGACTGAAAATACTTAGAAAATGGAACTCAGAAATGTAGAGTGGAAATACTTACAAAAGGTAATTTAGAAGGAAAATACACACAAAAGGAATTTGGATTGAAAAATACACACAACATGTAGTTTAGGTGCAAAATACGAACAAAATGCATTGTAGATTCGAAACACTCACAACATGCAATTGTAATTCAAAATGCTTATAAAATGCAATTGAAATTGAAAATACGTACTAAATGCAATTGAGGTTAAATATACTTACAAAATGCAATTGAAATTGAAGATACACAATGCAAGTTAGAATGAAAAAGGCCGGTTCAGATTCAAAATACTCACAAAGTTCAATTGAAATTCAAAATACTTACATAATGCAATTGAAATTGGAAATGCTTACAAACTGTATGGTAAATTCAAAATACGATATGTGGAAGCCCGCGATTAAAAATACTGCACTGACAACATGCAATTTAGATTGAAAATACTTACAAAATGGAGTCTAGATCGAAAATACTTACAAAATGGAGTTTAGATCGAAAATACTTACAAAATGTGGTTGAGATTCAAAATACTCACAAAATGTTATTTAGAGCCAATTCAGAAAAACAGGGTGGGAATCTTAAAGAGAAACGAAACTATAATGAAAAGAAAAAGAAGGCTGATCCCTGCCCGCACAATCACGTAATCAAGCAAGTGCCTGTGTGTTTGATATTGGATGCTGCCATGACGTCTTAAATTTGTCCTTGTGGAATAGTGTGTGTCTGTGATTATTAGGCTACGTTCAGAACACTTGGCTAAAAGTAGTGTCCCATTAGAATTGCATTTCCCAACACCATATATTCCAATTTTTTCCAATAACATCAGCCCACAATGCTGCGTCTCTACCAACGCGAGCATTGAAGTCACCTAGAAGGATGATTTTATCAGATTGTGGTACATCCTTCAAGATCACATCAAGTTGAGAGTAAACCACTTCCTTCTCTTCATCATCAGAGGTGAGAGTTGGAGCATGTGCACTATTTACAGTCGCTCGTCGGCTATTTTCTAACTTTAGTCGTAGTATCGTAAGCCTTTCATTTATACCATGTGGAAGTTCTTCGAGATGGTTGACAAGCTCATTCTTAATGGAAAAAGCCAACTTCATGAATACGTTGATCTTCAGTGGCTTTCCCTTTCCAGAAGAAAGTGTAGCCACCTCCATGTTCCTTCAGTTGTCCTTCATTGGCTAACCATGTTACGATGAGTGCGGCAATATGAATGTTAAATATTTTCAGCTCACGGGCAACAATAATTGCCGTTCGCCTTTGCGGTCGATTATGTGTGTCATTGTCCATCAAAGTACGTACATTCCATGTAGCAATATTCATTTTCATTGTGGTTCGACCGTTTGTGGTGTACCCTCTGGATGTGGTTATCCAGACGGGTGATGTAAGGCTGATTATTTTTAGGGCACCTTTTTCAGCCCCCTTTCGGGGTAAGCAGAGTGGATCATGAATAGGTCTGCCTAGTCAGGAATGCAGCATACGAATTGCTCTACAGCCAATCCTCAAACAAAGCGAAGATCACACATTCGTCGACTATGTGAGGCTTTATCACTAGGAACTCCCATACAACACAATCCTGCTTCCATCACAACTCCACGATCGCCACAGGACTTGTGATTAATTGGCGAATAGATTTTGTATCCTTCATTCGTCATTGGAAGACGCCTGTTCGTGACATCTTTTAATGTGGGCATGTTGTTGCACATCAACAAGCACACAGTTCTTAGCAGATACAGGAACTAAATAAGTGTACATATTGTAAATACTAACACCCATAATTGTGGACATAGATTCAATAACCTAAGTGGAATGGATCTGATGATGATCGCTTGACGATCAAAACTTGTCATCCAAGTGTATTTATCCCCCTCGTGAGGTTAGCGTAGGACAGAGAAATAGGCCGTAAAACCATCCGCTACATAACCATTCATCGTATCTCATCCCCAACCCCGCAATGTAAAAGTGGTAAACATTCAAGGCAAGTGATTCAGGGAAGTCCAGGAATGTTTGCCGTCCATAGTTTATTGTTATTATCCACTACCCTGACTATTAAGCTCGTATAACAGCTACACATGTGAAACAGCAGCTATTCAATTAGTTTTCAATTCCACCGGCAGAGCTCTCTCACTCGCGTCTGTAATAAGCTACCATGTAAACGAGATTCTCATTAAACAGTACAGGAAGTACCCACTTCCCAACAATTGAATCGCAGTTCATTGCAATACTACCTCCAACTTGTCGAATTTCTAGCTCATGTTCATTATGTTTCGGAATGTCCGGGTGTAACTTAATGAAATAATTCTGCAAAGTAGAGGCAGAGTGTCCTTGTGATCCGTAGATTGAGGGCGTGAACCCGCCTAAGGTAATGCAAATTGCGGAAGAAGGAAGCTTTACATCACAAAATATTGTGCATGTCACAGTGTTACAAATTATAACCTCTCTGGACACTCATAGAACGTCCAGGTAGATTTATCGACTGTACTGGTAGAGTGAAAACAGAACTATTAATCTGAAACGTATGTTGCCCACAATGAATCTTCTCAAATTATTATTATTATTATTGTTTCGAATAGGCCATCTGAGGACCACGACGTTCAACTATTACATTTGGAGTGGGATTTGATGTTTGCCCAGTGGTTACGCATCCTCTGGGTGTGTTGTTCCCTCCTCTCCTGGGACCAGAGGGCACCTGTTTTCTTTCTTGGCTGTTTGTCCTGGAACCTCAATTGCTGATGCATCTTCCTGAGAGATGTCCGGTGTTTTAAGTCTCTTTCCGTCCCTCCAAGTTCTTGCAGATCTTTGCTCACTGCCCACAACCATGGTGGTGTCTTCCGCTTTTGCCAGTAACCGAGGAGCTGGTCGGTCAACCTGGTAGGATGCATCCTGTAGACGTGTCCATAAAATGCTAGACGTCGTTTCCTAACAACATCTGTGATTCTTTTACAGTACGTGCAGAGCTCTTGATTAGGTCGCCTTCTGTATTCATTCCCTTCCTGAACAGGCCCCAATATCTTCCTCATTATCTTTCTCTCCTGAACTTCGAGTTTGTCCGTGAGTCTCTTCCGGTTGAATACTAAACATTCTGAAGCATATGAGGCTTCAGGACGTATAACTGACTGGTAGTGTCTCATTTTAGTCTTTCGGGAGAGACACTTCTTATTACAGTAGAACGTCGTTTATCCGGACGTCAAACAACCGGAACGTCAATTATCCGGACGAGTAAAAAAAGTCGGAGCAGCGTGCGCTTACTGTTCTTATGTGGAAGTGCGCGCTGCCTACAGTGGTGAGTCGGTTCTAGTTTTCAATTGTTGTCCCCTACCGTTTGTTTGCTCTATTTTCAACGTGATACAGTTTCAGAGATCATTAAAGAAACTGGATAAATGTGAGTGTGTGCAGTGTCTAATGAAAAATTGCAGTGCCGGAAAATCCACAATATTTATGATTTGAAGAACCGAAAAGGTGAAATTCTGAATTATGCATTAGTTAAGAAGGGTCTAAAAAGGAAAAAAAAACATGAGATCAGCTACGGATGAAAAATTGGAAGACGCGGCGTACTCGTGGTTTATTCAGACAAGAAGTAAGGGATATCCCATTTCTAGACCTTTGTTGTGTGAGAAAGCGTTGCACCTAAATGAGAAGCTTTGTGGTTCTCCCTATGTTCGATTATCCAGAAATATCGTTATCCGGAACACTTTCGGTCCCAATTAGTCCGGATAAACGACGTTCTACCGTATATTATTATTATTATTATTATTATTATTATCATTATTATTGTAGCCTCCGTGGCTTAGGCGGCAGCACGCTGGCCTCTCACCGCTGGGTCCGTGGTTCAAATCCCGGTCACTCCATGTGAGATCTGTGCTGGACAGAACGGAGGCAGACAGGTTTTTCTCCGGGTACTCCGGTTTTCCCTGTCAAAATTTCATTCCAGCAACACTCTCCACTATCATTTCATTTCATCTGTCATTCATTTAATCATTGCCCCAGAGGAGTGCGTCAGGCCTCGGCAGCCGGCACAGTTCATATCCTCGCCGCTAGATGGGGGCTTCATTCATTCCATTCCTGACCCGGTCGGAGACTGGAAGCAGGCTGTGGATTTTTCATTATCATTATTATTATTATTATTATTGTTTCGTTTCGGCCAACTAAGGACCACGTCATTTCAACCGTTTCCTTTTAGCTTTAAAATTAGTCCGGTATTCCTTTATTAGTCGACGGCGTTGTGTCTTTCCTTTCTCTCTTTTGTCTATGCCTTTCCAGTTTCAGCGTCGGCTTAAGTTGGAAACTCCAATGTTCGATGTGTTTTCTTATAAGCTGGTCATGGTCCTGGATATCTTCACATGAGATTACAATCTCGAGTATATTTCTATCTCACTTTGTCTTTTTCTTTTGGATAAAAGTGAAAATGCGATAGGTTAATCGTGTTGACGTCATTCGTGCCACGTGCCCATAAAACGTAATACGCATCGCGTCAGTAATTTTCTCCACATGTGTATATAAATCCAGGTTATGCCATCTTCTAAACTCACCATTCTCTTTAACCGGAACTATGATTTTCCTCAAAAGTTTTCTTTCCTTGGTTTCCAAATCCTCCGTCAACCCTTTCTTGTTCATGGTGAGACATTCCGTTGCATGTGAAGCTTCTCGCCCGATGACAATGCAGTAATGTTTGATTTATGCATTCGAGGATATAGATCTTTTGGTATAGATATTTGTTCTTGGATGTATGTCTACCACTTATTATTCCCGTTTTTCCAACGGGGTCGGGGATGAGATGCGATGGAAGTCTTTGTGGCGGATGATTTTTACGGCCGGATGCCCTTCCTGACACCAACCTCAGGCGAGGAGTTAATGAGAGATGAAATGAATGATGGTGAATGAAACTAGGCAAGGATGTGGTAGGAAGCGGCCGTGGCCTGTCAGAAGGTACCATCCCAGCATTTGCCTGGAATTGAAATTGGGAAACCACGGAAAACCATTTCAAGGACGGCCGACGGTGGGGCTCGAACCCACGCGTCTACCGAGTCAGCAGAGAGCTTGGCCCCATGGCCTAACGCAACGCTTTAGCGAGCGTAGCCACTACTGTCGGTATATATTTATTCTTGGATAATAGGCCATATCTATGCAATTATTATTATTATTATTTATTTTGATACAGCCATCTATGGACTACAAATACACAACCATTATTCAGGTCTTCATCTTCTTTAAGGTGTTTCTGCCTTGTTGTTTAGATTCCTGTCAGAGATCATTCATTCGTTGGCTCCTTCGCAGTCGTTCTTCCACTGAAAGAGCGAGTCTTTTTTCGAGGGGATCCTTCACACTTGCAACTTTAGATCTGTATCTTGTCCTGTCCCACACTTCGACTAATCCTATGTTTGCCCTTTTTAAGTCTTGATAGACCTCTTGAAGCCATGGGGGTTGTACCTTCCACTTCTCTTGCAGCTTAAGAATTTTATTAGCCAACCTCTCGTTCCCCAATCGCTTAACGTGCCCATAGAACATCAACCGTATTTTCCTTATACTGACAGAAATCCCTTCAAACTTGTTATACAGTTCTTGGTTAGATCGCATTCTAAATTTATATTCTTCCCCAGGTAATTTTTTGGGACCTAAAAGTTTTCGTAAGAATTTCCTTTCTTTTTTCTCAATTTCAGCAATTTTCATGCTTGTTAAAGTTTGTGCCGCATAGAGGCACTCTGGCTTAACAACTGTGTTATAGTGCCTATTCTTGGTCTGATACGAGAGGGACTTGGACTTATAAGCGGTGATGCAAAGTCTAAATGCCATGTCCATTTTCCTAGCCCTTTTTTCAATGGCGAATTTCTCATTTGCATTGGGAGTTAAAATTTCACCCAAATACTGGAATTTATAACTCCACAAAATTGTCCCATAAACAGTATTCATTTCTTGAACCTGATCCCAGTTGTCCAAATTCATATATTCTGTTTTTTTCGAAGGAAATTTGCATACCTGTTTTTTCAGCTATCTCCTTGAGTATCTCAATTTGTCTGGTTGCAGTTTCAAGATCTTGTGCACAGAGGACAATATCATCTGCAAATGCGAGGCAGTCTGTTTCGAATCCAGTATTTCTATATCCAAGTTGAATTCCTTCAGGAATGCCTTGTTGACTTGTCACCCTGCGTCATTCTCTAATTATATTCTCTAAAACACAATTAAACAAAAGGGGGGAAAGGCCATCACCTTGTCTCAATCCTGTCCTGACCTCGAAAGGTTCTGCGAGTTCTCCAAGAAACTTGACTTGTAAGTAGGTATTCGTCAAAGTTTGGCGAATGAGAGATATTGAGTTTTCGTCGACTCCAAATTCTCTCCGAATTTCAATAAGGGTCTATGCAATTATTATTTAGCGTATGGCTTTTAAGGAAGGGAGCTTCTAGTTTAACGTGACCGTTAATCTCGCGATCATGAGCCACGGGACCTCCTTTTTACGTGGAATCCGAACCACAGGACATGGCATTTCACTTCGAAAAATATGGATTTTAGTGCCGGGAGTGTCCGAGGACATGTTTGGCTCGCCAGAGGCTGTCATTGCTTCAATCGGACACTTATGGGGTGAGCTACAAGTTCCATTTAATTTCAAGTAGTTCCAACTTTTGCTGCCAGATGACAATGACACCTAGTGGTGAACGTTGGAACTTTGATAGAGCGTTTCGACGAAATCTAACCTAGAAATTTAGCTTCACACAAGTTTAGTTAGTGCAAAGATCGTTTACATGCCATAAATCTATGACATGGGACCGCCTGCTTTACTTCCCCTCCGAAGGAAGGCATACTGAAGGATTTTAACGCTCTTAAAAATCCGACGACTTCGGCCGGGTTTGAACCCACGATCTAGGGCACAGCAGTTCAGCATGCCGTCAACTACGCCACCATAGCTGCTATATCTATGTTATTAATGCGTGACGTAAAGGCTTTATTTTCAGACATGTTATGTTCTATCCATTCACCAGGAAACTTAAATCTTTCAACCGGATTGATTATTCCATGGGTTACTTCTAGCTTCTTCTTCTTATTATTATTATTATTATTATTATTAGTATTATTGATTCATTGTGTGATTCATGTGTTAACGGAATTATCATACTAGTAATAGGCATGGTCTAATTGCAAGAGGCCATCGTGTTGTTTCTTATAAACTTGTTGAGTTTGTTGCTGGTTCCTCTACGACCTTTGCGACATCGTGGTAGCCCCTGGGGAGTTTGCCAAACGACACAATAATATATACAATTTTATAAATACAGATACTGTGATTATAAAACAATAGTTGTTACAAAGCTAGTTGTTTTGAAAAGGTGCATACAAATGGATTCTAAGGATGGCTACTAATGATTTGAGGATTCTTATAACAATTCCCTGTTTAACTTTTTTTTCAATTCAGTAAATCCACCTCCAATTTAACAAACAACTTTGAAATAGTACCCTTAAACCCAAGATAATTAGCCGGTAACTGCTATTGTATTCACCTTAAATTTGTCTAAAAATTAGGGAATCGTGGGTTATATACACTCTTTGTATTTATGCCTACTTCTTCTGGAGCAGAACCCAGTATTTTGATCAACAGAAGTCATACTGCCTGACACGTAAATGTTTCACCATCATGTCATCGTGATGGTGTCCCAACTATTTTTGGATTCGTCCTCCCCTTGATCGATATCCACCTACTTCCGGATAGTAACGAACACTGGTTAAAGTGATCGGTGCAGATGGTATGACGTGTCCACGTCACCGGAGATGTCCCTAGTGCATTATATTCGCTTCGATTGGAGTAATGTGTTAGTTTCATATTTGATGACATCAATTGTAAAGTGATGAAGGCAAGACACGTCTGCTCTAGTTGTGTCTGTACTAGTATTTTTGAGTCATTATGGAAATCATTGCTGAAAACTATAATTGCATTATTTATCAATTATTAAGGGTCACTCGCACCATCCTAGTTCATTCTGGTACATGATAAGGAACTGAACACTACCAAATTTTCAGTCGAAAGTTTCATCCCACTGCCATCAATATTCGAACCACTGCCGTTCGGAATAAAGATCAATAGCTAGCACACGCCACGATTACACCTTTTACTAGGACTATGAAAGAGGTGGTCCAATAATTGAATTCAGTTGAAGTGAGGAATAGCAAAGATAATGGCTGACTGTCTGGTAAGAATACCTGAAAATTACTTATGTGACTTGAAAATGGAACCACCGCCAGGAAACAAACCCGTATCCCTTCCATACTAGTCAGGTACACAAACTGATTATACCACAAACGGCCCACTACCAAGGAATCTCATTTGTCAATTGTTCATGTTATAGCTGAAGCTATAGAGCACCGTTCGGCCGCCATCGATGCTCAGTGACCTTGCGTACAAATGATTAAGCACTCTTGCAACCATTTATTCGAATGGATGAATTATGGTCTGTGATTTAGCCTTCGTACTGTATTGTTCTGGCAGGTATCGATTATCATTAAGCCGGTTTATGTGAATTGTCTAACTTGTAGACGAAGAAAATATTTGTACATTTAATAGAATTGGGACTTGAACACGTCCAGGGCGAATCCCGCACCCAGGACGTGACGCTAGACTCAAAGCAGGTGCGGAGAACGCGCATAGAGCGTCATGGGATGAGTGTTTGAAAATGTAAATCACAGTCTTCCCGCACGGTAGGTAAGGCCCTCCTCGTCATCCCGCACATCGTGCAAGTCCAATATACTACCAGGTTCATCCCTTGCCATAATTACGCATGCCTTCTTCAGTTTCCCGCGTTGATTTTCGTCATACGTTGTGATTGTTTTTTCGATCACTGAGCAGCAAGACAACTTCTATGCGAGGTAAGAAGCAGCATTCTCTGTTTGTTATCATTTCAAGCGAATTACGAGTGATTGCGCTTTTGTAATAAATTAATTCCAGTACTGCAATAATTTCATAAAAGATCTAAACTTGTAATTGACATTTATTCCTGTGTCACAGGGGTCTCCGAGCTACTGCCCGTGGGCCAACACCGCCCCGCGAGCACCACGCATCCAATAACATTGAAAAATATACAATGTAAGTAGATGATAAACATATTATAATCAGATGCTTTCATTTAACGACCAATTCATAAACACAATTACTGACATTTTAACTGTAATTAATGACATGAAATTTATTCTTAAACTTAATATTGGCCTATGGGAAAAAGTAATTCACATAATTAAATTACTCATTAATATTATTATTATTACTATGATTAATGAGATTTATGTATCTGTTACTTTCCTCTGTTTGCAGTTTGCAGTTGTGAATCAAGTTTTCTGTTGGAAATTATCAGCAGGGACTTCAAGTGCTCATCCGTTAATTAGGATATGTAAATATTTTTTTGTGTATTTCATTTTGGAGAATGTTCTTTTTTCACACAGTTAAGTAGTGCCGAGAGTTAAAAGGCACGTTTATGTTCGACCATGACTATTATATGTCAGAAAACTGTACTATAATGAGGCTCATTATAGTACAAGTTTTCATTAAGGGACAGTTTCTCCCACCAATCAGAGCTCAAGAAACAGTTGTTTGACCAATTAGATAAGGAGAGCATCGCACCTGGGCTGAGTTCCAAGGCCTTCTAATTTAAATTTCACTGCGTGTCCTAGTGTCATAGTGGGGTAATCGAGGAGGCCATGGTCAAATACAAGGCATTCTCTGCGTCCCATGCGCTCTGTTCAGTACAAAAATCTGGCGAAATCTCGACAGATATTTATGAATATTTATGTTGGAACATAAAATAGTTATAATTATCGTCGAACATAAAAAGTCGTATGCAACTCGCCTATAATGGTAATTAAGACACTCGTATGGAAATTATAAAACTCGGATACATACTCGTGTCTTAATTATTGCAAAATATACTGTGTGAATGGAAGACTCTTATAAAATATCAGCAATGTAATGATGACTTTAAATCAGTGGTTCTGAACCCGTAGAAGTCTGCGGACCACTCAGCCTGAAATTGAATCATGTACGGATCCCAGGACAGTTGTAACCATTCATCAATTCAAAACCTGATAGTCATCGCCGCGAATAAATTTGGACAAATCTCTTACAACGCACATCGATTTCGAAATCCTCATTTATTGGCCAATCTTTTATACGTGCTGGTAGACCCTTTTCTCCCGCGGACCACCGGTTAAGAACCAGTGCTTTAAATATATTAGTAACGCTACACTCAAAATTACCTCCCGCGCTCTGTGCCATTTGATATCTCACTCGTCAGACACTCCCGGAACGAAGCTTTGCGCGCAATTCGGAACTACAGTATGTCGGCCCTTGGGACTTAGTGGAGGAGTGTATGTGGCCATTAGGCTAAAAGTTTGGAGACCCCTGCTGTATCATATTCACAAAAAACATGAAATAACTTGTAGTTATCATCTTTGGCTGCGGGGAGCGTGATGGCACAGTGGCTTAACTGTTCGTCTTTCACCCGGACGGCCGGCGTTCGAAACCTGGTGGCAGCGGAGTGGAATTTTCACCTAAACAAATCACGTGGTGCCAGGAAGGGCATCCGGTAAAAAATCCCCGGCCAAAACCATAATGAGCCCGGTTGGCTCCGGCGACGCCAATTAATTGGGAAAAGCCGAAGAAAGATTTTTGATCATATTTGGCTGCGTCATGAACCTTATGCTATCATCTTATTTATATTACAGAAGTGGCCGAAATATTATGGCGAAGCTGAATAGAACCAAATTCTTTATTGCAAATTAAGATACAATGCAATAAAATGGAAGGTTTTATTTGAGTTTACGTTGCAAGAACAGACTATCGCTCTTATCTTATTTTGTTATCTATTTGACAGTAATATAGTAATCTTCAGGAAATCACAACGTCTGATGACGAAACTTACCCTATCCTGAAATTAAATTAAATTAAATCAAATCTTATTCCCTTATTCTTTTGTTACGAGTGGTGTATGGCATAGGGATATATTTGATAGAAGTAATTATTCACAGCAAATCATCGACTGAAAATCAATAATTTTATTAATTTCCAGCCGCGTTAGCTCAATTGGTGGCCAAGACTGATCTGGTTAGGCTGCCACAAATACACATTATCTTCATCAGGATACAGGAAGTCTATACATTGTTGAAGATTCTGTGAACCAACTAACAAAGAATTTGGTTCAATTCCGCTTTACCATAATAATTTGGCCACCTGTGTATATTGTGTTCAGTTGGATGACAATGAAGTTCCGTCAACAATACGAGGATTGTCCGACGAACAGGATTACCTCTCGATTTCAACCACCGTACGAGTCACGCACCAGGCGCGTGAGTTGGGTAAGCTCGATAGAACTCGTCTTACCGACGTTTAAAACTCCAATTAGGTAGATTTCTTTAGAAAGCTAACTATTGCAATGGGTCCCATGTTTCGACTTCCGGAAAATTTCGACATATCTTCGCGTTTCACATCCCCCAGACCCCAAAACCACCGTCAGTTCAAAAGTTTATATATATATATATATATATATATATATATATATATCAGTTTCTTGTGGACACGATAACTGCCGTAATTTTGCACCAATCACTTTGAATTTTTTACATAATATGTATCCCTATAAAATCTCGGTCGAGTTCGTAAATGGGCAAAATCGGTCAAAGGGGGTAAAAATGGGGGGCTTTTTTCGAAAAAGTGAAATATCGCTATAACTCTCTTAATACATGAAATATCGAATCCCTTCAAAGTTCATAATATGTGTCGGATAAGTACCAAAAATTTATGTCAAATAAGTTTTTTGATAGCACCAACCATTGACCAAAGGGGTGGGAAAAAGTGGGTTTTTCGGGAAACATTAATCATATCTCTGTTAATAGGCACAATATCAAAACCGCACAAAATGGACAATATTCCTCCAATAATTACCTAAAACTTTTGTCTGAAAGAATTTTTGATATGACCCACCATTACGCCACGGGGTGAACAAAATGATTTAAATTATAAGAAAATGCCAAGTGCCAAGAGAGGTTGCCATGACAACTTTACTTTTAATTGATAAGGGATGACCATCAGCAGTTGCTATGACAACGCCACTGCACGAGATCACATTCAGTTTTCATATGTCAGTGGGAAGCGACTTCGGTATCGGAACTGGTAGCATGCTGAACTTCTATGCCCAAGGTCGCGGGTTCAAACCCGGCTGAAGTCGTCGGATTTACTAAGAGCGCTAAAAAACCTGAGTTTGCTTTCCTTCGGAGGGGAAGTTCCAACGTTCGTTGCGAGTTGCTGATTGAGGTGGCATCTAGTAGCCAAGTTCACAGCTAGGTGTCGTTGACGGCAGTATTTTAGGTAGATTTCATTAGAAAGCTAACTATTGCAATGGGTACCATGTTTCGATTTCCGGAAAATTTCGACATATCTTCGCGTTTCACATCCCCCCAGACCCCAAAACCACCGTCAGTTCAAAAGTTTATATATAATTTATGTAATATATGTATATATATGTATATCAGTTTCTTGTGGACACGATAACTGCCGTCATTTTGCACCAATCACTTTGAATTTTTTACCGAATATGTATACCCATAAAATCTCGGACGAGTTCGTTACTGGGCTAAATCGGTCGAAGGGGATGAAAATGGGGGACTTTTTTTTCGAAAAAATGAAATATTGCTATAACTCTCTTAATATGTGAAATATCGAATCCGTTCAAAGTTCATACTATGTGTCGGATAAAGCTCAGAAATTTATGTTTGAAACGTTTTTTTGATAGCACCAACCATTGACCAAAGGGGTGGGAAAAAGTGTTTTTTTCGGGAAACATTAATCATATCTCTGTTAATAGGCACAATATCAAAACCGTACAAAATGGACAATATTCCCCTAATAATTACCTAAAACTTTTGTCTGAAAGAATTTTTGATATGAGCCACCTTTTCGCCAAGGGATGAGAAAAATGGTTTCGGAATTGTAAGAAAATGCCAAGAGCTATCAGTGGTTGACATGGCAACACTACTAAATTGATGAGGGATGAGCCATCAGACGTTGCCATGACAACGCACTTGCGCGAGATCAGATTCAGATTTCCATCTGACTAAGTGTGATGCGGCTTCGGTGACTTAACTGGTAGCATGCTGAACTCCTATGCCCAAGGTCGCGGGTTCAAAGCCGGCCAAAGTCGTCAGATTTTCTAAGAGCGCTAAAAATCCCTCAGTATGCTTTCCTTTGGAGGGGAAGTTCCAACGTTCGTTGCGAGTTGCTGATTGCGGTGGCATCTAGTAGCCAAGTTCACAGCTAGGTGTCGTTGACGGTAGTATCTGGTAGCAACATTAGGAACTACTGCTTGAAATTGGGCGTCTGCATTCCTTACCTGAATTACAGACTAATACAGCTATCACAATTCACACCGTTTATCAGACAGATTCTACACTCACCCAAAGTACACGGGGTTACATGACCACGTTGTCGCAGCCCCTAAACTGAGGAACCAACCAACATCTCTGCGGGAGATATAATTTTGCGTGAAGAAGTAACAGACCGTTACATAGTTACACATCAGTGTCGAAACTTTGCATAAGGACAGTGTGACCACAAGTATAAAAATGGACTCCAAATGACAAGAAGGTTACCGTCATCATAAGACAATAGAATGTTTAAAATATGCATAAAATGACGAAAAACAAAGTTAATTAATCTCCAATTATAAAATACTTTCACGCAATAAATGTGGTCTGATCCTTCTACGAAAACCTGCATATTCTGCCTATTTTCGACTATCCCCAAGTTTATCCGGTGAAATCTACCTCCGCCTTCCGGCGTGCCGAGAGGACTTTTTATTACTTTTAAGGAGTTCCACGCAAATATCTCGCTCAGTTTGGTGGATATGTCATGTTCTGCTAATACGCAGTGGACATTAGTAGGAGATTGGTTGGTTGGTTCCTCAGTTTAGGGGCTGCGACAACGCGGTCATCTAGCCCTGTGTACTTTGGGTGTGTGTAGAATCTGTCTGGCAACCGGTGTTAATATTGTGATGACTGTATTAGTGTGTGTTATATGTTTTCAATTCAAGTAAGGACTGCAGACATTGCATTTTTTCATGTAGTTCCTACTTTTGCTGCCAAACGCCGCCGTCAACGACTACTAGTTCAGAACTGGTTACCAGATGCCATCGCAGTCTGCTCCTGGCGACGAACGTCACAACATAAGAGCGTTTGTCAAATGTTTAACTTAACCTACAATTTAGCTTCAGACAGGTGTAATTAGTGAAGGGTTCTTTAATATGCCATAAATCTATGACATGGGACCGCCGGCTTTACTTCCCCTCCGAAGGAAGGCATACTGAGGGATTTTTAACGCTCTTAAAAATACGACGGCTTCGGCCGGGTTTGAACCGGCGGCCTTGGGCATAGAAGCTCAGCATGCTAGCAACTTCTCCACCGAAGCCATTAGTAAGAGACAGCAGAAATAGTGTCAATTGACTTTGTCTAAGCTTAGAGCCAGGAATATGTTAGCAATATAGCTAGAAATCTTGTCGTGAACAACGTATTAAAGGACCGTAAAGAAGTGGAGAGCGGATCCCTTCTGGGCTTATCTTCCCTCCCCGGAACAATACTCTGAAGTCTGTACGACATTTCAAAGTTATAAAAAGAAGTAAACATGGCGGATAAGACGATTGTGGCGATTATGAACTTGCAGGGCACACACAAACTCATTAGCCAAGTGGGATGAGGCTCAATAACTGGGGAATAGCGCTTTTCCGTGCCCGCGCAGAGTAGCTGAGAAACTGGCGAACAAATAGTTGCGAGCCTGAAACAATTCCCAAACCACTGAAAACAAGGGGAGCCTGGAGTTTATTCTCAACACGAGCGGATGTGTTCACCGTAGTTCCCGAGAAATAGTAGTGGGAGGTTTGAAGTAATTTAACCAATGAACTCACTGACAAGCACGAGAAGCTAGAGATTGATGCGCTGGGGCTCTTTCAAATCCACACACACCATGCCTCCTTCAGAGCATGTAATGAAAATTCGATAAATAAGGTTATCAGGAAGGAAAATACAAGGACCAATTTAGGTGGGGAAATGAAAGACTCCCTAGGCCTCGGATACCTTAATCCGTGAAGGGGCGCGTCACGGTCTTTTAGATCGGGCGCATACATTTTTTACTACTCCGAAACAATTTCACGGCGTAAAGTTTCCTCGCCTCCTATACCTTTCAATGGACTCATCCACTGTACGTGTCTGCGTTTGCTATTCCCACTTTCATTCCCAGTCAGTTAGTGGAAGCTTTGTTTCACACGATGTACATGGAAGTGTACGCTGGTAAGCAACCTCAGGGACAGTTTTCCTTTGATAATTCTGGACTCGCTGTATTTTCAAGGCTAGTTCAACCGATTGGTGGATCTGGAAGATGTTTCGTAAGGAACTTACATGTGTTACCTGGGTGGAATGCACTAATCCTGATGCAGTCCAGGATAATTCCGAGGATGAATAAATCAATAGATTAAGTGGATTTCATTGATATATTTTTTTCAATAATACAGCACAATGTGTTTCGATACAAAACCTGGTATTTAGTTTCATGGATATATTTTTACATAATAATAATATGTGTTTTGCAACAAAAAATTGTATTTTATACACCCCGGTCATAATGACCGTGCGCGACCCATCACGGAACTATTTTGACGCGACCCCTCCTGGGTTAATAGTCTACCATCGGGGTCGTAAGAGATCAAGAGCTGACCAAGGGAGGTCGAGAGTAACGATGCAAGACACAAGTAAGTGGAGGCAATGCCGTGCTCAGCTGCGGTCACGTGGTCACCAATCCACGTTCCACTAGAGCTCAGCAACTTGAAGTGTGACCCTGTATGAGCGCTAGCTCCGTCAGCCAGTGTGACAGAGAGGACCTCGAGCTTGAAGTTCGCATTTTTGCCGGAGTTTCAGTTGAGTTGCTGAGGTCTAGTCGTGAGCCATTGGAGTTCATTATTGATAACGCTACACTCTCAAGGACTTACGGCTGGTGAGTTCGAGTATCGGCGACGGGATGGTCGAACTCCGCTAATTAGGTTAAACCCAAACAGTCCTGTCAGTTCACGCTAATGGGTTCGGGAAGAGAGTGGGGGTAGGCAACCTCTCCTGGTTAAGCCACAAATTATGGGTTAAGCCATGAGTTGGCTGACAGCTACGTGTACCTGGACCTCCTGGAGTTTCCGTAGATACCATAATCGGTGCTGCTAACATAATTATTGTCCATGTAGTCATAGAAGTGCACGATTGAGAGTTATAGGAAACTATAAATGTTGTAAGTTTGAATTGTCACAACGGGGCAAAAATGGAGGTGTTCCAACAAGGAATTCATTTACGAATGCACCTTATTTTGTAGCAGAATACATATAAGCATTGTGGTTCCCAATATATCGTTTTAAAGCTCATAATGCAGGCTATAACTTGCATGTTGACAAAGCCACAACATAAAAATTAAAATGTGCAGATCTGAATAGTAACGGTGAAACACAAAGAATATACCCGAAACTTATCTTTATCAAGTGCAAGGCTAAAGAAAACCAGGAATCTGGAATAATACCAAACGTTGCTAATGAGTAGTATAGAATACGTTTTTGAGATAACAAGAGTAGATAATGGAAGACCGTAAATATCAGGGCAGGTTGACACATTGCAAAATAAATTTACCTTGACGTCCAGTTTGGAGTGGGGGGAGTGAAACACGCCTCAGGCAACTTCCCATGTTAGGATTTTCCTAATTGACCCCCACGGAGAGAACTCATTAGCGGAGCTCGGTATCACCTATCGGCGACCAGATGAGAATTCTGAGCTGGGTAAGGTTTTTCCTCTTTTTTCAATGACTTTGGGGTGGACAATCTCCTCTTTTCATTTTCGACCTGCCTTTCATGGCTCAGTTTCTTTCATAGTCCTTCAATTCTCTTTCTACCCTTTGTACTTATTTTCTTCTCCTTCCTTCTTGTAGAATATAAGTTACTGTACTTGTAAGTCACTAGTTAGTTTAAGTCATAAGTGGGCAATGAGAGAGCGCTGCTCCTAGACCCAACTGCATGAGGGCGAGCCGGGACCAGCTGACTGCTAGCTAATAGTTTGTGCTGGAACGACTACTGTCGACCAAAATATTATGTGCTCGAGTTTGAAGGCTGTTTGTGAAGTAACCAAGAGACCTAAATAAAATCCAATCACATCATCATTTTCATCGTTCTATTTTACGTTAGTTCATGTCGGTTTGAAATTTCTAATTTATATTTTAATATTTTTTTATCGCAGTTGAAACACAAAAAGTGCCCGTTTTTAAGCGTGTTTCAACCATGCGTCACATTTAAGAATTATTATCTCACAAACCTGTCATCAGATCCAATCCAAATTTTAACACAATATACATTAGAATGTTGTATAACTGATTTATTAATTTCAAAATTTTGAGTGTTCATGAACGAAAGTTGTTATCATTTTTGTAAGGTAACTTTTTCTTGGCTCGGGGTCGTTGGAAAATGTAGTTCTTGGTTGCGTTGTAATCCGTATACTTCAAAAGGTTATGCTGTATGACTGTGAAATACGTAAATTAATTCACTTATTTTATATTGGTTTGTATTTGTACGGGGAATTAACACATGGTTCTCCAGCTAGCAGCTCCGGGAAATGCTGTACAGCGTTGCTGATATGGAGCCCATTACTTCCGAGCGAGGCCCGCCATGACGCATGATGGAGCCAATCTTGGCAACGTTGTACAGCTTCCACCGGAGCGGCTAACTGGTGAACTAAGTCTTAATTCCCCGTACAAATACAAACCGATATAAAATAAGTGAATTAATTTACGTATTTCACAATCATACAGCATACCTTTTTGATGTATAAGGATTACAACGCAACCGAGAACTACATTTTCCAACCACCCCGAGCCGAGAAAAAGTTACCTTACCAAAATGATAATAACTTTGTTTCTTGGACACACAAAATTTTGAAATTAATAAATCAGTTATACAACATTCCAATGTATATTGTGTTAAAATTTGGTTTTGATCTGATGACGGGTGGATAGGTTTTTGCTAGGAATTAACCTCACTCGCAAGGGAAGATGAAGAGAGAAGTAAAGGGAAGTGGGGTTCGGACAGAGGAACAAGGGTGGATAATAGGACGACAGTCCAACAGCAATCAATAACAATTTTTTGAGAAGAGTGTCACCGCAAAGCCCGTGAAATCACTAAAGTGAGTGGGGACCTGAACACAGCTAACAGGAAACGCAGCTAGAGCTTGTGCTATTTGCGGGCGAGAAGAGGTGGTACCTTCCTTTCCTTTCCAGTTGGCAGTTGGCAGTGAGTTGGCAGTTGGCAGTCAAAGTGAAAGGTCGTGTTTTTCCCAAGCTCTCAGGTGTGCTGGAATGGGTTGTTCTCTGGAGAGTTATCGGGCGAGGATCGGACTGTGGTATGTGAAGGGTAGTCGGGATTTCCGGTGTTTGTGTGTGCGTACGGGACCGAGCAACTTGTGGTTCATAGCCCTAGTGATAGCTGCATTGCTAGTTATTGGTGGAGTGGAAGTGAATCCAGGGCCTGTTACTCCAAATGTGAATCAGGCAAATGATCCAGTGACAGTTTTAAAGTGTTCGACGTGCAGTAAAACATTGAAGAATGGTGTTGAGTGTGGACTATGTGAGAAATGGTTTCACTTCGGCTGTATTAAGGTCAAGAAGGAGGATTGTGATGTCGGAAATTGGTTTTGTAAAGTATGTGATACGCCGGACTGTTTGAGGGTGCAAATCAAAGCAAGGGATCAAATAATACAGGAACTTAGAGCTAAGCTTCGTGAATCAGAAGAAACGGTGAAGGATGTGACTGAACGGCTTTCTACTGGGATCAGTGTGGAAGAGGGCGTGCAGGAGCAAACTGAGGATGACGTTATCATAATGGGTGATTCTATGATACGATGGAGTGCGAATATCTCGAGGAAATCAGGTGCGAAAGTGCGGTGTTATCCGGGGATTAAAATTGACCAGCTTGCCCAACAAGTGGAAGAAGCAAATGTAGAGGACTGTGACAAAGTTAAAGTGTTGTTGCTCCATGTTGGGACGAACGATTTGAAGAAGAGAGCTACAACTGATTACATCATGGGGGAGCTCTACGAACTAGGCAGAAAAGCTAAAAGCAAGTTTAGAAATGCAAAAATTATAATGAGTGGCATTGTTCGGCGGGGAGATGTTCCGTTAAGGCGAGTTAAGACTGTAAATGACCGCATGGACTGGGTATGTGCACAACTGGGATTAGTGTACGTAGAAGCTGACTGCTGGATTGGTGGCCGTGACTTCGCCCGAGACGGGCTGCATCTAAATCGACGGGGCGCTTACAACCTAGGGAGCCTACATGACAGGGTCATCGGTTCGTGCCGGCTTTTGTGAGGAGGAGCAGGTCCAGAGGTTGCCAGCCGATGGGAACAGAAGGAGCTACTTCAAGATATTTGCTCCGGAGGTAAGACTCTAAGATTACTGCAGGTTAATTGTCAGAGTTTAGGAAATAAATTAATTGAATTTTGGAATCTTGTAGAGACGTATTCTCCGGACATTGTCATTGCAACTGAATCTTGGTTATATGAGGACATAAATAGTAGCGAAATAATTCAAGGGACCTACGAAATGTACAGAAGGGATCGGGGGAAACGAGGTGGTGGGCTATTTATTTGTGTGCGCAAAAATATAGCTAGTTTCTTAAAGTGGGCTGATATGGATCATGAAATGTTATGTGTACAAATTTCAGATAAAGGAAATAAATTCCCTCTTCAGGTGATAGGGGCGTATAGAGCACCGAAAGATAACTTTTCTCTCCTCGAAACACTGTATGATAAAACTTGTACGGGTAATGCTATGAAAAAGAGCATAATAATTGCAGGAGATTTAAACCTCCCCAAAGTAGACTGGTCTGGTGAGTCAACTAGCTGTGGTCAAGCTCAGAGCGCTGCAAATAAATTCTTAAGGGAGGGGGGATTTTCCCAAGTAGTTGACTTCCCAACTAGAGACAATAATACCTTAGATGTTTATCTCGTAAGGCCTGTAGAGCTGTATATTAACTGTCTGAAAGTACCAGGAATTAGTGACCATTCTGGGGTTGAATTAAATATTAGATATGGTGACGTTACAAAATTAGACTCTGATGTAGCAAAAAAGATCATATTCCAGTATCGCAGGGCGGATCAGGGCAAGTTTCAGGGGTATTTGAATGAGCTATTTGTAGGATGGGCATCGGAAGGAAATCACATTAATATCCTGTGGACTAACTTTTTGAAAATTTTAAATAGCGCTGTTGATAAATTTGTCCCATTTAAATTGCTGAAACAAAACCCAGACCCTGAGTATTACACACGAGAAATTAGGAGACTAAAAAGGAAAATTAGGAAATTATGCAATAAAAGACATGATAGTGACAAGTATATGTTGAAATTTAAGTCCTTATCAAGAGAGCTCGTCTTAAAAAAGAGGGCTGCTCATGACAGTTATATGCAAGGTTTACTTGGTTCGGGAGGGGGTGGGTGGAAAAATTTTTACAGTTATGTTAGGAGAAGAAAGGGAAATTCAAATAATTTGTCGATGATAATGTCCGGTGACGGTAAATTAATTACTGAGAAACAGGCCATTGCTAATGAATTAAATGTCTTTTACGGTAGTGTGTTCAATAAATCCAATAGCTGTGTGTTGGACCTTAACGACGAATCAGGGGCCCCTCTGTTCCAAATAAACCAGTCAGCAATTGTAAAGCTAATACAAAAACTGCGTTTCAATGTATCAAAGGGTCCTGATAATATTGTTAGTGAAGTACTTAAATTAGGAGGTAGGGCCGTGGCACGATACTTGGAGGTGATATTTAATGTGTCCATAAACAATGCGCAAATCCCAGATGACTGGAAAAGAGCTACGGTAGTCCCAATATTTAAGGGAGGGAGCAGACTTGAATTGGGCAACTACAGGCCGGTTAGCCTTACGTCCATCGTTTGTAAGCAGATGGAGCATCTCATTTGCGACTACTTGAGGGAACAGTGGGAAACATTATCATGGTTTAATGAAAGGCAGCATGGATTTCGGAAAGGTTACTCATGCGAGAGTCAGATGCTATCACTTTTTCAAGACATTAGCGAATCGTTAGACCATGGAGTTTCAGTCGACGCCGTGGTTATAGATTTTGCGAAGGCATTTGATGTCGTGCCGCATGACATGCTACTCCATAAATTAGCTTCGACGAAGATTGATAGAAGAGTAATTTTATGGATCCAAGAATTTTTGACGGGTCGTTCCCAGAAAGTGAAAGTCGAAGGCATATTCTCGGATGAAATTACCGTAACATCGGGTATCCCTCAGGGCAGCGTAATCGGAACTTTGTTGTTTTTGGCGTTTATAAATGACTTACCAAATGGAATTCGCAGTGACTGTCGATTGTTTGCGGATGATTGTGTAATATATCGAAAGATACTTGACTCACAAGACAATGCAGTGCTGCAAGAGGACCTGAACCTGGTCTATAAGTGGGCGATTGTAAATAAAATGAAAATAAACACAAGAAAATGTAGTCTCTTAAAAATAGGGAAAGTGCGAAGGCAGGATTTTCAATATAACATTGGCTCGGAAATACTTGTAGAAGAAGATTCTTGCAAATATTTGGGCGTTAACGTAAGGAATGATATGAAATGGAGTAGTCATGTAGGATGTGTAGTTTCAAAAGCTTACAAATCCCTGCACTTTGTAATGAGGGTATTAAAAGGAAGTAGTACCTCTGCTAAAGAATTAGGCTATTTGTCACTTGTAAGACCTATTCTGGAATATGCCTCGGCGGTTTGGGATCCATATCAAGTAGGGCTCATCAATGAGTTGGAAATGGTACAAAGAAAGGCCGCTAGATTTGTGCTCAGTGACTTTAATCCCAGGAGCAGTGTGAGCCGTATGTTAAAGAAACTTGGGTGGGAATCACTGGAGGCTAGGAGGATGAAATCTAGACTCTGCGCTATGTACAACACGTATACAAATCAACCAGCATGGGGTGAGCTTAGCAAACGATTGGGAAAGCCCACTTACATGGGTAGGAGCGATCATCCTTTCAAAGTTAAGGGCCGACCACAGCGAACAAATTATGGTAAATATTCTTTTGTAAACCGTGCCATTGATAACTGGAACTCTCTACCTGCCGCAGTCTTAGAGCCTTTTCCCAAACATATAGGTGTGTTTATGAAAAGACTGACTATTTGTGTAAATACTCCAGTTTAATTGTTGTTTAATTGTTATTGAATTGTTATGTATAATTATGTATTGTTATGTATAATTATGTATTTGTTATGTATATCCAATTTGCCACCGGGGGACACACCCCCCATTGCAAATAAATGAATGAATGAATGAAAAGCCAAGATACGGCTACTATGAGGAAGGGTGGTGGTCTGGCAAAGAAAGAAATGAAGAGTTTACTATGTATCTTTTCAAAGGAGTTTGTTTTAAACAAACATTTTGAAGAAAACAAATAGTTTGAATTGGCCGTGATGTTTTAATTCTTGAAATTGTAGAATTTCTAAAAAGCGACCGAATGTTTCCAAGAAGGGTCGGGATGAAGCAATAATACCCTTGGGAATAATTTTGGTAAGAGCACCAATAGTTGCATTTAGGAATGGCTAAGCTTTTACCCAGCAAAGCGCCGACTAAAAGTTTAGACAATGAGAAAAACTTAAATTTGGAAAACCAACCATAAGTTGTAGAGAAAATCTCAACAAGCAGGAAGCTGATGGAGCGAGCTATGCTTGCCTTACTAGCTAGTTAGAATTAGCTATAAAAATTATGATAGGCTTTAATAAGTTTGTGACTAAGAGTTCTTGCTCAAATGCAACAAAAAGTGGAACAGTTAATAATTTGATTTGTGAGTTTCTTAAATTTAAGCCCATAGGAAGAGTAGGGGAAGACAGGATCTTGCCTAATCGTTATTTTATAGAAAATGATAAAGAAAAAGGATATAGTTGGATTTATTTAACAATGCATAAAATGAGATCAATTTAACACATATATGATTTTATAAACCATTGGTGTCGCAGACCTCCTAAAATCATTTAATGCTTGCACTAAGCAATTGACAATTTTTTGGTTTGGAACCTTTTATAAGCACTAAAATCCTCATAAGATTATGAAATGGTGCTAAGATTAACAAATTGAAAATTTAAGATAATTAACGTAATTAAAGTTAAATAATAAATCAAGTACAAGGTGTGTGCTTACGAATTCCTAGATGGGCATCCTAAAAATATGAACAAATAACAACTTCGTAAGTAACAACAAAAAACAGGGAGAAATGAAATAGAAGTTTCTATAACTTCTTATATTGATGCAGAATTACTTTTATAGTTTATACAAATATGGCAGGTCACTTATTGTGAAACCTGAAGAGAAAAATTAAGAAGAAGTTTCTAGAACTTCTACATTTAAACAGGGTCACGAGAAAAAAATGGGGCCAGTTACCCTTTCGTGAAACCTGGATTAAAGAGATTAATGAAAGGTTTAGTACTTAGAACATAACCAATTCTTGTACTAGCAAGAAAAGGAAATAGATTAATAAGCAGTTTCTAACTGCTGATATTTAAACAGAGTGAATAAGTTATAAATGGAGAAAAGTTGGGAGGGCGCCTAAGGTTTGGCGAGGCCTCATTGAAAAATATATAAATTTAAGGATTAACCTAATTTGTTAGTAAAGAGTGGTTGAGGAAGAGGAAACAGGAACTTTGTGGAGAAAGTTCTTGGCCTTATTTATTTATTTATTTATTTATTTATTTATTTTCGGACGAGCGCGGCGCGGATGAAAAGTTGAACGAGCACTGGTTTCACTATAGTCTATTGACGTGGTTAAAAAGTTCACTATTGTAGCACAGAAAGTTTATAGAAAGGAAAGTTATTGCGGGGGTGAAAAATAACTAGTTGCATTTGATTTGCGAGAGTCTATTGCGTTGAAAAATTTGTAGGTTATAGTTGAATGCAGCAGACAAATTCCCACGAAGGAAGAAAAATTAGGTGTTGATTAACTGTTCATAAGGAAAATTCCTTGGTTAGAAAAAGTATTCCCATATGTGAGTGGAAAATACTAGAAGGTTTAACTTGTAGATGAATTGTTTGGCGTGGAACATTCCAGAACAATCATAACTGTTGAATTGGGTAAATAAAGTCCAGCGGTGGAACGAGCTAAGTTTGCTATAGACAGAATTTAGTTTAATAAGAATCCCACGGTGTGAGAGATAATTCTCATTTAACATGCAAAAGAAATGCTGCTTCGTTTTGCAAGATTAGCTGTCTTAGATAGACAAAGCCTGACATCGAAAATCCCGCGAAGATTGCAATTGCAGAGCATTTAGCAACTTCTCACTGTCTATAGAACGGTATTAAAAGCATATAGCTAATTAAAATCGATTAAATATGAAGAACATTGTACTTAGCTCATTTCTGGTGTATTCGATCCAGGCGACCGTTAGTTAAGATCTGGACATGGCGTCCGATTCAAAATTTAGTCTCTCGAGGAGAGGAGACGAGCCCTATTTAGGCTCCAACTGGAGGTCTTGACTACTGCAGCACAAGTGAGGCCAGCTCAACGAAGCGCGGAGGGACCAGGGAAGGAAAAAGAGTGGGGGTAGGAGACAAAGGAATATACATAAGAATAACCAACGTTACAAAAATTAAGTATCTTGATGAAATGGTCTTTAAAAAGTTGATAGCAAGCGTCACATGCGAAGCCTGGTGGATGGGAAAGTAGACGAGGTCCTCTTGATCACAGAGATGATAGCTGGCGATAGCGACGAGATCTGGTGGCTAAATTGGTAAGGAAATCCTCTTGTACGTGGAAAAATTGAGGAAATTCAGAGATTCGCTGCTAGATGACGCTAGGTGGGTCATGGAAGATATATATCTAGAACAGACTCACAGGTAATATAAGCAAAGTACACCAACAAAGAGAAACCAGGAGATCACTGTTGGTGTTTGCGAAAAAAAGGAAGGAATGAGATAAAGCAAAGAGCAGCAAAAGCTCACTCTGTCTTACCGTGTATTCCAAAGAATACACCAACGGGTTTGTGAGATAATAATTCTTAAATGTGACGCATGGTTGAAACACGCTTAAAAACGGGCGCTTTTTGTGTTCCAACTGCGATAGAAAATATTAAAATATAAATTAAAATTCCAAACCTACATGAACTAACGTAAAATAGACCGACGAAAATGATGATGTTATTGGATTTTATGTAGGTCTATTGGTTACTTCACAAACAACCTTCAAACTCGAGTACACATAATTTTTTGGTCGACAGTAGATGGCAATATGCGCAGTCAAGGCGCAAGCATTGTACCGGGCTGAGTTGGCCTATGCTATGTATACGGCTATACGCTAAATATGAATCACGAACAAGCTTAGCACATTTTTATGAACAGTTTTCGCAAGCAGATTTCCCAAACATGCACAAAATGAATGCCAAACGTCTATCAATGTTTGGTTCAACATATCTGTGTGAGAAACTGTTCTCTTTAATGAAGATAAATAAATCTCCACGAAGAGCCACTCTAACTGACGCACATCTCACTGCCGTTCTTCGAATTGCAAGTTCAAGATCGATCGCTCCAAATGTAACCCGTCTGTTTCAGCGAAAGGATACGTAAACCTCCTCATCATCTGTAGAATGACAGTTCAGATATCTAAGAATACATAGACCTATGTTTTGTTTATAGTGAATGATATTTATTCATGTATTTATTTCTGTACTCCTACAGCAAGTTTTCGTTCCTTGTGTTCTAAACAAGTTGTTAGGTTGGCTTATTGTAGTTTCAGGACTATCGGTAGTGGTCAAAGGAGTGTGAACTTATCAGCTGTTAAAGTAATTATTTATGTTTCCTTCACAGAACCTAATAAAAGGAATATAATTAAGCGTATGTAAGTAGCACCATAATCTAATCATCTAATGCACAACAAACAGGGCACAAGTATAAAGCTGCTGTGATACGCCACTTGTAAAGGCAAGCTGTGCAAGCAGCTACAAGGTTAACTTCGGTGAGAGCGCATACTACTGTCGACCAAAGTATTATGTGCACTCGAGTTTGAAGGTTGTTTGTGAAGTAACCAATAGACCTACATAAAATCCAATAACATCATCATTTTCATCGTTCTATTTTACGTTAGTTCATGTAGGTTTGGAATTTTTAATTTATATTCTAATATTTTTTATCGCAGTTGGAACACAAAACGTGCACGTTTTTAAGCGTGTTTCATCCATGCGTCACATTTAAGAATTATTTTATCAAAAACCCGTCATCAGATCGAACCCAAATTTTAACTCAATATACATTGGAATGTTGTATAACTGGTTTATTAATTTCAAAATTGTGTGTGTCCAAGAAACAAAGTTGTTATCATTTTTGAGAGGTAACTTTTTCTGGGCTCGGGGTGGTTGGAAAATGTAGTTCTTGGTTGCATTGCAATCCTTATACATCGAAAGGTTATGCTGTATGACTGTGAAATACGTAAATTAATTCACTTATTTTATATCGGTTTGTATTTCTACGGGGAAATAACACATGTTTAACTAGCTAGCCGCTCCGACAAAATCTATACAGCGTTGCCGAAATGGTGCCCACACGCATCATGGCGCGTCTCGATCGGAAGTGATGGGCTCCATCTCAGCAACGCTGTACAGCTTTTCTTGGAGCGGCTAGCGGGAGAACCATGTGTTATTTCCTCGTACAAATAAAACCCGATATAAAATAAGTGAATTAATTTACGTATTTCACAGTCATACAGCATAACTATTTGATGTATAACGATTACAACGCAACCAAGAACTACATTTTCCAACCACCCAGAGCCGAGAAAAAGTTACCTTACAACAATGATAACAACATTGTTTCTTGGACACACAAAATTGTGAAATTAATAAACCAGTTATATAACATTCCAATGTATATTGTGTTAAAATTTGGATTCGATCTGATGACGGGCTTTTGAGATAATAAATCTTAAATGTGACGCATGGTTGAAACACGCTTAAAAACGTGCACTTTTTGTGTTCCAACTGCGATAAAAATATTAAAATATAAATTTAAAAATCCAAACCTACATGAACTAACGTAAAATGGAACGACGAAAATGTAGATGGTATTGGATTTTATGTAGGTCTATTGGTTACTTAACAAACAACCTTCAAACTCCAGTACACATAATACTTTGGACGACAGTAGGCTCTTTTTCCTGCCGGAGCGGGAGCGCTTCTCAATGAGCCGAATTGTGCCCACCTCTGTTTTAAGTTGTAGTTGTTAATTTCATTTGTCATGTCAGCTTCGTGGCGTAGTGGCTAGCATTCATTCTTGGCTGTCACCGCGGAGGCCCAGGTTCGATTCTCGGGTCTGCCAAAAAAAACAGTCATATGGCTGGACTGGTTTAAACCCAGCCTCGTGAGGCAAAACTGGGAAGAGACGAGTTCGATTCCCAAGTAGTTTGCCACGGTTTCCTACTTCCACTCCAGGTAACTTCCGGGATGGTACCTTACATAAGCCCTCGGCCACTTCCTACCCAACCCTTACCTCAATTACAAACACTCACACTAGACCATACATCACAGTGATACCGGTTATCAGACAAATTCAACACACACCCATGCTAACGGGGTACATGACCACGATGTCGCAAAGCCCCTAAAGAATCAACAAGAACTAATTCTTCCCTAACAGGCAAATAATTAGGAGCAGATGACCTACATATTTCGAAGATAAAAACAACTACAACCACATCTTTCTAAGCTTAGTTCGTTTACTGCGAATGTCGCCAGTCGAGGGATCTCAGGACAAGCATATAACCCGTTCATAACATTTGTATGTTATCCTAATTCATTTTAAGTCTATGTAGCAAATGTTTCATTTAAGGGTTTGGTTATATTGATCATAAACCACACGAACTTACGTCTGTATGTGTCTGTATTAACAATGGATGCATGTTATTGTTGCTACATTTAGGAGCTAGCGTCATTCAAGTAATCATCTTCGTTAACTCAAATTTTGTGTGGAATCTGCCAGAATACCAGTTTTATCCTGATGTCTGTATTAGAGACAGAATGTGATGTTCGAATAGGTCTATATTCCTTAAGGGGTGGAATATCGAGGTCATCTTCTCTTAGTGATATGTATCCCATGATTTCATATAAATATATTTCCTTCATTTACGTGTAGTGTATAAGGAATAATGGGATAACGTGATAGTATAGTCTTCGAACTCATAGCTCAGTAGCTGAAAAATAGTATTCCTAATATTTCTGTTTCATGAAAGGGGAGTCAGCCATCCCTTGCCGTCTAAGTTCAAACACGAACCATGAAACCCCATTAATTCAGTAACTAATAAACACACTAAAAATAACTCATTACAGGTGTTACTGTGTATATAGTTCTATTCACCCTTGTAATATCGTTAACCTTTAGCTTACTGTTACAAAACTGTAAGTTTTTACAACTTAGATTAATTTTCTGAGAAAAATATTTTTCACTTAAGGGGTATTCTAAGTGATGATTTGCACTTGGGTGAATAATTAGACTACCAACCAACACACTCAGCATGACACACAAATGTTGAAACTTTCAACTTTTCACTTAAATTAATTCCTGAGGAACTAAAGCAAAACTATATTTTACAGAAATTTAAATATTGGAGATTTCAGTCCCTGATCTGGGAGAAAATATGCTATTTACTGTCACAATAAACACCATAACACACACTTTATTCTTCTGATGGTGCCTTTATGTTATAGCAACTTATTAAATGAAGTTTTCTCCACAAAACAAAAACATCCTAAGGCTTCTACATCAAATACCCTAGTTTCTAAAATATAATTATAAGGTGCTTATAATAAAATCAAAAAACAAATATGCATTCAAGGCAGTTTTAACGTATTAAAAACAACAGCTCTATCAAATTACACCATTTTGTACAGAGAACTTCATAGATTTTCATAAAATAAAGAAAGAGCATTTTAGAACCCCTCCCGGGCTGACTTCCCTTAATTGCGCTCTTATAGTCAAGGCATTCTACTTAATAGTTCGTCATTAATAATTACATTTTAGGCATAATCCCATCATTAGCCTGGAGTATAAGTTTAAAATCCCGGAAAACCACTTCTAGGCTAGCTGGGGAAGGAATCGAACCCACCTCATCACAGTTCTGCCTCAGGAGACTGAATGAACTCCAATCCAACACTCAGACCAAAATGCAATTTCTTGGCAGAGTCGCACCTGGATCGTGGAGGTGACGGCCAAGAATGCTACACAGTACGCCACAAGGTGGACAGGGCTTAAGTGAACTAACGACAAAACCTTGTGGACAACTATGACCGTTCTGACTGCGAAACTTCCCTAGGCTGTATAGCCACGCACAGCTATCCAGTTTCTTTCACTTCAACTTAGCAGTTATGCATATTCTCAGAAAAGCAACAGAAGCGTAATAGAAAACAGCCCTGCGGCTCTGACTTAATCCTTCGAAAGTTGAGCTAGGTAACTTCCGTACTCAGCCATAAAACAACGAGCATCCCTGTTAATGCTCTTACAGGATTACAGAGCTCTTTCAGACGAATTATATTCAATTTAAAATGGCACAAGAACCCGCAGACAGGGAATTACTGAGATAAATCTTCATTAATTGAGCTTAGTGCGTCAAGAAAACCGAACGGAACCAAAGTTTTGTTCTCTAAGTAACTTTGGAATGTTTCCTTAGCCCGCATCTTGCAGAAATAAATAACTGAAGGTGCTCTTAAGACTTCATTCATTCATTCATTCGTTTATTTGCAATTGGGGGTGTTTCCCCCGGTGGCAAATTAGTTATACATAACATATAAATAATTGTACATAACAATTCAATAACAATTATACAACAATTAAACTGGAGTATTTACACAAATAGTCAGTCTTTTCTTAAACACACCTATATGTTTGGGAAAAGGCTCTAAGACTGCGGCAGGTAGAGAGTTCCAGTTATCAATGGCACGGTTTACGAAAGAATATTTACCATAATTTGTTCGCTGTGGTCGGCCCTTAACTTTGAAAGAATGATCGCTCCTACCCAAGTAAGTGGGCTTTCCCATGCGTTTGCTAAGCTCACCCCATGCTGTTTGATTAGTATATGTGTTGTACATAGCGCAGAGTCTAGATTTCATCCTCCTAGCCTCCAGTGATTCCCACCCAAGTTTCTTTAACATACGGCTCACACTGCTCCTGGGATTAAAGTCACTGAGCACAAATCTAGCGGCCTTTCTTTGTACCATTTCCAACTCATTTATGAGCCCTACTTGATATGGATCCCAAACCGCCGAGGTGTATTCCATAATAGGTCTTACAAGTGACAAATATCCTAATTCTTTAGCAGAGGTACTACTTCCTTTTAATACCCTCATTACAAAGTGCAGGGATTTGTAAGCTTTAGAAACTACACATCCAACATGACTACTCCATTTCATATCATTTCTTACGTGAACGCCGAAATATTTGCAAGAATCTTCTTCTACAAGTATTTCCGAGCCAATGTTATATTGAAAACCTTGCCTTCGCACTTTCCCTATTTTTATGAGACTACATTTTCTTGTGTTTATTTTCATTTTATTTTCAATCGTCCACTTATAGGCCAGGTTCAGGTCATCTTGAAGTACTGCATTGTCTTGTGAGTCATGCATCTTTCGATATATTACACAATCATCCGCAAACAATCGACAGTCACTGCGAATCCCATTTGGTAAGTCATTTATAAACGCCAAAAATAACAAAGTTCCGATTACGCTGCCCTGAGGGATACCCGACCTTACGGTAATTTCATCCGAGAATCGGCCTTCAACTTTCACTTTCTGGGAACGACCCGTCAAAAATTCTTGGATCCGTAAAATTACTCTTCTATCAATCTTCGTCGAAGCTAATTTATGGAGTAGCATGTCATGCGGCACAACATCAAATGCCTTCGCAAATTCTATAACTACGGCGTCGACTGAAACTCCATGGTCTAACGATTCGCTAATATCTTGAAAAAGTGATAGCATCTGACTCTCGCATGAGTAACCTTTCCGAAATCCATGTTGCCTATCATTAAACCATGATAATGTTTCCCAATGCTCCCTCAAGTAGTCGCAAATGAGATGCTCCATCTGTTTACAAACGATGGACGTAAGACTAACCGGCCTGTAGTTGCCCAATTCAATTATACGGTACATACCGACTTTTAAGGGACAGAGAAACATTTTATCCTTGCCATTCAGTGATAACCGAGAGCGTTGGAGTCACTGTCAACCTCGCTGTTCCATCCCTTGAAACAACCAACCACCATCATCATCATCATCATCATCATCATCATCATTATCATCATTAAGGCCCGGAAGTTCATGCAAAATCATATTTGAGCATATTTGTGCATATTTTGTTTATTTTGGCACAAAGCATCATATTGTTCTCCTTTTCCTGTTTAAGTGCGTATTTATGCTTCAGAAGGGCGAATATTCTAATTTCCTGTTGTTTAAAAGCGCTTTTTGTTACTTAATGTTCTTAAAGTCGTATATTTTAATTCGGAATATTAGTGTCTATCACATAATAACACTCAAATTACTTTAATACCTAGTGCGTTTCAGTCCTTTAGCAAGTTAATATCAATTAAAACTCAGCAATTCTTCTAGGTTTGTGCCGTGTCTTGTGTGGGGTTTCGCCTAGGACACCAAGATGGCTCATCGGTGGGCTCTTGGTGTCCCCGCTCAGACCCCGTCCTAGGCGAGACCCCACACAGGACACGGCACAAACCTAGAAGAATTGCTGAGTTTTAATTCACCGGCCGTGAAAGCTAATACACCATCTTTTTGGAAGCCTTCATAGGGAAGTTAAGGCTGCTTGAGTTTTAGTTCTCGCAGTCAAGTGGTGCAGTTGCACCTAATATAAAGGGAGGTGGCGCGCAGTTCGTCACTCCTGAGGGGGTCCGGGCGGGAACACCACGAGCCCGCCGATGATCCAGCTTGGTGTCCTAGGCGAAACCCCACACAAGACACGGCACAAACCTAGATGAATTGCCGAGTTTTAATTCACCGGCCGTGAAAGCCAATTTACCATCTTTTAATATCAATTATATTTTTCATCATTTACTAGGTAAATATTGTAAAATTATTTTCATTGTAAAAGAACTGTGGCTATTAAAATTGTATATCAGTTACACTTAAAAATTAACGTAATAAAATGATTATTGATTGTCAACACCGCTGTAAGTTCCATATAATAACACTTCCTACTATTTAGAAAGGTTTCTTAGTTGAGATATATTAAAAGAGGTGCAGTTTTATGTCCATTTGTTCATATTTTCTTTATATTCAAAGTAGAAAGTCTAAAGAATACGGAGTGATCGTAATTGCCGTAATTATTTGACAGTGCATATTTTGTGAAACATGACGTACATTTGATCAATGATAATTAATGCATTTTAATAGTGCATGAACTTCAGGTCTTAATCATCATCATCATCATCATCATCAGAGAAAGTTGGATATTTCAATGAAGCTCTGTCTACAGGCACAGACTACTTTCCTTAACAGTTGCTTACTGTATATCTTTCCACATTTTTCAGTGGTGAATTATCGAGGTCACCTGCCCGTATTTCCTATTCTGACTATTGTAAATTAAAGAAGAGGAACTTTAGTTTCTAAACAAATGAATATATCCTACTTCATTCAACCTTAATAGCAATAAACTTGTTATTTAACTATTTTTGATGTTTCAATGATACAATAGGAACTGACTTTGTTTTTGATATATATCTACTAGGCCTAAATTTGACAATATTTCATCATAAATTTAAAATTTTAATGTAGATATTTTGCTCTTCTAATGTTTGCATTAGAATACCTCAATAATCATTTTTCGATTATTATTATTATTATGAATAATAGACCTAGCCTTATAAATAGATAAGTGTATTCATAAAATGTAAGCTATAGATTTTTTGCTCGCAATTAGATACATAAATTATCAACATTACAATTAAAGGGCAAAAGACTGGGGGTATAAAATATTTGGTTCTTTTTGCACATTTGTAATTGGGGGTGATAGATGAGTAGGAATTTGCAACTATTTTATGGATGTGGATTCTATGTTAGGAAATATGGGGTGGGAAATTATTATCCCACTGCCCACACCCGACAGTATGTTTTCTTAAATGAGCAATGGGGTAATAATCTCCTACCTCCAAATTATGATGATACTGTATTTATCACTCAATAATGAGGCTTATTTAACAGGATATAATATATAAAAACACCCATCACGCTCTATAATTTATTTTAAAAAGTAACTCCCATGCGGAACAAGGTCATTGACCTATATCATCTTTGCCGAAAACTGCACAAAAAATATAAAAGTGATTTTGGAATGTTAAAAGTGATTATATTCGAATATAATTCAGTAATTTGAAAATAGTATTTACTAAAAACCCAGAAAATTAATTTTAAAAATCTTCTATTCTATGGCGAACACCCTGAGCAGGATAATTATTTCCATTCTAGTAGAAATATATTTACTCAAGTGACCAAAACCATTATTAACATTGTATTTAATTTATATACCAACGTTTACAAATCTCTTATCTTCAGAAGAAACACCTTCTTCTGTAAAACAATGCATTTCTTTCACTAAACCCAACCGAGCTGGCGAGCACGTGCACTGGGGAGACCACTGGGATATATGCTTCCCACCTTTGGTTTCTGATGACAGTATACATCAAATTAATGTGTTTTCAATATGTCTCTGCATCTAGCTTATGGATGCATGTGGAACTGCTTGAAATGAAAGGGGTGGAAAAATTATCTCCGTAACACCGTTCTATAAATACATGGTGGGAAGATAGTATCCCAAGGACCTATAAAGGGTTGGATTACAGCTGATGATGACCACAATATGATCGAAACGTGCACTGATCTTTTTCGTTACAATAGTTCGTTATTGGCTAAGGTGGATCAAGTAATTATTTTTATGCCTTATTTGTCAATACGGGTACACTTAATAATATGAATAATTATGTCATCCATAAGGGGAAGTTAGATCATTCTACGACATTATTGAGCGATAGTCATCGAATTACATGCCCTGCATTCAGGCTGACATACATTCAACAAATGTACAAGTTTCTTCCATTGATTCGCGTGCTGCTGTCATGACAATGCTCACGCTTCCACCTACCTGTTGTCTTATAAATATTTTAAAGCAGCAAAGTTGTGACGTAAAAGATCACGTGGTGCTCGAACTCGCGTCCTGATGTCGGACGCCACGCGCCAGCCTTTCGGTCGATACGGCACTAAATGTTTCATCGCAACGTCCGCTCTGACTAACGTGTGCAGCAACAACAGGTTACCAGCTCTGCTTATAAATAACGTGCCCATTTTACACGAGGCAAAATTAAGGATATCATGAGGAGCACAAATAGCTTTGCATTCAAATGGTGACTCAGAAAGTTATTTTAGTTCCTATGAACTTAATCTGGGCTAAATTATATACTCATCTCCTTCCTAACTTTAAGCAAGGCTCCCCACGAACAGTGCCACAGACATTTTAGTTTTAAAGGAACACAATTTGTTTAGTTATTTTCTAAAAGAAAATCTTGATTGCCGGATAATCGGTATACAATTTAAGCAAAATATCTGCGCAATGTTTTGTTTCTATGAGCTTCACATTGACTAATATTTGAATTAATTCTCGACAGTATTTTGTGATTTTGACATGCGTTATTTACGAAAAATTCGTATCTTCAATAGTTTATTATATAAAGTAGATTTGAGCAAATTGCCAAAACAACCAACAGCACCAATAGTGGAAAATGTAGCGTACTTTAAAACTGACAAGATGCACTGGGGTAAATTGAAGGAGCCACCCCGAAGAATGTTAATATTTGCTACATAAGCACAAATTATGAATATTACAATCGGGCGTACCCCGGGCAACGGTGGCCATAGGCCAGTTGCTGATCCTTCAACCACCGGGGGGACTAAACTCATCTGCCCGGACAGCAGGTATTTCGGGTTCGTATACCGACTGTGGTCTCTTTTTCAAATCTTACTCACCATAATTAGGCCTAATAATTATTCTATAACAATACAGTACTTGGTAGTACAGAGGTGGCTAAATTATTTTGGCAAAGCTGAATGGATCAACATTATTGATTGCAAATTAAAATACGATGCATTAAAATGGAAGATTACACCGGGTGATTCAGCAGCTCCTTTCAATATCGTTAGCTGCAAGCCAGCTAACGCGTATTGGCAAGAAGGTCGATATAATTCTCACTCGTATTAACGATGGGAAAATAATAGTGTTCAGTATCGTTTACAGCAGGCTGTTCCAGCTCGCTCGTGAGCAGCGGAGTACTCGCCGCCTTCCGTGAGTAAACCTGCAACATGCAATACAACTCTGCTGTGGGGGGCTGCCGTCACTTCGGTGTGGATACATCATGACTGGCATGAAGTGCCTTGTGTTATGACCTTCGCCCAGTGACGCATTGGCTCTCACCCCCAGTCCCTCTCCAACCATGCTCCGAGCATCACTGCTGAGTACTCGCGTGTACGCGTACTCAAACTCGTGGATTTGGAACAGCCTGGTTTACAGGATATGCTTGCAGTGCATTAGTAGCATACGGGATGCAGGCAGAGAAATATCGACCTGAACGGTCGGGCAGATCTATCCTCATTGACACAGGCGAGTATACACAGCCAATATACACGCACACAAGAACGACTAATGGGTTTGAGACCACTACGACTCTTGGCTAGCAATATGCAAAACTGTTTTTGATGTGTGTATATCAAAGGCCAATCTTCAAGAAGGAAAAACGGCGTGGTGTAGAAACCAACCCTGTCTTGAAATTAAATCTGCCGCCGTAAATTTTCTTGTTACGAATAGTGTATGGCATACGAATATCCTAAATAGAAGGAATTATTTCACAGCAAATAATCGACTGGGAATCATTATTCTCATCGATTTCCAGCCGCGTAAGCTCAATTGGCGGCCAAGACTGATCAGTTTAGGATGCCACAAAAATACATTCTCTTCATCAAAAGGCATAGTTGAAGTTTCTGTGAACCGAAAAACAATAAAGTGTTTGGTTCAATTCAGCGTCACCATAACAAATTGGCCACCATAGTAGTGTATATCGCGATACTTTAATTATTTTTTTGCCCAAGGTCACGGGTTAAAACCTGGCTGAAGTCGTCGGATTTCCTAAGAGCGTTAAAAAACCTCAGTATGCCTTCCTTCGGAAGGGAAGGAAAGCCGGCGGGCGCATGTCATAAATTCATGGCAATTAAAAGAACCTTCCAATAATTAAACTTGTGCGAAGCAAAATTTGTAGGTTACGTTTGATTAATGCTCTTAAGTTTCAACGTTCGTCACCGGGCGCTGGTTGCGATGGCATCCAGTAGTAGCTAATTTCTCAGCTAGGTGTTGTGGACGGTAGCTTTTGGTAGCGAAAGTTAGAACTACTTTAAATTATGGGCTGCAGTCCTTACTTGAATTTAAAACAGATAACACACACTAATACAGTCATCACAATTAACACCGGTTATCAGACAGATTCTACACACACCCTAAGTACACTGAGATACATGACCGCGTTATTGCAGACCCTAAACTAACGAACCTACCTTACGTTATAAAATTCCCTGAGAAACATAATGACGGCATCCATGACGTCATGGACGACACTAAAAGTTTAACTGACACATAGACCTACTTGCTGAAATCCATGAGTTAATAAGGTTTTACACACAAACCTAACATGAGGTTTACATCCTAGGTCCCTCCTTTTTAATTTTAAATATCCTTCATAGGTTTTTGTACATTAATTATAGGTACTTTAATTTCCATTTCATCAACTTCTTAACTAATCAACTTTACCTCAAAAAACTATTGAACTTCGTTGACATCCTCAACACCCTCATATTTTTTTTTTTTTTTTGCCAGTTCAATCAAATTACCAAAATCAAACTTGTCTCAAAATAAATACTGTACTTAACTAGCTCAAGCAGCAATTTTCGTCCAGACAGTCGTCTAATCTAGTAGCGACCAATGGTTTCACAGAGTCTGTCGTCTAACCTAGTAGCAACCAATGACTTTGTCTCACCATGGCTTTAGAAGAGTACACTGCAAATTTTCAATTAAATTGAACAGTAACAAGGAAAGTATCACGTAAGACAGGTCGAAACCTATCTTGAAGCTTTGTGAACGCAATCGTTGTACTATAATACGACAACGTCCGAAAAATCAGCTGCCAGATTGAACTGCAAGGCTCCGAAATCATGTGGAGAATCTCACATAGAAATCCATGGGAGGTAGCGAGTACCGTACATGTTGGAATGGACAGCCCTGACCGCTCAGGCACTCAAGGCCGGTGGGAAGGAGCCACACGCTCCAGTCAGCATATATGCCCCATCTCGCTACTACTCGGAGTGCCACAGGGATGTCCAGCTCCGTCAGCCCTCGTGCCTGCGTACCAGGATGTCAGGTAAGATTTCGGAGCCTTGCAGTTCAATCTGGCGGCTGATTTTCCGCGCGTTGTCCTCTTATAGTACAACGATTGCGCCCACTGAGTTTTGAAGATAGGTTTCAACCTGTCTTACCTAATACTTCCCTTTAATTAACATTGGAAACTCACGATCAAGCCTCGCACGTGAACACATGTGACTGCATCTGTATGTAACAAGGGACATTTGAAATCTCACAGAGACGAGTAGACTAATATGGCGGAAATTCAAGTCACAACACCAAACAAGTTACTATCAACGTCCGTACGTCATCCGTGACGCCATCGACTTCACTAAAAATTCCCCTTAGCACGTACATATCGTGATATATAATTGAACCCATTATTTTGCACAACTCAATAGAATTGTTATTTCTTTTCTTCGTGTAACTGGTAGCAACATCTGAGGTCTCTTACGATCTATGAGTTGGTTGGTTGGTTCCTCAGTTTTGGGGCTGCGACAACCTGGTCAAGTAGCACCGTATACTTTGGGTGTGTGTAGAATCTGTCTGATAACCGGTGTTAATTTTGGTGACTGTATTATCGTGTCTTATCTGTTTTCAACTCACGTAAGGACTGCAGACGTTGCATTTTTTCAAGTAGTTCCTACTTTTGCCGCCAAACGCCACCGACAAGTTCAGAACTTCGTTACCAGATGACACCGCAGTCGGCTCCTGGCGACGAACGAAGGAACCTAAGGGCGTTTGTCAAATGTTTAACCCGTTAGCTTTACACAGGTGTAATTAGTAGAAGGTTCTTTAACATGCCATAAATCTATGACATGGGACCGCCGGCTTTACTTCCCCACCGAGGGATTTTTAACGCTCTTAAAAAATCCGACGACTTCGACCGGGTTTGAACCCGCGAACTTGAGCATAGAAGCTCAGCATGCCACCAACTACGCCACCGAAGCCGCTTACGATCTATGAGAAATAGGAATCAGTAAGCCGTATTCAGTGTTCAGGCCAGAAATAGGAACGACTGCTGTCATGTTTCTCTATCAATGTAGCGAGTACTACAGTATATTAGTTACGTCACGAGGGAGGTCAAGAGATGAGCCCTTGCATGTACCACGCCCATCCATCTGTCGATATCACGTGCTGACTAATGACTTCAGTGAAGTGGTTGTCCCTTGTCAGCGTTGATTAGCACTACCTGTTACCGTCCATAAAAACTAACTATCCCCTAAAAGCAGGCCACCATGCTCGCACTCGATGCAATGACCTAGGCTCAAAAATACGTCAGGGAATCATTTGCGTGTTTGATTAACAAAGAATTTTTTCACAAGGGTTTGCGTGATTCTCTCCAACGTCACTCACCCAACGAACTTCGATTTTTAAGATAACAACTTAACAAAGAACCCTTATTTTCCCCACTGACAGGTAGGAGAAAGAACATTTTGTCGACTATTGTTAACATTTCAGACCTGAAAATTTAGGAATCACTGCGTACAGGTTACGACATGGTGGCCTGATGATCGACATACTAGAAGGCAAAACACCTGGAAAAAACCCTCGCAGGAGGCCACGGAATACTTTCATGAGATCCTTCCTAAATAGCTCTGGCCTACGAAGTTATGAAGTGGTCAAAAGGACAGAACAAGACCAACAACGTGGAAAAGACTCATTGTAGGGGCAGACCAGTCGCTTGACTGAGAAACATGATGATGATTTCTTACAGAATAGAATAGTCTTCACATGTTGGCAATAGTTATTTTTTGCTCTTTAGTCACGACTATGTGCACCGAGTGTCGTGCTGAAGAATCAGTAGCATTTCCTCCAGTGTTTATGAAAATATTTGCAAATGAGTTTATTCAATGTGTAGCCGGTTCTTTGCGTAGTGGCTGTCACCACGGGGGGCCCAGGCTCAATTCCCGGTTCTGCAAAGGCATTTAATTCTGGTCTGAGGGCTGCAACGGGGTATACTCAGCCTCGTTAGGAAAAACTGAGAAGATGCGGGTTAGATTCCCACCTCAGCCTTCCTGGAATTAGTTTCCCGTGGTTACGTACTTCTACGTCAGGCGAATTATGGGATGGTTCTTAAATCAAGGTGACTACGACCGCCTCCTTCCCAATCCTCATCTGAATTAGAACTACACACAGTAATAAAGCCATCACAATAGAACAGGTTATCAAACAAATACGCCCTCCCACACACACACACCCCCCAGTATACCTGGGCAATATGATCATGATGTCACAAAATCCCTAAGCAATCAAGAACAACGACAACATTTAACGTAATGATATGACATTAATCATATTTAGTAAGTTTCATCATTGGCAATATAATCGCAGTAAAATACCATAAGAATCTATTAAATTTAATACTAGTACATTATGCAACGAGCCTATAATGGCTATAATTAAGACACGAGTATATTTATAAAACGAGCGTATGCGAGTTTTATAATTTCCATACGAGTGTCTTAATTACCATTATAGGCGAGTTGCATACGACTGTTTATGTTCGACGATAATTATAACTTTAATATATGTTTTAACATAAATATTCATAAATATCTGTTGAGAGTCAGCTACATGAATTTTGTGATCGCAGAGCGAGCATTGGGTGTTATATCTGTGTCTTTCAAGATCTCTGGACGATCGACGCATGCGCTCTGTGTGCTTGCAATGCCGTATGCAGGCCATATGTTTACATCTGCCGCCCCTCAGTAATATTGTCACTGGAGTTGTTTGAAGACAATGAATGTGCTGTGTAGAAATTATATTAAGGTACAGTGCTATTTGTTGTCTCATATTCGCCAGTTTATTTACGCGAACATATGGACGGTGCGTATTCCATGTCGGTAATTTATTATAGTTCGATGTTGTGTTTATGTCCGACATGTTGGATTTTGAGCGCACGCGTGAAGGTATCGTTAGCTAATTGGTCAATGAACGAGCTCTGATTGGCTGGAGAAACTGTATCATAATGAAAAACAGTGTTATATTGACCATCATTATGATACAGATTTCTGACACATAATAGTGAGGGTCGAACATACACAATATTAAATAATATTTTTTACCAGTTTCGGTCTCATTGTAGCCCTTTTGGGTAATTGCTTTCTATAAATCAAAACTAAAGTATTTGAATTACGAGTGAAGTTATTGAATCAATATTAAATTTGGGGTTTCTTTTTCTTTGATAAACACTTTCAAAAACAAATTCCAAATACAGATTTGTAACAATGTGAGCTTTAAATTGATGATACTCTAAAATAATTTTCTGAAAAATACGTGAAGCACAAAATTATATTTGTATTTTTTTATTTCTGTTGGTAAGGATATGCATTCGGTCAAGTATTTATTCCAATTACACATTTATTATACAGTTTTTCTTATGCATCATTCATAGTGTAAACTGTACAGTTATTGAAACCTTAAGGATATTTAAGGATAATTTTGAAGAGAAAATCTGCTGTTGTTGGTCTCATTTTCTTGGTCTCTGTACATTACGAATATTGATTATAAATATTAAGAACCTAAATATAGAGCTTTAACATATTATAAATCGGTTATGAAATATTAAGTGAGCAAACAGTTAGTATTTTGCACGTAAATTTAGTTGTTGGCACCTTGGTCAGGTACAGTTCTTAGCACCTTTCTTTTCTTTGTGTGCCTCCTGTTTTTAATACTAATATGTAGAACAATATTCTTTCCCACTTGAAACGCATTGCTCAAGACTTTAGACAAGGAACAAGTCTGTGAAAACCAAAATCGCAGTTATTTGCACAGGGTGCCACGTACGGCAGTTGATAGTTATTTTAATACAGTAATTGGCAACCCCATTGCACAGAATAATTATAGATTTAAGTGCTTCATAAACACAGAATAAATACACTAAGGCGTATTCAACATGTTTTCACACTTACCCTTAAAATACAGTTTGTATACTGAGCTCCTAACATCGAAGTTTGGAACTAGTAACCTGAACAAAGCTGTAAGATGTCAACAAAATACCAGCAGTGATGAACAACACCAACTTGTTCCAACATTCACTTCAAAACTGTTCACCTGGTGGCGGTAAGATGAAGTATAGAGGCCAAGGAGTAATATAATGGAAAGATAAAACAATGTTATTGTTGTAAAAATACTATTATATTCCAATAAGTGCAAGCAGTGCGAATGACTGTACAGTTTACCCTATTAGAACATAGTTTTTCAACAATCTTCTATTTTTATTACTGACTGAGGAAGACCTCAACGTAGGTCGAAGCATGTATCATTAATACTTAAAATAGATATGCTTCAGAAAGTATTGATTGGCGAGACAAGGTACGTCGGGATCCCAGCCTCGCTCACTCACTGTCTGAAACCGACCACCTATTGGTATAGTGGCAAGCATTATTAAGAAAACAATTAAAACATATTCATACAACGGAGTAATATATGACTGACGAACGAATGGTGAGACACCCGTGATCCTACACTGCTAGAATTGTGTTATTCACACAATCGTTGACATGGAGGTAATGGTGTGATGGCAGGGTTTTACCCACACTATACTTTCGCTGAAAGAACAATAGTACAAATCCCAGCGACTAGCCGTGCACTTGACCTTGAGAGCTCAGCAGTAGAGAGGGGGCGTGGAGCAGGGCGGAGATCGTGCCGAATACATCCCGGACTGAGAACATTGACGCGCACGACAGTAGGATGTACCCTCGGACATTACTGCAGGGTGCCCGAGAATGTTCTCCGCAGTGGGTACGCGTAGCTGCGAGAGGTTGAGTCATAAGTTTAGTTGGCTGCACTGTGTCCTTGAAAGGGGAACTGCCGCGTGTGGGCTGTCAGTGTGCATTGCAATAAGCGAGCGAACCTGTATGTCTTCAGTGTGTATTGCAGTATGCGAGCGTTCAGATAGATTATTGGAAGAGTGCAACAGTATACAGGCGGTAATGTTTACTACTGAAGAGAGAGTTTTTTTTTGTGGAATACGTTTTTCGCGAAGGCGATCGGTTTACAGAAAATGTAAAATTAAGATTTCAGGTGCGGTTTAATAATTCAAATTTTGTAAGCAAATTTCGTGTGACTGGCTCAGTTCACGATGAACCGGGAACAGGCAGGCCTACGCTTTTAACAGACGAAAAACTCGATGAAATCTCCGATATAATGCTGCGTTGTCCAAGTAAACCAACACGAAAATTAGCTCAACAAACAGAAATCTCTAAGTCTACAGCACATAAATCTGTAAGAGACAAGCTTCAGTTGTTCCCTTATAAAGGTACCGTTGTTCATGAATTAAAACAAACTGATTACGGAAAAGAGTGGTGTACTGTGAATGGTTCCAGCATCTGTTATGAATGGTTGTGGTGAGTACAAAGTTTACTGTTTATTTGTTATGTTGCAAGCTGTAGCTAGCTCTCGCAGACGCATGTAGGCGCTGCGGAGAACATTCCCGGACTCACTGTAGTATAATACAGTGTCGTTTAGCATGGCAAATGTATTACGCTGTAGTAGTATGCAGGAGGAGGACGGGCAAGTGCAGAGCTAGCTGCCGGTAACTGTGCAGTGCTGTGCAGCGTTACTAGTAGGAAACACTGATCCTGGAGTACTCTTTTGGGCTATAGTTATTAGTTGTACGGAGTAGTGAACATGTATCAAATAGTTTCCAACAAATACAGTGTGAGTTCTTAAGGAATGTAATCTTCTTTATCCCTACTGCAGTATTGAAAACTAGTAACAAAACTTACAGTACGGTATGACAAAATACATGACGAAGTACAGTAAAACAACGACTTATTTACAGGAACAATGGGTACAGATAAATAAATGTCGCTGATCAGCTTATAGTCCATGGGGACAGTGGAAGTGTTTTATATAACTCACACTCATTGTTTACGTCAAGCTTTTAAGCCAGTAAAAACATTGTCTGGTAGAAACTACACTACACTCCAGGTTGTTAGAAGCATAGAAATATTAACATAAAAACTCACCCATCAGGAGAACGGGAAGGTAACAATTGTGTCAGGAACTTACCTGAAAGGAAAATGCACACTATTAAAATAATAATAATAAAAACAATATTATATACTCCTATTGTTACTAAAGGCAGACGGCGATCACCAAGGGGATGCTAGTGCAAGTTGACGATCTATTGCATCTACATGATAGGAAGGTATAAAAATTTTCGAACTTTTGAGGACGTGTTCAGAATGAGAGACTTTTTAGCATGTGTGTAACGGTAGAAAGTTTCCCCTTATGCAGCCTACTGGTTGCTCTTCAGAGACGTCGGTACATCTGTAACACCTGCATGGACACCAAGAGCCCGCTGATGAGCCAGCTTTGTGTTCCTAGGCGAAACCCCACACAAGACACAGCACAACACTAGAAATCTTGCTGAGTTTTAATTCACTGGCCGTGAAAGCCAATATACCATGTTTTTACAATATTCCTTCTTACAACTTCCGTAGAAATGATGGTAGTTCGAGTAATCATGTCACTCTTGTACTTGTGTTAATAATGGGATTATCATGATTCATATAAAAGTTGTAGCCTTTTTTTTGTTACCAAACTGCAATTCGTTTTTACAATAGATTTAATATTTCACTAGGTAGGTTATTTATTCAATTATTATATTCTAATTTCTATTATTTATCTGGTAAATGACATGTTTGCTAATTGGCTTGTTTACTTACAACTAAGGCTCGGATTCGAGCATATTTGCATATTTTTTCCTGAATAGTATAAATTGAAAGAAGCCTTTCGGTGGTATTTTCACCTCTCTGGGACCAACAGAATTGAAATTTATCGAGCATATAAATGCATAAAACCGCGGTTTTCAGAATAGAAGCATATAAATGCATATTCTTGTGGTTTTCGTCTCAATAGTTTGTTTTTCTTAGAATTCCCCCGCAGTTGTATCGAAGGCTGTAGATAAGATGCATTTAGCAAGTGTCACGTTTGGTCAAGTGGATAACACGATGAGCTGTCACCCGTAGACTACCACCAACACCGCTTCTGACACATAAACCAATTACTATTCTTTATATTACTGATAATATATTTTTTGGTTGCTAACTTGAAAATTGGTTAAGGGACAGGTGTAGGATCCTTAGCCAGTCAACTAGCCTCTTTGTTGTGGAAGCTTGCACTGAAACTTTCTGTGTAATTTGTGTTTAGAAAATACGCACTATATGTAATTATATGAGTAATTATAAAACTACAAATAAACACACATAAAAGAAAGATCGACGAATCTATTACAGCAATCAAACTGAAATTTTGTATGTTGATGGAGGCAATTAACATAAGTAGGATATATGAAAATAGAGTATTTAGTTCTTCACGGAACTACTTGTTCACAAAGGAATAACTTTTTTTTAGAAACGTATAAGACTTTAATTAAGCTTAAAATTAAGGGGAATTGCTAGTTTACCAAATCTGCGAGTTTAGAAGTTATATTACACAACTTGAGCGAGATGTTTGAGTTCAATACCTGTCATTTTTATTAGTATTTTCCCCTGTAATGTCGCTCACCTTTCCTTAGCTTCCCCGTGCCGCTCTAGTTTCTATGTCTGATAACTTGCGTTATTGGGATGGCTGTATTAGTGTGTATAGTTGCAATTCGGATGAGGATTAGGAACGAGGAGGCCGTGGTCTCAATTTAAGAACCGTCCCGGCTGTCGCCTAGAGTAGTAATGGGAAACCACGGAAAACCAATTTGTACAACTTTCAGACCAACTATTCACACTCAAAACTGAAAGAAACTGAAATGGGAACTAATTGAAGTTACAATAGCCTAGACCGATCAGGTCTCCTGCTACATTACCGCATATGTATACTTAATTTTGTCCCTTCTTTTTATAATACAGTATAAGATATTGTCAAAGTCCCTTTTTTTTTCACATTAACATTGCTTGAATATACACCTATTATTATCTAAATTTAATTTTATAATGTCTGCTTTGAGGTTTTGTGGGTATCTACCGACCTACCTAAAGATCTCGGGTTCGAATCCGGGACGGGGTAGATATTTTTGCTACGAGATTATCATTTTAAATTTTGTAAATATTGTCAATTCAAATTACAGTACAGTAAGTATGTAGTTAGTTTTAGTTGTAAGTATGAAGTTAATTTGTTTATTAGATATATGTCATTGTTCTATTAGACTGTGGTGTGTGAGTGTGTCTGGTGAGGGTGCATGTGAGTGGGCCTGGTGACAGACTGTTTTAGTGGTAGTATTTGTTGTTGGTGAAACTTTAGTACTTTTTTCGTTAGTAGAATTTTGGTATTTAATTGTTAGTATAAGGTTAGTATTGTTTTAGATCCCTTAGTGGGGGGTAGTTAGATCTAAAACGGATGTGTTATTGTGTCAATTTATAAGGGGGTGCCTAAAAGGGGGTAGCTTCCCGTAGTTGGGCAAGCAGACCAGTGTAGAATGTTGTTTAGTGTTAGGATGCTAGGGGGTGCTCCTATAAAATACGTAGGTGTATTTCAGGGGATGGAACTTGGCGTACAGGTCAACGTGCTAGTCTTCCAACTGGTTGGAGATATATAACCGACATGCACGCGTCAGCTATGTGGCGGCACGCTGCTTCTGGCAGTCGGGCCGCTACGGGAAATACAATGATACCTGAGCTAGCAACTGTTTGGCTACTGTATGTCACGTCTAATCGTGACGGGAGTCAGGAAGGACTTTAGGACGTAAAGAGGCGTGTAAACAGTAAGACAAGTGTAGTGTACTGACCAAGTATTTATTGGTCAGTTAATATGAAATTATGAGTCCCTTTTAGGGGAATGTAATGAATCTTATAAGTATAAGTGTACAAGTCTGTGAGGTAGGTCACACAATATAGGAACTCTGAACACTGCTGACTCACCTGATGATAACGGCTAGGGCCTTCGGCGGACGCACTGTATAACTGGTAATTGAGAGAGAGTCGTCCTCCTTAAGGTCCTCTTCTTATAAGCTTCGGTGTTGTGCTGTCAGCATTCCGCTGGCATAGATGCCCCAGTTAATTGTGTGTAGCTGTTTGTGGTGTGATGCAAGTATTTGGCAAGCTTTCCAGGCTGGTTAGCTGCCCTTGCGGTGTTAAAGATGTTGTTCTGGACTTACGAGATTTGCCAGTTAGGGGTGGTTTAAAATAGATGATGGGGGGATGGCCTCCAGGGGGTGCAGACCCCTGGGGGACTGTACAAGCCTCTTCCTCTATTTAGTTCGCGTCCCCGCGAACGGGAACGGAACGTGAGGTTGAGTTGTCGATGTAGCAGTTTGTTCTTGAGTCTTCCTTGTATCTCCTGTTGGTGTCTTCTTCGTCGTCGTATAGATGTGGTGATGTCGTGTTGATGTATAGGTGTGAGATCAGCTCGTGTTCAGAGGGGTGGGTTATGGGATATACATATATATATATGACATTGACATTGACATTGACATGGTAAAAATTGACATTGACATATTGAAAGTTTCAGAAAAAAAATACATGGTTTTGATAACTATGCGATATATTGTTGTGCAGGGAGGAAAAAACCCAGGGCTGGACGGATGCTTGTGTCCGCTCTATCTTAGGGAAAAAATTGCTCCCTGCAATGAGAAAGATAGAAGAAGTAGAAAAATAGGTGTTCCAGGGTATAAGTTAAGGGAAATATTCAAAATGTGTTTATTGCGTTGGGATGAAACGGAACACCTTTACAAGTGGGGAAGTTAGAAGAAAGAAAATGAAAGAAAAACAAATCATAAACATGGTGTACATGTGCTCTTAAAAAGAGTATACCGTTTAATGTGTTATATTGAGATGTGCATGCATTAATGTATTAACGTTGAGGAATATCATTTATCACCTCCGTAGACAATGTGGGGGTGCGAGGTATTATTTATATGTATATAGTAGAATGATTGCCCGTGGGCGCATTAATGTATGTTAAGTTACCCTTTTACAATTATGAATTACAATTATCTTATATCTAGCTTAAGCGCGCTAATTTTCTATGCTCCTAGTTTATATATTACCTCGCGTGCACGCTACTCCTTTGTACGTATGCGCCGTCTCACGGCTAATCCTTCACGGCCACTTCCTGGTACGGTTTAGTGGTCGTACCGCTTGAAATGTATCCTTAATCTGTGAAGCATTCCCTGTGGGCGAATGCCTTCACACTTGACAATGAGAGTCGCCGCCACAAGTCGGTTGCGCCCTCATTGCCGTAATTTGCGCCGCATTTTGACGCCTTATGTTTTTCTTGTTTACGTTGATCTGCCAGCGAGCCTGATACCCCACAGGTATCAGCCCTGCTGTGCAGATTTGTAGAGTGTAGCTGCAAAAAATGTGGTGAGTATGTGAGTGAGGATGAATACGAATATTAAAGACAAATTAATGCGCAAAGGTGGAATACAGTAATATGATGGCACAAATAGTATGCTGCTGCTATATGGCAGCGAAATTATAGTCACCAGTGCCATATTCCTGGTGACGATGCCTGAAAAAAAATGGAGAGGTTTAGAAAACATATAAATATTGCATATTTTCTATGCCGCTTCCTGTGGCAGTGTGTCCACAGTCTGAGGCTCTTTTTCCCTGTGAAAAAAAATGGCATGATTAGTGTTATTTGATGTATGCCCGGGCTTACCCTATACGGTGCCGTAATGTCGTTTCTTATGCTCAGTGGGTTTATATAACCTAATTAATCTAGTTAATCTACTTAATGTATCACCTTAATATTATTCATATTACTATGTTGTCCTAATGTGTTGTCGGCCTTACCCCGGTAGCGGAATTTTGGTTACCGGGTGCCGATATATTCTACCTCAATTATACTTATTTTAATGTATTATAATGTATTATCGGACTTACCCTGATGACGGGTTTGTCGGTCATCAGGTGCCGAGCTGCGTTATCTTAACACTATTTATCTTACTTATGGTAGGAAAAAAAATGGTTGCTATTACTAAGCCGAGTGGGGGGCCTTACTCTATTGCCGAAATGTGCTGTGCTATTATTTAGCATCAGCGGTTAGTGAATTTGCTTAATCCTAAGTTGCGTACCAAAATGCAACTGTCTTATTTGCTAAATTTTGACCAGGGCGATCGCCTGAGGCAATTTACGTCCTCAGATCACCACCCGTACGTATTCTAGAAACACCGGTTGTCTCTAGAACCGCCGGATTCCGCCTCCTTAATTCTAGTTGTCGACGTCTATTCTAGGTCTTACTAACTAGTACTAATATAGTCACAGGCGGCTTACGGTGCCACAAAGCAAACCGTCTCGCCTGCTGTATCTTCCTGCTCATTACCGTTGTCTTTCATACGTTGTCATAGTTGGGTCGCCCTCTTTAACCCCTTTGAGTTGCTCGCTATGCTACTCATTTAATGCCCTAGGCTTCCCGCTGCGTCGCCATTTATGTGGGCATTGGACATCGTCCGATGGCATAATATTATCTTCGCCTTCATTGGCAATAGTAGTATTCTCTTCGCGTTTATTCGCAGTAATAATAATCTCTTCGCCTTTATTGGCAACCGTAGTATGCTTTTCGCCGTAATAATAATCTCTTCGCCTTTATTGGCAACCGTAGTATGCTTTTCGCAGTAATAATAATCTCTTCGCCATTATTGGCAACCGTAGTATGCTTTTCGCAGTAATAATAATCTCTTCGCCATTATTGGCAACCGTAGTATGCTTTTCGCAGTAATAATAATCTCTTCGCCACTGTTGGCCGCAATAATACTTCACTCCCGCGCGTAGGAGTCTTGCTTCCCGCTGTAGAAGCCCTACTTACTTATAATTAACTAAGAGTCTAGTCCTAGTTTGGTCGTCCCTAGGGTCAACTCCTGGGTCCGGTGTGGAGCTAGCTATTTCTCCCACCATCCTCAGAAAGTCTCCCTTGCAGGTCTTGGCTTCAACGACCGTGGCACATAGTGGGTGTAGCATCTCCTCGTCCTGGGAACAGGCTAGGCCCCCTAGGATTCCGAAGCTTGCCCGCGCCAGGCCGTGAATGCCTCAACCTTACGTGGTTCGTCTGTTTGGTCTAGTCGTTAAGTTACTAGGGTAAGGCTCATCATCGCCTTTTTACTCTCAAAGTGTGGTGCCTTTGGCCTTTTGCTCGTGCCGCTATCACCAATCAGAGTGTTATGAGATTCCTTTTTATATATAAAAATATTAGTGTAACCTGTAAATAATTTGCTGTGTATAAAATGTAAAATTTTTCAAGTGTTTTGGGGTTGTAGAACTTCTAAGTGCATAGACTACTTTAGGCCTCCTGTTGCTACGTCAGATTCCCAGCGATAATGCCTTGTTAACCTTTATGGAGGCGTTAGTAGGGTTTATAGCGTTAGGTTCCCTGTTATTAGGATCTGGGGGTAGTTATTCGTAGAGTAGGCTGAAAGCATGGTAGGAAGGGGTTGCGCATCTTTGGGCTCCACTAAATGGTGGCCTTGAGCCGGTAATGCTGCTAGGATTGCTCTTACAATGAGTGGACGGGGGCAGGTATTTCCCGGGATTGCAAAAATATAAAAATTCCATGCAGGTTTGATAGTAATAACCCTTGGTATATGGATGGGATACTCCATGCATGTATCTGGATATGAGGCATATCCGCACTCATGTAAGGATAGGTATAGGGTGAGGCGTAATAATAATATGTCCCTTTCATGCGGGATTATTTAATAGAAAAAAAAGAATTGTTAATATGTAAAGTTGGCCTCATCTCTCACTTAGAGATGTGCATTACGCTTAATTATCGTTGTCCGACACACCCCTAATACTCGGGTGTTAGCATTGGGGTCCAGGGCGTAGTAAGCCCTCTCTTTAAACGCATGAAGTCTATCAACCCCGATGTATACTTTGTCATGTAGTTTTATGTGTTTTTATGTGTTTATATGTCTGTGTTGGCTGATGTTGGAAGTGGGAAGGTTATGGAAAGGGAGTAGTGTAGTAGGATGGTTGCCTGTGGGTGGTATAGTGATAATCCCGCTGGGATTGTCCACCTATGCTTCTGTCATTTTCCCTTGGTCCATGTCTTGATAGCCTGTAATGATTTTTTGAGAACTAAAATCGAGAAAGGAAGTTATTAGGGGGGGGGGGTCTTGTTTCCTCAGAGCCCCTGTCTGTGTTCGCTCCTGATTAGTGAGCGCGTGTGTGTGTGACTATGTTCCGCTACACCACGCGGACGGTTGGTCTGTTATAGGCTAAGTCCTAATGTGTATCGCGTGTCTGAGTGTCAGATGGCGTGGGCACTTGTCAACATCTTTGAGATATGTCCCTATGGCCCTACGATAAGTCCGGTGTTAAAGATGTCTATACGTTGCTAAATGTCACAATTGTTTTTGCAGTGCTAAAAAATGTGTGGCATTATGATTGCTTTGCGCTTGTGATTTCACGGTCACTGCCGATATAACAATAGTGTCTGTCGGCAGCAGTGTGGCAATGCGGTGAAACCTGCAAGTCAGTATTTTCGTCATGTTGTGCTTTCATTTGTTTGCGTACGTGACTTTTCGCCAGTATGTGAGTGTTGTCACTGTTCGGTATTCCGGGCGGACCAATGTAGCAATTCGTCCTATTTAGCTAGTACTGTTGTGTGGCCACTATTCCATAAGACTTTTGCCTTACGAAATTTCCATACCTGTGTCTGGGAAATCTATTTTCTATGTCAGGTGTAATTGAAATTTATGCATGGTGTTTGACCGGAGGAAATGTGGTATTACTTGTTTATGTATCTGTATGGGCCAATCTCGGTGTAATTGGGAGTCTGGATAGTTGTTTTCCATGGCGTCCAATTCTTGCTGGGATTCGGACCCGCAATCTCATGTCATTCTCTGTGTTCTATGCCTGCGTTGTGTTTTTGGGATTTAGGTGTCCTCAGTGTGGTTTTTGCATGTGTCTCTCGTACCAAAAATACCGTTGGTTAGTTAGTTTTTGGTACGAGTGTGGTGTGTGGTTATGAGTTCGGACCCGGCTTGCTGTAAGGACTTTGTATGACCATATCTGTGCCGTCTATACCATGGCACATGTAACGTATATTTGCAACGCGCAAATGAAAGTACGCATTGCCGTGAAGAGTTTGCGTGTTTTTGACTTCTCCTCGTAGTGTAATTTGGGGAGTTATAAGGTCTTTGGATCTGACGCGAATGATGGCGTTTGTTCCTGTTCACTTGGAGTTGGCTTAGTCCGTCTGTACGCGTGAAGGTCGCCCAGTCACGCGGGTCTTATCGCTGACAGAGATGGTTTTGAATTACAATGGCGTGCGCACTCATTTGTTACTTGTTCTGACCACGCTCATGTTTCCGGCACGTGTATGTGTGAACTTGAGTGCTGTCTCTGTAATTGCGGGTGAGGCTTTTCGCAATGGAAAAGAACCTTTCATTACCTACATTCGTGTCCCCAATTTTTGTGTTAATTGTAACGTGGGTCGAGTATATCCCTATCCATGGTACAAAATGTCGTTATACACGAGTGTCCCCGGGCCGCTAGTCGCGTGTTTGGTGACTAGGTGCCGGAGGTGATTTTGTTGTTTTCCGCTTATGGATATCTGTTAGAGTAACTGTCCCCATGTGTTTTAGATTCCATACTTTCCTATCCTGCAACCACTCTGTTTTAGATTCCTTAGTTTCCTATCCTGCAACTGGATAGCTACCCGACCTTACATTCCTGGTATTCAGAAGGTTGCGGGTTTTGCGACCGTCTTTAACCAGAGTAATTGTTTCTGGTGCCATCCTAGGCTGTGTCTCCGGACAGTTCTGTCAAGTGTTAGGGTCGTATCCCGGTGCGGTCAGTGAGGTCCGAAGGCTATTTCTTGGCCTTCTTTCCACGTCTGCCAGTGGGATCACTTCCCTTTCTTTTGATAGTGTCCCCGCCTGTACGTGTAGGTGTTGTTTGGCGGGTGTGATATGCCTTCATCCGGCGGGCGTGTATAGTGTCTTTAATGAGTTTTCTCCCATGGCGAACGCTGACTATGTAATTTAGGTCAGATACCTTCCTGCAGACTTTGAAGGGACCTGACCAGCGTGGCAGGAGGAACTCGGACACGTTTTTCTTACGGGCAGAATTGGAGACCATGACCAATTGCCCGGGTGTGTATTCCACGGTCTTTCTATGCCGATCGTATCGTTCTTTTTGTTTCTTTTGCGCTGCGGCTATGTTCTTTCTAGCGTTCATGCGCGCTATCTGCAAATGCTCTAGCCGGGCGGCATTGTCTGTGTAAGTGTCCTGTGGGATACATATATTGTCAATGGGACTTCTGGGCGTGTAACCGTGCAGTAGGAAGTGTAGAGAGTGTTTCGTAGCCGTGGATATAGAAGTATTATAACTGAAAGTGATGGGCTGCAGATAATCATCCCAGTCTGTCCCTACGTCCCCTGTGAATTTAGCCAACGCTATTCCGAGTATTTTATTCATACTCTCCGTGAGTCCGTTGGTTTGCGGGGAAAAACTCGTGGTAGTGTATGCCTTAATCCTGAGTATCTCCAAAAACTGTTGGAGCACTCTCGAGGTGAAAATAGTACCTCTGTCGGATAGTAAGGTTTGGAAAAGGCCGTATCGTGTAACTATGTCAAATAAGAATTCGGCTATGCTGTTCGTGTCTGCTTTGGGAACAGCCTTCGTAATCATGTACCGGGTGAGATACTCGGTGGCAACCAGGATATATTTATTGCCTTTCTGAGATGTCGTAATAGGGCCTTTGACATCTATCCCGACTCTGTGAAATAGCTCTCCTACGGGAATTGGGTTGAGTAATCCATGAGGCTTGCCAGGCCTTGTTTTGAATCGCTGGCAAGTGTGGCATGTCTTTACGAAGGTATCTATGTCGGCCTTCATGTTTACCCAATAGTACTTGTCACGGATTCTAAGGTATGTTTTATGCATACCTAAATGTGCCCCTGCCAGTGGGCTATTGTGGTGTCCGATCATGATATTTTCTTTCAATGACTCCGGAACCGCTATAGGTGCGTTATCGTGCATGGCTGTGGGCTTAAATTTCAGTACCCCGTCTTTGTCTAGGAAAAATCGTCTAGACAGCCGTGCTGTCTTGGAGTCCACTTTATCCAAGTTTTCTAGTGCCATTAGAATCTGTTTCAAGTGCGGATCACGTTTTTGCTCCTGCTTGATGTTAATCACCGTCAGGGCAAAAGTGGGCATGTCGTCCCAGTCGTGGTCCTTACTGTCATCCGGGGGATCGGCTACTGGCAGCCTAGACAACCCATCTGCGTCTAGGTGTGTAGCGCCTTTCTTGTGTTTGACCACGAAGTTATATTCATACAGGCGAAATATAAACCTGTTGAGCCGCGAATTTGGGTTTTTAAATTTGTCCCAAAAAAGCAAGCTCGCGTGGTCAGTCACTACCGTGAACTGGATACCATAGAGGTATACGCGAAAGTAGTTCACTCCCCATGAAAATGCCAGCATTTCCCGCTCTGTGGCAGAGTATCTAGCCTCAACGGCCGTTAGTGTCCTGCTAGCGAAAGCAACGGGCCGTATGCGCCCTTCTGCGTCTTCCTGTAATAGGGCCGCCCCCAGCCCATACAGGCTGGCATCCACGTGTAAAAATATGGGCCTATCGCTGTGGAAGTGTTGCAATAGTGGTGGTGAGGTCAATAGTTGCTTCAATGTGTTGAAGGCATCTATGTGTTCCTGTTGAATGCTGAAGGGCGTCTTTTCACGTGTGAGTTCGGTTAAGGGGTGGGCGATGTGCGCAAACCTGTGGATATACTTGCGATAATACGAGGCCAGCCCAATAAATCTGCGCAATTGTTTCAAATTTGTGGGCATTGGGATGCCCGTTATTGAGTCAGTTTTCGTTAGGTCGGGAATAATGCCCTCTCTGTTTACAATGTGGCACAATATGTTAATCTGTTGTCTGGCAAATTGACATTTCGCAGGTTTAAGCCTTAGTTTGGCTTCTCTGATCCTTGCGAAAGCCTCCTCCAAATGTACGATATGTTCGTCAAAGGTATGGGAGAAAACCGTTATGTCGTCCACGTAGACTAATACGGAACGCCACTTAAGACCAGAATATGTCTTATCCACTAGCTTTTGGAAGGTTTGGCTGGCGTTCCGGAGGCCCATTGGTAACCTTGTGTAGGTATATAGCCCGTTCTCTGTTACGAACGCCAGCTTGTGCCTATCTGGTTCATAGACGGGGATTGAATAGAATCCACTATAGCAATCCATCGAACTGAACCAGCTAGCTCCGCCAAGGGCGTCCAAATAGGTGTCTGCCCTTGGTAGTGGATAACTATCATTTTCGACTAACTTATTGAGCCTACGGTAGTCAGTACAAAATCTGTGAGATCCGTCCCGTTTTTTGGTCAGCAGAACTGGAGAGCTGTAGCTTGAGATAACGGGAACAATGACTCCTGCCTCGAGCATCTCTGAGATCTGAGCGTCGATGGCGTGTCTCTCCTTCTGGCTCACTCTGAAGGGAGGCTGGTGTACTGGCCGGTCACTAGTGAGTGTGACGTGGTGTTCAATGAGGTCTGTTACAGCGAGATCCTTCATTGAATGGGCAAAAATATCCCTGTTGGTCTCCAGGAGCTCCGTGAGCCTTTTATTTTGCTCCGGGGTCAGGTCCTGTCTGTGGTTCTGGTTGGCAGCCTTATCTGTGTGTGTGTCCGTGTGTTGGCTGATAGTGTGCAGTGCAGAGGCCTGGTGCTTGTGATTTTCTCGCTCCGCTCGAATCCCATCTGTGTTCCTGGTGTATATCATGGGATGTGTGGTGAGCCTCTGGTCGTGCTTTAAAAGCATGTGACCGCTAGCGAAATTTATGCTAGCCTCATATCTAGCGAGAAAATCCATGCCAATTATGGCTGACGCAGAAAGATGTTCTATAACGAACATAGGGTGTGTTGTTGCAAAATGGCCTAGCCTAAGATGTACGTTTGCCACCCCCGCGTTTTCTAGCGTCTGAGCATTGGCCGCTACCAGCCGGATGTCATCCGTGACATCGTGTATTTGGCCTTCGGTAACGTGTCTTCTATTAACACAACTTACCGCTGCCCCAGTGTCAATTAGGGCCTGCACTCTGTGCCCATTTATGTTGGCGTGTATCGTGAGGGCCGATACCTGAAACCCATTGCCCTTCACCGATGTATTGTGTAGGGTATATGTTGTTGTTGTTGTTGTTACCGGAGTGACATCTGTACTGGGAAGGCATGGAGCGAGCCGCTTATCGTACCGGGCACGCTTAGCCTCTAAGCTTGCTTCCTGTCCCGAGTGCTTTGCCTCAGTCAGCAAAGTGCGCTCACCAAGTACGTTGCCAGCTCTCTTAATCGGCCTCGCTGTTAGAATAGAAGTCTGCTGGCGAACGTTTAATGTATTAATTGTTCCCAGCTTTTGTGTAGTTGTGTTGTTGTTGTTTTCTTCCTCTCGGGAAGGTGTGTCTGCGAACGTGACCCTGAGCTTGCCCTTGTTACCCCGTTTTTTGTTCCAGGCGGTCGCGAGTTCGACTCCTGTTGCTGGCTTCCCAGTGCCGAGCGAGCTCGCGTCCTGCGCCTGTGTGTGTTCATTTCCTACCCTGCGTTGTGATGTAGGGGGTATGTTTTTCTGTTTGGAGGGTGTGGGTGTGTTCTCAGGCTGTTTGCGCGTAATTATGAGGGGTGTATAATGTCCCGCCTTAGGGTTCCCTGTAAAAAGTACATGCAGGTCCCTGTCGAATCCCGCAGTGGAAAATAGCGGGGGCGAGTGCACGTCAGTGTATACGTGGATATTGGTTCGAAGCACCTTGCCGAGAGCGGTCACCTCTACGGCACTGGCATAGGTGCCGTCCCTACCCATGTAATTTCTGTAATCCTCCCCGGTCTGGAATGGGTTTTCCCGCTCGTCCGACACAAAGTCTCGGTACTCTTTCCAGTTGGCCAGGATGTGTTTGACCGTTTCCTGCCTGTATTCCTTATGATGGTCCTCGTTATGCCGAATCAGGAAGCTAATAGTCCTAAACAGGCAGTTGCCGTCTCCTTGTACGGGGTATGTCTGGAAACGGCCCGGGGGCGGATCGTCAGCCTTAGCTTTGGCTGGCTGCTTCTTCCCCTTATTCTTGCGAGTTTGCTTGGGGACAGGGCCTTTCTGGTGTTGTGTTGGGGGAGGAACCTCAGCTGCTTCATCAGCTAGCCGAACCTCCCCGTCTAGGCGTTTTTTTTGGAACGTAGGTGTACGCCTGCCTGTACTGTATGTGCGCCCCCCCCCTCGGGGTGGCTGCGCCAGCTCCCCGCCTGCGGTGTGTGGCTAGGTGTGGGGAGTATTGCCCCCCTGTCTGTCCGGCGGGGTGTCTCATCCCTGAACTCCCTCGGGTGTTCGTCGGGTAGGGGGTAGTGTTCCGGGCCCTTTGTGTATTTATCTACATTGTCCCGTCCTCTTGTGGGTTTTCTAGCCTGCCGGTTATTGCCCGATGGTCCGTTGTCCTGTCTCCGCCAGGGTGGGGTGTATGTCTGCTGCTGCGGGGGCGGGTTTTCCCGTCGATTCCCCTTTTCCCTATACTGGGCAGCTGCATACCCCTGTCTGGTCGGGGGTGGGTTTCCTCGACGGTCTCCATTTCCCCTGTACTGTGGGGGTGCATAGCTTTGCCTGCGTGGGGGCGGGTTCTCCCGATATTCCCCATTTCCCCTGTACTGCGGGGCTGCATAGCCTTGCCTGCGTGGGGGCGAGTTTTCCCGTTACTCCCTGTCTGCCCTGTATTGTGGGGCAGCGTAGGACTGTCTACTTGGTGGCGGGCTGTTTCGTCGGGGGATGTCGTGCTTGTACTCCTCAGGGTAGTACTCCTGTGTGTACGGGGATGGTGATCGCCGCGAGGGGTATGTCGGCTCTGTGTCCGTGTACGATACCGGTGAATACCGAGGAGGGTAGTGTGGCCTGTCCTGTTCGTGGGGTGTTGTTGGCCGCTGTGGAGGGTAGTAATTTTCCTCCCTCCCGTAGCGTCTCCTTTCTGTGTACCCCCTGTCCCTCTCAGGATAATAGCGCCCTTGTGTGTCTGCGTGTTCATCCCTTAGCGGTCTCCCGCCTGCTTGGATGGCAGCTATTGTCAGTTTCTCCATCCTGTCCACTAATTCGTCCATTTTATTGTTAGTGTCGTCTTTTTGTGTCTGAAAGTGCAGATCCACAGCTTTTTCCGTAGCTTTTTCCGTGATCTTTCTCCCCTCCTCTATGGTCTTTATGTTGTTCAACATATGTTGGACCGTGGGGTTGTTCATGATACACAACTTTTCCACTATGGATGGTCTGAGGCCCTGCATTAACAGCTCGACTTTCTGTTTGTTCGTCATGGCTGCATTGTACTTGTCGCACATTATCAAATTTACGTTGATGTATGCCTGGGCGCTTTCTCTGGGTCCCTGTGACCTCTGTCTAATTTGGTCGTAGAGATCGTCATCGTCTGGTATGAGCTGGAATTCACTCTTCAACAGTAAAGCGGTTTCATCCCATGTGGCAGCTTCTAGTGTGTCCTCATGGAGCTCATACCATGTCATGGCCGCCTTTGTGAGGTATGCAGGAAGGAGCCGTTTCCTAACTTCCTCGCTCCAACCATTGATCCGAGCCGTTCTATTGAAGGCCTTGAGGTATTCCTCGGGATCCTGGCCTTCCCCCGTGAACTTTGTGGGGTGGATCATGGGATATTCTGTGTGTCTATTCATCTCGTTTTCGGCAGTGTCTCGTTGGCTGTGTAGTGATTCTGGTCTGTCTATGCTGTTCGCACCACTATCGTGTGCCGAGGTGTTTGGGCTATTTAGAGGGGAATTAGCCTCGCTTCCCGTGTACGACACCTGTGTTATGTTACCAGGTGGCTCGTCACCTGATATGTCGGTACTGACTGATGGTGTGTTGTCGTACTGTGTGGATTTGACTACGTGTACAGTCCTGTCTAAATCCTGTTTCACAGTTTTCAGAATAGTGTGGATGTCTAGAACTGCCTCTGTCGTGTGACTGTCTGACTTAACAGTGTCTGTCTCTAGTAGCTCTGTAATGCGCTCGAGCAGATTATTAGTTTTCTGCTCTGTGATTTGCAGTTGCTGCAACAATAGGGGATGGAGTGTTGGCAGGCAATCTAATTCACTAGCGCTGGATATTGGTGACTCTTGTCTGTGTTCACTGGCCTGGGATCGTGTAAAGTGTATAACTTGTGCTGCCGCTGCAGGGTGTTGAGCGCGGATCTCTGATGTCTTGAATTCGAGTTCCCTAAGAAGTTGTACTGCAGTCTGGTTAGTTATTAAGTCACTGTTCTTAATTTTTAGCTTCGGCAGGAGTGGAGTTGTACTAGCCGATAAATGGTGCGCAAAGTCTCTTAGTGTGGTTCTAAATGTGGACATTTAATTTCCACTGACTTTGCACTATGGGGCCAATGGGGGTGGGTGTGATAATACAAACTCCTATGTAACAGAAAAAAATGTGTGACGTAATATGGGATTAAAAAAATTCTTCCCAGTCTCGCTTGGCTGTGTGCGGTACGGTAGGGGTCGTTTCTACTACGAGGGCTCGTTGTGCGAGACCCACCCTTACTGTGCGTATTAGAGGCGCCTCCACCAATCTGTTTTAGATCCCTTAGTGGGGGGTAGTTAGATCTAAAACGGATGTGTTATTGTGTCAATTTATAAGGGCGTGCCTAAAAGGGGATAGCTTCCTGTAGTTGGGCAAGCTGACCAGTGTAGAATGTTTAGTGTTAGGATGCTAGGGGGTGCTCCTATAAAAGACGTAGGTGTATTTCAGGGGATGGAACTTGGCGTACAGGTCAACGTGCTAGTCTTCCAACTGGATGGAGGTAGTTAAATAACCGACGTGCATGCGTCAGCTATGTGGCGGCACGCTGCTTCTGGCAGTCGGGCCGCTACGGGAAATACAATGATACCTGAGCTAGCAACTGTTTGGCTACTGTATGTCACGTCTAATAGTGACGGGAGTCAGGAAGGACTTTAGGACGTAAAGAGGCGTGTAAACAGTAAGACAAGTGTAGTGTACTGACCAAGTATTTATTGGTCAGTTAATCTGAAATTATGAGTCCCTTTTAGGAGAATGTAATGAATCTTATAAGTACACACATCAAAAAAAGTTTTGCATCACCTCGGTTCCCAGATCTCCGGCATATAGACGTTGACTGTGTATATTGTATCCAAGATACAGTCCCTTTGACTGTTCATAGATGTCACTAAAACTGCTCAAAGATGTAAACAACCATGCATGAGCAGGGCCTATTAGACGGAGGGGGTACGACAGCCGATCAGTTCCAGTCATTCCACCAGGACGAAGGTACGCTGCTCATGTTGTCTGTAGTTCTACCATGCCTAGAAGGTCAATACCGCAGTTCGATCGCGTCCGCATTGTTACTTTGTGTCAAGAAGGGCTCTCAACAAGGGAAGTTTCCAGGCGTCTCAGAGTGAACCAAAGCGATGTTGTTCGGACATGGAGGAGGTACAGAGATACAGGAACTGTCGATGACAGGCCTCGCTCAGGCCGCCCAAGGGCTACTACTGTAGTGGATGACCGCTACTTACGGATTGCCGCTCGGAGGAACCCTGACAGCAATGCCACCATGTTGAATAATGCGTTTCGTTCAGCCACAGGACGTCGTGTTTCAACTCAAACTGTGCGCAATAGGCTGCATGATGCGCAACTTCACTCCCGACGTCCATGGCGAGGTCCAGCTTTGCAACCCCGACACCATGCAGCGCGGTACAGATGGGCCCAACAACATGCTGAATGGACCCCACGGAATTGGCATCACGTTCTCTTCACCGATGAGTGTCGCATATGCCTTCAACCAGACAATCGTCGGAGACGTGTTTGGAGGCACCCTGGTCAGGCTGAACGTCTTAGACACACTGTCCAGCGAGTGCAGCAAGGTGGTGGTTCCCTGATGTTTTGGGGTGGCATTATGTGGGGCCGACGTACGCCACTGGTGGTCATGGAAGGCTCCGAAACGGCTTTACGATACCTGAATGACATCCTCCGACCCATAGTGCAACCATATCGGCAGAATATTGGAGAGGCATTTGTCTTCATGGACGACAATTCTCGACCTCATCGTGCACATCTTGTGAATGCGTTCCTTCAAGATAACGACATCGCTCGACTACAGTGGCCAGCATGTTCGCCAGACATGAACCCTATCGAACATGCCTGGGATATGTTGAAAAGGGCTGTTTATGGACGTCTTGACCCACCAACCACTCTGAGAGATTTACGCCGAATTGTCGTTGAGGAGTGGGACAATTTGGACCAACAGTGTCTTGATGAACTTGTGGATAGTATGCCACGGCGAATACAGGCATGCATCAATGCAAGAGGACGTGCTACTGGGTATTAGATGTAGTGGTGTGTACTGCAATCTGGACCACAAATGCTGAAAGTCTAGCTGTATGATGGTACAACATGCAATGTGTGGGTCTCATGAGCAATAAAACGAGCTGAAATGTTGTTTGTGTTGATCTCTATTCCCTTTGTATTTAACGGTTCCGGAACTCTTGGAACCGAGGTGATGCAAAACTTTTTTTGATGTGTGTATAACTGTACAAGTCTGTGAGGTAGGTCACAAAATATAGGAACTCTGAACACTGCTGACTCACCTGATGATAACGGCTAAGGCCTTCGGCGGACGCACTGTATAACTGGTAATTGAGAGAGAGTCGTCCTCCTTAAGGTCCTCTTCTTATAAGCTTCGGTGTTGTGCTGTCAGCATTCCGCTGGCATAGATGCCCCAGTTAATTATGTGTAGCTGTTTGTGGTGTGATGCAAGTATTTGGCAAGCTTTCCAGGCTGGTTAGCTGCCCTTGCGGTGTTAAAGATGTTGTTCTGGACTTACGCGATTTGCCAGTTAGGGGTGGTTTAAAATAGGTGATGGGGGGATGGCCTCCAGGGGGTGCAGACCCCTGGGGGACTGTACAGTATTTTGTAGTAGAATTGCTCTTTACTTATTCTGAAAGGGAGTAGCAGCCTTTCAGAATAAATCAATTCTTTACTAGTCTAATAGACGGTTAAGATATTGATAATATAAGCCTACTAATGGCTACACTGCGTTCTGCTGCACGGCTGAAAGCAACGGGAAACTGCAGCCGTAATGCTATTCCCGAGGATATGCACCTCTCTATGCATAATTACATGTGATGATGGCCTCCTCCCTTGTAAAATTTCAATCCGGAGGTAAACTAGTCCCCCGTTCGGATCTCCGGGTGGGGACTACTCGAGAGGGGGTTAACATCACAGAAGTGACAAAGAGGAAATCTGACATTCTACGGATCGGAGCGTGGAATGTTAGAAGTCTGCTAGGATGTGGAAAGTTAGAAAACGTAGAAAGGGAAATGGATAGGTTGAGGTTGGATTTGGTTGGGATTAGTGAAATGCGCTGGCAGGAAGAACAGGACTTTTGGTCAGGAGACTATAGGTTCATTAGCACTAAATCAAACAATGGCCAAGCAGGAGTTGGTCTCATATTGAATAGGAAACTAGGACAGCGGGCGGAATATTATGAGCAATACAGTGAACGGATTATTGTAGCAAAAATCAATACTAAACCTACGTGCACCACAGTGGTACAAGTCTATATGCCTACCAGTCAAGCTGATGATGAGGATGTTGAAGAGGTCTACGAAGAAATAGATGACATTCTGAGGTACATCAAAGGTGATGAAAATGTTATAGTAATGGGAGATTGGACTGCTGTGGTAGGAAATGGGAGAGAAGGGAAGATAGTAGGATATTTCGGATTAGGTGAAAGGAATGATCGAGGAAGCAGGCTGATGGGATTCTGCACCGAACACCTTATTCAATAACCACAATAGAAGAATATACACATGGATAAGACCAGGAGATACATGGCGTTACCAAATCGACTTCATTATGGTCAAGCAGAGGTTTCGAAACCAGATTTTGGATTGTAAAACATATCCTGGTGCTGACATAAACTCTGACCACAATCTGGTTGTAAGGCAATGCAGATTAAAGTTGAAGAAACTGAAGAAAAGTCAAAAGCCAAAAAGGTGGACAATAGACAGACTGAAAGTAAAAGATGTAAACGAAAGATTCAAGAAGAGTATAAAGGAAGGACTAATCAAAACCCCTAAACAAACTTCAATTGCAGACGAATGGGCACTTTTGAAGAATGAAATAACAAAATCCACAGAAGAAAACATTGGTAGGAAAGAAAGAATAGGTAGAAAACCGTGGATCACTCAGGATATACTAGAATTGATGGGATGAAAGGCGGAGACACAAGAATCTAAGAGATGAAGAGGGGAAAGCAGAATACAGACGTCTGAGAAATGAGGTTAACAAGAAGTGCAAGGAAGCGAAAGAAGAATGGTTGAAAGAGAAATGTGCAGGTATAGAAAAGTGTCTGAAATTAGGAAAAGTAGACACAGCTTATCGAAGGATTAAGAATACTTTTGGGGAAAAGAAGACTAAGTGCTGTAATATTAGGGAGACAAATGGAAAGCCTCTAAGAGATAGGGAAGAAAAGGTTGAGAGATGGAAAGCTTATATAGAGTGCTTGTATAAGGGAAAGGAGATTGAGAATCATGTAATGGAAAAGGAGGGGGGTATTGATGAGGATGCAAAAGGAGATTTAATATTGAGATCAGAATTTGACAGAGCATTAGAGGACATAGGCAGGAACAAAGCACCAGGCATAGATGATATACCGATTGAGTTGCTACGCTGCATAGGAGATGAAGGTCTGATCAGGTTATTTCACTTGGTGTGTAGGATTTATGAGACAGGTGAGGTACCCCCTGATTTCAAGAAGAATGTTATCATCCTTATACCAAAGAAAGTGGGAGCTGACAGATGTGAAGATTACCGTACAATCAGCTTGATTACTCATGCTTCAAAGATCCTGTCTAGAATAATTTACAAGAGGATTGAAAGCCAGATAGAAACGGAGTTGGGTGTGAAGACCAGTTTGGTTTCAGGAGAAATGTAGGAACAAGGGAAGCTGTACTAAGTCTTAGGCTGATTTTGGAAGGTAGAATAAGGAAAGATAAGAGAACATTCATGGCATTTGTAGACTTAGAAAAGGCTTTTGATAACGTTGATTGGACTAAATTGTTTGACATTTTGAAATCTATTGGAATAAAGTACAGGGATAGGAGGATGATATACAATCTATACAGAAACCAGACAGCAGTCATTCGAGCTGAAGGATATGAGAGAGAAGCTGGTATTATGAAAGGTGTAAGGCAAGGCTGCAACTTATCACCCATACTTTTCAATCTTTACATTGAACAAGCAATGAAGGAAATAGGAGAAAAATTTAAAGTGGGAGTGAAGATTCAAGGAGAAATAATTTCAACTCTGAGATTTGCTGATGACATCGTCATCTTGGCCGATAAGCCTGAGGATTTGAATGAGTTTTTGAATGGTATGGATTCCGTCTTACGGAAGGACTTCTTGATGAAAATTAATAAATGTAAAACAAAAATACTGGAATGCAGCCGAAATAAATCAGAAACCTCTATGGAGATCAAATTGGCAGGTGAAAAGCTGAAGGAAGTAGGAGACTTCTTTTACTTAGGAAGCAGAATAACCAGTGATGGACGAAGCAAAGAGGATATAAAAAGTAGGTTGGCTCAGGCAAGGAAAGCCTTTCTACAAAAAAGGAATCTGTTGACATCGAATATAGATTTAGGTATTAGGAAGTCATTTTTGAAAGCCTTTGTCTGGAGCGTGGCGCTCTATGGAGGTGAAACTTGGGCTAATGGTGCAGCAGAAAAGAGGAGAATTGAGGCATTTGAAATGTGGTGTTACAGGAGAATGATGAAGATCAGATGGGTAGATAGGGTACAAACGAAGAGGTATTAAGGCGATGGTTGGTTGGTTCTTAAGTTTAGGGGCTGCGACAACGCGGTCATGTAGCCCCGTGTACTTTGGGTGTGTGTAGAATCTGTCTGATAACCGGTGTTAATTGTGATGACTGTATTAGTGTATTAAGGCGAGTGGGAGAGGAGAGATGTTTCTGGCGACTGGTAATGAAGAGAAGAGATAGGTTGGTAGGACACATACTAAGACACCCAGGAATAGCAAGCTTAGTTATGGAAGGAAGGGTCGAGGACAAGAACTGTAGGGGTAGACCAAGGTTAGAATATGTTAAACAGATTGCCTCGGATGTAGGGTGTGGTAGCTATGTAGAGATGAAACGATTAGCTCAGGACAGGGAGGCATGGAGAGCTGCATCAAACCAGTCAAAAGACTGAAGACTCAAACAACAACCCCCGCGAATTCGGGCCCTGGCCATCCTTAAGGTTCGGAAAGAGAAATAATTATTGGAAAGCCTATCTGGTGCGAATAAAAGAACCACAAATTTTTAACGTTTAGTGAGGTCATTCACAAACCCAAATTGGCCTCTGGCGGATAAGAGTGCGAATCGTTAGATACGCTCTCGAAGCCCCAAGCATCCTTTCTCTTTGAAATGGGGTTGTGATGATTTTAGTGGTGTGCCTATTTTGGGAACCAGTATTGTATAGGTTGATTTTCTTATGAAGTGGTGGAAGATCTGACCCGGTAAAGTGAAGTTTCTGCTTTCTACTCGCAGTTCTCAGTTCGTAATCGTATCTGTACATACCTATCGAGTTCTTGTGATTTCTAAGTATGCGATGCCTAAATATAAGGAAGCTATGAGTGTTTAACATGAGCCTACATGAGCGTCATTCCTGAGGACATCCTAAAGTTGGAATCACGAGGGATGGAGTTGGTTGAAGTGGTCGCTACAATACAAGGAGTCATCCAAAAAGCCGACTCGTGGTCTGGAGAGACTGGGAAATCCGTGAAAGAAATGTTGGTGCTCGTGCTGGCTCGAAATCCCGGTTGGAGTGCATTGTTGGACTTGCTGCGTGGCGAGTCTGCATCGTCAGACGATTTTCCGAATTACTCTTCACAAGAAGCAGCATCATTCAAGTATTTACCTCTAGTGTCAGTTGAGGTCGAATAATCATTCTCGTCATTGAAACTTTCATTGACTGATTTAAGAAAAATCATTCAAAACTGAAAACATAGAAAAAATGTTTGTTTTACAGACCAATGCAGATCTACTTCATTGACTCGCCTAATTCTGAACATTTTGTAAATGGACTTTTAAACTGTAACATTTATAAGAAAACTTCTCATATATACACAGTACCTGAAACTTGAATGCGAGTATATCGCAGTGTATCATACATACAACTAGAAAATTATGTTCCTATATGAAGATATGTTATTGTTTTTTTCGTTTCACTTTATTTTCTACAGTTTTTAACGGTATTTTTCGAGCATGTTCTGCATATTTAGCCGCATATAATGTTTTTTTCGAGCATATCTATCGAGCATAAAACACATGGTTTTCCAGCATATCTCGAGAATTTATCGAGCATATCGATCCGAGCCCTAGTTATAACTTATAAGTGTCATCTATATTTTGTTTCATTAGTCGTTAGGCTAGGTTTAATTTCTTATTACAATACAGTACTTATAACCAGAACAATGTACAGTATACGCTACATTAAGGGGCTCATTAGCCTCAGAAGCAGTTCTTTATTAATAACTGAAATTCAATAAGCGCCGAAGTTTTCTTCGATTCTGACAAAACAGCTGGTCATATGACTAAAGTAATAGATAATACGGCTTACACACAATTAACCGTCAATTGTGCACACCTAACGTGGCTTGCACTAACACAAAGAGCAACTGGACTACCGAGTGAATACTTGGCAACAACACGCTAAATTCAGAGATCCGATTATCAGCAAAACCACTGATTGGCGATAAATAACAAAGGAGTCCATGTCTTGCTAACATAGGTGGAATTCCGCTGCGATTTAAGAATTTGGGTTTTGCTACCCCAAACTGTCAAAATAACGAAGTTATGCATTAAATCGGGAACAGAATGTGGAATTTTTACGTTACATACTAAATAAATACAATCATAGCAATTTTCAAGGATCTATTAACAGCTTCTCACAGCCGTAGGTTGGCTACACTTGTCCCTTTCCCCTCTTCTTCCACCATCCCCAAACGTCATGGTCACAGATTCAGCGGCTGGACTAAAGTAGATACATTACAATAAAATACTCGGATAGATTTATGAACGTCAAGGACACATGGCTGATGACCATCATGTTCCTAGTAAAAATAAAAAGTCAACCTCTGGCACTATACAGCCCATGAAGGGCCTAGGCCGACCAAGCGACCTCTTCCCAGCCAATTGGCCTGCAGATATTGGAGTGACGCGTGATCAGCGCATCGGGTCCCTTTGGCCGTTAACCTTGGTTTTCGTGATAGGGGTGCTGCCTCACTGTCATACAGCTACTCAATTGTCCTCACGAGGCTGAGGGCACCCCGTTCCAACCCTCACGTCAGTTTTAAAAATGCTTGAGAGAGCCGGGAATCGAACCCGCGGCCTCCGGGTGAGAGGCAGGTGCGCTACCCCAACACCACGGGGCCGGCATCATGTTCCTAGTATCTAAACAAAACAATTAATTGCCCTTATGTCATAGAAACGTGAGATTTAGCATAAAGTTATTTGTATTTTGTAGAGTAATAGGAGCAGACATGACAACATTATTACTAAGCACGCTGTAACTTCAGCCTTTTCAGAAAACTGTGATAAGTGCTGTTTTATATGGCTGACGCCATACACTTTAGGAGATAACATATTAATCCTACGCAGATGTGGATACAGATTACAAGAGGGATCAACTGCAAGAATCATGGAAATGCTTAAGCCATTCTGGCTTTTAGATTGATTACTCGTGGGAGCGAGAGAAGAGCAGCCAGAAATAACTGCACATTTGAGTCCAGAGAACACAGCTTGCGATCAAGAATGGGATTAGTCATACTAGTGGTGGTTGTGATTTCTACTTTTGAGACGAAGCATCTAAGTCACTTGCCCCTAATGATACGGATGATAGTGAAAACGAATATTAATTGCTACAATTAAAATGAAATTCTGTACGGTGATCAAGGGCACAACTAGAAGTTCACCTGTGTGTAGGGTTACCAACCGTCCGGCTTTTGCCGGACAAGTCCTGCTTTACATTTATTTTGGTTATGTCCGGCCGGCATTTCTAATTTATCGAAAATGACCGGCAATTTATTATTTTTGTTACAAGATTGCTCATTTAGGTTTTCCCCTTTAAGACAGACAGAGGCGGCTTCGGTGGCCTAGTCGGTAGCATGCTGAGCTTCTATGCCCAAGATAACGGGTTCAAACCTGGCCGAAGTCGTCAGATTTTTAAAAGCGTTAAAAATCCCTCAGTATGCCTTCCTTCGGAGGGGAAGTAAAGCCAACGGGCCCATGTCATAGATATATGGCATGTAAAAGAACCTTCCACTAACTACAATTGTGTGAAGTTATATTTGTAGGTTAGATTAATTGTTTAACGCTCTATGAAGTTCCAACATTCGCCGCCAGGTGCCAGTTGCGGTGTCATTTAGTAGCCAAGTTCACAGCTAGGTGTCGTTGATGGTAGCATTTGGTAGCAAAAGTAGGAACTACTTGAAATTGATCGTCTGCAGTCCTTAGCTGAATTACAGATAACACACAACAATACAGCCATCAAAATTAACACCGATTATCAGACCGATTCTACACTCACCCAAAGTACACGGGGCAACATGACCGCGTTGTCGCAGCACCTTAAGTCAGACAAAGCCAAAGTCAGACAGATGTTAAACACATTTTCAGAAGATGGTTTGGATAAAGAATGTAAGGTCTTTATGGGAAATGTATCTTGTTTCAGTGAAACTTGCACTTTGGATAAATGGATGCATCCTATGGAGGAATTCAAGTGTTTCAAATGGTTGAGATTTCAAAACATTAAGGACTTCAGCTTTAAGGATATTGTACCATGTATTCAATATTTACAGTCAAAGGGTGTAGAAATAGATGATTCAAAATTATTCGACCAGTTCTGCAACGTAAGGGCTTATTCTAAAAGTTCAACTTCGGATAAAGACACAACACTAGACCAACAATGGTCTGTTTTCTTTAATAAATGCCAGAACATTGAGGTATTTTCTGAACTTTTGAACATTTGCCAGTTTGCCATACCAGACAGCAATACCACCACTGAACGTGTGTTTTCATTCATAAAAGCTTAATGGACAAAAGAAAGGAACTGTTTGTTAGTAGAATCAGTGAAAGGAATGCTATTTGAGAAGTTTAATTTCAAAGATATGTTGTGGGATGAATTTTATAAATATGTGCTTCAAGAAAGTACCGTAATTCGAGTCGTCTTTCAAAAGTAGGTCAAGGTAAAGAACTGCAGCAAGGACCGATCATTAAGTAAGGACTTTTGTAAAACGTTATGTGTAATATAATGCGTCATCTTCTTATCGATGGAACTTGTCACGCAGTTTTCATAAATGTCCTGCTTTTTTCAGAGCAATGTCCTGCATTTGGAAATTTTCAGTTGGTAACCCTACCTCTGTGACGTTCAAAAACCTATTAACTACAAACCGAACATGGCGGTCAAGCGATGTTGAAAGTTTTAAATAGACTTTTCTCGCGATTTAACCATCTGAGCGAAGTGAAACTTGGTACAGCAAATGTTTATACGCATTGAAATGCACTCACATCTAATTTAGTTCAATTGCTTACATAACCTCAAAATGGCGGCTGTGTGAAATTTTAAAATTATGTTGTCTTTTCTTGTGTCCTAATCATGCGATCGAAGCCAACGTTTGAATAATGAACCAGCGCAATAATCGTCATCTAAGAGTACATAAGTTACCTCTATGGCCTACATATTTGAAAATCCTACATGGCGACCATCCGAAATATGTATACGATTCTCAATATCAACTAATCTATTACAGCAATCAAACTGAAATGTTATATGTTGATAGAGGCAATTAATATAAGTAGAATATAAAAATAGGCCATTTAGTTTGTCACGGAACTACTACTTAAAAATGTGGTTCTTTGTGCTGATCTTTACCGTCTACCTGATATCTCTCACGTTTATACGATCTTTTGTCATTTCTTTAAAGTAGGTGTTAACCTTTCCGTTTACAAAATCTCTTAAATCTCTGGCTGTGCATGGCTAACCTCCTTGACTTTCATAGTGCTTCAAGGAACAACGAAATTCGACATGCAAGCTACCGTTTGGGTGTCAAATAACAAAGCTAGCACCCGGCATCCGAGGCCATACGATATTATTATTATTATTATTACCATCTTAATTGTATTAACAAATCTTTCCATGACACTACAGTGACGTGTGTATACCAACTATGTGGACAAGCATGTGAACGCTACCACTTAGAGTTCTGTAGTAAAAGAAAACAATGAATCAAATACTATGCAATTCAAATCCCAGGGTGCAATTTTAGTGTACATGTTCATTCTTTATTTTCGATTGCTATTTGGCTGCAATAAGAAATTAATTAATATCATGAACTTGCACTATATGCTAGAGTTCAGGTACTATGTGAGATCGTTTTGTTCTTTAGTTCAAATAACATTTTCAAATAACGCACAATAGGCGTTACTAACCCTTTAAAATAAAAATAAAAATGTATCGTATTATCAACTTGTCATTCTACAAATTCCATGCATATAGAATGCCAATGGTATGCTAATCAATGGAGTCCCACGTAGACCAGACGTGACATCTAGTGGACAAATATTGAACAAGATAGTCCTAATAGGGCGAGTGGATTCTAGCGGCCATTAAATGAAACTTTTTAATTATAGCTGTAAGTTAATCTGTGGGCCGGCGTGCACTTCGCAGCCAGTTGGCCATGATAATTCACCTGATTGCTGTTAGATGTCTCAAGCAGATCCGCGTGCGAATTTTGTTTTAATTAAATATATATTTTCCATTGTAATATGCACAATATAACGCTTAATTTTTAAACGTCTGAGTCATTACTAAACAATAAATATAAAAAAAATCAACAAAAGAACCCAACTCTGATAGGATTTGAACCCTAGCCATACGAGTGATAGGCCAACGCTTTACCACGCAGCCAAACATGTGAACGAACATTGGCCGATATCAAATTAGTTACATACAACGTCTTAGCAAATAATGATTTAGACTAAACGATTTCTTCAGTGGAGTATTGAACCCATGGGCCATAGGGTCCATGACGGTCGAACCAATGTCCTTAAGGAAGAAATGAAAGAAAAGTATAGTTTCTTAAAGGAACGGAGAGAGATTTTAAGCCAGGAATATAGCTTAACATTGTGCAAGCGGCTAGGGACAGCTGCTCCGTAGATGAGATCACCCCACTCAACATTTCAGAGAGGGCTGGTCACGAGTATTAATAACTGAGTGGAAGTTTCCACCGAGATAGAAAGAGAAGCCTGAATCGGAATTCAAGCTGACGTGGCTGGAAATTGACAACGTCGCATACGCACCAGAAGAGGAATAATTAAAATTAACACGTTTACGAGCATAATAATGAGTAAACAAGCACAGTACAGTGAACCATTTTGAATGAGAGATTTTTCAGTATAGAGAAACCATGTAATAATTGTGCAGAAATAAACTGCCGACGTAAGACGACGTCATAGGGGAATTACCTAAGCCTCTGTGGAGGGGAGAGATCAAAAAGAATGCAACACCCACACAATTGAGGACGAGAAATTAATTAATATCTCCGAATTGCACGATCGATTCTTAGGTGCAATAAGATCATTTGACATTGAGAAGAAAAGTTTTCGGAAGGTATAATTTTTATATTTGTGGCACCATTATTTTAGAAGTTGACCACAGAAAAGGCTTGAGTCTTATTTTTTTGTAGTAAAACAGTATAAAGCTTCGGGCGTTTCCAAGCCAATCATGCAGTATTCAGACAGCCAGAGGGCACGTCACTGTGTCACATCGCATCAGTCCTACGAGCATTCCGTGAGGGGAAGTGCTGCTCCACGACGTAGAAGTAATCATTCCGACCGTCCGTGAGGGGACGTAACTCTGCGTTACATCGATAACAGCTACCAATACTCCTTGAGGGGAGAAACGCTGTTTTGCATCACCGAAGTAAGATCCAATAGCCACAGGCGTCACAGTAGTAACGACTTGCCGGCCTCCATAAGGAGCATTCACGACGAAATTTTAAAGTATCACCGTAGTGAAGTATTAGGAAAATCCTAATTATAGGATTTAGGCCGACTGTATACAAGTTAAAGTGAAGATTCGCAAGATATAGTCAGAGCAGGCTGCGAACGTCGGACTAAAAGGCGATAGGTCGTTAAATGTAACGAACAGATCATAACGTACGGAAGTATCGTACCAGACAGATAAACTGTTATTTAAGTTGAAGCAACCTAAAAAGGAAGAACAGAATAAGGTTCGAACGTAGGAGCGTTAAAAAACAGTTCAAATAAATAGAATAGGAGACTATAGACATTAGCTCCAGATAGCAGGCGAACAATTCTAATAGTACTAGAATCAAGAAGTGCTAGCTGCTAAAATATAAATCTATAGGTCTTAGAGGAGACCTCGATCCATATAGACTCTCGTTAGGATCAATAGACAGATCTACAGAGAAGCCGTTCAAGCGAGATAATAGCCAGTTATCCAGGATAGGAATAGCAGAATTGAACTCCAGGGAACAGTAGATGTTTCGGGACTTTCGGATTCTTCAGAATAGGAAGCCGACATCAGATAAATCTCACGCTTGGAAACGGGAATTTAAGAAGATCACGTGTGATAGGCGCAGAAACGCGGCCTAGTGATCGAGTAATTGTGAAGTGTAAAATAATCAAGATTGTGTGTTATATAATATTTTTAGTGTTATTATGTGTTCAAAAGGGACACACCAGTATATAAAAATGTCGTCAATATTAAGTGTTCTAGATATAGGTCCAAAAGTGTTTTTATGTAAGATGAATACCTTTAATATGGTGTAAACAGTTCGAAGTGGGCCCAAAAATGAAACGCCACACCAGATTTAAGATCATGGGATGATCTGAAAATATGTAAGTACAAAATTCATTTTTATTTGGTGTCAGAAATTGATTGTGTACAACTCACCGGAGTTTTGAGTGAAAGGGATGTGTTTTAATGAATGAATACTGAATAATCAAGAATACGGTCTGAACAATAATAAAATAAATAGAGAAATTATGAATAATCATGTAAAGAATAAATTCCGTAGGGAAATATGTGAATAAAGGGTTAAAGTATTTAACAAATGTCATAAGAGCAAGCGAAATATCATTTAATTATCATAAAAGACATTGAAATAAAGTAAAGTTGAGATATGAAAGAGATAGCTTTTGAGCTTATATAAAGAATAAAGATAATAATAATAATAATTAAATATGGAAATGTTAAATAATAATCAAATGAATTGATATGAACATAAGAATGTTAAGCCTTAACGTATGTGTAAGAAATGAGGTTCAATGGAATATTTTAAAACAGGGAGCGATTTATCGACCATGGAAAGATTAATATGTGAATTAAAATAATATGAATTGTTACTAAAGAGATTTACCAGTTCTTGGGAAGACATTTTCGGCTTAAAATAATGCATAGCGCATAATGAGCGCAAATATAATATTAAAGTGTCACGCTAGGAAAGCGTAGTGGTTAAATACTTGGTACATTACTTATGGAGGGTAGTTGATTGCAGTGAATTGATAATTGTGTAAGTCCTCTATTTGTGACATTAGTATCACGAGGCATTGTGTATGTATTTAAAAAGGGAGCTAATATATGGTATTATTGAGCGTATGTCATATGGGCCACGGCCGACTCTAAATCGCATTTTGTATAAGCCCTCTGTAAGGGATTTGTTCCCGAGGCACCTGAAGAGATTCGAATGCAGGATCTTCTTATGATAAAAGCCCCTGAAATTCTTCGTCGTCGTATGTGTATTTAATCTTCCCAATCAATGAGGACCCTCTCATAATTAATAAATGCCAAGGATATGATAATGGTCTTTGAACCAAAGAATAGTTGTTTGAATGTTACGGTACAATAAAGCCCGGTCTCCTCAGAACTGGATGAATGGAAAGGTTTGTTTTGAAAGCCTTGAAAATAAGCTACTAAATGTTGGGCCAGACGGGATGTCTCCCCACCCTAACGTGTCATAAATCGCACCCCATGTAGTGGAGTCTAGCCTTCTTAAAGCGAGAAGGAACTAAGACCGTCTCGTAAGCTGTTTTAAAGAGAAACGAATACACCAGGAGTGTTTAAAGTTGTAAACGACCCGGGCGTTGAACCGAGGTCCTTAAAGATAGATATTTCGTTTGCCAGTTCAGATCGTAGTTTCTTATATGATAATGGTCTATTTAAGACATTAAGAGATAAATAACAATCCCTAATGTAATAATGTAAGGACGTGGGATTCCACGAGTTGATTGAAGGCAACTGAGTTCGGGAGTAACTATAGTTTTTGACTGTGTCAAGTACCTTCACGCTCTGGAGTACACAGTTGATTTTCTGATTACCTTAATATGTTTGTGAAATAAAGAGAGATGATAACAGCTGAATGTGTGGACATGCCCAAAATATTGAATTAAATAATTAACAGAGATTTTAAATATAATTATATATTTGTTCTTGAGAAATAAGAAAATATAAAAGCTAATGTTTGAGGTGTACAAGAATGACACCGTAATAATGCAAATGCATGGAGCCAAAGAGCTCAGAGTTATGTAAACTTAATGTTAGTGCTTTATGGAAGTGAGACTAAGTAAGAATTGTTGGTTTATGTGGAAACCACAGGTTTTGAATTCAATATTTGTTTATTTTATTTTGTGATCCCTTGTTCATTTGGGACAAGCAGTTGATATTTGGGTTAGTAATTAATTTGTTTAAATGTTTGTAGCGCCATTAATTTTATTAATTAAATATGTTTAAATAGGAGTTGATTTTGTTGTTATTTTTGCAAGTGTATCCTCTAATTAATCCAAAATATGTGAGTAACAGAGTGGGGGAACTTACCGCTGCCCCGAAATCCCGAATTGAGCTACGCTGGTATACTGTGATTGGCATATTTCGTGCTAAATGGGCACAGGGGGATATATAAATACTGTGCTGGATTAATAACTAGAGGAACACTTAAGTCGGTCATATCATGTAAGATTAATGTAATAATAGGAATAGCTACAACGTAAAATATTAACTGACCGCATGGGTCCCTGGAAACTCATACCGAGCAGCCCTGAATATATTACATTATCAAACCCCCTAGCAAATCATGTTATGATTTTGGCGCCCAGTACGCAGGGCAGAGTTTTCCTAGGGAAAACCCGAGTTTTTCTCGAAAAATCAAAATTTTCATTTAAAAAAAAAAAATGGTTTTTCGAAATTTTGAATTTTAAACACTTCCATAAAGGTTTATGAAATTGAATAAAAGTAGTAAAAGGGTACGTTGTAAGTGAATACCCGTACCAAAGTAATATTTTAAAGAAATTGGGATACACGGATTCAGAGTATCATCTCTCAAGCATGTACTAGTGTGGTGGCATTTGTGGCCCACTGTATTCTCATAAGATGGCATTTAGTGAGGAAGTGCAAAGGCTTTTGGAGGCCATGAACAATAAATTGGGAACAATAGACAATACATTGGGCCTCCAAAAGGATGAAAATAACAAAGTGTTCGAATCCATAAATGAGAGTTTGAATAAGTTGGATAGCCAACAGATTGAAAATAAAGAAAGGTTAGGATCCATAACTGAAAGTTTAGAGTCACTAAAAACTAACAGTGAGAACATGGGCACTAAATTAGAAGCTATCGAAGCCGACGGTATAAACATGAATAAGGAACTGAAGGCTGAGATAGAAAAGATGAAAATAGAAAGTGGGAAAACCATTAAACAACAGTGGGAAGTGATGAAAACGGAGACGTTAGAGTCTCTGAAAGCCAACAGTAACGAAAACAATGGAGTACTGAAGGCTGAAATAGAAGAAACAATTAATAACAAATTTCAAGCTTTGGACACTGATTTTGGGAATAAGTTAAATGAATTAAAAGGGGAAATAAAACAGGGGTCAGATGAACTCCGAGAAAGTATAGAAGGAGACATAGATTCCAAATTTCAAATATTGGATAAAGCATTTGGGGAGAAGTTAAAGGAATTGCAAACTGAGAGTAACACGTTTAATGCAGGATTGAGAACCCAGATAAGTACTATAGAAAAAAATAGTATAGAATCCAAAAAGGAGTGCCAAGATAATTTTAAAAGTATAGGGGATAAAATTGATACCATGGAAAATAAATTTGGTGCTATAGAAACTAAATTAAATAGCTTGGAAGAATCTTGTAAAAAAAATGTAAAGGCATGTGAGGAAAAACTTGTAACCCAGATCCAAGGTGTGCAGAAAGAATTGAAAGCGCAGATAAAAACCAACAGCGATATTTGTAAGGCATCCCGGGATGAAATAAAACAAAGCGTGAATAAGCTAGGAGATAGATTTGAAGGGGTTGAAGAGAAAGTAGGGATCCTCGAGAACAAAATCGGTGTAGTTCAGACTGAGGTAACTGAGATGAAAAATCAAAATCTAAAGGACGTTCAGGAGATGAAAGATCAAATTGATCATTTTACCGGGCAGGTAGATGAGAATTTGAAAACATACGAAACAAAAATAGATCAAAGATTAGGTGTATACGAGGGGCATCTCCAGAGTGAAAGAAAACAACGAGAGAACGAAAGTAAGGAAAGTACCCATAAAATAAATGAAATAAGTCAGGGTATTATTGAGGTTCAGGAAACCATCGGCACATTAAAGGTTCATGTAGGAAAAACCAATAAGGAAATTAGTCAGGTCCAAGATGAAATGATGAAGTTGTATAAGAGTCAAGAGAAGACCGAGGGAAGGCTTGAAGGAATGAAAATAGATATGGTCAAAGGACGAAAAGAAGTGGAGAAGCAAATAAAGGAGATACGAGAGGGCCTGGAGACCATAGGTGACGTTAAGCCAGAAATTATAGACCAACATGCTAAGATCATTAAGAAAGAGGTAGAAGACCAAATAAATGGATTTAGGGATAGCTTCAGGGATGAGAAATTCCAACTCAAAAAGATAGAGGAAGATATTAAAATGAATCAAGAAAGAATTCAGAATGAATTGAGATCCCGATTGGAGAGGACGGAACTTAAGAACAGTCAAATGGAAATCCAACTCATGGCAAATGAAGAAAGTGCCCGAAGAGAAAGGAAGTTAGAATTCGAAAATCAGGAGGAGTTTCCAAAGACAGGATGGGTAGATTCCCGTGAACAAGGCACAGATACGGAGAGGGACTTAGGAGGGGAGAGCCCTTATAAGATCCCAGGATATCCAATGGCGATGTCAACCCCGTACACGAATCAGACCAATGGCCAAATAATAAACATTATAAAATCCAATGAGGACAGACCAGTAAAGTTTACGGGTAATAACATGTCTATTACTCCAAAATACTGGCTAAAAGAAGTGGCAGAGTATCTAAATGAAATGAAGGTTCCTCAGGATCGGAGACTGAGAGCTATTGAAAAGCTGTTGGCAGGTGATTGTCTCACCTGGTTCAGAAGCTTTAGATACACTTTTGATACGGTGGAAGGCTTTAGGGAAGCATTTTTAAAGCGATATTGGGCAGCAGATGTCCAAGAAAATTTAAGGCTAGATCTGTACTCTAGGAAGTACAGCACCAATGCACCTACTAAATACTCGGAATTTTTCACTGCTCAGCTGTGTAAATTCCGCGAACTGGATATTGCTCCGGCAGAAAACGACCTGTGTGCCGCCATTGCAAGACAGCTTCCACATGAGATTCAGAGGCTGCTAATCTCATCCAAAGCCAGAAGTGCGGTGGAAGTGGAAAGCGTATTACGTCAGTTAGATATGACAACTTCGCACGTAACACCTCGGCATCAGAGACAAACTGAGCAAGTACACATGGCCAGCAGTCAGGAAACTGGAGAAAAACCAGCGACCAGGAATCAGTCCACCAGTACGGATACTCCAGGACGAGATCGAGAGTATGGGCACCAGGAGCCTAGAAGGATACAGCCATATTACCGGGGAGGATATCGAGGAAGGAATCCTAGAACGACGGGTTATAGGCAACAGGAAAGCCGACCCTATAATAATAACCAGCAAAGGCCGGATAATAGAAAGAAATGGGAGAATTATCCCAGGAGAAATGTAAGGCCAGACGATAGGGATGATGAATATCGGGCCGAAATAGAAGAAAGATATCAGGAGAGTCTTCGTTATATGAACGAAAGACCAGATGAACCTGATAGGCAAAAAGTCCGTTGGAGTGAGGCAATCAAGAACAGGAAATCACCCGACCGACTAGACGGAGCTCAAAGCTTGGAACTACAAGCTCAGTTGAAGAATGAGGGAAAAGGGAGCCCTCAGGATAAAAAAAAACTCCAAATTTAAATTGTCAAAAGTGGAAACATACCAGGAGCTGGGAGGAGGTAGAAATTGTAAATTGGATAGCCAGACCAGATGAACTAATTAACGAGGATGTGGAAGGAATCCCACCTGTTAAAAGAGAACTACCTATAATTATGCTTAGGATAGAAGGATTACTGGTCAGAGCATTGATTGATACTGGGTCCACAATAAGTTTAATTACACAAACCCTGTTAAATGAATTGGAAACAAGGGGCCGAGTACTAAAGATTCCCACATCAAGTGTAAAGATTAAGGGAATTATCCCTGAAAGATCTTTGACATGTAAATTTCAGGTATACATTGATTTAATCATGGGTAACGCTGAAATTTCGCAGTGCTTTTTGCTGGTAAATCAATTACCGTATAATGTCATATTAGGTATTGATTTTATCCGTGAGAACAAGGTCATTATAGACCTAGCGCAAAACTGCATTAGAATTCAAAGAGAGGATGTGGATGAGCAAAACATTAACCTACAGGATCAGGAGGCGAAAATAGCAGAACAGGTATGGCATGTGGAAGAAGTGATTGAGGAAGATTATAAGGACATAGAAAAGATATTTGAAGTCCTCAACATAGAACTCGAAGATAATGTGGAAAATGAGTTCGAGACCAACCTGTCAGGAAAGGTGGAGGAAGCTAAAGTCAGCCTCGAAATTAAGGAACAGTTAAAGAAATTATTATTGGATTATAGGGACGTATTTGATTCCAAGCCAGGGAAGATTGAAAATTTTAAATACGCGTTCCAAGTCAACGATTGGGCACCGTTCAAACAAAAACCATACCCGGTTGCGGAAAAACATTACCCACAAACCAAGAAGACACTGCAGGAGATGATGAATGCAGGTGTTATAGAAAAGATGGCGACACCATATGTTAGTCCATTAGTGATTGTGAGTAAACCGCATGGCTCAGTAGGGGTGTGTTTAGATGCCAGAAATCTAAATGCAAAAATTATACCAGAAAATGATTCGGCACCACCCATAAAAGAAATACTGAGGAAGTTTAAAGGCAAGAAGATTTTTACGAATATTGACATGACTTCTTCGTATCATCATCTCGAACTGGAAGAGAAAACCAGCTTGTTGACTGGATTTCAGTTCGATCAACAAACATACTGCTTTAGAAGATGTCCGTTTGGATTAAAGACTGCAGGATCCGCATTAATAAGAGCGCTGGATCGAAACCTGTCAGAGGAAGTGAAAGAGTGCACTATCCGATACGTAGATGACATTTTGCTTACCTCGGAGAACATTGAGGAACATTTAGTTAAATTGAAGAAATTATTAGAAGACCTAAGAAGGGCAAATTTTAAGATAAATTTAAAGAAGTCGAACTTCTGTCAAAGGCAAGTGACATTTTTAGGGCATGTGATTGACAAGGATGGTGTTAAACCAAATCCATGCAAATTGGAATCGATAAGGGATTTTCCAAGGCCTTTGAAAGTGAAGAACGTTCGCCAGTTTTTGGGATTGATTGGGTTCTTCTCAGGACATTGTCCATTATACACCAAAACTGTTGCACCACTACAGGACCTTCTGAAGAAGGGGGGCAAGTGGAAATGGACGGAGGAAGCAGAAAAAGCATTCGTGGAGGCCAAGGAAATGCTCTTAAATTACGTGAAGCTAGGATATCCTGATTTTAATCAGAAATTTATCATTCAGACAGATGCATCCCAGATTGGAATAGGGGCAATGCTATATCAGGAGAACCCGGAAAACCCTGATAAGAAGAATTATCTAGCTTTCACAAGTAGGAGACTGAAACCACACGAGAAAAATTATACGATCAGCGAGATCGAGCTGTTAGCGATATTGCACGCGTTGCAATATTGGCGGAAGATCGTATATGGGTTTCAGGTCATTCTAAGGACGGATCATAAAGCCTTAACCTTTTTGATGAAGACTGATTTATCCAGTCAAAGGTTGATGCGTTGGGCTTTATATATTCAACAATTTGATGTCAAGATAGAGTACTGCCCAGGAAAGGAAAACATAGTTCCAGACTACTTAAGTAGACAGCCAGAGTCCATAGAAGAGGAAGTAATGGCTATAGATTTGGAAGACAGGGATCAGCGTACTCTTAATGAGTTAAGAAGCATTAGTCAAAGACAACGGGAGGATCCATGGATGAACATGCTCATATCATTCCTTGAGGGAAGCTTGATAAGAGGAACACCAGCGTACACAGAAGCTGAGAAGATAGCACAGGACTACACGTTTTATAATGGGTTATTATATAAGTTTGTGGACTCTGACCATACGAAGTTAAGGATTGTTGTACCTGCAATTTTGCAGAGGAAAATAGTATGGTTAGCCCATAGATCGTTCGGACATATGGGAGTCGACAAAACAGTCTCGATGCTGAAAGAAGCATTTATATGGCCGAGACTGAGAGAAACTGTAAGGGACACGTTAAAGACATGTGATTTATGTCAAAGGATTAAACCTAATGCATTTCTGATGAGACAGAAGCCTATACCATTGTTTCCCGAAAGGCCCGGCCAAATCATATCTATTGATAATTTTGGACCTTTGCCAAAGGCAAGAAGAGGAAATCGACACATAATGGTGGCTATGGATGTCTTCACTAAAATGGTTGTCCTTGCTCCCATACAGAAGACTAGTACCAAACAGGTGTTAAAACGACTTAAAGAAAAAGTGATACCGATTCTGGGGAAACCTGAGAATTTGTTGTCGGATCACGGCAGTTGTTTCACCAGTGTAGAGTTCAGACGAGAATTAGAAAGACTTGGAATACGCCAAATTTTGTCAAGTATTCGCCATCCTGAGGCAAACCCTGTAGAGAGAGTTATGAGAGAAACGGCCAAGTATTGTAGAATATACTGTGCCGAAGAAAATTGGAAGTGGATAGATATTTTGGATATTATTGAATTTTGTATAAATAATACAATCCATGAATCCACAGGAGAGATACCCATAACGTTACATCGGAATGAGCAACCAGAAAGACCTTGGAATCTGGTAATTCCTAGACCAGCAGACGCTCAGCCGGGAAGAGATGTACGAATTAGGAGAGCCTTTGAGCATCTAAAAGCTCAAGCCGACAGGAGGCAGAGAAGAAATAGGCATAAGAGGTATCATCGACCATTATTAGCAGGAGAAATGGTGTTAGTGAAAAGACCAGCCATTTCGGATCCAGGGAACCGTGTGTACAAGAAGTTCCAGAAAATGTATCACGGACCATATCAGATAATCAGAGATTTGAGGAATAACGCATATAGAATTCGGCACTGTGAAACGGATCACGAAGTGACCATGAATTCAGCAAATTTGAAATTATATTACCCTCCCGAAGATTTTGATGAAGAAAATGAACAAGCCCTGGTCATGGAAACATTTGAAGATGAATCCGCTTTTGACATAAATAAGAATGAGAAAGAAATAGAAAATAGAGCTCAAGCATTCGAGTGCGAATGCGAATTGGAGAAAGTATATTGGGAAATTAAAGAAATAATTGAATTTATTGAAGAAGAAAATTCCAATTTAAGGAAAGAAAATGATGAAATAAGGAAACGGGTAGGGATAGACCAAACCCGTGAGGGAGAATGAGGTTCTGGGAACTTAAAGTCCAGACAAAGAAAGAAAGAAAGAAAGAAAGGGTAGGGACAGAGCATACCCGACCTACACAATTACCGGATACGACTTAAAAGAGGTAAAAATAACAGTAAATACGGATGACGTTATGATTGATTCGACGGAAAGGAAATACAAATTAAAGTGAAATAAATTTCCTCAAAAATTTTCGAAAATTTATTTACCTAAGGAGGGGAGAGATGAACCCATGGGCCATAGGGTCCATGACGGTCGAACCAATGTCCTTAAGGAAGAAATGAAAGAAAAGTATAGTTTCTTAAAGGAACGGAGAGAGATTTTAAGCCAGGAATATAGCTTAACATTGTGCAAGCGGCTAGGGACAGCTGCTCCGTAGATGAGATCACCCCACTCAACATTTCAGAGAGGGCTGGTCACGAGTATTAATAACTGAGTGGAAGTTTCCACCGAGATAGAAAGAGAAGCCTGAATCGGAATTCAAGCTGACGTGGCTGGAAATTGACAACGTCGCATACGCACCAGAAGAGGAATAATTAAAATTAACACGTTTACGAGCATAATAATGAGTAAACAAGCACAGTACAGTGAACCATTTTGAATGAGAGATTTTTCAGTATAGAGAAACCATGTAATAATTGTGCAGAAATAAACTGCCGACGTAAGACGACGTCATAGGGGAATTACCTAAGCCTCTGTGGAGGGGAGAGATCAAAAAGAATGCAACACCCACACAATTGAGGACGAGAAATTAATTAATATCTCCGAATTGCACGATCGATTCTTAGGTGCAATAAGATCATTTGACATTGAGAAGAAAAGTTTTCGGAAGGTATAATTTTTATATTTGTGGCACCATTATTTTAGAAGTTGACCACAGAAAAGGCTTGAGTCTTATTTTTTTGTAGTAAAACAGTATAAAGCTTCGGGCGTTTCCAAGCCAATCATGCAGTATTCAGACAGCCAGAGGGCACGTCACTGTGTCACATCGCATCAGTCCTACGAGCATTCCGTGAGGGGAAGTGCTGCTCCACGACGTAGAAGTAATCATTCCGACCGTCCGTGAGGGGACGTAACTCTGCGTTACATCGATAACAGCTACCAATACTCCTTGAGGGGAGAAACGCTGTTTTGCATCACCGAAGTAAGATCCAATAGCCACAGGCGTCACAGTAGTAACGACTTGCCGGCCTCCATAAGGAGCATTCACGACGAAATTTTAAAGTATCACCGTAGTGAAGTATTAGGAAAATCCTAATTATAGGATTTAGGCCGACTGTATACAAGTTAAAGTGAAGATTCGCAAGATATAGTCAGAGCAGGCTGCGAACGTCGGACTAAAAGGCGATAGGTCGTTAAATGTAACGAACAGATCATAACGTACGGAAGTATCGTACCAGACAGATAAACTGTTATTTAAGTTGAAGCAACCTAAAAAGGAAGAACAGAATAAGGTTCGAACGTAGGAGCGTTAAAAAACAGTTCAAATAAATAGAATAGGAGACTATAGACATTAGCTCCAGATAGCAGGCGAACAATTCTAATAGTACTAGAATCAAGAAGTGCTAGCTGCTAAAATATAAATCTATAGGTCTTAGAGGAGACCTCGATCCATATAGACTCTCGTTAGGATCAATAGACAGATCTACAGAGAAGCCGTTCAAGCGAGATAATAGCCAGTTATCCAGGATAGGAATAGCAGAATTGAACTCCAGGGAACAGTAGATGTTTCGGGACTTTCGGATTCTTCAGAATAGGAAGCCGACATCAGATAAATCTCACGCTTGGAAACGGGAATTTAAGAAGATCACGTGTGATAGGCGCAGAAACGCGGCCTAGTGATCGAGTAATTGTGAAGTGTAAAATAATCAAGATTGTGTGTTATATAATATTTTTAGTGTTATTATGTGTTCAAAAGGGACACACCAGTATATAAAAATGTCGTCAATATTAAGTGTTCTAGATATAGGTCCAAAAGTGTTTTTATGTAAGATGAATACCTTTAATATGGTGTAAACAGTTCGAAGTGGGCCCAAAAATGAAACGCCACACCAGATTTAAGATCATGGGATGATCTGAAAATATGTAAGTACAAAATTCATTTTTATTTGGTGTCAGAAATTGATTGTGTACAACTCACCGGAGTTTTGAGTGAAAGGGATGTGTTTTAATGAATGAATACTGAATAATCAAGAATACGGTCTGAACAATAATAAAATAAATAGAGAAATTATGAATAATCATGTAAAGAATAAATTCCGTAGGGAAATATGTGAATAAAGGGTTAAAGTATTTAACAAATGTCATAAGAGCAAGCGAAATATCATTTAATTATCATAAAAGACATTGAAATAAAGTAAAGTTGAGATATGAAAGAGATAGCTTTTGAGCTTATATAAAGAATAAAGATAATAATAATAATAATTAAATATGGAAATGTTAAATAATAATCAAATGAATTGATATGAACATAAGAATGTTAAGCCTTAACGTATGTGTAAGAAATGAGGTTCAATGGAATATTTTAAAACAGGGAGCGATTTATCGACCATGGAAAGATTAATATGTGAATTAAAATAATATGAATTGTTACTAAAGAGATTTACCAGTTCTTGGGAAGACATTTTCGGCTTAAAATAATGCATAGCGCATAATGAGCGCAAATATAATATTAAAGTGTCACGCTAGGAAAGCGTAGTGGTTAAATACTTGGTACATTACTTATGGAGGGTAGTTGATTGCAGTGAATTGATAATTGTGTAAGTCCTCTATTTGTGACATTAGTATCACGAGGCATTGTGTATGTATTTAAAAAGGGAGCTAATATATGGTATTATTGAGCGTATGTCATATGGGCCACGGCCGACTCTAAATCGCATTTTGTATAAGCCCTCTGTAAGGGATTTGTTCCCGAGGCACCTGAAGAGATTCGAATGCAGGATCTTCTTATGATAAAAGCCCCTGAAATTCTTCGTCGTCGTATGTGTATTTAATCTTCCCAATCAATGAGGACCCTCTCATAATTAATAAATGCCAAGGATATGATAATGGTCTTTGAACCAAAGAATAGTTGTTTGAATGTTACGGTACAATAAAGCCCGGTCTCCTCAGAACTGGATGAATGGAAAGGTTTGTTTTGAAAGCCTTGAAAATAAGCTACTAAATGTTGGGCCAGACGGGATGTCTCCCCACCCTAACGTGTCATAAATCGCACCCCATGTAGTGGAGTCTAGCCTTCTTAAAGCGAGAAGGAACTAAGACCGTCTCGTAAGCTGTTTTAAAGAGAAACGAATACACCAGGAGTGTTTAAAGTTGTAAACGACCCGGGCGTTGAACCGAGGTCCTTAAAGATAGATATTTCGTTTGCCAGTTCAGATCGTAGTTTCTTATATGATAATGGTCTATTTAAGACATTAAGAGATAAATAACAATCCCTAATGTAATAATGTAAGGACGTGGGATTCCACGAGTTGATTGAAGGCAACTGAGTTCGGGAGTAACTATAGTTTTTGACTGTGTCAAGTACCTTCACGCTCTGGAGTACACAGTTGATTTTCTGATTACCTTAATATGTTTGTGAAATAAAGAGAGATGATAACAGCTGAATGTGTGGACATGCCCAAAATATTGAATTAAATAATTAACAGAGATTTTAAATATAATTATATATTTGTTCTTGAGAAATAAGAAAATATAAAAGCTAATGTTTGAGGTGTACAAGAATGACACCGTAATAATGCAAATGCATGGAGCCAAAGAGCTCAGAGTTATGTAAACTTAATGTTAGTGCTTTATGGAAGTGAGACTAAGTAAGAATTGTTGGTTTATGTGGAAACCACAGGTTTTGAATTCAATATTTGTTTATTTTATTTTGTGATCCCTTGTTCATTTGGGACAAGCAGTTGATATTTGGGTTAGTAATTAATTTGTTTAAATGTTTGTAGCGCCATTAATTTTATTAATTAAATATGTTTAAATAGGAGTTGATTTTGTTGTTATTTTTGCAAGTGTATCCTCTAATTAATCCAAAATATGTGAGTAACAGAGTGGGGGAACTTACCGCTGCCCCGAAATCCCGAATTGAGCTACGCTGGTATACTGTGATTGGCATATTTCGTGCTAAATGGGCACAGTATATTATTTATAAATAAAATATTTCATACAAAGTTTATATATTTTCTATCAGTAGGCTATATTGCATGCAATACTCAAATTAGTGAAATATTGGTCAGGCTCAAGATATCAGCTGCCATCTTGTTTTCTGAGGCGGTTCAGCTTTTTAAAATCCCTTCGGCACTGTAGTATTACAATATAAACTTTTAATTTCGATTGTGCCACGTCCTTTAGAACAGTTAAAACAATTCTCGGCTCGATAATCGGAACTGATGGGTCCCATGATATGGATTATAAAGTTTGCATAATTTGCACGGCCGCCATCCTGCAATGGTACGGCGGATCACCTTGTAGTTTGGGAACAAGACCGGTCCTATATGACGGTATGCTGTTATCAAATTTGGTCGAGTTCGGATGATTTGTTTAGTCGTTATTTTATTTTACGTTTTGAACGTTTGAGTGGCCGCCATTCAGTTTTGGTAAAGATAGCGACGATATAAAACATGACACTGAGGTGCCCTTTGCTAGTGCTACCACTGTACCAAATTTCGTTCAATTCGGTTTCACCGTGTTTGGATTGATAGGGAGGGACAGACATTCAGAGTACACACACACACACACACTCACACAGACAGACACACATTTTTTAGCCCTGTGTAGATCTCATAAGTCTACTTTCATTTTTTTTGCAGAAATCGAAAGTAGGCTAATAGTACGAAAATAAACAAAAATAACTTACAGATATAAAAGCCATAACAAATTTCAAATCAAAAAGAAGGAGATATTATCAATGAAGAACTTGGTCTCTCGAACTGTGTGTTGTTTCTGTCCTCGCCGTCAGCACGTTCTCTGCTTAGCACGTGAGAGCTTACTGCGGTCTGAAAGCACCATAATGTAGCTAAACGAGGCAAGTTAGAGACCACGTAGCCAGCGTCATGAACTGGCCAATTGCTCGCTTTGAGGCTCATTTCAGCAAGAGCAAGACATAAGGAAGCTAACGCTGCGCCGTGGCACAACAGACTTACCGCCCTTGTGGGTGCCTTTCATTATACATTATTAGGTTTTACGAGGCTACGAATACATTCTTAATCCTGATAGTGATTTTTTTTTTTTTTTTACCGAAATCGTTACTAGGGTGCGTGATGGCGCAGTGGTCCTGCTGCTTTCCTCTCACTACGGACGGCTGGCTGCGTGGCTCAGCGGTGACGTTCTCGCCTTCTGTTACCAAGGGTGCAGGATCGAATCCTGGCGCAGCCTGATGGCATATGAGGGTGCGCAAATTCAAAGGAGCCGTGTCCGTAGATTTACTGGCACGTTACAGATCCCCTTTGGGGCAAAATTCTCCCACCCCGGCGACTCTAAAAAGCTGCAATTGTTAAAAGGGTCATAAAACCATTAACATTATTATCATCTCACTACGGAGAATCGAGTTCTATTCCCAGTTAATGAACGTGAGGTATCACGTCCTGTGGTTCAAATTTCTCGTAAAAAGGAGATATTTCGGCTCATGTTAGCGAGATGAACGACCATGTTGGATTACTGGCTACCTTCTTTCTTTCTTTCTTTCTTTCTTTCTTCCTTTCTGTTTCCTTCTCACTCTCTCTTTTTTCTTTCTCTCTCAATCTCTCTTTCTTTCATTCTCTTTCTTTTCTTCTTTCTCCTCTTTCTCTTTCTCTCTATTTCTCTTTTTCTCTTTATTTTTCTTTCTTTCATACTCTTTGTATCACTCGTTCTTTCTTTCTGTTTCTCATTTTTTTCTCTCCCTCGTTACTATAATTGTTAGACTATTATTATTCATATTGTGAATGTAAGTGAAATGTTTTATTTTATAAGCCCTAATCTTATTTTATGTAGCGTGCTATTGTAAAGGAGCTCTTAAGCTCCGAGTGTAGTCGTGAAAATAAAATCAATCAATCAATCAATCAATTTTTCTCTTCCTTTCTTTTCTTTCTCTATTTCGTTATTTCTTCCTTCCTTCCAAAGTCACTTCTAATCAGATTCTCAACGGATCGCACGAGGATAAGTAAATGCTGTTTCATATCCACCTCTTGAGTGAAATGTCCCTAGAAGAGTCGCTAATCGAATCCACTCCATCTTGACGAGCTTCCGTTGGCATACATATTGTAGATGATGTCCAATTGTTTCCAATAGTTTATTATCAAATTATGAAACTGATTTCATTTTTCAGCTTACGCCATATTCATAATAATGAACAGGCACATGTATAATGTATTGATATTGCTCTGCTATCATTACAATAATATGTCAATGAGGTCACTTTGTGTGTATTTATAAGGGTCTAATAACCTGTGATTGATCCTACCTATGCTAATATAAGTAGATAATGAGTGTAGCTGAATGGATTGTGTCTTATTGATGGACTTCAGCGGTGCCATGAAGTCTAAGCTCCTATCTAATGGATGTCTATGAAAATGTCATTGCGGTGGTGGTTAAGAAGTGGAACATCCTGCCTTCCAATTATGTAAAACTAGCTATTACCCGCGGCTTCGCCCGCAATAACATTCGGAATCCCGTTATAACATTAGTTATATAGATAGATAAGCATGGGTCCTAGCGGAAAATAATTTTATCACCTGAAACCAAAAATGCATGGGACGAAAAAACACATCAAAATATCATGTTGGTTTCAGACCCTAAAAGACGTGAAAAATATAATAAAATATAATATTTTTTTTGAAATTTCATTCGAATCAATTTTTATGTAATTCCTGGGACTTAGAAAATTCCGGCCAAAAAGTACAAAATCATTAATAACTCCCTAAGTATTCGTCGTATGATGAAATAGCAAGAGACAAAAAAGATGCAATGTGTTATTGTCTACAACATAGGCCATGTATAATTTTCCACTCAGAAATGTTACCTGTTTTTTTTTCCAGAATTTCACCCCTCCCCATGGGCCCCTTAAATTGGATTTATGAAAAAAAAAAGGTCAAACACCTATTTACTTATTTTTTATGCTGATTTTTTCCGCTGAGTTTCAAACTCCTTGCCTATGTCGTTTAAGAGATACAGTACACGCTCCGTTAGGAATTCTTCAACCCCCACTTTTCACCCCTTTCACCTCATAATATACACCACATCGAAAAACCCTCAGACACATGTCTTCTTATTTTTAATGATGAGTTTATATGCCGAGTATCAGATTCCCCAATGAAACCAATCGGAAAGTGCAGGTCTAGCCCCTTAACATCCTTTTAGAACCGAAATATCCTAAAACCCTTTCTTAGTGGACGTTTGCGGCCCTTGAGGAAGCTGCTTACCAAATTTCATTGCAATCCGTTCGGTGGTTTTTGAGATTTCGTGATGAATGCATGAGTGGTATTTGAGCTTTATATAATAGACAAGCTGACCCGGCAGACGTTGTCCTGCCAATCAAAGAAAGTGTTGTAACTTTGTTTCTTGAAGTGCTTTTAGATACACAATATTTTTTTCAATTTCTGTTAACTGCCTCTAAACTATCGTGAATTGAATTAACTAATTTAGAAACATTCGTTGGAGCGTGCACAACAACTCTCCAAAGTTTCATCGCAAACTGATAAATGGCATTTAACGCATACGGGATTTGGTTAAAATGATTCGTGCGCTGTCACTCATTTGTTGAATCTACTCGTGCTCTACCAACTGTGAAATGTATTTACTAAGTTAGAAAGCTTTACGTAAGTGTACACAACAACTCATCAAAGTTTCATCGGAATCGGATATGAACGCATACGGGATTTTCTTTAAACGATTCGCGTGCCGTAACTCATTTGTTGAATCTACTCATGCGCTACCTATTGAAAAATAGATTTACTAAGCCTGAAACCTTCTCTGGAGTGTACTCAATGATTCAACAAGGTTTCATCGCAATCGGATGAATGATATATGACCGCATACGGGACATTGTGGAAACGATTCGCGCACCGTCGCTCATTTGTTGAATCTACTCTTGCGCTACTTATTAAAAACTGGATTTACTAAGAAAGAAACATATCCTGGAATGTACACAACAATTCACCAAAGTTTCATCGCAATCGGATAAATTGTATATAGACGCATACGGTACTTTGTTGAAATGATTCGCGTGCCGTCACACATTTGTTGAATCTACTCGTGGGCTACCTATTGTAAAATGGATTTATTAAGCCAGAAACCTTCCGTAGGGTGTACACATCTCACCCAAGTTTCATCGTAATCGGACGAATGGTATTTGAACGCATACGGGACCTTATTGAAACGCTTCCCGCGTCGTCGCTCATTTGTTGAATCTACTCGTGCGAAACCTCCTGTGATATGGATTTTTTAAGCTAGAAACCCTCACGTAAGTGTACACAGCATCTCACCCAAGTTTCATTGCAATCGGATGAATGGTATATGAACGCATACGGGACTTTGATTAAAAGTTCGCGCGTCGTTGCTCATTTGTTGAATCTACTCGTGAGCTACCTATTGTAAAATGGATTTACAAAGTTACAAACCCTCACGTAAGTGTACACAACATCTCACCCAAGTTTCATCGCTATCGGACGAATGGTATTTGAACTCATACGGGACTTTGTTGAAACGCTTCGCACGTCGCCGCTCATTTGTTGAATCTACTCGTGCGCAACCTCCTGTGAAATGGATTACTAAGTTAGAAGCCTTCACTTAAGTGTACACAACAACTCATCAAAGTTTCATCTCAATCTATGAATGGTATATAAACTTATACGGGATTTTGTTGAAACGCTTCGCGCGTCGTCACTCATTTGTTGAATCTAGTCGTGCGCTACCTAATGTGAAATTGATTTACTAAGCCAGAAGCCTTCCCTGGAGTGTACACAACATCTCAACCAAGTTTCATCGCTATCGGACGAATGGTATTTGAACGCATACGGGACCTTTTGGAAACGCTTCGCGCGTCGTCGCTCATTTGTTAAATCTATTCGTGCGCTATCTATTATAAAATGGATTTACTAAGTCAAACACTTTCCCTGGAGCTCACTCAACATATCACCCAAGTTTCATGGCAATCGGATGAATGGTATATGAACGCATACGGTACTTTGAAACGCTCCAACGTGCAGAGACAAACAGTAGAATTCGACATCACTGCCACCTTTGGTAAAAAAAACCACAACTTTCCGCCACGGGCGGAGTGTATGTAATGGCGGTAGTTGCACAGGTTGCGACCAGGTGGCTCTAACGTGCAGAGACAAACCGTCCAAAGACATCAGCTTTCACAAAGGCCAAGGCTAGTGGTTTCCATGACGACTGTTTTTGACTGTATGTTATGGTTCTAAAATTGTGTGTAAATTGTGGTTCTATAATTGTGTTCATTCCACCTAGCGGGTCAGATTGTGAATCTAAACCATACATGGACCCACCCTAATATACATACCAAATTCCATCAAAATCGGTTCAGTCGTTTAGGAGGAGCTCAGTCACATACACACGTGTCGAAGCATTATATATATAAAGATAGTAACCAAAATGGAATCTCTATAATGGTGTTTGAAGTCATTTTAAGTGTTGCCTTAAAAATCGAAATTTGATGTTTTCCATTTATCTCATATTTGTTTTCTGGATTAGGGAATAGCCCATCACAATTGGGTAAATCGTGTTCACCGACTGAAAACATCAAATTTTGATGTAATCTCTATCGAAGGCATTAGAAACAATAGATGAAAATGAGTTGTTGGATAGGTGACTTGATTGTGATTTTTTTTAAATATTATTGCCTTGAAACTTGCAATGAATGTGAATCGGATCCTGCGAAAAGTGAATCAGATTGAGAAATACCTACCATATATGTTCTGATGAACTGTGGGGATTCAAAACGAATCTGATTAAATCAACTTCCACCAATAGTAGCAGATATTGCAAACAATATTTTGTTTGCAGCCTTATGTGAGATAACGTAGTTCACGCGTATTGCGGTTGTACGGTGGATGATCAGCTCCCAGACGAACTTCTGCTGAACAGTTCCTGTCCTCATCCTGCTCCGAGAGATTTCCACCTATTATTTCACGTCAGGAAATTTCCATTCTCCGGTCAACATTTTCACACTGACGAAGAGCTGGAGATGAATGTCACACGCTGGTTCCATTTGCAGGCGACAGACTCCTATGACACGGGACTACAGTTGATACCGCACTATGACAAGTGTCTGAATTCGTTTGGTGCCTATGTCGAAAAATACCTGACACATTGCTATACCTGCTGCCAATAAAGTTTTGCATACAACTATGTTCTCTTTCTTTTTTCTTTAATAGGGAAAGTAACGAGGGGTGTTCAAATGTAAAGGTATGAAACAATACTGTGGATACAATGTACTTTGTTATTCAAAAGTAATCACCACATGCCTGTGCACAGGTGTCCCATTGCTTCACTAGCCGCAAGATTCCCTGTTCCCAGAAGTCTTGTGGTTGTGACAGGAGCCAATCCTGTACGGTGTCCTTTAGTTCGACGTCCGATTGGAAACGTTTTCCTTGAGATGTTTTTTAACGGACCAAACAGATGGAAGTCGCAGGGTGACACGTCCGGGTTGTAAGGCGGATGCTCAAGTTGCCCCAACTTGAACGTGGCCAATACACCTTGTGTGACGTTAGAGACGTGTGGGCGAGCGTTATCATGGAGCGGAATCACTCACTTCGTGAGCAGTCCAGGCCGGTTGTTCTTGATGGACTAGGCTACGGAGTGTCGCACAATACAAGCCACTGTTAATGCTTCGTTTCAAGGGAAAATGTTTCCAATCGGACGACGAACTAAAGGAAAACGTGCAGGATTGGCTCCTGTCACAACCACAAGACTTCTGGGAACAGGGAATCCTGCGGCTAGTGAAGCAATGGGACACCTGTGGTGATTACTTTTGAATACCGAATAAATTGTACAGTCAGTATCATTTCATACCTTTTCATTTGGTCACCCCTCATACTTTCTGGATGCACCTCGTATATTATATTATTATGTGGAACAGTATGTCGAATAGCGTATTGCAGAACTGGGAATATTTTCAATTCAATTTGTACTCGTAATTAGCGTGTGCAGCCCGTGGCAGTTATTATAGACTGCATTGAAATATGTAATGCATTGACTATTCATTTTTGTTGCATGACATAGACAATCACCACCCTGTCCATGGACGTTCAGCTATGGAAATTAAATTATAATTTTAAATAAATATGCTGGCACAATTTTTCATTAGCAGGCCTAATTGCTGGTATTCATAATGCATTCCACAACAAAGAGCATATTTACTGAAATGTATTTCAGTAATGGCACCAATTAAGTAATTTTCAGAAAGTCCACAATACAGTGCACAAACTAAACAAAATGATTCAGTTATCAAATGCAAGTTGCGTACGATTAAAGATCTAGTAACGTTGTCCAGGATGGCTCTGATGACCATAGTTTCTATTTGGCTGTCCTTATTGGTGACTTAGCCCACAAAAAACATGCCATTTTTAAGATAGAATTGTTGCTGATTAATTTCGTGTCTTAGTGACATCGTGATCATGTAACCCCGTGTGATGATGATGGTGGTGATAAACATCTTGGTTAACGACCCGTAATGGTTTGGGTGATCGTGAAATTGAACCTATAAGTACATCTAACTACACATTCACAATACAACTAAAACAAACTACAGGCTTACATAGTAGAAGAAGAAATAACAAGTAGTTCCGTGAAGAACTAAATAGCCTATTTTCATATATCGTACTAATATTAATTGCCCCTATCAACATACTTCAGTTTGATTGCTGTAATAGATTCGTAAATATTGAGAGCCATCTAAATATTTTGGATGGTCACCATGTTGGATTTTGTATTATAGGCCTTAGATTTAAGTACTATTACATGGAGATTTTTGTGCAGGTGTTTGATTCAAACTTCAATCACATGATTAAGACACAAGAAATAAAAGCGGGATTTTAAAATTTCGCTCAGCCGCCATCTTGTGGTTATGAAATAAATTTAAATGAATTAGATGTCAGTCGATTACAATTTGTATAAGCATGTACCATATCACGTTTCACTGCGCTCGGATGGTTAAAACGCATGAAACGTCCATTTGAATATTTAAATTTCGCGTAGCCACCATGTTGGATTTGTGCTCGCCAGGTTATTGAAAGTCCCATAGGTGAACTTATGCTTATAGCCTCTATACACTTACAACATTTCAGTTTGACTGCTGTAGTAGATTAATAGATATTGAGAACCGTCTAAATATTTCGGATGGTCGCCATGTTGGATTTTAATATATGTAGGCCATAGAGTTATGTACTACTAGATGATGATTATTGTGTACGTTCATTATGCAGATGTTGATTTCGATCCCATGATTAGAACACAAGAAATAAAAACTTAATTTTCGAAATTCGCACACCCGCCATCTCGAGGTTACGTGAACAATTGAACTAAATTAGATACCAGTGCATTGCAATGTGTATAAACATTTTCTGTACGAAGTTTCATTGCGTTTGAATCATTAAATCGCGAGAAAAGCCTATTTAAAACTTTCAAATTCGCTTGGCCGCCATGTTCGTATTGTAGTTAACCGGTTTTTGAAAGCCTCATAGATTAACTTCCAGTAGTGCCTTTTATCTCCGTACAAAATTTCAGGGTGATACCGGTAATAGTTTCAGAGATATAGAATGCCGCTTAAATAATTCGCACAGCCGCCATATTGAGGTTATGTAAACAATTAAACGAAGTTAGATGTGTATATAATGTGTATAAACATATACTGTACCAAGTTTCATTGCGATTGGTTGGTTAAATCGCGAGAAACGTCTATTTAAACGTCGCAAATTCGCTTTGCCGCCATGTTGGTTCTGTAGTTACCAGATTTTCAAAAGTCACATAGGTGAACTTCTAGTAGTTCCCTTTATCACCTTAAGAAAATTCCAGGGTGATATCGGTAATAGTTTCTGAGATATTGAATGCTGGTGAAATATTTCGCACAGCCGCCATGTTGGATTGGTGAGACGTAACAAATCTGAAGGGCACGGTCGGGGTCGTCTGGAATAGTGCTATGAACTTACAGAGTTTCATTGAAATCACTCCAGCCGTTTAGATTTTATTAGGGGGACACACACATACGCACACACACACACGGACGAAAGATGATCTCCTAAGCCTATTTGTTTTTTCAAAATTGAAAATTGGCTAAAAAACGAGAATAAGATTAAGGGGGAACATGCAGCAAGGACTCAAAGCAATAATGATTTTAAAATGATAACTGTGTCTGTCATCAATATTGTACAACAACAATTATATCCATTTCCAAGGAAACACACACATCTTGCTATTAGAAGCAATGTTTTACATTTTCAAAATTCATTTCTTAATTCTTATTAATTTTTCAAAATTTGGGTCTGGCTTTATGATGATCTTCACCATTTCTCTCATATCTCCCATATTTATAGGAATGTTTGGACTTTCTTTTTTTAAGTGGATGTTAAACCTTCAGCTACAAAACGAATCTCACTCAAATATCTGCGGATTTAATCAATTTTTCTATAAATCGTTAAAAACTATTTCTTACGTTTGCTCAAAATTGGAATTAAAATAAAACTCTTAATTAATTAATAATATGAAAATGAGGGAAGGGAGATTTATTTTTAGGTGAAGGTTTAACATCCACTATAAAAAAAAGATACGCTGAAAAATTCCAATAAACGTGGGAGATATGAGGAAAACGATGAAGAAAGCAAGAAACAAATTTGGAAAAATTGATAAAATTAGTGACGATTTGAATTTTGAAAATCTAAAACTTTCCTTCTAATATCACGATGTGTGCGTTTCCTTTGACATGTTAATTATTGATGTACAGGATTTATGACAAGCACGGTTATAATATTAATTTTGTCTCCTTAAGCTTTATGTTCCCTGTTAAGGGCATTAAATACAGGGAAAATAAATGCCCTTAACCCTTGAATGAGGATTGAGAGAATTAGAAAGAAGTAAAGCCATGAAAGGAAGATAGGGAAGGGAAAGAGCAGAGGATCCGTCCAAACGGCAATGGAAAGAGGGAAAAACTGACCCTCCTTAGGAATACGTTGAGGTCGCGAACTCCTGAACTCATCAGCCGTGAGCCCTTGAGGGTGTACCGCTATCGAGGGTGCACCAGACGTGGTGAGGCAACACAATCCCTGCCTCCTTTAGGGCTTTAAGAAGATGGCCTAATAACAACTACGCCTATCAAGAAGATAATCCCATTGTGACTTGTATGAGAAAGTTAAATTTCTTTCTTCATCCTTTATTTTATCTAACCACCCTCTGAATTATGAAATCTGCATCAAGAGGTTAGTATCTTTAGTGGCCTGTACATGATCACCAATGAATTCAAATTCATTATTTTAAACACACTATTATATAGTCCATAAATACAGTAGTTGTCACTCAGTTTGCCACAAACAATTGAGGCTGACAACATGAACTTATAGAAACCTCTGTTGATCGTTCGGTTGAACACAAACAGTAATGTAGTCTCAACCTAAAATATTTGAGGAACCCAATTTCCAATAAATTATTGATGTTTTGATAGCGACGAGTCTCCTCTGTTCTTTACGAAGCTTCACTCATAAATTCGAGCCATTTTCTTTAGAGCCTTCACTTCCCCTTCCTACGTCTGCTCCTTCCCATAGCCTATGTTCTCAGTCATCACCCCTTTCAACTCCCTGCGACCATTCATGCTCCAATATGGCTTTGTCGGCAGGCGCGGATTCAAGGGGGGGATCACGGGGGTCATGACCCCCCCCCCCAAACGGAGACCAAATTTTTTTGCAAACTCAAAAAACGAAAACACAATTACCAGACAAATAAAACTTAACGAATTTTAACTGAAAAACAGTTGTTTTTTTCTTCATTTTATTCAATACTGAATTATCTTAATTGGAATTATTATGTTCTGTTACAACTGTACATATTTACAACTTCAAACCTCTTGTATAAAAACTATTAGTTATACAACAAAATCAACTCGTCTATTTTGTTTAGCAAACCTTGTGATTACCGAATCGATGTTTATAGTGATGTCACGATGAATGTGCAGCAATGCACGGATAGGAAACTGGTTTTTTTTCGCACCAAATATTTTTGCCGACATCCAAACCGCAAGCTTGGTTGGCAATATAAGCTGTGACTTTCTCCCTTTGTCGGTATCAACTCGACTTGCCGAAACTGTTACGTACCTTGATCCTTTTCTCGAAGCTCGATGTAAAAGTCGCAAAACACGCCGTTGCAATTTGTACGAATATTTTTGGTGCGCTAAATGCATCAAATTTCTATCCATGTAGCTTGCAAAAAAATTGGTCTGGTTTTGTACGTTTGTTTATTTTGTGATTGCGTTTTTAGTGATACCATTTTTCTTAACAATTTCGATTCTCTGACCCCCCCCCCCCCACCCCCCCCCCCCGCAAGGCCAAACTCTAGATCGATTCTCTGACCCCCCCCCAAAACCAAACTCTAGATCCGCGCCTGTTTGTCGGTCAGTTCGGAGCAGTAAATTGTGCAGTCCATTCGTTGTCACTACTTTGTTCTGTAGCCACTTTGCACTTTCTCCCTCTTTCACTCCTCACACATAACATAAATTTCACGCAAAATGTGCTATAACAGAAGCCCGCTTTCTCCACCGTATGATTTCCTTACCAGCCCATTCTTGTCGGAGAACTTAAGAGTACAGGCAATCTCAGCATTTCTTAGTATATACTCAAATTCTTTCGCTACTGCAGGGCAACGTTTTCTTTTATATCTCCCGTTGTACAGCATCAATTGAGTTAGTTATTGTTGTTTTAATGGTCGGAACTACGAGGTCATCTGCCCTTAGCTACATATGATACCTTCTTCGAGCCTAGACTGTTATTCCATAACTGTATTCTTCAATAATTACTCTGGTGTATTTATGAAATTAGATGGAGCTGATAGCAGATAAAATGTTTTACCGGATATTTCTAAATTCCCATTACAGACGTTGAGGGCTTGTAGTTGGTGCCTAGATGGTTATGTTTAGCTTAGGAACTTGTGTCTGGAAACGTGCAGTCTTCATGCTACCCGCAAAAAGCACCACAGCACACGTTCGAATTTCCCACATTTTCTGCGCCACTGACTAGAGTACGTTCGTCACTGAACGATTCCCTGACGTCCCATATCCCTTACTGGTTGTATCCCCTAACTTCTTCCACGATATCTCACGAGTGCTGCGTACTTGGTATTGTTTGAAGACGTACTGCACGAATACTTACTGTCGACCAAAATATTATGTGCGCTCGAGTTTGAAGGTTGTTTGTGAAGTAACCAATAGACCTACACAAAACCCAATAATATCATCATTTTGGTCGTTCTATTTTACGTTAGTTCATGTATGTTTGGGATTTTTCATTTATATTTTAATATTTTTTATCGCAATTGGAACACAAAATGTGCCCGGTTTAAGCGTGTTTCAACCATACGTCACATTTAAGAATTATTATCTCATAAACCCGTTATCAGATCAAATCCAAATTTTAACACGATATGCATTGGTATGTTGTATAATTGGTTTATTAATTTCAAAATTGTGTCTGTACAAGAAACAAAGTTGTTATCATTTTTGTAAGGTAACTTTACCTCGGCTCGAGGTTTTTGGAAAACGTAGTTCTTGGTCGCGTTGTAATCCTTATACATCAAAAAGTTATACTGTATGACTGTGCAATACGTAAATTAATTCACTTATTTTATATCGGTTTGTATTTGTACGAGGAAATAAGACATGGTTCACCAACTAGCCGCTCCGGGGAAAGCTGTACAGCGTTGCCGAGATGGAGTCCATCACGCGTCATGGCGCGCCTCGCTCCGAAGCTTGGCCTGCATGTTCACCCAACTTGACACCGCTAGACGTCTACCTGTGGAGTCTTATGAAAACCTCAATTTACGAGCCCTTGTGGAATCCGAGGAAGACCTACTTGCGCGGGTTATGGCTGCGGATGTTGGAGGACCAGCGATTGGTGATCGTGTATACCAGAATATGGTACGGAGGTGCCGTGTCTGTGTTGACGTCACATCGAGCCCCTCCTGTAATTGAACCCAGTCGACTAGCTGCAGGAGTCGGACAGTGGGAGCTGTGATCGTGTGCTGTGGTGGTCACTTGCGCGTAGCTGGAAGATGGCATGTTTCCGGACAAAAGTTCCCATGCTAAACGTAACCATCTTGGTTCCCACTAGAAGCCCTCAACGTCTATAATGGGAATTTAGAAACACCCTGTAAACCAATCTCTTAATCCCATACATGCCAATTGAACTCTAGTTCACTTCTACCACGTATATCAAACTATAAGTCTAAATCTTTAGCTGGCGTAAGTGTTGGTATTTGAAATATGTTTAAAATGTCAAGTTATGAGTAGTTTGTACTTCAGGTTATATTTTGAATATGGTCTGAACTCGATACAGTTTATTCACACAGCATTAATACTGATCAGATCGCTTGATATTGTAACTTTCAGTTGGTCATCACAAAATCATTCGAATTATTTGAATATGTGGAAAAATAACCTGAAATAAATGACCTGTGAATAAAATATACATATTGTTTTGAACTATGGAAGAAGGAGTAAACTTAAGGGATGGCATATTTTGCTCGCTGATCGAGCATCATGAGCTCCAGATCTACATAACAAATAGTTCCTCAAACACGATCAAACCTACAGTGACACCCACAGACAGTCGCTGCCCTCCAAGACTAAAAAGCAAATAAACTCGTCATAAAACTCAGTAACTGTGATAACTATTACTAATAAAGATGAAGGCATTAAGCACCCGAAAGAATCACAATTTATTTTAACGTTGCAAAACTTAGAAAAGACGATCCCATTAACAAAACAGTTCTCCTCCCCCAAACTAATTTATAGTAAAGCCATCATTACTTCCGACTTGACGTTTCAGTGCTAGGCTAGAGTTTTGTTCGCTCAATCGCGACATCGCGAACGAAACTCAATTTATCGTGATATATCGATTTGAATGGCTGCCCGTGATTGTCTAGTTTAAGTGATTTTCCTTCTGACCGCTAGATAACTCTAGGGTAACACTGAAACGTCAAGTAGGAAGTAATGATGGGTTTACTATATGAAGGTGTAGCTACTATAGCGGTGTTACACTTAGAAATAAGCCCCAAACTACTGTATAATTTTGAACTAATAACTGTTAAATTAGTTAAAGAAAGCTTTCTAGTCGGTCAACACAAATAATTATCCCAGTATATCTTGAAACGTTTTCAGAGGAAATAGCTTTAAAGCTATTCAAATTCAAGAGAGAAATGATCTTCAGAGTAATATTTTGGACAGATTTTATTAACATATAAAAGTCGTTGTCAGAGCAGTTTGTAGACATTCCACAATGCTAGATAAGTCTCATTATCATAGCTTTCAACATATTATTTTTTAGATAAAAACTGTTTCGTATATTGTAGCTTTTTAACATTATCACAGCAGCGTCAGCGTACTTGAATGTCATTTCTGCACATCAGGTTACAATCCTACAGTAAGACATAAAACACAACTCTTCTCGATTTTCAGATATTATAAACTCGGGGAACCAGATCTGAACTCTTTCCATAAATCAGAGTTTTCCTCAAAAGCTCGCCTTTTGTATGTTATGGTGCACTAACTTTCTATGTCTTCACTCCGTAAATCAAGGTAAGAGTTCCAACTAGCCGTGATTTATTTTCAGCACAAAGTAAATTGAATAGTATAATTATGTTAATGTTTGATGCTGACTGTTGTTACATATTGCATGTTTTCTTAATCATTGGTCATCATTACGTAATTTTCAAAATACCTACTGCTATCCCATGTTATATTATCAATATAATATCGCCTCGCAAATACTTGTAGAAGAAGACTAGTGCAAATACCCAGGCGTCCATGTAAGCAATGATATGAAATGGAGTACTGATGTGGGTTGCGTCGTCCCCAAAGCGTCCAAATCACTTCATTCTGTAATGCGGGTATTAAAAGGCAGTAGCTCTACCGCAAAAGAATTAGGATACTTGACCCTGGTGAGGCCATCTTGGAATACCACTCAGTGGTTTGGGACCCATATCAGGTAGGGCTCATCAATGAGTTGGAGATGATACAAAGGAAGGTTGCTAGGTTTGCGCTTAACGATATTTTTTCTAGAAGTTGTGTAACTCGTATTACAGATAAACTAGAGTGGGAATCTCTGGAGGATAGAAGGACGTAGCGTCACACTTTCACTAATCGGCCAGCATTGGGAGAACTAAGCAAACATCTGGGAAATCCAACCTACCTGTGCAGGGCAGATCATACGCATAATGTTGAGAGCTGATCACAGCGTACAAAGTATGGGAAATATTCTTTCATTAACTGTGATATTGATAATTGGAATTCATTACCTGCCACAGTCTAGAGCCTTTCCCCAAACATATTGTTGAGTTTAAGAGAAGACTTAAGTTTTGTATAAATACTATGATGTGATTACCCTAGTTCCCAAAGCGCGACTTGTGTACATTAAATGTGGATGATATTTTTGTTGGTAATTTTCTGAAATTGCACAATTTGCCACCGGGAAATTACCCCTATTTTCAAATACAGTAAATGAAGGAATAAATTATGAATGAATGAGCATGGATGCTTTGAAATAATGGGTGAAGCGCTGCAAGACTCTACCTACCGCGTCAAGTGGCTTGTGCCCCCAACAATCAAGCAGGTGCCATGACTGGCTGTCATGTTGCTTCTTCTCTCTCAGCTGAGTGCGTCGGTAATATAGTCTCGCTGGCACACTCTCTTGGGGACGACCTGACTACCTACCTGTGAGGGCCCGGGATCAATTATCTGGACGTGTGGTAGTTGATGGCTCTCAGAACAGGTGTGGTTAACAGGCAGTTGTGGGCTGAGAACGTGCCTTAGCTTACCTCATATTAAACCACCTTTGAAGCTCCCCCTTTACGTAACATACAGGTGAAATGATGACACTAAATTAAGTGCACGTGTTCAAAATGAATGGGGTTGAAGTAAAAGTGCCAGTGCCAGAATTTTCTCCTAAAGGGATTTTAACGTGCCCATAAATCAACTGACAGAGCTATCTCACATTTGAGTACTATCAAATGCCAAAGTGACTGCGCTCGGTTTCGATCCCAAAACTTTGAGCACATGAGTCGACAACGTTGTCACGGCGTCACGCTATCAGCCGGGTTGAAAAGGAAGTATCTCCATGTTCTACTTCTCCGCTATGACATTTATTTGAGCACCTTTTCTTCATGCCGCTTTCAGACAGGTAGGTTAGTTATTGTTGTTTTAAGGGGAGGAACTACGAGGTCATCTTCCCCTTTTCAGACAGGGATGAAATAATTAACTCCAGTTGCAATCTGACGTTTATCTATTTTTAGTTGCTTTCAAATAACAGAATTTGCATTATCTAAACAATTTCCAAATAATAATGGTTATGGTTATGAATGAGTTAATGTTTAGTTAGGCAATAGCTTCTAATACGACGTATAGCTAGTTGTTTGCTATGTGGTATAATATAATTTAGTCTCTTGAAACCATACATTTATACATAAAGGTTTTACATATTTAGTACTTGTTATGGCTCTTGTTTGTATGTTGTGAGAGACCTTATGCATCAATCTTGGATCATGGTAGTAGAGATTCAGTACAGTAATTTGAAACAACTCTTTAATATTAAAATAAGGGATACCAGTGAAATATTTAAATCACATGTTTTGACTATCTTGAAGATTATTAATTAAAGTTGTGTTTTTATTTCCCCAAGCTGTTATAGCATATCTTAATTTGCTTTCAATCAGAGCACTATAAATGGTTCTGTAAGTATTTTTATCTACATAGAATCGCAGATTGTAAAAGGTGTAAAGGTTTGCTCTTCGTTTATCTTATCATGTTTAATGTGTGTGTGTTCATTTTAATGTGTTCATCAAGGGTAATTACTTTGTATTTTTGGGCCGAAGTACTATTTGTAAATGTGTTACATTTGCAACCTGAAAGGATGTTTTGGTGTGTCAGTTTGTAGTTTTCTTGTGTGATGTGATCAACTCTGATGTGCATTATTTTTGATTTGGTTGTATTTATACACAAATTATTGACATGACACCATTTTGTGATATTGTTGAAGTCTTCTTGAAGTGTATCAAAAGCTGTTTGAGAGTGTTTATGTATGGTAAATATAGTGGTGTCATCAGAATAAAATAATATATTTTACTATGCTTAATGGCTACATTCATGTCATTTACGAACAGGTTATTTAGTGTAGGTGTGATAATACTGCCTTGAGGAATACCCTGTGTTCCTTCCTTTGGCAAAATATAAAAATAAAGGATTATCAAAATAGAAAATATTACATGCATTCATTTAAATCCATGTTCGAGTTTCTACGATTATTGGTTCGAGAAATCTTGCATTCATTTCTGTAACTATGAATTCGAGACATCTCAGGTCGATTACCTACTAGTTTGCTACAATTTGGGCAAATCAATGATCTACAGTAAAGGGGGCTGCATCTCGAGTAATATGAACCATCACACAAGTCTGTAGGATTATTGGTTCGGGAAATATTAGAAAAAGTCAATGAGCTACTAGTTTTGAGTTCGTTGGTATAAATTGGAAAACATTAAATGAAAACCCACAGCCTGTTTCCAGTCGACCGACCGGGTCAGGAAATGGTATGAATGAAGCCCCCATCTAGCGGCGAGGATATGAAAGTGCCGGCTGCCGAAGCCCGTCGCACTCCCCTGGGGCAATTATTAAATGAATGACAGATGGAATGAAATTATAGTGGAGAGTGTTTCTGGAATGAAATTGTTGACAGGGATAACCGGAGTACCCGGAGAAAAACCTGTCTGCCTCCGTTTTGTCCAGCCCAAATCTCACATGGAGTGACCGGGATTTGAACCACGGACCCAGCGGTGAGAGGCCGGCGTGCTGCCGCCTAAGCCACGGAGGCTCCAGTCGTGTAATAATTATGTAAATTATATCTAACTGAAACGATCATCTACATATGGTTAATTAAATCACTTCGTCATTTACTTGATAGTTCTCCAGGTGGTCAATACATAATCTTTTGTTTTTTTTACTCCATTAAAGAGTTGGAGACATCTTGGTGTGTTAAATTTGTCTGATAACCTACGATTCTAGTGACCGCTAATCGGTTACTAGCCCTTGTATGCCTAGCAATTTGAACAATCATATTGAAATGGCACATTTTGCCATTGGTGAGTTCTGACATTCCGGTGTGGAAATTGAATAATGCGCAGCTTTGGTAATTTTTAGAATAGTACACTAACAAAAGTGTGTCCAGCGAATCTATAATACATAAAAAAGATATGCAGGAGTGTTTTCAAGACCTTATTAGTAATAATGGGTATAAACTGAGCCACAAAAGAATATACATTTTATACATGAAACCATTTACTGATTTTTCCCTCGTGTTAGTCTGTAGTCATATCGACGTAAAAACAAGATGTTCAGTAAAGAACATATAGCCTACTTTCTCCTAAATCCATGGGTATTCTTATAAATCTTTGTCCTTTTCAAGGAGTATACTTGAATGTTGGTTGTAGTAGCTTGTAGAAATACAACGTGTTTTACGGATAGTCTATTAAAAATGAATATGAGGTGCCCTTTGCTAGTGCTACATATGTACAAAATTTCATTCACTTCGGTTTCACCGTGTTAAAATTGATATGGTGAATCGATTTGCACACATACATGGCCGCTATCTGCAAACTATCTTGTAGTTCAGTCAAAAGATGCTTCCCACAAAAAGGTATGTTGTTGCAACATTTGGTAGAGATCAAATAATTAGGTTGGTCGTAATTTGATTTAAGCTTTTAACATTTGGGTGGCCGCCATTCCGTTTCCGTCAAGATGGCGGCAATATAAAACATGACCCTTAGGTGCCCTTTGCTAGTGCTACCTACGTACCAAATTTCGTTCAATTCGGTTTTACCTGTTTGAATTGATAGGGGGAATCGATTTGCATATATATATGGCCGCCATATGCAAAACTATTGGACTGACGACATTGTAGCTTGGTCAAAGAACTCTTTTCGCATAAAGGTAAGTTGTTGCAAAATTTGGTCGAGATCAGATGATAAGGTTGGTCTTAATTTGATTTAAGCTGTTAACATTTGGGTGGCCACCATTACTTTTCCGTGAAGATAGCGGCAATATAAAACATGACACTGAGGTGCCCTTCGCTAGTGTTACATCTGCACCAAATGTCGTTCAATTCGGTTTCACCGTGTATGAATAGGGGAAATCGATTTTCACACATACATGGCCGACATACGCAAATTATTGGGCTGATGACCTATTAGTTTGGTCAAACGATTCTACATACAGAAAGGTATAATGTTGAGATCAGCTGATTAGGTTGGTCGTAATTTGATTTAAGCTTTTAACATTTGGATGGCCGCCATTACGTTTCCATCAAGATGGCGGCAATATAAAACATGACACTGAGGTTCCCTTTACTAGTGCTACCTCTGTACCAAATTTCGTTCAATTAGGTTTCACAGTGTTCGAATTGATAAGGGGGAACACACATTCAGAGTACACACACACACCCACAAACTCACACAGACTCACACACACACACACACACACACAGACAGACACACAATTTTTCGCCCTGTCTTGATCTCATAAGTCTACTTTCATTTTTTGCAAAAATCGAAAGTAGGCTAATAATAGTGTTAAGTATTGTTTGCGGGATATGCTTGCAGTGCATTAGTACAATACGGGATGCAAACAGAGAAATATCGACCTTCCTGACAACACGCGTTAGTTGGGCTATATAAGACAATATTATTAGGGGCAGCTGATTTCAAATCATGAAGAGAAAATATGCTTCACAACAAATTACAGTAAACAGTACTCTTGCTGCTACAGACTGTAACGTGTAGCGCCGTGAGTTAACTTATATCTGCAACCAATCCAGCATACCTGTCTTGTGGGATACTATATAAATCAAATCTAAATAAATAAATGAAAAATCCACAGTCTCCGACCGGTTCAGGTATGGAATGAATGAAGCCCCCATCTAGCGGCGAGGATATAAACTGTGACGGCTGCCGAAGCATGTTGCACTCCTCTGGGGCAATGATTAGATGAATGACAGATGAAATGAAATGATAGTAGAGAGTGTTGCTGGAATGAAATTTTTGACAGGGAAAACCGGAGTACCCGGAGAAAAACCTGTCTGCCTCCGTTTCGTCCAGCACAGATCTCACATGGAGTGACCGGGATTTGAACCACGGACCCAGCGGTGAGAGGCCGGTGTGCTGCCACCTAAGCCACGGAGGCTCAAATAAATAAATAAATAAATAAATATAAATAGTATTGCTCGCAACGTTTGGGCTACTTGTAACTATCCACTACAGAAAATAGTCAGTTGCGGCGGTAACTGACTTACTTGCGATAATGCATGCCCACAAGCAGGCTGAGAGGAATCTAGTTTGTTGGCTTCTAAAACGTATATATGTTCTGAGAAAGGTTAATTTCTGAAAACTTGTGGATACACATTATCTAATATTCGTCAGCTACAGGAGCCGTGTGGGAATCGTGGGCGGTGTTTTAATAAGAGTGAGGTCCTGCTGTGAAACATTTGCGTCTTGTTAATCTATGTGAGGAGTGTGCTAGTTCAGTGTTTGTTGTATAACAACTGTAACGGATGATTAAGGAGCTGAAACATGTCTTGATATTAATATATTTACTGATTTAACAGTTGATTAGGAGGGAAGATATTCGGGAAACATTGTTCTTTATAGATTAGAGAAATTCATACCTGAGGAATTGATAGGCCCCACATCATCTAAAATTTATGAAAACAAAGCTAGAATTTTGTACAAGTAGATGACCTGCTGTCATTTTTTGATGTTGGTAGAATTTTTGGTTTTTTTTTCATAAATATCAACAATTTGTTTAAAAAGTGCGATTAAACAAATAAACAAAACTATAGCCCCTGCCGAAACTCTGTAGTCTCGAGCCCTCATACCATCAAAGACGGATGGGTCGTCCTCAAGTTTTAATAATAATACGTAAATATTACACCAGAAGTTAGTGTGGCCTTTCACCGATATTTTAGTCACTTATGACTGCCATCGCATGGAAGCTATTGAGTCATGGGTGGTGCTGAGTAATGTCATTAGGGGCACATCCAGTGCCCATGGATATTGTCAAGTATGATTCACATAGGTTCAGTGCACTGACGAGTAACTCAATGGCAAAATGCCTCACTACTCACCATGGCTAATACGCCTCATTATAGTTCAGTTCTGTGTTTTTTAGCCTACTTTCAATTTTTGTAAAAAATGAAAGTAGAATTATGATCAACACAGGGCGAAAATTTGTGTGTCTGTCTGTGTGTGTACTCTGAATGTCAGTCCCCCCCTATCAATTCGAACACGGTGAAACCGAATTGAACGAAATTTGGTACAGAGGTAGCAATAGCAAAGGGCACCTCTGTGTCATGTTTTATATCGCCGCCATCTTGACGGAAACGTAATGGCGGCCACCCAAATGTTAAAAGCTTAAATCAAATTACGACCAACCTAATCATCTGATCTCCACTAAATTTTGCAACAACATACTTTTATGTGGTAGGCATCTTTTGGTTAATCTACAAGGTCATCAGCCACATAGTTTGCAGATAACGGCCATGTATGTGTGCTAATCAATTTACCATATTGTCATGTCCCGGTTTTGGTTTAGCCTTGAACCATACCGGACGTGCAACCCCGGTTCAATCCGGATCATGAGAGCCTGCAAGAAGGTGCTAGGTAAGCACGCACGAGTTGCGATTTTTGTGCTTATAAGCTGCTACCTCTGGTGTGGTGGGAGAGCAGTGAGTGAGAGTTGAGAGAGAGGAGGACTGTCCGTGAGGGCAGCGTAAACGAGAGCGACGTCAGTTTGACGATCGGAGGATCGTAGTACGGCGACCAAGCACCTGTTGACCAAAGGGACTGGTGCTGAGCATCGTCAGAGAGAGAGAGACTGCTGAGTGATCAGGTGAGATCTTGTATTATTGTTTCCTTTGTTGGAGGGAGTCTTTTGAGCAAGCCCTGTACCTGCACGGTGGATTCCTGGAAGCTGTTGAAAGGAATAAACCGGCAGTACATGAGAGATCTCTTTTTATTGGGGAGCTACCCCGGAATCCTGAACTCCCTCATTCACCCCTCTTTTAGCATAAGTGGTGTGCTGTCATTCGTGGGTAAGGCAATCGGTAAGGACACGGTAAGGATCCCGTTACCTGAGCAGGAAGAACCCCCAACTATAACGATCCAGGTAAGTAAAGTTAAAGAACCCCTGAGTGGCCTATGGTGTAAGTCCATGCTCTCAGCTGGGTGTAACGGCAATAGAAGCCCCGTATCAAAACAATGGTGGAGGCGCGGGGTATCAATGCTAACACGGTGAAACCGAATTGAATGAAATTTTGTACAGAGGTAGCGCTAGAAATGGGCACCTGATATTCATTTTTAATATCCGTACTGTATAACACGTTGTATTTCAACAAGCTACTGCAAACAAAATTCAACTATACTCCTTGAAAAGGACAAATATGTATAACAATACCCATGCATTTAGGTGAAAGTAGGCTATATGTTCTTTATTGAACATCTTGTTTTCTTGGTGGTTTCTATGTATATAAAATTGGCAGTGCTTTATGAGAGTTCAAGCAGCCCCTGTGCTGTTGACAACATAGCTAAAATGATCATTATAATTGTCTTTAACGGGCTCAACACCTAGATTATCGGCCCCTAATGGTTTATGTGAAAATATAATGAATAACTAGAACTCAACCTACAGTAAATACAAATTTACAACTAACATGCGTACTAGAAGAAGAAAAGGACAAAAATGGAAAAAGGAAATGAGCAACAGGGAAAGAAAATGCCATCAAACAAATACAAATGAGGACTCAGGGAATAGCTAAGGAGTACTGCCATCAAAAGCAAACAGAAAAGAGGAGGAGATCCGCCAAAAACACAGTGGAAACAATTAGTTCCGTGAAGAACTTTGTAGCCTATTTTCATTTATCCGACGTATGTTAATTGCCTCTATCAACATACAAAATTTCTGTTTGATTGCTGTAATAGATTCGTAGATATTGATAACCGCCTAAATATATTGGATGGTCGCCATGTTCGATTTTATATATAGGCCATAGAGGTATGTACTCTATTAAATGAAGATTATTGCGTAGGTATATTATTCAAATTTCAATCGCATGATTATGACACAAGAAATAAAATCTTAATTTCAAAATCTTGCACTGCCACCATTGAACTAAATTATATTTCAGTGCATTGAAATGTGTATAGAAAATTGCTGTGGAGATGTAGAATGTCGGTAAAATATTTCGCACAGCCGCCATGTTAGATTGGTGAGGCGTAATACAATTTGTTGGGCATGGTCGGGGTTGGGCAAAAGAGTACTATGACCTTACCGAGTTTCATTAACACCGCTCCAGCCGTTTATGTTTTATTAGGGGGACACCCACAAATACGCATACACACACACACACACACACGGACAAACAGTGGCCTCATAAGCCTTTTTTTATAAATAAAAATAGGCTAAATGAGGCTTATCATCTTGAAGGCTGAAGGTATCAAGAAAGAGGGAGGGGGCCGTGATGGTGCAGTGGTCGAGCAGCTTGCCTATCACCAAGGTAGACCATGAATGATTTCCCGTCAATGCATGTGAGATATTCGAAGTGAAATATTATGTCCTTTGGTTCCACGAAAAAAATGGAGGTACCGTAGTTCGTAATCACGTGATTAACCGTCACTTAAAATTGAAAGCTCCAGGAAGGATACAACAGGGGCCAATGAAGACGGGAAAGTGAAAGAAACTCTAAGTCTCGGATACTCGACAACCGTCGGGGTCATAAAGGAATAAGTGTCGACCTTGGGAGGTTGACAGGAGAGAGATATATCATAGAGGAGCTCGGTACAAGTAAGTTGAAGCAATGCCGGATTCAGCTGGGGCCCCTGCTCGCCAAACCACTTCCCACTTGCCATGATTATAGTAGAGGTTCATTATAAAAAAAAACAACACTGAATTGAAGTTAATTATCCAATATGCGTTACAACTATTGTTTGAGTAACAATAGATCAATGCATGGCCTCTCCAGTTAAACAGGCACTGACAGGGGACACCTTAGAACTGTCAAGCTGATTAATGTCCTGGATGTTGCTGGAAATAAATGAGTACATTTCAGCTGTCATACTTGTTAGCTATGATTTATTCAGCAATGCTTTGATCGACGCTAGGAGAATAACTAACTGGGGCAATTCAATTCACAATCAGCCTGATATATTTTCCTTGAAACAAAATAGTCATTTTCAGATACTTGTGGTGTAATATTGACGCTCCTGAAATTGCTCTAAGCTTACCTCACGTACATAGACAGCACTAAATACATACAAAAAACTTTATGGACATTATGCTGCATTTGTTCCTACAAAACAAAACCTGTGACACTACAGCCCATGAAGTGCCTAGGCCTACCAATCGACCCCTGCCCAGCCATTTGGCCTGCAGATATTGCGGTGACGCGTGGTCAGTGGTCCACTCACCCGTTAATTGGCTTTCGTGACCGGGGTGCTGCCTCACTATCAGACAGCTACTCAAATGTCCTCACGAGGCTGAGTGCACCCCAATTCAGCCCTGGCGTCAGTTACTAAAATCCCTGACGGAGCCGGGATTCGAATCCGGGGCCTCCGGGTGAGAGGCAGACGCGATACCTCGACACCACGGGGCCGGCAGTACATACTACTCGTATTTTCATCCGACTACTCCATATAATTAATATGGAACTGCACTTTTTTCTTTGCATTCTTAGCTGTCGGCCGGATATCTGGGTTCGAATCTTAGATCTGCCAAGGATTCTAATTCTGCTTCGAGTTCTAGAACAGGGTACACTCAACCCCGTGAAACACAGCTGAGAGGAGGTGGGCTAGATTCCCACCTCAATTATCCTGGAAGTGGTTTTCCATGGTTTCGCACTTCTACTCCAGGTAAATGCCGGAATGGTTCCTAACTAAAGGACACTGCCACCTCCTTCCCAACGCTCGTCTGAATTACAAATAGACCTACACCTAATTGACTAAATTCACCCGCTTTTAAAATGAAACCGGCGCGAAATATCTACTTATTATTTTCAAATGATTTGTCAGTATGACCAATCCTCTAACGCTCATATGCCCGGTTCATGGAATATCTGGTTGGTTGGTTCCTCACTTTAGGGGCTGCGTCAACGCGGTCATGTAGCCCCGTGTTGTGTGTAGTATCTGTGCGATAACCGGTGTTATTGTGATGGCTGTATTAGTGTGCGTTATCTGTTTTTAATTCAAGTAAGGACTGCACACAATCGATTTTCAAGTAGTTCCAAATTTAGCTAACAAACGCCACCGTCAGCGACCAACTAGTTCTTAACTTTGTTACTAGATGCCACCGCAGTCGGCTCCTGGCGACGAACGGTGGGACCTAAGAGCGTTAGTCAAATATAACCTATAATTTAGCTTCACACAAGTGTTATTAGTGGAAAGTTCTTTATCATGCCATAACTTTATGACATGGGACCGCCGGCTTTACTTCCCCGCCGAAGGAATGCCTTCTGAGGGATTTTTTACCCTCTAAAAATCCGACGACTTCGGCGGGGTTTGAACCCGCGACCTTAGGCTTAGAAGCATATGATTTCTGATCACCCAGTATGTATAATAGGTTTAGCTTTAGAGTTAGCACGTCCAAATAACACTCGTATATTGCCTAACTGTATATTTTATGGCGTGGGTTAAATGTACCCTCCAGTTAGTCATTGCCTCTGTGAAGCACGCCATGCCTCGACTGTACGCTAGCTCTCCGGACATCAAGGGCATTTCCCCTTCCTCTTACTAACATATTTTTATTCAGTGTTATGTAAAAGTTGAATAAGCTCGTAACGGAATAAAGGCAAATATTGTACATGACCGTGCTTAGATATAAGCAGTGATGCTTCAAAAGTATAAATCAGCTAAATGCATTCGAATAACACACTCCTGACGCAAACCATGGAGTTCACACTGAAGAATTTGTGGACATTAATGAGTGGGTTAATAGTTTATTTCAGATGAATGGACATCGAGGTTTAGCCTCCTGTATTTGGGTTTTTGTTTCTGTTGAAATTGTTTGATAACCAGTGTTATTGTGGTGTATGTAAGATTAAGTGTATTTGTAATTAGGGTGAGGATTGAGAAGGAGGTGGCCTTGACCTTAAGGTGGCGCTAACTTAGGTTTAAGAGGAAAAATGCAATTTTCTCTTTTCTGATATTTTGTGTTTATAGCATATTAAAATATCATAGGAAGTTATTGTTTTAAGGTTGCGGAACAGCGAAGTTAGTTTGAAGCAAAAATGATAATCTGTTTCCGAGATAAGGGGTTCTGAAGTTCGTCGACAATGGCAAGCATCTATTAAATCTTTATTCATCTACCTTTGCACACATTTCTTTGACAGCCATTTCTTACAACTTTTGTCTTTATGCAAATAATGCAGGCAATTATCTCAGAAATTGATCCATCGATCTTCTTGAAATTTTCACAGTATCTTTATGTTTATATGTGCATTAATCTGACTTAGGATAATAGCTGCAGTATTTATTCAACTTAACAAAGCTCCAAAACTTTTTAAATTTATCAAAGAAAATTTTAAAAATAAAACGTTTGAGGCACTAGAATCATGATTCTAATTTGGATTACAAACCATGAAATCATTTTCAATTGTACCGTTTCATCAATATTTTGTTTTCAAAGAACCATTAATTGTAATGTTGGTATGCATGACACGGTGGGTGAGTGGTCAACGTGTCAGGCTGCCAACCCCAAGCTTTCAGGTTCGCTCCTGGCCGTGGTAAGTGTTTTTTTTTTGAAAGGCGGCAAAAATTTCGACACCATGTCATACGATGTTGGCAAGTCAAAGAACCCATTTTAATTCAGTAGGCCGTGTTCATAATGACAAAATTAATGTCGGGAGTTTCCGCCAACACAAAATTCCTCATTTCTCTACTAGAAAGCACTATAGTGTTCAAGGAGCTTAGATATCTAACCTCCTTGAACCTTGACTCTTATAGTGCTTCAAGGGACAACGAAATTCGACATGAAAGCTACCTTTTGGGTGTCAAATAACAAAGCTTGGACCCGGCATCCGAGGCCATACGATATTATTATTATTATTATTATTAATGTTGGTATCAGTGAATGATAATGTATTTTCAGTAACTTAACTATTTTATCCTATGAAGGTAAATGTGGATAAAGTTCCACCACATTGTTCCAGTAGTTTGTGTGGTGGAGCATATTAAGATACTGCACTGTTTTGTTCAACTATTCACTTAGCGCCACCATAATTTAGGAACCATCCCGACAATTGCCTGGAGTAGAAGTGGAAAACAATGAACAACCACTTATAGGATGGCTGAGGTGGGAATGGAAGCCATCTCTCCTCAGTCCTGCTTCACGAGTCTGAGTGTACTCCATTCCAACCCTCAGACCAGAATTATATTTCTTGGCAGGCCCAGGAATCGAACCAGAATTTCAGATGTGACGGCCAAAAATGCTAGCCGTTACACCACACGAATGGTCACTACTAGTGTCACACAGGAACACTGTTTATTGCACAGGTCCACTACACATCCAATTACTCGGAGCTGACGAGCAAGATGTCACAGCACTTAAATGAATAATAATAATAATAATAATAATAATAATTATGATAATAATAACACAACAAGAAGTTCCGTGAAGAACTATACAGCCTACTTTTCATGCCAAAGATTATTCTACAGTATATGAACCTATCTAGAATAATGACAAAATTAAGTTGGTAATATCGAAATATCTAATTAGTTCAAAATATACCTGGTATAATGTAGCCTAATAGAGCACTACAGTTGGCAGCCCTGGTGACAATATATTCTTAGTTCCATCTCTTAAGGTACAGAATACAAAATTTGGTTGATGTCCAATGGACGTTACATGCAGTTAGACACTGGATCTATCAGCACGCGTAAAAGCATGTTGCCAACAATACCATGCGTGTGCTGGTCAGAAATAATCTGAAATATTATGATATCTTGTTGTGCCAATTTTGGATGAAATACATTTGTTAATATAGAAGTTACATGTATTTTAAAATTGGACATATCAGCAGGCATAGAATCATGTTGGCAGCGCTGCCTTGTATTAATTACTCCAAATCAATCTAGAATGTCAGGTGCTATACGTGTGCAAAGTATAGAGCTGTTGGCTTGCTTACTTTCTGATATATTGATATTAGGGTAAAAAATATAGACAGCATTTATTAACAGTTGGCAGCCCTGATTGTTCTTAACAATACTAATAGTAATATCTGTTATGGTACACATAGCACATACGAAATTTGGTTGAATTCCAACTGATAGTATAGAAGTTACATGTATTTAAAAATTTGTACTATCAGCAGGTTTATAATCATGTTGGTAGAACTGACGTATATAAGTTACTCCAAATTAATCTAAAATGTCAGAATATACGTGTGCATAGTTAAAAAGCTGTTGGGTTGCATACTTTCTGATATATAGGTATTTGGATGGAAAAAAAAGAGAGAGCAATTATTAACAGTTGGCAGCCCTGGTGGTCTTAAGAATACGCTCAGTCATATCTGTTTATGTACAGATATTACATACAAAATTTGGTTGAAATCCAATGGATAGTGTAGAAGTTATATGCATTTAAACATTGGACCTATCAGAAGGCTTAACATTATTTTAGCAACACTGTCATGGTTGGCCTCCTGGAAATTAAACTGAAATAGTCTTATCTACATGTGTGCCAATTTTGGAATAGCTCCCATGCATACCTTGCATGATATCCAACATGGAGCTCAAATTTCGAGTGCGTTTTTTCAGCAGTTGGTAGCACTGACATCATTTTCAAATATGGACGTGAGATATTCTGGTGCACATCTTTACTCATACTAAATTTGGTTTTGATTGCTGCCGCCGTTTAGGAGTTGATAGGGGGGGGGGGGGGACACACAGCCAGCCAGACAGAGAGACAGACAGACACACATTTTCCCGGATCGATCTCATAAGTCTACTTTTTCCTCATTTTTGCAAAATGTGAAAAGTAGGCTAATAAAGGGTAAAATTACGCTGAGAAGAATATGCTGTACCAAGTCTGATAGCTGTATTAGTAGTAGTACCCTCTATCACCGCACAAAATTTAATGGTGATAAGAGTGATAGTTTGGGAGATATAGAATGCCGGTGAAATATTTCGCACAGCTGCCATCTTGAGGGTATGTAAACAATTGAACTAAATAAGATGCCAGTGCATTACAATGTGTATAAACATTTGCTGTACCAAGTGTTATTGCGTTTGGATGGTTAAATCGCGAGAAAAGTCTATTTAAAAGTTTCAAATTCGCTTGGCCACCATGTTCGTTTTGTAGTTAAGAGGGTTTTTGAAATACCATAGGTGAACTTTGAGTGGTGCCCTTTATCACCGTGGGGCAGATGACCTCGTCGTTCCGCCCCTTATAACAACAATATATATATATATATATATATATATATATATATATATATATATCACCGTACAACATTTCAGGGTGATGTTGGATTGATGGAACGTAATACAATTTGGAGGCCACGGTCGGGGGTGGCCAAAATGGTGCTATAACCTCACCGAGTTTCATAGGGGACACACGCGGACAAAAGGTGATCTCAAAAGCCTATTTTTTCATAAATAAAATAGGCTAACAATGGAATAATCCCGGCAATAACAAGAACTGCTTCTTCCGAGACCGTACGATAAGCAGATGCCACGCGCAAAGCCACTGCCCTTACGCTAGTGACTTACTATAAATTTCCTAGTCCAAGGCATCCGCTCATATTTCCACTCCATACAGCACAACTGAAAAACATTAATCCCTATATATATTGTAATCCCTATATCCCTATATCCCTATATATATTATATTTGTGAAAATCTGTGTGTCCGTGTGTGTGTTAGTTTGTTACCTCTTGACACTAAAACGGCTGGTCGTATTTGGATGAAATTTGAAATGGAGACAGCTTATACCCTAGGATAACATATAGGCTGCCTTTCATTCGGAAATAAATCATTGTTCCCGTCGAACGGGCAACATAACTGAAAATTCACCAAAAATACTCAGCCGGGACAAAATATCGAAGTTGTCGCATATGGACCGGACAAAGCTCATTTTACGCCCCTCAATGCGAGAAACAATACTCGGTAGGTCCCTACGGGACACCGAAAACCACATTTTAAGGCCCTAAAACCAACAGTTTCAAAGATATTCGCAGAAAACTATCTTCACCCTGGTAAACTGATGAACTAATGGCAAGTCCGTTTCCATGGCAACTGAACCTCAAAGTATGACATCCGATTTTCTATATATCCCTTTAGGAGGCAGTGCCAATCCATTTATTATCTTTTTCAAGAGATATATAAACACAAGAACAGGGTAGCGTGCCTGCCTCCCATCCGGAGGCCCCGGGTTCGATTCCCGGCCCCGTCAGAGATTTTAGACACTGGCGTGAGGGAGTGCACTCAGCTTCGTGAGGACAATTGAGTAGCTGTCTGATAGAGAGGCAGCGCCCCGGTCACGAAGAACAAGATAAACGGCCAAGCGAACACGATGCACTGACCACGCGTCACCACAATATCTGTAGGCCAAATGGCTGGGAAGCGGTCGCATGATAGGCCTAGGCCCTTCGTGGTCTGTAGTGCCAGGGGTAAAAAAAATAGGGATAGCGCCTTCTAATACCACTTTTAAATTTTAAACACTACACTAGCGGCTATTCAATAAAGTTAGCGATATAGCTACGTTCAATTTCATAACCATTGGGCTTACAAATCCCGTATAGTTAAGTACAAATATCAGTCTGGTCGTTATTTCAGTAGCAACGAAGCTCTGTGGCGGCTATTGCCGTTTCCGTAACACTTAAGGCATCTCGCCGTCACATACCTCAATGTGCACTTACAAAATTGTGAACCAGTCTATTTACTGAAAAGAATTCCTACGTGCGAATATCCACTCTGGCAAAAACCACACTCACCACCTTTTCCAAATTGTACACAAGACATGATTTTTAAAGCACTCTTCTGTATGTTGAGGTACAGAGATATACCACATGGAAAGATACAATAAAATGTTGGCAAATCTGAATTCAAGGAACTGCTGTCCAGAATAGGCTTTCGGTGCAGGTTATGCGGCCCATGTTCGTAACATGGAATGTTATCCTTTGACAATGCATCTACACCATGTGCGAGGACAACGCATTTCAAAGATCTCTAATACCACAATAATCACCGACAGTAGTGGCTACGCGTTCTAAAAGCGCTGCGTTAGGTCAAGGGGCCAAGCTCTCTGCTGACTCGGTAGACGCGTGGGTTCGAGCCCCACCGTCGGCTGTCCTCGAAATGGTTTTCCGTAGTTTCCCATTTTCAACACCAGGCAAATGCTGGGACAGTACCTTCTGACAGGCCACGGCCGCTTCCTTCCACATCCTTGCCCAGTTTCATTCATCTTCATCCATTCCATCTCTCATCCCGACGCGCAGGTCGCCCACGGGCGTCGACTAGAAAGACCTGCACTCGGCCTCTCAGGAGGCTACACGACAAAAAAAAACCACAATAATCAGGAAATTGGAGAAAAATTTAAAGTGGGAGCGAAGATTCAAGGATAAATAATTTCATCTTTGAGATTTGCTGATGACATCGTCGTCTTGGCCGATACGCCAGAGGATTTGAACGAGTTTTTGAATGGTATGGACTCCGTCTTGAGGAATGAATTCATGATGAAAATCAATAAATTTAAAACAAAATTATTGGAATGCAGCCGAAATAAATCAGAAACCTCTAAGGACCTCAAATTGGCTGGTGAAACGCTACAGGAAGTAGGATACTTCTGTTACTTAGGAAGCAAAATATCCAGTGATGGACGAAGCAAAGAGGATATAAAAAGCAGGTTGGCTCAGGCAAGGAAAGCATTTCTACAGAAAAGGAATCTGTTGACATCGAATATACATTTAGGTATTAGGAAGTCATTTTTGAAAGCTTTTGTCTGGAACATGACATTATAAGGAAGTCAAACTTGGACTAATGGTGCAGCAGAAAAGAGGAGAATTGAAGCGTTTGAAATGTGGTGTTACAGGAGAATGATGAAGATCAGATGGGTAGATAGGGTAACAAATGAAGAGGTATTAAAACGAGTGGGAGAGGAGAGTTGTTTCTGGCGACTGCTAATGAAGGGAAGATATAGGTTGGTAGGACACGTAAATAAGACACCCAGGAATAGCAAGCTTAGTTATGGAAGGGAGGGTCGAGGAAAGAACTGTAGGCGTAGACCAGGGTTAAACAGATTGCCTCGGATGTAGGGTGCGGTTGCTGTGTAGAGATGAAACGATTAGCTCAGGAGAGGGGGCATGGTGGGCTGCATCAAACCAGTAAAAAAACTGAAGAATCAAGCAACAACAACAACAATGAGGAATTTTAATTATTTAGAGAGGTATGTGAGGCAAAAGGGTTTTTGGAGAATTTCAATCCCTGGGACGTAACACTGGAAGAGACTGCATAATGTACGAGTACATCAGCGGCCAAGGTGAGATATATTTTACTATCGGTCTATTAATAGCGACATGTTGACGTTCAAATCATCAAAAGTGTGGCAAAATTACACCCAGAATAGCTTAAGGAAAAATACTTTTAATTCCCCATATTCCGATAGATTTGCCATTCCAGTGTGCAAGAGTGCAGTTCCCTCTTCAAACTATATTCGCAATTTCTATTAACAAAGCGCAATGACACACACTTAACAGCAGCAGGTGTACATTTAGACAAAACCTTTTTTCCCATGGGCAACTGTATGTGGCGTGCTCGCGAGTATCCGGACAACAAAATCGTTATGTCTCAGCAGAAGATGGCAAAACCAAAAACGTAATTTTAAAATGTGTTCATATAATGTAACATTGTACCCTGCAGATTTTGACAACTCTAAAAAAATCCCACTTTTCGGCTCATATCAATATACTGTACTGTATGTATCAGAATTTTCAGAATTAGAATTGACCCATCTGTAGCCGCGATTGCTGTACTAGAGTAGACCAATTAATGCATCGTCCCCATTGTCTTTATCGCGAGCGAAGCCGCGGGTACCTGCTAGTATATTATAATTGTGAAAGTCTGTGTGTGTGTGTGTTAGTTTGTTACCTCTTGACACTAAAACGGCTGGACGGATTTGGATGAAATTTGAAATGGAGACAGCTTATACCCTGGGATAACATATAGGCATCCTTTCATCCGGAAATAAATCATTGTTCCCGTGGAACAGGCAACATAACTGAAAAGTCACCAAAAATATTCAACCGGGACAAAATATCGAAGTTGGCGCAAAAAGACCGGACAAAGCTCATTTTACGCCCCTCGATGCAAGGAACAATACTCGGTAGGTCCCTACGGGACACCGAAAACCACATTTTAAGGCCCTAAAACCAACCGTTTCAAAGATATTCGCAGAAAACTGTCATTACTCTGATAAACTGATGAAATAATGGCAAGTCCGTTTCCATGGCAACTGAACCTCACGGTATGACATCCGATTTTATATACATATCCCTGTAGGAGGCAAAGCCAATCAATTTGTTATCTTTTTCAAGATATATATGAACACAATAAGAACAGGGTAACGCGCCTGCCTCTCATCCGGAGGCCCCGGGTTCGATTCTTGGCTCCATCAGAGATTTTAGACACTGACGTGAGGACTGCAACGGAGTGCACTCAGCTTCGTGAGGACAATTGAGTAGCTGTCTGATAGCGAGGCAGCGCCCTGGTCACGAAGAACAAGATTAACGGCCGAGGGGACACGGTACACTGACCACGCGTCACCACAATATCTGCAGGCCAAATGGCTGGGAAGCGGTCGCATGATAGGCCTAGGCCCTTCATGGTCTGTAGTGCCAGGGGTAAAAAAATAGGGAAAGCGCCTTCTAATACCACCTTTAATTTGTAAACACTACAGTAGCGGCTTCTAGGGAAGCGTGATGGCGCAGTGGCTTAGCTTCTCGCCTTTCACCAGGACGGCCGGGGTTCGAATCCCGGTGACAGCGGGGTGGAATTTTCACCTGGAAAATCACGTGGCGTCAGGAAGAGCATCCGGCCTTAAATCCCCGGCCAAAACCGAAATGAGCCTGGCTGGCTACGGCGACCCCAATTAATTGGGAATAGCTGAAGAAAGTTTTACAGTAGCAGCTACTAAATAAAGGTAGCGATATAGCTACGTTCAATTTCATAAACACTGGGCTCACAAATCCCGTATAGTTAAGTAAAAATAACAGTCTGGTCGTTATTTCAGTAGCAACGAAGCTCTGTGGTGGCTATTGCCGTGTCCGTAACACTTAAGGCATCCCGCCGTCACATACCTCAATGTGCACTTACAAAATTGTGAACCAGTCTATTTTACTGAAAAGAATTTCTACGAGCGAGTATCCACTCCGGCAAAAACCACACTCACTACCTTTTCCAAAATTTACACAAGACATGATTTTTAAAGCACTCTTCTGTGTGTTGAGGTACAGAGATATACCACATGGAAAGATACAATAAAATGTTGGCAAATCTGAGTTCAAGGAACTGCTGTTCAGAATAGGCTTTCGGTGCAGGTTATGCGGCCCATGTTCGTAACATGGAATGTTTTCTTTTGACAATGCATCTACACCATGTGCGAGGGCAACGCATTTCAAAGATCTCTAAAAACAAAATAAACAGGTAGTTGGAGAAAATTTTTAAGTGGGAGCGAAGATTCAAAGAGAAATAATTTCATCTTAGAGATTTGCTGATGAGATCGTCATCTTGACCGATACGCCAGAGGAATTGAATGAGTTTTTGAATGGTATGGACTCCGTCTTGAGGAAATAATTCATGATGGAAATCAATAAATGTAAAGCAAAATTATTGGAATGCAGCCAAAATAAATCAGAAACCTCTATGCACATCAAATTGGCAGGTGAAACGCTACGGGAAGTAGGAGACTTCTGTTACTTAGGAAGAAAAATAGCCAGTGATGGACGAAGCAAAGAGGTTGGCTCAGGCAAGGACATCATTTCTACAGAAAAGGAATCTGTTGACATCGAATATACTTTTAGATATTAGGAAGTAATTTTTGAAAGCTTTTGTCTGGAGCGTGACACTATAAGGAAGTGAAACTTGGTCTAATGGTGCAGCAGAAAAGAGGAGAATTGAAGCGTTTGTAATGTGGTGTTACAGGAGAATGATGATGATCAGATGGGTAGATGGGGTAACAAATAAAGAGCTATTAAGACGAGTGGGAGTGGAGAGATGTTTCTGGCGACTGCTATTGAAGAGAAGATATAGGTTGGTACGACACATATTAAGACACCCAGAAATAGCAAGCTTAGTTATGGATGGGAGGGTTAAGGACAAGAACTGTAGGGTAGACCAGGGTAAAACAGATTGCCTCGGATGTAGGGTGTGGTAGCGATATAGAGATGAAACGATTAGCTCAGGAGAGGGAGTCATGGAGGGCTGCATCAGTCCAGTCAAGAAACTGAAGACTCAAACAACAACAGTTGGGAATTTTAATTACTTAGAGAGGCATGTGAGGCAAAAGGGTTGTTGGAGAATTTCAATCCCTGGGATGTAACACTGGAAGAGAGTGCATAATGTACATCAACGGCCAAGGTCAGAGATATTTTACTATAGGTAAGGAAAAATACTTTTGATTCCCCATATTCCGATAGATTTGCCATTCCAGTGTGCAAGAGTGCAGTTCCCTCTTCAAACAATATTCGCAATTTCTATTAACAAAGCGCAATCGCACACACTTAACAGCAGGTGTACAATTGCATCGTTCCCATTGACTTGATCGCGAGCGAAGCCGCGGGTACCTGCTAGTTGTGAATATCTGTGTGTCCGTGTGTGTGTGTGTTAGTTTGTTACCTCTTGACACTAAAACGGCTGGACGGATTTGGATGAAATTTGAAATGGAGACAGCGTATACCATGGGATAACATATAGGCTGCCTTTCGTCCGGAAATAAATCATTGTTCCCGTGGAACGGGCAACATAACTGAAAAGTCACCAAAAATACTCAACCAGGACAAAATATCGAAGTTGCCGCATAAAGACCGGACAAAGCTCATTTTACTCCCCTCGATGCAAGAAACAATACTCGGTGTTACCGAAAACTACATTTTAAGGCCCTAAAACCAACAGTTTCAAAGATATTCGCAGAAAACTATCTTCGCTCTGATTGATGAACTAATCGCAAGTCGGTTTCCATGGCAACATTACCTCAAGGTATGACATCCGATTTTCCATATATCCCTGTAGGAGGCAATGCCAATCCATTTATTATCTTTTTCATGATATATATATATATAAACACAATAAGAACAGTGTAGCGCGCCTGCCTCTCGTCCGGAGGCCCCGGGTTCGATTCCCGGCTCCGTCAGAGATTTTAGACACTGAAGTGAGGGCTGCAACGGGCTGCACTCAGATTCGTGAGGACAATTGAGTAGCTGTGAGGCAGCGCCCCGGTCACGAAGAACAAGATTAACGGCTGAGGGGACACTATGCACTGACCACGCGTCAAAACAATATCTGCAGGCCAAATGGCTGGGAAGTGGTCGCATGATAGGCCTAGGCCCTTCAAGGGCTGTAGTGCCAGGGGTTAAAAAAATAGGGGAAGCGCCTTCTAATACCACCTTTAATTTTTAAACACTACAGTAGCGGCTATTAAATAAAGGTAGCGATATAGCTACGTTCAATTTCATAAACACTGGGCTCACAAATCCCGTATAGGTAAGTACAAAATATCAGACTGGTCATTATTTCAGTAGCAACGAAGCTCTGAGGCGGCTATTGCCGTTTCCTTAACACTTAAAGCATCTCGCCGTCATATACCTCAATGTGCACCTACCAAATTGTGAACCAGTCTATTTTACTGAAAAGAATTTCTACTAGCGAGTATCCACACCGGCAAAAACCACACTCACTACCTTTTTCCAAAATTTACACAAGACATGATTTTTAAAGCACTCTTCTGTATGTTGAGGTACAGAGACATACCACATGGAAAGATACAATAAAATGTTGGCAAATCTGAGTTCAAGGAACTGCTGATAACCTCGATGTTAGGCCCCTTAAAACAACAATTATCATCATCATCATCATCATCATCATCATCATCATCAAGGAACTGCTGTCCATAATAGGCTTTCGGTACAGGTTATGCGGCCCATGTTCGTAACATGGAATGTTTTCCTTTGACAATGCATCTGCACCATGTGCGAGGGCAACGCATTTCAAAGATCTCTAAAAACACAATAATCAGGAAATTGGAGAACAATTTAAAGTCGGAGTGAAGATTCAAGGAGAAATAATTTCATCTCTGAGATTTGCTGATGACATCGTCTTCTTGGCCAATACGCCAGAAGATTTGAAGGAGTTTTTGAATGGTATGGACTCCGTCTTGACGAATGAATTCATGATGAAAATCAATAAATGTAAATCAAAATTATTGGAATGCTGATGAAATAAATCAGAAACCTCTATGGACATCAAATTGGCAGGTGAAACGCTACGGGAAGTAGGAGACTTCTGTTACCGGTACTTAGGAAGCAAAATAACCAGTAATGGATGAAGCAAAGAGGATATAAAAAGCAGGTTGACTCAGGCAAGGAAAGCATTTCTACAGAAAAGGTATCTGTTGACATCGAATATACATTTAGGTATTAGGATGTCATTTTTGAAAGCTTTTGTCTGGAGCGTGACACTATAAGGAAGTGAAACTTGGACTAATGGTGCTGCAGGAGAGAGGAGAATTGAAGCGTTTGAAATGTGGTGTTACGGGAGAATGATGAAGATCAGATGGGTAGATAGGGTAACAAATGAAGAGCTATTAAGACGAGTGGAAGAGGAGAGACGTTTCTAGCGACTGATAATGAGGAGAAGAGATAGGTTGGTACGACACATATTAAGACACCCAGGAATAGCAAGCTTAGTTATGGATGTGAGGGTCAAGGACAAGAACTGTAGGGGTAGACCAGGGTTATACAGATTGCCTCAGATATAGGGTGCGGTAGCTATGTAGAGATGAAACGATTAGCTCAGGAGAGTGAGGCATGGAGGGCTGCATCAAACCAGTCAAAAAACTGAAGACTCTAACAAAAACAATAGGGAATTTTAATTACTTAGAGAGGCATGTGAGGCAAAAGGGTTGTTGGAGAATTTCAATCCCTGGGATGTAACACGGGAAGAGACTGCATAATGTACATCAGCGGCCAAGGTGAGAGATATTTTACTATAGGTCTATTAATAGCGACATGTTGACGTTCAAATCATCAATAAGTGTGGCAAAATTATACCCAGAATAGTTTAAGGAAAAATACTTTTAATTCCCCATATTCCGATAGATTAGCCATTCCAGGTGTACTGTACGTTTAGACAAAACCATTTTCCCCACGCGCAACTGTATGTGGCGTGCTCGCGATTATCCGGACAACAAAATCGTTATGTCTCAGCAGAAGATGTCAAAACCAAAACCAAAATTTTCAAATGTGTTCACATAATGTAATATCGTACCCTGCAGACTTTCACAACTCTATAAGATTCCCACTTTTGCTGCTCATATCAATATACTGTATGTATCAGAATTTTCAGAGTTAGAATCGACCCACCTGTAGCCGCGATTGCTGTAATAGAATAAACCAATTATCAGCAATAATGCATCGTCCCCATTGTCTTGATCGCGGGCGAAACCGCGGGTACCTGCTAGCATAGCGTTTATCTAAACGCTATGCTGCTAGTAATAATTGTAATAACATATCCATGATTCGATGTTTTCCAGTGTAACGGAAGAACTTAAATATTTGATGGGAGATCATTATACTCTGCTGCTCATTTGTAGAAGTTATAATGTTGGTTATTCTTTTAGAGGATTTGCGACAACATCGTCATGTATCCCCGTGAACTTGCATAAGTGTAGAAGTTGTCTAATAACCTGTGTCACTGTGATGTCAGTACTAGTAGGCCATGGCCTTAAGTTAGGTACCACCCTGGTATTTGCCTAAAGTTCAAGTGGGAAACCACGGAAAAACACTTTTAGGAAGGCAGAAGTAGGAAACAAACCCGCCTCTCGAGGCTGAGTCTACCTCGTTCCAGCACTCAGACCAGAAGTAAATTTCATGGAAAATCCGGGAATTGAACCCGGGTCTCCACGGTAATAGCCAAGAATGTTAACCACTACACAACAAGGTGGACTTGTAAAAATTTAGCAGGCAAGCTGCGTTCAGGTTTTCAGAGCAAGAGCTCTAATTAGTAATTCACATGTATCTTTTGACCTGGATATTGCTACTGCAGTTATCTGCATAGCATAACTTATCTCAATATACATTATTATATAAAAGAAATTTAATAGCTTCTCTCTTAAAGACGGTAACCGTGATCATTATCTGAATCGGGTTAGTAAAAAAACACTTTTCCTTCAAGTATTATCTCCAAGAACGCTACCAATCAGTGGGATAATTCCCATGAGTAGGCACGTTGCAAACCAACTTCAATGCGGGAATTTCTACATCGAGGTCATAGGTGTGTGTGCATCTTTACCAGTGTGTGGAATTGAGGGGTACATTCCAAAACCCAGACAAGCCAAGAACTTGACTTTTTGATATGAATATAGCTTCTTCCTTTTCAATGCCAGCTCTGCTTATAGATATTATTGCTGTCTCCAAAAAGCAGACAGGTTGGGTTATATACGAGTGTGAATTTTAGGGATTCTACACATGGAGAGCTGCATCAAATCAGTCAAGGGACTGATGACTCAAACAACAACAACTACATATATAAGACAGTTTCAATTCTTTTCCACTGCTTTGTGGAATTAACTGGAATGTTCGGTATTCAATAATGATTTGTATTTTGTTAGGATTTAGATAATTTAGAAAATTGGAGAAAAATTTAAAGTGGGAGTGAAGATTCAAGGAGAAATAATTTCAACTCTGAGATTTGCTGATGACATCGTCATCTTGGCCGACACGCCTGAGGATTTGAATGAGTTTTGGAATGGTATGGACTCCGTCTTACGGAAAGAATACATGATGAGAATTAATAAATGTAAAACAAAAATACTGGAATGCAGCCGAAATAAATCGGAAACCTCTATGGACATCAAATTGACAGGTGAAAAGCTGAAGGAAGTAGGAAACTTGTGTTACTTAGGAAGCAAAATAACCAGTGATGGACGAAGCAAAGAGGATATAAAAAGTAGGTTGGCTCAGGCAAGGAAAGCATTTCCACAAAAAAGGAACCTGTTGACATCGAATATAGATTTAGGTATTAGGAAGTCATTTTTAAAGCCTTTGTCTGGAGCGTGACACTCTATGGAAGTGAAACTATTGGAGCAGTAGAAAGGAAGAGAATTGATGCATTTGAAATGTGGTGTTACAGGAGAATGATGAAGATCAGAAGGGTAGATAGGGTGACAAACGAAGAGTTATTAAGACGAGTGGGAGAGGAGAGATATTTCTGGTGACTGCTAATGCAGAGAAGAGATAGGTTGGTAGGACACATACCAAGACACCCATGAATAGCAAGCTTAGTTATGGAAGGAAGGGTTGAGGACAAGAACTGTAGGGGTAGACCAAGGTTAGAATATATTAAAAAGATTGCCTCGGATGTAGGGTGTGGTAGCTATGTAGAGATGAAACGATTAGCTCAGGACAGGGAGGCATAGAGTGCTGCATCAAACCAGTCAAAAGACTGAAGACTCAAACAACAACAGATAAGAAGGAATCGTATTTGAAGATTAAAATATTTTTCATATTTGTTTTGAACTACGATTTCGGCAAAAATTAGTCTAGTCAGGTATATTTTTAGGATTCTCAACTATCCTAATAAAAATATATTTCCTTTATGTGCAATGTAAAGCTGTTATCGAGACAATAGCGGGTCTAAAGGCAATTTTTAATTCATTCAGCACAAATGAAGCTTATTCTTATTTGTGAACAATTTAATCTTGGGACTTATCTGGTTCTTGGAATAAACCATTCAATTATACCTAGGGCTGAGATTGGGGAAGGAGGTGGTATACTGGCTTTTGTGAGAAGGAAAAATGGGTACCGAGGAAAATACACACCTTGATAACAATAATAATAATAATTCAATTGTATCCTGGAAAAAAATTAGTACGAATTTGGAATACGAAATTGGAGGAGCAGAATATATCACATATAACACTAGGGAGAAAAAACAGTGGTGTTAAAGTAATTTGTCTGGCATTTGCTTATGATTTTTCCATACATTATTAAAATGTAGCTCATGCAACAGTACAAATCAATCTATTAGAAGAGATAGCCAATAAGACAGGTTAAAAGATTTCTGTTGAAAATTTTTTTTATGACAAATACTAAAAATGCTCCAGAAACCCTAATAACAAAAATTGATCAAATTAAAAGGGTAGATAGGTTCAAATATTTGGGGGAAATAAGAAGAATGGCTTAGAAAAATCTGCTGTAGAAGAAAGAGTACACAAGATTCAAAGAGCATATGGTATAACCAGGAATATCTAAAACAAAAAATGTTTATCTAAGAAATTGAAAATACAGCTCTATAGAACAGTAAGTAAACCAGAATGCTTATATGCCAGTGAATGTCTAATACTAAATTGTAAATTGGATAAATTAGAAGTATCAGAAAGAAAAAATATAGGCAAAATTCTCGGTCCATTAAGAACTACAGAGTTTTGGAAATTAAGAAGTGACGAAGAAATATATCGGGACATTGAAAACCTAACGGAGACAATAAAGAAGAGGCGATTGTTATATTCGGACATTTATATAGAATGAATGATAGCAGGTTAACCAAGCAGATTTTTAAATATCTTTGGAGAAAGAAATTGACAACAGCCTGTTTTCAAGAAGTAAAGAAAGATTTAGAAAAAAAAACAATGTAAGAGAAGAAGATGCACTAGAGAGAGAAAAAAAATAAAAGAAGGTATTGGGTATGGAAGGACTCTAAGAAAGGCAATATAAGAAAACAGGCTCAAAATGGTCGGAAGAGAGTAAGAAGACACACAGCGAAAAGATAAAGGAGAACTGGAGGAAGAAGGAAAAACAACAAAGGACTAAACATTGAAATTTGTTCGTAGTCCTCAGAAGACTCTTAACGGAGAAAGATGAATAATATCGTGAAAAATTAACTGATGTATTGAGAAATAGAACATTACAGTTTTTTTGGGCACATTTATAGAATGTAAAATAGTAGACCAACTAAACAGATCTTCAACTTACTGACTACTGTCGACCAAAGTATTATGTGTACTCGAGTTTGAAGGTTGTTTGTGACGTAATAAATAGACATACATAAAATCCAATAACATCATCACTTTTGTCGTTCTATTTTACGTGAGTTCATGTAGGTTTGGAATTTTTAGTTCACACTTTAATATATTTTATCGCAGTTGGAACACAAAAAGTGACCGTTTTTAAGCGTGTTTCAACCTTGCGTCACATTTAAGAATTATTATCTCACTAACCCGTCATCAGATCGAATCCAAATTTTAACACAATATACATTGCAATATTGTATAACTGGTTTATTAATTTCAAAATTTTTCGTGTCCAAGAAACAAAGTTGTTATCATTTGTGTAAGGTAACGTTTTCTCGGCTTGGGGTGGTCGGAATATGTAGTTCTTGGTCGCGTTGTAATCCATATACATCAAAAAGTCATGCTGTATGACTTTAAAATACGTAAATTAATTAACTTATTTTATATCGGTTTATATTTGAACGGGGAAATACGACCTCGCCAGGCTCGGCAGTGATGGGCTCCATCTCAGCAACGCTGTACAGCTTACCCCGGAGCGGCTGGCTGGTGAATTATGCCTTATTTCCACGAACAAATACAAACCGATATAAAATAAGTGAATTAATTTACGTATTTCACAGTCATACAGCATAACGTCTTGATGTATAAGGATTACAACGCGACCAAGAGCTACATTTTCCAACCACCCCGAGCCGAGAAAAAGTTACCTTACAAAAATGATAACTTTGTTTGTTGGACACACAAAATTTTGAAATTAATAAACCAGTTATACAACATTCCAGTGTATATTGTGTTAAAATTTGCATTCGATCTGATGACGGGGTTTTGAGATAATAATTCTTAAATGTGACGCATGGTTGAAACACGCTTAAAAACGTGCACTTTTTGTGCTCCAACTGCGACAAAAAATATTAAAATATAAATTAAAACTTCCAAACCTACATGAACTAACGTGCAATAGAACGACGAAAATGATGATGTTATTGGATTTTATGTAGGTCTATTGGTTACTTCACAAACAACCTTCAAACTCGAGTGCACATAATACTTTGGTCGACAGTAGTTACAAATCCAAACCCACATGGTTCATTGAAATTGACAAAGATTATTTGACAAATGCCAGAATTCAGACAGACAAAATACCAAACAGATCACTCTTCAGGGAAGCTATTCAAAAGGCAGAATTTTGAGACAGGATGAAACAAACAACTGGCCGAAAGTGGACTCGAGAGGAGAAAGATCGTCTCTAGAAGGATGAAAGAAATTTGGAAACCAAGGATATTGAAAACAATGGACAATAGTCAACGTTGATTCATCGTATCCTCCAAATGGGTTATTCAAAAGAAGAAGAAGAATATCGTATGGCTCGGGTGCTGGAAACACGCGTTGTTATTTGCGCCCATAGGGCAGCTTGCATTTCGAATTTCTTCGTTCCTTGGAACGCTATGAAAGTCAAGGAGGTTAGATATCTAAGCTCCTTGAACGCTATAGCGCTTTCTAGTAGAGAAATGAGGAACTATTGTGTTGGCGGAAAATCTCGAGATTATTTTGTCATTATGAACACGGCCCATTGAATTCAAATCGTTTTTTTAACATGCCAACAACGTATTACATGCATGCCGTGATTTTTGTCAATCACTCACCACGGCCAGGAGCGAACCTGCAAGCTTGGGGGTTAGACGTCCGACACGATAACCACTCAGCCACCGTGGCAAACTCCTTGAGAATAGAATCCACCTCTTCTCAGTGATGTAGTCTCGATACTGTGTGAAACCCTTTCCAGGCCTCAAACAAGCACTGCATTTCATTCCTTTGGAGAAACAGGACCATAGACTACACCACGAGGTAATCAATGACTAGTCATAGTCACCATCATCATCATTATCATTACTTTTAACAGTGCGAAGTAACAATTTTATAAGCGGCTTCGGTGGCGTAGTCGGTAGCATGCTGAGCTTCTATGCCCAAGATCGCGGGTTCAAATCCGGCTTAAGTCGTCGGATTTTTAAGACCGTTAAAAAATCCTCAGTATGCCTTCCTTCGTAGGGGAAGTAAAGCCGGCGGTTCCATGTCATAGATTTATGGCATGTTAAAGAACCTTCCACTAATTACACCTGAGTGAAGCTAAATTGGATAGGTTAAGAATGTAAACAACGCTCTTAGGTTCCTACGTTCGTTGCCAAGAGCCGATTGTGGTGGCGTCTGGTAGCTAAGTTCTGAACTAGTAGTCCTTGACGGTGACGTTTGGCGGCAAATGTAGGAAATATTTGAAAAATTAAAAAGTCTGCAATACTTACTTGAATAAAAAAAACCGATAACACACACTAATACAGTCATCACAATTACACCGGTTATCAGACAGATTCTACACACACCCAAAGTACACGGGGCTACATGACCGCGTTGTCGCAGCCCCTTAACTTAAGAACCATCCAACAATTTGATGTAACCCTTTCCTGTTTTGTGTACGTCTGTTAAACTGTGGTGATCACCAAAATACTGTAAATATAGGCTTACGGAAATTCTGAGAGTTGAGTACCAAATGATGTTGTGGTTTATTTATTTGAGGGCTTTGCGGCATCGTAGTCATGTAGCCCTATGTACTGGTGTGTGTGGAATTTTTATGATAACCTGTGTTATCGTGATGGATGTAGCCTACTGTATTAATGGGTGTATTTGTAATTCAGATGAGGATTCAGAAAGAGGCGGCCATGGCCTTTATTTAGGAACCATCCCGGCATTCGCCTTGAGTAGAAGTGGGGAAACCACTTCCAGGATGATTGAGGTGAGAATCGAATCCTCCTATTCTCAGGTTTTCCTCACGAGGCTGAGTGTAATCCGTTCCAGCCCTTAGATCAGGATTAAATTTCTTGGCAGAGCCGGGAATCGACCCAGAGCCTCCGAAGTGGCAGCGAAGAGACTATTTATTGATGTATTTATATATTTATTCCTATGCAAGGAGGCGGACAATAGTATCAAATAAAATATTTAGCAAGTTTCATGAACCCTATGTTCTATTTACGACATCTATCATCTGAAGATCTATATAATACTGATTTAACATTGTATAAAGTTATTCGCTCGCTTTGTCAAGCTCCGAAAGTTTCGCGAATAGCAACTTAAGTTGAGCCAACTTGCTCCTGCTACTTCACTTACAAAACTTCCGCCACGAAGCAATAACGTATTTCAAGGATCAGAACCAGCACTTCAATAGCTGAATACCTCTCAGCTACTCGGCCGTCTAATACATACGTTGTAATACAAACTGGAACACACAGGGTGGCAGGGATGCGGTGTGGAGATTACTGGACGGCCTTCACAGCAGTCAGATCAAACAGTGAGCAGGAAGTAAATTCCTTGAGAATAATAATACAGTAATGTTATTGGTTTTTAACTACTGCGGATTTTGGAGAGGCTGGAGTGCCGGGATTTTTCCCCGTATGGAATCTTTAACAGGCTAGTCAATTTACTAACACGGCTTCCTCGCATTTACGCACCCTCAAATTACAACTGACTGCACCAGGATTTGATCCTACAACCTCGGGAACAGCTGGGGAGAACGTTACCGTTCCATCCCGCAGCCAATCTCATTAATTGGAAATTGACATAACCGCCACCTATATTTTATAGCAAGCAAGAAATAGATGTATATAGGTCTACTTCTAGGCTTAAACTATAGTAGTTATCCACTATCATCATCATCATCATGAACCGGCTCCAGTTTCCCGGGTGCGGTGAATGAGCGCTCTCCATTTAGTTCTCTCCAAGAATGTTTCCCGTTCCACGACCTGCTGCAAATCCAGACCACTCCCTGCAAGATCATTTCTAACCTGGTCGATACATCTCTTCCTAGGTTGACCTCTTGGTCTCTTGCCTTTCAGTTCTTTCTCAAACCAAACTCTAGCTGTTCTTTGTGTGTCCATTCTTTTGAGATAACCGAACCATTTCAGCCTGGCTTCAACACAGATCTCATAAAGAGATTGTTCTACTTAAACAAGATGGCGTATCTCATCATTTTTAGCCTACTTTCGATTTTTGCAAAAAATGAAAGTAGACTTATGAGATCAACACAGGGCGAAAAAAGTGTGTCTGTCTGTGTGTGTGTATGTGTGTGTGTGAGTCTGTGTGTGTGTGTGTGTGTGAGTCTGTGTGTGTGTGTGTCTGTGTGTGAGTGTGTGTACTCTGAATGTCTGTCCCCCCCCCCTATCAATTCGAACACGGTGAATGCGAATTGAACGAAATTTGGTACAAAGGTAGCACTAGCAAAGGACACCTCAGTGTCATGTTTTATATCGCCGCCATCTTTACTAAAACTGAATGGCGGCCACTCAAACGTTCAAAACGTAAAATCAAATAACGACTAACCAAATCATCCGATCACTACCAAATTTGGTAACAACATACCTTCGTATAGGATGCGTCTTGTGACCAAACTACAAGGTCGTCCGCCATACCATTTCAGGATGGCGGCCGTGCGAATTATGCAAACTTTATAATCCATATCATGGGACCCACCAGTTCCGATTATCGAGCCGAGAATCGTTTTAACTGTTCTAAAGGAAGAGGCACGTTCGAAATTAAAAGTTTATTTTGTAATACTATAGTGCAGACGTGATTTTAAAAAGCTGAGCTGATTCAGTAATAAGACAAGATGGCGGCGGATATCTTGTGCCTGACTTATATTTCACTAATTTGAGAATTGCATGCAATATAGCGTACTGATACAAAATAAATAAACTTTGTATGAATTGCTTTATATATAAATAATATACTCCAGTGATGAAATCGTTTAGTATAAATCATTATTTGCTAACAAGTTCTATGTAAGTCATTTTATATAGAACGATATTCGTTGACACAATTAGCCCAGTGGTAGAGCGTTAGCCTATTGCTCAAATGCCTATGGTTCAAACCCGATCAGAGCTAGGTTTTTTGCTTGAAATGTTATATGTTTATTGTTTTGTAATGACTCAGATGTTTTAAAATTAAGCGTTATATTGTGCATATTATGGTGTAAAATATATATTTAATTAAAACATAATTCGCCAGCAGATTTACTCGAAACATCTAGCTGCCAAAAAGGTAACTAGATTAACTTCCAGATTTTATGGAAAAGTTTCTTCTTCTGGCCGCTAGAATGCACTCGCTCTGTTAGGATTATATTGTTCGATATTTCACCACTAGATGTCACGACTAGTCTACGTGGGGCTCCATTGATTACTACACCATTGGCATTCTATGCGCATCGAATTTGAAGAATGACAAGATGATACTACGATACATTTTTACTTTTTATTTTAAAGGGTTTGTAACAGCCTATTTTGCGTTACTTGAAAATGTTATTTGAATTCAATTAGGGTTGTGAAAGCCATGCACAACCAGACGTGTAAAGACATGCCTCAACTCGAAGTTGGATGTTGCCCACGGCAGGTCGTATATGTAATAATAATAATAATAATAATAATAATAATAATAATAATAATAATAATAATAATAATAATAATAATAATGTTATTGGTTTTACATCCCTTTTAACTACTGCTGCTTTTAGAGACACCGGGGTGCCGGAATTTTGGCCCGAAGGGGATCTTTAACGTGCCAGTAAATGTACTGACACGGCTCCCTCGCATTTGTGCACCCTCAAATGCCAGCTGACTGCGCCAGGATACGAACTTGCAACCTAGGGCCCAGCAAGCGAGAACGTTACCGCTGAACCCCGCAGCCAGTCCGGTCGATTATGTCTCCAGATCCATAACATTCTTGATATACTTCTTATCTTTCTTTCTTCAATGATGGTAGCAGTTTTTATCTAGGTTGTGGCGTTTGGTAGAGGTAAATCGTTTCTAAGGTCTTCAACAAAGAATAGTTCTATTATACTCTTTGATAATAACAACGAGTTATAACTATACTCATACATTTAGGAGAAAGTAGGCTATATGTTCTTTACTGAACATCTTGTTTATTTTGTCCCTCCTCGTCTTCTGACTCATAGTTCTTAAAAACTTTATTTCCACCGCCTGTAGTTTGCTGGTATTTCTCTCGGATTGGATACAGGTTTCTAAGCTATATGTAGTAACAGGTACAAAGAAGCTCTTGTAGAATATTAGTTTTGATCTTAAAGGAACTTGCTTATCCCAAAGAAGCCCTCTCACGAGATGATACAATTTTGCTCCATGTTGAACTCTACTAGTGATTTCTGCAGATGGTTGGTTATCTGTGGACACTACGCTGCCAAGGTAACAGAACTGATGTACTTGTTCTTTGTACCATTCAGAGTGATGTTAGTACAGATGTTTTGTCGACTATACTGATCATAAATATATATACCAGCAAATGAAGATTATATCAGAGGTCGACAATGGTTTGAATTGGATAATAATAATAATAATAATAATAATAATAATAATAATAATAATAATAATAATAATAAATACAGCCCTTTAATCCCCTAAGGACAATGGCCTCCTGTCTAGGCAGGGATTTTGCTCCATTACACTCATTAGGTGAGCAGTCCTAAAGAGTAGTGAAGCACCTAGTGGTGCACTTTTCTGTCATGTTAGTCTCTATTCTTGAATTGTTCTTATAGCTATTGATATACCTATTCCTAACCTAGTTGCAGTATTGTCTATGTTCTGTATTCTTGTTTTATATCTAATACTAGCAGGTACCCGCGGCTTCGCTCGCGTAATAGTCGTGTCAAATTGTTCTTCAATGAAATACAGGTTTAACCCCGTTCACACCCCTTTAGAACTTGAATATCCAAAAATCCCTCCTTATTAGACGTTTTCGACGCACAACAAACATAATCCCAAAATACCATTCTTCAAACTTCAATAACTTTTGTTGGTCGATGAGAGTGAATATCCAAAATTCCTTCCTTAGTGGACGTTTTTCTTCCAGAATTTCACCCCTCCCCATGAGCCCCTTAAATTGGATTTATAAAAAAAATGGTCGAACACCTATTTATTTAATTATTTATTTATTTATATGTCGCCTCCGTAGCGTAGCGGTCAGCATGGTTAGCTGCCGTCCCGGAGGTTCTGGGTTCGATTCCCGGCTCTGCCACGAAATTTGAAAAGTGGTATGAGGACTGGAACGGGGTCTACTCAGCCTCGGGTGGTCCAAATGAGTAGAGGGGGTTCGATTCCCACCTCAGCCATCCTCGACGTGGTTTTACGTGGTTTCCCACTTCGTCTTCGGGCAAATGCCAGGATGGTACTGCCCCCGTAAATTGAATTATATTGAGACCACGGTGGCTGTATTGGAAAATATGAGTAAAGTTATGGATGTCATAGTTGTGACGTGGATACTCATGACGTAGGCACGGATGACGCAGACTTTATGCAAGCAGGCTGGTTGAGCTGAGATTCTTGGTGACGTCATGATTTTGTTCGAGAAAGATCTGAGATTTACGACACAGTCGCAGGAAACGAGGTATTGTGCTAAGGAAGAAGTTACGCTATTGGAGGAAAGGCTCGAACCAATGAACGATAGTTTGGAAAGAAGACGGAGATTACTGAAACTATCATATTTAATTACTTTTGGCATGCAGAATTGTGGAAAACTATTTTCAGTTATGGCATTGATTTGGAATTTTGAAGAAATTAATTTTGAGTTTTTGAAATTTGAAAATCCGTCAAGTATAGCCAAAGTTAGAACTTTCAGCGATGACGGAGCAACAGGCTATGGAAGGGATGGATACGCCCCTTAATAAGTTAATAAAAGGTCGTGCACAGGATAGAGGAGCTCTGATATCTCTGATATCTCTCATACGCTCAGATCTCATATGTCAGATCGCATATATATTTCTGGTGATTTATAGTCGTTTTCAAGTGATTCAGTGAAGTAAGTCGTCTTTAGCGTGCATGGTAAAAGCCCGGCGCATCGAACGAACACGGAGCAGTTCCATTTTACGCTGCTCGAAACTAGGTGAAGTTGAAACGCTCACATTAACGTTTCTACCTGATAAGATATAAAGAGTTAACTTCAGCCTTTATTATAATTCAATTGGGCAGTACAACATTGAGGTGTGTAGAAGATTTGAACAATTTCACAGTTATACTTCGAAAGATATTGGCACTTTAAGGCTGCAAACAAAAGTGATTTTCTCGCCACATGAGAAACACTTTTAAAATTTCCACATTATACACTACGGCTGACACGTGGATTACAACAGTGATATTGGAGAATACGTTTGGTAATACAACGATACATTCTACTATGGAACATTATAATCTTGCAGTGCTTTCAATGATTATAACAGAAGTTGAGATGGAAGGCTAAGGCTTTAATGCAATTGGGACATATATCGATGGAGTGAAGTAACAGCATGGAACTTCGTTAATCGTCATTCTACAAGAGCGAGCATGTAGTGAACATCCAACTACACTCATGCATAGTGAATCCATCGCTGAATTATATCAAATGACAGTGGAAATATTTTCATACTCCACGATTATGAATATTTCTGCGGAAATAACTGCAACAAACTTCATGGCGAATTACGACCAGAACTTCAGGGAATTTTCAAGAGAGGCCAGGGTAGACCCGGCTCAAAAAGAAGAATTTTGCCAGAAGGATGTCTTTCGTATACATGGAGCAGTGCAATTTCCGGAGAAGGAAGCAGTTCGATTCTCCGAGGACGCTGATTCCAGGTTCGAGGTCGGAGCACATCTTTACGCTGGTGAAATGGAACCAACAGCAGTTTTCTTTGAAAACTTTCCTCTAGAACTTCAATCAACAGATAAGGTAGTCGTGAACGTTTCTTGTATTATTTGAGTCTTGTAGCGATATCTGAGCAACCATTTTTCCCATATTTTTGTGTCCTATATTTTGCCCCATTTTCTTGATTAATATTTCTGTACTCAGTACACTTCGATGATTGATGCCTTTTTCGACGATTTATTAAGACATGGTTATGTCATTGGCATACTTAAATAATTTTGGATCAGTTGAGACTGATATATTAGATTCTTTCAGTAATTTGCATATTTTTGAAGTCACGATTTGACTGTAAAGTTAATGATTTGCTATGGCAGATTTGAATTCAGACAGCGTGTCACTTTATTAAAGTAATTCTATTCAGTAAATTACTTTGACCAATTTTCTGTCATCCTCAAGAAAGAAGAATAATTAAAAGATTTTAGAGCGTTAAAATCTTCATCTTTGTCGACGATCTTGGAAATACTAGTCGTTTTATGAACATGATTGCAACATAGACATTTATCGTCAGTTCTAATTACCGTTGCATTACAGACAATTTTATGAAATAGGAACTTTGACTACGAATTATTGAATACACTATAGTAATGAACATGTGATAGGAGTTTTTCTCAATTATAGATTGGAACAATAATGTTTGCATTCCACAGTCTAATTGTATTCTATTCGACTATTTATGCAGTTTAGATGAACTTTGATTGAAGATAGTATTTTTATACTGCGTTACTTTGAAGATATTAATCTCAATTTTGATAGACCAGGGAGGAGTGTCTAATCGTATTTGCTATTAAATTTATTTGTGATTGGCAAATTTTTACTTCATATCGATTCATGAATGAAACCCACGAAGGTTAAATAATAACAGTCATTATTACAATTGATGAATATAAGAATTTTTAAAGAGGAACAATGGATGTATAATCGTTAGTTCAGTGGACATGTGAAAGTCGCTGATGAATAATGCCTTTGAATAAGTGAAGCAGATTCCCACAGTAATTATTGATGTTGAAGAAGTTGTAAGTGGAGGATTTTTGTATGTACTGTGGAGGATTTTAATGCCATATATGTTGAAATATATGAGGAATTCTGGGCCTATTTTATGCAATTTTGTGCATTTTGAAGCGAAGTATTTTTCCGCTGAATGTATTGTCCTGGTTCTTTGAAAGTTATTCATATGAAGATACTGTTAAAATTAACAAGAGTGTTAAATAATTTGAGATAACGATTTTGAATGGAGGTTACCATCACTAATAATAATAATTATTAAAACCTTATTAAACCTGAATATGAATTTTAAAATGTAACTAACCTTCATTGGTCGATTATATTACCACGATTTAAGTAATTATCAACCGTATAAACGTGTGGTTTAATGTATTTCTTGTATAAATAATATAAACAATATTTAATATTTAAATAATTTTGTAAATATCTTTGATAATAATTTGAAATGAAAAGGATTAAGAGAGGCGAATATATTTTTCAATTGTCATTTGACATTGTTATAAACAATTATAATTGTTATAAATAATTAATGAACTTTTGTTATAAACATTTGGAGTTTTGTTTTTATACTCTAAACAACGCTAATTAAGCAAGCGGCTTGAACAATTAAACATGATTTGGGATTGTTAGAGTATTCCACTGGTGTTTGAATGGAGCATTTAAAACATTTGCGTGATAATATTTCAGTTGAGATGTGGACATTTACGTGTTTTGAAAGGGAGAGCTAAGCTCTGATGTAACAAGCATATGCTAACGCGGACCAGACAGGAGAGTCCACTTTGACGATGCAGGTGCATTGCAGCTGGCCCGGACAACTGTATGACAGAGGCCAAGGACGTTTCCATAATAGCCTTGTGGCTATAAATAAAATGTTAAGTGTATAAACACGCAAAACAATTGCTATATGTGTCTCGTCCCAAATCCCGTTTCCATTCCAAGTGCATTATTATTTTTACGTTATTTTGAGCTTGAGAAAGCTGAAACATTGTATGTAGAGTATACAGGTCCTACAGGAGGACATGGTTATATAGACGATGGCTTCTGATTGCCACGTGGATTTTGTTGTTTATTTTTGTTAAATTCATTCTTAATGTGAAATAAATTATTGTGCAGTTTAAAGTTTCTCGTCCTCGTTATGGTTCATTTTAAATATCATGGTGGAGGTTATTGTGAGGGCATACTTTTAAGTGATCCAGTTGACAACCCAGTCCCCGAGATAAATTTAAAAGGTAAGTAAAGGTAAGTATGAACCCCCGTATCTTTTGGTGTGTTCCACAATAATTTCTTGTTAACTATTGTGCTCTAATCTCGATAGTATCTGTCAGTGCCATTTTCATTGATGTAGCTATGCCGGCGCGTTTGATTATTGGCAATCCGATTGAGGGGGCGGATATCTGACAGCCTACTATCCGGGTTATCGGGTACAGTACCTACTGTAAGGCCACGGCCGCCTCCACCCCTCTTCCTCGCCTATCCATCCCAATCTTCCATCCCTTCCCATCCCTCATGAGGCCCCTGTTCGCTTTGCAGGTGAGGCCGCCTGGGCGAAGTGCTGATCACACCTCACCAGTTGTATCCCTCACGACCAGATGTTCCAGGCTCCAGGACACTGCCCATAGAGGCGGTAGTGGTGAGTTCCCTCGCTGAGTTCGTGGGAACCACCAACCTAGAGGGTAAATTGACTAAATAAAAAATATAAAAAATGTATTTATATATTACTAAGCTGATTGTTTTCCTCTGAGTTATAAACTCCTCGCCTATGTCTTTAAGAGATGCACGCTCCGTTAGGAATCCTTCAACCCCCACTTTTCACCCCTTTCCCTCATAATATAAACTATATCGAAAAACCATTAGACATGTGTCAGCTTATTTTTAATGATTGGTTTATATGCCAAGTATCACATCCCCAAATGAAACCACTCGAGAAATATTGTTATTCAATGAAATACAGGTTTACCCCCTTAACACCCCTTTAGAACCTGAATATCCAAAAATATTTCCTTAGTGGACGTTTTCGACCTACAATGAACATATCCCCAAAATTTCATGTTTCATAATTTTGGCTGGGCGAAAGCTGATTTTTTTCCCGCTGAATTTCAAACTTCTTGCCAATGTCGTTTAAGAGATACACGCTCCGTTAAGAATCCTTCAACCCCCAATTTTCACCCCTTTCACCTCATAATATACACCATATCGATAAACCCTTAGACACATGTCTGCTTATTTTATTGATTAATTTATATGCCGAATATCACATACCCAAATGAAACAACTCGTGGGATATTGTTAATCAATGAAATGCAAGTTTGACCCCCTTAACACCCCTTCAGAACATGAATATCAAAAAATCCTTCCTTGGTGGATGTTTTCGACATACAACGAATATTTCCTAAAAATTTCATGTTTCTAACTTCAATAATTTTGGCTGGGCGATGATGAGTGAGTGAGTAAGTCAGGACATTTTCTTTCATTTATTTTTAAGAATTTCACCCCTCTCATGAACCCCGTAATTGGATTTATGAAAAAAAACGATCGAACACCTATTTACTTATTTTTAAGCTGTTCTTCCCCCCTGAGTTGGATGAGTGAGTGAGTTAATCAGTTAGAACACTTTCTTTCCTGTTGTTCCCCAGAATTTTACCCCTCTCCTAGGGCCCCTAAAATTGGATTTATGAAAGAACGGTCGAACACCTATTTACTCATATTTTAAGCTGTTTTTCTTTTCACAGAATTTCAAACTTCTTGCTTATGTCGTTTAAGAGATGCACGCACCGTTAAGAATCCTTCAACCCCCAATTTTCACCCCTTTCACCTCATAATATACACCACATCGATAAGCCCTTAGAAATATGTCTGCTTATTTTTAATGCTTAGTTTGTATGCCGAATATCACATCCCCAAAGAAACAAATCATGAGATATGGTTATTCAATGAAATGCACGTTTACCCCCCCCCCCTTAACACCTCTTCAGAACCCGAATAAACAAAAATCCTTCCTTAGTTGACGTTTTCGACATACAGCGAACATATTCCCAAAATGTAATGTTTCCAACTTCAATAGTTTTTGCTGGGCGATGATGAGTGAGTGAGTCAGTCAGGTCATTTTCTGTCAATTATTTTTGCGAGAATATTACACCTCCCCATGGACCCCTTAAATTGGATTTATGAAGAAACGCTCGAACACCTATTAACTTATTTTTTAAGCTGTCTTTTTGCCCTGAATTTGATGAGTGAGTGAGTTAGTCAGTTAAAAGACTTTCTCTCTTTTTTCCCCCAGAATTTCACCCCACCCCATTCGCCCCTTAAATTGAATTTATGACAAAACGGTCGAACACCGATTTACTTATTTTTTAAGCTGATTTTTTTCCGCTGAGTTTCAAACTTCTCGCCTATGTCGTTTAAGAGATACTCGCTCCGTTAGGAATCCTTCAACCTCCACTTTTCACCCCTTTCACCTTATAATATACACCACATCGAAAAACCCTTAGACACATATCTGCTTATTTTTAATGATTAGTTTATATGCCGAGTATCATATCCACAAATGAAACCACTCGTTAGATATTGGTATTCAATAAAATGCAGGTTTAACCCTCTTAAAACCCCTTTAGAACCTAAATATCTGAAAATGCTCCCTTAGTGTACGGTTTTGACAAACAACGAACATATCCCCAAAATGTCTCATGTTTCTAACTTCAATAATTTTGGCTGGGCGATGATGAGTGAGTTAGTGAGAGAGTGAGTCAGGACATTTTCCTTCATTTTTTTTTCAGGATTCCACCCCTGCCCATGAACCCCTTCAATTTGATTTATGAAAAAAAAACCTGTCGATCACCTATTTACTTATTTTTAAGCAGTTTTTCCCCCTGAGTTTGATGAGTGAGTCTGTCAGTCAATCAGTTATGACACTTTCTTTCCTGTTTTTTTCCCCAGAATTTCACCCCTCCCTAAGGGCCCCTTAAATTGGATTTATGAAAAAACGGTCAAACACCTATTTACTCATTTTTATGCTGATTTTTTTACCGCTGAGTTCCAAACTCCTCACTAATGTCGTTTAAGAGATAGACGCTCTGTTAGGAAACCTTCAACCCCCAGTTTTCAACCCTTTCACCTCATAATATACACCACATCGAAGAACCCTCAGACACGTGTCTTCTTATTTTTAATGATGAGTTTATATGCCGAGTATCACATCTCCTAATGAAACCAATCGGGAGATATTGTTATTCAATGAAATGCAGATCTACCCCCTTAACACCCCTTTAGAACCTGAATATCCAAAAATCCTTCCTTAGTGGGCGTTTTTTACTTACAACGAACATATCCCCAAAATTTCATGTTTCTAACTTTAATAGTGTTACGTGCCACCCCTAGTGGCATTTTTGTTAACTGGATTACGGTGGGTATAAAGCACAACACAGGATGTTCTTTTAAAGAAATAATTCATTTTATTGCAGCCAGAAAAAAATACACTACTCAACAGCAAATGCAAGCAATTATTACCTTACTCCAGTTTCCTCACGTCGAGAATACTTTCCCTTTCACTTGTCAACAGACCACAGTTAATCCTCTTCGCTAATGAGTCCGGCCCCGTACGCTAGCTGGAAATAGCTGCACTAGGTCTGTCACTGTTTCACAAGCACCACAATCACTTCCTCGCTGTCAAGAGAATCAGCTTCACTGGGGGTTTCGCAAGTCACCACACTTCTGTCGCTCACGATAAACGCTCGCACTAGCTCGTAAAACACAACAACAACAACCCCTGCTTGACAGGTCGCACTCATATAGCAGGCCGGTGACTCAATACATGCTTCTAGATCCATCCAGGGTTCACGGCTTCTCGAGGTTTCCATCGCTGGTCCAGTCACGAATATTCTGGACTATCTCTTTGTCCTAGTAGCCCTGTTGCATAAGGCGCACGCAATACAGGAGGCAGGCCACAGCCCAGCCCCTGGGGCAGTTGTGACTCATGCGGCGAGCGATGACACAAACTCACAGCCGTAACACCACCTCCTTCCTAAAAAGGCTGATCGTCCCGATCAATCATTGGTCCGTCTGTGTCCCTCCGTAGGCTGCCAGGCGATCTCGATGCACGATCTTCATTTTCGACCTCGGGCTCCGCTGGATCCTGTAGACGACATCGTTGATCCGTTTCACGACTCGGTACGGGCCCTCCCAGGACTTCTGCAGTTTGGGTGACAGGCCTTTCTTCCGTAATGGATTGAAGAGCCAGACCAGGTCGTCCTCGTGGAATCCGCCGGCATCCGTCTGCTGGTCGTATCGGGTCTTCATTCGGTCGGTCTCGATCCGCAGTTTCCTCCTCGCGAACGCGTGTACGTCCTCCAGTTGGTCGACCAGTTCTTGACAATACTGGCTTACCGGGATCGGATCATTCCCAGGTCGGCCGAAGGAAAGATCGACAGGTAGACGGAGCTCCCTCCCAAACATGGCCCGGGCTGGTGTGCACCCGGTGGTTTCATGCACGGCTGCGCGGTAGGCCAGGAGAAATAGTGGAAGATGCTTGTCCCAATCCCTCTGGTGCTCGCTGACGACTATTCGGAGATGGTTCTCGATGGTGCGATTGAATCGCTCTACCATCCCGTCGGCCTGAAGGTGTAGCGGCGTTGTCCTTGTCTTCCGGATTCCCAGCAGCTGGCATAGGTTCTGGAACACCTGCGACTCGATGTTCCTCCCTTGGTCGGAGTGCAGCTCCAAGGGTACTCCGTACCGGCTGACGAATTCCTTCACCAGGGTCTCTGCAATCGTCGCGGCTTCTTGGTTAGGGAGCGCATACGCCTCCGGCCATTTGGTAAAGTAGTCGCTGACGACTAATATGTAGCGGTTCCCTGCCTCGCTTAACGGGAATGGCCCAGCGACATCGATGGCCACTCTCTCCATGGGGCCGCCCACGTTGTAGGTCTTCAGTGGACCCCGTCGTCTTCGTCCTGGGTCCTTGCTGGCTGCGCAATCGTGGCACCTCGCGCAGTAGTTCTCCACGTCTGTTCGGCATCCGATCCAGTAGAACCGCTCTCTCAGCTTCTCCAGAGTCTTCTTTATCCCTAGGTGCCCACCAGATGATCCTCCATGGACTTCCTCCGCCATAGCCTTTGGAACGACGACTTGTTCCCGAGATGTCTTCCCGTCGGTGCTCTCCCAGGCGCGGCAGATGAGGCCATCCCTTACAATCAGCGAGTCCCACTGCGCCCAGTAGGACTTAAACTTTGGGCTGCAGTCACTCACAATGTTCCACCCGGGTCTGGGGACACAGGCCCTCTTCCATTCGGCTATCAGTCCCAGGTCATCATCTTCTGCTTGTGCCCGCGTGAAAGATGCGCGGCTCCAGTTCCCTTGAAGTTCCAGAGTAGTCCTCCGGCACTGTATCCCGGTGTTCTCCTCCCTCCTAGTACAGAAGGTGCAGTCTTCGGGGCACGGTCTTCGTGACAGGGCTTCGGCGTTAGAATGCAGTTGGCCTTTCCTGTGCTGAATCTCAAAGTTGTACTGTTGAAGCCTCTCTAACCACCGCGCGAGTTGACCCTCGGGCTACTTGAAGTTCAGGAGCCACCGCAGGGATGCATGGTAGGTCCTGATGAGAAATTCTTGCCCGTACAGGTACTTGTGGAAGTGTTCAATGGTGTTCACGATGGCGAGCAGCTCCTTCCTGGTGACGCAGTAGTTCCTTTCTGGCTTTGACAAGGCCTTGCTGATGTAGGCCACTACTCTCTCCTAGCCGTCCACTACTTGCGACAGGATCCCCCCTATGCCAAATTCGCTGGCATCGGTATCGACGATGAACCTTGTTCCAGGTCTGGGGTAGGCCAGAATAGGCGCGGTGCACAGAGCCTGCTTGAGTTGCTCGAAGGCATTGTGGCATTCTGCTGTCCACGTGAAGAGTTGGTCCTTCTCAGTCAGTCGATGTAAAGGTTTGGCGATGTCGGCGAATCCTCTCACGAAGCGACGGTAATAAGTGCAGAGTCCCAGGAAGCTTCGTAGTTGGGACTTGTCCTTCGGAACTGGCCACTCCCTCACAGCTGCGGTCTTCTCTGGGTCGGTGCGCACCCCTTCCTCGGAGACGATATGCCCAAGGTACTGGACCCGCTTCTGGAAGAGCTGACACTTCTTGGGGCTCAACTTCAGCTGGGCAGCCCGTAGCTTCAACAAGATCTCCTTCAGGTTGCTTTAGTGCTCCTCGAAGCTTCTCCCCAGGACGATGACTTCGTCTAGGTAGACCAGGCAGGTCTTCCAGTGTAGTCCCCTCAGAATGGACTCCATTAGCCTTTCGAAGGTCGCAGGGGCGTTGCAAAGACCGAATGGCATGACGGTGAACTGCCAGAGCCCGCTGCCCACAGAGAACGCCGTTTTCTCGCGGTCCTTAGGGTTGACCTACACCTGCCAGTAGCCACTCTTCAAATCCAAGGTGGAGAACCATCTTGACCCTGATATGGTGTCCAGCGTGTCGTCGATCCGGGGTAGAGGGTAGCTGTCCTTCTTCGTGACATCGTTCACCCGCCTGTAGTCCACGCAGAACCTGGTGGAACCGTCCTTCTTCTTCACAAGCACGACCGGAGAACTCCAAGGACTATGTGATGGCTCGATCACCCCTTGATCCTTCATCTCTTCAATCATCCGGTCGACTTCAGCTTGCTTGGCGAGCGGGACACGTCGGAATGGGGCCCTAATCGGTGCGCTGTCCCCAACGTCAATTCTGTGCTGGACCAAGCTTGTCCTGCCGAAGTCTTTGCTTCCCACGGAGAAGACATCCTGGAATTCGTGTAGCAGGTCCCGAAGTTGGCGTGATTGTTCCTCGTCTAAGTGGTCCTGGGATCCTTGGTACAGCTTCTGTAGTTCTTCTGGCAGTGTGCGTCTTCTTCGGTTGTCCGTCTGCAGGTGTCCGTCTGTCGTATCTGTGATGCGGGCAATCCAGGTAACGGGCTCGCAGACTCCTAGGTTGGTGTCCCGATGAACCGTAATGTCGTAGTCGTTCAAGTTGGACAGGCGGACGTACGGCCGAGACGTCGTGTTGATGAGAGTCTTGGCAACTAGCAATCCTTTTGTCTGGATGTCCTCATATTTTGGCTCGATGACAGCCGCCACTCCCTCAGCAGCTCCGTCGACAATTACGGCAGCGCTGACCTCCGTCCTGGCGGGAACGATGACGTCTTCTCTCAGCCTTACTCGCCATGCGGTGATGGACTCGTGCGCAGGTTGCAAAGCAAGTTCCTCACCTCCGAAGTGCAGAGTGTTGGTACTCGGATCCAAGATGATGTTGTTCTGGTCCAGCAAGTCCAGTCCGATCATCATTTCATTTGATACGTCAGCCACAAGCACTGGATGCATTATCGCCCGTCGACCAATGACGAACTCCAGTGATGCTTCGCCGTGTACCGGTGCGGTCTCTCCGGTCGCGGTTATTAGCTGGAGGTTCCTTTGTGTGGGTTGCACTCTCCACTTCGGGATCACGGTGGGATTGACGATGGTCCTCGATGCTCCAGTGTCGATTAGCATGGGCCAGCTCTTTCCGTTGACGACTCCGTCGACCATCAGGCTGCTATTGTCCCTCCGTAACTTCGTCACACGAACCTGGACTGCCGGGGCTTGACGACTGTCACAAGCCAACCTTTGCCCCCCAAGGCTGGCTAATACTCGTTTCCCTGGGTCGCGCGGTTTTCAGACGACTGATTTCACGTCGGATACCCTCGGCGGCGGCGATCACCGCAGTCCTTGCTCAGGTGGCCTTTCTTACCGCAGGTCCAGCAGGTCGGTAGTCCTCTTCCGGGCCGCCTCTCCGGTTGCCTTCCGGCTGTGTCGTTGCTGGTGGTGCCGCGACTATCGAAGAAACGGCTTAGCGCCTCCATTAATTCGTCGGCCAGGGACTTGGTCTCGTTGGTTTTTACTGGTTCGTCGACGTCCACTTGACGCACCCGCGCGTGAATTCTGGATGCCTGTTTTGCCGTCTCGAACTCAAGTGCGTGGCTCAGCGCATCTGTCAGAGTCTTATTGCGCGCGAGTCGCAGCGCCTGTTGAGTGTCCGAGTCCCGTAGCCCGTCGGTGAAAGTCTGCGTCGCTATCTGCTCCACAAAGTCGGCCGGCGCTGTTTGGTAGGCGAGCCTTACGAGACGTGCGATGTCCATCTCGAACTCCTGCAGGGTTTCCGCGTTCTTCTGTACCCGGGTCCGGAGCTGAATCTGATAGGCCTGCTGAAGATGGCTATCTCCATATCGGGACTCCATATGGGCGATCAGGGAAGCGTAGTCCTGGGATCCAGTCGGGATGGCCTGAAGGACGTTAAGGGCGTCACCTCTCAGCGCTACAATGAGAGCTGTAGCCTTTTCTGTGTTGTTCCAGTTATTTATGGAACAGGCCGCCTCGAACTGACGTAAGTAGGTGCTCCACGGGACCTTTCCGTCGAAGGTTGGGGGCGTCACTCTGCTATGTCCCGTTCCCGATATTCCCGGTGTAACGGTGGGCGGGCGTTGGCGCAGCTCGGCAACTTCCTCTCGTAGAGCGTTGAATTTCTCTTCCACCCCCGTCAGTGGGCGTTGGCGCAGCTCGGCAACTTCCTTTTGTAAGGCGTTGAATTTCTCCTCCACCCCCATCAGCGGGCGTTGGCACAGCTCGGCAACTTCCACTTGTAAGGCGTTGAATTTCTCCTCCACCCCCATCAGCGGTCGTTGGCACAGCTGGGCAACTTCCACTTGCAAGGCGTTGAATTTCTCCTCCACCCCCGTCAGTGGGCGTTGGCGCAGCTCGGCAACTTCCTTTCGTAAGACGTTGAATTTCTCCTCCACCCCCATCAGCGGGCGTTGGCGCAGCTCGGCAACTTCCACTTGTAAGGCGTTGAATTTCTCCTCCACCCCCATCAGCGGGCGTTGGCACAGCTCGGCAACTTCCACTTGTAAGGCGTTGAATTTCTCCTCCACCCCCATCAGCGGGCGTTGGCGCAGCTCGGCAACTTCCACTTGTAAGGCGTCGAACTTCTTTTCCACTGCCATGACATCCTCACGCAGACCCAGTTCTAATTTCTTCAGGTCCTGTGTCAACTTATTCTGACCGTATTCCATCTTCTTCTGGCCGTCCTCTATCCTCTTCAGGTCCTCCGCTAGCTTATTTTGACCGTCTTCCATCTTCTTCTGGCCGTCTTCTAGTTTGACAGTTAGGTCCTCGGCTAACTTCTTCTGGCCGTCCTCCATCTTCTTCTGGCCGTCCTCCATCTTCTTCTGGCCGTCTTCTATCTTGGTTTCCATGCCATTTAACTTTTCTAGCAATGCTGCCAATTTCTCCTCCATTTTAGTTGTTTGTATTGTAAAGGGCATGCACTCACAGGAAAATTAGAGAAAATCACCTGCTCGGGTTTTGAAACCAGGACCGTCAGGTGTTGTGCTTGAGTTCGTAATCCGGCTTCTGACACCAGTTGTTACGTGCCACCCCTAGTGGCACTTTTGTTAACTGGATTACGGTGGGTATAAAGCACAACACAGGATGTTCTTTTAAAGAAATAATTCATTTTATTGCAGCCAGAAAAAAATACACTACTCAACAGCAAATGCAAGCAATTATTACCTTACTCCAGTTTCCTCACGTCGAGAATACTTTCCCTTTCACTTGTCAACAGACCACAGTTAATCCTCTTCGCTAATGAGTCCGGCCCCGTACGCTAGCTGGAAATAGCTGCACTAGGTCTGTCACTGTTTCACAAGCACCACAATCACTTCCTCGCTGTCAAGAGAATCAGCTTCACTGGGGGTTTCGCAAGTCACCACACTTCTGTCGCTCACGATAAACGCTCGCACTAGCTCGTAAAACACAACAACAACCCCTGCTTGACAGGTCGCACTTATATAGCAGGCCGGTGACTCAATACATGCTTCTAGATCCATCCTGGGTTCACGGCTTCTCGAGGTTTCCATCGCTGGTCCAGTCACGAATATTCTGGACTATCTCTTTGTCCTAGTAGCCCTGTTGCATAAGGCGCACGCAATACAGGAGGCAAGCCACAGCCCAGCCCCTGGGGCAGTTGTGACTCATGCGGCGAGCGATGACACAAACTCACAGCCGTAACAATAGTTTTGGCTGTGCAATGATGAGTCTGTGAGTCAGTGAATCAGTCAGTCAGGACACTTGGTTTTATATAAGAGATTTGTAAAATTGTAATTTTTCTAGCACGTTAACTTTATGTTAGTAGAGTTTTAACTGTACTCAATACATTATCGCTATTGTATTTAAGGGTTAACTATGTTGCACTGAGTTGCTCCTTTCCTTTCCTAGCATATACTATGTTTTGAAAAGGAGCATCTCTAGGATCTTCCACTCTTGTCTGTCTCTTGCTCTTCTTGTCCCTTATGGTCCGGCAAATTTCTTGAATGTGTCAGCCCAGCGTGTCCTCTGTCTTCCTACGTTTCTCCTGCCGGTTCTGGGGTCCCACATCGTTAGTCTTTACGTCCAACTCCTATGCTCCATCCTCGCTACGTGGTCTCCCCATTTCCATTTTAGTCTGTCCCCTGTGTTGATGACGTCTTTAATACTGGTTCTTCTGCGTATCTCCTCGTTCCTTATTCTGTCTTTCAGCGTGATATTGAGGATTTTTCGTTCCATCCTGCGTTAGACTATCTGGAGCGTTTTTCTTTGCTGCGAAGTTAGTGACTATGTTTGGCATCCATACAGCATTACTGGGAATACACACTTCTCTAGAACTTGTGTTTTCAGACTTAGTTTCTAAGATTTATCTCCTAAAATGAATTTCAAGGACCAGAATTTTTTCCATGCTTGCCCAATTCTTCTTTTGATTTCTTTCTCCGTATTGTTATGGAATGAAATGTTTTGACCTAGGTATGTATAGTCCTGAACATACTCTAATGTTTCACCGTCAATGTTTACTGGATTTTCTGTCGCATTTGTCATCAGTTTCGTTTTCCTCGGGTTCATGGTTAGGCCTTGAGGAATTATAAGTACAATAGATGTAACTACACTCTTACAATAGCTAAAGAAAATGCTTCGCCAATCAATACAATTCTATTCAAATGTTAGTACATGTTTCGAAATGCGATATCTTCTTCAGCGTGTATGCAATATTGAAACAAAATGGATATCCTCACAAATAATTTGATTAAATTAAGGTTTGAAATGTTTAAATATAATTTATGTTCGACCCTCACTATTAAGTGTTAGAAAACTGTATCATAATGATGGTCATTATAACACCGTTTTTCATTATGTTACAGTTTCTCCAGCCAATCAGAGCTCGTTCATTGACCAATTAGGTAACGATACCTTCGCGCATGCATTCAAAATCCAACATGTCGGACATAAACACAACATCGAACTATAATAAATTACCGACACGGAATACGCACCGTCCATATGTTCGCGTAAATAAACTGGCGAATATGAGATAAGAAATAGCACTGTACCGGTACCTTAATATCCCCAAAACCAATTTCTACACAGCGCGTGGTTTTGACACGACTTCAGTGACAGTTTTACTGAATACTTGTGCGCAATCTGAACATATGGTATTGAAGCACACAGAGCGCATGCGTCGGTTGTCCAGAGAGCTTCGACAAGAGAGATATACTACCCACCGCAGCACCCGATCACAACATTCTACTGTAGTGACTGAACAGATATTTATGAATATTTATGTTAAAACATATAATAAAGTTATAATTATCGTCGAACATAAACAGTCGTATGCAACTCGCCTATAATGGTAATTAAGACACTCGTATGGAAATTATAAAACTCGCATACGCTCGATTTATAAAATTACTCGTGTCTTAATTATAGCCATTATAGGCTCGTTGCATAATGTACTATTTCTAAATCACTTCGGGAGATTCTGTTTCCAAACTGCTCAATGGACCCGAGAAGGATGGTTGTGAAGTTGAATAAACTGACAGATGGAATTAAGGCTTTTCTTCTCGATATCTACCAAAAGGTAAAGCCACAATATCCGGTCTATTTTCGTTGTAGTCGGTTAGATTGCCTCATAAAATGTTTGAAAATTATATTTCAATATTTAGAACCTTTATTTAATCAAATTAATTGTAAGTAATTTTACCATAAATATTATTTCAGTGTAGATCCCTCCTGTGGCGCTCACAAATGACCGATCGTGAAAAATAAGCATTCAAATGAAAGAGAATAAACATTAGCAGACGCATTGCACTCTAATTTCATGAATATCTATAATTTCTTTAAAAAATGACTTTTAAAAAACTGTACGAAGTGTGCATTTGCAGATACCGTTGTTACAGGAAGATACGCTCCATAATTGCTGTCCACTTCACATTTTAGCCGCTGTGACGCCTGTTACGTGTCATTTTAACATTCTGCATTTTGCATGGATTTCCGAAACAGTAATTTAAAGGAATGAAAACTCAAATCGTATAATTTCATAAATATCGAATAACCGGTGAGTGTTACGGCTAAGCTGTCAATCAATGGACTCAGCACACAAATTACAATAGCAGTGACGAATTGCATTCAATACGTAATTTCATAAATATCAATTTTTGTAAGAAGGGTGCGATTTGCAAGTACTGTTGCTGTTGGAGAATACGCGACAATCATTGCTGTTCAGCTCACATTTTGGCCGTAGGGACGCCTGAAACGTAAATAGTGTTCTATAATCATTTTGTTCAAATAAAAACATATCATTTCTCCTTAAGTCGCTTATTATAAACCTATTGGGGAAAGTGTGGCTAATGAACATGCGAGATTTCTGAAGAAGATACCGTATTATCGTATATCGAAACATGTACTAACATTTGAATAGAATTTGAATTGATAGGCGGCGTATTTTAATTATCTATTAATCAATACGGAAATTTTCTTACACTTTCCTAAAATAGTAAATATTTTTGCTTTTTACACTCTTACAATTAAGAGAAAGTTGGCTAAACGTATTTACTGAATATCCTGTAAGTATTTAAAATTTTTAAGTAAGTATACTAAGCATGTTTAAGTATTATTTTTCGCTGCAAGGGAGATATTCAGGAATGTGTCTTACACGCAGCGTTCATTTAATTACCTCCAAGCTCCTTAATTATATTACCAGGCCTCTTAAAATATCGTTTAACTGGTGGCCTCTTTGTTGTGACTCGGAGACTATCACAGCGTTGCTTATCATGAGACGACACGGTGGAGTGAAGTGCCAATCAGCCTTAAGATAGAAGTCTTTGTTGCTAGACTCAGGATACTGTTACAGGAAAGAGAAAAGCTGTAAGGTATGGAAGAGCAAGAAGCCAAATGATCGCGCTAGCCACACAAAAGGATAAGCACACTGTTAAAATATGCCACGCTACACTCATAAAAATTTCCATTTAGAATATATTCTTTCTGGAAGTTTTAGAGGGAGGGAGCGATTTATTTAAAATGAAACAGTTCTGATCACGAGGGCCCTGAAATAAAATATACACAATAATAGCAATTGGTGTTAATATTGTTATGAGCCCAATCATACTGCACCACTAGAATACATATTTACCCTCAAGCCATGGAAGACGAGAAGGGCCCAACCAAGAAAAAGTTACAGTCAGTCTGAAGACGCATGCTACGAATGCTACACATGTTAGAAAAGCTCAGGAGGGCTTCTCGCTTCGCTCGAAGCCTCAGGACTCTTTCGACAGACTCCATTACCCATTAACTTAGGCTTCCCGCTCGGGCACCTCTTGAAGGGTCACCCTGTATTTGAGTCTGACATCTTTTACAACTCTTTAAGGGTCACCCTTTATATGAATCTGATATCTTGGAAAGCTCTTTAGGAGGCACCCTGTATTCTTATCTGGCAAAACGATAAAGTCGACAAGATCATTTTAAATGATAAAAACAAACACGTGAAGGATTCAACAAGCGTTGCAATCATTGCCACAGAAATACCAACACTTCACTGCACTCAGATGATTAAATCGCGAGTAAATTCCAATTAAATGTTTTAACTTTGATTGGTCGCCATGTTGGTTTTGTGATCACCTGGTTATTAAAAGTCCAATAGGTTAATTGTTAATGTTAATAACCTCCATCAAAATACCCAATTTCAGTTTGATTGCTGTAATAGATTCGTAGATATTGAGAGCCGTCTAAATATTTCGGATGGCCTCCATGTTGGATTGTTATATATGTAGGCCATGGAGTTATGTACCATTAGATGAAGATTATTACGTATGTTAATTATTCGAACTTTCACTTCGATCGTATGATTAGGACACAAGAAATAAAAACTTAGTTTTGCAATTTTCCACAGCCAGCATCTTGAGGTTATGTAAACAATTGAACTAAATTAGTCGTCAGTGCATTATAATGAGTATAAACATTTGCTGTAACAAATTTCTTTGCGCTCGGACGGTTAAATCACGAGAAAAGTCATTTTAATGTTTCAACTTCACTTGGCCGCCATGTTCGTTTTGTACGTAACAGGTTTATGGAAGTCACATAGATAAACTTGTAGTAGTACCCTTTATCACCGTACAGATATCTGTTACTGTTGCAGGAATCTAGATGCCAGTGAAGTACTTCGCGCGGCCGTCATTTTGGATTGCTGAAACGCATTAATATTTGAAATGCACGGTTGAGGTCGGACATGGCAGTAGTATGCACTTACCCGAGTTTCATTGAACGGTTGAGGTCGGACATGGCAGTAGTATGCACTTACCCGAGTTTCATTGAACGGTTGAGGTCGGACATGGCAGTAGTATGCACTTACCCGAGTTTCATTGAACGGTTGAGGTCGGACATGGCAGTAGTATGCACTTACCCGAGTTTCATTGAACGGTTGAGGTCGGACATGGCAGTAGTATGCACTTACCCGAGTTTCATTGAACGGTTGAGGTCGGACATGGCAGTAGTATGCACTTACCCGAGTTTCATTGAACGGTTGAGGTCGGACATGGCAGTAGTATGCACTTACCCGAGTTTCATTGAAACCGCTTTCGGTCGTTTAGATTTTAAGGGACACTTACACACGGACAAAAGGTGATGTCATAAGCTAATTTTCTTCATAAATAAATAAAAATAGACTAAATATCGTATGAAGTAGAGTTGATATTACATCTTATAACATAGTATAATTATTAAATATATTCTGGCACAGGGGCCAATCTGTAACACGGCCACTGTTAGGTCATACTAGCCTAAGCGAATTGTTCGTGATAAAGGAGTTCGCATTTTAAGCAAATTATTCTCGTTAAGACAGTAGCGGCTTCTGTGGCGTAGTCGGTAGCATGCTGAGTGAGCTTCTATGCCCAAGATCGCGGGTACAAACCCCGCTGAAGTCGTCGGATTCTTTAAGAGCGTTAAAAATCCCTCAGTATGCCTTCCTTCAGAGGGAAGTAAATCCGGCGGTCCCATGTCATAGATGTATCGCATGAAAAAGAACCTTCCACTAACTACATTTGTGTGAAGCCAAACATTTTGTAGCTTAGAATTATTGATAACGCTCTATTAGTTCCAACGTTCGCTGCCAGATACTGACTGCAATGCCATCTGATAGCCAAGTCCGCAAGCTAGGTATCGTGGACGGTAGCATTTGGCAGCAAAAGTAGGAAATACTTAAAATTAATGTCTGCAGTCCTCACTTGAATTTAAACAGATAGCACACACCAATCCAGCCATCACAATTAACCCCGGTTATCAGACAGATTCTACACACGCCCAAAGTACACGGGGCTACATGACCGTGTTCTCGCAGCCACTAAACTAAGGAACCAACCAACCAACCACGTTAATAGAGTACGTGAAATATAACACTTCAACCATATTTACACCATTCATCTCTTTAAGCGACTGAGAAGTTATTAATTATTTATTAATGAAGCAACACTGAAAATGGCTTCAAAGCTTTCCATACTTCTGATAATAATTCGTTCATCTTAGTGGTTTTTCGTAAATGTGAGTTGGCAACATTGATCTTCATTCAGCTGTGTAGGAGAAACCTTGGGTGAGGAGTCAACAGTGGATAAGGTTATCAGAGCTAATAAAGTGCAGGTGTTCAACCCATGATCACCCTGATTGAAATGCCGGCCGTGTAATCAGACTGTCCATCAGCCTTTCTGTTCACGGCACGCCAGTGTTTACAGCAGTCCAGCCGTTCGATCGGATTGCTCGGCGCTTCACAGATCGTCCGACCCTATTCTAAATGATCGACTTCCTACTTTCTTTACTATGACTATGTTTCAAGGGAACAAACACATTACACAAGTAGTTCTGTGAAGAACTACTGTATGTAGTCCATTTTCATGTATCCTACTTATGTTAATTTTCACTATCAACATTCAAAATTTCAGTCTAAATATTTCGGATTGTCGCCATGTTGGATTTTGATATAATGAAGGATATAGAATTATGCACTATTACATGAAGATTGTTACATAGGTTTATATTTAAATTTCAATCGCATGATTAGGACACAAATATAATATAAGAGAATTTAAAATCGCACAGCTGGCATTTTGAGGTTATAAAAACAATTGAAATAAATTAGGTGTCAGTTGATTAAAATTTGTATAAGCATTTACCGTACCAATATTCACTCAGCTCGGATCGACAAGTCGCGAGAAATGTCCATTTAAATATTCAAATTTCGCGACGCCTCCATGTTGGATTTGTGCTCACCAGGCAATTGAAAATCCAACAGGAGAAATTAAGTTTATAGCCTCTATCAACATACACAATTTCAGATTGATTGCTGACATAGATTAGTAGACATTGAGAACCATCAAAACAATTTGGACGGTCGCCCATGTTGGATTGTTAGCCTATTTTCATTTATGAGGCTTGTCGCCATGTTGGATTTTGATATAATGTAGGATATAGAATTATGCACTATTACATGAAGATTGTTACATAGGTTTATATTTAAATTTCAATCGCATCTGTCTGTGTGTGTGATTCGTGTGTGTGGCTCCCCCCCCTATAAGGTCTAAACGGCAGGAGCGATTTCAACGAAACTCGGTAAGTTCATGACACTATTCCGGACGACCCCGACCGTGCCCTTCAAATTTTGTTACGTTTCACCAATCCAACATGGTGGCTGTGCGAAATATTTCACCAGCATTCAATATCTCCGAAACTATCACCCTGGAATTTTATACGGTGATAAAGGAAACTACTTGAAGTTCACCTATGTGACTTTTGAAAACCTGGTAACTACTAAATCAACATGGCGGCCAAGCGAATTTGCGACATTTAAATAGACATTTCTCGCGATTTATCCAACCAAACGCAATGAAACTTGGTACAGTATATGTTTATACACATTGTACTGCGCCGACATCTAACTTTGTTCAATTGTTTACATAACCTCAATATGGCAGCAGACCGAAATATTTCAACGGCAGTCTATATCTCTGAAACTATTACCGGAATCACCCTAAATTTTTGTACGGAGATAAAGGGCACTACTGGAAATTCAACTACGACACTTTCAAAAGCCAGTTCACTACAAAACGAACATGGCGGAAAAGCGAATTTCAAAGTTTTAAATAGACTTCTCTCGCGATTTAATGATCCAAACGCAATGAAACTTGGTACAGCAAATGTGTATACCCATTGTAATGCACTGGTATCTAATATAGTTCAATTGTTTACATAACCTCAAGATGGCGGCTATGTGAATTTTAAAATTAAGTTTTTACTTCTTGTGTCCCAATCATGCGATTGAAATTTGAATACTACACGTACACAATAAGATCTACCTATATAAAAATCCAACATGGTGACCATCCGCAATATTTAGTCGTTTCTCAATATCTACGAATCTATTAGAGCAATCAAACAGAAATTTTGTATGTTGATAATGGCCATTAACATAAGTAGGATATATGAAAACAGGCTTTACTTCTTCACGAAACTACTTGTTATATATCTAGGCCATAGAGTTATGCACTATTAGATGACGATTATTTAGTAGGTTCATTATTCAAACGTTGACTTTGATCGGAGATAAGGACACAAGAAATAAAAACTTAATTTTAAAATTTCGCACAGCAGCCATCTTGAGGGTATGTAAATAATTGAACTAATTAGGATGTAAGTGCATTAAAATAAGTGTAAACATTTGCTGTACCAAGTTTCACTGCTCTCGAATGGTTCAATCACGAGTAAAGTTTATTTAAATCTTTCAAATTCGCTTGGCCGCCATATTCGTGTGTTATTTGACAGGTTTTTGAAAGTCACATTAGTGTACTTCTACTAGTACCCTTTATCACCGCACAACATTTCAGGGTGAGATCTTTAATATTTTCGGAGATATGGAATGTCGGCGAAATATTTCTCACAGCCGCGATGTTGGATTTGTGATCACCAGGTTATTTAAAGGTCCATAGGTGAACTTACGCTCATAGCCCCTATGAACATTAAAAAATCAGTTTGATTGCTATAATAGATTCGTAGATATTCAGAGCCGTCTAAATATTTCGGATGGTTGCCATGTTGGATTGTTAAATGTATAGGCCATAGAGTCATGTACCATTAAAGGAAAATTATTGCGTAGGTTTTATTATTCAAACTTTCACATCAATCGCATGATTACGACACAAGAAATAAAAACTTAATTTTAAAGTTCGCAAAGCCGCCATCTTGAAGTTATGTAAGCAATTGGACTAAATTAGATACCAGTGAATTACAATGTGTATAAACATTTCCTGTAACAGATTTCATTGCGTTTGGAACATTAAATCGCGAGAAAGGTCTATTTAACATTTTCAAATCCCCTTGGCCGCCATGTTCCATTTGTAGTTAATCGGTTTTTTAAAGTCTTATAGATAAACCTCCAGTAGTGCCCTTTATCTTCGTATAAAATTTCAGGGTGATACCGGTAATAGTTTACGAGATATAGAATGCCGGTGAAATATTTCGCAAATCCGCCACCTTGTGGTTATGTAAACAATTGAACAAAGTTAGATGTCGGTGCATTACAATATGCATAAACATATACTGTACCAAGTTTTATTGCGTTTGTTTGGTTAAATCGCGAGAAACGTCTATTTAAAAGTCGCAAATTCGCGTGGCCACCATGTTGGTTTTGTAGTTACCAGTTTTTCAAGAGTCACATAGGTGAACTTCTAGTAGTTCCCTTTATCACCGTAATAAATTCCAGGGTGATATCGGGAATAATTTCGGAGATAATGAATGCTGGTGAAATATTTCGCACAGCCGCCATGTTGGATTGGTCAGACGTAACAAAATTTGAAGGGCACGGTCGGGGTCGTCCGGAATAGTGCTCTGAGCTTACCGAGTTTCATTAAAACCGCTCCAGCCGTTTACGAGTTATTAGGGGGAAACACACACACTCCTCTCTCTCACACACACACACACACACACTCACACACGGACAAAAGGTGATCTCATAAGCCTATTTTTTCAAAATTGAAAATAGGCTGAAATAGGCTTATTAGATCACCTTCTGTCCGTGTGTATGTGTGTGTGTGTGTGTGTGCGTATGTGTGCGTGTGCGTCCATGTGTTTGTCTCCTCCTAATAACTTCTAAACGGCTAAAGAGACTTCAATGGCATTCGGTAAGGTCATAGTACCACAGGGCGCCAGGAAATGTTCTCCGCAGTGGTTACGTGCAGCTGCGAGAGGTAGCGTCACCAGTTTAGTTGGCAGCACGGTGTCCTTGACAGGGCGAAGGACACACTTGTGGGCTGTGGGCTTTCGAAAGCGTCAGTGTGTATAGTTAGATTATTGTTGGAGTGCAACAGTATGTTATGAATGCCTGTGGTGACCCCCGGTGGGGGTCCGGGCGGGGACACCAAGAGCCCGCCGATGAGCCAGCTTGGTGTCCTAGGCGAAACCCCACACAAGACACGGCACAAACCTAGAAGAATTGCTGAGTTTTATTTCACCGGCCGTGAAAGCCAATATACCATCTTTTTGGAAGCCTTCATAGGGAGGTTATGGCTGCTTGAGCTTTTAGTTCTCGTAGTCAAGTGGTGCAGTTGCACCTAATATAACGGGAGGTGGCGCGCAGTTCGTCACTCCTGTGGGGGTCTGGGCGGGGACACCAAGAGCCCGCCGATGAGCCCGCTTGGTGTTCTAGGCGAAACCCCACACAAGACACGGCACAAACCTAGAAGAATTGCTGAGTTTTATTTCACCGGCCGTGAAAGCCAATATACCATCTTTTTGGAAGCCTTCATAGGGAGGTTATGGCTGCTTGAGCTTTTAGTTTTCGCAGTCAAGTGGTGCAGTTGCACCTAATATAACGGGAGGTGGCGCGCAGTTCGTCACTCCTGTCGGGGTCCGGGTGGGGACACCAAGAGCTGCGATGCGAAATTCAAATATTCAAATGAACGTTTCTCACGATTTAACCATCCGAGCGCAGTGAAACTTGGTACGGTATATGCTTATATAAATTTTAATCCACTGGCAACTAATTCATTTAAACTATTTTCATAACCACAAGATGGCGGCCGAGCGAAATTTTAAAATCTCGTTTTTATTTCTTGTGTCTTAATTATAGGATTGAAGTTTGAATAAAACAACTACACAATAATCTTCATGTAAGAGTACATAACTTTAAAGCTTATCATTATATAAAAATCCAACATGGCGACCATCCGAAATATTTAGACGGTTCTTAATTTCTACGAATCTATTACAGGAATCAAACTGAATTTTTGCATATTGATAGAGACAATTAACATAAGTAGGATATATGAAAATAGGCTATATAGTTCTTCACGGAACTACTTGATTTATAAATGAAAATAAGCTAAAAAACGTATTTTCAAATAATAAGGTGTTTCCCGTTGAGAAGTTAGCTAACGCTTTTCAATTTGGAGCTTGTAATTATTTACAATTCAGCAGTTGTGAGTTCTGGGTTGGATCGTATTCAACGTACATTTCATGGACGAAACTTGTGATCATAACCCAAACGATCAGTTGCTTCCGTGAGATCCAAACCACCGGATGTTAATTTGTACGTCGGGAATCTGAGATGCATTAAAGAGGGATCGAGCGGAGAATCTCTTGAGAAGCAAGCTACCCTACCAAGACCTCTATTTTGATAACAGCAGGTGCTATGATTAGAGATATAAAGTAAGTTCAAAAATACAAATTACAGTATAATTAAATTATGATTTCTAATTTGAAGGATTTGGGTATCGTTGTCATTTTACACCGTGTATTTGCGTGTATGTAAAGTTGTAACTTGTGTTATTTTGGTTTCTGTAATACTGTGTGCGTTTGAAATTCTGAAGAATGGACTCCCAAAGGACAGCCACGAATGTTAGCCGCTACACCATTAGGTAGTTTAACCTGCCAATGTTGTTGTTGTTGTTGTAGTTGATTCCTTTAGGAGCTTTGCGATATCGTGGCTAGAAGTTAAAAACCATCCTGGCATTAGCCTGGAGATGAAGTGAACAACCACGAAAAACCGCTTCCAGAATTGTTGATGTGGGAATCAAACCCACTTCTTCTCAGTTTCACGTCACAATGCTGAGTGTAACCCTATCCCGTCCTCAGAACAAAATTATATTTCTTAGCAGGGTTGGGAATCGAACTTGGACCTCCGGAGCGACAGCCAAAAATGCTAGCCACTAGACCACGGGGTGGTTTAACCTGTTTCTGTTTTTGTTGTTGATGATGTTGATTCCATTAGGGGCTTTGCGACATCGTAGTCATGTAGATCCGTGTACTTAGATGAGTGTAGAATTTGTCCGATAGCCTGTGTCACTGTAATGTCTGTAGCATATTAGTGTGTGTATTGGTCTTAGTATTTGAGGTAGACTTTGCGTAGGAAGCAACCGTGGCCTCAAGTTAGATACTGTACCCATATGACATCATGTGGAGAACATGTGTTCACATCCCGACTGGCTCTGTCCTTTCAGGGTGTGGTGCGTCTCCCCACAGTGCAAACACATATTCAGGATCCGAATACTATCAGGTACTACTCTACAAGAAAAGGGTAAACAACTTCCTTAAAATATTATTTAATTTTAAATCATGGCTTATCATACAACAATAAACATCCAATTACATTTAAATTACCCCACAAACAACAAAATACACTTTGGATCACACAGATGATAATGGCAAAGGGACAAAGAATGTTACTCTACATCATCTCTGGTCCGCAGCTGAGATCGCAATCCGACCTCACCAGGCATACTGCCACATCTCTTCTTGTGAGTCTATGAGTCTATCACTGGTGTCTCAATACACCCTACTCTACACTTCTCTAAACAGTTCATTTATGGTAATGCACTTTTTGTCCTTTGACAAATGTTCATATCTTTTGCACACTACTTAAACAATAAAAATAATAATCAAAACAAATCAAGTAAACATGACATTACTGTACACAGATAGCACTTCAATGTTATTGACGTTACAATATGTATTGCTTGGCTATCCATAATGCTTATGGAATATTTACTTTACTTCATGGTTCAACTATGCGTTAGCCATTGTTGCGGTAGGTTACTTGTACGACAATGTAATGTAATTCTGTGTATTGTATCCTTCGTTCGCTTTCCCCATAAACGCTAACAATAGTATATTCCTAGCCTACATAAACAATGCTAGTCTGCTATAACGATACAATACGTCTCTAAGTCGTTCAGAATATAAATCGATTTATAGTTTGCATCAAATTCACATTCACGGTACCCGTATGCAAATATGCATCTCAAACTGAGTTTTAAACTACAAATAATGTGTCAGTCGCTTTTAGCGCAGTTAGTGTCCAGAACAGCTAACTTTGCTAAATATCACTCGATTTTAACAATTAAAAGATGGATATGACATCCTTATAATGCTACGAATTGATTTCTGTAGCCAAAATAAGCAATTTCTTATTCATTAATGTGCCAGACCATGATAGCGCAGTCTCCAGTACATCTTACAGTCGGGTCAGTCATAAAACTACCACCCTCAGTGAATACAATAGCTTAATGGTTGGGTCGCTCTGAACCCCTGCTGCCTGGCACGACCCTTGCCGTCCAGCCTTCCCAGCTGTGTTATTACTTATTCATACACACCAGCCAGATTTTACAATTTCACTCTGATTCTATCTTTAGTTTAAGGCAAAACTATTCATCACATGAACTGGATATCCAAATATTTAACCTCCTAACGATAGGGTAACAGTAATTATCTCAATTTAGCTCAATAACATAATATAGCAAAGGAATGGGTTATACTAGGCATGAAAGTCTTGAGGAACTGCATACGGCTTTTAATGGCGTGGTTTAGTGGACGTACTGCTTGCCACTTTTACGCACGAAGTCTCGGTAAGGCGTCCTCGACCCTTCCGTACAAATAGATTCTCGCATCACAATGCGGATCATTACAATGGAGTAGCTAATTGAGTTGGCAAATGTTAATCCTCAATTGCCCTCATGAAGCTGGTATGGTAGCTCAGACACTTGTCTGTCTCCATCCGCTATCAATACAACGGTATGCCCCACGGCTATACATCAATACAAACCTTCGTAGAATAGCCTGTATGGTCCTGACAATGTCCTAGAAACGTTCCTTGCTTTAATTAAGTAATCATCTTGATTCTACTCTTAAATTGCTCGCATATCAGCGGCACAAATACTAGCTCTGTTGGTATACCGCAGATCATATGACATTTCTAATTTACCGTCTACCTGGCGTATTTACTGATTTTCATATCATTACTTATCCTTACTGGTATTTGTTTACTGGCATTACTACTGGCTTTACATTACAACAGTTTCACTTATTACATTTTATCATGTATAACTTTAATTGCTGACACATTATGATATCATTCTTACATATAATCTTTACTTTGTAATTACCTGGGATCTGATGCAACTTTTATCACTTCATGCAAACATGCTGAATATTTCGTTACTTCGACTTTCTTGCTTCTAAAGTTACTGTTTAACTTTAAGATTAGACTTATTTTGGTCTTACGCAAAACAGCTGTAAGCCAAATCATTCTAAAATTGCAAATACTTCTACATCAAATAACGAGGAATGCAATCTCGTATGAATATTACTTCAAAATACCTATTTTGACATGATTTATGACTTAAACGTATCGTATCGCTAGCTTCTACATGATATCATTGGAATTTGTACTCACATTGTTCTGGCGGTCGACTCGTATGATGCCACCTTTTACCCACCATCGTGGTGCTTACTGATGCATCATGATGGATATGTTATATTCCTTTTGTTGACACAATACACTTTTCACTTCGGTAAGACACATTTTAAATTTACCGTATTTGCACATCTTCACATTACATTTCATCACACAACACATTATTTTTAACACTGACATACATTAAAATTTATATTATAGACACTTCTTCACACGATTTGTTTTATACACTTCACAATTTCGTAATAACATAGCTGCAGGTGACGCGATTCCCGACATCAACTCCAATGGAAGTCTCTATCAACCGCGATCCTGGCTAATCCTCGTTCAATCTGCTGCTAGTGTGAATGTTCCTCCAACTTCTACTCAGTGTCTTGGTCTGTAGTGGCATAATATCACAATAGCTGTGACCTGGTTCCCCTCCCATGATATATATTAATGGATATAGTGTGACCATTGTTGATTACTAGATCATGACTTGCGCGCTTTACCATATTACCCCTGTGACGGAGTAATATACTGTTCAATACCACTTTATTCTATCTACTGCGCGGCTTGATAACTATAAGCTCTACTTGGCTTCTTATATTTTATTACGGCGTCTACGCACTCGTAATCTCTTCCACTAAGTCCAATACTGAAAAACATCTTCGTAACGGAAATACTTCCTTAGACTTTACACACAAAAAATGTTCCTGTACGCACTTGTACATTACTTATAATTGCACGGTCTAAGTTCTTCACGTTGACTTTGTATGAAAATGAAAATCCACAGCCTGCTTCCAGTCTCCGACCGGGTCAGGAATGGAATGAATGAAGCCCCCATCTAGCGGCGAGGATATGAACTGTGTCGGCTGCCGAGGCCTGACGCACTCCTCTGGGGCAATGATTAAATGAATGACAGATGAAATGAAATGATAGTGGAGAGTGTTGCTGGAGTGAAATTTTGACAGGGAAAACCGGAGTACCCGGAGAAAAACCTGTCTGCCTCCGTTTTGTCCAGCACAGATCTCACATGGATTGACCGGGATTTGAACGACGGACCCAGCGGTGAGAGGCCGGCGTGCTGCCGCCTAAGCCACGTAGGCTTACGTTGACTTTGTATAATACTTTATAATACACTTGTCTTTGTTACAATTACTGAGCGGACGGACAGCACCTCCCCCGTCTGAGTGCTCCAAGTCGACTGACTTCTTCATGGCTCCATGCTCTATTTAAGACTTTCTTCTCGAAAAATAGTTCTCTCAGATCCACGGAACGACCTTTCCTTTAAAACTGCAGTATGCAGAACTAAAACTGCCTTCATCAGGTCCAATTTCTCACGGAGGTTCCATTTCCAGTCCCGTGACTGTGATTTGAACGTTCAATTAATTAATATTAATTGATCTTGGTGATGGCGTGGGCACGCTACCCCCGGGGATTTCCCTTCTGTGTATTACGCCAATGGTCTGACATACGCGTTTATACGTCCTCCGTCCATGTAATGCATAATCTGCTCCAATAAGCATACTTCTTGGGCTCATAATTATTCTCTCCAGATTTTATTCATCTTGGTGTTGATTTCAACTCTCTGGGATGCCTGGTTTTGATGTAATCAATTATTTTCATGCGGCGTTCTTCCCTTTCCACTCTTCCTTCCTTATGTCTCGGTGAATCCCACAGCAATTAGTCTCTGTCTTGGTTCCCCCTTGCAGACGTAAATAGTTCCTAGGCGCCAGCTGACACGCCTCCTTTGACTTTTCTAATTTGTCAAATGTCAGTCTTGCCTCGAATCTGTACTTTCTTAGCTCCAATACTGTATCTTACATTGGTATGGAGATCTTTTATTTTACAATATTGCTTATAATTCCTGTACACAATCTGGAATTAAGCTGAAATTTCATGAATATTCTTATATCATGTGGTTCTTGGCTACCACGAGGTTTTTTCTCCTCATAGACGTATGGTTCGATACCCCAAAAAATCCTATGCGTGATTTTTCTTCTCTGGAGCGTCAGATTCGACGCCAGTCAGCACAAGTACCATGGGTACAGTACCATCCCGGCATTTCCCTGAAGTACAGGTGGGAGACACGTAAAATCATTAAATCACTTCCAGAATGGCTGAGGTAGGAATTGAACCAGCCTCTTCTCAGTTTTGCCTCACGAGGCTGAGTGTACCCCGTTCCAGCTCAGAGACCAGAATTAAATATCTTGACAGAGCCGGAAATCGAACCTGGGCATACGCAGTGACAGCCAGGAATGTTAGCCACAATGCGTCGAGGAAATCTAAATATTCTAGGCTGGCTACGTGGCGTACTGATAAGGTTCTATCTGCTACTCCCAAGGTTGTGTGATCGAATCTCAAACCAGTCAATTGACATTTGACGTTCACCTCAAGGGGAGATTCTAGCACTCTGGCGTATGCAAAGCCGTAAAGCTCCGGTATTATAATTATGATTATACAGGGTGATTCACCTAAAACTTGCACTGTAAATATTTCTGAAATGGAAGGTGATATTGATATGTGGTTTTAACCTAATGAAATTGTAACCAAGGGTTCGTATTTGTAGCTGATACACTGATATTTATAATTTTTATAAAGTGGTTTTATTTACAACAATTACAATTTTTTAAATGGAACAATACCCATTGACATTAAAAAAATAAAAGTAGAACAAATTAGAATACCAATGGTGTTTTGTGCACGATTCTAGTGCAAGTAGTTTACGAGATATTGATTGTTATTCGAAAATTGTACGCACTAACAACCAAGTGCTTAGTGGCGAGGTTACGATGTTGTTATGTTTGTTGAGGTTGTGGTTTGTGTACACTGAGTGCACTGCGACTTTCCAGTCAGTTATTGTGTGATACTTCAAGTAGTAGGACGTGCTTGCAGGATGAGATTTACCATTGCAAAAAAAGCCGACATGCTCATGGTTTATGGCGAATGTAGGAAGAATGCCGTTCGTTCTTGTACCGTGTACGCGGAAACATATCCCATTAGACGTCAACCATCTCGGCAATTATTTGTGAACCTTTTCAATCAATTACGTGAAAGTGGTAGTATAACGCCTAGAAAACGTAACAGAGACAAACAAGTGACTGGAGAAGAGGGAGAAATTAAGGTTCTGGCTGCTGTTGCAGTAGATCCACAAATTAGTTCCCGTGCAATTGCACATGGAAGCGGCATGAGTCAGGCAAGTGTACTACGCATTCTCCATCGTCATAAGTTCCATCCGTATCACATCTCTCTCCATCAAGTGCTGCATGGTAATGATTTTGAGAATCGTGTTAACTTTTGTACATGGGCATTAAGACGTGATACTCCAGATTCGTCATGTATCTTGTTTACTGATGAAGCAACATTTTCTAATCATGGCCAAGTCAATCTTAGAAACATGCACTATTGGTCTGTTGAAAATCCCCGTTGGCTGCGTCAAGTAGAACGACAGCGTCCATGGAGTGTAAACGTCTGGTGTGGAATAGTGAACCATCACATCATAGGTCCCTTTTTCGTAGAAGGAACATTGAATTCGTGCAAGTACCTCAACCTCCTAACAGACCATCTTCCACAGATGTTAGAAGACGTTCCGCTTCAGACTAGGAGGAACCTGTGGTATCAACATGATGGCTGTCCGGCCCATAGTGCACGAATTACTACAGATTATCTTCACGGATTGTTTCCAAATCGTTGGATTGGACGAAGGGGACCTGTACTTAGGCCAGCCCGTTCACCAGATTTGACTCCTTTAGACTTTTTTCTGTGGGGGAAACTAAAAGACACTGTCTACAAGGACATACCAACTACACCAGATGATATGAAACGGCGTATTACTGCTGCCTGCGCTGAAATTTCCTCTGAAATGCTAGAACGTGTGCAGCAATCTTTACATAGCAGACTGGAAGCTTGTATTGAGGCTGGTGGTCGTCATTTTGAACACAAGCTTTGAGGGTACACTGTACTTGTCAGAAACCACAGAATTACTTCATTCACATTTGTTTTTCTTTAGTTTGTCCTAGGCATTGTCCCATTGTGTACAAATAATAATATCTCGTAAACTACTTGCACTAGAATCGTGCAAAAGACACCATTGGAATTCTAATGTGTTCTACTTTTATTTTTTTAATGTCAATGAGTATTGTTCCATTTAAAAAATTGTAATTGTTGTAAATAAAACCACTTTATAAAAATTATAAAAATCAGTGTATCAGCTACAAATACGAGCCCTTGGTTACAATTTCATTAGGTTAAAACCGCATATCAATATCACCTTCCATTTCAGAAATATTTACAGTGCAAGTTTTAGGTGAATCACCCGGTATTATTAGAATTTTAAGCAATTGAGTGTTTTTTTAGCGTATGGCTTTTAGTGCCGGGAGTGTCCGAGGACATGTTCTGCTCGCCAAAGTTTTGTTGCTGCTTCTATATGGACACCCATTGGGTGAGCTACAAGTACCATCGCGTGTGGAGTGTTGCCTTGGGAGGAAAGTGTTAATGTAAGGACGAGGAATTAGAAGGTAGCGACTGTGGCCTATAGTTAGGGACCAACCCCGGCATTTGCCTGGAGGGAAGATCTTCAAGGTTGCCGGCGGGGGGATTCGAATCGCCTGCCTCCCGAATGTGAGCGACTGCCTACATCCACACTGTAACGACCACGACTAACTCACCAGGTAATTGAGTGGTAATTGGGAACTTCTACTTTTGTGCAGCTGCCATCAAATTGTCAAGATAACGCTGTAAAAATGATCGATTTTACACAATGCTCACTTAATCAAATCAGCAATAAATAAGTCATTATAACCAATTCCTTAGGTAAATTACATTTAATTTGTTAGCAAATCGATAAAACTTAACGTATCAACGGGAAAGTCAAGTTGAAGCAATTACCACTGGCCTTACCTTCTGTTTTCCATTAGTAATTGTCCAGTCTGTTAAAACATTTCATATTGAGGGGAAAATACTGTACATTTTAGAGAAATTCCCGATGAGCTAAGGGTGCTTAACACATTAACACACTACTGTTCTCTTATAACGAGGGAACTTGCTGAACGTGCAGTCCCCGATCACGGTCAAATATTGCATACTTATTGGCCAGGGGCCTGTTCCACGAATGAACTTTGCAACTTTTCACTTTGCACTTTGCACTTTTCAGTTCAGATTTTGTTCCACAATCACTTTTCAGATTTGTCTTGCAAAGTGAAAAGTGAAAAGATAGGAATCTTTTCACTTTTGAAGCCTGTCATGTTCCTCCGTTGGTTCAGAAATGCAAAGTGCAAAGGAATGAACTGAAAATTTTTCAAAATGTTTGCAAAGAGACGATTCCTTTTTCAGCTGTTAATGAACAAGTCTCTACACTAGTTTCTCGGCGCAGAATTTGGTTTAGTGTTATAAATATGTTACGACGAGAGCTTTTCTTTTCATCAAGTGAGGATAGTGATGAAGAATCCACCAAGAGAACGAACAAAGACAGGATGAATTATCATAACCTCACTTTGACGGAATTTCGTGAGTGTTTTCGTATTACCCCCAATACAAACTGACTACATTCTTGAAATAATTGGCCATTTATTTAAACCTGCAACAAAAAGAAGTCGATCTCTTTCCGAAACGGAACAAAGTCTTATATGCTTACATTGGTTAGGAAATGGTGCCCAGCACGGTATAGCAGCAATGCATAGGACATCAATATCAACCATTTGCGGAACTGTAACAATAGTCCTCAAGTTCACCAAGAAAAATAAAGCATTAAATCATGGAGTATTATTCAGTTTGTTCATGGAATAAACATGATCGGATCATTCCTTCGCAAAGACTTTTCACTTTGCAAAGTAATTGAAAAGTAATACATAGATCATGGTGGAACAGAAAGACTTTGCACTTTGCAAGAATTGAAAAGTGAAGAGTTGCAAAGTTCATTCATAAAACAGGCCCTTTAAACATCTGTGATGATAGTTCTTCCCCAAATTAATTTCGACTAGCCATAGAGAGGACACAATTTTGTGTGACAATACTAAGATGAGACCAGGAACACAGAGAGCGTTGAAGTCATTTTCAGTGTTGCCTTATTGACAACTGATATTGAAACTTTTCAGTTCAACACAATATAATCCCAAATACTGGGTCATGCGGAAAAACAACTTCAAAAATCTACATGGATAAAAAAATGTATAGCCTATGAATGTGCTGGTAGTCCACGTAAGTGGTTATCGACATTGCATAGTACTCGTAGGTCATTTCTACATACCATTTTACAATTCTAGTTTAGGTATTATTGCTAAACTGTATCGCAGCAATAGTAGCTACACCTTCATACGAGGGTGGATCGAAAAGTCTTCGACCCTATTTTTAGCCTACTTTTCACATTTTGCAAAAATGAGGAAAAAGTAGACTTATGAGATCGATCCGGGAAAATGTGTGTCTGTCTGTCTGTGTGTGTGTCCCCCCCCCCCCCCATCAACTCCTAAACGGCTGCAGAAATTGCAACTAAATTTAGTACGAGTAAAGATGTATTGTGCCCGTTTAGACCGGAGTCCGCACGACCACATATGCATTTTACCAAGAATCAGTCAGCACGAGAGTCAAAATATCCCGGAGCGCCAGATGGGTTAAAGCAAATCGCAAAAACGACATCAAATGAAAAAATGCTTTACTGATTTTTGGCTCAATGCAACAATAAGGATAGAAGGAGATTCAATTGGGTATAACACATCAAGTAAAATTATCTCAGTTTATTTTGAATTTAAAATTGACTGCAAAGATGCTCAAAGCAGCATCATTCACGTGTGGCGACCCACACTCCTATTTACACAATATACAGAAATTTTCCAAAAACATTTCACAATTATTTTTTTGGAAACACAAGTCTGATTGTCAGTCCTGTAGACTGTGTTCCAAAATTATTTATGATTAAACCCAGTTCAAATTTAATTGTCTTTACTGGAAATATCGTAGTTCACTGTTTGAATATTTACATAATATTAACACTCGTAGAATAAATGTTCATAGAATTTTTAACTTTCACTTATTTTTCCAGTTTCAAAAATATATTGTCGAAAAATATTATTTCTGAATCAACACAAATTATTTACACATATTAATAACATCTGAAAAGTATTTGACCTTGAGCATAGCATCGAAGAACTGTGCGAAGCACAACAAAAGTTAATTGTTCTTCCGACATAAAACATTTGAGAAGTGACTCGATTATGAACTTCAAGTTCCAAACAAAAATACATGATTTCTGAATCATCAACTTGATTAATAAATGGTTGAACCATTCAACTATTTGATTTTCCACTTGGAATCATTATTATGAAAAAATATTTATATTCATGGCCATTTTTAGCAACTTTTACAACTTGCAATTCTTCGACAGAATGCGGAAATAAGAATTGTAGCTTCATTATAAATTCATTTAGTTCATGGCACTAGGATTGAAATTATCCTTCAAATTATTCGTGGTTAAAGAATTATTTTTAATTGTCAGTGGCCCATTCTATTATTTGTGTAAGAACACAATATTACAACAACAACGGCAAAGGTCTTCCTCTGAAGAAGAATAAACTACTATCATGACAAATCCGGGTTCTAGCAAAATCAAAGTCTAAATGGAATTCGTAAACAAGGTTGAAATAAGAACTGATGGTTTCAAGAAATAACCTTCGGGTCATTCATACGACGAAATGTGTAGTTCCAATACTCCTTCTATAAACCTGAGCCATCGAACCTGCTATTTGATTGATGCTCGAAAAAAACCTCTTCATTCCTGTGACTTAAACATGCGCACCTGGGAATGGCGTTTCAACTACTCCACACATATAAATGTTCTTCCCAAAATTTATACAATAAATCAAGCCTCTGCTTGTTATCAACACTGGAAGATTAATAAACTTACAAGTTTATTTTATTTTACCATTCAGTTCAACCCGTGAATTTACCATACTTATGAAAATCTTTATTTCACTTTCGAGTGTATTTACGTCATGATTTTATAAAAATACAAAAATATCCTATTTGATACAAATATCAATTGCTTCCCGTTTCATGCCTCTCCGTGTTATCTGAAAAATATACTTTGCTCATAGCAAATATCAACTGTTCAACCAGAACTGAAATGTTGGTTGAATGCGGGCTTGCGCTAACCACTCTCCTTCGGAAAATCTCCTGTTCCAAACTAGAAATGATTAAACTACTTCAATAGGCTCTCTCTCAATACATATGATTATTATAAAATATAATATCCAAGAATTATTTAGAAAAATTATAAAAATTATTATTATTATTATTAGTGGATTATTATTATTATTATTATTTATGTTATTTTAAATGTGTTTAATTATCATCTCATTATGTGAGAATCCACATGTTCGAACCTTCGAATATGGAAAAAATATCCATTCCTCAACAAAAATAATTATTAACTTTTACAGTTACATCGGCTGATTACCGTGATTTCCCAAAAATATGAAATATTCAAATAAATGCTCGAAATGCTCGGTCATCGATCCTAAACTGTTCTGAGTGCTGAAAATCCTCAGAATAACTCTAAAATGTCTTGCGTAAATCATTGCAAGATTTAATTACGAAGAAAAATAAATGTGTTGGTCATCTGCCGAAAAATAGTTTGTTCCAATTAGCTAGACATAATATAATTCAAATTTGGCTTACATTTCTTGATGGTCATGAAGCGTAGCGAACCTGGTCTGTACCAGATTTATCCATAGACATGCCCTATCGGACAAGCACGTATAATCCTTGTATCGGCCGCCATTATATACCCACAATTCGTCTAGTCAGACATAGTGGTAGTATCTCTTGACGTTTGAATTAACTGTTGTTCCATTTTAATATGGGCTTCTATCAAAGCCATAACAGTTTGTTTAAATGGGGTCAGATCTAAGTGATCTATTCTTAGATATGTCAGTTGTAACATAATTCACGGTAATCTTTTCAGTACAAGAAAACACTGACTGTCTAACCAATCAACGGCTGTTCTGAAGATCGTTCCCTGGGCATGGTTTATCACCATCTACCATGCGCGAAGCAACATGTAGTTTCCCTGCGTAGACTAATGAACACCACCGTGATAGACTGGTCTTCAGTGTACTGATAGATCGGAGTGGTTAACCAGTTACAAATATGAAAACTGACTGAAATGGATTTAAATATCCAAGTATTATGTTATTACTGGACTGTGACAAAGTACTAATTCTAGACAAAGTCTAGCATATGTCCATGTAGAAATATAAAATATTTCTCCAGTGTCTGTAGAAAATAAAAACCAATCACCTCAGTGATTCTCCTCGCCGGAAACTTACTAAGTTCCAACTCGTAGCGCAGCACTTTTGTGACTATCACAACTTTGAAAATTACTTCTGCGTAGATCCGGCAACCATGTGCCTTGGCTCAGCGTAGCGTCACCTTGCTCGGCAAGTGCTTGTGTTGGAATGAGCTATCGATGCCTCGGCCGGCCGGCTTTTATTCAAAACTGCCAGGGTCACGCGTCATCACGCTGAAATCTAGAAATCATCATATCTCTGGTATCCCTGGTCCGATTTACTTGATACTAATTGCATTCTCTTTCATTTGGCCGTGCCAGTAATCTGATCCCAGTCTCAAGTCTCTACTCCATGGTTAACTATTTAATCAATAAATAGCCTCGACCTCTGCTATTACTCGCTACGTCACTTGACAGGCAAGTATCGGTATATTCTTTCCAATTGCTTCGAGAAGCAATGTAGCGCGATATTCAAATATCTCAACTTTCAAAAGCGGCTGTAGCCTTTCCCTTGATATCTAGGTGTCTGAATCTTGGAATACCCATGCCTAGAGTTGGGCACATCCACCCCACACCTAGCAAAAAATAAAAATTGAAAATTTTTTATTTTTCCTATCTACACATTAAATTATCTCGTTCTTGAATAATAGATCTTAAAATTCAATGCATTATAAGTTCCCACGATGTTACCAGTTCGTGTATTAGCGACTTCATATCTTCCATTGTTGTTTACTTCCACAATACGATAGGGTCCAGCGTAAAGGCTTGCAAACTTCGAGTACACTCGATTTTGCACGTCAGAGGGTGTAGGTCTTTTCACTAAAACAAGAGTTCCTACGCGCAAGGGTCTGCGAAAACGCTTCCCTCTCACTCTGCGCTCTCTTTTCTCAGCTTGGCTCCTCAACTTGTCTAAAGCTAGAGTTTCCCTCATCTGACGACTTGGTTCAATCTCAGGTGGAATAGAGATGATTAGATCCCATAATCTTGTTGGTTTAATTCCATGATGAAGCAACATGGGAATCTGTCCAGTACTCTCATGAATTGTAGAGTTGATGGATTCGGATGCTAAAGAGAGAACATCCATCCATTTCCAATGCTCATTTGGACAATAGAGGCGGCAAAATTTTGCTATTTCAGCCATCACACGTTCCGCTGGATTGCTCTCTGGATGTCTGATAGAACAAAACAATTGTCTAATCCCAAGATTATTCATGACGGTTCTAAATTCTAAAGATGTAAATTGAGGTCCACGATCTGATAAACGAAATTCCGGTTTGCCTGCTTCCGGAATCACGTTGTCTCTAATTCTCTTCGCACAATATTTTTCGTTTGCCTTCTGAATTGGATGTAACATAGTGTATTTGCTGAAAACATCCATGGTCACCAGAATATATCGGTTACCTCTTTTAGACTTTGGGAGAGGACCATATAAATCAGTCGCGAAGATTTCACAAGGCTTAGAAGGAATAATAGGCCTTGGTAATTCTCTCAATAATCTAGAATTATGTTTACTCCTTTGGCATAAGTCGCATTCACGAATAGTGTTTCTGACAGTTTGTCGCATTCGCTCCCACGAAAATTTCTCTTGAATCATGTTGACCGTCTTATCTACTCCAGCATGACCTGCGATTCGATGTGCCATCCAGATAATGGGTTTTTGCAATCGTGGAGGTATCACTACTCTCAGCTTCGTATGGTCGGGATCTGCAAACTTGTAGATTAAACCATCTAACATCATAAAATCTCTTGAAATTCTTTCAGTTTCCACAAAATCATCATCATTTGGATCCATGTCTCCCTGTAGAAAACGAAAAATGTTTCTAAGACGTCGGTCTCTCCTCTGGGATAAATGCAACAACCTTAACCTTCTCAAGGTATCTTCATCCTCCTGCGTCAGGTTAACTTGAAAAACCTTAGATGTAGACTCCACTGCTCTACTCAATAAATCAGCTCCCACGTTCAACTTTCCAGGAGTGTGTTCAATAACTAGGTTGAATTGTTGAATAAAAAGTGACCATCTAGTTATCCTATCACTGGCAAAGTTTGTTCTCAAGATAAACTCCAATGCGTGGTGATCAGTCCTCACAATGACTGAATGTCCAATTAACATTTTCTTCCACGACTCCAACGCGAATATTACAGCAAGTGCTTCTAACTCTGTGGTGTAATAATTCCTTTCTGATGGACGAAGTTTCCTGCTAATGAACGCCAGGTAATGTCTCTTGTGGTCGTCATCTTCTTGAAGTAGAATAGCTCCAATCCCTACGGTGGATGCATCAGATTCTATGATGAAATTCTTGGTAAAGTCAGGATACTCCAATTTCACGTTGTTTACCAATAACCTCTTGGCATCTTGAAATGATTGTTCACAATCTTCATCCCATTTCCATTTGTTTCCTTTCTTTAATAATTCCTGCAATGGCGCTACCGTCTTGGTGAAGTTTGGACAATGCCCTGAAAAGAATTGGCATGTCCCGAGAAAACTGCGAACATTCTTCACTCTAGTAGGTCTAGGGAAATTTGCAATTGCCTGTATCTTCGTCTCATTGGGACGGTATCTTTCTCCATCCAAAATGTGACCCAAAAATTTTATTTCCTTTCGAAAGAACTGACATTTTCGAAGGTTTACTTTAAAGTTCGCTTTTCTCAAATCTGCGAATAACATCTGAAGATGTAACAAATGTTCCTCCTTAGTCTCGGATGCAATTAAGATATCATCTATATAACGAATTGCTATCTCTTTTACTTCAGGTCTCAAATTTTGTTCCAGTGCTCTGATCAAAACTGATCCAGATGTTTTGACTCCAAAGGGTAGACGGCGGAATACATATGTCTGCTGGTCTAACATAAATCCTGTAAACTTCTTGGAATCTTCACTAAGCCTAATGTGATGGTAGGACGAAGTGAGATCAATATTAGAGAACCAGACCTTGCCTTGGAATTTCCTTAACAGTTCCCTAATGATTGGTGGTCTGTCATACTCTGGCAGTAATCTTGAATTCAAATTTCGCGCGTCTAAACATAGTCTCAGACTTCCATCTTGCTTAGACACTACTGCTAATGGATTGACATAAGAGGTAGTGTACTTTTCAATCACATTGTTGCTTTCCATCTCCTTGATAAGCACTTTTACTCTTTCTCGATGCTTTTCCGCTACCGGATACAATTTAGCATGAAAAGGTGCATCATCAATTACACGAATACGATATTCAAAATCTTTAATTTCACCAGGTTTAATATCAAAAATATCGTGATACTCTTCCAAAAATTTCCCTAGCTCTGGGGACTCCTCCTCAGTGTAGACTTCTCTTCCTTCAGTTTCATGAAAAATCAGAGACCATTGAGCATCTCCCTCCATGTCTTCCTCTTCTTTTCCCTCGAAGTTAATCTCTTCGGTATTCTTGAATCTGATCGTCTCTGTCTTCATGTCTATCACTGCTTGATATTTCTGAATGAAATCTGCTCCCAATATCATGTCAAAAGCCATGTCCTTCATTACAACAAACACATGTCGGAAATCATGTCCTCCAATCGTAATACATAAGTATAATTGTGTTTTACACAGAGATATTTTATTGGGTATTATTCCTTGGATCTTAATTCCTGATACTGGAATCTCCTCTAAATTCTCTTTGAGCTTCCACAGAATATAAAGCTTCTCACTCACAAGACAAAGCATAGCCCCAGTATCAATCAAAGTATCGACAGGCATACCGAATACTTCGCATGATATGATTGGCATTCTAATTCTTGTACCCATTTCTTTCCGTTCGTCATTCTGTTGAATTAAGTCATCATCCTCTGCTTGCCATTTAATAATTCTGGAAGTGAAAGTGTTCAAAATTCTATCTTCTACTGTGAATTCGAAGGTTTTTTTTTCGTTACCATTCCCCCGGGATTGTTGTGTTCCCGATGGACCTGGTTCATTGGGCCTCTGCTCCAAAAACTGCAAGTTATCTTGGTGTCTTGCTTCCAAGTTCTTCCTCGTCTCCTTGTTGAACTCTTCATTGGACTGACGAGTATCCACATTCCCTCTGTTATTGTAGTTGTTTCTACCGTTGTATCTTCTTTCCTGGTACCTTCCTTGGTTATCCCGTGGCCTTCTCCATCGAGTATTATATCGATTTCCACCATCCGGTCTCGCATAAGGCTTGTAACTGTATCTGTTACTGTACTGATTCCATCCTCTCTTATTTGAATCTTCCCTCGGCGTTTTCTCTTCTCGCCCCTCTCGAATCTCTCGAGGTGTTTGAGAATAACTATCAGCCATAACAGCGTACACAGCGTTGTTATTCTTTCCTCCCTTCTGATGGAAGAATTGAGCGTTCGTATGATCCAGCTTCTGTAATACCTCGTCAAATTGCTCCATATTATAGATATCAGCAGCGATCAAAGTCCTCTGGACGTCTGCTGGAAACTGACGTATCAATGCAGTAATCAATTCGTTATCTGGCATCGGCGGATCTAAATGTTGAAGTTTAGACAGCTGTCCAGAAAAGTACGTAGAGTATCGAGTAGGTTGTGACGTCGAGAATCTCTTCGAATATAACTCTGCTCTGACTTGCTGTTGGGTTTCCGGGGACCAAAACGTTTTCAATAACCCACGAGAAAACTCCTCAAAAGTGGTTAGAGTGGATCTAAATGCTCTAAACCAAAGAAGTGCAGGACCTTCCAAAAACTTCCCTATCACTCGGATCTGTCTTTCTTTAGGGATCTTGGAATCTTTCAGGTAATCACCTGCTTCTCTCAAAAATTCCACGGGTGTCACAGAATCTCGCCCTGAAAATTTAGAAGGCTTATCTTCTACATTCTTAAATACATTTATGGGGTTGGATGGAAATACTGTCCTGACCTCATCCTGTCTTTGACTATCCGTTTCTCTAGCTGCTCCTAGATTTATCTGTATCTGTTCTTTTCCCCTTACACTTGGCATTTTCAACAGATGGTCAGACTGTTTCTCGTCCTTGATTTGAGTTTTCATAGCCTCAAGTTCCTTCTGGTTTTCTTCTGCCATTTTCTTAATTGCTTCAGTTTCTTTACAATTCTCCTTAACATCAGTGGATATCTGGTTCATAACAGCCTCATGACTTTTCAATGACCCTGTCATATCTGATATGTCCTTCTGAGTTGCTTGGATATCTTTGGAAATTACTTGAATATGGGATGACAAAGATTCCCTAATCTCCTTGATTCCTTCTTGGTTCTCCAGCTTGAGTGTGTCTTTAATTTCATTGACAACTGTGGTTTTAATTTCAGTTTGCAATTCATTAATCACACCTTCTCTTATTTCTCCCATGACAAGTTCTTTGAATTGTTCCGTTAAACGTTGAACAACTAGAATTCCCATCTCATTACTCTCTTTCTTCACTCTGACTTCTAGGTTGATTATGTCTTCACCAACTTTCCTAAGACCATGTTCTATCCTATCAGCTAAGCTTTGGGATCTAAGATCGGCATCGCGAAATTTATCGTCCATTAAACTTGCGTTAGTAGCTAATGAAGTTTCGAGCTCATGTGTTTTTTCGCATAATTTATTCATTTTACTCTCAAGTGTCATTTTCAAAATTTCAGAATTCTCTTTAAATTCACTCTCCATAGAATTAAATTTACTATTTAAATTTTCTTTCAAGTTACCTTTTAACCTGCTTTCTAAAGAATCAGAATTTTCTTTAAGTTTATTTTCTAAAGAATCAGAATTTTCCTTAAGTCTTTCATCTAAACTTTCTTTCAAGTTATCTTTTAACCTGCTTTCTAAAGAATCAGAATTTTCCTTAAGTTTATTTTCTAAAGAAGCAGAATTTTCTTTAAGTTTATCGTTTAAACTTTCTTTAAGTTTATTTTCCAAAGAATCAGAATTTTCTTTAAGTTTCCTTTCTAAAGCCTCAGTATTTTCTTTCATAATGGCTGCTACACGCAGTCCAGCTTCTTTGGAACTCTCTTCCAAACTCCTCATCATTCTCATCATTTCTTCCATAATTTTCAATTATTATTCAAAAACTTAGGGGTATACAATATTGGCAGACACAAGCTTATAACTAGAACAAGAAATATGAATAGCTAATTGGAACACTCTAATAAAATGAGATTTGTCCTAATGTCGACGTGATGGAGAAACAAAATTCTCTAATTTTACGAATTACATTTACCACAATATCACAAGAAAAATATGCAAGTTCTCAAATATCCTCCACCTGGATTCTAATAATGTGTATGTCCAGTCATCGAACGTTTACTACTGAATTTACTTGACGCCCTAATGGTTAAGCCATTATCAAAAATAATCAAACCCATTCTAATTATCAACCAAGTTAAATTTTTTAATTTTCCCCACTAATTGGGTTTCCTACTAATTTATTCATCCAAACCAGACATCTCTCAACTCCCAAAATATTTCTATAAAAATTATCACAATTTAAATCGGCATGCGATTGACCATGTCTAAATCGAGACCCACGTTCGAAGCCATTTCTCTCTCTATCTTATTTTATGTGCCCGTTTAGACCGGAGTCCGCACGACCACATATGCATTTTACCAATAATCAGTCAGCACGAGAGTCAAAATATCCCGGAGCGCCAGATGGGTTAAAGCAAATCGCAAAAACGACATCAAATGAAAAAAATGCTTTACTGATTTTTGGCTCAATGCAACAATAAGGATAGAAGGAGATTCAATTGGGTATAACACATCAAGTAAAATTATCTCAGTTTATTTTGAATTTAAAATTGACTGCAAAGATGCTCAAAGCAGCATCATTCACGTGTGGCGACCCACACTCCTATTTACACAATATACAGAAATTTTCCAAAAACATTTCACAATTATTTTTTTGGAAACACAAGTCTGATTGTCAGTCCTGTAGACTGTGTTCCAAAATTATTTATGATTAAATCCAGTTCAAATTTAATTGTCTTTACTGGAAATATCGTAGTTCACTGTTTGAATATTTACATAATATTAACACTCGTAGAATAAATGTTCATAGAATTTTTAACTTTCACTTATTTTTCCAGTTTCAAAAATATATTGTCGAAAAATATTATTTCTGAATCAACACAAATTATTTACACATATTAATAACATCTGAAAAGTATTTGACCTTGAGCATAGCATCGAAGAACTGTGCGAAGCACAACAAAAGTTAATTGTTCTTCCGACATAAAACATTTGAGAAGTGACTCGATTATGAACTTCAAGTTCCAAACAAAAATACATGATTTCTGAATCATCAACTTGATTAATAAATGGTTGAACCATTCAACTATTTGATTTTCCACTTGGAATCATTATTATGAAAAAATATTTATATTCATGGCCATTTTTAGCAACTTTTACAACTTGCAATTCTTCGACAGAATGCGGAAATAAGAATTGTAGCTTCATTATAAATTCATTTAGTTCATGGCACTAGGATTGAAATTATCCTTCAAATTATTCGTGGTTAATGAATTATTTTTAATTGGCAGTGGCCCATTCTATTATTTGTGTAAGAACACAATATTACAACAACAACGGCAAAGGTCTTCCTCTGAAGAAGAATAAACTACTATCATGACAAATCCGGGTTCTAGCAAAATCAAAGTCTAAATGGAATTCGTAAACAAGGTTGAAATAAGAACTGATGGTTTCAAGAAATAACCTTCGGGTCATTCATACGACGAAATGTGTAGTTCCAATACTCCTTCTATAAACCTGAGCCATCGAACCTGCTATTTGATTGATGCTCGAAAAAAACCTCTTCATTCCTGTGACTTAAACATGCGCACCTGGGAATGGCATTTCAACTACTCCACACATATAAATTTTCTTCCCAAAATTTATACAATAAATCAAGCCTCTGCTTGTTATCAACACTGGAAGATTAATAAACTTACAAGTTTATTTTATTTTACCATTCAGTTCAACTCGTGAATTTACCATACTTATGAAAATCTTTATTTCACTTTCGAGTGTATTTACGTCATGATTTTATATAAATACAAAAATATCCCATTTGATACAAATATCAATTGCTTCCCGTTTCATGCCTCTCCGTGTTATCTGAAAAATATACTTTGCTCATAGCAAATATCAACTGTTCAACCAGAACTGAAATGTTGGTTGAATGCGGGCTTGCGCTAACCACTCTCCTTCGGAAAATCTCCTGTTCCAAACTAGAAATGATTAAACTACTTCAATAGGCTCTCTCTCAATACATATGATTATTATAAAATATAATATCCAAGAATTATTTAGAAAAATTATAAAAATTATTATTATTATTAGTGGATTATTATTATTATTATTTATGTTATTTTAAATGTGTTTAATTATCATCTCATTATGTGAGAATCCACATGTTCGAACCTTCGAATATGGAAAAAATATCCATTCCTCAACAAAAATAATTATTAACTTTTACAGTTACATCGGCTGATTACCGTGATTTCCCAAAAATATGAAATATTCAAATAAATGCTCGAAATGCTCGGTCATCGATCCTAAACTGTTCTGAGTGCTGAAAATCCTCAGAATAACTCTAAAATGTCTTGCGTAAATCATTGCAAGATTTAATTACGAAGAAAAATAAATGTGTTGGTCATCTGCCGAAAAATAGTTTGTTCCAATTAGCTAGACATAATATAATTCAAATGTGGCTTACATTTCTTGATGGTCTTGAAGCGTAGCGAACCTGGTCTGTATCAGATTTATCCATAGACATGCCCTATCGGACAAGCACGTATAATCCTTGTATCGGCCGCCATTATATACCCACAATTCGTCTAGTCAGACATAGTGGTAGTATCTCTTGACGTTTGAATTAACTGTTGTTCCATTTTAATATGGGCTTCTATCAAAGCAGTTTGTTTAAATGGGATCAGATCTAAGTGATCTATTCTTAGATATGTCAGTTGTAACATAACTCACGGTAATCTTTTCAGTACAAGAAAACACTGACTGTCTAACCAATCAACGGCTGTTCTGAAGATCGTTCCCTGGGCATGGTTTATCACCATCTACCATGCGCGAAGCAACATGTAGTTTCCCTGCGTAGACTAATGAACACCACCGTGATAGACTGGTCTTCATTGTACTGATAGATCGGAGTGGTTAACCAGTTACAAATATGAAAACTGACTGAAATGGATTTAAATATCCAAGTATTATGTTATTACTGGACTGTGACAAAGTACTAATTCTAGACAAAGTCTAGCATATGTCCATGTAGAAATATAAAATATTTCTCCAGTGTCTGTAGAAAATAAAAATCAATCACCTCAGTGATTCTCCTCGCCGGAAACTTACTAAGTTCCAACTCGTAGCGCAGCACTTTTGTGACAATCACAACTTTGAAAATTACTTCTGCGTAGATCCGCAACCTTGTGCCTTGGCTCAGCGTAGCGGCAACTTGCTCGGCAAGTGCTTGTGTTGGAATGAGCTATCGATGCCTCGGCCGGCCGGCTTTTATTCAAAACTGCCAGGGTCACGCGTCATCACGCTGAAATCTTGAAATCATCATATCTCTGGTATCCCTGGTCCGATTTACTTGATACTAATTGCATTCTCTTTCATTTGGCCGTGCCAGTAATCTGATCCCAGTCTCAAGTCTCTACTCCATGGTTAACTATTTAATCAATAAATAGCCTCGACCTCTGCTATTACTCGCTACGTCACTTGACATGCAAGTATCGGTATATTCTTTCCAATTGCTTCGAGAAGCAATGTAGCGCGATATTCAAATATCTCAACTTTCAAAAGCGGCTGTAGCCTTTCCCTTGATATCTAGGTGTCTGAATCTTGGAATACCCATTCCTAGAGTTGGGCACAGTATACCGGAATATTTCACGTCCATATTTGAAAATGATGTCAGTGCTACCAACTGCTGAAAAAACGCACTAGAAATTTGAGCTCCATGTTGGATATCTTGGAAGTTATGCATGGGAACTATTCCAAAATTGGCACACATGTAGATAACACTATTTCAGTTTAATTTCCAGGAGGCCAAACATGGCAGTGTTGCCCAAATAATTGTAAGCCTTTTGATAGGTCCAATTTTAAATGCATATAACTTCTACACTATCAATTATATTTGAACCAAAGATTTTATGTAATATGTGTACATAAACGTATATGACTGAGCGTATTCTTAAGAGCCACCAGGGCTGCCAACTGTTAATAATTGCTCTCTCTATTCTTTTATCCAAATACCAATATATCAGAAAGTATGCAAGCCGACAGCTTTAAACTATGCACACGTATTTTTACGGCTGTGAGTTCGTTTCATCGCTCGCCGCATGAGTCACAACTGTCCCAGGGCTGGGCTGTTCTGCCTCAGTGTATTGCGTGCGCCTTATGCAACAGGACTACTAGGACAAAGGGATGGTCCAGAATATTCGTCCCCCAGCCAGCGATGGAAGCCTCGAGAAGCCGTAAACCCTGGATGGGTCTAGAAGCATTTATTGAGTCACCGGCCTGCTATATAAGGACGACCTGTCAAGCAGTGAGTGTGTGTTTTTCGAGCTAGTGCGAGCGTTTATCCTGAGCGACAGAAGTGTGGTGACTTGCGAAACCCCTAGTGAAGCCGATTCTCTTGACAGCGAGGGAGTGAGAAGCATACGGGGGACTGCCTGTGTTTTGAGCGAGTGTGATTTCACTGAGCGACAGACGTATTGTGGCGAAGTGCCGTGCGAGTTACGAAATCCAGTGACATTGTTTCCCAGCTTGTGAACAGCGAAGCAGCGTGTAGCAGGTTATCGTAAGTAACTGTAGTTTGTGTACACGAGGGAGAGGTGCAGGTAGTTTCTGTCAAGGCCATCGGACACATTAGCACGGATTAACTTCTGTGCTTTGTGACAAGTGAAAGGGGGCAAGAGCTCTCCATAAGGACTTGAGGAAACTGGAGTAAGGCTCTAATTGCTTGTATTTGCTGTTGAGTGGTGTATCTTTCTGGCCGCAATAAAGTTAATTATTTCTTTAAAGGAACAATCTGTGTTGTGCTTCAACCCACCGAAATCCAGTTAACAAAAGTGCCACTAGGGGGGTGGCACGTAACAGTATAGTACCTGACATTTTAGATTAATTTTGGAGTAACTTATATACTTCACTTCTACCTACACGATTCTAAGCCTGCTGATAGGACCAATTTTTAAATGCATGTAACTTCTATACTATCAGTTGGAATTCAACCAAATTTCGTACGTGCTATGTGTAACATTGAGCAATCGGGGCTGCCAACTGTTAATAAATGCTGTCTATATGTTTTTAACCTAATATCAATATATCAGGAAGTATGCAAGCCTACAGCCCTATACTTTGCACACGTATAGCACCTGACAGTCTAGATTAATTTGGAATAATTATTATAAGTCAGTGCTGCCAACATGATTCTATGCCTGCTGATAGGTCCAATTTTAAAATACATGTAACTTCTATACTAACAAATGGATTTCGTCCAAAATTGGCACAACGAGATATCATAATATTTCAGATTAGGCTATTTCTGACCAGTACACGCATGACATTGTTGCCAACATGCTTTAACGCGTGCTGATAGATCCAATGTCTAACTGCATGTAACGTCCATTGGACTTCAACCAAGAGAGAGATGAAACTAAGAATATATTCAGTCTCCAGGGCTGCCAAATGTAATGCTCTATTGGGCTACATTATACCAGGTATATTTGGAACTAATTAGACATTTCGATATTACCAACTTAATTTCGTCGTTATTCTAGATAGGTTCATATACTGTAGATTAATCATTGGCAGGAAACTTAATTTTAAGAAAAATAGGCTCTTTAGTTCGTAACGGAACTTCTTGTTTTCACCAAAATAAAATGCGTACAGGTAATTACAAATGTACGTACTGTTCTACGAACCTTACACTATTTTCCCACTTAGTCTCCACATTTTTTCAGACATTTTTCCCATTGCAGCGGACCGTGACAATGCGAGACCACATGTGGCAACCAGGACCGCCAACAAGCTCCGTCATTTAACTGGGAGAGTTTGGACCACCTACCATCAGTACAGACCACACCCGTTGTGATTTCCACACTTTTGGTCCGCTGAACAAGTTCCTGGCAGGACATCGATTCATGTGCAACGATAAAGCCAAGATAAGAGTCCGACGATAGTTCCACAGTCAGCCGGCTGAAATCTACCACAGGGGCATCTCAAATTTATTGCTGTGATGGGACAAATGTCTGAACAAATGTGGAGACTATGTGGAAAAATAGTGTGAGATACGTAGAACAGTAGCCTACAGTACGTGTATTAGTAATAGGCTACCTGTATGTATTTCTGTTTGGCTAAAAGAAATAGGGGCGAAGATTTTTCGATCCGCCCTCAGAATAGTTGGTGGAGGAAGACTGTTTGTTAATGGAGTCATCATTTCTCAGTCTTGCAACATGGCGTTTCTTTGTTTTGATGTGTAACATTTTTCCACTCGGTTGCTGGATAGTTTTGTGAGAGTGATTTTGAAAATTGGGGACGGAAGTGAATCGGGCGGAAGTGGATCGAACGGAAGTGGATCGGACGGAAGTGAAGACGCTCTGCCAGCTGGATGTACAATTGAAAATGTGTGTATTGGAAACAAGGCAGTGTGTGCTCTGTAGCGCGAGAATGTTATGGCAATACAGCAGGCAGTGCATTTAGCAGGCACTGGTTTGACGAGCACAGTGGCTAATGTTTCACCGACTTTCATTTGTCATTGAGCAGTTTATGAAGCTTCACGTTCAAGGTTGAATATCACACCGGGTAGGACAAAGACGACAAATGACATTTAAGTAAGCGGCATTATTGTCAAGCTGTGGGTGAGTAATCAAATATTAAATGCTTAACAGAATGTTGTTATATGAGTGGAATAAAAGCTATATTTTCATCCTATGTGAGACTAGGTCATTGAATGATTGTAGGAAGCCATGTTTTGATTGTTTACGACGAACTGTATGAGAGCCTTGAGAATAATGAATGTTATAGTTACTGAGGAATGTGCTCACAGTATTTGAGAGTACTGTCGATGTTGTGTGTCACTTTGTTATTATGAATTATCAATGTAAAAGGAAAGAAGGAAGCTTGTAGTTTTGCGTGTCCGTTAATCTCACGATCATGATCCACGGTACCTCCCTTTAACGTGGAATGCGAACCACAGGACGTGACATTTCAATTCGAAAATCACACATGTATTGACCGGGAATCAAACCCGGTCTACCTTGGTGAGAGACTAACAGCTTGATCGCTGCCCCACAAATATGACAGTAGCATATCTCCAATTCAATCTATAAATTCACCATAGTACCAGTATGAAAATGGAGTGTAAATTAACATTTTAAGAATGTCCAAGCTGTGTAGTATACGAGTAGGATAAAATGTCAGATGTTACACATCATATGCGACTACTGTATGGCTCGTATCTTTTTTTGCGGATGCTTAATACTTTAGTATTTAAAAGTTAGAGTTTTTACACTTTCTATGTATTTGCCATGCTTTCTGTTTTGGGAGGGCAGCGACCGTTTGGGAATGCCATGATTGGTTTAGTAGTGATTTTAGAGCTACTTTTCTTGTATATTTTGACCTGTTGATGCTTGCATGACGAGCGAAACAAGTCATTCACATTAGCTCCTCTTTAACCCATAACAAATGTATGTATTTATGTTTTAATCACAGGTTGTTTTTTCGCATGTCCCAGTAATTGGGATTATATTGAGTTGACAGACTGATTAGATGTAATATTATTTAAACTAGGAGCAGTCCAGGTAGGTGCGCACACAAAGATCTCATATCCTCCCTGAATCAGTGGCGTAACTACAGAGGGTGATTAGGGGGATCAATCTCCACCAGAGCCAAATAATTTTGAAAAAACGTAAATTGATGATATTTTTATTCTGGAAAAAAGAATTTCGGATTGATGATAGACGATTGAATATGTATATTTATAATTTGAGAACATTAATTTTGTCTTTACTTATGTGAAATATTTACTGTTAGGCCTACCAAAACTGTTTATTTCTGAGCTTTAAGAGGTGCAAATAAGACGTCTAAAATATGAAAGATGGAACATGAAAACCTGTACGTTTGCTTTCATTGATTGTCTTGTTTTACCCTCCACATAAATCGAAAAGGAAAAACAAACACATGACCAAAACAGAAAGAAAAAAGCAAAATTTAAAAAAGCAAAAGCAGAAAAACACACAACCAAAAATAAAAACAAAATGTAAAATGCAAAATTCAAAAACATAAGCAAAACAGAAACAATTCAAAAACAAAACTTAAAGCAGAAACGAACACAAAGCCAAAACTCAGGGCAAGAAAAAAGATTCAAAAGCAAAAGCATTAAAAACACAAAACAAAAAGCATAATTCAAAAGCAAGAGCAGAAAACAAACACAAAATCAAAAATAAGAAGCAAAATTCAAAAACAGAAGCAAAAGCAGAAAACAAACACAATACCGAAAACACAAAGCAAAAAGAAAAATTAAAAAATATAATCAGAAAACAAACATCAAATAAAAAGGCAAAATTAAAATACAAAACCAAAAACCAAAACAAAAAAGACAAACGAAAAATAAATTTTAAAAACAAAAGCGGCAAAACATAAACATAAAAAAGGAAAATTCAAAAGTAAAAGCAGAAACAAACATAAAAACAAAAATAGAGCAAAATTCAAAAGCATAAGCAAAACAGAGAACCAACACAAAAACAAAAAGTCAAAGAAAAAAAAGAAAGATGTAGAAAACATCACACACAAAAAATGGAATTAGTGCGAATGTTGATCTCTTTTCTGTTTCTTCTTATATTGCTTATATTGAGTACACGATATTCTAACCTATTGGATACAGTACGATAGTGAAAAGTTAAACTTATCATATCGGAACGTTTTAGTCTAAATAAAAAAGTATTTGACAAGCAGTTCCGTGACGAACTAAAGAGCCTACTTTTCTTAAAATTTAAGTCTCATGCCAATGATTAATCTATATGGATCTATCTAGAATAATGACGAAATTAAGTTGGTAATATCGAAATTTCTGATTAGTTCGAAATAATGTATACCTAGCATAATGTAGCCTAATAGAGAACTACAGTTGGCAGCCCTGGTGACTGAATATATTCTTAGTTCCATCTCTTAAGGTACAGAATACAAAATTTGGTTGAAGTCCAATGGATAGCATGGACGTTACATGCAGTTAAACATTGGATCTAACAGCGCGCGTAAAATCATGTTGGCAACAATGACACACATGTATTGGTCAGAAATAATATGATCTATTGTTGTGTCAAGTTTGAATGAAATCCATTATTTAGTATAGAAGTTACATGCATTTTAAAATTGGACCTCTCAGTACCAATGTATGCTGTTATTATGTACATCTAAGGACGTGACCAAATTAACATTTTCATCACCAGAATTCTGTACGTGTGGTCATTCAGAATTATATTCTGATTCGTGTCCCTTCCTAGTACTCGGATAGCTACGCTTCCTAATAAATCAGTTGAATGCTGAACGGTTACGGGTACTTTGTAAAAGGTTTCGTGAAAGTAAAGCAAATAACGTATTTTACACTTTTACACTTTCACACTCCAAACTGATGGACCAGGTACTCCCAGCAGGAAAACGGACAAGCAAACTTATATTTAACGATTAATATTTAATATCCAAGTAGGCTAAAACATAAAGAATGCAGGATTAGCTGAGTCAACAAGCAGGATGCGATTGGATGTCTATGCATTAATGAAGTTCACGTAAACAGAGAACAACGATATGAACTTAGAGATTGTAAGAGGAATCTCTCAAGTGTAAAAGTTGTTGTTGATTGATTTAGGGGCTTTGCGACATCGTGGTCATGTAGCCCCGTGCCCTTGTGTGTGTAGAATCAACTGATAACCTGTGTCACAGTGATGTCTGCACTTGTGTGTCAAGTGTAAAAGAAGTAGTTCTGTGGAGAACTAAAGCCTATTTTCATATATCCTAACTATGTTAATTGCATCTATCAACATACAAATATTCACTTTGATTGCTGTAATAGATTCGTAGATATTGAGAACCGTCTATTATTTCGGTTTGTCACCATGTTGGATTTTTGTATATGTAGGTTTTAAAGTTATGCACTATTACATGAAGATTAGTGTCTACGTGTAGTATTCAAACTTCAATCGCATGATTAGGACACAAGAAATAAAAACGAGATTTTTAAAATTTCGCACAGCTGCCATATTATGGTTATGAATACAATTGAAATAAATTAGATGACAGTGGATTAACATTTGTATTAGCATTTACCGTACCAAGTATCACTGCACTAGGATGCTTCAATCGCGAGAAACGTCTATTTAAATATTTATAATTCTCGTCGCCGCCATGTTGGATTTGTGCTCACCAGGTTATTGAAAGTCCAATAAGTGAACATATGTTCATAGCTTCTATCAACATACAAAATTTCAGTTTGATTGCTCTCATAGATTAATACATATTGGGAACCGTCTAAATATTTCGGATGGTCGCCATGTTGGATTGTTATAGTTAGTTTTTGTTGTTTTAAGGGGAGGAACTACGAGGTCATCTGCCCCAGGTAATAGAGTTATATACCATTAAAGGAAAATTATTGCGTAGGTTCATTATTCAAACTTTCACTTCGAGCGCATGATTACGACACAAGAAATGGAAACAGCCTCCATCTTGGGATTATGTAAACAATTGATCTAAGTTAAATGCTCTCTATATATAAAAAGAAAGTTTGTCTGTTTTTTCTGAATTTCCACGGAAATGTGCGTTATTTGCGCGTTTCAGACTGTTTTATGACGGATGCGCGCAAAAATATTTTTTGTCTATCTGTTTGTCTGTCTGCGGACAACTTTGAGTCCTTATAACTCGAGAACGGCTGGGTGGATCAATGTAAAATTTGATACAGGTATCCATCAGAGGTACCATACTAATCTTTGATGTAACTCTTCTCCGTACCTCTCATAAAAGGGGGCCTAGGTCCTTAATATGCATGCTGAAATAGGCGTAGAAGGACGAGCCAAGGCTTATTTTCAATCCCTCAATGTGAGAAACAAACTCGGGGGGCTCTGAAAACCACATTTTAAGTTTTTGAGATATTCCAAGGAAACTAATTTCATTTAATAATCTAATGAAAGAATGCAAGCCGGTAACCATGCAACGGAATCTCAGAGGACCATCTATTTCTTTAAGACGCAATGCAAATCCATTTATTGCAAGCGGCTATGAGGTTATCACGGAAACAAATTAAGCTGCAAAATTCATCAATACGTATAATGCGCTTAAGGGGGTCAAGGGGTACACTAGAATTTTTTCACGCGATTTTCACGTGCTAGTGTGGTACGGAAGGTCTTTTATATTCCTATCCCCATATTGTATTTATTAAATTATTATCATTATTATTATCATTATTATTATCATTATATAATGGCATACAACGACGAGACAGAGCTCATTTTTTATCCCCTCGGTGGGAGAGACAAAACTCGAGGGTTCCCGAAAACTACATTTTAAGGCTCTGAAACCAACAGTTTCTGAAATATTCCCAGAAAATTAATTCAATTTAATAAACTAATGAAGGAATGCAAGTCGGCAACCATGTCAACAGGTTCTCAAGAGAAGACATCCAACTTTCATCTATTTCTGTGAAAAGCAATGCCACTCCACTTGTTACATTTCTGTGAAAGTTTGCAAATGGCTATAAGGTTATCACGGAACCAACTTAGACTCAAAAAATTATAAATGCACATAAGGGGGTCAAGGGGGTACCCTAGAATTTTTTCACGTGATTTACACGTGTGATTTGTCGTACAGAATTTATATCTCCAAACACCAACATTATTTTCAAAAATTCATGAATTGATCATCATCATCATCTTCCTTCCAAGTATTGGGCCAAATGTCCCGTTACGGTCTTGCACTTTCCCTCCATCTCTTCATCGGACGTCCTATCGATCTATTTCCCCGTGGCTGGTAGGGAAGGATCTCCTTTGGAAATCTTCCAGGTTCCATCCTTTGGACATGATGCTTCCAGTTCTCTTGGTAGTCACAAATGTATGCAGTTATTGGTTTCACTTTTAGTTCCTTCAGCACATCCTCGTTTCTCTTATGATCCCATTTAGTATAGCCTGCTGTTCGGCGCATAAAGGTCATTTCGCGTGCTGTGAGTCTGGAGATGTCCTGACATCTTATTGTCCATGCCTCGCTGCCATAGCATAGGGTTGGTCTGGCTAATGTGTTATACAAACGCAAGCGTGTATGCCTTTGGACAAGAGATGGCTTCATGACGTGATTGATGATTCCTGTTGTTCAGGTATAATTAGTTATTTTTGCAGTTATGTCTCGTTCTTCTTGAAATGATAAATGATATCCTAAATACTTGAATTCGTTAACTCTTTCTAAAATTTTACCATCCAGACAATTTTTACTGGGGATAGGGTCCTTACCCTTAAAGGCCATTACTTTAGTCTTTTCAGTAGAAATGCACATGCTGAATTTTGATGCCACTTTCTGGAGGTTGAAAACTGACCACTGCAGATCATCTTCAGAAGCTGCTACCAATGCAACATCATCAGCAAATAGTATAGCGTCTAAATTTCTTAGATGCCTGCTGATAGGTATTGAACCATGTCTTTCACACCTCCATTCCTTTATTATAGCATTCATGTAGATTATGAATAGCAATGGAGAGAGTCCACAGCCTTGTCTTACCCCTCTACTGGTTGGCTTCCACTCGGATTTATGATTACTTAACCTTACTGAAATAAGAGTACCACTATACATGTTGGAAATGTTATCAATTAACTGTTGCGGGACACCATCTCTGGCCAATATGTCAATAAGTCTGTTTCTGTCAACAAAATCAAAGGCTTTCTTAAAATCAACAAATGATATGTGTGTTTCCAAATTGAACTCCCTGCGTTTTTCGATCAAAATTTTTAAGGTGAAGTAGGCATCTGCACATGTGCGACCTTTTCTAAACCCATGTAGTTCATTCCCTATTAACTCAGAGTAATGTTTCAGTAATTTTTCTTTAACAATGTTTGCAAAAATTTTGTATCCAGTGTTAAGTATACTTATTCCTCTATAATTTTCCAAAACTTTCATATTTCCCTTCTTATGAAGAGGAACTACTATTGCCTTTTGCCAATCTTCTGGCGGCCTGTTACCCATCCAGATTAAATTCAATAATCTGAGAAATCTTTTCTTGAAGGCATCGCCTGAATATTTTAACATTTCTGCATTGATCGAATCTTCTCCAGGTGTTTTCCCATTTCGAAGTTTCCTCAAGACCCGTTCTAATTCTTCGAGTGTAATATTTTCCGATGACTTGTTGTTAGATGCTTGTAAAACAAGTTGTTCAATATTTGGACTCGACCAAAGGCTCTGAAAATACTCAAGCCATTCTTTGTGGGATATTGCATTAATTTTTACATCTTCTTTTACTTCCCTATTTAGTTTTTTCAAAATTTTATAGGTTTGTGGTTGTGGTCTTGTTATGTCAGTCTCCAGGTACGAGACAAAGTTTTCCCCACTTTCCCTGTGTTTCTTCCGAACTTCTCTTTTTGCTATTGCTCTCTTATGATGGTATTCAATTTTATCTTCTAATTTACCAGTTGAGAGAAACTTTTTATATGAGTTTCTTTTTTCGGAGATTACTTTTTTAATTTCTTCGTCCCAAATTCTTAAACCCTTTTTCTTTTTCCATCTTCTTTTTTCTCCCAAACTTTCAAATGCTGACTGTTTTAGAGTTGAACTCAAATTGGACCACTCGTCTTCCACATCGTCAGAAAGTGGAATCATCTGAATGTGATTATCAAGCCTGTTTTGGTATAGCCATTTTATACTGGGATCATTTAAAAGGTTAACCTTATATAAAGTTTCCTTTTCCTGTGTTCTTTGTTTCTTTTTCTTGAACCACCGTGGTTTTAAACGAATAGGAGCAACTAATAAATAGTGGTCTGTTTCCAATTCAGGTCCTCGATAAACTCTTGTATCCAAAACTAAATCTGCCAATTTTTCATTACAAGTGATATAATCAATAATTGATTTCTGATTTCTTGCGGACCACGTATATTTATGACTGTCCTTGTGTGGAAATAGTGTGTTCATAATCCGAAACTGATTGAAGATAGTGAAATCTATTAATTTGGTTCCATTATTATTGCGGATTACCTCTCCATGAATACCAATGTTATTCTGAATTTTCTCATTACCAACTCTGCCATTAAAGTCTCCCATTAACAGGATCATATCTTGTCTATTACTAATATTGATTATCTTCTGTAGATCATTATACAAAATATCACGTTCTTTCGAGTATCCTTCAACCGGTGCATATACCCCTATAACTGTCAAACATCCTCTGGATAGTTTTATTCTTACTTGAATGATCCTTTCATTCCAAAAAGTATAGCTATCAATATTTGATCGTAATCTCTTGTGAACCATAAACATAACCCCTGCCTGTGCTCTAACATTTCGTTGAACACCACTATAAAACTGTAAATAATTTCTTGTCTCCTTGGATCCCTGAAGCTTTTTCTTTGTTTCAGAAATAACTGCAATTGAAATATCTTTTTTAGATAGAATATCGTCTAATTGATCATCTTTGTGTCCAATACCCTGAACATTCCAGGTAGCACATCTATAATATCCTTCCTTTTCCAATTCGTGTCCTTTCCTTTGCCACGTACGTCAACTGTAGAATCCATCCGTTTTTTTTCCTTTACAAGACTTGAAAGCAATGAAAATGTCCTTCCAACGGGTTGCTAGCCTGAAGAAAGTAAGTCCATTAATGGGGATGCCATCTCTCAGCCCATGGACAGGCTGTAATACAGCATTTCCTCTGTACTTGATGTAACGGTTATCCCGCCGTGCCTCGGTCGCCAGAGCCTCGTCTGTGGAAACGGGCAAGTTCGCCACGTGAAGGAGAGGGTAGGAGAGGTTATAGATTGCACATCACTACCCCTTGAACGAACCCCTTGAATTGAAATAGTATTTTTTGCGGCTATCAGGAATTTGGGCCATTGGAGGCTAAAAAAAACTGAATATTCATACACCACAAACTTTTATAATTTGTTAAAGGTGTCTTCCTGTGGATGGGGACTTTACACAACGACGAGGGTCAGTCATTACGTGAGGTGTATTGCGTTTCGTCTACGAGGTTTTCAATTTTATTTTCACGTCAGGAAGTACTCGTTAGGTGAATTTAGATTGAGCACATTCCAAGTTTTTTTTTTTTTTTCGACAAACTGGTTCATCGTAAGGATGATTTTGTTTGATACTGTGTGGTTGATATATCCATATTCGGACATCTGTAGGTTGGTTGGTTGGTTCCTCAGTTTAGAAGCTGCTACTGCGCGTTCACGTAGCCTCGTGTACTTTGAGTGTGTGGAGAATCTGTCTGATAACTGGTGTTAATTGTGATGGTTGTATTAGTGTGTGTTATCTGTATTTCAGGTAAGGACTGCAGACGATCAATTTCCAGTAGTTCCTACTTTTGCTACTAAATGCTGCCGTCAACGACACCGAGCTGTGAATTGGCTACTAGAAGCCACCGCAACCGGCACCTGGCGGCAAGCTTTGGAACTAATAGAGCGTTAATCAAATCTAACCTACAATTTTAGCTTCACACAATTGTAGTTAATGGAAGGTTTTATTACATGCCATAAATCTATGGCATGGGACCACCGGCTTTAATTCCCCTCCGAAGTAAGGCATTCTTGGGGATTTTTGGCCTTTCTGTGTATCTTTATGTAGGCCTCTAACTCGTGTTGAAATGTTTGGAGCAACGTAAAATTTGTTATTCATCATTGTCAATACACCAATCATTTATAAAACTCTTCACTGTACTTCTCATAGAAGGGTTGGTATAGGAAAAAAAATTCAAAATACATGCTAAACTAGGCGAAATATAAAAATTATCCAAGAAGAACGACCAAAGCATATGTTGCGCTTCTCAATGTGAGACACAGAATTCGCGAGTCTATAAGGATTCTCCAAAAACCACATTTTAATGCCCTTAAATTAACAGCGTCTGTTATATTCCCAGAAAACTAACTTCGCTCTGATAAACGTATGAAGGAATGACAAGCCCCTAACCATTACAACAGTAGCTCAATTGATAGCGTTTGGTTATTAATACCGAATACCGTTCGAAGAGCGGGTACTTCTGCTAATCCCTATATCCCTATATCCCTATATCATACTAATATATAACAAGATGTTCAGCAAAGAACATATAGCCTACTTTCTCCTAAATGTATGGGTATCTTTATGACTCTTTGTCCTCATCCCTAAAACAATCACCCCAACCACAATGTATTGTTTGTTTTCTTTTATATTGATAATAAGCCAGTAAGTGTCAAGATCAATATTATATACTTTATGATGATTGAATAACAAAACTACTAACTTATTGTAATGCATTCACGTCCGTTAATCTCTATATTAAGCCAGCCTGCAAAATTAAGAATCTTCCGCCCCAATCACAGTAGGTGGTGCTGCGACCTATCAGTGAATTAATCTTTATCTTGTACGCCTATGCACTGCCATCGTAATGTACTACGATGGCAGTGTTCTATGGGTGTTGAATGAGTAGGCAGTTTAAAGTAGCCAAGAGGGAGGCGATCCAGCTGGCAGTGTTTAAAGGTATTCGGAGCGCGATCGTGGCTAATAGTTGAACTACCATACAAAATTGCCATACTTCAGGAGGCCAGCTCAGGCATTTACACAGCGTTATGTTTGGAACAATATTACCCATATAACCCACAAGAGGACAGCACCGTACATAGGCATTAAGAAGGCTGTGGTTAATGACAACGTGTATCTAGTTCTTCTATTCTCCTTTTTCTAATGTCTTCTGTTTATGTGCGATGCTGGGATTGTGATTTTATTAATATACTAGTGTATACTTTATCCTCTCCTTTGAGCTAAATGACATTTTATTCAGTATCTGTGGAAAAAGCTCGTGCACATCATTTGTAAAAGAATTCAAGAAAAAAAAACCTAACTGTAGCAGTACTCGATCCCCAGTCAACTGCGTGTCAGACTAACATGCTAGCCCAGAGCTAACCGTATCCATGACGTCAGGTGTTCTTAACTGACATATTAGATACAAACTGTTGGCAAATAATGACTTTAAATAAACGATTTCTTCACTGCAGTACATCTTCATTAAAGATCATTTCATACAAAGTTTATATTATTGTATCAGTACGGTATATCACATACAACATACTAAAACTACTGAAATATAAGACAGGCACATGAGGACAGCTGCCATCTTGTCGTGCGACACAAACGGCTCAGCTCTTTTAAGCCACTCATACTGTATAATATTATAATATTAAATTATAATAAATAACGGATCACGACCTTCAGGATAGCTTAAACCCCCCTAGGCTCGATAATCGGAATTGGTGGGTCTTAAGCTATTTATTAAAATGGTTGCATAATTCACACGGCCGCCATCCTGAAATGGCATGGCCGATGACCTTGAATTTTGGGTGAAAGACGCGTCCTATATAAAGGTATGTTGTCACCAAATTTGGTAGAGATCGGATGATTAGTTTAGCCGTAATTTGATTTTACGTTTTGAACATTTGAGTGGCCGCCATTCTGTTTTAGTAAAGATGGCGGCGATATAAAGTATGACACTGAGGTGTCCTTTACTAGTGCTACCTCTGTACCAAATGTCGTTCAATTCGGTTTCACCGTGTTCGAATTGATAGGGGGGGGGGACAGACATTCAGAGTACACACACTCACACACAGACACACACACACACAGACTCACACACACACACACAGACTCACACACACACATACACACACACAGACAGACACACTTTTTTCGCCCTGTGTTGATCTCATAAGTCTACTTTCATTTTTTGCAAAAATCGAAAGTAGGCTAAAAATGAGATGGTGTGTGTCTGTCTTTCTGTCTGTCTGTCTGTCTGTTACCTAATAACGCAAGAACCACTGGTCCGATTTAAATGAAATTTTGCATGGATGTAGCTGAAATACCAGGTTTACATGTAGGATACTGTTAATTTCGATATTTTGCACTATTAAGAAATGGCGACCATTTTAGTGACGTCACTACACCCTTTAGTTTCAAAATTCCATATTTCCATATCAAATAAAAAGAGAACGGTAGGAAATAGCAAACTTTTGATGGCACATACGAGCTTTGAAATTTAATTTCCTATCCGAAAGGTCCTTATCACTTTTCGTGTATCTCCAACGGTTAGCGAGTAAAACCTACTTTTGTGACGTCACTACACCCTTTGGTTTCAAAATTTCATATTTCCATTTCAAATAAAAGGAGAACGCTAAGAAATAGCAAACTTTTGATGGTATACACGAGCTTTAACATTTAATTTTCTATCCAAAAGGTTCTTATCACTTTTCGTGTATCTCGGACGGTTAGCGAGTAAAACCTAAATTTGTGCAATAAAACACGGTCACATCGAGCGGTGCAGTATATCTCTACATATATAAAAAAGAAAATTTGTCTGTTTTTTTCTGAATTTCTACGGAAATTTGAGTTATTTACACGTTTCAGACTGTTTTATGATAGATGCGCGCGAAAATAATGTTTTGGTCTGTCTGTCTGTTTGCTTGATTGTCTGTGGACAACTTTGTTCCCTTATAACTCGAGAACGGCTGGGTGTATCAACGTAAAATTTGGTACAGATATCCATCAGAGGCACGACACTAATCATTGATGTAACTCTTCTCTATACCTCTCATAAAAGGGGGCATACCCCCTAAAAATACATGCTGAAATAGGAGTAGAAGGACGAGACAAAGCTCATTTTCAGCCCCTCAATGTGAGAGACAAAACTCGGGGGCCCTAAAAGCACATTTTAAGGTCCTACGTCCAACCGTTTTTGAGATATTCCCAGAAAACTAATTTAATTTAATAAACTATGAACGAATGCAAGCCGATAACCATGGCAACAGATTCTCAGAGATCCATCTATTCCTGTAAGACGGAATACAATTCCATTAATTACATTAGTGTGAAAGTTTGCAAACGGTTAGATGGTTATTATGGAACCAAATTAAGCCGTAAATTTCATCAATACGTAAAATGCGCTTAAGGGGGTCAAGGGGTAGTCTAGATTTTTTTCACGCGATTTACATCTGCGGGTGTGGTATGGCAGGTCTATTATATTCCTATCCCTATGTTATATTATTATTATCAGTATTATATTATGGCGTACAACGACGAGACAAAGCCCCTCGGTGCCAGAAATAAAACTCGAGGGTCCTTGAAAACTACATTATAAGGCTCTAAAGCCAACAGTTTCTGAAACATTCCCAGAAAACTAATTAAGTTTAATTTAACAAACTAATGAAGGAATGCAAATCGGTAACCATGACAACATTATCTCGAGGGGTGGTATCCAACTTTCCATCTATTTCAGTAAGAAGCAATTTATTACATTTATTACATTTCTGTGAAAGTTTGCAAATATAAGGTTATCACGGAACCAACGTAGACTGTATAATTCATCAATGCAATTAAGGGGGTCAAGGGGTAACCTAGGATTTTTCATGCAATTTTCACGTGCGACATATAGTGCATAAGGTCTATTATATCTCCAAACAACAACATTATTTTCAAAAATTCCTGAATTGAATCAGCATTTTTTGCGGCTTTTAGGAATTTGGGCCATTTGAGACTAAAGAACCTGAATTTTCATGCACAACAAGCTTTTATAATTTATGAAAGAGGTCTTCCTGTGTATGGGGACCCTACACAATGTAGAGGGTCAGTTTTTATGTGACGTGTATTGCGTTTCATCTACAAGGCTTTCAATTCTATTTCATGTCAGGAAGTACACGTCAGGTGAATTTAGTTTGAGAGCACATTTCAACTAATCTTTTTTCTTTTGTTTTTTTGTCGACATACGGGTTCATCGTAAGGATGATTTTCTTTGATACTGTGTGGTAGATATACCCATATTTGGATTTCTGGGTGATATGTTGTAGACAATAGTATTGTCTGTCTGTCTTTCTGTGTATCCTTATGTACGCCTATAACTCATGTTCGGATGCTTGGTGCATCGTAAAATTAGGTATGGTAAACATGAGTCAATACACCAATCATTTATAAAACTCTTCACCGTTCATTTCATACAGTAGAAGGGTGGATATAGGGAAAAACGTCTCAAAATACATGCTAAAATAGGCGAAATATAAAAATTATCCTAGAAGGACGACCAAAGCATATGTTGCACTTCTCAATGTGAGACACAAAATTCGCGAGTCTATAAAGGGTCTCCGAAAACCACATTATAAGGCCCTTAAATTAACAGTGTGTGTGATATTCCCAGAAAACTAACTTCGTTTTGATAAACTTTTGAAGGAATGACAAGCCGCTAACCATTGCAACAGTAGCTCAATTGATAATGTCTGGTGCGACTCTAAAAGCAACAGTACTTAAAGGGACGTAACACCAATAACATTATTATTATTATTATTATTATGTCTGGTGTTAACACCGAACACCGTTCGAAGAACGGGTACTTCTGCTAGTCCCTATATATATTATAATTGTGAAAATCTGTGTGTCCGTGTGTGTGTGTGTGTGTGTGTGTGTGTGAGTGTGTGTGTTAGTTTGTTACCTCTTGACACTAAAACGGCTGGATGGATTTGGATGAAATTTGAAATGGAGACAGCTTATACCATGGGATAACATATAGGCTGCCTTTCGTCCGGAAATAAATCATTGTTCCCGTGGAATGGGCAACATAACTGAAAAGTCACCAAAAATACTCAAACAGGACAAAATATCGAAGTTGTCGCATAAAGACCGGACAAAGCTCATTTTACTCCCCTCGATGCAAGAAACAATACTCGGTGTGTCCCTACGGGACACCGAAAACTACATTTTAAGGCTCTAAAACCAACAGTTTCAAAGATATTCGCAGAAAACTATCTTCGATCTGATTGATGAACTAATCGCAAGTCCGTTTCCATGGCAACACTACCTCAAGGTATGACATTCGATTTTCTATATATCCCTCTAGGAGGCAATGCCAATTCATTTATTATCATTTTCAAGATATATATAAACACAATAAGAACAGGGTAGCGCGCCTGCCTCTCATCCGGAGGCCCCAGGTTCGATTCCCGGCTCCGTCAGAGATTTTAGACACTGACGTGAGGGCTGCAACGGGCTGAACTCAGATTCGTGACGACAATTGAGTAGCTGTGAGGCAGCGCGCCGGTCACGAAGAACAAGATTAACGGCTGACGGGACACTATGCACTGACCACGCGTCACCACAATATCTGCAGGCCAAATGGCTGGGAAGCGGTCGCATGGTAGGCCTAGGCCCTTCAAGGGTTGTAGTGCCAGGGGTAAAAAAAAATAGGGGAAGCGCCTTCTAATACCACCTTTAATTTTTAAACACTACAGTAGCGGCTATTAAATAAAGGTAGCGATATAGCTACGTTCAATTTCATAAACACTGGGCTCACAAATCCCGTATAGTTAAGTACAAATATTGGTCTGGTCATAATTTCAATAGCATCGAAGCTCTGAGGCGGCTATTGCCGTTTCCTTAACACTTAAGGCATCCCGCCGTCATATACCTCAATGTGCACTTACCAAATTGTGAACCAGTCTATTTTACTGAAAAGAATTTCTACTGGCATCCCGCCGTCATATACCTCAATGTGCACTTACCAAATTTTGAACCAGTCTATTTTATTGAAAAGAATTTCTACTAGCGAGTATCCACTCCGGCAAAAACCACACTCACTATATTTTCCAAAATTTACACAAGACATGATTTTTAAAGCACTCTTCTGTATGTTGAGGTACAGAGACATACCACATGGAAAGATACAATAAAATGTTGGCAAATCTGAGTTCAAGGAACTGCTGTCCAGAATAGGCTTTCGGTACAGGTTATGCGGCCCATGTTCGTAACATGGAATGTTTTCCTTTGACAATGCATCTACATCATGTGCGAGGACAACGCATTTCAAAGATCTCTAAAAACACAATAATCAGGAAATTGGAGAACAATTTAAAGTCGGAGTGAAGATTCAAGGAGAAATAATTTCATCTCTGAGATTTGCTGATGACATCGTCATCTTGGCCAATACGCCAGAAGATTTGAACGAGTTTTTGAATGGTATGGACTCCGTCTTGACGAATGAATTCATGATGAAAATCAATAAATGTAAAACAAAATTATTGGAATGCAGCCGAAATAAATCAGAAACCTCTATGGACATCAAATTGGCAGGTGAAACGCTACGGGAAGTAGGAGACTTCTGTTACCGGTACTTAGGAAGCAAAATAACCAGTAATGGACGAAGCAAAGAGGATATAAAAAGCAGGTTGTCTCAGGCAAGGAAAGCATTTCTACACAAAAAGGAATCTCTTGACATCGAATATACATTTAGGTATTAGGATGACATTTTTGAAAGCTTTTGAGTCACTATAAGGAAGTGAAACTTGGACTAATGGTGCTGCAGTAAAGAGGAGAATTGAAGCGTTTGAAATGTGGTGTTACGGGAGAATGATGAAGATCAGATGGTTAGATAGGTTATCAAATGAAGAGCCATTAAGACGAGTGGGAGAGGAGAGATGTTTCTGGCGACTGCTAATGAAGAGAAGAGATAGGTTGGTACGACACTTATTAAGACACCCAGGAATAGCAAGCTTAGTTATGGATGGGAGGGTCAAGGACAAGAACTGTAGGGGAAGACCAGGGTTATACAGATTGCGTCGGAAGTAGGGTGTGGTAGGTATGTAGTGATGAAACGATTAGGTCAGGAGAGCGAGGCATGGAGGGCTGCATCAAACCAGTCAAAAAACTGAAGACTCAAACAACAACAATCGGGAATTTTAATTACTTAGAGAGGCATGTGAGGCAAAAGGGTTGTTGGAGAATTTCAATCCCTGGGATGTAACACTGGAAGTGACTGCATAATGTACATCAGCGACCAAGGTGAGAGATATTTTACTATAGGTCTATTAATAGCGACATGTTGACGTTCAAATCATCAATAAGTGTGGCAAAATTATACCCAGAATAGCTTAAGGAAAAATACTTTTAATTCCCCATATTCAGATAGATTTGCCATTCCAGGTGTACGTTTAGACAAAACCATTTTTTCCCATGGACAACTGTATGTGGCGTGCTGGCGAGTATCCGGACAACAAAGTCGTTATGTCTCAGCAGAAGATGGCAAAACCAAAATTAAGTTTTCAAATGTGTTCACAACTCTATAAAATTCCCACTTTGCTGCTCATATCTATACTGTATACTGTATGTATCAGAATTTTCAAAATTTGAATCTACCCACCTGTAGCCGCGATTGCTGTAATAGAAGAAACCAATTATCAGCAATAATGCATCGTCCCCATTGTCTTGATCGCGATCGAAGCCGCGGGTACCTGCTAGTATATTATAATTGTGAAAATCTGTGTGTCCGTGTGTGTGTTAGTTTGTTACCTCTTGACACTAAAACGGCTGGACGTATTTGGATGAAATTTGAAATGGAGACAGCTTATACCCTAGGATAACATATAGGCTGCCTTTCATTCGGAAATAAATCATTGTTCCCGTCGAACGGGCAACATAACTGAAAAGTCACCAAAAATATTCAGCCGGGACAAATTATCAAAGTTGTCGCATATGGACCGGACAAAGCTCATTTTACGCCCCTCATTGCGAGAAACATAACTCGGTAGGTCCCTACGGGACACCGAAAACCACATTTTAAGGCCCTAAAACCAACAGTTTCAAAGATATTCGCAGAAAACTATCTTAACCCTGGTAAACTGATGAACTAATGGCAAGTCCGTTTCCATGGCAACTGAACCTCAAGTATGACATCCGATTTTCTATATATCCCTGTAGGAGGCAGTGTCAATCCATTTATTATCTTTTTCAAGAGATATATAAACACAAGAACAGGGTAGCGTGCCTGCCTCCCATCCGGAGGCCCCGGGTTCGATTCCCGGCCCCGTCAGAGATTTTAGACACTGGCGTGAGGGCTGCAACGGAGTGCACTCAGCTTCGTGAGGACAATTGAGTAGCTGTCTGATAGAGGGGCAGCGCCCCGGTCACGAAGAACAAGATAAACGGCCAAGCGAACACGATGCACTGACCACGCGTCACCACAATATCTGCAGGCCAAATGGCTGGGAAGCGGTCGCATGATAGGCCTAGGCCCTTCGTGGTCTGTAGTGCCAGGGGTAAAAAAAATTAGGGATAGCGCCTTCTAATACCACTTTTAAATTTTATCCCTATATCCCTATATCCCTATATATATTATAACTAGCAGAAGTACCCGTTCTTCGAACGGTGTTCGGTGTTAACAACAGACATAATAATAATAATAATAATAACAATGTTATTGGTGTTACATCCCTTTTAATTACTGTTGCTTTTAGAGACGCACCAGACATTATCAATTGAGCTACTGTTGCAATGGTTAGCGGCTTGTAATTCCTTCATAAGTTTATCAGAACGAAGTTAATTTTCTGGGAATATCACACACACTGTTAATTTAAGGGCCTTATAATGTGGTTTTCGGAGATCCTTTATAGACTCGCGAATTTTTTGTCTCACATTGAGAAGTGCAACATATGCTTTGGTCGTCCTTCTAGGATAATTTTTATATTTCGCCTATTTTAGCATGTATTTTGAGAAGTTTTTCTCTATATCCACCCTTCTACTGTATGAAAAGTACGGTGAAGAGTTTTATAAATGATTGGTATATTGACACATGTTTACCATACCTAATTTTACGATGCACCAAGCATCCGAACATGAGTTATAGGCGTACATAAGGCTACACAGAAAGACAGACAGACAATTCTATTGTCTACAACATATCACCCAGAAATCCAAATATGGGTATATCTACCACACAGTATCAAAGAAAATCATCCTTACGATGAACCCGTATGTCGACAAACAAAAAAAGAAAAGAAAAAAGATTAGTTGAAATGTGCTCTCAAACTAAATTCACCTAACGTGTACTTCCTGACATGAAATAGAATTGAAAGTCTTGTAGATGAAACGCAATACACGTCACATAAAAACTGACCCTCTACGTCGTGTTGGGTCCCCATACACAGGAAGACCTCTATCATAAATTATAAAAGCTTGTGGTGCATGAAAATTCAGGTTCTTTAGTCTCCAATGGCCCAAATTCCTAAAAGCCGCAAAAAATGCTGATTCAATTCAGGAATTTTTGAAAATAATGTTGTTGTTTGGAGATGTAATAGACCTTCTGTTCTATATGTCGCACGTGAAAATTGCATGAAAAAATCCTAGATTACCCCTTGACCCCCTTAATTGCATTGGTGAATTATACAGTCTACGTTGGTTCCGTGATAACCTTATATTTGCAAACTTTCACAGAAATGTAATAAATGTAATAAATTGCTTCTTACTGAAATAGATGGAAAGTTGGATGCCACCCCTTGAGATAATGTTGTCATGGTTACGGATTTGCATTCCCTCATTAGTTTGTTAAATTAAATTTAATTAGTTTTCTGGGAATGTTTCAGAAACTGTTGGTTTAAGAGCCTTATAATGTAGTTTTCGAGGGCCCTAGAGTTTTATTTCTGGCACCGAGGGGCTTTGTCTCGTCGTTGTACGCCATAATATAATACTACTAATAATAATAATATAATATAGGGATAGGAATATAATAGACCTGCCATACCACACCCGCAGGTGTAAATCGCGTGAAAAAATTCTAGACTACCCCTTGACCCCCTTAAGCGCATTTTACATATTGATGAAATTTACAGCTTAATTTGGTTCCATAATAACCATCTAGCCGTTTGCAAACTTTCACACTAATGTAATTAATGGAATTGCATTGCGTCTTACAGCAATAGATGGACCTCTGAGAATCTGTTGCCATGGATATCGGCTTGCATTCGTTCAGTAGTTTATTAAATTAAATTAGTTTTCTGGGAATATCTCAAAAACGGTTGGACGTAGGACCTTAAAATGTGTTTTAGGGCCCCCGAATGTTATCTCTCACATTGAGGGGCTGAAAATGGGCTTTGTCTCGTCCTTCTACTCCTATTTCAGCATGTATTTTAAGGGGGTATGCCCCCTTTTATGATAGGTACAGAGAAGAGATACATCAATGATTAGTGTCGTGCCTCTGATGGATATCTGTACCAAATTTTGCGTTGATACACCCAGCCGTTTTCGATTTATAAGGGAACAAAGTTGTCCACAACCAAACAAACAGACAGACAGACCAAAACATTATTTTCGCGCGCATCTATCATAAAATAGTCTGAAACGTGTAAATAACTCAAATTTCCGTAGAAATTCAGAAAAAAAACACAAATTTTCTATTTATATATGTAGAGATATACTGCACGGCACGGTGTTGACCGTGTTTTATTGCACAACTTTAGGATTTACTCGCTAACCGTTGGAGATACACGAAAAGTGTTAAGGACCTTTTGGATAGAAAATTGAATGTTAAAGCTCATGTATGCCATCAAAAGGTTGCTATTTCTTAGCGTTCTCTTTTTATTTGAAATGGAAATATCAAATTTTGAAACCAAAGGGTGTAGTGACGTCATAAATGTGGGTTTTACTCGCTAACCGTTGGAGATAAACTGAAAGTGAAGCTTGTATGTACCGTCAAAAGTTTGCTATTCCTTAGCGTTCTCTTTTTATTTGATAAGGAAATATGAAGTTTTGATTAAAGTGTGTAGTGACGTCACTAAAATGGTCGCCATTTTTAATAGTGCAAATTATCGAAATAAAATGTATCCTATATATAAACCTGGTAAATCAGCTACATCCATGCAAAATTTCATTTAAATCGGACCAGTGGTTCTTGCGTTATTGAGTAGCACACAGACAGACAGAAAGACAGACACACGCCATCTCATTTTTATATATTAGTATAGCAGAAGTACCCGTCCTTCGAACGGTGTTATATATTAACACCAGACATTATCAATTGAGCTACTGTTGCAATGGTTAGCGGTTTTTCATTCCTTCATAAGTTTATCAGGACGAAGTTAGTTTTCAGGGAATACCACACACACTGTTAATTTAAGGGCCTTAAAATATGGTTTTCGGAGACCCCTTATAGACTCGCGAATTTTGTGTCTCACGTTGAGAAGCGCAACATATGCTTTGATAGTCCTTCTAGGATAATTTTTTATATTTCGCCTATTTTAGCATGTATTTTGAGAAGTTTTTCCCTATATCCACCCTTCTACTGTTTGAAAAGTACGGTGAGGAGTTTTATAAATGATTGGTGTATTGACTCATGTTTACCATACCTAATTTTACGATGCACCACGCCTACGAACACGATTTATAGGCGTACATAAAGATACACAGAAAGACAGACAGACAATTCTATTGTCTACAACATGTCACCCAGATATCCAAATATGGGTATATCTGCCATACAGTATCAAACAAAATCATCCTTACGATGAACCCGTATGTCGACAAAAGAAAGATTAGTTAAAATTTGCTCTCAAACTAAATTCACCTAACTTGTACTTCTTGACGTGAAATAGAATTGAAAGACTTGTAGACGAAACGCAATACACCTCACATAAAAAAATGACACTCTACGTTGTGTTAGGTCCACATACACAGGAAGACCTCTTTCATAAATTATAAAGGCTTGTGGTGCATGAAAATTCAGGTTCTTTAGTCTCAAATGGCCCAAATTCCTAAAAGCCGCAAAAAATGCTGATTCAATTCAGGAATTTTTGAAAATAATGTTGCTGTTTGGAGATATAAAGGATGATTGAAGTTTTACGTGACCATTAATCGCGAGATCATAAGCCAAGGGACCTCCATTTTACGAGGAATCTGAACCACAGGGCATGGCATTTCACTTTGCAAATGTTTGGCGATATAATGGTCCTTCTGTACTATATGTCGCACGTGAAAATTGCATGAAAACAATCTAGGTTACCCCTTGACCCCCTTAATTGCATTGATGAATTATACAGTCTACGTTGGTTCCGTGATAACCGTATAGCCATTTGCAAACTTTCACAGAAATGTAATAAATAGAGTGACATTACTTCTAACAGAAATAGATGGAAAGTTGGATGACACCCTTTGAGATAATGTTGTCATGGTTAGCGATTTCCATTCCTTCATTAGTTTGTTAAATTAAATTAGTTTTCTGGGAATATTTCAGATACTTTTGGTTTTAGGGCCTTCAATGTAGTTTTCGAGGACCCTTTATGGCCCCCAAGTTTTGTTTCTGGCACCGAGGGGGCTTTGTCTCCTCGTTGTACGCCATAATATAATAATAATATAATATAGGGATAGGAATATAATAGACCTGCCGTACCACACCCGGAGGTGTAAATCGCGTGAAAAAATTATACTGTACCCCTTGACCCCCTTAAGCGCATTATACGTATTGATGAATTCTACAGCTTAATTTGGTTCCGTGATAACCTTCTAGCCGTTTGCAAACTTTCACACCAATGTAATTAATGGAATTGCATTGCGTCTTACAGCAATAGATGGACCTCTGAGAATCTGTTGCCATGGTTACCGGTTTGTATTCGTTCATTAGTTTATTAAATGAAATTAGTTTTCTGGGAATATCTCAAAAACGGTTGGTTTTAGGGCCTTAAAATGTGGATTTCGGGGACCCTTCAGGGCCCCCGAGTTTTTTCTCTCACATCGAGGGGCTGAAAATGATTTTTGTCTCGTCCTTCTACTCCTATTTCAGCATGCATTTTAAGAGGGTAGGCACCCTTTTATGAGAGGTACGGAGAAGGGTTACATCAATGATTAGTGTCATGCCTCTGATGGATATCTGTACCAAATTTTACGTTGATACACCCAGCCGTACTCGAGTTATATGGGAACAAATTTGTCCACAGACAATCAAACAAACAGGCAGACCAAAACATTATTTTCGCGCGCATCTATCATAAAACAGTCTGAAACGTGTAAATAACTCAAATTTCCGTAGAAATTCAGAAAAAAAACAGACAAATTTTCTATTTATATATATAGAGATATACTGCACCGCTCGGTGTTGACCGTGTTTTATTGCACAAATTTAGGTTATACTCGCTAACCGTCGGAGATACACGAAAACTGATAAGAACCTTTTGGATAGAAAATTAAATGTTAAAGCTCGTGTATACCATCAAAAGTTTGCTATTTCTTAGCGTTCTCTTTTTATTTGAAATGGAAATATGAAATTTTGAAACCAAAGGGTGTAGTGACGTCACAAAAGTAGGTTTTACTCGCTAACCGTTGGAGATACACGAAAAGTGATAAGGACCTTTCGGATAGGAAATTAAATTTCAAAGCTCGTAAGTGCCATCAAAAGTTTGCTATTTCCTACCGTTCTCTTTTTATTTGATATGGAAATATGAAATTTTGAAACCAAAGGGTGTAGTGACGTCACTAAAATGGTCGCCATTTCTTAATAGTGCAAAATATCGAAATTAAAAGTATCCTATATGTAAACCTGGTATTTCTGCTACATCCATGCAAAATTTCATTTAAATCGGACCAGTGGTTCTTGCGTTATTAGGTAACAGACAGACAGACAGACAGACAGACAGAAAGACAGACACACACCATCTCATTTTATATATTACTAGCAGAAGTACCCGTTCTTCGAACGGTGTTCGGTGTTAACACCAGACATTATAATAATAATAATAATAATAATAATAATAATAATAATAATAATAATAATAATAATGTTATTGGTGTTACGTCCCTTTTAAGTACTGTTGCTTTTAGAGACGCACCAGACATTATCAATTGAGCTACTGTTGCAATGGTTAGCGGCTTGTCATTTCTTCATAAGTTTATCAAAACGAAGTTAGTTTTCTGGGAATATCACACACACTGTTAATTTAAGGGCCTTATAATGTGGTTTTCGGAGACCCTTTATAGACTCGCGAATTTTGTGTCTCACATTGAGAAGTGCAACATATGCTTTGGTCGTCCTTCTAGGATAATTTTTCTATTTCGCCTATTTTAGCATGTATTTTGAGACGTTTTTCCCTATATCCACCCTTCTACTGTATGAAATGAACCGGGAAGAGTTTTATAAATGATTGGTGTATTGACTCATGTTTACCATACCTAATTTTACGATGCACCAAGCATCCGAACATGAGTTATAGGCGTACATAAGGATACACAGAAAGACAGACAGACAGACAATTCTATTGTCTACAACATATCACCCAGAAATCCAAATATGGGTATATCTACCACACAGTATCAAAGAAAATCATCCTTACGATGAACCCGTATGTCGACAAACAAAAAAAAAGATTAGTTAAAATGTGCTCTCATACTAAATTCACCTAACGTGTACTTCCTGACATGAAATAGAAATGAAAGCCTTGTAGATGAAACGCAATACACGTCACATAAAAACTGACCCTCTACGTTGTGTTGGGTCCCCATACACAGGAAGACCTCTTTCATAAATTATAAAAGCTTGTAGTGCATGAAAATTCAGGTTCTTTAGTCTCAAATGGCCCAAATTCCTAAAAGCCGCAAAAAATGCTGATTCAATTCTGGAATTTTTGAAAATAAATTTGCTGTTTGGAGATATAATAGACCTTCTGCACTATATGTCGCACGTGAAAATTGCATGAAAAAATCCTAGTTTACCCCTTGACCCCCTTAATTGCATTGATGAATTATACAGTCTACGTTGGTTCCGTGATAACCTTATATTTGCAAACTTTCACAGAAATGTAATAAATGTAATAAATTGCTTCTTACTGAAATAGATGGAAAGTTGGATGCCACCCCTTGAGATAATGTTGTCATGGTTACCGATTTGCATTCCTTCATTAGTTTGTTAAATTAAATTTAATTAGTTTTCTGGGAATGTTTCAGAAACTGTTGGTTTTAGAGCCTTATAATGTTGTTTTCGAGGACCCTCGAGTTTTATTTCTGGCACCGAGGGGCTTTGTCTCGTCGTTGTATGCCATAATATAATACTAATAATAATAATATAACATAGGGATAGGAATATAATAGACCTGCCATACCACACCCGCAGATGTAAATCGCGTGAAAAAAATCTAGACTACCCCTTGACCCCCTTAAGCGCATTTTACGTATTGATGAAATTTACAGCTTAATTTGGTTCCATAATAACCATCTAACCGTTTGCAAACTTTCACAATAATGTAATTAATGGAATTGTATTGCGTCTTACAGCAGTAGATGGATCTCTGAGAATCTGTTGCCATGGTTATCGGCTTGCATTCGTTCATAGTTTATTAAATTAAATTAGTTTTCTGGGAATATCTCAAAAACGGTTGGACGTAGGACCTTAAAATGTGCTTTTAGGGCCCCCGAGTTTCGTCTCTCACATTGAGGGGATGAAAATGAGCTTTGTCTCGTCCTTCTACTCCTATTTCAGCATGTATTTTAAGGGGGTATGCCCCCTTTTATGATAGGTATAGAGAAGAGTTACATCAATGATTACTGCCGTACCTCTGATGGATATCTGTACCAAATTTTACGTTGATACACCCAGACGTTCTCGAGTTATAAGGGAACAAAGTTGTCCACAGACAATCAAGCAAACAGACAGACAGACCAAAACATTATTTTCGCGCGCATCTATCATAAAACAGTCTGAAACGTGTAAATAACTCAAATTTCCGCAGAAATTCAGAAAAAACAGACAATATTTCTTTTTATATATGTAGAGATATACTGCACCGCTCGATGTGACCGTGTTTTATTGCACAAATTTAGGTTTTACTCGCTAACCGTCCGAGATACACGAAAAGTGATAAGAACCTTTAGGATAGAAAATTAAATGTTAAAGCTCGTGTATACCATCAAAAGTTTGCTATTTCTTAGCGTTCTCTTTTTATTTGAAATGGAAATATGAAATTTTGAAACCGAAGGGTGTAGTGATGTCACAAAAGTAGGGTTTACTCGCTAACCGTTGGAGATACACGAAAAGTGATAAGGACCTTTCTGATAGGAAATTAAATTTCAAAGCTCATATGTCCCATCGAAAGTTTGCTATTTCCTACCGTTCTCTTTTTATTTGATATGGAAATATGAAATCTTGAAACCAAAGGGTGTAGTGACGTCACTAAAATGGTCGCCATTTCTTAATAGTGCAAAACATCGAAATTAAAAGTATCCTATATGTAAACCTGGTATTTCAGATACATCCATGCACAATTTCATTTAAATCGGACCAGTGGTTCTTGCGTTATTAGGTAACAGACAGACAGACAGACAGAAAGACAGACACACACCATCTCATTTTTATATATTAGTATGATAGTATGATTGTGAAAATCTGTGTGTCCGTGTGTGTGTTAGTTTGTTACCTCTTGACACTAAAACGGCTGGACGTAATTGGATGAAATTTGAAATGGAGACAGCTTATACCCTAGGATAACATATAGGCTGCCTTTCATTCGGAAATAAATCATTGTTCCCGTCGAACGGGCAACATAACTGAAAAGTCACCAAAAATACTCAGCCGGGACAAAATATCAAAGTTGTCGCATATGGACCGGACAAAGCTCATTTTACGCCCCTCAATGCGAGAAACAATACTCGGTAGGTCCCTACGGGACACCGTAAACCACATTTTAAGGCCCTAAAACCAACAGTTTCAAAGATATTCGCAGAAAACTATCTTCACCCTGGTAAACTGATGAACTAATGGCAAGTCCGTTTCCATGGCAACTGAACCTCAAGGTATGACATCCGATTTTCTATATATCCCTGTAGGAGGCAGTGTCAATCCATTTATTATCTTTTTCAAGAGATATATAAACACAAGAACAGGGTAGCGTGCCTGCCTCCCATCCGGAGGCCCCGGGTTCGATTCCCGGCCCCGTCAGAGATTTTAGACACTGGCGTGAGGGCTGCAACGGAGTGCACTCAGCTTCGTGAGGACAATTGAGTAGCTGTCTGATAGAGGGGCAGCGCCCCGGTCACGAAGAACAAGATAACGGCCAAGCGAACACGATGCACTGACCACGCGTCACCACAATATCTGCAGGCCAAATGGCTGGGAAGCGGTCGCATGATAGGCCTAGGCCCTTCGTGGTCTGTAGTGCCAGGGGTAAAAAAATTAGGAATAGCGCCTTCTAATACCACTTTTAAATTTTAAACACTACACTAGCGGCTATTCAATCAAGTTAGCGATATACCTGCGTTCAATTTCATAAATATTGGGCTTACAAATCCCGTATAGTTAAGTACAAATATCAGTCTGGTCGTTATTTCAGTAGCAACGAAGTTCTGTGGCGGCTATTGCCGTTTCCGTAACACTTAAGGCATCTCGCCGTCACATACCTCAATGTGCACTTACAAAATTGTGAACCAGTCTATTTACTGAAAAGAATTTCTACGTGCGAATATCCACTCTGGCAAAAACCACACTCACCACCTTTTCCAAAATGTACACAAGACATGATTTTTAAAGCACTCTTCTGTATGTTGAGGTACAGAGGTATACCACATGGAAAGATACAATAAAATGTTGGCAAATCTGAATTCAAGGAACTGCTGTCCAGAATAGGCTTTCGGTGCAGGTTATGCGGCCCATGTTCGTAACATGGAATGTTATCCTTTGACAATGCATCTTCACCATGTGCGAGGACAACGCATTTCAAAGATCTCTAATACCACAATAATCACCGACAGTAGTGGCTACGCGTTCTAAAAGCGCTGCGTTAGGTCAAGGGGCCAAGCTCTCTGCTGACTCGGTAGACTCGTGGGTTCGAGCCCCACCGTCGGCTGTCCTTGAAATGGTTTTCCGTGGTTTCCCATTTTCAACACCAGGAAAATGCTGGGACAGTGCCTTCTGACAGGCCACGGCCGCATCCTTCCACATCCTTGCCCAGTTTCATTCATCTTCATCCATTCCATCTCTCATCCCGACGCGCAGGTCGCCCACGGGCGTCGACTAGAAAGACCTGCACTCGGCCTCTCAGGAGGCTACACGAAAAAAAAAAACAATAATCAGGAAATTGGAGAAAAATTTTAAGTGGGAGCGAAGATTCAAGGATAAATAATTTCATCTTTGAGATTTGCTGATGACATCGTCGTCTTGGCCGATACGCCAGAGGATTTGAACGAGTTTTTGAATGGTATGGACTCCGTCTTGAGGAATGAATTCATGATGAAAATCAATAAATGTAAAACAAAATTATTGGAAAGCAGCCGAAATAAATCAGAAACCTCTATGGACCTCAAATTGGCTGGTGAAACGCTACAGGAAGTAGGATACTTCTGTTACTTAGGAAGCAAAATATCCAGTGATGGACGAAGCAAAGAGGATATAAAAAGCAGGTTGGCTCAGGCAAGGAAAGCGTTTCTACAGAAAAGGAATCTGTTGACATCGAATATACATTTAGGTATTAGGAAGTCATTTTTGAAAACTTTTGTCTGGAACGTGACATTATAAGGAAGTCAAACTTGGACTAATGGTGCAGCAGAAAAGAGGAGAATTGAAGCGTTTGAAATGTGGTGTTACAGGAGAATGATGAAGATCAGATGGGTAGATAGGGTAACAAATGAAGAGGTATTAAGACGAGTGGGAGAGGAGAGTTGTTTCTGGCGACTGCTAATGAAGGGAAGATATAGGTTGGTAGGAAACATAAATAAGACACCCAGGAATAGCAAGTTTAGTTATGGAAGGGAGGGTCGAGGAAAAGAACTGTAGGCGTAGACCAGGGTTAAACAGATTGCCTCGGATGTAGGGTGTGGTTGCTGTGTAGAGATGAAACGATTAGCTCAGGAGAGGGAGCTTGGTGGGCTGCATCAAACCAGTAAAAAAAACTGAAGAATCAAGCAACAACAACAACAATGAGGAATTTAATTATTTAGAGAGGTATGTGAGGCAAAAGGGTTTTTGGAGAATTTCAATCCCTGGGACGTAACACTGGAAGAGACTGCATAATGTACGAGTACATCAGCGGCCAAGGTGAGATATATTTTACTATAGGTCTATTAATAGCGACATGTTGACGTTCAAATCATCAAAAGTGTGGCAAAATTACACCCAGAATAGCTTAAGGAAAAATACTTTTATTCCCCATATTCCGATAGATTTGCCATTCCAGTGTGCAAGAGTGCAGTTCCCTCTTCAAACGATATTCGCAATTTCTATTAACAAAGCGCAATGACACACACTTAACAGCAGCAGGTGTACATTTAGACAAAACTTTTTTTTCCCATGGGAAACTGTATGTGGCGTGCTCGCGAGTATCCGGACAACAAAATCGTTATGTCTCAGCAGAAGTTGGCAAAACCAAAAACGTAATTTTAAAATGTGTTCATATAATGTAACATTGTACCCTGCAGATTTTGACATCTCTAAAAAAATCCCACTTTTCGGCTCATATCAATATACTGTACTGTACGTATCAGAATTTTCAGAATTAGAATTGACCCATCTTTAGCCGCGATTGCTGTAATAGAATAAATCAATTAATGCATCGTCCCCATTTTCTTGATCGCGAGCGAAGCCGCGGGTACCTGCTAGTATATTATAATTGTGAAAATCTGTGTGTCCGTGTGTGTGTTAATTTGTTACCTCTTGACACTAAAACGGCTGGACGTATTTGGATGAAATTTGAAATGGAGACAGCTTATACCCTAGGATAACATATAGGCTGCCATTCATCCGGAAATAAATCATTGTTCCCGTCGAACGGGCAACATAACTGAAAAGTCACCAAAAATACTCAGCCGGGACAAAATATCGAAGTTGTCGCATATGGACCGGACAAAGCTCATTTTACGCCCCTCATTGCGAGAAACAATACTCGGTAGGTCCCTACGGGACACCGAAAACCACATTTTAAGGCCCTAAAACCAACAGTTTCAAAGATATTCGCAGAAAACTATCTTCACCCTGGTAAACTGATGAACTAATGGCAAGTCCGTTTCCATGGCAACTGAACCTCAAGGTATGACATCCGATTTTCTATATATCCCTGTAGGAGGCAGTGCCAATCCGTTTATTATCTTTTTCAAGAGATATATAAACACAAGAACAGGGTAGCGTGTCTGCCTTCCATCCGGAGGCCCCGGGTTCGATTCCCGGACCCGTCAGAGATTGTAGACACTGGCGTGAGGGCTGCCACGGAGTGCACTCAGCTTCGTGAGGACAATTGAGTAGCTGTCTGATAGAGAGGCAGCGCCCCGGTCACGAAGAACAAGATAAACGGCCAAGCGAACACGATGCACTGACCACGCGTCACCACAATATCTGCAGGCCAAATGGCTGGGAAGCGGTCGCATGATATGCCTAGGCCCTTCATGGGCTGTAGTGCCAGGGGTAAAAAAAATAGGGATAGCGCCTTCTAATACCACTTTTAAATTTTAAACACTACACTAGCGGCTATTCAATCAAGTTAGCGATATACCTGCGTTCAATTTCATAAACATTGGGCTTACAAATCCCGTATAGTTAAGTACAAATATCAGTCTGGTCGTTATTTCAGTAGCAACGAAGCTCTGTGGCGGCTATTGCCGTTTCCGTAACACTTAAGGCATCTCGCCGTCACATACCTCAATGTGCACTTACAAAATTGTGAACCAGTCTATTTACTGAAAAGAATTTCTACGTGCGAGTATCCACTCTGGCAAAAACCACACTCACCACCTTTTCCAAAATGTACACAAGACATGATTTTTAAAGCACTCTTCTGTATGTTAAGGTACAGAGATATACCACATGGAAAGATACAATAAAATGTTGGCAAATCTGAATTCAAGGAACTGCTGTCCAGAATAGGCTTTCGGTGCAGGTTATGCGGCCCATGTTCGTAACATGGAATGTTATCCTTTGACAATGCATCTACACCATGTGCGAGGACAACGCTTTGCAAAGATCTCTAATACCACAATAATCAGGAAATTGGAGAAAAATTTTAAGTGGGAGCGAAGATTCAAGGATAAATAATTTCATCTTTGAGATTTGCTGATGACATCGTCGTCTTGGCCGATACGCCAGAGGATTTGAACGAGTTTTTGAATGGTATGGACTCCGTCTTGAGGAATGAATTCATGATGAAAATAAATAAATGTAAAACAAAATTATTGGAATGCAGCCGAAATAAATCAGAAACCTCTATGGACCTCAAATTGGCTGGTGAAACGCTACAGGAAGTAGGATACTTCTGTTACTTAGGAAGCAAAATATCCAGTGATGGACGAAGCAAAGAGGATATAAAAAGCAGGTTGGCTCAGGCAAGGAAAGCATTTCTACAGAAAAGGAATCTGTTGACATCGAATATACATTTAGGTATTAAGAAGTCATTTTTGAAAGCTTTTGTCTGGAACGTGACATTATAAGGAAGTCAAACTTGGACTAATGGTGCAGCAGAAAAGAGGAGAATTGAAGCGTTTGAAATGTGGTGTTACAGGAGAATGATGAAGATCAGATGGGTAGATAGGGTAACAAATGAAGAGGTATTAAGACGAGTGGGAGAGGAGAGTTGTTTCTGGCGACTGCTAATGAAGGGAAGATATAGGTTGGTAGGACACATAAATAAGACACCCAGGAATAGCAAGCTTAGTTATGGAAGGGAGGGTCGAGGAAATGAACTGTAGGCGTAGACCAGGGTTAAACAGATTGCCTCGGATGTAGGGTGTGGTTGCTGTGTAGAGATGAAACGATTAGCTCAGGAGAGGGGGCATGGTGCGCTGCATCAAACCAGTAAAAAAACTGAAGAATCAAGCAACAACAATGAGGAATTTTAATTATTTAGAGAGGCATGTGAGGCAAAAGGGTTTTTGGAGAATTTCAATCCCTGGGACGTAACACTGGAAGAGAATGCATAATGTACGAGTACATCAGTGGCCAAGGTGAGATATATTTTACTATAGGTCTATTAATAGCGACATGTTGACGTTCAAATCATCAAAAGTGTGGCAAAATTACACCCAGAATAGCTTAAGGAAAAATACTTTTAATTCCCCATATTCCGATAGATTTGCCATTCCAGTGTGCAAGACTGCAGTTCCCTCTTCAAACTATATTCGCAATTTCTATTAACAAAGCGCAATGTCACATACTTAACAGCAGCAGGTGTACATTTAGACAAAACCTTTTTTTTCCCATGGGCAACTGTATGTGGCGTGCTCGCGAGTATCCGGACAACAAAATCGTTATGTCTCAGCAGAAGATGGCAAAAACCAAAAACGTAATTTTAAAATGTGTTCATATAATGTAACATTGTACCCTGCAGATTTTGACAACTCTAAAAAAATCCCACTTTTCGGCACATATCAATATACTGTACTGTATGTATCAGAATTTTCAGAATTAGAATTGACCCATCTGTAGCCGCGATTGCTGTAATAGAATAGACCAATTAATGCATCGTCCCCATTGTCTTGATCGCGAGCGAAGCCGCGGGTACCTGCTAGTAATATATATAAACATTTACTGTACCATATTTCACTGCGCTCAGATGGTTAAATCGCGAGGAAAGGCAATTGAAATGTTTCACCTTCGCTTGGCCGCCATGGTCGTTTTGTACTTAACAGGTTTTTGAAAGTTACATACATTAACTTGTAGAAGTGCCCTTTATTACCGTACAAATTTTCAGGGTGATATCAGTAATACAGTAGTTTCAGAGATATAGAATACCGGTGAAATATTTCGGACAGCCGCCATCTTGAGGTTATGTAAACAGTTGTACTAAATTAAATTCTAGTGCATTACAATGTGAATAAACATTTGCTGTACCAAGTTTCATTGCCTTTGGATGGTTAAATCGCGAGAAAAGTCTATTTAAAAGTCTCAACTTCGCTTAGCCGCCTTGTTGGTTTTGTAGTTACTAGTGTTTTGAAAATCTCATAGGTGAACGTCTAGTTGTGCCCTCTATCAGCGTACTAAATTTCTGGATGATATCGGTAATTGTTTCGGTGATATTGAATGCTGGTGAAATATTTAGCACAGCCGCCATGTTGGATTGGTGCGACGTAATAAAATTTGATGGGTGCACGGTTGGGGTCGACCGGAATGGTGCTATGAACTTACCGAGTTTCATTGAAATCGCTCCAGCCGTTTAGAAGTTATTAGGGACACACACACACACATAATCACACACACGGACAAAAGGTGATCTCATAAGTATATTTTTTTTTTTCATAATATGAAAATAGGCTAATGAAGTGCAGGTTAACATAGCGGTGCACGAAAGCAACACTATGAGGCATCACATGTTTGCAGTAAGGCACGTAAATGATCTGTTGATGTGTTTGGAATTGGACTCAGAATTCAGTGCCAGGATCACTGTTGAGAGAGTGATATTACGATGAAATGTCATAATGCCCTGAGTAAAGTAACAGTGAGGTTGAGTCAAGAGGATTGTGTAGCACTGATGTACAGTATATTTCCATGTTAACGTAGAAAATCAGACGAAGGGATTTGAAAAATGTAATTCGTTTGTTCAGTGAAGAGCCAACCAAAATTTAAGACACACACTGTGTTTCTATATTAGTATGCAATTTATCTGTTTGCAACGAATTCTGCAGGCTGTAGGACGTACACTAATAAACTTGAAAGAGTTATGGTCCAGATCGACAACACACTGAATTACCTCCTGTTAGTTAAGAGAAAAACACCCACGCCATTGGCGATATCGACAGCTAAGTGTTAGGAGCGAGACGCTCCAATTGAAATGCTGGAAGCATTCTAGTCGCACTAAGAGATCGCGTTCCGATTCATTGAGGAGAGAACAATATCCTTTCTTTCGTTTCGCGCTCCAAAAGCCTTTAATTTCTCAAGTGAAGGAAGTGACTTGTCTTGGAGATCATCCCTGGCACAGAGTAAGTGTATTCCATGAACACACAATTTGAATGTACTCAAGCAAGTTTTGCCCCCATAGGCACCCCCACATTTATTTTATTCTCTATCTAGGCGTAGATTTCCTGGTTTTGGTTGGTTGGTTCCTCAGTTTAGGGGCTGCGACAACACAGTCATGTAGCCCCGTGTACTTTGGGTGTGTGTAGAATCATGGATGGTCTCTCGCCCTGATATCATCCTGGATCTGCACACCGGCCCCAAGTCGGACACGGACTCATCCGTCCATCGGAGGCTGTTCCAGTCCGTGGTGAGACGGTATCCGGGATCAAGACTTCTATTCACGGACGGTTCGAGGGTAAACGAGAAAGTAGGCTGTGCATTTGTGGTTGAGGATCGTCGGTTTCTATTTTCACTTCCCGAGGCCTGTGGCGTACGTTATCAGACGATCACCAGCACTTTCTTGTGTGTACTGACTCTCTGAGTGCGCTGCAAGCGATCGATGTGTGTTGCCCGAAGCACCCGTTGGTCCAGCGTGTGCACGACCTGCTCGTCAGTTCGCGTAACGCTGGAACCGGGGTGACCTTTGTGTGGCTTCCTAGCCATATGGGTATTGCGGGAAAAGAGCTTGCTGATCAGGCGGCGAGAGAGGCAGTCGCACTGCCCTCACTACCGTATAAGGTGCCTGCTAGTGATGTGCGCTCTCAGTTGCGGCATTCGATCCTGTCGCATTGGGAGGAAGCATGGCGTGCCACGCCTCCATCCAACAAACTGAAAGGCATCAAGGAAACAACGAAGGTGTGGAAATCTTCCTTCCGATCTCTCCGGAAGGAAGCTGTGGTACTCTGTCGACTCCGGATCGGCCATGGGATTGCTACGCACTCCCACTTGCTAAAGAGAGAAGATCCCCCTGTGTGTCCTTGCGGAGCCCACCTAACCGTGGCACACCTTCTCTTGGAGTGTGTGCATCTGGCCGATCTGCGAAGGACTCTTAAACTGCCTAATACCCTCTCCCTTATTCTCCGTGATGACGGGCCGTCAGCTGACCTCGTCATCCGGTTCATGAGGGAGAGTGGTTACTTTTTTAAGTTTTAATGTGTAGTTATGACTTTTAATGCAGGTTATATCTGTTTTATGTTTTTTTTTATTGTGTTCATCTGTGGTGTGTGAGTGTGTCTGGTAGCAGATGCATTGTTTATTAGTTATAGTTCATTGTTTCAGTAGACTGTGATGTGTGAGGGTGCATGTGAGTATGCCTGGTGACAGACTGTTTTAGTGGTAGTATTTGTTGTTGGTGGAACTTATTTTTTTTCTTCGTTAGTAGAATTTTGATATTTAATTGTTAGTAGAAGGTTAGTATTTTTGTTAGTAGAATTGCTCTTTATTTATTCTGAAAGGGAGTAGAAGCCTTTCAGAATAAATCAATTCTTTACCAGTTAAGATATTGATAATATAAGCCAAATAATGGCTACACTGCGTCCTGCTACACGGCTGAAAGCAACGGGAAACTACAGCCGTAATGCTATTCCCGAGGATATGCACCTCTCTATGCATAATTACATGTGATTATGGCCTCCTCCCTTGTAAAATTTCAATCCGGAGGTAAACTAGTCCCCCGTTTGGATCTACGGGTGGGGACTACTCGATAGGGGGTTAACATCACAGAAGTGACAAAGAGGAATTCTGACATTCTACGGATCGGAGCGTGGAATGTTAGAAGCCTGCTACGAAGTGGAAGGTTAGAAAACTTGGAAAGGGAAATAGATAGGTTAAGGTTGGATTTTGTTGGGATTAGTGAAATGCGCTGGCAGGAAGAACAGGACTTTTGGTCAGGAGACTATAGGGTCATTAGCACTAAATCAAACAATGGCCAAGCAGGGGTTGGTCTCATATTGAGTAGGAAACTTGGACAGCGGGCGGAATATTATGATCAATATAGTGAACGGATTTTGTAGCAAAAATCAATACTAAACCTACGTGCACCACAGTGGTTCAAGTCTATATGCCTGCCAGTCAAGCTGAGGTTGAGTATGTTGAAAAGGTTTACGAAGAAATAGACGAAATTCTGAGGTATATCAAGGGTGATGAAAATGTTATAGTAATGGGAGATTGGAATGCTGTGGTAGGAAAAGGGAGAGAAGGGAAGATAGTAGGAGATTTCGGATTAGGTGAAAGAAATGATCGAGGAAGCAGGCTGATGGAATTCTGCACCGAGCATGAGTTGGTCATAGCTAACACCTTATTCAATAACCACAATAGAAGAATATACACATGGATGAGACGAGGAGATACAGGGCGTTACCAAATCGACTTCATTATGGTCAAGCTGAGGTTTCGAAACCAGATTTTGGATTGTAAAACATATCCTGGTGCTGACATAAACTCTGACCACAATCTGGTTGTAATGAAATGTAGATTAAAGTTGAAGAAACTGGAGAAAAGTCAAAAGCCAAAAAGGCGGGCAATAGACAGACTGAATGTAAAGGATGTAAACGAAAGATTCAAGAAGAGTATAAAGGAAGGACTAATGAAAAACTCTAAACAAACTTCAATTCCAGACGAATGGGCACTTTTGAAGAATGAAATAACAAAATCCGCAGAAGAAAACATTGGTAGGAAAGACAGAATAGGTAGAAAACCGTGGATCACTCAGGATATACTAGAATTGATGGATGAAAGGCGGAAACACAAGAATGTAAGAGATGAAAAGGGGAAAGCAGAATACAGACGTCTGAGAAATGAGGTCAACAAGAAGTGCAAGGAAGCGAAAGAAGAATGGTTGAAAGAGAAATGTGCAGGTATAGAAAATTGTCTGAAATTAGGAGAAGTAGACACAGCTTATCGAAGGATTAAGAATACATTTGGGGAAAAGAAGACTAAGTGCTGTAATATTAAGGACACAAATGGAAAGCCTCTAACAGATAGGGAAGAAAAGGCTGAGAGATGGAAAACTTACATAGAGAGTTTGTATAAGGGAAAGGAGATTGAGAATCATGTAATGGAAAGGGAGGAGGAAATTGATGAGGATGCAAAAGAAGATTTAATATTGAGATCAGAATTTGATAGAGCTTTGGAAGCTTAAGCAGGAACAAAGCACCAGGCATAGATGATATACCGATTGAGTTGCTACGCTGCATAGGAGATGAAGGTCTGATCAGGTTATTTCACTTGGTGTGTAGGATTTATGAGACAGGTGAGGTACCTCCTGATTTCAAGAAGAATGTAATCATCCCTATACCAAAGAAAGTGGGAGCTAATAGATGTGAAGATTACCGTACAATCAGCTTGATTACTCATGCTTCAAAGATCCTGTCTAGAATAATTTACAAGAGGATTGAAAGCCAGATCGAAAGGGAGTTGGGTGAAGACCAGTTTGGTTTCGGGAGAAATGTAGGAACAAGGTAAGCTGTACTAAGTCTTAGGCTGATTTTGGAAGGTAGAATAAGGAAAGATAAGAGAACATTCATGGCATTTGTAGACTTAGAAAAGGCTTTTGATAACGTTGATTGGACTAAATTGTTTGACATTTTGAAATCTATTGGAATAAAGTACAGGGATAGGAGGGTGATCTACAATCTATACAGAAACCAGACAGCAGTCATTCGAGCTGAAGGACATGAGAGAGAAGCTGATATTAATAAAGGTGTTAGGCAAGGCTGCAACGTATCACCCATACTTTTCAATCTTTACATTGAACAAGCAATGAAGGAAATTAGAGAAAAAATTAAAGTGGGAGTGAAGATTCAAGGAGAAATAATTTCAACTCTGAGATTTGCTGATGACATTGTCATCTTGGCCGACAAACCTGAGGATTTGAATGAGTTTTGGAATGGTATGGACTCCGTCTTACGGAAAGAATATATGATGCAAATTAATAATTGTAAAACAAAAATACTAGAATGCAGCCGTAAAAAAAACCAGTGATGGACGAAGCAAAGAGGATATAAAAAGTAGGTTGGCTCAGGCAAGGAAAGCATTTCTACAAAAAAGGAATCTGTTGACATCGAATATAGATTTAGGTATTAGGAAGTCATTTATGAAAGCCTTTGTCTGGAGCGTGGCGCTCTATGGAAGTGAAACTTGGACTACTGGTGCAGCAGAAAAGAGGAGAATTGAAGCATTTGAAATGTGGTGTTACAGGAGAATGATGAAGATCAGATGGGTCGATAGGGTTACAAACGAAGAGGTATTAATGATGATGATGATAATTGCTGTTTTAAGGGGCCTAACATCTAGGTTATCGGCCCCTAATGATCTGGGTGATAGCGAAGATGATAATGAAACGGAAACCAGAACGAAAATTAAGTGAGACGGAAAATACTTACAAAAAGGAACTCGGATTGAAACGACTCACAAAATGTTCTTACAAAAGGGAATTTAGAACGAAAAGATTCACAAAAGGAATAGATTGAAAAATACCCACAAAATGAAGGCTAGGTTCAAAATACGTACAAAATGCAATGTAGCGTCGAAATACTTACAAAATGCAACTGAAATTCAAAATACTTACAAAATGCAAATGAGATCGAAAATACGTACAAAATGCAATTGAGGTTCAAAATACTTACAAAATGCAATTGAAATTGAAAATACACAATGCAATTCAGATTGAAATAGGCCTTATCCCAGTTCCAATCCAAATTATTCACAAAGTGCAATCGAAATTCAAAATACTTACAAAATGCAATTGAAATTGAAAATGCTTACAAAATGTACGGTGATTCCAACGACTCATGTGGATTGACAATACTTACAAAAAGCAATTTAGATTGAAAATACTTGACAAAATGTAATTTAGATTCAAAATACCCACAAAATGCAATTGAGAATCAAAATATGTGCAAAATGCCCCCAAACAAAATGCAATTTAGATTCAAAATTCGTGCGAAATGCGGTTTTGGTTGAAAATACTTACAAAATGCAATTGAAATTCAAAATACTCACTAAAAGGCCCCGCAACCTGCATTGAAAGACTTACTAAAAAGCAATTTAGATTGTCAATCTTTACAAAATGCAATTGAGGTTGAAAACAATCGCGAGATGTAATTTAGATCGAAAAAACTTACAAAATGCAACATAGATCAAAAATGCCTTAAAAATCGATAAAAGGGAATTTAGATACACGGTGATTCGAGTAACAAAAACAGTGCGGGAATCTTAAAGAGAAAAGGAAATAGAAGGAAAAGAGGAGAGGGGAGGGGAGAGAGGAGAAGGTCCGCCCCAAAGGGAAGGGACAAAAGGTGAAAACGGACCCAGCTCAGGAATCCCTCGGGGTCGCCAACGCCCGAACTCACCAGCCGTGAGCCCCTGAGGGTGTAGCATTATCGACGGTGCACCAGAAGTGGTGGGGCTACATACACCCTGCCTCCTGAAGGGCCTTGAGCACAAGGCAGGAGGTAAAAGGAAAAGAACAAGAAGGCTGACCCCTCACAGAAGGAGGGTATCAGGAAAGATGAGACAAGGGCCAATTAAGGCGGGAAAGGAAGAGACTCCCTAGGCCTCGGATACCCTAATACCGTCGGGGTCGGAAGAGAACAAGAGTTGACCAAGGAAGGTCGACAGGAAAGAAGAAAGAGAGGTGCCCGGCACAAGTAAGTGGAAGCAATGCCGGACTCAGCTGGGGCCCCGTGGTCGCCAACCCACAACCCACTAGATGTGAGCCCCTGGGGGGAAGAGGTATTAAGACGAGTGGGAGAGGAGAGAGATGTTTCAGGCGACTGCTAATGAAGAGAAGAGATAGGTTAGTAGGACACATACTAAGACACCCAGGAATAGCAAGCTTAGTTATGGAAGGAAGGGTCGAGGACAAGAACTGTAGGGGTAGACCAAGGTTAGAATATGTTAAACAGATTGCCTCGGATGTAGGGTGTGGGAGCTATGTAGAGATGAAACGATTAGCTCAGGACAGGGAGGCATGGACAGCTGCATCAAACCAGTCAAAAGACTGAAGACTCAAACAACAACAGAATCTGTCTGATAACCGGTGTTAATTTTGATGACAGTATTAGTGTGCGTTTCTGTTTCTTAATTCAAGTAAGGACTGTATACTTTGAATTTTTCAAGTAGTTCCTACATCTGCCGCCAAACGCCACCGTCATTAACTACAAGTTCAGAACTTGGCTACTAGACGGCACCACAGTCGGCTCCTGGCGATGAACGTAGGAACCTGAGCTTTGTTTATAGTTTAACCTAATTTAGCTTCACACAGGTGTAATTAGTGGAAGGTTCTTTAACATGTCATAAATCCATGACATGGGACCGCCAGCTTTACTTCCCCTCCGAAGTAAGGCATACTGAGATTTTTTAACGCTCTTAAAAATCCAACGACTTCGGCCGGGTTTGAACCCGCGATCTTGGGCATAGAAGCTCAGCATGCTACCTACTACGCCACCGAAGCCGCTGAATATGTAGATTTCCTATTGCTTAATATTTAATTTAATACGTAAGGAGGAGCCCAGTACTGTAGCTGTGCTTGTTAAGACACGAACCACGGCTGCAATGGGTAGTTGCATTTCAGATATCTGAGGGTTAAATCTCAGTTCTTACAACAACCATCTTAAATGTGGGGTCTTCCTAGAAGTATGCCCACTCACTTCAGGTAAATGTCAGGATGGTTACTTATTTGATGTTGCTAGGTGCCAACACAATTATGTACCCTAATCATAATACAGGTGCTTGCCACGGTCGGTGAGTGGTCAACGTGTCGGATTACTAACCGCAAGCTTGCAGGTTCGCTCCTGGCCACCGTAGTAAGTGATTTTGAAAGGCGGCAAAAATTACGACACCATGTCATACTATGTTGGCATATCAAAGAACCCATTTGAATTCAGTAGGCTGTGTTCATAATGGCAAAAATAATCTCGGGAGTTTCAGCCAACACAAAGTTCCTCATTTCTCTACAGTACTAGAGAGCGCTATAGTGTTCAAGGAGCTTAGATATTTAACCTCCTTGACTTTCATAGTGATTCAAGGAACAACGAAATTCGGCATTCAAGCTACTCTTAGGGTGTAAAATAACAAAGCTTACACCCGGCACCCGAGGCCATACGATATTATTATTATTATTATTATTATTATTATCATCATATTACACGTTATGAATAAGGAACAAGATCCCATAAATAAGTACAATAGCTAATTATCAAGACGTTCCTACTCCCTAAAATGGAATTTAATTTAAAATAGATTTAGCTTACATAGTAGTCTCTAAATATCCAGTCAAACATTTATGTTACGGACCATTGCAAGTTCTCAAGGAATTAATATTCTCCTGCACTGTGCTCTCAACCACGACAAGCCAGTAGTCTTTGAACTTCGCTGGCTGAAATGATCGACTCATTTCTCCAAGGAATAAAGCTTATAATATGGTCTCTATATGTTTTACAGAGGTACTCTAGAAAACTTCAACAGGAGAGGTTCACGCATTCTTCATACAATCCTTAATTTTGTTTAACTCACCCTTTGCAACTCTCAATGTTCACGAGGAACGAACCCTCAAGACAGGAAGTACGAGCGTGTAAACAATGCTCTAAAGGCATGCGTGAAATACTCGTATGGACGTTCAGCAAAATTACTGGGCGAATAATTTCTTAACATTTTTTCATTATACTAGTAAGATCAAGTTTGAAAGGAGAATTCCACAAGAATTGATGATGATGGTTGTGACGGTTGCTAGCGCTTGTCACATTCTGGTTACTAATACCCTGCCCCACATGTCCTATTTTGGTACCCAGATTGCTCCTAAAACCCTGTTGGACCATGTCAGGATAGACATGTCTCCTACAACACATTTTCCATCATCAACTTCACTGATAATCATAACCTATGATTTGAACTGCTTCTAAAACCCATTTGGAACGTGTCAGTATTGGCACGTCTCCTAATTACTGATCTCCTTGGTGAATGTTATCTGTCGGCGGGCGAGAAGAGAAAATTGGATCTTCAAGTTGGCAGACGGCAGAGGGCGATGTTCGAGGGCATGTTGGTACCACGGCGGAGTTAAGAATATATATAAAAAGAAGGGAGAACGTCGGACTGTTGTCAAGAATGAGAGACTTGGTTATTAGAAACTTTGACGGGAGTAATCGTAAAACTACTAACTTAGTGCCGATGAGAAGTTGATTCTGTGAACTTAAATGAATTGTGATTTGCGTCGACTTTAATATTTTATCGCCACCTTACTTCGCATTACCTTAACTGTGAACCTATGTAAATTTTGAAGAGTGGCGTATGGGTGTACGAGAAACATTCTCGGTGTTTGATTAAAGGAGGGTTGTTTGGTTTCTGTTTTTTTTAGTCTTTGTAGTGCGTTTTCTTGCCAATGAGGTCCTATGATCTTTTATGGTTTTCCTTTCTTTTGGTTATCTTCGTTGGCATGACGGGTTTCTTTGCAATAGAGATTTAGATTGTTAATGAAAAAGAGAGTTGAACGTCGGTATTCTTGACGATTGGAGTCGCGATATTATGCTGCTGATTTCCTATTTTGCATTGTGGGAAAAGCGAATAAGTTGTGTTATTTAGGTAGTATTTCATGAACGAGAATGTTTCTCTAACGCGATTACGTTGAGACACGGTATCGTTCGAAGGGTTTCAAAGTTTTTCTTTTAAACGTTACACATATCTGATTTAGCGCTGACTTGTGGAGTTGTTTGACGGATCTTACTCATGTTATCGTAATGCTTTGGCCTGTGAATACTAGCAAGGGGTTTGAAGATATTATACACGCTTTAACCTGAAGTATGTTTTAACCTGCTTGCGTCTTCGAAGTGTATTGAAGGTGAAGATTGATATGTTAATTGCGAGACCTGATAACAGGTTATACTTCGATGCTCCGTGGGGAGACTTCCAAGCACCGGCCAGGTTGCTGAAAATATTTATTCCTTCCTGCTCAAACTGATTCTATTACCAAATAAATAAATATATGCCACTACCCATGATATGGGGGTAAGTACTGAACCTAAATGTTGTAAAAGGAGAGGATGAACTGAAAACCAGTGATTACATAGTACATCTGATTTTGAGCATGCATTAGTGTAGTGCATGAAGGAGGAAGGTATTTGTTGTTATTGAAAGGTGTTCTTGCATGTATATTGTAGTGTAATTAATGTGGTTTGAGGTGATTTTCTTCTGGTGATATTAAACTATTGTTAATTATACAGTATTGTATGCATTTCTTTACCAGGCTAATTAAAGGTTGTTGCCGGCTTTTGGGGCGAGAGGCCCGCTTTCACACAACGGGCTTGGACCTGGTTTCCCTCCCCCTCTTTCTAATGGTAGCAGTAGTAATATATTAGGAATTGGGGGGGGGGGGAGAGTGTAAACAAGATAACTGATCCTTTAAAGGCGGTTACAATGGTGATAATTGTTGTTGTAAGGGGCCTACCATCTAGGTTATCGGCCCCCTAATGATATGGGTGATAGTTAAAAAGATGATGAAATGGAAACTTCTGCTAAAACTACTGTTACTAACTAGGCTACAGACTTACAAACTTGAAGACGAACAAAAAGGAATAAGGGAAATAAAGAAAAAATGACATTAAAATGCTCTCACCCCTCTGAGTGTTAGGATTTAGTGACTTCGAAGGAACTAGAGCCATGAATGGCAGATAAGGGTGAAAAGAGGAGAGGGTCCGCTACAAAGTCAGTGGAAAACCGGGAAAAGGACACCTCTCAGACATCCCTTGGAGTCGCCAACTACCGAACTCACCAGCCGTGAGCTCTTTAGGGTGTAGCACTGTCCAAGGTGCACCTTAAGCGACACTCCGGATATAAAAGTCGATATTTTGTTCATTTTGGTGAATTTTTTTTTATGACTGAAATTGGAAGGATAGGGTTTCTTCTTTCTTGTCACAAAGTTATTTCGTTGAATTCAAACAATTTGTCACCTAAATAATGCTTTGTTTGTCAGTCTGCACACAGCAGAAATGGGTGTGGCATCTGCTGAACTGCTTGGTTAGATTATTGATGATGTCATTGTCATGTTTTCATTCAATCAAGTCAATAAAATATCCCTGTTCTTTGCAATTACACATCCCGGGGATGGGCCAACAGCCCCCCCCCCCCCCCTCTCCTCCCCCTCCCGCATATATTTCTATAGAATCGAGCTGTAAGATCTACCATGTTTCTGAATGAATTTATAAAGCCTGCAAAGGACTAATATTTCAGTACTTGACTCTACTGTCATTGAGCAACATTGTATGCTTGTATTGGCATTCCTGATGACACTACAAGAATGCCGATAACTATAAGTTTTGTTATTCTTGTATGTTTCTTCTTTCTTGTGAGTTCTGTGGCGGTAGCCAGTCTGTTTACTTTTGTGAAGTTTGCGCTCAAGTAACCTCTTGTAGTTGTGTATCAAGATACTAGACAAGCTTCCAGAATTACCAATATTCGTACAGAAGCTGCTAAGAAACAAAAGGAAGGAAAAACATACGGTGCTGGTGACTTCTAGGTAATGGATCAGGAAGATAACGTCACTTGAACTTTGCTTTAATTTTCCCGCCAATAGTAATTTTACATTTAAATCCTATTTTTCTCCCATAATATTCTGCCAAATGTAACAAAATTTGTATGGTATACGTATCACAGCTATATTAGGAAATCTGCATATGGAATTCTTGATTGCAGAATTCTTCCCAGTAGTAGGGATGTAAAAGTGCAAAATTTTTGAACAAAAAAATTACACAAATTTAGTACTATAATATCTCATTGTATAAATTATTTACAGAAAAATCGCTACGTAGTGTTTTTTAAGAAGTATTATCTACCTAATTCCAAATTTCCATTAACATGTCATTTGAAATCTATGATAAAAATGGAATTAAAAATTCCAAAAAAAATCAAAACAAAATATTTTGGAAAAACTGTTGATTGTATATGAAACAAATGTTGGTGATATCTCTACTTTTGTTTGGGTGACATTCCCACAAAGTTTCGTGAAAATCCATGCATTAGATAGGAAGATAACGTCACTTGAACTTTGCTTTAATTTTCCCGCCAATTGTAATTTTACATTTAAATCCCATTTTCTCCCACAATATTCTGCCAAATGTAACAACATTTGTATGGTATATGTATTACATCTATATTAGGAAACCTGCGTATGGAATTCGGGATTGCAGAATTCTTCCCAGTAGTAACAAAAAAATTACACAAATTTAGTACTATAATATCTCATTATATAAATTATGTACAGAAAAATCGATACGTAGTGTTTTTTAAAGAAGTATTATCTACCTAATTCCAAATTTCCATTAACATGACATTTGAAATCTATGAAAAAATGGAATTAAAAATTCCAAAAATAAAAAATCCAAAAAAAAGTTTTGGAAAAACTGTTAATTGTATATGAAACAAATGTTTGTGATATCCCTACTTTTGTTTGGGTGACATTCTCACAGTGTTTCGTGAAAATCCATGCATTAGGTAAAAATATCTGTTTATCTGAGGAGTGTCGCCTTAAGTAGTGGGGCTACTCACACCTGCCTCCTTTAGGCACAAGAGTTGATAGGGCATTTTAGAGACAACGTGGTTAGGTATCTGCATTAACAGGACCCTTTCCTACAAAATGTTGTCCCTATTTGGAAGTAACTTATTGTGACCATTTACGAACCAGACAAATTTATTAACAGATTCGCTCTGGATAGTTCACCGGTAAGCTCACATCATCACGTGAGATTTACCATGATTTTGTTCATAATAGTGCCTTCCAATGTTTTTAGCCTACTTTTCACATTTTGCAAAAATGAGGAAAAAGTAGACTTATGAGAGCGATCCGTGTCTGTCTGGCTGTGTGTCCCCCCCCCCCCCCCCTATCAACTCCTAAACGGCATCAGCAACCGAATCCAAATTTGGTATGAATCAAGATCTATACTTGAATATCTCAAGGCCATATTTGAAAATTATGTCAGTGCTACCAACTGCTGAAAAACTGCAATTGAAATTTGAGCCCCATCTTGTATATCTTTGAAGGTATGCATGGGAGCTATACCAAAATTGGCACACATATAGATAATAATATTTCAGTTTAATTTCCAGGAGACCATGCATGGCAGTGTTGCCAAAATGATTCTAAGCCTGCTGATAGGTCCAATTTTTAAATACATATAACTTCTACACTAACAATTGGATTTCAACCACATTTTGTGCGTAATATGTGTACATAAACAGATATGAGTGAGCGTATTGTTAAAAGCCACCAGGGCTGCCGACTGTTAATAAATGCTCCCTCTCTATTTTCTTATCCAAATACTAATATATCTGGAAGTATGCAAGCCGACAGCTTTAAACTATGCACACGTATAGTACCTGACATTCTAGATTAATTTGAAGTAAGGTATGTACGTCAGTGCTACCAACATGATTCTAAGCCTGCTGATAAGACCGATTTTAAAATACACGTAACTTATATACGATCAATCGGATTTCAACCAAATTTCGAATGTACTGTGTGTATATAATCAGATATGACTGAGCGTATTCTGAAGAGCCACCAGGGCTGCCAACTGTTATAAATGCTGTCTCAATTTCCCCCTCCCCCTAATATTAATAGCCTATATCAGAAAGTAAGCCAACAGCTTTAAAATTTGCACACGTATATTACCTGAAATTCTAGATTAATTTTGAGAAACTAATATACGTAAGTGCTGCCAACATGACTAAACCTGCTGATAGGTCCAATTTTAAAATGCACGTAACTTCTATACTAACAAATGGATTTCATCCAAAATTGGCACAACAAGAGATCCTAATATTTCAGAGTATTTCTGACCAACACATGCATGACATTGTTGCCAACATGATTTTACGCACGCTGATATTTCGAATGTGTAACTGCATGTAACGTCCATGCTATCCATTGTACTTCAACCAAATGTTGTATTCTGTACCTTAAGAGATGGAACTAACAATATATTCAGTCAACAGGGCTGCCAGTGCTCTATTAGGCTACATTATAACAGGTATATTTCGAACCAATTAGGCGTTTCGATATTACCAACTTAATTTCGTCATTATTCTAGATAGGTCTATATAGATTGGCATGAATCTTACATTTTAAGAAAAGTAGGCTCTTTAGTTCGTCACGGAACTTCTTGTCTAATAGGGAAAAATCTATATTACACCCAACATCACGTCTTCTAGAAATGTGGGCTACAGGAGACATCCCAATCGCAGAAGTATTCTTGATCGGGTGTCATACACTCAAACTGAACATTAAGAAGAATTAAGAATTGTTCAGCGTAGATAGTGGTGGATAGCGGCTGCTCGAGAAGGGACCGAACATCGTTCAAACAATCTGCTAAGTTCACAATTCAATCACACCTAGCCTTATAATAACAATCACAGATATCACACAATGCAAGCAAACCAAATGTCAATAACCACAAACAATATCTTAACGAAAATACCACATGTAACTAACAAATAATCTCAACAAGTTACACTAGTTTATAGTATGGAAGGAAGATTGTAGATTGACGTGACCGTAAATCTTGTGATTATGAGCCACGGGACCTACTTTTTACCTGGAATCTGAACAACAAGACATGTCATTACACTTCGAAAATCTCACATGCATTGACCACTGCGCCACCATGCTCCAGTTTATAGTAACTTCTGCAACTAAATCTCTACTTAGTATAAAACAAAGTCCCCAATTCTTGGGTGTCACGGGTAATCTCGAGAACCTCAGGATGGATTTTGATGCGGTTTTCACCATTCTGTAAAGGATATCTCGAGGATGATTTCTGTAGAAAATAATTTATTTATTATCAGAGTAAGCCGAGCAGTAACGATTTCTGTGAAAAAGGTCGAAAAAAGACCCTGTTGTTGGAGCGCTTTGTAAGCATACGCTGGGCAAACCGTTAAAAATATCTAAATACTATGAGTGTAAGAATTGTTCAGCATGAAAAGTTCTACAAAAAGTCCGCCAGAGCATATGTCTATCTTCAATACATCGCCCACTATAAGTCTTTTTACGTTTTCATTTCTTCCAACCATGTCCTTTCAAATACTGAGGCGACAGTTTACGAGCTAGCTAAGGGCGAGTCTATCACTCCTGTTACAGCCTAACTAGCGGGTGAACCTATTACTCCAGATACGGCCAGCAGCAAACCGTCGAGTCGTGTTGAGTTAAGACTTCAGAGAAGGGTGGTTGTGCTCGGAGTTTCCCTGGAAGTGCAACTCGGCTTTTCTTCATTTCGCCTGTGAACTTTCCGTTCCGCAAAATACACAGTCAAGTTAAGATTGGACGGAAGGGGGATTTGTGTTTCATGCACCTCGCCATTCTTAAATTACGTCTTGCATAAATTCGTTATAATTAATAGTCCAGTCGGTGATTTTAAGCCATCATGCCGAGATGTAAAACGGATATAGGTCATACATAGTTCATTGACATCGATAAAAGAAGCGCTTATCACATAACATGAAACAGAGCAACAAATAATTTCTCGATTGTCACAAGAGAAAGAAAGAATTCGTCCTCGGCTCCTTCAAACCGTAGCTCAAGAAGAACACCGTCTGAACCGCGATCAGAAACAAGCTTATGACACCATCATATCTAGCATCACTAAGAAGGAAGGTAAGATATTTTTTCTCGATGCCCCTGGAGACACAGGCAAAACGTTCTTGATTAATTTGTCGCTCGCCAAAGTGAGGATGTTGATAATATTGCTCTTGCCGTCGCATCATCTGGAATTGCAGCCATTCTTTTGGAAGTACTTTGAAAGTCAGCAGTAATGATGGAAGCGTATGTAATATTTCAAAACAAAGTAACACTGCCAGTTTAATCCAGAATTGTTCTTTAGTTGCACCGGTATGGGATGAGGCTACAATGTCGCACAAAACTTCTGTTGAAGCTGTAGACTGGACCTTGCGTGATCTAAGGAATCGGAACACACCTATGGGTGGCTGCACAGTTTTATTCGCCGGAGTTTTTCGTCAAACCTTACCAGTTGTTACCAGAGGAAAGAGAGCCGACGAAGTGAACGCTTCATTAAAAAGATCGTACATCTGGCCGGATATAACAAAACTAACATGAGAGTACTCTTATCTTCAGTAGATAATAGTCTGTTTGCTATTTTGTTACTTAGAGTCGGAAATGGAGATTTACCGGTCATTGACGGGAAAATTACCCTCAGTCACGATTATTGTGTTTTAGTAAGAAGCATTCAAGAATTGATTGATAGCATTTATCCTCAAATCCATGACCTATCTAACAAGTCTCATTCATGGTTTAAAGAAGAGCAATATTATCGCCGTCAAACGAACAAGTTGTGAAAATTAATGACTTGGTGTTCTCCAAATTCACTGCACAGGCTCAAGTATATTACTCTGTAGACGCAGTCGTCGATAGTGAAGAAGCTGTTCATTACCATACAGAATTCCTAAATTATTTACTTCCTTCTGGCTTGCCACCACACAATCTTATTTTAAAAGTGGAAGTGCCTAATATATTGCTACTCAATTTACACCCACCAAAGTTATGCAATGGGACGTGATTGGTAGTGACAACTTTGAAAAACTATTTCATTGAAGCAACTATCTGAGGTACAGGAGATTCCTTCAGATTTGCCTTGTCATTTCAAACGAGTACAATTCCCAGTAAGAGTCTGCTTTGGCATGGCTATAAACAAAGCACAGGGTCAGACACTTAGCGTGACTGGAGTAGATCTCAGTGGAGAATGTTTTTCTCATGGACAGTTTTGCGTGGATCTATCGCGTGTTACATCAAACCGAAATCTTTTCGTGTTCACTGCTGGAGGGAAAACGATTAATGTCGAAAACAGGGAAATCTTATAAGACCTCGGTTGAAAGTAGCCTATCACCTTGCATTCATAACTGTTCCCGGGCGAATCTAGTACATGAATATATTGTAAATACCAACAATAGCCACATACTTGTAGACATGGACTTAATAGCCTAAGTGCGAAGGATTTGATGATGATCGTTTGACGATCGAAATTGGACATCCAAGTGAACTTCTAAATCTCATGCATTTTTTTAGTATTCGGGTAACACCCATTACAATTGGGTACAATCGTGTTGACCGACTGAAACGCATTACATTTATATTGAAAAACTTATTACTTTAGTTAGTTTTACGGGCTGAATACACCTTGGTCATCTTCCTCGTGAACTTTCACATGTATTTAATGTATCTGATAACCTGTGTTTCTAACGTGACTGTATTTGCGTGTGTGACTGTATTTATTAGAATCGGGAATGGGGTAGGTGCTTCGGGACTTAAAATAAGACACTATCGTGGCATTTGCCTCGAGAGAGTGTGGAGAATTGAGGAGGTGAGCCGTACATATTGTGTTCGGAGCTGAGAAATGTCTCCATGTTCTGAACACGACTTGTTATCGCGATCAAATTGTCGAAGCAAGGCTGCGTGGTATACAGCTCATCTTCCAAACTGTAAAAGGATCTGCATTCTGATGAATGTCAAACAGGAAAAACTCTGTTGGTGTTATGAATTACGGTTCGATGTTTGAGGCAAAAGAAGACCAAGAGGAGAGTGATAAAACCGAGAAAGAACTTTCCACAAACTCCACCAGATGCGTCCTCGGTAAACAGAGATGAAGCTTCCATCTCCTTCAATAACCCTCCACCCTCTTTCAATCAACATCGAATTGAATTAACCAAGTTCTTGGCGTATCCAGCGTCTCTTCCGTTCTTGTTCTTTTAAGTGACGATGTGTTTCAATTTGCTCACAGCACAGGGGTTTCAAACATTCATACGAACATCGCAGGAACATAGGAATTTTAATACCAGTATCTTCTTTAACCCTCCATTGGGCGCAACCTAATTAATATCACCATCAGGCGCAACTAATCTGTCATATTAACCATTGAATTATTATGTGTATTTACATTATGTCGCGGAGAAACAGAACGCTACTAGAATTTGACATCTCATTTAAATTGATGAAACGAAAATATCCAATTTCAACTATGAAAATCCACAGCTTGCTTCCAGTCAACCGACCAGGTCGGGGAATGGAATGAATTAAGCCCCCCATCTAGCGGCGAGGATATGAACTGTGCCGGCTGCCGAAGGCTGTCGCACTCCCCTGGGGCAATGATTAAAAGAATTACAGATTTATTTACTCGTGTTAGGAACAAAAAATATTACATAACAAATTATGTACAAAATGAAAAAAAATGGCAAAACTTGAACATTTAAGGTTCTAAATAATGTAAGACCAATATTTTGCCATGGCACGTCCATTTGGTGTAGCCTTCACCAGATCCTCCACGGTGCACAGTATAGGACACAGACTGCACTGAAGCAGATGACCCATAGTCTGTTCTTCACCGCATTCACAAAGGACAGATGAATTGTAATGATAGTGGAGAGTGTTGCTGGGCTGAAATGATGACAGGGTAAACGAGAGAACCCGGAGACAAACCTGTCTGCTTCCGTGTTGTCCAGCACAAATCTCACATGGAGTGACTGGGATTAGAACCATGGACCCAGCGGTGAGAGGCCAGCGTGCTGCCGCCTAAGCCACGGTGGCTTGCCAATTTCAATTATAAAATGCTCAATTCTTACTAAAATTATAAAGTTAATTACATACAAGCGGCTTCGGTGGCGTAGTCGGTAGCATGCTGAGCTTCTATGCCCAAGATAGCGGGTTCAAACCCGGCCGAAGCCGTCCGATTTTTTAAGAGCGTTAAAAATCCCTCAGTATGCCTTCCTTCGGAGGAGAAGTAAAGCCGGCGGTCCCATGTCATAAAATTATGGCATGTTAAAGAACCTTCCACTAATTGCACCTGTGTGAAGCTAAATTGGATAGGTAAGAATGTAAACAACGCTCTTAGGTTCGTACGTTCGTTGCCAAGAGCCGACTGCGGTGGCGTCTAGTAGCTAAGTTCTGAACTTGGCCTAGTAGTCGTTGACGGTGGCGCTTGGCGGCAAAAGTAGGAACTATTTGAAAAATTCTAAGTTGCAGTACTTAAATTAAAAAACAGATAACACACACTAATACAGTCATCACAATTAACACCGGTTATCAGACAGACTCTACACACACACACCCAAAGTACACGGGGCTACATGACCGCGTTGTCGCAGCCCCTACATTTAAGAACCAACCAACTAATTACGTACAGTGAGCAAACTCAAATTTTACTATCATATTGCACTCAAGCTTCTCTACTGAGACTGAAAGAAGCCACGGATTGAATTAACTGAAACAAAGGAATGGATTTAATCAATATTAGAAAAATATAGATACATGTACGTAAACAAAAGCATAACTTACTAATACTTTCTCAATCGAGCACACTTAATCTCCTGGATCCATCGGTTCACCACTGAGTAGCGAAAGCACCGAAACAAACACGACCTCACCCTCTCGCAACTGGCGAGGAGAGTGGAAGCTATTGCGACGCACGCACCATCCATGGAAAATACCAAACCTTGGAGGGAAAATGTATTTACCTTAAATCTCTCAGATTATGTGCACCCAACGACGGGTTAAATAGTGACTAAAACTCAATGAGCTCCATTTTCAAAAGCCACGATCTTACCATGAACACCAAACTACGGCTCTTCAGGTACTATGTATTCTCCGTTCTCTTGTATGGTGTAGAAACATGGACCCTTACGAAGGCTACCACTGTTAGACTTGAAGCCTTTGAACCATGGCTTTATAGAAGAATACTGAGAATATCATGTATTCATTAAGTTTCAAATCAGGAAGTTCTACGCAGAGTTGAAAAATGACCATAACTGATCAACATCATTAAGTGTCGAAAACTGCAGTACCTTGGTCACATTATGAGGAATCAAAAAGGTACGAGCTGCTTTCACTTATATTACAAGGAAAAATAGAAGGAAAGAGGTCGCCCGGCAGAAGGAGAATTTCCTGGCTCTGGAAAGCCAGATAGAAACGGAGTTGGGCGAAGACCAGTTTGGTTTCAGGAGAAATGTAGGAACAAGGGAAGCTGTACTAAGTCTTAGGCTGATTTTGGAAGGTAGAATAAGGAAAAATAAGAGAACGTTCATGGCATTTGTAGACTTAGAAAAGGCTTTTGATAATGTTGATTGGACTAAATTGTTTGACATTTTGAAATCTATTGGAATAAAGTACAGGGATAGGAGGGTGATGTACAATCTATACAGAAACCAGACAGCAGTCATTCGAGCTGAAGGATATGAGAGAGAAGCTGGTATTCAGAAAGGTGTAGGGCAAGGCTGCAACTTATCACCCATACTTTTCAATCTTTACATTGAACAAGAAATGAAGGAAATTGCAGAAAAAATTAAAGTGGAAGTGAAGATTCAAGGAGAAATAATTTCAACTCTGAGATTTGCTGATGACATCGTCATCTTGGCCGAGACGCTTGAGGATTTGAATGAGTTTTTGAATGATATGGACTCCGTCTTACGGAATGAATACATGATGAAAATTAATAAATGTAAAACAAAAATACTGGAATGCAGCCGAAATAAATCAGAAACTTCTATGGACATCAAATTGGCAGACGAAAAGCTCAAGGAAGTAGGAGACTTCTGTTACTTAGGAAGCAAAATAACCAGTGATGGACGACGCAAAGTAGGTTAACTCAGGCAAGGAAAGCGTTTCTACAAAAAAGGAATCTGTTGACATCGAATATAGATTTAGGTATTAGGAATTCATTTTTGAAAGCCTTTGTCTTGAACGTGGCACTCTATGGAAGTGAAACTTGGACTATTGGTGCAGCAGAAAAGAGGAGAACTGAAGCATTTGAAATGTGGTGTTACAGGAGAATGATGAAGATCAGATGGGTAGATAGGGTGACAAACGAAGATGTATTAAGACGAGTGGGAGTGGAGAGATGTTTCTGGCGACTGCTAATGAAGAGAAGAGATAGGTTAGTAGGACACATACTAAGACACCCAGGAATAGCAAGCTTAGTTATGGAAGGAAGGGTTGAGGACAAGAACTGTAGGGGTAGACCAGGGTTAGAATATGTTAAACAGATTGCTTCGGATGTAGGGTGAGGTAGCTATGTAGAGATGAAACGATTAGCTCAAGACAGGGAGGCATGGAGCGCTGCATCAAACCAGTCAAAGGACTGAAGACTCAAACAACAACAACACAACCTTAGAACCTGGTTCAACAAACGCTCTGAAGAATTGTTCCGAATTGTCACAGATAAAGCCAGAATTGACATGCTGATCGCCAGCGTCCGAAACGGACAGGCACGCTAAGAAAAAGAACAACAAGCCATACCCGTCAATGACGTGTTTATCAATTCTCTATTGTTGTCATCTTCCGTTCCCGAGATATCCAGATTTGAAATATTCGCTAGGTCAATTCAAGCAAAGAGCAATGCCAGGTCCTCATCCTGAGGGAACCACTTCGGCGAAGTCAAGGCCTTGGCCCTGGTTCGATGCAGGATACGGTGGCGCTGCGTTGTCGAGGTTGTCCAAAGATTAAAAGTCAAGATTTTGTATGCAAAATTACGGTGTAAATTTGATGTGTGTACGTTTTTATGTTTTGTTATTCTGTAGCAGTAAACTACAATATTATTGCACTATGTTAGTTCTAATTTCTACATATTGTAGTATAAAACTAAGTTCCCGATTCTTTGAAGTAACGGGTAATCTCGAGAACCACTGGATGGATTTTGATGCGGTTTTCACCATTCTTGAAAGGATTTCTCGAGGAAGGTCTCTGTAGAAGAGCATTCATTTATGACCAAAGGAAGCCGAGTAGTAACGAATTCAGTGAATCGAGTCTAAGAAAAACCTGTCGTCCGTGCACCTTTTAAGCTTAGGCTGGGTAAACCGTTAATATCTTTATATATATAATTCTTCGACACGTGTGTATGTGACTGAACTCCTCCTAAACGACTGAACCGATTTTGATGGAATTTGGTATGTATATTAGGGTGGGTCCATGTATGGTTTAGAATCACAATCTGACCCAGTAGGGGGAATGAACACAATTTTAGAACCACAATTTACACACAATTTTAGAACCATAACATACAGTCAAAAACAGTCGTCATGGAAACCACTAGCCTTGGCCTTTGTGAAAGCTGATGTCTTTGGACGGTTTGTCTCTGCACGTTAGAGCCACCTGGTCGCAACCTGTGCAACTACCGCCATTACATACACTCCCGTGGCGGAAAGTTGTGCTTTATGCCAAAGGTAGCAGTGATGTCGAATTCTATTGTTTGTCTTCTATTGTTAGAGCGTTTCAAAGTCCCGTATGCGTTCATATACCATTCATCCGATTGCCATGAAACTTGGGTGATATGTTGAGTGAGCTCCAGGGAAAGTGTTTGACTTAAATCCATTTTATAATAGATAGCGCACGAATAGATTTAACAAATGAGTGACGACGCGCGAAGCGTTTCCAAAAGGTCCCGTATGCGTTCAAATACCATTCGTCCGATAGCGATGAAACTTGGTTGAGATGTTGTGTACACTCCAGGGAAGGCTTCTGGCTTAGTAAATCAATTTCACATTAGGTAGCGCACGACTAGATTCAACAAATGAGTGACGACGCGCGAAGCGTTTCAACAAAATCCCGTGTAAGTTTATATTCCATTCAGAGATTGAGATGAAACTTTGATGAGTTGTTGTGTACACTTAAGTGAAGGCTTCTAACTTAGTAATCGATTTCACAGGAGGTTGCGCACGAGTAGATTCAACAAATGAGCGGCGACGTGCGAAGCGTTTCAACAAAGTCCCGTATGCGTTCAAATACCATTCGTCCGATAGCGATGAAACTTGGGTGAGATGTTGTGTACACCTACGTGAGGGTTTGTAACTTTGTAAATCCATTTTACAATAGGTAGCTCACGAGTAGATTCGACAAATGAGCAACGACGCGCGAACTTTTAATCAAAGTCCCGTATGCGTTCATATACCATTCATCCGATTGCAATGAAACTTGGGTGAGATGTTGTGTACACTTACGTGAGGGTTTCTAACTTAGTAAATCCATATCACAGGAGGTTTCGCACGAGTAGATTCAACAAATGAGCGACGACGCGGGAAGCGTTTCAATAAGGTCCCGTATGCGTTCAAATACCATTCGTCCGATTACGATGAAACTTGGGTGAGATGTGTACACCCTACGGAATGTTTCTGGCTTAATAAATCCATTTTATAATAGGTAGCCCACGAGTAGATTCAACAAATGTGTGACGGCACGCGAATCATTTCAACAAAGTACCGTATGCGTCCATATACAATTTATCCGATTGCGATGAAACTTTGGTGAATTGTTGTGTACACTTCAGGAAATGTTTCTTTCTTAGTAAATGAAGTTTTTAATAAGTATCGCAAGAGTAGATTCAACAAATGAGTGACGGTGCGCGAATCGTTTCCACAATGTCCCGTATGCGATCATATATCATTCATCCGATTGCGATGAAACCTTTGTGAATCATTGAGTACACTCCAGAGAAGGTTTCAGGCTTAGTAAATCTATTTTACAATAGGTAGTGCATGAGTAGATTCAACAAATGAGTGACGGCACACGAATCGTTTAAAGAAAATCCCGTATGCGTTCATATCCGATTCCGATGAAACTTTGATGAGTTGTTGTGTACACGCCAGGGAAGGTGTTCAACTTCGTAAATCCATTTTACAATATAGGTAGCGCACGAGTAGATGTAACAAATGAGTGACGACGTGCAAGCGTTCCAACAAAATCCCGTATGCGTTCATATACTATTCATCGATTGCGATGAAACTTTGATGAGTTGTTGTGTACACTTACGTAAAGCTTTCTAACTTAGTAAATACATTTCACAGTTGGTAGAGCACGAGAAGATTCAACAAATGAGTGACAGCGCACGAATCATTTAAACCAAATCCCGTATGCTTTAAATGCCATTTATCAGTTTGCGATGAAATTTTGGAGAGTTGTTGTGCACGCTAACATCTAGGTTATCGGCTCTTTATGGTTTGGGTGATAGTGAAGATGAAAATGAAATGTAAACTATAACTAAAACTAACTAAGTTACTAACTTATATACTAGAAGAAGAAATGGAAAACAAAAGAACCCACCAGCCGTGAGCCCCTGAGGGTGTAGCAATATCCAGGGTGCACCAGACGTTTTGGGGCTACATACACCCTGCCCCCTAGAGGGCCTAGAGCAGAAGGCAGGAGATAACATGTAAAGAAAAAGAAGGCTGACCCCTCGCAGAAGAAGGGTATCAGAAAAGATGAGACAAGGGCCAATTAAGGCGGGAAAGGAAGAGACTCCCTAGGCCGCGGATACTCTAATACCGTCGGGGTGGGAAGAGAACAAGAGTTGACCAAGTGAGGTCGGCAGGAAAGATGACAGAGAGGAGCTCGGCACAAGTAAGTAGAAGCAATGCCGTACTCAGCTGGGGCCCCGTGGTCGCTAACCCACGTCCCACCAGATGTGAGCCCCCGGGGGAAAGATCAACAGAAAAGGAGGTCCTGAACGAAGAAGAATGTCTTGGTTCGACAATCTTAGATGCTGGTTCAAAATGACTTCAATTGAATTATTCCGCGTTGCCACCAAGAAGACAAGGATAGCCATCATGATCGACAACTTCCGAACCGGATAGGCACTGAATGAAGAAGCTTCGGAACGAGCTTACGAGCTAGCAAGCGAGCCTATCACCCCAGCTTCGTCCAGCATCAAACTGTCAAGTCGTGTTGAGTTAAGGCTTCAGAGAAGAGTATATGTGTGTGGAGTTTCGCTGCTCACCTCGGCTCTTCTGAATTGCTTGCCACGGTGGGTGAGTGGTCAACTTGTCGGTCTACTAACCCCCAAGCTTGCAGGTTCGCTCCTGGCCGTGGTAAGTGTTTTTTTTTGAAAGGCGGCAAAAATTACGACACCATGTCATACGATGCTGACATGTCAAAGAACCCATTTGAATTCAGTAGGCCGTGTTCATAGTGGCAAAATTAGTCTCGGGAGTTTTCGCCTACACAAAGTTCCTCATTTTTCTACTAGAAAGCGCTATAGTGTTCAAGGAGCTTAGATATCTAACCTCCTTGACTTTCACAGTGCTTCATGGAACAAATAAATTCGACATGCAAGCTACCCTTTGGGTGTCCTATAACAAAGCTTGCGCCCGGCACACGAGGCCATACGATATTATTATTATTATTATTATTATTATTATTATTACCTACCGTCCGTGCGCCTTTTAGCTTACGCCGGATACACCGTTAAAGATACCGGGCGAAGCTGGGCCGGGATGGATAAAAACAATATTTAGAACCAAACTGCTACAAAAGCTATATCTGATAGACATAAATGCTATCAAATGCAAAATTCGGAATTCAAAAGACAAATATTTGGATTTTTAATGCTAAAAACCAAAAACTGTACAATATGCGCTATGGTCAATATACTGTATGTTTCCTTGCTTCATCCCCGCCGGAATATTCAGACATGAGGAGGAATATGTCACTCATGAAAGCGTCAGTAGCTAACATTTAGAACTACCTTGTACACCAGCACGAGCAATTTTGAAATTTAGCACTATTTTGCTACACCGCTACCTGAATGTCAATAGCTTGCGCTACAAAGAAGTGTTCGTGTCGTGATTGCGAATGACCGTGGTCAGTGGGCGTGGTTGTGGAGAAGTGCTCCGACATAACAAACCTGAAGTGATTAACTCGCTTCGACTGTGGCTGAAATTCCTGTCCTCTCTCAACTCTCACGTCTGCCTCGTTCACACGTTAAGGATGGTTCCCGATTGGAAAATGAATTGAATTACTAAACTTGAAACATTGTCAATCCCATGCACTAGGGTGTGTGTTTAATCTGTCCGACTTTCCCCCTTCCCCGTTGCACCACAGCCCATGAAGGACCATAGCGACCGCTGCTCAGCCATTTGGCGTACAGGTTGTAGGGTAAGGTGTGACCAGCGGGTCGGATCGCCTCGTCCGTTAACGTAGGTCTCCAAGAATTGCGCTGCCTCACTGTCAGACATCTACTCATTTGTACTCACGAGGCTGAGTGCACTCCGTTCCAGCTGTCACGTAGGTTTCTAAAATCCCTGGTGGAGCCGGGAATCGGTGTCCGGGTGAGAGGTAGGTGAATCATGTTCCCTGCCCAGTACAAAACCTAGGACTATGTGTTCCAATGAGTTTGGTATCTAAATTATATTATTATTATTATTTCCCCTAATTGAGAACCTAGCCTGTTGTAACCTGTTGACATACCATTTAAGAAAGCGCCTCGCCAAGCCATAAAGTTAAAAGACAAATCTTGTAATCCCTCGCTTCCTTACAGGCATTAGCCATCTAAAAACAAGATATCCCAGTCAGATAATCTAAAACAAGCTGTCTCCATTTAAGGACATGGAAACCGCCAGTAAACAGCTCTCTTTCCTAAGAAAACCTTGAGAGCTCTTTATGACGGAGTTCTGAAATTTCTAGAAGGAATCTTTAGCCAACCTTCAACATTTTACGCATCATTATTTCTCCCACTCAGAGAGACAACTCCCTCCTAAACGAAGTAAACTTCTGATTGGCTAGTCCTTCAGAGAAACTCATAACCCCCACTATGGATTATCCAGTATTTAACTTGGCACACAAGGGCAGCTCTTCCTCTCTCTTCTTCACTTGTAACTTTGAGTGATGTAACTCTATTTAACAGGACTGCCAAGCAGTCAGGCTACATGCCTTGTACATAAATTATTAACAACTGTGAATGTATTACTTGTCGGTGGATTGATAATAAATAATAATCATTGGGAATCTTCGTGTTCAGTTGATTCAAGAAATACCAGTCTCGAGGAGAACCTGAGTGGACCATGTAATAATTGTTGTCCCGCCTGGAAGCAGAGTAATGGGATCTACATACACACATCAAAAAAGTTTTGCATCACCTCGGTTCCCAGATCTCCGGCATATAGACGTTGACTGTGTATATTGTATCCAAGATACAGTCCCTTTGACTGTTCATAGATGTCACTAAAACTGCTCAAAGATGTAAACAACCATGCATGAGCAGGGCCTATTAGACGGAGGGGGTACGACAGCCGATCAGTTCCAGTCATTCCACCAGGACGAAGGTACGCTGCTCATGTTGTCTGTAGTTCTACCATGCCTAGAAGGTCAATACCGCAGTTCGATCGCGTCCGCATTGTTACTTTGTGTCAAGAAGGGCTCTCAACAAGGGAAGTTTCCAGGCGTCTCAGAGTGAACCAAAGCGATGTTGTTCGGACATGGAGGAGGTACAGAGATACAGGAACTGTCGATGACAGGCCTCGCTCAGGCCGCCCAAGGGCTACTACTGTAGTGGATGACCGCTACTTACGGATTGCCGCTCGGAGGAACCCTGACAGCAATGCCACCATGTTGAATAATGCGTTTCGTTCAGCCACAGGACGTCGTGTTTCAACTCAAACTGTGCGCAATAGGCTGCATGATGCGCAACTTCACTCCCGACGTCCATGGCGAGGTCCAGCTTTGCAACCCCGACACCATGCAGCGCGGTACAGATGGGCCCAACAACATGCTGAATGGACCCCACGGAATTGGCATCACGTTCTCTTCACCGATGAGTGTCGCATATGCCTTCAACCAGACAATCGTCGGAGACGTGTTTGGAGGCACCCTGGTCAGGCTGAACGTCTTAGACACACTGTCCAGCGAGTGCAGCAAGGTGGTGGTTCCCTGATGTTTTGGGGTGGCATTATGTGGGGCCGACGTACGCCACTGGTGGTCATGGAAGGCTCCGAAACGGCTTTACGATACCTGAATGACATCCTCCGACCCATAGTGCAACCATATCGGCAGAATATTGGAGAGGCATTTCTCTTCATGGACGACAATTCTCGACCTCATCGTGCACATCTTGTGAATGCGTTCCTTCAAGATAACGACATCGCTCGACTACAGTGGCCAGCATGTTCGCCAGACATGAACCCTATCGAACATGCCTGGGGTATGTTGAAAAGGGCTGTTTATGGACGTCTTGACCCACCAACCACTCTGAGAGATTTACGCCGAATTGTCGTTGAGGAGTGGGACAATTTGGACCAACAGTGTCTTGATGAACTTGTGGATAGTATGCCACGGCGAATACAGGCATGCATCAATGCAAGAGGACGTGCTACTGGGTATTAGAGGTAGTGGTGTGTACTGCAATCTGGACCACAAATGCTGAAAGTCTAGCTGTATGATGGTACAACATGCAATGTGTGGGTCTCATGAGCAATAAAACGAGCTGAAATGTTGTTTGTGTTGATCTCTATTCCCTTTGTATTTAACGGTTCCGGAACTCTTGGAACCGAGGTGATGCAAAACTTTTTTTGATGTGTGTATTTAATTGAAGACCCATCCAGGACTACAAACTTAATTGTGGTTCCATCCGGGATAACGTATTTAATTGGTGCACTACCCCATAACCACGGGGTTGGCTATTCTGTCTGTTGATCCGTGATATTGTGGTGTCCGTATGGGTATATATATTTCTAATTGAAGAGAGGATTTGGAAGAAGAATAACGTGGCCTCAAGTTAGAGCTCTTGCGGCAAAGTTGAAATGGGAAACCACAGGAACCGAACCCACCACATCTTAGTTTGATTTTACGAGGCAGAATATACTCCCATTAACCAGTCCACAGATAATAAAAAGTCCTCTCGGCACGCCGGAAGGCAGAGGTAGATTTCACCGGACAAACTTGGGGATAGGCGAAAATAGGCAGAATATGCAGGTTTTCGTAGAATGATCAGACCTCATTTATTGCGGGAAAGTATTTTATAATTGGAGATTAATTAACTATGTTTTTCGTCATATTATGCATATTTTAAACATTTTATTGTCTTATGATGACGGTAACCTTCTTGTCATTTGGAGTCCATTTTTAGCCTACTTTCGATTTTTGCAAAAAAATGAAAGTAGACTTATGAGATCACTACAGGGCGAAAAAAGTGTGTGTGTATGTGTGTGAGTCTGTGTGTGTGTGTGTGTGTGTGTGTGTGTGTGAGTGTGTGTACTCTGAATGTCTGTCCCCCCTATCAATTCGAACACGGTGAGCGCCAATTGAACGAAATTTGGTACAAAGGTAGCACTAGCAGAGGACACCTCAGTGTCATGTTTCATATCGCCGCCATCTTGACGGAAACGTAATGGTGGCCACACAAATGTTCAAAGCTTAAATCAAATTACGACTAACCTAATCATCCGATCTCTACCAAATTTTGCAACAACATACCTTTATGGGGGCAGCATCTTTTGACCAAACTAGTAGGTCATCAGCTTAATAGTTTGCGGATGGCGGCCATCTTTGTGTGAAAATCGATTGCCCCTATTTATTCGAACACGGTGAAACCGAATGGAACGAAATTTGGTACAGAGGTAGTACTAGCAAAGGGCACCCCAGTGTGATGTTCTATATCGCCGCCATCTTGACGGAAACGTAATGGCGGCCACACAAATGTTCAAAGCTTAAATCAAATTACGACTAACCTAATCATCCGATCTCTACCAAATTTTGCAACAACATACCTTTTTGTAGGGAGCATTCATTGACAAATCTAATAGGTCATTAGCCTAATAGTTTGCGGATGGCGGCCATCTTTGTGTCAAAATCGATTACCCCTATTAATTCAAACACGGTGAAACCGAATGAAATGAAATTTGGTACAGAGGTAGCACTAGCAAAGGGCACCCCAGTGTCATGTTTTATATCGCCGCCATCTTGACGGAAACGTAATGGCGGCCACCCAAATGTTCAAAGCTTAAATCAAATTACGACTAACCTAATCATCCGATCTCTACCAAATTTTGCAACAACATACCGTTATGAAGGGAGCATCCCTTGTCAAATCTAATAGGTCATTAGCCTAATAGTTTGCGGATGGCGGGCATCTTTGTGTCAAAATCGATTACCCCTATTAATTCGAACACGGTGAAGCCGAATGGAATGAAATTTGGTACAGAGGTAGTACTAGCAAAGGGCGCCTCAGTGTCATGTTTTATATCGCCGCCATCTTGACGGAAACGTAATGGCGGACACACAAATATTCAAAGCTTAAATCAAATTACGATTAACCTAATCATCCGATCTCTACCAAATTTTGCATCAACATACCATTATGGAGGGAGCATCCTTTGACCAAACTAATAGGTCATTAGCCTAATATTTTGCGGATGGCGGCCATCTTTGTGTGAAAATCGATTCCCCCTATTAATTCGAACACGGTGAAAGCGAATGGAACGAAATTTGGTACAGAGGTAGCACTAGAAAAGGCCACCTTAGTGTCATGTTTTATATCACCACCATCTTGACGGAAACGTAATCGCGGCCGCCCAAATGTTAAAGGCTAAAATGTAATTACGATCAACCTAATAATCTAGTCTCTACCAAATTTTGCAACAACAAATCTTTATGTGGGAAGCATATTCTGACCAAACTGCTAGATCATCAGCCCAATAGTTTGAAGATGGTGGCCAAGTATGTGTGCAAATCGATTCCCCCTATCAATTCAAACACGGTGAAACCGAATTGAACGAAATTTGGTACAGAGGTAGCACTAGCAAAAGGCACCTCAGTGTCATGTTTTATATCGCCGCTATCTTGACGGAAACGGAATGATGGCCTCCCGAATGTTAAAAGCTTAAATGTAATTCCGACCATCCTAATAATTTGATCTCTACCGGATTTTGCAACAACATGCCTTTTTGTGGAAAGCATCTTATGACTGACTACAAGGTCATCAGCCCAATAGTTTGCAAATAGCGGCCATGTATGTGTGCAAATCCAATCCCCAGATCAATTCAAACACGGTGAAACCGAATTGAATGATTTTTTTACAGTGGTAGCACTAGCAAAGGGCACCTCGTATTCATGTTTAATATCCGTATAGCTTGTTGTATTTCAACAAGCTACTACAACCAACATTCAATCATACTCCTTGAAAAGGACAAAGAGTTATAACAATACCCATGCATTTAGGAGAAAGTAGGCTATATGTTCTATACTGAACATCTTGTTATACTTGTGGTCACACTGTCCTTGCAAGGTTTCGACACTGATGTGTAACTATGTAACGGTCTGTTAGTTCTTCACGCAAAATTATATCTCCCGCAAAGATTTTGGTTGGTTCCTCAGTTTAGGGGCTGCGACAACGCGGTCATGTAACCCCATGTACTTTGGGTGAGTGTAGAATCTGTCTGATAAACGGTGTGAATTGTGACGGCTGTATTAGTCTGTAATTCAGGTAAGGAATGCAGTCCCTCAATTTCAAGCAGTAGTTCCTAATGTTGCTACCAGATACTACCGTCAACGAAACCTAGCTGTGAACTTGGCTACTAGATGCCACCGCAATCAGTAACTCGCAACGAACGTTGGATCCTCCCCTCCCAAGGAAAGCATACTGAGGGATTTTTAGCGCTCTTTGAAAATCCGACGACTTTGGCCGGCTTTGAACCCGCGACCTTGTGCATAGAAGTTCAGTATGCTACGAGTTACGTCACCGAAGCCGCTTCACAGTTAGTCAGATGGAAATCTGAATCTGATCTCGCGCAAGTGCGTTGTCATGGCAACGTCTGATGGCTCATCCCTCATCAATTTAGTAGTGTTGCCATGGCAACCACTGATAGCTCTTGGCATTTTTTATAATTCCGAAATCATTTTTCTCATCCTTTGGCGTAATGGTGGGTGATATCAAAAATTCTTTCAGACAAAGGTTTTAGGTAATTATTAGGGGAATATTGTACATTTTGTACGGTTTTGATCTTGTGCCTATTAAGAGAGATATGATTAATGTTTCCCGAAAAACCCACTTTTTCCCACCCCTTTGGTTAATGGTTGGTGCTATAAAAAATCTCTTCAAACATAAATATTTGAGCTTTATCAGACACATAGTATGAACTTTGAACGGATTCGATATTTCACATATTAAGAGAGTTATAGCAATATTTCATTTTTTCGAAAAAAAAGTCCCCCATTTTCATCTCCTTCGACCGATTTAGCCCAGTAACGAACTCGACCGAGATTTTATTGGTATACATATTCGGTAAAAAATTCAAAGTGATTGGTGCAAAATTACGGCAGTTATCGTGTCCACAAGAAACTGATATACATATAAAATATATATACTGTATATATAAACTTTTGAACTGACGGTGGTTTTGGTGTCTGGGGGATGTGAAAAGCGAAGATATGTCGAAATTTTCCGGAAGTCGAAACATGGTACCCATTGCAATAGTTAGCTTTCTAATGAAATCTACCTAAAATACTACCATCAACGACACCCAGCTGTGAACTTGGCTACTAGATGCCACCGGAACCATCAACTCGCAACGAACGTTGGAACTTCTCCGAAGAAAAGCAAATTCAGGTTTTTTTAGCGCTCTTAGTAAATCCGACGACTTCAGACGGTTTGAACCCGCGACCTTGGGCATAGAAGTTCAGCATGCTACCAGTTCGGATACCGAAGTCGCTTCCCACAGACAGATGGAAAACTGAATGTTATCTCGTGCAGTGGCGTTGTCATAGCAACTGCTGATGGCTCATCCCTTATCAATTAAAAGTAAAGTTGTTATGGCAACCTCTCTTGGCACTTGGCATTTTCTTATCATTTAAATGATTTTGCTCACCCCGTGGCGTAATGGTGGGTCATATCAAAAATTCTTTCAGACAAAAGTTTTAGGTAATTTTTGGAGGAATATTGTCCATTTTGTACGGTTTTGATATTGTGCCTATTAACAGAGATATGATTAATGTTTCCCGAAAAACCCACTTTTTCCCACCCCTTTGGTCAATGGTTGGTGCTATCAAAAAACTTTTCAAACATAAATGTTAGGGCCTTGTCCGACACATAGTATGAACTTTGAATGGATTCAATATTTCAGATATTAAGAGAGTTATGCGATATTTCACTTTTTCGAAAAAAAAAGCCTCCCATTTTCACCCCCTTTGACCGATTTTGCCCATTAACGAACTCGACCGAGATTTTATGGGGATACATACAGTATTATGTAAAAAAATCAAAGTGATTGGTGCAAAATTACGGCAGTTATCGTGTCCACAAGAAACTGATATACACATAGATACATAAATTATATATATATACTTTTGAACTGACGGTGGTTTTGGGGTCTGGGGGATGTGAAACGCGAAGATATGTCGAAATTTTCCGGAAGTCGAAACATGGGACCAATTGCAATAGTTAGCTTTCTAATGAAATCGACCTAAAAAATTACGAGCCTTACAGTAGTCGCATATGATGTGTAACATCTGACATAGAAGAAACCTCACGTGAAATTGTTGATACACCGGTATTTTAGGTAGATTTCATTAGAAAGCTAACTATTGCAATGGGTACCATGTTTCGACTTCCGGAAAATTTTGACATATCTTCGCATTTCACATCCCCTAGACCCCAAAACCACCGGCAGTTCAAAAGTGTATATATATATATATATCACTTTCTTGTGGGCACGATAACTACCGCAATTTTGCACCAATCACTTTACAAATTTTACATAATATGTATCCCTATAAAATCTCGGTCGAGTTCGTCAATGGGCACAATCGGTCAACGGGGGTGAAAATGGGGGGCTTTTTTCGAAAAAGTGAAATATCGCTATAACTCTCTTAATATGTCATATATAGAATCCATTCAAAGTTCATACTATGTGACGGATAAGGCCCAAATATTTATGTTTGAAAAGTGTTTTGATAGAACCAACCATTGACCAAAGGGGTGAGTAAAAGTGGGTTTTTCGGGAAACATTAATCATGTCTCTCTTAATAGGCACAATATCAAAACCGTACAAAATGGACAATATTTCCCTAATAATTACCTAAAAGTTTTGTCTGAAAGAATTTTTGATATGACCCACCATTACGCCAAGGGATGAGAAAAATGATTTCGGAATTATAAGAAAATGCCAAGAGCCATCAGAGGTTGCCATGACAACACTACCGGTACTAAATTGATGAGGGATGAGGCATCAGACGTTGCCATGACAACACACTTGCACGAGATCACATCGAGTTTTCCATCTGACTAGTGTGAAGCGGCTTCGGTGACGTAACTGGTAGCATGCTGAACTTCTATGCCCAAGGTCGCGGTTTCAAGCCGGCCGAAGTCGTCGGATTTTCTAAGAGCGCTAAAAATCCCTCAGTATGCTTTCCTTTGGAGGGGAAGTTCCAAAGTTCGTTGCGAGTTGCTGGTTGCGGAGGCATCTAGTAGCCAAGATCACAGCTAGGTGTCGTTGACGGTAGTATTTCGTAGCAACATTAGGAACTACTGCTTGAAATTGACCTTCCTTACCTAAATGACAGTTTAATACAGCCATCACAATTCACACCGTTTATCAGACAGATTCTACACTCACCCAAAGTACACGGGGTTACATGACCGCGTTGTCGCAGCCCCGAAACTGAGGAACCAACCAAAATCTCTGCGAGAGATACAATTTTGCGTGAAGAAGAAACAGACTGTTAGATAGTTACACATCAGTGTCGAAATCTTGCATCAGGACAGAGTGACCACAAGTATAAAAATGGACCCCAAATGACAAGAAGTTTACCGTCCCCGTAAGACAATAAAATGTTTAAAATATGCATAAAATGATGCAAAACAAACTTAATTAAGCTCCGATTATAACATATTTTCTCGCCATAAATGAGGTCTGATCCTTCTACGAAACCCAGCATATTCTGCCTATTTTCGCTTATCCCCAAGTTTGCCCGGTGAAATCTACCTCCGCCTTCCGGCGTGCCAAGAGGACTTTTTATACTATTCTTTCTTTCTTAGTCATTTACCCTCCAGGTTGGTGGAACCCACGGACTCAGCGAGGGAACTCACCACTACCGCCTCTATGGGCAGTGTCCTAGAGCTGGGAACATCTAATCGGAGTGGATACAACTGGTGAGGTGTGATTGGCCTCGCCCAGGCGGCCTCACCTGCAAAGCGAACAGGGGCCTCATGAGGGAAGGTAATGGATGGTCAGGATGGATAGGCAAGGAAGAGGGAAGGAGGCGGCCGTGGCCTTGAAGAAGGCACCATCCCGGCATTTGCCCGAAGACAAAGTGGGAAACCACGGAAAACCACTTCGAGGATGGCTGAGGTGGGAATCGAACCCCCTCTACTCATTTGGAACACCCGAGGCTGAGTAGACCCCGTTCCAGTCCTCGTACCACTTTTCAAATTTCGTGGCAGAGCCGGGAATCGAACCCAGGACCTCCGGGGCGGCGGCTAACCATGCTGACCGCTACGCTACGGAGGCGACTTTTATACTATTATTGGCACAAATATTTATCAATTGTAAAAGGGAGTGTTTTACCAGATATTGTAGTTTATAATACGGAACTCATTTTATTAGATGATTTGTAACTACCACCAGCACTAGCCTAAATAAAGAGTACGAATTGGACCAACTAGATTAATAGACGCGACACCGCTCATATCCTTAAATTCCTTATAAACAAGTCCTCCTGATTCACAAACCAACACGTAATTTCATATGGATTCTGTTAAAATGGGACATATAGATATGATAAATATCGTTTAAAATGATAATCTGGTAGCAAAAATATCTACCCCGTCCGGGATTCGAACCCGAGATCTATAGTTTCACAGTCATAGGCTCTAACCCCACGGCTATTTCGACTAAACAAATGTTGTGCACAAGATGGTGACTTATTTCCACGTTCCAATAATACAGCATTACGGAATTAAGTTTCATTTATATTTTGCTTGTTTCGATAATGTTCCTGCGTGAAATTGAGTTTAAAATGCCTTATGAATAGGCCCTCCTGTGAGTAAAGAGAATGTATTCAGCAATAGTTCATGAAGGCTTGCTCAATTCTCGTATAACCACAACGATTATATTATATTGTTGACTGCATTACCGTTATGTGGGTTAATACCGGCAATGCCGACTACTTACAATGTTTGATATTAAGACATTTTACCATTTAAATACTGATACGAAGACTTCGAACATGTACCATGTGCTTTGTTTCAATCACTTGACACCAGAGTTCGCATGAGCGTTTACCGTTCAGTATGTCGTATATATTCCACATGGCCGAGAGTACGTCATTGTATCAATTTCCGACACCACGCGCTCATTGTTTCTCTTACCACTGCCAGCTGGATCTTACCACTGCCAGCTGGATCGATCGAGTTGGCAGTGCGTCTTAAACTTCCGTTCGATCCACCACTGCCAGCTAGCACACTTCCGTTCGATCGAACGGAAGTGTGCCAGCTGGTGCCACCTCGATCGTTCCGATCCACTTCCGTCCCATTTTTCAAAATCACTCCCACAAAAATATCCAGCAACCGAGTGGAAAGATGTTAGACATCAAAAAGAAATCTAATATTTTGTGGCAGATTCTAGAATTAAACACGAGACTTCAGAGAAGGCACTCCGAGGCGGCAGTGACGATATACACAGGCTGGATGATACGTAATGTCAACACCAATATGATGTGAACCTGTATGTGTGTTAGGAGAGGAAACACCTGTTTCACTGCTTCTATGTACTCTCTCCCTGTGTTTACCAACTTCTGCCACACTTGTCACCGTCAGTGCACCCATCTACATTCATCCTTCATGACAATGAACGTTGCCACATTTCTAACAACGTGGTGTATCTTCTGAGTGCCTGTCGACGGGAGTAACTCAAATATCCACAGCGTTCACCTGATGTGAGTTCATGCTATTTTCTTTTCACAAATGTATTTTCTGGGAAACGTCTTGCGGCGTAGCCGTGCTCGTTAAATCGTCCACAACGACCACATGGGCAGGTGCAGCAAGTCTTGAGATCGTAGGTTCGAATACCAGCGCTAGAAGTTGCTATTCTGAGTTTAGGTTTTCCCCAAGTTCTTCCATATTCCCTCCAGGCAAATGCCAGGATAATACCTTATTTCAAGTCCCGGAGCATCTACCCTATCGGAGACCCTAATACAGCTTGACACACTAATACAGTCATCGGAGACGGATGGCGGCAGTACAGCGGAGAGCAGTCTTACGAATTGCACGAGCATATCGTACGGTGTCTGAACCTACGATTCTCATAGTAGCAGCAGTAGCTCCTATTGACTTACTAGCCTTAGAAAGACAGGAGATCTGGCGTACCCAAACAGAGCTGGGAAGGAAACAGGCAAACGAGCTAGCTGTCAGCCACACAATGGATCGATGGCAAGAGAAAGATGATTCCCAGGGAAATGGACGAAGAAGCTGATACCATCCCTAGCTGACTAGATCGACTGGAATCATGGTGAAGTGAACAATTATCTCACACTATTCTTAACAGTTCACGGATACCTCTGAAAATTCCTCCACAAAATAGAGCAAGCGAGCGAGTAGTCCGCTGTGCATTTCCTGCAATGACATCGATGACGCACTTCACAATTTCTTTGTTTGTGTCCATTGGTTGCCACAAAGAAGATGAGCAGGGAGAGCTGACTCCAGACAACATGTTATGCTGCTAAATCAAGAATCCTTGGAACAGGCAGCAGTTTATGTGGAAAGTACTTTGCGCCAAAAGTAGAGTGACTTAGATACTTATGAGCGATAAAAAAGAAGAAGAAAATAGAATGCACAAGAGGTTTTACGCACAACACCGCCCTCAATTAATGCGAGAACGGTTCCGGGGCGGAGACACACGTCGTAGGAGAAGGGTCACATTCCATCAAAAGAAAAATTTCAAAAACTAGAGTTATCACATAAATACAGGTTTTAAGATACATTGAATACACACCCACGGACCCGATGACCAAGATGTCCTAAGCCTCTAAATTAAATTAAAAACAAATAACAACATTCTAGGAAGAATTACGGAACAAACTAGATCATAATTCGTGTCTATGCGGGCCATAACTAGAGTTTGCACGTTCTAAGTTAAATTTCCGTAACGATCTTAAGAACACTGGGTTGTGACCGTGTTGTGACATCATTTAATACACACGTTTTAAAATCAATTTTTTAGCACTTCGATTCAGCAGGAATTCAACACTAGGAAAAGATTTAACCTTCGTAAGATATTTGTAATAATACTCCATGAAGTGCGATCCTCTGTTTTAGCACAAACTGAAGTACAAGAGACATAATTTTTAAATCTTTGTATTTAGATGGTGCAGAATAAGATATCGTCACAACCCAGTGGACTAAAAAGAACAACAAAAAACTACTGAATACTATCTAATAGAAGAATCATACGAAGTAACTTAATTTAATAGTTTAATACCTGCATTTGACCTCGGTACTCAGCCCACGATTAGTGTTGAATAATAATAACTCAAATATGTGAAATGTCGCATTTAATGTTTTTTCAGCTTTCAGTATAATTCGGAAATTGCCCATAGTTTGAAGCATGAAACTCGTTTATTTTCATTTGGATTCAAACTGGAGCCTAAAATGCTTCTCAGTTTTTGTAGGGATTTTTCGTTTACTGATGATGAAATGAGAAAAAAGTTTTATCGCTTTAAATATTTGTGTGGAACAGTTCAACGAACTCAGAAGGACAAGACACTTATTTAAAAAAAAAAGAATACGAGCCTTACAGTAGTCGCATATGATGTGTAACATGTGACGTGTTATCCCTTGTTAACAGTGAACTCTGTTGGTCATTGAAATAACTACTTGTAAACTGCAGTGCCAAATCCTGACCGGTTTTCAGCACATATGTACTGTTTAATGAATATTTTCTCACCAAACAACGACAACTTGAAGACGATTTATTGTAGGAAGAATATCTTTAATGGGGCCTCCAAATCTTGAAGTAATTTAGTATGCGATATAGATTCCACATAGCCACATGGCCGACAGTACCTCGAGTGCTTACATTAAATAAGAATACAGCAACAGTATGAACATGTAATAAATCATAATTGTTTTCAACAAATATGATATAATGAATAGTTTCACACCGAAGAACGACAACTTGAAGATGATTTATTGTAGAAATATATTTAATGGGGCCTCCAAAACCTTGAAGTAAACTGTATGCGAAATACATTCCACATAGCCACATGGCCGACAGTATTCGTGGTATCAATCTCCGCCACCACGCGCGCTCATTGTTTCCGTCCCATCCATTTCCGTTCCATTTTTCAAAATCACCCCCACAAAAAATATACGGATACCGAGTGGAAAGACTTTACACACATGATTCTTATTTATAAAAGTATTCAAACTCGTAAACGGCTGGACCGGTTTTCATGAAATTTGTTATGTACGTTTGAGTGGACCCCTGTATGGTTTTGATTCACAATTGGACCCGGTAGGTGGAATTAACAAAATTTTAGAACCACAATATACACATAATTTTAGAACCACAATATACAGTCAAAAACTATCGTCATGGAAACTGCTAGTCTTAACAAAAACTGAAGTCTTCGGACTGTTTGTCTCTGCACGTTGGCGCAACCTGGTTTTAAATAGTGTTACTGCCGCTAAACCTTAGACTCTGTCCGTGGCGGTATCTGGTGTCAAACTGTGTTACTGCCACCACCACCCTCGGTCTTTTGGTGGCTACGGTTGAAAACATTCCGGAAATCTCACACGTCGGCCGGAACGCGTTGTTTTTGCTGGCTTAATTGTGTCCTTCTGTGTGCGATCAAAATGTTGGATGAATATCTAAAAAGAACAGATAGCCTAATACCCGTGTGCCAACAAAACAGAAACATATAACGCTAGCCTTAGTGATTATTTGTCTCTGCACGTTGGAGGCATCTGGTGGCAAACAGTGTTACTGCCGCCACACCAGCTCAGCTGGGTCTTCTTTCACCACTAATTCTCCCAAGCCCACTCCCTTGGCAGTGTTTTCTTCTGAAAAGTTCATGAAAAATTGACTTTCTGAGAATAATTCACTGGCGTTGTTTTGACGTTTCAATGACGGCTCATCGAAAATAAACAACATGTTTTTTTCAGCAATTTATAACATTCATACAATTCAAATGTAAGTAACTTGCTCAATATTTATGTGTGGTATGTTCATTACAGAATGCATATGTGTAAGGTGCAGTGTTGCAGTGAATATCTTACAGAACCTTCCATAAATTTCAGTTATACACATGTGTATTCAATGACACCCAATCTAACCCCAATCTTACTTGCCTATTTGTGTCGATGATTATATAACATTTACGGATTGGTAAACGGCTCGTCGAAATTAATCAACATTCATAACATTCGAATATCATTTACTTATATTTTTGTGTTGGTGTGTTCATTAGAGAACAATGCTAAGTCTTCGTGGACGAGGAGGAAATAGTTCACAACCGTCCGTTATTTAGAACAGCAGAAAATCAATTGACGGACAATGAAATATTAAGATTGATGATGATGATAATTGTTTTAAGAGGCCTAACATCTAGGTTATCGGCCCCTAATGGTTTGGGTGACAGTGAAGATGATAATGAAATATAAACTATAACTAAAACTAACTACTAACTTTTATACTTTAAGAAGAAAGGGAAAACACAAGGAGAACAAGATGTTCAGTAAAGAACATATAGCCTACTTTCTCCTAAATGCATGGGTATTGTTATAACTCTTTGTCCATTTCAAGGAGTATGATTGAATGTTGGTTGTAGTAGCTTGTTGAAATACAACGTGCTATGGGGATATTAATCATGAATATGAGGTGCCCTTTGCTAGTGCTACCTCTGTACCAAATTTTGTTCAATTCGGTTTCACCGTGCTTGAATTGATAGGGGAAATCGATTTGCACACATACTTGGCCACCATCTGCAAACTATTGGGCTGATGTTCTTGCAGTTTGGTCAGAATATGTTTCCCACAAAAAGATATGGTGTTCCAAATTTGGTAGAGACTAGATTATTAGGTTGGTCGTAATTACATTTTAGCTTTTAACATTTGGGTGGCCGCCATTACGTTTCCGTCAAGATAGCGGTGATATAAAACATGACACTGAGGTGCCCTTTGCTAGTGCTACCTCTGTACCAAATTTCGTTCCATTCGGTTACACCGTGTTCGAAATTAATAGGGGAAATCAATTTTGACATAAAGATGGCCGCCATCCGCAAACTATTAGGCTAATGACCTATTAGATTGGTCAAAGGATGCTCCCTCCATAAAGGTATGTCGTTGCAAAGTTTGGTAGAGATCGGATGGTTATGTTAGTCGTAATTTAACTTAAGCTTTGAACATTTGTGTGGCCGCCATTACGTTTCTGTCAATATGGCGGCGATATAAAACATGAAACTGAGATGCCCTTTGCTAGTGCTACCTCTGTACCAAATTTCGTTCCATTCGGTTTCACCGTGTTTGAATTAATAGGGGGAATTGATTTTCACACAAAGATGGCCGCCATCCGCAAACTATTAGGCTAATGACCTATTCATTTGGTCAAAGGATGCTTCCTCTATAAGGGTATGTTGTTGCAAAATTTGGTAGAGATCGCATGATTAGGTTAATCGTAATTTGATTTAAGCTTTGAACATTTGTGTGGCCGCCATTACGTTTCCGTCAAGATGGCGGCGATATAAAACATGACACTGAGGTGCCTTTTGTTAGTACTACCTTTGTACCAAATTTCGTTCCATTCGGTTGCACAGTGTTCGAATTAATAGGGGGAATCGATTTTCACACAAAGATGGCCGCCATCCGCAAACTATTACGCTGATGACCTATTAGTTTGGTCAAAGGATACTCCCCCCATAAAGGTATGTCGTTGCAATATTTGGTAGAGATCGGATGATTAGGTTAGTCGTAATTTGATTTAAGCTTTGAACATTTGTGTGGCCGCCATTACGTTTCCGTCAAGATGGCGGCGATATAAAACATGACACTGAGGTGTCCTTTGCTAGTGCTACCTTTGTACCAAATTTCGTTCAATTCGCATTCACCGTGTTCGAATTGATAGGGGCGGACAGACATTCAGAGTACACACACACACACAGACTCACGCACACACATACACACACACAGACAGACACACTTTTTTTCGCCCTGTGTTGATCTCATAAGTCTACTTTCATTTTTTGCAAAAATCGATAGTAGGCTAATAAGGCAAATAAAGGACAGGAGGAAAGGAAATGCCCTCAACCCTCGAAGAATGCGGATTGAGGGACTTGGAAGGAAGGAGAGCCATGAAAGGCAGATAGGAAAGTGATACAGGAGAGGATCCGCCCCAGAGGTAATGGATAAAAGGGGGAAAACAGGACCCAGCTCAGGAATCACTCGGGGTCGCCAACTCCCGGACTCACCTGCCGTGAGCCCCTGAGAGTGTAGCAATATCCAGGGTGCACCAGAAGTGGTGGGGTTACATACGCCCTGCCTCCTTGAGGGCTTTGAGCAAAAAGGCAGGAGATAACGTGAAAAGAAATAGAAGGCTGACCCCTCGCAGAAGGAGGGTATCAGAAAAGATGAGATATGGGCCAATGAAGACGGGAAAGGAAGAGACTCCCTAGGCCTCGGACACCCTAATACCGTCGGGGTCGGAAAGGAACAAGAGGTGACCAAGTGAGTTCGACAGGAAAGAAGACGGAGAGGAGCCCGGCACAAGTAAGTGGAAGCAATGTCGGACCCAGCTGGGGCCCAGTGCTCGCCAACCCACGTCCCACTAGACGTGAGCCCCTCGAGGGAGGGGAATTAAGAGCCCAGGTTGCAAGCATACGTGCAAATGAAAGTCAAGAGCAACGCAACGAGCCTTCGAGCTATTGCATTGAGACAAAGACAGGCCCGTCATCCAGCCACAGACGCAATCGGAGCACATGAACGACAGCACCTGCAAGTACATCGCGCAGTGACACGTGAATCATTTCTCCACCTTGCTTTCGAATATGAGTCGGATATGGACTATTTGTCACATTCACAAATTGTCATCGGTGCCGTGGACAAAGAATGCCAACATTGCCACGCAGCCAAACACAGTGTGAATTGGCCGGTTTCTGCTGCGCGTGTGGAAAAGTTGTACTGGCACCATTGAATTCGCCGCCAGAACCATAGAAAACACCATTGGCTGGTGCCACACCTCAATCAAAATTGCTTTTGCTCAAATTCGTAAATTCAGTTCGTGCTTCCAATTAACATCATTTGGCGCAACAAGAATCGTTCCAAATAATGAAGGTCACAATTGAAATAATTTGAGTTTTTCCTTAAAAATCAAAGTCAAATGTATCATAGTATCTAGTTCTTCGAAAATTATTTAAATATGCTCGCTGAACTCGCTCTATATATTCGGGCAGGACAATACCTGTCAGGTCTGCTAGTCTTATATATATATATATATATATATTGTGCCCTTGTATATAACAGCGTCGTATAAACGAGAATCAAACTTCGGGGAGCGTTCAGTCCGGATATGCTTTCACAAGAGCTCAAATACCAGACGGCTGCTTACAAATACAAGGACCATATGCAAAACTATAAACTATGAAATGAGTGAAAAACAAATAAAATTACCACCATTTAATAACTGAATAAAAACAACAAAACATAAAAAATAATATAAACAAAGTCCACCCTGAACTTTACTCCCACAGTACAATAATTTACACAGATCTGAGTGGCCTAGAAAGGTCCACTCCAAAGAAATAAAATTGTGGATCAAAATCCACTTGTCTGATTAATATGTATGCACGCGTATAACTACGCTAGAGAAGAAATAAGTACTTTTGATGGAGATTTGCTCACAGATGGAACAGCCAATATGCTTGCAAACCCCCATACTGCAAACCATTATTATGGCTTTATGGGACACACTCGAAGAATATCTTACCAACAATTAAAATTTTACTGACACACGCAACCATTTAAAATTTATAAACTAATTGATCTCCATCGAGATCGCAGTGAGTCAGGAAACTCCCAGCAAAACAGAAGCTTGCCCAATGGTTCAATTGCTCAACATATACATGACAACAACGTGGCCGAACATCGAGACCACCCGAGGTCAAAGAACATGACAATAATTAAACAAGAAATAAGATGCCTAAAATCCGATGATATTTACATGAAATAAAAGCATGAATAAGCTAACACGCTGGGACTCGATCAATCAAAAACGCGAACAGCACCCATTTACCGATTACAATTCTTTTATCATTAAACAGGCTTTATTTTAATATAAGATAAACATTTACGAAGAACGGAGACCTGGGCCGTGAATACTAATGAGCACAGCTTGCTCCTTATCTGATGGAGTGCGCCGGGTAGAAATACCTTCACTTACCACTCATTAGCGTCAGTGTTCAAACCAGCCCTCCTTGTCGAAGCTTTGAGTCATGTTATTTATAACAAGAGACTAGACAGTCCCGTTCCGCCACCTGTTAATCGCGACACATAAATTCACACACTTCTTGTCAATTCCAAAGAATTGCAAGACATCGTAGAAGGGGATTCCAACATTTTCCTCGCAAGGATTAAATGCTTAACCTAGCCAAAGCTTCAGACAGAACCAAGGTTCCCGAAAACTCCTATCCCATAAAACACATATTTGCAGACTCAACAAAGCATTTAGGGCAGAACACAACACCAATCTACCACGGGCCGACACTCCAATCAAATATCATAGATTTTGTGTACCAAGACACTAAAAGGGAAACTTCATCAACAGATAAAGTCATTGGGCATATGACCCCTCACTTAACAAAAATGCAACAAACGGCAATTAACACACAAGCCTGTGTAACAATAAAAATCTATACAATAAAAAGATTTCCCACCAATTCTATTATCTACTCTAGTTAATTCAGTTTCGCTTCTGTTATGATATCGGTTCCCAATTTGTGTCGCTTAGCCGCGCATTTTACGGTAGCGAAGCGCGCTTGAGTACGCTTGCCCCGTGTACTTGACATCAACAAAAAAAAATCTTCACAAAGATAGAATACATGCCACGTTGCTCATGAACTAAACTAAAGTGTGTCAGTACCACAAACCAACTACAATAAATCACGAAGACAAAAATAAAATAAAATATTTACACAAAATAATATGTTCCCACAAAACCATAACCAGTTTGTCAAATAATTAAATTATTTAGTACTTATTCCTCTTTCTGCGTCGTCTCATCGAACATCGCCTGACATTCTCTCTCCAAAGTGTTTAGCTCATCTCAGACCACATGGAGCCGTAGAAACGTTGGTTCGATGTCTTCCTCTGGGTCTGGAGTTCCATCTTGACGTTGAATAAAAATAAAAAAATAAAATGTTATTTATAGTCACACGTAATTTTCTATCTAAATTTTGCCAATAGTTACTTTATTCACCATTTGTCTAGTGCAAAATTAAACGTAGACTTTCCCTACTAGTTGTAGTCGTGGGAGACTACTAAAATCTTACCGATACACAAATTTCACACTCAGCTGTGCGCACACAACTTTATTATAATATTTTCAATAATGACCCTCTCTGATAAATTTAACACAGTATATCTTCACGGTATGGAAAAGAATAAGTGATCACCTCACGGTGTCACCAAGAATCAACCTCCTCGTCACTCAGACGACAGTATTTATCTGAATTTAGCAAAAGGACGGAGGGAGAGGGAAATCTATCACTAACTTCTATAATAATGCGACTATTGGCATGCAACAGGTATCAAACAGTTTGAAAAATTATACAGGTCACAATGGGGCTATCGTGATCTGGAATCGATCATAGATTTCGTTAATCCAATCTTTCCCGCTTTCAACTTCAAGCCGGCGTCAGACGCTCCCTTGGCGCTAAAATTGATGACCCTCTCTGATTGGTAGTTCATGACGTCAATATCGCAGTTTAGAACAGAAGCCTCTGTCCTATGATTGGTTGAAAGTTCCTCACGTCTCTCTCATCCGGCAACTATCTTACTCGTAACGCTAGGGTGACAAAGAAATTACGGTCTGAAATGAGTCAGGACCCCAACACACCTTTGTCTGATAAAGTGTCTGTCAAACATTCCGATCTCGTCACTCCTTTGTTTCAGGACTGGGCACGTTCAAACGTACTGTCTCCACATAAGCTTGATATTTCGCAATCCAGTCTGGCCTTCCTGTATGATTCTGGCAGTAAAATCAGAATATAATGAAATGAATAATTAGAATCATTAATATGCGTAGCTTATTAAGGGTTCACAACTCCCTTAGTTGGAAAAAATCGAACTTAGAGATAAAGTCGATTTTTCTTCCCTAAGTCACATGGTGCAGATACTGGGTTAGCCTCCCTTCAAAGTGCTCAGTCAGTCCGCCTCTGCTAGTTGACAAGTGTTTTCCTCGTTCCAATGTTTACATTCTCGCCCATTCATTAGGACAATACCAGTCTGCTGCTCACTTGCCCAGCGCTTCGCCTGGGGCTATTTGTTGCTTAAAGACTATTCCCCTCTCTGTTGCTCGTCTGTCGACATACCTGTCAACTCTGCTTGCTTCAAGATGTAAACAGGCCAGACGCTAATCACTTCCTCGATGTCGTGCTGGCTTCTGCTTGCCCCCCGTTTACTTGCATGATGTTGGACGATCATGTACTTAAATCGCTGCATTACTTCCAAGATTCCTCACTATGCTGAACGGTTTTTACTCCTCCATGCTGCCATCCTCTTCCTCTCTCCCGCGTGTTGCCATCTTTTTCCTCTCTCCTGCGTGTTGCCATCTTCTTCCTCTAGTAGTGACCCGTTTTTCGGATCGCACCGGTGTTTCTCTTCCCGGCCGGGCTGCGTTCTCTAATGCCCTGTGCCGCTAATCTTTGTTCGTCTTCCTTGCTGGCTTCGCTATGTGCTTGTTCTCCATGCAGCTGATCCAAGTATCTCTGCGTCTCTATGTTCATGGCTTCAAACCCTTGATTTGTTCTTCCTTCCTCATTGTAGGTGTCGGGATTTTTCCGCTTGTCAATTGCCTGTTTCCAACGTCCTTGTTCATTTCCCTCGTTTGCATGAACTTCCTCTAAGTATTTCTGCGATTGAGCATGCCTATCGTTCCAGTCGTCTCGGTAGCTTCTAGAGTCCTCACGATTCTGAAATCTGCGGTCTTGCCATCTCTGATTTTCATTCCGATCTCCCCATCTCCTGTATGGTACATCTTGTCTCCGATTGTCCCTCCATTGTTGAAATCCTCGTTGTTGGAATCTATTCTGTCCTTGGAACTGTCTGTTGTTATTACGGTTGTTATCGTAATGTTGGCGCTGTCTTTTCTCGACATCATCCTGACCTCTCACGGGTGTTGAAATGTTTGTATTTGTATTGGTAGCCTGGGATCTTGTGTTTATCTGGCTCGGCTTAATCACCTCGGTTGTATTTACCATTTCGACCTGTCTTCCAACTCTATTGTGTAAGTGGGACGTGGTTTCATCTATCTGGCGCAGGATCTGTTCAGCGTGTACCGCGTCTGAAACGTTAGCTGCGACCAATACCTGCTGAACGTTAACGGGAAGCTGGCGTCCGATAGTCATGACTAGCTCGGCCTCACTTAAAGGATTATCCAGATCTTTAAATTTAAGGAGCTGTGATGAAAAAAAATCTGAATACTTAGTTTGCTGAGTAGATTGGTACTTTCTGGAGTACAATTCCATTCTTAACCCCTGTTGATATGAAGACGACCAATATTTTCGAAGGAAAGCATGCTTGAATGCATCTACGCTTTCAAACGTGTATTTGAAGCTCAAGTACCACGTTAAAACATTTCCAGTTAAAAAAATTTCCATCATGCGCAGTTGCCGGGCGGGAGCTATATCATTATCATTATAATAGTGTTCGACTTCCCGCAAGAATGCCTTGGGTGTGACTCCAGAATTTTCCATAAACTTAGCCGGTTTGAATTCATTAGAACGGATGATTTGTACAAGTTGAGGGTGCTGATTACCGTCATGGGGTGTAGAACTTCTCCCTATGTGATTACGAAATTCTTCCGTGTTCCGAGCAAGTGGACTTTCCGTGTCAACCTGACTACCAGTTGAATGAGTCGCCCCCGGGCTATCTCTGTCTCCATCTCTTGCCTTCCCGCCTAATGACCCTGCATTATGTTCCATAGAAAATAATTCTGCTATTATCAGCCTGTCACCTTGTTCTTTAAATTTTGCTTTTATCTCATCTTCTAACGTCTGTATCCGTGTGTGGTTCTCCCCCAGCTTTTTAATTACCGCCAACCTTTCTTCCTTGGAGTCCTTACATAATTTTTGCCAATCCTTTCTAACGTTTTCTATCTTCAGATTATTAGTGTCCTGGCTCACTTCGATCCGTTCCAAGCGATCCTCCATGCGTACATTGTTTTCTTCAATAGTGGCTTTTAATCCCTCCCGGTCTACTTCTGCATTTTTCCAGCGATCTGTTGATTGGTTTTCGAGACGGTCTATGTCTTTTATAAGGCCGGTCACGTTTTCATCTACCGCCTTTATCTGTTCCTGTATAACTACGGTTATTTTCTCCACTTTATTAAATCTGTTTTGTAACCTGTCCTGTGCAGTTATAATTTCGCTATTTTTAGTTGTGCATGCCAATTCAATCTGTGCCAATTTTGCCAGAACTGTATCGTCTAAGTTATTAAGTTTAGCGTTAAACTGATCCTCAAGTTGTTTTATCTGTTTAACCTGCTTCTCATTGTTCTTACTTACATCTAAGGCGAGTAGTATAAGCTGTTTCCTTGTATGTTCTTTCATTTCAACCACTACATTATCGAGTTGCTCAGTGTTACGACTGTTTTGCGCGTCTAGTTGAGAGTTTATTGATTCACTTTGTTGTGTCAATTGAGAACTAATATTATCATTCTGTAGAGCTAATTGTGTATTAATACTATCATTTTGAAGCGCTAATTGTGTATTAATACTATCATTTTGAAGCGCTAATTGTGTGCCAATAGATTCATTAATTTGGGCTTTGATCACCGCTGACTGTTCAACCCTACTACTGTCTATTTGTGCCTTAAATGTTTCACTCTGTGCTATTAATTCCGCTGATTGTTCAGCCCTGCTACTGTCTATTTGTGCCTTAAATGTTTCACTCTGTGCTATTAATTCCGCTGATTGTTCAGCCCTGCTACTGTCTATTTGTGCCTTAAATGTTTCACTCTGTGCTATTAATTCCGCTGATTGTTCAGCCCTGCTACTGTCCATTTGTGCCTTAAATTCAGCCGTCATCTCCTGCCGTAACAACACCATTTGCTGCTGAGTGCGTGCCGCAGCGCTCTCTACAACCTGTCTTATTTCGTCTAAAGAAGCCATCACCACAATACGCTTGAGAAAATAGAGAAAATGCCAATTGGCGATGTTCTCCGATACGTGCATACATATTAACACACATTTATATCAATTTACACATACTCAGTTTGTTTAAATTTATAAACACAATCCCATTATTCCAATAGCATCCCTGAGTATCCTTCATTTTACATAATTTAAAACTTAACCCACACATTCAGTTATTAAATGCTAGCCTTACAAAACGCTACAAGAACAGACTAATTAATCAAGTATTAATTGCCTTGGAAAAGCTACACGCCTTCCTATTACATACATGGAGTTGTCTTTCTAAGCAAAGCTAATTTTTATCATTAATATGGGCGCCCAGTTTCACGATATTATCTTTACAATTAATGCATGAAATAAAAACGTGTACTGTATTTTACATTGCAACTCCTGATTTTACATTCTGCCTCCACTTGTGGCGTGTCAGTTTATCAAAAAATGCGCTAGAAAAGCCTAAAACAGTGAAATGCCCCACGTTGGGTAATGCCAGCGTTGCCTATGTGCCCTTGTATATAACAGCGTCGTATAAACGAGAATCAAACTTCGGGGAGCGTTCAGTCCGGATATGCTTTCACAAGAGCTCAAATACCAGACGGCTGCTTACAAATACAAGGACCATATGCAAAACTATAAACTATGAAATGAGTGAAAAACAAATAAAATTACCACCATTTAATAACTGAATAAAAACAACAAAACATAAAAAATAATATAAACAAAGTCCACCCTGAACTTTACTCCCACAGTACAATAATTTACACAGATCTGAGTGGCCTAGAAAGGTCCACTCCAAAGAAATAAAATTGTGGATCAAAATCCACTTGTCTGATTAATATGTATGCACGCGTATAACTACGCTAGAGAAGAAATAAGTACTTTTGATGGAGATTTGCTCACAGATGGAACAGCCAATATGCTTGCAAACCCCCATACTGCAAACCATTATTATGGCTTTATGGGACACACTCGAAGAATATCTTACCAACAATTAAAATTTTACTGACACACGCAACCATTTAAAATTTATAAACTAATTGATCTCCATCGAGATCGCAGTGAGTCAGGAAACTCCCAGCAAAACAGAAGCTTGCCCAATGGCTCAATTGCTCAACATATACATGACAACAACGTGGCCGAACATCGAGACCACCCGAGGTCAAAGAACATGACAATAATTAAACAAGAAATAAGATGCCTAAAATCCGATGATATTTACATGAAATAAAAGCATGAATAAGCTAACACGCTGGGACTCGATCAATCAAAAACGCGAACAGCACCCATTTACCGATTACAATTCTTTTATCATTAAACAGGCTTTATTTTAATATAAGATAAACATTTACGAAGAACGGAGACCTGGGCCGTGAATACTAATGAGCACAGCTTGCTCCTTATCTGATGGAGTGCGCCGGGTAGAAATACCTTCACTTACCACTCATTAGCGTCAGTGTTCAAACCAGCCCTCCTTGTCGAAGCTTTGAGTCATGCTATTTATAACAAGAGACTAGACAGTCCCGTTCCGCCACCTGTTAATCGCGACACATAAATTCACACACTTCTTGTCAATTCCAAAGAATTGCAAGACATCGTAGAAGGGGATTCCAACATTTTCCTCGCAAGGATTAAATGCTTAACCTAGCCAAAGCTTCAGACAGAACCAAGGTTCCCGAAAACTCCTATCCCATAAAACACATATTTGCAGACTCAACAAAGCATTTAGGGCAGAACACAACACAAATCTACTACGGGCCGACACTCCAATCAAATATCATAGATTTTGTGTACCAAGACACTAAAAGGGAAACTTCATCAACAGATAAAGTCATTGGGCATATGACCCCTCACTTAACAAAAATGCAACAAACGGCAATTAACACACAAGCCTGTGTAACAATAAAAATCTATACAATAAAAAGATTTCCCACCAATTCTATTATCTACTCTAGTTAATTCAGTTTCGCTTCTGTTATGATATCGGTTCCCAATTTGTGTCGCTTAGCCGCGCATTTTACGGTAGCGAAGCGCGCTTGAGTACGCTTGCCCCGTGTACTTGACATCAACAAAAAAAAATCTTCACAAAGATAGAATACATGCCACGTTGCTCATGAACTAAACTAAAGTGTGTCAGTACCACAAACCAACTACAATAAAACACGAAGACAAAAATAAAATAAAATATTTACACAAAATAATATGTTCCCACAAAACCATAACCAGTTTGTCAAATAATTAAATTATTTAGTACTTATTCCTCTTTCTGCGTCGTCTCATCGAACATCGCCTGACATTCTCTCTCCAAAGTGTTTAGCTCATCTCAGACCACATGGAGCCGTAGAAACGTTGGTTCGATGTCTTCCTCTGGGTCTGGAGTTCCATCTTGACGTTGAATAAAAATAAAAAAATAAAATGTTATTTATAGTCACACGTAATTTTCTATCTAAATTTTGCCAATAGTTACTTTATTCACCATTTGTCTAGTGCAAAATTAAACGTAGACTTTCCCTACTAGTTGTAGTCGTGGGAGACTACTAAAATCTTACCGATACACAAATTTCACACTCAGCTGTGCGCACACAACTTTATTATAATATTTTCAATAATGACCCTCTCTGATAAATTTAACACAGTATATCTTCACGGTATGGAAAAGAATAAGTGATCACCTCACGGTGTCACCAAGAATCAACCTCCTCGTCACTCAGACGACAGTATTTATCTGAATTTAGCAAAAGGACGGAGGGAGAGGGAAATCTATCACTAACTTCTATAATAATGCGACTATTGGCATGCAACAGGTATCAAACAGTTTGAAAAATTATACAGGTCACAATGGGGCTATCGTGCTCTGGAATCGATCATAGATTTCGTTAATCCAATCTTTCCCGCTTTCAACTTCAAGCCGGCGTCAGACGCTCCCTTGGCGCTAAAATTGATGACCCTCTCTGATTGGTAGTTCATGACGTCAATATCGCAGTTTAGAACAGAAGCCTCTGTCCTATGATTGGTTGAAAGTTCCTCACGTCTCTCTCATCCAGCAACTATCTTACTCGTAACGCTAGGGTGACAAAGAAATTACGGTCTGAAATGAGTCAGGACCCCAACACACCTTTGTCTGATAAAGTGTCTGTCAAACATTCCGATCTCGTCACTCCTTTGTTTCAGGACTGGGCACGTTCAAACGTACTGTCTCCACATAAGCTTGATATTTCGCAATCCAGTCTGGCCTTCCTGTATGATTCTGGCAGTAAAATCAGAATATAATGAAATGAATAATTAGAATCATTAATATGCGTAGCTTATTAAGGGTTCAATATATATATATATATATATATAAAGTAGTTCCGTGAAGAACTATACAGCCTATTTTCACATATCCTATTTATCTTAACTGACACTATCAACATTCACAATGTCAGTTTGATTGCTGTAATAGATTCGTTGATATTGAGAGCCGTCTAAATATTTCGGAAGGTCGCCATGTTGGATTGTTAAATGTATAGGCCTTAGAGTCATGTACCATTAAAGGAAAATTATTGCGTAGGTTCATTATTCAAACTTTCACTTCGATCGCATGATTACGACACAAGTAATAAAATCTTAATTTTAAAATTCGCACAGCCGCCATCTTGCGGATATGTAAACAATTGAACTAAATTAGATACCAGTTCATTACAATTTGTATAAACATTTCCTGTACCAGATTTCATTGCGTTTGGAACATCAAATCGCGAGAAAGGTCTATTTAAAATTTTCAAATTCACTTGGCCGCCATGTTCGTTTTGTAGTTAAGCGGTTTTTGAAAGTCTCATAGATGAACTTCCAGTTGTACCCTCTATCTCAGTACAAAATTTCAGGGTAATACGGCTAATAGCTTCAGAGATATAGAATTCCGGTGAAATATTTCGCACCTCCGCCATCTTGTGGTTATGTAAACAATTGAACGAAGTTAGATGTCGGTGCATTACAGTGTGTATAAAGATATACTGTACCAAGTTTTATTGCGTTTGGTTGGTTAAATCGCGAGAAACGTCTATTTAAAAGTCGCAAATTCGCGTGGCCGCCATGTTGGTTTTGTAGTTACCAGTTTTTCAAAAGTCACATAGGTGAATTTCTAGTAGTTCCCTTTATCACAGTAATAAATTCCAGGGTGATATCGGGAATAGTTTCGGAGATATTGAATGCTGGTGAAATATTTCGCACAGCCGCCATGTTGGATTAGTGAGATGTAACAAAATTTGATGGGCATAGTCGGGTTCTCCCGGAATAGTGCTATGAACTTACCGAGTTTCATTGAAATCGCTCCAGCCGTTTAGAAGTTATTAGGGACACACACACACGCACACACAGACACAGACACACAGACAAAAGGTGATCTCATAAGCCTATTTTTTCAAAATTGAAAATTGGCTAAAAAAGGATGTTCATTTGTTCGTCTTTTATGCGTTCATAAACCATTCATCGGATTGCGATCAAATTTTGGTGAGTTGTTGTGCACACTTCCGATATCATTATAGGCATAGTGAATCCAATTTACAATTGACAGCGCGCGAGTAGTTTAAACAGATGCGTAATGGCGATGCGTTCACATACAATTCATCCAATAGCGATCAAATTTTGGTCAGTTGTTGTGCACAGTCCCGGAAAAGTTATAGGCGTTGTAAATCCAATTTACAAAATGGCGCGCGAGTAGCTTCAACAAAATGGCGTGCGTTTGTTTCAAGAAAGTCCCACATGCGTTCATATACCATTCATCCCATTGCGATGAAACTTGGGTGAGATGTTCCGTACACTTCAGGTAGTGTTTCTGGCTGAGTAAATCCACTTAACAATAGGGAGCGCACGAGTAGATTTAACAAATGAGCGACGACGGGGGAAGCGTTTCAACAAAGTCCTGTATGCGTTCACATATCATTCGTCCGATAGCGATGAAACTTGGGTGAGAGGTTGTGTACACTACAGGCAAGGTTTCTAGCTTAGTAAATCCAAGTTATAATAGGTAGCGCACGAGTAGATTCAACAAATGAGCGACGACGTGCGAAGTGTTTCAACGAAGTCCCGTATGCGTTCATATATCATTCGTTCGATAGCGACTAAACTTGGGTGAATTGTTGTGCCCTCTCCAGGAAAGGTTTCTGACTTAGGAAATCCTTTTTACAATAGGTAGCGCACGATTTGATTCAACAAATGAGTAACGGTGCGCGTATCGTTTAAAAAAAATCCCTATGCGTTCATATACCATTCATGGTATTGCAATGAAATTTGGTGAAATGTTGTTTCCACTCCCGTGAAGATTTCTGATTTAGTAAATCCATTTTTCAATTGGTAGCGCACGAGTAGATTCAACTAATAGCGACAGGGCGTGAATGGTTTCAACCAAGTCCCGTCCTTTCATCCGATTGTGATAAAACTTTGGAGAGTTGAGTACAGTCCTGCGAAAGTGTATGAATTAGTGAATCCTTTTTACAATAGGTAGCGCACGAGTAGATTCAACAAATGGTTAACGGCGCGCGTATCGTTTTTAAAAAAATCCCTATGCGTTCATAAACCATTCATGCGATTGCAATGAAATTTGGTGAAATGTTGTTTCCACTCCCGCGAAGATTTCTGATTTAGTAAATCCATTTTAAAATTGGTAGCGCACGAGTAGATTCAACTATTGAGCGACAGCGCGTGAATCGTTTCAACCAAGTCCCGTATGCGTTCATATACCATTCATCCGATTGTGATAAAACTTTGGTGAGTTGAGTACAGTCCTGCGAAGGTGTATGAATTAGTAAATCCGTTTTTCAATGGGTGGCGCACAAATAGATTCAATAAATGAGTTACGGCGCGCGAATCGTTAAAACAAAATCCCGCAAGCGCTCATATGCCATTCATCCGATTGCGATGAAACTTTCATGAGTTGTTGTGTACACGCCTGAGAAGGTTTTCGACTCATTAAATCCATTTACAATAGGTAGCGTACGAGTATATTCAACAAATGGATGACGGCGCTCGAATCGTTTGAACCAAGTCCCGTATGCGTTCATCCTACCATTCATTTCATTGCGATGAAACTTTGGTGTGTTGTTGAGCACGCTCCCATGATTTATTGGAGATAGTAAATCAATTTTACAATAGTTTAGAGGTGGTTAACGAAAAAGAAATTGGGAATCCAAAAGCACTTCAACAAAGTTACAACTTCAACACTTTCTTTGATTGGCATTGCAACGCATGCCGGTTACAGCTAGTATTCTACAATATTGTGCCTGGCTACCTATGATTTTTGAAAGCAAGATGTGAGTGAATAAAACAAGTTACCGGCATATAAATAAAATACAATCATCCTCAAGTAAGTTACTGTGTGTTGAACTGTTAAACAATTAATTTTTTACATAAAGAAAAATACCCAATCTTTTGAACCCTTATTGATCTTCGATAAATAAGTATTCATATTTATTATTATTATTACTACGGCCCAGGCAGCACATAAGGAAGTCGACTTGGATATTAGGGAGGCCAGCATTTCGTAATGATTGCAACAGAAGCTGAGTTGGTAGCTATTCCTGGGGGACGGCCAGAATTAGTCGAGTTCAAGGCCAAATTGTGCAACTACTGTACCAAAATTGGAGACATAAAGGAAGAATCACGAGGTCCTCTCAACGAACATACGATTGAATCAGCCAATCGCAAGAGACCAAGCCGTGACCACGAGGTGGACGGCGTCAGTAGTAAAAAGCGCGCGGAAGTGTATATCTAAGGAACCGCCGAACGGATTAATCTCCGCTCGAGTAATTTGAGACGTTGGATTTATTTGGAGAAGAATGACACTAGCCCCATCTTTGTGAGACAAAAACTCTGGAAGTTTTTATCCGACTCTGCCCCACTCCTCCGCCCTTGTCAGTTTCTCATAAATAGTCTGGCCTGACGCTAATCTAAATCTATTCTTGTGGAGCCGTCAGAGGCATACTCCACGCCAGTTTGAAGTGTGATTTTGACGCTCGAATTTATCTAAGTCTTATTGTGTGGAGCCTTCAGAGGTATACTCCACGCCAGTTCAAAAATGTGATTTTTACGCTCTAAAATCAGTGAAGCTAATTTATTTTCTGAGCTCTGGGAAGCTAAAGTCGCAGCGTTTGCAGTATCGAATTTTCAAAGCTATTATACATTTTGTTCTAAAATCAACTAAGTTGTGTGATCTAAATATTTCACGCCAGCGCGTGATAAACTGTAACATTCTTTTAAAGACGACGAGTTCAACTTTAAGGGGGAAGTATCGTATCACCCTAATTAGCGCTTACCAGAACCGAAGTCCAAGACGGGCGGAAATACCGGACGAGATAGCGACTGCGAGTGCAGCCAGGATTTTGAACTTGTTAACGAGCCAGTGGCGCGGACTCGAGATGTATATTTTATGTATAAATTGTGTGTATTGTATGTGTGTTTTTATAGTGCGTATGTGCGATATAATTAGGGCCAGTCTTCGCTATTAATCGCAGTAGGACAATTGTGGGTGAACTGAGTAGCCTGCAAGCGATTATAGATAGGCAAATATTTAACATTGAACTTTTCTGCCAAGGAGTCGAGACCAAGATGATCAGCACGTGGTTTGAAGTTGGGATGAGCTTCAAGAAATCAACGCAGACGACTACTATGGAGTGCTAAATTGTCCATAGGGCAATGGGTTGAGGAGGATGTCCTTAGTCCTGCATGCAGAAGCGGTGATGTACTAAAATTGGATTATTTCAATTATGTAGTTAGATTTGGCCGGGGAACTTTGTAAATAGTCATGTTTTTCTTTCTTGTTTTATAGCTGTTTTTCTTGTACCGACACTATATGTTTAAATGTCCGTTGGCGCGTGGCCAAAGTGTTTGTTGATATTTTGATTTTTTTTCTTGAGTCATGTGTAATGTACGCGGCGTGCGTGCGTGATTTTTATCCTTGCAATTGCGGAACCCGTTACATTCGATAAATGGTGCTTTATTAACGTTAATATTTGAAATAGGAATGGGAGGAAATGATTGTAAAACATTTTGCTGAACAGGTTATTATTCATGTTAGGGTAGCCGAGTGCACCAACTTAAAAGTAATTGTAGAACACCTTCGTTCTAATTTTGATAGATTTTTCTTGAGTCCTTTTCAGGTTACTAGTCACGGCATAGAACGATGGCGCCAGCATGTGGATATTATTTGTGTCTTTTATTTCAGGGTCTGTCACAACCCACACGTGTGATTAAGTGTGTGTTGATGTGTCTTGTGTGTGTTGATTCTACGTGAGGAGGGGGTAGTTGTCCTACCGCCCTTATATATTTTTGCTGCTGTTGTATTTTAGATGGAAAGACAGAGTGCTCTTGGGAGACTGCTGATTCTTATCCATATGTTTTTCTGACACACACGTATTATTGTGCTTTGGGGCACATTTCTTCGAGGTTCGACCCCATGTTCTGGGAGGTCGAGGTTATTGACACGTGGGTTGACAGACATGCAGAGTTCCACAAACCGCCCGTTTTGCCTGTGACTTATTTTGATAGGCAGTCCTTTTGTCCGACTGAACCCTGTAAGCTTTCATGCAGCAAACCTGTTCATTGTGATGGCTAATTTTTAAGCCATAATTAATTGGGGAGTTCGCCATGTGTGTAACGGATTGTTGTACCTTGTATGGATAAGAATATTGTGATTAACGTAAATGTTGGCTGTTTGCCTATTGCTTTGTTGATGACTCGATTTCATGTAATTTTGTTTGTCACACCCGTGTGGTGTAGTGGTAGAGTATTTGTAAATTTTGACAGCGGTCATTTGAGTATTTTCCTATTGGTCACGTGTTAATGTACTTGTGTTGATTTGTATGAGAAGTCCTAAGTTTTTAGGCAGTAAATGTTGCTACGGCAATTTAAGTCCAATTTCACGCGGAAATTTTGTGTTTGTTTATAGTAGATTTAGGAAGTGTCGGTTTAATTTAAGTATTGTAGTTGTGTTCCCTTGTGTCGGTCTAGCTCTAGGAAATGCGGATTCGTTGTTTGAAGGGTCATTCTGGATGATAACGAATCACGCATTCAAAGTACACATCGTGATGCATGTAGAACGGCGTACGCACTTATATGGTCACTTTTGCATCTTTTATTTAAGGACGCTTGGTCCAGGTAATTAATCTCTCCAGAGATATCGCCTAAGTTTTTGGCATTTTTATTAAGCGGGAGTCAGTTGGGAGTTTTTGTTGTTAATTGTTTATGTGTAAATATGGTGATTTGTTATTAAATTCAGTTGTTTTAACCCTGGCTTCACTCTTTCCTGCATGTTATTTTGTTATATGTTACCCTGCAAGTTAATGAAGCGCCCTGACAGCAACTTACGAATATGACCTGTTACGCCCCGAATCTGAGTCTCATATGCTTCTTTGCAAGGGTTCATAAAACAAAAATGGCGCCCAACGTGGGGATTGTTGTTGTTGTTGCTTCGCTGATCTCATATTTATTTCGTTGAGTAATGATGCCAGGTCAAGCGGACATGTAAATTCAGTAAATGGAGGCGATGTTGTACCGCCATGTGCATTAGTAAAATCACTGAGTTCCTAAAGTTAGAAATATTGAACAAGGTTAGAATTTGATTTGGTATTTGTTATAAACTTGTTCTGGCGCCCACATTAAAATTAGAAATTTGCATTATTAATGAACTCAGTCAAAGCAGGAAGATGTTGCCTTATATTTGACATTTAATTGACTTCGGTTAATTGGTGTTTCGTAAATTCTGTTGGTTAGGAATTTAAAAGCAGATCACTAGGGGTTATTTGTTGTTTGGGAATAAGTGTCATTGTATTCAGTAAATTTTGTTACTGAAATTTTCATTAAATTAGAGCCAGTAATATTTAAATGTGTGACATGTATGTGCGTATAGGGCTGAAACCTTAGCCCATAACCCTGTTTTTCTCTGAATATATTTTGTGTGTGATATGGCGATCGTTGATGAAATTAAGGCATTGTTAGAACAGATGTCGATCCAAATGTCCGCGAAAACGGAAGAACAATTAGAACAAATGTCCGCGAAAATGGAAGAACAATTAGTGCAGATGTCCGTAAAAACGGAAGAACAATTAAAAGAACAATTAGAAGCTCAGCGTGAGCATAGTGAAAAACAATTAGAACAAATGTCCGCGAAAACGGAAGAACAATTAAAAGAACAATTAGAAGCTCAGCGTGAGCATAGTGAAAAACAATTACTTGATATGAGCGGTAACATTTCGGTCCAGTTAGAAGTCCAGAAATTAGACACTGACAAACAATTCAATGAACTAAACCACAAATTGTCACAACAGGCGGTAACACAAACCGAACAGTTAGGAAAAATCACAAATGATATTAATCAGAGCGTTCAAAAAGTAGAGAAACTGGCAGGCGAGGTTGCGGAAAACAACATCAAACAGTTAGGCGAAATGAAGAAATTGGAGGCGAAATTTGATAACAAATTAGTACAATTTGACGAGATGGTGGCAGATAAACACAAGCAGATAGAGGCAGCATGTGTCAGTAACACCGCGGGAGTGAAGAAGACCCAAGAGAAACTACAGCAGCAAATTAATTCGGTAGATAACAACGTGCTGGAATTAATAAAGGAAATAGATAAAGTCGAAGTTAAGGCTGAAACCGAGCGGATACACTTGCGGGAAAATTTAGAGGAGCAATTAGGCAGAACACAAGAGATCATAAGAAAAGAGATGGAAGGCCAGCAAATAAACACACAAGAGGTCATAAGACAAGAAGTAGGGGAGCAGCTCGTCAAAACTCAGGATAATTTGGAAGAACAACTAGTGAAAACGCAGGAACGGATACGTGAAGAGCTAGAGAAAAATCAGGAGAGGAACGAGGAGAAAATAAATAGCTTAAAAAGTAGGATCCGGCGAGATTGGGACCAGCAGGCTCATGCAAATAAGGAAGACAGGCTGGCAGTTTTAAAGCGAATGCAGGCACTGGAGGAAAATATGAAGTCGAAATTACAGGAACACTCAGAATTAATCATAAAAAACGAGATTAGATCGTTAGAGAATGCGACATTATTTTCAAACGAAAATATTCCGGAAAAGCAAACAAGTATTGGAAGTCCGGCAGGTTCGAAGTTGGCTGAGGACACGAGTCGGGGTCAAAGTCCCAGACTAACGACTAATGCATTCCAGCAGTACAGGGGGGAGACTTCAACTCCGCAACCGAACTTGGCACCAGCCCAAGTCATCCAAGTCATTCGGGGTAATGATTTTAAGCCCGATAAGTTTAAAGAACATCCAGGAACCACTCCCAAAGCATTTCTACGGCAATTAACTGACTACTTTAATGACCAACACATCGGCCCGGAGAAACAATTAAGACTGGTGGAGAAATTTTTAGAAGGACCTAGCCTGACCTGGTTTTTAAGTTTCTAGTACACGTTTACAGACATGAATCAATTCCGCGAGGCGTTTTTGAAGAAGTTTTGGAGTCCTTCGTTACAACAGGGGTTAAGAATGGACCTGTACACGCGCAAATACCACAGTACACATCCAACCCGTTTTTCAGAATTCTTCAGTCAGCAATTGGTAAAATTCAGGGATTTTGATGACCCGCCTAGCGAGCCGAATATGGTTCTAACCATCGGAAAACAACTCCCAATGCATATCCAACAATTATTAGTCGCAGGAAATATTCAGACCGCAGTCCAAGCCGAAGAATTACTCAGACACTTAGATGAGACGAGTATGGTAAGCCCACAGACAGGAAGAAGGAATTTGGAATGTGTCAACACGGCAGAGGTAGTTCAGGGACTCCAAAATAACCACGGCCAGGGGAACCAAAGTAAGACACAGTCCACAGGGACACAGTTCACGCCAAGAAGACAAGATTTTGACGGCCGAAACCAGTTCCATAACAACAATCAGAATTATCAGAATAACCGCGGGAGATATCATCAGAATAACCAAAATCAAAATAATTAGTGGACGTACCAGCGGGAATACACGAATTGGAGGGGAAACCAGAGACAAGGTAGACCTTACCAAAGAAATGGAGATGGTAGATGGAGTAACGGCAGGGACTATCGCCAAGAAAACAGAGGAGATTATAGGAATAACTGGGACGAAGGATATATTGAATCCCGTAAATACTTGGATCAATTAAGTAATGAAGAAGCGGAGAAGGAGAAGTGGGGGCGTGCCATGGCGAACAGACAGAGCCCAGACAACCATCAAGGAGAGGGGGCAGAGAGTTTACTGAGGCAACAGGAGCGACAGAATGATAACCGGCGAAACACATCTAATGGGGCCCGGGATAAAAAAAAAACCAAATGAACTGAAAGGAGACAGGCTAAAAACGGAGATCGCCAGGGAGCAAGAAGAGATGATAGTGGCCAATATAGAAGAGTGGGTAGCATTCCCAGACGACTGCCTGGAGGAAGTGGTGAAGAACCGTGAAAATGTTATCAGACAGCTACCAATTATTTACGCGCATATTGGAGGTATGAGGGTGAGATGTTTGATTGATACAGGTAGCCAGGTGAGCTTAGTCACTGAAATTTTGATAAAAGAAATAGCAAGAAAACAGACTGTTCCTATTATGCCGGTACCGCTAATGAAAGTCAGAGGTGTCATTCCTGACAAAACTATGAATTGTAAACAGCAAGCATTTCTAGATCTGGAAATATTGAACCATACTTTTTCACAAACATTCATTGTTATTCCAAAGATGAACTACAATATAATTTTAGGAGCCAACTTCATCTGCGATTTTCATGCTGTAATTGATTTACATAACAACACTGTAAGCTTCAAACAAGTAGAAGGATTGGATCATGTGGGTTTAAATATGGAAGAGAATCCGCTGGAGAGAGAGGCCAATACTTGGGTTGTTGAGGAATGCACTAATGAGGCCGGAGATAAGATCTTGAGGGGAGAGCAAGTTAACCAGACAGCAGTGCTAGAAATGGACAGCCGAGATATTTCGCAGGAACTTTGGGTGCATTTGGCGGAAGAAGAAATGGGCGGAACCAAATTCGAAATTCTACTTCAGGAGCGACTTAAGGAAGCCATCGTAGGGGAATCTGATAGAAGAAGATTGGAAGAAATTTTAAGATTACATAAAGGAGCCTTTGACACCGTACCTGGGAAAGTTTTAAATTTTCAATATGCGATGTAGGTAACAGATTGGACCCCATTTAAAAGTAAATTGTACCCGATCCCAGAGAAGCATTTTTCTAAGGTGAAGGACATTATTACTAACTTATTAGATTCTGGCATGGTAAGGAAAGCTGCAACTCCTTATCTGAACGCAATATTGGCTGTGGCCAAGCCAAACGGATCAATTAGGCTATGCCTAGACGCGCGAGTTTTAAATAGCAAACTGCTAGTTGAGCACGACCAAGCACCGAGGATCAAAGATGTTTTGAAAGGCTTCCGCGGGAAGAAGATATACTCAAGTGTTGATTTGACGAATAGTTTCCACCATCTTGAACTTGAAGAAAAATCCCAACTGTTGACGGGATTTTTATTCGATAATCAAAGTTATATCTGGTGTCGAATGCCCTTTGGCGTGAAAACTGCGGGATGTGCACTCATTAGAGCACTCGATAGAAATCTGACTGAGGAGGTCAAGAACTTCACCACGAGATATGTTGATGACATATTAATCGCTTCTGAGACAATGGAAGAACACTTGGTAAATTTAAATAAACCGCTGGACAACCTGAGAACCATGAACTTCAAGATCAACTTAAAAAAGTCACATTTTTGCCAGAGCGAAATTTTATATCTGGGACATATAATTGATGTCGAGGGCGTGCGGCCTAATCCAGCCAAGATTGATGCCATTAAGAAATTTCCCACACCTACCAAAGTCAAACATGTTAGAGCATTTTTGGGAGTGACAGGTTTCTTCAAAGAAAATTGCCCTGGTTACACAGAAACAGTAGCGCCTATGCAGGAGATGTTGAAGAAAGCGAATCGATGGTCGTGGAACGAGGAGTGCGACAGGTCTTTTAAAGCAACGAAGGATTTATTGGAAAACTGTGTGAAACTTGGATATCCGGATTTTGAGAAACAATTTATCATTCAAGCAGATGCTTCGTTAATTGGGATTGGTGCTATGCTGTACCAAGAGGACGCTGAAGAACCCAAGAAGAAATCCTATTTGGCATTTACGAGTCGTAAATTACGGAAACATGAGAGGAACTACACAGTTACGGAACTTGAGCTACTAGCAATTCTATATTCTCTCCAACAGTGGCGCAAGATGATCTATGGTTATTCCATCATTGTTAGAACCGACCACCATGCACTGACATTTTTATTTAAGACAACAATAGCAAGTGAGAGAGTTACGCGCTGGTCCATCTACATACAGCAGTTTGACATCACAATAGAGCATTGTCCTGGGAAATTGAACGTCATACCAGATGCCTTGAGTAGAAACCCTGAGGACGGAAACGAAGTAACAGCGGAAGTTCACAATATTACCTTGACACCTAAGGCTCGTGAGTTTTTGGCGAGATTGAAGGATATTCGGAAGGAGCAAGAAGCTGACCCATGGATGATGATGATGATAAAATTCTATAGGAAGGAGTTACAACCAAATTCACCGGAGTACCGGGAAGCCGGTGCTAAACAAGCGAGATTTCACTACTTGAATAACTTGTTACATAAGTACGTGGATGAGCATCATACTAAACTGCGGATCTTAGTTCCAGCATCACTACAGAGGGGATTAACTTGGCATGTTCACGAGAGCCTAGCACATATCGGCACGGATAAGACTGAAGCTACGATAGGGGAGACCTTTACTTGGCCCAAGATGAGATTCACCATTGTTGAAGTAATTAGAACGTGTGACGCTTGTCAGCGCACAAAGCCGAACAACTTTATTCTGAAACAACCTCCAAGACCACTATTACCGCAGAAACCATGCGAGATGCTCGCGATTGATTGCTTTGGTCCTTTAGTAAAAGGAAAGCGTGGATGCCGACACCTCTTGGTATGTGTCGATGTATTTTCGTAGATGGTCGTGCTATGTCCTATTCAGAAGACGACATCAAGACAAGTCCTTAGTCGAATTAAGAACAAAGTCATTCCGATGCTTGGGAAGCCGGAATCCATTCTATCAGATCACGGTACCTATTTCACAAGCAATGTTTTTAGGCAAGGTTTGGAGAGCCTAGGAATAAAACACATATTTTCAAGTATTCGTCATCCTTGTGGAAATCCGAGCGAAAGAACAATTCGCTGTGTCGCTAAATACTACAGAGTAATGATTCCTAACGAACACAATAAATGGGTAGACAAAGTAGGGGAAATTGAGATGTGCATGAACACTACTAAGCACGAGTCGACGGGTCAAGTCCCACTGATTGTACACCACAACAGATTGCCGGAAAGAACTTGGGACAAGATCATTCCTTGCCCAAGGGATCCATTATTAGCGCATGATTTGCGAATCCAGCGAACGAGAGAGCACATGAGGAACCAAGCGGACCGAAGGCTGAGACGGTACCGAGGAAAGAAGTTTCACCGAGAGTTACAAGAACAAGAATTAGTGCTGGTTCGTAGACCACCAATCTCCGACCCTAAGAACAAAGTCTTCGCCAAGTTCTGTCCGAAATTCATTGGCCCGTTCCGGGTAATTAAGAATCTGGGTAACAATGCCTACAGATTAGAAGAAGTGAGCACTGGTGCAAAATCTGTTTTTAATAGCGCCAATTTGAAACCGTACTACAGAAGGGAACCATTTGATGATTAGGAAAGATGATATGTGCAGAATCTGTATTGCCAAAAATTTTTTTTTTTTGAAAGCAAACACTCAAATCCACGGGGAGCGCGTGAGTACGCACTTTGTTTGTAAACAACGAGCAGCTGAGACGACGGGAGTGGCAACTACGTGAGGAGAAGGGGGAGACTTAGTGAAAATATGAATGACATTCCAGCGAGAAGGGAGCACACTAATTGAGTCAGAGGGGCATACACTCGAGCAGCTGAGTGAGATTTAAAGAGATGTGTTGTTACTACAGTGGATTTTGTTTTTGAAATCCAAACCAATAAATTGTTTCGAATTTCAAAACCTTGCTGAGGATAAATGAACCCTTATTGATCTTCGATAAATAAGTATTCATATTTATTATTATTATTACTACGGCCCAGGCAGCACATAAGGAAGTCGACTTGGATATTAGGGAGGCCAGCATTTCGTAATGATTGCAACAGAAGCTGAGTTGGTAGCTATTCCTGGGGGACGGCCAGAATTAGTCGAGTTCAAGGCCAAATTGTGCAACTACTGTACCAAAATTGGAGACATAAAGGAAGAATCACGAGGTCCTCTCAACGAACATACGATTGAATCAGCCAATCGCAAGAGACCAAGCCGTGACCACGAGGTGGACGGCGTCAGTAGTAAAAAGCGCGCGGAAGTGTATATCTAAGGAACCGCCGAACGGATTAATCTCCGCTCGAGTAATTTGAGACGTTGGATTTATTTGGAGAAGAATGACACTAGCCCCATCTTTGTGAGACAAAAACTCTGGAAGTTTTTATCCGACTCTGCCCCACTCCTCCGCCCTTGTCAGTTTCTCATAAATAGTCTGGCCTGACGCTAATCTAAATCTATTCTTGTGGAGCCGTCAGAGGCATACTCCACGCCAGTTTGAAGTGTGATTTTGACGCTCGAATTTATCTAAGTCTTATTGTGTGGAGCCTTCAGAGGTATACTCCACGCCAGTTCAAAAATGTGATTTTTACGCTCTAAAATCAGTGAAGCTAATTTATTTTCTGAGCTCTGGGAAGCTAAAGTCGCAGCGTTTGCAGTATCGAATTTTCAAAGCTATTATACATTTTGTTCTAAAATCAACTAAGTTGTGTGATCTAAATATTTCACGCCAGCGCGTGATAAACTGTAACATTCTTTTAAAGACGACGAGTTCAACTTTAAGGGGGAAGTATCGTATCACCCTAATTAGCGCTTACCAGAACCGAAGTCCAAGACGGGCGGAAATACCGGACGAGATAGCGACTGCGAGTGCAGCCAGGATTTTGAACTTGTTAACGAGCCAGTGGCGCGGACTCGAGATGTATATTTTATGTATAAATTGTGTGTATTGTATGTGTGTTTTTATAGTGCGTATGTGCGATATAATTAGGGCCAGTCTTCGCTATTAATCGCAGTAGGACAATTGTGGGTGAACTGAGTAGCCTGCAAGCGATTATAGATAGGCAAATATTTAACATTGAACTTTTCTGCCAAGGAGTCGAGACCAAGATGATCAGCACGTGGTTTGAAGTTGGGATGAGCTTCAAGAAATCAACGCAGACGACTACTATGGAGTGCTAAATTGTCCATAGGGCAATGGGTTGAGGAGGATGTCCTTAGTCCTGCATGCAGAAGCGGTGATGTACTAAAATTGGATTATTTCAATTATGTAGTTAGATTTGGCCGGGGAACTTTGTAAATAGTCATGTTTTTCTTTCTTGTTTTATAGCTGTTTTTCTTGTACCGACACTATATGTTTAAATGTCCGTTGGCGCGTGGCCAAAGTGTTTGTTGATATTTTGATTTTTTTTCTTGAGTCATGTGTAATGTACGCGGCGTGCGTGCGTGATTTTTATCCTTGCAATTGCGGAACCCGTTACATTCGATAAATGGTGCTTTATTAACGTTAATATTTGAAATAGGAATGGGAGGAAATGATTGTAAAACATTTTGCTGAACAGGTTATTATTCATGTTAGGGTAGCCGAGTGCACCAACTTAAAAGTAATTGTAGAACACCTTCGTTCTAATTTTGATAGATTTTTCTTGAGTCCTTTTCAGGTGACTAGTCACGGCATAGAACGATGGCGCCAGCATGTGGATATTATTTGTGTCTTTTATTTCAGGGTCTGTCACAACCCACACGTGTGATTAAGTGTGTGTTGATGTGTCTTGTGTGTGTTGATTCTACGTGAGGAGGGGGTAGTTGTCCTACCGCCCTTATATATTTTTGCTGCTGTTGTATTTTAGATGGAAAGACAGAGTTCTCTTGGGAGACTGCTGATTCTTATCCATATGTTTTTCTGACACACACGTATTATTGTGCTTTGGGGCACATTTCTTCGAGGTTCGACCCCATGTTCTGGGAGGTCGAGGTTATTGACACGTGGGTTGACAGACATGCAGAGTTCCACAAACCGCCCGTTTTGCCTGTGACTTATTTTGATAGGCAGTCCTTTTGTCCGACTGAACCCTGTAAGCTTTCATGCAGCAAACCTGTTCATTGTGATGGCTAATTTTTAAGCCATAATTAATTGGGGAGTTCGCCATGTGTGTAACGGATTGTTGTACCTTGTATGGATAAGAATATTGTGATTAACGTAAATGTTGGCTGTTTGCCTATTGCTTTGTTGATGACTCGATTTCATGTAATTTTGTTTGTCACACCCGTGTGGTGTAGTGGTAGAGTATTTGTAAATTTTGACAGCGGTCATTTGAGTATTTTCCTATTGGTCACGTGTTAATGTACTTGTGTTGATTTGTATGAGAAGTCCTAAGTTTTTAGGCAGTAAATGTTGCTACGGCAATTTAAGTCCAATTTCACGCGGAAATTTTGTGTTTGTTTATAGTAGATTTAGGAAGTGTCGGTTTAATTTAAGTATTGTAGTTGTGTTCCCTTGTGTCGGTCTAGCTCTAGGAAATGCGGATTCGTTGTTTGAAGGGTCATTCTGGATGATAACGAATCACGCATTCAAAGTACACATCGTGATGCATGTAGAACGGCGTACGCACTTATATGGTCACTTTTGCATCTTTTATTTAAGGACGCTTGGTCCAGGTAATTAATCTCTCCAGAGATATCGCCTAAGTTTTTGGCATTTTTATTAAGCGGGAGTCAGTTGGGAGTTTTTGTTGTTAATTGTTTATGTGTAAATATGGTGATTTGTTATTAAATTCAGTTGTTTTAACCCTGGCTGCACTCTTTCCTGCATGTTATTTTGTTATATGTTACCCTGCAAGTTAATGAAGCGCCCTGACAGCAACTTACGAATATGACCTGTTACGCCCCGAATCTGAGTCTCATATGCTTCTTTGCAAGGGTTCACTTTATAGATTTTGGTACGCTGAATTCGCAAATAACAATAATATTTTCGTTTTTTAGCTCTCTTTTTCGTGCTATGTGAAGCGAGTTTCTGATTTTAGCTCTCATTTTTTTTAAATTTCAGGAATGCCAATGGATGCTATATTCTGTTTCTAGCAACACAGTCTGAGATTGCTTGTCCACGCAATGCTCCTTTGTGTATCAGGACGTGAGTTTTTGAGTTACTGTGTGCAATCAAAACTGCTCCTTTTGGTATTGAAACTTTTACGAGAGTTTCTGAGTTACTCTGTGGATTCAAAACTTATGTTATAATACCCCGCAGATGTACTAATAACCCCAACAAATTTTCGTCCATTATAATATGTGAAGAAAATAAAAGTTTCAATAATTTCCAACCTGAGCTAATCTAGATTTTTAAATGTCATTCTCAACTTCAGTACACTCAAATCTATATACGTCAACTATTTTGGCCTTTGTAAAAAAAACGTTATGCAGTGAACAAACGCTTCTTTGAAGATAAAAACGCAATGAAAATATACGGCAGAATTAAGTATATTGTGATAATTGTTGTTTTAAGGGTTCGAACACCTAGGGTATCGACCCCTGATGATATGGTGAGAGTGAACACTATCTACTAACTTGCATCTAACTTATATCCTAAAAGATGCAATTGACAAAACAGGAAATAGGGAGATAAAAGACAGTGAACAAAATGTCATCAACCTTCTAAGAATGAAGATTGAGTTTCTTGGAAGGAAATAGAACCATAAATGGCATATAAGAAAGGGAAGCAGGAGAGAGTGCGCATCAAATAAAGAGGAAAAAGGGGAAAATGGATCCAGCTCAGTATCCCTCAGGGTAGCCAACTCCCGAACCAACCATCCGTGAGCCTTTATTAAGGGTGAAGCACTATCCAGGGTACACCATAAGTGGTGGGGCCACACACCCTGCTTCTTTTAGGGCCTTGAGCAGATTTCAGGTGATACCATGAAAATAAAAGAATGAGGGCATCAGCAAAGATCAGGCAAGGTGGGAAAATGAAAGGCACCCAAGGCCTCGGATGCTCCAATACCTTCGGGGTCGGAAGAGAACAAAAACGACCAAGGGTTGTTGACAGGAATGCTGAAAGAGATGAGCCCGGCACAAGTAAGTTGAATGAATGCTGGACTCAGCTGGGGTCCCGTGGTCACCAACCCCGCGTCTCTCTAGTTTCGGAGCCCCTGGGGGGAGGGGGAATTTAATAGCCTACATTGAATGATAGAATTTCAAGAAAATATTCCCATATGAGTAAGAACCAAATTTAACAAAACTCATTGCTTACAAACAAATACACAGTTAGTTATTGTTTTAAGGGGCGGAACTACGAGGTCATCAGCCCATAAACTAACACTCAAACTAACAAACAAAACAAATACAATATTGAGACCGTCAAGGTTGGAGTTGTCAGGATAGCCAACAACCGCAATAACTTCCCTAACATCTCACCCGTCGGACACATAATTTAATTGCCGTGAGGATCAGGTGAACTTCCAAATAGGCTAGAGTGGCACGAGAGTCCGTAGTCCACAGGGATCGTGGTACATGGTGACGATGGTCATAGACTGCCTAAGGTAAGGTTCACCTTAAAAACTAGACTGAGAAAATAAACATCCAGACTTATGTAAAACACCGTGAAAATTTATTGATAAAATTCACAAGCCCCTAGCCTAGTTCGGAGGGCTACAATCGGCTAGTCCGCAAGCTAATAAACAAACAAAAATAAAGAGCAGATCCCTACCTGAGAAGTTACGCAAAACCCTCGCGAAAGATCTAACTCACAATAATAAAGCAACAACAGCAACACTAGGAAAATGGTACGACGCAAGTCCCTAGTTCAAGTCACAAGATCAAACTAATATCAGAGTTTATATTTAACAGGGTAGCAAAACAAATCTAAGTTAGGATGATACCATCTCCACATTTACATTTAACGTTAATTCATCTAGCTAAGTCCTATCAATTAATAACAAAGTTTACGGCGATGACGTCCGTAATAATACAATTACATTCAAAAGCTAAGTGTACAGCCATGAAAAAAACAACATTTAATTGTTCTTAGAAACTATGTGCTAACAGCACACAATACGGTAACATGTAGGATTTATACACTTGTACATCATAAATAAGTAATGAAATAGACACAGTAGTTTTATTAAAATGCCTGCCTGCACCTTGGTTTACTCTTTGTAAGCCATAGTCATCTATAGTGTAGTTACGGTGACGAATGCGTAGTTAAGACTACGTCTAACATCGCATGGCCTGCGCTTCACAAACTACGAACTCAAGGTTCGAGCATGCTTCAGGTCGCTTCAATAGTGTCAGCTGTCCTTGTCATTTCCACAAAAGGAAAAATACCTTCATCTGCACGGCTATGTCAACAGTTCCAAAATGCAAAAGAACAAAGTTAGGTAGAAAGAATTCGTTAGTTAACTTTTGTTTACCAAAATTATGCGTTTTATTATTAAGATGTCGGTTTAGGTTTATCGTTGGTTTATGGCGAATAATATTGACAATAGCCTGGGCACGGAGTGTCTCCACTGAGATCATTCTCCACCAAAAAGCCTCGACTCAACAGTCGGAATATAATCAACGAGCAATAACAATTCGGACGCACAATAACACAAGTTACCAGCGGCGCAAAGCTCGCGTTCAATAACTCTGGGACGGGCCTGCACACTACAGTTACCCTCCAATAACATCTAGTCAACGGGAACAATCCCGGACAAGGCATACTCAAAATACCTTCATACAATAACTTCCTGCTATAACAGGGTAGCCTTCAACTTACTATAGAAAACCTGACATAACTGTACACGTCAACGACGGTACACGCAGCAGAACGTTTAACTAACAAAAAACAATCTATAAAACATGTGATCAGATACAGGAATGGACACTGAGTTCCATAAGCTAAATTGCAATGAAAGGAAATGCGAATACAAATCGTATTCTGTCCTTTGTCAAAGTAGCTCCGTCTCACAATATAACAGGCGTGCTTTCAAGGGCACTGGGTCTCAAACCAGTTTATGTGTCGCTAGCAGGTTTCAACATTCCTGCGTTCCACTGACACAACACATTGACTCTCCAAGGCCGGCGATTTAAACAAATAAAACTATACATCTGGCCTCTTCATAAAAAACTTTACCATAGGTTAAAAACCTCGAAGAATACGTGTATTAAAAAACACGCTATAAATCTGAATACAATAATACAATTCCGTCTTCTAAACCAAAGACGTCTAAATGATAGTAATGTCACTATTACTGGAGCTCTTTGCTCTCAAATATAATTCAGTAGTTGCTTGTACAACATCAAGTAAATGCGTGTCTTCACATGACACTAACAAAATAACAATTGTGACGCAGATTTCACACTCTGAATCTGCTTAATGATACGTTGAGAACTGGGTTCGATGCTTGACAACGAAACATTCCTTCTAATTATTAGGTTCACACTTGACCAAGAATAGCTTCTGAGCTTATTCAAAATGAAATATAATGCGGTTACAAAACTGGTAATTACAGTTGACTACCTAACTGATACGACTGTTCTAACGACAGTCAGGGGTGTAACAAAGAATGGCTGCAAAGAATGCAGTTAACTAATCCTGGCATCTGATTGCCATAACTAAAGTCAGCAAAGACTTGAAAAATCACCCCAAATAGTGTTGAACAAAGTAGCCTCAAATGACTACGGTCACGTTTAGCAAAATATAGGCATTGACGTTCTACGACGTTCATCAGGCTGCACCAGGGCTGACCAAAATGTCTGACCCAAGGGTGTCTCACTCTAACTGAAATAAATGACATCTAATTAAACTAGTTACATTCCCTACCTATAAAAATGGCTGACACTGAGTGCGGTTGGTTCACAAACTACATTTAATCTACTATACCACCAGAAACTAGAACAAGAAAGGGGTATCCAAAAACTCACGAAATGGAGAAGCTCTCACTCAGCCCTCTATTCAACAACAAGGGTTGTAAAAAATCATCTCTGGCTCTCTGGAACGGTATCATCCTCATCAGGATTCCCATCTGGACTCCTACAAAGACCAGGGTTCGATCTGTCCCTGTCGACAACTTCGTGGATATGCTGGATATGCCTGGAAATGGCATCCTGGGTTCCTTCCTCCTCGTTCGCTGTTCTAGAAGTTCCACCATCATGCTGGATCCCGTAGAAACATCACCCTCATACCGGGATGGTATTAGCCCATGATGACGGTTTCAAACATGGTGAAGAATAGTCCAATCACGTGGATAGTGAAATAAGTTGCGTAATAATTCATTCTTTCACTTTCAACAATATAATGTTCGTCGTAAATGTTATAGGCTTCAATTGCAGTATATGGCACGGCCTTTATTGCGTCGATGTGAATTAACATGTGAGCTAACACTGTTTTATGATTCTGCACGTGCTAGTGACGCTACTTTTATATCACGTAGCATCCGTGAATTATGCGTCGTTTTTGAAATGAAAGTTTCACTTTGGCAACTTAAATATGTCATATAATCATAATCACACTTATTCATAATAGTTGTAACACATTTACCTGTATATTTTCCACTAGGCACTTGGCCCTCCACATACACGTGGGTACAAAATGTGGTGTTACGGCAATGTTATGCAATTCACTTATACTTGCCAATTATTATTTCCCAAAATTCTTATTTGGCTCACTGTGCTTGGATAACAGTGAATAGTAGTATTCGCGTGCTCGATGGCACCTGATAATCACTTTCAACGCTCAACAGCGGATATTCTCTACGTCTTGTAGGACAAATACAATTCCACGCCTACACAGGGCGGATTCTCCAGACGTAGTGCAAGGCACTGAGTGTCTCTAGGAAGTAGGTCGTCAAAACGAAGTCGTTGAGCGACTACTTACGTTCCTGTTTGCGTATCTGCAAGGGTATTACCTTACCTTAAGTAAAATAAACATTCTACAAAATGTTTTAATAATGCAGCATGACGAAATGGAGTCTTGTGGAAAGATAAAATTAATTAATAAGACCTCAGATAAAGAATGAGCAGTTTTCACCAAAGTCAAAAGTGCGATTCACCGCTACTACAAAGAGTATAGCGTGATCTCTCAGCTCCACGTGGCGTTCTGGGTGTGTTCAAAGGTACACCATCCCATCATAAATGTTCTGTTATAAAAAATATCACATGAACCATAGCTCAGCGGGTTCAATATAACCAACAATTCTTGACAAGTTGCGCTAGTTTATAGTAACTGCTGCAAAAAAATAGTATATACTGTATATTGTTAATACCATCAAACATATTAATTTGTAAACATATTTAATAGCCTAAGTATTAAGGATCTGATAATGACTGCTAGACGATCGAAACTGGTCATCCAAGTGTATTTATTAATCACATGTAATATTATTCAGGATTAAGGTTCAGGATGATGATGATAATTGTTGTTTTAAGGAGCCTAACATCTAGGTTATCGGCCCCTGAAGGTTTGGGTGAACGTGAAGATGATAATGAAATGTTAACTATAACTAAAACTAACTATTAACTTATATACTAGAAGAAGAAATGGAAAACAAGAGGAGAATAAGGCAAATAAAGGACACGAGGAAAATAAATGCCCTCCACCCTCGATGAATACGGATTGAGGGACTTGGAAGGAAGGAGAGCCATAAAAGGCAGGTAAGAAATTGAAAGAGGAGAGGGTCCGCCCCAGAGGAAATGGATAAAATGGGGAAAGCCGGACCCAGCTCAGGTTCCCTCGGAGTCACGAACTCCCGAACTCACCAGCTGTGAGCCCCTGAGGGTGTAGGAATATCCAAGGTGCACCAGAAGTGGTGGGGCCTCCTTGAGGGCCTTGAGCAGAAGGCAGGAGATAACATGAAATGAAAAAGAAGGCTGACCCCTCGTAGAAGGAGGGTATCAGAAAAGATGAGACAAGGGCCAATTAAGGCGGGAAAGGAAGAGACTCCCTAGGCCTCGGATACCCTAATACCGTCGAGGTCGGAAGAGAACAATAGTTGACCAAGTGTGAGGTCGACAGGAAAGAAGACAAGGTGGAGACCGGCACAAGTAAGTGGAAGCAATTCCGGACTCAGCTGGGGCCCCGTGGTCGCCCCTGGGGGAGGGGGCAAGATTAAGGAAACACTCTTTACAATTGAGTAGAAATGTGTTGACCGACTGAAGAGCATAACATTTCATTACGAAGGCAACGCTGAAAATGGTCTCCAACACGATAATATTTGGCGAGAACCGCATTGATGCGCTGATTTTTAGCCTGTTTTCAATTTTGAAAAAATAGGCTTATGAGATCACCTCTTGTCCGTGTGTGTGTCCGTGTGTGTGTGTGAGGTGTGTGTGTGTGTGTGTGTGTCCCTAATAGCTTTTTAATGGCTGGAGGGATTTCAATGAAACTCGGTAAGTTCATAGCACTATTCCGGACGACCCCGACCGTGCCCTTCAAATTTAGTTACGTCTCACCAATCCAACATGGCGGCTGTGCGAAATATTTCACCAGCATTCAATATCTCCGAAACTATTACCGATATCACCCTGGATTTTTTTACGGTGATAAAGGAAACTACTAGAAGTTCACCTATGTGACTTTTGAAAAACTGGTAACTACAAAACCAACATGACGGCAACGCGAATTCGCGACTTTTAAATAGACGTTCCTCGCGATTGAACCAACCAAACGCAATATAACTTGGTACAGTATATGTTTATACACATTGTAATGCTACGACATCTAACTTGGTTCAATTATTTACATAACCACAAGATGGCGGATGTGCGAAATATTTCACCGGCATTCTATATCTCTGACACTATTAGCGGTATCACCCTGAAATTTTGTACGCAGATAAAGGGCACTACTAAAAGTCATCTATAAGACTTTCAAAAACCAGTTAACTACTCAACGAACAAGGCGGCCAAGCGAATTTGAAAATTTTAAATAGACCTTTCTCGCGATTTAATGTTCCAAACGCAATGAAATCTGGTACAGGAAATGTTTATACACATTGTAATGCACTGGTATCTAATTTAGTTCAATTGTTTACATAACCTCAAGATGACGGCTTTGCGAATTTTAAAATTAAGTTTTTATTTCTTGTGTCGTAATCATGCGATCGAAGTGAAAGTTTGAATAATGAACCTACGCAATAATTCTCCTTTAATGGTTCATGACTATGGCCTATACATTTAACAATCCAACATGGCGACCATCCGAAATATTTAAACGGCTCTAAATATCTACGAATCTATTATAGCAATCAAACTGAATTTTGTTATGTTCATAGGGACTATGAACTTAGTTCACCGATAGGACTTTAAATAACCTGGTGATCACAAATCCAACATGGCGGCGACGCGAAGTATAAATATTCACATGGACGTTTCTCGCAATTTATCCTTCCGAGTGCAGTGAAACTTGGTACAGTAAATCCTTATACGAATGTTAATCCACTGGCATCTAATTTATTTCAATTGTTTCCATAACCACCAGATGGCAGCTGTGCGAAATTTTAATATCTCCTTGTTACTTCTTGTGTCCTAATTATGCAATTGAAGTTTGAATGCTACACGTACACAATATTCTTCATGTAACAGTACATAACTCTAGGACCTACATATATAAAACCCAACATGGCGACCATCCGAAATATTTAGTCGGTTCTCAATATCTACGAATCTATTACAGCAATCAAACTGAAATTTTGTATGTAGATAGAGGCGATTAACATAAGTGGGATATATGAAAATAGGCTGTATAGTTCTTCACGGAACTACTTGTTCCTCTTCAAAGACAATCTTCTACGAAATCATTCGCTTTAGTCCGATGTCACTGAAGCGGCAGTTTTGTTCGAGAACGAGTCCCTAGGTGCTCCTAAATTATCTATTTAGACTAGGTTATATTAATGTTACCTTCTTTAGTAGTAAACGAAGTTTGATACTTTACTAAGGCAAATCTGAAAATGGGCTTCAAACACCATAAAGATTTTATGTAATAAGAATTCTAAGTTATGTGTCAGTAATGTTGGTAATCCAGGATCAGAAAATACTACTGTACTTCAATTATTCAACTGAAGATCAAGGGAGAATCTATCTTAGTTGTAATGTGTTTTAAGACGGTCGTTGTTTTGTCCATGACCTTTTATTGTTTGAGCTCCCATGTATTCGGAAAGCGATGTTGAGTTTGGCCAAATGCCAATACTACACACATCAAAAAAAGTTTTGCATCACCTCGGTTCCCAGATCTCCGGCATATAGACGTTGACTGTGTATATTGTATCCAAGATACAATCCCTTTGACTGTTCATAGATGTCACTAAAACTGCTCAAAGATGTAAACAACCATGCATGAGCAGGGCCTATTAGACGGAGGGGGTACGACAGCCGATCAGTTCCAGTCATTCCACCAGGACGAAGGTACGCTGCTCATGTTGTCTGTAGTTCTACCATGCCTAGAAGGTCAATACCGCAGTTCGATCGCGTCCGCATTGTTACTTTGTGTCAAGAAGGGCTCTCAACAAGGGAAGTTTCCAGGCGTCTCAGAGTGAACCTAAGCGATGTTGTTCGGACATGGAGGAGGTACAGAGATACAGGAACTGTCGATGACAGGCCTCGCTCAGGCCGCCCAAGGGCTACTACTGTAGTGGATGACCGCTACTTACGGATTGCCGCTCGGAGGAACCCTGACAGCAATGCCACCATGTTGAATAATGCGTTTCGTTCAGCCACAGGACGTCGTGTTTCAACTCAAACTGTGCGCAATAGGCTGCATGATGCGCAACTTCACTCCCGACGTCCATGGCGAGGTCCAGCTTTGCAACCCCGACACCATGCAGCGCGGTACAGATGGGCCCAACAACATGCTGAATGGACCCCACGGAATTGGCATCACGTTCTCTTCACCGATGAGTGTCGCATATGCCTTAAACCATACAATCGTCGGAGACGTGTTTGGAGGCACCCTGGTCAGGCTGAACGTCTTAGACACACTGTCCAGCGAGTGCAGCAAGGTGGTGGTTCCCTGATGTTTTGGGGTGGCATTATGTGGGGCCGACGTACGCCACTGGTGGTCATGGAAGGCTCCGAAACGGCTTTACGATACCTGAATGACATCCTCCGACCCATAGTGCAACCATATCGGCAGAATATTGGAGAGGCAATTGTCTTCATGGACGACAATTCTCGACCTCATCGTGCACATCTTATGAATGCGTTCCTTCAAGATAACGACATCGCTCGACTACAGTGGCCAGAATGTTCGCCAGACATGAACCCTATCGAACATGCCTGGGATATGTTGAAAAGGGCTGTTTATGGACGTCTTGACCCACCAACCACTCTGAGAGATTTACGCCGAATTGTCGTTGAGGAGTGGGACAATTTGGACCAACAGTGTCTTGATGAACTTGTGGATAGTATGCCACGGCGAATACAGGCATGCATCAATGCAAGAGGACGTGCTACTGGGTATTAGAGGTAGTGGTGTGTACTGCAATCTGGACCACAAATGCTGAAAGTCTAGCTCTATGATGGTACAACATGCAATGTGTGGGTCTCATGAGCAATAAAACGAGCTGAAATGTTGTTTGTGTTGATCTCTATTCCCTTTGTATTTAACGGTTCCGGAACTCTTGGAACCGAGGTGATGCAAAACTTTTTTTGATGTGTGTACTAAACTCTTATTATATTTGCTCTACTGCTCTTCACTCAGCTTGCAGTTTTGCTTCAATAATCGATGAAGCAAAATACGGCATATATTTGAATCACAATAGTTCCAAACAGTGACTTCTTATACGAAGAATGCGTATTCTTGTAATGAAATTTGAATAATTTTAAAGTTCGTTTTAATTGTTATCGATGAAATAGTACCTTATTGTAAGTCCTGGAGAATCTGTCTCAAACCTGTACCTTCATAATTACAGTTACACTAACGTATGCTCTTCGGAGACCACCTCGTGGCGCAGTGGTTAGCATAGATAGCTGTCACCCCCGAGGTACCGAGATTCTAGTACACTTTTATCAGGAACTAATTAAGTTACAGGCCTGATCTTTTTTAATGTGCTGGTAACCTTGTAATTTTATAGAATTTATGGAAAGATACTTAAAATAATCATTTTCTTTTCAATTTATACATTAGAAAATCATAAATTTTAAGAGGCAGAAGTATTCTTAGAGTTTGGTAAATTTAAACGGCTCAAAATAATTATTCTAGAAAAACCAATCCGTTCATTTTTTCAAGCCATATGTTCTTTACATTTCAGGAAGAAATCAAATATCCTAGACAAGAAAGTTTTATCATCCTCATTTCATCTTTTCCAGCTGACACTGGGTGGGGGCAAATATGGTTCCTCTCCACATTGTTCTGTCGTTCCACCATTCCTCTTCCGACATGGTGTTCCAATCCAGGTTCCGTTTACTAATGCTATTCTTCACCGAGACCATCCAACGCATTCTTGGTCTTCCTCGTCCTCTCTTCCCAGTCATCCGTCGTTCCAGTGCTCGTCTTGGTAGCCTTACTTCATTCACCCGTTTGACATATCCAAACCATCTCAATCTGTTTTGCTCCAGTTTGTCATTTAGTTCCTGTACTCCCAGTTCTTTCCGTATATCTTCATTTCTCACTCTGTCGCTCCTCATTTTCTGGACCATAATTCTCAGGAATCTCATCTCTACTGCTTGTACTCTGCTCTCATCCCTCTTAGTCATTGTCCAAGTTTCAGCTGCATATGTCTTTATAGGAACATAATATGCTTTGTACATAACTTCTTAAGCCTTGATTGGTATATCCTTGTTCCATTCTAGTCCCCGTTCCTGTTAGTAGAAAGCACTCCCGAGTTGTATTCTTCTGCTAATTTCCAAATCTAGTCTTCCATCTTCAGTCAGTTCACTTCCCAAGTATTTGAAATTTTTCACCACTTCCAATTCCTTATCTCCTACTCTGATTATTCATTTTCCTTCACCACCACTGTTTTACTCATCTCCACATTTATCTTCAATCCCCATTGCTTAATCTTTTCATTTATTACCGGTACGTCTAACTGTTCTTGTACCTCCATCTCATCCTCGCCCCAGATAACAACATCGTCTGCAAACAACATTACCTTCATCTTTGCCCTATTATAGTCTTTCATTGCTGCCTTCATGATGTCATCCATCACCATTAAGAACAATAATGGTGACAAATATGGTAAACGTGTACTAAACTTGAGAAATGTAAAAGCAAGCAAGATATTTGTATAGTGTAAAATAAACAAAATTGACTAATCAGAAAAATAAGGTGCGTTCGAAAAGTAACGAGCCGGAGGATACCTTTCCTGCACTCGTGTGGATGGCCTTGCCCTTTTTGGGTGGTGGTGACCCTTGATGCTTCCTCTGGAGGGTTTGTCGTTTGGAATCTGGTTCGAAGTGATGACACCATGAATCATCTCCAGCCACCACTCGTGCCAGAAACCCATTCTCTTCCCACGCATAGCGCTACAGATGACCAAGACAGTGGGCCATTCGACATGCTTCCTGGTGTGGTTGAAGACTGTGGGGCACCCATTGGACACACACTTTCCGCAAGTGCAGTCGTTCCTTCATGATGGTGTGCACACTTCCGATGCTCAATTCGACCACGGCGGCTATGGCGTTCACTGTCACTCGGCGGTCCTGGGTAATGAGTGCATCAACCAGCTGGACGTTGTCATCGGTAATGCAATGGGGTGCCCCAGACCGGACATCATCGGCTAACGACACCCGTCCTTCCCTGAAGCGCTTGTGCCACGCCTTGACCCTTGCAAGGGACATGCAGTGTTCGCCGTACACATGTGACATTCGGCAATGAATGTCCGTTCCCCCTACTCCTTCCGCTGTCAGAAACCGAACAACACCTCTTTGCTCTTCGGTTGACGCCTCCATGTCACTGTTTGCAATGCGACTGGCAGCGTTGGACGATTGATGCATGCTGCTGCTCACTTTGTATCGTCACGTGACGTGTACGCGTGCCCTCTTGCGATGGGCTGTGACCTTCCACGTTCTGGTCGTAACCACACCTTGTTACACACGCCACGATTAACCGATGTAGTCACCGGTTTGCGCATTACAGCCTCCGGCTCGTTACTTTTGGAACTCACCTTATAGTACTGGACAGATATAAATTCAGAGAACTAGTTGACAAACTCTAAATTTTGGACCACCCAAACATTGCATCAAAGGGAACCTGGACGAAGGAGCGCAGAAAGAGCCATAGCGTGAACTGATTTTCGGAAAACAAGAAAGCACGATCAGCTGGATAGGTTCAATCGCACTCCTTAGCCTGGCATAACAATGTAATAATAATTTTCATTGTATTTATTTATTAAACACTGTTGATATTACATTATTATGATATTAGTATGCTTCGGTGGCGTAGTCGGTAGCGTGCTGAACTGCTATGCACAAGATGGCGGGTTCAAGCCCGGCCGAAGTCGTAGGATTTTTAAGAGCGTTGAAATCCTTCAGTATGCCTTTCTTCGGTGGGGAAGTAAAGATGGCGGGCCCATGTCATAGATGTATGGCACGTAAAAGAACCTACCACTGCAATTGATGGTGTGTAGGAAAATGTGTAGGTTATATTTGGCTAGTAAGAAACGCTCTATAAGTTCCAACGTTCACTGCTATTGTTAGTGACAGTATCATCTGGTAGCCAAGGCTGTAACTAATTGAACTTGTTGGAGCCCTCGAGCGTTCATTTAAAATAACCAGCGTATGGCCTTTGGCTGCGATTCATATTATCACATATCATTATTGTGAAATGTCCCTCGAATCTGACACCAAATCCAGTACAGTTTATCTGTGAGACATATTAATAATTATTTACAACATATATACAGATTGTATTTCAATACAAGAGCACATGCAAATGATATGTGTTTTGTTCTATAATTTACATAGTCTAATAACTACTACTACAGCCCATGAAGGGCCTAGGCCTACCAAGCGACCGCTGCCCAGCAATTTGGCCTGCAGATATTGGGGTGACGCGTGATCAGAGCATCGGGTCCCCTCGGCCGTTAATCCAGGTTTTCGAGATTGGGACGCTGTCTCACTGTCTGACAGCTACTCAATTGTCCTCATGAGGATGAGTGCACCCTGTTCCAGCCCTCACGTCAGTTTCTAAAATCCCTCACGGAGCCGGGAATCGAACCCGGGGCCTCCGGGCGAGAGGCAGACGCGCTACCCCTACACCACGGGGCCGGCAATTAATAATAATAATAATAATATACGGTATCTGGGATTGTAAATGTTTTCTTTCCAGCAAATAAGCTGAGAATGTGTAAGCGCTTGCGCAATATAAATAATAACAATAATACTGTGGCTTTCAAAGAGCCGGAGTGCTGGAGTTTTGCCATGAAAGGGATCTTTAACCAGCCTGCAAATCTACTCATGGCCACCTCGTAGTTAAGCAGCTAACAATCTTGGCTATCACCCCGGAGGTCCAGGTTAGATTCCTGGCTCTGCCAAAAAAAAAAAATCTGGGCTGAGGGCTGGAACAGGGCACACTCAGCCTCGCGAGGAAAAACTGAGAATCGGCAGGTTAGATTCCCACCTCAACTATCATATAAGTGGTTTTCCGTGGTTTCCCACTTCTACTCCTGGCAATTGCTGAAATGGTACCTAAATTAATGCAACGGTCACCTTCTTCCAAATCTTAGCCTCAGTTAGAACGACACACACTACTACAGCCACCACAATTACACAGGCAGGCAGTTTCCAAGCACACGGGGATACATTGCCACAGAGCCCCTAAATGAATCAATAACAAGAAATTCCGTGACTAACTAAAGAGCCTACTTTTCTTAAAATTAAGTTTCATGCCAATGATTAATCTACAGTATATGAACCTATCTAGAATAATGACGAAATTAAGTTGGTAATATCGAAATGTCTAATTAGTTCGAAATATACCTGGTATAATGTAGCCCAATATAGCATTACAGTAGGCAGTCCTGGTGACTGAATATATTCTTAGTTCCATCTCTTAAGGTACAGAATAAAAAAATTGGTTGAAGTCCAATGGACGTTATTGCAGTTAGACATTGGATCTATCAGCACGCGTAAAAGCATGTTGGCAACAATGTCATGCGTGTGCTGGTCAGAAATAGCCTAATCTGAAATATTATAATATCTTGTTGTGCCAATTTTGGACGAAATCCATTTTTTAGTATAGAAGTTACATGTATTTTAAAATTGGACCTATCAGCAGGCATAGAACCATGTTGGCAGCACTGACTTATATTAATTATTCCAAATTAATCTAGAATGTCAGGTGCTATACGTGTGCATACTATAGGGCTGTTGGCTTGCATACTTCCTGATATATTGATATTAGGTTAAAAATATCGACAGCATTTATTAACAGTTGGCAGGCCTGATTGCTCTTAAGAATACTTATAGTCATATCTGATATGTTACACATAGCACATACGAAATTTGGTTGAAATCCAACTGAGAGTATAGAAGTTACATGTATTTAAAAATTGGCCTTATCAGCAGGCTTAGAATCATGTTGGTAGAACTGAAGTATATAAGTTACTCCAAAATTAATCTAAAATGTCAGGTACTATACGTGTGCATAGTTTAAAGCTGTCGGCTTGCATACTTTCTGGCATATTGGTATTTGGATAAAAGAATAGAGAGAGCAATTATTAACAGGTGGCAGCCCTGGTGGCTCTTAAGAATACTCTCAGTCATATCAGTTTATGTGCAGATATTACATACAAAATTTGGTTGAAATCCAATTGATAGTGTAGAAGTTATAGGCATTTAAAAATTGGACATATCAGAAGGCTCACAATTATTTTGGCAACACTGTCATGTATGGCCTCCAGGAAGTCAAACTGAAATAGTGTTATCTACATGTGTGCCAATTTTGGAATAGCTCCCATGAATACCTTCCAAGATATCCAACATGGAGCTCAAATTTCTCGTGCGTTTTTTCAGCAGTTGGTAGCACTGACATCATTTTCAAATAAGGACGTGAGATATTCCTGTATACATCTTTACTCATGCTAAATTTGGTTTCGATTTCTGCAGCCGTTTAGGAGTTGAATGGACACACACACACACACACACACACACACAGAGAGAGAAGGACAGACAGACATTTTCCCGGATCGATCTCATAAGTCAACTTTTTCTTCATTTTTGCAAAATGTGAAAAGTAGGCTAAAACTGATTTAAATCCAACAAAAAGGCATCTGCTGATAAGCTTGTTATCACTTCAAACATAGTAGGAGGCACACTTTGGGTAGCAGACTAAAATGATAAGAGAATCAGCGTGTTCCCTCAGAGAGGCTCAGGGTTTAAACGAGTTGTTGATTCTTTATGGGATGTGTGACAACATGGTCATGTAGCCTCGTGTACATGGATGTGCGTAAAAGTTGTCTGGTAGCCTGTGTCACTGTCATGTCTGTACTAGTATGTGAACTTGTACTTGAGGTAGGATTTGGGTACAAAGCGGCAGTGGGCTTAAGTTAGGTACCATCCCGGTATTTACCTGGAATAGAAGTGGGGAAAACAACGGAAAACCACTTCCAGTATGGTTGAGGTACATATCGAACCTATCTCTTCTTAGTTTTGACTCAAGATGATGAGTTAACCCCGTTCCAGCCCTCAGACCAGAAGATAAATTTATTTGCAGAGCCACTATGGCAGCTAAGAATGATGTAAGAATTCTCTCAGTTAGTAGGGTGATAGAATACTTGTTACTTCCCGACCAATCTGATTGAGCACTCTTGTGTTGACCGACAGAAAGGCAATTCTGTTGATAAAACCTATGTGTTAGTGATGGTTGTACAGAGTATTTGTTGTTGGGGCTAGGATTTTTTTTGCCACAATGATGCTCTTACCCAAAGAGAAATAAGATGTCTGTCCCATTACCTCAGAGACGTTATTGACATCTAAACCTACATAAATTTAAAATAACTAAGGTGATTACAACCGGAAGCACTGGAGGTCATAATTCTATAAAATTAATTTTATGACGTAAATATTTCCAAAATATGTAAAGTACTTTTTTCAAATTTTTGGGTTTTAGGCAAGGTTGTGACTTCCAGAGCCTTCTGGGTGGCTCGATATTTAACCGGACGTGCTCGCTCCTGAAAAAGTGCACGTCTTATTTGAACGTACAGGTCGATTTTCGAAATAGCTTATGTACACTGGGAAATTTGTGTTTTTACTATAATGGTATCATTATTAGGCTGGTAATAATCAACATTCAGATAATCGACTAGTTGACTGATTTCTGAACTTTTATTAAAATCGACATTGCGATAAAATAGACTTTTCAGTAAAATCGATTGTTCGGTAAAACAGAATCTAAGGTCAAGCCCACTATTCGGTAAAGGAGCTACGTTTTTCTTAAAGACAAGCGGCTTAGATGGCGTAGTTGGTAGCATGCTGAGCTTCTATGCGCAACATCGCGGGGTCAAACCCGACCGAAGTCATTGGATTTTTAAGTGTCAAAAATCTCTCAGTATGACTTCCTTCGAAGGGAAAGTAAAGCCGGCGGGCCCACAACATAGATTTATGGCATGAAAAAGAACTTTCCAGTAACTTAAATTTTGTGAAGCGAAAATTTGTAGGTTAGATTTGTTTAACGCTCTAAGATCCAACGTTCATCGCCAGGTGCTGGTTGCGGTGGCATCTAGTAGCCAAGTTCACAGCTAGGTGTCGTTGAAGGTAGCATTTGGTAGCAAAAGTAGAAACCACTTGCAATTGATGGTCTGTAGTCCTTTACTGAATGAAAGATAACACAGACTAATACAGCCATCACAATTAACACCGGTTATCAGACAGTTTCTAAACACACACAAAGTACACTGCACTACATGACCGCTTTATCACAGCCCCTAAACTGAGGAACCAGCCAACTTTTCTATAAGACGTAGATAACGTACATTGTGCATGTGACCGACCGATCTTAGGTTAGGATGGCTGAGTTAAAATCGCCGAATTGAGAAAATCGACTAGTCCGTCTACTTTACGCATTGCGAATTGCGGTTTGTGCTGCGTTGGTTCGATTGTACATCCGCTTTAAAGTGGGTTCACAATCTCATGCGAGCGTGTGACGTGATTGAACAGCGTTCCATGCCCGTCGGATCGAGCGTTGCACTCAGCGTTGTCATTTGCTTTCTCATCACCGTGTTTGTTCACACCATCCACTCCCGTATTGTATATTTGACAATAATTGCGAAGGTTTATGCTCCTGCCCGTTTGAAGCTCGGAATTCCCCAACCAAAACACCAACTTTACCGAAAGAGAACAGTTTGCGACAAATATCGATGTTTACGGCAAAACAATATTACCGAAAATCGACTTGTGCATACATTCTATTTTTACAGAAAATTGAATTTTACCGAAAGTTGGTTTTACCGAAAATCGTTTTCGGCCTTGGTCATTCGAGTAATGGTTTGTCGACGGTCGAAAATCGATTTCCGGTAATTAAAAAATTGCTGAGTTTTAATTCACTGGCCGTGAAACCCAATATACCCTCTTTTTGGAAGCCTTCATAGGGAGGTTATGGCTGCTTGAGCTTTTAGTTCTCGCGGTGAAGAGGCTCAGGTGCGCTTCATAAAAAGGGAGGTAGCGCGCAGTTCGCTACTCCTGTTGGGGTCCGGGTGGGGTCACCAAGAGCCCGCTGATGAGCCAGCTTGGTGTCCTAGGCGAAACCCCACACAAGACATTGCACAAACCAAGAAAAATTGCTGAGTACTATTTTTTAGCCTACTTTTCACATTTTGCAAAAATGAGGAAATAGTAGTCTTATGAGATCGGGCAAATGTGTGTCTGTCTGTCTGTCTGGTTGGGTGTGTGTCCCCCCCCCCCCCTATCAACTCCTAAACGGCTGCAGCAAACGAAGCAAAATTTGGTAGGAGTAAAGACCTATACCTGAATATCTCACGGCCATTATTTGAAAATGATGTCAGTGCTACCAACTGCTGAAAAATCGCATTTGAAATTTGAGCTCCGTGTTGGATATATTGGAAGGTATGAATCGGAGCTATTTCAAAATTGGCACACGTATAGATAATAATATTGCAGTTTAATTTCCAGGAGGCCATGCATGGCAGTGTTGCCAAAATGATTATAAGCCTGCTGATAAGTCCAAATTTTAAATGCATATAACCTCTACACTATCAATTGGATTTCAACCAAATTTCGTATGTGCTATGTGTACATAAACTGATATGACTGAGCGTATTCTTAAGAGCCGCCAGGGCTGCCAACTGTTAATAAATTCTCTCAATTTGTCGTAATCCAAATACCCATATATCAGAAAGTATGCAAGCCGACAGTTTTAAACTAAGCACACGTATAGTACCTGACATTGTATATTAATTTGGAGTAACTTATAAACGTCAGTGCTACCAACATGATTCTAAGCCTGCTGAGAGGTCCAACTTTAAATTCATGTAACTTCTATACTAACTAATGGATTTCATTCAAAATTGGCACAACAATAGATCATATTATTTCAGATTATTTCTGACCAATACATGCATGGCATTGTTGCCAACATGATATTACGCGCGCAGTTAGATCCAATGTTTAACTGCATGTAACGTCCATGCTATCCATTGGACTTCAACCAAATTTTGTATTCTGTTCCCTAAGAAATGGATCTAAGAATATATTCAGTCACCAGGGCTGCCAAATGTAGTGCTTTTTAGGCTACATTATGCCAGGTATACAGTATTTCGAACTAATTAGAAATTTCGATATTACCAACTTAATTTCGTCATTAATCATTGGCATGAATGTTAAATTTTAAGAAAAGTAGGCTCTTTAGTTCGTCACGGAACTTCTTGTTAAAATTATTATTACAGTATTATTATTTGGGCTCGGATTTTTTTGTAAATACATATTTTAAACATTTTGTCAATACATACATAAATTCCTGCTTTTCACTTACTAGCCCATAAAAAGATATAATATATATATTTTTTTATATCAGTATGCTATCTTTCAGTTTATTGCATTTTTGTTCTGTGATACTTCAATGGGGAAGAACCTGTGAGCTATTTAATCTTCATGCAGAGCGTATGTCAGCTTGCAGCTGTGTTTTTCTTAACTTGCCGCCCCGTGCCACTCACTGTGGAAGCCGTGGATTTCCTTGACCATCGCCATATTGCACCAGGTGCTAGACCTCCCCCCACTCCCCCCCCCCCCCCCCCCCCCCCCCGCCCCACTCCTAGCTACCTGGGACCAGTGTCACTCACAAGCAGTTCATTTCTGGCCCTGTGAAGCGAAGCGTAATAAGGCAGTTCTACAATGCCTAAAGTAAAAGCAACAACAAGTTATCATCTGATTTACAGATAATTTTACCATGTGGGAAAGCAATCAATGCTGAACAGCGATCTCAAGAAACATATTGCTGCATTTTCGCGCCTTCAGAATAAGTGTTTTGCGATAATCATCGGTCATTTGGGATGGTCAACCTGAATATGTATCTCGTTGTGTATGGTAATGTTTCAGCAGTCAGTGAGGCATAGAATAAAATTGCATTCCTGAGAACAGCATATTGTTTATATTCACATTAATAAACCAAATTATAATTACATTTTTTTACTCATTTGTCACATATTTCAGGTATTTCTAATATATAAAAAATAAATATTTTCCTGTTTTTTAGCATCTAAAATTCCGAGCCCTAATTATTATTATTATAAAACATCGTTGGTATCATTATCTCCGTGATTAGTGACATAGGATACCTCAGAACGTTGTGTTATTAATAACCCCAAATTATTAACGCGCTAACTCGAGCCTCGCTGGCATCGAGAGAGGGTGGGTTGCAATCCTACCTCAGCTGTCCTAGTAAATGGTTTTCTTGGTTTCCCGTTTTCACCACCAGGCAAATGCCGGGACGATTTCTTTCAATAGGTCAACGGCCGATTTGCTTCCAAACTTCCTTCCCTGACCATTCCTAAAAGAATATAAATGGGCATTGACAGCATTAATAAAAACAGATTTCAAATAATTGTCATTGCCACCGAGTAAGGACGGAATATCAACTTACAGCATTAGGTTATAAGATATTTTAGAGGGACATCTGAGTTGACTTGCCGTATATAGTGTGCCTTCCATCCATTATATTATGGTTCACTGTCTATTTAAATGAATGTTCCACGTTGGTTTGCGTGGTTGATAAAATATTCCTATTTTGAGGGGAAGATGTCATGCTGTTATTTTTTCACGTGTGAACTTTTCGTTCCGCAAAATACACAGTCATTGGATGGGAGGGGGATTTGTGGTTCATACACCACGCCATTGTTAAATTACGTCTGACAAGAATTCGTTGCTCATGCATCTCCATGATAATATAATCAATAGTCCAGTGATATTAAACCATCCTGCCGAGACGAAAAACGGATATAGGTCCTAGTTCATTGACATGGAAAAAGAAGCGCTTTTCACGTAATGCATTCATAAGATACTATCCAAGCATTTCCATGGAGTGAGCGTAGAAAACACCGGGAAAAATGTACACTCAGGGTGGACGCAGTCAGCGCCAGAATCCGAAGCTCTGATCTTCAGACTTGCTGCAGCCTCCGTCGCGTTCGTGATCGATATAACTCGCAATGCTTTACCCTAGGGTTATAACTTTCTATTTGTTGTTGTTGATTTATTTTGGGGCTTTGTGACATCTTGGACATATACCCCCTGTACATGGATGATTATGGTGAAAATTGCTGTTTTAAGGGGCCTAACATCTAGGCTATGGAGCCCTAAAGGTTTGGATGATAGTGGAACATGAGAATGTATGGAAAACAAAAGCACCGGTGCTCTGCTGTAGGAGAGGAACGTGTGGTGGCAGGACATAGCGAGGCAAGAGTCGTGTTGTTGTTTGGTGAATGGGTCTGGGCAAATCAGCGAGCTTCAGGCGGCGTACCGGTATGAAAACGAATAATAATAATAATAATAATAATAATAATAATATTAATAATAATAATAATGCCAATTTTGTGAACGGACAGAAATAATAGTTTTACTGCGCTCCTGATTTTTATCTAATTTTCAACATTCTTTGTTTATCTTTGGCATCGCTATGAAGCCACTAATTTTCCGGTATTTGGAACAGTCTTTTTGGCAGTTGCAATCCAAATATAGCTTCCAAGGAAGCATCCGACAATCTTGACCTTGTTTTTGCTTTGTTAACATTCATAGTTGAAAACATTTGTTCACAAACGAACGATGTTCCGAACATAGCAACAAATTTCGGGGCAAGGGCATGAATCCTTGGTAAGTCTTGTTCCTCAACGCCTTTATAAAATTAAATCAAATCTTCATTTTAATGGTAATAACGGTCTGTCAAAATTAAATCGCACTGTAGTTTTATACGCTCAACTTGGAGATATAATGGGGCATCCTCTGGGCGCACCCATTAAGGCATCATAACAACTTTGAGTGTCGGTTTTACTCGTTTTGCTTCTTCAAATCTATCTTCAAACTATTTATGCAATGACTGTAACGCTTCTGTGCACTCACTGATGTGTTTATACGTACTGAAATTCAAAGATTTTAGAGATGGGAAAATTGTCCCAATATCCTTCTTGAAATTGACTTTTAAAAAGCACAAGCTGTAATTCGAATCTTTCAATACGGTCACACATAGTACAGACTAATATTTATTTTTGCCTTGCAAAGATATATTTAAATCATTGAAATACCCCGTGTTGTATTTCATGAACGCGAGGTCAGCGATCCATTGTTCATCATCCAAGTCAGACTGTGCAACCGCCACTACACGAAGAGGAAAGAGGGGAGGAAGGGGAAAAGCACCGGTGCGCGAAAGCACTAAGTGCTCGCGTTGACGTGGCCTGGACTAGATGAAGAAATGGAAAACAAAACGGCAATACGTCAAATGAAGGACAGGAGGAAAAGAAATGCACTCAAACCCTCGAAGAATGAGGATTGAGGGACTTGTATGGAAGGAGAACCATGAAAGGCAGATAGAAAATTGAAAGAGGAGAGGGTCCGTACCAGAGGCAATGGAAAAAGAGGGGAAAACCGGACCCAGCTCAGGAATCCCTCGGAGTTGCCAACTCCCAAACTCACCAGCCGTGAGTCCTTGAGGGTGTAGCACTATCGAGGGTGCACCAGAAGTGGTAGGGATACACACGCCCTGCCCCCTTAAGGGCCTTGAGCAGAAGGCAGGTGATAGGAAGAGAACAGGAGGTCTGACCCCACGAAGAATGAGGGTTCAGATAAGATGAGACAAGGGCCTATTAGGGAGGGAAAGTGAAAGACTCCCTAGGCCTCAGATACCCTAATACCGTCGGAGTCGGAAAAGAACAAGAGTTGACCAAGGGAAGTCGATTATTATTAATATTATTATTTACCAAGAATTGTGGCTACAATTTATGGACGGCAGATAGAGAAAGGGCAAGCCCTACATACACAGCAGTGTCTTCATTTCCGTTCATCAAATCTATACAAATCTGATATGTTACATAATATACAATTTACAACTTTACATTACTATAAACACATAATCTGCTGTGCATGGCGTCTATATCATACAATTATAAATAAAAGTGAAGATACACGCACGCACACATGTTTGAATGCACACACACGTAGGCCTACATACATACACTCATGCATACATACATACATACATAAACGCAGACACTCCCACTCACACACAAATTTACATTATGCCGTATGTGAATTCAATTTACATGGGGTTTTAGTCCCTTTAGAGCCTTCACTTTGCGGCAAAATTGTCTTGGAGGAAGGATTGGAAAAATGACAGAGAGGAGCCCGGCACAAGTAAGTGGAAGTAATGTCGAACTCAGATGGGACCCCGCGGTCACACCCTCCCTGTACATGGGAGTGTGTGGAAGTTTTCTGATAACCTGTATTTTTGTGATGACTGTATTGATGTGTGTATTTGTAATACAGGTGAGGATTGGGAAGTAGACAGCCAAGTTAGGAACCATCCCGGCAATTGCCTGGAGTAGAAGTGGGGAAACCTCGGAAAACCACTTCCGAGATGGCTGAGGTGGGAATTGAACCATTCTCTTCTCATTACAATTATTCACGCTTTTGGGATAATGCCGAGTGAAAATAACATTTAAAACTCGAAACGTTTCGAAAGGAACCATGCCTCCATTTTCAATAGAGTTTTAAATATTGCTCACATTACCCGTCGCGGCTTCGCCCGCGAATATTCTAGTTGTAAAGAGTACACTTAGCAAAACCTCAATCATGAATGCTATGACTGATTTATCCTTGGTATGAATAATCAGACTTTATCAATTCAGCTACTGGTGCAGTGGCTAGGGGCTTGTCATTCCTTCATAGGTATATCAGAACGAAGTTAGTTTGCTGGGAATATTACAGACACTGTTAATTTAAAGGCCTTTAAATGTGGTTTTCGGAGACCTTTTATATTCAGGTGAAAAAGACCTTTCGTACCACACTCATACGTGAAAATTGGGTGAAAAAATTCTAGAGTGCCCCTTGACCCCTAAGCGTATTATACTGTATGTATTGATGAATTTTACAGCTTAATTTGGTTCAGTGGTAACCTTATAACCGTCTGGAAACTTTCACAGTAATGTAATAATTGGATTTGCATTGCGTCTTACAGAATTAGATGGACCTCTGAGATTCTGTTACCATGGTTACCGTGTTGCAGTCTTTCATTATTTCATTGTTTTAAGGTATTTATTTAATTGTGAGGCATTTAAAGAGTGAGTGCGTTTCGCTTATGCATTGGGTTATGCTGAACCTGTTGGTACCCCATATGTGTAGGTTCGTGTTAATGGGACCTTATTTTCGTTACAAAACTGGAATGGGACCTTAGTAGAATAATATAGGGAGGAATTTTCACAAATCATTCCTACTGGTGAAAAAATGAAGCGGCATGAACAAGTGGCTGTTGATGCCTGTCCAGTGTGCAACAGGACTGACACCCTCATCCACCGCATCACTACACGTCGGAGTGCGAACGGCGTGTGGCGCTGGACGAGGAATGCTATTCACAGCATAAACGGGCTAACATCTACAAGCCACAGAGAGGAAGAGATCTTGAACTTCGGAATACGGGATGTACTTGGTGAGCCGAAAAAGAACACCATCTTATGGCTAGCAGCTGGAGCAATCCACCATAACCTTACTGGTTACCGAACACCCCTGGAGAATACCCTGCCTGGTTTTCTGGAACGATGGAAACTTGTTTAGCGGAAGTGTATCATCAGTGCTATTAGCAACCTTTTATATAAATTCTAGCGACTTCGGTGGCGTAGTTTGTAGCATGCTGAACTGCTGTGCCCAAGATAGCGGGTTCAAACCCGGCCGAAGTCATCGGACTTTTTTTAGAACTTTAAAAATCCTTCAGTATGCCTTCTTTCGGAAGGGTAGTAAAGCCGGCGGTCCCATGTCATAGATTTATGGCATGTAAAAGATCCTTCCACAGATTAAACTTGTGTAGAGCTAAATGTCTAGGTTAGTTTTCGTTGGAACGCTCTATCAAAGTTCCAACCTTCACCACTAGGTATCATTGACATCTATTAGGGAAAGTTGGAACAACTTGAAATTGAACGGAACGTGTAGCTCGCCCTTTGGGTGTCCGCTGGAAGCAGCTACAGACTCTGGCGAATCGAACATGTCCTCGGACACTCCCGGCACTAGAAGCCATATGCTAAATAAATAAATAAATAAATAAATAAATATAAATTCTAAAATTACGTTTATGTTCGACGATGTCGAAATGTAAACAATGTGTGTCAGAAAACTGTATCATAATGAGGCTCATTATAACACTAGTTTTCATTATGAAACAGTTTCTCCCACCAATCAGAGCTCAAGAAACAGTCGTGTGACCAATTAGATAAGGATACCTTCGCGCATGCGTTCAAAATCCAACATGTCTATATAAATTACCGACAAGGAAAGTGCACCGTCCATATGTTCGCGTAAATAAACTGGCGAATATGAGACAAGAAATAGCACTGTACCTTAATATCCCAAAATCCAATTTCTACACAGCGCATTGCTTCCAAACGACTTCGGTGACAGTTTTACTGAATACTGGTGCACATATGGCATTGAAGCACACAGAGCGCATGCGTCGGTCGGTCAGAGAGCTTGGAAAACAGAGATACCCTACCCAGCGCTTGCACTCCGATCACAAAATTCTAGTGACTGAATCCCAACAGATATTTATGAATATTTATGTTGAAACATATAATAAAGTTATAATTATCGTCGACCATAAACAGTCGTATGCAACTCGCCTATAATGGTAATTAAGACACTCGTATGAAAATTATAAAACTAGCTTACGCTCGTTTTATAAACATACTCGTGCCTTAATTATTGCCATTATAGGCTCGTTGCATAATGTACTAGTAGTATGCATTGCGCTAATATGATTTTTTCTTGCCTTGAGGAGGGATTTGTATTCAGTGATTAGTGTTTGTAGCTGTCTTTGTAAAAAACAAGAAGTTCCGTGAAGAACTATACAGCCTACTTTTCATGCCAATGATTATTCTACAGAATATGAACCTATGTAGAATAATGACGAAATTATGTTGGTAATATCGAAATATCTAATTAGTTCAAAATATAGTCTACCTGGTATAATGTAGCCTAATAGAGCACTAGAGTTGGCAGCCCTGGCGACTGAATATATTCTTAGTTCAATCTCTTAAGGTACAGAATACAAAATTTGGTTGAAGTCCAATGGACGTTACTTGCAGTTAGACACTGGATCTATCAGCACGCGTTGCCAACAATACCATGCGTGTGCTGGTCAGAAATAAACTGAAATATTATGATATCTTGTTGTGCCAATTTTGGATGAAATCCATTTGTTAGTATAGAAGTTACATGTATTTTAAAATTGGACATATCAGCAGGCATATAATCATGTTGGCAGCACTGCCTTGTATTAATTACTCCAAATTAATCTAGAATGTCAGGTGCTATACGTGTGCAAAGTATAGAGCTGTTGGCTTGCATTCTTTCTGGTATATTGATATTAGTGTAAAATAAATATAGACAGCATTTATTAACAGTTGGCAGCCCTGATTGCTCTTAACAATACTTGTAGTCATATCTGTTATGGTACGCATAGCACATACGAAATTTGGTTGAAATCCAACTGATAGTGTAGAAGTTACATGTATTTAAAAATTGGTTGTATCAGCAGGCTTATAATCATGTTGGTAGAACTGACGTATATGTTACTCGAAATTGATCTAAAATGTCAGAATATACGTGTGCATAGTTTAAAGCTGTTGGCTTGCATACTTTCTGATATATTGGTATTTGAATAAAAAATATAATGAGAGCAATTATTAACAGTAGGCAGCCCTGGTGGCTCTTAAGAATACGCTCAGTCATATCTGTTTATTTACAGATATTACATACAAAATTTGGTTGAAATCCAATTGATAGTGTAGAAGTTAGATGCATTTAAACATTGGACCTATCAGAAGGCTTAAAATTATTTTGGCAACACTGTCATGGTTGGCCTCCTGGAAATTAAACTGAAATAGTATTATCTACATGTGTGCCAATTTTGGAATAGCTCCCATGCATACCTTGCAAGATATCCAACATGGAGCTCAAATTTCTAGTGCGCTTTTTCAGCAGTTGGTAGCACTGACATCATTTTCAAATATGGACGTGAGATATTCCGGTGCACATCTTTACTCATACTAAATTTGGTTTTGATTGCTGCAGCCGTTTAGGAGTTGATAGGGGGTCACACACACAGCCAGACAGACCGACAGACAGAAGGGCAGACAAACAGACAGACAGACAGACATTTTCCCGGATCGATCTCATAAGTCTACTTTTTCCTCATTTTTGCAAACTGTGAAAAGTAGGCTAAAAACATGAATAAATTGAATATAATTCCGGGCCATGAAAGCATTAAGCTACATATTGGAAATCTCTTCTCAGTTTCACCTCACGAGACTGAACCTCTAACTTTTTACTCCCGAGTTCAACAGCACGTGTGTTAGCCCACCTGCGGGTGTAAAGGACGACGACATTACGGAACACCTTGTAGCAGTGTGACCTAGATCGTAGCGAGGAGCCCCTATGCCGCCTGTCAATCCTCTTGGTATCATAGCCGGAGACATAGCAATACGTGCTTGGATCGACTAGGGAACGAGATTGTAATTTCATTATGGCTCCTTTCATACGCGCCCAAGACAGAGTAATAAGCTCCAAGACATCGAACCGAAACTTCATTAAGGGAGTGCTTTCTTGCCTCTGTGATTACAGCGTGCCTATATGTTGTGCCCCTCTTGCATTTTCACAATACGTCAGAAATGACGATAATATTATTATTGATGTGAAGTTTTGAAGGCATTTTATGTATTTCCTGACCAAACTATCAATTTATACTTTTCAGTAGGTCAACGGGCTATTTACCCAATATGATTGGGTGAGGATACAAAACTGTTATTATTATTATTATTATTATTATTATTATTATTATTATTATTATTATTTATTAATCGTTACAAATATACACATTTTACAAAATTCAGAATAACTGTACACATTTTATGAATTTCCTTACACTTCCTACTCATTGTTTTAATCTGTAAATTTACAATTATTAAATTATATTGTTACAATATGATAAAGACCGGTCGAAATAGGATATCAAATTCATACAGAGCGGGAAGAGATATCACATATGCCACTAAAAGGTGCAACCTTGTGTGTGGCTTGCTTATCATTGATTACGATTTAAAAAAATTGTATAATGGCTTAGCCGAATAACACGTTCTAAGTAAATGATGTATACACTAAAAAATAATGAATAAGAAGGAACATTTAATTTGCGTTTGCATAAACGTGTAGGCTCAACTAATTATATTTTCAATTTTAATTTTTGTTTTCTCTGAGAAAATGTTTTATATGCATCTTCAGGTTTGCATCATTTCCTTTAAATTCATTTAATTTTATTGGGAGAATGTTATATAATTTTGGTGAGAAATACAGAAAGTTACGTTTGACTAAACTTAACTTAGATTGATATAAAATTGAGTGATTCTCTGTAATACTTCTGGTTTCATACCCGTGACAAACAAATTGAATTCTATTTCTATCTTTAAAAATGTATTTATATATTTCAAAAGCATACAATTGTTTAATATTGAAGACCCTTGTCTCACAGTCGGAAATAATCTATCTTTCTTCAACATTATTCGCAGTGTGAGATTCTGCACTATCTGAACACTTTTTAGTACATTTTCATAGGCGCCTCCCCAGGCAAGAATACCATATGTAAGAACTGACTGGACTAGAGCATGGTAGATGTCTCTTATTAATTTGTAATTGACAATATGTTTTAAATTGTGAAATATATAGATTGTTCTTCTTATTTTACTTGTAAGGTGTTTGCATTGGCTTTTCCATTTCATGTCACTATCTATAAATAATCCCAGATATTTAACTGTATCCACTTTACCAATTTTAGGACAGTCACCGTTCTGATTATAGTTTAAAGTGTGTATTTTTAATTCATTAAAATCATCTTCAACTGCTTTTAAACTGAATCTTACGAACTTTGATTTAGTGACGTTCAAAAATAGTTCGTTACCATCTAGCCATATCTTTATATTGTAGCTTTGGTTGGTTCGTTCCTCAGTTTAGGGGCTGCAACAACGCGGTCATATACTTCGGGTGTTGGTAGATTTACTGTAGTCTGATAACCGGTGTTAATTGTGATGGCTGTATCAGTGTGTGTTATCTGTTATTAATTCAAGTAACGACTGCAGACGAGAATTTCAAGTAGTTCCTACTTTCGCTACCAAATGCTACCGTCCACGAACCCTAGCTGTGAATTTGGCTACTACTAGATGCCATCCGAACTGGCGCCCTATGTGAACTTTGGAAATTAAGAGCATTAATGAATGCTAACCTACAAATTTTGGCTTCACACAAGTGTAGTTAGTGGTAGGATATTTTTCATGCAATAAATCTATGACATGGGACCACCGGCTTTACTTCCCCTACGAAGGAAGATATACGGAGGGATTTTTAACGCACTTGAAAGATCCGATGACTTCGGCCGGGTTTGAACCCGCGACCTTAGGCATAGAAGCTCAGTATGCTACCAACTATGCCACCGAAGCCGTCAATATTGTATAAGGGGCGTTCAAGAAGTAACGAGCCGGAGGCTGTAATGCGCAAACCAGTGACAACATGGGCTAATCGTGGCGTGTGTAACGAGGTGTGGTTCCAACCAGAGCGTGGAAGGTCACAGCCCGTCGCTAGAGGGCACGCGTGTACGTCACGCGACGATACAAAGCGAGCAGCAGCATGCATCAATCGTCCAACCAAGACCAAGACAGTAGGCCATTCGACATGCTTCCTCGTGTGGTTGAAGACTGTGGGGCACCCATTGGGCACACACTTTCCGCAAGTGCAGTCGTTCCTTCATGATGGTGTGCACACTTCCGACGCTCAAATCCGACCACGGCGGCTATGGCGTTCACTGTCACTGGGCGGTCCTGGGTAATGAGTGCATCAACCAGCTGGACGTTGTCATCGGTAATGGAGGGGGTGCCTCAGACCGGGCCCCATCGGCTAATGACACCCGTCCTTCCCTGATGCGCTTGTGCCACGCCTTGACCCTTGCAAGGAACACGCAGTGTTCACCGTACACATGTGACATTCGGCGATAAATATCCGTTCCCCCTACTCCTTCCGCTATCAGAAACCGAACAACACCTCTTTGCTCTTCGTTTGACGCCTCCATGTCACTGTTTGCAATGCGACTGGCAGCGTTGGGCGATTGATGCATGCTGTTGCTCGTTTTGTGTCGTCACGTGACGTGCACGCGTGCCCTCTAGCGACGGGCTCCTCGCTCCGGTCGGAGCCACACCTCGTTACACACGCCACGATTAGCCGATGTCGTCACCGGATTTCGCATTACAGCCTCCGGCTCGTTAATTTTTGAACGAACCTTATAGCTTCCAGTGGGTCAAAACAAAAATCATTCCAATTACAGGAATACGTGAAAAATAACTTGAAAAAAATACATGTGATTAAGATTTATTTATATTGTTACGGACATGTAAATTTTCACATATTGCAGTAATTGGAATGACTTTTCTGTTGACCGACTGAAAGCCACAATATTAATTGTTAATACGGCAACACTGTAAAATGGCTTTAAAGCTATACAGTATATATAACACAAGCCCTGAAAACAAGTATTACTTATTATTCACAAAAACAAATGTAAAACAAACACAAGATGTTCAGTAAACAACATATAGCCTACTTTCTCCTAAATGCATGGGTATTGTTATAACTCTTTGACCTTTTCAAGGAGTATAATTGAGTGTTGGTTGTAGTAGCTTGTTGAAATACAACGTGCTATACGGATATTATACATGAATATGAGGTGCCCTTTGCTAGTGCTACCTATGTAAAAAAATTCATTCAATTCGGTTTCACCGTGTTTGAATTGATCTGGGGAATGGATTTGCACACATACATGGCCGCTATTTGCAAACTATTGGGCTGATGACCTTGTAGTCAGTCATAAGATGCATTCCACAAAAAGGTATGTTGTTGCAAAATGCGGTAGAAATCAAATTATTAGGATGGTCGAAAATTGATTTAAGCTTTTAACATTTGGGTGGCCGTCATTCAGTTTCCGTCAAGATGGCGGCGATATAAAACATGACACTGAGGTGCCTTTTGCTAGTGCTAACTCTGTACCAAATTTCGTTCCATTCGGTCTCACCGTGTTCGAATTAATAGGGGGAATGGATTTTCACACAAAGATGGCCGCCATCCGCAAAATATTAGGCTAATGACCTATTAGTTTGGGCAAAGGATGCTCCCTCCATAATGGTATGCTGATGCAAAATTTGGTAGAGATCGGATGATTAGGTTAATCGTAATTTGATTTAAGCTTTAAATAATTGTGTGGCCGCCATTACGTTTCCGTCAAGATGGCGGCGATATAAAACATGACACTGAGGTGCCCTTTGCTAGTGCTACCTCTGTACCAAATTTCATTCCATTCGGTTTCACCGTGTTCGAATTAATAGGGGTAATCGATTTTGACACAAAGATGGCCGCCATCCGAAAACTATTAGGCTAATGACCTATTAGATTTGTCAAAGGATGCTTCCTCCATAAAGGTATGTTGTTGCACAATTTGGTAGAGATCGGATGATTAGGTTAGTCGTAATTTAACTTAAGCTTTGAACATTTGTGTGGCCGCCATTACGTTTCTGTCAATATGGCGGCGATATAAAACATGAAACTGAGATGCCCTTTGCTAGTGCTACCTCTGTACCAAATTTCGTTCCATTCGGTTTCACCGTGTTCGAATTAATAGGGGTAATCGATTTTGACACAAAGATGGCCGCCATCCGCAAACTATTAGGCTAATGACCTATTAGATTTGTCAAAGGATGCTCCCTTCATAAAGGTATGTTGTTGCAAAATTTGGTAGAGATCGGATGATTAGGTTAGTCGTAATTTGATTTAAGCATTGAACATTTGGGTGGCCGCCATTACGTTTCCGTCAAGATGGCGGCGATATAATACATGACACTGGGGTGCGTCTTGCTAGTGCTACCTCTGTACCAAATTTCATTCCATTCGGTTTCACCGTGTTCGAATTAATAGGGGTAATCGATTTTGACACAAAGATGGCCGCCATCCGCAAACTGTTAGGCTAATGACCGATTAGATTTGTCAAAGGATGCTCCCTCCACAAAGGTATGTTGTTGCAAAATTTGGTACAGATCGGATGATTAGGTTAGTCGTAATTTGATTTAAGCTTTGAACATTTGTGTGGCCGCCATTACGTTTCCGTCAAAATGGCGGCAATATAAAACATGACACTGGGGTGCCCTATGCTAGTACTACCTCTGTACCAAATTTCGTTCCATTCGGTTTCACCGTGTTCGAATTAATAGGGGCAATCGATTTTCACACAAAGATGGCCGCCATCCGCAAACTGTTAGGCTGATGACCTATTAGTTTGGTCAATAGATGCTGCCCCCATATAGGTATGTAGTTACAAAATTTGGTAGAGATCGGATGATTAGGTTAGTCGTAATTTGATTTAAGCTTTGAACATTTGTGTGGCCGCCATTACGTTTCCGTCAAGATGGCGGCGATATAAAACATGACACTGAGGTGTCCTTTGCTAGTGCTACCTTTGTACCAAATTTCGTTCAATTTGCGCTCACCGTGTTTGAATTGATAGGGGGGACAGACATTCAGAGTACACTCACTCACTCACTCACACACACACACACACACACAGACTCACACACACACATACACACACACAGACAGACACACTTTTTTCGCCCTGTAGTGATCTCATAAGTCTACTTTCATTTTTTGCAAAAATCGAAAGTAGGCTAATAAGGAGCAATTTAGTTGCCACACGTTTTGACCGTCAGGTGATCATTAGTTCCTGATCACTAGGATTAAAGTTTATGTTTATATACTGAATTTAGAATTGTAGTTTTGTTATTCTCTGTATATTTTGTCTTGTTAATGTTGGTATTTATGATTTGCAGTAAATCTCGACATTTTTTAAAGGTTAGTCTATTCTATAATAATGTATTATAGGTTTTCGTGCACTTATGAATAGTATGCACGTGTAAATAGTTAACTGACACGAAAGAATATGATAAATTACATCATGCATACTGATTTCTATAATGGTTATGGATTATATGTTCGTTACAATAGTCCTGTTCACAGCTCTGTCGTTGTACAGGTGTGCGTTCGTAGCTAGCTGAAAGCCATCCATTTAAACACCCCCTTGAATAATCTCCACAAATAACAAATAGTCTACGAAAAAAAAAAACGTGGTACCACAGCCCATGAAGGGCCTGGTCTACCAAGCGACCACTGCCCAGCCATTGGCCTACAGATTGCAAGGTGGCGTGTGGTGAGGGCGTCGAGTCCCCTCAGTTATTAATTTTGATTTTCCTGACCGTGACGCTGCACCACTGCCAGACAGCTACTCCATTTCCTTCGCGTGGCTGAGTGCACCCCATTCCAGTCCTCACGTCGATCAGGGGCCTCAAGGAAAATAGAAAAGGCTTCAAATTATTAATCACGTGTAGATTTTATTTACGTGGAATTTCATATTTCTTACTTAATATAATTTGTGTAGACCGACTGAAAATTACTATAACTTTGTTTCTTATCTTTCTTTGTTTTAAACTTGAGGGGCAGAACAGTGAAGTCATCTGCCCCAGTATATTATGTCTAACCCTTATTACTCTCGGTCCGTCACGTTGCGTAGTTGCTAGCACTCTTGGCTCTCACCGCAGAGGCCAGGGTTCGATTCCCGGCTCTGCCACGAAATTAAATTCTGCTCTGAAGTCTGAAACAGGGTACACTAAGTCTCGTGTGACAAAACTGAGAAGAGGTGGCTTCCATTTCTACCTCTGCCATCCTGGAAGTGGTTTTTCGTGGTTTCCCCACTTCATTTCCAGGCAAATGCTTGGATCGTTCTTAAATTAAGGCCAAAGCCGCTTCCTTCCCAATCCTCATCTGAATTACAAATACACACACCAATATGGTCATCACAATAACACAGGTTATCAGACAAATTACACACTCACACCAAATTACACGGATACTCAAAGCCCCTAATTGAATCAAACACAAACACAACACGAACTTACTATTTCCGTTTTTCAACGGGATCAGGGATGAGATGCGATGAATTTCTATATGGCGGATAATTTTTACGGCAATTCGATGAGGACCAGTTAACAGCAACATTGAAACAAGTAGTTCCTTGAAGAACTATACAGCCTATTTTCATCCTACTTATGTTAATTGCCACTATCAACATACAAAATTTCAGTTTGCCAGCTGTATTAGATTCGTAGATATTGAGAACCGACTAAATATTTCGGATGGTCACCATGTTGGATTTTAAATATGTAGGTCCTAGAGTTATGTACTGTTACATGAAGATTATTGTGTACATGTAGCATTCAAATTTCAATCGCATGATTAGGACACAAGAAGTAGCAAGGATATTTTAAAATTTCGCACAGCTGCCATCTTGTGGTTATGGAAGAAACAGAAATAAATTACATGCCAGTGGATTAACATTCGTATAAGGATTTACTGTACCAAGTTTCACTGCACTCGGATGGTTAAATTGCGAGAAACGTCCATTTGAATATTTATATTTCGCGTCGCCGCCATGTTGGATTTGTGATCACCAGGTTATTCAAAGACCTATAGGTGAACTTATGTTCATAGCCCCTATGAAAACAAAAAAAATTCAGTTTGATTGCTAAAATGGATTCGTAGATATTCAGGGCCGTCTAAATATTTCGGATGGTCAACATGTTGGATTGTTATATGGATAGGCCATAGAGTCATGTACCATTAAAATAAAATTATTGCTTAGGTTCATTATTCAAACTTTCACTTCGATCGCATGATTACGACACAAGAAATAAAAACTTAATTTTAAAATTCGCAAAGCCGCCATCTTGAGGTTATATAAACAATTGAACTATATTAGATACCAGTGCATTATAATGTGTGTAATCATTTCCTGTACCGGTAATAGTTTCAGAGATAAAGAATGCCGGTGAAATATTTCGCATTTCCGCCATCTTGTGGTTATGTAAACAATTGAACCAAGTTAGATGTCGGTGCATTACAATGTGTATAAACATATACTGTACCAAGTTTTATTGCGTTTGGTTGGTTAAATCGCGAAAAACGTCTATTTAAGTCGAAAATTCGCGTGGCCGCCATGTTGGTTTTGTAATTACCAGTTTTTCAAAATTCACATAGGTGAACTTCTAGTAGTTTCCTCTATCACCGTAAAAATTCCAGGGTGAAATATCGGGATTAGTTTCGAAGATATTGAATGCTGGTGAAATATTTCGCACAGCCACCATGTTGGATTGATGAGATATAACAAAATTTAAAGAGCACGGTCGGGGTCGTCCGGAATAGTGCTATGAACTTACCGAGTTTCAATGAAAACGCTCCATCTGTTTAGAAATTATTAGGGGACACACACACACACACCTCACACACACACACACATACACACACGCGCGCGCGCGCACATACACGTACAAAAGTGATCTCATAAGCCTATTTTTAGCCTACTTTTCACATTTTGCAAAAATGAGGAAAAAGTAGACTTATGCTGAAAAATCGCAATTGAAATTTGAGCTCCATGTTGGATATCTTGAAGGTATGAATGGGAGCTATTTAAAAATTGGCACACGTATAGATAATAATATTGCAGTTTAATTTCCAGGAGGGCATACATGGCAGTGTTGCCAAAATGATTATAAGCTTGCTGATAAGTCCAATTTTTAAATGCATATAACTTCTACACTATCAATTGGAATTCAACAAAATTTCGTATGTACTATGTGTACATACACAGATATGAATGAGCATATTCTTCAGAGCCACCAGGGCTGCCAACTGTTAATAAATTCACTCCCTATTGTTTTATCCAAATACCAATATATCAGAAAGTATGCAAGCAGACAGCTTTAAACTATGCACACGCATAGTACCTGACATTCTATATTAATTTGGAGTAACTGATATACGTCAGTGCTACCAACATGATCGTAAGCCTGCTGAGATGTCCAACTTTAAATACACGTAACTTCTATAGTATCATTTGGATTTCAACCAAATTTCGTGTGTGTTACGTGTACCATAACAGAAATGACTATGCGTATATTTAGGAGCAACCAGGGCTGCCAACTGTTAATAGTCTCTATTTTTGTTACCCTAGTATCAATATATCAGAAATTATGCAAGACAATAGCTCTAATCTTTGCGCACGTATAGTACCTGGCATTTTAGATTAATTTGGAGTAACAAATATAGGCCTACGCCAGTGCTGCCAACATGATTCTAAGCCTGCGGATAGGTCCAATTTTAAATTGCATGTAACTTCTCTACTAACTAATGGATTTCATTCTAAATTGACACAACAATAGATCATATTATTTCAGATTATTTCTGACCAATAAATGTATGTCATTGATGCCAACATGATTTTACGCGCGCTGTTTGATGCAATGTTTAACTGCATGGAACGTCCATGCTATCCATTGGACGTCAACCAAATTTTGTATTCTGTATCTTAAGAGGTGGAACTAAGAATATACTTAGTCACCAGGTCTGCCAACTGTAGTTCTCTATTAGGCTACATTATGCCAGGTAGGCCTATACAGTATTTCAAACTAATTAGAAATTTCGATATTACCAACTTAATTTCGTCATTATTCTAGATAGATCCATTTAGATTAATCATTGGCATGATTCTTAAATTTTAAGAAAAGTAGGCTCTTTAGTTCGTCACGGAACTTCTTGTTTCAAAATTGAAAATAGGCTAAAAATGTCTTCAAAGCTTTCAAAACTTTTTTGCCATTCTGTTTGGTTTTCTTGCCTAGAAACATAGGCACAACATAGGCCTACTTGTTACTTACTTTACTAATGTATTCCTGTCATAACTGATGTATGCTCTGTCGTGTTCGTTATCGTGACTGCCGTTGCCTGGTAAGCATGAAACCCGCACAGCTAATAGTGGCGGATTGGTTGAATGTGGCACGAACATTACTAAGGAGTATCATTTAACGTTGATTCTAAACAAAAGAGGGCGATATTTTATGATGAATAGCATTTTCTGGTTATCGACTTAGTACAGTATTTCACACCTACTTAACACGTAGTTAGGTTAAGTTGGTAATATGATACTGCTAACAGGGATGAAACGATAAAACGACTCTTACTGAACACTAATTCCTCTTTCTGTCTTCAGTCCTAAAATTCCTCGTAGGAAGAGTAAATAGAGTAAAACATCTGCAAGGGGGAGCTTGAAGCCTGACAATCTAAGGTTTGAATCAGGACTCTGACAGCAGCCATTGTGAGTGTACGTTTAGGGCCATTCTACACCAGCGGGTAAAACGCCGCTTTTCGCTCGCCAACTACCGCGCCAAAATGTTTCAATCTACACGTGACCGTCAACACGCGGCGTGCGATCCGCCTAGAGCAAACCGCGCTAAAACGTGGCTTGTGAACAGAAGCGCCTACTATTCTATTCATTCTACAGAGACAATTAGTCTATTGTGTGCTGCGATGGACATGGATACAGTGAAAGTCGGTTGCGTTGCAGAAATGTTATTGTTAAATGATATGCCTAATAATGAACATAATGGGAAAAAAGAGGCGCTGGTGGATTCATCCGACATTACCGAATCGATTGTGACGATCGATTCTCGATCTCAATAATAAACTTATCCGTATCAAACATAGTGCAGCGCAACAAACGTCAATTCAAAGTAAACAACAGGAGGTTACTGACGCGCGTAAACTGCTTGCAAAACGCCGCGTGAAGTTTAGTTCGTGGGTCTCCCGCTAGTGGGCAGGACGCCTCCAGAGGCGTGCTTCCCACCCGACGCGTCTCGAACGCCTCCTCCCGCAACCGGCAAATCGCTCGTGTAGACATACCAATTCATTACTGTAGGTTCTGTCCGATGGCGCGGTAGGAGGCGGGCGAAACGCGGCGTTTTTCCCGCTCGTGTAGAATGGCCCTTATTAGGTAGATTTCATGAGAAAGCTTTCTATTGCAATGGGTACCACGTTGGGACTTCCGGATAACAACATATTTTCGCGTTATACATCCCTGAGACCACAAACCCACCGTTATGGCAAAACATAATTTATATATCACTTTCTTGTGAACACAATGGGGCAGATAACCACACTGTTCCTCCCTTAAAACAACAATAACTAACTTACTTGTGAACACGATAACTAACGTCATTTTGCACCAATCACGTTAAAATGTATACATAAAATAAAACCCTTCAAAATCTCAATCGAGTTCATTAAAAGGGCAAAATTTCACTCTAAGGGGGTAAAATGTATGTGTGTAGGGATGAGGGGCGGGGGGGGGGGGGAGCTTTCTCGAAAACGTAAAATATCGCTAATATAAGAAATCGAACCCGTTCAGATTTCGTACTAATGCTCGGAAAATGGCCAAAAACTTATCTCAGGAACGTTTTTTGATAGCATCAACCATTGACCAAAGACGTGAGAAAAATTGAGCTTTGAGAGAACAAAAACAAATAGTTACGTGAAGAAATATACAGCCTATTTTCATGTATCCTACTTATGTTATTTGTCTCTATCAACATACAAAATTTCAGTTTGATTGCTGTAATAGATTCGTAGACATTGAGAACCGCCTAAATATTTCAGATGGTCGCCATGTTGGATTTTTATATACGTAGGTCTTAGATGTATGTACTATTACATGAATATTATTGTGTACGTGTAGCATTCAAACTTCAATCGCATGATTAGGACACAAGAAATAAAAATTAAAAATAAAACCGAGATTTTAAAATTTCACACAGCTGCCACCTTGTGGTTATGAAAACAATTGAAAGTAATTAGATGCCAGTGGATTAAAATTTGTGTAAGCATTTATCGTACCAAGTTTCACTGCACTCGGATGGTTAAATAGCGAGAAACTTCCATTAAAATATGTATACTTCGCGTCGCCGCCATGTTGGATTTGTGCACACTGGGTTATTGAAAGCTCCATAGGTGAACTTATGTCCATACCTCCTATGAACATCTAAAATTTCGGTTTTATTGCTGTCATACATTCATAGATACTGAGAACCCTCTCAATATTTCGTATGGTTGCCATGTTGGATTTATATATATGCTATGTAAGCCATAGTGTTATGTACATAGTATTAGATGACGATTATTGCGTAGGTTCATTATTCAAACGTTCACTTCGATCGCACGATTAAAACACAAGAAATAAAAACTACATTTTGAAATTTCATACAGCCGTCATCTTGCGGTTATGTAAACAATTGAAAGTAATTAGATACCAGTGCATTACAATGTGAATGAACATTTACTGTACTATAATTCACTGCGCTCAGATGGTCAAATCGCGATATAAGCGTGACATAGGTCGCTAATATAATAATATCGTATGGCCTCGGGTGCCTGGTGCAAGCTTTGTAATTTGACACCCAGAGGGTAGCTTGCATGTCGAATTTCGTTGTTTCTTGAACCACTATGAAAGTCAAGGAGGTTAGATAATAGATATCTAAGCTCCTTGAACATTATAGTACTTTCTAGTAGAGAAATGAGGAACTTTGTGTTGGCGGAAACTCCCGAGATTAATTTTGCCATTATGAACTCGGCCTACTGAATTCAAATGGGTTCTTTGACATGCCAACATCGTATGACATGCGTATCGTATTTTTGCCGCCTTTCAAAAATCATTTACCACGGCCAGGGGCGAACCTGCAATCTTAGGGTTAGTAGACCGACACGCTATCCACTCACCCACCGTGGCAAGCTACACAGGTCGCTAAGCTGGGATTTGAACCTCCGGTTTCGTGAGTCTGTGGTCGGTGTTTCAACGCACTGAGCCCGTTGTTGTGTCAGTAGTCTCAAAAGCGTTGCGGTTCTTCGCTCTCAGTGTGTTCTCATTGAATAGCACAGCAGCCCCTTTAAGTCTTAATGAGAGCCGTGCGGTCCTGCAGCCCCCCTGATACGTTACTCCCAGGAGGTCTCTATTTGCTGGACGGAGCACTGATGAGGATTCGGGATACAACTTTTACTGGGTTATATTGTAACAGCAACTACAATAGGTGTACTTTACTTCTACACCCGAACTAAACTACCAGGTGGGCAAACGGAAATGTCCTGAAGCATATGGGTTTACCATGTGCATGTGATATCCAATATTTATCCAATCATTATCCTTGGAATACGTATTGGGACTCCGATTCCAGAGAACTTGGGTAGGATTTCCAGCCTTGCCAAGAAATCAAATTCTGGTCACGTGGCACATTCAGCCTCCTGAGAAATGAGTGATGATAATGATGATAATTGTTGTTTTAAGGGGCCTAACATCTAGGTTATCGGCCCCTAATGGTCTGGGTGATAGCAAAAATGTCAATGAAGTGAAAACCAGAACGAAAATTAAGAGAGAAGGAAAATACTTATAAAAAGGAACTCAGATTGAAACTACTCACAAAATGGAGAGCAGTAATACTTACAAAAGGGAATTTAGACCGAAAATACTCACAAAAGGAATAGATTGAAAAATACGCACAAAATGTAGGTTAAGTTCAAAATACGTACAAAATGCAATGTATTTGTCGAAATACTTACAAAATACAAATGAAATCAAAATACTTACAAAATGCAAATGAGATTGAAAATACATACAAAATGTAATTTAAATTCAAAATACCCACAAAAATGCAATTGAGAACTAACTACTTGCAAAAAGCGGTTTAGGTTGAAAATACAAAATGCAATTGAAATTGCTTACAATATGTATGGTAGATTCAAACTTCTCATTTGGATGGACAATACTTACAAAATGCAATTTAGATTGAAAATACTTAAAAAATGTAATTTAGATTCAAAATACCCACAAAATTGCAATTGAGAATTAACTACTTGCAAAAAAGTGGTGTAGGCTGAAAATACAAAATGCAATTGAAATTCAAAATACTCACAAAAGGACCCCCCTATATTGAAAGACTTACTAAAAAGCAATTTAGATTGTCAATCCTTACAAAATGCAATCGAGGTTGAAAAACACTCACAAAATGCAACGTAGATCGAAAAGACTTACAAAATGTAACGGAGATTGAAAACACCCACAAAAGGGAGTGGTGATGCAAAAATAACAGTGCGGGAATCTTAAAGGGAAAAGGAAATATAATGAAAAGAAAAACAACATTGAAGATATTTTTCAATGTTTTTACCACTCATAGGGGAGAAATGTGAAGCTTTGAAGCGAAAATATATATATATTACCAAAATGTAATACTTATAGAACTGTTGGAAGCCATTTTTCAGTGTTGTTTGTATAGTGATCAATTAACAGAATTGCACTTGAGTCTACCAACTCACGAGTGCCCAAATAGATAGTGACAATTGTTATTTTAACACCCTATTATCTGAAAGAAATATTACATAAATACCTAGACCACACTTTTTTATTCGACCAATGTATTTGTGTAGACCGACTGAAGAGAAATTCTCTTACTTAAAATTAAATCCTATATTCATTGTCTTGAAATGCAGTTCAAAATAATAAAAAGATGTAAAGATTTACGTTATAGAAACTTTTTTTTTTCATTTATAACTATTATCTAGAATCAAGACCATGAAATGAACAAATATTAGTTTACTCCCATGTCCTCAAAAGTATGATGAGAACTCATACTACAGAGAGTTTAGTTTGTATGGAACGGAGACCCTCGCTTGCCCGCTCGCCCGTGGCGCGAGCCTGTCTCCCGCCACGCACTTTGCCGTTATGCGGCGCCCGTGCTGCACTGAGTCATTGAGTATAACAATTTGTACTTACCTACTAGTAGTTCACAGCTGGTGCTGAAAATGTTCGCCATTCACTGCTACACATCGCTGGCACCTTTTTATGAAACTGGCATTTACTCTCTGAAGTTCCTCAGCACCGATTGACTGTATTTCAGCTGTAATATAGTCTTTAAGCTCATTTATAGTGTGAGGGTTTCTCACATACACTCTATTTTTAAGCGTCCCCAACAAATAAAAATCACATGGTGATAAGTCTGGGCTTCGCGGGGCCACACGTTCCGACTTATAATCCTCGTACCGAAAATGCGACGCAATTCTGTCATGGATGCTTCGGCAGTGTGAGCAGTGGCAGAATCTTGTTGAAAGTAATTTGACAATCGCTCTCCGTAAGTAAGTTCGTCAAAAATTGGTCAAGGATCACATTGAAGTACAAATTTAAGTACAAATTCCTATACTCAATGACTCAGAGCCGCGCGAGCGCCGCATAACGGCAAAGTGCCTGGCGGGAGACAGGCGCGCAACGCGGGCGAGCGGGCAAGCGAGGGTCTCCGTTACATACAAACTAAACTCTCTGTACAAACAATACTTAGTGAATGCTTTTCTTTACTCTATGTCTCCTTCATTGACCAAAGCGCAGAGAATATTAGTGCATAACGAATAGTGCGGCACTATACTGCCTCAGTCAGGACTGGGAGAACAGATTCTTCGGACTCAGCTTCTCAGATTTATTAACCACTGTTAAATTGTACGCCAGCTTCGGTAGCGTAGTCGGTAGCATGTTTAACTGCTATGCCCAAGATCGTGGGTTCAAACCCGGCCAAAGTCGTCGAATTTTTAAGAGTGTTAAAATCTTCAGTATGCCTTCCTTCGGAAGGGAAGTAAATTTATGGCATGTAAATGAACCTACCACTACAATTGATGGGCTTAGAGGCCAATAGAGACAAGTGACATCGGATAAATGAGGGAAAATGATCCTTAAAAGATATGCAAATACGGGTGATTTCCCCCATGTTTATCAGATATAGCTTTCTCTCTTGGCTTCTAAGCCCCTCAATTGATAATGTGTACCCAAATGTGTAGGTTATATATTGTTAGAAATGCTCTATTAAGTTCCAACATTCGCCCCTAGGTGTCCGGGACAGTGGCAATTGGTAGCCAAAGTTGGAACTACTTAAAATTGAACTTGCTGGGAGTCTACGAGTGTTCAAATGAAATTCCCTGCTATGGCCAGTGACTGCAATTCATTCATTCATTCATTCATTCATTCAATTTCGCTAATCCGCCAACTAGGGACCACGATAAGCCTCATTTTACATTCTGGCATTTGCTCATTTTTCGCTCGATCCACATTGTCTTCATGAGCTCACTGTGTTTAGCACGACGTTCCTCTGTCCATTTCGCACCAGTTGTCCGTTTTTCGTCCTGGTAAGTCCAAAACGTCTTGATGGCTGCTCTATAAAGATTTCGGTCTTGTGCATCTTCTGCTCGTACCCCCTTTTCTTTCAGATCTTTCTGGACGTTGACATACCATGGCATAGTCGTTTTTGGGTTTGAGTCGAATATACTGAAGATACGTTTCGTCCATCGCGAGTCGATCATCCGTCGTATATGACTGTAGAAGCAAACTCTGCGTTTTCGCATTTTGTCCGTGATCTTCTCTATCTTCGAGTATGTTTCTTGCCTGGATTTTCTGATGTAGATGCCATTTCTGTAGCCCGGGCCAAGTATGATGTGTAGGATCTTTCTTTCTTTCTTTTCACTCTAACTTCGCGAGCAAACATTTCTCGGATAGAATAAGGCATTCAGATGCATATAGCGGTACTGGTTTGATGACAGTGTTGTAGTGACGAATGTTTGTGTTCATAGAAAAGCACTATTTGTTATATATGCTCCGGGTGGTTTGAAAAGCGACTTCCATTTTCTTGCTTCTTGCTTCTATGGCTTCCTTGTCAAGGCCATTTTGCTGGATCCATTCCCCAAGATATTTAAATTTATTAACACGGTTTATCGTTCCATATTTGGTGTTTAGTTGTGCTGTATCATCCTTGATGTTCGACATTACTTCTGTCTTTTGAAAGGAAATTTGTAATCCTGTTTGTTCTGCTACTTCCTTCAATATATTGACCTGTTCTGTTGCACTTTCGAAATCTTCTGTCATCAGGGCTATATCATCAGCGAATGCTAAGCAATCTATTTCCACTCCGTTTTTCTTTGTCCCGATCCTTAAAGGTTTGTAAAGGCCTTCTTCTTTTAACTTCTGTCGCCAATTCTGTATTACCTTTTCAAGCACGCAGTTGAACAACAGAGGTGGCAGGCTATCTTCCTGTCGAACGCCTGCCTTGATTTCAAAGGGTTCAGAGATACATCCTTGGAATTTGACTTTGGATGTGGTATTAATTAGGGTTGCCCTTATTATCGCCAGCAGTTTCGTATCAACTCCCATTTCTGCAAGTAGGCTATGTTAATCAACACATCACGGTCGATGCAGTCGTACGCTTTCTTAGAGTCTACAAATGTCGATACATACGTTCGACCTCTCAACACATAGTACCTAATTATGGTGTTTAGGTTAATGATTTGTTCTGCAGTCGATCGGCCTTTCCTAAAAACCCCTTGGTATTCTCCGAGTTAGTGTTCAACTTGCTTTTCCAGTCTTTCAAGGATGGAAAGTGACAGGATCTTGTAAGCTACTGACAGACGAGAAATACCACGGTAGTTGTTCACATCTCTTATATTTCCTTTCTTGTGTAAAGGGTGGATCAAAGCTAGTTGTTCTGTCTCCCATATAACTACAATGGTTTGGTGTAGGATGTCAATTGCTTCTTCTGGGGCATGTTTCCACAGTTCTGCAATCATGGAGTCTTCACCAGGAGCCTTGTTATTTTTCAACCTCTTTATGTGGCGTTTGATTTCATCGCGATTTGGTGGAGAAGTTGGCAAATTGTGGTTCATTTGTTTGATTGTTTTGATGGGGTTGGGTGGCTTTTCACAATTTAAGATGTTGCTCGAGTTCCATCTTTTATTAGAAAACCAAGGGAGGGTGCCTTGTATCCTTGTATGTTCTTTTTAAAATCCCTGTAGTATTCACGGGTCACATTTCTGTGAAAGTTTTGTTCAATTTTGTCCATTTGTTCTTTTTCATACCTGCGTTTCTCGCTGCGTATTATTTTTGCTGTTTGTGCTCGTTGGTCTCTATAGATGTTCCAATCTTCTTCCTCTTTGGGGGTGTAGTACGTTTCCCAAGCATTTAGACGATCCTTTAAAGTCTTCTCGCAGTTATTGTTCCACCATGTGTGTTTCTTCCTCTTCTTGGTTTCTGCTACTTCTTTTGCAGCGTTTATCATCTCCTTCATTGTCCGGTAACACAGAAAATCAGCTCCTTAGAAAAATTATAACCATATTCTTTATTCTTCCTACCTCTTATAAGTTGAGATCTGCTGACCTCAATCTGAAATGTGGTGTTTATATAAAACTGGACTGCAAAAATAAACGATTATTTATATTCAATGGCTTTGTGGAGACCGAACGTAATTCTTCACCTCGTCTTCTCACTCTCCATCAGCGAACCACAGCATTATGGGGTAATATATTTTTCAGGCCTCATACTTCTGTCATATATGGTGGCTGATGGAGGTTGATTATCATTCAAGTGAAGTAGAACGCATTACCGTAGAGTACAAGGGACAAAAGAAGAGTACTCAATGGAACCACAGCCATTATACTGGGTAATATCTATACTAATATAATAAAGCTGAAGAGTTTGTTTGTTTGTGTGTTTAAACGCGCTAATCTCAGGAACTACCAGTCGGATTCGAATCCTTCCTGTTTATATATGATAGCCAGATTCAAGAGGAATAGTTTGGGCTATGTAGCATTATGCTGCACCACTCAAGTAACCATAAAGATTAATTTTTGTTCAGTAAGTCGGAAGAACAAGCGCTCCTGAACAGCTTCAATAATACCTAAGTCTATTGTTGCCAGGCAATGCGGACTGCATCACGTCGTCCCTACCAGTGTTCTGGTGCAGAATTGCGAGCTGCTTATTGCAGACACGGGGAGTAATTAGTGCAAAAGGATTTCTTAGGCCCCTTAAAACAGTTATCATCATGACAATAGTATGCCTCTGTATAAGGGCGATGGTGTTGGTGCAGTGTACTGAGGTTATCAGCTGGAATAAGTGTTGGTGCTTTCCGATCCTTATCCTTGAGCGCTCCAGTTCTGTAGTAGTACTCATTATCATCCATAAAACAAATAAATCCACCGGGCGAAGCCGGGCATTGCTGCTAGTAATATAATATAACGACAAATCTTGTCGGTAGATATTCACAGAATAATAGATGCACCGGTTTCAATGCAAAATAATGTAGCAAGTTCCATCTAAATGTATTAAAATCTGGCAACCTAATGGGGGAAGCGCTCTTGTGGTAGTATGGTATATGGGTAATTTGATATATCATGTTGTTGATAGAACCGCATAATGCGGATCATGTAACCATTTAATACCTCGTTTTATTTTAACCATCACACATAATCGTCGAAAGAATGCGGACCACATCACTGATACAATTCTGTGGTGTTTATTGCTGCCAAAGTATGTTTTCAGCAATAAATATACATTGGATAATTCAATTTCTTCTATAATAATTTCACGGTCACATTATATTTACTGTATAACTTATATATTCGCTTACATACATGTTCACGTCAGTCGTATAACCTACGAATTTCCCATGCTCATGCAATAACCACACGACTGTTTTAACGTCTAACTACTTTTTATCAAGATTTATATCTTTCATTTTATAACGCACTAGCAGTAGTGCCCGGCTTCGCCCAGTGGATTTATTTGTTTTATGTTTGACCCTGACTATTATGTGTCAGAAAACTGTATCATAATGAGACTCATTATAACACTATTTTTCATTATGAAACAGTTTTTCCCATCTATCAGAGCTCAAGAAACAGTCGTGTGACCAATTACGTAAGAATACCTTCGCGCATGCGCTCAAAATCCAACATGTCTATATAAATTACCGAAAGTGCACCGTCCATATGTTCGCGTAAATAAACTGGTGAATATGAGACAAGAAATCCAATTTCCACACAGCGCGTTGTTTTGAAACGACTTCGGTGATAGTTTTACTGAATACTGGTGCACAACTTGCACATATGGCATTGAAGCACACTGAGCGCATGCGTCGGTCGGCCAGAGAGCTTGGAAGACAGAGATATCCTACCCAGCTCAGCACCCGATCACAAAATTCTAGTGACTGAACAGATATTTATGTTAAAACATATAATAAAGTTATAATTATCATCGAACATAAACAGTCGTATGCAACTCGCCTATAATGGTAATTAAGACACTCGTATGGAAATTATATAACTCGCTTACGCTCGTTTTATAAACATACTCGTGTCTTAATTATTGCCATTATAGGCTCGTTGCATAATGTACTATTAAGGGTGATAATGAGTACTACTACAGAACTGGAGCGCTCAAGGATAAGGATCGGAAAGCACCAACATTTATTGCAGCTGATAACCTCAGTATACTGCACCAACACCATCGCCCTTATACAGACACATACTATTGTCATGATGATAACCATTTTAAGGGATCTAAGAAATCTTTTTGCACGAATTACTCCCCGTGACTGCAATTTATAAGCAACTCGCAATTCTGCACCAGAACACTGGCAGGGGCGACGTGATGCAGCCCGCATTACCAGGCAACAATATACTTAGTTATTATTGGAGCTATCCGGGAGCACTTCTTCTTCCGACTTACTGAACAAAAATCAATATTCATGGTTACCTGAGAGGTGTAGCATAATGCTACATAGCCTAAACTATTCCTCTCGAATCTGACTATCATATTCAAAAATAATTTTTCGAATCCGACTGGTAGTTCCAGAGATTAGCGCGTTTAAATACATAAACAAACACACAAACTCTTCAGCTTTATTATATTAGTATAGATTGTAACGGATCTGATTTTTAAAATTTCTAAGTGATTTTCAGCCTTTAGACTATTAGAATTTTAAGTGGTTGTTTTGATAACTTTTGATAAGGAAATATTTGTGTGTGTGTCATGCTTCTTTTCGTATTTTATATAACGTTGGAGAAGGTCACAATGTGGTCGAACCCGGTACTGTGATTAAAGTATAACTATTTATTGACTAGAGGTTTCAATTTACTGAATATTTAAATTTTGTCAATAAGGCCAAGGGTTGCCATGGTTATATTCTTGTCTTTCCATAATTAGGTAACGTAATAATAATATTATTTTTAGCCTATTTTCAATTTTGAAAAAAATAGGCTTATGAGATCACCTTTTGCCCGTATGTGTGTGCGTGTGTGTGTGAGTCCCCCTAATAACTTCTAAACGGCTGGAGCGATTTCAATGAAACTCGGGAAATTCATAGCACTACTCCGTGCTCTTCAAACTTTTTTATGTCTCACCAATCGAACATGGCGACTGTGCGAAATATCTCACCAGCATTCAATATCTCCGAAACAATTCCCGATATCACCCTCAAGGTCCTACATATATAAAATCCAACATGGCGACCATCCGAAATATGTAGTCGTTTCCCCTTATCTACGAATCTATTACAGCAATCAAACTGAAATTTTGTATGTTGATAGTTGCAGTTAACATAAGTAGGATATATGAAAATGGGCTGAATAGTTCTTCTCGGAACTACTTTTTGTTAACTCCTATTACCTAGGCCACAGCAGTTTGTTGTCAATTTGCGTCCTTTTTATGTTATTTAGTCAACAAAGACCGGGGAAGTTTCTTAGGATATACTGGAGAGTTAGTGCGATTTCTGCTACAATCGTAAAGCGTTTTGAAGGAATAAATAGAAGGCACATGTCTTACGTATTACTGATTTGTTTTATAGAGATTTGCAGTTATCTTTTGTAGTTCAATGTGCTATAGAGGTAGAGGTGACGTCATCAACTTGATCCTTATCTCATCGCTTGCTACGGTGGTGAGTAGTTAACGTGTCGGACTACCAACCCCAAGCTTGCAGGTTCGCTCCTGGCCGTGGTAAGTGTTTTTTTTGAAAGGCGGAGAAAATTACGATACGCATGTCATACGATGTTGGCATGTCAAAGAACCCATTTGAATTCAGTAGGCCGTGTTCATAATGGCAAAATTAATCTCGGGAGTTTCCTCCAACACAAATTCCTCATTTCTCTACTAGAAAGCGCTAAAGTGTGAAGCAGCTTAGATATCTAACCTCCTTGATTTTCATAGTGCTTCAAGGAACAACGAAAATTGGCATGCAAGTTACCCTCTGGGTGACAAATAACAAAGCTTGCACCCGACATTATTATTATTCTTTCGATTCGGCCATCTAAGGACCACGTCATTTCAACTGTTTCTTGTTGCATCGAGCTTTGACATCCTCCCAGTACTTTCGCATTAGTTCTCGATGCTGTTGTTTCCTTTCTGTAGTCCATTCCTGCCAGTTGGAAGCTTTGGCTTTTCTTGGAAACATCGGTGTGCTGTTAGTTTTTGATTAAGTGTGGCACGTTCCCAAATATCGTTGCCTGTAATTCCCACTTCTTGTAAATCTTTGTCCACCTCAGTGAAGCAAGCTCCCTTGGTTTTCTTTTTGAGAATGTAGGTGAAAATTCCATTTGTCAATCGAGCTGGGTTCATTCTTGTTTTATGACAGTAAAAGGCAATTCTCCGTTTCCTCATGGCATCAGTTATTTTTTCCACGTGGGTGTAAAGTTCGTGGTTGTGCCTTCTCCTATATTCCCCATTTTATTTTACCGGGCACAATATTTTTCTTAGAATGTTTCTTTCTTTCACTTCCAGATTCTCTGTTAGTCCCTTGCGATGCATTGCAAGGCACTCTGCAGCATACAAAGCCTCTGGACGGATGACTGTGTAGTAGTGTCTTAACTTGGCATTTGTTGATATGGATTTCTTGTTGTAAATGGCATTTGTTAGATTATATGCCATTTACATTTTCCTGATTCGTGACTCGAAAGCTGCCTTCACCGAGAGATTGTGGTCTATCCACTCACTCAAATATATGAACGCTTTCGTTTGCTTGATTTTCATCTGTCCTACATCGAGCTCTTTTGGCGCTAGCTTGATATTAGTGATGAATTCTGTTTTTTTAAAGGAGATCTTAAAGCCCGTTTTTGCTGCTTGAATCTGGAGTTCATTAATTTGCGCTGCGGCTGCAGCGAGTGAATCTGAAAAAATTGCGAGGTCATCTGCGAATGCTAGGCAGTCAACTATTAGGTTCTGCTTTGTGTAGCCCAATCTGACTGCATTTTCAGACTTGTTAATGTTGATTACTTTTCGCCACTGCCGGATGACTTTTTCGAGCACACAGTAGAAGAGCAAAGGTGATAGTCCATCTCCCTGTCTTACACCAGTCTTGATTTCGAAGGGCTCTGAAATGTCTCCCCTGAATTTCACTTTGAAAACCGTGTTGGTTAAGGTTTTCTGAATAATTGCTCTTGTTTTGTTGTCCAGCCCCAATTCTTTCAGTATTTCAAATAGGGTGGGTCGATCCATAGAGTCATAAGCCTATTTGAAGTCAATGAAGGTCACTACAAACTGTTTGTTTCTAAGCTTCAGATATGAAAGAATAGATTTAAGGTTCAAAATCTGTTCGGCACATGATCGTCCCTTCCGAAATCCCCCTTGATATTCCCCTAATTGTGTATCCAACCGTTCCTTTGCTCTAGTTTGAAGGGCATTTAAAAGGATTTTGTATGTTATTGCAAGGAGGGAGATGCCACGGTGATAGTTCACATTCATTCTATCACCTTTTTTGTGAAGAGGGTGAAGCAGAGTTGATGTCAAATCAATAGGGAGTTCCTCCTTTCCCCATATCTCACTAATTATTTCTGTTAGCTTATCGATAGCTACGTCGCCAGCATGCTTCCATAATTCGGTGATTATTGATTATAATTATTATTATTATTATCCCATCGCGCCCGAGATTTGTTTTGATTCTCGTTCTCCCATGTACTTTTTAGAACCCATAACCTAAGTAGTTAGTATTCTATAGCACATTTAATTTCCTCTGACCCTATTCGGAATGTATTCGCCAGTAGCTCTTACCAGTTCTTCTAGCCGGGGACTTCAAGATGCTGCGATCCTTCTCCATCTGTGGATATTGGTGGATCATATCCAGGAAAAAGGGTACAGTACTTCAACGCTCTCATAGGGACCTCACCGTCGTTCCGTTTAGTGGTTTTCATTTTATAGCCTCCGGCTAGTTTCCTTTCGAATGGCCCTTATATTTACACTCACACACCTAAGTACACGAGGCTAAATGACCATGACATCAAAGCCCCTCAAATGAAACAATAACATATATTGGTTATGTTCTCGACAACGTGTGGCTCACAATGTTTATCAAAGTGATTTTATGTACAGGTCTGAGCCCTGCTATATAATACGCGTTATGTATAGTTACTTGTTTCATACAGGGGCTTTAATAGCGTAGTCTTCATCCCCGTACTTGGGTGTGTGCAGAATTTGTCCGATAACGTATAGCATTGATGGCTGGAGTATGTGTGTGTATTTATAATTGAGACAAGGATTTGGAAGAAGAGTGGTCGTGCCCTCAAGTTAGGAACCAGCCTGGTGTAGAAGTAGGAAGTCACAGAAACCTCATCTTAGACAGCTGAGGTGCCTCTCAGTTGTGCCTCACGAGGCGGAGTGTACCTTGTTTCATCCCTCACTCCAGAATCAATTTCTGGTCAGAGCCGGGAATCAGACCTGAGAATTTATGGCCCGTAATCTCAATAGGTACCCCTAGGTCACAGAAGACAGCTAGGGATAAACTCTGGTTGCCAGTGTGTTCTGTGTGCTTGGCTCTGTTTTCTAGTAGCCTTGTTCAATGAATCTGGCGATGGCAGCAAAAGGAGCTGTGTCCTGTCACGGAGCCTTATCCCACTCGGCTGATCTGTGCCCTGCAAGTGCTTAACTACGTCAATCGCCCTATCTGCCATGATCAATTCCTTTTCTGACTTTGCAGTGTTGTTCGGCTTCCGGGTGACGAGATTAGCTTTGCCCTCCACATCATCCCACAAAGTCCACACTTGTGATACATCCTCTTTAATGTGCTTTATACTGCTCTCGACAAACTGGGTTCTTATGTTAACAAAATATACACAATTTACATCTAATCGTACATTAATCTAGGTTGTTTTACCCCTGATTTTACTAGCTAGTACCTCAAGGTTTCATTCATCAGATTGTTAACGGTCTAATATCTTTCTTTAGTAGTTATCCCGGCATCCAACTGCCGGGATAATTCAAGGCATTATGAGTAGGTAAGATAAGCCGAAGCTGGGGCAGGGGCTAATGCGCAAGATGGCCGCCGCGCGCAATCACTCTATGTTATTCTTATAGAGGGGTCAGTCAGAGCTGGGGCAGGGGCTAATGCGCAAGATGGCCGCCATGTCCTGAGACCCTGAATGATATCACAGGGGAAGTTCGGCCGTGTAGTTGCTAAATGGAATATTTATTATTCTTATTCTTATTATTATTATTATTATAATTATTATTATTCTCAGGTAATTATTGATTGATCGTGCACAATCAAGACCAGTCTTATATTGTCCACTTTTTGGTGTAGTGGCTAGCATTCTTGGTGGTCATTCCTGAGGTTCGAATCCCGGCTCTGCCAAGAAATTTAATTTCTGGTCTCAGGAGTGGAACGGGGTACACTCAGCCTTGTGAGGCCAAACTGACAGGAGCTGGCTTTTGATTCATACCTCAGCCATTCTGTCTAACTCAACTTTACCTATCCTAACCTAACCTAACTTCAAAGTCAGAGCAAATATGAGAGCAAATGTGAGAGCACACATAATAAACTAAGTTATAACCTAACCTAACCTAACCTAACCTAACCTAACCTAACTTAACCTAACCTAACCTAACCTAACTTAAAAATGCGAGCAAAAAAAAAAGTGAGAGCACAAATAATAAACTTAGTTATAACCAACCCTAACCTAACCTAACCTAGCCTAACCTAACCCACAGAAACCTCATTTAAAGATTTTAGATTTTACATTTTAACATTCTAGATTTTTGATTTTATTATTTTACATTTTTTAGATTTTGCATTTTAAATTTAAGATTTTATTTTATTTTAGATTTTACATTTTTACATTTTTTGAAAAGAGTAAACTACAAGGTCACATACCTAACCTCACCAAACCTAACTTTACCAAACCTAACTTAAGCTAATCCAAAGGCTAATGCACATACACAAAGTATATAAGGGCACATGCAACTATCCTTATGCTAGTCATATAGGCTACTGTACAACATGATCACTACCCCCACTGGGTATTTTTTTTTATTTTTTTATTTATTTTTTCATTTTGTTGTTTACACATTTGTCAATTTTCCAATTTTCCATTTTCAGTTTTTTTTAATGTTAGTTTTTAAGTTTTTCAATTTCATAATATGGAAACATGGATTTTGCATTTTGTTGTTTACACATTTATCAATTTCACAATTTCCCAATTACAGTTTTTAAAATGCCAGTTTAAAGTTTTTCAATTTCATGATATAGAAACATGGATTTCCCATTTGTTGTTTACACATTTGTCAATTTACCAAATTCCCATTTACAGTTTTTAAAATTTCAGTTTAATGTTTTTTCTATTTTGTCAATATGGAAACATGGATTTTCCAATTTGTGTTTTACATGTTCATTTTGCATTAAGAGTGGAGAGAGGTGGGTAGTAATTAAAAATGTACAAGCAGTGTCCATACAATATTTTTATTTTAAATACATGTACACTATTTACACATAATACATTTTTACATATATTCTTTTTTTTGTTATAAATTGTACAGTTGTTTTTATTGTTTTATATTTTTTTTATTTTTTTTATTATGAATACCATTTTTTGTGTGTGTTCTATTTTTGTAGTGCTATTGTTTTAATTCTTAAAATTGTTTTGTTTTATGTATTTGCTAGGCTCATTCAGAGGATTTTGATATTCAAAACTTAACTCTTTAAGCATGGTCAATGATTGAGTAATGACCATAGGCATGTGTACCTATACCATCAGCATCAATCACTCTTTTATCATCACCAGGACACAAAGCAATTTTGTTTAGTCTTATAGATGATATGTCATGTTGTTTAGAAGCGATAATGTTCATTGGTATTCTTTTTACATTGTTCTTCATGACACAATCCTTATAATCTTGAAAGCTTATACAATTTTTGACAACACCTCTGTTAATACCTTTAATCTTTTTGATTTCTTTACCATTTATGTCTAAAGCGTACATTTTAGCTCTAAGTCCAACAAATGCTTTTATAATTTGTCCACAAGCCTCGTCTTTAAATTTCCCCAACGTTTTCTTGTTTGATGTAGAGTAACATATGTGATTAGTAGGATAATCTGATGTGTCCAGGTGTTCTAGGAAATCCAACTTGTCTTGATATACATCTGGGGTGTTAACCAAATAAATGAACGAGTCGGTATCCATATACATGAGTTTAAGATTGTTCATTCCATATTAGGGTAGCAGGACATCATAGTGGTGGGAATACATTAGAGTTTTTGAAATATCCAGTATACACATTCCAATATATATAGGCTTATTGAATACAATGTTACGTTTAGCCATGTGGAAAGCAGCTAGGTTAGGGCCATAAATTGTTCTGTCAATAAATGTCGGCTTTGCTATTAGCTTTTCTGCCTTTTTGCTGTCAGTCACAAGACGTATGTCTATTCTTTTACGGATATTTTCCATTGTTTTTCCAAAAATGGCATTGTTGAATAATTTGTACAGATTTTTCTCAAAATCATTTTTGGCTTGTTTTCGAAGGTTGTTATTAAAATCAACGTATGCCTTTAACCAAGTTCTTTGCTTAAACTTTAACACACGATGAATTTTTATCAATTTTATTCCATGATCTAAAGCCTGTTTTAGTGCCATGTAGTGAACAACATATCGGCTTCGATTTCCAAGATGAGGAATTAGTTTTTTCAGAGACGAATCCTTGGGTTGTGTACACTCTGGTAGGAAAGGTAAATCGTTGTGTAGATCATGAAGGTCAGATGGGTAATCAACATCAACGTCTAGAATGTATCCCACAGGATCGTCTTCCTTTAGTTTTTCTAGATCAACAGTATCTGGAGAAACCCACTGAAATCCACCATAAGGAAGGGAGTGGCACATAGCCCACCCGTATTGGTTGTTGGCATCATCATAGGTTATAAACTGCGATGGTTTCTCAGAATCATAGGTTTCCATGTATTTATTGTTAGCTTCAGCATACCGATGAGACACCTGGCATATGCCTCCACGTATTCCAGACTCGATTAGAAGAATCTGATCGTAATCCTATAGCAATTCCAGTTCAATTCCTGTGTAAAGGAGCATTGCCTCGAAACTTAAACCAGGCGAAGTAAAAAAGTGTGCAGCATCCACTCGGTGTGTTTCTAGTGTTTTGTTTCTAAACGTTTCAAAGCTGTCTGCAAGAAGGAGTACATCTGAAGTTAGGTAGAGGTCACTATATTCCCCTAGAGTTTTAATGTTGAACTGATTCCACACATTCTTGGCATGTTCATAGTCTTCTTGACTAACATCTTCTTGACTTAATTTGTTAAAGAATAGCTCTTTTGGAGGTAAACACGTTTCACTTAACTTTTCCCATGAATCAATGTAATCATAACAAAATACCCCTTTACGAATCATGAGCAATGCATTTTCTTTTCCAAAGTACTTGCTTGTTTCAGGGTGTGATGTTAAGTTGGAAACTAAGTTTTCCAAACTACTCGGCATTAACCGAAACGTGTCCACAAATCGAAGCTTAACATTTCCTACATATTTGGTGAAGGAAATGTACTTTTCTTTGGAGTTAGCGATAACATCCACTCTCTCAGTAGTACATCCCAATTGCTTTACAATGAAATTTGCGTCGTAGCCACTCATATTATGTAGAAACACAGGAACGGGGTTACGTGTTTTACACCTCAAATTACAGTTATTGTGAGCACTTCCACGGTATTCCCCTGTAATATGGCAGTGGTCTCGAACTTTCCAGTCCTCTTTGGTGAATGGTTTTTGACACAAATAACAGGTTTCAGAAGATTGGAACTCTGCTTCTTGATCCTGAGTTAAGGCCTTTGGAACATTTAAGCTGTAAAGGCGATCAATTTCATTAGCTATTGAGATCAAACAGTCCATAAACTTTTCTGCAGCGTCAGGTCCACGATAAATAACAGGTTGGCTTGGAAGATTTGTCTTTATGTGTTCCACAGCTGGTGAGGGTTTAACGTATATACCAAAGCTCATAGGAACATGACTCTGGTATGGCACTGTATAACTAGCCTCAGGATTGGGTAGACATGTTTGATATGGTAACAGTATACTTTCAAAATCTGCATAGATAACGAAAGGTATTCTAAGCATTTTTTCCACATTTACAAATTTCACAATTGGGTTTTTAATAGGCATTTCAACCCTAGCAATGTCATGCTGGACACACAAAGCTCTATGTTCTTTTAATTTTTCCATTCCTTGTTGCCCATATTGATTATCGAAGTGAGTAAAACACCGTTTACATGTATATATCTTATGTCCATGGCGGGTAATCTGATGTGCTACTAGTTTATCAAAATCTTTGATAAAGACGTAGTGGTTCTGTCCGGATAATGAACTTAGCAAAAGGAGGTCGCGATGGTCTTGCAGTTCTTGATCCACAACCTTTAGAGGGAACAGTTTATTGTCTTCTTCCAATCCAAATACATTAATGGATATATCGTTAGCTTTTTCAAATTTGGGAATGTCTGCTAGCGATGTAGGAAATGATATTGTTGAAAAATCATACTTGTTTTCCAGATCCTTGTATTTACTAATGCGTTTAGCATCAGTTTTAACCAGTTTTGCTAAAATGGCATACATAAAACACTTCTCGTCCTTAAAGTTTTGAGGATTAATGCAGGCTTTTCATGCTTGTATAGCTGCTGGTAATGGAATATATGTGCTTCCACGCAAGGGATTATACTTATTTATTTTTAATCGTACTCCTTCCACTGCTAACAAAGCCCAATTACTGCCTTTTAGCTCAGATTCTTCCATTTCAGTAGTTAACTTTGTAAATTGTGTTTCCAAGAAACTACTTAAGTCAGTTTCCAAAAATAGGGCTTGATTTCGTGTTTTAAAAGCCCGATCTGTGATTTCGTTGCTGGACGTATGAATGAATCTACATTCAGCCACAAGATTAACTTTTATTGACTTGTGCATTGCTAGTTCTTTCTGCATAGCTTGTATTATTTGCTGTTTGGACTCTTTAAGGTATGAATTTAAATCCTTACACGTATCACAACGTATGAAAAAGGATTTAAGACGACCTTGAAAAGACGTTTCATATTCAGTAAGTCCATTTTTGTCAGGAACCATTGAGAGCAGATAATGTTTTGTAGGTTCAGTTTTTTGTCTTTTAGCTGCTGACACAACATTACAACATTCTTCATGGCGACGTCCATTGTAGGCATTGTTAAATTTACTGCCACAAGTTTTGCACTCATAAAATTTACCACACGATACTTCGTGACGCTTTCTATCATAGTCCCGAAGAAAAGTCTTTCCACACTCTTTACACATATAGCTAGGCATGGTTTCTTCCATTATGGATGTTGATTTTCTGAAAACAGCTGCTTACTGCGTATCACAAGGCTGTAGGCTGGTCAGTGAGACGGACTTTCACGATGTGAACACTGCAAAAGGTAGTAATCAACTAATTGTATTCCTGCTAAGAGACCTCTTATATAACCTAATTAAGACCAACAGCTACTTACCACGTAGTACACGGCTAGAGCCTACTGGGTGAGACGATCTTTCACGATGTGATCACTGTTAAATGTAGTAGTCAACTGAAAATATTCTTACACCCTACTTAAGGTTATCAGGTACTTACTGCATATCAAAAGGCTGTACACTCATTTGTTAGACACTCTCTCTTGCTAAGGACCCATATATTCCCTATACAAGGCTATACATGTTAGTTCTAAACACTTAATGGTTATTTGTATATTAAATTCATATTCACAGGTTATACGAGCACGTTTTTCAAGCAATAAAACTTTGTCAAATAGCCACATGCGACACGCAAAGTATGTTTCCGCTATCTAGCGGTGACTATGAGAACTACCTGAACGACAGCATGGCACCTAGCGCTCCATATCATTACTGAACGATCAGCATGCTATCTAGCGGTCGATATCAAAAATTACTCAACTATCAGCATGCTTTCTAGCGGCCGATATCAACACTCACTCAACTCACTTAACCTAACCTGACCACGCCTGACTTGTCTACTGAACCTATCCTAATCTAATCCTAGCTAACCTCACCTGACGTGACCATACTTGTTTGTAAGCAACAACAACACAATAAGATTCCATGAATTCCAGAGTACTTTTAGATTAATTATCGACTCTCAACTCTTATAACTATGTCTATCCCACTCTGTCAAAAAACACGATATATTTTTTATTTAAGTGATCAAAAAGTTCTAAAATGGCGGCTGTAGGTTAACCTAACCTAACCTAAGTGGTAGAAAAGTGGTAGAAAAGTAGTAGAAAAGTGGTCGAAAAGTGGTAGAAAAGTGGTAGCAAAGTGGTAGAAAAGTGGTAGCAAACTAGAAAAGTGGTAGCAAAGTGGTAGAAAATATTACATGTATTGTTAAGAAATAGTTTAAGCGGTTACATGGATTCATTACACAATAATTTTAGCATGACAAAGCTCATTTTCTATATTCAATAGTTCTTCCTCATCTTTAGTATGCCCAGTTTACACATTTTAACATTTTACAAATTAGCTTATGTGTTAGTTTATGTGTGGGGTCTTATGTTGGGCATTTTGTGTTGGCTTATTTAACAAGTTATTTTGTCAATGCATTTAGTGGATTTATCTCTTGGTCTTGGAATGTATATCAGTTCATTTTATCACAACATAATGCTTACTGCCATGTCTGTAAGCAACAACAACACACTAAACTTTCAAAAAATTCTAAAGTACTCTAAGGTACTCTCAACTCGTACTCTTACCTCTATCCCATGCCTAGTCAAAAAAATAGTGTATTTTTCAATTTTTTCAATAAATATTTGGAAAGTAGGCTATGTCATTAATCTAAAAATCCTAAAAAGACATATGTTAACTCCATCACCTACCACTATACCACTCTCAGTCCAAAAATAGTGTATTTTTTTCAAATTTTCCAAAACATATTTTCGAAATGGGTTATAATTCCAAAATTAAAAAGTTTACAAAAAAGTTTGTTTGACATAAATGAATGGCCTATACCCCCTCTAACGCCGTACCAAGTCCCAGGTCTCTAGGACAACAAAAATAAAAAAATTCAAAATGGGCTTATATTTCCAAATTTAGGAATTTTACAAAAACGTTTGTCTGACGTAAATCAATGGTCTTTACCCCCTCTATCCCCATACCAAGTCTCACGTCTCTACGTCAACAGAAATAACATTTTGAAAATGGGCTATATTTCTAAAATTAGGAATTGTACAAAAAAGTTTGTCTAACGTAAATCAATGGTCTTTACCCCCTCTATTCCCTTACCAAGTCTCAGGTCACTAGGTCAACAAAAATAAAAAATTTAAAAAATAGTCACTATTTTTGAAAGTAGGAATTCTACCAAAAAGTTTGTTTAACATAAATGAAAGGTCTCTATCCTCTTTACCTGTAAACCAAGTTACAGATCTGTACGAAAAAAAATGAAAAAGTTCAACTGGGAAAGTAGGCGATTTTTCATAAAACCAAACATTCTAAAAAGCATTCTATGGGCTCAAAAGAATGGCCTCTATGTCCTTTATTTTTTGTAATACAACTTTGTTATTTTTTTATATTTTTTGAAAAAAGCGTAATTTTGAAATTCCTATATTTTGGAAACTAGGAAGTTTACAAAAAAGTTTGTTTGACATAAATGAAAGGTTCCTACCCCCTCTACCCCCAAAATAAATGTCAAGCCTCTAGAACTAAAACTGCAGTAGTGGAGTAGTGGCGCTTCCAAATAGTGTCATGGCCGCCGCGTGGACTCACGCGTGGACTCATGGCGCTTCCAAATAGTGTCATGGCCGCCGCGTGGACTCACGCGTGGACTCACGCGGCGGCCATGACACTATTTGGAAGCGCCACTACTCCACTACTGCAGTTTTAGTTCTAGAGGCTTGACATTTATTTTGGGGGTAGAGGGGGTAGGAACCTTTCATTTATGTCAAACAAACTTTTTTGTAAACTTCCTAGTTTCCAAAATATAGTAATTTCAAAATTACGCTTTTTTCAAAAAATATAAAAAAATAACAAAGTTGTATTACAAAAAATAAAGGACATAGAGGCCATTCTTTTGAGCCCATAGAATGCTTTTTAGAATGTTTGGTTTTATGAAAAATCGCCTACTTTCCCAGTTGAACTTTTTCATTTTTTTTTCGTACAGATCTTTAACTTGGTTTACAGGTAAAGAGGATAGAGACCTTTCATTTATGTTAAACAAACTTTTTGGTAGAATTCCCACTTTCAAAAATAGTGACTATTTTTTAAATTTTTTATTTTTGTTGACCTAGTGACCTGAGACTTGGTAAGGGAATAGAGGGGGTAAAGACCATTGATTTACGTTAGACAAACTTTTTTGTACAATTCCTAATTTTAGAAATATAGCCCATTGTCAAAATGTTATTTCTGTTGACGTAGAGACGTGAGACTTGGTATGGGGATAGAGGGGGTAAAGACCATTGATTTACGTCAGACAAACGTTTTTGTAAAATTCCTAAATTTGGAAATATAAGCCCATTTTGAAAATTTTTATTTTTGTTGTCCTAGAGACCTGGGACTTGGTACGGCGTTAGAGGGGGTATAGGCCATTCATTTATGTCAAACAAACTTTTTTGTAAACTTTTTAATTTCGGAATTATAACCCATTTCGAAAATATGTTTTGGAAAATTTGAAAAAAATACACTATTTTTGGACTGAGAGTGGTATAGTGGTAGGTGATGGAGTTAACATATGTCTTTTTAGGATTTTTAGATTAATGATATAGCCTACTTTCCAAATATTTATTGAAAAAATTGAAAAATACACTATTTTTTTGACTAGGCATGGGATAGAGGTAAGAGTACGAGTTGAGAGTACCTTAGAGTACTTTAGAATTTTTTGAAAGTTTAGTGTGTTGTTGTTGCTTACAGACATGGCAGTAAGCATTATGTTGCGATAAAATGAACTGATATACATTCCAAGACCAAGAGATAAATCCACTAAATGCATTGACAAAATAACTTGTTAAATAAGCCAACACAAAATGCCCAACATAAGACCCCACACATAAACTAACACATAAGCTAATTTGTAAAATGTTTAAATGTGTAAACTGGGCATACTAAAGATGAGGAAGAACTATTGAATATGGAAAATGAGCTTTGTCATGCTAAAATTATTGTGTAATGAATCCATGTAACCGCTTAAACTATTTCTTAACAATACATGTAATATTTTCTACCACTTTGCTACCACTTTTCTAGTTTGCTACCACTTTTCTACCACTTTGCTACCACTTTTCTACCACTTTTCGACCACTTTTCTACTACTTTTCTACCACTTTTCTACCACTTAGGTTAGGTTAGGTTAACCTACAGCCGCCATTTTAGAACTTTTTGATCACTTAAATAAAAAATATATCGTGTTTTTTGACAGAGTGGGATAGACATAGTTATAAGAGTTGAGAGTCGATAATTAATCTAAAAGTACTCTGGAATTCATGGAATCTTATTGTGTTGTTGTTGCTTACAAACAAGTATGGTCACGTCAGGTGAGGTTAGCTAGGATTAGATTAGGATAGGTTCAGTAGACAAGTCAGGCGTGGTCAGGTTAGGTTAAGTGAGTTGAGTGAGTGTTGATATCGGCCGCTAGAAAGCATGCTGATAGTTGAGTAATTTTTGATATCGACCGCTAGATAGCATGCTGATCGTTCAGTAATGATATGGAGCGCTAGGTGCCATGCTGTCGTTCAGGTAGTTCTCATAGTCACCGCTAGATAGCGGAAACATACTTTGCGTGTCGCATGTGGCTATTTGACAAAGTTTTATTGCTTGAAAAACGTGCTCGTATAACCTGTGAATATGAATTTAATATACAAATAACCATTAAGTGTTTAGAACTAACATGTATAGCCTTGTATAGGGAATATATGGGTCCTTAGCAAGAGAGAGTGTCTAACAAATGAGTGTACAGCCTTTTGATATGCAGTAAGTACCTGATAACCTTAAGTAGGGTGTAAGAATATTTTCAGTTGACTACTACATTTAACAGTGATCACATCGTGAAAGATCGTCTCACCCAGTAGGCTCTAGCCGTGTACTACGTGGTAAGTAGCTGTTGGTCTTAATTAGGTTATATAAGAGGTCTCTTAGCAGGAATACAATTAGTTGATTACTACCTTTTGCAGTGTTCACATCGTGAAAGTCCGTCTCACTGACCAGCCTACAGCCTTGTGATACGCAGTAAGCAGCTGTTTTCAGAAAATCAACATCCATAATGGAAGAAACCATGCCTAGCTATATGTGTAAAGAGTGTGGAAAGACTTTTCTTCGGGACTATGATAGAAAGCGTCACGAAGTATCGTGTGGTAAATTTTATGAGTGCAAAACTTGTGGCAGTAAATTTAACAATGCCTACAATGGACGTCGCCATGAAGAATGTTGTAATGTTGTGTCAGCAGCTAAAAGACAAAAAACTGAACCTACAAAACATTATCTGCTCTCAATGGTTCCTGACAAAAATGGACTTACTGAATATGAAACGTCTTTTCAAGGTCGTCTTAAATCCTTTTTCATACGTTGTGATACGTGTAAGGATTTAAATTCATACCTTAAAGAGTCCAAACAGCAAATAATACAAGCTATGCAGAAAGAACTAGCAATGCACAAGTCAATAAAAGTTAATCTTGTGGCTGAATGTAGATTCATTCATACGTCCAGCAACGAAATCACAGATCGGGCTTTTAAAACACGAAATCAAGCCCTATTTTTGGAAACTGACTTAAGTAGTTTCTTGGAAACACAATTTACAAAGTTAACTACTGAAATGGAAGAATCTGAGCTAAAAGGCAGTAATTGGGCTTTGTTAGCAGTGGAAGGAGTACGATTAAAAATAAATAAGTATAATCCCTTGCGTGGAAGCACATATATTCCATTACCAGCAGCTATACAAGCAAGAAAAGCCTGCATTAATCCTCAAAACTTTAAGGACGAGAAGTGTTTTATGTATGCCATTTTAGCAAAACTGGTTAAAACTGATGCTAAACGCATTAGTAAATACAAGGATCTGGAAAACAAGTATGATTTTTCAACAATATCATTTCCTACATCGCTAGCAGACATTCCCAAATTTGAAAAAGCTAACGATATATCCATTAATGTATTTGGATTGGAAGAAGACAATAAACTGTTCCCTCTAAAGGTTGTGGATCAAGAACTGCAAGACCATCGCGACCTCCTTTTGCTAAGTTCATTATCCGGACAGAACCACTACGTCTTTATCAAAGATTTTGATAAACTAGTAGCACATCAGATTACCCGCCATGGACATAAGATATATACATGTAAACGGTGTTTTACTCACTTCGATAATCAATATGGGCAACAAGGAATGGAAAAATTAAAAGAACATAGAGCTTTGTGTGTCCAGCATGACATTGCTAGGGTTGAAATGCCTATTAAAAACCCAATTGTGAAATTTGTAAATGTGGAAAAAATGCTTAGAATACCTTTCGTTATCTATGCAGATTTTGAAAGTATACTGTTACCATATCAAACATGTCTACCCAATCCTGAGGCTAGTTATACAGTGCCATACCAGAGTCATGTTCCTATGAGCTTTGGTATATACGTTAAACCCTCACCAGCTGTGGAACACATAAAGACAAATCTTCCAAGCCAACCTGTTATTTATCGTGGACCTGACGCTGCAGAAAAGTTTAAGGACTGTTTGATCTCAATAGCTAATGAAATTGATCGCCTTTACAGCTTAAATGTTCCAAAGGCCTTAACTCAGGATCAAGAAGCAGAGTTCCAATCTTCTGAAACCTGTTATTTGTGTCAAAAACCATTCACCAAAGAGGACTGGAAAGTTCGAGACCACTGCCATATTACAGGGGAATACCGTGGAAGTGCTCACAATAACTGTAATTTGAGGTGTAAAACACGTAACCCCGTTCCTGTGTTTCTACATAATATGAGTGGCTACGACGCAAATTTCATTGTAAAGCAATTGGGATGTACTACTGAGAGAGTGGATGTTATCGCTAACTCCAAAGAAAAGTACATTTCCTTCACCAAATATGTAGGAAATGTTAAGCTTCGATTTGTGGACACGTTTCGGTTAATGCCGAGTAGTTTGGAAAACTTAGTTTCCAACTTAACATCACACCCTGAAACAAGCAAGTACTTTGGAAAAGAAAATGCATTGCTCATGATTCGTAAAGGGGTATTTTGTTATGATTACATTGATTCATGGGAAAAGTTAAGTGAAACGTGTTTACCTCCAAAAGAGCTATTCTTTAACAAATTAAGTCAAGAAGATGTTAGTCAAGAAGACTATGAACATGCCAAGAATGTGTGGAATCAGTTCAACATTAAAACTCTAGGGGAATATAGTGACCTCTACCTAACTTCAGATGTACTCCTTCTTGCAGACAGCTTTGAAACGTTTAGAAACAAAACACTAGAAACACACCGAGTGGATGCTGCACACTTTTTTACTTCGCCTGGTTTAAGTTTCGAGGCAATGCTCCTTTACACAGGAATTGAACTGGAATTGCTACAGGATTACGATCAGATTCTTCTAATCGAGTCTGGAATACGTGGAGGCATATGCCAGGTGTCTCATCGGTATGCTGAAGCTAACAATAAATACATGGAAACCTATGATTCTGAGAAACCATCGCAGTTTATAACCTATGATGATGCCAACAACCAATACGGGTGGGCTATGTGCCACTCCCTTCCTTATGGTGGATTTCAGTGGGTTTCTCCAGATACTGTTGATCTAGAAAAACTAAAGGAAGACGATCCTGTGGGATACATTCTAGACGTTGATGTTGATTACCCATCTGACCTTCATGATCTACACAACGATTTACCTTTCCTACCAGAGTGTACACAACCCAAGGATTCGTCTCTGAAAAAACTAATTCCTCATCTTGGAAATCGAAGCCGATATGTTGTTCACTACATGGCACTAAAACAGGCTTTAGATCATGGAATAAAATTGATAAAAAATCATCGTGTGTTAAAGTTTAAGCAAAGAACTTGGTTAAAGGCATACGTTGATTTTAATAACAACCTTCGAAAACAAGCCAAAAATGATTTTGAGAAAAATCTGTACAAATTATTCAACAATGCCATTTTTGGAAAAACAATGGAAAATATCCGTAAAAGAATAGACATACGTCTTGTGACTGACAGCAAAAAGGAAGAAAAGCTAATAGCAAAGCCGACATTTATTGACAGAACAATCTATGGCCCTAACCTAGCTGCTTTCCACATGGCTAAACGTAACATTGTATTCAATAAGCCTATATATATTGGAATGTGTATACTGGATATTTCAAAAACTCTAATGTATTCCCACCACTATGATGTCCTGCTACCCTATTATGGAATGAACAATCTTAAACTCATGTATATGGATACCGACTCGTTCATTTATTTGGTTAACACCCCAGATGTATATCAAGACAAGTTGGATTTCCTAGAACACCTGGACACATCAGATTATCCTACTAATCACATATGTTACTCTACATCAAACAAGAAAACGTTGGGGAAATTTAAAGACGAGGCTTGTGGACAAATTATAAAAGCATTTGTTGGACTTAGAGCTAAAATGTACGCTTTAGACATAAATGGTAAAGAAATCAAAAAGATTAAAGGTATTAACAGAGGTGTTGTCAAAAATTGTATAAGCTTTCAAGATTATAAGGATTGTGTCATGAAGAACAATGTAAAAAGAATACCAATGAACATTATCGCTTCTAAACAACATGACATATCATCTATAAGACTAAACAAAATTGCTTTGTGTCCTGGTGATGATAAAAGAGTGATTGATGCTGATGGTATAGGTACACATGCCTATGGTCATTACTCAATCATTGACCATGCTTAAAGAGTTAAGTTTTGAATATCAAAATCCTCTGCATGAGCCTAGCAAATACATAAAACAAAACAATTTTAAAAATTAAAACAATAGCACTACAAAAATAGAACACACACAAAAAATGGTATTCATAATAAAAAAAATAAAAAAAATATAAAACAATAAAAACAACTGTACAATTTATAACAAAAAAAAGAATATATGTAAAAATGTATTATGTGTAAATAGTGTACATGTATTTAAAATAAAAATATTGTATGGACACTGCTTGTACATTTTTAATTACTACCCACCTCTCTCCACTCTTAATGCAAAATGAACATGTAAAACACAAATTGGAAAATCCATGTTTCCATATTGACAAAATAGAAAAAACATTAAACTGAAATTTTAAAAACTGTAAATGGGAATTTGGTAAATTGACAAATGTGTAAACAACAAATGGGAAATCCATGTTTCTATATCATGAAATTGAAAAACTTTAAACTGGCATTTTAAAAACTGTAATTGGGAAATTGTGAAATTGATAAATGTGTAAACAACAAAATGCAAAATCCATGTTTCCATATTATGAAATTGAAAAACTTAAAAACTAACATTAAAAAAAACTGAAAATGGAAAATTGGAAAATTGACAAATGTGTAAACAACAAAATGAAAAAATAAATAAAAAAATAAAAAAAAATACCCAGTGGGGGTAGTGATCATGTTGTACAGTAGCCTATATGACTAGCATAAGGATAGTTGCATGTGCCCTTATATACTTTGTGTATGTGCATTAGCCTTTGGATTAGCTTAAGTTAGGTTTGGTAAAGTTAGGTTTGGTGAGGTTAGGTATGTGACCTTGTAGTTTACTCTTTTCAAAAAATGTAAAAATGTAAAATCTAAAATAAAATAAAATCTTAAATTTAAAATGCAAAATCTAAAAAATGTAAAATAATAAAATCAAAAATCTAGAATGTTAAAATGTAAAATCTAAAATCTTTAAATGAGGTTTCTGTGGGTTAGGTTAGGCTAGGTTAGGTTAGGTTAGGTTTGGTTATAACTAAGTTTATTATTTGTGCTCTCACTTTTTTTTTTGCTCGCATTTTTAAGTTAGGTTAGGTTAGGTTAGGTTAAGTTAGGTTAGGTTAGGTTAGGTTAGGTTAGGTTAGGTTATAACTTAGTTTATTATGTGTGCTCTCACATTTGCTCTCATATTTGCTCTGACTTTGAAGTTAGGTTAGGTTAGGATAGGTAAAGTTGAGTTAGACAGAATGGCTGAGGTATGAATCAAAAGCCAGCTCCTGTCAGTTTGGCCTCACAAGGCTGAGTGTACCCCGTTCCACTCCTGAGACCAGAAATTAAATTTCTTGGCAGAGCCGGGATTCGAACCTCAGGAATGACCACCAAGAATGCTAGCCACTACACCAAAAAGTGGACAATATAAGACTGGTCTTGATTGTGCACGATCAATCAATAATTACCTGAGAATAATAATAATTATAATAATAATAATAAGAATAAGAATAATAAATATTCCATTTAGCAACTACACGGCCGAACTTCCCCTGTGATATCATTCACGGTCTCAGGACATGGCGGCCATCTTGCGCATTAGCCCCTGCCCCAGCTCTGACTGACCCCTCTATAAGAATAACATAGAGTGATTGCGCGCGGCGGCCATCTTGCGCATTAGCCCCTGCCCCAGCTTCGGCTTATCTTACCTACTATTATGCTACTAATCAACCGTCCATTGAAAACATTTTCAAGAAAATGAATTAATGCATGATCAAAAAGTGTCCCTTTGGGGGCGTTGCATAGGCGATACCCCGGGGGTTGAATGGCGAACAAAAAGAACAACGAATGGCTGTTTTCCTGCAGCAGCTGATGCATTTCAATGTTATGGGCAACAAGTTCCTGGAGCGCATTGTTGCTGCCGACGAAAGTTGGCGCCACAACTGCACAGTGGGGAAAAATTGAAATCTAGGGGGACAAAATTATGTTTACGTTTTAATCATGAATTTAGAGTGAAAGCAACGTTTATAATTTGTTGACTTCATAATAAACATCAGTTAAGACCTTTTTTTTAAGCTACGTCTACACATGCAAGAAATTGTCTATGACTAGGAGTTGGATAGAGCATTCAGTTATCTCTTCAGAACAATTTTCTACCCCTAATTTACTTTTAACAAAGTCACAAAGTTCCACTTTAGACATAATCGTCGAACCCACTGCTTCAAACAGCTGTAAACCTGTGAGAACTGGTTGCGCGGCATCTTCTAAGACGTAAAATAACTAAGTAATTTGCAAAAAGATGCAAAAAATCTTGTAACAGGCGTAAACTACAAGACTTTATCTACATTTTAACATTAAGTAGTAAGTGACACAGAGTGACGCGACATACCAAGAATCTATGTGAAAATATAATTTTAAAAATAATAGTTAAATATTATAAAATACAAATATAGCTAAAATTACGTAACAATTACGCCCATTAATAACTGAAACACGTTATAAAGATCATACCTTCAGCTGAATGTTCCATCTTAGAGCATCACACTACGCACAGAGACAACCAAACCACAGCCACTTACATTCACCCTCCAATTCAGACTGCTCGAACATTGGTGACAGATTTACACTAAGATGCGTTTATATCTCAGAATAGTGAGCGGCAATTATATGAGAATGCTGTAGAAGTAATAAATTTTGATTTTTTTTTTTATTAAAAAAAAATAATTTTGTCCTCCTAGATTTCGATTTTGACCCACTGTGCACTGGGAACCCGAATCTTAAGCTTCGAAGATGCAGTGCGGTCATCCATCGTCCCCTCGTCCCAAGAAGTTCAAGGGCAAACTATTCACTGGAAAGGTATTGCTCACCCAGTTCCTTGATTACCGGGAGCCATTGCTTATCGAATTCAAGGTACCTGGTGCCTCCATTATTGGGGAACAGTACTGCACAACACTCGAGATATTACGGCGTGCAATTAAGGCGAAACGGTTGGTTGGTTCTTTAGTTTAGGGGCTGCGACAACGCGGTCATGTAGCCCCGTGTATGTTGGGTGTGTGTAGAATCTGTCTGATAGCCGGTGTTAAATGTGATGGCTGTATTAGTGTTGGTTATCTGTTTTTAATTCAAGTATGGACTGCAGACATTTAGTTCCTACTTTTGCTACCAAACGCCACCGTCAACGACAACTAGCTCTGAACTTGGTTACTAGATGCCGCCGAAGTCGGCTCCTGGCAACGAACGTTGCAACCTAAGAGCGTTAGTCCAATATAACCTATAATTTAGCTTCACAGAATTGTAATTATTGGAAGGTTATTTTACATGCCATAAATCTATGGCATGGGTCCGCCGCACTGTGGGCCAGAATCTTGAAAACGTGGCCAAAATATAAAGAGTTGTTCAATTTGTACGAAAGTTAGTATGTAAAGGTTATCGAAGTTGCTGATTAAGAACATATCAAAAAGTCAAAATGGCGGATCCAAGATGGCGGGCAAATATTGATAAACGTCATTTTATTCATATAAAAGATTTTTTTTTTTGCGAATTATCGAGGTTGGTGATGAAGATTGAGTTCATCAATAAAAAGAATGTTGGATTCAAGATGGCGGACAAAAATTGATAAAGTATTTTGGTTTATATAAAAGTCAATATTTAGGGGTTGTCGTAGTTAATGGGTAAGAATATAAGCTCAAAAAATGAAAAGCTCGAAAATGAACCAAATATAGGATAGAAGGTCGTGTAAAATATTACAAAAATAATTTTAATTCAATTACAATTATTCATTTAGTACATTGTTTGTAACTATAGTTGGAAGTTGTCATTTTCTTCTTCTTTTTCATCTTTCATCATGTTCTTATCTTCATCTGCATCTTCAACTAAATCGTCGTCATCATCATCATCATCATCTTCAAAGACTGTTTCCTCACCATCTGCATCGGAATCTTCATATCTTCCGCAACAGGAACTAAAAGGGCAACGGCTTCTGACGACAAACTCTTCTGTTTCTTTGGTGATGATTTGCGTAGAGAAGAATATAGGGGTCTTTGGTTACCAACAATCTCCCGAACACGTCTTTCATAGTCTTAACTCTGGAAAACCTCCGAGAAAATCTCAGACGATATTGATTTATCAACTTATTGGTTGATTCTTATTGACTGATGGGTAAAATGGCCGAAGAAATAATTTCTGGTCCGTAGATCAACAATCTATGGACTGTTGTTGGCATGTTGTACCAGGGTTATTCTTTGACGTAGTGTCTGGCAGTTGCTATGGCGCAAGATCGAAACTTTTCAACGTCGATTTGGCGTCCGCTCGAAATTGTCTGAAAAATAGTGTGAAAACGCTGGATTAGTTCTTCGGAAACTTCAGTTATCAACGATGCTGTTGGAGAGTTTTCAAAGAAACGACGAGAGGTGCTTCCGTCCTTTTTCTAATTATTATATTCTTTACAATGCTTCTAGGCATCGATTATAAATTAAATTGCACAAATGTAGCTCATAATTAATTTTTTTGGTCATTTTTCGACATGTCTCAATAATGACATTTTGCAAGTATCGCTTAAAACGTGGCTCAAAGCCGGAGTTGGTACTAGTTGGTGGATTTGAAGGTTAATTTACAAAGGTAATAATATATACTTGCGGACACAGTGCAAAAGAAAGCGGAATGTCGTGGAATTCGCAACTTATCTCTATTTTTAAGCACGTTATTGAGTTCATTAAAAGAAAACATATATAATTTAATGACTTAACAGTTATATAAATGGTTTTTAAGTACATACCTTCTGTAACACCCACCATATTGTAGATATTCGCTTCACTTACACAGAACACAAATATTTGCCTTTAACGACAAGACTATTTTGTAGCCTGGCCGACTGCACGCACCGCTAACAATGAATTGCCGCGATTTACCCGAAATATGACGGAAGAAATTAACACCTACTCGTCTGCACAACCGGTATTCAGTAGTCCCAACATTACTGTAGTCAACCTGATATTCCAAAATTCCCATCTAGAAACTTTTTATTCCCCTTTTTGACCACGCTTTCAAGATTCTGGCCCACTGTGCGCAGGCTTTACTTCCCCTCCGAAGGAAGGCATACTGAGAAAATAGGGCGGGCAATTAAGCCGAAACGTCCGGGAAAACTGCGACGAAGAGTGCTGCTGCTTTCTGATAACGCACGTCCCCATACCGCAAAGGTCGTAACGCAGGAGGGGAGACACTTGAGCACCCACCATACAGTCCTGATCTCTCCCCTTGTGATTATCACGCATTTGAACCCTCAAAAAGGCGTTGAAGGATCGAAACATTTTAATCACACCTTATATATAAGATGCATTGAAAAAGTAACGAGCCGGAGGCTGGAATGCGCAAGCTGGTGACGATATCGGCTAATTGTGGCGTGTGTAACGAGGTGTGGTTCCGACCAGAACGTGGAAGGTCACAGCCCGTCGCTAGAGGGAACGCGTGCACGTCACGTGACGATACAAAGCGAGCAGCAGCATGCATCAATCGTCCAACGCTGCCAGTCGCATTGCAAACAGTGACTGGAGGCGTCAAACGAAGAGCCGAGATGTGTTGTTCGGTTTCTGACAGCGGAAGGAGTAGGGGGAACGGACATCCATCGCCGAATGTCACAAGTGTACGGCGAACACTGCATGTCTCTTGCAAGGGTCAAGGCGTGGCACAAGCGCATCAGGGAAGGACGGGTGTCGTTAGCCGATGATGCCCGGTCTGGGGCACCCCACCTGCATTACCGATGACAACGTCCAGCTGGTTGATGCACTCATTACCCAGGACCGCTGAGTGACAGTGAACGCCATAGCCGCCGTAGTCGGATTGAGCGTCGGAAGTGTGCACACCATCATGAAGGAACGACTGCACTTGTGAAAAGTGAGTGCCCAATGGGTGCCCCACAGTCTTCAACCACACCAGAAAGCATATCGAATGGCCCACTGTCTTAGTTATCTGCAGCTCTGTGCGAGGGAAGGGAATGGGTTCCTGGCTCGAGTGGTGGCTGGAGATGAGTCATGGTGCCATCACTTCGAACCAGAATCCAAACGACAAAGCCTCCAGTGGAAGCATCCAGGGTCACCACCTCCCAAAAAAGGCAATGCCATCCACACGAGTGCAGGAATGGTAATGCTGACATTCTTCTTTGACCAGGATGGCCCCCTTCTGATACACTTCATGCCGCACGGGACAACAGTGAATGCCCAGCGTTACTCGCATACCTTGACCAACCTTCGCCAAGAGATCAAAACAAAACGACCAGGCAATCTCACCCGTGGAGTCATTCTGCTCCTCGACAATGCACGACCTCATACGGCCAACACAGTCGCGGCACTCCTGCAGAAATTCAAATGGGAGGTTCTCGGCGACCCTCCGTCAGTCCAGACCTCTCTCCCTGTGATTACACCATGTTTGGTCCCGTGAAAATGACTGCGGGGCCAACGATTCACCTCGGACGTCAACGTCCAGCTGTACGTGCGGAACTGGTTCACATCGCAGCCCAGGGAATTTTATGAGACAGCCATTCACCGTCTCGTGTCACAGTGGGACAAGTGCCTCAACAGCCAGGGCCAATACTTCTACAATTGGTTTCTGTAATTATGCGTCCGGCTCGTTAATTTTTGAACGCACCTTATATATCGTTCTCTCGTACGAAAGTGTGTTTCGTCTAGTTTGCATAAATGTATTTATACAGGGTTTCTTGTTTAGCTAATTTTTGTTCGGTGTGCTTACGTTCCTTGTTCCATCTTTCAACATGTTTTCATTCAAAGTGCTGGAAGTTTCGAGCACTTATTTCTCATACTCAAGAGATCGTTTTACTGGGTTCAGATACTTAGGACAATTTGGTCATCAGCCTCGTGTACTTGGGAGTGTTCAATTTGAGTGATATCAGTGTTTCTGTGGTAAAGGTAGTAGATTTCCTGGGAGTGTGAAAACTCGGGGGAATACCATACTCAGGTTAGCCACTGTCTGACCCGGGATTCGAACATCCGGTCTCAGGACTTGCTGCAGTCATCCATCACGGTCGTGGTGAGCTATTAAACGAGCACGGCTATGCCGCAGGATCCCTCCTTATTTTGTGCTAGTAAGGAAGAAGGCTTTCCTCCTTACCAGCCAAGCTGTTCTAGTTATTCACGTATTTTATGCAAGATAAACAAGTGGGCCGGAGAGTGCGATTTTGCGTTCTCTCTAGATTATCTCACGCTCAGCACTCCTGATGGTCTTCCATTTACCCATGCCTCCGCTCCAAGTCCCTCGAGTGTAGTCTATTCACCGGCGAACGTGATACACAAAGGCAATGCAATTTCCAGTTTCATACAACGGCCTACGTTAACATGATTTGTCTCCAAGGAGCGTTACTTGAACTTCCCTGGGAGAGCAGACACATTGGCAAGTACTGTTCAAATAACTTCAGATTATCCAATTAGTTTTCAGTTTAAAATAATTTTTTATCATTTCAAATGATCTTGTCGACTTCTTCGTTATGCTTGGGTCCAACGTTATGCGTTACGGAGACGGAGACGGAAGTGACGTCATGAAGCCGCGCGGGAAGTGACGTCATGTAGCCGCGCGGGAAGCGAGTGCGTGACGTCATGCAGCCACGCGGGAAGCAGAAGCTAATGGTTATTGGAGTCTGTTGAAAGAGTCCTGGGCGTCGAGCGAAGCGAACACAAGAATACAGGGTGACTTCTAAAGAGATATACAAGATGCCATATAAGAATACAGGGTGCCTCCTAAAGAGGTGTGCAGGATGTCACAGCAAATTACAGTACAAGATGCCAGATAACAATACAGGGTGACTCCTAAAGATATATACAAGATGCCAGATAAGAATACAGGGTGCCTCCTGAAGAGGTGTGCAGGATGTCAGAGCAAAATACAGTACAAGATGCCAGATAACAATACAGGGTGACTCCTAAAGATACATACAAGATGCCAGATAAGAATACAAGGTGACTCTTAAAGAGGTGTACAAGATGGCAGAGAAGAATACAGGGTGTCCCCTAAAGAGGTGCACAAGATATCAGGCAAGATTACAGGGTGACTCCTAAAGAGGTGTACAAAATGTCACACAAGAATATAGGGTGACTCCTAAAGAGATATACAAGATGCCAGATAAGAATACAAGGTGACTCTTAAAGAGGTGTACAAGATGGCAGAGAAGAATACAGGGTGACTCCTAAAGAGGTGCACAAGATGTCAGACAAGAATACAGGGTGACTCGTAAAGAGGTGTACAAGATGTCACACAAGAATACAGGGTGACTCCTAAAGATATATACAAGATGCCAGATAAGAATACAGGGTGCCTCCTAAAGAGGCGTGCAGGATGTCAGAGCAAAATACAGTACAAGATGCCAGATAACAATACAGGGTGACTCCTAAAGATACATACAAGATGCCAGATAAGAATACAAGGTGACTCTTAAAGAGGTGTACAAGATGGCAGAGAAGAATACAGGGTGTCCCCTAAAGAGGTGCACAAGATGTCAGGCAAGATTACAGGGTGACTCCTAAAGAGGTGTACAAGATGTCACACAAGAATACAGGGCGACTCCTAAAGAGATATACAAGATGCCAGATAAGAATACAAGGTGACTCTTAAAGAGGTGTACAAGATGGCAGAGAAGAATACAGGGTGACTCATAAAGAGGTGCACAAGATGTCAGACAATAATACAGGGTGACTCCTAAAGAGGTGTACAAGATGTCACACAAGAATACAGGGTGACTTCTAAAGAGATATACAAGATGCCAGATAAGAATACAGGGTGCCTCCTAAAGAGGTGTGCAGGATGCCAGAGCAAATTACAGGGTGACACTTAACGAGGTGTACAGTATGTTAGATTCAATTCAAATACAGGGTGACCCTTAAAGAGGTGCCCGCGCGGGAAGCCTAAGTTAATGGGTAATGGAGTCTGTTGAAAGAGTCCTGGGCGTCGAGCGAAGCGAACACAAGAATACAGGGTGACTTCTAAAGAGGTGTGCAGGATGTCACAGCAAATTACAGTACAAGATGCCAGATAACAATACAGGGTGACTCTTAAAGATACATACAAGATGCCAGATAAGAATACAAGGTGACTCTTAAAGAGGTGTACAAGATGGCAGAGAAGAATACAGGGTGTCCCCTAAAGAGGTGCACAAGATGTCAGGCAAGATTACAGGGTGACTCCTAAAGAGGTGTACAAGATGTCACACAAGAATATAGGGCGACTTCTAAAGAGATATACAAGATGCCAGATAAGAATACAGGGTGCCTCCTAAAGAGGTGTGCAGGATGTCAGAGCAAATTACAGGGTGACACTTAACGAGGTGTACAGTATGTTAGATTCAATTCAAATACAGGGTGACCCTTAAAGAGGTGCCCGCGCAGGAAGCCTAAGTTAATGGTAATGGAGTCTGTTGAAAGAGTCCTGGGGCTTCGAGCGAAGCGAGCCTTTCTAACATGTGTAGCATTTGTAGCATGCGTCATTTGAAATGATATAACGTCTAGTCTTTCAGTTACTGGTAAGATAATTGATTTCCAGTCGGTCAACACATTAATGTGCCTAATTAAGTTGGACGGGAAATAAAACTTATTTATTCACATCTCTTAGCATGGAAAAAAGAAATAATTATACTCGCTAAAGGAGGTTAATTCGATTATATGTTTCGTTCGACAGGAGATCATCATCAGTTCGCAAGGGACTCCGGAATGTCCTATATTCTATTAACCATGGTAATTTCCAACTTTTTATGTACCATTTTCTCATAAACGTTTAAGAGGAACTGATCGATTTTTTTAAAATTACGTTCTCCAAGACTCTCTCCTCCCTTGTAAAATTTCAATCCGGAGGTAAACTAGTCCCCCGTTCGGATCTCCGGGTGGGGACTACTCGAGAGGGGGTTAACATCACAGAAGTGACAAAGAGGAAATCTGACATTCTACGGATCGGAGCGTGGAATGTTAGAAGTCTGCTAGGAAGTGGAAGGTTAGAAAACTTAGAAAGGGAAATGGATAGGTTGAGGTTGGATTTGGTTGGGATTAGTGAAATGCGCTGGCAGGAAGAACAGGACTTTTGGTCAGGAGACTATAGGGTCATTAGCACTAAATCAAACAATGGCCAAGCAGGGGTTGGCCTCATATTGAGTAGGAAACTTGGACAGCGGGTGGAATATTATGAGCAATATAGTGAACGGATTATTGTAGCAAAAATCAATACTAAACCTACCTGCACCACAGTGGTACAAGTCTATATGCCTACCAGTCAAGCTGATGATGAGGATGTTGAAAAGGTCTACGAAGAAATAGACGAAATTCTGAGGTATATCAAGGGTGATGAGAATGTTATAGTAATGGGAGATTGGAATGCTGTTGTAGGAAAAGGGAGAGAAGGGAAGATAGTAGGAGGTTTCGGATTAGGTGAAAGGAATGATCGAGGAAGCAGGCTGGTAGAATTCTGCACCGAGCATGAGTTGGTCATAGCTAACACCTTATTCAATAACCACAATAGAAGAATATACACATGGATGAGACCAGGAGATACAGGGCGTTACCAAATCGACTTCATTATGGTCAAGCAGAGGTTTCGAAACCAGATTTTGGATTGTAAAACATATCCTGGTGCTGACATAAACTCTGACCACAATCTGGTTGTAATGAAATGCAGATTAAAGTTGAAGAAACTGAAGAAAAGTCAAAAGCCAAAAAGGTGGGCAATAGACAGACTGAAAGAGAAGGATGTAAACGAAAGATTCAAGAAGAGTATAAAGGAAGGACTAATGAAAAACCCTAAACAAACTTCAATTGCAGACGAATGGGCACTTTTAAAGAATGAAATAACAAAATCCGCAGAAGAAAACATTGGTAGGAAAGAAAGAATAGGTAGAAAACCGTGGATCACTCAGGATATACTAGAATTGATGGATGAAAGGCGGAAACACAAGAATGTAAGAGATGAAAAGGGGAAAGCAGAATACAGACGTCTGAGAAATGAGGTTAACAAGAAGTGCAAGGAAGCGAAAGAAGAATGGTTGAAAGAGAAATGTGCAGGTATAGAAAATTGTCTGAAATTAGGAAAAGTAGACACAGCTTATCGAAGGATTAAGAATACTTTTGGGGAAAAGAAGACTAAGTGCTGTAATATTAAGGACAAAAATGGAAAGCCTCTAACAGATAGGGAAGAAAAGGTTGAGAGATGGAAAGCTTACATAGAGAGTTTGTATAAGGGAAAGGAGATTGAGAATCATGTAATGGAAAGGGAGGAGGAACTTGATGAGGATGCGAAAGGAGATTTAATATTGAGATCAGAATTTGATAGAGCTTTGGAAGACTTAAGCAGGAACAAAGCACCAGGCATAGATGATATACCGATTGAGTTGCTACGCTGCATAGGAGATGAAGGTCTGATCAGGTTATTTCACTTGGTGTGTAGGATTTATGAGACAGGTGAGGTACCCCCTGATTTCAAGAAGAATGTAATCATCCCTATACCAAAGAAAGTGGGAGCTGACAGATGTGAAGATTACCGTACAATCAGCTTGATTACTCATGCTTCAAAGATCCTGTCTAGAATAATTTACAAGAGGATTGAAAGCCAGATAGAAACGGAGTTGGGTGAAGACCAATTTGGTTTCAGGAGAAATGTAGGAACAAGGGAAGCTGTACTAAGTCTTAGGCTGATTTTGGAAGGTAGAATAAGGAAAGATAAGAGAACGTTCATGGCTTTTGTAGACTTAGAAAAGGCTTTTGATAACGTTGATTGGACTAAATTGTTTGACATTTTGAAATCCATTGGAATAAAGTACAGGGATAGGAGGGTGATATACAATCTATACAGAAACCAGACAGCAGTCATTCGAGTTGAAGGACATGAGAGAGAAGCTGGTATTCAGAAAGGTGTAAGGCAAGGCTGCAACTTATCACCCATACTTTTCAATCTTTACATTGAACAAGCAATGAAGGAAATTAGAGAAAAATGTAAAGTGGGAGTGAAGATTCAAGGAGAAATAATTTCAACTCTGAGATTTGCTGATGACATCGTCATCTTGGCCGACAAGCCTGAGGATTTGAATGAGTTTTTGAATGGTATGGACTCAGTCTTACGGAAAGAATTCATGATGAAAATTAATAAATGTAAAACAAAAATACTGGAATGCAGCCGAAATAAATCAGAAACCTCTATGGAGATCAAATTGGCAGGTGAAAAGCTGAAGGAAGTAGGAGACTTCTGTTACTTAGGAAGCAGAATAACCAGTGATGGACGAAGCAAAGAGGATATAAAAAGTAGGTTGGCTCAGGCAAAGAAAGCATTTCTACAAAAAAGGAATCTGCTGACATCGAATATAGATTTAGGTATTAGGAAGTCATTTTTGAAAGCCTTTGTCTGGAGTGTGGCGCTCTATGGAAGTGAAACTTGGACTATTGGTGCAGCAGAAAAGAGGAGAATTGAAGCATTTGAAATGTGGTGTTACAGGAGAATGATGAAGATCAGATGGGTAGATAGGGTTACAAACGAAGAGGTATTAAGACGAGTGGGAGAGGAGAGATGTTTCTGGCGACTGCTAATGAAGAGAAGAGATAGGTTGGTAGGACACATACTAAGACATCCAGGAATAGCAAGCTTAGTTATGGAAGGAAGGGTCGAGGACAAGAACTGTAGGGGTAGACCAAGGTTAGAATATGTTAAACAGATTGCCTTGGATGTAGGGTGTGGTAGCTATGTAGAGATGAAACGTTTAGCTCAGGACAGGGAGGCATGGAGAGCTGCATCAAACCAGTCAAAAGGCTGAAGACTCAAACAACAACAACAATTAGTTCGAAATATACCTAGTATAATGTAGCCTAATAGAGGACTACATTTGGCAGCTCTGTTGACTGAATATATTCTTAATTCCGTTTCTAACGGTACAGAATGCACATACAAAATTTGGTTGAAGTCCAATGGATAGCATGGACGTTACATGCAGTTAGACATTGGATCAATCAGTGCGCGTAAAATATGTTCGCAACAATGCCATGCATATGTTGGTCAGAATTAATCTGAAATATTATGATCTCTTATTGTGCCAATTTTGGAAGAAATCCATGTGTAAGTATAGGAGTTACATGTATTTTAAAATTGGACCTATCGGTAGGCTTAGAATCATGTTGGCAGCACTGACGTATATTACAAACCACAAATTGATCTAGAATGTCAGGTACTATATGTGTGCAAAGTTTAGAGCTGTTGGCTTGCATACTTGCAGATATATTGACATTAGGGTAACAAAAATAGAGACAGAATTTATTAACAATTGGCAGCCCTGGTTGCTCTTAAGAATACGCATAGTCATATATGTTATGATACACATAGCACATACGAAATTCGGTTGCAATCCAATTAGTAGTAGAGAAGTTATGTGTATTTAAACGTTGGATCAATCAGCAGACTTAGAATCACTTTGGCAACACCGTTATGTATGGCCGCCTGCAAATTAAACTGAAATATCATTATCTATATTTGTGCCAATTTTGGTATAGCTCCCATGCATACCTTCCAAGATATCCAACATGGAGCTCAAATTTCAATTACGGTTTTTCAGCAGTTGGTAGCACTGACATCATTTTCAAATATGGGCTTGAGATATTCAGGTATTGATCTTTACTCATACCAAATTTGGTCTCGATTGCTGTAGCCGTTTATGAGTTGATAGGGGGGGGGCACACACACATCCAGACAGACAGACACACATTTGCTCGGATCGATCTCATAAGTCTAATTTTTCCTCATTTTTGCAAAATGCGAAAAGTAGGCTATAAATAAAAAGCACTTAAGGGGTTTACTAATAGGATGTGCGATTGTGGGCAAGTGTAAATAAAGTAGCCTCAGGATTGAGATATGAAAAAACTTCATGCACCGTTAGAAGGCTAGGTTGATTGGTTCCTTAGTTTAGGGGCTGCGACAACGCGGTCATATAGCGCCGTGTCCTTTGGGTGTGTGTGGAATCTGTCTGAAAACCGGTGTTAATTGTGATGGCTGTATTATTGTGTACTATCGGTGGTTCAGGTAGAGGGACTGCGGACGATGAATGTTTCAAGTACTGTAGTTCCTACTTTTTCTACCAAATGCTACCGTCCGCGACACCTAGCTGCGGAATTGGAAACTAGATGCCATCGAAGTAAGCACCTGGCGACGAATGTTGGAACTAATATAGCGTTATCAAACAAACCTACAAATTTTAGCTTCCACAAGTTTAGTTAGAGGAAGGTTCTTTTTCATGCCATAAAACTATGACATAGGACCGCTGGCTTTACTTCTCCTCCGTAGGAAAGCATACTGAGGGATTTTTAACGCTCTTAAAAAATCCGACAATTTCGGCCGGGTTTGAATCCGCGTCTTGGGCATAGAAGCTCAATATGCTACCAACAACACCACCAAAGCCACTTTAGAAAGCTAAAAGTCCGTAAATAATTAATATGGTGCTAAAACATAATTTGAAAAAGGTTGAAGATTTCGGACAATTCAAAGCCCCTTATGGTGTTTGGAGTGTTGGTGAATATACATTTTACACCTATGTACAACTTTGCACGGCATTGCTTATTATGTGATTTATTTAGAGACTTGCACATTGTTCTCGTCAGCTCCACATACATGTGTGTGAGTTATAGTGCTACGACAAGACAGTTCCAGATTGGTTATAGGACATAACGTACAACTTGGCCGGCTGATTAACTGCGAAGAGTCACCTAAATACTTTAAAATATTTAGGAGAGGACATAACGTGCCACTTGAAGCATTTAGGGTGCATGAAACCTTAACCGCACGGCCACTTGCTCAGTTTTGCTCAATTAATCCTGGTAATAAGTACGTGGACAATAACAGAACATAAAATAACATAACATATAATAAGTTTTTGGATTCCCATCACACTTTATCCAGGCTTTGGACTGGAAAAATGTTTATAAACATTTTGGCGTGTTTAAAATCAGTTGTGATTAAGCTCTCGTCAATTGTTGTTTTCTTTACTTGAAAAAAAAATGATTTTTGTGGGTTTTATATCTTAGCGAATAGCAAGTTCGTCATGTGAAGTTTCATTCCAAGATCTGCGAATACGAGAGAGCTCTCAAACAAGATTTCAAGTTTCCATTCTCTTCATACCGCTTCATTATTCTGTCAAGCCGTTCATCATACTTGACATATTTCTTCTTTCTCTTTGAAATTTTAATGTACAATTCGTACTTCATGAAGGCGCATGATACAATACCAAAATGTTTAAAGCCGCACAGTGTGAGCGCCACTGATGTTTATGTGGTAATGAACCTGTAACTGGAATGCCCGTCTGACATCAAGTGGTACGTTATATCCTAGTGTAAATATTTGGGGATTACGGGAAAACCATTCTTAGGTAGATAACGACCTAGGTGGTACGTTATGTCCTCGAAAATCAAGTGGTACGTTTTGTCCTTGGTACGTGATGTCCGGACACCTTCCAGATTGAAGCAATAACAATGAGACGATTTAAACTGTATTTGATGTTAAAACAAAGTCCTCTCGGCACGCCGGGAGGCGGAGGTAGATTTCACCGGACAAAATTGAGGATAGGCGAAAATAGGCAGAATATGCAGATTTTCGTAGAAGGATCAGACCTCATTCATTGCGTGAAGGTATTTTATAATTGGGGCTTAATTAACTTTGTTTTTCGTCATTTTATGCTTATTTTAAACATTTTATTGTCTTATGGGAACGGTAACCTTCTTGTCATTTGGGGTCCATTTTTATACTTGTGGTCACACTATCCTTATGCAAGTTTTCGACACTGATGTGTAACTATGTAACGGTCTGTTACTTCTTCACGCAAAATTATATCTCCCGCAGAGATTTTGGTTGGTTCCTCAGTTTAGGGGCTGCGACAACGCGGTCATGTAACCCCGTGTACTTTGGGATGGCTGTATTAGTCTGTAATTCAGGTAAGGACTGCAGACGGTCAATTTAAAGCAGTAGTTCCTAATGTTGCTACCAGGTACTACCGTCAACGACACCTAGCTGTGAACTTGGCTACTAGATGCCACCGCAACCAGCAACTCGCAACGAACGTTGGAACTTCCCCTCCAAAGGAAAGCATACTGAGGGATTTTTAGCGCTCTTAGAAAATCCGACGACTTCGGCCGGCTTTGAACTCGCGACCTTGGGCATAGACATTCAGCATGCTACAAGTTAAGTCACCGAGGCCGCTTCACACTTAGATGGAAGTCTGAATCTGATCTCGTGCAAGTGCGTTATCTTGGCAACGTCTGATGGCTCATCCCTCATCAATTTAGTAGTGTTGCCATGGCAACCACTGATAGGTCTTGGCATTTTCTTATAATTCCGAAATTATTTTTCTCATCCCTTGGCATAATGGTGGGTTATATCAAAAATTATTTCAGACAAAAGTTTTACAGTAGGTAATTATTAGGGGAATATTGTCCATTTTGTACGGTTTTGATATTGTGCCTATTAAGAGAGATATGATTAATGCTTCCCGAAAAACCCACCTTTTCCCACCCCTTTGGTCAATGGTTGGTGCTATAAAAAACTCTTCAAACATAAATTTTTGGGCTTTATCCGACACATAGTATGAACGTTGAACGGATTCGATATTTCACATATTAAGAGAGTTATAGCAATATTTCATTTTTTCGAAAAAAAAAAAGCCCCCATTTACACCCCCTTCGACCGATTTAGCCCAGTAACGAACTCGACCGAGATGTTATAGGTATACATATTCGGTAAAAAATTCAAAGTGATTGGTGCAACATTACGGCAGTTATCGTGTCCACAATAAACTGATATACATATATATATATATATATATATATACATATACATACATAAATTATATATAACTTTTGAACTGACGGTGGTTTTGGGGTCTGGGGGATGTGAAACGCGAAGATATATCGAAATTTTCCGGAAGTCGAAACATGGCACCCATTGCAATAGTTAGCTTTCTAATGAAATCTACCTCTGGTTGGTTCCTCAGTTTAGGGGCTGCGACAACGCGGTCATCTAACCCCGTGTACTTTGGGTGAGTGTAGAATCTGTCTGATACACGGTGTGAATTGTAATGGCTGTATTAGTCTTAATTCACGTAAGGACTGCAGACGGTCAATTTCAAGCAGTAGTTCCTAATGTTGCTACCAGGTACAACCGTCAACGACACCTAGCTGTGAACTTGGCTACTAGATGCCACCCCAACCAGCAACTCGCACCGAACGTTGGAACTTCCCCTCCAAAGGAAAGCATACTGAGGGATTCTAGCGCTCTTAGAAAATCCGACGACTTCGGCCGGCTCTGAAACCGCGACCTTGGGCATAGAAGTTCAGCATGCTACCAGTTACGTCACCGAAGCCGCTTCCCACTTTGTCAGGTGGCTTCGGTGGCGTAGTCGGTAGCATGCTGAGCTTCTATGCCCAAGATAACGGGTTCAAACCCGGCCGAAGCCGTCGGATTTTTTAAGAGCGTTAAAAATCCCTCAGTATGCCTTCCTTCGGAGGGGAAGTAAAGCCGGCGGTCCCATGTCATAGATTTATGGCATGTTAAAGATCCTTCCACTAATTGCATCTGTGTGAAGCTAAATTGGATAGGTTAAGAATGTATACAACGCTCTTAGGTTTCTATGTTCGTTGCCAAGAGCCGACTTCGGCGGCGTCTAGTAGCTCAGTTCTGAACTTGGCCTCGTAGTCGTTGACAGTGGCGCTTGGCGGCAAAAGTAGGAACTATCTGAAAAATTGTTAGTTGCAGTACTTAAATTAACAAACAGATAACACACACTAATACAGTCATCACAATTAACACCGGTTATCAGACAGATTCTACACACACCCAAAGTACACGGGGCAACATGACCGCGTTGTCGCAGCCCCTAAACTTAAGAACCAACCAACCAACCACTTAGTCAGATGGAAATACTGAATCTGATCTCGTGCAAGTGCGTTGTCACGGCAAAGTCTGATGGCTCATGCCTCATCAATTTAGTGGTGTTGCCATGGCAACCACTGATAGCTCTTGGCATTTTCTTATAATTCCGAAATCATTTTTCTCGTCCCTTGGCGTAATGGTGGGTCATATCAAAAATTCTTTCAGACAAAAGTTTTAGGTAATTATTAGGGGAATATTGTCCATTTTGTACGGTTGATATTGTGCCTATTAAGAGAGATATGATTAATGTTTCCCGAAAAACCCACTTTTTCCCACCCCTTTGGTCAATGGTTGGTGCTATAAAAAAAACTCTTCAAACATAAATTTTTGGCACTTATCCGACACATAGTATGAACGTTGAACGGATTCGATATTTCACATATTAAGAGAGTTATAGCAATATTTCCCTTCTTCGAAAAAAAAGCCCCCCATTTTCACCCCCTTCGACCGATTTAGCCCAGTAACAAACTCGACCGAGATTTTATAGGTATACATATTCGGTAAAAAATTCAAAGTGGTTGGTGCAAAATTACGGCAGTTATCGTGTCCACAAGAAACTGATATACATATATATATACATACATAAATTATATATAAACTTTTGAACTGACGGTGGTTTAGGGGTCTGGGGGATGTGAAACGCGAAGATATGTCGAAATTTTCCGGAAGTCGAAACATGGGACCCTTTGCAATGGTTAGCTTTCTAATGAAATCTACCTAATAGGAACGAGAACATCTTGTCGCTTATATACTGGATACTCAAACAAGTAGTTCCGTGAAGAACTATACAGCCTATTTTCATATATCCTGCTCATGTTAATTGTCTCTATCAACATACAAAATTTCAGGTTAAGTGCTGTAACAGATTCGTAGATATTGAAAATGAAAATCCACAGCCTGCTTCCAGTCTCCGACCGGGTCAGGAATGGATTGAGAACCGTCTAAATATTTCATATGGTCGCCAGGATGGAACTTTATTTTTGTACTATTACATTAAGATTATTGAGTACGTGTGGTATTCAAACTTCAATCGCATGATTAGAACACAAGAAGTAAAAACGAGATTTTAAAATTTCGCACAGCTGCCATCTTGTGGTTATGGAAACAATTGAAATAAATTACATGCCAGTGGATCAACATTTTTATAAGCATTTAACGTGCAACGTTTCACGGCACTCGGATAGTTAATTCGCGAGAAACGTCCATTTAAATATTTAGACTTCGCGTCGCCGCCATGTTGGATTTGTGCTCACCAGGTTACAGAAAGACCTATAGGTGAACATATGTTCATAGTCTCTATGAACATAAAAAAATCTGTTTGGTTGCTGTAAACGATTCATAGATATTGAGAACCGTCTAAATATTTCGGAAGCTTGCCATTTAGGATTGTTATATGTATAGGCCATAGAGTTATGTACCATTCAAGGACAATTATCGCCTAGCTTCATTATTCAAACTTTCACTTCGATCGCATGATTACGACACAAGAATAAAAACTTAATTTTAAAATTTCGTACCGCCGCCATCTTGAGGTTATGTAAAAAATTGAATTAAATTAGATGGCAGTGCATTACAATCTGCAAAATCATTTACTGTACCACATTTCACTGCACTCAGAGAGTTAAATCACGAGAAAGTCTATTAAAATATTTCAAATTCGCTTGGTCGCCATGTTCGTTTTGTACTTTACAGGTTTATGAAATATACATAGGTGAACTTGCATCAGTACCCTTTATCACCGTACAAAATTGCATGATGTTATCTGTAATAGTTTCGGAGATATAGAATGTCAGTGAAATATTTCGCACAGCCGCCATTTTGAGGTTATGTAAACAATTGAACTAAATTAGACTCCAGTGCATTACAATGTGTATAAACATTTGCTGTACCAAGTTTCATTACGTTTGGATAGTTAAATCGCGAGAAATGTCTATTTAAAAGTCTGAATTTCGCTTGACCGCCATGTTGGTTTTGTAGTCACCAGGTTTTTGAAAGTCTTATAGGTGAACTTCTAGTAGTGCCCTTTATCACCGTACACAATTTCAGGGCGATATCGGTAATAGTTTCGAAGATATTGAATGCTAGTGAAATATTTCGCACAGCCGCCATGTTGGATTGGTGAGACGTAACTAAATTTGAAGGGTACGGTCAAGGTCGCCGGGAATAGTGCTATGAACTTACCGAGTTTCATTAAAATCGCTCCAGCCGTTTAGATTTTATTAGGATGGGACACACACACACACACCTCACTCACACACACACACACGCACACACACACGGACAAAAGGTGATCTCATAAGCCTATTTTTTAAAAATTGAAAATAGGCTAAAAATCTTTCGCTCTATGCCTGTTTAAATGTTGTGAAGTGTTTTCTTACTGTTTCAGAAATGTCCATTAAACTTTCTTCGGCTACTCCCACTTAATTGGGGTCGACGGAGCCAACCAGGCTCATTTTGGTCTTGGCCGGGGATTTAACTCCGGATACCCTTCCTGACACCACGTGATTTTTCATATAAAAATTCAACTCCGCTGCCGCCGGGATTCGAACCACAGCCGTGCGGGTGAAAGGCGAGCATCTAAGCCACTGCGCCATCCACTCCCCAGAAATGTCCATTGAATCTGCAAATACATTTACGCAGGAAATCAGTTGTTATCTCTACTTAGTATAAAACTAAGTTCCCGATTGTTAGATGTCACGGGTAATCTCGAGAACCATTGGATAGATTTTGATGCGGTTTTCACCATTCTGTAAAGGATATCTCGAGGAAGGTTTCTGTAAAAAGTAATATATTTAAGATCAAATGTAATAACTGAGGCGACAGTTTACGAGCTAGCTAGGTGCGAGCCTATCACCCCAGTCACAGCCTAGCAAGTGGGTGAGCCTATTACCCCAGATACAGCTAGCAGCGAACTGTCGAGTCGTGTTGAGTTAAGACATCAGAGAAGAGTGGTTGTGTTTGGACTTTCCTTGGAATTGCAACTCGGCTTTTCTTCATTTCACTGTGAAATTTTCGTTCCGAAAAATACACAGTAAAGTTAAGATTGGACGAAAGGGAGATTTGTGTTTCGTGCAACTCGCCATTCCTAAATTACGTCTGACAAAAATCCGTTGCACATGCATCTCCATGATAATATAATAAATAGTCCAGTCAGTGATTTTAACCCATCATGCCAAGGTGTAAAACGGATGTAGGTCGTAGTTCATTTACATCGAAAAAAAAAGCGCTTATCCCGCAATCCATTCATAACTGTTCCCGGGCGAAGCCGGGGCGGGTTGCTAGTATATCTATATTATATATAGCCACATGGCCGACTGACTGACTGACTCACTCACTCACTCACTCACTCACTCACTGACATAAATGTTTACCCACTTCCAAATGAGTTACAAGCTTGAGATTTGGCAAAAACACTCCTTTCACCTTGCAACCAACATAAAAATTCCGAAAAGGTACATTTTTTAATTTTCAACCCTACAAATGACAAAAATAATAGGGGGAAACTACAAATCTCCAGTAATATCTCTGAGTGTGATATTGTGCATGGCCTATGTTGTAGACAATAACACATTACATCTTTTTTGTCTCTTGCTATTTTTTCATACGACGTTTAATTAGGGAGTTATTAATGATTTTGTACTTTTTGGCCGAAATTTTTCTCTGAGTGTGATATTGTACATGGCCTATGTTGTAGACATTAACACATTACATCTTTTTTGTCTCTTGCCATTTTTTCATACGACGTTTAATTACGGAGTTATTAATGATTTTGTACTTTTTGGCCGAAATTTTTCTCTGAGTGTGATATTGTACATGGCCTATGTTGTAGACATTAACACATTACATCTTTTTTGTCTCTTGCCATTTTTTCACACGACGTTTAATTACGGAGTTATTAATGATTTTGTACTTTTTGGCCGAAATTTTTCTCTGAGTGTGATATTGTACATGGCCTATGTTGTAGACATTAACACATTACATCTTTTTTGTCTCTTGCTATTTCATCATACGACGTTTAATTAGGGAGTTATTAATGATTTTGTACTTTTTGGCCAAAATTTTTCTATGTCCCACGAATAACTTAAAAATTGATTCGAATGAAATTTCCAAAAATAGTTTTTTTTAATACTTTTATTATATTTTTTACGTCTTGTAGGATCGGAAACCAACATGATATTTTGATGTATTTTTTCGTCCCATGCATTTTTGGTTTCAGGTGATAGAAAATTTTTCCACTAGATCCCATGCTCATCTATATTATATATAGCCACATGGCCGACTGACTGACTGACTCACTCACTCACTCACTCACTGACATAAATGTTTACCCACTTCCAAATGAGTTACAAGCTTGAGATTTGGCAAAAACACTCCTTTCACCTTGCAACCAACATAAAAATTCCGAAAAGGTACATTTTTTAATTTTCAACCCTACAAATGACAAAAATAATAGGGGGAAACTACAAATCTCCAGTAATATCTCTGAGTGTGATATTGTGCATGGCCTATGTTGTAGACAATAACACATTACATCTTTTTTGTCTCTTGCTATTTTTTCATACGACGTTTAATTAGGGAGTTATTAATGATTTTGTACTTTTTGGCCGAAATTTTTCTCTGAGTGTGATATTGTACATGGCCTATGTTGTAGACATTAACACATTACATCTTTTTTGTCTCTTGCCATTTTTTCATACGACGTTTAATTACGGAGTTATTAATGATTTTGTACTTTTTGGCCGAAATTTTTCTCTGAGTGTGATATTGTACATGGCCTATGTTGTAGACATTAACACATTACATCTTTTTTGTCTCTTGCCATTTTTTCACACGACGTTTAATTACGGAGTTATTAATGATTTTGTACTTTTTGGCCGAAATTTTTCTCTGATTGTGATATTGTACATGGCCTATGTTGTAGACATTAACACATTACATCTTTTTTGTCTCTTGCTATTTCATCATACGACGTTTAATTAGGGAGTTATTAATGATTTTGTACTTTTTGGCCAAAATTTTTCTATGTCCCACGAATAACTTAAAAATTGATTCGAATGAAATTTCCAAAAATAGTTTTTTTTAATACTTTTATTATATTTTTTACGTCTTGTAGGATCGGAAACCAACATGATATTTTGATGTATTTTTTCGTCCCATGCATTTTTGGTTTCAGGTGATAGAAAATTTTTCCACTAGATCCCATGCTCATCTATATTATATATAGCCACATGGCCGACTGACTGACTGACTCACTCACTCACTCACTCACTCACTGACATAAATGTTTACCCACTTCCAAATGAGTTACAAGCTTGAGATTTGGCAAAAACACTCCTTTCACCTTGCAACCAACATAAAAATTCCGAAAAGGTACATTTTTTAATTTTCAACCCTACAAATGACAAAAATAATAGGGGGAAACTACAAATCTCCAGTAATATCTCTGAGTGTGATATTGTGCATGGCCTATGTTGTAGACAATAACACATTACATCTTTTTTGTCTCTTGCTATTTTTTCATACGACGTTTAATTAGGGAGTTATTAATGATTTTGTACTTTTTGGCCGAAATTTTTCTCTGAGTGTGATATTGTACATGGCCTATGTTGTAGACATTAACACATTACATCTTTTTTGTCTCTTGCCATTTTTTCATACGACGTTTAATTACGGAGTTATTAATGATTTTGTACTTTTTGGCCGAAATTTTTCTCTGAGTGTGATATTGTACATGGCCTATGTTGTAGACATTAACACATTACATCTTTTTTGTCTCTTGCCATTTTTTCACACGACGTTTAATTACGGAGTTATTAATGATTTTGTACTTTTTGGCCGAAATTTTTCTCTGAGTGTGATATTGTACATGGCCTATGTTGTAGACATTAACACATTACATCTTTTTTGTCTCTTGCTATTTCATCATACGACGTTTAATTAGGGAGTTATTAATGATTTTGTACTTTTTGGCCAAAATTTTTCTATGTCCCACGAATAACTTAAAAATTGATTCGAATGAAATTTCCAAAAATAGTTTTTTTTAATACTTTTATTATATTTTTTACGTCTTGTAGGGTCGGAAACCAACATGATATTTTGTTGTATTTTTTCGTCCCATGCATTTTTGGTTTCAGGTGATAGAATTATTTTCCATTAGGACCCATGCTCAACTATATAGCTTTGTTATAGGTTAATTTCCAGTATGATCTGATTATGTATTGTATTATTTATAGAGGGGTTTTGTGGGATTGGAAACTATATGGGATTTTGAGTCTAAATTTATACTCTTCATGCGGTTTGTATCATGTGAGTTACTGTCTCTGTAGGCTTTTTTAAGAAGGTATAGTACCTAATATTTTTCGCTGTGTGCTTTAATTCTATTGAAGGGTTTTATTTTTCGTCAATTGAATATTTTCTTTTGCCAGTACTTGACTCTTCTTAGCCGTTTTTGAAAGGAAGGAGCAACTTGAATTCACAAGTGAATGCGGCGAATCCTACTGACTTCCAGGGTACTTTGTTTAATTTTCTGCCTTAACTTTACGGTTGTATTGCACAAATGTATTTAATATAACTGGTTTTAATAATTCTGCTGTATTTTAGCCTACTTTTCTCATTTTGCAAAAAGGAGGAAAAAGTAGACTTATGTGATCGATCCGGGGAAATGTGTGTCTGTCTGTCCTTCTGTCTGTCTGGCTGTGTGTGTGTCCTCCCGTATCAACTCCTATAGGGCTGCAGCTATCGAAACCAAATTTGGTATGAGTAAAGATCTACACCTGAATATCTCACGGCCATATTTGAAAATGACAATAGTGCTACCAACTGCTGAAAAACGCAATTGAAATTTTAGCTCTATGTTGGATATCTCAGAAGTTATGGATGCGAACTCTTCCTAAATTGGCACACAAATAGACGATAACATTCCAGATTAATTTTCAGAAGTTCATACATGTCAGTGTTGCCAACATGATTCTAATTCTGCCGATAGGTCCATAATATAAATGAATGTAACTTTTATACTGTCAATTGAATTTCAACCAAATTCCATATGTACTATGTGTACTATAACAGATATGACTGTACGTATTCTAATGAGCCGCCAGGGCTGCCAACTGTTGATAAATGGTCTCTATATATTTTAACATCAATATCAATATATCAGAAAGTATGCAAGCCAACGGCTCTAAACCTTGCACACGTATAGTATCTAAAATTCTACCTTAGTTTGGCGTAACTTATATACATCAGTGCTGCCAACACGATTATGTGCCTGTTGATAGGTCCAGTCTTTAAATGCATATAACTTCTATTCTAACAAATGGATTTCGACCAAATTTCGTATGTGCCTTGTGTCCATAATAGTTATTACTGTACGTATTCGTAAGAACCAGCAGGACTGCCAACTGTTAGTAAGTGCTCTCTCTAATTGTTCAATCCTAATATCAATATATCAGAAAGTATGCAAGCCATCAGCTCTAAACTTTGCACACGTATAGCACCTGACATTCTAGATTAATTTGGAGTAACTAGTTTACCTCAGTACTGCCAACATGATTCTAAGCTTTCTGATAGTTTAAATTTTAATTTCATGTAACTTCTATACTCACAAATGGATTTATCCAAAATTGGCACTATATTAGATCGTAATATTTGCGTTTATTTCTGAGCATCACATACATGACTTTGTTCCCAACGCGCACTGATAAATGAGGAGGAACAGACCATGGACCATATCATCCAGCGCTGCCCTCTACACGCCTACTCCGGGAGCCCTAGTGATCTGTTTCATCTTCGAGAATGTACTGTGGAATGGCTCCAAAACTTGAACTTGAATTTGTGATTTGTTTTTATGTAATTCACCATACGATTAAACTGATAAATCCAATATCAAACAGCATGTAACGTCCATACTATCCATTAGACTTCAACTAAATGTTGTATGTGCATTCTATACCTTATGAGATCGAACTAAAAATATATTCAGAGTCGCTAGGGCTGCCAACTGTAGTAAGTTATTCTATTAGGCTTCACTATTTCAGGTGTATTTCAAACTGTAGTACTTATAAATGTTAGTATTACCAACTTGATTTCGTCATTATTCTAGATAGGTCTATATAGATTGGCATGAATTCTAATATTAAAGAAAAGTAGGCTCTCTAGTTCGTCACGGAACTACTTGTTTTTTTTTTTTTGAAATGATCATATTAGGACGTTAATCGAGGTGCATATTTAGAGGGGCATATTTAGAGGTGCTCAATATTGTAGAAAATTAATTTATATTCAACCACATAGAAACTGATATTCAATGTATGTACGTATTTTTAGCCTACTTTTCACATTTAGCAAAAATGAGGAAAAGGTAGACTTATGAGATCGATCCGGGCAAATGTGTGTCTGTCTGTACTTCTGTCTGTCTGTCTCTCTGTCCTTCTGTCTGTCTGTCTGTCTGTCTGGCTGTGTGTGTGTGTGTCCACCCCTATCAACTCCTAAACGGCTGCAGCAATCGAAACAAAATTTGGTAGGAGTAAATATCTATACCTGAATATCTCAATGCCGTATTTGAAAATGATGCCAGTGATACAAACTGCTGAAAAATCGCAATTGAAATTTGAGCTCCATGTTTGATACTTTGAAAGGTATGTATGGGACCTATTTTAAAATTGGCACACGTATACACAATATTATTTCAGTTTAATTTCTAGGAGGACATATATGGCAGTGTTGCCAAAATGATTATAAGCCTGCTGATAGGTCCAATTTTGAAATGCATATATCTTCTATACTATCAATTAGATTTCAACCAAATTTCGTATGTGTTATATACCATAACACATTATGTCTATGCGTATTCTTAAGAGCAACCAAGGCTGCCAACTGTTAATAAATGCAGTTTCTATTTTTGTTACCCTAATATCAATAAATCAGAAAGTATGCAAGCCAATAGCCCTAAACTTTCCACACGTACAGTACCTGGCATTCTAGATTAATTTGGAGTAACTAATATACTTCAGTGCTGCCAACTTGATTTTAAAATGCATATAACTTCTAAACTAACTAATGTATTTAATTCAAAATTGGCACAACAATAAATAATATTATTTCAGATTATTTCTGACCCAATACATGCATGACATTGATGCCAACATGATTTTACGCACGCTGTTAGATCCAATGTTTAACTGCATGTAACGTCCATGCAATCCATTGGTCATGAACCAAATTGTGTATTCTATACCTTAAGAGATGGAACTAAGAATATATTCAGTCACCAGGGCTGCCAACTGTAGTGCAATATTAGGCTACATTATGCCATGTATACAGTATTTCGAACTAATTAGAAATTTCGATATTTCCAACTTAATTTCGTCATTATTCTAGACAAATGCATATAGATAATCATTGGCATGAATCTTAAATCTTAAGAAAAGTAGGCACTTTAATTCGTCACGGAACTTCTTGTTCTTTCTGTGATTAATAATCGGGTGAGTAAATACCCATATAGTCTACACATCATATTAGTGAAAATGGAAGGAAGTTTGTAATTTGACATGGCCGTTAATGTCTTGAAAATGAGGCACGGGACCTCCTCTTTTTGTGTGGATTCTCAACCACAGCACTTGATATTTCTGATGGTAAATCTCACATGCATTCGATGAGAATTGAACCCAGTCAGCCTTGGTAAGAGGCAAGAGTCATGACTTCAGCATCACCACGTCACCTTCATAATAATAATAATAATAATAATAATAATAATAATAATAATAATAATAATAATAATAATAATAATAATATTAATCGGAATAGAAAATCGAATGTTATTGCCAATCTCATATAGAACTGAATGGGGAAAAGAATCTATATTTGCAAATATGCGTAATGTTGTAAACTAATTACTGGAGGTATTGCGTTCGTGTAAGTTTCTTAGTTCCAAGAAATTTACAGTTTCTGTGATATATTAATGGGTTAATATATTACATGTTCTGAACAGCAGCGCATTGGCATTTTGGAAAACAGACTGTTTTGCTAGGGGACCTGCTTTTTCAAATCTTCGCGCCATGATATACAGTAACTGGCAGTAGCCTAAATGACTTTTCATAATAAAACTCCTGAAAACGGTATTACAGGTAGGCTAGGGGATCTGCGTTAACGAAATTTCCTGTCATGATATAACTGGCAGTAGGCTAGGGGACATGCCTTGGCTAAACTCACCCCCCCCCTCCCCAAAATTATTATAACTAGAAGTATACTAGAGGACCAGCCATGTCCAAACAGACTTAAAACATATCAGTGTGCACATTCCACCCTCAATTGGAAATATATTTTAAAAGTGGGAAAAGAGATGTCAAAAGAGGTAATAACACTATAGAGAATTAAAATTTGGACTCGTAACAAAACATTATCATATATTAAGTAGTGGATTTTTATGGACTTGAGGGCAAGTGCAAAAAAAATTCGAAAATTGGACACGCAACAAATGTGCGGGACTTCGTACACTGAAGATACTAAAAACTTATAGAAAAATTATAACAAAGCAAAACTAAGATTTTATTCAGACCATTAGCATAATTTATATTGGTAGGTGACACCCACGAATCAACTAAAAAATGTACATCAATGGAAAATCTGCATGCAACATATTCGTCTTGATTATTATTACAAAGTCACAGCAAACATAAAAACCGTAAATTCAGAACGATATGTTTTAAACACTTCAACCCATTACTTTCCCTAATAAAAATACACGGATCGTCAAACGCACCGGGGGCTTGGGGGCGGAGCCCCCAACGAGCAAAGCGAGTCTACTATATAAAGCTCAAATACCACTGACTGACTGACTGATTCATTCATCACGAAATATCAGAAACCACCGAACGGATTGGAATTAAATTTGGTATGCAGCTTCCTCAAGGGCCGCAAACGCCCGCTAAGAAGGGATTTTTGGATATTCATGTTCTAAAGGGGTGTTAAGGGGGTAGATCTGCATTTCCTTGAATAGCAATATCTCCCGATTGGTTTCATTGGGGGATGTGATACTCGGCATATAAACTCATCATTAAAGATAAGAAGACACGTGTCTGAGGGTTTTTCGATGTGGTGTATATTATGAGGTGAAAGGGGTGAAAAGTGGGGGTTGAAAGATTCCTAACGGAGCGTGTATCCCTTAAACGACATAGGCCAGGAGTTTGGAAGTCAGCGGGAAAAAATCAGCATAAAAATAAGTAAATAGGTGTTTGACCGTTTTTTCATAAATCCAATTTAAGGGGCCCATGGGGAGGGGTGAAATTATGGGGGGGGGGGGTGGACGTAATATGTCTGAGTGTAAAATTATACATGGCCTATGTTGTAGACAATAACACATTACATCTTTTTTGTCTCTTGCTATTTCATCACACGACGAATACTTACGGAGTTATTAATGATTTTCTATTTTTTGGCCGGAATTTTCTAAGTCCCAGGAATGACATAAAAATTGATTCGAATGAAATTTCAAAAAATAGTTTTTTTTAATACTTTTATTATATTTTTCACGTCTTTTAGGGTTCGAAACCAACATGATATTTTGATGTTTTTTTTCGTCCCATGCATTTTTGGTTTCAGGTGATTGAATTATTTTCCACTAGGACCGTTGCTTATCTTCTATCTTCTTCTTCTACTATATAAAGCTCAAATACCACTGACTGACTGACTGATTCATTCATCACGAAATCTCAGAAACCACCGAACGGATTGGAATTAAATTTGGTATGCAGCTTCCTCAAGGGCCGCAAACGCCCGCTAAGAAGGGATTTTTGGATATTCATGTTCTAAAAGGGTGTTAAGGGGGTAGATCTGCATTTCCTTGAATAGCAATATCTCCCGATTGGTTTCATTGGGGGATGTGATACTCGGCATATAAACTCATCATTAAAGATAAGAAGACACGTGTCTGAGGGTTTTTCGATGTGGTGTATATTATGAGGTGAAAGGGGTGAAAAGTGGGGGTTGAAAGATTCCTAACGGAGCGTGTATCCCTTAAACGACATAGGCCAGGAGTTTGGAAGTCAGCGGGAAAAAAATCAGCATAAAAAATAAGTAAATAGGTGTTTGACCGTTTTTTCATAAATCCAATTTAAGGGGCCCATGGGGAGGGGTGAAATTATGGGGGGGGGGACGTAATATGTCTGAGTGTAAAATTATACATGGCCTATGTTGTAGACAATAACACATTACATCTTTTTTGTCTCTTGCTATTTCATCACACGACGAATACTTACGGAGTTATTAATGATTTTGTATTTTTTGGCAGGAATTTTCTAAGTCCCAGGAATGACATAAAAATTGATTCGAATGAAATTTCAAAAAATAGTTTTTTTTAATACTTTTATTATATTTTTCACGTCTTTTAGGGTTCGAAACCAACATGATATTTTGATGTTTTTTTTCGTCCCATGCATTTTTGGTTTCAGGTGATTGAATTATTTTCCACTAGGACCGTTGCTTATCTATCTATCTATCTACTATATAAAGCTCAAATACCACTGACTGACTGACTGATTCATTCATCACGAAATCTCAGAAACCACCAAACGGATTGGAATTAAATTTGGTATGCAGCTTCCTCAAGGGCCGCAAACGCCCGCTAAGAAGGGATTTTTGGATATTCATGTTCTAAAGGGGTGTTAAGGGGGTAGATCTGCATTTCCTTGAATAGCAATATCTCCCGATTGGTTTCATTGGGGGATGTGATACTCGGCATATAAACTCATCATTAAAGATAAGAAGACACGTGTCTGAGGGTTTTTCGATGTGGTGTATATTATGAGGTGAAAGGGGTGAAAAGTGGGGGTTGAAAGATTCCTAACGGAGCGTGTATCCCTTAAACGACATAGGCCAGGAGTTTGGAAGTCAGCGGGAAAAAATCAGCATAAAAATAAGTAAATAGGTGTTTGACCGTTTTTTCATAAATCCAATTTAAGGGGCCCATGGGGAGAGGTGAAATTATGGGGGGGGGGGGGGGGGTGGACGTAATATGTCTGAGTGTAAAATTATACATGGCCTATGTTGTAGACAATAACACATTACATCTTTTTTGTCTCTTGCTATTTCATCACACGACGAATACTTACGGAGTTATTAATGATTTTCTATTTTTTGGCCGGAATTTTCTAAGTCCCAGGAATGACATAAAAATTGATTCGAATGAAATTTCAAAAAATAGTTTTTTTTAATACTTTTATTATATTTTTCACGTCTTTTAGGGTTCGAAACCAACATGATATTTTGATGTTTTTTTTCGTCCCATGCATTTTTGGTTTCAGGTGATTGAATTATTTTCCACTAGGACCGTTGCTTATCTTCTATCTTCTTCTTCTACTATATAAAGCTCAAATACCACTGACTGACTGACTGATTCATTCATCACGAAATCTCAGAAACCACCGAACGGATTGGAATTAAATTTGGTATGCAGCTTCCTCAAGGGCCGCAAACGCCCGCTAAGAAGGGATTTTTGGATATTCATGTTCTAAAAGGGTGTTAAGGGGGTAGATCTGCATTTCCTTGAATAGCAATATCTCCCGATTGGTTTCATTGGGGGATGTGATACTCGGCATATAAACTCATCATTAAAGATAAGAAGACACGTGTCTGAGGGTTTTTCGATGTGGTGTATATTATGAGGTGAAAGGGGTGAAAAGTGGGGGTTGAAAGATTCCTAACGGAGCGTGTATCCCTTAAACGACATAGGCCAGGAGTTTGGAAGTCAGCGGGAAAAAAATCAGCATAAAAAATAAGTAAATAGGTGTTTGACCGTTTTTTCATAAATCCAATTTAAGGGGCCCATGGGGAGGGGTGAAATTATGGGGGGGGGGACGTAATATGTCTGAGTGTAAAATTATACATGGCCTATGTTGTAGACAATAACTCATTACATCTTTTTTGTCTCTTGCTATTTCATCACACGACGAATACTTACGGAGTTATTAATGATTTTGTATTTTTTGGCCGGAATTTTCTAAGTCCCAGGAATGACATAAAAATTGATTCGAATGAAATTTCAAAAAATAGTTTTTTTTAATACTTTTATTATATTTTTCACGTCTTTTAGGGTTCGAAACCAACATGATATTTTGATGTTTTTTTTCGTCCCATGCATTTTTGGTTTCAGGTGATTGAATTATTTTCCACTAGGACCGTTGCTTATCTATCTATCTATCTACTATATAAAGCTCAAATACCACTGACTGACTGACTGATTCATTCATCACGAAATCTCAGAAACCACCAAACGGATTGGAATTAAATTTGGTATGCAGCTTCCTCAAGGGCCGCAAACGCCCGCTAAGAAGGGATTTTTGGATATTCATGTTCTAAAGGGGTGTTAAGGGGGTAGATCTGCATTTACTTGAATAGCAATATCTCCCGATTGGTTTCATTGGGGGATGTGATACTCGGCATATAAACTCATCATTAAAGATAAGAAGACACGTGTCTGAGGGTTTTTCGATGTGGTGTATATTATGAGGTGAAAGGGGTGAAAAGTGGGGGTTGAAAGATTCCTAACGGAGCGTGTATCCCTTAAACGACATAGGCCAGGAGTTTGGAAGTCAGCGGGAAAAAATCAGCATAAAAATAAGTAAATAGGTGTTTGACCGTTTTTTCATAAATCCAATTTAAGGGGCCCATGGGGAGAGGTGAAATTATGGGGGGGGGGGGGGGGGTGGACGTAATATGTCTGAGTGTAAAATTATACATGGCCTATGTTGTAGACAATAACACATTACATCTTTTTTGTCTCTTGCTATTTCATCACACGACGAATACTTACGGAGTTATTAATGATTTTCTATTTTTTGGCCGGAATTTTCTAAGTCCCAGGAATGACATAAAAATTGATTCGAATGAAATTTCAAAAAATAGTTTTTTTTAATACTTTTATTATATTTTTCACGTCTTTTAGGGTTCGAAACCAACATGATATTTTGATGTTTTTTTTCGTCCCATGCATTTTTGGTTTCAGGTGATTGAATTATTTTCCACTAGGACCGTTGCTTATCTTCTATCTTCTTCTTCTACTATATAAAGCTCAAATACCACTGACTGACTGACTGATTCATTCATCACGAAATCTCAGAAACCACCGAACGGATTGGAATTAAATTTGGTATGCAGCTTCCTCAAGGGCCGCAAACGCCCGCTAAGAAGGGATTTTTGGATATTCATGTTCTAAAAGGGTGTTAAGGGGGTAGATCTGCATTTCCTTGAATAGCAATATCTCCCGATTGGTTTCATTGGGGGATGTGATACTCGGCATATAAACTCATCATTAAAGATAAGAAGACACGTGTCTGAGGGTTTTTCGATGTGGTGTATATTATGAGGTGAAAGGGGTGAAAAGTGGGGGTTGAAAGATTCCTAACGGAGCGTGTATCCCTTAAACGACATAGGCCAGGAGTTTGGAAGTCAGCGGGAAAAAAATCAGCATAAAAAATAAGTAAATAGGTGTTTGACCGTTTTTTCATAAATCCAATTTAAGGGGCCCATGGGGAGGGGTGAAATTATGGGGGGGGGGACGTAATATGTCTGAGTGTAAAATTATACATGGCCTATGTTGTAGACAATAACACATTACATCTTTTTTGTCTCTTGCTATTTCATCACACGACGAATACTTACGGAGTTATTAATGATTTTGTATTTTTTGGCAGGAATTTTCTAAGTCCCAGGAATGACATAAAAATTGATTCGAATGAAATTTCAAAAAATAGTTTTTTTTAATACTTTTATTATATTTTTCACGTCTTTTAGGGTTCGAAACCAACATGATATTTTGATGTTTTTTTTCGTCCCATGCATTTTTGGTTTCAGGTGATTGAATTATTTTCCACTAGGACCGTTGCTTATCTATCTATCTATCTACTATATAAAGCTCAAATACCACTGACTGACTGACTGATTCATTCATCACGAAATCTCAGAAACCACCAAACGGATTGGAATTAAATTTGGTATGCAGCTTCCTCAAGGGCCGCAAACGCCCGCTAAGAAGGGATTTTTGGATATTCATGTTCTAAAGGGGTGTTAAGGGGGTAGATCTGCATTTCCTTGAATAGCAATATCTCCCGATTGGTTTCATTGGGGGATGTGATACTCGGCATATAAACTCATCATTAAAGATAAGAAGACACGTGTCTGAGGGTTTTTCGATGTGGTGTATATTATGAGGTGAAAGGGGTGAAAAGTGGGGGTTGAAAGATTCCTAACGGAGCGTGTATCCCTTAAACGACATAGGCCAGGAGTTTGGAAGTCAGCGGGAAAAAATCAGCATAAAAATAAGTAAATAGGTGTTTGACCGTTTTTTCATAAATCCAATTTAAGGGGCCCATGGGGAGAGGTGAAATTATGGGGGGGGGGGGGGGGTGGACGTAATATGTCTGAGTGTAAAATTATACATGGCCTATGTTGTAGACAATAACACATTACATCTTTTTTGTCTCTTGCTATTTCATCACACGACGAATACTTACGGAGTTATTAATGATTTTCTATTTTTTGGCCGGAATTTTCTAAGTCCCAGGAATGACATAAAAATTGATTCGAATGAAATTTCAAAAAATAGTTTTTTTTAATACTTTTATTATATTTTTCACGTCTTTTAGGGTTCGAAACCAACATGATATTTTGATGTTTTTTTTCGTCCCATGCATTTTTGGTTTCAGGTGATTGAATTATTTTCCACTAGGACCGTTGCTTATCTTCTATCTTCTTCTTCTACTATATAAAGCTCAAATACCACTGACTGACTGACTGATTCATTCATCACGAAATCTCAGAAACCACCGAACGGATTGGAATTAAATTTGGTATGCAGCTTCCTCAAGGGCCGCAAACGCCCGCTAAGAAGGGATTTTTGGATATTCATGTTCTAAAAGGGTGTTAAGGGGGTAGATCTGCATTTCCTTGAATAGCAATATCTCCCGATTGGTTTCATTGGGGGATGTGATACTCGGCATATAAACTCATCATTAAAGATAAGAAGACACGTGTCTGAGGGTTTTTCGATGTGGTGTATATTATGAGGTGAAAGGGGTGAAAAGTGGGGGTTGAAAGATTCCTAACGGAGCGTGTATCCCTTAAACGACATAGGCCAGGAGTTTGGAAGTCAGCGGGAAAAAAATCAGCATAAAAAATAAGTAAATAGGTGTTTGACCGTTTTTTCATAAATCCAATTTAAGGGGCCCATGGGGAGGGGTGAAATTATGGGGGGGGGGACGTAATATGTCTGAGTGTAAAATTATACATGGCCTATGTTGTAGACAATAACTCATTACATCTTTTTTGTCTCTTGCTATTTCATCACACGACGAATACTTACGGAGTTATTAATGATTTTGTATTTTTTGGCCGGAATTTTCTAAGTCCCAGGAATGACATAAAAATTGATTCGAATGAAATTTCAAAAAATAGTTTTTTTTAATACTTTTATTATATTTTTCACGTCTTTTAGGGTTCGAAACCAACATGATATTTTGATGTTTTTTTTCGTCCCATGCATTTTTGGTTTCAGGTGATTGAATTATTTTCCACTAGGACCGTTGCTTATCTATCTATCTATCTACTATATAAAGCTCAAATACCACTGACTGACTGACTGATTCATTCATCACGAAATCTCAGAAACCACCAAACGGATTGGAATTAAATTTGGTATGCAGCTTCCTCAAGGGCCGCAAACGCCCGCTAAGAAGGGATTTTTGGATATTCATGTTCTAAAGGGGTGTTAAGGGGGTAGATCTGCATTTACTTGAATAGCAATATCTCCCGATTGGTTTCATTGGGGGATGTGATACTCGGCATATAAACTCATCATTAAAGATAAGAAGACACGTGTCTGAGGGTTTTTCGATGTGGTGTATATTATGAGGTGAAAGGGGTGAAAAGTGGGGGTTGAAAGATTCCTAACGGAGCGTGTATCCCTTAAACGACATAGGCCAGGAGTTTGGAACTCAGCGGGAAAACATCAGCATAAAAAATAAGTAAATAGGTGTTTGACCGTTTTTTCATAAATCCAATTTAAGGGGCCCATGGGGAGGGGTGAAATTATGGGGGGGGACGTAATATGTCTGAGTGTAAAATTATACATGGCCTATGTTGTAGACAATAACACATTACATCTTTTTTGTCTCTTGCTATTTCATCACACGACGAATACTTACGGAGTTATTAATGATTTTCTATTTTTTGGCCGGAATTTTCTAAGTCCCAGGAATGACATAAAAATTGATTCAAATGAAATTTCAAAAAATAGTTTTTTTAATACTTTTATTATATTTTTCACGTCTTTTAGGGTTCGATACCAACATGATATTTTGATGTTTTTTTTCGTCCCATGCATTTTTGGTTTCAGGTGATTGAATTATTTTCCACTAGGACCGTTGCTTATCTATCTATCTTCTATCTACTATATAAAGCTCAAATACCACTGACTGACTGACTGATTCATTCATCACGAAATCTCAGAAACCACCCAACGGATTGGAATTAAATTTGATATGCAGCTTCCTCAAGGGCCGCAAACGCCCGCTAAGAAGGGATTTTTGGATATTCATGTTCTAAAGGGGTGTTAAGGGGGTAGATCTGCATTTCCTTGAATAGCAATATCTCCCGATTGGTTTCATTGGGGGATGTGATACTCGGCATATAGACTCATCATTAAAGATAAGAAGACACGTGTCTGAGGGTTTTTCGATGTGGTGTATATTATGAGGTGAAAGGGGTGAAAAGTGGGGGTTGAAAGATTCCTAACGGAGCGTGTATCCCTTAAACGACATAGGCCAGGAGTTTGGAAGTCAGCGGGAAAAAATCAGCATAAAAAATAAGTAAATAGGTGTTTGACCGTTTTTTCATAAATCCAATTTAAGGGGCCCATGGGGAGGGGTGAAATTATGGGGCGGGGGACGTAATATATCTGAGTGTAAAATTATACATGGCCTATGTTGTAGCCAATAACACATTACATCTTTTTTGTCTCTTGCTATTTCACCACACGACGAATACTTACGGAGTTATTAATGATTTTGTATTTTTTGGCCGGAATTTTCTAAGTCCCAGGAATGACATAAAAATTGATTCGAATGAAATTTCAAAAAATAGTTTTTTTAATACTTTTATTATATTTTTCACGTCTTTTAGGGTCCGAAACCAACATGATATTTTGTTTTTTTTTTTCGTCCCATGCATTTTTGGTTTCAGGTGATAGAATTATTTTCCACTAGGACCCATGCTTATCTATCTATATAACTAATGTTATAACGGGATTCCAAATGTTATTGCGGGCGAAGCCGCGGGTAACAGCTAGTCTCTTATATAAAAACAAGTGTCCTGACTGACTGACTGACTGACTGACTGACTGGCTGACTGACTCATCATCGCCCAGCCAAAACTATTAAAGTTAGAAACATGAAATTTTGAGGATATGTTCGTGGTAAGTCGAAAATGCGCACTAAGAAAGGATTTTTGGATATTCAGGTTCTAAAGGTGTCTTAAGGGGGTACACATGCATTTCATTGAATAGCAATATCTCCGGCTTGGTTTCATTGAGGGACGTGATACTCGGCATATAAACGTATCATTAAAAATAAGAAGACACGTGTCTGAGGGTTTTTCGATGTGGTGTATATTATGAGGTGAAAGGGGTGAAAAGTGGGGGTTGAAGGGTTCCTAACGGAGCGTGTATCTCTTAAACGACATAGGCGAGGAGTTTGAAACTCAGCGGAAAAAAATCAGCTTAAAAAATAAGTAAATAGGTGTTTGACCGTTTTTTCATAAATCGAATTTAAGGGGCCCATGGGGAGGGGTGAAATTCTGAAAAAAGAAAATTGAAAGATACAAAGTTCTGACACACTCATCATCGCCCAGCCTAAAAAGGGAGGTTTTTCGGATATTCAGGTTCTAAAGGGGTGTTAAGGGGGTAAGACCTGCATTTCATTGAACAACAATAACTCCGGATTGGTTTCATTTGTGGATGTGATACTCGGCATATAAACTGATCATTAAAAATAAGAAGACACGTGTCTTGAGGGTTTTTCGATGTGGTGTATATTATGAGGTGAAAGGGGTGAAAAGTGGGGGTTGAAGAATTCCTAACGGAGCGTGTATCTCCTAAACGACATAGGCGAGGAGTTTTAACTCAGCGGAAAAACATCAGCCTAAAAGATAAGTAAATAGGTGTTGACCGTTATTTTTTTCATAAATCCAATTTAAGGGGCCCATGGGAAGGGGTGAAATTCGGGGGGGGGGGGGGGCGGGGGACAGGAAAGAAAGTGTCCTAACTGATTGACTGACTCACTCACTCTTCAATCTCAGGAAGTGAAAACTGCTTAAAAATAAGTAAATAAGTGTTCGACAGTTTCTTTTTCATAAATCAAATTTAAGGGGTTTATGGGGAGGGGTGAAATTCTGGAGAAAAAAATGAAAGAAAATGTCCTGACTCACTCACTCACTCACTCACTCATCATCGCCCCAGCCAAAATTAATGAAGTTAGAAACATGACATTTTGGGGATATGTTCGTTGTATGTCAAAACCGTACACTAAGGGAGGATTTTCGGATATTCAGGTTCTAGAGGCGTCTTAAGGGGGTTGAACCTGCATGGGAAGGGGTGAAATTCTGGGGGGGGGGGGACAGGAAAGAAAGTGTCCTAACTGATTGACTGACTCACTCACTCTTCAATCTCAGGGAGTGAAAGCTGCTTAAAAATAAGTAAATAAGTGTTCGACAGTTTCTTTTTCATAAATCAAATTTAAGGGGTTCATGGGGAGGGGTGAAATTCTGGAGAAAATGAAATGAAAGAAAATGTCCTGACTCACTCACTCACTCATCATCGCCCAGCCAAAATTAATGAAGTTAGAAACATGACATTTTGGGGATATGTTCGTTGTATGTCAAAACCGTACACTAAGGGAGGATTTTCGGATATTCAGGTTCTAGAGGGGTCTTAAGGGGGTTGAACCTGCATTTTATTGAATAACAATATATCACGAGTGGTTTCATTTGTGTATGTGATACTCGGCACATAAACTAATCATTAAAAATAAGCAGACATGTGTCTAAGGGTTTTTCGATGTGGTGTATATTATAAGGTGAAAGGGGTGAAAAGTGGGGGTTGAAGGTTTCCTAACGGAACGTGTATCTCTTAAAAGACATAGGTGAGAAGTTTGAAACTCAGCGGTAAAAAACAGCTTAAAAATTAAGTAAATCGGTGTTCGAACGTTTTTTCATAAATTCAACTTAAGGGGCCGATGGTGTGGGGTGAAATTCTGCGAAAAAAGGAGAGAAAGTGTCCTAACTGACTAACTCACTCACTCATCAAACTCAGGGGAAAAAGACAGCTTAAAAAATAAGTTAATAGGTGTTCGAGCGTTTCTTCATAAATTCAATTTAAGGGGCCCATGGGGAGGGGTAAAATTCTGGTAAAAATAATTGAAAGAAAATGACCTGATTGACTCACTCACTCATCATCGCCCAGCCAAAATTATAGAAGTTAGAAACATGAAATTTTGGGGATATGTTCATTGTATGTCGAAAACGTCCACTAAGGAAAGATTTTTGGATATTCAGCTTCTAAATGGGTGTTAAGGGGGTAAACCTGCATTTAATTGAATAACAATATCTCACGAGTGGTTTCATTTGGGGATGTGATACTTGGCATATAAACCAATCATTAAAAATAAGCTGACACATGTCTAATGATTTTTCGATGTAATGTATATTAAGAGTAAAGGGGTGAAAAGTGGGGGTTGAAGGATTCCTAACGGAGCATGCATCTCCTAAACGACATAGGCGAGGAGTTTGAAACTCAGAGGAAAACAATCAGCTTAATATTAATAAATAAATAAATAAATACATAAATAAATAATTTAATAAATAGGTGTTCGACCGTATTTTCATAAATCCAATTTAAGGGGCTCATGGGGAGGGGTGAAATTCTGGAAGAAAAACGTCCACTAAGGAAGGAATTTTGGATATTCACTCTCATCGACCAACCAAAACTATTAAAGTTAGAAGAATGATATTTTGGGATTATGTTTGTTGTGCGTCGAAAACGTCTACTAAGCAGGGATTTTTGGATATTCAAGTTCTAAAGGGGTGTGAACGGGGTTAAACCTGCATTTCATTGAAGAACAATATGACACGACTATGACGCGAGCGAAGCCGCGGGTACCTGCTAGTTACAGTATATAAACAAGTCATATCACAGTGTGAGCATTTTGCTCAACGTGTGAACACTCGCTTATTTTTGTTCTAGCGACCACTGGCGGGTTAACTACTCTTGCCGTAGTTATGCGCAGTCTCACACGTGCTTCAGCTGCACCTATGTTGGATGGGAGTCAGACGATGACGCACTACATGCACATATGCTTAATTTCCCATAACTGTTCGTATACTGTGCAATATTACCGATTACAAAATCGTCAGCGGCTTCGGTGGGGTAGTTAGTAGCATGCTGATCTTCTATGCCCAAGATCGCGGGTTCAAAACCGGCCGAAGTCGTCAGATTTATTAAGAGCGTTACAAATCCCTCATTATGCCTTCCTTCGGAGGGGAAGTACAGCCGACGGGCCCATGTCATAGATTTATGGCATGTAAAGGAACTGTCCACTAACTTCAATTGTGTTAAGCTAACATTTGTAGGTTGGATTTGATTAACATTCTAAGTTTCAACGTTCGCCACCAGGTGCTAGTTGTGGTGGCATCTAGTAGCCAAGTTCATGCTAGGTCTCATTGACAGTAGTATTTGGTAAAAAAGGTAATAACTATTGAAATTGATCATCTGCAGTCCTTACCTAAAATACAGATAACAAACACTAATACATCCATTACAATTAACACCGGTTTTCAGACAGATTCTACACATACCTAAAGTACACGAGACTACATGACCACGTTGTCGCAGACCCCAAACTGAGGAACCAACCAACAAAATCCTCTCAAAATCCTCAAAATGCATTTAACGTAGATCAGCCCATAAATGCTTATTAGCCTTAGCACACCCAGGATCCGCTAATATTGACATGCTCTACCATTAAATGAATCTCTATATATTTACTGACCTTCGTTAAACTTGACGGAGTTCATGATGGTAAAGTTTCATATAATTTTATCACATGTGAACAAGTTTTCTAACAACACACGACTAACTCTTTCAATGAGAACTGACTCACCCTCACTCACATATTATACATTTGATATTTTTATAGCATATTGAAAACCATAATATTGTGAACATTTCAGTTAGCGGGAATCAATTAGCCTATGTAAGACTTCTAAAGGTACAGTATATCCAATCACACCACAATTTTCTGTGCAGTTCTCAAAGTGTTGCTTCTCCCCTTCCCGAAAAGAAAGCTGTAATATTCGAAGTACATCTACAATCATTTTATTTACAGATTTGAACCATAATGTCAACTCACCAGCTGAAGTAGTTCTCGTATTGGTGAAAGTTACCAGAACCTGAAACATACAACATTCATTTTATATAAATTGATATTTCTCTGGTGACTATTCACATAATAGACATTATAGGCCAAATTAGAAACCGATGACTGGTGAATATTATGAATAATAATCATCGTAATAATAATAATAATAAGATTAATAATAAGAATAAGAATATATCGCGGTCCTGTACCAGAAATGTAATATGTGTTAAACTACACGCCCAGCTTTACTTTTATGAGACAGTTCTGCCGGGGGCTATCGTCTTGTTTATTTGTTAAAACGCATTTTTAGTCTATTTTCAATTTTGAAAAAATAGGCTTATGAGATCACCTTTTGTCCGTGTGTGTGTGCGTGTGTGTGTGTGTGTGTGATTCGTGTGTGTGTCCCCCCCTAATAAAATCTAAATGGCTGGAGCGATTTCAATGAAACTCAGTGAGTTCATAGCGCTATTCCCGGCGACCTCGACCGTGCCCTTCAAATTTTGTTACGTCTCACCAATCAAACATGGTGGCTGTGCGAAATATTTCACTAGCATTCAATATCTCCGAAACTATTACCGATATCGCCCTGAAATTGTACACGGTGATAAAGGGCACTACTAGAAGTTCACCTATGAGACTTTCAAAAACCTGGTGACTACAAAACCAACATGGCGGCCAAGCGAATTTGAGACTTTTAAATAGACTTTTTTCACGATTTAACTATCCAAACGTAATGAAATTTGGTACAGCAATTGTTTATACACATTGTAATGCACTGGAGTCTAATTTAGTTCAATTGTTTATATAACCTCAAAATGGCGGCTGTGCGAAATATTTCACTGACATTCTATATCTCCGAAACTATTACAGATATCACCCTGCAATTTTGTACGGTGATAAAGGGTACTGATACAAGTTTACCTATGTATATTTCATAAACCTGTTAAGTACAAAACGAACATGGCGACCAAGCGAATTTGAAATATTTTAATAGACTTTTCTGGTGATTTAACTCTCTGAGCGCAGAGAAATGTGGTACAGTAAATAATTTTGCAGATTGTAATGCACTGCCATCTAAATTAATTCAATTGTTTACATAACCTCAAGATGGCGGCTGTGCGAAATGTTAAAATTAAGTTTTTATTTCTTGTGTCGTAATCATGCGATCGAATTGAAAGTTTGAATAATGAATTAGGCGATAATTGTCCTTGAATGGTACATAACTCTATGGCCTATACATATAACAATCCTAAATGGCGAGCTTCCGAAATATTTAGACGGTTCTCAATATCTATGAATCTTTCACAGCAACCAAACTGATTTTTTTAATGTTCATAGAGACTCTGAACATATGTTCACCTATAGGACTTTCAGTAACCTGGTGAGCACAAATCCAACATGGCAGCGACGCGAAGTATAAATATTTAAATGAACGCTTCTCGCGAATTAACTATCCGAGTGCCGTGAAACGTTGCACGTTAAATGCTTATACAAATATTGATCCACTGGCATCTAATGTATTTCAATTGTTTGCATAATCACAAGATGGCTGCTGTGCGTAATTTTAAAATCTCGTTTTTACTTCTTGTGTTCTAATCATGCGATCCAACCTGGCGACCATCTGAAATATTTAGACGGTTCTCAATATCTACGAATCTGTTACAGCAATTTAACTGAAATGTTGTATGTTGATAGAGGCAATTAACATGAGCAGGATATGTGAAATTAGGCTGTATAGTTCTTCACGGAACTACTTGTTTAAACTACGGTAATTTTATAGATTTTATTAATGAAATCTGAGTGCAATTCGTCACTGCTGTGGGTGGTTCTTTGGTCTTGTATTTAACGATGATGTAAATATAAACATTATGTGTCAGAAAACTGTATCATAATGAGGCTCATTATAACATTATTTTTCATTATGAAACTGTTTCTCCCACCAATCTGAGCTCAAGAAACAGTTGTGTGACCAATTAGGTAAGGATACCTTCGCGCATGCGCTCAAAAACCATTGCCAAGCACACAGGGCGCATGCGTCGGTCGTCAGAGAGCTTGGAAAACAGAGATATCCTACCCAGCGCTTGCACTCCGATCAGAAAATTCTAGTGACTGAATCTCAACAGATATTTATGAATATTTATATTAAAACATATAATAAAGTTATAATTATCGTCGAACATAAACAGTCGTATGCAACTCGCCTATGTGGTAATTAAGAAAGAATGGAATAGGCTCATCCACTAGCTAGGCTGTAACTGGGGTGATAGGCTCGCACCTAGCTAGCTCGTAAACTGTCGCCACAGTTATTAAGTTTGATCATAAATATATTACTTTTTACAGAAACCTTCCTTGAGATATCCTTTACAGAAAGGTGGAAACCGCATCAAAATCTATCCATCTTGTCGTTTATATACTGGATACTCAAAAAATCTTCCGTTCTAAGCCTGTTTAAATGTTGTGAAGTGTTTTCTTACTGTTTCAGAAATGTCCATTAAACTTTCTTCGGCTTTTCCCACTTAATTGGGGTCGACGGAGCCAACCAGGCTCATTTTGGTTTTGGCCGGGGATTTAAGGCCGGATGCCCTTCCTGACACCACGTGATTTTTCAGATGAAAATTCAACTCCGCTGCCGCCGAGATTCTAACCACGGCCGTCCGGGTGAAAGACGAGCATCTAAGCCACTGCGCCATCACGCTCCCCAGAAATGTCAATTGAATCTGCAAATACATTTACGCATGAAATCAGTTGTTATCTCTACTTAGTATAAAACAAAGTCCCCGATTGTTAGATGGCACGGGTAATCTCGAGAACCACTGGAATTTTATGTAGGTCTATTGGTTACTTCACAAACAACCTTCACACTCGAGTGCACATAATACTTTGGTCGACAGTAAGTATCTTGTTGCCTGGTAATGCGGGCTGCATCACGTCGCCCCTACCAGTGTTTTGGTGCAGAATTGCGAGCTGCTTATAAATTGCAGTCACGGGGAGTAATTGGTGCAAAAAGATTTCTTAGGTCCCTTGAAAGAGTTATCATCATGACAATAGTATGCCTCTGTATAAGGGCGATGGTGTTGGTGCAGTATACTGAGGTTATCAGCTGCAATAAGCGTTGGTGCTTTCCCAACCCTAACCATGAGCGCTCCAGTTCTGCAGTAGTATTCATTATCAATCATAAACAAATAAATCCACCGGGCGAAGCCGGGCACTACTGCTAGTAATAAATAATAATGCTATTGGTTTTACGTCCCTTTTAACAACTACGGCTGTTACAGATGCCTGGATGCCGGAATTTTTCCTCCAATAGGATCTTCACCGTGCCAGTAAATCTACTGACACGGCTCCCTCGTATTTGCGCATCCTCAAATGCTAACTGGCTGCGCCAGGATTCGATCCTGCAATCTTGGGCAGAGCAGGAAAAACCGTTACCGCTGACCCACGCAGCTAGCTTGAGTGTATACAAGCGACATGTGAAGTGACATAGTGATTTCGCTTTGCAGCACTTCAAATTATCTGCCCTAGTTTTAATAAACTAGCTGAAGTACCCGTGCTTCGCTGCGGGTCATAAATAAATTAAAATGTCAAGGTGACAGTTAAAACAGGGGATAGGCGAGGTGCTGCGCAGAGGGAGAGTAAGGATGTAACATTTTGTCCAACTACACCGCTCGGCGTCGACCGTGATTTATAGAACACATTTAGGTTTTACCCGCTATCCGTTGGAGAAACACGAAAAATGATAAGGATCCTTCGGATAGAAAATTAAATTTTAAACCTCGTATATGCCATCAAAAGTTTGCTATTTCATAGCGTTCTCTTTTATTTGGAATGGAAATATGCAAGTTTGAAACCAAAGGGTGTAATGACTTCACTAAAATGGTCGCCATTTTTAAATAGTGCAAAGTATCGAAATCAAAAGTTGCTTATATGTTAACCAGGTAAATCAGCTACGTCCATGTGAAAGTTCATGTATTTCGGACCAGTGGTTTTTGCGTGATTGAGTAATACACAGACACACAGACACACACTATCTCATTTTTATATATTAGTAAAGATTTAGAAGTAAGTAAGTCCGAAGTAACAACAATACTGCAGGGCTCCACAAGATTTCAGTTTTGTTGGCAAAAAAAATATTTCCTTTTTTTAGTTCACGCGAAGTCCCTTGTGATAATCACGACTTCTGCACTACTGAGAATACATTTCCTCCTCTCTAATGCATTATTGAGTAGATGGCTTAGATGCTCGCCTTTCTATTAAGCGCCGCGGGTGAATAGTTAAGAGCGCTGGTAATGCTCGAAGGAATATTCACAGTTATCTGAACAGAGTACATGGTGGAGAGATTTTGAAAGGTATTTCCCCAGGCATCAAAATGACTGTAAGCAGTGGCAAGTATTAGCAATGCCCACGTGTACAGTTCATTCCACAGCTCAATGCACCTGCCACAGCAGATGTGCAGCATTAAGTCACATATTGTATGTCTCTGAAGGAGTGACAGATGTTTCCCAAGCAATATGTTATTTGTGGTGATGTGGTTATAGTGGCGTGCAGCACAAGAAGCTTTAGTCTGAGTACATGGAGTCTGCTTGCCAACGGAAGTGAACAAGAAAGTACTTTGAAGTAAGATTAATAAAAACGGTCATACATCTAGAATGCTACTATTCAGTCGGTCAACAAAATATAATCCTAATTACTGGAACATGTAAAGAAAACAACCTGAAAAAATTAAAATTTTAAGTAGGCCTATAAGAAGTCATTTGGGAAAGTGATTTCATAATTGACACGTTGAGGAAATGGAGAATTTCCCTTTTCGGTCACTTGTCGAGATAATAATAATAATAATAATAATAATAATAATAATAATATCGTATGGCCTCGGGAGCCAGGTGCAAGCTTTGTTATTTGATACCCAAAGGGTAGCTTCCATGTCGAATTTCGTTGTTCCTTGAAGCACTATGAAAGTCAGGGAGGTTAGATATCTAAGCTCCATGAACACTATAGCGCTTTCTAGTAGAGATATGAGGAACATTGTGTTGGCGGAAACTCCCGAGATTAATTTTACCATTATGAACACGGCCTACTGAATTCCAATGGGTTCTTTGACGTGCCAACATCGTATGACATGGTGTCGTAATTTTTGCGCCTTTCAAAAATCACTTACCACGGCCAGGAGCGAACCTGCAAGCTTGGGGTTAGTAGACCGACACGTTGACCACTCACTCACCGTGACAAACACTTGTTGAGATTACATGACAACTGACTTCTAAAACTATTTAGGCCTAACTACTTTTGAAAAAATAAAACAAAAAATAATTGGTTGAAGTTAAGAATGATTAAGATGAGTTTGCAACAAATTGCAAATGGAGTTGATTGGTTGGTTGGTTGGTTGGTTCCTTAGTTTAGGGGCTGCGACAACGCGGTCATGTAGCCCCGTGTACTTTGGGTGTGTGTAGTATCTGTCTGATAACCGGTGTTAATTGTGAAGGCTGTATTAATGTGTGTATCTGATTTCATTCAAGTAAGGACTGCAGACATTCAATCTTTCCAAGTAGTTCCTACTTTTGCCGCCAAACGACACCGTCAACGAACAACTAGTTCAGAAGTTAGCTACCAGATGCCACCACTGTCGGCTCTTGACAACGAACGTAGGAACCAAACAACGTTACTCAAATGTTTAACCTATATATAATTTAGTTTTTGACAGGTGTAATTAGTGGAAGATTCTTTAACATGCCATAAATCTATGACATGGGACCGCCGGCTTTACTTCCTCTCCGAAGGAAGGCGTACTGAGGGATTTTTAACATCCTTAAAAAATCCGACGACTTAGGCCGGGTTTGAACCCGCGATCTTGGGCATAGAAGCTCAGCATGCTACCGACTACGCCACCGAAGCCGCTCAAATAGAGAAGAAAGAAGGATTTTGAAGAACAGACATATGAGACTTACACTAAATACTAATCAAAGAAAATAATATGTCATGTCTGATGAGGAACCAGCCCCGGTGACCGAGAGTGCTAACGCGCTACCTCGTGTCTCGCTGGCATCGGGAGAGCGTGGGTTTGAATCCCACCTCAGCCGTCTTGAAAATGGTTTCCGTAGTTTCCCATTTTCACCACCAGGCAAATGCCGGGACGGTTCCTTTCAATAGGTCCACGTCCGATTTCCTTTCATAATCCCTTCCCTGACCCGTGCTGAAAAGAAAAGTACATGGCCTTTGGCTGCATTAATAAAATGATATCTGTTGAGGAAAGGGCAGTTAGAATAAAGAGGTTTTGGGAGAGGTGGAAGATGATAACAGCTAAATTCCCTGTGATTTCGTTGATGCCTTAAATGTATTTGGTTCGATTTACGTGCTCTAATGTGGAAATAGCTCGCCACGGAGAGTGAGTGGTCAACGAGTCGGTCTACTAACTCCAAGCTTGCAGGTTCGCTCCTGACCATGGTAGGTGATTTTTGAAAGGCGGAAAAAATTACGACACCATATCATACGATGTTGGCATGTTAAAGAACCCATTTGAATTCAGTTGGCCGTGTTCAAAATGGCAAAATTAATCTCAGGATTTACCGCCAACTCAAAGTTCCTCATTTCTCTACTAGAAACCGCTATAGTGTTCAAGGAGCTTAGATATCTAACCTCCTTGACTTTCATAGTGCTTCAAGGAACAACGAAATTCGACATGCAAGCTACCCCCTGGGTGTGAAATAACAAAGCTTGCACCCGGCACCGGAGGCCATACGATATTATTATTATTATTATTATTATTATTATTATTATTATTATTATTATTATTATGTGGAAATAACTAGCTAACTAACTAACTAACTAAATTAATAAATAATAAAAAGCCATATTTCGGTGTTGCTCAGTTCTACTAAAATTATAAAGCTTTTCAGTCGGTCCACACAAATTTTGCCCAATTACATTAGGTGGGGAAACAAGTATTTAAACACCCTAACCTGAAATTAATATAACATAAGATATTTATCACAAAATAACACGCTTTTATTTACAATCGAAGAATTTCCGTGAAGAAATAAATAGTCTATTTTCTTACATCCCAATGGTTTTTTCTTTTTCATGAAAATTTTCCTTCCTATTGCCTGGATTTTCCATGCGATATAATAACTAGCTTTTGGTAAACATCAACACCATTACAATGAGAAGTTAGGAGCTAGAATATATAGCTTCCAATCACGGCCGACTGGATGCGATATGCACTCTATACCGGCCTTGACATTCCCAGTTAGAACCCATGTATAACGTGTAATTGGAAAATGTGTACTCGTTGCCGATAGAACGCACTCCCCTCCCATTATACAGCTGTACAGTATGTTTATTAAATGTGTTTCTCGCTGTGATACGTGTAGAACAACGAAGTTTCGTTTTTGTTTTAATTATTGTAAGTAGTCGGTGTTAATATACTGAATGCCTACGTTCTTTGGAGTGTTTGCTGATGCGATCTAGCACTCTAGGTATCGAGTGCTTACACTAAATAAGAATACAGCAAAAGTATGAAGATTTAATAAATCTGATGATATTGTAAAATGCTGGGGTAAATTATAAAGACAGCAGTCATTCGAGCTGAAGGACAGGAGCGAAAAGCTGATATTCAGAAAGGTGTAAGGCAAGGCTGCAACTTATCACCCATACTTTTCAATCTTTACATTGAGCAAGCAATGAAGGAAATTTTAGAAAAATTTAAAGTGGGAGTGAAGATTCAAGGAGAATTACTGATGAGATCGTCATCTTGGCCGACAAGCCTGAGGATTTGAATGAGTTTTTGAATGGTGTGGACTCCGTCTTAAAAGAATACATGATGAAAATTAATAAATGTAAAACAACAAGAAGTTCCGTGAAGAACTATACAGCCTACTTTTCATGCCAATGATTATTCTACAGTATATGAATCTATCTAGAATAATGACGAAATTAAGTTGGTAATATCGAAATATCTAATTATTTCAAAATATACCTGGTATAATGTAGCCTAATAGAGCACTACAGTTGGCAGCCCTGGTGACTGAATATATTCTTAGTTCCATCTCTTAAGGTACAGAATACAAAATTTGGTTGAATTCCCTTGGACGTTACATGCAGTTAGACATTGGATCTATCAGCACGCGTAAAAGCATGTTGGCAACAATGTCATGTGTGTGCTTGTCAGAAATAATCTGAAATATTATGATATCTTGTTGTGCCAATTTCGAATGAAATCCATTTGTTAGTACATGTATTTAAAAATTGGTCTTATCAGCAGGCATAGAATCATGTTGGCAGCACTGACTTATATTAATTACTCCAAATTAATCTAGAATGTCAGGTGCTATACGTGTGCAAAGTATAGAGCTGTCGGCTTGCATACTTTCTGATATATTGATATTAAGGTAAAAATAATATAGACAGCATTTATTAACAGTTGGTAGCCCTGATTGCTCTTAACAATACTTATAGTTATATCTGTTATGTTACACATTGCACATACGAAATTTGGTTGAAATCCAACTGATAGTATAGAACTTACATGTATTTAAAAATTGGTACTTTCAGTAAGCTTATAATCATGTTGGTAGAACTGAAGTATATATGTTACTCCAAATTAATCTAAAATGTCAGATTATACGTGTGCATAGTTTAAATCTGTCGGCTTGCATACTTTCCGATATATGGGTATTTGGATTTATAAAAATAGAGAGAGCAATTATTAACAGTTGGCAGCCCTGGTGGCTCTTAAGAATACACTCAGTCATGTCTGTTTATGTACACAATTTGCATACAAAATTTGGTTGAAATCCAATTAATAGTGTAGAAGTTATATGCATTTAAACATTGGACTTATCAGAAGGCTTAAAATTATTTTGGCAACACTGTCATGTATGACCTCCGGGAAATTAAACTGAAATAGTATTATCTACATGTGTGACAATTTTGGAATAGCTCCCAAGCATACCTTGCAAGATATCCAACATGGAGCTCAAATTTCTAGTGCGTTTTTCAGCAGTTGGTAGCACTGACATCATTTTCAAATATGGACGTGAGATATTCCGGTGCACATCTTTACACATGATAAATTTGGTTTTGATTGCTGCAGCCGTTTAGGAGTTGATAGGGGGGGGACACACACACAGCCAGACAGCCAGACAGACAGACAGACAGACAAACATTTTCCCGGATCGATCTCATAAGTCTACTTTTTCCTCATTTTTGCAAAATGTGAAAAGTAGGCTAAAAATACTGGAATGCAGCCGAAATAAATCAGAAACCTCTATGGACATCAAATTGGCAGGTGAAAAGCTGAAGGAAGCAGGAGACTTCTGTTACTTAGGAAGTAAAATAACCAGTGATGGACGAAGCAAAGAGGATATAAAAATTAGGTTGGCTCAGGCAAGGAAAGCTTTTCTACAAAAAAGGAATCTGTTGACATCGAATATAGATTTAGGTATTAGGAAGTCATTTTTGAAAGCCTTTGTTTGGAGCGTGGCGCTCTATGGGAGTGAAACTTGGACTATTGGTGCAGCAGAAAAGAGGAGAATTGAAGCATTTGAAATGTGGTATTACAGGAGAATGATGAAGATCAGATGGGTAGGTAGGGTTACAAACGAAGAGGTATTGAGACTAGTGGGAGAGGAGAGATGTTTCTGGCGAATGCTAATGAAGAGAAGAGATAGGTTAGTACAAGGGTTCTCAACCTTTTAGACACTGCGACCCCCTTTTTAGGCTGAGTATTTTGGCGACCCCCCAAGTTTTAACGTTAAAACAATAGTTAAAAAATTACAATAATTGTTAAGTTTTATTCATAAGAAACACTTTTTTTTAATTTTAGTATTTGAATGGTGCATTCTGGTTCCGTATTGATGCAACAATTAGTATTAATACTTTGTTAAAGTTCCGCCTAATCAATACCTTTAATGTATTATATATAAACGATCACTTAGTGCTCATTGGTACATGTTTCGAGGCTTAATTGTTTTGACCCCTTCATCAGCCGATATAGATAAAATTTGGTTGAAGGGAATGTTTGTTAGTGTTAAGCTATCCAACCACATTTTATCTATATCGCTGATGAAGGGTCCAAAACAATTAGGCCTCGAAACATGTACCAATGACCACTAAGTGATCATTCATATATAATACAATAAAGGTATTGATTAGGCGGAACTTTAACAAAATATTAATACTAAGAAACATTTGTAACTAATATTAATGTACGCCTACATTAATTCGAAAACTGGTTAATTCAAAACAACCTCAATTTTCTCATTAACAGAACAAGTAGTTCCGTGAAGAACTATACAGCCTATTTTCATATATCCTACTTATGTTAACTGCCCCAATCAACATACAAAATTTCAGTTTAATTGCTGTAACAGATTCGTAGATACTGAGAACCGTCTAAATATTTCAGATGGTCGCCAGGTTGGATTTTTAGTTTTGTACTATTACATTAAGATTATTGTGTACGTGTGGTATTCAAACTTCAATCGCATGATTAGACAACAAGAAGTAAAAACGAGATTTTAAAATTACGCACAGCAGCCATCTTGTGATAATGCAAACCATTGAAATAAATTAGATGCCAGTGGATCAACATTTGTATAAGCATTTAACGTGCAACGTTTCACGGCACTCGGATAGTTAATTCGCGAGAAACGTCCATTTAAATATTTATACTTCGCGTCGCCGCCATGTTGGATTTGTGCTCACCAGGTTCCTGAAAGTCCTATAGGTGAACATATGTTCATAGTCTCTATGAACATTAAAAAATTCAGTTTGGTTGCTGTAAAAGATTCATAGATATTGAGAACCGTCTAAATATTTCGGGAGCTCACCATTTAGGAGTGTTATGTGTATAGGCCTTAGAGTTATGTACCAATCAAGGACAATTATTGCCTAGGTTCATTATTCAAACTTTCACTTCGATCGCATGATTACGACACAAGAAATTAAAGCTTAATTTTAAAATTTCGCACAGCCGCCATCTTGAGGTTATGTAAGCAATTGAATTAAATTAGATGGCTGTGCATTACAATCTGCAAAATCAATTACTGTACCACATTTCACTGCGCTCAGAGAGTTAAATTACGAGAAAAGTCTATTAAAATATTTTAAATTCGCTTGGTCGCCATGTTCGTTTCGTACTTTACAGGTTTATGAAATATACATAGGTATACCTGTATCAGTACCCTTTATCACCGTACAAAATTTCAGGGTGATATCTGTAATAGTTTCGGAGATATAGAATGTCAGTGAAATATTTCGCACAGCCGCCATTTTGAGGTTATGTAAATAATTGAACTAAATTAGACTCCAGTGCATTACAATGTGTATAAACATTTGCTGTACCAAGTTTCAATACATTTAGATAGTTAAATCGCGAGAAAAGTCTATTCAAATATCTCAACTTCGCTTGGCCGCCATGTTGGTTTTGTAGTCACCAGGTTTTTGAAAGTCACATAGGTGAACTTCTAGTAGTGCCCTTTATCACCGTACACAATTTCAGGGCGATATCGGTAATAGTTTCTGAGATATTGAATGCTAGTGAAATATTTCGCACTGCCGCCATGTTGGATTGGAGAGACGTAACAAAATTTGAAGGGCTCGGTCGAGGTCGCCGGGAATAGTGCTATGAACTTCCCGAGTTTCATTGAAATCGCTCCAGCCGTTTCGATTTTATTAGGGGGGGACACACACACGAATCACACACACACGCACACACACACACACACACACACACACACGCACACACACACGGACAAAAGGTGATCTCATAAGCCTATTTTTTCAAAATTGAAAATAGGCTAATAAAAAAACGTAAAAATATAATACAATGTGAGAGAATTCTTGTTTTAATAAAAAACTACAGCAATAACTCATTTATTCTTACCTTTTTCTCCGTAGGCCTATCTCGTTGTTTTTATTTGAGTCTTCAGTATTTTGACTGGTTTGATGCAGCTATCCATGCCTCCCTGTCCTGTGCTAATCGTTTCATCTCTACATAGCTACCCCACCCTACATCCGAGGCAATCTGACACATCCTGCAACCCATCAGGGGGTCACGACCCACCGGTTGAGAACCACTGGGTTAGTAGGACACATACTAAGACACCCAGGAATAGCAAGCTTATTGATGGAAGGAAGGGTTGAGGACAAGAACTGTAGGGGTATACAAAAGTTAGAATATGTTAAACAGATTGCCTCGGATGTAGGGTGGGGTAGCTATGTAGAGATGAAACGATTAGCACAGGACAGGGAGGCATGGATAGCTGCATCAAACCAGTCAAAAGACTGAAGACTCAAACAACAAAAACAAATTATAAACTATGGTTTGAACGCCGCTGCTCAAATCCAGCATGTCATACTGTTGTGTGCCATTTTACACTTCGAATAGGAAGAAAAGCGGAGGTGTGCATTCATATCACGAGTTCCCGTGTGACAGAGATAGGTGAGACGAATGGCTTGGAGTGATTTCCCGCGATAAGAATGTTCCGAACACGAACTCTCCTTCGTCTGTTGTATGTAGTCTTCATTTTAAGGAAGATGATTATTCACATGTAGGCAAGTGCAGAAGGCTAGAATGTATAGCATCCAATATTGGTGATTAAAACTCCTCCAGCGAGAAGGCATCTTTCTACAACGAGCCACGGGAATTAATTTTTAGAAAAGTCAAATGCACGGCTTCTATGATTTACGAAAAGTAACCTATAGAATTTAGTGCCATTACATAGAGATGGATATCTTAGTCCAGCATACAAATCATTCTTTTCAAACGCCTGAATGAAATACGAGAATTTTTAAAAAATACAAGGTTTTTAAAATTTTGAACTGATGAATCTTGAATTTTTGAAAACATTTGAACATGATTAGATGTCTGTATAATAAGCTTTGAATAAAGATTCATTGTGCCAAGTTTCATTGTACTCGAGTGATTAGATCGCCAGTAAAGTTATTTGCAATATTTGAAACACACTTTGCCGCCTTGATATGTTGTTTTTTTCTGAATTAGGGAAAGCCACGTATTGGTTCCTACTTTACAGTCCTCTAACACCATACAAAATGTCAGTTTGAATGCTTAAATAGTTTCGGAGATATTAGAACCGTTGATATGTATCATATGGACGACATGTTGTCCAAAGACGATTCAAAAGCCAATGGTGCATTGGCAAAAGGTAAAATATGGATCAAACCCAAGAGGGATGACGACGATAACGAAAGCCTCTGAACCGGAACAAGAAAACATTGGTTTGTTCTGCCCCTTAAAGCAAAAATAACTATCTAGACTAATTTCCCTTGGAATGATCGAGAAATTTGAAATTTCTCCGTCTAAAAGACTCTTCCCGATCTATTCGTATTACGCTCCAGAGGTTCTCAACTTGTAGAACATGGATTGGCGACCACCGGAACCCAGCCGAGTGAAGACATTGATTTCCCTTACTTGTTCCGGGTTTCTCTCTTTCCTCTTTCCTGTTCACCTTCCTTGGTCAACTCTTGTTCTCTTCCGACCCCGATGAGAATACCCAAATCTTTCCAATTTCCAACTCACTTGCCTCTTGTCTCATCGTTCCTGATACCCTGAATTCTTTGAGGGGTCATAACTCTTCTTTTCTTTTCATAGTATCTTCTGCCAACTGTAGAAATCCCTAAAGCAGACCTTGAATAGCGTTACCCCTTCAAGGACTCACGGCTGTTAATTTCGGGAGAAGGCGACCGCGAGGGTTTCCTGATCTAAGTTCGGTTTTTCTCCTCTTTTCCACTGACCTTTGGGCGGACTTTCTCCTCTTTCCCTTTCCTATCTGCCTTTCATGGCTCTACATCATCACAAGTCCCTATGTTCTCATTCTTCGTGGATTGATCATTTTCCCTGTCGTTTATTTAATGTTTTTCTTAATTGAATTTTCATTTCTTCCTCCAGATAGATGGAAGTCTGTAGTTAGAAGTACAGTAGTTGTAAGAGTAGTTTAAATTCATTTTCATAATTTTCCAGCAGCCCTACCATTAAGGGTCATCACATAGATGTTAGTCCTCTTAAGACAACAATTACCATCGCCATCATCGTCATCATTCCTAATATCCGACTTGCTTCCGGCACCATTAGCCTATCTTCATGGCGTTATGTTTCACTATGACCTTCTTGCCGCTATATTAGACTTTGTACGTCACCGTGCAGCACTGAAGGACAAGCGATTGATAAAAAGTTCCTCTAATAGGAATTACCCACTCCATAACAGCTGGTTCCCCGAGGAGTTTCTTATCGTATATAAAATAAACCAGCAAGGCGACATCTCAAACATCACTGTGTCATTAGTACGAGTAAAATACCAGATATTCTTCATGAAGTTTAATATGGTAAGAGTTGCGATATTGGTAGCCCTAAGTATTGGGTGTGGGTGTGTCTGATAACCTGTGTCATTGATATTAGTTTGAGCATTTGTAATTGGGACTAGGATTGAGCAGGGCACAGCCGTGACTTTAGGGTAGATACTACCCAGTCATTTCCTTGGATTAGAAATGGGAACTCACGGTAAACCACTTCTGGAATTCGTGAGATGGGAATCGAACGCACCTTCTTTCGGCTTTTCAACTCTTCCACACGAGGCTGAGTGTATCCCGTTTCAACTATTACACCAGAATTACATTTATTGGCTGAGCCGGCAATCGACCACGATCCTCAGGGGTGGCAGCCAAACATGCTAGCCACTACACCACGAGGTAGTAAGAGGGCAGAGATTCTAAGGAGGTATTTCTATTTTGTATTTTGCGGAAACTGTAGTAGTGGTAGGGTACAGTTTATTTATTTAAGCCAGTATATACAAGTTTTGGCCCGACAGGTATTATTAATAATTACAATTCGTATGTTGAAAAATATTCAGTAGGCAAGCTGTACCCGGCATGCGATGCAGTGCCAATCAATGAAAATGTTGGCGTTGTAATTTTGTTTCTTGAAGTGCTTTAGGATACACAATATTATTTTTTTCAATTTCCGTTATCTGCCTCTAAACTATTGTGAAATGAATTTACTAATCTAGAAACATTCGTTGGAGCGTGCACAACAACTCACTAAAGTTTCATCGCAATGGGATGAATGGCATATGAACGCATGCGGAATTTTGTTTTAATGATTCGTGCGCTGTCACTCATTTGTTGTATCTACTCGTGCTCTACCAACTATGAAATGGATTTACTAAGTTAGAAAGCTTCACGTAAGTGTACACAACAACTCATCAAAGTTTCATCGCAAATCGATGAATAGTATATGAACGCATACGGGATTTTTTTGAAACGCTTCGGGCGTCGTCACTCGTTTGTTACATCTAATCGTGCGCTACCAATATTGTAAAATGGATTTACCAAGTTGAAGACCTTCCCTGGCGCGTACGGTTATAGGACATAACGTACTATGGACAAAAGGTACCACTGGACATAATGTACCACTTGGCCAGCTGATTACCTGCGAAGAGTCAGCTAATGACCTTAAACTATTTAGGAGAGGACATAACGTACCACTTGAAAGAGTGGGAAGTATTTAGGGTGCATGGAACCCTAACCGCACGGCCACTTGCTCGGTATTACTATTAATCCTGGTAATAAATACGTGGGCAATAACTTAACATAAACTAATATAAAATATGATAAGTTTTTGGATTCCCTTCACACTTTATCCAGGCTTTGGACTGGCAACATTTTTATAAACATTTTATAGTATAATATTGCGCACGAAAGTGCATTTGGAATAAATACATCATGGGCTAATATCACAAACACTGTCAGATAAGAAGTTAAATAAATAGACCAGCGGTGCATGGTTTCCACCGGTTTCCACCACAAACCGCACTCGAGACCCGGATCCCACCAACCCACCGACCAGTGCGCGCCACACATTACATGATCCTTGGTCTGTGATCGATAGCATAATAATAAAGGAACTGCGGAAAAATGTGCATTACATTTTCGAGTACTCCAATAAGGCCAGTGTTCTCTTAGAGCATTTACTAAAATGATATCGACCACACTGTTTAGCACATAATATGCACACACACTGCTCAGAAGGTTCATGAAAGCCACGCCGCATGCACAGCTTATGATGGAAGCCGTGCACAGCAGGTCTATTCAGAACACTCCTCATTTCATTGTTCGGTTCAGTCCAATTTCTCTGAGACATGACATCAGTCCCATAGAATTCTAGGTCGATTTCCGCTCGCTTTCTTTGTCTCATCCTTTGGAATTCCTGTTCCTGTCCAGTAGAAGGCAACTGCAATCGAGATCTTAAGTCTTCAACAAGAAAAGTTTCCCTGGCAAGTTCATAAACAAGTCGGGAGTGCGTGTATTTTGATACTCCTAGGGCAGCCTTTAAGTATCGCGCTTTGACTTTTTCCATTGATCTGAGATCGCCCATGCTTAATTTATCCCAGACTATGTCTAACCCATATGTGAGGACCAGAACAACCTTTGCATCAAAGAGTGCTAAGGTGGGTTTCAGTGAAAGTCGAGATATGTTTCTAATAACGAAAATAGCTTTAGTGGCCGATGCCACCCGCTGTTTTATGTAAATCCTGAAGGATTGCATGGTAGTTTGCAGAGTCAAGCATAGATAGGTGAAGCTATTTACAATTTGAAGGGGAGTTTGTTTCAAAATTATACTGTCGTCCTTGGACGCTCGTCCGCCTTTCCTGAAGATCATATATTTAGTTTTCTCGACGTTAACCTGCAAATCGTTGGTTGACGCCCATACCTCCAGAGACGGAACAGCCGATTGTAGCTCACTGATGTCACGGGAGCCCAGAACCATATCATCCGCATAAATGTACAGTTAGGTAGATTTCATTAGAAAGCTAACTATTGCAATGGGTCCCATGTTTCGACTTCCGGAAAATTTCGACATATCTTCGCGTTCCACATCCCCCATACCCCAAAACCACCGTCAGTTCAAAAGTTTATATATAATTTATGTATGTATGTATATATATCTTTATATATATAATTCTTCGACACGTGTGTATGTGACTGAACTCCTCCTAAACACCTGGGCCGATTTTGATGAAATTTTGTATTGTACCCGTTCGTCCTGGGGATGCGATGACCCATCTGCTATAACATCGCATTCCTGGAGTTCCAGGACAGAGCGGAGTTAAATGAACCTCTAGTCAAATAAGGAATGTGTCGGAAATTCAGCTGAGTTCTCGAAAAAGCAGTGGGTATCACGAGACAAAGTATCTCTAGGGTCGTTACGGGCTTAAGTTTAATAAAAATAATGCAAATATAAATGGGCGCCATCAACTGAATTCCTAGCAAACCACTTCCTTTCCGGATAAGCCTTACTCAAGACAAGGAAAGAAAAAGGAACATCACACCATCATCAGATCACAAATAAGATAAAAACAAATTTATTTTACTTTGATAGTCAGACAGACATTTTAAATATAACTCCTACCTAAGAGTATGGTCGAATGCCAAAGTTAAATTGTCATTGTCCAAAAATCGAACCATCTCTTTTCTAATCCAAAATTATTTTTATCCACATAACAAGAAAAATTTATAAAGTTCTCTTGGGTTCTCAGGATCACTGTAGCACTATGTCTTTCGTCACTGACATTTGTGAAACCTGAGACCTAATTTCTCTTTAATTTAACATCAATGTGGATTTAATAAAGTTAATGATCTGTCTAAACATACACATATAATAATCACACTTATTAAATATCACGTAAATTATGGTTTGCATGGCATAATTTGAATGTTGAACATGTTAATCAAATGCTCCTAAACATCGAATAATTAATTTACACTATTCACATCGTCATTAACAATCTCTTATCTGTGAATTACAGAAAATTCAAATTCTCATTGGTCATCATCATCGTCATTATCAAAATTAAATATTTCTCACATTAATTCTCACTTCAAAATTCTACATGTTCCTGTCAGAATCCTTAATTCATCATCATTACATCATTTAAATTCTCAACTTAAGTTGCAATTCCTCCCAATTATATCTCAATCAAATTTATTTAATTCCATATAAAAACATTAATCATCAGCTTCTTTAATTAATTATCACCTTCTAATTCAGTTATTCATCATCATTACAATCGTCTAATAATTTATTTCGATCAGTTTATTTATTCAATCTTTAATTCATCCATTTATTTTATTCATCGATTTATTTCAAAATTTAATTTATCAACTTATTTAAATTTCAATCTTCTGGTTATTTAGAATTTCATTATTTCATCTAGTCATTCTAATTTTTATTTCATTAGGTCAGATCGTTAATATGCTTAAATCTCAGATTATTATTTCGTTAATTATTATTTTCAGAAAATCTTGTATTATCAACTTCATTTATTTGTTTAATTTCCTAACAAATTGTTTAATATGGTTTATAGAACGTTGTCTTACAGTTTTATTACTTCCAAGTTATATCTCGTATTTAATTTATCATGCCAAAAAATATTATTGCCTCCACGACATCACGTTGGATCTAACTATCCACAACGACATTACATTTCTTCAATACTTCAAATATCACATTTGAATACAAGAATTATTCCACAAAAACTCCATAAATATTCAGCACATACAGCATGAATCTCAACAATTACGCTAGACTCGGTACGACGACCTCATGTCTGCTTCAAAATACATTATCAACGTTGCAACTATCACATGGCAACTTCCACAAAATGCCTATCACAAACTTCACTTAACCATGTTGCATGATCTACAAAAAATATATAACTGGCTTCAAATTATCAACGCACACAATCTCCAATAACTGTAATTACTCTGATCGCATCTAGACAACTTCTTAAACAATTGGAGAAATATTACTTCAGTAATTTAAGATCTGCTTTCAAATAGCATAAATTCTCTTACAATTTTCATAACTCACATCGCAGAAAAACACCAATGTGCTATAATCTCTCATCAAAATCTGCAATACTGATCTGCCTTAAAATAATTATGACCATTAATGATTAATCTTACAAGATTCAATTACTTTAAATCCTTCTCAAAGGTATCAAACACAATTATAAAAATCATCAAAGCATCAGCTATAACAGCTGTTAAACTGAAATTACTCTCAAAAGAGTATAGCAACAAAATATTGGATTGGCAAACAAGAATTACTAAATGCAATCCTGTTGACATTTATCGTTACTTTATTTAACAAAATTTCGACTGATATGTGACTAGTAGTTCCTTGTTTGATTCACTTACATCTCGTGTACACTCGGATGATAAAAATGAGTCCCTCAATGGCGAGTAAGATGTGTAACCACCGTACAGTCGTATAAATACGAAAGACCTCGCCCCGTCGACTTGGATGATAGTTCCCTGAACGATGGGTAAGATGAGTAGCCACCATACAATCGTATAAATACGAAGGACCCCATCTCGTAGTCTATATGAGTGAATGTACCAGACAGGAATCAACAAGTTTCTAGTTGTCATATAAAAGCGATGTTCATTCACTAAAGTGAATAACTTCTTAATATCTCCAAACAATCCAATGGAAAAAATCCCTACTGATGAATAATACACACTCGCTAGTATGCAATGAACTGACGAAGTAATTTTTGATAATCAATTGCAGATCACGAGTTCGAAATACTCGTTACACAAAAAAACTATTCATGAAAAATATCCTAGCTGGAAAAATTTCTAAAAGACCAAACATCTACTTAATAAAGCCAAACAACGGTGAGAATTTCGTATAATGATGCCTGCCATATCATATGGTCACTCCATATTCTAGCAAATTCGAAGTATATAAATTCAAACCATGTCTTAATAATCATATCACTCCTATTAGAAAAATATACATGTGTGCCCAGTATTCATGAAAATAATCGTATCAGGTAGTTATGACTCTTACAGTACCTTTCATAATCAGCTGTATTTAAATTTCCAAGATCGTCGATTTTCCCTACATAAAGAATTTCTCGAAAGATCGGCGTGAATATCATTCCATCCATGAAATGACGATTGCATTCGAAATCCCAAATGAATCAGCTGGTGGACTCCTCTCGTCAGGAATCGAATCCATCGCTCTGCGGTGCCATCTTGTCTCTATCAGCGTCTACTCGGACATGTTGAACTTCGGATTACCCATAGCGGATATTGTCCAACTCCTTCTCGAAAAAGTTCATGGAAACAGCGGACCCCCTACTCTTCTTCTAAGATACGCCACTGTTCCGTTAAATGTTCAGTTTGAGTATTGCAAGTTCAATCTCAAATGACTGCTAAGTCCCACTTTCGTAAAATAAAATTTTACTTGAGAGTGTTCAAGATTACGAAACACCCTGTAGTTGTCTGTATTCATGAAACTGCATAAGAAATAAATCTTATTAATGCACGATCTAATGTTCATCGGTGCCTATGCTAACAACATTCCGTATAATTGAAATAGTTAAAGTAGCTTTGAATGTGTCATAGAACAGCATAGTCATGAAGCTATTCAATAAAAGCTATGTTCAAACTGCGTCGAAATGTCGCTTGAAATAAAGCCTTCAACTACTTGCAGTGCGGTTCTGACATATCCTGGCCGTCTGTAATCGCTTCCTCGGCCAGCCCGCCTGGATCAATGACCCGCTTGGCCTTCGCTGCTCGGCGATGCAGGAACTGTCGCCTACACTCTTGCCGTGACAGTTTCGGTATGTTACGTAACCTTCACTGTGCGTCTCGCTTGCGCTATAGAGCTGCTCCTACCTGCTCGTCTTACTGAGCTCAACTGAACGTGCTGATACTGTCTTCTTGCTTATGTGCTCGGCGCGGGCACGTGGTGTAGTCCCCCACCACTGTGCTCTCACGTCACGGTCATAGTCTCGAACCCAGATCATCTCGGCTTTTCCGTTATAAAATAACTTAAGGGTTATCGGACTTCCATAAAATTATTTTCACATATAATGCATGTTATATATCCTCTTCTAAGTTGTTTAATTATTCTAATTCCATAAATATCTCAATAAAGCTTCACATCTCTATCCATAATTCCATCTTCTTACAGATTTCAATGCCTCCTTGATGCTAGACCTCCTACGTCATCTGGACATTCTTCTTGACGCGATCGGTGCGCTATCTTTTAAGAGCTCTTCCCAAAACCTCAACTACAGCTTAATGTCTGCTGGCGTAGCCGATAGCCTAAACTAGGTATCGGGTACATCTCTCCCGTACATCTCCTTTTTTTTATCAGGATTGAGAAAAAAAATACACTCTCAGGCATTCTATATATAATACATGTACACGATAGCTCTACAATTCCCTTACTCAGCATGATGGTATTTCCTGATGCTAGCTGCATTAAAAGTTCCTACAACTTCATCAGTATCCATTCTGACAATTTTGTAGCTATTATTCTGGTATGTTTGTTCAATACGGAACGGTCCAGCGTACAATGGAGCGAATTTATGGTAGATCTTCAGCTGAAGGTTCGAAGTGACTGGCTTCCTAATCAGCACCTCATCATTTTCTTGAAATGGCTCGTGGAAACTCCTTCCTGCCTGTCTCCTGGCTCTCTTCTCCGCCTGTCTTCTGAGCCTCTCTCCTGCCATCTCGACTCTTCTTTCTTGTGTGGGTTGAGGATCTACTGGTGCCCTCACGACTCGGTCCCATGGTCTATCCGGTTTCAATCCATGATGAAGCATGGACGGAATCTGTCCTGTGCTTTCATGTACTGTGGAATTCAAGCATTGGCTAATGATGGGTATCACTTCCATCCATCTATGGTGTTGCCTTGACACATATAAGCGACACAGCTTACTTATCTCCGGCATAATTCTTTTGGCGGGATTTCCCTCTGGATACCGTACAGAATTAAACACATGCCTTATTCCTAAACGTTCCATAGCAGTAGAAAATTCCATACTAGTAAATTGCGATCCATGGTCACTCAACAAAACTTCAGGTTTCCCCATGCTCGGAATAACTGTTTTCTCAAGTCTGTTTATCACGTACTTGGATGTAGCTTTCTGTATAGGGCATAGAGATACGTATTTCGAAAATACGTCAACCGTTACCAAAACGAACTGATTTCCTTTCGTCGAACGAGGAATTGGACCGAAAATGTCCGTCGCGAAAAGTTCTCTTGGCTTGCTGGGTAATATTGATCTAGGAACTTCTTTCATTAACTTAGATGAGTATTTACTTCGCTGACAACTGTCACAGGTCTTTATGACGTCGCGAATCGTTTGTCCCATTTGTCTCCAAACGAAAGTTTCTTGAGCGAGAGCCAAAGTCTTGTCTACACCTACATGAGCTGCAGTTCGGTGTATCATCCAAATAACTGGTTTGACAAGCTTGGGTGGGATCACTACTCTAAGTTTAGTATGATCCTGGTCGATATATTGGCATATAACACCTCCCATAATATGATATTTTCTAGCCTCTATCTCAGTTCTTTGAAAATCCGGATCAGCGTTATCCATTCTGCGTGTTAAAAAACGATAAATTCTTCGCAAAGGTGCATATCTCTTCTGAGTTTGCGCTAACAACTTCAACTTTTCTAGAGTACCATTATCCTCTTGAATCAAATTTATATGGTTGACAATTACTTCCTCACAAGGGTTTCTGCTCAACACATCTGCTAACAGATTTAACTTCCCAGGTCTATGTACAACAGTTGGGTTAAATTGCTGTAAGAACAGAGCCCATCTGGTGATGCGGTCACTCGCTAAGTCTGTCTTCATAATAAATTGGAGGGCTTTATGATCTGTGATCACTGTTATGTCATGTCCAAACAACACCTTCTTCCACGTTTTAAGAGCATGAACCACTGCTAATGCCTCTAACTCAGTTGCATAGTAATTCTTCTCACAATTCCTAAGCTTGCGACTGGTGAAAGCTAAATACCTATGTTTCTTGTCATCATCCAACTGATATAGGATTCCACTAATACCTATTTTGGATGCGTCTGTCTCTACAAAAAATCTTCGTGTAAAATCAGGATACTCAAGCTTGATATTTTGGATCAGCATTTTCTTGGCCGCTAAAAACGCTTGATTGCATCTATCGTCCCATTTCCATCGATTTCCCTTCCTTAATAAATCCTGCAGAGGTGCCATCGTCTCAGTATATTCAGGACAATGTGTTGAAAAGAACTGACACATGCCTAAAAACTGCCGTACCTCTTTAATCTTTCGTGGTGTTGGAAACTCTGAAATTGCCATGATCTTCTTTGGATTGGGCCTATAACCATCTCCATCGATTCTGTGTCCAAGAAACTCAATTTCTTCATGAAAGAACTGACATTTATTGAAATTCACCTTGAAGTTCGTTCCCCTAAGATCTTCAAAAAGCATTTGAAGGTGCCTGATATGTTCTTCCGCTGTCTCAGACGCTATAATCAGGTCATCAATATAGCTTACTACATGCTCCTTAACTGCATCTGACAAATTTTCATCTAGTGCTCGGATCATCACCGGACCACTATTTTTCACTCCAAAAGGTAATCTATTGAATACATATGTTTTATGGTCAAACAAGAACCCTGTGTATTGTTTGCAGTCTTCTGCTAGCTCAACATGATAATATGAACTAGTCAGATCGATTGTTGAAAAGAAACTCTTTCCTCTGAATCTGCGTAACAATTCACGATTAACAGGTGGTCTGTGATGTTCAGGAAGAACTCTTTCATTAAGGGCTCTAGCATCCAGACATATCCTCAGCTTACCGTTAGGTTTCTTGACAACAGCTAAAGGAATCAAATAAGCAGTTGGCATTTTCTTAACTATTCCATCTGTCTCCATGTCGCTTATCATTATGCTAACTTCCTCCTTCCATTTATCCGGAATGGGATATAAATTTTTATGGTATGGTTTGTCATCCATCAACTTGATGCTGTAGGTAAAATTTTCGATGAGACCTGGTTTGTCATTGAATATGTCCTCATATTCTGAAATTACTTGATCAAACTGCCCCTTAATTTCTGGCTTTATTTTACTTGTCATGCCAATTTTATCTTCTATAGACCTTTCAACGCTGCATACAATCTCATCCAATATATCCTCTCTAAAGAATGTCATCTCCGATTCCTGACTTTCCATGACCCCTTCTTGAAAGTACATGCGCCTACTCTGCATATCTATGATCAGGCCACTCTCACTTAGGAAATCCACTCCTAGGATCATGTCAAAATGTAGTTGAGCCACTACTAGGAACATCTGTTCAAAACTTCTGGTTCCAATCCCAACATCTAAAAGTACCTGACTTTTACATTTCATACTCCTGTCTGGGATCACCCCTTGAATTTTGCTAACAACAGTTGGCAACATTGTAATTCCTCCTAATAATTTCAATTCATCCAGGCAACCTATGGATATCAAGCTCACCATAGCCCCTGTGTCTACAAGTGTCTTTATTTCTTTTCCCATGACTTCCACACTAATAACTGGCAATTCATGTCTATTTTCCCGTTGTACTATGTCTTCCTCCTCGATTAAATCCTCGTCCTTGACCTGATACGTTTCCACGATGACGATCGATTCCCAATGATTTGCATTTTTCTCTAGAGTTAATTTGACGTTTTTTTTTTCCTTCGCCACTCGTGCTTGCTCGATTGACATCTCTCACTGTCTCTTCGAGTGGTGCACTAGGCTGTCTATCTTCTTGCCTCGACCTCTCATGTCCACGATTATCCCGTCTGTCGTTAGGATCGTTTCTTCGGCTATCCTGCCTTTCGTTCCCATTATACTGTTGACCTTGGCTCCAGTTATTTCTGCCGCGATATCTATTGTTATATCGATTCCTGTCTTGATATCTGGAATTCTGGTTATAATTCCTATATCGGCTATCTCTCGCTTCTTGATCGTATGGCCTCTCATATGGTCCTCTATATCGATCATTTCGTCGAGCGTTACGGATGTTTCCTCGATTCCCTTCGTTCCGTCGGTTTTCCCAGGAATCCCTTCTGTCCGTTTGAGCTGCATTGTCTACGACTACCGCATTCACTTCTTGCGTGTTTCTATTGTCGTTTCTGTTACTTCTAGGCGTAACCTGTGCGCTTGTATAGTCCAATCGCCGTAAAATGTCGTCATAGTGCTCCAGTGTATTGGCTCCTGACGCTATCAGTGATCGCTGTACCTCAATCGGTAACTGTCTCGCTATAGCTTGCAAAAGCTCTTCTTCTGGCAATGGAGGAATAAGGAACTGTAATTTAGCCAGCTGTGACGTGAAATAGTTGGCATAATGCGTCGGATGTGACGTAGAATAGCGCTTTGAGTACATCTCCGCTCTTACGTTAAGTTGATCCTCGGCACTCCAAAATCTCCTCAAGAAAGCTATGGCAAATTGCTCCATGTTCGCAAAATTGCTTCTGAACGCTCTAAACCACGTAAGCGCAGATCCATCTAAGGCGCGTTCGACTATCCTTAGCTCTCTTTCTTTGGCTACCCTATGTTCCGCCATGTAGTCTCGAATATCTCGCAGAAATTCGACTGGTGTGACTCCTGTATTTCCCGAAAACTTTCTCGGCTTGTCATCCAGGTTCCTAATAATGGTGACTGGACCTGAGTATCGTTCGCTTGGACCCAACGTACTCCTATTCGAACTTGGATTATCCTGAGGGGTTGAACTAGCCCTTTCGAATGTCACATTCGGTTGCATTTGACGGTCGTCTCCCATGCTCGCTTCTTGATTAGTCATACTGCGGTCTATCGCTGTCTGATTTATCAATGTTTCCCCTGATGTTATATTCTGACTGGTGAAACTGTTAAACATGGATTCTAGTTTAGTCATCCTGTCTTCTGCTAATTTCTTGACCTGCGTCTTCAATTCATCTAACGATGTAACATCCTGCGTTTTGTTACACTCGTCTAAGTCGTTTCTTAACTTGTCAAATTTTCCTTCGCACGTGTTCTTTACTGACGCGACTTGTTCCTTTAACAGATCAACATCTGTTCTAAATAGAGTTGAATCTATCTTCATCGCTTCCTTGTTTTCTGTAAACCTCGCTTCTAAGTTTGCCATACCTGCGATTAATTTTTCATCTAACCCTTCACGTTTCTCTTTTGCTTCGGCATCGACCTCACTATACCGTTCTTCCACGATTGCACCGACTCTATTTTTAAATAAAGCTAAGTTTTCATTAACCTTTTGCTCTATATCGTCGTCTATCTTCCTAATATCTTTCTGCAATTGATTTTCTAATGATTTTAAATTAGAATTGACCTCTCCTAAGACTTCCTCTTTAATGGTCCCAATTACTGCCTTTAAATCTTTAATCTCGTTACCTAGATTCGTTTCTAGACCTTTAATCTTAGTCTCGAAAGATACTTCGGTAGACCAATCTTGAATTTTGCCTACATCTGCCACTAAACCATCGATGTCGAATCTCAACTTCGATACATCTGATTTAATGTCTTTCTGTATGGACATAACGTCTGTTCTTAAAGTAAAAATATTTTCTTCTCCTCCACTTTCTAATTCAATAATATTTTTTTAAAATATTTGAACATTTTCCTCTCCTTTCATGTTTACTGCAATTATGTCTAATTGTAAAGTCTTTAGCATTTCATTATTCTTTAAAGTTAAGCTATTCTCTAATCTAGTTAACTTGTTTTCTAATTCAGTGTTAGTTTCTTCACTAAGAGACTGTAATTTCTCTTCCAATGACTTAAAATTATCCTCACTGTTTGACTGTAGCCTTGTTTCTAATTACATCAACTCATCTTTGCTATTTGACTGTAACCTAGTCTCTAATGATTTTAAATTATCTTCACTAGTTGACTGCAATAATTTTACATTAGCTTCGTTACTAATCTGTAATGATTTTAAATTTTCTTCAGTACTAGTCTGCAATAATTTTAAATTTTCTTCAGTATTAGTCTGTAATGCTTGTACATTCTCTTTACATTTAGCTTCTAATCTAGCTTCTGAATTATTAATTTGTTCTTTAACTTCCGTTTCCATCTTAGAAATAGTTTCTGCAATACCAGACATACCCGTCTGTAACTCTCCTAACACCTTAGCTAAATCTTCCGGCAACATAATTATATTTTCAATATAGGGTTTATATAGAGACGTTAGACAACAACACATCACAATGTCTCAATTCCTGCATTCACTTGGGTATAGGAAAAAATGTCTTATAACTAACATGATATTACTAATACGATTAACATGAACACTGGATTGGGCACACAAGTACATTGTCTGACTAAGTTTAATAAATTTTGTAACACACTTAAATGAACTTGAGATCAATCTCTCAGTAATCTAAATCTGATGTGATTCCATAGAATAAACAAAATCGAAGCCCCACTAGTTGGATAAAGCCAATTCTCCCTCTCTCTCTGTACCCGTTCGTCCTGGGGATGCGATGACCCATCTGCTATAACATCGCATTCCTGGAGTTCCAGGACAGAGCGGAGTTAAATGAACCTCTAGTCAAATAAGGAATGTGTCGGAAATTCAGCTGAGTTCTCGAGAAAGCAGTGGGTATCACGAGACAAAGTATCTCTAGGGTCGTTACGGGCTTAAGTTTAATAAAAATAATGCAAATATAAATGGGCGCCATCAACTGAATTCCTAGCAAACCACTTCCTTTCCGGATAAGCCTTACTCAAGACAAGGAAAGAAAAAGGAACATCACACCATCATCAGATCACAACTAAGATAAAAACAAATTTATTTTACTTTGATAGTCAGACAGACATTTTAAATATAACTCCTACCTAAGAGTATGGTCGAATGCCAAAGTTAAATTGTCATTGTCCAAAAATCGAACCATCTCTTTTCTAATCCAAAATTATTTTTATCCACATAACAAGAAAAATTTATAAAGTTCTCTTGGGTTCTCAGGATCACTGTAGCACTATGTCTTTCGTCACTGACATTTGTGAAACCTGAGACCTAATTTCTCTTTAATTTAACATCAATGTGGATTTAATAAAGTTATTGATCTGTCTAAACATACACATATAATAATCACACTTATTAAATATCACGTAAATTATGGTTTGCATGGCATAATTTGAATATTGAACATGTTAATCAAACGCTCCTAAACATCGAATAATTAATTTACACTATTTACATCGTCATTACCAATCTCTTATCTGTGAATTACAGAAAATTCAAATTCTCATTGGTCATCATCATCGTCATTATCAAAATTAAATATTTCTCACATTAATTCTCACTTCAAAATTCTACATGTTCCTGTCAGAATCCATAATTCATCATCATTACATCATTTAAATTCTCAACTTAAGTTGCAATTCCTCCCAATTATATCTCAATCAAATTTATTTAATTCCATATAAATTCATTAATCATCAGCTTCTTTAATTAATTATCACCTTCTAATTCAGTTATTCATCATCATTACAATCGTCTAATAATTTATTTCGATCAGTTTATTTATTCAATCTTTAATTCATCCATTTATTTTATTCATCGATTTATTTCAAAATTTAATTTATCAACTTATTTAAATTTCAATCTTCTGGTTATTTAGAATTTCATTATTTCATCTAGTCATTCTGATTTTTATTTCATTAGGTCAGATCGTTAATATGCTTAAATCTCAGATTATTATTTCGTTAATTATTATTTTCAGAAAATCTTGTATTATCAACTTCATTTATTTGTTTAATTTCCTAACAAATTGTTTAATATGGTTTATAGAACGTTGTCTTGCAGTTTTATTACTTCCAAGTTATATCTCGTATTTAATTTATCATGCCAAAAAATATTATTGCCTCCACGACATCACGTTGGATCTAACTATCCACAACGACATTACATTTCTTCAATACTTCAAATATCACATTTGAATACAAGAATTATTCCACAAAAACTCCATAAATATTCAGCACATACAGCATGAATCTCAACAATTACGCTAGACTGGGTACGACGACCTCATGTCTGCTTCAAAATACATTATCAACGTTGCAACTATCACATGGCAACTTCCACAAAATGCCTATCACAAACTTCACTTAACCATGTTGCATGATCTACAAAAATAAATAACTGGCTTCAAATTATCAACGCACACAATCTCCAATAACTGTAATTACTCTGATCGCATCTAGACAACTTCTTAAACAATTGGAGAAATATTACTTCAGTAATTTAAGATCTGCTTTCAAATAGCATAAATTCTCTTACAATTTTCATAACTCACATCGCAGAAAAACACCAATGTGCTATAATCTCTCATCAAAATCTGCAATACTGATCTGCCTTAAAATAATTATGACCATTAATGATTAATCTTACAAGATTCAATTACTTTAAATCCTTCTCAAAGGTATCAAACACAATTATAAAAATCATCAAAGCATCAGCTATAACAGCTGTTAAACTGAAATTACTCTCAAAAGAGTATAGCAACAAAATATTGGATTGGCAAACAAGAATTACTAAATGCAATCCTGTTGACATTTATCGTTACTTTATTTAACAAAATTTCGACTGATATGTGACTAGTAGTTCCTTGTTTGATTCACTTACATCTCGTGTACACTCGGATGATAAAAATGAGTCCCTCAATGGCGAGTAAGATGTGTAACCACCGTACAGTCGTATAAATACGAAAGACCTCGCCCCGTCGACTTGGATGATAGTTCCCTGAACGATGGGTAAGATGAGTAGCCACCATACAATCGTATAAATACGAAGGACCCCATCTCGTAGTCTATATGAGTGAATGTACCAGATAGGAATCAACAAGTTTCTAGTTGTCATATAAAAGCGATGTTCATTCACTAAAGTGAATAACTTCTTAATATCTCCAAACAATCCAATGGAAAAAATCCCTACTGATGAATAATACACACTCGCTAGTATGCAATGAACTGACGAAGTAATTTTTGATAATCAATTGCAGATCACGAGTTCGAAATACTCGTTACACAAAAAAACTATTCATGAAAAATATCCTAGCTGGAAAAATTTCTAAAAGACCAAACATCTACTTAATAAAGCCAAACAACGGTGAGAATTTCGTATAATGATGCCTGCCATATCATATGGTCACTCCATATTCTAGCAAATTCGAAGTATATAAATTCAAACCATGTCTTAATAATCATATCACTCCTATTAGAAAAATATACATGTGTGCCCAGTATTCATGAAAATAATCGTATCAGGTAGTTATGACTCTTACAGTACCTTTCATAATCAGCTGTATTTAAATTTCCAAGATCGTCGATTTTCCCTACATAAAGAATTTCTTGAAAGATCGGCGTGAATATCATTCCATCCATAAAATGACGATTGCATTCGAAATCCCAAATGAATCAGCTGGTGGACTCCTCTCGTCAGGAATCGAATCCATCGCTCTGCGGTGCCATCTTGTCTCTATCAGCGTCTACTCGGACTTGTTGAACTTCGGATTACCCATAGCGGATATTGTCCAACTCCTTCTCGAAAAAGTTCATGGAAACAGCGGACCCCCTACTCTTCTTCTAAGATACGCCACTGTTTCGTTAAATGTTCAGTTTGAGTATTGCAAGTTCAATCTCAAATGACTGCTAAGTCCCACTTTCGTAAAATAAAATTTTACTTGAGAGTGTTCAAGATTACGAAACACCCTGTAGTTGTCTGTATTCATGAAACTGCATAAGAAATAAATCTTATTAATGCACGATCTAATGTTCATCGGTGCCTATGCTAACAACATTCCGTATAATTGAAATAGTGAAAGTAGCTTTGAATGTGTTATAGAACAGCATAGTCATGAAGCTATTCAATAAAAGCTATGTTCAAACTGCGTCGAAATGTCGCTTGAAATAAAGCCTTCGACTACTTGCAGTGCGGTTCTGACATATCCCGGCCGTCTGTAATCGCTTCCTCGGCCAGCCCGCCTGGATCAATGACCCGCTTGGCCTTCGCTGCTCGGCGATGCAGGAACTGTCGCCTACACTCTTGCCGTGACAGTTTCGGTATGTTACGTAACCTTCACTGTGCGTCTCGCTTGCGCTATAGAGCTGCTCCTACCTGCTCGTCTTACTGAGCTCAACTGAACGTGCTGATACTGTCTTCTTGCTTATGTGCTCGGCGCGGGCACGTGGTGTAGTCCCCCACCACTGTGCTCTCACGTCACGGTCATAGTCTCGAACCCAGATCATCTCGGCGTTTCCGTTATAAAATAACTTAAGGGTTATCGGACTTCCATAAAATTATTTTCACATATAATGCATGTTATATATCCTCTTCTAAGTTGTTTAATTATTCTAATTCCATAAATATCTCAATAAAGCTTCACATCTCTATCCATAATTCCATCTTCTTACAGATTTCAATGCCTCCTTGATGCTAGACCTCCTACGTCATCTGGACATTCTTCTTGACGCGATCGGTGCGCTATCTTTTAAGAGCTCTTCCCAAAACCTCAACTACAGCTTAATGTCTGATGGCGTAGCCGATAGCCTAAACTAGGTATCGGGTACATCTCTCCCGTACATCTCCTTTTTTTTATCAGGATTGAGAAAAAAAATACACTCTCAGGCATTCTATATATAATACATGTACACGATAGCTCTACAATTCCCTTACTCAGCATGATGGTATTTCCTGATGCTAGCTGCATTAAAAGTTCCTACAACTTCATCAGTATCCATTCTGACAATTTTGTAGCTATTATTCTGGTATGTTTGTTCAATACGGAACGGTCCAGCGTACAATGGAGCGAATTTATGGTAGATCTTCAGCTGAAGGTTCGAAGTGACTGGCTTCCTAATCAGCACCTCATCATTTTCTTGAAATGGCTCGTGGAACCTCCTTCCTGCCTGTCTCCTGGCTCTCTTCTCCGCCTGTCTTCTGAGCCTCTCTCCTGCCATCTCGACTCTTCTTTCATGTGTGGGTTGAGGATCTACTGGTGCCCTCACGACTCGGTCCCATGGTCTATCCGGTTTCAATCCATGATGAAACATGGACGGAATCTGTCCTGTGCTTTCATGTACTATGGAATTCAAGCATTGGCTAATGATGGGTATCACTTCCATCCATCTATGGTGTTGCCTTGACACATATAAGCGACACAGCTTACTTATCTCCGGCATAATTCTTTCGGCGGGATTTCCCTCTGGATACCGTACAGAATTAAACACATGCCTTATTCCTAAACGTTCCATAGCAGTAGAAAATTCCATACTAGTAAATTGCGATCCATGGTCACTCAACAAAACTTCAGGTTTCCCCATGCTCGGAATAACTGTTTTCTCAAGTCTGTTTATCACGTACTTGGATGTAGCTTTCTGTATAGGGCATAGAGATACGTATTTCGAAAATACGTCAACCGTTACCAAAACGAACTGATTTCCTTTCGTCGAACGAGGAATTGGACCGAAAATGTCCGTCGCGAAAAGTTCTCTTGGCTTGCTGGGTAATATTGATCTAGGAACTTCTTTCATTAACTTAGATGAGTATTTACTTCGCTGACAACTGTCACAGGTCTTTATGACGTCGCGAATCGTTTGTCCCATTTGTCTCCAAACGAAAGTTTCTTGAGCGAGAGCCAAAGCCTTGTCTACACCTAAATGAGCTGTAGTTCGGTGTATCATCCAAATAACTGGTTTGACAAGCTTGGGTGGGATCACTACTCTAAGTTTAGTATGATCCTGGTCGATATATTGGCATATAACACCTCCCATAATATGATATTTTCTAGCCTCTATCTCAGTTCTTTGAAAATCCGGATCAGCGTTATCCATTCTGCGTGTTAAAAAACGATAAATTCTTCGCAAAGGTGCATATCTCTTCTGAGTTTGCGCTAACAACTTCAACTTTTCTAGAGTACCATTATCCTCTTGAATCAAATTTATATGGTTGACAATTACTTCCTCACAAGGGTTTCTGCTCAACACATCTACTAACAGATTTAACTTCCCAGGTCTATGTACAACAGTTGGGTTAAATTGCTGTAAGAACAGAGCCCATCTGGTGATGCGGTCACTCACTAAGTCTGTCTTCATAATAAATTGGAGGGCTTTATGATCTGTGATCACTGTTATGTCATGTCCAAACAACACCTTCTTCCACGTTTTAAGAGCATGAACCACTGCTAATGCCTCTAACTCAGTTGCATAGTAATTCATCTCACAATTCCTAAGCTTGCGACTGGTGAAAGCTAAATACCTATGTTTCTTGTCATCATCCAACTGATATAGGATTCCACTAATACCTATTTTGGATGCGTCTGTCTCTACAAAAAATCTTCGTGTAAAATCAGGATACTCAAGCTTGATATTTTGGATCAGCATTTTCTTGGCCGCTAAAAACGCTTGATTGCATCTATCGTCCCATTTCCATCGATTTCCCTTCCTTAATAAATCCTGCAGAGGTGCCATCGTCTCAGTATATTCAGGACAATGTGTTGAAAAGAACTGACACATGCCTAAAAACTGCCGTACCTCTTTAATCTTTCGTGGTGTTGGAAACTCTGAAATTGCCATGTTCTTCTTTGGATTGGGCCTATAACCATCTCCATCGATTCTGTGTCCAAGAAACTCAATTTCTTCATGAAAGAACTGACATTTATTGAAATTCACCTTGAAGTTCGTTCTCCTAAGATCTTCAAAAAGCATTTGAAGGTGCCTGATATGTTCTTCCGCTGTCTCAGACGCTATAATCAGGTCATCAATATAGCTTACTACATGCTCCTTAACTGCATCTGACAAATTTTCATCTAGTGCTCGGATCATCACCGGACCACTATTTTTCACTCCAAAAGGTAATCTATTGAATACATATGTTTTATGGTCAAACAAGAACCCTGTGTATTGTTTGCAGTCTTCTGCTAGCTCAACATGATAATATGAACTAGTCAGATCGATTGTTGAAAAGAAACTCTTTCCTCTGAATCTGCGTAACAATTCACGAATAACAGGTGGTCTGTGATGTTCAGGAAGAACTCTTTCATTAAGGGCTCTAGCATCCAGACATATCCTCAGCTTACCGTTAGGTTTCTTGACAACAGCTAAATGAATCAAATAAGCAGTTGGCATTTTCTTAACTATTCCATCTGTCTCCATGTCGCTTATCATTATGCTAACTTCCTCCTTCCATTTATCCGGAATGGGATATAAATTTTTATGGTATGGTTTGTCATCCATCAACTTGATGCTGTAGGTAAAATTTTCGATGAGACCTGGTTTGTCATTGAATATGTCCTCATATTCTGAAATTACTTGATCAAACTGCCCCTTAATTTCTGGCTTTATTTTACTTGTCATGCCAATTTTATCTTCTATAGACCTTTCAACGCTGCATACAATCTCATCCAATATATCCTCTCTAAAGAATGTAATCTCCGATTCCTGATTTTCCATGACCCCTTCTTGAAAGTACATGCGCCTACTCTGCATATCTATGATCAGGCCACTCTCACTTAGGAAATCCACTCCTAGGATCATGTCAAAATGTAGTTGAGCCACTACTAGGAACATCTGTTCAAAACTTCTGGTTCCAATCCCAACATCTAAAAGTACCTGACTTTTACATTTCATACTCCTGTCTGGGATCACCCCTTGAATTTTGCTAACAACAGTTGGCAACATTGTAATTCCTCCTAATAATTTCAATTCATCCAGGCAACCTATGGATATCAAGCTCACCATAGCCCCTGTGTCTACAAGTGTCTTTATTTCTTTTCCCATGACTTCCACACTAATAACTGGCAATTCATGTCTATTTTCCCGTTGTACTATGTCTTCCTCCTCGATTAAATCCTCGTCCTTGACCTGATACGTTTCCACGATGACGATCGATTCCCAATGATTTGCATTTTTCTCTAGAGTTAATTTGACGTTTTTTTTCCTTCGCCACTCGTGCTTGCTCGATTGACATCTCTCACTGTCTCTTCGAGTGGTGCACTAGGCTGTCTATCTTCTTGCCTCGACCTCTCATGTCCACGATTATCCCGTCTGTCGTTAGGATCGTTTCTTCGGCTATCCTGCTTTTCGTTCCCATTATACTGTTGACCTTGGCTCCAGTTATTTCTGCCGCGATATCTATTGTTATATCGATTCCTGTCTTGATATCTGGAATTCTGGTTATAATTCCTATATCGGCTATCTCTCGCTTCTTGATCGTATGGCCTCTCATATGGTCCTCTATATCGATCATTTCGTCGAGCGTTACGGATGTTTCCTCGATTCCCATCGTTCCGTCGGTTTTCCCAGGAATCCCTTCTGTCCGTTTGAGCTGCATTGTCTACGACTACCGCATTCACTTCTTGCGTGTTTCTATTGTCGTTTCTGTTACTTCTAGGCGTAACCTGTGCGCTTGTATAGTCCAATCGCCGTAAAATGTCGTCATAGTGCTCCAGTGTATTGGCTCCTGACGCTATCAGTGATCGCTGTACCTCAATCGGTAACTGTCTCGCTATAGCTTGCAAAAGCTCTTCTTCTGGCAATGGAGGAATAAGGAACTGTAATTTAGCCAGCTGTGACGTGAAATAGTTGGCATAATGCGTCGGATGTGACGTAGAATAGCGCTTTGAGTACATCTCCGCTCTTACGTTAAGTTGATCCTCGGCACTCCAAAATCTCCTCAAGAAAGCTATGGCAAATTGCTCCATGTTCGCAATATTGCTTCTGAACGCTCTAAACCACGTAAGCGCAGATCCATCTAAGGCGCGTTCGACTATCCTTAGCTCTCTTTCTTTGGCTACCCTATGTTCCGCCATGTAGTCTCGAATATCTCGCAGAAATTCGACTGGTGTGACTCCTGTATTTCCCGAAAACTTTCTCGGCTTGTCATCCAGGTTCCTAATAATGGTGACTGGACCTGAGTATCGTTCGCTTGGACCCAACGTACTCCTATTCGAACTTGTATTATCCTGAGGGGTTGAACTAGCCCTTTCGAATGTCACATTCGGTTGCATTTGACGGTCGTCTCCCATGCTCGCTTCTTGATTAGTCATACTGCGGTCTATCGCTGTCTGATTTATCAATGTTTCCCCTGATGTTATATTCTGACTGGTGAAACTGTTAAACATGGATTCTAGTTTAGTCATCCTGTCTTCTGCTAATTTCTTGACCTGCGTCTTCAATTCATCTAACGATGTAACATCCTGCGTTTTGTTACACTCGTCTAAGTCGTTTCTTAACTTGTCAAATTTTCCTTCGCACGTGTTCTTTACTGACGCGACTTGTTCCTTTAACAGATCAACATCTGTTCTAAATAGAGTTGAATCTATCTTCATCGCTTCCTTGTTTTCTGTAAACCTCGCTTCTAAGTTTGCCATACCTGCGATTAATTTTTCATCTAACCCTTCACGTTTCTCTTTTGCTTCGGCATCGACCTCACTATACCGTTCTTCCACGATTGCACCGACTCTATTTTTAAATAAAGCTAAGTTTTCATTAACCTTTTGCTCTATATCGTCGTCTATCTTCCTAATATCTTTCTGCAATTGATTTTCTAATGATTTTAAATTAGAATTGACCTCTCCTAAGACTTCCTCTTTAATGGTCCCAATTACTGTCTTTAAATCTTTAATCTCGTTACCTAGGTTCGTTTCTAGACCTTTAATCTTAGTCTCGAAAGATACTTCGGTAGACCAATCTTGAATTTTGCCTACATCTGCCACTAAACCATCGATGTCGAATCTCAACTTCGATACATCTGATTTAATGTCTGTTCTTAAAGTAAAAATATTTTCTTCTCCTCTACTTTCTAATTCAATAATATTTTTTTTTAATATTTGAACATTTTCCTCTCCTTTCATGTTTACTGCAATTATGTCTAATTGTAAAGTCTTTAGCATTTCATTATTCTTTAAAGTTAAGCTATTCTCTAATCTAGTTAACTTGTTTTCTAATTCAGTGTTAGTTTCTTCACTACGAGACTGTAATTTCTCTTCCAATGACTTAAAATTATCCTCACTGTTTGACTGTAGCCTTGTTTCTAATTACATCAACTCATCTTTGCTATTTGACTGTAACCTAGTCTCTTAATGATTTTAAATTATCTTCACTAGTTGACTGCAATAATTTTACATTATCTTCGTTACTAATCTGTAATGATTTTAAATTTTCTTCAGTACTAGTCTGCAATAATTTTAAATTTTCTTCAGTATTAGTCTGTAATGCTTGTACATTCTCTTTACATTTAGCTTATAATATAGCTTCTGAATTATTAATTTGTTCTTTAACTTCCGTTTCCATCTTAGAAATAGTTTCTGCAATACCAGACATACCCGCCTGTAACTCTCCTAACACCTTAGCTAAATCTTCCGGCAACATAATTATATTTTCAATATAGGGTTTATATAGAGACGTTAGACAACAACACATCACAATGTCTCAATTCCTGCATTCACTTGGGTATAGGAAAAAATGTCTTATAACTAACATGATATTACTAATACGATTAACATGAACACTGGATTGGGCACACAAGTACATTGTCTGACTAAGTTTAATAAATTTTGTAACACACTTAAATGAACTTGAGATCAATCTCTCAGTAATCTAAATCTGATGTGATTCCATAGAATAAACAAAATCGAAGCCCCACTAGTTGGATAAAGCCAATTCTCCCTCTCTCTCTGTACCCGTTCGTCCTGGGGATGCGATGACCCATCTGCTATAACATCGCATTCCTGGAGTTCCAGGACAGAGCGGAGTTAAATGAACCTCTAGTCAAATAAGGAATGTGTCGGAAATTCAGCTGAGTTCTCGAAAAAGCAGTGGGTATCACGAGACAAAGTATCTCTAGGGTCGTTACGGGCTTAAGTTTAATAAAAATAATGCAAATATAAATGGGCGCCATCAACTGAATTCCTAGCAAACCACTTCCTTTCCGGATAAGCCTTACTCAAGACAAGGAAAGAAAAAGGAACATCACACCATCATCAGATCACAACTAAGATAAAAACAAATTTATTTTACTTTGATAGTCAGACAGACATTTTAAATATAACTCCTACCTAAGAGTATGGTCGAATGCCAAAGTTAAATTGTCATTGTCCAAAAATCAAACCATCTCTTTTCTAATCCAAAATTATTTTTATCCACATAACAAGAAAAATTTATAAAGTTCTCTTGAGTTCTCAGGATCACTGTAGCACTATGTCTTTCGTCAATGACATTTGTGAAACCTGAGACCTAATTTCTCTTTAATTTAACATCAATGTGGATTTAATAAAGTTATTGATCTGTCTAAACATACACATATAATAATCACACTTATTAAATATCACGTAAATTATGGTTTGCATGGCATAATTTGAATGTTGAACATGTTAATCAAATGCTCCTAAACATCGAATAATTAATTTACACTATTTACATCGTCATTAACAATCTCTTATCTGTGAATTACAGAAAATTCAAATTCTCATTGGTCATCATCATCGTCATTATCAAAATTAAATATTTCTCACATTAATTCTCACTTCAAAATTCTACATGTTCCTGTCAGAATCCTTAATTCATCATCATTACATCATTCAAATTCTCAACTTAAGTTGCAATTCCTCCCAATTATATCTCAATCAAATTTATTTAATTCCATATAAATTCATTAATCATCAGCTTCTTTAATTAATTATCACCTTCTAATTCAGTTATTCATCATCATTACAATCGTCTAATAATTTATTTCGATCAGTTTATTTATTCAATCTTTAATTCATCCATTTATTTTATTCATCGATTTATTTCAAAATTTAATTTATCAACTTATTTACATTTCAATCTTCTGGTTATTTAGAATTTCATTATTTCATCTAGTCATTCTGATTTTTATTTCATTAGGTCAGATCGTTAATATGCTTAAATCTCAGATTATTATTTCGTTAATTATTATTTTCAGAAAATCTTGTATTATCAACTTCATTTATTTGTTTAATTTCCTAACAAATTGTTTAATATGGTTTATAGAACGTTGTCTTGCAGTTTTATTACTTCCAAGTTATATCTCGTATTTAATTTATCATGCCAAAAAATATTATTGCCTCCACGACATCACGTTGGATCTAACTATCCACAACGACATTACATTTCTTCAATACTTCAAATATCACATTTGAATACAAGAATTATTCCACAAAAACTCCATAAATATTCAGCACATACAGCATGAATCTCAACAATTACGCTAGACTGGGTACGACGACCTCATGTCTGCTTCAAAATACATTATCAACGTTGCAACTATCACATGGCAACTTCCACAAAATGCCTATCACAAACTTCACTTAACCATGTTGCATGATCTACAAAAAATATATAACTGGCTTCAAATTATCAACGCACACAATCTCCAATAACTGTAATTACTCTGATCGCATCTAGACAACTTCTTAAACAATTGGAGAAATATTACTTCAGTAATTTAAGATCTGCTTTCAAATAGCATAAATTCTCTTACAATTTTCATAACTCACATCGCAGAAAAACACCAATGTGCTATAATCTCTCATCAAAATCTGCAATACTGATCTGCCTTAAAATAATTATGACCATTAATGATTAATCTTACAAGATTCAATTACTTTAAATCCTTCTCAAAGGTATCAAACACAATTATAAAAATCATCAAAGCATCAGCTATAACAGCTGTTAAACTGAAATTACTCTCAAAAGAGTATAGCAACAAAATATTGGATTGGCAAACAAGAATTACTAAATGCAATCCTGTTGACATTTATCGTTACTTTATTTAACAAAATTTCGACTGATATGTGACTAGTAGTTCCTTGTTTGATTCACTTACATCTCGTGTACACTCGGATGATAAAAATGAGTCCCTCAATGGCGAGTAAGATGTGTAACCACCGTACAGTCGTATAAATACGAAAGACCTCGCCCCGTCGACTTGGATGATAGTTCCCTGAACGATGGGTAAGATGAGTAGCCACCATACAATCGTATAAATACGAAGGACCCCATCTCGTAGTCTATATGAGTGAATGTACCAGATAGGAATCAACAAGTTTCTAGTTGTCATATAAAAGCGATGTTCATTCACTAAAGTGAATAACTTCTTAATATCTCCAAACAATCCAATGGAAAAAATCCCTACTGATGAATAATACACACTCGCTAGTATGCAATGAACTGACGAAGTAATTTTTGATAATCAATTGCAGATCACGAGTTCGAAATACTCGTTACACAAAAAAACTATTCATGAAAAATATCCTAGCTGGAAAAATTTCTAAAAGACCAAACATCTACTTAATAAAGCCAAACAACGGTGAGAATTTCGTATAATGATGCCTGCCATATCATATGGTCACTCCATATTCTAGCAAATTCGAAGTATATAAATTCAAACCATGTCTTAATAATCATATCACTCCTATTAAAAAAATATACATGTGTGCCCAGTATTCATGAAAATAATCGTATCAGGTAGTTATGACTCTTACAGTACCTTTCATAATCAGCTGTATTTAAATTTCCAAGATCGTCGATTTTCCCTACATAAAGAATTTCTCGAAAGATCGGCGTGAATATCATTCCATCCATAAAATGACGATTGCATTCGAAATCCCAAATGAATCAGCTGGTGGACTCCTCTCGTCAGGAATCGAATCCATCGCTCTGCGGTGCCATCTTGTCTCTATCAGCGTCTACTCGGACATGTTGAACTTCGGATTACCCATAGCGGATATTGTCCAACTCCTTCTCGAAAAAGTTCATGGAAACAGCGGACCCCCTACTCTTCTTCTAAGATACGCCACTGTTTCGTTAAATGTTCAGTTTGAGTATTGCAAGTTCAATCTCAAATGACTGCTAAGTCCCACTTTCGTAAAATAAAATTTTACTTGAGAGTGTTCAAGATTACGAAACACCCTGTAGTTGTCTGTATTCATGAAACTGCATAAGAAATAAATCTTATTAATGCACGATCTAATGTTCATCGGTGCCTATGCTAACAACATTCCGTATAATTGAAATAGTGAAAGTAGCTTTGAATGTGTTATAGAACAGCATAGTCATGAAGCTATTCAATAAAAGCTATGTTCAAACTGCGTCGAAATGTCGCTTGAAATAAAGCCTTCAACTACTTGCAGTGCGGTTCTGACATATCCCGGCCGTCTGTAATCGCTTCCTCAGCCAGCCCGCCTGGATCAATGACCCGCTTGGCCTTCGCTGCTCGGCGATGCAGGAACTGTCGCCTACACTCTTGCCGTGACAGTTTCGGTATGTTACGTAACCTTCACTGTGCGTCTCGCTTGCGCTATAGAGCTGCTCCTACCTGCTCGTCTTACTGAGCTCAACTGAACGTGCTGATACTGTCTTCTTGCTTATGTGCTCGGCGCGGGCACGTGGTGTAGTCCCCCACCACTGTGCTCTCACGTCACGGTCATAGTCTCGAACCCAGATCATCTCGGCTTTTCCGTTATAAAATAACTTAAGGGTTATCGGACTTCCATAAAATTATTTTCACATATAATGCATGTTATATATCCTCTTCTAAGTTGTTTAATTATTCTAATTCCATAAATATCTCAATAAAGCTTCACATCTCTATCCATAATTCCATCTTCTTACAGATTTCAATGCCTCCTTGATGCTAGACCTCCTACGTCATCTGGACATTCTTCTTGACGCGATCGGTGCGCTATCTTTTAAGAGCTCTTCCCAAAACCTCAACTACAGCTTAATGTCTGCTGGCGTAGCCGATAGCCTAAACTAGGTATCGGGTACAGTATGTATATTCGAATGGGTCCATGTATGGTTTAGATTCACAATTTGACCAGGTAGGTGGAATTTTAGAATTGTAGAACCACAATTTATACACAATTTTAGAGCCACAATATATAGTCATAAACAGTCGTCATGGAAACCGCTAGCCTTAGTGAAAAGTGATGCTTTTGGACTTTGCACGTAGATCAACTACCGCCATAACATACACTCCGCCCGTGGCGGAAAGTTGTGTTTTATACCAAAGGTGGCAGTGATGTCGAATTCTGTTTTATACCAAAGGTGGCAGTGATGTCGTATTCTACTGTTTGTCTCTGAACGTTAGAGCGTTTCAAAGTCCGGTATGCGTTCATATACCATTCATCCGATTGCGATGAAACTTGGGTGAGATGTTGAGTGCACTCCAGGGAAGGTGTTTGGCTTAGTAAATCCATTTTACAATAGATAGCGCACGATTAGATTCAACAAATGAGCGACGACGCGCGAAGCGTTTCAAAAAGGTCCCGTATGCGTTCAAAATGCCATTCGTCCGTTAGCAAAGAAACTTGGGTGAGATGTTGTGTACACTCCAGGGAAGGCTTCTGGCTTAGTAAAATCATTTTACAATAGGTAGTGCACGAATAGATTCAACAAATGAACGACGACGAACGAAGCGTTTCAACAACATCCCGTATAAGCTTATATACCATTCATCGATTGCGATGAAACTTTTATGAGTTTTTGTGTACTCTTACGTGAAGGTTTCTAACATAGTAAATCCACTTCACAGGAGGTTAAGCACGAGTAGAATCAACAAATGAGTGGCGACACACGAAGCGTTTCAACAAGGTCCTATATGCGATCAAATACCATTCGTCCGATAGCGATGAAACTTGGGTGAGATGTTGTGTACACTCCAGGGAAGGCTTCTGGCTTAGTAAATCAATTTTACAATAGGTAGCACACGACTAGATTCAACAAATGAGTGACGACGCAAGAAGCGTTTCAACAAAATCCCGTATAAGTTTATATACTATTCATCGATTGAGATGAAACTTTTATGAGTTGTTGTGTACACTTACGTGAGGGTTTCTAACTTAGTAAATCCATTTCACAGGAGGTTGCGCACGAGTAGATTCAACAAATGAGCGACGACGTGCGAAGCGTTTCAAAAAGGTCCCGTATGCGTTCAAATACCATTCGTCCGATAGCGATGAAACTTGGGTGAGATGTTGTGTACACTCTAGGGGAGGCTTCTGGATAAGTAAATCAATTTTACAATAGGTAGCGCACGACTAGAATCAACAAATGAGTGACGACGCACGAAGCTTTTCAACAAAATCCCGTATAAGTTTATATACCATTCATGTATTGAGATGAAACTTTGATGAATTGTTGTGCACACCTATGTGAGGGTTTCAAACTTAGTAAATCCATTTCACAGGATGTTGCGCACGAGTAGATTCAACAAATGAGCGACGACGCGCGAAGCGTTTCAAAAAGGTCCCGTATGCGTTCAAAATGCCATTCGTCCGTTAGCAAAGAAACTTGGGTGAGATGTTGTGTACACTCCAGGGAAGGCTTCTGGCTTAGTAAAATCATTTTACAATAGGTAGTGCACGAATAGATACAACAAATGAACGACGACGAACGAAGCGTTTCAACAACATCCCGTATAAGCTTATATACCATTCATCGATTGCGATGAAACTTTTATGAGTTTTTTTAAACTGTTCGTCAAGCCTTGCCTGTGGCAGAATCCCGTTCTTTCCACTGGTCGGGAGGGGTGTGCTTGCTACCTGCCTCACCCCGCGCCCAAGTACCGTACATTCTTTCGACAGTGCTACTATTGTGCTCAACTGGACAAGTCACGACGGGGTGAAAGCGAAGCAGACCTGCTGCTATGCAATCTCGGAAAACTATATCGAACGAGTGACAGTGTATTAATTGTATCAACATGTATTGTATATAACTGTGTAATATAATATAATTAGTTTTAAATGTTCCACAGAAGTCCAGTGATTTGAAATCCCAGCACTATAAATTACAGTCCACCAGAGTATATTCTTCACATTTATTATCAAACTCTCTACCTCACTCCTCTTCTTGCCTAGAACGCCTCAAAATAGCGCTGCCTTGGGTTTTTGTGGGTATCTATTCACATAACGTAACGGCGGTACTTTTTGAGGATCCAACCAGCCTTCGGGCTGACTACCTAACACAGTGTACTCTTACGTGAAGGTTTCTAACATAGTAAATCCACTTCACAGGAGGTTAAGCACGAGTAGAATCAACAAATGAGTGGCGACACACGAAGCGTTTCAACAAGGTCCTATATGCGATCAAATACCATTCGTCCGATAGCGATGAAACTTGGGTGAGATGTTGTGTACACTCCAGGGAAGGCTTCTGGCTTAGTAAATCAATTTTACAATAGGTAGCGCACGACTAGATTCAACAAATGAGTGACGACGCAAGAAGCGTTTCAACAAAATCCCGTATAAGTTTATATACTATTCATCGATTGAGATGAAACTTTTATGAGTTGTTGTGTACACTTACGTGAGGGTTTCTAACTTAGTAAATCCATTTCACAGGAGGTTGCGCACGAGTAGATTCAACAAATGAGCGACGACGTGCGAAGCGTTTCAAAAAGGTCCCGTATGCGATCAAATACCATTCGTCCGATAGCGATGAAACTTGGGTGAGATGTTGTGTACACTCCAGGGAAGGCTTCTGGCTTAGTAAATCAATTTTACAATAGGTAGCGCACGACTAGATTCAACAAATGAGTGACGACGCACGAAGCTTTTCAACAAAATCCCGTATAAGTTTATATACCATTCATGTATTGAGATGAAACTTTGATGAATTGCTGTGCACACCTATGTGAGGGTTTCAAACTTAGTAAATCCATTTCACAGGAGGTTGCGCACGAGTAGATTCAACAAATGAGCGACGACGTGCGAAGCGTTTCAAAAAGGTCCCGTATGCGTTCAAATACCATTCGTCCGATAGCGATGAAACTTGGGTGAGATGTTGTGTACACTCTAGGGGAGGCTTCTGGATAAGTTTTTTTTTTTTTAGCGTATGGCTTTTAGTGCCGGGAGTGTCCGAGGACATGTTCGGCTCGCCAGTTTTGTAGCTGCTTCGAGACGGACACCCAATGGGTGAGCTACAAGTACCGTTGGGGAGGGAAGGAGGGAAGTTGGAATGTAAGGACGAGGAGTTGGAAGGTAGCGACTGTGGCCTATAGTTAGGGACCAACCCCGGCATTTGCCTGGAAGGAAGATGGGAAACCACAGAAGACCATCTTCAAGGTTGCCGGCGGGGGGATTCGAACCTCCTCGCCTCCCGGATGTGAGCGACTGCCATCAGTCATGCCGTAACCACCACGGCTAACTCACCCGGTTCTGGATAAGTAAATCAATTTTACAATAGGTAGCGCACGACTAGAATCAACAAATGAGTGACGACGCACGAAGCTTTTCAACAAAATCCCGTATAAGTTTATATACCATTCATGTATTGAGATGAAACTTTGATGAATTGCTGTGCACACCTATGTGAGGGTTTCAAACTTAGTAAATCCATTTCACAGGATGTTGCGCACGAGTAGATTCAACAAATGTGCGACGACGCGCGAATCGTTTCCACAATGTCCCTTATGCGGTCACATATCATTCATCCAATTGCGATGGAACCTTGGTGAATCATTGAGAACACTCCAGAGAAGGTTTCAGGCTTAGTAAATCTATTTTACAATAGGTAGCGCGTGAGTAGATTCAACAAATGAGTGACGGTACGCGAATCGTTTAAAGACAATCCCGTATGCGTTCATATGTCATTCATCCGATTCCGATTAAACTTTGATGAGTTGTTGTGTAAACGCCAGGAAAGGTGTTCAACTTGGTAAATCCATTTTACAATATTGGTAGCGCACGAGTATATGTAACAAATGAGTGACGACTCGCAAAGCGTTCCAACAAAATCCCGTATTCGTTCATATACTATTCATCGATTGCGATGGAACTTTGGAGTTGTTGTGTACACTTACGTGAAGCTTTTTAACTTAGTAAATCCATTTCACAGTTGGTAGAGCACGAGTAGATTCAACAAATGAGTGACAGCGCACGAATCATTTAAACAAAATCCCGTATGCATTATATGCCATTTATCCGATTGCGATGAAACTTTGGAGAGTTGTTGTGCACGCTCCTGCGAATGTTTCTAGATTAGTTAATTCATCTCATGATAGTTTAGAGGCAGTTAACAGAAATTGAAAAAAATATTGTGTATCCAAAAGGACTTGAAGAAACAAAGTTACAACACTTTCTTTGATTGGCAGGACAACGTCTGCCGGGTCAGCTAGTATATATATATATATATATATATATATATATATATATATCAGTTTCTTGTGGACTGCCGTAATTTTGCACCAATCACTTTGAATTTTTTACCGAATATGTATACATATAAAATCTCGGTCGAGTTCGTTACTGGGCTAAATCGGTCGAAGGGGGTGAAAATGGGGGGCTTTTTTCGAAAAAGTGAAATATTGCTATAACTCTCTTAATATGTGAAATATCGAATCCGTTCAACGTTCATACTATGTGTCGGATAAATCCCAAAAACTTATGTTTGAAGAGTTTTTTATAGCACCAACCATTGACCAAAGGGGTGGGAAAAAGTGGGTTTTTCGGGAAACATTAAACATATCTCTCTTAATAGGCACAATATCAAAACCGTACAAAATGGACAATATTCCCCTAATAATTACCTAAAACGTTTGTCTGAAAGAATTTTTGATATGACCCACCATTACGCCAAGGGACGAGAAAAATGGTTTCGGAATTATAAGAAAATGCCAAGAGCTATCAGTGGTTGCCATGGCAACACTACTAAATTGATGAGGCATGGGCCATCAGACGTTGCCATGACAACGCACTTGCACGAGATCAGATTCAGTATTTCCATCTGACTAAGTGGTTGGTTCTTAAGTTTAGGGGCTGCGACAACGCGGTCATGTAGCCCCGTGTACTTTGGGTGTGTGTAGAATCTGTCTGATAACCGGCGTTAATTGTGATGACTGTATTAGTGTGTGTTATCTGTTTGTTAATTTAAGTACTGCAACTAACAATTTTTCAGATAGTTCCTACTTTTGCCGCCAAGCGCCACTGTCAACGACTACGACGCCAAGTTCAGAACTAAGCTACTAGACGCCGCCGCAGTCGGCTCTTGGAAACGAACATAGAAACCTAAGAGCGTTGTATACATTCTTAACCTATCCAATTTAGCTTCACACAGGTGCAATTAGTGGATGGATCTTTAACATGCCATAAATCTATGACATGGGACCGCCGGCTTTACTTCCCCTCCGAAGGAAGGCATACTGAGGGATTTTTAACGCTCTTAAAAAATCCGACGGCTTCGGCCGGGTTTGAACCCGTTATCTTGGGCATAGAAGCTCAGCATGCTACCGACTACGCCACCGAAGCCGCCTGACAAAGTGGTAAGCGGCTTCGGTGACGTAACTGGTAGCAAGCATGCTGAAAGTCTATGCCCAATGTCGCGGTATCAAAGCCGGCCGAAGTCGTCGGATTTTCTAAGAGCGCTAGAATCCCTCAGTATGCTTTCCTTTGGAGGGGAAGTTCCAACGTTCGGTGCGAGTTGCTGGTTGGGGTGTCATCTAGTAGCCAAGTTCACAGCTAGGTGTCGTTGACGGTAGTACCTGGTAGCAACATTAGGTACTACTGCTTGAAATTGACCGTCTGCAGTCCTTACGTGAATTAAGACTAATACAGCCATTTCAATTCACACCGTGTATCAGACAGATTCTACACTCACCCAAAGTACACGGGGTTAGATGACCGCGTTGTCGCAGCCCCTAAACTGAGGAACCAACCAGAGGTAGATTTCATTAGAAAGCTAACTATTGCAATGGGTACCATGTTTCGACTTCCGGAAAATTTCGACATATCTTCGCGTTGCACTTCCCCCAGACCCCAATACCACCGTCAGTTCAAAAGTTATATATAATTTATGTATGTATATATATATGTATATCAGTTTATTGTGGACACGATAACTGCCGTAATTTTGCACCAATCACTTTGAATTTTTTACCGAATATGTATACCTATAAAATCTCGGTAGAGTTCGTTACTGGGCTAAATCGGTCGAAGGGGATGAAAATGGGGGGATTTTTTCGAAAAAGTGAAATATTGCTATAACTCTCTTAATATGTGAAATATCCAATCCGTTCAACGTTCATACTATGTGTCGGATAAAGCCCAAAAATTTATGTTTGAAGAGGTTTTTTTATAGCACCAACCATTGACCAAAGGGGTGGGAAAAAGTGGGTTTTTCGGGAAACATTAATCATATCTCTCTTAATAGGCACAATATCAAAACCATACAAAATGGACAATATACCCCTAATAATTACCTAAAACTTTTGTCTGAAAGAATTTTTGATATAACCCACCATTATGCCAAGGGATGAGAAAAATAATTTCGGAATTATAAGAAAATGCCAAGACCTATCAGTGGTTGCCATGGCAACACTACTAAATTGATGAGGGATGAGCCATCAGACGTTGCCAAGATAACGCACTTGCACGAGATCAGATTCAGATTTCCATCTAAGTATGAAGCGGCTTGGGTGACGTAACTGGTAGCATGCTGAATGTCTATGCCCAAGGTCGCGAGTTCAAAGCCGGCCGAAGTCGTCGGATTTTCTAAGAGCGCTAAAAATCCCTCAGTATGCTTTCCTTTGGAGGGGAAGTTCCAACGTTCGTTGCGAGTTGCTGGTTGCGGTGGCATCTAGTAGCCAAGTTCACAGCTAGGTGTCGTTGACGGTAGTACCTGGTACCAACATTAGGAACTACTGCTTGAAATTGACCGTCTGCAGTCCTTACCTGAATTACAGGCTAATACAGCCATCCCAAAATACACGGGGTTACATGACCGCGTTGTCGCAGCCCCTAAACTGAGGAACCAACCAAAATCTCTGCGGGAGATATAATTTTGCGTGAAGAAGTAACAGACCGTTACATAGTTACACATCAGTGTCGAAACCTTGCATAAGGATAGTGTGACCACAAGTATAAAAATGGACCCCAAATGACAAGAAGGTTACCGTTCCCGTAAGACAATAAAATGTTTAAAATAAGCATAAAATGACGAAAAACAAAGTTAATTAAGCTCCAATTATAAAATACCTTCTCGCAATAAATGAGGTCTGATCCTTCTACGAAAATCTGCATATTCTGCCTATTTTCGCCTATCCCCAAGTTTGTCCGGTGAAATCTACCTCCGCCTTCCGGCGTGCCGAGAGGACTTTTTTTTATTTCCGGTGAGTCTTCTTTAATCGCTCGAACAACATCGTGGGTTGCGACGTTAAAAAGAAAGGGACTCAGGGGGTGTCCCGTCCCTGAAGCACGCCATTTGTTTGCAATATCTCTTTCGATACTGTTACATTGTCAGAGATTTGAAGGTAGTTACTCCTTAATATATTATGGATCAAGATTGTGAGTGGTTTGTTGTCCTTCACCAGCTCATCTAGTTTCGAGGAAACTATGACCCGGTTTAAGTTGTCGAAAGCCTTTGTAAAATCAATGAAAACTGCGTGAAATTTGCCTCGTGGTGATTTAAGGGCGTTTTCAACATCATCCTTGATATTTTTAATGGCCTGAATTGTACTCCTCCCCCTTCTAAATCCAAATTGCTCTTCTGGTATCTTACTATCAATTTCATCGGTGAGCCGTTTTGCCACAAGTTTAGTGAGCACTTTGAGAAGATTATTTTCTAACGCGATCCCTCTATAGGAATTGGGGTCAAACTGGTCTCCTTTCCCCTTATAGAGCATTTTGGCGTGTTCAAAATCAGCTGTGGTTGAGCTCCGGTCATTTTTCGTTTTCATTACTTTTTTTTACAATTTTTAAATTGTTTTTTGTGTGTTTTATATCCTAGCGAATAGCAAGTTCGCCATGTGAAGTTGCATTCCAAGTTCTGCGAATATGAGAGAGCTCTCAAGCAAGATTTCAAGTTTCCATTCTCTTCACACTGCTTCATTATTCTGTCAAGCTGTTCATCATACTTGACATATTTGTTCTTTCTCTTTGAACTTTTAATGTACAATTCGTACTTCATCCGTCGAAGTGCGCACATAAACCGCCCTTGTTCGTTGTACACAGCTCCATGTTACAATACCAAAATGTTTAAAGCCGCACAGTGTGATCGCCACTGATGTTTCTGTGGCAATGAACCTGTAACTGAAATGCCCGTCTGACATCAAGTGGTACGTTATGTCCGGTCACCAGCGCGTACACAACAACTCATCAAAGTTTCTTCGTAATCGGATGAATGGCATATGAACGCATACGGGATTTCCTTTAAACGATTCGCGTGCCGTCACTCATTTGATGAATCCACTCATGCACTATCCATTGTTAAATAGATTTACTAAGCCTGAAACCTTGCCTGGAGAGTACACAATGATTAACCAAGGTTTCATCGTAATCGGATGAATGGTATATGAAAGCATACGGGACTTTTTTGAAACGCTCTAACGTGCAGAGACAAACAGATAAATTCGACATCACCGCCACCTATGGTACAAAACATAACTTTTCGCGACGGGCAGAGTTTAAGTTATGGCGGTAGTTGAACATGTTGCCACAAGGTGGCTCTAACGTACAGAGACAAACAGTCCAAAGACATCAGCTTTCATTAAAGCCAGTGGATTCCATGACGACTATTTTTGACTGTATATTGTGGTTCTAAAATTGTGTGTAAATTGTGGTTCTAAAATTGTGTTCATTCCAACTACCGGGTCAAATTGTGAATCTGAACCATCCATGGACCCACTCTAACGTACATAAAAAACTTCATCAAAGTTGGTCCAGCCATTCACGTTTCCTAACTCTTCAATTTTCAATAATACCGTCAGATATCTTAGTGAAAATGAAAATCCACAGCCTGCTTCCAGTCTCCGACCGGGTCAGGAATGGAATGAATGAAGCCCCTATCTAGCGGCGAGGATGTGAACTGTGCCGGCTGCCGAGGCCTGACGCACTCCTCTGGGGCAATGATTAAATGAATGACAGATGAAATGAAATGATAGTGGAGAGTGTTGCTGGAATGAAATTTTGACAGGAAAAACCGGAGTACCCGGAGAAAAACCTGTCTGCCTCCGTTTTGTCCAGCACAGATCTCACATGGAATGACCGGGATTTGAACCACGGACCCAGCGGTCAGAGGCCAGCGTGCTGCCGCCTAAGCCACGGAGGCTTGTCAGATATCTTAGTACATAACTTTAATCAACCTGCCTGAGATGTGGGCCATGGCCGACTCGCTCGGGATGGTGCCCTGTGGGCCGCGGGTTCGGTTAAATATCAGTCATCCAATACACACCGCCAATATTACAAAGTTGAAACTGCCGCTGTAAACGACTACCAAACCCATCCACATCATGGCGAGTGGGGATGATAAATAGCTTTGCTCCATATAGCAAAATAAGCGAATATCATCCCAAACTGCAGTAAACTAAGGAGCGAAATTCGACGGTCAATAGCTAAATCAAATCCCGAAACAAATAAATCCCTATAAGTCAAATGCGAACATTAATATAAAACCATCATTGCCAAACCCCTAAATCAAGTCCAATTTAATACTAACATCAAATTTAAATATTGATCACGTCAGAAAAAAAATTATTTTATTAATCCAAACTTCTTTTTAGCCTTAATTAGACCCACATCCAGGCAGAGGAGCGCTTGACGCACCGGTACCTGGCTCATAACATAGCGGCGGTCACTCACTTGGCCAACCGACCGCGACTATGTCATTTCAGACTAGAAGGAGTTCAGTGACATACACTCGAGTCGAAGTATTATATATATCTACTATATAAAGCTCAAATACCACTGACTGACTGACTGATTCATTCATCACGAAATCTCAGAAACCACCGAACGGATTGGAATTAAATTTGGTATGCAGCTTCCTCAAGGGCCGCAAACGCCCGCTAAGAAGGGATTTTTGGATATTCATGTTCTAAAGGGGTGTTAAGGGGGTAGATCTGCATTTCCTTGAATAGCAATATCTCCCGATTGGTTTCATTGGGGGATGTGATACTCGGCATATAAACTCATCATTAAAGATAAGAAGACACGTGTCTGAGGGTTTTCCGATGTGGTGTATATTATGAGGTGAAAGGGGTGAAAAGTGGGGGTTGAAAGATTCCTAACGGAGCGTGTATCCCTTAAACGACATAGGCCAGGAGTTTGGAACTCAGCGGGAAAAAATCAGCATAAAAAATAAGTAAATAGGTGTTTGACCGTTTTTTCATAAATCCAATTTAAGGGGCCCATGGGGAGGGGGGAAATTATGGGGGGGGGACGTAATATGTCTGAGTGTAAAATTATACATGGCCTATGTTGTAGACAATAACACATTACATCTTTTTTGTCTCTTGCTATTTCATCACACGACGAATACTTACGGAGTTATTAATGATTTTCTATTTTTTGGCCGGAATTTTCTAAGTCCCAGGAATGACATAAAAATTGATTCGAATGAAATTTCAAAAAATAGTTTTTTTTTAAACTTTTATTATATTTTTCACGTCTTTTAGGGTTCGATACCAACATGATATTTTGATGTTTTTTTTCGTCCCATGCATTTTTGGTTTCAGGTGATGGAATTATTTTCCACTAGGACCGTTGCTTATCTATCTATCTACTATATAACGCTCAAATACCACTGACTGACTGACTGATTCATTCATCACGAAATCTCAGAAACCACCGAACGGATTGGAATTAAATTTGGTATGCAGCTTCCTCAAGGGCCGCAAACGCCCGCTAAGAAGGGATTTTTGGATATTCATGTTCTAAAGGGGTGTTAAGGGGGTAGATCTGCATTTCCTTGAATAGCAATATCTCCCGATTGGTTTCATTGGGGGATGTGATACTCGGCATATAAACTCATCATTAAAGATAAGAAGACACGTGTCTGAGGGTTTTTCGATGTGGTGTATATTATGAGGTGAAAGGGGTGAAAAGTGGGGGTTGAAAGATTCCTAACGGAGCGTGTATCCCTTAAACGACATAGGCCAGGAGTTTGGAACTCAGCGGGAAAAAATCAGCATAAAAAATAAGTAAATAGGTGTTTGACCGTTTTTTCATAAATCCAATTTAAGGGGCCCATGGGGAGGGGTGAAATTATGGGGGGGGGGACGTAATATGTCTGAGTGTAAAATTATACATGGCCTATGTTGTAGACAATAACACATTACATCTTTTTTGTCTCTTGCTATTTCACCACACGACGAATACTTACGGAGTTATTAATGATTTTGTATTTTTTGGCCGGAATTTTCTAAGTCCCAGGAATGACATAAAAATTGATTCGAATGAAATTTCAAAAAATAGTTTTTTTAATACTTTTATTATATTTTTCACGTCTTTTAGGGTCCGAAACCAACATGATATTTTGATTTTTTTTTCGTCCCATGCATTTTTGGTTTCAGGTGATAGAATTATTTTCCACTAGGACCCATGCTTATCTATCTATATAACTAATGTTATAACGGGATTCCAAATGTTATTGCGGGCGAAGCCGCGGGTAACAGCTAGTCTCTTATATAAAAACAAGTGTCCTGACTGACTGACTGACTGACTGACTCATCATCGCCCAGCCAAAACTATTAAAGTTAGAAACATGAAATTTTGAGGATATGTTCGTGGTAAGTCGAAAATGCGCACTAAGAAAGGATTTTTGGATATTCAGGTTCTAAAGGTGTCTTAAGGGGGTACACATGCATTTCATTGAATAGCAATATCTCCGGCTTGGTTTCATTGAGGGACGTGATACTCGGCATATAAACGTATCATTAAAAATAAGAAGACACGTGTCTGAGGGTTTTTCGATGTGGTGTATATTATGAGGTGAAAGGGGTGAAAAGTGGGGGTTTAAGGGTTCCTAACGGAGCGTGTATCTCTTAAACGACATAGGCGAGGAGTTTGAAACTCAGCGGAAAAAAATCAGCTTAAAAAATAAGTAAATAGGTGTTTGACCGTTTTTTCATAAATCGAATTTAAGGGGCCCATGGGGAGGGGTGAAATTCTGAAAAAAGAAAATTGAAAGATACAAAGTCCTGACACACTCATCATCGCCCGGCCTAAAAAGGGAGGTTTTTCGGATATTCAGGTTCTAAAGGGGTGTTAAGGGGGTAAGACCTGCATTTCATTGAATAACAATAACTCCGGATTGGTTTCATTTGTGGATGTGATACTCGGCATATAAACTGATCATTAAAAATAAGAAGACACGTGTCTGAGGGTTTTTCGATGTGGTGTATATTATGAGGTGAAAGGGGTGAAAAGTGGGGGTTGAAGAATTCCTAACGGAGCGTGTATCTCCTAAACGACATAGGCGAGGAGTTTTAACTCAGCGGAAAAACATCAGCCTAAAAGATAAGTAAATAGGTGTTGACCGTTATTTTTTTCATAAATCCAATTTAAGGGGCCCATGGGAAGGGGTGAAATTCGGGGGGGGGGGCGGGGGACAGGAAAGAAAGTGTCCTAACTGATTGACTGACTCACTCACTCTTCAATCTCAGGAAGTGAAAACTGCTTAAAAATAAGTAAATAAGTGTTCGACAGTTTCTTTTTCATAAATCAAATTTAAGGGGTTTATGGGGAGGGGTGAAATTCTGGAGAAAAAAATGAAAGAAAATGTCCTGACTCACTCACTCACTCACTCACTCATCATCGCCCAGCCAAAATTAATGAAGTTAGAAACATGACATTTTGGGGATATGTTCGTTGTATGTCAAAACCGTACACTAAGGGAGGATTTTCGGATATTCAGGTTCTAGAGGGGTCTTAAGGGGGTTGAACCTGCATTTTATTGAATAACAATATATCACGAGTGGTTTCATTTGTGTATGTGATACTCGGCACATAAACTAATCATTAAAAATAAGCAGACATGTGTCTAAGGGTTTTTCTATGTGGTGTATATTATAAGGTGAAAGGGGTGAAAAGTGGGGGTTGAAGGTTTCCTAACGGAACGTGTATCTCTTAAAAGACATAGGTGAGAAGTTTGAAACTCAGCGGAAAAAATCAGCTTAAAAATTAAGTAAATCGGTGTTCGAACGTTTTTTCATAAATTCAACTTAAGGGGCCGATGGTGTGGGGTGAAATTCTGCGAAAAAAGGAGAGAAAGTGTCCTAACTGACTAACTCACTCACTCATCAAACTCAGGGGAAAAAGACAGCTTAAAAAATAAGTTAATAGGTGTTCGAGCGTTTCTTCATAAATTCAATTTAAGGGGCCCATGGGGAGGGGTAAAATTCTGGTAAAAATAATTGAAAGAAAATGACCTGATTGACTCACTCACTCATCATCGCCCAGCCAAAATTATAGAAGTTAGAAACATGAAATTTTGGGGATATGTTCATTGTATGTCGAAAACGTCCACTAAGGAAAGATTTTTGGATATTCAGCTTCTAAATGGGTGTTAAGGGGGTAAACCTGCATTTAATTGAATAACAATATCTCACGAGTGGTTTCATTTGGGGATGTGATACTTGGCATATAAACCAATCATTAAAAATAAGCTGACACATGTCTAATGATTTTTCGATGTAATGTATATTAAGAGTAAAGGGGTGAAAAGTGGGGGTTGAAGGATTCCTAACGGAGCATGCATCTCCTAAACGACATAGGCGAGGAGTTTGAAACTCAGAGGAAAACAATCAGCTTAATATTAATAAATAAATAAATAAATACATAAATAAATAATTTAATAAATAGGTGTTCGACCGTATTTTCATAAATCCAATTTAAGGGGCTCATGGGGAGGGGTGAAATTCTGGAAGAAAAACGTCCACTAAGGAAGGAATTTTGGATATTCACTCTCATCGACCAACCAAAACTATTAAAGTTAGAAGAATGATATTTTGGGATTATGTTTGTTGTGCGTCGAAAACGTCTACTAAGCAGGGATTTTTGGATATTCAAGTTCTAAAGGGGTGTGAACGGGGTTAAACCTGCATTTCATTGAAGAACAATATGACACGACTATGACGCGAGCGAAGCCGCGGGTACCTGCTAGTATATATATATATATATATATAATAGACAATAGGAGGTAGGGACTTAATGGTTGCCTTCGAATAATACGCAATGATCCTATTCTCCAAAGTCCTGGCACAGTCAGCTGGCATTTGAGGGTGCGCAAATGCGAGGGAACCGTGTCAGTACATTTACTGGCACGTTAAAGATCCCCTTCGGGGCAAAATTCCGGCACCCCGGCGTCTCTAAAAGCCAGAGTAGTTAAAAGGGACGTAAAACCAATAACATTATTATTATATTCTCCAAAGGACGAAGAAAAGGTCAACCCCGCATAATTAATTATTTTAGTTGGTTTTATAGCTGCAATCCCTACCAACTTTACGGCTACCCTCGATTAATATAGATGTGGAAAGTAGGCTGTTTAGTTCATGACGGAACATCGTGTTTGAATCCTTTCTGATTTTCATTTTTTCACGCTAAAATAATTTTAGATTCATAGAAATAACAAGAAGTGTTTACAATGGACGTTCTTCCAGTGTGGACCACAGTGGTATAGTTGGTTAGTACACATGCGTGAAATACAGAGGACTTGAGTTCACACGGCGGCCTCGTTTTCTGTTTTTTCGTATCAAATTATGACCTCCGTTAGAGAGGTTATGCTTTGAAATAATTTCCATCAATCTTAAATATTTACAAATAAATAGTTCAAACAATAGCTTCTAGGAGAGCGAGTGTCGCCAATGAAAGGCGTTGATTTTTAGCATCAAGCATTCCATCCAAAAGTTGGTTACGGGATTCCTTTGGGCATATATCGCTGTGGTAGCCTATATTTGGTTAGTATACATGCTTTGAATGCCGCGAATTCGAGTCTCAGGCGGATGGTGGTCTCATTTTATTGCTTTTATACTTAAGAGTATAATTATTTCTTTTCTATTTCAGTACGCAACTGGTTTGGTGGTACTCCTGATGATCAGCTTTGTGGTAAGCGACAGTTGTGAAATCCCATTCAATGACTTAAGCGTCTTGATCAGCAGTGGACGGAATGTTTCTGGACACAGGACTGTTTTGGTACGGAAATAAGTGTTTGTAACTCAGTGAATGCTACATTAGACTGTATAATGGATATCACAGAAGGAAAGTACATTTGAAATCGTCCAGTACAGTGTCTTAAAAGGATACTGTGTACTCTTGAACATGTGAATTGCGAATCTATGTCAGGCATTTTCTTGTTTAATGGTACAGCCTTGGCTGAAATTCTCGTAACGTGCAAACATTATCTTATTCGGAAATGGTGTTCCTATGATATTTTGAGGTTAAAAAAAAAACTAGAAAATTAATACAAATTTTAACAAAAGAAATTTCAGGAAATAAATAACAAAGATGCTATATTGGAGAGCCTTCGTGGCTTAGGCGGTAACACGCCGGTCTCTCACCGCTGGGTCCGTTGTTCAAATCACGGGCACTCCGTGTGAGATCTGTGCTGGACAAAACGGAGACTGACAGGGTTTTCTCCGGGTACTCCGATTTTCCCTGTCACATTTCCATTCCAGCAACACTCTCCACAATCAATTCATTTCATCTGTCATTCATTTGATCCTTGCCTCTGAGGAGTGCAACAGGCTTCGGCAGCCGGCACAGGTCATATCCTCGCCGCTAGATGGGGGCTTCATTCATTCCACCCCTGATCCGGTCGGTCGACTAGATGCAGGCTGTAATTTCATTTTCAGATGGTATATTGACTTTCACGGCCAGTGAATTAAAACTCAGTAATTTGTCTATGTTTATGGCGTGTCTTTGGACATTAAGAGGTCGCTGATGAGCCAGGTTGGTGTTCCTAGACGTAACCTCACACAAGACACGGCATGAACATAGAATAATTGCTGAGTTTTAAATAACATTGATTTATTCAGGAACACACATATAACGACAGCGGCAGCTACGCTCGCTACTGCGCAGCTCAAGGCTAAGGGGTCAAGATATCTGTGCACTCGGTAGACGTGGGTTCGAGCCCCACCGTTAGCTGTCCTTGAAATGGTCTTCCGTGGTTTCCCACTTTCAACATCCGGCAAATGCTGGGACGGTACTTTCTAATAGGCCATGGACGCTTCCTTCCACATCCTTGCCCAGTTTCATTCATATTCATTCATTTCATCTCTCATTAACTCCTCTCATGTCAGGAAGGGCATCCAGAGGTAAAATTCATCCGTCACATAGACTTTCATCGTATCTCAACCCCGACCCCGTTGGAAACGGAAATAATAAGGGGTAGACCTACATACTGTACCTTGAGGAACACATACCTCAGTTATTTCCCAACCAACTAATCTGTAAGTTTTATCACCTACTGAGAATTGTTAAATTCCGAATGCTGACCTGTTTAATTCATTAATATTAGTATCCAAGAAAGAATATCCTAAGCAATTTATTTCTTTTAAAATATTTCATTGATGTTTCTTTCTCTGCTTGCTAACGTCTGATGAAAATTATTATAGGTTAACTTCCTGAAGCTATTCTCAGTTTGTGAAAAAACTTAAAGTATTCGGTTAAAAGACAACTGAGATAATATTTGATCCTGAATAAACCAATATAACTTTATTTTTAGCCTACTTTTCACATTTTGCAAAAATGAGGAAAAAGTAGACTTATGAGATCAGGCAAATGTGTGTCTGTCTGTCTGTCTGTCTGTCTGTCCTTCAGTCTGGCTGTCTGTCTGGCTGTGTGTGTGTGTCCCCCGATCAACTCCTAAACGGCTGCAGCTATCGAAACAAAATTTGGTAGGAATAAAGATCTATACCTGAATATCTCACGACCATATTTGAAAATGATGTCAGTGCTACCAACTGCTGAAAAATCGTAATTGAAATTTGAGCTCCATGTTGGATATCTTGGAAGGAATGAATGGGAGCTATTTCAAAATTGGCACACGTATAGATAATAATATTGCAGTTTAATTTCCAGGAAGCCATACATGGCAGTGTTGCCAAAATGATTATAAGCCTGCTGATAGGTCCAAATTTTAAATGCAAATAACTTATACACTATCAATTGGATTTCAACCAAATTTCGTATATGCTATGTGTACATTAACAGATATGAGTGAGCGTATTCTTAAGAGCCACCAGGGCTGCAACTGTTAATGAAAGCTCTCAATTTTTTTAAATCCAAATACCCATATATCAGAAAGTATGCAAGCCGACAGCTTTAAACTATGCACACGACTAGTATCTGGCATTCTATATTAATTTGGAGTAACTTACATACGTCAGTGCTACCAACATGATTCTAAGCCTGCTGAGAGGTCCAACTTTAAATACGTGTAACTTCTATACTATCATTTGGATTTCAACCAAATTGCGTGTGTGCTATGTGTACCATTACAGATATGACTATGCCGATTCTTAATAGTAACCAGAGCTGCCAACTGTTAATAAATTCTGTCTCTATTTATGTTATCCTAATATCAATATATCAGAAAGTATGCAAGCCAATAGCTCTAAACTTTGCACACGTATTGTACCTGGCATTCTAGATTAATTTGGAGAAACTAATATAGGCCTACGCCAGTGCTGCCAACATGATTCTAAGCCTGCTGATAGGTCCAATATCAAAATGCATGTAACTTCTATACTAACTAATAGATTTCATTCAAAATTGACACAACAATAGATCATATTATTGCAGATATTTCTGACCAATACATATATGTCATTGTTGCCAACATGAATTTACGCGCGTTGTTAGATCCAAAGTTTAACTGCATGTAACATCCATGCTATCCATTGGACTTCAACCAAATTTTGTATTCTGTACCTTAAGAGAAGGAACTAAGAATATATTCAGTCACCAGGGCTGCCAACTGTAGTTCTCTATTAGGCTACATTATGCCAGGTATACAGTATTTCGAGCTAATTAGAAATTTCGATATTACCAAATTAATTTCGTCATTATTCTAGGTAGACCCATATAGATTAATCATTGGCATGAATCTTAAATTTTAAGAAAAGTAGGCTCTTTAGTTCGTCACGGAACTTCTTGTTGATTTTTGTAGTTGTTATAGTTTGTAGTAATTTCCCAGATGTTCTAACATCGAAATAATTATCATCATATGGTTATAAACCTGAACAAAAGTCACTTTTTGCACGTTAGAAGAATCTTAGCCATGGCCTTACTACAAAACAAGAAAATGTTTAGTATAATGATGCTTCATAATGTAAACAATAAATTGTCATGTTCAAGAGTAGTCTACAGAATATCCTTAATCCTTCAGCACAAATACTTGACCAGATGATTGCCTTAAATTGCCATATTATACTATCCCTCTTGTATTTATGCGCTATTCATCTTGTTTGCTCTAGATACGACTTTTCATTTGAAAAACTTTTTAAGGTGGTGCTCGCTAACTCAGTTTTCGGTTGAAAAAATATTTTTTTTCTTTTCTAATGTTTTGGGTTCTCGACACCGTAAACCAACGGGGATCAATCCTACGCACAATCCGTAAACGTCGTCTCGCATGGTGGGGTCACACAATGCGCCACTCCAATTTAATGAGAACTGTGGCAGAAGGGTTCATTGAGGGGAAAAATCCACGAGGAAGACCTAGAAATACCTTCCTTAAACAAATGTTAAACGACACCCAAGCACAGAATTATAATTCAATGAAGGAATCGGCAATTGACAGGACGATCTGGACATGTTTTTATGGCAACTGACCAGTCTTAGGACTGCAAACCAATGATGATGATGATGATGATGTTTTGGGTTCTCATGATATTTAAATATCATAGGAAGTTAGTTTGGAGAAACAATTTTAATCTGTTACCTTTGCAGACATTTCTTACAACTTTTATCTTTAGCCAAATAAGGTACATTATCTCATACATTACTGCACCGATCTACTTGAATGTTTCACAGTATCTTCATGTGCATAATATGTTCATTTATCAGACCTAGATTAATGGCTGCATAGCTTCAAAACATTTTAAACTTGTCAAAGAAACATTAAAAAAAGAAGATACGATCCTTACAGTAGTCGCATATGATGTGTAACATGTTATCCTACAATGAAATTGAGATGAAATGCATGTGAAGTCATCTGACATGTTATCCTACTCGTATACTACACAACTTGGACATTCTTAAAATGTTAATTTACGCTCCGTTTTCATACTGGTACTATGATGAATGTATAGATTGGATTGGAGATATGCTACTGCCACACTTGTTTGAACAAACATCACATATTATATTGTAAATTAAGAGGAGAAATGAAACCATAGTCTCTAGCCTATCTGTAGACTACTAGAAATAATGTTCTATACAATCAAATTTCCCTACTCCTGCTTGGTGAAAATTGTTGTAATTAAAATTAGATAAATCGTAATTTCATCTAGATTCTGTTAAAATGTCGCATAATGTTATGATAGATATCGTTTAAATTGATAATCTGGTAGCAAACATTTTTGCCGGGACTGGGGTTCGAACCCGAGACCTCATGACTCGCTGACCAAGGGGCTATCCACGCAGCCATTACAACCACAGATATTTAGAGTACAAGACAGTAACTTATTTTCACGTGCCGGTAATAATATGGAAGTAATTTTTTATGCTTCATTAATATTTGTCTCTTTTTCTAAAATGTTCCTTCGTGGAATTGAGTTTTAAATTAGTTATGAATACGCCTACTTGACAGTAAAGGGAATTCCTATGAAAGGTTAGCCCAGTTCCCGTATAAAAAATCGATATATATATTATATTGATCACTGCATTACCGCAATGTGGGTTAATATCTGAATAGCCATTGTGCAGAAACATAATACCGGCTTTGTCGACTATATAATGTTTCATTATTAAAGCATATCATATTTAAATACTGATACAAACATTTTGAACATGTGGTTTGTGTTTCAATCAGTTGACACCAGAGTTCGCATGAGCGTTTACCGTTCAGTATGAAAGTGTTGATCAAAGTTCCCCATCACTTTTATCCAGAGACTAGCAATAGCGCCCGGCTTCACCCGGTGGATTTGTTTGTTTTATGGATGATAATGAATACTACTACAGAACTGGCATATAATACTTAAATTAACAGTAAATATATTTTTAAAATATAACTTTTTGTGGTGGTGGTGGGGGTGATAAGTAGTACAGTATAATGGACGTAATATTCTGGTCATTTTCCCGTAATGATAATGACAATAATGAATAGGGAAACGGCTATTTATTAACTACAGTACTGACACATGTATTTACAAACGAATTGAAAGAGTATGCGACATAATAGACACTGCCTAGGGCCTATATCTCATTGGCTGTTAGAAAAGTAGAGATCAATAGAGTCGTCTTTTGTCACATAGTGCCATAGGAAAAATAACACGAGCCTTACAGTAGTCGCATATGATGTGTAACATCTGACATGTTATCCTACTCGTATACTACACAGCTTGGACATTCTTAAAATGTTAATTTACACTCCATTTTCATACTGGTACTATGATGAATGTATAGATTGAATTGGAGATATGCTACTGTCACATTTGTGGCGCAGCGGTCAAGCTGTTAGTCTCTCACCAATGTAGACCGGGTTCGATTCCCGGTCAATACATGTGAGATTTTCGAATTGAAATGCCATGTCCTGTGGTTCGCATTCCACGTAAAACGGAGGTACCGTGGATCATGATCGTGAGATTAACGGACACGCAAAACTACAAGCTTCCTTCCTTCCTTTTACATTAATAATTCATAATAACAAAGTGACACACAACGTCGACAGTACTCTCAAATACTGTGAGCACATTCCTCAGTAACTATAACATTCATTATTCTCAAGGCTCTCATACAGTTCGTCGTAAACAATCAAAACATGGCTTCCTACTATCATGAAATGACCTAGTCTCACATTATGATGAAAATACAGCTTTTATTCCACTTATATAACGACATTCTGTTATGCATTTAATATTTGACTGCTCACCCACAGCTTGACAATAATGCCGCTTACTTAAATGTCATTTGTCGTCTTTGTCTTACCCCATGTGATATTCGACCTTGAACGTAAAGCTTCATAAACTGCTCAATGACAAATGAATGTCGGTGAAACATTTGGCACTGTGCTCGTCAAACCAGTGCCTGCTAAATGCACTTCCTACTGTATTGCCATAACATTCTCGCGCTACAGAGCACACACTGCCTTGTTTCCAATGCACACATTTTCAATTGTACATCCAGCTGGCAGTGCGTCTTCACTTCCGTCCGATCCACTTCCGTTCGATCCACTTCCGCCCGATTCACTTCCGTCCCATTTTTCTGGTAGTGCGTCTTCACTTCCGTCCCATTTTTCTGGCAGTGCGTCTTCACTTCCGTCCCATTTTTCTGGCAGTGCGTCTTCACTTCCGTCCGATCCACTTCCGTTCGATCTACTTCCGCCCGATTCACTTCCGTCCCCAATTTTCAAAATCACTCCCACAAAAATATCCAGCAACCGAGTGGAAACATATTGCACATCAATAAAATCATGATTATAATTTGGTTTGAAATCCATGAAATCTTCTTAAATTGCATTAAATTTGAACCTTTTAACTCCAATAGTTAGGTCATAAATGTGTCGTTTGCTTACTATTATGTTTTCAAAAAATCATTGGTATCAGTGAATGATAATCACTGATACCAACATTACATTATTTAATATTAATTTAATATTATTGTGTTCGTTACAAAAAGTATTATACAGTAGTTGTTACCATATGTAATAATTTCCATACGAGCGTCTTAATTACCAATATAGACGATAAGTATAACTTTATTATATGTTTTAACATACATATTCATAATTATATGTGGGATTCAGTCACTTCAGTTAGTGAACAGGGCGCGCTGGCTTTGCTGACTGAATAGAGCGCATGCGTGGGTCAAGCACTTCGAAAGCAAAGACCATTTACTTCGCTTGGCAATGCTATTGTTTACAGCCTGCATGATGACTAGTGCCGTCCAGCTCTAGCATTCACTAATATTGTCACCGAAGTCTTTGAAAGCATTGCGCTGTGTAGAAATTGGGGTTGGGGATATTAGGGTACAGCATGGAGGAAAGAATAAGAGGAGATGCCCTGAGCTTGTATGAGTGAAGCCAAGTGCTGCAACCAAAGTGGGCGTAACCTGAACACGTATTCGGTGTTCTGTGACTTGCATGAGGCATTGTGCATGGCTAAACCTTATTTTGGCCCTGGTTTTTATCGCGCTTCGCTTATGCAACTTTGGAAACGTAATAACAGTAGTGATAAGTTATTAAAAAAAAACTCTTCAATTCTAATCTCAGCTTGTGTAGGCCTACCCTATATACCAAAAAAATAAAAATCATTCCTCTAAATCCCAAATTATCAAACGGCTGTCGGTCAATAATTACGGTAGACTATGCCTACGTAATTAATCAATTCGAGGCCAATCGTCAAGTTTCTCCCCCCCCCCCCCCCACACACACAAAGAAAATACCGTACGGTACCGAAACGTATAGGCTATACCGTATTTTTGTGCAAATATGCGTCCTTTTTAAATTGTTCTGTTTATTAATTTTGAGGTTCGTATTCTTGAATATCAAAATGTGTACGACCAATGAGTGAAAGTGGCTGTGCTCGAAATTAGGCCTAAAACCGATGAATGTCTTAACACCAATAAGAACATATAACTCAATTTGGTGTAAATACCGTAATTAGTTCGGCATCATGTTCCTTCTTTGGTATAACTCGCATCTTCAGACACCTGTATTCGATTTAATCAGTGTTTCAGCGTGTTATTACGTTTTGCCGCGTCTTCCTCACAAAACTAGCCTTGCAAAGGTGCTCTCATATTTATATTTCAATTGGCTTTTAAAACGATAACGCAGCTTATTTGTGCCAGGTACCGTCATGTACAGAGTGTATTCTGCCTATCCAAGAAAAAGTCTTGACTTGTCATTGCAGTTTTATGCCACTAAAATCCATTACTAGTTGGAGTGGTTTACGGCTTTAAGCATACGGACAGCCATTTTCTTGCAACCAAAGTGGGCGAGCCGTTTGGCTTCAGCAGCTTGCGCTAGGCAGCGCAGCGAAGGCATCTCCTTCCTTTCTTTCCTCCATGGGGTACAGTGCTATTTATTGTCTCATATTCGCCAGTTTATTTACGCGAACATATGGACGGTGCACTTTCCTTGTCGGTAATTTATATAGAAGGATGCTGTGTTGCTAACTTCTGGACGTATTTTCATACATTTCTTGCATATGTCACAGTATTTTCTTGTTACCGTAAAGGTTCGTGCTGATTTTGTCTTTGTGTTTGGGATTGTAACTACAATGGTTGATCTGATATCCAATTTGAACTTTCAAATCATGATATTCACGTCCGACATTTTAGATTTCCGAGCGCATGTGCGAAGGTATCCTTACCTAATTGGTCAATGAATGAGCTCTGATTGGCTGGAGAAAATGTCTCATAATGAAAAACAGTACTATAATGACCATCATTATGATACAGCTTTCTGACGTATAATATTTACATTTCGACATCGTCGAACATACAAGAAGTTCCGTGAAGAACTATACAGCCTACTTTTCATGCCAATGATTATTCTCGAGTATATGAACCTATCTAGAATAATGACGAAATTAAGTTGGTAATATCGAAATATCTAATTAGTTCAAAATATACCTGGTATAATGTAGCCTAATAGAGCACTACAGTTGGCAGCCCTGGCGACTGAATATATTCTTAGTTCAATCTCTTAAGGTACAGAATACAAAATTTGGTTGAAGTCCAATGGACGTTACATGCAGTTAGACACTGGATCTATCAGCATGCGTGAAAGCATGTTGCCAACAATACCATGCGTGTGCTGGTCAGAAATAATCTGAAATATTATGATATCTTGTTGTGCCAATTTTAGATGAAATCCATTTGTTAGTATAGAAGTTACATGTATTTTAAAATTGGACATATCAGCAGGCATAGAATCATGTTGGCAGCACTGCCCTGTATTAATTACTCCAAATTAATCTAGAATGTCAGGTGCTATACGTGTGCAAAGTATAGAGCTGTTGGCTTGCATACTTTCTGATATATTGATATTAGGGTTAAAAAAAAGACAGCATTTATTAACAGTTGGCAGCCCTAATTGCTCTTAACAATACTTATAGTCATATCTGTTATGGTACACATTGCACATACGAAATTTGGTTGAAATACAACTGATAGTATAGAAGTTACATGTATTTAAAAATTGGTACTATCAGCAGGCTTATAATCATTTTGGTTGAACTGACGTATATAAGTTACTCCAAATTTATCTAAAATGTCAGAATATACGTGTGCATAGTTTAAAGCTGTTGGCTTGCATACTTTCTGATATATTGGTATTTGGATTTTAAAAAATAGAGAGAGCAATTATTAACAGTTGGCAGCCCTGGTGGCTCTTAAGAATACGCTCAGTCATATCTGTTTATGTACAGATATTACATACAAAATTTGGTTGAAATCCAGTTGATAGTGTAGAAGTTATATGCATTTAAACATTGGACCTATCAGAAGGCTTAAAGTTATTTTGGCAACACTGTCATGGTTGACCACCTGGAAATTAAACTGAAATAGTATTATCTACATGTGTGCCAATTTTGGAATAGCTCCCATGCATATCTTGCAAGATATCCAACATGGAGCTCAAATTTCTAGTGCGTTTTTCAGCAGTTGGTAGCACTGACATCATTTTCAAATATGGACGTGAGATATTCCGGTGCACATTTTTACTCATACTAAATTTAGTTTTGATTACTGCAGCCGTTTAGGAGTTGATAGGGGGGGACACACACACACAGCCAGACAGACAGACACACATTTTCCCGGATCGATCTCATAAGTCTACTTTTTCCTCATTTTTGCAAAATGTGAAAAGTAGGCTAAAAATATCAAGTTCCATCACATTGATCCAGTAGTTTGTGGGGTGGGTCCAAATGCATATTAATTGAGTAACTGAACTATTTTGTTCAAATATTCAGTTAGCGCCACCTTAAATGTGTTCTTCATTTGTTTGTAGTTTCAGTTTCTATCGTCATAATGTTAATTTATGTTCGACCATGGCGAAATGTAAATATTATATGACAGAAAACTGTACTATAATGAAGCTCATTATAGTACAAGTTTTCATTATGATACAATTTCTCCCACCAATCAGAGCTCAAGAAACAGCTGTGTGACCAATTAGGTGAGGATAACATCGCTCCTGTGCTTCCTTCCATGGCCCCCTATTTTAAATTTCACTGCGTTGCGGGTGTCATAGTGAGGTATCCCCGGAGCCCATGATACATGGTATTCTCTGCGTCCCATGCACTCTGCTCAGTACATAAAACTGGTGAAATCTCGACAGATATTTATGAATATTTATGCTCGAACATAAAATAGTTATAATTATCGTCGAACATAAACAGTCGTATGCAACTCGCCTGTAATGGTATTTAAGACACTCGTATGGTAATTATAAAACTCGCTACGCTCGTTTTATAAACACTCTCGTGTCTTAATTATTGCCATTATTGGCTCGTTGCATAATGTACTATAGTAAGAGCATTTTCTTGGAAACCACATTAGCAACATAACTCCAATTTTTCAATATATTAACACCACTTTTTAGTTTGTACTGAAACAACAATATTGTTTAATGAGAGATGTTTATTTTTCTCGCCTAAGAATTTTGTCACCACCATTATTACATTTGGTAACAACTACTGTATAAAACTTTTTGTAACGTACTCAATAATATTAAATTGTTTCGGTGTATGCAAAATATCCAATTGAACTAATTCTCAAAGGTTTAGCAGAAGCTGAGAATATGTTGCTGAAAAACAAAAAGAGTCAAGTAAAGTTAAAAAATTGAAAAATGACTGCGACATAGCACACCCATCTCGGGACAGTCTTCAGCATCTTCTTCGGTTAAGCCTCTGGTATCCATGCTTCTCTTTTTACCCTCCAGCCATTGTTCTCTTGGTTTATCATGTTTCCGTTTGCCTTCGACTAGCCAATGTAACATTATATTTGGAATTCTACTATTCTGCATCCTTTTCACATGTCCAAACCATTGTAATATTCTTAGTTCAACCACTTCTAGTACATTTTGTTTAACTGAATAATTTCTCTGATTCTCGTATTACTAATTTTATCCAATTTTGATATTCTTGCCGCCCTCCTCCAATAATCCATCTCTGTTACTAATAATTGGTTTGCTTGCTGTCTGTTTAACGTCCAAGTTTCTGCTCCATACAATTAAATACTTTGTACCAATGAACTGCAAATAAGTTCCTTAGTGTTGTTTAAAATATTTCTGCTCCATAAAACGGAATATAATGCTTCAATTGTTCTCCTAGCTTCACTTACTCTTTTCTCAATTTCACACGAACTTGTTTCCCCAGCTTCTTCAGTATTATTGAACCAATTTTTTAAATATTTAAAATTCATCATCATCATCATCTTCATTTCCCCTTTTCCAGCTGACACTGGGTGGGGGCCAATATGGTTCCTCTCCACTTTGTTCTGTCGTTCCATCATTCCTCTTCCGACACGGTGTTCCAATCCAGGTTCCGTTTTCTAATGCTATTCTTCACCGAGTCCATCCAACGCATTCTTGGTCTTCCTCGTCCTCACATCCCTGTCATCCGTAGTTCCAGTGCTCGTCTTGGTAGCCTTACTTCATTCATTCGCTTGACATGTCCAAACCATCTCAATCTGTTTTGCTCCAGTTTGTAATTTAGTTTCTGTACTCCCAGTTCTTTCCGTATACCTTCATTTCTCACTCTGTTTCTCTTCGTTTTCTGGACCATACTTATCAGGAATCTCATCTCAGCAGCCCGTACTCTGCTCTCATCCCTCTTAGTCATTGTCCAAGTTTCTGCTGCATATGTCATTATAGGAATATAATAATATCCTTTGCACATAACTGCTTTAGCCTTAATTGGTATATCCTTGTTCCATACTAGTCCCCGTACCGGTTGGTAGAAAGCACTCCAGATTTGTAGTCTTCTGCTAAATTCCAAATCTAGTCTTCCATCTTCAGTCAGTTCACTTCCCAAGAATTTAAAGTGTTTCACTACTTCCAATTCCCTATCTCCCACTTTGATTACTCCTTTTCCTTCTTTCTTACCTCTACTCGCCACCACTGTTTTACTCTTCTCCACATTTATCTTCAATGCCCATTGCTCAATCTTTTCATTTATTACTTCTAACTGTTCTTGTATCTCCATCTCATCCTCATACCACCTCTTAATAGGCACAATATCAAAACTGTCTAAAATGGTCAATACTCCTCCAAACATTACCTAAACTGGATGTCAGAAAGAATTTTAGATGTGACCCACTCTTACACCAACGGATGAGCAAAATCTCGTATGCTTAACACGAGGGAGTTTTGTAGGCAGAGGATACAACAATTGGCATATTAAGTGAACTCGAAACATTTATCTTAGCCCAGTGAAATCTACCTTCGCCTTCTGGTGTACCGAGAAGGATTTTTGTAAGTATTAATGCAACACCTACATTGCTTAGAACAGTGAATAGGGTTTTGTTTGGTGTTTCAGCGGCTTTGTCACACATTTATTAGTTTACATCTGTTTTACCTAGCATTGTCTGAGTGTGGTTTAACCTCCTGAGACCCAGATGCATTTTTTCAGAAGACCTATCTGAATATGCATTATTTGCTACTCTGTGGGTATAATACTGATGGGAAAAATGCCCAAAAAATTTTTGACTGACTTGTCCGTCCACATTTTATTTATTCGTGTCAAAGTACAAAGTATGTGTTAAACAGACGACTTCAAACAGTTTCTGCCCAGAACTTAGCCACTTCGATAGCACTTGAATTACCTTCAGTCAAGTCATTCATTGTGCAGCTGTACGGGCACAATGGACAGGAGAAGAGGTGTTGTGTTGTCTGGGTTGCGCCACAATCACACAGGACTGTCTTGGTCGGAAAATGCCACTTATATAAGTTGTCCCTGGATCTTGCAACTTCCACCCTCAGTCTGTTCAGGGACTTCCAGGTTAGCCAGTTCTCTGTGTGACCAGGAGGTAGAGATTCCTTTGGTTCCATCCATTCAGACAGATTGCTGGTCCTCTCCTTCCACACGGCCACTCGAGCTGTTGCTGCTGTTCCTTGTAATGGTTGAGTAGTTGTTAGGAAGCTCTTTCTCGATTTTAATCTCCTCTCAGCAGGATGATATCCGAAGAGTGGGTGTGAGGTCATAACAGATGATTTACTTCTTTCGTTGTCCGTCCACAAAGGGCAGTAGAGTATACTGTACTCTGGGTCTCAGGTTCTATGATCCATATTATAATATTTACACTTCAGAGAAGAATGTTGTTATTGAAACATATCCGTACAGGGGATGGATGGAGGTTAAAATAAGTACATTGCAGCATGTTCAATAAGGAATTTATTATTTAAAATTACAAATATTAATACTCAAAATTATTGAATGGTGAATTATGATCTTAGAATGTTATATTTGAATATCTTGAACATCAGAGCAATGACAACGTAAGTACATAAAAGTGTTATGGTCTCATAATTTATTGTAAGTTGCATTATGTAGATCAACACGGCCATCACCAAGCCTGAAAACACCTCACTATCGAAGAATTCCCGCCCGTTTACTCTGGATGTCCAACATGGCTCAGCCCATTGTCAAGGTTCGGAAATCACGAAGATGACCTTCATTGCTACAGGTGAGTTTACGAAGATGTGAAAACAAACAATTCTCTTTCATTTAATAGGAAATTGATGGGTTTTGTAGCTTCTATGCATTTTATTTATTAGTATTTAATTTTGGCACCTTTTCTAATGAAGCCGATGTGGTGAGTAGCACAATGGGTAATAAGGTAATCCGGGATCAGTCGTTTGCCATTTAAATAAATGTAAAAAAAACAATATCAATGGATTTACTGTCTTTATAGGACAAAATTCATGCAACTTGGTATCTGTAAAACATCATAAAGCTATGTTATTGTTATTACCATACATTACTATGATGAACATTGTCCTTCCTGTGTCGTTGTTCACGAAGGGATAAACATCCTGTATAGGCCTATTCTGTATTTCTGTATTTACGCGAACATATGGACGGTGCACTTTCCATGTCGGTAATTTATATAGAAGGATGCTGTGTTGCTAACTTCTGGACGTAGATTCATGAATTTCTTGCATATGTCATACTTCTTTCTTGTTACCGTTAAGGTTCGTGCTGATTTTGTCTTTGTGTTTGGGATTGTAACTACAATGGTTGATCCGATATCCAATTTGAACTTTCAAATCATGTAATTCATGTCAGACATGTTGGATTTTGAGCGCATGCGCGAAGATATCCTTATCTAATTGGTCAATGTATGAGCTCTGATTGGCTGGAGAAACTGTCTCATAATGAACAAGTAGTTCCGTGAAGAACTATACAGCCTATTTTCATATATCCTGCTCATGTTAATTGTCTCGATCAACATACAAAATTTCAGTTTAATTGCTGTAACAGATTCGTAGATATTGATAACCGTCTAAATATTTCATATGGTCGCCAGGATGGATTTTTATTTTTGTACTATTACATTAAGATTATTTTGTACGTGTGGTATTCAAACTTCAATCGCATGATTAGAACACAAGAAGTAAAAACGAGATTTTAAAAGTACGCACACCAGCCATCTTGTGATTATGCAAACAATTGAAATAAATTACATGCCAGTGGATCAACATTTGTATAAGCATTTAACGTGCAACGTTTCACGGCACTCGGATAGTTAATTCGCGAGAAACGTCCATTTAAATATTTATACTTCGCATCGCCGCCATGTTGGATTTGTGCTCACCAGGTTACTGAAAGTCCTATAGGTGAACATATGTTCATAGTCTCTATGAACATAAAAAATTCAGTTTGGTTGCTGTAAAAGATTCATAGATATTGAGAACCGTCTAAATATTTCGGAAGCTCGCCATTTAGGATTGTTATATGTATAGGCCATAGAGTTATGTACCATTCAAGGACACTTATTGCCTAGGTTCATTATTCAAACCTTCACTTCGATCGCATGATTACGACGCAAGAATAAAAACTTAATTTTAAAAATTCGCACAGCCATCTTGAGGTTATGTAAACAATTGAATTAAATTAGATGGCAGTGCATTACAATCTGCAAAATCATTTACTGTACCACATTTCACTGCGCTCAGAGAGTTAAATCACGAGAAAAGTCTATTAAAATATTTCAAATTCGCTTGGTCGCCATGTTCGTTTTGTACTTTACAGGTTTATGAAATATACATAGATAAACTTGTATCAGTACCCTTTATCACCGTACAAAATTGCATGATGATATCTGTAATAGTTTCGGAGAAATTGAATGTCAGTGAAATATTTCGCACAGCCGCCATTTTGTGGTTATATAAACAATTGAACTAAATTAGACTCCAGTGCATTACAATGTGTACACACATTTGCTGTACCAAGTTTCATTACGTTTGGATAGGTAAATTGCGAGAAATGTCTATTTAAAAGTCTCTATTTCGCTTGACCGCCATGTTGGTTTTGTAGTCACCAGGTTTTTTGAAAGTCTCATAGGTGAACTTCTAGTAGTGCCCTTTATCACCGTACACAATTTCAGGGCGATATCGGTAATAGTTTCGGAGATATTGAATGCTAGTTAAATATTTCGCACAGCCGCCATGTTGGATTGGTGAGACGTAACAAAATTTGAAGGGCACGGTCGAGGTCGCCGGGAATAGTGGAGTTTCATTGAAATCGCTCCAGCCGTTTAGATTTTATTAGGGGGACACACACACACACCTCACACACACACACGCACGGACAAAAGGTGATCTCATAAGCCTATTTTTTCAAAATTGAAAATAGGCTAAAAACAGTACTATAATGACTATCATTATGATACAGTTTTCTGACGTATAATATTTTCATTTCGACATCGTCGAACATAATTATATTATTATTATTATTTTTATAATTTACATGAAAATACAAAACCATCGCCGTCGGCCTCCTTGCGAGCCAAAGACACTGATGGTTGCACTGGACCTCAAGATATTCAGAGTCACTGAAGAGATGAAACCTTTCGTACTATACTTGCATTACCAAGGAGGGCAGCTTTTTGCATTAACTGCATATGGTTCCTCTTAAAGCCAAGGCTCTCCTTTCCATGATCTCAGTACAGGGCCGCCGTGAGGATTTAAGGGCCCCTAAGCAACATTTTATCTCGGGCCCGTTTTGAAATACTTTTTATTGCATGAAGTATAACATAAATTTCTCGCCAAATCAATACTTTACTTACATTAAAAATACTACGGGTACATGTTTCGGAAAACTAAATGTTTCCTTTCTCAGCCCACTTTTTGGTGTATAACATCATATTACATCGAGGTGAGATTTTCGATGTAGTATGATGTTATACACCAAAAAGTGGGTTGAGGAAGGAAAGATTTAGTTTTACGAAACATGTACCTGTAGTATTTTTAATGTAAGTATTGATTTGGCGAGAAATTTATGTTATACTTCCTGTAAACATGGTCAATACGGAACCTGGAATGAGTACTGTTCCTGTTAATACCTTTTATTGTTTCTATCCTCTTCTAACTATTCCGGAAAAACGTCAGTTTGAGAAAAGCACCTGTTGCAGTCATATTTTTTAAAAAACATACAAACCTTATTATATTACAGAAAACATTTCATCATTTATTTTATGAAATATATTTTGCCAAGTGCACAAAACGATTTGGGATTTTTGAGTAATTTTAATTCAGTTAACATTAATAGGGAAATATTTTGCAATACTGTGAGTCTTCACTTCAATTACTAGCACGAAATGAAAAATAAGTAGCATTTAAAAAAATTAATTTGATAGCAGATTCAACACTAAATTGTAGTAGCTTATTCCTAAACAGTTACAATTCCGAACTCTGAGCCGTATATAGGATTTAATACACTTCTGGGGGTAGATAAGCGACATCACAGGGTGCTCTTTGTAATATTCAGAATCGAGGAACATCCTTTACCAAAAGAATGGTTTCTGACAATACTTTCGCATTGTCATATACTGTATGCCTCTGAAGTGTTTTTTCTGCCTCCATTTATCTGGACAGTTTAAGGCACACTTGGACTGAATTTTTCAACTTCCACATTTTTTTTTATCAGAATGAGATGAAATTTAAACTGCATAATAAAAATAGTACCACTAAGTCACATACCAAATTTAAAAACAATCCGATGAAATTGAATCGATTTTTAGCCTACTTTTCACATTTTGCAAAAATGAGGAAAAAGTAGACTTATGAGATCGATCCGGGAAAATGTTTGTCTGTCTGTCGGTCTGTCTGTCTGTCTGTCTGTCTGGCTGTCTGGCTGTGTGTGTGTCCCCCCCTATCAACTCCTAAACGGCTACAGCAATCGAAACCAAATTTGGTATGAGTAAAGACGTATACCGGAATAGCTCACGTCCGTATTTGAAAATGATGTCAGTGCTACCAACTGCTGAAAAAACGCACTAGAAATTTGAGCTCCATGTTGGATATCATGGAAGGTATGCATGGGAGCTATTCCAAAATTGGCACACATGGAGATAATACTATTGCAGTATAATTTCCAGGAGGCCATACATGACAGTGTTGCCAAAATAATTTTATGCCTTCTGATAAGTCCAATTTTTAAATGCATATAACTTCTACACTATCAATAGGATTTCAACCAAATTTTGTATGTAATATATGCACATAAACAGGTATGACTGAGCGAGTTCTTAAGAGCCACCAGGGCTGCCAACTGTTAATAATTGCTCTCTCTATTTTTTTTATCCAAATACCAAAATATCAGAAAGTATGCAAGCCGACAGCTTTTAAACTATGCACACGTATAGTAACTGACATTTTAGATTAATTTGGTAACTTATATACGTCAGTTCTACCAACATGATTATAAGCTTGCTGATAGTACCAATTTTTAAAGACATGTAACTTCTATACTATCAGTTGGATTTCAACCAAATTTCGTATGTGCTATGTGTAACATAACATATATGACTTTAAGTATTGTCAAGAGCAATCAGGGCTGCCAACTGTTAATAAATGCTGTCTATATGTTTTTAACCTAATATCAATATATCAGAAAGTATGCAAGCCAACAGCTCTATGCTTTGCACACGTATAGGACCTGACATTCTAGATTAATTTGGAGCAATTAATATAAGTCAGTGCTGCCAACATCATTCTAAGCCTGCTGATAGGTCCAATTTTAAAATACCAGTAACTACTATACTAACAAATGGATTTCATCCAAAATTGGCTCAAGATATCATAATATTTCAAATTATTTCTGATCAGCACACGATTTACATTGTTGCCAACATGCTTTTACGCGTGCTGAAAGATCTAGTGTTTAACTGCATGTAACGTCCATTGGACTTCAACCAAATTTTGTATTCTGTACCTTAAGAGATGGAGCTAAGAATATTTTCAGTCACCAGGGCTGCCAACTGTAGTGCTCTATTAGGCTACATTATACGAGGTGTATTTCGAACTAATTAGACATTTCGATAATACCAACTTAATTTCGTCATTATTCTAGATAGGTTCATATACTGTAGATTAATCATTGGCATGAATCTTAATTTTAAGAAAAGTAGGCTCTTTAGTTCGTCACGGAACTTCTTGTTATTACTAATTGCATTATTAAAATATACCGTGCGATCAAAATGTTGCACGCGTAGTAGAAATTATGTAAAACGCTTGATTTTTAGAATACTGTTCACATTTTGCAAAAGTGAGGAAAAAGTAGTCTTATGAGATCGATCCGGGAAAATGTCTGTCTGTCTGCCTGTGTGCCCCCCCCCCCCCCTATCAGCTCCTAAACGGCTGCAGAAATCGAAACCAAATTTGGTATGAGTCAAGATCTAAACCGGGACATCTCAACGCCATACTTTAAAATGATGTCAGTGCTACCAACTGCTGAAAAATCATAATTGAAATTTCAGCTCCATGTTGGTTATCTTGGAATATATACATGGGAACTATTCCAAAATTGGCACATATATAGATAATAATACTTCAGTTTAATTTTCAGGAGGCCATACATGGCAATGTTGCCAAAATGATTCTAAGCCTACTGATAGGACCAATGTTTAAATGCATATAACTCCTACACTATCAATTAAATTTCAACCAAATTTCGTATGTACTATGTGTACATAAACTGATATGACTAAGCGTATTCTTAAAAGCCACCAGGGCTGCCAACTGTCAATAAATGCTCTCTCTATTTTTTATCCAAATACCAAAATATCAGAAATTATGCGAGCCAACAGCCTTAACCTTCGCACACGAACATCATTCTATGCCTGCTGATAGGTCCAATTTTAAAATACCAGTAAATACTATACTAACAAATGGATTTCATCCAAAATTGGCACAACAATAGATGATAATATTTCAAATTATTTCTGACCAACACATGCATGACATTGTTGCCAACATCATTTTACGCACGCTGCATTACGTCCAATGTTTAACTGCATGTAATGTCCATGCTATCCATTGGACTTCAACCAAATTTTGTATTCTGTACCCTAAGAGATGGAACTAAGAATATATTCAGTCACTAGGGCTGCCAACTGTAGTGCTCAATCAGGCTACATAATGCCAGGTATATTTCGAAATAATTAAAAATTTCTATCTTACCAACTTTATTTCGTCATTATTCTAGATAGCCTAGGTCCATATAGATTAATCATTGGCATGAATTTTAAATTTTAAGAAAAGTAGACTCTTTAGTTCGTCACGGAACTTCTTGTTTCATTACATATACATAAAACTATTCTAAATATTGTAACATTGAGACATTTCAGGAAAGTGATACATGTATGCTGTCAGATTAATTTTTCTTGATGTGCCATCATGTTTTATGAATTTTGATAATTTTTCATAGGTTTTTAGCCTACTTTCGATTTTTGCAAAAAAAGAAAGTAGACTTATGAGATCAACACAGGGCGAAAAAAGTGTGTCTGTCTGTGTGTGTGTGTGTGTGTGTGTGTGTGTGTGTGTATGTGTGTGTGTGAGTTTCTGTGTGTGTGTGTGTGTGTGTGAGTGTGTGTACTCTGAATGTCTGTCCCCCCCTATCAATTCGAACACGGTGAATGCGAATTGAACGAAATTTGGTACAAAGGTAGCACTAGCAAAGGACACCTCAGTGTCATGTTTTATATCGCCGCCATCTTTACTAAAACTGAATGGCGGCCACTCAAACGTTCAAAACGTAAAATCAAATAACGACTAACCAAATCATCCGATCTCTACCAAATTTGGTAACAACATACCTTCGTATAGGATGCGTCTTGTGACCAAACTACAAGGTCGTCCGCCATACCATTTCAGGATGGCGGCCGTACGAATTATGCAAACTTTATAATCGATATCATGGGACCCACCAGTTCCGATTATAGAGCCGAGAATCGTTTTAACTGTTCTAAAGGAAGAGGCACGTTGGAAATTAAAAGTTTATTTTGTAATACTATAGTGCAGACGTGATTTTAAAAAGCTGAGCCGATTCAGTAATAAGACAAGATGGCAGCGGATATCTTGTGCCTCACTTATATTTCACTAATTTGAGTATTGCATGCAATATAGCGTACTGATACAAAATAAATAAACTTTGTATGAAATGCTTTATATATAAATAATATACTCCAGTGATGAAATCGTTTAGTATAAATCATTATTTGCTAACAAGTTCTATGTAAGTCATTTTATATAGAACGAATTCGTTGACACAATTAGCTCAGTGGTAGAGTGTTACCCTATCGCTGAAATGCCTATGGTTCAAACCCGAACAGAGCTAGGTTTTTTGCTTGAAATGTTATATGTTTATTGTTTTGTAATGACTCAGATGTTTTAAAATTAAGCGTTATATTGTGCATATTATGGTGTAAAATATATATTTAATTAAAACATAATTCGCCAGCAGATTTACTCGAGACATCTAGCTGCCAAAAAGGTAACTGCACGCCGACCTACTTATTAACTTCCAGATTTTATTGAAAAGTTTCTTCTTCTGGCCGCTAGAATGCACTCGCTCTGATAGGATGATATTGTTCGATATTTCACCACTAGATGTCACGACTAGTCTACGAGGGGCTCCATTGATTACTATACCATTGGCATTCTATGCGCATCGAATTTGAAGAATGACAAGATGATACTACGATACATTTTTACTTTTTATTTTAAAGGGTTTGTAACAGCCTATTTTGCGTTACTTGAAAATGTTATTTGAAGTAAAGAACAAAACGATTTCACATAGTAACTGAATTCAAGGCGTTGGTGTTAGTTCAGGTTATTAATTACTACTTTTATTTCAGGCAAATAGCAATCGAAAATATCCACATAGTTTGTATACACACGTCTCTGTATGGTCATGGAAAGATTTGTTAATTCAATTAGGGTTGTAAAAGCCATGCACAACCAGACGTGTAAAGACATGCCTCAACTCAAAGTTGGATGTTGCCCACGGCAGGTCGTATATGTAATAATAATAATAATAATAATGTTATTGGTTTTACATCCCTTTTAACTACTGCTGCTTTTAGAGACACCGGGGTGCCGGAATTTTGGCCCGAAGTGGATCTTTAACGTGTCAGTAAATGTACTGACACGGCTCCCTCGCATTTGTGCACCCTCAAATGCCAGCTGACTGCGCCAGGATACGAACCTGCAACCTAGGGCCCAGCAAGCGAGAACGTTACCGCTGAGCCACGCAGCCAGTCCGGTCGATTATGTCTCCAGATCCATAACATTCTTGATATACTTCTTATCTTTCTTTCTTCAATGATGGTAGCAGTTTTTATCTAGGTTGTGGCGTTTGGTAGAGGTAAATCGTTTCTAAGGTCTTCAACAAAAAATAGTTCTATTATACTCTTTGATAATAACAACGAGTTATAACTATACTCATACATTTAGGAGAAAGTAGGCTATATGTTCTTTACTGAACATCTTGTTTTTTGTCTGTAATTTACAAAGTGACTGGAGATATTGCTATGTTATCTTACAACACATGTATTTCTGAATATCCAGTGATTTTTTTAGTAAAATTGGTGAATACCTCTTGCACATGGAGCATTTTGATTATCTGAAGTTGTTGTTTGGAGATAAAAGCAATTTTATAAAATAGCATGCTATCTTAACCAGTTTATCTCACCTAATGAAACTTTCTTGGAAAAAATCTGAAAATACAATGTTTTGTTGTAGAGATAAAGAGCATAGAGACCTTTCGTTTGAGATAAACGACTTTCTAGGATTTCTAATTCTAACTATATAGCCTACTTTCATATGATTTACCTTCCATCTTCATCTTACGCAGAGGAGATTTTAAAATGTCGCTGAGCCTTTAAAAATGGCGGTGCATAAAAACTGTTTCACTGAAATGATCCGCAGGGGTCCATAAGATATATATGGGAACAACAACAAAAAGTTATTTTGTCATTTTTGCCTAAACACTCAGTCCTAATGTCCCTTCAAGTTCGCTAACATGAGATATCTTCTGCAGAGCGTTAGACAAATCGACATCCTTACTCTGCAAAGCCTCGCACAAGTTGTAGCCAACATTTAACATACGGTAATAGAAAGTAGCTACAATAAACTGAAACTAACGTGCACCACTAACGGGCCCTCATTTCTTACGGGCCCCTATGCATTTTCCCCCCTTGTCTCTCCCTCTTGGCGGCCCTGTACCAGTCCTTTGTGACTCCAGGGCCGTCCAGTCATTGCACTCTGGGAGCGCGACCGCACTCGGCGAGCACTGAGCAATCAGACTAGCGCTCCTTCCCCTACCACCACTACACTGTGGCAGCAAGAAGACCTGAGACAGACGGACCAGGTTCGGACCGCGTTTACTACTAGAATGTGCAGGAAATGAACGCAAGTGTTAAGTAAATAACATTGTGATTTATTCAAAACTAAAATGTGAACATATTAGAGAGGAAAATTCAACAACAAATTGTGTTTGTCCTTTAACACATTAAATCTCTGTGGCACACTAAACATTTGCCATGCCCTTTATAAGCTGTACAGAAAAATGAGATTTCTTGTTCAGCTTTAAAGGCTGCTGCTTCACAACTCCTTTTCTTTGTATGATGTTCAGTCATGACCACTGCGAAACTGATTTACTTACACGCTATCAACCGAGCGCATTGAACTAGACTAGTGACTGATGGATCGTCTGCTCACTTCGGCGCGGCGGGCACACCGCGCGCTTAGCCAGCCAAGCTCTGCCCACCACTACCTACACTACCTTCCACCAAAGTGCACGGAGCACTGGCTTAGAGCGCTGTGTGGATAGCCCTGGAATAAACCATTCACTAAGGCAACAACTGGAATACCGAAAACTTCCTTTAGGCCGTATATGTGGCTGAGCTCAGCGGCAAGTGGCAGGTATTTGTGCCTTTTCTCAGCCATCGTATTCCGTTCGTTTTTATCGAGTGGAACAGCAATGTCAACGAAGGTAGTCTTGTGTGCTTCCTTATCGAATATCACAAGGTCTGGCCTATTGGCTTCTACAGAACGATCTGTTATAAAGGAATCCCATAAGAATTGGAATTGTTCCGAACCTTATCAGGTCTGCATTTATAATATGGGACTTCCTTCTCAACAAAACCGTATCGCCGCCCAAAAGCTTGATGTAGTACTTTTTGCTACGTTGTCAAGCCGCTCCAAGTATTCTCTTGGAGCAAGAGTTTGCCCCCCCCCCCCCCCCCCCCTCCGTGATATGCTGGATAGATTCAGTAGATCTATTGCACAGACGGCACTTGTCCGATGTATCCTTCCCAAGAATGTAACGCTCATAATTTGTATTGCACACAACTTGGTCCTGAATCGCGAAAATAAATTCTTCTGTTTCTCCGAATAAGCCAGCCGTCCGAAGCCCTTCAGTTGAATTCGTAGTAATGGTTGATTCAGAATGCAGATGAGCAGCATACCTTCAATGTAGGGCATTTTGCCTCCATTCATCTAATCTCAAATTATAATAATAATATTTAATTGCAACCAAATGGTCATAATATAAGTATTTCAATACATTCAGATATACATCAAAGATAATTATACCAATAATGTTTCGAGGCATTGTCACTTATTGACACTGTTGTGTCAAGATTCCTTGTCTACTAGCACATTTCATAGCATGATATACATCACATTGTTTGCTTCCGGCTTGTGAAATCCTAAGTTTCTGTATACCCTATGGGGGAACCCGTGGACAGCAAACCTGGTAAGTGTATGCCTCAGATCATAACCTCTGCGCGTACAGTCTCTGTTGATCATCGCGTCAGTTGAGTAAAACTCATTCCATATCATGGATCTCTTTAATTGTAGTTCTTGTAGTAATTCCGTGTAACTACTTGTTGCCGGTAGTACCTGTCTCAGTCTTATGTCTTCAATGAAATACGTCTCTTTTGCGAGAACCTATACTGGTCTGGATGTTGTATACCGTACTTAGTGTGCCCATATGGACATTAGCACAGGAGAACCCGTGACTTTTATATAAAAATATGATAGAGTTTTATAGAAATCATAAGGAACCAAGAAGAGATTATTTTTAAAACAAGCTTCAGAAACCAAGCCTGAGTATGCAGGTGGCTTATTAAAAAACTCGCAGGGACATAAAGTCACATTATCCTGACACGTTTAATATGGAAAGCTTTTAAGAAGGTCATTAAAAGGAGCGAGGAGCAGAAGAGTTGAAGAGACCAGATGGTTCCTCGACATTCCACGAGACAAAAATTCTAACATAAATGATTGCGAGTCGATTGTGACAGTAATGGGAAAACTATTTTTTTTAATGACACCCATTAGAGGTGGCCCCGCTATGTGCAAGCTAGCAGGAATTGGAATATATAAACAGGGAAATCCCCGGCATATAATTTGACGAACTAAATGCACCGTGTTAATGAAACAAGAAATTGAGACCAACACAGGGACGAAATAATTCTGGAGGTTGGAAACCCTGTAAAATAAACACAGGAGAAAACGCTGACATAGACTGCGTCATCTGGGATTCCGGCGCAGTGCTATGAAAGAATACAAGGTAATGAGGTTGGTCCCTCAGTGAGAATAATAACGATTTTTATTAATTAAAAACTACCATTGATCGAATCTCGTTCCGCCAAAAAGCAATCTTAAAATTAAAGTATTTTACATCTGGAACTAAAATAAGGACCCGATCGGAACAAGGAGTCAGGAGTTGAGTTCCCGAAGTTGTAAGGGACTATATATTCTGTCAAATCAAATAAATAGGCCTTGGGCCAAGCCAAAGTGTTCATTCAAGTCAGTTGTATTTCAGTATCATCAGGCCTCGGGGAGGCGCTACTCGTCAAAGTATTCAGTAGTCATTCTGAGTCAGAATACAGTTCACCGAGCCTCGGGGAGGCGCTACTCGACAAAGTATTGATTCTAATTCAGTCTACCTCAGTCGCAGTCAGTCTTGACGAGACTCGGGGATGCGCAACGCTATCACAAGTATCAGTCAGAAGGGAGGTCGTGCTACACGCCGTGCCATAAGTGCAAATTAGTTCATCAGTAGAACGCAATTCGATTTGAGAACTAAGTGTAGGTCGTGCTATTCGACAAAAATTAAAAAATCAGTCAGATTAAGACTTCAGTGAAGGCGCGCTACGCTGCAAATTAGACGAAGTTGCACCAAGTAAGCGTTCCAGAGTTCGAGACTCTGAACAAGTACACAAGTCTGTAGAACACTAAAATTCACAGATTGTGAAGTCAAGAACACTAAATGTAGGAAACAGTTAGTGAATTCGTGGAACGGAAACAACTTGCGTTACGCCAAAGTAAAGGCGTTCGGGAAACATTAACTCCCAGAAGGGACATTCAAAGAACAATATATTGCTATTGCATAGTGCAGAGAACTTACGAGAACGCGAATTCAAAGAAAGGAAGTAATATTCGAAAAAATAGCAGTTAGAAACTAAAATAGGAAGTGTATGGACTTCGAATTGGAAGCCAAGCTATGAAGTTATAAAAGTTGCCATGGATAGCAATAGGAGAAGAAGTGGCGACAAAAATTAAGGACATTTTTCGACTAAACCAAACAGGCAGAATTAGTAAAGCCGCGTGCCGTAATAGATACCAGAGAGACTAAACTAAATAGAGACTTACGAGAAGTAGGAGTATCATTGAAGGAGAAATCACACGGTCGATGCAGGGGTTAGATAACGCATCAGGAATCGTCGGTATCGTGATGTCCATCGCAAAACGCTGAGATATGGTCCGTGTGAATAAGTGTAGTGTAAATATTGAAATAAGTGTTTTTTTTTACTGTATCAGTGTTAAAAGCAGAGTAATCATTCATTTAAAAATGTGTAAGTGTAAAATCAATGATCAGAACATCAAGATGATCAATTACTGTGTAACTATGTGTAACTAGAAGAAATGAGATGGGTGAAGTCATCCAGAAATATGGTCAAGAACCGAACATCATGGGGCGAGTAAGGAATTTCATTATCCTAATGTTGTGTCGTGTGCTAACAAGTAATTGTGAAATATACAATGTAACCATGTAAATGCACTAATATATGAATGAATAACGGTTAAAATGTGTTGGAAAAACCGCAAATATAAATTGTCAAATGTAAGAATAATTGTTAAAGTGCAAAAGTAAAAGAAATTGAAACCTGTAAAAATGAATAATAAACAGTAATTAAATGAAATCTGAGAGGAGAAATCGTATATAAATATTATTGGAAAGTAATGTATGCCATAAATGAAAAACTGTAAAGTAATAATGAAATGAGCACCATAATAATAATAAGTATTGAATTTTTATACTCCAGGAATAATGAGTTAAGTATTGAGTAATTGCATTCCGTAAATAACATGTGATAAGTAACAATGGTTAATAATAATAATAATAATAATAATAATAATAATAATAATAATAATAATAATGAGCTCAAATTAAGAAAATTGAATAATTATAGGATCTTCGGGATACCTTAAATGTAAATGAAAGAAATAATGTTTGTTCAGATCGTCAATATAATGGATTAAAGTAAATGGTGGTAAATCGAACACCTTAAGGATATTTGCATATTAAGGCTTTCACGGCCCGGATTATTATATAAACAATTCATGCTTTTGGACTAATGCCGTGTGTATTTTTAATTTAAACCATACGTTTCGGAGAAACCTTGCCTCCTTTTTCAATGGAAATAAACAATGTGGCCAAAGAAAGTATATCAATGAGATTACAAAAAAATATAGATAAATTCCTCTGTTCGTCACCAGAGAGCAGCTGCCAGAAATTACTTACTACTTTGTCCGCCGTTCCACCATGGTCCATACAGTAATTTCTGGCAGCTGCTCTCTGGTGACGAACAGAGGAATTTATCTATATTTTTTTGTAATCTCATTGATATTCTTTCTTTGGCCACATTGTTTATTTCCATTGAAAAAGGAGGCAAGGTTTCTCCGAAACGTATGGTTTAAATTAAAAATACACACGGCATTAGCCCAAAAGCATGAATTGTTTATACCTTAAGGATATATTATGAAGTTTGTAGGCTATAAGCCATGTAAAAGGGAAAACGTCGAATTGAAGACCAATGAGTAATGCTGCGAAATAAGTAAAATTTGAATTATCTGAGGATAAATAAATATGCGATGAAAGTCCAAGTCAAATAATGTTGTATTGCCAAAAAGGGCCAATAAATAAATAATGAATAATAAGTAGCATCAAGCTAGCGAAATGTAGTTATCCCATAACATGCATATTCGAGGAGATCAAAAAGTGTATAAATTGTCGGAATATTGTCGTCGTTGTATTAAGGGTCGCACCCATGGAAGACAGGTATCTTGCCAGTCAGCTGAATTGTATTATGGTAATGTGCAGTGTAAGTCCCGCTAGGCATGATGGGATCTCTAGTCTGAGGCGTTGCCGGAAAATGTATGCTCATGTAAGTCTGGATGGATTAAAAGGTTTCTACGAGATATGATAAAACAGGGGAGACTAATGTGTGTCTCCGAGCCCCATGTCATATAACCTATCAAAATTGGCAAGCATTATCTTATCCGACCAATAAGTGTGTGAAATAATAAATGTAAGACGGGATTTGGGATGATGGAGATCTCCATTTGGCCCGCATTAAAAAGTAATGAATCGTCGTGATCTCAAAATAAATGCATTGGTTATGAGGAATATGAAATGAGTGAAATAATTAAGTGAGGAATAATGTTGAAATAAAGTGAGGAAGCTTGGACCTTCATATGCTTGTAAAACGGAAGAAAGTAAAACAGTTGAAAGTTGCGAGGTTTGAATGAATGAAGTCTAGACGAAAGTCATATATCTTAACTAATAGTTTTCGAGAGGGAAGAGGGGAAAGGACGGCCTTGCCGGCTCTTACGAGACTGCAGGGGAGCGTTAACAATGGAAGCATTATAAGCGAGGGTTTTGAGGATCTAAACAAGAAGTGGTCGTTTAACAGAGAATTATGCAAATTTGTTTAAATAAGGTGCTATAAGAATGTAATATAAATTGTTGTATTGATGGGTTTTAGACAATTGTCCCCATACTAGATTTGAAGTGATTCCATAATATTTGACAGTAATAGTCAAGTATAAGATGTTAAGAAAATAATCGATTTCTACTTCATAAGATTAAATACACAAGACGGGCAAGCGAATAATTGAGTTTTGGAAATGAACCAAATAAAGATAATGATAATAGCACACGATACATCATTAATGAATCACCTTAGAGCATAAGAAACAAGTTGAAGGGTGTGGATTCGATGACGGCAGATAAAATGTTGGTGTGTTGTGTTAAAAATTTAAACAACTAAGGCTTAAATGGAAGAAATTTGTGTAGTTTGAAACAACTGAATGTAATACAGATTAATGAAAGTAAATACAAAGTAAGAGCCCTGAAGGGATGATAATAATATACGGTAAATGTCCATAAGCCTTAGATGATTTTTTCTTAAGAGTAATAGACATGCTTTGTGTCTAATTGAATATAAACAAAACAATGAGAAATGATTTTTGAGTTGATCTTAAATAATGAATATCAGATCTAGGGAGTTAAGCAAGATAATTCTAGTATAGTGATTTTGAACGATGTTATTGATGATTTTATTGATTTTTGATTTTTGTTTGGACTGATTCCAAACAATTTATGTGTGTATTTGTAATTGTAATTTCCCTGGGCATTCTTAGGGGAATAAATTCATGCTAAATGTAATATGTTAGTTGTTTGTGAAGTCTTGTTGATCCATCAGTGCTTCCATATCTGAATGTGAGATCATGTTGTGGGTTGAACGGTATGCACCCCGAAATCGCAGTAGCAAAGCCAGGTCATGATCAAGCATTCTCCGACACGATCGGGTACATTAGAGACACATACAACTCTCTTCAGGGATATGGCCTTGAGACTTTCCAGCTCTTGTAGTAGTTTTTTCGAGAGATGTTCCCATATTACCTTCAGACCATATAAATTATGATTGCAGGAGCAACTTTCATGATGAACAAAGCCATGGCTGTCTCCAAAGATAGCTGGGGGAGGTGTTGAATATCACTAATGTTTCGTATAGCTGTGATAACTCTCTCCTTTAAGTGATTTATGAAAAATGTTCCCGTTACCTGTAATATAATCCATAGATATTTGTTACTAGTTCGTAGCTTTTGTCCTTTGCATAGGATATAATAATCCTTCGATAGTTTTCCTCCCCTTCTGAAAACAACTATAGTAGAACGTCGTTTATCCGGACATCAAACAACCGGAACGTCAATTATCCGGACGAGCAAAAAAAAAGCTTAAGCGGATGTACAAGAAGGAAGTTCTTCGTCGTTTACTGTTGGCAGAAGATGAGGAGAGTGAGATATCTTTTTCAAAAAGCTTTCTTTTACCGACTCCTGTTACTTGAAAGCTGATGGATGGAACACTTTAACACCACAAAAGCTTCGAAATGCATTGAATAAATTGGACGGAGAACGAGAGACCGCAGAAACTCTTGATGAAGATTTGGATTCAGTGACAAACGAGTTATTCCCCCAAGTTGCTGAATTTTCCGACTGTGATAGAGAAGGCGCACAAGCTTGGTTGGAAAGTGACAGTGACTCAGGTTTTCAAATCATAGATGATGATGATGGTGAAATTGCTTCTCTGGTGCAAGAGGGAAGTGGGGAAGACGAAAAGAATGAAAGCCTAGATGAGAAAGATGAAGAAGGACCAAGTCATGGAGAAGCTTTTACTGCATTAGAAACTACGCTATTGTAGTATGGTTGTACTATGAAATAAACACAAGTTCGGTTATCCGGAATACTTTCGGTCCCAATAAGTCCGGATAAATGACGTTCCACTGTAATTCCATTTAATTTTCTTCAGCCCATTCCACTATCAAGTCCATGGCAACTTGTAGTTATTCTTTACTCTCAGACGCAAGAGCCATGTCGTCTGCATATCTGTATGCGTTACCCTTCTGTGTTTGCTTCTTGATTTCTTTGATTGCATCCTGTGTAAAGATATTAAACAGCAGAGGACTTAATGGGTCCCCCTGTAATACCCCTTTTGTCTGTCATATCAATCTTCATGTACATATGTTGTAACTAAATTGAATGTAATTGGTAAATCCACAGGCTTCGAAAACAGTTTAACAATTATATTAACGTTCGCATGACGCTGACGAATTTATAATTGATATAGGAAAACATGTACGTGTTAATTTAATAATATTAAACTACCTTTTAGTGTTTGACAAGGCGGTTTTATGATTTGAGATTAATATCAGTCAACACGAATAATATTTAATACCATCATTGGAATGGTTAATGTCTCTGCATTTTACTCCAGTCATCTATCCGCTGTTTTGTAGACTTCAGAATTAATTCAGCATCTGCTCCATCTAGTGACAAACGAGTGAAGTTATCATCTGCCGAGCACACTGCTTGATAAAGAGTGTTCTCACAAGAACCTCCAGATTTAACAGGCCACTAACTCCAGTATTACGAGACAGGTATAATCTTTCCATAGAGCTTCGGGGATGCCGAAGACGGTATTTGTGAGGCTGGTTCTTATTTTGCGACCAAAACACTCTAATGATGTATCAGACCAGTTCACAATTCCGAAGGTGTATGTGGCTAGTGGAAGAGCCCACGAGTTTATGGCTTAAATCATATTTCGGAAACTGTGCTGTGATTTGCAGATGCTATTGACTCGAGCCAGGACATGATTCTCTACCTTACTCCGTATGTCTGCATTGTTAATGCCTAGAATTTGCGGAAGACCAAGATACTTGTAACTTTCATTTGGTCGTAAATTTCGTACAGTCATGTTGATTAGTTGAAGGTTTTGCTGATTGTCTTGGATTCGCCCTCTTTTGACACGTGGTACTGCACACTTATCTATTCCGAACTCCATGTGGATGTCTTCGCTGAAGCTTTTCACAATTTCAAACACACTGGAGCTGTTCAGATCTGGAAGAATACAACTTGGGGTCAACCACGTTGAACTGATGAGTAATCATCGTCTTAGGTCTTCTTCCGAATAAATCATCATTATTATTGCATTCTATAGGTCTTTAGCCTATTTTCATTTATGAAAATAAATGGGCTTATAGGATTAACTTTTGTACATGTGTGTGTGCGCGTCCGTGTGTGTGTGTGTGTGTGTGTGAGTGTGTGTGTACTCTCAATGTCGTTCCCCCCCCCCCCTATCAATTCGAACACGGTGAAACCGAATTGAACGAAATTTGGTACAGAGGTAGAACAACCTCAGTGTCATGTTTTATATCGCCGCCATTTTGACAAAAACGCAATGGCAGCCACCCAAATGTTCAAGTCTTGAATCAAATTACGATCAATCTAATCATCTGATCTCTACCAAATTTTGCAACAGTATACCTTTATGTATAAAAAAATGTTTTGACCAAACTACAAGGTCATCAGCCCAATCATGTGCGGATGGCGGCCATGTATGTGTGCAAATCAATTTACCCTACCTTTTCAAACACGGTGAAACCGAATTGAACGACATTTGGTACATAGGTAGCACTTTTAAAGGGCACCTCAATGTCATATTTTATATCGCCGCCATCTTGACGGAAACGTAATGGTGGCCACCCAAATGTAAAAAGGTAAAATCCAATTACGACCAACCTAATCATCTGACCTCTGCCACATTTTGCAACATTATAGCTTTAAGTGAGAAGCGTTCTTTGACCTAGTTACAAGGTCATCAGTCCAATAGTATGCATATGGCGGCCATGTATGTGTACAAGACGATTCCCCCTATCAATTCAAACACGGTAAAACCGAATTGAACGAAATTTGGTACAGAGGTAGCACCAGCAAAGGGCACCTCAGTGTCATGTTTTATATCGCCCCCATTTTGACGGAAACGTAATGGTGGCCACCCAAATATTAAAAGCTTAAATCAAATTACGATCAACCTAATCACTTGATCTCTACTATATTTTGCAACAACATACCTTTTTGTGGGAAGCATATTTTGACTGAACTACAAGGTCTTCAGCCCAATAGTTTGCAGATATCGGCCATGTATGTGTGCAAATCGATTCCCCATATCAATTCAAACACGGTGAAACGGAATTGAATGACATTTTTTACAGAGGTAGCACTAGCAATGGGCACCTCATATTCATGTTTAATACTGTATCCGTATAGCACGTTGTATTTCAACAAGCTACTACAACCAACATTCAATTATACTCCTTGAAAAGGACAAAGAGTTATAACAATACCCATGCTTTTAGGAGAAAGTAGGCTATATGTTCTTTACTGAACATCGTGTTTCATCTGTAATGACTAGTAATGGTGTGCTTGTAGAGACATGATATTAGAAAAATGGCCACTCTGTGCTAGGGCCAGACATAATCATCTAGTGGCAGCACTAGTTGTTCACAGTCTCCTCAATAATGAATGAATCTTTGCGACAAAAAGGCAACAATGGGAGTCTAAGATATCAAGAAGGATATACATTACACTGGAGCAGCAAGAAGAACGATGATGAAAGAAATGTACAAGGTGGGCACAAAGTCCCGTTACCCCTATACATTTCAGGAAATACATTGATTTTTTTAACATTTTCTGTTTCAGATATAATTAATGGCTGATACTAGTGACTATAGCATTGATGAACGCATTGTCATAAGCACTTGGGTTCATGAGAGACCAAGAACAGGGAAAACGTTGGAAAAGGTGCGTACTGACTTTGAGCAGTGATTCGGACGACAGCCTCCTCAAAAGACAACTCTTTGGTCGATATGGATGCAACGTTAAATCATGTTCCATGTGTTTGCGCAGAGTTGACCGGGGTATACCCAGTTCCGCGGATCGTTTACGAGTTGACTTCGTTGGTGATCTTTCCACTGACTCTGCGACTTCTCGGCAATGTTCCTCTCTTGTTGATGGTCGACCACTTCTTGGTTTGTCCTTCACGCTGCCTGTAGCGAACAGTTTCTTTTCCCAGCGTAAAAGTGTTGTCTTTTGAGGAGGCTGTCGTCCGAATCGCTGCTCAATTTCAGTACGCCCCTGTTCCAACGTTTTCCCTGTTCTTGGTCTCTCATGAACCCAAGTGCTTGTGACAATGCGTTCATCAATGCTATAGTCACTAGTATCAGCCATTGATTATATCTGAAACAGAAAACGTTAAAAAAATCAATGTATTTCCTGAAATGTATAGGGGTAACGGGACTTTGTGCCCAGGGTGTATATTTGGTGTTGAGCAGCGTCTGGATTCCTGCAGGATATCTTAATTGAAGTGAGGTTTTGTTCTCCTTCTAGTTCCATCGCTTAAAGCTGTCCGTAAGTGCAATATATGAATGAGTTGTGATTATGAATTCAGTAGCTCTTGCTGAAACTTCTACCTTCCTTCAAAGAACAATGGGTTATAGAAACTCACAATAGAGATTAAATGAGACACTAATGAGAAATCTGCAGTCCTCAAGAAGGAGCGCAGTGAAGTCTGCATATATTTACTCCAATAACCTTGTAACAATTCTGAGCAGCCCACTATTCTAGCTTGTTTTCTTGCCCAAATACTATCACAAAAAAATAGGATAACAAAAAGACAGTTGTGGTTGAATGCACCATTTCATGTTCCCTGCAAGCACACTCGTGTAAGCAATTTATAAATTAACAATATTTCTAATTTTTCTCTTTTCTTAGTTGTGTGATTTAAGTAGCGAGTATTTCGCCCCAAGACCTTAAATTAGAGTAGTTAACAAGTAGTTCCGTGAAGAACTATACAGCCTATTTTCATATACCCTACTCATATTAATTGCCTCTATCAAACATACAAAATTTCAGTTTGATTGCTATGTTAGATTCGTAGATACTGAGAACCGACTAAATATTGCAGATGGTAGCCAGGTTGGATTTTTATTCATGTACTATTACATGAATATTATTGTGTACGTGTGGTTTTGAGACTTCAATCGCATTTTTAGGACACAAGAAGTAAAAACGAGATTTTAAAATTTCGCACAGCTGTCATCTTGTGGTTATGAAATAAATTAGATACCAGTGGATTAACATTTGTATAAGCAATAACGTGCAAAAATTCACTGCACTCAGATGGTTAAATCGCGAGAAACGCCCATTTAAATATTTATTGTTCGCGTCGCCGCCATTTTGTATTTGTGCTCACCAGGTTACTGAAAGTCATATAGGTGAACTTATGTTCATAGCCTCTATGAACATAAGAAAAATCAGTTTGATTGCTGGAAAAGACTCAGATATTGAGAACCGTCAAAATATTTCGGATGCTCGCCATTTTGGATTGTTATATGTATAGGCCGTAGAGTTATGTACCATTAAAGGAAAATTATTGCGTAGCTTCATTATTCAAACTTTCACTTCGATCGCATGATTACGACACAAGAATAAAAATTTTATTTTAAAATTTCGCGCAGCCGCCATCTTCAGTTTATGAAAACAATTGAACTATATTAGATGCCAGTGAATAACAATATGTATAATCATTTACTGTACCACATTTCAATGCGCTCATATGATTAAATCACGAGAAAAATGTATTAGAATGTTTCAACTTCGCTTGGCCGCCATATTCGTTTCGTAGTTAACAGGTTTTTGAAAGTTACATGGATAAACTTGTAGTAGTGCTCTTTATTACCGTACAAAATTTCATGTTGATATCATAAATAGTTTCGGAGATATTGAATGCCTGTGAAATATTTCGCACATCCGCCATTTTGAGGTTATGTAAACAATTGAACGAAGTTAGATGTCGGTGCATTACAATGTATATAAACATATACTGTGCCATGTTCCAATGCATTTGGTTGGTTAAATCGCGAGAAACGTCACTTTAAAAGTCGCAACTTCGCTTGGGCGCCATGTTGGTTTTATAGTTACCAGGTTTTCAAAGGTCACATAAGTGAATTTCTAGTAGTTCCCTTTATCAGCATACAAAATTCCAGGGTGATATCGGTAATAGTTTCGGAGATATTGAATGCTGGTGAAATATTTCGCACAGCCGCCATGTTGGATTGGTGAGACGTAATAAAATTTGAAGGGCACGGTCGGGGTCGCCCGGAATAGAGCTATGAACTTACCGAGTTTCATTGAAATCTCTCCAATAATTTAGTTTTTATTAGGGGGGAACACACACACGAATCACACACACACACACACGCATACACACACGGACAAAAGGTGATCTCATAAGCCTATTTTTTTCAAAATTGAAAATAGGCTAAAAATATTAGGTTATACCCTATTGACTGCCTAGTGGACGAATCAAAATATAAATACCAATTGTACGCGCCACAACATTTATGTAGTTAGATAACATTTAAACCACAACTCAGTCAGGCGCGGATCTAGAGTTTGGCTTGGGGGGGTCAGAGAATCGAAGTTTTTAAGAAAGATTGTATCACTAAATATGCAATCACAAAATAAATAAACAAACGTACAAAACCAGACCAATTTTTTTGCAAGCTACATAGATAGAAATTTGATGTGTTTAACGCACCAAAAATATTCGTACAAATTGCAACGGCGTGTTTTGTGACTTTTGCATCGAGCTTCGAGAAAAGTATCAAGGTACGTTACAGTTTCGGCAAGTCAAGTTGGTACCGACAAAGGGAGAAAGTCGCAGATTAAATTGCCAACCAAGCTTGCAGTTTGGACGCCGGTAAAAATTTTTGGTGCGAAAAAAGCCCCAAAATCCAATCCGTACATTGCTGCACATTCATCGTGACATCACTATAAACATCGATTCGGTAATCACAAGGTTTGCTAAACAAAATAGACGAGTTGATTTTGTTATATAAATAATCGTTTTTATATAACCAGTATGAAGTTGTAAATATTTACAGTTGTAACAGAATATAATAATTGCAATAAACCTATTTTCAGTACCGTATTGAATAAAATGATAAAAAAAACTGTTTTTCAGTTAGAATTCGTTAAGTTTTATTTGTCTGCCTCCGTGGCTTAGGCGGCAGCACGCCGGCCTCTCACCGCTGGGTCCGTGGTTCAAATCCCGGTCACTCCATGTGAGATCTGTGCTGGACAAAACGGAGGCAGACAGGTTTTTCTCCGGGTATTCCGGTTTTCCCTGTCAAAATTTCATTCCAGCAACACTCTCCACTATCATTCATTTCATCTGTCATTCATTTAATCATTGCCCCAGAGGAGTGCGTCAGGCCTCGGCAGCCGGCACAGTTCATATCCTCGCCGCTAGATGGGGGCTTCATTCATTCCATTCCTGACCCGGTCGGAGACTGGAAGCAGGCTGTGGATTTTCATTTTCAAGTTTTATTTGTCTGGTTATTGTGTTTTCGTTTATTGAGTTTGCAAAAAAAAAGTCTACGTTTGGGGGGGGGGGGGTGTCATGACCCCCGTGACCCCCCCCCCCCCTTGAATCCGCGCCTGAACTCAGTGATCAGTATCTGATGATGACCGCTTGAAGGTCAAAATGCGTAATCCAAAGAAATGCCCCATTATAATTGTGAGCATAACTAATACAGTGCATGTAATATTTCCAGGAGTGTTATTTGCATACTGTTTATATACTGTATTTGGGAAAATTTGTGTTGACCGATTGAAAAGTTACAACTGACAGTTCATCTGACTGTATAAAATGGGAAGGAGATCAGGTCCTGGTCCGTGGTATTTAGTGGAGAAGTCAGAGTGGCCTTAAGACCCTTTATAGGGCACATTTGTAATTGGGGGTGATAGATGAATAGGAATATGCAACAATTTTTTAGATGAGGATTCTATTTCATGAAATATGGGGTGGGAAATTATTATCCCACTGCCCATACCCGACAGTACGTTTTCTTATGGTCAATGGAGTCATAATTTCCCACATCCAAATTATGGTGATACTGTGTTTATCACACAATAATGAGGTTTATTTAACACTAGGCAACACTGAAAAATGACTTCTATCACTTCGACTTTTAGTAATTTGAGGTACTTATATTCCAACACTACAAGTTCGTACATCTCGCGTCTTCCGATAGGTGTACCAACTTTCAATAATAGTAGATAAGACGTTCTTATAGCAACACCAGATGTAGTGCCCGGCTTCGCCCGGTGGATTCGTTTCTTTTATGGATGATAATGAATACTACTACAGAATTGGCAAATTATATTTAAACTAACAGAAAGAATAAAATATAACTTTTTGTGGTCGTCGTGGTAGTGGGGGTGATAAGTAATACAGTATAATGGACGTAACATTCAGGACATTTTCCCGTAATGATAATGATAATAATGAATAGGGAAACGGCTATTAACTAACTACAGTACGGACACATGTAATTTACAAACGAATTGAAAAATATGATTAGAAAGAGGGGTAAGTGAAATAAGAGACACGGCCTAGGGTCTATATCTCATTGGCTGTTAGGAAAATAGAGACCAATAGTGTCGTCTTTTGTCACATAGCGCCGTAAGAAAATAATCAGAGGACTTGGAAAACTTCGTCTGTCCCAAGCTCCTGAGGCAACAATAGTGTCATTTATCGCCACATAGCGCTCAAGGATAAGGATCGGAATACACGAAAGTAAATTGGAAAGCACCATCGTTTATTGCAGCTGATAACCTCAATGTACTGCATCAAAACCATCGCACTTATACAGATGCATAATATTCATAATGACAACTGTTATAAGGGTCCTAAGAAATCTTTTTGCACTAATTATTCCGCGTGACTGTAATTTATAAGCAGCGTAAGATGTAACTATTTTCGCAATTCTGCAGCAGAACACTGGTAGGGGCGACGTGATACAGCCCGAATTACCAGCCAACAATAGACTTAATAAAATATTCTTAGAGGTACACTACTACGGAAATGATCTAGGGCCTAAAAACGTGATTTTTAAGTTCATTTCGTCTGTTTTCTAAATGTAGGGATTGGAGAGTGTTTTCCAAACTATCAAGTGGACAGTGGTACCAGCAGGATTTCAAGGGGTTTGTATGCAAAATTTGGTGCAATTAGGTGAAACGGTGTAGATTTGTCTATCCGACATTTAAAGTGGACAGTGTTACCCGCTTGGTTCCAAAGGTTAAGTATACAAATTTTGGTTCTGATCGCTGCAATGGTGTAGATTTGCACAAATAACAGACAAACAGACAAACATACATTGAGTTATATATTGAACCCGCTGAGCTATGGTTCATGTGATATTTTTTATGACAGAACATTTATGATGGGATGTTGTACCTTTGAACACACCCAGGAAGCCACGTGGAGCTGAGAGCTCACGCGATACACTCTGAAGTAGCGTTGGATCGCACTTTTGACTTTGGTGAAAACTGCTAATTATTTATCTGAGATCTTATTAATTAATTATATTCTTTCACAAGACACAGAATATTCCACTTCGTCATGCTGCATTATTAAAACATTTTTGAGAATGTTATTTTAGCCTAAGGTAAGGTAATACCTTTGCAGATACGCAAATAGGAACGTAAGTAGTCGCTCAACGACTTCCGTTTGACGACCTACTTCCTTGAGACACCCAGTGACTTGCACTACGTCTGGAGAATCCGCCCAGTATAGGCGTGTAATTGCATTTGTCCTGCAAGACATAGAAGAATATCCGCTTGTTAGCGTTGAATTGGTTATCAGGTGCCATCGTGCACTGGCATATTGGAAAATACTGTTATTTATGCACAGTGAGCCACAGAAACATATTGAAGATAATTATTGGCAAGTATTAGTGAATTATATAATTTTACCGGAACACCACATTTTAGTACCCACGCGTTTTTGGAGGGCCAAATGCCTTGTGGAAAATATACAGGTAAATGTGTTGCAATTACTTCAAATAAGTGTGATTACGTTAGTGTAACATATTTGGATTGCCAGAGTGAAGTTTTTTCTTTCAAAAACGACGTACATTTCACCGATGCTGTATGATAGAAAAGTAGCGTCATTAGCACGTGCAGAATCATAGAGCAGTGCTAGCTCGTGTATCTATTCACATCCACGAAATTAAGGCTGTGTTACCAATTACTATCAAAGCCTACAATACTTACGACGAACATTATATCTTTGGAAAGTGAAAGAATGAATTTCGTAATTTATTTCACCGCCAACGTGACCAGACTATTCCACACCATGCTTGAATCAGTCACCATGGGCTAATACCATCCTGGTATGAGGGTGATATTTCTACGAGAACTAGCATGATGATGAAGCTTGCAGAACCGAGGACGAGAAGGAAGGAATCCGAGATGCCATTTCCAGGCATATCCAGCATATTCACGGAGTTGTCGACAGGGACGAATCGAACCCTGGTCTTTGGAGGAGTCCAGATGGGAATCCTGATGAGGATAATACCGTTCCAGAGATCCAGAGAGGAATTTGTACAACCCTGGTTATTGAATAGAGGGCTGAGTGATAGCTTCTCCATGTCGTGAGTTTTGACCATCCCTTCTCTTGTTCTAGTTCTGGTGGTATATTAGATTTAATGTAGTTTGTGAATCAACCACACTCTGTGTCAGCCATTTTTCTAGGTAGGGATTGTATCTAGTTTAATTTAATGTCATTTATTTCAGTATAGTGAGACACCCTTGGGTCTAACATTTTGGTTAACCCTGGTGCAGCTTGATGAACGTCGTAGAACGTCAAAGCCTATCTTTTGCTAAATGTGACCGCAGTCATTCGAGTCTATTTTGTACAACCCTGTTTGGGGTGATTTTTCAAGTCTTTGCTGACTTTAGTTATGACAATCAGATGTCATGGTTATTTCTTTAACTGCATTCTTAGCAGCCAGTTTTGATACACCCCTGACTTTCGTTAGAACAGTCGTATCAGTTAGGCAATCGACTGTAATTGCCAGTTTTGTAAATGCATTATATTTTCATTTTGAATAAGCTCAGAAGCTATTCTTGGTCATGTTTGAACCCAACAACTAGAAGGAATGTTTCGTTGCCTAGCATCGAACTCAGTTCCCAACGTATCATTAAGCAGATCCTTGTATGGAATCTGCGCCACAATTATCATTTTTGCTTGTGTCATGTAAGACACGTTTTTATTTGATGTTGTACTAGCAACTACTGAATTGTATTTTTAGAGCAAAGTGCTCCAGTAATTGTAAGATTACTTTCATTTAGACGTCTTTGGTAGAAAGACGGAATTATATTATTCTATTCAGATTTATTGCGTGTTTTTTATACACGGACTCTTTAGAGGTTCATAACCTATGGTAAAGTTTTTTATGAACAGGCCAGATGTATAGTTTTATATTGATTAAATCGCCGGCCTTGAATAATGTGTGTTTTGTGTCGACCGAACGCAGGAATGTGGTAGCCTGCTGGTGACATAAACTGGTTTTGTAATCCAGTGCCCTTGAAAGCACGCTTCATTTGTTTGTGAGACAGAGGACATTGACAAGAGACAGAATGCTTGTTGTATTCGCTCTTTCTTTCATTGCTACTTAGCTTATGTAACCCAGTTTTCAACCCTGTCTCAGATCACATGTTTTATAGATTGCTTTTTGTTAGTTGAGCGCACTTCTTGAGTGTACTGTTTTGACGTGTACAATTAGGTCAGGTTTTCTATAGTGAGTTGCAGGCGACCCTGTTATATGCAGGAATTTATTGTATGAAGGTACTTGTGATTCCCTTGTCCGGGAGGGTTCCCGTTGACTAGATGTTATTGGAAGGTAACTGTTGTGGACAGGCCTATCCCAGAGTTATTGAATGCGAGCTTTGCGCCGCTGGTAACCCGTGTTATTGTGTGTCTAAGTTGTTATTGCTCGTTGATCTTATTCCGACTGTTGATTCGAGGCTTTTTGGTGGAGAATGATCTCAGTGTAGACACTCCGTGCCCGAGCTATTGTCAGTATTATTCGCCATAAACCAACGATAAACCTAAACCAACATCTTAATAATAAAACGCATAACTTTGGTAAAACAAAAGCTAACTAATGAATTCTTTCTATCTAACTTTGTTCTGTTGCCTTTTGGAACTGTTGACATAGCCGTGCAGTTGAAGGTAATTTCCTTGTGTGGAAATGACTAGGACATTTGACACTTTTGTAGCGACCTGAAGCATGCGCGAACCTAGAGTTCGTAGCTTGTGGAGCTCAGGCCATGCGATGTCAGACGTGGTCTCAACTACGCATTCGTCACCGTATTTACACACATTAGATGACTATGGCTTACAAAGAGTAAACCAAGGTGTAGGCAGGAATTTAATAAAGATTTGTGTCTATTTCATTACTTATTTATGATGTATAAGTGTGTAAATCCTACATGTTACCTTATTGTGTGCTGATAGCACGTAGTTATTAAGAATAATTAAATGTTTTTCATGGCTGTACACTTAGATTTGTTGTAACTGTTTTCTGTTACGGACGTCATCGCCGTAAATTTTGTTATTAACTGTTAGGACTTAGCTAGATGATTACCGTTAAATGTAAATGTGGAAATGGTATCATCCTAACTTAGATTTGTTTTGCTACCCTGTTAAATGTAAATTCTGATATTAGCTTAATCTTGTAACTTGAACTAGGGACTTGCGTCGTACCATTTTCCTAGTGTTGCTGTTGTTGCTTTATTATTGTGAGTTAGATCTTTCGCGAAGTTTTTTTTTTCAGTAACTTCTCAGGTAGGGACCTGCTCTATATTTTCTTTGTTTATTAGTTTGCGGACTAGCCGACCATAACCCTCCGAACTAGGCTAGGGGCTTGTGAATTTTAATAAATTTTCACGGTGTTTTACTTAAGTCTGGATGTTTAATTTCTCAGTCTAGTTCTGAGGTGAACCTTTCCTTAGGCAGTCTATGACCATCGTCACCATGTACCACGATCCCCGTGGACTACAGTGTCTCGTGCCGCTTAGCCTATTAGGAAGTACACCTGATCCTCACGGTAATTTTATTCGACTTATGGGATGTTAGAAAAGTCATCGTGGTTGTTGACTCAACTAACGGTCTCAATATATATAGATGATATATAGTATATACAAAACACACATCACACTCTATAATTTTTAAAAACCCTACCTCCAACGCTACACACTTTCAGTGACCTGTAACATCTTTGCCGAAAAGTGCTAAAAATTTGACAAACACCCTTAACAGGATAATTATTTCCTTTCTAGCTGAAATATATTTTCTCAAGTGACCAAGTTCTTCTTCTCTAAAACAATGAATTTCATTCACTCGACACAACCGAACTGGCGAGCTCGTGAACTGTGGTGACTACTGGGATATATGCTTCCCACCTTTGGTTTCTGATGACAGTATTCATAAAATTAAATGGTTTTCAATATTTCTATGCAGCCAGCTTGTGGATGCATGTGAAAATGCTTGAAATGAAAGGGGTGGGACGATTCCCTCCCTTACATCGTTCTATAAATAGACGGTGGGAAGATATTATCCCAATGACCTATAAATGTCTAGATCAGTCTATGAGATGTAAATATAAATAATAAAAGGGTATTGTGTCAAGAAAAAAATATAGACATATTATTGATCATAGACCTATACGTAAAGGGATTTATTACAGACATGCTACACCAAAATATTCAGATAAGTACAAATAAGTTTATATTACCACACTTCGGGCCTGATCTCACCTTAATCATGGCTCATTTCTGTCACTAAGGTACAATAGACTAATACAAGTCATTACAAACAAGCATGGAAGACGGTGGTGAGCGGGTTCACTTCACAAAGGAACAAGTTCTTTGTCGCCAATGTTACAAGGAAATGCTAATCTTGATCCATGACTGCATTACAGTTCCTCTAGCTCCACCGTCGGACTATGAGATTGTGAATGGACTCGGTTACTACAAGATGCACACCACAGCGCTGAGGTGGGAACAAGCCAGAGACAAATGTGTACAAGAAGGAGCCCATCTTATCATCATCAACTCTGACCAAGAGGCGGATGTCGTCCGGACATATTTTGCAAGAAAACTTCCAATTAAAAATCTTTCAGGTACATTTGATTTATAACTTGCTCCTCTGTTACTGAATAGCTTATCATCAAGGGAAATCTCACTAGACGGACCAGTCGGATTTTGAAGATATGTTCTGCAGTGGCTGATAAGTGGTTACCGAATTAAATGGTGTAATTTGTTATAAACGTTTTATTTTCGCCTAAAGTCAATATTAACTTCAAGAGTTTCTTGGCAACTACCGGGTCCGGCAGCATAACTTCCTTTCTTAAAATGCACGCCATTCAGTCGTTTGATGTAGCGGAGCGTTAGTGGTCTCGTTCGTGAGATGGTACTATAAAGTTTTGTCCCGACACAATTCAGTCGCAACCATGCGTTGGAACAGCGAGGAGCGTGCTTTTGCCGTTGAGGCCTACTTTTCGAGCGGATGTTCTGTGGTCGCAACCCAGTGCGCCTTTCAATGACGTTAGAATTTGGCCCCGTTGGCTCCTGTCCCGGGCCAGAAATCAATTGCTACGTGGGTCACTACGTTCAGACGAACTGGAAGTGTGACAGGGCGAAGAACTGGAGTCCGTCGGCCTATTCGATCACCTGAGAACATAAAGGCAGTGAGAGCTTCAGTGTTGCGATCACCACGACGTTCTGTACGCAAACATGAGCCTGCCCTTGGACTTTCCGATCGGTCTGTGAGGAGAATTCTTTATGCTGATGTTCATTTCCATCCGTACAAGATGGCGAGTGCGCAGGAACTTTCTGAACGTGACTTCAATTGTCGGCGGAACGCGTGTGAGGTTCTTCTCGAAGTCGTTCCTGAGGACGCTGTTTTCTTTTTTAGTGATGAAGCCTATTTTCATTTGTGTGGATCCGCTACTGGGCTGCCACCAATCCTAGAAAACTGCACCAAATGCCTTTGCATTCATCTAAAGTCACAGTCCTCAGCTGGAATTATTGGTCCCTGGTTCTTTGAGGAAAACTCAGTCACAGTTACAGTGAATTCAGACCGGTATGTAAACATGTTACAGGATTTTATTTTCCTACGGGTGGATGAGTTGGACTAAGGGGCATTTGTTTACAACAAGGCGGTGCAACGGCACACACTTCAAGAGCAACGATGGCTATATTGAGAAAACACTTCCCGGAGCTCCTCATCTCACTTAGGGGCGACTTGGAGTGGCCGGCCCGCTCTCCCAATTCTTCCCCTTGTGATTTTTTTCTATGAGTTTTTTTGAAATCCCGTGCTTATGTGAACCGTCCAAGGACCCTACAAGTTTTGAAGACCAACATACAGGAAGAATTTACCAACATAGCGCCAGATTTGCTGGCAAGAGTCATGACAAACGCCAGAAAGCGGTTTTCTCAGTGTATTCAGAATGGGGGACGTCGCCTACTTGATTTGATCTTCAAAACTAAGTTAAACAAAACGTTATGTATGCGCCTACATTGTTTTAAAAAATAAAAGTTTTCTGATTGATACAATGGGATTTATTACGTTTTAAAAAAGGAAGTTATGCTGCCGAACCCTGTACAAAACAGATACATTTTAACATAACTTTGCCACACATTCCAATGTTTTTCTATACTATACCCAGGTAATACTCATCAAGAATTTTTATAACCTAACTGTTTCAACAAACAGTAGGCTACATATTTTCACTTACCTTTTCTCATTTTTACGCTGTTTTTTTTTTTTTTTTTTTTTACAAAAATTGTTATGGTTAATTTACAAAATTTATTGTAACAGATCTGGTTTTTGGAAAATTTTACAATTTGAACTTCAGTTATACCATGACGAATAGAAGGACCTAGTGTGAGGACTCCGCCAATTTAGCACGGTAGTTTCTGGTCCCGCCGCTACAAGCACTGCAAGCGATTATGTCCAACACGTGCTGTGTTTCCGTCGAGCCGGGGCATAGAAAGTGCGCGAGAAGTTACTGTGTGAGATATTTGTGTGAATTAAATTGAATTTTCTTAGCTTTCAGTTCTTAAATTCAGTTCATTGTGTCTTGTGTACATCAGCGTTTTGTGTTTTGTGTACTTCAAATATATTTCTTATGTAGTTTGGTTCATTTAATAGTTCAACATGCCTTATTGTTTTGTACCTGGCTGCAAGTCAGGGTATGGTCGAGTAGTTGACGATATACGATTTTTTCACCACCGAAGGATACAGAACAATTTGAAAAATGGGCCAGAGCTATTCCACGAAAGGATATAAAGTTAACGCGTAGTAGTCGAATTTGTCAAATTCATTTCTCGGATGATTTGATAGTAAAATCATATAATTTTATAGTGAATGGTGAAGAAGTGAAAATCTCTCGTATAAGGTGGAAGTTACGTCCTGGAGCAGTGCCTCATATTTTCCCTAATTTACCGAAGTACTGTCCCCGTAAATCCGGTTAGTAGGCTGTCAGATATCCGCCCCCCTCAATCGGATTGCCAATAATCAAACGCACCGGCACAGCTACATCAATGAAAATGGCACTGACAGATACTACCAAGATTAGAGCACAGCAGTTAACAAGAAAATTATTGTGGAACACACCAAAATATACGGGGGTTCATACTTACCTTTACTTACCTCTTCAAATTAATCTCGGGTATGGGTTGCCAACTGGATCACTTAAAGTATGCCCACACAATAACCTCCACCATGATATTTAAAACGAACCAAGACGAAGACAAGAAACTTTAAACTGTACAATAATTTATTTCACATAAAGGGAATGACTTTAACAAAAACTCAACAAAATACACGTGGCAATCAGAAGCCATTGTCAATATAATCATGTCCTCCTGTAGGACTGGTAGACGTTACATACAAAATTTTATCTTTCACTTGCTTATAAAGAACGTAATAATAGTAATACATTTGGAATGGATGAGGGAATTGGAACGAGACATGTAGCAATTGTTTTCCTCTTTCATAAACATCACACTTTATTTATAACTGCAAGTCTGTTATGTAATTGACCTTGGCCTCTAACATACAGTTGTCAGGCCAGCTGCGATCCACCCTTCAACAAGTCGGATGCCCACGTCGTCAAACGGGCCCACCTGTGCGGTCAGTGCTAGCATATGCTCGTAACTTCAGAGCTTAGCTCCTTTTCAAACACTTTAAATGTCCTCAACTCAACTCAAATATTAACACGCAAATCTTTTAAATGCTTCAATCACATGTTACTGGATTACTCTAATAATCCCAAAACTTGTTTAATGGTAAAATCCACATGTATAATTAGCGTTCTTTAGAGTATATTAACAAAACTCTTAATGTTTATAACAAATGCTCATTAATTGTTTATAACAATTACAAATTGTTTATAATATTGTCAAATGACAATTGAAAAATCTATACACGCCTCTCTTAATTCCTTTCATTACAAATTATTATTAAATATAATTACATAATTTATTTACAATATTTATATTTATTTATTTTAGAAATACATTAAACCACACGTTTATCCGGTTGATAATTACTCAAATCAGGGTAACATAATCGACCAATGAAGGTTAGTTATATTTAAGTGTTATAAATCCAGGTTTGGAAGCCTCCGTGGCTTAGGCGGCAGCACGCCGGCCTCTCACCGCTGGGTCCGTGGTTCAAATCCCGGTCACTCCATGTGAGATCTGTGCTGGACAAAACGGAGGCAGACAGGTTTTTCTCCGGGTACTCCGGTTTTCCCTGTCAAAATTTGATTCCAGCAACACTCTCCACCATCATTTCATTTCATTTGTCATTCATTTAATCATTGCCCCAGAGGAGTGCGTCAGGCCTCGGCAGCCGGCACAGTTCATATTCTCGCCGCTTAGATGGGGGCTTCATTCATTCCATTCCTGACCCGGTCGGAGACTGGAAGCAGGCTGTGGATTTTCATTTCAAATCCAGGTTTAATAAGTTTTAATAATTATTATTATTATTAGTGACGGTAACCTCCATTCAAAATCGTTATCTCAAATTATTTAACACTCTTGTTAATTTTAACAGTAATTTCACATGATTAATTTTCGAAGGACCTGGACAATAAACTCAGCGGAAAAATACTTCGCTTCAAACGCACTAAAATGCATAAAATAGGCCCAGAATTCATCATATATTTCAATATATATGGCATAAAAATCTTCCATAATCCATACACAAAACCTCCACTTGTAATCTCATCAACATCATTAATATTACTGTGGGAACCTCCTTCAATTATTCAAGGGCATTATTCATCAGCGACTTTTACATGTCCACTGAACTAACGATTATACATCCATAGTTCCACTTCAAAAATTCTTATATTCATTAATTGTTTCAAAACTGTTATTTATTTAACCTTCGTGGGTTTCATTCATGAATCGATATGAAGTAAAAATTTGCCAATCACAAATAAATTTAATAGCAAATACGATTATACACGCCTTTCTGGTCTATCAAAATTGAGATTAATATCTCCTAAGTAATATAGTATAAAATACTATCTTCAAACAAAGTTCATCTAAACTGCAAAATAGTCGAATAGAATACAATTAGACTTTGGAATGCAAACATTATTGTTCCAATCTAGTATTGAGAAAAATACCTATTAAATGTTCATTACTATAGTGTATTCAATAAATCAAAATCAACGTTCATATTTCATGAAATTGTCTGTAATGCAATTGTAATGACGATAACTGACGATAAATGTCTATGTTGCAATCATGTTCATAAAACGACTAGTATTTCCAAGATCGTCGATACAGAAATAGATTTTAACGCTCTAAAATCTTTTAATTATTCTTCTTTCTTGAGGATGACAGAAAATTGGTCAAAGTAATTTACTGAAAAGAATTACTTTAATATAATGACACGCTGTCTGAATTTAAATCTGCCAAAGAAAATCATTAACTTTACAGTCAAATCGTGACTTCAAAAATATGCAAATTACTGAAAGAAAATTAAATTATCAGTCTCAACTGATCCAAACTTATTTAACTCTGCCAATGACATAACAATGTCTTAATAAATCGTAGAAAAAGGATAAATCATCGAAGTGTACTGAGTACAGAAATATCAGGCAAGAAAATGGGGCAAATATATATATAGGACAAAAATATGGGAAAAATGGTTGCTCAGACATCGCTAAATGGCTCAAATAAAACAAGAAACGTTCACGACTACCTTATCTGTTGATTGAAGTTCCAGAGGAAAATCTTCCAAAGAAGACTGGTGATGGTTCAATTTCACCAAAAAGATGTGCTCCGTCCTCGAACCTGGAATCAGCGCCCTCGGAGAATCGAACTGCTTCCTCCTCCGGAAATTGCACTGCTCCGTGTATACGATAGACATCCTTCTGGCAAAACTCTTCTGTGTGAGCCGGGTCCACCCTGGCCTCTCTTGATAGTTCCTGAAGTTCTGGTAGTAATTCACCATGAAGTTTATTGCAGTTATTTCCGCAGAAATATTCATATTTGTGGAGTATGAATATGGTTCCACTGCCATTTGAAATAATTCAGCGTTGGACAACGATGCATGAGTGTAGTTGGATGTTCACTACATGCTCGCTTTTGTAGAAAGACGATTAGCGAAGTTCCATGCTGTTAATTCACTCCATCGATATATGTCCCAATTGCATTAAAGTCCTTAGTCTTCCATCTCCACTTCCGTTATAATAGTTGAAAGAATTGCCATATTATATTGTTCCATGTTAGAATGCAGCGTTATATTATGAAAAGCAATATGTAGTAGCACGGTTGCAGTGCCAGTGTCAGCCGTAGCGTACAATGTGATATTAGAAAAGTGCTTCTCAGGTGGGGAGAAAATCACTTTTGTCTGCCGTCTTAAAATGCCAATATCTCTCGAATTATAATCTTGAAAATGTTCAACCTTTCTACACACTTTGATATAGTACTGCACAATAGAATTAGCTTAAAGGCATTAGGCAACTCTTGATATGTTAACTTGTAGACTTGAAAATGAGTGCGTTTCAACTTCGCCTAGTTTTCAACACCGTAAAATGGAACTGCGGCACGCTCGAAGCTCGTTCGATGCGGTTGGCTTTACCACACGCTAAAGACGACTTGTTTCACTTTATTCACTCGAAAACGAATATAACATCAGCAATATATATATGCGGTATCAGACACATGAGATATGAGACACATGAGATATGTGAGCTATGAGATATGAGAGCTCCTCTCTGCTATGCAAGACCTTTTATCAACTTCTTAAGGGGCGTATCCATCCCTTCCATAGCTTGTTTCTCCGTCATAGCTAGAATTTCTAACTTTGGCAATACTTGACGGATTTTCAAATTTCAAAAACTCAAAAATAATTTCTTCAAAATTCCAAATCAATGCCATAACTGAAAATAGTTTTCCACAATTCTGCATTCCAAAAGTAATTAAATATGATAGTTTCAGTAATCTCCGTCTCCCTCCTAACTATCGTTCATTGGTTTGAGTCTCTCCTCCAATCGCGTAACTTCTTCCTCAGCACAATTCCTCGTTTCCATGCGACTGCGTCGTAAATCTCAGATCTTTCTCGAACAAAATCATGACATCACCAAGAATCTCAGCTCAAGCAGCCTACTTGCATAAAGTCTGTGTCATCCGTGCCTACGTCATGAATATCCACGTCACAACTATGACAGCCATAACTTTCTTCACATTTTCCAATACAGCCACCGTGGTCTCAATATAATTCAATTTACGGGGGCAGTACCTGTCAAGTGAGAATAAGTCCCGTAAAGCTCCTAACAGGAAAAATAATCTCGATACCACCAGGAAGAGAAGAAAGAAGATTGAAGATGGGAGTGAAGCAACGAATGAGGCATTAAAAGGTCAGTCTAATGTTGATAAGAATTTGGGTCATTCTAGTGTACTTACCGATGCTGAAAAGACTATAATATTGCTCAAAAGGCGCCTAAAGAATGCTAACCGTAATTTAATTCGCGTTAGATCCTGCCTCAACTCAGCAAAATCGAGAATTAATTTGCTGGAGAAGCAGGTTCGACATTCACAGGCATTTAATTACAAAGATAACAAACACCTTAGCAAGAAGGAAAAGACGATAATAGACACTATGCTCAAGAAATGCCAGGTAAAATCTCCCAATGGTATGAGGTACAGCAATGAATTCATTTTAGAGAGTTTATTGTTGAGAAGAAAATCACCGAAAGGATTTCGTCATTGTCGGCGACATAATCTCTTGCTTCTGCCCTCAGAAAGTTACTTGAGAAAACTTTGTAAAGGACTTAAGTGCCCTTATGGAGTTAATACGCATAGTATAAATGCTATTTCAGACTATTTTAAGGAAGAAAAGAATGATAATTCACGTTACGGTGTTGTAATTTTCGATGAAGTGAAGCTACGAGAAGAAATCCAGTTTAATAGTTTTTCTCATAAAGTAGATGGATTAGTTGATTTAAGTGAACACACACCTGACCTCCAGAAGAACGTACTTGCAAATCACGCTCTAGTGTTTATGTTCGTACCATTCATGCATAATTGGGTGCAGCCAGTTGCTGTTTATGCAAGCAGAAATGCTACTCCAGGGGACATTCTCGCAAAAATTTTAATACAGGTGATTTTGCAGTTAGAAGAGGCTGGGGCGAGGGTGGTTGGCTTTACTTGTGATGGTAGTCAGACAAATAAAAAGGCCTGGAGATCGTTAGGAGTTAGTGGCAAGACAAGCTCTCTACAACCTCACATCCTTAATCCTGCAGATGTTACGAGAAAGATCTGGGCTTTCTCCGACTTCGTTCATGTATTGAAAAGCATAAGAAACCACTTTCATGATAAAGTAGAACTTCTCTATAATGACAAAATTATTAATTTCAATTTTTATAGGGAACTGTTCAAAGAAGATCTCTCAGGATATGCTGGGCTTAGAGCATGCCCCAAGCTGACAGTTGCTCATTTAGACCCATCATCTTTCCAGAGAATGAACGCTAGGCTTGCATTCCAACTTTTCAGTGACAGTGTTGCCAAAGGTATTAAACTTTATCGAGAAATGGGACTGGCAGGATTACAAGGTAGTGAGGACACTGAGACATTTACCAGTGATATAAATGTTGTTGCTGATGCACTCAATGCATTCATTCCGTCTCAGGCTCTTCGTAAAGGTTCACCTTCTCATACAGCTATTGTTAATTTTCTTCAGACCGTGAGATCTACCAATAACACCTTTGCCTCCAATAGAACCTTGGAATCACTAGTAGTAACCCTACAGAGTACTTTGGAGATGTGTGAATGGCTTTGGGAGAAAGGTTATAAGTATGTGTTGACAGGAAAGCTCACCCAAGATCCCTTGGAACGGCACTTCGGAATTATGCGGTCTTTCAGTTCAGATGATCAACCATCGACAATAGATTTCCTTCATTTGCATCTACTTCAATGTATATACGTCCCTATAAAACAGGCTTTAAATGTTGGTGGAAATTGTGAACATAAACGGGAGCAGATCTTGACCTCGTATGTTAATCAGATGCGTATATTAGCCCGGAATGTGGAAGTGCATAACAAGACAGTGAAGGAATCAGTGGAAACTTCCATTAAGGAAAAAATTGTGGTTCGAGATGCAGTAAATATTGAAGACTGGGAAAGCTCTGTACCTGAATTTGACAGCGCAGTTCGAAACTCTTCGATTGATAAGTGTTTAGTGTACCATTTGGCTGGCTATGTTGTTAAGCACTCTTCTAAATTTATTAAGTGTTCGCCTTGTGCTCATTCTCTACGTGACAATAATCTAAATAAATTTTCAGTTCTTACCGAAATAAAGGACTACGGCTCAATGAACAATGAAGTGTTTCTAACACGTCCTTCGAGAAGTGTATGTGACATTCTTTTCCAGGCCGAGAAAGTAATTACCGGAAAATTAAACTCAAAATCGATGTGGAGCGAAATATTTTTTGATTGCATCGATTCCATAGAAACAATTTCAGTTGATCCTTCAGGAGCTGGCTCTTGTCTTCAGCATGTCATGGATGTTATCCCCAGACTTGTTTATCATTATATAAAGTGCCGATTTTTCTTCAGAACGAAGGAAATCCGCCGAGATTTGCAATCTCGAACATCCGCCAAGTCTTCACGCAAGCTTTCGAAAGTCCAGTAGCCGACAAAATGAATTGGTAAGTAGAGTGTTACTTTAAATAGTTTATGAGTGCTTGTTTTAATATGCTGGGGATTATATTCTTTTTTTAATCTGTGTCTGTATACTCCAGGAATCTGTGCTTTTCGTAACATGTAATGAATACCGTAGTTCTTATTTCCGTGAATTATATTTTCCATTGTGCCTTGCCGTGCTATTTTAATTGTAATCGCTAATTACTTTTTAAAAGAGTATTAGTTACAAATTCATTCGTTTCCCTTAGCAGCATCCCTAAGACCAGCTGAGCTGACACCGGCAGCGTGGAACTTGCCCCCTCCAACGCTGCCTGGCGGGGCGCGCTTGAACTTGATGAGTCTTCTCACTTTCTCTTTCATTCGTCATGGTTATACCGATAGTACTACTCATCATAAACCAGCTGAAGAGGTCACAATGTCACCGAAACCAGTGCGGTTTCAATTAAATAAATATTGGTTTAGGTTGAAATAAAGAGTTCATAATTAACACGTCAATAAGGTATCGGGCTATCATGGTCATTATATGTCATTCTATAATGGTGTAATTTGTTTTTTTGAAAATCAAGATCGGTGACCAGAATTCATCATAAATATCTGCAATGTACATCGGCACAGCTCAGCTGCAGAGGTGTGCAAAACTATTAGAATCAAATAGACAATTTAAATCAGTCAGAATTTTTAAATTCAAAATCATTTTATTGTACAACGGCTGACGTCTTTTATCACCCTACTTAGTAAAGTTTTCTCCCGTGTAGACTTATAAGTATAACTTTTCCCATAAGTGCGGCTTCGGTGGCGTAGTCGGTAGCATGCTGAGCTTCTATGCCCAAGATCGCGGGTTCAAACCTGACCTAAGTCGTCGGATTTTTTAAGAGCGTTAAAAATCCCTCAGTATTCCTTCCTTCGGAGGGAAAGTAAAGCCGGCGGTCCCATGTCATAGATTTATGGCATGTTAAAGAACCTTCCACTAATTACACCTGTTTGAAGCTAAATTATAGTTGAACATTCGACAAACGCTCTTAGGTTCCTACGTTCGTCGCCAGGAGCCGACTGCGGTGGGTCTGGTAACCAAGCTCTGAACTAGTAGTCGTTGACGGTGGCGTTTGGCGGCTAAAGTAGGAACTACTTGAAATAAGATCTATGTCTGCAGTCCTTACTTGAATTGAAAACAGAAACACACACTAATACAGCCACCACAATTAACACTGATTATCAGAGAGAGTCTACACACACCCAAATTACACGGAGCTACATAACCGAATTGTCGCAGCCACTAAACTAAGGAACCAACCAACCAATCAACTTTACCCATAAGTAATTGCGAGTAAATTTTTTTAGAATTGGGTATTCTGAGGGTCTACCTGAGCTGATTCCGTTTTTTCTTGTTTCATTGACTTTGGAATGTGCCCTCTAAAATCAGGTGATTTCAATCCTTGGTCCACGTATCTTTGTACAATTCAAGAGCGGATCATCAGTAAAAAGACTTTGAAATCCTCAGCTCTAAATTCATACGAAAAGGAGAATATAGTAATCAAAACAAATCGTGTGGCACTTTGCCTTAACGAGGCTCCTCTTATTGTGGAAATTCTATAAAATCAATTTACGAACTAGCTTGCCACGGTGGGAGAGTAGTTAACGTGTCGGTCTACTGACCCCATGCTTGCAGGTTCGCTCCTGGCCGTGGTAATTGTTTTTTTTTTTGAAAGGCGGAAAAAATTACGACACCATGTCATACGATGTTGGCATGACAAAGAACCCATTTGATTGCAGTAGGCCGTGTTTAGAATGGCAAAATTAATCTCGGAAGTTTCCGCCAATACTAAGTTCCCCATTTCTCTATTAGAAAGCGCTATAGTGTTCAAGGAGCTTAGATATCTAACCTCATTGACTTTCATAGTGCTTCAAGGAACAACGAAATTCGACATACAAGCTACCCTCTGGTTGTCAAATAACAAAGCTTGCTCCCGGCACCCGAGGCCATACGATATTATTACTATTATATTACGAACTATAAATTTCTTAAAATGAAATGTAAATTAAGTTTAAATAAATTCAGCGCCTTGTAAATATATTTAGTGCATTAAATCATGAAAAAGAAAAAAAAACTTGGAAAACTGGCGTCGAGTCTAGTAATTTGCACACTTCTGTAGCTAGAACAACAGGACAGGACCGTGTGTGGCTCTTGGTCCAGTGATGAACAGCAGCTTCCGTGAATCTTATCTGTAGCTTCTGGCTGTATTGAAATAATAGAGGCCATTTTTCAGTGTTGCCAAAGTAACGTATTATTAGAAGCTTTTCAGTTGAAGTAAAATACAATGTCTAAAAATTTCCGACTCGTTACAATTTGATTAAAAACTCATATAGCTTAATAATTGTAAATACTTCTATGCCCAAGATAGCGGGTTCAAACCCGGCCGAAGCCGTCGGATTTTTTAAGAGCGTTAAAAATCCCGCAGTATGCCTTCCTTCGGAGGGGAAGTAAAGCCGGCGGTCCCATGTCATAGATTTATGGCATGTTAAAGAACCTTCCACTAATTGCACCTGTGTGAAGCTAAATTGGATTGGTTAATGTAAACAACGCTCTTAGGTTTCTAAGTTCGTTGCCAAGAGCCGACTGCGGTGGCGTCTAGTAGCTGAGTTGTGAACTTGGCCTAGTAGTCGTTGACGGTGGCGCTTGGCGGCAAAAGTAGGAACTATTTGAAAAATTCTAAGTTGCAGTACTTAAATTTTAAAAAAAGATAACACACACTAATACAGTCATCACAATTAACACCGGTTATCAGACAGATTCTACACACACCCAAAGTACACGGGGCTACATGACCGCGTTGTCGCAGCCCCTAAACTTAAGAACCAACCAACCAACCAATTATAAATACTGTTGGACCGGTACATATCCACTGAACCTAAATTAAGCCCAAGTGAGCAGAATATCATCATATTTATGATTTTAAACAAGTGCATACATACCCTAATTCTTTAAATTTCGTTCAGGCTTTATGGGATTAATAGCGATCCCCCGCCTAATCTACGGCGGATCAAATATAAGCAAAACTTTTCTTTATAAAACTATTAACAATTTACAAGGTACATATCATTTTTCTACATAGCCTCCTGCTTTAGAAATGGACTTGGCCCTGGGTATTGGCAGCTTCTTAATGCCGTGTCATCAGCCAGTTGCGCACGAAGTCTTCCACGTCTGCGTCGTCCTCAAATCGTTGATCTCCCAGTACCTCTTTGAGTGGTACAAAAATATGAAAATCGCAGGGCGATATGTCCGAACTGTAGGGAGGGTAGTCGAGTGTTGTTGAACTCATTTTTTTTTTTTCAATTTACGACGAGTTACCTCTGGCGTTGTCGTGAAGGAGAATGACTCTTCTTATTGGATGGCCACGTCGTTTGTTGCGATAAGCAAGTCTAGCCTCACTCAAATGCGGCATTGATCGTGCGACGCTCATGTAGGAAGTCAATAAGCAAAATGCCATAGCAGTCAAAAAACACAGTCGCAATCACCTTGCCAGCTGACAGTCGAGTCTTGATCTTGACTGGAGTTGCCTCACCTTTCTTTCACCACTCTTTACTGGCTTGTTTCGACTGGGGCGTGTAATAATGAGCCCAAGTGATGATGCGGTTCAGAAATGAATCGCCTTCCTCTTCATACGTTGCTGCGTGTCTCTCACAGACCTGTAGGCGTGCCAACTTCTGTTGTTCCACGAAGAGGCGATGGACTCAACGGGCTCACACTTTTCGAAACCCCAAGCTGTTTGTTATGATTCCTTGACAGCTCCCATAGCTCAATCCAACCCATCGAGACATTTCTGAAACCGTCAAACGTCGGTCGTCTTCAAGAAGATCACGAATGACTTGAATGTTCTCATTCGTAATGTTTGTCCTTGGACAACGATCATGACTCTCATTTTCAACCTTTTCATGGCCTTCTTTGAACACCTTCTGCCAGGGAAACACATGAGCCCTTGAAAGTGTCTGTTAACCGCTGCACAGTGCGGTTAACAGACACACTGTTAAAAATTCTCTGAACAACAACTTTCTCTGAAAAATGTGCCAGTTTCGCGCCTTCACACGCAAGAAATTTAACAATAATGCGTTTCGCAGTGGAAACAGGAAGCTGTTGCTCAGACATCTTGATAAGAACTAACAACGGGGCCTGAGGAGTCCAACTCCTCCGCTTTTCCACTCCAGATATCCTACCCAAACCGTATTGACGTCACAGTGCGCGCTGATCAAAACTACGCGCTCACAACAAAATGTCTTGTTTATATTTGAGCACACCTGTGTTTTCCGACTGAAAACCTTCTAATAATCGCTCTAGTCAGTACCATTTCATAAAATTGTACATCACAGAGTAAGCTCAAGGGTACTGTGTCCTGACGACACGATTCTCCTCCTCTACAGCAACATAACATACGTATAGCCTACTTGTACAAGTCGAGGAATACTGTGAGTGGATGCACTCTATAAGCCAACTTGGTATGCCTAAATCGAGCACAAAGGCTTCGATACGGAGCATACCGTGTCACTTTCTTGCAAAACTCCATACGTGATGGCTAAATTGACACTCTATTAAGTAAAAATTCAGACTATCACGACCGGCGTTGAAATAGGAATCTCTGTTTCGCGGGCTTATAGGCCATGTTCTAAGGACATTTTGTCGTCCTGACGTTTCGCTGAAGACTGCGTTCAGCATGTTTACAGGTTAAATTAAGCGAGGTAAAACAAGTAAACAGAAGTTATATAAATAGTCAACAACCCACAAATAGAGGCTACCATAGCAACGGCGTGCCAAATAAAAGTAATGCATCAAGGCCAGGGCTGCTCTTCTGTTGTATCTTCTCGACTACGACGGTCAATGAGGGCAGGCTTGAGGGGATTAAGGACTGGAAGCCAAGCTCTGTTCACACGTTCTGTTTCCTCATTAAGATTCAAGCTGTTAGTATGCTTCAGGATTTCAATGGCCTCCCTTTGTAGCCTGGCATGATAAGACACCGTGGTGGACAGAGTAGCGAGTGTGCTGCAACAGTGGATTTATCTGTTTATCCCAGCCGGCTGTGTCGTTCGTGCCCCTTGAGGCGAGTGGCAATACTTCTTTTCGTTGTTCCAATATATCCCGTGTGATTGTGGCCAAGTATATATTGGAACTACTCGCAGGTCACGACATAAGGTATGGAGACACCGAAGTTCTGTCCACCACGGTGTCTTATCATGCCAGGCTACAAAGAGAGGCCATTGCAATCCTGAAGCATACTAACAGCTTCAATCTTTAGGAGAAAGCAGATCGTGTGAACAGAGCTTGGCTTCCAGTCCTTAATCCCCTCAAGCCTGCCCTCATTGACCGTCGTAGATGAGAAGATGCAACGGAAGAGCAGCCCTGTCCTTGATGCATTGCTTTTATGTGGTTGCTATGGTAGCCTCTATATGTGGGTTGTTGACTATTTATATATCTTCTGTTTACTTGTTTTACCTCGCTTAATATAACCTGTGAAACGTCAGGACAACAAAATGTCCTTAGAACACGGCCTATAAGCCCGCGAAACAGAGATTCCTATGACACTGTATTGTTTTGTAGCAAAATGGATTTCATCATTGAATTCGGTGACCTCAGATTCGTTTCGTTGTCCCATGTCATCAATAATCGTTAGGTCCATGTGGGAGGCTTCCCATGAAAGATCAGAGATTTCACTGTACATTGTGAAGCTGTCTAGTTCCTTATTGAGTGCAATTCTTTCAGGTCAGGATGCTGCACTTTACGCTCACGTGGGATTTCATGACCGCTACTTGGAAGGGACGTACATCACTCTGGATGGTATGTAGTCTACTGTCACTCAAAGGTAGAAGGTTGTTGTTCTTCTTGTTTGAGTCTTCAGTCTCAGGACTGGACTGAAGCAGCTCTCCATGCCTAGTGCAAACTGAGGGAGTCAATCAAGTGTGGATTACACTCTTCAGTATGGCTATCGTTATTACATCCAAAGTTCAAATGAATGCCTTTTAATAATTAATATATATTTTTTAAATTTATTATTCATACTCTCTGCATGCTCCACTACATAAGTAGTACTACATGCACTTACATTACATTTTATAAATGAACAAAATAAATTACATTACAATAATTCAATTCCTAGATGACTTAATCTTAACAATATCAAACAATATTATTCATCGTTTTTCCTTAGAGCTTGAAAATCCAGAGCATTAACAAATTTAGAAAAGTCCTTCAAATAATTTTTTAATAGCACAGATTTCTGAATCGGCCAGTTATCATCTCTATTATCACTATTGATCAAGAATTGCCTAATATTTTTCACTTCACTGCACACGAAAATTATATGATCTATAGTCTGAGGGCTGTTTTTACAGGAACACTCGGGATTACGTATAATTTTAAGACTGTGTAAGTACGAAGCAATATTTCCATGTCCAGTCAGTATTGTAGTCATAGTCGGTGTTAAGGTGATTTTGGATTTTAATCTACCTGCAACTGTTCGAAAGAATTCTTTTGTAAGTGTGCCTTTTGAAGTTTGTTCCCATTTTTGCTGCCATTCATGAATTGATTATTCTTTGAGATTTTTAAAAAAAGTTGATATGGGTATTCTATTATTATTATTATTATTATTATTATTATTATTATTAACTTTATTGGCCACATTGGACCACTTGAGTTCTCCATGTACACTTTTTCTTTGAAGGTTGTATGATTTGATTCTTCGTATCTGCCCAGTATGATTATTAATTAATGTAATTAATAAATAATAATAATATCGTATGGCCTCGGTGTCGGGTGCAAGCTTTGTTCTTTGACGCCCAGAGGACAGCTTGCATGTCAAATTTTGTAGTTCCTTCGAGCGCTATGAAAGTCAAGGAGGTTATATATCTAAGCTCTTTGACACTGCAGTGTATCGCTTTATAGTAGAGAATGGAGGAACTTTGTGTTGGCGGAAAATCCCTAGATTAATTTTGCCATTATGAACACGGCCTACTGAATTCAAATGGGTTCTTTAACATGCCAACAACGTACGACATGCGTGTCGAGATTTTTTTCCCCTTTCAATAATCACTTAACACGGCCAGGAGCGAACCTGAAAGCTTCGGATTAGTAGTCTGACACGATAATCACTCACCCACCACGGCAAGCATTTATGTAAGTAATTTGCTGTGATGGATAACAGGAATAGAATAGATTTATTACCATCAACACGCGCGGTCGAACTGCACTGATATAGAGACCAAACAAGTCAAACTCACAGGCATTAGCCACACTGGTCACAAAAAAAACGCATCACATCTTTGGTATGAACTAGCGTACACACATGCTGTTTCACATTCATGGTACCCTGCAAGGTTGTTTGTTCATCACTTGGTGACATTAATGTGGTGGAATATTGAAGTCAAGGACATCACTCTGCAGTCGTAGCAGATATCGTTGTGACATCAGTGGTTTGTGACGTACAGCATGGTCTGTCAGCTGTCGTTTTGGTAAGCAGCATATGCAAGTTCGAGCATAAGACATGGGAAGGCATTTACCAACAGAACAAGTCATGCGTGCAGTAACCCTCTTGCAGGAAAGTCGTACTCAGCGTTACGTGGCAGAGCGGCTCCGAGTGTCTCAATCAGTCATCTGCAGATATCAAGAGCTACACACTGTCAACCGCCGACATGGTTCAGGGAGAAAACGGACGACAACGCCAGCTGAGGACCGATTTCTTCGTTTACAGGCCCTCCAAAATCGCCGCAGTACAGCCAGGAACCTACGAGGGTGAGCTAATTAATGCACATGGGACTGTCGTCAGCACACAGCCATTTCGCAATTGACTAAAGTAAGGTCAGCTAAATTCCCGCAGACCACTTAAAGTGCATCGGTTGACCCCTCATCACCGAAGATGCCATCTGCAGTGTGCACAACAGCATCTCAACTGGCAGCTCCTACACTGGACGCCAGTATTCTTTGCCGATGAATCCAGATTCCATCTTTCTAGGTCAGATGGTCGTATTCGAGCCTGGCGACGTCATGTAGAACGAAATTTGCCTTGAAACGTGCAGGAAACAGTCACGTACAGTGGCGAATCAGTGATGGTTTGGGGAGAAATTTCTTTGAACCATAAAAGTGACCTCGTAGTCCTTCAGGGGTGATTGACAGCTGTGCGCTACATTGAGGAGGTTCTGGAGAACAATGTACTGCCCATCGCAGACAACATTTCACATGACTGCAAGATGGAGCCACTGCAAATTCTGCTAGGGTCACCCGGGACTTCCTTGCAGCTGCTGGACTGGCCCGCATGTAGCACCGACCTTAATTGTATCGAGCATCTGTGGGATCAACTTGGTACGCGTATCCAGAATCGCCCACAGCAACCCCGCACACTCCAAGAGCTGACAGCAGCATTATTGGAAGAGTGGGGAGCTATCCCCCAGGATGCTATCCGGAGGCTGTGATACGAGCCAGAGGTGGAAACACTGAGTACTGAAAAGAGTTAAGTGTAAGTTTCAATTTGTTTTCAGTTGCATTCAAGTGCCGTGACTTTCGGTTTTGGACCACTTTTCTGTTTGGGACAATTTAGAGTAACCGTGTGGGTATTTTTTGTTCATTTTTGGTTTCTGTTGAAATAAAGGAACGTGTTTAGCTTCTGTATAATCTACGTCTGAAAAATAAAGGCACACAAAGTATTACAGACGACCGAACGTTTGATACGTTTTTTCTTGTGAGTAGTGTATATCAGGGATTAGTCAAAAACAAAGAACACCTCAAAAAACTACTGAATATAAAATACAGTATATTCCATTTGAACTCTGATGAATATTAAAAAGGAGTTCATAAAATCCCATAGTAATATCTATCCCAAAAGTGAATCTCCAGATATCCCTCAAACTTCACATACATGTCAAGGGAAGCATCTGTGACGGCAATTTATCCACTATTAATTTTGTGTCATCCCTAGAGAGGGAGAAATTCTGCGTTATTCAAGATGTTGTTGTTGATAATAATGATTCATTTAGGGGCTTGGGACATCGTGGTCCCATTTCACCCCATATAATTTCGGTGTATGTAGAATTTATCTCATAACCTCTGATTCTGTAGCAGTGTGTGTATTTCTAACAGATTAGGACAGAAAGAAGGTGACCATCGTCTTAAATTAAGTACCAACCCGATGTTTGTCTGTATTAGAAGTGGTAAATAACGGAAAATCACTTTTAGGATAACTGGGGAGGGAAACCAACCCACCTCTTCTCAGTTTTTCCTAACGTGACTGCGTACCCCATTCCAACCCTCAGAACAGAATTAAAGTTCTTGGCTGAGCCAGGAATTGAACCAACGACCTTCAGGATTGTGGTCTCAATAAGTACCCGGAGACCATAAAAAGTGGCGGTTCAAGATGTAGTAGTCTATACAGGGCGAACAAAAATTGCCGCACTTGGAGGTCGGCATGCGATTCCTCATCCAAATGCAAGACAAAAGTTTCAATAGAAAAATCGGATCGGGTGCTGTTTGAAACCACAAGTATGAAAACGAGAAGCTGGCAACACTGTCACATCATGCAGTGCATCGGAATGTACAGAGAAAGCTCCGGCAGAGCACCGAGTTCCTGCGACCTGCTTTCGGCCACGCTGCGTGCAGTTACAGCGTTGCCAGAGCCTCGTTTCTTAACATGCATTTCTGTTAAACCTATTGGCGGAACTAGGTTTTGCAACGTAAACTTTTGTCGTGGATTTCGACGAGGAACCGCATGCCGACCTCCAAGTGCGGCATTTTTTGTTCACCCTGTATACTGTGAGTGGGATTACGTTACACACTAGGAAAAGGGGTTCTAGTAACACTATTGGCAGCAGTGGATGTGAAAAGTTGACGCGCACATACTACTGGGTTGCTCCAAGTCTCGAGTGCATATTAAAATGCGTAAAATGGTTATGATCAAATTAATCTCGGTGTGAAATAGTATCACTAGGGCGTGGAGTTGAGGAAAAATCCTGTTTTTCTCGAGTGTCTGAAAACAAGGCCAAACATAAAACAGTAGGTATGTTCATTTTGGGTCACTCTTAAAAGGAAAATGGTTGGTTTTACTTGTCCTTTTTAGCCTACTTTTCACATTTTGCAAAAATGAGGAAAAAGTAGACATGAGATCGGGCAGATGTGTGTCTGTCTGTCTGTCTGTCTGTCTGTCCTTCTGTCTGTCTGTCCTTCTGTCTGTCTGTCCTTCTGTCTGTCTGGCTGGCTGTGTGTGTTTCCCCCCTATCAACTCCTAAACGGCTGCAGCAATCGAAACAAAATTTGGTAGGAGTAAAGATCTATACCTGAATAGCTCACGCCCATATTTGAAAATGATGTCAGTGCTACCAACTGCTGAAAAATCGCAATTGAAATTTGAGCTCCATGTTGGATATCTTGGAAGTTATGAATAAGAGCTATTTCAAAATTAGCACACGTATATATAATAATATTGCAGTTTAATTTCCAGGAGGCCATACATCGCAGTGTTGCCAATATGAATATACGCCTGCTGATAGGTCCAAATATTAAATTCATATAACTTCTACACTATCAATTGGATTTCAACCAAATTTTGTATGTGCTATGTGTACATAAACGTGCATGACTGAACGTATTCTTAAGATCCACCAGGGCTGCCAACTGTTAATAAATGCTCTCAATTTATTTTATCCAAATACGAATATATCAGAAAGTATGCAAGCCGACAGCTTTAAACTATGCACACGTATAGTACCTGACATTCTATATTAATTTGGAGTAACTTATATACGTCAGTGCTACCAACATAACTCTAAGCCTGCTGAGAGGTCCAACTTTAAATACACGTAACTTCTATACTATAATTTGGATTTCAACCAAATTTCGCGTGTGTTATGTGTACCATAACAGATATTTTTATGCCGATTCTTAAGAGTAACCAGGGCTGCTAACTGTTAATAAATACTGTCTCTATTTTGTTACCCTAATATCAATATATCAGAAAGTATGCAAGCAAATAGCTCTAAACTTTGCACACGTATAGTACGTGGCATTCTAGATTAATTTGGAGTAACTAATATAGGTCAGTGCTGCCAACATGATTCTAAGCCTGCTGATAGATCGCATTTTAAAATGCATGTAACTTCTATACTAACTAATGGATTTCATTCAAAATTGACACAACAATAGATCATATTATTTCAGATTATTTCTGACCAATACATGTATGTCATTGTTGCCAACATGATTTTACGCGCGCTGTTAGATTTAATGTTTAACTGCATGTAACGGCCATGCTCTCCATTGGACTTCAACCAAATTTTGTATTCTGTACCTTAAGAGATGGAACTATGAATATATTCAGTCACCAGGGCTGCCAACTGTAGTTCTCTTATTAGGCTACATTATGCCAGGTACACTGTATTTTGAACTAATTAGAAATTTCGATATTACCAACTTAATTTCGGCATTATTCTAGATAGAGGGGTAGATTAATCATTGGCATAGATCTTAAATTTCAAGAAAAGTAGGCTCTTTAGTTCGTTACGGAACTCAGTTTTAAAGTCTGTATGTGAATTAATGACTACATTTTTACTGCAAATTGTCATTTTAACAGTTCGCCATCTCTTAAACATCTATTCCGTATTAAATGCATATGTTTGTACCAAATCTGAAAAGAGAAAATCTTTCTTGAACGATCGAAGATAAGTCATATAAAGAAATGGCACGTCAAGAATTTCAATTTCTGTAACCCTAGTGAGGTTAGGCCAAACAAGATTCCAGTGATACTATTTTTTTTTCACGATATACATTGCGGGTTTGCGGAATTTATACTAGGTGAAAACAAGTAGTTCCGTGAAGAACTAAAGCTTATTTTCATATATCCTACTTATGTTAATTGCCACTATCAGCATACAAAATTTCAGTTTGATTGCTGTAATAGATTCCTGGATATTGAGAGCCGACTAAATATTTCGGATGGTCGCCATGTTGGTTTTTTATATATGTAGGTCTTAGATTTATGCACTGTTACATGAAGATTATTGTGTACGTGTAGCATTCAAACTTGAATCGCATGATTAGGACACAAGAAGTAACAAGGAGATTTTAAAATTTCGCACAGATGCCATGTTGTGGTTATGGAAGCAATTGAAATAAATTAGAAGCCAGTGGATTAACATTCATATAAAGATTTACTGTGGTACCAAGTTTCACTGCACTCGGATCGTTAAATTGCGAGAAACGTCAATTTAAATATTTATACTTCCCGTCGCCACCATGTTGAATTTGTGATCACCAGGTTATTGAAAGTCCTATAGGTGAACTTACGTTCATAGCCCGTATTAACATTTTTAAAAATCAGTGTGACTGCTGTAATAGGTTCGAAGATATTGAGAACCGTCTAAATATTTCGGAAGGTCGCCATGTTGGATTGTTATATGTATAGGCCATAGAGTTATGTATAAAGGAAAATTATTGCGTAGGTTCAATGTTTAAACTTTAACTTCGATCGCATGATTACGACATAAGAAATGAAAATAATAATTTTAAAATTCGACAGCCGCCACCATTAGGTTATGTGAACAATTGAAGTAAATTAGATACCAGTGCATGACAATGTGTATAAACTTTTGCTGTACCAAGTTTCATTGCGTTTGTATCATTAGATCGCGAGAAAAGTCTATTTGAAACTTTCATTTTCGCTTGGCCGCCATGTTCGTTTTGTAGTTAGCAGGTTTTTTAAAGTCTCATAGATGAACTTCCAGTAGTGCCCTTTATCTCCGTACAAAATTTCAGGGTGATACCGCTAATAGTTTCAGAGATATAGAATGCCGGTGAAATATTTCGCACATCCTCCATCTTGTGGTTATGTAAACAATTGAACGAAGTTAGATGTTGGTGCATTACAATGTGTATAAACATATACTGTACCAAGTTTTATTGCGTTTGGTTGGTTAAATCGCGAGGAACGTCTATTTAAATGTCGCAAATCGCGTGGCCACCATGTTGGTTTTGTAGTTACCAGTTTTTCAAAAGTCACATAGGTGAACTTCTAGTAGTTCCCTTTATCACCGTTAAAAATTGCGGGGGGATATCTGGAATAGTTTCGGAGATATTGAATGCTGGTGAAATATTTCGCACAGCCACCATGTTGGATTGGTGAGACGTAAAAAAAATGAAGGGCACGGTCGGGGTCGTCCGGAATTGTGCTATGAACTTACCGAGTTTCATTGAAATCGCTCCAGCCGTTTAGAAGTTAATTGGCGTAAACACACACACATCACACACACATAAGCACACACACACACACGCGCGCGGACAAAAGGAGATGTCATAAGCCTATTCTTTTCATAAAATAAAAATAGGCTAAAAATAGCTCTTTGATAATTCACAAATTAGTATGTTTTCTAAAAAATGGAATTCCTTTTTCAAAATTATAAATCCAAACAAAATAATTAATAAATGGATTTCATACTGTGTTTACGTTTCTATGCCCAAGATCGTGAGTTCAAATCCAGTCGAAGTCGTCGGATTTTTTAAGAACGTTAAAAATACCTCAGTATGCCTCCCTTCGGAGGGAAAGTAAAGCCAGCGATCCCATGTCATAGATTGATGGCTTGAAAAGGAATGTTTCACTAACTACACTTGTGGCAGGTAAAATTTGTAGGTTAGTTTGATAACGCTATATTAGTTCCAACGTTCACCACCAGGTGCTGGCTGCGGTGGCATCTAGTAGCCAAGTCTAAAACTAGGTGTTGTGGACGGTAGCATTTGGTAGCAAAAGTAGGAACTACTTGAGAAATTGATCGTCTACAGACCTTCAATCTGAATCACAGATAACACACACTAATACAGTCATCGCAATTAACACCGGTAATCAGACAAATCCTACTCACACCCAAAGTACACGGGGCTCTATGACCGCGTTGTCGCAGCCCCTAAACTAAGGAACCAACCAACCTAAAACATTTTTATGTCTTTTTTTCCTGTTTTACGCCTTTTATTTTGATACTTTACGTCCTTCTATAGGTCTTCTTTAAGCAATTTATAGATCTTCAACTTCCAAGCACTACTGATCACATAAGTCTTCCTTGAGATGAGACCAATATGTATAGAAATTTTCATATTTAGCCCATATAATATAGACCATAGTCTAGAATCACTTTCACCATGTTCTCTTGTTGGAGTGTTGGTTGGTTCTTAAGTTTAGGGGCTGCGACAACGCGGTCATGTAGCCCCGTGTGTGTGTGTTGAATTTGTCTGATAACCGGTGTTAATTGTGATGACTGTATTAGTGTTTGTTATCTATTTTTTTAAATTCAAGTAAAGACTGCAGACGTTTTGAATTTTTCAAATAGTTCCTACTTTTGCCGCCATACGCCACCATCAACGACTACTAGTTCAGAACTTAGCTACCAGACGCCACCGTAGTCTGCTCTTGGCAACGAACGTAGGAACCTAAGAGCGTTGTTTACATTCTTAACCTATACAATTTAGCTTCACACAGGTGGAAGGTTCTTTAACATGCCATAAATATATGACATGGGTCCGCCAGCTTTACTTCCCCTCCGAAGGAAGGCATACTGAGGGATTTTAACGCTCTTAAAAATCCGACGACTTCAGACGGATTTGAACCCGCGATCTTGGGCATAGAAACTCAGCATGCTACCGACTACGCCACCGAAGCCGCCTTGTTAAAAGTGTAGTTAACATAATGTTTTGTTTGTTCAAATAGATAAACCTCTGGAGCAATCAGGATACGCTCGCTGGGACATCAACAAGCCTAACAAACGGCCTGACCACAACTGTGGCTTTGCCAATAAGAACGTGCTCTACCACGATGGTCCCTGTCAATGGCAGCAGTTCTACATTTGCGAGTTTGAACCATAAGCACATGTATCCATTCAGATTCTTGTTGAAGCTCATAAGATGCTTCCTTCGCCACGTTTCGTGGCAATTTGTCAATAAAACCCTGATTTATTGACTTTAACATTTGAACAGTACCCATGGCCTCCTTGTTCATGCATGAACTTGTTGCACATATGTCTTCATGAGAGTAAATGTCTATTACGATGCTAAGTTCTTGCCAAAATTTTAAACAGCAACTTAGTTAGCTGGTAAGTAATGGATTTTATATTTCACATATTCAAGATGTCCGTTGCTCTGCTTTTGATTTAAAAATAGAATCGGTTCTTTATCGGTTAATTCCTGAAAATTTAATTTTATTTGAGATGGTTTTTGAGAAGTGTGACCGCTTCCATCGATCCAACATTCGATTTCTGTGGCGAGACAGTTACAGGATTGGAAATTCCCCGAAAGCTATTTCGTTCCACACCTTGAATATAGAATCCCATGAGAAACCTCATGTGGCATTAATATCACGGATCTATGTTATCGGCTTCGAACAGATAGGATCCGTGTTTTTTAGACGATTCCTAGAACAGACTAACTTTCAACTTCACTGAAGCAATCAATGGACAACATCGTAACTACAGCGCTGACCTTACGAAGCTAAGATATATCAGATTGTTACATGTTGCATTAAATACCTTCCTATTCAGTACCATACAACATTCAAAAGTTAGGCTAGACCACATATTAGAATTAGGCTAGGCCACATATTAGAATTTGAGTAATTAGTATTCACTCTGAAATTTCGTTTGAAACGATCTATTTATTTATTTACTAGCAACCCCCCCCCCCCCCCCCGGCTTCGCCCGGCATCTTTAACGGTTTACCCAGCGTAAGATAAAAAGGCAATCGGACGGCAGGTCATAGACGCAATTCAGAAAATCCGAGTTGAACAGCGAAATTTCGAACACTTCTACTCTTCTCTGAAGTCTTAACTCGGCACGACTCCACAGTTTGATGCTGACCGAAGCAGGGGAGATAGGCTCACTCGCTAGCTCGTAAACTCGCTCCGAAGCTAGCAATTGAAAATTCCAGTGAATGGAGATTGTTGGAAAAAATGAAATCGTAAAGAAACTTAAAGTAGGTGATGTATTAAAAGACTTTTTTGAAGAAATTTTCATGTTGAACAATTATTGCACTCATAGTATACAGATATTTTTAATGGTTTACCCAGCGTAAGTTTATAAGGCGCACGGGCGGCAGGTTTTTCTTCAAATCGATTCACCGAAATCGTTACAGCTGGGCTTCCTTTGGTCATAGATGAATGTATTTCTACAGAAGCCTTCCTTGAGAAATCCTTTACAAAATGATGCAAACCGCATCAAAGCGCATTCAGTGGTTCTCGAGAATACCCATTACATCCAAGAATCGGGGACTTGTTTTATACTATGAGATTTTATTTATTTATTTTAGAGCTCAATTCCCCCTTGAGATTGCCTCCACGTCCCAGAAGATGGGAGCGTAGTGGGGGGAGGGGGAGGGGGGGGGGCAAAAATATTCTGATAAATGTATAAATTATCCTCTCAAAAGAAATTTTATTATTACACAAATTTATAGTACCTACACTTGTATTTATTTGTTCTGAGCCAGTTTATAGCTGGTGAATATCAGTATAATTTAGTTTTCTTAGGGGTAATCATGCAGTTTTAGCTGATTACGTCCTCTTGCCATTGCTCGCCAATACTCTCGCTGTCTCCGCTTCCCTGCACTCCTACTCCTCTGTACTCCACTAGGAAATCTTAAAATGTACTCCCTGTAGTATATGTGAGGGCTTCGTAGCCCCGTCCGTAGAAACACTGAGCTGCTAACTGACAGGGAGTAGGTTCAATTTCCACCCATGTAGTGGAATTTAGAAACAAAACTACCACTTTCAGAAACTCAAATGTCTCTGGAGTTCACTCAGTCTCAAAGAGAAATGAGTACCAGGGTAATTCCTGGGAGCAATGGCAGATAGGGATTGATCTGACACGTCGATTCATTTAGTGCCGATGTCACGAAGTGTGGAGCTTCTATCTTCCACTGTTCCAAGGGCTTCCGTGGTCTGTACGGAGATGGCTATTTCTTTATACTTGTAATTGAAGCTGGCAACGGCAAATAATAATAATAATAATATCGTATGGCCTCGGGTGCCGCGTGCAAGCTTTGTTAATTGACGCGCAAAGGGCCAATTGCATGTCGAATTTTATCACTCCTTGAAGCACTATGAAAGTCAAGGAGGTTAGATATCTAAGCTCCTTGACACTATAGCGCTTTCTAGTAGAGAAATGAGGAACGTTGTGCTGGCGGAAGATCCCGAGATTAATTTTGCCATTATGAACACGGCCTACTGAATTCAAATGGGTTCATTAACATGCCAACTTCGTATGATATACGTATCGTGATTTTTGTTGCCTTTCAAAAAAAAAAAACACTTACCACGGCCAGGAGCGAACCTGCAATCTTGGGGTTGGTAGACCGATACGCTACCCACTCACCCACCGTGGCAAGCTGGAAAGCTGGTTGGTTGGTTGGTTCCTCAGTTTAGGGGCTGCGACAACGCGGTCATGTAGCCCCGTGTACTCTGGGTGTGTGTAGAATCTGTCTGAAAACCAGTGTTAATTGTGATGGCTGTATTAGTGTGTGTTATCTGTTTTTAATTAAAGTAAGGACTGCAGACATTCGATTTTCAAGTAGTTCCAACTTTGCTACTGAACCCGAGGGTCTTATGCTGACTGATATCGAACGTGGATCTCAGAGACTGTGATCTCAGTATAAAGGTTCCACCAGGGAACGAACCCGAGATCTGCTGAGGGAGTTTCATGGTAAAAATCCCTAGAGAGATGTGTATATTTAATCACTGGTGTGATTCCAGTTGATAATGACATTATTTATCAAAATAATGCAGGAAATTGAGCGAAATACAGCATTATTAGACTACTTGAAGTAGGCTATACTGGACTTGGAGCACGGAAAGTGCAGAGTTTGACGTTTAACTAATTGGCCCAGAATTGAGGGAGGTGCAGCATGGAGCCACGTCCATCTTGCTGACCTCGTAATGTCGTCTGGAGGAGGTTGGGGGCCTGAATAATGACCCAGTTTTTCCCCGACTGAGAATGGATGTAAGAAGGGGGTGGGAAGATCCCAAGGAAAATCATTGATTACTCATGATTGGAGTAACACAATGATATGAGAGTGGCACACAGATGAATCTTTAGCCAGGAGGCTAATTTTAGAGCCTTTAATCTACGAAATTGACGCATATTTAATGAAGTGCGGAAGAACAGGGACTATGGTTGTTCGCGGCTTGGTTTTAACAAGGTTGCCAGTGATTCCCAGGGAGATAGCGTCCCCACGCTATGGAGAAAGGAATTAATATTAATTAATTGGCCGAGCGATTCGTCAGCATGCAGACAGTTCTGGGATCAGTGAAGGAAAAGGAACCCGATGAGCATGGTTTCGAGACCAGAATCGTGCTGAGAGAGGAGTCGAGAGAGCGCGGGAAAATTTAGCTCTACTTTTCGTGGGAATCCAATATAAGGGAGTCGACCCTTGGCAGAGTCTCAGTCTTACTCAGTCTTTAGCTCAGTCATTACGGCAGGCGCACGCCAGTGTTGCAGCCAGTATTAACGCAGTTTACACAGTTGGACATAGTTTGTCACCGAGAGTCGCAAACAGTCGTCGCTACACAGTTTTTGTTAGCAGTACGAACAATGTGTGTTCACTTAGGAAGCAACGTGTGAGATAAGTTGCAGAACTATTGTAAATAATAATCTATGTAAAGTTATGCACAGTGTTAAGCGCAATGTATAAAATATTGACGGATCGTACATGTCTAATTACGATGGAATGCGCTAAAAGAAACCTTACGAAGCAGTTGGTAATGTCTTTGAATACCAAATAATAACGCTCAGGACGGAAGTTAGCATATCTATGCGAATCAGGAAGCTTACCGTAGGAGTATGGATAAACTGTTGGTGAATTCCGAGGGCAAGCGAACCAGACTTTCAATCAGGAGTTGGTAGGAGTACGGGAGATGCCGTCGACACCTGCATTTTGGATATCTTTGCTAGGGAATTTCAACCAAGGAAAAGTGTACGGAGTGACGTGTGTTATGTAAATTATATGTGAAATGTCTTTTAAATTAATAGTTTAATAAGTGTTTTAAAGTGTCATGTGTGTTGGAAGCAATAGCTTCTTTATAGAAATGCAAAGTGTCGTGTGGTTAACGAAAAATATGTGTCAGAAAATGTGTGTATTCAAGATAAAAATGTCGCACTAGAATCTGCATATGGCAGGCGACCAGGAAGGATATGAGTGGTTGGAACCACCGTGACGAAGCCTTAAGAGATGTAAGTACCCCACAAATTATGTCCAAGTAGAAGTATAGGCCACGGCATGTAGTGTGATTTCAGAATTATAAAGATGCCAGTAAGAATCAGAGTAGGAGATAGACTCTCCAAGTTTACTCATTATTGTGTTGATTTTAATAGATTTGAGATGTTATTTTGCATCAGTGAGTGGATTATCGTTACCACTATGAATTTAAAAATGGCAAATCAGTTATGTAAATGTCACGGAAATGGTTGTTCGATTTGTAAGATGAGTTGTGTCGGATATTGGTAAATTTATGTCAGTGAGAATAATAATAATAATAATAATGATAATGAATATAAAGGTATGAATGAATGAATGCATCAGGCAAAATGTTGTAAACAAGAAATATTTACGCTAAAGGGCAAGACTTATCGATCTAAGCAGTAAGATTATACAGTAAGATTACGTTACGGGATTAAGAAAAGAGTTTGATATCAGAATATCGTATTAATGGGAATATAATTATGCCAGGAAATGGAAGAGCTTTTAGTGAATTGAATTTGCAGCTTATGTGAAAAGCTTATAGAGTAATTGATAGATTTCTCTTGGTAATTATAGGACGCAGATCATAGCATTAGGAGGGACCAGGGTATCTATTCTTCGTATGAAATCTCGTATGCCGTGGGCGTAATGAGAGATGTACTTTGTGCCAGAGCGTATATAGTGATATTGACCCTAGCTCTGATGATGGATATTTGGAATGTTCTGGGTTCGAATCCCGTGATAGGTGGGAGGAAAACAATGGACACCTTCGCACGCTATCTGATTCCCCGAGAGCTATTTGTTGAGTGATTCGGCTCGTTGAAGCGAATCCCAGACGGCAGCATGGGCTGGCCGCAATATTGTTAAAGATACCGGTTACCTAATGGACTAATGCGTTACGAATCTCGTGCCTTCATGTTGAAATGGGCCTATTTTGGAGACAATTATTATTATACTCAGTGCAGGAGTAAATGTGAAAGCTCATCCAGAACCTATTTGCATAATATTCCGTTTAAATCCATTGAGATATGTGTGTCGCTGGGACCACAGTGTTTGTCTTGTAAAATCTTTTACTGCTTGGGGGAGAAAGAAGCCAGACAGGAAGCGAGGGGGAGGTAATGTAGGACCTCACTCCACTTCTATTGTATACAGGCCGCTCGGGGAGAGGGTCTGGACGGTCAGACGAACCGTGACAGCCAGTTTGAAAGGGGCTGATTTTAGACCCTGTTAATGACATGAAATGAAATATTGTTATATTGAGTAATGAAGTCATGTGGTTTAAGAACACATTGATAATTATAGATCGCCCTGATGGTTCATGATTTTAGCTATCTAACGAATGGTTAGACGTTGCATTTGTACTGTCACTGACATCTTTTTCTGAAGTGGGTTACCAGATGCCACAGGCTACTCGCGCAAAGGTAGTTTAATAGTACCGTCCGACACAGCGTTAATTAATGGTTTTAATATGAAATCACACACGGCATGCAGTGGAACTATATAAATAGAGGAAGTGTAGGGGTAGCTTACATAATTATGGAGTTGTACGTAGACTGCTGTGCAACACCAGAATAGGCTAATGCATGTAAAGCATTTGGTGGGAAGAGAAAGATCAAAACACACACACGATACACATTATTGTCAAATTAAGACAAGGTTCAAGGAATAATTAATCTTGTAGAGTTAATGAAGTCACATTGGATGACAGAAGAATTAAAGTACAGTTTGTTCTGAAGTTGTATGTGCATCAGCGCACTAGAGTACTTTGTAAAGTTCACATAAGGGTAAAGGTTTGTGTTATAATATGATTTTATTATGATAATATTATGTTCATATTTGTGGATTGTGGAAATAATTTTTGTTTGTTTGTTTTTGTGGTTGTGGGATTTGTTTTGTTTCTGTGAAGCCATGAAGATTAGTACAGAATTAAAGTTTTAGAATAGAGTTGTGCCTTATCATTGTAGAGTTGATACCTTTTAGCCTCAAATCCAAAATATGCAACTGCTACAGTGGGAGAACGGTACACGCTCGAGCCCTGATGCTAGCTGGAGGCAGAAGCATATTTTCCATCGAGATTACTCACATGGGTACACTACCAAACGCCACCGTCAGCGACCAACTAGTTCTGAACTTTTTTTTTCACTAGATGCCACCGCAGTCGGCTGCTGGCGACGAACGTTGTAACGTAAGAGCGTTAGTCAAAGATAACCTTCAATTTTTTTCCACAAGTGTAATTAGTGGAAGTTTCTTTATCATGCCATAAATCCATGACTTGGGACCGCCGGCTTTACTTCACTTCCGAAGGAACCTGGAAAGCTTTCTTTACTGCATCATGTAATGTGTGTTTGTGCTCCGATTATCGGTGTGATATTATAGCGCATGAGCCATAGCCTGTTTCAGCCTTCTCATTAGACATTGCTACGTTATACAGTCAGAGATGGATTTATAACACACTTAAGTACCCACTTTTCTGCCTAGTATTGATATAGGAAACGCAGCCAATGGCCATAAGCTGGGCATTTTTTATTGAGCCCGAGGGCTCCCGACAAGTTTAATTTCAAGTAGTTCCAACTTTCGCTACAAATGCTACTGCCACTAACACTAGCGGCGAACGTTGGAACTTGAGAGAGCGTTGTGTACTAGCCAAATGTAACTCACAAATATTCCTACACACCACCAATTGCGTTGGTAGGTTCATTTACGTGCCATAAATCTATGACCTGGGCCTGCCGGATTAATAAGGTGCGTTCAAAAAGTAACGATCCGGAGGCTGGAATGCGCAAACTGGTGACGACATCGGCTAATCGTGGCGTGTGTAACGAGGTGTGGTTCCGACCTGAGCGTGGAATGTCACAGCCAGTCACTAGAGGGCACAAGTGCACGTCACGTAGGATACAAAGCGAGCAGCAGCAGCATGTATCAATCGTCAAAAGCTGCCAGTCGCATTGCAAACAGTGAAATGGAGGCGTCAACCGAAGAGCAAAGAGGTATTTTTCGATTTCTGACAGGAGTAGGGAGAACGGACATTCATCGCCGAATGTCACAAGTGTACGGCGAACACTGCATGTGCCTTGCAAGGGTCAAGGCGTGGCACAAGCGTTTCAGGGAAGGACGGGTGTCGTTACCCTGGTCTGGGGCACCCCCCTGCATTACCGATGACAACGTCCAGCTGGTTAATGTACTCATTACCCAGGACCGCCGAGTGACAGTGAACGCCATAGCCGCCGTGGTCGCTCCACGACAATGCACGACCTCATACGGCCAACACAGTCCTGGCACTCCTTCTGGAATTCAAATGGGAGGGCACCCTCCATACAGTCCAGACTTCTCTCCATGTTATTACGCCATGTTTGGACCCCTGAAAAGGGCTCTGCGGGACCAACGATTCACATCGGACGCCGATGTCCAGCTGTACGTGCGGAACTGGTTCACATCGCAGCCCAGGGAATTTTATGAGACAGCCATTCACCGCCTCGTGTCACAGTGGGAAAAGTGCCTCAACAGCCAGGGCCAATACTTCTAACATACAGGTACTGGTTTCTGTAATTATGCTTCCGGCTCGTTACTTTTTGAACGCACCTTATACTTCCCCTCCGAAGGAAGACTTTCTGAAGGATTTTAACGCTCTTAAAGAATCCGACGAGTTCGTCTGGGTTTGAACCCACCATCTTGGGCATAGCAGTTCAGCTTGCTACCGACTATGCCTAGTATTGTGACCCCATTTTTTTTTATCATCATCAAAACTCATTTTCCAAGGCAAGAGATATGGAGTAATTTCGGAATTATAGGACCTATCTTCCTCTACCCTGCGTGTCATTAGACGGACAATGTCGTATTAAACTTCTAGAATTAGAAAAAGTAAACTTTTCCTCATTCAAGTAGCCGAGGAACTGACAAAGGACAGATGGAGAATAACAGTCAGTTGTGAGGGGTTGCTAGGCAACGAGTCGTATTGCTAACATCACGTGACGTCAGAGAAGCTGAGGGCAGCAATTCCCAACGTGCTAATGACTTTCCGCAGGAGCAACGCAAAGAAAGTGACATAGACTGTCATAAAATCCACAAGGGTATTTTATTAAATATTCGCTCTTCTACCGACCGTGTCTCCGTCAACATATTGCGATGAAAGAGGAGAGGCCACGCACAAACTTTCAGTTTCTAACTCCGTTCCGCACAGTAGAATTACATTTTGAGCTCGGTCGTTCTGAACACACTCACATAAAAAAGAATGATTGCAATTAAGTTAAACTGTTATTCTATGATAATGATGATGATAATTGTTGTTTTAAGGGGCCTAACATCTAGGTCATCGGCCCCTAATGGTTTGGGTGATCTTGAAGATGATAATGAAATGTAAAAAATAACTTGTGAGACTAACTACTAACTTGTAAACTAGAAGAAGAAATGGAAAACAAAAGGAGAATAAGGCAAATAAAGGACATTAGGAAAAGAAATGCCTTCAACTCTCGAAGAGTGCGGATTGAGGGTCTTGGAAGGAAGGAGAGCCATGAAAGGCAGAAAGGAAAGTGAAAAAGGAGAGGTAAGGGACAAAAGGGGAAAACGGATCCAGCCATGGAATCCCTCGGGGTCGCCAACTCCCAAACTCACCAGCCGTGAGCCCCTGAGGGTGTAGCAATATCCAGGGTGCACCAAAAGTGGTGGGGCTACATACACCCGGCCTCCTTGAGGGCTTTGGGCAGAAGGCAGGAGATAACATGAAAAGAAAAAGAAGGCTGATCCCTCGCAGAAGGAGGGAATCAGAAAAGATGAGACAAGGGCCAATTAAAGCGGGAAAGGAAGAGACTCCCTAGGCCTCAGATACCCTAATACCGTCGGGGTCGGAAGAGAACAAGAGTTGACCAAGTGAGGTCGACAGGAAAGAAGACTGAGAGGAGCCCGGCACAAGTAAGTGGAAGCAATGCCGGACTCAGCTGGGGCCCCGTGGTCGCCAACCCACGTCACACTAGATGTGAGCCCCTGGGGGATACTGTATTTCTGCTTTTATTGCAAAGGAGAGTTGTTGTTATTTCATTTGAGGGGTTTGGGACGTCTAGTCCATCAGCCCCGTGGAGTGGTGTGTGTTGAACTTGTCAGATAACCTGTGTTTATGTGATGACTGTAGTGGCGTGCATAACTGTGCTAGGGACAGGGATGAGGTAGGTGCCCCGGGACTTCCTGGAGGGAGTGCGGTAAAACCCGAGTAAAAGCACACTCAAGATAACCGCTGCCAGCGCCGGGATTCAAATCTACGAAAATTGGAATGCTTCAGCTGCCCTCGCGGCCGTGGTGCACAATGGTGATAGTATATACAATATGTACATTTATTCAGTTACAGCAGTTAAACTTCCGCAACTTGTCAAGATTAATTTGTTACTTATAATATGCGATTATTTGTTATGATATTATTGCTTATTGACCCTCAAGTTTGCTTTTTGATGTGTAACATGTTTCCGCTCGGTTGCTGGATAGTTTTGTGGGAGTGATTTTGAAAATTGGGGACGGAAGTGGATCGGAACGATCGAGCTGGCAGGGGTGGATCGAACGGAAGTATGCGCTGCCCGCTCGATCGATCGAACGGAAGTGTACTAACTGGCAGTGGTGGAAAACGGAAGTATGCACTGCCCGCTCGATCAATCGAACGGAAGTGTACTAGCCGGCAGTGGTGGAAAACGGAAGTATGCACTTCCCGCTCGATCGATCGAACGGAAGTGTACTAGCTGGCAGTGGTGGAAAACGGAAGTATGCACTGGCCGCTCGATCGTTCGATCCAGCTGGCACTGGTAAGAGAAACAATGAGCGCGCGGTGTCGAAAATGACGTACTCTCGGCCATGTGGAATGTATATGATATACTGAACGGAAAACGCTCATGCGGACTCTGGTGTCAAGTGATTGAAACAAATGACATGGTACATCTTCGAAGTCTTCGTATCAGTATTTAAATGGTAAAATGCCTTAATATCAAACATTGTAAGTAGTCGGCATTGCCGGTATTGTGTTTCTGCACAATAGCTAATCAAATATTAACCCACATAACGGTAATGCAGTCATCAATATAATATAATCGTTGTGGTTATACGAGAATTGAGCAAGCCTTCATGAACTATTACTGAATACATTCTCTTTACTTACAAGAGGGCCTATTCATAAGGCATTTTAAACTCAATTTCACGCAGGAACATTATCGAAACAAACAATATATAAATGAAACTTAATTCCGTAATGCAGTATTATTGGAACGTGGAAATAAGTCACCATCTTGTGCACAAAATTTGCGTAGTCGAAATGAACGTGGGGTTAGTGCTTATGACTGTGAATCTAGAGATCTTGTGTTCGAATCCCGGACGGGGTAGATATTTTTGCCACCAGATTATCATTTTAAACGATATTTATCATATCAATTTGACTCATTTTAACAGAATCCATATGAAATTCCCTGTTGGTCTGTGAATGAACAGGACCTGTTTATAAGGAATTTAAGGTTATGAGCGGTGTCGTGTCTATTAATGTAGTTGATCCATTTCGTATTCTTTATTTAGGCTAGTGCAGGTGGAAGTTACAAATCATCTAATAAAATGAGTTCCGTATTATAAACTACAATATCTGTAAAACACTCCCTTTTACAATAGATTAATATTTGTGCCAATAATACTATAAAATACCGGCGTATCAACAATTTCACGTGAGGTTTCTTCTATGTTAGATGTTACACATCATATGCGACTACTGTAAGGCTCGTAATTTTTTATTTACTGTGATATCTGTGATTGTTAGTGAATGGCCAGGTTGGTATTAAATATAATAATAATAATAATAATAATAATAATAATAATAATAATAATAATAATAATATTGGTTTTACGTCCCTTTTAACTACTGCAACTTTTAGAGACACCGGAGTGCCGGAATTTTACCAAAAGAGGATCTTTAACGTGACAGTAAATGTACTGACACGGCTCCCTCGCATTTGCACACCCTAAAATGTCAACTAACTGTGCCTGGATTCAACCCTGCAAACTTGGGCACAGCTGGCAAGAACGTTACCGCTGAGCCACGCAGCCAGTCGTATTGAATATTAACCTAGAGATGTGGGATCCGTTCTCGTGCAACAGCTATAGCTTCCATTGGCTACGCAAACAACCACAGACATCACAATAAACAAGCACACTTGAAGGTCAGTAACCACACACATTTCTTAACAAAAAAATATACATATAACTAACAATTCATGACAAGTTGCGCAAGTTTATAATTACTGCTGCAACTAAATAAATATCTATATATACTAGCATTACCCGTCGCGGCTTCGCCCGCGAATATTCTTGTTGTAAAGAGTACACTTAGCAAAATCTCAATCATGAATGCTATGACTGATTTATCCTTGGTATGAATAATCAGACTTTATCAATTCAGCTACTGGTTTCTCATTACTTCATAGGTATATCAGAGCGAAGTTAATTTTCTGGGAATATCACAGACACTGTTAATTTAAGGGCCTTTAAATGTGGTTTTCGGAGACCCTTTATAGTCGGGTGAAAAAGACCTTTCGTACCACACACACACGTGAAAACTGCGTGAAGAAATTCTAGAGTGCCCCTTGACCCCCTTAAGCGCATTATACTATATATATTGATGAATTTTACAACTTAATTTGGTTCCGTGATAGCCTATTAAGTTAACCGTCTGGAAACTTTCACAGTAATGTAATAATTGGAATTGCATTGCGTCCTACAGAAATAGATGGACCTGTGAGATTCTGTTACCATGGTTACCGTGTAGCATTCTTCCATTATTTCATTGTAAATATACATGTTTTAAGGTATTTATTTAATTGTGAGGCATTTAAAGAGTAAGTGAGTGCGTTTTGCTTACGCATTGGGTTATGCTGAACCTGTAAGTACCCTATGTGTGTAGGTTGTGTTAATGGGACCATATTTTCGGTACAAAACTGGAATGGGACCTTATCAGAATAATATAGGGAAGGATTGTAAATACCAATAGCGTAACTGTAAAGGATCGGATGATGATTGCTTGACGATTGAAACTGGTCTTCCAAGTGAATGTATTATTAATATCATGTACCGGTACACCTTTCTTTTTCAGGTTTAGAGAAACAGCTAAGAAACTTTTATGTTAATTATACGCCAAATCAATACTAACAGAAAACACACTTAAATGTCTACAATTTAAAGACTATTTCAAGTGTACATGTTTCGAAACAACAACTAACCTTGAAAATATTGATATTTAATATTTGAATGTTCATTCAGTTCTTATTGATTAACATGTTGCTATTCTTGTTACTGTTCTTATTGATTCTCCTGTTAATGGCAATGCATATCAGTAACATATAAATTAAATATTAATATTTATTCAAGGTTAGTAAACACCATTAAACCATAACATGTTTCAACAAGGTTTTTTTTTGTCGTGTGGCCTCCTCAGAGGCCGAGTGCAGGTCTTTCTATTCGACGCCCGTGGGCGACCTGCGCGTCAGGATGAGAGATGGAATGGATGAAGACGAATGAAACTGGGCAAGGATGTGGAAGGAATCGGCCGTGGCCTATCAGAAGGTACCGTCCCAGCATTTGCCTGATGTTGAAAATGGGAAACCACGGAAAACCATTTCAAGAACGGCAGACGGTGGGGCTCGAACCCACGCGTCTACCGAAGCAGCAGAGAGCTTGGTCCCATGACCTAACGCTGCGCTTTAGCCAGCTGAGCCACTGCTGTCGGTTAACAAGGGAATGACATATGAGGGTTAGGATGGTTCTTACAGGGTTATTTTTTCAAATTCCAACAATATTAAACAACTATAATGTGTTTGATTTTCCTAGATTCGAGATGCCGCTGCGTACTGGCTCATATAAAAAAATATTATGTATATAGATTACATTTTGCAAGTATTTTCAATCTAAATTACGTCTTGTGAGTATTTTCAATCTAAATTGCATTTTGTAAGTATTTGTTAATGTAAAATCCATTTTGTAAGTATTTTGAATCTAACTTTTTGTGGGTATTTTGAACCTGAGCTGCATTTAGTGCGTGTTTTCAATATAAATTATTTTAGTGAGTGTTTTCACTCTAAATTGCATTTTATGAGTGTTTTCAGTTCGAGTTACATTTTGAAAATATTTTCCACGTAAATTGGTTTCTTCGTTGTGGTTCCCATTTCTTTTTCACTATCACCCAGACAATTAGGGGCGGATAGCCTAGATCAACATCATCACTCTGCTACGGTGGTGAGTGTTAATACATATAGAACCATTCTGATGCCCTATTTTGAAAGGTGTTTGTGAGTACAGCGAATTTATTTCCGAGGTCTGGATATTGCAGATAGGCTAAGTATAGATGAACTAATTGAGTTCTCAGTCCACTGTACCAAAAGTTAATTTTGTTTTCTTTAATAATGCTGTCAAGTTCCACGAGACACGTCAAGCTGATATGCCGGCCAGAATGACGGGGGAATATGCTGACGAGGAAATATTTTCATACCATATTCTACACGCAAATTCATAGCGACATGAATATCTAAGTTTTAGCCTAACACTAACATTGCATTTCAAAGGTCATTTATTATTATTATTATTATTATTATTATTATTATTGTGTGTGTTTGAGTCTTCTGCCTTTTGACTGGTTGATGCAGCAATCCATGTCTCCCTGTCCCCAGGCAATCGCTTTATCTCTAAATAGTAACCACGCCTCACATCCGAGGCAATCTGTTTAACATATGAGTCGTCAATTTACAAAACTCGTTTAATCCACTTGTGAATAAGAATCATTTCACGAGAAACGTTTCTCTGGACTTTGCCTCACGTATATTTTGTGTTTGTTGTTTTCTACTTTTTTGCTTTGAGTTTTTGGTTTAGTGTTTAGTTTGTGCTTTTGGTTTTGAATTTTACATTTTGCTTTTCTTTCTTGGTTTTGTATTGGTTTTCTGCTTTTGCTTTTTTGAATTTTGAATTTTTCTTTTTGTTTCTTGTTATTTGTTTTCTGCCTTTGCTTTTGTTTTTGAATTTTGCTTCATCTTTCTTGTTTTGGTTTTGTGTTTGTGTTCAGTTTTTGCTTTTTTGCTTTTTGATTTGTGTTTTTTTTTCGTTTTCTGCTTTTGCTTTTGTGTTTGAATTTTGCTTTTTGCTTCGTCTTTTTTGTTTTAGTTTTGTGTTTGTTTTCTGCTTTAGCTGTTTTTGAATTTTGCTTTTTGCTTTGTGTTTCTTTTTATTGCTTTTGCATTTGTGTTTGAATTTTGCTTTTTGTTTCGCGTTTTTTTTTTTTGTTATGGTTTTGTGTTTGTTTTCTGGAAAATCAAAATAAAACAAAACAAAACAAAAAATAAAACAATTTAAAACAAAATAAAACGAAATATATTAAAACAAAACAAAATCAAAAATAAGTAAACAAAACGAAATAAAATAAAGTAAAATAAAATAATTAAATAAATAATGTTACGACATGATCCTTATTCACAAGTGGATTAAACGAGTTTTGCAACTGGACGACTCATACAATAACCTGGTCTACCCCTAAAGTTCTCGTATTTGACCCTTCCTTCCCTAATCAAATTTGCTATTTCTGGATGTCTTGGTATGTGTTCTACCAACCTATCTCTTCCCTTAATTAGCAGTCGCCAGAAAAATCTCTCCTCTCCCACTCGTCTTAATGCCTGTTCATTTGTTACTCTATCTACCAATCGGATCGTCATCATTCTCATGTAACACCACATTTCAAATGATTCTATTCTCCTCTTTTCTCCTGCGCCAACAGTCCAAGTTCTACTGCCATAGGGTGACTCGCTCCAGATAATGGCTATCGAAAATTACTTCCTAATACTTAAATCCATAATATATTTCCTGTCAATAGATTTATTTTCTGTAGAAATTCTTTCCTTGCCTGAGCCGAGTTACTTTTTAGCCCATTTTCACTATATGAAAAAAAACATATACAGTAAAACCCCTCTTGTCCGCCCTCGGCTAGTCCGTCGCCCCGGATGATCCGACCGTGCTCGAGCCGAACACGACCCGACTCGTAGCGGTGACTCACTACACGACGCGCCATTGTTGTTTACTGGTACTTGTTACCACTTGTCCGTTTTAGTGCTCCTTCATTCTCTCCTATCGTTCCTGTCGTTCTCCGTGTTTGGTACAGTACGTACTATGAAGTTTTTAGTGCTTACTGTTCGCTGGTTTCACGACATTGTTCTTCTATGTTCGTTACAGTACTGTACACTAATTTGTTTTATGTACATTGTGTGTACTGGACAGTTGAGTGTGTTTTTTTCAACATTTCAGGAGTGGAACATAAACACGTTACTCTTTCATTAGATGAACAAGAAGTTCCGTGAAGAACTATACAGCCTACTTTTCATGCCAATGATTATTCTACAGTATATGAACCTATCTAGAATAATGACGAAATTAAGTTGGTAATATCGAAATATCTAATTAGTTCAAAATATACCTGGTATAATGTAGCCTAATAGAGCACTACAGTTGGCAGCCCTGGTGACTGAATATATTCTTAGTTCCATCTCTTAAGGTACAGAATACAAAATTTGGTTCAATTCCAATGGACGTTACATGCAGTTAGACACTGGATCTTTCAGCACGCGTAAAAACATGTTGCCAACAATACCATGCGTGTGCTGGTCAGAAATAATCTGAAATATTATGATATCTTGTTGTGCCAATTTTGGATGAAATCCATTTGTTAGTATAGAAGTTACATGTATTTTAAAATTGGACATATCAGCAGGCATAGAATCATGTTGGCAGCACTGACTTATATTAATTACTCCAAATTATCTAAGAGGGTCAGGTGCTATACGTTTGCAAAGTATAGAGCTGTTGGCTTGCATACTTTCTGATATATTGATATTAGGGTAAAAAAAGACAGCATTTATTAACAGTTGGCAGCCCTGATTGCTCTTAACAATACTTATAGCCATATCTGTTATGGTACACATAGCACATACGAAATTTGGTTGAAATCCAACTGATAGTACCAATTTTTAAATACATGCAACATCTATACTATCAGCAGGCTTATAATCATGTTGGTAGAACTGACGTATATAAGTTACTCCAAATTAATCGAAAATGTCAGAATATACGTGTGCATAGTTTAAAGCTGTTGGCTTGCATACTTTCTGATATATTGGTATTTGGATAAAAAAAAATAGAGAGAGCAATTATGAACAGTTGGCAGGCCTGGTGGCTATTAAGAATACGCTCAGTCATATCTGTTTATGTACAGATATTACATACAATATTTGGTTGAAATCCAATTGATAGTGTAGAAGTTATATGCATTTAAACATTGGACCTATCAGAAGGCTTAAAATTATTTTGGCAACACTATCATGGTTGGCCTCCTGGAAATTAAACTGAAATAGTATTATCTACATGTGTGCCAATTTTGGAATAGCTGCCATGCATACCTTGCAAGATATCCAACATGGAGCTCAAATTTCTAGTGCGTTTTTTCCAGCAGTTGGTAGCACTGACATCATTTTCAAATATGGACGAGAGATATTCCGGTGCACATCTTTACTCATACTAAATTTGGTTTTGATTGCTGCAGCCGTTTAGGAGTTGATAGGGGACACACACACACACACACACACACACACACAGCCAGACAGACAGACAGACAGACAGACAGACAGACACACATTTTCCCGGATCGATCTCATAAGTCTACTTTTTCCTCATTTTTGCAAAATGTGAAAAGTAGGCTAAAAATTAGCAGTGCTACTAAGACTGGGCAAAGGAGAATCACTTCAAGGAATTGCCAAGGAACTCAATGTAGGCGTTACGACAAAGTTTGGTGAAGGAATCGGAAAGAAATTGAATCGTGTACAGTGAGGATAGATGGTGAAACGCTCTTATAAATCACAAAACATTGAGAAAGCCTAAATTTGAACTGCTTGACAAAGCATTGTGGATGTGGCTATACCAAGAAAGAAGGAAAGGAACCCCGATATCTTGAGTTCAGAGATTGTTTATTTTAATGTAAATCCGTATTTTTCGGTACTTTCTGTTAATCCGACCTTTTTTTGCGTTCCGACCAAACCCTCAGTCCCAAAGGTGACGGATTACAGGGGTTGTACTTTAGTTCCGTGAAGAATTAAATGGCCTATTTTTTAGCCTACTTTTCTCATTTTGCAAAAATTGAGGAAAAAGTAGACTTATGAGTTCGATCCGGGATAATGTGTGTCTGTCTGTCCGTCTGTCTGTCTGTCTGGCTGGCTGGCTGGCTGTGTGTCCGTCCCCCACTATCAACTTCTAAACGGCTGCAGCTATCGAAACCAAATTAGGTATGAGCAAAGATCTATACCTGAATATCTCACGCCCATATTTTAAATTGACGTCAGTGCTACCAACTTCTGAAAAATCGCAATTGTAATTTGAGCTCAATGTTGGATATCTCAGAAGTTATGCATGCGAACTATTCTAAAATTGGCACACATATAGACAATAGCATTCCAGATTAATTTTCAGAAGACCATACATGCCAGTAGTGCCAACACGAATCTAACCCTGCCGATAGATCCAATTTCTAAATACATGTAACTTCTATACTATCGATTGGATTTCAACCACATTTCGTATGTACTATGTGTACTACAGCAGATATGACTGTGAGTATTCTAATGAACCACCAGGGCTGCCAACTGTTAATAAATGCTCTCACTATATTTTAACCCTAATAGCAATATATCAAAAAGTATACAAGCCAACAGCTCTAAACGTTGCACACGTATATTACCTGACATTCTACCTTAGCTTGGAGTAACTTACAGTATATACATCAGTGTTGCCAACACTATTCTAAGCCTGCTGAAAGGTCCAGTTTTTAAATGCATATAACTTCTATACTAACAAATGGATTTCAACCAAATTTCGTATGTGCTTTGTGTACCATAACAGTTATGACTATGCGTATTCGTAAGAACAAGCAGGGCTGCCAACTGTTAATAAATGCTCTATTTGTTTAATCCTAATATCAATATATCAGAAAGTAGGCAAGTCATCATCTCTAAATTTTGCACACGTAGGCTATAGTACCTGAAATACTAGATTAATTTGGAGTAACTAATATACCTCAGTGCTGCCAAGATGATTCTAAGCTTTCTGATAGTTTCAATTTTTAATTACATGTAACTTCTATACTAACAAATGCATTTTATCCAAAATTGGCACTATTATAGATCGTAATATTTAAGATTAATTCTGAGCATCACATATATGACATTTTTCCCAACATGATTTTATGCGCACAGATAAATTCAACATCAGACAGCATGTAACATCCATACTATCCATTAGACTTCAGCCAAATTTTGTATGTGCATTCTATACCTTAAGAGATGTAACTAATTATATATTCAGAGTCAGCAGGGCTGCCTACTGTAGTAAGTTACTCTATTACTCTATTACATGATTTCGTCATATAATAATGAAGATATCATAGTCGTCGTACTTTGGAACTAGTGCAAGTCCAGTCTTAAATCAAAGCTTTCGTCGTTCCAGATAACTCACTTCGTCACACCTCCATCACTGGAAGATGTGTGTCCAAAGCTACACGATGAGGCTCCTAACGCTAAGGAATTGTGCACTGGTATAGCCCATCATACCAATCTTTTCTGCAGTCTCCCGAATAAGAAGCGTGAAATCCTGATTTTTTGAAAACAATTGAACATTATTAGATGTCACTATACTAAGCTCAGAATAAAGATTCACTGTGCCGAGTTTCATTGCACTCTAGTAATAAGATCGACAGAAAAGTTATTTTAAATATTTAAAAATCACTTGGCCACGATGTTGTTTTTGTTTATTAATATTTGGAGAGTCACATATATTGCTTAACAGCCCTCTAACACCTTACAAAATGTCAGATTGGTTAAATAGTTTCGAAGATGATGAGAGCTGGTGTAAAGTAATTTATGGCATAAAACCCATGTTGGACTATTTTATGTATATGCATATCTATGACTTTAGACTTTATTCTCGCTTTTCCCGTATTGATTATGATATATTACACCAATATCCACTTTACAATACATTGTTTTAAATACGATGTCCTTACACTCTTAGATACTTGTTTCGGCTCTGTGAGCCTTCTTCAGTCAAACACATTAATGATTCTCATACGACAGTCTCTCTGTTGATCTTGTTAAGAAACTTAAAAAAAATACAGTCGTCAAAGTTATTTAAAAATGGACATAAAATGCTTAAAGAATTCGACTATGTGCAGAAGTTCAAATCATAGGCCCTTCGTCGTTGAAATCCCAATTCAAACACAGGTCCTGTAACAGTAAAGAAAAAGGGGGGATGATTGGGGTGGGGTCCTAGTAATCTACATTTTATCGGGAAACTGAAACAGATTTTAAAATTTGGGCATAAAAAATTGTATTGTAAAGTGGATATTGGTGTAATATATTATGTATATGCTATAGAATTATATACCAGCAGATGAATATTATAATCGTGGCTCATTATATCAACCTACATATTTATCGCTTGTCTAGGTCACTAAAAATAAGCATGTAAGTTTCTAACATTTTTCACAGCCACCATTTTCAGGTTCTCGTAAAAATTGAATTCAATTAGACGCCAGCATATTAAACCTTGTATGAAGATTTACATGGTAAATTTTACGGCGCCGGGATAATTAAGTCAGGAAAAAAAATCCATAAAAATATTGAAATTTCGCGTCATCCCCATGTTGGTTTTGTGCTCATCATGTTATTGAAAGTCCCTTAGGTGAGCTTACGTCAATAGCATCTATCAACCTGCAAAGGTTGATCCAATATACATAAGCAACGAACTGATTACCATGATTACCGTAGCAGGCGCGGATTCAAGGGGAGGGTCACGGGGGTCATGACCCCCCCCCCCCCCCCAAACGGAGACCCATTTTTTTAACGCAAAAAAAAAACGAAAACACAATAACCAGGCAAATAAAACATAACGAATTTTAACTGAATAACAGGTTTTTCTTTTATTTTATTCAATACTGAAAATATCTTTATTGAACTGCAATTATTATGTTCTGTTACAACTGTACATATTTACAACTTCATACCTGTTATATAAAAACGAATATTTTTGGTGGCTAAATGCATCAAATTTCTATCCATGTATCTTGCTAAATAAATTGGTCTGGTTTTGTACGTTTGGTTATTTTCTGAATGCGTTTTTAGTGATACCATTTTTCTTAACAATTTCGATTCTCTGACCCCCTCCAAAGCCAAACTCTAGATCCGCGCCTGTACCGTAGTGTCAGGTAAACGACGCTAATTCCAGAAACTTCAGCCCAGAAACATATCCGTATTAGAATTAAAAGACGATTTCTTGGGTTAGCCATAATACACCACACAGTGCAAAATTATAGGCTACTTCAGAATTAGATAATGCTGTCGATATCAAAAATCCTAGTCGTAAATAAGCGAGAATTCATCACAGACGTGCAGTGCTGGATCATGTACGTATTTTGTATGATCATCTATGTATACTAGGTCAGCAGAGTAATCTTTACGTTGCTTTAGGAACGCAGGCTCTTAGTTACGTGTCTTAGAATTGTTTGTTTCAAATTTGTTTCGTATAATGTTGAATGCTGAGAAGTGTAGAACTTATCGCGTATGGAAATTGGTGGAGCAAGAAAAAAACGAGTTTTTAAAAACTTTCCTAAACACACAATTCTCCTCCAAAACTAGGCCTACCAGTGCATTAAAGTAAAAAGCGTTTCAAGGATGCAATGAAGCTCAGACTTCAGAAAGTCATATGCATATCCTTGATTCTTTGTTCGTTTTTTGTTTAGCAGAGAAAATTTACTAATTATTTTAAATTACTTAACAAAGAATTTTAAATAAGTCTATCAGCTGCTTGGGTCCCTCGTAATTTTGTTGTGTTGAGTACATGTGTGATCTTCAACGAGACAGACTGAATGAATGAATGTGGTGCACGTGGAGGTAGTCTGTATTATGCCTATTTCATCGATCAGCACAATCAAGTGCTGCGAGTTTCAAAACATCTGTACAAATAGTATGTGCGCTACCCCGTCCCCAGTGTATTTGTGATCGTACGGCAAGAATACACTGCACATGTAGCTGTAGGTTGAACGTATGGTAAGAACTTCCAGTCATCTATCGAAAATTGAAGTTCATTCGCCTTCGCTTACACTCAGGTCCAAGAACTGAAACCTATAATGATCATGGAGTCCATTTTAATATTTAAGGATTATAATTATGTTTTATTTTTAACTTAAATGGTTCGAATATAACTACTTACGCTTTCGATGTTACTGGTAACTTACTTGAAATAAATAGAACAATTATACCGGCGAGTGTGACAAATCGTTGAGGCAAAAACTTCCTGTACCCACAAAAATGGTACAGTAATGATTGAACTCCAGAATTAGCTTCTGACTCATACAATCTGATATATTGAACTATTAATTAATCTACCTTGTAAATGTCCATCACTGTAGAAAGAGAAACATCCGGATTTTCGATCCATGTCACACGACAGAAGGTCCAAAAATTAGGAATAACGTATAGCCTAGCTATGACAACGGAATGGCTTTCCTTCAAGGAGTCAGACTAGAAAGATTTGAAAATGGAACTGCAGCCGGGATTCAAATCCGACTTCTCTGAAGTGAACATAGACGTGTTAAGAAATTTAAGGTACACTACGACCAGAACGCATTTTGAAAGATATGAACATTGGAAATGAGTCTTGTAAAATTACCGTCATCTCTACAATACCCAGAAATTGACACATCTGCACTCTCTTCATCTAATAATTCCCCCAGGGGCTCACGGCTAGTTGAACGTGGGTTGGCGACCATGAGACTCCAGCTGATTCCAGCATTGATTCCACTTTCTTGTGCCGGGCTCCTCACTGTCATCTTTCCTGTCGACCTACCTTGGTCAACTCTTGTTCTTTTCCGACCCCGATGGTATTAGGGTTTCCGAGGCCTAGGGAGTCCATAAATTCCCCGCCTTAATTGGTCCTTGTATCATATTTCCTGTTTTCTCATTCTTCGAGGGTTCAGACCACTCGATTTTCTTTTCATAACATATTTTGCCTTCTACTCAAGGCCCTAAAGGAGGCAGGGTGTGTGTAACCCCACCACTTACGGTGCATCCTGGATAGTGCTACACCCATAAGGGCTCACAACAGATGAGCACGGGAGTTGGCGTCACCGAGGGATTCCTGAGCTGGGTCCAGTTTTTTCTCCTTTTGCCAATGCCTTTGGGGCGGGCCCTCTCCTCTTTCCCTTTCTGCTCTGCCTTTCATGGCTCTACTTTCTTCGAAGTCCCTCAATCCTCATTATTCGAGAGTTGATGGAATTGCTTTATCTTTCTATCTTTAATTTCCTTTTCTCATTTAATTTTCCCTTTTTCTTCTAGCTGGAAAGTTAATTATAAGTTTGTAATTAGAAGTTGTAGCAGTAGATGTAGATTCATTTCTTTAACATTTTTCGCTTTCACCCATATCATTGTTGTTGTTTGAGTCTTCAGTCTTTTGACTGGTTTGATGCAGCACTCCATTCCTCCCTGTCCTGAGCTAATCGTTTCATCTCTACATAGCTACCACACCCTACATCCGAGGCAATCTGTTTAACATATTCTAACCTTGGTCTACCCCTACAGTTCTTGTCCTCGACCCTTCCTTCCATAACTAAGCTTGCTATTCCTGGGTGTCTTAAAATGTGTCCTACCAACCTATCTCTTCTCTTCATTAGCAGTCGCCAGAAACATCCTTTCTCTCCCACTAGTCTTAATAACTCTTCGTTTGTAACCCTATCTACCCATCTGATCTTCATCATTCTCCTGTAGCACCACATTTAAAACGCGTCAATTCTCCTCTTTTCTGCTGCACCAACAGTCCAAGTTTCACTTCCATAGAGCGCCACGCTCCAGACAAAGGCCTTCAAAAATGACTTCCTAATACCTAAATCTATATTCGATGTCAACAGATTCCTTTTCTGTAGAAATGCTTTCCTTGCCTGAGCTAACCTACTTTTTATATCCTCTTTGCTTCGACCATCACTGGTTATTTTTCTTCCTAAATAACAGAAGTCTCCTACTTCCTTTAAGTTTTCACCTGCCAATTGGATGTCCATAGAGGTTTCTGATTTATTTCGGCTGCATTCCAATATTTTTGTTTTACATTTATTAATTTTCATCATGAATTTGTTCCTCATGACTAGGGGCCGTATTTTTTTGGTAATAGCGATACGCGCGAAATTGTTTTATACCTCCTCTCTTGCCTATATATGACCTTGTAGGTACTTAAAGTAGCGTATTTTAGCCAAATGAACTCGCGAAATCACGAAATCTGATTTATTGCACGAATTGCACAAATAATCACGAAATATACTCCACTTGATACGAAAATGCTAAATATTATCGAAAAAGCTCTCCAATAAACGTTTAAATTCTTCTGAGGAATTGTGTGCATTCAGTTCCGCCATCTCTAAGGCTATCTATGAAAATCGATATCCGCTATCGATTACATCAAATAGCGTTGTGGTCGTAGATACATCAGAGCGAGTTTGCGACTGATAAAACTATCAGCAAACATCCAGCATTTAAGTATGAAAATGCCGAAAATTAAAGTCACAACAGTTTTCTCGAGGGCCGAGGAATACAACAGTGAGGGGTTCTATGTATTTGACGCTGCAGGAAAGATTCTAATGTGTAAATACTCCAATGTTCGTATTCAGTGGGAACGAAAAGACACGTGCGATAAACACTGCAGGGATTCAGAAACGCATAAGGAGAGGAAGAAAGAAGGGAATGAACATAATTCTAAGCTGCAAATAACATTCGGCGATACTCTACACATCGCAAAGAAGCTTAAAACCCCCTTATCACATCATCTGTTAGATTTATCCCATACTATAATGAAGATTTCAGAAGGAACATTGATCAATATGACAATTTATTTCGCGAAATACCCACCGAAATACCGTCAGTATTAATACCGAAATCAACGGTTTTATTTCACCAAAAAACAAGATGTTCGGTAAAGAACATATAGCCTACTTTCTCCTAAATGCATGGGTATTGTTATAACTCTTTGTCCTTTTCAAGGAGTATAATTGAATGTTGGTTGTAGTAGCTTGTTGAAATACAACGTGCTGTAGGGATATTAAACATGAATATGAGGTGCCCTTTGCTAGTGCTACCTCTGTAAAAAAATCATTCAATTCGGTTTCACCGTGTTTGAATTGATATGGGGAATGGATTTGCACACATACATGGCCGCTATTTGCAAACTATTGGGCTGATGATCTTGTAGTCAGTCACAAGGTGCTTTCAACAAAAAGGCATGTTGTTGCAAAATCTGGTAGAGATCAAATTATTAGGATGGTCGTAATTTGATTTAAGCTTTTAACATTTTGGTGGCCGCGATTACGTTTCCGTCAATATGGCGGTGATATAAAACATGACTTTGAGGTGCCCTTTGCTAGTGCTACCTCTGTAACAAATTTCGTTCCATTCGGTTTCACCGTGTACGAATTGATAGGGGGAATCGATTTTCAAACAAAGATGGCCGCCATCCGCAAAATATTAGGCTAATGACCTATTAGTTTGGTCAAAGGATGCTCCCTCCATAAAGGTATGTTGTTGCAAAATTTGGTAGAGATCGGATGATTAGGTTAATCGTAATTTGATTTAAACTTTGAACATTTGTGTGGCCGCCAATACGTATCCGTCAAGATGGCGGCGATATAAAATATGACTTTGAGGTGCCCTTTGCTGGTGCTATCTCTGTACCAAATGTCGTTCCATTCGGTTTCACCGGGTTCGAATTAATAGGGGGAATCGATTTTGACACAAAGATGGCCGCCATCCGCAAACTATTAGGCTAATGACCTATTAATTTGGTCAAAGGATGCTTCCTATATAAAGGTATGTTGCTGCAAAATTTGGTAGAGATCGGATGATTAGGTTAATCGTAATTTGATTTAAGCTTTGAAAATTTGTGTGGCCGCCATTACGTTTCCGTCAAGATGGCGGCGATATAAAACATGACACTTAGGTTCCCTTTGCTAGTACTACCTCTGTACCAAATTTCGTTCCATTCGGTTTCACCGTGTTCGAATTAATAGGGGGAATCGATTTTCACACAAAGATGGTCGCCATCCGCAAATTATTAGGCTAATGACCTATTATATTGGTCAAAGGATGCTCCCTTCCTAAAGGTATGTTGTTGCAAAATTTGGTAGAGATCGGATGATTAGGTTAATCGTAATTTGATTTAAGCTTTGAATATTTGTGTGGGCGCCATTACGTTTCCGTCAAGATGGCGGCGATATAAAACATGACACTGAGGTGGCCTTTGCTAGTGCTACCTCTGTACCAAATTTCATTCCATTCGGTTTCACCGTGTTCGAATTAATAGGGGTAATCGATTTTGACACAAAGATGGCCGCCATCCGCAAACTATTAGGCTAATGACCTATTAGATTTGTCAAAGGATGCTTCCTCCATAAAGGTATGTTGTTGCAAAATTTGGTAGAGATCGGATGATTAGTTTAGTCGTAATTTGATTTAAGCTTTGAACATTTGGGTGGCCGCCATTACGTTTCGGTCAAGATGGCGGTGATATAAAACATGACACTGAGATGCCCTTTGCTAGTGCTACCTCTGTACCAAATTTCATTCCATTCGGTTTCACCGTGTTCGAATTAATAGGGGGAATCGGTTTTGACACAAAGATGGCCGCCATCCGCAAACTATTAGGCTAATGACTTATTAATTTGGTCAAAGGATGCTCCCTTCATAAAGGTATGTTGTTGCAAAATTTGGTAGAGATCGGATGATTAGGTTAGTCGTAATTTGATTTAAGCTTTGAACATTTGGGTGGCCGCCATTACGTTTCCGTCAAGATGGCGGCGATATAGAACATGACACTGGGATGCCCTTTGCTAGTGCTACCTCTGTACCAAATTTCATTCCATTCGGTTTCACCGTGTTCGAATTAATAGGGGTAATCAATTTTGACACAAAGATGGCCGCCATCCGCAAACTATTAGGCTAATGACCTACTAGATTTGTCAAAGGATGCTCCCTCCATAAAGGTATGTTGTTGCAAAATTTGGTAGAGATCGGATGATTAGGTTAGTCGTAATTTGATTTAAGCTTTGAACATTTGTGTGGCCGCCATTACGTTTCCGTCAAGATGGCGGCGATATAAAACATGACACTGAGGTGCCCTTTGCTAGTGCTACCTTTGTACCAAATTTCGTTCAATTTGCGCTCACCGTGTTCGAATTGATACGGGGGGACAGACATTCAGAGTACACACACTCACACACACACACACACACATACACACACACACAGACAGACACACTTTTGTTCGCCCTGTAGTGATCTCATAAGTCTACTTTCATTTTTTGCAAAAATCGAAAGTAGGCTAATAGAGGAAGGTATGTAAAACCTAAAAATAAATGTGGTTTCAAAATAAAATGTTCGGTTAATTTAAAACAAGATGTTCAGTAAAGAACATATAGCCTACTTTCTCCTAAATGTATGAGTATAGTTATAACTCGTTATTATCAAAGAGTATAATAGAACTATTCTTTGTTGAAGACCTTAGAAACGATTTACCTCTACCAAACGCCACGACCTAGATAAAAACTGCTACCATCATTGAAGAAAGAAAGAAAGATAAGAAGTATATCAAGAATGTTATGGATCTGGAGACATAATCGACCGGACTGGCGGCGTGGCTCAGCGGTAACGTTCTCGCTTGCTGGGCCCTAGGTTGCAGGTTCGTATCCTGGCGCAGTCAGCTGGCATTTGAGGGTGCACAAATGCGAGGGAGCCGTGTCAGTACATTTACTGGCACGTTAAAGATCCCCTTCGGGCCAAAATTCCGGCACCCCGGTGTCTCTAAAAGCAGCAGTAGTTAAAAGGGATGTAAAACCAATAACATTATTATTATTATTATTACGACCTGCCGTGGGCAACATCCAACTTTGAGTTGAGGCATGTCTTTACACGTCTGGTTGTGCATGGCTTTCACAACCCTAATTGAATTAACAAATCTTTCCATGACCCTACAGAGACGTGTGTATACAAACTATGTGGATATTTTCGATAATATAATCCTAACAGAGCGAGTGCATTCTAGCGGCCAGAATAAGAAACTTTTCAATAACATCTGGAAGTTACCTTTTTGGCAGCTAGATGTCTCGAGTAAATCTGCTGGCGAATTATGTTTTAATTAAATATATATTTTACACCATAATGTGGACAATATAACGCTTAATAACATTTTCAAGTAACGCAAAATAGGCTGTTACAAACCCTTTAAAATAAAAAGTTAAAATGTATCGTAGTATCAACTTGTCATTCTTCAAATTCGATGCGCATAGAATGATAATGGTATAGTAATCAATGGATCCCCACGTAGACTAGTCGGGACATCTAGTGGTGAAATATCGAACAATATAATCCTAACAGAGCGAGTGCATTCTAGCGGCCAGAAGAAGAAACTTTTCAATAAAATCTGGAAGTTACCTTTTTGGCAGCTAGATGTCTCGAGTAAATCTGCTGGCGAATTATGTTTTAATTAAATATATATTTTACACCATAATTTGCACAATATAACGCTTAATTTTAAAACATCTGAGTCATTACAAAACAATAAACATATAACATTTCAAGCAAAAAAACTAGCTCTGATCGGGTTTGAACCATAGGAATCTGAGCGACAGGCTATCGCTCTACCACTGTGCTAATTGTGTCAACGAATATCGTTCTATTTAAAATGACTTACATAGAACTTGTTAGCAAATAATGATTTATACTAAATGATTTCATCACTGGAGTATATTATTTATATATAAAGCATTTCATACAAAGTTTATTTATTTTTTATCAGTACGCTATATTGCATTCAATACTCAAATTAGTGAAATATAAGTCAGGCACAAGATATCCGCTGCCATCTTGTCTTATTAATGAATCAGCTGAGCTTTTTAAAATCACGTCTGCACTATAGTATTACAAAATAAACTTTTAATTTCGTACGTGCCTCTTCCTTTAGAACAGTTAAAACGATTCTCGGCTCGATAATCGGAACTGGTGGGTCCCATGATATGGATTATAAAGTTTGCATAATTCGCACGGCCGCCATCCTGAAATGGTATGGCGGACGACCTTGTAGTTTGGTCACAAGACGCATCCTATACGAAGGTATGTTGTTACCAAATTTGGTAGAGATTGGATGATTTGGTTAGTCGTTATTTGATTTTACGTTTTGAACGTTTGAGTGGCCGCCATTCAGTTTTAGTAAAGATGGCGGCGATATAAAACATGACACTGAGGTGTCCTTTGCTAGTGCTACCTTTGTACCAAATTTCGTTCAATTCGCATTCACCGTGTTCGAATTGATAGGGGGGGGACAGACATTCAGAGTACACACACTCACACACACACACACACAGACTCACACACACATACACACACACAGACTCACACACACACATACACACACACAGACAGACACACTTTTTTCGCCCTGTGTTGATCTCATAAGTCTACTTTCATTTTTTGCAAAAATCGAAAGTAGGCTAAAAACGGCCCTTACTAATAAAACAGCCTCGTAGTATCGTGATATTACCCTAGTAAGTGTAATTATGGTCACAGAGGATGAGGTATGCCAGCGCTTACCTGAGCGAGTGGTGTAGGCTGTGCTTACAGAAGCTCTCAGCTGGATTATTGTGTACAGTTGCCGCACGCACATATTGATTGTTGTTTAAGTGCTTTTTGCTGTGTTTACCGTGCATATTCCTTAGTCCTCGCTCTAATTAGGTACCGTACTCTGATTAAAACAAAAACTAAATATACTATCACAATCACACTTTAAAATGCTGACCCAAACCTGTTCGTATTAATGTGGCCAATCTAGGAAATTAGCAGGAACCTCATCTCTTTTGCGCTTGACTAGCTGCGTGGCTCACCGGTAATATTCTCGCCTGCTGTACCCAGGGTTGCAGGATTGAATCCTGGCGTAGTCAGCTGGCATTAGAGGGTGCACAACTGTGGGGGAGCCGTGTCAGCAGATTTACTGGTATATTAAAGATCCCTTGCGGGGAACAATGACGGTACCCCGGCCTCTCTACAAGCTTTGGTAATTAAAAGGGACGTAAAACCAATAACATTATTATTGTTATCCTTTGCACGTTATTGTGGCGAGGTAGATGTCTCTCATCTCTACTTAGTATAAAACGAAGTCCCCGATTCTTGGATGTTACGGGTAAACTCGAGAACCACTGGATGGATTTTGATGCGGTTTTCACCATTCTGTAAAGGATATATCAAGGATGATTTCTGTAGAAAATAATTTATTTACGATCAAAGGAAGCCGAGCAGTAACGATTTCATTGGAAAAGTCGAAAAAAAAACTTGGCGTTCGAGTGCTTTTTAAGCTTACGCTGGGCAAACCGTTAAAAATATCTAAATACTATGAGTGTAAGAATTGTTCAGCATGAAAAGTTCTACAAAAAAGTCCGCGAGAGCATAATGTCTTATCTTCAATACTTCGCCCACTATAAGTGTTTTTACGTTTTAATTTCTTCTAACCATGTCCATTCAACAACTGAGGTGACAGTTTACGAGCTAGCTAAGGGCGAGTCTATCATCCGTGTTACAGCCTAGCTAGCGGGCGAGCCTATTGCCCCAGATACAGCCAGCAGCAAACCGTTGAGTCGTGTTGAGTTAAGACTTCTGAGAACTGTGGTTGTGTTTGGAGTTTCCCTGGAAGTGCAAGTCGGGTTTTCTTCATTTCGCCTGTGAAACACAGTCAAGTTAAGATTGGACGAAAGGGGTATTTGAGTCTCATTCACTTCGCCATTCCCTGGAAGTGCACCTCACCATTCTTAAATTACGTCTGACAAGAATTTGTTGCACATGCATCTCCATGATATATAATTAATAGTCCAGTCAGTGATTTTAACCCATCATGCCGAGACGTAAAACGGATATTGGTCGATGTTCATTGACATTGGAAAAAAAGCGCTTATCACGTAATGCATTCATAACTGTTCCCGGGCGAATCCGGGTCGGGTTGCTAGTTACAGATTATTTGCAAAAATTGCCGACATAATATTGATATAAAGAACTAAAATGTTGTTCCTTACGCTTCAAGTTTGGTAGAAATCAGGTGAGTGGACCAAACACGTTCGACAGTCAACTTGCCACCACGGTGCTTTGACAATTAGAAGTGGATGCCCTTAGGAGCACTGTCTGAGTTTCATAACGAGTTCCGGGACCTTGTAGGAATGAAACTCACCATCTCAAAGGAAAGTAAAAAGAAAAACAGAAACATGAGTTCATTTGAATGTCATACGATAGAGCACTTATGAATGCCATGGCTTCAATTGTGTTGATTGGAAGGACATATAGGTATTGAGTTTCTCTGTGTACTTGTTTGTTTGTTAATTCATTAGTGGCTTTGTGATATCGTGGTAATTTATCCCCGTGTACTTGCTTGGGTGTAGAATGTGTCAGATAACCTATGTTATTGTGGTAGTGGTGTGTATATTTGTAATGCAGATGAGGATTGGGAAGGAGCCGGTCGTGGCCTTAGGTAAGGAACAATCCCGGCTTTGCCTGGAGTAGAAGGAGGAAATCACAGAATCTACTTCCAGGATAGCTGATATGGGATTCGAACCCACCTCTTCTCAGTTTTACCTCACGAGGCTGAGTGTCCTCCATTCCAGCCCTCAGATCAGAATTAAATTTCTTGACAGAGCCGTTGAATCGATCCCGAACCTCCACGGTGACAGCCAAGAATTGTAGCTACTACGCAACTACTGCTTTGCTGCTAGATATTTTAACTCATTAGTGATCTGGGTAGAATTGTATCTCCAGGAACAGATATTTACATTATATACACTTATTTAGTTGCTGTAGTGGTTACACTAGCACAATTAGGTTCGCAGGAGGCGACAGCCGCACAGATACTGACCACACGTCGCTCAAACAGCTAACTTAACCATTTAATAACTGTCACATAATCACAGAAGCCTCCGAGGCTTAGGCGGCAGCACGCCGGCCTCTCACTGCTGGGTCGGAGGTTCAAATCCCGGTCACTCCATGTGAGATCTGTGCTGGACGCAACGGAGGCAGACAGGTTTTTTTTTCGGGTACTCCAGTTTTCCCTGTCAAAATTTCATTCCAGCAACACTCTCCACTATCATTTCATTTCATTTGTCATTCATTTAATCATTGCCCCAGGGGAGTGCGACAGGCCTCGGCAGCCGGCACAGTTCATATCCTCGCCGCTAGATGGGGACTGTGGATTTTTTCATTTCAATCACAATAAACAAACAAACTTGAAAGTCATTCATCACAACCAGTAACTCAACAAAGAAAAATAATCTCATATCTTGACTAGTTGTGCTAGTTTAATCATTACTGCAACCAAATAAGTGTATATATTGTAAATACCATAACTGATACTTACAAACATAGATTTAATAGCCTAAGTGTAAAGGATCTGATGATGATCGCTTGACGATTGAAACTGGTTATCATAGTGTATTATATTAATCTCACATAAATTGTTTTCAGGATTAGGGAACCACCCATTACAATTGAGTACAATCGTGTTGACCAACTGAAAAACATTACATTTAGATTACTGAAAAATGGCTTCCAACATGATAATCCTGGAACAGACCTACTATCAGGGCCACCGAGCGAATTTTAAGTCCCCTATGTATTTTTTCTCTCCCCCCCCCCCCCCCTGAAATACTTTTAATTCTTACTATCCAGTACCAGCTATTCCGGAAAGACAGTGACATTTTGAGTAAAGCATCTGATGCACAGTCGTAATATAAAGAACCATATCAATCTTATTTCGTGGAAAACATTCGAGTATTTAATGAAATACTCGTATATTTTGTAAAGTGCACTAAACAATTTTGGATTTTTAATACAGTTAACAGGCATAGGGAAATGTTTTGCAATTCTGTAAGTCTTCACTTTAATTACCAGTACGTAATGAAAAATAAGTAGCATTTTAAAACTTCACATTAGTTTGATAGCGGATTGAACACTAAATTGTAGTAGATTATTCCTAACCAGTTATAACTCTTAACTCAGAGTCATACAAAGAATTTAATGTCCTTCTAGGTTAGAATAAGGTAGATTATTTTAATTCTTATTTGTAACTAGCGACCCGGCCCGGCTTCGCCCAACTACGAGCTATATCCGTTTTAAGTCTCAGAATCATCATCATCATCTTGTACAGTTTCCAGCCCCAGGCTGGGTCTGTTTGGAACATAAGCCTCGCCACTTAGTTCTTTCTTCCCACCACCTCTCCGCTGTCACTCTGGGCCAGTCCTCGCTTCTCTTCTTGACACATTCCTCCACTCCTTTCAGCCATCTATCTCTTGGTCTTCCCCTTGGTCGTTTCTTCTGCATCTGCATCTCATGTATCCTCTTGGGAATCTTCTTCTCATCCATTCTCTTTAAGTGTCCATACCACCTCAGTCTTGATGTCTCAATCCTACCTTGCAGGGGCTCCTCTTTCACCATTTCCCTGACCTTTTCATTCCTCACCCTGTCTCTTCTTGTTACTCCGATCCTACTTCGCAGGAACTTCATTTCACCTGCCTGTATTCTGCTTATGTCTCTTTTCTTCATTGTCCACGTTTCTGAAGCATAGGTCAGTATCGGGATATAGTAGCTTCTGTATAACACTTCCTTGCTTTTTTGTGGGACATCTTTATTCCACACTAAGCTCCTAATGCTTCTCAGAAATGCTTCTGCCTGTCTGCCACGTTCCGTAATCTCTTTGTCATTTCTCCCATTTTCCTCCACTATACTTCCCAAGTACTTGAGTCTTTCCACCTTCTTCAGCTGTCCACCTCCAAGTGTTATCCCACTCATTGGTCTGTCCTTTTTCCTGGTCGTCAACAGGATCTCACATTTACTGATGTTGAACTTCCATCCGTACTCTGCCACTGTTTCTTCCCAAGCCTTCAGTTGCTCCTGAATTTCCTCCTCCTTGTTTCCCCAGACCATGAGATCATCTGCAAACACCATTGCTTTCATCTTATCTTCTACTATCTTTCCTGCTATCCGTGTCATTACCTCGTCCATAACCACAATAAAGAGAAGGGGTGACAGCGCACTACCCTGTTTCAGGCCACTCATTTGTCTGAACCAGTCTGTTCTTTCCCCTCCAACTTTCACACAACTCACACTTCCACAATACATCTCCTTCACTCTGCCTACAGTCTCTTTTTCCACTCCCATGTTTTCCATTGCTTTCCAAACCTTCTCCCTTCACACACTATCATAGGCCTTTTCGATGTCCAGGAAGGCCATCAGCAGATCCTCTCCAAATTCGTAGTGGTGTTCCTGGAGCTGTCTCACTGAAAATATGAGATCCACTGTTGATCTCCCAGGTCTGAATCCATACTGCTCCTCTCTCAATTTTCTCTCCACTTTGGCTCGTATTCTACTTTCTAATATCTTTTCATATATCTTGGCACAGTGTGGTATGAGTGTGACTCCCCTGTAATTTCTGCACTCCTTTCTGCTTCCCTTCTTAAATATTGGGACAATTAATCCTTTCTTCCAATCTTCTGGGGTCTTTTTCTCCTTCCATATCACCCTCATCACACGGTACAGCCACTGTTTCCCAACCTCCCCTGCTGCCTTCACCATTTCAACACTCACTTCATCCACACCTGGTGCCCTTCCTCCTTTCATCTTGTCTATAGCCATTTCCAGTTCTCTCCAAGTCACGTCTTTTTCCATTCCGGTGTTGTCTTCTCCATCTTCTAATACATTGTCTTCCTCCCTATGACCATTTGGATTCAGCAAATCCTCAAAGTACTCTTTCCACACTGTCTTGAGTGCCTCATTGTTGTGTACCTCATTTCCGTTTTTGTCCATCATTACCACATCCTCTCGCAGACCTCTTACTTTTGACCATCCCATAAAGTACTTTCTTATTTCCTCTGCTGTCTTCCTCCATCATCTCTGTCCACTTTACCATCCACTTCTTCCTCTCCTCTGCGACAATCTTCTTTGCTTCTTTCTTCTTTAACTTATAATCTTCCCTTGTCAGATCAGTTCTTTCCTGGAACCACACTCTGAAAGCCTTGTTCTTCCTTCCCACAGCTTCTTTTACTCTCTCATTCCACCATGGTGTCTCTTTACACCGCTTTTTGTTGCTTGTTCTTCCACATACTGCCACTGCAGCTTCCACCATTGTGTTTTTGAATTGCTTCCATTCCTCTTCCCCTGTTTTAGGATTGTCTGTTGGCATCCTTTCCCTTACTATCTTCTGGAATTCTTCCTCGACTTCCTTTTCCTTGAGTTGCCATACTTTGATTCTCCTTTCCTGGTACTCTGTCCTCTTGCTATCCTTAACACCTCCCAGGTTCATTACAAGTATTCTGTGGTCGCTATCTAAGACCTCTGATGGTATTACCTTTATATCTCTTACACTTCTCTTCATTTCCCAGTCGTACAGCATGTAATCTACCAAAGATTTCTTTGTTAAATCACTGCTGTACCACGTTACCTTGTGGCTTTCTTTCTTCCGGAACCAGGAGTTGCCTACCACTAAACCGTTTCTCTTGCAAAAATCCAGCAACTTTCTCCCTTCTTCATTCCTGCTACCCCATCCTTCTGCTCCCAATACATTTTCATATCCTTGCCTTTCACTTCCTACATGTGCATTCAAATCTCCCATGACAATGATGCTCTGCCCATTCAACTGCTGTTGTAGCTTCTCCTCAAAGTCTTCCTTCTCTTGAGCAGTACATCCAACTTGAGGGGCATATACCTGGGCTATCTCCAGGCTTCTTCCCTTTACAGTTACTCTGATCTTCATGATCCTGTCACTTATTCCCTTTACCTCTTCCTTCATTCCATCTCTCACAACTACTCCTACTCCGCTGCTCCTTCCTTCACTGTTCCCACTCCAGTACAACCGGTACCCTTTCCTCAGTTCTCTGCGACCTTCTCCTTTCCATCTTGTTTCTGCCAAGCCCAGTACATCCAGTTTTCTTCTCTCCTTCACATCTACAATCTCCTCCACTTTTCCTGTCAGTGTCTGTATGTTTAATGTCCCAACTCGTAGTCCATTAGCATATCCGGGTCGTCGTCGTTTGCATCCGTCCTTTCCGAGGCCTGTTCCTGGTTTGAAAGCAAATATGATATCCTCTACTGGCTTGCTAGGCCTATGATGGTTTAAAAACACTGACTGGATTATTAATTATATTATCACGGAGATGGATGTAACGAATTCTTGTCAGGCGTAGTTTAAGAATGGCGAGGTGCATAAAACACAAATCCCCCTTCCGCCCAATCTAAAAACACTTATATTGGGTGATGTATTGAAGATAATAGATATGCTCTTGCGGACTTTCTTGTAGAACTTTTCATGCTACACAATTCTTACACTCATAGCATATTTATATTTTTAACGGTTTGCCCAGCGTAAGCTTAAAAAGCGCATGGACGACAGGTTTTTCTTCGACTTTTCCACTGAAATTGTTACTGCTTGGCTTCCTTTGATCATACATAAATTATTTTCTACAGAAACCTTCCTCGAGATATCCTGTACAGATATCTTCTGAAGAGCTGTAGATATATCAATATCCTTTCTCTGCCAAGCCTCGGACAGGTTGCTAGTTATGGCCAACAGTTTACATAATACAACATCTAGTCCCGTGAAGAACTAAAGCCTAATTATGTTAATTGCCTCTATCAACATACACAATTTCAATTTGATTGCTGTAATAGATTCGTAGATATTGAGAACCGACTAAATATTTCTGGTTGTCACCATGTTCGATTTTTGTATATGTAGGTTTTAGAGTTATGTACTGTTACATGAAGATTATTGTGTACGTGTAGTATTCAAACATCAATCGCATGATTAGGACAAAAGACGTAAAAACGACATTTTAAAATTTCGCACAGCTGCCATCTTGGGTTATGGAAACAATTGAAATAAATTAGATGCCAGTGGATTAATATGTGTGTAAACATTTACTGAACCAAGTTTCACTGCACTCGGATGGTTAAATTGCGAGAAACATCCATTTAATTATTTATACTTTGCGTCGCCGCCATGTAGGATTTGTTAGTTCGAGTTATTGTTGTTTTAAGGGGCGGAACTACGAGTTCGTGTTGGATTTGTGATCACCACGTTATTGAAAGTCCTATACGTGAACTTATGATCCTAGACCGTATGAACATAAAAAAAATAGTTTGATTGCTGTAATAGGTTCGTAGATATTGAGAACCGTCTAAATATTTCGGATGGTCGCCATGTTGGATTGTTATATGTATAGGCCATAGAGTTATGTACCATTAAAGGAAAATTATTGCGCAGGTTCATTATTCAAACTTCCACTTCGATCGCAAGATAGGTTGGTTGGTTGGTTGGTTCTTCAGTTAAAGGGCTGCGGCAACGCGGTCATGTAGCCCCGTGTACTTTAGGTGTGTGTAGAATCTGTCTGACAACCGGTGATAATTGAGATGACTGTATTAGTGTGGGTTATATGTTTTCAATTCAAGTAAGGACTGCAGGCATTGCATTTTCTCAAGTAGTTCCTACTTTTGCCGCCAAACGCCACCGTCAACGACTACTAGTTCAGAACTTGGTTACCAGATGCCACCGCAGTCGGCTCCTGGCGACGAACGTCGTAACCTAAGAGCATTTGCCAAATGTTTAACCTATAATTAATTTAGCTTAACACAGGTGTAATTAATGGACGGTTCTTTAACATGTCATAAATCTATGACTTGGGACCGACGGCTTTACTTCCCCTCCGAAGGGGGGATTTTAACGCTCTTAAAAATCCGACGACTTCGGCCGGGTTGGAACCCGCGATCTTGGGCATAGAAGCTCAGCATGCTACCGACTACGCCACCAAAGCCGCCTATCGCAAGATGACGACACAAGAGATAAAAACTTAATTTTAAAATTCGCAGAGCCGCCATCTTGGGGTTATGTAAACAATTGAACTAAATTAGATACCAGTGCATTGCAATGTGTATAAACATTTAGGCCTACTGTACCAAGTTTCATTGCGTTTGGATCATTGAATCGCGAGAAACGTCGATTCAAAACTTTCAAATTCTCTTGGCCGCCATGTTCGTTTTGTAGTTAACAGGTTTTTTAATGTCTCATAGATGAACTTCCGTTGGTGCCCTTTATCTCCGTACCAAATTCCAGGGCAATATCAGTGATATGTACAGTAAGGCTCTCACGGCCCGGATTATATAAATAATTCATGTTTTCGGGCCATTGCCGTCCAAAAACATGAATTATTTGTATAATATCAGTGATAGTTTCGGAGATGTAGAATGGCGGTAAAATATTTCGCACAACCGCCCTCTTGAGGTTATGTAAACAATTGAACGAAGTTAGATGTCGGTGTATTAGACTACAATGTGTATAAACATGTACCGTACCAAGTTTTATAGCGTTTGGTTGGTTAAATCGCGAGAAACGTCCATTTAAAAGTCGCAACTTCGCTTGGGCGCCATGTTGGTTTCGTAGTTACCAGCTTTTCGAAAGTCACATAGATGAACTTCTAGTTGTTCCCTTTATCACCGTATAAAATTTCAAGGTGATATCCGTAATAGTTTCGGAGATATTGAATGCTGGTGAAATACTGCGCACAGCCACCATATTGGATTGGTGAGGCGTAACAAAATTTGAAGGGCACGGTCGGGGTCGTCAGGAATAGTGCTATGCACTTCCCGAGTTTCATTGAAATTGATCCAGCCATTTAGATTTTATTAGGGGGGTGGGGGGTGGACAAACACACGAATCGCACACGGACACACAGACAGACACACGGACAAAAGGTGATATCATAAGCCTATTTTGTCATAAATGAAAATAGGCTAAAAATAGCTACAATAAACCTACTAACGTGCACATATAACGGGCCCTCATTGCTTACGGGCCCCTATGCATTTGTCCCCCTTGCCCCTCCTTCTCCCTTGCCCCTGCCTACTACGCTTTGAATAAAGTTTACTCTGATGTAACTTATTAAGGCATTAAGATTAATATGTAAAATATTTTCAATAAGCATATCAGAATTAACAAGAACTCGAAGCTACTTGTCAACTACATACATTCTTCTGGCAAGAATGATGATGGAAAGAGAAGATGCACGTGGGCTCCATTCTACTTCAGTGCTGAAGTATAAACACATCGGGAACAGCAAAACTTTTACGACATTCCTGGAAGTTTTCTCTTTAACAGAGGACACAAAACTCAAGGAATGTGTTTATGGAGACGCTATCACATTCTGAACGACACATCATCGATATCTTAGAATCACATCCGATAGAGAGCTTTCATTTCTGCTACCCACTTTCACAACACAGCGAAACTCAGTTCACGCTCAATTTATAGAATCACAACAAAGTGCAAAAAAGAACATAACGTGCATCATTTTTGGTCGGAGTATATCAAAAGTAGAACGACCCTCACAACCCTCGTTCAATGCTCTTCTTCTAACATTCGTAGTGGCTAGCATTCTTGGCTGTCTTCCGTGTGGAGGCCCAGGTTGGAATTTTTAAGTCAGTTGTGAAGGTTGGGAGGGGGTACACTCAGCCTCGTAAGGCAAAACTGAGAAGAGGCAGGTTCGATTCCTTCCTCAGCCATGCTGGAAGTGGTTTTCCGTGGTGTCCCACTTGTCTTCACGCAGGTTTGTGCCATTTCAGGTAGTTTCACCGGGCACGGCGGCTGAGAGTGCAAACGTGCTTGTTCGTGCCTCTGTGGCATTGGGGGAACATGAGTTCGAATCCCAACTCAGCTGTCCTGAAAATGGTTTTCATGGCTTCCGTATTTTCACCACCAAGCAAATGCCGGGACGGTTCCCCTTAAGAGGTCCACGACCGACTTCCAAAATCCCTTATACCCAAGTTAATGGCCGCCTGGGCGATCGGCCTGACACAATCCCCAGTTGTATCTGCTGACAAATTGTGTTCGGCTCCTAGAAACCTTCCTCCGACGGTAGAGGAATGATCATCGCAAAGTTCGTAGGTGGAGCCGAGCTAAGAGGATACACATTAAAAAATAAAACAAAACAAAATCAACATGTTTCTTGAATTTCGAGTATTTACAGTAATTGCTCTTATTTAATACTAGCTGTACCCGGCATGCATTGCAATGCCCATCAAAGAAAGTGTAGACGTTGTAACTGTGTTTGCTGAAGTGCCTTTCATTAAATTTTCTTCTTTTTCAGTTAACTGCCTCTAAACCATTGTAAAATGGATTTACTATCTCAGAAACAATTTAAATACTCGCCCAAGTTTCCTCGCAATCGGATGAATTGTATATTAACGTATACGGGACTTTGTTTTAACTATTGACACGCCGTCACCCACTTGTGGAATCTACTCGTGCGCTACCTATCGTAACATGGATTTACTAAGTCTGAATGTTTTTCAGGAGTGTAAACAACAACTCACCGAAGTTCAATCGTAATCGTATGAATGGTTCATGAACGCATACGGAACTTTCTTGAAACGAATCGCGCGCTGTCACTTATTTGTTGAATCTACTCGTGCGCTATCTATTGTAAAATGGATTTATTAAGTCAGAGACCTTTTCAGGAGTGTACAATACAACTCACCAAAATTTGATCGCAATCGGATGAATCGTGTATGTGCGCATAAGGGACGAACAAACAAACATTCATTTGTATATATATATATATATGCTGTAGTAGATTATATTGTCGTTGATTGATTGATTGATTGATTGATCCATGCAAGATTAAAGCCCAGTGATCTCTTACATGGAACGAGTATTACATATTACTAGTCAGACAAGAGACTGGCCAATCGACGATGTCACACGTCATCAGTTGATGCTTCATTGAGGGGATAGTCTTGTGGAAATACCAAAATCTATACTTCATTAGCTACACATTTGAAACTTTGCACACTATTGAAGTTGGTTTAGCCTACTTACAACACAAAATTTTGAACCAGTATATTGAATAGTTTTTCAGATAATTAATTTTTGCATTAGTTCTTCACAAAAATGGTAAAGTAGTGAAAAAGCTCCTTGCATTATTGTTTTCATTGTAGGAACTTGTTTATTTAAATACATATTCACCTTGATATTGTCAATGATTTCAAAGGGGCTTTTTTAAATTATGATGATACATACAGAGATATTATTTATTTAATATGGGTTACTTAATTTTTCAAAAAATTCAGCTTTATTATATATGATTAATGAAAATTAGGTCTTTTTTTCAGTTTTTCTTGAAAACCCTCTTTCAATCTTTACATAACCTATCAAGGAAAACCTGTGCAAGTTTACAAGAGAATTGGATAAGAACTGCTCTGCAAGGAGGAATTTAAACACGAAAAAATTTTGATTAAATGTTTTGGAGAAAAAGCAGTTTAAAGTTCCAAGACACTTATAAGCTACCTAAAACTCTCATGCACCTTATGTAGACCCTTCCTTCTTCTTCAGGAACTCTTCTACCCTTATTTTATTAAGGGGCTTTGCGACATCATGGTCATGAAGCGCCCTGTACTTCGGTGTGTGTATGTGTGTGTGTGTCAGATAACCTGTGTTATTGTGATGACTGTATTAGTGTGTGTTGTTGAAATTCAGATGGGAAGGAGACGGTCTTGACCTAATTTAGGAACCGTGCCGGCATTTGCCTGGAGTAGAGTTGGAAACCACGGAAAATCACTTCCAGAAATGGCTGAGGTGAGAATCGAACCCACTCCTTTCATTATTGGCTCACGACGATGAATGTACCCAGTTCTAGCCCTCAGACCATTTTTTTTTTTTTTTTTTTTTTTTTTTTTTTTTTTTTGCAGAGACGGGAATCGACCCGGGCTTACGCGATGACAGCCAGAGTGCTAGCCAACACGCATCGGGGCAGTTGCACTTAATTAGTGGTCGACTTACGTTGTTGATGTTACATTTCATTTAGGGGCTTGGATATCGTGGTCATTTCAATCACGTTTATTTTTGTGTATGTAGAATTTCTTTGATAACTTGTCTTAGTGTGGTGTCTGTATCACTGTGTATATCTATTGAGGTAGGGATTGGAATTGAGGTGGCCGAGACCGTAAGTTAGGAACCATACTTCCCAATACATTTGCACAGAATTTTGGAATAGTACCCCTCGCTCCAATGACTTAAATATCAATTCCACCTTGTAGAAGGTGCTCTTGTATTTTTGTACTTCTTCTGACCGGCCGGACCTCTCGTTGAATCTTATACAGTTGGGTCTCAGATAACGGCGCTATCCTTTCTGTGCCAATGACGATAATATCAACTCTTCGGCTCATTCCTGTGGCAACACAGTAAACCTCTTTATGGTCTTCAAAGTATTTCTCAGAGAGGGAAGTTAAGGTCTACGTGTGGCTACTATAATGTCTGATATTTCTAAAAGATCCCCTACCGAGCACGAACCATAAATTTGGACTATTTACATTGAAGTAAACAGTTGCTTAATGGTGGACGAGATCGAAAGTCGGTTGCAAATTGCTCTCAGATTTCTACAGAATACCGCTGATGTAGGTGGATATATGAAGAAAGAAACTAAAGATGATATTCATAAAATGGTGAGTGTCATTGTAAATTGTTTTAATGACATGAAAATCATGCTAGTTACTAACAATAGCACGAGAAATCAGTTCCCTCAGCAAGAGGTCAATGAGGTTATCCAAAAGGATGGTATATCCATGTTAGAAAGAATACCTACTGAACTGGAGGCGCCATCTCACGGCAACTCGCCTAGTTTACACAGCAATAGGCATAGAAGTTCCTAAATTAGGTCATAGCTTCATAGCTTCCAACCAAACATATCATTGGAGACATGGGAGGAGCATATCAAGAACCTCACCTGTGCAAAGGAGACTAGACCCGAAACCAGGCCCCCAGAAGAACGTGATGTGTCAGAACCCATCAAAGAAGATGAGATCACCTTGGCCATACAGAAGAAAAGAAATAATAGATCCCCCGGTCCAGATGGACTAAGGAATGAGCATCTAAAACAAACTACTGAGGAACTAGCACCGATATGGACGGCCCTACTAAACAAATGCTTAGAACTCGGGCAAATACCAAACGAATGGAAGAAGTCAACCATCAAGCTGTAGCAGTTTTGCTAGCCCACACGTTGAACGACAAGTGTAACGGTTTGACTGCCCCTAACTGTTGGGTGATAAATGTAACTGTTTACCTTTGCCTAAGCTGTTGTTTTAATGGGCGCCAAGACCTCAACGCAATGTTGAAATCTGAATTTGTATTTAACAACGTCTAGCTCTGGTAGAACACCTTCAAGAATCTATTCACTCAGATCGTGGTATGATTTGATCATTAACCCAACAAACAATTGTATCAGGAGAAGGAATTGGTCTATATCTAATGCTACCTACTGAAAGCAAAGATTGCATTGTAAAAGAAATGAATTTATTATATAAAACAAGTATTGCAAAATTATTAATAATAAGTTTAAAATTTAAATTGGAGCGTTGCGATTTTAATATTACCGATAGAAAATTACGTGAAAACGGAGTCTGATAAATTATTGATTTTACTCTTATTCCCAAGCTATGAAGTTACTGAAATACTGAATTTAAAACAAAGAGAAACGAGAGATTGCGTATTTCTGCGTCATTCGCGCTTACCACTGGAAATGGCCGAAGCCTTTCCCTCGTACTGGATGATGCTGTGAGCTTCCCACAGTCTCCTGGACGTCGTCATCTTCGTCGATGTTTGATGATATACAGGTAGATTTGAAGATTTATGGTCTGAACCTCGGAACCAACACGTACAACCACAACGGTTAAGTTTCACAAAGATTGTCCTCCACTGCACGGAACATCGGAGCGACTCCTGCGTGCAACCATACTCGGCAAGTTCTACACAGATTGTCCTCCACTTCACGGAACATCGGAGCGACTCCCCCGTGCAACCGTACTCGTCAAGTCTTTCACAGAATGTTCCCGCTCCACGGCGCGCCGAACGATATATGCACCCGTCGGCTCCCCACTCCAGTCCCGACTTCCAGCTTACGTGGTCTCCACTGATTGGCTCTGCCACCCCGCTACTCCCCTCCTTAGGCTCAATACAGACGGCGCGCGGAGGGTAAAGTCGTTTGCCGTTCCATACATCCGCCTTTTCTTGACGTTGCGACCCAGCCTTGCGTAATACTTCTTGACAAGAATCAGCCTGTATCTGAATTTCCAGTGAGTCATGTCTCTCATAATATCCTAACTGACGAAACTCCGTAAAATTCCGTAATCACATAATTTTCTATGATATTGTCGTTCGTAATAATTTGCTTGATAGCGTTTTCTAAGACATAGAAAACCTATCTGTATGCTTATAATTTTTATAAAATGCTCCGAAAATACCTTAATAATAATTATAATAAATTAATAATAATAATAAATTAACATGAAAACTTCTCTTGGCTGAACAATTTGCCGCGTAAATAAATATAGAATAGCTTCCTACTGACTTATGCCATTGGCATAAAAAAAACCTCGAAAAACACGTTACATATTCGCCTCGGATCATCGGAAGATTTACCGTGACGACGGTCCATTATCTGATTATCCCAGACACGTTAATAATCCCCATCCATAATACACATTACATAAATGAAATCACCCTAAATTACAGATATATACACTCATAATTTTTCTTCACGCACTTTGCGTCAAAGTTTGTTGTCACTATGGATTGCACTTTGCAACCAGTCCAATGTTTTAGGTAGATTTCATTAGAAAGCTAACTATTGCAATGGGTACCATGTTTCGACTTCCGGAATATTTCGACATATCTTCGCGTTTCACATCCCCCAGACCCCAAAACCACCGTCAGTTCAAAAGTTTATATATAATTTATGTATATATGTGTATATATATATATATATATATCAGTTTCTTGGGACACGATAACTGCCGTAATTTTGCACCAATCACTTTGAATTTTTTACATAATATGTATCCCTATAAAATCTCGGTCGAGTTCGTTAATGGGCAAACTCGGTCGAAGGGGGTGAAAATGGGGGGGGGGCTTTTTTCGAAAAAGAGAAATTTCGCTATAACTCTCTTAATACGTGAAATATCGAATCCATTTTAAGTTCATAATATGTGTCGGATAAGAGCCAAAAATTTATGTCAAATAAGTGTTTTGATAGCACCAACCATTGACCAAAGGGGTGGAAAAAAGTGGGTTTTTCGGGAAACATTAATCATATCTCTCTTAATAGGCACATTATCAAAACCGTACAAAATGGAAAATATTCCCCTAATAATTACCTAAAACTTTTGTCTGAAATAATTTTTGATATGACCCACCATTACGCCAAGGGATGAGAAAAATGATTTCGGAATTTTTAAAAATGCCAAGTGCCATAAGAGGTTACCATAACAACGCTTTTAAATTGATAATGGATGATCTATCAGAGGTTGCCAAGACAACGCCATTGACGAGATCACATTCATTTTTAGCCTACTTTTCACACTTTTCAAAAATGAGGAAAAAGTAGACTTATAAGATATATCCGGGAAAATGTGTCTGTCCGTCTGTCTGTCTGTCTGTCTGTCCTTCTGTCTGTCTGGCTGTGTGTGTGTGTGTGTGTGTGTGTGTGTGTGTGTATCTATCAACTCCTAAACGGCTGCAGCAATCGAAACCAAATTTAGTATGAGTAAAGATGTATACCGGAATATCTCAGGCCCATACTTGAAAAAGATGCCAGTGCTACCAACTGCTAAAAAAACGCAATAGAAATTTGAGCTCCATGTTGGATATCTTGGAAGGTATACACGGGAGCTATTCTAAAATTGGCACACATGTAGATAATACTATTTCAGTTTAATTTCCAGGTGGCCATACATGACAGCGTTGCCAAAATAATTTTAAGCCTTCTGATAAGTCCAATTTTTAAATGCATATAACTTCTACACTATCAATTGGATTTCAACCAAATTTTGTATGTAATATGTGTACATAAACATATATGACTGAGTGTATTCTTAAGAGCCACCAGGGCTGCCAACTGTTAATAATTGCTCTGTATTTTGTATCCAAATATATCAGAAAGTATGCAAGCCGATAGCTTTAAACTATGCACACGTAAATTACCCGACATTTTACATTAATTTGGAGTAACTTATATACGTCAGTTCTACCAACATGATTCTAAGCCTGCTGATAGGACCAATTTTTAAATACATGTAACTTCTATACCAACAAATGGATTTCATCCAAAATTGGCACAAAAAGATATAATATTTCAGATTATTTCTGACCAGCACTCGCATGATATTGTTGCCAACATGCTTTTACGTGTACTAATAGATCCAATGTCTAAATCTATGTAACGTCCTTTGGACTTCAACCTCATTTTGTATTCTGTACCTTAGGAGATGGAAGTAAGAATATATTCAGTCACCAGAGCTGCCAACTGTATTGCTCTATTAGGCTACATTATGCCTAGTATACCTTATTTCGAACTAATTAAGACATTTCGATATTACCCACTTAATTTCGTCATTATTCTAGATAGGTTCATATACTGTAGATTAATCTATGGCATGAATCTTAATTTTAAGAAAAGTAGGATCTTTAGTTCGTCACGGAACTTCTTGTTCCATCTGACTATGAGGGAAGCGGCTAACTGGTAGCATGCTGAACTTCTATGCCCAAGGTGCTGGTTCAAAGCCGGACAAAGTCGCCGGAGTTTCTAAGAGAGCGAAAAATCCGTCAGCATGCTTTCCTTCGGAGGAGAAGTTACAACGTTCGTTGCAAGTTGCTGGTTGCGGTGGCATCTAGCAGCCAAGTTCACAGCTAGGTGTCGTGTACGTTAGTATTTGGTACAAAATTAGGTACTACTACTTAAAATTGACCGTCTGCAGACCTTACCTGAATTACAGACTAATGCAGTCATCACAAATAACACCGTTTATCAGACAGATTCTACACACACCCAATGTACACGGGGTTACATGACCACCTTGTCGCAGCCCCTAAACTGAGGAACCAACCAACATCTCTGCGGGAGATAAAATTTTTGCGTGAAGAAGTAACAGACTGTTAGATAGTTACACATTAGTTCCAAACCTTGCATAAGGATAGTAAAATGTTAAAAATATGCATAGAAAGACGAAAAAATTTTAACTAACCTCCAATTGTAAAATACTTTCTCGCAATAAATGAGGTCTGATCCTCCTACGAAAACCTGCATATTTTGCCTATTATAGCCTATCCCCTAGTTTGCCCGGTGAAATCTACCTCCGCCTTCCGGCGTGCCGAGAGGAATTTTTTCATATAGAACAGTGTTCCACGGATATTTCCGCCTCTCAAATTTCTCTATGTTGGAAAAATAGGCATAATTACTGTGTGAGCGCTATGTATATGAGATGTCATATCACACGCATCAAGGTGTTCTGATATATTTATATCTCCCTAGAACTTCCTAATTTCACTGGAGGTTCCTTCCTTATTGTGAAATTTAATCCCACTTATCACTGAGCACACGATCACACTATTTTGGCAGCGCATCATGACCATAATACTTAATCTCTCTTCATAAAAGATGAAATTAATATTGACTTTTGAAAAAAAAACCAGTAAATGCGCATTACATATAACACCAAATATTTCTGTGCCGTAATCGCCCTGTCTTGTTAAGTTCCCCTAGACCATATTCTATTTAATACTAGTTCTCAACACAGACCAGTTCTCCTCACACAAATGAAACCATTGTACAAATTACCTTAAATTACTCACTTACAAATCTTACATGGCGAGGCCGTAAACAGAAATCACGTGTGCCGTTATGTATGAGTTTCATGAAGGACTGTCTCGCCTTCTGATGGCCCATCTTTTGCCTCGTGGACGCCTTAAGCAAAAATACCTTGTCCAAGCGCTCACCCATCTCTTGGAGGCAAATGGGAATTCACCAGCGCTACCAAATTCTGGCCTTGGTGTATCGAGACATTTTAGTGCTCAAGAGCATCCTACAATCCCGTCATATTTCCCTGTACCTTAAAAACTCTCATTTACTTACATACTACCCCCCTGTGTGACTTCTGATACGCCTGCCTGGAAGACCATCTCCTCCCACGCACCAAATACCACACTTACTCATTTGATAGGCTGGCTCGCCAGCTAAACATCCTCACTTTATGACACATACTTTCGGAGACTATGTATATTATACGTCCCGTATAATCTGTTTCCCTCAATATTCTCCAGCACATATGCTGTTTTCCCAATACGTTTGGAAACTATAAATGTTACTGCATCACCTGCTTCCAACCTTGCAAGTGGCTCCCTTAAAATGAACGTCATCACGTTGCTCCACTAGCATATTTCTCAGTGTCTGTAACGATGCCCTGTTGCTACTGTCCACACATGCTAACCCTACTTTCCTCTGATGTCACACCTCTACCCGACACTCTATGACCTAAAAATGTCACTTCTGACTGACAGAATGACGACTTAGACAGCTTCAAAGTGAACCCTGCCTGATCTAACTTCTGAAAAACTATATCTAAATGACGTATATGCTCCTCAAAACTGCGTGAACTAATTACCATATCATCTATGTAAATGGTTACAAACTCTCCTGTGTCATCCCCTAATGCGATGTTTAAAGCCCTAATTAAAGCTGCTGAACTACTCTTTAACCCATAAGGTGTTCTGCAAAATTGATAAAGGTTATATTTATGACTAAAAGCTGTAAATGGTTTATCTTCGTACATAAGTGGCACCTGCCAAAAACTGGAACTCAAATCTACACAAGTGAAATACTTCTTCCCCTCAAATGTTTGCATTAATTCCTCTATTGACATAGATTTCAGCTGATCTGAACTAATTCTACTGTTAACCAAACGAGCGTCTAAACAAATACGAACTGTGCCGTCGGTCTTGGGTACCGTGATCAAAGAATTAACATACGGACTGTTAGAGTGCTCAATAATCCCATCTTCAAGCATCTGGTTAATTTGTGCCTCAACTGCACTCTGATAAGCGAAAGGTACAGGATATCTATGTCCTGTGAATACTGACCTATCAATAACGTTCAATGAATGTGTATAGCAATTGGCCATACCAATGCGATCCTCAAAAACTCTCCTATTACACAATAACACATCATAGAGCCGAACACACTGTTCATCCTCTATATTTCCCTGAAATGCAGCATCACGTAACGAGTCCTCTAGACTATCGTTCGTAATCACACTGCCCACAAAACATGGAGAACCCCGCTCTACGGCTGGCGATATCTCATTTAAAGTACAAATCACCCCTACAACACTACTCCTCTGAATATGGTCATTGAACGCTACTTCTACTTCAGAATCTCCCCATTTAAATTTCAAACTCCCTACATCATAACATAAGTTACCAGACACTCTACTTAGCCACTCTGAACCCAAGATAACACTGAATACTAAATTTGGAATTACAAGGCAAATCTGCTTCTCTACATGATTATTAATTTTAATGTCTACTAAAACTTGCTTAGAAATTATTTTGACCTCTTCCCAACAGCTGTGATAACAAAAGTGCTTTTAATTGGCATCTCCTCAAAATTTACTCCAGTTCCTTTCATTTTATCATAAAATGCACTACTTATGCAACTCTTCATACAACCACTATCAATTAAAACATCTGTGTGCGCCTCGGACACGTTAAATTTAACTATGGGGCTCTTACTAACCACTTCCTGAATAATACCTTCATCATTTAGTTCATGTAATAATTCATTTCTTACATTTAGATCATAGGGTTCCTGTATAATTGTATGGACAGGGCATGCTACAGACTGAGATTCTGACCTTACTTCGCAGCCTGGTTCGCGTTTAAAGAACCGCTACAGCTGGCCGTAGTACTACTAACTACTGAACTGGTCTGGTTGTTCTGGGCTGTGTTGTCATTGTTTGGCTGTATATTACTACCACTAGGCTGTCCTCTTCCTTGACCCCTATTCTGGTTGTAATTATTGTCATTATAATTTCTCCCTTGATTTCCCCTGAAATCATTGTTTCTCCCTTGATTTCCCCTGTAATCATTGTTCCTCCCTTGATTTCCCCTGAAATCATTGTTCCTCCCTTGATACTGATTACCATAGCCATTTCCTCTGTTCTGATTTAGCTGATTATTATTATTTCTATTTTGAGCGTTGGCCCCTTTGCCACCGTTCCCTTGAACTTCCTGATGCCTGGCTTCACTAGGTCTATTATTATTATTACCCTGGTTCCTATTGAAATTGTCCTCATAACCCCCTCTCCCTAGTGCATCAAATGTGCTTAACAAATTTTCTACTTGTGATATAGTCTTTACATTCTGGATACAAGCAGCCTCCTTGATCCTATAGGGAAAGTGCCTAAGTAGCAACCTCACCACATCACTTTCCTCCTTCAAGCCATCAAGATATTTACACACTAATACCTGCCCTAAAAAGTATTCGGTCATGGTGGATCTTCCTTCAGGGTTATATTTACCACACACTACTCCCTCACGATGCTGCGACTGAATAACCTCATTCCAGAACTTTTCACAGAATTTCATTTTAAAATCATTAATATCAGTAAACTTGTCGCTGTAGACAGCAAACCAATTCCTCGTTTCCCCCACAAACACTTGTTCTAAAATTTCATCTACCTGGCACCACTCAATACTACCATTTTCCAACCTCTCCCCGAATTTATTTTCTATAGTGTTCATGAACACCATTGGGCACCCCTGTCGATTGCTGAACTTACCCAGTTCTACCTCCCTGTGTGTGCTATTCACAAAAACTGGCCTATTCTGACTATTTTCTTGCCTGATCCTAGCTTTTAATTTCAATTCTAACTCTGCGATTTTCTCCTCAGCCTTCCTCTCAATACTGTTTACTGTTAATTTAATGTTTCCCTCTGATTCTTCTACTTTATCATATAGCTTTGCTTGTTTCTCCTCAATCTTGCTAATGCTCTCTCTATTATTCTCTCTTAAATCATTTACTTCTGCAACTATTTGCGAGTGGACTTTCTCAATTCTACCCCCCAGCTGTTCCTTAACCTCTTTAGTTGATACTTGAATCTTGTCAATTTCTCCCCCCAATTTCTTTTTAAACTGCAGTGTTTCTCCTCCTGTACTTTTCCTAATTTCTTGTCTACATCTGCAATGACCTCTTTAACCTTCTCTTCCATTACTCCTCTGATTTCTCCTCTAATCTGCTCCATTTTCACACTAATTTCCTTGTTGTTCTTATCTAATTTTGCATTATTCTGTTCTAATTTTTTATTTAAAGCTTCTGTACTTTCTTTATTTTCCCTACTGTTTTGTTCTAATTTAGCGTTGTTTTGTTCCAGTTTAGCATTTAAAGCGTCTGTACTTTCTTTATTTTCCCTACTGTTTTGTTCTAATTTAGCGTTGTTTTGTTCCAGTTTAGCTTTTAAAGCGTCTGTACTTTCTTTATTTTCCCTACTGTTTTGTTCTAATTTAGCGTTTAAGGCATCACTACTAACTTTGTTCTGATACATGAACTCGAGAAGTAAAGTTTTTAATTCTGGTTGGCCGCCTACACTCCCTGTTTCAGTATCGGGATTTACCTCCGCTACCCCGGTACTACCATCACTTGACATACTGCTCGTATCATCACTCTCCAGTTGATGACCACTACGTAACCTCATATGTCTTTCTTTCTCATCCCCCATAATGATATACACTGATACAGACAAATAACCCCCAAAATACAGGCACAGAAATATATACCCTTCTCCTTCCAAAAATGTTATTAGGTTTTCATCCCCAAGTTGTCGGCGACAAGTGTAATGTTAATTAATGCCCCATGTTGGTAGCGAAAGTGTAACAGTTTTGCTAGCCCACACGTTGAACGACAAGTGTAACGGTTTGACTGCCCCTAACTGTTGGGTGATAAATGTAACTGTTTACTTTTGCCTAAGCTATGTTGTTTTAATGGGCGCCAAGACCTCAACGCAATGTTGAAATCTAAATTTGTATTTAACAACGTCTAGCTCTGGTAGAACACCTTCAAGAATCTATTCACTCAGATCGTGGTATGATTTGATCATTAACCCAACAAACAATTGTATCAGGAGAAGGAATTGGTCTATATCTAATGCTACTACTGAAAGCAAAGATTGCATTGTAAAAGAAATGAATTTATTATATAAAACAAGTATTGCAAAATTAATAATAATAAGTTTAAAATTTAAATTGGAGCGTTGCGATTTTAATATTACCGATAGAAAATTACGTGAAAACGGAGTCTCATAAATTATTGATTTTACTCTTATTCCCAAGCTATGAAGTTACTGAAATACAGAATTTAAAACAAAGAGAAACGAGAGATTGCGTATTTCTGCGTCATTCGCGCTTACCACTGGAAATGGCCGAAGCCTTTCCCTCGTACTGGATGATGCTGTGAGCTTCCCACAGTCTCCTGGACGTCGTCATCTTCGTCGATGTTTGATGATATACAGGTAGATTTGAAGATTTATGGTCCGAACCTCGGAACCAACACGTACAACCACAACGGTTAAGTTTCACAAAGATTGTCCTCCACTGCACGGAACATCGGAGCGACTCCTGCGTGCAACCATACTCGGCAAGTTCTACACAGATTGTCCTCCACTTCACGGAGCATCGGAGCGACTCCCCCGTGCAACCGTACTCGTCAAGTCTTTCACAAAATGTTCCCGCTCCACGGCGTGCCGAACGATATATGCACCCGTCGGCTCCCCACTCCAGTCCCGACTTTCAGCTTACGTGGTCTCCACTGATTGGCTCTGCCACCCCGCTACTCCCCTCTTTAGGCTCAATACAGACGGCGCGCGGAGGGTGAAGTCGTTTGCCGTTCCATACATCCGCCTTTTCTTGACGTTGCGACCCAGCCTTGCGTAATACTTCTTGACAAGAATCAGCCTGTATCTGAATTTCCAGTGAGTCATGTCTCTCATAATATCCTAACTGACAAAACTCCGTAAAATTCCGTAATCACATAATTTTCTATGATATTGTCGTTCGTAATAATTTGCTTGATAGCGTTTTCTAAGACATAGAAAACCTATCTGTATGCTTATAATTTTTATAAAATGCTCAGAAAATACCTTAATAATAATTATAATAAATTAATAATAATAATAAATTAACATGAAAACTTCTCTTGGCTGAACAATTTGCCGCGTAAATAAATATAGAATGGCTTCCTATTGACTTATGCCATTGGCATAAAAAAAACTCGAAAATCACGTTACAAAGCTACTATACAAAGGAAAAGGGAGTACTGACGACCCAAATTCATACCGGGGAGTAGCGCTGGAATCCGCAGCCCTAAAGCTACTAACAGGAATATTGACAGCGAGATTATACGAAAAAATAGACCCAATACTACCAGAAGAGCAATGTGGATTCAGGAAGCATAGATCGACAACTATGGCTGCAGGAAGCCTATTACGGCACATAACAACACTAGATAAACCCAAGAGCAAACTCTATGTAGTCTTTGTTGACTTTACGAAGGCTTTTGACCTGGTAAACAGAAAGCTGCTGATACATAAGCTGGAAACACTCATAGGTAGGTCAAGGTTGACGACCCTTATATCGAACATATTGGCAGAAAACTATATACAAGTGCAGGACGGAGTTGGACAAACCAAATGGATGATACAAACGAATGGAGTACTTCAAGGGGACCCCCTCAGTCCCATTCTATTCAATGCGCTCTCACACGATGCAGGAGACAAAATAAAGGAATCGACTGAGTCCAAACTGTATATATACGCAGACGACATGGCAATCGCCTCAGAACAGATAAAGGATTTGCAAGATGCAATCATCATACTAAGCGAATGGGCCCAGGAAAACGAACTAACAATCAACGAGGACAAGACTGAGATGGTCGTCTTCCGGAACGGGGGCAGGTCAGCGATATCAGACCAAGTGCTATGCAACGGCAAGGAACTGAAGAAAGTAAACAATTTCAAATACCTCGGCCTCACGCTCCAGGTAACAGGCCGAAGCTTCAGAATACATACAAGAGCGAAAGCTGCCGCAGCAGTGAAGGCCATAAACGATATAAGCCATATTACCCAAATATCGCTGGAAACAGCAATGATGCTCTTCCGAGCCAAGGTCATACCCGTACTAACATACGGTCTGGAGCTAACATGGGAGTTTCTCAACTACAAACAGCTGGCAGAACTCGAAAAGGTCAAATCTAGGTTCCTCAAAAGAGCCCTCGGAGTCTCCAAGTCAGCCAAATCTCGGCTGGTATATGAACTGGCGAGAGAAACGTTCCTAATAGAGGACCTTCGGTCACTTTTACTGTTGCCTTCCACAGAAAGCTTCAGAAAATTACTCCAGGATCTGCAAAGCAAAAGGCTTGACATTCCGAAGGAATTCTACGCGACTGATGCCATGGTGGACAAAAGATGGATGCAACCCATATCCGAAATGAGACACGTCGTGACGAGACTCGCAGTTCATGGGTTCCACCATAAGGTCTGCTCACGGAAGTCATTTCATGACCCGGATGAGAGGTGTATATGTGAGCTGTGTAGGAAAGAATGCGGCAGGTACCATATCACGACATGCCCCAACAGAACTTTATCAATAGTGGCTTATAGTAAGGACTAGAAGCGAACCATAGTATCTAGTAAGTGTACATATCTGTAACATGTAATATGGCCAACTGGCTGCAATAAAGGCTATTATTAAATATATTTTACCAAACACTAAAAATAAATTTTAATGAGAAACTTAATTTTCACATAATTCATTTACTCCTACGACCTACAAAAGAGTAATATACAAGTAATAAATAAATTTCAGAAACAGTAAAAATCCTTATCATGTTCCTAAAAATCCACCAAAAATACCATTTTACCAAGAACAAGTAGCTCCGTGGCGAACTAAAGAGACTACGTTTCTTAAAATGTAAGATTCGTGCCAATCTCTATAGACCAATCTAGATTAATGTCGAAATCAAGTTGGTAACACTAACATTTCTAATTACTGCAATTTGAAATACATCTGAAATAGTGTAGCATAATAGAATAACTTACTACATTGGCAGCCGTGGTGACTCTGAATATATTCATAGTTCCATCTCTTGAGGTACGGTATAGTATGCACATACATAATTTGGTTGATATTTAATGGATAGTATGGGCGTTACATGCTGTTTGATATTGGATTTATCAGTGCGCGTAAAATCATGTTTGGAACAATGTCATGTATGTGATGCTCATAATTAATCTGAAATATTACGATCTATTATAGTGCCAATTTTGGATAAAATCCATTTGTTAGTATAGAAGTTACATGTAATTAAAAATAGAAACTATCAGAAAGCTTAGAATCATGTTGGCAGCACTGAGGTAAATTATTTACTTCAAATTAATCTAGAATGCCAGGTACTATACGTGTGCATACTTTCTGACATATTGATATTGGGATCAAACAAATAGAGCATTTATTGACAATTGGCAGCCCTGCTGGTTCTTACAAACACGCATAGTCATAACTGTTATGGTACAAAGAGCACATACGAAATTTGATTGAAATCCATTTGCAAGTATAGACGTTATATGTATTTAAAAACTGGACCTATCAGCAGGTTTAGAATTGTACTGGCAGCACTGATGCATATAAGTTACATCAAACTAAAGTAGAATGTCAGGTACTATACATGTGCAAAGTTTAGAGCTGTTGGCTTGCATACTTTCTGATATATGATATTATGGTTAAAACATAGAGAGATAGCATTTATTAACAGTTGGCTGCCCTAGTGGCTATTTTGATACGCACAGTCATATCTGTTGTAGTACACATAATACATACGAAATTTGGTTGGTTTTGGAGTGGAGTTTCTGACTCCCGTGGTACACTGGCATGCTCGTGACGTGGCTGCATATGTAGCAAAGCGTCTTGCATGGCCTTCTCAGTGTGTGCCTGCTACGCGTCTTCGTAGGTGTGCCTTTACCAACTGAAGAGCCCAATTGGCACACTGGGGCGAAACGCTAGCAATTTGTTGGGTTATGCAGGAAACTTTTATCACTTTATGTGTTAATTATAATGGCTCAACGGACAATATTCATTTGGATTCTCTTTCGAGAACGTTTGCTTATAATCAATGCCAAAGCAAGGTTTATTGTTTTGGAGTGGATTTTTTGACTCCCGTGGTACAATGGCATGCTAGTGACGTGGCTGCATATGTAGCAAAGCGTCTTGCATGACCTTCTCAGTGTGTGCCTGCTACGCGTCTTGGTAGGTGTGCCTTTAACAACTGAAGAGCCCAATTGGCACACTGGGGCGAAACGCTAGTAATTTGTTGAGTTATGCAGGAAATTTTTATCACTTTATGTGTTAATCCAATCGATAGTATAGAAGTTACATGCATCCCCAACTCCACACAGGGCATTGATTTCGTTATATTTCGGCGACAATTTTTGTAAATGCTGCTGTTGATATAGCCACATCATGGAAGCAGCAATCATATGATATTTGATCCATGGAAATCAATAAGCCAGCTCAGTGTTCAGTAAAGGGATTTCTTATGCGAAACATTTCCGCCAGATGTTATGACTGTTCAATGTGCGACTCACTTGATTTGCATTCCGTTGACATTCTATACGGATTGAATTTTAAGAATAAGTAGTAGATAATACGATACATTTTAATTCTGAATAGTTTGTTACAGCCTATTTTGTGCTATTTGACCAAAATAACAAAATGATCCACCGTAGTACCTGTGCGCTATCTGTTGGTGCTAGTTCAGGATAAACAATGTTTCAAATCTTTGGAATTTGTTATTGGGCAGGGAGCAAAAGCTAAGCCCACACAAAAAATCAGCGCATGCACTAACGTCAACTGATAGAAACTCGACAGATATTTATGAATATTTACAGTATGTTAGAACATATAATAAAATTATAATTGTCGAATATAAACAGTCGCATGCAACTCGCTTGTAATGGTAATTATTATTATTATTATGGAATATCCAGAAAACAATACAGGAACCCTATTTTACCAGAGGTACATTAGGGTTATAGATTAAAAACAAAGCAAATACAAATATTACTGACATAGTTTACAAAAATATTTGTTGATGAATGTGAGAAATTGTCCTAAACAGCACTGCCTCTTGAAAATATGGTACAGCGGTTTTGAAAGTTCCAGGTTACAGCTATAAAGGTGGCATTGTACATTGTATCTTTCCTTTTCAAAAACAGGACACTCAAATACAAGGTGACACACCGATTGAGGCAATCCACATAAACATGAATAGTCGTCTGTTGCTAATTTAAAACGTTCAAAATAAGACTTGAATTTTCCATGACCAGTTAAAAATTGTGTGAGGACAAAGTTTGGCACTAATAATTTTGATAACAGTCGATTTTGTACTTCCGGGAAGAATATTTCTCTTGTTACAGACCCTTTCAGGCTACATGTCCATGCGATATTCCATTCGTTTAATATATATTTCCTTATCTGGCTTTTAACGGAACATATAGGAGACTTACTATATGTTATTTCAAGATGTGTAGTAGCCGCTGATTTTTCTAATTGGTCTGCTCTTTCATTACCAGCCAATCCAGTGTGTCCCCTTATCCACGATGTGCATATATGTGAGCACTCCTGAGCTGTTGCCCTAATGTAGACAGCTATTGGGTTAGAATTATATTTGTCATTTATAGAATACAATGCGGATTGTGAATCACTGAAAATCCTCACTCTTTTATTGTTAGCTTTAACCCATTCTATTGCACAGTTTAAGGCCCAAAGTTCTGCCTGGAAAATGTAATGGAAATTAATACACTCGTGTCTTAATTATTGCCATTATAGGGTCGTTGCATAATGTACTATTATGTTCGACCATGTCAAAATGCAAATATTATATGTCAGAAACCTGTATCATAATGAGGGACATTATAACACTATTTTTCATTATGAAACAACCGGGTGAGTTAGCCGTGGTCGCTACGGCAAGACTGTTGGCAGTCGCTCACATCTGGGAGGCGAGGAGGTTCGAATCCCCCCGCCGGCAACCTTGAAGATGGTCTTCTGTGGTTTCCCATCTTCCTTCCAGGCAAATGCCGGGGTTGGTCCCTAACTATAGGCCACAGCCGCTACCTTCCAACTCCTCGTTCTTCCATTCCTACTTCACTTCCCAACGGTACTTGTAGCTCACCCATTGGGTGTCCGTCTCGAAGCAGCTACAAACCTGGCAAGCCGAACATGTCCTCGGACACTCCCGGCACTAAAAGCCATACGCTAAAAAAATAAAATAATTATGAAACAGTTTCTCCCACCAATCAGAGCTCAAGGAACAGTTGTGTGACCAATTAGGTAAGGATATCATCGCATCTGCGCTGACGTCCACGGCCTCCTATTTTAATTTTCACTGCGTGGCTAGTGTCATAGTGGGGGTATTTGAGGAGGCCATTGTCAAATACAAGGTATTCTCTGTGGCCCATGCGCTCTGTTCAGTACATAAAACTGGCGAAATCTTGACTGATATTTATGAATATTTATGTTCGAACATAAAATAGTTATAATTATCGTCGAACATAAGCAGTCGTATGCAACTCGCCTATAATGGTAATTAAGACACTCGCATGGAAATTAGTTAATTAGTAAATACATAATGATCTCAGCCCTAGTTATGTGTATGGTAGACCAGAGTGGCACGGCTAATTTCCTTGCTCAGGGAATAGGAGTCCATTGTGTCTTGAGGAAGACAGCGCCCAGAAATGCACTTGGAAAGCGCCTGAAGGGATTTGAATTAATTAAAAGTTCTTGTCCTGTTTGGATCGAAGAAGGCGGCTTCGTTGGCGTAGTTGGTAGCAAGCTGAGCTTCTATACCCAAGATCGCGAGTTCAAACCCAGCCGAAATCTTCGGATTTATTAAGAGCGATTAAAATCGCTCAGTATGCCTTCCTTCGGAGGGGAAGTAAAGCCGGCTTATGACATGTAAAAGAACTTTCCACCAACTAGTGTGAAGCTAAATTCGTAGGTTCCAAAGTTCGCCGAAATGTGCCGGTTGAGGTGGCATCTGGTAGCCAAGTTTACAGCTAGGTGTCGTTGACGGTAGCATTTGGTTTGAAATTGACCGTCTGCAATCCTTACCTGAATTACAGATAACACACTAATACAGCCATCACAATTAACACTGGTTATCGGACAGATTCAAATATTTTTATTATAATTGTTATGAATGGTTGATTGGGGCACATATTACAACGTGCAGTGTCAGCGCATGACTTCTATGAGATAATTACTAACTTCGGACGGTTTCCCGTTTTCACCACCAGGCAAATGCCTGGACGGTTCCTTTCAACAGGTCCATTAGGGAAGATCGATGTTGAAATCAACAAGACCATGCGATTGATATCTGGTACAATTAAATGCCCCCCCCCCCCCCCTTTTGAATGGCTTCGTGTTCTGAGGTACATTCGTCCACCCCATCTCCGCAGGAGTAATATCCTGGTCAAAACATGCCACAAGATACAGCCAAAATCAGGATCTCCCAATTCATGCTGATATACCTGCTGCTTGTTTACCCAGACTTAGCTCAAGGCAGCCCCCTGTGAAGACAGCTACGAGACTTATCAATGAGAACGTTGACATAGTCCAGCAGTGGTCTCATGATTGGAAGACTTTTGCTCCACAGGAGTGCCGAGACATGGCATTTGTCAATTCCAAAGTGCCTGGCTTTGATCTTCCTCGTCGGATATGGTCGAAATTAAACCGGATCAGGACCAATTCCGGTGTTTGTGCGGACTCTTTGTACAAGAGGAACAGGTTACCCTCTCCAAAGTGTGACTGTGGAGCCGATAGACAAACGGTGAAGCCCATCATTCAGGACTGTCCTCTAAGATCCTATGGTGGCAACATATTGGATTTTCTCTCAGTGACTCCTGCATCAGTGGACTACATTTTGAATTTTGATAATACATTATGATACTATCTGTTTACAGACACCAGACAGCAGTCATTCGAGCTGAAGGACATGATAGAGAAGCTGGTATTCAGAAAGGTGTAAGGCAAGGCTGCAACTTATCACCTATACTTTTCAATCTTTACATTGAACAAGCAATGAAGGAAATTGGGGAAAATTTTAAAGTGGGAGTGAAGATTCAAGGAGAAATAATTTTAACTCTGAGATTTGCTGATGACATAGTCATCTTGGCCAAAAAGCCTGAGGATTTGAATGAGTTTTTGAATGGTATGGACTCCGTCTTAAGGAAAGAATTCATGATGAAAATTAATAAATGTAAAACAAAAATACTGGAATGCAGCCGAAATAAATCAGAAACCTCTATGGAGATCAAATTGGCAGGTGAAAAAACTGAAGGAAGTAGGATACTTCTGTTACTTAGGAAGCAGAATAACCAGTGATGGACGAAGTAAAGAGGATATAAAAGTAGGTTGGCTCAGGCAAGGAAAGCATTTCTACAAAAAAGGAATCTGTTGAAATCGAATATAGATTTAGGTATTAGGAAGTCATTTTTGAACGCCTTTGTCTGGAGAGTAGCGCTCTATGGAAGTGAAACTTAGACTATTGGTGCAGCAGAAAAGAGGAGAATTGAAGCATTTGAAATGTGGTGTTACAGGAGAATGATAAAGATCAGATGGGTAGATGGGGTTACAAACGAAGAGGTGTTAAGACGAGTGGGAGAGGAGAGATGTTTCTGGCAAATGCTAATGAAGAGAAGAGATAGGTTAGTAGGACACATACTAAGACACCCAGGAATAGCCAGCTTAGTTATGGAAGGAAGGGTCGAGGACAAGAATTGTAGGGGTAGACCAAGGTTAGAATATGTTAAACAGATTGCCTCGGACGTAGGGTGTGGTAGTTATGTAGAGATGAAACGATTAGCTCAGGACAGGGAGGAATGGAGGCTGCATCAAACCAGTCAAAAGACTGAAGACTCAAACAACAACAACAACTATCTGTTGTTGATATTTTTAATTAAGATTATGATGTATTATTATGTATTATGATGTAAGTGTGTGCCATACCATACGATAAATGAATAACAGGTCCATGGACGACTTCTGTCCAAAATCCCTTCCCTGATCATTAATTATACCCAAGTTAGCGGTTGCCTGGGCGATCGGCCTGTCATCTTCCCCAGTTGTATCTGCTGATTAGACTAAGTGTGTTCAGCTCCCAGACACCGTATATGTGACGGTAGGGGAATGATCACTCACTGAGTCCGAGGATGAAGCCGAGTTGGAAGAAAAGCGATTCAAAAATAAAACCACCTAGGCATTAAGTACACAAAACTTGCCATGTATTTCGCAAGATTTTTAGCGTACTTTTCACTTTTTGCAAAAAAAAAAAAAAAAGGAAAAAGTAGACTTATGAGATCGATCCGGGAAAATGTGTGTCTGTCCTTCTATCTGTCTGTCTGGCTGTGTGCCCCCCCTCCCTATCAACTCCTAAACGGCTGCAGCATTCGGAGCCAAATTTAGTATGAGTAAAGATGTATATCGGAATATCTCAAGCCCATATTTGAAAATTATGTCAGTGCTACCAACTGCTGAAAAAACGCACTAGATATTTGAGCTCCATGTTGGATATCTTGGAAGGTATGCATGGGACCTATTCCAAAATTGGCACACATGTGGATAATACTATTTCAGTTTAATTTCCAGGAGGCCATACATGACAGCGTTGCCAAAATAATTTTAAGCGTTCTGATAAGTCCAAATTTTAAATGCATATAACTTCTACACCATCAATTGGATTTCAACCAAATTTCGTATGTACTATGTGTACATAAACCGATATGACAGCGTATTCTTAAGAGCCACAAGGGCTGCCAACTGTTAATACATGCTCTCTCTATTTATTATCCAAATACCAATCTGTCAGAAATTATGTAAGCCGACAGCTTTAAACTATGCACACGTATAGTACCTGACATTCTATATTAATTTGGAGTAACTTATATACGTCAGTGCTACCAATATGATTCTAAGCCTGCTGATAAGTCCAATTTTAAAATGCATGTAACTTCTATACTAACTAATGGATTTCATTCAAAATTGACACAACAATAGATCATATTTTATCAGATTATTTCTGGCCAATACATGTATGTCATTGTTACCAACATGATTTTACGCGCGCTGTTAGATCCAATGTTTAACTGCATGAAACGTCCATGCTATCCATTGGACTTCAACCAAATTTTCTATGCTGTACCATAAGAGATGGAACTAAGAATATATTCAGTCACCAGGGCTGCCAACTGTAGTTCTCTATTAGGCTATATTAAGCCAGGTATACAGTATTTCGAACTAATTAGAAATTTCGATATTACCAACTTAATTTCGTCATTATTCTAGATAGATCCATATAGATTAATCATTGGCATGTATCTTAAATTTTATGAAAAGTAGGCTCTTTAGTTGGTCACGGAACTTCTTGTTTTCTTTTGTCGTGTGGCCTCCTGAGAGGCCGAGTGCAGGACTTTCTAGTCGACGCCCATAGGCGACCTGCGCGCCGGGATGAGATATGGAATGGATGAAGATGAATGAAACTGGGCAAGGAAGTGGAAGGAAGCGACCGTGGCCTGTCAGAAGGTACCGTCCCAACATTTTCCTGGTGTTGGAAGTGGTGAATCCACGGAAATCCATTTCAAGGACGGCCGACGGTGGGGTTCGAACTCACACGTCTACCGTGTCAGCAGTGATCTTGTTCCCATGACCTAACGCTGCGCTTTAGCGAGCGTAGCAACCACTGTCGGTATTTCGCAAGTTATATTTGCTAATTGAAAGTGCCCCAGTTTGTGTCCAAAACCTATCCTTCATTGTTAATCCCATACTTGAATGTTATCTTCAAGGATCTAGCCCAGGGCCGTAGAGAGCGATCACGGGCCCTAGGACAAGCTCTTCCGGGCCTCTCCAACCTGTGACAATTCTGGAATTACAGTATTAAACTTGCAAATTTTTAACCCCTCTCCCCAAAAAAGATGCTTCATGGAATTTAGCTTGCCCATTTGAATATTTATTTACTTTGTTATTAGTTATTCAGCTATTCTCCTTTTTGTCTCAAATTGGTTGTTCTTGTAGCCTGCTTCTAGATTTTGATCACTTTGAATTGAAAATTCCACTTTCATTCTATCTGAACGTGACTAGGCACCACAAAAATAAGCCAAACTCCTTTCAAAAATGCGTGAAGTAAAGAGTCATTTTTTCTCTGAGATTGAATTAGGGACGTTAAGCTTCACAAAGAGCTCTTGAAAAGGGGATAGTCTGGCAATAAAATATTGAATTTTTGTGTGTTTTTTTTTTGCCTAAATATGTTCTTTCAAAGTACAAAAGGATTTTGTAAATTTCCAAAGAGAAATGTGGAAAAAAATTAAATACTATTCTGCAGCTGAGGAGTGGGCGTGGCATCATATGAAAGCGGTCATAATGTTACTTGTTTGCTCTGAAAAAATGATATGAATGTAAGGAATGAATCTGGACTTTGGTGCCATCTCTTGAGCATTCCAGGTATTCCAGTGTTCTTTGAGATGCAGGTATTTATTTATGCTCGGTGATCATAAGGTCTTAGAAGTCGTTTATAAACAAATAAGTGTCTACATAGTATAATATGGTCGAAGTGCCCAAAGGATGTATTTGTATCCGAGAAAAATGTAGAAATAGCTGTGACAGAAGCTGTTTCACAGTTAAATCAAGGGTGCTATCTGACAGAAGCAACAAGAACAACAGAGACTACTCCACTGTCAGCAATAAGGAAGCGACTGAGCAAAGTTAAAGACGAGTGACGAAGGAAACAAAAGGCAAAACGGTGCTTAGAATTCGAAAATCGAAGACAACATGCATCAAGATTGACGGCCATACACACTGAGGAAGCTCGAAAGAGAAAAGAAGGAACAACATACAGCCCAGGTGGATTTTCGAGAAAGGATCGGCGGACGATTGTGTTGTGCAACTTTGAATGTGTTTATCTTTAATTTGTGAAATTGAACATTTAAATATAACTTTTTCCTAGTAAATATTTTCTGAATTTGATGAAATTTTTGGAGATTACCCCTAATAACATTGCTAACAGTCTTGAGTATAATTTTTTTAAGTATTTAGAAACGAAAATATTGATAAGAATATGTTTTGATTATTTCGATAAGAAGATTCAAAATTTTGAAAATTAATTTAAAGGTCACCACACATGATACCCAAGAAACCTTACACAAAACTGTTTGGCTATGTTATGAGATACAGTCTTCAAATTTTCAAGCACATTAAAGTAAATTTCCTATAAAAAAGATGATTTTCGAAAAACCCTTAAAAATAAAATAAAAATAAAATTCTCAAAAGCGGTTCGATCAATTGAGTTGTAAGTTTGTAATTGTATTTAATACTACTCACAAATTATATGTTTAAAATTTGAGACCATTTGATAAATTAGGGGGATGAAAAGATAAGAGCCTTACAGTAGTCGCATATGATGTGTAACATCTGACATGTTATCCTACTTGTATACTACACAGCTTGGACATTCTTAAAATGTTAATTTACGCTCCATTTTCAGACTGGTACTATGATGAATGTATAGATTGAATTTGAGATATGCTACTGTCACACTTGTGGCGCAGCGGTCAAGCTTTTAGTCTCTCGCCAAGGTAGACCGGGTTTGATTCCAGGTCAATACATGTGAAATTTTCGAATTGAAATGCCATGTCCTGTGGTTCGCATTCCACGTAAAAGGGAGGTACCGTGGATCATGATTGTGAGATTAACGGTCACGCAAAACTACAAGCTTCCTTCCTTCCTTAATAATTCATAATAACAAAGTGACACACAACGTCCACTGCACTCTCAAATACTGTGAGCAGTCCTCAGAAACTATATCATTCATTATTCTCAAGACTCTCATACAATTCGTCGTAATCAATCAAAACATGGCTTCCTACAATCATGAAATGACCTAGTCTCAGCTTTTATTCCACTCATATAACAACATTCTGTTATGCATTTAATATTTGACTAGCCTACTCAACCAGAGCTTGACAATAATGCCGCTTACTTAAATGCCATTTGTCGTCTTTGTCCTACCCCATGTGATGTTCAACCTTGAACGTGAAGCTTCATAAACTGCTCAATGACAAATGAAAGTCGGTGAAACATTTGCCACTGTGCTCGTCAAACCAGTGCCTGCTAAATGCACTGCCTACTGTATTACCATAATATTCTCACGCTACAGAGCACACACTGCCTTGTTTCCAATACACACATTTTCAATTGTTATTGTAAAAGGGAGGGTTTTACAGATATTGTAGTTTATAATACGGAACTCATTTTATTAGATGATTTGTAGCTTCCACCAGCACTAGCCTAAATAAAGAATACGATATGGATCAACTAGAATAATAGACGCGACACCGCTCATAACCTTAAATCTCTCTATATATAAAAATGAAAGTTTGTCTGTTTTTTCTGAATTTCCACGGAAATTTGCGATATTTGCGCGTTTCAGGCTGTTTTATGACGGATGCGCGCAAAAATAAAATTGTTGTCTGTCTATCTATCTATCTGTGTGTCTGTGGACAACTTCTACGAGTCCATATAACTTGAGAACGGCTGGGTGGATCAACGTAAAATTTGATACAGATATCCATCAGAGGCACCACACTAATCATTGATGTAACTCTTCTCCGTACCTCTCATAAAAGGGGCCCTACCCCCTTAAAATACATGCTGAAATAGGCGTAGAAGGCTGAAACAAAGCTCATTTTCAGCCCCTCAATGTGAGAAACGAAACTCGGGGGCCCTAAAAGGACCCCGAAAACCACATTTTAAGGCCCTAAAACCAACAGTTTTTGAGATATTCCCAGAAAACTAATTTCACTTAATAAATTAATGAAAGAATGCATGGCGGTAACCATGGCAACTGAATCTCAGAGGTCCATCTATTTCTGTAAGACGCAATGCAATTCCATTTATTACATTACTGTGAAGGTTTGCAAACGGCTATAAGGTTATAATGGATCCAAATTAACCTGAAATATTCATTAATACATACAATGCGCTTAAGGGGTCAAGGGGTACTCGAGAATTTTTTCACGCGATTTACACGTGCGGGTGTGGTACGGAAGGTCTATTATATCCCTTCTCTATTATATAAAAATGAATGTTTGTCTGATTTTTCGGCTTTTCTACGAAAATTTGACATATTTGCCCGTTTCAGACTGTTTTGTGACGGATGCACGCAAAAATATATTTTTGTCTCTGTGGACAATTTTTTGTGTCCTTATAACTCGAGAACGGCTGGGTGGATTAACGTAAAATTTGATACAGATATCCATCAGAGGCACGACACTAATCTTTGATGCAACTATTCTCCGTACCTCTCATAACAGGGGTTCTACCCCCTTAAAATACATGCTGAAATAAGCGTGAGACAAAGCTCATTTTCAGCCCCTCAATGTGAGAAACGAAACTCGGGGGCCCTAAAAGGACCCCGAAAACCACATTTTAAGGCCCTAAAACCAACAGTTTTTGAGATATTCCCAAAAAACTAATTTCACTTAATAAATTAATGAAGGAATGCCTGCCGGTAACAATGGCAACAGAATCTCAGAGGTCCATCTATTTCTGTAAGACGCAATACAATTCCATTTATTACATTACTGTGAAGATTTGCAAACGGCAATAAGGTTATAACGGATCCAAATTAGGCTGAAATATTAATCAAGGGGTAATCTAGAATTTTTTAACGCGATTTCACGTGCGGGTATGGTCCGGAAGGTCTATTATATCCCTATCCCTATTTTGTTATATTATTATTATTATTATTATTATTATTTTAATTATTATCATTATTATGGCGTACAACGAAGAGACAAAGCTCATTTTCAAACCCTTGTGGTCAGAAACAAAACTCGGGGCCCCTCAAGAGCCGTAAAGGGTCCCCGAAAACTATATTTTAAGGCTCTATACCCAACAGTTTCTTAGATATTCCCAGAAAACTAATTTCATTTAATAAACTAAAGAAGGAATGCAAGCCACTAACCATGACAACAATATCTCAAGAGGTGGCATCCAACTTTCCATCTATTTCTGGAATAAGTAATGCCACTCCATTTATTACATTTCTGTGAAAGGTTGCAAATGGAGTACCCTAGATTTTTTTCACACGACTTACACGTGCGATATGTCGTACAGAAGGTCTATTATATCTCCAAACATCAACATTATTTTCAAAAATTCCTGAATAGAAATAGTAGACTGTTTTTGCTGATTTTAGGAATTTGGGCCATTGGAGGCTAAAAACACTGAATTGGCATGCACCACAAGCCTTTATAATTTATAAAAGGGGTCTTCCTGTATTTGGGCACTTGACACAACGGTTAGGGTCAGTTCGTATGTGACGTGTATTGCGATTCTTCTACGAAGTTTTCAATTTTATTTTCACGCCAGGAAGAACACGTTAGGTAAATTTAGTTTGAGAGCACATTTTAACTAATAATTTTTCTTTGCCAACAAACAGGTTCCAAGCCCCTAAACATTGCAACAGTAGCTCAATTGATAACATCTGGTTATTAATACCGAAGACCGTTCGAAGAATGGGTACTTCTGCTAGTTCCTTATAAACAGGTCCTCTTCATTCACAGACCAACACGTAATTTCATATGGAATCTGTTAAAATGAGTCATATTGATATGATAAATATCGTTTAAAATGATAATCTGGTAGCTGGATCGATCGATCGAGCGGGCAGTGCATACTTCCGTTTTCCACCACTGCCAGCTAGTACACTTCCGTCCGATTGATCGAGCGGGCAGTGCATACTTCCGTTTTCCACCACTGCCAGCTAGTACACTTCCATTCGATCGATCGAGCGGGCAGTGCATACTTCCGTTTTCCACCACTGCCAGCTAGTACACTTCCGTCCGATTGATCGAGCGGGCAGTGCATACTTCCGTTGACCACCACTGCCAGCTAGTACACTTCCGTTTGATTGATCGAGCGGGCAGTGCATACTTCCGTTGGATCCACCACGGCCAGCTCGATCCACTTCCGTTCCCAATTTTCAAAATCACTCCCAAAAAACTATCCAGCAACCGAGCGGAAAGATGTTACACATCAATAGTTTCATTTTTTACCAGACTATCCCCTTTTGCACGTTATAAATTAAATGGACAATTCTGGTAACTTTGCAATTTCCTCAGAAGAAAAACGAAAAACACAATGGTTATTTATAAAATTAATTAGGCTATATGATCTCTTTGCAATATTTTGGATACCACTCACTGTCTATATTTACATCGAACAGAGTCATTTCAGAAAAAGAGAATAATAGTTTAGACTAATTTAAATAAAGTTGTCCTCGGGCCCCTCAGCAAATCCGGGCCCCGGGGCTACAGCCTCCCCTGCCCCTCCCTCTCGTCGGGCCTGATCTAGCCTACTGTACCGCTGTGTAGAATAGAGTATTCTAGGCACACTGCAGGTTGGAAACTAATTGCTTCTTCATTATTCTGTGTAACGCTCTCCGGACCTGTGTTTTTCTAGTTTCCTGCCTGCGCGTAATTTTTGTCTTCAGTTAAAAAGTAAATTCAGTTTGCAGACGGAAGAGAATAGCAACGCCATACCTTAGTTTGTCATAATTTAATTTAGAACCTCTATCTAGAGGGGGTTCCTTTTTTCGTTGATGAACTTGTGTGCAGTGCACTGCAATCATCCATCCTTTTTCGTACTGACAGCAAGCTGTATTACAAGGCTTAGCTTCAGCCCTACACATGTTTGAAGATACAAGCAGACAGAACTCGTCTAACGTCATTGACAAGACGATTCGGCTCTAGTATTATTATTGATAATTCGATATAGCCGTCTATGACCTACGAATACACAGCAAATATTCAGGTCTTCAAGGTGTTCTTTCCTTTCCGTTTAGATTCCTGCCAGAGATTCTTCAATAGTTGACTCCTTCTCAATCTTTCTTCCATTGCAAGTGTGAGTTTCTCTTGGGGGGATCCTTCACACTTGCAAATTAAGTTCTGAATCTTGTCCTGTCCCACACTTCTACCAGTCCAATACTTGCCCTATGTAAGTCTTGATATGCCCCCTGAAACCATGGAATTTGTATCTTCCACTTCTCTTGTAGGTTAAGAATTGTATTACCTAACCTCTCAGTTTTCAATCGTTTAATAAGTCCATAGAACATCAATCTTCTTCTTCTCATACTGACAGAATTGAATTGACCGCATTTGAAATGTATATCCACCGCACTAAATAACATGTATTATTGTTATCATCAAGACTATTATTATTGTTAAGATATTATGATACATTGTATGTGGAGTTGGCATTCAAGAAATAGCATGTTCTTGAAAAAATAATCAGTGTTTTTTGAAAGGGCGTAGGTGAACAAAAGGAAATGATTGGGAAACTAAATAAAACTTCCCCAAAGGCTCAATTTTTTATTTAATTTTTATTTTAATGGATTTTGTGACTAACACACTTTCATGAAACATGTTCTGCTCTCTAAAATAATTTTATAAATTTTTGTTCGGAAGATATGCGCAAAAGAAAATCATGCAATTACGCCCTTTCAAAAAAATCGAATAGACATAAAAATGTTCATTAAGTTGTTTGAAAATGCAATCTATTTGCTAGAGACAGATATTTACACAAATTGCAAAGATGGACACAAAATATAACGGATCATTGTTAAAATATCAGTTTAGGACTTAAATTGGATTTTTTTTACAATACCAAGAAATTAGTGCAGATCTAAAGCACATTGTGTTCAGATGGAATGTATTTGCTACACAAAAATTGCAACAAATCTGAAGCACAAGGAAACAATTACAACATAAGAAAGTCAATGTTGGTTGGTTCCTTAATTTAGGAGCTGCGTCAACGCGGTCATGTAGTCCCGTGTACTTTGGGTGTGACGCACGTCCGTCCTTTCAAAGAAACTCAATATTTATGAACATGAGTTTTATACGGAAAGAACGCTTGCACAAGCGTCCTTTAAAAGGAAACAGATGGCCCTATCCAAATGAAAACAAAACGCTGAAAAAGTGAAAATGTCAAAAAAATGTCGATTTAAAAAAACAACGATTCAAATTCAGGAAGTGAGAAAAACTGAAAACAAGAATGTATGAAACGTCGGAAAAAATTAGTGGTATAACATATTCTAGTATAGTTATAACTCTTTGTCGTTATCAAAGAGTATAATAGAATTACTTCTTGGTTGAAGCCATTAGAAACTATTTACCCCTACCAAACACCAAAATCTCGGAAAAACTACTACCATCATTGAAGAAAGAAAGAAAGAAAGAAAGAAAGAAAGAAATAGAAGACATACTGTATCTCAAGAATTTGATGGAACTGGAGACATAATCGACCGGACGTGGGCAACATCCAACTTTGAGTTGAGGCATGTGTTTATACGTCTGGCTGTCCAAGGTTTTCACCACCTTAATTGCATTAACCAATCTTTCCATGACCCTACAGTGACGTGTGTATGCCGATGCTACCACTTAGAGCCCTGTAGTAAAGGAAACAATCAATCAAATCCATGCTATACAAATCCCCAGAGTGCAAATTTAGTGTACATGTTCATTCTTTATTTTCGATTGCTTTTTTTTATCGTATGGCTTTTAGTGCCGAGAGTGTCCGAGGACATGTTCTGCTCGCCAGAGTCTATAGCTGCTTCCAGCGGACACCCAGAGGGCGAGCTACACGTTCCGTTCAATTTCAAGTAGTTCCAACTTTCGCTACTAGATGTCAATGATACCTAGTGGTGAAGGTTGGAACTTTGATAGTGGGTTCCAACGAAATCTAACATCGAAATTTAGCTCCACACAAGTTTAATTTGGCTGCAATAAAATTATTAATTAACATCCTGAACTAGCACCAATAGATAGAGCACAGGTACTATGTGAGATCGTTTTGTCTTCAGTTCAAATAATAGACAACAGGCTGTTACAAACGCTTTAAAATAAAATGTATCGTATTATCAACTTTTCATTCTTGAAATTTGATGCGTATAGAATGCCAACCAGTGGAGTCGTACGTAGAACAGTCTTGACCTCTGGGGTATAAGATAATCCTAATAGGGAGAGTGCATTCTAGCGGCCATGAAAAGAAACTTTGCAATTTAAGCTGAAAGGTAAATCTGTGGGCCGTTGCACAACAAGTTGGCCATGATAGTTCATCTGGGTGCTGCTAGATGTCCCTTGCAGATCCGTTGGCGAATTTTGTCTTAATTAAATATATATTTTCCACTGTAATACGCACAAAATAACGCTTGATTTTAGAACGTCCGAGTAATTACTAAAAAATAAATATAAATAAAAACAAGCAAAAAAAAACCAACTCTGGTCGGATTAGAACCCTGGTCATTCGGGTGGAAAGGCTACCGCTTTACCACAACAAACATTCGCCGATATCAGTTGAATTACATACAACTTCTTAGCAAATAATGATTTAGACTAAACGATTTCTCCAGTGGAGTATACTTCTCTATATATATCAAAATGAAAGTTTATCTGTTTTTTCTGAATTTCCACGGGAATTTGAGTTCTTAACGCGTTTCAGACTGGTTCAGGACGGTTGCGCGCAAAAAAAAAAAATGTCTGTCTGTCTGGCTGTCTGTCTGTAGGGGGCGTGGTGGCTCAGCGGTCTAGCTGTATGCCTTTCACCAAGGCGGACCTGGTTCGATTCACGGTCACTGCATGTGAGATTTTCGAAGTGAAATGCCATGTCCTGTTGTTCGGATTCTACGTAAAACGGAGGTCCCGTGGCTCATGATCGCGAGATTCACAGTTACGTTAAACAACAAGCATTTGTCTGTCTGTCTGTCTGTCTGTGTACAACTTAGTACGCGCATCACTAGAGAACGGCTGAGTGGATCAACGTAAAATTTGGTACAGATGTCCATCAGAGGCACGTAAGTAAACATTGATGCAACTCTTCTCCGCACCTCTCATAAAAGAGGGCCTACCCCCTTAAAATACATGCTGAAATTGGCGTAGAAAGACGAGACAAATCTTATTTTCAGCGTCTCAATGTGAGAAACAAAATTCGGTGGCCCTACGGACCCCGAAACCCACATATTAAGGTTCTAAAACCAACAGATTTTGAGATATTCCCAGGAAACTAATTTCATAATAATAATATCGTGTGGCCTAGGGTGCCGGGTGCAAGCTTTTTTTATTTGACACTTAAAGGGTAGCATGCATGTCTAATTAAGTTGTTCCTTGAAGCACTATGAAAGTCAAGGAGGTTAGATATCTAAGCTCCTTGAACATTATAGCGCTATCTAGTAGAGAAATGAGGAACTTTGTGTTGGCGGAAACTCCCGAGATTAATTTTGCCAATATGAACACGGTCTACTGAATCAAATGGGTTCTTTGACATGCCAACATCGTATGACATGGTGTCGCAATTTTCGCCGCCTTTCAAAAATCACTTACCACGGCCAGGAGTGAACCTGCAAGCTTGGGGTTAGTAGGTCGACATGCTAACCACTCATAAAGAAAGAATGCAAGCCGGTAACCATGGCAACACAATCTCAGGAGTCCATCTATTTCTGTAAGACGCAATGCCATTCCACTTATTACATTACTGTGAACGTTCGCAAACGGCTATAAGGTTATCACGGAACCAACTTAAGCTGTAAAATTCATCAATACTATTATAATGCCCTTAAAGAGTCAAGGGGTACTATTGAATTTTTCACGCTATTTACACGTGCGGGTGTGGTACTGATGGTCTATTATATACCTATTATTATTAAATTATTATTATGATTATTAATATATTACGGCTACAAGGACGAGACAAAACTCATTTTCAGCCCCTCGGTGGCTCAGAGGCTACTACGTTTTAAGGCTCTAAAACCACGTTTCTGAGATATTCCCAGAAAACTAATTTCAATAGTAAACTAATAAATAGATGACGAGTACAGAAGAACACCAAATCAGGAGCTATATATATATATATATACTGAGAAAATCACAGGTGTGGCCAGGAAGAGACGTCTGGCTTTCTACGGACATGTCTCAAGGATGAACCCAACAAGACTAACCAACCGGCTTCTCAACTACTGGGAGAATAGAAAGAGCATGACATCGTGGCTAACAGAAGTTAATAAGGACCTCCAAGAACTGAAGATAATGGAAAGTGATATTAGAAGCCGATCACATCTCAGAAATATACAGACCACCCTGTAAGAAAACCGACATCATCTGGACAAAAGAGAGAAAGGAGAAACATAGCCAGAAAATGCACGAATATTGGGCAAATATCAAGTCCCTCGCCAAGTTTAAAAGTTCAACGTCGCGGTCCTTAGCTGGCCCATCCGAAAGGAGAAGAACAAGAAGAAACTAATGAAGTAATGCAAGCCGGTAACCATGACAACAGTATCTCAGGAGGTGACATCCAACTTTCCATCTATTTATGTAAGAAGCAATGCCACTCAATTTATTAAATTTCTGCGAAAGTTTGCAAATGGCTATAAGGTTATCATGGAAACAAACATATACTGTACAATTCATCATTACGTTTAATGGTGTCAAGAGGTACCTTAGAATGCTTAAACGCGACTTACTCGTGCGATATGTTGTACAGAAGGTCTATTATATCTCCAAACAGCAACATTATTTTCAAAAATTCCTGAATTGAAATCGTGTTTTTTGCAGCCTTTGGGAACTTGGGCCGAGGCTAAAAATCCTGAATTGTCATGCCCCACAAACCTTTATAATTTATTAAAGGGGTCTTCCTTGGGATGAGGACTTTCCACAACGATAAGGGTCAGTTTTTAGTTGACACATATTGAGTTTTGTCAACAAGGTTTTCAATATTATTTTCACGTCAGGAAGTCAACGTTAGGTGAATTTAGTTTGAGAGCACATATTAACTAATCATATTATTTCGACAAATGGGTTCATCGTAAAGATGATTTTGTTTGACACTGTGTGGTTGATATATCTTTATGTTTATGTACGCCTATAACTCGTGTTTGGGTGCTTCGAGCATCGTATAATTAGGTAATGTAACCATGAGTAAATTCACCAATCATTTATAAAACTCTTCACCGTACTTCTCATAGAAAATACATGCTAAAATAGGCGAAAAATAAAAATTATCCTAGAAAGACGACCAAAGGATATGTTTCGCTTCTCAATGTGTGACACAAAACTTGGGAGTCAATAAAGAGTCTCCGAAAATCAAATTTTAAGGCTCTTAAATTAACAGTGTCTGTAATATACTCAGAAAACTAACTTCGTTCTGATAAACTTATGAGGGAATGACAAGCCCCTAACCATTGCAACAGTACCTCAATTGATAACGTCTGGTTATTAATACGAAGACCAATCGAAGAGCGGGTACTTCTGCTAGTTTTATATATAAAACATTTCATACAAAGGTTATGTTATTCCTATCAGTAAGCTATATTGCATGCAGTATTCAAACTAGTGAAATATAAGTTTGGCACAAGATATGAGCTGCCATCTTGTCTTCTACTGAGACGGCTCAGCTTTTTAAAGTCTCTTCTGCACTGTAATATTACAAGATAAACTTTTTATTTTGAACGTGCCACGTTCTTTAGAACAGTTAAAACGATTCTCGATTCGATAATCGTAACTGGTGGGTCCCATGATGTGGATTATAAAGTTTGCATAATCACACGGCCTCCATCCTAAAATGGTATGGCGGATGACCTTGTAGTTTGGGCACAGGACGCATCCCATATGAAGGTATGTTGTTACCAAATTTGGTAGAGATCGGAAGGTTAGTTTAGTCGTTATTGGATTTTACGTTTTGAACGTTTGAGTGGCCGCCATTCAGTTTTGGTAAAGATGGTGGCGATATAATACATGACACCGAGGTGCTCTTTGCTAATGCTACCTCTGTACCGAATTTCGTTCAATTTGGTTTCACCGTGTTTGAATTGATAGGGGGAATCGATTTGCACATATACATGGCCGCCATCTGCAAACTATTAGATTGATGACCTTGCAGCTTTGTCAAAGAACGCTTCTCACAAAAAGGTATGTTGTTGCAAAATTTGGTAGAGATCAGATGATTAGGTTGGTCGTAATTTGATCTAAGCTTTTAACTTTTGGGTGGCCGCCATTACTTTTCCGTCAAGATGGTGGCGATATGAAACATGACACTGAGGTGCCCTTTGCTAGTGCTACCTCTGTACTGAATTTCGTTCAAGTCGGTTTAACCGTGTTCGAATTGATAGGGGGAGACAGACATTCAGAGTACACACACACACACACACACACAGACACAATGTTTGGCCCTGTGTTGATCTCATAAGTCTACTTTCATATTTTGCAAAATTCGAAACTTGGGTAAAATAGAAATAGAAATGTATAACTTACGTTTTATTGCATAATTTAGACATGATACATTTTAAAACTCAGCAATTTTTCTAGGTTTGTGCCGTGTCTTGTGTGGGGTTTCGCCTAGGACACCAAGCTGGCTCATCAGCGGGCTCTTGGTTCCCCCCCGGATCCTCACAAATTGCTGAGTTTTAATTCACTGGCCGTGAAAGCCAATATACCATCTTTATGCTACATTTTGTTTGGATGTTTCGGGAAATTGCAATATGACTGAATCATTAATGTAATGTGAATATTGACTCATGGAATGCACACATATAAATGCATAAGATACCGTACTAAACATTTAGAACATTTTGACGAGAAACAAACGGCATGTGGGCGAATTTTAATGATCTAGAATCAAATGTGTTGCCAATTTCAGACTGAAGTTCAATAAACTTTTCATAGTCCACGCACTGCCAGAACTTCCGAGTATTGTTATCTTCTGGAATGGTAGAATGAGTGATATGTTTGTAGAAGCCAAGCCAATCCAAGCCAACCCATTATCTCTTGAGTACATCTGCACCCTTATTTGGTATCATATGTTTTATATGAGTTACAGGTACACGCTTCAAATGTTGCGATATTTTTCCCCCTTTTAACAACAAATATTTGTAAGTATTCTCAATCATATAATAACCCCTGGCACTAGGCCTATCAAGCGACCACTGATCAGCCATTTGATGATGATGATGATGATGATGATGATAATTGTTGTTTTAAGGGGCCTAACATCTAGGTTATCGTCCCTCAATGGTCTGGGTGATAGCGAAAATGGCAATGAAGTGGAAATCCGAACGGAAATTAAGTGAGAAGGAAAATACTTACAAAAAGGAACTGAGATTGAAACTACTAATAAAATGGAAAGCGGTAATACTTACAAAAGGGAATTTAGAACGAAAATACTCACACTAGGAATAGATTGAAAAATGTAGAATAGGTTCAAAATACGTACAAAATGCAATGTAGAGTCGAAATACTTTACTCACAAAAATGCAAGTGAAATTCAAAATACTTACAAAATGTAAATGAGATTGAAAATACGTACAAAAAGCAATTGAGGTTCAAAATACTTACAAAATGCATTGAAATTGAAAATACACAATGCAATTTAGATTGAAAAAAAGCTTTTCAGATTCCAAAAAAAAAGACCTCTCGGCACGCCGGAAGGCGGAGGTAGATTTCACCGGACAAACTTGGGGATAGGCGAAAATAGGCAGAATATGCAGGTTTTCGTAGAAGGATCAGACCTCATTTATTGCGAGAAGGTATTTTATAATTGGAGCTTAATTAACTTTGTTTTTGTCATTTTATGCTTATTTTAAGCATTTTATTGTCTTATGGGAACGGTAACCGTCTTGTCATTTGGGGTCCATTTTTATACTTGTGGTCACACTGTCCTTATGCAAGGTTTCGACACTGATGTGTAACTATGTAACGGTCTGTTACTTCTTCACGCAAAATTATATCTCCCGCAGAGATTTTGGTTGGTTCCTCAGTTTAGGGGCTGCGACAACGCGGTCATGTAACCCCGTGTACTTAGGGATGGCTGTGTTAGTCTGTAATTCAGGTAAGGACTGCAGAAGGTCAATTTCAAGCAGTAGTTCCTAATGTTGCTACCAGGTACTACCGTCAACGACACCTACCTGTGAACTTGGCTACTAGATGCCACCGCAACCAGCAACTCGCAACGAACGTTGGAACTTCCCTTTCAAAGGAAAGCATACTGAGGGATTTTTAGCGCTCTTAGAAAATCCGACGACTTCGGCCGGCTTTGAACTCGCGACCTTGGGCATAGACATTAAGCATGCTTGCTACCAGTTACGTCACCGAAGCCGCTTCCCACTTAGTCAGATGGAAATACTGAATCTGATCTCGTGCAAGTGCGTTATCTTGGCAACGTCTGATGGCTCATCCCTCATCAATTTGGTAGTGTTGCCATGGCAACTTTTGATAGCTCTTGGCATTTTCTTATAATTCCGAAATAATTTTTCTCATCCCTTGGCATAAGTTAATGGTGGGTCATATCAAAAATTCTTTCAGACAAACGTTTTAGGTAATGATTAGGGGAATATTGTCCATTTCATACGGTTTTGATATTGTGCCTATTAAGAGAAATATGATTAATGTTTCCCGAAAAACCCACTTTTTCCTACCCCTTTGGTCAATGGTTGCTGCTATAAAAAACTCTCCAAACATAAATTTTTGGGCTTTATCCGACACATAATATGAACGTTGAACGGATTCGATATTTCACATATTAAGAGAGTTATAGCAATATTTCACTTTTTCGAAAAAAAAAAAAAAAACATTTTCACCCCCTTCGACAGATTTAGCCCAGTAACGAACTCGACCGATATTTTATAGGTATACATATTCGGTAAGAAATTCAAAGTGATTGGTGCAAAATTACGGCAGTTATCGTGTCCACAAGAAACTGATTTACATATATATATATATACACACAAGCTGACCCGGCAGACGTTGTCCTGCCAATCAAAGAAAGTGTTGGAACTTTGTCTCTTGAAGTGATTTTGGATACACAATATTTTTTTCCATTTCTGTTAACTGCCTCTTAACTATCGTGAATTGAATTAACTAATTTAGAAACATTCGTTGGAGCGTGCACAACAACTCTCCAAATTTCTTCGCAAACGGATAAATGGCATTTAACGCATACGGGATTTGATTTAAATGATTCGTGCACTGTCACTCATTTGTTGAATCTACTCGTGCTCTACCAACTGTGAAATGGATTTACTAAGTTAGAAAGCTTCATGTAAGAGTACACAACAACTCATCAAAGTTTCATCGCAATCGATGAATAGTATATGAACGCAAACAGGATTTTGTTGGAACGCTTCGTGCGTCGTCACTCATTTGTTACATCTACTCGTGCGCTACCAATATTGCAAAATGGATTTACAAATTTGAACACCTTCCCTGGCGTGTACACAACAACTCATCAAAGTTTCATCGGAATCGGATGAATGACATATGAACGCATAAGTGATTTTCTTTAAACGATTCGCGTGCCGTCACTCATTTGTTGAACCTACTCATGCGCTACCTATTGTAAAATAGATTTACTAAGCCTGAAACCTTCTCTGGCGTGTACTTAATGATTCACCATGGTTTGATCGCAATCGGATGAATGATATATGACCGCATACGGGACATTGTGGAAACGATTCGCGCGCCGTCGCTCATTTGTTGAATCTACTCGTGCGCTACTTATTAAAAACTGGATTTACTAAGACAGAAACATTTCCTAGAGTGTACACAACAATTCACCAAAGTTTCATCGCAATCGGATAAATGGTATAAGGACGCATGCAGTACTTTGTTGAAATGATTCGCGTGCCGTCACACATTTGTTGAATCTACTCGTGCGCTACCTATTGTAAAATGGATTTATTAAGCCAGAAACCTTCCGTAGGGTGTACACAACATCTCACCCAAGTTTCATCATAATCGGATGAATGGTATTTGAACGCATACGGGACCTTATTGAAACGCTTCGCGCGGCGTCGCTCATTTGTTGAATCTACTCGTGCGAAACCTCCTGTGAAATGGATTTACTGAGTTAGAAACCCTCACGTAAGTGTACACAACATCTCACCCAAGTTTCATCGCTATCGGACGAATGGTATTTGAACGCATACGGGACATTGTTGAAACGCTTCGTACGTCGCCGCTCATTTGTTGAATCTACTCGTGCGCAACCTCCTGTGAAATGGATTACTAAGTTAGAAGCCTTCACTTAAGTGTACACAACAACTCATCAAAGTTTCACCTCAATCTATGAATGGAATATAAACTTATACGGGATTTTGTTGAAACGCTTCGCGCGTCGTCACTCATTTGTTGAATCTAGTCGTGCGCTATCTATTGTCAAATGGATTTACTAAGCCAAACACCTTCCCTGGAGCTCACTCAACATATCACCCAAGTTTCATGGCGATCGGATGAACGGTATATGAATGCATACGGGACTTAGAAACGCTCTAACGTGCAGAGAAAAACAGTAGAATTCGATATCACTGCCACGATTGGTATGAAACACAACTTTCCGCCACGGGCGAAGTGTAGGTATGTAATGGCGGTAGTTGCACAGGTTGCGACCAGGTGGCTCTAACGTGCAGAGACAAACCGTCCAAAGACATCAGCTTTCACGAAGGCCAAGGCTAGTGGTTACCATGACGACTGTTTTTGACTGTATATTGTGGTTTTAAAATTGTGTGTAAATTGTGGTTCTAAAATTGTGTTCATTCTACCTACCGGGTCAGATTGTGAATCTAAACCATACATGGACCCACCCTAATATACATACCAAATTCCAACAAAATCGGTTCAGTCGTTGAGGAGGAGTTCAGTCACATACACACGTGTCGAAGAATTATATATATAAAGATATACATACATAAATTATAAATAAACTTTTGAACTGACGGTGGTTTTGGGGTCTGGGGGATGTGAAACGCGAAGATATGTCGAAATTTTCCGGAAGTCGAAACATGGTACCCATTGCAATAGTTAGCTTTCTAATGAAATCTACCTCTGGTTGGTTCCTCAGTTTAGGGGCTGCGACAACGCGGTCATCTAACCCCGTGTACTGTGGGTGAGTGTAGAATCTGTCTGATAAACGGTGTGAATTTTAATGGTTGTATTAGTCTGTAATTCAGGTAAGGACTGCAGACGGTCAATTTCAAGCAGTAGTTCCTAATGTTGCTAAAAGGTACTACCGTCAATGACACCTGGCTGTGAACTTGGCTACTAGTTGCCACCCCAACCAGCAAGTCGTAACGAACGTTGGAACTTCCCCTCCAAAGGAAAGCATACTGAGGGATTTTAGCGCTCTTAGAAAATCCGACGACTTCGGCCGGCTTTGAAACCGCGACCTTGGGTATAGACATTCTGCATGCTACCAGTTACGTCACCGAATCCACTTCCCACTTAGTCAGGGGCGTGGTGGCTCAGCGGTCTAGCTGAATGCCTCTCACCAAGGCGGTCCGGGTTCGATTCCCGGTCAATGCATGTGAGATTTTCGAAGTGAAATGCCATGTCCTATGGTTCGGATTCCACGTAAAAAGGAAGTCCCGTGGCTCATGATCTCGAGATTAACGATCACGTTAAACTACAATCTTCCTTCCTTCCTTCCACTTAGTCAGATGTCAAAGTCAACCCCTGGCACCATCCAGCCCATGACGGGCTAAGGCCGACCAAGCGACCGCTGCCCAGCCATTTGGCCTGCAGATATTAGGGTAACGCGTGATCAGCGCGTCGGGTCCCCTCGGCCGTTAATCTTGGTATTCGTGATCGTGGTGCTGTTTCACTGTCAGACAGCTACTCAATTGTCCTCACGAGGCTGAGTGCACCCCGTTCCAACCCTCACGTCAGTTTTAAAATCCCTGACCGAGCCGGGGATCGAACCCGGGGCCTCCGGGTGAGAGGCAGGCGCGCTACCCCAACACCACGGGGCCGGCTTAGTCAGATGGAAATACTGAATCTGATCTCGTGCAAGTGCGTTGTCATGGCAACGTCTGATGGCTCATCCCTCATCAATTTAGTAGTGTTGCCATGGCAACCTCTGATAGCTCTTGGCATCTATATATATAAAGCTCAATGTTTGTCTGTCTGTCTGTCTGTTATGTATACAAATCCACACTGTTTGACCGATCTGAACCAAAATTTGTATACTTACCCTTCGGAACCCTGCGGGTAACCCTGTCCACTTGAAATTTCCGACAGACCACCCCATTCCCTGCATTTAGGCCCTTTGACGCAAATCTACACCGTTTCACCGATCTCAACCAAAATTTGTATACTTACCCTTTGGTACCCTGCGAGTAACACTGTTTGCTTGAAATTGCGGACAGACCACCCTATTTCCTGCATTTAGGCCCTTTGGCAAACATCTACACCGTTTGACCGATCCGAACCAAAATTTGTATACTTACCCTTTGCAACCCTGCGGGTAACCCTGTCCACTTGAAATTTCGGACAGACCACCCCATTCACTGCATTTAGGCCCTTTGACCCAAATCTACACCGTTTCACCGATCAGAACCAAAATTTGTATACTTACCCTTTGGTACCCTGCGAGTAACACTGTTTGCTTGAAATTGCGGACAGACCACTCCATTCCCTGCATTTAGGCCCCTTGGCTAAAATCTACACCGTTTCACCGATCTGAACCAAAATGTGTATACTTACCCTTTGTAACTCTGTGAATATCACTGTCCACCTAAAATTTCGGAAAGACCACCCCATTTCCTGCATATAGGCCCTTTGGCAAAAATCTATATCGTTTCACCGATCCGGACCAAAATCTGTATACTTACCCTTTCGAACCCTGCGGGTAACCCTGTCCACTTAAAATTGCGGACAGATCACCCCATTCTCTGCATTTAGGCCCGTTGGCACAAATCTACACCGTTTCACCGTTCAGAACCAAAATTTGTATACTTACCCTTTGGTACCCTGCGAGTAACATTGTCTGCTTGAAATTGCGGACAGACCACTCCATTCCCGGAAAGAGGACAGGGTCCGTCCCTAAGGCAATGGAAAAAAGGGGTAAAACCGGACCCGCTCAGGAAACCCTCAGGGTTGCCATCTCCCGAACTCACCAGCCATGAGCCCTTGAGGATGTAGCACTATCCAGGGTGCACCAGAAGTGGTGGGGCTACACACACCCTACCTCCTTGAGGGTCTTGAGCAGAAGACATGAGAGATTAAGAAAAGAAAGAGAAGGCTGACACCTCGAAGAATGAGGCTATCAGGAATGATTAGACAAGGGCCAATTAAGGCGGGAAAGTGAAAGAGTCGCTAGGCCTCGGATACCCTGATACCATCGGGGTCGGAAGAGAACAAGAGTTTGACCAAGAGAGGCTGACAGGAAAGAGAACTGAAAGGAGCCCGGCACCAGTAAGTAGAAGCAATGCCGGACTCAGTTGGGGTCCCGTGGTCGCAAACCCACGTCCCACAAGTTGAGAGACCCTGGTGGGTGGAGGGGGCCAGGTGTGAGAATAGCTTGCTGATTCATCGCGAGTTGACATGAGAGAAATGTCCAGACCGCGCCGTGTTACCTGGTATTGCTGAGTATGCTTGATGTTCATACAGGGTCTTTGCTCAAACCACTGTAGTGTTACGAAAGAATGAGTTATTCACCGGTCAATGTGAATAGGACCGGGAACCCCCCCGAACGTCTGTCATCATATATCGTCATCATCTGCGATTCGTGCAGCTTGGACCCGGGCAGTACTCGATAAGCTCTTTCACTACACGCATCGAGTATAGGCCTAAGCCAGAAAATAACGTTCAGACTTTGGAAGACATCGAAGGTAGAAATCTAAATTGCCTATATCAGATTTAAAATTACACCATGTTCGTTTAGTAGTCATTATTCATTACCTTATTATTATCATCATAAGGGCAATTGACCTAGATGTTACGCCCATTATACCACTAATCACCACACACAATAAGTCTTCATCGCCTGTGAATTTTGAAATATTTCTTTCTATCACGGTAGTTTGTAAGTTTGTCGTGTCAATTCAAGAGTAGTTTTCATTATCATCCTCATCAAAAGGGCAAATGGCCTAAATGTTACGTCCATTATACTACTAAGTAACACCACAGTCTTCATGGCCTGTGATTTTAAAATGTGTATTTCCATTAATTTGTAAGTTTGATATACCCGTTCAGTAGTAGTCGTCTTCATTATCATCCTCATCAAAAGGGCAAATGACCTAGATGTTACGTCCATTATACAGTACTACTAAGTAACACCACAGTCTTCATTGCCTGTGATTTATAAAATGTGTATTTCCATTAGTTTGTAAGTTTAATATACCCGTTCAGTAGTAGTAGTCTTCATTGTCATCCGCATCAAAAGGGAAAATGACCTAGATGTTACGCCCATTATACTACTAGGCAACACCACAGTCTTACTCGCCGGTAATTTAAAAATATGTATTTCTATTAGAGTGTAAGTTCATTATACCCGTTCAATAGCAGTCGTCGTCAGTATCATCTTCATCAATGACGTTCAGTGCTAAGGAGACTGAAATATTATCATCATTCCACCGGGCGAAGCCGGGTACTACTGCTAGTTTCTTATAATTCCGAAATCATTTTTCTCATCCCTTGGCGTAATGATGGGTCATATCAAAAATTCTTTCAGACAAAAGTTTTAGGTAATTATTAGGGGAATATTGTCCATTTTGTACGGTTTTGATATTGTGCCTATTAAGAGAGATATGATTAATGATTCCCGAAAAACCCACTTTTTCCCACCCCTTTGGTCAATGGTTGGTGCTATGAAAAAACTCTTCAATTATAAATTTTTGGGTTTTATCCGACACATAATATGAACGTCGAAAGGATTCGATATTTCACATATTAAGAGAGTTATAGCAATATTTCACTTTTTCGAAAAAAAAAAAACATTTTCACCCCCTTTGACCGATTTAGTCCAGTAACGAACTCGACCGAGATTTTATAGGTATACATATTCGGTAAAAAATTCAAAGTGGTTGGTGCAAAATTACGGCAGTTATCGTGTCCACAAGAAACTGATATATATATATATATATATATAAATTATATATATAAACTTTTGAACTGACGGTGGTTTTGGGGTCTGGGGGATGTGAAACGCGAAGAAATGTCGAAATTTTCCGGAAGTCGAAACATGGGACCCATTGCAATAGTTAGCTTTCTAATGAAATCTACCTAAAATCACAAAGTGCGATTGAAATTCAAAATACTTACAAAATGCAATTTAGATTGAAAATACTCACAAAATGTAATTTAGCTTCAAAATACCCATAACATGCAATTCAGAATCAAAATACTTGCAAACTGCCCACCATACAAAATGCAATTTAGATTGAAAAGACTTGCAAATTGCGGCTTAGGTTGAAAATACAAAATGCAATTGAAATTCAAAATACTCACCAAAGTCCCATCCCCTATATTGAAAGACTTACTAAAAGGCAATTTAGATTGGCAATCCTTACAAAAGGCAATTGAGGTTGAAAACTTTCGCAAAATGCAATTTAATGTAGATCGAAAAGACTTACAAAATGCAACGAAGACTGAAAACACCTACAAAATGGAGTGTAGATGCAAAAAAAATCGCTAAGTGGAATTTAGATAGACGGGGAGCCAATTAACAAAAAACAGTGTGGGAATCTTAAAGAGAAAAGGACATATAATGAAAAGAAAACAAGAGGTCCGACCCTTCGAAGAAGGAGGTATCAGGAAAGATGAGACAAGGGCCAATTAAGGCGGGAAAGTGAAAGGCTCCCTAGGCCTCGGATACCCTAATACCGTCGGGGTCGGTAAAGAACAAGAGTTGACCAAGGGAGGTCGACAGGAAAGAAGACGGAGAGGAGCCCAGCACAAGTAAGTGGAAGCAATGCCGGACTCAGCTGGGGTCCCGTGGTCGCCAACCCTCGTCCACCAGCCATTTGGCCTGCATATATTGGGGTGAAGCGTGGTCAGCGCGTCGTGTCCCCTCAGCCGTTAAACTTGGTTATCGTGACCGGGGCGCTGCCTCACTGTCAGACAGCTACTCAATTGTCCTCACGAGGTCGAGTGCACCCCGTTCCATCCCCCACATCAGTTTCTAAAATCCCTGATGGAGCCGGGAATCGAACCCGTGGCCTCCGGGTGAAAGGCAGGCGTGCTACCCCAACACCACGGGGCCGGCTTCTCAATCATATACTTGTAATAATATAAGAATTATGCTGAACGTTTCAACCGTGAGTTACATATTTCTTTCCCAATTCGATAGTCTTACATTCACTAAGAGCATCAGTATGTTTTGAAATGCCGACCATTGTTTCCACGAACACTAGGAACATATTCGTCAACTTCCGGCTCCATATTTACAAACAAAATCGTGGGACACTCATGTAAGAATTCCTATTGGCTGTCAGGGCTATGAAGGAAGACAAAAATGTTCCGTTATTAATAAACATAGTTTTGTTTCGTTATTTTGCGAAGTACAGAAGGCATCGTCTCTAAACACCTATGGTTGTCATAGTAGTTGAGTTGAGATAGCGCTGAAGCACTTTCCGCTATGAGGACAATATTGCTGGAAATCGAAGGGCTCAACTCTTCATAACGACTTTCCTGTTGCTGTTAAATTGTTTAGGGGCTTTGCGATAACGTGGTCATTTAGCCCAGTGCACACGGGTGTGTTTGGAATTTATCTTACAACCTGTTATGATGACTGTATTACTGTCGACCAAAATATTATGTGCACTCGAGTTTGAAGGTTGTTTGTGCAGTAACTAATAGACCTACATAAAATCCAATAACATCATCATTTTCGTCGTTCTATTTTACGTTAGTTCATGTAGGTTTGGAATTTTTAATTTATATATTAATATTTTTATCGCAGTTGGAACACAAAAAGTTCCCGTTTTTAAGCGTGTTTCAACCTTGCGTCACATTTAAGAATTATTATCTCAAAAACCCGTCATCAGATCGAATCCAAAGTTTATCACAATATACACTGGAATGTTATATACCTGGTTTATTAATTTCAAAATTTTGTGTGTCCAAAAAGCAAAGTTGTTATCATTTTTGTAAGGTAACTTTTTCTCGGCTCGGGCTAGTTGGAAAATATAGTTCTTGGTCGCGTTGTAATCCTCATACTTCAAAAGGTTATGCCGTATGACTGTGAAATACGTAAATTAATTCACCTATTTTATATCGGTTTGTATTTGTACAGGAAAATAAGACATCGTTCGGTAGCTAGCCGATACAGAGAAAGCTGTACAGCGTTACCAAGTTGGAGCCCATCACGCGTCATGGCGCGCCTCGCTCGGAAGGGATGGGCACAACTCGGCAACGCTGTACAGCGTAGGTCTATTGGTTACTTCACAAACAACCTTCAAACGCGAATGCACATAATATGTTGGTCGACAGTAGTGAGTGTATTTGTAATTCATGAGGATTGGAAAGGAGGTGGCCGTGGCCATAAGTAAGTTATCATCCCAGCATTTGCTTGGAGTAGAAGTGGAAAACCGATTCCAGGATGGCTGATGTAGGAATCTTACCGCCTCTTCTAAGTTTTGCCTCACGAGGATGAGTGTACTCCGTTCTAGCCCACAGACCAGAATTGAATTTCCTGTCAGAGCCGGGAATCAAACCCTGGCCTCCGCGGTGCCAGCCAAGAATGCTAGCCAATTCGAGCCGGACAGTATGTCTCATCACGCATGAGACTTGCAAATCTACATCAATGACAATATTCGCTTCGTGATGTAGTGGCTTGTTGGTTTGTCTCTTTGAATGCCACCGCCGCTGGCCCAGGTTCGATTCCTGACCTCTTCAAAAATTTTAATTATGATTGTAGGTACTAGAACGGTATCTTCCACATGCAAGTCACACAATTAGTTTTAATTTCTAGAACCAACATCAGGACAGTAGGTCACACGAGTTACAGATTTCCCCATGGGCAAGTGGTGGGCTTTGGCCTGAAGCTGCCTGGTACAATTCCTGGTCTGGTATTGGAAGTTTCAGTCTCCAAAGTATAATTCCCGTTCAACATCGATCAGTATGCCTTCCTCCGGAGAGGAAGTAAAGCCGGCGGGCCCATGTCATAGATTTATGGCATGTAAAAGAACCTTCCAATAACTACACTTGTGTGAAGCTAAAGTATGCAGGTTAAATTTGATTAACACTATTAAGTTCCAACGTTCGTCGCCAGGTTCTGGTTGCGGTGGCATATAGTAGCCAAGTTTGCAGCTAGATGTCGTTGACGGTAGCATTTGGTAGCAAAAGTAGGAACTACTGCTGTCCTGACTTGAATTACAGATAGCACACGCTAATACAGTCATCACGATTAACACTGGTCATCAGACAGATTCTACACACACCCAAAGTACACGAGGCTACATGACCGTGTTTTTGCAGCCCCTAAATTGAGGAACCAACCAACCATCCATTCATTTCTTCCTCATCATGACACGCAGATCATCCACGGGCGCCAACTTGGAATATCTTTCCTAAGCCTATTTGCATCATCAAAAGCGGGAGCCATTTTTCAGCCCACGTGGCAGAGCGGCAGGCATGAATGGAACTTCCCCTAGGGGCTCACATCTAGTGGGACGTGGGTTGGCGACCATGGGGCCCCAGCTGAGTCCAGCATTGCTTCCACTTACTTGTGCCGGGCTCCTCTCTGTCTTCTTTCCTGTCGACCTCACTTGGTCAACTCTTGTTCTCTTCCGACCCCGACGGTATTAGGGTATCCGAGGCCTAGGGAGTCTCTTCCATTCCCGCCTTCATTGGCCCTTGTCTCATCTTTTCTGATTCCCTCCTTCTGCGAGGGGTCAGCCTTCTTTTTATTTTCATGTTATCTCCTGCCTTCTGCTCAAGGCCCTCAAGGAGGCAGGGTGTGTGTAGCCCCACCACTTTTGGTACACCCTAGATAATGCTACACCCTCAGGGGCTCACGGCTGGTGAGTTCAGGAGTTGGCGACCCCGAGGGGTTCCTGAGCTGGGTCCGGTTTCCCCCTTTTGTCCTTTGCATGTGGGGTGGACCCTCTCCTCTTTCACTTTCCTATCTGCCTTTCATGGCACTCCTTCCTTCCAAGTCCCTCAATCCGCCTTCTTCGAGGGTTGAGGGCATTTCGATTCCTCCTGTCCTTTATTTGCCATATTCTCCTTTAGTTTTCCATTTCTTCTTCTAGTATGTAGGTTAGTAGTTAGTTTTAGTTTTAAGTTAACATTTTCCTTTTCATCTTCACGATCACCCAAACCATCAGGGGCCGATAACCTAGATGTTAGGCCCCTTCAAACAACAATTATCATCATCATCATCATGAATGGAACAGATGTATGGAATATGTGCAACTATAATCCTTAGTATTGGCGTTTCCATGGGGTTGAGGATGAGGTGAGATGAGTTGCTTTTTATGTGGTAGATGTTTCTATGGTCAGCCGCACTTTCTGACCCCAATCTCCTGTGAGAAATATTAGTGGTGGATGAAATTAATGGACAAAGAGTTAGCCGTGGGTTATGAAATGGTACCGTACCGTCATTTGTCTGCAGTCAAAAATCTGAAAACATGGAAAACCGCTTATAGGACTGCCCTCGGTCGGATATATCCTGCCCCCATGGCCTTGTGCATTAACGCACACAGTTACAATACCATTGGATATACTTCAACATACTTCAACTCACAAGACAATGCAGTACTTCAAGATGACCTGAACCTGGTCTATAAGTGGGCGATTGAAAATAAAATGAAAATAAACACAAGAAAATGTAGTCTAATGAAAATAGGGAAAGTGGGAAGGCAAGATTTTCAATATAACATTGGCTCGGAAATATTTGGGCGTTCACGTAAGGAATGATATGAAATGGAGTAGTCATGTAGGATGTGTAGTTTCTAAAGCTTACTAATCCCTGCACTTTGTAATGAGGGTATTAAAAGGAAGTTGTACCTCTGCTAAAGAATTAGGATATTTGTCACTTGTAAGACCTGTTCTGGAATACGCCTCGGCGGTTTGGGATCCGTATCAAGTAGGGCTCATAAATGAGTTGGAAATGGTACAAAGAAAGGCCGCTAGATTTATGCTCAGTGACTTTAATTCCAGGAGCAGTGTGAGCCATATGTTAAAGAAACTTGGATGGGAATCACTTGAGGCTAGGAGGATGAAATCTGGACTCTGCGCTATGTACAACACGTATACAAATCAACCATCATGGGGTGAGCTTAGCAAACGTATGGAAAAGCCTACTTACATGGGTAGGAGCGATCATCCTTTCAAAGTTAAGGGCCGACCACAGCGAACAAATTATGGTAAATATCCTTTCGTAAACCGTGCCATTGATAATTGGAACTCTCTCCCTGCCGCAGACTTACAACCTTTTCCCAAACATATAGGTGGGTTTAAGAAAAGATTAACTATTTGTGTAAATACTCCAGTTTAATAGTTAGTGAATTGTTATTTACAGTTATTTATTTGTTATGTATATCTAATTTTCCACCGGGGGACACACCCCCAATTGCAAATAAACGAATGAATGAATGAATGAATGAATGAATAGTCCACGAAAATTCTCTGTGCTGTTTTCCTCTTTACTCATTTAAAATGGTCACGGAAAAAAAACTTTAGTTCCTAAAGTAGAAGTTATCTCATATCTGGAGCCAATGCATATTTCATTACTGAGTTGAAACGGCTCTTTCTGCTACGTTGCAAAACACACGTTATTTGTGGAGAAGTTCAGAACAGTATGAAAGCATTATTTGTTTGTAGTAGAAGTAATGAAGTTCCGCGATAAATTTGAATAAAAACAAGAGAGACGTAAATGAAACAAAGTTATTACACTGAATGACAAGAACAGATCAGGCTCCCAAATGGAGACTAAACAAACAGCTAGTCCGATAATGGAACGAGGAGTATTGAAGAGAAATTTGTAATTCTAATGAACAGCCCAAGTTTTGGAATAGGATGACTATTTGCTATTTGTACTTGTATTCAAATATTTTATGAAGCGTCTTCTATTGTTAATCATCATCATCATCAATGACGCATATGTATTTAACAGTCCATGTACATTTATCGTACCAATCAAGAAATATTTCATTTTGTGTAGCTTCTAATTCGAGTGGATAATGTACCTTATGTTCGACGATGTCGAAATGTAAACATGTGTCAGAAAACTGTATCATAATGAGGCTCATTATAACACTATTTTCATTATGAAACGGTTTCTCCCACCAATCAGAGCTCAAGAAACAGTTGTGTGACCAATTAGGTAAGGATACCTTCGCGCATGCGCTCAAAATCCAACATGTCTATATAAATTACCGAAAGTGCACCGTCCATATATTCGCGTAAATAAACTGGCAAATATGAGACAAGAAATAGCACTGTACCTTAATATCCCCAAATCCAATTTCTATACAGCACATTGCTTTCAAACGACTCCGGTGGCAGTTTTATTGAATACTGGTGCACAATCTGCACATATGGCATTGAAACACTCAGAGCGCATGCGTCGGTCGGTCAGAGAGCTTGGAAAGCAGAGATATCCTACCCAGCGCTGCACTCCGATCGCAAAATTCGAGTGACTGAATCTCAACAGATATTTATGAATATTTATATTAAAACATATAATAAAGTTATAATTATCGTCGAACATAAACAGTCGTATGCAACTCACCTATAATGGTAATTAAGACACTCGTATGGGAATTATAAAACTAGCTTACGCTCGTTTTATTAACATACTCGTGTCTTAATTATTGCCATTATGGGCACGTTGCATAATGTACTATTACAATGCTATAATAATAATAATAATGTAGATGATGAAGAGATTTTGATAGGAAAAGAAGGCCAACACATTAGCTAAGAAGGTTCAATAATGCTCCTGAGTAGGGTATAACTATGTAAAAATATATAGGAAGGATGTAGGTTTTATTTAGAAGAGAAACGTATGCGACTGCCACAGAGATTCAACGAGAAGGGTCTTCTCGATTTATCTTTGTAAAGAGCATGGGTAATCCAATAAGGATAACTTGAAATTTAGTGGGATATGAAAGTAGACTTATGAGATCTACACGGGCTAAAGGATGACAGTCTGTCTGTGTGTGTGATTGTGAATATACTGTCCGCTATCAATTCAAAAAATAACGAAACCAAATCGAGCCAACTAGCAAAGGACAACTCAGTGTCATGTTGTATATCGCCGCCATCATAACGAAAAATAAATGGCACCCACCCAAATGTTCTGAGCTTAAATGAAATTACGAGTAATCTAATCATTCGATCTCTTGGTTGGTTGGTTCGTTCTTAAGTTTAGGGGCTGTGACAACGCGGTCATGTAGCCCCGTGTACTTTGGGTGTGTGTAGAATCTGTATGATAACGGTGTTAATTGTGATGATTGTAATAGTGTGTGTTATCTGTATTTAATTTAAGTTCTGCAACTTAGAATGTTTCAAATAGTTCCTACTTTTTACACCAAGCGCCACCGTCAACGACTACTAGGCCAAGTTCAGAACTTAGCTACTAGACGCCACCGCAGTCGGCTCTTGGCAACGAACGTAGCAAACTAAGAGAGTTGTTTACATTCTTAACCTAACCAATTTAGCTTCACACAGGTGCAATTAGTGGAAGGTTTTTTAACATGCCATAAACCTATGATATGGGAGCGCCGGCTTTATTCCCCTCCGAAGGTAGGCATACTGAGGGATTTTTTAACGCTCTTAAAAATTCCGACGGCTTCTATCTTGGGCATAGAAGCTCAGCATGCTACCGACTATGCCACCGAAGCCGCCCCATTCGATCTCTACCAAATGTTTCAACAATATACACACATCAAAAAAAGTTTTGCATCACCTCGGTTCCCAGATCTCCGGCATATAGACGTTGACTGTGTATATTGTATCCAAGATACAGTCCCTTTGACTGTTCATAGATGTCACTAAAACTGCTCAAAGATGTAAACAACCATGCATGAGCAGGGCCTATTAGACGGAGGGGGTACGACAGCCGATCAGTTCCAGTCATTCCACCAGGACGAAGGTACGCTGCTCATGTTGTCTGTAGTTCTACCATGCCTAGAAGGTCAATACCGCAGTTCGATCGCGTCCGCATTGTTACTTTGTGTCAAGAAGGGCTCTCAACAAGGGAAGTTTCCAGGCGTCTCAGAGTGAACCAAAGCGATGTTGTTCGGACATGGAGGAGGTACAGAGATACAGGAACTGTCGATGACAGGCCTCGCTCAGGCCGCCCAAGGGCTACTACTGTAGTGGATGACCGCTACTTACGGATTGCCGCTCGGAGGAACCCTGACAGCAATGCCACCATGTTGAATAATGCGTTTCGTTCAGCCACAGGACGTCGTGTTTCAACTCAAACTGTGCGCAATAGGCTGCATGATGCGCAACTTCACTCCCGACGTCCATGGCGAGGTCCAGCTTTGCAACCCCGACACCATGCAGCGCGGTACAGATGGGCCCAACAACATGCTGAATGGACCCCACGGAATTGGCATCACGTTCTCTTCACCGATGAGTGTCGCATATGCCTTCAACCAGACAATCGTCGGAGACGTGTTTGGAGGCACCCTGGTCAGGCTGAACGTCTTAGACACACTGTCCAGCGAGTGCAGCAAGGTGGTGGTTCCCTGATGTTTTGGGGTGGCATTATGTGGGGCCGACGTACGCCACTGGTGGTCATGGAAGGCTCCGAAACGGCTTTACGATACCTGAATGACATCCTCCGACCCATAGTGCAACCATATCGGCAGAATATTGGAGAGGCATTTGTCTTCATGGACGACAATTCTCGACCTCATCGTGCACATCTTGTGAATGCGTTCCTTCAAGATAACGACATCGCTCGACTACAGTGGCCAGCATGTTCGCCAGACATGAACCCTATCGAACATGCCTGGGATATGTTGAAAAGGGCTGTTTATGGACGTCTTGACCCACCAACCACTCTGAGAGATTTACGCCGAATTGTCGTTGAGGAGTGGGACAATTTGGACCAACAGTGTCTTGATGAACTTGTGGATAGTATGCCACGGCGAATACAGGCATGCATCAATGCAAGAGGACGTGCTACTGGGTATTAGAGGTAGTGGTGTGTACTGCAATCTGGACCACAAATGCTGAAAGTCTAGCTGTATGATGGTACAACATGCAATGTGTGGGTCTCATGAGCAATAAAACGAGCTGAAATGTTGTTTGTGTTGATCTCTATTCCCTTTGTACTTAACGGTTCCGGAACTCTTGGAACCGAGGTGATGCAAAACTTTTTTTGATGTGTGTACCTTAACTAGCAATAGTGCCCGGCTTCGCCCGGTAGATTTTTTTGTTGTATGAATGATAATGAATACTACAACAGAACTGGCATATAATACTTAAATTAACAGAAAAAATATTTTAAAAATATAACTTTTTGTGGTGGTGGGATGATAAGTAGTATAGTATAATGGACGTAACATTCAGGCCAATTTCCCGTAATGATAATGACAATAATGAATAGGGAAACGGCTATTTACTAACTACAGTACTGACACATGTAATTTACAAACGAATTGAAAAATATGATTAGAAAGAGGAGTTTGTGACATAAAAGACACTGCCTAGGGCCTATATCTCATTGGCTGTTACAAAAGTAGAGATCAATAGTGTCGTCTTTTGTCACATAGTGCCATAGGAAAATAATCAGAGCACTTTGGAAAACTTCGGCTGTCCCGAGCTCCTGAAGTAGCAATAGTGTCATTTATCGCCACATACCGCTCATGGATAAGGATCTGAATAAATGAAAGAAAATTTGAAATCACCAACGCTTATTGCAGCTGATAGCCTCAATGTACTGCACCAACACTGTCGCACTTATACAGAGGCATAATATTTTCAAGATAACTGTTTTACGGGGCCTAAGAAATCTCCTAACAATAATTACTCCCAGTGACTCCAATTTATAAGCAGCGCAAGTTGTAACTATTTTCGCAATTCTGGTAGGGGCGACGTGGTGCATCCCGCATTGCCAGCCAACAATTGACTTATTAAAATATTCATACAGTTACACTATACGGACATGAATGGTTCTAGGACCTTAAAACGTAGTTTTCAAGTTCATTTTGTCTGTTGTTCTAAATGTTGGGAATGGAGAGAGTTGTTCAAAATATCAAGTGGATAGAGTTTCGAAGGGTAAGTACATACATTTGGTTAAGATCGGTGAAACGATGTAGACTTGTGCCAAAGGGCCTAAATGCAGGGAAAGGAGTGATCTGTCCGAAATTTCACGTAGACAGTGTTACTCGCAGGTTTCCAAAGGGTAAGAATACTCATTTTGGTTCAGATCGGTGAAACGGTGTAGATTTGTGCCAAAGGGCCTAAATGCAGTGAATGGAGTGGTCTGTCCGAAATGTCATCTAAACAGTGTTACTCGCAGGGATCCAAAGGGTAACTATACAAAGGTTGATTCAGATCGGTGAAACTGTGTAGATTTGTATAAATAACAGACAAACCAACATTGAGCTTTATACCGTATTTACACATGCTAGTGCAACAATCACAATAACGCAGGTTATCACATAAATTCTACACACACACCCATGTACACGGGGCAACATGACCGCGATGTCTAAGCCCCGCAAATGATATATTAACTGTGCATACGATAGCATAGAGAATACTACAGTCCAATACAATCCTTGATTGTCAATCGGTCAATTTTCTCATGTGTCCTTTAGCAAATTTTACCGGACTATCATGATACAGAGTAAATCGTTGTTGCCTAGTGACAACCTGTCCATCAATGGTGCGGCGTTGACTATCATGATACAGTGTTAGTCGTTGTCGCCTAGCGACAATATGTCCGTCAAGTTATTAGATCGGTGAAACGGTGTAGACTTGTGCAAAAGGGCCTAAATGCGGGGAATGGAGTGCTCTGTCCGAAATTTAACATAGCCTAAACTATTCCTCTTGAAACAGGATATCATATACATAAAGCTTTTTTCGAATCCGACTGGTAGTTCCAGAGATTTGCGCGTTTAAACACATGAACACACAAACTCTTCAGCTTTATTATATTAGTACTAGCAGAAGTACCCGTTCTTCGAACGGTGTTCGGTGTTAACACCAGACATTATAATAATAATAATAACAATGTTATTGGTGTTACATCCCTTTTAAGTACTGTTGCTTTTAGAGACGCACCAGACATTATCAATTGAGCTACTGTTGCAATGGTTAGCGGCTTGTAATTCCTTCATAAGTTTATCAGAACGAAGTTAATTTTCTGGGAATATCACACACACTGTTAATTTAAGGGCCTTATAATGTGGTTTTCGGAGATCCTTTATAGACTCGCGAATTTGTTGCCTCACATTGAGAAGTGCAACATATGCTTTGATCGTCCTTCTAGGATAATTTTTATATTTCGCCTATTTTAGCATGTATTTTGAGAAGTTTTTCCCTATATCCACCCTTCTACTGTATGAAAAGTACGGTGAAGAGTTTTATAAATGATTGGTGTATTGACTCATGTTTACCATACCTAATTTTACGATGCACCAAGCATCCGAACAGCAGTTATAGGCGTACATAAGGATACACAGAAAAACAGACAGACAATTCTATTGTCTACAACATATCACCCAGAAATCCAAATATGGGTATATCTACCACACAGTATCAAAGAAAATCATCCTTACGATGAACCCGTATGTCGACAAAAAAAGAAAAGAAAAAAGATTAGTTGAAATGTGCTCTCAAACTAAATTCACCTAACGTGTACTTCCTGACATGAAATAGAATTGAAAGTCTTGTAGATGAAACGCAATACACGTCACATAAAAACTGACCCTCTTCGTTGTGTTGGGTCCCCATACACAGGAAGACCTCTATCATAAATTATGAAAGCTTGTGGTGCATGAAAATGCAGGTTCTTTAGTCTCAAATGGCCCAAATTCCTAAAAGCCGCAAAAAATGCTGATTCAATTCAGGAATTTTTGAAAATAATGTTGTTGTTTGGAGATATAATAGACCTTCTGTACTATATGTCGCACGTGAAAATTGCATGTAAAAATCCTAGATTACCCCTTGACCCCCTTAATTGCATTGGTGAATTATACAGTCTACGTTGTTTCCGTGATAACCTTATATTTGCAAATTTTCACAGAAATGTAATAAATGTAATAAATTGCTTCTTACTGAAATAGATGGAAAGTTGGATGCCACCCCTTGAGATAATATTGTCATGGTTACGGATTTGCATTCCTTCATTAGTTTGTTAAATTAAATTTAATTAGTTTTCTGGGAATGTTTCAGAAACTGTTGGTTTAAGAGCCTTATAATGTAGTTTTCGAGGACCCTAGAGTTTTATTTCTGGCACCGAGGGGCTTTGTCTCGTCGTTGTCCGCCATAATATAATACTACTAATAATAATATAATATAGGGATAGGAATATAATAGACCTGCCATACCACACCCGCAGGTGTAAATCGCGTGAAAAAATTCTAGACTACCCCTTGACCCCCTTAAGCGCATTTTACATATTGATGAAATTTACAGCTTAATTTGGTTCCATAATAACCATCTAGCCGTTTGCAAACTTTCACACTAATGTAATTAATGGAATTGCATTGCATCTTACAGCAATAGATGGACCTCTGAGAATCTGTTGCCATGGTTATCGGCTTGCATTCGTTCAGTAGTTTATTAAATTAAATTAGTTTTCTGGGAATATCTCAAAAACGGTTGGACGTAGGACCTTAAAATGTGTTTTTAGGGCCCCCGAATGTTATCTCTCACATTGAGGGGCTGAAAATGGGCTTTGTCTCGTCCTTCTACTCCAATTTCAGCACGTATTTTAAGGGGGTATGCCCCCTTTTATGATAGGTACAGAGGAGAGATACATCAATGATTAGTGTCGTGCCTCTGATGGATATCTGTACCAAATTTTGCGTTGATACACCCAGCCGTTCTCGATTTATAAGGGAACAAAGTTGTCCACAATCAAACAAACAGACAGACAGACCAAAACATTATTTTCGCACGCATCTATCATAAAACAGTCTGAAACGTCTAAATAACTCTAATTTCCGTAGAAATTCAGAAAAAAAAAACAGACAAATTTTCTATTTATATATGTAGAGATATACTGCACGGCTCGGTGTTGACCGTGTTTTATTGCACAAATTTAGGATTTACTCGCTAACCGTTGGAGATACACGAAAAGTGTTAAGGACCTTCTGGATAGAAAATTGAATGTTAAAGCACATGTATGCCATCAAAAGGTTGCTATTTCTTAGCGTTCTCTTTTTATTTGAAATGGAAATATCCAATTTTGAAACCAAAGGGTGTAGTGACGTCATAAATGTGGGTTTTACTCGCTAACCGTTGGAGATAAACGAAAAGTGAAGCTCGTATTGAACCCTTTATCCTCTGATGGATAAATGATTCGATGTTTTATTTCTTCAATTAATTAATATTTCCACCAGCGTCATAAAATAGCCAGACGAAGATGAGGAAATTTCAAGCATTTGTTGGAGACAGTTGGGACATACCTGCAGCAGTTTGACAAAAGGCTAGATACTTAAGGATTGTGAAAAGAAATAGCATAGCAATGATTCAGAAGGACAGGTGGTGGCTACCTCAATATAGAAGGGACGCGTGGTGAGACACGCTTATGGCATGTGCATTGTACTATTCGCGCCTAAAAAAATATAATGCAGTAACGTGAGTGGTTGATGGTACCACTGGACACTCCTACGAGGCCAAGGTCTGATAAAACCGCGACGTTAACAGAAAATGTGGAACCAATGAGAGATGAATGCTTACGAGCGCGCCAAGTCTAGCTTGGGCACGCGATATCTAGCATTAACGCGGGAGATCGGCTAGACAACATCTCTACGATCGATTTTTGAATTAATGGGCATATTCTTGACCTGCGCAATTTTACGAGTTCAGTGATATTTGTTTCATTCCTGTACCACTATTATTTTGAGAAAATTTTTATATAATTCCCCCCCCTCTATCGATACCTAGGGCCAGTTCATTTATAAGTGGCGTGAAGAGCCAAGACCTGACCACTACTGATTACATTGTGTGTGTCGGAAGACACAGGTTATTACTACTACTGATTATATTTTGTGCGTCCGAGGACGTAAGACTTATTATATTTTGTGAGTCTAAAGGACGTAGGTTACTCTTTACATTGTGTGTGTCGGAAGACAAAGGTCATGATTACATTTGTGCGTCTAAGGAAGTAGGCACTTGCACTTTGCGTGTCATGAGGACACAGATTTTTATTAATACTAAAGTGTGTTAAAATCAGTGTGATAGATGGTCATAGTACTATTTTTGTAGGGACAGTATCTTCGACAATTCGCCAACAGACTGTTTCTGGGGAACTAAGTACCTAGAACGGCGAATTTAGTAGTCAGATATCGAGTGTATAATAATCTATAACTTTTTACATCAGCACGAGAGATGACATCACTGACCATGGAAGAAGTTTGGAACCGACAACACTCCGTCGAAATGTTTGAGACGAGCTAAGCAGCATAAGTTGGGAAATGGCTGCAGATGTCCGTTGACGGTGATTGGCTGAGGATGAGTACTGAATAATATTCTTATTATCTGATAAATTAGCTTATGGTATATGGGACAAATAGTTTTTGTAAATATCTTGCTTGTGTTGATTAACGTAGTGTATTTAGTTTTGGTCTGACACACCTTTTGCATGGAAACAGCTCGCACAATTTTGTTTAGTTAGAGTTTCTTGTTTCTTTTTTATTAACTAACGTGACTATGTGGACGACCGTGTTCGCATATGTTTACGTAATGCATTTAAGAAACGTCTCTCGGAGATATGTTGTGTTTCAGAAGTAGGACTGAAGTAGTATAATCATGCAGTAGATTGGAGGGTAAATTAATCTTTGTAATGTTTATTATTGATCAGATTCAGTGAAGTTATTGCCGTTGGAGCAATGTGGTTTGTGGCGAGGAGCAGTCAGCTCTCTCGTAGGTTTTAATATTTTCTTAATTAGTTTGTGGGCATCTTATTCAACCGACATGTGTGAAAAGTGTTATGTCAGTCCCAGCAGTGTGTGTGTGTGTATATTTTTGGTCATTACAAGCGGGAATTTCAGCGTAGACTGATTTCTGTCAGCTTGATGCCAAGCCCATATCGTTACCTTGCGAGGACGTATGTGGCTATTTCGATTAATGTCTTACCATATGTTTATGTGGTTGAGATTTGTTGCTGTTGATTCTACGAGATAACGGGACAGTTGGTCTGGTTATTTTTACACACTGGGCTGGACGATGACATGTGTTGTGGTTGGGGGAAGATGTTTCACAAGGCGGGCTGAAAGGATTGCATCAAGGTCATTAGGGAGTGCTTTGGCTCCGTAAAGTTACTTGAAATACAGAATAAGAACTGATCAATGGTAAAAATTGTTTAAATAAATGGGAGTTGCCTACGAATCACTATAATCTCCGAAGCGTTAGCTTAACGTGCATGTTTGTTCATATAAGGTAATCTCAGCCGTTGAGACTCTTGTTGTTGTTGGTTTAATTCCATGTTTATGTTTCATATTTGTGACCCTTGTAGTCACGTGCGATGCTGTCTTTCCTTGTTTGTGTATTGAGCAATTGGCCGGGTTGGCAGTTCATTTTGTCAGATGCGTCACCGCATTGAAGGAGGGTCTCGAGGGAGATTTCTGTAAATACTAGATTTAGATTGTGTGTCAGCATTAATTTTTAAGGGTTTTTATTAGTGTTGTGTCCCATATCCGTAAACGTTGATTTACGAGATGATTGTTCGTAAGCATCGTGGCTGTTACCCGATGTAAACGAACAGTCATCCAAAGTGCTCATTCCTCGTAGTTAGTCATTATGCGTACATAAAATCCAATGCAAGTTAGTGGAACTTGGATCCACATATTTATAAGGGGGAGATCCGTCTGACTCCTCAACATTCATAGATATTTTTGTCATGGGAAGATTCAGGGAGGAATTTTATTATTGTTATTGTTTATATCCATTTCATTTTGCACAAATAGTCATTAATTTATGTTATTATTTTACGCCTTGTCACTTCTTTCTTAATTATAGTTTTAATCCTATGACCCTTACCTCAGTAGAGCATGTTGTTTGGCGAACGTAAACATCACACTATGAACTGAGCGTGACCCCTTGATTAAGATTTCTTACATATAAACACTGCAATACTAAAGGGTTCATAGGAGGTAAACTGGCGCGGCCAAGCGTGGGGCGGTTCACTGTGGTGTAACGGCAGAGAAATTGCACATTTCAATGTAAGCGTAGTTGGGATTACAAACTGACGCAACAATGAAGGTGTATTTTTGTTGCTGGTTCGCTGCTGGAACACATTTAGTTGGCGTATTTGAGTAAAACTGACATGCCGAAAGTGCAGGCAGATATGACAGTATTTAATCACCGGAAAGTGATATTTTATTAAAAGTAATTGAGGCGAAGAGGATACCGCCAAATGTGTGAAAGATAAATTAAAATCAGGAGTTTGCAATGTAAAATACGGTTCACGTTTTTGTCTATTGAATTAAAGTAAAAGGTAATATACGTGATACCGGGCGCCCAATGATTAAAGTTAAAACTAGATTTGTTTAGAAAGTCAAACTCATGAAAATGTTAGGAGGCTGGTAGCCTTAAATGACAATTAATACTTTGTTAATTAGTCAGTGTTAATATCAGATCAGGATAGCAATTTAATGACTGAATATGTGCTTGGATTTAAATTAAATTGAGTAAAATTAGAACCACTCAGAGATGCAATCGACCAGTGGGATTAAATGTAAATTATAAATGAACTGAGTTGGGTAAATACATTAAATGTGCATGGGGATTGTATGTATGTGTCAGGGGGCATTGCTTTATGCCATTTCCCTAATGTCTCATATAAAGTGTATAACATGGCAACAGTAGAACAGATTCAAGAAATCATTGAAAACGCGACTAGGAGGACACAGGAATTGTTGGACACTAAATTGGCTGAACAGAGTGAACAAATAAACACTAAACTATCCGAACAAAGTGAATCATTAAACAATACTATGTTAGAACAAAGTGAGTCTATTAACAAATTGTATGAGCAGAGTGAATCACTAAAAACTAAACTATCCGAACAAAGTGAATCACTAAACACAAAACTATCTGAACAAAGTGAATCATTGCGGACACAATTAAACAACAGTAGGATTGAACAAAATGAATATCAGGCGGAACAAGCTAGATTATTAAAAACTGAAATCAATGACACTATAAATTCGCAGTTAGAGGCGCAGAATGTTAAAAACACGAACCAATTAGAGGCGTTAACCGCAGAGATGAAGGATCACACTAATCAACAGATGGTATTGCTGGCCCTAGATGTTAATAAAAAACAATGAAAAACAATTAGATCAGATTAAGAAAATGGAAACCTTATTTGATCAAAAACTTAGCATTCTGGATGAAACGGTGTCAGCTAAATTAGAGCAAATTGAACTAGCATCCACTATGAATACAAGCGAGGTCAAGATAGCTCAGGATAAGTTAGAAGGACGATTTAAGGAAATGGAAAAAAGCGGCAAGGTCATTCAGCAACAATTATCAGCGGTAGATGAAAATATATCCGGCATAATTAAAGATATGGACCGTCTCGAAATAAAATCAGCGGAGCAATGGAAAAGCCTAGAAGCGGATCAGGATCAATTAAAGAGTACCATCGACGAAAGGCTGAGCCAGATAGAAAGCTATCAGGATGACGCTAAAAGCCAGATTGAGGAAAAAGTAAGCACGATTAAGGAGCAAATAAGAAAAGATTGGCGAAAAATGAATATCGATTCTAAAGAGGAAAGATCAACCATCCTTAAGACAGTAGGCGAAAATCATACTCGTATTCAAGCATTAGAACAAGAAATTAAGAATAAGCTTAAAGAACAATCAGACAGGATCATTAAAGCTGAACTCAGGTCAATAGAACCATCCTCAATATTTAAAACGGGAACCATGAAAGACAAGCAGGACGACTCAAATAGCCAGATCGGGACGAGCACAGCAGGGAGTCCGACTCAGTCGGAGAGCCCATTATTGACAAACACGGAGGGGTTTCGCAAGAATATTGAAAGGAGTTCCACGCCACAGGACGGTCATCAGCCCACACAACTTATCCAAGTAATTCGCTCGAACGATTATAAACCACAGAAGTACACGGAGAATTCAGGGGTGACACCTAAAGCCTTCATTAAAGAAATTGAAGATCATTATAATGACACTGGGGTACCTGAAGCACGCAGGTTGAGAATGATGGAGAGGTTTTTGTCAGGAAATGTCCTTACATGGTTTTTAAGCTTCAAATATACCTTTGGAACTATGACGGATTTTAAAATCGCGTTTCTGCGCAAGTACTGGTCGCCGGCATTACAACAGAGTCTAAGAATGGAGCTTTACTCTAGGAAATATCAAACTACCCAGCAAACGAAATACTCAGATTTCTTTAACATGCAAATGCTAAAATTTCGCGACCTTGATTACCCTTTAAATGAAGCGGATCTGGTGATGACTATAGCGCGGCAATTACCAGTCAACGTGCAACAAGTACTAGTCGCAGCGAACGATAGTACGGCCTTACATGCAGAGCAAATATTACGCCAGATAGATGAGACTACGTCTCATAATCATTATAGAGGAGGAAGACAACTGGAGTTTGTAAATACGACAGAGGTCATAAAACCAAAACAGGCGAACACCAAAACGCAGGGTATAAAATACAAGCACATCCACACCTAGGCGAAACCCGGAAGAGGTAGAAAACAGACCGTACCAGCGTAACGAAAATAATTACAACAATAGGTCATATCAAGGCAACAAAAGATATCAACAGAGAGGATATCAACTATGGCGTGAAAATCGAAGAAATGAGAGGCCTTATGGAAGATACAGTAATTATAATGGGAATCAAAGATGGAAAGGAAGGAGATATCAAAATCAAGAAGAGGCACGTAATTATCGAAATGACTGGGATGATAGGCACGCTCAATCGCAAAATTACCTAGAGGAATTACACGCTAGTCAAGGTGGAGAGCACGGGCGATGGGAGAAAGCCATTGGGAACATGAAGAATCCAGACACACATACTGAGGAAGCTGGAAGTCTACTGAGACAAGAGGAAAGTCAAGGGCGTGGGCGACAAAGTGATGATGGGAGTCGCAACGGTGCTAAAAAAAATGCTAAATTTGGATAAAGGAGATAGTCTACAAACGCAACAGTCGGAAGTTGAAGATGGATGGATAGTAGCGAACATACATGAATGGATTGCTTTGCCAGAAGATTGCCTGGAGGAGACGGTGAAACCACGGAACGATGAAATTAGGCAGTTACCCATTATTTACGCGAGGATTGGTGGAATTAATATAAGATGTTTATTGGATACGGGGTCGCAGATCAGTCTGGTATCGGAGGCCTTGGTTCGAGAGTTGGGACGGAGTCAGAATATTCCTGTGATTCCCGTACCACAACTCAAAGTGAGGGGTGTTATTCCTGAACGCACCGTTACTTGTAAACGTCAGGCATACTTAGAGCTGAACATATTGGAACACACTTTTGGGCAAACATTCATTATCATGGCAAAGGTGAATTTTAATATAATTCTTGGTGCAAATTTCATTTGTGACTATCAAGCAGTGATAGATTTGCACAAGAATACAGTCAGTTTTAGAGAGTATGATCAACTGAAAAACGTGGGATTGCATATGGATGAAATCACTACCGGAAGAGATGTAAATTCTTGGGCATTGGAAGCAATATCGGAAGAGACGGAAGAGGAGATACGAAAGGCAGAAGATAACATCATAGAAGGAGCTGTTGTGGAACTAGATGAGGAGAGTGAATCCCAGGAGATATGGTCTTTATTAACAGAAGGAGATAACAGTGATGCACAATTTGAAGAGTTACTACAGGAGCGGCTCAATGACATTCAACTTGGGGGTGAACATAGAAAACAATTGGAAGAGATCTTAAGGAAGCACAAAACAGTATTCGATACAGTACCTGGGAAAATATTAAATTTCAAATATTCAATGCAAGTCGAGGATTGGTCACCTTTCAAAAGTAGGTTGTACCCAATTCCGGAAAAATATCGTGGTCAAGTCAAGGTCATTAAAGATGAGATGTTACAAGCTGGAGTGATAAGGAAGACACCTATACCTTATCTAAATGCGATTTTGGCAGTCACAAAACCAAATGGATCTATTAGACTTTGTTTAGATGCCAGAAATCTCAACATGAGACTCATTTTTCCTGAGTATGACAGAGCACCAATTATTAGAGACGTACTAAAAGGCTTTAAGAACAAGAGCATCTATTCATCAGTGGACCTGACGAGTTTGTTTCACCATATTGAATTGGATGAGAAGTCACAGCTTCTAACTGGCTTCTTATTCGGTAACCAAACGTTTTGTTTCGTCCGAATGCCCTTCGGAGTCAAAACAGCGGGCTGTGCTTTAATCCGAGCCCTGGATCGAAATCTAACCGAGGAAGTTAAGGAGATGACGGTGCGCTACATTGATGACATTCTGCTGGCATCCGACAACATTGAAATTCATATGGAAAATTTAGATAAAGTATTAGGCAACCTTAATGCATCAAATTTCAAAGTAAACCTGAAGAAATCGCATTTCTTCAAGAGCGAGATCTTATATTTGGGTCACATCATTGACAAGGAGGGAGTGAAGCCAATCCCAGCTAAGATCGAAGCGATAAAGAATTTCCCTACACCAACGAGAGTCAAGCACATTCGGGCTTTCTTAGGCGTAACGGGATTCTTTAAGGAAAACTGTCCAGGTTACACGGAGACTGTAGCTCCAATGCAGGAAATGCTAAAAAAGAATAATAAATGGTTATGGAATGCGGAATGCGAGAAGGCGTTCCAAGCGACAAAACAGCTACTGGAAAATTGCATTAAGTTAGGATATCCAGACTTCAAGCAAAAATTTATAATCCAAGCGGATGCTTCACTAATTGGTATAGGTGCCATGCTCTACCAAGAAGATCCAGCTAACCTGCAACATAAAACATATTTGGCATTTGTCAGTCGAAAATTGCGTAAGTACGAGCGCAATTATACTGTAACGGAACTAGAGCTGTTGGCCATTCTTCGTGCGCTTCAACAATGGAAACTAATAATTTATGGTTACCCCATTGTTGTCAGGACTGATCACAAAGCACTAACATTCTTGTTTAAGACGTCGATGGCAAGCGAACGTGTGACACGTTGGTCTATATATATTCAGCAGTTTAGCATTGAGATTGAACATTGTCCAGGGAAGATGAACGTGATTCCGGATGCACTCAGCAGGAACCCAGAGCCTGATGTTGAAGAAACAGCGATGGTACAACACTTGGAGTTAACACCGAAGGACCGGGAATTCTTGGAGGAGTTACGTGAGATACAGCGAGAACAGGAAGCGGAACCATGGATGATGCTATTAATTCAATACTTCAGAAAGCAGCTACCTACAGGAACACCTGCATTTCGAGAAGCGAAAGCAAAAGAAGGATGATATGTTTATGTCAACAATTTGCTGCACAAATGGGTAGATAATGACCACACCAAGTTACGCATACTAGTACCTGCATCTTTACAGCGAGGATTGACATGGCATACTCACGAAAGTTACGGACACGTCGGCGTAGACAAGTGCGAAGCGACAATAGGAGAGACATTTACATGGCCACGTATGAGAACAACTATATGTGACGTCATTACGACTTGTGATCCTTGTCAGAGGACAAAGCCCAATAACTATTTGATGAGGCAGTATCCTAGACCATTGCTACCTCAGAAACCCTGTGAGCTACTGGCCCTAGACTGTTTCGGCCCAATCCCGAAAGGAAGACGAGGTTGTCGTCACTTGCTAGTGTGCATTGATGTGTTTTCTAAGTTTGTCGTATTATGCCCCATTCAGAAAACTACATCGAAACAAGTACTCAGTCGTATTCGAAATAGAGTTATTCCAATCCTTGGAAAACCAGAATTTATATTGTCAGATCATGGCAGCTATTTTACAAGCGCCGAATTCAAGAAAGGTATGGAGGACATGGGTATAAAACATGTTTTAAGCAGTATACGACATGCCCAAGCTAATCCAAGTGAGAGAGCAATAAAATGTGTAACATCATACTTGGGAATCTTCATTCCCAAAGAACATCATAAGTGGGTGGATAAAATTAAGGATGTAGAGACATGCATGAATTCTACCAGGCACGAGTCAACAGGACAGATCCCTATGGTCCTACACAAAAACGAGTATCCAGTGAGAACGTGGAAAAGCATAATTAACTGCCCACAAGATCCCATGATAGCACCTGACCTGCGGATGGAGAGAACGAGAGCCTACATGAGAAAACAAGCAGATCGCAGATTACGACGATTGAGAAATAAGAGATTTCACCGTGATCTAAAAATCAACCAGCTCGTTTTGGTGAAACGACCCGCTACATCTGATCCAAAGGAAATCTTCAGCAAATTCTGTGAAAAGTTCATAGGACCCTATTCTATTTTAAGAAACCTAGGAAATAATGCATACAGAGTGAAAGAGTTAAGCACAGGAACAATGTCGGTCTACAATGCAGCCAACATAAAAACTTATCGAAGAAGCGAACCTTGGGAGCGCCGAAATAATGATGCAGTTTAAATATATGGACGTCCTATATCAACCAAATGGACGGGGGGCAGTTGAGTACGGCACGTGAAGAAGGAAGTGGAGTTGGTGTTGACAATCATTTACGAGACGGGCAGAGTGTTGCCTCAGGCGTCAGCGCGTCACGCAAGGAGACTGAGAGGGGAGGTCCAAGCAGGAAATAAAACGAGTAAATGCCATTCAAGACAGGAGCGGCTAGACCAAGTAATAGAAAAGGGGTGATTCTGAAATAAAACAAATTGGCCTACGGAAGTCTTTTAAAAATTGTCGACTTTATCCTAAATTCGAAATTTTGTGAGTGGAGGAGTTGTGAACCCTTTATCCTCTGATGGATAAATGATTCGATGTTTTATTTCTTCAATTAATTAATATTTCCACCAGCGTCATAAAATAGCCAGACGAAGATGAGGAAATTTCAAGCATTTGTTGGAGACAGTTGGGACATACCTGCAGCAGTTTGACAAAAGGCTAGATACTTAAGGATTGTGAAAAGAAATAGCATAGCAATGATTCAGAAGGACAGGTGGTGGCTACCTCAATATAGAAGGGACGCGTGGTGAGACACGCTTATGGCATGTGCATTGTACTATTCGCGCCTAAAAAAATATAATGCAGTAACGTGAGTGGTTGATGGTACCACTGGACACTCCTACGAGGCCAAGGTCTGATAAAACCGCGAAGTTAACAGAAAATGTGGAACCAATGAGAGATGAATGCTTACGAGCGCGCCAAGTCTAGCTTGGGCACGCGATATCTAGCATTAACGCGGGAGATCGGCTAGACAACATCTCTACGATCGATTTTTGAATTAATGGGCATATTCTTGACCTGCGCAATTTTACGAGTTCAGTGATATTTGTTTCATTCCTGTACCACTATTATTTTGAGAAATTTTTATATAATTTCCCCCTCTATCGATACCTAGGGCCAGTTCATTTATAAGTGGCGTGAAGAGCCAAGACCTGACCACTACTGATTACATTGTGTGTGTCGGAAGACACAGGTTATTACTACTACTGATTATATTTTGTGCGTCCGAGGACGTAAGACTTATTATATTTTGTGAGTCTAAAGGACGTAGGTTACTCTTTACATTGTGTGTGTCGGAAGACAAAGGTCATGATTACATTTGTGCGTCTAAGGAAGTAGGCACTTGCACTTTGCGTGTCATGAGGACACAGATTTTTATTAATACTAAAGTGTGTTAAAATCAGTGTGATAGATGGTCATAGTACTATTTTTGTAGGGACAGTATCTTCGACAATTCGCCAACAGACTGTTTCTGGGGAACTAAGTACCTAGAACGGCGAATTTAGTAGTCAGATATCGAGTGTATAATAATCTATAACTTTTTACATCAGCACGAGAGATGACATCACTGACCATGGAAGAAGTTTGGAACCGACAACACTCCGTCGAAATGTTTGAGACGAGCTAAGCAGCATAAGTTGGGAAATGGCTGCAGATGTCCGTTGACGGTGATTGGCTGAGGATGAGTACTGAATAACATTCTTATTATCTGATAAATTAGCTTATGGTATATGGGACAAATAGTTTTTGTAAATATCTTGCTTGTGTTGATTAACGTAGTGTATTTAGTTTTGGTCTGACACACCTTTTGCATGGAAACAGCTCGCACAATTTTGTTTAGTTAGAGTTTCTTGTTTCTTTTTTATTAACTAACGTGACTATGTGGACGACCGTGTTCGCATATGTTTACGTAATGCATTTAAGAAACGTCTCTCGGAGATATGTTGTGTTTCAGAAGTAGGACTGAAGTAGTATAATCATGCAGTAGATTGGAGGGTAAATTAATCTTTGTAATGTTTATTATTGATCAGATTCAGTGAAGTTATTGCCGTTGGAGCAATGTGGTTTGTGGCGAGGAGCAGTCAGCTCTCTCGTAGGTTTTAATATTTTCTTAATTAGTTTGTGGGCATCTTATTCAACCGACATGTGTGAAAAGTGTTATGTCAGTCCCAGCAGTGTGTGTGTGTGTGTATTTTTGGTCATTACAAGCGGGAATTTCAGCGTAGACTGATTTCTGTCAGCTTGATGCCAAGCCCATATCGTTACCTTGCGAGGACGTATGTGGCTATTTCGATTAATGTCTTACCATATGTTTATGTGGTTGAGATTTGTTGCTGTTGATTCTACGAGATAACGGGACAGTTGGTCTGGTTATTTTTACACACTGGGCTGGACGATGACAGGTGTTGTGGTTGGGGGAAGATGTTTCACAAGGCGGGATGAAAGGATTGCATCAAGGTCATTAGGGAGTGCTTTGGCTCCGTAAAGTTACTTGAAATACAGAATAAGAACTGATCAATGGTAAAAATTGTTTAAATAAATGGGAGTTGCCTACGAATCACTATAATCTCCGAAGCGTTAGCTTAACGTGCATGTTTGTTCATATAAGGTAATCTCAGCCGTTGAGACATTTGTTGTTGTTGGTTTAATTCCATGTTTATGTTTCATATTTGTGACCCGTGTAGTCACGTGCGATGCTGTCTTTCCTTGTTTGTGTATTGAGCAATTGGCCGGGTTGGCAGTTCATTTTGTCAGATGCGTCACCGCATTGAAGGAGGGTCTCGAGGGAGATTCCTGTAAATACTAGATTTAGATTGTGTGTCAGCATTAATTTTTAAGGGTTTTTATTAGTGTTGTGTCCCATATCCGTAAACGTTGATTTACGAGATGATTGTTCGTAAGCATCGTGGCTGTTACCCGATGTAAACGAACAGTCATCCAAAGTGCTCATTCCTCGTAGTTAGTCATTATGCGTACATAAAATCCAATGCAAGTTAGTGGAACTTGGATCCACATTTTTATAAGGGGGAGATCCGTCTTACTCCTCAACATTCATAGATATTTTTGTCATGGGAAGATTCAGGGAGGAATTTTATTATTGTTATTGTTTATATCCATTTCATTTTGCACAAATAGTCATTAAATTATGTTATTATTTTACGCCTTGTCACTTCTTTCTTAATTATAGTTTTAATCCTATGACCCTTACTTCAGTAGAGCATGTTGTTTGGCGAACGTAAACATCACACTATGAACTGAGCGCGACCCCTTGATTAAGATTTCTTACATATAAACACTGCAATACTAAAGGGTTCAGTATGTACCGTCAAAAGTTTTCTATTTCTTAGCGTTCTCTTTTTATTTGATAAGGAAATATGAAGTTTTGATTAAAGTGTGTAGTGACGTCACTAAAATGGTCGCCATTTTTATAGTGCAAATTATCGAAATAAAATGTATGCTATATGTAAACCTGGTAAATCAGCTACATCCATGCAAAATTTCATTTAAATCGGACCAGTGGTTCTTGCGTTATTGAGTTGCACACAGACAGACAGAAAGACAGACACACACCATCTCATTTTTATATATTAGTATAGCAGGTGTACCTGTCCTTCGAACGGTGTTATATATTAACACCAGACATTATCAATTGAGCTACTGTTGCAATTGTTAGCGGTTTTTCATTCCTTCATAAGTTTATCAGAACGAAGTTAGTTTTCTGGGAATATCACACACACTGTTAATTTAAGGGCCTTAAAATGTGGTTTTCGGAGACCCCTTATAGACTCGCGAATTTTGTGTCTCACATTGAGAAGCGCAACATATGCTTTGATCGTCCTTCTAGGATAATTTTTTATATTTCGCCTATTTTAGCATGTATTTTGAGAAGTTTTTCCCTATATCCACCCTTCTACTGTTTGAAAAGTACGGTGAGGAGTTTTATAAATGATTGGTGTATTGACTCATGTTTACCATACCTAATTTTACGATGCACCACGCCTACGAACACGATTTATAGGCGTACATAAAGATACACAGAAAGACAGACAGACAATTCTATTGTCTACAACATATCACCCAGATATCCAAATATGGGTATATCTGCCATTCAGTATCAAACAAAATCATCCTTACGATGAACCCGTATGTCGACAAAAGAAAGATTAGTTAAAATTTGTTCTCAAACTAAATTCACCTAACTTGTACTTCTTGACGTGAAATAGAATTGAAAGACTTGTAGACGAAACGCAATACACCTCACATAAAAAATGACCCTCTACGTTGTGTTTGGTCCACATACACAGGAAGACCTCTTTCATAAATTATAAAGGCTTGTGGTGCATGAAAATTCAGGTTCTTTAGTCTCAAATGTCCCAAATTCCTAAAAGCCGCAAAAATGCTGATTCAATTCAGGAATTTTTGAAAATAATGTTGCTGTTTGGAGATATAAAGGATGATTGTAGTTTTACGTGACCATTAATCGCGAGATCATAAGCCACGGGACCTCCATTTTACGAGGAATCTGAACCACAGGGCATGGCATTTCACTTTGCAAATGTTTGGAGATATAATAGTCCTTCTGTACTATATGTCGCACGTGAAAATTGCATGAAAAAAATCTAGGTTACCCCTTGACCCCCTTAATTGCATTGATGAATTATACAGTCTACGTTGGTTCCGTGATAACCGTATAGCCATTTGCAAACTTTCACAGAAATGTAATAAATAGAGTGACATTACTTCTTACAGAAATAGATGGAAAGTTGGATGCCACCCTTTGAGATAATCTTGTCATGGTTAGCGATTTTCATTCCTTCATTAGTTTGTTAAATTAAATTAGTTTTCTGGGAATATTTCAGATACTTTTGGTTTTAGGGCCTTATAATGTAGTTTTCGAGGATCCTTTAGGGCCCCCAAGTTTTGTTTCTGGCACCGAGGGGACTTTGTCTCCTCGTTGTACGCCATAATATAATAATAATAATATAATATAGGGATAATTGACCTACCGTACCACACCCGGAGGTGTAAATCGCGTGAAAATATTCTACTGTACCCCTTGACCCCCTTAAGCGCATTATACGTATTGATGAATTCTACAGCTTAATTTGGTTCCGTGATAACCTTCTAGCCGTTTGCAAACTTTCACACCAATGTAATTAATTGCGTCGTACAGCAATATATGGACCCCTGAGAATCTGTTGACATGGTTACCGGCTTGTATTCGTTCATTAGTTTATTAAATGAAATTAGATTTCTGGGAATATCTCAAAAACGGTTGGTTTTAGGGCCTTAAAATGTGGATTTCGGGGACCCTTCGGGGCCCCCGAGTTTTGTCTTTCACATCGAGAGGCTGAAATTGATTTTTGTCTCGTCCTTCTACTCCTATTTCAGCATGCATTTTAAGGGGGTAGGCCCCCTTTTCATGAGAGGTACGGAGAAGTGTTACATCAATGATTAGTGTCGTGCCTCTGATGGATATCTGTACCAAATTTTACGTTGATACACCCAGCCGTTCTCGAGTTATAAGGGAACAAATTTGTCCACAGACAATCAAACAGACTGACCAAAACATTATTTTCGCGCGTATCTATCATAAAACAGTCTGAAACGTGTAAATAACTCAAATTTCCGTAGAAATTCAGAAAAAAAAACAGGCAAATTTTCTATTTATATATAGAGAGATATACTGCACCGCTCGGTGTTGACCGTGTTTTATTGCACAAATTTAGGTTATACTCGCTAACCGTCGGAGATACACGAAAAGTGATAAGAACCTTTTGGATAGAAAATTAAATGCTAAAGCTCGTGTATACGATAAAAAGTTTGCTATTTCTTAGCGTTCTCTTTTTATTTGAAATGGAAATATGAAATTTTGAAACCAAAGGGTGTAGTGACGTCACTAAAATGGTCGCCATTTTTTAATAGTGCAAAGTATCGAAATTAAAAGTATCCCGTATGTAAACCTGGTATTTCAGCTACATCCATGCAAAATTTCATTTAAATCGGACCAGTGGGTCTTGCGTTATTAGGTAACAGACAGACAGACAGACAGACAGAAAGACAGACACACACCATCTCATTTTTAGCCTACTTTCGATATTTGCAAAAAATGAAAGTAGACTTATGAGATCACTACAGGGCGAAAAAAAGTGTGTCTGTCTGTGTGTGTGTGTGTGTGTGTGTGTGTGAGTGTGTGGACTCTGAATGTCTGTCCCCCCCTATCAATTCGAACACGGTGAGCGCAAATTGAACGAAATTTGGTACAAAGGAAGCACTAGCAAAGGACACCTCAGTGTCATGTTTTATATCGCCGCCATCTTGACGGAAACGTAATGGCGGCCACACAAATGTTCAAAGCTTAAATCAAATTACGACTAACCTAATCATCCGATCTCTACCAAATTTTGCAACAACATACCATTATGGGGGAAGCATCCTTTGACCAAACTAATAGGTCATCAGCCTAATAGTTTGCGGATGGCGGCCATCTTTGTGTGAAAATCGATTACCCCTATTAATTCGAACACGGTGAAACCGAATGGAACGAAATTTGGTACAGAGGTAGTACTAGCAAAGGTCACCCCAGTGTCATTCTTTATATCGCCGCGATCTTGACGGAAACGTAATGGCGGCCACACAAATGTTCAAAGCTAAAATCAAATTACGACTAACCTAATCATCCGATCTCTACCAAATTTTGCAACAACATACCTTTATGGGGGGAGCATCCTTTGACCAAACCAATAAGTCATCAGCGTAATAGTTTGCGGATGGCGGCCATCTTTGTGTGAAAATCGATTCCCCCTATTAATTCGATCATGGTGCAACCGAATGGAACGACATTTGGTACAGAGGTAGTACTAACAAAAGGCACCTCAGTGTCATGTTTTATATCGCCGCCATCTTGACGGAAACGTAATGGCGGCCACACAAATGTTCAAAGCTTAAATCAAATTACGACTAACCAAATCATCCGATCTCTACCAAATTTTGCAACAACATACCTTTATGGAGGAAGCATCCTTTGACAAATCTAATAGGTCATTAGCCTAATAGTTTGCGGATGGCGGCCATCTTTGTGTCAAAATCGATTACCCCTATTAATTCGAACACGGTGAAACCGAATGGAATGAAATTTGGTACATAGGTAGCACTAGCAAAGGGCACCTCATTTTCATGTTTTATATCGCCGCCATCTTGACGGAAACGTAATGGCGGCCACACAAATATTCAAAGCGTGGTGGCTCAGCGGTCTAGCTCTATGCCTCTCACCAAGGTGATCCGGGTTCGATTCCCGGTCAATGCATGTGATATTTTCGAAGTGAAATGCCATGTCCTGTGGTTCGGATTCGCTTAAAAAGGAGGTCCCGTGGCTCATGATCTCAAGATTAACGGTCACGTTAAACTACAAGCTTCCTTTCCTTCCTTTTAAATTACGATTAACCTAATCATCCGATCTCTACCAAATTTTGCATCAACATACCCTTATGGAGGGAGCATCCTTTGACCAAACTAATAGGTCATTAGCCTAATATTTTGCGGATGGCGGCCATCTTTGTGTGAAAATCGATTCCCCCTATTAATTCGATCATGGTGAAACCGAATGGAACGAAATTTGGTACAGAGGTAGCACTAGAAAAGGCCACCTCAGAGTCATGTTTTATATCACCGCCATCTTGACGGAAACGTAATCGCGGCCACCCAAATGTTAAAGGCTAAAATGTAATTACGACCAACCTAATAATCTAATCTCTACCAAATTTTGCAACAACAAATCTTTATGTGGGAAGCATATTTTGACCAAACTGCTAGATCATCAGCCCAATAGTTTGCAGATGGTGGCCAAGTATGTGTGCAAATCGATTCCCCCTATCAATTCAAACACGGTGAAACTGAATTGAACGAAATTTGGTACAGAGGTAGCACTGCAAAAGGCACCTCAGTGTCATGTTTTATATCACCGCCATCTTGACGGAAACGGAATGACGGCCACCCAAATGTTAAAAACTTATACAAATTTCGACCATCCTAATAATTTGATCTCTACCGGATTTTGCAACAACATGCCTTTTTGTGGAAAGCATCTTATGACTGACTACAAGGTCATCAGCCCAATAGTTTGCAAATAGCGACCATGTATGTGTGCAAATCCATTCCCCAGATCAATTCAAACACGGTGAAACCGAATTGAATGATTTTTTTTTACAGAGGTAGCACTAGCAAAGGGCACCTCATATTCATGTTTAATATCCCTATAGCAAGTTGTATTTCAACAAGCTACTACAACCAACATTCAATTATACTCCTTGAAAAGGACAAAGAGTTATAACAATACCCATTCATTTAGGAGAAAGTAGGCTATATGTTCTTTACTGAACATCTTGTTATATATTAGTATGATAGATGTGGGAAGCGTCTTTGTCCAAACTACAAAGTCATCAGCCAATCGGGGGGAGGTACACCATTCGCTAGAGTAAATTTAATGAAATTTAATATTTTTTTAAATTTCTTAAGTCCTATGATTTAAAAGAATGACACTTTGCAGGTTTAATGTTTACTACTAATATATTGGTAAGAGATTCTCAAATGTTTTTAAAAGTGTTCCTTTGGTCATCAGTACACTGTAAAACATTCTGGTGTAGGCTAATTAGTGCAGTCAGGCAGCGTTTACACCATAATTACCCATTAATTAATTGTTTATATTTTCCTTGTGTTGTGCTGCTTGTAAGGCCCAAGTCTACAACATGTACTAGAATATTGGATATGGCACTGGATTATTTTTTTCGATATTTAAATAAAATTAGTAAAAATTTGTATTTTTATTAGAAAGAATATTTTTTAAAAAATTATGACACATTTTATTTAATAGATCCTAGTACATGTTGGTCATATCACTGAAGTTCACAGTCCTGCAAGATTGTATTGGAGTAGCTCAAAAATGTAAACGCTGTGTAATAAATTAAACTTGAAAAAATGAGTGTTAAACATATCAAAGGGTTGGATGTGCATTAAAACTCCCCTGCTGCATACACAGGGCCCTCCTTCTGGTTCATTTTGGCCTCCTCTTCCAATCACAGTCTCTTTTTGCATTTCCTCGCTTCTTTTCTAGTCTCCAGAATCCTTTTAATTGCCGAAAGTATGCGTTTCTCATCTTCATCTTGCAGGAACTGGGAGCAATATGTTCCCACAACAAGCCCTAACTGCTGCAACACTTCATTCCATCATTAAAAGTCATGGTAGCATCTTTAACACTAATATGAACAGTTCTTCCAGCAAACATTATTTTGGGGCATATCTTCCAGATTGTAGAGTTGAATGACTCATTATTTTGTGTGTTACCACCAACACATCTTATCAACAGTTCTGTTTCACAAGATTCTTAAAACCTGGTTCGATTTTCTCTATAATGGCAGGGAAAAATCATTTTTATGCTTATACTTGTCTACAATGACTTGTACCACAGACTGCTGGTAGCGACACCAAGAGTCTAGACCCTTAGACAAAAGTAATGCTGTGGAAGTCTTGTGGTACCAAATGGTCCAGATGGCTGTTCTTATATTATCTACAGATGAACTATTAGCTATAATGGCATTTCCATAATAGACAGCATCACAGCGTCAGTTAGTCAATGTTCTGAGCACAATCACTTGCAAAATCTGAGCTAAAACACTGGCAAAACTTTTATTCTTTCTCAAAAGATAACATGTGTTCCGTTACCACGGAAACTAAGCTATATTTGTAAACAAAAGTATCATGTGACTTCCTGTTCCTCAGATACAAAGAGACATGTAACACGGAGCATGCCTGAGCGATATTTAGTTGCGCCAATTTTCAAAAGGAGCGAAATAATTCAAACCGAGGTGGCACTTGCACGTACGTATGCAATGTAGAGCTTCGGATCAGTGGACACCTATTTATATTTTTCATTTGATCTCGGAAACGGTTACAGATATATTAAAAATTCTTTCACCACTGGAAAGAGCAAAGTCCATTAACCATTTTAGGACCTGAAATAAAAATGCAATATTTGGACATCCAAAGGTGGTACCCCCCTTAATGTGGGAAGCGTCTTTGTCCAAACTACAAAGTCACCAGCCAATCAGTTTCAAAATGGTGGTTGTATGAATCATGCAAATATTATAGCCTAACCGTAACTTACGATTCAAAAAGGCCTGGCCTCAACACATCAGCTTATCGTACATATGGAGGTTACAACTGTCCTCAAGGAGGTGACCGGTGGGATATTAGCATTTTATAATAGAATATGTAACATTAGAAGAGAGTAATATGTCAGAATGACTGCTAAAACGTGCTGGGCCATGCCATCCCGTTGGGTCAAAATGGAGGCTATTATTTGCTGGCTAGTCCATATTTCTGTAACTTTGTAAGTTAATATCCTTTTAGGAATGTACTGAACAATTTAGTAGCCTATCAAATGGTTTATACAAATGGCAGAAAACGCGAATGAAATCGTTCATTTCGGGATAAAATATGTTATGCTGTTATACTAAACCAGTTGTTAACCTAATGTTAATACTGGGCGTGTTTAGCTTAGTCGCAGCGTTCTAGATTCATAGTTCAGAGGCCCATGGATCGAATCCAAGCAGTTTCAATTTCTTTTTCATGATTTTTAGCCTATTTTCAATGTTGAAAAAATAGGCTTATGAGATCACCTTTTGTCCGTGTGTGTGTGCGTGTGTGTGTGTGTGTGAGGTGTGTGTGTGTCCTCCCTAATAAATTCTAAACGGCTGGAGCGATTTCAATGAAACTCGGTAAATTCATAGCAATATTCCGGGCAACCCCGACCGTGCCCTTCAAATTTTGTTACGTCTCACCAATCCAACATGGCGGCTGTGCGAAATATTACACGAGCATTCAATATCTCCGAAACTATTACCGATATCACCCTGGAAAGTTCTACGGTGATAAAGGGAACAACTAGAAGATCACCTATGTGACTTTTGAAAACCTGGTAACTACAAAACCAACATGGCGGCCAAGCGAAGTTGCGACATTTAAATAGACGTTTCTCGCAATTTAATCAACCAAACGCAATAAAACTTGGTACAGTATATGTTCATACACATTATAATGCACCGACATCTAACTTCGTTCAATTGTTTACATAACCACAAGATGGCGGCTGTGCGAAATATTTCACCGGCATTCTATATCTCTGAAATTATTAGCGGTATCACCCTGAAATTTTGTACGAAGATAAAGGGCACTACTAGAAGTTCATCTATAATATTTTTTAAAACCGGTTAACTACAAAACGAACATGGCGGTCAAGCGAATTTGAAAATTTAAATAGACCTTTCTCGCGATTTAATGTTCCAAACGCAATGAAACTTGGTACAGGAAATGTTTATACACATTGTAATGCTCTAGTATCTAATTTATTTCAATTGTTTACAAAACCTCAAGATTGCGGCTGTTAGAATTTTTATAATCAAGTTTTTATTTCTTGTGTGGTAATCATGCGATTGAATTGAAAGTTTGAATAATGAACCTACGCAATAATTTTCCATTAATGGTACATGACTCTATGGCCTATACATTTAGCAATCCAACATGGCGACCTTCCGAAATATTTAGACGGCTCTGAATATCTACGAATCTATTACAGCAATCTAACTGAATATTTTATGTTCATAGGGGCTATGCACATAAGTTCACCTATAGGACTTTAAATAACCTGGTGATCACAAATCCAACATGGCGGCCACGCGAATTATAAATATTCACATGGAGGTTTGTCGCAATTTAACCATCCGAGTGCAGTGAAACTTAGTATAGTAAATCCTTATACGAATGTTATTCAACTGGCATCTAATTTATTTCAATGGTTTCCATAACCACAAGATGGCAGCTGAAATTCGTCGTTCTTGATCCGCGGTAGAGTCTTGTGTCCTAATCATGCGATTGAAGTTGAAATGCTACACGTACACAATAATATTCATGTAACAGTACATAACTCTAGGACCTACATATATAAAGTCCAACATGGCGACTATTCGAAATATTTAGTCGGTTCTCAATATCTACGAATCTCTTACAGCAATCAAACTGACATTTTGTATATTGATAGAGGCAATTATCATAAGTAGGATACATGAAAATAGGCTGTATAGTTCTGCACGGAACTACTTGTTCTTTTTGTATTTATTGATTTAAAACTACTGACAAGCTAAAATGTTAAGAATATATATAATGTGCATTTTCAATCGAAAATATTATATATATTCTTATACAATAACACCACTTATTTCAACACTTGACTACAGCGATTGAAATTCGTCGTTCTTGATCCGCGGTAGAGTCTATTGTTGTTGTTTTTGTTGTTGATTCTTTAGGGGCGGTGTGGCATCATGGTCTTGTAGCCCCGTGTTCTTGGGTGAGTGTTGAATTTTGTCTGATAACCTGTGTTATTGCGATGGCGGTATTAGTGTGTGTATACATTATTCAGGTGAGGATTCAATCAATCAACGTATAATATCCATATAGCATCCTTGTATTTCAACAAGCTACTACAGCCAACATTGAGTTATACTCCTTGAAAAGTTATAACTATGCCCATGCAGTTAGGAGAAAATAGGATATATGTTCTTTACTAAAAATCTTGTTTTTAGACCATATGACCAGTACCACCATTCAATTGCACCAAGATTTTCACTGAAATAATTTAGAATACTGAAACGTATTTTGGGGCAGCGTGTAAATCTATCTCTAGATCATGGGGGAGAACATATTATCTGCAATACTTTAAGGACTGAGATACATCATATACACAGGTAGAAAATTGGAGAGGACCAAGCACAGAAACCTGAGGGACGTCTGCCTTCAGGCTTACGCCTCGATGATCCATCCAGGCTATAAGAAATGCACTGTTAACGATCATCCAGTCCATAATAAATGCACTGTTTGTGGTCATAATTATAGGAATAGATCAATGACAGAGCACTGTCGTAAAATGAAGTGTAATGAGCTCGAATATTAGTATGTCAAAGTCTAGCAATACTTAAATGATCACATGTCCATTGTACATTGCCTCACAAATATCATCCATAACTTTGAGCGTGGCAGTGGCTGTACTAGGTCCCGATCTGAAGTGCAGGGCAAGAAAAGTGAATGTTATTGAGAACAGAACTTAATGGGTCAATACCTCAAATTAACTTCGATTCAGCATGAACAGCATTAAATAAATCGAATATTTCCCACTGCAAACATTCGAGCTGAAGGACATTAGAGAGAAGCTGGTATTCAGAAAGGGTCGGCCCCGTGGTGTTGGGGTAGAGCACCTGCCTCTCACCCGGAGGCCCCGGGTTCGATCCCCGGCTCCGTCAGGGATTTTAAAACTGACGTGAGGGTTGGAACGGGGTGCACTCAGCCTCGTGAGGACAATTGAGTAGCTGTCTGACTGTGAGACAGTGCCCCGGTCACGAAAACCAAGATTAACGGCCGAGGGGACCCGACGCGCTGATCACGCGTCACCCCAAAATCTGCAGGCCAATTGGCTGGGCAGCGGTCGCTTGGTAGGCCTAGGCCCTTCAAGGGCTGTAGTGCCACGGGGTTAGGTTAGTTGGTATTCAGAAAGGTGTAAAGCAAGGCTGCAACTTATCACCCATACTTTTCGATCTTTACATTGAACAAGCAATGAAGGAAATTGGAGAAAAATTTAAGGTGGGAGTGAAGATTCAAGGAGAAATAATTTCAACTCTGAGATTTGCTGATGACAGTCATCTTGGCCGACACGCCTCAGGATTTGAATGAGTTTTTTAATGGTATGGGCTCCGTCTTGAGGAATGAATTCAAGATGAAAATTAATAAATGTAAAACAAAAATATTGGAATACAGCCGAAATAAATCAGAAACCTCTATGGACATCAAATTGGCAGGTGAAAAACTAAAGGAAGTAGGAGACTTCTGTTACTTAGGAAGCAAAATAACCAGTGATGGACGAAGCAAAGAGGATATAAAAAGTAGGTTAGCTCACGGGAGGAAAGCATTTCTACAGAAAAGAATCATTTGGCATAGAATATAGGTATTAGGAATTCATTTTTGAAGGCCTTTGTCTGGAGCGTGGCACTCTATGGAAGTGAAACTTGGACTATTGGTGCAGCAGAAAAGAGGAGAATTGAAGCATTTGAAATGTGGTGTTACAGGAGAATGATGAAGATCACATTGATAGATAGGGTTACAAACGAAGAGGTATTAAGACTAGTGGGAGAGGAGAGATGTTTCTGGCGACTGCTAATGAAGAGAAGAGCTAGGTTGGTTGGACACATACTAAGACACCGAGGAATAGCAAGCTTAGTTATGGAAGGAAGGGTCGAAGGCAAGAACTGTAGGGGTAGACCAAGGTTAGAATATGTTAAGCAGATTGCCTCAGATGTAGGGTGTGGTAGCTATGTAGAGATGAAACGATTAGCTCAGGACAGGGCGCATGGAGCGCTGCATCAAACCAGTCAAAAGACTGAAGACTCAAACAACAACAACAATTTACAAACAAGCATTAACTGAAAATGTTCGGGAGACCAACATAAATATATGGATAACTTCAACTGTACAATCACATTATATTATTTAACATAAACCTCACTATCAATTCGTATCTTTGGTTATTTACAGAACACTGGCATTACTTCTGACGAAAAGAAAATGCTTTGGCAAATTACATACCTATTTGAAGTCCGCCTCGTTGCGTAGTGGCTAGCACAATTGGCAGTAACCGCGGAGCAAATATTATCGAACGTGAATCGAACCCATAACCACAAGGTTAGGAAGAAGATACCAGTTATACCGGAGAATCCATTGTCAAAATGAACTCTTAATAGTGATGTAAATTAACTACTCGAGAGTAATCATAATTTGACGGTATTCTACAGGCGTGTTATGTTGCAGGTGTAATAAATACCCCACTTATGGTATTACCAGCTGTGGTCCACATGGTCACGCCCTGGCGTATGTGCCTTTGTTTCTCTGCACCTTGTCAACTCGTCCCTCCCACGTGCACAACATGGAACGTCGGCTTCGTTAAATATCATTCTTTCAAGAACTGTTCCGCCTTCTATTAACAAATTTATGTGCAAGACCACTTACATAGCTTAGCCTTATTAGTCTGACTCAATTAATAGTATAGTAGCTGCAGGATCGATAAACCAAGGTTCGATACCAGTGGCATTTACTGTGGTTTCTCCACAGTTATAGCTCACCCATTTCCAAGCAAATACTGGGATGTTATTTCATTTTAGGCCCCAAGACACCCATTGCGATCCTAGACTCCAATAATAACAAAGGTTATCACTCAAGACATAGGATTGATAACTTAAGAAGCGCATGCCCCTGAAGGATTCAATAACATTATGTGTGATTATATTCTCGATATTATTATTCATTATAAATTATGATGAGGATAGCATAGCAATAATAATAATAATAATAATAATAATAATAATAATAATAATAATAATAATATATATATATATATTGCCAACACTGACTACAAACATCGACACGATCAAGTTGCCAACATTAGCCACCATAAACTTGCCTTGAAGTACAAACTTCTTCAAAGCTCCGTCTCCTATTGGAAATACACACCATCTGCAGTACTCGAAAATGCCACACACAAGCTCTATTGGGACAGAGGAGTTGTGACAGATGTCGCAGTCAGTAACAACCGGCCAGATATCATTGTCATCAATAAAGTACACAAAGAGGCATTACTGATAGATATCGCATGTCCCAACACTCAATACATCCAAACAACAGCTGCTACTAAAATATCTAAGTACACAGAGCTGGCAATTGAGATAAAGCAGATGTGGGAACTTGATTTGGTGACTACCATCCTAATAATTGTATCGTGTACTGGTGTTATACCGATAACTCTCGACAGTAGTCTATCAATATTGAATCTGCACCCGCAGATATATATTGAACTTCAGAAGGCAGTTCTGTTGAACACATGCCATATTGTTAGGAAGTTCCTTGGTGACAATGCCCTGGCCGAATACTCAGCAAAGTTCGATGATCCAGATGGGAATTTAGCTCATCCTACAATTGAAGGAGACTCGTGAAGACTGCGGGCACGACATAGATGTGCAGTCTCTGAACAGTGTAATCATAATTATCTCAGTACAGATGGTTCCTTGCTAAGGCCGAGCCAGGCTGTAACAGAAAATTTAGCCGTTATTTGCCGTGATAATGTTGTCAAACAATAAACTATAATAATAATAAAATGTTTCCGTTCGAAAAGATGTGGGTAGGTATCCATTATTTCCAATGCAGCGTATTGAAGATTATAATGCCCAATCTGAGTGAATTTCTTACCTTGAACCCCAAAGAAGTTCCTCAGACTTTACTGCTAACTCAAAATAAACAACGCTAGGATAGTATGTTGTGCTATGTTCCAAGGCTACTTTCTCTAAAATACTTCACAGGCATGGAAGTCATGTTTGAGCATTTTAATCCTGCTACTTCTACCAGGTTATAAGAAACACCGTATGTTGAACATTCTACCTTGCCATCTACTATTTAAATGACAACATTGGGTGTACATACGTAGTTCTTCCCCTTAATTATTCCCATTGCAAAGAGGTCATATGTAGGGTGGGATTAGTTTCTTTGTAGATTTTTTTGGTCTGGATGAACTTATTACAGCAAGCTCCGTCTAATGGAAGAGACCCTCAGGGGTAAGTAGTGTGTAGTCCATCATAAATGGTACAGCCAGGTAACACTAATTGGTCATCACTTTAAGGGCTCACAGCTAGTGAGTTTAAAGGTGCGCTGCCACAAGACAATCAACCACTCAAAGCTCGTCAATTTCCGGGAGCTAAAGGCATCTTAGCCGGCTCAGCAGAGGATTTGAATGGGTTTCTCAATGGTATGGACACAGTCTTGAGGAAAGAGTTCATAATAAAAATGAATAAATGTCAAACAAAAGTATTAGAATGCAGCAGAAAGAAATCAGAACCCCTTATGGGCTTCAATTTGGTAGGTGAAAAGCTAAAGGAAGTAAGATACTTCTCTTATTTAGGAAGCAAAATAACCATTGATGGACGAAGCAAAGATGATATAAGGTGCGTTCAAAAAGTAACGAGCCGGAGGCTGTAATGCGCAAACAGCTGACGACATCGGCTAATCGTTGCTTGTGTAACGAGGTGTGGTTCCGACCAAAGCGCGGAAGGTCACAGCCCGTCGCTAGAGGGCACGCGTGCACGTTACGTGACGATACAAAGCGAGCAGCAGCATGTATTAGTCGTCCAACGCTGCCAGTCGCATTGTAAACGGTGACATTGAGGCGTCAAACGAAGAGCAAAGAGGTGTTGTTCGGTTTCTGACTGCGAAAGGAGTAGGGGGAACGGACATTCATCGCCGAATGTCACAAGTGTACGGGGAACACTGCATTTCCCTTGCAAGGGTCAAGGTGTGTCACAAGCGCTTCAGGGAAGGACGGGTGTCGTTAGCCGATGATGCCCGGTCTGGGGCACTCCCCTGTATTACCGATGACAACGTCCAGCTGGTTGATGCACTCATTACCCAGGACCGCCGAGTGACAGTGAACGCCATAGCCGCCGTGGTCGGATTGAGCGTCGGAAGTGTGCACACCATCATGAAGGAACGACTGCACTTCCGGAAAGTGTGTGCCCAATGGGTGCCCCACAGTCTTCAACCACACAAGGAAGCATGTCGAATGGCCTACTGTCTTGGTCTTGGTTGGACGATTGATACAAGCTGCTGCTCGCTTTGTATCGTCACGTGCCGAGTACGCGTGCCCTCTAGCGACGGGCTGTGACCTTCCACGCTCTGGTCGGAACCACACCTCGTTACACACGCCACGATTAGCCGCTGTCGTCACCGGTTTGCGCATTACAGCCTCCGGCTCGTTACTTTTGAACGCTCCTTATATAAGAACGTAGGTTGGCTCAGGCAAGGAAATCATTTCTACAGAAAGGAATCTGTTGACATCGAATATAGATTTAGGTATTAGGAAGTCATTTCCGATAGCCTTTGGGGAGCGTAGCACTCTATTGTAGTGAAACTTGGACTGTTGGCGCAGCAGAAAAGAGGAGAATTGAAGCGTTTGAAATGTGGTGTTACAGGAGAATGATGAAGATCAGATGGGTAGATAGGTTTCTTTCCTGACGACACACACAACACAGCAACTTCTCTTTCTTCACCAACGTCGCAGTTGAGGGCCTTATCCTGGGCTGCTCTAGTGCAGGAATTATGCACTCTCCATGGAGGTTCTTCTCTAACTTCCCTAATTTTAGGCTTCCAGTCAGAGCTACAAAACCATCGAAGTAGCACCCAGATATTGTAACAGTTAGTTAATTAATTATTGTTGTTTTGTTTGGCTGCGTGCTTCAGTTCATATCCTGGCGCAGTCAGCTGGCATTTGAGGGTGCGCAAATGCGAGGGAACCGTGTCAGTAGATTTACAGCCACGTTGAAGATCTCTTTCGGGGGCAAAATTCCAGAACCCTGGCGTCTCTAAAAGCCAGAGTTGTTAATAGGGACGTAAAACCAAGAACATTATTATGTATTGTTGTTTTAAGGGACGAAACAGCGAGGTCATTTGACCCTATATTGTGACTGTCAATGTAATACTTTTCAGACGGTCTACACAGTTTTATCCAATAGATTAGGAGGGTTATATATTATGATACACTTCCTGAAAAATTGTTATTCCATTTGAGGGGCTTAGACATTTTGGTCATTTAGGCCCGTGTACTTGGGTGTGTGTGGAATGTGTCCGATTCCCTGTGTTATTGTGGTGACTGAAGTAATGTGACAACTGATATTGAAAGTTTCAGTCGGTCAAAGCAGAACAATTCCAATTACAGGAATATATGAAAAAATAACCTGAAATTAATTACATGTGATTATGAAAGGTATAATATCCTGAAATAAGTTGCATTGTATAAGGTGCGTTCAAAAAGTAACGAGCCGGAGGCTGGAATGCCCAAACTGGTGATGACATCGGCTAATCGTGGCGTGTGTAACGAGGTGTGGTTCCGACCAGAGCGTGGAAGGTCACAGCCCGTCGCTAGAGGGCACGCGCGCACGTCACGTCACGAGCAGCAGCATGCGTCAATCGTCCAACGCTGCCGATTGCAGCACAGTGACATGGAGGCGACAACCGAAGAGCAAAGAGGTGTTGTTAGGTTTCTGACTGCGGAAGTAGGGGGAACGGACATTCATCGCCGAATATCACAAGTGTACGGCGAATACTACATGTCTCTTGCAAGGGTCAAGGCGTGGCACAAGCGCTTCAGGGAAGGACGGGGTCATTAGCCGATGATGCCCAGTCTGGGGCACCCCCCTGCTTTACCGATGACAACGTCCAGCTGGTTGATGCACTCAGTACCCAGGACCGCCGAGTGACAGTGAACGCCATAGCCGCCATGGTCGCTCCACGACAATGCACGAGCTCATACGGCCAACACAGTCGCGGCACTCCTGCAGAAATTCAAATGGGAGGTTCTCAGCCACCCTCCATACAGTCCATACCACTCTCCCTGTGATTACGCCATGTTTGGTCCCCTGAAAAGGGCTCTGCGGGGCCAACGATTCACCTCGGACGTCCAGCTGTACGTGCGGAACTGGTTCACATCGCAGCCCAGGGAATTTTATGAGACAGCCATTCACCGCCTCGTGTCACAATGGGACAAGTGCCTCAACATCCAGCGCCAATACTTCTAACATACATGTACTGGTTTCTGTAATTATGCCTCCGACTCGTAACTCGTAATCACATGTCCAGTAATTGATTTCAGGTTATAAAATATATTTTTAAGATATTCCAGTAATTGGAATTATTTTGTGTTGACCGACTGAAAATTACAATATCAAATGTTAATAAATCAGAAGTGAAAATGGCTTCAAAGCTATCTTTTGGAGTAATTTTTAATTCAGATGAGAATTGGGAAGGAGGCGGCTGTGGTCATACCTTAGGCACCACCTTAACATTTACCTGTAGAAGTAGGAAACCACAGAAAACCTTTTCCAGGATAGCTGACTTGGGGATCGAATACCCCTCCCTCTTCTCAGTTTTGCCTTAAGAGGCTAAGTGTACCGCGTTCCATCTCTCAAACTAGAATTAAGTTCCTCGACAGATTGGAGACTCGAACCGGGCCCTCGGGGTGACTGTCAAGAAGGCTAGCCGCTACACCACGAAATGGTCGATGTAAAAATGAAGTGAATCAATCTTTCCATCCTAGAGGTCACATTTACTGATAAAATTGAACGGAGAAAAACTCGTCACTTTCGGCTGTTACATTACATACCTACAGTATACGAGTACATGAAAGTATATCTTATATATAAAAGTGAAAGTCTGTATGTATGTATGTGGATCTGTTCCGTATACAAATCTACACCGTTCCACCAATCTCAACCAAATTTTGCATACACATAGTTTAGGACCCAGAAGGAACCGCTGGCTACATGAATTTTCGATAGTCTTTCTCATTCTTCTGATTTCGGCCCTCTTGCACTCAAGCACAGGCTAATCAAATCATAAAATATACTCATGAAGGAATGGCAAGGCAGATAGCTTCCATGGCAACATAGCTCAAGTCGAGACACGGCCGACTAGATGCCAATTGCGCTCAGCACTACCGGTATAGAAAATGAGGATCTTTACTTGAAATCCCGTTAGTTACTCAACTACTCACACAGCACTGTCAACCGAGTTTAGCATAACAAAGACTTGACACCATCTTCTTCTACTATATATTTGTCAAATACCACTCACTCATTCATTCATCACGAAATCTCAGAAACCACCGAACGGATTGGACTGAAATTTGGTATGCAACTTCCTCAAGGGACGCAAATGCCCATTAAGAGAGGATTTTTGCATATTCAGGTTCTAAAGGGGTGTTAAGGGGGTAGACCTGCATTTCATTGAATAGCAATATCTCCCGATTGGTTTCATTGGGGGATGTGATACTCAGCATATAAACTCATCATTAAAGATAAGAAGACACGGGTCTGAGGGTTTTTCGATGTGGTGTATATTATGAGGTGAAAGGGGTGAAGAGTGGGGATTGAAAGATTCCTAACGGAGCGTGTATCTCTTAAACGACATAGACGAGGAGTTTGAAACTCAGCGAAAAAAAATCAACATAAAGAAGAAGTAAATATGTGTTTGACCGTTTCTTCATAAATCCAATTTAAGGGGCCCATGGGGGGGGGGGTGAAATTCTGGGGGGAAATTAGAAAGAAAATGTCCTAACTGATTGACTGACTGACTCACTCATCAAACTCAGGGGCAAAAAATGCTTTAAAGTAAGTAAATAGCTGTTCGACAGGTTTTTTGATCGATCAAATTGAAGGGGTTCATCGGGAGGGGTGAAATTCTGAAGAAAAAAAATGAAAGAAAATGTCCAGACTCATTCACTCACTCATCATCGCCCAGACAAAAACATTGAAGTTGGAAACATGGCATTTTGGGGATATGTTCGTTGTATGTCAAAACCGTACACTAAGGGAGGATTTTAGGATATTCAGTTTCTAAAGGGGTCTTAAGGGAGTTATACCTGCATTTCATTGAATAACAATATCTCACGAGTGATTTCATTTGTGGATGTGATACTCGGCATATAAACTAATCATTAAAAATAAGCAGACATGTGTCTAAGGGTTTTTCGATGTGGTGTATTATTATGAGGTGAAAGGGGTTAAAAGTGGGGGGTTGAAGGATTCCTAACGGATCGTGTTGGCCTATCTATTAAACGACATAGGCGAGAAATTTAAAACTCAGCGGGAAAAAATCAGCTAAAAAAATAAGTAAATCGGTGTTCGACCGTTTTATCATCAATCCAATTTAAGGGGCCCATGGGGAGGGGTGAAATTGTGGTAAAAATAATTGAAAGAAAATGTCCTGTCTGACTCACTCACTCATCACGCCCAGCGAAAACTATTAAAGTTGGAAACATGAAATTTTGGGAATATGTTCGCTGTATGTCGAAAACGTCAACTAAGGAATGATTTTTGTTTATTCGGGTTTTAAAGAGATGTTAAGGGGGTAAACGTGCATTTCATTGAATAACGATATCTCATGATTTGTTTCTTTGGGGATGTAATATTCGGTATATAAACTAATCATTACAAATAATCAGACATATGTCTAAGGGTTTATCGATGTGGTGTATATTATGAGGTGAAAGGGGTGAAAATTGGGGGTTGAGGGATTCTTAACGGAGCGTGTATCTCTTAAACGACATAGGCGAGAAGTTTGAAATTCGGCGGGTAAAGCAGCTTAAAATACAAGTAAATAGGTGTTCGACCGTTTTTTCATAAATCCAATTTAAGGGGCCCTTGGAGAGGGGTGAAATTCTAGGGGAAAAAACACGAAAGAAAGTGTCCTAACAGATTGACTCACTTACTCACTCATCAAACTCCGGGGGAAAACAGTTTTAAATAAGTAAGTAGATGTTCGAACGTTTGTTTCATAAATCCAATTTAAGGGGTTCATGGGGAGGGTGAAATTATCAAAAATAAATGAAAGAAAATGTCCTGACAGACTCACTCATCATCGCCCAGCCAAACTTATTGAAGTTAGAAACATGAAATTTTGGGGATATGTTCGTTGTATGTCGAAAACGACCACTAAGGAAAGAGTTTTGAATATGCAGGTTCTAAATAGGTGTTAAGGGGGTAAACGTGCATTTCATTGAATAACAATATCTCACGAGTGGTTTCATTTGGGGATGTGATACTTGGCATATATACTAATCATTAAAAATAAGCTGACACATGTCTAATAGTTTTTCGATGTAGTGTATATTATGAGGTGAAAGGGATGAAAAGTGGGGGGTTGAAAGATTCTAAACGGAGCGTGTATCTCTTAAACGACATAGGCGAGGAGTTTGAAACTCGGAGGAAAATAATCAGATTAAAAATAAATAAATAAATAAATAAATAAATAAATAAATAAATTAAATAGGTGTTCGACCGTTTTTTCATAAATCCAATTTAAGGGGCCTATGGGGAGGGGTGAAATTCTGGAAGAAAAACGTCCACTAAGGAAGGATTTTTGGATGTTCACTCTCATCGACTAACCCCAACTATTAAAGTTAGAAGAATGATATTTTGGGGATATGTTTGTTGTGTGTCGAAAAAGTCTACTAAGAAGGAATTTTTGGATATTCAGGTTCTAAAGTGGCGGTAACGGGGTTAAACCTGCATTTCATTGAATAACAATATGACACGACTATGACGCGAGCGAAGCGTGGCAAGAAATGAGATGGTGTGTGTCTGTGTATTACTCAATCACGCAAGTACCACTGGTCCGATTTACATGAATTTTTTCATGAAAGTAGCTGATTTAGCTGGTTAACATATAGGTTTCTTTTGATTTCAATACTTTGCCCTATTTAAAGATGGTGACCATTTTAGTGACTTCTCTACACATTTTGGTTTAAAACTTTCATATTTCCATTTCAAATAAAAAGAGAACGTTAAGAAATAGCAAACTTTTGATGGGATATACGAGGTTTAAAATTACATTTTCTATCCGAAAGGTATCTCCAACGGTTAGCGAGTAAAATCTAATTGTGTGCTATAAAACACGGTCAACGCCGAGCGGTGTAGTTGGACAAAATGTTCCATCCTTAATCTCCCTCTGCGCAGCACCTCGCCTATACCCTGTTTTAACACTGTCACCTTCACCTTCACATTTTAATTTAATTATGACGCGTAGCGAAGCACGGGTACTTCAGCTAGTTTTGAATAATACTCAATAACCGATTTACATATAAAACACTTACTCATTGAGGCCATATTGATAGATCTGCAATCTAGAAAAGTTTTCGATTGAAAACAAAGATAACACCATATTGGCATTGTGACGTGTTGTTCCTTATTTCTATATATCAGAATAGATGTCATCTGGAGATATTGGCTGTTAACATTCTTATTGACTCATTGTGTAAATTAAATTGTCATGTATCAAGCAATTTATGTTTGATAATTGGAAGTTCACAGCCTAAGTCCAAAAGGATCCGTATTGTTGACCGCGTAAGTGATTGTTATCTTCGAGGATCTGATGTGGCACTGTGTATAACAATGCCATGTACGCTTCAGGTTATAAACTAATTGCTTCGTAATTATTCCGTTTAACTGTATACACTAACTCTCTGTACCTGTGTTTACTCTCGTCTTCCGTCGGTGTGTAATATTTGCTTCCACTTAAACAGTAAATACAGTTTGTAGATGAAAAATAACAGGGCCGTCCTGCTATATCTCTCTCTATATAAGATCATGTTATATAAATTAATTTAGAATCTTCACATAGCTGTGTTGGCCTGTTTGCCATCTCTTGATGAATAGCCTACAGTAGATTTGCATTTGTCAGTTGGCACAGGGTAGAGTTAAATGTGGCTTTTCACCGATGTCTCAGTTACACTCGGGCTGCGATTATATGGAAGCTACTGAAGTATAGGAGGTACTTAGAAATGACATTCAGGGCACAGTCAGTGCCTGTGGATGCTGTGAAAGGTTCTACTCATAGGATTAGTACTGCTGTACTGACTCAGTGAGGAAAGCAATGGCAAACTAGCTCACTCCTCATCTTGCCTAGTACGCCTCAATATAGCGCTGCTTTGGTTTTTTATGGGTATCAACCCACATAACCTAACGGCGGTACTTTTTGAGGATCCACCCAGCCTTCGGGCTGACTACCTGACAGACAGACATAGCTTTGTGTTTTTGGTTGGTCTTGTGTAAATGGCAATACAAAAGCCTCTTACCTGCCGCCAGCTGCCAACCGTTTGGATATCTTAGAATACAGTATTGATTTACCTATTTGCCAGCCAATACAGGCATTGTAATTCTACCACTTACATCGACCTTCAGCACGTATCTTTAGAGAGGCTCAGCACTCGGGCCTGCCTTTCCTCACAATTTACCTGCCCTGTCTCTCTAACGGACTGGCTTGCTCTGATTGGTGACTGCTTGCAAACTCATCACACCTCCCCAGGACAATACCCGCTCCCTCACAGCTAGCAGTCCCTGGATTATACCGTTTCCCTCGCCAATTATTGGTAATGTCTCATCCAGCGGACTGGCTTGCTCTGATTGGTGACTGCTTGCAAACTCATCACACCTCCCCAGCACAATACCTGCTCCCTCACAGCTAGCAGTCCTAGCTGGGTTATACCGTTTCCCTCGCCAATTGTTGGTAATGTCTCACCCAGCGGACTGGCTTGCTCTGATTGGTGACTGCTGGCAAACTCATCACACCTCCCCAACATAATATGCACACTTTCAAATAGCAGTCCCGGGCCGGGTTATACCGTTTCTCTACCACTCATTTGGAAAGCTGATAGAGATGATGATAACAGAAAGGAGCCCGGCACAAGTGAGTGGAAGCAATGCCGAACTCAGCTGGGGTCCCTTGGTCGCCAACCCACGTCCCGCAAGTTGTGATCCCTTGGTGTAACTACAAGTGAATGCCCACACTAAGCGTCAGGGAAAAAATAGTATTGACTTTTTTAAAATTTCCCCCCACGTTGACACCTTGGAGAGTAACGTATTAAATTTCGCGAACTTACATTCCTTCCCTATATATACTATACTGCAGAGGACGGTTCCCGGAGAAAATCGAGTTTGAACACCATAGATCTCTCATGAAACGCTGATCCAGCAAACAAATGTATTCGTTCATGCCAGACTGATATTGCACCACAGTTTGCAGTTCACACGATGCATTACCTGGTCCGTAATTGCCTCATATCGTGTTATATAGATGTGGTGTGTGCCGGCTGCTGCAATACGAACAAAGATAAATGGTTTGAATGTTTAGTTGGTTATGCTAGCAGTCGTGACTACAATGTGTATGTATCCAAACAAATAGATACAATACACGCATGTATCCGACATTCCAACGATCCAGCAAACAGAAGAGGGCACTGGATCATCCATTATAGGCTGGTAATCAGGGGATGATAGCTGAGTCTTTGTACACAAAACCCAACAAATAGTCACCAGAGCCCTAATATAGGATTGTTCAAGCTAATAATAATAATACAGGGCTCACTAGCATCGGGAAAGCGTAGGTTTGAATCCCACCTCAGTCGTATTGAAAATGGTTTTCGTTGTTCCCAATTTCCACCACCAGGCAAATGCCGGGATGGTTCCTTTCAACAGGTCCACGGCAGGATACCTTCCAAAATCCCTCTCCTGACCCTTCCTATTATTGGACCAAAGTTAGCGGTCGTCTGGGCAATAGGCCTGTCACCATCCCCAGTTGTATTTGCTGACAAAGTGTGTTCAGCTCCATGACACTGACCTTGTGACTGTAGAGGAATGATCCCTCCCTGAGTCAGTGGGTGAGTCTGAGCTGGGAGGATAAGCGATTCAAAAGTTAATTATAATAAAATAATTATATTCTGCTGCTATAATCATCATCACAGAAACTCCACTAGCCTCGCATATTGACCGACATACATTTAGGATTGCCCTTTATTCGGTCAACACATACTGCACATGGGCGGCCAATCATCTTGGTCGATTAATATTAACTCTTAAAGATAATACCGGTACGCCTATGAATACTAATTATGTAACATCTATTCCATTGTACTTGGTTCGACCCTTCAATTGAGACTTCTTCATCTTAAGTCTAATTTATATTCTAATTATAAAATATGGATGTAGATGATTGGATACACTTTGTTTGGATCATAGTTTAAGATATTCTCATTTTGATATCTGTTTGCGCGTAATTGTTTGACAATATTCATCAGTTTTTGGACTTTTGTTTGAGCTCAATTCAAAATTATATTGTTTCAGTCCATTTTTAAAATTATATTTTTTGTGTAAGGATATCCATTAATTTATTTACTTATTTCTTTTTGTATTTATTTATTTATTATTCATTGTTTATTCATTATTTATTTATTACTTATTTATTCTTTATTTTGTAGCTTTTACTCTTATTTATTAATTAGAATATATCATAAATTATATTTAAGCTGAAGAAGACTCCGTCAAACGGTCGAAATATATACAATTGAATAGATGAATCATGATTTGCAATGGGCCTAGTATTTTAAAGACTTGTCTATAAATCAATACGAAAAATATATATCATTACCTAGCACGGTAAATGTTATTGCTTTTTAAGATTAATTATAATCGGTAGCATGCTGAACTGCTATGCCCAAGATCGCGGTTTCAAACCGGGCCGAAGTCGTCGGATTTTTAAGTGCGTTAAAATCCTTCAGAATGCCTTCCTTTGGAGGGGAAGTAAAGCCGGCTGGCGCAAGACATAGATTTATGGCATGCAAAGAACCTACCACTATAATTGGTAGTGTGAAGCCAAATTTTTAGTTTATATTTGGATGGTTATACACTCTCAACCAAGTTCCAACGTTCACCACTAGATGTCAATGAAAGTGACATCTGCTAGCCAAACTTGGAACTATTTGAAAATTAACTTGCTGGGAGCCTACGGGCGTTCTATTAAATACAGTGCTATGGCCGTTGGCTGCAATTCGTATATAATTAAGAGCCGGCCGGAGTGGGAACGGCCGACCGCCAGCCCAGCACTTGTTGTAACATGGGTGAAAAGTTTGTGAAACGTTTTATAAAGAAACGGGACAAGGTAAAATTATTTTGTTCCTATAGCCCGCTGTAATATTTTATACACTTTTCATCGGTGCAAAAGCATATCGAACAGGAATACAAAGATAGTTATAAAAAGTGTAGTTAAAATCACAATTCTCCATATAAAATAGAGTTCTGAACTGCAATTTTCCAAACCTCTTCAATGCCTTCAGATGATGTTGAAAACAGAAACAAACTCCACTGCAAGACAGCTCATAGTTTTCTCTATTGTGCTACTGAATCATATTTTCAAATTAAGAACTCTGTATATGTTTAATCGTGATTTTAGAAAATGTAAGCATATTGAGTTGCTAATGCTAGCCGTGTCGAGGTGCTGGTAGTTCAGACAGTTTCCGTCAGATGTCACGTCGCAAAGTCCTGTCCTTGAAACAGGTCAAGACAGAGACAGAGATTAGTTGAGACATTTGGCCTAGGCCAGCTCAGGCTTTTCCCCATGCAGGGGAGTGGGGAGATCAGCACATGCCTCCCTTTCACATACAATGAGCAGCGGACAAGCTCATTCCACTACGGTATTGCTATTGTCTTAAAAGCTGCAATAGAACTTTAAAGTGCACGTTATACCTTTTACCGTGCAACAATTTTTATTAGTACTATGACTTTAAAAAAAATAGTAAGGCTTTGTAATGAGCACGGATTGACTTATTGGTGAATACTGTGTTTTTAAATCAAATGCCCATCCTACACGAACAATTTTATCCCGGAAGAGGCTATACAATTATTAAAGTCTGGCGCGGTCAGCTGACATTTGAGGGTGCGCAAATGCGAGGGAGCCGTGTCAGTAGATTTACTAGCAAAATTCCGGCACCCTGGCGTCTATAAAAGCCACTGTAGTTAAAAGTGACGTAAAACCAATATTATTATTAGTAGTATTACTATTACAATTAAAGTGGGAGAAAAGGAAATAGGAAACTTCGACATCAAACACAATTTTCACTACCAGACTCAAGGGCAGCTTCATACTACAAGAAGACAAAAAGGATTAGCCTACAACGGAACTCATACAGAGATATGATAGACTTTTGGGAGAGTATTTTTTCCCGTTACTTGACCGGTTTTACAAACATTTCGTCCTTCCGGAGATTAGAGACTCAAAACAGAGTAGATGATATATGCCAATATGAAACTCTGTTTACATTATTATGTACCCTCTATTTTACTGAGTACTGGTAATGTTCAAGGCGCCGAGGAGTGATGTGTTTATATGCTGTAAAAAGATGAACGTCAATTATTTCGCAGTGTGGATTCACTCCTGAAATCCATTCCTCACTTCTGTGTGGTATAGCATTTTGAAATCGTTAGGACTTGAGTTCAGATTTTTAAATATATATTTCAAAATATATTATGGCCCAAATACGTATATTAAGAAACCAACGATCTATCCCGGCATTATTTTTAAGCCTGGTTTATTCTAATTCATCATCTGTTCTTGACGTCTACGTATCTACTGTCGACCAAAATATTATGTGCACTCGAGTTTGAAGGTTATTTGTGAAGTAACCAATAGACCTACATAAAATCCAGTAACATCATCATTTTCGTCGTTCTATTTTACGTTAGTTTATGTAGGTTTGGAATTTTTAATTTATATTTTAATAAACCAGTTATACAACATTCCAATGCACATAGTGTTAAAATTTGGATTCGATCTGATGACGGGTTTGTGAGATAATAGTTCGTAAATGTGACGCATGGTTGAAACATACTTTAAAACGAGCACTTTTTGTGTTCCAACTGCGATAAAAAATATTAAAATATAAATTAAACATTCCAAGCCTAAATGAACTAACGTAAACTGAACGACGAAAATGATGATGTTATAGGATTTTATGTAGGTCCATTGGTTACTTCACAAACCACCTTCAAGCTCGAGTGCACATAATATTTTGGTCGACAGTAGTCGGGGATTATATGATTCCCACGTTCCTTCACTTTTTGGGGGACGTAATGGTGTAGTGGTCAAGCTGCTTGGCTCTCACCAAGGTTCGATTCCTGGCAAGTGAGATTTTCGAAGTGAAATATCACGTCCTGTGGTTCAGATTCCACGTAAAAATGAAGGTCCCATAGCTCTGATCGCGAGATTAACGGTCACGTAAAACTACAAGCTTCATTCATTTTTCATGTCTACGTAATTGGTGGGGCGGGGGTGGAGACTACACGCGTATAGCATAATTTTTACAGCCATACTGTTTATTGATATGCCCTTTTAATACATACTGTGCTATGTATAAAACACCTCGTGGCGCAGTGGCCAGCAATGTTGTCGGCTACCTCAGAGGTCCCGGGCTTGATTCCCGGCTCTGCCAAGAATTTAAGTCTTGGTATGGTCTGGTGTGGGGTCTCCCAGCCACGTGATGCTAAGCGGGAGTCTGCCGGATGTTGTGGCTCATATTTATAATATTGGTTTTACGTCCCTTTTAACAACTGTGGCTTTTAGAGACGCCGGGGTGCCAGGATTTTGCCCCGAAGGGGATCTTTAACGTGCCAGTAAATCTACTGACACGGCTCCTTCGCATTTGCGCACCCTCAAATGCCAACTGACTGTCCGGGGATTCGATCCCGCTATCTTGGGCATAGCAGGCGAGAACATTACCGCTGAGCCACGCAGCCAGTCGCTGTGGCTCAGGACGCCTGTTAGTTGTCCCTTGATACAGCCAGGAACTCTAATCGGGTATCTACTGTATATCCCTTGTTGATCTTGAGGTATGTAAATAGTTCTTCATTATTCAAACCATTTATTGGGGGATAAAATGTGTATGACCCAAATGCACACTTCATCTCACAAATGTTATGGACTTGAGGTTCTTTACTTTTGTAGGCAACGCGGTCAGGTTGAAGTATACTCAGGCATAATCATTGGCCGAGAGTAAGATGGAGGAAACCCAGAGTGGCTTTAGACCACAACGAGGATGTGAGGATATATTTTTTTTAGTATGTGCCAAGTGATTGAGGAATACTACGAGAGGAATAGACTTTTGTATTTTGTAGATCTAGAGAAGGCGTACGGAAGAGTACCAAGAGAAAAGAAACTGAGGATTCTGAAGTACAGTATTATGGTATCCAGGGAAGGCTGCTACAGGCAATCAAAAGTACCGTATTTGTGTTTATAATGAATCTGCGGTAAGAGTTGATGCTAGGATGAGTTCCTGGTCTAAGTTGTTACAGGAATAGACTGAAATCTTTCACCACTACTACTGATTTTTTATATAGGCTATAATATTGTCTTTCGTAGCTTTTCAGTCGGTCAACACGATTGTGCCCAATGATGGGCGGGGTACAAGATATAAATATGTAAATACACTCATAGAAAAAGTTACATGTATTAGTTATTTATCACAATTGCCCCATTTAATTGCACCATATTTGTTCATGAATGGTGATGTGATAATCGTGGGAAACGGATCTTAGTTTTCTTTCCCTAGAGCAACTGAATTTGTAGTTTCTGGAAATTTCTTGGTTGTTGATGAGGAAAAGGCAATGCGAAAGGATGAGCTGAAGTCACTCTGTCCTGATAATAATATGCTATAGCTTATCGTTGAATCCTGTGTGATGAGAAATGTAATTTCAAAAAATGTATTCTACATTTCTTTAAATATCTCCTTTGTTAAGAATAAAAGAAAAAAATAACTTGTCATGGTTACTTACAAAAACACGAAAATACGTATAATTCTAGGAAATAAACAGCAGTTTTTCACCATACTACTAAGTTACAGGTATACTAGGGTGTAGGCTTCCTTACGTATCTTTTCGATGTTATCGTAAACTGAAATATTCAAACAAAAGTGTTTGAAAATTTACTTTTCAACTTTTTTCAGGAATTAGTTTAGTCTGAACGATTCTTTATCACAATTAAGGTTATTATGAAGATAAAACAAAAGTTTGGTGCTTTTCAGTCGGTCAACACGAATGTACCCAAAAGAGTTGTAATTTTTTTCAGGATGAGGGTATAACCCAACTCTTTTGGGTACATTCGTGTTGACCGACCGAAAAGCACCAAACTTTTGTTTACTAAGGAAACACTGAAAAATGGCTTCAAACCCCATAATGTCAGTATGAAGATGTTTATGAAAGTAAATGATTGAATATGCACAATCAAATGGAGCATGAGCAACAACAACGCCGGCGTGAAACCTTATTGTGGTTCGGTTTCGAACTTCGCAACATAGGCAGTTTTGTGTAAGTGAGATCTGTAAGGAAATGGTAGAGCTTTAAGAATAACATTTTAATTTCTTTCTCCGTTATCACATTAAGTATAACATACTGTTTTAAAGACCATCTCGTGGTGAAGCGTTCTTGTGTGTCACCCCCGGATGCAAGGCCTTAGAGAGTGGTGATGGGTCCTGGGGCTGGAGAATCCTGCCCTCCCCCACCTCTATTGCCAAATTATGTAATATTAATTTATAATCCTCCTAAATTTGCAGAAACTGATAATAATTTTAGAAATATTATTATTATTATTAGTAGGCTAATAATAATAGCATTAGTAAGAGAAGCCGCCGATGGTAGGGGGTTGAACAGGCGTTCCTCCCCCCCCCCCCCCCTCCCCATGCAAGATCCGGAAAATATTTTTATTATTAATAATAATAATAATAATAAGACGGCCGAGGTGGGATTCAAACCCACGCTCTCTCGATATCAGCGTGGCACGAGGTAGTGCGTTAGCGCTCTCGGCCACCGAGGCCAGTTAATAATAATAATAATAATAAGAAGAAGAAGAACCGCCGGTGTTAGAGGGCTGGACAGACGGGTCCACACCGGGCAAGATCCCGATGATGATGATAATAATAATAATAATAATAATAATAATAATAATAATAAAGACTTACCAAGATAATATAAAATATGCATAATAATGCAGTTAAACATTGAAACAACGGCCCATGGGTTCGAACGCACTTGTTTATCGAGTTTGAAGATAGCTTGGCACCCATGATTTTGTGCTGTACCTTAGCAAGTGTAACTACTGCGGTCGGTCACTGCGCATCCTTATAACACCTGTAAAACACGTTTCCCCGTGCGAGGACTAGTTCCCGTATTTTTTGAAACTCATTAGCGCATTTCAAAGTAATTGTTGCGGCATCGTGGTCATCTAGCCCCGTGTACTTGGCGTGTGTTTGGAATTTGTCTAATTACCCGTCTTATTGTGATGGCTCTATTAGTGTGTACAGTATATTTGTCATTCAGATGAGGATTGTGAAGGAGTCGGCTGCATTTGCCTGGAGTAGAAGTGATAATAATAATAAAAATAATGTTATTGTTTTACGTCCCTTTAAACATCTGCGGCTTTAGGAGACGCCGGGGTGTCGGAAGTTTGCCCCAAAGAGGATCTTTGACCTGCCAGTAAATTCACTGACACGGCTCCCTCGTATTTGCGCACCCTCAAATGCCAGCTGGCTGCGCCAGGATTCGATCCTGCAATCTTGGGAACAGCAAGCAAGAACGTTACCACTGAGCCACGCAGCCAGAGTACAAGTGAGAAACCACGGAAAACCACTTCCAAGATGGCTGAGATGGGAATCGAAACCACATCTTTTCAATTTTGCCACTGGAATGCCCCATTCCAGCCATCAGACAAGAATGAATCGAATTTCTTGTCGGCGCCGGGAATCGAACCCGAACCTCCGGGGCGACAGCCAAGAATACTAGCCGCTACATCACGAGGAACGCCAAGGATATTTCAGTCACTTGTGAATTCCGTAATCCGTAGTTTAACTATTAGCTTATCTATAGCAAAATATTTCGGCCATTCAATTGGAAGTACCGTAGCCTATACAGACTATCACTTCGAACTTCCTGGTCTCGATATTCGTGAGGCACATTGCCACGAGATTGCATTTCTCCGTGTCGGACCCCGGGGCAGTTTGAACTTTCTCGCACGCGCGACCTTGAACCACCCCTCACAGTAGGGGGTAATCCGTGCTGATACCTATGTACGGGCCATGCAACTACTAGGGGAGAGCGACTACAACGAAACTAGTGGCAACGTTTTGAAATGAAATGTGAAATAGGATCTCACTACGGCCGCCTCTTAATGAAACTACTCGAATATATTTAAAACCTTAACTAAATACACCAACTGTATAAGTCGTTTGATGAGTCATCGCCGTTCTGAAGTGAGTGCGCTGTCTTCTGTTTACATCTGTGTGTTAAGGCGAGTGTGGGACTAGAGGGAAGGCATAAACACTCCACATCAATCGTTCTTGATACATGGACTTTGTGTACTGTTCTGCTGCTGGTAATACACTACACTACACAAAACAACACCAAAGAACAACCTGCCTTCAACGGAATCAAACATGGCTCGAATTTGTTTTCGTTAAACATAGGTTTCCGGTTAACGGAGGTAGACCTATGCTAAAATAATTAAACCAAAAAATCAGGCATTTTTTGATTGACAGCTCTTTATTAATATTAATATCGTATGGCCTCGGATGCCGGGTGCAAGCTCTGTTATTTATCACCCAAAGGGAGCTTGTATGTCGAATTACTTTGTTCCTTGAAGCACTATGAAAGTCAAGGAGGTTAGATATCTAATCTCCTTGAACACTATAGCGCTACCGACAGTAGTGGCTACGCTGTCTAAAGCGCAACGTTAGGCCATGGGGCCAAGCTCTCTCCTGACTCGGTAGACGCGTGGGTTCGAGCCCCACCGTCGGCTGTCCTTGAAATGGTTTTCCGTGGTTTCCCATTTTCAACACCAGGAAAATGCTGGGACAGTACCTTCTGACAGGCCACGGCCGCTTCCTTCCACATCCTTGCCCAGTTTCATTCATCTTCATCCATTCCATCTCTCATCCCGACGCAGTTCGCCCACGGGCATCGAATATCAAGACCTGCACTCGGCCTCTCTGGAGGCCACACGACAAAAAAAACTATAGCGCTTTCTAGTAGAGAAATTAGGAACTTTGTGTTGGCGGTAAATCCCGAGATTAATTTTGCCATTATGAACACGGCCTACTGAATTCAAATGGGTTCTTTGACATGCCAACAACGTATGACATGGTATCTTATTTTAGCCGCCTTTCAAAAATTAATTACCGTGGCCAGGAGCGAAACTGCAAGCTTGGGGTTAGTAGACCGACACGTTAACCACTCATCCACCGTGGCATGCTGACAGTTCATTAAAGCGAGCATTGAGAAAGGCTTGGGGAACAGGAAATAGGCGCTTAGCCGTGCAGTTAGAGAACAAAAGGAGAAGACCTATTTGCACATTACTTGTTAGCTACAGAATCAACCGTTACGGCAGACAAGAAAGAATTTCACAGGGTGCCTACATTTTCTGAACACACTATTCCGGAACTTGGAAATTTTCCGTTAAAATGCGTATTTTTATTTCCTTTGTCAGCGTATCATATTTTCCATTTAATGAAGGTAATTTAACACGTGTTTTGCACCTAACTTCACGGGAACGGAAAATATTTCCGTTTAAGAATATTTTTAATACTAGGAGACGAGAGAATTTGTAAACAATTAAAATTTTATAAACAATTGAAATTTTATAAACGTAAAAAATTCAAATTAAGCTAAATAATTTTTACAAATTCTTAGAAATCGTGTTAATTAAAGTAAAAATTGGCAAAGTCAAGTAAATATTGGCCATGTTAAGTAAATATTGGCAGGTCTAAATAACTTTTGAAATAAATGATAAATGACTGTGTGTAAAGTATCCAACTCAATACGCTAACTAAGCATTGCAGATGTTGTAGATAAATGGTGTAATGTATTGGAAGTAGGTATGGTCGTGTCTAAGTCCAGATTTCAATGTTTTGAGTTTACAGTTATAATAGTGCATTTTTATAATTTTGTTTCTTGACAGTTATTCATATATTAAATTAAGTTTTCTTATTTATAATCCACCCAAATGAATGTGTCTTTATTTAAGTAGTTCTGATAATCCCCAGACATGAATAGGTGCCGACGTGATTGTAATTTATAACCCGGTACGTCACGAGTGACCGACTGATTTTATCTTTGACTAGACGCATCGAGTACAGGCCTAAGCCAGAAAATAAGGTTGAGACTTTGGAAGACATTGAAGCTAGACACTTGAATTACCTATAACAGTTATAAAATTACACCATCTTCGTTTAGTAGTCATTTTTTCATTACCTTATTATTTTCTTAAGTGCAAATGACCTAGATATTACGCGCATCATACCACTAATCACCGCCGCATAAAGTCTTTCTCGACTGTGATTTTTAAAATATTTATTTTTATTACAGTACAGTGTGTACATTATAAGTTGAAGTGTCAATTCCATACAGGTAGTAGTTTCCCTTATCATCCGCATCATAAGGGCAAATGACCTAGATGTTACCCCCTTTACACCATTGATCACCACACACAATAAGTCTTCCTCGCCTGTGAATTGTGAACTATGTATTTCTATATCGGTAGTTTGTAAGTTTGACGTGTCAATTCAATAGTAGTTTTCATTATCATCCTTTTCAAAAGGGCAAATGACCTAGATATTACGCCCTCATTGTCTTTGGGGGCAAATGACCTAGATTTTAAGTCCATTCTATTACTAAGGATACTTTGAGACATTATCATCATTCCACCGGGCGAAGCCGGGTACTACTGCTAGTCTATCATAAAACAGTCTGAAACGCGTAAACAACTCAAATTTCCGTAGAAATTCAGAGAAAAACACACACATTTTCATTTTTCTATATAGAGAGATCTACTGCACCGGTCGGTGTTGACCGTGTTTTATTGCACAGATTTTGGTTTTACTCGCTAACCGTTGGAGATATACGAAAAGTGATAAGGTCATTTCGGATAGAAAAATAAATGTTAAAGCTCATGAATACCATCAAAAGTTTGCTATTTCTTACCGTTCTCTTTTTATTTGAAAAGGAAATATGAAATTTTGAAACCAAAGGGTGTAGTGACGTCACAAATGTCGGTTTTACTCGCTAACTGTTGGAGATACACGAAAAGTGATAAGGACCTTTCGGATAGGAAATTAAATTTCAAAGCTCATGTGTGCCATCAAAAGTTTGCTATTTCCTACCGTTCTCTTTTTATTTGATATGGAAATATGAAATTTTGAAACCAAAGGGTCTAGTGACGTCACTAAAATGGTCGCCATTTTTGAATAGTACAAAATTTCGAAATTAAAAGTATCCTATATGTAAACCTGGTAAATCAGCTACATCCATGCAAAATTTCATTTAAATCGGACCAGTGGTTCTTGCATTATTGAGTAACAGACAGACAGACAGACAGACACACACCATCTCATTTTTATATATTAGTACCGTACTAGAAATCTCGCATGTTCATAAACCACACTTTCCCCATTGAGAGAGGTTGTTATGTTTCTATTTCAATCAAATGATTATTATAACACTATTTACATTTCAGTTAGAATTCCAAGTTCTACGTTCCCTAACTTAAGAAGGCAATCACTGACAATTGGATCATCATAACACACACCAGTTATTCGATATTTATAAAATTATACGATTTAAGTACTCACTAGTTGAAACCCGTCAAAAATGACGGTCAATAGAAAAATATTTACTGAAGAATTTTCTTATGTAGGCCTACTGTATATTCTTTGTACGATGATTTTTTGGCTCTATTGAAACTATAAGGGCGTCAAAAGATTGCGCTCTCAACATTGCAAAATACTGCTGGCCATGACTGAAAAATTGATGAGGCAAATTGAGACCTATACGTTCCAGAGTTTTTCCTTGAGCTTCATTGATTGTGACAGAGTATGCCAAATAAATTGGAAAATATTGCCTCTTAAAACGAAATGATAGTGTTTTATCGGATGCTGTTAAATCAAGTAGAAGGATTAGACCTCTTTGCCTAATTTTAACTGCACTTATTATTTCCAAATCCAAGCAATATGGTTGCATTTAGGAGCCCTTGGGAAACGTTCAGATTTCTAAGCAGCATAACGGTTCAAGCGTTTGGAATATGTGGAGGCAAGTCATTTATTTCCAAGGAATTCAAGAACTCTGAGGAGTCTAATAAAACTGGCCGCAAACCGTCACATATAATTTTGGAATATAACGAAGAAATGCGATGATGTGCACCTCCATACATCTTAGAACAATGTGGACCGTATGGGTGTGGCACAGTAACATTGGCACCAAATGAAACGAAGGACATAGCATTGTACTGCCGATTAGTCTCTCTGAAATTCCTTGAGATATCACCTCCAGTGAAAAATAATTGTTGCAGCATGTCAAATGTTTTATATTTAGTCAGATTAATTTTACATTACAACAGCAAAGGTCAAAGTAACCAAGTGAAGATTTCTCTCAAGAGAAATACAGTGCAGAACAATGTTTAAATTTGTTCGTCAAGGACCCTACAGTGTAACGGTATAGTATCTGGAATTGTACCTGAAATGCCGTATTCATATTGGAGTTTAAAAGTGGCTTCGTATTTTTCTCCGATTTCCCACTTGTTTGCGGCTAATGTTCTATTTCGTAAAATGGGTTTATTTATAGCAGCATTTCTCCCCAAATTAACGTCATAGCTTATTAAATAACACTATAGTGGCCTGCATCAACGCAGCTGCCAAATATTAAATAGCAAATAATAACTTACTTCCATTGCCAAAATCAACTGCGTGGTTAGACTCATTGTTATGTACTCTAAAAAAATAATCAATAAACAACAATATTCACTTATACAACTAAGTTCAGAGACTTCCATTCTCAAGTTGGTTGCTGATGAGAATGCGATGAGACTGATCGCCAATAATAAAATCCTTGCAATTTTTGCAATTTGCTTGCAAACGCAACTCAGGATGACGAACTTCATTTTGAAATAAACAGAATGAAACTGCTCTAAATAATCAATTTCCATCACCTGTTGAAGGTACAATACTTTGCATTTCCATGACAGTAAATTATGCAAGGGAGCATAGAATCACTTCGCCACTACTGGAATGAGCATGGACTCACTTCGCCAGCCACCGTAATGGAGGGAGTTTTAGAATTATATGTTCAGTGTTTTTCAAAGATCGTATTAACACAGGGAAGCCCAGTCTTAAGGCTACATTCTGAGCTATCGCCCCAGATTCCAGGTTCGATCCCTGCTCTGCCAAGAAATTTAATTCTGGTCTGAGGGCTGGAACGGGGCGCACTCTTGAGGCAAACCTAAGAAGAGCAAAATTGTATTCCCATCTCAACAACCTTGGATGTGGTTTTCCGTGGTTTCCCACTTCCACTCCAGGCAAATACCGGGATAGTTCCTAACTTAAAGCCTCAGTCGTCAACTCTCCATTCCCCATACTAATTACAAATGCACACATCAATACAGCCATCACATTAACACAGGTTATCAGAGAAAGGTTTACACTCACACACCAAAGTAGACGGGGCTGAGTGACCACGATGTCTGAGTCCATCAAATGAATTATGTTCGACAATTTTCTCTCAAGGCGAAGCGATTGTGCCGATATTTATATAATAATTTAAAAGTATCTGGGAACGTAAATCATGGAGAATTCCTTACCTTACGGGAATAATAAACGTAGCCTAACATATGTTTAGACAATGTAATACCAATTGCAAGATAGAATAATTGGGAAATAGAATTACATGTCTGAGGTGGGAATCAAACTCCTTCGACGATGCATAATCAATTTCGTTGTCCACAATGTTAGCCGCTGAGCCACCCAGACAACGAAATTAGAGTGCAATATTAAGAGACGTAAACAACAAACGCACTTAACTGCCAGTTACAGTTCATCAATATTTCCCTTATTTCATGATTCTCAACTCCCTATTCCCCTTACTAATTACAAATGCACACATCAATACAGCCATCACATTAACACAGGTTATCAGAGAAAGGTTTACACTCACACACCAAAGTAGACAGGGCTGAGTGACCACGATGTCTGAGTCCATCAAATGAATTATGTTCGACAATTTTCTCTCAAGGCTAAGCGATTGTGCCGATTTTCATTTTCAATTTAAAAGTATCTGGCAACGTAAATCATGGAGAATTTCTTACCTTACGGGAATAATAAACGTAACATATGCTTAGACAATGTAATACCAATTGCAAGATAGAATAATTGGGAAATAAAATTACATGTCTGAGGTGGGAATCAAACTCCTTCGACGATGCATAATCAATTTCGTTGTCCACAATGTTAGCCGCTGAGCCACCCAGACAACGAAATTAGAGTGCAATATTAAGTGACGTAAACAACAAACGCACTCAACTGCCAGTTACAGTTCATCAATATTTCCCTTATTTCATGATTCTATTCCAGTATATATCGGGATACAACATAAGCGATATTTCCCTTTTCAATTCTCATAAACAAAGATCACACTACGATACGGTGGATCTTTTATCCGCCATTTCTCTCATGAAGAAACGCAATTGTGGCAACGCGCAATTGCCACATATATTACCTTTTTCTTTAAACATATAAAAATATACCGTAACATATATTTTCCTTTTAAAGACACACTGCAAATCTGCATGCCAAGAGCTTTCGTTAGAATGCCATACGAAGCCAATCGGTTAAGTCGTTTTCAAAATCTCGTGTGTACAAAAAATACCTTAGTGTTTTAAATATATATATATGGCAACAGAGAATTCGTTACTTTACAGGAATGATAAAAGTGAAATATGTTTCTACACTGTAATACCAATCGTAGGAAGGAAGAAAACAAAAAAAAAAAACATATCCGAGGTGGGAATCGAACCCTCTCGACCATGCAAAGGATGGCAACAGAGAATTCGTTACTTTACGGGAATGAAAAAGTGAAATATATCTCTACAATGTAATACCAATCGTAGGAAGGAAGAAAATGAAAATTAAAAAAACGTATCCGAGGTGGGAATCGAACCCTCTCGACCATGCAAAGGATGGCAACAGAGAATTCGTTACTTTACGGGAATGATAAAAGTGAAATATGTTTCTACAATGTAATACCAATCGTAGGAAGTAAGAAAACGAAAATAAAAAAAACATAACCGAGGTGGGAATCGAACCCTCTCGATGGGAACAGAGAATTCGTTACTTGACGGGAATGATAAAAGTGAAATATGTTTCTACAATGCAATACCAATCGTAGGAAGGAAGAAAACGAAAATAAAAAAACATATCCGAAGTGGGATCGAACCCTCTCGATCATGCATAATACAAATTTCTGGCCAGTAACCTTATCCCCTTGGCCAACCAGACAACTATGTGACAGTGCAGTATTAAGCTATCTAACCAGTATACACACTCAACCTGCACTTTATGTCCTTCAATTCGTGGTTTATTTAATATAATTCTATTTCAATGCATATTGTAAAAACATAACTAACATTATTGCAGACTCTTTTTGATTCTCATAAACAAAGATCTCAGTTAGACGCGACCGGAATCGCCATTTTCCTTGTTGAGAAAGGCCATTGTGCGCATGCGCGGGAGTGTCAAATATTACATATTTCTTTAATCATTTAAAAATATACCGTAACATATATTTTTCTTTTAAAGAAACTCTGCAAATCTGCATGCCAAGAGCTTTCTACAATGCAATACCAATCGTAGGAAGGAAGAAAACGAAAATAAAAAAACATATCCGAAGTGGGATCGAACCCTCTCGATCATGCATAATACAAATTTCAGGCCAGTAACCTTATCCCCTTGGCCAACCAGACAACTATGTGACACTGCAGTATTAAGCTATCTAACCAGCATACACACTCAACCTGCAGTTTATGTCTTTCAATTCGTGGTTTATTTAATATAATTCTATTTCAATGCAAATTGTAAAAACATAACTAACATTATTGGAGATCCTTTTTAATTCTCATGAACAAAGATCTCAGTTAGACGCGACCGGAATCGCCATTTTCCTTGTTGAGAAAGGCCATTGTGCGCATGCGCGGGAGTGACAAATATTACATATTTCTTTAATCATTTAAAAATATACCGTAACATATATTTTCCTTTTAAAGAAACTCTGCAAATCTGCATGCCAAGAGCTTTCGTTAGAATGTCTTACGAAGCCAATCGGTTAAGTGGTTTTCACAATCTCGTGTGTACAAAAAACAGCTTAGTGTTTTAAATATATAGATTCCTTTGATTTACTGTTTCTAAAATACATGCAAAATGATAAGGAACGACCTCAGAATGTTAAAATGACATGAAACATGCGTCACAGTGGCCAAAACGTGAAGTGGACAGCAATTATGGAGCGTGTTTTCCTACAGCAACAGTATTTGCAAATCGTACACTTCGTACATTTTTGAAGTCTTTCTTAATAAATTATAGATATTTATGAAATTAGAGTGCAATTCGTCACTGCTAATGTCTATTCTCTTTCATTTGAATGCTCATTTGTCACGATCGGTAGCTTGTGAGCAACGCAAGAGGGATCTATAAGACTGAAATAATATAATTATATGATGATACCACCGACAAAAGGTTACAATATATTCCTGTCGACCACTATTCTCCGTGTCCTAAGGGATAGAAAGTGCCCCTCTAAACTCAACACACCCCTGTCAGCTTGTTGACGATTGCAGACTTCTGCTTTAATGATGAGTAGTTGTTCTTTTCTCGCCTTTCTGTGGCAGCTAGCAACAACTGTAACGTCTCGACATTTGCCAGTCGACTCCTACCACAAATTCAAACCATACAATCCTCACGTCTTCACAAAGGCGAGCAGGCTTTTGATACGCACTTCATACTGAAGCTCTCAGTGTGCTTGAATAACGAAGCCGATTACTTAGGCAACTTGCTACCTAGTGTCCAAGGTTCACAGTGGCATGAATGGGGCACTTACATACAATAATTGCATTATACTAGTGATGGGGCTTCTTTGAAGAGAAATATAATCCATACCCATTAGGTAATATGAAGAGAGAGCAAATTTCGGTCAATTCCTCTTCGGAAGGAGTCTTAACAACTGCAGAACATTCACAGACACACTAACACACGAAAACTATGACCAACTCGTGGTGTAGTGGCTAGCATTGTTGGCTGTCGCCCTGAAGGTCCAGGCTCGATTCCCGGCTATGTCAAGAAATTGAATTATGGTTTGAGGGCTGGAACGGGGTACATACAGTCTCGTGAGATCAGCTCGATTCCCACCTCAGCTCTCCTGGAAGAGGGCTCCGTGATTTCCCACTTCCATTGCAGGCGAATGGTTTGGGGATGTTACCTAACTTAAAGCCACGGCCACCTCCTTCCCAATACTTACCTGAATTACTAACACCTCCACTAATACAGCCATTTCAGTAACACAGGTCATCAGAAAAAATACACACACGCACCCAAATACACTCATTCATTCATTCATTTATTTGCAATGGGGGTGTGTCCCCCGGTGGCAAATTGGATATACATAACAAATACATAATTATACATAACAATACATAATTATACATAACAATTCAATAACAATTATACAACAATTAAACTGGAGTATTTACACAAATAGTCAGTCTTTTCTTAAACACACCTATATGTTTGGGAAAAGGCTCTAAGACTGCGGCAGGTAGAGAGTTCCAGTTATCAATGGCACGGTTTACAAAAGAATATTTACCATAATTTGTTCGCTGTGGTCGGCCCTTAACTTTGAAAGGATGATCGCTCCTACCCATGTAAGTGGGCTTTCCCAATCGTTTGCTAAGCTCACCCCATGCTGGTTGATTTGTATACGTGTTGTACATAGCGCAGAGTCTAGATTTCATCCTCCTAGCCTCCAGTGATTCCCACCCAAGTTTCTTTAACATACGGCTCACACTGCTCCTGGGATTAAAGTCACTGAGCACAAATCTAGCGGCCTTTCTTTGTACCATTTCCAACTCATTGATGAGCCCTACTTGATATGGATCCCAAACCGCCGAGGCATATTCCAGAATAGGTCTTACAAGTGACAAATAGCCTAATTCTTTAGCAGAGGTACTACTTCCTTTTAATACCCTCATTACAAAGTGCAGGGATTTGTAAGCTTTTGAAACTACACATCCTACATGACTACTCCATTTCATATCATTCCTTACGTGAACGCCCAAATATTTGCAAGAATCTTCTTCTACAAGTATTTCCGAGCCAATGTTATATTGAAAATCCTGCCTTCGCACTTTCCCTATTTTTAAGAGACTACATTTTCGTGTGTTTATTTTCATTTTATTTACAATCGCCCACTTATAGACCAGGTTCAGGTCCTCTTGCAGCACTGCATTGTCTTGTGAGTCATGTATCTTTCGATATATTACACAATCATCCGCAAACAATCGACAGTCACTGCGAATTCCATTTGGTAAGTCATTTATAAACGCCAAAAACAACAAAGTTCCGATTACGCTGCCCTGAGGGATACCCGACGTTACGGTAATTTCATCCGAGAATATCCCTTCGACTTTCACTTTCTGGGAACGACCCGTCAAAAATTCTTGTATCCATAAAATTACTCTTCTATCAATCTTCGTCGAAGCTAATTTATGGAGTAGCATGTCATGCGGCACGACATCAAATGCCTTCGCAAAATCTATAACCACGGCGTCGACTGAAACTCCATGGTTTAACGATTCGCTAATGTCTTGAAAAAGTGATAGCATCTGACTCTCGCATGAGTAACCTTTCCGAAATCCATGCTGCCTATCATTAAACCATGATAATGTTTCCCACTGTTCCCTCAAGTAGTCGCAAATGAGATGCTCCATCTGCTTACAAACGATGGACGTAAGGCTAACCGGCCTGTAGTTGCCCAATTCAAGTCTGCTCCCTCCCTTAAATATTGGGACTACCGTAGCTCTTTTCCAGTCATCTGGGATTTGCGCATTGTTTATGGACACATTAAATATCACCTCCAAGTATCGTGCCACGGCCCTACCTCCTAATTTAAGTACTTCACTAACAATATTATCAGGACCCTTTGATACATTGAAACGCAGTTTTTGTATTAGCTTTACAATTGCTGACTGGTTTATTTGGAACAGAGGGGCCCCTGATTCGTCGTTAAGGTCCAACACACAGCTATTGGATTTATTGAACACACTACCGTAAAAGACATTTAATTCATTAGCAATGGCCTGTTTCTCAGTAATTAATTTACCGTCACCGGACATTATCATCGACAAATTATTTGAATTTCCTTTCTTCTCCTAACATAACTGTAAAAAAAATTCCACCCACCCCCTCCCGAACCAAGTAAACCTTGCATATAACTGTCATGAGCAGCCCTCTTTTTTAAGACGAGTTCTCTTGATAAGGACTTAAATTTAAACATATACTTGTCACTATCATGTCTTTTATTGTATAATTTCCTAATTTTCCTTTTTAGTCTCGTAATTTCTCGTGTGTAATACTCAGGGTCTGGGTTTTGTTTCAGCAATTTAAATGGGACGAATTTATCAACAGCGCTATTTAAAATTTTCAAAAAGTTAGTCCACAGGATATTTATGTGATTTCCTTCCGATGCCCATCCTACAAATAGCTCATTCAAATACCCCTGAAACTTGCCCTGATCCGCCCTGCGATACTGGAATATGATCTTTTTTGCTACATCAGAGTCTAATTTTGTAACGTCACCATATCTAATATTTAATTCAACCCCAGAATGGTCACTAATTCCTGGTACTTTCAGACAGTTAATATACAGCTCTACAGGCCTTACGAGATAAACATCTAAGGTATTATTGTCTCTAGTTGGGAAGTCAACTACTTGGGAAAATCCCCCCCCCCCCCTTAAGAATTTATTTGCAGCGCTCTGAGCTTGACCACAGCTAGTTGACTCACCAGACCAGTCTACTTTGGGGAGGTTTAAATCTCCAGCAATTATTATGCTCTTTTTCATAGCGTTACCCGTACAAGTTTTATCATACAGTGTTTCGAGGAGAGAAAAGTTATCTTTCGGTGCTCTATACGCCCCTATCACCTGAAGAGGGAATTTATTTCCTTTATCTGAAATTTGTACACATAACATTTCATGATCCATATCAGCCCACTTTAAGAAACTAGCTATATTTTTGCGCACACAAATAAATAGCCCACCACCTCGTTTCCCCCGATCCCTTCTGTACATTTCGTAGGTCCCTTGAATTATTTCGCTACTATTTATGTCCTCATATAACCAAGATTCAGTTGCAATGACAATGTCCGGAGAATACGTCTCTACAAGATTCCAAAATTCAATTAATTTATTTCCTAAACTCTGACAATTAACCTGCAGTAATCTTAGAGTCTTACCTCCGGAGCAAATATCTTGAAGTAGCTCCTTCTGTTCCCATCGGCTGGCAACCTCTGGACCTGCTCCTCCTCACAAAAGCCGGCACGAACCGATGACCCTGTCATGTAGGCTCCCTAGGTTGTAAGCGCCCCGTCGATTTAGATGCAGCCCGTCTCGGGCGAAGTCACGGCCACCAATCCAGCAGTCAGCTTCTACGTACACTAATCCCAGCTGTGCACATACCCAGTCCATGCGGTCATTTACAGTCTTAACTCGCCTTAACGGAAAATCTCCCCGCCGAACAATGCCACTCATTATAATTTTTGCATTTCTAAACTTGCTTTTAGCTTTTCTGCCTAGTTCGTAGAGCTCCCCCATGATGTAATCAGCTGTAGCCCTCTTCTTCAAATCGTTCGTCCCAACATGGAGCAACAACACTTTAACTTTTTCACAGTCCTCTATATTTGCTTCTTCCACTTGTTGGGCAAGCTGGTCAATTTTAATCCCCGGATAACACCGCACTTTCGCACCTGATTTCCTCGGGATATTCGCACTCCATCGTATCATAGAATCACCCATTATGATAACGTCATCCTCAGTTTGCTCCTGCACGCCCTCTTCCACACTGATCCCAGTAGAAAGCCGTTCAGTCACATCCTTCACCGTTTCTTCTGATTCACGAAGCTTAGCTGTAAGTTCATGTATTATTTGATCCCTTGCTTTGATTTGCACCCTCAAACAGTCCGGCGTATCACATACTTTACAAAACCAATTTCCGACATCACAATCCTCCTTCTTGACCTTAATACAGCCGAAGTGAAACCATTTCTCACATAGTCCACACTCAACACCATTCTTCAATGTTTTACTGCACGTCGAACACTTTAAAACTGTCACTGGATCATTTGCCTGATTCACATTTGGAGTAACAGGCCCTGGATTCACTTCCACTCCACCAATAACTAGCAATGCAGCTATCACTAGGGCTATGAACCACAAGTTGCTAGGTCCCGTACGCACACACAAACACCGGAAATCCCGACTACACTTCGCATACCACAGTCCGATTCTCGCCCGATAACACTCCAGAGAACAACCCATTCCAGCACACCTGAGAGCTTGGGAAAAACACGACCTTTCACTTTGACTGCCAACTGCCAACTCACGGTGATAAATTGGACAAGATGTCAAAGCTACTCGAATGAAGCAAACCCTTTATAGGTCCTTGGGATACTATCTTCCCACCATGTATTTATAGAACGGTGTTAGGGAGAGAATCTTCCCACCCCTTTCATATCAATCAGTTCCACATGCATCCACACGCTGGTTGCAGAGAAATATTGAAAACCGATTAATTTGATGTATACTGTCATAAGAAACCAAAGGTGGGAAGCATATCCCAGAGGTCTCCACAGTGCACGTGCTCGCCAGTTCGGTTGTGTTGAGTGAAAGAAATGCATTGTTTTACAGAAGAAGGTGTTTTTATTGAAGATAAGAGATTTATAAACGTTGGTATATAACTGAAATACAATGTTAATGATGGTTTTGGTCACTTGAGTAAATATATTTCTGCTAGAATGGAAACAATTCTCCTGCTCAGGGTGTTTGCCATAGAATATAAGATTTTTTTTAAAAAAACTGGGTTTTTAGTAAATACTATTTTGAAATTATTGAATTATATTCGAATATACTAACTTTTAACGTTCCAAAATCACTTTTATATATTTTGTGCAGTTTTCGGCAAAGATGATATAGGTCACTGACCTTGTTTTGCGCGGGAGTTACATTTTAAACAAGTAGTTCCGTGAAGAACTATACAGCCTATTTTCATATATCCTACTTATGTTAATTGCCACTATCAACATACACAATTTCTGTTTGATTGCTGTAATAGATTCGTAGATATTAAGAACCGACTAAATATTTCGGATGGTCGCCATGTTGGATTTTATATATGTAGGTCCTAGAGTTATGTACTGTTACATGAAGATTATTGTGAACGTGTAGTAATCAAACTTCAATCGCATAATTAGGACACAAGAAAAAACAAGGAGATTTAAAAATTTTTCACAGCTGCCATCTTGAGGTTATGGAAACAATTGAAATAAATTAGATGCCAGTGGATTAACATTCGTATAAGGATTTACTGTACCAAGTTTCACTGCACTCGGATGGTTAAATTGCGAGAAACGTCCATGTGAATATTTATAATTCGCGTCACAGCCATGTTGAATTACTGATCACCAGGTTATTTAAAGTCCTATAGTTGAACTTAAGTTCATAGCCCCTATGAACATTAAAAATGCAGTTTGATTGCTAAAATAGATTCGTAGATATTCAGTATCGCCTAAATATTTCGGATGGTTGCCATGTTGGATTGTTAAATTTATAGGCCATAGAGTCATGTACCATTAAATGTTCATTGCGTAGGTTCATTATTCAAACTTTCACTTCGATCGCATGACTACATCACAAGAAATAAAAACTTAATTTTAAAATTCGCACTGCCGCCATCTTGAGGTTATGTAATAATTGAACTAAATTAGATACCAGTGGATTACAATGTGTATAAATATTTCCTGTACCAGGTTTCAGTGCGCTTGGAACATTAAATCGCGAGAAAGGTCTATTTAAAATTTTCAAATTCGCTTGGCCGCCATGTTCGTTTTGTAGTTAACCGGTTTTTGAAAGTCTTATAGATGGACTTCCAGTAGTGCCCTTTATCTCCGTACAAAATTTTAGGGAGATACCGCTAATAGTTTCAGAGATATAGAATGCAGGTGAAATATTTCGCACATCCGCCATCTTGTGATTATGTAAACAATTGAACGAAGTTAGACGTCGGTGCATTACAATGTATATAAACATATACTGTACCAAGTTTCATTGCGTTTGGTTGGTCAAATCACGAGAAACGTCTATTTAAAAGTCGCAAATTCGCTTGGCCTCCATGTTGGTTTTGTAGTTACCAGGTTTTCAAAAGTCACATAAGTGAACTTATAGTAGTTCCCTCTATCACCATAGAAAATGTCAGGGTAATATCGGTAATAGTTTCGGAGATATTGAATGCTGGTGAAATATTTCGCACAGCCGCCATGTTGGATTGGTGAGTCGTAACAAAATTTGAAGGGCACGGTCGAGGTCGCCGGGAATAGTGCTATGAACTTTCCGAGTTTCATTGAAATCGCTCCTGCCGTTTAGATTTTATTAGGGGGGGACACACACACGAATCACACACACACACACACACACACGCACACACACACGGACAAAAGGTGATCTCATAAGCCTATTTTTTCAAAATTGAAAATAGGCTAAAAAATTATAGAGCGTGATGGGTGCTTTTATATATATTATATCCTGTTAAATAAACCTCATTATTGAGTGATAAAGACAGTATCATCATAATTTGGAGGTAGGAGATTATTATCCCATTGCTCATTTAAGAAAACATACTGTCGGGTGAATAGGCCTGTATATGGTCTTTATATCATGGGACTCGAGTAGCCTCCCTATTCTGTCCGTGACCTTTTTTATGTATATGGAAGGAAAGCTCTAGCCAGGGGCTGCTTGTCTCCAATTACCCTTGTAGTTGGACGTCTTGGATGGAGTGCTCGCTGGATATCTTACTGCCTGCACCCATTGGCGCGTAGGGCCTCGTTGAGGTGTTTAATTTCTTGTTTTAGGCACTGCTTTTCACAAATTCTTTTCGCGCGGTCAGCCAGTGTTTTTATCACTCCGTATTTCTGTCGTGGGTGGTAGTTGGACGTCTTATGTAAATATCGGTCAGTATGGGTCGGCTTACGGTAAACAGTATGTCCCAAGGTTAGATCAGCGGTCTTCGTTACCAAAACGTCGAGAAAAGCGATTTTCTGTTCATTCTCTAACTCCATGGTAAACTGAATGTTAGAGTTCAGGCTGTTAAGATGTAGTAAAAACAGATTTAATTGATCTTTACCCCATATTACAAAAGTATCGTCCACGTATCTTAACCACACCTTATGTTTCAAAGGTGCGGTCTCGAGTGCTATTTGTTCAAATTTTTCCATGAAGAAATTCGCGATCACCGGACTCAGGGGACTGCCCACGAGAAAAATTAAGGACATGTTTAGGTCCGCTAAAGATAAGCGACATCCTCATACCGCGGCAGGGGTTTATAAAATCCCGTGTGATTGTGGCCAAGTATATATTGGAACAACGAAAATAAGTATTGCCACTCGCCTCAAGGAGCACGAACGACACAGTCGGCTGGGACAAACAGATAAATCCATTGTTGCAGCACACTCCCTACTCGCAGGTCACGACATAAGATATGGAGACACCGAAGTTCTGCCCACCATGGTGTCTTATCATGCCAGGCTACAAAGGGAGGCCATTGAAATCCTGAAGCATACTAACAGCTTCAATCTTAAGGAGGAAGCAGAACGTGTGAACAGAGCTTGACTTCCAGTCCTTAATCCCCTCAAGCCTGCCCTCATTGACCGTCGTAGACGAGAAGATGCAACAGACGAGCAGCCCCGTCCTTGAAGCATTACTTTGATGTGGGTACGCCGTTGCTATGGTAGCCTCTATGTGTGGGTTGTTGACTATTAGCCTACTTTCGATTTTTGCAAAAAATGAAAGTAGACTTATGAGATCACTACAGGGCGAAAAAAGTGTGTCTGTCTGTGTGTGTGTGTGTGTGTGTGTGTGTGTGTGTGTGTGAGTCTGTGTGTGTGTGTGTGTGAGTGAGTGTGTGTACTCTCCCCCCCCTATCAATTCGAACACGGTGAGCGCAAATTGAACGAAATTTGGTACAAAGGTAGCACTAGCAAAGGACACCTCAGTGGCATGTTTTATATCGCCGCCATCTGGACGGAAACGTAATGGCGGCCACACAAATGTTCAAAGCTTAAATAAAATTACGACTAACCTAATCATCCGATCTCTACCAAATTTTTGCAACAACATACCTTTATGGGGGCAGCATCCTTTGACCAAACTAATAGGTCATCAGCCTAATAGTTTGCGGATGGCGGCCAACTTTGTGTGAAAATCGATTGCCCCTATTAATTCGAACTCGGTGAAACCAAATGGAACGAAATTTGGTACAGAGGTAGTACTAGCAAAGGGCACCCCAGGGTCATGTTTTATATCGCCGCCATCTTGACGGAAACGTAATGGCGGCCACACAAATGTTCAAAGCTTAAATCAAATTACGACTAACCTAATCATCCGATCTCTACCAAATTTTGCAACAACATACCTTCATGGAGGGAGCATCTTTTGACAAATCTAATAGGTCATTAGCCTAATAGTTTGCGGATGGCGGCCATCTTTGTGTCAAAATCGATTACCCCTATTAATTCGAACACGGTGAAACCGAATGGAATGAAATTTGGTACAGAGGTAGCACTAGTAAAGGCCACCTCAGTGTCATGTTTTATATCACCGCCATCTTGACGGAAACGTAATCGCGGCCACCCAAATGTTAAAGGCTAAAATGTAATTACGACCAACCTAATAATCTAGTCTCTACCAAATTTTGCAACAACATGCCTTTTTGTGGAAAGCATCTTATGACTGACTACAAGGTCATCAGCCCAATAGTTTGCAAATAGCGGCCATGTATGTGTGCAAATCCATTCCCCAGATCAATTCAAACACGGTGAAACCGAATTGAATGAATTTTTTTTACAGAGGTAGCACTGCAAAGGGCACCTCATATTCATGTTTAATATCCGTATGGCACGTTGTATTTCAACAAGCTACTACAACCAACATTCAATTATACTCCTTGAAAAGGACAAAGAGTTATAACAATACCCATGCATTTAGGAGAAAGTAGGCGATATGTTCTTTACTGAACATCTTGTTTATATATCTTCTGTTTACTTGTTTTACCTCGCTTAATGTAACCTGTGAACATGCTGAACGCAGTTTTCAGCGAAACGTCACGACAACAAAATGTCCTTTGAACACGGCCTATAAGCCCGCGAAACAGACATTCCTATTTCAACGCCGGTCGTGAAAGTCTGATTTTTTACTTAATCACCTGTTATACTTGGAAAGTCATTTATATACTATGAAAAATTTAAATTTCTTTGAAATGAATCTATGTTTATAATTACAATAATTACTTGAGTACCATGTAGAATAATGTTGGCTAATAGGGTGTCGCCATGAGGAAACGCTTGGAAAGCTCTGGTCTAGGTTATAAATCATGCATACGCTATGTGCTTGAACAATGTACGGGTATGTTCTAACACTTAATAATCTTTGTATGTATTTATTGTCTTGTATTGCCGGATGCGTTATGGCTTATAATAATAATAATAATAATAATAATAATAATAATAATAATAATATAATAATTAATATTAAAACAGGCGTCAGACAAGGACAGGCTTATGTCAATTATTGTTTAATCTAGTGCTAGAGAAAGTAATCCCAAGTTGGGAAAGAGAAATAAAGGGAATTATAATCGGCAAGCTAGTTAAAGATAAAATGCATCTCAAATGTTAGACGTCTGCAGATGATCTGGTAATTCTGTCGAACCTACCAAGAGGCTATTCATCCTCAGCAAACACTTCATGAAATTTCACGTAAACCTGGACTTCAAATTTCATATGAGAAATCCCGATAAATGGAAGAATTCTCTCGATACTTATACAAACAACCTCTGATACTCAATTTGGAAAAATCCCTCAGGTAAATAATTTCAAATACTTAGGGGAAATCATGCAATCATCTGAATCAAATCATGAAGCAAACAAAGAGAGAATCTCTCAATTACAAACGGCATATAGAATCACCTGGAATAGATTCAACAGAAATTCAATATCTCCGACAACAAAATTGAAACACTTTAGCACGGGAATTCAAGATGAAGCATTACACGCTTCAGAATCCCTGATCATTGGAGGCAGATCACTGACTAAAAATTTAGAAAAGAAAGAAAGGAAAATCCTCAAGAGGGAATGTGGATGTAAAGAGGTCTCACAAGTTATACCAGCATTCCGAGAAAATATTGGTCACTATTAGAAAAAGATCATTAAAATGTTATTGACATATTCAAAGAATGGACAATGAAAGACTTACTAAAAGGATATTTAATCATGCGTCCTCATTTAAAGCCAAGAATAACTTTGTAATCGAATTTGAAAACGACCTTCAAGAAATCAACGTAACATACGAAGTTTCAAGGGACAGGCCTAGATTCAGATCGTTGGTGAAGAAATAGCGTTTTGCTGCAAATCTCCGATCGAGAGAAAGGAAGAAAATTCATAGTGAGAGACAGTGGCGGCTGGTGGAGAAAATCAGTTGTGTGTTGTATGTAACCCATCCCCCCTCCAAAAATAAATATACTCTGTTTAGAAACACAATTTACTGTATAGAGTCTTGAGTGTTAAAGGGGCTCTTCACTGAGTTTTCGATACTAAACAAACTATTGGTTGGTTGGTTCCTCAGTTTAGGGTCTGCGACAACGCGGTCATGTATCCCCGTGTACTTGGGTGTGTGTAGAATCTGTCTGATAACCGGTGTTAATTGTGATGGCTCTATTAGTGTGTGTATCTGTTTTTAATTCAAGTAAGGCCTGAAACTTTGAATTTTTCAAATATTTCCAACTTTTGCCGCCAAACGCCACCGTCAATGACTACTAGGCCTAGTTCAGAACTTAGCTACAAGACCCCACCGCAGTCGGCTCTTGGCAACGAACGTAGGAACCTAAGAGCGTTGTTTACATTCTTAACCTACCCAATTTAGCTTCACACAGGTTAAACAAACTATAGTTCATCGATTTACAAAATGTGGCTATGGGATAGGTAAGTTGGGAGTATTAAATCACCTACTGGCGGGAACAGCTGATGGCTTCCTCTATATCTTCCACCGTTTGCTTTGAGCGATTCCCTCTAAAATGCTACCGCAGAGTCTAGAAGGAGTCAGTCACCTGCTACCTGTGACCAGTGCTGCCGCGGTGAGCTCGAACGAAGAATTGCTGTGATGTCTTGGCCTGTGGTCTTGGCTGTTGTCGCAACAGCACAACGGAAAAGGTGCACACGCATGCGCAAAAGGGAGAGTTCCTGTTTGCAGGCAATAAACGTAGCAATTCTCGCTGAGCTGCGATCTACACAGCCAGTGCCGGACGGGGAGTGAAGCACAGTATTAGATACCTCGTTGTGAAGGAAGTTGATATATTTCCAATTATTTTACTGACACCTTTTTAATGCACTGTATTTGATTGTAGATAATATTATTACAGAAATTAATTTTCAAATAAAACAATGCGCTGCAACACTTCAGCACATAAGGGGGAGCCGCCCCTGGTGAGAGAATAAAGAGATTTTGGAAAGAGAAGAAGGCTAATTCAAATCCATCAGTGAAGGCTTCAATCGCGCCCCTTAGTTCGTCATAACTTCTTAAAATAATAATAATAATAATAATAAAAGCCAAGCCTCCGTGGCTTAGGCGGCAGCACGCCGGCCTCTCACCGCTGGGTCCATGGTTCAAATCCCGGTCATTCCATGTGAGATCTGTGCTGGACGAAACGGAGGCCGACAGGTTTTTCTCCGGGTACTCCGGTTTTCCCTGTCAAAATGTCATTCCAGCAACACTCTCCACAATCATTTCATTTCATCTGTCATTCATTAAATCATTGCCCCAGAGGAGTGCGTCAGGCCTCGGCAGCCGGCACAATTCATATCCTCGCCGCTAGATGGGGGCTTCATTCATTCCATTCCATTCCTGACCCGGTCGGAGACTGGAAGCAGACTGTGGATTTTCATTTTCAATAATAAAAGCAAACTCGAAGGATACCAAACTCCAAGTTTGAGCTTCAGTAATGAAAAGGGTAAAATTGGACTCAATAGCCAAGAAAACTGCGAAATATTGGCCAGATACTTCCACAATCTCCTGAACTGTCTTTCCCCAATTTCGAAACTAGAATTTCCTGACTTACCAGAGAACCCAGAAGGTAACGATGTGCCAACAAAGGAAGAAATCAAAGCAGCACTCAAGAACCTAAAAAACAACAAAGCAAGTGGAGAAGATTCGATAACGGCAGAAATGTAGAAATGGGCAGAACCAGAAATCTTAGATGATCTTCACCATATCATCAGTGAAATTTGGGAGAAGGAGAAAAAACCTGAGAGTGGAAAACAGCACTGATACATCCGCTACATAAGAAATGGGACAAACAGGACGTTAACAACTATAGGGGTGTGTCCATTCTACCGATCGCCTATAACATCCTCTCAAAATTGCTTCTGAATACAATAGAGACAACTTTAGATGAACAACTGGGGGAATACCAAGCAGGGTTTAGGAGAGGCCGCTCCTGTATTGAACAGATATTCAACCTGAAGTCAATACTGCGCCACAGAATGCTGAGTGGTAAGAAAATCGTTTATAGACTTCAAGAAAGCCTTCGATTCGGTGGACAGAGAAACCTTGCTTAAGATCATTAAAGAATTTGGAGTCAAAACAAAACTGACAAACATAATCAAAGAGACCCTAACAGATACAACTTCCAGGGTGAAATTCTTGGGGCATTTGTCACAACCGCTTGAAATCAAGACGGGCGTGAGGCAAGGTGATGGACTATCACTACTCCTATTCAACTGTGTCTTAGAAAAGTTTGTGAGAATTTGGAACTCTGAACTTGAACGCCAAAAGATAACTCCGATCTGCCTAGGAAGAAAATCAGGAGGGATTAAAATCAACTGCCTAGCCTTTGCTGATGACTTTGCTGTTCTGTCGGAAAGTCCAGAGGTCGCAACCATTCAAATTAACCTTCTGGAAAGAATTGCTACCCAAACAGGACTGAGGATCTCAACAGAGAAGATCAAATTCATGATGAACTCCAAAGATGGACCACAATTTCTGGAAACAGAGATAGGGCGAATCAAAAGGGTCAAAAAAGTTGAAGTACCTTGGTGAGACCATACAAGCGAATGGACTAGAGAAAGATGCAATAGAAGATCGGATCTCAAAAATGGAGAGAGCATGTGGCTTGACAAAAAACATATACAATAAAAAGTGCATATCTTGGAATGCCGCAATACAACACTGCAACACCGTGGTGAAGACAGAATGTCTCTATGCCAGTGAATGTCTGTCTATGAACTACAAGCTGGATAAACTGGAGGTCTTGGAAAGGAGAATCCTCAGAAAAATTATGGGTGCTGTTCAAACCGAAAGTGGACTGAAAAGATCACAGACGTAATGAAGAAGCGGAGGCTAAAACTCTAAGGACATTTACTACGAATGGATGAAGGCAGGCTGACCAAAAGGATCTTCGGGTACATCATGGGGTTAAAGGTCACATCTAAATGGGTAGATGATGGGAAGAGGGATGCAGCGGAAGTTGGAATTACTCCACTGATGGCCTACGATAGAAGAGAGTTCCGCAGTCGAGTTGACGGAGTAAAATCATTTCAGGAGTAACTACCAAGCAGGAGGCCCAAGCGGATCATTTCCGAGGAGGAGGGAAAACAAAGAACTGACAGGATGAAAAAGTTCTGGGAAGAGAAGAGAAAGAAAGCCAATAAGTTTTGAGTTCCTTGCGGTCCATAGTTGGCCAAATTCGATAATAAATAAAAAATAATAATATTAACTTTACCATTTTTTTTTTTTTTTTTTAGCGTATGGCTTTTAACGCCGGGAGTGTCCGAGGACATGTTCGGCTCGCCAGTTTTGTAGCTGCTTCGATACGGACACCCAATGGGTGAGCTACAAGTACCGTTGGGGAGGGAAGTTGGAATGTAAGGACGAGGAGTTGGAAGGTAGCGGCTGTGGCCTATAGTTAGGGACCAACCCCGGCATTTGCCTGGAAGGAAGATGGGAAACCACAGAAGACCATCTTCAAGGTTGCCGGCGGGGGGATTCGAACCTCCTCGCCTCCCGGATGTGAGCGACTGCCATCAGTCATGCCGTAACCACCACGGCTATCTCACCCGAACTTTACCATGATTCTACCCGATAGTCTCGGGCTCAATAGGCGGGAGCCACACCAAATGCAACGCACAACTCACCTTCTGTGCCTTGAAATAAGGCTTTACTCACCAGTAATTGCACCTGTTTGCTTTAGCACAGAACCACAGCAACGCAAGCAGGCTCGGCTATTAAATCCAGATCCCCAAAATGATTCATGGACAAACATAGATCTTGAAGGCGATGTATCTTGCGTGTGTAACGACAGTTCAAGTCTTAATACATCACCTGTCATTGCCTATGACGTAACGTAGCCTACATAAGTCGACCTGAAATCTTCCCGTAATCCTTGTCGCGTGACTTGTTCGGTTTCCATGGCCCATGCCTCACGCTACAATCTCCGTGTAGCAAGACACAAATCATGTTCAGCTATTGATTCTCGACGGAACCCCGGCCTGGTACCTGTCATCTACGAGGCGAAATAAATTATTACGTAAGCTCCTACAACCTGTCAGAGCACAGCCCAGAGTCTTTTGACGTCAGTTTGGGATCAAAATTAATATCCTTTGTTAGTGATTAATTTACAGTCATTGTGGTCATGTAGCCCCGTGTACTTGGATGCGTGAGGAATCTGTATGATGACCAGTGTTGTTGTGATAATAATAATAATATCGTATGGCCTCGGGTGCCGGGTGCAAGCTTTGTTATTTGACACCCAAAGGGTAGCTTGCATGTCGAATTTCGTTGTTCCTTGAAGCACTATGAAAGTCAACGAGGTTAGAAATTTAACCTCATTGAACACTATAGCGCTTTCTAATAGAGAAATGAGGAACTTTTGTGTTGGCGGAAAATCCCGAGATTAATTTTGCCATTATGAACACGGCCTACTGAATTCAAACAGCAATCGACGAGACAATACTCTCCAATCTATAGCCTCCAAGACTGACCTTCAGTTGTCTTACGAGAAAACAGTGTTCATGACAAATGACAAATCTGCATCAGAATGCCTTCTTCCCAACAACAGGATCCGTCAAGTCGGAGATTTTAAATATTTGGGGGAATGGATCAGTGAAGACCTCAAGAACAATAAAGCATTTGTTGAAGAGATTCTGAAACTGAATATTGCATACAATCGATGCAGAAAAGTTTACCAGAAGAAATCCATATCCATCAATGCGAAATTAAGGCACTATAACGCTGTAATCAGGCCCGAGGTTCTCTATGCAGCTGAAACCCTAACCATCAAACGGGCAAAACTGATAAAGAAACTAGAGGTCAGGGATTTTTAACGCTCTTAAAACTCCGACGGCTTCGGGCGGGTTTGAACCCGCTATCTTGGGCATAGAAGCTCAGCATGCTACCGACTACGCCACCGAAGCTGCCCAGACAGCATAGGCATAAGTGGATTGCCACCTCATATCCTTCGACTACGGCTCAATTGTGATTTTGTTGAGAAATATTAATGTTACCCAAGGTCTGTTGAACGGTACTAGATTGTTGGTTCGGAAGATGCATGACAATTGCTTACACCTGGAAATTATTACTGGCGTAAATGTTGGAAACAATGTCCTACTTCCTCGCCTTGACCTTACGCCTTCAGATACTTCTATGCCATTTTCCTTCAAAAGGAGGTAGTTTCCAGTAAGTTTGGCTTTTTGTATAACTATCAATAAAGCTCAAGGTCAAACACAAGATCAAGTTGGCATTTATTTACCTCAACCGTTGTTTAGCCACGGACAACTTTACTGTATGTCGCACTATCGCGAGCAAAGTCCTTTTATGACGTCAAAGTTCAAATAGAACCAAAAGGCAAGCGAACAGCAAATGTCGTGTGGAAGGAAGTACTATTAGAATGTTGAAACGAATGTTGTGGAGGAGCACAGACCTCAGCAAACGGGGCACAGATTAAATAACAATTATACAAGGACGTCCGCATCCCTAATACGATATCTGTCCTGTGGTAATGGTAAAAAAGTGCTATTTTCCTACATCGGTGATTACTATCCTACATCCTGTTATTTCATTCCCTCAGTTCTATAACAAAGATATACTCAAACAAATTTACAGCTTAATAAATATTAATTCCTTCTGTGTGAGTTATCTTTTCATTTCTCATCAATCGCCTTTACTTACTATTCTATCTGTAGAGGTGGAGGCGATAGCTGTCTTTACAGAGGTGTGCAAATTATTAGATTCGATGTCAGTTTTCCAAAATTGCATTTTTACTTTTCACGGTTTAAAGCACTAAGTATGTTTACAAGGCGATGAAATTACTTCAAATGTTTAACCAAGACTCCTAATTATATTTTCATTTAAGAAACTCAAATTAAAATGATTTTTTAGAATTTCCACTAACAGAGGAGCCTTGCAAATGCAAAGTGCCACACGTTTCGTTTTTATTACTTCACTCTACTTTACGTGTGAATTTAGAGCGGAGAGATTTGGGGTCTTTTAACTGATGAACGCTATTGAACTATTCAAAGATTCATGAACTATGCATAAATTCTAAAGTCAATGAAAAATTGAAAACGGAATCCAATAATCTGAAAGATTCCAGACGCAATTCCTTATAGGAAAAGGTGTAATTCCACGGGAGAGGAAACACTACTAACAATAAGTAGGACAACAAAAGAAGTTGGTCAATAAAATGATTTTGAATAAAATAAATTATGACTAATTAAAATTATTCATTTAATTCTATTAATTTGCACACCTCTATATGTTAACCAAGAGTTACATCTCTACATTCAAATATAAGAGACCAATCTTTTATTTGAAATTTATACCATTGGTATCATAAGTAGACAGAACACCAAATTGTACCGCTGTAGCTTTAAATTGTATGGATATCTCTATCTACTTAGTATAAAACAAAGTTCCCAATTCTTGGATGTAACGGGTAATCTCGAGAGCAACTTGATGGATTTTGATGCGGTTTTCATCATTCTGTAAAGGATTTCTTGATGAAGGATTAGGTAGAAAAACATTTATTTATGACCAAAAGAAGTCGAGCAGTTACGATTTCAGTGAATCGAGTTGAAGAAAAACCTAACGTCCATGGGTCTTTTAAGGTTACGCTGGGTAAACCGTTAAAATATCGATATTCTCTGAGAATTGTTCAGCATGAAAAGTTCTGCAAGAAAGTCCGAGACAGCTCCCACATCGACCACTGTAAGTGTTTTTACGTTTTCATTTCTTCAAGCAATCTCCATTCAGTGGAAATTTAAATTACTAGCTTCAGAGTGAGTTTACGAGCTTGCGAGCGACCTATCACCCTAGCTTCAGCCAGCATCAAACTGCCGAGTCGTGTCGAGTTAATTCTTCAGAGAAGAGTATAGCTTATGTGTTAGGAGTTAGCTGTTCACCTCGGCTTTTCAGAATTGTGTCTGGAACCTGACGTCCGTGCGCCTTTTAAGCTTACGCAGGGTAAATAGTGGGACACGCACACAGAGGACAGGCACATTTGATCTCATAAGTCTGCTTCATCATTTACCCAAAAGCGACGGTACCGTAAATGTCTGTTCAGGTCACTAGCATGAAGACATGCAAATGTCATATCGTCAGAAGTGCTGTAGGATTGTTGAAGTGAATGCTGCGGAGCAGGACGGGTCTTCTAGTCAAGCTGAAAACCATTTTGGTTAACCTACGTAGTCCACAGTTGGCTCATTAGAAGGAAGAGAGAAAGAAAGCAAGAAAGAAAGCAAGAAAGAAAGAAAGAAAGAAAGAAAGAATGAAATAATAATGTTATTGGTTCTACGACCCTTTTAGCTACTGAGGCTTTTGGAGACGCGAGGGTGCTGGAATTTTTAACGTGCCTTTAACGCCTCCCTTGCAATTGCGCAACCTCAAATGCGGACTTGCGGTGTAACAGTGTTCGTTAAAACGTGCCCTCCTGTATATAATTGTTCCTATGTCGCAAAACTTAAAGTGGGGCACATTATTTAACAGTGTCGTGCATAACCTCAAAGAAAGTGTTATAATAAATATAGGATAGAACATGCAAAGCGTTTCAAATTGGAAATTGAGGTATAATGATTTTAGTTATTAAGTACAAGATGTGATGACTAGAACACTCATTTTTCAGAAGACATTCCCCAATCTACAATGAATTCCCACGAGTCATCTTTCACCAACCTTCAAATTGTTTCTCCTGCGTTACTTAATACTTTCCTATACGTAATCTTGTATTTGCACACTGGTATCAATCTTCTGTATTTAACACTTGAAATATACAGCAGCTCTAAACTAAAAAAAAATATCGATATTAAATTTTTTTACAAATTATAAAACTATTTTTGAAATTAAAGTGAACACACTGTAAAGAATTCTTTAAGACAATACCCACAAAATGTACAACAAAAATAGAATCTGAAGCAAAATCATACTTAAAAGAAAAAAATAATATTGTAAAATAGAGTTTATGAAAAAAAAAATTGATTCGTTCTAAAAATAGTTTTATAAATTATAAATAAGCATATCTTAGAAATGTTTTCCAGTAAGTCACAACTGCTGAAGATGATTTCAAAAATATGACTCGAAATAATTGTACACTGTTATAAAAGAAAATAATATTTATAGCCTATGTAAGTTATTGACCAGAAGGGATTTTTTGTACTATTGTAATTTTAAATTTATGAAAATACCAGCAGTAGTGCCCGGCTTCGCCCGTTGGATTTATTTGTTTTATGGATGATAATGAATACTACTACAGAACTGGCACATGATAATTAAACTACCGGAAAAGAAATATTTTTTAAATATACATTTTTGTAGTGGTGGTGGTGGTGCTTGTAGTGGGGTAGATAAGTATTACAGTATAATGGACGTAATATTTAGGTCATTTTCTCGTAATGATAACAATGATAATAATGAATAGGGAAACAGCTATTTACTAACTACAGCACTGACAGATGTAATTTAGAAACAAATTTCTAAAAATTATTAGAAAGAGGTGTAAGTGAAATAAAAGACACTGCTTAGGGCCTATATCTCATTGTCTGTTAGAAATTTAGAGACCAATAGTGTCGTCTTTTGTCGCAGACCGCCGTAGCAAAATAATCAGAACACTTTGGAAAACTTTGGCTGTCCCGAGATCCTGAGGTAGCAATAGTATCATTTTTAGCCACATTGCGCTCAACGATAAGTTTTGGAATAAGTGAAGGTAAATTTGAAAGCACCAACGCCTGTTGCAGCTGATAACCTCAATGTAGTGCACCAACACCATTGCATTTATACAGATGATAACTGTTTTAAGGGGCCTAAGAAATCTTTTTGCACTAATTACTCCCCATGACTGCAATTTATAAGCAGCGCAAGATTTAACTATTTTTGCAATTCTGCACTAGTACACTGGTAGGGGCGACGTGATGCAGCACGAATTGCCAGTCAACAATAGACATATTAAAATACTCTTACAGTTACACTACTACGGACATGAATTGCTCTAGGGCCTTAATTCGTGGTTTTCAAGTTCAGTTTGTTTGTTATTCTAAATGTAGGGAATGGAGAGCGTTGTCCAAAATATCAAGTGTACAGTGTTACCAGCAGGGTTTCAAAGTGTATGTAAAATTTGGTGCAATTAGGAGGAACGGTGTGGATTTGTGATAAAGGGCCTAATTGCAGGGAATGGAGTGGTCTGTCCGAAATTTCAAGTGGACAGTGTCACCCGCAGGGTTCCAAAGGCTAAGTATACAAAATATGGTTCAGATCGGTGAAACGGTGTATATTTATGTCAAAGGACCTAAATGCAGGGAATGGAGTGGTCTGTCCGAAATTTCAAGCAGACTGTGAAATTTGGTTCAGATCGGTGAAATGGTGTAGATTTGTGCTAAAGGGCATAAATGCAGGGAATGGAGTGATCTGTCCGAAATTTAACTTAGCCTAAACTATTCCTCTTGAATCTGGCTATCATATACAAAAGGAATTTTTCGAATCCGACTGGTAGTTCCAGAGATTAGCGCGTTTAAACACACAAACTCTTCAGCTTTACTATATTAGTATAGATGTTAAGGCTTGTTGATGTAATTTCAGTGAGTAAATTTCGTGTCTCAAATTTAAGATAGAACTTCTAAGTATGTTTCGAAATGGGATACCCCATTTTCAGTGAAAATATATGTCTATTGTTTTTGTTTTTGGAAGACAGAGGCCGTTTTTGGTGTCATAGTGGATTTAATAGTGTTTTTAAGAGCAATTTTGCATTGTATATTTGGATCTGATGATGCTTGCTTGACGAGCAAAATATGTCATCCCATAGTTTTCTCCCTCTTTTGTACTCCATAACAAATATTTGTATCACATGAAATATTTTAATGGTTATTTTTTCGTTGGGGTTACATTGTGTTGACCGACTGTAAAGTTGCTGTATGAATTGTTATGTCCCAAACCGATAAAATGAATTAATGACAACAGACACTTATGCATAAAACCGTTCACCCTCGACACTTACTGCCACTTTCTGAACACTGCAGACGCACTGTACAATCACTTGCTGTGATTATGCATCTGATAATACAGGGCGCCCGAGAATGTTCTCCGCATTGGTTACGTGCAGCTGTGAGTGGTTGCCTCATCGGTTTAGTTGGTAGCACTGTGTCTTTGACAGGGTGAATAAACTTACCACACGTGTGGGCTGTAGCCTGTCGAAATCGTCAGTGTGTATTGCAATTAGCGAGCGTATGTGTCATCAGCACTTCCAGCATCTGTTATGAATGGCTGTGGTGAGTACAAAGTATACTGTTTGCTTGTTATTAGGGAACACAGCGATGACAGAATGCATTCTGCACACAAGTCAAGCAGCATTGCGTGTCAGAGGAGCTCATGTCACCACGGACAGTTAAACGATGACAGAGGCTACTAGAGCTGAGTCATATCCTACTCGAGCAACTGTACCTGTCAACGAAGCAGGCTGACGTGTGACACAAGTAAACAAAGAATAGTTCCCATCTCGACCGCCGGCAATCATTTCGTGAAAGGCTAATATGATGCAAGCGGCAGCCGTGCTACCAACGTAACTTCTGTAGCTAGCTCTCGCAGACGCATGTAGGAGCTGCGGAGAACATTCCCGGACTCACTGTATAACAAACATAATTCCGTAAACGATTTCACAATCAGTGAATATAACCAGAATATCTACGAGAACATTTTGTTAGTAACAAAAGACTCAACATAGAAACATTATTCTAAATAACTATACTAGAGCTCAAAGTATCTCCCATGATTTATCTCTTTTTCCTCCCCACACGGGTCTGGTGGTCTTGTTAAAAATAATGTTCCCTTGAATTGCCACAAGCAGAAGGGTCTTCAGACAAAAGTTTCCACAAATTTGAATTATTTAGTTCCTTCACTGCTCTTTATGAAGAAATTGGACTTCATTACGTGGCATATGAAGTACAAATTGTCGATTAATGATGCGGTGTCTTTTAAAACTTTCCACACAGTAAAGAAAGTTTCCTTGTGAAGATGAAATATTCAGAAGGTTTTTAAAGAAACCTTGACCAATGATAAGAAATGGAAATGAATACTACAACAGAATAACATATCACACACATTCTGTGAATAATGATAGTGTACTTAATGACGGTGATGTTTTGTTGTTGATTCATTTAGGGGCTTTGTGACACCATGGTCATGTAGCTCCGTGTGCTTGGATGTAGGTGGAATTTGTCTGATAACCTGTGTCACTGTGAAGACTGGACTGGTGTGTGTATTTGTAATGGAGGTAAGATTTGGGTAGAAAGCGGCCCTGGCCTTAAGTTAGGAACCATTCCGTTATTTGCCTGGAGTAGAATTGGGAAACCACGGAAGACCACTTCCAGGATGGCTGAGGTAGGAATCGAACCCAACTCTCCTAAGTTTTGCCTCACGAGGCTGAGTGAACCCCGTTCCAGCCCTCAGACCAGAATTAAAATTCTTGGTCAACCCTGAACCTCTGGGATGACAGCCAAGAACGCTAGCCACAACACCATGATGAGGTGGACCAAGTGAATGTATAATTTCATGTAATTTTCTCTTCAGGTTTAGGGAATACCACCCATTATAATTGGTTACAATCGTGTAGACCAACTGAAAAGCATTGAATATCATTATATTATTTGTTGTGAAGTACTGAGATGATTGTTACATAAAAAGAATTGGCTCTGGAATGAAATGCTATTACAATTACACCCAACCATGTCCATGGTCAGATTTGAACCGGCAGCCTAGTGTGAGCTCAGTTGCTAGGCACCGCTTTACTCCGGCGGAGTACAAGAATTTACCAAAGGAGTTTATCTGGAAGGAAGCCCCAATGACGTCCTTACTGAACTACATTTTACTTCTCGTGATCCTCAGGGACAAGAAGTCATGACTAAGGTATACGCACCTTATCTCGTCTCAATTCATATTGATGTTCTGAGGATATTAACCAACCGAAGTTGGGGATGATTCATTAATCTAGCCACTTGTCCCCTGTACTTACTTTTACTGGCATGTGCGATCTATCTAATGAATAATTCCACAGGACCTGGCTCAACAGGTGTGGGATTTAATTCGTCACTAGTGGCTGTAGGTTTGATCCCACTTGATAGGTGGGATTTTCAAGCAGCTATGCTCTAACTGAGGCTAGAGGTGATCACACGTCGCGTCGTTAAGAACTTTGCAGTGAAGTCTCCCGGTGGAGGCGTGGAAAGAATACATCACTAGCAACGACACTTATTCTCAAGTAAGTGTGGTTTGCGACACAACTCCAGATAATAAATACGGTGCGTGTATTGCAAGTTCCCTGCTGACGGGTGTTGAGTTAGCATCAAACTTGGGCCGTTAACACCTAAATTTTCTATGAGAAATGAAATTGACATAATAGTACATTATGCAACGAGTCTATAATGACAATAATTAAGACACGAGTATGTTTATAAAACGAGCGTAAGCGAGTTTTATAATTTCCATACGAGTGTCCGAATTACCATTATAGACTAGTTGCATACGACTGTTTATGATCGACGATAATTATAACTTTATTATATGTTTTAACATAAATATTCATAAATATCTATTGAGATTCAGCCACTTGAATTTTGTGATCGGAGTGCAAGCGTTGGGTTTGATATCTCTGTTTTCCAAGTTCTCTGACCGACCAACGCATGCGCTCTGTGTGCTTGGCAATGCCATACGTAGGACATATGTTTACAGACGGCCGATGTGAGTCAGCATTCAATCAAACTGTCACCGAAGTCTTTTGAAAGCAATGGAGTTGGGGATATTAAGGTACAGTGCTATTTCTTGTCTCATATTCGCCAGTTTATTTACGCGAACATATGGACGGTGCACTTTCCATGTCGGTAATTTTGTCTAGACATGTTGGATTTTGAGCGCATGGTCAATGAATGAGCTGTGATTGGCTGGAGAAACTGTATCATAATGGAAAACAGTACTGTAATGACCAACTTTATGATATTGAGAGACATGATAAACGGAATGTGCATGGAGTGCTACAGTAATGTGAAGACTAGAGTCGGGACATCGGTATGTTTAAAATTGACACTGGACTACAGCAAGGAAGTGTGTTGTCACCATTATTGTTCTTAATGGTGATGGATGACATCATGAAGGCAGCAATGAAAGACTACAATAGGGCAAAGATGAAGGTAATGTTGTTTGCAGACGATGTTGTTATCTGGGGCGAGGATGAGATGGAGGTACAAGAACAGTTAGACGTAATAAATGAAAAGATTGAGCAATGGGGATTGAAGATAAATGTGGAGAAGAGTAAGACAGTGGTGATGAGTAGAGGTGAGAAAGAAGGAAAAGGAGTAATCAAAGTAAGAGATAAGGAATTGGAAGTGGTGAAACACTTCAAATACTTGGAAAGTGAACTGACTGAAGATGGAAGACTAGATTAGGAAATTAGCAGAAGAATACAACTCGGGAGTTCTTTCTACCAACGGGGACTAGTATGGAACAAGGATATACCAATTAAGGCTAGAGAAGTTATGTACAAAGCACATTATGTTCCTATAATGACATATGCAGCAGGAAACTTGGACAATGACTAAGAGAGATGAGAGCATAGTACAGGCAGCTGAGATGAGATTGCTGACAAGTATGGTCCAGAAAACGAGGAGAGACAGAGTGAGAAATGAAGATATACGGAAAGAACTGGGAGTACAGATACTAAATGACAAACTGGAACAAAACAGATTGAGATGGTTTGGACATGTCAAACGGATGAATGAAGTAAGGCTACAAGGACGAGTACTGGAACGACGGATGACAGGGAAGAGAGAACGAGGAAGACCAAGAATGCGTTGAATGGACTCGGTGAAGAATAGCATTAGTAAACGGAACCTGGATTGGAACACCGTGTCGGAGGAGGAATGGTGGAACGACAGAACAAAGTGGAGAGGAACCATATTTGCCCCCACCCAGTGTCAACTGGAAAGGGGGAAATGAAAATGATGATGGCAATGAAAAATTACCTGGATAGAGAGTTTAGAATCATAAGCATGCGGAGATGGCTGTGAGCGGTGTATGAAACCCCTTAATCAAAACTTCCCTTTAATGATTTGAAAGCTTATTAGGCCGGTTGGGACCAATAGTACAGACATATGTACTATGTTAACTACTGATCACAATACGTCACGGGTCTTTGAACGGAACATTATAAAGCGTCCTACACTGGGAGAATTGAGTGAAAAACGGACAATAAGCTCAAATAGAGAGAGAGATGCGATTATCTGAGGATGAAATATAGTGAAATTTGAGAGGCGAGAAAGTAAGTCATGTGGAATAGAAGATGAAAAGTTACCAATGAGACTGTTACTTGGTAATTAGGAAACGTGTAGTATAGAGGAGCAGATTGATCAAAATCTGGAAGAGCTCAAGCTGTATGAAGATGTTAGGAGAAATGTGAAACCACAGAAGAATGAGCGAGCATTGTGAGGCTCTGTTTCATCTCTATATGCGTACATAGTTAGTTAGTTAGTTAGTTATTGTTGTTTTAAGGGCCGGAACTACGAGGTCATCTGCCCCTATGCGTACATAATGAACAGTAATGCATTACCCATGAAATATATAGGCCTATTGTGTGATTCTGAGCACCGTACATGGTTTTGAGGCGTGAAGGTATAATACGGGTTTACACATTCCTGCTTGGTAACGCAAGAACAACAACATTTCTATAGCAGATTACAGCCGTGGTTACTCAATGGACGATTAGCATACCAAACATAATGGTATTAAAACAAGGGGTAAAGCTAAACTTCCTTTGATGTGTATATTAAAAAGGCTTTCTGTCTGAAAATGTAGATTTCTTGGCTAAACCGTTGTATTTATCCCGAATGAATTGTATAATGACCAAAGAGGCTATACCCTCAGTTTGATTTTTGTCCGTTTGTATGTTTACAATGGGATGGCGTCAAAACTTCTGGATAGAATGGCATGACAATTCTGAAGTAAGTAGAAGACTTCCCTCATTCGGGATGATATGAAAAAGACAGTAAAACAGCACAGACCCTGGAGTGATTCCTAAACTTAGTCTCCTACCAGGACTAGAGGTGTTTGATTCTTTTCACAGCTCTTTTACGTTGTTGTTAATTTATTTAAAGGGAATGGTACATCTTAATCATCATCCCCGGGTAGTTGAGTGTGTGTTGAACTTGTCTAATAACCTGTATTGATGTGATGACTGTAGGAGTGTGTGTAACAGTATTAGGGACAGCGATGAGGTAGATGCCTCAGGACTTGAAGTATGGTACTATCTTGGTATTTGCATGCAGGATAGCCGCTGTCAGCACCGGTATTCGAACCTGTGATATCCGTACTTGCTACAGCTGCCTTTGGGATCGTGCACGATTGAAAGAGCACAGTTACGCCACGGGTTAGCTATTTTATGTTTACTGCTCTTAACTCTTCAAGAAACAGCATGTTACAGTAATTTACTCCACTATACGGGTTTTAGAAGGCAAGGATTCATTCAATTTTCTGCCTTAGGAGTGTTCTTCCTTTTATATAGACAGCTCCGGAACAATTTTTCAGTGTTGATAAATGATATTACAAATTTCCAGTCGTTCTTCTTCTCTAGTGGTCAATCCGAGGATTGGTATACAGCAAATCTCCACTCTTCGCGTCTTTCCACTTTCCTCTTTAATTCTCCGTGGGTCTTGCTTCCCACATCTTCCTTAATTTGATCCATATACCTCAGGCGTGGTCAACCTCTAGGTCATTTTCCATCAGCACACCCGTCCATGATTGTCTTCAGGATTCCTTCATGTCTCAATATAACTCCAATTACTGGAATTCTTCAGTGACGGGGAGATGACCAAGAAGTTGGCGTCATAATCTGCCTACCTTGACTCCATGAACCCCTTCAACGATGGGTTATGAAAGACGCCATCATCTATGCTCAAACTGTAGACATAAAACGTTCTACTGTGAAGGCACGAATATCGGATCTTTCCACAGTCGCTGTCCCGTGAAGCCACAACCAGATATCCAGTCTGGTAGGCCAATGTATCGGAGAAATCACATCACAAAGCGCTTGCGCAGAATACACCTATATTTCCCCCCTCTCCTCCTCCAAGCCTCACGCACTGGTAAGTGGCACGGACGTGCTGACAGGTGAGACAACATAAATTGTGTAAGTATGTAATTAAGTAAACAATTAAATAATTAAGTGCGGTAATTAAATAAGTAAAGAAGGAAAGTTGTAGTTTTACGTGACCGTTAATCCCGCGATTATAAGCTGCCAGACCTCCTTTTTTTTTGCGTAGAATACGAACCACAGGACATGGTATTTCACTTCGTAAATCTCACATGCATTAATCGAGAATCGAACAAGGTCCATCTTGGTAAGAGGCAAACAGCTTGACCACTGCGCCACCACGCCCACAGTAAGTAAGTTTCTTAGTTACCTAGGCAAGTAAAGTAGGACATTTAGTACCGTACGTTAAATAGTCCAGTAAGATAATTATTAAGTAAATAGAGGGAAGAATTAAATCAGTACAGTCAAAACATTCAGCAAGTAAATACAGTAAGAAATTAAGAAGAGTAAAGAATAAACTGGTATTGAGGTAATGCACCTGCCTCTCACCTGGAGGCCCCGGGTTCGATTCGATACCCGGCTCCATCAGGGATTTCAGAAACTGTCGTGAGGACTGGAATGTCGTGCACTCTACCTCGTGAGGACAATTGAGTAGCTGTCTGACAGTGAGGCAGCGCCCCTGTCAGGAAAACTAATATTAACGTAACCCCGCGATGTGTGGGTCAAATGATTGGGCAGCGGACGGTTTATAGACCAAGGTCCTTCTATGGTTTTGATGCCACGGGGTTGGTTTGTAAGAAAATAATTAATTACAGTAATCAACTAATTAATTAATTAAGTAAGTAAGTATGTAAGCGTGTAAGTAGGAAAATGAATAAGTTGTTGATTTATTTAGAGGCTTTACGACATCATTACAAATTGCTCATTTCGGTAATGGCAACTTTTCCCATTTGTCTGTCCATCATATGCTGGTAAAACGTAACATATTTTTAGCACAGTTTTATCCAATCATCATATTTGGGAAGTTAGTTATTGTTTTATGGGGAAGAACTACGCGGTCATCTGCCCCTCTTAACACTGATTAAAGTACACAAATTTGGAATGGAATTTAAAATTAACAGGTGGATACCTAAATTTGAAAAGACCGAAAATTAATAAAACAAAAAATTAAATACAACTAATGTTTATGAAAATAAACAAAAATTACGGAAAAACAAAAAATCATCATTCAAAAACGAACAAGTCGTTCAGTCAATGAACACTGGAAAATTTAGATTGCTGGCCCTAACCCTCTCTCACTTATAAAGCGGAAGACGAGATCAGCAGCCACCGCATCATCGGCTAATATAAGTTTGATTGTATATTTGAGAAGGATGGACGTCCAAGTTGCATTATTGCTGGACGGTTTTGGTATGATAGATTCTAGCTATAGAAAAGCATTCCATATAATTGGAAAATTAAGCAAGCATCACATTCAGCATGCCAAAACATAGATGTTTACAGCATTATGTTGGATACGGACTGTAATAATTCACCCTTTGCGTTCACACCAACCCCATATGACGACAGAGAATAAAAAATTCCATCGTACAGTGAATAGGTTCCCGAGCCAAACACTGTTCTCATTTCCATATTTGCTGCACAAAAGAGGAGTAGACAAGAGAAACATCATGAAAAGCCTTTGTTACAAATTTCTCTGCTATTACATTTTTACCACGTTCAATTTCTGTGGCACTAGCAAGCATTCATTGAATCATTGGACTCATTATTGTTTGGTAATCACCTCAATGTAGGAGAGCAGATTTGTTCTCTCTAAAGCTTGCAACTTTACGTCGGTTGGAATATTTTTATTGCCTCCCCGTTATCATAGTATTCTATCCCGGAATTAATTCGTTGCAATAGATGCAATGCGTGGTACGAAGAACGAATATTTAAACTATATTTCTAGAACACGTAACATTTATATTTGTCTTTTCTTTCTAACAAAGTTTTGATTTATATTAACTTATAATTCAGTATCTTCAATGTCTCGCGCTTGATCATTCAAGGAATGATTTCAGTAGTAGTAGCTTTACAGTTTACTGTTTGTTTATTTAAGCCAATGTGTACTTTTGGTCCTTCCAAACTTACGCTTGTGACAGTTGCCAATAATAATTACGATTTCTATGTTGAAAAACAACTACATACGAATTGCAGGCGAATGGCCAGAGCAGGGTATTTTAATTGAACCCCCGAGGGCTCCCAACAAGTTAAATTTCAAGTAGTTCCAAGTTTGGCTACCAGATGCTAGTCTCACTAACACCTAGCGGGAAACGTTGGAACTTGATAGAGCGTTTCTAACCAGGGTTGAGGACAAGAACTGTAGGGGTAGACCAAGGTTAGAATATGTTAAACAGATTCCTTCGGATGTAGGGTGTGGTAGCTATGTAGAGATGAAACGATTAGCTCAAGACAGGGAGGCATGGAGTGCTGCATCAACCCAGTCAAATGACTGAAGACTCAATCAACAACAATATAACCTACACATTTTGATGTATACTACCAATTTTACTGATAGGTTCTTTAACATGCCATAAATCTATGATATGGGACCGCCGGCTTTACTCCCCCCGAAGGAGGGCTTACTGAAGATTTTAACGATCTTAAAAACCCGACGGCTTCGGCTGGGTTTGAACGCATGATCTTGGGCATAGAAGGAAAATACTCACTAAAGCAATTTAGTTTGAAAAATACGCACAAAATGTAGTTTAGGATCAAAATACTTTCAAAATGCAATTGAAATACAAAATACTTACAAAATGCAATTGAAATTGAAAATACACAATGCAAGTTAGAATGAAAAAGGACGGTTCAGGTTCAAAATTCTCACAAAGTGCAATTGGCATTCAAAATACTTATTAAATGCAATATTAAATGAAAATGCTTACAAAATGTATGGTATATTCGAGACAGCTTTCGCACAATATGTGGAAGCCCGCGGTTCAGAATACTGTACTGACAAAATGCAATTGAGATTGAAAATACGTACAAAATGGAATTTATTTCGAAAATACTTACAAAATGCAACGTAGATTTAAAATACTTACAAAATGTGGTAGAGATTCAAGATACTCACAAAAAGTAATTTGGAGACACGGGGAGCCAATTCAGAAAAACAGGGCGGGAATCTTAAAGAGAAAAGGAACTATAATGATAAGAAACAAAAGGCTGATCCCTAGAAGAATGAGGGATCAGGAAAGATGAAAGAAGGGGCAATGAAGGCGGGAAAGGAAGAGACTCCCAAGGCCTCGGATACCCTAATACCGTCGGGGTCGGAAGAAAACAAGAGTTGACCAAGTGAGGCGACAGGAAAGAAGACGGAGAGGAGCCCGGCACAAGTAAGTGGAAGCAATGCGGGACTCAGCTGGGATCCCGTGGTCGCTAACCCACGTCCCACTAGATGTTGACATCAAAATATTTCCTCAGAATGTTGTTGAAACTAGTGAGACCTCTTTTTCATCCTCACTCCCTCTACTGTATACACACTGGGTCAAGAATTTTCCTAAGGATCTTAATTCTTGATTTTCTGCCTCCAATGACCACGAGTTTCTGATTTGTATAATGCTTCAGGTTGAATTACTGTGTTGTAGTGTTTTAATTTTGCGTTTCGTGTTATTGATTTTTTGTTGTATCTGTTCCAGGAGATTTATAGACTCGGACGTGATTTAGAGATTCTCTCTTTGTTTGCTTCACGATTATTATTATAATAATTATTATTATCTTATTGTAAATAATTGTAGTGCTTTTAATTGGTGTTTATAATAAGATTCACAATTTGAATCCAGTTATAACGTTCGTTGATTTTTTAATGGTTTGTGAATTATGTATGAATGCTAGTATTGTGCACGTGAATACAATTTAGAACACAATATAATTTTAAAAAAGGAATGAAATTAAAGCATGCACTTGAATTCTATATGTAGGCCCTACTGTATATGGTTACTTACAGTATATCAATGGAGGCGTTGCAATACAACTATTACCTTATCGCCTGTCTCCTCCCAATGAAATGAGCTTACTGTACGACTGTTTGTAGTTAAGTTAATATATTTGTGTATATATTTGAACCTCAACAAAGTGATCACGATCTGATGATGACCACTTGAGGTTCGAAACTCGTAATCCTAAAAATGCCCCATTATAATAGTCATCTTCCCCATCCCCCTTTAGAATAGTGATCATAAATGTATACATGTGTTATTTACATCTTTTCCCCCCGAGCAGTCATTGGGCAAATTCCAGTTGACAGACTGAAGAGTAACAAATAATGTATTACTTCATTATCAATTATGTTATTATTATTATTATTATTATTATTATTATTATTATTATTATTATTATTATTATTATATAATTCGTTGAGGCCATCTAGGACCACGTTAAGTCTTGCTACACTTGGCAATTTGTTTCGCCTTCCTCTGAGCCCAGAATTCCCTCATTCTCTGTGAATGGGCCATCTTGCGCTCCGCTGTCCAGGTTGTACCTTGTCTTCTTTCGGGTTCGATGTCTCGTCTCGGGTTAGCCCATTAGTATCATTTTGCAGAAGAGATCTCTATTGATGGCGTCGTCGGGTTTTAGATGCAGTATTTTGAGGTAGTCTTTGGTATTCATAAACCAGGGCATTGTGGTTTTGGTTTTGGAGTCAAAGAAAATGAAAATTTTGTTTAGTCAGACTGTTTCCGTCCATTCAGGCGGCTTCGGTGGCGTAGTTGGTAGCATGCTGAGCTTCTATGCCCAAGATAGCGGGTTCAAACCCGGCCGAAGCCGTCGGATTTTTTAAGAGCGTTAAAAATCCCTCAGTATGCCTTCCTTCGGAGGGGAAGTAAAGCCGGCGGTCCCATGTCATAGATTTATGGCATGTTAAAGATCTTTCCACTAATTACACCTGTGTGAAACTAAATTGGATAGGTTAAGAATGTAAACAACGCTCTTAGGTTGCTACGTTCGTTGCCAAGAGCCGACTGCGGTGGCGTCTAGCAGCTAGTTCTGAACTAGTCCTAGTAGTCGTTGACGGTGGCGTTTGGCGGCAAAAGTAGGAACTATTTGAAAATTCAAAGTTGCAGTCTCTACTTGAATTAAAAAACAGATACACACACTAATACAGGCATCACAATTAACACCGGTTATCAGACAGATTCTACACACACCCAAAGTACACGGGGCTACATGACCGCGTTGTCGCAGCCCCTAAACTAAGGAACCAACCAACCATCCGTCCATTCGTTTAAGATGACCGTAATACCGTGCCCGCCTTTTACGGATCGATCCTGAAATTGTCTCTATTTCACTGTAGACTTATTTGTTGGATTTTTTTTTATAGTGGATGCCATTCTTGTAAATTGATCCCATTATTCCTCTGACTATTTTGCGCTCTTTTATCTCCATTATTATTATTATTATTATTATTATTATTATTATTATTATTATTATTATTATTATTATATCTGCTGTACAACGGAGAGCAGCTTTACGTATTGCATGTGCATACCGCACGGTTTCTGAACCTGCGATCCTCACGGTGGCAGCAATAGCCACAATAGATCTACCTACTTGCATTGGAGCGACAAGAAATCTGGCGTACCCAAGAAGAGCTGGGAAAGAAATGTGCAAAGAAGCGTGGCTTTAATCAACGGATGAGGCGATGCCAACTCAGATGGGAAAGTGACCCTCGTGGTAAATGGACCAAGCGACTAATACCACGCCTGGATACCTGGGTCGAAAGAGTCCATAGTGAAATCAATTATTACCTCACACAACTTCTAACAGGACACGGATATTTCCAGAAATTCCTGCAATATAGTAGACGTAGCGAGTGGTGCAACATGCATATATTGTGACGACATCGATGATGTACTTCACACCTTCTTTGTGTGCGGCCATTGGATTATAAAGAGATGATGATGATGATGATGATGATAATTGTTTTAAGGGGCCTAACATCTAGGTTATCGGCCCCGATTATAAAGAGAGAATATCATCATCATCATCTTGAGCAGTTTCCAACCGCTGGTCGGGTCTGCTTGGAACATAAGCCTCTCCATCGTTTCCTGTCCATCCACCATCTCTCGTCATTTACTGTGTCCCAGCACACTCCTCTTTCCTCCACACTCTTCTTTACTCCTTTTGTCCATCTGTCCCTTGGTCTTCCCCTTGGCCTCCTTCCCGTCATTTCCATTCCAAACATCTTCTTCGGTATCCTCTCCTCTTGCATCCTCCTCACATGTCCATACCATTGTAGCCTAGATCGCTCTATTCTATTTTGCAATGGTTCCTCTCTTACCATCTCCCTGACTCTCTCATTCCTTACTCTGTCCATTCTTGTCACTCCTACCCTACTCCTCTGGAACTTCATCTCCACTGCTCGTATTTTATTCTTGTCCCTTTCCTTCATCACCCATGTTTCTGAACCATATGTCAAAATTGGCACAAAGTAGGTCTTGTAGATGATTCCTTTACATTTTTGTGGTACATCTTTATTCCATATCATCCCCCTAACACTCTTGAAAAATCCATCTGCGCACCTTCCCCGCTCATTTATTTCCATCCTATTGCCTCCCTTTTCTTCAATTATGTTTCCCAAGTACTTGAAGCATTCTACTTTCTGCAACTGCTGTCCTCCAAGTGTTATGCCCATATCCAGTCTGTTCTTCTTCCTCGTTGTGATGACCACTTCACTCTTTTGTGCTGAGAACTTCATCCCATATGATAACACTACCTTCTCCCACTCATCTAATTGCTCTTGTACTTCTTCCTCATCCTCTCCCCATACCAGAAGGTCATCAGCAAACAACATTGCCTTCATTTTCCCTTCCCCAATGCTATTTACCACTTTTCGTATGATTTCATCCATCACCACTATAAATAACAGGGGTGAGAGGGCACTTCCCTGTTTCAGACCACTCTCCAGTTGAAACCATTCCGTTCTCTCTCTTCCCACCTTTACACAGCTTTTGCTTCCCTCGTACATTGCTTTCACTCTTGCCACTGTCTCCTTGTTCACTGCTTTTGCTCTCATTGCTCCCCATACCTTGTTTCTATTAATACTATCATATGCTTTCTCAATATCCAAGAAGGTCATCACCAGATCTTTCCCATATTCATAATGGTGTTCTTGTAGCTGTCTTACTGCAAAGATGAGGTCAACTGTTGACCTTCCTGGCCTGAATCCATACTGTTCTTCCCTCAGCCCATCTTCAACTTCTGTCCGAATTCTTCTCTCCAGTACCTTCTCAAATATTTTGGCGCAGTGGCACACGAGTGTAATTCCCCTGTAGTTCTTGCATTCCTTCCTACTTCCCTTTTTAAATATGGGTATTATTATCCCTCTTTTCCAGTCCTCTGGTATTTTCTTCTCCCTCCATATCACTTTCATTACTCGAAAGAGCCACTGTGTTCCTATCACCCCTGCTGCTCTCACCATCTCCACACTCACTTCGTCTATTCCCGGTGCCTTTCCCCCTTTCATCTTCTTTAATGCTTCCTCCACTTCTTTCCATGTCAATTCCTTCTCTGAAATGTCTTGGTCACTGTCTGTTTCTTCCTCCACAATGTCCACTACGCTGGTTTTAGTTGGATTTAGGAGTTCCTTGAAGTATTCTCTCCAGATAAGCTTTACTTCTTCCATATTTTCGACCTCCTTTCCATTCCTGTCCACCATTCTGACATTTTCCCCTGTATCTCTTCTCTTTGCCTTTATCATTCCATACAACACTTTCTTACTGCCATCACAGTCCTCCTCCAACATTTCTGTCCATTTCTCCAGCCATTTCTTTTTCTCTTCCTTCACTACTTCTCCTGCTTCTTTCTTCCGCTCTTGGTATTCTTCTCTTGTTCTGTCTGTCCTCTGTTGGAACCATTTCCTGAATGCTTCATTTTTCTTTTTCACTGCTTCCTTAGTTCTGGGGTTCCACCATGGTGTTTCCTTCCACCTTTTCTTTCCACTAGTTCTGCCACACACGACTTCCGCTGCTTCTACCAACACGTCCTTGAACCTATTCCATTCTTCTTCACCTGTTTTCGGATCATCCTTCGGTAATTTGTTCCTCACTAATATCTGGAACTTCTCCTCATTTCCATCCTCCTTCAGCTTCCATGTCCTTATTCTTCTTTCTTGGTTTTCAGTTCTCCTCTTTTCCTTCAGTCCTCTCACCTTGGCGACCAGCAGACGGTGGTCACTGTCCAGGGCTTCTGAAGGTATTACCCTTATATCCGTGATACTCTTCTTTGTCTCCTTCCCGCATAGAATATAGTCCACCACTGATTTCCTAGTCAAATCCCTGCTGTACCAAGTAATTTTATGGCTCTCTCTCTTCTTGTACCATGTGTTTCCAACCATTAGCCCATTTATCTTGCACAGTTCCAACAATCTCTCTCCTTCCTTATTCCTGTTTCCCCATCCTTCATCACCAATCACTTCCTCAAAACCTCTTCTATCAGTTCCGACATGGGCATTTAGGTCTCCCATGACTATCAGGTCTCTCCCCACTAACTGCTTCTGCAACTCCTCTTCAAACTCGTCCTTCTCGCCTTCTGTGCATCCCACCTGTGGTGCATAGACTTGCAGAATGCCCAGGTTTCTACCTTTCACAGTGATTCTGGCTCTAATTATTCTATCACTTACCCTCTTTACTTCCTCCCTCAGCCCTTCTCTCACCACCATTCCCACTCCATTTCTCTTCCCCTCCTCATTTCCTATCCAGTATAGCTGCAAGCCATTTCTCAGTTCTTTTCTTCCTTCCCCTCTCCATCTGGTCTCTGCCAGTCCGAGTACATCCAGCTTTCTCCTCTGCATCATATCCACAACCTCCTCCACTCTTCCCGTCAATGTCGTTATATTCAAAGTTCCGATTCGTAGTCCATTTCCATAGCCAGGTCTGCTTCCTTTAGATCTGTCCTTTCCGAGGCCCGTTCCCGTTTTAAAAGCAGTTTCATATCCACTACTGGCTTGCTAGGCCTAACGTAGCTTCACCATAACCCTGGCAAGGGGCCTGTTTTTGGTCCGCGAGAGGTATTTTATTTCCCTCAAACCCTCCGGACAAGTCCGGCGAGCCCCCCTATCCGCCACCTGGGACGCGCCCGATAGAGGAACAGGCAAACCCCCACGGGGAAACTAAATTGGGAGAACTGACACCAGATAATATTATCTCTGTGATGTTACGGAACCAGCAATCATGGGGTCAGGTAGCAGTGTATGTGGAGGATGTCCTTCGCCAGAAAAAGCGGGATCTGGAAGCGTACGAACGCCCTTAAGAAGAAATGAAGAAAGAAGAAATCTGAAAGGCTAAGTAAGCACGACATCACCCTGAAGTAATGCAAGAGCGGTTCCTGGGTGATGTACGCATCGTGGGAAAAGGTATGTGGTTTTTAGTGGGTAAGAATCCCACACTACTGTGGAGTGCGGACCCTTCACAAGTGTCTTGAAGGTTTTCCACAGTCCCTCGTAAAAAATATATAATTATTGTTATCATCATCATTATCAGGAACTCAATTGAAAGTATTTTAGTGACCCCGGAATGAAAGCACTGTACGACTGTTAAATGAGACACGCGGTAATTTACTGAAGCGGAAACATGACGGTTTCCGACTGATTACCTCTACTTTTGTGTCGTCAGTAACTTGATTAACTGAACAGTCAATGTAGATCACAGGTTTGTTTATTTTATCGCATACCGGTATAAACTAAAAGCAAACCAACAAACCTGTGGCACCCACGGTCAAAGCCAACGAAATGACGATGTGAGTGCACTCAGTAGCATACACACAAGTGTCAACAGACGTTGTAAATGCAATATCTGCCCAGTGACTGGACAAATATATTCTCAGTGAACGAAAAGTGACATTCATTAGTTGAAATTGTTTACGCGAATTCAGGCCAAATATAGCGTGTCACGGACGATTACTCTTTGACTTTTGTGTTTCTTGTTGTTAAGAGCTTTGATACACAAGGCCGTGAAATGTTGTAATGGCGGTTACTAGAATATAAAGTTTTCTTATGAGAAGTCTTTGAGCGTTTCATTCAATTTGTTTTATTGGTTATACCTACACCGGAAAGGCGTAAGTCCCTAACAAAATATTGGCGACCCTGCCAGGATGGCGTATTAATTCAAACAACTTGAAGATTGTGTTGATTTAAAGACCGCGTGTTCCTGTTCGTTCGTGTTCCTGTTCTGTGTTCATATTGGAAATGGAGAAGTTAATGAAAGCGCGGAAGCCGGTAAGAGCGACTTTTACGAAGACGTACAATGCACTTTTGCAAAACTTAAATCAAGAAATTCAAGACGGCGTGGACCACGACACCTTACAGTCCTTGCTAACCAAATTGGAGAGGTTAGGAACGGAGCTGGCACCGTTGGACGAGAAAGTTTTAAGTATGTTGCTGGAAAAGGAAGAGGACGAGTATGACCGTGAGTACGAATATGTAGACAGTTTTCGAGACAGATTGGATGATGCAAGACAGAAGTATGCTCTACGGTTGCAGACTAATTCCAATGTATTGGCAGTGGTGTCAGCAAGATCGGTCCTATCAGATGGGAATAAAAACAAAAGGCAGTTGAAACTACCTAAAATAGAACTCATGAAATTCGATGGGGAGATTAAAAATTGGTTGGAATTTTGGGGACAATTTCGGCGCATTCATGAGGACTCTGAAATTGAGGACGAAGACAAATTCCAATACTTGATCCAATCCACGAAAGTTGATAGTCGTGCTAGAGAATTAGTTGACAGTTTCCCCCCTACTGCTGAAAATTACCCTAAAGCAGTGGAATCTCTTCGGGGTCGATTTGGAAGGGAGGATTTATTGACTGAGTTCTATGTAAGGGAACTCATAAGTCTTGTAGAGAAAAATGTTTCTCAAACAAGGAAGAAGACTCAACTTGCTAGACTATATGACAAGTTGGAAGCACAACTGAGAGCTCTGGAGTCTATAGGTGTTACTCGAGATAAGTACGGGTCAATGCTTTTCCCTCTAGTAGAATCCTGCTTGCCTGAGGAAGTGTTACGTGTCTGGATGAGGAGTTCATCAACGGCTATGAGGGATCAAGGCAATGGACATGCCGACAAACTGACTGGATAACTTTTTTTTTAAGGGGAAGTAGAGAGTGAAGAGAGGATTACATTTGCTCAAGCTGGTTTTGGAGTTTCTAGTGAATCAAGGAGTGCTAAAGTTAAAGAATGGAAAGAGAGTAGTTTAGCAACTGCTAGTGTTCTCTTTGCTGGTAAAGGTGAAGGAAACAGTTTAACGTGTGTCTTCTGTAAAAAAGCACATAACAGTAAGGGGTGTTATCTTGCTCAAGAAATGAACTTAGGGGACAAACGTAAAAGGCTGTCTGAAAACAAGGCTTGTTTTTTGTGTCTGAAGGTTGGACATAGGGCTGCAAATTGTATTACGAAACTGAAGTGTCTTGTGTGCAGCAGTAAACAAGAAGCTATTATGTGCCCAAAATTGGATGTAAATAGGGGGGATTATAAAGGTGAGGAGAAGCACCAGGAAAGGGGCTCAAAATTGCCTGGTGTCCCAACTACAACCCTTAATACACAAACTAGTGATGTTTCGGAAGTACTGCTGCAAACTCTTGTAGTTAGGTTGGTTCATCAAGGGAGAGAAAAAACTGTACGGGCGTTGTTAGATACAGGCTCGCAGAGATCCTATCTGTTAGAGAAGATTGCTGTGGAAATGGGGTATATTCCATCAAAGACTGAAAAAATTGAACACAGGCTTTTTGGGGGTGCTTCAATCAGTGCCAATGATCATAACCTATATGAGATAGATATAGACGACCTACATTATTCAATTTCTCGAAAAATAAAGGTGTTGGGACAAAAGGAAATTTGTGGTGTAATCCCACGGTTAAACCGGGGCCCTTGGATGGATGAGATCAGAGAAAAGAAAATCTGGCTCTCTGATTTTGGCCCAGAGCCATCGGAGATTGGACTACTAATCGGCGCAGACACTGTGGGTAGTTTATTGACTGGGGACATAATCAAGTTGATGTCTGGATTGGTTGCTGTTAGGACTACATTTGGTTGGACAGTGATGGGTCAGCTTTGGAAGACAACTGAAAACGATAGCACAGTGTCCATGGTGAACTCTCTGTTTGTGAGAACTGCTTCTTTGGGTGAACTGTGGAACCTGGAAACCATTGGAATTGGCGACCCTGCTGAAACACTATCGAAGAAGGAAATTAAAATTGCAACATTGAAAAATTTCCAAGAAAACGTTAAGATCAATGAGGAAGGAAGGTATGAAGTCGCACTTCCGTGGAAAGAAGATCAGCAGTTATTGTCAGGCAACAAGGAAGTTGCGTTAAAAGACTGGTTTCTGTAACACACCGTTTGATCAAGGAAGACAAATTTGAGAAGTACCAGAAGGTGCTTCAGGACTGGGAACAGGAAGGGATAATCGAAGAAGTTGGTCAGGAGGGCTCTCAGGATGTTGGATATTATTTGCCACACCGAGGAGTTTTCAAGGAAGGATCGAGTACAGCGGTGAGGCCGGTGTTTGATGCTTCAGGTAAATCGAAAGGAGGACTTTCACTCAATGACTGTCTGGAAAAGGGTCCTAATTTGTTGGAAGTAATTCCTTCTATTTTGAACCGGTTCCGTTTAAACAGGATAGGTGTGATCGCAGACATGAAGAAGGCGTTTCTTCAAATTTCAGTCTCTGAGAATGATCGAAACTTTCTGAAATTCCTATGGTGGGAGAACTTCACTGAGGGGACTCTTAAAATATACTGCCACAAACGGGTCGTTTTCGGAGTGAACTGTAGTCTATTTCTACTTGGAGCTGTATTGGACAGTCATCTGAAAAACAGTACATGCTTCACTGAGACAGCAGATAAACTAAGAACCTCACTATATGTAGACAATTGCGTCACTTCCTTGAACACAGAGGAAGAACTCAAACAATTTGTGGATGAGTCAAGAGAGTTACTGTCCCAAGGAAATTTGACCTCCGAGGATGGGAGCACACCAGATTGAGTCTGGAGGATGAGGTTCCCGAAGTGACACCCGTTTTGGGTTTGTGGTGGGACCCAGTAGCTGATACTTTGGCTTGTAAAGTAGCAAAATTAAATGAAACTGATGTTCTCACAAGGAGGACAGTTTTGTCGGTAGCTCAAAGTATCTTTGATCCAATTGGATTTACTTGTCCGGTTTCCATTGTGCCAAAGGTTTTGCTTCAGGAAAGTTGGAGAGAGAAAATACGTTGGGATAGTCCTCTGAGTGAAGACGCCCAAAGCAAATTCAATAAATGGTTACATGAACTGTCCTCTATTGCTGAGATTAAAGTGCCTAGAAGATTTTCTAATTGTGAGGACAGATCCTCTTGGAGTATGCATGTATTTTGTGATGCTAGTCAAGTGGCTTATGCAGTTGTTATTTTCTTGAGATCATTCAATGGGAAAGAATTTGAAGTGCAACTGGTCGTAGCAAAATCCAGGGTAGCACCACTCAAGAAGGTGACGATAACGAGACTGGAGCTATTAGCTTTCACTATAGGCTCACGTCTTGCCTTTACAGTGAAGGAAAGCTTGAATCTAACGAACGTCCCGGAGTACTACTGGAGTGACTCGTCTTCTGTTTATGTTGGATACGAAGAGAAGAAGCTTGGGGAGTGTTCGTCACTAACCGAGTTAAAGAAATTAGAACATTAACTAACCCAAAGCGTTGGTTTCATCTACCAGGGACGGACAACCCAGCCGATCTACCTTCGAGAGGTTGCTCTACGTTGCAGCTGATTTCTTCTCGTTGGTCGGAGGGACCCACTTGGTTAAAGTTGGAAGAAAACAGCTGACCAACGCGCATTGTAAAAGTTAATGAAGAGGAGGTCGATGAAGAAAGAAGAAAAGGCCATGTTACCAATACCATGCTTGTCTCCCAGGAAAAACACTGGTATTTGAGGTATTTTTCCAAGTACTCAAGAATCGTCAGAATGGTGGCCTGGATGTTACGGTTCGTCAACAATGCAAGGAAGGACGTAGTGACAAATGTTGCTTCCGAATTAGATTGTCTTGAAATTTCAATGGCAGAGAAACGGCTGCTGAAATTAGTTCAGGAAGAGAAGTTTACCGAAAGGGACAACCAGAAAACATTCTGCTATTTTAAAGACCAGATGGGTCTCTTCAGGATTAAGACAAAAATTACCAACAGAAAGGATGAATATGATTTCCGTGCGCCGGTGTTATTGCCATCAAAGCACCCTTTGACTGAGATGATAATCAGAGATCATCATTTGAGAGCCTCTCATGCTGGTGTTCAGATTTTACTTGCTATACTCAGGGAGCACTACTGGATACCATAGGGAAGAAGAACCATTCGCAAAGTCATCAGGAAGTGTACCCAGTGCAGGAGATTCGAAATGGAAAAGACAATTCGGGAAACGCCAGCCCTTCCAGAAGATCGTGTGAGAGATGCAGGTGTATTTGAGGTAGTGGGAGTGGACCGCTATACTTAAAATGCAAGAACAAGGCTTGGATTGTGATTTTTACATGTGCCGTAGTGAGAGCGGTCCATTTAGAATTAGTCAGGACTTTGTCCACTGCAGGGTTTCTGTTAGCTCTTAGCTCTTAGGCGTTTCATAGCCCGACGAGGAAGGCCTCGTGTGATTTATAGTGACAACGGGACAAACTTTGTTGGCACCAACAATTTGTTTGGCTTCATTGACTGGAAAAAATTGTGTGCGGAAGTATCAGTTGATAGAATCAAGTGGAAATTTATTCCTCCTTCAGCCCCTTGGTGGGGTGGATTCTGGGAACGTATTGTGCAAATGGTCAACAAATAGTTAAGGCGTGTTTTAGGCAAAGCTATCTTGGCATATGAAGAACTATTGACTGTGATTGCTGATAGTGAATCGGTAATCAACTCGAGGCCCCTTACCTACATTTCAGAAGATTGTGATGAATTGGTACCTCTGACTACATCAATGTTTCTTCAGGACATTATCGTGGTTGGCACTCCTGATTTAGACATGCTAGATCAAGTTAATCTCACCAGAAGGTTTCAATATCTTCAACAGCTAAGGGATGAGCTGAGGAGGAGATTCCGACTGGAGTATCTGGGTAGCCTTCTATGCAGTTCATCGGGCAAGGAGTCTGACCATCAGTGGAAGGTAGGAGATGTAGTCATCATTTGTAGTGATGACAATAGAAGGATAGACTGGCCCCTAGGAAGAGTGACAGCTACACTTACAGGTAAAGACAAAGTGACCCGAGTAGTTAGGGTAAAGACATCCTCAGGAGATCTCCTCCGACCTACGAGACACCTATATCCTTTGGAGGCTGGAGGTGGGAGTGAGGAGGTGCCCTTACTTAGTGGTGCAGTTCCGGAGGCAGTAAGTCTCAGAAGTCGCAACTTCACCAGGAGTGGAAGAAGAGTTAAAACGCCTTCCCGTCTCTGTTTATGAACATTGTGTTTGATTTGCATCAAAGGTGGGAGGATGTCACGGACGATTACTCTTTACTCCTTGACTTTTGTGTTTCTTGTTGTTAAGAGCTTTGATACACAAGGCCGTAAAATGTTGTAATGGCGGTTACTAGAAAATAAAGTTTTCTTATGAGAAGTCTTGAGCGTTTCATTCAATTTGTTTTATTGGTTATACCTACACCGGGTAGGCGTAGGTCCCTATCATAGCGTGTGTAGTAATCTAGCGAGAGCTGCAGTTTCAATATACAAATACAGCATGTCACGAACAACTACAATATGAATATATTTAAATTGAGATATTTCAGAGACAATGATAATATTCCTTTAGTCAGTAAAATGACTATTATTGTTCTAATCATTATACAAGATAAATTAACAAATACCGCATCTAAAGTTATATTAAATGGATAATTCTCTAGAACTCTTCAAATAAAACTCGGTGTCTGACAGGGAGATGAGTTGTCGCCTCTGCTTTATAACTGTGCTCTGGAGAAGGTGATAAGAGTATGCATAAAATCAGACACGAAAGGTATAAAGTTGGGAATGAAAAAACACTTATTTAATTATTTATCTAAGTCCAAAACACATACAAATATAAATTGCACTAAATTTCATTTCTTCAGATTGCTTGGCTTTCGCGGATGACATTGGTCTGATTACGAACACACCAGAAAAGGCAAAGATACAAGTAGAAAACTTAATGGAGCAAGCGGGAAGAATAGGTTTACAAATCTCCTTCCCCGAGACAGAATGTATAATGAATGTCCAAGATTGTCCTGATGTAATAATCATAAACCAAAACAAAATACACAAAGTTAACTCATTTAAGTATTTAGGTGAATGGATAACTATCAACAACAATGAAAACAAGTAGTTCCATGAAGAATTACAGCCTAATTTCATATAACCTACTTATGTTAATTGCCTCTATCAACATACAAAATTTCAGTTTGATTGCTGTAATAGATTCATATATATTGAGAACCGACTAAATATTGCGGATGGACACCACGTTGGATTTTACAGTATATAATTATGTAGGTCTTAGAGATATGGACTGTTACATGAAGATCATTGAGTACGTGTAGTATTCAAACTTCAATCGCATGATTAGGATACAAGAAGTAAAAACGAGGCTTTAAAATTTCGCACAGCTGCCATCTTGTTGTTATGGAAACAATTGAAATAAATTAGATGCCAGTGGATTAACATTAGTACAAGGATTTACTGTACCAAGTGTCACTGCACTCGGAGAGTTAAATTGCGAGAAACGTCCATGTGGATATTTATACTTCGCGTCACCGCCTTGTTGGGTTTGTGATCACCAGGTTATTTATTGAAAGTCCTATAGGTGAACGTATGTTCATAGCCTTTTGAACATTAAAAAATTCAGTTTGATTGCTCTAATAGATTCGTAGATATTGAGATGGTTGTGTCCTGATTGCGGTTATTCCAAATTGCGTTCACCTCATTGGCAGTCCAGATTGCGGTCACTTTCATTTTAGGGAAGAACTATAAACATTCCAGCATCCAGATTGCGATCACTTTTCTTGGGAGACTGGTTCTAGGTTCTTCCCGACTGACTCATACCTTCCGTAAGTTTTGTGCATAACAAGGGGAAACTGATATTTCACTACCTAACCAAAGAATACAGTTCAGTGTTCAGCTGAGCACACCCCATAAAACGTCGCTTAAATAAATCAAGTCCCCTCCCAATCTGACAGCACCTCGTAAAGCAATGATTATAACATTTTCAGTCTTAAGAATAGAAACGTTTCAGGATCGGAATCAACGACCTTCACTTTCAATAAAATTGTTTTAACGGGAAATGTTATTCTTACAGGGTACAGTTTTCAATTCCGGTCTCTCCTCTCCCATTTGAGGAGCGAGATATCTATTAGCCTACTTTCGATTTTTGCAAAATATGAAAGTAGACTATGAGATCTACACAGGGCCAAAAATGGTGTGTATGGCTGTGTGCGAGTCAGAGTGTGTGTGTGTGAGTGTGTGTTCTCTGAATGCCTGCCTCCCCCCCCCCCCCCCAACCCCCCTCCCTCCCCTATCAATTCGAACACGGTGAAACCGAATTAAACGAAATTTGGTACAGAGGTAGAACTTGCAAAGGGCACATCAGTGTCATGTTTTATATCGCTGCCATCTTGACGGAAACATAATGGCGGCCACCCAAATGTTCAAAGCTTAAATCTAATTACGACTAACCTAATCAATCTATCTAAACCATATTTTGCAACATTATACTCTCATGTATAAAGAATCTCTTGACCAAACTACAAGGTCATCAACCCAATAATTTGCGGATTGCGGCCATATATGTGTGCAAATCGATTCCACCTATCAATTCAAACACGGTGAAACCCAATTGAACGAACTTTGGTACAGAGGTAGCACTAGCAAAGGACACCTCAGTGTCATGTTTTATATCGCCGCCATCCTGACGGAAACTGAATGGCGGCCACCCAAATGTTAAAAGCTTAAATCAAATTACGACCAACCTAATCATTTGATCTCTACCAAATTTTGCAACAATATAACTTTTTTTTGTGGGAAGCATCTTTTGACTGAACTACAAGGTTATCAGCCCAATAGTTTGCAGATAGCGGCCATGTATGTGTGCAAATCGATTCCCCATATCAATTCAAACACGGTGAAACCGAATTGAATGCATTTTTTTTTACAGAGGTAGCACTAGGAAGGGGCACCTCATATTCATGTTTAATATCCGTATAGCACGTTGTATTTCAACAAGCTACTACAACCAACATTCAATTATACTCCTTGAAAAGGACAAAGAGTTATAACAATACCCATGCATTTAGGAGAAAGCAGGCTATATGTTCTTTATTGAACATCTTGTTTTTATAATAGGTACTGTGTATCGTGAAGAGCATTCTTTCCATTACCTCGAAAAATTCGTCATTCTGACTTTCACCGCGGAGGCCTAGGTTCGATTCACGGCTCTGCAAAGAAATTTAATTTTGCTCTGAGGAACGGGATACACTCAACTTCGTGAAGCAAAACTGTGAAGAGGTAACACAAGGGAGTTACAACCGGACCGTTCTCCTAAGAAAAGTGATCGCAATCTGGACGCTGGAATGTTTATAGCTCTTCACTAAAATGAAAGTGACCGCAATCTGGACAACTAGTGAGGTGAACGCAATCTGGAATGACCGCAATCAGGAAGACACCATTGAGATCCGTCTAAATATTTCGGATGGTTACCATGTTGGATTGTTATATGTATATGCCATAGAGTCATGTACCATTAAAGGAAAATTATTGCGTTGGTTCATTATTCAAACTTTCACTTCGATCGCATGATTACGATACAAGAAATATAAACTTAATTTTAAAATTCGCACAACACCTGAATTAAATACCAGTGCATTACAATGTGTATAAACATTTGCTGTACCAAGTTTCATTGCGTTTGGATTAATAAATCGCGGGAAAAGTATATTTAAAACTTTCAAATTCGCTTGGCTGACGTGTTCGTTTTGTAGTTAACCGGTTTTTGAAAGTCTCATATATGACCTTCCAGCAGTATCCTTTATCTAAGTACGAAATTTCTGGGTGATACCGGTAATAGTTTCAGAGATATAGAATGCCAGTGAAATATTTCACACAGCCGCCATCTCGAGGTTATGTAATCAATTGAACGAAGTTGGATGTCGGTGCATTACAATGTGTATAAACATATACTGTACCAAGTTTAATTGCGTTTGGTTGGTTAAATCGCGAGGAACGTCTATTTAAAAGTCGCAAATTCGTGTGGCTGCCATGTTGGTTTCGTAGTTACCAGATTTTCAAGAGTCACATCGGTAAACTTCTAGTAGTTCTCTTTATCACCGTACAAAATTCGAGGGTGATATCGGAAATAGTTTCGGAGATATCGAATGCTGGTTAAATAATTCGCACAGCCGCCATGTTGGATTGGTGAGACGTAACAATATTTGAGGGCACGGTCGGAGTTGCCCGGAATAGTGCTATGTACTTACCGAGTTTCATTGAAATCGCTCCAGCCGTTTAGAAGTTATTAGGGAACGCACACACACACACGAATCACACACGCACACACAGACATACACACGGAGAAAAGGTGATCTCCTAAGTCTATTTTTTTTTTCATAAATGAAAATATGCTAAAACAGCGTAGAGGACCGACCGAAGATAATGAACGTAGCACTTCAGAACACCAGCAATGTACACAAGACGAACGCATTATTATGGGACACTAAAATTAAACAATACAATGCAGTGGTGAAACCTGAAGCACTCTTTAAAGCTGAAACATTAAAGTTAAAGCGGAAAGGTGCCATAAACAAAATCATGCTCATGGGTAGAAGATTGGTTCGATGCATCCTTGACTCAAGGAAAACAGAAAGAGACTACAACAAACCACGATCTAACAAGGAAATATACACACACGTGAAGAACATAATTCACACGATGCGCAAAAGACGAATGTAATTTTTTTTGACTGAATAATAAGAGGGCAACAAAATAATTTTTTTATAAAATTTTAAAACCTCAAGTTCAACCAGCGTGGTTTACACATGCATTGAAGGATCTTAAGGAAACCGACATTGACATTACAGATACTTATAATAGGAATTGATTTCGGGACTAAATTCAAAGCGTGATCTTGAGGAAGGAACAAGAAAGACAAGGAAAGCAGCTACGTAACATTTAACAGCTCCGGAAGCAGAGATCAGAGAGGATGAAGCGAATGTGGGCAGAGAGAAGAAAGACATGTGGCAAGATTTGAAGTACTGTTTTTACGTGCTCTGTAATAGTGTTATTCGATCAAATAAATAACAAATAATAATTGTTCTAAAGAACTAATTTCAGTCTCATTACGACCTTCATCAGCAATGTATAATAAATACTTTTGAAAGGAAACAAGTATGAAGTTGTGTGTTCGAGAAATTGTATGATAGAGGCAAAACAACAATTTCCTTAGTGCCGTCGAAAGAAAAAACTAAATTTATAAAAGAAGAAAGATTCAACAATATTTCCAAAATGGTTTCTCTCTAAATATTTGAATAAAATAAATCTGATCTGTTACAAATTTAGATTAATTAATATTAAAAGTGTATCACCAACAGCAACTCGATGTAGGAATGAATGGCAATGAGCCGATGTGTATGTACTTGTTTTAAAAACGTTAGATGCACCTATTAGAATAGCTGCGAGTACCAGAATTTTTTAGAGTTTCCTGTAAAATTAGCTCTTTGGGATTTGTAACTTCAGGAAATAAGGTTCTCGTTTGAAGAATGGAAGAACGCACAGTATATTGTTTTGTGTATAGCTTTTGACTTAGAAACACCACTTTGTATATTCACGTTGCTGGGGAATTGCTTATTAAAAATTATGGTATTTGTGATTAATATTTGAGGGGGCTGCATGGCGCAGTCGGTAGAGGCGCTGAGCTTCTAACTGAAAGGTTGATGATGATGATAATTATTGTTTTAAGGGGCCTAACATCTAGGTTATCGGCCCCTAATGATCTGGGTGATAGCGAAAATGACAATGAAATGGAAACCAGAACGAAAATTAAGTGAGACGGAAAATACTTACAAAAAGGAACTCAGATTGAAACAACTCATAAAATGTTCTTACAAAAGGGAATTTAGAACGAAAAGAATCACAAAAGGAATAGATTGATAAATACGCACAAAATGTAGGCTAGGTTCAAAATACGTACAAAATGCAATGCAGAGTCGAAATACTTACAAAATGCAATTGAAATTCAAAATACTTACAAAATGCAAAGTAGATCGAAAATACATACAAAATGCAATTGAGGTTCAAAATACTTACAAAATGTAATATTGAAATTGAAAATACACAGTGCATTTCAGATTGAAAGATCCCATTTGCAATCCAAAATATTCACAAAGTGCAATTGAAATCCAAAATACTTACAAAATGCAATTGAAAGTGATAATGCATACAGAATGTACGGTAGATTCAAACTACTCAATTGGATTGACAATACTTACAAAATGCAATTTAGATTGAAAATACTTGACAAAATGTAATTTGGATTCAAAATACCCACAAAATGCAATTGAGAATCAAAATACTTGCAAAATGCCCACCACACAAAATGCAATTGAGATTTAGAATTCTTGCGAAATGCAGTTTTGGTTGAAAATACTTACAAAATGCAAAAGAAATTCAAAATACTCACTAAAATGCCCTGCTCCTACATTGAAAGACTTACTAAATAGCAATTTAGATTGTCAATCTTTACAAAATGCAATTGAGGTTGAAAACAATCTCGAAACCCAATTTAGATCGAAAAAACTTACAAAATGCAACGTAGATTAAACAAGATGTTCAGTGAAGAACATATAGCCTACTTTCCCGTAAATGCATGGGTATTGTTATAACTCTTTGTCCTTTTCAAGGACTATAATTGAATGTTGGTTGTAGTAGCTTGCTGAAATACAACGTGCTATAGGGATATTAAACATGAATATGAGGTGCCCTTTGCTAGTGCTACCTCTGTAAAAAAAAACATTCAATTCGGTTTCACCGTGTTTGAATTGATCTGGGGAATGGATTTGCACACATACATGGCCGCTATTTGCAAACTATTGGGCTGATGACCTTGTAGTCAGTCATAAGATGCTTTCCACAAAAAGGCATGTTGTTTCAAAATCCGGTAGAGATCAAATTATTAGGATGGTCGAAATTTGATTTAAGCTTTTAACATTTGGGTGGCCGTCATTCCGTTTCCGTCAAGATGGCGGCGATATAAAACATGACACTGAGGTGCCTTATGCTAGTGCTACCTCTGTACCAAATTTCGTTCAATTCGGTTTCACCGTGTTTGAATTGATAGGGGGAATCGATTTGCACACATACTTGGCCACCATCTGCAAACTATTGGGCTGATGATCTAGCAGTTTGGTCAGAATATGCTTCCCACATAAAGATTTGTTGTTGAAAAATTTGGTGGAGACTAGATTATTAGGTTGGTCGTAATTACATTTTAGCCTTTAACATTTGTGTGGCCGCGATTACGTTTCCGTCAAGATGGCAGTGATATAAAACATGACACTGAGGTGGCCTTTTCTAGTGCTACCTCTGTACCAAATTTCGTTCCATTCGGTTTCACCGTGTTCGAATTAATAGGGGGAATCGATTTTCACACAAAAATGGCCGCCATCCGCAAAATATTAGGCTAATGACCTATTAGTTTGGTCAAAGGATGCTCCCTCCGTAATGGTATGTTGATGCAAAATTTCGTAGAGATCGGATGATTAGGTTAATCGTAATTTGATTTAAGCTTTGAATATTTGTGTGGCCGCCATTACGTTTCCGTCAAGATGGCGGCGATATAAAACATGACCCTGAGGTGCCCTTTGCTAGTGCTAACTCTGTACCAAATTTCATTCCATTCGGTTTCACCGTGTTCGAATTAATAGGGGTAATCGATTTTGACACAAAGATGGCCGCCAACCGCAAACTATTAGGGTAATGACCTACTAGATTTGTCAAAGGATGCTTCCTCCATAAAGGTATGTTGTTGCAAAATTTGGTAGAGATCGGATGATTAGGTTAGTCGTAATTTGATTTAAACTTTGAACATTTGTGTGGCCGCCATTACGTTTTCGTCAAGATGGCGGTGATATAAAACATGACACTGAGGTGCCCTTTGCTAGTACTACCTCTGTACCAAATTTCGTTCCATTCGGTATCACCGTGTTCGAATTAATAGGGGCAATCGATTTTCACACAAAGATGGCCGCCATCCGCAAACTATTAGGCTGATGACCTATTAGTTTGGTCAAAGGATGCTCCCTCCATAAAGGTATGTTGTTGCAAAATTTGGTAGAGATCGGATGATTAGGTTAGTCGTAATTTGATTTAAGCTTTGAACATTTGTGTGGCCGCCATTACGTTTTCGTCAAGATGGCAGCGATATAAAACATGACACTGAGGTGTCCTTTGCTAGTGCTACCTTTGTACCAAATTTCGTTCAATTTGCGCTCACCGTGTTCGAATTGATAGGGGGGGACAGACATTCAGAGTACACACACTCACACACACACACACACACACACACAGACTCACACACACATACACACACACAGACAGACACACTTTTTTCGCCCTGTAGTGATCTCATAAGTCTACTTTCATTTTTTGCAAAAATCGAAAGTAGGCTAAAAATACCTACAAAATGTAGTGTAGATGAAAGAAAAAATCGCTAAAGGGAATTTAATTACACGGGGAGCCAAGTAACAAAAACAGTGCGGGAAACTTAAAGAGAAAAAGAAATATAATGAAAATAAAACAAGAGGTCTGACCCCCTCGAAGAAGGAGGGGTCAGGAAAGATGAGACAAGGGCCAATTAAGGCGGGAAAGTGAAAGACTCCCTAGGCCTCGGATACCATAATACCGTCGGGGTCGGAAAAGAACAAGAGTTGACCAAGGGAGGTCGACAGGAAAGAAGACGGAGAGGAGCCCGGCACAAGTAAGTGGAAGCAATGCCGGACTCAGCCGGGGTCCCGTGGTCGCCAACCCACGTCCCACAAGAAGTGAGCCCCTAGGGGACTAACTGAAAGAGAGTTGGTTCGATCCCCGCCCAGATAGTGGATTTTAGAAACAAAACTACCACTTTCAGAAACGCAAATAGCCCAGGGGTTCACTCAGCCTACTCCAGAAATGAGTACCACGGTACTTCCTGGGAGCAAAGACGGCCGGGCGTGGAGCTGACAACTCCATCCCATCAAGTGCTGATGTCACAAAATGTGGAAGCCTCTACCTTCCACTACTCCCAGGGCCTCCAGGGCCTGTACGGAGTTGGCTTTGCTTTTGATTAATATTTGATCATGGAAGATGTGTGAAGATATTACTTGAGATATTTCGTTATTGATTCATTTAGGCGCTTTGTGACATTCTGGTCATGGATCCCCGTTACTTGGGTGTGTGTGGAATCTAGTAATCCGTACCATTGCTATGGCTGTATTAGTGTTTGCTTTTGTTATTAGGGCTAGTATTTGACCGGGGTCTTACTTTAGGTACTGTACGCGTATTTACGTCTTGAAATGTTCTGTCATTTGAAACTTTTGAAAGTTAGCCCATGTTATTTAAAACTGTGTCTGGAAAGTGGCCAAGAACATGTTTGTAACATCTCGCCCAGTTAACCAGTTAACCCGGCGCGGCCAATCAGGTAATTTCTAGCTCTCAAGTGACGCGCAGAGCTGATCGGGACAGAGCAAAGCTTCGTTTCCTTTGTGAAGCTAGCCGAGGACTTCCGAATGTGGCACGCGAGGAGAGTCGGCACATGCTCGAAGGAATTTTAATCGCGAGCCGAGGGGTGGCTGACACGAGCCAATCACGTGGCTGACAGAACCAATGGAATTAGGCGTTAAATTGATAAAAGCAATTAGCACAATTAGTATATTTACCAGCGGGAGCCTCCGTGGCTTAGGCGGCAGCACGCCGGCCTCTCACCGCTGGGTCCGTGGTTTAAATCCCGGTCACTCCAAGTGAGATCTGTGCTGGACAAAACGGAGGCAGACAGGTTTTTCTCCGGGTACTCCGGTTTTCCCTGTCAAAATTTCATTCCAGCAACACTCTCCACTATCATTTCATTTCATCTGTCATTCATGTAATCATTGCCCCAGAGGAGTGCGACAGGCTTCGGCAGCCGGCACAGTTCATATCCTCGCCGCTAGATGGGGGCCTCATTCATTCCATTCCTGACCCAGTCGGAGACTGGAAGCAGGCTGTGGATTTTCATTTTCAGTATATTTACCAGCGATATATTAACACTTCAGGACACCAGAGAAGTTGTCAAAAAAATAAATAAGAATTTTTATATATATTTGCGGCTAATTAAATGCTTAAATATGGAACAAAATTATATTCGCTATTAACGCGCCATTTAGGCAAGTATTTTATGAGGTGACGCCAACTTTATCATCGGAGTGGGAGAGACGCGACGAAGATCGTGGTTCTTATTTCTCAAGTCTTCGCTGAGAGTGGACGTGCCAATCGACTTCACTACAATTATGGAAAGAAGACAAAGCTTTCATATTAGAGGCAACGTTGAAAGAAGCAATGCAACAAGAATTGATTAACCAGCGAGAATTACGGCAAATACTTGCGGAATTACAACACAACATTTAATCTGTTATTACGAGATTAAATAAACTACGAGAATATTAGTAGAAACGATGCTTCAAAGTGATTGAAAATGTTATATTTCTACGCATTTCATCACCATGTTGAACCAGCAAAAGTTGAGAGGAGAGTTAAACATCGTTGAATCTACAGAGAGTGGGATGTCTTACTAAGATGCTACAGGGAGCATAGCTATGACGACAACGAGAATATACGAAATGACATAATACTTACGTCGCGGGGGGAGATGAACATCTAGTCTCTTCTGCATAGATCAAATCTACACCTACAAGAGTCATTTCATCGACTACAATGATGGATACCCACATCTATCTGAACTGCGGCGAAGAAGACAGAAGAAATTCCAGTACGGGCGTGGCTAGGGTTATCCCAGCGCGATTCAAGAGAGAAAGGCTTTCCCATCTCATTAAGAAGATTGCCGAGCAGAATGGACGACAACACGATGATGTCAGAGTTCGAATCCAGTTCCTGGCAGTTTGGCGACTTCCGAAGCAGATCGAGGAGGGTCCCACACAATATCTTGAAGGGGCGATTTCTCAGAAACATTCCGTTTCTGATGAACAACTAGGGAATTCCACTTCTAGTCAACTATATCCAGCACCAGGTAGTCTCGAGACCAACGAAATATCCCATTTTCTAGAATTGTAGAAACTTTTGAGAATATCAGACAACTTTGTATATTAATGCCATGTTTCTACATCTTCGAAATATTTTAATATTTTTCGATTTTATATTTTCATCGCTATGTCATGTAGAAGTTTCATTTTTCGATTTTCATCGATATTTAGATTTGCAAGTGATTTTTTGACGATTTAGATTTGCTATTTTGAATTTAGAATTGCATACGATTGCGAATATATTTGACTGAGATTTAATTGTTTAATTTGAATTTGTTTTGCTTGAATTTTGCTTAGATTGGTTACATTCGAATTGTATTTCGAATGTACTTATTTTAAATTGGATTATATCGTTTTTTGATAACGAAGGATGTTTAATGGAAACTATGTTCCAAGAATACTATATTGAAGTATATTTTAAAGAATGCGATCGTTGATGATCTATTTTGAGGATCTGAATGAAGTTATAGTCTGATAACTTATTTGACAGATCTGGTAGTGAATATTTATTGAGAGATTCACAAATGTAAAAGTAAGGAACTTTATTAGAATTGTATTAGAGAAAGAATTGGAAAGTAAATACAAGTTACGACGTAATATTGAAAGAGTAAAATGTATAAGAAATACTTGGGTGAAGTATAACAGCTGATTGGAGCTTACATTGAAATGTTATTTATGAAGAGAATTTAAGTGTTATTGAAAGAATAGTTTTATATTGTATTACCTGTTAAGATAATTTATCGTAAGAACCAAAATATTTTTATTACGGTATTTTTATTAAATGTGTTTGAACTGCATTAAGAATTTATTAACGAGATGTTGTGTATTTTGAGAATAGAATGTTGTATTAGGAAGAAACTACGAAGTACATCTAGGAAAGATATGTATTATATTCCCATGTTGACGGAGGAACATGTTGTATTTATGGCAATGAGCACCGTTATGTCATTTTTTCATTTGCTGAAGAAATATCTGTAGAGACAGGTCTGCGTAATATTTATGATATTGAAAGTAAGAATTGTTAACAGGCAGTATTATTGTACAGGAGTATTTGAAGTTATTGAGATAGTCTCAACAGTTGAAATTCCTTGAAAAGAGTAGGACAGTGGATCCTTGTTGAAATTGTATCTGAAAGAAATTATAGGAGCAATGGATCTTTGTTAAAGCTGAGAGTAAGCTGAATTCTATTAAAATGGTTCTATGTAGACATTAATTAAAGGTAATTATTCGACGGAAAGGAAAGTTATATTAATTAACTATTTTCATTTCTACGACAGAATGCCTCCGTGGCTTAGGCGGCAGCACGCCGGCCTCTCACCGCTGGGTCCGTGGTTCAAATCCCGGTCACTCCATGTGAGATCTGTGCTGGACAAAACGGAGGCAGACAGGTTTTTCTCCGGGTACTCCGGTTTTCCCTGTCAACATTTCATTCCAGCAACACTCTCCACTATCCTTTCATTTCATCCGTCATTCATTTAATCATTGCCCCAGAGGAGTGCGTCAGGCCTCGGCAGCCGGCACAGTTCATATCCTCGCTGCTAGGTAGGGGCTTCATTCATTCCATTCCTGACCCGGTCGGAGACTGGAAACAGGCTGTGGATTTTCATTTCATTTCTACGACAGACCTGTAAGAGGAGGTGAACGAACTATGTCTATACTTAGCTGTACGGATTATAGAATCCTGGATTGAAGTATTTTATACCGATAAAGACATAGTAATGTGAAAGATTTTCTAGATTCTGAAAGAATTAAGTTGAGAGAGGAAGGAGTAAAGTTTATGTATATATTTTAAGTTTGAAGTAGGTTTTTATGCCAGTTGTAAATATTGTATTTAAAGATGAATAGTTGACGAACTTCATCGTAAATAACCCTGTATAATATTGATAGGAATTATTTAAAGCAATTTATGTTCGACCCCCACTATTATGTGTCAGGAAACTGTATCATAATGATGGTCATTATAACATTCTTTTTCATTATGATACAGTTTCTCCAGCCAATCAGAGCTCGTTCATTGACCAATTAGGTAACGATACCTTCACGCGTGCGCTCAAAATCCAACATGTCTATATAAATTACCGAAAGTGCACCGTCCATAATGTTCTCGTAAATAAACTGGTGAATATGAGACACTGTACCTTAATATCCTTAAATCCAATTTCTACACAGCGGGTTGTTTTCAAACGAATTCGGTGACATTTTTACTGAATACTGATGCTCAATCTACACATACGGCATTGAAGCTCACAGAGCGCATGCGTCGGTCGGTCAGTGAGCTTGGACATCAGAGATATCCTACCCTGCGCAGCACCCGATCACAAAATTCTAGTGACAATCTCAACAGATATTTATGAATATTTATGTTAAAACATATAATAAAGTTGTAATTATCGTCGAACATAAACAGTCGTATGCAACTCGCCTATAATGGTAATTAAGACACTCGTATGGAAATTATAAAACTCGCGTACGCTCGTATTATAAAAAATACTCGTGTCTTAATTATAGCCATTATAGGCTCGTTGCATAATGTACTATTAAAGCGTATTTTTAATGTTAACTGATGATAGTAGTTTTTTTATCGCTTCTGAGGAAGGATATTAGGAAAATAGGAGACGGGAGTTATATGGTATGGATTAATAAATAGTATTTGTAATGACGGAGATCCACGTCAGGGGTACATTCATTTGTTTTGCGGGGAATTTAAAATTGACACTAATTTTATTTTTGTTGTTAACTCCCGTGATCCAGGGCACAGCAGTCGGGTGCAAGAATTCAAGATAGTTTAGTGTATGTTTCTTAGAGGAACATATTATTAATCTGTTGATGTTTTAATGTTATAAACTAATTATTTTCAAACTGAACGTAAGTTTTTTAGACATGTTAAATGTTTTCAAATTGTAACTGGAATTTATACTTCCAACGAACGTGTCAAGAATAAATGACAGGCAGGTGACTTACGTTTTCCTGATCATTTAATAGAAATTTGGTTTTGTCTTTTGTAGAAATGTGTTATAGGGTAGTAGAGGAGCAAGGGGGGTTTAAACCCATAGCGTCAGCAGATTTTAAATTGCGCGTGCCTGAGCCAAGTAAGATTATCGATATCTCTCGAACTCGTGGTCGGAGGTTCACGAATGAGGTGTTGTTGGACTCTAGCTGACGGGGGCTTTGCTATGGACAACTCATAATATTTTTTTTAAAAAATTGAAAATTTTTGTTTTTGAAAGTACACGATAGTTTGAAAACCAAACATGATAGGACGTTGTGCCATAGTTCAAACGAATGGTCTCCATGACCTTCATTTTTTACAATAATTTTATTTTTATTTTTTGTGCTTTTTTGAAAACAGTCCAATTTTGAAATTTTTATATTTTGGAAAATAACAAGTTTACAAAAACGTTTCTTTGACATAAATGAAAGGTCCTGACGCTCTTCACTCCCAAAATAAATTTCAAGTCTCTAGGACAAAACCTGGGTAGTAGTGGTGTGGTAGTGTGGTAAGGAGACTTTTGCTACCAGTCGCGTGCGAGCTTGAATACGTATGGCTATGTTGGGAAAAGGTCAGGTGGTGGGGGTGGACTAGGGTTGAGTGAGGGGTCGTTTAAATCGTATGTTTCCGCTCTATTTGATGGTGAGGTTATATTTTTAAATGGGTGGAATTTGGAAACGCAATTCGGGGCAAACATGTTGTTTTGACATTTTTGTTAATATCTTGGGAACGCCTAAGACTAGCACAAAAGTTGACATGTCATTATATTTTTCGCGTTGCCCTCTTGACGATCATGTCTTTGTTGAGTAGGAGGAAAACCCATTTTGGGGTAAAACCATGATTTTAAACCTTTTGTTATATTTGGCGAATGCATGATCGGATTTTAACAAATGAGGTGTCCTAGGACTCGAGATAACGCCCTGTTTCCAATGTGATCATTAGTGTTTTAAAAAATCACAAAGGGCCTAACGCCAAAAAATGAATTTAATTTTTGTTTAAATAATTTAAAATTTTTAAATAAAGGGTGGTCGTAGACAGAGAAAGATGATACCGCAGTGACGTGTTTGAACGAGGCTATCACCGGCCATGGTGAATACAGCAAATGGCTATTTCGACGGGGCGATGTATGGCAGAACGAGTAATTGCTTATCAGTATTATGACAAATGATAATTGTTGACAAAGGGGCCCTAACGATGAAATAAAAAAAATATTATTATTTAAAATAATTTTTTATTGTAAATGAAAAGTGGTGGTAGACAGAGAGACGATACCGCTTGGCGTGTGTTTGACCAAGCCTGTTGCCGACGATGGTGGCCGTGCCCGGATGAAATGAATCGCTATTTTGGCGGGACGGCGGGGGAGGCTTATGACGGTTGGTTTTTGTTAAGTGTTATGGAATTTGAACAGTAAATGTTAGAAAAATGATGATTTGTGGGTACTACCATAAAAAAATTGGATTACAGAATGTTTTTGAAATATTTTAATCATACTATCAAAAAATATGTTTGGACTTTGGATGCAATTAGAAAGTCTCCTTCCTTGTTTTACAAAATTGTATGCAATTACACTGAAAATCAACCAGGGTATAGATAGCTATGAGCGGTGTATGAGCCTCCTTAAGTGAATAAGGTCTGATGATTTTCGCATGAGGAACGAAACAAGCCTTTATTTTTAATCAGAATATATATACCCGTATATAGGGTGTCATTTATGTACTTGAGTACCCTTAAGGAACGTGTAGGGGATGGGTATGGGATCAATTTGAGATAGGGAACCTCGGGTCGGAATGGCCTCCTAACCCCACAAAACAGGTGTTTCAGGCCCTCCGCCCCTGTTAAGTAGGGAAGCGCCATGTATTACTCTGAGGTCAGGCACTCTTTCGCTGTCAACGTTCTTGGCGCGACCACCGCTCAACGCTGCGTTAGCCGAGAGCTGCATTCCTCTTGCCAATTGATAGTTCCGTCGTCTTTAACTACTACTGAAACACACGTAACTCGTTGATACTAATAATCAAAAGACAATTAATTTACAGAATCAACGATAGTTTAAAAAATCAGCACAGAATAAACACGCACTTGACTACACCTCCTCATACACCTCGAAAAATTAAGAAAAAGAAAAAAATGGAGGCATGGCACCCCAGGAAAAACGAACCCGGGACCACCGTGTCACCGCGCCTCGCTGTTATCCTCTCGGCTAACGCAGCGTTACGCGGTGGTCGCGCCAAGACCGTTGACAGCGAAAGAATGCCTGACCACAGAGTAACACATGGCGTGCTTCCCTACTTTACAGGGGCGGAGGGCCTGAAACACCTGTTTTGTGGGGTTAGGAGGCCATTCCGACCCGAGGTTCCCTATCTCAAATTGATCCTATACCCATCCCCTACACGCCCCTTAAGGGTACTCAAGTACATAAATTACACCCTGTATAGAATTGTGGTGACCAACTGGAAAGGTATCTTCAATTAGTTGTCAATATCAGTTACAGCTGTCGGAGCGTGCCACAATGCCCCACTACCCCTGCGTTATGCGCGTCGTCTCTCTCCTCCACTTCTCCACACATTTCGGGCAGTATTCTAAGTCATGTCACATAACGTAAGGCAGCCTCACATTCTGCTGACTACTGACCTCGAAATCGATAAGTTAGTTATAACTAGGGCTCGGATTTTTAGGTATTAAAAATCGGGAAAATATTTAATTTTTATGTATTAAAAATATTGAAATATGTGACAAAAAAGTAAAAATGTTTAATTATAATTAATTTATTAATGTGAATATAAACAATATGCAGTACTCATGAATGCAATTTATTCTATGTCTCACTGACTGCTGAAGCATTACAATACACAAGATACATCTTCAGGTTGTCCATCACAAATGACCGACGATTAACGCGAAACACTTATTCTGAAGGCACGAAACTGCGGCATATATTTCTTGCCCTTGAGGTGTTGTGCAACTTGAGATAGCTGTTCAGCCTTGATTGCTTTCCCACTTGGTTGGAAGAACAGAACGCCCCAATCAGAGGTTAAATTATCTTTAAATTCTGCAACAGACGATAACTTGTAGTTGTTTTTACTTTAGGCATCGTTAAACTGCCTTACACTTCACAGTGCCAGAAATGAACTGCATGTGAGTGACACTGGTTCCAGGTAGCTGGGGAGGGGGGAGGGGGGGGGGGAGAAGGTCTAGCACGTAGCTCAATATGGCTATGGACAAGGAAATCCCCGGCTTCCACCGTGAGTAGCACGGGGCGACAAGTTAAGAATAACACAGTTGGAAGCTGACATACGCTGTGCGTGAAGATTAGATAGCTCACAGGTTATTCCCCGTTGGAGTAACACAGAACAAAAACGCAATAAACTGAAAGATCTAGCATACTGATTTAAAAAATGTAAATAGTATGTCTTTTTATGTGATAATAAGTGAAAAGCATACTGATTTAAAAAATGTAAATAGTATGTCTTTTTATGTGCTAATAAGTGAAAAGCAGGAATTTATGTATTTATAGACAAAATGTTTAAAATATGTATTTACATTAAAAAAATATTTATTTACCTAAAAATCCGAGCCTTAGTTATAACTGCCCAGGAACTAGCGTTCTAGATCTCGTTGACTGACTGTCAGTCAATTGTGCTCTGAAAGAAGTTCATTTTCCGTATTGACAGATTCACTATATAACAAAGGAGAAACTGTTCCGCCTAGTCAATACATTTATTTACAACAAGTTATAAACTTGCTATTGTATGGTACATGTTTCGGGGCCTCTAATACTGGTCCCTTCTTCAGCCATAAATTAAGTTGCAAAATCCAGCATAATTAAAGATATCATAATAAAAATACATAAAATAATGTATTACTTTTTACTGATGCGCACTCATGTTACTTCTCATGATTAATATGTTCTTTTTTTACCTCATTTCACCCATTCACTCATTATTGTATGAATTTTTTATTATGATATCTTTAATTATGCTGGATTTTGCAACTTAATTTATGGTTGAAGAAGGGACCAGTACTAGAGGCCCCGAAACATGTACCATACAATAGCAAGTTTATAACTTGTTGTAAATAAATGTATTGACTAGGCGGAAGAGTTTCTCCTCTGTTATATAGTGACTGTCTGCCTGTAACTCATTGTCACTGCACGCACTAATTGGCAATGGATTGACAGGTAAATCAGTAATTCCCTGCTTGGCGTATAATAATAATGTGTCTCTCCTGTTTCATAATTAACAAGAATTCTAAATAGACACGAACATGTAAAATAATGAAATGAAAAAAGCAAAATTAGTTTTCATATTAACAAAAGTAATCAATACATACAAGGTAATATGTATTAGGCAGGATATTTTTCAAGATTAATAAAAACCGAACCACGACAGTGGTTGCTTCCAAACTAACACAGAGCGTGGTGATACTGGTCGATACACATCATGTGATTATTCCTGTAATCAATGAGGGCCGCATACGAGGTAAAACCACATGACAGCAATATTAATTACAGGCACACCCGTTAATTAATATCATTCTTTAATCGTATCGAAGTACTAAGGAACACATCATTTTAACTGTGTTCTATGGGCTTTTATCTTTGCCCAGTACTCCTTCGTACGTTGCCGGTGTTGCTCTTTTCCCTCTTACGTCCACATCTTCTCAGTCTTCAACTTTGTTTTTTCTTGAAAACCCTGTTGGTCGTTTAGTTTCTTCCTTGCGTTCTTGAATATCTTCACAGGTAATCTCCAACTCCTGTAGGTCACTTTCTACCTCTTCGAACCAGTCTGGTTTGGTCTTCTTATCTTTAAAAACGCAAGATGTTCAGCAAAGAACATATAGCCTATTTTCTCCTAAATGTATGGGTATACGTATTACTCTTTGTCCTCACCTCTAAAACAATCACCTCAACCACCATGTATTTCTTGTTTTCTTTTATATTGATGACTAGCAAAAGTGCCCGGCTTCGCCCGGTGGACTTGTTTGTTTTATGGATGATAATGAATACTACTACAGAACTGGCACATAATACTTAAATTAACAGAAAAAATATTTTAAAAATACAACCTTTTGTGGTGGTGGTGGTGATAAGTAGTACAGTATAATGGACGTAACATTCTGGTCATTTTCCCGTAATGACAATGACAATAATGAATAGGGAAACGGCTGTTTACTAACTGCAGTACTGACACATGTAATTTACAATTGAATTGAAAAATATGCTTAGAAAGAGGAGTAGGCTATGTGACATAAAAGACACTGCCTAGGGCATATATCTCATTGGCTGTTAGAAAAGTAGATCAATAGTGTCATCTTTTGTCACATAGTGCCATAGGAAAATAATCAGAGCACTTTGGAAAACTTCGGCTGTCCCGAGCTCCTGAAGTAGCAATAGTGTCATTTATCGCCACATACCGCACAAGGATAAGGATCTGAATAAATGAAAGTAAATTTGAGAGCACCAACGCTTCTTGCAGCTGATTACCTCTATGTACTGCACCAACACTATCGCACTTATACAGAGGCATAATTTTTTCATGATGATAACCGTTTTCCGGGGCCTAAGAAATCTTCTTGCAATAATTTCTCCCAGTGACTCCAATTTATAAGCAGCGCAAGTTGTAACTATTTTCGCAATTCTTGTAGGGGTGACGTGATGCAGCTCGCATTGCCAGCCAACAATTGACTTATTAAAGTATTCTTACAGTTACATTATACGGACATGAATGGTTCTAGGACCTTAAAACGTAGTTTTCAAGTTCATTTTGTCCGTTGTTCTAAATGTAGGGAATGGAGAGAGTTGTTCAAAATATCAAGTGGACAATGTTACCCGCAGAGTTTCGAAGGGCAAGTACATTAAGTTTGGTTAAGATCGGTGAAACGATGTAGGCATGTGCCAAAGGGCCTAAATGCAGGGAAAGGAGTGATCTGTCCGACATTTCATGTAAACAGTGTTACTCGCAGGGTTCCAAAGGGTAAGTATACAAATGTTGGTTCAGATCAGTGAAACGGTGTAGATTTGTATAAATAACAGACAGACAAACCAATATTGAGCTTTATACCGTACTAGCAATAGTGTCCGGCTTCGCCCGGTATATTTGTTTGTTTTATGGATGATAATGAATACTACTACAGAACTGGCACATAATACTTAAATTAACAGAAAAAAATATTTAAAAAATATAACTTTTTGTGGTGGTGGTGGTGGTGGTGGTGGTGGTGGTAGGGGTGATAAGTAGTGAAGTATAATGGACGTAACATTCTGGTCATCTTCCCGTAATGACAATGACAATAATGAATAGGGAAACGGCTCTTTACTAACGACAGTAATGACACATGTAATTTACAATCGAATTGAAAAATATGCTTAGAAAGAGGAGTACCGTAGGATATGTGACATAAAAGACACTGCCTAGAGCCTATATCTCATTGGCTGTTAGAAAAGTAGATCAATAGTGTCGTATTTTGTCACATAGTGCCATAGGAAAATAATCAGAGCACTTTGGGAAACTTCGGCTGTCCCGAGCTCCAGAAGTAGCAATAGTGTCATTTATTGCCACATACCGCTCAAGGATAAGGATCTGAATAAATGAAAGTAAATTTGAAAGCACCAACGCTTTTTGCAGCTGATTACCTCTATGTACTGCACCAACACTATCGCACTTATACAGAGGCATAATATTTTCATGATGAAAACCGTTTTCCGGGGCCTAAGAAATCTTCTTGCAATAATTACTCCCAGTGACTCCAATTTATAAGGAGCGCAAGATGTAACTATTTTCGCAATTCTTGTAGGGGTGACGTGATGCAGCTCGCATTGCCAGCCAACAATTGACTTATTAAAATATTCTTACAGTTACACTATACGGACATGAATGGTTCTAGGACCTTAAAACGTAGTTTTCAAGTTCATTTTGTCTGTTGTTCTAAATGTAGGGAATGGAGAGAGTTGTTCAAAATATCAAGTGGACAATGTTACCCGCAGAGTTTCGAAGGGCAAGTACATTAAGTTTGGTTAAGATCGGTGAAACGATGTAGGCATGTGCCAAAGGGCCTAAATGCAGGGAAAGGAGTGATCTGTCCGACATTTCATGTAAACAGTGTTACTCGCAGGGTTCCAAAGGGTAAGTATACAAATGTTGGTTAAGATCGGTGAAACGGTGTAGATTTGTATAAATAACAGACAGACAAACCTACATTGAGCTTTATACCGTACTAGCAGTAGTACCCGGCTTCGTCCGGTGGAATGATGATAATATTTCAGTCTCCTTAACACTCAACGTCATAAATTATATTTATTTATGTATTCATTTCTTACAATATCAAACCCAGTGACAATGTGTATACTTAAGTCACTATGGGAAGGCTCTGTAAAATAATGATCATTCTCGTGATATTTGTCTTTAGTCCGAGTCGAGATATGTCGTTAGTGGTCCCAGAATTCGTGACATCTCAGTCGTAGAAGACTATATGTGGTGGTGATTAGAAATATAATGGACTTAAAATCTATGTCATTTGCCCCCAATGACGTTGAGGGCGTAACATCTAGGTAATTTGCCCTACTGATCAGGATGATATTGAAAATTACTACATAACTGACATGAAACTTAGAAAATAATAGAAAAAGTTATTTTTAGGACTCACATTTCGGGAAAGACTTGATTATTTTTTGCCAAAGAGCTCCCACTTAGATCGCTATCTGGTTAAAAGTTTCGTCTTGTTAAGGTTTAAACTGTACGATAAATGTCTGAAGCAATTCCTCCAAGTGAAGCTTCCAGATTTCTCAGTCGATATATCGTTAACGTTCCTGAGCATCCAGTTGTCTTTTCTTCTGACGCAAAACATCTTCTACATAGTGATGATGAACATAGAAGCGACTACTGACACATATAACTTATCAACGAATGGGAAAAATTGATACTTTAAAGGAATGAAAGGAATAAAATAGAAAAGAGATGTACGATATACCATAACACTCGCTGTGAATTTTCTACGTGACCGGCTTACATGTTTCGGTACAGGTTCTCAAGAAGAGGAACCAGATCATTGGCATAAATGAATACAGTAACAGTAGATTAAATAGTATCCTAGACAGATGACTCGCAAAGTAACACGGCCTAATATACGATGTAATGGTTGAACTTCAGAGAAATGTTTCATCTCACTTCGCAGTTGTTATTTAATAAATACTAACATGTTTGTAGCTAACATTGAAATTAATGGAGTGCGTTAGGATAAACGATATTCCTTGTTTTTCCCTCTGGTGTATAAATAAATAAATGTTTAGGTGTGCCCACTCTTGAGCAAGCTACGTATAACTGATCATGAGAGGGGATCATGCAGGGAATTGCATTAGCTTGAAATCAAAAGGCATATCAGTAGGGATCAAAGGAATTCGGGGAATGAAGATATCTTCTCATTTGGCATAGCCTGTCAATACGACTACTACTGAACGGGTATATCAAACTTACAAACAAATGGAAATACACATTTTAAAAATCGCAGGCGATGAAGACTGTGGTGTTACTTAGTAGTATAATGGACGTAACATCTAGGTCATTTGCCCTTTTGATGAGGATGGTAATGAAAATTACTGTTGTATTGACACGAGAAACTTGCAAACTACCGTGGTAGAAAGAAATATTTCAAAATTCACAGGCGATGAAGAGTTATTGTGTGTGGTGATTAGTGGTATAATGGGCGTAACATCTAGGTCATTTGTCCTTATGATAATAATAAGGTAATGAAAAATGGCTACTAAACGAACATGGTGTAATTTTAAATCTGATATAGGTAATTCAGATTTCTACCTTCTATGTCTTCCAATGTCTGAACGTTATTTTCTGGCTTAGGCCTATACTGGATGCGTGTAGTGAAAGAGCTTATCGAGTACTGCTCGGGTCCAAGCTGCACTAACCTGAGAATATCGCAGATGATGACGATATATTATGATGACAGACGTTCGGGTGGGGTTTCCCGGTCCTATTCACATTGACCGGTGAATCACTCATTCTTTCGTAACACTACAGGGGTTTGAGCAAAGACGCAATATGAACATCTGCATAGTCAGCAATACTAGGTAACACGGCGAGGTCTGGACATTTCTCTCATGACACCTCGCGATGAATCAGCAAGCTATTCTCACACCTGCCCCCCCCCCTCCCCCCTCCACCCACCAATGTCTCACAACTTGTGGGACGTGGGTTTGCGACCACGGGACCCCAGCTGAGTCCGGCATTGCTTCTACTTACTGGTGCCGGGCTCCTTTCAGTTCTCTTTCCTGTCAGCCTCCCTTGGTCAAACTCTTGTTCTCTTCCGACCACGTTGGTATCAGGGTATCCGAGGCCTAGCAACTCTTTCACTTTCCCGCCTTAATTAGCCCTTGTCTAATCATTCCTGATAGCCTCATTCTTCGAGGTGTCAGCCTTCTTTTTCTTTTCTTAATATCTCATGTCTTCTGCTCAAGACCCTCAAGGAGGCAGGGTGTGTGTAGCCCCACCACTTCGGGTGCACCCTGGATAGTGCTACATCCTCAAGGGCTCATGGCTGGTGAGTTCGGGAGCTGGCAACCCTGAGGGTTTCCTGAGCGGGTCCGGTTTTACCCCTTTTTTCCATTGCCTTTGGGACGGACCCTGTCCTCTTTCCGGGAATGGAGTGGTCTGTCCGCAATTTCAAGCAGACAGTGTTACTCGCAGGGTACCAAAGGGTAAGTATACACATTTTGGTTCTGATCGGTAAAACGGTGTAGATTTGTGCCAAAGGGCCTAAATGCAGGGAAAGGGGTGATCTGTCCGCAATTTCAAGTGGACAGGGTTACCCGCAGGGTTCGAAAGGGTAAGTATAAAAATTTTGGTCCGGATCGGTGAAACGATATAGATTTTTGGCAAAAGGCCTAAATGCAGGAAATGGGGTGCTCTGTACGAAATTTTCGGTGGACAGTGATATTCACAGGGTTACAAAGGGTAAGTATACACATTTTGGTTCAGATCGGTGAAACGGTGTAGATTTGAGCCAAGGGGCCTAAATGCAGGGAATGGAGTGGTCTGTCCGCTATTTCAAGCAAACAGTGTTACTCGCAGGGTACCAAAGGGTAAGTATACAGATTTTGGTTCTGATCGGTGAAACGGTGTAGATTTGTGCCAAAGGGCCTAAATGCAGGGAATGGAGTGGTCTGTTCGAAATTTCAAGCAGACAGTGTTACTCGCAGGGTTCCAGATGGTAAATAACAACTTTTGAATGAGATCTGTGAAACGGTGTAGATTTGGGCCAAAGGGCCTAAATGCAGGGAATGGAGTGGTCTGTCCGCAATTTCAAGCAGACAGTGTTACTCGCAGGGTACCAAAGGGTAGGTATACAAATTTTGGTTCTGATCGGTGAAACGGTGTAGATTTGGGCCAAAGGGCCTAAATCCAGAGAATGGGGTGGTCTGTCCGAAATTTCAAGTGGACAGGGTTACCCGCAGGGTTGCAAAGGGTAGGTATACAAATTTTGGTTCGGATCGGTGACACGGTGTAGAAGTTTGCCAAAGGGCCTAAATGCAGGAAATGGGGTGGTCTGTCCGAAATTTTAAGTGGACAGTGTTATTCACAGGGTTACATAGGGTAAGTATACAAATTTTGGTTGAGATCGGTGAAACGGTGTAGATTTGGGACAAAGGGCCTAAATGCAGGGAATGGGGTGGTCTGTCGGAAATTTCAAGTGGACAGGGTTACCCGCAGGGTTCCGAAGGGTATGTATACAAATTTTGGTTCAGATCGGTGAAACGGTGTGGATTTGTATACATAACAGACAGACAGACAGACAGACAGACAAACATTGAGCTTTATATATATAGATTTTCACATGCTAGTGCAACAATCACAATAACGCAGGTTATCACATAAATTCTACACACACACCCATGTACACGGGGCAACATGACCATGATGTGTAAGCCCCGCAAATGAAATATTAACTGTGCATACGATAGCATAGAGAATACTACAGTCCAATACAATCCTTGATTGCCAATCGGTCAGTTTTCCCATGTGTCCTTTAGCAAATTTTACCGGACTATCATGATACAGAGTAAATCGTTGTTGCCTAGTGACAACCTGTCCATCAATGGTGCGGCGTTGACTATCATGATACAGTGTTAGTCGTTGTCGCCTAGCGACAATATGTCCGTCAAGTTATTAGATCGGTGAAACGGTGTAGACTTGTGCAAAAGGGCCTAAATGTGGGGAATGGAGTGCTCTGTCCGAAATTTAAAATTGAATCTGGCTATCATATACCGGTACAAAAATATTTTTTCGAATCCGACTGGTAGTTCCAGAGATTAGCGCGTTTAAACACATAAACACACAAACACACAAACTCTTCAGCTTTATTATATTAGTATAGTTGATGATTTAATATCAAAACTACTAACTTAAAGTAATGCATTCACGTCCGTTAATCTCGATATTAAGCCTAAAAACTTAAGAATCCTTCGTTTTAGGTATCTTCCCCTTTAGAAAGTCACGGCGATCACAGTAGGTTGGTGCTGCAACCACTTGCGTCTAGCTACCATGATGTCGGCGGGGCTTCGGGGCCCTTCGCCTGCTATCGGCAAACCTCGCATTAGCTCGGATGTTCCCTCCATTGTCAGTTAAACACGTGCTACTGAGCCATGATTCACCAAACTAGTGGAATGTAATAAATCTGAAGTTCTGTTCTCTGAAGTATTTCAAGTTATTCGTGCTACAGTACAGCTTTGTAATTCTTCTGTGATTAAATCGTTTAGTTTACGAACTACCGTAACGTATTGATTGATGTAATGGAAAATTATTATCATTCAAGGCAAGTGTGCTAAACCTACAATAAAGTCTCTGTTTGCCACGAAGAAGCCACCAAAGGAGCTCCGTAAATTGACTTTCGTTAAGCCTGACGGAAAGGAGTGAGAAGATATAAAAACTACATTAATAGAAACGACTTATATGTCCCTATAAAGCACACAAGGACTCATTTTGGTACATATTTTATTCATCCGTGACTTGTCTTATGAACACTAGAGTTAAATTTGTAATTCTATTGTGATTAATTTGTTTAGTTGACGAACTACCGTGTTAAGTAATGTAATGGAAAATTATTATTATTCAGGTCTTTACAGAATGCTATGAATGTAGCTATAATGTACAGTACATATAATTATAATATAGTGCGATAAACCTACAATAAAGGATCCAAGCTCAATGCACAGTTCCACACAGTCTGCTGTTTATTTGCACACTGAGCATTGAGAGTGCAGAACTGACGCGAGGATTGCCGATAGCAACCGAAGGACTCCGAAGCCCCGCTGACATCCCGGTAGCTAGACGCAAGTGCTGCAACCTACAATGAATTAATATAGGCTACGTCTTGTACGCCTCTGAGTGTTGAATGGGCAGTCAGTTTAAAGCAACCAGGAGAGAGAAGCGATCTTGCTGGAAGTGCTTAAAGGAACTCGGAGTGCGGTCGAGGCTAGAAATTGAACTATTACGAAATTGCCATACTTCAGGAGGCCAGGCATTTACAAAGCAGAACAATTTATTACCCACGAAACACACAAGAGGACAGCACCGTACAGAGGCATTGATAAGGCTGTGGTTAATGACAACGTGTATCTTGAATCTCCTTTTTCTAATGCCTTCTGTTTATATGCGATGCTGGGGCTGTGATTATTAACAAACGAGTGTAGATATTAGCCTCTCCCTTGAGCTAAATGTCATTCTATTTAGTATCTGTGTAAAGAGCTCGTCCACATCATTTGTAAAAGAATTCAAGTTTTAAAAAAGGTTAACTATATTAGGATTTCTTCGCCAGTCAACAGCGTGAGAGACCAACACGCTAGCCCAGAGCCAAACATGTCCTTAAAACATTAGTGTTATTAACTGAATGAGATACAACGTGTTAGCAAATAATGTATTGAAATAAACAATTTCTTCACTGTAGTATTGAGCCCGTATCCGCTCATGTATTTAATATATCTTTGAGAGCATACTCACTCATCATGCTCAGTTCGATAGAACGCACTCTGAAGCTTCCTCATGATTATTACGCTATTTTGACTTCGGCGAGGACTGCTTATTTTCTTCCTGGAGATATTTTACATACAATTTTGATACCACATATCTCAGGAACATGCCACACATCATTCTGTTTCATTTACCATTCATCTATGCCTTTAGAATTGGTAAATATTATTTTTGGTTTACACCGCAGACATGCAGGGATGGATGTAATTAGTCGCTCAATGACTTAACAACTTCCGTGGAATCAGGAAGCAGTTCCTGGCTGCATCACACCGTCTTGACAGTCCGCTGTGACTGCACGTGTTGTGCCCATAGTCCGTCAGATTGACGAAGGCCACGTTTTGGCATAGGTGAGTACCCCATAGTTGGGAGGAAATTATCTACAGCCATCGTGCTGAGTGCTTCGCAATATTACAGCGAACAGTATTTATTTTTGGCTGTGTCAGGCCGGTGAGACGATATTCTGCAAAGCGAAAGTTATTTCGAGTGAAGTTAACATTTTTCACTGTACCACGAGGACCGTGAACACGTCGTCTGAAGTCAGACGAAATATTCAGGCTACTGTAAATTATAACAGCCTAGTGAACGCCACAAACGAAACGAATCATGGCCATATTACGCATCACACGTGTTCATTTGTGATTGCTATGATTTTTAGCTATATTAGAAAGTGTAGATTCTGTGAGAGATACCACGAGTATCATAGATTCTGTGGCAAGAAACCAGAGCGATATTTATAATCACCTACAATAGTGTCAAGCCAGTGAGAGCATGTTGTACTACGTAAAGTTTGTAGAATCTGTGAAATTTATTGCCACCATGCAGTGTGAAACGCACCACGTGATAAGTGTATTCTACCGTCTACGTGTGAACGTCCAGATGGAGTAACTCATTTATGATGAGGGGAGACGCAAGGAAATAACCCAGTAATGACGGGAATGTTTGACCAGTATCCTGAGGAACAAACCGAGTACGGGATGAAGGAAGAAGAGGACAGATTAGGACCCTTGGTCTTACCTATAAATATGCCAGGAGAAATGGAGGCATATTACCCCTTCTAACGTGAAGTTTGGAAGGTGAGCAACAAGGAATAGTAAACGTGAGTCCTGTATCTTCATCATTGTAAAAGGTTTGTTCAGGCAGATGTAATTTGAAGTATTTTTAGCCGAAACTATGATAGTAGACCACTCAGGCACGATTAGAATATGTCTTTCTTTCTTTATTTCTTTCTTTCTTTCTTTCTTTCTTTGGCACTGGGGCAATCTTTCGTTAGACACCCATACCGTGTTCTATACGGGGGAGCACATTTCACAGTATATTTTCAGTGTATTATAGACCAGCCAAGAGCAGGCTGAATTATGTCATGTAAAGGTCATCTTAAACCAGAAGATGTAGACTTCCGATAAACTTTGGAAACGCCCTATGCTCTTGGACCCTTCATTGATTTTGAATACATTTAGCGTATCGTGTTTCAGTCGACAGATACTGAAACATTTTTTGTACTCTTTAGTTGACAGTTTTGTGAGTACTATTTACCACGATAAGTTCCCGGAAGGAACGAACTCATGTCCAATACGATTGGTGGGGACATGAGGTTAAATCTACAAGCGTATCATTTCAAAACAGCATCGCAGAGGTTAGATGTTGTTAATTTTGTTTAAGAATGTGCCGAGCAATGCACAAAAACCCATGTGTTCAATGAATAGATGAGTGACATATCAGCCACGTCAGTGCAGTTAAGCTGCAGAAGTGTATATTCTTTTATTTAATCTTCTTTGACATTTTTTGCAACGCTACATTATTTGAAAGGGTAACACACTGTAATAGACACTTTAAGGAAAGTGATTATCGATTTCATCGCAATCTGCAGAACACACCAGGACTTTATCATGTGTTTCTGTCAGATGAATTGCACAGTTTTTGTGATACAAATGAATGAAGCCAAGCCGTACTCAATGCTGTGTGGAGCGTATTTGACACGCGAGATGCTAGCAGTAGGAACCTGTTCTTACCCAGAATTCAGTGGGAGACGACTTTTATTGACTTTTATACTGCTAATTTACGTCAAAATCATATGGGATGTGAAGGTCAGTGTCATCAATTACATAACTAGGCTTTGGGGAAACAGTTATTCGAGCTGTGAACATCTGATGTTTGTTTACCACTGTAAAAGTGAGGGAATATTCGCTAATACGAATTCCTTATATTTGAGCTGATGAAGGTGAATCATCTAGTAAGCTGTAATAAAGGTTTAATACACATTTTAACTGACCCAGTTTTTGTATAATGTCAGGCTAGCTAATGTTATTGTTGTGTCTGTGAACACATTGTTGTAGTAAGGAAGGACGGATTAATGTTCCTTACGTTGTTGGTTTATTCCGGCGTCAATTTGAGCTGTGGCCTAGGCGACCGATGATATTTGCATGCAAATGGTGTAAGACGTGCTAACCTGTGTTATTGTTGCTTGAGCAGTTACTTAGCTCAGAGCATTGTGTTGTTGACTTTCAGAAGTCACGTTCTTATAGCGAATCTCAGGCGAGATCACATGCAGCCGACCACTGGTGTCCTAAACTAAACCATCTAATACATTACATAAACCTTGATTATAAGTCACATGCATAATTATCCTAAACCGACGGATTAATCATACTAATATATAAAAATGAGATGGTGTGTGTCTTTCTGACTGTCTGTCTGTGTGTTACTCAATAACGCAAGAACCACTGGTCCGATTTAAATGAAATTTTGCATGGATGTAGATGATTTACCATGTTTACATATAGGATACTTTTAATTTCGTTATTTTGCACTATTAAAAATGGCGACCATTTTAGTGACGTCACTACACCCTTTGGTTTCAAAATTTCATATTTCCATATCAAATACAAAGAGAACGCTAAGAAATAGCAAACTTTTGATGGCACATACGAGCTTCAAAATTTAATTTTCTATCCGAACGGTCCTTATCACTTTTCATATATCTCCAACGGTTAGCGAGTAAAACCCACATATGTGACGTCACTACACCCTTTGGTTTCAAAATTTCATATTTCCATTTCAATTAAAAAGAGAACGCTAAGAAGTAGCAAACTTTTGATGCATACGCGAGCTTTAACATTTAATTTTCTATCCAAAAGGTCCATATCACATTTCGTGTATCTCCAACGGTTAGCGAGTAAAACCTAAATTTGGGTAATAAAACACGGTCAACACCGAGCGGTGCTGTATATCTCTACATACATAAATATTGAAATTTGTATGTTTTTTTCGCAATTTCTACGGAAATTTGAGTTATTTACGCGTTTCAGACTGTTTGATTATGGATGGGCGCGAAAATATTTTTTTGGTCTGTCTGTTTGTTTGTTTGTCTGTGGACAAATTTGTTCCCTTATAACTCGAGAACGGCTGGGTGTATCAACGTAACATTTGGTACAGATATCCATCAGAGGCAAGACACTAATCATTGATGTAACCCTTCTCCGTACCTCTCATAAAAGAGGGCCTACCCCCTTAAAATGCATGCTGAAATAGGAGTAGAAGGACGAGACAAAGATCATCTTCAGCCCCTCAATGTGAGAGACAAAACTCGGGGGCCCTAAAGGGTCCCCGAAATCCACAGTTTAAGGCCCTAAAACCAACTGTTTTTGAGATATTCCCAGAAAACTAATTTCATTTAATAAACTAATGAACGAATACAAGCCGGTAACCATGACAAGAGATTCTCAGAGGTCCATCTATTGCTGTAAGACGCAATGCAATTCCATTAATTACATTGGTGTGAACGTTTGCAAACGGCTATAAGGTTATCACGGAACCAAATTAAGCTGTAAAATTCATCAATACGTATAATTCGCTTAAGGGGGTCAAGGGGTAAACTAGAATTATTTCACGCGATTTACACCTGCGGGTGTGGTACGGCAGGTCTATTATATTCCTATCCCTATATTATATTATTATTAGTAGTATTATATTATGGCGTACAACGACGAGACAAAGCCCCTCGGTGCCAGAAACAAAACTTGGGGGCCCTAAAGGGACCTCAAAAACTACATTATAAGGCCCTAAAACCAACAGTATCTGAAATATTCCCAGAAAACTAATTTAATTTAACAAACTAATTGTTACGTGCAATGCCCGTACCAACGTTTTTAAAAATGTATCTTCCCTATATGTGACTTCACGACCTTTGAAACGACCGCCTCATGACTTGGTTCCGATTGTGAACACGAGATGACAGTATCCGTCGGACTTCGGCGCTTCCAGCTGAGCTTGTATCTTCCACCGAGAGGGTGTGTTTGTGGTGTCTTCTGGTTTCATCCTATTCGAGTCATATTTGAAGGCTATTTCTTATATTCTACGTCATGGAACAAAAGGCTGTATATACATGATACCGCCAAATTAATTACATAATAATCACATTGTTGCTTGACGTATCAAGCTGTGATTGGTCAATTACATTAACATGAATGCAATGCTGTTTTTGACTTGTGATTCTCCGCCATCTTGTGATCTTCATTGTCTGTCGTCAAGTAAACAACAAGCCGGCTGCTGGTCAAGTGTATCTCTCCGTGTGCTGGGGGCCGTGGCCCCTAGCTACTATGAAATGTGGAAAAATGCTAAAAGGGAATTGCATATGATCTTCAGGATATTATTTCATCGTTTCGCAGTGAAGAAGAAATTCAAATAGTAATCGTATCTCGAGGCAGACAGGAGTGCTTGTGACTTCAAACGAAGCATGTGCTGGGTGGGCCATTTTCAGGCAATCTAGTGCCATATTACGTTATTTGGTTTGTGTGTTAATTATTTTATTTTTATTGTGTCTCCACAGAAAAGTTTTAAGGTACGTTATTAATTTTTATATATATTGTTATGGAGCTCCAATATAGGCCTTATATTAATGTTTTAATTCTGTATTTTGTTTCACCTGGTAGGCCTAATTTTTCGCCTTTACTAATGTTACCAGATATTAAAAAAAATATTGTTTTCTTCGTACCTTTGCAGACACGCTTCTAGTTTATTTTACGTTGTGAATTTGTATTTATTTAGTTTTTGGGTAGTCTTTGGGATTGCCCTATTATTAATTTAATTTACGATCCGATGCACCAGCCTCATGTCAATAGTGTTATAGCGTAATTCCTTCCTCCTTTTTATTTCTCTCTGGTGATTTTAAAATTAATTTTATGCTAATTGTTTGCCGTAATTCGATTTGACATGCGGTCGTCTAATTGGTGGCCATGTTTGTTTTTTGTTTGGCCCGAGTGCATTCTGGTCTTGAGAGTGCAGTCTCTTGGCGCCGACCGGGAGACTCAAATCTGTTGTGGTGTTAGCTTAATATGTTTTTTGGTAACCTTGTTGGTTTAACCTTGTGTTTTTGGTGAATGTTGCTGTGTTTTTCTCAGTCAGGAATGTATGGATTTCTTAATTAATCATATTTTATTTTATTAATTTAATTTTAATTTTTTTTCGTTTTGCATCGTGGGCCTTGATCTCTGCATGTCAGATCGGTATTGCGTTCTAGTACATTATCAAGCCCTTTCTCATTTAATAATGCCTGTCTACTGGTTTTCTTCCTTTGGGCTTAATTTTTTTTTTAATTTAATGTTTTCGTTTTGGTTCAGCAAGCAAGCATGTAAAGCCTTACGTAGTTTTCTAAGATAATTGTCTTATTTAGGCCTTAAGCCACGTGCATCTTCAGAGGGTGCTTTGGCCATAGAGTTTCTTCCTTTTTATAAATAATTTTGTTAAATTTTTCTTTTTTTCTTGCATCTTCTGATAATTAAATTTTATTTTAAATTTTTAAGCAACTGTTGTGGCATTATTTCATCGGCGACAGTTCTCTTAGTTATTGGGGGGTGTGTGTAGTCGAGCCTGTGCGTTCCCCTTCTCCACCTTCCTTCTACCCCTTTTGGTGTTCTTCTGTTGGGGCATGTCATCTGGAGGTGATTTTGCTGTGGAAGCGATGCGGACCTCTGAAGACAGGTAAGTAAGCCCATCCACCCTGGCCATCCACGGTGTCATTTTGGTAGCAGACCGAGCTCGTGTTCGCTTCTGCAAATATTCCCCCCCCCCCCCTCCTTTCCCGCAGGCTCGCTTTATGGACCCTTCTGGTGCTGATGGAGCGGTTGTTGATGGGATCTGTCATGTCAGTGCACTCGATGTTGTTTAATGCTAATCCTTGTCGTTTGTTTGATTTCATGTTTGCCTCTGAAAATCCATGTGGTGATATGTAAGTGACCGGTTCCAAGCGAGGTGTCTGTGCTGGTTTTTATCCTGTTTGTAATGCAATATCCCCACTGAAAAAGAAGCTCGGTGAGTAACTGGCATGTGTTCTTGGCATGGGAAATGTGGGTTGCTTGATTTTCTGATAGCCTACATGCTGCTAGTGAAGACCTCGAGGAGCCCTGTCTGAAGCTGTTCGCCATGTGCTTTGTGGCAATTTTTGTAATTTAGCTTCCTGTTCTCGAGCCAAGCAGACGGTGACGTATGCAGTTCTGGGCAGCATTGTGCATGATTTTGTATAGTATTGTGGCTGGGTTCGAGTGTCAACCTAATCTATGGTGTTGGTAATTGGTAGTTATGGTATTGTTGTGAAAGTGTAAACTGTCCTCGTAATTCCTAAAAAAAATTCGTTCTGTATTGTCTGTCTGCATTCTGTGTTTTTCAAAATGGCCGAAAATAATAGTGCTTTCGATTTAATTGACTTAAGGGATAACCTTGTGAATTTGGAGAGTTCTTCTGGGGTTGTACGTGAATCACCTCTGTTTACTAGGTCTGAGGTTTTGGTATCGATTACTGGTAGTGGTTTGCCTGCCCCTCTATTGTCTGGTTCTGGCTCGCCCAGACCACTTAACCCTGCATAGGTCATTCTTCTCATGTTAGGTCACCTAATGATTTTCTGGGTCCTGCCGACCCATTGCATCCCAGTTCTTTCCCTGGCAATGTAAATGTTTTGTCTCCTGTAGAGGGTGTGCGAGCGGGCTACCCTGGTAACAATGTCTCTTTTCCAAATGCTACATACTCGCCTACCGTTAATTATGGGTCGATTCCTCATCCTATTTCTGGTTTCTTAACTAAGTTAAAGCATTTCAACCTTGATGACGTTACCCAAGTGGTACAATTTTTTAAGCAAGTGGTCGAGTTGGGCAACCATGCCTCGATTTTTGGGATGTCGGAAAATCAGATTTTCCAACTGTTGTATCCTGTTGCATCCGGTATGCTGCGCGATAAGCTGATTGAAGCTATCCACCTCCGCATGTCCTTAGCCATGTTCATTAGGGAAGTGTTGTGGTTTTTTGTCCCTGCGAGTGCCCTTAGTACTCTCGAGCAAAAGTTCTTGTATCGTGTCCAAAGGTTGGACGAGTCCCTTAGCGACTCTGTCAGTGACATTAAGGTGTATGCCCAGGTATTTGCATCCCCTTGAACTGAACGATAGTTGGTGTCATCTATTGTAAACGGGTTTTCGCCTCAATATAGGTCATACATGACTATGTGTACCAGGCCTTCGTCATTTGTCGAGCTAAAACAGGTCATTATAGAGGCTATGGCTGTGAAACATGCAGATTCCCTTGGTGTAGCTAATGTTCCTCCTCCTTCCTTGATGTCTCGTCCCCCTCCTTCCTTGATGTCTCGTCCCCCTCCTAAGGTTATGTTTCATCCTAGACCCAATGTTAAGTGCCACACGTGCTGTGGCGTGGGGCATGTTAAGAAGGTGTGTCCGAATAACCAGGTTGTGTATCGCCAATGACGGGATATTTTGGAGACCAATTCGGGTGTTACTTCTAAGGATATTTCTGTGCATAACAATTTGGGAAAACCCTGTGAAGTTTCCGGTCGCCCTACTAATGAAAATCTTGGTAACTCTTTGAAAACTAATTCATCACGTGCTAATTCTGCTTATGTCGCTGACCTACCTAACCTGTCGGTGAGCAATGTCGTGGCAAGTCAGCCTAATTCTAAACATAATGTGAAACCTGTGGTGCGGGTGTCCACGTCATCAAATTGTAATCGTTTTAGAGTGAATAATGATTTTGGAATTTCTCCTGTGGCTAAAGGAATATCCCCGTTCATTGAAATTTGTGTTAATGACGAGCCCGTTTCTGCATTGCTTGATTCTGGTAGTGTCGCATCCTTTATAAGCGAGGTCTGGTTTTTATCTATGAAGAGTGTTTGCAAATTTCCAGGTTAGAGCCTAACAATGAATCTTTTATTTCGGCAAATTGTTCAAACTTAAATATTTTGGGTAGTATGACAGTCAAAATCCATATTCTAAATTTTTCTTGGAAGTTTAAATTTTTTGTTGCCAGAAGTCTTTCTTGTTCTGTGGTCATTGGAGCTAATTTCATGTCACACGTTGGTATGATTCTTGATTTTGGTGCTCGCAACCTATGGTTTAAGTTTAATCCGCAAAGTAAGTTATCATTTAACCCGGTTTTATCTTCTCCTGCTGTCAATTCTGTTAGTGAACCTGTGACTATTGAGGATCTCGATCTGAAAAATTTAACGAGTCTTCAAAAGGATGCCATAAAGAGGTTATGTCAGGAGTATAGTGAGTTATTTACTGACAAGTTGGGTGTAACCCATTTGATGGAATACAAGATTGAGCTAACCGATTCTGTGCCGGTGCGTCCCAGCCCGTATCGCCTTGCCCCGCCCAAGATAACTGAACTTCGTAAGATTATCGATAAGATGTTGGAAGAAGGTGTAATCCAACCTTCTATCTCTGCCTACTCGTCCCCTGTATTTCTTGTGCCAAAACCTAACGGTGGTTTTCGGCCGGTGGTCGACTATAGGGCTCTTAATCAAAAAGTTATTTTGCAATCCATCCCTTTGCCGGACCTTCATACATGCTTTAGTTGGTTTCGCAACGCGAAGGCGTTCACGATCCTCGATTTAAATTCTTCTCACTTCCAAATTCCCCTCTCTCCTGAATCCAGGCATATTACTGCTTTTTCCACTGACTGGAACCTGTTTGAGTATGCCCGTGGCCCGTTTGGCCTATCCACCGGAGCCGCTGTGTTGAGCAGACTTCTGGACAAGGTGTTTTCAGAAATTAAATTCCAGTTTGTGTACCATTACCTTGACGATGTGGTGATCTATTCTGAGTCCTTCGAGGAACACGTTGATCATCTGAAAGTTGTACTTGATCGGTTGCGTGACGCTGACCTTACCGTCAAATTGTCCAAAGTTTCCTTTGCCAAGCCCAAAATTTCCTTTTTGGGACATATTGTTTCCGAATCTGGTATCTCCGTGGACCAGTCTCGTACGCAGGCCATCAGAGATTTTAAACCACCCAAGAACGCCAAGGGTGTTGCTCGTTACATTGGTATGGTGAACTTCTTCCGTAACTTCATCAGTAACTTTGCCGACCGTGCTGCCCCTCTAAATCAATTACGCAAAACGGCTGTGAAGTTTGAGTGGGGTCACTCTCAGCAGGCAGCCTTCGAAGATCTTAAGCTTGCGCTCTCTAACGCCCCCGTGTTAGCCATTCCGGATTTTGGGAAGCAGTTCATTGTGCAGACTGATGCGTCTGGTCGTGGTGTTGGTTGTGTCCTACTGCAAGAGTCTGATCTGGGTAGGCAACCCATTGCATACGCTTCTCGTACCTTAACGGACGCAGAGAGGAAGTATTCCATATACGAACTTGAGGGTTTAGCAGTGTTGTTCGCCCTGGAAAAATTCCGTATGTATCTTGAGCACACTAAGTTGCTCCTTGAGACCGATAACCAGGCCTTGAGCTGGGTGTTAGGGAAACCCCGTAAAACTGGTAGGATTGCCCGATGGGTAACTAGGATTCTGTCATTCCAGTTCACCGTCCACCATATTCGTGGGTCCGAAAATGCGGTAGCTGATTCATTAAGCCGCATGTATGAGGAAGCAGCCGAAGAGGATATTCAAGGATGTGAAACCGTAAACCTTGTATCACCTGTAAATTATGTCAATGTCGTTCTCAGCAATTCCCCTGTGCTTTTTGAAGATGTGAGGAGATTCCAGAAAGAAGATCCCTCCTTATCTAGCCTAATTGACCGAATCAATTCTGGTGAAGTGATCAAGCCCTACTCTCTAAAGGATGGTGTATTGTGTTGTTCGTCTCGTCATGACCGTCTACCTAAAATTGTGCTTCCGTCGGTCCTCATTCCGGAAATCTTTCGTTACTATCATGAATCTCCTATTGGTGGCCACCTAGGAGTATTCAAGACCCGAGCTAAAATCGGACTGTTCTTCATTTGGCAAAGTATGGATGGCGACATCAGGAGGCTCATTAGAAATTGTGCTTCATGTAGTATTAGCAAACCTCTGGTTTCTACTAAAGTTGGCCTGTTGTCATCTGAACCGGCATCTAGACCCATGGAGAGGCTTTTCATCGACCATGTTGGCCCGTTCCCTCGCTCTGGTCGGGGAAACCAATTTGCGCTTGTTTGCACTGAAGGTTTCACCCGGTTTAGTTGGATATTCCCCACCAGACAGGCTACGACCAGTCCCGTCATAAAGTGTCTTAATTCCATCTTTTCATCTTTTGGGCCATGTCAGTTCCTAGTATCAGATAATGCCAAGTGCTTTGTATCTCATCAGTTCCGTCAATTCTTATTTGATTATGCTATTTCGCATGTAACCACCACTCCCTATTTTCCTAACCCGTCTCTCGCTGAGCGAGTCAATCGTAATCTCCGTTCTGCTCTGATTGCTTTCCACCACGAGGACCATTCCAAGTGGGATTCTAATTTGCATTGGCTCAATGTTGCTTTCAACACCGCCGTGCACGAGAGCACGCAAGCCACCACTTTTTCGTTAATGTTTTCCTTTATGGCTAATTCTCCGTTGTCTAATCTGTGGAACCTGCACGATCTCCTTCCATACAGTTTCACGCCCGAGGATATGAGGGCGAAATTCGACAAGGCTAGAGAGAATATTAAGGTATCACATGACCAACTTGCCAAGCGAAACAATGCCTGTCGCAAGCCAACTGATTTGGAAATTGGTGATGTTGTGTACATCCGCAATTTCGATCCCAAGGGCCTCAGTAATCTAGTTTCTAGCAAGTTGACCCCTCGTTTCAAAGGCCCATGTTATGTAGAGGCATTCCTGACTCCCATTACTCTTCTTATTCGAAACCCTAAGGCCAACAAAATTTCCAGAGTGCATCTGTCGCACATTAAACGAGGTGGAGAGGTTTCTAATGAGGAAATGCTACCATAAATTTTGTAAACTGATTTTGTATAATGTAGAGTATCCCTAACCTTCATTGAAGCCTTCAGGCATCTGTTTCTTCTGAAATTTTGAATTGGGTTTAAAAAACTCTACTGGGATACAACTTGTCTCTGCTGGGTAATTCCCACTTTATGGTAAATTGTAAAATTGAAACTGATTTTGATGTTTTCATAAAAGATGCTAGCATGTAAGTTGGACTCGGTGGGAGACCTAACTCATGGTAACCTTGTATACCTGTTTCCTTGGGAATTTGAGTGGTCATTCCTCTACCGTAGTTCCTTCTAAATGTATGGTCATTCAACTCGCATATTATAGAAAGGTACTGTCCCCGATAATCCGGATAGTAGGCTGTCAGATATCCGCCCCCTCAATCGGATTGCCAATAATCAATCGCACCGGCACAGCTACATCAATGAAAATGGCACTGACAGATACTACCGAGATTAGAGCACAGTAGTTAACAAGAAATTATTGTGGAACACACCAAAATATACGGGGGTTCATACTTACCTTTTACTTACCTATTCAAATTAATCTCGGGTCTGGGTTGCCAACTGGATCACTTAAAAGTATGCCCTCACAATAACCTCCACCACGATATTTAAAATGAACCAAGACGGAAACAAGAAACTTTAAACTGCACAATAATTTATTTCACATAAAGGAATTAATTTAACAAAACTTTAACAACAAAATATACGTGGCGATCAGAAGCCATTGTCAATGTAACCATGTCCTCCTGTAGGACTTGTAGACTTTACATACAAAATTTCAGCTTTCTCTAGCTCAAAAGAACGTAATAATAATAATGCACTTGGAATGGATAAGGGAGTTGGGACGAGACATATAGCAATTGTTTTCCTTTTTCATAAACATCACATTTTATTTATAACCGCAAGGCTGCTATGTAGGTGACCTTGGCCTCTATCATACAGTTGTCTGGCCACCTGCACCATGCCGCATGCTTGCATCGTCAGATGGACCCACCTGTCCAGCCAACGTTAGCATATGCTAGTTACCTCAGAGCCTAGCTCCTTTTCAAAACACTTTAAATGTTCACGTCTCAACTCAAATATTATCACGCAAATCTTTTAAATGCTCCATTCAAATATCAATGGATTACTCTAATAATCCCAAATCTTGTTTAATTGTATAATCCAATTGTTTAACTAGCGTTGTTTAGAGTATAATAACAAAAACGTTTAATGTTTATAACAAAATGTTCATTAATTATTTATAACATTTTAAATTGTTTATAACATTGTCAAACGACAATAGAAAAATTTATACACGCCTCTATTAATCCCGTTCGTTTCAAATTATTATTAAAGATATTTACATAATTATTTACAATATTTATATTATTTATATTAGAAATACATTAAACCACACGTTTATCCGGTTGATAATTACTTAAATCGTGTTGATATAATCGACCAATGAAGGTTAGTTATATTTAAATTTTAGATTCAGGTTTAATAAGCTTTAATAATTATTATTATTATTTGTGACGGTAACCTCCATTCAAAATCGTTATCTCAAATTATTTAAACACTCTTGTTAATTTTAACAGTAACTTCACATGATTAATTTTCAAAGGACCTGAACAATACACTCAGCGGAAAAATACCTCGCTCAAAACGCACAAAATTGCACAAAAATTGGCCCAGAATTCATCATATATCTCAATATATATGGCATCAAAATCTTCCACAATACATACAAAAAACCTCCACTTATAAATTCATCAACTTCATTAATATTACTGTGGGAACCTCCTTCACTTATTCAAGGGCATTATTCATCAGTGACTTTTACACGTCCAATGAACTAACGATTATACATCCATAGTTCCACTTTAAAAATTCTTATGTTCATCAATAGTATCGAAAACTGTTATTATATTTAACCTTCGTGGGTTTCATTCATGAATCGATATGAAGTAAAAATTTGCCAATCACAAATAAAATTAATAGCAAATACGATTAGACACGCCTTCCTGGTCTATCAAAATTGAGATTAATATCTTCAAAGTATCGCAGTATAAAAATACTATCTTCAATCAAAGTTCATCTAAACTGCATAAATAATCGAATTGAATACAATTAGACTTTGGAATGCAAACATTATTGTTCCAATCTAGAATTGAGAAAAACTCCTATCAAATGTTCATTACTATAGTGTACTCAATAAATCGTAATCAAAGTTCATATTTCATAAAATTGTCTATAATGCAATGGTATTTCAGAACTAACGATAAATGTCTATGTTGCAATCATGTTCATAAAACGACTAGTATTTCCAAGATCGTCGATACAGTAATAGATTTTAACGCTCTAAAATCTTTTAATCATTCTTCTTTCTTGAGGATGACAGAAAATTGGTCAAAGTAATTTACTGAATAGAATTACTTTAATAAAGTGACACGCTGTCTGAATTCAAATTTGCCATAGAAAATCGTTAACTTTACAGTCAAATCGTGACTACAAAAATATGCAAATTACTGAAAGAATATACATATCAGTCTCAACTGATCCAAAATTATTTAAATATGCCAATGACATAATAATATCTCAATAAATCGTAGAAAAAGGCATAACTCATCAAAGTGTACTGAGTACAGAAATATCAAGCAAGAATATGGGGCAAAATATATGGGACAGAAAATATGGGAAAAATGATTGCTCAGATATCGCTAAATGGCTCAAATAAAACAAGAAACGTTCACGACTACCTTATCTGTTGATTGAAGTTCTAGAGGAAAATTTCCAAAGAAGACTGCTGATGGTTCCATTTCACCACCGTAAAGATGTGCTCCGACCTCGAACCTGGAACCAGCGTCCTCGGAGAATAGAACTGCTTCCTCCTCCGGAAATTGCACTGCTCCGTGTAGACGATAGACATCCTTCTGGCAAAACTCTTCTTTGTGAGCCGGGTCCACCCTGGCCTCTCTTGACAATTCCCTGAAGTTCTGGTAGAAATTCGCCATGAAGTTTATTGCAATTATTTCCGCAGAAATGTTCATAATTGTGGAGTAAGAAGATATTTCCACTGCCATTTGATATAATTCAGCGATGGACTACGATGCATGAGTGTAGTTGGATGTTCACTACATGCTCGCTTTTGTAGAATGACGATTAACGAAGTTCCATGCTGCTATTTCACTCCATTGATATATGTCCCAATTGCATTAAAGTTTTAGCCTTCCATCTCCACTTCCGTTATAATAATAGTTGAAAGTACTGCCAGATTATATTGTTCCATTGTAGAATGTAGCGTTGTATCACCAAATGTAATCTTCAGTATCACGGTTGCAATACAAGTGTCAGCCGTAGTGTAGAATGTGGTATTATAAAAGTGCTTCTCAGGTGTCGAGAAAATCACTTTTGTCTGCAGTCTTAAAATGCGAATATCTTCCAAAGTATAATCGTGAAAATGTTCAACTTTCCTACACACCTCAATATTGTAATGCACAATTGAATTAGCATAAAGGCAGTAGCTAACTCTTGATAGATAATCTTGTAGACTCGTTTATGTGTACGCTCCAACTTCGCCTAGTTTCAGTAACCGTAAAATGGTACTGCTGCACGCTAAATGCTTGTTCGATGCTGTGGGCTCTACCACTCGTGATAATGACGACTTGCTTCACTGAATAACTCGAAGTCTGACAATATGAGAATCAGAAAAACGACTATGAGACATGAGAAATGAGACATGAGAAAATGAGACATGAGAGCTTCCTCTCTGCTGTGCAAGGCCTTTTATCAACTTCTTAAGGGGCGTATCCATCCCTTCCATAGCTTGTTCCTCCGTCATTGCTAGAAGTTCTAACTTTGGCTATACTTGACGGATTTTCAAATTTAAAAAACTCAAAATTAATTTCTTCAAAATTCCAAATCAATGCCATAACTGAAAATGGATTTCCACAATTCTGCATTCCAAAAGTAATTAAATATGGTAGTTTCAGTAATCTCCGTCTCCCTCCAAACTATCATTCATTGGTTCGAGCCTTTCCTCCAATAGCGTAACTTCTTCCTTAGCACAATTCCTTCTTTCCCTGCGACTGCGTCGTAAATCTCAGATCTTTCTCGAACAAAATCATGACGTCACCAAGAATCTCAGCTCAACCAGCCTACTTGCATGAAGTCTGCGTCATCCGTGCCTACGTCATGAATATACACGTCACAACTATGACAGCCATAACTTTATTCATATATGCCAATACAGCCACCGTGGTCTCAATATAATCAAATTTACGGGGGCATTCTCCCTTCACCACGTTTTAAAAACAGTTGCAAATTGTTTTTAAACTCTCTGTTATAAATATCTGAATTCACTTGAACACGAAATTGAATTATTATTGGCTTACTCTTGTATCATATTTCCTCTATGTTCCTTAATCATAAGTCTCTTCTTCTCTGGGTTGTGTGTGGCTAATGCATTCTCTCCTCTCTACTTTCTCTTCTGTCCTGAATTCCTGTTTTCCAAATTCTGCTGACTTGTAGAAGGACCAGGATCGATCACTACATCCTGTCTTTTCTTTTGGTTTTCAGCTTCCTTCTCTCGTAATTCCTTCAAATACTGCTGACTTTCTTTCTCTCTCTCTTGATACTTGTCCGGTGTCATAACCTGACCTTGAGAATTCTGATTCCGATTCTGGTACTGGTTATTTCTGTTGTAGTTCCTATTGTACCCATTGTTATTATAGTATCTACCTCTTCCGTTATTATAATTCCCTCTATTGTTATTCCAGCCTCGTCTTTGCTGATATGGACGGTAACCTTGTGATCTGTTGCGAAAATAATTGTTCCTGTGAGGACCTACATTTTCAGTTTTCTCATCAGCAGGCTTATCAGTTTGCTGAACTTGATCCATGTAGACTGTATTAATGTCTTTGAATTCGTGCCTCTGACCTTTTTGAACCAAATTTGGCATTGGACTCGTGTAGTCAAGCCTTCTCAATAGTTCGTCCATACTGGTCAAATCCCTGATATTTGACGATATGATAAGTCTTCTTACCTCCACAGGCAGCATACGAGAAATAGCATCTATCAACTGCTCTGTCGACAATGGGGGTTGTAAGAATCTCAAGAGCGATAACTGGCTTGTGAAGAAATCAGCGTACCGTGTTGGAAGAGTACCTGAATACTTCCTCGAGTATACCTCAGCTCTTAATGAATTTTGTGCTTCTATTGACCAGAATCGTTTTATCAGTGCCTCTGCAAATTCATCGAAATTACTAAAAGTGTACCGAAATGCTCTGAACCATTCAAGGGGTCCTCCAGCTAGAAATCTTTCTACGATTCTCATCTCTCTTTCTCTAGGAATATGGGCTTCAATAAAATAGTCTTTCAGGTTCCAGATATACTCTATCGGTGTTAGACTATCAGTATTACTAAATTTTTGAGGTTTGTCCTCAAAGTTTCGGATGACTGTCACATTTCTTGGATATGAATCCATGTAATTCTTCCCACTATCACGATATTTCCATTCAGGTTCAATATTCCTATCCTCTTCTTCTTCCCGGAATCTGAATATACGTTCCTCAGGACTAATATCTCTCTCTTCAGTAGCGAGGTTACATCTTCTCACGTAATTTCTATTATCTTCACAAGTCAATCCTTCTGGATCCTTATCTGTGATTTCCGTGATGACTTTCCTAATCAACTCTTCTTTATACGTTTCCATCATGCTAGCTTCTCCTAGTTTCAAATTCTGAAGTTTGCTCGTAGTTTCATTGACATCAGAGACAACCTTATGAATTTGTTCCTCTAACGCGGTTTTTAATGCTTGCACGTCCTGACCTATTTGAGTTATATCCTCTACCTGCTTTTCGGATAGCGAATCCATCCTTATATTCAAGTCCTTTCTAATTTGAACTACCTCATTATTTATATCTACTTGTGTACTGGCAAGTTTTCGTTCAATTCGTTCCTGAATCTGATTGACATGTTCCCCACTTGACCTGTTCCATTCATCTTTCCAAACCGTTACATTTGCAGTTAACATTTCCGCAATATCTACTTCAATGTCTTCCTTAAGTAAACGATTATGATCTAAGACTTGGGTTCTCATGACCTCTACATCATATTTTAATCCAGCTAGAGAAGCTGTTGTCCTAACAGACTCGTCAACCAACCTAGTTGTTAAAGCACTAATGTTACGAGTACAAAACGTTTTTGAAGTTTCAATTTCTTCTCTAACTTTATTAACATCAGTTTGAACTTTGGCTATGTCTACAAAAACTGTATTAACTTCTATTTGTATCTTATTGATATCGCTTTGCATCTCATTTACATCAGAATGAATATTATTTATGTCTACTTGAACGTTTGACACATCGGTTCGAACATTTCTAATCTCTCTTTGAACTTCTTCTACCTTGTCTTGTACAGTAGCAACATCATTCCTAACAACGATTACTTCTGCTCTAGCACATGAAATATCACCCCGGACATTAGCAACATCAAGATTCAATATAGTAAGGTCTTTCTGTACCTTAGAAACATCTACTTTAACATCTGAGACATCTTTATGCATATTGGATAAATCTTTATGGACATTGGACACGTCTGTGCGCATGTCACTTACAGCATTCTCGATTCCCTGGGTACTGGTCTGTAAACGCGACACATTATTTTCTAAGTTTGCAGAACTGGTCTGAAGAACTTACAAACTTTCATCCAGCCTACTAGCATTCTCCTCCATCATCTGCTTCATACTGTTATTCATGCTAGCTTTCAAACTAGCAAACAAATTACTAGCATTCTCCTCCATTCGACTAGTATTCCTAGCTTCCATCTCCTCCAACATCTTTCTTATACTCTCATCTGCCATCTCAATAATACAGTGTCGGAAAAATTAATAGCAACTCAGTGATTTTCCGCTTTGTATTAAGTTATTTCATGTTTCAGTGTGACAGGTGTTTCCTAAGTAATAAAATCCTAATATTTCCTGAAAGCTTATTTGATTAGCACTCTATTGCTAGGAAACTGATTGAATTTATTGTTGTTTACATGGCAGTTTGTGATGCTTTTGTACATTGAAGGCACAAGAGCAAACTTTTGTATTTTACCTGTCAGTGTCATTTGTGCCAGCGGATGGCAGTAAATGCTCCTGGAAGTTTTATTCATTGTCTACAGATGTCTCTGTTGTGCATACAATTGCTAATTACTTCTTCCTGTTGTGCATTCCTACTTCTTGACGATTTATAATCCCTTTGCATGATCATAAGAATTTCTCGTGGTTACCTGTTGTTTTTTGTGATTGAGGGAGTTTTATTGACAGATCAATTTGAGAAACGGGTAGAAAAATGTGATATAACACCAAGAAAGGCTACACAGATCGTGACTTTAAGTGAATGTGGTAAAACTAATAGTGAAATAGCTGAAATTGTGGGTGTGCATAAAAGTGCAATTGGGAGACAGTTGGGTAAGTTTCGAGATAGGGGTGATGTTATCGGTGGTAGAGGGGGAAAATGTGGCAGAAAACCGTTAACTTCACCCAGATGTGATAATGCTTTACGTTGTTTATGTTTGGAAGACAGATTTGCTACCTCAGAAGAACTTGCAGAGAAGTGGAGGGAAACTTCTCGGGTTAATGTTTGTTCTAGAACTGTAAGGAACAGATTGCGAAAATTTGAGTTGGTATCTAAGAAGCCTATCAAGAAACCAATGTTCACCAAACAACAACGTATGAAGCGTGTACAGTGGGCTAAAGAACATCAGCACTGGCAAGCTGAACAATTTCGTAAAATTCTCCTTAGTGATGAATCAAAAATCAATATTTGTGGAAGGGATGGGGGTTCCAGAGTGTTTAGGAAAGCAAGTGAAGCACTGAATCCAGCCTGTACTATAAAAACGGTTAAGTTCCCAACTAGTGTTATGCTTTGGGGGTGTTTCGCATACAACGGTGTTGGGCGTATCCATGTCATAGAATCTACCGTTAATGGAGCCATGTACATGACAATTTTAGAGAAGAAGATGTTGCCGTCACGACGAGATTTATTTCCAGAACAACCTTTAATTTTTTCAGGACGATTCAGCACCCTGCCATCGTGCAAAAGTGGTAAAAGACTTCCTACGTAAGCAGGAAAACGTCACAGCACTGTCTTGGCCTGGCAATTCACTGGATCTCAATCCCATAGAAAATTTGTGGATGATACTGAATAAGAAAATAAGAGAAAGGAAGCCCAGAACAAAACTGCAATTGATCGAGACAATTGTAAACATCTGGTATCATGGAATACCCGTTGAAACTCTCCAAAATCTGGTAGATTCCATGCCAAGAAGGTGTCAAGAAGTTGTGAGGTCAAAAGGCTATCCCACAAAGTACTAGTGCAAAAATAAGGAACTATTTCATGAGGTGTAAAATTTGATTCTTGTGCCTTCGATTAACAAATGCTACACAAACTGTCTTGTAAACAGCAATAAATGTAAGTCATTGTCTGGATTAGAGTTGAAATAAAACAAGTTTTCATAAAATATGTGGATTGTAGTACTTTGTGTATACCTGTCTTAATGAATCATGAAATAGCTTGCTAAACAGAGAAATATCACTGAGTTGCTATTAATTTTTCCGGCACTGTATTTCAATAATAGACTGCTTTAGGGACATACATCAAACAGAGCAAGATAACAACATCTGAGCAACATCTTTCACCATATATAAGGTTTGAGCAATTTTCTGTCTTAAATCTAACTTATAATTAGCTTATAAATAACTTTCGTAGACACCCTATGTTGAAATAAACTCAAGCACATGTTCAAATTTCTTTGGTTCATTTTAAAATATCCTAACACAAATAATTTACATTTACAATCCAAATAGTTTAATTTTATCTTTAATATGACTAAACATGTCATAAGCCGGTCAAATAAAATAAGACTCCAGATCATAGGCGATTTTTCTAAGTTTCCAGCCTATTTAACCTCTCTCAAGTTGTATAAGATCTGATCTTTTCTGAGTGTAATTTTCCTAATACAACACAACATTTAATTCCTATATAATCACACTCTCAAATTCTACAATTGGCCAAGACATCTAACAAAGAATCAACCCCTTTATTTGAGTCTTCACAATCCCATTGACATCGATAACTTGGTAATCCAATGTTATTCGAGCGTTCCACACGAAATTGCGGTGCCAATTCTACTCCAATAACTTGGTAATCCAATGTTATTCAAGCACTCCGAACTTCGATTGTGCCAATTCTACTGGCGTTCAACCTGGTAATCCAGTTTTGTTGAACGTGCCCCACGGATTAGGGTCGCCAATCCTACTGTCCCCGATAATCCGGATAGTAGGCTGTCAGATATCCGCCCCCTCAATCGGATTGCCAATAATCAATCGCACCGGCACAGCTACATCAATGAAAATGGCACTGACAGATACTACCGAGATTAGAGCACAGTAGTTAACAAGAAATTATTGTGGAACACACCAAAATATACGGGGGTTCATACTTACCTTTTACTTACCTATTCAAATTAATCTCGGGTCTGGGTTGCCAACTGGATCACTTAAAAGTATGCCCTCACAATAACCTCCACCACGATATTTAAAATGAACCAAGACGGAAACAAGAAACTTTAAACTGCACAATAATTTATTTCACATAAAGGAATTAATTTAACAAAACTTTAACAACAAAATATACGTGGCGATCAGAAGCCATTGTCAATGTAACCATGTCCTCCTGTAGGACTTGCAGACTTTACATACAAAATTTCAGCTTTCTCTAGCTCAAAAGAACGTAATAATAATAATGCACTTGGAATGGATAAGGGAGTTGAGACGAGACATATAGCAATTGTTTTCCTTTTTCATAAACATCACATTTTATTTATAACCGCAAGGCTGCTATGTAGGTGACCTTGGCCTCTATCATACAGTTGTCTGGCCACCTGCACCATGTCGCATGCTTGCATCGTCAAATGGACCCACCTGTCCAGCCAACGTTAGCATATGCTAGTTACCTCAGAGCCTAGCTCCTTTTCAAAACACTTTAAATGTTCACGTCTCAACTCAAATATTATCACGCAAATCTTTTAAATGCTCCATTCAAATATCAATGGATTACTCTAATAATCCCAAATCTTGTTTAATTGTATAATCCAATTGTTTAACTAGCGTTGTGTAGAGTATAATAACAAAAATGTTTAATGTTTATAACAAAATGTTCATTAATTATTTATAACATTTTAAATTGTTTATAACATTGTCAAACGACAATAGAAAAATTTATACACGCCTCTATTAATCCCGTTCGTTTCAAATTATTATTAAAGATATTTACATAATTATTTACAATATTTATATTATTTATATTAGAAATACATTAAACCACACGTTTATCCGGTTGATAATTACTTAAATCGTGGTGATATAATCGACCAATGAAGGTTAGTTATATTTAAATTTTAGATTCAGGTTTAATAAGCTTTAATAATTATTATTATTATTTGTGACGGTAACCTCCATTCAAAATCGTTATCTCAAATTATTTAAACACTCTTGTTAATTTTAACAGTAACTTCACATGATTAATTTTCAAAGGACCTGAACAATACACTCAGCGGAAAAATACCTCGCTCAAAACGCACAAAATTGCACAAAAATTGGCCCAGAATTCATCATATATCTCAATATATATGGCACCAAAATCTTCCACAATACATACAAAAAACCTCCACTTATAAATTCATCAACTTCATTAATATTACTGTGGGAACCTCCTTCACTTATTCAAGGGCATTATTCATCATCGACTTTTACACGTCCACTGAACTAACGATTATACATCCATAGTTCCACTTTAAAAATTCTTATGTTCATCAATAGTATCGAATACTGTTATTATATTTAACCTTCGTGGGTTTCATTCATGAATCGATATGAAGTAAAAATTTGCCAATCACAAATAAAATTAATAGCAAATACGATTAGACACGCCTTCCTGGTCTATCAAAATTGAGATTAATATCTTCAAAGTATCGCAGTATAAAAATACTATCTTCAATCAAAGTTCATCTAAACTGCATAAATAATCGAATTGAATACAATTAGACTGTGGAATGCAAACATTATTGTTCCAATCTAGAATTGAGAGAAACTCCTATCAAATGTTCATTACTATAGTGTACTCAATAAATCGTAATCAAAGTTCATATTTCATAAAATTGTCTATAATGCAATGGTATTTCAGAACTAACGATAAATGTCTATGTTGCAATCATGTTCATAAAACGACTAGTATTTCCAAGATCGTCGATAAAGTAATAGATTTTAACGCTCTAAAATCTTTTAATCATTCTTCTTTCTTGAGGATGACAGAAAATTGGTCAAAGTAATTTACTGAATAGAATTACTTTAATAAAGTGACACGCTGTCTGAATTCAAATTTGCCATAGAAAATCGTTAACTTTACAGTCAAATCGTGACTACAAAAATATGCAAATTACTGAAAGAATATACATATCAGTCTCAACTGATCCAAAATTATTTAAATATGCCAATGACATAATAATATCTCAATAAATCGTAGAAAAAGGCATAACTCATCAAAGTGTACTGAGTACAGAAATATCAAGCAAGAATATGGGGCAAAATATATGGGACAGAAAATATGGGAAAAATGGTTGCTCAGATATCGGTAAATGGCTCAAATAAAACAAGAAACGTTCACGACTACCTTATCTGTTGATTGAAGTTCTAGAGGAAAATTTCCAAAGAAGACTGCTGATAGTTCCATTTCACCACCGTAAAGATGTGCTCCGACCTCGAACCTGGAACCAGCGCCCTCGGAGAATAGAACTGCTTCCTCCTCCGGAAATTGCACTGCTCCGTGTAGACGATAGACATCCTTCTGGCAAAACTCTTCTTTGTGAGCCGGGTCCACCCTGGCCTCTCTTGATAATTCCCTGAAGTTCTGGTAGAAATTCGCCATGAAGTTTATTGCAATTATTTCCGCAGAAATGTTCATAATTGTGGAGTAAGAAGATATTTCCACTGCCATTTGATATAATTCAGCGATGGACTACGATGCATGAGTGTAGTTGGATGTTCACTACATGCTCGCTTTTGTAGAATGACGATTAACGAAGTTCCATGCTGCTATTTCACTCCATTGATATATGTCCCGATTGCATTAAAGTTTTAGCCTTCCATCTCCACTTCCGTTATAATAATAGTTGAAAGTACTGCCAGATTATATTGTTCCATTGTAGAATGTAGCGTTGTATCACCAAATGTAATCTTCAGTATCACGGTTGCAATCCAAGTATCAGCCGTAGTGTAGAATGTGGTATTATAAAAGTGCTTCTCAGGTGTCGAGAAAATCACTTTTGTCTGCAGTCTTAAAATGCGAATATCTTCCAAAGTATAATCGTGAAAATGTTCAACTTTCCTACACACCTCAATATTGTAATGCACAATTGAATTAGCATAAAGGCAGTAGCTAACTCTTGATAGATAATCTTGTAGACTCGTTTATGTGTACGCTCCAACTTCGCCTAGTTTCAGTAACCGTAAAATGGTACTGCTGCACGCTAAATGCTTGTTCGATGCTGTGGGCTCTACCACTCGTGATAATGACGACTTGCTTCACTGAATAACTCGAAGTCTGACAATATGAGAATCAGAAAAACGACTATGAGACATGAGAAATGAGACATGAGAAAATGAGACATGAGAGCTTCCTCTCTGCTGTGCAAGGCCTTTTATCAACTTCTTAAGGGGCGTATCCATCCCTTCCATAGCTTGTTCCTCCGTCATTGCTAGAAGTTCTAACTTTGGCTATACTTGACGGATTTTCAAATTTCAAAAACTCAAAATTAATTTCTTCAAAATTCCAAATCAATGCCATAACTGAAAATGGATTTCCACAATTCTGCATTCCAAAAGTAATGAAATATGGTAGTTTCAGTAATCTCCGTCTCCCTCCAAACTATCATTCATTGGTTCGAGCCTTTCCTCCAATAGCGTAACTTCTTCCTTAGCACAATTCCTTCTTTCCCTGCGACTGCGTCGTAAATCTCAGATCTTTCTCGAACAAAATCATGACGTCACCAAGAATCTCAGCTCAACCAGCCTACTTGCATGAAGTCTGCGTCATCCGTGCCTACGTCATGAATATACACGTCACAACTATGACAGGCATAACTTTATTCATATATGCCAATAAAGCCACCGTGGTCTCAATATAATTCAATTTACGGGGGCAGTACTAATAGTCTGTAAAAAGGTAAACTTGTTAATGAAATTTTGTAAGCACGGATCTAGGTCATGGTCAGGATTTTCTTCATATAAATTCAACTTTGTTTCTCTTTTATAAAATGTAGTAAGAATTAGTAATTTCTGTAAACTTTTTTTGAAATAAGATTACCTTCTGTTTTGTAAATGGCTGCCCACGCGTCGCATGATATCTGGCACATTGCTTCCACCTACTTCGTCTAAAGCTAACTATATTGGACTTTTTGAAAATTTACCTAGCGTGTCTCGGACTATGAAAGCACTGCTGTTTCTGGTGTTCTGCGTTTCTGAAGACTTATGGACACAGTGAAGCTGTTAACTAAGTGGTTTGCGAGGTGATCAATTATCCCTTCACTGATAATCTGACCCTGCACTCTTCCTAACCAAAACGATGTGGTTTCGTCCATCAATTGGAGTTAACTGGTGAACATTATCTTCTGGAAACATGCTTGGTGAATCGACTAGTAAGGAGTACTGCCTATGCCTAGGCATATTCGTGAACGGTGTTCACGCTTAAGGGAGGGAGACTGTTACGTGCAATGCCCGTACCAACGTTTTTAAAAATGTATCTTCCCTATATGTGACTTCACGACCTTTGAAACGACCGCCTCATGACTTGGTTCCGATTGTGAACACGAGATGACAGTATCTGTCGGACTTCGGCGCTTCTAGCCGAGCTTGTATCTTCCACCGATAGAGTGTGTTTGTGGTGTCTTCCGGTTTCATCCTATTCGAGTCATATTTGAAGGCTATTTATTATATTCTACGTCATGGAACAAAAGACTGTATATACATGATACTGCCAAATTGATTACATAATAATCACATTGTTGCTTGATGAGTCAAGCTGTGATTGGTCAATTACATTAACATGAATGCAATGCTGTTTTTGACTTGTGATTCTCCGCCATCTTGTGATCTTCATTGTCTGTCGTCAAGTAAACAACAAGCCGGCTGCTGGTCAAGTGTATCTCTCCGTGTGCTGGGGGCCGGGGCCCGTAGCTGCTATGAAATGTGGAAAAAAGCTAAAAGGGAATTGCCTGTGATCTTCAGGATATTATTTCATCGTTTCGCAGTGAAGAAGAAATTCAAATAGTAATCGTATCCCGAGGCAGACAGGAGTGCTTGTGACTTCAAACGAAGCATGTGCTGGGTGGGCCATTTTCAGGCAATCTAGTGCCGTATTACGTTATTTGGTTTGTGTGTTAATTATTTTATTTTTATTGTGTCTCCACAGAAAAGTTTTAAGGTACGTTATTAATTTTTATATATTTTGTTATGGAGCTCCAATATTGGCCTTATATTAATGTTTTAATTCTGTATTTTGTTTCACCTGGTAGGCCTAATTTTTCGCCTTTACTAATGTTACCAGATATTAAAAAAATTATTGTTTTCTTCGTACCTTTGGAGACACGCTTCTAGTATATTTTACGTTGTGAATTTGTATTTATTTAGTTTTTGGGTAGTCTTTGGGATTGCCCTATTATTAATTTAATTTACGATCCGATGCACCAGCCTCATGTCAATAGTGTTAAAGCGTAATTCCTTCCTCCTTTTTATTTCTCTCTGGTGATTTTAAAATTAATTTTATGCTAATTGTTTGCCGTAATTCGATTTGACATGCGGTCGTCTAATTGGTGGCCATGTTTGTTTTTTGTTTGGCCCGAGTGCATTCTGGTCTTGAGAGTGCAGTCTCTTGGCGCCGACCGGGAGACTCAAACCTGTTGTGGTGTTAGCTTAATATGTTTTTTGGTAACCTTGTTGGTTTAACCTTGTGTTTTTGGTGAATGTTGCTGTGTTTTTCTCAGTCAGGAATGTGTGGATTTCTTAATTAATCATATTTTATTTTATTAATTTAATTTTAATTTTTTTTCGTTTTGCATCGTGGGCCTTGATCTCTGCATGTCGGATCGGTATTGCGTTCTAGTACATTATCAAGCCCTTTCTCATTTAATAATGCCTGTCTACTGGTTTTCTTCCTTTGGGCTTAATAATTTTTTTTAAATTTAATGTTTTCGTTTTGGTTCAGCAAGTATGTAAAGCCTTATGTAGTTTTCTAAGATAATTGTCTTATTTTGGCCTTAAGCCACGTGCATCTTCAGAGGGTGCTTTGGCCATAGAGTTTCTTCCTTTTTTTAAATAATTTTGTTAAATTTTTCTTTTTTTTTCTTGCATCCTTCTGATAATTAAATTTTATTTTAAATTTTAAGCAACTGTTGTGGCATTATTTCGTCGGCGACAGTTCTCTTAGTTACTGGGGGGGGGGGGGGGGGGTGTCTGTAGTCGAGCCTGTGCGTTCCCCTTCTCCACCTTCCTTCTACCCCTTTTGGTGTTCTTCTGTTGGGGCATGTCATCTGGAGGTGATTTTGCTGTGGAAGCGATGCGGACCTCTGAAGACAGGTAAGTAAGCCCATCCACCCTGGCCATCCACGGTGTCACTAATGAAGGAATGGGAATCGGTAACCAGACAACATTATCTCAAGGGGTGGCATCCAACTTTCCATCTATTTCTGTAAGAAGCAATGTCACTCCATTTATACCTTGCCACGGTGGGTGAGTGGATAGCGTGTTCGTCTACTTACCCCAAGATTGCAGGTTCACTCCTGGCCGTGGTGAGTGATTTTTGAATGGCGGCAAAAATACGACTCGCATGTCATACGATGTTGGCATGACAAAGAACCCATTTGAATTCAGTAGGCCGTGTTCATAATGGCAAAATTAATCTCAGGAGTTTCCGCCAACACAAAGTTCCTCATTTCTCTACTAGAAAGCGCTATAGTGTTCCAGGAGCTTAGATATCTACCCTCCTTGACTTTCATAGTGCTTCAAGGAACAAGAAAATTTAGACATGCAAGCTACCCTCTGGGTGTCAAATTACGAAGCTTGCACCCGGCATCCGAGGCCATACGATATTATTATTAGGCTGCTCCATTTATTACATTTCTGTGAATGTTTGAAAATGGCTATAAGTTTATCACGGAACCAACGTAGACTGTATAATTCGTCAAAGCAATTAAGGGGGTCAAGGGGTAACCTAGAATTTTTTCATGCAATTTCACGTGCGACATATAGTACAGAAAGTCTATCATATCTCCAAACAGCAACATTATTTTCAAAAATTCCTGAATTGAATCAGCTTTTTTTGCGGCTTTTAGGAATTTGGGCCATTTGAGGCTAAAGAACCTAAATTTTCATGCACCACAAGCCTTTATAATTTATGAAAGAGGTCTTCCTGTGTATGGGGACCTAACACAACGTAGAGGGTCATTTTTATGTGAGGTGTATTGCGTTTCGTCTACAAGGCTTTCAATTCTATTTCACGTCAGGAAGTACAAATTAGGTGAATTTACTTTGAGAGCACATTTTAACTAATCTTTTTTTTTCTGTCGACATACGGGTTCATCGTAAGGATGATTTTGTTTCATACTGTATGGTAGATATAACCATATTTGGTTATCTGGGTTATATGTTGTAGACAATAGAATTGTCTGTCTGTCTTTCTGTGTACCTTTATGTACGCTTATAAATCGTGTTGGATGCTTGGTGCATCGTAAAATTAGGTATGGTAAACATGAGTCAATACACCAATCATTTATAAAACTCCTCACCGTACTTTTCATACAGTAGAACGGTGTCTATAGGGAAAAACTTCTCAAAATACATGCTAAAATAGGCGAAAAATAAAAATTATCCTAGAAGGACGACCAAAGCATATGTTACACTTCTCAATGTCAGACACAAAATTCGCGAGTCTATAAGGGGTCTCCGAAACCCACATTTTAAGGCCCTTAAATTAACAGTGTGTGTGATATTCCCAGAAAACTAACTTCGTTCTGATAAACTTATGAAGGAATGACAAACCGCTAACCTTTGCAACAGTAGCTCAATTGATAATGTCTGGTGTTAACACCGAACACCGTTCGAAGAACGGGTACTTCTACTAGTTAATTAAATAATTACAGCCCAGTAAATTTGTGACCATTTGCTAGTTGTTGATTTTGACACAGTGATTCTGCATCATTTCCAGTGGGAGATGACAATTTAAATGAGCTGACACTTTATTTTCGACGACATGAATCTCAGGGACCAGTAGTTCGTAACTTATGGCCCGCGTGAATTCAAAGCCAGTGATGATTGCGCATTGCCAACCTAATATACATGCATGAGATGACGACTGAGTACAAACAGTATCTCAGTTCGCGAAGGCAGGCTTGTGTCATGTATTTATTGATTATTTCCTAGTGTATTCACCCTATTGTACCCTGTTAGTCATGAGAGTGTTTCATGCAATGTTTTTGTTGTTGTTGATAGTCTGTGGTCAACGATCATAAAGCTTTTGTAATAAGTCTTTGGTTACAACGCGTCTCGTCGTAATATTTTTATTCACGTCAGGATTTGGACAGATATTAAATGTAATTGAAAAAGTGAAAGTGGTACCATCCTAACCTAGGGATTGGTTTGGCCTGATGTTAAATGTAACTTGTACCGAGTCATTTGCTTGTAACTTTGCTTCGCGTTAGTTTTCTCTCGTACCACGCGCCTAGCTTAGTTGTTGCTTTTGTTTTATGTAATTAGGACTTCACAAGGGTTACTTAACTTCACTTTCGGGATTGACTCATTATTGTAATTAGATCAGCGGATTAGCCGATTTTAACCCTCAGAAGTAGTTAAGGGGCCTTTTTATGAATAAATAATGCACGAAATTTTACTTAAGACTGAATCTCTTTATTGCTAGCTTTGTGTTTGTGGATGTATTTCTTTGGGCGTCTATGACAAATCTTCCGTGCAAAATGACCCAGATCCCCTGGAACAAGCTTCTCGTGCTATGCAAGCCCTTAAAGAAATGTACCCGATCTTCTCAGGTTGTGGGTTCGAAGGACGGGGTCGTTCGAAGTACCATTTCTTTCGGCGGATGGTACCCGGATAACCTCCTCTAACGGGTTCAGTATATCGTCATTATAAATCATTTCATTTAAAGTTTATATTAAATCTATCAGTAGGCTATAACGCATACAACATACTCATATTACTGAAATATAGGACAGGCACGACAGGCCAGCTACCATCTTGTCATGTGACAGAGAGGGCTCTGCTCTTTTAAGTCACTAATACAGTATAATATTATAATATTATATTATAATAAATAAGGGATTACGTCTTTTAGGATAGCTTAAACCACCCTTGGCTCGATAATTGGAATTGGTAGGTCCCATGTTATGAATTATAAATTTACTTAATTCACACGGCCGCCATCCTGAAACGGTACGGCTGATGACCTTTTAGTTTCGATATTAGACGCGTCCCATATGAAGGTATGTTGTTACCAAATTTGGTATAGATCGGATTATTAGTTTAGTCGTTACTGTATTTGATTTTACGTTTTGAACGTTTGAGTGGCCGCCATTCAGTTTTGGTAAAGATGGCGGCGATATAAAACATGACCCTTTGCTAGTGCTACCTCTGTACCAAATTTCATTCAATTCGGTTTCACCGTGTTTGAATTGATAGGGGGGGGGGGACATACATTCAGAGTACACACAAACACAGACAGACACACAATTTTTGGCCCTGTGTAGATCTCATAAGTTTACTTTCATTTTTTGCAAAAATCGAGAGTAGGCTAATAGGTCAAGATCCGGTTCGTCAATCGTGTGGGTTTTATTCTTAGCAAGTGTCCATAAAATGCAATATTCTCCTTGTCCTCATAACATCAGAGATCTTTTGGACATGAGTATACAGCCGTCGTTTATTTTCACCTTCGTCTGTAATCGGGCCAAGAATTTTCCTTAAGATCTTTCTTTCTTTCTTTCTTTCTTTCTTTGATCTCCAATTATTCTAACAGGCCTATCTTGTTCTAAGTGAGGCATTCCGCTGCATACAGAGCTACTGGTCGTATGACAGTGCAATAATGCCAGAATTTTGAGTTCAGGCATATTAACATTTTGTTGCAAACTTCCTTGGTGAGTTATTATTATTATTATTATTATTATTATTATTATTATTATCCCGACAGCGGTGGCTACGCTCGCTAAAGCGCAGCGTTAGGTCATAGGACCAAGCTCTCTGCTGACTCGGTAGACGCATGGGTTCGATCCCACCGTCGGCCGTCCTTGAAATGGTTTTCAGTGGTTACCCATTTCAACACCAGGCAAATGCTGGGACAGTACCTTCTGACAGGCCACGGCCACTTCCTTCCACATCCTTGCCCAGTTTCATTCATCTTCATCCATTCCATCTCCCATCCCGGCGTGCAGGTCGCTAACGGACGTCGACTAGAAAGACCTGCACTTGGCCTCTCAGGAGGCCACACAACAACAACAACAACAAAACGTATTACTATTACATAATAACAATGTTATTGGGTTTGCGTCCCTTTTATTTACTTTGGCTTTTTGAGACACCGGGCTCCCAAACTTTTGCCCCGAAGGGAATCTTAAACGCGTCAGTAAATCTACTGCACGGCTGCCTCGCTTTGCGCACCCTCAAATGCAAACTGGTTGAACCAGGATTCGATCCTACATCCTAGGGCACAACAGGCGAGAACGTTACCACTGCGCCACACAGCCAGTCTCTCTCTCTTTTGGCGGTTTCGGTGCCATACAGTAGTTGATAGCATGCTGAGCTTCTATGCCCAAGATCGTGTGTTCAAACCACGCCGAAGTCGTCGGTTTTTAAGAGCGTTAAAAATTCCTCAGTATGCCTTCCTTCGGAGAAGAAGTACAGCCAGAGGGCCCTTGTCATAGATTTAAGACTTTGAAATGAACCTTACACTAACTACAATTTTGTGAAGCTCAATTTTCAGGTTAAATTCAATTAACGCTCGTAAGTTCCAACGTTCGCCACCAAGTGTGCGGTGGCATCTGGTAGCCAAGTTGACAGCTAGGTGTCGTTGGCGGTACAAACAGACGTAGGAACTACTTTGAAGTGGATAATCTGCAGTCCTTACCTGAATTACAGATAACACATACTACTTCAGCCATCTGAAGTAACACCAGTTATCAGACAGATTCTACACACACCCGAGGTACACGGGGCTACATGACTGCGTTGTCGCAGCCCCTAAACTGAGGAACCAACCATTCACTTTTGTATACAGGTCTATTGTTACAGAAGGCGGAAAGCTTTCCCAAACGGCATTCTACTGAAAGTTGATTTTTATTTCATTTATTTGGTGGGAAGATATATAAACTTTCACATTTTTGAGCTGTTGTTGTTGATTCTTTGAGGGCTTTGCGACACCGTGGTCATGTAGCCCAGTATACTTGGCTGCGTGTACAAGTTGTCTAATAACCTGTGTCACTGTGATGTCTGTATTAGTGTGCGTTTTTTTATAGAGGTAGGATTTGGGTACTAAGCGGCCTTGGCTTTAAGTTAGGTACCAATCTGGCATTTGCCTGGAGTAAAGTGGGGAAACCATGGGAAAACCACTTCCAGGATAGATGAGGTAGGAATCAACCCTGCCTCTTCTCAGGTTTGCCTCACGAGGCTGATTGTATCTCGTCTCAGACCTCTGATCAGAATTAAACTGTTGATCAAGTGTTAAGAAAAACAGATTTTGGACAAATGGGACTGTAATGATGGGAAGTTCCAATGCTTGCAGGTTTCTCTTCAGAGCTGTGATACAACACTTGCTGCTGACAGTACAATATTATCCCTCTCTATATTATTCTGCTAAGGTCCCATTCCAGTTTTGTACCGAAAATAAGGTCCTATTAACACCAACCTTCACATATGGGGTACCTACAGGTTCAGTATAACCCAATGCGTAAGCAAAATGTACTCACTTACTCTTTAAATGCCTAAAAATTAAATAAATACCTTAAAACATGTATATTTACAATGAAATAATGAAAGAATGCAACACGGTAACCATGGTAACAGAATCTCACAGGTCCATCTATTTCTGCAAGACGCAATGCAATTCCAATTATTACATTACTATGAAAGTTTCCAGACGGTTACAAGGTATTCACTGAATCAAATTAAGCTGTAAAATTCATCAATACATACAGTATAATATGCTTACGGGGGCAAGGGGCACTCTAGAATTTTTTCACGCAATTTTCACGTGTGAATGTGGTACGAAAGGTCTTTATCACCCGACTATAAAGGGTCTCCGAAAACCACATTTAAAGGCCCTTAAATTAAGAGTGTCTGTGATAATCCCAGAAAACTAACTTCGCTCTGATATACCTATGACGGAATGACAAAGCCCTAACCACTGCACCAGTAGCTGAATTGATAAAGTCCGATTATTCATACCAAGATAAATCTGTCATAGCATTCATGATTGAGATTTTGCTAAGTGCACTCTTTACAACTCGAATATTCACAGGCGAAGCCAAGACGGGTAATGCTAGTTATTATTAATACTATTATTATTATTATTATTATTATTATTACGGATCAGTTATACCATTTAAAGTAGTTAAGTATTTTAAATACTTAGGCTATTAATTCTCTCGGGATTGTGGTAAGGGGAAAAAGATAGAATTAAAGTGTAGAAAAGTCAATGTGGTGAGTTCTCAGTTGCGGTCTACAATACTTTGCAGAAAAGAGGGCGCTGTTTCGACGAACCTCTCTACATCGCTCAATATTTAGACCCGCCCTGATTGTTGATGTTGTTGTTGTTTCAGTTCAGAGACTTGGACATCATGGTCGTTTTTCCGCGTGTATTTGGGTGTGTGTAGAATTTGTGTTACCGCAATGTCTGTACTATAATGATGGCTTTACTACAGTGCATTTGTAATGCAGGTGAGGATTAGGAAGTAGGTTGCCGTGACCTTAGGCTAGGAACCATCCCGGCATTTGCCTGGAGTAGAAGAGTGTTGGGGTAGCGTGGCTGCCTCTCACCCAGAGGTCCCGGGTTCGATTCCCGGCTCCGTCAGGGATTTTAGAAACTGACGTGAGGGCTGGAACGGGGCGCACGCATGGCTCGTGAGGATAATTGAGTAGCTGTCTGACAGTGAGGCAGCACCCCGGTCACGAGTGGACTCTTTTCCAGCCCTCAGACCAGAATTGCATTGTTTGCAAATTCACCTCCGCGGTGACAGTCAAGAGTGCTAAATATAAAAGGAAAAGGTTCTCTACTTGAACGTAGAACGTCATTGCGGGACATTGATAATCACCAAGACAACGACACTAACATTCAAAATGAAAATCCACAGCCTGTTCCCAGTCGACCAACCGGGTCAGGAAATGGTGCGAATGAAGCCCCCTTCTAGCGGCGGCGAGGATATGAACTGTGCCGGCTGCCGAAGCCTGTCGCACTTCCCTGGGGCAATGATTAAATGAATGACAGGTGAAATGAAATGAGAGTGGAGAGTGTTGCTGGAATGAAATTGTGACAGGGAAACCGGAGTACCAGGAGAGAAACCTGTCTGCCACCGCTTTGTCCGGCACAAAACTCACATGGAGTGACCGGGATTTGAACCACGGACCCAGCGGTGAGAGGCCGGCGTGTTGCCACCTAAGCCACGGAGGTTACAACGACACTAACATTAATACTTCAAAATCAACTAGATCTCTTGTGTTTCAAGGATGACAGTTGCTTATTTTACAAGTGGAAGCGTGTAAATATTACGAAGAACAAACGAGCATATACGGCTGAGAAGAACAAACAAGGTATCCGGTGTAGTTGCAGCTCTAGAGTGCTATTACCATGCCTTTCTGGTGATGTGCTAATCTATTCGACATCCTCACACCTGAATGTATGCAAGTTTAATACTCCGATTATTACCGGGTGAGTTAGCCGTGGTCGTTACGGCATGACTGCTGGCAGTCGCTTACATCCGGGAGGCGAGGAGTTTCGAATCTCCCCGCCGGCAACCTTGAAGATGGTCTTATGTGGTTTCCCATCTTCCTTCCAGGCAAATGCCGGGGTTGGTCCCTAAATATAGGCCACAGTCGCTACCTTCCAACTCCTTGTCCTTAGATTCAAACTTTCCTCCCCAGACAACACTCCACACGCGACGGTACGTGTAGCTCACCCATTGGGTGTCCGACTCGAAGCAGCTACAAAAAACTGGCGAGCCGAACATGTCCTCGGACACTCCCGGCACTAAAAAAGCCATACGCTTAAAAAAAGAAAAAAACTCCGATTATTCAAAATTAGTCTTCTGATTTTTGAAAGCTGAATGTAGCCTAAGTGCTATATATTAATATTATAGCTTTCAGTCGTGCAACACAAAATCATTCCAATTACTGGAATATGTGAAAAATAACGTGAAATAAATTGCATGTGATTAAGATTTATATGTAATGTAGCAGACTATGGAACAAGAAGAAGAGGAAATAAGAAAAATGAAAATAAAAATATGAAGAAAAGAAGTAAAAGAAGAAGAGAAGAAGAGGAGGAAGAAGAAGAAGAAGAAGAGGAAGAAAAGAAGAAGAAGAAGAAAAATAAAAATAAGAAGAAAAGAAGAGAAGAAAATAAGAAGAAGAAGAAAAGAAGAAGAAAAACAGGAAAAAAAGAGGAAGAAGAAGAAGGAAAAGAAAAGGAAAAAAAAAAGAAGAAAATAAAAATATGAAGAAAAGAAGTAAAAGAAGAAGAGAAGAAGAGGAGGAAGAAGAAGAAGAAAAAGAAGAAAAGAAGTAAAAGAAGAGATGAAGAAGAGGAAGAAAAAGAAGAAAAAGAAGAAGGAAAATAAAAATAAGAAGAAAAGAAGAGAAGAAAATGAAGAAGAAAAGAAGACCCAGACGAAGAAGAAAAACAGGAAAAAGAGGAAGAAGAAGGAAAAGAAAAGGAAGAAAAAAAGAAGAAAAGAAAAATATGAAGAAAAGAAGTAAAAGAAGAAGAGAAGAAGAGGAGGAAAAAGGAGGAGAAGAAGAAGAAGAAGAAGAAGAATGAAAAAAAAGAAGAAAAGAAAAGAAGAAGAAAAGAAGACACAGAAGAAGAAGAAGAACAAGAAGCTGATGATGAAAAACAGGAAAAAGAGGAAAAAGAAGAAGGAAAAGAAAAGGAAGAAAAAAGAAAAAAAGAAGAAGAAAAAGAAGAAAAATAAAAAGGAGAAACGAAGAGGAAGAAGAAGAAACATCCGCAACAATGTATATAAATCTTCATCATCATCTTTCTTCGGCTTTTTCCCAATTAATTGGGGTCACCGGAGCCAACCAGGCTCATTTTGGTTTTGGCCGGGGATTTAAGGTCGGATGCCCTTCCTGACACCACGTGTTTTTTCGGGTGAAAGTTCCACCCCGCTGTCACCGGGATTCGAACCCCGGTCGTCTGGGTGAAGGACGAGCAGCTAAGCCACTGCGCCATCACGCCCCCCAATGTATATAAATCTTAATCACATGTAATTTATTTCAGGTCAGTTTTCACATATTCCAGTAATTGGAATTGTGATGACCGACTGAAAGCGAAAATATTAATTGTTATTAAGGCAACACTGATAAATGGCTCCAAAGCTGTCAATCTCAAAGTTGAAATTATTTCTCTTAAAGTTTTTTCTCCAATTTACTTCATTGCTTGTTCAATGTATAGATTAAATAGTATGGGTGATATACTGATATACGGATTTAAATGAGTTTTAAATGGTATGGATTCCGTCTTGAAGAAAGAATTCATGATGAAATTCTATAAAATGTATAACAAAAAATAATGTAATGCATCCGAAATAAATCTGAACCCCCATAGACTTCAAATTGTGACGTGAAAAACTGAAGGAAGTAGGGGACTTCTGCTACATTTGTCGTTATCGTTTTACCCTTCACAGTTTGCTTTTTCCACGGACTACTTGAGTGGCAGTGTTCTGCAGCTAGAAATTCTGCGTCATGGGATACAACTGGGAAGTGTGACTAGCACTTAGCCCAGGCGGACTCACCTTCAAAGCGAACAGGGGCCTTATGAGGGGATGGGAAGAGGGGGGGGGGGGGAGGGGGGGGAGGGATAGACAAGGAAGAGGGAAGGACGCGGCGGTGGCCTTTGCCCGAAGACGAAGTAGGAAACCACTTAAACCCACATCGAGGATGGCTGAGGTGGGAATCGAACCCGCTCTACTCATTTGAACCACCCGAGGCTGAGTAGACCCCGTTCCAGTCCTCATACCACTTTTCAAATTTCGTGGCAGAGCCGGGAATCGAACCCAGGACCTTCGGGAAGGCAGCTAAGCACGCTGACCACTACACCATGGAGGTGACCTTCTGCTACATAGGAAGAAAAATAACCAGAATGAACAAATCAAAGAGGATTTAAAAAGTAGGTTGGCTCAGGCAAGGAAAGTACTTCTATATAAAATGAATCTGTTGACATCAAAATTTGATAATTGATATTTAATGTTGATTTAGGTAATAAGAAATCATTCCTGAAAGCCTTTCTCTGGAGCGTAGCACCCAATAAAAATGCAGCTTGGAATATTGGCGCAGCATAAAAGAGGAGAATAGAAACATTTCAATTCATGGGCAAATTCGCGTTGACCGACTCAAGAGCTACAAATAACAGTTTGTATTGGCAACACTGGAAGAAATATAATATATTTCGTAAGTGATCGTGAGGCCCGTATTGTACTGTTTGCCAAGTGGTGCCCTTCATCTCTGATCCAGCTACAAAACGTTCTGACTATATAGGTAAAATTATGATTCTGAATACAACCAGTTAAGGCAAATTCCTAGCTATCAAATGTTAACAAGTGATTAAATAGCGGCTTCGGTGGCTTAGTCGGTAGCATGCTGAGCTTCAATGCCCAAGAGAGCGGGTTCAAACCAGGCCGAAGTCGTCGGATTTTTTAAGAGCGTTAAAATCCCTCAGTATGCCTTCCTTCGGAGGGGAAGTAAAGCCGGCGGTCCCATGTCATATATTTATGGCATGTTAAAAAAACTTCCACTAATTACACCTGTGTGAAGCTAAATTGGATAGATTAAGAATGTAAAAAATGATCTTAGGTTTCTACGTTTGTTGCCAAGAGCCCACTGCGGTGGCGTCTAGTAGCTAAGTTCTGAACTTGGCCTAGTAGTCGTTGATGGTGGCGCTTGGCGGCAAAAGTAGGAACTATTTGAAAAACTCTAAGTTGCAGTCTGTACTTAAATTAAAATACAGATAACACACACTAATACAGTCACCACAATTAACACCGGTTATCAGACAGATTCTACACACACACGGGGCTACATGACCGCGTTGTCGCAGCCCCTAAACTTAAGAACCAACCAACCAAGTGATTAAATAGAGCTGTAAAGTAGTGCCACTCAAATCAGTTAGAGTCAAAAGACGAAATGATATTACGATAGAAATAATACCTTAAAACTAGACTGTAAACAACTATGATATCGGTACGTATAAGAAGTTTCCGATTAACAACGTTTGACGATGCGCATTAGGCGGTTCCAATTGGTACACGTTGTAGGTGGGTGTCGTCCCAAAACTTCAAAATTTAATCACCGACGTAAGACATTCATTAAAAAGCACTTTTGTTTACAACTTTGACGCTCATTCACTAGGAACCTATGGACAATTAAATGAATCAACATTCAACATGCGTTGATGTAAGACTATTTGTACAGGCAACACAGAAAATATGGCTTCGAACCTTCACGTATGTACTGTACATAAAAGTGAAAATTGAATGCAAATCTCGGAGAGGGACAACTTAGGTGACAAACCCTGTATACATCCATAATTAGATGTAGCACGAAGACAAATAGCCTAACTGTATTGCGCATCGAATTAAAAAATACTTGTCTTCTGATGACAAGTAACCATGTGATGACGTGTGATTGACAGAAGCAACATATGTTAAGAGGATATCATCTAATCACTTCGAGATATCAACAGGGGCACAATTAAAAAACCTTAAATGGTTTTAGAATTTGACTACAAACAACTCAGGGCACATTTAATTTCAAGGGCTAATATTTAGAGACGTGTCATAATTATTATCAATGTTAATTTGACAGATTCACCTAGGAGCTTATAAAAATACTGTGCTTATTTTAATATTACTATGAAGAATTATAATAAAGGGTAATAGTTCAAATGTCAATGTGTGGGGATTGTCTAAATAGTATACTTTAAGAGGATGTCGTCTTCCAAGGCAGAATTTTCATGGGAAAAGTTAGCTATGGACTAATATATATTTAAAAATTAATTTTGACTGAAACACTCTCTTATATTTTGAAGGTAAAATTGATTAAAGGAGTGTCATGTTGGCACAAAACATCTCATATATTGCTTGGATGGCGGGCCACATGGTGTGGCGATATCCTACCTGTGTGGAGCGCGGCACACGCTGCCTGCTAGTAATGTGTACACACGCGATAACACGCTCACGGTTGAGGCACAACTGAGGTGGGAGTGGCTCGCAAGTCCGCGCCAACCACCCGGTCGTGGCTGGCAAGGGGGAGGTGGGACGGGGGCCCGAGTCGGCGCTCAGGAGGGGGCGTCCTTACCCACGTCAGTGTTTACCTCACACTGCCCTCAGAAGTTAACATTTTTCATTTCAGAACTATCCCCTCCCCCAAGAAAATTCAATGTAAAAAATAGAACAACAAAACATAACTTAAATTATTTCTTACAGTAGAAAGGAATAATTAGAATTTGACTGTAACACTCTCTTGGATTGGTTGAAATAGCCTACCATATGTTAAGGGGGTGTCGTGCTGTCCAAGTGTAATTACCCAAAGACTAAAGGTAAAACATTTTCTATGATTCCCCTCAGAATGGAATGAGCCAATACGCCCATTTGACTCGCCCACTTCTGGACCAGTGCGAGTCCATTTGGAGAGCTGGGGGTTGTCATGTATCATCCAGGACACCAGTACAGCCAGTGGGACACAAAAACAGCACTACCAACATTGAAATAAGAAAACAGCTGATTCCGAGTTGGAAAAGTAAAATATTATAAATAGACGTGTAATTTATTTTAGATAACATGGAAAACTATAAATCTTCTAGGTTATTTAGTTGTCGATTTTTTAGGGACTTTGCGACAATGTAGTCCTGTAGTCACGTGTACCTGGGTGTGTGTATAATTTGTCTGATAACCTTTGTCACTGTTATGTCTGTACTAGTGTGTATATTGGTATTTGGGGTAGGATTTGGGTAGGAAGCGGCCGTGGCCTTACGTTAGGTACCATCACGGCATTTGCCTGGAGTAGAAGTGGGGAAAACCACTTCCAGGATGACTGACAAGTGAGGTAGGAATCGATCCCACCTCCTCTTAGTTTCGTCAAACGAGGCTCAGTATTCCCCGTGCTTGACAGAATAGGGAATCGAACCCGGGCCTCCATGATGACACCCAAGAATGGTAGCTCCTAGGCAAAGAGGCTATTTTAACTAGGTTATTTAAAAGGCTACCTGAACTAGCCGCGGTGGCAGAGCTTTAACGTGCTATCTCGTGCCTCGCTGGCATTGGGAGAGCGTGGTTTCCCATTTTCGGTTGGTTGGTTCTAAGTTTAGGGGCTGCGACAACGCGGTCATGTAGACTCGTGTACTTTGGGTGTGTGTAGAACCTGTCTGATAACCAGTGTTAATTCTGATGACTGTATTAGTGTGTGTTATCTGTTTTAGGTAGATTTCATTAGAAAGCTATCTATTGCAATGTGTACCATGTTTCGACTTCCGGAAAATTTTGACATATCTTCGCGTTTCACATCCCCCAGACCCCAAAACCACAGTCAGTTCAAAAGTTTATATATAATTTATATATATATATCAATTTCTTGTGGACACGATAACTGCCGTAATTTTACACCAATCACTTTGAATTTTTTACCGAATATGTATACCTATAAAATGTCGGTCGAGTTCGTTACTGGGCTAAATCGGTCGAAGGGGGATGAAAATGGGGGGCTTTTTTCGAAAAAGTGAAATATTGCTATACCTCTTTATATATGTGAAATATCGAATCCGTTCAAAGTTCATACTATGTGTCGGATAAAACCCAAAACTTTATGTTTGAAGAGTTTTTTTATAGCACCAACCATTGACCAAAGGGGTGGGGAAAAGTGGGTTTTTCGGGAAACATTAATCATATCTCTCTTAATAGGCACAGTATCAAAACCGTACAAAATGGAAAATATTCCCCTAATAATTACCTAAAACTTTTGTCTGAAAGAATTTTTGATATGACCCACCATTATGCCAAGGGATGAGAAAAATGATTACGGAATTATAAGAAAATGCCAAGAGCTATCAGAGGTTGCCATGGCACCACTACTAAATTGATGAGGGATGAGCCATCAGAGGTTGACATGACAACGCACTTGCACGAGATCAGATTCAGATTTCCATCTGACTAAATGTGAAGCGGCTTCGGTGACGTAACTGGTAGCATGCTGAACTTCTATGCCCAAGATCGCGGGTTCAAAGCCGGCCGAAATCGTCGGATTTTCTAAGAACGCTAAAAATCCCTCAGTATGCTTTCCTTTGGAGGGGAAGTTCCAACGTTCGTTGCGAGTTGCTGGTTGTGGTGGCATCTAGTAGCCAAGTTCACTTCTAGGTGTCGTTGACGCTAGTATCCGGTAGCAACATTAGGAACTACTGTTGAAATATACCGTCTGTAGTCCTTACCTGAATTACAGACTAAGACAGCCATCACAATTCACACCGTTTATCAGACGGATTCTACACTCACCCAAAGTACACGGGGTTACATGACCGCGTTGTCGCAGCCCCTAAACTGAGGAACCAACCAAAATCTCTGCGGGAGATATAATTTTGCGTGAAGAAGTAACAGACCGTTACATAGTTACACATCAGTGTCAAAACCTTGCATAAGGACAGTGTGACCACAAATATAAAAATGGACCCCAAATGACAAGAAGGTTACCGTCCCCGTAAGACAATAAAATGTTTAAAATATGCATAAAATGACGAAAAACAAAGTTAATTAAGCTCCAATTATAAAATACTTTCTCGCAATAAATGAGGTCTGATCCTTCTACGAAAACCTGCATATTCATGATGATGATGATAATTGTTGTTTTAAGGGGCCTAACATCGAGGTTATCGGCCCCTGATTCAGCCTATTTTCGCCTATCCCCAAGTTTGTCCGGTGAAATCTACCTCCGCCTTCCGCCGTGCCGAGAGGACTTTTTTGAATTCATGTAAGGATTGCAGACTTTTGAATTTTTCAAATGGTTCCTACTTTTGCCACCAAACGCCACCGTCAACGACTACTTGTTCAGAACTTAGCTACCAGACGCCACCGCAGTCGGCTCTTGGCAACGAACGTAGGAGCCTAAGAGCGTTGTTTTTTACATTCTTAACCTATACAATTTAGCTTCCCACAGGTGTAATTAGTGGAAGGTTCTTTAACATGCCATAAATCTATGACATGGGACCGCCGGCTTTACTTCCCCTCCGAAGGAAGGCATACTGAGGGATTTTAACGCTCTTAAAAAATCCGACGACTTAGGCCGGATTTGAACCCGCGATCTTGGACATAGAAGCTTAGCATGCTACCGACTACGCCACCGAAGCCACCATTTCCCATCTTCACCGCCATTCAAATGCCAGGACGGTTCCTTTCAATAGATCCAAGGCCGATTTCTTTCTAAATTCCCTTCCCTGACCATCCTGAAAAGAACGTAAATGGGCAGTGACTGCATTAATAATAGTACATTATGCAACGAGCCTATAATGGCAATAATTAAGACACGAGTATGTTTATAAAACAAGCGTAGCGAGTTTGACCATTTCCATACGAGAGTCTTAATTACCAATATAGGCGAGTTGCATACGACTGTTTATGTTCGACGATAATTATAACTCACATTATATGTTTTAACATAAATATTCATAAATATTTGTGGGATTCAGTAAGTTCAATTAGTGAACAGAGTGCGCCGGGTGGTTTGCTGACTGAACAGAGCGCATGCGTGGGTCAAAGAATTTCGAAAGCAGAGACCATTTACTTTGCTTGGCAATGCTATTGTTTTCAGCCTGCATAATGTCTAGTGACGATCAGAACTAGCATTCACTAATATTGTCACCGAAGTTGTTTGAAAGCAATGCGCTGTGTAGAAATTGTTGTTGGGGATATTAAGGTACAGTGCTATTTCTTGTCTCATATTCGCCAGTTTATTTAAGCGAACATATGGGACGGTGCACTTTCCATGTCGGTAATTTATGTAGAAGGATGCTGTGTTGCTAACGTCTGGACCTAGATTCATATATTTCTTGCATATTATGTCATAGTATTTTCTTGTTACCGTAAAGGTTCGCGCTGATTTTTTCTTTATGTTTGGGATTGTAAATACAATGGTTGATCCGATATCCAATTTGAACTTTCATGTCCGAAATGGATTTTGAGCGCATGTGCGAAGCTATCCTTACCTAATTGGTCAGTGAATGAGCTCTGATTGGCTGTTTCATAATGAAGAATGGTACTATAATGACCCTTATTATGATACAATTTTCTGACATATAATATTTACATTTCGACATCGTTGAACATAAAATAATTAAAAGGTAATCTTTCTTCTGTGATCAACGATATTGTCCAACACGGCAAATGCTATCGACTTTAAGTCAGGGCTGGCATGCGAAATTAAATTCATGGCTGTGGGGACGAAAATAATTTAATTTCGCCGTAAGCGCGATATTCGGGAGCGAAATGATAATGATTGTCGGCGCGTAATTAAATCAAAGCGAAACTTAATTCGAAGCGAAATTAATTTCGTTCCAGACTTTTAATTTCGCTCCCGGCGCGAAATTAATTTAGTTCCAGACTTATAATTTCGCTCCCGGCGCGAAATTAATTTCGTTCCGCACTTTTAATTTCGCTCCAGGCGCGATATTTATTTCGTTCCAGACGTATAATTTCGCTCCCGGCGCGAAATTTATTTAGTTCCAGACTTATAATTTCGCTCCCGGCGCGAAATAAAATTCGTTACAGACTTTTAATTTCGCTCCCGAGGCGAAATAAAATTCCCAAACGGCATTGAGTTTCGCTCTCCGACGTGTATTTAAAATGCATGAAACATTTAATTTCGTTGTTGAAATTAAAATACAGTATATTCGTTTCGAGAGTTAAATAATGTTCTGTACGATGTTCAAAGTCCTGACGTCTGTCTGTTAGGTAGTCAGCCCGAAGGCTGGTTGGATCCTCAAAAAGTACCGCCGGTAGGTTATGTGGGTAGATACCCACAAAAACTCAAGGCAGCGCTATAGTGAGGCGTACTAGACAAGATGGGGGGTGAGGTAGTTTGCCATTGCTTTCCTCACTGAGTCAGAACAGCAGTACTAACCCTATGAGTAGAACCCTTCACAGCATCCACAGGCACTGACTGCCCCAAATTTCATTACTAAGCACCACCCATACCTCTGTAGCTTCCATATAATCACAGCCATGTGTAAGACTGAGACATCGGTGAAAAGCCACATTTTACTCTAGCCCGTGCCAACAGTCAAATGCAAATGAGTCGTCAAGTTACAAAACTCGTTTAATCAACTTGTGAATAAGGATCATTTTCCTGAGAAACGTTTCTCTGGACTTTGCCTCACGTATCTTTTGTGTTTGTTGTTTTCTACTTTTGGTTGGTGTTTTTGTGTTTGCTTTGTGCTTTTGCTTTTGAATTTGACTTATTGCTTTTCTTTCTTGGTTTTGTGTTTGTGCTCTGCTTTTGCTTTTTTGCATTTTGCTTTATGTTATTTGTTTTTTGTTTTCTGCTTTTGCTTTTGTTTTTGAATTTTGCTTTTTGCTTCGTCTTTTTTGTTTTTGTTTTGTGTTTGTTTTCTGCTTTTGCTTTTATGAATTTTGCTTTTTGCTTTATATTTCTTGTTTTCTGATTTTGCTTTTTTATGTTCTGCTTTTGCTTTCTGCTTCGTCTTTTTTGTTTTGGTTTTGTGTTTGTTTTCTGCTTTTGCTGTTTTTGAATTTTGCTTTTTGGTTTGTGTTTCTTTTTTATTCTGCTTTTGCTTTTGTGTTTGAATTTAGCATTTTACTTCGTGTTTTGTTTTTTTGGTTTTGCATTTGTTTTCTGGGAAATCAAAATAAAACAAAATCAACAAAACAAAATAAAAACAAAAACAAAATAAAACAAATAAAACAAGACAATTTAAAACAAAATAAAACGAAATAAAGTAAAACAAAAAAATAAACAAAACAAAATAAAGCAAAATAAAATAAAACAAAATAAAATGAGGTAAAATAAATAAAATAATTAAATAAATAATTTTACGACATGATCCTTATTCACAAGTGGATTAAACGATTTTTGCAACTGGACGACTCAAATGTAGTGCACGGGGTCGTTGGAATGAGGGAGATGGCTACCTGGGAGGCTTGTCGTAGTATAGTATCTATGTGTGCAGTATATGCGTCGACCGTCGTCTGATTATCCAGTGGGAGATGGTCCGCACGGAGGTGATTGTTGACGTAGGCGCGGTATTCCTGCCAGTTTGCTGTGCAGAAATTCTGGACCATCCTGGGAGGTGGTAGTGGGGGAAGAGGGAAGTTGAGTAAAACGGGGGCATGATCACCTCCTTTGAGTGGCAGGACAGACACGTCAAACAGATGGAGGAGGGAGTTATGAGCAATGACTGCGTCGGGGTGGTATAGGAGGAAGGACGGGTAGATTCTGGAAAGGGACGAGGGTGGCGTCGATGTGACGTAGGTAGATGTCTAGGCTATGAAGTTCTAGGGCCGAACGGGAATGAAGGTTGAGGTCGGCCATTAGAATCAAATGAGGGAAGACTTCAGACACGTGGGTAATGCAGTCTTTGGGGATGGGGTGGTAGGGACGAATGTAGATGGTGTCTAGGTGTAGGACGCGAGAGCAAATAAGGCTTGCGGGGAAGAAAAGAAACAGCTTTCATTTCAGAAACAAAATGAAATGTTCCATGCATTTTAATTTCAGGCCGGAGGGGGGGGGGGACTAAATGCCGGGAACGAAATTGATAGTCGTTAACAAATTTTATTTCGCGCCAGGAGCGAAATTAAAAGTCTGTAATGAATTTAATTTCGCGCCAGGAGCGAAATTAAAAGTCTGTAACGAATTTCATTTCGCGCTGGGAGCTAAATTAAAAGTCCGTAATGAATTTAATTCCGCGCCAGGAGCGAAATTAAAAGTCTGTAACAAATTTCATTTAGCGCCGGGAGCTAAATTAAAAGTCCGTAATGAATTTAATTCCGTGCCAGGAGCGAAATTAAAAGTTTGTAACGAATTTCATTTCGCGCCGGGAGCTAAATTAAAAGTCCGTAATGAATATAGGCTAATTTCGCGCCAGGAGCGAAATTAAAAGTCTGTAACAAATATCATTTCGCGCCGGGAGCTAAATTAAAAGTCCGTAATGAATATAATTTCGCGCCAGGAGCGAAATTAAAAGTCTGTAACAAATATCATTTCGCGCCAGGAGCGAAATGTTATTCCATTGAACAATTTCATTTCACGACGCTAAATTAAATTGATAATGCATTTCGTTTCGCATGCCAGCCCTGCTTTAAGTTAAGCGTACCCGTTCATTGTAAAGGACGTAAATGATTGAATTCTTGACCAGCCTTATGGCACAAGACCACCACCTTCTGTGTCTGAGGTTGTGGAAGCTTCCTGAAGTTGAAAATGCGAAACCATATGAAACGATTTCAAGGACAGCAGATGGTAGGGTTCAAATCCACTCGTTCCGATGGTCTATAGAAAGTTTTTTTTTTTTTCATTTGAAGGGCTTTTGCAACGTGTACTTGAGTGTATGTAAAATTTTCTGATAACCTTTGTTAGTCTGGTGTCTGTATTAGCGTGTTTATAAATTGTAATTCAGGTGAGGATTCGGCAGGAGGCAGACGTGGCCTTAAGTTAGGTATCATCCCGGCATTTGCCTGGAGGAGATGTGGAAACCACGGAAAACCACTTCCAGGATGGCTGAAGTAGGAACCAAATCCACTTCTTCTGAGTTTTGCCTCACGGAACTGAGTGCATCCCGTTCCAACCCTCAGACCAGAATTTATTTTTTTTGGCACAGATAACCATTCTATGACTCTCCCAAGTGTCCCCAATTATCTGATTTCTTCGTCCCAAGTATAATTTAAAACAAAATATCATGTATTAATCCCTTAGCACAATTCATAATATTATGTAAAATAATTAAAAAGCATAGATTACAATCAATGTGATAAAACATGGAACTCATCGGCCGATCGTTCCCCACTGCGTGGCCACAAAGATCCTCAGATTTGAACCCGTGTTATTTCTGGCTGTGGGGTTACCTTAAGGACAAGGTGTATCAACGGGACACTGACATATGTTGGCGTTTGAAGTTGATCATCGCGAGGAAGGTAGCCAGCTACCCACCTGAGATGTTGTGGGCAGAGGTGGAACACTCTCTAGTGCGGTTCCAGACTGTCGTGAATGCAGATTGTCGTCACATTGAGCATCGTTTGTATCCTGGACTGTCAACATGGTCCGCCATTAACACCTGTTACCCACTCATGTGGAAATTAAAATGTGTTCCTTTCAATGATGTATTCGTTATGTCTCTTCCGCATGTCCTGCCAAAGGATTCCACACCGTTTCATTGTCCTACGATCACTCGTTTGTCCGCGGAGGGCTTCGCAAGTAGCGCAAGTTTAACTATAAACACCTGTATTTCAGAGTAAGTGAATGAGGAAGGGAAAATATTTCTTACAGAAAATCTTCGTCAGGAATATGGGTTGGTAGCAGTTCATATTTTATTAAAATTCTGATCAGTAATCATCTCCATGATTCATTGATTCTTGTATAGCAGGCCTGTCCAGCCATGTCACTGGAGGCTGTGGCGCCACGGCTTGTCACGTGACCCGCTCCGTGGCAGACTAAGCCCCGCTCTTTCCCGCTCCACCGCCACTTCCGCTAATTTCTCCTCTCACTACCTTCTCTCGCTAGAGAGGATTAGACGGACTTGCCCCCACCCCTCCCCCCACCCCCCTCCACCAAAAACACTCCTGTCCTAAGCACGCTGCACTGTAGTGGAATGGGTTATAAACCAAGTGCAAACAAGGCTAGTAGGAGATTCTGATTTCCCCTTGTGAAATAGAACGGTACATCATTTGTAGAAAGGTTGCGAATCAGAGGTAGGTGGCGGAAGCAACCCGCCCAAGCGCCAGCTCACGGCAAATGGATGTGTCTGATATGTCACACTTTTTCTTTTAATAAAAAATAAAAAGCCGGCAGTTTGATTCAAAGGATTTGTTATTGGTTACTAATGTCCAACTCAACGTTGTCCATCCTTCCGCCAGTTCACTACCTCCACTACCGTAACATTTTCCTCTCTTGCAGCTATGCCTCGACCCCACCTCCCAACACACCCCCGATTCACTAAAAAAGACCGTGGCAGATAACTGCCACCGTAACATAATAATATATTTCTTTTTATCTGAATTCTGAGTCTTAGTTCTGATTGTATATTGGCTTTCACGGCCGGTGAATTAAAACTCAGCAATTCTTCTAGGTTTGTGCCGTGTCTTGTGTGGGGTTTCGCCTCGGACACCAAGCTGGCTCATCGGCGGGCTCTTGGTGTCCCCACCCGGACCCCCACAGGAGTGACGAACTGCGCGCCACCTCCCTTTATATTAGGTGCAACTGCACCACTTGACTGCGAGAACTAAAAGCTCAAGCAGCCTTAACCTCCCTATGAAGGCTTCCAAAAAGATGGTATATTGGCTTTCACGGCCGGTGAATTAAAACTCAGCAATTCTTCTAGGTTTGTGCCGTGTCTTGTGTGGGTTTCGCCTAGGACACCAAGCTGGCTCATCGGCGGGCTCTTGGTGTCCCCGCCCGGACACGGCACAAACCTAGAAGAATTGCTGAGTTTTAGTTCTGATTCATTACTACTATACCTATTATATACCTGTAGGTACAAAATGTAACACCGGTTGTCAGGCGGATTTCACTCACGCAGCAAGTACACAGCATGTGACGCCCACGATATTCTGAGTCGATAAAATGTCCATTGACGAAAAATTATGAATTACATGAATTAAAATTGCTGCAAAGGAGAAACCATTGCTGTATTTCAAATGCTAATATTTGTTGTGTTGTAAGTTGGCATCAAAACACTGGCATTTTAATTTGTATAATGGACGTTTTACTTTCAGTAATTGATGAAAACAGGGGTTTATTTGTACTTCTTTGAATTTCCTGTTACACATCTCAAATTAATGAACAATCACTCAAAATGTTTACGCCTACATTACAAAGCCTATCGCAAGTACGGAAGAGTCTTGAAATAAAGAGAGAAATTTTAGGTTATTGAACGAAGAAGAGAGAAAGCGGTTACCCACGAGGAATGTGCAAGAAGTTCCCGCTTAATATCGTGATGAAACTCTCACTTATATCACAATGAACGTGTTGGAGGAATGATATATTTCGCAAACTTTCGGAACGTAAACAGTGTTGTGTAAAAAACACACCCTGAGAGCTGAATAGTTCACAGTAAGTAAAATGAACATATTTTGAAAGACAAATAACATTCAATCTATTTCATATCGTTTGAGGTACAACTGTCCCATGAAACGCCAAGGTATATTTCACAAAACTCAAGTCCTCAAACCAAAATCTTCCAAATCGTCTCAATAGTATAGAAAAATTATGCATTTCTTGGAAAGTCAACGGAAATATATTTATTTATTTATGAACGGCAGCCAATAAGCTGGGCATTTTTGATTGAACGCCCGAACACTCTCAACAAGTTCAATTTTAAGTAGTTGCAAGTTTGGTAACTGTCAGTAACCCTTGCGGCGAACGTTGGAACTCGGTAACGCATTTCTAACCAGCCAAATATAACCTACACATTTTGCTACACACCACCAATTGCAGTGGTAGGTTCTTTTACATGCCATAAATCTATGACATGGACCCACCGGTTTAACTTCCCCTCCGAACGAAGGCCTAATGAGGGATTTTATTGCTCTTAAAAATCCGGCGACTTTGGCCTGGATTGAACCCGCAATTTTGGGCATAGCAGTTCAGCATGCTACCGACTACGCCACCGAAGCTGCTTACATCTGTGCTATGAAACGCTAAGGTTTATGTTTCACGAAACTCAAGCTCTTAAACCAGAGGGAGTTAAAAGGTGTGACTTATACCAAAATCTTTCAAATCGTCTTAATCGTACAGTTAATTGCTCCAAGCATTTCTGATGCCCAGAAACAACTTGAATTACTCCAAGAACAAGCAGCAAAAATCGGCTTACGGATTACTTTTGACAAAACAAAATTTATGACGGATATTAAAATTGCTCCGAATACACTCCGCATCGGTAATTGTCAGGTCTCCCGAGTGAAAGACTTCAAGTATTTAGGTGAATGGATCAATGAAACTGGGAACGAAATAAAAGCTATAGAAGCAAGACTACAGAAAATGGAAACCGCTTTCCATTTGACAAAACAAGTTTATTACAAAAAAATCCCCTCTTGGAATTGTAAAATTCAACATTATAAAACTGCCGGTCGCAAGCCCGGGGCCTCATTTCGCATGTGATGAGGAAGGAGGAGCGGGAGGAGTATCAACCTCGTAAAAAAAACCAGGGTCCATCTGGCTCCGGATGGTAGCACCCTGTCATAGGGTCCCTACCTAGGGTTACTAGGCGAAACATGGTCAACGGTCTCAAAGGCGGAAGACGAATTTCATTTCCCAACGGCTGAGAGGGCGGAAGAACCTAGTGGAGTCAACCACGAAAAATAAATAAATTCAGACTGTCAGTCTGATTTAAAAATCCAAGAGCGACTGTTCCCATATTGGGCGGCCTTTGGTCAGCGTCTGTCTCCATGTTAGGGGCGGCTGTAAATAATCCTCCGGAGTTAACAACCTCGGTTGTAAAAATGGTGGCTCTAGAAGTCACCTCCAAAACTAAAAGAATTATCAATCATGGAACGGTGTGATGTGAAACTATTTACCTCAGGTGGTCAATCCACAAGCAGACATTCGGATTCTGGGGAGTCTGCAATGTCACACAAAGACGAGTCGGAGCGTCTTGGAACTTCGAACACAATAAAATACAGGAAAATAAACTACCTAGCCACTTTTAATGCAAATTCACTTTTGAAAGTGGGGAAACTTAAGACTCTAACAGACACACTAAATGAACATAGAATTATCATAACGGCTGTGCAAGAGACCAGATTCCTAGATGAGAACAACTTTGAATCGGGAGGATTCAGGATACTCAAGGGGAAACCAGGGGCCAGAGTAATGAAGAATGTTCCTCATCTTGGGACAGGATTCATAGTTGACAAGAAAATACTAGACTCCATCATAAGCTTCGAGTCCACCTCTGAAAGGCTATCCACACTCACGTTCAAGTCAACCAACAAAGTGTATACAATTGTGAATATTCATGCCCCTATAAACATCGACAACAAAAAGGATAAGGTAAAAGTAGAACTTTTCTGGGATAAACTAGACGATACGATCCAGAAGATCCCAGACAAAAATAACGTCATCCTTTTAGGGGATTTTAACGCCCAAGTGGGGAGAGAAAAGAAGTTCAGGCATATAGTGGGATGCTACCCGGCACATAACAGAACGAACCAAAATGGTGTCAGGCTCATTGAATTATGTCAGGCACATAACTTGGTCTTAAAATCGACCAGCTTTAAGAAACTACCGAGAAAACAGAAGACATGGATATCACCTAATCCCCTCCTCGGAGAATTCCAGTTGGACCATGTTGCAATAAAGCGGAAGTTTCATAAGGAAATTCAAAATGTTAGGGTACTCCGAGGAGCTAACCTTGACTCAGACCACTACTTGTCAAAAGTTAAACTGAAGATTATTCCTAGGAGTAACTTTCAAAGGAACAACCGTATACGAAGAAGATATGATCCAAACAAAATTAAGGAGAACATGGAAGAATGGGACACATTAACCAGAGACCTAGAAGGCCAGGACTAGAGGCAGATGGAGAAGAGTCTTCTAATCAAGGCAGAACAACTTGCTCCTGTTACAAAGACGAAGAAGCATAGATGGTGGAACAACGAGTGTGATAGACTACTTGATCTGAGGAAGAAGGCGTGGCACGTTTGGCAAACCAAAAAGGACGAGAGTACCTGGCAACACTTTGTGGAAACCAGGAAGATGGTGTCCAAGGGGATGAAGAAAGTAAAGAAGGAGCACGGCGACCAACTACTCAGGAAGATAAATGATGACTTTGCGAAGAACAATATGAGAAACTATTATCGGGTGTTCAAGGAAAACCTAAGCAGATATGACCCCCCAACTCTCCAACTTCAGGACGAAAACGGGAACGTGGCATATAGTAACAGGGGTAACTGTAAAATTCTAGCCGGCTACTTTAAAGAACTCCTAAATTGCGATGAACCACTCAAAAAGATGTATTTTGATTGTGGACCAAATTCTTCTCCCAACCATGATTCTAAACCCCCATCTGTAAGAGAGATTCAGAAGATACTGACTCGTATGGAAAATTTCAAGGCATCTGGAGAAAATCAGATAACAGCTGAATTATGGAAGTATGCCAGTGAAGATGCGATTGGCTCACTCCAAAAGCTTTTTGAGGAGATATGGAAGACAGAGACCATTCCAGTGGAATGGAAAATGGCCCTGATACACCCTCTTCACAAAAAAGGTTCGAAATCGGATCCTAGCAATTACCGAGGGATCTCACTGTTGGACGTGACATACAAGATATTTTCAAGAGCGTTATTAGAAAGAGCACAACCACAGTTGGACTGCCAACTTGGGGAGTATCAAGCAGGGTTTAGAAAGGGGAGATCTTGCGATGAACAAATTTTAAATCTAGGAAACATTATAGCGTACCAGAAGCAGAGAGCGAAACCGTATATAGTGACCTTTGTAGACTTCCAAAAAGCTTACGATTCCATCGACAGAGAGTCGTTGCTCAATATTTTGGAAGAGTTTGGCCTGGACAGGAAAACCCTAGCCCTCATAAAGGAGACGCTCACGAATACGTCCTCTAAAGTTAGATTCATGGGCGAACTGTCTGATCCATTTGAGATCAGAACAGGGGTCCGGCAGGGGAATGGTCTCTCCCCCCTGTTGTTCAACTGTGCACTTGAAAAAGTTATGAGAGAATGGAATGCGAAAACACGAGGGGGAATACGTCTAGGAACAAAAAACAAAGGAATCACGATTAAGTGTTTGGCCTTTGCTGACGACTTGGCGCTGCTCGCAGAAACATGGGAGGAAACCAAAGAACAAATCACAGAATTACAAGAGATGGCGGGGAAAATAGGACTTAAGATTTCCTTTGAAAAAACGAAAATTATGTCAAATAGTTTGGATGTGCCCAAGAGAGTTACAGTAGGAGCTAATCAAATCGAGGTGGTTAATAGTTTCAAATACTTAGGAGAATGGATCGACTGGAATATCCTTGAAGGAAAAACAATGGAGGCGAGAAGAATCAAAATGGAACTAGCCTTCCAGAAAACCAAAAATACATACAATAAGAAAACCCTCTCCTGGAGCACTAAAATCAGGCATTATAACACCGTAATTAAGCCAGAGGCACTCTTTGCAGCAGAAACACTAGTCTTGAGGAGACAAGGGCAAATGGAAGAATTGGAAATCAAAGAGAGAAAAATTTTGAGGAGGATCATAGGTCCTAAATTCCAAAATAACAAACAAATTTTCTATAGGAATGACACCCTGTATGTGAAGTCGGAGAGACTTTCAGATACCATACGGAAAAGGAGGATTGATTTCTATGGACACATCTACCGGATGAATCCTGCCCGATTAACCAAGAAAATCTTTGACTTCTTTTCCAAAAAGAAGATCAAACCTAATTGGTTTACGGAAGGGGAAAAGGACCTGCGAGAGCTTCAGATTACTGAAATCATGTTGATGAATGGTACAGCCAAAACCGTGACCAAAGACAACACCAAGAAGTTCCAAGCCAGAGCCGTCTCCAGAAAACCGATGCAGATATCACAAGAGGAAAGATAATAATAATGTTATTGGTTTTACGTCCCTTTTAACTACCCTGGCTTTTAGAGACGCCGGGGTGCCGGAATTTTGCCCCGAAGGGGATCTTTAACGTGCCAGTAAATCTACTGACACGGCTCCCTCGCATTTGCGCACCCTCAAATGCCAGCTGACTGCGCCAGGTTTCGAACCTGCAACCTTGGGCTCAGCAAGCGAGAACGACAAGAGGAAAGAAAGAGGAGATCAGAGAGAATGAAGAAGTATTGGGAGAAAAGGAGAGCACAAGCATCTAAGAAGTGATTGATCTGACGTACCCCAAAGTGGGTGATTCGAAAAGAAGAAGAAGAAGAAAACAGTAGTCTTGCCTGCAGCCCTTTATGCAGCCGAGACACTTAATCTACAACATAAGACACTAAGAAATCAATTGAAGATTAAGGAACGCAAAATCATGCGAAAAATTTTGGGACCAAGAATTAAAGATGGAATTCACCTTCCGAAACCTAATGCTGACATCTATTTAAAAATTGCCAAAATCACAGACACAATCCGTATGAGAAGGATCCATTTCATGGGACATTTGGACAGAATGGACCCAACTAGGTTAACAATTAAAATCTATACGTTTTTGCAGAAAAAGGCAACAAGGTCCAATTGGTACAAACAGGCGGAAAACGACTTGGCTGAATTAGGTTTTCCCAATCTCATCGATCGGGAGGAAATTAGGAAAATTACTCATACACGGGGTTTTGAGGCAGAAGAGAGAAGATCTACCAGACACGTCTGGTCGCAGCAACGAAGACTCGCTCAATCGTTGCGCATGGATAGTTATTGGGCAAACATCAAGGCCAAGAAGTGTTGATTCCGCGTGGTCCTAGGAGACCCATTCGCGCAGAAGTAGTACAGAAAAAATCATGCATTTCTTGGAAAGTCAACGGAAGTAGGCTATATATATTTGTTAACCTATAAAGGGCGTTTAAACAAATAAACAAGACCATAGCCCCAGCCTGGACTGTGTCACGTCGAGCCCGCATAACAGTTAAGGCGGGCGGGTAGTATATACACATGGGATGCTCACCAGTAACCGATCGATACAAATGAACACTGCAATGCCTGAGTACACATTGTTCGGGGCAGTTTTCAAAGATATGCCTCTATGCAGTATTTGTTGCACTATTTTCTGTAACCTTGCTTATAAATTGGGTCGAATACTGATTACGTTCAATCTGAGTTCATCTTCCCTAAGCCCCATGCAAATGCGATTATCCTATGCAACCATTTCTTCCCTGCTTTCTCAATAGTTCACGAATTTCATCTGCAATATTATTTACAAATAATAATAACAAAAATAATAATAATAAGCTTCTTTAGGATCCAACCATCCTCCAACCTGATAATACGGACAACGTTAGTCGAACACTATCATTTCAAGGCAAATAGAGCGAGAAACCTTCACTCAAGCCTTGAACTTGACAGCCTTTGACTCTCTTCTCGCACAATTTGTATAAGGTGCGTTCAAAAAGTAACGAGCCGGAGGCTGGAATGCACAAACCGGTGACGACATCGGCTAATCGTGCCGTGTGTAACGAGGTGTGGTTCCGACCAGAGCGTGGGAGGTCACAGCCCGTCGATAGAGGGCACGCGTGCACGTCACGTGACGATACAATGAGAGCAGCAGCATGATCAATCGTCCAACGCTGCCAGTCGCATTGAAAACAGTGACATGGAGGCGTCAACCGAAGAGCAAAGAGATGGTGTTCGGTTTCTGACAGCGGAAGGAGTAGGGGGAACGGACATTCATCGCCGAATGTCACAAGTGCACGGCGAACACTGCATGTCCCTTGCAAGGGCCAAGGCGTGGCACAAGCGCTCCAGGGAAGGACGGGTGTCATTAGCCGATGATGCCCGGTCTGAGGCACCCCCCTGCATTACCGATGACAACGTCCAGCTGGTTGATGCACTAATTACCCAGGACCGCCGAGTGACAGTGAACGCCATAGCCGCCGTGGTCGTTCCACGACAATGCACGACCTCATACGGCCAACACAGTCGCGACACTCCTGCAGAAATTCAAATGGGAGGTTCTCGGCCACCCTCCATACTGTCCAGACCTCTCTCCCTGTGATTACGCCATGTTTGGTCCCCTGAAAAGGGCTCTGCGGGGCCAACGATTCACCTCGGACGCCGACGTCCAGCTGTACGTGCGGACTGGTTCACATCGCAGCCCAGGGAATTTTATGAGACAGCCATTCACCGCCTTGTGTCTCAGTGGGACAAGTGCCTCAACAGCCAGGGCCAATACTTCTAGCATACAGGTACTGGTTTCTATAATTATGCCTCCGGCTCGTTAGTTTTTGAACGCACCTTATATATGTTACATCCCCCGAATATTTCCAAGTGCCCAGTATGCTTCATGGTGGCATGCTACTGTGACTCCGTAGTTATAGATGGTGGTTGTGAATTTTGAAAACCCTAGCAGATCAGTCTCTAGCATACGCTAAAATAAGAAGGGAAATCTTGATCTGCAGAACATGCTGCTGTTGGTAATGTTTTGGGCTCATACCTGTGGTATATGCGGCATGAATTATACAATACAGTGAGCTTGCTATGGGCAACTCGGTTATTGAGCTTACAAATATGTATACAGTACATTTCAATAAATATTGAAACTACCAGCTGTCAAACACAACAGGTAATTTGAAGCCTCATTTAATGCACGAAATTACACAGAAATGTGTACACGACAGTTCTGATGTAAGTTTGGGAAACACGCGGTGCTAACCTTGTGGTACGGTAGTTAGCCACTATGTCACTGTGCGGTAAAGGGTATTTACAGAGGTGTGGGAGTGGTGATCGTGGTTGTCAGGAGCGAAACATTGAGGTCATCTGCTCCACGTAACACTGCTATCCTTCAAATATTTTTATTTGTTTAGTTTTGAGATAGCCGACAAAATAAAAGGTGGTTTAGTATAAATTAAAAAAGAACAGAATTGAATGTACGGTAACAATGAAAATAATTACCATTCATTAAAAAAATTAGAACAAATATCTCAAATAAAAAATGAACATTCGTTCCGCGTGTCATAAAAAATACTCTTTGAAATTTAGATGTGATTTGACATCGTGGTAATCAGCTTCGACTGCTTGGGTGTATGGGGAATTTGTCTGTTAACCTATGGCACTGTGGTATCTGCGTTAGCAATTTAGGCTAGGATTAAAAGGAGGCAACCGTGGCCTTGTTTCCATCGCAGCATTTGCTTCGAGTAAAAGAGGGCGGGAAAGCCAAGGAAAACCACCTCTAGTATGCCGAGACGGTAATAAAATCCACCTCTTACTCAGTTGCCCTTAACAACGTGTCTCAGACCAGATTAACACAATAAAAGCATTGAATCAAATCCATGTCCTTTGGCACAGGAGTCTCAATACGAACTCCCAACCCCCTAAATGAATGTAATTTTGAGCGTAAACATACATATTCGCCTGTAATTGAAGTTTAACATTTTATATTAAGTGGACGCGTCTGGAATTTGGTTTCAAGTAAATATTGTTTTCAATTTGTAACTTAATATATTCGATTAACCCTAGAAGAATTGAATTTTTATTGCACAGTGATAAAATTCTTGAAGTAAAAGAACAGCCAATGAATAAAAAGACAGCAGTCTTTTGTCTGTCACGTTGAGACCCAAGGTGTGGTATAAAAGGACCACATGATAGCGGCTTCGGTGGCGCAGTCGGTAGCATGCTGAGCTTCTATGCCCAAGATAGTGGGTTCGAACCCGGCCGAAGCCATCGGATTTTTTAAGAGCGTTAAAATCCCTCAGTATGCCTTCCTTCGGAGGGGAAGTAAATCCGGCGGTCCCTTTTCATAGATTTATGGCATGTTAAAGAACCTTCCACTAATTGCACCTGTGTGAAGCTAAATTGTATAGGTTAAGAATGTAAACAACGCTCTTAGGTTTCTACGTTCGTAGTCAAGAGCCGACTAAAGTGGCGTCTAGTAGCTAAGTTCTGAACTTGGCCTAGTAGTCGTTGATGGTGGTGCTTGGCGGCAAAAGTAGGAACTATTTGAAAAATTCTAAGTTGCAGTACTTAAATTATAAAACAGATAACACACACTAATACAGTCATCACAATTAACACCGGTTATCAGACAGATTCTACACCCACCCAAAGTACAGGGGGCTAAATGACCGCGTTGTCGCAGCCCCTAAACTTAAGAACCAACCAACCAAAATATTGAGGATAGGCCTATACGATGTTTAATTTACAAATAGGCTATTGTTTTACAAACCCAAATTAGATACATGGAATGAAACCATAATAAAATTAATAACAAGAAGATGAATAAATAAGAGAATTTTGTCATTTGAATTCTCCTGTCACTGTTGATTCACTATCAGTGCAATTTTCACACCGTCAACATAGGTTTGTTCTTTTACTGTGCTTTCCGCATACGCACTAGTGACATTTGAAACATGCCATGGTTGTTTTGGACAACTTATTAGCCTATTTTCAATTTAAAAAAAATAGGCTTATGAGATCACCTTTTGTCCGTGTGTGTGTGTGTGTGTGTGAGGTGTGTGTGTGTCCCCCCCCTAATAACTTTCAAACGGATGGAGCGATTTCAATGAAACTCGGTAAGTTCATAGCACTATTCCGGGCGACCTCGACCGTGCCCTTCAAACTTTGTTACGTCTCACCAATCCAACATGGCGGTTGTGCGAAATATTTCACCAGCATTCAATATCTCCGAAGCTATTCCCGATATCACCCTGGATTTTCCTAAGGTGATAAGAGGAACTACTAGAAGTTCACCTATGTGACTTTTGAAAAACTGGTAATTACAAAACCAACATGGCTGCCACGCGAATTTGCGACTTTTAAATAGACGTTTCTCGCGATTTAACCAACGAAACTCAATAAAACTCGGTACAGTATATGTTTATACACATTGTAATGCACCGACATCTAACTTGTTTCAATTGTTTATATAACTACAAGATGGCGGATGAGCGAAATATTTCACCGGCATTCTATATCTCTGAAACTATTAGCTGTATCACCCTGACATTTTATACGGAGATAAAGGGCACTATTGGAAATTCACCTATAAGACTTTCAAAAAGCGGTTAACTACAAAACGAGCATGGCGGCCAAGCGAATTTGAAAATTTTAAATAGACCTTTCTCGCGATTAATGTTCCAAACGCAATGAAATCTGGTACAGGAAATGCTTATACACATTGTAATGCACTGGTTTCTAATTTAGTTCAATTGTTTACATAACCTCAAGATGGCGGCTGTGCGAATTTTAAAATTAAGTTTTTATTTCTTGTGTCGTAATCTAGCGATCGAAGTGAAAGTTTGAATAATGAACCTACGCAATAATTTTCCTTCAATGGTACATGACTCTATGGCCTATACATTTAACAATTCAACATGGCGACCATCTGAAATAATTAGACGACTCTGAATATCTACGAATCTATTATAGCAATCAAACTTATTTTTTATGTTCATAGGGGCTATGAACTTCAGTTCACCTATAGGACTTTAAATAATCTGGTGATCACAAATCCAACATGGCGGCGACGCGAAGTATAAATATTCACATAGACGTTTCTCGCAATTTAACCATCCGAGTGCAGTGAAACTTGGTACAGTAAATCCTTTTACGAATGTTAATCCACTGGCATCTAATTTATTTCAGTTGTTTCCATAACCACAAGATGGCAGCTGTGCGAAATTTTGAAAATCTCCTTATTACTTCTTGTGTCCTAATCATGCCATTGAAGTTTGAATGCTACACGTACACAATAATCTTCATGTAACAATACATAACTCTAGGCCCTACATATATAAAATCCAACATGGCGATCATCCGAAATATTTAGACGGTACTCAATATCTACGAATCTATTACAGCAATCAAACTGAAATTTTGTATGTTGATATTGGCGGTTAACATAAGTAGGATATGTGAAAATAGGCTGTACAGTTCTTCACGGAACTACTTGTTTTTTTCTTATTTTAGTCTTGCCACTTTTATGCAGATAGCACCGACCTTTGTCCATTTTCAGATATTCCACTGTTTATCAACTGCTTTTACAACTTCTGTCCAACAATGGAAGCATGTGAATTATAAGGTATTATTGAACAGCAGCCACATCGTAGCATAAAAATGAAAATAAATAATAAGGGATACTAGAGGAATGAACAATTTTCAAGTGTGGTAGCGCCCATTAACAAGGCGTGGCATTTTGTGACCAAAGCTCAGAAATGAAATTAAAAGGGTAAATGTGGGGAAATATACGCAAATATAACATAAAGTTGACAGTATAATAATCTACTAAAGAATAATACACATTTTTTTTCACATCTTCTCCTTCGCACTCACAGAAATTGTTTTGTGGTACTTCTAGGGCTAACCTTTTGTAGGGCAAAACTTTTTTTTTAACTTTCATTTGTTTTTTTACATTTTAATTTATTATAATTAATATAATTATTAATAATAGCAGCCTCCGTGGCTTAGGCGGCAGCACGCCGGCCTCTCACCACTGGGTTCGTAGTTCAAATCCCGGTCACTCCATGTGAGATCTGTGCTGGACAAAACGGAGGCAGACAGGTTTTTCTCCGGGTACTCCGGTTTTTCCTATCAAAATTTCATTCCAGCAACACTCTCCACTATCATTTTATTTCATCTGTCATTCATTTAATCATTGCTCCAGGGGAGTGCGTCAGGCCTCGGCAGCCGGCACAGTTCATATCCTCGCCGCTAGATGGGGGCTTCATTCATTCATTCATTCCATTCCTGACCCGGTCGGAGACTGGAAACAGGCTGTGGATCTTCATTTTTTCATTAATAATGTTATTTTATGTTTCGCTAATTTTAATGTTTATGTATTGTCACCGAATTTATTTGGTTACAGTGTTCAACCCCACGTTTTCTGTTTTTATTATGTTTTTGTTAGGTTACCAACCATGGCCACCTATTGAAGGAGCACCACAGAGAGTCTAGTGTTTTGTGCCAAAGAGATTCCTTGTGGTGGTCCAGCAGTGGGTGACAGGTGGCTTTGATTTCTTACAATGTTTCTATGGTGTTGTCATGTTTTAATGAATATTATGTTATGTTCTGAGGAATGGCAATGTTTTTAGCCTACTTTCGATTTTTGCAAAAAATGAAAGTAGACTTATGAGATCAACACAGGACGAAAAATTGTGTGTGTGTTTGTCTGTGTGTGTGTTTGTGAGGCTGTGTGTCTGTGAGTGTGTGTACTCTGAATGTCTGCCCCCCCCCCTATCAATTCGAACATGGTGAGACTAAATTAAACGAAATTTGGTACAGAGGTAGCCCTAGTAAAGAGCACCTCAGTGTCATGATTTATATCGCCGCCATCTTGACGGAAACGTAATGGCGGCCACCCAAATGTTGAAAGCTTAAATCAAATTACGACTAACCTAATCATCTGATCTATGCCAAATTTTGCAACAACATACCTTTATGTGGGAAGCATCCCTTGATTAAATTACAATGTAATTTTGTACTGAGGTAGCACTAGCAAAGGGCACCTCATATTCTTTTTTATTATCCGTAAAACACGTAGTATTTCTACAAACTACTACAACCAACATTCAATTATACTCCTCGAAAAGGACAAAGAGTTATAACAATACCAATGCATTTAGGAGAAAGTAGGCTATATGTTCTTTACTGAACAACTTGTTTTATCTGAATTACGGTAAGGAAAATGTTATGTTTGGGATGATGATGTGGAACTTATATCTCTTCTGTTTTTGGGGATGATTTGTGTAGGCAGTTATGAGAATGTTATATTTTGATGTATGGTAGAGGCTTATTGAAGTAATAAGAATAAGGAAAGAAGAGTATCAAGTATTATGATTCGGTTTGTCCATGCAGACAGACAAGTATTAAGGGTTGTGTTACCCTGAAAAAGCAAGAAGATAAGAATGGAGTTAAAGAATACTAAGAATTGTGGGGGATATTTTCATCATGAAGGTAGTTGTGGATATTGTGTGAGAGATGCATGTGAAGGAAGCTTGCTTACATGTAAACAAATAAGTAATAATAGTATTGTATTTTTTATTTCCTTGCATGTTTAACGCTATATCGAAACCGAAGATTATTATATTATTAGAAGGAAGAGATTGGTTAAATTGATTGTCCAACGGTGGGGCATGATGTTGTGAGTTGACCCCGACCAATAGAAGAACAGATTATTTACATTGATTTGCCCAACGGTGGGCTTGTTGTCGTTGATTGACCCCGACCAACATTCTATTTAAATATATTTCATTGGCGCCCAACTGTGGAGTGAATATTATTATAAGAAAGAAGATAAGTTTAGTCATTTTAAATATCAAGATATGAATAGATACTTTTCATTGGCGCCCAACGTATCGACACGAATAAGAAAATAAGATTACTACTATTTAAAATAATACAGGATTTATTTTTAATTTTCAATTCATGTTCTTATAGATTTAATTTTGATATTTTTATTGAATTATTTAATTAACTAATTTCAAATTGGTTTTTACAATTATTTTAGCCTATTTTAGATTTTGAAAAAATAGGTTTATGAGATCACCTTTTGTCCTTGTTTGGGTGCGTGTGTGAGGTGTGTGTCCCCCCTTAATAACTCCTAAACGCCTGCAGCGAGATTTCAATGAATCCCACTAAGATCATAGCACTATTCCGGACGACCCCGACCGTGCCCTTCAAATTTGGTTACGTCTCACCAATCCAACATGGCGGCTGTGCGAATTATTTCACCAGCATTCAATATCTCCGAAACTATTCCCGATATCACCCTGGATTTTCCTAAGGTGATAAGAGGAACTACTAGAAGTTCACCTATGTGACTTTTGAAAAACTGGTAACTACAAAACCAACATGGCGACCACGCGAATTTGCGACTTTTAAATAGACGTTTCACGCGATTTAACCAACCAAATGCAATAAAACTTGGTGCAGTATATGTTTATACACATTGTAATGCACCGACATCTAACTTGGTTCAATTGTTTACATAACCACAAGATGGCGGATGTGCGAAATATTTCACCCGGTATTCTATATCTCTGAAACTATTAGCGGTGTCACCCTGAAATTTTGTACGGAGATAAAGGGCACTACTGGATGTTCATCTATAAGACTTTCAAAAACCGCTTAACTTAACTACAAAACGATCATGGCGTCCAAGCGAATTTGAAAATTTTAAATAGACCTTTCTCGCGATTAATGTTCCAAACGCAATGACATCTGGTACAGGAAATGTTTATACACATTTAAATACACTGGTATCTAATTAAGTTCAATTGTTTACATAACCTCAAGATGGCGGCTTTGCGAATTTTAAAATTAAGTTATTATTTCTTGTGTCGTAATCATGCGATCGATGTGAAAGTTGGAATAATGAACCTACGCAATAATTTTCCTTTAATGGTGCATGACTCTATGGCCTATACATTTAACAATCCAACATGGCGACCATCCGAACTATTTAGACGGCTCTGAATATCTACGAATCTATTATAGCAATGAAACTGATTTTTTTATGTTCATAGGTGCTAAGAACATAAGTTCACCTATAGGACTTTAAATAACCTCGTGATCACAAATTCGACATGGCGGCGACGCGAATTATAAATATTCACATGGATGTTTCTCGCAATTTAACTAGGCCTATCCGAGTGCAGTGAAACTTGGTACAGTAAATCCTTATACGAATGTTAATCCACTGGCTTCTAATTTATTTCAATTATTTCCATAACCACAAGATGGCAGCTGTGCGAAATTTTAAAATCTCCTTGTTACTTCTTGTGTCCTAATCATGCGATTGAAATTTGAATGCTACACGTATACAATAATCGTCATGTAACAGTACATAACTCTAGGACCTACATATTTAAAATCCAACATGGCGACCATCCGAATTATTTAGTCGGTTCTCAATATCTACGAATCTATTACAGCAATCAAACTGAAATGTAGTATGTTGTTAGTTGCAGTTAACATAAGTAGGATATATGAAAATAGGCTGTATAGTTCTTCACGGAACTACTTGTTTTATTTTATTAGTTATGTTTATTATTTAAATGTTCATATTCTTTATTATTGCAATTTTATTTTTGTAAATTTAATTCTGTATTTATATTTCATTTTTACAATTTACTTGTTATTGGTTTTAGTTTCAAATTGCTTAAAATTTTATCCAACAGATCACGTCAAGTAGATACGTACATAATATTTCATTTTTAGAAAATACTAGCACTTCGACATGCAAATTCTCCGAAATTTGGCTTAGGAATTCAGCTAACAGCATCTTTGAAAGCATAAATTGTCCTTAAGACAGGTGGTTAATAAAGAGACCACTATCCCATAAAGAGTTAAGCAAAATGTTATTCTCCTTTGCATCGGACACAGGAAATGCAAGCAACATAAAGTTGAAGAGAATGCGGAGTGTGCCTAAAATGTCACACCCTAATAATGTCAAAGTCTTGATTTCAGATCCTCACAAGGTATTAATATTGTTGTTGTTGCTTTCTTCAGGGGCTGAAACATCATGGTCATATATATATATACCCGTGTATTTGGGTGCGTGTGTCGAATTTGTGTGATACATATTGTGCCCGTCAGAGGAGTTTGCCGGGGTTACCAACAACCGAAATGATAGTCCACACAACCTGAGAGGATCTGATGCACTTCCTTAAGGCTTATGTAGCACGAGAGCTTTGGTCCCTGGGTATCAGGTCCATTCATGGAGGTAATGTCAAAGACAGCCAAGGAAGTGCACCCTCTAACACAAGGCTTAAGAAATGATAACAACAGGCTTATATAAAATCTCGTGAACATGACTTTTTTTTTTCAATTAAACAAACCCTTATCCTACTTCGGAGGGTTTGTTTCGGGCTAATCCGCAAAGCTATTAAACAAAATAAATAAATTGATCAGGGCCTTAACTGAAGCTAGGTTAAAACCCTTTCGAATTTCCTTTAATACAAGAAAAACAAGAAGTTCCGTGACGAACTAAAAAGCCTACTTTTCATAAAATTAACATTCATGCCAATGATTAATCTACAGTATGTGAACCTATCTAGAATAATGACGAAATTAAGTTGGTAATATCGAAATATCTAATTAGTTCGGAATATACCTGGTATAATGTAGCCTAATAGGGTAATACAGTTGGCAGCCCTGGTGACTGAATATATTCTTAGTTCCATCTCCTAAGGTACAGAATACAACATTTGGTTGAAGTCCAATGGACGTTACATGGAGTTAGACATTGGATCTATCAGCACGCGTAAAAGCATGTTGGCAACAATGTCATGCGTGTGCTGGTCAGAAATAATCTGAAGTATTATGATATCTTGTTGTACCAATTTTGGATGAAATCCATTTGTTTGTATAAAAGTTACATGTATTTTAAAATTGGACCTATCGACAGGCATAGAATCATGTTGGCAGCACTGACTTATATTAATTATTCCAAATTAATCTAGAATGTCAGGTCTATACGTGTGCAAAGTATGAGCTGTTGGCTTGCATAATTTCTGATATGTTGATATTAGGTTAAAAATATAGACAGCATCTTTTAACAGTTGGCAGCTCTGATTGCTCTTTAAAATACTTATAGTCATATCTGCTATGTTACACTTAGCACATACGAAATTTGGTTGAAATCCAACTGATAGTATGGAAGTTACATGTATTTCAAAATTGGTCCTATCAGCAGGCTTAGAATCATGTTGGTAGAACTCGAAATTAATACAAAATGTCAGGTACTATACGTGTGCATAGTTTAAAGCTGTCGGCTTTACAATACAATAGCATATTTGTCCGTTTTGGCGCTATTGTAGTAACGCCTAGACGGACATTGTGAAGACTTGAAGAATGTTTCTCTTTTAAGTTTCTTTGCCAGCACGGCATCTAGGATAATTTCCATTCATCTTATGTTTTTCATCTTTCAACTAATTAAGGATTTATGATCACATGTTTAACATTGATATACCTATAAATATTTTGGAGTTTAATATTTAATATTAATACATTAAATATCCCAAAATAGCTGGCACGCGGAACTGAAGGCATAACGACGTAGATGCCAATCTGATGCTCTGAATTAAGATTTTCGAGGTTAGTAAACACCATTAAACCTAACATGAATCAACAAGGAGGGAGAGGGAATGACATGTGAGGTTTAGGATAGATTTAAAAATTGTTCTTTCAAGCTCCAACATTATTATACAACTAAAATTTTGTTTGAACTTCCTAGATTGTGATGCCACCACGGATTGAAATAGTTGGCATGCGGAACAGAAGGCATAATATAAGAACTAAATGAACATCGAAATTTAGACTTGATGCTATTAGTAGGGTCCAAGATTGTATCATTTCCAGAGATATGACTACATGTGTTATTTCAACTTCATGGTACAGTACCTTAAAGCTTTCCTAGCTTCTTTTTTAAGATACTGTTTATGTTCAGAGAACCATATTAAGTAATACATTTTTCAGTAGAGGAATTTTTACAATATTTTTAGCCTACTTTCGATTTTTGCAAAAAATGAAAGTAGACTTATGAGATCAACACAGGGCGAAAAAAGTGTGTGTGAGACTGTGTGTGTGTGTGTGTGAGTCTGTGTGTGTGTGTGTATGTGTGTGTGTGAGTCTGTGTGTGTGTGTGTCTGTGTGTGTGTGAGTGTGTGTACTCTGAATGTCTGTCCCCCCCTATCAATTCGAACACGGTGAATGCGAATTGAACGAAATTTGGTACAAAGGTAGCACTAGCAAAGGACACCTCAGTGTCATGTTTTATATCGCCGCCATCTTTACTAAAACTGAATGGCGGCCACTCAAACGTTCAAAACGTAAAATCAAATAACTACTAACCAAATCATCCGATCTGTACCAAATTTGGTAACAACATACCTTCGTATAGGATGCGTCTTGTGACTAAACTACAAGGTCGTCCGCCATACCATTTCAGGATGGCGGCCGTGCGAATTATGCAACCTTTATAATCCATATCATGGGACCCACCAGTTCCGATTATCGAGCCGAGAATCGTTTTAACTGTTCTAAAGGAAGAGGCACGTTCGAAATTAAAAGTTTATTTTGTAATACTATAGTGCAGACGTGATTTTAAAAAGCTGAGCTGATTCACTAATAAGACAAGATGGCAGCGGATATCTTGTGCCTGACTTATATTTCACTAATTTGAGTATTGCTTGCAATATAGCGTACTGATACAAAATAAATAAACTTTGTATGAAATGCTTTATATATAAATAATGTACTCCAGTGATGAAATCGTTTAGTATAAATCATTATTTGCTAACAAGTTCTATGTAAGTCATTTTATATAGAACGATATTCGTTGACACAATTAGCTCAGTGGTAGAGCGTTAGCCTATCGCTCAAATGCCTATGGTTCAAACCCGATCAGTGCTAGGTTTTTTGCTTGAAATGTTATATGTTTATTGTTTTGTAATGACTCAGATGTTTTAAAATTAAGCGTTATATTGTGCATATTATGGTGTAAAATATATATTTAATTAAAACATAATTCGCCAGCAGATTTACTCGAGACATCTAGCTGCCAAAAAGGTAACTAGATTAACTTCCAGATTTTATTGAAAAGTTTCTTCTTCTGGCCGCTAGAATGCACTCGCTCTGTTAGGATTATATTGTTCGATATTTCACCACTAGATGTCACGACTAGTCTACGTGGGGCTCCATTGATTACTACACCATTGGCATTCTATGCGCATCGAATTTGAAGAATGACAAGATGATACTACGATACATTTTTACTTTTTATTTTAAAGGGTTTGTAACAGCCTATTTTGCGTTACTTGAAAATGTTATTTGAAGTAAAGAACAAAACGATTTCACATAGTTGGTGTTAGTTCAGGTTATTAATTACTACTTTTATTTCAGGCAAATAGCAATCGAAAATATCCACATAGTTTGTATACACACGTCTCTGTAGGGTCATGGAAAGATTTGTTAATTCAATTAGGGTTGTGAAAGCCATGCACAACCAGACGTGTAAAGACATGCCTCAAGTCAAAGTTGGATGTTGCCCACGGCAGGTCGTATATGTAATAATAATAATAATAATAATAATAATAATAATAATAATAATAATAATAATAATGTTATTGGTTTTACATCCCTTTTAACTACTGCTGCTTTTAGAGACACCGGGGTGCCGGAATTTTGGCCCGAAGGGGATCTTTAACGTGCCAGTAAATGTACTGACACGGCTCCCTCGCATTTGTGCACCCTCAAATGCCAGCTGACTGCGCCAGGATACGAACCTGCAACCTAGGGCCCAGCAAGCGAGAACGTTACCGCTGAGCCACGCAGCCAGTCCGGTCGATTATGTCTCCAGATCCATAACATTCTTGATATACTTCTTATCTTTCTTTCTTTCTTTCTTTCTTTCTTTCTTCAATGATGGTAGTAGTTTTTATCTAGGTTGTGGCGTTTGGTAGAGGTAAATCGTTTCTAAGGTCTTCAACAAAGAATAGTTCTATTATACTCTTTGATAATAACAACGAGTTATAACTATACTCATACATTTAGGAGAAAGTAGGCTATATGTTCTTTACTGAACATCTTGTTCATATATATATTTCAGAAGATTAACCATATAATTGCCTAAATATTCATAGATAATTTTAAGGATTTATAAATGTTTTTCAAAATTATTCTTATAAGACGTATTGTAAGGATATCCATTTATAATTTAAGTTTTTCCTTAGAATAAGTTTTTTTCTCTCTCAATTGTGCTGAAGAAGAAACCATTGTTGTTTCGAAACATGTACACTTCAAATGATCTATAAATTGTAGTCATTTAGGTGTGTTATTATTAGTATTGATTTGGCGTATAATTAACTTAAGTGTTTTCTTACATTAATACAATACAATAAACATATTATGGCGACAAAATTAAACAATAATAATAGACATTGATAATGACATTCACCCTCTCATTCTCTCATCCAGTCACACTTGTTGTCGGTTAGCAGTGTTCAGCAGGCTGTCCCAGCAGGTGGTCTTGAATTTAGATAGTAAGGTGGTGCCCCTGACACTGGCTGGATGGGTATTCCACAGTCTAGATCCCACCACATGAAAAGAGTTTTTGTATATAGAGGAGCGATGAATAGGAATGGAGAGGGAGGAACCTGAGCGTGTATTAATTACCAAGGAAAGAAGACAAGTACTTGAATTTATTTCTTAAGTATAGTGGTCTATCGTCAGACAATAATTGGAAAATCTGGACAAGAATGTGATATGATCGACGAAGTTCAGGTTTCAGCAAGGAAAGAGCGCAATAATAGAGAGTGATATGTTTATCATAGCTCCGATCGTAGATAAATCGCATGCAAGAGTCGAGAAATCGTTTAAGTTTCAAAGTTAATGTTTTGGTTGCGTCTACAAGAATAACGTCACAGTAGTGAAGAATCGGAAGTATTAGTGTCTGTATGAGTAGGATTCTTACTTTGAATGGTAATTTTTTTTTTTTTCTTTTGAGGGAGTGGAGCGTTGCGAAAATCTTCTTGCATACACTCTGTACATGTTCAGACCAGTTAAGAGTCTGATTTATTATCACACCTAGATTTTTCACTGTAGGACAGTATGGAATTTCATTGTTGTTCAGAACAATTGGGGGAATAATTTGATCTCGGAGTGACGTCAATAGTTTTTGAGAGCCAATTATGATAACTTGTGTTTTGGAGGGATTCACTTCCTCTGGGAAATGACTCATCTCATGGCATCAGCAAGCGAGCAAAATGTAGGTTCAAGCCTAGATTATTACAACAATCATTAATTAGTTTAATAATTTTAGAGAAGTTAGGTTTCATGATTTAATTCGTGGTTTTAGGTTTTCTCTTTGGTTTATGACGAATACTGATGATCCATGGCACGCGGGCTAAATATAGCGAGTCTCCTCTGAGATCATCACAACAACAATGACTTCCAGTCAAAACAATGGCACGAGCTAACACAGGCTCGGCGAATAATAACACTGTCATCATGGTCAATAAACATATTGGTTAAACTTTTCATCATTCCTGACCTTCATGAAAATAACATCTTTGCAATGTGTCGCTCAAATAGCGATCTAAATCATGACGCGGCAATCATCTACATTCAGAAAACAACAACTGTGGCCAACATGTGAGCTGTGTAACCTTGACCGTGGTCAGGAATACACTCTCCAACAGTTATGTGACGTCATAATACATCGGAAATAATCAATAGTCAGTTTCACTCAGTAGCGCTTTGGTTTCTGGGTAACGAAGACTCGTTTAACAGGTTCTCGTATGCACACAATGTCTCTCTGCATTGGCAGATAAATACACTCATTCTTTCTGGCTAGAATTCACATTATTCAGTCCCAATATGTGAATCGTATGCATAAAACTCTAATTCTTTTATAATAACAGTACTAAGTACTGTCTCAAAGTGATATAAGTTTGTTTGGCACAGCAAACATAATAAAATGAAAGCTATTCTACACAGAACTAACTGCTCTCACTCGACAGATATGTCACTCTGCCCTATATACAAGATTCTCTCTTAACAAACATTTACGTGTCATATCCTGGACACAAATGATAACAAAATCACAACCTCCTAACACTGGGTTGTTTTAAACTGATACGTAGAGTACAGGGTTGGGTGTTGATCTGGTAACATTATTATAACCCTGCATTAGTTCTAACTCAGAACTTTGTGGTTTCAGAATTCCACAATGCCTAACTAAATCCATTAAATAACATTGATAGTAACTGTCGACTATCAAACGATACGAGGCTCTAAAAACAGTAGCCTAATGAATAATAAGAGAACAGGTTGTCTCAAAAATATCACATGGATGACTACATCCAATTATGGTCAGTCTAAGCTGATGCAGAAAATACAGCTCAAGAGCTGTGTCAAGATTAATGAGCTCTCGAAATTGACGCTGTAAAACGTCCATGAAAAATGCACCAATAGCATAAATCCAAATACACGGTGTCTAACAAGTCGAAGAAAAGTACTGTAATTAAGACACATGATAAAGCAAACTACAAAATCCTACCTACTTGGTTGTCATGAGTTCGGTTGGTTACTAAAATACAACTAAAATACACCCCAAATAAAGACCTCGCACAGGGAAAGAAGTGCAAAAGTCACAGTACTGGTAAATCACCCCATTCTAGCTAGAATTGAGGGATATTCAAATTCCTGGTAATAGGAAGGATAAATACACCTCAGACCATCCATCCTGGACTTATCCTCTTCCTTTCTATTTCCTGCGTCCTCGTGGTCTACTGTGAAATCGTCTCCTTCTCATAGCGGCGGTTCTTCTTTCATGGATTCCAGATGATATCCACGATCCACATTGTATACGGGCTCCAATTCATGATGCGGCTTTTCCTCGGGCAATTTGTCTCAACATTGGGTGGGGGTTACTCCATGTTCCACATCGTGAACAAAGGCGATGAAGTGTCGAACACGTGGTCAATGAAGTTACACATGATTATCGTTGAAATTTCGCACGTGTTTTCACAGATTCTATCCAAATTAAGCACAGTAAATAAATGTAGCTCACTGGCTTTACACAATTGCAGACAATTATCAAAATGGCCTTTCACTGGTCTGCTTCACAGATTCTATGATACTCATACGGTATCGTCACAATGATTTTAGTACTTTGTGCAAATCACAGAATATCTCGGCGATCCAAAATGTGATAAATCTCGCACTACCCGTGGAGATAATTTGCTTCGTAGTAGCATGGTCTACAACTGTGTATTTCAACATCCACTGATTAATCACGATTATTTTCACCTCGTGGACTTATAATATTTCCCAACTTCGTAGACGAAATGTGGTTTTCCACTGCTGGTGGAAAAAGAATACGATTCGCATTTTCACCAAATAAATTACACTGATAAATGTTCCACACGCTACTTATGCGTTTCACTAGTGCACAGCACACACAAGTGCTTATAATTACACGATGGTTTAAGATATAAGTTTTCCTCGCTCAAAGAGCGGACTTCTTGCTACGGGTACTACAGACCCTAATCAGTAACGCGTCCAACTTAGAAGGTCTCCAAACGAGGTGTGTTGAACGCCGGATCAGCACTCCAGATTCACGGAAGTACTCTAGTCCTTGAGCGACTAATTATGTCCAGTTCGCATCTCTGCGATGGAAATACCTTGACCGAAAATATAACAATAAACATCAAAGTCATCAATTCATACAGAATTACGTAGTTTCAAATCCTTATTCTTGTGGAATCAAAACGTGGAATAAAATATGCCCAGGACAAATATTCGAAGAAATAACTGACCATTCTCCAAAGTCAACAGAGCGTTTAATATCATGCCAAAGCTACTGCTGGCTTCTGGGTGCGTTCTGTGCAGTGGCAAAGCACTCAAACATTCTCTTACAGAAAATATCACCGGGACATGAGCTCACACGGGTTCAATGTGTTATTGTGATGGCTGCATTAGTGTGTGTATTTGTAAGTTGGGGATAGGATTGGGATGGAGGCGGCCGTGGCCTTAAGTTAGGAACTATCCCAGAATTCGACTAGAAAAAGGTGCAAGGAAACAACATAAAACCACGTCCAGGGTGGTTGATGTGTTTTGCCTAACGAAGCTGAGTGTACCTCGTTCAAGCCCTCAAACCAGAATTAAAAATTCTTGGCAGAGCCAAGAATTCAACCCGGATTTCCGGGGCGACAGCCAAGAACGCTAGCCACTACACCATGAGGTGGCAGGTATTAAGAGGCCTAATAATTACAGTTATAGTCCTGACGGTGAACGGATACCCTGTCGCAAGCCTTCCATCTCCATAATCCTGCCTCTAAGTCCCTAAGATATCACAAACCCATATTGACATAATATTGACATTAATTTTAGTGTATGAATGGTTCATTCTGGTTCCGTATTGATGCAACAATTAGTATTAATAATTTGCAAAAGTTAAACTTATCGTTTAACCTAAAGTAAGTTGATATATTGCTAAATATCATCACAGATGTAGACTTATAGGTGATATATTACATTCTTTCTTAATGGTTAAATCTCAAACTGGAGGCCTGTTCATTAATTATTCCAAAGCATTCTGGCAAGATGATGTTTCGGCACTGCAGCTTCATGGTTTTTGGGGCTCATCTATGGTGAAGTATTGTGATCCATGAAATGTATCACTGGTGGATTGTATTTGGCATATTAATATAATTTGGAATGCTGCCACGGAGCAGATTATGTATCGTTTAGCATCTACAGACCGCAGTAATTTGAACTGCCACAAAGCTGAGCCATTGTGTTTTCGTTGACATCTGCATGCCACGGTATAGCGTATGGTTTATTTCAAATGTGTTGTTATTGTCGTCCACATACTGTATTTCAGAAGATTTGGACTACTTGAAGAGTGCACAATTTCTGTGATCAACAAGAAAGGGTGAAATTTTAGAGTGTGTTCACACTAAATTTTTTTTTTCTTTCAAATTTCAACTGTTTCTTTCTTTCTTTCTTTCCTTCATTCTTTCTTTCTTTCTTTCTTTATTTATGTATTTTATTTGCTTATGTTTCTTTGGATACACATCTTTCACCTTTCAGTATGGTGCACCATAATAGGGTTTTTTGAAGGGAATGTTTTATGAGTGTTTAGCTATCCGACCACCTGATTACCTTGACTTTTTTTATCTATATAGGCTGATGAAGGGGCCAAAACAATTAGGCCTCGAAACACGTACCAATGACCACTAAGTGATCATTTATATATAATACAATAAAGGTAATGATTAGGCGGAACTTTTGCAAATATTAATACTAATAAAATTGATAGGTGATAAAATAAAGGAAGTAGGAGACTTCTTCTACTCGGGAAGCAAAATAAGCTGTGCTTGACCAAGCAATGAGGATGTAAAATGTAGGTTGGCTCAGGCAAGGGAAGCACTTCAACAGAAACGAAATCTGTTGACATCAAATATAGATTTAGGTATTAGGGAGTCATTTTTGAAAGTCTTTATCTGGAGCGTGGCGCTCTATGGAAGTGAAACTTCGACTGTTGGCGGAGATGAAAAGAGGGGAATAGAAGCATTCGAAATTTGGTGTTACAGGAGAATTATGATGATCAGAAGGGTAGATAGAGTAACAAATAAAGAAGTATTAAGAAGATTGGGAGAGGAGAGATGTTTCTGGCGACTGTTAATGTAGGGAAGAGATAGGTTGGTAGATCACATAGGAATAGCAAACTTAGTTATGGAAGGAGAGGTCGAGGACAAGAACTATGGGGGTAGATCTAGGTTAGAATATGTTTAAACAGATTGCCTCGGATGTAGGGTGTGGTAGCTATGTACTTTAGAGATAACCTGTGGTATTGAGATGTCTGTGGTAGTGTGTGTGTATTGAAATTCAGGTAATAATATAATATCGTATGGCCTCGGGTGCCGGGTGCAAGCTTCGTTATTTGACACCCAAAGGGTAGCTTGCTTGTCAAATTTCGTTGTTCCTTGAAGCACTATGAAAGTCAAGGAGGTTTTTTTTTTTTTTTTTTTTTTTTTTTTTTGTCGTGTAGCCTCCTGAGAGGCCGAGTGCAGGTCTTTCTAGTCGACGCCCGTGGGCGACCTGCGCGTCGGGATGAGAGATGGAATTGATGAAGATGAATGAAACTGGGCAAGGATGTGGAAGGAAGCGGCCGTGGCCTGTCAGAAGGTACTGTCCCAGCATTTGCCTGGTGTTGAAAATGGGAAACCACGGAAAACCATTTCAAGGACAGCCGACGGTGGGGCTCGAACCCACACGTCTACCGAGTCAGCAGAGAGCTTGGCCCCTTGACCTAACGCAGCGCTTTAGCCCGCGCAGCCACTACTGTCGGTGTCAAGGAGGTTAGATATCTAAGCTGCTTGAACACTATAGCGCTTTCTAGTATAGTAATGAGGAACTTTGTGTTGGCGGAAACTCCCGAGATTAATTTTGCCTTTATGAACATGGCCCACTGAATTCAAATGGTTCTTTGACATGCCAACATCGTACGACATACGTGTCGTAATTTTTGCCGCCTTTCAAAAATCACTTACCACGGCCAGGAGCGAACCTGCAAGCTTGGGGCTAGTAGACCAACACGTTAACCACTCACCCACCGTGGCAGGCTGTAATTCAGGTGAGGAATGGGTAGGGCAGCCGTGGCTTTAAGTTTGTAGCCGTCCTGACATTTGCTTGGAGTAGAAGTTGGGAAAAGCGGAATATCTCTTTCGGGATGGCAGAGGTGAGAATCAAACCCACCTCTTCTCAGTGAAGCCTCACGAGGCTTAGTGCACACCGTTCCATCCCTCAGACTAGAATGAAATATCTTGTCTAAACCGGTAAACGAACCCGAACTTCGGGGTTAGTTTTACTAATGTAGAAAATAAGCCTCAAAATGTCGCTCTGAAGCAAGGTATGCACAACCCTCTTCAGAATAGAATAGAATAGAACACAACGAAACACAGCAGCGCCTTGGGGTAAGTCACTCCTCGAAGTAAGTCATCCACAGCTGTGTTAATACTCTGTTCGGTATTCTGATGCCCTTAAACTCTTCAGATCCAGGGTACACATACAGTATATACAAGTAGTGGTTTTTTAGGGGTTCTACAGCCTCCTAAGGCTTTCCTCCTACAAGATGGCGGCGGCGCGATATCTCTCGAACGCATGGTCGGAGTTTGACGAATGAGGTGTCATTGAACTCGGGCTGATACCCCCTTTCCAATGGATAACATATTTCATCCCCAAAATAAAACCTACCCCTAATAGGGGGTGAAATTGTAATTTTTTAGAAAATCTCGTTTTTCAAGTGCGACATGTGGGAGTTTGAATGCTAATATGAAATTAAACGTTGTTCCACACAAGAGACATGTACACGGTGGAAAGCCACTTTGATTTAACATTCTTTTTTTTTGTTTTTACGCATGCGCACTCATAGTTTTTGTAAGAGGGCGAGCTTTATAAATATGGCGGCTGTAGTCTAACCTAACCTAAAGTAACCCACGAGGGATGATCAAAAAGCACTTCAAGCGACGCTTGTTGAGAGGCAAAGCAATAATCAAAGAGGGGTATGTCAGACCTTGAGGCGATAACCCCTTTTGATTGATCCCTGTTGATTTGTCCCTTTAGACTGGTCCCAGTTGACTAGCCCCTTGGACGGGTCCTTGTTGACGGGTCATTGTTGACAGGTCCCTGTGGACGAGTCCTTGTTGACGGGTCATTGTTGGCGGGTCCCTGTGGACGGGTCCTTTTGAAGGATCCCTTTGGACCGGCCCTTTTGGACTGATCCCTATGGACTGACCCATGAATTTATCCAAATTGTGCCCAAGGGCTTAACTAACGGACCAATAAGTCTAGGAAATTGTATGAGGTATTGTAGGACTTGGGATGAAGCCCCCTTTAAGAATGTATTTTTGAAATTTTGACAAAGGACCTAACTACACTTTTGTTAATATCTCGCGAACCAATCATGCTAGTGACTTGTATGAGGGCTCCTAGCAATTGGGGCGATGTTCCCCTTTGGGGGGGGGAGGAAACTATCCCCCCACTCCCAAATTGAAAAATCGTTATCTTGGAAACTAAGAAACTAAGATAGGTCATTTCACCCCTTAAAGAGAGAATAGTGATTTTACAGGGAAAAAGTGTGTTAAACGCCTAAAAATGATAAATGAACCTAAGATCTTTCGTTTTTCAAGAAAAATAGTAAGGGGGTGAAAACTACCCCAAAATTGAAAAATCGATACCTTGGAAACGAAGAAACCTAAAATTAGGTGTGATAGCTCAAAACATTGGTCATTAAATACTCTTTTACCACGATTGGTCACTTTACCCCTAAAACAATGCAAGTAGATTTTACAGGGAAAAAGGGGAAAAAATCATATTTAGACACATGAGGTGTTATAAGACACAGGGTGACAATATCTTCTTGAATTTATTATTTATTTTTTGAAATGTTGACAAAGGACCTAACCACACATTTTGAAAATTTAGATTTGTAACTTTTTTTTAGTAGCGAGAGACAGTACCGGTTGTGTTTAATCGAGCATGTCGCCGATCACTGTGGCCATGTTCAATGGATGAATCGATATTTTGTGAAGCATTGATTGAAGAGGGTCATGCGACGACTTGTTTTAAGAATATTTTTTATGATTTTTCCTATGATGCTTGCATTTATTTAAATATACCAAAACGGCAAGGTTACTGATATGAGATTTTATAAACTAATAATGGGATTTGGATTCATAAGGTGTCCTAGAACTTGACATGACGCTCTCATTTTATGGCTTATGAATTTTCCCAAAAAGATTGAAAACAACAAGGTCATGGACTTTTGTTTCTCTTAATATATTGCAAACCCATAATGTTAGATGTTTATGGTGAGTGATGAAACATAGCTAGGTAGAGAAAGAATTATTGTAGGCTACACGTATGGTGACTGACAAGTCTTTGACCATTGAAACTTGTTTTTAAACCTGACCGCAGTAAATAGGGAGTATAGGCTTCAGGCATGACATGACAAACAGTGTGTACAAAATCGAATTTACCGATTCAAGAATTAAGAGTAGACTATCTTTAATTGATTAGTTAAAGAGGGTAGCTAAGAAAACAAGATGGTGACTACACTGGAGCAAACCGAACCAATACAATCCTTTTTGGATGTCTAATGTTTCTTGCTAACCATTTTGTGCTGCAGTGGCAAGCACTTTTGGCTCTTGCACTAGAAGTCTTAACTCGATTTTTAGCTTTAAGGCTTAGAACGAACCAAACTAAGAAAGACGGTTATAGTGGTGCAGTGGTTAAGTTGTTTTCCTTTGACTAAGGTAGACCAGGGTTTGATTTTAGGTTATTACTCATGACAAAAACATATAAAAAAGCAGGGATAATGTTTTAAGACTGATTACACATGTATATTTTTTCAAATTATTTTTATTTAGGCTATCACTCGTGATACGAGTATGATTGTCTTCCAAGTTACATTTATGTAAATCTTCGCTGTAATCCAACATTAGGCCTAATCATATTGCGTGAGTTCTTTGGTGACTGTACAGTCCGATCCGAGAACCACAGACTCTTCCACAATATTGGCACACAAGGTCTTGAGCAGCCAATGGATCTTGGGGGTTGATCATTCTGCGAATCATGCGCTCTTTCCTGGCATTTCTTTTTTCAGCCAGAAGCCTTCTTCTCTCTTGTTCGAAGTACAAGTGGCCTTGATGGACGTTGCGGCGCCACTCTGATCTGTCGGATGCGACAGCTTCCCAGTTACCTGTATCAATTTGACATTTCTTCAAGTTGGTCTTCAGAACATCTTTGTAGCGTTTTTGTTGCCCACCCTGCTTTCTCTGACCGACTTTCAGCTGGCAATATAAGATTTGTTTTGGGAGGCGGGACTCAGGCATGCGAACTACATGTCCTGTCCATCGAAGTTGGTGTTTTATAATGAGAGCCTCTATACTAATAGTGCTAGCTTCCTCTAAAACACTTGTGTTAGTGCGCCGGTCTTGCCATTTAATACCAAGAATTCTCCTAAGGCATCGTTGATGGTATTTTTCTAAAGATACGAGGTGCCTTCTGTAAGTAACCCAGGTTTCGCAGCCATAAAGCAGAGTGGGAACTACAACAGCTTGATAAACGTATAATTTTGTTAGAATGCTAATGTCGTGGTTGTCAAACACGCGAACGAGCAAACGACCAAAGGCTGCACTGGCACATTGGAGGCGGTGTTGAATCTCAGCGTCAATGTTTGCATTTGTTGATAGGTGACTACCCAAATAGGGAAAATGATCTATATTCTTTAGTTTATGTCCATCAATCATGATAGCAGGAGCAGTAGCCCTGTCATGTGATGTAGGCTGATGAAGAACCTGTGTTTTATTGGTGTTTATATCCAGACCAATGCTTCTGTATGCCTCATTGAACACATTCAGGGTGGTTTGAAGATCTTCATCTGAATTTGCTAAGATGACATTGTCATCAGCATACTGGAGATCAAGAACGGATGTAGCTGACACTTTAGTTTTTGCACGTAATCTGTTGAGATTGAATAAACCTCCATCTGTCCTGGATATAATTTCAACACCCTTTGGAATCTTTTCTTGGACCAAATTTAGTACAACACTAACATATATTGAGAAGAGTGTGGGGGCAATCACACATCCCTGTTTGACACCCGTTGTAATCTTAAATGGCTCTCCAGGGCCATTGCTGTTAAGGACCGTGCCATTCATATCATCATGTAGTAATCGAAGAATTTGAATGAATTTTGGGGGGCAGCCAAGTGTGGCAAGAATCCTCCATAGCATTTCTCGATTGACCGAATCAAATGCTTTAACAATATCTATAAAAGCCATATATAGAGGGCGTCCTTGCTCTCGGGATTTCTCCTGCATCTGCCTAGCACAGAAGATCATATCAGTTGTGCTTCGATTAGGTCGAAAGCCACACTGAGTTTCAGGCAGTATTTCTTCGGCCAACGGCTTCAAACGGTTGGATAAGACGTTGGCCAGGATTTTACCAGCAACAGAAAGCAACGATATACCTCGATAATTACCACATTGTGCCCTATCACCTTTCTTAAAGATGGTTATTATCAAGGCATCCCTTAGGTCTTTAGGTATGGTAATGGTAGTCCATATTTTAAGTATGAGTTGGTGTATGTGATGAACTAGAGTAGTATTCCCTACTTTAAAGAGCTCAGCAGGAATCCCATCCATGCCTGATGCTTTATTGTTTTTGAGCTGATTGATGGCAGATTCAATTTCTGATAGAGGCGGAGGATCATCAAGATGGTATTTAGGAGGTCTCTGATGAAGTCGGGTGAAAATGTTATTATCAACCTGTGTGTCCCTGTTGAGTAGCTCTTCAAAATGTTCTTTCCAACGGGAATTAATGGAGTTTGTGTCTCTAAGAAGTTCCGTGCTATCTTTAGACTGCAGAGGATTCAAACCATGATAATGTGGCCCATATATAGTTCTTGTTGCTTTGAAGAAAGCATGAGTATTATTCGTTTCGGCTAGATGCTGCATTTCACGGGATTTGGAGATCCACCATTGATTTTTCAAGACCCGAGTTTTCCTTTGCACTTCAGCCTTTGCATCTTTATACAGTTGCTGTTTGGAGATAGAAGTTGGATTGGCTTGCCATGCATGGAATGCTTTCCTCTTCTTATCAATAAGATTCTGGATTTCTGCATCATTCTCATCAAACCAGTCAGCATGCCTCATCTTGACGAAACCAATCGATTCTTCACACGCTGAGAGTATAGCAGACTTGACTGTTTGCCAATGTTCCTCAACCTTTTCAGGGTAATTATCTGGTAACTTTTCATTCAGAAGTTCATGAAATTTCCTTTTAGCAGTAACGTTTTGTAAACGTTCGGTGTTCACCCTGCGCCTGATGTGCTTTCTCTGTTTTCTGTGCTTTTGGAGAATTTGTAGAGTCATTACAGATCTTATTAATCGATGATCCGTCCAGCAGTCATCAGTACTTGTCAGAGCCCTTGTGAGTAGTACGTCACGCTTGTCTCTTGCTCGCACAATCACGTAATCAAGTAGGTGCCAGTGTTTTGATCTAGGATGCTGCCATGAAGTCTTAAATTTGTCCTTCTGTCGGAATAGTGTGTTTGTGATTACGAGGCTATGTTCAGAACACTTGGATAGAAGGAGTGTCCCATTAGAATTGCATTTCCCAACACCATCTTTTCCAATAACATCAGCCCATAATGCTGCGTCTCTTCCAACGCGAGCATTGAAGTCTCCTAGGAGGATGATTTTATCAGATTGCGGTATATCCTTCAAGATCACATCAAGTTGAGAGTAAAATACTTCCTTCTGTTCATCATCAGAGGTGAGAGTTGGAGCATATGCACTAATTACAGTCGCTCGTCGGCTGTTTTTTAACTTTAGTCGTAGTGTCATAAGCCTTTCATTTATACCATGTGGAAGTTCATCGAGAAGGTTGACAAGCTCGTTCTTAATGGCAAAGCCAACTCCATGAATACGTTGATCTTCAGTGTCTTTCCCTTTCCAGAAGAAAGTGTAGCCACCTCCATGTTCCTTCAGTTGTCCTTCATTGGCTAACCTTGTTTCGCTGAGTGCGGCAATATGAATGTTGAATCTTTTCAGCTCACGGGCAACAATTGCCGTTCGCCTTTGTGGTCGATTATGTGTGTCATTGTCCATCAAAGTACGGACATTCCATGTAGCAAAATTAATTTTCATTGTGGTTCGACCGCTTGTGGTGTACCCTCTGAACGCGGTTATCCAGTCGGGTGATATTAGGCTGACTATTTTTAGGGCACCTTTTTTAGCCCCCTCCCCATTCAGGGTAAGCAGAGTGGATCCTAAACAGGCCTGCTTAGTCACGAATGCAGCATACGAATTGCTCTACAGCCCATCCTCAAGCAAAGCGAAGATCACACATTCGTCGCCTACGTGCCGGTTCATCACTAGGAGCTCCCAGACAACACAATCCTGCTCCCGTCACAACTCCCCGATCGCCGCAGGACTTGTGATTAATTGGCGAATAGATTTTGTATCCTTCCTTCGTTGTTTAGAAGACGCCTGTGCGTGACATCTTTTAACGTGGGCATGTTGTTGCACATCAACAAACACACAGTACTTGACAGATACAGGGCCTTTATCCAGTGGCATAGAAGCTATGACGACTGGTGGTCCTGGACTGTTGCAGCCTTCATCCGCCTTCCCAACCGTTCGGGCAATACTAGTTGCTCATGCGCTTGGTCCACCGTTGAGGTCTTCTATGCCGTTGACCATTATTGGTTCATCCGCCTTAAGAGATAGTTTCCCATCTCAAGGGCAAGAGAGTGCCCTAACCTCAATCTGCTCATCCGCCTTACATAAGCCGTTGGCAGGAGAGAGGGGAACTCCTTATCCCGGGAGTTATTCGGTCGTCAGAGCCTCGTCAGTATGGAGCAGGGTGTACCACGTGCAGGTGAGGATGACGTTTGGATAGAGAGAATCTACCCCTTGCACCCTTCAAATTATTACTTGGATTACAAATACAAAGGTGAACTGGGTTCATTATACAGTTAATGCAAGTAAGATTTTTGATTTGTTTTTGATTTTAGACTTTAGTTTTAGAATTTTCACTTTAGGTTTTACAAAAGGACTAAACCGTAATGTCATGACTTTAAATTTTCGGTAACTAATTATTCAAGAAAAACATATAAGGATTTGTATTACTTGGAATTAAGTTTTCTATACTATAATTTTGTTTGGTTTTAAATTTTAGAAATTTGATATTGGATTTTAGATTTTAGGTAAAGACCAAACTATTATTGACTATTCATTGGACACTGGTATGTAGATAGAAAGATGATTAGACTATATGTTAAGATGCATTTTTAGGTGTTGACTGACCTTGCAATAAGAATTGACTAACCAGACATGAGTTAACTACCAATGAAACACTTTGGCGACTATGCTTGATATTGACCAGTGAGTAGGGTTTTAGAAAAACGGTTTGCTATTTTGGGTTATATACAACAAATGCATAGACCTACTGAGCGACTATGTTTGCTAAACAAGACATTATACTAGAGACGATTAGGATTCTTTTGTAGCTCACGCAAGGAAATAATTTTTACAGAATTTGTTGACATTGAATATAGATTTAGGTATTAGGAAGTCATTTTTGAAGACCTTTGTCTGGAGCGTGACACTCTATGAAAGTTAAACTTGGACTATTGGTGTAGCAGAAAAGTGGAGAATTGAAGTGTTTAAAATGTGGTGTTACAGGAGAATGATGAAGATTAGATGGGTAAATAAGGGTTACAAACAAAGAGGTATTAAGACAAGTGGGAGAGGAGAGATGTTTCTGGCGACTTCTAATGAAGTAAATAGATAGGTTGGTAGGACACATACACCCAGGAATAGCAAGCTTAGTTATGGAAGAAAGGGTTGAGGAAAAGAACTGTAGGGGTAGACCAAGGTTAGAGTATATTAAACAGATAGCCTTGGATGTAGATTGTGGTAGCTATACAGAGATGAAACGATTAGCTCAGGACAGGGAGTCACGAAGAGCTGTATTAAACCAGTCAAAAGGCTGAAGACTCAAAGAACATGTAGAGCATACCAAAATAATGTTGTGTATTGGTAAATGCTAGTCAACAAACAGTAATGCATTACTAAAACCCATGACAAGATACCTGAGAGCTTTCCTAAATTTATTTTAAGATACCTTTAACCGTATATTAAACACCCAGTTCTCAAGACTCATAACTACAGTGTTATGGAAAAAACAAAAACAAAAATACATTTAAAAACGAGCAAGTGGTTGAGTCAATGTACACTGGAAATTGTGTAAACACTAATGTGCACAAAGCAAACTACATTATTAACTGTCAGGTTAGCCGAGTGGTTAAGGCGTTTGACTTATGTTCACATTTTCAATACAAGAAAGCAAGGATTTGAACCCCTTAACTGACATAACTATTGTTTTAACATAGCTTAGCGATACTGCATTATTATGATACTCGATGCACAAACCATAGATAGAGAATATTGTTTAAGTCCACTCTCTCTTTCTAAACATAGCTAGAGACTGTCAATGGTCAACAATTGCATTAATAGTGGGAGGATGTAGTGATAGTAATTAAGAAAAAGCAGACAATAACCATAAAATATTTTTATTAAATTCATTTTATAATAGATACTCACTGAATACAACTCTTTCTATTTACCATTGTTTGATATAGATTTTTTAAACACAACGCTTGTTGTAGATCCTTTTATAACTTTCCCCAGGTACTCTTGTTCTTAAAAACTGGGGAAGTCGCAATGGTTTTATAGACATAAAACCCTCATCCTTTTCTTTTTCATCATCATCATCATTATCATTATGAGTATTATCATCAAAATTATGATAGTCATTGTCACCATCATTATCATCATCATCATCATCATCCCCAACATCGCCAGAACTATCCAATTCCTCTTGTTCCTTTTCCACAGGGACCTCTTGTAAAGTCTGCGTTGCTTTTGATAGTGTTAAAGGTTCCTTAGACGTTGACAACTGTCCTAACATGACTTTTTGAGGACATAAGTGATTTTGAACAAACACTGCACTATCTTGAGCAGCAATATTTTCTTTCTTGGACTTGTTTTTTTACCTTGGTTAGTGTATTTTGTTCATTTAAATGTGTATTAATTTGAGATTCACAATGATGCTCGTTTGAAGTAAGTACGTTGGAGTCTTTTGTTTTAATAATTCCTCGACACATTTTAGATCGTTCTTTTGAACATCGCCAAATAACAGTTCCATCTTTATTGGTTGTTTTTACAATATATGTATATCCTTTATAGTAGACACATGGTTTACCATGGCTGGTTGCTGAGACTTCCATATTAACTAATACACATGAATTAAGTTTTAGTAAAGTCACTTTAGTAATAATAACAGTAAAATAAATGAATTGGATAGATATTTTTTAAAGGTGCAATTTTCAAAGTACTGTCGAGAATAATAATCACATGAACAATTTTTAGACTACAAGTGATTTACACACACATTGCTCAATGTCAAGATTTATACTGAACACAATTTATAGTGATTATGATTTTTATTGACTGTAATTGATAGTAGCCATGGTTAGTATGAGCAATGTATACTGGGTGCTTTTTATAGCACGTTCAATTGATAGTAGGTACGATTAGTAGACGCGTTTGATACTGGGCGCGTTGTATACTGATTATGATTTATACTGAGCGCGATTTTTACTAGAAGCGATGTTTACCAGGTGTAATTGATAGCAGGCGCTATTCATACTCAACGCAATTGATAGTAGGCGTAATTGATAGTAGGTGCAATTGGTAGTTGGCGCAATTGATAGTAGGCACAATTAATAGTAGGCGCGATTTGATAGTAGGCGCGATTGGTAGTAGACGCAATTGACAGTAGGCGTGATTGATAGTGGACGTAATTGATAGTAGACGTTATTGATAGTAGGCGCAATTGACAGTAGGCGCGATTGATAGTAGGCGCGATTAGAAGTGGGCGTGATTGATAGTAGGCGCAATTAATAGTAGGCGCGATTGTAGTAGGCGCGATTGGTAGCAGGCGCGATTGATAGTAGGCACGTTTGACAGTAGGCGCGATTGGTAGTGGGCGTAATTGACAGTAGGCGCTATTGATAGTAGGTGCAATTGATAGTAGACGCATTGGTAGTAGGCGTGATTGGTAGTAGGTGCAATTGACAGAGTAGGCGCAATTGGTAGTAGGCGCTATTCTTAGTAGGCGCAATTGATAGTAGGCACAATTGATAGTAGGCGCGATTGGTAGTAGGTGCAATTGATAGTAGGCGCGATTGGTAGTAGGCGCTATATATAGTAGACTCATTTGACAGTAGGCGCAATTGGTAATAGGCGCTATTGATAGTAGGCGTGATTGGTAACAGGTGCAATTGATAGTAGGCACGATTGACAGTAGGCGTGATTGGTAGTAGGTGCAATTGATAGTAGGTGCAATTGACAGTAGGCGCAATTGGTAGTAGGCGCTATTCTTAGTAGGCGCAATTGATAGTAGGCGCAATTGTTAATAGGCGCTATTGGTAGCAGGTGTAATTGATAGTAGGAGCTATTGGTAGTAGGCGCAATTGATAGTAGGCGCGATTGGTAGTAGCCGTAATTGATTGTAGGCGCAATTGATAGTAGACGTGATTGGTAGTAGACGTAATTGATAGTAGGCACAATTGATAAAGCGAAGTGGTTTTGTAACAGTTCTATATCTTTCTACGGCTTTCCTCTTTTGTTTTATACCCTCATAAATTAGATATAGAGAATGTACACCACGATTTATATTCTCGAACACACTTTCTGACATATCATTAAACCGTGCAGGAAGAAATGTGTGAAAATTTTCACTAACACATAGTACACATTCACCATACATTGTGTCCACTTTTTGAATGTTGATAATGCTGAAAGGAGTATGCATTGGTAATTCACTCAGCTTTTTCCTTTCTAATCAGCAGGCATGTCCCATAGCATTGAGAATATTTATTGTAGTAGCCTATAAACAAACAGGAAAGATCATGTCTTTTACACTCTTGCTTATAAGTTTCCAGAACCACTGTTTCCATAATGATAAGAAAAGGAGCTCACCATAATGCTGGATTGTGTAAGTTAATGTCTTTTGCCGCTTGATGCCACTATTAAAGTGATAGTCATACAACAGACAAGTGAGTTCATGTTTCGCTGACGTAATCGTATGTTTCCACGCGCTTCCTGTGTTGTGCGCGCGCCGTAGATGCCAGATATGAAACTCCAGATGAGATTTCAAGGTTACTCTCCTGAACATTGCCGGAGACTGCTGATAAACACCTATGTTCCCACGGCACGTAGTAGTGTGTTTGTACGGGTTCAAGGCCCTCCTCCTCCTCACCCGCCTCACAAGATGGCGGCCGTAGCTTAACTTAACCTAGCCTAACTTAACAAGATGGCGGCCATAGCTTGAGTGACTTTACTAAAACTTAATTCATGTGTATTATTTAATATGGAAGTCTCAACAACAAGCCATGGTAAGCCATGTGTCTACTATAAAGGATATATATATATATATATATTGTAAAACAACCGATAAAGATGGAACTGTTATTTGGCGATGTTCAAAACAACGATCTAAAATGTGTCGAGGAATTATTAAAACAAAAGATCCAACGTACTTACTTCAAACGAGCATCATTGTAAATCTCAAATTAATACACATTTAAATGAACAAATTACTCTAACCAAGGTAAAAAAAAGCAAGTCCAGGAAACAAATATGGCTGCTCAAGATAGTGCAGTGTTTGTTCAAAATCACTTATCATGTCCTCAAAAAGTCATGTTAGGACAGTTGTCAACGTCTAAGAAACCTTTATCACTATCAAAAGCAACGCAGACTTTACAAGAGGTCCCTGAGGAAAAGGAACAAGAAGAATTGAATAGTTGTTGTGATGTTGAGGATGATGATGATGATGATGATAATGATGGTGACAATGACTATCATAATTTTGATGATAATATTCATAATAATGATGATGATGATGATGATGATGGTGAAAAAGAAACGGATGAGGGTTTTATGTCTATAAAACCATTGCGACTTCCCCAGTTTTTAAGAATAAGAGTACCTGGAAAAAGTTATAAAAGGAACTACAACAAGCGTTGTGTTTAAAAAAATCTATATCAAACAATGGTAAATAGAGAGAGTTGTATTCAGTGTGTATCTATTATAAAATGAATTTAATAAAAATATTTTATGGTTATTGTCTGCTTTTTCTAAATTACTATCACTACATCCTCCCACTATTAATGCAATTGTTGACCATTGACAGTCTCTAGCTATGTTTAGAAAGAGAGAGTGGACTTAAACAATACTCGCCATCTATGGTTTGAGTATCGAGTATCATAATAATACAGTATCGCTAAGCTATGTTAAAGCAATAGTTATGTCAGGTAAGGGGTTCAATTCCTTGCTTTATTGTATCGAAAATGTGAACATAAGTCAAACGCCTTAACCACTCGGCCAACCTGACAGTTAATTACGTAATTTTTTTGTGCACTTGAGTGTTTACACAATTTCCATTGTACATTGACTCAACCACTTGCTGGTTTTTAAATGTATTTTTGTTTTTGTTTTTTCCATAACATTGTAGTTATGAGTCTTGAGAACTGGGTGTTTAATATAGGGTTAAAGGCATCTTAAAATAAAATTAGAAAAGCTCTCAGGTATCGTCTCATGGGTTTTAGTAATGCATATCTGTTTGTTGACTAGCATTTACCATTACACAACATTATTTTTGTAAGCTCTACATGTTGTTTGAGTCTTCAGCCTTTTGACTGGTTTAATACAGCTCTTCGTGACTCCCTGTCCGGAGCTAATCGTTTCATCTTTATATAGTTACCACACTCTACATCCAAGGCTATCTGTTTAACATATTCCAACCTTGGTCTACCCCTACAGTTCTTTTCCTCAACCCTTTCTTCCATAACTAAGCTTGCTATCCCTGGGTGTATGTGTCCTACCAACCTATCTATTTACTTCATGAGCAGTCGCCAGAAATATCTCTCCTCTCCCACTTGTCTTAATACCTCTTTGTTTGTAACCCTATTTACCCATTTAATCTTCATCATTCTCCTGTAACACCACATTTCAAACACTTCAATTCTCCACTTTTCTGCTACACCAATAGTCCAAGTTTAACTTTCATAGAGCGTCACGCTCCAGACAAAGGTCTTCAAAAATGGCATCCTAATACCTAAATCTATATTCAATGTCAACAAATTCTGTAAAAATTCTTTCCTTGCGTGAGCTACAAATGAATCCTAATCGTCTCTAGTATAATGTCTTGTTTAGCAAACATAGTCGCTCAGTAGGTCTATGCATTTGTTGTATATAACCCAAAATAGCAAACAGGTTTTCAAAAACCCTACTCACTGGTCAATAACAAGCATAGTCACCAAAGTGTTTCATTGGTAGTTAACTCATGTCTGGTTAGTCAATTCTTATTGCAGGGTCAGTCAACACCTAAAAATTCATCTTAACATATAGTCTAATCATCTTTCTATCCTTCAGTATGCCTTCCTTCGGAGGGGAAGTAAAGCCGGCGGTCCCATGTCATAGATTTATGGCATGTAAAGATCCTTTCACAGACTAAACTTGTGTAAAGCAAAATTTGTTAGGTTAGATTTCGTCAGAACGCTCTATCAAAGTTCCAACGTTCACCACTAGGTATCATTGATATCTGGTGGCGAAAGTTGGAACTACTTGAAATTGAACGGAACTTGTAGCTCACCCGTTAGGGTGTCCGCTGGAAGTAGCTACAGACTCAGGCGAGCCGAACATGTCCTCGGACACTCCCGGCACTAAAAGCCATACGATAAATAAATAAATAAATCTATCTACATACCAGTGTCTAATGAATAGCCAATACTAGTTTGGTCTTTACCTAAAATCGAAAATCCAATATCAAATTTCTAAAATTATAACCAAAAAAATTATTGTATTGAACACATAATTCCAAGTAATACAAATCCTTATATGTTTTTCTTTAATAATTAGTTCCCGAAAATTTAAAGTCAATTCATTATGGTTTGGTCTTTTTGTAAAATCTAAAGTGTAAATTCTAAAACTAAAGTCTAAGATCAAAAACAAATCAAAATTCTTACTTGCATTAACTGTATATTGAACCCAGTTCACCTTTGTATTTGTAATCCAAGTAATAATTTGAAAAAATATACAAGTGTAATCAGTCTTAAAACATTATTCCTGCTTTTATATGTTTTTGACATGCGTATTAACCTAAAATCAAACCCTGGTCTACCTTATTCAAAGGATAACAACTTAACCACTGCACCACTATAACCGTCTTTCTTAGTTTGGTTCGTTCTAAGCCTTAAAGTTAAAAATCGAGTTAAGACCTCTAGTGCAAGAGCCAAAAGTTCTTGCCACTGCAGCACAAAATGGTTAGCAAGTAACATTAGATATCCAAAATGGATTGTATTGGTTCGGTTTGCTCCAGTGTAGTCACCATCTTGTTTTCTTAGCTACAATCTTTAACTAATCAATTAAAGATAGTCTACTCTTAATTCTTGAATCGATAAATTGGATTTTGTACACACTGTTTGTCATGTCATGCCTGAAGCCTATACTCCCTATTTACTGCGGTCAGGTTTAAAAACAAGTTTCAATGGTCAAAGACTTGTCAGTCACCATACGTGTAGCCAACAATAATTATTTCTCTACCTAGATATGTTTCATCACTCACCATAAACATCTAACATTATGGGCTTGCAATATATTAAGAGAAACAAAAGTCCATGACCTTGTTATTTTCAATCTTTTTGGGAAAATTCATGAGCCATAAAATGAGAGCGTCATGTCAAGTTCTAGGACACCTTATGAGTCCAAATCCCATTATTAGTTTATAAAATCTCAAATCAGTAACCTTGCCGTTTTGGGATATTTAAATAAATGCATGCATCATACGAAAAATCATAAAAAGTATTCTTAAAACAAGTCGTTGCATGACCCTCTTCAATCAATGCTTCACAAAATATTGATTCATCCATTGAACATGGCCACAGTGATCGGCGACATGCTCGTTTAAACACAACAAATACTGTCTCTCTCTCTACTAAAAAAAAGTTAAAAAATCTAAATTTTCTAAATGTTTGGTTAGGCTCTTTGTCAAAATTTCAAAAAATAAATAATAGATTCAAGAAGGGATTGTCACCCTGAGTCTTATAACACCTCATGTGTCCAAATCTGATTATTGTTTCCTCCTTTTAACCTGTAAAATCTACATGCTTTGTTTTAGGGGTAAAATGACCAATCGTGCTAAAAGGGTATTTAATGTCCAATGTTTTGAGCTATCACACCTAATTTTAGGTTTCATAATTTCTACTATGTCGATTTTTTCTTTTTTGGAGTAGTTTTCACCCCCTTACTATTTTTCTTGAAAAACGAAAGATCTTAGGTTCATTTATCATTTTTAGGCGTTTAACACCTTTTTCCCTGTAAAATCACTATTCACTCTTTTAGGGGTGAAATGACCTATCGTGGTATAAGTGTATGTCATGTCCTATTTTTAAAGCTATCACACTTAATTTTAAGGTTCTTAGTTTCCAAGATAACGATTTTTAAATTTTGGGGGTAGTTTTAACCCTCCTACTATTTTTTCATCAAAAACAAAAGATCTTAGGTTCATTTATCATTTTTAAGTGTTTAACCCCTTTTTTTCCTGTAACATTACTATTTACTATTTTAGGGGTGAAATGACCTATCGTGGTAAAAGCGTATCTTATGACCTATTTTGAAAGCTATCACACATTATTTTAGGGTTCTTAGTTTCCAAGATATCGATTTTTCAATTTGGGAGTGGGGGGATAGTTTCTCCCCCCAAAGGGGAACATCGCCCCAATTGCTAGGACCCCTCCTACAATTTACTAGCATGATTGGTTCGCGAGATATTAACAAAAGTGTAGTTAGGCCCTTTGTCAAAATTTCAAAAATACATTCTTAAAGGGGGCTTCATCCCAAGTCCTACAATACCTCATACAATTTCCTAGACTTATTGGTCCGTTAGTTAAGCCCTTGGGCACAATTTGGATAAATTCATGGGTCAGTCCATAGGGATCAGTCCAAAAGGGCCGGTCCAAAGGGATCCTTCAAAAGGACCCGTCCACAGGGACCCGCCAACAATGACCCGTCAACAAGGACTCGTCCACAGGGACCTGTCAACAATGACCCGTCAACAAGGACCCGTCCAAGGGGCTAGTCAACTGGGACCAGTCTAAAGGGACAAATCAACAGGGATCAATCAAAAGGGGTTATCGCCTCAAGGTCTGACATACCCCTCTTTGATTATTGCTTTGCCTCTCAACAAGCGTCGCTTGAAGTGCTTTTTGATCATCCCTCGTGGGTTACTTTAGGTTAGGTTAGACTACAGCCGCCATATTTATAAAGCTCGCCCTCTTACAAAAACTATGAGTGCGCATGCGTAAAAACAAAAAAAAAAGAATGTTAAATCAAAGTGGCTTTCCACCGTGTACATGTCTCTTGTGTGGAACAACTTTTAATTTCATATTAGCATTCAAACTCCCACATGTCGCACTTGAAAAGCGAGATTTTCTAAAAAATTACAATTTCACCCCCTATTAGGGGTAGGTTTTATTTTGGGGATGAAATATGTTATCCATTGGAAAGGGGGTATCAGCTCGAGTTCAATGACACCTCATTCGTCATAATCCGACCATGCGTTCGAGAGATATCGCGCCGCCGCCATCTTGTAGGAGAAAAGCCGTAGGAGGGTGTAGACCCCCTAAAAAGCCACTACTTGTACAGCCTGTTCCGTTTCAACACGGAACTGTAAAATGGGCTGCATACATCCAATTATGATCAGTCTAAGCTGATATATTTACACATGCTTCACAATAAGTTTGAACTATATTTGTTTCAAAACGTTTTATTTTACTCTTCTGTTAATGGCTTTTGCAGAGCATTTCTATGAAATGAAATGTTATTATACAACATAGCTTATTACAACACAATATATTTTTGTGTTATATTTTATTTACAACACAATTTATTGCTTTTTAACCTGATACCACAAAATGAGATACAATTTGGAAATGATATGTTACAAAATTGTAATCAGTCTTCGACGCAACATATTTTGAAAGAGCAAAATACCTTGCAATGCTTCATAAGAAGGCGACAATCAGTGAAATCGAACTCAGCCCTGTCGCTAGCGGGCTGCGAGCAGATTTCAAGCCGTTGGCGGGTGGGTAGGCAACCCATTTTACAGTTCCGTGTTGAATCGGAACAGGCTGTACACCTTCACTTGTAATATTTTTTCTCAGCAGTAATTGGTATTAGGGGAATTTTGAACGAAATCTACCCCTTAATATTCCCATTTATAAGGGGTTGGTGGGCAAAGAGAGATGAGTCTTATGTTTTTAGATCGTTTTTACGGCTGGATGTCTTTCCTGACACCTAGCTCATCAGGGGCGTTACTAAGAGATAAAAATGAGTGGAGGTGAATTAAACTGGGCAAGCAGTTGGAAGAAAGCGATCGTGACCTGCTAGAAGGTACTGTCTCAGCTTCGATTGGATTTGAAAACTAGAAACCCTGGATAACCATTTCAAGAATTAGGAATTCGAACTCATTCGTTTTTACACTCCGAAGATAGTAGCACACCATGGCCATGACTTGGAACTCTTAACTACGCCGATCGACAATTGCGATGTGTAATTTTAATATTACATTCAAAATAATGTCTTTTGTCTTCAAATGTGAGTCCTTTGTTCTGTTATTTAATAAGAAAGACAGAACCAGAAAGTCCCAGCTACAAATGTTGTCTTGGATCTGAGGAGGTTAATAATCATACGCAACAATTTGTTCCTTTGATGGGCCATAAGTAGAGAAAGTCAAAATTCTTGAATGAAAGGGGCTAAAATACTTGGTAAATAAGGGTGAAAATTCTTGAGTGAATTTGAAAAATTCTTGAATGAAATTGAAAAATTCATGAGTGAAATTTAATTTTTTACACTGCTTTATTAAGTTATTTTGTAAATATTGTGCCCAATCGGACACAGCAGACTGGCATCGAACTCGGGTCTTATCAAAGAAGACCAGGCCCATGATTCTGCCTAGAGTCGAACCATTGATCTCTGAGGGGGAACAGCTACAGGGAACCCGAAGAGCAATGAGTTGTATAATGACATATAATAATATAGCATGATTTCACGGCTTGTATGTGAATATCATAGCTGTTTAAGGGAATAATTGTCAGAAATTGCAGTCATATGTACGTTTTCGAAGTATAGAAACGTGAAAGCAGGCCAGCTTGACACTTGACTAATTATAGCCAGCAGAGGGGAGGAGATTCAAGGCGCCGAAGGAACGTATTTCGTCTGGACCGAGGAGACAGCTCGAAATTAATGACCCTGGGAGTCCCCGATGGACAACACTCGAGACCGTAGTGGGGGTAATTGTCCACGGAAATTAATTGATTGCAGCCAATTGGAGCATCGAAATGGAATAAAAAGTACACCCAGGTGAATATATTCTAGGAGAGATCATTTAGGAGTGGTCTTACACCTAAATTAAAGCCTATATCTCTAAATAAGCCTGTTAACACCAAGCTTACGCTCGAGAGGAGTGATTTGGTGACCAGCAAGAGGGGATTCACCATGGTGGCGTCATGACGCAAAGGAATAAGGCAATTAATTGTAATTAATTGGCCGAAGCGATCGCTCGCACGAGAGTGATTATGGGACTCCCACACCTAGATGAACGAGGTGTATACGTCATTTTGAATGGAAATGCATTATTTCAAGAAGGGAGTCGCTCTCGTGTGTCCTGTGGACTACATTTTACGACAAACCTTTATATAGGGGAAGCAGCACAGACCAAGCCAGTTCGTCTTGAGTTCGTTTTCAGTTCACCGTCAGTTCATCTGCAGTCTACACGTAAACTAAACGCTGCCAGTAAGTGCGCGAAATGTTAGAGTATATTTGAAGAACAATGGAAGCGCATCATATAGCTTCTTAATAGTAATCAAGAATCGCGTAAGATTTAATCTACAGAAGATATTTATCCATTATTATACGCAAGTGCAGTTTGCTACAGCGTAGCAATAATTTAGGATGGTTTTTGACAATGAATACCAGGAGGTATTGTCATACTTATAAATGACGCAGTATCATCAGGATCGTTGCAGTTATGGGAGCCCGAGAGGCATCACAAGTAATCATGACGGTGAAATGAACAGTATTGAAGGGAACGATAATCGAACGCACGTATACGCAGATAGACTTTCACGGAGACCAGCGGTTGTCGTAGCTTCATCGCATCTCTGGGGTCAGGCGTTAGGAGGAGTCCGGTTAAGGATCAACCTGTGAAATAGTGAAAAAGTGTATATAAATTTTATTATAGTGGTTTCAAAAGTGTTTATGTGTATTGTGAATAATATGTATTGTGTAAAAGTGAGAAAAGCCACTGATAAGAGTATGATTATCATGTGGGAAATATGTGATATCAAGTGTCGTGTGAGATATAGCATGATGGCTTAAATCAAGCGTCATGGGAGGCTCGTGGCTGGCGTGTTGGAATAATCCAGCGAAAATGAAAAAGTGAGTACAAATTTACAATGTTATTCTAACTAAATAGTTCACCATACAACGATGCATCACTTTAAGACTAAGATGTAACAGTCACTTATGTACGAGCTTTCACCACTCGTATTTTGTAGAATATGGCTTTAAAGGTGATTTGTTTAGGGCCAGTCAGGCCTAAGTTAATGATGTATGTAACGGTAACGTTAAATGATAATAATAATAATAACATATGGGGTCGGTAACAGTAAAGTAAAGTAAAGTAATAGGCATTTCAGGCTTAAAGAACGTTCAATGTGTGTCATGTCTAATATAAAGATACTGTATTTTGTAAACAGTAAGAAAGTAACGTGAAATATAGCGAGATACGAGAATTTTTCAGTGTCAATGAAGTGTTGAATGAATATTTAATATGGTCAATTCTTAGGATTGTTTTTGAGAACCATTAAAGTAATGTAAGCCAGTAAATTTATACTTGTTTTAGGAGCTATTTAAAGCTTTGGCTTAAGTGTAATTGCAGAGAGGACGCGGGAGCCTTAATAATTGAGTCATCTATGAGAAGTATTGTTTGAGCCGCATTGAGCGAGCAAAGTAACGTAGAATCCAGTCATTTACGTAAATAAAGTTGCGGGGACCAAGCTAACATAGCTTGCACGTTAGGTGAAAAGTTGGCTAATCTACGAGTTAGTACCGCCGTGGAGCGTACTTATATTATTCGCAGCGAATTGGACAGAGCCTGTCTGTATCCATCGCTTGCAGGAATAATTGCCACGAGGGATGCTCTTCGAGATCCCGTGAGCACATGTATTGGTTGATCTGCCCTGAGAGGTAAGAATCAAAGTTCGTTGTATAGGAAACGCAGAGTTCCTTATTATTTTGGCAGCTGCTGATGAGCAATCTTGTATTCTCATTATGATGCGCGCCCAAAGCCACTAGAATCGCCACAGAACGGCAAGTCTATTACAGAATCCATCCCCAGCCATGAATGTTAATTAATGAGCCGAGTTGAGCCCAATACACTCTAAATATAGGTGGTAAATAATCAGAATGACTCAATTACTTGAGACAACACTCAGCGTAACTCCATTGTACTGCAATTGTAAACAAAGATGACCTTGCTTGCAGCAAGAGGGGGGCGTTATGTATGCCACGAAGGACGGCGGCCATCTTGCTCGGCCAGCTGGAACTAATTTTATTGCCTGCTTGGAAGGGGAGGTTTGGAGACCCAGTCCCTTTATTTTAAAAGCATAGTGGGACACTGAAGAATCTCGATATTTCGAAATATAATTAAGATATGATTGTTATGATGATGCCAATTGAATTAAATGATGTGTTTCAACACACATACATTGTCGGATCATTGAAATCGGATAATATTTGGCCCAGTTATTCTCTGAGGAGGAACGCTGAACCAAATAAATGTAGGCATCTTTTTAAAGTGCATTCTTGCCCAGTTCACACTAATTTATGCACACGGGTAGGTGATTTCTAATAACATGACACGTTTGTAACGATAATAATTTCGACCAGACCCAGAAAATCGTTGTATGGTGAAACTATAAACATTTCTATCCATGTGTATTTTGGAAGGGAAAACGTACCACTTTTAGCGTTTCATATTGATGGGAAAAGAAGGAAGACGATTCACACGACACAACAACATTTGTTAATTAAAGGCATAAGATAATGAATTTATGTTAATGAAAGTAAATGCCCGTGAGAAACGGATTTATGTTTAATTATTACAGAATTAATGTCATTTAAATGTGATATGTTGTGCCCGTTTAGACCGGAGTCCGCACGACCACATATGCATTTTACCAATAATCAGTCAGCACGAGAATCAAAATATCCTGGAGCGCCAGATGGGTTAAAGCAAATCGCAAAAACGACATCAAATTTATAAAAAAATGCTTTACTGATTTTTGGCTCAATGCAACAATAAGGATAGAAGGAGATTTAATTGGGAGAAACACATCTGGTAAAATTATCTCAGTTTATTTAAAGTTAAAATCTGACTGCAAGAATGCTCAAAGCAGCATCATCCACGTGTGGCGATCCACACTCTTATTTACACACAATATACAGAAATCTTCCAAACACATTTGACAATCTTTTTGGAAACACAAGTCCGATTGTTAGTCCTGTGGACTGTGTTCCAAAATTATTAACATTTATTTCCAGCTCAAAATGAATTGTCCATACTGGAAATAACGTAGATCACTGTTTGACTATTTACAAGATATTAACACTCGTAGAATAAATGTTTATAGAATTTCTTAAATTTTCACTTGTTTTCCAGTTTTCAAAAATATATCGTTGAAAATATTATCATCATCATCGTAGCAATACAAATTATTAACACATATTAATAACATCTGAAAAGTATTTGACCTTGAGCATAGCATCGAAGAACTGTGCGAAGCACAACAACAATTAATTGTTCTTCTGACATTAAACATTCGAGAAGTGACTCGATTATGAACTTCAAGTTCCAAACAAAATATATGATTTCTGAATCATCAACTTGATCAATAAATGGTTGAACCATTCAACTATTAGATTTCCCACTTGGAATCATTATCATAAAAATATTTATATTTATGGCCTTTCTTAGTAACTTTCACAACTTGCAATTCTTCGACAGAATGCGGAAATTAGAATTGTAGTTTTATAATGAATTCATTTAGTTCATGGCACTAGGATTGAAAATATCCTTCAAATTAATCGTGGTTAAAGAATTATTTTAAATTGGCAGTGGCCCATTCTACTATCTGTGTAAGAACACAATATTATAACAACAACAACAACAACAACGGCAAAGGTCTTCCTCTGAAGAAGAATAAACTACTATCATGACAAATCCGGGTTCTAGCAAAATCTAAGTCTAAATGGAATTCGTAAACAAGGTTGAAATAAGAACTGATGGTTTCAAAGAAATAACCTTCGGGTTATTCATACGACGAAATGTGTGGCTCCAATACTCCTACTATAAACCTGAGCCATCGAACCTGCTATTTGATTGATGCTCGAAAAAACCTTCATTCCTGCGACTTAAACATGCGCACCTGGGAATGGCATTTCAACAACTCCACACACATAAATTTTCTTCCCAAAATGTATACAATAAATCAAGCCTCTGCTTGTTATCAACACTGGAAGATTAATAAACTTACAAGTTTATTTTATTTTACCATTCAGTTCAACCCGTGAATTTACCATACTTATGAAAAGCTTCATTTCACTTTCGAAGTGTATTTACGTCATGATTTTATATAAATACAAAAATATCCTATTTGATACAAATATCAATTGCTTCCCGTTTCATGCCTCTCCGTGTTATATGAAACATATACTTTGCTCATAGCAAATATCAACTGTTCAACCAGAACTGACATGTTGGTTGAATGCGGGCTTGCGCTAACCACTCTCCTTCGGAAAATCTCCTGTTCCAGACTAGAAATGTTTAGACTACTTCATAGGCTCTTTCTCAATACATATGATTATTAGAAAATATAATATCCAAGAATTATTTTGAAAAATTATGAAAATTATTATTATTATTATTATTATTAGTGGATTATTATTATTATTATTATTATTTCAAATATGTTTAATTATCATCTCATTATGTGAGAATCCACATGTTCGAACCTTCGAATATGGAAAAAATATCCATTCCTCAACAAAAATAAATTTAACTTTTACAGTTACATCGGCTGATTACCGTGATTTCCCAAAAATATGAAAAATTCAAATAAATGCTCGAAATGCTCGGTCATCGATCCTAAACTGTTCTGAGTGCTGAAAATGCTCAGAATAACTCTAATAAGTCTTGCGTAAATCATTACAAGCTTTAAATACGACGAAAAAATGTGTTGGTCATCTGCAGAAAAAATAGTTTGTTCCAATTAGCTAGGCATAATATAATTCAAATGTGGCTTACATTTCTTGATGTTCTTGAAGTGTAGTAAACCTGGTCTATACCAGATTTATCCGTAGACATGCCCTAGCGGACAAGCACGTATAATCCTTGTATCGGCCGCCATTGTAGACCCACAAATCGTCTAGTCAGACATAGTGGTAGTATCTTTCGACGTTTGAATAAACTGTTGTTCCATTTTAATATGAGCTTCTAACAAAGCCATAACAGTTTGTTGAAATAGGGTCAGATCTAAGCGATCTCTTCTTAAATGTGTCAGTTGTAACATAACTCACTGTAATCTCATCAGTACAAGAAAAACATTGACAGTCTAAGCAGTTAACGGCTGTTCTGAAGATCGTTCCCTGGGCATGGTTTATTAATATCACCATCTGCCATGCGCTAGACAACTTGCAGTTTCCCTTGCGTAGACTAATGAACGCCACCGTTATAGACTAGTCTTCAGTGTACTGACAGATCGAAGTGGTTAAATAGTTACAAAATATGAAAACTGACTTGCAATTGGATTTAAACATCCAAGTATTAAGTTACTATTGGACTGTGACAAAATACTATTTTCTAGACAGAGTCTAGCATATGTCCTTTAAGAAATATAAATATTTCCACCAATGTCTGTAGAAATCAATCACCTCAGTGATTCTCCTCACCAGAAACTTACTAAGTTCCAACTCGTTTGCGCAGCACTTCTCGTGACTATCACGATTTGAAAAGTACTTCTGCGTAGATGCGGCAACCATGTGCCTTGGCTCAGCGTAGACGCAAATTGCTCTGCAAGTGCTTGTGTTGAAGTGAGCTAACTATGCCTGCTCCAGCTGGCTTTTATACAAAACGGTCAGGGTCACGCGTCATCGCCTGATATCTAGAAATCCTCATATCTCTTGAATCCCTGGTCCGATTTACTAGATACTAATTGCGTTCTCTTTCATTTGGCCGTGCCAGTAATCTGATCCCAGTCTCAAGTCTCTGCTCCATAGTTAACTATTTAATCAATAAATAGCCTCCACCTCTGCTATGACTCGCTACGTCACTTGCCATCCAACTATCGGTAAAATTCTTCTAAATGCTTCGAGAAGCAATGTAGCGCGATATTCAAATATCTGAACTTTCAAAAGCTGCTACAGCCTTTCCCTTGATATCTAGGTGTCTGAAACTTGGAATACCCATTCCTAGATTTGGGCACATCCACCCCACACCTAGCAAAAAATAAAAATTGAAAAAAATTTTATTTTTCCTATCTACACATTAAATTATCTGGTTCTTGAATAATAGATCTTCAAATTCGATGCATTGTAAGTTCCCACGATGTTACCAGTTCGTGTATTGGCTACTTCATAGCTTCCATTATTGTTTACTTCCACAATATTCAAAATCTTCAATTTCACCAGGTTCAATATCAAAAATATCTTGATACTCTTCCAAAATCTTCCCTAACTCTGGGGACTCCTTCTCAGTGTAGACTTCTCTTCCTTCAGCTTCATGAAAAATCAGAGACCATTGAGCATCTCCCTCAATGTCTTCCTCTTCTTTTCCCTCGAAGTTAATCTCTTCGGTATTCTTGAATTTAATCGTCTCTGTCTTCATATCTATCACTGCTTGATATTTCTGAATGAAATCTGCTCCCAATATCATGTCAAAAGCCATGTCCTTCATTACAACAAATACATGTCGAAAATCATGTCGTCCAATCGTAATACATAAGTATAATTGTGTTTTACACAGAGATATTTTATTGGGTATTATTCCTTGGATCTTAATTCCTGATACTGGAATTTCCTCTAAATTCTTTTTGAGCTTCCACAGAATATAAAGCTTCTCACTCACCAGACAAAGCATAGCCCCAGTATCGATCAAAGTATCGACAGGCATACCAAATACTTCGCATGAAATGATTGGCATTCTAATTCTGGTACCCATTTCTTTTCGTTCGTCATTCTGTTGAATTAAGTCATCATCCTCTGCTTGCCATTTAATAATTCTGGAAGTGAAAGTATTCAAAATTCTATCTTCTACTGTGAATTCGAAGTTTTTTTTTTCATTAACATTCCCCCGGGATTGTTGTGTTCCCGATGGACCTGGATTATTGGGCCTCTGCTCCAAAAATTGCAAGTTATCTTGGTGTCTTGCTTCCAACTTTTTCCTCGTCTCCTTGTTAAACTCCTCATTGGACTGACGAGTATCTACATTCCCTCTATTATTATAATTATTTCTACCATAGGATCTTCTTTCCTGGTACCTTCCTTGAGTATCACGTGGTCTTCTCCATCGAGTGTTGTATCGATTACCACCATCTGGTCTCGCATATGGTTTGTAACTGTATCTGTTACTGTACTGGTTCCATCCTCTCTTATTGGAATCTTCCCTCGGCGATTTCTCTTCTCGCTCCTCTCGAATCTCTCGAGGTGTCTGAGAATAACTGTCAGCCATAACAGCATACACAGCGTTGTTATTCTTTGCTCCCTTCTGATGGAAGAATTGAGCGTTTGTATGATCCAGCTTCTGTAATACTTCATCAAATTGTTCCATATTGTAGATATCAGCAGCGATCAAAGTCCTCTGGACGTCTGCTGGAAATTGACGTATCAATGCAGTAATCAACTCGTTATCTGGCATTGGCGGATCTAAATGTTGGATTTTAGACAGCTGTCCAGAAAAGTACGTAGAGTATCGAGTAGGTTGTGACGTCGAGAATCTCTTCGAATACAACTCTGCTCTAACTTGCTGTTGAGTTTCAGGGGACCAAAACTTCTTCAATAGCCCACGAGAAAACTCCTCAAAAGTGGTTAGAGTGGATCTAAATGCTCTAAACCACAAAAGTGCGGGACCTTCCAAGAACTTCCCTATCACTCGGATCTGTCTTTCTTTAGGGATCTTAGAATCTTTCAGGTAATCACCTGCTTCTCTCAAAAATTCCACGGGTGTTACAGAATCTCGCCCTGAAAATTTAGAAGGCTTATCCTCTATATTCTTAAATACAGTTATGGGGTTGGATTGAAATACTGTCCTGACCTCATCCTGTCTATCAGTCTCTCTAGCTCCTCCTAGATTTATCTGCATCTGTTCCTTTCCCCTTACATTTGGCATTTTTAACAGATGATCAGACTGTTTCTCATCCTTGATTTGAGTTTTCATAGCCTCAAGTTCCTTCTGGTTTTCTTCTGCCATCTTCTTGATTGCTTCAGTCTCGTTACAATTGTCTTTAACATCAATGGATATCTGGTTCATAACAGCCTCATGACTTTTCAATGACCCTGTCATATCTGATATGTCCTTCTGAGTTGCTTGGATATCCTTGGCAATTACTTCAATGTGGGATGACAAAGATTCCCTAATCTCCTTGATTCCCTCTTGATTTTCCAGCTTGAGTGTGTCTTTAATTTCATTGACAACTGTGGTCTTGATTTCAGTTTGCAACTCACTAATCACACCTTCTCTTATTTCTCCCATGACAAGTTCCTTGAATTGTTCCGTTAAACGTTGAACAACTAAAATTCCCATCTCGTTACTCTCCTTCTTCACTCTGACTTCCAGGTTGACCATGTCTTCACCAACTTTCCTAAGACCATGTTCTATCCTATCAGCTAAGCTTTGGGATCGAAGATCGGCATCGCGAAATTTATCGTCCATTAAACTAGCGTTAGTAGCTAATGAAGTTTCGAGCTCATGTGTTTTATCGCATAATTTATTCATTTTACTCTCAAGTGTCATTTTCAAAATTTCAGAATTTTCTTTAAATTTACTTTCCATTGAATTAAATTTACTGTTTAAATTTTCCTTCAAGTTCCCTTTTAACCTGCCTTCTAAAGAATCAGAATTTTCTTTAAGTTTATTTTCCAAAGAATCAGAATTTTCTTTAAGTTTACTTTCCAAAGAATCAGAATTTTCTTTAAGTTTATCATTCAAACTTTCTTTAAGTTTATTCTCTAAAGAATCAGAATTTTCTTTAAGTTTATCATTTAAATTTTCTTTAAGTTTATTCTCTAAAGAATCAGAATTTTCTTTAAGTTTCTTTTCTAAAGCCTCAGTATTTTCTTTCATAATGGCTGCTACACGCAGTCCAGCCTGTTTCGAACTCTCCTCCAAACTCCTCATCATTCTCATCATTTCTTCCATAATTTCAATAAATATTCAAAACTTAGGGGTATACAACAGTGGCAAACACAAGCTTATAACTAGAACAAGAAATATGAATAGCTAATTGGAACACTATAATAAAATGAGATTTGTCCTAATATCGACGTGATGGAAAAACAAAATTCTTTACTTTTACGAATTACATTTACCATAATATCACAAGAAAAATATGCAAGTTCTCAAATATCCTCCACCTGGATTCTAATAATGTGTATGTCCAGTCATCGAACGTTTACTACTGAATTTACTTGACGCCCTAGTGGTTAAGCCATTATCAAAAATAATCAAACCCATTCTAATTATTAACCAGTTAAATTTTTAATTTTCCCCACTAATTGGGTTTCCTACTAATTTATTCATCCAAACCAGACATCTCTCAACTCCCAAAATATTTCTATAAAAATTATCACAATTTCAAATCGGCATGCGATTGACCATGTCTAAATCGGGACCCACGTTCGAAGCCATTTCTCTCTCTATCTTATTTTATGTGCCCGTTTAGACCGGAGTCCGCACGACCACATATGCATTTTACCAATAATCAGTCAGCACGAGAATCAAAATATCCCGGAGCGCCAGATGGGTTAAAGCAAATCGCAAAAACGACATCAAATTTATAAAAAATGCTTTACTGATTTTTGGCTCAATGCAACAATAAGGATAGAAGGAGATTTAATTGGGAGAAACACATCTGGTAAAATTATCTCAGTTTATTTAAAGTTAAAATCTGACTGCAAGAATGCTCAAAGCAGCATCATCCACGTGTGGCGATCCACACTCTTATTTACACACAATATACAGAAATCTTCCAAACACATTTGACAATCTTTTTGGAAACACAAGTCCGATTGTTAGTCCTGTGGACTGTGTTCCAAAATTATTAACATTTAATTCCAGCTCAAAATGAATTGTCCATACTGGAAATAACGTAGATCACTGTTTGACTATTTACAAGATATTAACACTCGTAGAATAAATGTTTATAGAATTTCTTAAATTTTCACTTGTTTTCCAGTTTTCAAAAATATATCGTTGAAAATATTATCATCATCATCGTAGCAATACAAATTATTAACACATATTAGTAACATCTGAAAAGTATTTGACCTTGAGCATAGCATCGAAGAACTGTGCGAAGCACAACAACAATTAATTGTTCTTCTGACATTAAACATTCGAGAAGTGACTCGATTATGAACTTCAAGTTCCAAACAAAATATATGATTTCTGAATCATCAACTTGATCAATAAATGGTTGAACCATTCAACTATTAGATTTCCCACTTGGAATCATTATCATAAAAATATTTATATTTATGGCCTTTCTTAGTAACTTTCACAACTTGCAATTCTTCGACAGAATGCGGAAATTAGAATTGTAGTTTTATAATGAATTCATTTAGTTCATGGCACTAGGATTGAAAATATCCTTCAAATTATTCGTGGTTAAAGAATTATTTTAAATTGGCAGTGGCCCATTCTACTATCTGTGTAAGAACACAATATTATAACAACAACAACAACAACAACGGCAAAGGTCTTCCTCTGAAGAAGAATAAACTACTATCATGACAAATCCGGGTTCTAGCAAAATCTAAGTCTAAATGGAATTCGTAAACAAGGTTGAAATAAGAACTGATGGTTTCAAAGAAATAACCTTCGGGTTATTCATACGACGAAATGTGTGGCTCCAATACTCCTACTATAAACCTGAGCCATCGAACCTGCTATTTGATTGATGCTCGAAAAAACCTTCATTCCTGCGACTTAAACATGCGCACCTGGGAATGGCATTTCAACAACTCCACACACATACATTTTCTTCCCCAAATTTATACAATAAATCAAGCCTCCGCTCGTTATCAACACTGGAAGATTAATAAACTTACAAGTTTATTTTATTTTACCATTCAGTTCAACCCGTGAATTTACCATACTTATGAAAAGCTTCATTTCACTTTCGAAGTGTATTTACGTCATGATTTTATATAAATACAAAAATATCCTATTTGATACAAATATCAATTGCTTCCCGTTTCATGCCTCTCCGTGTTATATGAAACATATACTTTGCTCATAGCAAATATCAACTGTTCAACCAGAACTGACATGTTGGTTGAATGCGGGCTTGCGCTAACCACTCTCCTTCGGAAAATCTCCTGTTCCAGACTAGAAATGTTTAAACTACTTCATAGGCTCTTTCTCAATACATATGATTATTAGAAAATATAATATCCAAGAATTATTTAGAAAAATTACGAAAATTATTATTATTATTATTAGTGGATTATTATTATTATTATTATTATTTCAAATATGTTTAATTATCATCTCATTATGTGAGAATCCACATGTTCGAACCTTCGAATATGGAAAAAATATCCATTCCTCAACAAAAATAAATTTAACTTTTACAGTTACATCGGCTGATTACCGTGATTTCCCAAAAATATGAAAAATTCAAATAAATGCTCGAAATGCTCGGTCATCGATCCTAAACTGTTCTGAGTGCTGAAAATGCTCAGAATAACTCTAATAAGTCTTGCGTAAATCATTACAAGCTTTAAATACGACGAAAAAATGTGTTGGTCATCTGCAGAAAAAATAGTTTGTTCCAATTAGCTAGGCATAATATAATTCAAATGTGGCTTACATTTCTTGATGTTCTTGAAGTGTAGTAAACCTGGTCTATACCAGATTTATCCGTAGACATGCCCTAGCGGACAAGCACGTATAATCCTTGTATCGGCCGCCATTGTAGACCCACAAATCGTCTAGTCAGACATAGTGGTAGTATCTTTCGACGTTTGAATAAACTGTTGTTCCATTTTAATATGAGCTTCTAACAAAGCCATAACAGTTTGTTGAAATAGGGTCAGATCTAAGCGATCTCTTCTTAAATGTGTCAGTTGTAACATAACTCACTGTAATCTCATCAGTACAAGAAAAACATTGACAGTTTAAGCAGTTAACGGCTGTTCTGAAGATCGTTCCCTGGGCATGGTTTATTAATATCACCATCTGCCATGCGCTAGAAAACTTGCAGTTTCCCTTGCGTAGACTAATGAACGCCACCGTTATAGACTAGTCTTCAGTGTACTGACAGATCGAAGTGGTTAAATAGTTACAAAATATGAAAACTGACTTGCAATTGGATTTAAACATCCAAGTATTAAGTTACTATTGGACTGTGACAAAATACTATTTTCTAGACAGAGTCTAGCATATGTCCTTTTAGAAATATAAATATTTCCACCAATGTCTGTAGAAATCAATCACCTCAGTGATTCTCCTCACCAGAAACTTACTAAGTTCCAACTCTTTTGCGCAGCACTTCTCGTGACTATCACGATTTGAAAAGTACTTCTGCGTAGATGCGGCAACCATGTGTCTTGGCTCAGCGTAGACGCAACTTGCTCTGCAAGTGCTTGTGTTGAAGTGAGCTAACTATGCCTGCTCCAGCTGGCTTTTATACAAAACGGTCAGGGTCACGCGTCATCGCCTGATATCTAGAAATCCTCATATCTCTTGAATCCCTGGTCCGATTTACTTGATACTAATTGCGTTCTCTTTCATTTGGCCGTGCCAGTAAGCTGATCCCAGTCTCAAGTCTCTGCTCCATAGTTAACTATTTAATCAATAAATAGCCTCCGCCTCTGCTATGACTCGCTACGTCACTTGCCATCCAACTATCGGTAAAATTCTTCTAAATGCTTCGAGAAGCAATGTAGCGCGATATTCAAATATCTGAACTTTCAAAAGCTGCTACAGCCTTTCCCTTGATATCTAGGTGTCTGAAACTTGGAATACCCATTCCTAGATTTGGGCACAATGTGACTTTTATGTTGTGATACTCCAGTTATGTAAAATTGTGTCACATGATGAACACTATGGAGACTCGTAGATGTCTGAAAGTATCAGTGATAGGATGCTAGAAATAGATTTGAGTGCAGTGTAGCACTAATTAAGAAGAGACTCACAAAATAACCTTGATTTTCATTGTGGGAATTAAATGTAAATTATCCTTTGTTTGTATTTTGTTGTATAGCCATGACTTTAGATCAGTAAATGTTTTATTTATGAATATGTTGTTTCTTTCATGTAGAGTAGTTACCTGGTAGACTCAAATCCTGAGCATGTGGTCGTATGGTGGGCATGAACGTCCCATACCTCGAAAGACCGTGAGTTAGCTGGGATACGAACACATGTTCCACATGATGACAATTGGGTGCAGTATACAACACCAAACTTCCTGACTTCGTCATGCCATCTTGCGAAAATTGTTTCTGTCGTTATTCCAAACCTACTTTCAGCGGCATTACTGACAGTTCTAGACCACTCAGGACGCAAAACAAAAATGGCGATGGTAATGCAAGGCAAAATGCAACAAAAACAGTTCTGTTTTGGAAATAGGTCAATGAATACAGTATTATGAAAAAACAATCTAAAATCTTCAAATTTAGTTATTTATTTCTTTCTTTCTTTCTTTCTTTATCGTTTACCCTCCAGGTTGTCTTTTCCTACGGACTAAGCGGGGGATTCCACCTCTACCACCACTGGCAGTGTCCTGGAGTTTGAGACTTTTAATTGGGGATACAACTGGGGAGTGTGACTAGCACGTCGACCAGGCGCCCTCGCCTGCAAAGCGAACAGGGTCCTGATGAAGGGATGAGAATAGTGGGAGGAATAGACAAGGAAGAGGGAAGGAGGCAGCCATGGCCTCACGTTAGGTAGCCTACCATCCCAGCATTTCCCGAAGACGAAGTGGGAAACCACGGAAAACCACTTCGAGGATGGCTGAGGTGGGAATCAAGCCCCTTCTACTCATTTGGACACCTGAGGTTGAGTAGACCCCGTTCCAGTCCTCATACCACTTTTCAAATTTTGCGGCAGTGCTGTGAATTGAACAGCGGACCTCCTGGGTGGCAGCTAATCATGCTGACCACTACACCACGGAAGAGACATAAATTTATTTATTAATTGCCGAAAACTTTCGTTTTTTTAATAACGACAAGAAATGCTTAATTCGCGAGTCATATATTTTTGGCAATTTTTCGCGAGTGTTGCGCGAGTTGATACGTGTAATTGTATGATATGTGTTATGTAAAACATGTTCTAAACAATGTTTATTTGTTTTAACTTTTTATTTATTTTTGTGATTTCGTGAGTCACGAAGTTGACTGTCTCTAACCATACGACACGAATCACAATGCGATATATTGTTGTTGTTGTTGTTTACGTTAATATGCTCGACGCACAAAGAACTAACCTTACAAGATACGAGTGCCGGCAGCCAACTATTCTTTGTTGATTTGTGTCATTCTGTCAGTCTGCCTGGTGGACAGGTACAAACAACCACGTGGGTAGGATATGACTCAGTTCCAGTAGCCTGTCATCGTTTTACTCTCCTTGGTGGCATTAGCTCCTGTTACGCTTAGCTGTGCTGTTGCGAAACAATAATAAGAAACCCTCCATTCGTAATTCGCCCATTTTCATTATTTTATTTCGTTCACAATTAATATTAGTATATATGAATTGTAGCCAATGGCCATAGCAAGGTATTTTAGTTGAACGCCCGAAGGCTCCCCATCGAGTTCAGTTGCAAGTAGTTCCAATTTTGGCTACCAGAGATGTCACTGACACCTAGCGGCAAACGTTGGAACTTGATAGAGCATTTCTAACCAAATAACCTTGAAATTTAGCCTCACGCTGACAATAGGTAGGTTCATTTATATGCCATAAATCCAAGACATGCACCCGCCGGCCCCCTCCGAAGGAAGGCATATTGAAGGATTTTAACGCTCTTGAAAAATCCGACGACTTCAGCCGGGTTTGAACCTGCGATCTTGGGCATAGAATTTCAGCATGCTACTGAGTACGCCACCGAAGCAATTAATATTTTAACTGCTGTCTAACACAAGTAGCGCGCAGAATGCTGCTTGACTAATGTTCAAACGGCACTCCACAATCGCAGTGTTTCCCTGCTCGTCCCGAAAGACTCCTGCTGCTGTTATCAACAAACGCTGGCGCAGCCAAATTCGATAGCATTCGTATTTTGAAAGGATAATACACTAGTTGGCTACCAATAAACTAAAAACATTGACTTTGTATAACTTAATTATAAATTGAAAGATAAACCAAAATGTTATGGATATAATTTGCTTAGAATGACGTTATCTTTAACAGTTTAACAGATATCATGTCGGCAGTGAAAATAAAATGTTGTTGCCAGCTAACCATCGGGGACTTTTTCGTGATACCTTAACACGAAATGGCGACGAAATATTCCTTGTACTGAACTGTGATCGGAGACTCATTATTTTATATAACTCTCTTTAGCGAACGAACGCTGTTCTGTTGATCAAATTGTTAGGAACTATTAATGACGATCCTTTCCGGATCCAGTGCAGCCATAGATACTACGTGAACCAAATCGGACTATTCATTACGTACAACCACCTTGCTGACAAGAATGCAAGCTACTACGTCACGAGGTGGACAAGATGTAATAGGGATTTTTAGGTAAATAAATATTTTTCTATGTAAATACATATTTTAAGCATTTTTTCTATAAATACATAATTTCCTGTTTTTCACTTATTAGCACATAAAAAGAGATAATATTTACTTTTTTTAAAATCAGTATGCTAGATTATTCAGTTTATTGCATTTTTGTTCTGTGTTACTTCAACGGGGTAGAACCTGTGAGCTATCTAATCTTCATGCAGAGCGTATGTCAGCTTGCAACTGGGTTATTCTTAACTTGTCGCCCCGTGCTACTCACTGTGGAAGCCGGGGATTTCCTTGTCCAAAGCCATATTGCACCACGTGCTAGACCTCCCCGTCCTCCAGCTACCTGGAACCAGTGTCACTCACATGCAGTTCATTTCAGTGTAAGGCAGTTCTACGATGCCTAAATTAAAAACAACTACAAGATATCGTCTGTTGCAAAATTCAAATATAATTTTACTCCTGATGGGGGCGTTCTGTTCTGCCAACCATGTGGGAATGCAATCAAGGCTGAACAGCGATCTCAAGTTACATGGCACCTCAAGGGGAAGTAACTTATACCCGCAGTTCTGCGCCTTCAGAATAAGTGTGTCGCGATAATCGTCGGTTATTTGTGATGGACAACCTGAAGATGTATCTCGTTGTGTATGGTATTGCTTAAGCAGTCAGTGAGACATAGAATAAATTGCATTCATGAGTACTGCATATTGTTTATAATCACATTAATAAACTAAATTATAATTAAATATTTTTACTTTTTTGTCACATATTTCAGATATTTTTAATACATAGAAAACAAATATTTTCCGTATTTTTAACACCTAAAAATCCGAGCCCTAGTGATGATTGTCATTTGATTTACAGCGTAGAGAATAATTCGATTTCAAAAACTATCAATTTTCCAAAGTAAATAAATTCACCAAGCTATCCTCAGACAGTACAAATGTTCTATGTGTTTCACTTTGGTTACAAAACACACGTTCGAGTGATAATCTAGTTCCTTCCGAACATTCTTTAGTACTTGCCTGTCAATGGTCATCACCAGGCTTAGGATAATTATGTATTTTGCATATTCCATATGCAATTGCATATTTGGGACAGTTTTAACTTAACACTGCATATTTAGGGGTTTCCTCCTATTAGTGCATATTTCAAAAACATTCTTAATCTTGAGTGTAGACATCAGCTTCTGCAGGACACTTTTGGATTATTTGACATGCATTTCAGGTAACAGGAATGTTGAGAAGTGCTGGGTTTGCATCGTGTTGAAATTTAGCAACACTGGCCCTACATCCGGCCATAGCTTTGTCTACCTGCAATGCAATTAGGTGGGCACTGATTCTTGGTATTTCCCGTAAAGCAGGTTATATTTTCCTCATTCCGTAAATAGTTACCTTTCATGCACAATTAGTTCTTGTCAGTCTTAATTTCGTTGAGTTGAAACAGGCTGTGGTTCATAGCACGTACAATAGCTACTGTATTTAAGATGCCTAAGTAGAAGAACTGTTAATGAGGTAATGAAAGGGTATGTACGAGAGTTTCAAGAGTTTTCAACTGACGGAAGTGTATTGTTTTGCAAATACTGTAGAAAAGTCGTAAACGCAACTAAAAAGTATCAAATTCAACAACATCTTCAAACAATGAAACACAATAAATTGAAAGAAGTAAACCTGAAACAAAAACACCAGGTTCTTGTAACCACTGCTTTAGTTAAACCTGAACCAACACGTAGTACATTCAATGAAGATCTGTATAAAGCATTTCTCGCGGCAAATATACCGTTGGATAAACTAAACAATAAGAACTTAGTTCAGTTTCTGCAGGCGTATACGAAACAGCCAGTCCCAGATGAATCAACAATTAGGAAGAATTACATTCCTGAGCTTTACAATGTAACGTTAAGTAAACTAAGGGAAAACGCTCGTGGAAAATATATTTGGGTCTCACTAGACGAAACAACGGACGTAGATCAAAGATATGTAGCTAACTTCGTGTTTGGAATTTTAGGAGGAGAAGAAGAAGAGAGAGACAAATCATATCTAGTAAATATGGCTGTGTTGCCTAAAGTGAATCACTCAACAGTTGCTGCATTTTCAATGATGCACTTTCTTGTTTGTGGCCATCAGGCATTCTTTACGATCATGTTATCGTGGTAAACAAGATGCCCCACCTTACATGGGAGGTTTTTGGATATTATATCCCAAGATGATACAAGTCACATGTGTAGCACATGGACTTCATCGAGTCGCTGAAGCAGTCCGGGCTTCGTTTCCTGAAGTAAACACGTTGATCTCCACAGTGAAAAGAGTGTTCCTGAAGGCTCCAAGTCAAAGAAAAATCTTTTGATGCAGATCATGATGTGCCACTCCTGCCTTCACCAGTTCATACAAGATGGGGAACGTGGCTCGAAGCTGCTGTTTATTATGCCAATTATTTCGAGGTAGTAAAAAAGGTAGTTGAAGACCTCGATTCTGAAGAAGCTGCTTCTATTAAAGAAGCTCAAAAAGTCTTGAGCAAAGATGGTGTTCGTGAGCAACTTATATTCATTCGTTCCAATTTGCGTTGCATACCTTCAGCCATCAAATAATTGCAAGAAATAGGACTGCCTCTTCACGTTAGCATTGGAATTGTTGAAGAAGTCGATCGATCCCTAAAGAACCCAACTAATCAAGTTTTCTCGAAAAAATTGCAGAATGTAATGCTGAAAAATTCCGGTCTCCTCAAACTTAAAAGCATTTGTGGTGTTATTAAAGGCAAAGACAAAATTGACAGTGCATCGATACTAGAGGTCTCTGATTTCGTTAAGTTGGGGTATGCTCCAATTGTGGCATGTGATGTGGAGAGTGTTTTCTGAGTACAAAGTCATTTTAAGTGAAAATAGGCGCAAGTTTGTGTTTGAAAATCTACCTATTACATTACCCATTACATCATGCAGTGATTAAGTGTAATCAAGACTTGTAAATTTTATTGACAAACTGGAGCAATCTATTGTAGTACCGGTACTGTAAGTAATTGTCTTTATTTTGGCGATATTTAATATGTAACATTGATTTCTTGTAATATAACACACTAATTGATATCAGATATATGTTTATTTTTAATGCATATTTTAGTGCTTATTTAGACACTTTTTAGTGCATATTTGCATGCATATTTTGGCATTTTTAAGTGCATAATTATCCTAAGCCTGGTCATCACAAACAGCAGTAATGAGTTTCCTTGTATTCTACCAGTATTATCGGTGGGTAGGGGTGGGGTGTATGTTAACACAGTCGTAAACACACCTTCAAGGCAAGACATCACATGGTGTCAGAGCAGGCGACCAGTGGGATCAAGTGAACAGAACTACGAGTATGTCATCCTCTTCAGCAAGTCCAGTATACATAAGTGGCAAGTGGTATTTACGCGATAAATGTCCTAATCTTTACATAATACCATCAAGTTAACACCTAATACTCACACAAGGTGTTTGAGAATTCCTATTACACACGTTTAGGGGTTGTAGTAGATGACATTTGCAGGAGGAACCCATGTCCAGAAATGTTCTATATCACTGTTACATAGATGATAATGTTGGCAACCATTCAGATAAAAGTGGATAGGTCGAAATGGACAACTACATGGCCTCTACGATCGCCGGATTTATCGCCTCTCGATTTCTTCCTGTGGGGAAACATGGAGAGTCTTAAACTCAGCAGTATTTCTAGGTATATTGCCATGTCTTGTGAGGAGTTTCGCCTAGGAACACCAAGATAGGCTAATCAGCTTGTTCTTGGTGTCCGGGCCCGGACCCCCACAGGACTAGCGAGCTGCGCACTACCTCCCTTGTTATGAAGGTTTTCCTTGCCGTGAAAGCCAATATACCATCTTTTTGGAAAATTTATAGGCAAATGAAAGGCTGCTTGAGAATTTAGCTCTCGCAGTCTGTGTGTCCATCTGTCTGTGTGTCCCCCCCCCCCTCCTATGAATTCCTTAGCCGCAGCAGCTGTTGAAACCAAATTTGGTATGAGTAAAGATCTATATCTGAATATCTCACGGCCATATTTTAAAATGACGTCAGTGCTACTAACTGCTGAAAAAATACAATTGAAATATGAGCTCTATGTTAGATATCCCAAAAGTTATGACTGCAAACTATTCCAAAATTGCTACACACATATATAATAATATTCCAGATTAATTTTCACGAGCCCATCCATGTCAGTGTTGCCAATATGATTCTAAGCCTGCTGATAATCCAATGTTTAAATGCATGTAACTTCTATACTACTATTGCCCTTCGAATTTGCTATGTGTATCATAACATATATGATTATGCGTATTCTTAAGAGCAACAAGGGTTGCCAACTGCTCTTTCTTTTTCCTAATACCAATATATCAGAAAGTAAGCAAGCCAACAGCTTGAAACTTTGCACACGTATAGTACCTGATCTTCTAGATTAATGTGGAGTAACTAGGATACGTCAGTGCTGACGACATTATTCTAAACCTGCTGATAGGTCCAATTTTTAAATGTGTGTAATTTCTATACTAACGAATCGATTTCAACCAAATTTCGTATGTGTTTTGTGTGCCATACCTGATATGACAATGCGTATTCTAAAGAGCCAGCAGGGCTGCCAACTGTAAATAAATGGTCTCTCTATTATTTTACCCTAATCTCTAAAAATCAGATAGTATGCAAGCCAACAGCTCTAAACTTTCCATACGTATAGTACCTGACATTCTAGATTATTTTGGAGTAACTAAAGTCCGTCAGTGCTTCAAACATGATAAAAGCATGCTGATAGGTCCAATTTTTAAATTCATGTGAAGTCTCTACTAACAAATGGATTTCATCCAAAATTGGCACAATAAGAGATCATAATATTTGTTATTATTATTAAACGATTGGAGTACTGCAGGCAGTGGTGATTGGTTCAATGTTTAACTGCATTTAATGGTTAACTAAGAATTTTTATACATTAATTCATCCATCACTAATAATAATGTAACAAAATAAACTTGTTAGCTTCACAGGAATGGACAAAATCATATAAATTTCAACCATAGTCTCAATGTATCCAGGCAAACGGTTCAAAATTTGGCACATGCGTATAGATGATAACTTTGTAGGTTCATTTCGGGGACTAGAGTTCCGTGACGAACTATAGAGCCATTACACCAGATCACACATCGCTCAAACAATCAGCTAAGTCCACAGTCCACTTCAACCTGACCATTTAATAACAATCACAGATATCACACTAAGCTAGCAAACTTGAAGGTCAATCACCACTAACAATATCTTAACAAACACAAATAATCACATATTACCAACAAATCTTGACTGGATTTGTCAGATTATAATAACTACTGCGACTAAATAAGTGTATATACTGTAAATACCATCTCTCACATATTTGTAGATATAGATTTATTATATAGGGAGATGACCTCGTTATTCCACCCCTTAAAACCAAATAATTAAATAAGGAAGAAAGCTTGTAGTTTAACGTGACCGTTAATCTGTAGATTATGAGCCACGGGACCTCCTTTTTACGTGGAATCCGAACCACAGGACATGGCATTTCACTTCGAAAATCACACATGCATTGACCGGGAATCGAACCCGGACTGCCTTGGTGAGAGGCATACAGCTAGACCGCTGAGCCACCACGCCCCTAAAATAAATAAATAGCCTACGTGTAAAGGATGTGATGATAATCGCTTGACGATAGAAACTGGTCATCCAAGTGTGTTTATTAATCTCATGAGAAATGTTTTCAGGATTAGGGAAATAACCATTACAATTGGGTACAATCGTGTTGACCGACTGAAAACACTACAGTTCGATTAATAAGGAAACACTGAAATATGTCTTCCAACACGATAATATTGCATGCAATAAATTTATATTGCAACTTTTCATTGCCATTAACACTGTAAAATGGTGTCCATGATCTCTAAAACATGCAGTAATGGTTTTTTAAATTAAATTATTGTACCAAATTAAAACAAAAATACTGGAATGCAGCCGAAATAAATCAGAAACCTCTATGGACATCAAATTGGCAGGTGAAAAGCTGAAGGAAGTAGGAGACTTCTGTTACTTGGGAAGCAAAATAACCAGTGATGGACGAAGCAAAGAGGATATAAAAAGTAATTTGGCTCAGGCAAGGAAAGCCTTTCTACAAAAAAGGAATCTGTTTTCATCGAATATAGATTTAGGTATTAGGAAGTCATTTTTGAAAGCCTTTGCCTGGAGCGTTGCGCTCTATGGAAGTGAAACTTGGACTATTGGTGCAGCAGAAAAGAGGAGAATTTAAGCATTTGAAATGTGGTGTTACAGGAGAATGATGAAGATCAGATGGATAGATTGGGTGACAAACGAAGACGTATTAAGACGAGTGGGAGAGGAGAGATGTTTCTGGCGTCTGCTCATGAAGAGAAGAGATAGGTTGGTAGGAAACATACTAAGACACCCAGGAATAGCAAGCTTAGTTATGGAAGGAAGGGTTGAGGACAAGAACTGTAGGGGTAGACTAAGGTTAGAGTATGTTAAACAGATTGCTTCGGATGTAGGGTGTGGTAGCTATGTAGAGATGAAACGATTAGCTGAAGACAGGGAGGATGGAGAGCTGCATCAAACCAGTCAATAGACTCAAGACTCAAACAACAACCAAATTAATTGCGTTCTGATTCGACCATGTCATCAAAGTAGAATTGAAATGGTACGTTTCCGGACATAGATTCCTCTGACAAATGCTACAGTATCTACAGTACGAAGTTCTCTCTACAACCCCTAGGCGTGTGTGATAGGAATTCTGAAACACCCGGTATATTTTAAACAGATCAGGAAATATATTAGCAGTCACGTTAGCCATTATATCACCACAATAACTAGCAGATATCTTACCAACCAATTACATTGAAATTTAACCCCAGCAAATATTCTACGTATTTACCGTGTTTGTTGCCTGCACCAAGTCAAACTCATCAGCGGGCTCTTGGTGTACGCAACCCGAACCACCACTAAGGAAGCACATCAGATGCAGTACGTTCCATATACGAAGCACATCACACTTATTTGTTGGGGAAACAAAAACGTTTCCTAAACATTATCTCCTCCTTATAGAGGCACCAAACGAGAGCAAACACCTAGGTTTAATTATTTCACCGTGAAAGTCAATATGTCATACACTGAAATTGATGACAGAGTGTCTTGATCAAATTATGAGAGTTCTTAAGGGTGATCGACTGAATCAGAATCTCTTTAACGTCGATAAAGTGATTATAGTGGCTGTCATCGCACCAGAGATTGTCAAATTATAGATGTATGCTGATGATACGCTGATATCATTCTTTAGCTCATACGTCCATCTGTCCATCACTTTAGAACTTATTCATAGATGTATGCTGATGATACGCTGATATAATTATTTCTTTCTGTCCGTCACCTTAGGACTTATTCAAAGATATATGCTGATGGTACAATGATATCCTTTATACCTCAAAAATATTCCTGTCCCTCTCCTTAGGACTTATTCATAGATGTATACTGATGATACACTGATATAATTCTCTAGCTCATAGGTCGTTCTGTTCCTCACCTTAGGACTTACTCATAGACGTATGCTCATGATGACAGTGTGACCTCCGGAGAGGCCGAGTGCAGGTCTTTCTAGTTGACGCCCGTGGGCGACCTGCGCGTCGTTATGAGGATGAAGTGAGGATGACGACGCAACATACACCCCGTCCCCGAGCTACGGTAATTAACCCCAGGAGATTAAAATCCCTAATGGCTCGCCCGGGAATCGAACCCGGGGCACTTCGGGACAAAGCCTAGCGCGTTAACCATTTAAACACGGAGCCGGACTTGCTAATTGCTACGCCGGGGTGGGGTGGTTGTGCCAAATTACCTTTTTCAGAGGTCCGCATCGCCAAGTGCAAAATCACCGCCAGATGACACGCCCCAACAGAAGAACACCTAAAGGGCGAAGGAAGGTGGAGAAGAGGGAAACGCACAGGCTCGTCCACAGACTCAGTCCGATTACCCATAGAACTGCCACCGACGAAATGATGCCACAAACAGATGCTTGCATGTTCAGTCGAATTACGGCAAACAATTACGTTTTTAAATTTAAACGACACCAGAGAGAACAGAAAGGGAGGAAAGAATTACGCCTTAACACTATTGACACGAGGCAATTAGGCTGCAACGGATCGTAAATCAAATTAATAATAGAGCAATCCCTAAGATTACCAAAAGAAAATAAACTAAATAAAAAAAAATATTTTTCCAGGTACGATAACTAGGTACATGTCTCCGGAAGGCACAAAAAAACAAATATTTACATATCAGGTAACATTAACAAACAGAAATATTAGGCCTGGAACACGAAATAAAATACAGAATAAAACATTAATATATGGCCAATAACGGAGCTTCCATTACAATATATACAAATATTAAATAATAACGTACCTTAAAATCCTTCCTCAATGGAGACACAAGGAAAAGAACTAACTAACACATTTTAAATAATGTAAAAGATATGAACTGCCTCAACATGGCTGCGTTAGCACACACATCCCGCTTCGATCACCCACGAGGCTTTTCATCTAGTAGCCAGTAAAATAAACAGATCACACGTCATCTTCAAGGCAAGTTATGAAATTATAGCCTAGGAGTACAGGCATTTCCTTTTTTTTATACATCCATATTTCGTAGAGGCTAGGGGCCAAGACTCCAGCACCACGGAGAGACACTCTTTCACCACCAGCAGGCTTGTTGCTTTCTTGACGACAGACTGACTAGAAGACAACATGGCGGAGATACAAGAGTCATAGGCCGCAGTGCATTAATGTTAATAGTAATTGTCCAATCACAGATTGACACATCAAGTAACAATGTGCATATTATAAAATTATTTTTGGCGGCATGATGCCTATATAGTCTTTTGTATAATGACGTATAAAACAACATCCTTCAAATATGACTCGATTAGACGAGATCAGAAGACACCACTCACACACTCTAGCGGTAGAAGAGACAACCCCCGACTAGAGGTGCCAATAGATGCTGACATCTCGAGTTCATTAGCGAAACCAAGCCATCTAGGCGGGCGCTTTAAAGGTCGGGATACATATGTAGGGGGAATACATTTTTAATAACGTTGGGACGGGCTTTGAACGTAACACTAATGATACACTGATATCATTCTAAAGATCATAGGTTTTTCTATCCGTCACCTTAGGACTAATTCAAAGATGCATGCTGATGATACATATCTTTCTATAGCTCACATGTATTTCTGTCCCTCACGTTAGGACTTATTCATAGACGTATGCTGATCTCATTCTTTAGCTCAGAGGTCTTCGTCACTTAAGAACTTATTCATAGATGTTAGTTATTGTTGTTTTAAGTGGCGGAACTATGAGGTCATCTGCCCCTATTGCATAGATGTATGGTGATACACAGATATCATTCTATAGCTCATATGTCTATCTGACCGTCACTTTAGGACTTATAAGACAAGAGTTTAGTGCTTTTCAGTCGAAAAGCACTAAACTCTTGTTTACTAAGGCAACACTGAAAATATGGCTTCAAACACCACAATGTTTAGGACTTATTCAAAGATGTATGTTGATGATACACTGATATCATTCTATAGCTCATAGGTCTATGTGACGGTCAGTTAGGGACTTACTCAGAGCGGATCACTGATAACGTTATCCTACCACGAGGTAAATGTGACTATTACTGCTATTTGTTTAGCCAGCCATCGTCCGAACTCGTTTCCAATACAATATAAAATAATTCCTGTCCAGGTACAAAGCATTCAAAGGATAGCGGAATTTAATCTGTTTGATGGGACTGACAAGTCACAGTGACCGTGAATAAAACAATATTATAACTGTGTCGCAGTATGTAATTTCATCTCTTCAAAGTGAAAGGTCCCTATATTTTTTTCCGACAACCACTTCAAAGTTAATATAATATAGCCATCGGTTAATATGAGATTGAGTGTCTTTTGGAAGAGTGACTTCATAGGCCTGCAAGGTCCATACATCGGTTAAATTGTGAGCTATGGTGAGTTAGGTTCCGCAGCTAAAAACTGAAGGATATTCTCGTTTCATTAAATACGTGTGGTCGGTTCCTAAGTTTAGGGACTGCGGCAACGCCGTCATGTAGCCCGGTGTACTTTGTAAGAACATTGTCGTATTGATTACGAGTTAATCGATAGATAATCTGTCAGTTTTTATCCTACTATCGATTTGTGCAAAAAATGAAAGTAGACTTAAGAGATCAACACAGGGCGAACAAGAAGTTCCGTGACGATAGAGCCCTGGTGACTGAATATATTGTTAGTTTATCTCTTAAGGTACAGAATACAAAATTTGGACGTTACATGTTGTTAAACAGTGGATCTAACAGCGCCCGTAATATCACGTTGGCAACAATGTCATGCATGTATTGGTCAGAAATAATCTGAAATAATATGTTACATTATTGTGCCAATTTTGAATGAAATCCATTAGTTACATGTATTTTAAAATTGGACCAATCAGCAGGCTTAGAATCATGTTGGAAGCACTGACGTATATTAGTTACTCCAAATTAATCTAGAATGTAAGGTACTATACTGTACCCGCTCAGCGGATGGATGCTCAGTCAGTCCACGGCTTGGCTACTGCGGTACGGGGTGTGTTACGTCCCTTCCCCAGCAGACTGAACATCCGACATGTAGACACAATCAGGTTGACAAGATTCAGGAAAAACTCAACATGACAATTTAAAAACACAAATTTTTATTTAATAAAAGAAAATATTAATTCACTAAAAAAAAATAAAAAAAAAATCACTTGATATTGTCCCTTCAAGTGTCACTCACAAAATATAATCAACTCAAAATTTATCAACATAAATCACTTGGAATTGTCTCTTCAAGTTTCACTCATAAACCAAAAATAAATTCATTAATCAGAAATCACTAAAATTCACTGTAATGTCATTTCATTATTTTTTTCGTGAAGTTTCAAAACTGTTTTTGTCTTGCTTAAAATTAAACCCTTAATATTTATTTATATTTATTTTACTTAGGCGTCGAGCGCGTCTATCATTTACATTTAGTACTTTCTCCAAGGCTTTGGATATTTACATTCTTTCATTTACCCTTTAAGGTTTCTTGATCATTTATGTTTACTTAAATATTTATTCATTTATGATTTATTAAGTCCTTTGGATCTTAATAATAATTATTTTCTTTTACCCTTCGGGGTCTCTTTATTATTTATGTTATTTGAATATTCATTTATTTACCAAGTATTTAGCTATTTTGACCTTCATAATAATTCTTCACAAAGCCTTAGATGTGGAAAATAATATAGTACTGTACAGAAAACATGCCATGTCTAAGGATTGAATCCGTAACTCTCCAGTTACCCCTCATGCATCTGGGTGATTTGCTACTTGCGCCGTGCTGTGTGCTTTATTATTTATTACTGTGGGATATTTATTTATAACAAATTACATTATTTCTTAGCTCGCCATTTGTTTATCTGTGGAAGAAGGAATTTTCTTTATCAACAATATATTGTTTGACAAGTCCGTCAAATCTTAATACAACATTCAAACTTTTACTCGGGATGATTTTTTCACTCTCGCAAAAATGATTCTACAATTTATTTTTGCTGGCACCTCATTTGTTTAGATTTTTAAATATTTCCGTGCCGGCCAGACATTACTGGACGGTCGCGCCCATTAAGATATATCCTCTCTCTCTCACACAAGGGCAAGGCCACGGACAAGGTCGTTCCTTCCCCTTGTGGTTCTTTCAGGCGAGATTTATGATGTCTAGCTACCCTCTAAGCCTTTATACTGGGATAGCTTTAAACCTATGTTTCCAAGACTTTCAAATTCATTTTTACCACAGAGATTTACTTCGTTCTTTCATTATTATTATTATTATTGATCCTTTGTTCCCAGGATAATGATATTTAATTCGGAGTTGATGTATGATAGTTCACAGTTCCTATTTCTTACGACGCTTATAATACCTCCAACAATGCGTATTATTTCAACAATGCCACCTTTTACAACAATATTATACTGCAACAAATCCTAGCTTGGACGTCCATCCTACAGCGGGAGTTACATATATTCGACGCTTTCTTTTTCCTTACAACAATACTCGACGCTTATTTAGTGGGAATTTCTCATCAACGATTCAACAATACCTTTACAACAATATTCGACGCTTATGTAGTGGGAATTTCTCATCCACGATTCAGCAATACCTTTACAACAAAATTCGACGCTTATTTAGTGGGAATTTTCTCATCCACGATTCAACAAAACCTTTACAACAATATTCGACGCTTATTTAGTGGGAATTTTCTCATCCACGATTCAACAATAACGTTACAACAATATTCGACGTTTATTTAGTTACAACACGAGGCTCCTACAACAATATATTTGGTGGGAAATTACATCCACGCATTTTGACAATTTCACTACATTTTTCATCTCACGAATAAATCAATCCGGGCTTAACGCATTTTCATACATTCACTTGAAACTATATTTTATTATTTCTTTAATACTGGCACTTACGGCAACACAACGTGCTTGGATATTATCACAACATTTGCCTGATTTCGGCATTTACACAATTTAATTCATAACTTTTTCGGCATAATACCCTATAACATAATATATTCATTTTGGCGATTTTATTCCACCTTTATATTTGGTCAAACTCAACGTCTGGAACTAGTGCCCAGGAGATCAACCCAACGGTGAAAATACAAGGATTTGACCTTCCTAGAAAATTATGGTGTCGCCTCAATAGACTGAGGACCAGGCACGGCCGTTGCAATTACCTATGCCATAAGTGGGGTTGGATAGATTCCCCATTGTGTCAATGCAATGAGAAGGAACAGACCATGGACCATATCATCCAGCGCTGCCCTCTACACGCCTACTCCGGGAGCCCTAGTGATCTGTTTCATCTTCGAGAATGTACTGTGGAATGGCTACAAAACTTGAACTTGGATTTGTGATTTGTTTTTATGTAATTCACCATACGATTAAATAAATACTATTTATTTTATTTATTGATACATTATTTCTCGCTCTAGTTTCCATTTTTGAGTTCCTAGACACGGATCTTTAAATACGATTTTAAATTTTTAGTTACTTATAATTTTATTTTCATTCTTATGATTTATATATTTACTTTAATTCATTACGATGCATTATTCTTTCGATACTATTCTTTGGTCTACAATTTAACCGTTATTATTTTACTTTATTCCCTTGGATTTTACAATTTTATTATGGTGCATATTTAATTCATAATTTGGTAAAAATTACGCCATTCAATTCATTATTTTTATTCCTTCTTCCTAATTTATTTATTTATTATATATCTCTTTAATCGAGCTTCTTATTTCTTTCTTTTAACTAATCCCAATAACGTTTTATTTCCACCGAGTCGGTCCTCGTGGCTAACAGTGATCATTTTATTTAGCATTTCAATTACTTGCACATACATATTCATCAATGAATCATCCATCAGAACTCCCCAGTCGATGAATGGTTCGATTGATATCTAGCACACAGCACAACAACAAAACATTAATAAAGTTTCAACTCACCCAGGCTCCGATTCCATTCTTAGGCAGCTTCACCCACCGTCTTGATATCTACTCATCCATCATAACACTTTTTCCTGACACTTTTACCTGACACTTATTCATTTTACACTTGAGACGTGGAAACATAATATAACACTCGGCACAATAGCACTTTTCAACATCGACCTTATCTCAGAGCTTTGGCAATGATGGTTCGTAGTGGTTGGTTCTTGACGACTTCTAACGTTTCTGCATTGAACGTGCTAACTGGCTCCTTCCTACTCTTGAAATCCCTGGCTCCGTGTAAGTCTCTGAACCCCACGTCCCTGTTCACACGTTCCTACTGGATTCTGGATAAAGTTCCTTGTATTTGTCCTTACTCGTTCTGTGATATTTCGTTATTTGAGAGATCTAATTCCTAGCTCGGTCTCTACTTTGAGAACCTTCACTTGTCTATGTAACGCTTTAGATCTGGAGTCTCGAACCCACAGTCTCTCTAGGTCCCTACTCCTTCCTTTATGATTAATACTTCCTGACTTTATCCTTTTAGGGATTTGTCGCTGACACGGTCTTTGTTGGCACAATGTTACTTATTATTCCGTATTTTACGAATTATCCTCTTTTGAATTTCGCGTTCCGTAATTTTTGCCTGCGTTCCGACTTTGCGTGTGTTACTTGACTACCCCGCACTTTTATAGTATTTGTGTTCTTTGATTTGACACGACATGACTGATTTTGTCGCGATTTTTATTGATCCAGCGCATAACGCTATAGTGATCACTCAGAATACGAAAAGATGACCCGAATGTTCGGTTATTACTTGATGAATTTAAGCACGGCGTTCTCGCCGGCTTACTAACTGGTTGATACGATGTGATGTATCGTCGTGTCCCTCTGGACTGGCTAACTGTATGAGCTGTGATGCAGCACTCCTGCCCTAGGAGTTCACTGTATACTGCAGACGGTACCACACGCTACTGCATGGGTTGTAGACTGGAATGACCAACTTTCGTTCGGTCTCCTATTTATACTAATTTATCAAAACGTAGTTCCCTTACTCGAGTGCGGAGTCTATTCTCTACGTTTGAGCCCCTATTTTCTTGAAACTTTATTCGCGTATGTAAAACATGTTTACTTCGACGTTCATGTCGTGCGGAATCACATTTAATCGTGCACTTATTTTTAATTAATTAAAAAGCTTATTATGCTCTCTCCGTGGCCAGCGGAATGGTACATCAAACTCCGTATCCTTGCTTTTCAATTGACGATGACGCCACTACTGATTCAGCGAATTGCAATCTGTGTCAGCAATCAGGATTACCAACCCATAAACAAACCTAGTCCCTGTGAATGTCTTAATGAAAGATATCAGTGTATAGGGTATTATCTGATCTGTGTTGTCCCCCAAGACTGATTCGCTACTGTCTGGGATTTTTATAACTTCCAAATGAGAATGTATCGCTGCCTCAGCTCTAATTCGAGCCAGCCTGAATCATGCAATAGTCGTTAATCACCCAGTAAATCTGTCAGTGATACACTCATAAATTTGATAAATATTGCTAGCCCAAAAGGGTTTTTAATGATTCTTTGTTGATAGCCTTACAACTCTTGAGTTAGCAAAACTTTCCTTATCGGTTGATACTCCCTTGACACTCATCGTCAATTCGAAGGTGTATGGCTTTCTTAATTGCTCTTAATCTCGCAGCTGTGTCGCTTGAGTCACGTACGGTTTGCATAATATTTTACAATATTCTCTTTATGTTGGGCTGAAATCGTTCTTTCATCTTATATATCCATCGTTCGATTCTTGGGCACCATTCTCATTGGGCACAATACGTGTGCAAAGTATAGAGCTGTTGGCTTGAATACTTTCTGATATATTGATATTAGGGTAAAACAAGATGATCAGTAAAGAACATATAGCCTACTTTCTCTTAAATGCATGGGTATTGTTATAACTCTTTGTCCTTCTCAAGGAGTATAATTGAATGTTGGTTGTAGTAGTTTGTTGAAATACATCGTGCTATACTGATATTAAACATGAATATGAGGTGCCCTTAGCTAGTGCTACCTCTGTAAAAAAATTCATTTAATTCGGTTTCACCGTGTTTGAATTGATATGGGGAATGGATTTGCACACATACATGGCCGCTATTTGCAAACTATTGGGCTGATGACCTTGTAGTCAGTCTAAGATGCTTTACAACAAAAAGGCATGCTGTTGCAAATCTGGTAGATATAAAATTATTAGGATGATAGTAATATGATTTAAGCTTTTAACATTTGGGTGGCCGTCATTCCGTTTCCGTCAAGATGACGGTGATATAAAACATGACATTGAGGTGCCCTTTGCTAGTGCTAACTCTGTACCAAATTTCGTTCAATTCGGTTTCACCGTGTTTGAATTGATAGGGGGAATCGATTTGCACACATACTTGGCCACCATCTGCAAACTATTGGGCTGATTATCATGCAGTTTGGTCAGAATATGCTTCCAACATAAAGATATATTGTTGCAAAATTTGGTTGGTCGTAATTACATTTTAGCTTTTAACATTTGGGTGGCCGCGATTACGTTTCCGTCAAGATGGTAGTGATATAAAACATGACACGGAGGTGCCCTTTGCCAGTACTACCTCTGGACCAAATTTCGTTCCATTCGGTTTCACCGTGTTCGAATTGATAGGGGGAATCGATTTTCATACAAAGATGGCCGCCATCCGCAAAATATTAGGCTAATGACCTATTAGTTTGGTCAAAGGATGCTCTCTCCATAAAGGTATGTTGATGCAAAATTTGGTAGAGATCGGATTATTAGGTTAATCGTAATTTGATTTAAGCTATGAACATTTGTGTGGACGCCATTACGTTTCCGTCAAGATGGCAGCGATATAAAACATGACACTGAGGTGCCCTTTGCTAGTGCTATCTCTGTACCAAATTTCGTTCCATTCGGTTTCACCGTGTTTGAATTAATAGGGGGAATCTATTTTGACACAAAGATGGCCGCCATCCGCAAACTATTAGGCTAATGACCTGTTAATTTGTTCAAACGATGCATCCTCCATAAAGGTATGTTGTTGCAAAATTTGGTAGAGTTCGGATGATTGGGTTAGTCGTAATTTATTTAAGCTTTGAACATTTGTGAGGCCGCCATTACGTTTCCGCCAAGATGGCGGCGATATAAAACATGACACTGAGGTGCCCTTTGCTGGTACTACCTCTGTACCAAATTTCGCTCCATTCGGTATCACCGTGTTCGAATTAATAGGGGGAATCCATTTTCACACAAAGATGGCCGCCATCCGCAAACTATTAGGCTGATGACCTATTAGTTTGGTCAATGGATGCTCCCCCATCAAGGTGTGTTGCTGCATAATTTGGTAGAGATCGGATGATTAGGTTAGTCGTAATTTGATTTAAGCTTTGAACATTTGTGTGGCCGCCATTACGTTTCCGTCAAGATGGCGGCGATATAAAACATGACACTGAGGTGTCCTTTGTTAGTGCTACCATTGTACCAAATTTCGTTCAATTCGCGTTCACCGTGTTCGAATTGATAGGGGGGGACAGACATTCAGAGTACACACACTCACAGGCTCACACACACACATACACACATTTTCGCCCTGTGTTGATCTCATAAGTCTACTTTCATTTTTTGCAAAAATCGAAAGTAGGCTAAAAAAAGAGACAGCATTTATTAATGGTTGGCAGCCCTGGTTGTTCTTAAGAATACACATAGTCATATCTGTTATAGTACACATAGAACATACGGAATTTAGTTGAAATCCAATTGATAGAATAGAAGTTACATGTATTTACAATTGGTCTTATCAGCAGGCTTAGAATCATGTTGGTAGTACTGAGGTCCATTAGTTACTCCAAATTAATCTAGAATGACAGGTACTATACGTGTGCATAGTTTAAAGCTGTCGGCTTGCATACTTTCTGATATATTGGTATTTGGATAAAAACAATAGAGAGTGTATTTATTAACAGTTGGCAGCCCTGGTGGCTCTTGAGAATACGCTCAGTGATATCTGTCTATCTACATATAGTACATACGAAATTTGGTTGAAATCGAATTGATAGTGTAGATGTTATATGCATTTAAAATTGGACCTATCAGCAGGCTTAGAATCATTTTGGCAACACTGTCATGTATGGCCTCCTGGAAATTAGACTGAAATAGTATTATCTATATATGTGCCAATTTTGGTATAGCTCCCATGCATACCTTCCAGGATATATAAGGTGCGTTCAAAAAGTAACGAGCCGGGGGCTGTAATGGGCAAACCGGTGACGACATCGGCTAATCGTGGCGTGTGTAACGAGGTGTGGTTCCGACCGGAGCGTGGAAGGTCACAGTCCGTCGCTAGAGGGCACGCGTGTACGTCACGTGACGATACAAAGCGAGCAGCAGCATGCATCAATCGCCGCCATCTTGACGGAAACGTAATGGCGGCAACCCAAATATTCATAGCTTAAATCAAATTACGATTAACCTAATCATCCGATCTCTACTAAATTTTGCAACAATATATATTTATATGACGAAAGTCTTTTGACTGAAGTACAAGGTCATCAGCTAATAGTTTGCAGATGGCTGCCATGTATGTGTGCAAATCGATTCCCCCTATCAATTCAACACGGTGAAACCGAATTGAACGAAATTTGGTACAGGGCACCTCTGTGTCATGTTTTTTATCGCCTCCATCTTGACGAAAACGAAATGGTGGCCACCCGAATGTTAAAAGCTTAAATCAACTTATGACCAAACTAATCATCTGATCTGTACCAAATTTTGCAGCATTATACCTTTATGTACGCAGAATCTTCTAACCGATCTAGAAGGTCATAAGCACAATAATTTGCGGATAGCGGCCATGTATGTGTGCAAAACGATTCCCCCTATCTATTCAAACACGGTGAAACTGAATTGAACAAAATTTGGTACAGAGGTAGCACTAGCAAAGGGCACCTCATATTCATGTTTAATATATCCGCCATCTCGACGGAAACGTAATGGTGGCCACCCAAATGTTAAAAGCTTAGATCAATTTTCGACCAACCTAATCATCTGATCTCGACTAAATTTTGCAACAACATACCTTTATATGGGATGTATCGTTTGACCAAACGACAAGATTATTAGCCCAATAGTTTGCAGATAGCGGCTATGTATGTCTACAAATCGATTCCCCCTATCAATTCAAACATGGTGAAACCGAATTGAACGAAATTTGGTACAGAGGTAGCACTTGCAAAAGGAAATTCATTTTCATGTTTTATATCGTCACCATCTTCACGGAAACGTAATGGCGGCCACCCAAATGTTAAAAGCCTAAATCAAATTACGACCAACCTAATCATCTGATCTCTTCTGATCTCTACCAAATTTTGCAAAAACATACCTATTTGTGAGAATCGTTCTTTGACCAAGATACAAGGTCATCAGTCCAATAGTTTGCATATTGTGGCCATGTATGTGTGCAAATCGATTCCCCCTATCAATTCAAACACGGTAAAACCGAATTGAACGAGATCTGGTCCAGAGGTAGCACTAGCAAAGGGCACCTCAGAGTTATGTTTTATATCGCCTCCATCTTGACGGAAACGGAATGGCGGCCACCCAAATTTTAAAAGCTTAAATCAAATTACGACCAACCTAATTATTTGATATCTACCAAATTTTGCAACAACATAACTTTTTGTGGGAAACATGTCTTGACTGAACTACAAGTTCACCAGCCCAATAGTTTGCAGATAGCGGCCATGTATGTGTGCAATTTGATTCACCATATCAATTCAAACACGGTGAAACCGAATTGAATTACATTTTTTACAGAGGTAGCACTAGCAATGGGCACCTCATATTCATTTTTAATATCCGTATACCATGTTGTATCTCAACAAGCTACTACAACCGACATTCAATTATATTCCTTGAAAAGGACAAAGAGTTATAACAATACCCATGCATTTAGGAAAATGTAGGCTATATGTTCTTTACTGAACATCTTGTTTTGTCATCTAGGCTTACAGGATGGAGCCGTGTCGTATATCGGTTATTGCTTCCCGACGTTTCGGCTGTCATTGCAGCAGCCTTAATCATGGGTAAGTAAGAGTTGGTGTCCGTACTCAAACTGACGGTTATTGCCAGCCACAGGTGCCTGCTTGTCCTGCATTGACGTCACGCTGCTCCCTGATTGGTCCACGCCCCTGCCAGTCGTGCGCTAGAAGAACTTTCCAAGTGTTGGTAAGTCTGAAACCATCTTTGCGATTGAAACTATTGGGATGCTTCACGACCTCTATTGCCCCTACACGACGCGGCTCCATCCTGTAAGCCTAGATGATGAACTAGACACCGGCTGCGAAAGGCTACGATCTAAATTTACTTTTATTAGATTAGATTTAGGTTTGATTCTAATTTTGCTGAAGAAGGTCCCATTATTGGATCGAAACTTGTACTAACATTGGATTAGAATTTGTATTCATTGGCTGAGCATTTTAATTAATTATCTATATACTTGTATGAATATAATTCGTGAATTAAATAAATGTAATATCAATTTGGCACTTTATGGCTCGGTATGACATTTTCGTAGAATCATTATTTAATGAAATTGAATTATAGGGGTCCTAAGCAGGCCGGACACTAAACCGAACCAATTGTTACTTGGTGGTAGTGGACAGACAGCGTGCATTACCCCGTCCCTTCCAGCTAATACGAGATATCGATCTCAAGGAAGAAATAGTGTACCTAGGAGGTCGCATTTCCATTAAGGGAAACTGTGAAGGAGAAATTAAATGAAGTAAGCACTGTCTAGTCTAACAAGAATATGGAAAGATCATAATATTACCAAGGAAACAAAGAAGCGACTGGTTCAAGCTTTGGTATTTGCTATCGTTACGTATGGCTCTGGGCCCTGGACCTTAAATAATGCATGCCGTAGGAGAATCGAAGCCTTCCAGATGACGTGTTATCAAAGAATGCTACGAATATCGTGGGTAGCAAGAAGAACAAATGAATCTATTGTGAAGGAGCTATGGGTTGCTCCTAAAGCACGCTTACTCCAAAACATGCAAAGGCAAATGTTGAAATGTTTCGTCCATTCCTTTCATCTTGGCAGTCAAAGTGAAATGTTGTGTTTTTCCCGAGCTCTCAGGTGTGCTGAAATGGGTTGTTCTTTGGAGTGTTATCGCGCGAGGATCGGACTGTGGTATGCGAAGGGTAGTCGGGTTTGTGTGTGCGTACGGGGCCTAGTATCTTGTGGTTTATAGCCCTAGTGATAGCTGCGTTGTTAGTTATTGGTGGAGTGGAAGTGAATCCAGGCCCTGTTACTCCAAATGTGAATCAGGCAAATGATCCAGTGGCAGCTTTAAAGAGTTCGACGTGCAGTAAAACATTGAAGAACGGTGTTCAGTGTGGACTATGTGAGAAATGGTTTCACTTCGGCTGTATTAAGGTCAAGAAGGAGGATTTTGATGTTGGGAATTGGTTTTGTAAAGTATGTGATACGCCAGACTGTTTGAGGGTGCAAATCAAAGCAAGGGATCAAATAATACAGGAACTTAGAACAAAGCTTCGTGAATCAGAGGATACGGTGAAGGATGTGACTGAACGGCTTTCTACTGGGATCAGTGTGGAAGAGGGCTTGCAGGAGCAAACTGAGGATGACGTCATCATAATGGGTGATTCTATGATACGATGGAGTGCGAATATCTCGAGGAAATCAGGTGCGAAAGTGCGGTGTTATCCGGGGATTAAAATTGACCAGCTTGCCCAACAAGTGGAAGAAGCAGATGTAGAGGACTGTGACAAAGTTAAAATGTTGTTGCTCCATGTTGGGACGAACGATTTGAAGAAGAGGGCTACAGCTGATTACATCATGGGGGAGCTCTACGAACTAGGCAGAAAAGCTAAAAGCAAGTTTGGAAATTCAAAAATTATAATGAGTGGCATTGTTCGGCGGGGAGATGTTCCGTTAAGGCGAGTTAAGACTGTAAATGACCGCATGGACTGGGTTTGTGCACAACTGGGATTAGTGTACGTAGATGCTGACTGCTGGATTGGTGGCCGTGACTTCGCCCGAGACGGGATGCATTTAAATCGACGGGGCGCTTTTAACCTAGGGAGCCTACATGACAGGGTCATCGGTTCATGCCGGCCATTGTGAGGAGGAGCAGGTCCAGAGGTTGCCAGCCGACGGGAACAGAAGGAGCTACTTCGGGATATTTGCTGCGGAGGTAAGACTCTAAGATTACTGCAGGTTAATTGTCAGAGTTTAGGAAATAAATTAATTGAATTTTGGAAACTTGTAGAGACGTATTCTCCGGACATTGTCATTGCTACTGAATCTTGGTTATATGAGGATATAAATAGTAATGAAATAATTCAAGGGACCTACGAAATGTACAGAAGGGATCGGGGGAAGCGAGGTGGTGGGCAATGTATTTGTGTGCGCAAAAATATAGCTAGTTTCTTAAAGTGGGCTGATACAGATCATGAAATGTTATGTGTACAAATTTCGGATAAAGGGAACAAATTCCCTCTTCAGGTGATAGGGGCGTATAGAGCACCGAAAGATAACTTTTCTCTCCTCGACACACTGTATGATAAAACTTGTACGGGTAATGCTATGAAAAAGAGCATAATCATTGCCGGAGATTTAAACCTCCCCAAAGTAGACTGGTCTGGTGAGTCAACTAGCTGTGGTCAAGCTCAGAGCGCTGCAAACAAATTCTTAAGGGAGGGGGGATTTTCCCAAGTGGTTGACTTCCCAACTAGAGGCAATAATACCTTAGATGTTTACCTCGTAAGGCCTGTAGAGCTGTATATTAACTGTCTGAAAGTACCAGGAATTAGTGACCATTCTGGGGTTGAATTAAATATTAGATACGGTGATATTACAAAATTAGACTCTGATGTAGCAAATAAGATCAAATTCCAGTATCGCAGGGCGGATCAGGGCTAATTTCAGGGGTATTTGAATGAGCTATTTGTAGGATGGGCATCGGAAGGAAATCACATTAATATCCTGTGGACTAACTTTTTGAAAATTTTTAATAGCGCTATTGATAAAATTGTTCCATTTAAATTACAGAAACAAAACCCAGATCCTGAGTATTACACACGGGAAATCAGGAGTCTTAAACGGAAAATTAGGAAATTATACAATAAAATACATGATAGTGACAAGTATATGTTGAAATTTAAGTCCTTATCAAGAGAGCTCGCCTTAAAAAGAGGGCTGCTCATGACAATTATATGCAAGGTTTACTTGGTTCGGGAGGTGATGGGTGGAAAATATTTTACAGTTATGTTAGGAGAAGAAAGGGAAATTCGAATAATTTGTCGATGATAATGTCCGGTGACGGTAAATTAATTACTGAGAAGCAAGCCATTGCTAATGAATTAAATGTCTTTTATGGTAGTGTGTTCAATAAATCCAATAGCTGTGTGTTGGACCTTAACGGTGAATCAGGGGCTCCACTTCTCCAAATAAACCAGTCAGCAATTGTAAAGCTAATACAAAAATTACGTTACAATATATCGAAGGGTCCTGATAATATTGTTAGTGAAGTACTTAAAGTAGGAGGTAGGGCCGTGGCACGATACTTAGAGGTGATTTTCAATGTGTCCATAAACAATGCGCAAATCCCGGATGACTGGAAAAGAGCTACGGTAGTCCCAATATTTAAGGGATGGAGCAGACTTGAATTGGGCAACTACAGGCCGGTTAGTCTTACGTTAATCGTTTGTATACAGATGGAGCATCTCATTTGCGACTACTTGAGGGAACAGTGGGAAACATTATCATGGTTTAATGATAGGCAACATAGATTTCGGAAAGGTTACTCATGCGAGAGTCAGATGCTATCACTTTTTCAAGATATTAGCGAATCGTTAGACGATGGAGTTTCAGTCGACGCCGTAGTTATAGATTTTGCGAAGGCATTTGATGTCGTGCCGCATGACATGCTACTCCATAAATTAGCTTCGACGAAGATTGATAGAAGAGTAATTTTATGGATCCAAGAATTTTTGACGAATCGTTCCCAGAAAGTGAAAGTTGAAGGCCGATTCTCGGATGAAATTACCGTAACGTCGGGTATCCCTCAGGGCAGCGTAATCGGAACTTTGTTATTTTTGGCGTTTATAAATGACTTACCAAGTGGGATTCGAAGTGACTGTCGATTGTTTGCGGATGATTGTGCAATATATCAAAAGATACATGACTCACAAGACAATGCAGTACTTCAAGATGACCTGAACCTGTTCTATAAGTGGGCGATTGAAAATAAAATGAAAATAAACACAAGAAAATGTAGTTTAATAAAAATAGGGAAAGTGCGAAGGCAAGATTTCCAATATAACATTGGCTCGGAAATACTTGTAGAAGAAGATTCTTGCAAATATTTGGGCGTTCACGTAAGAAATAATATGAAATGGAGTAGTCATATAGGATGTGTAGTTTCTAAAGCTTACAAATCCCTGCACTTTGTAATGTGGGTATTAAAAGGAAGTAGTACCTCTGCTAAAGAATTAGGATATTTGTCACTTGTAAGACCTATTCTGGAATACGCCGCGGCGGTTTGGGATCCATATCAAGTAGGGCTCATAAATGAGTTGGAAATGGTACAAAGAAAGGCCGCTAGATTGTGCTCAGTGACTTTAATCCCAGGAGCAGTGTGAGTCGTATGTTAAAGAAACTTGTGTGGGAATCACTTGAGGATGAAATCTAGACTCTGCGCTATGTACAACGCGTATACAAATCAACCAGCATGGGGTGAGCTTAGCAAACGTATGGAAAAGCCTACTTACATGGGTAGGTGCGATCACCCTTTCAAAGTTAAGGGCCGACCACAGCGAACAAATTATGGTAAATATTCTTTCGTAAACCGTGCCATTGATAATTGGAACTCTCTACCTGCCGCAGTCTTAGAGCCTTTTCCCAAACATATAGGTGTGTTTAAGAAAAGACTGACTATTTGTGTAAATACTCCAGTTTAATTGTTAGTGAAGTGTTATGTACAATTATTTATTTGTTATGTATATCTAATTTGCCACCGGGGGACACACCCCCAATGCAAATAAACGAATGAATTAATTAATGAATGAATTAATGTCATCCGGCGAGACGGCATTGAGAAGCGTACCATCCAGGTTAAAGTTGACGGTAAACGGTTGAGGGGACGCGCCCCGAACTGGTACCTTGACCAGATAAAGAGTCGGTCTAATCTGCCACTTCAGAAATATTTATTTAATTAGCGTTTGGCTGTACATATCAACATTAGTCAAAAATAGATGTGTATTTACATTATTTACAGTTTCACTTTCAAGTTGTTAATCAAGTCTATCACAGCTGGGCCTGCTTCCACAAAGTCACTGAAGTTGCCACTGTAGGAATGCGTCGGGCAGTCATTCACTATATGCCGTATGGTCTGCCTGGGATCACCACAACTGCATTCTGGTGAAGATATATATCCCCATTTGTAGAGAAGATCTGCACATCTACCATGGTTTGTTCTTATCCTGTTTAGCGTTGACCATGTTTTCCGGGGTAGATGGAAGCCACTTGGTGGTGTTGTGGAGTTTGTGATATCTTGCAGCTGACTTGGAATGTTTTCCACCAATTCTTCATTCCAGTTTTGCAGCAGGTTGAAGTTTTGTTTCACCAGGTGCCTCGCTGTCCGGATGGAGGAGTTTCGCGAGCGTAGACGTCTCACTTCAGCAGCAGTGATGTCCTGGTGTATTGGTAGCTGGTCGTTGGCATTTATCTTCTTATACTCCTGGAGTAAGGCATGTTTGCGTCAGAGTTTCGCTGGTGGAATATGACTCAGTGCTGATAACCAAAATGTTGGTGTTGATTTTACTGTGCCAGATATCATTCTCATTGCCTGATTCAATTGGGCATCGACAAGTTTGGTATAACTGCTATTTAGCCACACTGGAGAACAATACTCAGCTGTTGAGAAGACCAGACTGAGGGCGGTGGTGCGTGAAGTGTCGGCTGACGAACCCCATGTAGTGCCACATAGTTTTTGAAGTATGTTGTTTCTAGACTTCAGTTTTTCTGCCGTTTTCTTCAGGTGTTTCTTGAAGGAGAGAGTTCTGTCTAAGATGACCCCCAGGTAATTGGATTCATTGGTGTGGGTCAAGCGATTTTTACCTAGGTACATTTCTAGTTCACGATTAGCTAGCTTATTGCATAAGTGGAAACATGTCACTGTAGTTTTGCTTGGGTTCGGCTTCAGCCTCCATTTTCGGAAGTATTCATCAAGAATGCGTAGATCAATAGTTAGGGTATGTTCTGTATTTTCGATTTGTCTCTCCTGGGTAGCAATTGCCCAATCATCGGCGTATCCAAACTTTCTTGAACTGGTTGCAGGCATATCGGAGATGTAGAGGCTGAAGAGAAGTGGGGCCAAGACGGAGCCTTGAGGCAATCCATTGTCAAGTTTCTTCTCCTTACTGATGGTGTTTACCAGAATTACTTGAAATCTGCGATTCATTAACATGTTATCCGCAAGTCTGGCTATTCTTCCGCAAGGTATTGTGCTTAGGAGTTTGTAGATCATGCCCTGTCTTCACACAGTGTCATAAGCAGATGTCAGATCAATGAATGCAACTGATGTATTAAGCCCTTTCTGGAATCCGGCTTCTATGTGGGTGGTCAGTGATAGTACTTCATCGACACAACTGCGATTTGGTCGAAATCCAGCTTGTTCCATAGGCACTTGTTCAAGGATTAAAGAGCTTATCCTGTTGTAAAGAAGTCTTTCTAGTAGCTTGTACACTGCGCTGAGTAGTGCAATTGGCCTGTAGCTTTGAGGTAAATCATTTGGTTTGCCTGGTTTCAATATGGCGATAACCTTTGTTCTTTTAAGTGCAGGAGGTATGTTCCCAGTTTGCAGGATATCAGAGAAGAAGCGTGCAAGCCATACTTTTGCATATTTTCCACAATGGAGCAGGAATTCTGGGTGGATACCATCAAAGCCTGGAGCTTTACCTGGTTTGACATCTTTTAGTGCCTTTGAAACGTCCTCTGATGTGAATGGACAAGATAATTCATTATCTTCTAAACCCTTTGCTTTTAAGACTTTAAGCTCTCGTTTAATCTTGTTGGTGTGATCTCTTTGCTTGGGTGCTTTTGATGTTGACACCATGAAATATTAATGCACACAGCAGAAGACAGCTTGTATGCAGGGCCGGATTTAAGAGTATGCCGCCTTAGGCCCAAGTCCATTAGCCGCCCCCTCAATAGCTCATATTTGCATAAAACATTTGTTTTATACAACAAAAGGATCATTTTGCAAAAATGAGGAAAAAGTAGACTTATGAGATCGGGCAAATGTGTGTCTGTCTGTCTGTCTGTCTGTCTGTCCTTCTGTCTGTCCTTCTGTCTGTCTGTCTGTCTGTCTGGCTGTGTGTGTGTGTCCCCCTATCAACTCCTAAACGGCTGCAGCAATCGAAACAAAATTTGGTAGAAGTAAAGATCTATACCTGAATATCTCACGGCCATATTTGAAAATGATGTCAGTGCTACCAACTGCAAAAAAATCGCAATTGAAATTTGAGCTCCATGTTGGATATATCGGAAAGTATGAATGGGAGCTATTTCAAAATTGGCACACGTACAGATCATAATATTTCAGTTTAATTTCCAGGAGGCCGAACATGGCAGTGTTGCCAAAATGATTATAAGCCTCCTGATAAGTCCAATTTTTAAATGCATATAACTTCTACACTATCCATTGGAATTCAACCAAATTTCGTATGTTGTATGTGTACATAACCAGATATGACTGAGCGTATTCTTAAGATCTACCGGGGCTGCCAACTTTTAATAAATGCTCCTAATTTATTTTATCCAAATACCAATATATCAGAAAGTATGCAAGCCGACAGCTTTAAACTATGCACACGTATAGTACCTGACATTCTATATTAATTTGGAGTAACTTATATACGTCAGTGCTACCAACATGATTCTAGGCCTGCTGACAGGTCCAACTTTAAATACATGTAACTTCCATACTATCCTTTGGATTTCAACCAAATTTCGTATGTGCTATGTGTACCATAACAGATATGACTATGCGTATTCTAAGGAGCAACCAGAGCTGCCAACTGTTAATATGTGCTGTCTCTATTTTTGTTACCCTAATATCAATATATCAGAAAGTATGCAAGCCAATAGCTCTAAACTTTGCACACGTATAGTACCTGTTATTCTAGACGAATTTGGAGTAACTAATATACGTCAGTGCTGCCAACATGATTCTAAGCCTGCTGATAGGACCAATTTTAAAATGCATGTAACTTCTATACTAACTAATGGATTTCATTCAAAATTGGCACAACAATAGATGATATAATTTCAGATTATTTCTGACCAATACATGCATGACATTGTTGCCAACATGATTTTACGCGCGCTGTTAGATCCAATGTTTAACTGCATGTAACGTCCATGCTATTCATTGGACTTCAACCAAATTTTGTATTTTGTACCTTAAAAGATGGAACTAAGAATATATTCAGTCATCAGGGCTGCCAACTGTAGTGCTCTATTAGGATACATTATGCAAGGTATACAGTATTTCGAACTAATTGGAAATTTCGATATTAGCAACTTAATGTCGTCATTATTCTAGATAGGTTCATATTCTGTAGAATAATCATTGGCATGAAAAGTAGGCTGTATAGTTCTTCACGGCGGCAGTTTGACAATTCATTCAAAAGCTAAAATGAAGTATTTCATACGATAATAATATTTTTCGTACGAATTTAAGAATACAAGTTACTTAAAAATATGTTTTAGTCCTTATACAGTTCTTCCTGCCTTAGAAGAGTTAAGAACTATCTGCGATCTAGTATTTACGAAATACGGTTAAACTCACTTTCATTACTTTGTATTGAAGCAAATACAACAAAAACACTTTCATATGAGGACATTATTAACGAGTTTTCCATTAATAAATCTCGTAAGAAAGCTATGTAAATTTGAACATCAAGATTACGTGGGGTGAGTTGTTTTAGAGAAGTTTGTATATCTTTCAACAAATAAACCAGTAATTAACTACATTTTGTGTAATTTCATTTCACCATGTAGGACAACTTAATTCAAATTGAATACAGTTCTCCAAGATCAAATTAATTAATTAAGTTCGAAACCCATTTGATTTTTTAACGAATCTTAAAAGAAGTAATTAAAAAAATAAGTAGATAACTAATTTCATTATAACATTTATTATGTAAGTCTCGAGGCCTAAATTTGTAGTTTTAGGTCTGTCTTAAACTAAATGAACTTTATGTTTAAAAAGATGAAAACGCCAATGATCACTATTTTACACGTATTTTTATAGTTTAATGCTAATGATTATCTTTTGCGTAATTGAAGAACTAGTTCGCTAGGCAGGAAAAACTTTATAAGGACTAAAACATATTTATAAGAAACTTGTGTTCTTAAATTCGTACGGAAAATATTATTAACGTATGAAATACTTCATTTTAGCTTTTGAATAAATTGCCAAACTGCCGCCCCTGAACATTTGCCGCTCTAGGCTGCGGCCTACTTAGCCTATTTAGAAATACGGCCCTGCGCGTATGGCGGGGTATTGTTAAAAGAATTGCGTGAAGGGTCACGACGTTTGGAATCGAATTACGACCAACAAGGAGAAGATATAATGAACGCACTACGGTCACGTATTTAGGCTAACTGGCTACAATTTCTCCCCTGATAATATCGTCATTCCCAAAGTTCTTCTAAGGTGAGTGACGGTATTGACAAGCAGTGCGAATACAGCGTGCTTCTAATTAACGATATCCTCAAGCTAGTTACAAGAAATATGATAATACCTGTGGAAACAGCCAGCTAATTCATCTCATTAACCTCAGAACGTAAAGGAAATTGCCAACAGGTAATGAATCGTAGTTTACTCTCGTTAAACAGAATCCTGTCGCCGTGGGAGCTCTTGGTGTTCCAACGGGTTTATTAAACACTGGAATCAGACAAGCGAGGAGAATGTGAATAATGAAAACTAAACACCGTATCACCTCTGTGCCTCGTTACTCATAGAAAATGCCAACCAAACAAATCAGAACAGCTCTCATCATATGCATTCTTTGGAATTAGTTCACCGGTTTACCACCAGATGGCATATCTTCGTTTGTGAACTGACATTTCATCTTTGAAATTTTTTGTGTATTGTGTTAATCTAAGAAGCAATGTGAAGCTACCGTGGCTTTTTGGCTGTGTTTTTTATATTTCAAAAATGCATATATTTAAATTAGCCTGCCTTTCGCAATAAATTCAGCACCTATACAATCCACTAGAAGGCAAATTACAATTACAATAATATAATTCGACCACCACCTGGTGTAGTGGATAGCGTTCGGGGCTGTCATCCTGGGTGTCCGGGTTCGATCTCCACCGCAGCCATCCTGGAAGTAGTTTTCCATGCCCTTCCACTTCTCCTCCAGGCAAATGCCGGGATGGTTCCTAACTTGTATCCACAACCACTTACTTCCCAGATGACCACGTGGTGTAGGGTCTAGCATTCTCGTTATCGACCCACAGGTCCAGGTTCGATCTCCGACTATGCCGAGAAATTTAATTCTGGTGTGAGGGTTGGAACGGGGTATACTCAGACTCGTGAGACAGAACTGAGAATAGTTGCGTTCAATCCCTACCTCAGTGATCCTGGAAGTGCTTTTCCCTGGTTTCCCATTTCTACTCCAGGCAAATACCGGGATGGTTTCTAACTGAAAGCTTCGACTGCCTCCTTCCCAATCCTCCTCTGAATAAGATACACTAATTCAGCCATCACAATAATACAGGTTATCAGAGAGAATTCTACACACACCCAAGAACATGGGACTAAATGGCCATGTGTCCAATCCCCCTCAAATAAAACAATAACAGTATAAAAACAAGATGTTCAGAAAAGAACATATAGCCCACTTTCTCCTAAATTGTTATAACTCTTCGTCCTTTTCAAGGAGTATGATTGAATGTTGGTTGTAGTAGCTTGTTGAAATACAACGTGCTATAGGGATATTAAACATGAATATGAGGTGCCCTTTGCTAGTGCTACCTCTGTACCAAATTTCGTTCAATTCGGTTTCACCGTGTTTGAAATGATAGGGGGAATCGATTTGCTCACATACTTGGCCACCATCTGCAAACTATTGGGCTGATGTTCTTGCAGTTTGATCAGAATATGTTTCCCACATAAAGATATGGTGTTGCAAAATTTGGTAGAGACTAGATTATTAGGTTGGTCGTAATTACATTTTAGCTTTTAAAATTCGGGTGGCCGCGATTACGTTTCCGTCAAGATTGCGGTGATATAAAACATGACACTGAGGTGCCCTTTCCTAGTACTACCTCTGTACCAAATTTCCTTCATTCGGTTCCACCGTGTTCGAATTAATAGGGGGAATCAATTTTGACATAAAGATGGCCGCCATCCGCAAACTATTAGGCTAATGACCTATTAGATTGGTCAAAGGATGCTCCCTCACTAAAGGTATGTTGTGCAAAGTTTGGTAGAGATCGGATGGTTATGTTAGTCGTAATTTGATTTAAGCTTTAAACATTTGTGTGGCCACCATTACGTTTCTGTCAATAGGGCGGCGATATTAATCATGACACTGAGATGCCTGTTGCCAGTGCTATCTCTGTACCAAATTTCGTTCCATTCGGTTTCACCGTGTTTGAATTAATAGGGGGAATCGATTCTGACACAAAGATGGCCGCCATCCGCAAACTATTAGGCTAATAACCTATTAGATTGGTCAAAGGATGCTCCCTGTATAAAGGTATATGGTTGCAAAGTTTGGTAGAGATCGGATGGTTATGTTAGTCGTAATTTAACTTAAGCTTTGAACATTTCTGTGGCCGCCATCACGTTTCTGTCAATATGGCGGCGATATAAAACATGACACTGAGATGCCCTTTGCTAGTGCTACCTCTGTACAGAATTTCGTTCCATTCGGTCTCACCGTGTTCGAATTAATAGGGGGAATTGATTTTCACACAAAGATGGCCGCCATCCGCAAACTATTAAGCTATTGACCTATTCGTTTGGCCAAAGGATGCTTCCTCTATAAGGGTATGTTGTTGCAAAATTTGGTCGAGATCGGATGATTAGGTTAGTCGTAATTTGATTTGAAGCTTTGAACATTTGTGTGGCCGCCATTACGTTTCCGTCAAGATGGCGGCGATATAAAACATGACAATGAGGTGCCTTTTGTTAGTACTACGTCTGTACCAAATTTCGTTCCATTCGGTTGCACCGTGTTCGAATTAATAGGGGGAATCAATTTTGACATAAAGATGGCCGCCATCCGCAAACTATTAGGCGAATGGCCTATTAGATTGGTCAGAGGATGCTCCCTCCATACAGGTATGTAGTTGCAAAATTTGGTAGAGATCGGATGATTAGGTTAATCGTAATTTGATTTAAGCTTTGAACATTCGTGTGGCCGCCATTACGTTTCAGTCAAGATGGCGGCGATATAAAACATGACACTGAGGTGCCCTTTGCTAGTGCTACCTCTGTACCAAATTTCGTTCCATTCGGTTCCACCGTGTTCGAATTAATAGGGGGAATCAATTTTGACATAAAGAAGGCCGCCATCCGCAAACTATTAGGCTAATAACCTATTAGATTGGTCAAACGATGCTCCCTCCATACAGGTATGTTGTTGCAAAGTTTGGTAGAGATCGGATGGTTATGTTAGTCGTAATTTAACTTAAGCTTTGAACATTTGTGTGGCCGCCATTACGTTTCTGTCAACATGGCGGCGATATAAAACATGACACTGAGATGCCCTTTGCTAGTGCTACCTCTGTACCAAATTTCGTTCCATTCGGTCTCACCGTGTTTGAATTAATAGGGGGAATTGATTTTCACACAAAGATGGCCGCCATCCGCAAACTATTAAGGTAATGACCTATTCATTTGGCCAAAGGATGCTTCCTCTATAAGGGTATGTTGTTGCAAAATTCGGTAGAGATCGGATGATTAGGTTAATCGTAATTTGATTTAAGCTTTGGACATTTGTGTGGCCGCCATTACGTTTCCGTCAAGATGGCGGCGATATAAAACATGACACTGAGGTGCCTTTTCTTAGTACTACCTCTGTACCAAATTTCGTTCCATTCGGATGCACCGTGTTTAAATTAATAGGGGGAATCGATTTTCACACAAAGATGGCCGCCATCCGCAAACTATTAGGCAAATGGCCTGTTAGATTAGTCAAAGGATGCTCTCTCCATAAAGGTATGTAATTGCAAAATTTGGTAGAGATCGGATGATTAGGTTAATCGTAATTTGATTTAAGCTTTGAACATTCGTGTGGCCGCCATTACGTTTCAGTCAAGATGGCGGCGATATAATACATGACACTGAGGTGCCCTTTGCTAGTGCTACCTCTCTACCAAATTTCGTTCCATTCGATTCCACCGTGTTCGAATTAATAGGGGGAATCAATTTTGACATAAAGATGGCCGCCATCCGCAAACTACTAGGCTAATAACCTATTAGATTGGTCAAGGTATGCTCCCTCCATAAAGGTATGTTGTTGCAAAGTTTAGTAGAGATCGGATGGTTATGTTAGTCGCAATTTAACTTAAGCTTTGAACATTTGTGTGGCCGCCATTACGTTACTGTCAATATGGCGGCGATATAAAATATGACACTGAGATGCCCTTTGCTAGTGCTACCTCTGTACCAAATTTCGTTCCATTCGGTTTCACCGTGTTTGAATTAATAGGGGGAATTGATTTTCACATAAAGATGGCCGCCATCCGCAAACTATTAAGCTAATGACCTATTCATTTGGTCAAAGGATGCTTCCTCTATAAGGGTATGTTGTTGCAAAATCTGGTAGAGATCGGATGATTAGGTTAATCGTAATTTGATTTAAGCTTTGAACATTTGTGTGGCCGCCATTACGTTTCCGTCAAGATGGCGTCGATATAAAACATGGCACTGAGGTGCCTTTTATTAGTACTACCTCTGTACCAAATTTCGTTCCATTCGGTTGCACCGTGTTCGAATTAATAGGGGGAATCGATTTTCACACAAAGATGGCCGCCATCCGCAAACTATTACGCTGATGACCTATTGGTTTGGTCAAAGGATGCTCCCCCCATATAGGTATGTTGTTGCAAAATTTGGTAGAGATCGGATGATTAGGTTAGTCGTAATTTGATTTAAGCTTTGAACATTTGTGTGACCGCCATTACGTTTCCGTCAAGATGGCGGCGATATAAACCATGACACTGAGGTGTCCTTTGCTAGTGCTACCTTTGTACCAAATTTCGTTCAATTCGCATTCACCGTGTTCGAATTGATAGGGGGGACAGACATTCAGAGTACACACACTCACACACACACACACAGACACACACACACAGACTCACACACACACATACACACACACACACACAGACTCACACACACACATACACACAGACAGACACACTTTTTTCGCCCTGTGTTGATCTCATAAGTCTACTTTCATTTTTTGCAAAAATCGAAAGTAGGCTAATATAATTAGGTTACTCATTGGGGCAGATGACCTCATAGTTCCGTCAATAACTAACAATAACTAACTAACTAACTATAGGTTGCTCATTGATTACAACCTCACTCTTCCAATAGTGAAAGTAAAATATCAAAAAACTTTTCAAACATAAATTTTAGGGCATTGTCCGACACATAGTATGAACTTTGAATGGATTCAATATTTCAGATATTAAGAGAGTTAGAGCGATATTTCACTTTTTCGAAAAATGCCTCCCATTTTCACCCCCTTTGACCGATTTTGCCCATTAACGAACTCGACCGACATTTTAAGGGGATACATATTATGTAAAAAATTCGAAGTGATTGGTGCAAAACTACGGCAGTTATCGTGTCCACAAGAAACTGATATCTATACATATATATATACATACATATATACATACATACATATGCATACATAAATTATATATAAACTTTTGAACTGACGGTGGTTTTGGGGTCTGGGGGATGTGAAACGCGAAGATATGTCGAAATTTTCCGGAAAAATGGGACCCATTGCAATAGTTAGCTTTCTAAAGAAATCTACCTAAAACACACAACACACACCAATACAGTCATCACAATTAACACCGGTTATCAGACAGATTCTACACACATCCAAAGTACACGGGGCTACATGACCGCGTTGACGCAGCCCCTAAACTGAGGAACCAACCAACCAACTAGGAATCGAAAGGATATACGCCTATTACAACAGTTTTGTTATTATTGTTGTTTGAGTCTTCAGTCTTTCGACTAGTTTCATGCAGATCTCCATGCCTCCCTGTCCTGAGCTAATCGTTTCATCTCTACATAGCTACCTCATCCTACATCCGAGGCCATCTCTTTAACATATTCTAACCTACGTCCACCCCTACAGTTCTCGTCCTCGACCCTTCCTTCCATAACTAAGTCTGCTTATTCCTGGTTCTTCTCTTCAAAAGCAGTCGCCAGAAATATTTCTCTTCGCCCACTCTTCATAATACATCTTCATTTGTTACTCTATCTTCATCATTCTGCTGTAACACCACATTTCAAATACATCTATTCTCTTCTTTTCTGCTGCGCCAATAGTGCAAGTTTCACTTCCATAGAGCGCCACGCTTCAGAAAAAGGATCAAAAATTATGTTTTAATACCTAAATCTATATTCGATGTGACTAAGAAGGAATTCTCGTTCATTTCATTACTAAGCTTTTTTATGATACTTTATACAAAGTAATGGTGTCCTGTTTGTCTGTCTGTCTATATTTTCGACTGGCTGCTTGGCGCAGCGGTGACGTTAAGGTAACGGATAGACACTTTCACGGCCTCTAGTGGCAAGACCGCTCAATTAATCACGTTCTTACACTAATCTTATGGTTATACAAGCTGACCCGGCGGACGTTGTCCTGCCAATCAAAGAAAGTGTTGTAACTTTGTTTCTTGAAGTGCGTTTGGATACACAATTTTTTTTTCAATTTATGTTAACTGCCTCTAAACTATCGTGAATTGAATTAACTAATCTAGAAACATTCGTGGGAGCGTGCACAACAACTCTCCAAAGTTTCATCGCAATTGGATAAATGGCATTTAACGCATACGGGATTTGGTTTAAATGATTCGTGCGCTGTCACTCATTTGTTGAATCTACTCGTGCTCTACCAATTGTGAAATGGATTTACTAAGTTAGAAAGCTTCCCGGAAGTGTACACAACAACTCATCAAAGTTTCATCGCAATCGATGAATAGTACATGAACGCATACAGGATTTTGTTGGAACGCTTCGCGCATCGTCACTCATTTGTTACATCTGCTCGTGCGATACCAATATTGTAAAATGGATTTACCAAGCTGAACATCTTCCCTGTCGTGTACACAGAAACTCATCAAAGTTTCATCGGAATCGGATGAATGACACATGAACGCATAAAGGGATTTTCTTTAAACGATTCGCGTGCCGTCACTCATTTGTTGAATCTACTCATGCACTACCTATTGTAAAATAGATTTACTAAGCCTGAAACCGTCTCTGGAGTGTACTCAATGATTCACCAAGGTTTCATGGCAATGAGATGAATGATAGCCTATTTGACCGCATACGGGACATTGTGGAAAAGATTCGCGCGCCGTCGCTCATTTGTTGAATCTACTCGTGTGCTACTTATTAAAAAACTGGATTTACTCAGACAGAAACATTTCCTGGAGTGTACACAACAATTCACCAAAGTTTCATCGCAATCGGATAAATGGTATATGAACGCATACAGGACTTTGTTGAAACGATTCGCGTGCCATCGCACATTTGTTGAATCTACTCGTGCGCTACCTATTGTAAAATTAATTTACTAAGCCAGAAACATTTCCTGGAGTGTACACAACAATTCACCAAAGTTTCATCGCAATCGGATAAATGGTATATGGACGCATACGGTACTTAGTTGAAATGATTCACGTGCCCTTCACACATTTCTTGAATCTAGTCGTGCGATACCTATTGTAAAATGGATTTATTAAGCCAGAAACCTTCCGTAGGGTGTACACAACATCTCCCCCAAATTTCAACGTAATCGGACGAATGGCATTTGAACACATACGGGACCATATTGAAACGCTTCGCGCGTCATCGCTCATTTGTTGAATCTACACGTGCGAAACCTCCTGTGAAATGTATTTACTAAGTTAGAAACCCTCAAGTAAGTGTACACAACATCTCATCCAAGTTTCATTGCAATCGGATGAATGGTATATGAACGCATACGGGACTTTGATCAAAAGTTCGCGCGTTGTTGCTCATTTGTTGAATCTACTCGTGAGCTACCTATTGTAAAATGGATTTACTAAGTTAGAAACCCTCACGTAAGTGTACACAACATCTCACCCAAGTTTCATCGCTATCGGACGAATGGTATTTGAACGCATACGGGACTTTGTTGAAACGCTTCGCACGTCGCCGCTCATTTGTTGAATCTACTCATGCGCAACCTCCTGTGAAATGGATTACTAAGTTAGAAGCTTTCACTCAAGTGTACACAACAACTCATCAAAGTTTCATCTCAATCTATGAATGGAATATAAACTTATACGGGATTTTGTTGAAACGCTTCACGCGTCGTCACTCATTTGTTGAATCTAGTCGTGCGCTACCTAATGGGAAATGATTTACTAAGCCAGAAGCCTTCCCTGGAGTGTACACAACATCTCACCCAAGTTTCATCGCTATCGGACGAATGGTATTTGAACGCATACGGAACCTTATTGAAACGCTTCGCGCGTCGTCGCTCATTTGTTGAATCTACTCGTGCGAAACCTCCTGTGAAATGGATTTACTAAGTTAGAAACCCTCACGTAAGTGTACACAACATCTCACCCAAGTTTCATTGCAATCGGATGAATGGTATATGAACGCATACGGGACTTTGATTAAAAGTTCGCGCGTCGTTGCTCATTTGTTGAATCTACTCGTGAGTTACCTATTGTAAAATGGATTTACTAAGTTAGAAACCCTCACGTAAGTGTACACAACATCTCACCCACGTTTCATCGCTATCGGACGAATGGTATTTGAACGCATACGGGACTTTGTTGAAACGCTTCGCACGTCGCCGCTCATTTGTTGAATCTACTTGTGCGCAACCTCCTGTGAAATGGATTACTAAGTTAGAAGCCTTCACTTAAGTGTACACAGCAACTCATCAAAGTTTCATCTCAATCTATGAATGGAATATAAACTTATACGGGATTTTGTTGAAACGCTTCGCGCGTCGTCACTCATTTGTTGAATCTAGCCGTGCGCTGCCTCATGTGAAATTGATTTACTAAGCCAGAAGCCTTCCCTGGAGTGTACACATCATCTCACCCAAGTTTCATCGCTATCGGACGAATGGTATTTGAACGCATACGGAACCTTTTGAAACGCTTCGCGCGTCGTCGCTCATTTGTTGAATCTATTCGTGCGCTATCTATTGTAAAATTGATTTACTAAGCCAAACACCTTCCCTGGAGCTCACTCAACATATCACCCAAGTTTCATGGCAATCGGATGAATGGTATATGAACGCATACGGGACTTTGAAACGCTCTAACGTGCAGAGACAAACAGTAGAATTCGACATCACTGCCACCTTTGGTATAAAACACAACTTTTCGCCACGGGCGGAGTGTACGTAGTGGCGGTAGTTGCACAGCTTGCGACCAGGTGGCTCTAACGTGCAGAGACAAACCGTCCAGAGACAAACCGTCCAAAGACATCAGCTTTCACGAGGGCCAAGGCTAGTGGTTTCCATGACGACTGTTTTTGACAGTATATTGTGGCTCTAAAATTGTGTGAAAATTGTGGTTCTAAAATTGTGTTCATTCCACCTACCGGGTCAGATTGTGAATCTAAACCATACATGGACCCACCCTAATATACATAACAAATTCCATCAAAATCGGTTCAGTCGTTTAGGAGGAGTTCAGTCACATACACACGTGTCGAAGAATTATATATATAAAGATGAGCCTTAGAAGTGACTGTATTTCGAAGTTTGTGGTAAACCGACAATTCATTGTGGTATGGTTTGGGAAGGGGACAGCCGTGGCCTTAAATTGGAGGCCATGCCAGCATTTTCTTGGAATAAAAATCACGGAGAACCACATATAAGACCGCCGAGGTTGCAATTGAATCTATCTTTTTAGCCTACTTTCGATTTTTGCAAAAAATTAAAGTAGACTTATGAGATCAACACAGGACGAAAAATTGTGTGTCTGTCTCTGTGTGTGTCTGTAAGGCTGTGTGTCTGTGAGTGTGTGTACTCTGAATGTCTGTCCCCCCTATCAATTCGAACACGGCGAAACCAAATTGAACGAGATTTGGTACAGAGGTAGCACGAGCAAAGGGCACCGCAGTGTCATGTTTTATTTCGCCGCCATCTTGACGGAAACGTAATGGCGGCCACCCAAATGAGTAGGGGAGCAGTAGGGGTTCTAAGCCACTCGGCGTTGCTCGGGCGGCGTTCATATTAAATAATTAATTTCTAGCCAACCCATGGGCGTATTTTAACAAACGAGGTGTCGTTCGACTCTAGCTGACGTCCTCTTTGCTATGGACCATGTATACTATTTTTTTTTTAGTTTGAAAATTTTTGTTTTCGAAGGTAGGTGTTAGTTTGGAAAACCAAACATGATAGAATGTTTTGCCATGGCTCAAACGAACAGTCTTTATGACCTCTATTTTCTTTAAAAAACTTTTTTTTATGATTTTTTTGAAAAAAGTTCAATTTTTTTTTATATTTTGGAAACTAAAGAGTTTACAAAAATTCTGTTTGACATAAATGAATGGCCCTGACCCTCTCTACCCGCAAAATAAATTTCAAGCCTCTAGGACTAAAACTGTGCAGTAGTGTGGTAAGGCCGATTCTACTCCAGCCTACGTTCCTACGAACTTTGCCGATATCTCCCGAACGCCTGGTCGGATTTTAACGAACGATGTATTGCTGGCGTTGGGATGACATCCTCTTGGCTACGAATGTATGTTCGTATTTTTTTTTATTGAAAATTCTTGTTTTTTGGATTGGCGCTATTTTGGAAACGGTGAAATGGAAAACAGTTTTTTTGACGTTAATGAAAGGTGGGTATGCCCTCTAGGCGGGCAGCAAGTTTCAAGGGTGTAGTAGTAAAAATAAAATGATAGCTTACTTTCACGCGAACATTGGTGATCATTGGCGAACGGATGGTCGGATTTTAACAAATGAGGTGTCGTTAGACTCGAGCTGACGTTCTCTTTCCTATAGACAACTCGTTATATTTTTCTTTTTTTTTTTAATTTTTGTTTTCGAAAGTAGGCGATAGTTTGAAAACCAAACACAAAAGAATGTTATGCCATAGTTCAAACCAATGGTCTCTAAGACCTTTATTTTTTATAATATTTAATTTCTTTATATTTGAGACTTTTTGAAAACACGTTGAGTTTGAATTTTTACTATTTTGGAAACTAACACGTTGACAAATAAGTTTGTTTGACATAAATGAAAGGTCCCTACACCTCTACCATGAAAATAAATGTCAAGTGTCTAGGACAAAAAACTAGGCATTTTAATTTTGTTTAAATTTAAAAAAAGCGTGTTTGTAGACAGAGAGCCAGTAGCGCTTGACGTATGTTACAACGAGGCTATGACTGAGCATGGTGAATACTGGAAATGGCTATTTCGACGGGAGCGATGTATGGCAAAACGAGGGGCTGCTTATCGATATTTTTTCCTATGACGAATGAAGGCGAATATTTTGAAATGTGACAAGCATGCTAAGATTTGTTACCCCTGAAGGGGATCTTTAACGTTTTAGTTAACAGTGATGAGCGAGATCGCTCTCTGACACAACGGACGGTTGTAGGATATGACCAAGTGATTCTTAGACGTTGGCGATCTCGGTGACCGTACCCGGAAGAAATGAATTGCTTTTTGGTGGGATGGCGGGACAGCTTATGACGATTGGTTTTGTGATATTTCCTATGACGGATAGAGGTGAATATTTGAAATGTGTTAAGTGTGCTAGGAATTTGTTACCCCTGAAGGGGATCTTTAACATGCTAGTAAACGGTAATAAGCGAGACTGCTGTATGGCACAGTAAATGGTTTTAGAATATGGAAACCTGTAGCATTTGCTCGAACAAGTCATGTGCATGTATGCAAAGAGCCAAAACGGTAAGGTCATTGGCCTCAAATGTTATAAACTAAATATTGAACCGGGTCAAGTCATGTGTTTTAGGATGAAAGTATGTGGTTAACATGATCATGTATTGAGGATGGCCGCTTGCTAGTAATTATTATTATTACAGTAAAATGTTTAATAATAATAATAATAATAATAATAATAATAAATAGAAGAAGACACGCATGTTTTCAATGCTAACACACACACACAGTCCTGCTCACTGGTGACTGAATATTGTACCTAGCCAGAGGACTCGTGAGAGAGACTGCTGATAAGACAAACAATGTCTACGTCAGCAGGAAGTGTGATATCAGCTTACATGCCTCGTGGCGGCTAGCAGGTGTGCTGTTTAAGCAGAGACCGCCATTTAGGTTCTGAGACAGTAGGACTACCGATGTATAAGAGGCAGCCATTTTGGTTCCTTATTAAAAACATGAAACTAGTATAAGGTACACGAATCTTACTCAGATTGAGGAATGTGAAGAGGCGTGGGAACACGTGTGATAGAGAAAACATTTCAAGGTCAAAACGCTGAGAAAATTCAACTCTCTCTGTTGGCAGGCTAACTGATGACGATTGCGTTAGTCATGCACTTGCCATTTTAGCACACGGACGTATACAGTAGAGCTCTGAACTGGACTTTGGAAGAAGAATCCTTTTATTTTTTTGGTAAGTACCTATGAATGATTATTTTAATAATGTCATGCTAATGAACCTTAAATTTGTAGTTATTGATTAGGTAATTAATGATTTTTATTTATTTATTTGTTTGCAGATAACCGGTATACCTTACATGTCAGAGATACAAGAAACCATTGCGCTTTTGGGCCCTCTAGAAGGAAACAGAAACAAGCCACTGCAAGTGAAGGTGTGATTATTTTTTTTAACTAACTTGTTTCATTTTTTTGGTTTGATATTATTTTATTTTATTTTATGAAATGCATGTATTAACCTGAATTTAGGTATTTATAGCGATTTATTTTATTTATTTTTAGAAACTTGGAAAGAAAAGCCTTAGCACCGTAGCAGTTGCTGATAACCCAAGATGCAGTAGAGTGCAACCATTGTTTCCAGGCAGTGAACTATTGAAAACTCAGGTAAGTCTAACTTAAAAATGCTATGCCATTTTACCACTAATGAAAAACCATGGACAAAAAAATATGCATTACCTGTACATGACTGGTACAATGATTGATTTCTTGAATAATGGCCATGTATTGACAAACGGTACAAGACAATATTGGTTGTTGACTGGGGAAAGTACAAGGCCATATTGGATTTTCTAAAAAAAAAAATGATTTTATTTATGGGTGGTTCCCTATGGACTCAACAAATATCCACAGGTTTGAACAAGATAATCTGAACAAACTGACATGACATACATTTTTGCTTATATATTGGTTAAAGGGGGATGTAAATGACTAAGGCTTTATAAAAAGAAAATAAGTGCATGGGTTACTGTTAGTGCCAACATACAGTTTATTTTTAATGGTGTTTTGATATATTAATGTCAATTAACGTTAAAGTTTAATTACAAGTATTGATTGATTGATTGATTGATTGATGGGTTATTTTGTTTGCTTTTAGGTGTCGTCATGTGCCATTAACGTAATGAACAGACAGTGAACAAGCATACATTATGCTTTAAAGTACTCTGTGCTCTTGTGCAACGTTAATAAATTGCAATAATAAAAATTTTAATTATAACACATGGCGTTAGTACCAAATACAACAAGTGAGCAAGTTGGTTTACCACGTTGGTTAAATTTAAAATCAGAACATGATCGTTGGTTAACATTTGAATCCTGGCCTGTAGGCTTTTTGTCGACACATGAACTTGCAAAAGCCGTTTTTTTTACTTGAACCGAGAAGATGTGGTGCGCTGTGTGTTTTGTCGTATTGAACTTCCACACTGGGAAGAAGGGGATGATCCCGTTAGAAACCATTTGCGATGGTCTCCTTGTTGTCCTTACATGCTTGGAAAACAAGTGGGTAACATACCCGTGTATCCATTTTACCGAACCACAAGACCATTGGCCGCTACTTACGTTGCTGAATCGCAAATAAATAATAATAATAATGATGTATTACCAGCCAAAAACGATAGTGTCGATTTATGTGGTCCATATGCCATAGACAGTGTTGAATTGGCATGTGCTTTTGAAAAATTGGGAGTTTGCAAGACTAAAGCACTAGCACACCCAGAGTACAGCTCAGTTGAAAAACGTTTAGAATCTTATAGAAATGTTTGGCCATTAATATTAAAACACCTTACCAAACAGCTAAGTGAAGCTGGATTTTTTAATACTGGTGAAGGGTATAAAACAATATGCTTTTATTGTGGATTTGCTTTAAAGGATTGGCAAATGACTGATGACCCTTTTGTGCAACACGCTCGTTGGTTACCTAACTGTAAATACATGGTGTTGCTTAAAGGTCAGGAATTTGTGAACACTATTCGTAAAGAAAACGTGATTGCAGCACAAGACATAAAATTGCCTTTAGAGTTAGAACACGTGGAGCAAATACATGAGGCTGAAAAAAGAAAGACTTGTCTCACGAACAGGTACAAAAGTGTGACCAACAATTATGTAAAATTTGTTATCAAGATGAACTAGGTGTTGTATTTTTGCCTTGTGGACACATGATAGCCTGTGTCAAGTGTGCATTAGAACTCAACACTTGTGCTATATGCAGAAAAGCAGTATCTGCTACAGTTAGGGCATTTCTTGCATAAATAGTATAGGTTTGCCAAAAAATCCAGGGATCAATCTGCGACAGATGAAGACAGAGAACTGTACAGACAGGCAAATAAAGATGCTAAGCGAGTGGTAGGGCAGGCAAGGGCAGATGCTTGGGATGATGTATATGAGGACTTGGAGAATTCCAGTGAAGTGAAGAAGCTTTTCAGGATAGCGAGGGCTAGAGATAAGGCATCAAAAGATTTTACTCATATTAAGCAGATGAAGAGCGGTGAGGGAGTAGTTCTTCATGATGGAAAGAAAATCAAGAAAATGTGGGAGGAATATTTCAACCACTTACTAAATGAGGAAAATGATAGGCTGTCTTCTGGTGATGGTGTGCCCTACCAGAGTTTAACCACTGGAATTGGTAGAGAAGAAGTGATGATTGCTGTCAAGAAAATGAAAAAGGAAAAGCCACAGGTCCTGATGAAATTCCAGTGAAAGTATGGCAGTGTCTTTGGCAGACAGGAATAGATAAGTTGTGGGATCTCATGCAGCAAATTTATTCGGAAGAGGTTATGCCCATGGAGTGGAGGGAGACAACACTGGTCCCTATATATAAGGAAAAGGGCGACATCCAGGACTGTTCTAACTACAGGGGGATAAAGCTGATGTCCAATACCATGAAAATCTGGGAGAAGATTATCGAGAAAAGGCTTCGAAAGGACACAACGATTGGAGAACAACAGTTTGGGTTCATGCCAGGTAGGAGTACAACTAATGCCATTTTTGCACTCCGGCGACTCATCGAAAGGCCTAGAGAGATGAATAAGGAGCTACATATGGTATTTATAGACTTAGAGAAAGCCTATGATAGAGTTCCACGCCAGGAAGTCTGGAGATATCTGAGGACCAAAGCAGTCCCGGAAAAATATGTTCGGCTTATCCAGGACATGTACGAGGAGGCTAAAACAAGAGTCCGGAGTAGCGTCGGGTTGACCAACTGGTTTCCTGTTCAAGTTGGGTTGCATCAGGGGTCAGCCCTGAGTCCATACATATTCAATCTTGTCATGGATGTCCTATCTGATGGCTTACGTAGTGCAGCACCATGGTGCATGCTGTTTGCCGATGACATTGTTTTGTGCGACACCAGTAGGAGAGAACTGGAAAGGCGACTGGAGAGCTGGCGAGAAGCCTTGGAGACCAGAGGCATGAAAATCGGTCGTAAGAAAACAGAGTATTTGTGCCTTGGTGGTGAGGGCAATGAATTAGTGCAGGTGGATGGGGTAAGCTTAAGTCCAGTCAGTAGCTTCAAGTATCTTGGGTCAACCATGTCTGAAGATGGCAACATAAATACTGAGATTAACCACAGGGTTCAGTCAGCCTGGATGAACTGGAAAAGGTTTTCTGGCAGTCTGTGTGACAAAAGGCTCAGTATAAGGGTGAAAGGAAAGGCCTACAAGACAGCTGTGAGGCCAGCCATGATGTATGGTGCGGAGACATGGGCAATAACAAAGTCACAATGTCATTAGCTGGATGTGACTGAGATGAAGATGCTGCGCTGGATGAGTGGCATCACTAGGATTGATCACATCACAAATGAGAAAATCAGGGGCACAGTAAAAGTAACAGAAGTCTCCAAGAAAATCCAGGAGAGAAGACGATGATTTCATGTGTTGGCTTTTGTGTTAAAGTTTAAACAAAGACCTTGGCTAAAGACATATGTTGAATTTTTTTTCCAATTTTAGTCCATGATCTAGAGCCAGTTTAAGTGTCATGTAATGAACAACGTGGTATAGGATTTACTGCCAACAGGTGCTTACTGCGTATGACAAGGCTGGCTATAGACTAGTGGGTTAGACAGCCTTTCTTGCTAAGGGTTTCCTATATACCCTAAACCTGGCTATACATGTTAGTTCTGAACATTTATTGGTTTATTGTATATTGAGTTTATATATAGAACTTATACAAGCACGTTATGCATGCGGTCAAACTTCTCAAGAGTCACATGCAACACGCAAAGTATGTTTCCGTTACCTAGCGGTAAAAATGAGCACTACCTGAACAACTAGCATGCCACCTAGTGGAGGATATGAACAGTTACTAGTGATATCCAAAGTGAGCTGAGGTTAGGTTAGGTCAAGTTAGGTTAGCCATGAAAATAAGCTACCAAAATAAGCTACCAAAATAATTGGTTTTTACCCTTGAGGTCTTGGGTTCCAACTCGACTATGCCCAGAATTTAATTATCATCTGAGAGTTGAAAGGTTAGGTTAGGTGAAGTTAGGTTAGGTTAGGTCAGGTTAGGTGAAGTTAGGTTAGCTAAAGTTGGGTTAGGTTAGGTTAGGTTAGGTGAAGTTAGGTTAGGTTAGGTTAGGTTAGTGAGCTGAGGTTAAGTCTTTAAATATTCCCTCTCTTTCAAATAATTTCCAACACCAAGAAAAAAATCCACTAAATACATTGACAAAAATAACTTGTCAGATAAGCCAATACAAAAGCCAATAAAAACGCCAACACAAAAAGCCAACACAAAAGCCAACAAAAAAAGCCAACACAAAAAGCCAACACATAAGCCAATATATAAGCTTATGGTAGGTCACTTACAGCAAGACAGTTGTAACCTTTGTAGTGTGATCATCGTACTGACAGGTCAGTTACTACTATGGAACCTACTACAACCAACCAAGGTAGGCAACGTGCACTCTATCAAGGCTACTCTTATAACTATAATCGTCAGAATGCGAAAGGAATAATATTCTGGCGATGCTCTAAAGAGAGGTCAACAAAATGACGAGGCAATCTGAAAAGTAACAAGTAGTTCCGTGAAGAACTATACAGCCTAATTTCATATATCCTACTTATGTTAACTGCCACTATCAACATACAAAATTTCAGTTTGATTGGGGTAATAGATTCGTAGATATTGAGAACCGACTAAATATTTCGGATGGTCGCCATGTCGGATTTTATATATGTAGGTCCTAGAGTTATGTACTGTTACATGAAGATTATTGCGTACGTGTAGCATTCAAACTTCAATCGCATGATTAGGACACAAGAAGTAACAAGGAGATTTTAAAATTTCGCACAGCTGCCATCTGGTGGATATGGAAACAATTGAAATAAATTAGATGCCAGTGGATTAACACTCGTATGAGGATTTCATGTACCAAGTTTCACTGCACTCGGATGGTTAAATTGCGAGAAACGTCCATGTGAATATTTATAATTCGCGTCGCCGCCATGTTGGATTTATGATCACCAGGTTATTTAATGTCCTATAGGTGAGCTTAAGTTCATAGCCCCTATGAACGTAAAAAATTCAGTCTGATTGTTATAATAGATTCGTAGATATTCAGAGCCATCTAAATATTTCCGATGGTTGTCATGTTGGATTGAAAAAGGTATAGGCCATAGAATCATGTGCCATTAAAGGAAAATTATTGCGTAGGTTCATTATTCAAACTTTCACTTCGATCGCATGATTACGACACAAGAAATAAAAACTTAATTTTAAAATTCGCACAGCCGCCATCTTGAGGTTATGTAAACAATTGAACTAAATTAGATGCCACTGCATTACAATGTGTATAAACATTTCCTGTAACCGATTTCATTGCGTTTGGAACATTAAATCAGGAGAAAGGTCTATTAAAAATTTTCAAATTCATTTGGCCGCCATGTTCGTTTTGTAGTTAACCGGTTTTTGAAAATCTTATAGATGAACTTCCAGTAGTGTCCTTTATCTCCGTACAAAATTTCAGGGTGTTACCGCTAATAGTTTTAGAGATATAGAATTTCGGTGAAATATTTCGCACATCCGCCATCTTGTGGTTATGTAAACAATTGAGCAAAGTTAGATGTCGGTGCATTACAGTGTGTAAAAACATATACTGTACCAAGTTTTATTGCGTTTGGTTGGTTCAATCGCGAGAAACGTCTATTTAAAAGTCGCCAATTCGCGTGGCCGCCATGTTGGTTTTGTAGTTACCAGTTTTTCAAACGTCACATAGGTGAACTTGTAGTAGTTCCCTTTATCACCGTAAAAAATTCCAGGGTGATATCGGGACTAGTTTCGGAGATATTGAATGCTGGTGAAATATTTCGCACAGCCGCCATGTTGGATTGGTGAGACGTAACAAAATTTGAAGGGCACGGTCGGGGTCGCCCGGAATAGTGCTATGAACTTACCGAGTTTTATTGCAATCCTTCCAGCGGTTTAGAATTTATTAGGGACACACACACACACACCTCACACACACACACACACGCACACACACACGGACAAAAGGTGATCTCATAAGCCTATTTTTTTTTTCAAAATTGAAAATAGGCTAAAAATGGAAAGGTTTTAAGTGTGAGTGTTCATCAATGTAGTGCTCGAAACGAACCACGGTTGCTGATTACAAACAATTATCAAAATGCTAAGAAGCAAGTTCAAGAAAACGATATTGCGGCTAAAAATAGTGCAGTGTTTGTTCAAAAGGACTTATCATGTCCTCAAAAAGTCATGTTAAGACAGTTGTCAACGTCCAAGAAACAATTAACACTATCAAAATCAACGCAGACTATAAATGAAGTGGTATTGCAAGAGGATCAAAAAGGACTATATAGTAATAGTGATAATGGTCATGATAATAATGATGATCATGATGATGATGATGATGATGATGATGATGATGATGATGATAATGGTAATGCTTTGTTTACACCTAAAAATTCATTTGTTAAATTTGTATACTGGAACAAACCCAGTAAGCTATTTCAACGGCTTGGAAACTTGCTAGCTTTACAACAAACTGGGCATACCGGTCACGATTGGTAAATCAAAGAAATTGAACAAGAGCTACGTCGTGATAAAATTATTGTGTAATGGGTCTACCACTTTGCGACCACTTTTAACCCCACTCTTGGTTTTTATATTTGCTTATTTGCTTTCACTTTTACCTGAGCTCTTTGGATCCATATTTGCTCTCACATTAAATTATTATTCTTATTACCAAGTTGACTTTACTAGAGCTTAGTCTATGCTTGACAGTTGACATGAAAATATCAGTGACTAGGTATGGTAAGCCTTATTCATACTATAAAGGATATTCATATATTGTGAAACGAACCAATAAAAACGGAACTGTTATTTGGCGCTGTTCAAAACAACGTTCCAAGCATTGTCGTGGTGACCTAAAAAGTAAAAATAGTGAGGTTTTAAGTGTCTGTGATCATCTATGTAGTGTACTGCATGAAACACAGTTGCCGTCGACAAAAAATAAAGAAAACCATATTGCTACTCAAAATAGTGGATTGTTTAATGAGCAACGTTTAACCCCTGTTCTAAAAGTTATGTTTAATCCGTCTTCCACATCGCAAGAGCCATCAACATCACAAACTATGCAAGAGGTAGTGTTGTTGTTGTCGTTCTAAGGAGTGGAACAACAAGGTCATCCCCACTTGAATTGCAAAAAGGTACCGTAGTATTGCAAGAGGATCAAAAGGACTAAATAGTAATAACAATAAGGTTTTTATGACTATAAAACCATTGCGGCTTCCCCAGTTTTTGAAAACAACAGTGAATGGACATTGCTATAAAAAGATCTACAACAAGCCTTATGTTTAAAAGCTATAACAGACTATTGTAAAGAGAGAAACAGTTGTATTAAGTGTGCATCTATTGTCATAATCATGTATACTCTGCAATGTTAAATATTCTAACTTTGTATAAAATAAAACAACATTGTAACATCATTATGCGTTTATTTACAAACTTTATATGCAATTTTTTGCTTCATGATAATATTTTTAAGACAATACTAAAAACTAAAACATTATTATTCTATACACATTTTTTTCTTTCAGTCCATTGTCATTACTTATATTTTCCATTATTATTTCACATTTGTTTTTTTTTCATTTAATTAAAACGGACCATGCACCTATTGTTTTTAAAACCTTCATAAATTAAGTGTACAGGTTGCACAGCATCATTGACTTCATCAAAAACACTCTCCGACATATCATTAAACCGTGTAGACAGAAATGTCTCAAAGTTTTCACATACACAAAGTACACGATCACCATATGCTGTTTTCAATTTCCGAATCTTGATAATGCGGAATGGAATATGCATTGGCAATTCGCTGAGCTTCTTTGTCTCTAAGCCACATGCTTGACCCACAGCATTCAAAACATTCATTATAGTAGTCTATAAACAAAACAAAAGCATATCTATTACACTCTAAAACAGCTTTAATAATATTGCGCAATTAGGGATTTTGCACTATGCATTGCTAATAAATTATACTATTTATGCAAGAAATGCCCTAACTGTAGCAGATACTGCTTTTCTGCATATAGCACAAGTGTTGAGTTCTAATGCACACTTGACACAGGCTATCATGTATCCACAAGGCAAAAATACAACACCTAGTTCATCTTGATAATAAATTTTACATAATTGTTGGTCACACTTTTGTATATGTTCGTGAGACAAGTCTTTTTTTTCAGCCTCATGTATTTGCTCAGCGTGTTCTAACTCTAAAGGCACTTTTATGTCTTGTACTGCAATCACGATTTCTTTACGAATAGTGTTCACAAATTCCTGACCTTTAAGCAACACCGTGTACTTACAGTTAGGTAACCAACGAGCGTGTTGCACAAAAGGGTCATCAGTCATTTGCCAATCCTTTAAAGCAAATCCACAATAAAAACATATTGTTTTATACCCTTCACCAGTATAAAATAATCCAGCTTCACTTAGCTGTTTGGTAAGGTGTTTTAATATTAATGGCCAAACATTTCTATAAGATTCTAAACGTTTTTCAACTGAGCTGTACTCTGGGTGTGCTAGTGCTTTAGTCTTGCAAACTCCCAATTTTTCAAAAGCACATGCCAATTCAACACTGTCTATGGCATATGGACCACATAAATCGACACTATCGTTGTTGGCTGGTAATACATTATTATTATTATTATTATTATTATTATTTATTTGCGATTCAGCAACGTAAGTAGCGGCCAATGGTCTTGTGGTTCGGTAAAATGGATACAAGGGTATGTTACCCACTTGTTTTCCAAGTATGTAAGGACAACAAGGAGACCATCGCAAATGGTCTCTAACGGGATCATCCCCTTCTTCCCAGTGTGGAAGTTCAATACGACAAAACACACAGCGCACCACATCTTCTCGGTTCAAGTAAAAAAAAACGGCTTTTGCAAGTTCATGTGTCGACAAAAAGCCTACAGGCCAGGATTCAAATGTTAACCAACGATCATGTTCTGATTTTAAATTTAACCCACGTGGTAAACCAACTTGCTCACTTGTTGTATTTGGTACTAACGCCATGTGTTATAATTAAATTTTTTATTGCAATTTATTAACGTTGCACAAGAGCACAGAGTACTTTAAAGCATAATGTATGCTTGTTCACTGTCAGTTCACTACGTTAATGGCGCACGACCACACCTTAAAACAAACAAAATAACCCATCACTCAATCAATCAAGCAATACTTGTAATTAAACTTTAACGTTAATTGACATTAATATATCAAAACACCATTAAAAATAAACTGTATGTTGGCACTAACAGTAACCCATGCACTTATTTTCTTTTTATAAAGCTTTAGTCATTTACATCCCCCTTTAACCAATATATAGGCAAAAATGTATGTCATGTCAGTTTGTTCAGATTATCTTGTTCAAACCTGTGGATATTTGTTGAGTCCATAGGGAACCACCCATAAATTAAATTAATTTTTTTTAGAAAATCCAATATGGCCTTGTACTTTCCCCAGTCAACAACCAATATTGTCTTGTACCGTTTGTCAATACATGGCCATTATTCAAGAAAGCAATCATTGTACCAGTCATGTACAGGTAATGCATATTTTTTTGTCCATGGTTTTTCATTAGTGGTAAAATGGCATAGCATTTTTAAGTTAGACTTACCTGAGTTTTCAATAGTTCACTGCCTGGAAACAATGGTTGCACTCTACTGCATCTTGGGTTATCAGCAACTGCTACGGTGGTAAGGCTTTTCTTTCCAAGTTTCTAAAAATAAATAAAATAAATCGCTATAAATACCTAAATTCAGGTTAATACATGCATTTCATAAAATAAAATAAAATAATATCAAACCAAAAAAATGAAACAAGTTAGTTAAAAAAAATAATCTCACCTTCACTTGCAGTGGCTTGTTACTGTTTCCTTCTAGTGGGCCCAAAAGCGCAAAGGTTTCTTGTATCTCTGACATGTAAGGTATACCGGTTATCTGCAAACAAATAAATAAATAAAAATCATTAATTACCTAATCAATAACTACAAATTTAAGGTTCATTAGCATGCCATTATTAAAATAATCATTCATAGGTACTTACCAAAAAAAATAAAAAGATTTTTCTTCCAAAGTTCAGTTCAGAGCTCTACTGTATACGTCCGTGTGCTAAAATGGCAAGTGCATGACTAACGCAATCGTTATCAGTTAGCCTAGCAACAGAGAGAGTTGCATTTTCTCAGCGTTTTGGCCATGAAATGTTGTCTCTTTCACACGTGTTCCCACGCCTCTTCACATTCCTCAATCTGAATAAGATTCGTGTACCTTATACTAGTTTCATATTTTTAATAAGGAACCAAAATGGCTGCCTCTTATACATCGGTAGTCCTACTGTCTCAGAACCAAAATGGCGGTCTCTGCTTAAACAGCACACCTGCTAGCCACCACGAGGCAAGTAATCTGATATCACACTTCCTGCTTACGTAGACATTTCTGTATTATCAGCAGTCTCACTCACGGGTCCTCTTGCTCGGTACAATATTCAGTCACCAGTGAGCAGGACTGTGTGTGTGTGTGTGTTAGCATTGAAAATATGTGTGTCTTCTTCTATTTATTATTATTATTATTATTATTATTATTATGATTATTGTTATTATTATTATTGCGACACCTGAAAAGGGGGGCCCAACTTACCTTTGTTTGAGAGGTCCGGGTCGCTTCCACAACAAATCACCTCCAGATGATGTGTCCCAACAGAAGAGCTCCAAAGGAGAGGAAGGAAGATGGAGAAGGGGACAACACACACAGGCTATCGTACAGACACCCCCCAATAACCGACAGAACTGCTGTCGGCAAAATAATGCCACAACAAAAGATTAAAATTTTATAAATAAAAGGTTTAATATTAAAAATTTAAAGGAGCACCTTCACCAGAAACAGAACATGCATCAACCAGCACAAATTTACAATGAAGGCCAGATACCGCCTAACATGCTTGCTTGGAAAGCCAAGAAGAGAAAAGACTTAAATAAAAATAAAAATGTTCAAGCCCAAAGGTTAAAATAAGAATTACATGCATAACACAATGAAAAAGGTCTTGATAATTTGCAAGGGAATGCAATAGCGATCCGGCATGCGTAGATCCCGGCCACGATGAAAACGAGAAATAAAAATTAAATTAACCAAATTAAATTGTATCAGAAAACAATTCATTAATTTGCATGATGGAGATAAACACAGGAACAATTACGAAAAACACGATGTTAAACCGACAAGGTTAAATAAAAAAAAAACATCTTAAGTTAACACAACACGTTTGAGTTTCGCGGTGGACGCCAAGAGACTGACCTCGAGACCAGAATGCATCTCTTCATAACATGGCCACAAAAACACAAGGAAACCGCATGCCTGATTGAAATTACGGCAAACAATTAATAAAATTAAATTTAAACATTAGCAGAAGGAAATGAACGGCGGAAAACAATTATGTCTAAATACTATTACAACAGTGAAAGGCAACGGATCAGACAAAAAAACGACCGACTAATGAACCAATTTAGGTCTAGTGTAAATAGACTCGTCTGGCCAGTACCATAATATTATAAGAAGAAACTGCCTTAGCTAGATACCAAATAATAAGTTAAGAAGAAAAACAGTAGTGTTCCCCGGACAAAAAAATAGTTTAACAAACTTTTACATTTTCATAGGTGACATATCTATTCCAAGGTCAACCTTTCAGAACTAAAACAAACACTCATCACACAATGCAAAATAAGGAGCTCCAATAATTTAAATTAAATAAGGTTTCAAGACATACCTTAATAAGGCCTTTGGGGAGACACTGATGATAAAACATAACACTAATAAAAAAAATTAAAAAAAGAAAACTGCCCAGATGGCTGTTGCTGGCACACGCAACCATTGACACCAAACATCTTCAAGTTTTCTCCATTCCGGCGAAAATAAGGTAGATCATGCTTCAGGGGCGACGATCCCATTTCCTACCCACTGCGGTACACGTTTTTTGTAATGTAATTTCATTTCTTGGTGAGGCGAGGGCCACAGGCCCCCACCTCAATAGACAATCAAATTCACGACCACTCAGTTCAATCCAGACTGTCCAGTTACCGATGACAACACATAATGGCGCCGACAAGGAAGCCAGGCGCGCTGCATACATGATATTTGGAAAATGTCCAATCACAGATTGACACATCAAACAACAATGTCATAATTTAGTAAATAATTTTGGCGGTATCATGAATACACCGGCATTTGTTTCATGACGAAGAATATAATTGTCTTTCAATTATGTCATGCATATAAAGAGTTTTATAAGGCGCAGCACACACTATCTAGCGGAGCTGCAGGAACTACTTGAAGTCTTTCCAAAGTCCGACAGCAGCTACCATCTCGTGGTCACATGCGGAACTGAGCGACGAAGCGGACGTTTCAAAATGTCAAGAATTGCATCAGGGGAAATTACATGTTTGAAACGTTGGGACGGGCTCTTGCACGTAACAGTCTCCCTCCCTTAAGCGTGAACACCGTTCACGAATATGCCTAGGCATAGACAGTACTCCTTAACTTGTCGATTCACCAAGCATGTTTCCAGAAGATAATGTTCACCTGTTAACTCCAATTGATGAATGAAACCGCATCGTTTTGGTTAGGAAGAATGCAGGGTCAGATTATCAGTGATGGGATAATTGATCACCTCGCAAACCACTTAGTCAACAGCATCACTGTGTCCAAAAATCTTCAGAAACGCAGAACACCAGCAACAGCAGTGCTTTCAGAGTCCGAGACACGTTAGGGAAATTTTCAACAAGTCCAATGTAGGTCGCTTTAGACGAAGTAGTTGGAAGCAATGTGCAAGATATGATTCGACGCGTGGGCAGCCATTAACAAAAATAGAAGTTAATCTAATTTCAAAAAAGGTTTACAGAATTACTAATTCTTACTACATTTTACAAAAGAGAAACAAAGTTGAATTTATATGAAGAAAATATTTCTGAAAATGCCCTAGATCCGTGCTTACTAAATTTCATTAACAAGTTTACCTTTTTACAGATTCGAAGTACATTTCAAGATTACATGAGTTAGACGACTATACATTTAGAAGGAACTACGGTAGAGGAATGACCACTACAATTCCCAAAGGGAACAGGAATACAAGGTTACCATGAGTTAGGTCTCACACCGAGCCCAACTTACATGTTAGCATCTCCTATGAGACATCAAAATTTAGGTACACTTTTACAATTTACCATTAAAATGGGAATACCCGAACATTTACATTTTGTATCCCATCAGAGTTTTCATATCCAGTTCAAAATTCCAGAAGGAACAGATGCCTGAAGGCCTAAATGAAGGTTAGGGATACTCTACATTATACAAAATTTGTTTTACAAAATTTACGGTAGCATTTCCTCATTAGACACCTCTCCACCTCGCTTAATGTGCGATAGATGCACTCTTGAAATTTTGTTGGCCTTAGGGTTTCGAACAAGAAGAGTAACAGGAGTCAAGAATGCCTCTACATAACATGGGCCTGTAAAACGAGGGGTTAACTTGCTTGAAACTAGATTACTGACGCCCTTGGGCTCGAAATTGCGGACGTACACAACAACACCAATTTCCAAATCAGCTGGCTTGCGACGGGCATTGTGTCGCCTGGCAAGTTGGTCATGTGATACCTTAATATTCTCTCTAGCCTTGTCGAATTTCGCCCTCATATCCTCGGGCGTGAAACTGTCTGGAAGGAGATCGTGCAGGTTCCACAGATTAGACAACGGAGAATTGGCCATAAAGGAAAACATTAACGAAAAAGGGGTAGCTTGCGTGCTCTCATGCACGGCGGATTTGAAAGCAAAATTGAGCCAATGCAAATTAGAATCCCACTTGGAATGGTCGTCGTGGTGGAAAGCAATCAGAGCAGAACGGAGATTACGATTGACTCGCTCAGCGAGAAACGGGTTGGGAAAATAGGGAGTGGTGGTTACATGCGAAATAGCATAATCAAATAAGAATTGACGGAACTGATGAGATACAAAGCACTTGGCATTATCTGACACCAGATACTGACATGGCCCAAAGGACGAAAAGATGGAATTAAGACACTTTATGACGGAACTGGTCGTAGCCTGTCTGGTGGGGAAAATCCAACTAAACCGGGTGAAACCGTCAGTGCAAACAAGCGCAAATTGGTTTCCCCGACCAGAGCGAGGGAACGGTCCAACATGGTGGATAAAAAGCCTCTCCATGGGTCTAGATGCCGGTTCAGATGACAACAGGCCAACCTTAGTAGAAACCGGAGGTTTGCTAATACTGCATGCAGCACAATTCCTAATGAGCCTCCTGATGTCGCCATCCATACCTTGCCAAATGAAAAACTGTCTGATTTTAGCTCGGGTCTTGAATACTCCTAGGTGGCCACCAATAGGAAATTCATGATAGTAACGAAAGATTTCCGGAATGAGGACCGACGGGAGCACAATCTTAGGCAGGCGGTCATGACGAGACGAACAACACAATACACCGTCCTTCAGAGAGTAGGGCTAGATCACTTCACCAGAATTGATTCGGTCAATAAGGCTAGATAAGGAGGGGGTCTTCTTTCTGGAATCGTCTCACATCCTCAAAATGCACAGGGGAATTGCTAAGAACGGCATTGACACAATTTACAGCAGATACAAGGTTTACGGGTTCACATTCCTGAACATCCTCTTCAGCTGTTTCCTCGTTCATGCGGCTTAAAGAATCAGCTACCGCATTTTCGGACCCTCGAATATGTTGGACAGTGAACTGGAACGACAGAATCCTAGTTGCCCACCTAGCAATTCTACCAGTTCTGCGGGGTTTCCCTAAGACCCAGCTCAAGGCTTGGTTATCGGTCTCAAGGAGAAACTTGGTGTGCTCAAGATACATACGGAATTTTTCTAGAGCGAACAACACAGCTAAACCCTCAAGTTCGTAACTGGAATACTTCCTCTCTGCGTCCGTTAAGGTACGAGAAGCGTATGCAATGGGTAGCCTACCCAGATCAGATTCCTGCAGTAGAACACAACCAACACCACGACCAGACGCATCAGTCTGCACAATGAACTGCTTCCCAAAATCCGGAATGGCTAACACAGGGGCGTTAGAGAGTGCAAGCTTAAGATCTTCGAAGGCTGCCTGCTGAGAGGGACCCCACTCGAACTTCACAGCCTTTTTGCGTAATTAATTTAGAGGAGCAGCACGGTCGGCAAAGTTACTGATAAACTTACGGAAGAAGTTCACCATACCAATGTAACGAGCAACACCCTTGGCGTTCTTGGGTGGTTTAAAATCTCTGATGGCCTGCGTACGAGACTGGTCCACTGAGATACCAGATTCAGAAACAATATGTCCCAAGAAGGAAATTTTGGGCTTGGCAAAGGAAACCTTGGAAAATTTGACGGTAAGTCCAGCGTCACGCAACCGATCAAGTACAATTTTCAGATGATCAACGTGTTCCTCGAAGGACTCGGAATAGATCACCACATCGTCAAGGTAGTGGTACACAAACTTGAATTTAATTTCTGAAAATACCTTGTTCAGAAGTCTGCTCAACACTGCGGCTCCGGTGGATAGGCCAAACGGGACACGGGCATACTCAAACAGGTTCCAGTCAGTGGAAAAAAGTAACATGCCTGGATTCAGGAGAGAGGGGAATTTGGAAGTAGGAAGAATTTAAATCGAGGATCGTGAACACCTTCGCGTTGCGAAACCAACTAAAACATGTGTGAAGGTCCGGCAAAGGAATGGATTGCAAAACAACTTTTTGATTAAGAGCCCTATAGTCGACCACCGGCCGAAAACCACCGTTAGGTTTTGGCACAAGAAATACAGGGGATGAGTAGGCAGAGATAGAGGGTTGGATTACACCTTCTTCTAACATCTTATCGATAATCTTACGAAGTTCAGCCATCTTGGGCGGGGCAAGGCGATACGGGCTGGAACGCACCGGCACAGAATCGGTTAGCTCAATCTTGTACTCCATCAAATGGGTTACACCCAGCTTGTCAGTAAATACATCGCTATACTCCTGACATAACCTCTTAATGGCATCCTTTTGAAGACTCGTTAAATTTTCCAGATCGAGATCCTCAATAGTCATAGGTTCACTAACCGAATTGACAGCAGGAGAAGATAAAACCGGGTTAAAAGATAATTTACTCTGTGGATTAAACTTAAACCATAAGTTGCGAGCACCAAAATCAAGAAGCATACCAACGTGTGACATGAAATTAGCTCCAATGACCACAGCACAAGAAAGATTTCTGGCAACCAAAAATTTAAATTTGCAAGAAAATTTTAGAATATGAATTTTGACTGTCATACTACCCAAAATACTTAAGTTTGAACACTTTGCCGAAATAAAAGATTCATTGTTAGGCTCTAACTCAGGAAATTTGCAAACACTCTTCATAGATAAAAACCAGTCCTCACTTATAAAGGATGCGACACTACCAGAATCAAGCAATGCAGAAACGGGCTCGTCATTAACACAAATTTCAATAAACGGGGATATTCCTTTAGCCACAGGAGAAATTCCAAAATCATTACTCACTCTAACACGATTACAAGTAGGTGACGAGGACACCCGCACCACACGTTTCACACAACGTTTAGAATTAGGCTGACTTACCACGCACTTGTTCACCGACAGGTTAGGTAGGTCAGCGACATAAGCAGAATTAGCACATGAAGATTTAGTTTTCAACGAGTTATCAAGACTATCATTGGTAGGGCGACCAGAAACTTCACAGGGTTTTCCCAAATTCTTACGCACAGAAATATCCTTGGAAGTAACACCCGAATTGGTCTCCTCAACGTTCCGTCATTGGCGATACACAGCCTGGTTACTCGGACACACCTTCTTGACATGTCCCACGCCACCGCACGTGTGGCACTTAATGCTGGATCGAGGATGAAACATAACCTTTGGCGGGGGACGAGACATCAAGGAAGGAGGGAGACAAGACATCAAGGAAGGAGGAGGAACATTAGCTACCCGAAGGGAATCTGCATGTTTCACAGCCATAGCCTCTATAACGACCTGTTTCAGCTCGACAAATGACGAAGGCCTGGTACACATAGTCATGTATGACCTATATTGAGGCGAAAACCCATTCACAATCGATGACACCAACTGTCGCTCAGTTAAAGGGGATGCAAATACCTGGGCATACACCTTAATGTCGCTGACATAGTCGCTAAGGGACTCGTCCAAACTTTGGACACGGTAAAGGAAATTTTGCTCGAGAGCACTTAGGGCGCTTGCAGGGACAAAAAACCACAACACTTCCCTAATAAACATGGCTAAGGACATGCGGATGTGGATAGCTTCAACAAGCTTATCGCGCAGCATACCGGATGCAACTGGATACAAAAGTTGGAAAATCTGAATTTCCGACATCCCAAAAATCGAGGCATGTTTGCCCAACTCGACCACTTGCTTAAAAAATTGTACCACTTGGGTAACGTCATCAAGGTTGAAATGCTTTAACTTAGTTAAGAAACCAAAAATAGGATGAGGAATCGACCCATAATTAACGGTAGGCGAGAATGTAGCATTAGGAAAAGGGACATTGTTACCAGGGTAGCCCGCTCGCACACCCTCTACAGGCGACAAAACATTTATATTACTAGAGAAAGAACTGGGATGCAATGGGTCGGCAGGACCCAGGAAATCATTAGGTGACCTAACATGAGAAGAATGACCGTATGCAGGATTAAGTGGTATGGACGAGCCAGCGCCAGGCAACAGAGGGGCAGGCAAACTACTACTGGTAATCGATCCCAAAACCTCAGACCTAGTAAACAGAGGTGATTCACGTTCAACCCCAGAAGAATTCTCCAAATTCACAAGGTTATCTCTTAAGTCAATTAAATCGAAAACACTATTGTTGTCGGCCATTTTGGAAAACACAGAATGCAGACAGCCAATATAGAAGGAAACAAATTTCAGGAATTACAAGGACAGTTTACACTTTCACAACAGTACCACAACCACCAATTACCAACACCAAAGATTAGGCTGACACTCGAACACCACCACCATACTACACAAAATCATGCACAATGCTGTCCAGAACTGCATACGTCACCGCCTGCTTGGCTCGAGAACAGAAAGCTAAATTACAAAAATTGGCACAAAACATCTGGCTAACAGCCTCCGACAGAGCTGCAGGACTCCTTCACACGAAGCAAGTAGGCTATCAGAACATTAAGAAATCCCATTTCCCATGCCAAGAACACATGTCAGTCAATCACCGGGCTTCATTTTCAGTGGGGATGTTGCACACCAACAGGGTAAAAAGCAGACGCAAACGCCTCGCTTCAAAACAGGTCACTTACATACAGCATATGGATATCCAGAGGCAAACATGAAATAAAACAAATGACAAGGATTAGCAAAACATAACATCAAGTGCCCTGGCCCGACAAAATCCCACCAACAACTGCCCCATCAGTACTACAGGGGTCCATAAAACAGCCTGCGGGTACTGGGGAGGGGATAGTTACGGAAGTGAACTCGAACGCGGTCTGCTACCACTGCGACACCTGAAATGGGGAGCCCAACTTACCTTTGTTTGAGAGGTCCGGGTCGCTTCCACAACAAATCACCTCCAGATGATGTGTCCCAACAGAAGAGCTCCAAAGGAGTGGAAAGAAGATGGAGAAGGGGACAACACACACAGGCTATCGTACAGACACCCCCCAATAACCGTCAGAACTGCTGTCGGCGAAATAATGCCACAACAAAAGATTAAAATGTTATAAATTAAAGGTTTAATATTAAAAATTTAAAGGAGCACCTTCACCAGAAACAGAACATGCATCAACCAGCACAAATTTACAATGAAGGCCAGATACCGCCTAACATGCTTGCTTGCAAAGCCAAGAAGAGAAAAGACTTAAATTAAAATAAAAATGTTAAAGCCCAAAGGTTAAAATAAAAATTACATGCATAACACAATGAAAAAGGGCTTGATAATTTGCAAGGGAATGCAATAGAGATCCGGCATGCGTAGATCCCGGCCACGATGAAAACGAGAAATAAAAATTAAATTAACCAAATTAAATTGTATCAGAAAACAATTCATTAATTTGCATGATGGAGATAAACACCGGAACAATTACGAAAAACTCAATGTTAAACCGACAAGGTTAAATAAAAAAAACATCTTAAGTTAACACAACACGTTTGAGTTTCGCGGTGGACGCCAAGAGACTGACCTCGAGACCAGAATGCATCTCTTCATAACATGGCCACAAAAACACAAGGAAACCGCATGCCTGATCGAAATTACGGCAAACAATTAATAAAATTAAATTTAAACATTAGCAGAAGGAAATGAACGGCGGAAAACAATTATGTCTAAATACTATTACAACAGTGAAAGGCAACGGATCAGACAAAAAAAAGACCGATTAATGAACCAATTTAGGCCTAGTGTAAATAGACTCGTCTGGCCAGTACCATAATATTATAAGAAGAAACTGCCTTAGCTAGATACCAAATAATAAGTTAAGAAGAAAAACAGTAGTGTTCCCCGGACAAAAAAAAAATAGTTTAACAAACTTTTACATTTTCATAGGTGACATATCTATTCCACCTTTCAGAACTAAAACAAACACTCATCACACAATGCAAAATAAGGAGCTCCAATAATTTAAATTAAATAAGGTTTCAAGACATACCTTAATAAGGCCTTTGGGGAGACACTGATGATAAAACAAACATAACACTAATAAAAAAAATTAAAAAAGAAAACTGCCCAGATGGCTGTTGCTGGCACACGCAACCATTGACACCAAACATCTTCAAGTTTTCTCCATTCCGGCGAAAATAAGGTAGATCATGCTTCAGGGGCGACGATCCCATTTCCTACCCACTGCGATACACGTTTTTTGTAATGTAATTTCATTTCTTGGTGAGGCGAGGGCCACAGGCCCCCACCTCAATAGACAATCAAATTCACGACCACTCAGTTCAATCCAGACTGTCCAGTTACCGATGACAACACATAATGGCGCCGACAAGGAAGATAGGCGCGCTGCATACATGATATTTGGAAAATGTCCAATCACAGATTGACACATCAAACAACAATGTCATAATTTAGTAAATAATTTTGGCGGTATCATGAATACACCGGCATTTGTTTCATAACGAAGAATATAATTGTCTTTCAATTATGTCATGCATATAAAGAGTTTTATAAGGCGCAGCACACACTATCTAGCGGAGCTGCAGGAACTACTTGACGTTTTTCCAAAGTCCGACAGCAGCTACCATCTCGTGGTCACAGGCGGAACTGAGCGACGAAGCGGACGTTTCAAAATGTCAAGAATTGCATCAGGGGAAATTACATGTTTGAAACGTTGGGACGGGCTCTTGCACGTAACAATTATTATTATTATTATTAAACATGTTACTGTAATAATAATAATTACTAGCAAGCGGCCATCCTCAATACATGATCATGTTAACCACATACTTTCATCCTAAAACACATGACTTTACCCAGTTCAATATTTAGTGTATAACATTTCAGGCCAATGACCTTACCGTTTTGGCTCTTTGCATACATGCACATGACTTGGTCAGCAAATGTTATAGGTTTCCATATTCTAAAACCATTTAGTGTGCCAGACAGTAGTCCGTTTACTAGCATGTTAAAGATCCCCTTCAAGGGTAAAAAAATCCTAGGACACTTAACACATTTCAAATATTCACCTCTATCCGTCATAGGAAATATCACAAAACATTCTATCATGTTTGGTTTTCAAACTATCACCTACTTTCGAAAACAAAAATTTTCAATTATTTTTTAAAATGACGAGTTGTCTATAGGAAAGAGGACGTCAGCTCGAGTCCAACGACACCTCATTTGTTAAAATCCGACCATCCGTTCGCCAACGATCAATGTTCGCGAGAAAGTAGGCTATCATTTTTTTTTCTCCTACACCCTTGAAATTTCCTGTCCGCCTAGAGGGCATACCCACCTTTCATTAACGTCAAAAAAACTGTTTTCCATTTCACCCTTTCCAAAATAGCGCCAATCCAAAAAACAAGAATTTTCCTTTTTTTTTATACCAACATACATTCATAGCCAAGAGGACGTCATCCCAACGCCAACAATACCTCGTTCGTTAAAATCTGACCAGGCGATCGGGAGATATCGGCAAAGTTCGTAGGAAAGTAGGTTGGAATAGAACCGGCCTTACCACACTACTGCACAGTTTTAGTCCTAGAGGCTTGACATTTATTTTGGGGGTAGAGAGGGTCAGGGCCATTCATTTATGTCATACAAATTTTTTTGTAAACTCTTTAGTTTCCAAAATATAAACATTTCAAAATTGAACTTTTTTCAAAAAAAATCATAAAAAAAATTATTATTGAAAATAAAGGTCATAAAGACCGTTCGTTTGAGCCATGGCACAACATTCTATCATGTTTGGTTTTCAACCTATCACCTACTGATCACTTTCGTGATGTTTATAGTGTGTTTTTCTTGCGTGCCGCATTTGTCGGTTGAATGCTTTGAGACCACCGAACGAGCAATATGTACTTATTCATTTCTGTTAACATTATATTGTTTATTACTAGTGTTTACTCTCTCTATATATATATCTAAGACTCTTACCTCAGCATGTTTAAGGTCATGCGCCACCAGCATACGCTCGCATACTGAAAAGGGTGTCGACTTGCTTGCTGCCTTCCTGTATGACTGACGTCACAGCTTGCCCCGGCCAATCATCGCCCGCCAGCCTAGGCTTCTAGACGTTTCTATGATGTTATTATTTAAGTGGCGGCGTTTTGCTCTCCATCATCATTCCTTCTTCAAACCTTCTACGGTCTTCAACTGGCGAGAGGCATTCGTGCCTTCCGCCCTTCTCCGGGGCCTTCTAAACTTCAGGCCTAATCTGCATTTATGATTGAAACTACCAGGCAACGCAACAGCAGAGAGCTTCAGCACTGAGAAAGTGCATTCTACATTTTACTCCAAACCGCAAGAAGCTGCATCAAATCGCAGTTCTAATATGCCATGTTATTTGGCATTCAAGAAATAACATCAAACCTAACGATGTTAAACAATGTAGAGCGTTGGTGAAGAAGAAGAAGATCGCCCTGGCGAAGTTATTTTCCTGATGCTGGACATCTCAAATTCTACTGCCAAAAAATCAAGTGTTGGCCACGGCAGTCTCCGTCAGCATGCTTTCTCGTCATCGCCACTAAAGATAAGTTTGTGCCTTTTTTTATTATTATCTTAATAATCTTCGTTTTAAGTGTTTGCTAGCAAGTGCAAGAATATTAAATTTGTGTGTGCATCAAGCAGAATTAACTTTTGAATAATAGCACATGGCTGGGCCAACCTAATTAAAATTAATGAACATTTGAAATTGCCCCAGGCGGGCCAGCATAACTAATTTTTTAATTAAGGCTTATTTATTAATGTGTTTGCAAGTTTCACCATAAAAATAAAATTATTGTATTTACTCTCAATGTTCAGTCTAGTATTGAAAGAACCAGGCCGCATTTCCTTAGCCCAATCCTTTCAGTCTAATCTTCTCTTAAGGAAGTTATTTTGTCCAGGCCTTAAGCCTGATGCTGTCCTCCCGTTTATGTTGATGAATTTGGGCTGTTCTTCATAAAACCACCTACTTTCGAAAACAAAAATTTTCAAAATTTTTAAAACTATATCATACATGGTCCATAGCAAAGAGGACGTCAGCTAGAGTCGAACGACACCTCATTTGTTAAAATACGACCATGGGTTGGTCAGAATTTAATTATTTAATATGAACGCCGCCCGAGCAACGCCGAGTGGCTTAGAACCCCTACTGCTCCCCTACTCAAATGTTCAAAACTTAAATCAAATTACGAGTAACCTATTCATCTGATCACTACCAAATTTTTCAACAATATACCTTTATGTGAAAAGTGTTCTTTGACCAAGCTACAAGGTCATCAGCCCGATACTTTGCGGATTGTGGCCATGTATGTGTGCAAATCGATTCCCCCTATCAATTCAAACACCGTCAAACCAAATTGAGCAATATTTGGTACAGAGGTAGCACTAGCAAAGGGCACCTCAGTGTCATGTTTTATATCGCCGCCATCTTGATGCGAACGTAATAGCGACCACCCAAAAGTTAAAAGTTTCATTCAAATTACGACCAACCTAATCATCTGATCTCTACTAAGTTTTGCAACTTTATACCTTTATTCATAATGTCGATTATTCAGGTCCGTATTGACGTAACTATAACTTTGAAAGAATAATGGATTTTCCGCCTTCAATACTGTTTATTACTATTACTTACAGGGACTAGTTTCGGGGGGTAAATACTCCCCCTTCCTCAGCCTGTCCAACAAACTACACAATGGAAAAACTTTCCATGTACAAGTTCATACAAAATACATGAAGACTACTTTCCATGTACAAGTTCATACAAAATACATGAAGATGGTTCTTCATGTATTTTGTATGAACTTGTACATGGAAAGTTTTTCCATTGTGTAGTTTGTTGGACAGGCTGAGGAAGGGGGAGTATTTACCCCCGAAACTAGTCCCTGTAAGTAATAGTAATAAACAGTATTGAAGGCGGAAAATCCATTATTCTTTCAAAGTTTATACCTTTATGTATGAAGAATCATTCGACCAAACTACAAGGTCATCAGACCAATAATTTATGGATAGCGGCTATGTATGTGTGCTAATCGATTCCCCCTAACTATTAAAACACGGTGAAACCGAATTGAACGAAATTTTGGTGCTGAGGTAGCACTTGCAAAGGGCACCTCAGTGTCATGTTTTATATCGCCGCCATATTGACGGAAACGTAATGGCGGCCACCCAAATGTTAAAATATTAAATCAAATTACGATCGACCTATAATACTCTGATCTCTACCAAATTTTGCAACAACATACCTTGTGTGAGAAGCATATTTGCTACCAAACTACAAGATCATCAGCCCACTAGTTTGCAGATGGCGGCCATGTATGTGTGAAAATCGATTCCCCTATCAATTCAAACACGGTGGAACCGAATTTAACGAAATTTGGTACAGAGGTAGCACTAGCAGAGGGCTCCTCAGTGTCAAGTTTTACATCGCCGCCATCTTGACGGAAACGTAATGGCGGCCACCTAAATGTTAAAAGCTTAAATCAAATTACGACCAACCTAATCATCTGATCTATACTAATTTTTCCAACAACATACCTTTATGTGGTAGACATCGTTTGACCAAACTACAAGATCAGCAGCTCAATAGTTTGCACATAGTGGCCATGTATGTGTGAAAATTGATTCCCCCTATTAATTCAAACACGGTGAAACCGAATTGAAGGAAATTTGGTCCAGAGGTAGCACTAGCACGGACACCTCAAGTGTCATGTTTTATATCGTCGCCTTCTTGACGGAAACGTAATGGCGGCCACCCAAATGTTAAAAGTTTAAATCAAATTACGGCCAACCTAATCATCTGATCACTACCAAGTTTTGCAACAACATACCTTTTTGTGGGAAGCATTGTTTGACTTAACTACAAGGTCATCAAACTAATAGTTTGCAGATAGCGGCCCTGTATGTGTGCAAATCGATTCACCGTATGAATTTTAAACACGGTGAAACCGAATTGAATGAAATTTTGTACAGAGGTAGCACTATCAATGACACCTAATATTCATGTTTAATATCCGTATCACACGTTGTATTTCAACAAGCTACTACAACCAACATTCAATTGTCTACTCCTTGAAAAGGACAAAGAGTTATAACAATACCCATGCATTTAGGAGAAAGTAGGCTATATGTTCTTTACTGAACCTCTTGTTTCTTATTTGCCTCGCCATGATGAGTGTATCCACCCCGTTCCAGCCCACACACGAGACTGAAATTTCTTGACAGAATCGTGAATCGAACCTGGTCCTCATGTGTGACAATCAAGAACGCAACACACTACACCTCGAGGTGGTCAAGGAAGAAATATGATTGACCTGTTAATTTCTTTAAGAACGAAATGTCATTTACGGACCTCAGTTATTGTATTTATAGGCTACTGTATTTGATATTGATTTTTCTGCTATAACTTTCCTTCACTGCATATATTTCGGTCTTGGAAAATTGTATTGGAAATGACAGTTAAGTTTGAGAATATAGATAACGTGTAATACTCCCTATAGATGTTTTCAGCCCATAGTCCGCAATGTACTGGATGAAGATCTCAAAGTATGATTTGTTCTCAAGAAATTCTGCGTCTCTTCATTGATATATTCCCTCTGGCAACTATCATTATTTCAATGAATTGTTAATTTAAACATTCCCGGATATGAACCAGTGACATTTCTCTGTATCGTAAGGCTCCTCATTCCATTCAATTTTCGTTCCTTCATTGTGCCAGCGTCTTCATTGCAAATATTATTACAGTATATTCATACTACTTTTGGATATTTTGATCAACTTCCTCCTCATATGTCTCATAACCTGTATCATCGTAGTGACTGTAGATAAGTGTTAGGGTCTAGGATCATGTAATGTCCCCCTGTGCATGTGTGTGTATGGAATTCGTTTGATAACCTGTGTTATTTTAGTAATGGTAGTACTGCGTTCGGGTCGAAGATTGAAGCAGACAACCCGATTTTTGTGTAGGAATTCGTCTCATAAAACTATGATATTGTTATGACTGTAAGGGATTAGGATTGGGGTAGGTGCTCCAGTACTTAAGAAAAATACCTTCATGATATCGAGTGATTTAAAAAAATCAGTGGATAGCCTCACTCAGGTTGACCATCGTCAGACCAGGATTAGAACTCGGATCTCCAAAATGCAGCTCCTGATTGCAGGTGTGATGTGTGACTTAACACAACTTCTGTATAACTAAATAAGTTTGAAATAAAAGAAATCTCAAATCTGCTTCAGCTGTGATGATCTGTTCAAGATTGTTGGAGGTGAATTAATATGGCAGATGTCTCCTGGAAAGTAGATAAAAGTTACTCACGATCGCTGAATAAGTCCCATGAGAGCCACTATTTACCATTTTACATCTGGAACTGCTGACGTGGGATAAAGAAAAAGTCGATATTTGCTGGCAAGGCCCAATATGGCTGATGGCCAAATGTATTCGCGAACCTTTCAAGGAATTATGGATTGCTCTATATGAAGTCCCGTGGGAGCCATGAGATAAGGTACCATACTGCATGCAAGGTTCCATCAACTTTTTTACACCGTTATGCCCGTCTAAGGAGCGCGATTGAACCTATCTGGCTGATGTTTCTTTCTCGTCTTCCCGAAATCTCTTCGTCATCTCTCTATGGCTCTTTCTGCGCTCCTTCGCCCAGGTTCTTTTGGATGCAATGTTTAGGTGGTCTGAAAATCGATGATTGTCAATTCTTCTTCTTCTTCTTCTTTTGCTTTAGCGTATATCCGGTGAATCCAGGCGGCTTCGGTGGCGTAGTTGGTAGCATGCTGAGCTTCTATGCCCAAGATAGCGGGTTCAAACCCGGCCGAAGACTGCGGACTTTTTAAGAGCGTTAAAAATCCTCAGTATGCCTTCCTTCGGAGGGGAAGTAAAGCCAGCGGTCCCATGTTATAGATTTATGGCATGTTAAAGAACCTTTCACTAATTACACCTGTGTGAAGCTAAATTGTATAGGTTAAAAATGTAAACAACGCTCTTAGGTTCCTACGTTCGTTCCCAATAGCCGACTGTGGTGGCGTCTAGTAGCTAAGTTCTGAACTAGGCCTAGTAGTCGTTGACGGTGGCATTTGGCGGCAAAAGTAGGAACTATTTGAAAAATTCAAAGTTGCAGTCCTTACTTGAATTAAAAAACAGATACACACAGTAATACAGCCATCACAATTAACACTGGTTATCAGACAGATTCTACACTCACCCAAAGTACACAGGGCTACATGACCGCGTTGTCGCAGCCCCTAAACTGAGGAACCAACCTACCATGTGAATCCACTGTCTCCACTTTACTCGGTCATGGGCCATGACCGGTTGTAGGTTGACGCTTTTCAGATCCCTGTGCAGTGTATCGGCCCAACGACGTTTCGATCGCCCCTTTGGTGATTTCCCGGCCACCAGGGCCGGATTTACCGTAAGGCAAAATAGGCACGTGCCTAGGGGCGCCGCAGTCCAAGGGGCGCCACAAGGCGCCCCTTCGGTTAGGCAACCGGCAATGATCTGTACTGGAGGCGCCCCGAAGGGCACCGCCGTCAGGCGCCCTCTTTGCTACGGCTTTAAATGTGCTGTTAGGATTATAGCAGTATATATGCTAAAATAAATATTGAGAAATGAGCAGAGACATTTAGAAATAATATCGTGTATTTGTCGCATGCCCTTCCACTTCGCTCTTCGTTATGCCGCTCGACGCCCTTTCGTCCCGACAAGTGTGAGAGGGGTGGGGATGCGGGCGAGCGGAGCTGGGTTTGCTTGCATTGTAGTAGCATCGAAGTGCCCCGCGCCCCACCCCTCTTGCCTGTGCTGTGTGCGAGTTCGTGCTTGTGTTGTGTTGTTTTGTTGTGATGTGATCTGCAAGTAAATGTTTTCAACTATGGGCAGCATAAAGTTTTCTGGTTACCAAAACCGTGTCCGCAAAGCTGAAGAGGATATAAGAAAGCCCTGGTTACACTATCAAAATGTCGGAAAATAAATTGGATGTTTAGTGCGCGTGTGAATCCTACACCTCCAACGGCAAATTCGGATAACAATAACAATTCTTGCTCTGCGGTTCACAACATTGACTGCGATGGAGTTCAGCAACTTGAGGTAAGCTACCGTACACGAATTACTTTACGCAAAGTAGGCCTTTCCCAATTGGCGATTCCTTGATACACTGTTGCACAAAGTGACATACGTAAAAACTCAGGCTGACCTCGAAACCGTACCGTGCCTGCAGAGTATTTAAACGTTGTTCTTTTTAAATTTACTATGTTTGAAGTGCTCTAATTAATACGGGATTTTCCTTTTCAGCTCCAACAAGCCAAAATTGATGAAAAAGAGAATGAAAATTCTAGGCCTACATTTAATTCAAATGACATCTTAGGGGGAGAAAGCAACAAAAAATTAAATTTGTCTCAGCGGACAAACAAAATGTTACGGCCAATGGTGAACCAAAAGAAAGGTTTCTAGGTTTTATGGCGAGCATCGGGCACAAGTCAGAGCAGCTTTTTGATGCAGTAAAGGCTAAGTTGGAAGATCTGGATTTGAAAGTGGAGGATATTCGAGTCTAATCTTACGATAACGCAAGTAATATGTCCGGCGAATATTCCGGGTTGCAAGCTCGAATAGCGGCCTTCAATCCCTTAGCTCTCTATGCACCATGCTCACCCCATTCACTAAATTTGGCTGGAACTCATGCCGCTGAATCTTGTTCAGAATCTGTAAGGTATTTTTAACAGCTCAAGAACTGTACAACCTTTTTACTGCTTCGACCTACCGATGGAAAATTTTAAAGAACTTTATCGCGCGCGTACTAAAAAGTCCGTCAGTGACTCGGTGGTCGGCACGATATGACGCTTGTCAAGCTATGAGGGAAGGCTGGTGTGGCGTCGTGGCAGCTCCTAAGAGTATTCACGAAGACAGAAATCAAAAGACAAACACTCGAAGTGAAGCCAAAGGCATCTTAAGCAATATCCTACAATTATAAACTGTTTTCCTAGTAGTTTGTTGGAGTACAATTCTAAAAAGATTTAGCTTAATACTGTCAGCCAGAAACTCCAAAAGGTTAGCACTAATTTGAGCACTGTGGTAGAATGTTACTCTTCGTTAGCGGAATTTGTGCAAAGTTTAAGAGATAATTTCGATGTCTATGAGAAAGAAGACAAAGAATTAAGCGGCAATGCTCAATATTCCTACGACCTAAAGACCGGAACGAAAGACTAGGAATGATGAGACAAAGCAAGGAGAATATGTACCGTCAGAGGGCTCAGAAATCTTTCGCGTCAATGTATTTTATGTAATTCTGGATGTACTAAGTGCTGAACTTAAGAGGCGAAGTGAGGATTACAAAGTCCTCCATAAGAGATTTTATTTTCAAGAAAACCTGTTAGACCTAGATGGACCAATGATTAAAAAAATTCGCTGACGATCTCTCAGAAATGTATGTGGATGACTTAGAAAGTGCACTGGCTGACAAGTGCTTGCATTTAAAGGAACATTTAAAAATTGCAGATTTTAAAGGTAATGCAGCCTCTGAGCTCAGCCCTTTCCTTCATGAAAAAAAATTACACTATATGTACCCGAACGTAAACATTGCTTTACGGATACTTCTCACCATTCCAGTGACCAATTGTTCTGGAGAAATATCATTTTCGGTACTGAATCGCGTCAAGAACTATTTGCGGTCAGTCACTAAAGAAGAAAGGTTAAACTCTATTGCACTCCTAGCGATTGAAAAATATATGACGATAAACTTGAACTGCGGTGCCATAATTAATGAATTTGCCGAAAAGAAGGCAAGAAGGAAACTTTTGAAGTAGTTCTCGTTGTGCTTGAGGCAGGCCCCATTATGTCTTCATTCATGTTTTCAATCTGCACTTTAATTTCTCTAAAAGATATTGCAGGAAGATATGCAGTTGGCCTTATTTGTATTTTAGGGGCGCTTTGTTCAATTTAAAATGTCGTTCGTACCACTGCCCTTCATGCGTTTTAAAATTAGTGTGTGATCTACTATGTTTTTAAATATATTTCGTGCTACCGCTCTTCATTCAGTTACAGCAGTAAATTATGTTTTTATTTTTGAAGCTAATCTTCATTTTTGTTGTATGAATTAAGGCTAGACATTATTTTTGGAAAGGGTATTCATAAAGTGTATTTGTTGCATAAAAGTTAAACTGTTTCATGTAGTTTTACTCCAAGCTGTTTTTTTTTCTTGAATTGACTATGTTTTCCCTGCGTAAAAATTCAAGCATAAAATTATGCTGTCAGCCATATATCTGTTCATTCCTTTTTTCGGAACCTTACCTCATGTGAGTGGCTATGCCTTATCATAAAAATCGGGGGGTGGGGGATGGTGCTCAAGTGAGGAGGGGCGCTCAATGGAGAGGTGCCTATAGCGTAACTTTGGGTAAATCCGGCCCTGCCGGCCACCTCTAGTGTGTAGCCCTGTTTTGCATTGGTTTCCACACCAGACCGTAGCACATGCCCAAACCATCGCAGACGACCCTCACGCATTTAGTTGTTGATTGCCGCGACACCAAATCGCTCCCTTATTCTTTCATTGGGGATGTGATCCAACCTAGTAACACCAGCTGTCCATCCAAGCATCTTGTTCTCCATGACACTTAGCCGACGTTCTGATTCCTTGGTGATCAGCCAACATTCAGTAGAATAAAGTGCTACGGGACGAATGACAGTGCGGTAAATCTTCGATTTTAGGTAGTCTTTCATCTGGCGGTCGCACATGACACCTGTCGTTGATCTCCACTCCTTCCACGCAGCATTAATTCTTACGTTGACCTACTCGGTGAGACGACCTTCAGGAGTTATCGTAGAGCCAAGATAGTTAAATTTTGTCGTTCGAGGCAGATCATCGCCGTCGACTTGGATTGCTCCGATTTCTTCTACATCCGATGTCATATTCTGTTTTAGCTTTGTTAAGCCGCAGGCCATACTGACTTAACCGATCACTTCATTCCTGAATTTAGATCTGCACAGTACCACTTGAGATGACTATTTCTTGAAGGTCTTTTTGAACTTCAAGCAGCCTGTTTTTCTACCAGAGTGTAAAATTTAGAATTATTTTGTTCAGCCCGTGATCACTCATTCTGGGACTATGCCCATAAAATTACAAACGTCTTTTCCTGAACGTGTCCAAGATTTTCTCCTAATGCTGATAAAGGTTCCATTATTAATATTTACATTTTTTTTTACAAGCCAATAGGGATGTATAGAACTAGCACCGATAGAGCGCACTGCTGTTGTACTGGGTAAGCGCAAGGCGCTCTTCAGTTGTCTCCTGTGTTCTCATTCCACTAATATCCCCGAATTTAAGTTGTTTAAATGGTTATTTTCGTGACTATGCCGAGCTATTGCAGTGTTCCTCTTTGCAAAAATCAGGGAAGCCCGTTTTCGTTTCACCAATTTCCACAAGATAAAGAAATGGTTACATGCTATTAGAAGGGAAAATTTCGGTGAGAAAAATCTGACCGAAAATATTAAAGTGTGTTCCCATCATTTACAACCCCATGACTTCCCGAAAACTGTGTTGGGTAAGTGTGATGTACAAAGGGAAATAATTTCTATTTTGTACCTATAAACTGATTAGACATTTCGAGAACAGCCACTGAATTTATGCGTTTGTATTTGAAGGTGAAAACCGGGCGCTGTTCCATCGCTTTTTCCGTGGGACCACGAACACAACAAAAAAAAAGGAAGAGGCCATACACAAGAAAATTGCCGGATTACCAGGATAAGCCTACAATATCGGAATCTGCCGATATCATCTCCATTGAAGTACGGGAAGAAATCGTCAATATACACGAAGAAGTGAATGTAACATTTGTGACTCCCATTTTCAAAGACATCAATACGATACTCCGACAAATACTTCAAGAATAAATGTCGCAACATTAAGTCACAAACGTACTATGGTTGGTTTCTTGAAATCTGAATTAATCGTCAACTTCCATCTGCCCGACGGAGAATGTGGCAGCGACAGACTTCTACATACTTGAGACATAGTCAGATGAATGGAAACAGTTGGTGGCCCTAAAGCAGGGATTCTGAAACTTTTTAAAAAATGTACCCCTTATAGTCATATGACATATGACAAATGAAGAGGTATTCAGAAGAGCAGGAGAAAGTAGAAGCTTTATGAAGACCCTGAAAACAAGAAGAGCAAATATGTTGGGACATATTGTCAGACATAATAGCCTGCCAGCGAGAGTCATCGAAGGGATGTTAGAAGGGAAAAACACTAGAGGAAGACCACCACTTGCATACATCACACAATTAATGACAGACACGAACACCAAATCATTTCGTGAATTGAAGAGGATGGCGGAGAATAGAGAAGATTGGCGAGTTGCTGAAAACCAGCCCCAGGGCTGTTAACTTAAGAGAGAGAGTCATTTCCAAGGGGTAGCCTACGGGGACGATTCTTATTGAGAAATTGACAAAATGACATAAGAACCAAACGTTGAAATGAATTTTTGAGGTATAGGCCTACATTACCGGTATCAACTTTCTTTGATTATGTATACCTTAAAACACGACAGTTTTATGTAAGCTATTACCGATGGTATATTTAACGATTACCTAAAATGGGGAGGTGAGGAACTTGTAGCAATCATCACTCGACTCTTCAACACAATACTCGAATCTGAAGAAATACCAGCGGAGTGGAAACTAAGCACTATAATCCTGCTCCATAAAAAAGGAGCTAAAGACGAGATCAACAACTATAGACCGACAAGTCTGCTGCCAAGTCTATACAAACTGTTCACAAAAATATTAGCCAAGAGAATGTCAAAATCACTAGAGGAAAACCAACCTATAGAACAAGTAGGTTTCAGATCAGGATTCTGCACGGTGGACCACGTCCAAACAGTAAACCAACTCATAGAAAAACTGCAAGAATTCAACCTTAAAGCCTATATTGCATTTATAGACTATAACAAAGCCTTTGACTCCGTGGAACACACATATGTTCTAGAGGCCCTAGAGAACCAAAACATACAGAAAAGATATATCAGACTTCTAGCAAAAATCTACGAGAGTAGCCAGGCAAAAATACGGACAGAAATGGAGGGAAAACACTTCGAGCTAGAGAGAGGATTTTGATTTGATTTATTTTCACTGCTACACATAGAGCTTAAGAGCTCCTTTACAGTAGCGCCCTACATAAAATAAAGTTAGGGCTTATAAAAATAAAACATTTCACCTACATTACAATATAAATAATCATAGTCTAACAATTATAGTAACAAAAATATAGTAACAATACAATAATAATAATATTACTAATGATAATGGAAAAATTATATACAAAAGAGTGAGAGTGCATACAGACTATCAGCCCGAAAAACAAACACCATATACTGTACAAGAAGAGCTATTGAAGTAGACATGTTGTCAGCTATTGTCCTTGTGTTATAATTGAACTTTAAAAAAGTATTTTAACATAACACAGTAATCAAATGTGAGAGGTATACTGCTCCAAGAAGCGGGATGAAAGATGTCTTTTGAAAGCTGCAGTGCTTGCAATGTTGACGAACTTATATAAATGGAAGGTGTTGAAGAGGCGTGAGGCGGTGCAAACAAAAGATTTATTGAACTTCATGGTTCGGTGTATAGGAATCTGGAGTGTTAATTTTGTGTATCTATTTTCTCGATTATGAACAGAATGCATTGGTGTAAAGGCATTGTAGAGATATAACGGGGTCTTGGTATGTAATATTTTATGTGTCAGAATGGCAACTGATAACTGCCTGCGCTCGTGGAGTTTCAGCCATTTCAGCTGCACGTAGTAAGGTGTGATATGTTCATCTCGCCTTACATCCAGAATGTACCGAACACATGCATTCTGGACTCTTTGTAATTTGATGTTCTGTGTTTCTGGTAAATCATTGTATACAGCAGAGCCATAATCAATGATTGGAAAGATGAGAGTTTGGACGAAGAGCTTACGTATGTTAGGTGGGGTGTAAGAAACAGTTCTTTTCAGGAGATGCATAGTTGATACAACCTTCCTTACCACATTAGACGTATTATCTGCCCACGACAGTGTTCTATCAAATATCACTCCGAGATTATTGACAGTGTTTCTATATTTAATATTATTATCTAGTATCTTGATGGGTGGTAGTGAATTAAAATCTACTGAATTCAGAAGTTTTGTGTATCCAATGGATATAAGTTGTGTTTTAGATATGTTCAAGTTAAGATTATGATTTTGGGCCCATTCACAAAGCCTGTCAATGTCTTCATTAAACAGATTTATACGATCACATGCAGTGTTAGGCGTGAGGTGAAAATAGGCTTGGAGGTCATCAGCGTATATATGAACAGAACTATTTCGGAATTCATTAGAAACATCGTTTATATATAGCGAGAAGCAAGGAGATCCCCTCTCACCAAAACTATTCACTTGTCTGCTAGAAAACCAATTCCGGAAAATGAAATGGAAAACAAGGCACGGCATCAACATAGATGGACAAAACCTGACACACCTACGGTTTGCAGACGACATCATACTCATGGCAAAATCTGCATCAGACTTAGAACAAATGGTAACAGAATTAAACAAGGTCAGCAAAGAAGCTGGCCTAACCATGAACCCGACTAAAACGAAACTGATGACAAATGCGACAGAAAAACCAGTAAACATTGACGGTGAAACATTAGAGTATGTCCAGGACTATACATACCTAGGTCAAAACATTTCATTCCATAACAATATGGAGAAAGAAATCAAAAGAAGAATTGGGCAAGCATGGAAAAAAATCTGGTCCTTGAAATTCATTTTAGGAGATAAATCTCAGAAACTAAGTCTGAAAACACAAGTTCTAGAGAAATGTATAATCCCAGTAATGCTGTATGGATGTCAAACATGGTCACTAACTTCGCAGCAGAGAAAAACGCTCCAGATAGTCCAACGCAGGATGGAACGAAAAATCCTCAATATCACGCTGAAAGACAGAATACGGAATGAGGAGATACGCAGAAGAACCAGTATTAAAGACGTCATCAACACAGCGGACAGACTAAAATGGAAATGGGGAGGCCACGTAGCGAGGATGGAGCATAGAAGGTGGACGCACAGACTAACGATGTGGGACCCCAGAACCGGCAGGAGAAACGTAGGAAGACAGAGGACACGCTGGGCAGAAATTTGCCGGACCACAATGGACAAGAAGAACAAGAGACAGACAAGAGTGGAAGACCCTAGAGATGATCCTTTTCAAAACATAGTATATGCGAGGAAAGGCAAGGAGCAACTCAGTGCAACATAGTGAACCCTTAAATACAATAGCGATAATGTATTGAGGACAGTTAAAACTCTACTAAAATAAAGTTAACGTGCTAGAAACATTAACAATTTTGCAAATATTAGATATAAGAACAAGAAAACAGAACATAGACAATACAGTAACTAGGTTAGGAATAGGTATACGCAATTCAAGAACAGAGACTATCATGCCAGGAAAGTGCACCACTAGGTGCCTCACTACTCTTTAGGACTGCTCACCTAATGAGTGTAATGGAGCAAAATCCCTGCCTAGACAGGAGGCCATTGCCCTTAGGGGATTAAAGGGCTGTATTTATGATTATTTATTATCAACCTAAGAAGAGACATGAATCGAGGTCTATAAGCAAGGGGAGCAAGTGAATATTTAAATCTCTATTTATGATTTAAGTCTTATGGAGATATATTTCTCAATATAGGCCTACAATGCTCAAGTATTTGTAATCTTTAGGAGAAAGCATGCTGAATAATAAAGCGTGTTAGAATTTTGTAATTACCGCTGTATTAATTCTTCCTCCCTCCCGTAGCTCATTTTGCAGATGTTTAACGCTTAAACGCTGAAAATCGACCATAATATATTAGGGTATATACCTATAGAATTAATTAGTATAGTCTTGGAGTAAAATTAGAGAAGATATAATTCACTTTAGCTTAGAAATCTCGGTCACAAACTATACATTCCTCGCAGCTGACTGAGAGAAACATAAGACAATCGCCTTGCGCTTACCCAGTACTACGCGAGCGCTATCGGGCGCGAACTTTCTCCGGCTACATCCCTATTGACCTCTTAGGATCACGCTACACCTTCATTTCTTTTCCTCGTGCAGAGTTTTCTCTGTGCCCAGTGCTCCTTCATGCGTTCGATAGCCTGCTTCAGTTGTTTTCTGTCCAGACTCTTCCGGTCTTCTTAGTCCTTTCTGCGACTGGAACCCCTTCCAAATTTTTGCACTCTGTTCCTAAATGTATTTCTAACAATTGGAGCTCGGAGATATAAGGTCTCTCCATGTCCTTCTTCGTTTCCTTGATCCATGCGGTAGTGTTTCTCCAGAAGTAACCAAATATTGTTTCCGAGATCCTCTCCTTCTAGTGATTATTATTATTATTATTATTATTATTATTATTATTATTATTATTATTATTATTATTATTATTATTTATTTTTCCATTCCACAGTGTAGCCACTGATGTTACAGAGTGACAACGGCTGAACTAGCAACTTATCACCGGTCTATCGTAATATTATGTGTTCATTGTTCGACAGACAATGCAGCACGTGTTCGAGACTATTGCCTTCTGTATTTGAATGTAGAGGGGTGAAGATTCGGTCTTTTGAGACTTTCTTCAAGTTGTATTGGAACCACTCTTGTGGCTAATATGACCACTGGGATGGTCTGTACTGAGTTTGCGTCCATGTATCTTAGAATTTCCCCGCCAGGTTGTGAGTGTTCGGAGCAGCTACATCAACAATCTCTGGAGCCTCGGATTAACACAAAAATAGGAAAACAAGCACAACGCATACGTCACTTTCAGTACGTCCTTCAAAAACGTTAACCATTTCATTCGATCCTATTTTTAGCCTACTTTTCACATTTTGCAAAAATGAGGAAAAAGTAGACTTGTGAGATCGGGCAAATGTGTGTCTGTCTGTCTATCTGGCCTATCAACTCCTAAACGGCTGCAGCAATCGAAACAAAATTTGGTAGGACTAAAGATCTTTACCTGAATATCTCACGCTCATATTTGAAAATGATGTCAGTGCTACCAACTATTGAAACATCGCAATTGAAATTTGAGCTCCATGTTGGATATCATGGAAGGTATGAAAGGGAGCTATTTTAAAATTGGCACACGTATAGATAATAATATTGCAGTTTAATTTCCAGGAAGCCATATATGTCAGTGTTGCCAAAATGATTATAAGCCTGCTGATAGGTCCAATTTTTAAATGCACATAACTTCTACACTATCATTTGGAATTCAACCAAATTTTGTATATGCTATGTTTACATAAACAGATATGACTGAGCGTATTCCTAAGAGCCAGCAGGGCAGCCAACTATTAATAAATGCACTCTGTTTTTATCCAAATACCCAGATATCAGAAAGTATGCAAGCCGACAGCTTTAAACTATGCACACGTATAGTACCTGACATTCTATATTGATATGGAGGAGTAACTTATATACGTCAGTGCTACCAACATGATTCTAAGCCTGCTGAGTGGTACAAATTTAAATACATGTAACTTCTATACTATCATTTTGATCCAATGTTTAATTGCATGTAACGTCCATGCCATCCTTTGGACTTCAACCGAATTTTGTATTCTATACCTTAAGAGATGGAATAAAGAATATATTCAGTCACCAGGGCTGCCAACTTTAGTTCTCTATTAGGCTACATTATGCCAGGTATACAGTATTTCGAACTAATTAGAAATGTCGATATTACCGAATAACGAATTATTCTAGATAGATTCATGTAGATTAATCATTGGCATGAATCTTACATTTTAAGAAAAGTAGGCTCTTTAGTTCGTCACGGAACTTCTTGTTTATTTTGTTTCAAATCATTACCGCTTAAGTCTTTTCTTCGTTTGCTTCTTCTCCCCCCGAATCTTCATATCTCTATACTTTCACCACTTCCGTAACTCCCACCGACCATATCATCCTACCTATCATCATCAGCTATCACTCATCACCGCCTCAAATAATTATTTTCATTCCCACATATCATTCACCTGCTCCCGTAAGTTCAGCCCCTCGCCCACGTCGTGTGAGACGGTCAACGGCATGAAGTAGGGGACTTCCAGTAGGGACGAAGTACAGTGGGGACTGCGTGTGCCCTGGGACCTCTACGGTAGCTGTGATGAACCTTCAGGAACCCTGTAAAGTGTTGGATATCGGAGCTATCATAGGCCCAGCAAGTCAGTAGTGGATAACCCCCATCGCTTTGACGGGGAAATCACACTCAAGGTAGCCAATGTCAGCACCGGGATTCGAAACGAATTATAAACAATAAGTATTCTTTAAATGAGTATCATTTACATTAATAATCATTGACACATGTTTAAGTCTTTATTTAACTACGCCTTATAATATTCTTCTTCATGACAAGACCAGTAAATTTGAAACACTGCAAAGGAAAAGTGCAACAAGACCAAGAATTCACGGCACGCGTCGCTTGTGTACACACAGAGGGCTCTTTGCGCAGTTACCTGTAAAACACAATTGTCATTTGTAGCTCTTCAATCGGTCAACACGAATGTGCCCATGAATGGGCTGGGTACAAGATATGAAAATGAAAATCCACAGCCTGCTTCCAGTCTCCGACCGGGTCAGGAATGGAATGAATGAAGCCCCCATCTAGCGGCGAGGATATGGACTGTGCCGGCTGCCGAGGTCTGACGCACTCCTCTGGGGCAATGATTAAATGAATGACAGATGAAATGAAATGATAGTGGAGAGTGTTGCTGGAATGAAATGTTGACAGGGAAAACCGGAGTACCCGGAGAAAAACCTGTCTGCCTCCGTTTTGTCCAGCACAGATCTCACATGGAGTGACCGGGATTTGAACCACGGACCCAGCGGTGAGAGGCCGGCGTGCTGCCGCCTAAGCCACGGAGGCTTTGGTACAAGATATATAAAAAAAAATCCACAGCCTGCTTCCAGTCTCAGACCGGGTCAGGAATGGAATGAATGAAGCCCCTAACTAGCGGCGAGGATATGAACTGTGCCGGCTGCCGAAGCCCGTCGCACTCCTCTGGGGCAATGAATAAATGAATGACAGATGAAATTAAATGATAGTGGAGAGTGTTGCTGGAATGAAATTTTGGACAGGAAAAACCGGAGAACCCGGAGAAAAACCTGTCTGCCTCCGTTTTGTCCAGCACAGATTTCACATGGTGTGACCGGGATTTGAACCACGGACCCAGCGGTGAGAGGCCGGCGTGCTGCCGCCTAAGCCACGGAGGCTCCTGGTACAAGATATAAATATGTTAATTCATGATTTGTATTCTCAGTGATATGAACCTTTTGGCTTCGTGGTTTGTCTGACTGGCAATATAAATGTACAGATTTGAAGCCATTCTTTCAGTGGTACCACTTAAAGAATGGCCTCAAATCTCTACATCTGTAAAACACAGTAAACCAATCTGCAACACACCCGGTTCATTATAATAATTATTATTATAATAATAATAATTATTATTATTATTATTATATATAATATTTGCAAATGGGGGTAATTCCCCGGTGGAAAATTGTAAAAATACAGAGAATTTCCAATAATAACATCAAACACAGTTCGCAATTTAGGAACTATAGTAATCACTTCGTAGTATTTACACAAAATTTCAATCTTCTCTTAAACACATCAATATGTTTAGGGAAAGGCTCCGAGACTGAGGCAGGTAATGAGTTCCAATTATCAACACCACGGTTAATGAAAGAATATTTCCCATAATTTGTACGCTGTGGTCGGACCTTGACTTTATGTGGATAATCTGCCCTGCTCGGGCAGGTGGGATTTCCCAGATGTTTGGTTAGTTTCCCCCATGAATAGTGTAAGAGTTAAACATAGCGTATAGTCTGGATTTCTTCCTTCTATCTTTCGAAGATTCCCACCCTGGGTGTGTGTTGTCACGTTCTGTGAACCTGTAACTAATATCTCTACTCTGTGTTTAAAACGACAAAGGAGGAGACATGTAGCCTATATTAGTAATCTCTGTAAATAAATAAGTACAACCTGATTTATTGCTGAAATGTTCAGTGGTGTGTCATTTCCTATGTGCTCTACGTACTGCTCGGGTCTAAGCTGCGTGAACCTGAGAGGAATGTGCATCGCGGATTATGAGTAGTGGTGTTGACGAGTGATGAGGTTTCTTGGTCCCTGCATAGTACAGAACCAAATACATTGTTCGGTGACTCACTCACTCATTCCTACCACCACAGTGGTTTGAGCAACGGTCCAATGTTAGCAGTATTGGAATAGAAAGGAATACCATATATCATTATGGGCTGTTGACAGATCCTTCTCTTCTCGCCTGACCCTTCCCTGCTCTTTCCCCTCACCCTGCAAGTTCATAGAGCTTGGACCCGAGCAGTAGACTTCTCTGCTAAGCACACGTACATTCGCCGCTAGTATCCTACCATGTTGCCAAGTTAACATGCAGCCCTATCAATTTCCCTGCCCCAGTGTTGTTGAAAGAGCTTGTGACAAAGTTATCATTTACCCCCATGCACTTGGGTGTGTGTAGGATTTGTCTAATAACCTGTGATGGCTGTATTAGTGTATCTACTGTAATTGCAATTGGGCTGGTGACTTCAGTGGCGTAGTTAGCAGCATGCTGAGCTTCTATGCCCAAGGTTGTGGGTTCAAACACGACTGAAGTCGTCGGATCTTTTAAGAGCGTTACAAATCCCTCGGTATGCCTTCCTTCGGAGGGGAAGTAAAGCCGGTGGGCCCATGTCATAGATTTATGGCATTTAAAAGAACCTTCCACTAAATACAATTGTGTGAAGCTAAATTATAGGTTAGATTTGACTAACGCTCTTAAGTTCCAACGTTCGTCGCCATTTGGTAGCAAAAGTAGGAACAACTCGAAAATTGAATGTCTGCAGTCCTCACCTGAATTACAGATAACGCACACTAATACAGCCATCACAACTGACACCGGTTTTCGGACAGATTCTACACACACCCAAAGTACACGGGGCTACATAACCGCGTTGTCACAGCTCCTAAACTGAGGAACCAACCAACAAATTGTAATTGGACCAAGAGCGGTAGCTACGCTCGCTAACGCGCAGTGCTAGGACATGGGGACAAGCTACCTGCGGCCCCACCGTCGGCTGTCCTTGAAATGGTTTTCCATGGTTTCCTCATTTTCAACTCCAGGCAAATGCTGGGACGGTACCTTCTGACACACCACGACCTCTTCCTTCCACATCCATGTTCAGTTTCATTCATTTCATTTCTCGTTAATTCCTCCATGAGGTTGTTCATCGCAGTGATAGACATACATACTGCATTTGCTGAAAAGTTCAGTGGTGTGTCATTTCCTATGTGCTGTCTCTGTGTAGACTTCTCAGCTAAGCACAAGTACTTTTCCCGCTAGTACCCTACCATGTTGCCAAATTAACATGCAGCCCCATCAAATTCCCTGTCCTATGTGTTGTTGTTTAAGTAAGAGATTGTGACAAAGTGATCATTTACTTCCGTGTACTTGGGTGTGTATGTAGGATTTGTCTAATAATCTGTGATGGCAGTATTAGTTTATGTACTATATTTCTAATTGGACCGACAGCGGTAGCTATGTTCGCTAAGCGTAGTGCTAAGCCATAGGGCCAAGTTACCTACGGACGCGGTAGACGTGGCTTCGAGCCCAACCGGCAGCCATCCTTGAAATGGATTTCCATGGTTTCCCATTTTCAACTCCAAGCAATTGCTGGAACGGTAACTTCTGAGAGGCCACGGCCGCTTCCTGTCACATCCTTGGCCAGTTCCATCCATCTTCATTCATTTCATCTCTCATTAACTCCTCTTATGAGGTTAGTGTCAGGAAGGGCATCCGGCCATAAATCCAACTGCCACTTAGACGTTTATCGTATCCCATCCCTGACCCCGTTGTAAACGGGAATGGTACGGGGTAGAAATACACACTGTATTTGCAATTGGGGCAAGGAATGTGAAGAAGACGATCGTGACCTTAAGTTAGGAATCATCTCGGCATACGCCTGGAGTAGACGTGGGAGACCACGGAAAACTACATCAAGGGTGGTTGAGGGGGAAATGGAAACTACCTTTCCTCAGTTCTTCTTCCCGAGGCCGAGCGCACTCCGCTTCAGCCCTCAGACCAAAATTGAATTTCTTGGCAGAGCCGTGAATCTAAAACGGACCTCAGTGGTGACAGACAAGATGTTGTTATTCATTCATTTAAGAGGAGGCCCTACTGAGTTTTGTAACTCCCGCAATTTTCATCCGATATTCACCATATTTCGCGAGTTAATGTATTGAACCCTTATTGATCTTCGATAAATAAGTATTCATATTTATTATTATTATTACTACGGCCCAGGCAGTACTTGAGGAAGTCGACATGGATATAAGGGAGGCTAGCATTTCGTAATATTGCAACAGAAGCTGAGCTGGTAGCTATTCTTGGGGGACGGCTTGAATTAGTCGGGTTCAAGGCCAAATTGAGCAACTACTGTACCAAAATTGGAAGCATAAAGGGAGGATCACGAGGCACTTGCAACGAACATACGATTGAATTAGCCAATCACAAGAGACCAAGCCATGACCACGCGGTGGACAGCGTCAGTAGTAAAAAAGCCCGCGGAAATGGATATCTAGAGAACCGCCGAACGGATTAATCTCCGCGCGAGTGAATTGAGACGTTTGATTTATTTGAAGAAGAATGACACTAGTCCCATCTTTGTGAGACAAAAACTCTGGAAGTTTTTATCCGACTCCACCCCACTCCTCCGCCCTGTCAGTTTTCTAATAAATAGTTTGGCCTGACGCCACTCTAAGTCATTCTTTGTGAAGCGGTGAGAGGCTTACTTCACGCCAGTTTGTATTGTGATTTTTGACGCTCGAAATTATTAGAAGTCATTCTTTTTGGAGCCGTGAGAGGCTTACTTCACGCCAGTTTGTATCGTGATTTTAACGCTCTGAATTTGGTTAAGTCATTTTATTTGGGAGCTCTGAGGAGCTAAAGTCACAGCGATTGCATTATCGAATTTTAAAGCTCGAATACATTTTTTTAAAATTCTGGAATCAACTTTATTTTGTGAGCTAAATATGTCACGCCAGTGCGTGATAACTTGTAACATTTATTTAAAGACGACGATTTCAGCTCTAAGGGGGAAGTATTGTAACACCCTAATTAGCGCTCACCGGAGCAAAGGTCCATAGTACAGGACGGAAATACCGAGCAAGATAGCGACTGCTAGTGTAGCCAAGATCTTAAACGTGTTAACGAGCCAGTGACGTGGTCTCGAGGTGTATATTTATGTACATATTGCAGTGTATTTTATATGTGTTTTATTGTGCGTGTGTGCGAGATATTTAGGGCCAGTCTTCGCTATTAATCGCATTAGGACAACTGTGGGTGAACTGAGTAACCTACAAGCGATCATAGATAGGTAAAATAATTAACATTGAACTTTTCTGCCAAGGAGTCGATACCAAGATGATCAGCACGTGGTTTGGAGTTGGGATGAACTTCAACAGATCAACGCAGACGACTACTATGGAGTGCTAATTTGTCCATAGGGGCAATGGGTTGAGGAGGATGTCCTTAGTTCTACAAGCAGAACGGTGATGTACTAAAATTGGATTATTTCAATTATGTAGTTAGATTTGGCCGGGGAACTTTGTAAATAGTCATGTTTCTTTTCTTGTTGTTTAGAGTTTTTCTTGCACCGACGCTCAATGTTTTAAATGTCCGTTGGCGCGTGGCCAAAGTGTTTGTTAGATATTTGTTTTTCCTTGAGTCATATGTAATGCGCGCGGCGTGCGTGCGTGATTTTTATCCTTGAAAATGCGGAACCCGTTACATTCGATAAATGGTGCTTTATTAACGTTAATATTTGAAATAGGAATGGGAGGATATTACTGTAAGATATTTGCTGAACAGGTTATTATTCATATTAGGGTTGCCAAGCGCACCAACTTAAAAGTAATTTGTAGAACACCTTCGTTCTAAATTTGATAGATTTTTTTTGAGTCCTTTTCAGGTTGACTAGTCACGGCATAAAACGGTGGCGCCAGCATGTGGATATTATTTGTGTTTTTTTTATTTCAGGGTCTGTCAAAACCCATAAGTGTGATTCTATGTGTGTTACTGTGTCAAGTGTGTGTTGATTCTACGTGAGGAGGGGGTAGAAGTCCTACCGCTGTCATATTTTTGCTGCTGTTGTTTTTTTTTAAATGGAAAGACAGGGTGCTCTTGGGAGACCGCTGTTCTTGTCCATATATTTATTCTGACACACACACACGTATTATTGTGCTTTGGGGCACACTTCTTCGAGATTCGACCCCATGTCCTGGGAGGTCGAGGTTATTGACACGTGGGTTGACAGACATGCAGAGTTCCACAAACCGCCCGTTTTGCCTGTGACTTATTTTGATAGGCAGTCCTGATTGTCCGACTGACCCCTGTAAGCTTTCATGTAGCAAACCTGTTCATTGTGATGGTTATCTTTAAGCCATAATTAATTGGGAGTTCGCCATGTGTGTAACGGCTTGTTGTACGTTGTATGGGTAAAATATTGTATTATTAACGTAAATGTTGGCTGTGTGCCTATTGCTTTGTTTATGACTCGATTCATGTAATTTTTGTGTGTCACACCGGTGTGGTGTAGAGTATTTGTAAATTTTGACAGCGGTCATTTTGTGTATTTTTTTTATTTGGTCACGTGTTAATGTACTTGTGTTGATTTGTGTGAGAAGTCCTAAGTTTTTAGGCAGTAAATGTTGCTACGGCAATTTGATTCCAATTTCATACGGAAATTTTGTGTTTGTTTATATTAGATTTAGGAAGTGTCGGTTTAGTTTTAAGTATTGTAGTTGTGTCCCCCCGTGTTGGTCTAGCTCTAGAAATGTGGATTCGTTGTCTGAAGGATCATTCTGGATGATGACGAATCACGCATTCATGGTACACATCGTGATGCATGTAGAACGGCATACGCACATATATGGTCACTTTTGTATTTTATCTTAGGGACACTTGGTCCAGGTAATTAATCTCTCCAGAGATTTTCGCCTAGTTTTTTTGGCATTTTTATTAAGTGGGAGTAAGATGGGAGTTTTTGTTGTTTATTTGTTAAGTGTAAATATGGTGATTTGTTATTAAATTCATTTGTTTTAACCCTGGCTTCACTCTTTCCTGCATGTTATTTTGTTATATGTTACCCTGCAAGTTAATGAAGCGCTTTGACAACAACTTACGATATGAACCGCTACACCCCCCGAAACTGAGTCTCATATGCTTCTTTGCAAGGGTTCAGTATGTTAGCAAAATTAAGATTATTCTCAAATTTGGAACAATTTGGTAACATGGTTTCAGATTTATAACACATTTTAAGAAAATGACTTCAAAACTTCCCTTGCGTACCAGTTTTAGAGTTTTTGATTTGAAACTATTTTGTGATAGGTATTAGGCCTATGTGAATGATAATTGGTATTATTGTTCGAAAATTTTAAATATTGATATTATTAAAGTATTTTTCTCTCACACTTACCATTCATTTTTAGAAACTCTCAAATTTCCATATATGACTGAACATATCTCCGTCATATGTTGTTGTTTGAGTCCTCAGACTTTTGACTGGTTTGATGCAGCCATCCATTCCTCCCTGTCCTGAGCTAATCGTTTCATCTCTACATAGCTACCACACCCTACATCCGAGGCAATCTGTTTAACATATTCTAACCTTGGTCTACCCCTACAGTTCTTGTCCTCAAGCCTTCCTTCCATAACTAAGCTTGCTATTCCTGTCTGTCTTATTATGTGTCCTAGCAACCTATCTCTTCTCTTCATTACCAGTCTCCAGAAACATCTCTCCTCTCCCACTAGTCTCAATACCTCCTCGTTTGTAACTCTATCTACCCATCTGATCTTCATCATTCTCCTGTAACGCCACATTTCAAACGCTTCAATTCTCCTCTTTTCTGTTGCACCAATAGTCCAAGTTTCACTTCCATAGAGCGCCACGCTCCAGACAAAAACCTTCAAAAAATGACTTCCTAATACCTAAATTTATATTCGATGTCAACAGATTCCTTTTCTGTATAAATGCTTTCCTTGCCTGAGCTAACCGAATTTTTAGCCTATTTTCAATTTTGAAAAATAGGCTTATGAGATCACCTTTTGTCCGTGTGTGAGTGCGTGTGTGTGTGTGTGATTCGTGTGTGTGTGTCCCCCTAATAAAATCTAAACGGCTGGAGCGATTTCAATGAAACTCGGAAAGTTCATAGCACTATTCCCGGCGACCTCGACCGTGCCCTTCAAATTTTGTTACGACTCACCAATCCAACATGGCGGCTGTGCGAAATATTTCACCAGCATTCAATAACTCCGAAACTATTACCGATATTACCCTGAAATTTTCTATGGTGATAGAGGGAACTACTATAAGTTCACTTATGTGACTTTTGAAAACCTGGTAACTACAAAACCAACATGGCGGCCAAGCGAATTTGCGACATTTAAATAGACGTTTCTCGCGATTTGACCAACCAAACGCAATGAAACTTGGTACAGTATATGTTTATATACATTGTAATGCACCGACATATAACTTCGTTCAATTGTTTACATAATCACAAGATGGCGGATGTGCGAAATTTTTCACCGGCATTCTATATCTCTGAAACTATTAGCGGTAAAACCCTGAAATTTTGTACGGAGATAAAGGGCACTACTGGAAGTCCATCTATAAGATTTTCAAAAACCGGTTAACTAAAAAACGAACATGGCGGCCAAGCGAATTTGAAAATTTTAAATAGACCTTTCTCGCGATTTAATGTTCCAAGCGCACTGAAACCTGGCACAGGAAATATTTATACACATTGTAATCCACTGGTATCTAATTTAGTTCAATTTAGTGCGAATTTTAATATTAAGATTTTATTCAATGTGATGTAGTCATATGATCGAAGTGAAAGTTTGAATAATGAACGTACGCAATAATTTTCCTTTAATGGTACATGACTCTATGGCCTATACATTTAGCAATCCAACATGGCGACCAACCGAAATATTTAGACGATACTGAATATCTACGAATCTATTTTAGCAATCAAACTGCATTTTTAATGTTCATAGGGGCTATGAACTTAAGTTCACCTATAGGACTTTAAATATCCTGGTGATCACGAATCCAACGTGGCGGTGACGCGAATTATAAATATTCACATGGACGTTTCTCGCAATTTAACCATCCGCGTGCAGTGAAACTTGGTACAGTAAATCCTTATACGAATGTTAATCCACTGGCATCTAATTTATTTCAATGGTTTCCATAACCTCAAGATGGCAGCTGTGAAAATTTTTTAAATCTCCTTGTTTTTTCTTGTGTCCTAACTATGCGATTGAAGTTTGAATACTACACGTTCACAATAATCTGCATGTAACAGTACATAACTCTAGGACCTACATATATAAAATCCAACATGGCGACCATCCGAAATATTTAGTCGGTTCTCAATATCTATGAATCTATTACAGCAATCAAACTGAAATTTTGTATGTTGATAGTGGCAATTAACATAAGTAGGATATATGAAAATAGGCTATGTAGTTCTTCACGGAACTACTTGTTATATCCTCTTTGCTTCGTCCATCACTGGTTATTTTGCTTCCTAAGTAACAGAATTCTCCTACTTCCTTTAGCTTTTCACCTGCCAATTTGATCTCCATAGAAGTTTCCGATTTATTTCGGCTGCATTCCAATATTTTTGTTTTACAGTTATTAATTTTCATCATGAATTGTTTCCTCAAGACTATGTCCTCGGCAAATCTCAGAGTTGAAATTTTTTCTTCTTGAATCTTCACTCCCACTTTACATTTTTCTCCAATTTCCTTCATTGCGTGTTCAATGTAAAGATTGAAAAGTATGGGTGATAAGTTGCAGCCTTGCCCTACACCTTTCTGAATACCAGCATCTCTCTCATGTCCTTCAGCTCGAATGACTGCTGTCTGGTTTCTGTATAGATTGAAGATCACCCTCCTAACCCTGTACTTTATTCCAATCGTTTTCAAAATGTCAAACAATTCAGTCCAATCAACGTTATCAAAAGCCTTTTCTAAGTCTACAAATGCCATGTACGTTCTCTTATCTTTCCTTATTCTACCTTCCAAAATCAGCCTAAGACTCAGTACAGCTTCCCTTGTTCCTACATTTCTCCTGAAACCATACTGGTCTTCACCCAACTCCGTTTCTATCTGGTTTTCTATCCTCTTGTAAATTATTCTAGACAGGATCTTTGAAGCATGAGTAATCAAGCTGATTGTACGGTAATTTTCACATCTGTCAGCTCCTACTTTCTTCGGTATAGGGATGATAACATTCTTCTTGAAATCAGAGGGTACCTCACCTGTCTCATAAATCCTACACACCAAGTGATGCAGCTTAATTATTTTTCAAAATGGATACCAACTTTTATACATCTCTCAGGGTTCTGTAGGCATGCTGAGCTTTAAGACATTCGGGCACAAACTGTTGCACTAACAACATTTTGAGGATTTGAGAAAAGGCTAATCTTGTGTACAAGTATTTTTTGGGCAAAGATCTCAACTTGGATTTTCGGACCATTTTGGCTTAAAAACTCAGTAGGTTTCCCTTTCAGGCGCTTGGGACATCTTGGTCATCATTAGGGCTCGGATTTTTAGGTAAATAATTATTTTTTCATGTAAATACATATTTTAAGTTTTTTTTTCATAAATGCATAAATTCCTGCTTTTCACTTATTAGCACATAAAAAGACATAATATTTACATTTTAAAAAATCAGTATGCTAGATCTTTCAGTTTATTGCATTTTTGATCCTCGTTACTTCAATGGGGAAGAACCTGTGAGCTATCTAATCTTCATGCAGAGCGTATGTCAGCTTGCAGCTGTGCTATTCTTAACTTGTTGCCCCGTGCCACTCACTGTGGAAGCCGGGGAGTTCCTTGTCCATAGCCATATTGCACCACGTGCTAGACCTCCCCCTTCCCCAACTACCTGGAACCAGAGTCACTCAAATGCAGTTCATTTTTGGCACTGTGAAGTGTAAGGCAATTCTACGATGCCTAAAGTACAAACAACTACAAATTATCGTCTGTTGCACAATTTAAAGATAATTTTGCTTCTGATAGGGGCGTTCTGTTCTGCCAACCATGAGGAAAAGCAATCAATGCTGAACAGCGATCTCAAGTTACACAACCCCTCAAGGGCAAGAAACCTATTGCCACAGTTTCGCGCCTTCAGAATAAGTATTTCGCGATAATCGTCGGTCATTTGTGATGTGATGGACAACCTGAAGATGTATCTCGTTGTGTATTGTAATGCTTCAGCAGTCAGTAAAATGCATTCGTGAGTTCTGCATATTGTTTATATTCACATTAATAAACTAAATTATAATTACATTTTTTTATTTTTTGTCACATATTTCAGATATTTTAATACATAAAAAATAAATATTTTTCCGATTTTTAGCACCTAAAAATCCGAGCTCTAGTCACCATTCCCGTGTAGATGAGTGAGTGTTGAACTTGTCTGATAACCTGTATTCCAGTGATGACTGTGGTAGTGTGTGTGTGTGTGTGTGTGTGTGTGTCCGCCTCGTTGCGTAGTGGCTAGCTCTCTTGCCTGTCACCGCGGAGACCCGAGTTCGACTCCAGACTCTGCCAAGAAATGTAATTCTGGTCTGAGGGCAGGAACGAGGTACACTCAGCCTCGTGAAGCAAAACTAAGTAAAAGAGGGTTCGATTCCTACCTCAGCCATCCTGGAAGTGGTTTTCTGTGATGTTCCCACTTCTATTCCAGGCAAATGATGGGCTGGTTCATAACTTAAGGCCACAGATGCATCCTTCTTATTCTGATCTGAATTACAAACACACACACTAATACAGTCATGACTATAACGCAGGTTATCAATGACGACGATGTCATTAAGCCCATTAAGAACCAACAACATCAGCAAGTATTACGTATAACTGTTTTCGGGACAGGAATGAGGTAGGTGCCCGGGACATGAAGTGTGGAGTGTGGAAAAAAAAAAGATACGAGCCTTACAGTAGTCGCATTTGATGTGTAACATCTGACATGTTATCCTACTGGTATACTACACAGCTTGGACATTCTTAAAATGTTAATTTACACTTCATTTTCATACTGGTAGTATGATGAATGTATAGATTGAATTGGAGATATGCTATTGTCACATTTGTGGCGCAGTGGTCAAGCTGTTAGTCTCTCGCCAAGGTAGACCGAGTTTGATTCCCGAACAATACATGTGAGATTTTCGAATTGAAATGGCATGTCCTGTGGTTCTCATTCCTCGTAAAAGGGAGGTACCGTGGATCATGATCGTGAGATTAACGGACACGCAAAACTACAAGCTTCCTTCCTTCCTTTTACATTAATAATCCATAATAACAAAGTGACACACAACGTCGACAGTACTCTCAAATACTATGAGCACATTCCTCAGTAACTATAACATTCATTATTCTCAAGGCTCTCATACAGTTCATCGTAAACAATCAAAACATGGCTTCCTACTATCATGAAATGACCTAGTCTCACATATGATGAAAATACAGCTTTTATTCCACTCATATAACAACATTCTGTTATGCATTTAATATTTGACTACTCACCCACAGCTTGACAATAATGCCGCTTATTTAAATGTCATTTGTCGTCCTTGTCCTACCCCATGTGATATTCAACCTTGAACGTGAAGCTTCATAAACTGCTTAATGACAAATGAAAGTCGGTGAAACCTTTGCCACTGTGCTCGTCAAACCAGTGCCTGCTAAATGCACTACCTACTGTATTGCCATAACATTCTCGCGCTACAGAGCACACACTGCCTTGTTTCCAATACACACATTTTCAATTGTACATCCAGCTGGCAGTGCGTCTTCACTTCCGTCCGATCCACTTCCGTCCCCAAATTTCAAAATCACTCCCACAAAACTATCCAGCAACCGAGCGGAAAGATGTTACACATCAAAAACGGGGGACAAACTACACTCTGGAAAGCAGCTGTCAGCACTAGGATTCAAACCTGTGATCTCCGGACTTGTTGCAGCTGCCCGCGTGGCCGTGGTGCTCGAATTAACGAGCACGGCTACGCCACGGAGTGGCAGATACTAATGTTAGCCACTACACCACGAAATGATCCTACCCAATTCCTGGCATGTCTTGTTGTTAGAACGAATACGGTTATTGACTCCTTGTTTCTCGTGTTCCAGTCTAGTAAATTGCCTTCTCTGAGGATGACGTTCATTTCTTGTAGCTGTTTGTTTGATTGATGCGTCCTATAATGACAGTTTCTTCCCTTCAACTACGAGCAGTCAATTGATTTTACCAACAAGGAGTTAGTGTACTCGGAGCTGCTTTGATTGATATCTCGTTGGCGCGGAAATTGCTCTCTTTGTCTGCTTCTCTTATCTTGAATGTCTTTCTTCGCGTAGAAGGAGGGCATAGTAAACAGAGTGTCTGCAGCACCTCAGTACAATACGTCACAGCGAAAATTAATGAGTCTCCATCGTAGCAAGCTGAGAATTCTTTTCCCTCTCAGAGGTAGAATGTTCAGTTGCCAGCGTTTTTTCTCAGAGGTAGAATGTTCAGTTGCAAGAGTTGCTTTTCAGCATAAATTGTATGATTTTGTAGCTATGTGAAGTGTACGGTATAGACCAGGCCTTCTCAATAGGCCGCCCACGGACCAGATCCGTCCCACCGTGAGATTTCTGATGGTCCGCCATGAAAAGTGAGAGAAATTAAGTTAATTATTCTAACTCTTACGAGTTAGATCCCTTCTTGTTTTCAACTTTGACGGTAGATAACTCCTGAGATAACCGCAAACCATTTGCCTCCACGGCAGTGTAGAGACACACAAATTTGTACCTGTAAGAACGGTAGCTAATCGTAAATAAATACATTTAAAACAAGTAGTTCCGTGAAGAACTATACAGCCTATTTTTATATATCCTACTTATGTTAACTGCCGCTATCAACATACAAAATTTCAGTTTGATTGCTGTAATAGATTCGTAGATATTGAGAACCGACTAAATAATTCGGATGGTCGCCATGATGGATTTTATATATGTAGGTCCTAGAGTTATGTACTGTTACATGAAGATTATTGTGTACGTGTAGAATTCAAACTTCAATCGTATGATTAGGACACAAGAAGTAACAAGGAGATTTTAAAATTTCTCACAGCTGCCATCTTGTGGTTATGGAAACAATTGAAATAAATTAGATGTCAGTGGATTAACATTCGTATAAGGACTTACTGTACTAAGTTTCACTGCACTCGGATGGTTAAATTGCGAGAAACGTCCATGTGAATATTTATACTTCACGTCGCCGCCATGTTGGATTTGTGATCACCAGGTTATTTAAAGTCCTATAGGTGAACTTAAGTTCATAGCCCCTATGAACATAAACAAATTAGTTTGATTGCTATAATAGATTCGTAATTATTCAGAGCCGTCTAAATATTTAGGATGGTCGTCATGTTGGATTGTTAAATGTATAGGCCATAGAGTCATGTACCATTAAAGGAAAATTATTTCGTAGGTTCATTATTCAAACTTTCACTTCGATCGCATGATTACGACACAAGAAATGAAAACTTAATTTTAAAATTCGCACAGCCGCCATCTTGAGGTTATGTAAACAATTGAACTAAATTAGATACCAGTACATTACAATATGTATAAACATTTCCTGTACCAGATTGTATTACGTTTGGAACATTAAAACGCGAGAAAGTTCTATTAAACATTTTCAAATTCGCTTGGCCACCATTATCGTTTTGTAGTTAACCAGTTTTTGAAAGTCCTATAGATGAACTTCTAGTAGTGTCCTTTATCTCCGTACAAAATTTCAGGGTGATACCGCTAATAGTTTCAGAGATTTTGAATGCCGGTGAAACATTTCGCACATCCGCCATCTTGTGGTTATGTAAATAATTGAACGAAGTTAGATGTCGGTACATTGCAATGTGTATAAACATATACTGTACCAAATTTTATTGCGTTTGGTTGGTTAAATCGTGAGAAACGTCTATTTAAAAGTCGCTAATTCGCGTGACCGCCATGTTGGTTTTGTAGTTACTAGTTTTTCAAAAGTTACATAGGTGAACCAATAGTAGTTTCCTTCATCACCTTAAAATATTCCAGGGTGATATCGACAATAGTTTCGGAGATATTGATTGCTGGTGAAATAATTCGCACAGCCACCATGTTGAATTGGTAAGACGTAACAACATTTGAAGGGCACGGTCGGGGTCGTCTGAAATAGTTCTATGAACTTACCAAGTTTCATTGAAATCGCTCCAGCCGTTCAGAAGTTATTAGGGACACACCCACACACCTCACACACACACATACACACACACACATACACACTCACACACGGACAAAAGGTGATCTCATAAGCCTATTTTTTCAAAATTTAAAAATAGGCTAAAAAGTCCTGTACTCTGAATGATGGATCGTGTACGATTCGTTTCTCACTGGACCCCTGCATAGATCGATAGTTCAACGATACACTCTGGTTCACTGTTAAGGATCGGAGTATTGTAGTTGGTCTATGAATATTAACCCCACAGTTGCTATGTTTTGCCGCGAAGTGAGTTAAAGTTGCTGTTTTTTTTTTATTTTCCTGGTAATATAGTGGTGTGTAGTATTGTATATTATTGACGAGCAAAAGCTTCTAGTACAATCATATCGTGCATTACGCAGAGGAACGTGGACACAGGAAACTCGCAGTTTAAGAAATTTGGACGGAACAGTTTTGTTTTGCTGGTTGCCATGTAATATGTTTAATTTTGTAAAATGTTTCTTCCAGGTTCTTGGAACATAAAAGAGTTTCATTTTGTTATTATGACTTCAGTTCCATGTTTGACCTAAATTCTGCATTTCTCACTTACGGATCCCCGATTACCTCAAATAATCGTAAATGAACCTTCATGGACCTCGGAAAAAAAATTGTAGGCTTGATATAGACCGGGGAAGGCTTAGGCCAGTCATAAGTGACAATAAATTCGCAAAACATGATGTATCTATGATTTTTAACCTACTTTTCACATTTTGCAAAAATTAGGAAAAAGTAGACTTATGAGATCGGGCAAATGTGTGTCTGTCTGTCCTTCTGTCTGTCTGTCTGTCTGTCTGTGTGTGTCCCCCCCCCCTATCAATTCCTAACCGGCTGCAGCAATCGAAACAAAATTTGGTAGGAGTAAAGATATATACCTGAATAACTCACTGCCATATTTGAAAATGATGTCAGTGCTACCAACTGCTGAAAAATCGCAATTAAAATTTGAGCTCCATGTTGGATATCTTGAAAAGTATGAATGGGAGCTATTTCAAAATTGGCACGCGTGTAGATAATAATATTGCAGTTTAATTTCCAGGAAGCCATAGATGGCAGTGTTGCCAAACTGATTCTAAGCCTGCTGATAGGTTCAATTTTTAAAAGCATATAACTTCTACACTATCAATTGGATTTCAACCAAATTTCGTATGTGCTATGTGTACATAAAAATATATGACTGGGCGTATTCTTAAGAGCCACCAGAGCTGCCAACTGTTAATAAATACTCTCAATGTTTTTATCCAAATACCCATATATCAGAAAGTATGCAAGCCGGCAGCTTTAAACTATGCACACGTATAGTACCTGACATTCTATATTAATTTGGAGTAACTTATATACGTCAGTGCTACCAACATGATTCTAAGCCTGCTGAGAGGTCCAACTTTAAATACATGTAACTTCTATACTATCATTCGTATTTCAACCACATTTCGTGTGGGCTATGTGTACCATAACAGATATGACTATGCCGATTCTTAAGAGTAATCAGGTCTGCCAACTGTTAATAAATACTGCCTCTATTTTTGTTACACTAATATCAATATATCAGAAAGTATGCAAGCCAATAGCTCTAAACTTTGCACACGTATAGTACCTGGCATTCTTGATCAATTTGGAGTAACTAATATAGGTCTACGCCAGTGCTGCCAACATGATTCTAAGGCTGCTGATAGGTCCAATTTTAAAATGCACTTAACTTCTATACTAACTAATGGATTTCATTCAAAATTGGCACAACAATAGATCATATTATGTCAGATTATTTCTGACCAATACGTGTATGACATTGTTGCCAACAAGATTTTACGCGCGCTGTTAGATCCAATGTTTAACTGCATGTAACGTCTATGCTATCCATTGGAATTCAACAAAATTTTGTATTCTGTACCTGAAGAGATGGAACTAAGAATATATTCAGTCACCAGGGCTGCCAACTTTAGTTCTCTATTAGGCTACATTATGCCAGGTATACAGTATTTCGAACTAATTGGAAATTTCGATATTACCAACTTAATTTCGTCATTATTCTAGATAGATTCATATAGATTAATCATTGGCATGATTCATAAATTTTAAGAAAAGTAGGCTCTTTAGTTCGTCACGGAACTTCTTGTTTAGTATGTTGTTTGGACCCATTAGGGCTATGTATACCCAAGTTTGCAACTCTCAAAAATTTGTGGAAAAATATTTACACACCAAAAATCGCGAAATATTTGGACTTGTTTCAGATTATGCTCTATATCTCCTAATCCATGCATTCTTTGTCGAAATCTATTCTATACGTTTGTTACGGGCATTAAATGTTTGACAAATTAAGGCTAACCGAAGCTCTGAAGGTCAATATGTTACCGAATTACGGCTCTTTGAAAATAGGCCATTTTTTTCAAAAAAATAACATTTTAGTTTTAGACCTTCATTGGACCGTACCTGCGTCGAAACAATTGACCCTACGAGTAGAACTTGCACAATATAATTTGTAGGACATTTAATTAGCTTTAAATTAAGCGCAGAGCGGGGTCTGTAAGGCTCGTAGTTCTCTCAAAATCTCAAAACAACCCATATAAGGTAAAATCGCGTTTTTCCAGAAATATTCCATAATCTTTCCTATCGTTTGTTTTTTGTTTTGGTAAACAAACGGTGAAATGTATTTTAATAAAATAATAATGTAATATAATAATATTTATAATTTAATATAATAATAATAATAATAATAATAAAATAAACGTAAGTAATCAAAAGTACAATAACTTAATCAATCAATCAGTCAATCAAATCAGACACATAGTCAAACTCGTCGCCTTGTTTTTGATGGCCCTGGGCCGTCACTTTCGTTGCTCTCTTCAATAGGTAGGTCTTCCACTATTGGTGGGTCGTTGTCTCCGTCCCCTATACGTAGGTACTCCAGTATTGGTGGATCGTCAAGGTTGTCTTGAGGCTCGTCGTCGTCCTCCTCTTCAATGATGATAAGATCAGCGTTCTGGCACGTTTCCCCAGAGCAGGTAGCGCACATCACAGAACATCTGACCCCTGCTATCAGGCAAGTGCAGCCTCCTCTGCACCCCTTCTTGCATTTACAACAGAGGAGTTTTAGGAGCTCTGCGGGAACAGGAGCTTGCCAACTGGTAATGGGGATGAGTCCAGCCGAGGTCAATTCCCAACCCCAGTCGGTGGCCTCTTTCTCCACCCCCAACCACTTTTGCGCCTGGTGGTATGTGCGGTAGTGGTGATACGACGCAGCCTCTGTGGTTGGGGGCAAACGGGCCAGATTCGCTTTGGCGTTGGCTGCTGTCTTCACAAATGTACGGAAGCGCACTTCGTTGAGGGTGTCTGTCGTTTGGTCTCCTCCATATAGGGCAACTAGGCACTTGTCACGGGCTGCTGCGACTTGTTGGTGTGTGGCATCTGTCTGAAGGAAAACTCTTGCTTGGTCCACTAGGGCTTGATTTTGTCTGAAGTGGCCGGCCCCACATTTTCATCTTCCCCTGCCAGAAGAGGGCAGAGGTGGTGTCGCACCCCGTAAATGCGTGGATGAAAAGTTCAAATCCAGGTGGTAGCTCCACTTCCCCTTGGTTGAATGAGTTGGTGGAGAATTGGACGAATGCACTCTATGAGACAGCGCTCACCAGGTCTACGTCGAACGCGCCAACGACCATTACTTGCATGCAGGCAGAATCTGCTTTCATCGCTGAAGACCATTACTTGCCATTCCATCTTCCAAGTGATCCTCTGACGGCACCAGTCAAGTCGTGCACGTCGATGCTGTGGCGTGAGTGGAAGACGGGCTAGAGGTGTGCGTGCCCGTAGTCCCACTGCTAGTAACCGGTTCGCAACAGCTCTTGTTGACAATTCTGTGCTCACAAACCCTCGTATCTGTACTGAGGTTGCTGTACGATCTGCCCCTGCTGCCCTTACAATACGACGATCCTGGCGGACGTCTGTGCTGCGTGGACGTCCAGAACCTCGTCTACGGGTGTGAGAATGTTACGAGACCACTGATACCAGCATCGTTGCACAACGGACAAAGCACGTCCAACTTGTGTGGCAATTCTCCGAAAGGACATTCCCGCCACTCAGAAGGCCATAATTTGACCGCTTTCAAACTCGCTCAGTTGGCTGTAGGAAGCACGAGTGCGTCTCCATGGCATTGTACCTGCTTGTTTTACACGTTTGCACCACAATCAGCCGTATGGCTGTGAGCTTTCCCTATTAAATGGTAGACACAGATGGCGCTCTGGTAGCTATGCCACTACGCTATCTGTTGGTGGACGATGATGAAACCCTTTTCAGTACATCTACTAACCCTCAGGTGACATCTGCCGTCATCGGATCAAAATCGACGTCATCTTTTCAGGTGACCTAATTTTTTCCGGCAGTGTATGTAGCATATGAAGCTTGCTGTGATAGCCCGTACCGAATCATTGCGATGCCACACGACTTTATGGAGGTGGTATCCTCCATCGACGACAGCAATTGTATTTGCCTGCAAACAGACGTTGTCTGTGGCTTGAGTGAAGACAGGAAGAGAGCAACGAAAGTGACGGCCCAGGGCCATCAAAAACAAGGCGACGAGTTTGACTATGTGTCAAATTTGATTGACTTATTGATTGATTAAGTTACTGTACTTTTGATTACTTATGTTTATTTCATAATTATTATATTAAATTATACATTATTATATTATATTATTATTATATTAAAATACATTTAACAGTTTGTTTGAATGATTATATGCCTTCCTTTTCATTACCAACACAAAAAACAAAAGATAGGAAAGGTCATGGAACATTTCTGGGAAAACGCGATTTTACCTTATATGGGTTGTTTTGAGATTTAGAGAGAACTACGAGCCTTACAGACGCCGCTCAGCGCTTAATATAAAGGTAATTAAATTACCTACAAATTATATTCTACAAGTTCTACTCGTAGGATTAATGGTTTCGATGCAGTTTCGGTTCAAAAAAGGTCTAAAACTAAAACGTTCAATTTTTGTAAAAACTGGCCTATTTTCAAAGTGCCATAATTCGGTAACCAATTGACCTACAGAGCTCCGGTAGGGCTTATTTTGTCAAACATTTAATGCATGCTCTTAACGAACGTATAGAATAGCTGTCGACGAAGAATGCATGGATTAGGAGATATAGAGCATAATCTGAAACAAGTCCAAATATTTCGCGTTTTTTGGTGTGTAAACATTTTTCCATAACTGTTTGAGAGTTGGGTATACATAGCCCTAATGGGTCCAAACAAAATAGGCCTACTAAAATTTTCAGAGATAAATCATGTTTTGCGAATTTAGCGATTTTTTGTGTCACTTTTAAATTCTGTATGCGGCAACATTGAAGATTGATTTATCATTTTAGCCTATTTTCATTTTATGCGAAAATAGACTTATGAGATCACCTTTTGTCCGTGTGTGTATGTGTGTGTATGTGTGTGTGTGTCCCTCTAAAACTTTCTAAACAGATGGAGCGAATTCAATGAAAGTCGGTAAGGTCAAAGCACCATTTTGGCCGACCCCGACCGTGCCCTTCAAATCATATTACGTCTCACCAATCAAACATGGCGGCTGTGAGAAATATTTCACCAGCATTCAATATCTCCGAAACTATTATCAATATCACCCTGAAATTTTGTTCGGTGACAAAGAGCACTACTAGCAGTTCACCCATGTGACCATCAAAAACCTTGTAACTTCAAAAACAACATGGCGGCCAGCAAAGTTGAAACATTTTAATAGACTTTTCTCGCGATTTAACCATCTGAGCGCAGTGAAATACGGTACAGTAAATGATTATACATTTGTAATGCACTGGCATCTAATTTAGTTCAATCATTTACATAACCTCAAGATGGCGGCTGTAAGAAATTTAAAAATCTTGTTTTTATTTCTTGTGTCCTAATCATGCGATTGAAATTTTAATGCTACACCTACACTATAATCTTCATGTATTAGTACATACCTCTAAGACCTAAATTATATAAAAATCCAACATGGCGACCATCCGTAATATTTGACGGTTCTCAATGTATACGAATATATTACAGCAATCAAACTGAAATTGTGTATGTTGATAGAGGCAATTAACTTAAGTAGGATATATGAAAATAGTTCTTCACATAACTACTCGTTATAGTTTGGGACTCATTTTCACGTGTTACATCTAAACACTGTATGTGAAGATAAAGAATTCTATATCTTTGCCACGCCATTTATTTTATGTTTATAAATATCGTTCAGGTTATACATCACTTTAAATAGGATTCAGTGTTAAGATTCATACATTGTGGTGTAGCGGCTAGCATTCTTAACTGTGAACTCCGAGGTTTAGGTTTAATTCTGGGCTCTGCCTTGAATTTTTAGTCTGAAGTGAGGGCTGGAAAGGAATACACTGACACTCAAGAGGCCGAACTGAGAGGATTTGAGCCGATTCCTAACTCAGTCATCCTGGTAGTGGTTTCTCGTGGTTTTCCACTTCCACTTCAAGCAAATGCCGGGATGGTTCCTCAATTAAGGTCATCGCCGCCTCCTTCCCAATCCTTAGCTCACCTGATCTACAAATACACACATTACTGTAGAGACTATAGTAACACAGGTTATCCGACAAATTCTACACACACCCAAGAACACGGGTCTAAATTACCACGATGTCAAGCTTTTCAAATGAAACAACAAAACATATAAATCGCAACGTATTGATGGAATGGTATTGCCTCTTATACCCCTACGGACTGATGGAAAGTTGTTGGTTGGTTGTTTCCTCAGTTTAGGGTCTACGACAATGCGGTTATGTAGCCCCGTGTACTTTGGGTGTGTGTAGAATTTGTCTGATAACCGGTGTCAATTGTGATGGCTGTATTAGTGTGTGTTATCTGTAATTCATGTAAGGACTGCAGAAGATTAATTTCAAGTACTGACTACTTTTGCTACGAAATACTACTGACACCTTGTCGCGAATTTGGCTACTAGATGCCACCGCAACTGGCACCTGGCGGCGAACGTTGGAACTTAATAGAGCGTTAATCAAATCTAACTTACAAATTTTGCTTCACAGAATAAGTTAGTGGAAGATTCTTTTACATGCCATAAATCTATGACATGAGCCCTCCGGATTTTCTTCCCCCGCCGAAGGAAGTCATACCGAGGATTTTTAACGCTCTTAAAAAGTCCGAAGACTTCGGCTGGGTTTGAACCCGCGATCTTGGGCATAGAAGCTCAGCTTGCTGCCAACTACGCCTAGGGAAAGTTTGGTTGGTAGGTTTTTAAGTTTAGGGGCTGCGACAACACGGTCATGTCGCCCCGTGTACTTTGGGTGTGTGTAGAATCTGTCTGATAACCGGTGTTAATTGTGATGACTGTATTATTGTGTGTTATCTGTTTTTTTATTTAAGTACTGCAACTTAGAATTTTTCAAATAGTTCCTACTTTTGCCGCCAAGCGCCACCGTCAACGACTACTAGGCCAAGTTCAGAATTTAGCTACTAGACGCCACCGCAGTCGGCTCTTGGCAACAAACTTAGAAATCTAAGAGCGTTGTTTACATTCTTAACCTATCCAATTTAGCTTCACACAGGTGCAATTAGTGGAAGGTTCTTTAACATGCCATAAATCTATGACATGGGACAGTCGGCATTACTTCCCCTCCGAAGGAAGGCATACTGAGGCATTTTAATGCTCTTTAAAAATCCTACGGCTTCGGCCGGGTTTGAACCCGCTATCTTGGGCATAGAAGCTCAGCATGCTACCGACTACGCCACCGAAGCCGCCTATGGATAGTTTGATACCGTCACTTAAGCTGCCGTTACTATGGTCACGGATGGCCATTCCTTGAATCATTTACCGGAACGACGATAGTATTCTGGATATATCTTTGAAACTGTTGGTTTTAGTGCCTTAAAATGTGCTTTGCAGGGTCTCTCTGGGACTTGCTGAGTATTGTTTCTCTCATCAAGGACAAAAATGAGCTTTGTCCAGTCTTAGTAAGACAACTTTGATATTTTCCCCGTATTTGCCTCTGCTCGACTACGAAAAGACGAGAAACTCACATAGGGGTGGAATACTTTAATAGTGACTGCATGTAACCTAGGAGTAACTAACATAATTATAGGGTGAAGAGTTTAGAGCCAGTAGATAGGAAATTCTTATTTCTCACCAGCCTTTTCCTGTTCACCTCACCATGAATAATCACGCAATTTACAGTGTTAGAGAAAGAGCTAAGGAACATCTTGCTAATTTCCTCTTCTTCTCAGCTGACTACACTAAGCTTAACGAACATGAAACAGTGTTCCTACCAACAGAGCTCACAGAAATAATCACTCTTCCAACAATGAATTTTAGGGCTGTTTGAGTTGAAATAGCACCAATGGAACCTTAATATTGGTATGTATTCACTTTTCCATATGTGCGACGGAACAAAATCTATTGCTTCATGTTCTGAATGTCATTGTGAAGTAGGAATGCAGTATTGTAGTGATATGAAAAGTTTTAAATATCAACAATCATGAGAATTTATGTGCAGATGAGAGTGAGGTTGAGGAATGATGAAAATAATATCGATCACTTTGACATATGTGCGATAGAACGACATCTATTGCTTGTTGTTCTGACTATCATGTTGGAGAAGGAATTCAGTATTGAAGAGCTGTGGAAACATTTAAATATCGACAACATGATGATTTATATGCAGATGATCGTAATTTATTACGGAAAGGAATTTGATTGACTATTATTATTAGGTTTCTCCAAAACTATACTGTATGGAAGAACATACAGGGTGGTTCAAATTCATTGTACTTCCTTTCCAGGACATAAGTTACAGAGTTGGAATATCTTTCTTCGACCTTCCTTAGCCAATATTATTTATTCCCTTGAGGAATGATGATAATGATATCGACAGTGTTGAAGTAACGGAAGAATTGTTCAATAGAAGTGAATGACGACAAGAAGTTCCGTGACGAACTAAAGAGCCTAATTTTCATGCCAATGATTATTCTACAGTATATGAACCTATCTAGAATAATGACGAAATTAAGTTGGTAATATCGAAATGTCCAATTAGTTCGAAATATTCCTGGTATAATGTAACCTAATAGAGCACTACAGTTGGCAGCCCTGGTGACTGAATATATTCATAGTTCCATCTCTTAAGGTACAGAATACAAAATTTGGTTGAAGTCCAATGGACGTTACATGCAGTTAGACATTGGATCTATCAGCACGCGTAAAAGCATGTTGGCAACAATGTCATGCGTTTGCTGGTTAGAAATAATCGAAAATATTATGATAACTTGTTTTGCCAATTTTGGATGAAATCCATTTGTTAGTATAGAATTTACATGTATTTTAAAATTGGACCTATCAGCAAACATAGAATCATGTTGGCAGCACCGACTTATAATAATTACTCCAAATTAATCTAGATTGTCAGGTGCTATACGTGTGCAAAGTATAGAGCTGTTGGCTTGCATACTTTCTGATATATTGATATTAGGGTAAAAATTAGAGATAACATTTATTAACAGTTGGCAGCTCTGATTGCTCTTAAGAATACTTATAGTCATATCTATTATTTTACACATAGCACATACGAAATTTGGTTGAAATCCAACTGATAGTATAGGAGTTACATGTATTTAAAAATTGGTCCTATCAGCAAGCTTAGAACCATGTTGGTGGTTCTGAAGTATATCAGTTACTCCAAATTAATCTAAAATGTCAGGTACTATACGTGTGCATATTTTAAAGCTGTCGGCTAGCATACTTTCAGATATATTGGTTTTTCGATGAAGAAAATAGAGAGAGCAATTATTAACATTTGGCAGCCCTGGTGGCTCATAAGAATACACTCAGTCATATCTGTTTATGTACACATATTATAAACAATATTAGGTTGAATTCCAATTAAGTATGTAGAAGTTATATGCATTTAAAAATTAGATTTATCAGAAGGCTTAAAATTATTTTGGCAACGCTGTCATGTATGGCCTCCTGGAAATTACACTGAAATATTATTATCTACATGTGTGCCAATTTTGGAATAGCTCCCATGCATACCTTCCATGATATCCAACATGGAGCTCAAATTTCTATTGCGTTTCTTCAGCAGTTGGTAGCATGGCATCATTTTCAAATATGGGCTTGAGATATTCCGGTATACATCTTTACTCATACTAAATTTGGTTTCGATTGCTGCAGCCCTTTAGGAGTTGATAGGGGGGACACACACACAGCCAGCCAGACAGACAGAAGGACAGACAGACAGACACACACACATTTTCCCGGATCGATCTCACAAGTCTATTTTTTCCTCATTTTTGCTAAATGTGATAAGTAGGCTAAAAATCAACTGAATGAAATGACCTCCAGAAAATTTCGAAGCTCGCATTAATAAAAGTATGAATTAAAGAATGTCTACTTCTAAATTAATTTGAATAATGCTTACCGAAAAATCTCTTTTTAAACCGATGTTAAACTCTAAACGTATGGGTTAATATCGAAGTGAAACGCCATGTCCTGTGATTCGGATTCAACGTAAAAAGGAGGTCCCGTGGCTAATGATCGCGAGATTAATGGTCACGTTAAACAACAAGCGTCTTTTCTCCACCAACAAAGGACCAAGTTACTAGTTAAATTCACCACAATACCCACCAACCTCTAGAAAAAAAAAAGACCCATTAAACAGGCAACCGAAACACCAGATTTAATTGTTTTTATTTCGCTTGAGGGGCTTGGACATCGTGGTCATATAGCACCGTGTACTTGAGTGTGTGTGTAGAATTTGTCTGATAACCTGTGCCATTTTTATGACTATATTAGGCCTAGTATGTGCATTTGTAATTTAGATGAGGATTGGGAACGATTCGATCGTGGCCATAATTTAGGAAGCATCCCAGCATTTGTCTGGCGTAGAAGTTGTAAACCACGGAAAACCTCTTACAAGATGACTGAGGTGAGAATATAACCCTCACATCTTCTCAGTTTTGCCTCACGAGGCTGAGTGTACCCCCTCCAGCTCTCAGACCAGAATTAAATTTCTTGGCAGGGCGGGAATAGATGACAGTCTAGGATGCTAGCTCCTACACCACGATGAGGTCACCAGATTTGGTGGCAAAACCACTAAACTGGCAACACTGGTTGTCAATGGCTCGACATATTTTAAAGTGGAGTCATGGGGAACTCTTTCAATAATAACATTATATTTTTATCTCATCCTGTATATCTACGTGAAATACAACCGTCTGTTAATCTTACAGAGATTCATTTCTAAAGAGATGTATTCGATAGGGGGAGGGAGGCTGTTCACGTGTAGAGTGTATAATGGTGAAATTCAGTGAATTGCATTCAACAACACTATTATGAAGATAGTTATAGCAAAGCCACAATTTCATGTTACTCGCCCGAGATATAGCTTACAAGAGGACTTTGGTATCGCCTACGTCCCGATCGGATTGCATTTGGCAGAGGATACTCTTGGAAGGTCACTCTATACGACGGTAGTTAGAAAAATCATCTGAAATTAAGTTTCTATTTAAATCGATTGAAAAGACACGGAACAGGTAGTCAGCACATGGAAATGGAAGGCAGACGAAGGGACCAGACAACTGCCAGCCTTCCATTTCCACGCGCTGACTACCTATTCCGAGTCTTTTTAATCGATTTAATTATGAGATTAATGTTAATTTTAGCCAATTATTTTACCACCATCGTATAGAGTAACCTTCCAAGATTATCCTCTGCCAATTACAATCCAATCGGTGGGTATAGACTACCAGAGTTCCCTTGTAAGCGACTCTCGCCGTAAGGCTCAACATTTGTGAATAAAGGAGAAGTAGCCTATATATCGAGGAATTCCTACTGACACCATTGTCCATTTACAGTTATCTCCTGACCCAGTCCTGTATGCAGGATTCCTTTTCCTGATTGCCCTTCTATTCTCTAAAGATTCAAAATTTCAAGGCATTCTGCTTGTGAGACTAAATTATAGATTTGCTTGTCGTCAGTAAAAACAAATGGCCTACCTAGTTGCTTATTTTGGTATCATCAAATTGACGTTTATCAGTCAAGTGCCTCAACCAACATTAATCCAATTACTGTTTAGCACACTTATAACCTCACACATACATACTAAAGACAATTACAGTAAGTTATCCTGGGATAAGGACAAGATGGGAAGATAATTACTGCAGCCGAGAAGAGAACTCATTGAATATTCATTACTGAATACAGTTATGCATTAAGTAGGAAGTAAACCTACATTGAAATCCTATGTCTATCAGTCTGGCTACCTCCAATGAACCCTATTTCGACTGAATTACTCATCACCAAGTGTATGCTTTCACGATTTCAACACATTTTTGTGATATATCCCTTTCCAGTTCTTATGACCCACTGTCTACAGTGCATGTGAATCTTTCAAATAAGAACTTTGTTCATGAGCTCATTGAGGGCCTTGGCCTATCAATAGACCAATGCAGATTGCAGGGTGACGAGTCGAGGGTCCTCTTGATTGTCGATTTTGTCTTTCTTGCCAGACCTATATTAACATTAGCCACAACTTAGCTTAGATGGTTATAATGTCATCAGACAAACGCTTAGTGAACACCAGATACTAAGCATTTGGTGCAGTAGAAAAACATGAAAAAACATATTTATCAACATTATTTTAACCTGATAATAGATGGTATAATGTGCACATATTCTATACCCAAGATAGCGGCTTCAAACCCGGCCGAAGCAGTCGGATTTTTTAAGAACGTTAAAAATCCCTCAGTATGCTTTCCTGCAGAGTGGAAGTAAAGCCGGTGGTCCAATGTCATAGATTTATGGCATGTTAAAGAACCTTCCACTAATTATACCTGTGTGAAGATAAATTATATAGGTTAAAATGTAAACAACGCTCTTAGGTTTCTACGTTCGTTGCCAAGAACCGACTGCGGTGGCGTCTAGTAGCTATGTTCTGAACTTGGCCTAGTAGTCGTTGACGGTGGCGCTTGGCGGCAAAAGTAGGAACTATTTGAAACATTCTAAGTTGCAGTACTTAAATTAAAAAACAGATACACACACTAATACAACCATGACAATTAACACCGGTTATCAGACAGATTCTATACACACCCAAAGTACACGTGGCTACATGACCGCGTTGTCGCAGCCCCTAAACTGAGGAACCAACCAACAAATGTGCACATTTTCTAAGAAAACTAGAGCGTAGTCCTTTACGTAGTTGATTATATGATTCAAATTTATGAAGAAAGATGTCTGTATAAATGGATATACACCTCTTAGATATTAAGGAATGTTAAATTTCCAATACTAATTATAATACAATTAATATTATATAGACATACTAGCAACCCACCCCGGCTTCGCCCGGTATCTTTAACGGCTTACCCAGCGTAAGCTTAGAAGGCGCACAGACGGCAGGCCCCAGACGCAATTCAGAAAAGCCGAGGTGAACAGCGAAACTACTAACACATATATTCTTCTCTGAAGTCTTAACTCGACACGACTCGACAGTTTGATGCTGGCCGAAGCTGGGGCGATAGGCTCACTCGCTCCGAAGCTAGTAATTTAAATCTCGACTGAATGGAGATGTTTGAAAGAAATGAAAACGTTGAAAGCACTAAGAGTGGGCTATGTATTAAAGATAGTGATATGCTGTCACGGACTTCTTTGTAAAAAATTTCATGCTGAGCAATTCCTACACTCGTAGCATATAGATATTTTGAACTGTTTACCCAACGTAAACATAAAAGGCGCGGCAGGTTTTTCTTTGACTCGATTCACTGAATTCGTTACTGCTCGGCTTACTTTTGTCATAAATAAATGGTTTTCTACAGAAACCTCTCTCGAGAAATCCTTTACAGAATGGTGAAAACCGCATCAAAAACCATCTAAAGAGCATCCAGCGTTTAGAAAAGACTGTGGGTCTTATGGGCTTTTACTTTTAACGGACCCCCCCCCCCCCTACTCTGGTTTTGTTACCCACCTTTTATCATGAAGGAACTTTGACCATATATATTTTTCGTCATAATAGCTTCCTACAATTATCTACCAATTGATTACCTATGTTATTGCATACAAGTATCGTTTATATTACGTCTTAGTAATTAAACAAGAAGTTCCGTGACGAACTAAAGAGCCTATTTTCCTTAAAATTTAAGATCTATGCCAATGATTAATCTATATGGATCTATCTAGAATAATGCCGAAATTAAGTTGGTAATATCGAAATTTCTAATTAGTTCGAAATACTGTATACTGCTCGGTGCCAAGCTCTGTGAACTTGCGGGATGAAGGGCACAGGCAGGGTAGGAGCAGGCGAGAATTGAGAAGCCTGTCGACAGCCCGCCGTGTTAACTGACATTCTCGTCTATCCCAATACTGCTAACATGGGTCTTTTCTGAAACCAGCGTGGCGTTGGGAATGATTGACTGAGTCACCGACTAATGTATTTGCTTCTGTTACTACGCAAGGACCGAGAAACCGCATCACACGTCATCACCACTACTAATAGTCTGCGATGCACATTCCTCTCAGGTCCACGCAGCTTAGACTCGAGCAATACCTGGCATAATGTAGCCTAATAGAGAACTACAGTTGGCAGCCCTGACCGAATATATTCTTAGTTCCATCCCTTAAAGTACAGAATACAAAATTTGGTTGAAATCCAATGGATAGCATGGACGTTACATGCAGTTAAACATTGGATCTAACAGCGCGCTTAAAATCATGATGGCAACAATGACATACATGAATTGGTCAGAAATAATCTGAAATAATATGATCTATTGTTGTGTCAATTTTGAATGAAATCCATTAGTTAATAATTATACAAGTTACATGCATTTTAAAATTGGATCTATCAGCAGGCTTAGAGTCATGTTGGCAGCACTGACGTATATTAGTTACTCCAAAGTAATCTAGAATGCCAGGTACTATACGTGTGAAAAGTTTAGAGCTATTGGCTTGCATACTTTCTGATATATTGATATTAGGGTAACAAATTAGAGACAGTATTTATTAACAGTTGGCAGCCCTGGTTACTCTTAAGAATCGGCATATACATATCTGTTACGGTACACATAGCACACACGAAATTTGGTTGAAATCCAAATGATAGTATAGAAGTTACATGTATTTAAAGTTGGACCTCTCAGCAGGCATAGAATCACGTTGGTAGCACTGACGTATATAAGTTACTCCAACTTAATATAGAATGTCAGGTACTAAACGTGTGCATAGTTTAAAGGTGTCGCCTTGCATACTTGCTGATATATTGGTATTTGGATAAAATAAATTGAGAGCATTTATTAACAGTTGGCAACCCTGGTGGCTCTTAAGAATACGTTCAGTCATGTCTGTTTATGTACACATAGCACATACGAAATTTGGTTGAAATCCAATTGATAGTGTTGAAGATATATGCATTTAAAATTTGGACCTATCAGCAGGCTTATAATCATTTTGTCAACACTGCGATGTATGGCCTCCTGAAAATTAAACTGCAATATTATTATCTATACGTGTGCCAATTTTGAATTAGCTCCTATTCATACCTTCCAAGATATCCAACATGGAGCTCAAACTTCAATTGCGATTTTTCAGCAGTTGGTAGCACTGACATCATTTTCAAATATGGGCGTGAGATATTCAGGTATAGATCTTTACTCCTACCAAATTTTGTTTCGATTGCTGCAGCCGTTTAGGAATTGATAGGGGGGGGGGGGGGGGACACACACACAGCCAGGCAGACAGACTGAAGGACAGACAGACAGAAGGACAGACAGACTGACACACATTTGTCCGATCTCATAAGTCTACTTTTTCTTCATTTTGGCAAAATGTGAAAAGTATGCTAACAAGAAGTTCCGTGACGAACTCAAGAGCCTACTTTTCTTAAAATTTAAGATTCATGCCAATGATTAATCTATATGGATCTATCTAGAATAATGCCCAAATTAAGTTGTAATATCGAAATATCTAATTAGTTCGAAATACTGTATACCTGGCATAATGTAGCCTAATAGAGAACTACAGTTGGCAGCCCTAGTGACTGAATATATTCTTAGTTCCATCCCTTAAGGTAAAGAATACAAAATTTGGTTGAAGTCCAATGAATAGCATGGACGTTACATGCAGTTAAACATTGGATCTAACAGCGCGCTTAAAATCATGTTGGCAACAATGTCATACATGTATAGGTTAGAAATAATCTGAAATAATATGATCTATTGTTGTGCCAATATTGAATGAAATCCATTAGTTAGTATAGAAGTTACATGCATTTTAAAATTGGACCTATCAGCAGGCTTAGACTCATGTTGGCAGCACTGACGTATATTAGTTACTCCAAATTCATCCAGAATGCCAGATACTATACGTGTGCAAAGTTTAGAGCTAATGGCTTGCATACTTTCTGATATATTGATATTAGGGTAACAAAAATAGAGACAGTATTTATTAACAGTTGGCAGCCCTGGTTACTCTTAAGTATCGGCATAGTCATATCTGTTATGGTACACATAGCACACACGAAATTTGGTTGAAATCCAAATGATAGTACAGAAGTTACGTGTATTTAAAGTTGGAATTCTCAGCAGGCTTAAAATCATGTTGGTAGCACTGACGTATATAAGTTACTCCAAATTAGTAAAGAATGTCAGGTACTATACGTGTGCATAGTTTAAAGCTGTCGGCTTGCATACTTTCTGATATATGGGTATTCGGATTTTAAAAAATTGAGAGCATTTATTAACAGTTGGCAGCCCTGGTGGCTCTTAAGAATACGCCCAGTCATATCTGTTTATGTACACATAGCACATACGAAATTTGGTTAAAATCCAATTGATAGTGTAGATGTTATATGCATTTAAAATTTGGACCTATCAGCAGACTTATAATCATTTTGGCCTCCTGGAAATTAAACTGCAATATTATTATCTATACGTGTGCCAATTTTGAAATAGCTCCCATTCATACCTTCCAGGATATCCAACATGGAGCTCAAATTTCAATTGCGATTTTTCAGCAGTTGGTAGCACTGACATAATTTTCAAATATGGCCGTGAGATATTCAGTTATAGATCTTTACTCGTACCAAATTTTGTTCTGATTGCTGCAGCCGTTTAGGAGTTGATAGCGGACACACACACACAGCCAGCCAGACAGACAGACAGACAGACAGAAGGACAGACAGACAGACAGACAGACACACATTTGCCCGATCTCATAAGTCTACTTTTTCCTAATTTTTGCAAAATGTGAATAGTAGGCTAAAAATGTGCGGGGTTAGAACGCTGGAAAGAAGAGCCTCGTCCTGTGTTGCATGCTCGCCCGGAGTGGAGCACATGCTCAGTTTCGCCGACAACATAAGTTCTGAAGCACTATCCCTCATTGGTGTTATTGTTGTGTGTCTGTTTAATTTTCTGCTCGATCGAATCAAGGCTGCCGATAGTTGGGTTCGAACCCACTATCTCCCGAATGCAAGCTCACAGCTGCGTGCCCCTAACCGCATGGCTAACTCACTACAATATTACAAATATTAATCTAAACAAAACAGTAAGAATAAAATTGAATGAAACTAAATTACAGCCTAACTAATAACTGAAGAGGTGATGGTCAACAGTATTGCTGACATAAAAATTGTTATCATCGTCAGCATACATCCGAGAAGGAAGGAAGGAAGGGTTGTGCTCTCGACATCTGTCAATCAGTAATGCGCCATATCACAACGAAATGAATATAATAAATACTTTATTGCGCACAATGTGCATGAACGTGGTTCTTACGAACCATCATTAATACAAAATTTTGTCGTTGTCACTGTAAATGCCTTTTTCCGAGGGGTGTCCATATATTTCTAATTTTCACAGAATTTCGTCAGAGACACCTCTCTGCACTTGCACGTCCTCACGTGGTATCTGTCGCAAGGACCCTTACAAAGCTTGCACACGCATAGTTCGTCTGGTTGGTGATAGACGTCTCTCATGCAGATCCGGTGGTGGAAACCATGGACCGCAAAGCGCGTCAAGATATGTCTCAGCTCGTAGGATCCTTGCATCCAGTCCTGTGTAGTCATAGCGGCCGTCGTATAAAATTCATGCCAAATGTCATTTCTCTTTGCTGTCATGAGACGCAAAAACTCCCCAAATCCCGGTGTGTGGGGCAGAAGCATCTGTAATGAATATCGTTATTGGTTCTCTGCGCGTACGGTATCATTAATACTGGTCCAAACCGTTAACACCTGCAAAACTGCTCCTTCCTGGGCGTGTGCTATTTCAGGTAGCTGCTGGGGTTGTGTTGTCTCGCTAACTTATGAAAGCGCAGTACTCGAAGCGGGTGAACATAACGTGGCCCACGAAAGATACTGGCCCCAGTGCGAGCAGCCATCTTGTCTGTGACGTAGGCGAAGTAGTGACTCCGGTTGAGAAGACTTGTTTGTGAATTTCTTGTGAATAGCAGTGTGAGAATAGTTAAGTGTTTTATAAAGTGTAATGTCCAACTTTACATCCAACTTGTGTTGTGGTGCATCATGTAGCTGCAATAATCACGTAGCCTACAGGGTAAGTGCTAACACTTTATTTCTCATTAATGATACAGGTTAATCAAACGCACGTGTGGTGCAGGTTATGTACGAACTTACGTTAGCCTAATATTGTGGATGTTAAGGACTATTAGAATGCATGCTAAGTTAATTATCTGAGTTAAAGTTAGATATTTAATGAATGTGTCTCTTTTCAGGAAATCAAAATGCCGAGATGCTGTAATGTGGCTGGCTGTAAGAACAATTACAGATCTCAGCATGAAAATGTTTCTACATTTTCTCTCCCAAAGGACGAAAAATTAAGAAATATATAGCCTAGAAAAATTCCCACTGACTTCTCTAAAGTGAGCAAGCCTATAATTTGTATAAAACATTTTCCTGATAGCTCTGTTAACAGGACAGAGCAAGTTGATGTGGAAATAAAGACATTTGCTAGGAGTTATCTGAAGTTGAAACCTGATGCAGTATCTTCAATATTTTCGAATTTGCCAGGATAGCTATCCACTCCTGGGCCTTCTTCTAGAAGACTGTGTGATGCAGAGGTAGAAAATCTCGGATAAAGCCATAGAAGCGAGCTTGGAAGACTTCAGACACTACGAAGAAGAGAATTCTGTGCACAGTCTATCGGATATATATGAACACTTCTCCTCCAACAGGAATAAATTTAAGCAGGAATGGACACATATCAAGACAGAAGATAAGTTGGTGAAGTGCTTGAATAATTTGGGTGATGCAGTGCCCATAATTACAGGTTCTGTGTGTATTCTAAATAACCTCAGCATTGAGCTGGCTGTCAGTGGGTTGCAGATTCCCAAACATTAAGTTCCACAAAACTTTCTTTGGATTACTGATAAAAATTCATTTGATGAACTAGCCTACTTCAGTTCATTGAAAATTCTGAGTGCGATGAAAATGGAAGAAAGTTGTCAGCAGTGAAAGCTCCTGTGAACATCCTACAGAGAAGTTTTTCGAGTGATGATTGCACACCATTATAGTCTTTAATAGAGCAAATTAATTTTTTAGATGTTAGGCAAACAATCGTAGGTACAGTGGAGACACGTTACTCTTGGCAGCTTCCATATAATATGTTCACTTGTCATCAGTGTACGAAAAGTTACATCGGAGTGGTCATATTTATCTGCCTCATCCATCAAATCTTCAAAAGTTGCTTGGTAAGTTTGATTTGAGTACTTTTGACATTATTGGGAGTATTGAGTAGCCTATCTCAGTCTAAAGAAGAAGAATTTCTTGAAAGATCATGCATGTTCATAAATTACTTTTACCGTAGTTCATTTTAATGGAAAAGTTGAACTGTACTCTTCTAAAGCCATGGCGAGACAAAGCCATTGGTCGCTACTTGGTTAGGCGACTATCTGGACCAAAATTATTGTTAGTAGTACAAGCAAGGAGGTCTGGGGTTAGGTTTGTGTTTGCACGCAAAGAATACTCTGTATTGCCGGTACCAATAATGAGCGCTGGCAGCTGTCAAAGCTAACACGTGAGGAAATGCTGCGTTGCCACTGAGGCAGATCATGACTCTTAACATTCCAAGAAGCTTCCAGGAAGACACAAATACTGGGATCTGTGGTGTGTCAGCCGTATTCGTGTGAAGGGTCAATTAAACATTGCGATGCACGCGAGTTTAGGGGAATTTTTAGTTGCCTAATCGCTCTAGCTGCTACTAACTTAATTATGGGTCTATTCCTTTCATAGCCCCCTCTTCGTCACTTGTGTCTGAATTGGATCTGGAATTGCTTTCCAGGGAAACGATGAACCAATCTACCCCATCATCGAGTATACATTCACGTTTCGTAGCCTCATCCAGTTCTCGTTGCACTATTAACACAAAACGCTTCCAGTTTTATGAAGTCACTTCCCTAATAGCCTAAACGGTAAGCTTCTCAACCTCACGGAGTGTGAAATTCTTATTATGCCGTGCTAGATAACCCTTCACTTGACCCCATATCATTTCTATAGGATTGAAGTGGCAATGATATGGGGCAGCGTGATGATCTCATGGCCATGCTTTCTCGCCAGTTCATGCACGTGGTAGCCTACATGGGTTTAGGCTTGCGCTGCTGTATAAGGTTGAGAAGGATATTAATTCTGAATGAAAGTGGAACGTGGCTTATACACTTGTAGCAGACATGAATGTACTTTTACATACCTTGTGTCCTTGTTTCATTTTTTGGGCGATATTACGTATTGAAATTAGGAACCCTAATTAAAACTTACTACTGAACCTCATATATGTGCTAAAGTACGTAAATATGTGTTTTTATTTTTTGCTATTTTAAAAACAGCTGCCATGCTTCGATACCACTTGATCTCGTTTAACCGTCATCAAGGCTCACTCTAGCAGCACGCACCGAGGCACACACGTGAGATACAAAATCACTGTTGATAAAAAGAAGTGGGATGCAAAATCACTGTTGATAAAAAAAGAATCATCGGGACACGTTAGGCAGTAACCATTGCCAAAACTCATTGATCTGGGCGCGTTAGGCTGTAACCATTGTCAAAAACCATTCGATTGGACGAAGTGAAGGTAAGAATGGTCGGGTGTAGGTGCAGCCTTGGCCGCACGCTGCTAGCGGGGCATGGTTGACACAAAACCATTGATCTGGACGCGTTAGGCTGTAACCTTTGTCAAAACCACAGTTGTGCGGGAAAAAATACACATACATATTACAGGAGAGCGATATACTGCATAGTTATTACAGAGCAGATAACAAAAAACACTCATTTCAGCCGTACAGAGATGCGAAATATTGCACACACTAGCATAATTAGAGTCGTGAACTGAGTGCTGCGAACGAATGATGCCCACTAGAGACTGAATTGGGCACTTTTTTGTTTCACATAGTACCGTAAGGGTGAGGTTGGCAGTACTGTTATGGTACTTTTTTGAAGATTGATTTGAACAATGCCGCTCACTGCTGTAATTTTCGCTATATTTGGAATGGCTGGGTGGGTCACAGACGGCGGAGGAGGAAACATCTATTAAAACATTGCTTCCTGATTTATTTCTCATCCTTTTATAAGGTATTTTGGCTAATTCATGTATTATATAGAATGTTATCGCTCGTTCTATGTTCATTCAGCACTACCGAGAAGGATTCCTTTTGTCCGAGAGCTGTCGCACGGTAGGCTACACGATGGTGGTCCAGCCATTCCAACATTCGTGACTTCGTACTTGAAGTTGTTGGAGCTTATTCTATCTGACCTATGTGGTACGAAGCATTGCCCATTACAATAACACTGTGTTCAGGGATGTTGGGTAACAATTGTTCCTGGAACCATTTTAAAAACTAGTTGTAGTCCATGTCTTCATGGTAATCGCCATTTCTTTTCGACCTAAAGAGCAAAAGTGTATTATTAACAAAGCCATGTAGAATGTAGAATAATAAATCGACCCCCTCTGCCTGATGGCCCTTCCTTGTCCCCTGAACTGAGTTGTCACTCCAACCCTTAGACACTGTGTGACCAGCATTGACCCACATTTCACCTAACCACACAATATCCATAACATTTTTGCCCAATTAAATTAAGTTTTGAATTTTCCAGTAGCCTATTTTCACCCAATTTTCACCAAATTTTGTAGGTTCTTTAAAGTGAGCATAATTAAGGGAATTCTAAACTTTGGAGCTATTTGGTTCAGTCATTTAGAAATTATAACATTTTATGTAATAGATATGCAAATTTTGAAAATGTCCCAGGTACATCAAATTTAAAGTTATCAATCTAAAACTTCTATGGAATGATCATCAATGGTCTACAAATAAAAATTGGTATTACTTTTAAAATCAGTGCAAATGGTTTATTATTAAAATGTTTTTTTCTTAGAATGACCTGTTGTTCTGTTAAAATATGTCATTTTTTCAAATTTGAACCTAAATATTTCTGAAAGTTATTAATATTTTTCAAAATGGATTCCACACATTATTAAGACCACAAAGTTGTATGTGCAAACCAAGTTTGAAGGTAATGGGATCAAAACACAGGCAACTGGAACATTTAAAATGCTGAAAAATATAGTATTGAGAAAAAGCTAACTTTATTAAAAAATACAGTATTTTAGTGGAATTTCCTGCATCAAGACTTCCCTGAGTTTACAAATCACTTTTCCCACACTTCAGAGGTAACTTATTACTAAACCCATCGTTCTCCCTGATGTTGACACGAAGATTTACTGCCACATTCACCACACAGGTCTGTAAACAAATTTTGGAGGGCACCCATATATGAATGAGAATGTGCTTGTCATTAACACTAGGTCTAACAGTATTCTCCTCACTAAAATAGGCTTATTCCAGTTTTCTGACACTAGCAGAAGAAGTCGTTGCAGCTGTTGAACTTGCATTACTTAACTTCACATGTAATATCACCCCACTGTTTGTCAACATTCAAAATAGCACTATTCCATTTCTTTGTTTCACGGACTTTCGGTTTACGCCATCGACTAGATACAGAATACATCTAATAAACTGCACACAAATCTCTAAAATACCATTAACTTACACAAGTTCCACCACTCACAGTAAACCAATAAAAATATAATTCTTGCGAATAAACTTCACTAAAGCCACTGACCATCAAAATAAACAAAGACGCATGGTTCCACCATGTATCCAAAATGGCCTATACTTTACTACAAACCAAAATACTTCTGTTCGATGTTAAATATGTGCATGTGTATAGTAATGATATTCTTTTAGTGAATGCCATACAGCTAAAAATTATATGGGATAAGAAAATAACATGTACGGTAAGAAAAGTTTCACACTTGACAAACATTGCCTAGGCTACTCATAACTGATAAATTTACCAACAGATGGCACCATAAGCTTGTATTCAGATGATTGGCATGATAATATTGGCCAAGAGTATGAAATTACAACAAAATTGAGGGGTTTTTGGTTCTAGGAAGTAGGCGTTGCCCATTTCAAGGCCTAAGCACGTGTTCTTTAAAAGCCCCCGTAAGGTATTTAAAAATGGCCGTACATAAAAAACAAATGTATATTTAAGTGCCCCAAGTGATAAGGTAACTTCTAGGGCATGAAACCAGATTTTGGTTTTTTGTTTGTAATTTTTGGCCTACAACTCAGTAGGGTCTCCCCATTTCATGTAGGAACTGACACCTCAATCCACAATATTGTACAGCATCCCAGGGGTATGCACCCCTTGGAGACCATCCCCCCAACATCTGGCTAAATCCCCTAAAATGGCAACCCTTGGAAAGCCGGGGCAACATCCATTAATACTGTAAGGACAGCTTGCTACTCCATAAAGCAGCTCAAGCCTTACGTAATCATTACACTCAGCGACATAGTACTAACTGGGCCAATACATTGCTGACAGGAGGGCGTCAGAAGGTATAAGACGACGTCCTAATGAGGTCAAACTCTCTCTCCATTGTCAGTGCTCCATCAAGACGGCCGAAGCTACGCTGGTGTCAACCGAGGTGAGTCAGTCAATCGTGTTCAGAGTTCCTATTTATGTAACCTGCAACCCACAACTTGTATCACATTATAAACATAATTTCATTCCCTACAAGGGACTCACACAAAGAATATCACAGACCAATAAAACACTTGGTCCACACTCTACACTAGCATTACTGTTATACGCCTCTTTACATCCCAACGCCCTTCCTTATTCCCGTCACGTAAAGACGTGACAGACGGTAAGCCATTAGCGCTAACTCAGGTATCTTTGTGTTTCTCGAGCCGGCTGCCAGCAAGCAGCGCGTGCCACCCGGCTGATACGAGCAGAGTCGATTACATAACAAGCAGTCAGCTGAGCGACTAGTACAGCGACCCTTTGCAGTGGGTCCCATCCCCTCAAACACTACCACATTATTTATAGGAACGCCCCCTAGTTCCGAGCACACCACAACACACTACACTGGTCAGCTTGCCCTGTCAAGGGGAGCTACCCTTCTTTAGGCACAACCTCATAAATTAGTACAGCAACTCTCCCTTTTAGATCCACCCCCAAATAAGGGATCTAAAACACTGGTGGAGGCGCGGGGTCCTACGCATAGAGAAAAGGGACTCAACCAACGAGCCCTCGTAGGTAAAACGACCCCTTCCGTACCGCAAAAAGCCAAGCAAATTAGTGAGAAAATTTTTCCCCCAGACAAAAAGCACCATTTTTTTTTTGTGTGCTCCAAATTAGCTACACAGGGGAACTTCTTAATAAACCAACCCCTTAACCCCATACAGAATCAAAGAAATATAAGAATACACTGTCAAACACGTACAGACTTTTTTTTATTCTTATTGTAGGCCCATACACTGCAGTCAGAATGGCACCTCATGCAGAGATTGCAAGCCATAGAGGCAATAGGGGTACGCCAATATTATTAACATTATTGTTCAGATGCCAAGGGCACATACAAGGCCGGCAAACACAAATACGGGCACTCCAATCAAAAATCGGGGCAATACAGGGCAAACAGCCATACACCCCGTCAGAGGGTAGGACAGCGCGATTAAGATGCGCACATACACTCTTGAATCACATACATGAACACCTCAATAGGTTCTATATACAAAGAAACAGAATATACCGACAATTAATCACCACACATGGTCCCGTAATAGATAATGCAACCCTCGAGAGAATGAGGGTGCACTACACAAGTTTACACGCCCAATACAGGGAGCTAATTCGCGTCCAAGCGCTTCTCCAACTAGCGGCCACAAAACAATACAGAGCACAGAAACATTAATACATTAATACAGTAATTTGCAAGCAGGCCATGAGCCTCAATAAGGCAGTACACCCAAATTTGGGACAAATACCGTGAGCTACAAGCCAATAAGGCCATTTTTGAGTTCACGGTAGGGCCATCAGCCCACCCGAGAGAGGACATAAGCGTAGATACGTTGACTCGACAATTTGCGAGGATGTCCCTCTCGCCACGTACTGCCACAGAATGGAAGGAGTTCGCCGTGGCCACAGTCAAGAAGACGGCCAGGTTAGGCTCCAACTTACTACAAAATAAACCTAACACAAACACACGTCCTTCAGCTCCGGATCGGGAGGCGATTTTGCCAAACCGAGGGGCAGAGCCTAGAACAATCCCCTCGGAACAAAAGGACGAGAGGGAATCGAAGCTAGGGCCATTAAATACACATGATATAACAGAGGGACAACGGGACGTAACCACGTCATGGGCAGACGACATAGAGCCCGCCCTACAGTATATAAAGCCTACATACACGTACACAGATAGGCTAACACATTGGCAGGAGTCGGCCGTGGCCACAGGCCGAAAAACGGTCAGACTACACGCCACCACATTGCTAGGCCGGACACAAGCCATTAAGCGACCTTTACCGCCAGTTCAAAGGGCAAATTTGCCAGAACAAAGGCGAACACCGGTATTAGGCCCTCAGGGTGCACGATATACGCACGAACATTTTGACCGGGCATTACCACATAGTACACGGGGATTAGGAAAGGTGTTCTCACCTACCCCACAAAACCACGCAGGCAAATATATACACACTCCCGTAAAATCTACTAGGGCAGCGTCAAGCACAATTAGGCCCTCGAATACAGGTACATTTAAACCTATAGACACGCGCTACGGTGGGAGTAGGCCAAAGCTTACTTTGCTAGAAATTCCGCCGGAAGGTAGCAAAGGAACACCCCAGTGGATTCCAGAGGCCTATAATCTAATAACAGGGCAAAACCCTTCACCTTTCTGAGCACTGAAGCTCGAAAGAGGATAACGACTTCCACCAGGGCCACAGAAATAAACTAACATCGCTAACACCAAAATTATAGGCCACATAAGTTCTTTCACACGGGGGCGATAAGAAAATGGTCCAACAAGTACATAATAAACATGAAATCGCATATTTTTCTTTCTTATTTTATGTATATACAGTGCAATATAGCCAAAGTAGAAGGAACAATTCTAAATCCTTCTTGTTTTTTTTTTTCGGAACCATGGCATTTTTCTCTCAGGCCATCAATGGTTATTGGGCGAAGTGATTAACGCCATAACGTAAAGTCTCTAATATGCTAAGCCAAGTGGAAGCCAAGCAGGCTTCAGGCCGAAAAAGAGATATTTTGAACACAACTTAAGCATAAAATCACAGCATAAAGCTTAAGTGAGTCTTTCTAAGTAGAAATGACTAAACGTTCTATGTTAGGGTGCCACAGTTTGATAGATTCTCCTGTTGCGGGCGAAAGCCGTAAGTGTGGCAGGAATTAGGAATCTCAAACTAACTTCAAAAATTTGGTGAGGTGTGCTTTAGCCAACTGAAAAGCCCAATTGCACATCGGGACGAGACACTGTCATTTTGGTGAGTTACAATTACTTTGAAGGGCAGGTTTGACTCCCATAGTGCACTGGCTTTGCTCGTGACGTGGATACAGGTATATCAATTACGTCTTGCAATGGCCTTCCTAATGTGTACTAGACAGTGTCGGTAGATTCCCCTGAGACGTAACCAGTTTACGGTAGTAGTCACGTTACCTAAATGGTAAATACTACACTCAGGTCCCAAGCACATTTTTTTTAACATTTTTTATGGTGTTCACGACATAATTTTTAGACATAGGTAAACGTAAAGGCGGAAATACTGCCAAAAGGAAAGGAAGTAATCCCACGGGCAGGCGTGAAAAGAGGGCCAAGAAATAGCCCACTGACCGCGCCGGGATACGATCCTAACACTCACCAGAACTGTCCCGGAGACACAACCTTCATGGTGCCGGAAACAATTACTCTGGGTAAAAGGCGGTCTCCAAACCCGCAACCTTCTGAATACCAGGAATATAAGGTTGAGTAGATATCCAGTCCTAGAATAAGGATAATGGGAAAGCTAAGACTAATTGGGACAGTCCCACTAACAGCGGGTCATAAACGAAAAACAATACAATCGCCTCTGGCATCTGGTCACCAAATACGCGACTAGCGGACCAGACACACTCGCGTACAACGCATATGGGATTTCCGAAATGAAATGCCATGGCCTGTGGTTTGGATTCCAAGTAAAACGGAAATCCCCTGGCGCATGAGCTACAAATCAACGGTCATATTAAACCACAAAGTTTTTTTTCTACAATGAGAGAGGCACTGCTAGCAATCATTATAGGCAGCAATCAGGTTCACACACACACACGTGCAGAAAACTAGGACGTGGGCAGAGCATGAAACAAATGAAAGCACACAACATCGTAATTCAACACCGTCGTATCAGCTGTAACATACTCCTCAATGAGCAAGGCTGCTCGACGCAGACAAGCGAGCCAAAGCCTACTGGACAGAAATCAACACATCATTCACGCCCGATTTAGAGACCCTATATCTTCCAAAATTACACTACGAGGGGAATTCAAAAACGTACAAACTCTACACAAGTATGCATGCTTTCATTTGCGCATTGCACAGCCACGGAAACGTGCCATATTATAAGCGGCACGGAAATGATTACACCAAGTCTTTACAGACAACCGGATTCGAACCCATGACCACACACCACACGCGTACCAAAAACTAACTATCCAATGGTATTTTTGGTACACGGAACACAAGCAAAACCCACACTGGGAAAGCCCCAAGCCCTGTCACACAACGCAAACATAAAACACAAAGAATGGCATGAGGTCACGGGTCTGAGTTCCAGTAAAAATTTAGACACAAAGGAGAACAGATATTCAGGCGTCCAATCATACTGAAATTGGCCCATACAAGTGCATGAACAGGGAATACTACATTTCCTCCCACCAAAAGCCAGACATAAAATTTCGAATTACACCAGGCATAGAGGAATACATTTCACGAACACAGGTAGGAAAATTTCGCAAGACACAGGTCTTAGAGAACAATGGCCACACGACGTCATTACCTAACTAGGGTGAATTGCTACATTAGGCTAGGAATCCAAAACAATGACCACACTTGCTTACTTGCAGAATTGCACATACCAATTGCTGACTGCAGACTATTCACACTGCAATACTGCGGTGACGAGACACTATTGCGTATAGCCCGTGACCATGAAATTACACACACATAACAATTATAACGCCATACATTTTTTTTCTCCACACTGCAAAATCATTTGGCAATGGACAAGACGTGACACAGCGAAACTTATCTTGGGCCTATAGGGCACGGTCGCAAGGGCACGTTGGCAAGCCACGGGCGCCTTCTGCCCACAAAGGCGATACATATTAGGACTTAGCCTCATAACAGACCAACCGTCCGCGTGGTGTAGCGGAACGTAGTCACACACACACACACACGCACTCACCAATTAGGAGCGAACATAGGGACTTTGAGGAAACAGGACCTCCCCTTAATAACTTCTTTTCGCGATTCTATTCCCCAAATAAATCATTACAGATGACTAGCACATGACCAGTCGCGTTACGACCACTGGCCACATCTACACTGCAAATGGCCGACCAGATTAGGTCATGCAGCCCTACTATCCCAAGGCGCGGATAGAAAGCCAACATGGACCAAGGGAGGACGACAGGAGAACAGGCTACCAGCGTACCACCTTACTCCCTTCCCATAACCTTCTCAAGCCTGACATAAACAACGCAAACACATCTACACGACCATAAACAGCTACACTACATTACAAAATACACACTGGGGTTGATGGACTTCATGCGTCTAAAGAGCAGGCAAGCTACGCCTTGAGCCCCGTTGCACCGCCTGAGTATTAGGGGTGGCTCAGCAAACATTAAAGAAGCATAATGCGCCTCTCCAAATGAGAGAGGAGGCCATAGATACATATTAACCATGCTTTGGCACTTAAGCTCTCCCGCATGAAAGGAACATATGGTATTATGCCCCATCCTACACCTATCCGTACATGAAGGCAAAAACTTCATATCCAGACACATGCATGAGTATCCCATCCAATTACCAGGGATTTTAATATCAAACCTGCATGAATTTTCGTATTTTTGCAATCCCGGGAATTACCTCCCCACTCCACTCACTATAGAAGCATCCCAGTGCCACCACCGGTTCTAGGCCACCACTAACGTGGAACCCAAAGGTGCGCAAAACCCTTCCTACCATGCTTTAAGCCCACTCAACGAATAACTACCCCCAAATCCTAATAACAGGGTACCTGACATTACAGACCCTACTAACACCTCCATTAAGGTAAAGAAGGCATTATTGCTGGGAAGCTGACATAGCGATGGTAGGCCAGAAGTAGCCTATGTACTTAGAAGATCTGCAACCCCGCTACACTGGAAATATTTCACATTTTACACAGAGGTTGAACCATTCACACAGGTTACGGCACATTTTTTTTTCTCTCTTACAAAGGAATCTGATACGAACTGATGGTTGACAACGGTGTAAGCCGAAGGTCAGGAGGGACCACATTGGAGCAGAGCTGGGGAAGGCGATGTGGACCCTTACCCCAGTTGGCTCATCAAATCACTGACCTGACCAAATAGACGAACCACGTAAGGTCAAAGCATTCGGGACCTGACACGGGCAAACATCGAGATCTAGGGGTGCATATTAGCCCATCCCCCTTGTCGGAGAACGTTACACCCACTATGTGTCACGGTCATCGAAGCCGAGATCTGCAGGGTGACTTTCTGAGGATGGCGGGAGAAATAGCTCACTCAGCGCCGGCCTCGGGAACTATCCCTAGAGACGACCCCATATTATGACTAGACTGTTAGTTAAATTTACGTCAGTAGGACTTCCATGGCGGGGAGTCAGACTCCTATTCGTCAGGAGTGAAGCAGGATCCAAGGGTTCAGCAGGACCAATCCTAGATCCGACAAGTCCTTACCCCGCGAGGTGAAGGTGAAGACCACGACGGTAATCGATAATGAAGAATGGAATATGAATATATATATATGGAATGTACGCGCTCATTCGGTCCTGCGCCCACGTAAATGGACGACAACGGGTCGCCAGAGTTCTTAAATGAGTAGCATAGCGGGCACTCAAAAGGGTTCAGTGGGCCAACCCAGCAATGCCGACACAGGCGAAGAGGACTCCCCGGACGCTCACTTCCCGGAGGACACATGAATACAAATATTGCGGCCGACACAGGCGAAGAGGACTCCCCGGACGCTTTCTTCCCTGAGGATATTATGCCATTGGACCACACTGTCCAAGGCCCACATAAATGGCGACGCAGCGGGCAGTCAATGGGCATTAAGAGAGGGGCATTGCGCGCCCCTCACAGGAGCCAAGTGGGCGGCTCACCTACGTCAAATAGGAACAGCACACGGTTATGAACACGAAAGTTACAGCGGGCAAAACGGTTAGCTTAGTGGCACCGTAAGGCGCCTGCACATAGGTTAGTCCTAGTAATAGACGTCGACACCTAGAGTTAAGGGGACGGAATCTAGCGACCCTAGAGACAACCGGTGTTTCTGGGGCTCGTGCGGGTGGTGATCTGGGGATTTAATTGCCCCAGGCGATCGTCCTAGGCCAAATTTAGTTGTAAGATGGTTGCATTTGACACGCAACCTAGGATTAAGCAAATTTATTCACCGCTGTGGCCAGGTATGGCGCAGCACATTTCGGCAATAGATTAAGGCAACCCTCTCGGCTTAGTAATAGTTTTTTTTTATTATTAGACCATAATTAAGTTAGATAGTATTAAGTAACGCCGGTCGGCACTCGGTGACTATAAATCCGTTACCGAGGTAAGCCCGACAATACTTAGGATAAACTAGATTAAGATAGGAATAATCAAAGTGGAATATATCGGCACCCGGTAACCACAATTCCGCTACCGGGGTAAGACCAACTATATATTATTTACGGCATTACGGCACCGTATAGGGTAAGCCCGGCCTTGCAGCTAAGTAACATTAATCATGGTTTTTTTTCAGTAAAAGACCAGCTTCAACCAGTACTAATATGTTTTTTTTTCTAAACCTCGCCATTTTTTTTCTCACAGGCATCGTCACCAGATACAGAAAACTGGTGACAGGAATTTCACTGCCATATAGCAGTGGCATATTATTTACAGCATGCCATGATGTGTACTATTTTTTTTATTTTTTTCAACTTGCACTAATCCCGACACACTCGCAAACACTCACCACATTTTTCTTTTTCAGCTACACACTCTAAAATGAATCTGCACAGCAGGACTGGTGCCTGTGGGGTACCAGGCTTACTGGCAGATCAACTCAATTAAAACACATAAAGCGTCAAAATGTGACGCAGATTACGACAATGAGGGCGCAACCGGTTTGTGGCAGTGACTCTCATTGTCAAGTGTGAAAGCATTCACCCACAGAGGATGCTTCACAGGTTAGGTATTAAGCACACATACAAGCGGTACGACCACTATACCGTACCAAGAAGTGGCCGTACAGAATCAGCCGTGAGACGGCAAGAGTACGTACAGACGGGTAGCGTGCACGCGAGGTACCTCATGAAAACTATAATTATAAGGGATTAGCGCGATTAAGTAGACATAAGGTCATTGTAAATTATAATTTTTCAGGATAAACTGTATACCATTATTCCACTAGACATAAGGTCATAGTAATTTATAATTTTTCAGGATAAACTTTCTACAATTATACACTATATATATTTTTGTTTGTTCACCAATATGCCAATGTCCAGCATGTGTATGATTTCTTTTCTTTCATTTTTCCTTCTTCTAACTTCCCCATTTGTCAGGGTGTTCCGTTTTTCCCACACAAATAAATACTTTTGAATATTTCCCTTAATTTATACCCTGGAACACCCATTTTTCTATTTTCTTCTACCTTTCTTATTGCAGGGAGCATTTTTTCCCTAAGATGGGGCGGACGACGCAATCATCCGTTCGGCCCTGGGTTTTTCCTCCCTGCACAAATATGTGACACGTCACCATCAGAAACCATGTTTTTTTTTAAACTAGCAATATGCCAGCAAATGCAAGGGCAATTTTTTTTTTACATATCGAATTTATTTTTATGTTCAATTTTTCTCAAAATGTCAATTTTTTTTGTTGTTTGTTTTTTTCACAATGTCAATGTATACGTATATATGTAAATCCCATAACCCTCCCCTCTGAACACGGGCTCACCTCACACCCACACTTCGATACGACGCCACCAGGAGATACGAGAGGGTTTTCCAGGACCATTACGTCAACATCCCAACTTCCAGTTCCGTTCCCGTTCGCGAGGACGCGAACAAATGAAGGAAGACTCTTGTACAGCATCCCAGGGGTATGCACCCCTTGGAGACCATCCCCCCAACATCTGGCTAAATCCCCTAAAATGGCAACCCTTGGAAAGCCGGGGCAACATCCATTAATACTGTAAGGACAGCTTGCTACTCCATAAAGCAGCTCAAGCCTTACGTAATCATTACACTCAGCGACATAGTACTAACTGGGCCAATACATTGCTGACAGGAGGGCGTCAGAAGGTATAAGACGACGTCCTAATGAGGTCAAACTCTCTCTCCATTGTCAGTGCTCCATCAAGACGGCCGAAGCTACGCTGGTGTCAACCGAGGTGAGTCAGTCAATCGTGTTCAGAGTTCCTATTTATGTAACCTGCAACCCACAACTTGTATCACATTATAAACATAATTTCATTCCCTACAAGGGACTCACACAAAGAATATCACAGACCAATAAAACACTTGGTCCACACTCTACACTAGCATTACTGTTATACGCCTCTTTACATCCCAACGCCCTTCCTTATTCCCGTCACGTAAAGACGTGACAGACGGTAAGCCATTAGCGCTAACTCAGGTATCTTTGTGTTTCTCGAGCCGGCTGCCAGCAAGCAGCGCGTGCCACCCGGCTGATACGAGCAGAGTCGATTACATAACAAGCAGTCAGCTGAGCGACTAGTACAGCGACCCTTTGCAGTGGGTCCCATCCCCTCAAACACTACCACATTATTTATAGGAACGCCCCCTAGTTCCTAGCACACCACAACACACTACACTGGTCAGCTTGCCCTGTCAAGGGGAGCTACCCTTCTTTAGGCACAACCTCATAAATTAGTACAGCAACTCTCCCTTTTAGATCCACCCCCAAATAAGGGATCTAAAACAATATCTGGCCTCTCCATGATCACCTTCCCCCCATTAATTTTCTTATATTTAAATCCCAGATCGTGCAACACTTTCAGTGAAGAAAGGCTTCCTTGAAATAATTGTGCCTCTCTGAGCAAAAACAAGAAGTTTGCGACATGTTGGAATTTCTTTCCTAAAATAATAGCTATAAATATGCCGTCTAACAGCATCTTGTTGAAAGCCATCTAAATTAGTGACTACCCCTTCTCTATGCCTCTTCTTCCCTGGAGTTGATAGTTTAGACGGGCCAGCATCATCAGACAGGAACTTCCTTTCCGTCACTCGGTATAACAGTGATTTCACTCTCACCAAGAGTCTTGGCAGTTCTTTTCCTCACCTGAACAAATGGAATCAGAGGTTCCTCCCGTAAGCGCATACTTTCCTCTTCTTCCTCCATAAAATTCCTCACCGCACATACCATCTCCTTTACTTGGCTATGGAGAGTCACACCACGGCCTGAAGTTGTTCTGTCGCAGAGAATGGATCCTGGGCCTTCCGCGAGCATGTACCGATGCCATTTTTACACAACGAAAATAGGCACGATGATGCAAATAAAAGAAATAAACTCAAAATCTGTATATACACACGCTTCCAACAAAAACAGAACGATAACGCTTACTGTAGCCTATGAAAGAATAAGCAAATGCACTTCAATATATACACGGGATATTACTAATGGCAGTGACGAGTTAGTTCACAGTAGAACACTGCGTCAAACCATGTGCTCACTGCTGTGTCGGCATTCATTGCAACCCTGCTCGCTGTTGCTATGGACACCGTTACCCCTCTTGTCTCCACTCCTCACCTCACCATTCAAGCGGATGGCAGCTTGCACCGTTCATCTTTTGTAAATCAGAGTATAACACATAGAATTTAACATGTATGCAGCGTTTAAACCCTAAGTGTTGTCCACGTTGTCATGGATGATGCCATTTTGTGTCTAGGGGAATTTTGTAAGTGTAAATTCCATTCCATGTCCACATTAAAGCTATTGACTCAAGTTGGCAGGCTGGTTTTGTTGAGATAAAATAGAGATGAAAATAGTACAAGAGTTATTAGAAGACTCTATCGTCGCCAAGGCTGCAAGATACCAATGTAATTGATAGTGATTTTGTACTGCATAAGGAAACAGTAGCAAGGCAGCTGGAAGCAAGTTAGACATGTCCAGTCCTCAAATTGTGTTCATGCATCTTTGTAACGATGAATTTGTAACCCACTAAGCTCCAGTGAGATTGAGAAATGGTGTCAGAAAAATTTAAAATCCTGAAGAGATCATGAATCATCAGCAGGGTATAATGGCTGTAGGCCCTATGTGCAGTGCAGGATTTTTTTAGAATATTAATAGCTGGAGGATATTAGATCCTAATAATCGCCAGTAATATATCCAAGATCAGCAAGATATCACCTTTATAGCCTACTTGGTGAAACCTGCAAACTTCATTTTCTACATTCTAAGATTCTTCCAGACAATGTGTTAATGTGCTTGAGATGCTTATATTTATAACCAATGTCCTAGATAAAATAATGTCTGTAATACATTTTGTGTGTGCTTATTATAATTAAGTGTAAACATTACTGTGTCATTGGATGAAGATTACTTGCAATTTGCTAGTGTTCTTGAAGATACGGGCATAGTTTTGTACTCCAGGGCCCTACCAATCACCACATCCAGAATTCTCTGTTAAAGCTCTAGATTTACCCATTTAAAACCGATTTACCCAGTGTGTAGTACTGTTAACTGCTTATTTTCCATGTGGCCTGCAAGGATGCCCATGTTCTTTTTCAGGGGGAATGGATGTGGTGAGGAGTATACGATATTTTCTGGTAGGAAGGGGAAGGGGGGGGGACTGGGTATGTTATAAAATTCTTCATCCCCAGACCACCAGGGTGAAACAAAAAATAAGAAAAAATAATTAAAAGTTGAGGAATGCTTTCATTTGAATAATTTGAAAGGTCTCGTTTGACATTTGGTGGAGATCTTGGACATCTTATTGGGAGGGAGATACCATGTCCGTGTAGCCAGCATAGATCCAAATTACAATGGCAAGTATGGTCTTTCTTTAATTTTAATAAATGGAACAGTTCCACCTACATGGAGTAGGGGTAAGTAAAGTGGCTTCTTGTCCAGGTGACCTGCTTTGCGAAGGAGTATTTGAAACCTGATATAGGATTTATTCTTCAAAGCTTCGCACAAAGGCTCTTGATAGAATGATTTGAATCCCACTCCTTGCATCCTGGAAGTGTCTTCCCAACTCAACTGTAAATAAAAGCTAACTGAAAACCACTACCACATCCTTTTCTATTACAAGTACAGTACACACATAAGTGCATGGGGCTGATATCCACGACATTTCAATCCACTGAATTAACTCACAATGAATAAGTTTCCAAGGTCCTTCATTTGTAGTAATATACTTCGTTATAAAAATCTTGAGCCCTTAAAACCATAAATTTGACCTAAGCCTAACTGGGAACGGGAGAGAACCGTTAGTCCAACATGAAGGTAGTTGCCACAAGAAGTAAACCTGCCACTGTAGGGGATTGGTGTCAGATAAAAGGCTCTCTGCTAAAGGAGGTAAGTATAATCTCAGCAATTCATATATGTACCTGAAGTAGTCCTATGCATTAAATTTTTGTTGTTGAAAAAGATTGTCTTATGGTAGGCCTACTCAAAAAAGCAAAATGCTAAAAACCACGAGTGTAGGCTCAAATTTCTTATATTCATTTTTATTATTTTGGGGCATGAATGACCCTTCCCTTGCAATAAATGAAGCACTGGATACTTTCTCCTAATGCAATGCATGGTTGTTTCTTCTTTTTTTTTAATTCCAGCTGCTTTTAAAGTTAAACTTACATGTAAACTGGTATATATGGAAACAACTTATTGATGAACGAAGATAAGAGGATAATATGTACAGTTTTGTATATCTGCATAAACTGGAACATCCATTCAACGTTTGTATTACACTGCTTAATATTCTACTGCTCTAAGGTTTTGAGCTAGTGATAGGGGTGGCTTTCTTCCACAGCTTTTAACTTTATTTTTGAGTATCCTTAAATTCACACTAACAAATTACTCGGCTATTGGTAGGCTTCTATAGATGAGAATACCTTGGTGCAATCAATGCGGCGAGGCGAGCGAGCGACACCACTCCTCTGACGTCACAGATCCGCGCCATGGCCTGTCTTTCTCGTCGGCCACGGAACATAACGTATGACGTCAGCGCTACCTCTGCCTAGAGTTAGCATCACTGTCGCCATAAGGTTCCACAGTCTTTTCTAAACGCTGGATGCTCTATAGTGGTTCTCGAGATTACCCGTTACATCCAAGAAACGGGGAGTTTGTTATATACTATGTAATGTTTACACGTTTGTGTAATCTACATACAGTAGAGTCTCGCAAACTCGGCACACGGTAACCCGGCACTCCGGATTTATCGGCCACCCTGACAGTAGAAAAAAAATTATGATTTTTGTTTGTTTTTGTGTTTCTGCATGGAGAGTTATTATGTTTTCGTTCGTCGTCTCCATCAATGGAATTATCGACAGTTGAATACGACGCGAAACAAGTTGACCTACAGTACATATTAGGAAGAGTAACGACGACCTGAAAAATACAGGAAGCTGTACAGTACTGTAAATGCACAAACTGTTGGCAGTAAGAAGTAAACAAACGGTTCTCGCGCAGAGCATTATATTTATTTGATGGCGCATTCTCCGCAATTCTGTTTCTTCGCCGTCTTCGTGACGGGGCTTCAAGAAACAGGTTACTTACATATTTATTTGCAAAAAAAAAGTAATTGGTAATTTTCATTAAGTGAAAAAGCTATTTGCCTACGGGAATTGTTTTGTACATACATTATACTATACAGCATACATATTTTATATTTAGCCTACTTTTCACATTTTACAAAAATGAGGGAAAAGTAGACTTATGAGATCGGGCAAATCTGTGTCTGTCTGTCTGTCTGTCTGGCTGGCTGGTTGTGTGTGTGTGTCCCCCTATCAACTCCTAAACGGCTGGAGCAATCTAAACAAAATTTGGTAGGAGTAAAGATCTATACCTGAATATCTCACGGCCATATTTGAAAATGATGTCAGTCCTACCAACTGCTAAAAAATCGCAATTGAAATTTGAGCTCCATGTTGGATATCATGGAAGGTATGAATGGGAGCTATTTCAAAATTGGCACACGTATAGATAAAAATATTGCAGTTTAATTTCCAGGAGGCCATACATGGTAGTGTTGCCAAAATGGTTATAAGCCTGCTGATAAGTCCAATTTTAAAATGCATATAACTTCTATACTATCAATTGGAATTCAACTAAATTTCGTATGCTGTATGTGTACATAACCAGATATGACTGAGCGTATTCCTAAGAACCACCAGGACTGCCAACTGTTAATAAATGCTCTAAATGTATTTTATCCAAATACCAATATATCAGAAAGTATGCAAGCCGACAGCTTTAAACTATGCATACGTATAGTACCTGACATTCTATATTAATTTGGAGTAACTTATATACGTCAGTGCTACCAACATGATTCTAAGCCTGCTGAGAAGTCCAACTTTAAATACATGTAACTTCCATACTATCATTTGGATTTCAACCAAATTTCGTATGTGCTATGTGTACCATAGCAGGTATGACTATGCGTATTCTTAAGAGCAACCAGGGCTGCCAACTGTTAATATGTGCTGTCTCTATTTTGTTTACCCTAATATCAATATATCAGAAAGTATGCAAGCCAATAGCTCTAAACTTTGCACACGTATAGTATCTGGCATTCTGGATGAATTTGGAGTAACTAATATACGCCAGTGTTGCCAACATGATTCTAAGCCTGCTGATAGGTCCAATTTTAAAATGCATGTAACTTCTATACTAACTAATGGATTTCATTCAATATTGGCACAACAATAGATCATATTATTTCAGATTATTTCTGACCTATACATGCATGACATTGTTGCCAACATGATTTTAAGCGCGCTGTTAGATCCAATGTTTAACTGCATGTAACGTCCATGCTATTCATTGGACTTCAACCAAATTTTGTATTCTCTACCTTAAGGGATGGAACTAAGAATATATTCAGTCACTAGGGCTGCCAACTGTAGTCCCCTATTAGGCTACATTATGTCAGGTATACATTATTTCGAACTAATTAGAAATTTCTATATTAGCAACCTAATTTCGTCATTATTCTAGATAGATCCATATAGATTCATCATTGGCATGAATCTTAAATTTTAAGAAAAGTAGGCTGTTTAGTTCGTCACAGAACTTCTTGTTTATTTAGTCAATTTACCCTCTAGGTTGGTGGTTCCCACGGACTCAGCGAGGGAACTCACCACTACCGCCTCTATGGGCAGTGTCCTGGAGCCTGCAACATCTGGTCGGGATGGATACAACTGCGGAGGTGTGATCAGCACTTCGCCCAGGCGGCCTCAACTGCAAAGCGAACAGGGGCCTCATGAGGGATGGGAAGCGATGGAAGATTGGGATCGATAGGCGAGGAAGAGGAAAGGAGGCGGCCGTTGCCTTACAGTAGGTACTGCCCCCGTAAAATGAATTATACGGGATGAAAATGGGAATAATACATTTTTTTCGAAGCCCATGATAAAATTTAACCAAGGAATATGATGGCCGGAACTTGGCAGAAACCAGTCGTGAGGCGACGTCGAGCAAGGAGGGAAATTTCGTCACGTGATTGTATTGCGCAATGGAAGTTTCTAGAAGCTTGGAATCGACCTAGCAACAGCAAACATTCCCAGGATTTGTTTAAATATTGTTATAAATTATCCCATTGGATATGAGCTTACAGCCAATAGGAAGACGTTTTCGAGAAGACGGGAGTTCCAGCAACTAAATTTTTATAGATATTTAATTAATTTAAGCCCTTCTAGAATGAACTTATATATTGGAAAAGAGAAGAATATGATAATAAAATATTGGAAATATTTTATAAGTCAATAGCAAGTCGTTATTGGGAGAAATAAGCGATTTGCTAGAGCCCGCGCGAATTCGAGAAGGAACGCGAAAAGGCGGCTAGAATCGGTAGACTTGGAGGGGAGACGCCAAGCACCGGGGCTCTTGTGTATCAGAAGCAGATAGAAGCAATATAGTCAGCGATGGAGCTTCGTGAATGTCTTCTTAGTGAGCGATCATGAGACTTGATGCACAACTCTATTCTAGTGAATTCTTGTCGAACATGAGTTCAACATTAACATCAGAGACTACAGAACGATATTCAGATTCCATCTACATGAATGTTCGTTATACGAGTGAGGTCCAAGACTTTCTCTTCAAATGCCTTTTGAAGTGGAAAGCAGAACTTTCGACGCTACTCACTGTATTGATGAGACTGTGCTGTGACGGAGATAGAAGAAACATCAAGATTATCAAGAGGTGCAGGGTTTTCCCGGTCACAAGGAAGATGATGATTGGAGGCCCGCAGTTCGATTCCGGTCGGAGATTGCTGTTTCCAGTGGGGGAATTCGTTCCTTTCCTGAGGTCACGAGTTCGTGGAGACGAGCTAGGATCCAGCCCAGATCTTTGGGAGATGTAACATCAGAGTATTTTGTTATACTCTACCTTGATCTTCTAGACTTCGAGATCAGGTAGCAGTGTTCACTAACCTTGTAGTTAGAGCTTGTATAACATTTTCTGAGCAAATCCTTTATCCATTTTCCGACACTGTATTTATGTACTCCATGTATAGCATTTTTATTCTTCGAAATGTATTATAGTGATCGTCTTGCGACGCTATTAACTTCGTTTGTTAGGAATCCAGTTTCTGAACTGAGATTATTTTACTTGTTCGAGGAACAAGCTTTTGTCATTTCCTTTAAGGAACAGTAATTTTATTTTCGACGTTTTTGTATTCATTCTGAATGCAGGTGATAGACATTTTCGTCTATGTTACCCATTAAATTAATTTTTATTAGTTTAATTTGGGCATTTTATCCGTCGAGAAGAAACGTCAAGAAAGAAGATCTTGGTAGTTATATATTGTGAAATATCTTGTCACATTGTGGAAATGAAACATTTAACGTGGACACGATTATTATCGTCAGAACTCATAGATATTCTTTCTGAATGAAGAGAATACGAATATGACTAACTGTATGTTTTTATTGAATAAAGCTTTGAACTTTCAGTCATTTAATTTATTTGGAATCTTGAATCTTCTTGGAAGATTTATTATCATCCGACGTTAGGGTAGTTATATTCCGATATCCTCGTCGTAATAGATTCTTGTTAGACACAAACACATAGTTATGATGTTGTGATTAAATATTTACGAGGTGTAATATCATGTCACGTTGTAGACATAATATTCCTTCCTCGATTAAAGTCGAACCCAGATGTGTGAAGATGAGATGTAGTATTTTTATTAAATGTATGCAACACAGCTTATACTTATCAGAGTATCGTTTCAAGAGTATTAAGTGAGCAGGTCAGTATAGTAAATTCCAGAGGTCGTTAAGATGCATAAATTAATAATTTAACAATTGTTGTTATTGTTCATGAGACCAGCGATTGTGGCGACAACGCTGAGAAATTATGCCCTTTTGTAGGAATGCCAGGTTGAAAGAAGTGGAGTTGATAACCCTTTGATAGTGTTTTTTTTAATGTATTTCCGTATGTAGTTGGCATACGAGGTTATTGCGAAGGTGTGTTCCGCATTTTATAGTACAGTCATTGCGTGGGCATGACTAGGATTGGCAAGGCATTAAAGTGTGAGTAGAGAGTACTCCTTATTTTGTTATACACGACCTGGGATTTAGAGAGGACAGGAAGGGTCACGGTTGAAATTGGAAGGGGAAATTGATGATGTCAGCTGTTATGCTATACTTTTATCGAGATTATTAAACCTAAACATGTAACAGCATATGTTTCACCTTCAGTGGTCGAATGTATTTAAACTATTTTGACACCAGATCAGATACGAGAGACTGGTGGTGGTTATTTCTGGTGATGTAGAAGATTTTAAGGATCACAGTTCACTTTATTTGACATGACTGCTAGATCTGATAACAGGCTCGAGTGTATTTAGACGCTATTACTTTGAAAGGACTATAGCTCTTGCTATAAGCGTCATTATAAATTCATTTAGTGTTAACCTTTATTATTTGCCAATCGAGTGTATAACATGTTAGGAATAGGAAGTTTATAGTTTGTTTAACGTAGAGGTTAGAGTATGAATGAGTATGTGACTATATGTGGTTTGTTTCTTGTTCAGTGCAAATTAAATGAACTCCATTGGGACGTCACAATGCGGGAGTATGAATGTTAGTGTGTATAGAAGTTTTATATCAATAGCATGTAGGATTTGCGTACAGTTCACGTATTTGTCTGACGTGAATCTGCTTCATTTTAACACAGTTTTTATTGTTATGGAGAGCACATTTGTGGACCAGGCGGGAATAGCGAGGACTTCTTAAAAACTCGTTTCTAGCCAAGGCCATAGCTCGGCCAGGCCGCACAAATGGGGAGAGTTGTTGCGATCCGCACGGCTCGCGCTCTTTCTTTTTTTAAACCAGCTAGACTGGGAATGTAGCGGTGAATGTTATGTCATCGGACACGTGGCGAGGGTCGCGTGCGCCGAGCACCCATATGTGCTTGGGAGTGTGCCAGAAGAATGTAAATACACAGAGGTGTGTAATTCTTGTACAGCTTGATGTATGGACACAAGCTACACCAAATTTTTTCATTATGTTCATAGAACGCAGTTCTGTCAGTGTCGTGAGTGTAGAGATGAGCGAATGGGAGTGTGTATTTTATTTTGTTGTGTGAATGTTTAGCCTTAGTTTTCATTTTGTTATTAAATCATTTAGTTTTATTAGAAGCCGTGTCGTCATGATTCATTTTATATATAAGGATATGTAACTGTGAAACCCATTTTAGGTCCGGAGAGGCTGACCACGAGATCCCCGAGAATAAGGTAGGTGTTTTACTGCGAGCTAAGTGTATTTTTCTTGTAATTCACAGTTGTATTGTAATTTCCGGCACGTATATTCGCGAGGGTCTAGTTGGAAGTAGATCCTTGACTAGTATTTTGCGCCGGAGCAGTCAGGGTCTACGAATCCAGCTGTTGCTTCGGATATCCAACGGACCGCCTCTAAAATATACGGGGACAGTGGAAAGATGGCACCGTAGACTTTGGGGCCCAAAATAGCTTCGTGAGGCCATTTAGAAGCTATCCAGATGACAGCTTAATTTTTAAGTTTATGGGATTAATTAACCATATCATCTGCGATGAGCCAGAGTGTAATTATATAGGTTATATTTGCTTTGTTTTTAATAAAATTTCACTCAAACGAAAGATCAGATCTTATGGATAGCCTGAGAGAGGAGTAATCGGTTATATTTTTCGGAATGACCTATGATCAGAATCTATTTTCATTTTACCGGCTCATGGTTATAGGCAGCCATGCTAATATAAAGCTAACTTGTTTAATGGTGATAAATGTAAATATTCTTTATGGTAGTATATTTAAAATTAATCACACGCGAACGTTTAGGTACTGGTATTTTAAAATAAGATGTATGGTGATTTAGTATTAAGTTAATGTTAAGGCGAGACGATAAGATTCCCAAATACATGGATTGAAAGGATGCTCTAAAGTGTTGCTATATTGCTCTATTTGTTTGTACTCCTATAGCACATTTATTATTGATATTGTTGTAATGCCAATGTTGGCGGCAGACGATGTCCGTAAGATGATGGGAGAGATGATGGAGAAAATGGACAACAGCATGAAGGAGAAATTAAATAGTGTGGAAAATCAGATTAAAGAGAATCTGAAAGTAAATGTTATTGATTTACAGAAGAAATTGTACGAGGCAAAGAAGGACAGAGACCAGCTAAAGAAAAATCGACAGGCAGATCTTGACACTGTGGTTAATAAGGTCAGTGGTGTAGTGTAGAGGAGAGTTTTAAGGGAGATATTCAGGGTATGCAAAATTCTTTACAGGGATTGCAGACCAGCTCCGCTGAATTGAAAGACAACGTTGCCAATGTTCAAACTGAGGTTACCCTGGTGAAATCTAATGTTGCCAGTGTACAATCTAAAGTAGAGGGTGTGCATTCTGATGTTGCACTAGTCAAAGATGATGTGACTTTTGTTAAAGATGATGTGTCTCTTGTAAAGTCTAATGTTGCTAATGTTCAGTCAGAAGTTGCCAATGTAAGGTCAGATGTGTCCCATGTTCAAACAAAAGTAGATAAGGTTCAGGAGAATGTAAACAACATGCACATCAATGTTAATAATGTCCAGACAGAGATAACTAGTGTACAAAATGATATCGGTAAAGTACAGTCTGAAGTTAATTCTATGTTTTTTGATGTAAGTAAGGTCCTAGGAGACATTAATAAGATCAGGAAGGAAGTGGAAGAGTATAAAACACAATGTTCAGAAGGTATAGGTGCTTTGAGATCACAATTTGTTGACGATTCCCTAAAGACCATTGTTTCTTTAGCCGAGTTGAAAACAAATGTTGATACTCTGCGTAGTCAGGTGATAGACCAGAATAAAATTTTGAAGGAGGACATTGAACTAGATATAGCTGAAATGTTGAAGGCTAATTTTGTCATTTGGAAAGACGAATGGGATAAGCCGAGCGTGGAACGTATTAAGCTAATTCAGGGTAAAGTTGAAAGTAAGCTTGCCAATACGCAATTACAGATCAACCGTGATGTAATGTCTGTTAGGTCAGATCTAGGGAAGCGTATTGATCAACTATTACAGAGACAGGTTGACGACATGAATCAATCGGTCGAGGAAAATCAAGCGTTAAAAGAGACGTTAGAAAGTCGTAGTAAACCGTTAGATGAAAGGATAGACACAGTAGTCACCGTCGTAAATGAGATTAAGGAAGGAAAATCCACTAATATTGAGGAATACATTAGTGGGAAATTGAAAAATCTGAGCTTAGGAGACGTGGCAGATCTTGAAGTCTATAAGGAGGATATGAAGAAAGAAATAGAGAAGCAAGTGAAAGAGTTGATTGCGGAGATAGAAGAGAGGGAGAAGATAGAAACGGAGGACAATGGAGATTATCGTAGAAAACTCGGTACGGAAACAGGAGATAGAGAAGGCAGAATAAAGGATGTTAGGACACCATGAGATACTCGAAGATAGGAATAGAGAACCCGAAAGAGAAAGGAAGGAATATCGTCCCAGTTTCCAAAATTCTCAACAGAGAAATGTGACGGTAATCCGTAATTTTGAGGACAAACCGCGAAAATTTACCAACCTCGATTCTTACACCCCAATTGAGTATATCAGGAATATCCGTGACTATTTTTCGGAGGCTCACATTCCGAGAGAACGAGAGATGAAAATAGTGGAACGCTATATGGGAGAAGGCCCCCTTGAATGGTTTGCGCCTTCAGGTACACATTTTTGGACTTTGAGGAGTTTGCTGAAGCCCTTATGAAACGTTATTGGTCCATAGAAGCGCATAACAGTTACGCGCAGAAGTATACTCGAAGAAGTATTCGGGTACATTACCGAGGCGTTACGCCGATTTCTTCACAACGCAACTTGCCCGGCTACGTTTTTTGCAACCCCCTCTCTCTATGGTACAATTAATAGATGCCATTGCCAGAATGTTGCCAGTTGAAGTGAGAAGACTGATAATTTCGTCAGGAATCAGCGATTTGGCCGGCATGGACGAACTTCTTCGGAAATTGGATTATACTAGTCCAACGCCCAATGTCGTAGCTAGAAACCAACGTCAGGACTACAAAGATATTAATACTGTGTATATTGATCAGACACAGCAAACAGAAAGCCCAAAAGAACAGGAGAAAAAAATGTAGGTCCAGAAAGAAATACCTATTTTAGAGATAGGCGACCTGAACCAAGGTATAGGAGATTCCGTGGTGGCCGTCCCGATGAACTACAGCAAGGACGTGGAAACTACCAGGAGAATCGAAGAAGCGGTTTCTTCCACAATAATAATAATTATAATGGTCGAAACAACCACAAGGACCAAAATCAGAACCGCGATAGACCACAAAGAAATGAGGTTATGACCAAAGAGGACTACGATGAACGCCATCAAGAAGGAAAGCGATACTTGAAGGAATTAAAAGAAAAGGAAGGCGGAAACGGAAGTAATTCGAACTTTAGCGAAGATCCGATTCCCAGTTCGAGTAAAGAGAATCCCAATGAGAAAGACTCGTATAGGAGATATGGAAGAACACCGGTAGGACGACGAGAGAAGTAGGAGGAGAGCAGAAATACCACCACGCAAGACTAGAAGAGGAGAACGGTCCGATAAATATATCTGAGACGGACGCAGGGAAAGAAGACAGAGAAAACCGTTCCGAAATGAGACTGTCTTTGGGAATAATTGTTATGAACTGTATGATGAAGACAACAATGTCATTTTGGGAAAATACAATGCAAAGAACTTGAAGAAATATTTTAAGAAAGTAGGCTGAAAATTATAATTCATTTTCGAGTTCAGTGACATGTCTAAGGTCCTAATTCGAAGTGGTTAAAAACAATTTTGCAACTGTTTTTTAAATTGAGATGGGAGGGGAATGCCCCCGTAAAAATGAATTATAAGGGATGAAAATGGGAATAAAACATTTTTTTTCGAAGCCCATGATAAAATTTAACCAAGGAATATGATGGCTGGAACTTGGCAGAAACCAGTCGTGAGGCGACGTCGAGCAAGGAGGGAAATTCCGTCACGTGATTGTATTGCGCAATGGAAGTTTCTAGAAGCTTGGAATCGACCTAGCCACAGTGAACATTCCCAGGATTTGCTTAAATATTGTTATAAATTATCCCACTGGATATGAGCTAACAGCCAATAGGAAGAAGTTTTAAAGAAGACGGGAGTTCAAGCAACTAAATTTTTATGGATATTTAACTCATTTAAGCTCTTAGAGAATGAATTTATATATTGGAAAAGAGAAGAATATGATTATAAAATATTGGAAATATTTTATAAGTCAATAGCAGGTCGCTATTGGAAGAAATAAGTGATTTGCTAGAGCCAGCGCGAATTCGAGAGGGAACTCGAAAAGGCGGCTAGAATCGGTAGACTTGGATGGGAGACGCCAAGCACCGGGGCTCTTGTGTATCTGAACGTCGAAGAGGTCAGACGTGTGCGATTGGAAGAGAAAGGAGTTCCGAGTGTTTCACCGGTCTTGTAGAAGGTGACTCGTGGAGACAAGGCTTAAGCAAGGGTGGAATTAGGAGACGGCCGCGCCTTGAATCTAGGTGAAGTTGCGAGGATCACATATACCGCAATCACTTCGGTCTGATCGGCTTCAGAGAATTTATTTCAACAACATATTGTAGCTGACTAGCAGATATTGTATATTATGAACTTTCAGAAGTTTGAGAGAAGTATTTCAGCAACTATAAGTAGTTTTGTAGAGCGCGAGAAAAGTGTTTCTTTCCAGCGCGATACGACACTTTGTCCGAGTGACTGCAGCTCAGGCAACAGCCACGAGTGAGTACGAGTGCATATTAATATTGCTTGTGTGGAACTGTATTACAACACGTAAGTTGGAGATGTATTCCATAGTGAAGAACAATATTCAGTCTAGTATTATTGTAACGGTTTCTTTAGCCCTCACTTTTGCGTGACAAATGTAATGTTTTCTACTAGCCCTGCCTTGCACTTTGAAATATTTACTCTGACTAAGATATGTTGTTTTAATGGGCGCCAAGACCTCAACGCTATGTTGAAATCTAAATTTATATTTAACAGCACCTAGCTCTGGTAGAACACCTTCAAGAATCTTTATACTCAGATCGTGGTATGATTTGATCATTAACCCAACAAACAATTGTATCAGGAGAAGGAATTGGTCTATATCTAATGCTACCTACTGAAAGCAAAGATTGCATGGTTAAAAGAAATGAATTTAACAAGTATAGCAAAATTAATAGTAATAATAATATATTCTGAATTTAAATTGGAGCGTTGCGATTTGAATATTACCGCTAGAAAATTACGTGAAAACGGAGTCGGATAAATTGCTGATTTTACTCTTATTCCCAAGCTATGAAGTTACTGAAATCCTGAAAATGAAAAAAAAAAAAGACGAGGGATTACGTAGTTCTGAGTCATTCGCGCTTACCACTGGAAATTGCCGAAGCATTTCCCTCGTACTGGATGTTGAAGAGAGCTTCCCACAGCCTCCTGGACGTCGTCATCTTCTTCGTTAGTTGATGAGATACTTGTAGATATGATAGCTTTATGGTCCGAACATCGGAGCCAATCACACATACAACCACGCTGGTTAAGTTTTACAACGATAGTCGCCTAGCCTCCACGGCGTGCAAACCATATATGCACTCGTCGCCTCCCCTCTCTGGACCCGGCTTCTTCTCGCCCGCTCTCCTCTGATTGGCTGAGCCACCACGCGCTACCCCCCTCCTCAGGGTCATTACACTCGGCGCGAGGATGATGTCGATTACCGTTCCAGACTATTTCGCCTTTTCTTGAAGCAGCAACCCAGGCTTGCGTCATGCTTCTTGACAAGAATAAGCCTGCAGCCGAATTCCCCGTGACTCATCTCTCTCATAATACCCTCACTGACAAAACTCCGTAAAATTCCGTAATCATATAATTTTCTATGATAATGTTGTTCGTAATAATTTGCTTGATAGTGTTTTCTATGACATAGAAAACCTATCTGTATGCTTATAATTTTATAATAATGCTCCAAAATATACCTTAATAATAATAATAAGTTAATAATAATAATAATAAATTAACATGAAAACTTCTCTCGGCTGAACAATTTGCCGCGTAAATAAATATAGAATGACTTCCTACTGACTTATGTCAGTGGCATAAAATTCCCTCGAAAAAAAACGTTACATATTCGCCCCGGATCATCGGATGATTTACCGTGACGACGGTCCATTATCCGATTATCCCAGACACGTTAATAATCCCCATCCAAAATACATATTACATAAATGAAATCACCCTAAATTACATATGTATACACTCATAACTTTTCTTTACGCACTTTGCGTCAAAGTTTGGTGTCACTATGGATTGCACTTTGCAACCAGTCCAATGTTTTTCATATAGAATAATGTTCCACGGATATTTCCGCCTCTCAAATTTCTCTATGTTGGAAAAATAGACATAAATAATGTGTGAGCACTATGTATATAAGATGTCACATCACACGCATCAAAGGTGTTCTGATATATTTATCACCACAGAACTTCCTAATTTCACTGGAGGCCCCTTCCTTATGGTGAATTTTAATCTCACTGATCTCACTGAGTACACGATCACACTATTGTGGCAGCGCATCGTGACCATAATACTTAATCTCTCTTTATAATAGACGAAATTAATATTGACTTCTGAAAAAAAAACAGTAAATGCGCATTACATATAACACCAAATATTTCTGTGCCGTAATCGCCCTGTCTTCTTAAGTTCCCGTAGACCAAATTCCACTTAATACTAGTTCTCAACTCAGACCAGTTCTCCTCACACAAATAATATCTTTGTACAAATTACCTTAAATTACACACTTACAAATCTTACATGGCGAGGACGTAAACAGAAATCACGTGAGCTGTTATGTATGAGTTTCATGAAGGACTGTCTCGCCTTCTGATGGCCCATCTTTTGTCTCGTGGACGCCTTAGGCAAAAATACCCTGTTCAAGCGCTCACCCATCTCTAGGAGACAAATGGGAATTCACCAGCGCTACCAAATTCTGGCATTGGTGTATCGAGACATTTTAGTGCTCAAGAGCATCCGACAATCCCGTCATATTTCCCTGTACCTTAAAAACACACAATTACTTACATACTACCCCCCCCCCCCTGTGTGACTTATGATACGCCTGCCTGGAAGACCAGATCTTCCACGCACCAAATACCACACTTACTCATTTGATAGGCTGGCTTGCCAGCTAAACACACTTACTTTATGACACATACTTTCGTAGACTATGTATATTATACGTCCCGTATAATCTGTTTCCCTTACTATCCTCCAGCACATATGCTGTTTTGCCAATATGTTTGGAAACTATAAATGTTTCTGTGTCACCTGCTTCCAACCTTGCAAGTGGCTCCCTTTAAATGAACGTCATCACTTGAGAAATAGATTTAACATTTTGGATACAGGCAGCTTCCTTGATTCTATATGGAAAATATCTTAGCAATAGCCTGACTACATCACTTTCCTCCTTCAAACCATCCAGATATTTGCACGTTAATACCTGTCCTAAAAAGTACTCGGTCATAGTGTAGTTTCCTCTCGGATTATATTTCCCACACACAATTCCCTCACGATGCTGAGACTGAATCACCTCATTCCAAAATTTCTCACAAAATGTAACTTTAAAATCTGAAATATTCTCGAAATTGTCTCTGTAGACAGCAAACCAGTATCTTGTCTCCCCTACAAATGCTTGCTCTAAAATTTCAACTACCTGGCACCACTCAATACTACCATCTTCCAACCTCTCCCCGAATTTATTTTTATAGTATTCATGAACTCCATTGGACAACCCTACCGATTACTAAATTTCCCTAGTTCTATTTCCCTGTGTGTGCTATTCACATAAACTGGCCTACTCTAACTATTTTCCTGCCTAATTCTAGCTTTTAACTTCTGTTCTAGTTCAGCAATTTTCTCCTCAGCTTTTCTTTCAATATTAGTTACAGTTAACCTAATGCTCCCTTCCGATGCTTCAACTTTACCACTTAATTTAGCTTGTTTCTCACTAATCTCCTTAATGCTTTCCTTATTCCTCTCCCTTAAAGTATTATCTTCAGTGATTATTTCTGCATGTACTTTATCAATTCTTCCCCCCAGCTATTCTTTAACCTCTTTAGTTGCTACCTGAATTTTGTCAATTTCTCCCCCCAATTGCTTTTTGACCTGTTGTGTTTCCAGTTGTACTAGTTCTTTTAAATTTTCAGCCAGTGTACTCATTCTAATTTCTAACTCCTCCTGTACTTTTCTTAATTTTCTGTCTACATCTGCAATAATCTCTTTAGCCTTCTCTTCCATCACCCCTCTGATCTCACCTCTAATCAGCTCAAATTTATCACTGATTTCCCTACTGTTTTGTTCTAATTTAGCATTTAAAGTTTCAGTACTCTCTCTATTTTCCCTACTGTTTTGTTCAAGTTTAGCATTTAAACTATCACTCAATTCCCTATTACTCTCTTTATTTTCCCTACTATTTTGTTCAAGTTTAGCATTATTTTGTTCAAGTTTAGCATTTAAAGCATCTGTACTTATTTTATTTTGTTGCATAAACTGAAGAAGCAAACTCTCTAACCCTGCTTGACTGTTTTGATTACCCCCCTCAGTATCGGGATTTACCTCCGACATCCCTGTACTGCTCTCATTTCCAAGACTAGCCATACTGCTCGTATCTTCACTATCCAACTGGTGACCACTACGCAACATCATCTCTTCCTCAGCACTACTCATGCTGATACACACCGATAAATGAAAACCCCCCAAAATACAGGCACAGAAATATATACCCTTCTCCTTCCACAAATGTTATTAGGTTTTCAGCCCCAAGTTGGTAGCGACAAGTGTAACGGGTTTTTACTTATCCCCACGTTGGGCGCCAAGTGTAACGGTTACTTTAGCCCTCACTTTTGCGTGATAAATGTAATGTTTTCTACTAGCCCTGCCTTGCACTTTGAAATATTTACTCTGACTAAGATATGTTGTTTTAATGGGCGCCAAGACCTCAACGCTATGTTGAAATCTAAATTTATATTTAACAACACCTAGCTCTGGTAGAACATCTTCAAGAATCTTTATACTCAGATCGTGGTATGATTTGATCATTAACCCAACAAACAATTGTATCAGGAGAAGGAATTGGTCTATATCTAATGCTACCTACTGAAAGCAAAGATTGCATGGTTAAAAGAAATGAATTTATTATATAAAACAAGTATAGCAAAATTAATAGTAATAAAAATATATTCTGAATTTAAATTGGAGCGTTGCGAATTGAATATTACCGCTAGAAAATTACGTGAAAACGGAGTCGGATAAATTACTGATTTTACTCTTATTCCCAAGCTATGAAGTTACTGAAATACTGAAAATGAAAAAAAAAGACTACAGATTACGTAGTTCTGAGTCATTCGCGCTTACCACTGGAAATTGCCGAACCATTTCCCTTGTACTGGATGTTGAAGAGAGCTTCCCACAGCCTCCTGGACGTCGTCATCTTCTTCGTTAGTTGATGAGATACTTGTAGATATGATAACTTTATGGTCCGAACATCGGAGCCAATCACACATACAACCACGCTGGTTAAGTTTTACAACGATAGTCGCCTAGCCTCCACGGCGTGCAAACCATATATGCACTCGTCGCCTCCCCTCTCTGGACCCGGCTTCTTCTCGCCCGCTCTCCTCTGATTGGCTGAGCCACCACGCGCTACCCCCCTCCTCAGGGTCATTACACTCGGCGCGAGGATGATGTCGAGTACCGTTCCAGACTATTTCGCCTTTTCTTGAAGCAGCAACCCAGGCTTGAGTCATGCTTCTTGACAAGAATAAGCCTGTAGCCGAATTCCCCGTGACTCATCTCTCTCATAATACCCTAACTGACAAAACTCCGTAAAATTCCGTAATCATATAATTTTCTATGATAATGTTGTTCGTAATAATTTGCTTGATAGTGTTTTCTATGACATAGAAAACCTATCTGTATGCTTATAATTTTATAAAAATGCACCAAAAATACCTTAATAATAATAATAATTTAATAATAATAATAAATTAACATGAAAACTTCTCTTGGCTGAACAATTTGCCGCGTAAATAAATATAGAATGGCTTCCTACTGACTTATGTCAGTGGCATAAAATCCCCTCGAAAAACACGTTACATTATGAAGATTATTATGGACTAAATTTTTATGTGCGCCAGGAGTAGGCTATAAGCAGATAGAAGGAATATAGTCAGCGATGGAGCTTCGTGAATGTCTTCTTAGTGAGCGATCATGAGACTTGATGCACAACTCTATTCTAGTGAATTCTTGTCGAACATGAGTTCAACATTAACATCAGAGACTACAGAACGATATTCAGATTCCATCTACATGAATGTTCGTTATACGAGTGAGGTCCAAGACTTTCTCTTCAAATGCCTTTTGAAGTGGAAAGCAGAACTTTCGACGCTACTCACTGTTATGATGAGACTGTGCTGTGACGGAGATAGAAGAAACATCAAGATTATCAAGAGGTGCAGGATTTTCCCGGTCACAAGGAAGATGATGATTGGAGGCCCGCAGTTCGATTCCGGTCGGAGCTTGCTGTTTCCAGTGGGGGAATTCGTTCCTTTCCTGAGGTCACGAGTTCGTTGAGACGAGCTAGGATCCAGCCCAGATCTTTGGGAGATGTAACATCTGAGTATTTTGTTATACTCTATCTTGATCTTCTAGACTTCGAGACCAGGTAGCAGTGTTCACTAACCTTGTATTTAGAGCTTGTATAACATTTTCTGAGCAAATCCTTTATCCATTTTCCGACACTGTATTTATGTACTCCATGTATAGCATTTTTATTCTTCGAAATGTATTATAGTGATCGTCTTGCGACGCTATTAACTTCGTTTGTTAGGAATCCAGATTCTGAACTGAGATTATTTTACTTGTTCGAGGAACAAGCTTTTGTCATTTCCTTTCAGGAACAGTAATTTTATTTTCGACGTTTTTGTATTCATTCTGAATGCAGGTGATAGATATTTTCGTCTATGTTACCCATTAAATTAATTTTTATTAGTTTAATTTGGGCATTTTTTCCGTCGAGAAGAATCGTCAAGAAAGAAGATCTTGGTAGTTATATATTGTGAAATATCTTGTCACATTGTGGAAAAGAAACATTTAACGTGGACACGATTATTATCGTCAGAACTCATAGACATTCTTTCTGAATGAAGAGAATACGAATATGACTAACTGTATGTTTTTATTGAAGAAAGCTTTGAACTTTCAATCATTTAATTTATTTGGAAGCTTGAATCTTCTTGGAAGATTTATTATCATCCGACGTTAGGGTAGTTATATTTCGATATCCTCGTCGTAATAGATTCTTGTTAGACACAAACACATAGTTATGATGTTGTGATTAAATATTTACGAGGAGTAATATCATGTCACGTTGTAGAGATAATATTCCTTCCTCGATTAAAGTCGAACCCAGATGTGTGAAGATGAGATGTAGTATTTTTTATTAAATGTATGCACGACAGTTTATACTTATCAGAGTATCGTTTCAAGAGTATTAAGTGAGGAGGTCAGTATCGTAAATTCCAGAGGTCGTTAAGATGCATAAATTAATAATTTAACAATTGTTGTTATTGTTCATGAGACCAGCGATTGTGGTGACAACTCTGAGAAATTAAGCCCTTTTGTATGAATGCCAGGTTGAAAGAAGTGGAGTTGATAACCCTTTGATAGTGTTTTTTTTAAATGTATTTCCGTATGTAGTTGGCATACGAGGTTATTGCGAAGGTGTGTTCCGCATTTTATAATACAGTCATTGCGCGGGCATGACTAGGATTGGCAAGGCATTAAAGTGTGAGTAGAGAGTACTCCTTATTTTGTTATACACGACCTGGGATTTAGAGAGGACAGGAAGGGTCACGGTTGAAATTGGAAGGGGAAATTGATGATGTCAGCTGTTATGCTATACTTTTATCGAGATTATTAAACCTAAACATGTAACAGCATATGTTTCACCTTCAGTGGTCGAATGTATTTAAACTATTTTGACACCAGATCAGATACGAGAGACTGGTGGTGGTTATTTCTGGTGATGTAGAAGATTTTAAGGATCACAGTTCACTTTATTTGACATGACTGCTAGATCTGATAACAGGCTCGAGTGTATTTAGACGCTATTACTTTGAAAGGACTATAGCTCTTGCTATAAGCGTCATTATAAATTCATTTAGTGTTAACCTTTATTATTTGCCAATCGAGTGTATAACATGTTAGGAATAGGAAGTTTATAGTTTGTTTAACGTAGAGGTTAGAGTATGAATGAGTATGTGACTGTATGTGGTTTGTTTCTTGTTCAGTGCAAATTAAATGAACTCCATTGGGACGTCACATTGCGAGAGTATGAATGTTAGTGTGTATAGAAGTTTTATATCAATAGCATGTAGGATTTGCGTACAGTTCACGTATTTGTCTGACGTGAATCTGCTTCATTTTAACACAGTTTTTATTGTTATGGAGAGCACATTTGTGGACCAGGCGGGAATAGCGAGGACTTCTTAAAAACTCGTTTCTAGCCAAGGCCATAGCTCAGCCAGGCCGCACAAATGGGGAGAGTTGTTGCGATCCGCACGGCTCGCGCTCATTCTTTTTTTAAACCAGCTAGACTGGGAATGTAGCGGTGAATGTTATGTCATCGGACACGTGGCGAGGGTCGCGTGCGCCGAGCACCCATATGTGCTTGGGAGCGTGCCAGAAGAATGTAAATACACAGAGGTGTGTAATTCTTGTACAGCTTGATGTATGGACACAAGCTACACCAATTTTTTTCATTATGTTCATAGAACGCAGTTCTGTCAGTGTCGTGAGTGTAGAGATGAGCGAATGGGAGTGTGTATTTTATTTTGTTGTGTGAATGTTTAGCCTTAGTTTTCATTTTGTTATTAAATCATTTAGTTTTATTAGAAGCCGTGTCGTCATGATTCATTTTATATATAAGGAGATGTAACTGTGAAACCCATTTTAGGTCCAGAGAGGCTGACCACGAGATCCCCGAGAATAAGGTAGGTGTTTTACTGCGAGCTAAGTGTATTTTTCTTGTAATTCACAGTTGGATTGTAATTTCCGGCACGTATATTCGCGAGGGTCTAGTTGGAAGTAGATCCTTGACTAGTATTTTGCGCCGGAGCAGTCAGGGTCTACGAATCCAGCTGTTGCTTCGGATATCCAACGGACCGCCTCTAGAATATACGGGGACAGTACCACCCCGGCATTTTGCCGAAGACGAAGTGGGAAACCACAGAAAACCCTCTACTCATTTGGACCACCCGAGGCTGAGTAGACCCCGTTCCAGTACTCATACCACTTTTCAAATTTCGTGGCAGAGCCGGTAATCGAACCCAGGACCTCCGGGGTGGCAGCTAACCAACAGCATACATATTATGAAACTAATTTGTAGGCCTAGTTTTTCTAAGTTTTCTTTTATAATTTACAGTAATTATTTTCCTTGATTTGTATGCAGCACAGTACTGAACTATATATTCAACTACTGTAATTGTAGTGGCTTAATCGTTTTAAAGCTTGGGTTTCTGTTAAAAACAAATAAATGTACTGCATTACTTTTAAACCAAAACAAACAGCTCATTTCGTCTTTTTAACACATTTCCCGATAACCCGGCATTTTCGCGATCTCGGCCACCCTTCGGTCCACATTAGGCCGAGTTGGCGAGACTCTTCTGTATCACTAGCTGATGAAGAAATCTTTGAAGTTTTGAAACATATACTAGTTAATATTATCATTAAAATTATTGGCATGGCGGAAAACAAAAGAATATACGTCACTGTTTATATTTCAACGATTTTAGTTTAAAATGAATCCATAAAAAAAATGGTTCATACTTAACCAATGTAGTCTATGGAGATATTAAAAAGATGGAATATCGACTTCCACGACCACGTCTGCTAATGATGCCAATATTGTTCACCAGGGCAAAACCCCGTAACATACACAACAAAAAACTTGAAGACTTTCTGGTTTTATAACAACAGTTAATTGGAATAACCACTCCGATTCGATGATCAAGTCAAAACCAGAAAGAGTTTTCTGTAGGCTATCTTAAAGAATGTAATTGATTTTAATACCTCTAATACCGCAAGTAACACTCACAATTAAGTGGTATGGATCACGAACGCTTATCTAATTGAATTCATAAGTTATAACCGACACGCCACAACGGAAAATTAATAATCAGCAATGGCTAATAAGGTAACACCTGAAGCCAGCCAGAATTTCTCTGCGACTTCAAGCGCTACGTAATATGATAAGAACGTAAAACTTTCATTCAGCTGGTTGCATTGCGAAATAATTTATATCGTCTCACCTCTTGAAGAACGAAGATTGAATGACCTGGTAAAAGTAAACCCATTAAGACAGATAGGACACTATTGCAAATAAATCTTCGGGTTTATTTCAGGGTTACCACTTCGCCGTTAATTTCTAAAACCATCATTTGTTCGTTCCTGAGGTGAAGATATAAACTATCCCAGAATGACCATTACGAGTTCATATGAGCTAGTGGGTCTATATCAGAGCATGCTAACATGCTATCTTATATCCAAGAGACAACCTTACAGTTAATGAATACTAACTGCCACATCTCTCGTTATCACTGACTAGCAGTAGTGCCCGGCTTCGCCCGGTGGATTTATTTGTTTTATGGATGATAATGAATACTACTACAGAACTGGCACATGATACTTAACTATAGTCTGGGACAGCTTAAATGAGTTACTAGATCAAGACAGGGTAGGCAACATTAACAGCCGTCCCCTATGCCTACGAAAATGTTGGTTTATGGTTGCATTTCTTGAAGGTAAGTTGTTTTCAGGTGCGAGCACATTGTCGCCAACCCTGCTTAAAATCCCGCCATCTCCAAAGACCATTATACCAGTAAAATTCCGTACCACACAGTTGCCGACATGTTTCTGGCAATAACTCCCAGAATGCATTTTTCACAAAGTCAGCCAACGTTATAATTACGACTGTAACTAATGACTTATTATTTAAATAATTTCACAGTTTTCTTTGGAAATTCAAGTCTAATGAAGTTGTAACAAGTTGTACAAGGTAAGTACTAGTAATATACATCGATTAAAACAGTTTATACAGTTATTATAGACTCTTGATATGTGTGTGTCAAATCCACTTGTCTGAGATGTTTCGAAGCTTTTATTTAATTAATTTTTGGATAAATTCTTATTGAGATTTCATCATGACGCCTAAAAATACGAGAACAAGATTGGAGATGGATTGGAGTAACTCTACAAAGATCACTACAATTTAAGTAAGTAGGCCTAGCCTAGACCTACACAATTTAAAGTACAGAGTTATTTAATCGTTGTTTTATTTATTTTTATATTCAGTCAGAGCACAAATAACGTAATAAAAAACCTTAATGGTCTTTGGAAATTTTGAAATAGTCTTCCGACTGCATTTTCCGTATAGGCCTAATTCAAACATAACCTAAAATATAGCCTATGTAAGTTCTCTCTCGGGAATGTATTCTTAGGTTCAATTCGCCTTCTAATATAGTAATGTATATTATTCTCGACTTCCAAATGCCGTCAGCCATAATATTATAATACACTACAAATGTAACTCTTTAAGCTTGGAAGTAGGCCTAGTCTATGATTCGCACTCGGTTGTTGGTAGTGAATATATTGGTGATTAAAATAGGAATCTCCGTTTCGCGGGCTTATAGGTCGTGTTCCAAGGACATTTTGTCGTCCTGACGTTTCGCTGAATACTGCGTTCAGCATGTTCACAGGTTACATAAAGCGAGGTAAAACAAGTAAACAGAAGATATATAAATAGTCAACAACCCACACATAGAGGCTACCATAGCAACGGCGTACCACATAAAAGTAATGCATCAAGGACAGGGCTGCTCGTCTGTTGCATCTTCTCGTCTACGACGGTCAATAAGGGCAGGCTTGAGGGGATTAAGGACTGGAAGCCAAGCTCTGTTCACACGTTCTGCTTCCTCCTTGGAACACGACCTATAAGCCCGCGAAACGGAGATTCCTATTTCAACGCCGGTCGTGAAAGTCTACATTTTTACTTATATTGGTGATTATTTATGAAGCTTATAACTTATGTACTTGGCTACTGACCTATAGCCTACTTAGTAGTAGGCAGATAAAATATTTATATTAGGCCTATTTTTATTTGTTTCAGTCATGGTTGCGACAGAGTAGTGTGATGCCCTTCAACGAACTTCAAGGGTTGTGCAACATGAATCAGTCATTCTGAAGAGCCAAATACTCACATGTGCATGGTATATGTACTGCGCTAGAGTCACATATGCAAATTTTCAGAGAATACCAACAATATCTCATAGCTCTCCTTTAGTTTTCGACATAAGTTACTGCGCCACTGAATGTCTGGGTGAAAATTACTGATGAACTAATGTTGGGTGAGACAAAGTCATTGTTCGCTACTTGGTTAGATGACACGGTTTGGGCGAAGCCACTGGTTGCAATAAGTTATAAATATTGGTCGCAGCTATAGCCTACTTGTATTATTAATTCTGAATGAAAGTAGAAAGTGGCTATACACCTGCATCGGACATGATTGTGACTGTATGCTGTGATGGCTGCGCTAGATTTAGTAGCACACAGGTAAAGATATTTGTAGGCTATACATTATACGGTAATAGAAAACTAAAAATTTCATAGATCTCGTAGGCCTATACTACACAGCTTGGACATTGGACGTGAATAATGAAATAAAAGGCAAAACCATTGGTCTGGATAAAGATTATTGATGCTTGACTACCCTCACTGTGCATGACAAAAACCGGGGGTGTTATATATTAGCTAACGCGGCCCGCGTTACCTCAATTTTTCATATTAAAGCATTGTTGTTGTTTCTTATGGCTAGCCCAGATTCCAATCCATCAGCTTTCTTGCATTCCAATAGAGTTGTGTGAGGTTTCCTGAAGTTCTAGCAGTCACATCAAGTTTGTTGCAATGTGGCAGGTGCCCCTTATCCATTTTACTTCCAGGTTCGTGACAAAGTGTGCATTTTTCAGATCTCAGGATGTCCCAAATAGGATCACGACTTATATAGATGGAATTCCAGCTGAGTCTGCCATTTTCGCTGTTAATTATGCACAAGTACAGTATTGCCAATCCCACACTTACGGGACTACTTTGTATAAGCGCGGTACCATGAAACAAAATAGCGCCAAGTTTGAACCAGTTCGCAATGGATTGTGCAAGCTGTTTTTGTCTAAACCAATAATTGTTAATTCATTAGGCCATACAAACACCCCTGGATTTTGTCACGCACAGTGGGGGTAGACACGCATCAATAATTTTCATCCAAACCCATGGTTTGTGCCTAGACCAATAACTTTTAGGCAGTGAGGCGCTGGATTTTTCCCGATTAGTTCGAAACATGAAATTCTTGCGATCAGCGTTCATTACAGTGGTAAATACTGTTCTACATACAAAACAAACCTAACCTGGGGCTTATGCCCAGACCTCCTTGCTTGTAGTGCAATCGGTAATTTTCGTCCAGACAGTCGTCTAACCAAGAAGAGCTCGTTTGCCTCTTTTTCTCACATAATTACAACATTACATGTGTCGTCTAATTTAGGCCTATTTAGTATCGGATATGTTGGTAACTAATGACGTCAATGTGATCGCTCACTGCGGCAGTTTCACATACCAAATATGCTGTCGAACATGGCTGTGGTTGTTAAATATACAATAAATAAAAACACATGTTTAAGTGATTTAGCACATATATCCGGTGCAGAAGTGATCAAGGTTAGTAGTTACAATTGATAATGTCCCCCCTCCCGCCAGAAGATGAAATAAGGTATGAAAATGATATATTATCAAAGTGAAAGCAAAAAGGAAAAGGAGTGATACAGGGTACAGAATTAATCTGAAATTTCACTACAGTATATGTCGTTTTATAAAAGGGCATAGCGGGTGGGTTACAGACAGCTAAGGAGAAAGCATCTATTAGGACATCACTTCCATAATTATTATTCAACATTACACAAGGTATTTAGGCTAAGTTAAGTATTCTACTTGGTTCATCACTCCTGAAGTGTTACCTCTATTACGTATGTCGTTTTGCCTTGAACATTTTTGGTTGAAGGCAGGCTATTATTTTATTTTAGAATATGCACTGAAAATTTGATGTAATCAGCGTAACCGCAGCCTTCGTAAAGTGTTTACGCAGGCCAGCGCGTATCCCATTTTTGAACAGCTGACTGCGGTTGACTGTAGCGTTGGGGATCTGCACCACTAGCGCTGGCCAACACCGGGGCGCACTTGAACTCGGTCAGTGAAAACACTATGTATTGTATTCGTCATGATAATGCTATTATTATGATCATGTAGAAATGAGTGGAAGTGTAGAGGACATACCCATTCGCGACAACGCTGCCTCAGTTCAATTCCCTCTCATATATTCCGCTCTCGCAATTTAAATAACTCAGCTCTCCACAGAAAATTGTTTTGTGTTGGTATCTTATAATTATAATTTTCAAGATATTACTCCGTCGATAAAGCTTGCCTTTCAACGCCTGTACTTAACTCGTCAATTTCTCAGTGAATTCATTGAATTTTCTACAAGTGGCTTTTAATGTGCCGGTTGATGAGAGGTCAGGAGACTATTCTACCGACCATCTCGCGTTGTGCGGCTAGCATTTTTTGGCAGTTGGTCCAGGTTCAATTTCCAGCTCTGCCAAGAAATTTTAATTTTGGTCTGAGGGATGGAACAAGGCACACTCAGCCTCATGAGGCAAAACTGAGAAAAGGAGGGTTCGATTCCTATCTTAGCCATCTTGGAAGTGGTTTCCACGCTTCTACTCCTGGCAAATGCCGGGATGGTTCCTAAATTAAGGCCATGGCCACCTCGTTCCCAATCCTCATCTGAATAATAAATGCACACACTAATCCAGCCATCACAATAACACAGGTTATCAGACAAATTCCACTTGCCCAAGTACACACATCTACATGACCATGATGTCACAAAGCCCCAAAATCAACCAACTGCTGCTTTCTACCATTCCAAGACGAAATCTTCGACTTGCCATTAGTCTAATGCCCCTAGAATCCACGACTAGTTCGAATGGTTTTAGGCCTAAGCATTGGATCAACCATCTTCTTGCATCTCAATAGGAATTTGCCAACAGGCTTTCAACAGCTTGTCTCAATTCTACCTTCATATATGTAGGCCTATTGGTAACTCCAGCGGTAAAAATTAGAAACTTACCAAGTAGGGTACATTTGTCACGTGGTGACTGTTTGTATATGGTTTCTTGTATTCGTAAGCAGATCGAGGTAATTTCTTCGTGTCTTTATACATAAGTAATAAGTTTTACTCGTTGATGGAGTGTAAAATGAGTAAAAGCAATGTATATTGCTCAGTTTACGGCTGTAAGTCGATGCATAAAAGAGGGCTGCGGATATAAGTTTTCATCACTTTCCAAAAGATGTAAATAGCAATAGCCAAAAGGTGACGATACCAAATAAATAGGGCAACAGGAGCGGGTTGGACCACTCACCACTACACTCACTGACGACAGGACGGGTTGTTCACTGATTACGCCGAGCCAAGCCGTACCAAGACAGCTAGGCCTACACCAGCCGACTACAGCCAAGCTTCATCAGTCAGGTATCCTTCCCCCTCCCTAGTTCATTTCCAATTAACCTACCAATCGCCATCACCTCGCTCTGCGATATCCGAGCCATTCCACTACGAGTCATATAGGCCTAATTTGACTTCGCAGGGTAAATATCTACTCTGCGAGAACCTGCTACCAGTCCGATATTCTACACCAAACCCACCAGCTAACCATCTAAATCAAGCAATTCCTGTGTCCCCCGAGCTTTAATACAAGTTAAACTCATCCCTTCGCCCTACCAAGCAGCAAATAATTTCTACAGTCTATGGTACAGTGAGCAAACTCAAATATAGCTTTTAAAGTAACAGCGCCATGACTCGAACTGCTCAAAAACAGATACCAGCAGACAACCGATGCTTGATAATATGCAATTGACACATAAAATCCAGTGGAACACACAAATTAGATCACGTGTATCGCACAGTTATACATATATACAATCAAAAATAACACTGTCATTATTTTAGGGACCACATTTACTGATTATAACCGAAAAATAAAAAGTGTTCCATATCAAACGCGTGTTATTGAGTATTTTTACTCTACTTATCCAGACCGACCGCAGTGCCCCAAGTGTTAGTTTGAGTTGCCAATACATGCAAGAAATGAGTACGGTACTTATCAAAAATAAAGAAATAATAAGCTAATAAGTACCCTACTATTATATTTCTCTCCTACTCCTAAATCCTTCTCTGAACACTCATCTTAAAACAGAATGGTCTGCATTTTTGGACTAATTATAAAAATATAGCCTATAAGAAGAAATGAACATGCTCATCTTTAGCTCCCTGGCGAAAATAATTGAGTAAGTTTTAATGTTTCTGTTCTTATGCATTTTATATGATGCTTTAAAAATCAATCTAGAAGAGATAATTTAAGTTAACTTTACTACCATAATACTGCTTAAGGGTTACTGTCTAGGACTGATGACCAAGATGTCCCTAACTTGAGCAAGGACTGCTTTACAACTTCATGTAAAACGTATTTTCGTAAAAGAGCCTTTTCATAGTTTGGATCATTTGCGATACGTGTTACATGGATGTGTGTGCTGACTTTTTGGTGTTAAATGATGTAAGTTGGCAACACCAAATGTGGCGGCCATGTTGGTTTTCTAGTAACTTATTTAAGGTGTCCTGGACTATAACAGAAACCAATATTTTAAAAATATATATTTTTGTGGTGGTGGTGGTGGTGATGGTGGTGGTTGTAGTGGGGGTGATATGTAGTACATTATAATGGAAGTAACATTCAGGTCAATTTCCCGTAATGATAATTATGAATAGGGAAACAGCTATTTACTAACTACAGCACTGACACATGTAATTTACAAACAAATTTACAAAAAAAATAAAATAGAAAGAACAGTAAGTGAAACAAAAGACACTGCCTAGGGCCTATATCGCATTGGATGTTAGAAACGTAGAGACCAATAGTGTCGTCTTTTGTCGCATAGCGCCGTAGGAAAATAATCAGAAATCTTTGACAAACTTCGGCTGTCCCGAGCTACTGAGGTAGCAATAGTATCATTTATCGCCACAAAGCACTTAACGATAAGTTTCAGAATAAATGAAGGTAAATTTGAAAGCACCAACGCTTATTGCAGCTGATAACCTCAATGTACTGCAGCAACACCATTGCACTTATACAGATGCATAATATTTTCATGATGATAACTGTTTAAAGGGACCTAAGAAATCTTTTTGCACTAATTACCCCCCGTGACTGCAAATTATAAACAGCGCAAGATGCATCTATTTTCGCAATTATGCACCAGAACACTGGTAGGGGTGACGTGATGCATCCCGAACTGCCCGTCACCAATAGACTTATTAAAATACTCTTACAGTTACACTACTACAGACATGAATGGTTCTAGGGCCTTAATACGTGGTTTTCAAGTTCATTTTGTCTATTATTCTAAATGTAGGGAATGGGGAGCGTTGTCCAAAATATCAAGTTAACAGTGTTACCAGCAGGGTTTCAAAGTTTATGTAAAATTTGGTGCAATTAAGAGAAACGGTGTAGATTTATAATGAAGGGCCTAAATGCAGGCAATGGAGGGGTCTGTCCAAAATTGCATGCAGTCAGTGTTACTCGCAGGGTTACAAAGGGTAAGTATACAAATTGCCGTTCAGATCGCTGAAACGGTATAGATGTGTGCCAAAGGGCCTAAATGCAGGGAATGGAGTGGTCTGCCCGAAATTTCATGTAAACAGTGTTACTCGTAGGGTTCCAAAGGGTAAGTATACAAATTTTGGTTCTGATCGGGGAAACGGTGTCGATTTGTGCCAAAGGACCTAAATGCAAGGAATGGAATGGTCTGCCCGAAATTTCATGTAAACAGTGTTACTCGCAGGGTTCCAAAGGGTAAGTATACAAATTTTGGTTCAGATCGGGGAAAAGGTGTAAATTTGAAACAAAGGGCCTAAATGCAGGGAATGGACTGGTCTGTCATAAATTTCACGTCGACAGTGTTACCATCAGGGTTCCAAAGGGTAAGTATACACATTTTGGTTCAGATCGGTGAAACGGTGTACGTATCACTAACCATAACGCCAGCGCATGCGGATAGAGCTGTTCGGGAGCACTTGTTCTACCGACTTACTGAACAAAAATCAATCTTGAAGGTCACCTGAGAGGTGTAGCTTAATGCTACATAGCCTAAACTCTTCCTCTTGAATCAGGCTATCATATATAAACAGGAATTTTTCGAATCGGACTGGTAGTTCCAGAGATTAGCGCGTTTAAACACATAAACACACAAACCACAAACACACAAACACACAAACTCTTCAGCTTTATTATATCAGTATAGATTAATCGCGATTATGACTTCGCTGTTACAAACAATCATCTTGACATATTGGCTTTTACGGCCATTAATTATACTCCAGCATATATTTTAGTTTCTTCCATGTTTGTTGCGTGGCTTTGCCAGGAAGTCAGGCTCATCAGCTGGCCCTTGGTACTGCCCCCATAAATTGAATTATTTAGGGACAAAATGAGAGTATTTTCCGTCCTTATGATAAAATTTAACTAGCAAATATAATTTCGGGAAGTGTGACACAAGAGTGTCGTGTTACAAGCTCGAGACTGTGGGAGAGCCCGATCACGTGATTTGTTGCACAATAGACGCTTCTAGAAGGCTATTCTTAGCATAGCAACAGCGAGTTTGGGAATCTATATATTTAAAACAGTAAGGTGATTTTTGTTACCGCGAGATTGAGAGAACGACAGAACCGATTTACTTCGTAGAGCACTCTAACGAAAGCTCTTGGCCTCTAGATTTGCAGAGTGTCTATAAAATAAGCAAATATATTACGGTATATTTTTGAATTAATATAGAAAATAGCAGAATTCTTTCCCCTCACGCATGCGCACAATCCGCCTGGGGTCATGACAAAATGGCGGTGAGAAGTCCATTAAAATGTAAGTTATTTAATAAGCTTGCATGTAATTGAAAACATACATTAACCAAGTTCTGAAAATAAAATATAATAACAGTATGAACGTATACGAATGTGCAAAATTGATTTATTTGGATAATGAAATGGATTATTTCCTTCAGACAGCGGCTTTTAATGGTAAAGAACAGCTGCGTCTGCTGCTGACCGAGAGTGCGCGAGTAGCTATGTGGTTAAGGCGACAGACTGTGGTTCCAAGGTTCACCGGTTCGATCCCAGTCCTCGCCGATATATATTTTTTTTTTTTACCACTGAAATATTGTTTAATCAAGGAGTATTAGTAAGGTTTTATGTCTGTTAAAGATACATATTTCTACATTCCCTCTCGGTATATTTTTGAATTAATATAGAAAATAGCAGAATTCTTGACCCTCACGCATGCGCACAATCCGCCTGAGGTCATGACAAAATGGCGGTGAGAATTCCACTAAAATGTGAGTTATTTAAAAAGCTTCCATGTAATTGAAAACATACATTAACCAAGATCTGGCAATAAAATATAATAACAGTATGAACGTATACGAATGTGCAACATTGATTTATTTGGATAATGAAAAGGATTATTTCCTTCAGACAGCAGCTTTTGAAGATAATGAATGGCTGCGTCTGCTACTGAACAAGATCGCGCGAGTAGCTATGTGGTTAAGGCGACAGATTATGGTTCCTAGGTTCGCCGGTTCGATCCCAGCCCTCGCCGATACATGTATTTTTTTACCATTGAAATATTGTTTAATCAAGGAGTATTAGTAAGGTTTTATGTCTGTAAAAGATACATATTTCTACATTCCCTCTCAATACGTTTTATTTCCGTTTTACCATTGCATTACAGCATGTGATCAAAAGAGCAAACTGTTGTCCTCAGTACGCCGTTTAAATATCTGCAATCAGTTCCTATAACTGACAACAGATGGCAGTACAACGCCCATATAGTTCCAGTAACTGACAGCAGATGGCAGCACCATTGCATCGATATATTTAAAACCCAAGACATGGCACGTTTTCACGTGATGGAGAATTATAAAGGAGGGGAATATTTAAGAAGGGAAATTTTGAGGAACATTAACCGACAGTTGAATGTGTAGGCTATGTTGTTTATGTACCTTAATATTGCAATTTCTTCCCAATGCTTCGGTGGTCAAGTTATTAGCGTCCTAGACTAAAAGTTATAATTATGCATCGTCGATATACTCTTAAATTATTAAAGAAAAAAGTTGTATTCCAGGCACTCGCGCGTGTCCACAATTGCTTTCGCCATAAGAGACACTTGGCAAACATAATTCGTTTGAAGGGCTCCGACATCGTGGTCACTCAGCCCCGTGTACTTGGGTGTGTATGTGTGAAATTTTCTCTCATAACCTGTGTTATTGTGATGGCTGCATTACTGTGTGTATTTGTAATTAAGGTGGTAAATGGCAAGGAGATGGCCAAGGCCTTAAGTTAGGAACCATCCCGGTATTTGCCTTAAGTGGAAGTGGGAAACCACGGAAAAACACATCCAAGATTGTCGCGGTGGGAATTAAACCTTCCTCTTCTTAGTTATACCTCAAGAGACTGAATGTGCCCCGTTTTTGCCCTCAGACCAGAATTCAATTTCTTGGCAGAGCAGGAAATGTAACCCGGGTCTCCGGGGCGATAGACAAGAATAGGTGGGCCTCCATGTGTTAATACGATTTTTGACATGCACGGGACATATAATTCAAAAACTGCCTCCGTTAGGGTGACTGCCGAAGTGAGTATTGAGTATAGGCCTATGGTCGTTCCAGTAGTTGGCGAAGTGATTCTATGTTCCCCTGCAAAATGTACTGTCATAACCTATAACAGGTGATGGAAATTGCTTATTTAGAGCAGTTTCGTACTGTTTATAACAAAATGAAGAACGTCATTCTGAGCTGCGTTTTCAAGCTATCGCAAAAAATTTCGCTGGCAGGAACAATTATAAGGAATTTATTTTAAGCGATCAGTCTCATCGCATTCTCCTCACCAACAAACTTGAGTATGAAAGTCTCTGGACGGTCATGTTGAACTTCATTGTATAAGACAATTGTTTAATGATTATTTGTTTAGAGTACTGAGTCTAACTACGCAGTTGATTTCGGCAATGGAAGTATTATTTGCCATGTAATATTTAGCGGCTCCGTTATTGCAGGACACTATAGTGTTATCGAATAATACGAAGCCACATTTAAAATCCAATATAAATAGGCCATTTCAGAAACAATTCCAGATATTATGCAGTACAGTGTACTGTAAGGTCTTTGACGATCAAATGAAAACATTGTTCTACATTGTACTTCTCTTGCGTAAAATCTATGCGTGGTTACTTTGGTCTTTACTGTTGTGAGGGTAAAATTGATCTGCTGGAATATAAAATATTTGCCAAGCTGCAACAATGTAATGATATTAATTTAAAAGTCATTGAACTTATATCCAGTAGTTCAAACACATACATCAGCGTTAACAGATTGGATACTGAAGATGAAAGCCAGCTACTTCATTTCCCTATTATTGAATTTTTCAATTCCTTGGAATTAAGTGATTCGCCTCCACATACTCCGAACGTTTGAGCCATAGTTATGCTCCTTAGAAATCTGAACGTTTCCCAAGGACTCATATATGGTAATATATTAATTGTAAGAAATATGTAAGAAATTGCTTGGATTCGGATATAATAGGTGCAGTAATATTAGGCAGAGAGATCAAATCCTACGACTTGATTTAACACCTTCCGATAAAACACTTGCAGGTACAGTACATTTTCTTTTAATAGGCAACAATGTCCTATTCGCTCGGCCTACTGTATCACAATCAATCAAGCTCAAGGAGAAACTCTTGAACGTATTGGGCTATTTACCTCATCACGTTTTAAGTCATGACCAGCAGGATAGTGAAGGTACAAAAAAAGGTCCTGTATGGGATGGTAAAGAATAAGAGGCGGAAGGATCCTACGGATTATGTCAGAATGGTGAACAAAAGGGGACAAGGGATAGAAAATAGGGAAGAACTGAAGAAAATGTGGAAAGAATATTTTGAAGAACTCCTGAACCCAAATGGAAACCACGGCGAGGAAGAAGAAATCGGGGAAGAGGTACAGTAGATGAACTGCAAACAGAAAAGGACTTAACATGGAAAGAAGTGGAAGATGCAGTGAGGAAGATGTAAGGAGGGAAGGCACCGGGTGTGGATGAGTTGAGTGTGGAGATGGTGAGAGCAGCAGGAGAGGTGGGGATACAATGGTTGTACCGAGTGATGAAGGCAGCATGGAAGGAAAGGAAGACCCCAGAGGACTGGAAAAAGGGAATAATTGTCCCGATCTTCAAGAAAGGTAGTAGAACAGAATGCAAAAACTATCGGGGAATAACACTGATGAGTCATTGTGCAAAGATGTTTGAGAAAGTTTTAGAAAGGAGAATTAGGACAAGGATAGAAGGAGGGATGAGGGAAGAACAACATGGCTTCAGAGCAGGAAGGTCCACAGTGGATTTGATTTTTGCTGTAAGTCAGTTACAAGAACAGCACTATGAGTATGGAACAGATCTACTGATGGCCTTCCTGGACATTGAGAAAGCATATGACAGTGTATGCAGAAACAAAGTATGGAAGTCCCTGGAGGATAGAGGAGTAGAAAAATGGACTATAAGGAGGATAAAAGAGATGTACAAGGGAAGCGTGAGCTGTGTGAAAGTGGGAGGAGAGAGATCGGACTGGGTGGAACAGAGAAACGGCCTGAAACAAAGAAGTGCACTATCACCGTTACTTTTCATTGTGGTGATGGATGACATAATGACCCGAGCGGCACAAGTAATTGGGGAAGGAAAGATGAAAGCAATGGTGTTTGCGGATGATTTGATGATTGTGGAAACAAGGAGGAGGAGGAGGTACAGGAACAGTTGGACGTGTGGGAAGGAATAATACAAGGATATGGGATGAAATTTAGCATAAATAAGAGTGAGATGGTGATCACAACAAGGAAGAAGGAAAGGACCACAACGGGAATAACAATTGGTGGGGAACAGCTGAAGAAAGTGGAGAGTTTCAAGTATCTGGGAAGCCTGATACAAGAGAATGGAAGAAACGGTAGAGAAATAAATGAGCGGGGGAGACAGGCAGAAGCATTCCGGAGGAGTGTGAGAAGCATGTTATGGAGCAGGGATGTCCCTCAGAACAGCAAGTAGATCATATATCGTACTATGTCCCTATCCTGACGTATGCCTCGGAGACCTGGGTTATGAAAGGAAGGGAGAAGAGCAAAATACAGGCCAGTGAGATGAGGTTCTTGAGAAGCAGTATTGGAGCTACAAAGAGGGACAGAATAAGAAATGAGAGGACCAGAGAATTAATGAAGGAGGAACCATTACAGGATGGTATAGAGAAATCTAGACTTAGATGGTATGGACATGTAAAACGAATGGAGGAGAAGAGGATACCCAGGAGGATACATGAGACGAAGTGGGAAGGAAAGAGACCGAGAGGAAGACCGAGAGACCGGTGGCTGAAGGAGGTGGAAGAAAGCGTGAAGAAGACTGGACAAGGGTGGAGGCTGAGAGATGGTGGGAAGACAGAAGACGTTGGAGAGGCTTGTGTTCCAAACAGACCCGGCCAGTGGCTGGAAACTGTGCAAGATGATGATGACTTCATCACGTTTTCAGTGATGACCAGCAATATGTTGCAATGCTGAGAGTGCTATCTTTTGACGCCCTTAAAGTTGCAATAGTGCTAGAAAGTAATCGTACAAAGAATGTAACTTATATAAGAAGCTTCTTCAGTAAATTTGTTTTGCATTGTCCGTCATGTTTTGACGGGTTTCATCTAGTTAATATTATAAATATTGTTATAAATTATGCTATTGGATCCCAGTTCACAGCCAATGACGAGAGGTCTTATTGAAGACGGGATCAACTTTAATTACACAATATGATGAAATTATGCATTTAGGCCCTTAGAAGAAGATTTTCTTATTTGGTAATGAAGAGAATATTAAGAGAAATTATGTTTGATACATTAAAAACCGCAGATCGGTTAATCTACGCAGTAATAAGCATTAGTAATCTACGCGTTAAAATTATGGTGGGAGATTGATATGGCCGCCAAAAATTCGACTTGGAGAGGGAGATCCAAGGATCGAGGTTCTTATTCCAGCAGACTATGAAGAGTGAGGAAGTGTTTTTACTGGGTTAACGGAGATCCCAAAGCTTAGTCCGAGTGTGACGACTGTCGACTTGTGGAGACACGAGTATAGCTAGATGGAACGGTAGAGATCACCGCACTTCCATTCTGTGTGAAGTTGCGAGGAACATAGTATTGATTATATCTCATACAATATTGAGTTTTGAAGTTAAATAAGTGAACATTTATCAAGAACAGGTCGCCTACTATATATTGTGGAAAGTCGAGCACTTAAATATTCACCGTTTCGACAATATAAGCCTGCCAAGTTAGATTTCCAAATGTGTTGGAAACAGAGCTGAATATCATTATAAATTGCAACGTGAAGTTGGCGAACGCAGTTCAAGAGAACAGTGGTGGAGAACTTTTAGTATTGGCGCAAACATAAACATTAATAGAATGAATATAATTATTCTTCAAACATTATCATTCAACTTAATTTATATTGTTGATATGATGGACTAAACAGTCATGCGCCAGAGACATATTCGATAGCAGGAGTTAAGATACAACGATGGAGCTTCGTTAGACAACATATTCTTGAATACAGACGTAGTGTACGGTCCATCTTGTGCATTTTCGTCAGTCTACGAACACTAATATAACATCAATTAGTAATGGAAACATTTAATTCAGCATTTATATGAATAGTTCCATAATTATATTCCAATGATGAAGCTGATGCATATTTACGACGGAGAATGGAGACTTTACAGAAGAGATTTGTCAAGATGCTAGGGAAAGGTAGCCCAGCAACCCAGAAGAATTTGCCAGAAGGATGTCGTTCGAGCCCAGCCGAACGTTGGTGAATTCCAGAGAGAGAGACGTGTCTTATCTCTGAGGTCGCAGATCCGAGGTTCGAATGCAGATCCATATCAGTGTCTTGTACTGAGGAAACATCTAAAGTATTGTGGCAATACTTACATCGATCTTCAAGTTTTCGTCTAAAAAGGTATTAGTGTATCTCAATTGTTATATAGAGCTTGATTAGTGACATTCTGAGCCAGCGATCTTATTCCATATTTTCAGCGATCTTATTCCACATATTTCTACGTTTTCACACTTCATGTAATTCAGTGCTTTTATGTATTTTACACTTCAGATGTGTGTTGAGATTTTTATGCTGCAAGAATATTTAGAAGATGATTGCATTTCATCTATTTTTCAACTTTATTCTACGGATCAGTTGTGGAACTGACATTAAAATTTTGTTTGAGGAATCATATTGCCTCATAGGAGACTAGTCGTTTCGACTCTCGAATTTTAATAATTTCATTTAACCAAGTATTCTGACATTGTGTCATAGCTTAAATTTAATAAGAATTTAATTTGAGCACTTTAATGTAACGACATATTACTTCAAGAAAAGAAGAAACATCGAATGATATTGTTATATCATTATTGTACATAAACTATCGACGATCTAAGAAATACTAGTCGTTTGATAAGACCGAAGTTTTATTCCTATGAACATTCTTTGTGTAGAGTGGAATAACTTTAAGACATTGACAAACCTTTCTTATTATCTGTAAAGCTAAGAGCTTTGTTCATTTAATATGTTAGAGGAAATACCTTTTGATAGAAGATTATTCAAATCTTTGGCTAGGAATTCAAAGCTAGTTTATCCCGGTCAGGATTGAATTCTATCTGACACTATAAATAACATGTGTGTTATTTTATCCTATTTGTGTAACATCAAGTCATTTTTTCGACATGATATTGCAACGATAAAAAATTTAAAGCTCGACAAGTGAGATGAAACAGGAGTATTATTTTTATTACATGTATTTGCGACAGACGAGTTAACAGTTAATTATCTTCTTGAGGAGTAAACTTTAGGAGGTTAATCACGACTGTCTAATATCGTTCATTATAATTGGAAGTTTCGTTTGAAGAACTTACGTATGTATAATTGTAATCCAGTAGTCATTTGCAATGGTACTGAGGGTCATGCCATTATTTGAGAGAAGTTCCTACATATGATATGTTAATAACAATTAATCCCTTTTAGTGTGACTTTGCATTGTATTTAATCCAATAAGAGTTTTAATGTATACATATATGGTATTAATGCTTCTGATACGAATACATAAATAAATAAATAAATAAATTGTTTAACATAGTAGATGATAATTGTTTATGCCATATATACTGTTATATAAGGTTTTGTAGAGCTATGGAGTGCTCAGGCGAGGGAATTCCGCATTTTCAGGAAGTCAAAGTATTGTTGTTCTTTGATAAAAGGCATGTATCATGATAAGAGCCGTTGTATACAAGTAGTTCAGTTCTTGTGAATTAACGATTTGGCTGTGTTAACAGGATGGTTTCAGCGGAAATACAACTTGAGAAAAATTGTCGACTCACGTCTATAATACTAGTATTAAATTTTATTAAACCCGAATTTATGTAATTACGTGCAGTTTGCCTTAATTGGTCGACTGTATTATACCGATAATGTAATGAAACCTATATGAGACGAGGTGTATGCAGTATATTAAAACTACAGAACGTTAATGAAGGATGGTTATGTCAAAACCAGTGTATTTATTTAGTTAAGCTTTTTGTTGTAACCGAGAAGTTAGAATCTCGAAAGTGTCGCGTTAGCAACGCTATATAATGGATATTATTATAAACATATTACATGTAAATAATTTTTGTGGAAATGATTTAATTAGTTAAATAATTTAGTAGGATTTATTAATCAATTGTTTTGGAATAGTGTGTGTTTATGAGCGGATGTTTTGGCGTGAATGATTATTCATTGTTAAGAGCAAATGTGGAACCGTATTGGTCTAGAACAATGACGGAGTGCGAATGAAAGTGTGTATAAAAATTTTAGAATGATTGGTTAAGAAACAGAGCAGTTATAAGAACTTTTGTAAGAACTGAATGTTAATTTTTTACGTGTTTTATAAATGCACACACTTGCAGTCTCTGTGGGCTAGCAAGAATGATTCACCATTAGCATTGGAGAGCGATGATATAATATAAAAAGTCCTCTCGGAACGCCGGAAGGCGGAGGTAGATTTCACCGGACAAACTTGGGGATAGTCGAAAATAGGCAGAATATGCAGGTTTTCGTAGAAGGATCAGACCACATTTATTGCGTGAAAGTATTTTATAATTGGAGATTAATTAACTTTGTTTTTCGTCATTTTATGCATATTTTAAACATTCTATTGTCTTATGATGACGGTAACCTTCTTGTCATTTGGAGTCCATTTTTATACTTGTGGTCACACTGTCCTTATGCAAAGTTTCGACACTGATATGTAACTATGTAACGGTCTGTTACTTCTTCACGCAAAATTATATCTCCCGCAGAGATGTTGGTTGGTTCCTCAGTTTAGGGGCTGCGACAACGTGGTCATGTAACCCCGTGTACTTTGGGTGAGTGTAGAATCTGTCTGATAAACGGTGTGAATTGTGATAGCTGTATTACTCTGTAATTCAGGTAAGGAATGCAGACGCTCAATTTCAAGCAGTAGTTCCTAATGTTGCTACCAGATACTACCGTCAACGACACCTAGCTGTGAACTTGGCTACTAGATGCCACCGCAATCAGCAACTCGCAACGAACGTTGGAACTTCCCCTCCAAAGGAAAGCATACTGAGGGATTTTTAGCGCTCTTAGAAAATCTGACGACTTTGGCCGGCTTTGAACCCGCGACCTTGGACATAGGAGTTCAGCATGCTACCAGTTAAGTCACCGAAGCCGCATCACACTTAGTCAGATGGAAATCTGAATCTGATCTCGCGCAAGTGCGTTGTCATGGCAACGTCTGATGGCTCATCCCTCATCAATTTAGTAGTGTTGCCATGTCAACCACTGATAGCTCTTGGCATTTTCTTACAATTCCGAAATCATTTTTCTCATCCCTTGGCGTAATGGTGGCTCATATCAAAAATTCTTTCAGACAAAGGTTTTAGGTAATTATTAGGGGAATATTGTCCATTTTGTACGGTTTTGATATTGTGCCTATTAACAGAGATATGATTAATGTTTCCCGAAAAAAACACTTTTTCCCACCCCTTTGGTCAATGGTTGGTGCTATCAAAAAAACGTTTCAAACATAAATTTCTGAGCTTTATCCGACACATAGTATGAACTTTGAACGGATTCGATATTTCACGTATTAAGAGAGTTATAGCAATATTTCATTTTTTCGAAAACAAAGTCCCCCATTTTCATCCCCTTCGACCGATTTAGCCCAGTAACGAACTCGTCCGAGATTTTATGGGTATACATATTCGGTAAAAAATTCAAAGTGATTGGTGCAAAATTACGGCAGTTATCGTGTCCACAAGAAACTGATATACATATATATACATATATTACATAAATTATATATAAACTTTTGAACTGACGGTGGTTTTGGGGTCTGGGGGATGTGAAACGCGAAGAAATGTCGAAATTTTCCGGAAATCGAAACATGGTACCCATTGCAATAGTTAGCTTTCTAATGAAATCTACCTAAAATACTGCCGTCAACGACACCTAGCTGTGAACTTGGCTACTAGATGCCACCTCAATCAGCAACTCGCAACGAACGTTGGAACTTCCCCTCCGAAGGAAAGCAAACTCAGGTTTTTTAGCGCTCTTAGTAAATCCGACGACTTCAGCCGGGTTTGAACCCGCGACCTTGGGCATAGAAGTTCAGCATGCTACCAGTTCCGATACCGAAGTCGCTGCCCACTGACATATGAAAACTGAATGTGATCTCGTGCAGTGGCGTTGTCATAGCAACTGCTGATGGTCATCCCTTATCAATTAAAAGTAAAGTTGTCATGGCAACCTCTCTTGGCACTTGGCATTTTCTTATAATTTAAATTATTTTGTTCACCCCGTGGCGTAATGGTGGGTCATATCAAAAATTCTTTCAGACAAAAGTTTTAGGTAATTATTGGAGGAATACTGTCCATTTTGTGCGGTTTTGATATTGTGCCTATTAACAGAGATATGATTAATGTTTCCCGAAAAACCCACTTTTTCCCACCCCTTTGGTCAATGGTTGGTGCTATCAAAAAACGTATTTGACATAAATTTTGGCACTTATCCGACACATATTATGAACTTTGAAGGGATTCGATATTTCATGTATTAAGAGAGTTATAGCGATATTTCACTTTTTCGAAAAAAAGCCCCCCATTTTTACCCCCTTTGACCGATTTTGCCCATTAACGAACTCGACCGAGATTTTATAGGGATACATATTATGTAAAAAATTCAAAGTGATTGTTGCAAAATTACGGCAGTTATCGTGTCCACAAGAAACTGATATATATATATATCTTTATATATAAAATTCTTCGACACGTGTGTATGTGACTGAACTCCTCCTAAACGACTGAACCGATTTTGACGGAATTTGGTATGTATATTAGTGTGGGTCCATGTATGGTTTAGATTCACAATCCGACCCGGTAGGTGGAATGAACACAATTTTAGAACCACAATTTACACACAATTTTAGAACCGGAATATATAGTCAGAAACAGTCGTCATGGAAACCACTAGCCTTGGCCTTCGTGAAAGCTGATGTTTTGGACGGTTTGTCTCTGCACGTTAGAGCCATCTGGTCGCAATCTGTGCAACTACCGCTATTACTTACACTCCGCCCGTGGCGAAAAGTTGTGTTTTATACCAAAGGTGGCAGTGATGTCGAATTCTACTGTTTGTCTCTGCACGTTAGAGCGTTTCAAAGTCCCGTATGCGTTCATATACCATTCATCCGATTGCCATGAAACTTGGGTGATATGTTGAGTGAGCTCCAGGGAAGGTGTTTGGCTTAGTAAATCCATTTTACAATAGATAGCGCACGAATAGATTCAACAAATAAGTGACGGCGCGAAGCGTTTCGAAAAGGTCCCGTATGCGTTCAAATACCATTCGTCCGATAGCGATGAAACTTGGGTGAGATGTTGTGTACACTCCAGGGAAGGCTTCTGGCTTAGTAAATCAGTTTCACATTAGGTAGCGCACGACTAGATGCAACAAATGAGTGACGACGCGCGAAGCGTTTGAACAAAATCCCGTATAAGTTTATATTCCATTCATAGATTGAGATGAAACTTTGATGAGTTGTTGTGAACACTTAAGTGAAGGCTTCTAACTTAGTAATCCATTACACAGGAGGTTGCGCACGAGTAGATTCAACAAATGAGCGGTGACGAGCGAAGCGTTTCAACAAAGTCCCGTATGCGTTCAAATACCATTCGTCCGATAGCGATGAAACTTGGGTGAGATGTTGTGTACACTTACGTGAGGGTTTCTAACTTAGTAAATCCATTTCACGGGAGGTTTCGCACGAGTAGATTCAACAAATAAGCGACGACGCGCGAAGCGTTTCAATAAAGTCCCGTATGCGTTCAAATACCATTCGTCCGAGTACGATGAAACTTGGGTGAGATGTTGTGTACACCCTACGGAAGGTTTCAGGCTTAATAAATCCATTTTTCAATAGGTAGCCCACGCTTAGATTCAACAAATGCGTGACGGCACGCGAATCATTTCAACAAAGTACCGTATGCGTCCATATACCATTTATCCGATTGCGATGAAACTTTGGTGAATTGTTGTGTACACTCCAAGAAATGTTTCTGTCTTAGCAAATCCAGTGTTTAAGAAGTAGCGCACGAGTAGATTCAGCAAATGAGCGACGGCGCGCGAATCGTTTCCACAATGTCCCGTATGCGGTCATATATCATTCATCCGATTGCGATCAAACCTTGGTGAATCATTGAGTACACGCCTGAGAAGGTTTCAGGCTTAGTAAATCTATTTTATAATAGGTAGCGCATGAGTAGACTCAACAAATGAGTGACGGCACGCGAATCATTTAAAGAAAATCACTTATGCGTTCATATGTCATTCATCCGATTCCGATGAAACTTTGATGAGTTGTTGTGTACACGCCAGGGAAGGTGTTCAACTTGGTAAATCCATTTTACAATATTGGTAGCGCACGAGTAGATGTAACAAGTGAGTGACGACGCGCGAAGCGTTCCAACAAAATCCTGTATGCGTTCATATACTATTCATCGATTGCGATGAAACATTGATGAGTTGTTGTGTACACTTACGTGAAGCTTTCTAACATAGTAAATCCATTTCGCAGTTGGAAGAGCGCGAGTAGATTCAACAAATGAGTGACAGCGCACGAATCATTTAAACCAAATCGATTATGCGTTAAATGCCATTTATCCGTTTGTGATGAAACTTTGGAGAGTTGTTGTGCACGCTCCAACGAATGTTTCTAAATTAGTTAATTCAATTCACGATAGTTTAGAGGCAGTTAACAGAAATTGACAAAAAATATTGTGTATCCAAAAGCACTTCAAGAAACCAAGTGACAACACTTTCTTTGATTGGCAGGACAACGTCTGCCGGGTCAGCTTGTATATATATGTATACATATATACATAAATTATGTATAAACTTTTGAACTGACGGTGGTTTTGGGGTCTGGGGGATGTGAAACGCGAAGATATGTCGAAATTTTCCGGAAGTCGAAACATGGGACCCATTGCAATAGTTAGCTTTCTAAAGAAATCTACCTAACAGGTGTAGACTCACAGCCTTCTGTTTATTGTATAAACCAGTTTTGAGTACGGCGTGATGCCAGTGTTTCATTGATGAAACAAATTCACGGCACGTGCGTTCTACAACGCAGGTTTGTGAATGAAATCAGGTGTCTGGAATGCCATTATGAGACTTCATTAAACGTTTTATTTTTACGCTGTGTAGGCCTAGAACAAGCCAAGATTTTATACTCATAATTTTAATACAGCATTGTAGTAAGATGTAGAGTTGTTGAAAGGAGGTGTGAATGATTGCGTGTTTTTAATTTTAATGTCTATTGTTAAATTAATTTATTGTTATTTTGTTTATAGTAGATTAGTTTACCCTTTTTGTTAATAAATTTGTTCAGATTGTTCTCCATTGTTGACGGAGTGATTCATTTTAAATATAAGGAGCAGAGTATTGTGGATGTAGTGTAGGCGAAGCTGAAGTCCCAGTCCCCGAGGTAAGTAAAGGTGAGTGCCCCGTGTAGTTGGTTGTTGATCCACAATATTCTGGTAACTGCTGTCTGTAAATCCCTAAAGACCATGTAGGAAGCGATTTCTAATGTTATATTTGCCGGAGCAATTAGAAATAGGCAATCCAGCGGGGGCAATGGATAATCCAACAGGATCCTTTCCGGATTATCGGGTACAGTACATCCTGCCCGGACCATCTCTGGGGTAGCGCATCTAGCTCTACAACCCTTACTTATATACAACATACACCTATTTTTTTAACCCGGCCGAAGTCGTCGGGTTTTTAGGAGCATTAAAATCCCTCAGTATGCCTTCCTAAAGAGGGGAAGTAAAGTCTGCAGGCCCACTTCATAGATTTAAGGCATGCAAAGGAGCCTTCCAGTAACTACACTTGTGTGAAGAAAAAATGTGTAGATTAGGTTTGATTAATGCTCTTAAGTTCCAACGTTCATCACCAGGCGCTGGTTACGATGGCATCTAGTAAATTCACAGCTAGATGTCGTGGACCGTAGCATTTGGCAGCGAAATTAGGATCTACTTGAAATTATCGTCTGCAGTCCTTACTTGAATTAAAAACAGATATCACACACAAATACAGTCATCGCAATTGACACCGGTTATAAGACAGATTATACACACACCCAAAGTACACGGGGCTACATCACCCCGTTGCCGCAGCCCCTAAACTAAAGAGCCAACCAACCAATCCAAATTTTTCCTGGAGTATAGCATAAGCGGTTTGTGGTGAAGTTTCAAGGTCAAACTGACGGCTCTGAGCAAGCAGGTTTCCAATTACGTTTCAGTGGTGGGAGGACAACGACCGCAGTTACACTTCGTCCGCAGTGCTGTCAACATCGTACATAAAATCGGTTTTGTCTTTTTCGGGGAGGCCACGAAAGTGCCCGCTCTCCCACGTGGCAGCCAACCTATAGCTAGCGCTGCCTCCGCCATGCTGTTAGTTACTAAGATAGTAAGAGAAACACGGGTGTTTTGAGGAGCCGTGCGAGGCCTTCTGCCTATCCCAGTACTGTATACTCTACCAGGCATCATCATTTAGGTTTAGGAACATAAGACGGTAAGGTGAGACGAAGGACCAGCGAAAATCCCCATAGGAATAAAGGAAAGATTACCTACAGGTAAAAGCTGTAATATGTTTAAAAAGTCCTCTCGGCACGCCGGAAGGCGGAGGTAGATTTCACCGGACAAACTTGGGGATAGTCGAAAATAGGCAGAATATGCAGGTTTTCGTAGAAGGATCAGACCACATTTATTGCGTGAAAGTATTTTATAATTGGAGATTAATTAACTTTGTTTTTCGTCATTTTATGCATATTTTAAACATTCTATTGTCTTATGATGACGGTAACCTTCTTGTCATTTGGAGTCCATTTTTATACTTGTGGTCACACTGTCCTTATGCAAAGTTTCGACACTGATATGTAACTATGTAACGGTCTGTTACTTCTTCACGCAAAATTATATCTCCCGCAGAGATGTTGGTTGGTTCCTCAGTTTAGGGGCTGCGACAACGTGGTCATGTAACCCCGTGTACTTTGGGTGAGTGTAGAATCTGTCTGATAAACGGTGTGAATTGTGATAGCTGTATTACTCTGTAATTCAGGTAAGGAATGCAGACGCTCAATTTCAAGCAGTAGTTCCTAATGTTGCTACCAGATACTACCGTCAACGACACCTAGCTGTGAACTTGGCTACTAGATGCCACCGCAATCAGCAACTCGCAACGAACGTTGGAACTTCCCCTCCAAAGGAAAGCATACTGAGGGATTTTTAGCGCTCTTAGAAAATCTGACGACTTTGGCCGGCTTTGAACCCGCGACCTTGGACATAGGAGTTCAGCATGCTACCAGTTAAGTCACCGAAGCCGCATCACACTTAGTCAGATGGAAATCTGAATCTGATCTCGCGCAAGTGCGTTGTCATGGCAACGTCTGATGGCTCATCCCTCATCAATTTAGTAGTGTTGCCATGTCAACCACTGATAGCTCTTGGCATTTTCTTACAATTCCGAAATCATTTTTCTCATCCCTTGGCGTAATGGTGGCTCATATCAAAAATTCTTTCAGACAAAGGTTTTAGGTAATTATTAGGGGAATATTGTCCATTTTGTACGGTTTTGATATTGTGCCTATTAACAGAGATATGATTAATGTTTCCCGAAAAAAACACTTTTTCCCACCCCTTTGGTCAATGGTTGGTGCTATCAAAAAAACGTTTCAAACATAAATTTCTGAGCTTTATCCGACACATAGTATGAACTTTGAACGGATTCGATATTTCACGTATTAAGAGAGTTATAGCAATATTTCATTTTTTCGAAAACAAAGTCCCCCATTTTCATCCCCTTCGACCGATTTAGCCCAGTAACGAACTCGTCCGAGATTTTATGGGTATACATATTCGGTAAAAAATTCAAAGTGATTGGTGCAAAATTACGGCAGTTATCGTGTCCACAAGAAACTGATATACATATATATACATATATTACATAAATTATATATAAACTTTTGAACTGACGGTGGTTTTGGGGTCTGGGGGATGTGAAACGCGAAGAAATGTCGAAATTTTCCGGAAATCGAAACATGGTACCCATTGCAATAGTTAGCTTTCTAATGAAATCTACCTAAAATACTGCCGTCAACGACACCTAGCTGTGAACTTGGCTACTAGATGCCACCTCAATCAGCAACTCGCAACGAACGTTGGAACTTCCCCTCCGAAGGAAAGCAAACTCAGGTTTTTTAGCGCTCTTAGTAAATCCGACGACTTCAGCCGGGTTTGAACCCGCGACCTTGGGCATAGAAGTTCAGCATGCTACCAGTTCCGATACCGAAGTCGCTGCCCACTGACATATGAAAACTGAATGTGATCTCGTGCAGTGGCGTTGTCATAGCAACTGCTGATGGTCATCCCTTATCAATTAAAAGTAAAGTTGTCATGGCAACCTCTCTTGGCACTTGGCATTTTCTTATAATTTAAATTATTTTGTTCACCCCGTGGCGTAATGGTGGGTCATATCAAAAATTCTTTCAGACAAAAGTTTTAGGTAATTATTGGAGGAATACTGTCCATTTTGTGCGGTTTTGATATTGTGCCTATTAACAGAGATATGATTAATGTTTCCCGAAAAACCCACTTTTTCCCACCCCTTTGGTCAATGGTTGGTGCTATCAAAAAACGTATTTGACATAAATTTTGGCACTTATCCGACACATATTATGAACTTTGAAGGGATTCGATATTTCATGTATTAAGAGAGTTATAGCGATATTTCACTTTTTCGAAAAAAGCCCCCCATTTTTACCCCCTTTGACCGATTTTGCCCATTAACGAACTCGACCGAGATTTTATAGGGATACATATTATGTAAAAAATTCAAAGTGATTGTTGCAAAATTACGGCAGTTATCGTGTCCACAAGAAACTGATATATATATATATCTTTATATATAAAATTCTTCGACACGTGTGTATGTGACTGAACTCCTCCTAAACGACTGAACCGATTTTGACGGAATTTGGTATGTATATTAGTGTGGGTCCATGTATGGTTTAGATTCACAATCCGACCCGGTAGGTGGAATGAACACAATTTTAGAACCACAATTTACACACAATTTTAGAACCGGAATATATAGTCAGAAACAGTCGTCATGGAAACCACTAGCCTTGGCCTTCGTGAAAGCTGATGTTTTGGACGGTTTGTCTCTGCACGTTAGAGCCATCTGGTCGCAATCTGTGCAACTACCGCTATTACTTACACTCCGCCCGTGGCGAAAAGTTGTGTTTTATACCAAAGGTGGCAGTGATGTCGAATTCTACTGTTTGTCTCTGCACGTTAGAGCGTTTCAAAGTCCCGTATGCGTTCATATACCATTCATCCGATTGCCATGAAACTTGGGTGATATGTTGAGTGAGCTCCAGGGAAGGTGTTTGGCTTAGTAAATCCATTTTACAATAGATAGCGCACGAATAGATTCAACAAATAAGTGACGGCGCGAAGCGTTTCGAAAAGGTCCCGTATGCGTTCAAATACCATTCGTCCGATAGCGATGAAACTTGGGTGAGATGTTGTGTACACTCCAGGGAAGGCTTCTGGCTTAGTAAATCAGTTTCACATTAGGTAGCGCACGACTAGATGCAACAAATGAGTGACGACGCGCGAAGCGTTTGAACAAAATCCCGTATAAGTTTATATTCCATTCATAGATTGAGATGAAACTTTGATGAGTTGTTGTGAACACTTAAGTGAAGGCTTCTAACTTAGTAATCCATTACACAGGAGGTTGCGCACGAGTAGATTCAACAAATGAGCGGTGACGAGCGAAGCGTTTCAACAAAGTCCCGTATGCGTTCAAATACCATTCGTCCGATAGCGATGAAACTTGGGTGAGATGTTGTGTACACTTACGTGAGGGTTTCTAACTTAGTAAATCCATTTCACGGGAGGTTTCGCACGAGTAGATTCAACAAATAAGCGACGACGCGCGAAGCGTTTCAATAAAGTCCCGTATGCGTTCAAATACCATTCGTCCGAGTACGATGAAACTTGGGTGAGATGTTGTGTACACCCTACGGAAGGTTTCAGGCTTAATAAATCCATTTTTCAATAGGTAGCCCACGCTTAGATTCAACAAATGCGTGACGGCACGCGAATCATTTCAACAAAGTACCGTATGCGTCCATATACCATTTATCCGATTGCGATGAAACTTTGGTGAATTGTTGTGTACACTTCAAGAAATGTTTCTGTCTTAGCAAATCCAGTGTTTAAGAAGTAGCGCACGAGTAGATTCAGCAAATGAGCGACGGCGCGCGAATCGTTTCCACAATGTCCCGTATGCGGTCATATATCATTCATCCGATTGCGATCAAACCTTGGTGAATCATTGAGTACACGCCTGAGAAGGTTTCAGGCTTAGTAAATCTATTTTATAATAGGTAGCGCATGAGTAGACTCAACAAATGAAAAAGGAAGGAAGATTGTAGTTTTACGTGACCGTGAATCTTGTGATTATGAGCCACGGGACCTCCTTTTTACGTGGAATCCGAACCACAGGACATGGCATTTCACTTCGAAAATCTCACATCAACAAATGAGTGACGGCACGCGAATCATTTAAAGAAAATCACTTATGCGTTCATATGTCATTCATCCGATTCCGATGAAACTTTGATGAGTTGTTGTGTACACGCCAGGGAAGGTGTTCAACTTGGTAAATCCATTTTACAATATTGGTAGCGCACGAGTAGATGTAACAAGTGAGTGACGACGCGCGAAGCGTTCCAACAAAATCCTGTATGCGTTCATATACTATTCATCGATTGCGATGAAACATTGATGAGTTGTTGTGTACACTTACGTGAAGCTTTCTAACATAGTAAATCCATTTCGCAGTTGGAAGAGCGCGAGTAGATTCAACAAATGAGTGACAGCGCACGAATCATTTAAACCAAATCGATTATGCGTTAAATGCCATTTATCCGTTTGTGATGAAACTTTGGAGAGTTGTTGTGCACGCTCCAACGAATGTTTCTAAATTAGTTAATTCAATTCACGATAGTTTAGAGGCAGTTAACAGAAATTGACAAAAAATATTGTGTATCCAAAAGCACTTCAAGAAACCAAGTGACAACACTTTCTTTGATTGGCAGGACAACGTCTGCCGGGTCAGCTTGTATATATATGTATACATATATACATAAATTATATATAAACTTTTGAACTGACGGTGGTTTTGGGGTCTGGGGGATGTGAAACGCGAAGATATGTCGAAATTTTCCGGAAGTCGAAACATGGGACCCATTGCAATAGTTAGCTTTCTAAAGAAATCTACCTAACAGGTGTAGACTCACAGCCTTCTGTTTATTGTATAAACCAGTTTTGAGTACGGCGTGATGCCAGTGTTTCATTGATGAAACAAATTCACGGCACGTGCGTTCTACAACGCAGGTTTGTGAATGAAATCAGGTGTCTGGAATGCCATTATGAGACTTCATTAAACGTTTTATTTTTACGCTGTGTAGGCCTAGAACAAGCCAAGATTTTATACTCATAATTTTAATACAGCATTGTAGTAAGATGTAGAGTTGTTGAAAGGAGGTGTGAATGATTGCGTGTTTTTAATTTTAATGTCTATTGTTAAATTAATTTATTGTTATTTTGTTTATAGTAGATTAGTTTACCCTTTTTGTTAATAAATTTGTTCAGATTGTTCTCCATTGTTGACGGAGTGATTCATTTTAAATATAAGGAGCAGAGTATTGTGGATGTAGTGTAGGCGAAGCTGAAGTCCCAGTCCCCGAGGTAAGTAAAGGTGAGTGCCCCGTGTAGTTGGTTGTTGATCCACAATATTCTGGTAACTGCTGTCTGTAAATCCCTAAAGACCATGTAGGAAGCGATTTCTAATGTTGTATTTGCCGGAGCAATTAGAAATAGGCAATCCAGCGGGGGCAATGGATAATCCAACAGGATCCTTTCCGGATTATCGGGTACAGTACATCCTGCCCGGACCACCTCTGGGGTAGCGCATCTAGCTCTACAACCCTTACTTATATACAACATACACCTATTTTTTTAACCCGGCCGAAGTCGTCGGGTTTTTAGGAGCATTAAAATCCCTCAGTATGCCTTCCTAAAGAGGGGAAGTAAAGTCTGCAGGCCCACTTCATAGATTTAAGGCATGCAAAGGAGCCTTCCAGTAACTACACTTGTGTGAAGAAAAAATGTGTAGATTAGGTTTGATTAATGCTCTTAAGTTCCAACGTTCATCACCAGGCGCTGGTTACGATGGCATCTAGTAAATTCACAGCTAGATGTCGTGGACCGTAGCATTTGGCAGCGAAATTAGGATCTACTTGAAATTATCGTCTGCAGTCCTTACTTGAATTAAAAACAGATATCACACACAAATACAGTCATCGCAATTGACACCGGTTATAAGACAGATTATACACACACCCAAAGTACACGGGGCTACATCACCCCGTTGCCGCAGCCCCTAAACTAAAGAGCCAACCAACCAATCCAAATTTTTCCTGGAGTATAGCATAAGCGGTTTGTGGTGAAGTTTCAAGGTCAAACTGACGGCTCTGAGCAAGCAGGTTTCCAATTACGTTTCAGTGGTGGGAGGACAACGACCGCAGTTACACTTCGTCCGCAGTGCTGTCAACATCGTACATAAAATCGGTTTTGTCTTTTTCGGGGAGGCCACGAAAGTGCCCGCTCTCCCACGTGGCAGCCAACCTATAGCTAGCGCTGCCTCCGCCATGCTGTTAGTTACTAAGATAGTAAGAGAAACACGGGTGTTTTGAGGAGCCGTGCGAGGCCTTCTGCCTATCCCAGTACTGTATACTCTACCAGGCATCATCATTTAGGTTTAGGAACATAAGACGGTAAGGTGAGACGAAGGACCAGCGAAAATCCCCATAGGAATAAAGGAAAGATTACCTACAGGTAAAAGCTGTAATATGTTTAAAAAGTCCTCTCGGCACGCCGGAAGGCGGAGGTAGATTTCACCGGACAAACTTGGGGATAGTCGAAAATAGGCAGAATATGCAGGTTTTCGTAGAAGGATCAGACCACATTTATTGCGTGAAAGTATTTTATAATTGGAGATTAATTAACTTTGTTTTTCGTCATTTTATGCATATTTTAAACATTCTATTGTCTTATGATGACGGTAACCTTCTTGTCATTTAGAGTCCATTTTTATACTTGTGGTCACACTGTCCTTATGCAAAGTTTCGACACTGATATGTAACTATGTAACGGTCTGTTACTTCTTCACGCAAAATTATATCTCCCGCAGAGATGTTGGTTGGTTCCTCAGTTTAGGGGCTGCGACAACGTGGTCATGTAACCCCGTGTACTTTGGGTGAGTGTAGAATCTGTCTGATAAACGGTGTGAATTGTGATAGCTGTATTACTCTGTAATTCAGGTAAGGAATGCAGACGCTCAATTTCAAGCAGTAGTTCCTAATGTTGCTACCAGATACTACCGTCAACGACACCTAGCTGTGAACTTGGCTACTAGATGCCACCGCAATCAGCAACTCGCAACGAACGTTGGAACTTCCCCTCCAAAGGAAAGCATACTGAGGGATTTTTAGCGCTCTTAGAAAATCTGACGACTTTGGCCGGCTTTGAACCCGCGACCTTGGACATAGGAGTTCAGCATGCTACCAGTTAAGTCACCGAAGCCGCATCACACTTAGTCAGATGGAAATCTGAATCTGATCTCGCGCAAGTGCGTTGTCATGGCAACGTCTGATGGCTCATCCCTCATCAATTTAGTAGTGTTGCCATGTCAACCACTGATAGCTCTTGGCATTTTCTTACAATTCCGAAATCATTTTTCTCATCCCTTGGCGTAATGGTGGCTCATATCAAAAATTATTTCAGACAAAAGTTTTAGGTAATTATTAGGGGAATATTGTCCATTGTGTACGGTTTTGATATTGTGCCTATTAACAGAGATATGATTAATGTTTCCCGAAAAAAACACTTTTTCCCACCCCTTTGGTCAATGGTTGGTGCTATCAAAAAAACGTTTCAAACATAAATTTCTGAGCTTTATCCGACACATAGTATGAACTTTGAACGGATTCGATATTTCACGTATTAAGAGAGTTATAGCAATATTTCATTTTTTCGAAAACAAAGTCCCCCATTTTCATCCCCTTCGACCGATTTAGCCCAGTAACGAACTCGTCCGAGATTTTATGGGTATACATATTCGGTAAAAAATTCAAAGTGATTGGTGCAAAATTACGGCAGTTATCGTGTCCACAAGAAACTGATATACATATATATACATATATTACATAAATTATATATAAACTTTTGAACTGACGGTGGTTTTGGGGTCTGGGGGATGTGAAACGCGAAGAAATGTCGAAATTTTCCGGAAATCGAAACATGGTACCCATTGCAATAGTTAGCTTTCTAATGAAATCTACCTAAAATACTGCCGTCAACGACACCTAGCTGTGAACTTGGCTACTAGATGCCACCTCAATCAGCAACTCGCAACGAACGTTGGAACTTCCCCTCCGAAGGAAAGCAAACTCAGGTTTTTTAGCGCTCTTAGTAAATCCGACGACTTCAGCCGGGTTTGAACCCGCGACCTTGGGCATAGAAGTTCAGCATGCTACCAGTTCCGATACCGAAGTCGCTTCCCACTGACATATGAAAACTGAATGTGATCTCGTGCAGTGGCGTTGTCATAGCAACTGCTGATGGTCATCCCTTATCAATTAAAAGTAAAGTTGTCATGGCAACCTCTCTTGGCACTTGGCATTTTCTTATAATTTAAATTATTTTGTTCACCCCGTGGCGTAATGGTGGGTCATATCAAAAATTCTTTCAGACAAAAGTTTTAGGTAATTATTGGAGGAATACTGTCCATTTTGTGCGGTTTTGATATTGTGCCTATTAACAGAGATATGATTAATGTTTCCCGAAAAACCCACTTTTTCCCACCCCTTTGGTCAATGGTTGGTGCTATCAAAAAACTTATTTGACATAAATTTTTGGCACTTATCCGACACATATTATGAACTTTGAAGGGATTCGATATTTCATGTATTAAGAGAGTTATAGCGATATTTCACTTTTTCGAAAAAAGCCCCCCATTTTTACCCCCTTTGACCGATTTTGCCCATTAACGAACTCGACCGAGATTTTATAGGGATACATATTATGTAAAAAATTCAAAGTGATTGGTGCAAAATTACGGCAGTTATCGTGTCCACAAAAAACTGATATATATATATATCTTTATATATATAATTCTTCGACACGTGTGTATGTGACTGAACTCCTCCTAAACGACTGAACCGATTTTGACGGAATTTGGTATGTATATTAGTGTGGGTCCATGTATGGTTTAGATTCACAATCCGACCCGGTAGGTGGAATGAACACAATTTTAGAACCACAATTTACACACAATTTTAGAACCGGAATATATAGTCAGAAACAGTCGTCATGGAAACCACTAGCCTTGGCCTTCGTGAAAGCTGATGTTTTGGACGGTTTGTCTCTGCACGTTAGAGCCATCTGGTCGCAATCTGTGCAACTACCGCTGTTACTTACACTCCGCCCGTGGCGAAAAGTTGTGTTTTATACCAAAGGTGGCAGTGATGTCGAATTCTACTGTTTGTCTCTGCACGTTAGAGCGTTTCAAAGTCCCGTATGCGTTCATATACCATTCATCCGATTGCCATGAAACTTGGGTGATATGTTGAGTGAGCTCCAGGGAAGGTGTTTGGCTTAGTAAATCCATTTTACAATAGATAGCGCACGAATAGATTCATCAAATAAGTGACGGCGCGAAGCGTTTCGAAAAGGTCCCGTATGCGTTCAAATACCATTCGTCCGATAGCGATGAAACTTGGGTGAGATGTTGTGTACACTCCAGGGAAGGCTTCTGGCTTAGTAAATCAGTTTCACATTAGGTAGCGCACGACTAGATGCAACAAATGAGTGACGACGCGCGAAGCGTTTGAACAAAATCCCGTATAAGTTTATATTCCATTCATAGATTGAGATGAAACTTTGATGAGTTGTTGTGAACACTTAAGTGAAGGCTTCTAACTTAGTAATCCATTACACAGGAGGTTGCGCACGAGTAGATTCAACAAATGAGCGGTGACGAGCGAAGCGTTTCAACAAAGTCCCGTATGCGTTCAAATACCATTCGTCCGATAGCGATGAAACTTGGGTGAGATGTTGTGTACACTTACGTGAGGGTTTCTAACTTAGTAAATCCATTTTACAATAGGTAGCTCACGAATAGATTCAACAAATGAGCAACGACGCGCGAACTTTTAATCAAAGTCCCGTATGCGTTCATATACCATTCATGAATCCGATTGCAATGAAACTTGGGTGAGATGTTGTGTACACTTACGTGAGGGTGTCTAACTTAGTAAATACATTTCACAGGAGGTTTCGCACGAGTAGATTCAACAAATGAGCGACGACGCACGAAGCGTTTCAATAAGGTCCCGTATGCGTTCAAATACCATTCGTCCAATTACGATGAAACTTGGGTGAGATGTTGTGTTTACCCTACAGAAGGTTACTGGCTTAATAAATCCATTTTACAATAGGTAGCGCACGAGTAGATTCAACAAATGTGTGTGACTGCACGCGAATCATTTCAACAAAGTACCGTATGCGGCCATATACCATTTATCAGATTGCGATGAAACTTGGGGGAATTGTTCTGTACACTCCAGGAAATGTTTTCGTCTTAGTAAATCCAGTTTTTAATAAGTAGCGCACGAGAAGATTCAACAAGTGAGCGACGGCGCGCGAATCGTTTCCACAATGTCCCGTATGCGGTCATATATCATTCATCCGATTGCGATCAAACCTTGGTGAATCATTGAGTACACGCCAGAGAAGGTTTCAGGCTTAGTAAATCTATTTTACAATAGGTAGCGCCTGAGTAGATTCAACAAATGAGTGACGGCACACGAATCGTTTAAAGAAAATCACGTATGCGTTCATATGTCATTCATCCGATTCCGATGAAACTTTGATGAGTTGTTGTGCACACGCCAGGGAAGGTGTTCAACTTGGTGAATCCACTTTACAATATTGGTAGCGCACGAGTAGATGTAACAAATGAGTGACGAGGCGCGAAGCGTTCCAACAAAATCCTGTATGCGTTCATATACTATTCATCGATTGCGATGAAACTTTGATTAATTGTTGTGTACACTTACGTGAAGCTTTCTAACTTAGTAAATCCATTTCACAGTTGGTAGAGCAGGAGTAGATTCAACAAATGAGTGACAGCGCACGAATCATTTAAACCAAATCCCGTATGCGTTAAATGCCATTTATCCGTTTGCGATGAAACTTTGGAGAGTTGTTGTGCACGCTCCAAGGAATGTTTCTAAATTAGTTAATTCAATTCACGATAGTTTAGAGGCAGTTAACACAAATTGAAAAAAAATATTGTGCATCCAAAAGCACTTCAAGAAACAAAGTTACAACACTTTCTTTGATTGGCAGGACAACGTCTGCCGGGTCAGCTTGTCTACTATATATTTGTCAAATACCACTCACTCTCTCACTCATTCATTCATCACGAAATCTCAGAAACCACCGAACGGATTGGAATTAAATTTGGGATGCAGCTTTCTCAAGGGCCGCAAATACCCACTAAGAGAGGATTTTGGGGTATTCTGGGTCTAAAGGGGTGTTAAGGGGGTAGACCTGCATTTCATTGAATAGCAATATCTCCCGATTGGTTTCATTGGGGGATGTGATACTCGGCATATAAATCATCATTAAAAATAAGGAGACACGTGTCTGAGTGTTTATCGATGTGGTGTATATTATGAGGTGAAAGGGGTGAATGATTCCTAATGGAGCGTGTATCTCTTAAACGACATAGGCGTGGAGTTTGAAACTCACCGAAAAAAATCAACATAAAAAAGAAGTAAATATGTGTTTCACCGTTTTTTCATAAATCCAATTTAAGGGGCCCATGGGGAGGGGTGAAATTCAGGGAGGGGGTGGGAAGGGGGAAACAGGAAAGAAAGTGTCCTAACTGATTGACTGATTGACTCACTCATCAAACTCAGGGGGGAAAACTGCTTTAAAGTAAGTAAATAGATGTTCGACAGTTTTTTCATAAATCAAATTGAAGGGGTTCATGGGGAGGGGTGAAATTCTGAAAAAAGAGAAATGAAAGAAAAAGTCCTGACTCATTCACACACTCATCATCGCCCAGCCAAAAATATTGAAGTTGGTAACATGGCATTTCGAGGATATGTTCGTTGTATGTCAAAACCGTACACTAAGAGAGGATTTTTAGATATTGAGGTTCTAAAGGGGACTTAAGCGGGTTAAACCTGCATTTCATTGAATAACAATATCTCACGAGTGGTTTCATTTGTGGATGTGATACTCGGCATATAAACTAATCATTATAAATAAGCAGACATGTGTCTAAGGGTTTTTCGAAGTGGTGTATTATTATGAGGTGAAAGGGGTGAAAATTGGGGGTTGAAGGATTCCTAGCGGAGCGTGTAGGCCTAACTCTTAAACGACAAAGGCCTGAAATTTGAAACTCAGCGGAAAAAAAAACAGCGAAAAAAGTAAGTCAATCGGTGTTCGACCGTTTTTTCATAAATTAATTTAAAGGGCCAATGGGGTGGGGTGAAATTCTGGGGGGAAAAGGAAAGAAAGTGTCCTAACTGACTGACTAACTCACTCACTCATCAAACTCAGGGGAAAAGACAGCTTAAAAACGTTAATAGGTGTTCAAGTGTTTTTTCATCAATCCAATTTAAGGTGCCCGTGGGGAGGGGTGAAATTCTGGTAAAAATAATTGAAAGAAAATGTCCTGTCTGACTCACTCACTCATCACGCCCAGCGAAAACTATTAAAGTTGGAAACATGAAATTTTGAGAATATGTTCGCTGTATGTCGAAAACGTCAACTAAGGAATGATTTTTGTTTATTCGGGTTTTAAAGAGGTGTTAAGTGGGTAAACGTTAATTTCATTGATTAATGATATCTCATGAGTTGTTTCTTTGGGGATGTGATATTCGGTATATAAACTAATCATTAAAAATAATCAGACATATGTCTAAGGGTTTATCGATGTGGTGTATATTATGAGGTGTAAGGGGTGAAAATTGGGGGTTGAGGGATTCTTAACGGAGCGTGTATCACCGAAACGACATAGGCGAGAAGTTTGAAATTCGGCGGGAAAAAACAGCTTAAAATACAAGTAAATAGGTGTTCGACCGTTTTTTTCATAAATCCAATATAAGGGGCCCTTGGAGAGGCGTGAAATTCTGGAGAAAAAAAAACAAAACAGGAAAGAAAGTGTCCTAACTGATTGACTCACTTACTCACTCATAAAACTCAGGGGGAAAACAGCTTTAAATAAGTAAATAGGTGTTCGACCGTTTGTTTCATGAGTCCAATTTAAGGGGTTCATGGGGAGGGGTGAAATTATCAAATATAAATGAAACAAAATGTCCTGACTGACTGACTGACTCACTCACTCATCATCGCCCAGCCAAAATTATTGAAGTAAGAAACAAGACCTTTTGGGGATATATTATATTCATATTCATTCATTTATTTGCAATGGGGGGTGTCTCCCCCGGTGGCAAATTGTATATACATAACAAATAAATAATTATACATAACAATTCAATAACAATTATTATACAACAATTAAACTGGAGTATTTACACAAATAGTCAGTCTTTTCTTAAACACACCTATATGTTTGGGAAAAGGCTCTAAGACTGCGGCAGGTAGAGAGTTCCAGTTATCAATGGCACGGTTTAAAAAATAATATTTACCATAATTTGTACGCTGTGGTCGGCCCTTAACTTTGAAAGGATGATCGCTCCTACCCATGTAAGTGGGCTTTCCCAATCGTTTGCTAAGCTCACCCCATGCTGGTTGATTTGTATACGTGCTGTACATAGCGCAGAGTCTAGATTTCATCCTCCTAGCCTCCAGTGATTCCCACCCAAGTTTCTTTAACATACGGCTCACACTGCTCCTGGGATTAAAGTCACTGAGCACAAATCTAGCGGCCTTTCTTTGTACCATTTCTAACTCATTGATGAGCCCTACTTGATATGGATCCCAAACCGCCGAGGCATATTCCAGAATAGGTCTTACAAGTGACAAATAGCCTAATTCTTTAGCAGAGGTACTACTTCCTTTTAATACCCTCATTACAAAGTGCAGGGATTTGTAAGCTTTTGAAACTACACATCCTACATGACTACTCCATTTCATATCATTCCTTACGTGAACGCCCAAATATTTGCAAGAATCTTCTTCTACAAGTATTTCCGAGCCAATGTTATATTGAAAATCCTGCCTTCGCACTTTCCCTATTTTTAAGAGACTACATTTTCTTGTGTTTATTTTCATTTTATTTACAATCGCCCACTTATAGACCAGGTTCAGGTCCTCTTGAAGCACTGCATTGTCTTGTGAGTCATGTATCTTTCGATATATTACACAATCATCCGCAAACAATCGACAGTCACTGCGAATCCCATTTGGTAAGTCATTTATAAACGCCAAAAATAACAAAGTTCCGATTACGCTGCCCTGAGGGATACCCGACGTTACGGTAATTTCATCCGAGAATTTGCCTTCGACTTTCACTTTCTGGGAACGACCCGTCAAAAATTCTTAGATCCATAAAATTACTCTTCTATCAATCTTCGTCGAAGCTAATTTATGGAGTAGCATGTCATGCGGAACGACATCAAATGCCTTCGCAAAATCTATAACCACGGCGTCGACTGAAACTCCATGGTCTAACGATTCGCTAATGTCTTGAAAAAGTGATAGCATCTGACTCTCGCATGAGTAACCTTTTCGAAATCCATGTTGCCTATCATTAAACCATGATAATGTTTCCCACTGTTCCCTCAAGTAGTCGCAAATGAGATGCTCCATCTGTTTACAAACGACGGACGTAAGGCTAACCGGCCTATAGTTGCCCAATTCAAGTCTGCTCCCTCCCTTAAATATTGGGACTACCGTAGCTCTTTTCCAGTCATCTGGGATTTGCGCATTGTTTATGGACACATTAAACATCACCTCCAAGTATCGTGCCACGGCCCTACCTCCTAGTTTAAGTACTTCACTAACAATATTATCAGGACCCTTTGATACATTGAAACGTAGTTTTTGTATTAGCTTTACAATTGCTGACTGGTTTATTTGGAACAGGGGAGCCCCTGATTCGTCGTTAAAGTCCAACACACAGCTATTGGATTTATTGACCACACTACCGTAAAAGACATTTAATTCATTAGCAATGGCCTGTTTCTCAGTAATTAATTTACCGTCACCGGACATTATCATCGACAAACTATTTGAATTTCCCTTTCTTCTCCTAACATAACTGTAATTTTTTTTCCACCCATCACCTCCCGAACCAAGTAAACCTTGCATATAACTGTCATGAGCAGTCCTCTTTTTTAAGACGAGCTCTCTTGATAAGGACTTAAATTTCAACATATACTTGTCACTATCATGTCTTTTATTGTATAATTTCCTAATTTTACGTTTTAGACTCCTAATTTCTCGTGTGTAATACTCAGGATATGGGTTTTGTTTCATCAATTTAAATGGGACAAATTTATCAACAGCGCTATATAAAATTTTCAAAAAGTTAGTCCACAGGATATTAATGTGATTTCCTTCCGATGCCCATCCTACAAATAGCTCATTGAAATACCCCTGAAACTTGCCCTGGTCCGCCCTGCGATACTGGAATATGATCTTTTTTGTTACATCAGAGTCTAATTTTGTAATGTCACCATATCTAATATTTAATTCAACCCCAGAATGGTCACTAATTCCTGGTACTTTCAGACAGTTAATATACAGCTCTACAGGCCTTACGAGATAAACATCTAAGGTATTATTGTCTCTAGTTGGGAAGTCAACTACTTGGGAAAATCCCCCCTCCCTTAAGAATTTATTTGCAGCGCTCTGAGCCTGACCACAGCTAGTTGACTCACCAGACCAGTCTACTTTGGGGAGGTTTAAATCTCCAGCAATTATTATGCTCTTTTTCATAGCATTGCCCGTACAAGTTTTATCATACAGTGTTTCGAGGAGAGAAAGGTTATCTTTCGGTGCTCTATACGCCCCTATCACCTGAAGAGGGAATTTATTTCCTTTATCCGAAATTTGTACACATAACATTTCATGATCCATATCAGCCCACTTTAAGAAACTAGCTATATTTTTGCGCACACAAATAAATAGCCCACCACCTCGCTTCCCCCGATCCCTTCTGTACATCTCGTAGGTCCCTTGAATTATTTCGCTACTATTTATGTCCTCATATAACCAAGATTCAGTTGCAATGACAATGTCCGGAGAATACGTCTCTACAAGATTCCAAAATTCAATTAATTTATTTCCTAAACTCTGACAATTAACCTGCAGTAATCTTAGAGTCTTACCTCCGCAGCAAATATCTCGAAATAGCTCCTTCTGTTCCCATCGGCTGGCAACCTCTGGACCTGCTCCTCCTCACAAAAGCCGGCACGAACCGATGACCCTGTCATGTAGGCTCCCTAGATTGAAAGCGCACCGTCGATTTAGATGCAGCCCGTCTCGGGTGAAGTCACGGCCACCAATCCAGCAGTCAGCTTCTACGTACACTAATCCCAGTTGTGCACATACCCAGTCCATGCGGTCATTTTCAGTCTTAACTCGCCTCAACGGAACATCTCCCCGCCGAACAATGCCACTAATTATAATTTTTGCATTTCGAAACTTGCTTTTAGCTTTTCTGCCTAGTTCGTAGAGCTCCCCCATGATGTAATCAGCTGTAGCCCTCTTCTTCAAATCGTTCGTCCCAACATGGAGCAACAACACTTTAACTTTGTCACAGTCCTCTACATTTGCTTCTTCCACTTGTTGGGCAAGCTGGTCAATCTTAATCCCCGGGTAACACCGCACTTTCGCACCTGATTTCCTCGAGATATTCGCACTCCATCGTATCATAGAATCACCCATTATGATAACGTCATCCTCAGTTTGCTCCTGCACGCCCTCTTCCACACTGATCCCAGTAGAAAGCCGTTCAGTCACATCCTTCACCGTTTCTTCTGATTCACGAAACTTTGCTCTAAGTTCCTGTATTATTTGATCCCTTGCTTTGATTTGCACCCTCAAACTGTCCGGCGTATCACATACTTTACAAAACCAATTTCCGACATCACAATCCTCCTTCTTGACCTTAATACAGCCGAAGTGAAACCATTTCTCACATAGTCCACACTCAACACCATTCTTCAATGTTTTACTGCACGTCGAACACTTTAAAGATGCCACTGGATCATTTGCCTGATTCACATTTGGAGTAACAGGCCCTGGATTCACTTCCACTCCACCAATAACTAACAACGCAGCTATCACTAGGGCTATAAACCACAAGTTACTAGATCCCGTACGCACACGCAAACACCGGAAATCCCGACTAGCCTTCGCATACCACAGCCCGATCCTCGCCCGATAACACTCCAGAGAACAACCCATTTCAGCACACCTGAGAGCTCGGGAAAAACACCACCTTTCACTTTGACTGTTCGTTGTATGTCGAAAACGTCCACTAAGGAAAGAGTTTTGGATATTCAGATTCTAAAAAGGTGATAAGGGGGTAAACGCGCATTTCATTGAATAACAATATCTCACGAGTGGTTTCATTTGGGGATGTGATACTTGGCATATATACTAACAAGTAGTTTCGTGAAGAACTATACAGCCTATTTTCATATATCCTACTTACGTTAGTTGCCACTATCAACATACACAATTTCAGTTTGATTGCTGTAATAGATTCGTAGATATTGAGAACCGACTAATTATTTCGGATGGTCGCCATGTTGGATTTTATATATGTAGGTCTTAGAGTTATGTACTGTTACATGCAGATTATTGTGTACGTGTAGTATTCAAACTTCAATCGCATGATTAGGACACAAGAAGTAAAAACGAGATTGTAAAATTTCGGACAGCTGCCATCTTGAGGTTATGGAAACAATTGAAATACATTAGATGCCAGTGGATTACCATTCGTATAAGGATTTACTGTACCACGTTTCACTGCACTCGGATGGTTAAATTGCGAGAAACGTCCATGTGAATATTTATATTTCGCGTCACCGCCATGTTGGATTTGTGATCACCAGGTTATTTAATTTCCTATAGGTGAACTTAATTTCATAGCCCCTACGAACATTTAAAAATTCAGTTTGATTGCTATAATAGATTCGTAGATATTCAGAGCTGTCTAAATATTTCGGATGGTCGCCATGTTGGATTGTTAAACGTATAGGTCATAGAGTCATGTACCATTAAAGGAAAATTATTGCTTAGGTTCATTATTCAAACTTTCACTTCGATCGCATGAATACATCACAAGAAATAAAAACTTAATTTTAAAATTAGCACAGCCGCCATCTTGAGGTTATGTAAAGAATTGAACTAAATTAGATACCAGTGCATTACAATGTGTATAAATATTTCCTGTACCAAATTTCATTGCGTTTGGAACATTAAATCGCGAGAAAGGTATTTTAATTTTTTTTATTCGCTTGGCCGCCATGTTCGTTTTGTAGTTAATTGGTTTTTGAAAGTCTTACAGATGGACTTCCAGTAGTGCCCTTTATCTCCGTACAAAATTTCAGGGTGATACCGCTAATAGTTTCAGACATATAGAATGCCTTTGAAATATTTCGCACATCCGCCATCTTGTGGTTATGTAGACAATTGAACGAAGTTAGATGTCGATGAATTACAATGTATATAAACATATACTGTACCACGTTTCATTGCGTTTGGTCGGTTAAATCGCGAGTAACGTCTATTTTAAATCGCAAATTCTCTTGGCCACCATGTTTGTTTTGTAGTTACCAGGTTTTCAAAGGTCACATAAGTGAACTTATAGTAGTTCCCTTTATCACCATACAAAATGTCAGGGTCTTATCGGTAATAGTTTCGGAGATATTGAATGCTGGTGAAATATTTCGCACAGCTGCCATGTTGGATTGGTGAGTCGTAACAAAATTTGATGGGCACAGTCAGGGTCGCCCGGAATAGTGCTATGAACTTACCGAATTTCATTGAAATCGTTCCAGCCGTTTAGATTTTATTAGGGGGGGACACACACACGAATCACACACACGCACACACACACGGACAAAAGGTGATCTCATAAGCCAATTTTTTTTTTTCAAAATTGAAAATAGGCTAATCATTAAAAATAAGCTGACACATGTCTAATGGTTTTTCGATGCAGTGTATATTATGAGGTGAAAGGGATGAAAAGTGGGGGTTGAAATATTCCTGACGGAGCGTGTATCTCCTAAACGACATAGGCGAGGAGTTTGAAACTCGGAGGAAATCAATCAGCTTAAAAATAAACAAATAAATAAAATAAATAGGTGATCGACTGTTTTTTCATAAATGCAATTTAAGGGGTCTATGGGGAGGGGTGAAATTCTGGAAGAAAAACGTCCACTAAGGAAGGTTTTTTGGATGTTTACTCTCATCGACCAACCAAAACTATTTAAGTTAGAAGAATGATATTTTGGGGAGATGTTTGTTGTGTGTCGAAAACGTCTACTAAGGAGCTCATCATCATCATCATTTCCCCTTATCCAGCTCCTGCCGGGTCGGGGTATTTATGGCACTTCTCCACTTTCCTCTTTCCTTCCACAATTCTTCTTCCACGATCTTGTCCCAGTCCAGATTTATTTTTCTCACGCTGTTCTTCACTGAATCGATCCACCTTGTTCTAGGTCTTCTCCTTGCTCTCTTACCCATGCACTTGGCCTCCAGCATCTGTCTTGGTATTCTATTTTCCTCCATCCTCTTTACATGTCCAAATCACCTTAGTTTATTCTTCTCAAATCTCTCATTTAATTTTCCCATCCCAACTTCCTTCCTAACATCTTCATTCCTCACTCTGTCTTTCCTTGCCTTACCTATCATACTTCTTAGGAATTTCATTTCACTGGCTTGGATTCTACTCTCTTTCCTGCTCGTCAGGGTCCAAGTCTCAGCTGCATAAGTTAATATGGGTACATAGTACATTTTAAACAGATTACCTCCTTGCTTTTCCTTGGTACTTCCTTATCCCAAATAAGTTTTCTTACACTTTGATAGAATGCATTGCTCTGCTGTACCCTCCTGCCAATCTCCATGTCCAACCTACCAGTTTGCATCAATTCAGTTCCTAGGTATTTGAACGTGTCCACAATTTCCAAACTCTGACTTCCAATTTTTACAGTGCCCTTTCCTTGTTTTTCCCCTCTTGTCTTCACCATGTTCTTGCTTTTCTCTATACTGATTTTCAGGCCATACTTCTGAATATTTTCGTTCAGTGCATCTAGTTGTTTTTGCACTTCTTCGGTGTTCCTTCCCCAAACCACAATATCGTCTGCAAATAATAGTAACTTCATTTCTTTATGTCCATATGCTTCCTTTGTTTCCTTTACAATTTCATCCATTACCATTATGAATAAAAGAGGTGACAGCACACTCCCCTGTCTTAGTCCAGTCTTGTTCCTAAACCAATCTGTCTTTCCAACTGGGGTCAGTACCCTGCTAACACAGTTGTTGTACATTGCTTGCACCATTTCCAACATTTCTCTTCCCAGTCTCTTCTTAACCATGGTTTCCCATACCTTCTCTCTGGGGACACTATCATATGCCTTTTCTAGATCTATGAAAGTCATGATCAAATCCTCTCCATATTCCCAGTTCTTTTCCATCACCTGCTTCAAGCTAAAGATTGGGTCCACTGTGGATCTTCCACTCCTGAAGCCATACTGTTCCTCTTGCAACTCTCCTTCCACCTTTCTTCTCATTCTTCTTTCTAATATCCTTTCCGGTATTTTTACTATCTGTGATATGAGGGTGATCCCTCTATAGTTATCACACACTTTCTTGTCCCCTTTCTTAAACACTGGTATTATTAGCCCTTTCTCCCAGTCTTCTGGTACAAATTTCCGTTTCCACACACACTTTAGCAGTCGATACAGCCATTGCATACCAAAAGGTCCAGCAGCCTTTATCATTTCTACACTGATTTCATCCACCCCTGTTGCTTTTCCCATCTTCATTTTCTGTACTGCTAAATCCGCCTCCAGCATTGTTATAGCATCTTCTGTTATAGAGTCGTCAGGCTGTGTCACTTCGATCTCACCAGTACAATTGATCACATTCAATAGCTTATCGAAATACTCCTTCCTTCGTCCCTTTATCTCTTCTGGGTGTGTTAACAACTCTCCATCTTCCTTTTTCACCAGCTTTGTAGTAACTCTTTCTTTCCTCTTACTTCTTAGAAGCCCATACAGCATCCTTTTACTGCCACTTACATCTGTTTCCATTCCTCGTGTAAATTCTTCCCAACTTTTCTTCTTTTCTTCTCCTAAGACTTTCTTACACCTCCGTTTGCTGTCGTGATACTTCCTTTTGCTTTCTTCTGTTTGATCTCGGTTCCATTCTTTCCATGCAGACTTCTGTTCTTTCACTGCTTTCCTCTCTTCCTCATTCCACCACGGTGTCTCCTTCTCTTTCACTCTTGTTGACGTCCTACCACAAGCACTCTCTGCTGCAACAGCAAATGCCTTTTTAAAGTGGGACCATTCCTCTTCTACATTTTCCACTTCAGTAACTGGGATTTGTTGCTTCAATCTCTACTGAAAATCTTCCTGTACAGCTTTGTCTTTCAATTTCCATACTTTTATTTTACTTTCTCTGATCTCCTTTAGGTTTTCCAATTTTCCCCATCTAAATTTTGCCACCACAGCTCTATGGTCCCCATCAAATGCTTCTCCTGATAAAGCTGTCACATCCATCAGCTTTCTGCGATTTGTCCTTTCCACCAGGAAGTAGTCAATTACTTATTTTGTTCTTCTATCGCCCCACCCATATCTAGTAATTTTCCTGCTGTTTTTCTTCTGAAACCATGAATTACCCACTATCAGTCCATTCCTTTCACAAAAGTTTACAAGTTCCTCTCCTTCCCGGTTCTTTTTCCCTTATCCATATGGTCCAACGACTTCTTCCTTTCCTTGTCTCTCATTTCCGACTTGTGTATTCATATCTCCCATGATCACCACTTCTACATCTGAGATTACTCTTTCTACATCCTCCAGGAATACTTCAATATCTTCTTCTCTGTTTCCAGTCTGTGGTGCATACACTTGTATGAAGTCCATCACGTCATTCTTCATCTTCATTCCAATTTTCATTATTCTGTCACTCACACACTCTATCACTTCAACATACTCCTTCAGTTGTTTCGAGGTTATCAGTCCCACGACATTTTTTGCCTCTTGGCCACCACTCCAGTATAATGTATATCCTTTCCTCAATTACTTCCCTCCTTTACCTTTCCATTTCACTTCACTCAGCCCCATCATTCCAACCTTCTCCCTATCCATGAAGTCCACCACCTCCTCCACCTTGCCTGTCAGGGTCCCACTTTCATTTCGGTTACTGTTCGCCCATTTCTCACAGTTCCCCCAGTACCAAAGGAACTGCGCGTCGCCTGCAGGGTACGCCCTAACCTTTTCCGAATCATTGGAAGTGCCATTTCCATTTTAGGCTATTATTACGATGGGGTCGCCACTCCCAAAGGCATTTTATGAAGCTACTGCCAGCTATTATTCAGGCCGCCCCTGACATGGAGAACAGACGCCCTTGCAGCCACCCCTAACATGGGAAACAGACACTGCCGATTGATGCTGTACTCATACTATTCCCTGAGTACTGGGTTGCCTCTTCCGCAATCTCCACCGTTCTGAAGTCCATCTTCTCCGCTGCAGATTCCGTTGAGGTCTTCGCACGTAACCCTGTGCATGGGGCCTATGTTATACCCCATAGGACTGGGTCCTCACCAGAACTTAGCCGGTACTGTAGTTCCATGGTATATTACAGTACCGTTTCCCACCCCCGCGACGTGGACGCGCCTGGCAAGAATTATCCATGCAGCCAATTAGGATTGACTCATGGACCGGTTTAAGGAGCTGTCTAAATCCAGCCTCCAAGGAGGTATTTTTGGATATTCAGGTTCTAAAGGGGTGTTAACGGGGTTAAACCTGCATTTCATTGAATAACAATATGACACGACTATGACGCGAGCGAAGCGAGGCTAAAAATGAGATGGTGTGTGTCTGTGTATTACTCAATCACGCAAGTACCACTGGTCTAATTTACATGAATTTTACATGGAAGTAGCTGATTTACCTGCTTAACATATAGGTTATTTTTGATTTCAATACATTGCACTATTTAAAGATGGCGATCATTTTAGTGACGTCACTACACCCTTTGGTTTCAAACTTTCATATTTCCATTACAAATAAAAAGAGAACGCTAAGAAATAGCAAACTTTTGATGGCATATACGAGGATTAAAATTACATTTTCTATCCGAAAGGTATCTCCAACGGTTAGCGAGTAAAACCTAAATTTGTGCTATAAAACACGGTCAAGGCCGAGTGGTGTAGTTAGAAAAAATATTCCATCCTTAATCTCCCTCTGCGCAGCACCTCGCCTATCCCCTGTTTTAGCTGTCACCTTCTCATTTTAATTTATATATGACGCGTAGCGAAGCACGGGTACTTCAGCTAGTTTATGTTAAATGCATCTATCAACACACATAATTTCAGTTTGATTGCTGTAATATATTCGTAGATATTGAGAACCGTCTAAATATCTCAGATGGTCCCCACGTTGGATTTTTAGCCTATTTTCATTTATGAAAAAAAATAGGCTTATCAGATCACCTTTTGGCCGTGTGGCTGTGTGTGCGTGTTTGTGTGTGATTCGTGTGTGTCCCCCCACCCTAATAAAATCTAAACGGCTGGAGCGATTTCAATGAAACTTGGTGAGTTCAAAGCACTATTCCGGCGACCCCGACAGTGCCCTTCAAACTTTGTTACATCTCACCAATCCAACATGGCGGCTGTGCGAAATATTAAACCAGCATTCAATATCTCCGAAACTATTACCGATATCACCATGGAATATTGTATGGTGATTAAGGGAACTACTAGAAGTTCACTTATGTGACTTTTGAAAACCTGGTAACTACAAAACCAATATGGCGGCCAAGCGAATTTGGGACTTTTAAATAGACGTTTCTCGCAATTTAACCGATTAAACGCAATGAAACTTGGTACAGTATATGCTTATATAAATTGTAATGCACCAACATCTAACTTCGTTCAATTGTTTACATAACCTCAATATGGCGGCTGTGCGTAATATTTCACCGGCATTCTATATCTCGGAAACTATTACCGGTATCCCCCTGAAATTTTGCACGAAGATAAAGGGCACTACTGGAAGTTCATCTATGAAACCTTAAAAAACCGGTTAACTACAAAACGAACATGGCTGCCAAGCTAATTTGAAAGTTTTAAATAGACTTTTCTCGCGATTTAATGATCCAAACGCAATGAAAGTTGGTACAACAAATGTTTATACACATTGTAATGCACTGGTATCTAATTTCGTTCAATTGTTTACATAACATCAAGATGGCGGCTGTGTGAATTTTTTAAATTAAGTTTCTGTTTCTTGTGTCGTAATCATGCGATCGAAGTGAGTATTTGAATAATGAACCTACGCAATAATTTTCCTTTAAAGGTACATGAATCTATGGCCTATACATACAACAATCCATCATGGCGTCCATCCGGAATATTTAGACGGTTCTCAATATCTACGAATCTACTACAGCAATCAAACTGGTTTTTTAAAGTTCAAAGGGGATATGATCATAAGTTCACCTATAGGACTTTTAATAACCTGATGATCACAAATCCAACATGGCGGTGACGCGAATTATACATATTCACATGGTCGTTTCTCGCAATTTAACAATCCAAGTGCAGTGAAACTTGGTACAGTAAATCCTTATACAAATGTTAATCCACTGGCATCTAATTTATTTCAATAGTTTCCATAACCACAAGATGGCAGCTGTGCGAAATTTTAAAATCTCATTTTTACTTCTTGTGTCCTAATCATGTGATTGAAGTGTGAGTACTATACGTACACAATATCTTCATGTAACATTATATAACTCTAAGTCCTGCATATTGAACCCTTGCAAAGAAGCTTATGAGACTCAGTTTCGGGGGGTGTAACAGTCCATTTCGTAAGTTGTTGTTAAAGCGCTTCTAAAACATGCAGGGTAACACATACCAAAATAACATGCAGGAAATGCAGGAAGAAGTGAATACCAGGGTTAAAACAAATGAATTTAATAACAGATCAACTATTTAAAATAAAAATAAACAAACAAGATCTCCCAAATGACTCCCACCTAAATTAATTACTTGCCATAACTAGGCCTAATCTCAGGAGAGATTGAAAACTGGACCAAATGTCCCTAATACTTCAATGACATTGTGTACGTGTGCGGCTGTTCTACATGCTTAACAATGAGTAGAAATAAATGCGAGATTCATCACCATCCGGTAAACATTCAGAGGACGAATCTGCATTGTCCAGAGCTAGACAGACGCGGGGAATCAACTATACACTACTTAAATTAAACCGACACTCCCTACACTAAATAAAACAACAAATAATTTCAGCATGAAATTGGAATCAAGAACTGCCGTAGCAAAAAAAAAATGCCTAAGATTAGGACTTTTCAAATCAACGCAAGTGCATTAACACGTGACCAACAAAAGAAAAACACATATGACCGCTTGTCATTTTTACAAGTTAATACAACTAAACCAAGCAGGTGTCACAACAGACAAACTAACATGAAATGAGTCATAGAAAATCACTAGGCTCAAAGCCAACATTTAAATCATTAAAACAATATTCCATTCATACGATATGCGATAATTCGTAACAGACATGGCGAACATCCCAATTAATTATGGTCCAATGACCATCACAAATAACAGGTTTGCTAATGATAGCTTATAGGGTTCAGTCGGACAGCTGGACTGCCTAAAAGATGACTCACCAGATCTAGACGGGCGCTAAGTGGAAATCTGCACATCTGTCAACCCACGTGTCAATAACCTCGACCTGCCGTGGCATGGGTTCGAGTCACGAAGAAGCGTGCTCCCAAAGCACATAATATACGTGTGTGTGTCAATAAGATATCTCAGAAATTCCCCTAGGAAATCCAAGAATCAGCACTGGACAAGGTACAGTAGCCTTCATGAGCGCTCTGCCTTTCAATCAAAAAAGACAACAACAACAAAATATGAGGGCGGTAGCACGACCTACCCCTCATCACGAAGAATCAATACACACACCTGACACAAGAACACACACAGAATCACACGTATGGGTTTGACAGAAACCTGAAATCAATGACATAAAATATTTTCCACCAGCTTGCGCTCCCAATCTAGTCCGTGACTAAAGAACCTGAAAAGGACTCAAAAAATAAAGGCTAAAAATTTAGAACTAAAGTGTTCTACAGTTACATTTTAATTTGTTGCGCTCGGCAACCCTAGTATGAATAAAAGCCTGTTCATAAAACATATTACAATAAATTACCTCCCTTTTCCTATCAAAAAAATGAAATTTAATAAAGCACCACTTATCGAATGTGACGAGTTTCGCATTCGCATTGATAAAATCAAATACACACGCAGTGTACACTATATATGACTCCAAAGAAAAATATACAACAAACAAATTTGGCCACGCGCCAAAGTACATTTAAAGATAATAGTGTCGGCACACAAAAAAAATCTAAACACAAGAAAAACAAGAATGAACTATTTACAACGTTCCCGCGCCTTATCTAACTACATATTGAGTAAATCAATGTTTGTGCATCACCGTTTCAGCTTGCAGAACTTAAACCTCCATCCCGGTGCATTTCCCTACGGGAAATCTAGCCCTCCATCGTCGACGTCGTTGTAGAGGCGATACACATCTTTCCATCACACGACCAAATATCAGACATCTTGGCGTAGCTTCTTGGACAGAAATGTTCAATGTTAATAATATGCCTAGCTATAATCGCTATGAGCTATTACTTTCACTCACAATAATGTCCTATGCGATTACTGATCGTAGACTTGCCCTATCTTAGCATTTGCGTAACACACGCACAAATATCACTCAAAAATATAATACAAAAATTTTCATAAATACACTGTTCAAACTCAACGTCCCTGGCTTGAAAACAAGTCTTAAACATGTCTATCGTGCAGCACTTATCTCGTCTAGAGATCTCCACTGCTAAACGTGAACTCTGCTCCCTTGAGCACAAAATTAAATGTTAGTGAAGTATGCTCATTAAAGCTTGAAAAATCGTGACGCAGACTGACGTGAACGTTGCTCACCAGAGTTCAATAAAATTGTGTCCTAAACAGCTCATCACTGTTCAATTTATTGGAAACTGACAGAATGAGGTAGAGTGGGGGAATTTGAAAAAATAATCTGGAGTTTTCACCTCACAAACTTCGGACTAGTATCAATCTTCATCATTTTATCCAAACGTCTCATTGCACTTATGCGGAATTAATTCGGATCGTCGATTCTTTAGATATGCATTTCCGCGCCTTTTCCAGGGTACGCAATTCACCGCGTGGCTTCGGCTTCGTCTCTTCTGATTGGCTGATTCAATCCTGGATCGGTTGATACTTTACTCATGACACTCCCATAATGACTCCAATTTAGGTGCGCGTTGGTACAGAATTTGTCCTTGAACTCGGTTTAACCGGTCGTCTTCAGGAATAACTACCAAGCTGCTTCTGTTGAAATCATTGCAACACACTACCTTGCCTTCCCTTTGTCAATTTCAACATGTACTGCCTGGGCATCAGTAATAATAATAATAAAATCATGAAGACTTATTCATCGATAGATTAATAAGTGTTCATTTATCCTCAGCAAGGTTTTGAAATTCGAAGCAAGTGATTGATTTGGCTTTTAAAAACAATATCCACAGTAGTATAGTAAACATCTCTTAAGTACCCCACTCGTCTGCCTGAGTGTACATTATTGACCCAATTAGTATGCGCGCTCCTCGCTGCAATGTCATTCATACGTCTCGCCAGACCTCCCCTCTCAGTCACACGATTACAACTTCTGCCGGACCAGCTGTCTTGTTTACAAAAAAACCTCGCTCTCCCCAGGTACTATATGGCCACGTACATTTGAGTGTAGGTCCTCAGATTAAAATTTGCAATAATGATTCTGCCCTCATAGTCCTGATTACTCGTCAAATGGTTCCCTTCTTCTTCTTCTCCCATCTTCTTCTTCTCCCATCTTCTTCTTCTCCCACCTTCATCTTCTACCGTCTTCTTCTTCTTCCGCTACCATATTTCCAGGCCCTTGCCCGAAACTTCTTCCCGCGAATTTCCTCTGCTATTTTTCCGCGTGTCCTCCTGTCTTGTCACCCTTTCTTCATCCTGGTGATTATCTGGACTTTTTCTGTTTTTCATGGCTCGTCCCCGCTTCTCTTTCTCTGTTTCTTCAGCGTTTAATTCGTCTTTCTGTGTCTCAATGTAACGCTTGTTCCATTCATCGCGATAATCTCCCTGGTTTTCTTGCCGATAATTCCACTGGTCGTTCCATCTTCCTTCCCCGTTCCTTTGTTATGGCCTGCCCTGGTTCTGGTTTCCTCTCCAGTTATTATTCTCTCGCTGGTGCATCCTCTGATTGTAATTGTTCTGATTAGTATTATTATAATTGTCACGGCTATTCTGGAAGTTCCTATTGTTGTTATTGATTTGGTTTCGGCTATCGAACTCCTACCGCCTGGGCGTAAATTGTGTTCCGGTAGACTGTGTCTTCGTTGATTATTCTGACTGTGATTATTTTTATGCCCTTGAAAAACTTCAGCCGTGTTTACACACTCCATGTTCCGTCTCCCTGTCTGCGGACTGACCATACTCGTCTCATCCAAATGGCGGAGTATCTTCTCGGCCTGAACTGCGGTTTTGATATTACCGGCCACTAAAAACTGTTGAATATTCATCGGAAGCTGCTTACCGATGGTTAAAACCATGTTTTCCTCTGAAGGGGGGTCGTCAAAGTCCCGGAATTTAACCAACTGTTGGCTAAAGAACTCGGAAAACCTTGTGGGGTGTGTGCTGTGATATTTCCTGGTGTATAAATCCATCCTCAACCCCTGCTGCAATGACGGACTCCAGAACTTCCTCAAGAATGCCTCTTTAAATTGGTCCATGTAATTAAATGTGTACTTGAAACTCTGGAACCAAATTAAACTTGGGCCCTCTAAGAATTTTTCAACCAGTCGCAACTGTTTTGCGGGACTGACGTGTTGGTCGTTAAAGTAATCGTCCAGCTGACGCAAAAATGCTTTAGGAAGAGATCCTGAATTCTCCCTGAATTTGTCGGGTTTAAAGTCGTTTCCCCTAATTACTTGTATCACTTGGGCAGGTGCCAAGATGGGTTGTGGAGTTGATGTTTCCCCTCTGTAGTTTTGGAATGTGTCGCAGGTTATCTTTGGACTCTGACCTCGGCTCGTATCCTCAGCCAGCTTCGAGCCCACCGGACTTCAAATACTTCCCTGTTTGCCTACTGTGTTTTCTGCAGAGAATAAAGTAGCATTTTCTAAGGACCTTATCTCGTTCTTAACTATGAGGTCTGCGTGTTCCTGGAATTTGGACTTGGCGTTTTCCTCCAAAGCCTGCACTCTAGAATTGTACTCGCCTAGCCGCTTTAATATCGTCAGCCTATCTCCTTTAGTTTCGTTCACCTGCTGTTCACAATCTTTCCGGATCCTGTTCTTCAAACTACTAATTTTTTCTTCGCTTCTTTCCTGATTCTTCTCAAGCTCTTCTCGTATTTGCTCTTGTATCAGCTGCTGGGTTTTAATTAATTGTTCTCCTACTTCTTCCTGATTCTTACTTAGCTGTTCTCCTATTTCTTCTCGTATTTGCTCTTGGGTTTTTGTTAACTGGTCTTCCAGGTTTTCGCGCAAGTGCATCCGTTCCTCCTCCGTTTTTATTTCAAGCTTGTCGAGTTCCTTTATTAATTCTAGTACATTATTATCGACTGAATTAATCTGCACCTGTATGTTTTCGTTCTTCGCCTCTATCCTGTCGAATTGCCCCTGTAATTCATCCTGCGTGCTTTTTAATCCAGCCGTGTTGTTTACGCATGCTGTCTCAATCTGTTTCAATTTGGCGGCTACCATTTCATCTAATTGTACAAGTTGATTCTCGAATTTAGATTCTTGCTTTTTAATTTCTCCTAATTGCTTCGAGTTAATTTCCGCTACCTCTCCTGCCAGTTTCTCTAATTCTACCCTAGTACTTTGGTTTATTTCCTGGGTGATCTTTTCTAACTGCACTGTTTGTACTGTTGCCTGCTCTGATAATTTATGGTTTAATTCAGCTAATTGTTTGTTATTATTTTCACGCAACTCGTGTAATTGTTTGTCGGTATCCAATTTCTGGACCTGCAATTGGACCGTAATGTTACTGTTCACGTCCTGTAATTGTGTAGTTATATCATTTAATTGTTTATCATTGTGTCCGCTCATTTCCTCCTTCATGTTTTTTAATTGTTCTTCCGTCTTCGCAGACATTTGCACAGACATCTGCTCCATTAACACTTTGATCTCTTCGATGCTAGCCATCGCAAAACTCACAAATATATACTCAGAGAAAAACAGGGTCATGCACTGGGATTTCAGTCATACACACGCACACATGTCTTGATATTTAAATATTACTGATTCTAATTTAATAAAAGTTTCAGTAATCAAAATTTTACTGAATAATGACTCTTATTTCCAAACAACAACATAACTCCCTAGTGATCTGCTTTTAAAATTCCTAACCAACAGAATTTACGAACAACACCAATTAACCGAAGTTAATTAGATGTAAAATAAGGCAACACCTTCCTGCTTTGACTGAGTTCACTAATATGCAAATTTTCTAATTGTATGCCGGGCGCCAGAACAAGTTAACAACAAATACAATATCAACTTCTAACCTTGTTCAGTATTTCTAACTTTAAGTACTCAGTGATTTTACTAATGCACATGGCGGTACAACTTCGCCTCAATTTACTGAATTTAGTCTTGCCCGCTTGACCTGGCATCATTTCTCAGCGAAATAAGTATGAGGTCAGCAAAGCAACAACAACAACAATCCCCACGTTGGGCAATCATTTTTGATATATGAACCCTTGCAAAGAAGCTTATGAGACTCAGTTTCGGGGGGTGTAACAGTCCATTTCGTAAGTTTTTGTTAAAGCACTTCTATTACATGCAGGGTAACACATAACAAAATAACTTGCAGGAAGAAGTGAATACCAGGGTTAAAACAAATGAATTTAATAACAGATCAACTATTTACAATAAAAATAAACAAAAAAGATCTCCCAAATGACTCCCACTTAAATTAATTACTTGCCATAACTATGCCTAATCTCAGGAGAGATTGTAAACTGGACCAAATGTCCCAAATACTTCAATGACATTGTGCACGTGTGCGGCTGTTCTACATCATTAACGATGAGTACAAATAAATGCGAGATTCGTCACCATCCGGTAAACATTCAGAGGACGAATCTGCATTGTCCAGAGCTATACAGACGCGGGGAATCAACTATACACTACTTAAATTAAACCGACACTCCCCACACTAAATAAAACAACAAATAATTTCAGCATGAAATTGGAATCAAGAACTGCCGTAACAAAAACATTAATGCCTAAAATTAGGACTTTTCAAATCAACACAAGTGCATTAACACGTGACCAACAAAAGAAAAACACATATGACCGCTTGTCATTTTTACAAGTAAATACAACTACACCAAACAGGTGTCACAACAGACAAACTAACATGAAATGAGTCATAGAAAATCACTAGGCTCAAAACCAATATTTAAATCATTAAAACAATATTCCATTCATACGATATGCGATAATTCGTAACAGAAATGGCGAACACCCCAATTAATTATGGTCCAATGACCATCACAAAAGAACAGGTTTGCTAATGATAGCTTATAGGGTTCAGTCGGTCAGCTGGACTGCCTAAAAGATAAGTACACCAGATCTAGACGGGCGCTAAGTGGAAATCTGCACATCTGTCAACCCACGTGTCAATAACCTCGAACTGCCGTGGCATGGGTTCGAGTCACGAAGAAGCGTGCTCCCAAAGCACATAATATACGTGTGTGTGTCAATAAAATATCTCCGAATTTCCCCTAGGAAATCCAAGAATCAGCACTGGACAAGGTACAGTAGCCTCCAAGAGCGCTCTGCCTTTCCATCAAAAAATACAACAACAACAAAATATGAGGGCGGTAGCACCACCTACTCCTCATCACGAAGAATCAATACACACACCTGACACAAGAACACACACAGAATCACACGTATGGGTTTGACAGAAACCTGAAATCAATGACATAAAATATTTTCCACCAGCTTGCGCTCCCAATCTAGTCCGTGACTAAAGAACCTGAAAAGGACTCAAAAAAAGGCTAAAAATTTAGAACTAAAGTGTTCTACAGTTACATCGTAATTTGTTGCGCTCGGCAACCCTAGTATGAATAAAAGCCTGTTCATAAAACATATTACAATAATTTACCGCCCTTTTCCTATCAAAAAATGAACTTTAATAAAGCACCACTTATCGAATGTGACGAGTTTCGCATTCGCATGGATAAAATCAAATACACACGCCATGTACACTATATAGGACTCCAAAGAAAAATATACAACAAACAAATTTGGCCACGCGCCAACGTACATTTAAAGATAATAGTGTCGGCACACAAAAAAAATCTAAACACAAGAAAAACAAGAATGAATTATTTACAACGTTCCCGCGCCTTATCTAACTAAATATTGAGTAAATCAATGTTTGTGCATCACCGTTTCAGCTTGCAGAACTTAAACCTCCATCCCGGTGCATTTCCCTACGGGAAATCTAGCCCTCCATCATCGACGTCGTTGTAGAGGCGATACACATCTTTCCATCACACGACCAAATATCAGACATCTTGGCGTAGCTTCTTGGACAGAAATGTTCAATGTTAATAATATGCCTAGCTATAATCGCTATGAGCTACTACTTTCACTCACAATAATGTCCTATGCGATTACTGATCGTAGACTTGCCCTATCTTAGCATTTGCTTAACACACACACAAATATCATTCAAAAATATAATACAAAAAATTTCATAAATACACTGTTCAAACTCAACGTCCCTGGCTTGAAAACAAGTCTTAAACATGTCTATCGTGCAGCACCTATCTCGCCTAGAGATCTCCACTCCTAAACGTGAACTCTGCTCCCTTGAGCACAAGATGAAATGTTAGTGAAATATGCTCATTAGAGCTTGAAAAATCGTGACGCAGACTGACGTGAACGTTGCTCACCAGAGCTCAATAAAGTTGTGTCCTAAACAGCTCATCACCATTCAATTTATTGGAAACTAACAGAATGAGGTAGAGTGGGGAGAATTTGTAAAAATAATCTGGAGTTTTCACCTCACAAACTTCGGACTAGTATCAATCTTCATCATTTTATCCAAACGTCTCGATGAACTATGCGGAATTAATTCGGATCGGCGGTTCTTTAGATATGTATTTCCGCGCCTTTTTCCAGGGTACGCAATTCACCGCGTGGCTTTGGCGTCGTCTCTTCTGATTGGCTGATTCAATCCTGGATCGGTTGAAACTTTACTCATGACACTCCCATAATGACTCCAATTTAGGTGCGCGTTTTTACAGAATTTGTCCTTGAACTCGGCTTAACCGGTCGTCTTCAGGAATAACTACCAAGCTGCTTCTGTTGTAATCATTGCAACACACTACCTTGCCTTCCCTTTGTCAATTTCAACATGTACTGCCTGGGCATCAGTAATAATAATAATAAAATCATGAAGACTTATTCATCGATAGATTAATAAGTGTTCATTTATCCTCAGCAAGGTTTTGAAATTCGAAGCAAGTGATTGATTTGGATTTTAAAAACAATATCCACAGTAGTATAGAAAATATCTCTTAAGTACCTCACTCGTCTGCCTGAGTGTACATTACTGACCCACTTAGTATGCGCGCTCCTCGCTGCAATGTCATTCATACGTCTCGCCAGACCTCCCCTCTCACTCACACGATTACAACTTCTGCCGGACCAGCTCTCTTGTTTACAAACAAACCTCGCTCTCCCCAGGTACTACATGGCCACATACATTTGAGTGTAGGTCCTCAGATTAAAATTTTGCAATAATGATTCTGCCCTCATAGTCCTGATTATTCGTCAAATGGTTCCCATCTTCTTCTTCTCCCATCTTCTTCTTCTCCCATCTTCTTCTTCTCCCACCTTCATCTTCTACCGTCTTCTTCTTCTTCCGCTACCATATTTCCAGGCCCTTGCCCAAAACTTCTTCCCGCGAATTTCCTCTGCTATTTTTCCACGTGTCCTCCTGTCTTGTCACCCTTTCTTCATCCTGGTGATTATCTGGACTTTTTCTGTTTTTCATGGCTCGTCCCCACTTCTCTTTCTCTGTTTCTTCAGCGTTTAATTTGTCTAAGTATTTCTGTGTCTCAATGTAACGCTTGTTCCATTCATCGCGATAATCTCCCTGGTTATCTTGCCGATAATTCCTCAGGTCGTTCCATCTTCCTTCTCCGTTCCTTTGGTATGGCCTGCCCTGGTTCTGGTTTCCTCTCTAGTTATTATTTTCTCGCTGATGCATCCTCTGATTGTAATAGTTCTGATTATTATTATTATAATTGTCACGGCGATTCTGGAAGTTCCTATTGTTGTTATTGAATTGGTTTCGGCCATCGAACTCCTGCCGCCTGGGCGTAAATTGTGTTCCGGTAGACTGTGTCTTCGTTTGATTATTCTGATTGTGATTATTTTGATGCCCTTGAACAACTTCAGCCGTGTTTACACACTCCATGTTACGTCTCCCTGTCTGCGGACTGACCTTACTCGTCTCATCCAAATGGCGGAGAATCTCCTCGGCCTGAACTGCGGTTTTGATATTACCGGCCACTAAAAATCTGTTGAATATTCATCGGAAGCCGCTTACCGATGGTAAAAACTGACACCGTGGACGGCCAGGGTGGATGGGCCTACTTACCTGTTTTAGAGGTCCGCCTCGCTTCAGCAACAAAATCACCTCCAGAAGACAAGTCCCAACAGAAGAACCCCAAAAGGGGTGGAAGGAAAATGGAGAAGGGGAACGCACAGGCTATTCTACAGACACCCCCCAATAACCGACAGAACTGCTGCCGACGAAATAATGCCACAACAGCTGCTTAAAAATGAAAATAAAAATTTAATGTTAAAATTTAAAGGAGCACCTCCACCAGAAACAGAACATGCTTGCTTGCAAAGCCAAAAAAAGACAAGAATTAAATTAAAAATTAAAATGTTATAAAGCCCAAAGATTAAAATAAAATTACAGGCATGATTAAATGAGAAAGGGCTTGATAATTTACAAGGGAATGCAATACCAATCCGACATGCGGAGATCCAGGCCACGATGAAACGAGAAATTAAAAATTAAATTAACCAAATAAAATAGGATCAGAAAATAATTCCATAATTTGCATGACGGAGAAAAACACAGGAACATTTACCAAAAACACAAAGTTAAACCAAAAAGATTAAATAAAAAAGATATTAAGCTAACACCACAACACGTTTGAGCTTCGCGGTCGGCGCCAAGAGACTGACCTCGAGACCAGGATGCATTTCGGCAAAACAAAAAACAAACATGGCCACTAAAGACAGGAGACCGCATGTCCGATCGAATTACGGCAAACAATTTGGCAAAACTAAATTTTAAAATCAGCGGAAAGAAAAGAACGGAGGAAACCAATTACGTCTAAACACTATTAATATGAGGGCGGAGCCACGGATCGTAAATCAGATAAATAATATGCCAATCCCAAGATTGCCAAAGGAAAATAAATAATAATTTAAAACGTAAAATAAACTTAGAAATGTGTCTCCAGAAGGTACGAAGAAAACAATAACATTTTTTATATCAGGTAACGTTGGCAAACAGAAATATTAGGCCTATAAAACAAATAAAGTACAGAATTAAAACATTACTATAAGACGATATCGGAGCTCCATAACAATAATAAATATAAATGTATAATGCAACGTACCCTACATCCTTCTCAGTGGAGACACAATGAAAATAAAATAATTAACACACAATATAAATAAAATATAATACGGCATTAACTTGCCTTGAAAATGGCCCACCCAGCACATGCTTCGTTTTGGCATCACACGCACTGATCTGCATCGAGATGCGATTCTATATCACTTTCATCTTCCAGGCGAAAGGAAGAAATCAAATTCTTATGTAGCACAGGCGTTTCCTTTTCTTGAATTTGTATTCATTTTTTGTAAAAGCTGGGGGCCAATGCCCCTAGCCCACGAAGAGATACTCTGTCACACCAGCTGGCAAGTTGCTTCTTAGACGACAGACCATTAACTCCACAAGATGGCGGAGAATCGCGCGTCAGATCCCGACTGCATTCATGTAAATATTTATCGTCCAATCAAGGCTTGACACATCAATCAACAATGTCATTATTAAGTAAATAATTTGGCGGTATCATGAATACACAGTCCTTTGTTTCATGACGTAGGATATAATAAATGCCCTCAAACATGACTGGAATAGGATGAGTTTAATAAGGCACAACCAACACACTCTATTGGAGAAGAAGGAACCACGTGAAGACACCCCGAAGTCCGACAGCAGCTGCTATCTCGTGTTCACAAACGGAATCAAGTCACCAGGCGGTCGATTAAAAATGTCATGAATTCCATCCAGGGGTAGATACATGTTTGAAACGTTGGGACGGGCTCTTGCACGTAACAAAAATCATGTTTTCCCCTGAAGGGGGGTCGTCAAAGTCCCGGAATTTAACCAGCTGTTGGCTAAAGAACTCGGAAAACCTTGTGGGGTGTGTGCTGTGATATTTCCTGGTGTATAAATCCATCCTCAACCCCTGCTGCAATGACGGACTCCAGAACATCCTCAAGAATGCCTCTTCAAATTGGTCCAAGTCATTAAATGTGTACTTGAAACTCTGGAACCAAATTAAACTTGGGTCCTCTAAAAATTTTTCAACCAGTCGGAGCTGTTTTGCGGGACTGACGTGTTGCTCATTAAAGTAATCGTCCAGCTGACGCAAAAATGCTTTAGGAGTAGATCCTGAATTCTCCCTGAATTTGTCGGGTTTGAAGTCGTTTCCCCTAATTACTTGTATCACTTGGGCAGGTGCCAAGATGGGTTGTGGAGTTGATGTTTCCCCTCTGTAGTTTTGGAATGTGTCGCACGTTATCTTTGGACTCTGACCTCGGCTCGTATCCTCAGCCAGCTTCGAGCCCACCGGACTTCAAATACTTCCCTGTTTGCCTACTGTGTTTTCTGCAGAGAATAAAGTAGCATTTTCTAAGGACCTTATCTCGTTCTTAACTATGAGGTCTGCGTGTTCCTGGAATTTGGACTTGGCGTTTTCCTCCAAAGCCTGCACTCTAGAATTGTACTCACCTAGCCGCTTTAATATCGTCAGCCCATCTCCTTTAGTTTCGTTCACCTGCTGTTCACAATCTTTCCGGATCCTGTTCTTCAAACTACTAATTTTTTCTTCGCTTCTTTCCTGATTCTTCTCAAGCTCTTCTCGTATTTGCTCTTGTATCAGCTGCTGGGTTTTAATTAATTGTTCTCCTACTTCTTCCTGATTCTTACTTAGCTGTTCTCCTATTTCTTCTCGTATTTGCTCTTGGGTTTTTGTTAACTGGTCTTCCAGGTTTTCGCGCAAGTGCATCCGTTCCTCCTCCGTTTTTATTTCAAGCTTGTCGAGTTCCTTTATTAATTCTAGTACATTATTATCGACTGAATTAATCTGCACCTGTATGTTTTCGTTCTTCGCCTCTATCCTGTCGAATTGCCCCTGTAATTCATCCTGCGTGCTTTTTAATCCAGCCGTGTTGTTTACGCATGCTGTCTCAATCTGTTTCAATTTGGCGGCTACCATTTCATCTAATTGTACAAGTTGATTCTCGAATTTAGATTCTTGCTTTTTAATTTCTCCTAATTGCTTCGAGTTATTTTCCGCTACCTCTCCTGCCAGTTTCTCTAATTCTACCCTAGTACTTTGGTTTATTTACTGGGTGATATTTTCTAACTGCACTGTTTGTACTGTTGCCTGTTCTGATAATTTATGGTTTAATTCAGCTAATTGTTTGTTATTATTTTCACGCAACTCGTGTAATTGTTTGTCGGTATCCAATTTCTGGACCTGCAATTGGACCGTAATGTTACTGTTCACGTCCTGTAATTGTGTAGTTATATCATTTAATTGTTTATCATTGTGTCCGCTCATTTCCTCCTTCATGTTTTTTAATTGTTCTTCCGTCTTCGCAGACATTTGCACAGACATCTGCTCCATTAACACTTTGATGTCTTCGATGCTAGCCATCGCAAAACACACAAATATATACTCAGAGAAAAACAGGGTCATGCATTGGGATTTCAGTCATACACACGCACACATATCTTGATATTTAAATATTACTGATTCTAATTTAATAAAAGTTTCAGTAATCAAAATTTTACTGAATAATGACTCTTATTCCCTAACAACAACATAACTCCCTAGTGATCTGCTTTTAAAATTCCTAACCAACAGAATTTACGAACAACACCAATTAGCCGAAGTTAATTAGATGTAAAATAAGGCAACACCTTCCTGCTTTGACTGAGTTCACTAATATGCAAATTTTCTAATTTTATGCCGGGCGCCAGAACAAGTTAACAACAAATACAATATCAACTTCTAACCTTGTTCAATATTCTAACTTTCAGAACTCAGTGATTTTACTAATGCACATGGCGGTACAACTTCGCCTCAATTTACTGAATTTACTCTTGCCCGCTTGACCTGGCATCATTTCTCAGCGAAATAAGTATGAGGTCAGCAAAGCAACAACAACCACAACAATCCCCACGTTGGGCGCCATTTTTGATATATGATCCCTTGCAAAGAAGCTTATGAGACTCAGTTTCGTGGGGTGTAACAGTCCATTTCATAAGTTGTTGTTAAAGCGCTTCTATAAAATGCAGGGTAACACATAACAAAATAACATGCAGGAAGAAGTGAATACCAGGGTTAAAACAAATGAATTTAATAACAGATCAACTATTTAGAATAAAAATAAACAAACAAGATTCCCAAATGACTCCCACTTGAATTAATTACTTGCCATAACTAGGCCTAATCTCAGGAGAGATTGTAAACTGGACCAAATGTCCCAAATACTTCAATGACATTGTGTACGTGTGCGGCTGTTCTACATGCTTAACGATGAATACAAATAAATGCGAGATTCGTCACCATCCGGTAAACATTCAGAGGACGAATCTGCATTGTCCAGAGCTAAACAGACGCGGGGAACCAACTATACACTACTTAAATTAAACCGACACCCCCTACACTAAATAAAACAACAAATAATTTCCTCATGAAATTGGAATCATGAACTGCCGTAGTAAAAACATTAATGCCTAATATTAGGACTTTTCAAATCAACACAAGTGCATCAACACGTGACCAACAAAAGAAAAACACATATGACCCCTTGTCATTTTACAAGTAAATACAACTACACCAAACAGGTATCACAACAGACAAACTAACATGAAATGAGTCATAGAAAATCACTAGGCTCAAAGTCAACATTTAAATCATTAAAACAATATTCCACTCATACGATAATTCGTAACAGACATGGCGAACTCCCCAATTAGTTATGGTCCCATGACCATCACAAAAGAACAGGTTTGCTAATGATAGCTTATAGGGTTCAGTCAGTCAGCTGGACTGCCTAAAAGATAAGTCACCAGATCTAGACGGGCGCTAAGTGGAAATCTGCACATCTGTCAACCCACGTGTCAATAACCTCGACCTGCCGTGGCATGGAATCGAGTCACGAAGAAGCGTGCTCCCATAGCACATAATATACGTGTGTGTGTCAAAAAAAATATCTCAGAATTTCCCCTAGGAAATCCAAGAATCAGCACTGGACAAGGTACAGTAGCCTCCAAGAGCGCTCTGCCTTTCCATCAAAAAATACAAAATCAACAAAATATGAGGGCGGTAGCACCACCTACCCCTCATCACGAAGAATCAATACACACACCTGACACAAGAACACACACAGAATCACACGTATGGGTTTGACAGAAACCTGAAATCAATGACATAAAATATTTTCCACCAGCTTGCGCTCCCAATCTAGTCCGTGACTAAAGAACCTGAAAAGGACTCAAAAAAAGGCTAAAAATTTAGAACTAAAGTGTTCTACAGTTACATTTTAATTTGTTGCGCTCGGCAACCCTAGTATGAATAAAAGCCTGCTCATAAAACATATTACAATAATTTACCTTCCTTTTCCTATCAGAAAATGATTTTTAATGAAGCACCACTTATCGAATGTGACGAGTTTCACATTCGCATGGATAAAATCAAATACACACGCCGTGCACACTATTTATGACTCCAAAGAAAAATATACAACAAACAAATATGGCCACGCGCCAACGTATATTTAAAGATAATCGTGTCGGCACACAAAAAATCTAAACACAAGAAAAAATGAACTATTTACAACGTTCCCGCGCCTTATCTTCCTACATATTGAGTAAATTAATGTTTGTACAACACCGTTTCAGCTTGCAGAACTTAAACCTCCATCCCGGTGCATTTCCCTACTGGAAATCTAGCCCTCCAACGTCGACGTAGTTGTAGAGGCGAATCACATCATTCCATCACACGACCAAATATCAGACATCTTGGCGTAGCTTCTTGGACAGAAATGTTCAATGTTAATAATATGCCTAGCTGTAATCGCTATGAGCTACTACTTTCACTCACAATAATGTCCTATTCGATTACTGATCGTAGACTTGCCCTATCTTAGCATTTGTTTAACACTCGCACAAATATCACTCAAAAATATAATACAAAAATTTACATAAATACACTGTTCAAACTCAACGTCACTGGCTTGAAAACAAGTCTTAAACATGTCTATCGTGCAGAACTTATCTCGCCTAGAGATCTCCATTGCTAAACGTGAACTCTGCTCCCTTGAGCACAAAATGGAATGTTAGTGAAGTATGATCATTAGAGCTTGAAAAATCGTGACGCAGACTGACGTGAACGTTGCTCACCAGAGCTCAATAAAGTTGTGTCCTAAACAGCTCATCACCGTTCAATTTATTGGAAACTGACAGAACGAGATAGAGTGGGGAGAATTTGTAAAAATAATCTGGAGTTTTCACCTCACAAACTTCGGACTGGTATCAGTCTTCATCATTTTATCCAAACGTCTCATTGCACTTATGCGGAATTAATTCGGATAGGCGGTTCTTTAGATATGCATTTCCGCGCCTTTTTCCAGGGTAAGCAATTCACCGCGTGGCTTTGGCGTCGTCTCTTCTGATTGGCTGATTCAATCCTGGATCGGTTGAAACTTTAATCATGACACTCCCATAATGACTCCAATTTAGGTGCGCGTTGGTACAAAATTTGTCCTTGAACTCGGCTTCACCGGTCGTCTTCAGGAATAACTACCAAGCTGCTTCTGTTGAAATCATTGCAACACACTACCTTGCCTTCCCTTTGTCAATTTCAACATGTACTGCCTGGGCATCAGTAATAATAATAATAAAATCATGAAGACTTATTCATCGATAGATTAATAAGGGTTCAATATATATAAGTCCAACATGGCGACCATCCGAAATATTTAGACGGTTCTCAATATCTACGAATCTATTGCAGCAATCAAACTGAAATTTAGTATGTTGATAGAGGCAATTAACGTTGGTAGGATATATGAAAATAGGCTGTATAATTCTTCACGGATCTACTTGTTATATATGTAGGCCATATTGGTATGCGCTATTAGATGAAGATTATTGTGTAGGTTTATTATTCAAACTTCAATTACATGATTAGGACACAAGAACTAAAAACATGATTTTAATATTTCTCACAGCCGCCATCTTGGGGTTATGAAAACAATTGAAATAAATTAGGTGTCAGTGGAATAAAAATTTGTGTAAGCATTTACCGTACTAAGTTTCACTGTGCTCGGATGGTTAAATCGCGAGAAATGTCCTTTTAAATATTAAAAATTGCGCGTCGCCACCATGTTGGAGTTGTGCCCACCAGGTTATTGAAAGTCCCATAGGTGAACTTATGTTTATAGCCTTTATTAACATATAAAATTTCAGTTTGGTTGCTGTCATAGATTAGTAGATATTGAGAACCGCTGAAATATTTCGGATGGTCGCCATGTTGCAATATCATATATAGGCCTACAGGCCATAGAGTTATGTATTATTATTAGATCACAATTATAGCGTAGGTTCGTTATTCAAACGTTGACTTCGATTGCATGTTTAGGACACAAGAAATTAAAACTTCATTTTTAAATTTCGCACTGCCGAGGTTATGTAAACAATTGAATTCAATTAGATGGCATTGCATTAGAATTTGTATAAATATTTGCTGTACCATGTTTCAGTGCGCTCGGATGGTTAAATCGCGGGGTAAGTCTATTCAAATGTTTCCAATTCGCTTGGCCACCATGTTCGTTTTGTACTTAACAGGTTTTTGAAGGTAACATGGGTGAACTTCTAGTAGTACCCTTTGTTACCGTTCAAAATTTCAGGATGGTATCAATAATAGTTTCGGAGATATAGAATGCCGGTGAAATATTTCGCACAACCGCCATGTTGGATTGGTGAGACGTAATGCCATTTGAAGGGCACGGACGGTATCAGACAGAATAATAGTATTGTGCCCAAATCCATTTGCCTAGATTGAAGGGTACAAGCCGTGAACCTAGATTTGAGGGAACAGGTCACGATGATAAGTCCAGAAGGGGATGATTGAATAGCGCGCGCCGAACCTTCTTAGAAGCTTTTCGAAGGTTTTGACAGCCAAGAAGTGGGTATGACGTAGGACGAGAGCATCATAGTCGAGGCTATATGTCACTAAATATTTTCCGATGAGATGGAAACATGAAACCTATATCAGATTACTGGCACGGACACGAGAAGAAGAATGAGCTTTGTTTCAAAAAAAATGATCTAGCGGAAGCCGAGTTATGAGCTGTTTATTTTCAGCATTTTCTCCGCATTGACCTCGAACCGGCCAGCCGAGGAGTATATAAGGCGTGTCTCCCAGGCACATGTATGTTCACTTCGTCATCAGCACTCCGTTGCCTTGGACGTGCTACTCTACGTAAGCGCTCTAGCCGCTTAACTCTCGACAATCTACGAACATCGTTACTATTGCCAAGCACATGGTTGCTTTAATCTTCGATTTACAGCACAAGCTGTGGACTTTGAAATTTTCTACAGTACATGGTTACTGAAACTCTTAAACATTTCAAGTGAGTTTCGAACTTTTCTACGTTATCACCGAGGTGATATAAGTGTGTGGCACTTGGTAATTTCTTACTGCTACAACTTGGACAAATGATAGACTTTGTCTATAATTCTTTCTACAGTCCACAATCACTTATAGCTGGATTATTTATATCCAACAGTCTAGGGACAAGTTTTAGTCTTGTTCGTTGGACCAGCCAAGATAAGTCAGTAATCTTAATACCATTCTTGCATATTACAATTCAAAAGCCGATAATGGGAATACAGGTTTGCCTTGTGTGACCTGAAGAGTGAGAAGCTCTGCCCAACCAACTCGACAGAATTCGTAATTGTGCTGAATAAGATTGTGAGCATACTAGAATACTGATTATATCACAGTTGGGTCATGGTAATTATTTTCAACATGGATCGTTTAGATCAGACCCCTGTCAACTTCACTTCAGCTTTTGAATCCGAAAACATTTTTCTGCAAGATATTGTGAACGCCACTATGTCTGTGTAGACAGCTTGTGGGTATAAAATGGAAGCCGATACGAGATTATAAGTACGCGTCCTAATGGGACAGACAATAGGAAGACTGAATAATCTGGTTCAGTCCATACTTCTAACATCACTACCTACAAGAATGAAAGCTGCAATTTACATTATTTCTATGCGTAGTTAGTTGGTTTTACTCATATTTTCTACAGTCTTGCCAACATATTTTTTTCTCTAGTCATCGATATGTTTATTAGCTGTTAAAAATATTTTTCTTTCGAGATTTGAGCTCGGATCTGAGTCGTTTTTACTCAGACTTCAATGATTCGACATTTATGGACGAGCAGAAGGAGCATTTATTTTATTTTGATTTTTTTTCTTATTGCTGTCATCAGCCGACGCAATTTGAGATTTAAGAATTAATCTAAGTTGAGGAATGGATAGTTATCCATTATTTGGAAGTCGAGGGTGATATTCCACGAACAGTTTAATAACTTTAAACCCAGTTTTGGTTGAGAATATAATAATAATAATAATAATAATAATAATAATAATAATAATAATAATAATGTGATTTAATAATAATTATTAATTTCTATTTTCTGAAATAATAATAATAAACATTGGTGATTTCTAATAATCATTTTCTGGTTGTATGATTAATACAGTTGACATTTGAAGTCACATTCTAAATCGGATATTTGTTAATTCCGAAGGTTAGTGGTTAAAGCATGCTCACATATAAATAACAGATTAATTCAGTGAAGTTATTTCACGTTTGCATTACATATTAAAGCTTTGAGAAGACACGGAAAGAAGTGAAACGGGAAGCTAAGCATGTATAAAGCAGGGTTTTTGCGAGAGTTTGTATAAAATAAAATCATTATGTAACAACGTCTTTCAAAACGTTTTTGCTAATATTAACACAGTGTGGATGTTTCAAACTGATGGTAAAATTATTGGTAATATGGTCGTAAACTCATTGGTGAGGTTTACTGATTTCTGAATCTTCCATTTGTCGTAACAAGCAAAGGCTTGATTATTTTGTATAATTTGGGAAGATGTCATTGTATGTGTGCGCAGGAAGTTATGTGCCATTCTGAGTGCGCAATTTAAGTCGCAGGAATGAGGTTGTTGTAAAATGGAGCACCAATTATATTGTAGGTTGGGTGTCCTAGATGTAGTTGAGGAGTCGTTTTAGCCACACTTTCGTCGTAATATAACCACAGGTTATTTTGTTGAACCATCACTATTAATTTACAGTTGATCCACGTGTTTTAAAAATAGTTCTAGTAATTGCTTACCCGAAAATTTGTTATTGTTCTACTAGTTCCTTTCATTCAGGAAAACTTTACCGTTGTCTAAATGCTGATTATAATTCTGTGATTTTTATCACGTGTGAATCGTATGGGCCGATGCTGTTATTTGAAATTGTTACTTATTAACAACCTCTATAAGCTGAAAGGATTATCAGATCCTATAAAAATGAATACACTTTTTTGCAAATAAGTTGATGCTTAACATGTTTGACATTTTGTCAAAATTAATTTTGATAATAATAATAAATTGTTTCTTTATAAAATATCCTGAAAGATATTTCAAATTTCCTAATTAATATTTTCAAGGGATAATTAATTGTTTTATTGATTGAATCCATGTGGAATGGAATTTATACTTTTGATAATTATATTTTTGATTGAGTCAAATTTCTGAATAGACTTTGGATTGAGATCTATGTTTAAATAGCTATTTTCTGTTCTTTGAATCTAAAAATGCTAAAAGTCCATGTAAATTATATTGTATTCTATTTATTATGATCAGCTTCGTATTTAAACCAACCCTGATATTACTGCATCCTAAAAGTGTTACTCAAAAATTGCTACGATATTTTTGAAAAAAGAACAGTGAAACGTGATAAATTTTTCAACAAGTGATAATTTTCTTATTGATTTTCAACGTGTGAATGCTAAATGATTTAGGGATCAGTATAGACGATTGACTTTGCGCTGATAAAACCCTACCCCTGTATATAATTATGTTGCGCGAAGTCAACAGGACTGATATTTTGACCTCTCGTCTCAACTCTTTTAGTGTTCATGTGTTGGCGACATTGTATTTTGTGTATATAAACTATGCTTCTCCAGTCATCTTTTGTGCCATTTTGGGCATATTTTTCCTACCATCTTAATTTTTTTAAATAAAATGAGATGATTTTATGGTATGCAAACCCGTGTTATAAATGTCCTTCTATCCTTATTGTTGCATCGAGCCGAAAATCAGTTAAGCTTTTTTTTGTTGGGTCTTTGTATTCGACTTTAACCCATCTGGCGCCCCGGGATATTTTGATTCTCGTGCTGACTGATTTTTGGTGAAATGCATATGTGGTCGTCCGGACTTCGGTCTAAACGGGCACAGTATGTCCTTACCGAGTTTCATTGAAATCACTCCAGCCGTTTTGATGTTATTAGGGGGACACACACACGGACAAAAGTTGATCTCATAAGCCTATTATCAATGAAAATAGGCTAAAATTTCCATTTATATAATTTAACTTGGCTTGGCCGCCATATTGGTTTGGTACTTAATATTTTCTTGAAACCTACATAGTTGAACTTAAAGTAGTATTCTCTATCAGCATTCAAAATTTCGTAGTGATGTCAGTATTAGTTTCGGAGATATAGAATTCCGGTGAAATATTACGAGCGGCCGATGGACACACACATACCGTACACACACACACACACACACGCGCGCGCGCGCGGACAAAATATGATGGCATAAGCCTATTTTTAGCCTCTTAAATTTTAATACGTTTTACCAATCCAACATGGTGACCACGAGAAATATTTCACTGGCATGCTATGTCTCCATGACAGTTACCGATGGTCTTGATCAACGACGCAACTATATGGGGTGTGTCGCCTCCATCGCTCCAGCTCCCCACCACTCATAATGTACCGTGACTTTGAGGCTTCACCACACACCAACCAAGCTATATAATTAATGGCTGAAAAATCCAATATGTCATGTTTTCGGAAACCTATTTTACAGGCCCGGAAGCCACCCCCCATCTTTCACTAAAAACACCCTAACTGACAACATCATAAGACCAGAACATTACCTTTACACAGCAAGAGGCGGCCACCCAGCTTGGGAGGTTAGCCAACTACTTGCGACACATACATAAACATCTACACAACAACTAACTGGGGCAGCTACGTCGGCGGAATGCTGACCACGCAACGCCGAGAACTATAAGAAGTGGAGTCCTAATTGGAGCCATCATCTGTTATACAGTGTGCGTCGCCGAAGGCCCTAGCCGACATCTGCTCCAGTTGCATCATCAGGTGAGACCCAGCAAGTGCTCAGAATCCTTTACTTTGTAAACACCCACTCATAATTTTGTACACTCTACTTGTATAATTACCTACATTCCCCCAAGAGGGACTTACAAATTCACACTCACTGACCAATAAACACATGGTCAGTAAACTACACTTGTATTGTCAATTACACGCCTCTTTACATCCTCATACCCTTCCTGACCTTCGTCACGATTGACCGTGACCATAGTAGCCAGTAACTGCTTTGTCAGACCGCATTGTGTTTCCCGCACGCGACCCGACTACGTAACGTCGAGCCGCTGACATCAGCACGCCTATTGTAATACCCACACCGTCCAGCTGGCAGGCCGGTATAGTAGCCTGCATTTAGAGGTCCACCCCCTAATCAACACTTGCATCTTTGCATGAACACCCCCTAGCGTTTAAGTACCAAACAACACACTACACAGGTAAGCTCTCCCAGCTACGGGAAGCTACTAACTCCCAGGAACTATCTTCCAAATCATCACAGTAACACAAGTGTTTTATCCCTAACTACCCCCAAACTAAGGGATCTAAAACATATTGGTGGAGGCGCTGCTACCACGCACAATAAGGGTAGGACTCATACAACGAGCCCTCGTGGTAGAAACGGCCCGTACCTTACACAGCCAAGCGAAAAAGTTGAATTTTTTTTTCTGAGAGAAAGCATTATTTTTCCTTCACACTAGCTACACAAGGGAATTTTTTTTCAAACCAACCCCCCCCCCCGAAAGAATCAGAGATATAATACATTGCCAAGCATACACTGTTTTTTATATATACATACACTTGATTCAGCATGGCCCCTCTATACCGCCTAGCTGTGCTGAGGAGCATTGGGGAGTACCAGGAGTTAATTGCCTGGCACAAGGTCTTAGAGACACGACAGGACTACCTCACAAGGTTTCAACAGCTCCTGCACGCCCAGTATATGCGAATTATAAGGGCACTTGTCCGGCCACTCCGCAGCGCTAAGAATCGCAAGATTCGAGCGAAAATCCCCACCCTCCGTACACAAATCATTAAGGCACACTGGCAACTTCAGGCTAACAAGGCCATTTTTGAGTTCTTGGCAGGGCCACAAGCCCAGCCTAGAGAGGACATAAGCGTAGATACACTAACGCAGCAATTTGCGAGGATGTCCCTCTCAGACACTTACAAAATACAGGGGAAGGAGTTCGCCGTGGCCACAGTCCAGAAGACGGCCAGGTTAGACTCCAACACACTGCAGGGCCAAAGTCACATCAATACACGCCCCTCAGTTCCGGTTCGGAAGGCAATTTTGCCAAACCGAGGAGCAGAACCCATGCCAAACCCCTCAGAACGGACGAACGAGAGGGAGTTGACGCCAGGACTCTCGGGCACACATGACAACACAGGGAGAAAACGGGAGGTAAATATGCCATGGGCTGAGGACGTAGAGCCCGCCCCACAGCACATTAAGCCCACACAAGCCTACACACATAGGCAAACACAAGGACAGGAGTCTACCGTGGCCATAGGCCAGATATCGGTTAGACTATACTCCAATACATCCCCAGGGCAAATACAGGCAATTACACTGCTTTTACCGCTAGTTCAAAGGGCAATTTTGCTAGAATGGAAGCGGGCACCAGCATGTGTACCCCAGGTGCGAAGGCATAAGAGGGTGTTGCCTTCAGGCCCTCAGGGTGCACAACACACACCTGCGCACACTGACCAGCCACAAACACACAGTACACGGGGTATAAGAAAGGTATTATTACCTACCCCACGAGGCCGGGCAGTCAGGAATACACACACCCCTATAAACACTGCTAGGGTAGCGCGGAGCGCAATCAGCCCCTCAGACACAGGCACACTCAGACCAATATTCAGGCAATACGGTGAAAGTAGGCCCAGACTTACTTTGCTACGAACTCCGCCAGTAAATAGTAAAGAAACACCTCAGTGGGTATCAGGGGCCTACGCCTTAGTGACAAGGCGGAAGTATTCACTTTCTCGAGCAATGACGCTCGGACGTGGATAACGACTTTCACCATGAATATAACATACACTAATGTCACTTGAATCACAAATAAGCATACGGGCAGGTTCGTTTACACGCAGGAAACACGATAATTGACACACAAAGGGCAGATTCCACCCCTATAAACGGTAGACACGCAGAGACTCATGGACAAAACTGCACATTTGGAGGTATATACAGTGGAACATGGATAAGTCAAAATTGTATTTTTTTCTTGGCCCTAGCATTTTTTTAGGCCATCAATGGTTTATAGTTGTGGTTAATTCAGGATATATCTTGGACAATTCAAAGTTTTTAATGTGCAAAGCCAAGCAGAAGCCAATCAGTTGGGCCACGCGGCTCAGGGCCGGAAAGAACTGTTCCAAATACAGCCTAAGCAACAAACCACAGCATAGAGCTCAAGCGGGTCTTTGTAAGTAGTAATGACTAAGTGTTCTATGTTCCGTTCCTACAATTTGCTAGAATCTCTTGTGATGACAGAGAGACTTAAGCGTAAGAAACAGTTAAGAATCTCACACTATTTTTGAAAAATAGTAGATTCTCCTGAGACGGAACTAGATTACTGTTTTACTAACGTCGTCCAATAGGTGAATAGTACACTCAGGTCCTATCTTTCATTCTGAACCTTTTGAAATTATTTACGATACAATCTTTACAAAGTACCGCCGTATGGCAACCTGCTATAGTAAACATAAAGCATTATGTAAATGTCACACAATATATTTTCTCTACTTTTTTTCAAAGAACTTCCTTAATTTGAATTTTTGGATAGTTCAATTTTTTTTCTCTCCTCTTTCACTAATCCCGTGAAGTGCGAGTTATCCGAGTGAACTGTATATATTTGATCCATAGGTGTACCCTACCTATTACGCCGCCTATAGCATGAGTTTTTTCCCTCATAACAGCGCCCAAACTAAACATAAACGCCATGGGGTAACACTCACAGCTCAAGGGGAAAACACCACTATTTATTTTTGGAGGTCACACACTAAACGAAATACCATACAAAACAGTCAATACACTTGGCAGAACTGTCCCGGAGACACAGGCCTAAAAAGCACCAGGAATAATTACCCTGGACAAAGACGGTCTCGAACCCACAACCTTCTGAATACCAGGAATGCAAGGTCGGGTAACTATCCAGTTGAAGGATAGGGCAATAACGGACAGTCATACTGACAGACATTCACATGCACAAAATAATAAAATCACCTCCGACACCTAGTCACCAAACACGCAACTAGCGGCCCGGTGACACACATACATAACGACATCTAGTTACCACTAACAGGGATATATTTACCCCAGGCCCACAATAATACAACAAATTTGAGGGACACAATATATATAAAAAGCAGAAGGTTCTTTTCCATGACTGAAAGCCATGCTCACAATAAGAGAGCGAGCAACCAAGCCCACACACACGTGCTGGACACATGCACATCGCTAGACAAGTAACAGGTAATGCCCACGTCAATGAAATCAGACACTATCGCAGTCAGCGATAACACACTCGTGAGCAGGCGACTTTCGCCAGGCGCAAACCAATTAAGAGCGCTCAGCTCTGAATGTAGTAGACACAGTCATTTACGCCAGTTTTAAAACCCTATAACTCTCAAAATTAGAGTACGAGGGTCGTCCAGAATAGCAGCAAACACTCACACTAATGCATATTTTCATGCGCGTGTCGCAAAAATACAATACACGTGCCATGGTACATACAGTACAAAAAAATATAACATCGGGACCTTAAACCAAGGCGGGTGCGAGCGCACGATAAGACCATACATCGTGCCAAAAAGAAACTAACCAATGGTATTTTTGGCACGAAAACGCACTCAGAAACCACACTAGGGACGCTCAAATCCCAACAGACAACGCAGACATGAAACACAGAGTATTACACGGGATCCCGGGTTCGAACACCAAATAATGGCGGACACCAAGGGAAACAATAAGTTTCGACCAACGAAAGATCACTTACATACAAAACACAGGTTTTTTTCATCATGACAGGCCAGAAAACTCAGCGAGCACGACTAGACACCGAATAGACCCATTTACAGGGGAAAATTCACTCCCACTCAGACGGAAATGGGACCGTATACACGTACATAAGCGGTTGAGCCACACGATTTTAATGACAGGGAGGTTCTTTACCATACATACAGGAACATAGATTCGTTCCAAGATACTCGCCACCACAGCCTACTTAGGGCATTAGCGACCACAAAATCCTTTCCTCTGAACCATAGCGCCCAACACCTAGATACAGGTAACACCACATGTCGTCCGGCAAAAAGCCATGCAAAAATTTCGATTACCCCAAACATAGGAAATAGACTTCCTAAACACAAGTTATAAAAATTACACAAGGCAAAGGTCTTGCAGGATAGATGTCTACACAACATCGGTAAGCAAAAACGGGACAGCACATTGCCCCTCCCGGAATGTACAACAATGTCAACACACGAACATTGGCAAAAGTCACGTTCCGGCAGCCGACATACGTAACATCAGAGACTTCCCGTATACAAGAACATGAAAACAAAACAAAACAACACTGCGTTGCGAATTCTAACGCATTTCAACATTGTTGCCGATAGACATTCCTAGAGCACCCAGACGTGCTGGTGACACCCAAATATGATGACGCTGTCAACAATAACAGCATACAGACACACGGATATTGACACAGGATTAGCGCTGTTACAATAGGCATAACATTTAGCAATGTCCAGACACTACAGGCCGAATTTATCTTAGGGCCACAGGGGCACGTTTACAAAGATGTTGACAAGCCACACGCGCCACCTGACACTCAGCCACGCGAAACACGATAGGACTTAGCCGATATCAGCCCGCCCGCCAGCACGCTGCAGCGGAACGCAACCACAGTCACGCAAGCCTCAGTAACCACAGCCACGGGCACCTCCTGCCCACACCCGACCACTAATCAGGGGCGAATACAGACAGATTCCCTCAATGAACAACCCCCCCCCCAATAACTACCTCTCTTCTTGTTTTTTTAATCTTAAAATCATCATGGACGATCAGGACATGACCAGTCACACTACGATCACTTGCTACCTTAACACTATAAATGAGAGACCAGATTAGGCCATGACGTCACAGCGTCACAGCACTTCGCCATCCCAAGGAGTGGATAGAAAGCGGATAGTGACCAATTGAGGATGACAGGAGCAGAGATGGATAATGCCAGCAGAATTGCCAGGACACCACCTACGGGCTACCATTATACCACCCTTCTCCTTCCATAACCTTATCACTCACAACACTAGCCAACACAAACACATGGACACACAAAAACAGCTAAACTACATGCAAAAATATACATCGGGGTTGATAGACTTCATGCGTCTAAAGCGAGGGTCCATTACGCCCTGGTTCTCAATGCTTACACCCGAATATTAGGGGTGGGTCGGAAAACGACATTTAAGCGTAATGCACATCTCTATGTAAAGAGATGAGGCCGCACTTAAAATAACTACTTTTTAAAATAATCCCGCATGCAAGGGACATAGAATTATCACACCTCGGCCCACACCTATCCACAAATGAGAGCGGATACGCCTCATATCCAGCCACATGCATGGAATATCCTACCCACACACCAGGGATATTATTATTACCATACCTGCATGGAATTTTTAAAATTTTTGCAAACCTGGGAAGTACCTACCCCGTCCACTCACTGTAAAAACATCCTAGTAGCATCACCGGCTCCCGGCCACCATTAACATGGAGTCCAACGATGCGCAACCCTCTCCTACCATGCTTTAAGCCCATCCAGCAGATAACACCCCCGGATCCTAATAACAAGGGACCCAACGCCATAAAAACCCACTAACGCCTCCAAGAAAATTACCAAGGCATTACCGCTGGAAGTCCGACGTGGCAACAGAAGGCCTGAAGTAGTCCATGCATCTAGAAGATTCTACAACCCCAGGACACTTTAAAAAAAATTACATAACTACACAGTAAATTACTTACAAATCACACTATTTTCTTTTAATAAAAAAGGAATCTGATGTCACGCTGAGGATGATGAGCCCTACCCCAGTAAACTCAATGACCCAGACTAAATAACAGACGGAATTACGTAAGGTCGAAGCGCCGATGACCTAGCACGGGCAGACTTCGGAAGCCCGGGAGTACCTAGCCTGTCCCCGGGACAAAGAAACGTCACACCCACTATGTGCTACGGGCATCGAAGCCAGACCTACTGGGGAGACTTTTGACAAACGGGGGGAGAATTAGCCAACTCCGCACCGGACTCAGGAGAGGAACCAAGGGACGACCAAATTAAGACTAGACTCCTAGTTTAGTATGTAAGTAAGTAGAGCTTCTATGGCGGGACGTTAGTCTTCTACTCGCAGAAGTGAAGCAGAATCTCAGGATTCAGCGGGACCAATCCTAGATTCGCCAAGGCCTTGCCCCGCGTGGCCAAGGTGAAGACAACCAAACAAATGAATAATGAATAAACAAATAATGAATAATATGAAATATGAACAATGTGGAATGAACGCGATCATTCGGTCCCGTGCCCACATAAATGGCTGACAGCGGGTCACCAGAGCTTAAATGGTGACGCAGCGAGCGGCCAGAGATATTAAATAGGCATGCAGCGAGCTGCCATGAGGGGTTCGAGTGGGCAAACCCAGTAATGCCAATATAGGCGAAGAGGATGCCCGGACGCTAAAATTCCCGGATGATATTATTCTATCGGACGATGTCCAGTGCCCACATAAATGGTAACGCAGCGGGCGGCCAGAGATATTAAATAGACATGCAGCGGGCTACCAAGAGGGGTTCCGTGGGCAAACCCAGCAATGTTGAATACATCAATGAATGACACAGGGAGAAGGATGACAACACAGGCAAGTACAACGGCGATGCGTTTGACCTCCAGCAGCGCAGGCGTCCGGAAATTTAGTAATTATTAGTATTAATCACCAATATAAATGTCGACAACTAGTATTAAGGGAGCGGAATCCGGTGGGTTTAGAGACAACCGGTGTTTCTAGAATACACGCGGGTGGTGATCTGGGGAGGTAAAACTGCCCCGGGCGATCGCTCCGGTCGAAATTTTAGCATATAAGACAGTTGCATTTGGAACGCAACTTAGAATTAAGCAAATTTAATAACCGCTGTTGCTAAATAATAGCACAGCACATTTCGGCACTAGATTAAGATAAAACCATTCGACTTGTAAATACAAAATATTTTTTTATCTATCATAATTTAGGCTAAGCACCCTAAGATTAAAGCAAAACATTTCGGCACCTGGTTACCTAAAACCGGTACCAGGGTAAGCTCGATAACACAATACATTAAGATAACAATACATTAGGATAAGTAAGATTAAGATAACAACATTAGGCTAAGATAGAAATCTAGCCGGCATAGAATAAGAATAGACTAAGGCGCCAAGGGCGACTAGAAGGCATATACATGTATGAATGACAACAATGCATTGTCCAGTATAACCTTACCCATGCGTTCTCTTTCAGGATTGCAGAAAGAAAACATGGACAGCAGCACACCCACTAACAAAATATTTATGTCTCACAGGTCAAGATCATTGCACTGTACATACACCCTGTGAATACATATCCCGAATCACACACAAATGTAAAACACTGATGTCACACAAACACATACACTTTGCTACATTTTCAAGTCGCGCCGATAAGGTGACGGCGACGCGATCAGCAACGTGAAGTGATCGTGGGACACTGAACGCCACTGACGTAACTCTTAGAAAGCGCTTAAATAATGAGAGACCTACGGCAGCCAGGGACAGCGCAAGGGTTGTAAGCGCTCACCTTTGCTTCCAAGGTGCAATTTTCTCACCCACGGGGGAAAATGCACGACAGGTGTGAATTAGCGGCACAGCCACTTAAACACAGTAAAATGGCTGGGTAGAAAATGGCCATGGACGAAAAGGTAGGACCAAGGCCAGATGAGAGCGCTATGAAGTGATCACATAATGAGAAAGAGGTACCAAGCTCACGGGCAAAGCGTATTATTATTATTAGTAGTAGTATTAGTATTAGTATTAGTATAGCTGTTACCATGTCATCATTGTAAAAAGAAAATGTAAATGCAAGAAGTATTATGAAAATAATGAATTGCAGTATAACCTACACATCAGGAACACAATTCTGTTACATCTATGCATATAACCTTATGGTCACACCATTTAACCCTGCCACACCATGTATACACTTTTGTTTCTTTCATTTTTCTTTCTACTAACGCCCAAATTTGTGAAGGTGTCCCGTTTCATCCCAAGAACAATAAACCATTACGATATATCCCTCTAACTTATATCCGGGGACACCTGTTTTTCTATTCTCTTCCATCTTTTAAACTATATACCACAGGGAGCAATTTTTTCCTCCACACAGCGCCGGACGGTACAACCACCCGTCCAGCCATAGGTTTTCTCCTCCCTGGACAATACCAACATGTATACTTAATGGCATGACCATGTATTTTTTTTGTTTTTGTACCTTTATTATTAATGCTTCATATGTCAACTTCCAAAAATTAACTATTTCAAATGTATAACATGTACAACCCAAAACCTACCCCTCTGAGCACAAGCTGAACTCACATCACCACGACATCGACACGCCTACATCAACACGGAAGAAAAGAAGAAGAAGTACAAGAGGAAATCAAAAACGACCCATCACATCGACACCCCCAATCTACGTTCCGTTCCCGTTCGCGGGGACGCGAACTAATCGTAGAAGAGGACTTGTACAGGCCCGGGGGGCTATACCCCCTGAAAGCCACCCCCCATCTTTCACCAAAAACACCCTAACTGGCAACATCATAAGACCAGAACATTACCTTTACACAGCAAGAGGCGGCCACCCAGCGTGGGAGGTTAGCCAACTACTTGCGACACATACATAAACATCTACACAACAACTAACTGGGGCAGCTACGTCGGCGGAATGCTGACCACGCAACGCCGAGAACTATAAGAAGTGGAGTCCTAATTGGAGCCATCATCTGTTATACAGTGTGCGTCGCCGAAGGCCCTAGCCGACATCTGCTCCAGTTGCATCATCAGGTGAGACCCAGCAAGTGCTCAGAATCCTTTACTTTGTAAACACCCACTCATAATTTTGTACACTCTACCTGTATAATTACCTACATTCCCCCAAGAGGGACTTACAAATTCACACTCACTGACCAATAAACACATGGTCAGTAAACTACACTTGTATTGGCAATTACACGCCTCTTTACATCCTCATACCCTTACTGACCTTCGTCACGATTGACCGTGACCATAGTAGCCAGTAACTGCTTTGTCAGACTGCATTGTGTTTTCCGCACGCGACCCGACTACGTAACGTCGAGCCGCTGACATCAGCACGCCTATTGTATTACCCACACCGTCCAGCTGGCAGGCCGGTATAGTAGCCTGCATTTAGAGGTCCACCCCCTAATCAACACTTGCATATTTGCAGGAACACCCCCTAGCGTTTAAGTACCAAACAACACACTACACAGGTAAGCTCTCCCAGCTACGGGAAGCTACCAACTCCCAGGAACTATCTTCCAAATCATCACAGTAACACAAGTGTTTTATCCCTAACTACCCCCCAACTAAGGGATCTAAAACACTATATAGCGAGAAGAAAAGCTGTGAGAACTGTTGGTTCATGCAATAAAGTAGCACAGCTATGTGCTACAAATATGCGACGCAATGTAAGATACACTACCCCAGTGGTCGTCCTGGTAGGATACACCAAAGCGAAATCACGCAACAAACACGGAAAATACCTAAAGTAGTTGCTAGAGTATAATAAATTAATGGTCATGAAAGCCTGCCGAGGAAGTTTAACTGCAAAGGGACAACATAATAGATCGTAGGGTCTCTTAAAGCCATCTGATGTTCTTGGAAGATTAATTCCAATATTACATTTTCAAATCATAATATTTCTAACGGATTGGTTATTATTGTACTTTTTCTTCGTGAATGAATATAGTATGTATGAACTTATAGTGAACATAGATTTGCATACACCCAAAATGATAGACATATCGTTTATTTTGTTCGGAACTCAAATAATTCGTTATGGAGAATCGAAGATACTCGCGGGATGAGCACATGTGTTTCTAAAAGGAATTCAGCTATTTAAAATTCTTTCAGCTGAGTTATTTGTCAAGTAACTGAATCTTTATGCTGTCCTACTTTCGGAATATTTGTCATTGTATAGCTCGTCTGTCGTGTAGCTATTAGTGTTGTACCAGAAGCGGCGCGTATGATCATTAGTAACTGATGCAATTAGTGTACATTTCATGAAGTTGGGGGAATTACCGGCTTAGCAATCCAAGCCATACGCTACTAATTCTAGCCTTGTGATATAGAGCCATAGAGAATATAATGATATTACCGTGTGCTGTCCAATATAACAGAATGGAATTGACATACAAATTATTTGAATAGTCATTCATTTAAATGGGGTTTAGAATTCACGATAGTCGGAGCTAATCACGTGGGCAGAGTGCTTATAACCCACTCCTGTTGCTAAAAGGAAATGAAGGAAGCTTTTAGATTTACGTGACCGTTAATCACGCGATCATGAGCCACGGGACCTCCTTTTAACGTGGTATCTGAACCATAGGACATGGTATTTCACTTAAAAGTTTCGGAATCAATGGGAATCAAACCCGGTCCACCTTGGTGAGATACAAATCCCCTGTAGCGTGCATCTCGCTTAACGCCAGTTGGACCAACTCAGGGGTTCACATCTCGTGAGTACAGATATTGGTGATCATAACAGAGCTTAAATTGGGTCACCACTGTGGTTCTGTTATAAGTATAGCCCCTATCAGCTCTCATTTTAGATGGACTGGATTTGATTCCTGGCTCTGGTATCAGAATATAAATTCAGGCTGTAGTCAGGCCTGTGAGGAACCTCTTCGAACTCCATTGTCGAAAATAGTGTGTTGTTGTTTGAGTCTTCAGTCTGTTGACTGGTTTAATGCAGCGCTCCATGCATCCCTGTCCTGAGCAAATCGTCTCTACATAGTTACCACACCCTACATCCAAAGCAATCAGTTTAAAACATTCTAACCTTGGTCTACCCCTACAGTTCTTGTCCTCGACCCTTCCTTCCATAACTAAGCTTGCTATTCCTGGGTGTATATGTGTCCTACCAACCTATCCCTTCTCTTCATTAGCAGTCGCCAGAAACATCTCTCCTCTCCCACTCGTCTTAATACCTCTTCGTTTGTCACCCTACCTTCCCATCTGATCTTCATCATTCTCCTGTAACACCACATTTCAAACGCCTCAATTTTCTTCTTTTCTGCTGCACCAATAGTGTATGTAGTTTTAATTGGCTTCTTATTTATTTTCTTTATTCATATGCTGCATATTCTTCTTATTATTCAAGTACACTCTATATGAATAAAGACTGTTATGTTCAGTCCAAACCACTTGCTTAAGTTCTTAAGCCTGCAGTCTTCTGCGACCAGAACTACGTATTATAATACTGTCATCGTGGAGGTCCGACTCTGCCAAGACATGTAATTCTGGCTTGAGGGCTAGACAGTAGTTCTCTCAGCCTCATGAGTCATATCTGAGAAAAGATGGAAACGATTCCCACCTAGGCCATCGTGGAAGTGGTTTTCCACTTCTACATCAGGCATGTACCTCGACGGTTCCTAACGTAAGGCCATGGCCGCCTCCTTCCTAATCCTCACCTGAATTAGAAATATACACGCTACTACTGTCAGCACAATAGCTCAGGCTATCATACAAATTCTAAAAATACACACCCAACTACACGAAGTCAAATGTTGATGTCGGACGTCTTCAAAAACTTTGCTAGGATAAGACATAAGAGTCTGTTCGAGTTCTGAACTAGGCATTGTATGTTGGTGAGAAAGGTTAGAGGTCTACGTAAGTCTTGTAGATTTTTGTATTGATGATGTCGATGATAATAATAATAATTATTATAATATCGTATGGCCTCGGGAGCTGGGTGCAAGCTGTGTTAATTGACGCCCAGAAGGCAGCTTGCATGTTCAATTTCATCGCTTTTTGGAGCGCTATGAAAGTCAAGGAGGTTAGATATCTAAGATCCCTGACACTAGAAAGTAGAAACTTCTTGTGTTGGCGGAAAATTCCGAGATTAATTCTCCCATTATGAACGCGGCCTACTGAAATCAAATGGGTTCTTTAACATGCCAACAACGTATGACGTGCATAGCGTGATTGTTGTCGCCTTTCAAAAATCCCTTACCACGGTCAGGAGCGAACCTGCAAGCTTGGGGTTGGTAGTCTTACTCGATAACCACTCACCCACCGTGGCAAGCTATAATAATAATAATAATAATAATAATAATAATAATAATAATAATAATAATAATAATAATAATAATAATAATAATTATAATATCGTATGGCCTCGGTGCCGGGTGCAAGCTTTGTTATTTGACTTCCAAAGGGTAGCTTGCATGTCGAATTTCGTAGTTCTTTGAAGCACTATGAAAGTCAAGGAGGTTAGATATCTAAGCTCCTTGAACACTATAGCGCTTTCTAGTAGAGAAATGAGGAACTTTGTGTTGGCGGAAACTCCCGAGAATAATTTTGCCATTATGAACACGGCCTACTGAATTTAAATGAGTTCTTCGACATGCCAACATCGTATGACATGGTGTCGCAATTTTTGCCGCCTTTCAAAAATCACTTACCACGGCCAGGAGCGAACCTGGGGAAAGTAGACCGACACGTTGACCACTCACCCACCGTGGCAAGCATAATAATAATTGTAATGCTCCGAAGAGGAACTTTAATTTATTTATTGATTGAAGCCAATGGTCATACAAGAAAGAATGTACAATGTGTTATGTCTGCCCAGCGTAGTTACACAAGGTCTTTGATGCCTTTTTGCAATACTGCATATGATATCTGTCACACCCTTCGTTACATATTCACACACACATGAGTTACAAGGTTCATGATATTTTTTTGTTGGAACAGATTGCATGATGGAAGCCATGACTCGCAAATCCGGTAAAAACGTGTCTCAAATGAAAATTTGACAGTGTCCAATCCCTTATCGTCTTCGCGTCAGTAACATAAAACTGACAGCAAATGTCTTTTATTTTCTGTTCTTGTTTGCTCACCGCTATTTGAAAGAGACTCGTTGAAGGCTAAAGCAAATTTCATTCTGATATCCAGGTTTTTCTTATGCAAGCAAAATACAAATATTGTGCAGGATTCAAGTACCTGAAATAGGCAGAGACATAAGAGAAAAAAACAAACTTATTGTGAAGGACTGACATATCTTTGTGTGTGTTGAACTTTGTGTATATAGTGTAAAGTGTTCATATCTGTACATAAGTTCTTAGAAGTTAAATAAGAAGGCGTTATGTTAGCAAGCTGTGTGTTTCCCTGTGCTCCTTTTCACTCATTCTCCACATTATGGTGCCGAAAACTCGTACAAAACCAGTGACACGTGTATTTACTAGTGTTAGTGAACAGTGCTAATGCTTCTTTGTCGCCTTCTACACTACGGAAGGACACTCGACGCCGAGAACATTATACACTACCGAGAAGACATCACGTCAGCTTAAAGGCACGCCACGCCCTCAACGACAAGACGCTAGAAGAGTTCTCATTGCCAACTAATCCACTTCAGATAAGTCAAACCATCACAAATTAACATCCTTTTAGTAATGCATGCTCTACATTAGCTGGAAAATACTTTTGAAACCTACAGATAGGCTAATTTCATTAAATGCGATCCCAGAAGTGACGCATCCGCCATCTATCGGAGCAACAGGGAACTCCGTATTGTAAACAATTAAGCTTGCACCCTGCAATTTATATTTGTCAGCGAGAAAAGCACACCACTAAACCTCGCTCAACGCCACCAGAAATATCTTTCATCTGAGTATTTTCCAGTACACGTGATTATAACCTGCATGAGATCTACTTTAATTACTTCAAGATATACCAATAATTGTACAGTACGTTACTGACACATAACTAGTAGCGTGATCTATCTGCAATCATTGGAACTGCATGCACCTCTGCACAGCGCATGCGCACCTGTCAGTTACTTCCCGAACTATAAAATTGTCACGTTCAACTACCCCACTAGCGCATTCTGTTAGCCAACGTTGGAGTCTTGACTAAACACGCACTCTCCCAAAGAGACTAATATCTACACTGAAAGACGTTCCTACACACCAAGACGGGAGGCTACCTGACTGTCAGCTAATCCTAAGATTTATTGCCCCCTCATTATGGAAACCCAAGAGGACCTTGCAGCACGACTACACAAATTGAAAAGAAGTCGAACAAGAGAGAGAAACAATGTGACTCGGTTTCTAAACACCATTGACTGTTTTACTGAAAACACAAGTATTGAAGACTACAAGCATTATGGAGACAGACTTCAGGAAACATTAACTCGGCTAATCCAATTAGATGACTCAATTCACGATCTTCTTCCAGACACGGAACACAACACCGATATTCAAAGTTGCGAAGAATACATAGATAAAGCAAAATGTGGTTTACAGAAAGCCACACGAGGGGCAGAAATTAAACTTTCATCTGCTACCTCAAACATGACCATAAACAAGAGTCCCATCACTCCCATTTCAACGTTCACCCATTCTGTTAAATTACCGCCAGTGAAACTGGAACCATTCTCCGGCAATATCGAAAGCTGGATGAGATTTTGGGAACAATTTGAAGCATCCATTGACAAAGACAAGTCACTATCGACAATACATAAACATGTCTTTTTACGCGGGTATCTCGAAGGTGAACCGAAACATCTGGTTGACGGAATTGCCGTGACTGCTTCTACCTACGAGGACACTAAGAAAATTTTAAAGGCCAAATACGGAGATCGGAATCGGATAATACAGGCGCATATCGATTATCTAGAAGATATCTGACCTATCAACACTGTTTGTCCAGAATCGCTAAACACGACATACATTGAATGCAACCGCCGTATCCAGGCATTACAGGCCCTAGGCGAAGATGTAAACGCATATGGGCGTGTACTTGCTCCCAAGATACTCCGAACCTTCCCTGACGATATCTGTAAACGCTGGATAATACACACCAAACGGAATAATATATCGGAAGGTGACATTCTGAAACTGATGGAATTTCTTGGTGAAGAAGTCGATGGAGCGCTAGTCACCGAGAAGATCTGACGTGACCCAGTGTTTTCAACCAGTCTCATCCCCACGACAGCCGCATGTCAATTAAACGCCAAGTTTAAAAAACCATTGCAGCAAACAAAGAAGCAAACAGAACCATTCTGTGCATTTTGCGACCAACGAGGCCACTGGGCGCAAGATTGTAGGAAGGTGAAAACTGTTCATGACCGAATTGAGAAGCTAAAGACGAATAATCGCTGTTTCCTCTACCTGAATCGAGGGCATAATTCGAAGAATTGCAGTAGACGAGGGAGAGCATCTTGTTCAAAATGTAAGCAGTCCCATCACTACTCCCTTTGCTCAAGCAATGATGTAACCTCCACTTCGGTCAACAAAATCCACTCTCAGACTCCTGACTATACTCACTTACAAACTGCGCGTATTCGAATTGTTGGACCAACTGGCTTAAGTAAAACGACACGTTGCATCTTCGATGGAGGCAGCCAGTCTACATTCATAAGCAAGTCTCTTGTCGACATATTGAAGCTTCCTACTGTCACGGAACGAGACATATCTATAGCAGCGTTCGAATCTGACACAACTATCCCTCAAAAGCGTCGTCTGGTTAGTTTCCAGTTACGGGGCACCCAGACAAACGCGTTAATAGGCATCACCGCACTCGAAAGTGCAAACACTTACTCAATGCACCCTACAGTGCCACAAGACGTCTCTTCCCTGAAGTCAGTACGCAAGTTAATACTAGTTGACCCTAAGGATGACTTACACGATCTCCCAATTGAACTTCTAGTTGGAGGAGATCGCTACTGGAAATTGATCAAGGACACACAACCTGTTTTTTTTTTCAGAATTCTTATTTATTGGTAAACAATTGACCTACAGTATGTATCATTAGTTTTACATCTCTGAATGAAATAAAATATTGGTCACTTTTCATGAAAAGTTCACTTAAAGAGTTCACCAGAAGTTCTCCACTCATGTTCTGGACCGTTGTAATCATTTCTTGCATATCCATATTCCCCATTTGTGTCTTATAACCTGAAATTATAAATAGGAATGCTCTCTCACAAGGACCAGACCCTTCGTTGCTCTTCTTAGCCATATCATTGAGCTCATTTATGAAGTCCGCCCTGATGACGTCACTGTAGATCGAAACGAGCTTTCTTCTTCAGCTGTTCTATGTTTACATTGCCATCGTCGTCCATCACGTTAAAAGCTTGCATCATGCACGAAATAAATCATTTGGTATTGTTTTGTATATCTTTGCATCTAACATCTTTATAGAACTGGGTCAAATCTTTCCGAGTTGTGTTGGTTTTTGAGAGGCAGTTTTCAGTGTTTGTAACGAAACATCCCCTCAGTACTGTTTCAAAATTTGGCCGTCACATCCGACAATCAAAACTGAAACAGATGCGTTGAAAACTTCTGTACACTTTTGCTTTGTACCATTGTCCAGCGTATTCTTCTGATGGAACTTACAAAATCCCTTAAGGTGCCCCACCTCTTTCGTGCGCTGTTATGTTCCAGTCCACTGCTGCCGCTATAAACCAGGTTACAGCGTTTTGTTTTGGTTTCCCAGTAAGTTCAAAATCGCAAACCATTATGCGCTCTGCTGGTAGGTGGTCTATCCCCGGATGTATTCTCCGCAGTATAGCAGTCGTCCAAGTCCAAACTGTTCGAGCCCCTTGGCAGGATGTCACTCGATGCACTAATGTGTCGACATCTCCACATCGTCTACATTGAGCATCTTCAGCCATATTGTGACGTATGCGTTTACTCGCTGTAGGCACAATGTCGTTGATCACAGAGTAGAGTGTGAATCTCCACTGTGTTGGGATGTATTTATTTGTGGCGTTCAACCAAATCGTTCTCCAATGTCTTTGGGTGAATTTATGTTCTATTGATAGCGGCTTCTGTTGCCCCTTCAGCAAATATGTGTATAGATTCTTCGTTGAATTAAATTCCCCCTGAGTTTTCCTTTCCTGAGGTAAACTGTCTGTTACATTGATAACGGCACGAAAGGCCGGGTGTATGTGTCTATATTGCCCATTTATCGTCATAAGTGCTGGTGGGTGAAGAAAAGTCAATTCTGTTTGAATCCGCGTTCCTGACATAGATCGGAGGATGGTGCGCCCTAAGAGGGCTTTACATTTCATATCGACACAGGTTAGATTGAGGCCTCCTTGGTGATTTGGCAAGTATAATTGATCGCGGGCGACTCTGTACAGCGATCCTCTCCAGAGGTAGTGACCGATACAAAATTCTAAACGTTGGCTAATTTGTTTCGTTGCAGGTAAGAATTGTGCGAAATACCATATCTTGGATAAAACAAACACATTAATGTGCCATACTTTCTGTATGAGATTTAGGGACCTGGTATTTTGCTGGAATAAGGTATGCCTCACTTTATTGAATACCATCGCCCAGTTTTCACGTATCATATCTTTAAATTTGTTCTGGAAAATAATTCCCAAAATCTTCAGCTTTTGCACAATAGGGAAAGATCGAGTAGGTGTGGGTAACGGATGTTGCCCAAGCAACATCATTCCAGACTTTGATGGATTGACTTGGGATCCAGATGTTTGCTGAAACTCGTTTATGATAGTCAGCATACGGTCTTCGTCGTTTTCCTCTGTGAGAACAATGCATACATCATCGGCATATGCTCTTACTGCCACATTTTTCTCATTGATCGTCAGACCTGTTACATTCTGGTTTATCCTCCGGAGGAAGGGTTCCAGTGCTATGATGAACAGGATCATAGAAAGTGGGCATCCTTGACGAACCGATTTACGGATGGGTATTTTCGATGTGAGATGTCCATTAATGATTACTCTAGATTGTGCTGTTCTGTACAGTTGTTGTTTGAGTCTTCAGTCTTTTGACTGGTTTGATGCAGCCCTCCATGCCTCCCTGTCCTGAGCTAATCGTTTCATCTCTACATAGCTCCGACACCCTACATCCGAGGCAATCTGTTTAACATATTCTAACCTTGGTCTACCCCTACAGTTCTTGTCCTCGACCCTTCCTTCCATAACTAAGCTTGCTATTCCTGGGTGTCTTAGTATGTGTCCTACCAACCTATCTCTTCTCTTCATTAGCAGTCGCCAGAAACATCTCTCCTCTCCCACTCGTCTTAATACCTCTTCGTTTGTAACCCTATCTACCCATCTGATCTTCATCATTCTCCTGTAACACCACATTTCAAATGCCTCAATTCTCCTCTTTTCTGCTGCACCAATAGTCCAAGTTTCACTTCCATAGAGCGCCACGCTCCAGACAAAGGCTTTCAAAAATGACTTCCTAATACCTAAATCTATATTCGATGTCAGCAGATTCCTTTTTTGTAGAAATGCTTTCTTTGCCTGAGCCAACCTACTTTTTATATCCTCTTTGCATCGTCCATCACTGGTTATTCTGCTTCCTAAGTAACAGAAGTCTCCTACTTCCTTTAGCTTTTCACCTGCCAATTTGATCTCCATAGAGGTTTCTGATTTATTTCGGCTGCATTCCAGTATTATTGTTTTAAATTTATTAATTTTCATCATGAATTCTTTCCGTAAGACGGAGTCCATACCATTCAAAAACTCATTCAAATCCTCAGGCTTGTCGGCCAAGATGACGATGTCATCAGCAAATCTCAGAGTTGAAATTATTTCTCCTTGAACCTTCACTCCCACTTTAAATTTTTCTCTAATTTCCTTCATTGCTTGTTCAATGTAAAGATTGAAAAGTATGGGTGATAAGTTGCAGCCTTGCCTTACACCTTTCTGAATACCAGCTTCTCTCTCATGTCCTTCAACTCGAATGACAGCTGTCTGGTTTCTGTACAGATTGTATATCACCCTCCTATCCCTGTACTTTATTCCAATCGATTTCAAAATGTCAAACAATTTAGTCCAATCAACGTTATCAAAAGCCTTTTCTAAGTCTACAAAAGCCATGAACGTTCTCTTATCTTTCCTTATTCTACCTTCCAAAATCAGCCTAAGACTTAGTACAGCTTCCCTTGTTCCTACATTTCTCCTGAAACCAAACTGGTCTTCACCCAACTCCGTTTCTATCTGGCTTTCAATCCTCTTGTAAATTATTCTAGACAGGATCTTTGAAGCATGAGTAATCAAGCTGATTGTACGGTAATCTTCACATCTGTCAGCTCCCACTTTCTTTGGTACAGGGATGATTACATTCTTCTTGAAATCAGGGGGTACCTCACCTGCCTCATAAATCCTACACACCAAGTGAAATAACCTGATCAGACCTTCATCTCCTATGCAGCATAGCAACTCAATCGGTATATCATCTATGCCTGGTGCTTTGTTCCTGCTTAAGTCTTCCAAAGCTCTATCAAATTCTGATCTCAATATTAAATCTCCTTTCGCATCCTCATCAATTTCCTCCTCCCTTTCCATTACATGATTCTCAATCTCCTTTCCCTTATACAAACTCTCTATGTAAGCTTTCCATCTCTCAACCTTTTCTTCCCTATCTGTTAGAGGCTTTCCATTTGTGTCCTTAATATTACAGCACTTAGTCTTCTTTTCCCCAAAAGTATTCTTAATCCTTCGATAAGCTGTGTCTACTTTTCCTAATTTCAGACAATTTTCTATACCTGCACATTTCTCTTTCAACCATTCTTCTTTCGCTTCCTTGCACTTCTTGTTAACCTCATTTCTCATACGTCTGTATTCTGCTTTCCCCTTTTCATTCTTACATTCTTGTGTTTCCGCCTTTCATCCATCAATTCTAGTATATCCTGAGTGATCCATGGTTTTCTACCTATTCTTTCTTTCCTACCAATGTTTTCTTCTGCGGATTTTGTTATTTCATTCTTCAAAAGTGCCCATTCGTCTGCAATTGAAGTTTGTTTAGGGTTTTTCGTTAGTCCTTCCTTTATACTCTTCTTGAATCTTTCGTTTACATCCTTCTCTTTCAGTCTGTCTATTGCCCACCTTTTTGGCTTTTGACTTTTCTTCAGTTTCTTCAACTTAAATCTGCATTTCATTACAACCAGATTGTGGTCAGAGTTTATGTCAGCACCAGGATATGTTTTACAATCCAAAATCTGGTTTCGAAACCTCTGCTTGACCATAATGAAGTCGATTTGGTAACGCCCTGTATCTCCTGGTCTCATCCATGTGTATATTCTTCTATTGTGGTTATTTAATAAGGTGTTAGCTATGACCAATTCATGCTCGGTGCAGAATTCTACCAGCCTGCTTCCTCGATCATTCCTTTCACCTAATCCGAAATCTCCTACTATCTTCCCTTCTCTCCCTTTTCCTACCACAGCATTCCAATCTCCCATTACTATAACATTTTCATCACCCTTGATATACCTCAGAATTTCGTCTATTTCTTCGCAGACCTTTTCAACATCCTCATCATCAGCTTGACTGGTAGGCATATAGACTTGTACCACTGTGGTGCAGGTAGGTTTAGTATTGATTTTTGCTACAATAATCCGTTCACTATATTGCTATATTCTGTACAGTCCTGTAATGCATTTAATCAACCCGATAGGAAACTCGAAGGTTTGCGTTGTAGACCATAGATATGAATGTTTTATTCTATCAAAGGCCTTTTGAAAATCAAGACTGACTAGTGTCGTAGGGGGAAGATTAGGAGAAGTTTTTTCATGTAGAATAATAATATTGCTTAACACCAACAAGTTCGAGATGATATTGTTTCCTGGAGTCGCACAGGATTGCCACTGCCCTATAATTTGTAGCAGATGCGGTTTGATTCGGGATGCTATGATTTTTGTAAAGATTTTGTAACCTGTATTGAGAAATGTGATAGGTCTGAAATCCTCCATTCCAAATGGTCTTCTGATCTTCGGAATTAAAATAATAATTCCAGCAGTGAATTCTTCAGTTATGATTTGTGGGTTTCCCATAATCTCCTGGTAAATTTGAAGAAGATCTTCTCCTAGTATATTCCATATTAATTGATAGAATTCATATGGTATTCCATCAGGTCCAGGAGAGCGGTGACGTTGAGTTTGGCTTAGTGCTGTGAAAATCTCCGCCGAGGTAATATCACTCACCAGCATCGATCCATCCTCTGAGGTCAGTCTGGGTAGGTTTTGTTGTAAGGTCCCATCGGTTTGCTCGCTATTAGTTGGACGTCGGCGGGAAATGTTGTGAAATACTTTGCACCAATTTGAAGGATATCATCCATGTTCGACTGAGTGCAGCCATGCTCGTCCCGAAGTTTAGTAATGGTCTTTCGCTGCCCTTTACGCCTTTCTGTTAAGATGTGGAACAGTGATGAACGTTCTTCTTCTATGACTGAGGGAAACTTTGCTCGAATAAATGCACCCTTTAAATAATTTTCCTGAATATTTAAAATTGAATGCTTAACTTCTTTCATTTCACCAAGGACATCGTCGCCATTTGCTTGCTTTTGCTGAAGTTCATATAATACATCATAATAAAAGTTTAAAATACTTCTCCTCTCCCAGGCACGCTGTTTTGAAATTTGCTGGAAAAACTTTTTTCTAGCAGGTTTTACAACCTTGATCCACCAAGTCATATGATATGGATATTGCGGCCTTTTACTGCGCAGCTTCATCCAAAGGGTTTCAAATTTGTTTCGCACATCTTGGTCGTGAAGGAGGGATGCGTTTAGTTTCCATTAACCGTGTCCATATATAGGTGGTCGTGACGTAGTTAAATACTTAAAGTACAGTGGGTGATGGTCACTGAAAGATACTGGCACTACTGTGGAACTATGCAGGCCATCTCGCATTCCTCGTGCTATATATGCCCTGTCTATTCTAGATGCTGATCCGGCACGATAGAAAGTAAATTGGACGTCGGTTCCATTTTTAAGTTATCACACATCATGGAGGTTAAATCCGTCTACGAGACTTTTGAGGTTGCGGCAGTTGTTGACAGCGCCGGTTTGATCTCGAGGGTTTAAAACACAGTTAAAATTGCCTGCTAATATGATATTATTGATTGGGCGCTGGAGAAAGTATCTGATGTCATCTTCAAATAAATGTTCTCTTGCCAGACGACCTTGTGATCCAGAAGGGGCGTAGACATTAACAATTAATGTGTCATCTCATTGCAGAGCAATTATTCTGCCACTCGGATGTAACTCCACTTCCGAAACAAACCCTGATCTGTAAACGACAGCTGTGCCTCGGAGAGATGGGCCAACATTTGCTATGTATTCGTACCCACTCAACCAGTCCAAGTTTGGATCATTTACTTCCTGAAGCAATAAAATGTCAATATCATAAGTCCTGAGAAAATCATGAAGTAGAAAACCTGTCGTTAAACTTATGATTCCATTGATATTTAAAGTCGCAAAACAACGCAAGACACTCATATGCAAAGAACAACAGGATGAAGGTGACATGCATCAGTATGTTTGAGTGCATTTAACTGACGATGAGCAATTATTTGAGGGGATCATTGGAGTGATGTTTTACTGGTGTGCAGTTCCGGTGATTTACGGCGACTACGTGATGCACTTCGTGTTTGTGTGTTATATAATTTATCTTCTTCCCTCGCAGTGTTTTTGTTGACAGTTTTTATGGGAAGATTATGGGTGTCCTTAATGTTGGCTTTATCTGTGACCTTGGGTTTTGCTCCTGTTTGTGGATGTAGGGCACTTCCACTGACGTCCGTGACTTTCTTTTTACTTACTCTGATTGCAGCATCAGAGGTGGAAGTGAACTCTGCCCCCGATGTAGTAGATAGGGTTTCCTGAACTATGTCAGTGCTTTGCACGTGAAGTAATTGGGAGCGAACGGTATCGTTAGCTGGAGGGGGCTTCGAATGAACTGAGACTGTTGGGAAGCCTATTACTTGTGTGTGTTCTCGTTCTTCTTGTATGACATCCTGAAATTCCATGTCTTCCGACCACGTAAATTGGGTTTTGGGTACGTCAGTAGTGACAGGTCCGTCAATAGTATCTGGCTGCTGCACAGACTGCTTTGTTGGATGGCTGGTGTGTCCCTTTCCAGTGCTGTCCGATCGTGGCGTCATAGTTCCCTCTTCATTACTATGTAAAGTAATCAGGGATGTTTCAACTACGTTATTTGATGGGTGAGATACTTCTGAAAAACTATCTGTGTTTGTGGAATGGGGCCTGTTATGAAGGGCCTCTGATATGGTTGGATATTCAGGGGAAAGTACTGCAGTTTCCATGTCCTTATTGTTGCTTAGCGTACTAATCCCATCAGACTCACCCAGCACCGTGCTGTATGTTTGTTGTCTGACATGAAGTACCGGGCGATTCCTTCTGTTCGGACAGTCTACTTGTAAGTGGGAGGTTTCTTTACAATAACAGCAGTACTTAGCTTGTCCTTCATATGTCAACACAACTTTATAATCATTGACCGTCAAATATGATGGTATGGGGTATTTAAGTTCAATTGTTACGATACGTATGCCATTATTTACAGCAAAAAATTCATATGCATCATTCCAGCACTCGTTCCGTATGTCCTTGACAACTCCGTACGTAGAAAGCACGCGAGAGAGCCTTTCGTTGTTGACTTCGGGAGGTAGATTAAATACACGTACACGTTTTGTCAAAGAGTCTGCAGCAGTGATAGTTATCTTCGTGGTGTTACCGCTAGTTAGCCGGAAGGATTTCACACCTTCATGTCGAGATAATATGTTTTCATAAAGTAACGTGGACACTAATTTAATGAACACTGAATTTTCCCCGTTGTTTAGTTGAATCGCTAGTACTTGATCTCTATTAAGCTTCAGGTCGTTTGCTATCCACCTATGTATTTCAAGTGGTGTCGGTCTGTTGTTTCTTTTTTCAAAAGCGCATTTAATAGTGTTTTTCCTGACATTCGCCATTTTTACTAGTTCAAAAATACAATACCCTATCATGGTAAGCACTTCCGAGTACGTCTTAACCTCGCGGCTAAACTCGGAACCTCACACGACGTAGGTCACTAAGTGACACTTCCACTCTTTCTACTCTATGGAGTTCTCCAACGCAAAATGTAACAAAATGGCGCCGTTCTCAATCGATGATGCCGTTTGTAATATATGTGGTTTCTTCTATATTGTATATGGTATTTATATTGTATCTAGTAATGTTTTAATAGATTTAAGTTACCTTCCAACCAAGCTCTAGTCCTTGTGTATATTTCTTCAATATTTCCTTCCTTTTCCAGTGGTTATACAAGTAGTGTTTAGCAATACGTGATAAGTCAAGGCCATCTCGATCAACAATCCAAGCTGTTCGCATATCTCCGTCTTTGGTACTCATTCCTTCACTTTTCGTATGGGTACTCAGTGGCAATAGATCCGGAGTTACCGTCAACCAGCCAACCGTTAACAAAATAACACTGCAGGATGACCCTTCACTTCTCAAGCACCAAGTCCGTAACTTCTGGAACCTTGAAGCAATTGGAATCAAGGAAGAAGAATCAAGATCCCACACGATGTGCTCCAAGGATCTCGATATCCTCAAAAACTTTCATGAATCTCACTGCATTCAAGATGGACGGAGAGTTGGTTTTCTTTTCAAATAAAAACCAGGAATTTGCATCGGATAACCGCACTAACGCTGAGAGTCGATTCCAAGCCTTGACGAAGAAACTGCAACGAAATAGAGACTATAACGCAATGTACAACGAAAGAATGCTCGACTACATCATCCAAGGCCAAGTAGAGATGTTGAACCCGGACACCCGAGCAACTTCTGTGTACTATCTACCACATCATGCGGTCAAGAAGACGAAACAGAACGTAACTAAGTGGCGCGTTGTATTCGATGCTTCATCTCAAGAAAATGGATCTCTATCGCTGAATGACGTCCTAGAAATCGGACCTAATCTTTTCCCCGACGTAATGAGTATCCTGCTTCGGTTTAGATTGTACCAATATGCTATTCTTGGAGATATAAAGCAAGCCTTTCTGCAGCTCTCACTTGACTCCAGCGACAGGGATCTAACACGGTTCATTTTGTTTCGAGTAATCAAGGACGAAAACGGCCAATACCACGTCACCGACGAAGTGGTCACCTACCGCTTCACCCGATTACCTTTCGGACTAACCTGTAGCCCTTTCCTCTTGTCAGCTACCCTGCGAGAATTGGCTACGAGGCACATTGATGACTACGCAGTTGCTGCTAGCCTCGTGGACCAGCACATGCACATGGACGATTTTGCAGCATCTGCTAACGACGTTGAGGAACTCCAAACAATATACTCTTAGCTCACGGATTTGATGAGTATTATCAACATGCCTATGTCGAAGTGGGCCACGAATTCAATCACACTGCAAAACGAGTGGCAAAATCAAAATCTACCCATTCAAGAGGTAACACAGATCTTGGGAATCAACTGGAACACGGGCCATGACACACTGCATCTTTCAGCTATCGATGACTACAAGATGTCTCCAGATGACACTGCCACAAAACGCCACGTTCTTCAGATAACATCACGACTATACGATCCTCTCGGACTGTTCTCTCCGGTGACAATAATTGGAAAGATGTTGTTTCAAGAAACGTGGACCAGAGGTATATCATGGCACGAGACTTTACCTTCTGATATTGGGCACGAGTGGTTAGTTTGGTGTTCAAATCTTCAATACGTGTCGGACATTCACACCCCACGATGGATAGGTGCTCTCAACAAAGACTTTGACAACTATTCTCTACACATATTCTGTGACGCTTCCGAACGGGCATATGGTGCTGCTGTATACCTTCGATCTCACGCTCACGGTACCACTACCGTTCAGTTAGTATGTAGCAAAGCTAGACTGGCCCCTATAAAGAAGGTCACGCTACCACGTTTGGAATTACTCGCTGCACTCGTGGGCACAAGACTTCTTCGTTACTTCTGCCGTGCTACATCCTGTGACATCAGTAAAGCAATGCTGTGGACAGATTCAGCTATCACTCTAGGCTGGATACAAAACGACCCAAACCGCTGGAAAACTTTCATCTGCAATCGTGTTACAGAAATCACCGGCTGCACTTCACAATCACAATGGTTTCATTGTCCAGGAACGGATAACCCTGCAGATCGTTTATCACGAGGACTACATGCACCAGATCTAAAATCAGCAGATATTTGGTGGCACGGGCCGGCCTGGTTGAGGGATCCTCCAAGAAGTTGGCCTCCCAAATACAGCACCGAACATCTAACAATTCCAGAGGCTAAGAAGAAACCCTGTCAGGCCCTTGTTGTTACCACACATGAAGCACTCTGTAACTTCGCAAGATTCAGCACCTACAACAAATTACTTCGGACTACAGCTTGGATCCTCCGGTTCATTAAGAAACTTCGGTCAGCGGATAAGCAAACTGGTGACTTGACGGTGTTGGAACTCGAAGCAAGTCGGCGATATTTGATAGCTTCTGTACAACGAGAGACCTTTGGCACAGAATACGAAGCTTTGTTGCACAACACGCTCATCCCCAAAACATCGAAGATCGCCTCTTTTCAACCATTCCTGCAAGGCACATTGATCCGCCTTGGTGGCCGCCTCCACTTCACAACGATGTCGTATGACGAAAAACACCCAATACTTTTAGACGGCGGACATCCCTTCACTTGTCTTCTAATCCGCCATACCCATATAAGACTGCACCACTTGGGATCACGGATTGTGCTCTCCGAGCTGCGAAGCCAATTTTGGATTCTACGAGCAAGGCAAAGCATTAGTAAGGTATTGAATTCGTGTCTGCCTTGCAAGTTATCACGAAACCCTCCTGGACAGGAGAACGAAGCTCCATTACCGACCGATCGTGTACGATACTCCAGACCGTTCATTGTAACAGGACTCGATTTTGCGGGCCCGCTATACGTCCGCCACGATAATACCGTTCGCAAAAGTTACATCCTTTTGCTTACATGTGCTACTACCAGAGCTGTCCACTTGGAGCTAGCATCGGATATGACAGTAAATAAGTTTCTGATGGCCTTCCAAGGATTCGTCAACCACCGAGGCCTACCTCATACCATATATTCCGACAATGCCACCACTCTTCACGCAGCTCATAGAGAACTTAGAGAGCTTTCTGTGACCTTCCACGACCACGACGCATCGAGCTACCTTTCCACAAACGGCATTCGCTGGAAATTCATCGCATCACGGGCGGCTTGGTGGGGAGGATGGTGGGAACGAAGACAGGAACCGGATAACGCGTCCAATTCAGCTGGTCATACCTCTAGAAGTCGACCAGGGTGGGGAGGATGTGAAGGACTGACATATCTTTGTGTGTGTTGAACTTTGTGTATATAGTGTAAAGTGTTCATATCTGTACATAAGTTCTTTGGAGTTAAATAAGATGGCGTTATGTTAGCAAGCTGTGTGTTTCCCTGTGCTCCTTTTCACTCATTCTCCACACTTATGTATAAAATAATCTTGAGTGTGTACCAGTGTGCGTGTGATTCTTATTTCTTAGTGTTGTTAGCCTCAAGTGATTCTGAACAATGATAAATACTGAAACTCTGTCAAACTATCCGACGTTATTTCCCTTTATGCATTCTTCTTTGCAGCCCTCAGAAACAGTGTGTGATAATGGGATGGTGAAGAGAAGGACATGTACCTTTCAGTCCTCAATAGCACATGTATTTCCCTGCTCCCAATCAATATTGCCTTTCCGGAATATTGGAGCAACAAATATCGCCAGAGCACTCATAAATTGCTGTGTTCACTTTCAGATCTGAATAGAATGCAGTACTGTACATCGCACAATGTAGGTGAATATTGACTGGTAATAATTACGAAGAAAAAGTGTACTCGTACACTTGTATAATTCACAACATTCATTCCAATTTCATGTTGCGATGTTCTGTCGGCAAGTCCATTAGACCCAATGTTCATATCATTGTTGTTGTTGTTGATTCATTTAGAGGCATGGTGACATCGTAATTATTCAACCCCATGTTTTTGAGTGTGTGTGAAATCTGTCCCAAAGTATTTGGCATTGTGATCGCTGTATTGTTGTGTATATTTCTAAGTGGGGCTAAGATCCGGCAGTTGGCGGCCGTGGCCTTCAGTAGCGCCTTCATTCTGGACAGACGTCCCCAATATTCCATGGTCCAATGGTATGGATGACAGACGTCCTTAGATACGCGTAGTTCACTGGACCCAAATGAGGGGCTAGTTATGTTAGTTTGTTAATTGTTTTACACAACAATATGTCATTCTTCATTTTTGTTTTAGTGCGATAAAAAGGCAATCTTTCATGGGATGCAATATTAGGCCTGAGTAAGAGTTGGAAATGAAATCCTCTTCAGGCCTGGTATCCGCATTCTCAATATTCCACTGGTAAGATTCTAGATTCAAGATTCATAACAAATTACATTAATCGTTTCTCGGCCTATAAATTGCAATTTTTTTCTGAACATTTCGATCTCTCTGTAGTTATCAGCCGTGTGGCTGGTTGGCAACAGCTCTTCATTCTTCTCGCTTCTCAGTTTTCCTTTCCAGTTTGTAGTAGGAATCACATCTCATGTCATATAATATTGTCTTGGTCGTCCTCTATAATTCTTTCCCTCTATGGAACCCTCAATTATATTCCACAATTATTTATGGGTTTGTTTCTATGTTCGTTCGTTCATTCATTTATATATTTATATATTTTTTAATTAATTAATTAATTTATTAATTAATTTATTTTCTTATTTATTTATTTATTTATTTATTTATTTATTTATTTTGAAATAGAGAATTTTTCAGTGATCCACTTTCTTGCCAAGTCAGTGTACCTAAAATTCCTTGAAACGGTATACTCCACAAATCCTAACCGCGTGCAGGAAAATAAACACTTCTGACACTTCCGTATTCATTTGAAGAAGTGCAGCAGTGGTTGAATATTACTGTATCTTTCAACTGGTCGTAAACATTCTTCAGACTTGAGATCTCGCCGGCTTAGAGACAAGTACTTATAAGGACAATAAACCCAGCGTTGTGAACGTCAACTTGCTAGTGAGTCCAGATAATACATCTCTCAACATTTACCCAACATATAACTTACGGCGTAACCGTACGCGATAAATCAAACACCATGACATGTGCAGCATGCCCGAACATTCGAGGTTTGAACCCTGACGCTAACACCTACCATCCTTGTAATATTACAAATACTTCCCTTTTATTGTACAGCGATCATGATTTAATTCCGAGATATGTTATTTTATAAGCAGCAATTTATTTAACATTATATATATATATTACTTGTGTTGTACATTCTGGATTGATGTCATGATATCATCATATGTACATACAAATTTAGTAGTAGGATAAAATACAGTTTTAATCATCTTTTTTTGAGAAAGGTAGAAAATGGAATTTTAAGTTTTTAATTCGAGTTAGTATTAAACTAGGGGCTTGATTGTGTACGATTTCTTCTGGTCTGGCGACGATATATCCACGGGAAGTCTGCCGAATATAGACATGACTTCCAAGAATTATGTACAAACTTTCCGGATGACTCTCCTGACTGTAACAAAGCAAGTTGGTCAGTTAGCGCTGACGTCATGAATTATCGGAAGAACACCGCATCAAGACGCTGATTTCAAATTACTTCAGAAGCAACCCCACGTGGTTAACCCTACAAATGAAGAGGCATGATGAGAACTTGGGGATCTGGAGTGGGGAGCTACTTCATCACGACACCTAATTGATTGGTCGAGAAATACTGCAGAGTGGGGAAGTTCATCTTACATAAAAACTAATGGCCATCTACTCTCAGCCCCTATCTTCCCGGATTTTCTGAATCTTCACGTCTATCAGACATCTTCGCTGCGAGATCGCAACTTATCAGTTTAAGAAGTTTCAAAATTAATACTACTGACGTGAATATGATCGTGTCTTTGATCATATTCACAAAAGTGAATTTTGGAACAAAGCCATGCACATATGTCAGTCGGGAGATGGGACAAATTGATACCCTGCCCGTATCAAGATAAGGATCTACACAATATTGATGCAGAACCAAACAACATTCCACCAGCAAGATCAGAGCGAAAACCAGACTGCCACTATGAAGAAGACGGCCTTGAGTTCCTTTACTAAATCCAATCAAGTCTCTGTAATTCTGTTTATGGCAAATTAGAATCCAGCTTTACTAAATCCAATCAAGTCTCTGTAATTCTGTTTATGGCAAATTAGAATCCAGCTTTTGTTTAAATTACATTCATATTCCGTTTTGTAACTTTCGCCAATTTGATGTAACTTAAAGTTTTTTTAATAAATTCATCTGTTTTTATTATCTCGTCTCTTGCTGCTTAAATTATTATTTTTTATTAATAAATTTGTGTTCTTAAATAATGGTAGGCTATTAATTTCCAGGAGCTAGCTTTAGACATAAGCATACCTTATCCCCGTAACGGTAAACAATTGGTTAATGGCTCAGCTATGCCACGGCTTGGGAGAAAGAGGTTTCGAATGCTCTATTTCAATTTCAATTTCAATTAAATGCGTTGGCACATCTAAGGTATTAGATGTCCTGGCGCCCACACGAGCAGATCATAATCAATGATAACGAGCAGGTAAGAAGTGAGTATACTATTGGTGTGTGTAAGGCGGTGTTTGTTCTTGCTGAGGTTCTTCTACGGTACTCCAAGAGAACGCAATATTGGAGCCCCATCAGGAACGTAACGTTGGGACATTTAGAAGGACCTGAAACGTTATATTTGGACGCCCAACTGTGGAGCTTCTTCTATATGTATATTAATGTGCTAGGTTGGCAGCGGAACGTTAGATTTGGTCACCCAAGTGGGGCAAGTACCATCGAAACGTTATATTTGGCGCCGCAAGCCTAGGCCCGAAACCAATTATTTCTCGTGAAGGAAAAAGGATATATTACAGTGCAAGTGTTTTTGGGGGTAGAAATAAGGTTTCTGAGTGAGTGTATCGGTATGGCGGATAAAGATAAAATGAAGCTACGAAGTGGTATAGAGTTGACGGGAGATGGTGAGGAGAATAATAGTAGCTTGAACCTGGAAGAGAAGGAGATAGACGAAGCTAGGAATTCAGCGGAGATAAATTCTAATGCGACTTGTGAAGAAAGTAGTTCATCGGAGATGTCAGTACGGGACAGCATCTTGAGACAGGAAAATAACATTAAATTTGAGCAACTAAACAAAGAATTAAAACAGGAGATGGAAAATAATAGTCAGAGATTAAATGAGAAATTAAATAAAGAATTAAAACAGGAGATGGAAAATCATAGTCAGAAATTAAATATAGAATTTAAACAGAACAGTCAGGAAATTAATAATAAAATGGAAAAAATAGATCAGGGACTAAAGCATAATAATCAAAAAGTAGATAAGGTCGTCAAAGAGACAGAGAGGTTAGGTAAGATGTATGAGACGCCTCAAGTAGATATTATAACATTTAAAGAAACAGTAAAGGAAGACATTCAGAGGTATATGAAGGTGGAAGTAGGTCAAATTTGAGAAGAAATTGAACAAAAGTTGCTGGTGGTAGGAAATGAAGTTAGGGAGTTTAACCAGCAGATAGTGGAGAAAGTTAAGGAAGTAACGGAAGAGAGGAGAAGAGAGTTAATGAAAAGATAAGAGTAGAAATAACGAGGATAAGGAAAGTAGTAAGTACTCAGGGGATGAAAATGCAGAAAGCCATCGATGAAGAAAATAGACAGATGAAAGAAGAATTCAAGATTAGCGTAAAGGAATCAGAGCAGGAGATGATGAAGAGCTTTCAGAGAATGGTAGATGAAAGAATGAACAATAAATTAGCTGAGATGGAGAAACGTATGTTGGATAGAATGCAACAAGGGGTCTCAGACAAGCAAGAAAAGCAGAAAGTGGAAGGGGGGAAGGCCAGGAAGAGAAGGAAGGAGAGAAAGCAGAATATTACGGTAGAGAAGACATTAGTTGAAAATATAATATGTGTTGAGGAGGGGCTGGAAATAGATGAGAGTAGAGAAGGAGAGCATCAGTTAACGAAGACGTTAGAGAATACATTAGTGGAATATATAATAGTCATTGAGGAGAGGCAGGAAAGAGATGAGAGAAGAGAAGGAGAGCAGCAGTTAAAGAAGACGTTAGAGAAAAATCGTGTAGAGGATGAAGAAAGGCTGGAAGTAGGAAAGAGGAGATTAGATGTAAGTAACGAGCAGATTATCGAAGTTAGAAGTCCTAGGAGTAGAAAGGAAGTAGAGAAACAGATTACGATGCTAGAAGAAATGGAAGGAAGTTTGAAAGAAAGAGATAAAGAATATAGAATGCAATGGTGGTGTATTCTTTGGAATACACGGTAAGACAGAGTGAGCTTTTGCTTCTCTTTGCTTTATTTCATTGCTTCCTTTTTTTCGCAAACACCAACAGTGATCTCCTGGTTTCCTTTTGTTGGTATACTTTGCTTATACTACCTGTGAGTCTGTTCTAGATATATACCTTTCATGACCCACCTAGCGTCATCCAGCAGCGAATCTCTGAATTTCCTCAATTTTTCTCTGTAAAAGAGGACTACCTTTCCCATCTGGCCACCAGATCTCCTCGCCAACGCCAGCTATCATCTCCGTGATCAAGAGGACTTCGTCTACTTTTTCATACACCAGGCTTCGCTAGTGACGCCTGCTATCAACTCTTTGAAGACCATTTCATCAAGAGAATTAATTTTTACAATGTTGGTTATCCTTATGTATATTCCTTTGTCTCCTACCCCCACTCTTTTCCCTTCCCTGGTCTCTCCGCGCTTCGTTGAGCTGGTCTCACTTGTGCTACAGTCGTCACGACTCCCAGTCGGAGCTTACCAAGAGCTCATCTCCTCTCCTCGAGAGACAAACTTTCAGATTGGACGCCATGTCCAGATCGTAACTAACGGTCAACTAGGAGAACCGCCGTTCATCAGAAATGAGCTAAGTACTACTTCAACGTTCTTCAACTCTTTTTAATTGCTTTTAAATAGCTACATGCTTTTTAACCGTCATTTACAGACAGTGTGATATTACTAAATGTGGGGCAATAACCATCTTCGCGGGAGTTTGGAGGTTGGGCTTTGTCTAACTAAGCTAATCTTAACATGAAGCAGCATTTCTTATGCTTATTAACTGAGATAATTGCTCACAATGTGGGTCATCTTTAAATTACCCACTGTCAGTAGAAAACTTGGCTCGATCCACCGCTGGACATTTTCTGTCAATTTCAACCGTTATGATTGTTCTGGAATTTTCCATGCCAAACAATTCATCTACAAGTTAAACCTTCTAGTATTTTCCACTCACATATGGAAATACTTTTTCTAACCAAGGAATCTTCCGTATGAACAGCCATTCAACACCTATTTTTTCTTCCTCCGTTGGAATTTTTCTGCTGCATTCAACGATAACCTACAAATTTTCAACGCAATAGACTCTCGCAAATCTAGTGCAACTAGTTATTTTTCACCATTGCAATAACTTTCCTTGCTATTAACTTTTTGTGCTACAATAGTGAACTTTTCAACCACGTCAATAGTAGACTATAGTGAAACAGTGCTCGTTCGATTTCTCATCCGCGTCGCGCTCGTCCGAAATAAATAGAATAGGCCAAGAACTTTCTCTACAAAGTTCCTATTTCCTCTTCCTCAACCCCTCTTTACTAACAAATTAGGTTAATCTTTAAATTTATGTATTTTGCAACGAGGCTTCGCCAAACCATAGGCGCCCTGCCAACTTTCTCCACTTTCCATTTATTCTCTCTGTATTAATATCAGCAGTTAGAAACTGCATATTAATCTATTCCTTTTCTTGCTAGCACAAGAATTGGTTATTGTTTACCAAACCTTTCATTAATCTCTTTAATCCAGGTTTCACGAAAGGGTAACTGGCCCCATTTTTTCCTCGTGATCCTGTTTAAACATAGAAGTTCTAGAAACTTCCTTTTAATTTTTCTCTTCAGGTTTCACAATAAGTGACCTGCCCTATTTTGTATAACATCTAAACGTAATTCTGTATTAATATAAGAAGTTATAGAAACTTCTATTTCATTTCTCCCTGTTTTTTTGTTGTTACTTTCGAAGTTGTTATTTGTTCATATTTCTAAGATACCCATCCAGAAATCCTTAAAGTACACATCTTGTACTTGATTTATTGTCTAACTTAAATTACGTTAATTATCTTCTATTTATTAATCTTAGCACCATTTCAAAATCTTTCGAAGATTTTAGTGCTTATTAAAGGTTCCAAACCAAAAAATTGTCAATTGTCTGGTGCAACCTATAATTGATTTTAGGAGGTCTGCGATCCCAATTGTTTATAAAATTAAATTATATATGTGTTAAATTGATTACACCTTTTTGCATTGTTAAATAAATTAAAATTTATCCTCTTGCTTTATCATTTATCTAAAATAACGATTAGGCAAGATCCTGTCTTCCCCTACTCTTCCTCTGGGCTTAAATTTAAAAACCTCACAAATAAAATTAATAACAATTCCACTTTTTGTTGCATTGGAGCAAGAACTCTTAGTCACAAACTTATTAAAGCCTCTCTTAGTTTTGATAGCTAATTCTAACTGGCCAGTAAGGCAAGCATACCTCGCTACACCAGCTTCCTGTTTGTTGAGATTTTCTCTACAACTTATGGTTGGTTTTCCAAATTTAAGTTTTTCTCATTGTCTAAACCTTTAGTCGGCCCTTTCCTGGGTAAAAGCGTACCCATTCCTAAATGCAACTATTGGTGCTCTTACGAAAATTATACCCAAGGGTATAATTGCTTCATCCCTATCCTTCTTGGAAACATTCGGTCGTTTTTTAGAAATTCTACAATTTCAAGAATTAAAACATCACGGACAAGTCAAAATATTTGTATTCTTCAAAATATTTGTTTAAAACAAACTCCTTTAAAAAGGTACATAGGAAACTTATCATTTCTTTCTTTGCCAGACTACCACCCTTCCCCATAGTAGCTGAATCTTGGCATGGAAGGGAAGGTACCATCTCCTCTCGCTCGCAAATAACCCAAGCTCTAGCTGCGTTTCCTGTTAGCTGTGTTCAGGTCCCCACTCACTTTAGCGATTTCACGGGCTTTGCGGTGACATTTTTCTCCAAAAAATATTGGTATTTGATGTTGGACTTTCGTCCTATTATCAACACTTGTTCCTCTGTCGGAAACCCACTTCCCTTTACTTCTTTATTCATCTTCCCTTGTGGGTAAGGTTAATTCTTAGCAAAAACCTACCCAAAATTTGGTGCCGAAACACGGGAAAGTCCATTTGTCAATATTTTGCTAATCATTAATATTTGCTTTGAATGTTTCAGCTATAACTCCACAGTTCAAAGCTGGTGAGGTGGAAGGGGATTTCTTCTGTCTCCTTTGGTGCATTTCTCCCTTTCAACTTGTTTGCTGCTGCCAGTCTGACAGCTTTTCCAAGGTTCCACAGTTGCGTAAGTTATACTTCAATTTACCTATTTCACCACCATGCCTTCCACAGATAACAGGGTGTCGAGCGATACGGGAAATACGGGAAATACGGGAATTATACGGGAATTTTAGTGACCCGGGAAAAATACGGGAATTATACGGGAAATTCGCACTTGATACGGGAAATCTTCAAAAGTCTCATAATGCCTGACTTCTTAGCCCCCGAACGCTCGGTAGAGTCCTCCCGCTCAGTCTTCTATTTCGCCAGCAGACTGCGCTGCCACCCGCAATTTGCGTCACCGATAGAGCACTAAGCGGGATGAGAACCTAGCCAACGTCGAATGCATGCTTTGCCTGGCCGACCGCCGACCGCCGGCCGTACCCTCTCCGCGCGCCGCGCTGGTTGCTGACAATGACATGCAGGAGTTAGTCCGCATTGTTATTCAGAGGAGACCTGGGTTTCTCGACAAGAGCAGCCCTTAAAGAAGTTAACAGCTTAAGATCTCAGAAAATTCCAAACGCGTATGTGCTGCAATTTCGCACCAACTGCCGAAAATTGTACATTGGTATCCTATGGCTGAAAAAATCAGAGAGGTCAACTCTTGCTCACAAGGGACCCGTACTATTTCCTGCCTGGACCGTATAGGGGTCGCTGAGACTCTTAAGTTGGAAGAAGTTAGGATCGTCATTGCCCTGGAAATTCTTTGTAATCAGAAGAAGTTGCTTTCTGGCGCAATGGCTGACCGCTTCAAGAGCAGCTACTCCGCACTTCTGAGACTGCCCTCCGTCACTGCGCGTCTGAAGCAGTTCGACGGAAAAGAGCCACGGCTCGACGTGCTGTGGTCTGAAATAGTGGCTTCAGCAGTTCCTGCCAAAAAAAAAACGATCTCTCAAGCTTCGTTAAAATGATACTGATTTTGTATCACAACAATGCAGCTCTAGACAGAGGTTTCTCCCTGAACAAGGAGTGCATGATCGTCAATCACAAAGAATCAAGTCTGATTGGCATGCGTATACTGTTCAGGACGCTGTGATGGCAGCTGGTGGAGTAGAAAAGATACCGTGAGCAAGAGTCCATACTGCCCGAAACTCCTACGCCGTGTTCAAGGAAGCAAAACAGGTGCAAATCGACGGCCAAGGTGGCAGTCGAAAGAAAAGCCACGAAAGATCTCCAGGAATTGGAGAAAAAAAATAGTACTGTCAAAAGAACTTAATTTTGTGCTGTGTATAACTGAAGTTCCTAGTAACAATCTTGTATTTGTCAAAGTGACTTATTTAATTTCGTTTTGCATTATTTTATTTTCTATTATCTACTTTGATAAAATAAATCTGAATTAAAAAGTATTCGCGGCGTGTCGCGTGTGGAATGTTACTGTTTTTAGCCTTTCCATGATCTTCTTTCGCAGGGGAGATGCACATAGCCTACCAAATTGTTTCCAAGTCCGTGCAAACACTCAATCCAAATGCGTCACACATGCATAAATCTCAAAAACTACAAACAATATCTCACAGCTCTCGACATTTTACTATCAAACACCCGTCACCAACATGTGGCTACAAAATACACAAAACACGTGGCAGAATTCTTCTCGTATGGGCAGGCATTGTTTCAGTCGCTTATTAACCACTGCCTGTTTCCTTACTTTTACTTCGCCGAAGTTCGACCCGAGGACTGGATACATCCCGTACAGCATGTGCAGAAAGAAATACTGAAGGCGATCTGGATATCGCGGTGGATGAAATGATTATTAACATCGGCAATTCATCAAGCTCTGACGAAGACAATGATGGTGGTGATGATGATAGGGACAGTGAAGGGATGGAGGGTGTCAAAGAAATCCTTGCCAAGTGACTGAGGATAAGTTATTTATTGGCGTCAGTTCGCTTGCGTCAATCGATAATAGACCACAGGCTATTGTTTCCCATCATAGTGTTCAAAATACCGTCTGCCATTCAATAGCCTACAACTCGACAAATAAAACCACGGCAATAATATCGCCACTGAGCGGCTTGTTTGAGTGCTCAGTGCTAAATATGTATTTACCTTAACTTTACTTTTGTATTATCACAAAAGCTAATATTAACCGTAGAGAGTCGCGATTCAGAGAGTGTGCATCTGTCAACTTCTGTAGTAAGCTGTGAACGACCTCCGCTCAGACTCTTGTTTCATGTTAAAGGATAATCATTGCATGGTGAGTGTTTTTATATTCATTAGCTGTAGAGTGTTTGCCCTATTTGTCGTATTTATTGAATTGGTACCGATACCGATGATAAAGGTATCATAGCTTCGGTGTGTAATTTATTTATTCATCTAAAAGTATCGTATTTCTCTGTATGAATGTCCTCGGCGTTGACTCAGGATCGTCTTTTAAAATATATTAAATATACCGGCATATCCTTCGCGTTGTTTCCTTCGAAATACAGGGTGTAGGTGAGAAGCATGCTCAGAATTATTGCCGTGTGGCGGTTGGACGTAGGGTTGGACGTGGCGACCGTGGTTTGCAGAGAGGAAAAGCGGGGCATAGTGACAAGAAGGCTGTCAGTACTGAATTCATGGGGTTAGCAATACTGTATTTGTCCCATAATTTACGCGTGTAATAGCGGACACACTTTTACTATAAAAGTCGTGATCTAAAAAGGGATAGTGGGTGGGTTACATCTTATTACTACATGACCCGTCCGTCTCTGTGGCTAAATGGTTAGCGCGCTAGGCTTTGGCCCAAAGTGCCTCGGGTTCGATTCCCGGCCGAGCCATCAGGGATTTTAATCTCCTGGGGTTAATGACCGTGTCTCGGGGACTGGGTGTATGTGCCGTCTTCATCATCATTTCATCCTCATTACGACGCGCAGGTCGCCGACGGGCGTCAACTAGAAAGATCTGCACTAGGTCTCTCCGGAGGCCACACGATCATTATTATTACTACATAACCCCAGGATTATTAGTCATTATTACAAAGGGAATATTGACTACTTTCAGTAGAGTAGAAAATCGTATCGTCTTGTTCCGTGCTCCTATAGAGCTTACATTTTCTTTCGATCTTTCATTTGCCATAGGACGCGCCACTGGCGTATGTTTATGCATTACCATTTTCTGGTTTAGTAGTCAGGTATTGGAAGCAATGGGAACTGTGTACTACAATTTTCGTTGCATGTAACTAAGCAAATTATTGTTATTAAGAGAACGTAAAATGCACCAAGGATATGATCTTCAGCTGTGTGCAGTGAGAAAGCTCTGCATGTGTTCATTCCTTATGTATTAATGACGCGAAATGTTAGCTAACGTTGTGCCACATACAACACTCGTAGTCTCTAAATGTTGCCCATTTTCCCGTAAATTACAGCAGTTTATGTTTGAATTGCTTATAAGATCGTGACAGAGAAAGTGTTTCTCCAATTGGATGATAGTATTTAACTGTATGCACGTCATGTAATCTTGGCGAGGTGTATTTTTTTCACGGAGCAACTTTACACCGTAGTAGGCACGCAGATTTTTGTATTTAGTTTTCTGGCATCTTGTTTTAAATTATTGACTAACATATTTCTAAATGCAGACAATCCATACCTCCATTAGGATTCGGGTTCCATAATTCATGCAAAATGAGGTTCGTTCGTTTGTGAAATTGAGGTCAGGTACCCTTTCAGTGATTACCGTATTGTATGGTACTTTACGTAGACTAGGGTGAAGATGTAAATGATTATTTCTTAAAAAATTGTCGCCAGTTGTTTGGTTTATTAACTTACGGTAATATTTTCCATAGGTACTGAAAACTAGGCACGGTTGGATTTTAATGTGGAACCGCATGTGCTATCAAATATCGCTTTCTTGAAATACCTGGAATATGTATGGAATTATAAACTGATTTTTGGTTAAATGAGGGTTGAAGATAGGCTATTATTATTATAATGATTAAATAAATATTAAAGAAGAAACGATGCGTTAGTAAATATTAGGCCTACCGGTACGGCGAATAGCCTATAACTCGTAGCTTCCGTCACAATTTAGCATTTAAACGGGTCACGTTAATGCATAATATACTAATATAACAACCGGATAGCAAATTATAATAATATTCTCACATATAACATATTTAATTTGCACAAATATTGTAGTCTAAGAAATGCCGTTTGAAATGTGCAAATCGCACACTTTGTAGGCAAGCTGTTTGTTATGGTCGTCTCTGATGCGAAGTTTTACTAATTACTCTTTTAGGAGACACTTGTCTTTGGAATATCCATGAAAGGCCAACCCTCCAGTTCTTATTTCATAAGTTGAACGCCTAAAAACAAAACCACTATCCGAAATAATAAAGAAGATAATCGCGAACGAACGATTCACTGCCAATAAAAATCAAATGGAGATTCGCGGACCGGAAGTTCCCTATGCATAAACTTCGGTGTCATTTGAACTCGTGGAAGCTCTATACGGTTACGGTAACATACAATTCAGTCACTTCCCGTAAACATTTATTATGTGACACTTCTCTTCTCTACTCTCTCAACCCTCCTCAGTAAAACATTCATTTATATCAGCTCTCCTCAGATAAACGGTATCTGCGAGAGAATTCACTCGCGCGCGCGCGCTTTGCTCACGCTACGGATTAGACCTAAATCTCGCCATAACCCGTGGGTTGCGGAAGTATCTCCAAAAATGCAGTTACACTTACGCCATAAAATCTTGATTCGCGCTTTAAGATTCATTTTTCAGCCATTCGGTATGCGAACTCGAAGTCTTAGAGAGTTCTAAAATATACGGGAATTTGGTGGATTTTCGTCCGGGAAATATGGGAATTATACGGGAATTTGAAAAAAGGTCATCGCTCGACACCCTGGATAAAGATAAGGACGGCAAGGATGAAAAACTTACTTCCAAACGAGCTTATTATAACGGGCAACTTACCTGATTCCGAAAATACATCAAGGAATTAGATCCCTCAGAAGCTCAATTAGATTTGTTAAAACATCGCGTAAAGGACTATGAACGTTCTTATGAAAACTATTGTACTATTCAAACCGAAATCGAAACCTGCATGCTCAATCAAACTGATGATCGAGTAGAGGTAGAAAATCAATATTACGACGGTATAGCCTCCGCCTTTAAAACAATTCGCCAACTTGAGGAGGAGCAGAAAAGGGATGGTTCCGTTCTTGGTTCCCTTCACGAACAACAAACCTCGTGAGGGCACTCACAAGCCCAAACCAATTCTACCTAATTAAATACAAGTTTTTCGGGCTTGTAGGCCGTGGTCCAGACAGGATATCTCCCGACGTGTATTTAATTATGAACGCCGGCCGTGAAAGCCTAAGCTGTTATATCAATTCTACCTAAGATTAATTTACCCCACTTCTCAGGAGACGAATCTACTTGGGATTCTTTTAACGAACTATTTTGTTCTCTAGTAGTTCATGAAAATGAAGATATTCAAATCATTTACAAGTTTCTTTATTTGCAATCTATTCTACAAGGTCAAGCCCTGCAGTTGAAGCACTCCCATTAAGTGCCGAAAACCACCCCATTGCCTTTAACTTGTTGAAGGAAAGATACGGTAATTTACGGCTACGTATTCAACGCCACATGAAGGCTCTATTCAATTTGCCTGCGTCACAGCACAATGACGTCACTAGTCTGCGTACCCTCATCGATACAACACAACTTCATGTTAAAGCTCTATCCCAATTAGATCAACCCACTGATCACTGGGTCACTTTGCTAATACATTTAGTGGTTTCCAAAGTCGATGTTGCTACCCTCAAGGCTTGTGAAATGGAACATTCCAAAGATGACAATTACTCGTATGAGCATTTAGTCACCTTCATAAATGCTAGATGCCAACTCTTAACTGCTTTAGCTAATCAAAGTGAACCCTCTTCTCCTAGCTCTAAACTTGAATTACTGTCTCTTAAATCTAAAACCGAACACGTAGCGTCTAGTACCCAAAAACCTGGGTCCAGCTCGTCTAAACTGAAGTCAAACGCCACTGGTTACCCAACTAGGTCTAGTGAACGTCGTATTGCTAGTTCTCTCGCATTAAACACTCAGAGCAAACCCCGTAAAAGTTTAAATGAACCATTAAAGTGCATACTTTACAAGGATTCTCACGCTCTATACTTATGTAAATCTTTTAAAGAATTGTCAGTCGACGACAGAAGAAAATTATTTTCTCAGAATAAACATTGCTTTAACAGCCTAGCACCCAAGCATTCTGCTTCTAATTGTAAGTCTTCCAGACTTTTTTACCATTGTGAAAAACTGCACCACACTTTACTGCATCGTCATGATCAATTGAGGTCATCAGCAGCATCTACTTTTCAGAAAAGTGATAATACTGACAATCCTAGTGCGTCTTCTTACATTCAAACCGCTATGTCTTTGCGTAGTGCTCAAGTATTGTTATCCACTGTTCAAGTCGAAGTCCAGGACAAATTCGGCATCTGGGTCAGTGCACGCCGTCTTCTTGATTCAGCGGCAACTCATGATTTTGTGTCCCATTCTTTGATCAGGAAACTAGGCCTACCTGTAAACCCCACTTCTATCAATGTATCGGGCATTAACAGCTCAGAATCGCAAGCTTTACAGTTTTCAAAGCTAACTATAAGAGACACTTGTCACAGAAATAACTTTCTCAAACTGAATTGTCTCATTCTCAATAGCATAGGAGAAGACACTCCAAGTAACTCTGTTGATATTTCAGGTTTAAACATTCCCACTCATTTAAGGTTAGCCGATCCTCTGTTCAATGTACAAGGCCCCATTGACATACTCTTTAGTGCCAATGTTTTCTGGAATTGCCTTCGTAAACAGGTTCGTAAGTTATCCTCAAACGTGGTTGCCAGAGACACTAATTTTGGATGGATCGTTACTGGTCAACTTCCTCATTATTCTCCCCAAGCCGTATCTCAATGTTATTTTGCTAATACTGATTTGGAACAGTTCTGGAGGCTAGAAAGCGTTGATTCTCCTAACGTAACTTCTTCAGAAAACGAATTCTGTGAGCAACTTTTCTTGAACACCACCACTCGTTCTCCTGAAGACAGGTTCATTGTTCAGATGCCAAGATTACTCAATCCCACCAAACTTATTAATTCTCAACCTAAAGCTCGAAAAGCTCTCTTTGCTATCGAGAGCAAATTCAAGAAAGAACCTCTTGTTAAACAACAGTACACTGATTTCTTGGATGAGTATGAAAGCCTAGATCATATGGAAGTTGTCAGCAAATCCGATGACGAATTGCACCCCCCAATTGAAACGGTTTTCTTAAATCATCATCCCGTGTGGAAAAACCCTCTTGTAAAGGATAAAATCCGAGTCGTTTTCAATAGTTCATCCCCTGACGTTAATGGCAACAGTCTTAACGATACTCTTTACTCTGGTCCCGCTATTCAGTCAGATTTATCTACTATACTCTTAAACTTTCGATTATTTCCCATAGCTGTTCTAGCGGACATCAAACAGATGTACCGTCAGGTTTTAATTCAGACTGAACAACAAGATCTCCAAAGAATATTGTGGTGCGACAAAATCAGCAAACCCATTAAAATATTTCGCTTAAAGACGGTTACTTATGGCTTAAAACCTTCCGCATTCCTTGCTATCCGATCCCTACATTTGTTAGCCTCTCAAGATGGTCATTTATTAGATTCTAAAGCTTCCGAAGCACTAACTACATCATTCTATGTTGACGATTACCTGCAGTCCTTCCCCACTCTGGAGGAAGCTTCTTTCGTGTCACTAGAACTTCAGGCATTGCTAAAGAATGGAGGATTTCCACTTCATAAATGGAATTCCAATTCAGCGAAATTTCTCGCCCAATTTCCTATTGAAGATGTTGACCCCTTCTCCGTTGAAATTTGTGAAAATCCCGAATCCATAAAAACTCTTGGAGTTCATTGGTTCACTAGCACTGATACTCTCATCTATATAGTTTCGCTTGCCGAAGAGCTCCCTAACACAAAAAGGCAAATTCTCTCTGAAATTGCAAAAATTATTGATCCGCTTCAATTCCTTGCTCCGGTTATTGTTATAGCCAAGCTTTTCATGCAAGAGCTGTGGTCGCGCAAGTGTGAATGGGACGAAACTGTTCCCCTTTATTTTCCTAACAGATGGCTCTCTTTTCGTAGCAATTTGCTTGATCTTTCTCTTATTGAAATTCCTAGGAATTTAATTAACAGTCATCCCAATACATCTTTTTTCCTTCATGTGTTTGCAGACAGTTCCGAAAAAGCTTACGGTTGCTGTGCATATTTGGTCCAAAGTCGCTCCTCTTAAAACTATTACTTTGCGTTGGCTTGAATTGTGTGCTGCACTCATGGCCGCAGAACTTGTTAAGAAATTACGGGCAGACTTAAAAGTCGAATTTTCGCAACCTATCTGTGTAGCGATTCCATGATCACTCTTTCTTGGATCGCCAAAAACCCCGTTCATTGGCAAACTTTTGTTGCAAACAGGGTTTCCAAAATTCAAACTCTTTCTTCGGGATGTCAATGGAAACATGTGCCCAGCGCTGACAACCCCGCCGACATCATTTCTCGTGGATGTTTACCTTCTCAATTACTAGCATCTCAGTTGTACTGGCATGGGCCCTCGTGGTTAATCGAAGACTCTTCTTGTTGGCCTCCTAAGCCTCCAGTTACAAACTGCAACTTGCCTGACGCTAAAGTATCTAAATCTACTCCTTCGTGACTTGTTTCCAACGTTTCTCATCCCTTGTTGTCCCGCTATTCTTCCTTTCACAAATTAATTCGAATTTTTGCCTATCTTCTTAGATGGAAATATTTTGCGGTTGACCAACCTCTTCTCCCTAAACCACACCTTACCAATCATGAATTGAATCTCGCTACCATTAATGGTTTGCAACTAACACAACAAGAAACTTTTCTTCTGAATTGTCTTTGCTTTCTGCTCAAAGGGATCTTCCGAAACCCAGTCTTCTTCGTGACTTAGCCCCGTTCCTTGATGACAATAGGTTACTCAGGGTAGGTGGTAGGCTCTCGCAATCTTTGCTTTCTGAGGACAAAAAGCATCCTGTTATTTTGCCTTCTAAACATCACGTAACTTGTTTAATTATACGTGACTTTCATTATCGTAATATGCATGTTGGTACACGCACACTGCTTTGCTTCTTAAGGGAAAAGTACTGGATCATAAATGGAATTAATGAAGTTTCCTCTGTAATTCACAAATCCATTCCTTGCTTCCAAGCGAAACCTAAAGTCAATACTCAATTAATGAGCGATCTGCCCTCTTTCTGCTCTTCTCCTATACGTCCTTTTGCTTTAACTGGTGTGGACTATATGGGACCGTTCCAATATCAACGCAATTCCCCTGAAGCTACTGTCGGGGATATAAGTATAGATACTCGAGTTTAGAGGTCAATAAAACCTTTACCCTTAGTCTTACATAAGAACAACCTACACCAAAATTTTCCTTGTTTTATTTGTCGTTTAACGATATAGAGTAAATATTTGCATTGTATCTGGTTAAAATTTTGTAGCAGATTGAACAAAAAAAAGTACCGGTTTTTCTTACCAAGTTCACGGAGCGCTCACTTAGAAGGATCATTACGTTAAAAGTATTGATCGGATCGTAACGAAACTCTAATACGTCTTAATGGAACTTATTGTTAAGGCGTATATGAAGTTTTAATCTGATCTGACGTTTCTTTAAATAGTTGTTGTGAATTTTGTAAAACAACTTTTTCTCGGGCCTGGGTGGTCAAAGCAGTATGAAATATGGCTTGCTATGAGGCTCATAGCAATGCAAGCCTAAACGAAAAACTACATTTTATCTACTTTTTATAATTGCTTTTATATCGATTGATATTTAATCAGGTAGTTATGTGAGAAGAATGTATCGTAGCAAGCGACGGGAACAATGCGCTCGGTCGAGGAAACTTGTGCGACATTGCCCTGTGAAACATAATACGCGCGCGTTCCAAGCCGTAAGGTCTGTTAATTTCTGTTGTTGTTTTGTAATTTGTGTTAGGCCGGTATTACACTACCAAAGAAATTTGTCAAATACATTTTATCAAATATTTTATAAAACTGAACTTTTATCAAAGTTATACAAAGCAATCATCACACCATTACACTACATCAAATATTTTATGATAGTTCAGCAAAATGGATGAAGGACAGTTCCTTGTTCACTTAACTATATTATGGTAGTTGAAATTCTGTGGTGGCAATACCGGTATTTAAAAGAAACGGAAAGATAAAGTGAATGTCTATGGGTTAAACTAGGGGTCGCTCACGTGACAAGGAAGATAATATTCTATACGAGTAAAATCTTGGTGAAGGAGCTGCAGTACGAGGACTTGAAAATTAACAATAATTAAAATAAATTAAAAACCCTAAGTGAAATTGACGAATTATAGTACAAATATCATAATATATATTCGCCTCCGTGGTGTAGTGGTCAGCGTGCTTAGCTGCCACCCCGGAGGTCCGTGGTTCGATTCCCGGCTCTGCCAAGATTTTTGAAAAGAGGTATGAGGATTGGAACGGGGTCTACTCATCCTCAGGTGGTCCAAATGAGTAGAGTGGAGGGGGGGGGGGGTTCGATTCCCACCTCAGCCATCCTCGAAGTGGTTTTCATGGTTTCCCACTTCGTCTCCAGGCAAATGCCGGGATGATACCTAACGTAAGGCCGCCTCATTCCCTCTTCCTTGCCTATCCCTCCCAATCTTCCCATCCCTCATAAGGACCCTGTTCGCTTTGCAGGTGAGGCCGCCTGGGCGAGGTGCTGGTCACACACCCCAGTTGTATCCCCGACACCAAAGTTTCAAAACGGAGGGGGTAAATGTGGGATCCAACGCTGAGTCCGAGGGTAGCCAACCCTGGAGGGTAATACGACTAAGAAAAAATAAATAAAAAATAAAATACACTATCATTCACGTCTATTTAACTTAACTATTTAATTCTTCTTTGTATTCTGAAATATGCGTCCCTTATGTGCAGCGCTAATATCCTCTGCTAATTTTACCTACAAGTTAGAGAAACGTGTCTTATTTCATTTCCGCAAGAAGTGAAACATTTTCCAACTCCTTCTTAATGAGGACTTTGGACCTCCATTGGCAGGTTTAAAAATGGTGTGTCAGCTGAAAAGCTATTATTATAAGATTAATTGTTTGAAGTAATTTACACTTTGAGATTATAAGATTATAAAACTGCTCCCTTATTAACCGTCTGAAAAATCACTGACCGATGAATCAGATGAACTGTCATTTAAGTTTATAACAAGTGGCTCAACAACAGGGACGTCTTCTGTTAGCCCATCCTTTTCCCAGTAATGTTTCTGTATTTTTTTGGTGTGTTCGATGCATTTTTCCCATAACTCCGGTGTTACGGACCTCAAGGCTTCTTTACAGAGATCTCGCATCACCTCCATTGACCTTCCTCTCCCCGCCTGGTTACTCATATTCACTTAAGCTATTTTATTTCTCACGTAGGACCAACCCAGCTCTATGGGGTTGAGCTTACAATGAGCAACTGGTAGCCAGACGAGTTCGACGTCAGGACGAACATTCTTGATTATCTGTTCCAGCTACTTTTAAGGTGCCCTGAAGTGAGGTTTGGCGTGAACAATTAGCTCTGCTTTCGTCATACTTTCATACTTTTGGATTCTGGGAGGAAGAGGAATATCTTTCATTGCAGCGGCACGTCTCTTCACCGTGGCTATCTACCTTCCAATACACTTGGATACTTTTGGCTAAACCCTCTTATCATTATTACTTTCTCTCTCGCTTCTAAAGAAATATATTGCACTTAAAATCATGGCAAATTCTCCCTCCGTTTTTAACTGCGGTTTAGCTGGCATCTTGATCGATGTAGGTGATACAGACAGTGATAGTAGCTGCTTGTTGCTAATGACTCAACGAAGAACAAATGTCAGAGTTTGGCGTGGTATGAACGAGCGCGCAGCGAGTTCGAAATACGGTAGTCAACTGGCAACATCGCCAGGCTGCTACGGTACTATCGCCGCCCACAATGGTCCGATTAAATATCAATCCATATACAATCGATAATCAAAAGTAGATAAAATGTATTTTTATGTTAAGCCTTGCATTGCTTTGAGCCTCATAACATGCCATATTTCATACTGCTACGACCACCCGGGCCCGAGAAAAAGTTGTTTTACAAAATTCACAACAACTATTTTAAGAAACGTCAGATCATATTAAAACTTCATATACGCGTTAAGAATAAGTTCCTTTATGATGTATTAAAGTTTCGTTACGATCAGATCAATACTTTTAACGTAATGATCTTTCTAATTGAGCGCTCCGTAAATTTGGTAAGAAAAACCGGTACGTTTTTTGTTCAATCTGCTATAAAATTTTAACGAGATACAATGCTAATATTTACTCTATATCTTTAAACGACAAATAAAACAAGGACAATTTTGGTGTAGGTTATTCTTATGTATGACTAAGGGTAAAGGTTTTATTGACCTCTAAACTCGAGAATCTATACTTATTTCCCCGACAGTAAACGCAAATTGTTTGGTAAGCTCTATGCTTCTCTCTTTGTTTGCATGGTTATTGGCGCGATCCATTTGGAACTAGTAACGAATGCCTCCACTTCTTACTTTTTGTCAGCTGTCTCTTGCTTCGCTGCTAGGCGTGGTGTTCCTTCTGAGATGTTCTCTGATAACGCTTCCACTTTTCAAGGCGCAGCTTCCTTGTGGAAGAAAGCTCTCACATCTTTTCCTGCCATGGAACAGATTTCTAATTTCTCCTACTCAAAGGGTTTCAAATGGCGTTTTATACCTCCCTATGCCCCTCATCAAGGTGGTAGGTGGTAATCCTGCGTAAAGCTTACTAAACGTCATCTAAGAAAGGTTTTAGGTAATCGCATTCTGACTTATGAAGAATTTAATTCGCTGTCTATTCTGATTGAAGGTGTTGTTAATTCTCGCCCTTTAACTCCGCTTTCCAAAGACCCTGATGACCTGCTTCCACTCACACCTGGTAATTTCCTTATAGGCACTTCTCTTTCTGTCCCTCCTCCCCTTCCCAACTTTCACAGAGATTCTAATTTACCTATTGTTTGGCGTAAACTTGAAGTCCTCCGTAATTCATTCTGGAAGAGGTGGAATTTGGAATACCGTACTTAACTTCCTTGCAAGGGAGACAGAAGTGGTTTCTTTCTAATCCCGACATTAAAGTGGGGGACTTGGTCCTGGTTAGGGATGCTTCTCCTCCCTTGGTCTGGATCTCTGGTAGAGTGACCGAGTGTTACCCTGGAAGGGATGGGAGAGTTAGGGTAGCCAAGATCTTGACCACCAATGGCCATATTATAAGACCACTGTCTTTAATTGCTCCTTTACCTTTAAGTTCTTAATATCTTGTATCTTGTTCTTTGTTGGTGTTTCCCCTCCCAGCATGGTGTATTCTTTGGAATACACGGTAAGACAGAGTGAGCTTTTGCTTCTCTTTGCTTTAATTCATTGCTTCCATTTTTTTTCGCAAACACCAACAGTGATCTCCTGGTTTCCATTTGTTGGTATACTTTGCTTGTACTACCTGTGAGTCTGTTCTAGATATATATCTTCCATGACACACCTAGCGTCATCTAGCAGCGAATCTCTGAAGTTCCTCAATTTTTCTCTGTACAAGAGGATTTCCTTACCAATCTGGCCACCAGATCTCGTCGCTATTGCCAGCTATCATCTCCGTGATCAAGAGGACTTCGTCTACTTTCTCATCCACCAGGCTTCGCTAGTGACGCCTGCTATCAACTATTTGAAGACCATCTAGAGAATTAATTTTTACAATGTTGGTTATTCTTATGTATATTCCTTTGTCTCCTACCCCCACTCTTTTCCCTTCCCTGGTCTCTCCGCGCTTCGTTGAGCTGGCCTCACTTGTGCTACAGTCGTCAAGACTCTCAGTCGGAGTTTACCAAGAGCTCGTCTCCTCTCCTCGAGAGACAAACTTTCAAATTGGATGCCATGTCCAGATCGTAACTAACGGTCAACTAGGAGAATCGCCGTTCATCAGAAATGAGCTAAGTACTACTTCAACGCTCTTCAACTCTTTTTAATTGCTTTTAAATAGCGACATGCTTTTTATCCGTCATTTACAGACAGTGTGATATTACTAAATGTGGGGCAATAACCATCTTCGCGGGAGTTTTGAGGTTGGGCTTTGTCTAACTAAGCTAATCTTAACATGAAGCAGCATTTCTTATGCTTATTAACTGAGATAATTTCTCACAACGTGGGTCATCTTTAAATTGCCCACTGACTGTAGAAAACTTAGCTCGTTCCACCGCTGGACATTTTCTGTCAATTTCAACCGTTATGATTTTTCTGGAATTTTCCATGCCAAACAATTCATCTACAAGTTAAACCTTCTAGTATTTTCCACTCACATATGGAAATACATTTTTTTTACCAAGGAATCTTCCTTATGAACAGCTATTCGACACCTAATTTTTCTACCTCCGTTGGAATTTTTCTGCTGCATTCAACGATAACCTACAAATTTTCAACGCAATAGACTCTCGCAAATCTAGTGCAACTAGTTATTTTTCACCATTGCAATAACTTCTTGCTATAAACTTTTTGTGCTACAATAGTGAACTTTTCAACCACGTCAATAGTAGACTATAGTGAAACAGTGCTCGTTCAATTTCTCATCCGCGTCGCGCTCGTCCGAAATAAATAAAATAGGCCAAGAACTTTCTCTACAAAGTTCCTATTTCCTCTTCCTCATCCCCTCTTTACTAACAAATTAGGTTAAACTTTAAATTTATGTATTTTGCAATGAGGCTTCGCCAAACCATAGGCGTCCTCCCAACTTTCTCCACTTTCCATTTATTCACTCTGTATAAATATCAGCAGTTAGAAACTGCTTATTAATCTATTTCTTTTCTTGCTAGCACAAGAATTGGTTATTGTTTACCAAACCTTTCATTAATCTCTTTAATCCAGGTTTCACGAAAGGGTAACTGGCCCCATTTTTTCCTCGTGATCCTGTTTAAACATAGAAGTTCTAGAAATGTCCTTTTAATTTTTCTCTTCAGGTTTCACAATAAGTGACCTGCCCTATTTTGTATGACCTCTAAACGTAATTCTGTATTAATATAAGAAGTTATAGAAACTACTATTCCATTTCTCCCTGTTTTTTGTTGTTACTTTCGAAGTTGTTATTTGTTCATATTTCTAAGATACCCATCCAGAAATCCTTAAAGTACACATCTTGTACTTGATTTATTGAACTTTAATTACGTTAATTATCTTCTATTCATTAATCTTAGCACCATTTCAAAATCTTTCGAAGATTTTAGTGCTTATAAAAGGTTCCAATCAAAAAATTGTCAATTGCCTGGTGCAAGCTATAAATAATATTAGGAGGTCTGCGACCCCAATTGTTTATAAAATTAAATTATATATGTGTTAAATTGATTACACCTTTTTGCATTGTTAAATAAATTAAAATTTATCCTCTTGCTTTATCATTTATCTAAAATAACGATTAGGCAAGATCCTGTCTTCCCCTACTCTTCCTCTGGGCTTAAATTTGAAAACCTCACAAATAAAATTAATAACGGTTCCACTTTTTGTTGCATTTGAGCAAGAACTCTTAGTCACAAACTTATTAAAGCCTCTCTTAGCTTTGATAGCTAATTCTAACTGGCCAGTGAGGCAAGCATAGCTCACTACGCCAGCTTCCTGCTTGTTGAGATTTTCTCTACAACTTATGGTTGGTTTTCCAAATTTAAGTTTTTCTCACTGTCTAAACTTTTAGTCGACGCTTACCCATTCCTAAATGCAACTATTGGTTCTCTTACCAAAATTATTCCCAAGGGTATAAATGCTTCATCCCTATCCTTCTTGGTAATATTCTGTCGTTTTTTAGAAATTCTACAGTTTCAAGAATTAAAACATCACGGGCAATTCAAACTATTTGTATTATTCAAAATATTTGTTTAAAACAAACTCCTTTAAAAAGGTACATAGGAAACTTATCATTTCTTTCTTTGCCTGACTACCACCCTTCCCCATAGTAGCTGAATCTTGGCTTGGAAGGGAAGGTACCATCTCCTCTCGCTCGCAAATTTTCCAAGCTCTAGCTGCGTTTCCTGTTAGCTGTGTTCAGGTCCCCACTCACTTTAGTGATTTCACGGGCTTTGCGGTGACATTTTTCTCAAAAAATTATTGGTATTTGATGTTGGACTTTCGTCCTATTATCCACACTTGTTCCTCTGTCCGAAACCCACTTCCCTTTACTTCTTTATTAATCTTCCCTTGTGGGTAAGGTTAATTCTTAGCAAAAACCTACCCAAATGGCCTACAGTAGTACCTACGGTAGGTGAAAAAAAATGATCGTGTGGCCTCCAGAGAGGCCGAGTGCAGGTCTTTCTAGTTGACGACCGTAGGCGACCTGCGTGTCATAATGAGGATGAAGTGATGATGAGAACGCCACATACACCCAGTCCCCGAGCCACGGGATTTAACCCCAGGAGTTTAAAATCCCTGATGGCTCGGCCGGGAATCGAACCCGGGGCACTTCGGGCCAAAGCCTAGCGCTCTAACCATTTAGCCGCGGAGCCGGAAGCTACGTAGGTGAAACTAGGGGAGAGGGGAAGTGTAGCTTTGTGGTCGACAAGAGTGGTACTGAGGAGGGAGAAACTATTGTTCTTAGAAGAGAAGAAATAATTACGGTGAAACGAGATAAAGAAAAAGAGGAGGATGATAAGAAGTTATAAATGCACAGCAGGGCATTCATGTAATGCGAGGTCAGATTTCCAGTCGTTGATATTCCCAGCCAATAACCTATTTAGTGGTTATGACCTATGTAAGAGATGATCTCTTGTGCGATTTTGATGAGAAGGTAACGGAACCTAGTAATATTGAAAATTTAAATTCCGTCATCAGTTTAAATGTGTTGAGGGCGCGCATAGATGCGCTTATAGATACAGGTGTGTCAAGAGCTGCATTAGTTTGTCATTTTATAATAGGATGAGAGACGAAGGTGTAATATTTCAAGAAATCCCTATGAAGTGAACTTTTGTGGTAACAGCTGTTGGAAAAATGTCTCATGTCATTTCTAAGCAAGTTCTTGTGGAAATTTGTATTAATAATGTAATAGGTACGCAGGTATGTCTAGTGATTCCAAACCTAGTGTTTTGTCCTATATTAAGGATGAATGGTTGTCTGCTAATCAGGTCCAGGTGTGTTACGATAAGAGTTGTATTAGAATGAAATGGGGGGAAAGCTGTGATAATTGCATCTAATGAGCCAGGTAAGAATGATAATTCTCAAAGAGTATGCGTCATTAAAGAGATGGTGTCAGGTGACAATAAGGTGGGAAGTAGTGAGAATGATTTTAATTTTGTTGGCAGTTTGCTGACTACTGACAATCTTGAGGATGCATTATGTCGCGCTGTAGAAGAAAGTTCATTAGGCATTGATCAGAGGGATCAATTATTGAGTATTTCATTACGGAATAGTAGAGTTTTAGAGAATAGGATTGGCGAGGCCAATTGCTACACACACTCAATAAATGTAATTGATCGCAAAGTCTTTGTGGGTAATAGATACCCCATCCCATTGAAATACCAGAAGTTAGTGCAACAAGCAGAGTGACAGGTAAGGACACCTGCGTAACGGAACAACATAGGTCAATGCCCTGGTTTATAATTAGTAGTTTTAAAGAGATAGGTAACTAAGATTACTGAAGGCATTTCCGACTGGTGACACATATACTGGAAGGAGTAAGTTATCTGAATCAGATAAGAGAAGTGTGGCCTAGTGCATTATATTATGGTTATAATGGGGTAGCTTGCACGCAAATATAATGCCTATGTATAAAATTGTTTTCTTGTTTTATGCCATAAAGGTAAATTTTGTAAATTCACTACAGAGTACATGTGAGGAAGCAAGTATGAAGGATTCTCACATGTGTGATGTGTCTGTGAAAAGTCATTCCAGGCAATATGTTATGGTATTCTGGAGACAAGCTAAATAACGATCTACAATTAACAACGTGAATAGGGGAGAGTGACGGGTGTAAAACCCACAGCCTACTTTCCTGCAAACATTGCCGATATCTCTCGAACCCATGGTCGGATTTTAACAAATGAGGTGCCGTTGGACTCGAGCTGACGGGGCTTTGCTACGGACCACGTATTATATATATTTTTTTAAGTTTGTTTTTGAAAGTAGGCGATAGTTTAAAAACCAAACATGATAGAACGTTGTGCTATGATGCAAGCGAAAGGTCTTTATGTCCTTTATTTTTAATAATATTTTTTTAATTTTAAGTTTTTTGAAAACACTGAAATTTTGATTTTTATATATTGGAAACTAACATTTTTCCAAAAAAAAATTGTTTGACGTAAATGAATGGATTCTCCCCCCTCTACCCCCAAAATAAATTTCAAATCTCTAGGATAAAACTTGTAGTAGTGGGGTGTTGTATGTTCTGAGACCCAGCCTACTTTCCTACGAACTTTGCCGATATCTCTCGAACGCATGGCCGAATTTTAACGAACGAGGAATCGTTGGCGTTGGGGTTACGTCTTCTTTGCTATCAATGTGTGTTGGTATTTTTAAAAATATTTTTGAAAATTCTTGTTTAATGGATTGACGCTATTTTGGAAACGGTGAATTTTAGAAAAAAGGTTTGTTTGACGTTAATGTAAGATGGCTATGCCCTCTAGGATGACAGCTAGTTTCAAGGGTGTAGGAGGAAAAAGAAATGATAGCCTACTTTCTCGCGAACATTGGTGATAATTGGTGAACGGATGGTCGGATGTTAACAAATGAGGTGTCGTTGGACTCGAGCTGACGTCCTCTTCCTTATAGACCACTCGTTATATTTTTTTTGAAAATTTTTGTTTTTAAAAGTAGGTGATAGTTCGAAAACGAAACATTCTAAGAAGTGTTGTATGGACTTAAAAGAATGGGCTGTATGTCCTTTATTTTTTATAATAAAACTTTTTTATTTTTTGAGATTTTTTGAAAACACTTAAATTTTGAATTTTTACTATTTTGGAATCTAACAAGTTTACACATAAGTTTGTTTGACATAAATGAAAGGTCTCTACCCCCTCTACCATGAAAATAAATGTCAAGTCTCTAGGACAAGAACTATGCATTTTATTATTTTATTTTTATTTTTTAAATAAAAGAGTGTTTGTAGACAGAGAGCCGGTAGCGCTTGACGTATGTTACAACGAGGCTATGACTGGCCATGGTGAATACAGGAAATGGCTATTTCGACGGGACAGCAGGTATTTCCTATGACGAATATTTCAAAAATCCCTCATGGCGATTTCGATGACCGTGCCTGGAAGAAATCAATTGCTATTTTGTTGGGATGGCGGGGCGGCTTAATATGACGGTTGGTTTTGTGATATTTCCTATGACGGTTGGAGGCAAATAATTGAACAAATGCGTGTAGCATGCTAAGAGGTTTTCACCCCTGAAGGGGATCTTTAACATGCTAGTAAACGGTAATAAGCGAGACCACTGTCTGGCAGAGCGAAGGGTTGTAGAATATGGAAACCTATAACATTCTCTCGACCAAGCTATGTGCATGAATGCAAAGAGCCAAAACTGTAAGGTCATTCCCCAAGGATGTTATAAACTAAATATTGAACTGGGTGAAGTCATGTGTTTTAGGGTGAAAGTATGTGGTTAACATGATCATGTATTGAGGATGGCCGCTTGCTAGTAATTATTATTACAGTAAAATGTTCAATAATAATAATAATAAGACACACTAATTTTGAATGCTGCAGAACTGTGTTGCTTGCTCGCATTCAATACACGACCTGGCCAGGCCTTGTCAGAGCGACTGCAGATAACACAATAATGTACACGTCGGCAGGAAGTAAAGGGTCAGGTTACTTGGCTGGTAGAGGCTAGCAGGTCTGTCGTTTAAACAGACCTGGTAGAGGCTAGGAGGTCTGGCGTTTAAACAGAGAGACCACCATTTTGGTTCCTAGACAGCCGTACTACCGACGTATAAGAGGCAGCCATTTTGGTTCCTTATTAAAAACATGAAACTAGTATAATATATACGAATCTTATTCAGATTGAGGAATGTGAAGAGGCGTGGGAACACGTGTGAAAGAGACAATATTTCAGGGTCAAAACGCTGAGAAAATGCAACTCTCTCTCTGTTGTTAGGCTAACTGATAACGATTGCGTTAGTGATGCACTTGCCATTTTAGCAAACGGACGTACACAGTAGAGCTCTGAACTGAACTTTGGAAGAAAAAATCCTTTTATTTTTGGTAAGTACCTATGAATGATTATATTAATAATGTAATGCTAATGAACCTTAAATTTGTAGTTATTGATAAGGTAATTAATGATTTTATTTATTTATTTGATTGCAGATAACCGGTATACTTTACATGTCTTAAATACAAGAAACCATTGCACTTTTGACCCCACTAGAAGGAAGCAGCAACAAGCCAGTGCAAGTGAAGGTGAGATTATATTTTTAAACTAACTTGTTTCATTTTTTTTGTTTAATATTATTCTATTTTATTTTATTTTATGACTGGGAAATTGATTGCTTTCTTGATTTATGGCTATGTATTGGCAAACGGTACAAGACCATATTGGCTGTTGACCGGAAAAAGTACAAGGCCATATTGAATTTTCTAAAAACAAAAAATTTAATTTTATTTATGGGTGGTTCCCTATGAACTCAACGAATATCACAGGTTTGAACAAGATAATTTGGACAAAACGACATGACATTATTATTTTTTGTTTATATATTGGTTAAAGGGGGATGTAAATGACAGCAGCTTTATAAAAAAAAAAGAAAAGAAGTACATGGGTTACTGTTAGTGTCGACATACAGTTTATTTTTGTAATGGTGTTTTGATATATTAATGCCAAATAACGTTAACTTTTTATTTACAAGTATATATTGATTGATTGAGTGATGGTTTATTTTGTTTGTTTTTTATAGGTGTGGTCATGCGCCATTAACGTAGTGAACAGACAGTGAAAAAAACATACATTGTGCTTTAAAGTACTCTGTGCAACGTTAATAACTTACAATAAGAAAAAGTATTACTATAACACATGGAGTTAGTACCAAATACAACAAGTGAGCAAGTTGGTTTACCACGTAGGTTAAATTTAAAATCAGAACATGATCGTTTGTTAACATTTGAATCCTGGCCTGTTATTCTTTTTGTCAACACATAAACTTACAAAAGCCGGTTTTTTTTTACTTGAACCGAGAAGATGTGGTGCGCTGTGTGTTTCGTCGTATTGAACTCTCATACTGGGAAGAAGGGGATGATCCTTTTCGAGACCATTTGCGATGGTCTCCTTGTTGTCCTTACATGCTTATAAAACTAGTGGGTAACCTACCAGTATATCCATTTTACCGAACCACAAGGCCATTGGCTACTACTTACGTTGCTGAATCACATTTTTTTTTATTTTCTTCTGAATTTGGCCGCCTGTGGACCGCATGGAACCTAAGGCTTTCTGGTTAATCTCCTCTTCTCTTCCCAAAACCTCTTCATTCTTTCACTTCTGATGGATTAGCGATGGCTGGATCGCACTATAAAGCAAGCACGTGGACTACAGGTATTCCATCTACATGCCTAACTTGCTACTTAAACCATGCAAGAAAATATGAAGAGCACACGTGAGTCTGGCGGATTGCCGAACATATTCTTATGTACGATCCTGTTTTTGGGGATTAGATTAGTTATGACCTTACGACGCACATTCCTAGGTAGGCTTTATTGATAACATGTACTCTTAGTGGTGGAGGAACCACAAAATATCGTATCATTTGCACTTGCTGAGGATAAATGCATTTGCCAACAGTTTTTGTAGATAACGTTTTTATATAACCTCGACAGAGCATCGAACCAACACACTTTAGCGTGTAGAAATTGTGACACAGTCATGTCTCAATAGTTGTACTTTATTTGAGCAGTGAAACTCAACGGCCAGCTGTTGGCCGTGAAAGAAGCCAATGTCACACTTTATTTTGTTTATTTTGACCTGGTAAACGCAATGACAGCGCACTCTTTTCTTTATTAAATTACATATAAGGCAGTGGGCCCAGTAAATATCGAACATTACTACCTGAAGACCCGTTTATGCGGTGTGGAGAAGTGAAGCAAATAACTGTATTAATTTGACAAGGAGACGACTGCCAAATCAGCTATGAATTGTAACATTATAAGATGAGCTGAGCAAGCTATCTTGGGTTCGAAAGAACGGGTCATTTTATAGGACTGTAATCAAAAGACCCTGGTTTATAATACTAGATTTCCAGACATTAGGCGTCTGATATAAATAAGTAAATGAAACACCTTTATATAAATTCAGAGTATACAGCTGTTGTGACTGCACTATTAAACCTTATCCTCAATCTTGGATTGTATAGATTTAAACAGAACTATGTTATGTTAACGCACTGCTGCGGTAGGATATGATTACCCTTAGATGAGAGTACAAGTTTTAGTACTTTATGGGCTGGTAACGTGTACGACTTTTGTCACGTCGTTACAATGGATAAGTGGTATAGATCAGCACACAGATGTGTGATTTGAGGTTGTGGAATTGAGTTTTCTTCCAAATATGTGTTTGTATTGGATGTTTGGTACACCAATTGTTTACACTACACGAGTTTAACATGGTCATTAAAAATACGATGGAAATGATAGGACTCAACTAATCTGATAAATATAAACGTAATAATCAAATATCAGGATTTTTAACTAAAACTGAGTATAAACCAAAAGCTAGGAACTCTAATAAAATTTATCCAAACCTATAAACTTAAATGAACCTTGATGACCACAACTTAGATTTGCTTCTTCGATTCTTTTTAAATACAAATATAGCTTCCCCTATTGAGCGACGACAGTCAGTAGTTACTTGTCTAAACGCGGTAACTAAATGATAATGCGATGTTAGACCTGTTTTACTCATTCTATCGCCGACGTAACTTTTCTCTCCCAACACAAACATGACCCAAGTTCACAAACAGTGGATTTGCGAGGTAGGAAGGTAACTGCAGTGGCGCCCATTGCGCACATAATTTAAGAGAGTTTACATGTTATACATTTGTGTTGTGATTAGGCTAGATTTTTCATAGTTTCTGTTAGGATCAGAATGTGCATAGCTATAGCTTAGAAATAAATTTTGGATGAAACGCTTCTCGTTTACATCGTTGCTATTATTATTAACGTACGATAGGCATTAGATTAAATGATTTTAACGTTAAATGTTGGATATGACACCATCATAGCGTAGCCTTAAACTTATTATGCTTTAAATGTAACTAATATCTTGCATTGTAAACAAGTAAATAACTCACCTTGCTGTAGAATCATTCTTGTACTATTATTATTATTGAATCTCCAAAGTAATTGGATAGGGAAAAACTACGTGTCATTCCCTTAGATTGCATTCTTTGTTTTTTTCAGTTTTTGCGTAGGACTTCGAGAGGCTTAATTTGTTAGGATTATCGCACGGGGACGACTTACATTATTATGAACATTGTTAGCACGGACTCGCCGTTTTTACCTCTCGGAGTGTGATTTAAATGTAAGCCTTGCCTCTTTATTGTATTTGTTGAGTTTGTATTCCTCTGGTCTGGTAGTTTTTCCTTTCATTACACCCGACACCCCCCGAGTACAGTTTCTTGAGTGCTTTCCCAGTCCAAGAATGCATTCCTTCCCGACCTGTATGTCTTCTTGGGAGATGGGGGTTTCGGAAGGCTCATTTAAGGTCGATGGCTCCCCGGAATCCTCGTCAATCGGGCACAATATGTACATACAAATTTAGTAGTAGGATAAAATACAGTTTTAATCATCTTTTTTTGAAAGGTAGAAAATGGAATTTTAAGTTTTTAATTCAAGTTAGTATTAAACTAGGGGCTTGATTGTGTACGATTTCATCTGGCCTGGTGACGATATATCCACGGGAAGTCTGCCGAATATAGACATGACTTCCAAGAATTATGTACAAACTTTCCGGATGACTCTCCTGTCTGTAACAAAGCAAGTTGGTCAGTTAGCGCTGACGTCATGAATTATCGGAAGAACACCGCATCAGGACGCTGATTTAAAATTACTTCAGAAGCAACCCCACGTGGTTAACCCTACAAATGAAGAGGCATGATGAGAACTTGGGGATCTGGAGTGGGGAGCTACGTCATCACGACACCTAATTGATTGGTCGATAAATACTGCAGAGTGGGGAAGTTCATCTTACATAAAAACTAATGGCCATCTACTCTCAGCCCCAATCTTCCCGGATTTTCTGAATCTTCACGTCTATCAGACATCTTCGCTGCGAGATCGCAACTTATCAGTTTAAGAAGTTTCAAAATTAATACTACTGACGTGAATATGATCGTGTCTTTGATCATATTCACAAAAGTGAATTTTGGAACAAAGCCATGCACATATGTCAGTCGGGAGACGGGACAAATTGATACCCTGCCCGTATCAAGATAAGGATCTACACAATATTGATGCAGAACCAAACAACATTCCACCAGCAAGATCAGAGCGAAAACCAGACTACCACTATGAAGAAGACGGCCATGAGTTCATTAACTAAATCCAATCAAGTCTCTGTAATTCTGTTTATGGCAAATTAGAATCCAGCTTTTGTTTAAATTACATTCATATTCCATTTTGTAACTTTCGCTAATTTGATGTAACTTCCAGATTTTTTTTTGAAAATTCATCTGTTTTTCTTATCACGTCTCTTGCTGCTTAAATTATTATTTTTTATAACTAAATTTGTGTTCTTAAGTAATGGTAGAATTTTCATTTCCAGTAGCTAGCTTTAGACATAAGGCATACCTTATCCCCGTAACGGTAAACAATTGGCTAATTGCTCATCTATGCCACGGCTTGGGAGAAAGTGGTTTCGAATGCTCTATTTCAATTTCAATTAAATACTTTGGCACATCTAAGGTATTAGATGTCCTGGCGCCCGCACGAGCAGATCATAATCAATGATAACGAGCAGGTAAGAAGTGAGTATACTATCGGTGTGTGTAAGGCGGTGTTTGTTCTTGTTGAGGTTCTTCTACGGTTCTCCAGGAGAACGCAATATTGGAGCCCCGTCAGGAACGTAACGTTGGGTCATTTAGAAGGACCTGAAACGTTACATTAGGACGCCCAACTGTGGAGCTTCTTCTATATGTATATTATCGTGCTAGGTTGGCAGCGGAACGTTACATTTAGTCACCCAAGTGGGGCAAGTACCGTCGAAACCTTACATCTTGGGGGTGATTTACGCTGGTTTCTCCATACTCCTTCCAAGCAAATTGCTGGAGACTGCCTTATTTCAATACCCAGGGGATCTACCCCATCCCTGGCCCTAATACATCTATACACACTACTTAAGCCATCATAGCAACACAGGTCATCACATAATTTCAACACACATCCAAGTATGTGGGACTAATGATCAAGATGTCCCAAACCCATTCAATAAATTACAACAACTAATTACTCATTAAATTCATTTTATCATATCAAGCACCGTTTCTATATATAAATACTTCCATTCGGCGTTGGCCCTTAATGGAATGTTAACTAAGGATAAGGTCGGACAAAATTTGAATTCCAATTGAAAGGGAAGTCTATAATGCTAATAATTTAGAGAGAGATCTACGTTGGGAAAGGTTAATGGTAAAACAATAAGTATAAATATAAATGAAATATTTATTGCGGCCAATGGCTATAGGTAATAACAACATAGGCCTATAACAATGCGAAAATTTGAATTCCAGTATGCGGTAATAAATGCCACACTATTCACTACACTACACTATCCTACACTACACTACACTTTGATAATTAGTCAACTTAATCAGTCCTTGTCTAAACAAAACTGAGTAAGTGATACCAGTCTCCTATCACACTCCATGGCGTTATATGTATCGCAGTGATAGTTGAACAATAGACAAACACACTCCTGTATCGGCTGATGGAAGAACTTCCTAGTGCAGATGCGATGGTGGATCGTTAATCTGGTCACTAGGTGCCTCAGCTCGTACTCCAGTCGCATCCATTCTTTATAAATCATTGCATCTGTTACGAAGAATCTTTCTGGGATGGAGTCTCTCTGCCATCGATGTTCTTTTATCAGATCTACGCTTGCCTGAGTGGATGGTTAGTGCATTACCAATCGAAGGTCTTCCACCAAAAATGTTTCTCTGGCTAATGCATACACATACAGTGAAAGAGCGAATTTTAATACCCTCAATACCCTTTTAAAATACCTTGATTTCAAACTTTCAATGTCTTTTATGTGTTGGATTGATAGGTAAGTCCATATGACCTCTAGCCCGTATGTGAGTGACACAGAAAAGTTCCATGGCTGAATTTACTGGCATTACTGTATTTGTAAATGTCTGATGTCGCTTATACAGACTGAACAAAAAATGACGCACTTGGAGGTCGGCATGCGGTTCCTCGTCGAAATTCACGACAAAATTAAAGTTGCAAAACCTAGTCCCCCCAATATGTTTAACAGAAATGCGTGTTAAGAAACGAGGCTCTGGCAACGCTGTAACTGCATGCAGCGTGGCCAAAAGCAGGTCGCAGGAACTCGGCGCTCTGCCGGAGCTTTCTCTGTACATTCCGATGCACTGCAGGATGTGACAGTGTTGCCAGCTTCTCGTTTTCATACTTGTGTTTTCAAACAGCGCCCGATCCAATTTTGCTATTGAAACTTTTGTCTTGCAATTGGATGAGGAATCGCATGCCGACCTCCAAGTGCGGCATTTTTTGTTCACCCTGTATTTCTAAGCACAGCAGCTAATCTACCCTTTATATGCTTGTAGTGTGATCCTAAGATATTTGAATCGGTCTTTCGGCGCTAGTGTACTGTATGTTCTCCTCAAACAATTCAGTATTCCCTGGGTAAACGTCCTCCTCTCCTAAAAGCTATACGTTCTTTCTTCCTTGGGTTCATTCTTAGTTCATTATCATCTGCCCTTTTTGTATTAATATAGAAATACCTTTCATGATCAAGATAAACAGTCCGGATCGTTGTGTAGTGGCTGGCATTCTTGGCTATCACTGCGGATGCCCGCGTTTGATTCCCGGCTCAGCCAAGATATTTAATTCTATAATAATAATAATAATAATAATAATAATAATAAAATTGTATGTTTTACGTCCCTCTTAACATCTGTGGCTTTTGGAGACGCCAGGGTGCCGGAATTTTGCCCCGAAGGGGATCTTTAACGTCCCAGCAAATTTACTGACACGGCTCCCTCACATTTACGCACCCTCAAATACCTGCTGACAGCGCCAGGATTCGATCATGCAACCTTGGACACAGCAAGCGAGAACGTTACTCTATTTAATTCTGGTCTGGGGGCTGGAACGGGGTACACTCAGCCTCGTGAAGCAAAACTGAGAAGAAGCGGGATCGATTCCTACCTCAGCCAACTTGGAAGTTGTTTTCGGTGGTTTCCCACTTTTACTTCAGGCAAATGCCGGGATGGAACTAAACTTAAGGCCACTGCTACATGTGCGCCAAGTTTCTTCAAGGTTAGTGAGACCATGTTCACCCTTATCTATACGATGGCAATACATTGCATATTGTGCGTGAATTGGCAGGCCTGGGACAGAGAAAAGTAGGTCTCTGGAGGAAGATATAGAAGGGACGGATTAAGGAGAGCGCTTTGTAAAACTCTAGAGATTAGGTCTATTGATCAGCTAACATAGTGTACAGATAAGTGGCCACTTGGGAATAGACGGTTGGAGAGATTGAGGTAATTAGAGACATACGGTAGTTTAAGCTGCTCCATGTAATTAACTTCCTCAACTCTGGGCGTTGACTACATTCACAAAGGAGCAATTACTTTCAAACTGACACAGGAATTATTTACAGGATGTGTTGTTATACTCGTTATTGGTGAGTTAGTCCTTTTGTATTTGCAATATAATACATTAATAATCAATCCAGCCGAGTATCTCGTGAGAGGTATCTCTTGAGAGGTAACTTTGGTAGTATTTCTCTTTGTTCTCAGAAAACTCTTGGAGAGGGTGACAACAGTAATAAAAAGATTCCTCTCGGCACGCCGGAAGGCGGAAGTAGATTTCACCGGGTATACTAGGGGATAGGCTCTAATAGGCAAAATATGCAGGTTTTCGTAGAAGGATCAGACCTCATTTATTGCGAGAAAGAATTTTACAATTTGAGCTTAATTAACTTTTTGTTCGTCTTTCTATGCATATTTTTAACATTTTATTGTCTTATGAGGACGGTAACCTTCTTGTCATTTGGGGTCCATTTTTAGCCTACTTTCGTTTATTGCAAAAAATTAAAGTAGTCTTATGAGATCTGCACAGGGCCAAAAATTGTGTGTCTGTCTGTGTGTGTGTATGTGTGTGTATGTGTGTGTCTGAGTGTGTGTGTGTGTGTGAGTGTGTGTACCCTGCTTGTCTGTCCCCTCCTATCTATTCAAACACGGTGAATCCGAATTGAACGAAATTTGGTACAGAGGTAGCACTAACAAAGGGCACCTCATTGTCACGTTTTATATTGCCGCCATCTTTACCAAAACGTAATGGCGGCCACTCAAATACTCAAAACTTAAAATTAAATTACGACCAAACTAATCATCGGATCGTTACCAAATTTGGTAACAGCATACCTCCTAGTGGGACACATATTGTGGTCAATCGACAAGGTCATCAGCCGTGCCATTTCAAGATGGCGGCCGTGTGAATTATGCAAACTTTATAATCCATAACATAGGACCCACCAGTTCCGATTATCGAACCGAGAATCGTTTAAACTGTTCTAAAGGACGTGCCCGTTCGAAATCAAAAGTTTATATTGTACTCTAATATTATAGTGAAGAAGTGGCTATGAAAAGCTGTGTGGCATAATTGCACCCATCCTCATTTAGAGTAATTAGTATTATTATTACCGGTCTAAGTAGTGAAATGACTCTTCAGTGCCAGTTACTGCTAGTATGAAGCAAGGCTGATAGTCATATCGCTCGAGGCAAACATATGTACTTAGGACAGGAAGCCTTGGCTAATAATGTGCCGCTTCATAAACAGAAACTTTCCAAAGAGGGAGTCATCTCCGGTTCATGTTTAACTAACCTAATGACCAGCCAGATAATTATCACTGGTTAACAATAATAAGTAATTTCCAAGTAATCGAGGTCAGGGAGTGCCCTGTAGACTTACTGTAATCAATAAGAGTGGTATATAAGATACTAGAATATTATACTCATTGTCTTTTGTGAACTAACATCGCTACTACACACAACTGTACCATCTTTGAAGGCTTGACTTGAAATATCTACTTGTGGAAATAAAACCTATCATCTTTACTCTTCGACTTCTAATTCTTTCAACGTCTCTTGGTGGTAGGCTCTTGCCAAGGCAGAGCCCTTACTCAACTACTCTTTCGAAAACTCATAACATCCAAAATTATATCAAGTGTCACGGCTGGCTACGCGACATAAGATTTTGGTGGCAGCGGGTGGATATACTTCAAGAGATATCTTCTGGCTAAAAGAAACTATTCTTAATAGCCAAAACATCTATTTCTTTCAAACTTCAAAATTCATTCAGCGATCTACATCGAGGTGCCTGGTCGCTAGTACTTCACTGGTCTCTCCACCAGGGACTGGGAACGTCTTTTTCTTCCTCTAACCGAAGGCCGACGCAGCCCGTCCGTCTTCTGGCGTCGAGAAGGTGTCAACTTCCGAGCGATCATCAGTTGGGGTTCTCGAGGGAACGTGCGCAACCCAGCAAGCCTGCAGCTATCCTTCTTCGCGGTGGTGTTCGACTACGGGGGCAGCTCCGAGGAGTGATCTTCTCCCTTATCTTCTTCCCAAGTAAGTCTTCTGCATTGTTGTATCTGGCATTGTATTTAAATTTGTAGTAGCAACAAATATGTCTCTAAACGAAGCGAGAGCACTTGGAGATCCTGAAATAGAGGAACCAGCTCAATACAGAGTTGTTAAAGTAGACACGGCAGTTAAATTATTAAAGTCAACTTTCAGTGGTAATCCTAACGATTTGCAAGAATTCGTAGATAATGTAGAAAATGCTTTTAGTATTTTAAATCCGATTGACTATCCAACATTTTTGAAATTTGTACTAGCACACATAACGGGTGATGCAAAAACAGTTTTATCTTTTCGCACTATACCTGAAGAATTTCAGACGTGGGAAACGATTAAAGACAAATTAGAGATTAATTATGCAGTTCAAAGAACTCTCGATTTTTATGCGAATAAATTGTTCACGAGTAAACAGTTTAATAATGAAAGTGTAACTCAGTGGGGTAACAGAGTAGAGAAAGCGACAACTGAACTAAATAAAGCTTTGGATAGACAAATGTTAAATTGGACTTTAGAAATGCAAGAGGGAGGTAACAGAACCATTTCTCTTCTAAGTAAAAGTTGTTTTATACAGGGATTATATGACGAATCAATTAAAACACTGACTAAAGTTAAAGGTGAAGAGAAGCCGTTTAAACAATTAATTGAGATAGCAGTTGAGGAGGAGAGTGCTAGGAGACCTAGAGAAAGAACATATAACAGTCCACACCAAAACAGAAGTAGTTCCTATGGGGCAGGTAGAGAAAGCCGCCCACAGCAAAATGTACGAAGTGGAGGTGGCATTAGTACCTCTTTTGCACAGGTGAAAAGAGAACCAGTAGTTAATGCAACTACAGCGGTTATTTGCTTCCGTTGTCAGAAACCTGGACATGTGATAAGGGAATGCAGGGGCAAACCTTTTTGTAGTACGTGTAAAAAGAGTGGACATGTAACCAAAGATTGTAGGAGCAATCAGGGAAACCGGCTGTAGGGCTGCCTGAGCGACCTAGGTTCAGTCCAACTCAAGAGGCAAATATTAATGGTTGCAATATGATAAAGCTAGCTAGCGAACAAAGTGAAATGAATAATGAAAATAATGTTAGTAAGAAGTTAGAGAACAGCGAGAGAGCTGTAGATGAAACTAGCAAGCAAAGTGAAGTGAACGTTGAGAATAATGAGATTTATGAAGTGAATAATGAGAGTAATGATAGTATGAAGTTGGAAAACAGCGGGAGAGCTGTAGATGAAAATCCGTACCTAGTATATATATTAAATGATCACTTACCAGGAGGGTATGGTGAAGCGCTGATTGACACTGGATCTCAAATATCCTTGGTTCGAGAGAGCAGTCTAAGAAACATTAAAGTAAGACATGTAGATGTATCTTTTAGAAGTGTAACTAATGAAATATTTCCAGTAAGAGGACTGGTACATCTTTCAGTAAATAACGTTCAGAATGCACAAGAATTACCATTCTATGTGATTGATAAATTGCCTTATAATGTTGACATGCTGCTTGGACAAGACTGGCTAGAGGACCATGAATGTGAAATTAGAATTCCTTGGAGGAAGAAATTCTTAAAATTACCGCCATTTAGTGAGACCGTAGTTCAATTCCCGACAGAGGAACAAGGAACACGACATTGTGCGAAACAAACATTAGGAGATAAAGTAATATGTGCAGAGAGCATAGTTCAATGCGAAAACGGTAAATATTGTTGTTTGATAATTAATTGTAATGAAGATGAAACTCTTATAGAACAAACACCCGAGTTAACTACTATAAGCTTAAAAGAGAATAAAACAGTAATCAATGTAGAAAATCGAAAAGAATTACTACTCAGTAAAATGCGCCTGTCACACATAAAGGAAGGTGCAGACGAAATAAAAGATATTTGTCTAGAATACAATGACATTTTTCGTTTACCAGGAGATAGGTTAACAGAAACAAAATCCGTAAAGCATGTGATTCCAACACCTTCAGTAATTCCAGGTAGGGAAATAACACTTAAAAATTATAGAATCCCGGAACAACATCAAAATGAAGTAAATCAACAAGTAGATGAAATGTTAAAACAAGAAATAATTAAACCTAGTAAATCCGCGTGGAACTTTCCAATTTTGGTAGTCCCAAAGAAACTAGACGCGTCAGGAATTAAGAAATGGAGAATCTGTATAGATTTTAGAAAACTAAACGATCTCACAGTAGGAGACAGTTATCCACTACCAAATATTCAGGATATACTTGACAAATTAGGAAGGTCAAGATATTTTTCTGCTTTAGATTGTGCGAGTGGATATTGGCAAATTCCAATAGCACAAGAAGATCAATGTAAGACAGCTTTTAGCACTCAGAAAGGACATTTCGAATTCAAAAGAATGGCATTTGGTTTGAAATCAGCACCAGCTACTTTTCAAAGATTGATGAATACAATACTGAGCGAATTAGTAGGATTACGCTGTTTGGTATATCTCGATGATATAATTATCTTTGCAGAAACACTTAATGAACACCATACGAGGCTTAGACAAGTTTTGCAAAAACTTAGAGAACATGATATTCAATTAGAACCAGATAAATGTGAATTCTTAAAGACAGAGTTACAATATCTTGGTCACATTGTAACTTCTGATGGAGTCTCTCCAGACCCTATGAAAATTGAAGCTATTATAGCATTTCCGACTCCTAAGACACCAAAGGATATCAAATCATTCATTGGACTTATAGGATATTATAGGAAATTTATACCACAATTTAGTAAAATTTCAAAACCACTAAACGATTTGCTAAAGAAAAATGAAATTTGGAAATGGGAGATTGAACAGAGAGAGAGCTTTAATAAATTAAAGGAACAGATCACAACCCCTCCAGTTTTAAAATTTCCAGATTTTACACAGCCGTCCGTGTTAACTACAGACGCTAGTAATTATGCGATTGGAAGCATATTAAGTCAAGGCGAGATAGGCAGTGATAGACCAATAGCATTTGCAAGTAGAACCTTAAATAAAGCTGAAATTAACTATGCAACGATAGAAAAAGAACTTTTGGCCATTATGTGGGCATGCAAACATTTTCGTCCATATTTGCTTGGAAGAACGTTCACTATAGTCACAGATCATAAACCTTTGACATGGGTATTTAATGTAAAAGACCCGAGTTCACGTTTAATGAGATGGAGACTTTTGTTAGAAGAATATCAATATAAAATTGTATATAAAGCAGGAGTAAAGAATGTTAATGCAGACACATTGAGTAGGTACCCAGTGGTAAATAATATTCAAGACACTAGACAGGAAATCTCGGAGGACAGAAAATTAAAATTGCTAAAGGAGATGCATGAATGTCCAATAGGAGGTCATCAAGGCGTACAGAAAACGTATGAGCGCTTGAAATTATATGTATCTTGGAAGAATATGTTTCGAGACATAGAAGCTTATATTAAAAGATGCCCAGTTTGTCAGTTGAATAAGCAAACGCTTCCTAAAGTGAAAGCAGAATTGCAAGTAACAGACACACAAGATCAGTCATGGGACAAGATTTATTTAGATATAGTAGGCCCATTCTCTATAACAGAAAGAGAGAATAAATACCTTTTAACATGTCAAGATAATTTGAGTAAGTACATTATTGCTATTCCAATGGAGAATATGACCGCAGAAACAGTAGCCCGAAATTTCATATACGAGGTAGTATTGAAATATGGTATTCCAGGTCAAATCTTGACAGACCAGGGAACACAATTCATGAGTGAAATGTTTGTGCAATGTTGTAAACTATTAAAGATTAAGAAACTTAATACTAGTGTTTATCACCCGGAAACAAATGGTAGTTTGGAAAGATCACACAAAGTACTAGTAGAGTACTTGCGTTGCTTTGGAAACAAATTACAGAATGATTGGGATCAATGGATTCCATTTGCTTGCTTTGCGTACAACACATCACCACACAGTGTTACAAAATTCACACCCTATGAATTATTATTTGGTAGAAAAGCTAACATACCAGGACAATTGCAAAAGATTCCTCAACCCTTGTATAATCACGAGAATTTAATTCATGATATAAAGCAAAAGTTCCAGACAGCATGGCAGCAGGCAAAGGAAAGATTACAGATAGCTAAAGTTAAACAGTGTGATAAAGTAAATGAAAATAGGAAAGAAAACTATTACAAACTTGGAGATTTAGTGTTGGTAACTAAAAAGCCGAGACGAAAGTTAGATCCTCTATGGGTAGGACCATATGAAGTAAAAGAGATAAAGGGAACAAATGTTACCCTAATTAAAGTAGGTACGGTAGGAAAAAAGCAAATTAAGACACATATTAATAGAACGAAACCATATGTTAAACAGACTTGATCTAAACATGATGGTGTGCAGGAACGTGCTTAGACTTCTGATAATGACTTGGTGGTGGACAGCAGGACTAACAAGTAGTTCCGTGAAGAACTATACAGCCTATTTTCATATATCCTACTTATGTTAATTGTCTCTAGCAACATACACAATTTCAGTTTGATTGCTGTATTAGATTCGTAGATATTGAGAACCGACTAAAAATTTCGGAAGGTCGCCATGTTGGATTTTATATATGTAGGTCCTAGAGTTATGTACTGTTACAAGCAGATTATTGTGTACGTGTAGTATTCAAACTACAATCGCATAATTAGGACACAAGAAGTAACAAGGAGATTTTAAAATTTCGCACAGCTGCCATCTTGAGGTTATGGAAACAATTGAAATAAATTAGATGCCAGTGGATTACCATTCGTATAAGGATTTACTGTTCCAAGTTTCACTACACTCGGATGGTTAAATTGCGAGAAACGTCCATGTGAATTTTTATATTTCGCGTCGCCTCCATGTTGGATTTGTGAACACCAAGTTATTTAAAGTCCTATAGGTGAACTTAAGTTCATAGCCCCTATGAACATTAAGAAATTCAGTTTGATTGCTATAATAGATTCGTAGATATTCAGAGCCGACTAAATATCTTGCATGGTCGTCATGTTGAATTGTTAAATGTATAGGCCATAGAGTCATGTACCATTAAAGGAAAATTATTGCGTAGGTTCAATATTCAAACTTTCAATTCGATCGCATGACTACATCACAAGAAATAAAAACTTAATTTTAAAATTCGCACATCCGCCATCTTGAGGTTATGTAAACAATTGAACTAAATTAGATACCAGTGCATTACAATGTGTATAAATATTTCCTGTACCAGATTTCAGTGCGTTTGGAACATTAAATCGCGAGAATGGTCTATTTAAAATTTTCAAATTCGCTTGGCTGCCATGTTCGTTTTGTAGTTAACCGGTTTCTGAAAGTCTTATAGATGGACTTCCGTAGTGCCCTTTATCTCCGTAAAAGATTTCAGGGAGATATCGCTAATAGTTTCACAGATATGGAATGCCGGTGAAATATTTCGCACATCCGCCATCTTGTGGTTATGTAAACAATTGAACGAAGTTAGATGACGGTGCATTACAATGTATATAAACATATACTGTACCAAGTTTCATTGCGTTTGGTTGGTTAAATCGCGAGAAACGTCTATTTAAAAGTCGCAACTTCGCTTGGCCGCCATGTTCGTTTTGTTGTTACCAGATTTTCAAAGGTCACATAAGTGAACTTATAGTTGTTCCCTTTATCACCATACAAAATGTCAGGGTAATATCTGTAATAGTTTCGGAGATATTGAATGCTGGTGAAATATTTCGCACAGCTGCCATGTTGGATTGGTGAGTCGCAACAAAATTTGAAGGGCACGATCGGGGTCGCAGGGAATAGTGCTATGAACTTACCGAGTTTCATTGAAATCGCTCCAGCCGTTTAGATTTTATTAGGGGGGGACACACACACGAATCACACACACACACACACACACACACACACGCACACACACACGGACAAAAGGTGATCTCATAAGCCTATTTTTTCAAAATTGAAAATAGGCTAATAATTACTTGGTGGTGGACGGCAGGACTGATAATTACTTGGTGGTGTACAGCAGGAACTCTCAAGATGGGAGCCTACGCTATGAAAATAAGTCAACGTACAGGACTAGATCCAGAAAGCATGGATCTCAGTAAGGGATCATACATAACTGAAATTAAAAGTCAAACAGGAGTGTATTTTGATAATATAGGCAGTATATTTTTTTATCCGACGGAATGGAGTTTTGTAAATTATGTAGATTTAAAACCTGTAAGAAATTTATGGAAAAGAACTAAAGATCAAATAACATCACTTAATGAGATATGTACTAGACTGAGCAATGAGACTTGGTTTGCTTATACTGATTGCAAACCCAGTACTCCTTATTTCCAATCTAAAAGACGTGTAATTGACAAACTTAAAGATATTCTAATAGATTTGATGGGAAAAGATTCTAACTCGAGAAAGAAACGAGATTTATTCGGTTTCGGTGGCAAAATATTAAAATTCTTATTTGGAACAGCCACAGAAGATGAAGTTATTGCAAATTACGAACACATAGAAACAATGGAAAAGGATCATTTAGAATTTTTGAGAATTGTATCAGAGCAATTACTAGTATTAAAATCGACTATTGTTACAATGAACACAACCTTAAGAGACGTGTCATTTAATGAAAGGAAGTTAAAAGAAGCTTTGAAAATTTTAAACAGTAACATGACAACACAGAATAGAGAATTAAAAAAGGAACTTGATACTAGTCTCGTATTAAACGAATTAATTAAACAAATTGAACGCGGAACAGAGGAATGTCAACACACATTTGACTTATTAATAGATGTATACTTACATGCTCAGGATGGTGTTCTCCAACCACAGATAATTACAATTCAAAAGATAAGAGAAGTTCTGAATCAACAAGCGATGCCAGAGTCGACAATGTTCCCTCCCTTCACTTCTTCCGAACTCCTATCATTAATTCAACCAACTATTTACACCCAAGGGCAATATCTAGTGTATGCAGTGAAAATAACTTTGGTATTAGAAACAAAATTTGTGTTACATAAGGTAATACCTTTCCCTGTATTAATGAAATCAAACTCAACAACTAAAGTGTTAAATGTTAAAAAAGAATATATCTTTGTGGATATGTTGAATGAAAAATATGGACATATTACTCAATATGAACTTGATAAATGTCTTCAACCTAACAATTTAAACTATGTGTGTGCAGAAATTACGCCAATAGTCACATATATCCCTAATACGGATTGTGTATCTACATTACTGCACCCTAATACCTTGCAAATTCCAGATACTTGTGTATTTAATTACTTACCTTTAAAGGAAATTATATGGTTACCTCTTTATAGAAGTAACTCATGGCTATATGTAGCACCAAAAATGGAATTATTCACAACTGTCTGTCAAAACGGTGGAAAACATTCAGATAGATTACATGGAAGAGGCATACTTACCTTAAGAAAGGATTGCAAAGGATTAGGTAGTAAAACTACTTTATTTCCATTTTCACATCATGAAATGAATTTAACCAAGGATGACATATTCCCATTCATTGACGTAAACATTGATTGTTGTCTATCCCTTCCAGACCAAGAAATAATAAAGGATGTCCCATTAGACCTACCTTTATCCAATATCATGTCATCAGTAGATGATTTAAGAACAGCAAGCTTTAAAATAGATGAGGTAAATAAATTTATTGATGAACAAAAACTTAGAGAGGAACAGAGATCCTATCCATGGAAAAGAATTGGTACTGCATGGTATACATATGTATTATCACTTCTCTTATTTATAGGTATATGGTTATGTGGATGCTGCTGTTGTTCAAGCTGTAGAAAATGTAGTTTTTGGTTAATTAATCAATGTTCCCCTAAGAAATGGTGGAACGATTCTCATCAATTTTGCACTAAAATCACTGTTCATAATGTAAACAAATTTAATATTTCAAAAGATGATATTTCGAAAGTCCCAGAGAGGCAAAGTTTAATGGCTATACCAAAACTAACTGATGTAATTGTAAATCGACCAACACGATCTGACTCAATACGTTCTTTGCCTTCAGCTCCAGAGTTATCAGAGTTGCAAGAAACTAATGTAGATGAACCTACGGATCAACCTTTAAGGAGGTCCAACAGACTTAAAAAGAGAGAATTTTGGTCGATATACAAAAATTAAGATATTCATAATCTGTAATTTTTGTCTTAAAGAGGGGAGGTGTGGCATAATTGCACCCATCCTCATTTAGAGTAATTAGTATTATTATTATTACCGGTCTAAGTAGTGAAATGACTCTTCAGTGCCAGTTACTGCTAGTATGAAGCAAGGCTGATAGTCATATCGCTCGAGGCAAACATATGTACTTAGGACAGGAAGCCTTGGCTAATAATGTGCCGCTTCATAAACAGAAACTTTCCAAAGAGGGAGTCATCTCCGGTTCATGTTTAACTAACCTAATGACCAGCCAGATAATTATCACTGGTTAACAATAATAAGTAATTTCCAAGTAATCGAGGTCAGGGAGTGCCCTGTAGACTTACTGTAATCAATAAGAGTGGTATATAAGATACTAGAATATTATACTCATTGTCTTTTGTGAACTAACATCGCTACTACACACAACTGTACCATCTTTGAAGGCTTGACTTGAAATATCTACTTGTGGAAATAAAACCTATCATCTTTACTCTTCGACTTCTAATTCTTTCAACGTCTCTTGGTGGTAGGCTCTTGCCAAGGCAGAGCCCTTACTCAACTACTCTTTCGAAAACTCATAACATCCAAAATTAAATCAAGTGTCACGGCTGACTACGCGACAGCTGAGCCGTCTCGGTTACAGACCAGATGGCAGCTGATCTCTCGTTTTGACCTAGATTTCACTAATTTGAGTACGTTGCATGCAATATAGCCTACAGATATGAATAATAGGAACTTAGTATGAAACGAACTTTGTTTGGAATATACTCCAATGAAGAAATCGTTTAGTCAAAGTCATTATTTGCTAAGACGTTGTAACTTAATCGATTGATAACATTGAACTTGGGAGGACATAATTAGGTCTGTGGTTACAGAGTTGGTCTCTCACCCGGCGACTGGAGTTCAAATCCTACCTGAGTTGTATTTTTTTCTTGATTTTTTAATATTTATTTTATCTTGAGTACTGAGGCGTTATACAATTGAGCGTCATATTGTGCATTTTACAATGGAAAATTTATAGGCTATTTAATTAAAACAAAGTGCTCCAATGGATCTGCATGAGTGACATCTACCAGCAACTTGTTGAACTACGGTACGCGGGAGCTATCCACTGCCTACTAGATTCGAGCTGCGCTCTATACCGGCCAGTTAGTGAACCCATGCCAGTGGTGTTATTGATAGAGCACACTGCCAAGTATAGGCGCGATAAAAAATAGGTGTGCAGTAGGTATATTAAAAGTTTTAGTAATAATAGGACTATGGTTGTGGGAAAGTATAAGGAAAGTAGTCTTAAAAAAGACATGAATAAATTAACTGTACCATTAGAAAGCCAAGGTCCTTAGCTCAATATGACGTAAAAAAGAAAAGAATGCAGCGCTCCTTTTGCAAAAGTTTGGAATTTAATTCTCCATATTTGTTGCCCTTTCACAACCGTGCCCCCCCCCCCCCACAAGGTCAAATCACACCCAAGTTGGTTTCACTGAAATATTTAATTGAAAATGTCAATACCATACAGTCTCTCTCTTGGTTTTTGTGCGCCCCGATGTATATTATGAATGAAAATATATTATTATATTCATTAAAATAAACTTAACCCTACAAGGATCAAGGTTTGGTTGTTACATTGAGGCGTATTCAAAAAAATATGTCATAATTGCGGATTATACTGGAATAAATTATGAAACACAATTTCATGAGTAATTTTAAGGAAAACGTACGTATCATGTATTAAATTGAAATTAAATTCACCCAAATATTAATTACAAAGACAAATCAAACACAAAAATGTTTCTAGTCAGTGTTAGTGTCAATTCCTGGCTCACATTGTAAACAGATTACAGTTTTCTTGCTATGTTTGCCACAAACATTTTTCAAACACTTTACACAAACATCCTTGGACTTCCCTAATTTATCACGTGACGTGAACATCTATAGTATGTATAAGTAGACAAATTGGTCCTCACTTGGACCAAGGGAGGGCCTCACAGCCCCATAGCGGTTTTGATTACCTTACTAGGAAAATATCAGGTAAGACAGGTCGAAACCTATCTTGAAACTTTGAGGACACAATCGTTGTACTCTAAGAGGACAACGTGCAGAAAATCAGCCGCCAGATTGAACTGCAAGGCTCCGAAATCGTACCTGATATCCTGGTACGCAGCCAAGACGGCTGGAGGAGCTGGACATCCCTGTGGCACTCGGAGTAGTAGCGAGGTGGGGCGTATATGCTGAGTGGAGCGTACGGCTGCTTTCCACCGGCCTTGAGTGCTTGGCCGGTCAGGACTGTCCATTCCAACATGTACTCTACTCGCTACCTCCCATTGATTTATATGAGAGATTCGCCACATGATTTCGGAGGCTTGCAGTTCAATCTGGAGTTGATTTTCCACACGTTGTCCTCTTATAGTACAACGATTGCGTCCACAAAGTTTAAAGACAGGTTTCGACCTGTCTTACCTGACACTTCCCTTGCAAAGTAAGAAAAATGCTTTACAATAATTTAGTTTATTATGATAGTTAATTTTCATTAAAGTTTTCATTAAATTTCATTCCAACAACACTCTCCACTATCATTTAATTTCATCAGTCATTCATTTAATCACTGCCCCAGGGGAGTGCGACAGGCTTCGGCAGCCGGCACATTTAATATCCTCGCCGCTAGATGGGTGTTTCATTCATTCCATCTCTGAACCGATCGGTCGACTGGAAGTAGGCTGTGTATTTTCTGTTTCATGATAGTTAACTTACGACTCAAATAACAATATCATTTATTCTCAACAATTTAAAACAATGCATTTTTTTCGCTATCGTTTTACCCTCCAGGGTCAGCTTTTCTCACGGACTAAGCGAGGGATCCCACCTCTACCGCCACTGAGGGCAGTGTCCTGGAGTTTGAGACTCTGAGTCGAGGATACAACTAGGGTGTGTGAACTGCAAAGCGAACAGGGGGCCTGATGAAGGGATGGGAAGAGTGGGACGGTTAGGCAAGGAAGCGGGAAGGAAGCGGCCGTGGCCTTACGGTAGGGTCCATCCTGGCATTTGCCCGAAGGCGAAGTGGGAAACCACGGAAAACCACTTCGAGGATGGCTGAGGTGGGAATCGAACCCCCTCTACTCATTTGGACCACCCGAGGCTGCGTAGACCCCGTTCCTTTCCTCATACTACTTTTCAAATTTCGTGGCAGAGCCGGGAATCGAACCCAGGACCTCCGGGGCGGCAGCTAACCAGCTGACCGCTACGCTACGGAGGCCACCCAAACAATGTATTCCATTACAAAAACCAGTTTATTCTGACTGTGGGCTTCCGAGCTCCACTTGGTCATTGTAGTGTTAAATTATTCATTACCTTTGTATTTTTTTTTCATATTAATTAATGACCAAGACGACCGAAGCTCCTAAAATGAATCAACAACAACAGCAGCAAAGCTCTCACTGATGACTCTGCAGTTAATATCGAATGGACTTAGTTCGATTATCAATGGCTTATTTGATTTGTATTTCCATTTGATCCAACACGCACGGTATTTAGGTACATAAAACATCATGTTTGTAAACAGAGTGGGAAGTAGTTATCATGTCACATTTAACAATTGATCCACTGTGCATTGCTTGTTCATTCCGTTACGTTCCTCGCATGTGCAGACTGGTGTATTAATTTAGACGGTGTTTGGAGAGTAAATGGCTACAATGATAACCATATTTATTTTAAGCCATTCGTTTTTATCACTGCTATAAAAATATATTGTCACTTCCCACTCTCAATATAGGCTACTGGTTTCGGGGTGGTCTTTAGTTTCGCTGTAACGAACACGGGTCATTCCGTGTTAAATCGAAGCTGTCAATACCTATACAGCTTCTCTCTTGACATTAGTGTGTCCCAGCGCTTTTTCTGTCTGAAAAAGCAAGTACGTACGGTTTATTGTTATTTTTGTTTTTTGTCTTGTGGCCACCTGAGAGGCCGAGTGCAGGTCTTTCTATTCGATGCCCGTGGACGACCTGCGCGTCGGGATGAGAGATGGAATGGATGAAGATGAATGAAACTGTGCGAGGATGATGAAGGAAGCGGCCGTGGCCTGTCAGAAGGTACCGTCCCAACATTTGCCTGGTGTTGAAAATGGGGGAAACCACGGAAAATCATTCCAAGGACGGCTGACGGTGGTGCTTGAACCCACGCGTCTACCGAGCCAGCAGAGAGCTTGGTCCCAAGTACTAACGCTGCGCTTTTGCGAGCGTAGCCACCGCTGGTGGTATTAATAATAATAATAATAATAATAATAATAATCTTATTATATAATACGCTAAGGCGTATGTCTCACAAAACTCAAGCTCCTAATCCAGAGGGAGTTAGACGGTGCGGTTTGTACCAAAATCTTCCAAATCGTCTCAATAGTACAGAAAAAATCTAGTCTTTCTTGAAAAGTCAACAGAAATATATTTATTTGTTTATAAAGTCCTTTTAAACAAATAAACAAGACGACAGCCCCTGCCAGAACTGTGTCGCGTCCAGCCCGTATAGCACTACAGACAGGCGGTTAGTCTGTACACATGGGGCGCACACAACCCATTATGCGAGAGTTCTCACACGGGTCCACTAGTAGTCTTAAATCATTTAATAATTTTAACGTGGATATGTTTTTGGACTGAGGTTCGTGATACACATTGAATGTCTTAGAATAGAATACGCTCTGTTCCAAATCTCGGATAGCCAGACACATTGAATGTGTGACGGTCTAACGCGCACCTAGCTCCTAACCGAGCGCGTGCAGATACTACCCTGCCACGCGGGAAGCAGCTGCACAGTAATATTACGCAATTGTAGAGTAACTCGCACAATGTGAACATGTGGTCCGCTGAACCTATGAGACGTAAATACGTCTGTGTCTACAGGAAGAAAAGAACTGAAAAGAATTTCAATTTCTTTCTTTATCGTATAGGCCTATTGAGGACCCTGGGGCTCATATCTACTCTTCAGTAAAGTTATTGCTTTCTTATTCTTCCAATAGTCCCTCATTTTCTGACTATGAGTCAGTCTTCTTTCTTCTGTCCACTTAGCTCCTGTAGTCTTCTTACTTGTAAGGGACGTTGGGAAAACGCCCTGTCGGACGACCTGACGGAACAGCAGACGGTCACGAGTTTGTTCCAGTGGGATATCTAGTTGTTCCATATCTGACTTAACTGACGCAATCCATTTGTTCTTAGAAGCCTTGCCTCTTCCTGTTACTCTGAATATTCTGTTGGTGAGTCTTTCAGAATTCAGGCGTGCCAAGTGTCCATAAAAGGTCAGGCGTCTTTTCCTTATAGACATGATGATGTCCTCCTGGTGTTCATACAATTCATCATTATGACGGATTCTGTAAATGCCTCCTCCCTCTCTAATTGGACCTAATATCCTCCACAGGATCTTCCTCTCCTTTAACTCCAGTTTTCTGAGTGGACCCTTTCTGGTCAATACAAGGCACTCGGAAGCTTAAAGAACAGATGGCTTGACGACGGAGTTATAGTGTCTGAGTTTGAGGTTCTTGGAGAGGCACTTAGATGAATAGACACTACGACAGGAATGATAAGCCCTTTCAAACTTGGTACATCTGGCATCTATGGCTAGGTTCTCGCTCTGATTCGCAGAAATCCATTCTCCCAAGTATTTAACTGCAGGTACTGTACCCTTTTATTAGCTACCAATAACTATTGAATCCCTGGATAACAGCTGGATCGTAGAAACTGAAAATCCCCGACTAGAAAAAAACCCAAGTTCTACCAACAGACACAGGGATAATAGGGCCACTAGAATACCTAACAGGATGTATTAAGACTGGCCAAGGCTCAGAGAAAGAAAAGACTAGCTCAAAACACAAGAATTCTTCAAAAGGAAGAAAGAATCTTAAAGGTGTGGTAAACCCTAAAATACCTAGCGATGGCCCCCTTAATACACCCTTCCATCACCTCTATAAAGCATCACGCAATAATTAAAACCAAATAATAAATTAGTTTATTGCAAGAATAAACATGACAAGAAATATAAAATTTGTCGATACCACGACCAATCAAAAATATCATTAATTATACTGGATTGTCTTTCAGCTATGGAATATGGGAAATGCTTCCAAAATGAATTACCCATTATCTCAACTAACTTTTAGATCTTTCAAAAAAAGGTATAATAATAATAATAATTTTCGATCCCATAGGATAAGCACACACAAAAAAAATTATATGAATTGAATAAATTGGATTCATTTCCAATTTCAGGGTATTTCTGCCGAACAGTAAAGTTAAGCAAAATTTAATCGTAGATTCAGCATTAAATAGTTATCGGTGATCCTTGTTAAACATACATGCTATGGCAAAGTCCTTAAAATTTTATTGGAAATATTGAACTGGATATCCACGCAAGAGTTTTAATAATAATTCTCAGAAAAATACTAATCTTCACACAGGCATTACTTCACGATAATAACAGCGATAAAGTCACCTATGACAAAATATTAACCATACTAGGTTAAATACAACGCCTCTCTGGGTTGAAACCTCATTCAATCTATTCTTGATTGGCACACGTTGCTCAATCTTCAACAAGAAAATTTGCTTCGCAAAGCACTGTATCAAAATACTTAAACACAAGAGCATTATTCCTAATACATGCCTCTTAAAATCTAACATGCACCTATACTTGGAGCCTTACTGTTTAAAATCCACAATTATGAAAATCAGCTGTTTATAATAAAAGCCTGAACTCGTGCTCAGAAAAATAATTTGATTCTGTAATAGGTTATTAATAAAGCCTAGTGGATTCCAGAAATACTCCACCTATTTTTAGAAAACTTGCCTTACATTGATGTATTACAATATTCATAGTTCTTAAACGTATGACTTATAGAAAGTCATCCCTGGGATTATCCTCGCAAATTTTGGATGTCGTTCAAATACCCTCTTAATAGAGAAAAACTATTGCACCAAAGGCAATGATATCAATTTAATCCAGTGTTAACTTCATAAAAGAAGAAAAGTATAACAATCACAACCACTCAAAACTGAGGTTGTAAAAACGATTAAATAATAAAAAAATATCCAATCTCAAAATAAGATCTTCCCTGAATTTCCCGAACGCGAAAATGTCGGTGGATTAATCCTACAGCATGGATCTAGGTTAACTACAGAGGCTAAGCGACTAATGACCCATTAGTCAATCCACTCCGAAAATCACGCTCAGAAAATACAAGTTAAATCTGTTAATAAACTGAATAAAAATATTCTAAAGAATCGAAGTAACATTCAGAATAACAGGATCCGAAAACTTCTTAAAATCGTTATAATATTAAGGGAAGAAAAAAATCTCCTCAAAGAATAAGATAATCCAAGCGAAAGTGCTTAAATAACAATGCACTAGAATATGTAAAACTCAGTCAGAGTTCTCAACGCCGCTTAAAAAAATGCGTTACTAAAATATTCTTACACAAAAATCTGGAGATCTTCCTCCTACAGTGACTTATCGACAATAAGAATGAGCATATCAGTTTAAATACTGTAAAAAAAACTATTGAAATTTTAAATTTATCAATCAAAATACACAAAGGATGCACTCAATTTTATGAGTCAAAATCCTGGCATCATAGAAGGTCAGCTTCGAAATAAGCATCGAACCTGCACTTTCTACTCAACCATTTAATCTACAAAAATCAAAATATGGCAATTTGTGATTGTTCACATGTCCACGCTACACTACTGTAACAAGTTGAAGTGATCTGTACCTTTGGCGAATCTGGATGTGGAAAAAAAAAAGATATCGTTGGCCATACTAGACTCCAGACCAACACAAAACATGCCGGACTCCAACTGGGTCCCCAGAGAACAAACCATAGTCCTCCTAGGCTCGAACAACTCCAGACCGGTCGAAATGGTCCCAATATATCCTGGCGATATCTTTCCACACGCATTAGAATACCGATGGCTGAACCGCAAACAGTTTATCAACTCGTCACGAAGCGAGAGTGAATTCGAACAGCCGCTAAATAGTTCCAATACAAGGATGCGAATGTGAGCAAGTTCACACGTGTCCGCGCGGTCCCTTGCATTACGAAACTCGCTTGTACACTTCATAGTAAATGAACGTTGCTACAAAACTGTTCCCACTACCACTCTGCTAATGCAGTATTCCTATTGTAACCTAGCCTATCATCGTAATAGATATAGGCTTCATTGTATTCCTTCCCTCTGACACCTTGCTTAAGAATGTGCTTTTTTTAAGAAGTATTGCCACTGTGAAAAGTTTGAATCAAATCTAGGCTGCATTTCCATGAAGTTTTACAAGCAGAGTGTTACGACATAATACACCCGAGCTGGCGACCGGGATTATGAATGTATTCTTCCGCATGGTCCGTTAGTGGCTGTGGACACACGGTCGCAAAGATAAACATATAACATGTTTAAAACCATGTCTGATCCCCATTAAGCAAGTCTCTATTCCACGTAGAATGCCGAACGAACTCGCTTATATACATATGCACGCTCTCACGTTTTGAAAATCCCGTTAACTGGCCATTTCACTTTCATTATTTCCAGGATTATTACTGCACGCTGTCAGTTTCACAAGTTTCTGCTCTCCACACGAGGTCGCTTGAGCAAGACATCCGCTACCCCCACTCCTCTATACGCCACGAGTCGATATAAATATATCGCAGTCGTAGTATAATCACTAGTGACTCAACAGATCTTCTTCTGTTTTTCATACTTGCTTTGTAATAGCTTTCTACCATGGAAATATGCATACAGACATAAATAACTGCTTACATATAGTGCTAAATATACTTTAATTCGTATTAATCATTCTCAGGAGAATCGATCGATATAATGTTAGACAATGTCAACATGATTATTATCGATGACCTTCGGGCTTCTCGTCGGAAATACGAGCTCTACCGATCCATTCTTGATAGCAGAACTTTTGCTTGCTGTAGACCAGCTGTTATGATAGACTTCAGTGGCTTGCTTGAAAGTTACAGGGCGTTTCAAAATACTGTATCCATATCTGTACTTAAGACCTTTAGGAATAATGGTGCATTTTCCCTTTAATACCTTAAATAAAAGTCTCCTCAGCTTTTATTTACACCATTCCAGGTAATTTCGGCATATGTAGCATTATTCAGTCAACACTCAGACTATCTTCTTCACATATCTTTTCATTTTTTTTTTTGCGTTGAAACGGCCTATCGTTTCTCTTCCATTTTGGCTTACTACCTCATAACAATTATTTCCGAACGACCTAGCGATTTTATAGGGTCCGTGGAAGACATAGGAGAACTTGGTGAATTGCTTCTTAGCAACATCTGCTTTTGTCGGTTCCTTGACGAGAATCATCTCGTTTACTCTCATCGGTGGCCGATATCTTTTATTTCTGATCCGTTTATGCCGCTTCTCGGCTGCATCCATCAAGCTTTCTCTAGCTGAATTAATTCTTTCTTGGACTGTAGGCTCCCTGTCCTTAGGCAGAAATCTCACGATCTCTGTCCAGGCTCTTTCTGGCCTCCTATTATGGTGTACAACCATGGGTATGTCGGATAAGCTCTCATGGAATGTGGAATTCATGCATCTTTCCATGAGTGGGATGAACTTGACCCAGCTCGCATGATCCTCAGGACAGTAAATTCTCGCAAACTTGCTAATTTCTGCCATTACACGTTCCGAGACGTTAGATTCCGGATATCTAACGCTAGAAAACACGTGCTTGACACCAAGCCTAATCATGGCATTCTCAAAATCCATCGAAGTGAATTGAGCTCCGTGATCCGATAGGAGAGTTACAGGTTTTCCCGCCTTTGGAAACACACTGTTTTCAAGACGGCTAAGGACTTGGGCTGTAGTGGCCCTCTGCATAGGGTCGAGGGTCACGTATTTTGAAAATACATTGACCGTGACTAGGAGAAACTGGTTTCCCCTAGCCCCCTTCGGGCAAGGACCGAAGATATCGCAAGCCATTTGCTCTCTCGGCCTTTCTGGAATAATGGCTCGAGGTCTCTCTTTTGATAACGCCGACGGGTGTTTCCCTCGTTGGCACTCCTGGCATGATCTGATAATGGCTGCTATAGTGCCCCGCATCTTGGTCCAGGTGAATGTCTCCAATAACGTTCTGAACGTTTTGTCGACACCCCCATGGCCAATGGTGCAGTGAGCTAGCCACACCAACTCATTAATCAGTTTACGAGGGACTACAATTCTAATTTTCGTCCTCTCTCGGTCACTGTATTTACAAACGACATCATCACACACCAGGAATTTCTCAGAGCGCTTCCTAATCTGCTCGTAGTCAGGATCGGTATGGTCCATTGCACCTCTCAAAAACCTGTACATATGTCTAGTTGGGGTGTGTCTCTTCTGTGACACCGCTATCTTCTTTAGCTTCTCCAGGGTGAGTTCTTGTTCCCTCTCCAACTGTACAGTGTTAATCTCGATCTTACTAACTGGATTTCTTGAGAGTGCATCCGCGAGCAGATTATCCTATCCAGGCTGATGCACGATGGTGGCATTGAACTGCTGGAGAAACAATGTCCACCTCGTCAATCTGTCAAAAGGTCGGTTTGCATCATAAACTGAAGCGCTCTGTGATCCGTGATAATGACCACTCTATGTCCTATCAGAAGCTTCTTCCACTTTTGAAGAGCAGATATGAATGCCAAAGCTTTGAGCTCAGAGGTGAAATAATTCTTTTCGTGTTCCTGCAGCTTTCTGCTGTGGAGTTCCAAATAGTGCTTCCTCCCATCCTCGTCCTTTTGATAGAGGACAGCACTAATACCAATTTTTGAAGCATCAGACTCGATATAAAATAACCGATCAAACTCGGGATATTCCAGCTTAATACAATTTTGGAGCATGAGCTTGGCCTCTTCAAATGCCCTATTCGTGTCCTCTGTCCATTTCCATTTATTATTTTTCTTTAATGCCTCATACAATGGTGCCATAGTAGTTGAGTATCCCGAACAGTGGCTACTCAAGAACTGGCAATACCCAGAAACTCACGGAGCTGCTTCACTTTTACGGGACGAGGAAATCTTGAAATGGCGTCTATCTTCTTCAAGTTTGGGTGATACCCAAACTGATCAATTGTATGGCCCAGGAACTTGATAGATTCATGCATGAATTGACACTTATGCATGTTGACCTTAATATTGGCCTCTCTTAAATTCTCAAATAGCTGTTTCAAGTGCACAAGACGTTCTTGAACATTAGCTGAAGAAATTATCAAGTCATCGATATAGCAAATAACGTTACGTTTCACGCTTTCCGTTAATTTGCTATCAAGAGCTCTGATCAAGGCCGGACCGCTATTCACCATTCCAAAAGGAACGCGACAGAAAACATACGTGATCTGATCAAATAAGAACCCGGTGTATTGCCGGCTATCTTCCTCCAGCTCGACTTGATAGAAGGAGGCGGTTAGGTCTAGGATGCTGAAACACGCTTTACCTTTGAACTTTTTCAAAAGTTTTCTAATTTTTGGTGGATGGTCAGTTTCTAATATGATTCTCGTGTTGATCTTCCTGGCGTCTAAACAAAGCCTCAGTTGTCCGTTCGCTTTCTTTACCACAGTTATCGGATTCAAATACGAGGAAGCTTGTTTTTTCATTATACCATCTCTCTCCATTTTATCTATAATCTCTTTGACCTCATCATGGTATTTTTATGGGATAGGATAAAGCTTGGCTTGGTAAGGGGATTCATCGATTAGCCTAATCTGGTACTTGAAGTCTCAATTCAGGCCAGGTTTATCATCGAAGATGTCCACAAATTGACAAATCAAGTCGTCAAATTCTTCTTTCACGTTTTTAAATCCCTCGGCTTTCAAGGTATATTGTTCCCTCTCTTGCTCGGTTTCTTCAACTACGTGATCCAGGATTTCCATTCTAGGGATATCTCTATTAATTTCGTTTCCATCCATTTCTTCCATCACTACATCCTCTGTACTTTCTTCCTTGAATCTTATTATTCCTTTGTCCACGTCGATGATTGCCCTAGCTTGTGTAATAAAATCGATCCCTAGTATGACGTCAAAATTAATATTCTTAACGACAATGATTATATGTTCATAACTTCTCTGATTGATCCAGAATTTCATTAGAATCTGAACTTTGCATTTCATAGTTTTATCCTTAAATATCCCACTAATTTTTGTTGGAGATGCTGGAAGAATGGTAAATTGGTTTTCTGGTTTCAATCTCTCGAAACAATCCTCATCAACTATTGAGATCATAGCACCTGTGTCCATCAAAGCTTTACAGTGTTGTAGACCAATTTGTATATTAATAACGGGAAGTTCAACTACCCTTCCTCTCGGTTTAGTTTCTGGTTCAAATAGAAGATCTTCGTCAGTAGCTTCAAAAATTTCAAAAATCGTGATTACAGAGGAATGCGTGGCAACGTCAGTCATTAGTTTCGCCTGGAAATTGGCGTTTTTTTCTAGATCCGGAGCTCTTTCTGAACTCCGACCCTCTCTGCTAGTGCTGGGTTGAGACTTATACATAATACACCCGAGCTGGCGACCGGGATTATGAATGTATTCTTCCGCATGGTCCGTTAGTGGCAGTGGACACACGGTCGCAAAGATAAACATATAACATGTTTAAAACCATGTCTGATCCCCATTAAGCAAGTCTCTATTCCACGTAGAATGCCGAACGAACTCGCTTATATACATATGCACGCTCACACGTTTTGAAAAATCCCGTTAACTGGCCATTTCACTTTCATTATTTCCAGGATTATTACTGCACGCTGTCAGTTTCACAAGTTTCTGCTCTCCACACGAGGTCGCTTGAGCAAGACATCCGCTACCCCCACTCCTCTATACGCCACGAGTCTATATAAATATATCGCAGTCGTAGTATAATCACTAGTGACTTAACAGATCTTCTTCTGTTTTTCATACTTGCTTTGTAATAGCTTTCTGCCATGGAAATATGCATACAGACATAAATAACTGCTTACATATAGTGCTAAATATACTTTAATTCGTATTAATCATTCTCAGGAGAATCGATCGATATAATGTTAGACAATGTCAATATGATTATTATCGATGACCTTCGGGCTTCTCGTCGGAAATACGAGCTCTACCGATCCATTCTTGATAGCAGAACTTTTGCTTGCTGTAGACCAGCTGTTATGATAGACTTCAGTGGCTAACTTGAAAGTTACAGGGCGTTTCAAAATACTGTATCCATATCTGTATTTACGACCTTTAGGAATAATGGTGCAGTACCTTTCGTATGGTAGTGTCTGTGAGAGGAATATTTGAAGGGGCCTCTTTGATAATGGTCGTAAATTCAGTCTTGTGGATGTTGATCTCAAACCAGTCTTAACCGCTACACTATAAAGACTCTGTAGGTTGTAGATAGCCTCCTCTATGTTATTTGCCAGTAGAATGAGGTCATCAGCAAAGGCTAGGCCAGGGACGAAGAGGTTGTCTCTCTTGTAACCAAGCTTCAGTCCAGCTCCCGGTGGTAGCATCGTTTTCCAATCCCTAATGATTTTACCAGTACACAGTTGAAGAGAATACAGGAGAGACCATCACCCCGACTAACTCCTGTTCTGAATGGAAAGCTTTCGGATAGTTCACCTGTGAACCTGACCTTGGACGTCATGTTTCTCAGAGTGGCTTGGACTAACCGTCGGGTCTTCCCATCCAGACCCAATTCCCGTAGTATGGATAAAAGGGTATCTCTATCCATAGAGTCATATGCTTTCTGAAAATCTACTAGGACCACCACCCAGGGATGGCCACCTCGGTTCGTGTAGGTGAGAACTGTCTTAAGATTGTGTATCTGTTCTGGGCAAGATCTAGTCATACGGAAACCAGCCTGGTATTCACCTAATTCTGAGTCTAGCTGTGTAGTGACTCTGTTGAGCAAGGCTACAGAGAGGATCTTGTAGGTAATTTGTAACAAGGAAATACCCCTATAATTGTTGAGGTCTGTCTTACTTCCCTTCTTGTGGAGGGGATAAATCACAGCAGACGTCCAACCTTCGGGTAGGGACTCTGTTGCCCACATGTACTTTATGATTTGATGTTCTGTAACGACTGGTCATCTGCATGTTTCCACATCTCGGCTACTATGCCGTCTTCACCTGGAGCCTTGTTGTTCTTGAGACCATTCGAAATGCTGTTCATTCTCTTGTAGGCAGTTGAGAATCAGGGTTCCTGTGAGGAGGCTCATCGAAAATAAGCTTTTCATTAGGTTCCTCTGCATTTAGTAGCTTCTGGATGTATTTTGCAAGAGCTATAGTGCAGTCTTTATTGTTTAGTTGAAGTTTCCCATCCGGCCCGTGGAGGATGAGTGTAGGAGCTGTATACTGGGCCGTTTGCTTCTTAAGTCCCTTGTACAAGTCTCTTGAGTTGTTTCTCTGAAAATCATTTTCAGGCTGTTGCATTAGACTCCTGTTGTAATTCCTCTTGGCTCTGTGGATGGTGTTAACCGTAGCTTTCCTTTGCATGAGGAAGGCTTCATAATTAGCTTCATTTTTTGTTGGTTCCACCTAATCCATGTATTACGCCTTTCTTCTATAAGCTCATCACACTTTGTATCCCACCTTGGGTGTTTGCCTTTGGTTGATGAGGCAGGGATAGTTTCCTGGGCGGCCTCCAACAAGGCCTTTTGTAAGGCAGGCCATCCTTCTTTCTCTGCATTCTCCCTAAGGGCGTTTTGAAAGTCACAATCCTCATCGTGCAGTCGCAGAGTGTTGAGCCTGGGTATCTTATGACTACTTTAAAGATTTGGTTGTTTTCTAAAGGGTTGTAAATTAATCTTGACAAGTAAAAGGTAGTGATCAGAGTCTATGTTGGGTCCTCGTAATACCTTTACGTTCTGCATATCCATATGATGTTGTCGTGCTATAGCAACACGATCTAACTGGAGCTCACCAAGCATAGGATTTGGACTCTTCCAAGTGTTGGCCTTTCAATCTTATTGAATGAATACATCTTTCCTGTCGTGTACATATCCCTGATTTGATGTTCCTCAGTGTGATGATGATGATAATTGTTGTTGTTTAAAGGGGCCTAACATCTAGGTTATTGTCCCCTAATGGTCTGGGTGATAGTGAAAGATGAGATCATAATGAAAACTATAACTAATACTAACTACAAACTTACATACTAGAAGAAGAAATGGTAAACAAATAAACGATAAGGGAAATAAAGGATAGGAAGAAAATAAATGCCCTCAACCCTCGATGAATGAGGATTGAGGGACTTGGAAGGAAGGAGAGCCATGAAAGTCAGATAGAAAAGAGAAAGAGGAGAGGGCCAGCCCCAAGGTCAGAGGAAAAAGAGGACAAACAGACCCAGACCAGGAATCCCTCGGGGTCGCCAACTCGCAAACTCACCAGCCATGAGCCCTTGAGGGTGTAGCACTATCCAGGGTTCACCGGAAGTGGTGGGTCTACAAACAGCCTGCCTCTTTGAGGGCCTTGTGCAGAAGGCAAGAAAAGAAAAAGCCCCAAAGAATGAGGGTATCAGGAAAGATGAGACAAGGTCCAATTAAGGTGGGAAAGTGAAAGACTCCCTAGGCCTCGGATACCTTAATACCGTCGGGGTCGGCAAAGAACAAGAGTTGACCAAGAGAGGTCGACAGGAAAGAAGACGGAGAGGAGCCCGGTACAAGTAAGTGGAAGCAATGCCGGACTCAGCTGGGGTACCGTGGTCGCCAGCCCACGTCACACTAGATGTGAGCCCCTGGAGGGGGGGGGGGGAGTTCCTCAGTGTATCTGAGGAACTGTCTTTCTTATTGTCCCGCATCATTTTATTTTCTACCTACCATCACAAGTTCCATGATACCTGTTCTCCACCATAGCGTATAAATTATAACTCGTGCTCCAATGAAGAAATGTTCTCAATAGTTGAGATACGAGGAGTTTATAAAAGGAACCTAAGCTGACCAAATGATGACTTTAGCAGGTTCAATAAGACGCATAGTCGACATCTTGAAATTATAGTTTATAGTACATTAAATTTTAAAAAACTCAACATTTTAGTGCTAAAATCTTGAATTTGACTGTAAGGTAGAACCATATACGTGGCTTTGTACGTTTCTATCATTGATTAAAGTCACGCGTCAAAGGAACCGTCTCAGCACTTGCCTGGTGGTGAAAATGGGAAACCACGAAAACCAAATACAGGACGGTCGAGGTGGGATTCGAACCAAGGCTCTTCTGATGCCAGCGAGACACGAACTAGAGCATTAGCGCTCTCGGTCAGCGTGGCCGGTGTTGATATTAACCAGTAACAGGATAACATCTTTAACAGGCCCATAGCTCACTTTCTGCCAAAATCCCTTCCCTCTCCTTTCCTTAACTAAACCCAAGTTAGCGGTCGCCGGCCCCGTGCTGTAGGTGAAGTGAGCCTGCCTCTCACCCGGAGGCCCCGGGTTTGATTCCCGGCTTCATCACGGATTTTAGAAACTGACGTAAGGGCTGGAGCGGGGTGCACTCAGCTTCGTGAGGACAATTTAGTATCTATCTGACAGTGAGGAAGCGCCTCGGTCACGAAAACTAAGATTAACGACTGAGGGGACCCGATGCGTTGACCACGCGTCTCCCCATATCTGCAGGCCAAATGGCTGGGCAGCGGTCACTTGGTAGGCCTAGGCCCTCCATGGGCTGCAGTGCCAGGGATTATGTTTTATGTTATAAGTTAGCGGTCACCTGGGCGGACGGCCTGTCACCATCCCCGGTTGTAATTGATGACATTATAATATTATTATTATTATTGATGACATTGTGTCTTCAGTTCCCAGACACCGTCCTTGCGACGATAGAGGAATGATCTTTTGCAAAGTCCATGGGAGAAGTGGTTCTGTGAGGGTAAGCTCTTCTCTGTTAGGTAGTCTGCCCGAAGGTTGTTTGGATCCTCAAAAAAGTACCGCTATTAGGTTATGTGGGTAGATACCCACAAAAACCCAAGGCAGCGCTATAGTGAGGCGTACTAGGCAAGATGAGAAGTGAGGTAGTTTGCCATTGCTTTCCTCAGTGAGTCAGAACAGCAGTATTAACCCTATGAGTAGAACCTTTCACAGCATCCACAGGCACTGACTGTGCCCTGAATGCCATTACTAAGCACCACACATACCTCAGAAGCTTCCATATAATCACAGTCATGAGTGAGACTGAGATATCGGTGAAAAGCCACATATTACTCTAGCCTGTGCCAACAGACAAATGCAAATCAAGAGTGATAAGTTATTAAAGAATCAAGATAACATTTCAATATGACAATTACTGAAATTATTACGCTCCCATTTTATGACTACTACAATAACGTCTTAATTTGGTAACACATTAAATAAGGTGAAATATTATCACCTGGGGTCGACGGTAACCCACAAAGGACTGTATTGACCGTGTGTCCAACGCAACATCACCACCGGCATTCCATGGAGAGAGTGTGGGATAAACACGGGGAAAACACACTCAGGATAGCCGCTGTCAGACCCTGGATTGGAACCTCCAATCTCCAGACTTGATGCATCTGCCCATTGCAGTCATTGTGAGCCATTTAACACGCACTGCTTCGTCTTGTGATGGTCGAATGAACTTCTAGTCCAATGAACGTGAGTTGATCCACGTTACAGGTGCAGGTTAGAGATCGAATATCATTTGTCAAGCTCAGAATTAATTGCCTTGCAGGTTATCAAACAGCTCATAATTGGGAATATCAGGATTCAGCCAATCAGATTCAATTATATTACTCCAATGTATTTTGCTTGGATTTCTAAAATGCTGTAGAGTAATAAAGTAGGGCATGATTCCGGGGCCTGACAAATCTATACTTATATAATAAAGCTGAAGAGTTTGTGTGTGTGGGTGGCTATTTAAACGCGCTAATCTCTGGAACGACCAGTCGGATTCAAAAAATTATGTTTGTGTATGATAGCCAGATTCAAGAGGAATAGTTTAGGCCATGAAAAATTTCGGACAGACCCTGCATTTGGCACAAATCTACACCGTTTAAGCAATCTGAACCAAAATTTGTATACTTACCCTTTGGAACCCTGCGAGTAACACTGTCAATATGAAATGTATGACAGACCAATCCATTCCCTGCATTTAGGCTCTATACTTATACGGCGGACTGCTTAAGATTAACGGGTATCAGTCTAGTCTATTCTGCAGCGGAATACTGTGCTCCAGTATGGTTGGAAAGTGCACATGTGCATAAAGTGGATACCAAGCTGAATGACACTATGCGTTGCATAACCGGCACCATAAAATCAACCCCTCGCCACTGGCTACCAGTACTCAGCCACATTCCACCACCTCACCTGAGGAGGAAGGAAGCTCTGATCAGAGAAGCAAAGAAGATCTATGCTTCTCCCTCATTACCAATACACCAGGAATTCTGCCACCCACCACCGAAGCGACTTCATTCGAGGAGACCAACCAGTTTATTGGCCGACCAACTTCTGGCAAATCGATTCAACCTAAACCAATGCTGGCTGGACGAATGGTCAAACTCAACGTCTGGAACTAGTGCCCAGGAGATCAACCCAACGGTGAAAATACAAGGATTTGACCTTCCTAGAAAATTATGGTGTCGCCTCAATAGACTGAGAACCAGGCACGGCCGTTGCAATTACCTATGCCATAAGTGGGGTTGGATAGATTCCCCATTGTGTCAATGCAATGAGGAGGAACAGACCATGGACCATATCATCCAGCGCTGCCCTCTACATGCCTACTCCGGGAGCCCTAGTGATCTGTTACATCTTCAAGAATGTACTGTGGAATGGCTCCAAAACTTGAACTTGGATTTGTGATTTGTTTTTATGTAATTCACCATACGATTAAATAAATAAATAAAGGCTCTGGCACAAATCTACACATCTTCACCGATCTGTACAAAAATGTGTATACTTCCCCTTTGGAACCCCGCGAGTAACACTGTCTGCATGAAATTTCGGACAGACCACTCCATTCCCTGCATTTAGGTCCTTTGGAACAAATCTACACCGTTTCACCGATCTGAACCACATTTTGTATACTTACCCTTTGGAACCCTGCGGGTGACACTGTCCACTTTAAATTAGGCCCTTTATCACAAATCCACATCGTCCCTCCTAATTGCACCAAATTTTACTTACACTACGAAACCCTGCTGGTAACACTGTCCACTTGATATTTGGGACAACGCTCTCCATTCCCTACATTTAGAATAAGAAACAAACTGAACTGAAAACCACGTATTAAGACCCTAGAACCATTCATGTCCGTAGTAGTGTAACTGTAAGAGTATTTTAATAAGTCCATTGTTGACTGGCAATTCGGGCTGCATCACGTCGCCCCTACCAGTGTTCTGGTGCAGAATTGCGAAAATAGTTGAATCTTGCGCTGCTTATAAATTGCAGTCACGGGGAGTAATTAGTGCCAAAAGATTTCTTAGGTCCCTTAAAACAGTTATCATCATGAACATATTATGCCTCTGTATAAGTGCAATGGTGTTGGTGCAGTACATTGAGGTTATCAGCTGCAATAAGCGTTGGTGCTTTCAAATTTACCTTCATTTATTCCGAAACTTATCATTGAGCGCTATGTGGCGGTAAATGATACTATTCTATCTCAGGAGCTCGGGACAGCCGAAGTTTTCCAAAGTGTTCTGATTATTTTCCTACGGCACTATGGACAAACGACGACACTATTGGTCCCTACATTTCTAACAGACAATGAGATAGGCCCTAGGCAGTGTCTTATTTCACTTACCCCTCCTTCTAAACATATTTTAAAATGTGTTTGTAAATTACATGTGTCAGTGTTGTAGTTAGTAAACAGCCTTTTACCTACTCGTTATTATCATTACAGGAAAATGACCTTAATGTTACGTCCATTATACTGTACTACTTATCACCCCCACTACAACCACCACCACCACCACCACCACAAATAGTTATACTTAAATATTTATTTTTTGTTAGTTTAAGTACCATGTGCCAGTTCTGTAGTAGTATTAATTATCATCCATAAAAGAAATAAATCCACCGGGCGAAGCCGGGCACTACTGCTAGTATACTGTATATTGACACTGTCACATTAGTCGATTCACCAAAGGATTTAAATGATGTATGGGCACAGATTTGAAGAAGGAACTCATTATGGAAATCAATATTATAAAAGAACAAGAATTCCGTGACTAACTAAAGAGCCTACTTTTCTTAAAATTTAAGATTCATGCCAATGTTTAATCTATATGGACTTATCTAGAACAATGACGAAATTAAGTTGGTAATATCGAAATTCCTAATTTGTACGAAATATACCTGGTATAATGTAGCCTAATAAAGCAATACAGTGCTTGGTTCCATCTCTTGAAATTTGGTTGAAGTCCAATGGATAGCATAGACGTTACATGCAGTTAGACATTGGATCTATCAGCGTGCGTAAAATCATGTTGGTAACAATGTCATGCATGTGCTGGTCAGAAATAATCTGAAATATTATGATCACTTTGGGTAGGTTTTTGCTAGGAATTAATCCTACCCCCAAGGGAAGGTGAAGAGAAAAAGAAAGGGAAGTAGGTTTCGGAATGAAGAACGAGTGTGAGTAAATAGGACGAGAGTCCAACACTAAGCAAACAAAATAAATTTAAATGAGTATAAGTGGCGAGTGTCACCGCAAAGCCCGTGGGTATGGACCTGGCCGTAGCTAACGGGAAATGCGGCTGGAGCTTGGGTTATTTGCCAGCAAGTGGCGTTTGTGCTTTCCCTTCCCAGCCTATATTTTAATACTATGGGGAAGGGTGGTAGTCTGGCAAGACAAAGAATGAAAGATTTATTGTATATCTTTTGAAATGAGTTAAGTTCGAACGAATGTTTTGAAAGACGCAACTAGTTTGAATTTGCCGTGATAATTTTAGTTCTTGGAATTGTAGAATTTCCAAGGAGTGACGAATGCTTCCAGGAAGGGTAGCGATGAAGCAGTTAAAGTGCTTTTGGGAACAATTTAATTGTTTTTGAAAAGTTTTGGTTTTAAAATTTGGTAAGAACACCAATGGTTGCATTCAAGAAAGGCTATGCTTTTACCCAGCAAAGCGCCGACTAAAAGCTTAGACAAGAAGAAAAACTTAAATTTGGAAAACCAACCATAAGTTATAGAGAAAATCTCAACAAGCAGGAATCTGGTGGAGCTAGCTATACTTGCCTTATTGGCTAGTTAGAATTAGCTGAAAAAGCTAAGAACGACTTTGAAGAAGTTTTTTTTTGAAAGTTTTTGTTCAAATGCAACAAATAGTGGAACCTTTTTTAATTCAATGCATAATTTTCTTAACGCGAACATGAGCTTTTGGATAGATTCAGGGGAAGAAGGATCCTGCCTAGTCGTGATTTTATAGAAAAGGATGAAGCAAAAGGGTATAGTTTGATTTATTTAACAATGCGTAGAAACATGACAAATTTAATAAATATAAAAGGTGCAATTTGATTTTTACCTTTGAGGTCTCAGACCCCTAAAATTGTTTAAGGTTTGTACTAGGCAATTAACAAAATTTGGTTTGGAACCTCTTGAAAGCACCAAATCTGCATAAGATTTAAAATAGTGCTGGGATTAACGAATTTAAAGTTTAACAATAAATCAGGTACGATATATGTACTTTGAGAATTCCTACACGGAGTTCTAAAAGTATCAACAAATAACAATTCGAAGTTTTAACAGAGAGAAAAATATAAGAAGAAGTTTCTATAACTTCTTGTATTTAAACAGGGATCACGAGGAAAATGGGGCCAGTACCCTTTCGTGAAACCAGGAAAAGTAGAGTTATAAAACTCACTTATGAACAGAAAATAGAATTCCCCAATTGAAGGGGGAAAGAATTATGATGTGGACTTGCCACAGAAAACAGAAGTTAATTCATTGGATGTGAAACAAAGTTGGGAGGGCGCTTGATAGCAATCGAGGCCTCTTAGAAATTGACATAAGTTGTAGTTTAAACAGCTAGATACATAAATTAACATAAATTTAAAACTTAATTAGATAAAGTTAGTATGGTGTTTAGGAAATGGAAATAGGAACTTTTGGAGAAAGTTTATGGCCGTATTTAATGCTTTCGTTCGAACGCGACACGGATGGTTGTTGAATGGGCACTGTTATGCACTGTAGTCCGTTTAAAAGTTCACTATTGCAATACGGAAAGATTATAAGACGAAAAGTTATTGTAATTCTGGAGATCATTAGTTGAATTTTAATTTGAAAAAGTTTATTGCGTTGTGACGTTTGTAGAATGTAGTTGAATGCAGCGGACAATTTCTAAAGAAGGAAGACAAATTATGCTGACTAGAGGTATTTTCAGCACAAATTCCTCAGTGAGGAACAAGCGTTTCCATATTCAGGTGGAAAGCACTTGACGGCACTACTTGCAAAAAGATAACTTGCTGTAGAAATTTCTAGAGTTGTGAGAACAGTAGAATTGGGCAGAATATCCCGCGGAGGTGAAAGCTAAGTTTTTATAGACAGTGGGTTTAATAAGACTCCCACGGTGTGAGAACTCATTCCCAGATACTCAGTACAAGAAGTACTTTTTCATTTTAGAATGTTAGCTGAAGTAGCCACAAATAAATCAAGAAGATCTTTTAAAGGCAGATATTGCATCACATATAGCAATTTCACACTGTCTATAAAATCAGGTTAAAACATTTAGCTGTTAAAACCAATTAAAACATGGTAAAAACCATTAAAGATTTACTTAGCTCATTTCTGAAGAGTAGGCGATGTTCCTGATGACGGTTAGTTTCAAAAACCAAACATGGCGTCTGATTTAAAACATGTCTCACTTGAACAGGAGACGAGCCTTAGTAAGGCTCCGACTGTGAGCTTTGAAGCCTAACACACAAGTGAGGACCGCAAAACGAAGCACAGAGGTACCAAGGAGGGATGGGGGTGGGGGAAAAACAAAGGAACATACATATGAAATACCAACTCTAGAAATAAAACTAAAAGTAATCTTCAAGGAGTTGATAGTAGGCGTCAAGATCGGAGTCTGGTGGAAGGGTATGCTGTAGAAGTCCTCTTGAGCATGGAGATGTTAGCTGAAGATAGCGGCGACATCTTGTGGCTGGATTGGGAAGGAAGTCCTCTTGAGCATAGAGATGTTGAGGAACTTCAGCAGTTAGCTGCTAGATGCCGCTAAGTTGATCATGGAAGTTATATCTACAACAAACTTACAAAGAAAGTAAGCAAGGTGCTCAAATAAAAGAAAAAGTAAGAAATCACTGTTGGTGTTTGCGAAAAAGGAAGGAGTGAATTAAAGCAAAGAGCAGCAAAAGCTACCTCTATCTTACCGTGTATTTCAAAGAATACACCAAGCTGGGAGGGACAAACACCAACAGAGGGAAGAAACACAATATTAAAGATTGAGAGGAAGGGGGGAAATTAAAGAGATAGGTCTATACCAGACCCAAAACAACTGTGAACATGAGGGAGGAGCCAGATTCAGTCACTCACTCGCGCCAGCCAATCGCATAGCACGGCGTTGCCTCAACTAGCTGCACTCGCTGCGCCGTACGAAATCGTTATTTCTCTCCGCGCACGAAGATAATTAATTATTCAATTTTTTTGATGACTCTATGTTACAGAGCTAAAAATTTTGAACTGACTGTCCAAACCCCGTGACGATACGACCAGCCATTCGGGAGATAACATCTTCCCTTGAACTGAAGGCATAATTAGAGAAGGAACGATTTACGGTAGGTGTTGAAATATTTAGGTTCACTAGGGTAGATAACGAAGAGTAACGGCATTGCTGTATCAATTCAATAGTGGAGCTTTAACAAGTGCTGTGAGCTGAAGTTTTGAACTCATAACAATGTCCCTTAGCAAGCCCAGTGGCAGCCGAACCGTTTTACACAGCCAGGCAATAAATACAATTTTCAGGGTATATGGCCTTTGAAAGAAGCTTTCGAATACAGAAGTACGTGAAAACACAAAATCTGATAACCTGTGTTATTGTGGTATCTGCATTTATGTTTTTATTTGTAACTGAGTCGAATAAAACTCACCTCTTCACAGTTTTACATCACGAGGCACAGTGTAGCCAGTTCTAACCCTGAGACCAGAACTAAACGTCATGATTGAGCCGTGAAACGAATCCGGACCTCACGGGTTGTTGTTGATGATTGTTTTAGGGGCTTTGCGACATCGTAGTCACGTAGCCCCGTGCAATTGGGTGTGTGTGGAATTTGTCTTATAACCTGTGTCACTGTGATTTCTGTACTAGTGGGTGTATTTGTAAGTCAGGTAGGATTTGGGTAGGAAGCGGCCATGGCACGTTAGGTATCATCCCGGCATTTGCCTGGATTAGAAGTGCGAATCCACAGGAAAACCACTTCCTGGATGGTTTAGGTAGGAATCCAACTCACATCTTCCCAGTTTTGCTTCACCAGGCTGAGTGTACCCCGTTCCAGCCCTCAGACTAGAATTTAATTGCTTGGCAGAGCTGTGAATCGAACCTGGACCTCCTGGACCACAGCCAAGAATGCTGGTTGCTACACCAGGAGGAGGACACGTGCACGAATAACGTTGGTGTGATATCTTATATCTGCCTCATATCACAGTGTGCGCACTCCGTTGTGAGCATAGATATTCGTAGCATTAGGCCCCCCAGCTCGTACATGTTCTTACATTCGGAGCGCCTTGTGTTCACGGAGAAGGTCGTTCGTATACTGCGAGTGTAGAGCTGTGTCATCTCAGCTGTGGCAACAGTGCTCAGCTGGACGCACGCTACTGGGCTAGCCCATGTTCACAGTTGTTTTGGGTCTCGTATAGTAATATGCCCACCCTGACCCTTCCATCCCTTCCCGGATAACACTCAGTCACTCTACCGGAGATCCAGACCAGGGGATGGGAGTCATCTCTAACAAGGACCAGGGCCCCCACTTTGATGTCAGGATTAGAAAGAAACCACTTCTGTCTCCGTTGTAATGAAATTAATTATTCCAATATCCACCTCTTCCAGAAAGAATTACGGAGAGCTTCAAGTTTACGCCAAACAATAGGTAAATTAGAATCTCTATAAGAGCTAGGAAGGGGAGGAGGAACAGAAAGAGAAGTGCCTATAAGGAAGTGACCAGGTGTAAGTGGAAGCAGGTCATCAGGATCATTGGAAAGCGGAGTTAAAGGACGAGAGTTAACAACACCTTCAATCAGTATAGACAGCGAATTAAATTCTTCGTATGTCAGAATGCGACTACCTAAAACCTTTTTTTAGATGACGTTTGGTAAGCTTGACGCAAGATTCCCACCTTCCGCCGTGATGAGGGGCATAAGGAGGTATAAACCGCCATTTAAAACCTCTAGAATAGGAGAAGTTAGAAATTTGTTCCATGGCAGAAGGAGAAGTAAGGGCTTTCTTCCACAATGAAGCTGCTCCTTGAAAAGTAGAAGCGTTATCGGAAAACATTTCAGAGGGAACACCACGCCTGGCAGTGAAGCGAGAGACGGCTGACAGAAAGTAAGAAGTAGAGGCATTTGTTTCTAGTTCCAAATGGATAGCGCCAGTAACCATGCAAACAAAAAGAGAAATATAGAGCTTACCAAACAATTTGCGTTTATCTTCAGGGGAATTGCATTGATATTGAAACGGACCCATATAGTCCACACCAGTTAAAGCAAAAGGACGTATAGGAGAAGAGCGGAAAGAGGGTAGATCGCTCATTAATTGAGTATTGACTTTAGGTTTCGCTTTAAAGCAAGGAATGCATTTGTGAATTACAGAGGAAACTTCATGAACTCCATTTATGATCCAGTACTTTTCCCTCAAGAAGCAAAGCAGTGTGCGTGTACCAACGTGCAGGTTACGATAATGAAAGTCACGTATGATTAGGAAAGTTACGTGATGCTTAGAGGGCAAAATAACAGGATGCTTTTTGTCTTAAGAGAGTGAAGAATGCGAAAGCCTACCACCTAACCTGAGTAACCCGTTGTCATCAAGGAAGGGGGCTAAAGCGCGAAGACGACTAGATTTAGGAAGATCTTTGTTAGCTGAGAGCAAAGACAATTCAGTGGAAAAAGCCTTTTGCTGAGTTAGCTGCAAAACTTTAATAGTAGCGAGATTTAATTCGTGATTGGTCAGATGCGGTTTAGGAATAACAGGTTGATCAACCACAAGATATTTCCATCTGAGAAGATAGGCTAAAATTCGAATTAATTTATGAAAAGAAGAATAACGTGCCAACAAGGGAAACGATGCGTTGGAAACAAGACACGAAGCAGTAGATTTAGATACATTAGCGTCAGGAAAGTTGGAGTTTGTAATCGGAGGTTTTGAAGACCAACAAGAAGAGTCTTCGATTAACCACGAGGTCCCATGCCAGTACAACTGAGATGCTAATAATTGAGAAGGTAAACATCCACGAGAAATGATGTCAGCGGGGTTATCAGCACTGGGCACATGCCTCCATTGACATCCAAAGGAAAGAGTTCGAATTTTGGAAACTCTATTTGCAACAAAGGTTTGCCAGTGGATGGGGTTTTTGGCAATCCAAGAAAGAGTGATCATGGAATCGCTCCTCAAAAAGGTTTGCGTAAATTCGACCTTTAAGACTTTATGCAATTTTTTGACAAGTTCTGCGGCCATGAGTGCAGCTCACAATTCAAGCCTAGGCAAAGTAATAGTTTTAAGAGGTGCGACTTTGGAGTTAGCGCAAATAAGGTTGGACAATGAAGATTCATTTCGTGAATTGCGATAAACCAAATATGCACAACAACCGTAAGCTTTCTCGGAGCTGTCGGCAAACACATGAAGGAAGAAAGATGTGTTAGAAGGAGCATTAATTAAATTCCTAGGAATTTCAATAAGAGAAATATCATATAAACTGCTACGAAAAGAGAGCCATCTATTAAGAAAAGAAAGGGAAACAGCTTCGTCCCATTCACATTTGAGAGAGAATAGCTATTGCATAAAAAGCTTGGCTATAACAATAACCGGAGCAAGGAATTGAAGCGGATCGAAAATTTTTGCAATTTCAGATAAAATTTGTCTCTTTGTGTGGAGGAGCTCTTCGGCAAGTGAAACTTTATAGATGAGGGTATCAGTGCGAGTGCACCAGTGTACTCCGAGAGTTTTTATGGATTAGGAATCTCCGCAGATTTTAACGGAAGTGGGGTCTACATCTTCTATGGGGAACTGAGCAAGAAACTCATGGGAGTTGTAATTCCACTTATGAAGTGGGAATCCTCCATTCTTTAACAATGCCTGAAGTTCTAGTGACATGAAAGAAGCTTCCTCAAGAGACGAGAAGGACTGGAGATAATCATCTACATAAAAGGATGTAGTTAGGGCTTCAGAAGCTTTAGAATCAAATAAATGACCATCTTGAGAGGCTAACATACGTAGGGATCGGATAGCAAGGAAAGTAGAAGGTTGCAGAGCATAAGTGACTGTCTTTAAGCGAAATATCTTAATGGGCTTGCTAGTTTCGTCGCGCCACAAGATTCTTTGGAGGTCTTGTTGTTCGGATTGAATTAAAACTTGACGGTACATCTGTTTGATGTCTGCTATGATGGCTATGGGAAATAATCGAAAATTTAAGAGTATAGCAGATAAATCTGAATGAATAGCGGGACCAGAGTAAAGAGTATCGTTAAGACTGTTGCCATTAACGTCAGGTGATGACCCATTAAAAACGACTCGGATGTTATCCATTACAAGATGGTTTTCCACAAGGGATGATGATTTAAGAAAACCGTTTCAATTGGGGGGTGCAATTCGTCATCAGATTTTCTGACAACTTCCATATGATCTAAACTTTCGTATTCGTCCATGAAATCAGTGTACTGTTGTTTAACGAGGGGTTCTTTCTTGAATTTGCTCTCGATAGCAAAGATAGCTTTTCGAGCGTTAGGTTGAGAATTGATAAGTTCGGGGGGATTGAGTAATCTTGGCATCTGAACAATGAACCGGCCTTCAGGAGAACGCGTGGTAGTGTTCAAGAAAAGTTGTTCACAGAATTCGTTTTCTGAAGAGGTTAAGTTAGGAGAATCAATGCTTTCCGGCCTCCAGAACTGTTCCAAATCAATATTAGCGAAATAACATTGCGATATGGGTTGGGAAGAATAATGAGGAAGTTGTCCAGTAACGATACATCCAAAATTAGTGTATCTGGCAACCACGTTTGAAGATAACTTACGAACTTGTTTACGAAGGCAATTCCAGAAAACATTGGCACTCAAGGGTATGCCAATGGGGCCTTGTACATTGAACAGAGTATCGGCTAACCTTAAATAAGAAGGAATATTCAGACCTGAGATATCGACGGAGTGACTAGGAGTATCCTCTCCGATACTGTTGAGGATGAGGCAATAAAGTTTTAGAAAGTTATTTCTGTGACAAGTGTCTGTTATGGTTAGTTTAGAAAACTGAAAAGCTTGTGATTTTAAGCTGTTTATGCCTGATACATTAATAGAAGTAGGGTTTACAGGTAAGCCTAGTTTCTTGATTAATGAATTAGAAACGAAATCATGGGTTGCCGCCGAATCAAGAAGACCGCGTGCACGGACCCAGTTGCCAAAATAATCCTGGACTTTGATTTGGACAGTGGACAATAGTACTTGGGCACTACGTATGGACTCGGCATTTTGAATGTAAGATGAAGCATTAGAACAGCTAGCATTGTCACTTTTCTGAGAAGTAGATGCGGTTGATAACCTTGCTTGATCATAACGATGCAGTAAAGTGTGATGAGCTTTTTCACAATGAAAACAAAGTGTGGTGGACTTGCAATTAGAAGCAGAATGCTTAGGTGAAAAGCAGTTGAAGAATGTTTATTCTGGGAAAATAATTTTCTTCTGTCGTCGACTGACAGTTCTTTAAAAATTTACATAGATATAAGGCGTGGGTATCTTTGCAAAGTATGCACTTTAATGGGTCATTTAAGCTCTTACGGGGTTCGCTTTGAGTGTTTAAAGCGAGAGAACTAGCAATACGGCGTGCACTAGACCTAGTTGGGTAACCAGTGGCGTTTGACTTGAGTTGAGACGAGCTGGACCCGGGTTTTGGGTACTAGATGGTGAGCGTACGCTTTTAGATTTAAGAGACAATGATTCAAATTTAGAACTAGGGGATGAGGGTTCACTTTGGTTAGCTGAAGCAGTTAAGATTTGGCATCTAGCATTTATGAAGGTGACTAAATGCTCGTAAGAGTAATCGTCGTCATTGCAAAGTTCAATTTCCCAAGCTTTGAGGGTAGCAACATCGACTTTAGAAACCACTAAATGTATTAGGAAAGTGTCCCAGTGGTCAGTGGGTTGATCTAATTGGGACAAAGCTTTTACGTGAAGTTGTGTCGTATCAATACGAGTACGCAAACTAGTGACGTCATTGTGCTGTGACGCAGGTAAATTGAATAGAGCTTTCATGTGGCGTTGAATACGTAACAGTAAATTACCGTATCTTTCTTTCAACAGGTTAAAGGCAATGGGGTAGTTTTCAGCACTTAATGGGAGTGCCTCAACCAACTGCAGGGCTTGACCGCGGAGAATAGGTAGCAAATAATGAAATGTATAAATGATTTGATTGTCTTCATTGTCATGAACAAGGGACCAGAAAGTTCATAGAAAGAATCCCAAGTAGATTCGTCTCCAGAGAAGTGGGGCAAATTAATCTTAGGTAGAATTGGTTTGGGCTTGTGAGTACCCTCACGAAAAGAGGTTTGTTGTTCGTGAAGGGAACCAAGAATAGAACCGTTCTTTTTCTGTTCTTCTTCGAGTTGGCGTATTATTTTAAATGCAGAACCTATGCCTTCGTAATATTGGTTTTCTACTTCTACTCGATCATCAGTTTGATTGAGCATACAAGTTTCGATTTCAGTTTGGATGTTGCAATAATTTTCATAAGAACGTTCAAAATCCTTTACGCGAAGTTTTAACAAATCTAGTTGAGCTTGTGAAGGAACTAGCTCTTTGATGTATTTTCTAAATCTGGTTATTTGCCCTTTATAAGAAGCTCGTTTGGAAGTAAGTTTTTCATACTTACCACCCTTGTTTTTTTCTGTAGGAGTCATGGCGAAATAGGTAAATTAAAGTATAACTTACGGAACTGTGGAACCTTGGAAATGCTGTCAGACTGGCAGCAGCAAACAAGTTGAAAGAAAGGGACACACCAAAGGAGACAGGAGCGGCCTCTTCCTCCCTCACAAGCTTTGCACGGTGAAGATATAGCTGAAAAATTCAAAGAAGATATTAATGATTTGCATAATATTGACAAATGGACTCCCCCGGGTTTCTGGGACCAAAGTTTGGGTAGGTTTTTGCTAGGAATTAATCCTACCCCCAAGGGAAGATGATGAGAAAAGGAAAGGGAAGTAGGTTTCGGAATGAAGAACGAGTGTGAGTAAATAGGACGAGAGTCCAACACTAAGCAAACAAAATAAATTTAAATGAGTAAGTGGCGTGTGTCACCGCAAAGCCCGTAGGTATGGACCTGGCCGTAGCTAACGGGAAATGCGGCTGGAGCTTGGGCTATTTGCCAGCAAGTGGCGTTTGTGCTTTCCCTTCCCAGCCTATATTTTAATACTATGGGGAAGGGTGGTAGTCTGGCAATACAAAGAATGAAAGATTTATTGTATATCTTTTGAAGGGAGTTAAGTTTGAACGAATGTTTTGAAAGACGCAACAAGTTTGAATTTGCCGTGATAATTTTAGTTCTTGGAATTGTAAAAATTCCAAGGAGCGACCGAATGCTTCCAGGAAGGGTAGCGATGAAGCAGTTATAGTGCTTTTGGGAACAATTTAATTGTTTTAGAAAATTTTTGGTTTTAAAATTTGGTAAGAACACCAATGGTTGCATTCAAGAAAGGCTATGCGTTTACCCAGCAAAGCGCCGACTAAAAGCTTAGACAAGAAGAAAAACTTAAATTTGGAAAACCAACCATAAGTTATAGAGAAAATCTCAACAAGCAGGAATCTGGCGGAGCTAGCTATACTTGCCTTATTGGCTAGTTAGAATTAGCTGAAAAAGCTAAGAACGACTTTGAAGAAGTATTTTTTTTGAAAGTTTTTGTTCAAATGCAACAAATAGTGGAACCTTTTTTAATTCAATGCATAATTTTCTTAACGCGAATATGAGCTTTTGGATAGAGTCAGGGGAAGAAGGATCCTGCCTAATCGTGATTTTATAGAAAATGATGAAGCAAAAGGATATAGTTTGATTTATTTAACAATGCGTAGAAACATGACAAATTTAATAAATATAAAAGTTGCAATTTGATTTTTACCTTTGAGGTCTCAGACCCCTAAAATTGTTTAAGGTTTGTACTAGGCAATTAACAAAATTAGGTTTGGAACCTCTTGAACGCACCAAATCTGCATAAGATTTTAAAATAGTGCTGGGATTAACGAATTTAAAGTTTAACAATAAATCAGGTACGATGTATGTACTTTGAGAATTCCTACACGGAGTTCTAATAGTATCAACAAATAACAATTCGAAGTTTTAACAGAGAGAAAAATATAAGAAGAAGTTTCTATAACTTCTTATATTTAAACAGGGATCACGAGGAAAATGGGGCCAGTACCCTTTCGTGAAACCAGGAAAAGTAGAGTTAGAAAACTCACTTATGAACAGAAAATAGAATTCCCCAATTGAAGGGGGAAAGAATTATGATGTGGACTTGCCACAGAAAACAGAAGTTAATTCATTGGATGTGAAACAAAGTTGGGAGGGCGCTTGATAGCAATCGAGGCCTCTTAGAAATTGACATAAGTTGTAGTTTAAACAGCTAGATACATAAATTAACTTAAATTTAAAACTTAATTAGATAAAGTTAGTATGGTGTTTAGGAAAAGGAAGTAGGAACTTTAGGAGAAAGTTTATGGCCGTATTTAATGCTTTCGTTCGAACGCGACACGGATGGTTGTTGAATGGGCACTGTTATGCACTGTAGTCCGTTTAAAAGTTCACTATTGCAATACGGAAAGATTATAAGACGAAAAGTTATTGCAATTCTGGAGATCACTAGTTGAATTTTAATTTGAAAAAGTTTATTGCGTTGTGACGTTTGTAGAATGTAGTTGAATGCAGCGGACAATTTCTAAAGAAGGAAGACAAATTATGCTGACTAGAGGTATTTTCAGCACAAATTCCTCAGTGAGGAACAAGCGTTTCCATATTCAGGTGGAAAGCACTTGACGGCACTACTTGCAAAAAGATAACTTGCTGTAGAAATTTCTAGAGTTGTGAGAACAGTAGAATTGGGCAGAATATCCCGCGGAGGTGAAAGCTAAGTTTTTATAGACAGTGGGTTTAATAAGACTCCCACGGTGTGAGAACTCATTCCCAGATACTTAGTACAAGAAGTACTTTTTCATTTTAGAAAGCTAGCTGAAGTATCCACAAATAAATCAAGAAGATCTTTTGAAGGCAGATATTCATCATATATAGCAATTTCACACTGTCTATAAAATCAGGTTAAAACATTTAGCTGTTAAAACCTATTTAAAAAGGTAAAAACCATTAAAGATTTACTTTGCTCATTTCTGAAGAGTAGGCGATGTTCCTGATGACGGTTAGTTTCAAAAACCAAACATGGCGTCTGATTTAAAAATGTCTCACATGAACAGGAGACGAGCCTTAGTAAGGCTCCGACTGTGAGCTTTGAAGGCTAACACACAAGTGAGGACCGCACAACGAAGCACAGAGGTACCAAGGAGGGATGGGGGTGGGGGTAAAACAAAGGAACATACATATGAAATACCAACTTTAGAAATAAAACTAAAGGTAATCTTCAAGGAGTTGATAGTAGGCGTCAAGATCGGAGTCTGGTGGAAGGGTATGCTGTAGAAGTCCTCTTGTGCTTGGAGATGTTAGCTGAAAATAGCGGCGACATCTTGTGGCTGGATTGGGAAGGAAGTCCTCTTGAGCATAGATATGTTGAGGAACTTCAGCAGTTAGCTGCTAGATGGCGCTAGGTTTATCATGGAAGTTATATCTACAACAAACTTACAACGAGAGTAAGCAAGGTGCTCAAATAAAAGAAAAAGTCAGAAATCACCGTTGGTGTTTGCGAAAAAGGAAGGAATGAATTAAAGCAAAGAGTAGCAAAAGCTACCTCTATCTTACCGTGTATTCCAAAGGATACACTACACTTGTTGTGTCAATTTTGGGTGAAATCCATTTGTTAATATAGAAGTTACATGCATTTTAAATTGTACCTATCAGCCGGCTTTGAATCATGTTGGTAGCACTGACGTATATTTGTTAATCCAAATTAATCTAGAATACCAGGTATACGTGTGCATAGTTCAAAGCTGTCGACTTGCATACTTTCTGATGTATTGTTATTTGGTTAAAAAATAGAGAGAGCATTTATTCACAGTTGGCAGCACTGTTGGCTCAAAGAATACGCTCAGTCATATCTGTTTATGTACACATAGCATATGCGAAATTTGGTTGAAATCCAACTGATAGTGTAGAAGTTATTTGCATTTAAAAATTGAACCTATCAGCAGGCTTAGAATAATTTTGGCAACACTGACATGTATGACCTCCTAGACATTAAACTGAAATATTATTATGTATATGTGTGCCAATTTTGGAATAGCTCCCAAGCATACCTTCCGAGATAAACAACATGCTGTTCAAAATTCAATTGCTGTTTTGCAGCAGTTGGTAGCACCGACATCATTATCAAATGTGGGCTTGGGATATTCACGTATATAACTTCACTCAAACCAAATTTGGTTTCGATTGCTGCCGCCGTTTAGGAGTTGATGGGACACACACACACACACACTGCCATACAGACAGACACACAGAAGAACAGACAGACATTTTCCCGGATCGATCTCTTTTTCCTTATTTTTGAAAAATGTGAAAAGTATGCTAAAAATAATGGAATGCAGATATTGAATTTGCAGATAAAAAACTAACTGCTATGCCCAAGATGGCGGGTTGAAACTAGGTCAAAGTCATCGGGATTTTAAGAGCGTAAAAATCCTTCAGATTGCCTTTCTTCGGAAGGGATGTAAAGCCAGCTGGCCCATGTCATAGACTTATGGCATGTAAAAGAATCTAACACTGCAATTGGTGGTGTGTGGCAAAATTCGTAGGTTATATTTGGGTGGTTAGGAAACGCCTTATCAAGTTCCAAAATTCGCCGCTAGTGTTAGGGACAGTAGCATCTAGTAGCCAATGTTGTAGCTACTTGAAATTGAACTTGTTGGAGCCCTCGGGCGTTCAAATCAAAAATGTCCAACTTATGGCCTTTGGCTGCGATTCATTTATGGAAACTGCAGGAGGTAGGAGAATTCCGATACTTGGAATGCAAAATAAGCAGTGATGGATAAAGCATAGAGGAGGATATAAAAAGAATGTTATCAGAGCCAAGGAAAGGTTTTCAATAGTTGATGATGATGATGATGATAATTGTTGTTTTGAGGGGCCTAACATCTAGGTTATCGGCTCCTAATAGTTTGGGTGAACGTAAAAATAGCAATGAAATGGAAACCATGACGAAAATTAAGTTAGACTGAAAATACTTACAAAATAGAACTCAGTTTGAAATGACTCACAAAATGTAGAGTGGAAATATTTACAAACAGTAATTTAGAAGGAAAATACTTACAAAAGGAATTGGGATTGGAAAATACGCACAAAATATAGTTTAGGTTCAAGATACTTACAAAATGCATTGTATATTCGAAATATTCACTAAATGCAACTGAAATTCAAAAGAATTACAATTGAAATTGAAAATACTTACAAGATGCAAATGAGATTCAAAATACTTATACAATACTATTTAGATTGAAAATTCCCAACCAGATTCAAAATACTCACAAAAAGCAATTGAAATTCAAAATAGGCCTACTTACAAAATGTAATGGAAATTGAAAATACTTACAAAATGTAATTTAGATTCTAAATACTCACAATATGTCGGCACGCAATTCAAAATACTGTACTTACAAAATATAATATACTTACAAAATGGAGTTTAGATCATAAATACTTACAAAATGCTCACAAAAGGCAATTTGGATAGAATAAGACTTACAAAATGTAATTTAGATTCACGGATACCCAATTCACAAAACAGAACGGGAATCTTAAAGAGAAAAGGAGTTATAATGAAAAGAGAAAGAAGGCTGATCCCTCGAAATGAGGGAAAGGAAGAGACTCCCTAGGCCTCGGATACCCTAATGCCGTCGGGGTTGGAAGAGAACAAGTGTTGACCAAGAGTGGTTGGCAGGAATGAAGACGGAGAGGAGCAAGGCACAAGTCAATGGAAGCAATGTCGGTTTCAGCTGGGGTCCCGTGGTCGCTAACCCACGTCCCACAAGTTGTGAGTCCCCGGGGGGATTTCAATAGGAAATAAATCTGCATCACAGTATAGATTTAGGTGCAAGAGAGTTACTTTTGAAAGCCATTGTTTGGAGCGTGGTGCTCTATGGAAATCAAACATGGACCACTGGTGCTGCATATATGAGCGGAATAGGAGCATTGGAAATGTGGTGTGACAGATGAACGATGATTAGATGAATTATTTATTTATTTATTTATCGTATGGCTATTAGTGCCGGGAGTGTCCAAGGATATGTTGGGCTCGCCTGAGTCTGTAGCTGCTTCCAGCGGACCCCGTTAGGGTGAGCTACAAGTTACGTTCAATTTCAAGTAGTTCCAACATTCACTACCAGATATCAATGATACCTAGTGGTGAACGTTGGAACTTTGATAGAGCGTTCCGACGAAATATAACCTAACAATTTAGCTGCACGCAAGTTTAGTCTGTGGATGCCATAAATCTATGACATGGGACCGCCGGCTTTACTTCCCCTCCGAAGGAAGGCATACTGAAGGTTTTTTAACAGAGTAACACATGAAGAGGTTGTAATGACCCCGGCTACTACACAGGGGTGCTGTAACGTGTTTTTCGTGGGCATTTTACGCCACTGACATAAGTCAGTAGGAAGCCATTCAATATTTATTTACGCGGCAAATTGTTCAGCCAAGAGAAGTTTTCATGTAATTTATTATTATTATTATTAACTTATTATTATTATTATTATTATTATTAAGATATTTTTGGAGCGTTTTTTTAAATAAAATTATAAGCATATAGATAGGGTTTCAATGTTATAGAAAACACTATCAAGCAAATTATTACGAACAACATTATCGTAGAAAATTATATGATTACGGAATTTTTCGGATTTTGTCAGTTCGAATTTGTTGAGAGAGATGAGTCACTGGGAATTCGGCTAAGGGCTTATTCTTGTCCAGAAGCGTGACGCAAGCGGGGTTGCTGAACAAGAAAAGGCGAAATGGTCTGGAACGGTAATCGACATATTCGTCGCGCCGAGTGTATTGACCCTGAGGAGGGGAGTAGCGCGTGGTGGCTCAGCCAATCAGTGGAGAGCGGGCGACTTGAAGACGGGTCCAGAGAGGGGAGGCGACGAGTGCATATATGGTTTGCGCGCCGTGGAGGCAAGAGGTCTATCTTTGTAAAACTTGACCGTTGTGGTTGCACGTGTGGTTGGTTCCGATGTGATCGGACCATAAGTTATCATATCAACAAGTATCTCTTCAACTAAAGAAGAAGATAACGACATCCAGAAGGCTGTGGGAAGCTCTCTTCAACATCCAGTACGAGGGAAATGCTACGGCAATTTCCAATGGTAAGGGCGAATGACTCAGAACTACATAATCTCTCATTTCTTTGTTTCATATTCAGTATTTCAGTAACTTCATAGCTTGGGAATAAGAGTAAAATCAGTAATTCATCCGACTCCGTTTTCACGTAATTCTCTAGCGGTAATACTCAATTCGCAACGCTCCAATTTAAATTAAAATATATTATTATTATTATTATTAATTTTTCTATACTTGTTTTATATAATAAATTCATTTCTTTTAACCATGCAATCTTTGCTTTCAGTAGGTAGCATTAGATATAGACCAAATTCCTTCTCCTGATACAATTGTTAGTTGGGTTAATGAACAAATCATACCACGATCTGAGTGAAAAGATTCTTGAAGGTGTTCTACCAGAGCAAGGTGTTGTTAAATATAAATTTAGATTTCAACATAGCGTTGAGGTCTTGGCGCCCATTAAGACAACATATCTTAGTCAGAGTAAACATTACATTTGTACGCACAACGTGCACTAAAGGAAACAGTTACACTTGTCACCCAACAGTGAGGGCGATAGAAACCGTTTCACTTGACGCTCAACGTGGAGCAAAGTGGGAAACGTTTCACTTGTCGCTACCAACGTGAGACCGAAAACCTAATAACATTTGTGGAAGAAGAAGGGTATATATTTCTGTGCCTGTATTTTGGGTTGTTTTCATTTATCGGTGTGTATCAGCATGGGTATTGTTGAAGAAGAGATGAAGTTGCGTAGTGGTCACCAGTTGGATAGTGAAGATACGAGCAGTATGGCTAGTCTTGGAAATGAAAGCAGTACAGGGATGTCGGAGGTAAATCCCGATACTGAGGGGGGTAATCAAAACAGTCAAACAGGGTTAGAAAGTTTGCTTCTTCAGTTTATGCAACAAAATAAAATAAGTACAGATGCTTTAAACGCTAGACTCGAACAAAATAGTAGGGAAAATAAAGAGAGTAATAGGGAATTGAGCGATAGTTTAAACGCTAAACTTGAACAAAACAGTAGGGAAAATAAAGAGAGTACTGAAGCTTTAAACGCTAAACTTGAACAAAATAGTAGGGAAAATAGAGAGAGTACTGAAACTTTAAATGCTAAATTAGAACAAAATAGTAAACAAATGAGCAATAAATTAAGTGAGAAATTTGAGGAGAACAATCTAAAATTAGATAAGAAATTCGAACTGATCAGAGGTGAGATCAGAGGGGTGATGGAAGAGAAGGCTAAAGAGATTATTGCAGATGTAGACTGAAAATTAGGGAAAGTACAGGAGGAGTTAGAAATTAGAATCAGTACACAGGCTGAAAATTTAAAAGAACTAGTGCAACTAGAAACACAGCAGGTCAAAAAGCAATTGGGGGGAGAAATTGACAAAATTCAGGTAGCAACTAAAGAGGTTAAAGAACTGCTGGGGGAAAGAATTCATAAAGTTCATGCAGAAATAATCACTGAAGTTATTGCTTTAAGGGAGAGGAATAAGGAAAGCATTAATGAGATTAGTGAGAAACAAGCTAAATTAAGTGGTAAAGTTGAAGCATCGGAAGGGAGCATTATTTAACTGTAACTAATATTGAAAGAAAAGCTGAGGAGAAAATTGCTGAATTAGAACAGAAGTTGAAAGCTAGAATTAGTTTATGTGAATAGCACACACAGGGAAATAGAACTAGGCAAATTCAGTAATCGGCAGGGTTGTCCAATGGAGTTCATGAATACAATAGAAAATAAATTCGGGGAGAGGTTGGAAGATGGTAGTATTGAGTGGTGCCAGGTAGTTGAAATTTTAGAGCAAGCGTTTGTAGGGGAGACAAGAAACTGGTTTGCTGTCTACAGAGACAATTTCGAGAATATTTCAGATTTTAAAGTTAAGTTTTGTGAGAAATTTTGGAATGAGGTAATTCTGTCTCAGCATCGTGAGGGAATAGTGTGTGGGAAATATAACCCGTGAGGAAACTACACTATGACCGAGTACTTTTTAGGACAGGTATTGACATGTAAATATCTGGATGGTTTGAAGTAGGAAAGTGATGTAGTCAGGCTATTACTAAGACATTTTCCATATAGAATCAAAGAAGCTGCCTGTATCCAAAATGTTAAATCTTTTTCACAAGTGGAAAATTTATTAAGTACATTCGATGCTCTGGGAAGAGGTGGTTACGAGGAGAATTTCGGTAGGAACCAGGGTAACAATAATAACAGGCCTAATGAGAATAGGAATCAGGAAGTTCAAGGGAACAGTGGCGAAGGGGCCACCGTCCAAAATAGGGGGAACCAAAATAATAATAATAATAATCAGCAAATCCAGTACAGAGGAAATGGGTATGGTACGAACTACCAAGGTAGAAATAATGATTTTAGGGGTAACCAAGGGAGGTATAATAACAATAATAATTATAACCAGAACAGGGGTCAAGGAGGGAATCAGCCCAATGGTAATAACGGATAGAGAGATACCGTTAACACAACCCAGAACAACCAGACCAGTGCAGTAGTGAGTAGTACTACACCAAGCGGTAGCAATGCTTTAAACACGAACCAGGCTGCGATGTAAGGTCAGAATCTCAGTCTGTAACATGCCATGTCCATACACTTATACAGGAACCCTATGATCTAAATGTAAGAAATGAATTATTACGTGAACTAAATGATGAAGGTATTATTCAGGAGATGGTTAGTAAGAGCCCCATAGTTAAATTTAACGTGTCCGAGGCGTACACAGATGTTTTAATTGATAGTGGTTGTATGAAGAGTTGCATAAGTAGTGCATTTTATGATAAAATGAAAGGAACTGGAGTAAATTTTAGGAGATGCCAATTAAAAGCACTTTTGTTATCACAGCTGTTGGGAAGAGGTCTAAAGTAATTTCTAAGCAGGTTTTAGTAGACATTAAAATTAATAATCATGTAGAAAAGCAGATTTGTCTTGTAATTCCAAATTTAGTATTCAGTGTTATCTTGGGTTCAGAGTGGCTAAGTAGAGTGTCTGGTAACTTATGTTATGATGTAGGGAGTTTGAAATTTAAATGGGGAGATTCTGAAGTAGAAGTAGCGTTCAATGACCATATTCAGAGAAGTAGTGTTGTAGGTGTGATTTGTACTTTAAATGAGATATCGCCAGCCGTAGAGCGGGGTTCTCCATGTTTTGTGGGCAGTGTGATTACGAACGGTAGTCTAGAGGACTCGTTACGTGATGCTGCATTTCAGGGAAATATAGAGGTGGAACAATGCGTTCGGCTCTATGATGTGTTATTGTGTAATAGGAGAGTTTTTGAGGATCGCATTGGTATGGCCAATTGCTATACACATTCATTGAACGTTATTGATAGGTCAGTATTCACAGGACATAGATATCCTGTACATTTCGCTTATCAGAGTGCAGTTGAGGCACAAATTAACCAGATGCTTGAAGATGGGATTATTGAACACTCTAACAGTCCATATGTTAATTCTTTGATCACGGTACCCAAGGCCGACGGCACAGTTCGAATTTGTTTAGACGTTCGTTTGGTTAACAGTAGAATTAGTTCAGATCAGCTGAAATCTATGTCAATAGAGGAATTAATGCAAACATTTTAGGGGAAGAAGTATTTCACTTGTGTAGATTTGAGTTCCAGTTTTTGGCAAGTACGAAGATAGACCATTTACAGCTTTTAGTCATAAATATAACCTTTATCAATTTTGTAGAACACCTTATGGGTTAAAGAGTAGTTCAGCAGCTTTAATTAGGGCTTTAAACATCGCATTAGGGGATGACACAGGAGAGTTTGTAACCATTTACATTGATGATATGGTAATTAGTTCACGCAGTTTTGAGGAGCATCTACGTCATTTAGATATAGTTTTTCAGAAGTTAGATCAGGCAGGGTTCACTTTGAAGCTGTCTAAGTCGTCATTCTGTCAGTCAGAAGTGACATTTTTAGGTCATATAGTGTCGAGTAGTGGTGTGACACCAGAATAAAGTAGGGTTAATAAGATACTTAACGCAGAGGTGCCACAGAATGTTAAACAGTTTAAAACATACCTGGGAATTTGCAACTTTTTCAGGAGGTTCGTTCTTAAATACTCAGGGTTGGTAGATCCATTCAGTGAAGTGCTTAAAAGTGGGACTCGGTGGAGATGGGAGTCCAAGCATGATCAGGCTTTTAGAGCGCTGAAGGAAGGTTTTGAGAAAGCTGTAGTGCTGAAATATCCTTTGAAAGATAAGGAATATGTGGTTATGGCAGATGCTTCACATATAGGCATTGCTGGAGTATTATGTCAGAAAGATGATGAGGATAATCTGTGCATTGTATCTTTAGCCTCGCGAGGACTGACAGCAGCAGAGAAAAGATACACGATTACTGAGTTAGAGCTTTTAGGTATTGTTTTCAGTTTAGGGAAATTTAGAATGTATTTAGTAGGGGGAAAATTTGAGATCCATACAGATCACCATGCATTACTGTATATGAGGACTTGTAAACTCAGTTCTAACATAGATAGATAGATAGATAGATTTATTTACCATCAACAGGATAGGCACCCAATTACAGATGATATAATAAAACATAATAAACATTAAATTTACTTAAAAGCAACTATTTAACTAACCTAGAAACAAACATTGATTCAAGCTTATAAACTAAGTTCTCTACACACTTAAATTAAAATAACAATTATTACACACTATATGGAAGCCTCCGTGGCTTAGGCGGCAGCACGCTGGCCTCTCACCGCTGGGTCCGTGGTTCAAATCCCGGTCACTCCAAGTGAGATCTGTGCTGGACAATGCGGAGGCAGACAGGTTTTTCTCCGGGTACTCCGGTTTTCCCTGTCACAATTTCATTCCAGCAACACTCTCCACTATCATTTCATCTGTCATTCATTTAATCATTGCCCCAGAGGAGTGCGTCAGGCTTCGGCAGCCGGCACAGTTCATATCCTCGCCGCTAGATGGGGGCTTCATTCATTCCATTCCCTGACCCAGTCGGAGACTGGAAGCAGGCTGTGGATTTTTTTACACACTATATATACAACAAACACCTACGATCTTGAGTTCAACAATGATCTACGGATTTCCGTAGGCTTCGAGTAAAATATATCTATAGCGCTATCAAGATGGTTTAGAGAGCGCAACGCCATCAATAACCAGGAATTGGCATGGGCTACAGTTCTACACTTCTGGATCCGGAAAGTGAGTCTTTGCCTTGTATTGCGGCCTGGAACATGAAGCGGAATCAAACACAAAAGGGGCGCACAGTCGATTCTATTGGTCAGACACTTATATAGAAACATGGCGTTGGCACACATGCGGCGAGACCTCAAAGACCGCATACCCATGGTTCCACAGAAGGTCTCATAGTCCAATGTAGAGAGTCGAATGCCCATATACCTACAGCTGATCCACTTCATGAATCTCACCTGCACTCTCTCTAACCGCTGAATAGCATATTGCTGAGAAGGCAGCCATACCTCACAACAGTATTCAACAGTCGACCTTACATATGCTAAAAATAAAATTTTGAGAGAACCTATATTGGCGAATTCACTACAATTTCTCTTCAGAAAACCTAGTAATCTGAACCCCTTACTTGTCACCTTATCTACATGTTTTAGAAATTACAGCCCGCCATCGTTGGTAATTGTTATACTTAGGTCGTTTACTTCATTCACACGCACTAATACAGAGTTACTTATACTATAATTCCTCATGACAGGCGCCAACTTCCTATAAAATGTTATCACATTGCATTTTGATATATTAAGGTCAAGTAACCACTTAGTACACCAATCTGTTGGTAGATGTAGGTCTAATTGAAGCAAGTCACAGTCTGACTCGTGGTCTATTACTCGAAACAGTTTCAAATCATCAGCGTATAGAAGGCAGTTACTATTCTTGAAGACCCCAGTTAAATCATTAATAAAGATTACAAATAAAAGTGGCCCCAAGATGGAACCCTGAGGAACACCAGAAGTTGGAAAGTATGGATTTGAAGTTTGACCATCGGATTTAACAAAGCAAATTCTTTCAGTGAGATAGCTTCTAATCCACTCTAAAATGCAGCCGCCTATTCCATACGCCGACAATTTGATTAATAATGCCTCATGTTGTACGGAATCAAAGGCTTTGGAAAAATCTGTGTATATGGCATCTACTTGTTGACTCCTGTCCAAGGCATTTGATATGAAGTTGACGTACACTGCCAGGTTCGAAACAGTCGAGCGCTTCTGCACGAATCCATGCTGAGCAACATTAATGTACTGGCCGACTGACCTGTATATTCTATTGTACACAATCTTCTCCGCCACCTTTGATAGGAGGGATAGCAGGACGACTGGCCTATAGTTGTCAAAAACCCTTTTGTCACCCTTTTTGAATACTGGAATTACGTATCCCTTCTTCCACTCACACGGAAAGCATCCAGATTTAAAAGATATATTTAAAATTGCACTGAGAGGTATCGCCAACTGAGGAGCACATTCTCTAAGTACAAGACCTGGTATCTCATCAGCCCCAAACGATTTTGCAGTATCCAATGATGACAGAATCTCACACACTTCAAAGGGCGTAGTCCGGATCGACATCAATCCCTGATTACACACGATTGGGACAGACGAGTGACACGGCCTCGCAGGAGAGTGATACTTCTTGAAGCCCTCTGCAAATTTATTAAGAATAGTTTTCTTGTCCTGGATTTCGATTCCATTCTGAAACATAGTGGATGGTAAACATGAAGATTTTCTTTTATTGTTTACAAAATTCCAAAAATGCTTTGGATTGGTGGTTAATTTTGATTCAACTGAGATCACATAGTCTTTGTATTTTCTGTTCTGGAGTCTCTTATATTCCCCCCGTATCACCGAAAATTGAACATAGTCACACCAAAAGCCCGATTTCTTGAACCTTTTTCTGACTCTCTCTTTTTCTTTCAACTTGTTGATTACCTCTGTATCGTACCAAACTGGATACTTCCGAGTATTGATTGTGCGAGTGGGCACTGAATCCTTGATAACTGCTTTGAGGAGGTCGTAAAACAGACTTAAAGCCTCATCAACAGAGGGAGAATTATCCATCAAATACCATGGACACATCGATAGAAGGTCTCTCATGAGGTGAAAATCAGCTTTAGTCCAAGTATATATTACCCTTCTTAGTGATTGTGGACGGATAATTCGCGGCAAGGATAGTGAGAATTCCACAGCATCGTGGTCTGACTTAACTACCTTCTCAGCCTGTATACATTGCGTATGTGCGGAGAGTTGTTCAGAGACTAGCACCAAATCCAGGAAATTGTTATTGCGTGTAGGGAAATGACACATTTGCTGTAGATTAAACTCACTGATAATCTCTAGAAACGATAGGACTTCCTCACATCTTTGCTTTATAAAAGGTTCAGGGGTCCAGGCTAATTCACTGATATTAAAGTCCCCACACACTACGACTATGTCTTGGGGGTTTAAAACAGCTGTGACATTGCCCAGCGTCTGACGCAAATCACTCAGCCTAACCTTCAACTCGTCCGGTGGTAGATAGCAGCACACGATGAATACCGCCCGTCCAGGTTTAGGCCTGACCTTGACCACAAGGCACTCCCAACACCCTGCCAACTCCGGCCTTGATACTGGATCCAGGATGTTTTTCACGGCCACAAGTACGCCTCCACCCTTAGTTTTGGTGTCATGAACGAGTTGTCTGTCTTGTCGAAATATACTGTAATCACTGGACAGTATCTCGTTCTCGTCCACTGCATCATTCAACCATGATTCTACGATACAAATACAATCAATTTCAGCATCACTAAAAGCTAGGTTGAATTCCGATAATGAAGTACACATACTCGCTACATTTTGATAGAAGAAAGTCATATCATTACACTGACCAGGTCCCGGGTTCAATTGCACATCGCCTGACAGTGCCAATAGGAGCATGGCTATCACATTGCCGGACATTTTCAAATACGTGGACCTTTGACAACCACTTGGTAGCTTCAACGCCAGGTACTGTGTTCCATTCAAGCAAAGCACATGGCATGATATTTTAAATTCATTGTTCACAAGGAAGTCTTCCCAGCATTCCACGAACTCGAAATGGTAGCCACGGTAGCCACGAAAACAAACGTTAACCGATATTAAGCAGCATTTAAAAGCCACGAATACGCAAAAGAGACGGAGCGCAGCCGACACCATCCTGTTCGCTGGGTAAAAAACAGTGGGTGAAGTGAAGATGAGGGAATTAGATTGTTCTTCCCTAGTTCAAGAGTCTTAGGACTACGATTATCTTAAATTAAGGTTCTGATTTAGTAGGTGGATTCTTGCTCTGCAGGAATACGAATTCACAGTAAAATATATTTAAGGTAAAGATAACATTCTTGCAGACATGCTATCAAGGGACACTAATTTATATAGGGATTATCCTGTGGTTAAAGCAGAGGACGGTATTTTATTATGTGCATGTGTGGACAGTAGCAACAGGGCATCGTTACAGACACTGAGAAATATGCTAGTGGAGCAACGTGATGACGTTAATTTAAGGGAGCCACTGGTTAGGTTGGAAATAAGTGAAGAAGAGTATGTGAAAGTAGGACGGTTCACGTACAAGATGCAGGATGGGCTTCTTGCACGGAAATGTAGGAATAATCGGTGGGCAATATGTGTTCCTGCCACTTTGCGGGAGGAGCTAATTTGGTTCATTCATAGGGAATTAGGACACTATGGTGCTGCCAAGGTCTTCTATGAAATTGGTCGTGACTTCATTGGAGTAAAATGGGAAGGGATGTTAGGAGGATTTTAGCTAAGTGTGACACCTGTCAAAGGAGCAAATATCCAGTTAAATATTTAGTGGGGGAGAGATCTGCAGTTCTCACCAGTAGTCCCGGCGAACTACTATGTGTGGATTTATTTGGCCCGATCGTTAAAGGACAGTACGGCTATGAGTACATTTTTATAGTTATTGACGGTTTTAGTAAGTATGTCAAGCTATATCCGCTAAGGAAAGCCACGGGACTAGCGTGTAGCCGTCTGATCATTAATAAGTATTGAACCCTTTACCCTCTGATGGATAAATGATTCGATGTTTTATTTCTTCAATTAATAAATATTTCCACCAGCGTCATGAAAATAGCCAGACGGAGATGAGGAAATTTCAAGCATTTGTTGGACACAATGGGGACATACCTGCAGCAGTTTGACAAAAGGCTAAATACTTAGGATTGTGAAAAGATAGACCCTAGCAATGATTCAGAAGGACAGGTGGTGGCCACCTCAAAATAGAAGCGACGCGCAGTGAGACACGCTCATGGTATGTTCATTGTAATATTCGCGCCTAGAAAAAATATGATGCAGTAACGTGAGTGGCTGATGAAAATACTAGACACTCCTACGAGGCCAAGGTCTGATAAAAACCGCCAAGTTGCAGAAAATGTGGAACCAATGGGAGATGAATGCTTACGAGCGCGGCAAGTCTAGCTTGGGCACGCGATGGCTAGCATTAACGCGGGAGATCGGCTAGACAACATCTCTACGATCTATTCTAGGATTAATGGGCATATTCTTGACCTGCGCAATTTTACGAGTTCAGTGATATTTATTTCATTCCTGTACCACTATTATTTTGAGAAATTTTTGTATAATTTCCCCCTCTATCAATAACTAGGGCCGGTTCATTTATAAGTGGCGTGAAGAGCCAAGACATTATTATTACTTTGGTTCGTCTGAGGACGTAAGCTTATTATTGTATTTTGTGTGTCGAGGACACAGGTTACTTTACATTTTGCGCGTCTAAGGACGTAGACAGTTATACTTTTGCGTGTCATGAGGACACAGAAATTATTAATAAATGTGTTAAATTCAGTGATAGATAGTCACAGTACTATATTTTGTAGGGGCAGTATCATCGATAATTCGCCAACAGACTGTTCCGGGGAAATTAGTACCTGAAACGTCGAATTTAGTAGTCAGATATCGAGTGTATAATAATCTAACTTTTTGAATCAGCACGAGAGATGACATCGCTTACCATGGAAGAAGTTTGGAACTATCAACACTCCGTCCAGATGGTTGAGATGAGCTAAGAAACATCTAGTTGGGAGATGGCAGCTGATGTCCTTTGACGGGTGACTGGCCGAGGATGAGTACAAAATAATATTTTTATTATCTGATAAATTAACTTATGGTATATGGGACATATTTTGTTTTGTAAATATTTTGCTTGTGTGATTAACGTAGTATATTTAGTTTTGGTCTGACACACCTTTTGCATGGAAACAGCTCGCATAAATGTTATTAGTAGAAGGTTCTTGTTTGTTTGTTGTTTTAACTAACGTAGCTATGTGGACGACCGTGTTTGCATATGTTACGCAATGCGGTTAAAAACGTCTCTCGGAGATATGTTGTGTTTCAGAAGTAGGACTGAATTAATATAATTATACAATAGATTGGAGGGTAATTAATCTTTTTAAGGTTTATTATTGATCAGATTCAGTGAGATTATTGCCTTTGGAGCAATGTGATTTGTGACGAAGAGCAGTCAGCTCTATCGTAGGTTTTAATATTTTTTAAATTTGTTTGTGTGCATCTATTCAGCCGACCTGTGTGAAAAACGTAATGTCATTTCTAGCAGTGTGAGTGTGTGTATTTTGTGGTCGTTACAAGCGGGAATTTCAGCGTAGACTGATTTCTGTCAGCTTGGTGCCAAGTCCATATTGTTACCTTGCGAGGGCAATTGTGGCTATTTTGATTAATGTCTGACCATATGTTCAGGTGGTTGAGATTTGTTGCTGTTGATTCTTTGAGATAACGGTACAGCTGGTCAGTTATTTTTACACACTGGAGTTGGGGCAATGACAAGTATTGAGGAAGGGGGAGCTGTTTCACAAGGCGGGCTGAAGGTTGCAAGCGAGGTCATTAGTGGGGAGTGCTTTGGCTCCGTTATTACTTGAAATACAGAATTAAGAACTGATCAATGGTAAAAATTGTTTAAATAAATGGGAGTTGCCTACGAATCACTATAATCTCCGAAGCGTTAGCTTAACGTGCATTTTTGTTCATATAAAGTAATCTCAGCCGGTCAGGCTTTTGTTGTTGTTGGTTTTAGTCCATGTTTATATTCCATATCAGTGACTCGTGAAGTCACATGCGATGCTGTTTTTCCTTGTTTGTGTATTGAGCAATTGGCCGGAGTTGGCAGCTCATTTTGTCAAGTGCGTCATCGCGCTAATGGAGGGTCTCGAGGGAGATTCCTGTAAATAGTAGATTTTTAGTGTGTGTGTCAGCATTAAATTTTTTGAGGGTTTTTATTAGTGTCATGTCTCAAATCCGTAAACGTTGATTTACGAGATGATTGTTCGTAAGCGTCGTGGCTGTTAACCCGCTGTAAATGAACGGTCATCCAAGTACTCATTCCTCGTAGTTAGTCATTACGCGTACATAAAATCCAAATGCAAGTGAGTGGAACCAGAATCCACATTTTTATAAAGGGGAGATCCGTCTGACTCCTCAACATTGATAGATATTCCTGTCATGGGAAAATTCAGGGAGGATTTTTTATTATTGTTGTTTATATTCTTTTTATGCACTATTAGTCATTAAATCATGTTATTATTTTACGTCTTGTCACCTTTCTTTCTTAATTATAGTTTTAATCCTATGACCCTTACCTCAGTAGAGCATGTTGTTTGGCGAACGTAAACATCACACTAGGAACTGAGCGCGACCCCTTGATCAAGATTCTTGCATATAAACACTGCTATTCTGAAGGGTTCATAGGATGTAAAACTGGCGCGGCCAAGCGTGGGGCGGTTCACTGTGGTGTAACGGCAGAGAAATTGCACATGTAAATGTAAGCGTAGTTGGGTTTTCAAACTGACGCAACAATGAAGGTGTAATTTTGTTGCTGGTTCGCTGCTGGAACACATTTAGTTGGCGTATTTGAGTAAAACTGACAAGCCACAAGCGGAGGCAGATATGACAGTATTTTAATCACCGGAAAGTGATATTTTATTAAAAGTAATTGAGGCGAAGAGGATACCGCCAAATGTGTGAAATATAAATTAAAATCAGGAGTTTGCAATGTAAAATACGGTTCACGTTTTTGTCTATTGAATTAAAATAAATTAATATACGTGATACCGGGCGCCCAATGATGAAAGTTAAAACTAGATTTGTTTAGAAAGTCAAACTCATGAAAATGTTAGGAGGCTGGTAGCCTTATATGACAATTAATACTTTGTTAATTAGTCAGTGTTAATATCAGATAAGGATAACAATTTAATGACTGAATATGTGTTTGGGTTTAAATTAAATTGAGTAAAATTAGAACCACTCAGAGATGCAATCGACTAGTGGGTTAAATGTAAAAATAAATGAACTGAGTAGGGTAAAGACATTAAATGTGCATTGGATTGTATGTGTGTGTCAAGGGGCATTGCTTTATGCCATTTCCCTAATGTCTCATATAAAGTGTATAACATGGCAACGGTGGAACAGAATCAAGAAATCATTGAGAGTGCGGCTAGGAGAACACAGGAATTGTTGGACACTAAATTGGCAGAACAAAGTGAGTCACTAAACACAAAATTATCTGAACAAATAAACACTAAACTATCAGAACAAAGTGAATCATTGAACACTAAATTATCAGAACAAAGTGAAGCATTAAACGCGAAATTATCTGAACAAATAAACAATAGTTTGTTAGAACAAAGTGAATCACTAAACAATACTATGTTAGAACAAAGTGAGTCTATAAACAAATTATCCGAACAAAGTGAATCATTGCGGACACAATTAAATAACTGTAGAATTGAACAAAATGAATATCAGGCGGAACAGGCTAGATTACTAAAAAATGAAATCAATGACACTATAAATTCGCAGTTAGAGGCGCAGAATGTTAAAAACACGAACCAATTAGCTTCGTTAACCGCAGAGATGAAAGATCACACTAATCAACAGATGGTATTGCTGGCCCTAGATGTTAGTAAAAACAACGAAAAACAATTAGATCAGATTAAGAAAATGGAATGTAGTTTTGATCAAAAACTTAGCATTCTGGATGAAACGGTGTTAGCTAAATTAGAGCAAATTGAACTAGCATGCACAATGAATACAAGCGAGGTCAAGATAGCTCAGGATAAGTTAGAAGGACGATTTAAGGAAATGGAAAAGAGCGGCAAGGTCATTCAACAACAATTATCAGCGGTAGATGAAAATATATCCGGCATAATTAAAGATATGGACCGTCTCGAAATAAAATCAGCGGAGCAATGGAAAAGCCCAGAAGCGGATCAGAATCAATTAAAGAGTACCATCGACGAAAATAGCGCGAGATTGGAAGATAGGCTGAGCCAGATAGAAAGCAATCAGGATGACACTAAAAGCCAGTTTGAGGAAAAAGTAAGCACAATTAAGGAGCAAATAAGGAAAGATTGGCGAAAAATGAATATCGATTCTAAAGAGGAAAGATCAACCATCCTTAAGACAGTAGGCGAAAATCATACTCGTATTCAAGCATTAGAACAAGAAATTAAGAGTAAATTTAAAGAACAAACAGACAGGATCATTAAAGCTGAACTGAGGTCGTTAGAAAAATCCTCGATATTTAAAACGGGAACAATGAGAGATAGGCAGGACGACTCAAATAGCCCGGGGGAGGCAAGCACAGCAGGGAGTCAAGCTCAGACAGAGAGCCCATTAACAGCAAACACGGAAGGGTTTCGCAAGAATATCGAATGGAGTTCCACGCCACAACACGGTCATCAGCCCACACAACTTATCCAAGTAATTCGCTCGAACGATTATAAACCGCAGAAATACACGGAAAATTCAGGGGTGACACCTAAAGCCTTTATTAAAGAAATTGAAGATCATTACAATGACACTGGGGTACCTGAAGCACGTAGATTGAGGATGATGGAAAGATTTTTATCAGGAAATGTCCTTACATGGTTTTTAAGCTTCAAATATACATTTGGAACTATGACAGATTTCAAATTAGCGTTTCTGCGCAAGTACTGGTCGCCAGCAATACAACAGAGTCTAAGGATGGAGCTTTACTCTAGAAAATACCAAACTACCCAGCAAACGAAATACTCAGATTTCTTTAACATGCAAATGCTAAAATTTCGCGACCTTGATTACCCTTTAAATGAAGCGGATCTGGTGATGAGTATAGCGCGGCAATTACCAGTCAACGTGCAGCATGTACTAGTCGCAGCGAACGTTAGTACGGCCTTACATGCAGAGCAGGTATTACGCCAGATAGATGAGACTACATCTTATAATCATTATAGAGGAGGAAGACAGCTGGAGTTAGTCAATACGACAGAGGTCATAAAACCAAAACAGGCAAACACTAAAACGCAGGGTACTAATACAAGCACCTCCACACCAAGGCGAAACCAGGAAGAAGGAGAAAACAGACCATACCAGCGTAACGAGAATAACTATAACAATAGGTCATACCAAGGTAACAATAGATATCAACATAGAGGGTATCAGCAATGGCGTGAAAATCGAAGGAATGAAAGGTCTTATGGAAGATACGGTGATTACAATGCTAATCAAAGATGGAAAGGAAGGAGAGATCAAAATCAAGGAGAGCCACGTAATTATCGAAATGACTGGGATGATAGGCACGCTCAATCACAAAATTACCTAGAGGAATTACACGCTAGTCAAGATGGAGAGCTAGGAAGATGGGAAAAAGCCATTGGGAACATGAAGAATCCAGACACACATACTGAGGAAGCTGGAAGTCTACTGAGACAAGAGGAATATCAAGGGCATGGGCGACAATAGGATGATGGGAGTCGCAATGGAGCTAAAAAATGCTAAATTTGGATAAAGAAGACAGTCTACAAACGCAACAGTCGGAAGTTGAAGATGGATGGATAGTAGCGAACATACAAGAATGGATTGCTTTGCCAGAAGATTGCCTGGAGGAGACGGTGAAACCACGGAACGATGAAATTAGGCAGTTACCCATTATTTACGCGAGGATTGGTTGAATTAATATAAGATGTTTATTGGATACGGGGTCGCAGATCAGTCTGGTATCGGAGGCCTTGGTTCGAGAGTTGGGACGGAGTCAAAATATTCCTGTAATTCCCGTACCACAACTCAAAGTGAGGGGTGTTATTCCTGAACGCACCGTCACTTGCAAACGTCAGGCATACTTAGAGCTGAACATTTTGGAACACACTTTTGGGCAAACATTCATTATCAAGGCAAAGATGAATTTCAATATAATTCTTGGTGCAAATTTCATTTGTGACTATCAAGCAGTGATAGATTTGCACAAGAATACAGTCAGTTTTAGAGAGTATGATCAGCTGAAGAACGTGGGATTGCATATGGATGAAATCACTACCGGAAGAGATGTAAATTCTTGGGCATTGGAAGCAATATCGGAAGAGACGGAAGAGGAGATACGAAAGGCAGAAGATAACATCATAGAAGGAGCTGTTGTGGAATTAGATGAGGAGAGTGAATCCCAGGAGATATGGTCTTTATTAACGGAAGGAGATGACAGTGAGGCACAATTTGAAGAGTTACTACAGGAGCGGCTCAATGACATTCAACTTGGGGGTGAACATAGAAAACAATTGGAAGAGATTTTAAGGAAGCACAAAACAGTATTTGATACAGTACATGGAAAAATATTAAATTTCAAATATTCAATGCAAGTCGAGGATTGGTCACCCTTCAAAAGTAGATTGTACCCAATTCCTGAAAAATATCGTGGTCAAGTTAAGGTCATTATAGATGAGATGTTACAAGCTGGAGTGATAAGGAAGACACCTACACCTTATCTAAATGCGATTTTGGCAGTCACAAAACCAAATGGATCTATTAGACTTTGTTTAGATGCCAGAAATCTCAACATGAGACTCATTTTTCCTGAGTATGACAGAGCGCCAATTATCAGAGACGTACTAAAAGGCTTTAAAAACAAAAGCATTTATTCATCAGTTGACTTGACGTCCAGTTTCCACCATACTGAATTGGATGAGAAGTCACAGCTTCTAACTGGCTTCTTATTCGATAACCAAACGTTTTGCTTCGTCCGAATGCCCTTTGGAGTCAAAACAGCGGGCTGTGCTTTAATCCGAGCCCTGGACCGGAATCTAACCGAGGAGGTTAAGGAGATGACGGTACGCTACATTGATGACATTCTGCTGGCATCCAATAACATTGAAACTCACATGGAAAATTTAGATAAAGTATTAGGCAACCTGAATGCATCAAATTTCAAAGTAAACCTGAAGAAATCGCATTTCTTCAAGAGCGAGATCTTATATTTGGGTCACATCATTGACAAGGAGGGAGTGAAGCCAAATCCAGCTAAGATCGAAGCGATAAAGAATTTCCCTACACCAACGAGAGTCAAGCACATTCGGGCTTTCTTAGGCGTAACGGGATTCTTTAAGGAAAACTGTCCAGGTTACACGGAGACTGTAGCTCCAATGCAGGAAATGCTAAAAAAGAATAATAAATGGTTATGGAATGCGGAGTGTGAGAAGGCGTTCCAAGCAACAAAACAGCTACTGGAAAACTGCATTAAGTTAGGATATCCAGATTTCAAGCACAAATTTATAATCCAAGCGGATGCTTCACTAATTGGTATAGGTGCTATGCTCTACCAAGAAGATCCAGCTAACCTGCAACATAAATCATATTTGGCATTTGTCAGCCGAAAATTGCGTAAGCACGAGCGCAATTACACTGTAACGGAACTAGAATTGTTGGCCATACATCATGCGCTTCAACAATGGAAAATAATAATTTATGGATACCCCATTGTTGTCAGGACTGATCACAAGGCACTAACATTCCTGTTTAAGACGTCGATGGCAAGCGAACGTGTGACACGTTGGTCTATATATATTCAGCAGTTTAGCATTGAGATTGAACATTGTCCAGGAAAGATGAACGTGATTCCGGATGCACTCAGCAGGAACCCAGAGCCTGATAGTGAAGAAACAGCGATGGTACAACACTTGGAGTTAACACCGAAGGACCGGGAATCCTTGGAGGAGTTACGTGAGATACAGCGAGAACAGGAAGCGGAACCATGGATGATGCTATTAATTCAATACTTCAGAAAGCAGCTACCTACAGGACCACCTGCATTTCGAGAAGCGAAAGCAAAAGAAGGAAGATATGTTTATGTCAACAATTTGCTGCACAAATGGGTAGATAATGACCACACCAAGTTACGCATATTAGTACCTGCATCCTTACAGCGAGGATTGACATGGCATACTCACGAAAGTTACGGACACGTCAGATTAGACAAGTGTGAAGCGACAATAGGAGATACATTTACATGGCCACGAATGAGAACAACTATATGTGACGTCATTACGACTTGTGATCCGTGTCAGAGAACAAAGCCCAATAATTATTTAATGAGGCAGTATCCTAGACCATTGCTACCTCAGAAACCCTGCGAGCTACTGGCCCTGGATTGTTTCGGTCCAATTCCGAAAGGAAGGCGAGGTTGCCGTCACTTGCTAGTGTGCATTGATGTATTTTCTAAGTTTGTCGTATTATGCCCCATTCAGAAAACTACATCGAAACGAGTACTCAGTCGTATTCGAAATAGAGTTATTCCAATCCTTGGAAAACCAGAATTTATATTGTCAGATCATGGCAGTTAATTTACAAGCGCCGAATTCAAGAATGGTATGGAGGACATGGGTATAAAACACGTTTTAAGCAGTATCCGACATGCCCAAGTTATCCAAGTGAGAGAGCAATAAAATGTGTAACATCATACTTGAGAATCTTCATTCCCAAAGAACATCATAAATGGGTGGATAAAATTAAGGATGTAGAGACATGCATGAATTCTACCAGGCACGAGTCAACAGGACAGATCCCTATGGTCCTACACAAAAACGAGTATCCAGTGAGAACGTGGAAAAGCATCATTAACTGCCCACAAGATCCCATGATAGCACCTGACCTGCGAATTGAGAGAACGAGAGCCTACATGAGAAAACAAGCAGATCGCAGATTACGGCGAGTGAGAAATAAGAGGTTTCACAGTGATCTTGAAATCAACCAGCTCGTTCTGGTGAAACGACCCGCTACATCGGATCCAGAGAAGAAGATCTTCAGCAAATTCTGCGAAAGGTTCATAGGACCCTATTCTATTGTAAGAAACCTGGGAAATAATGCATACAGAGTGAAAGAGTTAAGCACAGGAACAATGTCGGTCTACAATGCAGCCAACTTAAAAAAGTATCGAAGAAGTGAACCATGAGAGCGCCAAACTAATGATGCAGTTTAAATATATGGACGTCCTTTATCAACCAAGTGGATGGGGAGCAGTTGAGTACGGCACGTGAAGAAGGAAGTGGAATTGGTGTTGACAAACATTAACGAGACGACAGAGTGTTGCCTAAGGCACCAGCGCGTCATGCAAGCAGTTGAGAGGGTCATTACAAGCAGGAAATGAAACGAGTAAATGCCATTCAAGACAGGAGCGGCTAGACCAAGTAATAGAAAAGGGGTGATTCTGAAATAAAACAAATTGGCCTACGGAAGTTTTTTTTTTTAAATTATCGACTTTCTCCTAAGTTCGAAATTTTGTGAGTGGAGGAGTTGTGAACCCTTTACCCTCTGATGGATAACTGATTCGATGTTTTATTTCTTCAATTAATAAATATTTCCACCAGCGTCATGAAAATAGCCAGACGGAGATGAGGAAATTTCAAGCATTTGTTGGACACAATGGGGACATACCTGCAGCAGTTTGACAAAAGGCTAAATACTTAGGATTGTGAAAAGATAGACCCTAACAATGATTCAGAAGGACAGGTGGTGGCCACCTCAAAATAGAAGCGACGCGCAGTGACACACGCTCATAGTATGTTCATTGTAATATTCGCGCCTAGAAAAAATATGATGCAGTAACGTGAGTGGCTGATGAAAATACTAGACACTCCTACGAGGCCAAGGTCTGATAAAAACCGCCAAGTTACAGAAAATGTGGAACCAATGGGAGATGAATGCTTACGAGAGCGGCAAGTCTAGCTTGGGCACGCGATGGCTAGCATTAACGCGGGAGATCGGCTAGACAACATCTCTACGATCGATTCTAGGATTAATGGGCATATTCTTGACCTGCTCAATTTTACGAGTTCAGTGATATTTATTTCATTCCTGTACCACTATTATTTTGAGAAATTTTTGTATAATTTCCCCCTCTATCAATACCTAGGGCCGGTTCATTTATAAGTGGCGTGAAGAGCCAAGACATTATTATTACTTTTGTTCGTCTGAGGACGTAAGCTTATTATTATATTTTGTGTGTCGAGGACACAGGTTACTTTACATTTTGCGCGTCTAAGGACGTAGACACTTATACTTTTGCGTGTCATGAGGACACAGAAATTATTAATAAATGTGTTAAATTCAGTGATAGATAGTCACAGTACTATATTTTGTAGGGGCAGTATCATCGATAATTCGCCAACAGACTGTTCCGGGGAAATTGGTACCTGAAACGGCGAATTTAGTAGTCAGATATCGAGTGTATAATAATCTAACTTTTTGAATCAGCACGAGAGATGACATCGCTTACCATGGAAGAAATTTGGAACTATCAACACTCCGTCCAGATGGTTGAGATGAGCTAAGAAGCATCCAGTTGGGAGATGGCAGCTGATGTCCTTTGACGGGTGACTGGCCGAGGATGAGTACAAAATAATATTTTTATTATCTGATAAATTAACTTATGGAATATGGGACATATTTTGTTTTGTAAATATTTTGCTTGTGTGATTAACGTAGTATATTTAGTTTTGGTCTGACACACCTTTTGCATGGAAACAGCTCGCATAAATGTTATTAGTAGAAGGTTCTTGTTTGTTTGTTGTTTTAACTAACGTAGCTATGTGGACGACCGTGTTTGCATATGTTACGCAATGTGGTTAAAAACGTCTCTCGGAGATATGTTGTGTTTCAGAAGTAGGACTGAATTAATATAATTATACAATAGATTGGAGGGTAATGAATCTTTTTAAGGTTTATTATTGATCAGATTCAGTGAGATTATTGCCTTTGGAGCAATGTGATTTGTGACGAAGAGCAGTCAGCTCTATCGTAGGTTTTAATATTTTTTAAATTTGTTTGTGTGCATCTATTCAGCCGTCCTGTGTGAAAAACCTAATGTCATTCCCAGCAGTGTGAGTGTGTGTATTTTCTGGTCATTACAAGCGGGAATTTCAGCGTAGACTGATTTCTGTCAGCTTGGTGCCAAGTCCATATTGTTACCTTGCGAGGGCAATTGTGGCTATTTTGATTAATGTCTGACCATATGTTTAGGTGGTTGAGATTTGTTGCTGTTGATTCTTTGAGATAACGGCACAGCTGGTCAGTTATTTTTACACACTGGAGTTGGGGCAATGACAAGTATTGAGGAAGGGGGAGCTGTTTCACAAGGCGGACTGAAGGTTGCAAGCGAGGTCATTAGTGGGGAGTGCTTTGGCTCCGTAATTACTTGAAATACAGAATTAAGAACTGATCAATGGTAAAAATTGTTTAAATAAATGGGAGTTGCCTACGAATCACTATAATCTCCGAAGCGTTAGCTTAACGTGCATTTTTGTTCATATAAAGTAATCTCAGCCGGTCAGGCTTTTGTTGTTGTTGGTTTTAGTCCATGTTTATATTCCATATCAGTGACCCGTGAAGTCACATGCGATGCTGTTTTTCCTTGTTTGTGTATTGAGCAATTGGCCGGAGTTGGCAGCTCATTTTGTCAAGTGCGTCATCGCGCTAATGGAGGGTCTCGAGGGAGATTCCTGTAAATAGTAGATTTTTAGTGTGTGTGTCAGCATTAAATTTTTTGAGGGTTTTTATTAGTGTCATGTCTCATATCCGTAAACGTTGATTTACGAGATGATTGTTCGTAAGCGTCGTGGCTGTTAACCCGCTGTAAACGAACGGTCATCCAAGTACTCATTCCTCGTAGTTAGTCATTACGCGTACATAAAATCCAAATGCAAGTGAGTGGAACCAGGATCCACATTTTTATAAAGGGGAGATCCGTCTGACTCCTCAACATTGATAGATATTCCTGTCATGGGAAAATTCAGGGAGGATTATTTTATTATTGTTGTTTATATTCTTTTTATGCACTATTAGTCATTAAATCATGTTATTATTTTACGTCTTGTCACCTTTCTTTCTTAATTATAGTTTTAATCCTATGACCCTTACCTCAGTAGAGCATGTTGTTTGGCGAACGTAAACATCACACTAGGAACTGAGCGCGACCCCTTGATCAAGATTCTTGCATATAAACACTGCTATTCTGAAGGGTTCAGTATGTACCTGAGTATGGCCGTCCTCTCAGGATACTATCTGACAGTGTACCACAGTTTACTGCAAAGAAATGGAGAACCAGTATGCAGGAAGCTGGTATTTCACACGTTCATTCCTCTGTAAGGTACCCTTAGGGTAATTCTGCAGAGCGTCCATTAAGGGAAGTGGCTCGTCTTTTTCGGACACTAGTGCATGACAAGCATACGGCCTGGGTTGGACATCTTCCCAAAGTCGAGACTTGGCTGAATCCTGTCCAGCATGAGAGCACGAAATTGACGCCATACGATGTTCACTTCGGAAAGTGACCACAAAATGAACTAGCAAGGGTGTTGGGTTTAAATGAGGAAAAGCAACCAGGGATGGATTACATTGTCCAGTTGGCGAAACAGAATTTATCTAAATCAGCACAAAAGAGAATTCGCCAACAAAAAGAAACTAAATTTGACCTATTCGAGCCGGGAGACAGTGTCTTACTTAGAGAGCCGAAACAGTCAAATAAGCTAGAGAAAGTCATGTCCAAGTTCTTTTATCTCTAGGAGGGCCCATTTATAGTTTCCAAACGTATTGGCAAAACAGCATATGTGCTGGAGGATAGTAAGGGAAACAGATTATACGGGACGTATAATATACATAGTCTACGAAAGTATGTGTCATAGAGTAAGTGTGTGTAGCTGGCGAGCCAGCCTATCAAATGAGTAAGTGTGGTATTTGGTGCGTGGAAGATCTGGTCTTCCAGCCAGGCGTATCAGAAGTCACACAGGGGGGTAGTATGTAAGTAATTGAGAGTTTTTAAGGTACAGGGAAATATGACGGGATTGTCGGATGCTCTTGAGCACTAAAATGTCTCGATACACCAAGGCCAGAATTTGGTAGCGCTTGTGAATTCCCATTTGTCTCCTAGAGATGGGTGAGCGCTTGAACAGGGTATTTTTGCTTAAGGCGTCCACGAGACAAAAGATGGGCCACCAGAAGGCGAGACAGTCCTTCATGAAACTCATACATAACAGCACACGTGATTTCTGTTTACGGCCTCGCCATGTAAGAATTGTAAGTGTGTAATTTAAGGTAATTAGTACAAAGGTATTATTTGAGTGAGGAGGACTGGTCTGAGTTGTGAACTAGTATTAAGTAGAATTTGGTCTACAGGAACTTAAGAAGACAGGGCGATTACGGCACAGAAATATTTGGTGTTATATGTAATGCGCACTTACTGTTTTTTTTTCAGAAGTCAATATTAATTTCGTCTTAAATACAGAGAGATTAAGTATTATGGTCACGATGCGCTGCAACAATAGTGTGATCGTGTGCTCAGTGAGATCAGTTATATTAAGTTTCACCAGAACGAAGCGACCTCCAGTGAAATTAGGAAGTTCTATGGGGATATCTAAATATCAGAACACCTTTGATGCGTGTGATGTGACATCATATATACATAGTGCTCACACATTATTTATTTCTATCTATCCCAACATAGAGAAATTTGAGAGGCGGAAATATCCGTGGAACAATATTCTATATGAAAAACATTGGACTGGTTGCACAGTGCAATTCAAAATGACAACAAACTTTGACGCAAAGTGCGTAAAGAAAATTATGAGTGTATATATATGTAATTTAGGGTGATTTCATTTATGTAATATGTATTTTGGATGGGGATTTTATTAACGTGTCTGGGATAATCACATGATGGACCGTCGTCACGGTAAATCATCCGATGATCCGAGGCGGATATGTAACGTGTTCTTCGTGGGCATTTTACGCAACTGACATAAGTCAGTAGGAAGCCATTCAATATTTATTTACGCGGCAAATTGTTCAGCCAAGAGAAGTTTTCATGTAACTTATTATTATTATTATTAACTTATTATTATTATTAAGATATTTTTGGAGCGTTTTTTTTAAATAAAATTATAAGCATAGAGATAGGTTTTCAATGTTATAGAAAACACTATCAAGCAAATTATTACGATCAACATTATCGTAGAAAATTATATGTTTACGGAATTTTTCGGATTTTGTCAATTAGAGTTTATTGAGAGAGATGAGTCACTGGGAATTCGGATACAGGCTTATTCTGGTCGAGAAGCGTGACGCAAGCGGGGTTGCTGCATCAAGAAAAGGCGAAATGATCTGGAACGGTAATCGAAATCCACGTCGCGCCGAGTGTATTGACACTGAGGAGGGGAGTAGCGCGTGGTGGCTCAGCGAATCAGTGGAGAGCGGGCGACTTGAAGACGGGTCCAGAGAGGGGAAGCGACGAGTGCATATATGGTTTGCGCGCCGTGGAGGCAAGAGGTCTATCTTTGTAAAACTTGACCGTTGTGGTTGCACGTGTGGTTAGTTCCGATGTGATCGGACCATAAGTTATCATATCTACAAGTATCTCTTCAACTAAAGCAGAAGATGACGACGTCCAGAAGGCTGTGGGAAGCTCTCTTCAACATCCAGTACGAGGGAAATGCTACGGCAATTTCCAATGGTAAGCGCGAATGACTCAGAACTACATAATCTCTCGTTTCTGTGTTTAATATTCAGTATTTCAGTAACATAGCTTGGGAATAAGAGTAAATTCAGTAATTCATCCGACTCCGTTTTCACGTAATTCTCTAGCGGTAATATTCAATTCGCAGCGCTCCAATTTAAATTTAAAATATATTATTATTATTATTATTAATTTTTCTATACTTGTTTTATATAATAAATTCATTTCTTTTAACCATGCAATCTTTGCTTTCAGTAGGTAGCATTAGATATAGACCAAATTCCTTCTCCTGATACAATTGTTGGTTAGGTTAATGATCAAATCATACCACGATCTGAGTGAAAAGATTCTTGAAGGTTTTCTACCAGGGCTAGGTGTTGTTAAATATAAATTTAGATTTCAACATAGCGTTGAGGTCTTGGCGCCCATTAAGAAAACATATCTTAGTCAGAGTAAACATTACATTTGTACGCACAACGTGCACTAAAGGAAACAGTTACACTTGTCCCCCAACAGTGAGTGCGATAGAAACCGTTTCAGTGTGTGGGGGTTAAACACCTGTACGATTATAAAAACAGCAATAAACATTCACACCTAACTATACCTAAGTGACCTAATAAATAAAACCCTTCAGCTTCTGGTAAAATTGATAATATATTGTCATACCAGACATAAGACACACATTTCGCAGGATCCTCCTCGTACAGAATAATAACACTCCCTATCGTATTTCCACAGATACACATATGACATGATATAGATGACCCTCAGGAATAAAGTTGATCGGTACTTACAGATGTTGGCTCCAGCAGTGGTGACCTAACTCTACTAATTCTGGGGTTATTTGCTCCCAAAAGAATTAGGCCTATACTCGCAGCACAAATGATTTGATTCACACACCATTCCTACTTTTATGATTACTTATTACGTTTGTTACTTTTGTACCCAGCATCCAATGATTTACTTTGCGTCGATGATCTAGTATCAGACCAATGTTTGGAATCCGTTCGTGAATTTACTAATGCGGAGCATATTTGACTCGCATCCTTGGACGAATAAATTGCCGCTATAATTGCAATATAGATGTACAGATATTAGCCTACAATACTTCATGCTGTTCGAAATGTGTAACCTAGGCGATATACTCAAGACTAGGCTCATCATTCAATTAAGAACTTATAGCCAGCAACTCCGTTATTGTATCCAAAACCACAATTAGTGTAATACTGTAATGTCTTATCCTCCACACACAAGACCAAAAATACAAGTCCACTCCCGTCCGGAGTTCTAAATAGAGACCCGCTCCACACGCGGTCCAAAATAAGAGACTACAACGCCCCGCGTTCTGAATAAGAGTGTCTCCCAATGCCTTCCACAAAATCCCAAGTACCGCCATCAACCCCCTCCCCCCCCTCTACAATCGCAGGTTACCTGGGTTGATCCACGGATCCACCCAATCCCAACGCTTGATTCTCAACATGACCATATATGGAACACAGCCCATCGTCACCGCTCGTACATGGATGCCAAGTCTCACCTCTGACTCACGCTTACTGGCGCTCGGGTTTTACCCCTTGTCTGAACACCAACTCGTATTTCATCGCCTGTGTGCACTTTTCTGTTACAAAACTTTCAGATTACTCCAATGTTAAATATTTCAACTTCCCTTGATTTGGATCCTGCTCAAATTATAATACTTATACGCTAAACAAATTACTTATAAATTAAACACGTCATAATATACACTCTAATAAATACTTAATAAACATAAAAAGACCTAAAATAAAAATACACTCACCATTAATAAAATCCGTAACTCCCCGGAACATGGGTTCAGTCTCTTTGTAGCCTGGAATGTTACAAATTCCCCTCCATGGAGTTCTCACGAATAAGTGAATGGGGACTCCCATCACCAAACACAAAAATACACAAATGACCCTAAAAATATACAATGAACAACATACACAAATGACCCTTCAAATAAAAAAATAACCCTCAATACAATCATTTTCTTGACGTCTGAATCTACACAATCTTTCTTCCAAAAGTCTTTGTATTGTCCTAAAACTAACTCACACCGATCTCTCAAGTGTCCTAAAAACTAACTCACTCGGAATTTCCTCACGTGTCCTTCACTTTGCCATGTCAAACATGACCGATATGGCACAGAATCATGTTGCACACGCTAAAATACATGCTACAATGCATTTACTTAATTTGCTCTGCTTTGTTTCACTTGGCTAATGGTGGCCTCTTTGTCATTACTTGCAGTGTACCTGTGTAATACACCACAATGTCGGCTAAATCTGCCTCAGAGGATCTGCCCTACCATTACATGCTAATATACTTCTTAAGGTTATAGACATTGTATGACCCTACAACGGTACCTTGGTGGTCTGGTAAGCTATACGCACACTCGCCAATGCGCTTATTAACTACAATGGGTCCCTTATACCATTCAAAAAACTTGGACATTTCCTTGTCAACAGCGGAAGACGGACATGGCACTCTGAGCAAGAACTGGTCACCAACATTAAAAAAATCAAACTTCACTCTCTTTTGCTGGCGCCTACGTTTATTTCCTGCTTTCTCTAAATTAAACCTACCCAGCCGGATGCTGATATCCTTGTCTATCTCCTCTACCTTTTCCAATCCTAACATTCTTGCGATTACATTGGTAGGCTTCCTACAAAATTGCAGCTCATTAGGGGTGCATTTCGTGCTCTCATGCAGCGTATTATTGAGCCATTGTTCAATATCTCCTAGTTTGGAGAACCATGCATTATGGCGATCTCTTACATAAGTACGGAATACTCTCCCAAGATCTTTCATAATTCTTTCGGACATATTTCCTTGCGGGTATCTTATAGAAGAGAAAATATGCTCGACACCCACTTCACCTAACTTGGTCTTCCATATTTTCGAGGTGAACTGGCTGCCGTGGTCCGTCAATACTCTGATGGGCTTCCCGAACTCAGGTATGTATTTGTCGACCATTTGTAGGGCGCAACCCTTCCCAGTCGCTTTCCTCAGGGGATACAGTTTGACAAACATACTAAAAGAGTCAACAATCACGAAGATATACTGATATCCGTACCGAGATTTGACTAATGGCCCATACAAATCACAACATAGTAAATCCCGCGGTTTTTCAGTGATTACCGCCTGACGAGGTCCCTGCAAATATCTCGTCGGGGCTTTACAACGTTGACAAGAATCACAACTCGCAAGAACTTTCCTGATATTCCTTTCCATGTTACGCCAAATAAAATGCTGCTGAACAGCGAAAAGAACTTTAGCTGCTCCAAAGTGCCCCAAAGCTTTATGGTGATACCAGATCATAGCCTCCTGCAAAGACTTAGGTACGCATACCTTCCACTCATCTAGGTGACATAACCTCGCCAATAAGCCGCACTCCAGCTTATATGTGAACTTACCCACCTGAAGTCTCGCTCCAGCCTCCTTCTCTCTCAACTCCCCCAAGATCTGAGCCATGCTCTCGTCTTTCTCTTGCTCTGCCAACATATTCCGGAGCTTACCAATCTCCTCCACACAATCTGTTGTCTTTGTGACACATAAAACAACACCCTGTTGAATGTTCACCACCCGGTGATCATCATCACCTATGTTCCTGTTTAAGAAGTCAGCCACGATATTTTCCTTACCCTTGATGTGTGTAACCTCTAGATCGTACTCACTGATCGCCAAGATCGATCTCGACATCCTGTTTGAGGTTAACTTACACGATCCCATAAATACTAGAGCATTATGGTCCGTGAGCACCTTCAGCTTGCTCCCCAATACATAGCTTCGAAACTTACCAAGCGAGTACACAATAGCTAACAACTCTATCTCCGTGATAGTATAACGCTTCTCAGCCGTACTCAAACCCCTACTAGCTAATGAGACTATTCCTAGATTTCCTTCTTCATCATACTGGCACAGCACCCCTGAAATCCCTAACATACTGGCATCAGTCATAAGGACGTAAGGACAATCTAATCTAGGGTATTTCAGTATAACTGAATCCACGAAACCTCTCTTCAACTCAGCGAAAGCTGCCTCGAGCTCATGGATCCACACCCATCTTGCACCCTGCTTCAACAGTTCCCTAAAAGGTTCAACCAGATTGGAATACCTAACGACAAATCTCCTAAAATAGTTGAAAACCCCCAATATGCTTCTAAGTTGCTTGGCGTTACGTGGTGTAGCGGTGTTGTTTATTTTCTCTAAACGCGATTGTTCCGGAAAAATCCCTTGAGTAGTGATTGTGTGCCCCAGAAAAGTAATCTGTTGTGTTGCAAACGAAGACTTACTAAGTTTCACTGTAAAACCCCCTCCCTTAACTTTCTCAAAACTATGTCCACGTGTCTTATGTGATCCTCTTTAGTGTGAGATGCAATAATAAAATCGTCAATGTACCTTGTAACAAAATCATGTGTGTCCCTCCCTAATACTAAATTTAAAGCCCTGATCAACGCTGAACTACTAGTTTTGCGTCCAAATGGCACCACACAATGCTGAAAAAGACCACTCTTATAGCTGAAAGCCGTTAACTTCCTATCTTCCATTCTTAAAGGGACCTCAGATCCATGGTTGAAAACCACTTCCTACCAGTAAATTTCTGAACTAGGTCTTCAATGCACTCAGGCCTCTGGGTGTCTCCTGCCAATCTCAAATTTAATTGACGAGCGTCAATACATAATCTAACTGACCCACCACTCTTACCAACAACAACAAGGGGGTTAGAATACATACTAGTGGAATGCTCTATAATACCCTGGTCTAACATACGGTTAATCTCGTCCTCCACAGCGGCAGCATATCTGAAAGGAATGGCATATCTGGGTCCTGAAAAAGGTGAACTATCCACTAGTTCGAATTGATGGGTGTACACGTGCGTTAATCCAGGCTTATCACTAAATACCTCGTTGTTGCCCCGCAACACTTCCAATAAATCTTCTTTACTCTCATCACACAACTTACTTTTGTCCACCGCTTCCCAAAGTGGATCACCTCCATGTTCCTCTACCGAAATATGGCACACAGCCTCCAGCTGTATCTGCTCATCAGATACTCCTACTGACATCCCCTCCAACCCCTTAGTGATACCCGCACCATCCATCTCCTCAACTAACTCACACCTCATCTTAATTCCCTGACCACTAATGCCTTTCTCCAGACATAAAACTCCGCTATCGAAATCCATAACAACCTTATGCTTATTTAACCAGTCATTACCAAGCACCACTTCATAAATTAAATTTGGTATGACCAAACAACACTGATGACTGATTTTACCTTCTAGCTTCATAGGCAACAATACCTGCTTACTGACCTCCTGGCTTTTACTTCCTACAGCAGTGATAATATGTAAGGTCTTAATAGGTGTCTCTTCCAACTCATGACCATCTCTAATAATTTCTTAATAAGCCACCTTGCTTATGCATGACCTTTCACTTCCAGAGTCTACCAGAGCCCTCATTTCTCTCCCTAAAATATTTACTTCAATGACCGATAAAAATACCTCGCTCTTACCTTCAACTTTTAACTCCTCTTGATCAGATAATAAATCCTCCATCATAGGCGTGAAACTCATCTTCTCCTCCTGAATCACACACTGCCTAACATATCTACCTGCGGGCTGTCTACCTGACCTACTTAAACAACACGTTACTAGTTTAAATTACTCGTGCCCGCTACCTGAGATGGTTCCTGTCCCCTCCTAGATTCATTCACTCGCTGAACTGTCCCCTCCTGTTGGCCCCTCTGAACATTTTCCCGCCTTTGGAAATTATCTCTCCTCTGATAATTATCCCCGTGTCTATTATTTTCTGCCCTCCAGTTATTGTTCTCCTCTCTCCTTCTATTTAAATTGTCACCTCTGCCAGCCTGATTGAACCTATTCCTATTCTGATTAGGTTGATGCTCACTCTGTCTATTCTCAGTCTTCACTTCCGTCCTGTTCATTTGCTTAAGGCCTAAATTGTCGAAACTAGTTAATAGCTCCTCAATCTCCTCGATACTTTTCACCTTCTGCATGCAGCTAGACTGCTGTATTCTAATGGGAATATGTTTCAGCATCAACCTAACAATATCTATGTCTGAGGTGACCCCATCTAAGTTTTTCCATACCAATACATGAGCTAGAAAATACTATGTGAGGGATACCCCGTCGCGCTCCCTAAATTTTCCAAACATGAGGTTTTCCCTTTCCCTGGCTTGAATTGCATCTCCCCAAAATTTGGCCTTAAATTTCCCTTTAAAATCTTCTAAATTCCTCATATTTGGCCTATAGATCTCGAACCAAGATTTTACATCCTCCTTGAACGAGTGTGACAGGATTTCCATTACCATTTCCCAATCTATTAATTCATCATCTAAATCTTTTTTAAACTTCTTTTCTACGGACTTTAAATATTCCATTGGATTAAATTGCCGCGAATTAAATTGTGGCAGACCCAGATCCCTATTGGAACAACCAAGTGACATTGCTCCTCTGTGACTCATCGGTCGTTCTCTCACCTCTCTTCTCACTTATATTAACTCTTCCTTAAGTTTTTCATTATTTTCCGCCAATGTCACCTGTTCTCCCTTAAGTCTCTCGATCTCCCCCCAATGTATTTTCTACGGCTCCTACTCTATGTAAATAGTCCTTAGACTCATACCTTACGGTATTGCAAACCTCTGCACACGCTCCGTTCACTCGCTTTTCTATAAGTTCCCCGTTAACAACAATTTCTTTCCTGACTTCCCCCAGTTCCCGCTTCTGCTTTTCCTGATGGCCTTCCATCCCCGCTAGCCTACTTTCCACGCTATCCTCCTTCTGACTATTTCCTTCCTAAGAACATCTTCTCTCTCCTCTATTTTACTACTAAGATCCTTCTCTAAGTTCTCTAATCTACTGCTCATGACTGATTTGTAATCCTGTACTTCCTTACTTAATTCTTCTATCTTAGTATTAGTTGCCTCTGCCTGTTTCTTCACTGCCTCATCTACATACACTTTCACCGATTCCACCTGTTTACCTACAGACTCTTTCACATCTCCTATTTCCTTACATAAGATTCCCCTTGCTTCTTAACCTCTCCTATTTCCTTGCTCATAGACTCTTTTACTGACTCTACCTTCTGTTTCATAGACTCACTCATAGATTTACTTACACTTTCCATTTTCTGATTTACTGACTCTTTTACACCTCCTATTTCCTTCTTAATAGTCTCATTCATAGCCACAAGCATTTGGAGCATCCTATCGTTCACATCCCCTCCATTATCATTATGTTTGTACCCTCCTGTATAGCGACCTGGCTTTGATCGGAATTAATAGATTCCCCGGATGGTGATTCTATTAAGCTTTCACTCTCCCCGCTCTTGTCCACGTCCATACCCAAGTTCTTTCCTGCCATCTTAACGTTAACTTTACTAATAGCTCTATTTCTTAATTCCAAACTCTCCTCTGATGACATCTAATCTCTATGAAAATTTCTCTAAGTTTATTGGCGTATGCGTACACGTGAATGTTATTGTTGTCGCTATATCGTACATCGAGCTCCACAGTTGGGCGTCAATTGTAATGACCCCGGCTACTACACAGGGGTGCGTGGGGGTTAAACACCTGTACGATTATAACAACAGCAATAGACATTCACACCTAACTATACCTAAGTGACCTAATAAATAAAACCCTTCAGCTTCTGGTAAAATTGATAATATATTGTCATACCAGACATAAGACACACACTTCGCAGGATCCTCCTCGTACAGAATAATAACACTCCCTATCGTATTTCCACAGATACACATATGACATGATATAGATGACCCTCAGGAATAAAGTTGATCGGTACTTACAGATGTTGGCTCCAGCAGTGGTTACCTAACTCTACTAATTCTGGGGTTATTTGCTCCCAAAAGAATTAGGCCTATACTCGCAGCACAATTGATTTGATTCACACGCCATTCCTACTTTTATGATTACTTATTACGTTTGTTACTTTTGAACCCAGCATCCAACGATTTACTTTGCGTCGTGGATCTAGTATCAGACCAATGTTTGGAATCCGTTCGTGAATTTACTAATGCGGAGCATATTTGACTCGCATCCTTGGACGAATAAATTGCCGCTATAATTGCAATATAGATGTACAGATATTAGACTACAATACTTCATGCTGTTCGAAATGAGTAACCTTGGCGATATACTCAAGACTAGGCTCATCATTCAATTAAGAACTTATAGCCAGCAACTCCGTTATTGTATCCAAAACCACAATTAGTGTAATACTGTAATGTCTTATCCTCCACACACAAGACCAAAAAGACAAGTCCACTCCCGTCCGGAGTTCTAAATAGAGACCCGCTCCACACGCGGTCCAAAATAAGAGTCTACACCACCCCGCGTTCTGAATAAGAGTGTCTCCCAATGCCTTCCACAAAATCCCAAGTACCGCCATCAACCCCCCCCCCCCCTCTACAATCACAGGTTACCTGGGTTGATCCACGGATCCACCCAATCCCAACGCTTGATTCTCAACATGACCATATATGGAACACAGCCCATCGTCACCGCTCGTACACGGATGCCAAGTCTCACTTCTGACTCACGCTTACTGGCGCTCGGGTTTTACCCCGTGTCTGAACACCAACTCGTATTTCATCGCCTGTGTGCACTTTTCTGTTACAAAACTTTCAGAGTACTCCAATGTTAAATATTTCAACTTCCCTTGATTTGGATCCTGCTCGAATTATAATACTTATATGTTAAACAAATTACTTATAAATTAAACATCATAATATACACTCTAATAAATACTTATAAAACATAAAACGACCTAAAATAAAAATACACACACGATTAATAAAATCCGTAACTCTCCGGCCACGGGTTCAGTCTCTTTGTAACCTGGAAGGTTACAAGGTGTTTGGACTAGCTGAGGAAAGAGATGTTTCTGGCGAGTGCTATTGTAAAGAAGAGATACGTTGGAAGAGTGCATATTAAGACACCTAAGAATAGCAAACTTACAATTAGTTATGGAAGGAAGGGTTGAGAACAAGAATGTTGAGCATAAGCCAAGTTTAGAGAAATAATGTTAAGGTGTTCGTTTACGTTTTATTTGTATTTATTTATTTATTGATGCCTTTATTGTGGCGAAGTTAGGGCTCTAGGCTCTCTCTTACACTTAACCACACACAATGCAACTTACATCAATACTCACATGTGTTAGTCTTTAAGGCTCCTACACACGTCCTGACACAAGACCGATTGGGCCCGACCGTCGTGTCGCGACCTTTCCTACCCACGTCCTCACACGACTCCCCTACCCAACCAAACAAGGGGGAGCTACCACCACCAGTCCACTTTAGATAAAGCGCTTGTGATGCTAAAGTGTTCATAAAATGGTTCAGTATTTAACACGAAATCAAAAGATCGGTGTAGCTTTGTGGCAGTTATGATTTCAGATGATAAACGAAGAAAGAAAAGAAGAGTGTGGTCCAAGACGTGGTTGCAGAAGAGGAAATCTACTTACCTTCCGCGATTCTCTTCTGTAAGCGGCTCGCATGTTTTCCATTTTTTTTAACTCCCACTGAAGCATGAGTTGTTGTTTTTTTGGTTTCTTTATAAATTTCCAGCTGTAAACTGTAGCATTCATTTCTCTTGTGTCTGTTGGAATAACTCTCTACTTCGACGTACCATAAACACCGGCACTCCCTCCAACATTCGAGGAACTCGACCATAGTCACTTTTTCCGCGTCCATGTTCGTCAAATATTGTTTTCCCTTTAGGAGAGTAGAACTAGGGTGTGTGTGTGTGTGTGTGTGAAGGGTGATTTAAACTGTTGGTCTCTCCGCGAGGGATAGAGAATCTGAAAGTGTCGGAGAATTGGACGTAGCTCTATGATTTAGCGGTTGTAATAAAGGGGGTGATTCCTAGACGGAAGTAACGTTTAGCGAGCAAGGAGCAATGACGCGCGTGACGAGCAAAGTTAGCAGAGTGCTGATAAGGCAGTATAACAGAGTGTACGCGAGTGGCCCGCGTGAAGGACAATGTCAATGACGGTAAGCAAATTGGTAGCGCCTACGCAGCGATTTATAAGTGAGCCAGTAAATTATAATGTGTGGAAAGGGTACCAGGCGGTGTGCAATGAAATAATAAACAGACAAATTATGATAAATGTGATTGTTTACTGCAGGGCTTGCAATTCAGTGTATTAGCTTCCCCAAATGTAGGGACAGCTCAACAATGTGAATGCAGTGTTTTACAAATTGAACAGGTAGAGCAATAGGTTAGGAGTCAACAGTATGTGGGACACCTGAGATACACTCACCTGGTACTCTTGGAGTCGGTCGTCAATCGGGCAGCACTACGGGGTAGCAGACAATCTCCCTCTGAGTGGGGGATCTATTTAAATGTTTTGATGTGCTGATCGTTGCTAAATTGCCTCATTGCTGTTCTAGTAAACAGTTCCTTTGTATTTGTAGATGGATGTAGCAAGCGGTTAGGCAAGAGCTGTGGTATGGCCCTACCAGCTTGGTGTAAAAGAAGTGTGTTGCTGTTGTTGTTGCTTGCAACTTTGGGGTGGCTTTAAGGGTGAAGTAGTGTCGAGTCTTGGGCAGATAGGTGTAGGTGGCGTAAATGATAGGGGTGTAATCGTAGATGTTTGTAGATGCCTGGAGTGTAGAGTTACTTGTAGATTAGTTGTAGATTTGTAGGTATATGTAAATGTATCTCTTAAGGAAATTATACGTCCTTAAATGTACAACAATATTAATCGAGAAATGAGTCTGAAGGGTCGGTTGAGTAGTGAAGGCTGCCCTACACACGTTCCGACCCGACAGAGAGAATGGTGGGGGTTGGGGCGGTTGGATGGTTCTCCCGACACGATCACCCTAATCTAGGACCTGACAGTTTTCACCACCCGACAAGCCTACACACGATCCAACTGGCGGGTGAACCGCTGCCAGGCCCTAGATTAGGGTGGTCGTGTCAGGACGTGTATAGGGCCCTTAACCTACCAAACTTAAATACTAGGAAAACTTAAATATTAGAATTAAGTTGGCAGCTTCGTGATATTAAAACAAAGCTATACAAATTGCATACAGTAATAACAATACATGGATTTTTACTATGGTCATTCACTTACACATGATACACAAATTGTTCCAGTTGGCCTACGAATTCAAGAGGAAATCTTTACATGCACGCTTGAAAGTTGTAAGGGATTAAAATTTCTAACGTCACGAGAACAATTATTCCAAATTCTAGTTGGCGTATTTGGATGGAATTTTCAGTTTTTTTTTTTTTTTCAGATGAGAGTTTAATTCCTCTATTTTAAGAAAATGTATGTTTTGTACACACTTAATGCATAAATATGCTCAGAAAATGTATTTCAATGCACCAGGGTATTTTAATTGGAATTTCGTAGGCTCCCAGCATGTTTAAATTTCAAGTAGTTCCGACTTCATCCACCAACACGTAGCGGCGAACGTTGTAACTTGACAGAGCGTTTCTAACCAAATAGCTTACAAATTTGGCCACACACTACCTATTTTAGTGGAAGGTTCTTTTACATACCATACATCTACGACATGGGTCCGTTGGCTTTACTTCCCCTCCAAAGGGGAACAACTTCGGCCGGGTTTGAACCCGCGATCTTGGTCATAGCAGTTCAGCATGCTACCGATTACGCCACCGATTCCGTGCAAATTTGCATGTTTGTAACAGGATAAAACATCAATACTCTAAGTTTTAATTGACCTATTCACCTCAACAAGATCTTAAATTAAAGATAATTAAGTTAGGAATGTCCTGAACTAATGATGAGAAAAAATATGCCCCCATTTAAAAACCTGAATATGAAGAAGGGGAAAAAATTAAAATATTGTATTTCTGAAATAAAATGTTATATTTCTTGGTATAATAGTTATAAACTAACAAATTTATTAGAAGACTTCAAAAACACTAATGTTAATAGATATATGAAAGAAGAATTGAAAGAAATCCATTGTGGTTGTTGCTAGGAGATCTCAAAACAAGTAGTTCCGTGAAGAACTATACACCCTATTGTCATACATCCTACTCATGTTGAGTGCCTCTATCAACATACAAAATTTCAGTTTGATTGTTGTAATAGATTCGTAGATATTGAGAACCGTCTAAATATTTCTGATGGTCGCCATGTTGGATTTTTATTTATGTACTAATACATGAAGATTATTGTGTACTTGTGTTATTCAAACTTCAATCGCATAATTAAGACACGAGAAGTAAAAACGACATTTTAAAATTTCGCACAGCTGTCATCTTGTGGTTTTGAAAACAATTGAAATAAATTAGATGCAAGTGGACTAACATTTGTGTAAGCATTTAACGTACAAAGTTTCACTGCACTTGGATGGTTAAATCGCGAGAAACGTCAATTTGAATATTTATACTTCGCGTAACCGCCATGTTGGATTTGTGCTCACCAGGTTACTGAAAGTCATATTGGTGAACTTATGTTCCAAGCCTCTATGAACATTAAAAAATCAGTTTTATTGCTGTAAAACATTCGTAGATATTGAGAACCGTCTAAATATTTCGGATGGGCACCATTTTGGATTGTTATATGTATAGGCCATAGGGTTATGTACCATTAAAGGAAAATTATTGCGCAGCTTCATTATTTAAACTTTCACTTCGATCGCATGATTACGACACATGAATTAAAAACTTAATTTTAAATTTCGCACAGCCGCCATCTTGCGTTTATGTGAATAATTGAACTAAATTAAATGCCAGAGCATTATAATATGTATAATCATTTACTGTAGCACATTTCACTGCGCTCAGATGGTTAAATCGTAAGAAATGTCCATCAAAATGTTTCAAATTTGCTTGGCCGCCATGGTCGTTTTGTACTTTACAGGTTTTTGAAAGTGGCATTGATAAACTTTTAGCGCAGTGTCCTTTATCACCGTACAAAATATCAGGTTGATATCAGTAATACTGTAGTTTCGGAGTTATAGAATGCCAGAGAAATATTTCGCACTGCTGCCATCTTGAGGTTATATTTAAACTTGTTTCCATGATGGTTCCGTATTGACGTACTAATTAGTTTTAACAACAAATTGTATATCCGCCTTAGTCAATACATAAACGAAAATAAATTATAATTACACTTGCTCCTGGTACATGTTTCAGGGATTAATTGCTTTTATACAAGCTGATACTTATCCGGTTGTTTCCCTAACTGGAACTTCAAGCAGTTTCGTGTTCACTCTGGCACCAGTTATAGTCGACTATAGTCATTCTTTATTATTACAGTATAACCATAGTTGATTTTGCATAACCATATAATCACCGCAAACAGACAAATTCCGGATTTTAACACAATTTTAGAAGTTCACCTAACATTAGATATACTACATTTAGTATACACCGACAGTTGCATTACCAACACTGCAACTAAATAATTGTACATATTGTACATATTTTTCACCTGTATTCTTAAACATAGATGTTATAGCCTAAGTGTAATGGATCTGATGATGATCGCTTGACGATCGAAACTGGTCATCCTAGTGTATTTATTAATCTCATGTAAGTTATTTCAGGATTAGGGCATAACCCAGCTCTTTTCGGGTACACTCGTGTTGACCGACTGAAAAGCACCAAACGTTTGAAAAAAATCTTAGAATGCATATGACTACTTTAAAGAGATTCCCTCGGATGTAGGTAGAGCCGCTTGTTATCCGAATCTACTGGCATTACAATAATAACTGAATTGTCCCAGATCGAGGAGTTCCCTGTCCCAAGATATGTCACCCAAGGAAGAACTAGCTCATGGCAGCAAACTTCCCTATCTTAATCTTAAGCATCCCCCGATGCAAGACTAACTTGAAGAAATGGGACATTCTTCCGGCGGACACGGACACTCCTTGTGAATGTGACCCGAACAATATCGAAGACACGTGTTCATATGCCCTCTTCTGGACAATCCCTGCACTATGGAAGATGTTTATAGAGGAAGTGACAAGGCCATTGCGGCAGCAAAACTTTGGAATTGTTAACCGGACTCGGAAACGAACGAACAATAATAACTTATTTTTGTTAAATAAAGCATAAAGTATTAAAGCTACACATTTAGACAATTGGGGAGAAAGTCGTTCTTCTAGACTCTGTACAGTAAAACTTCGTTTAACCGTCACTCTTTAAACCGTCAGTTTCTGTTAACCGCTATTGCTGTAATAGCATAATAATACTGTAATAACAAAGTGCTTGAAGGTGCAGTAACGCGTTCGCTTTCTTTACTTACTCTATTTGAATGGGAAGTAAGTGTACCTGATGAAGACGAGAGTTCAAACCATGACGGAAAACAACCTATTAGCCACTCAGAGGCTGAAACAATGCTGTCAAGTGTATAGAATGGTTTGAAAGTCAAGAAGAGGCCAATGCAACGCACACACTGCTGCTCCGAAAAATACGAAATATTGCCGCGGTGAAAGCTCGAGCATCAAAGAGGCAGAAGAAAATAACTGACTATTTTCAAGCTACATGAACTATTTCTCTTGTAAGTTTATATTACTGTACTATACACATTTGTAACTACTGTACGGATGTTTTAATCATGTAATAAATATTTTCATTTGCTATTACAATCGCGTTTAATTTATTTTCGCTCCAAAATATAATATTACATTACTGTCTATAATATATTTGATTGAAGTCATGTTTTGGAGGAATAATACAGTGTTTCTGTTATCCGTATATCCGCTCAACCGTCACGACCCCGGTCCCGACGATGACGGTTAATCGAGTTTTTACTGTATGTAATGCGATATGTTTAAAATGAACGTTATACAACCCTTTTTAGTTCGGAGGGTTAATTATTATGTTTAATGGCATAATTTGAATAAGATTAGCTTAAAACATCATCTTATATTGCTCATAAAATACGCATAAAGAAAGAAATATGATATATCATAAACATTCGGGTCCTAGTAATGATATTCAACAACTTCGGATTATATTCTAAAAACAATCCGGAAATTTATTCCAAACATTATCTGCAGCTTGTCCGCTCTCCACACAGCCATGCAAACTATATCCGCATGGCGAAAAATGTTGCGGATATCCTCGGGTTTATCCACGCTAGGCTTTGGATATAGGGCGTGGTAGCTATGTAAAAATGAAATTATTAACTCAGGACAAGGAGGCTTGCAGATCTGCACCAAACCAGTCTAAAAACTGAAGAATTACACAAAGCACGCCTCGGGACACTGGTCAAAGCCCTCCGGTGGCAAATATATGGTGGGAATGAGAGACCGTTACCACAGTGTAAAACAACATCCAAGCACCTTGTTACAGTTGAAATATTTACTTTCGCTGTCTAGGCAAAGAATCTGTATTTTGCACTGAAGATATTTTATCTCTTAATGATTACTGCGTAGGAGGCAGTGGCTACTCAACCCATCGGATTTTGTTTCCCATTGTTCTCTCGACAGGAACCCAACTGTGTCCACTTAACCTCACTCTCCTCTTTCCACCCTTCCTACCCTGACACTACAATGCTTACCAGCAGAGGAAAGAGAATTGATGGTAAAACGACGCCTACGTGGGGGCGAAAAGCTTTTAATCAAACAGCGTCTACCTCTCATCTTTGAAAGCCGAGACGCCGCCGCCTAGCTGATGTCACCAGCCAGACAGGTCAAGCTCCTTAATGGTAAAGTGGGTGTCCTCCCTCATACGTAACAACATTAAGGAGACTCTGTTTCCTCTGGATGTTTTCTCACGTGATGCTCCGTCCTTTAGCCAGGTGAAACTCGGATATGAGAAGAAGGAAGAAGTGTAGGAGTCTTCCGCGCAAGTGAGACCTTGTACTGGCATGTTAATACGTTGAATTGCTAGATCTAGACCTCTGGTTGTGGTGTTACGAGACAGCAACATCGGAGAGAGCCGATCTTCGTGCATTAGTACGATATTGCCGCCACATTTTCAGTATGGAATGTACACGGCAGAGTTCACATTTCAGAAAACGTCCGATATCTCTGTATATAGTGTTGTTGTTAATTAATTTTAAATGCTTGGGACATCTTGGTCATTAGCCCCGTATAGTTGAACTTATTTGATAACATGTATTTTTATGACTGTAATAGTGTGTTTAGCTGTATTAGGGACAAGGAGGAGGTAGGTGCCCTTGGATTTGAAATAAGGTACTATCCTGGCATTTGCCTGGAGGGAGTGTGGTAAAAGCGGGGAATACCACACGCAGGATAGCTACTGATGGCGCTAGGATTCGAAAGTCTTTTGAAACTGTTATTTGTAAAGTCTTAGATTCGAGAAGTCGTTGATTTATGCCATTTAGTAATCTTTAATGTTCTTGACTAATGATGATGCATTAAATTTATCTTGTCATCGCAATTTTGTTTAGGTTTATGCCGTATCTTGTGTGGGGTTTCACCTAGGAATACCAAGCTGGGTCATCAGTGGGCCCTTGGTGTCCACGCCCGGATTCCCACAGGAGTAGCGAACTGCGCGCTACCTTCCGTTTTATGAAGCGCACCTGCGCCTTTTTTACTGCGAGAGCAAAAAGATAAAGCATTCTTAACCTCTCTATGAAGGCTTCCAAAAATATGGTATATTGGTTGAGTTTTAATTCACTGACCGTGAAAGCCAATGTACCATATTATCTTGTCTTGTTGAGGACTCCTTATTGTATTGGTTGTCTTCTTTTGTTCTCAAATTAATCGATGGAAGAATTTGAAGTTGCCTTTTGGTGTTGAATTGTGTTGATAATGTCACTTGTTCCCAATATTTTTGGGCCGAAAACATGTGACCCAGGACTACTTCACGAACCAATCCATTTAATAGTACTTCAAAATCTAGATAGGCTACTAGCCTATACCAGGTGAATCAGCTGCCCCTAAAAGTATTGTTTTATGCAGCCCAACTAACGTGTGTTGTCAGGAAGGTCGATATTTCTCTACTTGCATCCCGTATAGCAGGGGTTTTCAAACTTTTTCTCTCACGCCCCCTTTCTGAAACATGAAATATCTAGCACTCCTCCCCCTCCCCCATCTCGTCCCCCGCCCCCTTATTCTTCTTTCCTTTCTTAGCACTTCTCAAAGGCTACTTCGCACACCAAAAAAGAAGCGGATCACAAGATCTACGGTATTTGCTTCTGTCTAATTATTGCAACTACCTGTTACAATAATAATATTTCCGAAGGAGGGCAGGCACTATCAATTTTATGAGGTCTCTTTTTATCACTCTTAATAAGCAACTTATCCATGGGTAATTGCGTTACTTGTAACAGTTCATTGTAAATCGGGCTAACCACTTCCACTGAACATGCACTAAAATTCCCCTGTTCATTCAGTGTCTTTGAACTGACTGTAAAGGCCTGGCTGGATTCGAGTCAGCAATGGCAAAAATAGAGGAATGCAGTACCGTATATTCATGGAAGGAAGTGACGGTCACACTGTCAAGCGGCTTGTGGGTGGCGGGTGAAAGGGTGCTGTGTGGGAAATGTTACATTACATCTTTCCTCCGAATTTCTGCTGGCAATATCTACTGGTCAGTTCTTGTGAAATAAACAGAAAAAGTACGAGTTTATTAGTTTATTAGTCTTGAATGGTCGTGGGAGCTTCCTGCCTATGATATATTCATGGATATGACGATAGCAATATTTGTTACAGAATAGAGCCGACGCCCCCCTTTATCACCCTCTGCACCCCGCCCTCCTCAAGGGGCGCGCCCCCCACCTTGAGGACATCTGCCCTTATGGTACTGTAATTGCTCAGACCCTTAAATAAACTCTGTTGGGCGCCACTCATTACTATAATGAGAAAAAATAAAACACACAAGACTGTATTCCCGGGTAGCAGGACAATGAGCTTGCTTATGGTAATTCGCTCTTCCCCCCCCCCCCCCTTTCCTATTAATCAGATGTCTCAAAGGTAACTATTAAAATAAACTCATCACTCGTTAATTGCATGATAACTTTATAATACTTCATGAATTGGACTATGTTTACTGATCGGAAAGCTATTATAGCTAACCTTGTCTTACTTGGTCTTTGGGGCATAATATTCCTATAGGTGTTCTTTATTTTCATCCAATACGCTTTCGCTGGTTCCTTTTATAAGAATCCAATTTACGGAAACTTCTCCGTAATATCACAGAATTTGAATCCTTTCTAGTATACGATTCTATTCACAAATACTTGTAGCAGCTAGTTGTATTTTATATCAGAATGCATCAATTCGATGCCAAACAATCAACTAACCAAACTTGAATCAGAGTATCTATATCTCATCTCACCGCCACCTAAATCCATATAAGATTCAAACCAATCATAAGTTCGACATTCTGCCGAGTCGCTTCAAGTCAGTTTCACAATGTATGACACAAGGCCATCAGGCAACAGCCTACTGTCGACCAAATTATTATGTGTACTCGAGTTTGAAGGTTATTTGTGAAGTAACCAATAGACCTACATACAATCCAATAACATCATCATTTTCGTCGTTATATTTTACGTTAGTTCATGTAGGTTTGGAATTTTTAATTTATATTTTAATATTTTTATCGCAGTTGGAACACAAAAAGTGCCCGTTTTTAAGCGTGTTTCAACCATGCGTCACATTTAAGAATTATTATCTCACAAATCCGTCATCAGATCGAATCCAAATTTTAACACAATATACATTGGAATGTTGCATAACTGGTTTATTAATTTTAAAATTTTGTGTGCCCAAGAAACAAAGTTGTTATCATTTTTGTAGGGTAACTTCTTCTCGGCTCGGGGTGGTTTTAAAATGTAGTTCTTGGTCGCGTTGTAATCCTTATACATCAAAAAGGTATGCTGTATGATTGTGAAATACGTAAATTAATTCACTTATTTTATATCGGTTTATACGGGGAATTAAGACATGGTTCACCAGTTAGCCGCTCCGGTGCAAGCTGTATAAAATAAGTGAATTAATTTACGTATTTCACAGTCATGCAGCATAACTTTTTGATGTATAAGGATTCCAATGCAACCAAGAACTACATTTTCCAACGACCCTGAGCCGAGAAAAGGTTACCTTACAAAAATTATAAGAACTTTCGTTCTTGAACACATAAAATTTTGAAATTAATAAACCAGTCATATAACATTCCCATGTACACACATCAAAAAAAGTTTTGCATCACCTCGGTTCCCAGATCTCCGGCATATAGACGTTGACTGTGTATATTGTATCAAAGATACAGTCCCTTTGACTGTTCATAGATGTCACTAAAACTGCTCAAAGATGTAAACAACCATGCATGAGCAGGGCCTATTAGACGGAGGGGGTACGACAGCCGATCAGTTCCAGTCATTCCACCAGGACGAAGGTACGCTGCTCATGTTGTCTGTAGTTCTACCATGCCTAGAAGGTCAATACCGCAGTTCGATCGCGTCCGCATTGTTACTTTGTGTCAAGAAGGGCTCTCAACAAGGGAAGTTTCCAGGCGTCTCAGAGTGAACCAAAGCGATGTTGTTCGGACATGGAGGAGGTACAGAGATACAGGAACTGTCGATGACAGGCCTCGCTCAGGCCGCCCAAGGGCTACTACTGTAGTGGATGACCGCTACTTACGGATTGCCGCTCGGAGGAACCCTGACAGCAATGCCACCATGTTGAATAATGCGTTTCGTTCAGCCACAGGACGTCGTGTTTCAACTCAAACTGTGCGCAATAGGCTGCATGATGCGCAACTTCACTCCCGACGTCCATGGCGAGGTCCAGCTTTGCAACCCCGACACCATGCAGCGCGGTACAGATGGGCCCAACAACATGCTGAATGGACCCCACAGAATTGGCATCACGTTCTCTTCACCGATGAGTGTCGCATATGCCTTCAACCAGACAATCGTCGGAGACGTGTTTGGAGGCACCCTGGTCAGGCTGAACGTCTTAGACACACTGTCCAGCGAGTGCAGCAAGGTGGTGGTTCCCTGATGTTTTGGGGTGGCATTATGTGGGGCCGACGTACGCCACTGGTGGTCATGGAAGGCTCCGAAACGGCTTTACGATACCTGAATGACATCCTCCGACCCATAGTGCACCCATATCGGCAGAATATTGGAGAGGCATTTGTCTTCATGGACGACAATTCTCGACCTCATCGTGCACATCTTGTGAATGCGTTCCTTCAAGATAACGACATCGCTCGACTACAGTGGCCAGCATGTTCGCCAGACATGAACCCTATCGAACATGCCTGGGATATGTTGAAAAGGGCTGTTTATGGACGTCTTGACCCACCAACCACTCTGAGAGATTTACGCCGAATTGTCGTTGAGGAGTGGGACAATTTGGACCAACAGTGTCTTGATGAACTTGTGGATAGTATGCCACGACGAATACAGGCATGCATCAATGCAAGAGGACGTGCTACTGGGTATTAGAGGTAGTGGTGTGTACTGCAATCTGGACCACAAATGCTGAATGTCTAGCTGTATGATGGTACAACATGCAATGTGTGGGTCTCATGAGCAATAAAACGAGCTGAAATGTTGTTTGTGTTGATCTCTATTCCCTTTGTATTTAAAGGTTCCGGAACTCTTGGAACCGAGGTGATGCAAAACTTTTTTTGATGTGTGTATATTGTGTTAAAATTTGGATTCGATTTGATGACGGGTTTGTGAGATAATAATTATTAAATGTGACTCATGGTTGAAACACGCTTCAAAACGGGCACTTTTTGTGTTTCAACTGCGATAAAAAATAATAAAATATAAATTAAAAATTCCAAACCTACATGAACTAACGTAAAATTGAACGACGAAAAAGATGATGTTATTGGATTTTATGTAGGGGTATTGGTTACTTCAGAAACAACTTTCAAACTCGAGTGCACATAATATTTTGGTCGACAGTAGGTACTACTTCTACGCTATACATCTGCGCACTTTCCGATTGAATAAACATAAACTAAAACTATATATATAACAATAAACTATAATGAGGAGTGTCAGTGCATATCTATGATCTGTCACAGTACAAACGCAGTGTAAGCATATCCCGCAAACGATACTGAATTCTACTATTTTTCCCTCGTATTATTCTGTAGTCACAACCAGGGAAAACTAATATTGTTCAGTATCGTTTGCAGCATATTCTTGCAGTGCATTAGTACCATACGAGATGCAAGCAGAGAAATACAGCGAGATTCTTTTGCTGGAGCGGCGCCGGCGACCGACTGCTGGGCGCGCGCGTCTTCCGCCAGCCAACTGAGCTCGAGCCGCGGATAGCGCGCAGGCGACATAAGCAGGGTAATTAAAGTCATTAAGTCAAACTCTCATCAACGAGGTTGTGAAGTGTCAGCGCACCGATAATAACGTAACATAAACATCAGCTTCTTGCAAGATTTAAATAAAGAAGCACACGTTGTTTTTTCTTCTTCTTGGGAATCTGGATGACCTCACGTGACCAGTTACAGGTTAGAACTTACCTTTTCACAGAAAATGCTGAAAGAGTTCTCCTTCAGCTGACAGACAGTAACTCTGGAAGCTACATCATTACATTATATAGCTACTCCTGTCCCCCCCCCCCCTAGGTGTTTATTGTGATTAATCGAAGCACGGACCTAAGCCTGCTTTATGTTTAATTAAATGTTTAAAAGTGTACAGATCAATTACCCGAACTCTAGTGGAGCTGGAGAACAATACAGTGTCATCGAAAATTAATGCCAACATTTAAAAAGATGATAGCACCGAAACCCTTTAGGTTAAACCTCTAATTCTTTCACTGAACGCCAGCTGGTTAAAGTAACTTTTGTTTTGGACGGGACGTGACCTTCCTACGCGCACTAGATGTGCAGTAGCCAAGGTCGGCCGAGGGCGCACGCGCCAATGAAGTCCTGACCTCACCCCTTTGGATTTTCTTTCTGGGGGTACATTAAAAACATTGTGTATTTTACCCTTGCGTCATCATATGAAACATGTGTTCGCATCCCAGCTAGTCCACGGTCTTTCGAGGCATGGGGCGTTCCTCCCACTATACGATCACATGTTCAGGATTTGAGTCTGTCAGGTAACTACTCTATTTGAAAGAAACAACAAATTCCTAAATACATCATTTAATGGTATTAACTCATGGCAAAACACAACACAAAACACAAAATATTACAATTACTTCCCACAACAAAAATCAAAATTATATGCGAGTCTCTTCTCATAAAGTTTGGTGCTCCACCGCACCCATATCTATCCTAGATATCCTAACGTTGATACTCTTCGACATTTACGAGTGTTCATAGTGTCTTTCACGTGGCACAATTTAACATAAATTTGCATATCACAACACAACAAACAGAAATTACAATTAAATAAACATTATGTGCAATTATTAAATATTTATCCGTTTTGAAACGGAACATTTACCTTGAATAACATTGATTTCATTAGCTTATGCCTTGCTTAACATGTGTTGCTTTTCCGCACACATCGTTTTTCTTTCCCATAAATTTCAAACGCTGAAGTGATATACCTTTCCCTCCAAAATACACATAGTTATTGAACTTTAGCTTCACCATACAACAATCTTCTGGGTCTGGTCATGTCATTATTATCATTAAAAACGTTTCATATCGTTAAATTACGATATCCGTCTGAATAAATTAGCATAAACTGGGTAATTACTCTTTACAAAAATGCATCTATTTATTTGGTGCAGTTAAGTTGTCCTCAGACAACAACTTGGCCAAATCTTATCCGATTACTTCGATCCAACATTCTATACACATGGATACAGTGCATATAATTCATTTGATACAATAATTACAATAATATCAAGCATATTTCAATTACCTTCAGAGTTAACGAGATTCTTCAGTGTACCAGTACAACCTTAAAAGAAGAAGAAAAAGGGATCCGGTCAAATGACTCTCCTCGGTGTGAACAAAAGATTCGTCACGGACCGCCCTCCTCAAGATGGCTATGCCTTCCTGACCGACTTTCTGCAAGTAAATGAACTTGGCCATGTGCTCACCCAGTGGTGCAGCTCTCCCAGAGGTACCTGATTGGATTGTGTCATTACGAATTGAGTCGATCTAAGTATTTAACACCTACACTTAGGGTATTTAATGGGCTCATTTCGGCTCCAAATTAGTATTCATAGAGAGGGATGGATCACAAATAGTTTCGCCGTTCTATGGACGTAATCAGTGGCTCTGTACGCGTACCAGCCGAGTTTCAAACTGTTATCTCGCTGTATGGGCACGAATATATATAGAGGAAATCAACTGTTTCCTACTCGAAGAATTCAGTCTTACCTCTATGGGTAGATCAATTATTATACTGGCGTACCTAGGGTGTCTAATTGTTTTCCCTGGCAGCGAAGACTCTGCTAACAGTGGGATACAGACAGCCTCTGCCCCAACTCTGTTGCGAATACACATGTATGCTCTGAGGCGATACCACATCGTAGATTCGAAGATTGGCCTACTAGAGTCATCAACGCGCGAACTATTCTGGATGGTCCCTGCAATTATTGATGCAAATCTCTTGATTCTACGTTACATGCTCGCTGGTAGCGGCTAAAATAACATTTCTTTCAGATGACTCAATTCATAAAGCACTCATGTCCTCCATACATTTACTTATAAACCAAGGTATTACGTAACTCCAAAACATGTATTAATTTACTGGCACTTACATTAACTACCTTAATGGCTCTCAAATACAACCATGTAGCATTTAACATTAATTAACATTTATCTAACATTTCAATGACACTGAAAAACTCTCTTTATCTCGCTATTATATCCTTCTTTCTCACATTTCACAATAACACAGTACTCATTCAATGGATATGACACAATTTGCACGTTCTATAGGCATCAATATGCCGATTTATATATTTATTATTGACACCTACCTCAGATTATTATTATTATTATCATTATTAGTTAACGTTACCGTTACTTTCATCAACGTCTTACGCCTAAATGTTCGTAAGTTTATCATCCTCAAAGCCATATATTTATACAAATACGAGGGATGTGAGCTCGTATACAAATGACTGCTAATTCTTAATATTTGAGGAAATGACATGTTGTATGGTGAGCTATTAAATCATATTTACATATTTGGATGGTACTCACTTTCATTTTTGCTGGGTTTGCCCAACATGACAGCAACTCGCCCACCATTCTGCTTACTTCTAAGCCATCATGCCACTTTTCATACGAAACATTGAATATGGTTTGCACATGGTTATTATATCTTGCAATACCGGCATTTTACACCTTGAAACAACATACATTATTTTAACACACAAATATAAACACTTTTAATGAGCACTTTTAAAATAACTACACAATTAATTTACACACGGAGCCTTGCTTGGCTTTCCACCATTACCTGACTTCAGAGATGCGACGCAGCCAAATTCTGACAACCGCCTGTCTCCTCCGAAAGTCTATCTCGCGTATGTGTGCTCATCTCCCGTCTCCTATAACTTCTGTCTTCTATCTTGCAATGTTGCTCAATTATAAATCACAAATACTTGTGATGCCTTCCAGGTTCCCGTAATCTGTAGTATTCGTTACAATTATATGTGATACTTTTAAATATCGTAACCCTTCCTGTGGATAAGTCATTGTCTATAAAAATCATACTGCAATATCTCTACGCTGCACTGATTATTAGTCGCGTACGCTGCCTGCTTATACGTCTGCTGTAGACTGGTTATAATATTAATGCAGAATTACTTGTATTATGCTGCATAATACGCCTTTCATTGTTCCTCACCAAGATACTGAACGTAACTACTTATATATTGCGCGCACCTTTCCCGCGTGGTTGGGCAGCATGTCGTCCCACAAGTTGAGTCAAGACGAACTGACTCTCTTCTCCTTTATCTCTCATATAAAGGTTTCTGACAAAAAGTAGTCCTCTTGAATTTCAGGAGCGGCTCTCTTCTTAAATATCGCGTTTTCTGACAAGGTAAAGCGTGATTCTTGCTCGTCTATTCATGGAGGTTCTAGATCCATTTGCGTGCTGGCAATTCCTTCGTTCAATTAATTAAAATTAATTGCTTTCATCCATGGCTTGGTGACACTATCTCGAGGGAATCCCCTCTTGCTACGAGACTTACCGATGCCCCTCCGCAGTACGTGTGTGAATATGCTCATAATCACATACAGGCTTTAATTTAGGTGTGCAAATACTCCTAAATTACCTCTCTCCGAATAGAAGTCTCTGGGTGTAAGTCTCATTCCATTTGAATGCTTCATTTGGCAGTAATTAATTAATTTGTCTTGATGATTCTCCCCTCTCTACTGTTCTGCCTTGTCCATCAGGGATTTTCTTCGTCGTTAATCACGGCCTTCACACTCCAGTGTCGCCAAGAAATAGTGCACTGGCGTCACGTCTGCACCGCCCACTTTCAACTTCACTTTGTCAAAATGTCAAGTTGGCTCTTTTTCTGTAGCTCTCGCTAACATGTTCGTATACTGCCTTGCATTTTACCCAATATTCCAACTTTTATTGCCTAAAATTCCCGTTCTGGACGTGGAATTAAGCTATTATTATTATATACTGTCATTATCTCATTGTTCCTCGGTTTCACTGTGGCTGTTCCCCTCAGTGATCAATGGTTCGATTCTTAGAAAAATTATGGACCTGATCTTTCCTTTATAAAGACCCCAGTTCGATGCCAGTCAGCCGTTTCCAATTGGGCACAGTATGCAGAAAAATTTCGGGATTTGGAGCACCTGCGGGAGCGAATTTCTGCCGCCATCTTGACAGTTACTCCTGAAATGATTGCACGTACTAATCCAGCCATTGGGAATGCGTGCGTTCAGCGCTGATGTTGGTGGTCGGCCTGGCCTAGATTTTTTCTCTACAGTCCCTGTTTCCTTAAACTGATTAAGCCATCTTGTGTCAGCTTTGTAATCAGGTGCAGTTTGTCGGGCAGTGCAGTCATTGGCGCGCGCGCGCACGGCCGACCTTGGCTACTGCGCAACTAGTGTGCGCATAGCAAGGTCACGTCCTCTCCAAAACAAAACTTACTTTAACCAGCTGCCGTTCAGTGAAGGAATTACACGTTTAATATAAAGGGTTTCACTGCTATCATTTTGTTAAATGTTGGCATTATTTTTCGATGGGCCTGTATAAGGCAGCAGAAATCCCTCACAACATTAGGGAATTGCAACGTGTAAACGCTAATTTATTTACACTGTACAACGCCTGTCTGTGAGCTGAAGGAGAATATTTTCAGCAACTTCTGTGAAAAGGTAAGTTCTTTAATCATGATTTTCTGGTGAATTTACCATTAATTAATATACTTTATGTTCGACCCTGACTATTATATGACAGAAAACTGTACTATAATGAGGCTCGTTATAACACTATTTTTTTTATTATGAAACAGTTTCTCCCAGCAATCAGAGACCAAGAAACAGTTGATTGACCAATTAGGTAAGGATAGCATCGCACCTGGGCTGAGTTCCACGGCCTTCTAATTTAAATGTCACTGCGTGGCCTAATGTCATCGTGGGGTAATCAAGGAGGCCATGGTCAAATACAAGGTATTCTGTGCGTCCCAAGCGCTCTGTTCAGTACATATAACTGGCGAAATCTCGACAGATATTTATCAATATTTATGTTCGAACATAAAATAGTTATAATAATTATCGTCGAACATAAACAGTCGTATGCAACTCGCATATAATGATGATGATGATCGTGTGGCCTCCGGAGAGGCCGAGTGCAGGTCTTTCTAGTTGACGCCCGTGGGCGACCTGCGCGTCGTAATGAGGATGAAGTGATGATGAAGACGTCACATACACCCAGGGAATTAACCTCAGGAGATTAAAATCGATGATGGCTCGGCCGGGAATCGAACCCGGGGCACTTTGGGCCAAAGCCTAGCACGCTAACCATTTAGCCACAGAGCCGGATAACTCGCCTATAATGGTAATTAAGACACTCGTATGGAAATTATAAAACTCGCATACGCTCGTTTCATAAACATACACGTGTCTTAATTATTGCCATTATAGACTCGTTGCATAATGTACTATTGTTACGGTTTCAACCTGCGCACTATCGGCAGCCCAAGCTCGGTTGGCTGGCGGAAGGCGCGCGCGCCCGGCAGTCGGTCGCCGGCCCCGTTCCAACAAAAGAATCTCCCTGTATCACCTTTCCTCATAACAACGCAAGTTGGGCTGCATAAAACAATATTATTAGGGCAGATGTTTCGCCTGGTATATAGAATGATATTTTCATACAAATTGCGCTCGGGATTTTAACACCTGAAATGGTACATTATGCCACAAGCCTATAATGGCAACAATTAAGACACGAGTATGTTTATAAAACGAGCGAAGCAAGTTTTATAATTTCCATACGAGTGTCTTAATTACCATTATAGGCGAGTTGCATATGACTCTTTATGCTCGACGATAATTATAACTATTTGTTGTATGAACATAAATATTCATAACTATCTGTCGAGATTTCGCCAGTTTTATGTACTAATCAGAGCGAATGGGACGCAGAGAATGCCTTGTATATGACCATGGTCTCCTCAAATACCCCACTATGACACTACCCACGCAGTGAAAATTATAATAAGAGGCCGTGGAAGTCAGCGCAGATGCAATGCTATCCTTACCTAACTGGGCACACAACTGTTTCTTGAGCTCTGAGTGGTGGGAGAAACTGTTTCATAATGAAAAATAGTGTTATAAAAACCCTCATTATGATACAGTTTTCTGACATATAATATTTACCTTTCGACATCGTTGAACATAAAACATCTTTCAAAATTGAGATTCTAAGGACATAGTATGTAATTCTATTCATCAAATACCCTATGTAGTGTAAGTGAAACAAAGCAACCAAGCAACCAAAGCTGACGAAGGTCCCACTGAAGGGCCGAAAATATTTTACATTAAAGAAGATAACATGTTAAGTACGAGGGCAGTTCAAAAAATAAGTTTCACTTCCCAGTTATGGCCATTTATTACACCACCTATACAACAGCAACATGCCTATAACGACATACAATGTAACGTCACTTTTCCACATAGTTTCCAAGAGTCTCCAAACATTTCTGCGAACGCACAACCAACTTGTCGATGCCGGATGCATAGAAAATTCCTCCAGCGTTCTGCAACCACACTTCCTCATCGGTCTGGAAACGTCGACCACCGAGCTCCGTTTTGAGCTTACCGAACAGATGAAAGTCACATGGCACTAGGTCGGGACTGTAGGGTGAATTTTGCCAGACCTCCCACAGCTTACGATATCCAAGGTCCTCGTGAACAATGGAGAACCCACTGCCATACGACATGTTCAGCCGCGTCGCGATTTCTGTAAGTTGAATGCGCCGGCTGTGTCTAATGATCGCATTCACACTGTTGACATTTGCACGGGTCCTGGACATTACGGGCCTGCCTTCGCGATATTCGTCCGTGATATCCGTGCGTCCGGCTTCAAATTGCTGACACCACTTTACGATCCCTTGCCGGGAAATGGCCCGTCCCCCATACACAGCACTAATTTTACGATGAATGTCCGTGCAATTCTTCCTTTTGGCCCATAGGAATCGGATTGTCGCACGCATCTCGTATTTGAAGTGAACGTCCAGTCGATACGCCATTGCATTTGGCCGCTATTCACACCATACAAGACGAGACCCCATAGCGACCTGCCTAACAGATGTGTGGGCAGTGTCTGTCCTTTTCTCCGCTGTGCCCACGTTTGCGACACACAGCGCGCTGCTGCAGCGCGTTAGTGCAACTAACTTTTTGATCCACCTTCGCATTAACAGGTGTCAAAGTGAATTGAATTTAACACGTAGGTTACTATGCTCGTACAAACATTTATTAACATAGACTAGGTTCAATCGTTTGCAAGGTTTACAACGGTACGGTAACTGTAAAATTGGTACCATCCATCATTAACAGTTGGCAACAATTAAAGATCGGATGTCCAGGGATAATAATTCTACCACACACTTCTTAACTTATTTCAATCAAGAAATGTTGGCGTATGAGATCACCTTTTGCCCGTGCACGCACGTGTGTGTTGTGTGCAAATGTGTCCCTAATAACATATAAACGACAGGAGCTATTTAACTAAAACTTGGCAAGGACTTGTCCAGCCTCGACTATGCCTTTCATATTTTAATAAGTGTCACCAATCCAATATGGTAGCCGCGCGAAATATTTTACTGGCATTCAATATCTCCGAAACTATTTACCGTTATCAACCTCAAACTTTGTATGGTGATAGAGAATACTAAAGTCCATCTATGTTACTATTTAAGGCCTACAAAACTATCATGGTGGCCCTCACAGTTCAAATATTAAAATGGAGTTTTCATGCGATTTAATCACCTCAGCGCGATGAAACCTGGCATGATAAATCTTTAGGCAAGGGATAATCAATTAACATCTAATATAATTCAACATGGTGGTTGTGCGAAATTTTAAGATATGTTCTTATTTCTCAAGTCCTAATCAAGTGATCAAAATGGAAGTATGCATGTTAGACCACGGTAATAATCTTCATGGTGCATAACTTTTTGGCCTACATATAAAATAATCCAACATGGCGGCCATGAGAAATATTTCGCCTGTTATGAATATCTACAGCAATCAAACTGAGATTTTGTATGGCCGAAAGAGTGCGAATGGTGGACGCATATAACCCCTCATTCAACATGGTCCGCAGCGAAATTGCGCAGTGGTGCCGTATGGCAGCGAGTAATGATTCAATGAGGGATTCGCCTCGTCTCTTCTCAATTGCTCCACTAGGAACGGACGTTAAGGTTCAGAATGGAACACAAGGGGTTTCATGAGCTTCAACGTCCTGTAACGAACGAGCCTTGACGTAATCTTGCAATCCCCGGAGCCATATTGCATGAACTGCTTGTTTATTGCAGACACACAAGGGTGATGAACCTCGATCCTCTGAAAATGATTGCAGTGCGCACTCCCTGACGTGGTAACATTTCCCTGACCATAGATTAAGGTAACGAAAGATATCAGCGCTGCGACACTGAGGTGCTCAAATGAACGGTGAAACCTGGTTTAAAGTTGAAATACAGTCCTAAATTGTGTTCTCTTTGCAGTTTCACTGAACACCTCGAGATTTACCGACTAGCATTATTAGCTATCGTCCCAGAGAGTTGGATTCGATTCCTGACTCTTCCAGGAAATTCAATTCTGGTCTAAAGCCGGGAACGGCGTATATTCAGCCTCGTGAGGCAAAACTCAGAAGAGAGGGTTTTGATTCCCTCCCTGGTCATCTTAGAAGTGGTTTTCTGTGGTTTCCCATTTCTACTCCAGTCAAATGCCAGGATGATCCCTAACGCAAGGCCACAGCCGCCTGCATCTCAATACTCACCACAATTACAAATACACGCACTATAATAACGCCGGTTATCAGACACCCAGCCGCACGAGGTTGAAATGACTCCGATGTCCACGCCCCTAAATGAAACAGCAGTAGTTGCACTAATCATCAGTAGCGTGTACAAAGATAAAATTTAAAATAAAATAAAAAACAGAAATGACTTTTGTGTAAATACTTCTTGACAATTTGCTATTCCAGAAATTTTGGATTTTAATTTTGAAATGCTAAGATGAAACTTAAAATTTGTATATTGAAGTTGTCACACCATAATCTCGCAGACAAAATGGTAGAGCAGTGTACATGAAACACGACTAGCGTTGGGAGTGGAAGGACGCTGCAGGTTTAAAATCGAAAACTGAAAGTCGAGCTTGAAAAATAAAAGCCAAGGAGAATGTATTAGACACATACTTTACACAAAATTACAAACAAATTGCAATAATGATGAAATGGAGGGGGGGGGGGAGTGTTAAGGATACACGCTAACAGAACTCCATCAAGAAATATTCCTTAGAAATTCTCTTTAAAACAGTGACATAATTTAAATTAAGTTAGGTATCGATAACAAACAAATTATGTTAACACAAGGCAAAGAAAAGAATATAGATTTGAATTTTAACACGTTGAAATTAATTATAATAGGTAAAAATATCAAAATTAAAGACAAGTAGTTCCGTGAAGAACCAAAAGCCTATCACCAATACTTTTCAATCTATACATTGAACAAGCAATGAAGGAAATTCTAAAAAAAAAGGAGTAAAGATTCAAGGAGAAATAATTTTAACTCGGAGATTTGCTGATGACATTGTCATCTTAGCCGACATAACACAGGATTTGAATGAGTTTTAAAATTGTATGGATTCTGTCTTGAGGGAAAAAAATATGATAAAAATTAATAATGTAAAACAAAGCAGCTGAAAGAAAACAGAAAGCTCTTTGGACGTCAAATTGGGAAGCAAAATAACCAGTGATGGACGAAGCAAAGAGGATATAAAAAGTAGGTTAGAACAGGCAAGGAAAGCATTTCAAGAGAAAAGGAATCTGTTGACATCGAATATAGTTTTATATATTAGGAAGTCATTTTGAAAGACTTTGTCTGGAGCGTGGCGCTCTATGGAAGTGAAATTTGGACTGTTGGAGTGGCAGAAAAGAGGTGAATGAAGCGTTTGAAATGTGGTGTTACAGGAGAATGATTAAGAACAGATGGGTACAAATGAAGAGGTATTAAGACGATTGAGGGAGGAGATATGTTTCTGGCGACTGTTAATGAAACGAAGAGATAGGTTGGTAGGACACACTAAGAAACCCAGAAATAGCAAAGTTAGTTATGGGAGGGTCGAGGATAAGAAATGTAGGGGTAGACCAAGGTTAAAATATGTTAAACAGATTGCTTCGGATTTAGGGTAGCTATGTAGAGATGAAGCGATTAGCTCAGGACAGGGACGCGTGGATGGCTGCATTAATCCAGTCAAAAGACAGAAGACTCAAACAACAACTTTGACAAAGTTATCAGTGGCCAGTTCAATGACACATGAGAAAGATGTTAATATTCAGAATTTACCGTGCGTATGATCTACAGTTTACAATAACCACACCAGGATATTACGACAAATGACCTTGATATTATTCCCCTCACTTCACTTCTACCTCCCCCCCCCCCCCCCCCCCTACCAATTTGAAATTTTTACGAGAATTGCAAATGCGTAAGATTGAATTATTGCAACTGCCGATTCTAAGGCTAATAAAGCAATTTGAGCAAATACACTGAAGAGAATGGAAATTGCAACACCCAGAAGGTGTGGTGCTACATTGCTGCAATTTAACATGCAGGATGAGTGTTTGGTTGTGATTCGATGATTACACTTTCGGGTCCTCTGACCGCAAGTTTGGACAACAATCAATACAGGATGTGCCCACCACGAGCTGCAATACATTGATGAATTCGGCGAGGCATGGAGTCAATAAGGCCCTGGATCGCTTCCTGAGGAATTGTGGCCCATGCTTGCTGCACTGTACGGATCAGTTGTTCGAGAGTTGTGGGTGGGTGAGGACGGTTGACCAGTTGTCAACCCAATATGTCCCACACATGCTCAATAGGACTGAGGTCCGGGGATCTGGCGGGCCATTCTAAGGTTGTGATGTCGTAGAGAGCTTCTCTGGAGATGCGTGAAGGGTGAACCCGGGTATCCATCCGGGCCATCCGAATGATGCGGCGATCCTCTCTCACAGCTGACTGTCGCGCTGGGCCTGTGCCAGGTCTACGAGTGTGGGTACCTTCATTTGACCACTACTGCCATACACGTTGTACCGTAGATGCCTGTCGGCCAACACGTGCAGCGACAGTCCTCAGCGATAATCCAGCCTCACACAGCCCTATTATCCGAGCCCTCTCAAACGGCGACAGTTGTTGATAGCGTGCTCTTCTCTGTCGTCGAGTTATGTTTAACGGGGAACACTTCACTGCACATACTGCAAGTCAACTACGCTACACCAGAGTCCGTATACTGGAGTTCATTCCTCCGCGACCAATCACGTGGGGATACCTGTAGCAACAATCCAATGGGTCTGAAACTTTGATCGTTTACATACCTACATGGCATCGTTCCATATCTTGAAAATCAACACAAACGACCAATGCTTTCATGGTGTTGCAATTTCCATTTGCTTCAGTGTATTAATAATGAGAGGAGTGTTATTGATAATGCAGGTCCATTTAACTCTTGGATTCGTTTAATTATTACCACTCTCGTAGAATATACGCATTTCCGTGACGAGTTACAGGAGTTCACTTCAGAAAAAAATCAAAAGAAAGGCAAATACGAGTATAATTTATGAAAATTAATCCAGAGAATTCTGCTTCAGTATAATAATAATAATAATAGGCTATCACTCGTTCTCGAGTAAGATTGTTTTCTAAAGGTGAGTTCTTAGATGACTATATAGCCCAATCCTGGAGACACAAACTCTCCCACAGTAGCGACACACGTTGTTCGGAGCAGCCACTGGCTCTTGTGGGTTGATCCTCCAATAAACCTCACGCTCTTTCCTCGCATTGTACTTCTCTGTCTCACGGCTTCGTCGTAGTTGTTCGAAACATAGTGGACCTTGGTGGACGAAGCGACGCCATACCTGACCATTTCATGCTGTAGTCTCCCATTTATCCGTGTCGATTTGACATTTTGTTAAATTGTATTTTAGGACGTCTTTGAAGCGTTTCCGTTGCTCTCCTTGCTTTCTCTGTCCATTCCGCAACTGGCAGTACAAGATTTGTTTTGGAAGACGTCGTTCAGGCATGCGAACAACATGTCCTGCCCATCGAAGCTGATGCTTTAATATCATAGCCTCAATGCCGGTAGTATTCGCTTCCTCCAGGACACTGATGTTGGTGCGTCGGTCCTGCCACTTAACTCCGAGAATTCTCCTGATGCAACGCTGATGGTACTTTTCCAAACACCATAAGTGCCTTCCGTAAGTAATCCTGATTTCGCAACCATAGAGCATAGAAGGTATTACAACAGCTTGGTACACATGCAATTTGGTTGGAGTACTGATGTCATGGTTGTCAAACATCCTTTTTCGTAGTCGCCCAGATAATCATTGTAGTAGAATTTATCATGCAAATATTCCAGCAATAGGTTTAATAATGCATGATTTTTATGCACTTTTAAAAATAGGCATGCACACTATTAATTATTTATGAGTGCAATGTTTAAAAGCAATAAACTCGCTTATTTCCTTATTCGATCTATATTTTGTCATCTTTCGTTGTGATGTGTTAACACGAGTGCGATCTATCAGTGAGGAGAACTAACAATATGCTACAAAACCATATGCCGGAATATGTCACTCATAGCAAAGGTAAATTATACCAAACTTTACTAAGATCGAATCAATGAGAAATGTTTGTCTGCGGAATTGACACCCGTGCCATTTATTATTTAAGGTAACTCAGCTGTAAATTGATGTATTTGTAAGTTAAGATTGTGACAATGGTTTCACAGAAGCGTTCCCTGACGAATTAGGGGAATGCATACATCGATAACTGATACGAACACACCTAGTTTGACGCAATGGCTGTAGAGTGCCAGACACCCATGCATCTATGAGCCCATCTTGCTGGGTAATAAGTATTTGTGGTGTTTAATTAGTATTTTTAATTTTAGCTAGAAAGTTTTATTTTAATTTGGTTTCATTTGGTTTATGCACCGTAGGGGCCAATAACCTTAAAACAACAATTATCATCATTATCATCGGTTTATGCACCTGTAGGATTATATCATAGTTCACTATGTGAAACTAAACAGTGATCAAGTTAAGTGTGAGGAATTCATACGTGTGCCATCTATAAGTGACATAACTCACCTTTAGGATTGGACTACAGTAGGGCTCAATAATTACATATTTCACTGAGATTGAAACATTCCATGACGAGTTCTAAGTATTCTATGCAGTACTGACATGCACGCGTCACCTAGTTTGTGGAAAGGCACCAAGAAATGTATGTACGTGTAGACTTAGGCTGTAGAAGAGGTACTCCATGCCATTGTTTATAGAGATCGGATCATTCCATGACGACGAAGAGGAATTTATTCCCAAACAATCGACATGCGTGCCATCTATAATTTATTAATTGTTAGTCATAGATGAATGTATCAGTAGATAAAACTTGTAGTAGTGATGCATAGTTTCACTTTGATCGCTTGAATTGGATGCAGAAAATAAAAGCATGATTCTCAAAGTTTCAGATTTATATTAAACAATAATAATTGAAACACACAGGCACCAATATATTTAGATTGAAGTAACGATTCACTATGCCAAGTTTCACTGCACTCAAATAACTCAGTTGTCAGAAAAGTTAATTTCAATATCTATAATATGCCCGGCCGTTATGTTCATTTAATGCTTATCAGGATTTTGTAAGTCACAAACGAGCACTTACGTTAGTGTCTTCTATGACCGTAAAAAAGTCAGGTCGATTGCTGTAATAGTTTCGGAGATATTGATTTATGGTGAAATATTTCGCATGGTTGCCATATTGGATTGGTGATACTTGCCTAAATTCGAAGTGCACGCTCGTAGTCGGATGGGGTTTTAGTTGAGTCCTTATGAAGTTTCATTGAAATCGCTACTGAAACTAAATAGTTATAAAGGAGGAACCCCCATACAGACAGATAAGCATACACACACTCACTAACAAAATTTGACCTAATACGCCTATATTTCATGGGATGAAAATAGGTTAAAAATCTGAATGTTTAAATAAAATTAACAGAAGTAAATTATTTTAAATTAGAATGGTGGAACAACAATACGAGTGAGGACGCAATAAAATTATTTTAGCTGACGTACACAACAACACTTGCATGAAATACAAACATTCAAAGATTAAAAACAAACACATTACGCTCTGAATACCACAAAGATGTCTGGAATAATATTGGAAGAGTTCTCTATCTCGTGCTTTAATCACGAAAATCGAAGGGTCCAGTGAAAGCTCCTCCTCCGCCAGGACGCGGCAGAAGAAACTGACCCTTTAATGATAGCCTACATTTACCATTTCTCTAGGCAACACTAAAATATATCGCTGCAAAATGTTATCACATTTACGTGCGATGTAGCCTTCATAACGTAACAGTGCATTAATGGTGTTTGAAGGCATTTTCAGTTTTGCCTTAGTTAACGAAAGTTTGATGCTTTTCAGATAGAAAACAGTACAGTAGTTTGAGATGTATTGACGTCAAGTATGTTCATCTGAATAAATACGTATACCACATACAGCTATGCAGACTGATGGAGGAAGGACGCATTGATTTGGCCTTGCCCTGGATGAACCTTTCACGGAATGTTAATATCTTGGATGGAGGCCACGGTAATTCCTCTATAATCCGCACACTCTGGAATCCAACACACTCCACTGCCCCCAATTCTCGATCTGGACGCAATGGAGCGTGTCTAACACATCTCCAAGATACTTGTATCTTATGCTCGGCTGGTGACTTTTATAATTCTGAAATTAGAAATATTTCAGTAATTAGTTTATTGTAGCAATTTGTTTATAAATAGCATACCTTCAAAGCGGTAGCTCAGGAATTAAGCAAAATACAAATAATGTAGTTCATTAATTTTAGGAAGTATGAGAAGCCATTTTTCCGTGTTTCTAAGTATCTATCATGGAAGTACTTTCAGTCGGTTAACTTTATTATGCCCAATTATATTAGGCGGGGAATACCAATACGAGTATTTAAACACCCTAACCTGAAATAAATATTAATGAAATATGTATCACTTAATTAACATATTTTTGTACCGTACTAAAGAAGACACGATTCAAACGTCACGTAATCATCATCAGATCCTGTTCACCAAGGCTTAGATTAGGTATGGTGGATATATATTACACTTATGTACATCATTATTTACAATAAATTAATTAGGCAACATTTTTATTTTTATAACTTGTGTAACGTGTCAGACCTATTTTCAGAAATTGCTACTCGGTTGGTCAATAGCACTTCTACAAATGTTGCGTTATTATTAATATTGTTTATGTGGTTAAGTAGCCTATGTCAACACTGTGATTTGTTTGCCTATCGTTGTAAAGAGCTTAAGATATGAATGCTGTCAACACTATTTTGTTAATGTCCGTTTATATTTAACGTTCCATTTGTCGGGGGTTACAGTTGTTCTATTTTGGGGAATATAAATAGCGTTTTTCTTTAGTGGACTAATCAACACATTCACTTCAACAGTACGCCATCTTAGCTCCTTTATTGGAATGCAAGGCACACCAAGGTACAAGACATTACACTAACACGGCCACCACGACCATCATGGAACATACATACTGTAGACTGTCGTCAGGGAGTACTACAGTTCCCCCACACCATTTAACTGGTGATCGTTTACAATGTGGTTAGTTAGGCTGATATACAAACACACTACCATTCATAAGGGTATGTGACCTTACCTGGTTATTGCATTAACCTGCACAGTATCCGCCACCACTCACAGTCCAAGGGGAGTAGGAATATATTTGATTAAGACGTGTACAAATACGTTCTTAAATGTGTACCACCGGCCGCGGTGGCCGAGAGCGCTAACGCGCTACCTCGTGCCTCGCTGGTATCGGGAGAGCGTGGGTTCGAATCCCACCTCGGCCGTCCTGAAAATGGTTTTCGTGGTTTCCCATCTTCAACACCAGGCAAATGCCGGGACAGTTCCTTTCAATAGGTCCATGGCCGATTTCCTTCCAATATCCCTTCCCTGACCCGTCCTGAAAAGAAAAGTACATGGCCATTGGCTGGATTAATAAAAATATAAATATTATTAAATGTGTACCATAATTAAGCCCTCAAATGTTACTCGACAATGTAGGTAAATCGTTCAGCTGCTTGAAAATCGTTGTTTTGACTTTTTTAACAATACACATTTCAAGTGTTTTGCTGTCGCAATATATTGCGTAACTTGCGAAAGCATAGCTGCCGCTACGGATTTCGCACAAATATGGCAAAATAATACAGTTCCGGAAAGAACTGGGAGTACATGAACTAAATGACAAACTGGAACAAAACAGATTGAGATGGTTTGGACATGTCAAACGGATGAATGAAGTAAGGCTACCAAGACGAGCACTGGAACGACGGATGACAGGGAAGTGAGGACGAGGAAGACCAAGAATGCGTTGGATGGACTCGGTGAAGTATAGCATTAGAAGACGGAACCGAGATTGGAACACCTTGTCGGAAGAGGAATGGTGGAACGACAGATCAAAGTGGAGAGGAACCATATTTGCCCCCACACAGTGTCAGCTGGAAAAGGGGAAATGAAGAATATGAAATACAGTTCCAAAAGTTTTAAAAAAAACTCTCCAAGGTCCCGCATGGAGCGGCTCTTTTGGCACGCATCGTGTTCGTTGAAATTAGAACTCCACACTGTCACGCAAGGTAGATTTATTTATTGATGTGTAACATCTTTCCACTCGGTAGCTGGACATGTTTGTGGGAGTGATTTTGGGAAATTGACGGAAGTGGATGGGACGGAAACAATGAGGGCGCGTGGTAGCGGAGATCGGTACAACGACGTACTGTAGGCCATGTGACTATGTGGAATGTAAATCGCATACGGTTTACCTCAAGGTTTGGAGGCCCCATTAAAGAAACTCCTACAATAAATCATCATCAATTTGTCGTTCTTTGGTGTGAAAATATTCATTATATCATATTTGCTGGAAACAATTACGATTTATTATATCTTCATACTTTTGCTGTATGCTTATTTAATGTAAGCACTCGATACCTCGAGTGCTGTATCGCATTTACAAACACTCCAAACAACGTAGGAATTTAGTATTTTAACACCGACTTCTAACAATAATTGAAACTTCGTTGGTCCAAACGTATCACTGGGAGAAACACATTTAATGTACTTATTGCACACCTAATTTTTATCCCTCCAATACTTGGCAGTGCGCTATATCGGCAAAAAGAGGCCATTTTCAATATCATCGCTGGCATGAGTTCACTAACTAGCCGGTATAGAGCGCAGCTCGCATCAAGTAGGCAGTGGATTGCTCCCGCATAACGTAGTTCAACTAGTTGAAGGCAGATGTCACTACTGCAGATCCATTGGAGAACTTTGTTTTAATTAAATATATATTTTCGATTGCAAAATGCACAATATAACGCTCAATTGTATAACGGCTCAGAACTTAACAAAAAAAATATATATATATATATATACAGTGTGGTCCACCCGCCCCTTATTATTTAGTTTTATGAAACCCAACTAACATCGCATTTCTCCCGATGGTCGATATTGCTCTGCGCTGTGACTGTGTGACAGCAATGTAATTGGGCCATGGGTCTAGCAAAGAAAAACCGACCTTAAACATTTCCCCGCCAAATACTATGGCCCATTCTACTAACATATGACTTACTGCTCCATGAAATAACTCACATACACGTAATACGATCGAATTAATAGCTTACGCCACGTGATCTGTAATAGTAGAAAGTTAAATGAACACCACAAACCGTGATTGAAGACTTTGAGATGGACTTAAACGTTTGAGGTGGGACGGCTACAGTAACTAAAGCACGTTTAGCGTGCGGTATCTACCATGAGTTCGTGGCTGCGAGGGTTAAAGCCTGACTGTATGTGCTGGACGCGAGCGGGTAGAATGCTGCATCGAATCCAGTAGCAGGCATACTTTTTTGATCGAAAGCCCACATTCCATTTTAGTCGGGATGTAACTACATTGCCACATTTATTGCCTTACGACGTATTATTGTGAAGAGTACGTTGAATTTTGATGATTTATAAAGAGAATACGATCTAATTGGTACGTTATGCCACGTGACCTGCAATGGCATAAAATTAAGAAACTGGCATGAATATTAACATAACATATCGAAGTGTTGCTCCGGAGGTCCGGGTTCGATTTCCAGCTCTGCCAAGAAATGTAATACTTGTCTGAGGGCTGAAATTGGGTACACGTAGCCTCGTGATGCAAATATGAGAAGTAGTGGGTTCGATTCCCACCTCAGCCACCCCGGAAATGGTTTTCCGTGGTTTCCCACTTCTAATCCGGCCAAATTCCGGTACGGATTCTAACTTAAGGCCACGGCCACCTCCTTCCCAATCCTTAATTGCAAATAAACACATCATTACAAGCCCGCACTCGGGTTATCAGACAAATTCTTGCATCGAACAATGGTATTTTAGCGTCTTTCGATTTTTGCAAAAAAGGAAAGCAGACTTATGAGATCTACACAGGGCCAAAAATTGTGTGTCTATCTGTGTGTGTGTGACTGCGTGTCTGTGTGTGGAGTGTGTGTACTCTGAATGTCTGCCCCCCCCCCCCCCCGTATCAATTCGAACACGGTGAAACCGAATTGAACGATATTTGGTACAGAGGTAGAACTAGCAAAGGGCACCTCAGTGTCATGTTTTATATTGCCGCCATCTTGACCGAAACGTAATGGTGGCCACCCAAATGTTGAAAGCTTAAATCTAATTACGAATAACCTAATCATCCGATCTCTATCAAATTTTTCAAAAACATATATTTATATGGCAAACGTCTTTTGGCTAAACTACAAGGTAATCAGCCCAAGAGTTTGCAGATGGCGGCCATGTATGTGTGCAAATCGATTCCCCCTATCATTTCAAACACGGTGAAACCGAATTGAACGATATTTGGTACAGAGGTAGCACTAGCAAAGGACACCTCAGTCATGTTTTATATCGCCGCCATCTTGATGAAAACGTAATGGCGGCCTCCCAAATGTTAAAAGCTTAAATAAATTACGACCAACCTATAATCTGATCTCTACCAAATTTTGCAACAACATACCTATATTTGGGAACCATATTTTGACCAAACTACAAGATCATCAGCCCAGCAGTTTGCATATCGTGGCCATGTATGTGTGCAAATCAATTCCCCCTATCTATTCTAACACGGTGAAACCGAATTGAACGAAATTTGGTACAGAGGTAGCACTAGCGTAGAACACGCCAGTGTCATGTTTTATATCGCCACCATTTTGACGGAAACGTAATGGTGGCCACCCAAATGTTCCAAGCTTAAATCAAATTACGACTAACTTAATCATTTGATCTCTACCAAATTTTGTAACAACATATACTTGTATGGCGAGCGTCGTTTATCTGAACTACAAGGTCATCAACCCATTAGTTTGCAGATGGTGGCCATGTATGTGTGCAAATTGATTCCCCCTATCAATTCAAACACGGTGAAACCGAATTGAACGATATTTGGTACAGAGGTAGCACTAGCAAAGGACACTTCAGATTCATGTTTTATATCGCCGCCATCTTGATGAAAACGTAATAGCGGCCTCCCAAATGTTAAAAGCTTAAATAAATTACGACCAACCTATAATCTGATCTCTACAAAATTTTGCAACAACATACCTTTATTTGGGAACCATATTTTGACCAAACTACAGGATCATCAGCCCAGCAGTTTGCATATCGTGGCCATGTATGTGTGCAAATCGATTCCCCCTATCAATTCAAACACGGTGAAACCGAATTGAACGAAATTTGGTACAGAGGTAGCACTAGCAAAGGGCACTCCAGTGTCATGTTTTATATCGCAGCCATCTTGACGGAAACGGAATGGCGGCCACCCAAATGTTAAAAGCTTAAATCAAATTACGACCAACCTAATAATTTGATCTCTACCAAATTTTTCAACAACATACCTTTTTGTGGGAAGCATCTTTTGACTGAACCACAAGGTCATCAGCCCAATAGTTTACAGCTAACGGCCATGTATGTGTGCAAATTGATTCCCTATATCAATTCAAACACGGTGAAAATGAATTGGATGTAATTTTTACAGAGATAGCACTTGCTAAGGGCGCATCATATTCATGTATAATATCCGTATAGCACGTTGTATGTAAGAAGCTACTACAACCAACAATCAATTGTAATTCTTGAAAAGGACAAAGAGTTATAACAATAACCATGCATTTAGGAGAAAGTAGGCTATACGTTCTTTACCGAACATCTTGTTTTGTTATTAAATTTTAACAAGAAAGTCTTAGCATATCTTTAGGCCCGTATCACACGACACTCGCCGGCAAGGAAGCTGCTGTGATCGCTGGTACAAAATCCTGTATGATTCTGTTCTCTTTGTCAGTACACCTGCTTGTATGACCGAAGTGTATCACACGCTGGCATTTTGTACGCTAAGTTGTATGAAATAAAACCGAAGGGCTGTCATTTGAGGGCATTATTTGCTGTTCTTTCGCCTTATTAACGCAAAGCGGTCGCGAAACTTGTTTTAAGTAAATTAGAAAACATGCCAGGTTCTGAATGAATGCATTCCATTCAATATTTAGGATCTAACTGTAATAATTGAATATTTTACCATACGTGTTAATAAGAAGCGCAACAAAAACCTCGAGAGTGTGTTTGAAATGTGTGCAAGTGTTATTGCGCCCGCTCGCTCTTTCGAAGATCCCGGGTTCAAGAATATCCAACGGCAGAATTTTTAAATTCTTTTTAACTATTTTATTATACCCTCCCTACCTCGTATAGCAAGATTTCAACTTGGTTTTGTTCACATTATCTACGAAGACGATAGGGAAAGCTATTTTCTTGTCTCATTTAAATGGTTATTTTCCCTAAATACTGTTCAAAACCATGGATGGATACTATTCGTTATATTTTTTTTATTTAGTCAATTTACCATCTAGGTTGGTGGTTCCCACGGACTCAGCGAGGGAACTCACCACTACCGCCTCTATGGGCAGTGTCCTGGAGCTTGGAACATCTGGTCTGGAGGGATACAACTGGGGAGGTGTGATTAGCACTTCGCCCAGGCGGCCTCACCTGCAAAGCGAACAGGGGCCTCATGAGGGAGGGGAAGGGATGGAAGATTGGGATGGATAGGCTATGAAGAGGGAAGGAGGCGGCCGTGGCCTTCCAGTCGGTACCATCCCGGCATTTTCCCGAAGACGAAGTGTGAAACCACGGAAAACCACTTCGAGGATGGCTGAGGTGGGAATCGAACCCCCTCTGCTCATTTGGGCCACCCGAGGCTGAGTAGACCCCGTTCCGGTCCTCATGCCACTTTTCAAATTTCGTGGCAGAGCCGGGAATCGAACTCAGGACCTCCGGGGCGGCAGCTAATCATGCTGACCGCTACGCTACGGAGACGACACTATTCGTTATAATTATTACTTTTTTAGTCGATTTTACCCACCAGGTTAGGTTTTCCCACGGACTCAGCGAGGGATCCCATCATTGCCGCCTCTATGGGCAGTGTCCTGGAGCTTGAAACATCTTGTCTGCGGGATGCAACTGGGGAGGTGGATTCAGCACTTCGCCCAGGCGGCCTCACCTGCAAAGCGAACAGCGTCCTCTTGAGAGATGGAAATGGACGATTGGGAGGGATAGGCAAGGAAGAGGGAAGGAGGCGGCCGTGGTCGTACGGTAGATAATATCCTGGTATTTGCCCGAAGGCGAAGTGGGAAACCACGGAAAACCACTTTGAGGATGGCTGAGGTGGGAATCGAACCACCTCTACTCATTTGGACCTCCCGAGGCTGAGTAGACCCCGTCCCAGTCCTCATACCTCGTTTCAAATTTCGTGGCAGAGTCGGGAATCGAACCCAGGTCGTCCTAGGTGGCAGCTAATCACGCTGACTACTACGCAACGGAGGCGACTCTATTCGTGATTTAAAAAAATTGTCAATTTACACTCTAGGTTGGTGGCTCCCACGGACTCAGCGAGGGAACTCACCACTACCGCCTCTATGGGCAGTGTCCTGGAGCTTGGAACATCTGGTCGGGTTGGATACAACTGGGGAGGTGTGATCAGCACTTCGCCCAGGCGGCCTCACCTGCAAAGCGAACAGGGGCCTCATGAGGGATGGGATGGAAGATTGGGATGGATAGACTAGGAAGAGGGAAGGAGGCGGCCGTGGCCTGACAGTAGGTACCATCCCGGCATTTGCCCGAAGACGAAGTGGAAAACCACTTCAAGGATGGCTGAGGGGGAATCGAACCCCCTCTTCTCATTTGGGCCACCCGAGGCTGAGTAGACCCCGTCCCAGTCCTCATACCTCGTTTCAAATTTCGTGGCAGAGTCGGGAATCGAACCCAGGTCGTCCTGGGTGGCAGCTAATCACGCTGACTATTACGCAACGGAGGCGACTCTGTTCGTGATAATTAGAATGTTAATAGTTCAATATTTATCCCAGAATCATATTATGACACGTTCTGTAATTACTGCCTTGATACGAGGCTCAGCGGTATCGTTCTCGCTTGCTGTGCCGAAAGTTGCAGGTTCCTATCCTGGCGCAGTCAGCTGGCATTTGAGGGTACGCAAAAGCGAGGGGGCCGTGTCAGTAGATTTACTGGCACGTTGAAGATCCCCTTCGGAGCAAAATCCGGCACCCCGGCGTATCTAAATGCCAGAGCAGTTAAAAGGGACGTAAAACCAATAATGTTATAATTATCTGTATTTACTGTACGTTTGGGGGCAGATGACCTCGTAGTTCCGCCCCTTAAAACCTCACTAAATAACTATTACTGTAAGTGTATAGCAAGCGCTTTTCGCACAGACGCCGTTGAAAGAAATTGTAGTTTCGGTCTGATGTATTTATTCGTGAGCCTACCCACATAACAAATCTATTTGTTATGTGGGTCGTCTGAGTGAGTCGGAGTTTTCCTTTAAACAAAGGTGGTCAAAATTTTGAACACTTGCTACCTTGAATATACAGGATAGGCTACCTTGCTTTCGTTCTACGGATCATTATGTCGTCGTCCAATCTGGCTGCGTACCATCGGATAAGTACGGTCATTTTCAGGACCTAATAAAAAATCACTCGTTGGAACAGATAGATATGCGTCCATAATACATCCACAATAAACGACATTAAGAAAAAAATGCACTAGTTCAAGGTTCGAACCTACTACAATGCTACTTCGTTGACGCTACTCCAGTACTTCTTGATTTAGCCACCTTACCTACCGAGAACCATGGTTTTTTGCTGGCACGTGTTGAGTCTATTCGTTGACGCTTCATGTACAAATGTAAGAAGGTGTCATTCGGAGCTCTGATCGTTTCAATCATGCATTATATTTGAGGTCATTGAAAGAACACTGCCACTATTGATTTCTACTATATTCGCGAGGATGTACTCAAAGGTTTTTTATTTATTTATCGTATGGCTTTTAGTGCCGGGAGTGTCCGAGGACATGTTCGGCTCGCCTGAGTCTGTAGCTGCTTCCAGCGGACACCGTAAAGGGTGAGCTACAAGTTCCGTTCAATTTCAAGTAGTTCCGACTTTCGCCACCAGATATCAATGATACCTAGTGGCGAACGTTGGAACTTTGATAGAGCGTTCCGACGAAATCTAACCTAACAAATTTTGCTTTACACAAGTTTAGTCTGTGAAAGGATCTTTTACATGCCATAAATCTATGACATGGGACCGCCGGCTTTACTTCCCCTCCGAAGGAAGGCATACTGAAGGATTTTTAACGCTCTTAAAAAAATCCGACGACTTCGGCCGGGTTTGAACCCGCTATCTTAGGCGCAGCAGTTCTGCAAGCTACCGACTACGCCACCGAAGCCGCTAAAGTTGTACAATGGACGTAAAGGAGCAGGTACGAATGTTTTTAGGATGACTGTCATTTACGCGTTAGTTGGGTTGCCTTCCTCCAAAAAAAAATAAGGGGCTGGTGGACCACACTGTATATATATATATCAAGCAAATATATACAACACTGTTGGGATTAGAACCCCAGACGACCGGCTGAGAGACCAACGCTGTAGCCACAGACCTAATTATGTCCTCCCTAACTGAATGTTATCAATCGATTAAGATACAACGTCTTAGCCAATATAGTTCAGAACGAGAGATCAGCAGCCATCTTGTCTGCAGTCGAGACGGCTCAGCGTTTTTAAAGCCACTTCTGCACTATAATATTACAATATACACATTTAATTTTTCATTGCAAAATGCACAATATGTTATCAATCGATTAAGATACAACGTCTTAGCAAATAACAACTATATTTTATTACGGTCAGGATTTGTCACTGGAGTTTTACAAGTAGTTATTTCAATCACCAACAGAGTTCACTGTTAAGAAGGAATTTGCGCTCCCGGCACACACATAGTTACACATCATATGCGACTACTGTAAGGCTCGTATAATTTTATTTATTTATTTATCTATTTAAGAATTACATGCACAGGACTAAAACGTCCCATTGAATGTACTGTACGGAGCCCAGAAAAATGCGAGTGCGGAGTGAGGTAGAGGACGATGGGAGGGAGGTTCCCTACCCACAGACGTGTATCGTTGCTATGGCAACCTGCTTACTACTCGGCAGAATATATCGGCTCTTTACGCACTCACTAGGACGAGTGGACATTGTTCGGAAGTTATGGTGCAATGCTTTTGGGAGGGCAGATATCACAAAGTTATCGATCTCGTTGACTACATTCCTCTGCTTTGCATTATTCTGAACTACATCCAGCACTTAATTCAATCTCGTACATAAAATGCAGTATGATGAACAAAATTAACAATAGGCAATCGTGGTAGATAAGTGTGGTTATCGAAGTATTGTGCCCAACTCTAGGAAAGGGTATTCCAAGATTCAGACACCTAGATATCAAGGGAAAGGCTGTAGCCGCTTTTGAAAGTTGAGATATTTGAATATCGCGCTACATTGCTTCGAGAAGCAATTGGAAAGAATATACCGATACTTGCATGTCAAGTGACGTAGCGAGTAATAGCAGAGGTCGAGGCTATTTATTGATTAAATAGTTAAACATGGAGTAGAGACTTGAGACTTGGATCAGATTACTGGCACGGCCAAATAAAAGAGAATGCAATTAGTATCAAGTAAATCGGACCAGGGATACCAGAGATATGAGGATTTCCAGATATCAGCTGATGACGCGTGACCCTGGCAGTTTTGAATAAAAACCGGCCGGCCGAGGCATCGATAGCTCACTTCGACACAAGCACTTGCTTAGCAAGCTGCTGCTACGCTGAGCCAAGGCACATGGTTGCCGGATCTACGCAGAAGTTATTTTCAAAGTTGTGATAGTCACAAAAGTGCTGCGCTACGAAGTGGAACTTAGTAAGTTTCCGGCGAGGAGAATCACTGAGGTGATTGATTATTTTCTACAGACATTGGTGGAAATATTTACATTTCTACATGGACATATGCTAGACTTTGTCTAGAATTAGTACTTTGTCACAGTCCAGTAATAACCTAATACTTGGATATTTAAATCCAATTCAGTCAGTTTTCATATTTGTAACTTAATAACCACTTCGATCTATCAGTACATTGAAGACCAGTCTATCACGGTGGTGTTCATTAGTCTACGCAGGGAAACTACAGGTTGCTTAGCGCATGGTAGATGGTGATAAACCATGCCCAGGGAACGATCTTCAGGACAGCCGTTGATTGGTTAGACAGTCAGTGTTTTCTTGTACTGAAAAGATTACCGTGAGTTATGTTACAACTGACATATCTAAGAATAGATCACTTAGATCTGACCCCATTTAAGCAAACTGTTATGGCTTTGATAGAAGCCCATATTAAAATGAATCAACAGTTGCTTCAAACGTCAATAGATACTACCACTATGTCTTGTTAGACGGATTGTGGGTATATAATGGCGGCCGATACAAGGATTGTACATGCTTGTCCGATAGGGCATGTCTATGGATAAATCTGGTACAGACCAGGTTCGCTACGCTTCAAGACCATCAAGAAATGTAAGCCACATTTGAATTATATTATGCCTAGCTAATTGGAACAAACTATTTTTCTGCAGATGACCAACACATTTATTTTTCTTCGTATTTAAATCTTGCAATGATTTACGCAAGACTTATTAGAGTTATTCTGAGTATTTTCAGCACTCAGAACAGTTTAGGATCGATGACCGAGCATATCGAGCATTTATTTGAATATTTCATATTTTTTGGGAAATCACGGTAATCAGCCGATGTAACTGTAAAAGTTGATAATTATTTTTGTTGAGGAATGGATATTTTTTCCATATTCGAAGGTTCGAACATGTGGATTCTCACATAATGAGATGATAATTAAACATATTTGAAATGATATAACTAATAATAATAATAATAATCCACTAATAATAATAATAATAATTTTTATAATTTTTCTAAATAATTCTTGGATATTATACTTTCTAATAATCATATGTATTGAGAGAGAGCCTATGAAGTAGTTTAATCATTTCTAGTTTGGAACAGGAGATTTTCCGAAGGAGAGTGGTTAGCGCAAGCCCGCATTCAACCAACATTTCAGTTCTGGTTGAACAGTTGATATTTGCAATGAGTAAAGTATATTTTTCAGATAACACGGAGAGGCATGAAACGGGAAGCAATTGATAATTGTATCAAATAGGATATTTTTGTATTTATATAAAATCATGACGTAAATACACTCGAAAGTGAAATAAAGATTTTCATAAGTATGGTAAATTCACGGGTTGAACTGAATGGTAAAATAAAATAAACTTGTAAGTTTATTAATCTTCCAGTGTTGATAACAAGCAGAGGCTCGATTTATTGTATAAATTTTGGGAAGAAAATTTATATGTGTGGAGTAGTTGAAATGCCATTCCCAGGTGCGCATGTTTAAGTCGCAGGAATGAAGAGGTTTTTTCGAGCATCAATCAAATAGCAGGTTAGATGGCTCAGGTTTATAGAAGGAGTATTGGAACTACACATTTCATCGTATGAATGACCCGAAGGTTATTTCTTAGAAACCATCAGTTCTTATTTCAACCTTGTTTACGAATTCCATTTAGACTTTGATTTTGCTAGAACCCGGATTTGTCATGATAGTAGTTTATTCTTCTTCAGAGGAAGACCTTTGCCGTTGTTGTTGTAATATTGTGTTCTTACACAAATAATAGAATGGGCCACTGCCAATTAAAAATAATTCTTTAACCACGAATAATTTGAAGGATAATTTCAATCCTAGTGCCATGAACTAAATGAATTCATTATGAAATTACAATTCTTATTTCCGCATTCTGTCGAAGAATTGCAAGTTGTGAAAATTACAAAAATGGCCATGAATATAAATATTTTTCATAATAATGATTCCAAGTGGAAAATTGAATAGTTGAATGGTTCAACAATTTATTGACCAAGTTGATGATTCAGAAATCATATATTTTGTTAGGAACTTGAAGTTCATAATCGAGTCACTTCTCGAATGTTTAATGTCAGAAGAACAATTAATTGTTGTTGTGCTTCGCACAGTTCTTCGATGCTTTGCTCAAGGTCAAATACTTTTCAGATGTTATTAATATGTGTAAATAATTTGTGTTGATTCAATGATAATAATATTTTTCGACAATGTATTTTTGAAACTGGAAAAATAAGTGAAAGTTAAAAATTCTATGAACATTTATTCTACGAGTGTTAATATTATGTAAAAATTCAAACAGTGAACTACGATATTTCCAGTAGAGACAATTAAATTTGAACTGGAATTAATCATAAATAATTTTGGAACACAGTCTACAGGATTAACAATCAGACTTGTGTTTCCAAAAAATAATTGTCAAATGTGTTTGGAAAATTTCTGTACATTGTGTAAATAGGAGTGTGGGTCGCCACACGTGAGTGATGCTACTTTGAGCATTTTTGCAGTCAATTTTAAATTCAAAATAAACTGAGATAATTTTACTTGATGTGTTACTCCCAATTGAATCTCCTATCCTTATTGTTGCATTGAGCCAAAAATCAGTAAAGCTTTTTTTCATTTGATGTCGTTTTTGCGATTTGCTTTAACCCATCTGGCGCCCCGGGATATTTTGACTCTCGTGCTGACTGATTATTGGTAAAATGCATATGTGGTCGTGCGGACTCCGGTCTAAACGGGCACATAAAATAAGATAGAGAGAGAAATGACTTCGAACGTGGGGATCGATTTAGACATGGTCAATCGCATGCCGATTTAAATTGTGATAATTTTTATAGAAATATTTTGGGAGTTGAGAGATGTCTGGTTTGGATGAATAAATTAGTAGGAAACCCAATTAGTGGGGAAAATTAAAAATTTAACTTGGTTAATAATTAGAATGGGTTTGATTATTTTTGATAATGGCTTAACCATTAGGGCGTCAAGTAAATTCAGTAGTAAACGTTCGATGACTGGACATACGCATTATTAGAATCCAGGTGGAGGATATTTGAGAACTTGCATATTTTTCTTGTGATATTGTGGTAAATGTAATTCGTAAAAGTAGAGAATTTTGTTTTTCCATCACGTCGACATTAGGACAAATCTCATTTTATTAGAGTGTTCCAATTAGCTATTCATATTTCTTGTTCTAGTTATAAGCTTGTGTTTGCCAATATTGTATACCCCTAAGTTTTGAATAATAATTGAAATTATGGAAGAGATGATGAGGATGATGAGGAGTTTGGAGGAGAGTTCAAAAGAGGCTGGACTGCGTGTAGCAGCCATTATGAAAGAAAATACTGAGGCTTTGGAAAAGAAACTTAAAGAAAATTCTGATTCTTTAGAAAGCAGGTTAAAAGATAACTTGAAGGAAAGTTTAGATGAAAAACTTAAAGAAAATTCTGATTCTTTAGAAAACAAACTTAAAGAAAATTTAGAAAATAAACTTAAAGAAAATTCTGACTCTTTAGAAAATAAACTTAAAGAAAATTCTGACTCTTTAGAAAATAAACTTAAAGAAAATGATGGTATATTGGCTTTCACGGCCGGTGAATTAAAACTCAGCAATTCTTCTAGGTTTGTGCCGTGTCTTGTGTGGGGTTTCGCCTAGGACACCACAGGGTCCGGGCGGGGACACCAAGAGCCCGCCGATGAGCCTAGCTTGGTGTCCTAGGCGAAACCCCACACAAGACACGGCACAAACCTAGAAGAATTGCTGAGTTTTAAACTTAAAGAAAATTCTGATTCTTTAGAAAATAAACTTAGAGAAAGTTCTGATTCTTTAAAAGGTAATTTGAAAGAAAATTTAAGTAGTTAATTTAATTCAATGGAAAGTAAATTTAAAGAGAATTCTGAAATTTTGAAAATGACACTTGAGAGTAAAATGAATAAATTATGCGAAAAAACACATGAGCTCGAAACTTCATTAGCTACTAACGCAAGTTTAATGGACGATAAATTTCGCGATGCCGATCTTAGATCCCAAAGCTTAGCTGATAGGATAGAACATGGTCTTAGGAAAGTTGGTGAAGACATGATCAACCTAGAAGTCAGAGTGAAGAAGGAGAGTAACGAGATGGGAATTCTAGTTGTTCAACGGTTGACAGAACAATTCAAAGAACTTGTAATGGGAGAAATAAGAGAAGGTGTGATTAATGAGTTACAAACTGAAATTAAAACCACAGTTGTCAATGAAATTAAAGACACACTCAAGCTGGAGAATCAAGAGGGAATCAAGGAGATTAGGGAATCATTGTCATCCCATATTCAAGTAATTTCCAAAGATATCCAAGCAACTCAGAAGGATATATCAGATATGACAGGGTCATTGAAAAGTCATGAGGCTGTTATGAACCAGATATCCACTGATGTTAAGGAGAATTGTAAAGAAACTGAAGCAATTAAGAAAATGGCAGAAGAAAACCAGAAGGAACTTGAGGCTATGAAAACCCAAATCAAGGACGAGAAACAGTTTGACCTTCTGTTGAAAATGCCAAGTGTAAGGGGAAAGGAACAGATACAGATAAATCTAGGAGCAGCTAGAGAAACGGATAGTCAAAGACAGGATGAGGTCAGGACAGTATTTCAATCCAACCCCATAACTGTATTCAAGAATGTAGAGGATAAGCCTTCTAAATTTTCAGGGCGAGATTCTGTGACACCCGTGGAATTTTTGAGAGAAGCAGGGGATTACCTGAAAGTTTCCAAGATCCCTAAAGAAAGACAGATCCGAGTGATAGGGAAGTTTTTGGAAGGTCCTGCACTTCTTTGGTTTAGAGCTTTTAGATCCACTCTAACCACTTTTGAGGAGTTTTCTCGTGGGTTATTGAAAAAGTTTTGGTCCCCGGAAACCCAACAGCAAGTCAGAGCAGAATTATATTCTAAGAGATTCTCGACGTCACAACCTACTCGATACTCTACGTACTTTTCTGGACAGCTTTCTAAACTTCAACATTTAGATCCGCCGATGCCAGATAACGATTTAATTACTGCATTGATACGTCAGTTTCCAGCAGACGTCCAAAGGACTTTGATCGCTGCTGACATCTATAATATGGAGCAATTTGACGAGGTATTACAGAAGCTGGATCATACGAATGCTCAATTCTTCCATCAGAAGGGAGGAAAGAATAACAACGCTGTGTACGCTGTTATGGCTGATAGTTATTCTCAAACACCTCGAGAGATTCGAGAGGGGCGAGAAGAGAAAACGCCGAGGGAAGATCCCAATAAGAGAGGATGGAACCAGTACAGTAACAGATACAGTTACAAGCCTTATGCGAGACCGTATGGTGGAAATCGATATAATACTCGATGGAGAAGGCCCAGGGATAATCAAGGAAGGTACCAGGAAAGAAGATACTATGGTCGAAACAACTACAATAACAGAGGGAATGTGGATACTCGTCAGTCCAATGAAGAGTTCAACAAGGAGACGAGGAAAAACTTGGAAGCAAGACACCAAGATAACTTGCAGTTTTTGGAGCAGAGGCCCAATGAACCAGGTCCATCGGGAACACAACAATCCCGGGGGAATGGTAACGAAAAAAAAAAACTTCGAATTCACAGTAGAAGATAGAATTTTGAACACTTTCACTTCCAGAATTATTAAATGGCAAGCAGAGGATGATGACTTAATTCAACAGAATGACGAACGGAAAGAAATGGGTACAAGAATTAGAATGCCAATCATATCATGCGAAGTATTCGGTATGCCTGTCGATACATTGATTGATACTGGGGCTATGCTATGTCTGATGAGTGAGAAGCTTTATATTCTGTGGAAGCTCAAAGAGAATTTAGAGGAGATTCCAGTATCAGGAATTAAGATCCAAGGAATAATACCCAATAAAATATCTCTGTGTAAAACACAATTATACTTATGTATTACGATTGGAGGACATGCTTTCCGACATGTGTTTGTAGTAATGAAGGACATGGCTTTTGACATGATATTGGGAGCAGATTTCATTCAGAAATATCAAGCAGTGATATATATGAAAAGAGAGACGATCAGATTCAAGAATACCGAAGAGATTAACTTCGAGGGAAAAGAAGAGGAAGACATCGAGGGAGATGCTCAATGGTCTCTGATTTTTCATGAAGCTGAAGGAAGAGAAGTCTACACTGAGAATGAGTCCCCAGAGCTAGGGAAAATTTTGGAAGAGTATCACGATATATTTTTGATATTAAACCTGGTGAAATTGAAGATTTTGAATATCGTGGAAGTAAACAACAATGGAAGCTATGAAGTAGCCAATACACGAACTGGTAACATCGTGGGAACTTATAATGCATCGAATTTGAAGATTTATTATTCAAGAACCAGATGATTTAATGTGTAGATAGGAAAAAAAAAATGTTTCAATTTTTATTTTTTGCTAGGTTTGGGGTGGATGTGCCCAACTCTAGGAATGGGTATTCCAAGATTCAGACACCTAGATATCAAGGGAAAGGCTGTAGCCACTTTTGAAAGTTGAGATATTTGAATATCGCGCTACATTGCTTCGAGAAGCAATTGGAAAGAATATACCGATACTTGCATGTCAAGTGACGTAGCGAGTAATAGCAGAGGTCGAGGCTATTTATTGATTAAATAGTTAAACATGGAGTAGAGACTTGAGACTTGGATCAGATTACTGGCACGGCCAAATAAAAGAGAATGCAATTAGTATCAAGTAAATCGGACCAGGGATACCAGAGATATGAGGATTTCCAGATATCAGCTGATGACGCGTGACCCTGGCAGTTTTGAATAAAAACCGGCCGGCCGAGGCATCGATAGCTCACTTCGACACAAGCACTTGCTTAGCAAGCTGCTGCTACGCTGAGCCAAGGCACATGGTTGCCGGATCTACGCAGAAGTTATTTTCAAAGTTGTGATAGTCACAAAAGTGCTGCGCTACGAAGTGGAACTTAGTAAGTTTCCGGCGAGGAGAATCACTGAGGTGATTGATTATTTTCTACAGACATTGGTGGAAATATTTACATTTCTACATGGACATATGCTAGACTTTGTCTAGAATTAGTACTTTGTCACAGTCCAGTAATAACCTAATACTTGGATATTTAAATCCATTTCAGTCAGTTTTCATATTTGTAACTTAATAACCACTTCGATCTATCAGTACATTGAAGACCAGTCTATCACGGTGGTGTTCATTAGTCTACGCAGGGAAACTACAGGTTGCTTAGCGCATGGTAGATGGTGATAAACCATGCCCAGGGAACGATCTTCAGGACAGCCGTTGATTGGTTAGACAGTCAGTGTTTTCTTGTACTGAAAAGATTACCGTGAGTTATGTTACAACTGACATATCTAAGAATAGATCACTTAGATCTGACCCCATTTAAGCAAACTGTTATGGCTTTGATAGAAGCCCATATTAAAATGAATCAACAGTTACTTCAAACGTCAATAGATACTACCACTATGTCTTGTTAGACGGATTGTGGGTATATAATGGCGGCCGATACAAGGATTATACATGCTTGTCCGATAGGGCATGTCTATGGATAAATCTGGTACAGACCAGGTTCGCTACGCTTCAAGACCATCAAGAAATGTAAGCCACATTTGAATTATATTATGCCTAGCTAATTGGAACAAACTATTTTTCTGCAGATGACCAACACATTTATTTTTCTTCGTATTTAAATCTTGCAATGATTTACGCAAGACTTATTAGAGTTATTCTGAGTATTTTCAGCACTCAGAACAGTTTAGGATCGATGACCGAGCATATCGAGCATTTATTTGAATATTTCATATTTTTTGGGAAATCACGGTAATCAGCCGATGTAACTGTAAAAGTTGATAATTATTTTTGTTGAGGAATGGATATTTTTTCCATATTCGAAGGTTCGAACATGTGGATTCTCACATAATGAGATGATAATTAAACATATTTGAAATGATATAACTAATAATAATAATAATAATCCACTAATAATAATAATAATAATTTTTATAATTTTTCTAAATAATTCTTGGATATTATACTTTCTAATAATCATATGTATTGAGAGAGAGCCTATGAAGTAGTTTAATCATTTCTAGTTTGGAACAGGAGATTTTCCGAAGGAGAGTGGTTAGCGCAAGCCCGCATTCAACCAACATTTCAGTTCTGGTTGAACAGTTGATATTTGCAATGAGTAAAGTATATTTTTCAGATAACACGGAGAGGCATGAAACGGGAAGCAATTGATAATTGTATCAAATAGGATATTTTTGTATTTATATAAAATCATGACGTAAATACACTCGAAAGTGAAATAAAGATTTTCATAAGTATGGTAAATTCACGGGTTGAACTGAATGGTAAAATAAAATAAACTTGTAAGTTTATTAATCTTCCAGTGTTGATAACAAGCAGAGGCTTGATTTATTGTATAAATTTTGGGAAGAAAATTTATATGTGTGGAGTAGTTGAAATGCCATTCCCAGGTGCGCATGTTTAAGTCGCAGGAATGAAGAGGTTTTTTCGAGCATCAATCAAATAGCAGGTTCGATGGCTCAGGTTTATAGAAGGCGTATTGGAACTACACATTTCGTCGTATGAATGACCCGAAGGTTATTTCTTAGAAACCATCAGTTCTTATTTCAACCTTGTTTACGAATTCCATTTAGACTTTGATTTTGCTAGAACCCGGATTTGTCATGATAGTAGTTTATTCTTCTTCAGAGGAAGACCTTTGCCGTTGTTGTTGTAATATTGTGTTCTTACACAAATAATAGAATGGGCCACTGCCAATTAAAAATAATTCTTTAACCACGAATAATTTGAAGGATAATTTCAATCCTAGTGCCATGAACTAAATGAATTCATTATGAAATTACAATTCTTATTTCCGCATTCTGTCGAAGAATTGCAAGTTGTGAAAATTACAATAATGGCCATGAATATAAATATTTTTCATAATAATGATTCCAAGTGGAAAATTGAATAGTTGAATGGTTCAACAATTTATTGACCAAGTTGATGATTCAGAAATCATATATTTTGTTAGGAACTTGAAGTTCATAATCGAGTCACTTCTCGAATGTTTAATGTCAGAAGAACAATTAATTGTTGTTGTGCTTCGCACAGTTCTTCGATGCTATGCTCAAGGTCAAATACTTTTCAGATGTTATTAATATGTGTAAATAATTTGTGTTGATTCAATGATAATAATATTTTTCGACAATGTATTTTTGAAACTTGAAAAATAAGTGAAAGTTAAAAATTCTATGAACATTTATTCTACGAGTGTTAATATTATGTAAAAATTCAAACAGTGAACTACGATATTTCCAGTAGAGACAATTAAATTTGAACTGGAATTAATCATAAATAATTTTGGAACACAGTGTACAGGACTAACAATCAGACTTGTGTTTCCAAAAATAATTGTCAAATGTGTTTGGAAAATTTCTGTACATTGTGTAAATAGGAGTGTGGGTCGCCACACGTGAGTGATGCTACTTTGAGCATTTTTGCAGTCAATTTTAAATTCAAAATAAACTGAGATAATTTTACTTGATGTGTTACTCCCAATTGAATCTCCTTCTATCCTTATTGTTGCATTGAGCCAAAAATCAGTAAAGCTTTTTTTCATTTGATGTCGTTTTTGCGATTTGCTTTAACCCATCTGGCGCCCCGGGATATTTTGACTCTCGTGCTGACTGATTATTGGTAAAATGCATATGTGGTCGTGCGGACTCCGGTCTAAACGGGCACATAAAATAAGATAGAGAGAGAAATGGCTTCGAACGTGGGGATCGATTTAGACATGGTCAATCGCATGCCGATTTAAATTGTGATAATTTTTATAGAAATATTTTGGGAGTTGAGAGATGTCTGGTTTGGATGAATAAATTAGTAGGAAACCCAATTAGTGGGGAAAATTAAAAATTTAACTTGGTTAATAATTAGAATGGGTTTGATTATTTTTGATAATGGCTTAACCATTAGGGCGTCACGTAAATTCAGTAGTAAACGTTCGATGACTGGACATACGCATTATTAGAATCCAGGTGGAGGATATTTGAGAACTTGCATATTTTTCTTGTGATATTGTGGTAAATGTAATTCGTAAAAGTAGAGAATTTTGTTTTTCCATCACGTCGACATTAGGACAAATCTCATTTTATTAGAGTGTTCCAATTAGCTATTCATATTTCTTGTTCTAGTTATAAGCTTGTGTTTGCCAATATTGTATACCCCTAAGTTTTGAATAATAATTGAAATTATGGAAGAGATGATGAGGATGATGAGGAGTTTGGAGGAGAGTTCAAAAGAGGCTGGACTGCGTGTAGCAGCCATTATGAAAGAAAATACTGAGGCTTTGGAAAAGAAACTTAAAGAAAATTCTGATTCTTTAGAAAGCAGGTTAAAAGATAACTTGAAGGAAAGTTTAGATGAAAAACTTAAAGAAAATTCTGATTCTTTAGAAAATAAACTTAAAGAAAATTTAGAAAATAAACTTAAAGAAAATTCTGACTCTTTAGAAAATAAACTTAAAGAAAATTCTGACTCTTTAGAAAATAAACTTAAAGAAAAAGATGGTATATTGGCTTTCACGGCCGGTGAATTAAAACTCAGCAATTCTTCTAGGTTTGTGCCGTGTCTTGTGTGGGGTTTCGCCTAGGACACCACAGGGTCCGGGCGGGGACACCAAGAGCCCGCCGATGAGCCTAGCTTGGTGTCCTAGGCGAAACCCCACACAAGACACTGCACAAACCTAGAAGAATTGCTGAGTTTTAAACTTAAAGAAAATTCTGATTCTTTAGAAAATAAACTTAGAGAAAGTTCTGATTCTTTAAAAGGTAATTTGAAAGAAAATTTAAGTAGTTAATTTAATTCAATGGAAAGTAAATTTAAAGAGAATTCTGAAATTTTGAAAATGACACTTGAGAGTAAAATGAATAAATTATGCGAAAAAACACATGAGCTCGAAACTTCATTAGCTACTAACGCAAGTTTAATGGACGATAAATTTCGCGATGCCGATCTTAGATCCCAAAGCTTAGCTGATAGGATAGAACATGGTCTTAGGAAAGTTGGTGAAGACATGATCAACCTAGAAGTCAGAGTGAAGAAGGAGAGTAACGAGATGGGAATTCTAGTTGTTCAACGGTTGACAGAACAATTCAAAGAACTTGTAATGGGAGAAATAAGAGAAGGTGTGATTAATGAGTTACAAACTGAAATTAAAACCACAGTTGTCAATGAAATTAAAGACACACTCAAGCTGGAGAATCAAGAGGGAATCAAGGAGATTAGGGAATCATTGTCATCCCATATTCAAGTAATTTCCAAAGATATCCAAGCAACTCAGAAGGATATATCAGATATGACAGGGTCATTGAAAAGTCATGAGGCTGTTATGAACCAGATATCCACTGATGTTAAGGAGAATTGTAAAGAAACTGAAGCAATTAAGAAAATGGCAGAAGAAAACCAGAAGGAACTTGAGGCTATGAAAACCCAAATCAAGGACGAGAAACAGTTTGACCTTCTGTTGAAAATGCCAAGTGTAAGGGGAAAGGAACAGATACAGATAAATCTAGGAGCAGCTAGAGAAACGGATAGTCAAAGACAGGATGAGGTCAGGACAGTATTTCAATCCAACCCCATAACTGTATTCAAGAATGTAGAGGATAAGCCTTCTAAATTTTCAGGGCGAGATTCTGTGACACCCGTGGAATTTTTGAGAGAAGCAGGGGATTACCTGAAAGATTCCAAGATCCCTAAAGAAAGACAGATCCGAGTGATAGGGAAGTTTTTGGAAGGTCCTGCACTTCTTTGGTTTAGAGCTTTTAGATCCACTCTAACCACTTTTGAGGAGTTTTCTCGTGGGTTATTGAAAAAGTTTTGGTCCCCGGAAACCCAACAGCAAGTCAGAGCAGAATTATATTCTAAGAGATTCTCGACGTCACAACCTACTCGATACTCTACGTACTTTTCTGGACAGCTTTCTAAACTTCAACATTTAGATCCGCCGATGCCAGATAACGATTTAATTACTGCATTGATACGTCAGTTTCCAGCAGACGTCCAAAGGACTTTGATCGCTGCTGACATCTATAATATGGAGCAATTTGACGAGGTATTACAGAAGCTGGATCATACGAATGCTCAATTCATCCATCAGAAGGGAGGAAAGAATAACAACGCTGTGTACGCTGTTATGGCTGATAGTTATTCTCAAACACCTCGAGAGATTCGAGAAGGGCGAGAAGAGAAAACGCCGTGGGAAGATCCCAATAAGAGAGGATGGAACCAGTACAGTAACAGATACAGTTACAAGCCTTATGCGAGACCGTATGGTGGAAATCGATATAATACTCGATGGAGAAGGCCCAGGGATAATCAAGGAAGGTACCAGGAAAGAAGATACTATGGTCGAAACAACTACAATAACAGAGGGAATGTGGATACTCGTCAGTCCAATGAAGAGTTCAACAAGGAGACGAGGAAAAACTTGGAAGCAAGACACCAAGATAACTTGCAGTTTTTGGAGCAGAGGCCCAATGAACCAGGTCCATCGGGAACACAACAATCCCGGGGGAATGGTAACGAAAAAAAAACTTCGAATTCACAGTAGAAGATAGAATTTTGAACACTTTCACTTCCAGAATTATTAAATGGCAAGCAGAGTATGATGACTTAATTCAATAGAATGACGAACGGAAAGAAATGGGTACAAGAATTAGAATGCCAATCATATCATGCGAAGTATTCGGTATGCCTGTCGATACATTGATTGATACTGGGGCTATGCTTTGTCTGGTGAGTGAGAAGCTTTATATTCTGTGGAAGCTCAAAGAGAATTTAGAGGAGATTCCAGTATCAGGAATTAAGATCCAAGGAATAATACCCAATAAAATATCTCTGTGTAAAACACAATTATACTTATGTATTACGATTGGAGGACATGATTTCCGACATGTGTTTGTAGTAATGAAGGACATGGCTTTTGACATGATATTGGGAGCAGATTTCATTCAGAAATATCAAGCAGTGATATATATGAAAAGAGAGACGATCAGATTCAAGAATACCGAAGAGATTAACTTCGAGGGAAAAGAAGAGGAAGACATCGAGGGAGATGCTCAATGGTCTCTGATTTTTCATGAAGCTGAAGGAAGAGAAGTCTACACTGAGAATGAGTCCCCAGAGCTAGGAAAAATTTTGGAAGAGTATCACGATATATTTTTGATATTAAACCTGGTGAAATTGAAGATTTTGAATATCGTGGAAGTAAACAACAATGGAAGCTATGAAGTAGCCAATACACGAACTGGTAACATCGTGGGAACTTATAATGCATCGAATTTGAAGATTTATTATTCAAGAACCAGATGATTTAATGTGTAGATAGGAAAAAAAATGTTTCAATTTTTATTTTTTGCTAGGTGTGGGGTGGATGTGCCCAACTCTAGGAATGGGTATTCCAAGATTCAGACACCTAGATATCAAGGGAAAGGCTGTAGCCACTTTTGAAAGTTGAGATATTTGAATATCGCGCTACATTGCTTCGAGAAGCAATTGGAAAGAATATACCGATACTTGCATGTCAAGTGACGTAGCGAGTAATAGCAGAGGTCGAGGCTATATATTGATTAAATAGTTAAACATGGAGTAGAGACTTGAGACTTGGATCAGATTACTGGCACGGCCAAATAAAAGAGAATGCAATTAGTATCAAGTAAATCGGACCAGGGATACCAGAGATATGAGGATTTCCAGATATCAGCTGATGACGCGTGACCCTGGCAGTTTTGAATAAAAACCGGCCGGCCGAGGCATCGATAGCTCACTTCGACACAAGCACTTGCTTAGCAAGCTGCTGCTACGCTGAGCCAAGGCACATGGTTGCCGGATCTACGCAGAAGTTATTTTCAAAGTTGTGATAGTCACAAAAGTGCTGCGCTACGAAGTGGAACTTAGTAAGTTTCCGGCGAGGAGAATCACTGAGGTGATTGATTATTTTCTACAGACATTGGTGGAAATATTTACATTTCTACATGGACATATGCTAGACTTTGTCTAGAATTAGTACTTTGTCACAGCAGTAATAACCTAATACTTGGATATTTAAATCCATTTCAGTCAGTTTTCATATTTGTAACTTAATAACCACTTCGATCTATCAGTACATTGAAGACCAGTCTATCACGGTGGTGTTCATTAGTCTACGCAGGGAAACTACAGGTTGCTTAGCGCATGGTAGATGGTGATAAACCATGCCCAGGGAACGATCTTCAGGACAGCCGTTGATTGGTTAGACAGTCAGTGTTTTCTTGTACTGAAAAGATTACCGTGAGTTATGTTACAACTGACATATCTAAGAATAGATCACTTAGATCTGTCCCCATTTAAGCAAACTGTTATGGCTTTGATAGAAGCCCATATTAAAATGAATCAACAGTTACTTCAAACGTCAATAGATACTACCACTATGTCTTGTTAGACGGATTGTGGGTATATAATGGCGGCCGATACAAGGATTATACATGCTTGTCCGATAGGGCATGTCTATGGATAAATCTGGTACAGACCAGGTTCGCTACGCTTCAAGACCATCAAGAAATGTAAGCCACATTTGAATTATATTATGCCTAGCTAATTGGAACAAACTATTTTTCTGCAGATGACCAACACATTTATTTTTCTTCGTATTTAAATCTTGCAATGATTTACGCAAGACTTATTAGAGTTATTCTGAGTATTTTCAGCACTCAGAACAGTTTAGGATCGATGTCCGAGCATATCGAGCATTTATTTGAATATTTCATATTTTTTGGGAAATCACGGTAATCAGCCGATGTAACTGTAAAAGTTGATAATTATTTTTGTTGAGGAATGGATATTTTTTCCATATTCGAAGGTTTGAACGTGTGGATTCTCACATAATGAGATGATAATTAAACATATTTGAAATGATATAACTAATAATAATAATAATAATAATAATAATCCATTAATAATAATAATAATATTTTTTATAATTTTTCTAAATAATTCTTGGATATTATACTTTCTAATAATCATATGTATTGAGAGAGAGCCTATGAAGTAGTTTAATCATTTCTAGTTTGGAACAGGAGATTTTCCGAAGGAGAGTGGTTAGCGCAAGCCCGCATTCAACCAACATTTCAGTTCTGGTTGAACAGTTGATATTTGCAATGAGTAAAGTATATTTTTCAGATAACACGGAGAGGCATGAAACGGGAAGCAATTGATAATTGTATCAAATAGGATATTTTTGTATTTATATAAAATCATGACGTAAATACACTCGAAAGTGAAATAAAGATTTTCATAAGTATGGTAAATTCACGGGTTGAACTGAATGGTAAAATAAAATAAACTTGTAAGTTTATTAATCTTCCAGTGTTGATAACAAGCAGAGGCTTGATTTATTGTATAAATTTTGGGAAGAAAATTTATATGTGTGGAGTAGTTGAAATGCCATTCCCAGGTGCGCATGTTTAAGTCGCAGGAATGAAGAGGTTTTTTCGAGCATCAATCAAATAGCAGGTTCGATGGCTCAGGTTTATAGAAGGAGTATTGGAACTACACATTTCGTCGTATGAATGACCCGAAGGTTATTTCTTAGAAACCATCAGTTCTTATTTCAACCTTGTTTACGAATTCCATTTAGACTTTGATTTTGCTAGAACCCGGATTTGTCATGATAGTAGTTTATTCTTCTTCAGAGGAGGACATTTGCCGTTGTGGTTGTAATATTGTGTTCTTACACAAATAATAGAATGGGCCACTGCCAATTAAAAATAATTCTTTAACCACGAATAATTTGAAGGATAATTTCAATCCTAGTGCCATGAACTAAATGAATTCATTATGAAATTACAATTCTTATTTCCGCATTCTGTCGAAGAATTGCAAGTTGTGAAAATTACAAAAATGGCCATGAATATAAATATTTTTCATAATAATGATTCCAAGTGGAAAATTGAATAGTTGAATGGTTCAACAATTTATTGACCAAGTTGATGATTCAGAAATCATATATTTTGTTAGGAACTTGAAGTTCATAATCGAGTCACTTCTCGAATGTTTAATGTCAGAAGAACAATTAATTGTTGTTGTGCTTCGCACAGTTCTTCGATGCTATGCTCAAGGTCAAATACTTTTCAGATGTTATTAATATGTGTAAATAATTTGTGTTGATTCAATGATAATAATATTTTTCGACAATGTATTTTTGAAACTGGAAAAATAAGTGAAAGTTAAAAATTCTATGAACATTTATTCTACGAGTGTTAATATTATGTAAAAATTCAAACAGTGAACTACGATATTTCCAGTAGAGACAATTAAATTTGAACTGGAATTAATCATAAATAATTTTGGAACACAGTCTACACGACTAACAATCAGACTTGTGTTTCCAAAAAATAATTGTCAAATGTGTTTGGAAAATTTCTGTACATTGTGTAAATAGGAGTGTGGGTCGCCACACGTGAGTGATGCTACTTTGAGCATTTTTGCAGTCAATTTTACATTCAAAATAAACTGAGATAATTTTACTTGATGTGTTACTCCCAATTGAATCTCCTTCTATCCTTATTGTTGCATTGAGCCAAAAATCAGTAAAGCTTTTTTTCATTTGATGTCGTTTTTGCGATTTGCTTTAACCCATCTGGCACCCCGGGATATTTTGACTCTCGTGCTGACTGATTATTGGTAAAATGCATATGTGGTCGTGCGGACTCCGGTCTAAACGGGCACAGTATCACAAGGAAAACAGTGGGCATTATGATGATATTACGACTATATGGACTTGGCTGCATTTGTACAAAATAATAGAACAATATTTAATTGATGAAAATGAAAAGCCGCAGCCTGCTTCCAGTCGACCAACCGGGTCAGGGAATGGAATTAATGAAGCCCCCATCTAGTGGCGAGGATATGAACTGTGCCGGCTGCCAAAGCCAGTCGCACTCCCCTGGGGCAATGAGTAAATGAATGACAGTTGAAATGAAATGATAGTAGAGCGTGTTGCTAGAATGAAATTGTGACAGGGAAAAGTACCCGGAGAAAAACCTGCCTGCCTCCGCTTTGTCCAGCACAAATCTCACATGGAGTGATCGGGATTTGTACCACGGACCCAGTAGTGAGAGGCCGGCGTGCTGCCGCCTAAGCCACGGAGGCTCTAAATTAAGGTGCTAGAACCGTGAGAGAACCACATTATATCTAAAAAATATGTTACCAACATTAAAGTGAATGTGTATCATGTGTTTTCCGCAAGATAAATGCTATACGAATCCGCAATTTCCCACTTTAGCCTACTTCAGGCAAATGCCGGATTGGCACCTATGTTAAGGCCTCGACCGTCTCCTTTCCAATCCTCACCTAAATTACAAACACACAATCCACTGCAGATTATCAGACAAATTATCTTATATATCAATTATATCAAGTAGTATGTTGTGTAATATACAGTACATCATTGAAGATGCATACACATTTTTGCCATAATGATTTTCATCTTAGCAAGTAATGCGATTGGTTTGCGTGAAATATAGGAAACATTCGTAGAGCATTTATATATATTGTTACGGCTGTGAGTTTGTTTCGTCGCCTCGCCGCATGAGTCAGAGCTGCCCCCGGGCTGCACTCTGCCTCAGTCTAATACGTGCGCCTTACGCAACAGGGCTACTAGGACAAAAGGGATGGTCCAGAATATTCGTGACCCAGCCTGTGATGGAAATCTCGAGAAGCCGTAAATCCTGGACGGGTCTAGAAGCATTTATTGGGTCACCAGCCTGCTATATAAGAGCGACCTGGCAAGCGGGGTGGACTGTGTTTTTCGAGCTAGTGCGAGCTTTTACCTTGAGCGACAGTTGTGGGTGAAGGAGTCTGAAGCCTACGGAGAAACTGTGTCTTGAGCGAGTGTATTTTCCAGTGCAGCAGAGGTTAGTGTGGTGAATTGCGAAAGCACCGGGGACTGTTTCCCTAGCCAGCGGACAGCGAAGCAGAGTGTAGTGGTGAGTGACCGGCTATCGTAAATAACGGTAGCTTGCGTATTCAAGGAAGTGTTGCAGGTAGTTCTATCGAGGCCACCAGTCTCATTAGGAGGGATCAACTTATGTGGCTTCTTGACAAGTGAAAGACAAGTGTTCCCTACGAGAGGAAACTGAGTGAGATACTAATTGCTTGTATTTGCTATTTGTGTGGTGTATCTTTCTGGCCCGCAATAAAGCTAATACGTTTCTTTAAAGGATGTGTTGTGCTTTCTACCCACGGTAATCCAGTTAACGGAAGTGCCACTAGGGGGTGGCACGTAATAATATTCTTGTAGTGGCAGAATTGCCGGAACGCAACATAGGCTCAGGTGGTGCTATTGCTTGGTAATTTTACACAGAAAAGTGGCAGATCTAATAGTGGTGTTATTCAAGTTTCGCAAACCGCAGTAATTTCAGGTAAATATTCCTGTTAAGGTAAGGATTACTGGAGGGACAAAGTAGGCTAAATGAACCTCTCTCAGCTCCAGCCTCCTGCTGTTCTTAATATCAGGAGAATTCTTATCTTGTAATAAAACACAGGGACGATGGTGCACTGACGAAACGGAGAAACCAATTGCCAGGATTCCCAAGGATAGAAAATTTGGACACGACACTTCTAAGAATAGATTTATTATTTAATACGCCAGAATATGTATTCAATTTTAAAAACGGTAAAATATGTTAATACGAGGCACGTCCAGGAAGTAAGTTCCGTTTGGTAATAAAATTAAATTGTGTACAGATACAGAACAATTATTTATTGCACAACATTCTACACCTCTTAAACTACTTTTCCACATAACTGCCGAACTTTTTCAGGCATTTGTCATAGCGTGGCACAAGATTTTGGATTCCTTCTTCATAGAAGTTTGCCGCCGACCGTAAACGAAAGTGAAGACTCCCCTGTATGATATCCTACCGTTTGGCCACTACTGTTAGGCAAATTGCGTATGTGGTCAGGACAACTCCTTAACATACGCAGTTCTCCTGGTAAGCACGCAATTTGCCTAACAGTGGTGGCCAAACGGTAGGATATCTTACATGGGAGCCTTCACTCTCGTTTACGGTCGGCGGCAAACTTCTATGAAGAAGGTTTCCAAAAACTTGTGCCACGCTATGACAAATGCCTGCAAAAGTTCGGCAGTTATGTGGAAAAGTAGTTTAAGAGGTGTAGAATGTTGTGCAACAAATACTTTTTCTGTATCTGTACACAATTTAATTTTATTACCAAACGGAACTTACTTTCTAGACGTGCCTCATATTTAATTCAATATGAAATACAGCATTTAAAAAAATACCTATTCTTCTTCTAGTGATAGCCATTCAAAGCCGTGTAGACACAGAATTACAGAATGGAAGTAAACTCAGTGCATCTGGCGGCGAGGTGTGATAACTCGAGGTTTGAATGTCAAGCACGTTCTGCCGACCCCAGCGAAAAGTTGAAACCGTCTTGATAGAAAGTGATGGCTGGATGAATTTAATTCCTCCACCGCACGTGGGTGGATTCCGATACAACGAGCCTCTCGATCCTGAAGCTAGAGCACTCGGGGCTGGATTTGGTCGGAACTGTTAAAAAGTTGCTGAGAAGTTTATTGATTGTGGTGTAGCGGCTAACATTCTTGGCTGTCACCCCCACTGGTCCAGTTTTGATTCCCGACTCAGCCAAACAAATTAATTCTTTTCTCAGGGCTGGAACGGGGTACATTCAGCCTTGTAAGGCAAAACTGAGAAGAGTTGGGTTTGATATGCTCCTCAGATATCTGGAAGTCGTTTTTCGTCAAACTTCAACTCCAGGCAAATGTGGAGATGGTTCTTTACTAAAGGCCACGGCCGCCTCCTTCCCAATCCTTACCTGAATTGAAAATACACATTACTACAGACTACTTTTCATTCCTTCTTTCCATCTATCTAGGCTATATGTATAATGTATTATATACACAATACACACACCCAAGTACACGGGATTAAATTTTTACAATGTCGAATCCCCTCAAATGCAACAACAGCAGAGAAATGAGCAGATGAGCCCAGAATCAGGGGACAGTGGAGAGATTTATCTAGTCAGTCGATTCCATAGCTACTACTACAATCCAATGTTTAATAGTCTGTATTCACGCTAAGCAGTTTGGCGCTCAGTTTCTGTTGTCGTTGTTAATTCATTTAAGGTCTTTTGAACATCTTGGTCAAATAACCCATGTTTTGGTATATGCTGAATCAGTCGGATAACGTATGTCATGTAATGGCTAGTGAATGTACTAGTGAATGTATCTCAAATTGAGACGAGGATTTGGATAGGAGGCGGCCGAGGCCTTAATTTTGGTACCATCCCGGCATTCATCTGGAGTAAAAGTGGAGAAACTATAGAAAACCACCCGTCTGATGGCTAAGATGGTGTGTTAGTTCTTACTCAAGTAGCTGAGTAAACCCCGTTCCAATTCTTAGATCAGAATTAAATTACTTGGGAGAGTTACGAACCCAGACTTCCGCGGTGACAGTCAAGAATGTTAGTCTCTCTCCCATGAACTGGACCCTAATTTGGTCCCTACACACTTCTTGTAGGCTACTCTTGATTTGTAGTTCTAATCCTTGAAGTGGCATAGCAATTCTATTGAGACGTGATTTCCCAGGAGCGCTCCGGCGAGTTCTTAAGTTGATTGATTTTCTCTCGAATAGATCTGCTCTGGGTGGGAGTTGCAAGCATTCAGAAAATTCTTAACTAATTGTTTCCTTTCTTGTTCTTGAAGCAATCAGCGGTAAAGTATACATTTTTTTAGGATATTAACTTTCTCCTTGGTTAATTCAGACGAGTAATCACTTTTGCGACATTCTTCAACTGACGAACGTCATGCAAAAGTGGTTTGGCAGACATTTAGTGCATAAATAATAATATTCATCCATTTTCTTACGGTTTATTTGTCAAATTTTAATGCGAGGTTTTCGCATTATTTCATCCAAAAGTACATCTCGGGCTTTCATCCAAAATGGTTAGCTTATAAATATTTTGAAAACAATTGTATATCATATTTATTTATCATTGAAACGTAAAATATTGCGCTAAAACCGGAAATGACAGGTTTCTACATCTGTCAACACTGGTCAACAGTACAAGTTAATAGAATGAATTTTTAGTCTCCATTTCATATTTTTTTAATGAGGAAAAAGTGGACCTATGGGATCGATCCGGGCAAATGTGTGTCTGTCTGTCCTTATGTCTGTGTGTGTGTCCCCCCGCCTATCAACTCCTAAACGGCTGCAGCTATCAATACCAAATTTGGTGTGAGTAAAGACCTATACCCGAACATCGCACGGCCATATCTGAAAATGACATCAGTGCTTCCAACTGATAAAAAATCACAATTGAAATTTGAGCTCTGTGTTGTATATCTCATAAGTTATCCATGCGAGCTGTCCCAAAATAGGCACACACAGAGATAATGTCATACCAGATTAATTTTCAGGAGTCCAAATTGTGACCGATCAGGGGGCTAGGGATCGATAGCATGCCGAGTTATCGGAGACATCAGGATCGATCGCATACCGAGCACGCATAATTTGCGGTGTTCTCAGTGCCGAAATTGTGGGGGAGCCATATACAAGGAACACGATAGTGCTTGGACCGAAATGAATACAACATCTGAGTTGCCAGTCCAATATGATGTTAAGAACAATAATTACTCTACTGCCCATAGCACTAAGAGAAAACACGGAGGTTTGGAATACGAGCAGGACAATACCGTAGCCTGACTGGGTGAAGCCCGCATTTCCAAGAATCTTGTGGACAAGAGCTCCTATTGTTTAGCCAGCAGACTTATTGTGCAGCTGAAGTGCTGGATTTACGACACCCTACCCTCGATAATCCTCCAGCACTAGAGCCCGCGGAATTAGACAATGTAAAGTAGCGCCGAGATGCTAATTTGAGATCCGCCTATGGAATAATTGTAATAAAAAGGCCCAATCAGAGAAGAGGTTGAGAAATGCATTTCGGAATTTTAATCACGGCCCAAGCCCAAAAACTACCCGAGTTACGGGGATATTACTGAGTCAGCCGCGGAGGAATATTCCCCCCCTCCACGACACTCAAGACATGGCGCCAAACGAGGATCTACCCTGTAGCGTCATGATGCAATTTGATTTGAAGAGGTTCCTGCCGATCGATTTCGAATTTAATCCTATGAATATTGCCGTCCTCATCTTGACCTACAAGTTAAACCAAAAATTATTGCGGTGTGACGATTGCCATGGGAGCGGACTTGACAGAGGTGACAAGTCCATTGTCCCAATGTTGAGAGTGGATATAGGCACTGAGCGCACACACTAGTCAGTCAGTTTTGCAGCCACACCGGGCATAGTCCACGCTGCTCGCGACTTTGATACCGCGTAGCCGAGTGAGAAAACATTTTTCTAAGTGATAAACTTTTACCGCCAATCATTCACAGAGGTCATGATAGTTATCGAAGGCGAACACTATTTATATAAATCTATCCAGATGGAGTTTGCCACCCACGTCCATTAAAAACTTAACGCCACACCGTGTGGAGCCGAGAGCGCGGAGCGCTGACCAGCAGCCCATTCGAGACCCGAGCAGGGAACTTTGTGGAGCTAACGAGTTGCAAGCGAGATCGCTGAACCTATAGGCTTGGACTCATATGTTTCAACGGTCTAGGAAATCGTAGGAAATACCAATCTAGGACTGAACGGGATAGGGGTATGTCGGCCTACTGAGGACCTGCAAGCCCGATTCGCAGTAATCGGTACCGCCAGCCACATATCATAACGTTTCACAGCGAATGAAGCCCGGGGATATAAGTGTAGAAAGTGTATTATGTGATAGGGTATGCAAAATAAGTGCATCGATTAGTGTTAACAGTGTATTTATGTGTATGTCATCGCCTTGTAAGATGACCCAGTGGAACGACACCGGATTGATGAGGGGCTAAGGGCCTTACGTCCGGGTGTCGAAGTGGTGACCAGCAGCCGTCATGGGCCTGTCTACTCCAGGGACAAGTGATGAGTATTAAACTTTCTATATTTGGGGACGTAATGTAGAAAAGGGGACGAGATATTTGTACAGTAGTATTAGCTTTGTTTTGACTTTTGATGTCAATATTTCGTTTAAGACAGGGGCTATTAGTTTTTTTAGTCAGCATGCCAGTCCTTTTTATTTTGTTTGTCCGTTAGTCCTTAAAAATAATGCATGTTTGTTGGTGGATGACGGAGGTGTCTGTAATTTTTATTTGCCAAAGGCATCATAAGTTAAATTGCCGTGTGTTTTAGGATGGATTTGTTGTGGCTATATTCATGTAAGACTAGCTGTAAGTTAAGTGTACGACCTGACAAGTAGATAGGGTAAGAATTTGGTTTTTTTTGTGACATTTGTAACGCCCAGCTAGGTTAGACTAGTTTTGCCACTTTAGGAAAATAGGTCAGATGGTTAGCGACCCAGGACCCACTTTTCTTTTTCCCAGACCGGTTGCGAATTGACCAGTGAATTCCCAGGAACGGCAAGCAGGACGATGTCTGTCACAGATTTTTTATGTGTGTGTGCTTTAATTTTTTTCCCGGCAAGGAGCCGTGAGGTTGTATTTGTGTGCATACCGGCCGAATTTTGAGCCCATAAGTGTTTCCGGATTGTATTTCTGAGGTAAGTGTTTTTCCGGATTGTATTTCCGATGTAAGTGTTTCCGGATGGTATTCCGAGGTAAGTGTTTCCGGACAGCGTAGTCCGAAGTAATTAGTAGCACACAAAGTACGTTCTGGTTCATCATGTTTGTTTTGTGTACACACACACGTGATGTGTTTTTTTTTCCACAGGTTGGAGGAGTGCTGACGTCTCTGGTTTTTGTTGCGCAGCCCTGGTCTGATGTAAAATTTATTTAAAACCCTGTAAATGTCACAAATCGTAGCATAGCCACTAAGGCGTTTTTAGTAAGAGACCACATTTTAGAATGTGAAGTCTTCTGTCCAGCTGGCGTGGAAGCGTGCTCGCTACCCATGGGGAGTGTCACCCCGGCTGGTTGGTCAAGGTCGATTTAGTTTATCAACACACGGAAGATTGAAGTTAGATTTTAGACAGGAGAGGGGGTTTGTTTATTTAGTAGTTAGGCATGCTGGCATTTTCTCTGTTTAAGTGAGCCATTGTTGGGCTATTTTCTTTATGTAGTTTCTGGTTCGAACCCAGAATGTTTTGTGTTGCATTTGGTGTAGTTACGCCCCCTGTCAATTTGCGTTATCTCGTTTGCCCCGATATTTTCTATATTATTGTCCACCCGATAGGCTGAACGACCAAATGTCAGATGCCTATCAGAAAGAATACTCTCACACTACGTCCAAGTGTATTTACAGATGTGTGTGCCAGTAAGAGGGATCAGAATATTTTATTTTAGTATTTTAAGGGCAACTGCATTTTGTTTGAGACCCTGAATTTGTCGTAGCAGTTGACATTCACCGTAATAACTTTGCCACCCCTGGCAGTCAGCTGTTAACGTAGTGATGTAATCTTTGTTTGCACACAGCTGGATCAGAATATTCTATTTTAGTATTTTAAGGGCAACTGCATTTTGTTTGAGACCCTGAATTTGTCGTATCAGTTGACATTCATCGTAGTTATTTTGCCACCCCTGGCAGTCAGCTGTTAACGTAGTGATGTAATCTTTCTTTGCTCACAGCTGAATCAGAATATTTTATTTTAGTATTTTAAGGGCAACTGCATTTTGTTTGAGACCCTGAATTTGTCGTAGCAGTTGACATTCACCGTAATAACTTTGCCACCCCTGGCAGTCAGCTGTTAACGTAGTGATGTAATCTTTGTTTGCACACAGCTGGATCAGAATATTTTATTTTAGTATTTAAGGGCAACTGCATTTTGTTTGAGACCCTGAATTTGTCGTAGCAGTTGACATTCACCGTATTAACTTTGCCACCCCTGGCAGTCAGCTGTTAACGTAGTGATGTAATCTTTGTTTGCACACAGCTGGATCAGAATATTCTATTTTAGTATTTTAAGGGCAACTGCATTTTGTTTGAGACCCTGAATTTGTCGTAGCAGTTGACATTCACCGTAATAACTTTGCCACTCCTGGCAGTCAGCTGTTAACGTAGTGATGTAATCTTTCTTTGCTCACAGCTGAATCAGAATATTTTATTTTAGTATTTTAAGGGCAACTGCATTTTGTTTGAGACCCTGAATTTGTCGTAGCAGTTGACATTCATCGTAGTTACTTTGCCACCCCTGGCAGTCAGCTGTTAACGTAGTGATGTAATCTTTGTTTGCTCACAGCTGAATCAGAATATTTTATTTTAGTATTTTAATGGCAACTGCATTTTGTTTGAGACCCTGAATTTGTCGTAGCAGTTGACATTCACCGTAATAACTTTGCCACCCCTGGCAGTCAGCTGTTAACGTAGTGATGTAATCTTTGTTTGCACACAGCTGGATCAGAATATTTTATTTTAGTATTTTAAGGGCAACTGCATTTTGTTTGAGACCCTGAATTTGTCGTAGCAGTTGACATTCACCGTAATAACTTTGCCACCCCTGGCAGTCAGCTGTTAACGTAGTGATGCAATCTTTGTTTGCACACAGCTGGATCAGAATATTTTATTTTAGTAATTTAAGGGCAACTGCATTATGTTTGAGACCCTGAATTTGTCGTAGCAGTTGACATTCACCGTAATAACTTTGCCAGCCCTGGCAGTCAGCTGTTAACGTAGTGATGTAATCTTTGCTTGCTCACAGCTGGATCCAATTAATGTATTTTATTTTCGTTTCTTTTAAGCTGAATTGAGGCCGATGATGAGCTCTGGGAGAGCCGTGTTTTTCCTTCACTATTTTGATTTTGTTATTTTAAGCTTAATTTGGTTTTTCTTTTCTTATTTGGGTTTAATTTGTAACGTTATTGTAACTTGTTTTTTTGCTGTTGCATTTATATTTTTGTTCTTTTGAGTTAATGTAATTTTTCAAACCGGATTTTTGAGTTCAATAAATTAGATTTTACCTGTTAACTAGTGTACGCCATTTCAGTAGTTTAGCGAACCTGTTTTCCTGTTGACCTAGGCCATTAGTGATCATTTAACGAACGTACCGCACCCGAGATTATTATTATTATTATTATTATTATTATTATTATTATTATTATTATTATTATTATTTAATTTTTAGGCCTAGAGATACCCGATCGGGTACATAGCAAATATTTAGGACCCATTTTTCTATTTCAAATCAGGAACAGTGGCGTACACAAGGTTTTGTTCGTGGGAGAGGAGTTGGCAATCGCTCCGTTTAAAGTTGTCTACTTTTTCCCCATATGTTTGCACTACCTGATACCTAGATCTACCGATGCGGTGATATATTTCTCCTGGTACCCACCAGTGACGCTGGAAGTAATGAAGACAGCTCACAGAGGTGACTGAATGTCCTACCGGGATGATTTAGAGACCCGTAGCATTTCGTTGCAGCACAGGACCACCCCACATTATAGTATGTATGAAATGGCGCCCATTGTGGAGGCTAGATCCATTGTGGAAGGCGGATCTATTGAAAAAGGCGAAGATCTATGATCTAGGATGAATAATCATGTAATTATCCAAGCCAAGGTAGGAGGAGTGAACCAATAAACGAGATTGCCTATACTGGACAAAAATGTGTTTGTTTCTGGGTGAATAATTAAAATCACGCGCAGACAGCGTTGTTAAATTCACGGGTAAACCCAGAAAAGATTAATTTTTGAAATAAATGTGTTTTGAAAGATAGCAGTCCAGAAAGGGGAAGATTTGGTTAGGTAGCCCACACTTCTGAGAGCTAACCGCGGATTCATTAATCCTCAATTAATGAACTGTGTTGTTGATTTTTGCGAACGGGTTAGGCATTTTATTAAGGCATCCCAGAGGAGTTTAAAATTGTTATATGTTATTGTGTTTGGAGACCTGGATACTAGGAGGCCATTCAGGCAGGTTGTGGTTGTTGTTGTTGTTAACGTAAATATTGTAACAGGTCCAAAAATTATTCTGATTCCTACTACTACACAAGACAGGTGCATGATGGTGAATGGGGAACCTAGACACCCGTATTCTCAGTGATTATATTATTGTTGTGTGTGTTGCAATGGCTACTTCCGAGGAGTTGCAAGTTATGTTTGATGTACTTTGTAAAAAAATTGAGGAAAGCGCGGCAGTGAACATTGAGGAGCTCAGAGACACGTTAGAAGCTAGCGACAAGAAGCTTAAAGACACTTTAGAAGTTAGTGACAGAAAGGCAGAGGAAAGGTCAGAAGCCACCGACAAGAAGCTTAAAGACACTTTAGAGGCTAGTGATAGAAAATGGGAGCAAAGATCGGAAGCCGCGGATAAGGAACTCAAAGATAGTTTAGAGGCGGTTAAGGCAGAAATCAACTTAAAGACCGAGCAGCTAGGGCAAACTTGTATAGCGCAGGGCAAGGAGTTGAGGGCCGCAGTGGAGCAACTTACACGGTCCACTACAGAGCAGATCGATAAACTAACACACAAAACGAGGGAAATAGAGCTCAAAGCGGACAGGAATTATCAAGAATTGCTCACAGAAGTAAATAAGGTGGATAATACCGTCAAAGCTATGCATAAGAATTTGGAAGAAATAACGAGCAATATGGAATCCATGGACATTAGAGTTACGAAACAGCTAGAGGAAGTCCAGGGGCAGATTAGCGCCGGAGCTGAACGCGTCATTGCTATGGAAGGCCGAGAACAAAATGTCACCCGACACATTAAGATGATGCAAATTGGGATGAAGGAATTGAAAGAGGAAATCGATGGATTAACAGAGCGAAATGAGGAAGACGCCCACGAGAATAAGAAGGGAATGGAAAAAGAAATGGAGGCCAACCTAGAAAGAGTCCGGAAGTTGGAAATGGAAATGATATGAGAATTGAACGCCAGGAGGCAAAATTAATTAAAACAGACCTGAGAGGGCAGATTCAGGACGAGGCAACCCTCGAACTGCAAAGAGAAGCTGCACGGACGATGGACGACGCCCGGAGCAATAATAATAATTACCCCCGGAAGACAGGATGTCAGACACAGACGACGCCAGAGCCGCCGTTAAATGGATTACTCGGATTTCCAACAAGCATAACACTCGGGACGCCGAAAGCCAGAACTTCGACGCCGAACGACGCCGCGACGCCGACGCAGCTTGTACATGTGATCATGACCGGATATGACCGCCCAAAACGATACAACGAAAATAGCGTCATGACCCCTAAACAATTCATTCGCGAACTGGACGCTTACATCTTGGACAACCGCATACCGGAGGAAAGGCACTTGCGCACGGTGGAGAAACTTTTGGAAGATGCTCCCTTACAATGGTTTCAGAGTTTCCGCTATACTTTTCAGTCACTGGCAGAGTTCAAAGAGGTTTTTCTAAAAATTTACTGGAGTCTCGAGCGGCAACAAAATTTGAGACTGGAGTTATATTCCCGTAAGTTCTCAACGCAAAGCCCGACAAAATACGCGGAGTATTTCATTGCGCAATTCGCCAAGATGAGAGAACTCGATGATCCCCCTTCCGAGCGCTCTCTGGTAGCCGCAATAGGTAAACAGCTACCTGTTAAAGTCCAAGAGACGCTTATCGCCGCAAACGCCCAGACGGCAATACAAACGGAGGGAATTTTGAGACAGCTGGACCACACTAGCACGCATTTACAGCGCGTGAGGCCCACTGAACAAATTCATGCGACGGAAGTCCAAAGAAGGCCAGCCACACGGGAGCAGGGGACCACTACAGCGAGCGCGCCCCACGATAACAACTGGAGGAGATATGAGAACCGACCGCCGAGGGGTTATGAACCAAGGTACCAGGCAAGGGGAGAGCGAGGATGGAACAGGCAGTACCATCCTAGAAGATCCCGCGGACGTAGGGACCAAGGATGCCACGACTCAGCACCGTACCAACCGCAAGAGGGAAGGCATGGAAGCTACAGTCCACGGCCGGCCCAACAGGGAGACAGGATTTCCAACGAACAGGCGCGGACGGACCTCGAACAAAGATACGTGGAGTCTCAACAATACCTAAAGGAACTTCGTAGTATGAACGGAGATGGACAGGCAAGGACCGAAGCCGACAAATGGAGAGAGGCTATCCAGCATCGCGAGGACCCAGACAGGCACTATCAGGGAGCCCAGAGCTTAGAACTCCAGCGGGAGAGAGAGGAGGCACCGCCCCGGGATAATGGGGCGAGCAACAAAAAAAAATCGCAGTTCTAGATAGGGAAGACGGCCCCAGATTTGACCAAGATGGCGGGCACCAAGAATGGGTGGTAGTGAAAATCGAGAAATGGGTAGCGCAACCAGAGGACCTCATTGAGGACATGTACAAGGAAGAAAGCCCTACCATTAAGGAGTTACCCGTAATTTATGTACGCGTGGGAGGACTTATGGTCCGAAGTCTGGTCGACACGGGAGCCAGCATTTCGGTAGCGAGTGGTGCGCTAATGAAAGAACTGGAGAGGAAATTTAAAGTACCCGTAATTCCAGTAGCAAATGTCAGAGTGAAAGGCATAATCCCCGACCGTACAGCGGAATGCAAATACCAAGCATATTTGGATTTTGAAATTGGCAATCATACTATATCGCACCCATTCTTAATTATGAATAAAATCAGCTTCAATTTGATTCTCGGAGCGGATTTTATGAGAACCAATGGAGCCATCATAGACATGCGCGCAAACGAGATTAAATTTCGCACGCATGATAAAAGGGAGATTGACCTACGGTTGAATGAAGCGGAACCTAGGGATCAAGGTCAAATTTGGAGCATTGACATACAAGATGATGTCACGAGGAAAACTACGGTATTATTACATACAATAGGGGAGGAGTTCATTGAGGAAGAGGTCCTAAATGTCACTACAGAGTTCGGCGCTATACTTGAAGAGAAGGTGGCTGAGGCGAAAATCAAACCCCATGAAAGAGAGGAGCTGCGGACAATTTTAACAAAACACCAGGAAGCTTTCGATAATAAACCGGGGAAGATTAGAAATTTTAGCTACGCATTCCAAGTAAATGACTGGAGTCCATACAAGAAAAAGGTGTACCCCATAGCAGAGAGGCATCACGAGGAGGTAAAGAAAACTATTAAAGCCATGGAAGAGGCCGGAATAATTACGAAGAAATCTACCCCATTCGTGAATCCCATTGTCATTGTAGAGAAGGCGGACGGAAGCGTGAGATTGTGTCTCGATGCACGCGAAATCAACTCCAGGTTACTGCCCGAATTCGACCAGGCTCCGCCGATTAGGGAAGTGCTGAAGAAGTTCAGAAACAAGAACTATTTCTCGAGCATCGATTTAACGAGTAGTTTTCACCATGTGGAACTAGAGGAGAAATCCCAACTTCTCACGGGATTCATTTTCGACCAGCAGACGTACACCCATAATCGTTTACCGTTCGGGATTCGAACCGCAAGTTGCGCACTTATCCGAGCCCTGGATCGCAACTTGACGGAAGAAGTTAAGGAATGCACAGTCCGCTATGTAGACGACATCTTACTTGCTTCAGAGACGCTACGAGAGCACGTTGAAAATTTAGAAAAACTTCTTTCGAATCTTCAGTCGGCCAACTTCAAAATTAACTTTAACAAGTCCCACTTCTGTCAAAGGAAATTTTATATCTTGGACACTTTGTCGACGGGGAAGGAATTCGGCCTAATCCCACTAAAATTGCCGCTATTCGAAATTTTCCCATGCCTAGACGGATTAAACACATCCGCATGTTTCTGGGCATGACTGGTTTTTTCTCAGAACATTGTCCTAACTATACGGAGACGGTCGCGCCACTGCAAGAACTTTTAAAGAAGAATAACCGATGGTTATGGAGTAAGGAGGCCGAGGAAGTGTTCCAGCGAACCAAAGACCTTCTGTTAGAGAGCGTGAAACTGGGATATCCAAATTTCAATTGGAAATTCGTGCTACAATCGGATGCATCGAAAGTAGGGATAGGAGCAATGTTGTACCAAGAAGACCCCGAAAACCCAGAGAAGAGAATTTATTTAGGATTTTTGAGCCGAAAATTGAGGAATCACGAAATGAATTATACTGTCACTGAAATTGAAATGCTCTCAGTACTCCACGCATTGCAACACTGGCGAAAGATTATATATGGTTTCCCGATTCTTTTGGGAACAGACCACAAGGCACTCACCTTCATGTTGAAAACCAGCTTAGCTAGCGAGAGAGTAAATCGTTGGGCTCTCTATGCACAACAGTTTGACATGCAGATCGAACATTGCCCCGGTAAACAGAATGTCATCCCAGACATTTTATCCCGGAACCCGGAGGAAGTTGAAGAAGGGGAAATACATCACGCCACGCTTCAGCAGGAAGACCATGATCTCCTTGCAGACTTACCGCGACTAGGGATGGAACAAGAGGCTGACCCTTGGGCTAAGCTGATGAGAGATCATCTCAGAGGATTACTTCCGGAAGATTCACCAGCCAAGGCCGAGATGGAGAAACTCGCGCCAAAATACAATTTCATGAATGGATTTCTACATAAGTTTATCGACGAGGAGCACACAAAGCTTCGCATTTTAGTTCCACCGATATTCCAGCGCCGACTAGTCTGGCAAGTTCACCGTGTCTATGGACATGCGGGCTGTGATAAGACATTCGCTGTGATTCGGGAGGCATTCACATGGCCACGTCTCCAAATTACGATCCGAGAGGTATTGAGGACATGCGATACTTGCCAACGCATAAAGCACAATACATTTTTGATGAAGCAGCTACCTCGACCGATCTTACCATCGAAGCCGAGAGAGATTTACGCCATTGATTTTTATGGGCCTCTCCCAGCCGCCAGACGAGGCATGAGGCACATACTAGTATGCCTAGATGTGTTTTCAAAAATTGTGAAACTGTGTGCGGTACAAAAGACAACCTCAAAACAGGTGGTAAATAAAATCAGAAACAAAATTGTACCGGAACTGGGGAAACCAGAATTTATATTATCCGACCATGGGTCTTGTTTCACAAGCGGACTCTTCAAGAGAGAGCTAGAAGGAATGGGAATTCGGCATATTCTTAGTTCTATACGCCATCCTGAGAGCAATCCTTCAGAACGCCTGATGCGGGAGATTGCAAAGTTTTGCCGGATATATTGCCCGGACGCGCATTATCGTTGGATAGATGTCCCGGAGACCATAGAGACGTGCATAAACACCACAGTGCACGAATCTACATCGGAGGTGCCAACGGTAGTCCACTTCGATCAGTATCCCGAGAGACCATGGAACAGGATCCTAAGTTGCCCAGTAGACGTGAGGCCTGCGCTACCGCTAAAAATTGAGCAAACTAAAGCAAGTCTGCGCGAACAAGCCGAGAAGAGACTGAAGCGGGTGAGAGGGAGAAGATACCACCGACCCCTGAGACTGGGAGAGTACGTTTTAGTGAAGAAACCTGCCGTATCAAACCCTTCAGCGCGATTCTACGCAAAATTTGCCGCCATTTACGAGGGACCTTACGAAATTATTCAATGTTTGGGAAACAACGCTTACAAAATTCGAGAATTAGGAGGACAGAACGAGGTCACCCACAACGCGCAAAATTTGAAAGTATACTACCCCAGCAATGTATTAGACGAACCGCCGCCTGCCCAAGTGAATGCCATTACGGACGAAGGAAGCAACACCGAAGAGCGACCTCACAGATGTGAGCTAGTTACGCTGAGGGACGAACTGGAAAGGCTACTCAGTGCAGCCTTGAAGACCAACGGGGATTTGCGAAAAGAACAGCGCGAACTATTACAACTCCGAGAACTAGATAGAGAGAACCCCGCTGAGGAGGAAGAGAGAGCGTTGAACTCGGCATTATAATACCAAATAACCATGGTATTAGGATTGAAAAATGGTACTGATTCCGATCGTACACATTTTTCAAACTGAGCAGGGGGGAATTGTGACCGATCAGGGGGCTAGGGATCGATAGCATGCCGAGTTATCGGAGACCTCAGGATCGATCGCATACCGAGCACGCATTATTTGCGGTGTTCTCAGTGCCGAAATTGTGGGGGAGCCATATACAAGGAACACGATAGTGCTTGGACCGAAATGAATACGACATCTGAGTTGCCAGTCCAATATGATGTTAAGAACAATAATTACTCTACTGCCCATAGCACTAAGAGAAAACACGGAGGTTTGGAATACGAGCAGGATAATACCGTAGCCTGACTGGGTGAAGCCCGCATTTCCAAGAATCTTGTGGACAAGAGCTCCTATTGTTTAGCCAGCAGACTTATTGTGCAGCTGAAGTGCTGGATTTACGACACCCTACCCTCGATAATCCTCCAGCACTAGAGCCCGCGGAATTAGACAATGTAAAGTAGCGCCGAGATGCTAATTTGAGATCCGCCTATGGAATAATTGTAATAAAAAGGCCCAATCAGAGAAGAGGTTGAGAAATGCATTTCGGAATTTTAATCACGGCCAAGCCCCAAAACTACCAGAGTTACGGGGATATTATTGAGTCAGCCGCGGAGGAATATTCCCCCCCCCTCCACGACACTCAAGACATGGCGCCAAACGAGGATCTACCCTGTAGCGTCATGATGCAATTTGATTTGAAGAGGTTCCTGCCGATCGATTTCGAATTTAATCCTATGAATATTGCCGTCCTCATCTTGACCTACAAGTTGAACCAAAAATTATTGCGGTGTGACGATTGCCATGGGAGCGGACTTGACAGAGGTGACAAGTCCATTGTCCCAATGTTGAGAGTGGATATAGGCACTGAGCGCACACACTAGTCAGTCAGTTTTGCAGCCACACCGGGCATAGTCCACGCTGCTCGCGACTTTGATACCGCGTAGCCGAGTGAGAAAACATTTTTCTAAGTAATAAACTTTTACCGCCAATCATTCACAGAGGTCATGATAGTTATCGAAGGCGAACACTATTTATATAAATCTATCCAGATGGAGTTTGCCACCCACGTCCATTAAAAACTTAACGCCACGCCGTGTGGAGCCGAGAGCGCGGAGCGCTGACCAGCAGCCCATTCGGGACCCGAGCAGGGAACTTTGTGGAGCTAACGAGTTGCAAGCGAGATCGCTGAACCTATAGGCTTGGACTCATATGTTTCAACGGTCTAGGAAATCGTAGGAAATACCAATCTAGGACTGAACGGGATAGGGGTATGTCGGCCTACTGAGGACCTGCAAGCTCGATTCGCAGTAACGGTACCGCCAGCCACATATCATAACGTTTCACAGCGAATGAAGCCCGTGGATATAAGTGTAGAAAGTGTCTTATGTGATAGGGTATGCAAAATAAGTGCATCGATTAGTGTTAACAGTGTATTTATGTGTATGTCATCGCCTTGTAAGATGACCCAGTGGAACGACACCGGATTGATGAGGGGCTAAGGGCCTTACGTCCGGGTGTCGAAGTGGTGACCAGCAGCCGTCATGGGCCTGTCTACTCCAGGGACAAGTGATGAGTATTAAACTTTCTATATTTGGGGACGTAATGTAGAAAAGGGGACGAGATATTTGTACAGTAGTATTAGCTTTGTTTTGACTTTTGATGTCAATATTTCGTTTAAGACAGGGGCTATTAGTTTTTTAGTCAGCATGCCAGTCCTTTTTATTTTGTTTGTCCGTTAGTCCTTAAAAATAATGCATGTTTGTTGGTGGATGACGGAGGTGTCTGTAATTTTTATTTGCCAAAGGCATCATAAGTTAAATTGCCGTGTGTTTTAGGATGGATTTGTTGTGGCTATATTCATGTAAGACTAGCTGTAAGTTAAGTGTACGACCTGACAAGTAGATAGGGTAAGAATTTGTTTTTTTTTGTGACATTTGTAACGCCCAGCTAGGTTAGACTAGTTTTGCCACTTTAGGAAAATAGGTCAGATGGTTAGCGACCCAGGACCCACTTTTCTTTTTCCCAGACCGGTTGCGAATTGACCAGTGAATTCCCAGGAACGGCAAGCAGGACGATGTCTGTCACAGATTTTTTTATGTGTGTGTGCTTTAATTTTTTCCCGGCAAGGAGCCGTGAGGTTGTATTTGTGTGCATACCGGCCGAATTTTGAGCCCATAAGTGTTTCCGGATTGTATTTCCGAGGTAAGTGTTTTTCCGGATTGTATTTCCGATGTAAGTGTTTCCGGATGGTATTCCGAGGTAAGTGTTTCCGGACAGCGTAGTCCGAAGTAATTAGTATGCACACAAAGTACGTTCTGGTTCATCATGTTTGTTTTGTGTACACACACACGTGATGTGTTTTTTTTCCACAGGTTGGAGGAGTGCTGACGTCTCTGGTTTTTGTTGCGCAGCCCTGGTCTGATGTAAAATTTATTTAAAACCCTGTAAATGTCACAAATCGTAGCATAGCCACTAAGGCGTTTTTAGTAAGAGACCACATTTTAGAATGTGAAGTCTTCTGTCCAGCTGGCGTGGAAGCGTGCTCGCTACCCATGGGGAGTGTCACCCCGGCTGGTTGGTCAAGGTCGATTTAGTTTATCAACACACGGAAGATTGAAGTTAGATTTTAGACAGGAGAGGGGGTTTGTTTATTTAGTAGTTAGGCATGCTGGCATTTTCTCTGTTTAAGTGAGCCATTGTTGGGCTATTTTCTTTATGTAGTTTCTGGTTCGAACCCAGAATGTTTTGTGTTGCATTTGGTGTAGTTACGCCCCCTGTCAATTTGCGTTATCTCGTTTGCCCCGATATTTTCTATATTATTGTCCACCCGATAGGCTGAACGACCAAATGTCAGATGCCTATCAGAAAGAATACTCTCACACTACGTCCAAATGTATTTACAGATGTGTGTGCCAGTAAGAGGGATCAGAATATTTTATTTTAGTATTTTAAGGGCAACTGCATTTTGTTTGAGACCCTGAATTTGTCGTAGCAGTTGACATTCACCGTAATAACTTTGCCACCCCTGGCAGTCAGCTGTTAACGTAGTGATGTAATCTTTGTTTGCACACAGCTGGATCAGAATATTCTATTTTAGTATTTTAAGGGCAACTGCATTTTGTTTGAGACCCTGAATTTGTCGTATCAGTTGACATTCATCGTAGTTATTTTGCCACCCCTGGCAGTCAGCTGTTAACGTAGTGATGTAATCTTTGTTTGCTCACAGCTGAATCAGAATATTTTATTTTAGTATTTTAAGGGCAACTGCATTTTGTTTGAGACCCTGAATTTGTCGTAGCAGTTGACATTCACCGTAATAACTTTGCCACCCCTGGCAGTCATCTGTTAACGTAGTGATGTAATCTTTGTTTGCACACAGCTGGATCAGAATATTTTATTTTAGTATTTAAGGGCAACTGCATTTTGTTTGAGACCCTGAATTTGTCGTAGCAGTTGACATTCACCGTAATAACTTTGCCACTCCTGGCAGTCAGCTGTTAACGTAGTGATGTAATCTTTGTTTGCACACAGCTGGATCAGAATATTTTATTTTACTATTTTAAGGGCAACTGCATTTTGTTTGAGACCCTGAATTTGTCGTAGCAGTTGACATTCACCGTAATAACTTTGCCACCCCTGGCAGTCAGCTGTTAACGTAGCGATGTAATCTTTGTTTGCACACAGCTGGATCAGAATATTTTATTTTAGTAATTTAAGGGCAACTGCATTTTGTTTGATACCCTGAATTTGTCGTAGCAGTTGACATTCACCGTAATAACTTTGCCACCCCTGGCAGTCAGCTGTTAACGTAGTGATGTAATCTTTGTTTGCACACAGCTGGATCAGAATATTTTATTTTAGTATTTAAGGGCAACTGCATTTTGTTTGAGACCCTGAATTTGTCGTAGCAGTTGACATTCACCGTAATAACTTTGCCACCCCTGGCAGTCAGCTGTTAACGTAGTGATGTAATCTTTGTTTGCACACAGCTGGATCAGAATATTTTATTTTAGTATTTTAAGGGCAACTGCATTTTGTTTGAGACTCTGAATTTGTCGTAGCAGTTGGCATTCACCGTAATAACTTTGCCACCCCTGGCAGTCAGCTGTTAACGCAGTGATGTAATCTTTGTTTGCACACAGCTGGATCAGAATATTTTATTTTAGTAATTTAAGGGCAACTGCATTTTGTTTGAGACCCTGAATTTGTCGTAGCAGTTGACATTCACCGTAATAACTTTGCCACCCCTGGCAGTCAGCTGTTAACGTAGTGATGTAATCTTTGCTTGCTCACAGCTGGATCCAATTAATGTATTTTATTTTCGTTTCTTTTAAGCTGAATTGAGGCCGATGATGAGCTCTGGGAGAGCCGTGTTTTTCCTTCACTATTTTGATTTTGTTATTTTAAGCTTAATTTGGTTTTTCTTTTCTTATTTGGGTTTAATTTGTAACGTTATTGTAACTTGCTTTTTTGCTGTTGCATTTATATTTTTGTTCTTTTGAGTTAATGTAATTTTTCAAACCGGATTTTTGAGTTCAATAAATTAGATTTTACCTGTTAACTAGTGTACGCCATTTCAGTAGTTTAGCGAACCTGTTTTCCTGTTGACCTAGGCCATTAGTGATCATTTAACGAACGTACCGCACCCGAGATTATTATTATTATTATTATTATTATTATTATTATTATTATTATTATTTAATTTTTAGGCCTAGAGATACCCGATCGGGTACAATATATAACAGTGTTGTCAATATGATTCTAAGCCTGCTGATAGGTCCAACATTTAATTGCTTGTAACTTCTATATTATGAATGGGATTTCAATCAAATTACGAATGTGCTTTGTGTACCATAACTGATAGGATTATGCGTATTCTTGAGAGCCAGCACGGCTGCCAACTGGTAATAAATGTTGTCTCTATTTTTTTATTCTAATACCAATATATCTGAAGGCATGCAAGCCAACAGCTCTAAACTCTGCACACGTATAAAACCTGACAATCTATAAGGTGCGTTCAAAAAGTGACGAGCCGGAGGCCGAAATGCGAAAACCGGTGACTACATCGGCTAATCGTGGCGGGTGTAACGAGGTGTAGTTCCGGCCAGAGCGTGGAAGGTCACAGCCCGTCACTAGAGGGCACGCGTGCACGTCACATGACGATACTGTACCCATATGGGGTACTGGGGTTCGAACCTATGACATTTTAAATTAAGAAAAGAGAAAATATTCATAAGATGTTGGCATTCATACGGAGTAGCAGTGATGCGGTATGGAGCAACTCTCGCGATGACTCAAAGCAGTTAATGTCCGCTATCATGAAATATTGCATTCAGGCCGTATGTGACTCACTAGGAAGCGCTTGGTAACGCAGTATCAGCTAGTGAGGTCATGCGATGGAAGGTTTTGAGGCCAGAAGAGAGGAAGGAAATCCACCTCTAAATGCAAACTCATCAATAAAACGACAACCCTGGATTGTCGTACAACACCACAATATTGTGAAATAACTGGTTTTCATGGAAAATATGCAGAATTGTTAAAACATTTTGGCGTCAACCGGAATAATCCTGGGATTTAGGAATTAACAAAGAATAAAAATTAGTAATTTATGCACAGAAGAAAAGTGTTTACGAAGCTATACGTCATTTAAGGCGGAGCTATCGAGCAGTCCATGGTAGGATACAAAAAACACTACGCCCACCTAACGCAGGAGCGGTTTTGATTTTTTTAAATAAATTGAACGATCGATTTTAGAAAAATTAAAAGGAAACGTAACGTTTGGATCGTGAGAAACATGATGGTTATTTTTCTACAGACGTGCGACGTTTGCTTTAAAAGTTAGTTTCAGGAAGAAGAGCAAGATGATTTATTTTTCGAGTTCTAAATAAATCGTCAGGCTTCTAGCCAGAATTCATTCAATCTGCCGTAGGTGCCAGAGGGCACGGTACTGTTTCACAGTATTATTCAGTCTTCCGTGTCCGCTTGGGCGGGACACGCTGAATCACAGTATTCAGATCACCGGTACAAGTCGATATAACGCCGAGATACAAGTGGGCCCGACCAAGGGCTAAAGAACAGTCTTACGCAATTATTCAGTCTTCCGAGTCATGAGGGACGTGACGCTGGGTCACCAAGTTATTCAGTCAACAGAAGAGTGCGGAGGCGCTACGCGCCGTTCAAAGTACATCAAGTTGTCATGCTACTCTTAGAAGGGCATGTTAGATTGCACCGTCAAATTATAAGCATACGCTAGTTAAAGACACGAAGTTCAGTCAGTCCAAACCGGACTTGACTTCACACAGAAAGACAGTAAATCTAACATGTAACCTCTAGGAGAGGGCCATGTACTAGTTTCAAAGAAGAAATAAGTTTACAATTCGACGTAAATTCGCCAGTTCGATATCACGCACAGTAAGAAGGCAGTAGGAACCTTCAAGTATAAAGTCGTGAGTATACAGACATCGTGATACGCAAATTCACAAGTTAGGTCCGGAAGGTGTCGCACGTTAGCTAAATTGAGTTGCTAGCGCTAGGTCGAAAGTAGGATCTGATGGCCTTTAATTGTAAGCCATACAGACTTAGGACCGTGGAACGAAGTAACAGTGAAATACGCGTTCAAAGTATAAATATACGCGCTGTAAAAGTAAGGATAGTGAGCATTAATGATAGTTGAGACGAACTTTGTTAATAGAAAGGATCCACTAGAGAACTATCTAATTCAGAACCGGAATTGTCAGAAACATAAAAACCCTGTTAAATTAAAAAAACAGTGTGTTTAAACGGTGAAGATTGACAGAACTTTGAAGCCGAGACCGAGGATCGAAGCTAGGAGTTGTCGCAGAATAGGACGTAGAATCCGAAGAGGAAATCGCTATCCAGAAAAACGTGTCGGAGGCCACCGCTCGTCACTGAGATACGACGATAGACAATTACATAAAGTGTAATTCATTGTAAAATAATAAGTGTAAGAAAAGACTAAACCTCTATTGGTTTTTCAAACACGTGTGAAGTATTTTAATGTAGAAATTATAAAGGTTAGGACGTGTGAAAAATATAGTGTATATTTTTAAAGGGTGATATAAAATTTTGTAAAAGTGTTCCCCAAAATTGGGATTTATCATGTGTAAAAATATAAATATGTTGTATCAAGTGGAAATCACTTGTGTTGTGGAGAAGGAAATTCTGTGTAACCGTATTGTCAGTAATATGTGGTAGATTATGACAATATGGGTGAAATCTTTCCACATTGGAGAAAACCATGGGTTCCAGACTGGGTGAATACCAAATGAATTAAACATGTTGAGCCATTGTGCGCCCTAATTTTGAAATGTACCAATGTGAAATAATTATATGTCAAGTGATGACAGCGATATGTCTTTAATAATTCGCTTCTTGAAAAGAAAGGCCGTAAAAATGAGGCCACGTAATGAATTAAACGTCATAAGAATTGATACCCAAATGCGTGAAAGCAAGTAGTGTTAAATGAAGGGATGGAACCAAATTATTGTTGAAAGAAATAAATAAATTGATAGGAAATCAGTGTCGATTGATATGCAAGGTAAATGCAGTAGAAGTTGAACGCAACTTAGCTATTGAGCAATTGAATAATTAAAAGTGAAAGATAACTAAATAAAAGTTAAAGTAATGCAAAGTAAAAATCAAAGTAAGTAATTAATTAATGAACCTAGGACGGTTAAATCATATAAAGGGGATTAAATGTAAATGACCTTAGCGAACACAAGTACAGGCATAAAGGCCTAAGTAAAGTAAATAAAGTATCAGACCACCGTAATAAAGAGAAGGGAAAAATATAATGTGTTAAATGTCAGTAAGTTCGTTGTCCTAGCCAGGATATCCGAACTAAAATAATAAATGTTTGAGCATCCAAGTAATGTATTATTGTCGCCAAAATGGGCTAGACCAAATGTAAGCCGAGGGCTTTATAAAAATGAATTAACGTGCAAGAAAGACGATCATTATAGTTTATGGGGAAATCCATCGGTTGACCAAGGTAGGTCTTATATTTGTATCAGAGTGAAGGGATTTGCTCACTGCTGATTGGTGTAATTCTCACGTAGCCAGGATGCACGTGAATGAAAAGGTATCGTAAGACTGGATAGATGATTATTGTGTTAGACAGATAGCCGAGGCTGGGTGAAATTGATTCCCACCTGTGCGCTATACTGGCCTCAGCAGCCAGACGGGGCACTGCGTCTTTGGGTGGTTAGCTTGTATTTGAATTCTTATCAGAGCAGAATTATATGATAGCCACTACGGGCTAAATAATACGTACATATTAAAACCCTGATAGCAGAGAATGATCCTCCCAAGGAGTGCACGAATAAATATGAATAATTAGACTGTGCGCAGTCCATAATGAAAGAATAGAAAGGAAATGCTTGGATTCTCAATAAAAGATGTGGTCTCTATGAATGTTTAAAACATATGGTTCGTTGAATAGTGTGTTAGGTCCATTTGCAAAAGGAGGAAGGCCGTTGTTTACAAGAGGGTCGTTGCTCCGCTCGTAACGAAGGGAAGAGCTATTAACGGGTCATGGCGAAGGCTGACCAGGCCATAAAGATGTCACTGTGTTAAAGAATAACGTAAGGGGAGACCTTGTGGATTTATTTGAAGAAACAAAGTACAGCAGAAGTGTATTGCCTGCTAAATGATTATTATTATGCGTGGATTGAGCATCCCGGATAAATAATAAGAATAATAATGATAGTGATCAGAATAAGGAATGATAATAATAATAAACGCATTTTGGAAAATGCCAAATTTGGTTCCTCACCTTAAAGAAAAATGAATACGGGTAAAGAAAAAGCATTAGAATTGGGCTTTGTGGAGTGCGGGCTCCACAAACATCCTATTCTCCAGGGCACAGTGGCTACACACTAAGAATTGTTTATAATGAAAGTGTTAGAAATGAATGGTACTCATTTTGAAGTGATATTATATGTTATTGAAAGGTAATTTTTGTTAAGAATATATGGAGAACATAGATTAATAAGATAAATATAAATGTAAAGAATTATAAGTTCTAATTATAGCCAGATGAAGGCAGTGTTTTACTAACAGATAAATATCCTGAGTTCGAGCCCGACCAGGTGGATACTCAATGGAAGTGATTAAGATACCCCGTATTTAAGGGGACCAAGTACTCCCTATACGAACAATGTTAATTTAGTAAAACTTGGGGGTGCTCATCTTCCAAAGTGTTTAGGAACAAGTGTTAAACTGTTCGCCAAGCCTCGCCTTGCCTGTGGCAGAATCCCGTTCTTTCCACTGGTCGGGAGGGGTGTGCTTGCTACCTGCCTCACCCCGCTCCCCAAGTACCGTACATTCTTTCGACAGTGCCACTATTGTGCTCAAACAAGTCACCACGGGGTGAAAGTGCTACAGACCTGCTGCCATGCAAACTCGGAAGACTATATCGAACGAGTGACAGTGTATTAATGTATCAACATGTATTGTATATAACTGTGTAATATAATCTAATTAGTTTAAATGTTCCACAGAAGTCCAGTGATTTGAAATCCCAGCACTATAAATTACAGTCCACCAGAGTATATTCTTCACATTATTATCAAATCTCTTCATGGTCCTACCGGCCGGATTTCTGTGGAACAACGGACGTGTGTTATGAGCTCGTGCATCATTTCATATCGATGCCTCGCGTTGTGCATTGTTACGGTAGCCTCAACGCGAAGTATGAGCGGTAATCGTGTGTTTCTTCGATGATTCGTATTAACTACAGCGCACAGTGGTGCATATTGAACCTCGAGACATTACACATGGAAGGAATTCAACTTTAAGCAGCATCGGTAAGTACATACTCATTTCTGGTTACCTGTATTCCTGTATGCTATTCCCATTATGGATCCTAAATTGAAAGCACTTCTCGTAAAAACTAGGGGCCTCGCAAAGGCAAATATTACTCGTTTGCATAACTTCGTCAAGAGCTTCCAACCAGGGTCAAGTATTAACGCAATAAGGGCAAGGTTAGACGATCTACCAAAATTAAGGCAGAAGTATGAAGACGCGCAGGAGCGATTAGAATTAGAAGACGAATCCGAGGACCACAGTGAAGATAGGAATACTTTTGAGACTATGTATTATGATCTCGTTGATAAAATGACCACGTTGATTGAAGATAGCGTAGAGTTACGATCAAAACAGAACAATCCTTCGAGTACTAAAAGTGATGGTCAGTCTAGTTCCGGGAAGAGAGAGCTGACACTTCCTACAATTAAATTACCTTCCTTCGGGGGACAGGTCACTGAATTCCGTCATTTTTGTGACACATTTACTAGCCTGGTAATAAACAATCAAGCAATTGACGATATACAACGATACCACTATTTGTTATCTTCATTAACGGGCGAAGCACATGGCCAGATTAAGAACCTTCCCATAACAGGTCCTAATTTTAAAATTGCTTGGAAAACTGTCTGTCTGAGATACAATAATCCTAGATTAATTGCCACAGCACACATCAACAACTTGCTGAACCTTCCACGTGTACACAATGAAACACCCACAGAGTTACGAGCACTTCTAAATCAGGTATCAAGTAACTTAAATGCACTTGAAGCACTTGAACTTGAAATCCCTCTTCACGAAATCCTTCTAGCGCAATTAATTCTTGAAAAGACTGATGACGTCAGCAGAAAACAGTAGGAGCTGACGTCACCAAATTCACAATTCCCAAGACTGGAAGTGCTAAGTAAATTTTTAGAGGACAGATGTCAAGCCCTATAATTAATCAATGGTAACCGAATTCCTACCCCAGTTGTCAATTCTACCACTCAAAACATCACTAGAAAGAAGCTCACGAACCAAGTCAGACAAGTGTATGTTTCAAGTAACAATAATTGTTTATTTTGTACTGGCGTGCACCCTCTTTATAAATGTCAAGACTTTTCCAGTGTTAGTGTTGCACAACGAACAGAATTTGCCAAACAGCATAAATTGTGTACAAATTGTTTGAGACATGGTCACATTGTTGGTGATTGTTCTTCAGGTTCTTGCTATTCTTGTGGTTTGAAGCATCACACACTACTTCACCGCAACCGAGGAACTGGTCGTTCTCCTACCCCACGGCCGCCTGATAACACGCATGATAGGCAACAGGCAAGACCCAACAACTCTATTGTTACGCAACAACGTGCCGACACAGCGTCCTATTGCTCACTGAAAATTAAACCGCATACTCATATATTGCTCTCGACTGCATTAGTAAAAGTGCGTGATGGGGAGGGCCAACTTCAGACTTGCCGAGTCCTACTAGACTCGGGCAGTCAAGCACACTTCATCACGACTGCCTGCACACAACGACTGAACTTAAAGAAGGTACGGAATAGAATTCCAATCCAGGGTATAAGTAGTATCGACGCAGAGTCGCATCATAGTGCAAACATAGAGGTGCATTCCAAGTAGTTATTAATTGTGCTGTATTGTCACGAATTTCAGCTGAATTGCCAGGATCATACATTAACTATCAAGACTGGCAAATTCCCGAAGAACTCACCTTAGCTGACCCCAGCTTCAACCAACCAGGTCAGATTGATATGTTAATCGGGGCAGAGATATTTTTTGATCTTCTTAGGCCTGAAAGACGCACGAGGAGCGGACCCTATCCAGTTCTTCAAAACACGGAATTCGGTTGGATTGTAGCGGGACAGTTTCAAATGGATAAGGCGAGCGGTCCGGGTTCACCACCTGTACAGTCATTCTTCACTATGAATGACCATTCACTCGACCATCAACTTCAACGATTCTGGGAATTAGAAGAGATCACGCAACCAATCAGATCGAATGATGAAATCGAGTGTGAAAGGCATTTAGTTGACACAGTCAGGCGGGATGCAGAAGGTAGATTCACGGTACGACTCCCACTCTGTGGAAAACCATCAGAACTTGGAAACTCACTAACAATGGCTACGTCACGGTTTCACAATCTCGAAAGACGCCTTGAAAGAAACCCTCAGTTGAAGGGGGATTACGTCAGCTTTTTAGAAGAGTACGAGACTCTAGGGCATATGGAGCCTATAACCACGGCGTCTGATAAGGAGGAACAGAGCTACTTCATGCCCCATCATCCAGTGTTCAAGGAGTCAAGTTCAACTACAAAAACCAGGGTTGTATTCGATGCCTCTGCCAGTACTACCACCGGACGGTCACTCAATGATATCCTCAGGGTTGGTCCGACAATCCAGCAAGATATCTGGTCCATTATCACCAGATTTCGCACTCACCAAATATGCTTTACGGCAGACATTCGACAGATGTACCGGCAGATAAGGATTGATAGACATGACCGCAGACTTCAGAGAATCGTGTGGCGATCATCCCCAGAAGATCCTGTAAAACATTACCAGCTCAACACCGTCACCTACGGCACAGCGTCAGCACCCTTCCTCGCCACTAGATGCCTCCAACAGCTCGCTATGGAAGAATCAGACAGCTTTCCGGAAGCAGCGAAGATTTTACAGAGAGACTTCTACATTGATGACTGTATGTCTGGAAGTGCGACCGTCGTGGACGCGTTAGACGCTCAAAATCAACTCATCAACCTTCTACAAACTGGAGGGTTCCAGCTACGAAAATGGTGTTCGAATCATCCCCGACTACTTGAAGCAGTTCCTTCTGAGTGGCGAGAAACCCAGCTCCCTCTTCAACTAGACAATGGGGAAAACATTAAGACATTAGGCTTGCTTTGGCATCCTGCTAGTGACCAACTACAAATCGTAAACGGCAACTTACAACTACGCAACCCAGTAACAAAACGGAAGGTACTATCAACCATAGCTTCAATCTACGACCCACTTGGGCTAGGGAGTCCAATCATCATCTCCTGCAAGTTCTTCTTACAGCAACTGTGGCAGCTACGTCTAGGGTGGGATGAAATTTTACCACCAGAGCTACTTCATCGCTGGCAGAAGTTGTGCGGCGAACTTCCACTTCTCAACCAAATTCGGATCGACAGTCTTGGAGCCAATAGGGAACTGGAGGAGATAAGAAGATTATTCAACGAGGGAACGCATCAACGTGATCTATCCACCTTTGCAAGCAGTGAAGGAATTAAGTGGCATTTTATTCCTCCTCAAGCTCCGCACTTTGGAGGAATATGGGAGGCAGGTGTCAAATCTTTTAAACACCATCTTCGGCGAGTGATGGGCACCGCATACCTTAGCTTCGAGGAATTGTCCACACTCACAACTCAGATCGAAGGATGTCTCAATTCGAGGCCTCTAGTCCCGGCATCCGATGATCCTGACGACCTAGTTGTCCTTACCCCTAGTCACTTTCTCATTGGCCGACCAATCACTGCACTACCCCAACCAGATCTGAGTAATGTGCGTGTAAGCTTGCTTTCCAGATGGCAGCAAATCCAAAGACAGTTCCAAGGATTCTGGAAGGCGTGGTCAACCGACTACTTGTCCCATCTACAACAGAGAGGAAAATGGAAGAAGGAAGGGCGCAACGTCCAGGCAGGCACGCTGGTGATCGTGAAAGAAGACAAACTTCCCCCACTGTGCTGGAAGCTTGCAGTGGTTGATCAGGTCCACCCTGGAGCTGATGGGCTCGTACGTGTTGCCACTATACGTACCTCTTCCGGTACATTCAAGAGACCCATTGCAAAACTTTGCCCACTTCCCATGCCAGACAACGGCATTTGTGAAGGTGGTGTTTTGACTAACTAACTATGTTCATTGCTTTGTGTTCGTTTGTTTGTTGGTGTTATATTTCAGGTGACTGTTTCTGGAAAAAAGTGTTAAACTCTTTTTTTGGCGGGCGGCATGTTTAGGAACAAGTGTTAAACTGTTCGCCAAGCCTCGCCTTGCCTGTGGCAGAATCCCGTTCTTTCCACTGGTCGGGAGGGGTGTGCTTGCTACCTGCCTCACCCCGCTCCCCAAGTACCGTACATTCTTTCGACAGTGCCACTATTGTGCTCAAACAAGTCACCACGGGGTGAAAGTGCTACAGACCTGCTGCCATGCAAACTCGGAAGACTATATCGAACGAGTGACAGTGTATTAATGTATCAACATGTATTGTATATAACTGTGTAATATAATCTAATTAGTTTAAATGTTCCACAGAAGTCCAGTGATTTGAAATCCCAGTACTATAAATTACAGTCCACAGTCTTCACATTATTATCAAACTTTCTTCACAAAGTATTGCAGATAGAGCAGTGAAATTTGATATTGTTGTAACAGTTGCCTTTATCTCTGTGTTAAATGCATTTTAAACAAAATTAGTTCATCCATTTTATTTTATATTTTACTTTTTTCACGTAAGTAAAAAAAACAATTTTTTTTCTTGCACATGAATTTTTTATGAGCAAAGTATGAATTAGTTTATAATGAATTTGTGTTTAACATGGAGATCAGTGTTAGTTTCAAAAGTGGTATTAGTTTTAACCTTGTATCTTTCGTAGTTTCCAAGATGAGCACCCCAAACCAAAAAAAAAAAAAATCCAGATATTTAACTTCAAAGTTAAGGTAGAAAAGAACATGTACTTTTTGTGGTTTAAAACTTTCCAGCTCCATACTCTGGATCATCCATGTCTTCCTTCCTCCGTTTGGCTCCTCTCCTTTTCTTTCTTGCTTCTTTGGCCATCTGTTGTGCCTGTCGATCAGCATTTTTCACACGCACGTCATCCATTTTCTGAAGCTGATGTATGGTGTTAAGGCCTGGTTCAATCCCTAGGTGGGCAAGCACTTGTGCTTTTCCAATGTTTCCCATGTTGAAGCACAGAACACTTTCCAGCACCCCAATTTTAAGGGTATCATACCCAACAAACACATTCTTGGGTATTATAGTCCATATAATATTGTTAAACGACTCATTCGGGTTCTGGGTTTTGCCATGTAAGCATTTTCTTAGCAGGTCTGGGTGAGCCAAATCCCAATATATGGGTTTTATGGCATGTAAAATAGGCTCAGGAAGGCCATGGTGCTTGTAGTTTGCCCTTTCGGAAGAATTATACTTACACCATGAATCTGTTGGGCAGATTCCATGTTGAGGTTGATTGTCTGTCGAGAGCTTATGAAAATATGTGCACCACACTGCTTTTCTCATCTTTTCCAAGTCATGCACATTTTCTCTTATGGCTTTACCATAATACTCCTGCAGCTTGTCAATTGCACTACCAGATAATCTGTTTACTCCCCCAATACCTTTGCCATCGGCTAATTTCTTCCCCTTCCTGTCTTGAACCAATCGTCTTAGCCTGGACCCCATTCTTTTGTGAACATGCCCAATGCACTCTAACTTTTGTAGGTTAATGTTTTCACCATAGGGATGACATGAAACAACCTTACTAAACCCCTTACTGTCACCATCCCCCAAGTATTTTACATATTTCAAACCTCTACTTTGCTCTGATCTCTGAAACATGCGAACTGCCCCTTCAGCCTCCATAGCACCAATTGTTCCTTGAAAATTTGCACCACATTTTTCATGACTGTTTCCACTCTTTTTACATACCATACAATATTTTGTAAGGCATTCAATATCTAGCACTTTCCCAGTGTCTACACTAGTTGCAGTTACAACTCCATTCAATGAAGTGTGACCTCGCTTCTGCCAGCTTCCATCTATAGCAACTGCTATTTCATTTGAACCACTGTTCTCTAGTATAGCTTCTTCTGCTGCGGACTTCATACAGACTTCTGCAACTTTCTCAAGTGACTGCAAAATAACTTTGTTTACAGAATGAAACTTAGTTGGAGGGGCTGGGGTATTTAATAACGAACACAGTGTCCTACTGGCTGCACTGCCCTTCCCAATACACCTCATACCATACACAAACCTCAGGTTAATTTCATGACCTCTATCTGTCTGCTTGGATGTGCTAAATTGATACTCCCTTTCACAATTATCACATTTTATACATATGACACTAGCAAGGCCCATTCGTTTGTCAGTGTTTTCATGCACAGATATGCAATCCACATGATTACAATACTTACGCTCTACAAATTGTCTCAAAGCTTCAGACAGCAGTTCAATATCTACAAATTGAAAACCTGTGGCCACTTTATTTACATCTGTATTACTGTTGCCAAATTTATTAAACATAGAACTTGAAGAAGAAATGTTCCTCCTTGATGCACTTGTAGGACTATCTGTACAGTCAGTTAGAGTGGACCCACTGTTGCTTGTAGGCCTAACCTCACTTTCAATATTATTTCCTTCACTGTTTCTTACACTTCCACTACCTGCACCACTACATTTATTACTCCTTAAAGATGTATTCTTGTTCTTATACTGATTTCCATGAGTTTTTCTTCGGCCAAATTTCTTAACATTACCCATTTTTCTCCGGCAAACAAGATAATATGGTTTGTATCAAAACAAATAACTCCCTGTGTTATGGATCAAAATATACCAACTCCCTGTGTAAAAACAAATGAAGGTGACATAAAGACAGTAGGACCAACTTCAGCTACGTTAATTCCTCTTTAAAACGAGGGTACGCACATCAATCTGACACAAAAAGTAACGGAATAGAAGTTGATAAAGTGAACTTCATATGAAAAAGGGGCGTCACCAAGGTTACAAGCATGCACTAATTGTTAAAAATGAGACATTTCCAGATGGATTTAGGATATGAAACTCTAGAATTACATTTATTAGACATCTCTCAGCATGAAAGTGAAAAAAAATAAAAAAAATAAAAATTCATCCCATTTAAGGGTACTTGGTTCCCTATGCCCGGTCTGGGGCACCCCCCTGCATTACCGATGACAACGTCCAGCTGGTTGATGCACTCATTACCCAGGACCGCCGAGTGACAGTCAACGCCATAGCCGCCGTGGTCGCTCCACGACAATGCACGACCTCATACGGCCAACACAGTCGTGGCACTCCTGCAGAAATTCAAATGGGAGGTTCTCGGCCACCCTACATACAGTCCAGACCACTCTCCATGTGATTACGCCATGATTGGTACCCTGAAAAGGGGTCTGCGGGGCCAACGATTCACCTCGGACGCCGACGTCCAGCTGTACGTGCGGAACTGGTTCACATCGCAGCCCAGGGAATTTTATGAGACAGCCATTCACCGGCTCGTGTCACAGTGGGACAAGTGCCTCAACAGCCAGGGCCAATACTTCTAACATACAGGTACTTGTTTCTGTAATTATGCCTCCGGTTCGTTACTTTTTGAACGCACCTTATAGATTAATTTGGAGTAACTACGTCGATTCTGCCAACATGATGCTAAGCCTGCTGATTGGTTCAATTTTAAATGCATGTAAATTCTATAATAACAAATCGATTTCAACCAAATTTCGTATGTACTTTGTGTAACATAACAGATACGACTACACGTATTCTTAAGAGCCATCAGGGCTGTCAACTGTTAATAAGTACTCTCTCTAGACTTCTTATCCTAATTCCAATAGGCCTATATCACTAAGTATGCAAGCCAACAACTCTAAATTTTTCACACGTATAGTACCTGACATTCTAGATTAATTTGGAATAACTGATACATTTCAGTGCTACCAACATGATTCTAAGCCTGCTGATAGGTCCAATTTTTAAATACTTGTAATTTCTATATTAACAAATGAATTGTATCCAAAATTGGGACAATAATAGATCGTAATGTTTCAGATTAATTCTAAGCAACACATGCATGACACTGTTGCCAACATTATTTTACGAGCGCTGATAGATCCAATGTAACATTTCATTTCTGAGATATAGATTATTCATTGACATTAATCATAAATTTTAAGAAAAGTAGGCTCTTTAGTTCGTCACGGAACTACTTGTTCTTATTGCACACCTACATTTATTATTGGCCTATAGGCTGATGTTAATTTGGTCGTAACTTGTAAAATGCCTCATAGATGAAACAAGTTACTATGTCTTTGTGAATTTCTAAGTTGCCGTATAAGCTTCAATATTGCTTGCTAAGAGGAGTGGGGAAGAGGCACAGAGGGAATCAGGTAGCGCTTTAAGACCTGCTTCTTCCTCTGTGCTCTCCGCGGGTTGTGAAAATAACTATGCCGTTGCAACCTGATTTATGTGGCTCGTAACGATTTTTGCAGTCTCTGCCTCCCATGCTGGAGGTCTCAGTTCGAGATAGCAGCAACTGCAGAGTGTATTTATGGCCAACATTGTTTCGGAGCTTTGTGATTGCTTTATAGCCACTTATATTGCAGCTTCAGGCAAAGAAGATTGGATAAATATATATTTCTTGTCAGAACCACATAGAAAGGTAGCACGTTGCCATTTCGCGAGAGAGAATTTTATCATCAATAACTTTGGGTAGGTAAATCACTACGTACGGTGGACAAAAAAGAGCTATGTCTAATCGACCCGGCAGCTAAACTGGGAGGTTTATGATGGTAGAGGAGTGCCTGGCTTGCTATAGAAGGCGTCTCAAAGCTTAGATTACAGTAGTTTACGTGGTTTAAGGATAATGGTTTTGCCAAATGTTACCATCACTCATTCTTTCAATTCGTCCAATTCTCTTGGCCACCTTCTGAGGTCTCGGGGTACGCATTGAGAACCCAGAGTTCCAAGGTTCGATTCACGAATTTGGCAAGAAATGTAATTCTGGTCTATAGGTCAAAACGGGGTACAAACAACCTCGTGAGCCAAAACTGAGAATATGGGTTCGATTTCCCTCTCATCTGACCTAGAAATGATTTCCCAATTCTAATCCAAGCAGGGTTGGTTTCTAACTTATGCCATGACCTCCTACTTCCACATCCTATCCTCAATTACAATATACACACACTACCAACCACTACTACAGCAATCGTAGTAGCACTGGGTATCAGACAGATTTAACATACACCAAGTACACAGGGCTACATGACCACGATGTTGCAAAGGCAATAACTAAATCAACAGCTACAACATCATTTTGGTTTGTTCACGGTAACCAATTCATTTTGAAGAGTTTGAAGGCTTTGTTATCAGTTCCATGAACTTTGGTGTGTAACGAATTTGTCTGATGACTTTAGCAGTGTATGTAACTCAAATTATAACAGCAAGAACCCAGAGACTTGAAATAAGGTTGCATTCGCCTGAAGGGAGTGTGGGAGAAAAACCCAAGTTTACACGACGTTAATAGTATAAGTAAATTTTTATGACAACAGCTTTTAATGTTTAAGCTTTGATATTCTTTTCATTAGCAATTTCCTTTTCGTTAGACAATATCACAACTTATAGGCAATAGTGCTCCTTATTTATATTAAAAATTTAACTGTTAAGATTATTTTCCAATTTGTTTTAGAACATTTCAATCGAATTGTATATTACATTCTCGCATTTGGTTGAACGTGTTAAGAACCACGAAAGGCTGAAGAGGCCGCAATGAGGCCGAAACTGGCAATAAAAGTTACAAGAGCAGAATCTGGACGGAGATCAGAACTGCACGACGCATTGCTCATACACATGTTGAGACATACAATAGTAAGCTAGAGTGTGAGAAATTCATGTATACCAAAACTAAAGTTAAACATGCGTTACGTTAAAGTTGATACCTATTAATAGGTAAGCTGAATTATCCACCTTAATAGTCATTAAATGTATTGGAACTGGGTGAGTTAGCCGTGGTCGTTACGGCATGACTGCTGTTAGTCGCTCACATCCGGGAGGCGAGGAGGTTCGAATCCTCCCGCCGGCAACCTTGAAGATGGTCTTCTGTGGTTTCCCATCTTTCTTCCAGAAAAATGCCGGGGCTGGTCCCTAACTATAGGTCACTGCTGCTACCTTCCAACTCCTCGGCCTTACATTCCAAATTTCCTCCCCAACTGTACTTGTAGCTCACCCATTGGGTGTCCGTCTCGAAACAGCTACAAATCTGGCGAGCCGAACATGTCCTCGGACACTCCCGGCACTAAAAGCCACACGCTAAAAAAAATGTATTGGAAATAGTTATATCACAACAATATCAGTTTCGGCTGCCTTGCAACCTTCTCCAGTTTTACTAATAAACTAAACTATTGTCACTATTCCTTTAAGCAAATGAGTATTATAAATAAAATGATCACTATAAAATATCATTTTGGGAAAACGTAGATTAAAACTTCCAAGATGGTAATAAATGTCTCATAAAAATCCTGCTAATTATATTGGAAATATTATCTGATAAAATCGTTAACAAGTAGCCTACAAGTAGTTCTTTGAAGAACTAAATATCCTATTGTCATATATCCTACGTATGTTAATTGCCTCTCAACTCGATTTTACCCAAATGAGATGGGTTATTCCCTAATCCTAAAAAAAAAAATACATGACATTAAAAAAACAGTTTTATAGAATTTTTATGACAGATGCCAAAAACAGCAGCCATCTCTTGCGGCTACTAGTGACCAATACCGTGGCTGAATTCCTCCTGTCCATATATCGATGTAAGGAATGCTTATACGTCACCGGGACTTGAAATAACGTTCAGTTATTGACATATTTATTGCAATGACGTTCATTTATCGTCATTTTGTCTTTAAAATATTTCTTCAATTACATTAATTTTGTATTCGTTTGTGGATCATTTAATCACTATTCTATTGCTTGTTTTCCCAAGTCTTTTTTTTTTTTACCAATAATACTTGATCCTTATTTGCGAATATTTTCACTTTACGATGGAGCAGTGCTTAAGGTAAGTCCGGTAGTATTGCCGCACTTTTTATTGCTTTTGTTATTATCCAAGTACAATTACTTTAAAAATTGTTGAAAATTGATAGAGCCTATTTTGAAAATGTTTGTAATACATCACATGTGAGTAAAGCATTAGTAATTGAAAATGAATCGGAGAAAAGAAGGAACAAAGAAATTATTGCATCAGCGGCGTCTAAACCTGGAACCCCGCATAGTTGCCGACTTTGCTCAGGAGAGATGACGCGAGAAAAAAGTATTAATAGAATTAAATGTATGCTAATTTCTTCAACTCTAATACAATTGAGTATTAGAGCACATTACAAGACAATTATATTTGTAAATATAGAATTTATCCTTTGAGAATACTCCACCTCGTCAATACAAACTACGTTTTATTTTAACTCACATTACAAATGCTCATGTTTCGACCAATTTGTAGCCTTCTTCAGCGTTACTTAAAGAGTTATTATATTCCATCACCTGTCGGCATAAGAATGTACTTTAAGTGTTCTAATATCACATTATAAACGTATTTCATCAAAAATTATCTTCTATTGATAAAGGAATTATTTTTGTTCTAAGTTAATGTATGGACCTTTGTTCTGATAGTGTATGTTTAGTTAACTTCAGTAGTTGAGCATGATGACTTTTTGGGTTGTTTATACCCTTCTTAAAGATGAGATGATTTGGGGAAAACTTAAGAGAAGTTGTAAAAGGCTGATATAAAGGTAATAATATTCAGGAAGACAGAAAGGTGCAAAGGAATAGAAAAGGGCAGATATGATTGCTTACTCACCTGTGGCCATAGCACAAGTTGTATTATATTTGAATATTAATACTAAACGTCTCTAACACAACATTAACCTGTTTTATTATAAAAATATAAAAATACAATCTAACTTTATTAATTCGAGCTTCTTAAATTCAAAAACATGAATAACTCGAACTTTACACTCAGTCCCATGATCATTTTTTATAAAGAAAGCTTTACAGTCAGTCAAAACAAATTTATTAGAACTAGACAACATTGGAAAATGGCTTCTATCACTTCAATTTAGCGGCTTCGGTGGCGTAGTCGGTAGCATGCTGAGCTTCTATGCCCTAGATAGCGGGTTCAAACCCGGCCGAAGCCGTCGGATTTTTTAAGAGCGTTAAAAATCCCTCAGTATGCCTTCCTTCGGAGGGGAATTAAAGCCGGCGGTCCCATGTCATAGATTTATGGCATGTTAAAGAACCTTCCACTAATTGCACCTGTGTGAAGCTAAATTGGATAGGTTATTGTAAACAACGCTCTTAGGTTTCTAAGTTCGTTGCCAAGAGCCGACTGCGGTGGCGTCTAGCAGCTGAGTTGTGAACTTAGCCTAGTAGTCGTTGACGGTGGTGCTTGGCGGCAAAAGTAGGAACTATTTGAAAAATTCTAAGTTGCAGTACTTAAATTAAAATAACAGATAACACACACTAATACAGTCATCACAATTAACACCGGTTATCAGACAGATTCTACACACACCCAAAGTACACGGGGCTACATGACCGCGTTGTCGCAGCCCCTAAACTTAAGAACCAACCAACCAACTTCAATTTCTTATATAAAGATAGCTTCGAAACCATTTTTAGCCTATTTTCATTTTATGAAAAAAATAGGCTTATGAGATCACCTTTTGTCCTTGTGTGGATGCGTATGTGTGTGTGTTCGTCCCCCTCAAATAACTTCTAAACGGCCAGGGTGACTTCAATGAAACACCATTCCGGACGACCCCAACCGTGACCATCAAATTTTATTACGTCGTACCAATCTAACATGGCGGCTGTACGAAATATGTACCCAGCTTTCAATATCTCCGAAACAATTACGGATATCACCCTGAAATTTAGTACGCTGATAAAGGGCATTACTAGACGTTCACCAATGAGACTTTCAAAACGCTAGTAACTACAAAACCAACATGGCGGCCAAGCGAAGTTGAGACATTTAAATAGACTTTTCTCTCGATTTAACCATCCAAACACAATTAAACTTGGTACAGCAAATGTTTATCTACATTGTAATGAACTAGAATTTAATTTAGTTCATTTGTTTATATAACCTCAAGATGGCGGCTGACCGAAATATTTCACCGGCATTCTATATCTCCGAAACTATTACTGATATCACCCTGATATTTTGTACGGCGATAAAGGGTACTACTACAAGTTCATGTGTGTAACTTTGAAAAACCTGTAAAGTACAAAATGAACATGGCGGCCAAGTGAAGGTGAACCATTTCAATAGACTTTCCCGCGATTTAACCATCTGAGCGCAGTTAAATATGGTACAGTAAATGTTTATACATATTATAATGCACTGGCATCTAAATTAGTTCAATTGTTTAATTATCCCAAGATGGCGGCTGTGCGAAATTTTTAAATTACGTTTTTTTTCTTGTGTCGTAATCATGCGCTCGAAGTGAAAGTTTGAATAATGAACCTACGCAATAGTTTTTCTTTGATGGTGCGTAACTATATTACCTATACATATAACAATCCAACACGGCGACCATCCGAAATAATTAGACGGTTTCCAATATGTACCGTATTAATCTATGATAGCAATCAAACTGAAATTTTGTATGTTGATAGAAGCTATGAACAGAAGTTCACTTAAGGGGGTTTCAATAACCTGGTGAGCACAAATCCAACATGGTGGAGACGCGAAGTATAAATATTTAAATAGACGTTTCTCGCAATTGAACCATCCGAGTGCAGTGAAACTTGGTACAGTAAATGCTTACACAAATTTTAATCCACTGTCATCGAATTTATTTCAATTTAATTCATAACCACAATATGGCAGCTGTGCGAAATTTTAAAATCTCGTTTTTATTTCTTGCGTCCTAATCAAGCGATTGAAGTTTGAATACTACACGCACACAATAATCTTCATGTAATAGCACATAACTCTAAGACCTACATTTTGTTTTACTTTGATGTAAAACTGGTCTGCTCGGCATCTCAGGTATTTACTGAGTTTTACCTGGTGCCTTTACCATTTTGTTTTACTTTGATGTAAAACTAGTGTTGAAAGTGTTTAGTGTTTTAAGAAGTTCTGCGGATACATCTAGGGAGCAAATAATGTAAGGAAGCTGGCGGGAGGAATACTCACCATGCTTACCTGGACGAGCCTTAGCAAGCCAAGCCCTTGCTGTACAGCGCCTACTGCCTGACATCGTTCAGTGTAGATCTTAATCTAAGTTCTAATTTAAAGGGAAAGGGCTTCTTAAACTAAGTGAAATAATAAGATGAGCGTTTGACTGTACAAAAGGGGTTTATTACTTAATAGTGGTGGCAAATAGGGGGGGGGGGAGATAATTACTAAAGGGAAAAAGGAATCTAGTAGACACGCTTCACTCACCCTACCGTTGTTACCAGATGTCCGCGATGTCGGGTTGGAACGCCATCAGGGCGGCACCCTGAGGGGTCCTTAGCGTAGCACTGCTCAAAAAGAGCGTTCGATCAGGTAAGAGCGCAAGAGAGCCCGGCGCGTGGTTGTACCTCTTATTTATAGGCTACAAGCGCGGAGTCACTCTGGATCAGCGGAATGTGGAGTGTAATGTCCTGTGTTTCCTCCTTACTTTGCTAAGCTGGCGGTCTTGGGTCTATGACCTGACATGTTCCTGTTACTATGTCGATAATCCATTCTTTAGGTAATTGTGTAGGTGCTACCCTTGTAAAGGGTTGAGGCCCTAACAATATATAACAAGAAGTTCCGTGAAGAACTATACAGCCTACTTTTCATGCCAATGATTATTCTACAGTATATGAACCTATCTTATGTAGCCTAATAGAGCACTACAGTTGGCAGCCCTGGTGACTGAATATATTCTTAGTTCCACCTCTTAAGGTCCAGAATACAAAATTTGTTTGAAGTCCAATGGACGTTACATGTAGTTAGACACAGGATCTATCAGCACGCGTAAAAGCATGTTGCCAATAATACCATGCGTGTGCTGGTCAGAAAAAATCTGGAATATTATGATATCTTGTTGTACCAATTTTGGATGAAATCCATTTGTTAGTATAGAAGTTCCATGTATTTTAAAATTGGACATATCAGCAGGCATAGAATCATGTTGGCAGCACCGCCTTGTATTAATTACTCCAAATTAATCTAGAATGTCAGGTGCTATACGTGTGCAAAGTATAGAGCTGTTGGCTTGCATACTTTCTGATATATTGATATTAGGGTAAAAAGAATATAGACAGCATTTATTAACAGTTGGCAGCCCTGACTGCTCTTAAGAATACTTATAGTCATATCTGTTCTGGTACACATTGCACATACGAAATGTGGTTGAAATCCAACTGATAGTATAGAAGTAACATGCATTTAAAAATTGGTACTATCAGGAGGCTTATAATCATGTTGGTAGAACTGACGTATATAAGTTATTCCAAATTAATCTAAAATGTCAGAATATACGTGTGCATAGTTTAAAGCTGTTGGCTTGTATACTTTCTGATATATTGGTATTTGGATTTAAAAAAAAATAGAGAGCGCAATTATTAACAGTTGGCAGCCCTGGTGGCTCTTAAGAATATGCTCAGTCATATCTGTTTATGTACAGATATTACATACAAAATTTGGTTGAAATCCAGTTGATAGTGTAGAAGTTATATGCATTTAAACATTGGACCTATCAGAAGGCTTAGAATTAGTTTGGCAACACTGTCATGGTTGGCCTCCCGGAAATTAATCTGAAATAGTATTATCTACATGTGTGCCAATTTTGGAATAGCTCCCATGCATACCTTGCAAGATATCCAACATGGAGCTCAAATTTCTAGTGCGTTTTTTCAGCAGTTGGTAGCACTGACATCATTTTCAAATATGGACGTGAGGTATTCCGGTGCTCATCTTTACTCATACTAAATTTGGTTTTGATTGCTGCAGCCGTTTAGGAGTTGATAGGGGGGGGGGACACACACACAGCCAGACAGACAGACTGAAGGACAGACAGACAGACAGACAGACACACATTTTCCCGGATCGATCTCATAAGACTACTTTTTCCTCATTTTTGCAAAATGTGAAAAGTAGGCTAAAAATCCAACATGGTGATCCACCGAAATATTGGACGGTTCTCAATATCTACGAATCTATTACAGCAATCAAAGTGAACGTTTGTATGTTGATAGAGGCAATTAACATAAGTAGGATATATGAAAATAGGATTTAGTTCTTCACGGAACTACTTATTTAGTGTTGCCTTATTAACAATTAATATTTTTGCATTCAGACGGTCAACACAAAACTGTATTGATCTTCGTGTTGACCGACTGAAAGCTACAATATTAAATACTTTTTATATACGTTGCGAAAATACAACTATTAATTTTATATATGAAAATATTACTTATCTATTCCAAAATCAAGAATAGCAACAATGCTAATTGATTTGTTAACCCTGGAACAGTACAGTGGGGCACTCAATGCCCCACAGAATTTTCGTTCCCCGATTACGTTATGTTGGTAGCCTGATAAGCGGCCATCTCGTTTGATTTTTACTTGACTTCGACTGTCTTTCAGTCAATGTGTGTACTTCTTAGCAGTGACAGCTATATATACCCAATTCAGTGTCTCAGGGGCATTAAGTGCTCCGTCTGCCCACGATCCAAGGATACCAAGACCACTGTGGTGTTCTCAGAATGCAAGAAGTCTGTGTGTATACATCATAGCTTGGTGTTTTGTAGTGAATGTGATAAGTGAAAATGGTGATTATGATTATTATGATCAAAGAAAAATATCTACAATAACATTGAAATATTGATAATATTTTCATTTCTATTATATTCACACAGTTATTTTCATTTTACAGCCTTCATAGTTGAAGTATTCTGTGCTACAGGGTTGATTTCACTCATTTGTAGTTGCAGTTATTAGTAATACATAATTTTAATGCAGAGAATAAGGGTACAGTTCCAGGGTTAAAGACATGGAGGAATACATACTAATTAGTTGTAATTGAGGAGGTTTCTGGAAGAAGGACCCATAAGGCAATATGACGAATTGAGATATTAGCAATCAAAGATTTTTAGAATGTGTAACTTAATAAGAACGATATATAATAGGCTATATGCAAGTCAACTTCTTAACAAATTTTGCATTTTGTAACCAAAAATATGTTATTTTCAAAATTCAACTTCTTAAAAAATTTTGCATTTTGTAACAAAAAAATATGTTATTTTCAAAATTAGAAGTACCACAACCTTGAAAATATAACAATAACAGTGGACATGTGTATGGGTCGTTTTTTCATAAATCGACAGTAAATGAGTTTTATAAGGGTTAGTAGTGCTGTAATAGGTTAAATTTCAGATGTAGTAATAATAATTAAATATAATAATATAATACAATATAATTAACAATTATTATTTTTTAGTCGTTTACCCTCCAGGTTGGTGGAACCCACGGACTCAGCGAGGAAACTCACCACTACTGCCTCTACGGGCAGTGTCCTAGAGCTGGGAACATCGAATCGGAAGGGATACAACTGGTGAGGTGGGATTGGCACCTCACCCAGGCGGCCTCACCTGCAAAGCGAACAGGGGCCTCATGAGGGAAGGTAAGGGATGGTTAGGATGGATAGACAAGGAAGGGGGAAGGAGGCGGCCGTGGCCTTGAAGAAGGTACCATCCCGGCATTTGCCCGAAGACGAAGTGGGAAACCACGGAAAACCACTTCGAGGATGGCTGAGGGGGAATCGAAACCCATCTACTCATTTGGGCCACTCGAGGCTGAGAAGACCCCGTTCCAGTCCTCGTACCACTTTTCAAATTTCGTGGCAGAGCCGGGAATCGAACCCAGGACCTCCGGGGTGGCAGCTAACCATGATGACCGCTAAGCTACGGAGGCGACATTAACAATTATTATATTTTATTATTTGTTGCATCTGTCTTCTTCAAACAGGTTCTGCAGTAAATCGTTTTCCATTTACTTCCTTCGGGTTCCATTTCACTTAGTTTTATGTAAAAACAAACGTACATAAACTAATATCAACAGATCTAGTGCACAGCACAGGCTCCAGACAGCTGCACATCAGACACAATAAGTGCTGCCATTCACTCAAATGGCGAAAGTATGAAACTAAACTTGGAGGGAATATACTATACAATATGGCGGGTCATTTAAAACGATTTCCCGAATTATGCCCCATAGGTCTATAGGTCTATATTCCAGAATCCTCCCCATTTATTTGAAGATTACAATTAAACGGCCGAGCATTGTGGTGTTTGAAGCCATATTTTCAGTGTTGCCTTAGTAAACAAGAGTTTAGTGCTTTTCAGTCGGTCAACACGAATGTACCCAAAAGAGATGGGTTATGCCCTAATCCTGAAATAAATTACATGAGATTAATAAAACACTAGGACGACCAGTTTCGATCGTCAAGCGATCATCATCAGATCCATTACACTTAGGCTACAAAATCTATGTTTGAAATACAGGTGAAAATATTTACAATATGTACAATTATTTAGTTGCAGTATTGGTACTGCAACTGTCAGTGTATGCTAAATGCAGTATATATGTTAGGTGAAATGCTAAATGGTGATAGCTATCGGGAGATTGTACTTTAGAGAGATTATATGGTTGTAAACTATGGTTAAACTATAAAATTTTAGGCTAACTACTTATCTGATTGCCTTCGGTACTACAGCTACTCGTAGTTTTCGTGCTCACTGGAACTCACAGTGCGGTCGACTGCGGTGGTTATCTTAACGACTGGTTTTTCCCTGCCTTCTCCCCCCTGTCCCTACGTGCTGTGGGGAGTGATAGCGATGTGTTTATGTGAGGTGTTGCCAACCTAGATAAGATGTATGTTATTGAATGAGGTGGGTCTACAACTATTAACGACCGAGGATTAGCCCTCGCCACGCGTGGAGCTTAACCCATTCGAACTAAGCGTTGACGGTCTTAGGAGGACGTCCCGGCACCTTTAATACTGCCGCGAATATGGGCCTTGGTTTATTGCAGAAGAAAAGTACATCGTACACCTGATCCAGATAACATTTACCTATTAAAAAAACCTAATTTCCCCCCTTTTTTATCTAGCTTGGCTGTGTCGCTAAATTGTGTTTTGTTTCCGACAGGGTGTGTTTTTTAGTAGCGTGAAGAGAGGTGAGCTCTCCATGAACGTGTGTTCATTTAGATTGATGGGATTGTTTCGTTTGGCTAGGTGTATCTCGATTGCTTCCTTTATGTCAAGAGCTCTGCCTTTCGATTCGTGATGGATTATTTTAAGGTCCGACTCTATGTTGGTAAAGCTGTGCCCTGCGTCACACATATGTTCGCACACGGCTGAATGTGTTCCGTATCTTATCGCATTCCTATGTTCATTATAACGTGTGTCTACTCGCCTTCCACTCTGCCCGATGTAATTAGCTTGACAATCGGTGTCTTGGCACGTTATAGAATATACCCCTGACCTTGAATACGGGTCACGTTTAGTTAGATTACTATTTAGGAGGTGCCTAGCGGTTGTGTTTTTCGTCGTGAAAGCTATCTTTATGCCTTGTTTTTTGAATAGGATAGTGATTTTATATGTATTCGCATTCATATAGTTGAAACGCGCAAATTTTTTCTCATTACTGTCCGGTTTGGGAATCGTTTTATCTTTATTTTTATGTTTGGCTATAATTTGATTTATTTTGCTTGGCGAGAAGTTGTTTTCCTTTGCTATTTGCATAATAGTTCTTATTTCCTTATTATAGTTGTCTTTTGACATGGGTATGTTTAAAGCCCTGTGCACCATTGAATTGAAACCCGCTAGTTTCTGCGTACTGGGGTGATTAGACTGATTGTCGATTGCATGCGAGGTTTGTGTTGCTTTCCGGAATATGGAATATGAAAGGTCGTTGTCTTTACGTTCAATAGTTATATCGAGATAATTTATTTTCCGGTCTATTTCGGATTCCTTAGTGAATTTGATAGAGTGGTGAAGGCTATTAATGGATTGGAGGATTGATTCTTCGCTTGTTAGTTCAGTATCGTAGATGCAAATTACATCATCTACGTATCTTTTCCATATTACTATTCCCTTTGTTGAAGTCTTTTCTAAGAACGCATTTTCTAGTGCATTGATGAAGATGTCAGCGATTAACCCACTTAGTGGCGATCCCATTGCTAGGCCTTCTCTCTGTGTGTATATTTTATTGTCGAATTGAAACACGTTTTGGGTGAGAACGACCCTCAGTAATCTCACAATCTCTTCAATTTCTTTTACCGAATTGTTGGATTTTAAGTTGTTTTCGATAGTGTTTATTGCTTCAATAATCGGAATATTGGTGTACATGTTAGTTACGTCGAAGGATATTAGCCTGAAGCTAGGTTTCATTTGAAGGGTGTTCAATGCTGTTACTAGTTATGTTGTGTTCTTTACAGAGTTGTTTTTGTCGTTGGAAAGACGGCATTTTAAGATTTTTAGTAACTCTTTGCTGATTTTGTAATTAGGGGCATTCCTACAATTGACTATTGGTCTCATTGGGCATTCCTTTCTGTGTATTTTTGGTTGTCCCCTCAATGACGGTATTTTCGGGTTCATGTTTATTAGTTTTGATTTTTCGGCTTTGGTCAGTATGTATTCTGTTTCTTTTAGCGCACTTTTTATTTGTTTTTGGAATTTGTTGGTGGGGTCTTTTGTTAATTCCTTGATTTCGTTGTTGTTTAGGAATTCGACTGTTTTTTCAATGTATTCTGTTTTGTTCAAAATTACTGTAGTGTTTCCCTTATCTGCTTTTGTGATGATTAAGTCATGTTCTTTTATTTTTGTTTCAACGACTTTATTTCTTTGAGTTGTTTGTTGTTTTGAATGTTATTGCTATCGCCCTCTCGTTTGAGGATTTTTTTGGCTTCGTTGGTGGCGAGATTTTTGGTTAATTCCCTGTCTTCTGCTGGGAGCTTGTGACTGGCTATCTCAATATCTGTGATTAACTGTTTTATATTGTGGTTCGTGTGTGCGTCTGTGCAGTTGTATTTCAAACCTTTGTCTAACATATTCATTTCACCTTGAGAAAAGATTACGTTCGTTCTGTTGTTTACTCTGCTGTGGAAATTGAATACATTGTTATTCGTGTGTTGTTCGTTAGATTGATGGTTCTGTGTTTCTCCTAGTTTTCTTAATTTATTTTCTAGCGTTTCATGCTTCCTCGTTGCTCTGATTTTGATGGTGTCATGTAGGTGCTCGGTGAAGCTGTCCCATTGGGCTGCGTGCCAGAAATTACTTAGTTGCAATTGAATGTCGTATAATTGTTGGTTAATTTTTTGCTTTCTTATGTATGCAAATCTTAATTCGTTTTTTATCCAAAGCGCTTTGGCTTGTTTGGTTGAAATGATCGAGGCTGGTGTGTTCGGTACGGTTTTAATTGGTACGTATTTAGGGGTGAGGTTTATTTCTATACATTTTTTGTTGAACCAAATTGACTTGTCTAAATTCATGAGTTTAAGCCTGAGTGATTTGAATTTCTTGGCTTCACGATTTGCCTGACTAGCCGTGAACATTGTGGTGTTTGAAGCCATATTTTCAGTGTTGCCTTAGTAAACAAGAGTTTAGTGCTTTTCAGTCGGTCAACACGAATGTACCCAAAAGAGATGGGTTATGCCCTAATCCTGAAATAAATTACATGAGATTAATAAAACACTAGGATGACCAGTTTCGATCGTCAAGCGATCATCATCAGATCCATTACACTTAGGCTACAAAATCTATGTTTGAAATACAGGTGAAAATATGTACAATATGTACAATTATTTAGTTGCAGTATTGGTACTGCAACTGTCAGTGTATGCTAAATGCAGTATATATGTTAGGTGAAATGCTAAATGGTGATAGCTATCCGGAGATTGTACTTTAGAGAGATTATATGGTTGTAAACTATGGTTAAACTATAAAATTTTAGGCTAACTACTTATCTGATTGCCTTCCGTACTACAGCTACTCGCAGTGTTCATGCTCACTGGAACTCACTGTGCGGTCGACTGCGGTGGTTATCTTAACGACTGGTTTATCCCTGCCTTCTCCCCCCTGTCCCTACGTGCTGTGGGGAGTGATAGCGATGCGTTTATGTGAGGTGTTGCCAACCTAGATAAGATGTATGTTATTGAATGAGGTGGGTCTACAACTATTAACGACCGAGGATTAGCCCTCGCCACGCGTGGAGCTTAACCCATTCGAACTAAGCGTTGACGGTCTTAGGAGGACGTCCCGGCACCTTAAATACTGCCGCGAATATGGGCCTTGGTTTATTGCATAAGAAAAGTACATCGTACACCTGATCCAGATAACATTTACCTATTAAAAAACCTAATTTCCCCCCTTTTTTATCTAGCTTGGCTGTGTCGCTAAATTGTGTTTTGTTTCCGACAGGGTGTGTTTTTTAGTAGCGTGAAGAGAGGTGAGCTCTCCATGAACGTGTGTTCATTTAGATTGATGGGATTGCTTCGTTTGGCTAGGTGTATCTCGATTGCTTCCTTTATGTCAAGAGCTCTGCCTTTCGATTCGTGATGGATTATTTTAAGGTCCGACTCTATGTTGGTAAAGCTGTGCCCTGCGTCACACATATGTTCGCACACGGCTGAATGTGTTCCGTATCTTATCGCATTCCTATGTTCATTATAACGTGTGTCTACTCGCCTTCCACTCTGCCCGATGTAATTAGCTTGACAATCGGTGTCTTGGCACGTTATAGAATATACCCCTGACCTTGAATACAGGTCACGTTTAGTTAGATTACTATTTAGGAGGTGCCTAGCGGTTGTGTTTTTCGTCGTGAAAGCTATCTTTATGCCTTGTTTTTTGAATAGGATAGTGATTTTATATGTATTCGCATTCATATAGTTGAAACGCGCAAATTTTTTCTCATTACTGTCCGGTTTGGGAATCGTTTTATCTTTATTTTTATGTTTGGCTATAATTTGATTTATTTTGCTTGGCGAGAAGTTGTTTTCCTTTGCTATTTGCATAATAGTTCTTATTTCCTTATTATAGTTGTCTTTTGACATGGGTATGTTTAAAGCCCTGTGCACCATTGAATGGAAACCCGCTAGTTTGTGCGTACTGGGGTAATTAGACTGATTGTCGATTGCATGCGAGGTTTGTGTTGCTTTCCGGAATATGGAATATGAAAGGTCGTTGTCTTTACGTTCAATAGTTATATCGAGATAATTTATTTTCCGGTCTATTTCGGATTCCTTAGTGAATTTGATAGAGTGGTGAAGGCTATTAATGGATTGGAGGATTGATTCTTCGCTTGTTAGTTCAGTATCGTAGATGCAAATTACATCATCTACGTATCTTTTCCATATTACTATTCCCTTTGTTGAAGTCTTTTCTAAGAACGCATTTTCTAGTGCATTGATGAAGATGTCAGCGATTAACCCACTTAGTGGCGATCCCATTGCTAGGCTTTCTCTCTGTGTGTATATTTTATTGTCGAATTGAAACACGTTTTGGGTGAGAACGACCCTCAGTAATCTCACAATCTCTTCAATTTCTTTTACCGAATTGTTGGATTTTAAGTTGTTTTCGATAGTGTTTATTGCTTCAATAATCGGAATATTGGTGTACATGTTAGTTACGTCGAAGGATATTAGCCTGAAGTTAGGTTTCATTTGAAGGGTGTTCAATGCTGTTACTAGTTCTGTTGTGTTCTTTACAGAGTTGTTTTTGTCGTTGGAAAGACGGCATTTTAAGATTTTTAGTAACTCTTTGCTGATTTTGTAATTAGGGGCATTCCTACAATTGACTATTGGTCTCATTGGGCATTCCTTTCTGTGTATTTTTGGTTGTCCCCTCAATGACGGTATTTTCGGGTTCATGTTTATTAGTTTTGATTTTTCGGCTTTGGTCAGTATGTATTCTGTTTCTTTTAGCGCACTTTTTATTTGTTTTTGGAATTTGTTGGTGGGGTCTTTTGTTAATTCCTTGATTTCGTTGTTGTTTAGGAATTCGACTGTTTTTTCAATGTATTCTGTTTTGTTCAAAATTACTGTAGTGTTTCCCTTATCTGCTTTTGTGATGATTAAGTCATGTTCTTTTATTTTTGTTTCAACGACTTTATTTCTTTGAGTTGTTTGTTGTTTTGAATGTTATTGCTATCGCCCTCTCGTTTGAGGATTTTTTTGGCTTCGTTGGTGGCGAGATTTTTGGTTAATTCCCTGTCTTCTGCTGGGAGCTTGTGACTGGCTATCTCAATATCTGTGATTAACTGTTTTATATTGTGGTTCGTGTGTGCGTCTGTGCAGTTGTATTTCAAACCTTTGTCTAACATATTCATTTCACCTTGAGAAAAGGTTACGTTCTTCCTGTTGTTTACTCTGCTGTGGAAATTGAATTCATTGTTATTCGTGTGTTGTTCGTTAGATTGATGGTTCTGTGTTTCTCCTAGTTTTCTTAATTTATTTTCTAGCGTTTCATGCTTCCTCGTTGCTCTGATTTTGATGGTGTCATGTAGGTGCTCGGTGAAGCTGTCCCATTGGGCTGCGTGCCAGAAATTACTTAGTTGCAATTGAATGTCGTATAATTGTTGGTTAATTTTTTGCTTTCTTATGTATGCAAATCTTAATTCGTTTTTTATCCAAAGCGCGTTGGCTTGTTTGGTTGAAATGATCGAGGCTGGTGTGTTCGGTACGGTTTTAATTGGTACGTATTTAGGGGTGAGGTTTATTTCTATACATTTTTTGTTGAACCAAATTGACTTGTCTAAATTCATGAGTTTAAGCCTGAGTGATTTGAATTTCTTGGCTTCACGATTTGCCTGACTAGCCGTGAACATTGTGGTGTTTGAAGCCATATTTTCAGTGTTGCCTTAGTAAACAAGAGTTTAGTGCTTTTCAGTCGGTCAACACGAATGTACCCAAAAGAGATGGGTTATGCCCTAATCCTGAAATAAATTACATGAGATTAATAAAACACTAGGATGACCAGTTTCGATCGTCAAGCGATCATCATCAGATCCATTACACTTAGGCTACAAAATCTATGTTTGAAATACAGGTGAAAATATGTACAATATGTACAATTATTTAGTTGCAGTATTGGTACTGCAACTGTCAGTGTATGCTAAATGCAGTATATATGTTAGGTGAAATGCTAAATGGTGATAGCTATCCGGAGATTGTACTTTAGAGAGATTATATGGTTGTAAACTATGGTTAAACTATAAAATTTTAGGCTAACTACTTATCTGATTGCCTTCCGTACTACAGCTACTCGCAGTTATCATGCTCACTGGAACTCACTGTGCGGTCGACTGCGGTGGTTATCTTAACGACTGGTTTTTCCCTGCCTTCTCCCCCCTGTCCCTACGTGCTGTGGGGAGTGATAGCGATGCGTTTATGTGAGGTGTTGCCAACCTAGATAAGATGTATGTTATTGAATGAGGTGGGTCTACAACTATTAACGACCGACGATTAGCCCTCGCCACGCGTGGAGCATAACCCATTCGAACTCAGCGTTGACGGTCTTAGGAGGACGTCCCGGCACCTTTAATACTGCCGCGAATATGGGCCTTGGTTTATTGCACAAGAAGAGTACATCGTACACCTGATCCAGATAACATTTACCTATTTAAAAAAAACTAATTTCCCCCCTTTTTTTATCTAGCTTGGCTGTGTCGCTAAATTGTGTTTCGTTTCCGACAGGGTGTGTTTTTTAGTAGCGTGAAGAGAGGTGAGCTCTCCTTGAACGTGTGTTCATTTAGATTGTTGGGATTGTTTCGTTTGGCTAGGTGTATCTCGATTGCTTCCTTTATGTCAAGAGCTCTGCCTTTCGATTCGTGATGGATTATTTTAAGGTCCGACTCTATGTTGGTAAAGCTGTGCCCTGCGTCACACATATGTTCGCACACGGCTGAATGTGTTCCGTATCTTATCGCATTCCTATGTTCATTATAACGTGTGTCTACTCGCCTTCCACTCTGCCCGATGTAATTAGCTTGACAATCGGTGTCTTGGCACGTTATAGAATATACCCCTGACCTTGAATACGGGTCACGTTTAGTTAGATTACTATTTAGGAGGTGCCTAGCGGTTGTGTTTTTCGTCGTGAAAGCTATCTTTATGCCTTGTTTTTTGAATAGGATAGTGATTTTATATGTATTCGCATTCATATAGTTGAAACGCGCAAATTTTTTCTCATTACTGTCCGGTTTGGGAATCGTTTTATCTTTATTTTTATGTTTGGCTATAATTTGATTTATTTTGCTTGGCGAGAAGTTGTTTTCCTTTGCTATTTGCATAATAGTTCTTATTTCCTTATTATAGTTGTCTTTTGACATGGGTATGTTTAAAGCCCTGTGCACCATTGAATGGAAACCCGCTAGTTTGTGCGTACTGGGGTAATTAGACTGATTGTCGATTGCATGCGAGGTTTGTGTTGCTTTCCGGAATATGGAATATGAAAGGTCGTTGTCTTTACGTTCAATAGTTATATCGAGATAATTTATTTTCCGGTCTATTTCGGATTCCTTAGTGAATTTGATAGAGTGGTGAAGGCTATTAATGGATTGGAGGATTGATTCTTCGCTTGTTAGTTCAGTATCGTAGATGCAAATTACATCATCTACGTATCTTTTCCATATTACTATTCCCTTTGTTGAAGTCTTTTCTAAGAACGCATTTTCTAGTGCATTGATGAAAATGTCAGCGATTAACCCACTTAGTGGTGATCCCATTGCTATGCCTTCTCTCTGTGTGTATATTTTATTGTCGAATTGAAACACGTTTTGGGTGAGAACGACCCTCAGTAATCTCACAATCTCTTCAATTACTTTTACCGAATTGTTGGATTTTAAGTTGTTTTCGATAGTGTTGATTGCTTCAATAATCGGAATATTGGTGTACATGTTAGTTACGTCGAAGGATACTAGCCTGAAGCTAGGTTTCATTTGAAGGGTGTTCAATGCTGTTACTAGTTCTGTTGTGTTCTTTACAGAGTTGTTTTGTCGTTGGAAAGACGGCATTTTAAGATTTTTAGTAACTCTTTGCTGATTTTGTAATTAGGTGCATTCCTACAATTGACTATTGGTCTCATTGGGCATTCCTTTCTGTGTATTTTTGGTTGTCCCCTCAATGACGGTATTTTCGGGTTCATGTTTATTAGTTTTGATTTTTCGGCTTTGGTCAGTATGTATTCTGTTTCTTTTAGCGCACTTTTTATTTGTTTTTGGAATTTGTTGGTGGGGTCTTTTGTTAATTCCTTGATTTCGTTGTTGTTTAGGAATTCGACTGTTTTTTCAATGTATTCTGTTTTGTTCAAAATTACTGTAGTGTTTCCCTTATCTGCTTTTGTGATGATTAAGTCATGTTCTTTTATTTTTGTTTCAACGACTTTATTTCTTTGAGTTGTTTGTTGTTTTGAATGTTATTGCTATCGCCCTCTCGTTTGAGGATTTTTTTGGCTTCGTTGGTGGCGAGATTTTTGGTTAATTCCCTGTCTTCTGCTGGGAGCTTGTGACTGGCTATCTCAATATCTGTGATTAACTGTTTTATATTGTGGTTCGTGTGTGCGTCTGTGCAGTTGTATTTCAAACCTTTGTCTAACATATTCATTTCACCTTGAGAGAAGGTTACGTTCGTTCTGTTGTTTACTCTGCTGTGGAAATTGAATTCATTGTTATTCGTGTGTTGTTCGTTAGATTGATGGTTCTGTGTTTCTCCTAGTTTTCTTAATTTATTTTCTAGCGTTTCATGCTTCCTCGTTGCTCTGATTTTGATGGTGTCATGTAGGTGCTCGGTGAAGCTGTCCCATTGGGCTGCGTGCCAGAAATTACTTAGTTGCAATTGAATGTCGTATAATTGTTGGTTAATTTTTTGCTTTCTTATGTATGCAAATCTTAATTCGTTTTTTATCCAAAGCGCTTTGGCTTGTTTGGTTGAAATGATCCAGGCTGGTGTGTTCGGTACGGTTTTAATTGGTACGTATTTAGGGGTGAGGTTGAGTTCTATACATTTTTTGTTGAACCAAATTGACTTGTCTAAATTCATGAGTTTAAGCCTGAGTGATTTGAATTTCTTGGCTTCACGATTTGCCTGACTAGCCGTGAACATTGTGGTGTTTGAAGCCATATTTTCAGGTGTTGCCTTAGTAAACAAGAGTTTAGTGCTTTTCAGTCGGTCAACACGAATGTACCCAAAAGAGATGGGTTATGCCCTAATCCTGAAATAAATTACATGAGATTAATAAAACACTAGGATGACCAGTCTCGATCGTCAAGCGATCATCATCAGATCCATTACACTTAGGCTACAAAATCTATGTTTGAAATACAGGTGAAAATATTTACAATATGTACAATTATTTAGTTGCAGTATTGGTACTGCAACTGTCAGTGTATGCTAAATGCAGTATATATGTTAGGAGAAATGCTAAATGGTGATAGCTATCCGGAGATTGTACTTTAGAGAGATTATATGGTTGTAAACTATGGTTAAACTATAAAATTTTAGTCTAACTACTTATCTGATTGCCTTCCGTACTACAGCTACTCGCAGTTTTCGTGCTCACTGGAACTCACTGTGCGGTCGACTGCGGTGGTTATCTTAACGACTGGTTTTTTCCTGCCTTCTCCCCCCTGTCCCTACGTGCTGTGGGGAGTGATAGCGATGTGTTTATGTGAGGTGTTGCCAACCTAGATAAGATGTATGTTATTGAATGAGGTGGGTCTACAACTATTAAAGACCGAGGATTAGCCCTCGCCACGCGTGGAGCATAACTCATTCGAACTAAGCGTTGACGGTCTTATGAGGACGTCCCAGCATCTTTAATACTGCCGCGAATATGGGCCTTGGTTTATTGCATAAGAAAAGTACATCGTACACCTGATCCAGATAACATTTACCTATTAAAAAAACTAATTTCCCCCCTTTTTTATCTAGCTTGGCTGTGTCGCTAAATTGTATTTTGTTTCCGACAGGGTGTGCTTTTTAATAGCGTGAAGAGAGGTGAGCTCTCCATGAACGTGTGTTCATTTAGATTGTTGGGATTGTTTCGTTTGGCTAGGTGTATCTCGATTGCTTCCTTTATGTCAAGAGCTCTGCCTTTCGATTCGTGATGGATTATTTTCAGGACCGACTCTATGTTGGTAAAGCTGTGCCCTGCGTCACACATATGCTCGCACACGGCTGAATGTGTTCCGTATCTTATCGCATTCCTATGTTCATTATAACGTGTGTCTACTCGCCTTCCACTCTGATAAAACGATTCCCAAACCGGACAGTAATGAGAAAAAATTTGCGCGTTTCAACTATGTGAATGCGAATACATATAAAATCACTAACCTATTCAAAAAACAAGGCATAAAGATAGCTTTCACGACGAAAAACACAACCGCTAGGCACCTCCTAAATAGTAATCTAAATAAACGTGACCCGTATTCGAGGTCAGGGGTATATTCTATAACGTGCCAAGACACCGATTGTCAAGCTAATTACATCGGGCAGAGTGGAAGGCGAGTAGACACACGTTATAATGAACATAGGAATGCGATAAGATACGGAACACATTCAGCCGTGTGCGAACATATGTGTGACGCAGGGCACAGCTTTACCAACATAGAGTCGGACCTTAAAATAATCCATCACCAATCGAAAGACAGAGCTCTTGACATAAAGGAAGCAATCGAGATACACCTAGCCAAACGAAACAATCCCAACAATCTAAATGAACACACGTTCATGGAGAGCTCACCCCTCTTCACGCTACTAAAAAGTACACCCTGTCGGAAACAAATCACAATTTAGCGTCACAGCCAAGCTAGATAAAAAAGGGGGGAAATTAGGGGGTTTTTAATAGGTAAATGTTATCTGGATGAGGTGTACGATGTACTTTTCTTCTGCAATAAACCAAGGCCCATATTCGCGGCAGTATTAAAGGTGCCGGGACGTCCTCATAAGACCGTCAACGCTTAGTTCGAATGGGTTATGCTCCACGCGTGGCGAGGGCTAATCCTCGGTCTTTAATAGTTGTAGACCCACCTCATTCAATAAAATACATCTTATCTAGGTTGGCAACACCTCACATAAACACATCGCTATCACTCCCCACAGCACGTAGGGACAGGGGGGAGAAGGCAGGGAAAAACCAGTCGTTAAGATAACCACCGCAGTCGACCGCACAGTGAGTTCCAGTGAGCACGAAAACTGCGAGTAGCTGTAGTACGGAAGGCAATCAGATAAGTAGTTAGCCTAAAATTTTCTAGTTTAACCATAGTTTACAACCATATAATCTCTCTAAAGTACAATCTCCGGATAGCTATCACCATTTAGCATTTCACCTAACATATATACTGCATTTAGCATACACTGACAGTTGCAGTACCAATACTGCAACTAAATAATTGTACAAATTGTAAATATTTTCACCTGTATTTCAAACATAGATTTTGAAGCCTAAGTGTAATGGATCTGATGATGATCGCTTGACGATCGAAACTGGTCATCCTAGTGTTTTATTAATCTCATGTAATTTATTTCAGGATTAGGGCATAACCCATCTCTTTTGGGTACATTCGTGTTGACCGACTGAAAAGCACTAAACTCTTGTTTACTAAGGCAACACTGAAAATATGGCTTCAAACACCACAATGTTAACGGCTAGTCAGGCAAATCGTGAAGCCAAGAAATTCAAATCACTCAGGCTTAAACTCATGAATTTAGACAAGTCAATTTGGTTCAACAAAAATGTATAGAACTAAACCTCACCCCTAAATACGTACCAATTAAAACCTTACCGAACACACCAGCCTGGATCATTTCAACCAAACAAGCCAAAGCGCTTTGGATAAAAAACGAATTAAGATTTGCATACATAAGAAAGCAAAAAATTAACCAACAATTATACGACATTCAATTGCAACTAAGTAATTTCTGGCACGCAGCCCAATGGGACAGCTTCACCGAGCACCTACATGACACCATCAAAATCAGAGCAACGAGGAAGCATGAAACGCTAGAAAATAAATTAAGAAAACTAGGAGAAACACAGAACCATCCATCTAACGAACAGCACACGAATAACAATGAATTCAATTTCCACAGCAGAGTAAACAACAGAACGAACGTAACCTTTTCTCAAGGTGAAATGAATATGTTAGACAAAGGTTTGAAATACAACTGCACAGACGCACACACGAACCACAATATAAAACAGTTAATCACAGATATTGAGATAGCCAGTCACAAGCTCCCAGCAGAAGACAGGGAATTAACCAAAAATCTCGCCACCAACGAAGCCAAAAAAATCCTCAAACGAGAGGGCGATAGCAATAACATTCAAAACAACAAACAACTCAAAGAAATAAAGTCGTTGAAACAAAAAATAAAAGAACATGTCTTAATCATCACAAAAGCAGATAAGGGAAACACTACAGTAATTTTGAACAAAACAGAATACATTGAAAAAACAGTCGAATTCCTAAACAACAACGAAATCAAGGAATTAACAAAAGACCCCACCAACAAATTCCAAAAACAAATAAAAAGTGCGCTAAAAGAAACTACATACTGACCAAAGCCGAAAAATCAAAACTAATAAACATGAACCCGAAAATACCGTCATTGAGGGGACAACCAAAAATACACAAAAAGGAATGCCCAATGAGACCAATAGTCAATTGTAGGAATGTCCCTAATTACAAAATCAGCAAAGAGTTACTAAAAATCTTAAAATGCCGTCTTTCCAACGACAAAAACAACTCTGTAAAGAACACAACAGAACTAGTAACAGCATTGAACACCCTTCAAATGAAACCTAGCTTCAGGCTAGTATCCTTCGACGTAACTAACATGTACACTAATATTCCGATTATTGAAGCAATCAACACTATCGAAAACAACTTAAAATCCAACAATTCGGTAAAAGAAATTGAAGAGATTGTGAGATTACTGAGGGTCGTTCTACCCAAAACGTGTTTCAATTCGACAATAAAATATACACACAGAGAGAATGCCTAGCAATGGGATCGCCACTAATTGGGTTAATCGCTGACATCTTCATCAATGCACTAGAAAATGCGTTCTTAGAAAAGACTTCAACAAAGGGAATAGTAATATGGAAAAGATACGTAGATGATGTAATTTGCATCTACGATACTGAACTAACAAGCGAAGAAACAATTCTCCAATCCATTAATAGCCTTCACCACTCTATCAAATTCACTAAGGAATCCGAAATAGACCGGAAAATAAATTACCTCGATATAACTATTGAACGTAAAGACAACGACCTTTCATATTCCATATTCCGGAAAGCAACACAAACCTCGCATGCAATCGACAATCAGTCTAATCACCACAGTACGCACAAACTAGCGGGTTTCAATTCAATGGTGCACAGGGCTTTTAACATACCCATGTCAAAAGACAACTATAATAAGGAAATAAGAACTATTATGCAAATAGCAAAGGAAAACAACTTCTCGCCAAGCAAAATAAATCAAATTATAGCCAAACATAAAAATAAAGATAAAACGATTCCCAAACCGGACAGTAATGAGAAAAAATTTGCGCGTTTCAACTATGTGATTGCGAATACATATAAAATCACTAACCTATTCAAAAAACAAGGCATAAAGATAGCTTTCACGACGAAAAACACAACCGCTAGGCACCTCCTAAATAGTAATCTAATTAAACGTGACCCGTATTCAAGGTCAGGGGTATATTCTATAACGTGCCAAGACACCGATTGTCAAGCTAATTACATCGGGCAGAGTGGAAGGCGAGTAGACACACGTTATAATGAACATAGGAATGCGATAAGATACGGAACACATTCAGCCGTGTGCGAACATATGTGTGACGCAGGGCACAGCTTTACCAACATAGAGTCGGACCTTAAAATAATCCATCACGAATCGAAAGGCAGAGCTCTTGACATAAAGGAAGCAATCGAGATACACCTAGCCAAACGAAACAATCCCAACAATCTAAATGAACACACGTTCATGGAGAGCTCACCTCTCTTCACGCTACTAAAAAACACACCCTGTCGGAAACAAAACACAATTTAGCGTCACAGCCAAGCTAGATAAAAAAGGGGGGAAATTAGGGGGTTTTAATAGGTAAATGTTATCTGGATCAGGTGTACGATGTACTTTTCTTCTGCAATAAACCAAGGCCCATATTCGCGGCAGTATTAAAGGTGCCGGGACGTCCTCATAGGACCGTCAACGCTTAGTTCGAATGGGTGGCGAGGGCTAATCCTCGGTCTTTAATAGTTGTAGACCCACCTCATTCAATAACATACATCTTATCTCGGTTGGTAACACCTCACATATACACATCGCTATCACTCCCCACAGCACGTAGGGACAGGGGGGAGAAGGCAGGGAAAAACCAGTCGTTAAGATAACCACCGCAGTCGACCGCACAGTGAGTTCCAGTGAGCACGAAAACTGCGAGTAGCTGTAGTACGGAAGGCAATCAAATAAGTAGTTAGCCTAAAATTTTATAGTTTAACCATAGTTTACAACCATATAATCTCTCTAAAATACAATCTCCGGATAGCTATCACCATTTAGCATTTCACCTAACATATATACTGCATTTAGCATACACTGACAGTTGCAGTACCAATACTGCAACTAAATAATTGTACATATTGTAAATATTTTCACCTGTATTTCAAACATAGATTTTTTAGCCTAAGTGTAATGGATCTGATGATGATCGCTTGACGATCGAAACTGGTCATCCTAGTGTTTTATTAATCTCATGTAATTTATTTCAGGATTAGGGCATAACCCATCTCTTTTGGGTACATTCGTGTTGACCGACTGAAAAGCACTAAACTCTTGTAAACGGCCGAGTTTAGACAATATGGGAAAAACTGAAGAGAAACCGCACTCATGTTTGCCGCAGCTAACGCTGGGATTCAAACTTTTGATCTCTGGGCCTCCAGCTCCGGTCATGAAGTGCTTAGCTATGCCGCTGGGTAGCAGTGCTGTAATAAACAATTGGAATTGGTCACATTGTTTTGAACAACACTCTAGATTCATATTTCATTATAAGATATTTCATTATTTCTACACGAGAAGCTAACACAAAGAAAACAAGAAACGTCTCACCGCAGAGCATACAATGTTACTGTAACATGTCTGTTTTATTTGCCCGCAGCCTCTAACCATGCAGCTACACCACAATCATAAATAAGCGCATCCTATTTGAAGAGGTACGCTATTGTAATTAATGTCGCACTTTAATTATGTTATGGCGCTAAACAAGATGTGTTTGTTCTGCTTGGGATAATATTCGCACTGGGAACAGGCAGAGATTGCACATTCTCACCACCAGCTTTGTTATAACGGAAAGATAACTCCGCACAGGCAATTGAGGATCACGGACTAGTGGAAGGTAGAAGCCTTCGCGTTTTCAGACATCGAACTAGATGGAATGAGGTTGCCAGTTCCATGCCTTGATACTGATTTCTGTTATAGACTGAGTGAACCGAACCTCAAGGTCATTAAGCGTTTTTCTGGATTATTGACAAAAATAAAAATACCGTACTAGAAAGCTGTGTCATACCAGTGCTAATATATGGATACCAAACATGGGCATGCACACAAAGGGAAACAGAAATACTAAAAAGAAGCCAGCGTAAGATGGAGAGACGGATTCTTGACATCAAATGGAGTGATAGAGTGACAAATGCAGAACTTAAAAAGAAGACAACCACTCAGAATGTGGCGAGACAATCAAGGACACTAAAATGGAAGCGGGGAGGTCATGCATCCAGACTAAAACATGACAGATGGGCGTATGTCACCACAGTGTGGGATCCCCGAATTGGAAAGAGGAGCAGAGGTCGTGCAAGGCGAAGATGGTCTGACGACTTCACGAGAACACTAGGCGCAAGATGGACTGGAACGGCCTGAGACAGATACAAGAGAAGAGACCTATTAAATATTAAAAATGATAAATGATAAATGATTAATAGCTATCTTGTTAGTTTACATGCCTAAGGTTAAAATGTAAATTTTCACTCGCATGGACCGGCTCACCGTGCGAGTTAAATTGAGCTTTCCCTACGAATCGGTAAGAGGCCCTTGCCCTAAAGGGATTATAAAGGGCTTAATTATTTATTTATTTACTTATTTATTTATGTATTTATTTATCTCTAAAATCAGCTGCCTGGGTTGGAGTTGGAAGCACGATGCCTCAAGCTTCAAACCGAGTTATACAGTAATCAAATACTACGAGGTTCCGGTGTGTTCATACCATTTACTGGCTTATTTTCATTTATGAGATGATATCTTGTCCTTGGACGTGTGCGTATGTGTGTAGTCTTATGTGTGAGAGAGTGTGTGTCCCTAATACAATCCTGAACGATTTCGATGAAACTTGCTATGGACTTACTATTACGTCGTCCAACGTCGGCCGTGCCTTTTATATTTTAGCTAGCAGTAGTGCCCGGCTTCGCCCGGTGGACTTATTTGTTTTATGGATGATAATGAATACTACTACAGAACTGGCACATGATACTTAAACTAACAGAAAAAAATATGTTAAAAATATAACTTTTTGTGGTGATGATGTTGGTGGTGGTTGGGGTGGTGGTGGTGGTGGTGGTGGTGCTAGTGGTGGTGGTGGTTGGTGTGGTGGTGGTGGTGGTGGTGGTGGTGGTGGTGGTGATGGTGCTAGTGGTGGTTGTAGTAGGGGTGATTAGTAGTACAGTATAATGGACGTAACATTCAGTTAATTTTCCCGTAATGATAATGATGAATAGGGAAACGGCTATTTTGTAACTACAGCACTGACACATGTAATTTAAAAAATAAAAATAAAAAAATTAGAAAGAGGAGTACTGTAAGTGAAATAAAAGACACTGCCTAGGGCCTATATCTCATTGGCTGTTAGAAATGTAGAGACCAATAGTGTCGTCTTTAGTCGCATAGTGCCGAAGGAAAATAATCAGAACACTTGGGAAAATTTCGGCTGTCCCGAGCTACTGAGGTAGCAATAGTATCATTTATCGTCACATAGCGCTCAACGATAAGGTTCGGAATAAATGGAGATAAATTTGAAAGCGCCAACGCTTATTGCTGGTAACCTCAATGTACTGCACCAACACCATTGCAGTTATATAGAGGCATAATATTTTCATGATAACTTCTTTAAGGGGCCTAAGAGATCTTTTTGCACTAATTACTCCCCGTGACTGCAATTTATAAACGGCGCAAGATGCAACTATTTTCGCTATTCTGCACCAGAACACTGGTAGGGCGACGTGATGCTGCCCGAATTGCCCGTCAACAATAGACTTATTAAAATACACTTACAGTTACACTACTACGGACATGAATGACTCTAGGGCCTTAATACGAGGTTTTCAAGTTTATTTTGACTGTTATTCTAAATGTAGAGAATGGAGAGCGTTGTCCAAAATATCAAGTGGACGCTGTTACCAGCAGGATTTCGAAGTGTATGTAAAATTTGGTGCAATTAAGAGAAACGGTGTATATTTGTGATAAAGGGCCTAAATGCAGGGAATGGTTTGGTCTGTACAAAATTTAAAATGGACCGTGTCACCCGCAGGGTTCCAAAGGGTAAGTATACAAAATGTGGCTCGGCTCGGTGAAACGGTAGAGATGTGTGCCAAAGGACTTAAATGAAGGGAATGGAGTGGCCAGTCCAAAATTTCAAGCAGACAGTGTTACTCGTCGGGTTCCAAAGGGTAAGTATGTAAAATTTGGTTCAGATAGGTGAAACGGTGTATATTTGTGCCAAAGGGCCTAAATACAGGGAATGGTTTGGTCTGTCCAAAATTTCATGCCGACAGTGTTACTCGCAGGCTTCTAAAGGGTAAGTATTCAAATTTTGGTTCAGATCGGTGAAACGGTGTAGATTTATGCCAAATGGCCTAAATGCAGGGATTGAAGTGGTCTGTCATAATTTTCATGTAGGCAGTGTTACTCGCAGGGTTACAAAGGGAAAGTATACACATTTTGGTTCAGATCGGTGAGACAGTGTAGATTTGTGCCAAAGGGTTTAAATGCAGGGAATGGACTGGTCTGTCATAAATTTCACGTAGGCAGTGTTACTCGCAGGGTTCCAAAGGATAATTATACAAATTTTGGTTCAGATCGGTGAAACGGTGTAGATTTGTGCCAGAAGGCCTAAATGCAGGGAATGGAGTGGTCTGTCCGAAATTTTATGTAAACAGTGTTACTCGCAGGGTTCCAAAAGGTAAGTATACAAATTGTGGTTCAGATCGGTGAAAAGGTGTAGATTTATGCCAAATGGCCTAAATGCAGTGAATGGACTGGTCTGTCATAAATTTCCTGTAGACAGTGTTACCATGAGGGTTTCAAAGGGTAAGTATACAAATTTTGGTTCAGATAGGTGAAACGGTGTACGTATCACTAACCATAACGCCAGCGCATGAGGATAGAGCAGTTCGGGAGCACTTGTTCTACCGACTTACTGAACAAAAATCGATCTTGAAGGTCACCTGAGAGGTGTAGCCTAATACTACATAGCCTAAACTATTCCTCTTGAATCTGGCTATCATATAAAAAAAAATTGAATCGGACTGGTAGTTCCGGAGATTAGCGCGTTTAAAAACACAAACAAACCCTTCAGCTTTATTATATTAGTATAGATAAGTGTCGCTGCACGAAATATTTTACCGGCATTCAATATCTTCGAAACAATTCCCGCTATCAACCTCAATTTTTGTATGATAGAGTACACTAGTAAGTTAACCTATGTGACTTTTAAAAACTTGATAGGATGGCGGCAATGCGAATTTCAAATATTTAAATTGACTATTCTCGCGACCCAATAATCTGAGCGCAGTGAAACTTTTCCTAGGATGAATATATTGGCATCTGTAATGTAATTCGCTTTTCTATTTTAAATTCATGATTGATGCTGTTGCAAAATTGTTAGAATTATGTTTTTATTTCTTGAGTAATAATCCATCCATCAAATGGTCCAAATATAAAACAATCTAACGTGGCCACCATGTGATATCTTTCACTGGTTCCCAGTATCCAAGAATCAATTACAGTACAGCAATCAAACTGAAATGTGTACATTGATAAAGGCTAATAAACAATATCACCTATGTCACTTTACATTACCTGATGAGAATGACCACAGGCACGATCAGATCAACTCCAATTCAGTGGCTGCCTGTATTAAGCCATATTCCCCCACCTCACCTCCGCAGATGCAATGCTTTGATGAATGAATACAAGAAGATCCAGATTAATCAAAGACTGACCATTCATGAGGATATCCACCACCTACATATAGATAGACTGAAGTCAAGACATCCACCCATCTGCACGGCGGAGAACCTGGCAATGAGTAATTTCAACCTTACTGAGAAATGGTCTAATGCATGGAGACAATTCGCCCCAGCAGAGTCGTTGGAAATGCCATGCATCTCACAGAAGGTACCTGGCTTTGAACAACCTCGGAAAGTATGGTCCAAGCTAAACCGGATCCGAACTAACCATGGTGTGTGTGCAGATCTGCTATACAAATGGAGGAAAAAGTCATCATCTTGTTGCGACTGTGGTGCTGAGAGGCAAACTGTGAAGCACATCACCCAAGAATGCCCACTGAGCCGTTTCGACGGAGATAGAAGAGAATTTTTCCTGGGGACGCCACAAGCGATTAACTATGTAAATAGTGTAAATATAGATCTGTAGCTCATGTATACGCCATACGATAAATAAATACCTGATGAGTGCAAAACCAAACCAACATGGAGACCAAGGAAAGAAATGAAACCCGCCTCTCCTCAGTTTTGCGTCATGAGGCTGAATGTACACCGTTTCAGTCCACAGACCAGAATTGAATATATTGGCAAAGCTGGGGATCGAACCCCGGCCTCCGAGGTGAAAGCCAAGAACGCTAGCCCGTACGCAACGAGGCGGAATCGCTCTTTAGCACATTGCTCATAGCTGTCTAGCACTGCCAGTGCCAGCTGCTCAACATTTCGTTTCAATGTTTGTATTTATTATTTTATCAGGAAGAATTAAACAGACGGTATTAAGGTCTGCAAGTTTTATAGTGGTGCCTCCGTGGTGTAGTGGTCAGCGCGCTTAGCTGTCACCCATGGGGTCAGAGGTTCGATTCCCGGCTCTGCCACAAAATTTGAAGAGTGGTATGAGGACTGGAACGGGGTTTACTCAGCCTCGGGTGGTCCAAATGAGTAGAGGGGATTCAATTCCAACTTCAGCCATCCTCGAAGTGGTTTTCTGTGGTTACCCACTTCGTCTCCGGGCAAATGCCGGGATGATCCCTAACGTAAGGCCACGGCCACCTCCTTCCGTCTTCCTTGTCTCTTCCTCCCAATCTTCCCAACCCTCATAAGGCCCCTGTTCACTTTGCAGGTGAGGCCACCTGGGCGAGGTGTTAGTCCCACCTCCCCAGTTGTATCCCCAACCCGAAGACTCAAGCTCCAGGAAACTGCCCCTAGAGGCGGTAGAGGTGGGATTCCTCGCTGAGTCCGAGGGATAAACCAACCCTGGAGGGTAAAACGAATTTTAAAAAAGTGTTATAGTAATGTGAGTGCAGTGATGTGTTTACTGTTCCACGTTCATCGTTACACCTGCTGAGACAGTTATAAGAAAGTAAGCTTATAAATCCTTACATTAAAGTGGAAACTCTCAAATACGGCAAGTGGGTAGAACAGTGTCATAAATAGACAGAAACACGCCTTTTATAACGCACAGTTGTGAATATATTATAGTGGAAACACGGCAAAATACGCATGCATGGGAGTGTTTTGGGCTCTGGAGCTAAGCTTACAGACGGTGGGTGACCAAGAGTTATGGGCCACAACTCGTGGAGTCAGCCTAAGTTTTTGTGGTTATGTAATGGAATAACCTGTGGATATTCATGTTATAATGTTAAACTTTTCGCATATTTTCGCGTTTCAAGGCCATCCACACGGGGAGCCAGTGAGGGCTCTGTGACCGGTATTACTGTATGTTTGACATAGCCCTTGAACCACTTCGATTTCCACCTGGATTATGAGGATATTGATAGTAATAATTAGGGCTCAGAATTTTAGGTAAATAAATATTTTTTTATGTAAATACATATTTTAAGAATTTTTTCTATAAATACATAAATTCATGCTGTTCAATTATTAGCACATAAAAAACATAATATTTATATTTTAAAAAAATCAGTATGCTAGATCTTTCAGTTTGTTGAATTTTTGTTCTGTGTTCCTTCAACGGGGAAGAACCTGTGAGCTATATAATCTTTATGCAGAGCGTATGTCAGCTTGCAACTTTGTTATTCTTAACTTGTCGCCCCATGCCACTCACTGTGGAAGCCGGGGATTTCCTTGTCCTTAGCCATATCGCACCACGTGCTAGACCTTCCCCTCCCCCAGCTACCTGGAACCAATGTCACTCACATACAGTTCATTTCGGGGACTGTGAAGTGTAAGGCAGTTCTACGATGCCTAAAGTAAAAACAACTAAAAGTTATCGTCTGTTGCAGAATTTAAAGATAATTTTACTTCTGATGGGGGCGTTCTGTTCTACCAACAATGTGGGAAAGCATCAAGGCTGAAGAGCGATCTCAAGTTACACAACACCTCAAGGGCAAGAAACTTATTGCCACAGTTTCACGCCTTCAGAAGAAGTGTTTCCCGATCATCGACGGTCATTTGTGATGGACAACCTGAAGATGTATCTCGTAGTGTATTGTAATGCTTCAGCCGACAGTGAGACATAGAATTAATTGCATTCGTGAGTACTGCATATTTTTATATTGTTTATATTCACATTAATAAACTGAATTGTAATTACATATTTTTACTTTCTTGTCACATATTTCAGGTATTTTTAATACATGAAAAAACCGATTTTTAGCACCTAAAAATCCGAGCTCGTGTAATAATAATAACATATATCTGGAGAAAATTACTGACGCGATGCGGAAATCATGGATTACTTTTTGTGGGCACGAGATACGAATGACGTCAACACGATTACAATATTGCGTTTTCACTTTTCTCCAAAAGAAAAGGACAAAGAGATACAGAAAGATCTGCACGAGATTGGGATTTCATGTGAAGATATCCAACAGCGTGACCAGTTTAAAAGAAAACTAGTAGATCATCATAGTTTCCAGCCAAAGCCGACGCTGATAACGTGAAAGGCATGGAAAAAGCAGAGAAAGTAACAACACTTGTCAACGAATGAAAGAATAATGGACACATTTTAAAGCTAAAATAAAGCAGTTGAAATGACGTGGTCCTTAGTTAGCAGAAACGAAACAAGAGGAATATAATAATAATATTATTATTACCGGTATTATTATTATTATTATTATTATTATTATTATTATTATTATTATTATTATTATTATTATTATTATTATTATTATTATAGCATTAATAACAATAAAATATTTTAAAAAATGATAAATAATAATAATTAAAATAACTCCGCCATTGTCCGGTCACAAGTCCGGAATGAGAAACGTTGTACAACGTTGGACTCGATCCAACCACTAAACCCAACATTATTATTTATTTATTTATTTATTTATCGTATGGCTTTTTGTGCTGGGAATGTCCGAGGACATGTTCGGCTCGCCAGAGGCTGTAGCTGCTTCAAGCGGACACCACTAGGGTGAGCTACAAGTTCCGTTCAATTTCATGTAGTTCCAACTTTCGCTACCAGATATCAATGATCTAGTGGTGAACGTTGGAACTTTGATAGAGCGTTACAACGAAATCTAACCTAGAAATTTACCTACACACAAGTTTAGTCTGTGGAAGGATCTTTTACATGCCATAAATCTATGACATGGGACCGCCGGCTTTACTTCCCCCTCCGAAGGATTTTAACGCTCTTAAAAAATCCGACGACTTCGGCCGTGTTTGAACCCGCTTCTTGGGCACAGCAGTTCAGCATGCTACCAACTACGCCACCGAAGCCGCTAACCCATCATTAATACCTTGGAAATGGCTTCTTATCACTTATATTACCCTGAAGACAAAGTCAGGCTTTCGGAATCCTGAGTGCCTGACAGTCCATGGGTGACGAAGCTAGTGGCTGAATCGGAGCCCCACATGAACCTTGCTAAATTCAAGAATAAAAGAAAGTACTATTTCGGAACATACAATATTAATTCTGTCATTCAGGTTGGACAGCTGAAACAGCTAACAGCAGAATTACACAGACTTGGCATCTCGATACTAGTCCTATAAGAAACGAGGTACATTGATGAAGAATCCTTTGCATCAGACGGATTTAGAATTTTCAAGGGGAAACCCGAGAAGAAAATCATGAAAAACACTCCACACTTGGGAACAGCATTTGCAGTAAATAAGAAATTCTTGAACACAATAGTTGACTTCAAGAGTATAAACTCAAGACTGTCACCCTTAACGGTTAAATCCACAAACAAGAAATACACACTGATAAATGCCCATGCACTGATCAATCAGGACAATAAACAGAACCCTGAACAGGTTGAAGAGTTTTGGGAAACACTGGCGGACACAATACATAAGATTCCACAAAACAACATCAACATCTTCTGGGAGATTTCAATGGACAATTGGGCCGTATAAAGAAGTACATGGCAACAGTGGGAAGATACCCGGAACACAAAATGACGAATAAAAATGGAGAAAGATTGCTCAACTTCTGCAGAATGAACAACCTCAAAATCTTGCCTACACATTTTAACCCTCAACCGGGCGCGCCCATCTGACGAACACTCTCGGGCGCATCGGTCATTTCGACCGCTTTCTAAATTTTTAGTCCTTCACTGAACGATCTTGGGTTCTAATAAAAATGTTGAGGATTAATTTTGTTGTATATAAGTTTATGCTTATTTAGACAATATTTATAATATTTTTCTGTACTCAAAGGCCTTATAAAGATATATCCCGTTGTAAGACGACTTCTTTCGAGAAGAAATCTGGAAAGCTCTGAACATCAAAGTTCCTTTCTATTTAATTTTTCTCGGTTAGTAAAATGGAAGAATAATCATGTCATTTCCCCTCCCCCCACCCCACCTCCCCTCCCCCCACCCCACCCCATCCCATCACTCAGTAATATATTGAGACATATCCGTCTTGAACGGTCAAATTACTGTAAAGCACAATATTTCAGTTTTTACAGCCTTACTAGAGACGGGCCGAACTATCAGATGGCTAGATGATCCCTTGGCCAAGATAGTCTGGAGGGGAGGGGGCATCGCTAACTTTCTAACAGATTGTCTGCCAAAAATGTTAAGACTTCGGTCGTTTAGACCGCCACGCGCCCAATTGAGGGTTAAGGCGGGACTAAAAAAAACAACAAAAAAACATGGGTATCACCAAACCCCATGTTGGGCGAATTTCAATTGGACCATGTAGCAATTTCCCGAAACAATTATAAGGGAATCCAAAACTTCAAAGTCAGAAAAGTAGTTAATGTAACATCAGATCACTACTTATCACAGATCAAGATGAATTTCATACCCAGACGGACAACGAACCCCCATGTCAACAGAATCCCGAGAATAAACCGTAAATTACTGGTCCAGGAAAGGAAAAAGACTATCAAAGACAATTGAAAACACCCAAAAATTGGGATGAAGTGACAAACAATCCGATAGAGCCGGCGAGAGAATTACAATCTGTGAAATGCCACAGCAGACATGCTTGGTGGAATGAGCAATGCGAAGAAGCGATCAAGGAAAGACTAGAGGCATGTAAATTATGGAACGGAAATAAAACACTGGAGAATTTGGATAAATCATGACAAATAAGGAAGCAAACACACCCACCGCATACTGGGAAGAATCAGAAGAGAATATCTTGGAGAACAAGTCACGGAAATGGAAGATAATTTTAAGAAGAACAACACCAGACTATTCTATAAGGCTTTTAACAATAAAATTACTGGCTACACGTCACCGAGCCTCCACTTTAAGACCGGAAGGATCCCTTGCCTTGAATGATAAAGACAACTGTGAGATTCTTGCCAATTATTTCGAAGAACTCCTTAATTGCGTAACACCACAGGAAAAATTGGAAACTATGAAAGTCACAGTCCAGAACCTACATTCAGAACCGCCTGATGATATGGAGATAAGGAATGTAATAAATTCCGTAAAGAACAATAAAGCGTCCGGAGAAGATGGAGTTATCGCATAACTGTGGAAGATAACCAATGACGCCTTCATCACTGAAACGACGGAACTGTTCAGGAATATTTGGAGGGATGAAAAGATACCGGAGGACTGGTAAGTGGCATTGATTCACTCGTTACATAAAAAGGGACCGAAAACTGATGTCAATAATTATCGAGGTGTATCACTTTTATCAGTTACATACAAAATATTTTCTAAACTACTACTGAAAAGGGTGGAACCACAAATTGTCCCACAACTGGGAGAATATCAGGGAGGTGTCCGGAGAGGGCGTTCTTGTCCAGAGCAAATACTTAGTCTGAAAATGATAATAAAATATTACACTGCATGATCAAAAGATCTATTCATCTCATTCGTTGACTTTCACAAAGCTTACGATTCAATAGATAGAGACACATTGAAGGACATATTGAGGGAATATGGAGTGGATCAATAGACGCTAAACCTACTTAGGCTGACGTTAACAAACACTATATCCAAGGTGAAATTCCGGGGAGAGACCAGCAAACCCTTCCAAATAAAAACTGGTTTGAGGCAGGGAGAGAGCCTATCACCGATGTTGTTCAGCGTGGTTCTAGATAAGATCATGAAGACATTGTGGACAACCAACGACTCCGGGGCTTTACTTGGAAGTAAAAATACAAACATCAAACCCAGATGTCTGACCTTCGCGGATGATCTGGCACTTCTAGCTGAAACCGAACAGGAAGCAATAATACAGATAAATGAACTAAAAGAAATCGCTGGGAAAACAGGGCAACGAATCTCTTATCCAGAACCAAAATGAACTACATGAAGAAAACAGATAAGACGAAATATGGGAAATAAGGTCACGAAACAGTTTAAATACCTCGGAGAGATTATTAGCAACAATGGACTGGACAAAGAGTCAATGGAAAACAGAAGACTTATACTAGAAAAACTCAACTTCTCCAATAAAAATATATACAACGAAAAGAACCTCTCCCTTAATGCCAAACTACAACACTACAATGCTATGGTAAAACGGGTGATCTTATATGGTGTGGAGACGGCAAATTTGATGAACCTGGAAAAACTTCTGAAGATTGAAAGGAGGATATTGAGGAGGATTTGCGGCCCAAAAGTGGTACAGGGAACCTACAGACTAAGATCAAACAAGGAGATATACAAAAGGGTGGAAGACCTGGAAACAACAATTAGTGTTCGGGACTGGGAAATACGTGAGGTAATGATGGAAGTGGACTGTATGCTGGTATGCTATCGCTGGATCTCAGTGGCTTATATGAACACTGAAAAGCAATATATACCTGGGTATACTATAGTATATTTAACATATCTTAGGTACACTTGTTTACTTCACAGGCTCTGTAACCTGAGAAGAAAATGTTTTAGTTATGTGGTGTGCTCCCAACGTATTATCACCGCGTGGCAAACGTTCGATCTTCTCTCGTAGGTTTATCCACATAGTTTTTACAACAACGAGCATGGAACTCACAACCACAGCGTCGTTCCTCCAAACAGTCACGGAGAACACAGCACTAGCGCTGTCTGGGGACAGCACAATGCACCAAACCATTGCCAAACCCTGAGTGCAGATCCCAACATGCCGCCCCCCAAAAAAGGGATGAAACACTTTTTTTTATTTAAAACAAACACAACCGGCACACCAAGTACAATTTACACTTCGCGACTGAGGGCCCTGTTTTCGGAAGTTGGAAGTGGGCATAACTTAGTGATTGGTCTTCTAAAAGTTCCCTTTGCAGTTCGGATTGTAGCTACTCTCACAAGGCCATCTTCTCCAGGGTGGATTCGGTCGACCACGGCTAGTTTCCAATGTAGTGGAGGAGATGTGACCTCTGTGACGATTACAACTGTGCCAGGTTGAACATTCTGACGAGCTGTAGACCACTTGCCCCTTTGTTGCAAATGTGACATATAGTCTGTCGACCATGCCCTCCAAAAGGCTCGGAGCTGTTGCTGGTATTATGTAACTGTTTGACATTATCTACATTCATAAAGTCCATGCCGTTTCGATGGCCGTTACTCTGCTGCACCGATCCGTTGATTGCACTACAAAATGTCAAGTCTTCGCTGATTCCCATCGGTTTTATAATATTGCTGTTGTCTATTAACAATAATTCACTATTATTCAACCTAGGTGGAGACTCTTTCTCCGAGTGTTGGCCGTTCTCTTGCGTGGTTATCTCTTCACGCTGGCTGTCCGTCAGCTCCTGGTCTCCGCTATCTCCATCGGCTTCGTCGCCTTCCTCGCCTTGACTCTTGGTGGGGGTGCCGGTGGGCGTGGTCCCCTTACCACGTGTGCGCAGAATGATGGCCTCGAATCGCTTGCAACGGGCGACCCTCTCCTCCTCTTCCTTCTTGAACCGAATCTCCAAATCTCGCCGTTGATTCTCTGCATCCTCCTGGGCCTTCTTCTCAATCTCCTCTTTCTCCTTGACCTGAGGCTCCTCTTCCCGTCTCTTCTTCTCCTCTTCCTCTCGCTTCGCGTTCTCCTGAATGGTCAGTGGGCGCTCCTCTTCGGCACGACGAGCCTCTTCCACCAGTCGTAACTGTTCCTGCTCAAAACGACGCTGCTCATCTTCTTCCCGACGTAACCGTTCCTCTTCCAGCCGCAGTTCCTTCTCCTGTCTCGAGCGCTCCAGTCCCGCTTCTCGCTCGGCTTGTTCGCGAGCCAGACGTCATAGCTCTGCCAGGGCTGCCTTGGCCTCCTCCTCCATCGTGATTCGAATCTTAGCCGTCATGGAGGCAGTCATGTCCAATTTCAGGTCCATCTGGTCGAAGATGCTCTGAGACTCGCCTTTCTTCCCCAATGGCTCCTCCTCCTTTCCCTTCACCTTCACTTCCTTCACCCCCTCGACGACCAGTTCTTCCTTTGGCTTCACTTCTTCTACTGGTTTATCAACTTCCTCCATGGCTTCTACTGTGGAAACTGGCTCAGGTTTGATCTGCGGCGCAAGCTCTGGGACGGGCCGTGTGTCCATGGTGGGAGGTTTCACTTCCACCACCATGGGTGGGAGCGGCGGAGGGACCTCCGAGCCCGGTGACTGGAGAGGTGTGGCCTTTGGAGTGACTCGAGGAGACGCCTTTGCAGACTTGAGGACCATGTCCATGCGCTTCTTGGCTGGCGTCTCTGGTTTGCTGCCCAGCTGCTTCTTGGCCAAGTGGACTTTGGGCAGTGGAGGCTTGGCTCCTTCTCGGTCCTGAGGCTTAGGCGCGCGGACCTCGCCTGCTATACTGTGTCTATGGGAAGCGCAAGCCACATGCGCCTGTTCTGCCTGCTTCTGGCTGACGCTCGTCACCGCGATGCTGAAGGGACGTGGCCGTCTCGGGGCCGTCGGCGGTCGCTTCACTATGCCCGAATTGATGCTGGTCGTGCTACTGTTACTCATAACGAAAAATGATGCCTGAGGTGTTGGTGACGGTGGTGTGACGAGCGAGGTCGTTTCAAATCGTCCAGCTAGGATCCAACCAACTTCAGTACTCTGGAGCACAGGATAGTTTCCATCTCTTGTCATCCTTTCTGGTCGGAGAAGGTGGAAGAAGACCTCCGCGACTATTAGTATGTCAATCCTACCAGGTTGGTTGAATGTGCTGTCCGCTAGGAAATGAGTTTCAGGAATTTCCCAGTGCTGATGTGTTATTAATTCTTCAGGCAGGTCAGCTGCAATTCGGGGTAGTACAGAACAATCGAGTTCGACCTTGTAATCGCTGCACATGGAGTGCAACTCAACAGTCGCACTATGTTTTGATTCAGCCCCAAGATGACTAATACCGTGAATTGGAATCCTATTTCGTTGTCTCTTTAGTCTAAGTCGCTCGACACAGGAAGTTCGCCTGACTGCACGAGTCCAACAATGCTCGACAAATCTGTAGATTACCATTCCCATCTCGTACTCGTACGAGTGCTGTAGACAGTAACACTTGCATTTCGGGTTTTGCTCTAAGAGAGCAGTACGTGGCAGCACTCTCGTATGGTGCCAGCAATACTTGATGTTTGCAAGGTTGCACGAGTCTCACTGGAGTTTTCACCGTGGTGAAGAAGCGTGTGGTGCGTTAGTCCACATGTGTAGCAGGTTCGAGACGTACACTGGCTGACATTGTGCTCTGACCTTAAACAGTTTGAACAAAGTTTCATTCGGCTTACGAATTCAGTTCGTTTTTGGACAGTACTGCTAGCAAAGTTAGTGCATTTGAACAACGGATGCATTCCACTACAAAATACGCATTCATTCTTAGTGGACACATATGACTGTCTAACGGGGTTTAGGGGCTTTGATGCACGTTGCATGTTGTTATCGTTTGGTTTAGAAGATTGGCATGATTTAATTAGTTCTAATGCTTGACAACGATTTTCCAAATAACTGCATAAATCATCCAATTTCACAAACGTCGAGTTTGAAGAATCTAATTCCCACTGTTTCCTAGTGCCTTCATCCAATTTCTCGAGAATTATATGAGAAATGAGAACTTCATGAAGTGGAATTTCGATATTAAGGGCAAGTATGGCATTTAGATTGCTACTGACGTGGTCTACTATTGCTCGCAGGTCTGAATGTGATTCCTTGTTAACTGTTGGGAGATTAAGCAGGTTCTTTACATGAGCAGTGGCAATTAATTTCTTGTTGTTGAACCTGTTATTGACAGCGTGCCAAGCAATTTTGAAATTTGAGCTCGTAACTGGAAGGTTCTGGATACGCCTCTGAGCTTCGCCTGTAAGTGAGGACAGAAGATAGTGATAGCGCTGTATGCCGTCCAGTGACTCGTTGTCAATAACCAAACTTGTGAAGGTATCACAAAAGTGACGGTATTCTATAATATTTCCGGCAAACGTTGGCAGGTTGACAGTCGGAAGTCTTAATTCTCTTTTACTAGAAGTAGAATTACTAGCATTTGAGGTAGCAGCGCTGGCTGATCGTCTTTCTAAATCTTTCTCAATGAAGGTTGTCATCTTGTCCATTACTTCATAGTACATCGTTTCGATATGTTTTCTTTCCTCAGTGTGGTCATCTACATCATCATTCTATTCCAAAGGTCCTTGAGCATCATCAAATTTCTGCCGAATATTGGGCATGTCACCTAACCTACTTTTAATTGCATTAATACTGGTGCCGTCTTTAAAATTAGTGAGGAAATTCTCCATTCGAGTAAGACTGGCCTTTGCTAAACCTCTAGATTTCACAAGGAGTGGCCTTTGTTTAGGATCCATGGTGTGGGAATAGAAATCTACTTCGAGGCTGGTGGCAGGGTCACATACGGATGCTGCAACTGGAGAAGCAATGACTACAGATGTTGGGCTTGTAGTATATCCAACAGAGTTTCCAACCATGCGTTAAGTTCCCACGACATAGTTTACTGTAATCACTCTTTCACGTCCGAGCACTAACACACGTACACATTATATAATACAGAGATCCGGCCCGGAGGACCATGTTCGGGACTGGGAAATAAGTGAGGTAATGATGGAAGTGGACTGTATGCTGGTATGCTATCGCTGGATCTCTGTGGCTTATATGAACACTGAAAAGCAATATATAGGCCTACCTGGGTATATTATAGTATATTTAACATATCTTAGGTACACTTGTTTAATTCACAGGCTCTGTAACCCGAGTATAAAATGTTTAGTTATGTGGTGTGCTCCCACCGTATTATCACCGCGTGGCAAACGTTCCCTCTTCTCTCGTAGGGTTCTCCACATCGTTTCTACAACAACGAACATAGAAAAAACAACCACAGCGCCGATCCTCCAAAAAAGTAATGGAGATCACAGCACTATCGCTGTCTGGGGACAGCACAATGCACCAGACCATTGACAAACCCTGAGTGCAGATCCCAGCAATTAGGAAAAGACGTTTACGTTTCTATGGACATATGGTTAGAATGGATCCAACAAGAATAAATAAAGAAATTAATGTTAAAATATATAATCTGAAGTGCCAAAGGGGTTACACAAAGCAGATGAAGGAGGAACTCCGTAGGCTAGGAATTACGTATGACGACTGTCGAGACAGAACACAATTCAGGGAAATACTTTAGAACTGAAAGGTTCTTGTGGGAGAAAAGAGAGAACGCAGGGGAGGAAGATGGACAGCAGAGAGAAAGGCGCAACACTCTGAAAGAATGAAGGAAGCGTGGAGGAAGAGAAAGGAAGAAATGAAATAAAATGATATTTGCGTGGTCCTCAGTTTTGGCCGGCTTGCATAATATAATGTAATGTAATAATTAAAATGAGCATGGTCGTGACGACGTTAAGCTACTTCATTTGAACAATTTTAAGTAACTTTTGTAACTTTTTAATGTTTAATAGGATTTCCAGGATATCAGGATATCAATTCATTCGCGTCAGTTAATACAAGGAAACATTATATAATCCACATTCAGAAGGATTTAGGGATTATAAGGTGCATTAACTAACTCTCTAGCAGCCGTGACATGAAAGTAAACAGGGTTGACCTACATGGTAATTTGTAAGAGCAATAGTGGTTTGCAGTATTTTTGGATGTACAAATGCCATAAACGAGAAAATGACATTGGAAAATACTTTACAACTGCTTCTCGCCTGACAGTGTCAGCAATGAGATGCGGGTACTATCCGCACGCGCCCGCTTAGGGGCAAGATGCGTGGTAAACCATCACATTTTAAATGTGCATCAGGCAAATTTTGGCTTGAGCCCTAACCCAAAAATATATCCATGATAACTTCTGTTAGTCTGACGCAAAAAGAACTGTTTCTACAGGTGGCCACACCTAGCAATTCAAGTGGGCACACAAAATTAATGTTGTTATAATGGATGTGATTAATGTTAACAGGTGTGAAAATAGACGACTCACAGAATATGGACATTTTTAGCCTATTTTCAATTTTGAAAAAATAGGCTTATGAGATCACCTTTTGTCCGTGTGTGTGTGTGTGTGTGTGTGTGTGTGTGAGGTGATAAATTCTAAACGGATGGAGCGATTTCAATGAAACTCGGTAAGGTCATAGCGCTATTCCGGACGACCCCGACCGTGCCCTTGAAAATTTGTTACGTCTCACTAATCCAACATGGCGGCTGTGAAAAATATTTCACCAGCATTCAATATCTCCGAAATTATTCCCGATATCACCTTGGATTTTTTTGCGGTGATAAAGGAAGCTACTAGAAGTTCACCTATGTGACATTTGAAAATCTGGTACCTACAAAACCAACATGGCGGCCACGCGAATTTGCGACGTTTAAATAGACGTTTCTAGCGATTTAACCAACCAAACGCAATAAAACTTGGTACAGTATATGTTTATACACATTGTAATGCACCGACATCTAAATTCGTTCAATTGTTTACATAACCACAAGATGGCGGTTGGGCGAAAAATTTCACCGGCAGTCTATATCTCTGAAACTATTAGCGGTATCACCCTGAAATTTTGTACGGAGATCAAGGGTACTACTGGAAGTTCATCTATATGACTTTCAAAAACCGGTTAACTACATAACGAACATGACGGCCAAGCGAATTTGAAAATATTAAATAGACCTTTCTCGCGATTTAATGTTCCAAACGCAATGAAATCTGGTACAGGAATGTTTATACACATTGTAATGCACTGGTATCTAATGTAGTTCAATTGTTTACATAACCTCAAGATGGCGGCTGTGCGAATTTTAAAATTAAGTTTTTATTTCTTGTGTCGTAGTCATGCGATCGAAGTGAAAGTTTGAATAATGAACCTACGCAATAATTCTCCTTTAATGGTACATGACTCTATGGCATATACATTTAACAATCTAACATGGCGACCATCCGAAATATTTAGACGGCTATGAATATCTACGAATCTATTATAGCAATCAAACTGACTTATTTAATGTTCATAGGGGCTATGAACATAAGTTCACCTATAGGACTTTAAATAACCTGGTGATCACAAATCCAACATGGCGGCGACGCGAAGTATAAATATTCACATGGATGTTTCTCGCAATTTAACCATCCGAGTGCAGTGAAACTTGGTACAGTAAATCCTTATTCGAATGTTAATCCACTGGTATGTAATTTATTTCAATTGTTTCCCTAACCACAAGATGGCAGCTGAGCGAAATTTTAAAATCTCCTTGTTACTTCTTGTGTCCTAATCATGCGATTTAAATTTGAATGCTACACGTACCCAGTAATCTTCATGTAACAGTACATAACTCTAGGACCTACATATATAAGATCCAACATGGCGACCATCCGCAATATTTAGTCGGTTCTCAATATCTACGTATCTGTTACAGCAATCAAACTGAAATTTTGTATGTAGATAGAGGCAATTAACATAAGTATGATATATGAAAATAGGCTGTATAGTTCTTCACGGAACTACTTGTTTTGATGTGTAACATCTTTCCGCTCGGTTGCTGGATAGTTTTGTGGGAGTGATTATGAAAATTGGGGACGGAAGTGAATCGGGCGGAAGAGGATCGAACGGAAGTGGATCGGACGGAAGTGAAGACGCACTGCCAGAAAAATGGGACGGAAGTGAATCGGGCAGAAGTGGATCGAACGGAAGTGGATCAGACGGAAGTGATGACGCACTGCCAGCTGGATGCACAATTGACAATGTGTGTATTGGAAACAAGGCAGTGTGTGCTCTGTAGCGCGAGAATGTTATGGCAATACAGTAGGCAGTGCATTTAGCAGGCACTGGTTTGACGAGCACAGTGGCAAATGTTTCACCGAATTTCATTTGTCATTGAGCAGTTTATGAAGCTTCACGTTCAAGGTTGAATATCACATGGGGTAGTACAAAGACGACAAATGACATTTAAGTAAGCGGCATTATTGTCAAGCTGTGGGTGAGTAGTCCAATATTAAATGCATAACAGAATGTTGTTATATGAGTGGAAAAGAAGCTGTATTTTCATCATATGTGAGACTAGATCATTTCATGATTGTAGAAAGCCATGTTTTGATTGTTTACGACGAACTGTATGAGAGCCTTGAGAATAATGATTGTTATAGTTACTTAGGAATGTGCTCACAGTATTTGAGAGTACTGTCGACGTTGTGTGTCACTTTATTATTATGAATTATTAATGTAAAAGAAAGGAAGGAAGCTTGTAGATTTGCGTGTCCGTTAATCTCACGATCATGATCCACGGTACCTCTCTTTTACGTGGAATGCGAACCACAGGACTTGGCATTTCAATTCGAAAATCTCACATGTATTGATCGGGAATCAAACCCGGTCTACCTTGGTGAGAGACTAACAGCTTGACCGCAGCGCTACAAATGTGACAGTAACATATCTCCAATTCAATATATAGGCCTACATTCATCATAGTACCAGTATGAAAATGGAGTGTAAATTAACATTTTAAGAATGTCCAAGCTGTGTAGTATACGAGTAGGATAACATGTCAGATGTTACACATCATATGCGACTACTGTAAGGCTCGTATCTTTTTTCTTACTAAGTTCACTAGGAAACATCACGAATTGCAGCTAACTGAATAAATTGTAGTTAAGGTAATTCATACACGTTTGTATGAAATAGCGTATTCAGACGGAATTTACACATTTTTGTTCCCAGATGAAAGCTAAATTCTTCTACTTTAAGAAAATGTATGGTTTTTACATGCACTATGCATAAATATGTTCAGAAAAGTGATTTAAAAGAACCAGGGCGCACGTGTCTGATCAGAATGAAAAACTTGGACCTATAAGGTGCGTTCAAAAAGTAACCAGCCGGAGGCTGTAATGCGCAAACCGGTGACGGCATCGGCTAATCGTGGCGTGTGCAACGAGGTATGGTTCCGACCGGAACGTGGAAGGTCACAGCCCGTCGCTAGAGGGCACGCGTGTACGTCACGTGACGATACAAAGCGAACAGCAGCATGCATCAATCGCCCAACCAAGACCAAGACAGTAGGCCATTCGACATGCTTCCTGGTGTGGTTGAAGACTGTGGGGCACCCATTGGACACACACTTTGCGCAAGTGCAGTCGTTCCTTCATGATGGTGTGCTCACTTCCGACGCTCAATCCGACCACGGCGGCTATGGCGTTCACTGTCACTCGGCGGTCCTGGGTAATGAGTGCATCAACCAGCTGGACGCTGTCATCGGTAATGCTGGGGGGTGCCCCAGACCGGGCATCATCGGCTAACGACACCCGTCCTTCCCTAAAGCGCTTGTGCCACACCTTGACCCTTGCAAGGGCCATGCAGTGTTCGCCGTACACTTGTGACATTCGGCGATGAAGGTCCGTTACCTCTACTCCCTTCGCTGTCAGGGAACACCTCTTTGCTCTTCGTTTGACGCAATGCATGTGAGATTTTCGAAGTGAAATGCCATGTCCTGTGGATTCCACGTGGCTTATGATCGCGTGATTAACTACAAGCTTCCTTTTCACTGTTTGCTGTGACCTTCCGCTCTGGTCGGAACCGCACCTCGTTACACACGCCACGATTAGCCGATGTCGTCACCGGTTTGCGCACTACAGCCTCCGGCTCGTTACTTTTTGAACGCACCTTATAATTTATTCAAAATCTAAGAATTGTGTTTTTTCAGGTTCAAACATCAATAAGTAAAGTTCTAGTTCAGCAATCAACCTCAACAAGATCTCCAATTAAGGATCATTAAATTGGGAATGTCGAAAATTGCATTTTTATGTCCATATGCATAATGATGAATTCCAAAGTATTTTCAAGACATATTTAGACTAATTTATAGGAATTTATTATATCAACTATTTATACATATGTCGTTTTTGCAAAATTATTCTTAACAACATCGAACTAAAGCCCACATATATTACATAGGTAACTGTTTTATAAGATGTTTCATAGAAAACTTAAGTGAATGACAACAAAGCTTAGCTCATATGAGGCAATAACATTAACTATAAGTACACATATGGGACTTAAAATAACCTGCCGAGCACAAATCCAACATGGCGGTGACACGAAATCTAAATATTGAAATGGACGTTTCTCGCGGTTAAACCATCCGAGCGCAGTGAAACTTGGTACGGTAAATGATTATACAAAGTTTAATCCACTGACTTCTATTTTATTTCAATTGTTCTCATAACCACAAAAGGCCGGCTGTGCGAAATATTAAAAACTCGTTTTTATTATTTCTTGCGTCCTAAGCATACGATTGAAGTTTGAACAATACACCTATGCAATAATCTTCATGTAACAGTACATATCTCTTCGGCTTACATACAGTATATAAAACTCCAACATTGCGACCATCCGAAATATTTAGATGGTTCTCAATATCTACGAATGTATTACAGCAATCAAACTGAAATTTTGTATGTTGATAGTGGCAATTAAATGTGGTTTTCGGAGACCCTTTATAGTCGGGTGAAAAAGACCTTTCGTACCACACTCACACGTGAAAATTGCGTGAAAAAATTCTAGAGTGCCCCTTGACCCCCTTAAGCGCATTATACTGTATGTATTGATGAATTTTACAGCTTAATTTGGTTCAGTGATAACCTTATAACCGTCTGAAAGCTTTCACAGTAATGGTAATAATTGGAATTGCATTGCGTCTTACAGAAATAGATGGACCTGTGAGATTCTGTTACCATGGTTACCGTGTTGCATTCATTCATTATTTTATTTTAAATTTGCATGTTTTGAGGAATTTATTTAATTGTGAGCCATTTAAAGAGTAAGTGAGTGCGTTTCGCTTACGCATTGGGTTATGCTGAACCTGTAGGTACCCCATATGTGTAGGTTGGTGTTAATGGGACCTTATTTTCGGTACAAAACTGGAATGGGACCTTAGCAGAATAATATAGGGAGGTATAATATATTAAACTTTGTTAATAAGGAATTGGGCAGACATGGTTATATTCATGTCTTTTCATTCATTAACTTATTAAATTGCTTGATCACCTGTTAATACTAAATATGTTTTCTTCTTTATTGAATCAAGTTTTCGACCCTTCAGTGGGGTCTTCCTCAGCTTGATTGCTTAGCTTAACACTTCATGTACTTTATGAAAATAATGACAATATAGGCCTAAACAAACACTATTTAGAAATGGACGTCTTTACACTTTAATTTTGATTTGACTACGCGATATATTTTTCATAATTAAAATGTAAAGACGTCCATTTCTAAATAGTGTTCATTTATATTGTCATTCTTTCCATCCATTTCATAAAATACATAATTATGAAGTGTTAAGCAAATCAACCAAGCAGAAGGAGGCCCCACTAAAGGACCGAAAACATGTTTCAATAAAGAAGAAGCATATTGAATATTAACCTGTGTCAGAACAATTTAATAATGCTTTGCTCGTAATAACTTTAGTTTCTCTTTAACAATACCACTGAAGAAGGCCATAATATGACCGAAATTGTTACATTTTACGAATTAATTAAATTATTTTTGACTAAGGTTTAATAAGGTTATTAAATACCAATTAGTATTTATTTACTCGTAGATTAAACCAATAAGAATAGCTGCGTATTAACTTGATTGTCAGAACTGGTAATCAGGAACATTGAAACATTAGTCTCAATACGCACCCCGATACCACAGAAGACGATCGATTTAAAAGAAGCTATTCTGTAAAGTTATTTATAGGAACTGCATGAAAGTCGATTAAAAATACGAGTACATTCTGTGATATTCTGTGCTCCCTGATACAAGCACTGTACTGCTCTTAGCCAGGCTTTGTTCATTAGTGAAAATAAGGTGGTTCCACAGCTCCACACAGAGGGCGGGAAAGTACTGCAGGCTGGGTCTATGAATATTTTACGGCATTTTAAATATTACATATCATGGGAGTAATTTCTTTCAAAGTAATAAGAGGCAAGTGATTAAATCAGCCCTAAACACACTCGCCCTCTGCGCTCAAAATGTTATGGACTAAAACGAGAGTAGAAAAGAGTTGTTGAGTATTCATTTGAGGGACTTGGGACATCGTGGTCATGAGTCCCATGCAGATAGGAGTGTATTGATATTGTCTGATGTCTTGACTGAAGGAGTGAGGTGTATATTAGGGAGTTTATGTCTTAAATCCATGGAATGGAAAATTTCAGATTTTTTCTTCATATATTTAGGTAAATGATTCGAAATAGAGTTACCATCATAAATATGATTTATTACTCAATTATTTCAACATTGACATTTACTTAAACAAGTAGTTCCGTGAAAAACTAAAAACCCTGCTTTTCTTAAAAAGACGATTCATGACATAAAACCCTGCTTTCCTTAAAAAGACGATTCATGCCAATGATGAATCTTTATAGACCTATCTAGAATAATGACGAAATTAAGTTGGTAATACTGACATTTTAATTAGTTCGAAATATACCTGAAATATTGTAGCCTATTAGAGCACTAGAGTTGCCAGCCCTGATGACTGAATATATTCTTAGTTCCATCTCTTAAGGTACCGTACAGAATGCTCATGCAAAATTTGGTTGAAGGCCAATGGATAGCAAGCACGTTACATGCAGTTAGACACTGGGTCTAACAGTGCCCATAAAATCATGTTGACAACAATATCATGCATGTGCTGCTCAGAAATAATTTGAAATATTATAGTCTATTGTTGTGCCAATTTTGGATGAAATCCATTTGTTAGTACGTATAGAAGTTACATGTATTTTAAAATTGGACTTGTTGGCTCTATTGGCGTACATTAGTTACTCCAAATTAAATTGAATGTCAGGTACTAGACGTGTGCAAAGTTTAGAGCTGTTGGCTTGCATACATTATGATATATTGCTATTAGGGAAAAAACGAGAGACAGCATTTATTAACAGTTGGCAGCCCTTGTTGTTATTAAGAATACAGCACATACGAAATTCAGTTGAAATCCAATCGATAGTATACAAGTTTTGTGTATTTAAAAATCGGACCTATCAGCATACTTAGAATCATGTTGGTAGCACTGACGTATGTAAGTTACTCCAAAATAATCTAGAATGTCAGGTACTATACAAGTGCAGAGTTTCGAGCTGTTGGCTTATATACTTTTTGATATATTGGTATTTCGATTTAAAAAAATAGAGAGATCTTTATTAATCGTTGGCAGCCCTGGTGGCTGTTAAGAATACGCACAATCATATCTGATTTTGTACACATAGTACAAACGAAATTTAGTTGAAATGCAATTGATTGATTGATTGATTGATTCATTCATTGATTGATTGATTTTATTTTCACGACTACACTTAGAGCTTAAGAGCTCCTTTACAGTAGCGCCCTACATAAAATAAGGTTAGGGCTTATACAAATAAAACATTTCACTTACATTCACAATATAAATAATAATAGTCTAACAATAGTAACAAAAAGACAGTAATAATACAACAATAATAATAATAATAATGATAATGGAAAGATTATTTATAAAAGAGAGCATACAGACACAGTATCAGCCCGAAAAGCAAACATCATATACTGTACAAGAAAAGCTATTAAATTAGACATGTTGTCAGCTATTGTCCTGATGTTATAATTGAACTTAAAAAAAGTATTTTAACATAATGCAGTAATCAAATGTGAGATGTATACTGCTCCAAGAAGCAGGATGAAAGATGTCTTTTGAAAGCTGCAGTGCTTGCAATGTTGACGAACTTATATAAATCGAAGGTGTTGAAGAGGCGTAAGGCGGTGCAAACAAAAGATTTATTGAACTTCATGGTTCGGTGTATAGGAATCTGGAGTGTTAATTTTGTGTATCTATTTTCTCGATTATGAACAGAATGCATTGGTGTAAAGGCATTGTAGAGATATAACGGGGTCTTGGTATGTAATATTTTATGTGTCAGAATGGCAACTGATAGCTGCCTGCGCTCGTGGAGTTTCAGCCATTTCAGCTGCACGTAGTAAGATGTGATATGTTCATCTCGCCTTACATCCAGAATGTACCGAACACATGCATTCTGGACTCTTTGTAATTTGATGTTCTGTGTTTCTGGTAAATCATTGTATACAGCAAAGATAGAAGCCAAAAGATTTCAGCTTTGCAAGAAGTATATAATCAATGATTGGAAAAATGAGAGTTTGGACGAAGAGCTTACGTATGTTAGGAGGGGTGTAAGAAAGAGTTCTTTTCAGGAGATGCATAGTTGATACAACCTTCCTTACCACATTAGACGTATGCTCTGCCCACGACAGTAAAGATTATTGACAGTGTTGCTATATTTAATATTATTATCTAGTATCTTGATGGGTGGTAGTGAATTAAAATCTAATTAATTTAGACGTTTTGTATATCTAATGGATATAAGTTGTGTTTTAGATATGTTCAAGTTAGGATTATGATTTAGGGCCCATTCACAAAGCTTGTCAATGTCTTCATTAAACAGATTTATACGATCACATGCAGTGCTAGGCGTGAGGTGAAAATAGGCTTGGAGGTCATCAGCGTATATATGAAAAGAGCTATTTCGGAATTCATTCGAAACGTCGTTTATATATATCGAGAAGCATAGTGGACCTAAGACAGATCCCTGAGGTACTCCACTTTCTACCGATTTCCAGTCTGAGGAGGAGCCATCCGCGAGGACCACTCTCTGTGTACGCATGGAAAGGTATGATTTGAACCAGGATAGAGCACTCTGAGAGAAGCCAAAAGATTTCAGCTTTGCAAGAAGTATATTGTGATTCACACAGTCAAAAGCCTTACTGAAATCGAAAAGACATAAGATTGTAAGCTGACGCTTGTCCATAGCTGAGCGTATATCATCGCTGACCTTTAACAAAGCAGTGGTGGTACTATGCCCTTTTTAAACCCAGATTGGTAAGGATTGAATATATTAAATTTAGTTAGGTATTCACATACTTGTTCATTAACAATTTTCTCAAGCGCTTTACTAAGGGCACAAAGGATATTTATTGGTCTAAAGTCACTACAACTAGTGGGGTTTTTATTTTTTGGTACTGGACGTATGTTAGCACACTTCCAAAGAGACGGGTATACTCCACTTTGAAGAGAGAAATTAAATAGATGGATAATTGGGGGTAGAAATACTTCAAGACAGTTAGAAATAAGAGAAATTGGGATGCTATCAGGGCCTCTTGCTTTTGTACGAATTGATTTGATGGCTTTCACAATCTGGTGTGGGTAAACATACATAAAGAAAAATGTTTCATGGGCAGGGGGAGGGATGAATGTGTATTTCATGACGGTCTCTGATACTCTTAATACATCACCAATTGACGCAACATTTGAGTAATGTTCGTTTAATTGTGATGCAGAGACAGGCATCTCAACTTCAGTGACTGGACTAGCACCAACTCCCAATGATTTTGCTGCACGCCATCTGGCGGAGGTGGTTTTGCAGTCACCGAAGAGGTTGTACATATATTTCACTTTTGTGATCCTAATTGTTTGTTTTGTCTTATTACTCAGAATTCTATACTCTTCATAGTCAATGGTAAGTTTAGATTTAATAAATGTTCTACGTGCTTTATCACGTTTCTTTAAAAGCGTTTTGATTTCTTTAGTGATCCACGGAGCAGAGCTATGTTTTATATCCACTTTCTTTTGCGGTGCATGCATATCATAGAGTTTATTTACACAAACATTAAATAGAGTCACTTTCTCATCTATGTCAGTGGATTGGTAGAAATTCTGCCAAGGGAGTAATTCTGCGTCCGTTTTAAAATCATTTAAATTAAATTTGCTGAAGTCACGTACAAAGATTGATTTTGATCGAAGTTTCGGGGTAGATAAAGAAAACACTGCATACAGGAGATCATGGGCTGAGAATCCATCAGCTGGTTCTTGTCCGTAGTCAACAACGAGGTCATTAGAGTTTGAAGAGATAATATCGAGAGAGCTGTCACAAGTAGCTGTGTGAAATGTAGTATCGAATGGTAAACATTCAACATTACAGGAACAGAGCACATCACATACCTGTTCAGTTTCACAAGCTCCACTACCAAACCGAGCATTGACGTCCCCAACAATAAAATATATTTATAATCAAGAATGAACCTGTACATGTCATTCAGAAAAATATCTAGGTAGCCAGCTTTCGGTGGACGGTACACACAAGCAAAGAGAATTTTAGTTTCGGTAAGAGAAATGTCAAGTATAATGTATTCAGGCCTCTTATTATATTCACCAGGAGACTGACTTAGCACGCTATACTTTATGTTATCCCTAAGGTAAACTGCAACATCACCTCCACCTACGGTTAATCTGTAATTTCTAATGACTTTATAGCCAGTGAGAGAGACAGCAGCATTTAGAATTGAGGGCTAGCAAAAGGACTCACTTACCGCAATTATGTCAAATGACGAACCACCAAAGACGTGACAAAATTCAGAATAGTGAGAGGAGTCAACTAATGATTGAGCATTGATATGAGCAATTATTAGGCAGTTTGTGTTTTTCAGGCTGATAGCGTAAAGTATGTCTGATAGACTATGGTCAGATACAACCAAAGGTACAAGTTAAAAAATCATGTGAAGTAGTGAAAGGCATTGCCTAGTCACTCAGAAGAGAAATTAGTACAGTGGCCATTATATGTCGTCATTCATAATCTACAATAGCACAAACTACAGCACAATTTAGAAGCTAAAGAAAAAGTTAAGTTATGACAGATGGCAAATAAATATATGTGTTAAATAATGACACAGTGAAACACACTGCAATCTTCGGTAACATTTTGAAATTACACAGTCATGTCATCAGATCTGTCTAGAATTGAGCTAGGCATAGTTTATAGTCACTTGTCACTCACCAACCAACACACCCTGAAAATGTCATTAAGGTTTTATATCTCAAGACATAGTGTACGTTATAGCTATATAGACTATACATTTAATTTAACATTTGTGATAGGTTGAATTAAAAAACAAACAAAAAAAGGAAATACGGATAAAATGAAATTAAAGTTGAATGTGGTTTAAAGCAGGCCTACTAGTCTCCAGCTTGTACCCAATATAGGTCTACTTACAGAACATAAAATGTATTCACATTGCATGATGCAAGGATAGACAGGAAATGTAAATCTGAAAACATAACAGTGATGGTTACAGGTGGCAGCTGAAGAACTATTATTTATAATAATTACCATCCATTGGGGTTAATCTCACTAAATGTCTGTCAGAGGAGAGAGAGAGGACTCTTGCAGTCCTGAGCTAGCAGCCATTAAATCAACTGCGAACTGGGCTAACTTTGTTTTGCCTGATCTGTATGACAATATCTATGTCATGCAGTAGCCTATAGCTCACACTCACCATTAACATTAACAACGTGTATAGGAGAAGAAAGATGGGTTTGGGCTGGGAGCGAAAGGTGAAAGCAAGTAAGCAAGTACGTAAAGACGTAAGTAGTGTTAAAGCTGATTAATTGTTGGAAAAGGCTTGGTACTGGTAGGCTACCTAAGAGAGAAGCTTAATATTTATAAAAAATCATTTTGCCAACCTGTTCAATAAGGGAAGGAAGCTTGGAACTAATAGCAAGCAGCATAGCCCAGTATTGGTGTCTATTTGGTAAACGCAGATTTACAAACGTTTATAGAATTTAGCAGACAATTTTCTAAATGTTGTTGCCTAAGAGGAATGTGGTATTTCTTAAATTTAAGTTTCCCAGCCTTACTTGCTTTAGAGCAATAGGTACCGGTATTATGGTATACAGTTGGTACAATCAATTGGTTAAAGTTAAAATTACATTAGTAAGGGATATAACACTGATCACACTAACTTAGATCAATCTAAGGTCATTGAAATTAGTCAGCCTGTGACGAATACCTCGGCTAACTGCAAAGATGACGCCATTATTGGACCAACAATGCTTAACTCCCACCTTGTCGATTATTTTGTGGAGCAATTCCAACCGTAACTTAGTTAGGTCTTCCCTAATTACAGTCCCAGTTCCCTTCAATTTCTTCTTCGCCTGAAAGAGCGCATTCCGCTTGGCAAAGGAGACACATTTACATATGATGGGGCGTGGCTTCTGGGTGTTTCTTGAGCCTACCCTATGGGTCCTGTCTATGTCCTCAATTTTTTTATTTACTCCTAGCTGTTCTGCCAAGTTAAGGACGAGCTGATCAGTCGATTCGCCATCTTTTTCTTCCATGCCAAACACCCGGATACAATTCCGTCGGGAGTATTGCTCCATTGTATCAGTCCTTTCACGCTGTTCCTCTTTCAGTGATTGCACTTCCTCCTCGCTGGCCTTAATTTTCTTTTCCATATCATCTATCACCTTAGTGTTGAAATCAATGGATGCTTTGAGACCCTCTATTACTTTTGAGATGATCTCATCAACAAGCCCTGACAAGAAGGAGGGCTGGCTAACCAAGTCATTTACGATTTTTAGCACTAATGTTGACAAGTCGCCATGTTCATCAGTGCTGCCCTCTGTGTGGTTAATGCCAGCATTTCCCATCTTTGCCGAGGGAGAGCGCTGACAGTCATCCTGCACCTGTTGGCGATTCTGCGCATTACGCTTCGTGTTTTTATTTTTCCCTCCAGACATTGTATAACCTAAAATTGAGTTCTACTATGTATTAATGATAGTGTAGAAGTTAATCGCATTTAAAAACTAGACCTATCAGCAGGCTTAGAATAGTTTTGGTCACACTGTCATGTACTGTATGCCCTCCTGGAAATTAAACTGAAATAAGATTATCTACACGTGTGCCAATTTTGGAATAGCTCCCGTGCATACCTTCCAAGATATCAAACATGGATCTCACATTTCAATATAGTATATTATTCAGCAGTTGCTAGCACTGATATCATTTTCAAATATGACCTTGAGACATTCAGGTATAGATCATTACTCATACCAAATTTGGTTTCGATATCTACAGCCATTTAGGAGTTGATAGTGGGGGACACACATTTTCCTGGATCGATATCATGAGTCAACGTTTTCCTCATTTTTGACCTATTTTCATTTATGAAACAAGTAGTTCCGTGACGAACTAAATAACCTACTTTTCTTAAATATAATATCCATGTCAATCTATATAGACCTAACTACAATAATGAAGAAATCAAGTCTGTAATACTAACATTTCTAAGTAATTGCAGTTTGAAATACACCTGAATTAGTGTAGCCTAATAGAGTAACTTACTACAGTTGGCAGCCCTAGTGACTCTGAATATATTATTAGTTCCATTTCTTTAAGTATATAATGCACATACAAAATTTGGTTGAAGTCTAATGGATAGTATGGACCTTAACTTGCTGTTTGATATTGGATTTATCAGTGCCCGTAAAATCATGTTGGAAACAATGTCATGTATGTGTTGGTCAGAATTAATCTGAAATATTACGATCTCTTATAGTGCCAATTCGGGATAAAATCCATTTGTTAGTATAGAAGTTACATGTAATCAAAAATTGAAACTATCAGAAAGCATAGAATATGTTGGCAGCACTGAGGCATATTAGTTACTCCAAATTAATCTAGAATGTCTGGTACTATACGTGTGCAAAGTTTAGAGCTGATGGCTTGCATACTTTCCGATATATTGATATTAGGATTAAACAAATAGAGAGAGCATTTATTAGCAGTTGGCAGCCCTGATGGTTCTTACGAATACGCATAGTCATAACTGTTTTGGTACACAACGAAAATACGAAATTCGGTTCAAATCCATTGTTTAGTATAGAAGTTATATGCATTATAAAACTGACCTATGAGCAGGCATAGAATCGTGTTGGCAGCACTGATATATACACTTTACACCAAACTAAGGTAGAATGTCAGGTACTATACGTGTGCAAAGTTTAGAGCTGTTGGCTTGCATACTTTCTGATATATTGATATTCGGGTTAAAACATAGAGAGAGGATTCATTAACAGATGTTAGCCCCGGTGGCTCTTTAGAATACGCACAGTCATATCTGTTATAGTACATATAGTGCATACGAAATTTGGTAGAAATCAAATCGATAGTATAGAAGTTACAAGCATTTAGATATTGGATATATCGGCAGACTTATAATCTTGTTGGCAACACTGCCATGTATGGACTTCTGAAAATTAATCTGGAATGTTATTTTCTATATGTGTGCCAATTTTGGAATAGTTCGCATGCATAACTTCTGAGATATTCTACATACAGCTCAAATTTCAATTGCGATTTTTCAGCAGTTGGTATCACTGACGTCAATTTCAAATATGGCCGTGAGATATTCTGGTATGGATCATTACTCCTTCCAAATGTGGTTCCGATAGCTGCAGCCATTTAGGAGTTTAAGTCTCACCAATCCAACATGGCGGCTGTGCGAAATACTTCACCGGCGTTCTATATCTCCGAAACTATTCCATACATCACCCTGAAATTTTGTACGGTGATATAGGGCACTACTAGACGTGAACCTAGGAGATATTCAAAAACCTGCTAACTACAAAACGAACATGGCGTCCAAGCGAGATTGAACCATTTCAATAGAATTTTCTCGCGATTTAACCATTCAAATGCAATGAAACTTGACACAGCAAATCTTTAAACACATTGTAATGCATTGGCATGTAATTTAGCTCAATTGTTTACATAAACGCAAGATTGCGGCTGTGTGAAATATATCACCGACATTCTATATCTCCGAAAATATTACTGATAACACCCTGAAATTTTGTACGGTGATAAAGGGCATTACTGGAACTTCACCTATGTGACTTTTAAAAACCTGTTAACTTCCAAACGAACATGGTGGCCAAGCGAAATTTAAACATTTAAATGGACGCTTGTCGCGATTTAACCATCCGCGCGCAGTGGAATTTGGTACAGCAAATGTTTGTACACATTGTAATGCACTGACATCTAATTTAGTTCAAACTTTTACATAACCTCTCTGTAACTTGTGGTAAATCCTGGTCCCAGGAAATAATTGTGTTCCAGTGGCCTGTCGTATTCCGACTGGTGTGCACTGCCAAATGCACTTCCCGATAACACTGACTCTGTAGAGAACACGCCACCATCAGGAGCACTAGTCCTAAGACCAACATCCCTGAAATTGGAGAAACGTTTTCTCAAATGTTACAAATCTGATAATGAGCAGTGATTAAGAGGAAAGTCAATTAGTGTTACAGTTAATTAGTGGTAAGACTCGAGTTAACTTTCATGAACACTAGGAACAACTCATGTGGTAGGTGAATTCCTTGCAACAAGCTAGCATTAACCATAAATTTGAATCAGCATGGTTTGTATATTTAATAAAAGAAAACAAAGGGGTGTCAATTAAATTCCGTCTAAATTAATTGACAGTAAAAATGTGCAGTTAAAAGGGGTTTCACATAATATGCCTATCATCGGTGAAAATGAAAATCATGAATTCCTCCAGACTTCTCATATATCACACTTGCAGTCTTACATTCAGTAGATACCTATCCCTTAGAGCAGTGGTCCTCGTGTGAGGAACGCACCATCGCGGGATCATGAATTATCCAGGACATATTAGAGTTTGTCAAAGGAATGATTAGCACAGAAAATGGAAGTGCGTAAGAGAGCACGGGCCTGACCGCTTTAACTGAACCATCACCTGATAACGTCATATGTTTAACAGTTGTGGTTCACTTTTAAGGCATTTCCGGACACTTGCGGTCCTAGTGTCCTATATCAAATTACTTGTCTCGATGCCATCTTTGTCGCTACAGAGAGTCTTAAACGTTAATAAGAGACACTCTGTATATACAATAAAGCTTAATGTTTGTTTGTCTGTCTGTCTGCTATTTATAGAAATCTACACCGTTTCACCGATCTGAACCAAATTTTGTATACATGTACATACCTTTTGGAAACCAACGAGTAACACTGTCAACTTTAAATTTTGGACAGACCACCCCATTCCCTGCATATAAGCCCTTTGGCACAAATCTACACCGTTTCCCCGATCTGAACCTAATCTATACTAATATAATAAAGCTGAAGAGTTTGTGTGTTTGTTTGTGTGTTTATGTGTTTAAACACTAATCTCTGGAACTACCAGTCGGATTCGAAAAAATCGTTTTGTATATGATAGCCTGATTCAAGAGGAATAGTTTAGTCTATGTTAAATCTCAGACAGACCACTCCATTCCCCGCATTTAGGCCCTTTTGCCCAAATCCACACCGTTTCACCGATCTAATAACTTGACGGACATATTGTCGCTAGGCGACAACGACTAACACTGTATCATGATAGTCAACGCCGCACCATTGATGGACAGGTTGTCACTAGGCAACAACGATTTACTCTACATTCTCCTATCACCATTTTGCAGTTTTCATGTGTAGACAGTTTTTATTTCATTTGCGGGGCTTAGATATCGTGGTCATGTTGCCCCGTGTACATGGGTGTGTGTGTATAATGTTTGTGATAACCTGCGTTAATGTGATTGTTGCACTAGCATGTGTAAATTGGAGATAGGATATGGTATCTCAGCCATTTTTCAGTGTTGCTCAAGGATTTATTGGGCTGTAGTATTCTCTATGCTATCGTATCCACAGTTAGTATTTCATCTGCGGGGCTTAGACATGGTGGTCATGTTGCCCCGTCTACATGTGTGTGTGTGTAAAATTTTTGTGATAACATGCGTTATTGTGATTGTTGCACTAGCATGTGTAAATCTCTTATATATAATCCAAAACTGACTCATCACCGCAGGGCTCAAACCACTAGACCTAGGAAGCTGAAATTTTGCATGTTGGTTGATCCGAGTATGTAGAGGCTCACTAAGAAACGGTTTTTGAAAATTCAATTTGTAAGTGACTTTTTTCGGCCCTTTGGCATTGACAATCCAAAATTGACTCATCGACGCAGGGCTCAAACCACTAGACCTAGAAAGCTGAAATTTTGCATGTTGGTTGATCCGAGTATGTAGAGGCCCAATAAGAAACGGTTTTTGAAAATTCAATTTGTAAGTGACCTTCTTCGGCCCTTTGGCACTGAGCAAGGACAGTCGGTAAAATGTTCGGATTTAGCTCATTTTAAGCCGCCACATACGAGAAACAATACTCGGAGGTCCTGTAGGGACCCCGAAACACACTTTTTAACTTCCTAAAATGAACGGTTTCGGAGATATTCCCAAATAACTGTGTTCCCTCTGAGAAACAGATCAACGTTACTATGGCAACCGCTGAAATTTCGCAGACCGGGGATAGTTTTCTGGCAATATCTCGAAAACCGTTCGTTTTAGGGCCTTAAAACGCTGGGTTCGGTTACCATGAACTTTGCTCCTCACATTGATACGCGCAAAAAGAGCTATAATCCATATCTCTACGATCAAATCGACTCGGAAAGTCTCATCTCTTATATATAACCCAAAACTGACTCATCACCGCAGGGCTCAAACCACTAGACCTAGGAAGCTGAAATTTTGCATGTTGGTTGATCCGTGTATGTAGAGGCTCACTAAGAAACGGTTTTTGAAAATTCAATTTGTAAGTGACTTTTTTCGGCCCTTTGGCATTGACAATCCAAAATTGACTCATCGACGCAGGGCTCAAACCACTAGACCTAGAAAGCTGAAATTTTGCATGTTGGTTGATCCGAGTATGTAGAGGCCCAATAAGAAACGGTTTTTGAAAATTCAATTTGTAAGTGACTTTTTTCGGCCCTTTGGCACTGAGCAAGGACAGTCGGTAAAATGTTCGGATTTAGCTCATTTTAAGCCGCCACATACGAGAAACAATACTCGGAGGTCCTGTAGAGACCCCGAAACACACTTTTTAAGTTCCTAAAATGAACGGTTTCGGTGATATTCCCAAATAACTGTGTTCCCTCTGAGAAACAGATCAACGTTACTATGGCAACCGCTGAAATTTCGCAGACCGGGGATAGTTTTCTGGCAATATCTCGAAAACCGTTCGTTTTAGGGCCTTAAAACGCTGGGTTCGGTTCCCACCTCTAACCACGAACGTTGCTCCTCGCATTGATACGCGTAAAATGAGCTATATTTTATATAATAGAGGTTGCTTTTGGGGCTCGGATACGATCGTGATTTTGAGTCTAATTTTATACTCTTTCGGCTGGTTGTTGTAAGCGAGCTTTCAGAAGTTTACTCGAATTTACGATGGTAAGATACTTTCTATTTTGCACGGTATGCTTTCATTTTCTTTATAAATTTGTTTTTTCTTAACTGAATATTTATGTTTGCCAATTTTGATCTGCTCTTTTTCGTTTTTAACCATGATCTGCAACGTTGATTCACAGTCGAATGTGTCGTATTCTACCGGCTGTCACGTTAATTATTATTGTTTCTTAATTACTCTTACTGAGGAATTGGGCAAACTTATTTCAATAAAGTTGTTGTTTGTCTTTCACGGCCATTGAATCCCTGCACAAGGCACGGCTTAAACCTAGAAAAGTTGCTGAGTTGTACTAATGGACTAATGGTGCAGCAGAAAAGAGGAGAATTGAAGCTTTTGAAATGTGGTGATAAGGGAGAATGATGATCAGATGGGTAGTTAGGGTAACAAATGAAGAGGTATTAAGACGAGTGGGAGAGGAGAGATGTTTCTGGCGACTGCTAATGAAGAGAAGAGATAGGAGGGTAGGACACATATTAGGACACCCAGGAATAGCAAGCTTACTGTCGACCAAAATATTATGTGCACTCGAGTTTGAAGGTTGTTTGTGACGTAGCCAGTAGACCTTCATAAAATCCAATGACATCATCATTTTCGACGTTCGATTCATGTAGGTTTGGAATTTGGAATTTTTAATTTATATTTTAATATTTTTTATCGCAGTTGAAACACAAAAAGTGCCCCTTTTTAAGCGTGTTTCAACCTTGCGTCACATTTAAGAATTATTATCTCACAAACCCGTAATCAGATCGAATCCGAATTTTAACACAATATACATTGGAATGTTGTATAACTGGTTTATTAATTTCAAAATGTTGTGTGTTCAAGAACGAATGTTGTTATTATTTTTGTAAGGTAACCCTTTCTCGGCTCGGGGTCGTCGGAAAATGTAGTTCTTGGTTGCGTTGTAATCCTTATACATCAAAAAGTTATGCTGTATGACTGTGAAATAGGTAAATTAATTCACTTATTTTATATCGGTTTGTATTTGTACGGAGAATTAAGACATGGTTCACCAGCTAGCCGCTCCGGGAAATGCTATACAGCGTTGCTGATATGGAGCCCATCACTTCCGAGCGAGACGTGCCATGACGCGTGACGTAGCCCATCTTGGCAATGATGTATTGCTTTCACCGGAGCGGCTAACTGGTGAACCATGTCTTAATTCTCCGTACAAATACAAATCGATATACAATAAGTGAATTAATTTACGTATTTCACAATCATACAGCATACCGTTTTGATGTATAAGGATTACAACGCGACCAAAAGCTACATTTTCAAACCATCCCGAGCTGAGGAAAAGTTACGTTACAAAAATAATAACAACTTTGTTTCTTGGACACAAAACATTTTAAAATTAATAAACCTGTTATACAACATTCCAGTGTATGTTGTGTTAAAATTTGGATTCGATCTGATGACAGGTTTGTGAGATAATAATTCTTAAATGTGACGCATGGTTGAAAAACGCTTAAAAACAGGCACTTCTTGTGTTCCAACTGTGATAAAAAATATTAAAATATAAATTAAAAATTCCAAACCTACATGATCTAACGTAAAATAGAACGACGAAAATGATGATGTTATTGGATTTTATATAGGTCTATCGGTTACTTCACAAACAAACTTCAAACTCGAGTACACATAATAGTTTGGTCGACAGTAGTTATGGATGGGAGGGTCGCAGACTAGAACTGTAGGGGTAAACCAGGGTTAAACAGATTGCCTCGGATGTGGGGTGTGGTAGCTATGTAGAAATGAAACGATTAGCTCAGGAGAGGGATACATGGAAGTCTGCATCAAACCAGTTAAAAAACTGAAGACTCAAACAACAACAATCAGGAATTTTAATTACTTAGAGAGGCATGTGGGGCAAAAGGGTCGTTGGAGAATTTCAATCCCTGGGATGTAACACTGGAAGAGACTGCATAATGTACATCAGCGGCCAAGGTGAGCGATATTTAACAATAGGTCTATTAATAGGGATATGTTTACGTACAAATCATCAATTAGTATGGCCAAATTACATCCAGAATAGCTTAAGTAAGAAAGAATACATTTAATTCCCCATATTCCGATAGATTTGCCATTCCAGTGTGCAAGAGTGCAGTTCCCTCTTCAAACAATATTCGCAATTTCTTTAACAAACCGCAATGACACACACTTAACAGTAGCACGTGTACAATTACACAAAACAATTTTTTCCCATGGCCAACTGTATGTAGCGTGCTCGCGAGCATCCGGACAACAAAATCGTTATGTCTCAGCAGAAGATGGCAAAACCATAAACGTAATTTTAAAATGTGTTATCATAATGTAACAACGAACCCTGCAGACGTTCACAACTCGATAAAATTCCCACTTTGCTGATCATATCAATATACTGTATGTATCAGAATATTCAGGATTAGAATGGACACACCTATAGCCGCGATTGCTGTAATTGAATAGACCAATTATCAGCAATAATGCATCGTCCCCATTGTCTTGATCGCGGGCGAATCCGCGGGTACCTGCTAGTCTATATATATAAAACACAATGACGGTTTGTCTGTCTGTTATTTATACAAATCTGCACCGTTTCACCGATCTGAACCAAAATTTGTTTACTTACCCTTTGGAACCCGGCTACTTTAAATTTCGGACAGACCACTCCATTCCCTGCATTTAGGCCCTTTTGAAAATCTGCACCGTTTCACTGATCTGAACCAAAATTTGTATACATACTCTTTGGGACCCTGCGAGTAACACTGTCTAAATGAAATTTCGGACAGACCACTCCATTCCCTGCATTTAGGCCCTTCAAATTTTGTATACTTACTCTTTGGAACCCTGCGAGTAACACTGTCTACATGAAATTTCGGACATACCACTCCATTCCCTGAATTTAGGCCCTTTGCCACAAATCTACATCGTTTCACCGATCTGAATTAAAATGTGTATACTTCCCCTCTGGAACCCTGCGAGTAACACTGTCTACATGAAATTTCCGACAGACCACTCCATTCCCTGCATTTAGGCCCTTTGGCACAAATCCACACCGTTTCACCGAACTGAACCAAAATGTGTATACTTACCCTTTGGAACTGTGCGAGTAACAGTGTCTACATGAAATTTCGGACAGGCCACTCCATTTCCTGCATTTAGGCCCTTTGGCACAAATCTACACCGTTTCACCGATCTGAACCAAACTTGATGTATTTACCCTTTGGAACCCGACGAGTAACAATGTCTACTTGAAATTTCGGACAGACCACTCCCTTCCCTGCATTTAAGCCCTTTGGCACAAATCTAAACCGTTTCACCTAATTACAACGAATTTTACATACTGTTTGAAACCCTGCTGGTAACTATGTCCATTTGATATTTTGGACAACCCTCTCCATTCTCTATATTTAGAATAACAGACAAAAGGAACTTGAGAAACACGTTTTAAAGCCATAGAACCATTCATGTACGTAGTAGTGTCACTGTAAGAATATCTAAATAAGTCTATTGTTGACTGACAAAGCGGGCTGCATCACGCCGCCCCTCCCGTGTTCTGCAGCAGAATTGCGAAAATAGTTGAATCTTGCGCTGCTTATAAATTGCAGTCACGTGGAGGAATTAGTACAAAAAGATGTCTTAGGCCCCTGAAAACAGTTATCATCATGAATATATTATGCCTCTGTATAAGTGCAATGGTGTTGGTGCAGTACATTGAGGTGTAGATCAGCTGCAATAAGCGTTGGTGCTTTCAAATTTACTTTCATTTATTCCGATCCTTATCCTTCAGCGCTATGTGGCGCTAAATGACACTGTTGTTACCTCAGGAGCTCGGGACTACCAATTTTTCCCAAAGTATTCTGATTATTTTCCTACAGCGCTATGCGTCAACAGACGACACTATTGGTCACTACTTTTGTAACAGCCAATGAGATATAGACCCTAGGCAGTGTCTTTTATTTCACTTACTCCTATTTCTAATCATATTTTTCAATTCGTTTGTAAATTACATGTGTCAGTACTGTAGTTAGTAGCTTGCCACGGTGGGTGAGTGGATATCGTGGCGGTCTACTAACCCCAAGATTTCAGGTTCGCTCCTGGCCGTGGTAAGTGATTTTTTTTAAAGGCGGCAATAATACGATACGCATGTCATACGTTGTTGGCATGTTAAAGAACCCATTTGAATTCAGTAGGCCGAGTTCATAATGGCAAAATTAATCTCGGGAGTTTTCGCCTACACATAGTTCCTCATTTCTCTACTAGAAAGCGCTATAGTGTTCAAGGAGCTTAGATATCTAACATCTAACTTTTACAGTCAAGGAACAACGAAATTCGACGTGCAAGCTACCCTCTGGGTGTCAAATAACAAAGCTTGCACCCGGCACCCGAGGTCATACGATATTAATTAAACTGTAGTTAGTAAATAGCCGTTTCCCTATTCATTATTATCATAATCATTACGGGGAAATGACGTGAATGTTTGTCCATTATACCGTACTACGTATCATCCCCACTACCACCACAAAAAGTTATATTTTTACATTTGTTTTTTTCTGTTAGTTTATGTATAATGTGCCAGTTCTGTAGTAGTATACATTATCATCCATAAAACATATAAATCCACCGGGCGGGCCCGGGCACTACTGCTAGTTTTACATACTTACGCTTTGGAACCCGACGAGCAACACTGTATACTTGACATTTCGGACAGACCATTCCATTTCCTGCATTTAGGCCCTTTGGCACAAATCTACACCATTTTACCGATCATAACCAAAATTTGTAAGCCTTTGGAAGCCTGCGAGTAACACTGCCCACTTTAAATTTCGGAAAGACCGCTCCATTCCCTGCATTTATCCCTTTAGCACAAATCTACTCCGTTTCATCCAATTGCACCAAATTTTACATAGGCTACTTACCCTCTGAAACCCAGCTGATAACACTGTCCACTCGGTATTTTGGACAACCCTCTCCATTCCCTATATTTAGAATAACAAACAAAATGAATTTGAAAATCACGTTTTAAGGCCTTACCAAATCGATTTCGTTATGATCAAGCAGAGGTTTCGAAACCAGATTTTGGATTGTAAAACATATCCTGGTGCTGACAGAAACTCTGACTACAATCTGGTTGTTATGAAATGCAGATTAAAGTTGAAGTAACTGAAGAAAAGTCAAAAGTCTGAAAGGTGGGCAGTAGACAGACTGAAAGTGAAGGATGTAAACGAAAGATTTAAGAAGAGTATAAAGGAAGGACTAATAAAAATCCCTACACAAACTTCAATTGCAGACGAATGGGCACTTTTGAAGAATGAAATAACAAAATCCGCAGAAGAAAACATTGGTAGGAAAGAGAGAATAGGTAGAAAACCGTGGATCACACAGAACATACTAGAATTGATGGATGAAAGGCGGAAACAAAAGAATGTAAGAGATCAAAAAGGGAAAGCAGAATACAGACGTCTGAGAAATGAGGTTAACAAGAAGTGCAAGGAAGCGAATGAAGAATGGTTGAAAGAGTAATGTGCAGGTATAGAAAATTGTCTGAAATTAGGAAAAGTAGACACAGCTTATGGAAGCATTAAGAATGCTTTTGGGGAAACGAAGACTAAGTGCTGCAATATTAAGGACACAAATGGAAAGCCTCTAACAGATAGGGAAGAAAAGGTTAAGAGATGGAAAGCTTACATATAGTCTTTGTACGATAAGGGAAAGGAGATTGAGAATCGTGTAATGGAAAGGGAGGAGGGAATTGATGAGGATGCAATAGGAGATTTAATATTGTGATCAGAATTTGACAGAGCATTGGAGGACTTAAGCAGGAACAAAACACCTGGCATAGATGATATACCGATTGAGTTGCTACGCTGCATAGGAGATGAAGGTCTGATCAGGTTATTTCACTTGGTGTGTAGGATGTATGAGACAGGTGAGGTATCCTCTGATTTCAAGAGGAATGTTATCATCCCTATACCGAAGAGAGTGGGAGCTGACAGATGTGAAGATTACCGTACAATCAGCTTGATTACTCATGCTTCAAAGATCCTGCCTAGAATAATTTACAAGAGGATGGAAAGTCAGATAGAAACGGAGTTGGGTGAAGACCAGTCTGGTTTCAGGAGAAATGTAGGAACAGGGGAAGTTGTACTAAGTCTTAGGCTGATTTTGGAAGGTAGAATAAGGAAAGATAAGAGAACGTTCATGGCATTTGTAGACTTAGAAAAGGCTTTTGATTACGTTGATTGGACATACGAGTACATTATTTGATATTTTGAAATCGATTGGAATAAAGTACAGGGATAGGATGCTGATATACAATCTATACAGAAACCAGACAGCAGTCATTTGAGCTGAAGGACATGAGAGAGAAGCTGGTATTCATAAAGGTGTAAGACAAGGCTGCAACTTATCACCCATTCTTTTCAATCTTTACATTGAACAAGCAATTAAGGAAATTGGAGAAAATTTAAAGTGGGAGTGAAGATTCAAGGAGAAATAATTTCAACTCTGAGATTTGCTGATGACATAGTCATCTTTGCGGACAGGCCTGAGGATTTGAATGAGTTTTTGAATGGTATGTACTCCGTCTTAAGGAAATGAAAATTAATAAACGTAAAACAAAAATATTGGAGTGCAGCTGAAATAAATCAGAAACCACTATGGACATCAAATTGGCAGGTGAAAAGCTGAAGGAAGTAGGAGACTTCTGTCACTTAGGAAGCAAAATAACCAGTAATGGACGAATCAAAGAGGATATAAAAATTCTTCTCTGCACGCCGGAAGGCGGAGGTAGATTTCACCGGGCAAACTAGGAGATAGGCTATAATGGGCAAAATATGCAGGTTTTCGTAGCAGGATCAGACCTCATTTATAGCGAGAAAGTATTTTACAATTGGAGCTTAATTAACTTTGTTTTTCGTCATTCTATGCATATTATTTTTAACATTTTATTGTCTTGTGGGGACGGTAACCTTCTTGTCATTTGGGGTGCTATTTTATACTAGTGGTCACACTGTCCTTCTTCAAGGTTTCGCCACTGATGTGTAACTCTCTAACAGTCTGTTACTTCTTCACGGAAAAATTTATCTCCCTCAGAGGTGTTGGTTGGTTCCTCAGTTTAGGAGCAGCGACAACACTGTCATGTAGCTCCGTGTACTTTGGGTGTGTGTAGAATCTGACTGATAAATGGTGTTAATTGTGTTGGCTGTATTCGTCTGTAATTCAGGTAAGGACTGTACAAGGTCAATTCCAAGTAGTAGTTCCTAATTTTGGCACCAAATGCTACCATCAACGACACATAGCTGTGAACATGGCAACTAGATGCCACCGCAACCAACAACTCGCAACGGACGTTGGAACTTCCCCTCCGGAGAAAAGCATACTGAGGTATTTTTAGCGCTCTTAGAAAATCCGACGACTTCGGCCAGCTTTGAACCCGCGACCTTGGGCATAGAAGTTCAGTATGCTACCAGTTACGTCACCGAAGCCGCTTCCCACAGAATCAGATGGAAAACTGAATGTGATCTTGCGCAATGGCGTTATCATGGCAACCTCTGATAGCTCATCCCTCATCAATTTAGTAGCGTTGTCATGCAACCTCTGATGGCTCTTGCATTATCTTATAATTCGGAAATCATTTTTCTCATCCCTTGGCGTAATGGTGGGTCATATCAAAAATTATTTCGGTCAAAGGTTTTTGGCAATTATTAGGGTAATATTTTCCATTTTGTACGGTGCCTATTAGGAGAGAAATGATTAATGTTTCCCAAAAAAAAACTACTTTTTCCCACCCCATTGGTCAATGGTTGGTGCTATCAAATAAAAGATCCGAGCCTTACCGTAGTCGCATATAATGTGTAACATCTGACGTGTTATCCTACTACGAAATTGAGATGAAATGTATGTGATGTCATCTGACATGTTATCCTACTCACAGCTTGGACATTCTTAAAATATTAATTTACGCTCCGTTTCCATTCTGGTACTATGATGCATGTATAGATTGAATTGGAGATATGCTACTGTCACACTTGTTTGAACAAACATCACATGTTATATTGTAAATAAAGAGGAGGAATGAAACCATAGTCTCTAACCTATCTAGAGACTACTAGAAATAATGTTCAATACAATCAAATTTCCCAACTCCTGCTTGGTGCAAACTATTGTAATTAAAATTAGATAAATCGTAATTTCATGTAGATTCTGTTTAATGACGCATACTGTTATGATATTTAAATCGATAATCCGGTAGCAAAAAATTATTGCCGGGACTGGGGTTCGAACCGGAGACCTCATGATTCGCAGACCAAGATGTCATCCACGCAGCTATTACAACCACGGACATTTGGAGTATAAGACAGGTACTCATTTTTACATGCCAGTAATAATATGGAAGTATTCTTTTTATGCTCCAATAATATTTTGCTCTTTTTCGATAATCTTCCTGCGTGGAATTGAGTTTTAAATTAGTTATGAATACGCCTACTTGACAGTAAAGGGAATTCCTATAGTGGTCTATGAAAGGCTAGCCCAGTTCCCGTATAAAATCATCGATATATATTACATTGTTCACTGCATTACCGCAATGTGGGTTAATATCTGAATAGCCATTGCGCAGAAACATAATACCGGCTTTGCCGACTAGTTACAATGTTTCATATAAGAGCATATCATCATTTAAATACTGATACGAAGACATGTGGTTTGTGTTTCAATGAGTTGACACCAGAGTTCGCATGAGCGTTTGCCGTTCAGTATGAAAGTATTGAGCAAAGTTACTCGGCGAGTGGATGCCCATCACTTTTATCCAGAGATTGAAAAACAGACTCCTAATAGATCATAATTGTTTTCCGCAAATATGATTTAATGAATATTTTTACACCAAAGAACGACAACTTGATGATGATTTATTGTAGAAATACCTGTAGTGGCGCCTCCAAACCTTGAAGTAATCCGTATGTTATATACATTCCACATGGTACCACTGCCAGCTGGCAGTGCGTCTTACACACTTCCGTCCGATCCACTTCCGTCCCATATTTTCAAAATGACTCCCACAAAAATATCCAGCAACCGAGTAGAAAGATGTTACACATCAAACACTCTTTAAACATACATTTTTGGTACTTATCCGACACATAGTATGAACTATGAATGGATTCGATATTTCACGTATTAAGAGAGTTATAGCAATATTTCACTTTTTCGAAAAAAAATACCCTCTTTTTCACCCCCTTCGACCGATTTTGCCCATTAACGAACTCGACCTAGATGTTATAAGGATGCATATTATGTAACAAATTCAAAGTGATTGGTGCAACATTACGGCAGTTATCGTGTACACAAAAGACTGATATATGTATATACACATATATATATATACATACATAAATTGTATATAAAGTATTGAACTGACGGTGGTTTTGGGGTCTGGGGGATGTGAAACGCGAAGATATGTCGACATTTTCCGGAATTCGAAACATTGTACCCATTGCAATAGTTAGCTCTCTAATGAAATCTACCTAAATTAGGTTGGCTCAGGCAAAGAAAGCATTTCTACAAAAAAGGAATCTGTTGTTGTTGTTTGAGTCTTCAGTCTTTTGACTGGTTTGATGCAGCTCTCCATGCCTCCCTGTCCTGAGCTAATCGTTTCATCTCTACATAGCTACCACACCCTACATCCGAGGCAATCTGTTTAACATATTCTAACCTTGGTCTACCCCTACAGTTCTTGTCCTCGACCCTTCCTTCCATAACTAAGCTTGCTATTCCTGGGTGTCTTAGTATGTGTCCTACCAACCTATCTCTTCTCTTCATTACCAGTCGCCAGAAACATCTCTCCTCTCCCACTCGCCTTAATACCTCTTCGTTTGTAACCCTATCTACCCATCTGACCTTCATCATTCTCCTGTAACACCACATTTCAAATGCCTCAATTCTCCTCTTTTCTGCTGCACCAATAGTCCAAGTTTCACTTCCATAGAGCGCCACGCTCCAGACAAAGGCTTTCAAAAATGACTTCCTAATACCTAAATCTATATTCGATGTCAACAGATTCCTTTTTTGTAGAAAGGCTTTCCTTGCCTGAGCCAACCTACTTTTTATATCCTCTTTGCTTCGTCCATCACTGGTTATTCTGCTTCCTAAGTAACAGAAGTCTCCTACTTCCTTCAGCTTTTCACCAGCCAATTTGATCTCCATAGAGGTTTCTGATTTATTTCGGCTGCATTCCAGTATTTTTGTTTTACATTTATTAATTTTCATCATGAAGTCCTTCCGTAAGACGGAATCCATACCATTCAAAAACTCATTCAAATCCTCAGGCTTGTCTGCCAAGATGACGATGTCATCAGCAAATCTCAGAGTTGAAATTATTTCTCCTTGAATCTTCACTCCCACTTTAATTTTTTCTCCAATTTCCTTCATTGCTTGTCAGCCTACTTTCGATTTTTGCAAAAAATGAAAGTAGACTTATGAGATCAACACAGGGCGAAAAAAAGTGTGTCTGTCTGTGTGTGTGTGTGTGTATGTGTGTGTGTGAGTCTGCGTGTGTGTGTGTGTCTGTGTGTGTGTGTGTGTGTGTGTGTGAGAGTGTGTGTACTCTGAATGTCTGTCCCCCCCTATCAATTCGAACACGGTGAATGCGAATTGAACTAAATTTGGTACAAAGGTAGCACTAGCAAAGGACACCTCAGTGTCATGTTTTATATCGTCGCCATCTTTACTAAAACTGAATGGCGGCCACTCAAACGTTCAAAACGTAAAATCAAATAACGACTAACCAAATCATCCGATCTCTACCAAATTTGGGAACAACATACCTTCGTATAGGATGCGTCTTGTGACCAAACTACAAGGTCGTCCGCCATACCATTTCAGGATGGCGGCCGTGCGAATTATGCAAACTTTATAATCCATATCATGGGACCCACCAGTTCCGATTATCGAGCCGAGAATCGTTTTAACTGTTCTAAAGGAAGAGGCACGTTCGAAATTAAAAGTTTATTTTGTAATACTATAGTGCAGACGTGATTTTAAAAAGCTGAGCTGATTTAGTAATAAGACAAGATGGCAGCGGATATCTTGTGCCTGACTTATATTTCACTAATTTGAGTATTGCATGCAATATAGCGTACTGATATAAAATAAATAAACTTTGTATGAAATGCTTTATATATAAATAATATACTCCAGTGATGAAATCGTTTAGTATAAATCACCATTTGCTAACAAGTTCTATGTAAGTCATTTTATATAGAACGATATTCGTTGACACAATTAGCTCAGTGGTAGAGCGTTAGCCTATCGCTCAAGTGCCTATGGTTCAAACCCGATCAGAGCTAGTTTTTTTGCTTGAAATTGTATATGTTTATTGTTTTGTAATGACTCAGATGTTTTAAAATTAAGCGTTATATTGTGCATATTATGGTGTAAAATATATATTTAATTAAAACATAATTCGCCAGCAGATTTACTCGAGACATCTAGCTGCCAAAAAGGTAACTGCACGCCGACCAGATTTTATTGAAAAGTTTCTTCTTCTGGCCGCTAGAATGCACTCGCTCTGTTAGGATTATATTGTTAGATATTTCACCACTAGATATCACGACTAGTCTACGTGGGGCCCTATTGATTACTATACCATTTGCATTCTATGCGCATCGAATTTGAAGAATGACAAGATGATACTACGATACATTTTTACTTTCTATTTTAAAGGGTTTGTAACAGCCTATTGTGCGTTATTTGAAAATGTTAATTGAAGTAAAGAACAATACGATTTCACATAGTATCTGAACTCTACCGTTGGTGCTAGTTCAGGATATTAATTAATACTTCTATTTCAGCCAAATAGCAATCGAAAATATCCACATAGTTGGTATACACACGTCTCTGTAGGGTCATGGAAAGATTTGTTAATTCAATTAGGGTTGTGAAAGTCATACGCAGCCAGACGTGTAAAGACATGCCTCAACTCAAAGTTGGATGTTGCCCGCGTCAGGCCGATTATGTAATAATAATAATAATAATAATAATAATAATAATAATAATAATAATAATGTTATTGGTTTTACGTCCCTTTTAACTACTGTTGCTTTTAGAGACGCCGGGGTGCCAGAATTTTGTCCCGAAGGGGATCTTTAACGTGCCAGTAAATCTACTAACACGGCTCCCTCGCATTTGTGCACCCTCAAATGCCAGCTGACTGCGCCAGGATACGAACCTGAAACATACGGTCCAGCAAGCGAGAACGTTACCGCTGAGCCACGCCGCCAGTCCGGTCGATTATGTCTCCAGATCCATAACATTCTTTAGATACTTCTTATCTTTCTTTCTTCAATGATGGTAGCAGTTTTTATCTAGGTTGTGGCGTTTGGTAGAGGTAAATCGTTTCTAAGGTCTTCAACAAAGAATAGTTATATTATACTCTTTGATAATAACAACGAGTTATAACTATACTCATACATTTAGGAGAAAGTAGGCTATATGTTCTTTACTGAACATCTTGTTCAATGTAAAGATTGAAAAGCATGGGTGATAAGTTGCGGCCTTGCCTTACACCTTTCATAATACCAGCTTCTCTCTCATATCCTTCAGCTCGAATGACTGCTGTCTGGTTTCTGTATAGATTGTATATCACCCTCCTATCCCTGTACTTTATTCCAATAGATTTCAAAATGTCAAACAATATAGTCCAATCAACGTTATCAAAAGCCTTTTCTAAGTCTACAAATGCCATGAACGTTCTCTTATCTTTCCTTATTCTACCTTCCAAAATCAGCCTGAGACTTAATACAGCTTCCCTTGTTCCTACATTTCTCCTGAAACCAAACTGGTCTTCACCCAACTCCGTTTCTATCTGGCTTTCAATCCTCTTGTAAATTATTCTAGACAGGATCTTTGAAGCATGAGTAATCAAGCTGATTGTACGGTAATCTTCACATCTGTCAGCTCCCACTTTCTTTGGTATAGGGATGATAACATTCTTCTTGAAATCAGGGGGTACCTCACCTGTCTCTTAATCCTACACACCAAGTGAAATAACCTGAGCAGACCTTCATCTCCTATGCAGCGTAGCAACTCAATCGGTATATCATCTATGCCTGGTGCTTTGTTCCTGCCTAAGTCCTCTAATGCTCTGTCAAATTCTGATCTCAATATTAAATCTCCTTTTGCATCCTCATCAATTTCCTCCTCCCTTTCCATTACATGATTCTCAATCTCCTTTCCCTTATACAAGCACTCTATGTAAGCTTTCCATCTCTCAACCTTTTCTTCCCTATCTGTTAGAGGCTTTCCATTTGTGTCCCTAATATTACAGCACTTAGTCTTCTTTTCCCCAAAAGTATTCTTAATCCTTCGATAAGCTGTGTCTACTTTTCCTAATTTCAGACACTTTTCTATACCTGCACATTTCTCTTTCAACCATTCTTCTTTCGCTTCCTTGCACTTCTTGTTAACCTCATTTCTCAGACGTCTATATTCTGCTTTCCCCTCTTCATCTCTTAGATTCTTGTGTCTCCGCCTTTCATCCATCAATTCTAGTATATCCTGAGTGATCCACGGTTTTCTACCTATTCTTTCTTTCCTACCAATGTTTTCTTCTGCGGATTTTGTTATTTCATTCTTCAAAAGTGCCCATTCGTCTGCAATTGAAGTTTGTTTAGGGTTTTTCATTAGTCCTTCCTTTATACTCTTCTTGAATCTTTCGTTTACATCTTTTACTTTCAGTCTGTCTATTGCCCACCTTTTTGGCTTTTGACTTTTCTTCAGTTTCTTCAACTTTAATCTGCATTTCATTACAACCAGATTGTGGTCAGAGTTTATGTCAGCACCAGGATATGTTTTACAATCCAAAATCTGGTTTCGAAACCTCTGCTTGACCATAATGAAGTCGATTTGGTAACGCCCTGTATCTCCTGGTCTCATCCATGTGTATATTCTTCTATTGTGGTTATTGAATAAGGTGTTAGCTATGACCAACTCATGTTCGGTGCAGAATTCCATCAGCCTGCTTCCTCGATCATTCCTTTCACCTAATCCGAAATCTCCTACTATCTTCCCTTCTCTCCCTTTTCCTACCACAGCATTCCAATCTCCCATTACTATAACATTTTCATCACCTTTGATATACCTCAGAATGTCATCTATTTCTTCGTAGACCTTTTCAACATCCTCATCATCAGCTTGACTGGTAGGCATATAGACTTGTACCACTGTGGTGCACGTAGATTTAGTATTGATTTTTGCTACAATAATCCGTTCACTGTATTGCTCATAATATTCCACCCGCTGTCCAAGTTTCCTACTCAATATGAGACCAACTCCTGCTTGGCCATTGTTTGATTTAGTGCTAATGACCCTATAGTCTCCTGACCAAAAGTCCTGTTCTTCCTGCCAGCGCATTTCACTAATCCCAACCAAATCCAACCTCAACCTATCCATTTCCCTTTCTAAGTTTTCTAACTTTCCACTTCCTAGCAGACTTCTAACATTCCACGCTCCGATCCGTAGAATGTCAGATTTCCTCTTTGTCACTTCTGTGATGTTAACCCCCTCTCGAGTAGTCCCCACCCGGAGATCCGAACGGGGGACTAGTTTACCTCCGGATTGAAATTTTACAAGGGACGAGGCCATCATCACATGTAATTATGCATAGAGAGGTGCATATCCTCGGGAATAGCATTACGGCTGTAGTTTCCCGTTGCTTTCAGCCGTGCAGCAGAACGCAGTGTAGCCATTTGTAGGCTTATATTATCAATATCTTAACCGTCTATTAGACTAGTAAGGGATTGATTTATTCTGAAAGGCTGCTACTCTCTTTCAGAATAAGTAAAGAGCAATTCTACTACAAAATACTAACCTTCTACTAACAATTAAATACCAAAATTCTACTAATGAAAAAAATACTAAAGTTTCACCAACAACAAATACTACCACTAAAACAGTCTGTCACCAGGCCCACTCACATGCACCCTCACACACCACAGTCTAATAGAACAATGACATATAGCTAATAAACAAATTAACTTCATACTTACAACTAAAACTAACTACATACTTACTGTACTAGAAATAAAAAATCATAAAAATAAAATTACAATATTAAAAGAAATTTAAAAATGAAGATAATAAATATAACTGTAAAAAATATTAAAATAATGTAAAAATCAATTCTGAATTAATTAATGACTTATATTAAAAAAATCTATAAAAACATGCATTAAAAATGAAAAATAAATATACAAACAATAAAATTAGAAAAACGAAAAACAACATTAATAATAATAATTGATCCGTTACTACGTTATAAACGGACCGATGAAATACACGATGTTGTATAGTCTGCCATCTGTGGGTTACTATTTGAAGCGACTTCGTATCTAAGGTGAATGAAACGCACCCGCGGTGGAGTTTGAGCTCTGTAATAATGGAACTCGACTGGATTTATTGTTATGTCGAGAGGATTGCTATAACAAAAAGAAGAATGGAAGGTCGGCCGACATGACTGGCTCTACGAAAAAGGTCTGTCTGAAATGTGGCTGAGGAGAGAAGAAAGTGGACAAAGATGATGAAGGAGGATAGTGAGGGTACAAAAAAGGTCCTGTATGGGATGGTAAAAAATAAGAGGCGGAAGGATCCTACAGATTATGTTAGAATGATGAACAAAAGGGGACAAGAGATAGAAAATAGGGAAGAAATGAAGAAAATGTGGAAAGAATATTTTGAGGAACTTCTGAACCCAAATGGAAACCACTGTGAGGAGGAAGAAATCGGGGAAGAGGAAGATGAACTGCAAACAGAAAAGGACTTAACATGGAAAGAAGTGGAAGATGCAGTGAGGAAGATGAAAGGAGGGAAGGCACCGGGTGTGGATGAGTTGAGTGTGGAGATGGTTAGAGCAGTCGGAGAGGTGGGGATACAATGGTTGTACCGAGTGATGAGGACAGCATGGAAGGAAAGGAAGACCCCAGAGGACTGGAAAAAAGGAATAATTGTCCCGATCTTCAAGAAAGGTAGTAGAACGGAATGCAGAAACTATCGGGGAATAACACTGATGAGTCATTGTGCAAAGATCTTTGAGAAAGTTTTGGAAAGGAGAATTAGGACAAGGATAGAAGGAGGGATGAGGGAAGAACAACATGGTTTCAGAGCAGGAAGGTCCACAGTGGATTTGATTTTTGCTGTAAGGCAGTTACAAGAACAGCACTATGAGTATGGAACAGTTTATATGGCTTATGAATGAATTTTCCCAAAAAGATTGAAAACAACAAGGCCATGGACCCCCGTTTCTCCTAATATACTGCAAACCCACAATGCCAGATATCTATGGTGAGTGACGAAACACAGCTAGGCAGAGAAAGAATTATTGTAGGCCACACCTATGGTGACTGACAAGTTGATGATGATGATAATTGTTGTTTTAAGGGGCCTAACATCTAGGTTATCGGCCCCTGATGGTTTGGGTGATCGTGAAGATGAAAATGAAAAGCGAACTTAAAACTAAAACTAACTACTAACCTACATACTAGAAGAAGAAATGGAAAACTAAAGGAGAATAAGGCAAATAAAAGGACAGAAGGAAAAGAAATGCCCTCAACCCTCGGAGAAGGCGGATTGAGGGACATGGACGGAAGGAGAGCCATGAAAGGCATATAGGAAAGTGAAAGAGGAGAGGGTCCGCCCCAAAGGTAAGGGACAAAAGGGGAAAACGAACCCAGCTCAGGAATCCCTCGGGGTCGCCAACTCCCGAAGTCAACTGCCGTGAGCCCCTGAGGAATCTGTTGACATTGAATATAGATTTAGGTATTAGGAAGTCATTTTTGAAAGCCTTTTTCTGGAGCGTGGCACTCTATGGAAGTGAAACTTGGACTATTTGTGCAGCAGAAAATAGGAGAATTGAAGCTTTTGAAATGTGGTATTACAGGAGAATTATGAAGATCAGATGGGTAGATAGGGTTACAAACGAAGAGGTATTAAGACGAGTGGGCGAGGAGAGATGTTTCTGGCGACTGTTAATGAAGAGAAGAGATAGGTTGGTAGGACACATGCTAAGACACTCAAGAATAGCAAGCTTAGTTATGGGAGGAAGGGTCAAGGACAAGAACTGTAGAGGTGGACCAGGGTTAGAATATGTTAAACAGATTGCCTTGGATGTAGGGTGTGGTAGCTATGAAGAGATGAAACGATTAGCTCAGGACAGGGAGGTATGGAGATCAGCATTAAACCAGTCAAAAGACTGAAGACTCAAACAACAACATGGTTGGCTGGCAATGCGGGCTGCATCACGTCGCCCCTACCAGTGTTCTGGTGCAGAATTGCGAAAGTAGTTACATCTTGCGCTGATTTTAAAATGGTGTCACGGGGAGTAATTAGTTCAAAAAGATTTCTTAGGCCCCTTAAAAGAGTGATCATCATGAATGTATTATGCCTCTGTATACGTGCGATGGTGTTGGTGCAGTACATTGAGGTTATCTGCTGCAATAAGCGTTGGGGCTTTCAAAATTACTTTCATTTATTCCGATCCTTATCCTTGAGCGGTATGTGGCGATAAATTACATTATTGCTACCTCAGGAGCTCGGGACAGCCGAAGTTTTCCAACGTGCTCTGATTATTTTCCTACGACACTATTGATCTCTACTTTCCTAACATCCAATGAGATATAGGTCCTAGGCCCTCTTTCAAATCATAGGCCTATTTTTCAATTCGTTTGTAACTTACTTGTGTCAGAACTGTAGTTAGTAAATAGCCGTTTCTCCATTAATTATTATCATTATCATTACGGGAAAATGACCTGAATGTTACGTCCATTATACTGTTCAACTTATCACCCCCTTTATCATCCCCAGCACATAAAGTTATATTTTTTAAATATATTATTTTTCTGGTAGTTTAAGAATCATGTGTTCTGTAGTATTATTCTTTATCATCCATAAAACAAATAAATCCACCGAGCAAAGCCGGGCACTACTGCTAGTTTGAAATATACACTATTGAGAGAAACGGCTACTCACGAGGCATTTAAAGCTATTATTTAAAGGATGCTAAGTCATTAGTTGCTGTATAATGTATTGTTACGTATAGATATATTTCAGTGGAAAGTAAGTGTTCATTATTTTTAAAGTGATTTTTCAGCCATATAATTTCTGGGCCGATAGTAGAACCTGCAATGGTTCGGGTTGGAGGTCGAATGGTCCAAATAATTGAGCGACGGCTGAAATTAACGCGGCCATGGTTAAAGAAATAAGTATACTAGGATTATAATATAGTGATTAGAATTGTATGAGAAATTGCTAAGAATGAATTGGAACATTATGACTGTGGAGTTGAATTTTGAATATACCATAGGGTATACGCAGTAAAATTCGTCCGAAGGCGAAGACTGGCTGGCGGCCCTGCCTAATCCTAATGGGGCGAGGTGGCTCCGTCACGTCAACAGAATGCGTCTTAGACTATGGAATATTACTGGGAAAATCTCGCAGAAGACCATAGAACATACGAGAAGGACGTTAGTTAGTTATTGTTGTTTTAAGGGGCGGAACTATGAGGTCATCTGCCCCTAGAAGGACGTTGCTGGAGAAAATGAGTTGGCACACCCGTAAATCAGTTGGTCAAACTGAGACCCGGGAATGTGAAATCAGACCATGGCAACACGAACACCGCCAATGACATTTAAAGGCACATCACATGACGCATAGAGCGTGTCCTAACCTGACCTTACCCGCGGAAGCCTTTCAGCCCGTAGGCCTTTAGAGCTATTTCTTATAATTCATTACTGTCAGCACTTGTTTGGGGGGGGGGGGGTTACCTTTTAAATTTTAATTGGTTGGAGAATGACCTGGTGCAAAGGGCACGGGAGAAGCTTGATATATAAACAGTGGCATTGCGTCCGCTCGGGAAGTCTGAAAGAAGTCGCTGCACACTAGTTTTGACTCTGTGATGTTTGTCAGTGCTCGTCGGATCGAGCCTCGTGGGGGACTGGTGTATTCTTTGGAATACACGGTTAGTTGGAGTCAGCAATCTCTGCTCCTTGCTATTCTTTTCATTAGTTTCTTTTTTTTCTCTCCGCAGACACCAACATGGACCCTTTTTTGTATTCTCATTTTTTGAACACGCATTTATATTTTTTGTAAGTTAGTTTCAGTTATCTGCCCTTTGGATTTTAACCCCAGCTCACCACGCGGCAACCTGTCGAAGTTTGGGTTCAGCAATCTCAAGAATGGCTTCAAACCGCTCAACCAGACTTCGTCGTTGTCGTTATCTACAATCTCCTTGAAGACTCTCAACAAGAAGAAAATCATATTATGTGTAGAGTGTTTCATTTTACTATGTTTCCCACTCTGTTTTTTGTTCCTCTGTCTGCCCCCCCCCCCCTTCCCCACCACCACCACCACCACCACAACCACCACCACCCCCACCTCCCGTTCATCTTCTGGCTCTTCGTGTGCAATTATCCCTCACTCACATCTCGTCGTTTGAGTGATAGGTTCAGTCCTTTCAAAGAGGCACATCTCCTTATCACATGAGGTGATTCAAATAGACTCCATGTCTAAATTTCGGGTGTAACGGCTGCAGGAAACTTCAATCATCATGGTCAGTTAAGTAACTACCTACATTGATGTTAACCATGTTTTAAAAAGGGTTTTAATCTAAAAAGAAAAGCTTTATGGACTTTATAGGCAGTGTTGGGATTTTCGCAAAATTGAGAAATAACTGCCCCCGAGGGAATTGTAATGTCTAAGCTAACTAAGCTTATTTCTAAACCTGAAATTTGGTGCTTCTTGTACTAAATAGTGGGAATGCCTTCCCTGCAACGTGGAACCTTCTCAAAACTTACAGCTGTCTCAAACATAACTTTTTCCTCCGTGGGAATTCTACTGCCTATTTTACTGTCATTGCCCCTCTGGAAATTTCCATTCGCAATAGACTTCAAACTGTGAAACCTGTACTCAAAAACTTTATATTATTGCTAAACTTCAATTCAAAGTGAACTTATTAAGGACACCACGTACTCTTGCATGATGAAAAATCGATTTTTTTAATTTTGGTGCCATAAAATTCTTCATTCTTTTCTGAATCCAAATATATATAGTTTGTTGGGGTTTTGATGTCTACAACTACCTTAAATTCGCTTTTTAAAATTAGCGTCCCACGCTCTGAATAATACACTTTTAACTTTGCCAGCTGTTTTCCGTTAATACTCATTTTTCATGCTTAGGTACTGTGCCCAATCGGACACAGCAGACTGGCATTGAACTCGGGTCTTATCAGAGAAGACCAGGCCCATGATTATGCCTAGAGTCGAACCATTGATCTCTGAGGGGGAACAGCTACAGGGAACCCGAAGAGCAATGAGTTGTATAATGACATATAATAATATAGCATGATTTCACGGCTAGAATGTGAATATCACAGCTATTTAAGGGAATAATTGTCAGAAATTGCAGTCATATGTACGTTTTCGAAGTATAGAAACGTGAAAGCAGGCCAGCTTGACACTTTACTAATTACAGCCAGCAGAGGGGAGGAGATTCAAGGCGCCGAAGGAACTTATTTCGTCTGGACCGAGGAGACAGCTCGAAATTAATGACCCTGGGAGTCCCCAATGGACAACACTTGAGACTGGAGTGGGGATGATTGTCCACGGAAATTAATTGATTGCAGCCAATTGGAGCATCGAAATGGAATGAAAAGTACACCCAGGTGAATATATTCTAGGAGAGATAATTTAGGAGTGGTCTTACACCTAAATTAAAGCCTATATCTCTAAATAAGCCTGTTAACACCGAGCTTACGCTCGAGAGGAGTGATTTGGTGACCAGCAAGAGGGGAATCACCATGGTGGCGTCATGACGCGATGGAATAAGGCAATTAATTGTAAGTAATTGGCCGAAGCGATCGCTAGCACGAGAGTGATTATGGGACTTCCACACCTAGATGAACAAGGTGTATACGTCATTTTGAATGGAAATGCATTATTTCAAGAAGGGAGTCGCTCTCGTGTGTCCTGTGGACTACATTTTACGAGAAACCTTTATGTAGGGGAAGCAGCACAGACCAAGCCAGTTGTTCTTTAGTCTTCTTCAGTTGCTCTGCAGTTCATCTTGACTCTACACGCTGCCAGTAAGTGCGCGAAATGTTAGAGTATATTTGAAGAACAATGGAAGCGCATCATACAGCTTCTTAATAGTAATCATGAATCGCGTAAGATTTAATCTACAGAAGATATTCATCCATTATTATACGCAAGTGTAGTTTGCTACAGCGTAGCAATAATTTAGGGTGGTTTTGGACAATGAATACCAGGAGGTATTGTCATACTTATAAATGACGCAGTATCGTCAGGATCATGACAGTTATGGGAGCCCGAGAGGCATCACAAGAAATCATGACGGTGAAATAAACAGTATTGAAGAGAACGAGAATCGAACGCACGTACACGCAGATAGACTTTCACGGAGACCAGCGGTTGTCGTAGCTTCATCGCATCTCTGGGGTCAGGCGTTAGGAGGAGTCCGATTAAGGATCAACCTGTGAAATAGTGAAAAAGTGTATATAAATTTTATTATAGTGATTTCAAAAGTGTTTATGTGTATTGTGATATGTATTGTGTAAAAGTGAGAAAAGCCACTGATAAGAGTATGATTATCATGTGGGAAATATGTGATATCAAGTGTCGTGTGAGATATAGCATGATGGCTTAAATCAAGCGTCATGGTAGGTCCGTGGCTGGCGTGCTAGAATAATCCAGCGAAAATGAAAAAGTGAGTACAAATTTACAATGTTATTCTAACTAAATAGTTCACCATACAACGATGCATCACATTAAGACTAATATGTAACAGTCACTTATGTACGAGCTTTCACCACTCGTATTTGGTAGAATATGGCTTGGAAGGTGATTTGTTTAGGGCCATTCAGGCTTAAGATAGTGATGTATGTAACGGTAACGTTAAATGAAAATAATAATAATAATAATAACTGGGGTCGGTAACAGTAAAGTAAAGTAATAGGCATTTCAGGCCTAAAGACCGTTCAAAGTGTGTCATGTCTAATATAAAGAAGAAAGTAACGTGAAATATAGCGACATACGAGAGTTTTTCAGTGTCAATGAAGTGTTGAATGAATATTTGATATGGTCAATTCTTAGGATTGTCTTTGAGAACCATTAAAGTAATGTAAGCCAGTAAATTTATACTTGTTTTTAGGAGCTATTTGAAGATTTGGCTTAAGTGTAATTGCCGAGAGGACGCGGGTGCCTTAATAATTGAGTCATCTATGAGAAGTATTGTTTGAGCCGCATTTAGCGAGCGAAGTAACGTAGAATCCAGTGATTTACGTAAATAAAGTTGCGGGGACCAAGCTAACATAGCTTGCTCGTTAGGTGAAAAGTTGGCTAATCTACGAGTTAGTACCGCCGTGGAGCGTACTTATATTATTCGCAGCGAATTGGACAGAGCCTGTCTGTATCCATCGCTTGCAGGAATAATTGCCACGAGGGATGCTCTTCGAGACCCCGTGAGCACATGTATTGGTTGATCTGCCCTGAGAGGTAAGAATCAAAGTTCGTTGTATAGGAAACGCAGATTTCCTTATTATTTAGGCAGCTGCTGATGAGCAATCTTGTATTCTCATTATGATGCACGCCAAAGCCACTAGAATCGCCAAAGAACGGCAAGGCTATTACAGAATCCATCCCCAGCCATGAATGTTAATTAAGGAGCCGAGTTGAGCCCAATACAGTAATTTTTTTTGTCAAGTAGCCTCCTGAGAGGCCGAGTGCAGGTCTTTCTAATCGACGCCCGTGGGCGACCTGCGCGTCGGGATGAGAGATGGAATGGATGAAGATGAATGAAACTGGGCAAGGATGTGAAAGGAAGCAGCCGTGGCCTGTCAGAAGGTACTGCCCAGCATTTGCCTGGTGTTGAAAATGGGAAACCACAATACAGTAAATATAGGTGTTAATAATAATCAGAATGACTCAATTACTTGAGACAACACTCAGCGTAACTCCATTGTCCTGCAATTGTAAACAAAGATGACCTTGCTTGCAGCAAGAGGGGGAGTGGTAGTAGACCACTAGGGCGACGGCCATCTTGCTCGGCCAGCTGGAACTAATTTTATTGCCTGCTTGGAAGGGGAGGTTTGGAGACCCAGTCCCTTTATTTTTAAAGCAGAGTGGGACACTGAAGAATCTCGGTATTTTGACATGTAATTAAGATATGATTGTTATGATGATGCCAATTGGATTAAATGATGTGTTTCAACACACATACATTGTCGGATCATTGAAATCGGATAATATTTGGCCCAGTTATTCTCTGAGGAGGAACGCTGAACCAAATAAATGTAGGCATCTTTTTATTAAAGTGCATTTTTGCCCAGTTCACACTAATTTATGCAGACGGGTAGATGATTTCTAAGAACATGACACGTTTGTAACGATAAAAATTTCGACCAGACCAAGAAAATCGTTGTATGGTGAAACTATAAACATTTCTATCCATGTGTATTTTGGAAGGGAAACGTACCACTTTTTAGCGTTTCATATTGATGGAAAAAGAGAAGATGATTCACACGACACAACAACATTTGTTAATTAAAGGCATAAGATAATGAATCTATGTTAATGAAAGTAAATGCCCGTGAGAAACGGATTAATGTTTAATGATTACATAATTAATGTCATTTAATGTGATATGTGATTTTTGTGTTGTGATACTCCAGTTATGTAAAATTGTGTCACATAAAGAACACTATGGAGACTCGTAGATGTCTAAAAGTATGAGTGATAGGATGCTAGAAATAGATTTGAGTGCAGTGTAGCACTAATTAAGAAGAGACTCACAAAATAACCTTGATTTTCATTGTGGGAATTAAATGTAAATTATCCTTTGTTTGTATTTTGTTGTATAGCCATGACTTTAGATCAGTAAATGTTTTATTTAGGAAAATGTTGTTTCTTTCATGTAGAGTAGATACCTGGTAGACTCTAATCCTGAGCATGTGGTCGTATGGTGGGCAGGAACGTCCCATACCTCGAAAGACCGTGAGTTAGCTGGGATACGAACACATGTTCCACATGATGACAATTGGGTACATGGAGGAGATGTCACTGTACTAGGATTGAGCCACAGGTACTACTAAAAGTCGGCCAAGATATTAATGCTAGAAGCAAGTACAGCAGAGAAATTAGGATATATTAGGAAAAGGCTGTGTCCCATTTGTTAATAAGCCTTCACGTCAAAATAAATGTTGATAATCCTCCATAAGACATGCTTAAATATAACTTGTAACTTGTCACCATAGCACTTATCCTTTTCATTATCATGGCCCAGGCAACATGGGGCGGTATCAATTCATTATGGAACCGCCTGCATCAGTGCAATATAAGCGATCTTGGCATTGCGCAACCTGGCCACGGCTTACTTTATATTTAGCATATCACACATCACCTTATGTTTATCATGGCGGCCCAGGTGGGGCATTCGGCAGTAAAAACCACTCCCTGGACAGTTTTATTGATAATTCAGAATATGGCCGATGTCTTACAATGGACCAAACCATTGGTAACTACTACTCTTACATTATCATGGCGCCCAGAGACGTGGAAGGCTTATGGGATTCAGAAAACCCCATAATAATAACATGGTTTTCGTGGGGAAAACCATAATAGTATTTTTCCTCAAACTGTGTTTGAGCGATTGTGAGTCTTTCTAGATGATACTCAGACATTAGACACTGTTGTCAGACGGGTACGAGGGTCTAAACCCATTCCATAGGTGGTTTCGGCACTTTGTAATATGTTGTTGTTGTTGTCGCGAGATCGGAATCCTTTTCTTTCCAATAGAACGCGCCGGCATATTCAGCTGCGGCCTATCTGAATCTCAAATTAATAAATACAGGATGGCTGGAACTGAGGAGGTACTCAGGTGTATCGCTGAGTTAAGAGAACATTTTGATGATACTAATGCTAAGAGTAAGGAAGAAGCTAAAGCATTTAATTATGAAATAGCAGGTAGATTGGCTACAGTCAGTACTCAATTGGATGCCAATCAAGCTGAAATAAACACTAGATTAGAGGCTAGTCAAACTGAGGTAAGCCAGATGTTGGCTACAGTAAATATTCAGTTAGAGAAAAATCAAGCTGAAGTGAACACTAGATTAGAGGCTAATCAGTTAGAGGTCAGTAAAAAAATGGATGACGTTAAAGAGTCCATTAAGCAAGAAGTAACTAATAATATTGTTAGCATGGTTTCAGAGATGCAAGCTGATAATGATAAACGCTTTGAGTCAATCGAGCTAAAACTAGAGAATAATCTGCAAGCGTGTAGAGAATCACAGCGTGAGATTAATGATAGCTTAAGCAGTATGTCCATGGAGCTTAAAGATATTCAAAGTCAGAATGAAGCGAATACTAAACTTCAGCAGGAGCAATTTAATACGTTCACTCAGACCGTGGATCAAAGGCTCGAAGACAGCGACGGAAAATGGAATACGCGAATGTCAGGCTACGCAAAGGCGGTAGACGAAGCCTTAAGGAAGCAGGATCAGAATATCCTTGACCAATGCAAGGAGATCAATGAAATAAAAACTTCTGATCAAGAGAATAAGGAAATAATGTCAAATATGAAGAGGCAGGTCAGAAAGGTTCAAAAAGAGTTAGAACAAACTCAGAACGACCTAGCAGTTATTCATAAAAGGCAGGATGAGGACCAGGAAGAAATGACAAAGATAAGGACTGAAATCTCTCATATGCAGGGTCACATACAAAAAGAAGTTACAGGCTTACGAGAAGAATTAGAGCTTCGAGAAGGCTTGAAGACTGAAGCCAGCGATAAAACTCTTGCCGAGGTAAGAGAAAGTCTAGCGGGGGAAATTACCCACATGAAAGAAAACCTTAAGGATGACAAGGAAAAAGTATTTTCTATGGCAGAGAAAAACCGAGATCTCTTAGAAAAAATAGAACGAGAGGTATTAGCTCGTTTAGAAGGGGCAGAAAATAGGCACAGCCAAATAGAAACTAGAATGATCGCACAGGAGGAATCCATGTTGCGGAATCCTAGAACTAGCGAAGGAAGCATAGATGGGAATAGGAGAAATAAATGGGCAGATATAGAGATTCAGCCCACTCCAAAGAATGCAGCCATGCCAAGTGACAGCCCGTATACCACGCCTGGTATACCAATTGCTATGTCCACACCGCATGAAAATGCTGTTCAAAATCAAATAGTCACTGTTGTGAGGGCTAGTGACGAGAAACCAAAGAATTATTCTGGGAGTAATTCTAACATGACACCCAAGTACTGGCTTAAAGAGGTTTCCGAGTACTTGAATGACGCGAAGGTACCGCCAGAGCGAAGGTTGAGAGCTATTGAAAAACTGACTGAAGGCGAGTGTGCCTTATGGTTTAGGAGTTTTCGGTACACGTTCGACACCGTTGATGAATTTCGCCAGGCATTTTTAAGCAGGTACTGGAACGCAAGTATACAACAGAACCTCAGATTGGACTTGTACTCTAGGCGTTATAGTACTAATAACCCGACGAAGTACGCAGAGTTTTTTGTGGCTCAATTGTGCCGTTTCCGCGAACTTGATGAAGGAATTAGAGAGTCAGATTTGTGTATAGCGATAGCCAAGCAGCTATCGTATGAAGTACAAGGTCTATTAATCTCAGCAAACGCCAAGACAGCGATCGATATGGAGGAGGTGCTGAGACAACTCGATCTAACCACAGCGCAGCACACAAGGCAAAGTCGGAACATGGAACAAGTCAACATGACGACTACACCGACTGAATCGACTAAGGTGCAGACAAAAAGTAAGTCTACGAGCACCGAAACGGAGAAATGAGACTGGCAACGTGAAGGACGGGAAAACCAGAATTGGAGGCCAGCATATCGAGGAGGATCGAACCGTGGATACCGAGGAAGGAAAGCCTGGAATCAGCGCAGCACAAGAGACCAGCAGCCTGATAACAGAAGAAATTACGGCCGAAATGGGAACAACCAAGGATGGAGATCCCAAGAACAGAGTCGCGGGTTCGATGAAGAGGCGGAAGAACGCTATCACGCATCTTTAAGATACATGGAAGAGCGTGGAGACGACCATAGACAATCGCAAGTTCATTGGGATGAAGCGATTAAGAATCGAAGGTCACCCGACATCTATAAAAATTATGACGGTGCCAAGAGTCTGGAACTTCAGCAGTACGAAGACAGACAGAAGAACTCCGCAAAGAATGGAGCAATGGAAAAAAACACCAAAATTAAATGACCAAATAGAGATAAATACAGGATGGAATACAGTGAATGTAGTTAATTGGATTGCCAAACCTGAGGAGCTTATTGAAGACCTCGATGAAGGGACGGTCAATGTGTAAACATCGCAGGCATGAAGATAAGAAGTCTCATAGATACAGGTTCAACGGTATGTTTGATAAACCAGGCATTATATAATTAAATCCAAAGTAAAATCCACGTATTGAAAATACCTATTTCAAGCGTGAAGATAAAAGGTGTGATACCAGATAAAGTTATGATATGCAGATACCAAGTATTTTTAGATTTGCAGATAGGGAACTCTACATTCTCACAGAGCTTCCTACTTGTGAATAAGCTGCCTTTTAACATTATTGTCGGCATGGATTTCATAAGAGAATATAAGGTCATTATAGACCTCTCGCAAGACATTGTTATGTTTCGCACAAGTGAGGGAAAGGAAGATTTAGAGCTCTCTTTAAAACACAATGAAACGAGACCAGAAGAGTACGTATGGCATACATACGGAGATATGACTGGGGATGCAGTGTTGACAACAGAAGACATCGAGGGAGAGTTGGCAACACTGGCCGCAGACATTGAAAAGGACCTCGATCCAAAATTTGAAGAATGCCTGGAAGAAAAGATAGAGGAAGCTAAAATTGGTCTAGAGCATAAGCAAATGCTAAGGGAACTGCTATTTGAATACAAAGGAGTCTTCGATTCGAGACCTGGCCGGATCAAGAATTTCCAATATGCGTTCCAAGTCAGTGACTGGACACCATTCAGACAGAAGCCGTATCCTGTAGCCGAGAAACATTATTTAAAGGTCAAGGAAGCAATACAGGAGATGCTAGAGGCAGGCGTCATTGTGAAGACGGCCACACCTTATGTCAGCCCACTAGTAGTTGTACCTAAACAGGACGGAAGTGTAAGGATATGCCTGGACCTACGGAATTTGAATTCCAAGGTCATACCAGAATTTGACCAAGTGCCGCCCATCAAGGAGGTCCTCAGGAGGTTCAAAGGAAAGACTGTTTTCTCAAATCTTGACCTGACAGCAAGTTTTCACCATCTTGCTCTGGAGGAGAAAACAAGCTTATTAACTGGGTTTTTATTCGACCAGCATACATATTCTTACGTACGCTTACCATTTGGTCTGAAAACAGCGGGTTCAGCGTTGATACGAGCGCTTGATCGGAACCTGTCTGAAGAAGTAAAAGCAACAACCATATGCTATGTAGATGATATACTACTGACATCTGAAACGGTCGAAGAACACATCAGAGACCTACGCAAGCTGTTGAATGACCTAAGTCAGGCTAACTTTAAGGTCAATGTAAAGAAATCTAACTTTGGTATTAGAGAAGTTAAATTCCTAGGCCATGTAATAGATGCACAAGGAGTTAGGCCTAATCCGGGTAAATTGGAGGTCATTAAACATTTCCTGAGACCAACGAAGGTAAATAACGTCAGGCAATATCTAGGCGTTATTGGATTCTTTTCAAGCCATTTCCCGATGTACACTGAGACCGTAGCACCACTCCAAGACTTACTGAAGAAAGGAGGAAGGTGGCGTTGGACCGAAAAATGCGAGGAAGCCTTCGTGAAATCTAAACAGATGCTTTTAGATTATGTAAAATTGGGATATCCAGACTACACTCAGAAATTTATTATCCAGACTGACGCATCATTTATAGGCATTGGAGCGATGTTATACCAGGAAAATGTGGACAGGCTAGAGGAGAAAACTTATATTGCATTCCTAAGTAGAAGGTTGAAACCTAATGAAAAGAATTATACGGTCACGGAGATCGAATTACTCGCAATACTGTATGCCTTACAGTATTGGAGAAAGCTAATTTATGGTTTTAGAATTATATTGAGAACGGACCATAAAGCCCTAACGTTCCTGTTGAAAACTGACTTGTCGAGTCAAAGACTGACGAGGTGGTCCCTGTATATACAGCAATTTCAAGTGGAAATCGAGTATTGCCCGGGGAAGGACAATATTATACCTGATGTGCTAAGCAGATACCCGACAGCTGATGAAGAGGGAGCTCTAGCTATCGAGATAGACGATAGAGACCAGAAGACCTTAGATGATCTAAGGAACATCACCGTTTTTCAACGTGAAGATCCCTGGATACGGTTGATGATTAATTACTTCGAGGGAAAGCTTGTCAGAGGAACCCCGATGTATGTGGAAGCCAAGCACTATCAACGGAGTATCTATGGTTTAACCAGATGCTACACAAATGGAGCGATACAGACCACACTCGACCCAGGATTGTTGTACCACCAGCATTGCAGAGAAGGCTAGTATGGTTAGCACACAGAGCTTTTGGCCACCCTGGCGTAGACAAAACTGTTGCCCTGCTTAAAGAAGCATTTATTTGGCCAAAACTTAGAGATACAGTCAGAAATACAATCAGGACATGTGATATTTGCCAACGAGTAAAGCCTAACTCGTATTTAATGAGGCAAAAACCTATACCACTATTACCAGAGAAGCCATGTCAGCTTCTGGCATTGGACAATTTTGGGCCGCTTCCGAGAGCTAGAAGAGGAAATAGACACATCCTAGTTGCACTAGACGTGTTTTCTAAAATGGTAGTCCTCTGTCCAATTCAGAAAACCAGTACAAAACAGGTACTTAAGAGGCTGAAGGAAAGAATCATTCCTATACTAGGGCAGCCGGAGAACATATTATCTGATCATGGGAGCTGTTTTACCAGCGTAGAATTTCGCAGGGAATTGGAAAATCTGGGTATAAGACAGATTTTGTCCACAGTTCGACACCCTGAGTCGAATTCCGCTGAGAGAGTGATGAGGGAACTGCAAAAGTACATGAAGATATACTGCTCTACGGAAAACTGGAAATGGATCGATGTACTAGAGATTATTGAATATTGTATCAACAATACCGTGCATGAAGCGACAGGAGAAGTGCCAGTGAGCCTACATCTTGATAGAAGACCAGAGAGGCCATGGAATAATGTTATTCGGACACCTGTAGAGGCACAGCCTGGACGTGAGTTGAGGATCCAGAGAACATTCAAGTATCTCAAGAAACAAGCAGACAGACGGCAGCGGAGAAATAGGAGGAAACGCTACCATAGACCACTACTCGTGGGGGAATACGTCTTGTTGAAAAAACCAGCTAGTTCAGATCCAGAGAGCAGGAAATATAAAAATTTCAACATAGTTATCACGGACCCTACCTGATTATAAGGGACTTGCACAATAATGCCTACCGAATCAAAGACGAAGAGACAGGTAGAGAAGTTGTTGTAAATGCAGCGAATTTAATGTTATATAGTCCGGCAGAGGAATATGAAACAAGAGAGGAGCAAGCAATGTACACCCAAATGGACGGGGAGTCATTATGTATGCAAGCAGAGACTCCTGAGAAAAGCTTGCAGGCCCAGGAAGGAAGAGAGCGAGGCGACCGGCTCGCAGACCCAAGGGACACGAGGGGTGAATGCAGCTGGCGGCTGAAAGAATTTTACGACCAGTTGTGCGAGGCTGCTACAGAACTCCAAGAAATGAATGAAAGACTTAGGGAACAAAACAAGAGAACACGAGACGGCAGACAGAGTGGAATGGGGGAACGAGACATCCCATTGCCGAGAGCACTGACCGCTTAAAGTAAATAGAGCATGAGTCAATGCCACCTGAAGGCGCGAAAAATTCACTTGTGAAATGAATTTTCCGAGCTTAGCGAGGGAAAGATGTGCCCAATCGGACACAGCAGACTGGCATCGAACTCGGGTCTTATCAGAGAAGACCAGGCCCATGATTATGCCTAGAGTCGAACCATTGATCTCTGAGGGGGAACAGCTACAGGGAACCCGAAGAGCAATGAGTTGTATAATGACATATAATAATATAGCATGATTTCACGGCTAGAATGTGAATATCATAGCTATTTAAGGGAATAATTTTCAGAAATTGCAGTCATATGTACGTTTTCGAAGTATAGAAACGTGAAAGCAGGCCAGCTTGACACTTTACTAATTACAGCCAGCAGAGGGGAGGAGATTCAAGGCGCCGAAGGAACTTATTTCGTCTGGACCGAGGAGACAGCTCGAAATTAATGACCCTGGGAGTCCCCAATGGACAACACCTGAGACTGGAGTGGGGATGATTGTCCACGGAAATTAATTGATTGCAGCCAATTGGAGCATCGAAATGGAATGAAAAGTACACCCAGGTGAATATATTCTAGGAGAGATAATTTAGGAGTGGTCTTACACCTAAATTAAAGCCTATATCTCTAAATAAGCCTGTTAACACCGAGCTTACGCTCGAGAGGAGTGATTTGGTGACCAGCAAAAGGGGATTCACCATGGTGGCGTCATGACGCGATGGAATAAGGCAATTAATTGTAATTAATTGGCCGAAGCGATCGCTAGCACGAGAGTGATTGTGGGACTTCCACACCTAGATGAACAAGGTGTATACGTCATTTTGAATGGAAATGCATTATTTCAAGAAGGGAGTCGCTCTCGTGTGTCCTGTGGACTACATTTTACGAGAAACCTTTATATAGGGGAAGCAGCGCAGACCAAGCCAGTTGTTCTTTAGTCTTCTTCAGTTGCTCTGCAGTTCATCTTGACTCTACACGCTGCCAGTAAGTGCGCGAAATGTTAGAGTATATTTGAAGAACAATGGAAGCGCATCATACAGCTTCTTAATAGTAATCATGAATCGCGTAAGATTTAATCTACAGAAGATATTCATCCATTATTATACGCAAGTGTAGTTTGCTACAGCGTCGCAATAATTTAGGGTGGTTTTGGACAATGAATACCAGGAGGTATTGTCATACTTATAAATGACGCAGTATCGTCAGGATCATGACAGTTATGGGAGCCCGAGAGGCATCACAAGTAATCATAACGGTGAAATAAACAGTATTGAAGGGCACGAGAATCGAACGCACGTACACGCAGATAGACTTTCACGGAGACCAGCGGTTGTCGTAGCTTCATCGCATCTCTGGGGTCAGGCGTTAGGAGGAGTCCGATTAAGGATCAACCTGTGAAATAGTGAAACAGTGTATATACATTTTATTATAGTGATTTCAAAAGTGTTTATGTGTATTGTGATTAATATGTATTGTGTAAAAGTGAGAAAAGCCACTGATAAGAGTATGATTATCATGTGGGAAATATGTGATATCAAGTGTCGTGTGAGATATAGCATGATGGCTTAAATCAAGCGGCATGGTAGGTCCGTGGCTGGCGTGCTGGAATAATCCATATGTAACAGTCACTTATGTACGAGCTTTTACCACTCGTATTTGGTAGAATATGGCTTGGAAGGTGATTTGTTTAGGGCCATTCAGGCCTAAGATAGTGATGTATGTAACGGTAACGTTAAATGATAATAATAATAATAATAATGATAATAATAATAATAATATCTGGGGTCGGTAACAGTAAAGTAAAGTAATAGGCATTTCAGGCCTAAAGAACGTTCAAAGTGTGTCATGTCTAATATAAAGATGAAAGTAACGTGAAATATAGCGAGACACGAGAGTTTTTCAGTGTCAATGAAGTGTTGAATGAATATTTGATATGGTCAATACTTAGGATTGTAACTCAGCAATTCTTCTAGGTTTGTGCCGTGTCTTGTGTGGGGTTTCGCCTAGAACACCAAGCTGGCTCATCGGCGGGCTCTTGGTGTCCCCGCCCGGACCCCCACAGGAGTGACGAACTGCGTGCCACCTCCCTTTATATAAGGTGCAACTGCACCACTCGACTGCGAGAACTAAAATCTCAAGCAGCCTTAACCTCCCTATGAAGGCTTCCAAAAAGTTGGTATATTGGCTTTCACGGCCGTTGAATTAAAACTCAGCAATTCTTCTAGGTTTGTGCATTGTCTTGTGTGGGGTTTCGCCTAGGACACCAAGCTGGCTCATCGGCGGCTTCTTGGTGTCCCCGCCCGAACCCCCACAGGAGTGACGAACTGCGCGCCACCTCCCTTTATATAAGGTGCAACTGCACCACTCGACTGCGAGAACTAAAAGCTCAAGCACCCTTAACCTCCCTATGAAGGCTTCCAAAAAGTTGGTATATTGGCTTTCACGGCCGGTGAATTAAAACTCAGCAATTCTTCTAGGTTTGTGCCGTGTCTTGTGTGGGGTTTCGCCTAGGAAACCAAGCTGGCTCATGGCGGGCTCTTTGTGTCCCCGCCCGGACCCCCACAGGAGTGACGAACTGCGCGCCACCTCCCTTTATATAAGGTGCAACTGCACCACTCGACTGCGAGAACTGAAAGTTCAAGCAGCCTTAACCTCCCTATGAAGGCTTCCAAAAAGTTGGTATATTGGCTTTCACGGCCAGTGAATTAAAACTCAGCAATTCTTCTAGGTTTGTGCCGTGTCTTGTGTGGGGTTTCGCCTAGGACACCAAGCTGGCTCATCGGCGGGCTCTTGGTGTCCCCGCCCGGACCCCCACAGGAGTGACGAACTGCGCGCCACCTCCATTTATATAAGGTGCAACTGCGCCACTCGACTGCGAGAACTAAAAGCTCAAGCAGCCTTAACCTCCCTATGAAGGCTTCCAAAAATTTGGTATATTGGCTTTCACGACCGGTGAATTAAAACTCAGCAATTCCTCTAGGCTTGTGCCGTGTCTTGTGTGGGGTTTCGCCTAGGAAACCAAGCTGGCTCATCGGCGGGCTCTTGGTGTCCCCGCCCGGACCCCTCATGAGTGACGAACTGCGCGCCACCTCCCTTTATATAAGGTGCAACTGCACCACTCGACTGCGAGAACTAAAAGCTCAAGCAGCCTTAACCTCCCTATGAAGGCTTCCCAAAAGTTGGTATATTGGCTTTCACGGCCGGTGAATTAAAACTCAGGAATTCTTCTAGGTTTGTGCCGTGTCGTGTGGGGTTTCGCCTAGGAAACCGAACTGGCTCAACGGCGGGCTCTTGGTGTCGCCGCCCGGACCCCCACAGGAGTGACGAACTGCACGCCACCTCCCTTTATATAAGGTGCAACTGCACCACTCGACTGCGAGAACTAAAAGCTCAAGCAGCCTTAACCTCCCTATGAAGGCTTCCAAAAAGTTGGTATATTGGCTTTCACGGCCGGTGAATTAAAACTCAGCAAGGTGCAGTTGCACCTTATATAAAGGGAGGTGGCACGCAGTTCGTCACTTCTTTGGGAGTCCGGGCGGGTACACCAAGAGCCCGCGATGAGCCAGCCTGGTGTCCTAGGCGAAACCCCACACAAGACACGGCACAAACCTAGAAGAATTGCTGAGTTTGAAATCACCGGCCGTGAAAGCCAATATACCAACTTTTTGGAAGCCTTCATAGGGAGGTTAAGGCTGCTTGAGCTTTTAGTTCTCGCAGTCGAGTGGTGCAGTTGCACCTTATATAAAGGGAGGTGGCGCGCAGTTCGTCACTCCTGTGGGGGTCTGGGCGGGGACACCAAGAGCCCGCCGATGAGCCAGCTTGGTGTGCTAGGCGAAACCCCACACAAGACACGGCACAAACCTAGAAGAATTGCTGAGTTTTAATTCAACGGCCGTGAAAGCCAATATACCAAATTTTTGGAAGCCTTCATACGGAGGTTAAGGCTGCTTGAGCTTTTAGTTCTCGCAGTCGAGTGGTGCAGTTGCACCTTATATAAAGGGAGGTGGCGCGCAGTTCGTCACTCCTGTGGGGGTCCGGGCGGGGACACCAAGAGCCCGTCGATGAGCCAGCTTGGTGTCCTAGGCGAAACCCCACACAAGACACGGCACAAACCTAGAAGAATTGCTGAGTTTTAATTCACCGGCCGTGAAAGCCAATATACCAACTTTTTGGAAGCCTTCATAGGGAGGTTAAGGCTGCTTGAGCTTTTAGTTCTCGCAGTCGAGTGGTGCAGTTGCACCTTATATAAAGGGAGGTGGCGCGCAGTTCGTCACTCCTGTGGGGGTCCGGGCACGGACACCAAGAGCCCGCTGATGAGCCAGCTTGGTGTCCTAGGCGAAACCCCACACAAGACACGGCACAAACCTAGAAGAATTGCTGAGTTTTAATTCACCGGCCGTGAAAGCCAATATACCAAATAGGAATCTCTGTTTCGCGGGCTTATAGGTCGTGTTCCAAGGACATTTTGTCGTCCTGACGTTTCGCTGAATACTGCGTTCAGCATGTTCACAGGTTACATAAAGCGAGGTAAAACAAGTAAACAGAAGATATATAAATAGTCAACAACCCACACATAGAGGCTACCATAGCAACGGCTTACCACATAAAAGTAATGCATCAAGGACAGGGCTGCTCGTCTGTTGCATCTTCTCGTCTACGACGGTCAATAAGGACAGGCTTGAGGGGATTAAGGACTGGAAGCCAAGCTCTGTTCACACGTTCTGCTTCCTCCTTAAGATTGAAGCTGTTAGTATGCTTCAGGATTTCAATGGCCTCCCTTTGTAGCCTGGCATGATAAGACACCGTGGTGGACAGAACTTCGGTGTCTCCATATCTTATATCGTGACCTGCAAGTAGCGAGTGTGCTGCTACAGTGGATTTATCTGTTTGTCCCAGCCGGCTGTGTCGTTCGTGCTCCTTGAGGCGAGTGGCAATACTTCTTTTCGTTGTTCCAATATATACTTGGCCACAATCACACGGGATTTTATAAACCCCTGCCGCGGTATGAGGATGTCGCTTATCTTTAGCGGACCTAAACATGTCCTTAATTTTTCGTGTAGGCCTGTATATGGTCTTTATATCATGGGACTCGAGTAGCCTCCCTATTCTCTCCGTGACCTTTTTTATATATGGAAGAAAAGCTCTAGCCAGGGGCTGCTTGTCTCCAATTACCCTTGTAGTTGGACGTCTCGGATGGAGTGCTCGCTGGATATCTTTCTGGCTGTACCCATTCGCGCGTAAAGCCTCGTTGAGGTATTCAAATTCTTGTTTTAGGCACTGCTTTTCACAAATTCTTTTAGCGCGGTCAGCCAGTGTTTTTATAACTCCGTATTTCTGTCGTGGGTGGTGGTTGGACGTCTTATGTAGATATCGGTCAGTATGGGTCGGCTTACGGTAAACTGTATGTCCCAAAGTTAGATCTGCGGTCTTCGTTACCATAACGTCGAGAAACGCGATTTTCAGTTCATTTTCTAACTCCATGGTAAACTGAATGTTCGAGTTCTGGCTGTTAAGATGTTGTAAAAACAGATTTAATTGATCTTTACCATGGTCCCATATTACAAAGGTATCGTCCACGTATCGTAGCCACACTTTAGGTTTCAAAGGTGCGGTCTCTAGTGCTATTTGTTCAAATTGTTCCATGAAGAAATTCGCGATCACCGGACTAAGGGGACTGCCCATGGCGACCCCATCAATTTGTTCATAGAAATCACCCTTCCACAGGAAATAGCTAGCGGTGAGGCAGTGGCGGAATAAGGCGGTGATATCATCAGGAAAAATCCGTGCGATGTACTCCAGGGCTACCTTTATAGGTACTTTCGTGAAAAGAGAGACCACGTCAAAACTTACTAGTAAGTCACCAGCTTCTAGTTGAATAGTTTTCAATTTTTCAATGAAATGGCCGGAATCTTTGACGAACGACTGTGTACCGCCGATATGTGGTTGAAGTAAGGTAGCTAAATGTTTGGCAATGCTATAAGTTGGTGATCCAATAGCACTCACGATAGGACGAAGAGGAACATTATCTTTGTGTATTTTAGGTAAACCATAAAGTCTTTGTGGTAAAGCTTCACTTCTGGTGGTTCCCTTCTTTACGTTTTCAGGTAGCGAAGATACCTTGATCAGGCCGTTTGTTTCACGAAGAATCCGGTTGGTAGGATCTCTAAGTAGTTTGCGGTAGGTACCCGGGTCTAAAAGTTCCAAAACCTTGGCAGTGTAGTCGTCCATGTCCAAGATAACCGTTGCGTTCCCTTTGTCTGCAGGAAGAATGATTATGCTCTCGTCCATGTTGAGAGTCTTTATAGCCTTTCTCTCCTGAGGTGTGAGGTTACTCTGCGGTGCTGGTGCCTTCTTGATTATACGTGAGGCTTCATGACGGATTTCATCTGCTTGTTCAGATGGTAGCTCACGGATTGCCGCTTCAATATTGGCGACAATGTCTTCCACGGGAATCGAAGGAGGGGTCACTGCGTAATTTCCTCCTTTCTCTATACTAGCGAAAGGAGGAAATTACGCAGTGACCCCTCCTTCGATTCCCGTGGAAGACATTGTCGCCAATATTGAAGCGGCAATCCGTGAGCTACCATCTGAACAAGCAGATGAAATCCGTCATGAAGCCTCACGTATAATCAAGAAGGCACCAGCACCGCAGAGTAACCTCACACCTCAGGAGAGAAAGGCTATAAAGACTCTCAACATGGACGAGAGCATAATCATTCTTCCTGCAGACAAAGGGAACGCAACGGTTATCTTGGACATGGACGACTACACTGCCAAGGTTTTGGAACTTTTAGACCCGGGTACCTACCGCAAACTACTTAGAGATCCTACCAACCGGATTCTTCGTGAAACAAACGGCCTGATCAAGGTATCTTCGCTACCTGAAAACGTAAAGAAGGGAACCACCAGAAGTGAAGCTTTACCACCAAGACTTTATGGTTTACCTAAAATACACAAAGATAATGTTCCTCTTCGTCCTATCGTGAGTGCTATTGGATCACCAACTTATAGCATTGCCAAACATTTAGCTACCTTACTTCAACCACATATCGGCGGTACACAGTCGTTCGTCAAAGATTCCGGCCATTTCATTGAAAAATTGAAAACTATTCAACTAGAAGCTGGTGACTTACTAGTAAGTTTTGACGTGGTCTCTCTTTTCACGAAAGTACCTATAAAGGTAGCCCTGGAGTACATCGCACGGATTTTTCCTGATGATATCACCGCCTTATTCCGCCACTGCCTCACCGCTAGCTATTTCCTGTGGAAGGGTGATTTCTATGAACAAATTGATGGGGTCGCCATGGGCAGTCCCCTTAGTCCGGTGATCGCGAATTTCTTCATGGAACAATTTGAACAAATAGCACTAGAGACCGCACCTTTGAAACCTAAAGTGTGGCTACGATACGTGGACGATACCTTTGTAATATGGGACCATGGTAAAGATCAATTAAATCTGTTTTTACAACATCTTAACAGCCAGAACTCGAACATTCAGTTTACCATGGAGTTAGAAAATGAACTGAAAATCGCGTTTCTCGACGTTATGGTAACGAAGACCGCAGATCTAACTTTGGGACATACAGTTTACCGTAAGCCGACCCATACTGACCGATATCTACATAAGACGTCCAACCACCACCCACGACAGAAATACGGAGTTATAAAAACACTGGCTGACCGCGCTAAAAGAATTTGTGAAAAGCAGTGCCTAAAACAAGAATTTGAATACCTCAACGAGGCTTTACGCGCGAATGGGTACAGCCAGAAAGATATCCAGCGAGCACTCCATCCGAGACGTCCAACTACAAGGGTAATTGGAGACAAGCAGCCCCTGGCTAGAGCTTTTCTTCCATATATAAAAAAAGGTCACGGAGAGAATAGGGAGGCTACTCGAGTCCCATGATATAAAGACCATATACAGGCCTACACGAAAAATTAAGGACATGTTTAGGTCCGCTAAAGATAAGCGACATCCTCATACCGCGGCAGGGGTTTATAAAATCCCGTGTGATTGTGGCCAAGTATATATTGGAACAACGAAAAGAAGTATTGCCACTCGCCTCAAGGAGCACGAACGACACAGCCGGCTGGGACAAACAGATAAATCCACTGTAGCAGCACACTCGCTACTTGCAGGTCACGATATAAGATATGGAGACACCGAAGTTCTGTCCACCACGGTGTCTTATCATGCCAGGCTACAAAGGGAGGCCATTGAAATCCTGAAGCATACTAACAGCTTCAATCTTAAGGAGGAAGCAGAACGTGTGAACAGAGCTTGGCTTCCAGTCCTTAATCCCCTCAAGCCTGTCCTTATTGACCGTCGTAGACGAGAAGATGCAACAGACGAGCAGCCCTGTCCTTGATGCATTACTTTTATGTGGTAAGCCGTTGCTATGGTAGCCTCTATGTGTGGGTTGTTGACTATTTATATATCTTCTGTTTACTTGTTTTACCTCGCTTTATGTAACCTGTGAACATGCTGAACGCAGTATTCAGCGAAACGTCAGGACGACAAAATGTCCTTGGAACACGACCTATAAGCCCGCGAAACAGAGATTCCTATTTCAACGCCGGTCGTGAAAGTCTACATTTTTACCAATATACCAACTTTTTGGAAGCCTTCATAGGGAGGTTAAGGGTGCTTGAGCTTTTAGTTCTCGCAGTCGAGTGGTGCAGTTGCACCTTATATAAAGGGAGGTGGCGCGCAGTTCGTCACTCCTGTGGGGGTCCGGGCACAAACACCAAGAGCCCGCTGATGAGCCAGCTTGGTGTCCTAGGCGAAACTCCACACAAGACACGGCACAAACCTAGAAGAATTGCTGAGTTTTAATTCACCGGCCGTGAAAGCCAATATACCAACTTTTTGGAAGCCTTCATAGGGAGGTTAAGGCTGCTTGAGCTTTTAGTTCTCGCAGTCGAGTGGTGCAGTTGCACCTTATATAAAGGGAGGTGGCATGCAGTTCATCACTCCTGTGGGGGTCCGGGCGGGGACACCAAGAGCCCGCCGATGAGCCAGCTTGGTGTCCTAGGCGAAACCCCACACAAGACACGGCACAAACCTAGAAGAATTACTGAGTTTTAATTCACCGGCCGTGAAAGCCATTATACCAACTCTTAGGATTGTCTTTGAGAACCATTAAAGTAATGTAAGCCAGTAAATTTATACTTGTTTTTAGGAGCTATTTGAAGCTTTGGCTTAAGTGTAATTGCAGAGAGGACGCGGGTGCCTTAATAATTGAGTCATCTATGAGAAGTATTGTTTGAGCCGCATTTAGCGAGCGATGTAACGTAGAATCCAGTGATTTACGTAAATAAAGTTGCGGGGACCAAGCTAACATAGCTTGCACGTTAGGTGAAAAGTTGGCTAATCTACGAGTTAGTACCGCCGTGGAGCGTACTTATATTATTCGCAGCGAATTGGACAGAGCCTTTCTGTATCCATCGCTTGCTGGAATAGTTGCCACGAGGGATGCTCTTCGAGACCCCGTGAGCACATGTATTGGTTGATCTGCCCTGAGAGGTAAGAATCAAAGTTCGTCGTATAGGAAACGCAGATTTCCTTATTATTTGGGCAGCTGCTGATGAGCAATCTTGTATTCTCATTATGATGCACGCCAAAGCCACTAGAATCGCCAAAGAACGACAAGGCTATTACAGAATCCATCCCCAGCCATGAATGTTAATTAAGGAGCCGAGTTGAGCCCAATACAGTAAATATAGGTGGTAAATAATCAGAATGACTCAATTACTTGAGACAACACTCAGCGTAACTCCATTGTACTGCAATTGTAAACAAAGATGACCTTGCTTGCAGCAAGAGGGGGAGTGGTAGTAGACCACTAGGGCGACGGCCATCTTGCTCGGCCAGCTGGAACTAATTTTATTGCCTGCTTGGAAGGGGAGGTTTGGAGACCCAGTCCCTTTATTTTTAAAGCAGAGAGGGACACTGAAGAATCTCGGTATTTCGAAATGTAATTAAGATAGGATTGTTATGATGATGCCAATTGGATTAAATGATGTGTTTCAACACACATACATTGTCGGATCATTGAAATCGGATAATATTTGGCCCAGTTATTCTCTGAGGAGGAACGCTGAACCAAATAAATGTAGGCATCTTTTTATTAAAGTGCATTTTTGCCCAGTTCACACTAATTTATGCAGACGGGTAGATGATTTCTAAGAACATGACACGTTAGTAACGATAAAAATTTCGACCAGACCAAGAAAATCGTTGTATGGTGAAACTATAAACATTTCTATCCATGTGTATTTTGGAAGGGAAACGTACCACTTTTTAGCGTTTCATATTGATGGAAAAAGAGAAGATGATTCACACGACACAACAACATTTGTTAATTAAAGGCATGAGATAATGAATCTATGTTAATGAAAGTAAATGCCCGTGAGAAACAGATTAATGTTTAATGATTACAGAATTAATGTCATTTAATGTGATATGTGACTTTTGTGTTGTGATACTCCAGTTATGTAAAATTGTGTCACATAAAGAACACTGTGGAGACTCGTAGATGTCTGAAAGTATCAGTGATAGGATGCTAGAAATAGATTTGAGTGCAGTGTAGCACTAATTAAGAAGAGACTCACAAAATAACCTTGATTTTCATTGTGGGAATTAAATGTAAATTATCCTTTGTTTGTATTTTGTTGTATAGCCATGACTTTAGATTAGTAAATGTTTTATTTAGGAAAATGTTGTTTCTTTCATGTAGAGTAGATACCTGGTAGACTCTAATCCTGAGCATGTGGTCGTATGGTGGGCAGGAACGTCCCATACCTCGAAAGACCGTGAGTTAGCTGGGATACGAACACATGTTCCACATGATGACAATTGGGTACAGTACCAATAACTAGGAAACCACTTAGGATAGAGGGATAATTTTTTTACATTAACTTGCCTAATTAAGTACTTGAATGTTAACCTATTTTCACTTCCAAATCATAGTGGGCATGGATTGGGAAGAGAAAAATTGATACATATTTTTGAATAAATTTAAAAAGAAAGAGTTCGGATTTTTTTCTTGCATTCTGTCCCAATAATAATGAAACAAAGTGGTTACTCTTCTGTCATGATCCATTTCAAGCATGTGAACAAAATTTGAGAATATTTTATTGAAAAACAACTGAGAAATGTGTACCTGAAGCAACTTATACAAAAAAAAATTGAAAATGTATCTGTCCAAATTTGTATTCATTTCACACATCCTATAAAAGCAAAGTAGCACTACATGGTCAAAACAGCTCAGAATATACCACTTCTTATATGTGACAAGAATCATAGCTGTACCTTTAGCATAAACCCAGAAAATACTTAGTAAATTGATGCCACAAAAATAGATTTTTTCATCGTGTAAGAGTACGTGGTGACCTTAACCGCAAAAGCATGACCCCATAACGCTCAAACCCGTCAAATTACTTTAAACCTCAAGTTAACTGGAAGTATTAATTGCAACCAAAAACTCTACAACGCCGGAAATATATTAAAGTTCAACTGAGTGCATCTCCACAAACTGCAATAGAAACATTTTTCTCACGTTATTCAAACATTCAGTGCTTCAAAGTGAATGTGTGGCTACTTCCGCGTCGCGAATCGCTCGTTTCAATAAAATTGCCCAGGACTCTTATCCCATATTTCCTACACTCCTAATTTCCTTTACTAACAATTTAGAGTATATATGTAAGGTAGTTATTTTTGTTCTATGAGGCCTCGCCTATAATTAGGCGCCCTCCCAATTTTGCTCAACTTAACATTTATTCATTCTGCGTAAATATGTGGTTATAGCCCACATTTTAAAACGTACTTTTTCCTGCTTCATCCGAGAAGTAATCGTTTTCTAATTGTTCAACTTTTATCCAATTTATAATTCAGGCTTCACAAAAGGTGACCCGCCCTATTAGAACTTAGCATTTCTTAATGTCTGTTTCAATACCAGTGGTTATAAGCCACTTATTAATCTCTTTTTTCTTCTCCTGCTTATTACAAGGGCATTTTCAAAGTATTGTTATTCTACCTACCCAAAATTACGAAATTCTCAACCTAATAGTAAGTCCTCTATTATTATCATCATAGGCCTTAAACCCTTCAATTGTATGCATAGTTCTAAAACCCTCTTCATGTTCTTTAATGGTTATTACAGGTCTGAGACCTACAAATTGTTATAAAACAAAGAAATTGTTCTTAAGCTGAAAATAGATCTGAGATCTAATTGTTACTATTCTTAATTTCCTCAATTTGTTAAATAAATTCTTCATTATTTGTTTTCTACTTCTATTGTTAGAAGAACTGTTAGGCAGGACCTTTTCTTCCCTAATTTTTCTCCTGAATTATTCTATATTCAAAGAAAAAGGGAAATCACCAAATGATAAGTTTATTAAAACCTCAATCACCTGCTGCGTTTAGAGCAAAACTTCCATTAATAACACTTATAAAGTTTCCTTTAGCTATTACAGCTAATTCGAATAAATCATTAAGGCAAGTATAGCTCCCTCAGCAAACGTCCTACTTGTAGAGATTTTCGCTCTGACTTATGATTTACTGTTTAAAATTTTGGATTTGTTCAAGTTAGGATTGGATTTTCATCCTTTCTAAACTTTAAGTCGGCACCCTGCTGGGTAAGAATTTAGCCTTCTTTAAACGCAAAAATTGGTTCTCTCCTAAGATTTCTACTAATTTCTACCAACCTGGCCCCAGTGTTTGGGAAGCCAGGCTCTGCCTGTCACAAGTCAGGACTAAGGGCGAGTGATAGAGGAGTAACACCTCTTTAATAAACCTTGGTCCAGCTGGCCCGGCTGGTAGTACCTCGTAAGGGCCCCAACCAGGGTTACGGTGAAGATTGTCAACGGTTTCTGAAAGCGGATGAGGACATTTATGTCCCAACGGTGGATAAAGCGGAGGAACTATCTTCTGAGCGCAGCGTCTGTTCTTCAGTGAAGCGGATACAAAAGGCGTCTGTACTCCAGCGAAGCGGCCTATTACCAAGCTCCGGGGCTTACAACCTCGGTTATATTACTGGGAAGGAGTGATCCAACCCACTTTTAAATTAACAACCAAGCATCATGGAAAGTCCAGAATGATGAAACTACCCCAGGTGGTGACTGTTCGCAGGAATCCATCGCTCCTAGGAGCGCAAGCAGGCCTTCGGATTCTGGGGAGCCTGCACCTATATGTTTAGGAAAGGAGCCTAACAATGGACACAGAAAACTTAAAACCAAAGAGAATACTACTTTGAGACGCTGAACGTAAACTCATTGCTCAAGGTTGGTAAGCACAAAGAACTGACAAAGATGATGGATGACCACAACATATCGGTCTTGGCTTTGCAAGAAACACGATACCAGGACGAAGATACAATGGATATAGAACGATATAAAGGTATGAGAGCAGTGAATATAGGCAAGAATTTGCCGATGTTTGGAACAACTTTTGCAGTAAGTAAGAAGATTACGAACTCATTGTCAGTAGTGAATTTCTCTAGTCCTTCAGAGAGATTGTCTATCCTCACTCTTCGCTGTGGAAACAAAGGGTACACTCTGATCAATGTCCATGCACCTATCAATGAGGACAATAGGCGCAATCCTGAGAAAGTAGACCAGTTTTGGGACCTTCTTGAAGAACAAATTGAGAAAATACCTAACATGAACATCACGATATTACTGGGTGATTTTAACGCCCAATTGGGAACGGAAGCACAATTCAGATCAACAATAGGAAGATATCCTGCTCACAAGATGACTAACAAAAATGGAAAAAGACTTGTTGAATTATGTCGGACATTTGATCTTCAGGTACTGTCGACGTTCTATAAACATAAACCATGCAAACAGAAGACTTGGCGTTCGCCCGGTAACCTGAATGGTGAGAATCAGATTGACCATGTTGCAATCTCTAGAAGAGCAATATAAGAGATTATGAACGTAAAAGTTCAGAGGGGTGCAAGGTTTTACCATTCTAAGGTAAAGATGAATTTCATTCCCCTCAGGAAGACTCCAAATACTGGAAATAGAACTCAGAGATTTGACGTGTCGAAACTTAAAATCAGTCAGGAAGTTAAGGAGCAGTTTCATCAGAACTTGACCTTTGAATCTAAGAATTGGACCGACATCGCTTTTTAGATCCAACAGGCAGCTACCGCCACAATTCTGGCAGCTCCTAAACGAAATCATCGGTGGTGGAACGAAGCCTGTGATAATGCACTGGCTCTGAGAACAGATGCATGGAGAAAATGGAATTGGACCAAGGGTCAGGAAGATTTTGATGCATTCCGTGATGCGAGGAAAGTTGCAGCCCAAGTGTTCCGAAGTGCAAAGCGATCGTATGAGAAAAAACAGATGGAACAGATCGATCAGAATTTCCGTAAGAACAACGTTAGGGACTATTATCAAACATTTAAATCTAATCTGAAAGGTTATCAAGCCCCTAGCTTGTGCTTTGGAGACGATACAGGAAAGCTAGGTATGAACGACAGGGAAAATTGCGACATTTTGGCTCAGTATTTCAACAAGTTGCTCAACTGGGATGAGCCATCGCTAAAACTATCCAACTCCCTTCCCATTCAAGGTCTGCCCAATTCTCAGCCACCTTGTGAGACGGAAATTAAGCTGATCATAGACAGAAATGTCTGTTTCGCGGGCTTATAGGCCGTTTAATAAGGACATTTTGTTGTCCTGGCGTTTCGCTGAAAACTGCGTTCAGCATGTTCACAGGTTACATTAAGCGAGGTAAAACAAGTAAACAGAAGATATATAAATAGTCAACAACCCACACATAGAGGCTACCATAGCAACGGCGTACCACATAAAAGTAATGCATCAAGGACATGGCTGCTCTTCTGTTGCATCTTCTCGTCTACGACGGTCAATGAGGGCAGGCTTCAGGGGATTAAGGACTGGAAGCCAAGCTCTGTTCACACGTTCTGCTTCCTCCTTAAGATTGAAGCTGTTAGTATGCTTCAGGATTTCAATGGCCTCCCTTTGTAGCCTGGCATGATAAGACACCGTGGTGGACAGAACTTCGGTGTCTCCATATCTTATGTCGTGACCTGCGAGTAGGGAGTGTGCTGCAACAGTGGATTTATCTGTTTGTCCCAGCCGGCTGTGTCGTTCGTGTTCCTGGAGGCGAGGGGCTATACTTCTTTTCGTTGTTCCAATATATACTTGGCCACAATCACACTGGATTTCATAAACCCCCGCCGCGGTATGAGGATGTTGCTTAACTTTAGCGGACCTAAACATGTCCTTAATTTTTCTCGTAGGCCTGTATATGGTCTTTATATAATGGGACTCGAGTAGTCTCCCTATTCTGTCCGTGACCTTTTTTATATATGGAAGGAAAGCTCTAGCCAGGGGCTGCTTGTCTCCAATTACCCTTGTAGTTGGACGTCTTGGATGGAGTGCTCGCTGGATATCTTTCTGGCTGTACCCATTGGCACGTAGGGCCTCGTTGAGGTGTTTAATTTCTTGGTTTAGGCACTGCTTTTCACAAATACTTTCCGCGCGTTCAGCCAGTGTTTTTATCACTCCGTATTTCTGTCATGGGTGGTGGTTGGACGTCTTACGTAAATATCGGTCAGTATGGGACGGCTTACGGTAAACTGTAGGTCCCAAGGTTAGATCAGTGGTCTTCGCTACCATAACGTCGAGAAAAGCGATTTTCTGTCCATTCTCTAACTCAATGGTAAACTGAATGTTAGAGTTCAGGCTGTTAAGATGTAGTAAAAACAGATTTAATTGATCTTTACCATGGTCACATATTACAAAAGTATCGTCCACGTATCTTAGCCACACCTTAGGTTTCAAAGGTGCGGTCTCGAGTGCTATTTGTTCAATTTTTTTCGTGAAAAAATTTGCGATCACCGGACTCAGGGGACTGCCCATGGCGACCCCATCAATCCCTGTAGGAGGTTTTTCGTCACATTTGCAGTGTGTGGTCGTGCGTTGTCGTGAAGAAAAACAACACCTTTTGACACCAACCCTCGGCGCTTATTCTGTATTGCGCGGCGCAATTTCCTAAGTGTCTCGCAGTAAGCATCTACGTTGATTGTTTGACCACGCGGTAAAAAATCAATGAGTAAGATGTCTTTCCAGTCCCAGAACACTGTGCACATCATTTTCCGAGGTGTCAAGATTTGTTTCGGCTTAACCTTTGCTGGGGATGAAGTGCGCCTCCATTCCATTGATTGCCGCTTACTTTCAGGGGTGTCGTAAGAAACCCAAGTTTCATCTCCTGTGACTATCTGTGTCAGAAATTCTTCGCCGCCTTCATTGTAACGGGTCAAAAACTGAAGTGCACTACCCATCCGTTTTGTTTTGTGTTGCTCCGTAAGAATCTTTGGTACCCAACGTCGGCAAAGTTTACGAAAGTTCAGTTTTTCGGTAACAATTTCATGAATTAGTGATCGTGAGATTTGGGGAAATTCCATAGCGAGAGCACTAATTGTAAACCTGCAGTTTTCCCGGATCTTGTCATCAATCGCGTGAACCAGTTCTTCTGTAACCAAAGATGGACGCCCACTTCGTGCACTTCACTACGTCCTTCATTGAACTGTCGGACCCATCTTCCCACCATTGAATCACTCATCGCATTTTGTCCATACACTTCGCAAATTTTCCGATAAATTTCAATTGGTTTCACCTTCCTAGCATTCAGAAAACGAATCACAGATCTGATTTCACAAGCGGCGGGATTTTCAATCAACACCGACATTGTACGAGTAAACATGCACAACAACGCGTACGTGGCTGACAGCGCTCTCCAAATGGCGCACGTTTCTTCTCCTTGATACAGAGCGTCTACCGCGCATATGCGGAACTGCGCTGCAGCGGAACGTACAACTAGTTGAAGACACAGGCGACACACGTCTATGAAGAAGGTATACAAGAACTCGTGCCACGCTACGACAAATGCCTGCAACATTTCGGCAGTTATGTGGAAATGTAGTTTAAGGGTTATAGAATTTTGTGCACTAAATATGTTTTCTGTATCTGTACACAATTTAATGTTATTACCAAACGGAACTTACTTTCTGGACGTACTTCGTAATAAACAAGAAGTTCCGTGAAGAACTATACAGCCTACTTTTCATGCCAATGATTATTCTACAGAATATGAACCTATCTAGAATAATGACGAAATTAAGTTGCTAATATCGAAATTTCCAATTAGTTCGAAATACTGTATACCTGGCATAATGTATCCGAATAGAGCACTACAGTTGGCAGCCCTGATGACTGAATATATTCTTAGTTCCGTCTCTTACGGTACTAAATACAAAATTTGGTTGAAGTGCACTGGATAGCATGGACGTTACATGCAGTTAAACATTGGATCTAACAGCGCGCGTAAAATCATGTTGGCAACAATGTCATGCATGTATTGGTCATAAATAATCTGAAATAATATGATCTATTGTTGTGCCAATTTTGAATGAAATCCATTAGTAAGTATAGAAGTTACATGCATTTTAAAATTGGACCTATCAGCAGGCTTAGAATCATGTTGGCAGCACTGACGTATATTAGTTACTCCAAATTCGTCTAGAATGCCAGGTACTATACGTGTGCAAAGTTTAGAGCTATTGGCTTGCATACTTTCTGATATATTGATATTAGGGTAACAAAAGTAGGGACAGCACATATTAACAGTTGGCAGCCCTGGTTGCTCCTTAGAATACGCATAGTCATATCTGTTATGGTACACATAGCACATACGAAATTTGGTTGAAATCCAAATGATAGTATTGAAGTTACATGTATTTAAAGTTGGACCTGTCAGCAGGCTTAGAATCATGTTGGTAGCACTGACGTATATAAGTTACTCCAAATTAATATAGAATGTCAGGTACTATACGTGTGCATAGTTTAAAGCTGTCGGCTTGCATACTTTCTGATATATTGGTATTTGGATAAAATAAATTAGGAGCATTTATTAACAGTTGGCAGCCCTGGTAGGTCTTAAGAATACGCTCAGTCATATCTGGTTATGTACACATACAACATACGAAATTTGGTTGAATTCCACTTGATAGTGTAGAAGTTATATGCATTTAAAAATTGGACCTATCAGGAGGCTTATAATCATTTTGGCAACACTGCCATGTTTGGCCTCCTGGAAATTAAACTGAAATATTATGATCTGTACGTGTGCCAATTTTGAAATAGCTCCCATTCATACTTTCCAAGATATCCAACATGGAGCTCAAATTTCTAGTGCGTTTTTTCAGCAGTTGGTAGCACTGACATCATTTTCAAATATGGACGTGAGATATTCCGGTGCACATCTTTACTCATACTAAATTTGGTTTTGATTGCTGCAGCCGTTTAGGAGTTGATAGGGGGGGACACACACACAGCCAGACAGACAGACAGACAGACAGACAGAAGGACAGACAGACAGACACACATTTGCCCGATCTCATAAGACTACTTTTTCCTCATTTTTGCAAAATGTGAAAAGTAGGCTAAAAATCTTAAACATTTCTAGAATTTCAAGTTGAACTTAATTACACAGGCTGAATGCAAGTTTAAACAAATAGTTGAATACAAATCATGTATTAATGAATTAATATTAACGTTGTTTGAATAAAGTGGACACTCAAATTTCACAGAACACAATCCAGCCGCCTAGGAGATTTTTCAAAACGGAAACTACCTCTGTACTGGTGACTTCAATTTCCCGGTGATAATCAGTGCTGCTAGTCCAGTTAGCCTGTCTGCACCCATGGTATTCCTAAGATATGTTTTCAGCCGACGTAGTGTAGAAAATGACCTCTCAGCAGTGCTTGTGGACACAGGGATGGTACACAAAATTCTTAACAATGTGTGGATATTAGGAAACAAGTCCTTGTCACATAGATTCAACACATCGATTGCGTTTTAGGAATATTAGCGTGGGTCTTGAAGCTCTTGTGCCACAGTTCAAACTCAGCCATAAGCAGGCCTATGTTGTGTCCTCCACTTTCAATTGCCATTCTTATAAAAATTACCTAGCTGTAAGAAATCAAGTTGCATTTTTTCCTGTAAGGTTTCTTCATGTGTATGTGATGCATTGGCTGATGGCAGTAAGCACTCAAAACTCTTTAATAAGTCTTTATGCTTGATGAATCGAGATTCCAATGAAATACTGAAAGAGTCAATCCAAGGGATGAAAACAGATCTTTTATATTATAATTCTGGAGTTTCTGCTGGTATGTTGCTTCTGTTCAGTTGTCTTCCAACTGTTCGAGGCATCGAAATTATTGAACCGCAGTTATTAGCAATTTTGGTAGCTTCTTCAAACAACGAGTGAAATTCTTGATCTGCATTTTTTCTTAGAGATTTTAAGCTTTCAATCACAGTTTCAGCGTATGTAATTGCAGACGATAAATCTAAATCAGTTCACTGAAGCTTTTTGCTTACGTTTACAGTGTAACCAAGCAGTTTTTCTGATGCCACGAGAGAAATTATAAATTCACCTTGACTTAAGGAGTTTAGTAGTATTAGAGCTCCTGAAGAAGGTTCCCTGTCATTCCAGTTTTTAATCTCCTCTAACGCTACTTCAATAGGTTGCAACAGTTATTTCATAACAAAAATAGCATCGTGCTTTTGTACCCATCTCGTTGGACAAAGCTGCAGGAGTTTTTTCTTGTTGGTTTCAAGATTTACCTCAGATTCAATGCACTGTTTTAAAACTGCTTGTCTTTTAGGAGTGTTAAAAATATCCCACAACTTCTCCACTATTCCAAAGAAGTTCCTGATTAATACAACCTCAGACGCGGTCGACAATGTCAGAGATTTGTCAATCGGTTTCATTCGGCAGTCCATAACTCTTTTAAAGTTAGCTGCGCTTACACATGAGTCTTTATGATACTGCGAGTTTGCATGTTTTTCAAACTTTTCTAGTGCTTTTCCAGTTACAAAAACCTTCTTCAACAAGTTGTCCAGTATGTTGAGCGTTACTCTTACCTACTTCCTTTTTTGGGAAAAGCATACAATGGACACAGTATGCAGAGTCTTCAATTTCAGAATACGAAAGCCAGGTATATTTCTTTAGCCATGAAAACGAAAATTTTCGTTGTTGGTTCCCATGTGATCTAAAAGGAAAGTTAAAGTTGCTCTGAGGAACCCATTTGTCATTCAAAACTTTGAACATTTCATTGTCCGTCAACACTTTGATTTTAAATAAAGAAATGTCAGTAGTGGTTTTGTACGGGTTCAAGGTCCTCCACCTCCACACCCTCCGCACAAGATGGCGGCAGCCCGATAACTCCCGAACCCGTGGTCGGATTTTGACGAATGAGGTGTCATTGAACTCGGGCTGACACCCCCTTTCCAATGGACAACATATTTCAACCCCGAAAATAAAACCTACCCCTACTAGGGGGTGAAATTGTAATTTTTTAGAGAATCTCTCTTTCCAATTGCAACATGAGAGATTTTGAATGCTAATATGGAATGAAACGTTGTTCTACACAAGAGACACGTGTGCGGTGGAAAGCCACTATGAATTAGCATGCCCACTCAGGGCTTTTGTAAGAGGGTGGGGGAGTGGATCCCTCTGGGTGGGTTATTGTTGACAGGTCATTGTTGACAGGTCATTGTTGACAGGTCATTGATAACAGGTCCTTGTGGACAAGTCGTTGTGGACGAGTCCTTGTGGACAGGTCCTTGTGGACGAGTCCTTGTTGACAGGTTATTGATGACAGGTCCTTGTGGACGAGTCCTTGTGGACGAGTCATTGTTGACGAGTCCTTGTGGGCAGGTCCTTGTGGATGAGCCCCTTTGGACTGGTCCCTACGGACTAGCCCATGAATTTATTTAAATTATGTCAAAGGGCCTGACTACATTTGCGTGTAAAGCAATGTGTTGAACTGACGTTGTTCACCAGTCCTTACTACTACAATTGGAAAACGATATGAAAGGAATTGATTAACCAGACATGAGTTAACTACCAACGAAACACTTTGGCGACTCTGCTTGTTATTGACCAATGAGTAGGGTTTTAGAAAAACTGTTTGCTATTTTGGGTTATAAACAAAAAATGCTTAGAACTTTTGAGCGACTATGTTTGCTAAACAAGACATTATATCAGAGACGATTAGGATTCTTATGTAGCTCAGACAAGGAAAGCATTTCTACAGAATCTCTTGACATTGAATATAGATTTAGGTATTAGAAAGTCATTTTGAAGGCCTTTGTCTGGAGCGTGGCACTCTATAAAAGTAAAACTTAGACAATTGGTGTAGCAGAAAAGTGGAGAATTGAAGTGTTTGAAATGTGGTGTTACAGGAGAATGATGAAGATTAGATGGGTAAATAGGGTTACTAACAAAGAGGTATTAAGACGAGTGGGGGAGAAGAGATGTATCTGGCGACTGTTAATGAAGTAAAGAGATAGGTTGGTAGGACACGTGCTAAGACACCCAAGAATAGCAAACTTAGTTATGGAAGAAAGGTTCGAGGACGAGAACTGTAGGGGTAGACCAAGTTTAGAATATGTTAAACAGATAGCCTTGAATGTAGGGTGTGGTAGCTATATAGAGATGAAACGATTATCTCGGGACAGATAGGCGCTGAGATCTGCATTAAACCAGTCAAAGGACTAAAGACTCAAACAACAACATGTACGTTCACCAAAATAATGTTGTGTAACGGTAAATGTTAGTCAACGAACAGTAATGCATTACTAAAACCCATGACACGATACCTAAGAGCTTTTCTAAAATGATTTTTAAAATGCCTTTAACCCTATATTGAACACCCAGTTCACAAGACTCATAACTGCAATGTTATGGTAAAACAAAACAAAATCTATATTTCAAAACAAGCAAGTGGTTTAGTCAATGTATACTGGAAAAAGTTTTGTAAACACTCAAGTCCTCAAGACCAATTAAATTAGTAACTGTCAGGTTGGCCGAGTGGTTAAGGTGTTTGACTTAAGATCAAATTTCTGTATAAGGAAGCAAGGGTTCGAATCCCTTACCTGACATAACTATTGCCTTAACATGGCTTGGTCACACTGTATTATTATGATACTCGGTACACAAACCATAGATATAGTGTATTGTTTAAGGCCACTCTCTTTCTGAACATAGAGACTGTTGATGGTTAACAATTGTATTAATAGTGGGACATGGGGATAGTAATTAAGAAAAACAGACAATACCCATACATTAATTTTATTAAATTCATTTTATAACAGTTACACACTGAATTCAACTCTATCTCTTTACCATTGTTCGATATAGATTTTTAAACACAACGCTTGTTGTAGATCCTTTTACAACTTTCTCCAGGTACTCTTGCTCTTAAAAACTGGGGAAGCCGCAATGGTTTTATAAACATAAAACCCTCATCCTCTTCTTTTTCATAATTATCATAATCATCATCATTATGAATATTATCATCAAAATTATTATAGTCATTGTCACCATCATTATCATCATCATCATCATTCTCAACATCACTAGAACTATCCAATTCCTCTTGTTTGTTTTCCACAGGGACCTCATGTAGAGTCTGCGTTGCTTTTGATAGTGTTAAGGGTTTTTTGAACGATGATATTTGTCCTAACATGTCTTTTTGAGGTGATGATGAATGCTTTTTAACAAACAATGCACTATCTTGAGCAGCAGTATATTTTTTTTTTTGGACTTGTTTTTTTTACCTGGGTTAGAGTATTTTGCGTATTTAAATGTGTATTAATTTGAGATTCACAATGATGTTCTTTTGAAGTAAGTACGTTGGAGTCTTTTGTTTTGATCATTCCTCGACACTTTTTGGATCGTTGTTTTGAACATCGCCAAATAACAGTTCCATCTTTATTGGTTGTTTTTACAATATATGTATATCCTTTATAGAAGACACATGGCTTGCCATGACTGGTTGTTGAGACTTCCATATCAACTAATACATATGAATTAAATTTTAGTAAAGTCACATGAACAATCTTTAGATTACAAGTGATTTACACAAACACACACATACACACTTTCCTAAATGTCAAGATTTATGGATGTTGTTTACCGCCAACATCTGCTTACTGCGTATGACAAGGCTGGAGACTGGCAGGTGAGACGGTCTTTCACGACGTGAACACTGCAACAGGCAGTAGTCAACTGACAATATTCTTATACCCTAGTCAAGGTTAACAGGTACTTACTGTGTATGACAAGACCGTACACTCGTAGGTTAGACAGTATTTTTTTGTTTGTTGCTAACGATCCCATATATACCCTAGACATGTTAGTTCTGAACACTTAGTGGTTAATTCTATATATATTGAATTTAAATACACAGCTTATACAAGCACGTTTTGCGGATGGGAGGGGTGAGAGGCTGACAAAAAAGGAAATGTTTTAGTTTAATGAAACGTCATGTCCTAGTAGGCGTGATTTATAGTAGACGCAATTGATAGTAGACGTAATTGATAGTAGGTGTAATTGATACTAGACGTGATTAATAGTAGACGCAATTGATACTAGGCGTGATTGATAGTAGGCGTGATTTGTAGTAAGCGCAATTCATAGTAGGCTCAATTGATAGTAGATGCAATTGATAGTAGGCGTGATTGATAGTAGGCGCGATTGATAATAGACGTAATTTGGCATGGGCGCGACTTAGATCATTTTTGATATCAAAAAGTAACAGTGTCAATGTTTATACAAAGTACAAGGTAGAGAGGGGGTATTTTAATACTTAACCTCAGCTCACTTAACATAACCAAACTTTACCTAACCTAACTTTGTCACGTGACATGTTCTACAAGTTTAGACTTGCTTTAAGACTGATTATGTCGTCATAGATTGATGGGAGGGGTGAGAGGCTGGCAAAAAGGAAATATTTTAGTTTAATGAAACGTCATGTCTTAGTAGGCGTGATTTATAGTAGACGCAATTGATAGTAGGCGTGATTGATAGTAGGGGTGATTTGACATGAGCGCGATTTATAGTAGACGCAAATGATAGTAGGCTTGATTGATAGTAGGCGTGATTGATAGTAGGCGCGATTGATAGTAGGCGCAATTTGACATGGGCGCGACTCAGATCATTTTGAAATCATAAAGTTAGAGTGTCAATGTTTATACAAAGTACAAGGTAGAGAGGGGGTATTTTAAGACATAACCTCAGCTCATTTAACATAACCTAACTTTACCTAACCTAACTTTGTCACGTGACATGTTCTACAAGTTTAGACTTGCTTTAAGACTGATTATGACGTCATAGATTGATGGGAGGGGTGGGAGGCTGACAAAAAAGGAAATGTTTTGGTTTAATGAAAAGTCATGTCCTAGTAGGCGCGATTGGCAGTAGACGCAATTGATAGTAGACGCGATTAATAGTAGACGCAATTGATAGTAGGCGTGATTTGACATGAAAGCGATTTATAGTAGAGGCGAAAAATAGTAGGCGCGATTGATAGTAGGCGTAATTAGACATGGGCGAGATTTATAGTGGACGCAATTGATAGTAGGCGCGATTGATAGTAGGTGTAATTGATAGTAGGCGCGATTTGACATGAGCGCGATTTATAGTAGACGCAAATGATAGTAGGCGTGATTGATAGTAGGCGTGATTGATAGTAGGCGCAATTTGACATGAGCGCGATTTATAGTAGACGCAAATGATATTATGCGCGATTGATAGTAAGCGTAATTAGACATGGGCGTGATTGATAGTAGGTGTAATTGATAGTACGCGTGATTGATAGTAGGCGTAATTGATAGTTGGCACGATTGATAGTAGGTGCACAATTGATAGTAGACGTGATTGATAGTAGGCGAGATTTATATTAGGCGCATTTGATAGTAGGTGTAATTGATAGTAGACGCGATTCATAGTAGACGCAATTTGTAGTAGATGCAATTGGTAGTAGACGCAATTGAAAGTAGGTGAAATTGATAGTAGGCGTGCATGATAGTAGGCGCGATTGATAGTAGACGTGATTGATATGGGCGCGACTCAGATCACTTTCGATATCACAAAGTTACAGTGTCAATGTTTATACAAAGTACAAGGCTGAGAGGGGGTATTTTAAGACTTAACCTCAGTTCACCTAACATAACCTAACTTTACCTAACCTAACTTTGTCACGTGACATGTTCTACAAGTTTAGACTTGCTTTAAGGCTGACTATGACTATGACGTCATAGATTGATGAGAGGGGTGGGAGGCTGACAAAAAAGGAAATGTTTTGGTTTAATGCAAAGTCATGTCCTAGTAGGCGCGATTGGTAGTAGACGCAATTGATAGTAGGCGCGATTAATGGTAGGCGCAATTGATAGTAGGCGTGATCAGGTACTTACTGCATATCAAAGGGCTGTACACTCGTGTGTTAGACACTCTATCTTGTTAAGGACCCCTATATTCCCTATACAAGGCTATACATGTTAGTTCTAAACACTTAGTGGTTATTTGTATATTAAATTTATATACACAGGTTATACAAGCACGTTTTTTCACACAGTAAAACTTAGTCAAATAGCCACATGCGACACGCAAAGTATGTTTCCGCTATCTAGCGGTGACTATGGAAACTACCTGAACATATCCTAATCTAATCCTATCTAACCTCACCTGACGTGACCATACCGGTTTGTAAGCAACAACAACAACAACACACTAAGATTCCATGAATTCCAGAGTACTTTTAGATTAATTATCGACTCTCAACTCTTATAACTATGTCTATCCCACTCTGTCAAAAACACGATATATTTTTTTAAATTTTTGCTTGATGTCAATACTAAAGTGATAATGGGATTTCCGATCCTAACACTATAAATTCATTACCCCCCCCCCTCCCCACTCTTATCTCGGTCTCGACAACAACCATGCCTATTGTTATTATGTCAGATGATGTAATGTTCGGGTGCAAAAGTGGGTGCAAAAGTGGGGTGTAAAAGTGGTACCCTATTTGTAATGGCTTATTTGACAAGTTATTTTGTGGTACCCTATTCGTAATGGCTTATTTCACAAGTTGTTTTTTGTCAATGTATTTAGAGGATATTTCTCTTGTTCATGGAAAGTATCTCAGCCCTTTTTATGATAGCATAATGCTTACCGTCATGTTTGTAAGCAACAACAACACACTAAAATTCCAAGAATCCAAACTACTCTAAGGTTAATGATGATCTCTCAACTCCATTCCACGCCTAGTCAAAAACAATATACATTTCAAATTTTTCAAAAAAGGTAAATTGGGAAAGTAGGCTATATATTTAAACTAAAAATCATATGCTAACTCTAACACCTACGTCTATCCCACTCTCAGTCAAAAAATATATATTCTTTAAATTTTTCCCAAAAAATATTTGGAAAGTAGGCTATAATTTGAAAACTAATCATCCTAAAATGTCATATATAGACTCAAACCAATGGCTTTTATGTCCTTAATCGTTAGAACAAAACATGGAATTTATGACATTTTTCCAAATATTGATAATTTTTTAAAATAGGCTATATTTTGTAAACTATGAATTACACAAAAAAAATGTGTTTGACGTAAATGACAGGTATTTACCCCCTCTACCCACAAACCAAGTCCTAGGTCTCTGGGACAAAATCTAAAACGGTTCAATTTTGAAAGTAGACGATATTTTGACAACTAATCATTCTAAAAGGTCATATATAGACTCAAACAAATGTCCTTTAAGTCCGTTAACGTTGGAACAAAACTTAACATTTTTTCATTTTTTCAAAAAAAAGTCCAATTTTGCAAAATTGCCTATATTTTGGAAAACTAAGAATTGGTTCCAAAATGGCGGTCGTAGCTTAACTCAACCTAACCTAACCCTACGAGGAGTGATCAAAAAGTTCCAAAATGGCTGCCGTAGCTTAACTTAATATTTGATTGATCCCTGTTGATTGACCCCTTTTGATTGATCTCTGTTGATGTATCCCTTTGGACTGGTCCCTGTTGACTAGCCCCTTTGGACGGGTCCTTTTTAAAGGGGGAGTCATTTTTGTACGGGTCCCGGAGGACGGGTCCTTGTTGACGGGTCCCTGTGGGCAGATCCTTTGGACTGATCCCTATGGACTGGCCCGTGCATTTTATCCAAATTATGTCAAAGGGACCCGCCCGCAGGGACCCTTCAACAAGGACCCGTCCTCCGGGACCCGTAAAAAATGACTCCCCCTTTAAAAAGGACCCGTCCAAAGGGGCTAGTCAACAGGGACCAGCCCAAAGAGATACATCAACAGAGATCAATCAAAAGAGGTCAATCAACAGGGATCAATCAAAGATTAAGTTAAGCTACGGCAGCCACCTTAGAACTTTTTGATCACACCTCGTAGGGTTAGGTTAGGTTGAGTTAAGCTACGACCGCCATTTTGGAACTAATTCTTAGTTTTCCAAAATATAGGCAATATTGAAAATTGGACTTTTTTTGGAAAAAATGAAAAAATGTTAAGTTTTGTTCTAACGTTAAAGGACTTAAAGGACATTTGTTTTAGTCTATATATGACTTTTTAGAATGATTAGTTTTCAAAATATCGCCTACTTTCAAAATTGAACCGTTTTGGATTTTGTCCCAGAGACCTGGGACTTGGTTTGTGGGTAGAGGGGGTAAATACCTGTCATTTATGTCAAACACATTTTTTGTGTAATTCATAGTTTACAAAATATAGCCCATTTTTAAAAATGATCAATATTTGGAAAAATGTCATAAATTCCATGTTTTGTTCTAACGATTAAGGACATAAAAGCCATTGATTTGAGTCTATATATGACTTTTTAGGATGATTAGTTTTCAAATTATAGCCTACTTTCCAAATATTTTTTGGAAAAATTTAAAGAATATATTTTTTTTTGACTGAGAGTGGGATAGTCGTAGGTGTTAGAGTTAGCATATGATTTTTACTTTAAATATATTGTGCCCAACTCTAGGAATGGGTATTCCAAGATTCAGACACCTAGATATCAAGGGAAAGGCTACAGCCGCTTTTGAAAGTTGAGATATTTGAATATCGCGCTACATTGCTTCTAGAAGCAATTGGAAAGAATATACCGCTAAGAGCATGTCAAGTGACGTAGCGAGTAATAGCAGAGGTCGAGGCTATTTATTGATTAAATAGTTAGCCATGGAGTAGAGACTTGAGACTTGGAACAGATTACTGGCACGGCCAAATGAAAGAGAATGCACTTAGTATCATGTAAATCGGACCAGGGATACCAGAGATATGAGGATTTCCAGATTTCAGCTGATTCAGCGTGACCCTGACCGTTTTGAATAAAAGCCGGCCGGCTCAAGCAACTTTAGCTCACTTCGAATCAAGCACTTGCCTAGCAAGGTGCTATTACGCTGAGCCAAGGCACATGGTTGCCGGATCTACGCAGAAGTTATTAACAAAATTGTGATAGTCACAAAAGTGCTGCGCTACGAGTGGAACTTAGTAAGTTTCCGGAAGAGATAATCACTAAGGTGATAGTTATTTTTCGACAGACACTGGTGAAATATTTTTATTTTCACATGGACATATGCTAGACTTTGTCTAGAATAATACTTTGTCACAGTCCAGTAATAACCTAATACTTGGATATTTTAGTCCAATTCAGTCAGTTTCATATTTGTAACTTAATAACCACTCCGATCTTTCAGTATATTGAAGGCCAGTCTATCACGGTGTTGTTCATTAGCCAATGCAGGGAAACTACATGTTGCTTCGCGCATGGTAGATGGTGTGAAGCCATGCCCAGGGAACGATCTTCAGAACAGCCGTTGATTGGTTTAGACTGTCAGTGTTTTCTTGTACTGAAACGATTACCGTGAGTTACGTTACAACTGACATATCTGAGAATAGATCACTTAGATCTGACCCCATTTAAGCAAACTGTTATGGCTTTAATAGAAGCCAATATTAAAATGGATCAACAATTACTTCAAACGTCAAGAGATATTACCACTATGTCTTGCTAGACAGGTTGTGGGTATATAATGGCGGCCGATACAAGCATTATACGTGCTTGCCCGATAGGGCATGTTTATGGATAAATCTGGTACAGACCAGGTTCACTACGCTTCAAGACCATCAAGAAATGTAAGCCACATTTTGACTTTATATTATGCCTAGCTAATTGGAACAAACTATTTTTCTGCAGATGACCAACACATTTATTTTTTCTTCGTATTTAAATCTTGCAATGATTTACGCAAGACATATTAGAGTTATTCTTAGTATTTTCAGCACTCAGAACAGTTTAGGATCGATGACCGAGCATATCGAGCATTTATTTGAATATTTCATATTTTTGGGAAGTCACGGAAAACCGTCGATGTAACTGTAAAAGTTAAATTATTTTTGTTGAGGAATTGATATTTTTTTCCGTATTCGAAGGTTCGAACATGTGGATTCTCACATAATGAGATGATAATTAAATATATTTAAAATAATATAACTAATAATAGTAATAATAATAATCCACTAATAATAATAATAATGATTTTTATAACTTTTCTAAATAATTTTGGATCTTATATTTTCTAATAATCATATGTATTGAGAGAGAGCTTATGAAGTAGTTTAATCATTTCTAGTCTGGAACAGGAGATTTTCCGAAGGAGAGTGGTTAGCGCAAGCCCGCATTCAACCAACATTTCAGTTCTGGTTGAACAGTTAATATTTGCAATGAGCAAAGTATATTTTTCAGATAACACGGAGAGGCATGAAACGGGAAGTTAATGGTATTTGTATCAAATAGGATATTTTTGTATTTATATAAAATCATGACATAAATACACATTCAAAAGTGAAATAAAGATTTTCATAAGTATGGTAAATTCACGGGTTGAACTGAATGGTAAAATAAAATAAACTTGTAAGTTTATTAATCTTCCAGTGTTGATAACAAGCAGAGGCTTGATTTATTGTATAAATTTTGGGAAGAAAATTTATGTGTGTGGAGTAGTTGAAATGCCATTCCCAGGTGCGCATGTTTAAGTCGCAGGAATTAGGAGGTTTTTTCGAGCATCAATCAAATAGCAGGTTCGATGGCTCAGGTTTATAGGAGTATTGGAACTACACATTTCGTCGTATGAATGACCCGAAGGTTATTTCTTATAAACCATCAGTTCTTATTTCAACCTTGTTTACGGATTCCATTAAGACTTTGATTTTGCTAGAACCCGGATTTGTCATGATAGTAGTTTTCTTCTTCAGAGGGAGACCTTTGCCGTTGTTGTTGGAATATTGTGTTCATACACAAATAATAGAATGGGCCACTGCCAATTAAAAATAATTCTATAACCATGAATAATTTGAAGGATGTTTTCAATCCTAGTACCATGAACTAAATGAATTTATTATGAAGCTACAATTCTTATTTCCGCATTCTGTCGAAGAATTGCAAGTTGTGAAAGTTACTAAAATGGCTACTAATATAAATATTTTTCATAATAATGATTCCAAGTGGAAAATTGAATAGTTGAATGGTCCAACAATTTATTGATCAAGTTGATGATTCAGAAATCATATATTTTGTTAGGAACTTGAAGTTCATAATCGAGTCACTTCTCGAAATGTTTATCGTCAGAAGAACAATTAATTTTTGTTGTGCTTCGCACAGTTCTTCGATGCTATGCTCAAGGTCAAATACTTTTCAGATGTTATTAATATGTGTACATAATTTGTGTTGATTCAGAAATAATAATATTTTTTTGACAAATTTTTGAAACTGGAAAAATAAGTGAAAGTTAAAAATTCTATGAACATTTATTCTACGAGTGTTAATATTATGTAAAAATTCAAACAGTGAACTACGATATTTCTAGTAGAGATAATTAAATTTGAACTGGATTTAATCATAAATAATTTTGGAACACAGTCTACAGGACTGATAATCAGACTTGTGTTTCCAAAAAATAATTGTCCAATGTGTTTGGAAAATTTCTGTACATTGTGTAAATAGGAGTGTGGGTCGCCACACGTGAATGATGCTGCTTTGAGCATTTTATTTTGCGGTCAATTTTAAATTCAAAATAAAATGAGATAATTTTACATGATGTGTTATGCCCAGTTGAATCTCCTTCTATCCTTATTGTTGCATTGAGCCAAAAATCAGTAAAGCATTTTTTTCATTTGATGTCGTTTTTGCGATTAGCTTTAACCCATCTGGCGCCCCGGGATATTTTGACTCTCGTGCTGACTGATTATTGGTAAAATGCATATGTGGTCGTGTGGACTCCGGTCTAAACGGGCACATAAAATAAGATAGAGAGAGAAATGGCGCCCAACGTGGGGTCTCGAGTTAGACACGGTCAATCGCATGCCGATTTAAATTGTGATAATTTTTTCTATAAATATTTTGGGAGTTGAGAGATGTCTGGTTTGGATGAATAAATTAGTAGGAAACCCAATTAGTGGGGAAAATTAAAAGTTTAACAGGTTAATAATTAGAATGGGTTTGATTATTTTTGATAATGGCTTAACCATTAGGGCGTCAAGTAAATTCAGTAGTAAACGTTCGATGACTGGACATACGCATCATTAGAATCCAGGTGGAGGATATTTGAGAACTTGCATATTTTTCATGTGATATTGTGGTAAATGTAATTCGTAAAAGTAGAGAATTTTGTTTTTCCATCACGTCGACATTAGGACAAATCTCATTTTATTAGAGTGTTCCAATTAGCTATTCATATTTCTTGTTCTAGTTATAAGCTTGTGTTTGCCAATATTGTATACCCCTAAGTTTTGAATAATAATTGAAAATTGTGGAAGAGATGATGAGGATGATGAGGAGTTTGGAGGAGAGTTCAAAAGAGGCTGGACTGCGTGTAGCAGCCATTATGAAAGAAAATACAGAGGCTTTGGAAAAGAAACTTAAGGAAAATTTTGATAAACTTAAAGAAAGTTTAAATGATAAAATTAAAGAAAATTCTGATTCTTTAGAAAATAAACTTAAAGAAAGTTTAAATGAGAAACTTAAAGAAAATTCTGATTCTTTAGAAAATAAACTTAGAGAAAATTTAAATCATAAACTTAAAGAAAATTCTGATTCTTTAAAAGGTAACTTGAAAGAAAGTTTAGAGGATAAACTCAAGGAAAATTCTGATTTGTTAGAGAGCAGGTTAAAAGATAACTTGAAAGAAAATTTAAATAGTAAATTTAATTCAATGGAAAATAAATTTAAAGAGAATTCCGAAATTTTGAAAATGTCACTTGAGAGTAAAATGTCTAAATTATGCGAAAAAACACATGAGCTCGAAACTTCATTAGCTACTAACGCAAGTTTAATGGACGATAAGTTTCGCGATGCCGATCTCTGATCCCAAAGCTTAGCTGATAGGATAGAACATGGTCTTAGGAAAGTTGGTGAAGACATGATCAACCTAGAAGTCAGAGTGAAGAAAGAGAGTAATGAGATGGGAATTCTAGTTGTTCAACGGTTGACAGAACAATTCAAAGAACTTGTAATGGGAGAAATAAGAGAAGGTGTGATTAATGAATTGCAAACTGAAATTAAAACCACAGTTGTCAATGAAATTAAAGACACACTCAAGCTGGAGAACCAAGAAGGAATCAAGGAGATTAGGGAATCTTTGTCATCCCATATTCAAGTAATTTCCAAAGATATCCAAGCAACTCAGAAGGACATATCAGATATGACGGGGTCATTGAAAAGTCACGAGGCTGTTATGAACCAGATATCCACTGATGTCAAGGAGAATTGTAAGGAAACCGAAGCAATTAAAAAAATGGCAGAAGAAAACCATAAGGAACTTGAGGCTATGAAAACCCAAATCAAGGACGAGAAACAGTCTGACCATCTGTTAAAAATGCCAAGTGTAAGAGGAAAAGAACCGATACAGATAAATCTAGGAGCAGCTAGAGAAACTGATAGTCAAAGACAGGATGAGGTCAGGACAGTATTTCAATCCAACCCCATAATTGTATTCAAGAATGTAGAGGATAAGCCTTCTAAATTTTCAGGTCGAAATTCTGTGACACCCGTAGAATTTTTGAGAGAAGCAGGTGACTACCTGAAAGATTCCAAGATCCCTAAGGAAAGACAGATCCGAGTGATAGGGAAATTTTTGGAAGGTCCTGCACTTCTTTGGTTTAGAGCTTTTAGGTCCACTCTAACCAATTTTGAGGAGTTTTCCCGTGGGTTATTAAAAAGTTTTGGTCCCCGGAAACCCAACAGCAAGTCAGAGCAGAATTATATTCGAAGAGATTCTCGACGTCACAACCTACTCGATACTCTACGTACTTTTCTGGACAGCTTTCTAAACTACGACATTTAGATCCACCGATGCCAGATAATGAATTAATTACAGCATTAATACGTCAGTTTCCAGCAGACGTCCAAAGGACTTTGATCGCTGCTGACATCTATAATATGGAGCAATTTGACGAGGTATTGCAGAAGCTGGATCATACGATCGCTCAATTCTTCCATCAGAAGGGAGGAAAGAATAACAACGATGTGTACGCTGTTATGGCCGATAGTTATTCCCAAACACCTCGAGAGATTCGAGAGGGGCGAGAAGAGAAAACACCGAGGGAAGAGCCCAATAAAAGAGGATGGAATCAGTACAGTAACAGATACAGTTACAAGCCTTATGCGAGACCGGATGGTGGAAATCGATATAATACTCGATGGAGAAGGCCAAGGGATAATCAAGGAAGGTACCAGGAAAGAAGATACTATGGTAGAAACAACTACAATAACAGAGGGAATTTGAATACTCGTCAGTCCAATGAAGAGTTCAACGAGGAGACGAGAAAGAACTTGGAAGCAAGACACCAAGATAACTTGCAGTTTTTGGAGCAGAGGCACAATGAACCAGGTCCATCGGGAACACAACAATCCCGGGGGAATGGAAACGAAAAAAAAACTTCGAATTCACAGTAGAAGATAGAATTTTTAACATTTTCACTTCCAGAATTATTAAATGGCAAGTAGAGGATGATTACTTAATTCAACAGAATGATGAACGGAAAGAAATGGGTACAACAATTAGAATGCCAATCATATCATGCGAAGTATTCGGTATGCCTGTCGATACTTTGATTGATACTGGGGCTATGCTTTGTCTTGTGAGTGAGAAGCTTTATATTCTGTGGAAGCTCAAAGAGAATTTAGAGGAGATTCCAGTATCAGGAATTAAGATCCAAGGAATAATACCCAACAAGATATCTCTGTGTAAAACACAATTATACTTATGTATTACTATTGGAGGACATGATTTCCGACATGTGTTTGTAGTAATGAAGGACATGGCTTTTGACATGATATTGGGAGCGGATTTCATTCAGAAATATCAAGCAGTGATAGACATGAAGACAGAGACGATCAGATTCAAGAATACCGAAGAGATTAACTTCGAGGGAAAAGAAGAGGAAGACATCGAGGGAGATGCTCAATGGTCTCTGATTTTTCATGAAGCTGAAGGAAGAGAAGTCTACACTGAGAAGGAGTCCCCAGAGCTAGGGAAATTTTTGGAAGAGTATCACGATATTTTTGATATTAAACCTGGTGAAATTAAAGATTTTGAACATCGTATTGTGGATGTAAACAACAATGGAAGCTATGAAATCGCCAATACACGAACTGGTAACATCGTGGGAATTTATAATGCATCGAATTTGAAAATTTACTATTCAAGAACTAAATGATTTAATGTGTAGATAGAAAAAATAAAAATTTTTCAATTTTTATTTTTTGCTGGGTGTGGGGTGGATGTGCCCAACTCTAGGAATGGGTATTCCAAGATTCAGATACCTAGATATCAAGGGAAAGGCTACAGCTGCTTTTGAAAGTTGAGATATTTGAATATCGCGCTACATTGCTTCTAGAAGCAATTGGAAAGAATATACCGCTAAGAGCATGCCAAGTGAGGTAGCGAGTAATAGCAGAGGTCGAGGCTATTTATTGATTAAATAGTTAGCCATGGAGTAGAGACTTGAGACTTGGATCAGATTACTGGTACGGCCAAATGAAAGAGAATGCACTTAGTATCATGTAAATCGGACCAGGGATACCAGAGATATGAGGATTTCCAGATTTCAGCTGATTCAGCGTGACCCTGACCGTTTTGAATAAAAGCCGGCCGGCTCAAGCAACTTTAGCTCACTTCGAATCAAGCACTTGCCTAGCAAGGTGCTACTACGCTGAGCCAAGGCACATGGTTGCCGGATCTACGCAGAAGTTATTTTCAAAATTGTGATAGTCACAAAAGTGCTGCGCTACGAGTGGAACTTAGTAAGTTTCCGGCAGGGAGAATCACTAAGGTGATAGTTATTTTTCGACAGACACTGGTGAAATATTTTTATTTTCACATGGACATATGCTAGACTTTGTCTAGAATAATACTTTGTCACAGTCCAGTAATAACCTAATACTTGGATATTTTAGTCCAATTCAGTCAGTAAAAGTTAAATTATTTTTGTTGAGGAATGGATTTTTTTTCCATATTCGAAGGTTCGAACATGTGGATTCTCACATAATGAGATGATAATTAAATATATTTAAATTAATATAACTAATAATAATAATAATGATTTTTATAACTTTTCTAAATAATTTTGGATCTTATATTTTCTAATAATCATATGTATTGAGAGGGAGCTTATGATGTAGTTTAATCATTTCTAGTCTGGAACAGGAGATTTTCCGAAGGAGAGTGGTTAGCGCAAGCCCGCATTCAACCAACATTTCAGTTCTGGTTGAACAGTTAATATTTGCAATGAGCAAAGTATATTTTTCAGATAACACGGAAAGGCATGAAACGGGAAGCAAATGATATTTGTATCAAATAGGATATTTTGTATTTATATAAAATCATGACATAAATACACATTCAAAAGTGAAATAAAGATTTTCATAAGTATGGTAAATTCACGGGTTGAACTGAATGGTAAAATAAAATAAACTTGTAAGTTTATTAATCTTCCAGTGTTGATAACAAGCAGAGGCTTGATTTATTGTATAAATTTTGGGAAGAAAATTTATGTGTGTGGAGTAGTTGAAATGCCATTCCCAGGTGCGCATGTTTAAGTCGCAGGAATGAGGAGGTTTTTTCGAGCATCAATCCAATAGCAGGTTCGATGGCTCAGGATTATAGGAGTATTGGAACTACACATTTCGTCGTATGAATGACCCGAAGGTTATTTCTTATAAACCATCAGTTCTTATTTCAACCTTGTTTACGGATTCCATTAAGACTTTGATTTTGCTAGAACCCGGATTTGTCATGATAGTAGTTTATTCTTCTTCAGAGGGAGACCTTTGCCGTTGTTGTTGGAATATTGTGTTCTTACACAAATAATAGAATGGGCCACTGCCAATTAAAAATAATTATATAACCATGAATAATTTGAAGGATGTTTTCAATCCTAGTACCATGAACTAAATGAATTTATTATGAAGCTACAATTCTTATTTCCGCATTCTGTCGAAGAATTGCAAGTTGTGAAAGTTACTAAAATGGCCACTAATATAAATATTTTTCATAATAATGATTCCAAGTGCAAAATTGAATAGTTGAATGGGTCCAACAATTTATTGATCAAGTTGATGATTCAGAAATCATATATTTTGTTAGGAACTTGAAGTTCATAATCGAGTCACTTCTCGAAATGTTTAACGTCAGAAGAACAATTAATTTTTGTTGTGCTTCGCACAGTTCTTCGATGCTATGCTCAAGGTCAAATACTTTTCAGTTGTTATTAATATGGGTACATAATTTGTGTTGATTCAGAAATAATAATATTTTTTTGACAAATTTTTGAAACTGGAAAAATAAGTGAAAGTTAAAAATTCTATGAACATTTATTCTACGAGTGTTAATATTATGTAAAAATTCAAACCGTGAACTACGATATTTCCAGTAGAGATAATTAAATTTGAACTGGATTTAATCATAAATCATTTTGGAACACAGTCTACAGGACTGATAATCAGACTTGTGTTTCCAATGTGTTTGGAAAATTTTTGTACATTGTGTAAATAGGAGTGTGGGTCGCCACACGTGAATGATGCTGCTTTGAGCATTTTTGCAGTCAATTTTAAATTCAAAAAAAAAAGAGATAATTTTACATGATGTGTTATGCCCAGTTGAATCTCCTTCTATCCTTATTGTTGCATTGAGCCAAAAATCAGTAAAGCATTTTTTTCATTTGATGTCGTTTTTGCGATTAACTTTAACCCGTCTGGCGCCCCGGGATATTTTGACTCTCGTGCTGACTGATTATTGGTAAAATGCATATGTGGTCGTGCGGACTCCGGTCTAAACGGGCACAATATAGCCTACTTTCCCAATTTACCTTTTTTTTAAAATTTGAAATGTATAATGTTTTTGACTAGGCGTGGAATGGAGTTGAGAGACCATCATTAACCTTAGAGTAGTTTGGATTCTTGGAATTTTAGTGTGTTGTTGTTGCTTACAAACATGACGGTAAGCATTATGCTATCATAAAAAGGGCTGAGATACTTTCCATGAACAAGAGAAATATCCTCTAAATACATTGACAAAAAACAACTTGTGAAATAAGCCATTACGAATAGGGTACCACAAAATAACTTGTCAAATAAGCCATTACAAATAGGGTACCACTTTTACACCCCACTTTTGCACCCACTTTTGCACCCGAACATTACATCATCTAACATAATAAAAAATAGGCATGGTTGTTGTCGAGATCGAGATAAGAGTGGGGGGGGGTAATGAATTTATAGTGATAGGATCGGAAATCCCATTATCACTTTAGTATTGACTTCAAGCGGAAATTTAAAAAAATGTATCGTGTTTTTGACAGAGTGGGATAGACATAGTTATAAGAGTTGAGAGTCGATAATTAATCTAAAAGTACCCTGGAATTCATGGAATCATAGTGTGTTGTTGTTGTTGCTTACAGACCGGTATGGTCACGTCAGGTGAGGTTAGCTAGGTTTAGATTAGGATATGTTCAGGTAGTTTCCATAGTCACCGCTAGATAGCGGAAATATACTCTGCGTGTCGCATGTGGCTATTTGACAAAGTTTTACTGTGTGAAAAAACGTGCTTGTATAACCTGTGTATATAAATTTAATATACAAATAACCACTAAGTGTTTAGAACTAACATGTATAGCCTTGTATAGGGAATATAGGGGTCCTTAATAAGATCGAGTGTCTAACACACGAGTGTACAGCCTTTTGATATGCAGTAAGTACCTGATCACGCCTACTATCAATTGCGCCTACCATTAATCGCGCGTACTATCAATTGCGTCTACTACCAATCGCGCCTACTAAGACATGACTTTTCATTAAACCAAAACATTTCCTTTTTTGTCAGCCTCCCATCCCTCTCATCAATCTATGACGTCATAGTCATAGTCAGCCTTAAAGCAAGTCCAAACTTGTAGAACATATCACGTGACAAAGTTAGGTTAGGTAAAGTTAGGTTATGCTAGGTGAACTTAGGTTAAGTCTTAAAATACCCCCTCTCAGCCTTGTACTTTGTATAAACATTGACACTGTAACTTTGTGATATCGAAAGTGATCTGAGTTGCGCCCATATCAATCACGTCTACTATCAATCGCGCCTACTATCAAGCACACCTACTATCAATTGCAAATACTATCAATTGCGTCTACTACCAATTGCATCTACTATAAATTGCGTCTACTATGAATCGCGTCTACTATCAATTACACCTACTATCAAATGCGCCTAATATAATTCTCGCCTACTATCAATCACGTCTACTATCAATTGTGCGCCTACTATCAATCGCGCCAACTATCAATTACGCCTACTATCAATCACGCGTACTATCAATTACACCTACTATCAATCACGCCCATGTCTAATTACACTTACTCTCAATCGTGCCTACTATCATTTGCGTCTACTATAAATCGCGCTCATGTCAAATTGCGCCTACTATCAATCACGCCTACTATCAATCACGCCTACTATCATTTGCGTCTACTATAAATCGCCCTCATGTCAAATCGCGCCTACTATCAATTACACCTACTATCAATCGCGCCTACTATCAATTGCGTCCACTATAAATCTCGCCCATGTCTAATTACGCCTACTATCAATCGCGCCTACTATTTTTCGCCTCTACTATAAATCGCTTTCATGTCAAATCACGCCTACTATCAATTGCGTCTACTATTAATCGCGTCTACTATCAATTGCGTCTACTGCCAATCGCGCCTACTAGGACATGACTTTTCATTAAACCAAAACATTTCCTTTTTTGTCAGCCTCCCACCCCTTCCATCAATCTATGACGTCATAATCAGTCTTAAAGCAAGTCTAAACTTGTAGAACATGTCACGTGACAACGTTAGGTTAGGTAAAGTTAGGTTATGTTAAATGAGCTGAGGTTATGTCTTAAAATACCCCCTCTCTACCTTGTACTTTGTATAAACCTTGACACTGTAACTTTATGATATCAAAAATGATCTGAGTAGCGCCCATGTCAAATTGCGCCTACTATCAATCGCGCCTACTATCAATCACGCCTACTATCAATCACGCCTACTATCATTTGCGTCTACTATAAATCGCGCTCATGTCAAATCACCCCTACTATCAATCACGCCTACTATCAATTGCGTCTACTATAAATCACGCCTACTAAGACATGACGTTTCATTAAACTAAAATATTTCCTTTTTGCCAGCCTCTCACCCCTCCCATCAATCTATGACGACATAATCAGTCTTAAAGCAAGTCTAAACTTGTAGAACATGTCACGTGACAAAGTTAGGTTAGGTAAAGTTTGGTTATGTTAAGTGAGCTGAGGTTGAGTCTTAAAATACCCCCTCTCTACCTTGTACTTTGTATAAACATTGACACTGTAACTTTTTGATATCAAAAATGATCTAAGTCGCGCCCATGTCAAATTACGTCTATTATCAATCGCGCCTACTATCAATCACGCCTACTATCAATTGCATCTACTATCAATTGAGCCTACTATGAATTGCGCTTACTACAAATCACGCCTGCTATCAATCACGCCTAGTATCAATTGCGTCTACTATTAATCACGTCTAGCATCAATTACACCTACTATCAATTACGTCTACTATCAATTGTGTCTACTATAAATCACGCCTACTAGGACATGACGTTTCATTAAACTAAAACATTTCCTTTTTTGTCAGCCTCTCACCCCTCCCATCCGCAAAACGTGCTTGTATAAGCGGTGAATTTTAATTCAATATATACAATTAAACACTAAGTGTTCAGAACTAACATGTCTAGGGTATATATGGGATCGTTAGCTACAAACAAAAAAATACTGTCTAACCTACGAGTGTACGGTCTTGTCATACACAGTAAGTACCTGTTAACCTTGACTAGGGTATAAGAATATTGTCAGTTGACTACTGCCTGTTACAGTGTTCACGTCGTGAAAGACCGTCTCACCTACCAGTCTCCAGCATTGTCATACGCAGTAAGCAAATGTTGGCGGAAAACAACATCCATAAATCTTGACATTTAGGAAAGTGTGTATGTGTGTGTGTGTGTAAATCACTTGTAATCTAAAGATTGTTCATGTGACTTTACTAAAATTTAATTCATATGTATTAGTTGATATGGAAGTCTCAACAACCAGTCATGGCAAGCCATGTGTCTTCTATAAAGGATATACATATATTGTAAAAACAACCAATAAAGATGGAACTGTTATTTGGCGATGTTCAAAACAACGATCCAAAAAGTGTCGAGGAATGATCAAAACAAAAGACTCCAACGTACTTACTTCAAAAGAACATCATTGTGAATCTCAAATTAATACACATTTAAATACGCAAAATACTCTAACCCAAGTAAAAAAGCAAGTCCAAGAAAAATATATTGCTGCTCAAGATAGTGCATTGTTTGTTAAAAAGCATTCATCAACACCTCAAAAAGACATGTTAGGACAAATATCATCGTTCAAAAAACCCTTAACACTATCAAAAGCAACGCAGACTCTACATGAGGTCCCTGTGGAAAACAAACAAGAGGAATTGGATAGTTCTAGTGATGTTGAGAATGATGATGATGATGATGATAATGATGGTGACAATGACCATAATAATTTTGATGATAATATTCATAATGATGATGATGATGATAATTATGAAAAAGAAGAGGATGAGGGTTTTATGTATATAAAACCATTGCGGCTTCCCCAGTTTTTAAGAGCAAGAGTACCTGGAGAAAGTTGTAAAAGGATCTACAACAAGCGTTGTGTTTAAAAAACTATATCGAACAATGGTAAAGAGATAGAGTTGAATTCAGTGAGTAACTATTATAAAATGAATTTAATAAAATTATTGTATGGGTATTGTCTGTTTTTCTTAATTACTATCCCCATGTCCCACTATTAATACAATTGTTAACCATCAACAGTCTCTATGTTCAGAAAGAGAGTGGCCTTAAACAATACACTATATCTATGGTTTATGTACCGAGTATCATAATAATACAGTGTGACCAAGCCATGTTAAGGCAATAGTTATGTCAGGTAAGGGATTCGAACCCTTGCTTCCTTATACAGAAATTTGATCTTAAGTCAAACACCTTAACCACTCGGCCAACCTGACAGTTACTAATTTAATTGGTCTTGAGGACTTGAGTGTTTACAAAACTTTTTCCAGTATACATTGACTAAACCACTTGCTTGTTTTGAAATATAGATTTTGTTTTGTTTTACCATAACATTGCAGTTATGAGTCTTGTGAACTGGGTGTTCAATATAGGGTTAAAGGCATTTTAAAAATCATTTTAGAAAAGCTCTTAGGTATCGTGTCATGGGTTTTAGTAATGCATTACTGTTCGTTGACTAACATTTACCGTTACACAACATTATTTTGGTGAACGTACATGTTGTTGTTTGAGTCTTTAGTCCTTTGACTGGTTTAATGCAGATCTCAGCGCCTATCTGTCCCGAGATAATCGTTTCATCTCTATATAGCTACCACACCCTACATTCAAGGCTATCTGTTTAACATATTCTAAACTTGGTCTACCCCTACAGTTCTCGTCCTCGAACCTTTCTTCCATAACTAAGTTTGCTATTCTTGGTTGTCTTAGTACGTGTCCTACCAACCTATCTCTTTACTTCATTAACAGTCGCCAGATACATCTCTTCTCCCCCACTCGTCTTAATACCTCTTTGTTAGTAACCCTATTTACCCATCTAATCTTCATCATTCTCCTGTAACACCACATTTCAAACACGTCAATTCTCCACTTTTTCGCTACACCAATTGTCTAGGTTTTACTTTCATAGAGTGCCACGCTCCAGACAAAGGCCTTCAAAATGACTTCCTAATACCTAAATCTATATTCAATATCAAGAGATTCTGTAGAAATGCTTTCCTTGTCTGAGCTACATAAGAATCCTAATCGTCTCTGGTATAATGTCTTGTTTAGCAAACATAGTCGCTCAAAAGGTCTAAGCATTTTTTTGTATATAACCCAAAATAGCAAACAGTTTTTCTAAAACCCTACTCATTGGTCAATAACAAGCAGAGTCGCCGAAGTGTTTCGTTGGTAGTTAACTCATGTCTGGTTAATCAATTCCTTTCATATCGTTTTCCAAATGTAGTAGTAAGGACTGGTGAACAACGTCAGTTCAACACATTGCTTTACACGCAAATGTAGTTAGGCCCTTTGACATAATTTAAATAAATTCATGGGCTAGTCCGTAGGGACCAGTCCAAAGGGGCTTATCCACAAGGACCTGCCCACAAGGACTCGTCAACAATGACTCGTCCACGAGGACTCGTCCACAAGGACCTGTCATCAATGACCTGTCAACAATGACCTGTCAACAATAACCCATCCACAGGGATCCACTCCCCCACCCTCTTACAAAAGCCCTGAGTGGGCATGCTAATTCATAGTGGCTTTCCACCACACACATGTCTCTTGTGTAGAACAACGTTTCATTCCATATTAGCATTCAAAATCTCTCATGTTGCAATTGGAAAGAGAGATTCTCTAAAAAAATACAATTTCTCCCCCTAGTAGGGGTAGGTTTTATTTTCGGGGTTGAAATATGTTGTCCATTGGAAAGGGGGTGTCAGCCCGAGTTCAATGACACCTCATTCGTCAAAATCCGACCACGGGTTCGGGAGTTATCGGGCTGCCGCCATCTTGTGTGGAGGGTGTGGAGGTGGAGGTCCTTGAAACCGTACAAAACCACTACTAATGTCCAAATCCTTGTTATGTTTACTTACAACGGCCTTAGGCCTGCTCACATTTGCCTCTGAGCCCTCCTCTGACGAACAACTTGGCTGTTTTTCTATGCTTGCAGTCTTTGCTAACAGTTCCTTACTCGTTGAAAGATTGCCACATTCACTAACACTAACCACATCATATTTATTGATTTTGAACGGTTTAAAGTAGTTTTGCAAGTTTGACTTTCTTTTGTCTCCCATAACTGCTTGTCCAATTGGACACACTACGAACACCAATAGCCAATAGAAACTACAAACACAACAACAATCAACGAATCAACTTTTACAAACACCACTACTGATTTGACGCCTGACACAGAGCACAGCACAATACCATGGGGAGAGAAATTTTCACCGCTGTCCCACGCGCATCTTGCTCCGAGCATAGTTACGACAACGGCCGGAAATATCCGATCGTGTTGTGTTTACAATATATATTATTATCACTCACGTGTTGCATAAATATAGGCCTAACATAATTCTAAACCAGTAGAAAATCGCAAAATGTTCCAACACTAAACATTCTGGAGCCCGTTATGTAATCAATTTTCTTGAAGGATATCATCAATGTTTTTAAAGTGTTCCCATTTTTTTTTTTGGGGGGGGGGGACTTAAGCCCCCAAAGCCCCGCCCCCCTGGGTGCACCCCTGTACAGGCCTACGAGAAAAATTAAGGACATAAGATAAGCGACATCCTCATACCGCGGCAGGGGTTTATAAAATCCCGTGTGATTGTGGCCAAGTATATATTGGAACAACGAAAAGAAGTATTGCCACTCGCCTCCAGGAACACGAACGACACAGACGGCTGGGACAAACAGATAAATCCACTGTTGCAGCACACTCCCTACTCGCAGGTCACGACATAAGATATGGAGACACCGAAGTTCTGTCCACCACGGTGTCTTATCATGCCAGGCTACAAAGGGAGGCCATTGAAATCCTGAAGCATACTAACGGCTTCAATCTTAAGGAGGAAGCAGAACGTGTGAACAGAGCTTGGCTTCCAGTCCTTAATCCCCTCAAGCCTGCCCTCATTGACCGTCGTAGACGAGAAGATGCAACAGAAGAGCAGCCATGTCCTTGATGCATTACTTTTATGTGGTACGCCGTTGCTATGGTAGCCTCTATGTGTGGGTTGTTGACTGTTATCTTCTGTATACTTGTTTTACCTCGCTTAATGTAACCTGTGAACATGCTGAACGCAGTTTTCAGCGAAACGTCAGGACAAAAAATGTCCTTAGAACACGGCCAATAAGCCCGCGAAACAGACATTCATATTTCAACGCCGGTCGTGAAAGTCTGAATTTTTACTGATAATAGACAGTCTGAAAGATAACAAAGCAGCTGGGGAAGATTCCATAGTGGCGGAACTACTGAAGCTGGCGAATGAGGATACTCTGGACATATTAGTCTGCCTCTTCCAGGATATTTGGAGAACGGGTACTATACCAGTTGAATAGCAATCAACACTAACCCATCCTCTCCACAAAAAAGGAGACAAGAAGATCGTTGACAATATTACAGAGGTATATCGATAGTTCCTGTTCCATACAAGATTCTTTCTAAAGTACTCCTTAACAGAATCGAAGCTCATCTTGATCAACAGATTGGCGAATACCAGGCTGGTTTCCGTAAGGGCCGATCCTGCCCAGAACAAATTTTCAATCTGAAGAACATCATCAGATACAAGAAAACGGGGGGGGGGGGGGTTGAATATGTGGTCGTATTCGTGGATTTCAAAAAAGCATACGTTTCGATTGATCGAGAGTCATTATTGAATGTTCTGGAGGAGTTTGGGGTGGATGATTCATCCTGGAATTTGATTAAACAGACTCTCACCAACACAATATCTAAGGTAAAATTCAGGAATGAAATCTCAGAGCCCTTCGAGATAAAAACTGGGGTCAGACAAGGAGATGGACTTTCTCCACTTCTTTTAAATTGTATCTTAGAAAAGGTAATTCGAGAATGGAGAAAATCACTGAACAAAGAAGAAGGAAATGAAGATCAGTTTCGATTAGGCCCCAAACACAAAGGAGTGAATGTTGACTGTCTGGCGTGTGTAGATGACGTAGCCATATTTGAAAACACCACCAGTTCAGCAATCAGGAAGATAAATCATCTGAAAGAAACAGCAGAGAATGTAGGACTACAAATTTAATTTGAGAAAACGAAATATATGACTAACATCCGTTAGTTCACAGGCCATCAAAAGATTCGATGAGTCAAGAAGTTTAAATACCTTGGTGAAGTAATCCAAGAGAATGGGCTAGAACTAGAAGCGACCAATATCCGCATCCTGAAACTAGAGCGAGCGTTCCAACTGACTAAAAACATCTACAATAAGAAGATGCTAACTATAGGAGCCAAACTAAGGCACTACAGCACTGTTGGCAAACCAGAAGGTTTATATGCTTCGGAGACCCTGTGTATGAATCGGATAGGACAAGTCGATCAGCTACTTAAAAGAGAACGCAGACTACTTCGGAAGATCATGGGCAACAGATGGGTTGACGGACAGGTTCGACTGATATCAAATAAAGAAGTATACAGAAAGATTGAACCGGTAACAACAGCAATTTGAAAACGAAGATTGCTGTTTTATGGGCACATCTTCCGTATGAATAATGACCGGCTCACAAAGAAAATCTGGAATTTTCTTAAACTGAAGATCTCCAAGTTGAAATGGATCTAAGAGTGTGAGAAAGTTATGCGACAGGTGGGCATTACGGAAGATAAAATGAAAGACAGGAATAGTTTCAGTAGGATGGTGAAAAGCTATCAGGGTTTTATGGTGGAAGCGGAACCCAGAAGACGAAGAGGCCCTTTGACAGAGGAGCGGAAGAACAAGCTGATAGATGGGCTCAAGAGATACTGGCAAAATGTCAAAGCCGGCAAACGAACAAGACGCAGACTCTGAAATGGGAGTGGTTGTTAACACGCAGTCCATAGAAGCTCAAGGCGACAGTAAAAAATATAAAAAATATTGCTAAATGCACTCTAGTTGCTTCATCTCTGCCCACTCTGGGGGCATTCGGATTTTCTGTTGGAACTCCAACAGTGTCGGGAAATAAAAATATTCCGGGTAATTCAAATTTTTCTAGCATTTAAAATTATCAAGAAAATCTCACCCTTCTCAAGGGAAAGTACATAAATCAGTTTCATCTGATATACCTTTGATTGCCAGCACACTAGCAATCACCCCCATAGTATTGAAAATCCCGCTCGGGAGGGAAAGAGCACTTAGCGATAGCCTGCCGGTAACCTTAGCTCACGCCGCTCTCTCCGTTAACCGTACTCAAGCTTCCGCTTATTTTAGATAGTTCACGGGCTTTGCGCAGTACAATTATCCTTTATATCACTATTTCTTTATTATTTTGATTTGGATTCTTTTCCTCTTTGCTTAAGATCGTTTCCACTCCTAAACCTTTTCCCATTTACTTTTCCAATCATATTCCCTTAGGTAGTGTCTGAGCTCAGGCTTAACCTACCAGGGACGTAGAATATTATTTCAGTAGTATTCTACCAGAGTAGCACAACGCAGAAGAGTAAGGACCTGGGATTTACGTGAACAGTCTTCAGGGACGCCAAGCCTGCCTATAACGCTGCCACATGTCCATAGGAGGGATGATTGGAGAAATAATCTGTAGTTCTATTCTCCCATTTGAAATAATAGGTATGTACTATGTATGACTCAATGTGTATCCAGGCGGCTACGTTGGCGTAGTTGGTAGCAGGCTGAACTTCTATGCCCAAGATCGCGGGTTCAAATCCGGCCGAAGTCGTCGGATTCCTTAAGAGCGTTAAAAATCCCTCAGTATGCCTTCCTTCGGAGGGGAAGTAAAGCCGGCGGTCCCATGTTATAGATTTATGGCATGTTAAAAAACCTTCCACTAATTACACCTGGGTGAAGCTAAATTGTATAGGTTAAGAATGTAAACAACGCTCTTAGGTTCCTACGTTCCTTGCCAAGAGCCGACTGCGGTGGCATCTGGCAGCTAAGTTCTGAACTAGTAGTCGTTGACGGTGGCGTTTGGCAGCAAAAGTAGGAACTATTTGAAAAATGCAAGTCTGCAGTCCTTATTTGATTTAAAAAACAGATAACACACACTAATACAGTCATCACAATTAAGACCGGTTATCAGACAGATTCTACACACACCCAAAGTACACGGGGCTACATGACCGCGTTGTCGCAGCCCCTAAACTAAGGAACCAAACAACCAACGTGTATCCAGAATAGAAGCTAACATAGTGTTACTCAAGCAATACTAAACGTTGACAACTTCATCCACAGACTTCATAAAATAACGGATTTGATTGACAATAAAACCAAGACTGTTTTACAACCTAAAAATACTAGTTGACACTACATGGATACATCCTGTATCCTTCAGGAACAGTCACTTCCAATATGGATAGCCAAGGCAAGACTTAATTTTTAAAAAGGGAGCTTGTCTCTCGTAGTACATTGGCACTACTCGTGGCATCATTTGAGCCTTGCAGTGGCCTTCTCAGTATGTACTAGCCACGCGTCTTGGTGAGGTGTATCGTACTAACTGATGAGCCCAATGGTACACTGGGGCGAAACGCTGGTAACTGATTTGTGCTAACACCGGCCGCGATAGCCGCTGCATCGGGAAAGCGTGGATTCGAATCCCACCGTGGCCGTCCTGAAAATGGTTTTCGTGGTTTCCCATTTTCACCACCAGGCAAATGCCGGGACGGTTCCTTTCAATGGGTCCACGGCCCATTTCCTACCAGTATCCCTACCCTGACCAGTCCTGAAAAGAAAAGTACATGGCCATTGGCTGCATTAATAAAATTATTGCTTTGAGCTAACCGGACCGTTTTTACAAGTTATTTTTGAATTACTTTTTTAGTCAATTTTACCCTCCAGGTTCGTTTTCCCCACGGACTCAGCGAGGTATCCCACCATTACCGCCTCTACGGGCAGTGTCCTGGAGCTTGAGACATCTGGTCTGGGGGATACAACTGGGGAGGTGGATCAGTACCTCGCCCAGGCGGCCTCACCTGCAAAGCGAACAGGGGCCTCGTGAGGGATGGGAAGGGAGGGGAACATTAGGATGGATAGGCAAGGGAGAGGGAAGGAGGTGGCCGTGGACTTTCGGTAGGTACCATCCCGGCATTTGCCCGAGGACGAAGTGGGGAAACCACGGAAAACCACTTCGAGGATGGCTGAGGTGGAAATTTAACTCCTTTACTCATTTGGACCACCCGAGGCTGAGTACACCCCGTTCCAGTCCACATACCACTTTTCAAATTTCCTGGCAGAGCCGGGAATTGAACCCAGGACCTCCGTGGTGGCAGCTAATCACGCTGACCACTATTCAACGGAGGCGACCTTTTGAAATTTGTTAAGGTAAATAACAGAGCTAGGGCAGTATACCTGGTGAATGAGCTTAGGTTTCAGTGACAAAGGTTGAATGAAGGCAATGCATCGTGCGTGTCGCTCTAGCGGCCGGGCAGTCTCTGTTCTGTTATGAGCGTGTAGTCACTCCGACGATAATGGCAAAGAAACGAAGATCAAGTAAGCGCAATTGTTGTGTTGTCGGTTGTTCCAATACTTATGCAAATACGGGAAGTGAAATACAATTTTATTGTTTTCCAAAACGAGCGATAGAAGTGGACCGAAGGAGGCGATGGATAAAAGCAGTTAACCGAAGGAAGTACACGTACATACTGCACAAATTTGCAATAAGTTCAACTGACCCGATTTAATTTCATTTTGGTGTTAATTTTTAGCATTGATGGATCACTTTGGCAACCTACGACTTACTCAAGAATATGCAGTGCACATTTCATCGGAAACAGAAGATCTGGACACCCACTAAGTCCAGCCTATGTTCCGACAATATTTCCTGATGAATACAAGAAGAGGAATGTTTCGCCGGGTCCTAGCTTACAGCGCTTTCACAGAAAACTCAAACGATTAAAAAAGGAAGAATCAGGCGGAAAGTTTCAGCTACAGTTTGCGCAAGTAACATAACCAAGGATGCATCCGTGGGAACAGACGCATCTGATTTAATTGTTCACACTTCATGTTTACTTGTTCTGTAAATGTAAACGACATAAATACAAAAGCATGTATTCCACTTAATTTCGGTCTGGGAAGGAACATTTCGAAACATGATCAAATGTGTGGAACGGAAGACGATCATTCATACGTCACGAGCCCAGGATTCTAATGTTACAGTTCCATAAGGAACAATACACAAATGCGTGATTTAACAGGTGTTAACTTCCACGTCTTTGCCTTACTCATTGCGTTATTACCAAACTGTAACGTTTCCAAAGTATGCAAAGAAACCAGATTATTAATTTTCCTAGTGAAAATGAAAACTGGACCGTCCTATTCTGCTTTGAGAGTGCAGTTCGGTGTTCACAGGACTACAATTTTACGTATTTTTACGACCGTTCTTATGCAACTCGCGCAGAGTACGAGAAATTTCGTATTCTGGCCTTGTAAGGAAAGTGTTCAAGAAACAATGACTCCAGCATTTAAGAGAAATTACAATAACTAGTTAAAACCCGTCAAAACATGACGGACAATGGAAAAAATATTTACTGAAGAAGATTCTTATATAAGTTTCATTCTTTGTACGATTACTTTTTAGCATTATTGCAACTTTAAGGGCGTCAAAAGATAGCACTCTCAACATTGCAACATAATGCTAGTCATGACTGAAAACGTGATGAGGTAAATAGCCCAATACGTTCCAGAGTTTTTCCTTGAGCTTTATTGATTGTGATAAAGTATGCCGAGCGAATAGGAAATTGTTGCCTATTAAAAGAAAATGTACTGTACCTGCAAGTGTTTTATCGGAAGGTGTTAAATCAAGTCGTAGGATTTGAGCTCTCTGCCTAATCTTACTTCACCTATTATATCCGAATCCAAGCAATTTCTTACATATTTCTTACAATTAATATGTTTCCATATAGGAGTCCTTGGGAAACGTTCAGATTTCTAAGGAGCATAACTATGGCTCAAACGTTCGGAGTATGTGGAGGCGAATCCCTTAATTCCAAGGAATTGAAGAATTCTATAGTAGGGAAATAAAGTAGCTGGCTTTCATCTTCAGTATCTAATCTGTTAACGCTGATGTATGTGTTTGAACTACTGTATATAAGTTCAATGACTTTTAAATTAATATCATTAAATAAGTTAGTTGCAGCCTGTCAAATATTTTATTTTCCAGCAGATCAATTTTACCCTCACAACAGTAAAGACCAAAGTAACCACGCGTAGATTTTACGCACGAGAAATGCAATGTAGAACAATGTTTTATTTGATCGTCAAGGTCTTTACACTGTACTACATACTATCTGGAATTGTTTCTGAAGTGGCCTATTTGTATTGGATTTTAAATGTGGCTTCGTATTATTCGATAACACAATAGTGTCCTGCATCCACGGAGCCGCTAAATATTAAATGTCAAATAATACTTCCATTGCCGAAATCAACAGCGTAGTTAGACTCAGTACTCTAAACAAATAATCATTAAACAATTGTCTTATACAATGAAGTTCAACATGACCAGTGTATTCACCGTCCAGACACTTTCATACTCAAGTTGGTTGCTGAGGAGAATGCGATGAGACTGATCGCCAATAATAAAATTCTTATAATCGTTCCTGCCAGCGATTTTTTTTGTAATAGCTTGAAAACGCAGCTCAGAATGACGTTCTTCATTTTGATATAAACAGTACGAAACTGCTCTAAATAAGCAATTTCCATCACCTGTTATAGGTTATGGCAGTACTTTTTGCAAGGGAATATAGAATCACTTCGCCAACTACTGGAATGAGCATAGGCCTATACTCAGTACTCACTTCGGCAGTCACCCTAATGGAGGCAGTTTTAGAATTCTATGACCCGTGCATGTCAAAAATCGTATTAACACATGGAACCGAACCTATTCTTGGCTATCACCCCGGAGACCAGGTTACATTTCCTGCTCTGCCAAGAAATTTAATTCTGGTCTGAGGGCAAAAACGGGGCACACTCAGTCTCTTGAGGTATAACTAAGAAGAGGAAGGTTCGATTCTCACCTCAACAATCTTGGATGTGGTTTTCCGTAGTTTCCCACTTCCACTCAAGGCAAATACCGGGACGGTTCCTAGGCCTCGGCCGTCTCCTTGCCATTCCCCTCCTTAATTACAAATACACACATAAATGCAGCCATCACAATAACACAGGTCATTAGAGAAAATTTTTACACATACACGCCAAAGTACACGGGCTGAGTGACCACGAAGTCAGAGCCCTTGAAACGAATTATGTTTGCCAAGTGTCTCTCATGGCGAAAGCAATTGTGGACATGCGCGAATGCCTGGAAAACTACTATTTTCTTTAATATTTTCAGAGTATATCGACGTTGCATAATTATAACTTTTAGTCTAGGACACTACCAACTTGACCACCGAAGCATTGGGAAGAAATTGCAATTTTAAGGTACATAAATATCATACAAATTCAACTGTCAGTTAATGTTCTTTAATATTTCCCTTCTTTTATAACTCTATTTCAGTATACATATCGTGGAAACATCATACAAAATATTCCCCTCCTTTATAATTCTCATAAATAACTATCACGTGAAAACGCGCCTTGTCTGATGTATGAAATATATCGATGCAATGGTGCTGCCATCTGTTCTCGGTTACTGTAACTTAAACCGTTTTTTTTTTTCACCTGTAGTCTTCCCTTTTTTCTCTTTTCTTCGGCGTGTCGATTATCGGAATTGTTCTCTTTTCTTCTGGGTTATTACTGGCCAGGGTAACCGGGCAGATCAGTGGACATTTCTATAATTGCTGATCAAGGTTCGTTACAGTGATTTCTTACTATGCCGAATCGTGATCAGTGACACCTCTTTCCTTTTACTTTCTTCTTTTTCCGTCACCTGTGACAACCGTTTGTTACACTCTAGGTAGTCTTCTGTTTTTTTTTCTATCCTGGTAGGACCTTTATGTTTATGCACCCGCTCTCATTTTCGAGATGCCTTGCTTTTCTATCCGTTTTTCCCGTTCGTTTGTGTTTTTTATAAAGGTGCGCGTAGAGGTGCGAATCTAGTTCATTTAATGTAATTCCGTGATGCCGGATTAATGCTGATACCATCAAGGTAGGTTACGTATTTTTGTCTTTGCTCATTGTATGGAATACTAGGGCGTTTCGCCTATTCTAGTATGTCCATGGAGTATCTGTTTCGTTCCCGTTATTCTTTATCCCCATTCCGTCGTATCTTTTTGTGTAGGTATTTGGTCCGGTTTACTGAGTAACGTGTGTTCAACAGTAAGACCTATGCCATATCTCTTATCTTTTTGTTGGCCTCTTATCTTAGGTTTGCCTTTAGATATGCAAGTCCATGAGTTTGGTTTAATCCCTTTCTGACGTAACTTATTTTGATGGGTATCTTTTATTTTGTGTTGCAATACCTTTCTCGTAATTATTTTTAATATCGGTTACTTGCCCCTTTTGTGTTTATTCTTTTACGTTATATCTACGCGCACTTTTATTAATACTCGGACCCCTCGCACTCCCTCATCCCCTTCTGGGCTATTTGAGCTACCGTTCGTTCCTTTGACGGTAGACTCACTTTCCCCGACTCTTTGTCTAGCCCTTTTAATCTTTATTTTTCCCAATGTAATTTTACTCTTTACGAGTATACTTTCCCAAACGTGTCCCCCCTTTATCGTTACTCCCTATCGATCATGATGTTTACGTTTCGGTCCTTTCACCCGTTATTTTACCTAGTATCACATGTTTGACGTCCACTTAACCTCATTCATAGCATGTAATGCTTCCTCGTCATTCCTTGATGTTATCTCTTTGGTCAATACATTACCTCTTCTTTGCCTATGTGTTGAGTATGGGTACCTTATTTAGTCTTTATTTCTTTAGGCTAAGCTAAGCTAGGCCCATAATGTATAGCGCATTCGAATAGAACTTGCATTCACATGGCAGTGAATGTACGTTCAATCCATCGCCTCTGATACCTTCATAAACTTAGTCCGGTTTAATGGGCCCAGCGCCAGGCTAATCGGTACACACTTCCACTGCGAACTACATCTTTCGAAAGGCCAGACGGCACAAACTATATGGGCGGGGTACTGCCATCTGTTGTCGGTTACTGGAACTGATTGCAGATATTGGGGACAACAGTTAGCTCTTTCGATCACATGCTGTAATGCAATGTTTTTTTAGTCAATTTACCCTCTAGGTTGGTGGTTCCGACGGACTCAGCGAGGGAACTCACCACTACCGCCTCTATGGGCAGTGTCCTGGAGCTTGGAACATCTGGTCGGAATGGATACAACTGGGGAGGTGAGATCAGCACTTCGCCCAGGCGGCCTCACCTGCAAAGCGAACAGTGGCCTCATGAGGGATGGAAAGGGATGGAAGATTGGGATGGATAGGCTAGGAAGAGGGAAGGTGGCGGCCGTGGCCTTACAGTAGGTACTGTCCCCGATAATCCGGATAGTAGGCTGTCAGAAATCCGCCCCCTCAATCGGATTGCCAATAATCGATTGCACCGGCACAGCTACATCAATGAAAATGGCACTGACAGATACTACCGAGATTAGAGCACAGTAGTTAACATGAAATTATAGTGGAACACACCAAAATATACGGGGGTTCATACTTACCTTTTTCTTACCTATTCAATTTAATCTCGGGTCTGGGTTTTCAACTGGATCACTTAATAGTATGCCCTCACAATAACCTCCACCACGATATTTAAAATGAACCAAGTCGGAGACCAGAAAATTTAAACTGCACAATAATTTATTTCACATAAAGAAAAAAAAATATTTTAACAAAATTTAACAACAAAATAGTTATGGCTGTCTGAAGCCATTGTCAATGCAACCATGTCCTCCTGTAGGACTGTAGACTTCACATACAAAAATTCAGCTTTCTCTAGCTCAAAAGAACGTAATAATAACAACAATGCACATTGGAATGGATAAGGGAGCTGGGACGAGACATATAGCATTTGTTTCCTTGTTCATGAACTTCGTAATTTAGTTCATTGACTCACATTTATTAATAACCGCAAGGCCGCTAAGTAGTTGACCTTGACCTCCACCATTCAGTTATCTAGCCACCTGCAATACACCCTATGCAGTGTTGCATGCTTGCTTCGTCAAATGGACGCAGCTGCCTAACCAGTGTCACCATATGCTGGCCAACGCAGAGTCTAGCTCTCATTCAAAACAATTTAAATGCTCACATCTCAACTCAAATATTATCACGCAAAATTTATACAAGTTCCGTTCACATTGCAATGGATTACTCTGTTAATCTCAAATCTTATTTAAATGTTTATTCCAATTATCGAACTAGCGTTGTTTAAATGTTAATAGCAAAACGCATAATGTTATATCATAGTGTTCAATAATTATTTATAACATTTAGATTGTTCATAACTTAGTCAAACGACAATTGACAAATTTTTACACGCCTCTATTAATCCCGTTTGTTTCAAATTATTATTATAGATATTTAAATAGTTATTTACATTATTTTTATTTTATTTATATTTGAAATACATTAACCACACGTTTATCCGGTTGATATTTTCTTAAATCGTGGTAATATAATCGACCGATGAAGGTTACTTATATTTAAATTTAAGATTCAGGTTTAATAAGATTTAATAATTATTATTTGTGACGGTAACCTCCATTCAAAATCTATAATTCAATCAATTTATCACTCTTGTTAATTTTAACAGTAACTTCACATGAATAATTTTCAATGGACCTGAACAATACAACTCAGCGGAAACATACCTCGCACAAACGCACAAAATTGGCCCATAATTCATCATATATCTCATTATATATGGCATCAAAATCTTCCACAATACACACAAAAAACCTCCACTTATAAATTCATCATCATCATCAATATTACTGTGGGAACCTCCTTCACTTATTAAAGGGCATTATTCATCAGCGACTTTTACACGTCCACTGAACTAACGATTATACATCCATAGTTCCTCTTTAAAATTCTTATATTCATCAATTGTATCGAAAACTGTTATTATATTTAACCTTCGTGGGTTTCATTCATGAAGCGATATGAAGTAAAAATTTGCTAGTCACAAATAAATTTAATAGCAAATACGATTAGACACGCCTCCCTGGTCTATCAAAATGAATTAATCTCATCATAATTATCGCAGTATAAAAATACTATATTCAAGCAAAATTCATTTAACTGCAGAAATAGGCGAATAGAATGCAAATAGACTAGAAAATGCAAACATTATTGTTTCAATCTAGAATTGAGAAAATCTCCTATCAAATGTTCATTACTATAATGTACTGAATAAATCGTATTCAAAGTTCATATTTCATAAAATTGTCTATAATGCAATGGTATTTCAGAATTGACTAAAAATGTCTGTGTTTCAATCATGTTCATAAAAACGACTAGTATTTCCAAGATCGTCGATAAAGTAGTAGATTTTAACGCTCTAAAATCTTTTAATCATTCTTCTTTCTTGAGGATGACAGAAAATTGGTCAAAGTAATTTACTGGAAAGAATTACTTTAATAAAACGACACGCTGTCTGAATTCAAACTTGCCATAGAAAATCGTTAACTTTACAGTCAAATCGTGACTACAAGATAAATTCAAATTCTCGAAAGAATATTTAACTTCAGTATAAACTGATCCAAAATGTTTAAATATGCAAATGACATAATAATGTCTCAATAAATCGAAGAAAATGGCATAAAGCTGCAAAGTGTACAGAGTACAGAAACATCTAGCAAAAGAATATGGGGCAATCAAATATATGACAGAAAATATGGGAAAGATAGTTGCACAGATCTCACTAAAATGGCTCAAATAAATCAAGAAACGTTCACGACTACCTTATCTGTTGGATTGAAGTTCTAGAAGAAAATTTCAAAGAAGACTGCTGCTGGTTCCATTTCACCACAGGATAGATGTGCACCGACCTCGAACCTGGAACCTGCGCCCTCGGAGAATAGAACAGCTTCCTCCTCCGGAAATCGCACTGCTCCGTGTAGACGATAGACATCCTTCTGGCAAAACTCTTCTTTGTGTGCTGGGAAAAACCCTTGCCCCTCTTGAAAGTTCCCTGAAGTTCTTGTAGAAATCAGCCATGAAGTTCATTGCAAATATTTCCGCAGAAATGTTCATAATTGTGGAGTATGAATTTATTTCCACTGCCATTTGATGTAATTCAGCGATGGATTACGATGCATGAGTGTAGCTGAATGTTCACTACATGCTCGTCTTTGTAGAATGACGATTATCGAAGCTCCATGTTGCTACTTCACACTACTGATGTATGTCCCAATTGCATTAAAGTTTTAGTCTTCCATCTCCACTTCCATTATAATGTTAGTCGAAAGTACTGCCAGATTGTATAGTTCCATTGTAGAATGTAGCGTTGTATCACCAAATGTAATCTTCAGTATCACGGTTGCAATATACGTGTCTGCCGTAGCGTAGAATGTGGTAGTAAAAGTGCTTCTCAGGATTCGAGAAAAACACTTTTCTCTGCAGTCTTTAAATGCGAATATCTTCTGAAGTATTATAATGAAAATGTTCAACTTTCGCACACGCCTCAATATTGTAATGCACTATTGAATTAGTATACTATAAATGCAGTAGCTAATTCTTGATAGATAAACTTGTAGAATCGTTTATGTGTGCGCTCCAACTTCGCCTAGTTTTAGTAACAGTAAAATTGCACTCCTGGATACCCAATACTGTTCGATGCGGTGGGCTCTGCCACGCTTGCTTATGACGATATGCTTGTTCTATCAGAACACGAAGTCAGACTATGAAGTCAGAATAAAACCACCAAGTCAGAAACTCCTCTCTGCTGTGCAAGGCCTTTTATCAACTTTGAAGGGGCGTATCCATCCCTACCATAGCTTCTTCTTCCATCATTACTCGAAGTTCCAACTTTGGCTATTCTTGACGGATTTTCAGATTTCAAAAACATATAATTAATTTCTTCAAAATTCCAAATCAATGCCATAACTGAAAATAGTTTTCCACAATTCTGCATGCCAAAAGTTATTAAATATGGTAGTTTCAGTAATCTCCGTCTCCCTCCAAGCTATCATTCATTGGTTCGAGCCTCTCCTCCAATAGCGTAACTTCTTCCTCAGCACGTTTACTTGCTTCCCTGCGACTGCGTCGTAAATCTAAGATCCTTCTCGAACAAAATCGTGACGTCAGCAAGAATCTAAGCTCAGCCAGCCTACTTGCTCGGGCGTTGCGTCATCCACGCCTACGTCTTGAATATACACGTCACAACTATGACGGCTATAACTTTATTCACATATGCCAATACAGCCACCGTGGTCTCAGTATAATTCAATTTACGGGGGCATTCTCCCTTCACCACGTTTTAAAAACAGTTGCAAATTGTTTTTAAACTCTGTTACAAATATCTGAATTCACTTGAACACGTAATTGAATTATTATTGGCTTACTCTTGGATAATATTTCTTCAAGTTTCCAGCATTGAACTTGCCATATACGACATCATTCTCATCATCATAGAGTTCATAACAGTTGTTTCCATAAGCATTCGTAATTCTGAACGGACCCATAAATACTATTCCAAACTTGGGATAGATTTTCTTACTCACGTCAGCCTTGACAGGTCTGCGTAGTAATACCAGATTTCCAATTTCTAAGGGAGTACCAAAACGTTTTCCAGCTACTCTTTTCAGTCGTTTTTGTGCTGCTCTCTGGAGTTGTTCTTTCGCTCTGTCAATTCTCTGCTGCTTTCCTAGGTCGGGATCTCTAGGAACGTGGTTGAAAAGATTGTCCCATGGCCTTTCTGGGTTTCTTCCTAGATGAAGTCTCATTGGCACCTCTCCTGTGCTCTCCTGCTCTGTAGAATTTAGACACTCCTCAATAAGGGGTACAAATCTCACCCAACTAGTATGATCATTCGGACAGAAAATTCGACAAAATTTCGAAAATTCAGCCATGTATCTTTCTGAAGAATTCGATTCCGGATAGCGCACGCTTGAAAATATGTGCTTAATACCAAGCCTTTCCATATCTGCAGCAAATTCTAAGGATGTAAACTGAGCTCCATGATCCGATAGTAGATACTCTGGTTTACCAGCTTTTGGAAATACAGCATGTTCCAGTCTGCTTACAACGTTCCTCGTGTTAGCTTTTTGCATGGGACTCATTGTTACAAATTTCGAGAAGACATCCACGGTAACCAACAGGTACTGATTACCCTGGTATCCCTTCGGACAGGGGCCAAATATGTCCGTCGCCATGAGTTCATTCGGTTTAGAGGGAATCATAGCCTTAGGTTTTCCTTTTAATAGAGCGGAAGCATACTTTGCTCTTTGACATTTATCACATGAACGAATGACATTAGCAATGCTGGAACGCATGTTAGTCCAAATAAACCTCTCTTTAAGAGTATCAAGAGTTTTATCCAGACCGGCATGTCCAGTTGCGTGATGAGCTACCCACACTAAATTGACTACAAGTTTAGGTGGCACGACTATTCGGAGCTTTGTATACGCAGAGTCAGCATACTTACATACGACGTCTCCACTCAAGACAAAGTGTCGTGAATCTCTCTGTGTAGCTGCATAGTCAACATCAGTATTGTCCATGTAACCCTTAAGGAACCTGTACATTTTCCTGATTGGAGCGTGTCTCTTCTGTGACACACCGATTCGGGCTAACCTCCTAACGGTCTCTTGATCTTGCTGCTCCAATTGTACATGGTGTATCTGCACATTTTTGATAGGGTTATGTGATAAAGCATCAGCCAGTAAGTTGTCTTTCCCAGGCTGATGGACAATAGTGGCGTTAAACTGTTGGGTGAACAAAGCCCAACGTGTCAATCTATCACTAGGCATGTCAGTTTGCAGCATAAACTGAAGTGCTTTGTGATCTGTAATAATGATAACCTTGTGTCCCAGCAGCATTTTCTTCCACGCTTGCAAAGCTGTTACAAAAGCTAACGCTTCTAGTTCTGTCGTAAAGTAGTTTTCCTCGTGTTTCTTTAATTTCCGACTAGTGAACGCAATGTAGTGCTTGTTGCCTGCCTCGTCTTTTTGGTATAAGACTGCACTAATGCCTATTCTTGATGCATCAGACTCAATATAGAACACCTTCTCAAAGTCTGGGTACTCCAGTTTAACGTTGTTTCTGAGCATCTCCTTTGCTTTCTCAAAAGCCTCGTCTGCTGCGGTACTCCATTTCCATCTATTATTCTTCTTGAGTAAGTCATACAGAGGAGCCATAATTTCAGAGTATCTCGGACAGTGGCTGCTGATGAATTGGCATGCGCCTACAAATTCTCTGACTTGTTTCACCTTAGTTGGCTTTGAGAACCTTGTGATCGCATCTACTTTCTGCATGTTCGGATGATATCCATCCTTATCAATAGTATGCCCCAAGTAGTTGATCTCCTTCTTCATGAATTGACATTTTCCAAAATTGACCTTAATATTGGCCTTCCTTAAATTTTCAAACAACTTTCTCAAATGCACTAAATGTTCTGCGGCGTTGGGTGAAGATACAATTAAATCGTCAATGTAGCAGATTACATTTTCCTTTACTTCGTCAGTGAGCTTGCTATCAAGTGCTCGAATAAGTGCTGGTCCACTGTTGACCATTCCAAAAGGCATTCTCTGGAAGACCCATGACGTCTGGTCAAATAAGAATCCAGTGTACTGCATACTTTCTTCTTCCAGTTGAACTTGGTAAAACGAAGATGTCATGTCAAGAACACTGAAACATGCTCTCCCTTTGAACTTTCTAAGCAGATCTCTAATCTTAGGTGGTCGGTCATTTTCTGGAAGAATCTTTAAGTTGATGGTCCGAGCATCGAGACAGAGACGTATCTGACCATTACTTTTCTTGACTACAGTGATGGGGTTTATGTAAGACGACGCCTGTTTTTTTTATAATCCCGTCTACCTCCATTTTTCTGATCAACCCTCGTACTTCTTGGTACTTTTTCTCAGGTATGGGGTATATTTTCTTTTGGTAAGGGGTTTCATCGGTCAGCCTTATCTTATACTTATAGTCTTTAATCAATCCAGGCTTTTCATCAAATATATCTTGGAATTCCTTTATCAAATCCTCAAATTCCCCCTGAATTTCTTCAAATCCTTCAGTTTTTCTACTGGGTATTTCTGTTAGATTCTCCACTTCATTGATAATGGTATTTAAAGTCTCTTCCCTAAGGTTTATCTCCAGACTGTTTTTCACGTCCTGTTCTTCGATCTCTTCTGTGATCATGTACCCATCATTAAAGCTAATAATCCTATTCTTCATATCAATAATGGCTCCAACTTTCGATATAAAATCGATTCCTAGCACAATGTCGAAATGGATCTTGTTCACCACAATAATGATCTGTTCATAATTCCTTCCATTAATTTCAAAGTTCAACAACACTTGGATCTTGCATTTCACTGCCTTGTCTTGGAAAATTCCTCTCACTTTGACGGTAGAAGCAGGTAAAACTGTCATGTTTTCTCCCTTTAATAGACTTTGATAGCATTCATCAGAAATGATAGAAATAATTGCGCCGGTATCCATAAGAGCTTTGTACTGTTGGCCATCTATCAGTACAGAAATAATAGGTAAGGCACATGGTCTTTCCTCTTTGACGATTCCTTTCTCTTCTAATAAATCCTCATCAGTTACTTCGTAAATTTCATTGATAGTAATTATGTGTGGTGTGGCAATGTATTCATTGTTTCTCACTTTCGTTGAGAAATCGGCGTTTTTTTTCTGTGTTACCATTTTCAAAGTTCCCCTGCTGGCTTGTAGAAGGACCAGGATCGATTACTAAATCCTGTCTTTTCTTCTGGTTTTCAGCTTCCTTCTCTCGTAATTCCTTCAAATACTGCTGACTTTCTTTCTCTCTCTCTTGATACTTGTCCGGTGTCATAACCTGACCTTGAGAATTTTGATTCCGATTCTGGTACTGCTTATTTCTGTTGTAGTTCCTATTGTACCCATTGTTATTATAATATCTACCTCTTCCGTTATTATAGTTCCCTCTATTGTTATTCCAGCCTCGTCTTTGCTGATATGGACGGTAACCTTGTGATCTGTTGTTGCGAAAATAATTGTTCCTGTGAGGACCTACATTTTCAGTTTTCTCTTCAGCAGGCGTATCAGTTTGCTGAACTTGATCCATGTAGACTGTATTAATGTCTTTGAATTCGTGCCTCTGACCTTTTTGAACCAAATTTGGCACCGGACTCGTGTAATCAAGCCTTCTCAATAGTTCGTCCATACTGGTCAAATCCCTTATATTTGACGATATAATAAGCCTTCTTACCTCAACAGGTAGCATACGTGAAATGGCATCTATTAACTGCTCTGTAGACAATGGGGGTTGTAAAAATCTTCAGCGCGATAACTGGCTCGTGAAGAAATCAGCGTACCGTGTTGGAAGAGTACCCGAATACTTCCTCGAGTATACCTCAGCTCTTAATGAATTTTGTGCTTCTATTGACCAGAATCGTTTTATCAGTGCCTCTGCAAATTCATCGAAATTACTAAAAAAGTACCGAAATGCTCTGAACCACTCAAGAGGTCCTCCAGCTAGAAATCTTTCTACGATTCTCATTTCTCTTTCTCTAGGAATATGGGCTTCAATAAAATAGTCTTTCAGGTTTCTGATATACTCTATCGGTGTTAGACTATCTGTATTACTAAATTTCTGAGGCTTGTCCTCAAAGTTTCGGATGACTGTCACATTTCTTGGATATGAATCCATGTAATTCTTCTCACTATCACGATATTTCCATTCAGGTTCAATATTCCTATCCTCTTCTTCTTCCCGGAATCTGAATATACGTTCCTCAGGACTAATATCTCTCTCTTCAGTAGCGAGGTTACATCTTCTCACGTAATTCCTATTATCTTCAAAAGTCAACCCTTCTGGATCCTTATCTGTGATTTCCGTGATGACTTTCCTAATCAACTCTTCTTTATACGTTTCCAACATGCTAGCTTCTCCTAGGTTTAAATTCTGAAGTTTGCTCGTAGTTTCATTGACATCAGAGACAACCTTATGAATTTGTTCCTCTAACGCGGTTTTTAATGCTTGCACGTCCTGGCTTATTTGAGTTCTATCCTCTACCTGCTTTTCGGATAGCGAATCCATCCTTATACTCAAATCCTTTCTAATTTGAACTACCTCATTATTTATATCTACTTGTGTACTGGCTAGTTTTCGTTCAATTCGCTCCTGAATCTGATTGACATGTTCCCCACTTGACTTGTTCCATTCATCTTTCCAAACCGTTACATTTGCAGTTAACATTTCAGCAATATCTACTTCAATGTCTTTCTTAAGTAAACGATTATGATCTAAGACTTGGGTCCTCATGACCTCTACACCATGTTTTAATCCAGCTAGTGAAGCTGTTGTCCTAACAGACTCGTCAACCAATCTAGTTGTTAAAGCACTAATGTTACGAGTACAAAGCGTTTTTGAAGTTTCAATTTCTTCTCTAACCTTATTAACATCAGTTTGAACTTTGGCAATGTCTCCAAAAACTGTATTAACATCTATTTGCACCTTATTGATATCGCTTTGCATATCATTAACATCAGACTGAATATTATTTATGTCTACTTGAACGTTTGACACATCGGTTCGAACATTTCTAATCTCTCTTTGAACTTCTTCTACCTTGTCTTGTACAGTAACAACATCATTCCTAACAACGATTACTTCTGCTCTAGCACATGAAATATCACCCCGGACATTAGCAACATCAAGATTTAACAAAGTAAGGTCTTTCTGGACTGAATCAACTTTTCCCTGTACATTGGAAACATCAATTTTTACATCTGAAACATCTTTATGGACATTGGATAAATCTACTTTAACATCTGAGACATCCTTGTGAATGTCAGTCACGGCATTCTGGACCTCCTGTGTACTGGTCTGTAAACGCGACATGTTATTTTCCAAATTTGCAGAACTGGTCTGGAGATCCTTCAAATTCTCCTTCATCATCTCCTGCATTCGACTAGCATTCCTAGCTTCCATCTCCCTCACACTTTCATTCATGCTAGCTTTCAAACTGTTGGACATCTCCTCCAACATCTTTCTCATACTCTCATCTGCCATCTCAATAATATTTCAATAATAGACTGCGTTATGGACATACATCAAATAGAGCAAGATAACAACATCTGAGCAACGCCTTTCACCATATATAAAGTTTGAGCAATTTTCTGTCTTAAATCTAACTTATAATTAGCTTATCACTAACTTCATAAACACCCTATGTTGAAATAAACTCAAGCACATGTTCAAATTTCTTTGGTTCATTTTAAATATCTTAACACAAATAATTTACATTTATAATCCAAATAGTTTAATTTTATCTTTAATATGACTAAACATGTCATAAGCCGGTCAAATAAAATAAGACTCCAGATCATAGGCGATTTTTCTAAGTTTCCAGCCTATTTAACCTCTCTCAGGTTGTATAAGATCTGATCTTTTCGGAGTGTAATTTTCCTAATACAACACAACATTTAATCCCTATATAATCACACTCTCAAATTCTACAATTGGCCAAGACATCTAACAAAGAATCAACCTCTTTATTTGAGTCTTCACAATCCCATTGACATCGATAACTTGGTAATCCAATGTTATTCGAGCCACACGTTGATTACGCCAATCCTACTGTCCCCGATAATCCGGATAGTAGGCTGTCAGAAATCCGCCCCCTCAATCGGATTGCCAATAATCGATTGCACCGGCACAGTTACATCAATGAAAATGGCACTGACAGATACTACCGAGATTAGAGCACAGTAGTTAACATGAAATTATAGTGGAACACACCAAAATATACGGAGGTTCATACTTACCTTTTTCTTACCAATTCAATTTAATCTCGGGTCTGGGTTTTCAACTGGATCACTTAATAGTATGCCCTCACAATAACCTCCACCACGATATTTAAAATGAACCAAGTCGGAGACCAGAAAATTTAAACTGCACAATAATTTATTTCACATAAAGAAAAAAAAAATATTTTAACACAATTTAACAACAAAATAGTTATGGCTGTCTGAAGCCATTGTCAATGCAACCATGTCCTCCTGTAGGACTGTAGACTTCACATACAAAAATTCAGCTTTCTCTGGCTCAAGAGAACGTAATATTAACAACAATGCACATTGGAATGGATAAGGGAGCTGGGACGAGACATATAGCATTTGTTTCCTTGTTCATGAACTTCGTAATTTAGTTCATTGACACACATTTATTAATAACCGCAAGGCCGCTAAGTAGTTGACCTTGACCTCCACCATTCAGTTATCTAGCCACCTGCAATACACCCTATGCAGTGTTGCATGCTTGCTTCGTCAAATGGACGCAGCTGCCTAACCAGTGTCACCATATGCTGGCCAACGCAGAGTCTAGCTCTCATTCAAAACAATTTAAATGCTCACATCTCAACTCAAATATTATCACGCAAAATTTATACAAGTTCCGTTCACATTGCAATGGATTACTCTGTTAATCTCAAATCTTATTTAAATGTTTATTCCAATTATCGAACTAGCGTTGTTTAAATGTTAATAGCAAAACGCAAAATGTTATATCATAGTGTTCAATAATTATTTATAACATTTAGATTGTTCATAACATAGTCAAACGACAATTGAAAAATTTTTACACGCCTCTATTAATCCCGTTTGTTTCAAATTATTATTATAGATATTTACATAGTTATTTACATTATTTTTATTTTATTTATATTTGAAATACATTAACCACACGTTTATCCGGTTGATATTTTCTTAAATCGTGGTAATATAATCGACCGATGAAGGTTACTTATATTTAAATTTAAGATTCAGGTTTAATAAGATTTAATAATTATTATTTGTGACGGTAACCTCCATTCAAAATATATAATTCAATCAATTTATCACTCTTGTAAATTTTAACAGTAACTTCACATGAATAATTTTCAATGGACCTGAACAATACAACTCAGCGGAAACATACCTCGAACAAACGCACAAAATTGGCCCATAATTCATCATATATCTCATTATATATGGCATCAAAATCTTCAACAATACACACAAAAAACCTCCACTTATAAATTCATCATCATCATCAATATTACTGTGGGAACCTCCTTCACTTATTAAAGGGCATTATTCATCAGCGACTTTTACACGTCCACTGAACTAACGATTATACATCCATAGTTCCTCTTTAAAATTCTTATATTCATCAATTGTATCGAAAACTGTTATTATATTTAACCTTCGTGGGTTTCATTCATGAAGCGATATGAAGTAAAAATTTGCTAGTCACAAATAAATTGAATAGCAAATTCGATTAGACACGCCTCCCTGGTCTATCAAAATGAATTAATCTCATCATAATTATCGCAGTATAAAAATACTATATTCAAGCAAAATTCATTTAACTGCAGAAATAGGCGAATAGAATGCAAATAGACTAGAAAATGCAAAAATTATTGTTTCAATCTAGAATTGAGAAAATCTCCTATCAAATGTTCATTACTATAGTGTACTGAATAAATCGTATTCAAAGTTCATATTTCATAAAATTGTCTATAATGCAATGGTATTTCAGAATTGACTAAAAATGTCTGTGTTTCAATCATGTTCATAAAAACGACTAGTATTTCCAAGATCGTCGATAAAGTAGTAGATTTTAACGCTCTAAAATCTTTTAATCATTCTTCTTTCTTGAGGATGACAGAAAATTGGTCAAAGTAATTTACTGGAAAGAATTACTTTAATAAAACGACACGCTGTCTGAATTCAAACTTGCCATAGAAAATCGTTAACTTTACAGTCAAATCGTGACTACAAGATAAATTCAAATTCTCGAAAGAATATTTAACTTCAGTATAAACTGATCCAAAATGTTTAAATATGCAAATGACATAATAATGTCTCAATAAATCGAAGAAAATGGCATAAAGCTGCAAAGTGTACAGAGTACAGAAACATCTAGCAAAAGAATATGGGGCAATCAAATATCTGACAGAAAATATGGGAAAGATAGTTGCACAGATCTCACTAAAATGGCTCAAATAAATCAAGAAACGTTCACGACTACCTTATCTGTTGGATTGAAGTTCTAGAAGAAAATTTCAAAGAAGACTGCTGCTGGTTCCATTTCACCACAGGATAGATGTGCACCGACCTCGAACCTGGAACCTGCGCCCTCGGAGAATAGAACAGCTTCCTCCTCCGGAAATCGCACTGCTCCGTGTAGACGATAGACATCCTTCTGGCAAAACTCTTCTTTGTGTGCTGGGAAAAACCCTTGCCCCTCTTGAAAGTTCTCTGAAGTTCTTGTAGAAATCAGCCATGAAGTTCATTGCAAATATTTCCGCAGAAATGTTCATAATTGTGGAGTATGAATTTATTTCCACTGCCATTTGATGTAATTCAGCGATGGATTACGATGCATGAGTGTAGCTGAATGTTCACTACATGCTCGTCTTTGTAGAATGACGATTATCGAAGCTCCATGTTGCTACTTCACACTACTGATGTATGTCCCAATTGCATTAAAGTTTTAGTCTTCCATCTCCACTTCCATTATAATGTTAGTCGAAAGTACTGCCAGATTGTATAGTTCCATTGTAGAATGTAGCGTTGTATCACCAAATGTAATCTTCAGTATCACGGTTGCAATACACGTGTCTGCCGTAGCGTAGAATGTGGTAGTAAAAGTGCTTCTCAGGATTCGAGAAAAACACTTTTCTCTGCAGTCTTTAAATGCGAATATCTTCTGAAGTATTATAATGAAAATGTTCAACTTTCGCACACGCCTCAATATTGTAATGCACTATTGAATTAGTATACTATAAATGCAGTAGCTAATTCTTGATAGATAAACTTGTAGAATCGTTTATGTGTGCGCTCCAACTTCGCCTAGTTTTAGTAACAGTAAAATTGCACTCCTGGATACCCAATACTGTTCGATGCGGTGGGCTCTGCCACGCTTGCTTATGACGATATGCTTGTTCTATCAGAACACGAAGTCAGACTATGAAGTCAGAATAAAACCACCAAGTCAGAAACTCCTCTCTGCTGTGCAAGGCCTTTTATCAACTTTGAAGGGGCGTATCCATCCCTACCATAGCTTCTTCTTCCATCATTACTCGAAGTTCCAACTTTGGCTATTCTTGACGGATTTTCAGATTTCAAAAACATATAATTAATTTCTTCAAAATTCCAAATCAATGCCATAACTGAAAATAGTTTTCCACAATTCTGCATGCCAAAAGATATTAAATATGGTAGTTTCAGTAATCTCCGTCTCCCTCCAAGCTATCATTCATTGGTTCGAGCCTCTCCTCCAATAGCGTAACTTCTTCCTCAGCACGTTTACTTGCTTCCCTGCGACTGCGTCGTAAATCTAAGATCCTTCTCGAACAAAATCGTGACGTCAGCAAGAATCTAAGCTCAGCCAGCCTACTTGCTCGGGCGTTGCGTCATCCACGCCTACGTCATGAATATACACGTCACAACTATGACGGCCATAACTTTATTCACATATGCCAATACAGCCACCGTGGTCTCAGTATAATTCAATTTACGGGGGCAGTACCATCCCAGCATTTGCCCGAAGACGAAGTGGGAAACCACGGAAAACCACTTCGAGGATGGCTGAGGTGGGAATCGAACCCCCTCTACTCATTTGGACCACCCGAGGCTGAGTACCCGTTCCAGTCCTCATACCACTTTTCAAATTTCGAGGCAGAGCGGGGAATCGAACCCAGCACCTCCGGGTTGGCAGCTAACCGTGCTGACCGCTACGCTACGGAGGCGACAATGCAATGGTAAAACGGAAATAAAATGTATTGATGTGGAATGTAGAAATATGTATCTATAAAGGGCCGTCCACACGCGCAGGCTTTCCCTCAAGCATACTTGTGCAAACCGGTTTGCAGAGGAAAGCTTGTACGTATGGACGGGAAAACGGTAGCTCGTGCAAGCCAAGAAGCGCGGCTTGTGCAATCGTCGCAGCCCCAAAGATTTTACTTGTGCAAACTAAGTTGCGCAGTGCAGTTTGTGCGTGTAGACACGTTAGCTCAAGCCTCGCCTTAGCTGAAACTTGAAATACTTTCCAGTGCGGTTAAATAATTAGGCATAAACAATAATGTCCGAAATAAGAAATTGTTCGAAACAGTGTATTGTGGAATTTATCTATCTCTACAAGTCTCGACCATGGCTTTGGAAAGTAAAATCCAAGGAGTATTGTGACAAGAATAAAATGAATGCTGCATACGAAAAACTGATGGAAAAATTAAAAGAGTTGTATAAATGGTGTACATACATATAGGCCTAAATGAACTTTAGTTTTGTTACACATTTTCGGTCGTATAAAATGTGCGTATCACATTGAAGTAAAGTAGTACATTAAATGAAGGAATAGTTTTTATAACGTATGTCCATCCATCCGTGAATTTATTATAAGACGTTTTTCTAATCAGTTCAGTTCTGTGAAATGTTTATAGTACGCTAGTGGTCACTACTAACATATCTTCCCATTTTATCTGTACAGATAGCATCAAGCGCAGACAGAGATTCAGTGACAAAAAAAAAGTGAATTCTTTGCGTAGTTCCTGCCGCAAAGAAAAGATAAGGTGTAAGTCTCACAGAAGGCAGGTACCAGCGCAGAAGACCTTTATGTACCTACCTTGTGGTACTACAACCTACTGCGGTTTGTAGATGACCAAGAAACCCCTCGAATACCAATCTCCAATTTTGAAGAAACACTTTTTTGAGGTACGGGTTGTAACATAATACGTTTTTATTGAGTTTATTACTGCATTTCACACAGTCCACTCTGTCGGTAAACACTGTCTTCATTATTGAAGATATTTATCCATTATTTACATTACACAATCTGCTCTGCCTTCATTATTGAAATAAGCTACCGGTAAAAACTCTTCTCTAATCTCCTTGGCATCCCTGGAACTGCTTCTGTGCTGTCCTCATTCTAAATCAGTCAGATTAGAATCACTTGTTCTTAACCCTAACAACAGTGTGCCTAATATAGAGTCTTCAAAGTCCAAGCTGCCGATTGGTGTGTAGGTGGTAGAAAGTTATGAAGCACACAGCACGTCATGACTACAATGTCTATATTTTCAAGTTTCAAATTAATACTGCCATGAAAAAAAAACTAAATCTAGATGCCAATTTGCCAAACGCATTGTCTGCAGTGCGCCTTGCTCTTGATAAACGATAATTGAATATTCTAAGCTCATTTGTTAACTATCTTTCATTAAAAGGTTTTAAAAAAAATTGTAGTCAAGGAAAATACTTTGTCGCCTACAAACACATAGTTGAGGATTTTATCTGAATTATTCAGCCGTTGCAGGCCAAGAATACATAAAGAATTATTTTTCAGTTTATTATAAAAAACTGTTTCTTCAATAACACCTCCGTCGGAAATTCTTCCATTCACACCAAAGTCACATACACTGAATTCATATTTTGCACTGACGGCTGCCATTAGTACCATGCTATGAAATCCTTTACATTACCGTATGTTATTTATTTATTTATTTATCGTATGGCTTTTAGTGCCGGCAGTGTCCGAGGACATGTTCGGCTCGCCTGAGTCTGTAGCTGCTTCCAGTGGACACCCTAAAGGGTGAGCTACAAGTTCCGTTCAATTTCAAGTAGTTCCAACTTTCACCACCAGATATCAATATATCAATGATACCTAGCGGTGAACGTTGGAACTTTGATAGAGCGTTCTGACGAAATCTAACCAACAATTTTGCTTTACACAAGTTTAGTCTGTGAAAGGATCTTTTACATGCCATAAATCTATGACATGGGACCACCGGCTTTACTTCCCCTCCGAAGGAAGGCATACTGAAGGATTTTAACGCTCTTAAAAAATCCGACAACTTCGGCCGAGTTTGAACCCGCTATCTTGGGCACAGCAGTTCAGCATGCTACCGACTACGCCACCGAAGCAGCCTTTACATTATGTACAAATACGAAGCACTCTCTGACGGTGGTACAATCTTGACGTGCTTGCCATCAACGGCACCCTAACAATGAGGGAAATTCGATCTATTCTCAAATTCTCGTGCTATTTTTCTTCATTCCTCTTGCGACCTTGGAACCTACAAAAAATATTTCTTTTTCAGGATGAAAGTGACACAGATTCGGTAACGAATAACCCTACCGCAGAGCCTCGCCCACCATCACAATCGTCAGCAAGCAATTCTGCACAGGATCGTCCACATTCTAGCTTAGGCGTGTTATCTCCTACCAAGAGCACACCCTTACCGCCCAGACAACTCAAGAGGAAGAGAGAAAGAGCAGTAGAAGTAGACAGCATACTTACTTGTATTGGAAAACAATTAACAGAAAGAAGAGATGACGATCAACACGACATTTACGGTCGAAATATTGCTCATAAGCTTCGACATTTACCGAATGATCAACGCATTTATGCGGGGAAAAAAAATTAATTAGGCTATCTTTGAAGCTGAATTAGGGAACCTAAACAGAAGTTGTTGTGTATATTTACCTACGAGGCAGATGTCTTTAAATGCTCCTGCCTATGACAGTTCTCTGCCATCTATCCCGTCAGTGTCAGTGTACAATCCACAAAATATGCCTCCGTACACCGCGATAAACTATTCAGCAGAAATGCCGTGTTATACTCCGTCATCTAATACAACAACCATGAACAGAAACGATCTGCAAAGCCTGCATTTAGGTAGTGCTGCGCGAAACAGCGTTGCTGATTTTGTAAAAAGTTACAAACCTGTTTAACTCATATTTCACATGGTTGTTATTAACTGCAATTATTGTATAATCATTTTGTCTTTGATAAATAAATATTGACTGTAACGTACCTTCATGAATTCTTTGCTTAAAACCTTGTAAATGGCTCGGCATGTGTGCGGAATTATTATAGACAAAGCTTGATGAGAAATTGCCGTCCTAAACCTCAAGTCCCTATACGATCTTCCTGTAGCTAAGAACCTTAAAGTGCAACTCAGTCTTTCGTGAGGAGATAGATAGGTAGGATATAGATACGCGCATCACAGTATTTTGACGTACAATTAGAGGCGTAACCGAAAAAAGCAATTCTGTATATGCGTTTTCATCCATTCTTAAATAATTACGGCAATCATCTGGATCTTCTCTTAAGTCGTTCAATAAATTTACATGTGAATATATATTTCTTTTCATTAGCCTTTTTTTCTCCATTTTGATCTACAACGTTAACTTATCCTCTTCTTTAGCAGCAAACAGTAAAAAAATAACTGTAACAAAAGTAAATCGTCACTTGCCCACATTGCTGTCAAAGCACCTACTCCGAAGACAAACTTTGTCGTACTGGAAAAAGAAAAGAAATAACCTGGTACTACAGCCCGTTAAGGGCCTAGGCCTACCAGGCAACCGCTGCCTGCAGATATTGAAGTGATGCTTGATCAGCGCATCGGGTCCCCTCGGCCGTTAATCTTGGTTTTCGTGATCGGAGCGCTGCATCACTGTCAGACAGCTACTCAATGGTCCTCACGAGGCTGAGTGCACCCCATTTCAGCCCTCACGTCTGTTTCTAAAATCCCTGACGGAGCCGGGAATCGAACCCGGGGCCTCCGAGTGAGAGGCAAGCGCACTACCCCAACTCCACGGGCTTGTCGTACTGAAGTTTGTGCAAATTTACTCGCGCAGTGTGGACGCTGCACAGTGTTCCGTCCGATTTGCGCAAACTATACCGCGCAAGTAAGTCGCTGACGTGTGGACGGCCCTTAACTTAAAGCAAACAGCATGGAAATCGGCCCTGTAGAAGTCGCTGGCGGATTGTAGATAGAATGCATAATTGTCGTATATGGGCGAATAACATTATGTGCAAGTTAACTTCATGAAATAAAATATTAATAATTGTTGAATCAAAGAAAACAATAGTGATGGCACATAGGTACCTTTCATCAAAATAACATTTCATAAAAATCGGTCCAGTGGGGAGTTGTTGGCGATTTACAAAAGAAAAGGCCTTGTGTTTTAAATATATAGATGGCAAAGGAGAATCCGTTACTTTACGGGAATTCTCATACACATAGATCTCAGTTAGACGCGGCGGGAAGCAAGCGCCATTTCCCTCGTTGAAAAGAGTATTTGTGCGCAAGCGCGGGTGCGGCAAATATTATTTTTTTCTTTAATAATTTAAAAATAGACCCTAACATATATTTTCCTTTTAAAGACACTCTGCAAATCTACAGGCCAAGAGCTTTCGTCAGAGTGCTCTACGAAGAACATCGGTTCTGTCGTTCTCTCAATCTCGCGTTAACAAAAATCACCTTAGTGTTTTAAATACAGGACTAGTTGAAACCCGTCAAAACATGACGGTCATTGGGGAAATATTTACGGAAGGATTTTCTTATATGCATTATTTGTATGATTACAGAGAAAGACGACTTTGCAACATATAACTGCCCATGACTGAAAACTTGATGAGGCAAATAGTGACCTACACGTTCCATAGCTTCCCCTTGAGCTTTATTGATTGTGATAAATTATGCCAAGCGATTGGAAATTGGTGGCTCTTAAAAGAAAATGGGAGTATTTTTATGGCATATTTATATTGGATTTTTAAAGTGGCTTCGTATTTTGTCCGATTTCTCACTTTATTGCGTCAATTTGCAGTTAACATACGACCGGACAATGTTCCTTTTCGTCGAACGGGGTTTTATAGTAGTATTTCTCCCAAAATTAACGTCTTATTCGATAACACTATAGTGCCCTGCATCAATGGAGCCGCTAAATATTAAATGCCAAATAATACTCCCCTTGCAAAAACAACAGTGTGGTTAGACTCATTGTTATGTACTCTAAACAAATAAAATCAATGAACAATTGGCTTATACAATGAAGTTCAACATGATCAGTGTATTCACCGTTCAGAGACTTTCATACTAAGTTGGTTGCTGAGGAGAACGCGATGAGGCTGATCGCCAATAATAAAATCCTTAAAATTATCCTTGTCAGCAACAATGTTTGCAATAGTTTGCAAATGAAGCTCAGGGCGATGTTCTTCATTTTGATATAAACAGCACGAAACTTCTCGAAATAAGCAATTTCTATCGCCTGTTATAGGTTCAATCCTTTGGGTTTCTTTAACAGCAAACTATGCAGGGGAGCATAGAATCACTTCACCAATTACAGGATGAGCACTGACTCTTTGCCAGCCACCGTAAAGGAGGCAGTTTTAGAATTATATGTCCAGTGCATGTCGAAAAACGCATTAACATAGGGAAGCCCACTATTAAGTATATTCTTGGCCATCGCCCCAGAGATCCGGATTCATTTCCCTGCTCTGCCAAGAAATTTAATTCTGGCCTGAGGGCTGGAACGGGACGCACTCAGCCTCGTGAGGTAAAACTGAGGAGAGGTAGGATCGATTCCAACCTTAACTATCTTGGATGTGTTTCTCTTCGGTTTCCCACTTCCACTCCAGGCAAATACCGGGATGGTTCCTTAAGTAAGGCCTCGGCGTTCTCCCTCCTAATTCTCACGTTAATTACAGATACACGCATTAATACAACCATCACAATAACACAGGTCGGTAACATATTTTTTTTTCTCTTAAAGACACTCTGCAAATCTACAGGCCAAGAGCTTTTGTCAGAGTGCTTTACGAAGTCGAAACATGATGGTCAATGGTAAAATAATTACCGAAGGATTTCCTTATATACGACATTCTTTGTACGACTACTTTTTGGCACTATTGAAACTTTAAGGGCGTCGAAAGATCGCACTCTTGACATTGCAACATATAACTGGCCATAACTGAAAACTTGCTGAGGTAAATAGAGACCTACACGTTCGAGATTTTCCCCTTGAGCTTTATTAATTGTGATACAGAATGCCAAGCGAATTGGAAATTGACGTCTCTTAAAAGAAAATGGAAGGGTTTTGTCGGATGGTGTTAAATCAACTCGAGGGATTAGAGCTCTCTGCCCAATTTTATCTCCGCTGATTATTTCCAAATCCAAGCAATTTTCATACACATTCTTTACAAATAATCTGGTTCCGTTCAGGAGCCCTTGGGAAACGTTCAGATTTCTGAGGAGCATAACTATGGCTCCAACTTTTAGAGTAAGAATATGTGGAGGCAAACCACTTAATTCCAAGGAATTCAAGAATTCTGTAGGAAATTGAAGTAGCTGGCTTTCATCTTCAGTAATTAATCTGTTAACGATGGTGTATGTTTTTGAACTACCGGGTATAAGTTCGATGACTTTCAAATTAATTTCATTACAGTGTTCATTTTTTGGTGTTAGAATGCATACTTTCGAGAAATTGATTACCGTATATCTTTCGTAGAAATGAATGTTTCGCCGTAAATCTCAGTCACGATGTCATCATGCGCTAAAATTCTGGGTGGTAGTTCAATAACATTTGATTCCTCACCATCTACAGAGGGGTAGTCACCGTTACCAATTTGTAACAAAAAATCAGAAAATTCAATTTCTTCTGGTTTCAACCGCATGTTTTTATATAAGCAGCGTATTTTGAAGAAGGGCCAGAGAGGAGAGTATTTAATACAGTTTTGAATAATTGTTTGGCGAGAAGCGTGCGGAACAACAGGCAAACCCTGCCTAAAGTCTCCTCCAAGAACAGTAACTTTCCCACCAAATGGAATGTCATTACCCATAATATCTTTTAGAAGACGATTCACACACATTAATGAATGAATATTTGCCATTGGGGCTTCATCCCATATTGTGAGCCGTGCTAATCGAATATCGTCAGCTGCTTTGGAATTTAATTTTAATCCAGACACTGAACTCTCATTTAAATTTAGAGGAATTTTGAATGTACTGTGTACTGTTCGACCGTTGGGTAGCAAAACAGCGGCTATTCCGGTCCATGCTACTGATATAACATGAAGCCCTAAACTCCAGAACTTTTGTATTAAGCATCGGTAAATAAATGTTTTTCCTGTGCCCCCAGCACCGTCAATAAAGAATGCGTTCGTGACAGTTGTGTTGTTATTTTGAAGAACGCTAGTGATTTCATTAATAATTGAAAGTTGTTCCTGGTTTGCTAAGGACATCAGGTCAGCCAAATCAAAAGGGAACACTGGCTCATTAGTAGTTTGATCGTTTGAGTGTGTGTCAGTACCAACAGGCAAGTTAAATGTTGGCAGAGAGAAACCATGCAATTGCAGAGTTTTATTAATATCTCTGAGAGATAGTTGATAAGCTGTATTTTCATCTTCAGACTTTAAATAATCTTCACAGAGAGAGTTTTTGTGCATGTCCCATAAGTGACTGGCATTGCAAGGTTGATGAAATATGCATATGTAGGCGAATAACTGTCTCAGTTGAAAGGGCATTTGGAAAACCGATGCTTCCATCAAACAGCGTTGCCATTCTGAATCATCGATAAGCAAACCAAGTTTAATTGCCATATCCTTATATGTTGGGCAGGTAACACCTTGGTATGTTCGCAGGTCCTCAAAGCTTGTGGCACTTACTATGTGAAGTAAAAGTAAGCGCAGATGGTATCTTTCTGATTCAGATGGAGAAACATTGTACATCCGACCTATTACCTTTTCGAATCTAAGTCGTTTTTTCCAAATGCATTTGCATTTATCCCATACATAATGAACGGGTGTTTCAGGATAAATATATGCACTCCTAGTTGTTGGATTTTGGTTCAGCTGAAACCATGCAGTGAGTTGTGTACTTTTTAACTGAGCCCGTATTAATTCTTTGGGAGCATCATCGGCATGAAAAATACATCTTGTTGGTCTGGTAAATGGACAGGTAACCGGGCAACAATGTGGGACTGTTCGTGCATGTTGTAACCAAAAATCCTGTATGCAGCCTCACTTGACCCAACATATCTAGCATTCAAATACATAGAAACTTCGTCATGATGTAGCATTCCATCGTTTGCCGTGATTTTCAAGTTAGCGCAATCATGCCCCTTATAAACATATTTATGTATGTATTTGATGCTGTGTACACTTGCACAGATTTCGACGTTAATATGGGCCTGAAAGTACATCAATAGATATCGATTGTATGGAACAATGAAGCGATTGTCGATTTCAACATTGGTGCCTTGTACTCGTTTAGTATATGATCTTCCATTCTGTCGCCTACGGTAAAGTGTATAGCCGTTCACATTCTCTTTAGTTTCTGGCACAAAGTCTTTTGGAAAACCCTTCTTACATCTTCCATCCTTCATGCAAATTGAATTGGGATTCAGAAGGCCGCAAGGTCCATGTACCATGTGTGTCTTTACTAAGTTGTACAATGTTGTATTGGAAGTATCTGGTATTTCTGCAGAAACTGTCATATCAATATCATAGATTTCTCGTAATTTACAACTATCTCGAAGACAAACCAGTACCGGTAAGTGTATATGAGGTAAACCTCGCTTCTGGAACTCAACCGTGTATAAGAAAGTTTGTACCTCGCCAAAAATTTGCTTTTGATTTATTAAACGCAAGAGTTCCTTCACTTTCGCATGAAAAACGCGAACAACGGCATCAGGTCTATTGTTTGCATTTTCATAAGGTTGGAGGCTAGTAGTAATTTCAGGCCATGATGGGTTGCAAGTGAAAGTTATGAAGAGGTCTGGCTTGCCAAATTTTCTCACAATTGCCATTGCATCCTGATAATTTTGCAACATATTTCGGGGACTACCAATAAAAGTAGAAGGCAAAATAACTATGCGACCAGCTCTTAAACTTTCATTTTCAGCTCTAAAGTGTAAAACATCAGCAAGACCAACGTAGGTATCGACACGCAATTTCGTTTGTTGATTGCGAATATATTTTAGTCTATCTCCTTCTATTCGACAATAATAGTCAACTATTAATTGTTGGGTAAGTTTACCTGCATTAAGTAAAGGGTTGAAACCTCCTGCGGGAGGACAACCTCGAATCGACAGCCTATACAAAATATATTCACGCATTGTCATATTTTTCCTAACGTTCGTCTTACGGTTCCCTCCTGTTGGCAGTGAAATATGCCACCCTGTTTCTCCGCAAGGCCAGATTAAAACGTAAGTTAATGGATCACAATGCATGCTGTCAACATCAATTTCCTTTAAAACTCCCTGATTAGAAAATACGGCTATGTGGCGGTGTGAAGCCGGAGCGCCGTCAGTTGTTTCAAAAATAGCTGCAATCTCTGAGGAAGCTGGGTTATTGTAACGTCTAGGATCTTCTTGAGGTTCATGGTAAAAGCGCATGACCAAATCTAACGGTTGACGTTTTTCTCTTAAAGCCAGTTCATTTTCGTCGCATATTTTTGAATGCATTGTCTTATACAGTTGAATGTAAGGGTTATGCTCTTGCAAAATATTATTTAGAATATGAAGTGTACCCTCCCTGATGCAAGAATTCGCTCGATTTGCTAATCTGATTTGATTAGCTTCTGAGCAGTCTAATACATACAATTGGCCGTAACAACTGTCGCTTATATTTTTGGAATATATGGAAGAAATGCGATGATGTACAATTCCTGAAATTTTAAAACAATATGGACCGTGTTCAGGTGGTACGGTAACATTGGCACCAAAGGAAACGAAGGACATAGAATTGTTGTACTGCCGAATATTCTCTCTGAAGTTCCTTGAGGTATCATCATTTCCAGTGAAAAATGGTTTAAGCCTGTCAAGTATTTTATATTCCGGCAGATTAATTTTACCATTGCAACAGCAAAGGCCGAAGTAACCAAGCGTAGTTTTTTCGCAAGAGAAGAACAATGCAGAACAATGTTTACATTCGTTCGTCAAGGACCCAACGCTGTACGGCATAATATCTGGCATTGTTTCTGAAATGGCAGATTTATATTTTATATTAAAAGTGGTTTCGCCTTTTCTCCGATTTCTCATTGTTTTGCGTCTATTTGTAGTTTCCACACGACCGGTTAATGTTCTTTTTCGTCGAATGCGTCTATTTACAGTAGGATTTATCCCCAAATTAATGTCGTATTCGATCACACTATAGTGTCCTGCATCAACGGAGCCGCTAAACAATAAATGACAAAGAACACTTCCATTGCCATAATCTACAACGTGGTTAGTCTCATCGTCATGCACTCTAAACAAATAATCATTAAACAATTGGCTTATACCATGGAGTTCAACATGACCAGCATATTCACCGTTCAGAGACATAAGATTTTCATACTCAAGTTGGTTGTTGAGGGTAAGGCGATAAGACTCATCGCCAATAATAAAATCCTTATAAATATTCCAGTCAGCAACAATTTTTGTAACAGTTTGCAAACGCAACTCGCTATGACGTTCTTCGTTTCGATACAAACAGTACGAAACTGCTCTAAATAAGCAATTTCCGTCACCTGTTATTGGTACAATTCTTCGGATATCCATGACAGTAAATTATGAAGAGGAGCATAGAAGCACTTCGCCAGTCACCTTAATAATGGAGCCAGTACGTGTCAAGAGTCGTATTTACACAGGGAAGCCCACTCTTAAAGCTGGCAATGAATTATCGAGACAAACCGGCCCAGTAATTCTGCGTAGTCACTTTCTAGTATGCCGTAGTTATGGTATATACAATGAAAGGTTTAACAATTCGTAGAAGCTGCGATATGTATTCTCGACAGAAAACGACTCACCATCAAAGACTATAACAGACCGCCAAAGACTATATAGCAGAAAGATCGGAAACACAATACAAATGGCGGTTCCAACATTCGACTGCAGCGGTATCTGCTACTGAAATATAGAAGTTAATTTGGATAACAATCTAATCAAAAGTAGGCCTACATTTTGTAATACCGGTATCAGAATTTCATCGTAGGCCTACTGTATTATTGCCGTATAACTGGTAAAGGTACAATTCATTAGTGGAATTTCATGTAACAACATTTTGGACATGCCTTGTATGTTTATAAGGCAAAGAAAGAACTGAGGAAAACAAATGAGTTACGTAGCACATGGCTCGATTTGAAGACACTCGGGTGGATTCACTGCATATATTCTTCGTAATGTGTTGGAATTCGTACAATCCTTGATTCACAGTTATCCCATGTGCAAAAATATGCCAAAACTTATGTAGCAATAAAGATAAATAGCCTACCGTTATTGCAAATGTAATCTGTCGAATGTTGGAACTTATAAAGCTTTTCAATGAAATTACCATAGCGTTTTAAGTTAAATTGAGTTGGGAACGTAGAATTCATTACTTACGGGAATGCCAAGAGTTAAATATGTTTTGGCAATATAATAGCAATTGCAAGAAAGGAAAATACGGAAATAAAAAAACATGCCGGAGGGGGGATTCGAACCCCTTACATTGGGTGATGCATAAATTAAGAGAGTACGGCGTAACCACCTGAGCTACCGAACCACTGGTGACTACGCGCAGTATTAAGGGACTTAAACATCAAGCACACTCAAAATTTGATGTCAGTTTACGTTTTTCAGCATTTTCTGTCTGGTAATTCCAGTGTATGTCATGAAAACGTAATAAGCAATGTTCCCTTCCATTATAATTCTTATACATAAACATGAAATTAAAACGCGATGGACTTGTAACCGCCATGACTGTCATAAGGCAAAGCGATTGTGCGCATGCGTGATAGGCAAGATTTCTGAATTTTTGTTTATTAATTTAAAAATATTCTGTAACATATGGGAATGCCAAGAGTTAAATATGTTTTGGCAATATAATAGCGATTGCAAGAAAGGAAAATACGGAAATAAAAAAACATGCCGGAGGGGGGATTCGAAACCCCTTACATTGGGTGATGCATAAATTAAAACAGTGTGGCGAAACCACCTGAGCTACCGAACCACTGGTAACGAGGCGCAATATTAAGGGACTTAAACATCAAGCACACTCAAAATTTGATGTCAGTTTACGTTTTTCAGCATTTTCTGACTGGTAATTCCAGTGTATGTCATGAAAACGTAATAAGCAATGTTCCCATCCATTATAATTCTTATACATGAACATGAAATTAAAACGCGATGGACTTGTAACCGCCATGACTGTCATAAGGCAAGGCGATTGTGCGCATGCGTGATAGGCAAGATTTCTGAATTTTTGTTTATTAATTTAAAAATATTCTGTAACATATTTGTTTATTTTAAAGACACTCTGCAAATCTACATGCCAAGAGCTCTCGTTAGAATGCATTACGAAGTCAATCGGTTAAGACGTTATCTCATTCTCGATGTAACAAAAATCGCCTTAGTGTTTTAAATATATAGATAGATAGATGCGGCAGAAATAACTGACGAATTTCAAACGTAAAAACACAGCAACGCAACACGATATTCACAAATTTATTGCGCAGTTTAAAAGAGCAATGTTTGCCATTTGCATCATATACACATACACACTAGGTTTTGAAAATAATGTCATCCAAATGTCGACCGCCCCTTTCGATGCACTTCTGAAGCCTCTCCCTGAAGTTCCGCATAACCCTCCTAGTCATGTCTAGTGGCATTGCCACGATTTCCTCACGTATAGCAACTTTCATTTCGTGTAGTGTTCGCGGCTTATGTTGGAAGACGCGAGCCTTCAGGTATCCCCAGAGATCAGGGGAACGGGCTGGCCATGGAACGTCACCCCTTAAGGAGATTAAACGTTCTGGAAACATCTCTCTGAGGAGATTGCGAAAAGGCATGTCTCACTGCACGGATCTTCTCTGGTGTTCTAACCCTTCGAGGCCTACAGGCCGTTTCGTTTTAACACTTGAACCTGTCCCTCTCAAATTATTCACCCATACCAGAATGGTATTCCTGCTTGGACCTTTCGCATATCTATGTAACCTAAGCGTCTACGAAATAAACGCTAGGTTGTGGTAACAGAGTCATCATTTTGAAGTATACGTTTCAATCACGAAACCTCGCTGCTCACCATTCCACGCCATGCTAGCGACTGACTAGCCCTGACAAGGCAATGAACGTGTTCTCCCAGGCCGCACGCACATCGACAATAATTAGGGCTATTACACACACACCGGCTTTGACCGGCCGTCAATTTACCGGCCGGTATGATCTTACTTTCACACCAACCGGTTGAAGACGGTCAGTCATACGTCTGCGCTCCATGCAAATGCCAGGATAGCGCGCTCCATTTGGATCGAACGCGCATTATTGCCATGTGGCTATTGTACAGGCTGCGCCAGAAAAAGAGGAATATAATTCATTGGGTTCATCCCAAAAACGCGAAAGGGGACGAAGTAGGTCTCCTTTGTACGCTCTTCGAGGATCTACGAAAGGATGAAAAGAAGTTCTTTAATTATTTTCGTATGTCCATTTCTACCTTTGATGATTTACATAGCGATTAAAATATACTCTTCAGCGTCAGAACACCAAGATGAGGAATTGCATACAACCTGTGCAGATGATGGCTATTGCAATAAGGTAAGTAACACATTAGCTCATTGATCAAGAATATTTATTGGGCATAGCCTAATAACGTACAGTAAGAAACTTACATGAGACATTTATTAGCTAATCTCACAGAGAGGTAAAGTCTATTGTATCATTTGAAGAACTTGTACTTGATAATGCTGGAGATGCTCTGTCTGAGTGACTGATATCTGATTCCTTTCATTATCACTCAATTCTACAAAATCCTCCTTCAGTCCTTCACATACTTCTTTCCCCGCCCTCCGTGTGCATCACTATATTTGTAGATATCACTCGACTTATCCCACAGCACAGTTCTGGCCTCAATCAACGATATTGTTACGTGCCACCCCCTAGTGGCACTTTTGCTAACTGGATTACGGTGGGCGAAAGCACAAACACAATTGTTCCTTTAACAAAATATAATTTTATTGCAGCCCACAACCATACACAGTGCACACACCCACACACACACTGAGTCTAACTTCAGAAAACACTACTGGTCACTATTAGTTTCCACATTTACCCTCACACCACTGTCCTCGCTATTTATGTTCTCTCTGTCCGTGAGGCGTTACAGTGTTCCAGCATACACTCACACGTACAGTCTACACAGGTTCTCTACAGCCTTGCCCCTGCCACGTCACTTACTTCCAGAGTCCTCTTGCTGCTCCTTGTGCGCTCTTGCTCGTCCCGTGTCGATCCCACGACCACGCCTTCCACGATGCACCGCGACACCTCCAAGCACTAACAGTCCTGACTCAATGTTGCACCCTGGCAGACAGGCTTCCACTCTGTTACCGTAGACGTCCAGTAATAATCGCTGTACTGCTGCGCACTCACTCACTCGGCCACACTTCAATACACACTAGCACTGACCAATACTGTCCAATACACTGTCCAATGCACTCCAATACACTGCCTCCTCGCCGCGGCTCGCTGGTTTATATGGGATCAGTCCCTGGCCTGGAAAGTTCGAAATGTCACAACCCATTGCCGCATTGAGTCTGTTCTGGTTGGTTCCACATCCAGAATTTTCGCGTATTCTCTGACCGGCTCGCACTGACTCACAGATGCTTTGTTAATGTATGGCCGTGGGAGGAACCGAGAGGGTGTGGGCACACTCTCCCTTCCCCTGCGGGGTTTGTCCAAGGCCACTAGAATGTCACACCGCCCCTCCCCCCGGGAGCCTCCTGACGCCCCGCGGCAGCACGCAACAATATCAATTGTTCAATATCAATTTCTACGTCCTCCATGGTTTGCACAACTCTACGTTCTGATGAGACCAGACAGAATTCTGATTGCCGTGCCGATGCGTGTGAATGCATTCATACAGTTAGGGCTATTACAGACACACCGGTTTTGACCGGCCGTCAATTTACCAGTCGGTATGATTTTACTTTCACACCAATCGGTTGAAGATGGTCAGTCATACGTCTGCGCTCCATGCAAATGCCAGGATAGCGCGCTCCATATGGATCAAACGCGCATTATTGCCATGTGGCTATTGTACAGGCGGCGCCAGAAAAAGAGGAATAGAATTCATTGGGTTCATCCCATAAACGAGAAAGGGGACGAAGTAGGTCTCTTTTATACGCTCTTCGAGGATCTACGAAAGGATGAAAAGAAATTCTTTAATTATTTCCGTATGTCCATTTCTACATTTGATGATTTACATGAGCGATTAAAATATACTCTTCAGCGTCAGAACACCAAGATGAGGAATTGCATCCAACCTCTGCATATGTTGGCTATTGCAATAAGGTAAGTCACACATTATCTCTTTGATCAAGAATATTTATTGGGCATTGCCTAATGACGTACAGTAAGAGACATTTATTAGCTAATCTCACAGAAAGGTAAAGTCTATTGTATCATTTGAAGAACTTTCACTTGATAATGCTGGAGATGCTCTGTCTGAGTGACTGCTATCTGATGCTGACGTTGTTGTTGATTGATGTTGGCCATAATTATTTTAACATTGTCCTACTGACGGAAATTGCATTCCCGATGATCCGTGACTACTGCATGGGTAATTTGTTTGAACTTGAAGCAGCAGACTGTTATTAAACGTGTTATTATATTGTAATGGTGTTTGCACATGGGATATGGGTGGAGATTGATGAAAGCTTTGTTGTCTTTTTGCACGCTTAATATTTTCTATAAGTTGAAGGACACCTATTTGTAAATTAATGACTTCATCATCATCAAATGTTTGTAAAGAAGGTATAATGCCGTTGAAGAAGGACAAGTGCCGTTTTGGTTGGGTACTACCTTCTAGTGCCTTCAACATTTTTAACTCTAGTTCAACGGGTTTACGTCGCTTTCGGGAACCCATTCCTTTATTGGGCACTTTGAATTCCTCAGGACGTTCAGTAGAATTATTTGCTTCAATTGGGATATTGCCTACCAAGCTATCCTCAGTAAGTCGGCCTTCAGTCAGCTTCGTTAAAATTTTTAACTGGTCGTTGTATACGTATTTTTTACCTTGGAGGCTCCTTAACCGGTCCTTTTAAGTTCTTTTGACTTTCTGCATGATTTGACGAATGCATCTCTGATGTTTCCCCATTTCTTCGTTATTTCCTTACCTATAAAGAATACACACACGTCACTCTCCTTGTTTCAGATACTTAGCAAGTGGATGCACTTTCACTGACCTTCACTGCAGGTACAGAATTGGTATCTCAACAGCTAGCTGTATAGTTAGAGATGTGTGTTCAAGCATTTGGTCCACCTTACAACAGGAATGTTTACCTACACCTACAAAAGAGAGTTGGGAAGCAATTGCTGCAGAATTTGAAAAGAGGGCTAACTTTCCGCACTGTCTAGGGTCAGTAGATGGGAAACATATCGGAATAATTTGTCCATCTAACAGTGGTTCGATGTTCTACAATTACAAGGATTACTTTTCTGTGGTTTTGATGGCTGTAGCAGACTCGAAGTATAGATTTGTTTATGTCAATATTGGAGGTTTTGAAAACGACTGTGATTCATCAATCTTCAAACAGTGTTCATTGTGGAAATCAATCGAAACAAATAATCAAGAGCTGCCAGAGGAAAAATATCTCCCGGAACAGAAAGCCCAAATGTGCCGTATTTCTTTGTGGGAGACGAAGCATTTGCGCTACACAAACACACAAACACCTACTGTGTCCTTATGGCATATCCACTCTTACATTGAAAAAAAAAAAAGGAATTTCAATTATCGTCTTTGCAGAGCACGGAGATATGTAGAATGCACATTTGGTATTTTAAACAAAAAATTGAGAATTTTCCATAGGCCCATAACTGTTAATCCTGACATTGCCGTAGATATTGTCAAAGATTGGGTTGTCCTACATAACTTCGTTCGTGACAGAGATGGTTATGAGACTGAGGAAACAATAACAATAACTGGATTAGAAGATCTACCATCTGAACAAACAGTACGAGGAGGACTGGGAGCAAACAACTTGAGGAATGTTTTAGCTGATTATTTTTTAACTGATATTGGTGCTGTCCAGTGGCAAATGTCAAAGGTGTAAGAACTAGCAGTGTTTGTGTAAAATGAAATGAGTTGGGCTACTGTAGTAATTTCATTGATTGTAATAAGAGTTACGTACCAAAAAGGTTCCTTTCATTATCACTCAATTCTACAAAATCCACCTTCAGTCCTTCACATACTTCTATCCACGCCTTCCGTGTGCCATCACGATCTTTGTAGTTATCACTCGACTTATCCCACAGCACAGGTCTGGCCTCAACCAACGATATCAATTGTTCAATATCAATTTCAACGTCCTCCATAGTTTTCACAACTCTACGTTCTGTTGAGACCAGGCAGAATGCTGATTGCCGTGCCGGTGTGTGTAAATGCATGCATACAGTCACGTACACCACTACACGGCCGGCGGCCGGCCGGTAACCGGATCTACAGTGATGAGTGTGTCCGGCTGCTACCCGGCACGTCACCGGGGACCGGCATGTATGAAAGGTTTAATGCCTTTACATAGTTCACCATAAGGGCTATTACACACACACCGGTTTTGACCGGCCGGTCCCTGCCGGACGAAGTGGTGAACTATGTAAAGGCATTAAACCTTTCATACATGCCAGTCCCCGGTGACGTGTCGGGTAGCAGCCGGACACACACCGGTTTTGACCGACCGTCAATTTACCGGCCGGTATGATCTTACTTTCACACCATCCGGTTGAAGACGGTCAGTCATACGTCTGCGCTCCATGCAAATGCCAAGATAGTGCGCTCCATATGGATCAAACGCGCATTATTGCCATGTGGCTATTGTACAGGCGGCGCCAAAAAAGCGGAATACAATTCATTGGGTTCATCCCATAAACGCGAAAATGGACGAAGTAGGTCTCTTTTGTACGCTCTTCGAGGATCTACGAAAGGATGAAAAGAAGTTGTTGAATTATTTTCGTATGTCCATTTCTACCTTTGATGATTTACTGTACATGAGCGATTAAAATACACTCTTCAGCGTCAGAACACCAAGATGAGGAATTGGATTCAACCTGTGCAGATGATGGCTATTGCAATAAGGTAAGATGCATTAGCTCTTTGATCAAGAATATTCATTGGGCATAGCCTAATAACGTACAGTAAGAAACTTACATGAGACATTTATTAGCTAATCTCACAGAAAGGTAAAGTCTATTGTATCATTTGAAGAACTTGCACTTGATAATGCTGGAGATGCTCTGTCTGAGTGACTGATATCTGATTCTGACGCTGTTGTTGATTGATTGATGTTGGCCAAAATTAGTGTAATATCATTGATTGTAATAAGAGTTACGTGCCAAAAAGGTTCCTTTCATTATCACTCAATTCTACAAAATCCTCCATTAGTCCTTCACATAATTCTTTCCACGCCTTCCGTGTGCCATCACAATCTTTGTAGATATCACTCGACTTATCCCAGAGCACAGTTCTGGCCTCAACCAACGATATCAATTGTTCAATATCAATTTCTACGTCCTCCATTGTTTGCACGACTCTACGTTCTGATGAGACCAGGCATAATTCTGATTGTCGTGCCGGTGCGTGTGAATGCATTCATACAGTCACGTACATCACTACACGGCCGGCGGCCTGCCGGTAACCGGGTCTACAGTGAGTGTGTCCGGCTGCTACCCGGCACGTCACCGGGGACTGGCATGTATGAAAGGTTCAATGCCTTTACATAGTTCACCACTTCGTCCGGCAGGGACCGGCCGGTCAAAACCGGTGTGTGTGTAATAGCCCTAAATGGTGAACTATGTGAAGGCATTAAACCTTTCATACATGCCGGTCCCCGTTGACGTGCCGGGTAGCAGCCGGACACACTCATCACTGTAGATCCGGTTACCGGCCGGCCGCCGGCCGTGTAGTGGTGTACGTGACTGTGTGCATGCATTCACACACACCGGCACGGCAATCAGAATTCTGCCTGGTCTCATCATAACGTAGAGTTGTGAAAACCATGGAGGACGTAGAAATTGATATTGAACAATTGATATCGTTGGTTGAGGCCACAACTGTGCTCTGGGATAAGTCGAGTGATATCTACAAAGATCGTGATGGCACACGGAATGTGAAGGACTGAAGGAGGATTTCGTGGACTTGAGTGATCATCATCATCATCATCATCATCATCATAGTCCCATTCCAGTCACCCGGGTGTGGTTTACAAGCCTCCTCCACTCTTTTTGGTTCTTCCATTTTTCCTGTTCCATCAATTCTGCCACATCCAATCCAGCTTCTCCAATGTCCTTCAAAATTTGGTCCAACCACCTTCTTCTCGGTCTTCCAACTGGTCTCTTTCCCTTGACTTCTCATTCCAATTCCCTTCTTGCTACTCTTTCTTTACCCATTCTTTTTACATGGCCGAACCAACGTAACCTTGCTTTCTGTATCTCCTGATTTAACGGTTCCATATTTAACACCTCTCTGATTTTAATATTTTGAATTCTATCCCGTCTTGTCTTTTTAGCTGAAGTTCTTAAAAATTTGATTTCTACTGCTTGTATCTTACTACTTTGCCTTTTATTCGTTACCAGTGTTTCCAGTCCATATGTTACAATTGGTATGAAATACTGTTTATATATAGGACCGGTTCAGGAGACTCCAAGGTAAAAAAAATACGTCTACAACGACCAGTTAAAAATTTTAACGAACCTGACTGAAGGCCGACATACTGAGGATAGCTTGGTAGGCAATATCCCAATTGAAGCAAATGATTCTACTGAACGTCCTGAGGAATTCAAAGTGCCCAATAAAGGAATGAGTTCCCGAAAGCGACGTAAACCCGATGAACTAGAGTTAAAAATGTTGAAGGCACTAGAAGGTAGTAACCAACCAAATCAGCACTTGTCCTTCTTCAACGGTATTATACCTTCTTTACAAACATTTGATGATGATGAAGTCATTAATTTCCAATTAGGTTTCCTTCAATTTATAGAAAATATTAAGCGTGCAAAAAGACAACAAAGCTTTCATCAATCTCCACCCATATCCCATGTGCAAACACCATTTCAATATAATAACTCGTTTAATAACAGTCTGCCGCTTCAAGTTCAAACAAATTACCCGTGCAGTAGACACGGATCATCGGGAATGCAATTTCCGTCAGTAGGTCAATATTACACTAATTTTGGCCAACATCAATCAACAAGAACGTCAGCTTCAGATATCAGTCACTCAGACCGCTCAGACAGAGCATCTCCAGCTTTATCAAGTGCAAATTTTTCAAATGATACAATAGACTTTACCTCTCTGTGAGATTAGCTAATAAATGTCTCATGTAAGTTTTTTACTGTACGTTATTAGCCTATGCCCAATAAATATTCTTGATCAAAGAGCGAATATGTTAATTGCCTTATTGCAATAGCCATCATCTGCACAGGTTGAATGCAATTCCTCATCTTGGTGTTCTGACGCTGAAGAGTATATTTTAATCGCTCATGTAAATCATCAAAGGTAGAAATGGACATACGAAAATAATTAAAGAATTTCTTTTTATCCATTCGTAGATCCTCGAAGAGCGTATAAAAGAGACCTACTTCGTCCCTTTTCGCGTTTATGAGATGAACCCAATGAATTCTATACCTCTTTTCCTGACGCCGCCTGTACTATAGCCACATGGCAATAATGCGCGTTTGATCCATATGGAGCGCACTATCCTGGCATTTGCATGGAGCGCAGACGTATGACTGACCGTTTCAACCGGTTAGTGTGAAAGTAAAATCAAACCGGCCGGTAAATTGACGGCCGGTCAAAACCGGTGTGTGTGTAATAGCCCACTGTGGCGCTGTGGCCAATACAGGTGTTAGAGCTGCGGCTCCAATCTATGTAACAACAAGATGTTCAGTAAAGAACATATAGCCTACTTTCTCCTAAATACATGGGTATTGTTATAACTCTTTGTCCTTTTCAAGGAGTATGATTGAATGTTGGTTGTAGTAGCTTGTTGAAATACAACGTGCTATAGGGATATTAAACATGAATATGAGGTGCCCTTTGCTAGTGCTACCTCTGTACCGAATTTCGTTCAATTCGGTTTCACCGTGTTTGAATTGATAGGGGGAATCGATTTGCACACATACTTGGCCACCATCTGCAAAACTATTGGGCTGATGTTCTTGCAGTTTGGTCAGAATATGTTTCCCACATAAAGATATGGTGTTGCAAAATTTGGTAGAGACTAGATTATTAGGTTGGTCGTAATTACATTTTAGCTTTTAACATTCGGGTGGCCGTGATTACGTTTCCGTCAAGATAGCGGTGATATAAAACATGACACTGAGGTGCCCTTTGCTAGTGCTACCTCTGTACCAAATTTCGTTCATTCGGTTCCACCGTGTTCGAATTAATAGGGGGAATCAATTTTGACATAAAGATGGCCGCCATCCGCAAACTATTAGGCTAATGACCTATTAGATTGGTCAAAGGATGCTCCCTCCATAAAGGTATGTTGTTGCAAAGTTTGGTAGATATCGGATGGTTATGTTAGTCGTAATTTGATTTAAGCTTTAAACATTTGTGTGGCCGCCATTACGTTTCTGTCCATATGGCGGCGATATTAATCATGACACTGAGATGCCCTTTGCTAGTGCTATCTCTGTACCAAATTTCGTTCCATTCGGTTTCACCGTGTTTGAATTAATAGGGGGGATCGATTCTGACACAAAGATGGCCGCCATCCGCAAACTATTAGGCGAATGACCTATTAGATTGGTCAAAGGATGCTCCCTCCATAAAGGTATGTAGTTGCAAAATTTGGTATAGATCGGATGATTAGGTTAATCGTAATTTGATTTAAGCTTTGAACATTCATGTGGCCGCCATTACGTTTCCGTCAAGATGGCGGCGATATAAAACATCACACTGAGGTGCCCTTTGCTAGTGCTACCTCTTTACCAAATTTCGTTCCATTCGGTTCCACCATGTTCGAATTAATAGGGGGAATCAATTTTGACATAAAGATGGCCGCCATCCGCACACTATTAGGCGAATGACCTATTAGATTGGTCAAAGGATGATCCCTCCATAAAGGTATGTAGTTGCAAAATTTGGTAGAGATCGGATGATTAGGTTAATCGTAATTTGATTTAAGCTTTGAACATTCGTGTGGCCGCCATTACGTTTCAGTCAAGATGGCGGCGATATAAAACATGACACTGAGGTGCCCTTTGCTAGTGCTACCTGTGTACCAAATTTCGTTCCATTCGGTTCCACCGTGTTCGCATTAATAGGGGGAACCAATTTTGACATAAAGATGGCCGCGATCCGCAAACAATTACGCTGATGACCTATTAGTTTGGTCAAAGGATGCTCCCCCCATAAAGGTATGTTGTTGCAAAATTTGGTAGAGATCGGATGATTAGGTTAGTCGTAATTTGATTTAAGCTTTGAACATTTGTGTGGCCGCCATTACGTTTCCGTCAAGATGGCGGCGATATAAAACATGACACTGAGGTGCCTTTTGCTAGTGCTACCTCTGTACCAAATTTCGTTCCATTCGGTTTCACCGTGTTTGAATTAATAGGGGGAATTGATTTTCACACAAAGATGGCCGCCATCCGCAAACTATTAGGCTAATGACCTATTCATTTGGTCAAAGAATGCTTCCTCTATAAAGGTATGTTGTTGCAAAATTTGGTAGAGATCGGATGATTAGGTTAGTCGTAATTTGATTTAAGCTTTGAACATTTGTGTGGCCGCCATTACGTTTCCGTCAAGATGGCGGCGATATAAAACATGACACTGAGGTGCCTTTTGCTAGTGCTACCTCTGTACCAAATTTCGTTCCATTCGGTTTCACCGTGTTTGAATTAATAGGGGGAATTGATTTTCACACAAAGATGGCCGCCATCCGCAAACTATTAGGCTAATGACCTATTCATTTGGTCAAAGAATGCTTCCTCTATAAAGGTATGTTGTTGCAAAATTTGGTAGAGATCGGATGATTAGGTTAATCGTAATTTGATTTAAGCTTTGAACATTTGTGTGGCCGCCATTACGTTTCCGTCAAGATGGCGGCGATATAAAACATGACACTGAGGTGCCTTTCGTTAGTACTACCTCTGTACCAAATTTCGTTCCATTCGGTTGTACCGTGTTCGAATTAATAGGGGGAATCGATTTTCACACAAAGAGGGCCGCCATCCGCAAACTATTACGCTGATGACCTATTAGTTTGGTCAAAGGATGCTCCCCCCATGAAGGTATGTTGTTGCAAAATGTGGTGGAGATCGGATGATTAGGTTAGTCGTAATTTGATTTAAGCTTTGAACATTTGTGTGGCCGCCATTACGTTTCCGTCAACATGGCGGCGATATAAAACATGACACTGAGGTGTCCTTTGCTAGTGCTACCTTTGTACCAAATTTCGTTCAATTCGCATTCACCGTGTTCGAATTGATAGGGGGGGACAGACATTCAGAGTACACACACTCACACACACACACACACACACAGACTCACACACACACAAACACACACACACACTGACTCACACACACACATACACACACACAGACAGACACACTTTTTTCGCCCTGTGTTGATCTCATAAGTCTACTTTCATTTTTTGCAAAAATCGAAAGTAGGCTAAAAATGGCAAAAAACTGCTCTTTTAAACTGCGCAATAAATTTGTGAATATCGTGTTGCGTTACTGTGTTATTTACTTTCGAAATTCGTTAGTTATTTCTGCCGCACACTGTATATAGATTGTCGAGCCATTATTGACTGCACGGAATTTAGGGTTGAACAGCCCCCCCAAGTACCGGTTGATCAGAGAGTGTATTTCTATTCTCAATACAAGGGTTGCTACACTGCAAAACTTTTAATCGCTATCACGCCTAGTGGTATGATCGCCTTTAAATCGAAATGTTATGGTGGAAGAGCTAGCGACTCATCCATAACAACTGGCAGTCGTTTATTAACTCTACTTCAACCTGGCGATGAGGTCATGGCTGATAAAGGATTTCCTGGCATCAGAACTAACTTATCTGGCCGCGGTGTCGTAATAGTGACGCCACCGTTCTTAAATGATAGGAGATTAACAGTTGAGGAGGTATTGAGTACTTACAATATTGCGAGTGTTAGAATTCATGTAGAAAGGTACATTCAAAGAATAAAAATATACAATATATTTCAGAAATTGCCAACAGAACTGTTTCCGTACATAGATGACATTGTGCATATATGTTGCGTTTTAGTAAATTTGCAAACTCCAATAATTAAAGAATAGTTCGAGATTTTTTCTACCTTCAGTTTGTTTTATATATTCTTTGTTTTCATTTTCTATTGAACTGTTCAGTGTTTACCAAGCACAAATGATTACTTTATTATTAGGAATACCGCTGATTTTTGGCAAGTCATTACTGAAATAGAACTTTGAAATTTTGATGAGACATTCCTCGTCATACTTATTGTCCTTATAAACAGGTATTGTCAACTGTTGTGCTTTGCTATATACATATAGATCACATTTTCCTAAGCCAGTTATGTACATCAGTATTTGTATTTATGTGTAATACATATGGCTTGTCTTTAAATGTATGTTTTTTTTCTTTTTTGCCTGTCAGCGTAAAGATAACGTACTCTCACATTCCCTGCCTCATCAACTATTGGTTTATCTTTACAGGAAGATGGACACTTAACTTCTAACACTCTGTCAGCTACATTCCCCTTGAGAACTATGCCATCTGGAGAGCCACAAATCCAAGGTTGTTTTTGGTGGATTATTAACCCACACCAAATAACACGAAAAATGAATGAACTTGCATAACATTCTATTGCCTCACTTTCCATTTCACTTCCGTAAGAAAGATTGTTCAAAGCCTCTCCCCCAATTGGTGAATCAGTTACAAATGCGAGAGCTAAAGTATCAAAGTTATGTCTCCTAGTTTTGATCCGATGTGCTTTCGTGCTAGCAGATATTCGTATCACTCTTTCTTTCTTTCTTTCTTTCTTTCTTTCTTGAAACCATCGAGGGCTTCGTGAATGAGATACAGTTTCCAGGGAGATTTTAATTATCTGATCTGTATCAACCTGAACTTTGCTGGTAAAATCATTTTGTCACTCACAGTGTGAGAGGTGTATTTGACCGGTGAGCGCACGGCGTTAGAGACTTGAAAATGTATAGCTGTGTCACAATTTCCTCACATTCTTCTCTCTCCACATCATTCACTACCCTGTCCATCAACGAGCTGACTACGGCCCTGCACGATTGTTCGATTTCAGTTCTTGCTTCTGCTCGAAGTATTGCACGAAGCCGGCAAAGGATGTGTTTTAAAATATCCTCACTTAATTCAAATGGAGGAAGAGATGTCTCTAAAGTCTTTTTGCCGAACAGTGCTACTACGCGTTTGCCTTTCCTATATTTTTCTTTTGACACTGTTTTCGGACTCGGTTTTCCCCATTGTTGTGGATGGTCTGTTTTCAAGACAACACTTTCATTATTTACAAAATACACTACCGCAGCTACGTGTTTGCAAGTTCCTCTGGCGCCTGCAGGACAGGAACATTCACTGCTCGAGACATTACGATACTGGTCAACCTAAACACAAAATAAAAATTGTTACAAGTTATTAATACATAGCAAACATGCAAACGCGTCAGCTGAATATATATTATAGGCTACCTAATATCCCCCAATTAAACATTACAATGTCATTTAGTGGTCGTGAAAGTCTACGCATTGAGATACATTAAGTAATAAACTTTATAAATTGTGACCCAACTACACCATGCCTACCTCAAGTTTCACGATATAAGGCGACAAAGTCACAGACGTTTGCCGGGTGACTTTTCCTGTGATATATCCGAAAGCATTCGAAATTAACTCTTCCACGTCGTTCACGTGGCCACTGACAACTAGGTTTTTTCCTTTATTCTATGATGATTCACTTAGATCCCCGAATTGAATCACTCTAAACCCGCAACTTGTTCGAACGTCACACATGCTGTACTGAGACTCTCGCAATACGCCTCACCTCTTGTTTCAGAACGGCCCACTACGTAGCGCTAGTAGTAGCATTTCGAGCTGCCTGCACGGTGTCTTATAGGCAAACATTGTTACGAATGCTAGAGAGCTTCGTCGCCCCGCGCGTGACTCTGGCCGCCCCAGGCTATCCTGACTGTGTGTTACCAGCGATTTGCGCAACATTGAAGACATGCAGTACAAAAGAGACCGTCTCGAATATTCATGGCCCTACTGGTGTTGGAATTCTCGAGAAGGTGTGAACCCTGGTCAATTCTGGAAACACCCATTGAGTCACCAGCCTCGCTATATAAAGCGGCCTCACCAGCGAGGGATGAACAGCCGTCTGATCTGGATGCACTGTTACCTGACGATATCCCTGTGATATTGGCAGGTGACTTTAACTCCAAAAACCGACTATGGCGCAGTCGACTTACGGAGGCAAAGGGCAGGCTTCTTGAGAAGTTCTGCGACGATCACGGGTGCTTAGTCCACGGCCCACCTGGATTCACGAATTTTCCATTTGATCCGAATAAACTTCCGTATCTCTTGGATATTTGCCATCAGCAAAGACCTTGACATCCCGATAGAAGTCTCAAACTACTCTGCCCTAAATTCCGATCACGACCCCATAATGATACAATTTAACTCTAGCTACATCCCTTCCCGCTCCACAATCCCACTTCATACCCGAAAGATCGATTGGGATCGCTTTCAATCTATCCTTAAAACTACCGTTGCTGGTAATCCCAGCATTCTCTGCGAGGGCGACATAGACGCCCACGCAGAGAAGTTCACCCAATCCCTCCTACAGACAGCCAAATCAGCAGCTAGCGGACCCAAACATAGAAGACACAAACCCCTCTCCATTCCCCCTGCCCTTCAGGCACTCATCAAGCGGAAAAACATGATCAGGTGGAGGTGGCAAGTCACCCGGGATCTTCGCCTTAAGCAAGAGTGGTATCGGCTGAAAAGACAGATCCAATCAGCCATGCCAAATATCCGTAACAAACTCTGGCAATCCAAATTAGAAAGCATGGCAGGAAATTCCAAATCCCTGTTCGGCATGGCTAGAAAGCTGCTTAAGAAGAGGACTGGCATTCCACCATTACACGGGGTACGTGGAATGGTATTCACTAACCCTGACAAAGCTAACGCCCTGGCGGATACCTTCGAGAGAGCCTGCGAGCCGAACCTCGAGCCTTGTAATGACGAGTTCGTAGATCTCGTTCGTCATGATCTTCGCGGTGGCTTTCAGGGAGATCTCCCCCGAGGCTTTAGATTTGTCTCCCCGTCCGAACTGCTCAAATTTATTAAGAAACTCAAGACTCGTAAGGCCCCCGGACCTGACGAGATCGTTGCACAATATCTCAAAAATCTCAGCAAGAACGCCTTAACATGCCTAGTTAAGATATTCAACTCCTTCTACCGATATGGGTATTTTCCTCCAGCCTGGAAAGTCGTAAAGGTCATCATAATAGGGAAGCCCAACACCGACGGCACCTTCCCGCAAAACTACAGATCAATAAGTCTACTATCCATCATCTCTAAATTGTTTGAAATGACCCTGCTTTCCAGGCTGAACACATTCATCTCCAATATTATCAACGACGAGCAGTTCGGCTTTCGACAAGGCCATTCCACTGTACATCAACTCTTGAGACTCGTTGAAGTCATCACGTGTGCCGTTAACGAAAACCGTATGATAGGAGTTTGCTTTTTGGATATAAGTCGTGCTTTTGATAAAGTCTGGCACAGCGGTCTGCTGTACAAGATGAAGCACTTCGGATTCTCAGGTCATCTTCTCAAGGTCATCGAGTCCTATCTTAGGAAAAGGAAATTCTATGTCCAGGTGGTTGACGCTAAATCCTCCCTGAGAAGGATCAAGGCCGGTGTGCCTCAGGGTAGCGTCATAGCCCCTGCCCTTTTCAACATATATGTCTCTGACATTTCCAGAACTGACGCTACCAGTCTCCACCTATACGCAGATGATACTGCAATCTCCGCCACCTCCTGGCAAGGACATAGAGTTCAAGCTAACCTCCAAGCCGTATTAGGCAACTTAGAAACCTGGCTAAGGGATTGGAGAATTAAAATTAACGTTGCTAAACGTTCCGCCACTCTGTTTACCAAGAAACGCAAATATACAGAAGTCCAGGATCTCAACTTCTTTGGCGAGGTAATCAGGTGGCAACCTGCTACTAAATATCTGGGAGTCACGCTGGATCGAGGCCTTACTTTCGCTCATGAGGTCTCTTTGCGCGCTAACAAAGCGAAAGCGATCCAAGCGCAGCTCTGGCCATTAATTAATTCCCAGAGCTCTCTAGACGAATCCAGCAAGCTCTTTTCTTATAGCACCCTTGTGCGCCCTGTGATGGAATATGCCAGCCCTGTCTGGGGTTACGCAGCTCCCTCAACTCTCAATAAACTTCAGGTTGTCCAGAACAGAGCGTTGCGAACCATATCAGGCGCTCTCTGGTACGTTCGTAACGCTCAGTTACACGCTGACTACAACCTCTCGACCATCAGTCAGAGGATACACCGACAGGCAGTTAAGATATACCGTACATCTACACGTAGCACCAACCCTCTAATAAACACCTTGGGTGATTACTGAGCACGGGGGTGTCGCCATAAGCGCCCCCGCATCATTATAGAATAAATACTTTCCTAACCATGCTACTATAGCACTATTACTTTTCTTCAAAACTGATATCTTCACCCATTCTTCATCTTCTGATTCTTTCCAAGATCTACTCACTTCTACTATCCTTTAATTTCTGTATTTCAAATGTCATAGTACACCAGGTCACATTCTGGCCATTTTGATTCACGGTAATCAACCAAACCCCCTCATTCAATTGTATTCGGTCGAAACTATTGGTTAAAGCTCTCAAGGCCTTCGGGCCGATAGGCTACAAAACAGGCAACGAAACCGGCTTCGCCGGTTTCGCTTCCTTGGGCGCTGACGCTGATGGACGAACAGTGTTTTTGAGCGAGTGCGACAATAGTTGGTGACGTAACGTGCGAAATTACGAAACCCAAGTGAGGCTATTGCAGTGCGGTGAAGTGTTGTGTGGATTGCGAAACGCAGTGGAATGTTTTCCTAGCCTGCAGACGGCGAGTCAGTGTACATTCAGAACAAGTGACTGTGGCTTATTGAGAAGAGGAAGAGTTGCGGTATTTCTGGCCGAGGACACGGACCTCATTACGGTAGGATTAACTGCATGACGGAGTGAAAGGGAAGTGTTCCAAACAAGAGGGGACCTAGAGTGAGATACTAATTGCTTGTATCTGTTTATTGTGTGGTGAACTGTAACTTGTTAAGACCTGCAATAAAACTACTATTTCTTTAAAAGGACCATTGTGTTGTGCTTCTACCCACCGTAATCCAGTTAATGAACTTGCCACTAGGGGCAACACGTAACAACTGGTGTCAGAAGCCGGATTACGAACTCAAGCACAAGCACAACACCTGAAGGTCCTGGTTTCAAAACCCGAGCAGGTCATTTTACCACAGTTCTCTAATTTTCCGGTGAGTGCATGCCCTTTACAAGACAAACAACTAAAATGGAAGCGCAATTGCAAGCATTGCTAGAAAAGTTAAGTGGCATGGAAACCAAGATGGAGGCCGACCAGGAGAAGATGGAAGACGGTCAAAATAAGTTAGCGGAGGGCCTGAAGAAGATGGAAGACGGCCAGAAGAATTTAACCGAGGACCTAACATCCAAATTAGAAGACGGCCAGAATAATTTAACCAAGGACCTAACATCCAAATTAGAAGACGGCCAGAAGAATTTAGCCAAGGACCTGAAGAAGATAGAGGACGGCCAGAAGAAGATGGAAGACGGTCAGAATAATTTAGCACAGGACCTGAAGAAATTGGAACAGGGTCTGCGGGAGGAAGTCAATACCGTCTGCCTGGGCCTACGTGAGGAAGTCACAGCAGTAGAAAAGAAGTTCGACGCCTTACAGCAGGAATTTGCCGAGCTGCGCCGAGGCCCACGGACGGGGGTGGAAGAGAGATTCAACGCTCTACAAAAGGAATTTGATAAGCTGCGTCAGCGCCCGCCGACGGGGGTGGATGCCAGAATCAAAGCTCTACAAGAAGAAGTTGCCGAGCTGCGAAAACGCCCGCCCATAGTTACACCGGGAATATCAGGAGCGGGACAGAGCAGAGTGACGCCCCCAACCTTCGATGGAAAGCTCCCGTGGAGCACCTACTTTCGCCAGTTCGAGGCAGCCTGTTCCATAAACAACTGGAACAGCACGGAAAAGGCTACAGCTCTCATTGTAGCGCTGAGAGGGGACGTCCTTCAGGCCATCCCGACTGGATCCCAGGACTACGCTTCACTAATCGCCCATATGGAGTCCCGATATGGAAATTGCAACACCCAGAAGGAGTGGTGCTACATTGCTGCAATTAACATGCAGGACGAGTGTTCGGTTGTGATTCGATGATTACACTTTCAGGTCCCTCTGACCACAAGTTTGGACAACAATCAACACAGGATATGCCCACCACGAGCTACAATACATTGATGAATTCCGCTAGGCAAGGAGTCAATAAGGCCCTGGATCGCTTCCTGAGGAATTGTGGCCCATGCTTGCTGCACTGCAAGGGTCAGTTGATCCAGAGTTGTAGGTGGCTGAGGACGGTTGGCCAGTTGTCGACCCATCATGTCCCATACATGCTCAATAGGACTGAGGTCCGGGGACCTGGCGGGCCATTCTAAGGTTGTGATGACGTGGAGAGCTTCTCTGGAGATGCGTGCAGTGTGAACCTGGGCATTGTCCTGCTGAAACATCCCATTAGCAATGTTCGCCATCATAGGGACAACCACTGGATTGAGTACCCTATCAGCGTACTGTCGAGCAGTCGTAGTGCCCTCAACAAGCACTAATTGTGATTTCATATTAAAGCCAATAGCTCCCCAGATCATAATGCTTGGTGTTGGCCCTGTGTGCCTCTCAACAATAAGGTCGGGGTGGCCCCTCTCCCCGGTACGTCGGCGCACACGATTCCGGTGATCACTGCGGGCAAGACAGAAGCGCGATTAATCACTAAAGACGATCCTATGCCATTCATCGACCCACGTCGATCCTTCTCGACACCAGGCCAGCCTTACACGTCGCTGTTGTGGGGTCAATGGAACAACTTCTGCAGGGACACCGGATCGTAAGCCAGCTGCACGCATGCGATTACCAACAGTTTGTTGTATAACGTGGGGTGCCACAACTGCTCGAATTTGCGCCTCTGTTGCTTGGGGTTCCATCCGGGCCATCCGAATGATGCGGTGATCCTCTCTCGCCGTTGTCTGTCGCTCTGGGCCTGTGCCAGGTCTACGAGTGTAGGTACCTTCATTTGACCACTGCTGCCATACGCGTTGTACCGTAGATGCCTGTCGGCCAACACGTGCAGCGACAGTCCTTAGCAATGATCCAGCCTCACACAGCCCAATTATCCGAGCCCTCTCAAACGGCGACAGTTGTTGATAGCGTGCTCTTCTCCGTCGTCGAGGCATGTTTGACGGGGAACATTTCACTGCACAGACTGCAATTCAACTACGCTACACCAGAGTCCGTATACTGGAGTTGATCCCTCCGCGACCAATCACGTGGGGAGACCTGTAGCAACAATCCAATAGGTCTGAAACATTGATCGTTTGCATACCCACATGGCATCGTTCCATATCTTGAAAATCAACACAAACGACCAATGACTTCATGGTGTTGCAATTTCCATTTTCTTCAGTGTAGCCATCTTCAGCAGGCCTACCAGATGCAGCTCCGGACTCGGGTACTAAAGAACGCGGAAACCCTGCAGGAGTTCGAGACGGACATCGCACGCCTCGTAAGGGCTATCATATACAAGAGCGCCGGCCGACTTTCTGGAACAGATTGCGACGCAGACCTTCACCGACGGGCTACGGGACTAGGATACTCAACAGGCACTGCGACTCGCGTGCAATAAGACCCTTGCAGAAGCGCTGAGCCACGCACTTGAGTTCGAGACGGCAAAGCAGGTATCTAGAATGCACGCACGGGTGCGTCAAGTGGACGTCGACGAACCAGCCAAAGCCAACGAGACCATGCCCCTGGCCGATGAACTGATAGGCGCTAGGCCGGTTCTTCAAGGGTCGCAGCACCACCAACAACTACGTAGCCGGAAGACACCCGGAGAGGCGGCCCGGAAGAGGACTACCGACCTGCTGGACCTGCCGTAAGAAGGGCCACCTGAGCAAGGACTGCGGTGTTCGCCGCCGCCGAGGGTTTCCGTCGGGAAAGTCAGTCAGAGGGAAACCGAGCGGCCCAAGAAAACGAGTACCAGCCAGCCTTGGGGGGCAAAGGTCGGCTTGTGACAGTCGTCAAGCCCCGGAAGTCCAAGTTCGTGTCACGAAGTTACGGAGGGACAATAGCAGCCTGATGGTCGACGGAGTAGTCAACGGTGTGAGCTGGCCCATGCTGATCGACCGTGATCCCGAAGTGGAGAGTGCAAACCAAACAAAGGAACCTCCAGCTAATAACCGCGACTGGAGAGACCGCACAGGTACATGGCGAAGCATCACTGGAGTTCGTCATTGGTCGGCGGGCGGTGAAGCATCCAGTGCTCGTGGCTGATGTAGCAAACGATGTGATCGTCGGACTGGACTTCCTGGACCAGAACAATATCATCTTGGATCTGAGCACCAACACTCTCCGCTACGGAGGTGAAGAACTTGCTTTGCAACCAGCACACGAGGCCGTCACCGCACGACGAGTAAGGCTGAGAGAGGACGTCATCGTTCCCGCCAGGACGGAGGTCAGCACTGCCGTAATTGTCGACGGAACTGCTGAGGGAGTTGCGGCTGTCATCGAGCCAAAATATGAGGACATCCAGACAAAAGGATTGCCAATTGCCAAGACCCTCATCAACACGACGCCTCGGCCGTACGTCCGCCTGTCCAACCTGAACGACTACGATATAACGGTTCACCGGGACACCAACCTAGAAGTCTGCGAGCCCGTTACCTGGATTGCCCGCATCACAGACACAATGGACGGACACTTGCAGACGGACAATCGAAGAAGACGCGCCCTGCCAGAAGAACTACAGAAGCTGTACCAAGGATCCCTGGACCATCTAGACGAGGAACAATCACGCCAACTTCGGGACCTCCTACATGAATTCCAGGATGTCTTCTCCGTGGGGAGCAAAGACTTCGGCAGGACAAGCTTGGTTCAGCACAGAATCAACGTTGGGGGCAGTGCCCCGATTAGGGCCCCTCTCCCACCTTGAAACGGTAGGTTTCAACTAAAAGCACAAAATAATACAAAACATAGGAATAAACATGGAATTAACAAATATTTACAAATTCAGTTTGGTTGGCCTTTTAACAACCCTGCCCCTTCTTGTCAGAGCAACAGCTTCACTCTCAACTACTTGAGGGGGGTACTAGAGTCACAATCAGGCACCAAGTCAACAGCATTGGGACCACACAAAGAACCATCACTATTTTCATAAGGAGATCCAATCTCCATCAAGCACAAATGTTGGACTGGTCGCAACAACTCACTCTTAACTGTTTTTACCTTTGCCACTCTAGTTACTCCATCTTTACCAGGGAAGATCTCAAGCACTCGAGCCAATTCCCAATCAATTCTTTGCTTTTGGTCAGACACAACCCATACAACATCTCCCACCCTGACATTCTTAGAAGACTTAGCAGTGTTTAACATCAGATACCCTAGGAATTCCTGACGAAAACGTTCTTTTAGTTTTATCCTAACCTCAGCTACATATTTTACCCTAGCAGGAAGACCCTTTTCATCCACTTCGTCAAGATCAGGCACCTTAGTCTCAAACTGCTCCTGCAAAAACATAGCAGGCGTTATTGGTCTCAACTCATTAACATCTTCTGACATGTAGGTAATGGGACGCGCATTCATAACAGCCTCAATCTCGGTAATCGAGGTCATTAGTTCACAAAGATTCAATAACGCACGACCAAGGGATATTTTCAACAGTCTTTTCATCACCCCAATAAGCCGCTCAAAAAATCCACCCCACCAAGCACCTGTGGGAACATTAAATAGCCACTGAATTATCAATTCACGTTTAACTGTAGTCTGCTTAATGAGATTCCAAACTCCTACAAAGTTAGTACCGTTATCACTGTACATAGTTGTGATTCTGCCTCGCCTGGCGATCATTCTCCGAAGAGCATGTAGAAACGAGTCTGTAGAGAGCGACTCTACCACTTCAAGATGGACTGCACGGTATACAGCACAGGTGAACAAGGCAATCCAAACCTTAGTACCATCTTTTATGAAAAGAGGTCCAGCCAAATCGACTCCGCATACTTGGAACACCTTTCCAAGATTTACACGGTTATTAGGTAACCCGACAGGTGGCGTTCTCACTGGTTGGGCTTTGCGCCTAAGACAACGAACACATTTACTAACAACACGTCGGGCTAATCGTCTACCTCTGACTATCCAGTATTCTTCTCTCAGGGCTCCTAACACTGTACTTGCTCCAGCATGGTGCATTTTCTCATGACATTCTACCACCATGGACTCCACTAGTTCACACTGATGTAGTAAAATGGGTCCCTTGAACATGGGTGTGAACTCATCAGATAATATTTTAGTACGAACTCGAATCAAGCCATCATCATCAGTTTTAATGTTGAAATTATTTACATCTAGAGGGTAACTACTCTGAATCCACCGTACTAATTTTAATTCAGCATGTCGTACTTCTTTGCCAGTCAACTCCTCTCCGCAGTTTGAACTTTTCCCGCTAGCTTTCTCAAGAAATCGGTAGATCCAACCAACAACACGCACATTTTTCGAGAAAGAAGCAAAGTGTGTGAACATGTTTTCTCTTACATCGTCTGTGTTGTACAAACTAACAGCCGTTTTCTTAGATTCCTCTTCTGTAGGGGCTATTTTCACAGTTAACCTCTTGTTCTCATTCTCTAGGAGCCACTGAGGACCCTCCCACCATTTTGATGCAACAAATTCGGACAACAAGCATCCTCGGCTGAGTATATCAGCAGGATTACAATCGCCAGGAACAAATCGCCACTGCTCGGGTGACGTCAACTGGTGGATTTCCTTTACCCGGTGTCCAACAAAGGTCTTCCATTCACCTTTCATGATCCAGTAAAGAACAATCATAGAATCAGACCAGTACACAATGTTAGAAATATTAGTCTATTTACTAATAACAGAACCAAGCCTTGCTGCAAGTGTTGCCGCTACAAGCTCTTTACTAGGAATTGACATGTCTTCCATTGGTGCAACTCTGGACTTAGCTAAAACAAATCGAACATTAAAGCCATCTTTGTTTTCATACCTCATAAAGGCACAAGTGCCCAGTCCAAGGAGACTGGCATCACTGAATACATGTAAACAAGCTGTGTCAGAGACACCTCTTAAACATATAGGCACCACAATGCCGTCAATCAAATCAACTCCAATAAGCCACTGCGAGCACTTCATTTGAATTTCTTTTGGAAGGGGTGTGTCCCAGTGTAGTTTGAGCTTAAATGCCATTTGCAATGCAATTTTCAAATGGAGTAAAGGTGCTGATAACAAACCCAATGGATCAAACACCCTACTTATAATCGACAACAATTTCTTTTTAGTTAATTCATTGATTTTCTCTTTTGGATCGAAGCTAAAGTTGCATCCCAACAGATCATCTAAAGCATGCCATTTGACACCTAAGACATTTTGTGTCACATCATCTCCTGACAAAACCCACCCACGGAGTTGGAAACTGGCTTGAGACATGACATTTGTAGCTTCGGACACAAATTCCTTAGCATCACTCAGGGACTGAAATGAACAAAGGCAATCATCCATGTAAAAGGAAGTTTTTAGTCTTTCAACTAAGTCAACACTTAGAGTATTCAAATGATGAGTGATGGTGGCATTCAGCAAAAATGGGCTACACACAACTCCAAAAACTACACGACAGTGACGCAGCGCTATAATATGCCCATCACGCCCCCACAAGAATTTTAACATTTCTCGATCCTCAGGGTTCAGTCCAATCATTAAGAAAGCCTGTTTTATGTCTCCCACAACACCGACCTCCTGTAACCTGAAACGTAATAGGATAGGTACAATACTAGCAATCAAGTTGGGTCCCGTTGCTAAACAATCATTTAGAGAGACGTTTCCAATACTTCTCGCCGATGCATCAAAGACTGGGCGGATTTTAGTTGTTTTCCCATAATTTATAACTGGTCTGTGAGGTGGAAAGTGCCCTATGTTTTCATCAGATGTTATTTAAATAATCCCATCTGTTTCCCATTGTTTAAAAACAGTATCATATTCATCATAGAGTCCATTGTTATCTAAACGGCTTACTGTTGATTTCAGACGATTTTCAGCTATTTCACGATTAGTGGGAAGAGTGGGGTGCTCATCATTCCAGGGCAATGTTACTACAAACCGACAGTTTTCCCCTTCGAAACGAATTGTGTCTTCAAAATTTCGCAAACATCTATCATCTACGTCCGACTTTTTTGCTTCTGTCTGTTTCTCAATTCCAATAACATCTAAGTCCCATAAAGGATGGTGTAAATTGAGCAAAGAGGTCACAAAGTTTGTCATACTGCTTACTTCTTGCCTCTCTGCAGTACCCAGGAGACACCATCCAATCTTCGTCTCAAATGCTAACAGCTTCGAGTCAATACATTTCACACCTCTAACAAGATCGCCCATAACATCCGCTCCTAACAACACATCAATAGGTCGGTTAACTCCGACCGCTCCAATAGCTTTCGTCGCACTTGCCCGATACGCACTTCTCTTCTTTTTCAACTTTTCAATCGTGCCATTGCAAGGCAAAAAATTCAAAACAAAACAAAACAGGGAAATTGTTTACCAAACAAACTTTGTCAATACAATCCTGTCAATGGTCGCCAAAATGTTACAAATCAATTCTTCAACTCATGTCTACAATTCAAGAACAATCACTTTTATTGTACCCAAAGAGCATCACTATCCAGCCATTACATTCAGTTACTCAAGACCTGTTCGATCTTGCTCATCAACGCCCCAAGGGTCCCAACTTACAAAAATCAAATTTAATTACAGAAATACATTCACAAAATTACAGAAGCATATTCACAACAGCCCCCTTTCGACGTGTCCCGCTCGCCAAGCAAGCTGAAGTCGACCGGTTGGTGGAAGAAATGAAGGAGCAGACGGTGTTAGAGCCATCACATAGCCCTTGGAGTTCTCCGGTCGTGCTAGTGAAGAAGAAGAACGGCTCCACAAGGTTCTGCGTGGACTACAGGCGGGTGAATGACGTCACGAAGGACAGCTACCCTCTACCCCGGATCGACGACACCCTTGACACCATATCAGGGTCAAGATGGTTCTCCCCCTTAGATTTGAAGAGTGGCTACTGGCAGGTGGAGGTCCACCGTAAGGATCGCGAGAAAACGGCGTTCGCTGTGGACAGCGGGCTCTGGCAGTTCACCGTCATGCCATTCGGTCTGTGCGACGCCCCTGCAACCTTCGAAAGGCTAATGGAGTCCATTCTGAAAGAACTACACTGGGAGACCTGCCTGGTCTATCTAGACGACGTCATCGTTCTGGGGAGAAGCTTCGAGGAGCACAACAGCAACCTGAAGGAAATCTTGGTGAAGCTACGGGCTGCCCAGCTGAAGTTGAGTCCCAAGAAGTGTCAGCTCTTCCAGAAGCAGGTCCAGTACCTTGGGCATATCGTCTCCGAGGAAGGGGTGCGCACCGACCCAGAGAAGACCGCAGCTGTGAGGAGTGGCCAGTTCCGAAGGACAAGTCCAAACTACGAAGCTTCCTGGGACTCTGCACATATTACCGTCGCTTCGTGAGAGGATTCGCTGACAGCGCCAAACCACTGCATCGACTGACCGAGAAGGACCAATTCTTCACATGGACAGCAGAATGCCACAGTGCCTTCGAACAACTCAAGCAGGCTCTGTGCACCGCATCTATTCTGGCCTATCCTAGACCTGGAACAAGGTTCATCGTCGATGCCGATGCCAGCGAATTTGGTATAGGGGGAGTCCTGTCGCAAGTAGTAGATGGCGATGAGAGAGTAGTGGCCTACTTCAGCAAAGCCTTGTCAAAGCCAGAGAGGAACTATAGCGTCACCAGGAAGGAACTGCTCGCCATCGTGAAGACCATTGAACACTTCCACAAGTACCTGTACGGGCAAGAATTTCTCATCAGGACCGACCATGCATCCCTGCGGTGGCTCCTGAACTTCAAGCATTCCGAGGGTCAACTCGCGCGGTGGTTAGATAGGCATAAACAGTACAACTTTGAGATCCAGCACAGGAAAGACCAACTGCATTCTAACGCCGACGCCCTGTCACGAAGACCCTGTCTCGAAGACTGCACCTTCTGTGCCCGAAGGGAGCAGAACACCGGGATACAGTACCGAAGGACTACCGTGGAACTTTAAGGGAGATGGAGCCGCGAATCTTTCACGCGGGCACAAGCAGAAGACGATGACCTGGGACTGATAGCCGAATGGAAGAGGGCCTGTGTTCCCAGACCCGGGTGGAACGTTGTGAGCTACTGCAGTCCAAAGTTCAAGTCTTATTGGGCGCAGAGAGACTCGCTGATTGTAAGGGATGGCCTCATCTGCCATACCTGGGAGAGCACCGACGGGAAGACATCTCGGGAACAAGTCGTCCTTCCAAAGGCTATGACGAAGTCCTGAAGGAAGTCCATGGAGGATCATATGGTGGACACCTACGGATAAAGAAGACCCTGGAGAAGCTGAGAGAGCGGTTTTACTGGATCGAATGCCGAGCAGACGTGGAGAACCACTGTGCGAGGTGCCACGATTGCGCAGCCAGCAAGGGCCCAGGACGAAGACGACGGGGTCGACTGAAGACCTACAACGTGGGTGGCCCTATGGAGAGAGTGGCCATCGATGTTGCTGGGCCATTCCCGTTGAGTGAGGCAGGGAACCGTTACATATTGGTCGTCAGCGACTACTTCACCAAATTGCCAGAGGCGTATGCACTCCCTAACCAAGAAGCCGCGACGATCGCAGAGACCCTGGTGAAGGAATTCGTCAGCCGGTATGGAATACCCTTGGAGCTGCACTCCGACCAAGGGAGGAACTTCGAGTCGCAGGTGTTCCAGAACCTATGCCAGCTGTTGGGAATCTGGAATACAAGACGACGCCGCTACACCCCCAGTCCGACGGAATGGTGGAGCGATTCAATCGCACCATCGAGAACCATCTCCGGATACTCGTCAGCGAACACCAGAGGGATTGGGACAGACACCTTCCACTATTTATCCTGGCCTACCGCGCCGCCGTGCATGAAGCCACCGGGTGCACGCCAGCCTGGGCCATGTTTGGGAGGGAACTCCGTCTACCTGTCGACCTTGCCTTCGGCCGACCTGGGGACGATCCGGTCCCGGTAAGCCCGTATTGTCAAGAACTGGTCGACCGACTCGAGGACGTGCACGCGTTCGCAAGGAGGAGACTGCGGATCGAGACCGACCGAATGAAGACCAGATACGACCAGCAGACGGATGCCGGCGGATTCCACGAGGACGGCCTGGTCTGGTTCTTCAACCCATTACGGAAGAAAGGCTCGTCACCGAAACTGCAGAAGTCCTGGGAGGGCCCGTACCGAGTCGTGAAACGGATCAACGATGTCGTCTACAGGATCCAGCGGGGCCCGAGGTCGAAGATGAAGATCGTGCATCGAGATCGTCTGGCAGCCTACGGAGGGACACAGACGGACCAATGACTGATCGGGACGATCAGCCTTTTTAGGAAGGGGGTGGTGTTACGGCTGTGAGTTGTTTCGTCGCCCTGCGCGTGACTGGCCGCCCCAGGCTATCCTGACTGTGTGTTACCAGCGATTTGCGCAACATTGAAGAGAGGCAGTACAAAGAGACCGTCTCGAATATTCGTGGCCCTACTGGTGCTGGAATTCTCGAGTAGGTGTGAACCCTGGTCAATTCTGGAAACATCCATCGAGTCACCAGCCTCGCTATATAATGTGGCCTCATTAGCGAGGGACGAACAGTGTTTTTGAGCGAGTGCGACAATAGTTGGTGACGTAACGTGCGAAATTACGAAACCCAAGTGAGGCTATTGCAGTGCGGTGAAGTGTTGTGTGGATTGCGAAACGCAGTGGAATGTTTTCCTAGCCTGCAGACGGCGAGTCAGTGTACATTCAGAAAAAGTGACTGCGGCTTATTGAGAAGAGGAAGAGTTGCGGTATTTCTGGCCGAGGACACGGATCTCATTACGGTAGGATTAACTGCATGACGGAGTAAAGGGAAGTGTTCCAAACAAGAGGGGACCTAGAGTGAGATACTAATTGCTTGTATATGTTTATTGTGTGGTGAACTGTAACTTGCTAAGACCTGCAATAAAACTACTATTTCTTAAAAAGGACCATTGTGTTGTGCTTCTACCCACCGTAATCCAGTTAACGAACTTGCTACTAGGGGCAACACGTAACAATATTTCCACCTTACCTCACAGAGTACCGTAAAACCTCAGAAGACCATATCAGGTGAATGAACTGTGCAGAGAGCTTAATATTGTCCTAGCCACCCTATACCTTAATGCTACCAGAATACATCAGCCTACCGATATCTCTGCTTTCAAGCAGTACAGAATAATGGCATCCTCTAATGGGGCAGTAATAATCCACCGTCAGTGATAACCTAGTAATACGTCGCTCCTCTACAAAAAAATACTCTATTAGATTGACATTTGAAGAAGGAAAGCATAGTAAATGGCTTCAGATCATGTGACATTTATCCGTGGAATCCAGGGGATTATACAAAATGCCTCGGAGAAACTTCATTCCAGCTGAAAGTGTCATGATTGAACAAGAATATGAGGTAGTTCAACCACCTTCCCTACCTACCGATTTTTGAATTGCCACAACCTGTAGGCAGGTGATAGCGCGCGCAGCTGCTTCCCCACCACTGCAATACAAAAAAGCCTGCCAAGGAAACTTCATCGCGCTAGCTGCCTCAGTTCAAACGTAGTGGCAATTCAAAAGTCGGTGTTATTAGGCTTAAAATTTACGGGAAATGAAATTTTACTAATATGATGGCTAAATGAGTAAGAACTTCTTTAAAGCCTTCAAACAGGGGTCATATTAAAGCTGTTTTTATCTCCTAGGAACCACATAACAATCAGCATGCATTGTTGGATAGCTTTTTAATTATATTATTTGGTTTCTTCAAAATCAAACTTACTACACACATCAAAAAAAGTTTTGCATCATCTCGGTTCCCAGATCTCCGGCATATAGACGTTGACTGTGTATATTGTATCCAAGATACAGTCCCTTTGACTGTTCATAGATGTCACTAAAACTGCTCAAAGATGTAAACAACCATGCATGAGCAGGGCCTATTAGACGGAGGGGGTACGACAGCCAATCAGTTCCAGTCATTCCACCAGGACGAAGGTACGCTGCTCATGTTGTCTGTAGTTCTACCATGCCTAGAAGGTCAATACCGCAGTTCGATCGCGTCCGCATTGTTACTTTGTGTCAAGAAGGGCTCTCAACAAGGGAAGTTTCCAGGCGTCTCAGAGTGAACCAAAGCGATGTTGTTCGGACATGGAGGAGGTACAGAGATACAGGAACTGTCGATGACAGGCCTCGCTCAGGCCGCCCAAGGGCTACTACTGTAGTGGATGACCGCTACTTACGGATTGCCGCTCGGAGGAACCCTGACAGCAATGCCACCATGTTGAATAATGCGTTTCGTTCAGCCACAGGACGTCGTGTTTCAACTCAAACTGTGCGCAATAGGCTGCATGATGCGCAACTTCACTCCCGACGTCCATGGCGAGGTCCAGCTTTGCAACCCCGACACCATGCAGCGCGGTACAGATGGGCCCAACAACATGCTGAATGGACCCCACGGAATTGGCATCACGTTCTCTTCACCGATGAGTGTCGCATATGCCTTCAACCAGACAATCGTCGGAGACGTGTTTGGAGGCACCCTGGTCAGGCTGAACGTCTTAGACACACTGTCCAGCGAGTGCAGCAAGGTGGTGGTTCCCTGATGTTTTGGGGTGGCATTATGTGGGGCCGACGTACGCCACTGGTGGTCATGGAAGGCTCCGAAACGGCTTTACGATACCTGAATGACATCCTCCGACCCATAGTGCAACCATATCGTCAGAATATTGGAGAGGCATTTGTCTTCATGGACGACAATTCTCGACCTCATCGTGCACATCTTGTGAATGCGTTCCTTCAAGATAACGACATCGCTCGACTACAGTGGCCAGCATGTTCGCCAGACATGAACCCTATCGAACATGCCTGGGATATGTTGAAAAGGGCTGTTTATGGACGTCTTGACCCACCAACCACTCTGAGAGATTTACGCCGAATTGTCGTTGAGGAGTGGGACAATTTGGACCAACAGTGTCTTGATGAACTTGTGGATAGTATGCCACGGCGAATACAGGCATGCATCAATGCAAGAGGACGTGCTACTGGGTATTAGAGGTAGTGGTGTGTACTGCAATCTGGACCACAAATGCTGTAAGTCTAGCTGTATGATGGTACAACATGCAATGTGTGGGTCTCATGAGCAATAAAACGAGCTGAAATGTTGTTTGTGTTGATCTCTATTCCCTTTGTATTTAACGGTTCCGGAACTCTTGGAACCGAGGTGATGCAAAACTTTTTTTGATGTGTGTATTTGGAGGCCATAAAAGACAAAAAAAATTGAACTCATGAACTATTTGAGCTACAGTCCTCAAAATTTCAACCAAACACGATGTTGGAGTACTATTTGAGCTACAGTTCTCAAAATTTCTACCAAACACGATGTTAGAGTACTTCATATTATTTATACAACCTGTGACAATAAATTTCAGTGAATATTCATATACTATCAACATAGATGAACAATGCACGACAGTAACTCTATTGTCCTTCGAAATAGTCTCCTCCCTTAATTATGCAATGCTGAGATCGGCGATACATTCCTGGAAACTTTGCAAGAATGCGTCCTTTGGGATGGTGTTCAAAAGGCTCGTCACGAAAAGTTCGGCGAATGGGTCTATATTACGAACGGATTGTTGGCTTACCTGAAACAGCAGTTCCTGTCCTTCGAAGTAATCCCCGTGGATGGTTATGCACTTCTGAGAATGCCTGTACAAGTCCTGGAACCTCTTTAGGGATAGCCTTCATTTGGGTCGTCACATTACGTTGGATGCCCGAAATGCTCGAAAACCACTGACCCTTCAGGGCTTTTCGGTGACCCTGAGGGTCACTGTCGTGCATTGTTCATCTATGTTGATAGTATAGGACTATTCGCCGAACTTTATTGTCACAGGTTGTACTTCCAATACATCATAAGATTAAAACTATAGGGACAGTACGTTCAAGTCTGAAATATACGGTTGTCCCTAAACATTTTGGCAACACTCTACAAGGATTTCACGGCTGATCAGGACACAATTGAAGTGGGGCTAAATGAAGAAAAGATTGCAAATGGTAAAGAAGTTATTATAAATATGGTGCTTCTTGTTGTTGGTATTCGTGAAGCTTCTATAACTACCCCTACTAAATCACCAAGAAGGTCTATAAGCGATATTACAACTTTTCAGTCGGTCAACATACCGACAGCAGTGGCTCAGCTGGCTAAAGCGCAGCGTTAGGTCATGGGACCAAGCTCTCTGCTGACTCGGTAGACGTGTGGGTTCGAGCCCCACCGTCGGCTGTCCTTGAAATGGTTTTCCGTGATTTCCCATTTTCAACACCAGGCAAATGCTGGGACGGTACCTTCTGACAGGCCACGGCCGATTCCTTCCACATCATTGCCCAGTTTCATTCATCTTCCAATCCATCTCACATCCCGACGCACAGGTCACCCACGGGCGTCGACTAGAAAGCCCTGCACTCGGCCTCTGAGGAGGCCACACGACCACAAAAAAAGTAGGTCAACAATATCAATAAGGCAACACTCAAAAATGGCTTCAAAGCTATCTCTATGGTCTGTAAGCGATCAAAGTCATTCCCCTGTATCTCACCAAGGCGGTCCGGGTTCGATTCCCGGTCAATGCATGTGAGATTTTCGAAGTGAAATGCCATGTCCTGTGGTTCGGATTCCACGTAAAAAGGAGGTCCCGTGGCTCATGATCTCGCGATTAACGGTCACGTTAAACTACAAGCTTCCTTTTTCATTCCCCTGTAGGAGAAATCTTGCTTTGGTCAGAGTCGCCATAAGTGTAGCCTACCAAACGGTACGAATGCCTTCTTTAATTACATCATGGGACTGGAATATTTTGTCCCAGTAGTCTAAAGATAAAAACAAAGGAAACAAGAAACTAAAAGTAGAAAAAGATACAGACTTTAAACGGAGGCCTAGAATGATGCTAAGAAACGAAACGGTACTGGTATGAAAGCCTCAAAACAAAGCAAACCAAAGGTACTCTTTATTTACGAGTAAATTGCAACTACTTCAAGATATGATTAGATTGCCCATTACTGTACACCCTGTGTAGTTAAAATTCCAAAAGTTAAATGGGTACCTGGTTATCTAGAAGCCGCTAAGACTCTGCCAAGAAATGTAATTCTGGTCTGAGGGTTGGAATGGGATATACTTTGTCTTGAGGCAAAACCGAGAAGAGATGGGCTCGATTTCCTCCTCAGCCGTCTTGGAGATGCCAGGCAAGTGCTGGATGGTTACTAACTAAAGGCAAGGGCCACTACCATCCTAATCCTAGTCTCAGTTACAAATACACCACAACAATACAGTTTATCACACAAAATCTATCTACATCCAAGTACATAGAGACCACTCTCCTAAATGAAATAATAATAATAATAACAAGAAAGATCATTCGGAAAATACTGGGAGCATGACTCACTCCTGACGGCTACCGACTACAGTCAATATAGACAACTGAAAAATACTCAAACATCGAAGTCGACTGCAGAAAAAGACGATTGAAATTCTTCGGGCACATAAGTAGACTGCCGAATACACGACTAATCAAAAGAAAACTACATTACATATCATCACTCAAAAGTACAATACCATGGATGAAAGAAGTACAAAAAGACATGCAAACTGCTAACATATCCGACACATCAGACAGAGACTCCTTCCGTAACTAAGTGAACAACTGGGAAGTCCAACCAGAGCAACCAAAACCTACAACTTACAGACCTCAATGGTCTGACGAAAGAAAATTGGCATTCTCCAACAGAATGAAACAATATTGGCAATATAAGAAGAACGTCAAGAATTGAGTCAAATTGCTTAACGCTTTCCAATATTGGGAAAATACGCTGTAAATAATAAATAATAATAATAATAATAATAATAACGGTTTTCCGGAATTTAAAATTGGCAGAATTCTACATGATTCATTTATGAACACGGCAAAGAAACTACTCGCGTGTGGCAGAACTCTTTCCGGTCATGGAGGGAGTCCGTCATTTTGTGTAGGCTAAGGATAGATCATACAAGATCCGCCCACTCGTACCTTATGAGAAGGGAAGACCCCCCACTTTGTACCTGTGGAGCCGTTTTCATCGTGGCCCACATTTTAACAGAGTGTGTGGATCTTGCTGACGTACGAAGAAACCTTGGTTTGTAGATGACACTCAAACTTACTGTATATTATCCGATGACGCGGTGGCTTCTGATCTCGTCATCCGCTTTATGAGTCAGAGTGGGTTAGGGCCAGCAATTTAAATTTTCCAGTGAACATTGACTCAACGACTTGTTCGTTTTTGAATGATGAATTATTATTTTTTCCGTATTTCTTTTTTTTTTATAATTATTAGTTGTTTTTTTTTTTGTATTAATAATTTTCGGTATTTTCAAATTTAGGTATCCACCTCTTAATATTAAATTCCATTCCAAATTTGTATAATTTCATCAGTGTTAAGAGGTGCAGATGACCTCGTAGTTTCGCCCCTTAAAACAACAATACTGTAACTGTCATCTTGATCATCAGTCCCGTACTCTTTAGTGTATGTCTATAATATTGATGACTAGGGCTCGGATTTTTAGGTGCTAAAAACCGGAAAAATATTTATTTTTTATGTATTAAAAATACAAAACAAAAGTTTGGTGCTTTTCAGTCGGTCAACACGAATGTACCCAAAAAGAGCTGGGCTATGCCCTAATCCTGAAATAAATTACATGAGATTAATAAAAATACATTAGGATGACCAGTTTCGATCGTCAAGCGATCATCATCAGATCCATTACACTTAGGCTATAACATCTATGTTTGAGAATACAGGTGAAAAATATTTACAATATGTACAATTATTTAGTTGCAGTATTGGTAATGCAACTGTCAGTGTATGCTAATTGTAGTATATCTAATGTTAGGTGAAATGCTAAAATGGTGATAAAAATCCGGAGTTTGTCTGTTTGGGGTGATTATATGGTTATACAAAATTAACTATGGTTATACTGTGATAATACAGGCCGATATTTATCCGGTTTGTCTTCCTTACTGCAACTTCGAGCAGTTTCGTGTTCACTCTGGCACCAGTTTTGGTCGACTCTTCCAATGGCTTCAAACCACACAATGTATTACAAATACCTGAAATATGTGACAAAAATGTAAAAATATTTTATTATAATTTAGTTTATTAATGTAAATACGAGGGTTGGGGCAAAAGTCATGGCAACTATTTTTTTCTTGTAGATATGTGAACGGATCACAAACGTGTAGCCTATGTGTCGTGTGGAAGGTCTGCTGGCATAGTGTGTATGCAGAACAAGAGATGGCTCTGTGATAGCTGGTAGTAGCGAAGCGAGGGCTGTGAAATCAGTCAGTTGGTGAGTGTCGTGCGAGATGGACGTAACCCGTGTTGAGCAGCGCGTTTGCATCCAAATAGCCGTTCTCCGAGGGAGAAATGCGATGGAATGTCACGGTGAATTAGTGGAAGCCCTTGGGAATAATGCCCTACCATACCGTACAGTAGCACGGTGGGTAGGAAAGTTTCAGCAAGGACGTGTGTCAACCAATGATGAGCAACGTTCGGGACGACCTGCCAGTGTGCGGTCCGACGTGGCACGTGCCGTCATCGAGCAGCTCCTGGATGAAGACAGACGATGGACGCTACTGGAGTTAGAGAGGGCAAGTAGCATCGAGAAACGCATGTCCCCAGGATATTGCGTAATGAGCTGCAACTGCGCAAAATCGCATCGCGGTGGGTACCGCATGCACTGGCGGAAGTTCAAAGGTGGGTATTGCAATATGCTCCGACCACATTGCACGCTGGCAGCAGGACGGCGATCAATTCTTGTCACGAATAGTCGCCATCGATGAATTTTGGACCAGGGCATACGAACCAGCACTGAATCGTCAGTCCGCGGAGTGGCGACATGCTGGATCACCAAGGAGGCAGAAGTTCCGTCAGTCAAATTGATGGTGAACGTCGCGTATGACGTCCGGGGTGTCATTGTTTGCCACTTTGTTCCACATGGCAGAACAGTGATCGCACAGTACTGCAGGGACTTCCTGGTGCGACAGGTACGACGTGGCGTTCGGGAAAAACGTCCGGATCTTGTGGACAGTGCAATAATCTTGCACGACAATGCAGAACCGCATAAAGCAGAGTGTGTAGGGCAGCTACTGTGACGTTGGGAATGGGAAGAATTGGAGCACCCACCGTACACTCTCGACATTTCGCCCTGTGACTTTCATCTCATTCGGAAGTTTAAGGAATTACTACGTGGTAGGCGGTTTGCAACACGAGAGGACATTCCTAATGCTGTGCGCCAACAGGTGACCCGATTCACACATGGTGCGGCAAATGCTGAGGCAGATGGTATCCAGCGCCTCCCACATCGTTGGCAGCGTGTGGTGACAGTAGCATGGGACTACTTTGAGGGTCTTTAGGCCCAGGTTTGTCATGTCAACTGTATGTGTACTGTGTTGTCATACTTTTGCACCGTGAAGGCCATATTGCCCTGTATAATACCGGAATAAATGAGTGTGTTACGATATTTCAGTGCTATTCATTGTCCACACATGTAGTTAACACCTTGTCCTTTCGTCAGTATATGTCACATTTTCCAACCAGACTGATATCTTCAAGAAAAAAATAGTTGCCATGACTTTTGTCCCAACCCTCGTATAAACAATATGCAGTACTCACGAATGCAATTTATGCTATGCCTCACTGACTATAGGAGAATTGCAATACGGTACACAACGAGATATATCTTCAGGTTGTCCATCACAAATGACCGACGATTATCGCGGAACACTTCTTCTGAAGACGCGAAACTGCGGCAGTATGTTTCTTGCCCTTGATGTGTGTAACTTGAGATCGCTGTTCAGCCTTGATTGCTTTCCCACATGGTTGGCAGAACAGAACGCCCCCATCAGAAATAAAATTATCTTTAAATTCTGCAATATACTGCTGCAGCCAATAACTTGTAGTTGATTTTACTTTGGCATCGTAGAACTGCCTTACACCTCACAGTGCCATAAATGAACTGCATGTGAGTGTCACTGGTTCCAGGTAGCTGGAGGGGGAAGTTCTAGCATGTGGTGCAGTATGGCTAAGGACAAGGAAATCGCCGACTTCCACAGTGAGTGGCACGGGGCGACAAGTTCAGAATAACACAGTTGCAAGCTGACATACACTCTGCATGTGGATTATATAGCTCACAGTTTATTCTCCGTTGAAATAATACAGAAGAAAAATGGAATAAACTGAAAGACTACTGATTTAAAAAAATATGTAAATAGTAAGTTATGTCTTTTTATGTGCTAATAAGTGAAAAACAGGAATTTGTGTATTTATAGAAAAAAATGTTTCAAATATGTATTTACATAAAAGAATATTTATTTAGCTGAAAATCGGAGCCCTATTGATGACTGCAGTCGTGTGTGTATTAGTCATTTAAGGTTACGTATTGAGGTAGGTGTCCCGGGTCTTTAACCATCGAGTACCCAGGACTGGTCTGCCACACCACTCACCTTGGAAATAGTAATAGTTACTCTCATTTGCTGCGACCTTGAGCAGCGTAGGTTTCAGTAATCTATTAGTGCTGCAAGCATAAGTGTTCGAAAACATCAGTTCATCGCCAGCTGTCACGCCAAGTGGTGTGCAATATTTCTAATTTCTCAACCTATCCACCTGACCATACCTGGTTATTACCGTTGTGAAATAACTTCCCGTATGCTCACTTAAAGTGATTGTCGCTGATTACCATATCCAAAGTGTCATTGCTGAATGGTTTGAGGTTAAGAATGAGAGTGATGGTGAAACGCACTGTGATGAAGGTTTTGAAATTGAATCCAACCGTATCTCAGAATCCTGCCTCCAGACTTGAATTCATGAAAGCACTAGCGAAACCTCTGGTTTTTCCACTTACGGAAAATAGGATTTCAAACACTCATCTCACCCATGAACTCAGAATCTGCATTAGAAAAATTTTGAGTGTAAAGAAGCACTGTCTCCAAATGAAAACTGCAAAAGAGGAAGTTTTGCCACACGTGCACTCCAAGCAAGAAATGAAAACTGCTTACATGGGCCATTCTTGCAGAAATCCCATTTGTTTGCAGTTTGCCAAAACACAAGTCTGCAAATATTGCTGTGATTAGCTCAAAACAACAGAGAATGAGAATGTGAGCTTTATTTGTGGATAATAACCGCCTATATTGAGCCCGATACATTGAAACTATAACAATAAACTGTGATAAAAAATAACAGCTTGTAATTTTTGCTTTGTTTGCTGTTTTACATTATACGAGGGCAGATCAAAATATAAGTTGCACTTCCCAGTTATGACCATTTAATACACCACCTATACAACAGCAACACGCCTATAACGACATACAATATAACGTCACTTTTCCACATAGTTTCCAAGAGACTCCAAACATTTCTGAGAACGCTCAACCAAATTGTCGATGCCGGATGCATAGAAAGTTCCTCCAGCGTTCTGCAACCACACGGAGACAGCGGCCTTCACCTCCTCATCGGTCTGGAAACGTCGACCACCGAACTCCGTTTTGAGCTTACCGAACAGATGAAAGTCACTTGGCGCTAGGTCGGGAATGTAGGGTGGATTTTGCCAGACCTCCCTCTTGAAACGCTGCAGCAGTTCGCTCGTTTGGCGGGCCTTCTGAGGGGTTGCGTTATCGTGCAACAAAATCACACTGGCGCTCAAATTCCCCCTGCGCTTCTCTTTAATCGTGCAATTCTTCCTTTTGGCCCAAAGGAATCGGATTGTCGCACGCACCTCATATTTGGAGTGAACGTCCAGTCGACGCGCCATTGCATTTGGCCGCTATTCACACCACACAAGACGATACACCACAGCGACCTGCCTATCAGACGTGTGGGCAGTGTCTGTCCCTTTCTCCGCTCTGCCCACGTTTGCGACACACAGCACGCTGCTGCAGCGCGTTAGTGCAAGAAACGTTTTGATCCACCTTCGCATTTTCATGCTAGTGTACTAGTTTGTGTCCTTTGCTTCGCATATCTATAGACAGTCACAAATTTCCTCTTATATTGTTGCCATATTATTCGAATTCACTATCCAAGGTATTCTTTTTGAGAAATGTTGTATTCCACGTAATAAATACCAACAGCCAAGCGTTGCATGGGGCTTTTGTCTACGGTATTTAGATATATAAGAGGTGACAGAATCTATAGTTTAATTTTTAAACCTCTGTATCAATTCAACTCGTCGTGATGTAGAAAAATAAAGAGAGATCTGTCAGACCAGACCTGGGTATGTATGTTCTATAATTGGACCTGGGTAACTGAGGGTTAAATAAGAAAACATTCCCAAATTTGCTGGATGGTTTGTAGAGAACACTGGGGGAGAATCACATTTGGTATCACCACTATTAACACTGGGATTTGAACCTCGAATCTCTGACATTACAGGCCATGATTTTACGCACTCTACTACACTGCTGGATGCACAATATATAACGTTACTTACCACTAGATGTAATGTTCATGTCCAGTCAATAATACTGTATAATACAGCTGTATTCGTATCTCAATTACCATTAAAGCCGCAGTACAGGGTGGACGGGAAGTAACTAGTTATTATTAAATGGCTTTTAAGTTTTTAATATTGATGGAATAATATTGGAAATAGCGCAAACATACAAAACATTAAATAGGATAGTGATTTTACGGGCCACGTAGTACCAACGGTGGCCGCGAGAGGCGGTACACTCAACAATAACAAAGATGACCGATCGCCTGACTGAGAAAGCGCATATTGCTTCGCGCCATAAGGTGAGGAATTCAATTGTTCTTCGTCAATCGGCACAATTGCCATTACCGGGCGGAACAGGATCCTGGAGTTACAGTGTATATGATGCAGTCTCACCCAAAAGTGACCTGTGGTGTGGAATAACGGCTAAAAATGTCATCGGCCCATATCTCGTGCGTAACACAATGCATGGGTGCAATCTTTAAATGCTTCAATATTACGTTTGGCCCACGGTATCTGGATGGGAAAATACCGCCAACATTATCTTCATGTAGGATAGCGCACTGCCTCACTTTGCAAATGTCGTGCGGAACTGGTTCGATGAGAAGTTTCCAGGACGTTAGCTGGGGAGACGTGGACCTCATGAATGGCCTGCAAGAAGTCCAGATCTCACACCGTGTGACTTTTTTTTATGGGGCTGGGCAACATAAGAGGTGTACCAGACGAAACCTTGCACATTGGACGAATTGGAAGCACGGATTCGGATTCTTACCAACGTCCCACACATTTTCCTCCAGAAATCTGTGGATTCCATTCCAGGTCGTTTGAGGAGATTGGTCGACGCCACAGGTGCCAACATCGAAGTGTAATGGAATTGTATGGTATGCAATCATATTCCCATATAACAGTGTACATACTGTATTAATTTCAAATAAATAACACTGCAAACATAAAAGTCATACGTCAATTTCAATACCTTGTTACTTCCCGCCAACCCTGTACTAAAAAAGGACGTAAATCCCATAACATTAACATTATCAATTACCGTACTTTTTTTTTGTGTTTGTCTTTTAGCACCGGGAGTGTCCGAGGACATGTTCGGCTCGCCAGAGTTTGTAGCTGCTTCAATGCGGGCACCCATGGGGTGAGCTACAAGTACAGTCGCGTGTGGAGTGTTGTCTGGGGAGGAAAGTGTCAATGTAAGTGGACGAGGATTTGGAAGGTAGCGGCTGTGGCCTGTAGTTAGGGACCAACCCCGGCATTTGCCTGGAAGTAAGATGGGAAAGCACAGAAGACCATCTTCAAGGTTCCCGGCGGGGGTTTTCGAACCACATCGCCACCCGGATGTGAGCGACTGCCTGCAGCCACATCGTAACGACCACGGCTAACTCACCAGGTATCAATTACCATTAATTTATATCGATGGAATAATGCTTGTTAAATCCCAAGAGTGAATACATTTCCTCCACTGGTTAGAGGTGTTTGAGTGTAGATAACTGCAGTGCCGCCATAATGTCAAGAGGTCATCTCTATCACAGAACAATAATTGTTCGCCTCATTGCGTAGTGGCTAGCATTCTTGGCTGTCAGGGCATGATCAGCTATAGCGGATTAGTCTTCAGGCACGATGTACGTTTCAAGGATCCTCCTGCACTTGCCCTTGTTAAGCACAACTGGTCTAGAATGAGAAGCTGTTGAAATTCGTAAAAACCCCAATAACTTTAACGGAGAGACTGGCTATTAGCTAAGTGACACTTTGCTGCCAGTTATTAAAGATCTGGGAAGATAATTCCCCTCTCAGTTTCTCTATTTCTTCACCTATTTAAAATTGTACGCTTTCCTCTATGGCTACAGCGCCATGATTAGATCTCCTTTGTTCGTCACCGGAGAAGATTCCATCTGTGTTTTCGCCAAGACCTGTATGACGTTGGGTATCGTACATATACACTTCCCTGTTGTTTCGGTTTCCTTATATTGTATTCAGAAAGGTGTAAGGCAAGGCTGCAACTTATCACCCGTACTTTTCAATCTTTACATTGAACAAGCAATGAAAGAAATTAGAGAAAAATTTAAAGTGGGAGTGAAGATTCAAGGATAAATAATTTCAACTCTGAGATTTGCCGATGACATAGTCATCTTGGCCGACACGCCTGAGGATTTGAATGAGTTTTTGAATGGTATGGACTCCGTCTTGAGGAAAGAATGCATGATGAAAATTAATAAATGTAAAACAAAAATATTGGAATGCAGCCGAAATAAATCAGAAACCTCTATGGACATCAAATTGGCAGGTGAAAAGCTGAAGGAAGTAGGAGACTTCTGTTACGTAGAAAGCAAAATAACCAGTGATGGACGAAGCAAACAGGACATAAAATGTAGGTTGGCTCAGGCAAGGAAAGCATTTATACAAAAAAGGAATCTGTTGACTTCGAATATAGATTTAGGTATTAGGAAGTCATTTTTGAAAGCCTTTGTCTGGAGCGTGGCGCTCTATGGAAGTGAAACTTGGACTATCGATGCAGCAGAAAAGAGGAGAATTGAAGCGTTTGAAATGTGGTGTTATAGAAGACTGATGGAGATCAGATGGTTAGATAGGATTACAAATGAAGAGGTATTAAGACGAGTGGGAGAGGAGAGACGTTTCTGGCGACTGCTAATGAAGAGAAGAGATAAGTTGGTAGGACACATACTATGACACCCAGGAATAGCAGCTTAGTTATGGAAGGAAGGGTCGAGGACAAGAACTGTAGGGGTGGACCAAGGTTAGAATATGTTAAACAGATGGCCTCGGATGTAGGGTGTGGTAGCTATGTAGAGATGAAATGATTAGCTCAGGACAGGGAGGCTTGGTTAGCTGCACCACACCAGTCAAAAGACTGAAGACTCAAACAACAACATTATCTACCCTCCGCCGCCCTTTCCCCTTATTTGGACATCCTGATTCTTTCCCCCGCCCCATTTTTCTTCTCCTCCCTTACTACTCTTTCCGCCGTTCCAATTAATATGGCGCGTTTTTCTACCAAGGTCCATACAGTAGCTTCTGGCTGCTATCTGGTGACGAATAGAGAAATTTCTCTAGGTTTTTCTAAGCTAATTGACACAAAATCTTTGGCCAGATTGTTTTAATTCTATTGAAAAAAAACCACTGTTAGTCAGTCTGAAAGACTAGATTTTATATCATTTAAAATGCTACAAATGCTACAAATGCTGCGTGAACTCAAAGTCCGTTAGCAAAAAAATCTTTTTTAAAGGAGAAAAAAGCAAGTGCAAACCAAGGTCAAAGGAGGTAGCTGGCTGGATGACGTCACACTCTCCGGAGCGCGCGGGGATACGAGGAAGCTCAAGCAGTACTATGACGTCACACACATCACTGCATTCTCGGTACATTTTGTCCCGTCATCGTAACGTAACGCCAGACCCCAGATAAAGTCGACATAATCATTTAAAATGATAAAAGGAGGCGAGGTTCCTCTCGAAACGTCTAGAATTTTAAATCTAATTTTCTCACGGTAATATCCAAAAAGGATGAATAATTTTAACTATTTTAGATTATATTTCCTAATTTTTTACGATTTGAGTAGACAGTATTTCTTGAAGGTGTACAATGCTGCTGGTGTCGATGACCTACGAGTAGAACAGATAAAGAACTTTGGCGTAGTTGGTAGCATGCTGAACTTCTATGCCCAAGATCGCGGGTTCAAATCCGGCCGAAGTTGTCGGATTTTTTAAGAGCGTTAAAAATCTCTCAGTATGCCTTCCTTCGGAGGGGAGGTAAAGCCGGCGTTCCCATGTCATAGATTTATAGCATGTTAAAGAATCTTGCACTAATTACACCTGTGTGAAGCTAAATTGTATAGGTTAAGAATGCTCTTATTTTCCTACGTTCGTTGCCAAGAGCGGTGGCGTCTGGTAGCTAAGTTCTAAACTAGTAGTCGTTGGCGGCAAAAGTAGGAACTATTTGAAAAATTCAATAGTCTGCAGTCCTTACTTGAATTTAAAAAACAGATAACACGCACTATTACAGTCATCACAATTAACACCGGTTTTCAGACAGTTTCTACACACACCCAAAGTACACGGGGCTACATGACCGCGTGGTCATAGCCCCTACACTTAGGAACCAACCAACCAACATTGGAGTGGTTACTAAGCCTAATGAACACATGTGTCATTGCACTACTCAAGCCTGGGAAAGAACCAAACCACCCGAAATATTTTCGACCTATTTCCCTGTTATGCCATACATTCAAGATACTGGAACGCCTGGTACTTCACCGAATCAATAGACTCCTCGAAGAGAAGTTCATTCCACAACAAGCAGGCTTTCGTGCTGGCAAATCATGTTGTGGCCAGATCTTGAATCTCACCCAACCTATCGAGGATGGTTTTAAGCCCGGTGAGATAACGGAAGCCGCCTTCGTTGACTACCAGCTGCATACGACACTGTGAATCATAGGAAGCTGTCAAAGAAAGTGTATGACCTTACCAAGGACCACCAACTAACATCCCTAATCAGTATCTTCCTTCAGAACAGAAGATTCCAAGTCTCGCTACAGGGTAAAAGGAGTAGATGGCGAACCCAGAAAAACTGTCTCCCTCAGGATAGCATGCTGGCTCCAACGCTGTACAATATCTACACAAATGATTAGTCAGTTCCAGCAAGTACCATGTTCTTCATCTATGTCGACGACACAGCAGTAGCTGCTCAGGGCTCATCCTTTGATGAAGTGGAAGGAAAGCTGACTTCAGCGATGCCAACCATCTGAAGCAGTGGCGCCGAATCTTTTTTTTTTTTCAGGTCTAGCAGACACCCACCCCTCTCGTTCTGTGGGAACCCCCCCCCCTTGTTAAACCGGACCCCTACCCCAATAATTATGTTTTTACAGCTTATTTCGCACAGTTCTCCCCTTCTCTTCTCTCTCCCTTCTTTCCTTTCCTCTTTTCCTTCTACTTCCCTTTCCTCCTCTATCCGTAACCCCCCAACGGAACCCAGGACCGGGAGACCCACCCCCTCGTCAGGTCTAGCGGTCGCTAGACCTCGACCATGGATTCGGCGCCCCTGATCTGAAGCCGAACCCTAATAAGAGTGTGTGTGCTCCATCTAAGAAACAGGGAAGCACGGCGACAGCTGGACATCACATGGCGAGGGGAGTGACTGAAACTTTGCCCAACACCAGTTTACCTAGGTGTCACACTACATCGTGCTCTAACGTACTGACAGCAATGTCTGAACACCAAACAGGAGAGTGCTCGCAATGGCATACTCAAGAAGCTGATCGGCAGCACCTGGGGAGCCAGCCCACACATCCTGAGGACTTCCGGACTTGCACTGTGTGTGTCAGTCGCTGAGTATGCCGCTCCTGTGTGGAACGCTTCAGCACATGCTAAGCAGGTTGATACTGCTGTCAACGACACTGCAAGGGTAATCTCGGGATGCCTGAAACCAACACCAGTACACAAACTATACCCTATTGTTAGAACAGCCCCATCCAACACCCGGAGGGCTACTGCTGAGGACGCCGAGAGAACAACGCAGGAGAATGACCATCGGCATCCACTATATGGTCACCAGGCAGCAAGGTCTCGCCTCAGATCCCGCAAGAGTTTCCTTGCTAGGACTCTGCCGCTGGAGAGAACACCAGAGATAACTCATCTCAACAGACAAGTCACCAAAGGAAGAACTGGCTCCTAGCCCCGACCTACCTTATCCTGTGTGGAGGTCCCTCAACCGCTTAAAAGTGGGTGTCCCTCGATGCAAGACCAACCTGCAAAAATGGGGGATCCGTCCAGCAGACGCAGACACCTCTTGTGAATGAACAAGACCCAAGCCACCTACTCATCTTCCCCCTCCTGGACAACCCATGCACAATGCAAGATGTTTTTAGTGGAAGTAACAAGGCCATCGCAGCTGCAGTTTTTTGTAGTTGTTTGGACACGGAAATGAATGAATGAACGAAAAAAAAGTATCATCTTGGAAGTTTATTCTACGTTTCACTGAAAAGAAATGTCTATAGTGATAATTTTATTTTAAGGCTCGTTTTATTTAATAGAATATTAACAATAGTTTGATGCTCTTGTTGGTAATACTGAAGAAGGTTACAAGATAACCGAAACTGGTAATGTACCGGTAATATAACTGTTTCCAAATGCATTGTTTACTATAAGGTGGATTATTCATTATACCAATTTATAGGTATCAACTCTAATTTATACGTCAACTTGGACAAATACATGAAATTGATTCATTTCAATACTTACTACAAATAGCTTCTTGTCATCCATTGTTGCCTGCAAGTAGGGGAGTGAGGCGGTTTCTAACCAGTGTCATGGCCGCTGCGTGAGTCCAACCCAATATCTCGTGAACCCAAGGTCGAATGTTTACAAATGAGGTGTCGTTGGACTCTGGCTGACGTCCTCTTTCCTATGGACTACGTATTATATTTTTCAAAAAAAAATTGAAAATTTTTGTTTTTGAAAGTAGGCGATAGTTTGAAAACCAAACATGATAGAACGTTGTGCCATGGTTCAAACGAATGGTCCTTATGTCCTTTATTTTTTATAATAAAACTTTTTTATTTTTTATGTTTTTTTGAAAACAGTCTAATTTTGAAATTCCTATATTTTGGAAACTAGGAATTTTACAAAAAAAATGTTTGACATAAATGAATGGCCCTGACCCCCTCTACCCGAAAAATAAATTTCAAGCCTCTAGATCTAAAACAGTGCAGTAGTGTGGTATGGGGGTTCTACCTATAATCGCGTGTGTGCTTGAATACGTATGGCTATGTTGGAAAAAGTTGGTGGTGGGGGAGGACTAGGGTCGAGTGAGGGGTCGTTTAGATGGTATTTTTTCCGCTCTGTTTGATGGTGAGGTTATTTCTTACAATGGGGGGAATTTGGAAAGGCAATTTGAGGTAAACGTGCGTTTTTGACATTTTGGTGATATTTAATGAGCTTGTAAGGCTAGAACGATGTGTTGTTTAGGAACGGGATGACGTTCTCTAGGCTAAGCATGTGTGTTGGTGTTTTAAAAATAAAATTGAAAGGTTTTGTTTTTTGGATTGGCGCTATTTTGTAAACGGAGAATTTTGGAAAAAAGTTTGTTTGACATTAATGAAAGGTGGGTATGCCCTCTAGGTGGGCAGAAAGTTTCAAGGGTGTTGGAGGAAAAACAAAATGATAGCCTACTTTCTCGCGAACATTGGTGATCATTGGCGAACGGATGGTCCGATATTAACAAATGAGGTGTCGTTGGACTCGAGCTGATGTCCTCCTTCCTATAGACCACTCGTTATATTTCTCATTTTTTTTGAAAAATTTTGTTTTTAAAAGTAGGCGATAGTTTAAAAACCAAACATGATAGAACGTTGTTCAATAGTTCAAACCAATGGTCTCTATTACCTTTATTTTTTATAATAAAACTTTTTTATTTTTTGAGATTTTTGAAACCTTAAATTTTGAATTTCTTTATTTTGGAAACTAACACGTTGACAAATAAGTTTGTTTGACATAAATGAAAGTACCCTACCCCCTCTATCACGAAAATAAATGTCAAGTCTTTAGGACAAGAAATATGCATTTTATTATTATTATTATTTTTATTTTTTAAAGCGTGTTTGTAGACAGAGAGCCGGTAGCGCTCGACGTATGTTACAACGAGGCTATGATTGGCCATGGTGGATACTGAAAATGGCTATTTCGACTGGGCAATGTATGGCAAAACGAGGGGTCGCTTTTCGATATATTTTTTTTCCTATGACGAACGAATGAAGGCGAATATTTCGAAAATCCCTCATGACGATCTTTAAACATGTTGGTAAACACTGACCAGTAACCAGACAACATTCATAATGCTATGAGACGAATAAAAATAGTCGACAACAACAGAACTTGTTATTCTGTCTGACTGGCAGCCAGAATGGGAAAATAGAATTTCTGCTCGAGAGGCCTGCTTGAAGCTTGGCTGGCTGGGTGACAGGATGTGACATGTTATCGCGATTCAGTAATGTGAGCGAACGGGACAAAAGACCAATGGAAAGTTGCAGTGACGTAGAGGTCACTTGGAGGTCGAACAATATCGCAACGACGTCAGAGAAATAATGCAGTAAGCGAGTTTAACTCCTCCCCCTACCATTGCCATAGCCAATTGCAGGGCAAGAGCGATGTTAATAGCTGTGGTAAGAGGGACACAGGGCGAGGGGCTGGGCGTGGAGAGGAGGGCAGGTGGGTATTAGAGTGTTGATCATGTTATGACACACAGTCAGTCATTACTGTTTTACACGTTGCTGTGTTAACATAGGTTGTGTCTTGTGTGTATAAAATTAATTGCATTCGTGTGCTCAACCCCAGTTGGTAACTATATTGGATATATTATATATTTGAGGTAAGTGTTGGAATAACACTGTTTATTTTATTTTATGCTAATCAATGATTAAATGATTATGAGTTTACCATTTGATTGATGAATTGTTTTTTTATTTTGTTTGTTTTAGATAACCTATATACCTGCTGTAGTGGACAAAGAGAGAGATACAGAGAGAGGCAAACCATTTCACAAGACAAGGCAGATAAAGCAAGTTTTTTTACAAAACCCAGGTAAGATTTTTTGAAATTATATATATATATATATATATATCCTGTTTTATTTTTTTTATATTTTTTATGATAAATGCTATTTGGAATGGATATACTCATGGTGGTTTATTTTATTTCTTTTTAGTGTGTTGGAAAACGCTTGACTACTACAACCACTGCTGTGTGTTGGGGACCAGTGTTTACCGAGCAGTCAACGGCTGAAAACTGTGGTGAGATTGTTTCTTTTATAAAAATCATGTCTTTTGCCACTGCTACCGATAGCTTAACTTGGGAACCCCTTGACTCTTGTTTTAAAAAGCGTGTTTGCTCTGGCCGCGTAGTGAATGTTAGAGAGAGCTTAATCCCAAATGACTTTGTCGAATCATGTTTTGACATTTTTAAAGAACAAATTTGTACAGCGCAAAGGTTGCATACGGCTTTCAAGGTCAATACACAACTCGTGTGCGATTTCATTTACAAAAACAAGGACGGTGAGCATAAAAAAACATTTTATATTGGCAGTAAAATGCAAGAGCTTTTGATAGCCGATAATCTGGACGAGTGGTATCAATCCCATTTGGTCAATGCCTTGCTATCAAAATTTGATTAACTGCAACAAGGACCAAGTGGTTTAGCGTTAGACAAAATCCATTACCTGCAAATCAACATTTGTCATTTCAACCCGTTGAATGCTGGGTCTAGCTATATTAAAACACCACCAGCAATAGCTTCGAAAAAGGCTGTGGTCAATATAATGAATCGTGACAATGATTGCTTCCTGTGGTCTGTGGCTGCCTATTTGGTTGATGGCCGGGAAAGTACAAGGCCAAGTTTGATGAATTAAAACAAACTTTAAATTTGACTCGAGTATCGTTCCCTATGGACTTAACCGAGATCCGTAGGTTTGAACAAGACAACCAGGACTTTTCGTTCAAGGTGTATGGCCTTAATGGTAATGAGATTGTGGGACCTCTTTATGCCACAAAAGAACCGAAACGACATCACATTCATCTTTTATATCTGTGTTACGGAGAGGTGAATCACTATTGCCTGATTAAAAGCCTGAGTAGATTGCTAAGCAGTCAAATGTCTAAGGACAAGCGTTCAAAACATATTTGTGATCGTTGCTTGCAATATTTTAAAGCCCCTACGCTTCTAGAACGTCATAGGGTAGATTGTGTTTCCCAGGAAGCGGTGAGACTGATATTGCCACAAGGGGACGATGCTGTGTTAAAGTTTAAGGATATTCATAAGCGTGACACTGTTCCCTATGTGGTGTATACAGATTTCGAAGCTCTCACCACACCCATGGCGGGATGTGAACCAGATCCCACCATGAGCTCAACCACACCCATTTAAAAACATGAACCTTTTGCCATAGGATTTAATGTGGTGTGTGCCTATGACCCCACACAATCCGTTTACAAATACCGTGAGGGGCCAGATTGTGCCAGATGGTTTTTGGATGAACTTGTTAAGTCGGCCGACCATGTACAGGGATAACTGGCCCACCCAGTACCCATGAGCCTAACGCCACAACAGCAGCAGCAGTATGAGCATGCCACGACATGCCATATTTGCGAAAAGCCACTGATCAGTGCTGAAGACACGGTTCGTGATCACTCGCACTTTACGGGGGAGTTTCGTGGAGCTGCGCATAGTAAATGCAACTTGAACTTTCCAGCCCCTCGTTTCATCAGTGTCTTTTTCCACAATCTGGCAAATTATGACATTCAGTTTTTGATTCGTGGATTGGGTCATGTCAACAAGGGCTCGTTTACCATTATCCCCCAAAACCATGAGCGTTTTACAGCCCTGACATGGCGGTTGAGCAACTTTAGCATTCGATTTTTGGTTTCCTTTAAGTTTATGGCATCCTCGCTAGACAGTCTTGTGAATGGCTTGAATGAGGAGGAATTAAAAATACTAGAGTGCATTTTAATGATCCTAAGCAATTTCAATTGTGCATTCGGAAAGCTATATTCCCGTAAGATTACTGCAACAGCTGGGACGTGTTAAAGCAAAGAAAACTCCCACCACAAGAGAAATTTTACTCAAAACTAACACGCAGTACCGTTTCCGATGAAGACTATGCACATGCATGTCAAGTTTGGCGAGTGTTTGGCATGAACACGATAGGTGAATACGCAATGCATTACCCAAAACTGCATGTATTGCTGCGCACCGATGTATTTCAAAATTTCCGAGAGTTGTGTCAGCACATTTACGGTCTTGAGCCGGCTCACTATTATACGAGTTCTGGGCCGCTTTGAAATATACTCAAGTGGAATTGGATTTACTCACTGACGTAGACATGGTTCTATTTTTTGAAAAGGGCATTCGTGGCGGCTTTGTGTCGCTTAACCAACGCCATACCGAAGCGAACAATGTCTACATGCCTGATTATTCACCAGACAAACCTGAATCGTTCTTAATGTACTATGACGTGAATAATTTGTATGGTTACGCCATGAGACAGCCTTTGCCCAATGGGAAGTTTGCTTGGCTGACAGACAAACAAGTGTCACAATTTGATGTGATCAAGGCTAGCAAAGGAACAGGCCGTGGATATGTCATAGAAGTGGATAATGAATATCCCTCATTCTTGTATGATGAACATGCCGATTTCCCATTCTGCCTTGAGCAAATGGTTCCCCCTGACAGTAAAGTAAAAATTGAAAAACTCATGGGCACACTCTACAACAAAAATCGGTATGTGCTACATATCCAAATGTTGGTGCAATGCCTCGCCCAAGGCTTGCAGTTGTAGAAAATCCTTAGGGGTATTTCCTTTGCCCAAAAACAATGGCTCAAGCCATACATGCAACTCAACACAGAGCACCGACAAATGGCAACACAGCAGTTTGAAATTATTTTTTTAAATTAATGAACAACTGCATTTATGGCACGTCCATGGAGAATGTTCGCAAATACCGTGACATTAAATTGGTCAATGTCTGGGAGGGGCAGTGGGGTGCCCGGCGGTACATTGCCAAGCCAAATTTCAAATTGATTAACGTTATCGATGAGGATTTGGCCACTATTGAAATGAGTAGGACAAGTGTGACCATGGATAAGCCCATTTACATGGGCCAAGTCATTTTAGACTTTTCCAAATTGGTCATGTATCGATTCCACTATGAGTTTGCCAAACGCCATTTTGAGGACGTCGCTCTTTTGTATATGGATACGGACTCATTCATATTCCACATTCGCCACTGCAACCCCTATGACGTCATGAGGCAGCATAGTGACTGGTTCGACACCTCTTCCTATAGCGCTGACAACGTGTTTCAGCTAGCCATAAAAAACAAGAAGGAAATGGGCGTTTTACAATGTGAATGCGGTGATTCCGTTATGACGGAATTCGTAGGTTTGGCCTCGAAAATGTATGCTTATCACACACTAGACTGTAAGGAAGCCAAAAGAGCAAAAGGTGTAGGTAGGACAGTGGTAAAATCGCTACGTGTAGACGATTACTTAGCGGTTTTACGCATAGGCAAAGCTATGTCCCATACACAATGCAGGATACAATCCAGCAACCATCATTTGCATCTTGTAGAACAGAGAAAACGCACCCTCGCCTCCGTGGATAACAAACGTGTGTGGGCTGATAACTTGCTCACGAGCCTGCCCTGGGGTTATGACCGCAAGGAGGAGGAGGTGTGATTTTTCTGTTTGTTCGTTTAGGGACATGGCTTTTTGTAACTCGTTGATTTAGTATTTTGTATTTTGTAAATATTGGTTTTTGCCACTGTAAATAGTAGATTTTGTAAATAGTGGCAAACCACTTGAACCTTTTGCTCTTTAAAAAAGTTCTATGCAACCTTATTTTTATTTTAAATTTAACTGAGTTGGGAATTGGAAAATGGTATATAGTGTGATTCTTTTTAAAGCTGTACAAAGTTGTAGTGTTTGTAAATATGAAATGAGTAATAGCATCTTTTTAGTAACTATAATGACTAGTATTTATATTGTTTTTTGTAATGGTAACATTTTTACTTAAAAACTAAAAAAGTTCTTTTGGGATGAGCGTGCATATGGAGAATGTGCTTTTGGGGATAAATAAAGTGGTTGTGATTGGTCCCAAAGACAGGTATGATTGTGCGAGTAGAGTAAAAGCTGGTGTGTCTATATGACCAGAGCAAACACGGTGAGGTAGGGTGAGTGGGGAGGGGGAAATTGTCACTTATATACTCATTTTGTTTTCAATAGTTTTGTTTTTTCTTTAAAATGTAGGGGGTCAATAGACATTAATTTTGTAAAAACAGTCTTACCTGCACTAGTCGTAGACCTCGACGTTTATCCAAACAAACATAAACTCACTGCATTATCATCATCATTGTCAAGCACTCGCATTAACATCATTGACAAATCGCAACTTTCAACATTCACCAAATGGAAAAATGACAAAACAACAAAATGAAAAATCCATGCTTCGATATCACCAAAAACGCAAAACTTAAAACACACATTTTTAAAAACTGGAAATTGCAAATTGGCAAATGACAATGTGTGAAAATGTGAAAATGAAAAATCTGCCCATCAACATCATGATTTTTTAAATTAAAAGAATCATCGTGTTCTGGTAAACCTTTGTTTGAATTTCACAACCATTGGGAATTGACAAAAGGAAATAGAATACAAACACATTCCAATTCCTCACTCCTCAATTCCTTATTGTTCATGTCCATGCATTATCAACTTTCCTTTCATTCCACTCATCACAATCAGGGCTGCCATCCTTTCACCCACTGAGGCATCACAGGATGTGAAACGTTGTTTAGCTTTCTTCAATAACAATTTATCTGCCACATGTCTTAAACCAGGATGACTATGGCGATAAGATAGATCATGTTCTTTGCGTGCTTGATCCAAAAGATTAATGGGTGCATCACCACGCTGCAAACGTTTTTCGAGGCGAGTTCCAGGGCCACAAAAACGATAACCTGGAAGGTGGATTTCAAAACGTAAGTATTGAATCACTTTGTCAATGACGCCATTGAATGTACAGGTCTGGCATATCCTTTTCCATGATGGTGAAAAGGTTTGGTCTTCCTCCTCCTCTGTGGATGATGTTTGTGTTTGTTGTTGTTGTTGCTTTTTCTCGCCATGACACCCGTGGAATGATTCAACAAAGTCTTTACATGGACTTTTATGACCGTGATACAGTTTCACTAGCTGACAAGTCGCGCACTGACGCATAGAGGGTATTTCTGCCATGACCACTTGCTTATGGTGATCGAAATCCGTACAGGGTTGCAATTCACTCAACACAGGGTCTTGAGTCCATGATTTTGGTACATGTTGCCAGATTTTTTCACCGCGTTGGCGGCCACATAATAAATGAACGGCTTGGGCAGCGCCAAGAGCTCTTCTTTGGTAAAACTGTCTAGTTTCTTTTTGCATACAAAGAACTTGCCAATGGCTTTGTCTGTAGCATTGTCTTTCTCCATGGTATCATGTGTTGTAGATGTTTACACGTCGCTTGTAGAAATCTCACTGGCGTCATTCACAGGTAAATCTTGAGTTATAATTTTGTTCAACAACTCCCAGCAGGCATGAGTGGTTAACCAATGAAAGAGATGCCTCGCATGCGCTAGGGCTGTATGGGTAATATTGCCACAGGAATAATTAGTATCAATGAGCGTTTGCAGGGAGGGGCAACCCAGGTCCATGAGGTCGATTCATTGACAGTAAGACGCCAGAAATGGTTGCAACCATTCACGTTTTTCATTACCTTTCACAAATACCACATTGGCCGAGGACAAGTGTGCTTTCATGACCACGTCCAAATATTTATAGGAAATGGTTCCTTGATTCCAGTCTAGTTGCTTATGATTTTCAATCCACTAGGTTTGTTTACGATCTTTTTCACACAACAAATCAAAAGCATGGGGCGGTTTAAATAGCAAATGCGTAGCTTGCGATATTCAAAACGTGGTACAATCGATAATGGCCACTTGTTTAAATATAAATTTGTTGTCACCAATTTTAAACCCTTGGCAATCCACAATGAGTGTGCGCAACATGTTGCCGCTTGCCTGGACCAAGTTCAACTGACGACTGACTGACAAACAATGACTAAGGTGTGGTCATGACATGGACTTACCTGCCATGCTAATTTGAAAAAAAAAATAGGTTAGGGTAGGACAAGGGGACATGAAAAAAATTAGAATTTAAGAATTACATCATTTAATTATCATAACACGTCTTACAGGCTTTTGTCATTTTGGTATAAGGACGACACCAACTGATACAACAATATAGTATCTTGTATTTGTAACGTCCATAACACCGATGATGTCCCAATGTCTCCAAACTAGGCGTTTTTGACGGTGAGCTGCTCGCCGAAGCACCGTTGACACCATACAGTCCACATGTATCGTAACTTGCTTTTTTTCATCACTCAGAGGCACTAGTGAGGGATCGCTTGAATGACAGGGTATATTTCCCACCTCCATTCTGCACAGGTAGGGGCAGGCAGGTGACCAGCGCTGATGTTCCTGCATGGGTTCATCGCTCTCTTGCCATTGGTCTATGATGATGGGACAAAAGGCACATTTCACTTCATCTCTTGTTTTTAAATAGTAGAATCCAGCGGCCGCCAAGGCTTGAGGGTTTATGAAAGGCACTGGCCATGTTGCAAAAGTCTTGAAACGTTGTTCCTCAGAGTTTAAATTCATGGATGTGACTTTTCTTGATGCTTTAAAGCAAGACATGACTGAGCGACTTGACGTGGGATGACCTTTTATTTATACACTCGTCACTTGGTTGGACAGTGGATAATAGCTGACTTGTTTGTGATGAATAATCAAACAGTAGGCTGTCGTATTGGCTGGTACATTGTCATGCGTTTCAAAATCTAGTAAAATGCCAATATTGGATGGCTTGACAGACTCTTCCAGGTAAGAACAGTCAAAGACAATCAGTGGTGCCCTTGCCTTAAACGCTTGGGTTAGCAGCATGGGGCCGTTCTCTTTTTGATAATACGACCATCGAAATTTAGAAAACAAGTCGTACAGGGGGCCAAACTTATTTTTTGAAAAATCCAAATCCAGTCCTTTATAGGGAAACACAGCTCCGTTGATGAAAAGGCGAGCATTTCTCAATTGCAGGTGATCAAATTCCGTGGCATCTTTGGTTTGTTGATACTTGCGATTCGTTTGAAAACCTACGATCATGTAGAGAGGTCTCTCTGTATACCGAGCAGTTTTTACAGACCAACTGTGTGTGTTGGCGGTGGGCAATAGCGGGTACTCATGGAGTATCCAGCTTCTAAATTCCATGGGTAGAGGCATATCTCTCTTTACCACCTTGAGTATGTCCAGTTTTTTGCTATTGTCAAGGGTCACATGCGGCACTTTCCATAGCAAGCGTTGAATCTATGGGGGCATTGTCGGCTCCCTAGAGTGCATTATTATCACTCCTGTCTCTCACTAGATAGAGCACTTGCCTTGCTTTGACCACAATGCGCTGGTGATCTTCGGCAAAGCCTAAAATCAGTTTAAGAGGTAAATATCCAGTAAAGGTCCCATCGGTGTGTACCATCCAGTCATTGGTCGAGTCAGGGCACCAACCTGCCATGCAAAGTGTTTTACCTTCTTCCTCACTATAAGAGGGGTATAGTTTCATGACACTGGAAATACCAACATTTCGTGTGCTATCCACCACGATATCGTTAATCACGTATCGTACTTCTGAAAACAGAAAGGCCAAACCATGGTAGGCCAACTTGGATGTGGTGGGTGTAGAGCCATCGGCTTTGGTGAGCCGACCTTCGATCTGAATGACACTTTCATGCGGTAGGGTGTAAATATCTTGGTTGTTGATATCAAATTGAATTTCATCATTCTTATTGAGTCCAGGTGTTTGAAGCTTGATAGGAATGGAGATCAATTCTTACCACTCCTGGTTGCTCCTCGATGCGGTTCGCTACCTCTAGGATAGAATTCATTATGGGAGTTGACGTGGTAACCCAAATGCTGTAAAATCTGCTTGTCTTGAGATGTTAACGTGTATTCACGTGGCAAACAACTAACACCATTCCTAGACGGTGTTGTTGCTTTGTACACAAACTTCATAGTGGCTTTAGCACCAACTTGTAAGTCACTGGTGTGGTAGAATCTAGATCAATGAGTTGTTGCTCTCTATTGATCAGTCTTAATGTTATATTACTACTACCATCGACAGCCACAGAATGAAAAAGCACCACTGGAGGGTTTTCACGAATAATGTAGCCATTGGGCGATGTCACTATGTAGTCATAAAGCGATGGTTCTTGATTGGTGTTGTACCCGATACCTAGTAGAGACTATCGGCTACGCCAGCTGACATTGAGCCGTAGTTGAGAATTATGGGAAAAGTTGTAAAGATAGCGCTCAGATCGAGTCGAGAAGAATGTTAGGAAATGACGTAGAAGGCCAGGGATGAAGGCGGCACTACCAGTCAAGCAGATGGAATTATGGGAGGAATATTGAAGTATTATTAAGATCTATATGGAACATAATATTATATCATCACAGAAGAGAAGAAATGTCAAGCAAAATATATGGTGATAACTTGAAGAAAGGCAGATAACTCCTTAAGTTGTTGTATAACTTAATAGCCGAGATGATGGTGGTCGAGATTATACTTGTGACGCATGACCGCATAAGGTAGGGGAACATCACGTGACAGCGCCGAGCAGGAGCTCATCAACGCAGTCTAGAGACAGCAGTATCAGCTCAGCCAGCAGGTCCGAGTACAACACATGTTCCGCAGAGAGAACGGCAAGTCGAGCAGTGTACAGCACTTGTTGCGTGAAGTGAAAGCGATAGTATTACTTCAACAAGCGGAGCTGATAGCAGCATAAGCTGGGAGAACGGAAAGTAGGTCAGTGAGTCAAGGCAAGCGAAGCACGGTAGGCGGTACGAGGACCGGTTGGCGAGGCAAGCTGTACAGGCCGTGTAAGCGAGAGAAGAGCCAGTGTTAGAACAGTAATATTTCCAACATCGTAGTTACAGCTATGCGAGGTAGCAATGCTTTTTCAAATGTTAAGGAATGAACAGCATTATAACAAAATTGAGAACTTGATTTCGAGCTGCATTTTGTAACACAGGACAGCACAGCGAAGCGGTATGGCGAGGCCAGCTTTAAGCGTCGATCATTCTAGAACAGTGCAATAGAGCAGAGCGTGCTGGTTCCGACTTTTTATACGCAGGCAACGTGAAAGAAGCTGAACTCCATTTCGACATTCTGTAACAACTTTATGAGGTTGGACTTGTATTCAGTAGTCGAATTGTGCAGGCAGATAGTTATTATATACTGCTATTGTGAACTTCAAATGAACTTAGATATTCCAATGACATTACGACTTATCAAATTATGTATTTCATAACGGAATATTTAAAAGCGACCATGGGGTCAAGCCAACATTAACGCTTTTAGGCAAACGAACTGTTACGAGTATATGCACTTAAGGAACATTGGCACGTGCATTAATATAATTCTTTTTCATGAACTATTATGAGATAGCAAATACGAACACAGCTACAGGGTGTTTCAGAAACTTATACACTTTTATAAATAAAATTATTTTCTGCAAGTGAGATTTAGCCGCTGTGGAGATTGACTTTTATCATAAGCAAACCGAACATTGTATGGGACAGTGGCGTAACATAGAAGAAGAGTATGGGGTACGCTACGTTTATGAACTTTTACGGAAGAATTTGGACAGTATCCGTTATGGATAACATGCAGTTCATCATGTCGGAGTAAGCGAAGACGGAGACGTGATGGCACCACAGAGCGATGGATTCGGTTCCTGAAGAAGAGGAGGTCCAACAGCTGATTCACTTGGGATATGAAGGCAATCGTTATTGCGTGGGTTATGCGATATTTTCGTCGATCTTTCGAGAAATTTATTGCACACACGAGGATAATCGACGATCTTTGAAATATATTAACAGCTGATATGAGAAGGTACTGTAAGAGTTATGACTTTCTGATATGATTTTTTCATGAACACTGGGCATACTTGTATATATTTCTAGTAGGAGTTCTACGATTATTTTGACATGGCTTAGACATTATTTGCTCCAATTTTTGCTAGAATATGGCGTTACCATATGATATGGCAGGCACCATTATACGAAGTTCTCACCATTGGTTGGCTTTATTAAGCAGATGTTTGGTCTTTTAGACACTTTTCCAGTAAGGATAGTTTTTCTTGGATAGTTATTTTTTTGTGGCGAGTATTTCGAACTCGTGATCTGCAATTGGATTATTTAAATTACTTCGTCAGTTCATTGCATACTAGCGAGTGTGTATTATTCATCAGCAGGGATTTTTTCCATTGGATTGTTTGGAGATACTAAGATTTTATTCACTCAAGTGAATGAATATCGCTTTTATGTGACAACTAGAGACTTGTTGATTCCAATCTGGTACATTCACTCATTAGACGACGAGATGAGGCCTTTCGCTTTAGGCGATTGCGTGGTGGTACACACTTTACCCATCGCTCAGGGCATTATCATGATAGTCTACGAGGCAAGGCCGTTCGTATTATACGATAGCGTGGTGGTACACACCTAACTTGCCATTGAGGAACTCATTTTTATCATCCGAGTGTACTTGAGATTGTAAGAGGATCAAACAAGAAACTACTAGTCACATATCAGTCGAATTTTATTAAATAAATTAAAAATAAATGTCAGCAGGGTTACATTTTGTAATTCGTGTTTGCCAATCCAATATTTTGTTGCTATACTCTTTTGAGAGTACTTTCATTTAACAGCTGATACAGTTGATATCTTTTTATGATTGAGTTTAATACCTTTGAGAAGGATTTAAAGTAATTGAATCTTGTAAGATGAATCATTAATGGTCAGATTTATTTTGAGGCAGATCAGTATTACATATTTTGATGTGAGAGATTATAACACATTGGTGTTTTTCTGTGAAGTGAATTATGAGAATTTTAAGAGAATTTATGCTATTTGAAAGCAGATCTTGAATTTGATTTCGATTACTAAGGTAATATTTTCCCTCATTGTTTAAGAAGTTGTCTAGATGTGATCAGATTAATTACAGTTATTGGAGATTATGTGCGTTGATAATTTGTAGCCAGTTACATATTTTTGTAGATCATGCAACGTGGTTAAGTGAAGTTTGTGATAGGCATTTTGTGGAAGTTGCCAAGTGGAAGTTGCAATATTGCTAATGTATTTTGAGGCAGACATGAGGTTGTCGAACCCAGTCTACATAATTTTGAGATTCATGCTGTGCGCTGAATATTTATAGTGTTATGTGGAATAATTATGGTATTCAAATATGGTATTTGATAAAGTGAGAGTAGATGATGAAGTTTTGGATAGTGAAATCCAACGTGTTTTTGTGAAGGCAATAATATTTTTTGGCATGATAATTGAATACGAGATATAACTTGGAAGTGATAAAACTGTAAGACAACATTCTATAACCCATATTAAACAATTTGTTAGGAAATTAAACAAATAAATAATGTTGATAATACAAGATTTTCTGATAATAATAATTAATGAAATAATAATCTGAAGTTGAAGCATATTAATGATCTGACCTAATGAAATAAAAATCTAAATGACTTGATGAAATAATAAAAATCTAAATAACCAGAAGAATAAAATTTAAATAAATTGATAAATTAAATTCTGGAATAAATCAATGAATTAAATAAATGGATGAATTAAAGAATGAATAAATAAGATGATTAAATAAATTAATAGATGATTAAATAGATGATGAATAACTGAATTAGAAGGTGATAATTAATTAAAGAAGCTGATGATTAATAAATTTAAATGGATTTAAATAAATTTAATTGAGAGATATGATTTGAATGATTTGAAGAATTGCAACTTGAGTTGATGAATTAAACAATTTATATTAATGATTTAAGATGATTTAATCTGAAGGAGATGATGAAATGAGAGTGTGTGAATAATTAGAGAGTATAAAGAATTGATGATTATAATGTTCATTTAAATGATTTGATGATAATGAATTAATTATTCTGACTTGAATATAATGAATTTTGAAATGAGAACCAATGTGAGAAATATTTAATTTTGATGATGATGATGATTATAACCAATGAGTAGTGGATTTTCTGTGATTCACAAACAAGCAATTATTAATGACAGTGTAAATAGTGTAAATTAATTATTCGATGTTTAGGAGCAATTTACTAATATATTCAGCATTTGAATAATGCCATGCAAGCCATAAATTATTTGATGTTTAAAATATGTGATTAGAATATATGTGTTTGGACAGATTAATTATATTTTTGCATCCACATTCATGATGTTAACTTAAAGAGAAGTTAGGTCTCAGGTATCACGAATGTCAGTGACGCATAGACATAGTGCTACGGTGATCCTGAGAACCCAAGTGAACTTTAGAAATTTTTCCTATTTTATGTGGATAAAATACACTTTGAGTAGAATAGAGATGGTTCGATTTTCTGGACAATGACAATTTAACGTTGGCATTCGACCGTGCTCTTAGGTAGGATGAGTGTTTAATATGTCTGTCTGACTATCAAAGTTTGAATAAATTTGTTTTTACCTTAGTTGTGATCTGATGATGATGTGATTTTCCTATTTCTTTCCTTGTCTTAATTAAGGCTTCACCAGGAAGGATGTGGTTTGCTAGGGGTTCAGTTCGTGGCGCCCATTTATATTTGTATTTTATTAAATTTAAACCCGTAACGACCCTAGAGATACTTTATCTCGTGTTACCCTCTGCTTTTGTGATATTTCAACTGAATTTCCGACACATTCCTTATTTGACTTGATGTTCATTTAACTCCGCTCTGTCCTGGAAATCCAGGAATGCGATGTAATAGCAGATGGGTCATCGCATCCCCAGGACGAACGGGTACAGAGAGAGAGGGAGAATTGGCTTTACCCATCCGTGGGGCTTCGATTTTGTTTATTCTATGGAATCACATCAGATTTGGATTACGAAGAGATTGATCTCAATTTCATTTAATGGTGTTATAAAATTTATTAAACTTAGTCAGACAATATACTTGTATGCCTATTCCAGTGATCATGTTAATCATATTAGTGTTATATCATGTTTAGTTATAAGTCATTTTTCTTACACCCAAGTGAAATCAGGAATTGATACATTGTGATGTGTTGTTATCTAACGTCTCTGAATAAAACGTTTATTGAAAGATATTATGTTACCGGAAGATTTAGCTAAGGAGAGTTACAGAGTGGCATGTCTAGTATTGCTGTAACTATTTCTAAAATGGAAACAGAAGTTAATGAGCAGATAAATGATTCGGAGGCTATATGTAGGGAAAACTTAAAGTCATTACAGGCTAGCAATGAAGACAATCTGAAAGATAATTTAAAGTCATTAGAGACCAGATTACAGTCCAGTAGTAGGGATGAGTTGAAGTCATTGCAGACTAGTAACGAAAATAATTTGAGATTATTGGAAGAATGATTACAGTCAAATAGTAGAGATGAATTAAAGTCATTAGAGACTAGGTTACAGTCAAATAGTAAAGATGAATTGAAATTATTACAGACTAGTAATGAAGAGAATTTGAGATCATTACAGGCTAGCAATGAAAATAATTTGAAGTCAGTAGAGACTAGACTACAGACCAGTACTGAAAGCAATTTGAAAGCTAGTGAAGCTAACTTAAAGGATAGTTTTAAATTATTAGAAACTAGATTACAATCTCGTAGTGAAGAAACTAACACAGAGTTGAAAAACAATTTAACTAGTTTGGAGAATAGATTAACGTTAAAGAATGATGAAATATTCAAGGCTTTACAATTAGATATAAAAGCAGTAGAAATGAAAGGAGAGAAAAATGTGCAAATGTTAAGAAAAAATATTATTGAATTAGAAAATAGAGAAGAAGAAAATATTCTTAATTTGAGAACAGATGTTATGTCTATACAGAAAGATATTAAATCAGATGTATCGAAATTAAGATTTGACATTGATGGTTTAGTGGCAGATGTAGGCAAAATACAAGAGTGGTCTACCGAAGTATCTTTCGAATCTAAAATCAAAGGTCTAGAAATGAATCTAGGTAATGAAATCAAAAGTTTAAAGTCAGTAATTGTGACCGTTAAAGAGGAAGTCTTAGGAGAGGTTAATTCTAACTTGAAATCCTTAGAAAACTAATTGCAGATAGACATTAGGAAAATTGATGATGACATAGAGCAAAAGGTTAATGAAAACTTAGCTTTATTCAAAAATAGAGTCGGTGCAATAGTGGAAGAACGGTATAGTGAGGTCGATGCCGAAGCAAAAGAAAAACGTGCAGGGTTGGATGAGAAATTAATCGCAGGTATGGCGAACTTGGAAGCGAGGTTTACTGAGAATAAGGAAGCGATGAAGATAGATTCAGCTCAGTTTAGGACAGATGTTGATCAGTTAAAGGAACAAGTCGCGTCAGTAAAAATAACATGCGAAGATAAGATAGACAAATTGAAGAACGATTTAGAAGAGTGTAACAGAACGCAGAATGTTATGTCGTTAGATAATTTGGAGACTAAGGTCAAGACAGTAGAAAAACGAACAGAAGATAGGATGACTAAAATAGAGTCCATAATAAATAGTTTCACAAGTCAAGGTGTTACAACGGGGGAAGTATCGATAAATCAGACACCGATAGATCGCAGTATGAACAATCAAGAGGTTAGCGTGGGAGAAGACAGTCAAACGCAACGGAATGTTACATTCGAAAGGACTAGTTCAACCCCTCAAGATAATTCGAATCCGAATAGAAGTACGTTTAGTACGGGTGAACGATACTCAGGTCCGGTGACAATAATCGGAAATCTGGATGATAAACCAAGAAAGTTTTCAGGGAACACAGGAGTCACACCAGTCGAATTTCTGAGAGATATTCGCGATTACATGGCGGAACATAGAGTAGCCAAGGAAAGAGAACTAAGGGTAGTCGAACGCGCCTTAGACGGGCCAGCGTTAACTTGGTTTCGCGCATTCAGGAGTAATTTTGCGAACATGGAACAATTTGCCATAGCATTCTTAAGAAGATTTTGGAGTGCAGAGGATCAGCTGAACGTAAGAGCAGAAATGTACTCGAAACGTTACTCTACGTCACATCCGACACACTATGCAGATTACTTTACTTCGAAATTGGCTAAATTACAATTTTTGATTCCTCCATTGCCAGAAGAAGAACTTTTGCAAGCTATAGCAAGACAGTTGCCAATTGAGGTACAACGATCACTCATAGCATCGGGAGCGAACACACTTGAGCACTATGACGATATCTTACGCCGATTAGATTATACAAGCGCTCAGATTACACCCAGAACTGCAAGGAACGATAATCGAAACACGCAAGAGGTGAATGCGGTAGTTGTCGATAACGCAGCACAGACAGATAGAAGAGATTCCTGGGGAAACAGAAGGAACGAAGGGAATAGAGGAAATATTCACAACGTTCGTGGGAATGATTGATATCGAGGACCATATGAGAGGCCATACGATCAAGATGCAAGAAACAGTAGATACAGGAACTATGATCAGAATTCCAGATACCAAAATAGGAACAGATATAATAATAGATATCGAGGTAGATACAACTGGAACCAAATTCAGCAGTCTAATCAGAACAATAGGCAAGATAGCAGAAGAAATGATCAAAATGAAAACAGAATAATCAAGAATATGGGAGATCAAGGCAAGATAGTAGACAGCCTAGTGCACCACCCGAGGAGATAATTAGAGATGTCAATCGAGCAAGCACGAGTGGTGAAGGAAAAAAAACGACAAATTAACTTCAAATCAGAATGCTAATCATTGGGAATCAATCATCATTGTTGAAACGTATCAGATCAAAGACAAGGATCTAATTGAAGAAGAAGACGTAGTACATCGAGGGAATAGACATGAATTGCCAGTTATCAGTGTGGAAGTCATGGGAAAGGAAATAAAGACATTAGTGGACACGGGGGCTATGGTGAACTTGATATCCATAGGCTGCCTGGATGAATTGAAATTGTCAGGAGAGATTACGATGTTGCCAACTGTAGTTAGCAAGATTCAAGGGGTGATCCCAGACAAAAGTATGAAATGTAAAAGTCAGGTACTTTTAGATGTTGGGATTGGAACCAGATATTTTGAACAGATGTTCCTAGTTGTGGGTCAACTACATTTCGATATGATCCTAGGGGTGGATTTCTTAAGTGAGAGTGGCCTGATCATTGATATGCAGAGTAGGCGCAAGTACTTTCAAGAAGGGGTCATAGAAAATCAGGAATCCGAGATGACATTCTTCAGAGAGAATATATTGGACGAGATAGTATGCAGCATTGAAAGGCCTATAGAGGATAAAACTAATACGAAGAGTAAAATAAATCCAGAAATTAAGGAGCAGTTTGATGAAGCAATTTCAGAATATGAGGACATATTCAATGATAAACCAGGACTCGTAGAGAATTTTACCTACAGCATCAAGTTGATGGATGACAAACCATACCACAAGAATTTATATCCCATACCGGATAAATGGAAGGAGGAAGTCAGTACAATGATAAGCGATATGGAGAAAGATGGAATCATCAAGAAGATGCCGACTGCTTATTTGAATCCTTTGGCTGTTGTCAAGAAACCCAATGGTAAGCTGAGGATATGCCTAGATGCTAGAGCCCTTAATGAAAGAGTTCTTCCTGAACACGACAGGCCACCTGTTATTCGTGAATTGTTGCGCAGATTCAGAGGAAAGAGTTTCTTTTCTACTATTGATCTGACTAGTTCTTATTATCATATAGAGCTAGCAGAAGACTGCAAACAATATACAGGGTTCTTATTTGATCATAAAACATATGTATTTAATCGGTTACCTTTTGGAGAAAAGAATAGTGGTCCGGTGATGATCCGAACACTAGATGAGAATTTATCAGATGCAGTTAAGGAGCATGTAGTGAGCTATATTGATGACCTGATTTTAGCATCTGAGACAGCTGAAGAGCATATCAGGCACCTTCGAATGCTTTTTGAAGATCTCAGGAGGACGAACTTCAAGGTGAATTTCAACAAATGTCAGTTCTTTCATGAAGAAATCGAATTTCGTGGACATAGAATCGATGGAGATGGTTATAGGCCCAATCCAAAGAAGATCATGGCTATTTCGGAATTTCCAACCCCAAGAAAGCTTAAAGAGCAGTTTTTAGGAATGTGTCAGTTCTTTTCAACACATTGTCCTGAATATACTGAAACGATGGCACCTCTGCAGGATTTGCTAAAAGAGGGAAATCGATGGAAATGGGACGATAGATGCAATCAAGCGTTTTTAGCAGCTAAGAACATGTTGATCCAGAATGTCAAACTTGAATACACAGATTTTGCTAGAAGATTTTTTGTGGAGACTGACGCATCCAAAATAGGCATCAGTGGTATCCTATATCAGTTGGACGATACAAACAAACACAGATATTTGGCTTTCAGCAGTCGCAAGCTCAGAAATTGTGAAAAGAATTACTATGCAACCAAGTTAGAGGCATTAGCAGTGGTTCATGCTCTTAAGACGTGGAAGAAGGTGTTGTTTGGGCATGACATAACGGTGATCACAGATCATAAAGCCCTCCAATTTATTATGAAGACAGACTTAGCAAGTGACCGCATCACCAGATGGGCTCTGTTCTTACAACAGTTTAACCCAACTGTTGTGCATAGACCTGGGAAATTAAATCTGTTAGCGGATGTGTTGAGCAGAAACCCTTGTGAAGAGGTGATTGTCAACCATATAAATCTAGTTCAAGAGGATCAAGGAACTCTAGAAAAGTTGAAGATGTTAGCGCAAACTCAGAAGAGATATGCACCTTTGCGAAGAATTTACCGTTTTTTAACACGCAGGATGGACAACGCCGATCCAGATTTTAGAAGAACGGAGATAGAGGCTAGAAAGTATCACATTATGGGAGGTGTTATATGCCAATATATCGATCAGGATCATACTAAACTTAGAGTTGTGATCCCACCCAAGCCTGTCAAACCAGTTATTTGGATGATACACCGAACCGCAGCTCATGTAGGTTTAGACAAGACTTTGGCTCTTGCTCAAGAAACTTTCGTTTGGAGACAAATGGGACAAACGATCCGCGATGTCATAAAGACCTGTGACAGTTGTCAGCGAAGCAAATATTCATCTAAGCTAATGAAGGAAGTTCCTAGATCGATATTACCTAGCAAGCCGCGAGAACTTTTCGCTACGGACATTTTTGGTCCGATTCCTCGTTCGACGAAAGGAAACCAGTTTGTTTTGGTGACAGTAGACGTATTTTCTAAATACGTATCTCTATGCCCAATCCAGAAAGCTACATCCAAGTATGTGATCAACAGATTAGAGAAAACAGTAATTCCAAGTATGGGGAAACCTGAAATTTAGTTGAGTGACCATGGATCACATTTCACCAGTATGGAATTTTCTACTGCTATGGAACGTTTGGGAATAAAGCATGTATTTAATTCTGTGCGGTATCCAGAGGGAAATCCAGCCGAAATAATTATGCCGGAGATTAGTAAAATGTGTCGCTTATATGTGTCAAGACAACACCACCGATGGATGGAAGTGATATCCATCATTAGCCAATGTTTGAATTCTACCATACATGAAAGCACAGGACAGATTCCGTCCATACTTCATCATGGGTTGAAATCTGATAGACCATGGGACCGAATCGTGAAGGCACCAGTAGATCCTGAACCTACACAACAAAGAAGAGTCGAGATGGCAGGGGAGAGACTCAGAAGACAGGCGGAGAAGAGAGCCAGGAGGCACGCAGGAAGGAGGTTTCATGAGCCATTTCAAGAAAATGACGAGGTGCTGATTAGGAAGCCAGTCACATCGAATCTTCAACAGAAGATCTACCATAAATTTGCGCCATTGTACGCTGGTCCATTCCGAATTGATGAAACATACCGAAATAACAGCTACAAGATTGTTAGAATGGAAACTAATGAAGTTGTGGGGACTTTTAATGCAGCTAGCATTAGAAAGTATCATTATGCTGAATAAGGGGATTGTAGAGCTATCGTGTACATATGTTGTGTATAGAATGCCAGAGAGTATTTTTTTTTCTCAAGCCTGATAAAAAAGGAGATGTACGGGAGAGATGTACCCGATACCTAGTTGAGGCTATCGGCTACGCCAGCTGACATTGAGTCGTAGTTGAGATTTATGGGAAATGTTGTAAAGATAGCGCTCAGATCGAGTCGAGAAGAATGTTAGGAAATGACGTAGAAGGCCAGGGATGAAGGCGGCACTACCAGTCAAGCAGATGGAATTATGGGAGGAATATTGAAGTATTATTAAGATCTATATGGAACATAATATTATATCATCTCAGATGAGAAGAAATGTCAAGCAAAATATATGGTGATAACTTGAAGAAAGGCAGATAACTCCTTAAGTTATTGTATAACTTAATAGCCGAGATGATGGTGGTCGAGATTATACTTGTGACGCATGACCGCAGAAGGTAGGGGAACATCACGTGACAGCGCCGAGCAGGAGCTCATCAACGCAGTCTAGAGACAGCATTATCAGTTCAGCCAGCAGGGCCGAGTACAACACATGTTCCGCAGAAAGAACGGCAAGTCTAGCAGTATACAGCACTTGTTGCGTGAAGTGAAAGCGACAGTATTACTTCAACAAGCGGAGCTGATAGCAGCATAAGCTGGGAGAACGGAAAGTAGGTCAGTGAGTCAAGGCAAGCGAAGCACGGTAGGCGGTGCGAGGACCGGTTGGCGAGGCAAGCTGTACAGGCCGTGTAAGCGAGAGAAGAGCCGGTGTTAGAACAGTAATATTTCCAACATCGTAGTTACAGCTATGCGAGGTAGCAATGCTTTTTCAAATGTTAAGGAATGAACAGCATTATAACAAGATTGAGAACTTGATTTCGAGCTGCATTTTGTAACACAGGACAGCACAGCGAAGCGGTATGGCGAGGCCAGCTTTATGCGTCGATCATTCTAGAACAGTGCAATAGAGCAGAGCGTGCTGGTTCCGACTTTTTATACGCAGGCAACGTGAAAGAAGCTGAACTCCATTTCGACATTCTGTAACAACTTTATGAGGTTGGACTTGTATTCAGTAGTCGAATTGTGCAGGCAGATAGTTATTATATACTGCTATTGTGAACTTCAAATGAACTTAGATATTCCAATGACATTACGGCTTATCAAATTATGTATTTCATAACGGAATATTTAAAGCGACCATGGGGTCAAGCCAACATTAACGCTTTTAGGCAAACGAACTGTTACGAGTATATGCACTTAAGGAACATTGGCACGTGCATTAATATAATTCTTTTTCATGAACTATTATGAGATAGCAATTACGAACACAGCTACAGGGTGTTTCAGAAACTTATACACTTTTATAAATAAAATTATTTTCTGCAAGTGAGATTTAGCCGCTGTGGAGATTGACTTTTATCATAAGCAAACCGAACATTGTATGGGACAGTGGCGTAACAGAAGAAGAGTATGGGGTACGCTACGTTTATGAACTTTTACGGAAGAATTTGGACAGTATCCGTTATGGATAACATGCAGTTCATCATGTCGGAGTAAGCGAAGACGGAGAAGTGATGGCACCACAGAGCGATGGATTCGGTTCCTGAAGAAGAGGAGGTCCAACAGCTGATTCACTTGGGATATGAAGGCAATCGTTATTGCGTGGGTGATGCGATATTTTCGTCGATCTTTCGAGAAATTTATTGAACACACGAGGATAATCGACGATCTTTGAAATATATTAACAGCTGATATGAGAAGGTACTGTAAGAGTTATGACTTTCTGATATGATTTTTTCATGAACACTGGGCATACTTGTATATATTTCTAGTAGGAGTTCTACGATTATTTTGACATGGCTTAGACATTATTTGCTCCAATTTTTGCTAGAATATGGCGTTACCATATGATATGGCAGGCACCATTATACGAAGTTCTCACCATTGGTTGGCTTTATTAAGCAGATGTTTTGTCTTTTAGACACTTTTCCAGTAAGGATAGTTTTTCTTGGATAGTTATTTTTTTGTGGCGAGTATTTCGAACTCGTGATCTGCAATTGGATTATTTAAATTACTTCGTCAGTTCATTGCGTACTAGCGAGTGTGTATTATTCATCAGCAGGGATTTTTTCCATTGGATTGTTTGGAGATACTAAGATTTTATTCACTCAAGTGAATGAATATCGCTTTTATGTGACAACTAGAGACTTGTTGATTCCAATCTGGTACATTCACTCATTAGACGACGAGATGAGGCCTTTCGCTTTAGGCGATTGCGTGGTGGTACACACTTAACCCATCGCTCAGGGCATTATCATGATAGTCTACGAGGCAAGGCCGTTCGTATTATACGATTGCGTGGTGGTACACACCTAACTTGCCATTGAGGAACTCATTTTTATCATCCGAGTGTACTTGAGATTGTAAGAGGATCAAACAAGAAACTACTAGTCACATATCAGTCGAATTTTATTAAATAAATTAAAAATAAATGTCAGCAGGGTTACATTTTGTAATTCGTGTTTGCCAATCCAATATTTTGTTGCTATACTCTTTTGAGAGTACTTTCATTTAACAGCTGATACAGTTGATATCTTTTTATGATTGAGTTTAATACCTTTGAGAAGGTTTTAAAGTAATTGAATCTTGTAAGATGAATCATTAATGGTCAGATTTATTTTGAGGCAGATCAGTATTACATATTTTGATGTGAGAGATTATAACACATTGGTGTTTTTCTGTGAAGTGAATTATGAGAATTTTAAGAGAATTTATGCCATTTGAAAGCAGATCTTGAATTTGATTTCGATTACTAAGGTAATATTTTCCCTCATTGTTTAAGAAGTTGTCTAGATGTGATCAGATTAATTACAGTTATTGGAGATTATGTGCGTTGATAATTTGTAGCCAGTTACATATTTTTGTAGATCATGCGACGTGGTTAAGTGAAGTTTGTGATAGGCATTTTGTGGAAGTTGCCAAGTGGAAGTTGCAATATTGCTAATGTATTTTGAGGCAGACATGAGGTTGTCGAACCCAGTCTACATAATTTTGAGATTCATGCTGTGCGCTGAATATTTATAGTGTTATGTGGAATAATTATGGTATTCAAATATGGTATTTGATAAAGTGAGAGTAGATGATGAAGTTTTGGATAGTGAGATCCAACGTGTTTTTGTGAAGGCAATAATAATTTTTGGCATGATAATTGAATACGAGATATAACTTGGAAGTGATAAAACTGTAAGATAACGTTCTATAACCCATATTAAACAATTGTTAGGAAATTAAACAAATAAATAATGTTGATAATACAAGATTTTCTGATAATAATAATTAATGAAATAATAATCTGAAGTTGAAGCATATTAATGATCTGACCTAATGAAATAAAAATCTAAATGACTTGATGAAATAATAAAAATCTAAATAACCAGAAGAATAAAATTTAAATAAATTGATAAATTAAATTTTGGAATAAATCAATGAATTAAATAAATGGATGAATTAAAGAATGAATAAATAAGCTGATTTAAATAAATTAATAGATGATTAAATAGATGATGAATAACTGAATTAGAAGGTGATAATTAATTAAAGAAGCTGATGATTAATAAATTTAAATGGATTTAAATAAATTTAATTGAGAGATATGATTTGAATGATTTGAAGAATTGCAACTTGAGTTGATGAATTGAACAATTTATATTAATGATTTAAGATGATTTAATCTGAAGGAGATGATGAAATGAGAGTGTGTGAATAATTAGAGAGTATAAAGAATTGATGATTATAATGTCCATTTAAATGATTTGATGATAATGAATTAATTATTCTGACTTGAATATAATGAATTTTGAAATGAGAACTAATGTGAGAAATATTTAATTTTGATGATGATGATGATTATAACCAATGAGTAGTGGATTTTCTGTGATTCACAAACAAGCAATTATTAATGACAGTGTAAATAGTGTAAATTAATTATTCGATGTTTAGGAGCAATTTACTAATATATTCAGCATTTGAATAATGCCATGCAAGCCATAAATTATTTGATGTTTAAAATATGTGATTAGAATATATGTGTTTGGACAGATTAATTATATTTTTGCATCCACATTCATGATGTTAACTTAAAGAGAAGTTAGGTCTCAGGTATCACGAATGTCAGTGACGCATAGACATAGTGCTACGGTGATCCTGAGAACCCAAGTGAACTTTAGAAATTTTTCCTATTTTATGTGGATAAAATACACTTTGAGTAGAATAGAGATGGTTCGATTTTCTGGACAATGACAATTTAACGTTGGCATTCGACCGTGCTCTTAGGTAGGATGAGTGTTTAATATGTCTGTCTGACTATCAAAGTTTGAATAAATTTGTTTTTATCTTAGTTGTGATCTGATGATGATGATGTGATTTTCCTATTTCTTTCCTTGTCTTAATTAAGGCTTCACCAGGAAGGATGTGGTTTGCTAGGGGTTCAGTTCGTGGCGCCCATTTATATTTGTATTTTATTAAATTTAAACCCGTAACGACCCTAGAGATACTGTATCTCGTGTTACCCTCTGCTTTTGTGATATTTCAACTGAATTTCCGACACATTCCTTATTTGACTTGATGTTCATTTAACTCCGCTCTGTCCTGGAAATCCAGGAATGCGATGTAATAGCAGATGGGTCATCGCATCCCCAGGACGAACGGGTACAGAGAGAGAGGGAGAATTGGCTTTACCCATCCGTGGGGCTTCGATTTTTTTTATTCTATGGAATCACATCAGATTTCTATTACGAAGAGATTGATCTCAATTTCATTTAATGGTGTTATAAAATTTATTAAACTTAGTCAGACAATATACTTGTATGCTTATTCCAGTGATCATGTTAATCATATTAGTGTTATATCATGTTTAGTTATAAGTCATTTTTCTTACACCCAAGTGAAATCAGGAATTGATACATTGTGATGTGTTGTTATCTAACGTCTCTGAATAAAACGTTTATTGAAAGATATTATGTTACCGGAAGATTTAGCTAAGGAGAGTTACAGAGTGGCATGTCTAGTATTGCTGTAACTATTTCTAAAATGGAAACAGAAGTTAAAGAGCAGATAAATGATTCGGAGGCTATATGTAGGGAAAATTTAAGTCATTACAGGCTAGTAATGAAGACAATCTGAAAGATAATTTAAAGTCATTAGAGACCAGATTACAGTCCAGTAGTAGGGATGAGTTGAAGTCATTGCAGACTAGTAACGAAAATAATTTGAGATTATTGGAAGAAAGATTACAGTCAAATAGTAGAGATGAATTAAAGTCATTAGAGACTAGGTTACAGTCAAATAGTAAAGATGAATTGAAATTATTACAGACTAGTAATGAAGAGAATTTGAGATCATTACAGGCTAGCAATGAAAATAATTTGAAGTCATTAGAGACTAGACTACAGACCAGTACTGAAAGCAATTTGAAAGCTAGTGAAGCTAACTTAAAGGATAGTTTTAAATTATTAGAAACTAGATTACAATCTCGTAGTGAAGAAACTAACACAGAGTTGAAAAACAATTTAACTAGTTTGGAGAATAGATTAACGTTAAAGAATGATGAAATATTCAAGGCTTTACAATTAGATATAAAAGCAGTAGAAATGAAAGGAGAGAAAAATGTGCAAAAGTTAAGAAAAAATATTATTGAATTAGAAAATAGAGAAGAAGAAAATATTCTTAATTTGAGAACAGATGTTATGTCTATACAGAAAGATATTAAATCAGATGTATCGAAATTAAGATTCGACATTGATGGTTTAGTGGCAGATGTAGGCAAAATACAAGAGTGGTCTACCGAAGTATCTTTCGAATCTAAAATCAAAGGTCTAGAAATGAATCTAGGTAATGAAATCAAACGTTTAAAGTCAGTAATTGTGACCGTTAAAGAGGAAGTCTTAGGAGAGGTTAATTCTAACTTGAAATCCTTAGAAAACCAATTGCAGATAGACATTAGGAAAGTTGATGATGACATAGAGCAAAAGGTTAATGAAAACTTAGCTTTATTCAAAAATAGAGTCGGTGCAATAGTGGAAGAACGGTATAGTGAGGTCGATGCCGAAGCAAAAGAAAAACGTGCAGGGTTGGATGAGAAATTAATCGCAGGTATGGCGAACTTGGAAGCGAGGTTTACTGAGAATAAGGAAGCGATGAAGATAGATTCAGCTCAGTTTAGGACAGATGTTGATCAGTTAAAGGAACAAGTCGCGTCAGTAAAAACAACATGCGAAGATAAGATAGACAAATTGAAGAACGATTTAGAAGAGTGTAACAGAACGCAGAATGTTATGTCGTTAGATAATTGGGAGACTAAGGTCAAGACAGTAGAAAAACGAACAGAAGATAGGATGACTAAAATAGAGTCCATAATAAACAGTTTCACAAGTCAAGGTGTTACAACGGGGGAAGTATCGATAAATCAGACACCGATAGATCGCAGTATGAACAATCAAGAGGTTAGCGTGGGAGAAGACAGTCAAACGCAACGGAATGTTACATTCGAAAGGACTAGTTCAACCCCTCAAGATAATTCGAATCCGAATAGAAGTACGTTTAGTACGGGTGAACGATACTCAGGTCCGGTGACAATAATCAGAAATCTGGATGATAAACCAAGAAAGTTTTCAGGGAACACAGGAGTCACACCAGTCGAATTTCTGAGAGATATTCGCGATTACATGGCGGAACATAGAGTAGCCAAGGAAAGAGAACTAAGGGTAGTCGAACGCGCCTTAGACGGGCCAGCGTTAACTTGGTTTCGCGCATTCAGGAGTAATTTTGCGAACATGGAACAATTTGCCATAGCATTCTTAAGAAGATTTTGGAGTGCAGAGGATCAGCTGAACGTAAGAGCAGAAATGTACTCGAAACGTTACTCTACGTCACATCCGACACACTATGTAAATTACTTTACTTCGAAATTGGCTAAATTACAATTTTTGATTCCTCCATTGCCAGAAGAAGAACTTTTGCAAGCTATAGCAAGACAGTTGCCAATTGAGGTACAACGATCACTCATAGCATCGGGAGCGAACACACTTGAGCTCTATGACGATATCTTACGCCGATTAGATTATACAAGCGCTCAGATTACACCCAGAACTGCAGGGAACGATAATCGAAACACGCAAGAGGTGAATGCGGTAGTTGTCGATAACGCAGCACAGACAGATAGAAGAGATTCCTGGGGAAACAGAAGGAACGAAGGGAATAGAGGAAATATTCACAACGTTCGTGGGAATGATCGATATCGAGGACCATATGAGAGGCCATACGATCAAGATGCAAGAAACAGTAGATACAGGAACTATGATCAGAATTCCAGATACCAAAATAGGAACAGATATAATAATAGATATCGAGGTAGATACAACTGGAACCAAATTCAGCAGTCTAATCAGAACAATAGGCAAGATAGCAGAAGAAATGATCAAAATGAAAACAGAATAATCAAGAATATGGGAGATCAAGGCAAGATTATAGACAGCCTAGTGCACCACCCGAGGAGATAATTAGAGATGTCAATCGAGCAAGCACGAGTGGTGAAGGAAAAAAAACGACAAATTAACTTCAAATCAGAATGCTAATCATTGGGAATCAATCATCATTGTTGAAACGTATCAGATCAAAGACAAGGATCTAATTGAAGAAGAAGACGTAGTACATCGAGGGAATAGACATGAATTGCCAGTTATCAGTGTGGAAGTCATGGGAAAGAAATAAAGACATTAGTGGACACGGGGGCTATGGTGAGCTTGATATCCATAGGCTGCCTGGATGAATTGAAATTGTCAGGAGAGATTACGATGTTGCCAACTGTAGTTAGCAAGATTCAAGGGGTGATCCCAGACAAAAGTATGAAATGTAAAAGTCAGGTACTTTTAGATGTTGGGATTGGAACCAGATATTTTGAACAGATGTTCCTAGTTGTGGGTCAACTACATTTCGATATGATCCTAGGGGTGGATTTCTTAAGTGAGAGTGGCCTGATCATTGATATGCAGAGTAGGCGCAAGTACTTTCAAGAAGGGGTCAAAGAAAATCAGGAATCCGAGATGACATTCTTCAGAGAGAATATATTGGACGAGATAGTATGCAGCATTGAAAGGCCTATAGAGGATAAAACTAATACGAAGAGTAAAATAAATCCAGAAATTAAGGAGAAGTTTGATGAAGCAATTTCAGAATATGAGGACATATTCAATGATAAACCAGGACTCATAGAGAATTTTACCTACAGCATCAAGTTGATGGATGACAAACCATACCACAAGAATTTATATCCCATACCGGATAAATGGAAGGAGGAAGTCAGTACAATGATAAGCGATATGGAGAAAGATGGAATCATCAAGAAGATGCCGACTGCTTATTTGAATCCTTTGGCTGTTGTCAAGAAACCCAATGGTAAGCTGAGGATATGCCTAGATGCTAGAGCCCTTAATGAAAGAGTTCTTCCTGAACACGACAGGCCACCTGTTATTCGTGAATTGTTGCGCAGATTCAGAGGAAAGAGTTTCTTTTCTACTATTGATCTGACTAGTTCTTATTATCATATAGAGCTAGCAGAAGACTGCAAACAATATACAGGGTTCTTATTTGATCATAAAACATATGTATTTAATCGGTTACCTTTTGGAGAAAAGAATAGTGGTCCGGTGATGATCCGAACACTAGATGAGAATTTATCAGATGCAGTTAAGGAGCATGTAGTGAGCTATATTGATGACCTGATTATAGCATCTGAGACAGCTGAAGAGCATATCAGGCACCTTCGAATGCTTTTTGAAGATCTCAGGAGGACGAACTTCAAGGTGAATTTCAACAAATGTCAGTTCTTTCATGAAGAAATCGAATTTCGTGGACATAGAATCGATGGAGATGGTTATAGGCCCAATCCAAAGAAGATCATGGCTATTTCGGAATTTCCAACCCCAAGAAAGCTTAAAGAGCAGTTTTTAGGAATGTGTCAGTTCTTTTCAACACATTGTCCTGAATATACTGAAACGATGGCACCTCTGCAGGATTTGCTAAAAGAGGGAAATCGATGGAAATGGGACGATAGATGCAATCAAGCGTTTTTAGCAGCTAAGAACATGTTGATCCAGAATGTCAAACTTGAATACACAGATTTTGCTAGAAGATTTTTTGTGGAGACAGACGCATCCAAAATAGGCATCAGTGGTATTCTATATCAGTTGGACGATACAAACAAACACAGATATTTGGCTTTCAGCAGTCGCAAGCTCAGAAATTGTGAAAAGAATTACTATGCAACCAAGTTAGAGGCATTAGCAGTGGTTCATGCTCTTAAGACGTGGAAGAAGGTGTTGTTCGGGCATGACATAACGGTGATCACAGATCATAAAGCCCTCCAATTTATTATGAAGACAGACTTAGCAAGTGACCGCATCACCAGATGGGCTCTGTTCTTACAACAGTTTAACCCAACTGTTGTGCATAGACCTGGGAAATTAAATCTGTTAGCGGATGTGTTGAGCAGAAACCCTTGTGAAGAGGTGATTGTCAACCATATAAATCTAGTTCAAGAGGATCAAGGAACTCTAGAAAAGTTGAAGATGTTAGCGCAAACTCAGAAGAGATATGCACCTTTGCGAAGAATTTACCGTTTTTTAACACGCAGGATGGACAACGCCGATCCAGATTTTAGAAGAACGGAGATAGAGGCTAGAAAGTATCACATTATGAGAGGTGTTATATGCCAATATATCGATCAGGATCATACTAAACTTAGAGTTGTGATCCCACCCAAGCTTGTCAAACCAGTTATTTCGATGATACACCGAACCGCAGCTCATGTAGGTTTAGACAAGACTTTGGCTCTTGCTCAAGAAACTTTCGTTTGGAGACAAATGGGACAAACGATCCGCGATGTCATAAAGACCTGTGACAGTTGTCAGCGAAGCAAATATTCATCTAAGCTAATGAAGGAAGTTCCTAGATCGATATTACCTAGCAAGCCACGAGAACTTTTCGCTACGGACATTTTTGGTCCGATTCCTCGTTCGACGAAAGGAAACCAGTTTGTTTTGGTGACAGTAGACGTATTTTCTAAATACGTATCTCTATGCCCAATCCAGAAAGCTACATCCAAGTATGTGATCAACAGATTAGAGAAAACAGTAATTCCAAGTATGGGGAAACCTGAAATTTTGTTGAGTGACCATGGATCACAGTTCACCAGTATGGAATTTTCTACTGCTATGGAACGTTTGGGAATAAAGCATGTATTTAATTCTGTGCGGTATCCAGAGGGAAATCCAGCCGAAATAATTATGCCGGAGATTAGTAAAATGTGTCGCTTATATGTGTCAAGACAACACCACCGATGGATGGAAGTGATATCCATCATTAGTCAATGTTTGAATTCTACCATACATGAAAGCACAGGACAGATTCCGTCCATACTTCATCATGGGTTGAAATCTGATAGACCATGGGACCGAATCGTGAAGGCACCAGTAGATCCTGAACCTACACAACAAAGAAGAGTCGAGATGGCAGGAGAAAGACTCAGAAGACAGGCGGAGAAGAGAGCCAGGAGGCACGCAGGAAGGAGGTTTCATGAGCCATTTCAAGAAAATGACGAGGTGCTGATTAGGAAGCCAGTCACATCGAATCTTCAACTGAAGATCTACCATAAATTTGCGCCATTGTACGCTGGTCCATTCCGAATTGATGAAACATACCGAAATAACAGCTACAAGATTGTTAGAATGGAAACTAATGAAGTTGTGGGGACTTTTAACGCAGCTAGCATTAGAAAGTATCATTATGCTGAATAAGAGGATTGTAGAGCTATCGTGTACATATGTTGTGTATAGAATGCCTGAGAGTATTTTTTTTTCTCAAGCCTGATAAAAAAGGAGATGTACGGGAGAGATGTACCCGATACCTAGTTGAGGCTATCGGCTACGCCAGCTGACATTGAGCCGTAGTTGAGATTTATGGGAAAAGTTGTAAAGATAGCGCTCAGATCGAGTCGAGAAGAATGTTAGGAAATGACGTAGAAGGCCAGGGATGAAGGCGGCACTACCAGTCAAGCAGTTGGAATTATGGGAGGAATATTGAAGTATTATTAAGATCTATATGGAACATAATATTATATCATCTCAGATGAGAAGAAATGTCAAGCAAAATATATGGTGATAACTTGAAGAAAGGCAGATAACTCCTTAAGTTATTGTATAACTTAATAGCCGAGATGATGGTGGTCGAGATTATACTTGTGACGCATGACCGCAGAAGGTAGGGGAACATCACGTGACAGCGCCGAGCATAGCTCATCAACGCAGTCTAGAGACAGCCGTATCAGTTCAGCCAGCAGGGCCGAGTACAACACATGTTCCGCAGAAAGAAAGGCAAGTCGAGCAGTGTACAGCACTTGTTGCGTGAAGTGAAAGCGACAGTATTACTTCAACAAGCGGAGCTGATAGCAGCATAAGCTGGGAGAACGGAAAGTAGGTCAGTGAGTCAAGGCAAGCGAAGCACGATAGGCGGTGCGAGGACCGGTTGGCGAGGCAAGCTGTACAGGCCGTGTAAGCGAGAGAAGAGCCGGTGTTAGAACAGTAATATTTCCAACATCGTAGTTACAGCTATGCGAGGCAGCAATGCTTTTTCAAATGTTAAGGAATGAACAGCATTATAACAAGATTGAGAACTTGATTTCGAGCTGCATTTTGTAACACAGGACAGCACAGCGAAGCGGTATGGCGAGGCCAGCTTTATGCGTCGATCATTCTAGAACAGTGCAATAGAGCAGAGCGTGCTGGTTCCGACTTTTTATACGCAGGCAACGTGAAAGAAGCTGAACTCCATTTCGACATTCTGTAACAACTTTATGAGGTTGGACTTGTATTCAGTAGTCGAATTGTGCAGGCAGATAGTTATTATATACTGCTATTGTGAACTTCAAATGAACTTAGATATTCCAATGACATTACGGCTTATCAAATTATGTATTTCATAACGGAATATTTAAAGCGACCATGGGGTCAAGCCAACATTACCGCTTTTAGGCAAACGAACTGTTACGAGTATATGCAGTTAAGGAACATTGGCACGTGCATTAATATAATTCATTTTCATGAACTATAATGAGATAGCAATTACGAACACAGCTACAGGGTGTTTCAGAAACTTATACACTTTTATAAATAAAATTATTTTCTGCAAGTGAGATTTAGCCGCTGTGGAGATTGACTTTTATCATAAGCAAACCGAACATTGTATGGGACAGTGGCGTAACATAGAAGAAGAGTATGGGTTACGCTACGTTTATGAACTTTTACGGAAGAATTTGGACAGTATCCGTTATGGATAACATGCAGTTCATCATGTCGGAGAAAGCGAAGACGGAGACGTAATGGCACCACAGAGCGATGGATTCGGTTCCTGAAGAAGAGGAGGTCCAACAGCTGATTCACTTGGGATATGAAGGCAATCGTAATTGCGTGGGTGATGCGATATTTTCGTCGATCTTTCGAGAAATTTATTGCACACACGAGGATAATCGACGATCTTTGAAATATATTAACAGCTGATATGAGAAGGTATTGTAAGAGTTATGACTTTCTGATATGATTTTTTCATGAACACTGGGCATACTTGTATATATTTCTAGTAGGAGTTCTACGATTATTTTGACATGGCTTAGACATTATTTGCTCCAATTTTTGCTAGAATATGGCGTTACCATATGATATGGCAGGCACCATTATACGAAGTTCTCACCATTGGTTGGCTTTATTAAGCAGATGTTTGGTCTTTTGGACACTTTTCCAGTAAGGATAGTTTTTCTTGGATAGTTATTTTTTTGTGGCGAATATTTCGAACTCGTGATCTGCAATTGGATTATTTAAATTATTTCGTCAGTTCATTGCATACTAGCGAGTGTGTATTATTCATCAGCAGGGATTTTTTCCATTGGATTGTTTGGAGATACTAAGATTTTATTCACTCAAGTGAATGAATATCGCTTTTATGTGACAACTAGAGACTTGTTGATTCCAATCTGGTACATTCACTCATTAGACGACGAGATGGGGCCTTTCGCTTTAGGCGATTGCGTGGTGGTACACACTTTACCCATCGCTCAGGGCATTATCATGATAGTCTACGAGGCAAGGCCTTTCGTATTATACGATTGCGTGGTGGTACACACCTAACTTACCATTGAGGAACTCATTTTTATCATCCGAGTGTACTTGAGATTGTAAGAGGATCAAACAAGAAACTACTAGTCACATATCAGTCGAATTTTATTAAATAAATTAAAAATAAATGTCAGCAGGGTTACATTTTGTAATTCTTGTTTGCCAATCCAATATTTTGTTGCTATACTCTTTTGAGAGTACTTTCATTTAACAGCTGATACAGTTGATATCTTTTTATGATTGAGTTTAATACCTTTGAGAAGGATTTAAAGTAATTGAATCTTGTAAGATGAATCATTAATGGTCAGATTTATTTTGAGGCAGATCAGTATTACATATTTTGATGTGAGAGATTATAACACATTGGTGTTTTTCTGTGAAGTGAATTATGAGAATTTTAAGAGAATTTATGCTATTTGAAAGCAGATCTTGAATTTGATTTCGATTACTAAGGTAATATTTTTCCTCATTGTTTAAGAAGTTGTCTAGATGTGATCAGATTAATTACAGTTATTGGAGATTGTGTGCGTTGATAATTTGAAGCCAGTTATATATTTTTGTAGATCATGCAACGTGGTTAAGTGAAGTTTGTGATAGGCATTTTGTGGAAGTTGCCAAGTGGAAGTTGCAATATTGCTAATGTATTTTGAGGCAGACATGAGGTTGTCGAACCCAGTCTAGCATAATTTTGAGATTCATGCTGTGCGCTGAATATTTATAGTGTTATGTGGAATAATTATGGTATTCAAATATGGTATTTGATAAAGTGAGAGTAGATGATGAAGTTTTGGATAGTGAGATCCAACGTGTTTTTGTGAAGGCAATAATATTTTTTGGCATGATAATTGAATACGAGATATAACTTGGAAGTGATAAAACTGTAAGACAACGTTCTATAACCCATATTAAACAATTTGTTAGGAAATTAAACAAATAAATAATGTTGATAATACAAGATTTTCTGATAATAATAATTAATGAAATAATAATCTGAAGTTTAAGCATATTAATGATCTGACCTAATGAAATAAAAATCTAAATGACTTGATGAAATAATAAAAATCTAAATAACCAGAAGAATAAAATTTAAATAAATTGATAAATTAAATTTTGGAATAAATCAATGAATTAAATAAATGGATGAATTAAAGATTGAATAAATAAGCTGATTTAAATAAATTAATAGATGATTAAATAGATGATGAATAACTGAATTAGAAGGTGATAATTAATTAAAGAAGCTGATGATTAATAAATTTAAATGGATTTAAATAAATTTAATTGAGAGATATGATTTGAATGATTTGAAGAATTGCAACTTGAGTTGATGAATTGAACAATTTATATTAATGATTTAAGATGATTTAATCTGAAGGAGATGATGAAATGAGAGTGTGTGAATAATTAGAGAGTATAAAGAATTGATGATTATAATGTTCATTTAAATGATTTGATGATAATGAATTAATTATTCTGACTTGAATATAATGAATTTTGAAATGAGAACTAATGTGAGAAATATTTAATTTTGATGATGATGATGATTATAACCAATGAGTAGTGGATTTTCTGTGATTCACAAACAAGCAATTATTAATGACAGTGTAAATAGTGTAAATTAATTATTCGATGTTTAGGAGCAATTTACTAATATATTCAGCATTTGAATAATGCCATGCAAGCCATAAATTATTTGATGTTTAAAATATGTGATTAGAACATATGTGTTTGGACAGATTAATTATATTTTTGCATCCACATTCATGATGTTAACTTAAAGAGAAGTTAGGTCTCAGGTATCACGAATGTCAGTGACGCATAGACATAGTGCTACGGTGATCCTGAGAACCCAAGTGAACTTTAGAAATTTTTCCTATTTTATGTGGATAAAATACACTTTGAGTAGAATAGAGATGGTTGGATTTTCTGGACAATGACAATTTAACGTTGGCATTCGACCGTGCTCTTAGGTAGGATGAGTGTTTAATATGTCTGTCTGACTATCAAAGTTTGAATAAATTTGTTTTTACCTTAGTTGTGATCTGATGATGATGTGATTTTCCTATTTCTTTCCTTGTCTTAATTAAGGCTTCACCAGGAAGGATGTGGTTTGCTAGGGGTTCAGTTCGTGGCGCCCATTTATATTTGTATTTTATTAAATTTAAACCCGTAACGACCCTAGAGATATTTTATCTCGTGTTACCCTCTGCTTTTGTGATATTTCAACTGAATTTCCGACACATTCCATATTTGACTTGATGTTCATTTAACTCTGCTCTGTCCTGGAAATCCAGGAATGCGATGTAATAGCAGATGGGTCATCGCATCCCCAGGACGAACGGGTACAGTGTACACTTGGCTAATAATATTACATGTCACCGACACATGATGGTCCGCAATGAATTTCACTTCATGGTCTGATTCATGTTTTTTGTTCGGCTCCAACACGCGTGGATTAAATCCTAGTAATGGACAAATGGAATCGGGACGTGTTTTTAAGTCAATTTTGAATGTAGAGAAAATACTGCAGCGATGAGTGTTGGTATTTCCTACATGTTCAAACTTGCGCGTTCCATCGAGAAATGACTTTAAACCATATTCATTGATCAACACCACATAAATGTGTTCATAAATATCATCGATCGTGTATCCACCAGAGTTCAGGGTGAGCACAGAATCATCATAGTAAAACTTGTTGTTCACATTTTCACGTATGTTGTATATTCGATTGTACGTTTCAAGAGAAACAAATCCCAAACCAAAGGGTTTTTCACTCAATTCGATAGGCGGGTAAAAGTCTAGGCTGACTTCGGGTCCACGTCCATGCAGTGTAAACGTTTTACTTTCTGCCGACATACTGTTGACGTTTTTGCTTATGCTGCGTCTTATATAAAAAAAATAAACACAAACGTCCACACTGTTGGCTGTTAAACGTTTGCTCACGTTTCACATTATAATATATCTTGTTCCTGTTTCCAAAATAGGTCACTAGTTCCATGGGCGGGGGCAAATTCCCAAAACTGTCAAGGTACCATACGGTGGATCCCTCTTTGACATAAGCTACATAATGCGTTCCTGGTCCTCGGTGATCATCCAAATTGACAACAGCACATTCCTGTTTCCAAGCTCGTGGGGGTAATTGGTTTCGCATAAACACACCTCGAAAATGAGAAAGCTTTAGTTGTTTAGCATAGCTTTCCACTTGTTGATGCTTCAGGGCATGTCTTGCAATAACTAACTAAAATTAACTAACCACGTGGCACTACAGCCCTTGAAGGGCCTAGGCCTACCAAGCGACCGCTGCCCAGCCAATTGGCCTGTAGATTTTGGGGTGACACGTGGTCAGCGCGTCGGGTTCCCTCGGCCGTTAATGTTGGTTTTCGTGACCGGGGCACTGTCTCACTGTCAGACAGCTACTCAATTGTCCTCACGAGCCTGAGTGCACCCCGTTCCAACCCTCACATCAGTTTTAAAATCCCTGACGGAGCCGGAGATCGAACCCGGCGCCTCCGGGTGAGAGGCAGGCGCGCTATCCCAACACGTCTTGCTATGGCAGAGTTTTTTTTTAATATTTCGAAATGGTGAAACCCCAAATCCTTTTTGATAAAAAGCTGGCTTTAAATTGACATTTCTAGCCCCCATAGCAATCGCTTCCATCGTTTCATTATGTCGCTGACTTTCTTTTAGTTGTTGCTTGCCCTGCTGCGCGGCTTTAATGGTTTTCGCCACTGCACTGGCACCGCCCAAAAGTGAACCCAGAGCAGCCAGACCAGCAAATAAAGCAGGTAAAAATCCAGCTCGTTTGGGGACGGGACTCACTCGCCCTTGGTTTGAACCCTGTCGCTGACGTTTTGGAATAACACGTCTCTGTGCTGCTCGAAGGGCTTACCTTATGGTCAACACATTTATTTTTATTTTTTTCTTTCGCAAGGGTTTGTCCATGAATGTCTTAAGCCCAGGCTTTGCCAAGGACAAAGTCCTTTTTTTAGTCTTTCTCACCACAAACCTTTGTTTCACCATGATGATAATGACCAACAACCTTTCACAAGAAAGTTTAAATCACAACTAACGTCAGATTGTTATTTCATGGCTGTATATTCCAATTCCTCATAAAGTGGAAAATCGTTTATGGTTTTTCCCACTTGCTTTTCATCCCTTGTCAACATGAGATGAAAGGATAATTCGTCTCCTGCATTGACCATTTCATGGTTATGGACCAACATCCTATGACCATTTATCTCTATTTGTAAATGGTTATCATCAGGTATGGCGTATTTGATGTGAATGGTTCCATCATAGTGTAATCGATAGTGACTTAAACCCAAAGCAAGCACATAGGTCAAGTGCTGATCATGGACTAGCGGTAAATGGTTTCTCTCATTCTCAGGTTTTTCATTTGTCAGATAAACTAAAAATACAGATGGGATAAATTTATAAAGCCTTTTCATTTCATAGGTCACGTAACGCTTGGTACAGACATCGTCTTCGTCTTGTGGGTCTTCCACGTGAATAATCCGATGGTGATTAGCGCTATAGCCATTCACTGTAAGCTGGGGCACATTGTCATAAAACTCGTACACTTTGTTATCCACATACTTTTTTGTAGTAACGTCTGTAGACACTTGAGGATGTTTTACATGGGTTAACCGCTTTCCCTTAAAGTCATAATCTCCCTGTTTTGTGCGTGGCACTACTGACCTATCCACATAGTGTTTATTAGCAGGATCTGTTTCTTGTTTAGGATCATGTATGGGGACAGACCTAGCTTTGGCCATCAACGCACGTCCAAAGACATCCATCGTCAACCTGTAGTACCAGTCTACTGTTTCTATGACAAGGCTCGGTGTCCTGTATATAGACAGCCTGTTAGCCTGTCTAAGCCTTAGTTGATAAGAAGATTATTAAGCAGCAAGAGTCATTCCCCGTGGGCAGTGGCAGATCCAGAGGTTCACCTCTTAGGGGGCACTCTAGGGTTTCAGAGTAGCTAGAGAAAATATGTAATAAAATTACTAAATTTGTATTTAATCTACACACACTACACATAACATTCAACCACCAGATTTTATAACTCTAAAAGAAATTCATTATATTAAAACGGTTTATTGGTTTCAGTTTCAATAACACAAGTCATTGTCATTAAGTAAAAAAAATCTTTTTAATGTACATTTCCACATTTTAATGCACATTACACAGTCAAATTTGTATTAAAACTTATGCAATCATAGTGACTATCTGAAGACAATATACAAGTCTACTACACAAATGTTACAAAATATGTACATAGTAGCAACTTTGTCAGTCACTGACTCACAACTAGTCACATAAATAAAAATACCGGCCACGGCCAGTCAAATAGTCAAGTAGTATAGGAAGGCGCTCCATGGCACAAAAGATTATGAAATAAATTTCTACTTCTACCTGTCCTAAACATAAAAAATTGTATGTCGATGTAGCGATTATATTAACAGTGTTGCCATTACATGCTATGTGATAACAAACATTGACCACATTCATGAATGCAGGCAATACAGCAAAGATTTTACTTGCAGTGCAGTTAGCAGAAACAATCATTTTTATCGGCAATATCAATGTGGCAAACAACTGGTTTTTCGGGGAGGGGGCACTTGCCCCTGGTGCCCCCCTCTGGATCCGCCACTGCCCGTGGGGGACATGGTTTCCCGTCTCTGTCCCACATCACGCGAATAACGCCATGGTTCACTGTTTCCATCTTCCATTCGCTGCATCATTGTGGGACCTTCCGGCTGTGGAAAGACCAATCTTTTGCTAACAATCATCACAGCACCCAATGGTCTGCCTTTTCAAAATATTTATATTTTTGCAAAATATCTCTACCAACCCCTCCATGTGTTTCTGGATCAAGTCATGTCTGGATTACAAAAAGAGAATATGGGTTATTTCGCATTTTCCACGCAAGAAAATGTTATTTCGCGGGATGAGGTAAAGCCTGATTCACTCATGATTTTCGATGATGTATCCACTGAACGTCAAGGCATTATTCAAAGCTATTTCAGCATGGGTCGACACAAACATATCGATTGCTTCTATCTTGGACAAACGTATTCTAAAATGCCCAAACAGTTGATTCGTGACAATGCCAATGTCATTGTTTTATTTCGCCAGGACGAGAGGAACAGTCGTTACATTTACAATGAACATGTGAATCCGGATATGACCTTTCAAATGTTTACTGAATTGTGTGGCAAGTGCTGGAACACTCAACGTCATGCCTGTTTAGTGATTGACAAACAAAGTGAACTCAACCAAGGACGATATCGCTTAGGGTTTGATCATTTTATTGCTATTTAAGGCCCTGTCTCATTCCCTGTCAAGTCATTTGTCAAGACACCATGGCGTTAGCAGAGAGTCAATTGAAGAAGCATATTATTAGAGCAAAAAATAATATTCGCCAAACGTTTCGTCAATTGAAACGATCACGTTCAAATCCTGCTTTGTTTATTCAACAACATTTAGCACCTCCGCTAAAAGCCATGTTGAAACCCACTTTCAAGCCATCTGAAACGCTACCCACCGTTTCACAAGCCACGCAGACGCTGCACGAGGACCCTGAGGAAGACGAACAGGAACAGGAACAGGAAGATTTGACTAGTGTTAGCGAAGTTGAGGATGAGGAGAACAAGTGTTTACGCCTCAAAAAAGGCTGCACCCCTTGCAGAGTTTTTGAGAAAAAAGAAATCCTTGGCCATGGTCGAAACCCCTTGCCCTTCCAGATCGTCTCCGTTTTCACAAGTCTTGGCCACCCCTCAAATAAAGCTCAACTGAAAACCATTTTAATAAAATATTATGGATCAACACTAGAACCCTATCTCATTGATCTATTTATTAGAAACACAGATACCACGTGTGGTGTTCGCTATGAGGATGATAGTTTTAAAATTGGGGATTCATGCATTAAATTTGCTCGTACTAAAGCTGTCATTAAGAACATCAACTATAAATTGACGCCAGGACTGTTAAAGCTGTTCTTCTCTCGAACACCCTCATTCCACGATTATACGTCAGAGGATCTTGGCAAATATAAATCCATTTTATTGGACACCCATGCCCTCAAAAGACAGTATGATCCAGCTCAGCAAGTGAATGCCAATATATCTCAAAAATATAAAACCATCATTGCAAAATTGTTTCCCACCAGTCAAAGTGGTCGTCGTAAAGCATCCGCCCGGGGGTGACATTTAAACCATTAAAACCCCATGTGGATGTTACCTATTGGCACAATCCCAATAAGCTCCTCCAGCGGCTACAGATGTTGCATGCTTCATGTCAAGCTGGCCATACCGGTCACGATTGGGAAATTCAAGAAATTGAACAAGAACTTCGAAATGCCAAAATTATTGTTTAAGCCCTCGCCCATTAAAATGGGCATTGCTCACGAGTTGCATCTCCCAGCTAGGCGTCACTATCCGCGACTCAAGGTGATTTCACGAGGTGTGGATGAACTTTGACAGGCTGACCTGGTTGAAATGATACCCTATGCTGGCGTTAACGACGGTGTACGCTATATGTTGACTGTCATTGACGTCTATTCCAAAATGGCCTTTGTTGAACCTGTGCGTCGCAAGTCTGGTCCACTAGTTACCAAGGCCTTTCAACATATTATTCAACACTCCAAACGCCAACCTCAGCTGCTACAAACCGACCAGGGGAAAGAATTTTTCAACAAGGATTTCTCCAGTTTTCTCAAATCTAAGGATATTCACCATTACACCACATACAGCAATCTCAAAGCCAGTGTGGTCGAGCGGTTCAACCGAACATTGAAAACCCATATGTGGAAAGCGTTTACCGCTCAGGGCAGTTATCGCTGGTTGGACATGCTACCTGAGCTAGTGTCACGTTACAATGGCACCAAACATAGAACCATTGGGAACAAGCCACGTCTCGTGACCAAAAATATTCAGCGACTGGATAAACTGTTTAACCCCATAAAAACAGCAGATCCTAAACGTCACCGACTGAAAATTGGGGATTTTGTTCGTGTGAGCAAATTTAAGTCTGCTTTCAATAAGGGCTACACGCCTCAGTGGGGGACTGAACTATTTCGAATTCGTCAAGTCAACTTGGACAGTCCAGTCACCTATTTACTGCAAGACCTCAACCATCAACCCATAAAAGGTAGATTTTATCTCTATGAACTTCAGAAAACAGCATTTTCGAAACTTACCTCGTGGAAAAAGTATTGAAACAAAAAGGAAATAAATTATATATCAAATGGTTAGGATTTAACTCAACGTTTAATTCTTGGATCAATAAATTACATGTCGTGTGAACCTGTGTACTTTTATTTATTGAATTATGTTGTACAAGAGCCCTGTGTACAGCGCTCCGCGCTTCGTGCTTGCCCATAAATGTTTCTCTTTCTCTCTCCACACCTACGTTTCACTCCTTCACTCCATGATGATATACAACTCGTTCAGCTATTGGCTGTCATGGGTTCCCCCACTCCTCCCCTCACCTCTTCTCCGGCTCTCTGGCCCCGCCCCTCACCACTCTGCAGTGGGTCACGTGATTTCCTGTTGTGTAGAGGTTTCCCTCCTTTCCCCTCTCTCCCCCTTTCCTCTCTGCGGGGCCCCTGCCTGCTGCAGCTGCTCAGCTTGCCTGGCTAGCCGTTATCTTTTTTTTTTACAGAGTTGCCACATGATTCCAACTGCTCTCATATGTCAGCAGTGTTGTCAGCTTGACTGACATTCCATTCTGTTAGCCGACTAGCCATGCCTCAAAAAGATATTTTTTCCGTTCTGGCCGCCAGTCAGACATACATACATACAAAGCAAGTTCTGTTGTTGTCGACTATTTTTATTCGTCTCATAGCATTATGAATTTTGTCTGGTTACTGGTCAGTGTTTACCAACATGTTTAAAGATCGTCATGAGGGATTTTCGAAATATTCGCCTTCATTCGTTCGTCATAGGAAGAAAAATATCGAAAAGCGACCCCTCGTTTTGCCATACATCGCCCCGTCGAAATAGCCATTTTCAGTATCCACCATGGCCAATCATAGCCTCGTTGTATCATACATCAAGCGCTACCGGCTCTCTGTCTACAAACACGCTTTTTTAATTTAAAAAATGCTTTTTTTTGTCCTAGAGACTTGATATGTATTTTCTTGGTAGATGAGATAGGGACCTTTCATTTATGTCAAACAAACTTATTTGTCAACGTGTTAGTTTCCAAAATAATAAAAATTCAATATTTAAGGGTTTTCAAAAAATCTCAAAAAATAAAAACGTTTTATTATAAAAAATAAAGGTCATAGAGACCATTGTTTTGAACTATTGAACAACGTTCTATCATGTTTGGTTTCCAAACTATCGCCTACTTTCAAAAATAAAATTTTTCATAAATTTTGAAAAATATAACGCGTGGTCTATAGGAAAGAGGACGTCAGCTAGAGTCCAATGACACCTCATTTGTTAAAATACGACCATCCGTTCGCCAATGATCACCAATGTTCGCGAGAAAGTAGGCTATAATTTTGTTTTTCCTCCTACACCCTTGAAACTTGCTGCCCACCTAGAGGGCATACCCACCTTTCATTAATGTCAAACAAACTTTTTTCCCAAATTCACCGTTTCCAAAATAGCGCCAATCCAAAAAACAGAAAGTTTCAATTTTTCTTTAAATACCAACACACATGCTTAGCCTAGAGAACGTCATCCCGTTCCTAAACAACACATCGTTCTAGCCTTACAAGCTCATTAAATATCATCAAAATGCCAAAAACGCACGTTTACCTCAAATTGCCTTTCCAAATTCCACCCATTGTAAAAAATAACCTCACCATCAAATAGAGCGGGAAAAAATACCATCTAAACGACCCCTCACTCGACCCTAGTCTTCCCCCACCACCAACTTTTTCCAACATAGCCATACGTATTCAAGCACACACGCGATTATAGGTAGAACCCCCCGTACCACACTACTGCACTGTTTTAGATCTAGAGGCTTGAAATTTATTTTTCGGGTAGAGGGGGTCAGGGCCATTCATTTATGTCAAACATTTTTTTTTTGTAAAGTTCCTAGTTTCCAAAATATAAGAATTTCAAAATAAAAAATTTTATTACAAAAATAAAGGGCATAAGGACCATTCGTTTGAACCATGGCACAACGTTCTATCATGTTTGGTTTTCAAACTATCGCCTACTTTCAGAAACAAAAATTTTCAAAATTTATTGGAAAAATATAATACGTGGTCCATAGGAAAGAGGACGTCAGCCAGAGTTCAACGACTCCTCATTTGTCAACATTCGACCTTGGGTTCACGAGATATTGGCTTGGACTCACGCCGCGGCCATGACACTGGTTAGAAACCGCCTCACTCCCCTACTCCTGCAGTTCACTGTCCTTGGAAGCGACTCATCGTGATCAGGGATTACTTAGGGCCTTGGGCGATGGACACTTAAGAGGTGTTCCCTATTCGAGCTTCCGGAATGACGATAAACTACTGGTATGTCCCGTTCTTGTGTTTGCTCATAGCAGCCATGCACAAGGAGCGTATAACAGAGGAGGGACTTTCGACGAAAATAGGAGCTTCTTGACGAAGCCGTGATTACGTAGTGTTTGGATACGAATGCTGCACACATGGAGTAGGCCTATTCCAACGCCATCTAAATGCACGAAATGACTGTACATGGAAGCAAAGAATACAAGTGATTGAAGGATCTAGAAGAGATTCGCCGACTATAAGTGCCAACTTATGCAATGAAAGTGAACTCAAGGAAGGAAGCTTTCATTTTTACGTGATCGTTAAACATGCGATCATGAGGCACGGGAACTCTTTTTTACGTGGAACCCGAACCACAGGACATGGCATTTCACTTCGAAACTCTCACATGCATTGACCGGGAATTGAACCCGGTCCCCCTTGGTGAGAGGCCAAAAGATTGACCGCTGCACCACCACGCCCCCGAAAAGTGAACTCATAGACGTGAGTTATCACGAACATAATCATTATTCATTGCATTAAACAACGGGTATGTGTATTTAGCAGCGAAAAATCACAGAATCTATAATGTTAGGAGGCAATGCGCCTGCGGAAATTAAAATCTGTTCACTAGTTTTGTTCCAAAATGTTGGTAACGTTGCTAATTTAATTGGATCAGCCGCGTTTTTATTTGCTCAATTTTAGCCTACTTTTCTCATTTTGTAAAAATGTGGAAAAAGTAGACTTATGATCTCTGACCGAGAAAATGTGTGTCTGACCTTCGGTTTGTCTGAGTCTATCTAGCCTATGTTTGTCTATGTGTCGCCCCTATCGACTCCTAAACGGCTGCAGCTATCGAAACCAAATTTGGCATTAATAAAGACCAGTATCTGAATATCACACGGTCATATTTGGAAATGACGTCAGTGCTACCAACTGCTCAATAATCTCAATTGAAATTTGAGCTCTATGTTGGATATCTCAGAAATTATGCAAACGAACTGTTCCAAAATTGGCACACATATAGATAATAACAATCCAGATTAAACTTCAGGAGCCCATACATGATCGTGGTGCCAACATGATTCTAAGCCTGCCGATAGGTCCAATTTTTAAATACTTGTAACTTCTACCGTATACCAACAAATGGATTTCATCCAAAATTGGGTCAATTTATTATAGATCATAATATCTCAGATTAATTCTGAGCAACACAACATGACACTGTTGCCAACATGATTTTACGCGCTGATAGATCAAATGTAACATTTAATTTCTGATATATAGAATAATCATTGGCATGAATCTTAAATTTTAAGAAAAGTAGGCCCTTTTGTTCGCCACGGAACTACTTGTTAAGTCACCTATCAACGAATGCGAATATTGACGCTGAGATTTAACACCGCCTACAATGTGCCAGTGCAGCCTTTGGTCGTTTGCTCGTTCGCGTGTTTGACAATCACGACATTAGCATTTTAACAAAATTATACGTTTATCAAGCTGTTGTAGTTCCCACTCTGCTTTATGGCTGCGAAACCTGGGTTACTTAAAGAAGGCACCTCTTATCTGTAGGGGGAAAAAATACCATCAACGATGCCTTAGGAGAATTCTTGGTATTAAATGGCAGGACAGGCGCACTAATACAAGTGTATTAGAGGAAGCTAGCACTATTAGTATAGAGGCTCTCATATTAAAACACAAACTTCGATGGACAGGACATGCAGTTCGCATGCCTGAGTACCACCTCCCAAAATAAATCTTATATTGCCAGCTGAATGTCGGTCAGAGAAAGCAGGGTGGGCAACAAAAACGCTACAAAGATGTTCTGAAGACCAACTTGAAGAAATGTCAAATTGATATACAGGTAACTGGGAGGCTGTCGCATCCGACCGATCAGAGTGGCGCCGCAACGTCTATCAAGGCCACTTGCTCTTCGAACAAGAGAGAAGAAGGCTTCAGGCTGAAAAAAGAAATGCCAGAAAAGAGCGCATGATTCGCAGAATGATCAACCCCCAAGATCCATTGGCTTCTGTGACAATATTGTGGAAGAGTCTGTGGTTCTCGGATCGGGCTGTTCAGTCACCAGAGAACTCACGCAATAGTTTAGGCCTAATATTGGTTTATAACGAAGATTTACATAACCGTACCTTGGAAGACAATCATACTCGTATCACTAGTGATAGCCTAATAAATAATATAAAATACTTGTTAAGTTATAAAGAGGGTGTGAGTACAGGGGAATCATTATTTGTAATGCCCCAAATTTGTTTCATGCTTGTCATGGTGGATGAGTGGTTATAGTGTCGGACTACCAATCCCAAGCTTGCAGGTTTGCTCCTGGCGATGGTAAGTGATTTTTGAAAGGCGACAAAAATCATGACACGTATGTCTTACGTTGTTTGCATGTTAAAGCACCCATTTGAATTCAGTACGCCGTGTTCATAATGGCAAAATTAATCTCGGGATTTTCCGCCAAAACATAAATTCCTCTTTTCTCTACTAGAAAGCGCTATAGTGTCAAGGAGCTTGGATATCTAACCTCCTTGACTTTCATAGCGCTCCAAGGAACAACAAAATTCGACATTCAAGCTGCCCTCTGGGCGTCAAATAACAACGCTTTCACCTGGCATCCGAAGCCATACGATATTATCATACTAATATATAAAAATGAGATGGTGTGTGTCTGTCTGTCTGTCGTCCTGTCTGTTACTATATCACGCAAGAACCACTGGTCCGATTGAAATGAAATTTTTCATGGATGTAGCTGATTTACCAGGTTTATAAAAAGGCCACTTTTGATTTCGATATTTTCCACTATTTAAAAATGGCGACCATTTAAGTGACGTCACTACACCCTTTGGTTTCAAAATTTCATATTTCCATTTCAAATAAAAAGAAAACGCTAAGAAATAGCAAACTTTTGATGGCACAAGCGAGCTTTAAAATTTAATTTTCTATCCGAAGGGTCCTTATCACTTTTCGTGTATCTCCAACGGTTAGCGAGTAAAACCTATATAACACGGTCAACGCCGAGCGGTGCAGTATCTCTCTGTATAGATAAAAATAAAAGTTTGTCTGTTACTTCTGAATTTCTACGGAAATTTGAGTTATTTACGCGTTTTACGATGGATGCGCGCGAAAATAAATGTTTTGCCTGTCTGTTTGTTTGTTTGTCTGTTGACAAATTTGTAGCCTTGTAACTCGAGAACGGCTGGCTGTATCAACGTAAAATTTGGTACACATATTCAACAGAGGCACGACACTAATCATTGATGTAACTCTTCTCCTCTCATAAAAGGGGGCCTACCCCCTTAAAATACATGCTGAAATAGGCGTAGAAGGACGAGACAGAGCTCATTTTCAGCCCCTCAATGTGAGAGACAAAACTCAACCACATTATAAGGCCCTAAAACCAACCGTTTTTGACATATACCCAGAAAACTAATTTCATTTAATATACTAATGAAGGAATGCAAGTCGGTAACCATGGCAACAGAATCTCAGAGGTCCATCTATTGCTGTAAGACGCAATGCAATTCCATTAATTACATTAGTGTGAAAGTTTGCAATCGGCTAGAAGGTTATCACGGAACCAAAATTAGTTGTAAAATTCATCAATACGTATAATACTCTTAAGGGGGCCAAGGGGTACTCTAGAATTTTCTCACGCGATTTACACCTGCGAGTGTGGTACGGCAAGTCTATTATATTCCTATCCCTATATTATATTATTATTATTCGTAGTAGTAGTAGTATATTGAAGCCTCCGTGGCTTAGGCGGCAGCACGCCGGCCTCTCACCGCTGGGTCCGTGGTTCAAATCCCGGTCACTCCCTGTGAGATCTGTGCTGGACAGAACGGAGGCAGACAGGTTTTTCTCCGGGTACTCCGGTTTTCCCTATCAAATTTCATTCCAGCAACACTCTCCACTATCATTTCATTTCATCTGTCATTCATTTAATCATTGCCCCAGAGGAGTGCGTCAGGCCTCGGCAGCCGGCACAATTCATATCCTCGCCGCTAGATGGGGGCTTCATTCATTCCATTCCTGACCCGGTCGGAGACTGGAAGCAGGCTGTGGATTTTCATTTCAGTAGTAGTATATTATGGCGTACAATGACGAGACACAGCCCCTCGGTGCCAGAAACAAAACTTGGGGGCCCTAAAGGGTCCTCGAAAACTACATTATAAGGCTCTAAAACCAACAGTTTCTGAGATATTCCCAGAAAACTAATTTAATTTAATTTAACAAACTAATGAAGGAATGCAAGTCGGTAACCATGACAACATTATATCGAGGGGTGACATCCAACTTTCCATCTATTTCTGTAAGAAGCAATGTCACTCCATTTATTAAATTTCTGTGAAAGTTGCAAATGCCTATAAGGTTATCACGGAACCAACTTAGACTGTAAAATTCATCAATGCAATTAAGGGGGTCCAGGGGTAACCTAGAATTTTTTCACGCAATTGAAACGTGCGACATATAGTACAGAAGGTCTATTATATCTCCAAGAAGCAACATTATTTTCAAAAATTCTAGAATTGAATCAGCATTTTTTGTGGCTTTTAGGAATTTGGGCCATTTGAAGCTAAAGAACCTGAAATTTCATGCACCACAACCCTTTATAATTTATGAAAGGGGTCTTCCTGAGGGTCAGTTTTTATGTGGCGTGTATTGCGTTTCGTCTACAATTCTATTTCACGTCAGGAAGTACACGTTAGCTGAATTTAGTTTGAGAGCACATTTTAAATAATCCTTTTTTCTTTTTTTTATATCGTCATACGGGTTCATCGTAAGGATGATTTTGTTGGTTATCTGGGTGATATGTCGTAGACAATAGAATTGTCTGTCTGTCTTTCTGCGTATCTATATGTACGCCTATAACTCGTGTTCGGATGCTTGGTGCGCCGTAAAATTAGGAATGCTATCCATGAGAGTCAATACACCAATCATTTATAAAACTCTTCATCGTACTTTTCATACAGTAGAAGGGTGGATATAGGGAAAAACTTCTCCAAATACATGCTAAAATAGGCGAAATATAAAAATTATCCTGGAAGGACGAACAAAGCATATGTTGCGCTTCTCAATGTGTGACACAAAATTCGGGAGTCAATAAAGGGTCTCCGAAAACCACATTCTAAGGCCCATATAACAGTGTATGTGATATACCCAGAAGACTAACTTCGTTCTGATAAACTTATGAAGGAATGACAAACCGCTAACCATTGCAACAGTAGCTCAATTGATAATGTCTGGTGTTAACACCGAACACCGTTCGAAGAACGGGTACTTCTGCTAGTTATAACTATGTTTAATAATAAAATGTTGCTATTCGTAAGATTTTGACACCATATCCTCGAAGGTTCTTACCCCTTCCCCTCCAAGTATCTCATCAAGATCATCAGTAGGGCTAGTTTCTTGTTTTTCCTTGCTTACATCTTACATGTATATTTGGGAACAATATCATATTACAAGACAGTTACGATGCTTTCTGAAGTTCAATGATCCGCGGAGAGGTTATCAGAATATCAATTTAATCCATGGTATGGGATGCTGATTGCATTCATCAGAATGACATTCCGATTTATAAGAACAATACTATCAAATAAGATATAAACCCTACACCACACACAAATGCAATTATACACCTAATTGGAATAATAATAATAATAATAATAATAATAATAATAATAATAATAGGCTGGCTGCGTGGCTCAGTGGTAACGTTCTCGCTTGCTGTGTCCAAGGTTTCAGGATCGAATCCAGGTTCAGTCAGCTGGCATTTGAGGGTGCACAAATGCGAAGGAGCCGTGTCAGTAGATTTACTGGCACGTTGAAGATCCCCTTTGGGTAAAAATTCCAGTAGTTAAGAGGGAAGTAAAACAAATAACATACCCTCAAGGTATTGTGCCAACCTTCTTTGCTCACTAAATTTTAGGGACTTGCCGCTTATTTTGTTGGTCCTTGGGAAGGCTTTCCCACGGACTCAGCGAGGGATCCACCCTTAACCGCCCTTAGGGCAGTGTCCTGGAGCTTGATATTGGATTGGGGGATACAACTGGGGAGATGAGTCTAACACCTCGCCCAGGCGGCCTCGCCTGCAAAGCGAACAGGGGGCCTCATGAAAGATGGGAAGGATAGGAAGAGCAGGAGGGATAGACAAAGAATAGGGAAGGAGGCGGCCGTGGCCTTACTGTAGGTGCCATCCCGGCATTTGCCTGGAGACGAAGTGAGAAACCATGGAAAACCACTTCGAGGATGTCTGAGGTGGGAATCAAACACCCTCTACTCATTTAGACCACCCGAGGCGTAGTAGACCCCGTTCCAGTCCTCATACCACTTTTCAAATTTCGTGGCAGAGCCGGGAATCGAACCTCGGACCTCCCGGGTGGCAGCTAAGCACGTTGACCACTACACCACGGAGGCGACTACCGACAGCGGTAGCAGCGCTAGGCCATGGGGCCAAGCTCTCTGCGAACTCAGTAGACGTGGATTCGAGCACCACCGTCGGCCGTCTTTTAAATGATTTTCCGTGGTTTCCCATTTTCAACTCCAGGCAAATGATGGTACGGTACCTTCTGATAGGCCACGGCCGCTTCCTTCCACATCCTTGACTAGTTACATTCATCTTCATTCATTTCACCTCACATTAATTCCTCTCATGAGGTTAACGCCAGGAAGGGCATCCGGCTGTAAAAACCATCGGCCACATAGTATTTCATCGCATCTCATCCCCGACCCCGTTGGAAGCGGGAATAATAAGGGGTAGACATACTTTGGAAACATAACTATGATCACCTAATACAAGATAATTCTCAAGTTATTCTCCACTCCGCATAAAACTGGATCCATTACGTTGCGTTTATTTTCCCAAGGATCAACAAAATAAACGGCAAGTCCCTAAAATTTAGTGACCAAAGAAGGTTGGCAGAATAGTCCTTACCTTCGTACCCAAACAGAAAACCTTGCAAAAAAAACGGTCGCCACATGCTCGTCTGGCCGCGCAGAGTGGAGCAAAAACGTACAAGTGTGATGCTCATGACTGCGGTTGATTGACCTTGGAAGCAAGACATTGAGCCGGGGAATTACTTACTAGGAGTTCCCCGCGATAGCTTCCAGGAATGCGATGTGACTGTTGGCTGATAAACAACTGCCATGTTCAGTTCTTCAGTTGACTCACAGCAGCTGTTCAGAGCGCAGCAAACCACATAGAGGTAAGCTAGCCTTTACAATTATCATCCTCTCTGTTCAGTTGTTGTTTTCGTCCATTCGTTTTAGAGACAAGGGACATATTGGTCACCAGTCCCATGTACTTGAGTGCGTGTCGAATTTGTCTGATAACCCATGTTCTTGCAATGGCTGTAATAGTGCGTGATACCAAAGTCGACAACGGGTCGTTCAAATCTCAAACCATTAGCCTATAATATTATCTAAATTTTTAATACCGTACTAGAACGGTTTATTAAAAAGAACATAACTAATTAAAAACGGTCAAAAACATTCTAGTTAGTTATTGTTTTCAGGGGTGTAATAGCGAGGTCATCTGCCCCACCCCCTTCCAAAAAAAGAGAAAAAGTATTCGAACATTAGTTAGTTAGTTATTGTTGTTTTAAGGGGAGGAACTAAGAGGTCATCTTCCCCTTATTCGAACATTATTCCCGTATAAATAATACTTTTAGATTTTTAAAAATCGCTTATCCTCCCAGCTCTGCTTCACCCATGGACTCTTCAAGGGATCATTCCTGTACCGTCGCAAGGATGGTGTCAGGAAGCTGAACACAATTTGTCAGCAGATACAACTGGGGATGGTGACAGGCCGATCGTCCAAGCAACCGCTAACTTGGGTATAATTAAAGATGGGTCAGGGAAGGGATTTTGGTAGGACGTCGGTCGTGGACCTGTTGAATTTTCAGGACGGCTGATCCGGAATTCGAATCAAATAAAAGCGAAGCACGGGCTAGCCCGTTAACGCTCTCTGCCACTGTGGCCTCTATTATCTTATATAATACGCTAAGTGTATGTTTCACAAAACTCAAGCTCCTAAACCAGAGGGAGTTAGAAGGTGTGGTTTGTACCAAAATCTTCCAAATCGTCTCATTAGTACAGGAAAAATATATTTTTTTGTTTATAAAGTGCTTTTAAACAAATAAACAAGATGATAGGCCCAGGCAGAACTGTGTTGCGGCCTGTCGTCTCGGCATGATGGGTTAAAATCACTGAATAGACTATTAATTATATTATCATGGAGAAGCATGTGCAACGAATTCTTGTCAGACGTTATTTAAGAATGGACAGGTGCATGAAACACAAATCCCCCTTCCGTCCAATATAAAACCACTTATAGTGGGAGATGTATTGAAGATAGAGATATGCTCTCCCGGACTTTTTTGTAGAACCTTTCATGCTGAACAATTCTTACACTCATAGTGTACTTACATTTTTAACGGTTTACCCAGCGTAAGCTTAAAAAGCGCACGAACGCCAGGTTTTTTTTTTCGACTTTTTCACTGAAATTGTTACTGCTTGGCTTCCTTTGATCATGAATAAATTATTTTCTACAGAAACCTTCCTCGTGATATCCTTTATAGAATGGTGAATACCGCATCAAAATCCATCCAGTGGTTCTCGAGATTACCCGTGGCATCCAAGAATCGGGGACTTGGTTTTATACTAAGTAGAGATAAATGACCTCAAATATTTTGGGAAATCTATTGAGGTGGTGCCATATAGATGAAAGTTTCACCGACGGCGATTTTTCACTGCCATCTTTATGAGTAAATTGAAACACTATGGAACCTCTTTAATTCTGGCCTGAGGGCTGCAACGGGGTTCACTCTCCCTCGTGAGGCAAAACTAAGAAGAGGAGGGTTCGATTCCCACCTCAGCCATCCTGGAAGTGGTTTTCCGTGGTTTCCCACTTCTACTTCAGGCAAATGCCGGGATGATTCCTAAAATTAAGACCACTGCCGTCTCCTTCCCAATCCTCATCCGAATTACAACTACAATCACTAGTACAGCCATCACAATAACACGGGTTATCAGACAAATTCCACAGACACACACAGCCAAGTACGCGGGGCTACATGGCCACGAGGCCGCAAAGCCCCTAAATTAATCAACAACAACGGTATAATTTTGTTGTTGTTGATTCATTTTAGGAACTTGGACATCATGATAGTTTAGCCCCGTGCACTTGAGTGTGTATAAGAATTGTCTGATAACCTTGTGTTACTGTGATGGCTGTATTAGTGTGCGTATTTGTCATTGAGGTGATGATTAGGAAGGAGGCAGCTGTGGCCTTACGTTAGGAACCATCCCAACATTCACCTGGAGTAGAAGTGGGAAACCACGGAAACCCTCTTCCAGAATGGCTGAGGTGGGAATCGAACCCTCCTCTTCTTAGTGTTGCCTCACAAAGCTCTCAGACCAGAATAAAATTTCTTGGCAGAGTCGGGATTCGAACCCGAACCTCCGGGAGAGACAGCCAAGAATGCTTACATTACGAGACGGACAATCTTTTGCTTTGTAAGTCAGAAAATCACCAACTGTGAAAGGCTTCTACAAGAGAATAGAAGAAACAAAGCTTGTATATCTACGTGACTATTAATCTCGCGATCATGATCCTTTTCTTTATCATCATCATCATCATCATCATTTATTGCATGTGACAGGCCATTAAGACCCCTAGCAGAAAAACAATGGTATACAATTCTTGATTACAATATAAAAAATTACATAACAGGAAGAATGATTTCGGCTTCTCAAATAATGGTTGCATATATTAGACCAACGATTTCTATCCCTGGCATGTTCCATACTTGCATCTGTATCCACCTGGTTCAGTGCCAACATAACTCCTTTTTATATGAAAATAAACCACTGGACGGGACATTTCATCTCGAAAATCCCCCTGGATTTACCTGGAATCAAACAAATTACCTCTTGGTGGGAGACAAGCAGCTTAACCACTGAGCCATCTTACCCCGTGGCCTATAAGAGAGCGGCCTTTGTACGACTTGGCATGCTGTAAATGTTTCCTTCAAATTTTCTATTTTATCGGCCGGTAATTCAGCCCGTGACCTATCTTACTGAGAAGGCTCTAAATGCAAATAAAAACGTTAGGCATTATGTAAAATGTGGGCGGGGCTTCACTCTGTTATCTGTTGACAGTGGGTTCATTGCAATGTTTTCAGTACTATCTCAAGTAGGTCACAGTGCAGCAGACTGATACGGATTGTTTAAATCCGTCATAAAACCTCAAGGATACGGGAAATTTTTGTTAGTTAGTCGGTACCGTGTATTTTTTCGTGTGACCTCCTGAGAGGCCGAGTGCAGGTCTATCTAGGCGACGCCCGTGGGCGACATGCGCGTCGGGATGAGAGATGGAATGGATTAAGGTGAATGAAACTGGGCAAGGATATAGAAGGAAGCGGCCGTGGACTGTCAGAAGGTACCGTCCCAGCATTTGCCTGGTGTTGAAATGGGAAACCACGGAAAACCATTTCAAGGACGGCCGACGATGGGGTTCGAACCCACTCGTCTATCGAGTCAGCAGAGAGCTTGGCCCCTTCACCTAACGCTGCGCTTTAGCGAGCATAGTCACGACTGTCGGTGGTACCGTGGTGTAGGAGTAACTTACTTGCCTTTCTCCTAGAGACCCCGCGTTCGATTCCCAGCACCGTCGGGGAATTTTGAAGTTGGCATTATGGCTGTAAAAGGGTTTAGGGATTAGTATCCTGAGCAGAGAGGCAGCGGGTCAAGAACGGCAAGATTAACGACCGAGGGGTCCTGTCACGTTGACAAGCGTCACCCCACAATCTGTAGGTAAAGTGGCTGAGCGAGCAGTGCTGGATTGTAGTGCCATGGGGTTTATTTTCTTTAGTTTCATTTATCAAATGTGTATTATGTATTCAGTTTCATTTTGCAGTGTGATCTTTTTTCTTTCAGGAGGAAATATGGCTACACATCTGCTGTGCTACTGCGCCTTACTCTCTAGTCTTATCCTAGCCACCTTGCAGGTAATCTGATTTATGTTGTTTCGTTTCATGAGTTCAGTTAGTTATCGTGCTGAAATACATTTATCACAGCCAGTCAGACAAATCGTCAAGCCAAAAGATTCCAATCACTTAAGATAAAACTCATGATTTTAAACAAAACAATTTGGTTCAAGAAGTGCATATCGCACAGTGAATTGCGACGGGAACAGAACGAGATTGAACATCACATCGCCCAAATAACTTTATGTGGGGACTTCAAGGGACACGTCCCAATGAACGGAAATGTAATTGGATGGTTTTCATCTCAGTCCGCGAGAAACCAGCTTGCCTACGTAAACTTTCGCCTGTATATCAGCTGGTTACACGCCAGCAACGTGTCGTCTTGTTAACGATTATCAGGGTTTTTTATGTTTAAGTACAACGGTCCACATTCAAGTTAGTACAGAATAGAGTAGAATACCTTCTGTTCCAAATCTTCGATAGCCAGAGATCGGGACGAGGCGAGAGTAGTATTTATTGCAACCATCACCTGATACATGTGATTATTACAGTAGTTACAGCGATTCCCTAATAGTCTAATACAAAAAACACTGATAGTCAGTTTGAAAGACTAGACTTTATATCATTTTAAATGCTACAAATGCTGCGTGAACTCAAGTCCGTTAGCAAAAAAAATTAAAAATTAACTTAGGAAAAAAACTAAAGAAAAAAGGAAAAAACTGAAGAAAAAAAAAGCAAGTGCAAACCAAAGTCAAAGGAGGTAGCTGGCTGGATGACGTCACGCTCACCGGAGTGCGCGGGGAAAGGAGGAAGCTCAAGCAGTACTATGACGTCACACACCTCAGTACATTCTCGGTACACTTCGTCCCGTCACCGTAACGTAACGCCAGACCCCAGCGAAGTCGACATAATCATTTAAAATGATAAAATCCTTCTCAGTAAGATTAATGAATCGCAACATGAATTTAAACATAAGTCACAAACCTACTACTAATTTACATTGTATTAAATGTTATATGTCGCCTCCGTAGCGTAGCGGTCAGCATGGTTAGCTGCCGCCCCGGAGGTCCTGGGTTCGATCCCCGGCTCTGCCACGAAATTTGAAAAGTGTTACGAGGACTGGAACGGGGTCTACTCAGCCTCGGGTGGCCCAAATGAGTAGAGGGGGTTCGATTCCCCCTCAGCCATCCTCGAAGTGGTTTTCCGTGGTTTCCCACTTCGTCTTCGGGCAAATGCCGGGATGGTACCTTCTTCAAGGCCACGGCCGCCTCCTTCCCTCTTCCTTGCCTATCCATCCTAACCATCCCTTACCTTCCCTCATGAGGCCCCTGTTCGCTTTGCAGGTGAGGCCGCCTGGGCGAGTTGCCATAGGCTACGTACGCCTATTGATGTTATACAAATCGTAGTTACAAAAATATTCTGGTTCATTGCGGTTAATTATATCTATAACGCAAAATCGTGAAATTAAAATCCCTTCAAAACGTACCATAACAGACAAATTTTAAACCGCACACTAGGGCTACATCGGCTAACTTCGGGGTGGTTCGAGGTAGGTCGTGTCTAGCGCTGGCTTGAGCTGGTCGTTTCACCAGCGATAGTTTAGCTTTGTTCTCGACTTACCCCCCCCCCCTTCCGATCCCGACTCCGCGCCCGTCACTCCCTCCTTACGTCCCACCACCGCGCGCCGGCGATCCAGAAATTGAACCCTTCGCGCGCCAGCGATCCAGAAATTGAACCTTTTCGCTGGTTCCGGAGAGCAACCGAGTGTTGATGTCAAAATTACCCCTCCGAGCGCAAATTTACATATGTAATTAAAGAAATACGCACTTGATTAACCATTTTACTAAGAGTTATATATTTCTAGGGGGTTCACCGAACCACTGAACATATAGAACGCGCCGCCACTGCCTCACAGTATTTTACAATCTCATCAATTCTATGCTGCATATTAGGAGGCGTTAGAGCGAGTAGAAAGATGTCATCTGCAAACACTAGCCCGGGATATCATGGTTGTCCAAACAAGGGTTGGACCGTTGCTCAAAGCCCTTAGATTCGAAAATGTCGTTAATGAACAGCAAAAAAAGAGCACCGGTGATATTTTACAGCCCTATTTTAATCCTAAATTTGACTTTATCTCTCCCACAATTACATTCTCTTTAATACCGACAGTAGTGGCTACGCTGGCTAAAGCGCAGTGTTAGGTCATGGGGCCAAGCTCTCTGCTGACTCGGTAGACGCGTGGGTTCGAACCCCACCGTCGGCCGTCCTTGAAATGGTTTTCCGTGGTTTCCCATTTTTAACACCAGGCAAATGCTGGGACGGTACCTTCTGACAGTCAACGGCCGCTTCCTTCCACATCCTTCTCCAATTTTATTCACCTAAATCAATTCCATCTCTCATCCCGACTCGCAGGTTTTCTAAACCCTGTTTGGAGTCTCAAGAATACTGAACAATCACCTGGCCACGCCATTGAACGCTTGGTTAAGATATTTTGCTCAGATTATCAAGCGAAGGTATGCCTCTTTAATGCCTGGGTCGGGTATTTCCTCGTTTCTTATATATTGGGCAAATTATCCCCTCCTGCCACGCCCTCAGAAATCTCCCTCCTTCAAAAATCTTGTTAAAATTTTTTATCAAGCTTTCCAACATAAAACCACCATCTGCTCAGTGACATTGCCCACTATCACTTTCCCGACACCGATATTGCACTTCACTCTAGCCTGCCAGCGGCCGATGACCACCTGGTACTGCTGAATAGCGATTCCTATTACTGTATTTCCTTACACTTCACTGCACGTCTATTCACCTTGCTTGCTTGGTTGCTACTCCTAACCTAGTACACCAACCTGACCATTTACTCATAAATAAACTATCAACCAGTACGCAAATTCGAACAAAATAAGATTCAAAAAATATTTGTTGGCTTTTGATTTGTTTACCCAATCGGCCAGCCCGATTTAATGTATTTTTACTTGTAATTTGTGTCTTGGTGTGATGAGGAAAGATTATTGTATTGAACATATTATATTACAGAGACATCGAATTGGCTTATAATTAAAGAAAAACCCACACATACATCCATACCCGTGGCCGGATTCGAGCCGGTAGCCGAGCTCGATTTCAATTTCAAGATCAACACGTCATCGCTGACCCAACCCTAGAAAAAGAAAAAAGATACAGACTATCACTCCATGGTCGATATGAAGTGATTGATAGACAACTTGTGACTTCTTTCACAGGCATCATTGAGACACATGTATTAAGACTGTGATGTGACATCCATGTCAGGACATGTCACCTCGCAGTGATTCCATCTCTTATCCCGACGCGCAGGTCGCCCACGGGCGTTACTAGAAAGACCTGCACTCGGCCTCTCAGGAGGCCACACGGCAACAAAAAAAACTCGCAGTGAAACTGCTAGCCGTTCTCACACTTAGCATTGCGATGCCAAGAGAAGGGTAGGGGTAACTCAGATAAATCTACAATATTTAAGGGTTGATGGTAAATATTATACATAAAGGGAAAGGGCTTCAAAAATTAACATAGGAATTAAATTAATACATATATGTGAAATAAATAAATAAATAAATAAATGTAATTCTCAAAATGCCATCTGGTATGGGTTGCCTAAATTTATTAATAACACTTTCGAAGAATTTTGAATTTAGTAACTTTTTAGTTTTTTATACTAGAGTTATAAATACTGTCTAAATATGTGTTATGGTAAGTCTAATAATATGCTACATTACTACATACCTGCCAAAGCCTCCGAGGCTTAGGCGGCAGAACGCCGGCCTCTCACCACTGGGTCCGTGGTTCAAATCCCGGTCACTCCATGTGAGATCTGTGCTGGACAAAACGGAGGCAGACAGGTTTTTCTCCGGGTACTCCGGTTTTCCCTGTCAAAAATTTCATTCCAGCAACACTCTCCACTATCATTTCATTTCATCTGTCACTCATTTAATCATTGCCCCAGAGGAGTGCGTCAGGCCTCGGCAGCCGGCACAGTTCATATCCTCGCCGCTAGATGGGGGCTTCATACATTCCATTCCTGACCCGGTCGGAGACTGGAAGCAGGCTGTGGATTTTCATTTTCACTACATACCTGCCAAGTTTTCCTGTTTTCCCGGAAGGTTTCTGGATTTATGGGGTGCTTTCCGGTTGTCCGGATTAACTTAGTTTTATCCGGATTTTCAACTTCCTAGCTTGTTTTCGTTCTCTGCATCCAAATCGCATTTCAGTTTTGCTTTTCGACGATAGCTGCTATTCTGAGATGCGAGTGTTTAAATTCGACTGAGAATCGACTGATAAGACAGAGTTTATCGATAATCCCGTCTCGCAGATTATCGCTGCGCTTTTGTCTTTAATTCCTTGCGTTTGACATTACGCTGAGAGTCGATAGAACTGTCGATCGATAGTCACATCTCGCAGATTATCGCTGCATTTATATTACGCTTTGTGCTTCGACTGTTTGTAAGCGGTGCTTGCTGTAGTTCTGGTATTTGTGCAAATTTGAGACAATTTTTTGTGCAATTTAGTGTTTTCGTGATGAATTCAAGTAAGAAATGATATCATCAGTCTTTCAGGGAGGCATATTCTTCAGAATTTTCGTAAACTGGCACTATGAATTAGATAGTATCACATCACCAAAAGTTTGTAATCTTTTTCCCTGTAGTCTTTTCTCGCTATTTTTAAGACCTTGCGAAGCATGTACGCGTTAAATTTTTGCGCTTTGAGATCTTCTGGATTTCTATTTTGGAAAGTTGTCAGGTATGTTACTACCACTACCGCATAAATGCATCATCGAAATACATGATATTTTATAAATACTTCACAAATCAAATACGTAAAAACACAGGTTTTCCCGATTTTACCACTAGGTGGTAGCATTTGTCGTTTCGAAATTCATAGCCAAGGGAAATGAAATAGTTGGCTCAACACATCTGGTAAAATTAACTTGTCTCTAGCGCTGGGATATCTGCAGAAAAAGTGCAGTTCAAGAGATAAGTTACTCGACTCGAATCCCGGACGGGCCCCAGTTAAGTTATTCGAATCCCTAGACAGGATTCCAGCAGAGTATAGCTTAACAATTGTTCATGGCTAGCATGCTAAGCTAGGTCCTCACAGGTTCTCACGAGTCTGAGTGATATCTATTTCAAATGAAGCGAAGAGTTCAATTGATATATTTATTGTTTCGACTAGTCACGAATACATTTGAAGTTATTTACAAGTGCCGAGGCATGAAGCCCGACTGCCAACCAGTTCAGTTGGTTAGTCTTAAGATTACTGAGTTACAATAGACTGGAGCTCTGTGAGTCCAGGGTTTTATTAGAATTAAACAAGTCACATGTCAATCCCTCTAAGTGGGATACAGTACAATCTTACTGGCTAATTACCAGAGTAGAGGGGGACACACGTGGAAGGGACTACTGGAGGTTTGGAGTAGGAAACATACGTCACGGAAATATCTGGATGGACTCTGTCAAGAACGAGACTGTGTCTGATCTGAACCCTGAGCTGTTTTGTAATTACTCATAGCTTGCTAGGCACAAGGGTATGTGTCATTTGGACCTCGAGTTGTTATTAAATATTATACTGGGAATTTATTCATAGCTGGCAAGGCACGAGTTTGTGCGTCATCTGAACTTTGAGTTGTTATCAGAATATACACAGCTCGAGTCACTAATATTGAGAAAGTAACATACATACTGCCTGTTGTAACTTGGTTGACACCCATATTAATGATAATAATAAAATATAGCTTTTAGAAGCTGAATCCATTAATATTGGTGGTTGCGGGTTCTATTCCCGACGAGGAATATAACTCAAGTACTGTGGAATTAGCCACAAAGCCTTCCCTTTAGTTTGCGCAATTGGGTTACTGCGGAATTTAAGGTTTCCTGTTAACCCCCTCACCCTTTTGTGTTACATAAATAAAAATATACGAGCCTTACAGTAGTCGCATATGATGTGTAACATGTGACATGTTATCCTACTATATGTGTCCCGGGAGCGCAAATCCCGTGTTAACAGTGAACTCTGTTGGTCATTGAAATAACTACTTGTAAAACTCCAGTGCCAAATCCTGACCGTTATAAATCATAATTGTTATTTACTAAGACGTTGTATCTTAATAGATTGAAAACATATTGTGCAATTTGCAATGGAAAATTAAAAGTGTATATTGTAATATTATAGTGCAGAAGTGACTTTAAAAAGCTGAACCGTATCGGTTGCAGACAAGAAGGCAGCTGATATCTCGTTCTGAACATATTTCACTGAGCGCAGCTCGCATCCAGTCGGCCGTGGCGGAAGCAATCCACTGCCTACTTGATGCGAGCTGCACTCTATACCGGCCAATTAGCGAACCCATGCCAGCGATGTTATTGAAAATGGCCTCTTTTTGCCGATAGAGGGCACTGCCAAGTAGAGGCGCGATTAAAAATTAGGTGTGCAGAAGGTATATTAAATGTGTTTCTCCCAGTGACACGTTTAGACCAACGAAGTTTCAATTATTGTTAGTAGTCAGTGTTAATACTGAATGCCTACGTTATTTGGAGTGTTTGTTAATGCGATATAGATTCCACATAGCCACATGGCCGACAGTACGTCGAGTGCTTACATTAAATAAGAATACAGCAAAGTATGAATATTTAATAAATCGTAATTGTTTTCAGAAAATACGATATAATGAATATTTTCACACCAAAGAACGACAACTTGAAGATGATTCATTGTAGGAATATCTTAAATGGGGTCTCCAAACCTTGAACTAAACTGTATGCGATATACAATCCCCATAGCCACATGGCCTACAGTACGTCGTTGTACCGATCTCCGCCACCACGCGCGCTCATTGTTTCCATCCCATGCACTTATGTCCCATCCATTTCCGTCCCATCCACTTCCGTCCCTTTTCCAAAATCACTCCCACAAAAATGTACAGCTACCGAGTGCCACAAAAATGTACAGATACCGAGTGGAAAGATGTCACACATCAATAATTATTGTGTAGCCTAGTTTTATTTTAGGGTTGCCTTCTATTTACAAACGAAATTTCATGTCAATCGCTCAAGTAGTCTTGGCGCCAACCCCATAACAAACAGACAATAATCAAACTGAGGGTATAATTATTGGTCATTACACACCACATCCGAGGTAAATAAAAAATTGTCGACAAAAAGTCTACATATTCAGAAAGCTTACCCTACTTTATATATAGAGATTACTAGCAACCTGCCCAGGCTTCGCCCGGTATTTTTAACGGTTTACCCAGCGTAAGATTAAAAGGTGCACGGGTGGCAGGTTTTTCTTCGACTCGATTCACCGAAATCGTTACTGCTCGGATTCCTTTGGTCAAATATGAATGTTTAGCCTACTTTTCACATTTTGCAAAAATGAGGAAAAAGTAGACTTATGAGATCGATCCGGGAAAATGTGTGTCTGTCTGTCGGTCTGTCCTTCCGTCTGTCTGGCTGTGTTTGTGTCCCCCACCCTATCAACTCCTAAATGGATGCAGAAATCGAAACCAAATTTAGTATGAGTAAAGATGTATACCGGAATATCTCAAGTCCATATTTGAAAATGATGTGAGTGCTACCAACTGCTGAAAAAAACGCACTAGAAATTTGAGCTCCATGTTGGGCATCTTGGAAGGTGTGCATGGAAGCTATTCCAAAATTGGCACACATGTAGATAACACTATTTCAGTTTAATTTCCAGGAGGCCATACTGGACAGTGTGGCCAAAATAATTTTAAGCCTTCTGATATGTCCAATTTTTAAATGCCTATAACTTCTACACTATCCATTGGATTTCAACCTATTTTGTATGTAATATGTGTACATAAACAGATATGACTAAGCGTATTTTTAAGAGCCACCAGGGCTGCCAACTGTTAATAATTGCTCTCACTCTCTCTCACTCTCTCACTCTTCCCTCGCGCAACCATATGGCGGTATAAACGTGAGTGATAGTTCCTAGCCAGAATTGCTTTTAGAAGGTGACAAAGTAGAAGCAGTGCATTGCAAGAGTGATCAGTGAGAAGTAAATCAACAGCAGAACGTTCGGTGATAAACGCAGTAAGTTGAAATATTGCTGTTATTTTGATAAACAAGTATTAAAGTGTGTGAGAGGTTAGAGTTGAAAACTACAAAATGACGGGAAAGACAAACAAAAGAAGGCAGTTGACCGCAGTGGGGAGCGCGGAGTTCGTGAACAAACGAAGGGTGGACAGCGCAAGCAAGTGAAAGCAGACGACCCTAGCGCCCTGGAGAGGAACGGAGCAGATAGCAGCTCGGGAGAACAATTGAAGACCGTGGATCACAGTCAGGGTGGGGGTTGTCGCAATGCTAGCGAAGCTGACGGCTCAAAAAGGAACTGGAAGGACAGTGGCACTACTTTTTCATCAGCGGACCACAACCAAGCTACGCAGGATGTGCGCCGAGACTCAGCTGATATTTTAAGCCTGCTGAGTAATACGAACCTAATCGAGGAGCTCGTGGATCGAGTTGCTAATAAGGTGATTGATAAACTAAAAGAAACAATAGATTTTAACACCCAGGTCATCAATGAACTCAGACAGGAACTTGCCAGGCGAGACGACACTATAAATCAACTTGAGCTGCAACTGAATGACCGCACTGACGAACTTGAGCAGTACCAGCGTCGAAATAACTTGAGAATTTTTGGTATTCCAGAAACTCCAGGTGAGGACACCAACAGGTGTGTAATGGATGTTGCTGCCAAGTTGAATGTAACACTCGATCCCCAAAGAATAGACCGATCTCATCGTGTAGGACTCCGGGATGCTGGAAAGAAGCGGCCAATAATAGTGCGGTTCGTGTCCTATGCAGATCGAGCAGCACTCTTCAGGTCGAAGAAATACTTAAGGAATACCGGCATAACTGTAAGAGAAGATCTGACGAAAACCCGGACTGAAATTGTAAAACAAGCAGTAAGCCACTTTGGGTTACACGGTGTCTGGACTGCTGATGGCGTTGTTCTGATCCGCATTGATGACACGAGGCATCGTGTGAAAACACTCCGAGAATTGGACATTTTGAAGAAAAAGTTTCCCGCTCCTCGTACGTAAAGGACCCTCATACGTGCCAGTGTGAGGGGGCTCAACTGATCAAAGTTACAAGTGTAAGCACAGACATGTAATATGGTTACTGGTGGAACTTTAACTACAGTGTCTAGCCAAAATACAAGCCGACATTATTGATTAATATTTAGAAAATAGCTTAAGTTTTAGATTTTGTAATTTTTGATATTTCTTGTTTAACAATTTTACAATAACTTTAAATTATCTTTTGCATGGATATTAGTACCAATGAGTATGATACGCATGCTTATCTTTGTGATATAGCTGATAGATTACCCAATGATTTTAAAGTAACTCACCTGAACACGCAGTCACTTAAAATGCTAGAACATTTCGCAGAATTTGAATACACATTTGTTAACTCCGGTATTGATGTAATCGCTGTTAGTGAAACATGGTTCAACAAGTCCATTACTGATTCATCTGTAACCTTGCCAGGATATAATATCTACCGCAATGACAGACAACGTAGAGAAGGGGGTGGAGTAGCAGTGTATGTTCGACAGCACATTATGTGCCGGGTTATCTGCAAATCCCCAAATAATGAGAATTTCAGACCTGAGTACCTCTTCGTAGAGATTTGCGTGAAATATACTAAAGTATTATTTATTTGTGTTTATAGAGCACCCAAAGTCGGTTTTATGGAACTACTATTAAATGACATGCTTTCACACATTTTTAGTTATAAATATGTAATTTTAGCCGGTGATTTCAATGCCCATTTTGGGTCGGCTACATTTGAAACGAAGAACATAGTAGAAACTCTAAATACTTGCAATCTATCGTGGCTCCCGTATCAAGATACACATCACACTGCAACCTCCTCTTCTACTCTGGATCTAATAGCATCCAACTGCAATGAGCACGTGATTGAGTTTGGCCAAACAGCTGCTTCTGGCTTCTCAGCACATGATCTCTTATACGCAGTATATACCCTGTCAACTCCAAAATATAAGCCCAGTATTCGAACTTTTCGAGACTTCAGCAGGTTTAATTATGAAAGGTTTAAGGCTGATGCCATCTCAGTTCCATGGCACACTGTTCTCGAGCAGCAAACTATAGATGAGAAGGTCGAAACATTCAACACATTTTTAATTGATTTATATGATCGCCATGCCCCAGTGCGCTCAGCTAACGTGAGGCACGCACCAGCTGCCTGGATCAACACAGAAATAAAAGATCTAATAAGATCTCGAAATAGAGCCAGAAAGAAGTGCAACAGAACACAGAAACCCGAGGACATTGTAGAATACAAAAGCTTACGCAACAGAACCCAGCAAGTTATTCGTAATACAAAGATACGTTACACTCATTCGCTAATTAATTCAGCTAAAACTCTTCGGCTTTGTGGAGAGCTATAAAAACTCTCGGTGTTGGAAAATCCAGACACAAAAGCAATAACCCAACAATGAGCGCTGATGAGCTTAATAAGCATTATTTATACGTATCAACCGTTGTAGACAGCAATAGAGTTTTGTCAACTGATGCTAACTACAGGGAAAAATTTACTGACCGACGGGAAGAATTTCATTTTGGCTATATATATTGTAATCTTTCAATTCTAGCCACAAGATGGCTTCACCCAGAGAAGCCATTTGTAACTTTGAAGATACAAAAATTAAATAAAAATGAATATTCTGCCTCATAAATGGCCTTTCTTTAAAATTTAAACAAACTGACATAATTAGTACTGTAATTGAACAAATCCACCTTATCGAAACTCTTCTCATCTCCGGGCGTGTGCAGATATTCTGAAAGGACTGGCTCGTACATAGGCCTTACCAAAACCTCCTATAAATTAATAAAGATGAAGGAAGGTTTACATGCATCTAACTAAAAAGAAACTATCCAATTTAAATTTACTTTATATTCTGAAGCTGCATCATGCAAGAAATTGATTAATATAATAAAAAGAGTGACACACAAGAAATGCAATTAAAACTATATAATATAATATAATAATAATAATAATAATAATAATATTTAGGCCTTTAAAGATTTATTATTTGTTTTTCACATTACCGGTAATGCCGTCGTCTGCCCAATATGTCCATTTCATCACCACTTTGAAGCTGGTCAGCCATGCCATTATGGTTTACCGCCATGAAGGTCTTCTTCAACTTAGCACAGTTATCTTGATGGGTATTAGCCCTACTATGATTGTGGCATTACAGCCAGAACCCAATCACGTGGTACCCTCCATACTAAAACAAATCGGAGTCTTCAAGCTTTTTTCTTTCCGTATAAACACGAACCACTCCTCAAGAGAGACGCCCTACACAACCTGACATCTCCAAGTCCAGCGAGACAATCTCTTCCGCAGTGCATCCAGTAGCTTGCTACCACACGTCTGAAACCCACAGCTCCTTCCAGGAAGTCTTATTGTCATACGCCTGCTTGTCCATTCCACTCCTAGCAAGGCCCCCTGGCTGCTTCCTCCTCACCCTCCCCGGGGTAAGCGAGCATACCTGCTCGAGACAATAGCGTCCATAAATGCTGCCTCCTGTACGTGTGACCAAAACATGAACCTGACTCCTGGTTCAGTGGTCCGAACAATATTAATAAACTTTCTTAGACAACATACGATTAGAGCTAGCTTCAGAATCTTGTCAAAAGTGACCTAAAATACATTGAATAATTAATAATAAAAAGCATTCGTATATGATAATAGTAATAATAATAATAATGACACTGCGTCTACTGCAGACGTGTCCAATGCAATTGAACACGTTGCCAACACGATAACATGATATAAAGAAATAATAAACCCACTAGCCTACATTAAAACTGTCATGGGGGACTCATAAAATATAGGTTACAGAACGCCCCCTTGCTTTTCATTCATTTGGTCCTATACCATAGAATAAAAAGCAATCCTTTTAGGCATGACTTCCCTTCCAAAATCCTAACTCCTTCCTCCCACAAATATACACAATCAACAGGGCTACTAGGATATGTACATCCTCAGATTGGAAATATTGTAAATCCCTAGCACCCTGCCGTCCTTTGTAAGGAGCTCGTACGCACAGGCCCCTAATTTCCGTGCAATTTCATACGGTCCTTCATACAAATGAAAAAATTTACTCACCAATTTCTGGTCTGCGGACGAGACATGAGGCACCCTCAAAAGCACAAGGTCACCTACATCTAACTTATCTCCTGCCCGCTTCCCTTGCTGCTTCTGCCGTTTCTTACTGGCCTTACATAAATATTCCCCAGCTAACCTGATACTTAAATCTCTGGGTACGGCCTCCCCTGTCCTCAAACCCAAAATCATGGCAAGTTCGCTGACAGGCTTCCTGCCCAGCTGGACTTCTATGGGAGTGCGACCCGTGCTCTCGTGTTTAGTTACATTGAGCCAACGCTCAACGTCCTCAAGCATCGAAAACCAGGCATTATGTCGCTCACTCACATAAGTCCTAAACATGCGCCCTAGTTCTCTCATTACTCTCTCAGACATGTTTCCTTGGGGATACCTAATAGAGGAATACGTACACTGTATTCCCAGTTCACTCAACTTGGTCCTCCATATCTTCGAGGTGAACTGAGAACCGTGGTCTGAGAGTATTCGGAGTGGCTTACCAAACTCCGGAACATATTTCCCCAGTATGCAATTTACACAACCCCTCCCCGTGGCCTGTCTTAGGGGATAGAGCTTAACATACTTAGAAAAGGCATCAACAACGACAAACACATATTGGTAGCCATACTGAGACTTCACCAACGGCCCATAGAGGTCAACACACACCAACTCACCTGGTTTCTGAGTTAAAACAGCCTGCCTTGGCCCTTCTAAATACCTTGTGGGGTGCTTGCACTTCTGACACAACTCACATGTTGCTAGGGTTTTTCTGACTTCCCTGCCCATGTTTTTCCAGAAGAAGTTCTCCTGAATAGCACCCAACACCTTCTCTGCACCATAGTGGCCTAACTCCTTATGATAAAACCAGATAATATCATACCTCAAAGACTTAGGAACCCACACGCACCATCTCTCGCCAAAGCATTTCCTAGTTAGCAAGTCGTTAACTAGCCTGAATTCCTTATTACCCCTCTTAGCAATGCTCATATGTTCCATTTCTTCGAGTTCCCGATAAATGTCCTGAATCTCCTCGTCCTTGCATTGTTCCTCTCTCATTTTACCCAACTTTAACCTCTCCCCGTCCCTATCTGACATTCTAGTTACACAGACCAAAATTCCTTCCTCTCTCCTAGCTTCAACTCCCTCCCCAGCAATTTCCGGGTGGCGACTCACAAAATCCGCGAATGCGTTTTCTGACCCTTTTACGTGAAATATATCAAAATCGTACTCTTGGATCGCCAATATCCACCTAGAAAGCCGGTTCGAGGTTATCCTACATGTCCTAAGAAACGTAAGTGCGTTATGGTCTGTATAGATTAGGAATTTCCGGCCAAGCACATAGGTCCGGAACTTACCCAGCGAATACACAATGGCTAGCAATTCCTTCTCACTAGTAGTGTATCTTTTCTCCGCGGAATTTAGACCTCTACTAGCGAGTGACACGATGCCTAGATTACCATCCCCATCCTTTTGACAAAGCACCCCTGCTAACCCTAAGTCGCTAGCATCTGTCATCACTATATACTGACTATCCTGCCCGGGGTACCTAAGTGTGACAGCATCCCTAAAACCCTCTTTAAGTTTGATGAATGCCTCATCGTGTTCCTTTTCCCAAACCCACTTTGAATTCTGTTTAAGTAACCCGCTAAATGGCCCGCACAGCTGCGAATACCGCAGTACAAACCTCCTGAAATAATTACATACCCCCAGAAAAGAGCGAAGTTGTTTGACGTTACGTGGTGTCCGAGTGTTGATTATGTTGTCTAATTTCGACCCTTCTGGCGTAACCCCCTGTGGTGTAATGGTGTGGCCTAAAAACGTGATCTGTTGTGCACAAAAGGTCGCCTTCTTAAGTTTCACTGTGAACCCGGCCCGATGCAACTTCCCCAAAACGATTCTAAGGTGTTCCATGTGTTCCCCAAATGTACGTGATGCGATGACTAAGTCATCGATGTAACTGGCTGTGAAATCCCCTGTGTCGTGTCCCAGAGCGATGTTAAGTGCGCGAATGAGCCCAGCTGACGATGTTTTCATACCAAAAGGAATCCGTGTAAATTGTAACAGCTGGTTTTTGTAACAAAAAGCCGTGAATTGCCTATCCTCCTTCCGTAAGGGTACCTGCCAAAAACTAGCACTCAAATCTAATGTGGACAGCCATTCTTTACCCCCAAATCTCTGAACTAAATCCTCAGTAGTTTCCGGTCGCTGATGATCCGGCGCAATGCGTTTATTAGCTTGTCTTGCATCCAAACATAGCCTAACTGACCCATCCTTCTTAATCACTACTACCAACGGATTGACATACTGGCTCCTACTGAATTCGATCACCTCATCGTTTAGCATCTGCGAAATGACTTCATCTACTGCTTTGACATGGGCGTGTGGTATCGGGTATCTAACACCATTAAAACTAGACCTATCGGTGATCTCGAAACTATGCTCGTAAACATGCGTCCTACCAGGTTTGTCAGAGAACACCTCACTGTGCTCTCTCAAGACTTCTAACAACTGAGCCTTCTGCTCTACCTCCAACATGGTATCTTCCACAACACTTGAAAATTCGCCTTCACGCTCCTCTTCCACTACCATACTACAACTTTGAATATCCTCTGATACCATGTCGCTACTAACCTCACTGACTTCTTCCTCTTCATTTAAAACCTGGACACACACTGATATACTCACAAAGGTTCCCGAGTCCACCTGATAACTCAGACTAATCGTATCAAAATTCTCACCCCACTTGAATCTCACCTTAGATTCGCCATAATCAAGCTTACACATCTGACTGCTTAGCCAATCCGCACCCAATATGACAGGATACACTAAATTCGCGACCACTAGAAAACTCTGACGACCACATTTCTCATCAATGTACATAGGTGCGACAACCTGTCTACGCACTCTCTGTGACTTAGTCCCAACAGCAGACAATATAAATATATTGGACACAGGAATCTCCTCTATGGCTTCTCCTTTACTCTTAACCTCATCATAAAAGCCTGCCTTAATGCAAGAACACATGCTCCCTGAGTCCAATAAGGCATCGACGACTTGACCCCATATCTTCACCTTAATCACAGGACTGATCAACGTAGGCTCACATCTCTCCTGTGTAACCTCAACCTGGTCATCTAACAATTCCTTTCTAACATCAAGGTCGTATTCTATCTTCTTCAACACATGAACTGGAATACTGGGATGGGACCCTCTATCTGACCATCTTAAAGAGCCCTGTTCCCGTTTAAATTACTCGGCTGAGCTGGCTGTCTCTCTTCTTCACGCCCCCTATTCTCTAACTGCCTTTGTTCCCCAGGTCCCCGATTTTCTGCCTGCCTCTGTTCTCCGCGCCCCCTATTCCGAAAATTCCCTTGGTCACCCCTATCCCTATTTACAAAATTTCCTCTATCATTCCTCACAAAGTTACCTGGCCTATCAATATTCCTACGCTCATAATGCCTATTCCCTTCCTCCTGATACCCCTGACCGTAATTTCCTTCCCTTCCCTGTTCTTGCCTTTTGCCTCCCATTCTACCCAAAGTATCAAACCTTTCTAACACACGTTCCATGTCCTTAATCGTATTTACATCCTGCATGACTATGGCCATCTTCACCTCATCAGAAAAATGACGGGCCATACGCCTAACAATATCACCTTCAGAAGATCTAGTGTCTAAATTCTGACTGATAAGGACATGTGTGAGGAAATACTCCGTCATGCTCACCCCCTGATTCGACTGATACCTCCCAAAAGAAATCTTGTCTCTTTCTCTTCCTTTAGTCTGTTCATTCCAGAACTTTCCCTCAAACTTCTGCCTAAAATCTTCTAACCCCTGAAAACCTCCCCTAAAAACTTGATACCAAGATTTAGCCTCCCCCACAAAAGCTAATGATATGATTTCCTCAACAATATCCCAGTCTAAAGTCCCATCTTCTAACCCTTTCGAAAACCTCTTCTGAACAACTTTAACAAACTCCATGGGGTTAAACTGCCTTCCACTAAATTTAGGTAAGTCAGATTCCCGATAGAAGTTACTATGTCCTACAGAGTGATTACAATTTTCCTTATTTGACTTGGCCTGATTCAGCTCTCTTCTTAATTTCAAATTTTCGCTCTCATTAAAGGATTTCAGTTCACTAATCTCCTTTTTTACACTCTTATCTACCATCGTTACTCTGGCTGAAGAAACCGCTAGCTCCTGTTCGAAAGACACCTGCTTATTTCTAATCTCAGTTATATCCTTCATTTCTTCCTCTACAACTATCAACCTCTCACTAACTTCTTTCTTGACAATGGCTACCTCATTACTCACCTCGCCTATCTGCTTATCAACAGTATCCATAATGCCCTGCCTCTGTAAGCTCATCTTCTCCTCAACTTGCTCGAATCTTTTATCTACCATCTCAATTCTACTGGCAATTTCCTGACGAATTTCCTTATAGCCTTTACTCATACTTTCTACAATCTTATTAATTTTGCTCTCTAAATCCGTACTTTGAATGTCTATCTTAGTACTAAATTCACTACTTTGATTATTAATTTGAGTACTTAAATCACTACTCTGAGTATCCATTTTATTACTTAAATCACTTAGTTTACTACTGAATTTTGACATCATCTGCTCCATTAACTTGATCATCTGTGAGTTTTCCCCCAGCCCTACATTTTCCTCGTCACTATTCACTCCCATTCCTAACTCCTTGCCAGTTGCAACATCATCTTTCTCGGCCCCCTCACGTCCCTCCAACGTACCAGAAATCACATCCTTATCTGCCATTTTACTAAGAACTACTCTCGAATGTGTGGAATCTGACCGCTTATTGGTCTGCCTGTTTGACTGACTCCTGCCTCTTCTAGAATGACCAAGAGTGCTTCGATCAACACTTCTAGATCTCAACTTTAATAAATCAGGCTCACTCTTATTACTTAGCATACCCTCCAAAATCACTGAACATATATACCCTTCCTAAAATACCCGATCAGATTTCACAAATTACCTGTGCGTACTGCCATACTATGCACCAGCCAGCCTTATTCACGCCCCACGTTGGGCGCCATTTGTAATCTTTCAATTCTAGCCACAAGATGGCTTCACCCAGAGAAGCCATTTGTAACTTTGAAGATACAAAAATTAAATAAAAATGAATATTCTGCCTCATAAATGGCCTTTCTTTAAAATTTAAACAAACTGACATAATTAGTACTGTAATTGAACAAATCCACCTTATCGAAACTCTTCTCATCTCCGGGCGTGTGCAGATATTCTGAAAGGACTGGCTCGTACATAGGCCTTACCAAAACCTCCTATAAATTAATAAAGATGAAGGAAGGTTTACATGCATCTAACTAAAAAGAAACTATCCAATTTAAATTTACTTTATATTCTGAAGCTGCATCATGCAAGAAATTGATTAATATAATAAAAAGAGTGACACACAAGAAATGCAATTAAAACTATATAATATAATATAATAATAATAATAATAATAATAATATTTAGGCCTTTAAAGATTTATTATTTGTTTTTCACATTACCGGTAATGCCGTCGTCTGCCCAATATGTCCATTTCATCACCACTTTGAAGCTGGTCAGCCATGCCATTATGGTTTACCGCCATGAAGGTCTTCTTCAACTTAGCACAGTTATCTTGATGGGTATTAGCCCTACTATGATTGTGGCATTACAGCCAGAACCCAATCACGTGGTACCCTCCATACTAAAACAAATCGGAGTCTTCAAGCTTTTTTCTTTCCGTATAAACACGAACCACTCCTCAAGAGAGACGCCCTACACAACCTGACATCTCCAAGTCCAGCGAGACAATCTCTTCCGCAGTGCATCCAGTAGCTTGCTACCACACGTCTGAAACCCACAGCTCCTTCCAGGAAGTCTTATTGTCATACGCCTGCTTGTCCATTCCACTCCTAGCAAGGCCCCCTGGCTGCTTCCTCCTCACCCTCCCCGGGGTAAGCGAGCATACCTGCTCGAGACAATAGCGTCCATAAATGCTGCCTCCTGTACGTGTGACCAAAACATGAACCTGACTCCTGGTTCAGTGGTCCGAACAATATTAATAAACTTTCTTAGACAACATACGATTAGAGCTAGCTTCAGAATCTTGTCAAAAGTGACCTAAAATACATTGAATAATTAATAATAAAAAGCATTCGTATATGATAATAGTAATAATAATAATAATGACACTGCGTCTACTGCAGACGTGTCCAATGCAATTGAACACGTTGCCAACACGATAACATGATATAAAGAAATAATAAACCCACTAGCCTACATTAAAACTGTCATGGGGGACTCATAAAATATAGGTTACAATATCCAGAGGACATTCATTTAGCCATATTTAGGATAACTTCAAAAGCCATAGGACCAGATCATATATCTATTACGCTATTGAAAAGGAATATGGACCTTCTCATGCCAGTTTTATTGCATATATTTAACTATAGCCTGCAAATGGGTATTTATCCGACACAATGGAAAAAAGCCAACATCAAAGCAATACCAAAATTCACGAACGCCTTAAACTGTAGTGACTTTAGACCAATAAGTATATTGTGTGCAATTGGGAAAGCGTTAGAACGGATTGTTTTTGATCAGTTTTATGAATATATAAATTCCAACAATATCCTAAACCCGAACCAATCTGGATATAAATCAAAACATAGTACTCTGACAGCCCTTATTAAAGTCACAGACTACATTCGTCTTGCAATGCACCGGAAGGAAATAACTATATTATCTCTATTCGATTTCAGCAAAGCTTTTGACAGAGTTCACCATGAGATCCTACTAGTTAAATTAAGAAATCTAGGCCTTTCAAAGTCAGTAACGAACTGGTTTAGGTCTTACCTAACAGGCAGATGTCAGAGAGTAGTCCTAGCAGATGACAATGTTTCAGAATGGTGTGAAGTAACAACAGGTGTGCCGCAGGGTTCGGTCCTTGGTCCACTCCTGTTCTCCGTGTATATAAATGACCTTCCATCTGTCCTTAAATTCTGTCAACATCATATGTACGCAGATGACCTTCAGCTATATCTACACACGGATCTGAAATCCATTCATTTGAAGGTAGCTCTAATTAACAGTGACATTCAAAGCCTATCTCAGTACGCACTCGATCATAATCTAATACTTAACATCGAAAAAACGCAACCGATCATCATCGGCTATACCAAATTACTCAGTTCCCTACCTGACCCAGTACCACCTTTACAGCTTGCATCCCAAACAGTTCCGTACCAGTCAGCAGTAAGAAATCTGGGAGTTATTTTTGACTCTCGATTATCGTGGCAGGATCACACAAACATGATTCTGAAAAGGGTTGCATCGTCATTATATCAAATTAGGCGAACTTGCTTCTATTTGCCCCAAAATGTACGAAAGATACTGATACAGAGTTTGATATTACCAATATTTGACTATGGATCTATAATTTACCATGATATGGGAGAGGTCCTCAATACAAAATTGCAAAGAATGCAAAATGCTTGCTTGCGGTTTGTTCTCAATGTACCAAGAGAGTCTCATATAACTCCATTTTACGTCCAGATTGGATGGCTAAGTTAAAGGAACGAAGAGAGTATGCCATGGCTCTGACTGTGATAAAAATTCTAAAATTCAAAATTCCGTCTTATATTTACTGCACACTAACTCCCATGCAATCAGTGCATAACCGTGCGAATAGACACACTGCACAAATGCTCCAGATACCTCATCACAGAACCGAAAAATGCAAAGGTTCATTCCGTATTTCAGCTAGTAATCTCTGGAATAAATATAAATTGCACCAGTATTCAGGACTTCCTATCAGAGCGATAAAACACTCCCTTCATTGTAATCTATCAGCTATACAATTATCATGTTCAAGGTGAACAGATGTAACAACAAGAACTTCTATTGTCAACTGTATGTATAGGTTAAGTTTTTCTTTTCTTTCTTCATTTATTCTATTGTATTTAACCGCCCTCTGAATGAAGAGAGCTGCATAAAGAGGCTTTGTAGCCTCAGTGGCCTGTATAAGAGAAACAATAAATTCAAATTCAAATTCTCTGTATTTTCTTCATCCAAATAGCAATATATCAGAAAGTATGCAAGCAGACAGCTTTAAACTATGCACACGTATAGTACCTGACATTTTAGATTAATTTGGAGTAACTCATATACTTCAGTTCTACCAACATGATTCTAAGCCTGCTGATAGGACCAATTTTTAAATACATGTAACTCCTATACTATCAGTTGGATTTCAACCAAATTTCGTATGTGCTATGTGTAACATAACAGATATGACTATAAGTATTCTTAAGAGCAATCAGGGCTGCCAACTGTTAATAAATGCTGGCCCTAATATCAATATATCAGAAAGTATGCAAGCCAACAGCTCTATACTTTGCACACGTATAGCACCTGACACTCTAGATTAATTTGGAGTAATTAATATAAGTCTGTAGAGCCTCCGTGGCTTAGGCGGCAGCACGCCGGCCTCTCACCGCTGGGTCCGTGGTTCAAATCCCGGTCACTCCATGTGAGATCTGTGCTGGACAAAACGGAGGCAGACAGGTTTTTCTCCGGGTACTCTGGTTTTCCCTGTCAAAATTTCATTCCAGCAACACTCTCCGCTATCATTTCATTTCATATGTCATTCATTTAATCATTGCCCCAGAGGAGTGCGTCAGGTCTCGGCAGCCGGCACAGTTCATATCCTCGGCGCTAGATGGGGGCTTCATTCATTCCATTCCTGACCCGGTCGGAGACTGGAAGCAGGGTGTGGATTTTCATTTTCAATATAAGTCTGTGCTGCCAATATGATTCTATGCTTGATGATAGGTCCAATTTTAAAATACATGTAACTTCTATACTAACAAATGGATTTCGTGCAAAATTGGCACAACAAGATATCATAATATTTCAGTTTAGGCTATTTCTAACAAGCACACGCATGAAATTGTTGCCAACATGCTTTTACGCGTGCTGATAGATCCAATGTCCAACTGCATGTAACGTCCATTGGACTTCAACCAATTTTTTTATTCTGTACCTTAAGAGATGGAACTAAGAATATATTCAGTCACCAGGGCTGCCAACTTAATGCTCTATTAAGCTACATTATACCAGGTATATTTCGAACTAATTAGACATTTCGATATTACCAACTTAATTTCGTCATTATTCTAGATAGGTTCATATGCTGTGGATTAATCATTGGCATGAAACTTAATTTTAAGAAAAGTAGGCTCTTTAGTTCGTCACGGAACTTCTTGTTTATCTACATAAATCCGTTACATCCAAGAATCGGGGACTTTGTTTTGTACGGTTATTACGTCAATAAGGAGCTATATAAACATGATTAAATGAATGTCATTTTATTCAAAATGTCTACGAAGAGATTCTGTGACTGCAACCTACTGTATGCCCCCGTACTGTTTCCTTGCAGCTTTCTACGCCCGATGACGATAGCTACACCGCAGCAGTGGTCGATTATGCGGCCGTCGGTGACCCCAAAACTGACAAGCCTTTGGATGTAATCCGTCAAAACTGGGAGGAATACGAAAAATTAATTCAAGAGGCTGCCCGACAGGTATGTAAGTCTCCAATTCCAATATCTGCGACAGTAAGTATTTTTTTTACTTTTTTTATTTAGCGTATGGCTTTTAGTGTCGGGAGTGTACGAGGACATGTTCGGCTCGCCAGAGGCTGTAGCTGCTTCAAGCGGACACCCATAGGGTGAGCTACAAGTTCCGTTCAATTTCAAGTAGTTCCAACTTTCGCTACCAGATGTCACTAACACCTGGAGGTGAACGTTGGAACTATGATAGAGCGTTCCAACGAAATCTAACCTAGAAATTTAGCTTCACACAAGTTTAGTTAGTGGAAGGATCTTTCACTTGCCATAAATCTATGTCTTGGGACCGCTGGGTTTACTTCCCATCCAAAGGAACGTATACTGATGGATTTTAACGCTCTTAAAAATCCGACGACTTCAGCTGGGTTTGAACCCGCGATCATGGACACAGCACTTCAACTACGCCCCCGAAGCCGCCAGTAAGTCAATAAATAAGTCGCAAAACGGGATAGAGGCAATTATACTCAATGTAATGTCCTCACATTTATTTTACTTTTAGTTCTGTCGCTGCCAACGTGATACCACCTGGACTACGGTATCATCAGATCCAAAACGTCCCAGTGAGTTCCATCTGTTCGGACCCCTAAAACCTCATTTGGATGGCCGACGTTTTGAAACTAATGATAGCGTAGTCCAAGAGGTCACGTCGCAACCAAAAGATTTCTTTGCTGCCGGCTCTCAAGGACTTGTAAAGAGAAGGGATGAATATCTGAATGTACAGGTTGACTATGTACAGAAGTGAAATGAATGTCAGGACGTTATGTTGAATATTATTGCCTCTATCCTATTTTGCAACTTATTTATTGACTTACCAGAGCCTCCACGGCTTACGCGGCAGCACGCCAACCTCTCACCGCTGGGTCCGTGGTTCAAATCCCGGTCACTCCATGTGAGATTTGTGCTGGACAAAGTGGAGGCAGACAGGTTTTTCTCCGGGTACTCCGGTTTTCCCTGTCTCAATTTCATTCCAGCAACACTCTCCAGTATCATTTCATTTCATCTGTTATTCACTTAATCATTGCCCCAGGGAAGTGCGACAGGCTTCGGCAGCCGGCACAGTTCATATCCTCGCCGCTAGATGGGGGCTTCATTCATTCCATTCCATGACCCGGTCGGTCGACTGGAAACAGGCTGTGGACTTTCATTCAATATTGACTTACAATTGACCGTTGAATCTCCACCGAGTATCACGGCTTCTTAATACATCCGTCTTCCTCATTTCGTAGTGGCTAGCATTCTTGGCTGTTATCGTGGAGGCCTGGGTTCGATTCCCGGCTCTGCCAATAAATTAAATTCTGGTCAGAGGGCTGGAACAGGGTGAGGCAAACCTGAGAAAAGACAGATTCGATCCCTACCTCAGCCATCCAGGAAGTGGATTTTCCATAGTTTCCCCACTTCTACTCCAGGAAAATGACGGGATGGTACCTAAATATCTTGGTAGACCCGGGATTCAAACCCGGACGTCCAGGGTGAGAGCCAAGAATGCTAGCCGCTACACCAGCAAGTGGACTTACTCAGTTTTGTAATGAACAGTGAAGGTCACAAATCAGTGCTAAATGTTTCAACGTTTTTAATACTTAAGCGTGTAATGCTCTCGGCAGAGACCACAAAACCTCAAGAATAGGAAGAAGAAGAAGCAGAAGTGCAAAGTGTTTATGTAATAATTTGGTCATTTGCTGCAATAAAGTTCTTTTTAAATCAAGTAGACTGTATTATGCTCTTCAGTAACCTATTATTTAACTTGTGAGTTTTTCTGTGTCCTTTCGAAATTTAAAATTGTTGCCAGCTTGTATAACTTTAAATAAAAACTATATTTTTTATAGGAAAGTACAAATAATGCAGAAATAGAAATTCCATAATATTTATCAGTAGTAATTACCAAACTTACTAAGTTTTCTGACGGGATTTCTTGTATTTTCCTTTGGAGAGCAGAGACTGTTTGTGGGTGTCACTGTAGGTTTGGTAGTGTTTTGTAGAGCTATTTGTCTTGCATATTTCGATCTGATGATGCTCGCTTGGCGAGCGAAACGTGTCATCCCTTAGTTGTCTTCTTCAATAGTCCTCAACATCTATTACATAAAACAAAGTGTCCTGACTGACTGACTCATCATCGGCCAGCCAAAACTACTAAAGTTAGAAACATGAAATTTTGGGGATAATGTTCGTTGTATGTCGAAAGCGTCCACTAAGGAAGGATATTTGTATATTCAGGTTCTAAAGGGGTCTTAAGGGAGTTAAACCTGCATTTCATTGAATAACAATATCTCCCGATTGGTTTCATTGGGGGATGTGATACTCGGCATATAAACTCATCATTAAAAACAAGATGTTCAGTAAAGAACATATAGCCTACTTTCTCCTAAATGCATGGGTATTGTTATAACTCTTTGTCCTTTTCAAGGAGTATAATTGAATGTTGGTTGTAGTAGCTTGTTGAAATACAACGTGCAATAGGGATATTAAACATGAATATGAGGTGCCCTTTGCTAGTGCTACCTCTGTAAAAAAAATTCATTCAATTCGGTTTCACCGTGTTTGAATTGATCTGGGGAATGGATTTGCACACATACATGGCCGCTATTTGCAAACTATTGAGCTGTTGAACTTGTAGTCAGTCATAAGACGCTTTCCACAAAAAGGCATGTTGTTGCAAAATCCGGTAGAGATCAAATTATTAGGATGGTCGAAATATGATTTAAGCTTTTAACATTTGGGTGGCCGTCATTCCGTTTCCATCAAGATGGCGGCGATATAAAACATGACACTGAGGTGCCTTTTGCTAGTGCTACCTCTGTACCAAATTTCGTTCAATTCGGTTTCACCGTGTTTAAATTGATAGGGAGAATCGATTTGCACACATACTTGGCCACCATCTGCAAACTATTGGGCTGATGACATTGTGGTGTTTGAAGCCATATTTTCAGTGTTGCCTTAGTAAACAAGAGTTTAGTGCTTTTCAGTCGGTCAACACGAATGTACCCAAAAGAGATGGGTTATGCCCTAATCCTGAAATAAATTACATGAGATTAATAAAACACTAGGATGACCAGTTTCGATCGTCAAGCGATCATCATCAGATCCATTACACTTAGGCTACAAAATCTATGTTTGAAATACAGGTGAAATTATTTACAATATGTACAATTATTTAGTTGCAGTATTGGTACTGCAACTGTCAGTGTATGCTAAATGCAGTATATATGTTAGGTGAAATGCTAAATGGTGATAGCTATCCGGAGATTGTACTTTAGAGAGATTATATGGTTGTAAACTATGGTTAAACTATAAAATTTTTGGCTAACTACTTATCTGATTGTCTTCCGTATTACAGCTACTCGCAGTTTTCGTGCTTACTGGAACTCGCTGTACGGTCGACTGCGGTGGTTATCTTAACGACTGGTTTTTCCCCTGCCTCCTCCCCCCTGTCCCTACGTGCTGTGGGGAGTGATAGCGATGTGTTTATGTGAGGTGTTGCCAACCTAGATAAGATGTATGTTATTGAATGAGGTGGGTCCACAACTATTAAAGACCGTGGATTGGCCCTCGCCACGCGTGGAGCATAACCCATTCGAACTAAGCGTTGACGGTCTTATGAGGACGTCCCGGCACCTTCAATACTGCCGCGAATATGGGCCTTGGTTTATTGCGGAAGCAAAGTACATCGTACACCTGATCCAGATAACATTTACCTATTAAAAACCCCCTAATTTCCCCCCTTTTTTTTATCTAGCTTGGCTGTGTCGCTAAATTGTGTTTTGTTTCCGACAGGGTGTGTTTTTTAGTAGCGTGAAGAGGGGTGAGCTCTCCATGAACGTGTGTTCATTTAGATTGTTGGGATTGTTTCGTTTGGCTAGGTGTATCTCGATTGCTTCCTTTATGTCAAGAGCTCTGCCTTTCGATTCGTGATGGATTATTTTAAGGTCCGACTCTATGTTGGTAAAGCTGTGCCCTGCGTCACACATATGTTCGCACACGGCTGAATGTGTTCCGTATCTTATCGCATTCCTATGTTCATTATAACGTGTGTCTACTCGCCTTCCACTCTGCCCGATGTAATTAGCTTGACAATCGGTGTTTTGGCACGTTATAGAATATACCCCTGACCTTGAATACGGGTCACGGGTCACGACATTCAATTGCAACTAAGTAATTTCTGGCACGCGGCCCAATGGGACAGATTCACCGAGCACCTGCATGACAACATCAAAATCAGAGCAACGAGGAAGCATGAAACGCTAGAAAATAAATTAAGAAAACTAAGAGAAACACAAAACCATCAATCTAACGAACAACACACGAATAACAATGAATTCAATTTCCACAGCAGAGTAAACAACAGAACGAAAGTAACCTTTTCTCAAGGTGAAATGAATATGTTAGACAAAGGTTTGAAATACAACTGCACAGACGCACACACGAACCACAATATAAAACAGTTAATCACAGATATTGAGATAGCCAGTCACAAGCTCCCAGCAGAAGACAGGGAATTGACCAAAAATCTCGCCACCAACGAAGCCAAAAAAATCCTCAAACGAGAGGGCGATAGCAATAACATTCAAAACAACAAACAGCTCAAAGAAATAAAGTCGTTGAAACAAAAAATAAAAGAACACGACTTAATCATCACAAAAGCAGATAAGGGAAACACTACAGTAATTTTGAACAAAACAGAATACATTGAAAAAACAGTCGAATTCCTAAACAACAACGAAATCAAGGAATTAACAAAAGACCCCACCAACAAATTCCAAAAACAAATAAAAAGTGCGCTAAAAGAAACAGAATACATACTGACCAAAGCCGAAAAATCAAAACTAATAAACATGAACCCGAAAATACCGTCATTGAGGGGACAACCAAAAATACACAAAAAGGAATGCCCAATGAGACCAATAGTCAATTGTAGGAATGCCCCTAATTACAAAATCAGCAAAGAGTTACTAAAAATCTTAAAATGCCGTCTTTCCAACGACAAAAACAACTCTGTAAAGAACACAACGGAACTAGTAACAGCATTGAACACCCTACAAATGAAACCTAGCTTCAGGCTAGTATCCTTCGACGTAACTAACATGTACACCAATATTCCGATTATTGAAGCAATCAACACTATCGAAAACAACTTAAAATCCAACAATTCGGTAAAAGAAATTGAAGAGATTGTGAGATTACTGAGGGTCGTTCTCACCCAAAACGTGTTTCAATTCGACAATAAAATATACACACAGAGAGAAGGCCTAGCAATGGGATCGCCACTAAGTGGGTTAATCGCTGACATCTTCATCAATGCACTAGAAAATGCGTTCTTAGAAAAGACTTCAACAAAGGGAATAGTAATATGGAAAAGATACGTAGATGATGTAATTTGCATCTACGATACTGAACTAACAAGCGAAGATACAATTCTCCAATCCATTAATAGCCTTCACCACTCTATCAAATTCACTAAGGAATCCGAAATAGACCGGAAAATAAATTATCTCGATATAACTATTGAACGTAAAGACAACGACCTTTCATATTCCATATTCCGGAAAGCAACACAAACCTCGCATGCAATCGACAATCAGTCTAATCACCCCAGTACGCACAAACTAGCGGGTTTCAATTCAATGGTGCACAGAGCTTTAAACATACCCATGTCAAAAGACAACTATAATAAGGAAATAAGAACTATTATGCAAATAGCAAAGGAAAACAACTTCTCGCCAAGCAAAATAAATCAAATTATAGCCAAACATAAAAATAAAGATAAAACGATTCCCAAACCGGACAGTAATGAGAAAAAATTTGCGCGTTTCAACTATGTGAATGCGAATACATATAAAATCACTAACCTATTCAAAAAACAAGGCATAAAGATAGCTTTCACGACGAAAAACACAACCGCTAGGCACCTCCTAAATAGTAATCTAAATAAACGTGACCCGTATTCAAGGTCAGGGGTATATTCTATAACGTGCCAAAACACCGATTGTCAAGCTAATTACATCGGGCAGAGTGGAAGGCGAGTAGACACACGTTATAATGAACATAGGAATGCGATAAGATACGGAACACATTCAGCCGTGTGCGAACATATGTGTGACGCAGGGCACAGCTTTACCAACATAGAGTCGGACCTTAAAATAATCCATCACGAATCGAAAGGCAGAGCTCTTGACATAAAGGAAGCAATCGAGATACACCTAGCCAAACGAAACAATCCCAACAATCTAAATGAACACACGTTCATGGAGAGCTCACCCCTCTTCACGCTACTAAAAAACACACCCTGTCGGAAACAAAACACAATTTAGCGACACAGCCAAGCTAGATAAAAAAAAGGGGGGAAATTAGGGGGTTTTTAATAGGTAAATGTTATCTGGATCAGGTGTACGATGTTCTTTGCTTCCGCAATAAACCAAGGCCCATATTCGCGGCAGTATTGAAGGTGCCGGGACGTCCTCATAAGACCGTCAACGCTTAGTTCGAATGGGTTATGCTCCACGCGTGGCGAGGGCCAATCCACGGTCTTTAATAGTTGTGGACCCACCTCATTCAATAACATACATCTTATCTAGGTTGGCAACACCTCACATAAACACATCGCTATCACTCCCCACAGCACGTAGGGACAGGGGGGAGGAGGCAGGGGAAAAACCAGTCGTTAAGATAACCACCGCAGTCGACCGTACAGCGAGTTCCAGTAAGCACGAAAACTGCGAGTAGCTGTAATACGGAAGACAATCAGATAAGTAGTTAGCCAAAAATTTTATAGTTTAACCATAGTTTACAACCATATAATCTCTCTAAAGTACAATCTCCGGATAGCTATCACCATTTAGCATTTCACCTAACATATATACTGCATTTAGCATACACTGACAGTTGCAGTACCAATACTGCAACTAAATAATTGTACATATTGTAAATATTTTCACCTGTATTTCAAACATAGATTTTGTAGCCTAAGTGTAATGGATCTGATGATGATCGCTTGACGATCGAAACTGGTCATCCTAGTGTTTTATTAATCTAATGTAATTTATTTCAGGATTAGGGCATAACCCATCTCTTTTGGGTACATTCGTGTTGACCGACTGAAAAGCACTAAACTCTTGTTATTGGGCTGATGATCTAGCAGTTTGGTCAGAATATGCTTCCCACATAAAGATTTGTTGTTGCAAAATTTGGTAGAGCCTAGATTATTAGGTTGGACGTAATTACATTTTAGCCTTTAACATTTGGGTGGCCGCGATTACGTTTCCGTCAAGATGGCGGTGATATAAAACATGACACTGAGGTGGCCTTTTCTAGTGCTACCTCTGTACTAAATTTCGTTCCATTCGGTTTCACCGTGTTCGAATTAATAGGGGGAATCGATTTTCACACAAAGATGGCCGCCATCCGCAAAATATTAGGCTAATGACCTATTAGTTTGGTCAAAGGATGCTCCCTCCATAATGGTATGTTGATGCAAAATTTGGTAGAGATCGGATGATTAGGTTAATCGTAATTTGATTTAAGCTTTGAATATTTGTGCGGCCGCCATTACGTTTCCGTCAAGATGGCGGCGATATAAAACATGACACTGAGGTGCCCTTTGCTAGTGCTACCTCTGTACCAAATTTCATTCCATTCGGTTTCACCGAGTTCGAATTAATAGGGGTAATCGATTTTGACACAAAGATGGCCGCCATCCGCAAACTATTAGGCTAATGACCTATTAGATTTGTCAAAGGATGCTTGCTCCATAAAGGTATGTTGTTGTAAAATTTGGTAGAGATCGAATGATTAGGTTAGTCGTAATTTGATTTAAGCTTTGAACATTTGTGTGGCCGCCATTACGTTTCCGTCAAGATGGCGGCGATATAAAACATGACACTGAGGTGTCCTTTGCTAGTGCTACCTTTGTACCAAATTTCGTTCAATTTGCGCTCACCATGTTCGAATTGATAGGGGGGGACAGTCATTCAGAGTACACACACTCACACACACACACACACACAGACTCACACACACACATACACACACACAGACAGACTCACTTTTTTTTCGCCCTGTAGTGATCTCATAAGTCTACTTTCATTTCTTGCAAAAATCGAAAGTAGGCTAATTTAGAAGTCACGTGTCTGAGGGTTTTTCGATGAGGTGTATATTATGAGGTGAAAGGGGTGCAAAGTGGGGGTTGATGGATTCATAATGGAGCGTGTATCTCTTAAAGGACATAGGTGAGGAGTTTAAAACTCAGCGGAAAAATAACAGCTTAAAAAATAAGTAAATAGGCGTTTGACGGTTTTTTCATAAATCCAATTTAAGTGGCCCATGGGGAGGGGTGTAATTCGGGGGGGGGGGGGGGAAAGAAAACAGGAACGAAAGTGTCCTAACTGATTGACTGACAGACTCACTCATCGAACTCAGGGGGGAAAACTGCTTTAAAGTAAGTAAATAGCTGTTCGACAGGTTTTTTTTTTCATAAACCCTATTTAAGGGGTTCATGGGGAGGAGTGATATTCTGAAAAGAGAAAATTGAAGGAAAAAGTCCTGACTCACTCACCATAGCCCAGACAAAATTATTGTAGTTAGAAACATGACATTTTGGGGATATGATCATTGTATGTCAAAACCGTCCACTAACGGAGGATTTTCGGATATTCAGGTTCTAAAGGGGTCTTAAGGGAGTTAAACCTGCATTTCATTGAATAACAATATCTCCGGCTTGGTTTCATTGAGGGATGTGATACTCGGCATATAAACTCATCATTAAAAATAAGAAGACATGTGTCTGAGGGTTTTTCGATGTGGTGTATGTTATGAGGTGAAAGAGGTGAAAAGTGGGGGTTGAAGGATTCCTAACGGAGCGTGTATCTCTTAAACGACATAAGCGAGGAGTTTGAAACTCAGCGGAAGAAAATCAGCTTAATAATACGTAAATAGGTGTTTGACCGTTTTTTCATAAATCAATTTAAGGGGCCCATGTGGAGGGGTGAAATTATGAAAAAAGAAATTTGAAAGAAAAAATCCTGACTCACTCACCATCGCCCAGCCAAAATTATTGAAGTTAGAAACATGACATTTTGGGGATATGATCATTGTATGTCAAAACCGTCCACCAAGGGAGGATTTTCGGATATTCAGGTTCTAAAGGGGTCTTAAGGGGGTTAAACCTGCATTTCATTGAATAACAATATCTCCGGCTGCGTTTCATTGAGGGATGTGATACTCGGCAAATAAACTCATCATTAGAATTAAGAAGACACGTGTCTGAGGGTTTTTCGATGTGGTGTATGTTATGAGGTGAAAAAGGTGAAAAGTGTGGGTTGAAGGATTCCTAACGGAGCGTGTATCTCTTAAACGACATAGGCGAGGAGTTTGAAACTCAGCGGGAAAAAACAGCTTAAAAGATAAGTAAATAGGTGTTCGACCCTTTTTTTTTCATAAATCAAATTTAATGGGTTCATAGGGAGGGGTGAAATTCTGAAGGAAAAAAAATCAAAGAAAATTTCCTGACTCACTCACTCACTCACACACTCATCATCGCCCAGCCAAAATTATTGAAATTGGAAACATGACATTTTGGGGATATGTTCGTTGTATAACAAAACTGTACACTAAGGGAGGATTTTCGGATATTCAGATTCTAAAGAGGTCTTAAGGGGGTTAAACTTGCCTTTTATTGAATAACAATATCTCACGGGTGGTTTCATTTGTGGATGTGATAGTCGGCATATAAACTAATCATTAAAACAAGAAGTTCCGTGAAGAACTATACAGCCTACTTTTCATGCCAATGATTATTCTACAGAATATGAACCTATCTAGAATAATGACGAAATTAAGTTGCTAATATCGAAATTTCCAATTAGTTCGAAATACTGTATACCTGGCATAATGTATCCTAATAGAGCACTACAGTTGGCAGCCCTGATGACTGAATATATTCTTAGTTCCATCTCATAAGGTACAAAAAATACAAAATTTGGTTGAAGTCCAATGAATAGCATGGACGTTACATGCAGTTAAACATTGGATCTAACAGCGCGCGTAAAATCATGTTGGCAACAATATCATGCATGTATTGGTCAGAAATAATCTGAAATAATATGATCTATTGTTGTGCCAAATTTGAATGAAATCCATTAGTTAGTATAGAAGTTACATGCATTTTAAAATTGGACCTATCAGCAGGCTTAGAATCATGTTGGCATCACTGACGTATATTAGTTACTCCAAATTCGTCTAGAATGCCAGGTACTATACGTGTGCAAAGTTTAGAGCTATTGGCTTGCATACTTTCTGATATATTGATATTAGGGTAACAAAAATAGGGACAGCACATATTAACAGTTGGCAGCCCTGGTTGCTCCCTAGAATACGCATAGTCATATCTGTTATGGTACACATAGCAAATAAGAAATTTGGTTGAAATCCAAATGATAGTATGGAAGTTACATGTATTTAAAGTTGGACCTGTCAGCAGGCTTAGAATCATGTTGGTAGCACTGACGTATATAAGTTACTCCAAATTAATATAGAATCTCAGGTACTATAGGTGTGCATAGTTAAAAGCTGTCGGCTTGCATACTTTCTGATATATTGATATTTGGATAAAATAAATTAGGAGCATTTATTAACAGTTGGCAGCTCTGGTAGGTCTTAAGAATACGCTCAGTCATATCTGGTTATGTACACATACAACATACGAAATTTGGTTGAATTCCAATTGATAGTGTAGAAGTTATATGCATTTAAAAATTGGACCTATCAGGAGGCTTATAATCATTTTGGCAACACTGCCATGTTTGGCCTCCTGGAAATTAAACTGAAATATTATGATCTGTACGTGTGCCAATTTTGAAATAGCTCCCATTCATACATTCCAAGATATCCAACATGGAGCTCAAATTTCAATTTAAGGGGTTCATGAGAGGGGTGAAATTCTGAAAAATAAATGAAAGAAAATGTCCTGACTTACTCACTCACTCATCATCGCCCAGCCAAAATTATTGAAGTTAGAAACATGAAATTTTGGGGTTATGTTCGCTGTATGTCGAAAACGTCCACTAGGCAAACTAAGAAATGGCGGCAAAGTGCTAAGTGTAATGTCCTTATAAATCACGAAGTTATATGTAGAAAGAAAGCCGTGTGCGTATACTCCTTCAAATGTTGCGGATTGCGGGTAAGAACAACTAGCCGTGGAATTGTTAGGGAAGTTATATTAAGAGTGTATCAAGCCAAAATTCCATGTTAATTAAACAAGCTCATGGCGCGTTTAAAGTGAGGTTAAGCCTAGCATGTTACACATCACCCACTTAAACAACAAATCCTCTCCTAGCGCTTCAGTGTCGGGTGAATCACTCGGGAGCGGGAGTGCTTCCCTGTCGCTAATGCGGGAAGACGTTTAGCAAATGAAAACCCCCAGAAGCAGGGCAGGTTCGCGCAGGGCGGATCATTTAAGAACAGGAAGGCTTCCCTGTCGTCAAGGTAAGAAGGAGTTTAGCAAGTGAGGACACACTGAAACAGTGCACGTTTGCGCGAGACGCATCATTCAGGAACGGGAAAGCTTCCCTGTCAACAAGGCGAGAAAGAATTCAGCAGGCAAATCTTACAAAGGAAGTGGTCCATACATACACCCTCCGAAATGTTGTTAAAGATGGCGGCAAGTGACAGACCTCGTGTTTCAGTAGCTCTGACATATTACAGTGTTTTAGTAGTATTTTACCTGTTCAAGTGTACTATATGGTGTGCAACTGTGCCTGAAAAGATTTCCGACCGCAGTGATGTGTCGTGTGATCAGAAAATTCTGTGGTACTGCGCAGAGAGACATTTTACTTTCTCGACCGCTGCAGCTTGTAACCTCCCAGTGTTCCGCCATGTTTCCACCACACCTCGTGGATCTGTACAACATTGTCGTGCTTCCTCCAGTACTGTTTACTTGATACTACTACTACTATCAGGTGACATTCATTTAAACCCAGGACCCCTTAACCTCTACTACCAGAACGCACAGAGCATCAAAAATAAACTAACCGACTGTATAGCAGATATAACCGAAATCAATCAATTTGATATCCTCTGCCTCTCAGAAACATGGTTGTCAGACTTCGTATCTTGTGGGGAACTTCCGTTTTCATCTGAGTTCAATGTGTTTCGGCGCGACAGATCCTCAAGGGGTGGTGGTGTTGCAATCGCAGTTCATAACAAACTGAAGGCAAAACATCGGCCTGACTTAGAAACTTCCTGCGAAATAATATGGGTTGAGATTATTATCCCAAAAAGGAAGAATTTACTCGTAGGTTGCTTCTACCGCCCACCTTCCAGCAAAATTGACACCTTAGAAGAATGTTTCAACTCTACTGTTCTTGCCCTCAATCAAGAAAATGAAAGTGTTGCTAGGCGATTTTAACTCCCATATCACCTGGACATCAATAGACAATGGTACCATACACTCTCCCCAAATACGAGTAGATACTTTCATTTTATCAAATGTTATAAACGGTCTACATCTGAAACAGTTCAATCTACACCCAACAAGGAAATCCGAAACACTGGACCTCATATTTTCAACCCTGCGCAATGTCACTGTGACCGTTGGAAGAAATATCCTGAACACCGACCATAGCTCAATAGAAGCCACTCTCCCCGTCCCAGCGAGCAGACATAAAAATAGCCCCACCACCGATAAGAAAGCTTTCCCTCTTTGGAGAAAGGTCGACTGGCAAGCTGTCAATCAGGATTTATCATCTCTACCCTGGTGCCTGCTAACAGCTGAGAGAGACGTAAACAGCGCAGTGGCCTTGTTTGAGGATTTACTTTACTCGGCCATTAAACAGCACGTTCATTTCTCCGTACCCAAATCCAACAAATACCCGCACTGGCTAAGTCAAAACACCAAACTCCTTCTCCAAAATAAAACTCGAGCGTGGTCACTGTGGAAATCAGTTCCTAATCCTCATACACGCAATGTATTTATTCACCTACGGAAAATTTCGAGAGTTCATATGACAGAAGATTACAACCGCTACATTTCTTCCATAACAGGAAATCTCAAGAATAACCCGAAGAAGTTCTGGACACTTATATCATCCCGTAGAAAGACTCCCAGAATTCCACTTAACCTAAACCTCCATAATGAAGAAATCCCATTTGAATTGAGGTCCACACATTTCAATGAATATTTCCATTCAACCTTTTCAGATCCCGTGCCAATCCCCAGTCCCCCTCAGCTTACCAGCGTCTGTTCTGATTCACTGTCTCAAATTTCAACGACCCCCGATGAAATTCAAAATATTTTAAAAAGTCTTCCCGCAAACAGATCTACCGGACCATCAGACATAAGCCCTATATTCCTGAAAAACACCTCTGCATCTCTCAGCATCCCCTTATCCATGATACTCAACTGGTGCATGACTTGCGGCACTTTTCCTGACTCATGGAAAAGAGCTGATGTCACACCTGTCTTTACGTGGCCGACGAGAAAGACAGGCCATGGCGCGGATCTGTGACGTCAGAGGAGTGGTGTCGCTCGCTCGCCGCATTGATTGCACCAAGGTATTCTCATCTATAGAAGCCTACCAATAGCCGAGTAATTTGTTATTGTGAATTTAAGGATACTCAAAAATAAAGTTAAAAGCTGTGGAAGAAATCCACCCCTATCACTAGCTCAAAACCTTAGAGCAGTAGAATATTAAGCAGTGTAATACAAACGTTGAATGGATGTTCCAGTTTATGCAGATATACAAAACTGTACATATTATCCTCTTATCTTCGTTCATCAATAAGTTGTTTCCATATATACCAGTTTACATGTGAGTTTAACTTTAAAAGCAGCTGGAATTTTAAAAAAAGAAGAAACAACCAAGCATTGCATTAGGAGAAAGTATTCAGTGCTTCATTTATTGCAAGGGAAGGGTCATTCATGCCCCAAAATAATAAAAACGAATATAAGAAATTTGAGCCTACACTCGTGGTTTTTAGCATTTTGCTTTTTTGAGAAGGCCTACCATAAGACAATCTTTTTCAACAACAAAAATTTAATGCATAGGACTACTTCAGATACATATATGAATTGCTGAGATTATACTTACCTCCTTTAGCAGAGAGCCTTTTATCTGACACCAATCCCCTACAGTGGCAGGTTTACTTCTTGTGGCAACTACCTTCATGTTGGACATGTTTAACGGTTCTCTCCCGTTCCCAGTTAGGCTTAGGTCAAATTTATGGTTTTATGGGCTCAAGATTTTTATAACGAAGTATATTACTACAAATGAAGGACCTTGGAAACTTATTCATTGTGAGTTAATCCAGTGGATTGAAATGTCGTGGATATCAGCCCCATGCACTTATGTGTGTACTGTACTTGTAATAGAAAAGGATATGGTAGTGGTTTTCAGTTAGCTTTTATTTACAGTTGAGTTGGGAAGACACTTCCAGGATGCAAGGAGTGGGATTCAAATCATTCTATCAAGAGCCTTTGTGCGAAGCTTTGAAGACTAAATCCTATATCAGGTTTCAAATACTCCTTCGCAAAACAGGTCATCTGGACAAGAAGCCACTTTACTTACCCCTACTCCATGTAGGTGGAACTGTTCCATTTATTAAAATTAAAGAAAGACCATACTTGCCATTGTAATTTGGATCTATGCTGGCTACACGGACATGGTATCTCCCTCCCAATAAGATGTCCAAGATCTCCACCAAATGTCAAACGAGACCCTTCAAATTATTCAAATGAAAGCATTCCTCAACTTTTAATTATTTTTTCTATTTTTTGTTTCACCCTGGTGGTCTAGGGATGAAGAATTTTATAACATACCCAGTCCCCCCCTTCCCCTTCCTCCCAGAAAATATCGCATAATCCTCACCACATCCATTCCCCCTGAAAAAGAACATGGGCATCCTTGCAGGCCACATGGAAAATAAGCAGTTAACAGTACTACACACTGGGTAAATCGGTTTGAAATGGGTAAATATAGAGCTTTAACAGAGAATTATGGATGTGGTGATTGGTAGGGCCCTGGAGTACAAAACTATGCCCGTATCTTCAAGAACACTAGCAAATTGCAAGTAATCTTCCTCCAATGACACAGTAATGTTTACACTAAATTATAATAAGCACACACAAAATGTATTACAGACATTATTTTATTTAGGATATTGGTTATAAATATAAGCATCTCAAGCACATTAACAAATTGTCTGGAAGAATCTTAGAATGTAGAAAATGAAGTTTGCAGGTTTCACCAAGTAGGCTATAAAGGTGATATCTTGCTGATCTTGGATATATTACTGACGATTATTAGGATCTAATATCCTCCAGCTATTAATATTCTCAAAAAATCCTGCACTGCACATAGGGCCTACAGCCATTATACCCTGCTGATGATTCATGATCTCTTCAGGATTTTAAATTTTTCTGACACCATTTCTCAATCTCACTGGAGCTTAGTGGGTTACAAATTCATCGTTACAAAGATGCATGAACACAATTTGAGGACTGGACATGTCTAACTTGATTCCAGCTGCCTTGCTACTGTTTCCTTATGCAGTACAAAATCACTATCAATTATATTGGTATCTTGCAGCCTTGGCAACGATAGAGTCTTGTATTAACTCTTGTACTATTTTCATCTCTAATTTATCTCAACAAAACAAGCCTGCCAACTTGTGTCAATAGCTTTAATGTGGACATGGAATGGAATTCACACTTACAAAATTCCCCTAGACACAAAATTGCATCTTCCATGACAACGTGGACAACACTTAGGGTTTAAACGCTGCATACATGTTAAATTCTATGTGTTATACTCTGATTTACAAAATATGAACGGTGCAAGCTGCCATCCGCTTGAATAGTGAGGTGAGGAGTGGAGACAAGAGGGGTAACTGTGTCCATAGCAACAGCGAGCAGTGTTGCAATGAATGCTGACACAACAGTGAGCACATGGTTTGACGCAGTGTTCTACTGTGAACTAACTCGTCACTGCCATTAGTAATATCCCGTGTATATATTGAAGTGCATTTGCTTATTCTTTCATAGGCTACAGTAAACGTTATCCTTCTGTTTTTGTTGGAAGCGTGTGTATATACAGATTTTGAGTTTATTTCTTTTATTTGCATCATCGTGTCTATTTTCGTTGTGTAAAAATGGCATCGGTACATGCTCGCGGAAGGCCCAGGATCCATTCTCTGCGACAGAACAACTTCAGGCCGTGGTGTGACTCTCCATAGCCAAGTAAAGGAGATGGTATGTGCGGTGAGGAATTTTATGGAGGAAGAAGAGGAAAGTATGCGCTTACGGGAGAAACCTCTGATTCCATTTGTTCAGGTGAGGAAAAGAATTTCCAAGACTCTTGGTGTGAGTGAAATCACTGCATACTGAGTGACGGAAGGGAAGTTCCTGTCTGATGATGCTGGCCCGTCTAAACTATCAACTCCAGGGAAGAAGAGGCATAGAGAAGGGGTGGTCACTAATTTAGATGGCTTTCAACAAGATGCTGTTAGACGGCATATTTATAGATATTATTTTAGGAAAGAAATTCCAACATGTCGCAAACTTCTTGTTTTTGCTAAGAGAGGCACAATTATTTCAAGGAAGCCTTTCTTCACTGAAAGTGTTGCACGATCTGGGATTTAAATATAAGAAAATTAATGGGGGGAAGGTGATCATGGAGAGGCCAGATATTGTGGCTTTGAGGTGTCAGTTCCTACATGAAATGGGGAGACCCTACTGAGTTGTAGGCCAAAAATTACAAACAAAAAACCAAAATCTGGTTTCATGCCCTAGAAGTTACCTTATCACTTGGGGCACTTAAATATACATTTGTTTTTTATGTACGGCCATTTTTAAATACCTTACGGGGGCTTTTAAAGAACACGTGCTTAGGTCTTGATATGGGCAACGCCTACTTCCTAGAACCAAAAACCCCCTCAATTTTGTTGTAATTTCATACTCTTGGCCAAGATTATCATGCCAATCAACTGAATACAAGCTTATGGTGCCATCTGTTGGTCAATTTATCAGTTATGAGTAACCTAGGCAATGTTTGTCAAGTGTGAAACTTTTCTTACCGTACATGTTATTTTCTTATCCCATATAATTTTTAGCTGTATGGCATTCACTAAAAGAATATCATTACTATACACATGCACATATTTAACATCGAACAGAAGTATTTTGGTTTGTAGTAAAGTATAGGCCATTTTGGATACATAGTGGAACCATGGGTCTTTGTTTATTTTGATGGTCAGTGGCTTTAGTGAAGTTTATTCGCAAGAATTATATTTTTATTGGTTTACTGTGAGTGGTGGAACTTGTGTAAGTTAATGGTATTTTAGAGATTTGTGTGCAGTTTATTAGATGTATTCTGTATCTAGTCGATGGCGTAAACCGAAAGTCTGTGAAACAAAGAAATGGAATAGTGCTATTTTGAATGTTGACAAACAGTGGGGTGATATTACATGTGAAGTTAAGTAATGCAAGTTCAACAGCTACAACTACTTCTTCTGCCAGTGTCAGAAAACTGGAATAGGCCTATTTTAGTGAGGAGAATACTGTTAGACCTAGTGTTAATGACAAGCACATTCTCATTCATATATGGGTGCCCTCCAAAATTTGTTTACAGAACTGAGTGGTGAATGTGGCAGTAAATCTTCGTGTCAACGTCAGGGAGAAAGATGGGTTTAGTAATAAGTTACCTCTGAAGTGTGGGAAAAGTGATTTGTCAACTCAGGGAAGTCTTGATGCAGGAAATTCCACTAAAATACTGTTTTTCTTAATAAAGTTAGGTTTTTCTCAATACTATATTTTTCAGCATTTTAAATGTTCCAGTTGCCTGCCTTTTGATCCCATTACCTTCAAACTTGTTTTGCACATACAACTTTGTGGTCTTAATAATGTGTGGAATCCATTTTGAAAAATATTAATAACTTTCAGAAATATTTAGGTTCAAATTTGAAAAAAATGACATATTTTAACAGAACAACAGGTCATTCTAAGAAAAAAACATTTTAATAATAAACCATTTGCACTGATTTTAAAAGTAATACCAATTTTTATTTGTAGACCATTGATGATCATTCCATAGAAGTTTTAGATTGATAACTTTAAATTTGATTTACCTGGGACATTTTCAAAATTTGCATATTTATTACATAAAATGTTATAATTTCTAAATGACTGAACCAAATAGCTCCAAAGTTTAGAATTCCCTTAATTATGCTCACTTTAAAGAACCTTCAAAATTTGGTGAAAATTGGGTGAAAATAGGCTACTGGAAAATTCAAAACTTAAGTTAATAGGGCAAAAATGTTATCGATATTGTGTGGTTAGGTGAAATGAGGGTCAATGCTGGTCACACAGTATCTAAGGGTTGGAGTGACAACTCAGTTCAGGGGACAAGGAAGGGCCGTCAGGCAGAGGGGGTCGATTTATTATTCTATATGCCGGGCTATCACACGGCTTTGTTAATAATACACTTTTGCTCTTTAGGTCGAAAAGAACTCGTGATTACCATGAAGACATGGACTAAAATGGTTCCAGGAACAATTGTTACCCAACATCCCTGAACACAGTGTTATTGTAATGGACAATGCTTCGTACCACATAGGTCAGATAGAATAAGCTCCAACAACTTCAAGTACGAAGTCACGAATGTTGGAATGGCTAGACCACCATCGTGTAACCTACCATGCGACAGCTCTCGGACAAATGGAATCCTTCTCGGTAGTGCTGAATGAACATAGAACGAGCGATAACATTCTATATAATACATGAATTCGCCAAAATACCTTATAAAAGGATGAGAAATAAATCAGGAAGCAATGTTTTAATAGATGTTTCCTCCTCCGCCGTCTGTGACCCACCCAGCCATTCCAAATATAGCGAAAATTACAGCAGTGAGCGCCATTGTTCAAATCAATCTTCAAAAAAGTACCATAACAGTACTGCCAACCTCGCCCTTACGGTACTAAGTGAAACAAAAAAGTGCCCAATTTACTCTCTAGTGGGCATCATTCGTTCGCTGCACTCAGTTCACGACTCTAATTATGCTAGTGTGTGCAATATTTCGCATCTCTGTACGGCTGAAATGAGTGTTTTTTGTTATCTGCTCTGTAATAACTATGCAGTATATCGCTCTCCTGTAATAAGTATGTGTATTTTTTCCCGCACAACTGTGGTTTTGACAAAGGTTACAGCCTAACGCGCCCAGATCAATGGTTTTGTGTCAACCATGCCCCGCTAGTAGCGCGCGGCCAAGGCTGCACCTACACCCGACCATTCTTACCTACACTTTGTCCAATCCAATGGTTTTTGACAATGGTTACAGCCTAACGCGCCCAGATCAATGAATTTTGGCAATGGTTACTGCCTAACGTGTCCCGATGATTCTTTTTTTTATCAACAGTGATTTTGCATCCCACTTCTTTCTATCAACAGTGATTTTGTATCTCACATGTGTGCCTCGGTGCGTGCTGCTAGAGTGAGCCTTGATGACGGTTAAACGAGATCAAGTGCTATCGAAGCATGGCTGCTGTTTTTAAAATAGCAAAAAACAAAAACACATATTTACGTACTTTAGCACATATATGAGGTTCAGTAGTAAGTTTTAATTAGGGTTCCTAATTTCAATACGTAATATCGCCCAAAAAATGAAACAAGGACACAAGGTATGTAAAAGTACATTCATGTCTGCTACAAGTGTATAAGCCGCGTTCCACTTTCATTCAGAATTAATATCCTTCTCAACCTTATACAGCAGCGCAAGCCTAAACCCATGTAGGCTACCACGTGGATGAACTGGCGAGAAAGCATGGCCATGAGATCATCACGCTGCCCCATATCATTGCCACTTCAATCCTATAGAAATGATATGGGGTCAAGTGAAGGGTTATCTAGCACGGCATAATAAGAATTTCACACTCCGTGAGGTTGAGAAGCTTACCGTTTAGGCTATTAGGGAAGTGACTTCATAAAACTGGAAGCGTTTTGTGTTAATAGTGCAACGAGAACTGGATGAGGCTACGAAACGTGAATGTATACTCGATGATAGGGTAGATTGGTTCATAGTTTCCCTGGAAAGCAATTCCAGATCCAATTCAGACACAAGTGACGAAGAGGGGGCGATGAAAGGAATAGACCCATAATTAAGTTAGTAGCAGCTAGAGCGATTAGGCAACTAAAAATTCCCCTAAACTCGCGTGCATCGCAATGTTTAATTGACCCTTCACACGAATACGGCTGACACACCACAGATCCCAGTATTTGTGTCTTCCTGGAAACTTCTTGGAATGTTATGAGTCATGATCTGCCTCAGTGGCAACGCAGCATTTCCTCACGTGTTAGCTTTGACAACTGCCAGTGCTCATTATTGGTACCGGCAATACAGAGTATTCTTTGCGTACAAACACAAACCTAACCCCAGACCTCCTTGCTTGTACTAGGCCTACTAACAATAATTTTGGTCCAGATAGTCGCCTAACCAAGTAGCGACCAATGGCTTTGTCTCGCCATGACTTTAGAAGAGTACAGTTCAACTTTTCCATTAAAATGAACTACGGTAAAAGTAATTTATGAACATTCATGATCTTTCAAGAAATTATTCTTCTTTAGACTGAGATAGGCTACTCAATACTCCCAATAATGTCAAAAGTACTCAAATCAAACTTACCAAGCAACTTTTGAAGATTTGATGGATGAGGCAGATAAATATGACCACTCCGATGTAACTTTTTGTACACTGTTGACAAGTGAACATATTATATGGAAGCTGCCAAGAGTAACGTGTCTCCACTGTACCTACGATTGTTTACCTAACATCTAAAAAATTAATTTGCTCTATTAAAAATTATGAGGGTGTGCAATCATCACTCGAAAAACTTCTCTGTAGGGTGTTCACAGGAGCATTCACTACTGACAACTTTCTTCCATTTTCATCGCACTCAGAATTTTCAATGAACTGAAGTAGGCTAGTTCATCAAATGAATTTTTATCAGTAATGCAAAGAAAGTTTTGTGGAACTTAATGTTTGGGAATCTGCAACCCATTGACTCAATGCTGAGGTTATTTAGAATACACACAGAACCTGTAATTATGGGCACTGCATCACTCAAATTCTTCAAGTACTTCACCAACTTGTCTTCTGTCTTGATATGTGTCCATTCCTGCTTAAATTTATTCCTGTTGGAGGAGAAGTGTTCAGATATATCCGATAGACTGTGCACAGAATTCTCTTCTTCGTAGTGTCTGAAGTCTTCCAAGCTCGCTTCTATGGCTTTATCCGAGATTTTCTACCTCTGCATCACACAGTCTTCTAGAAGAAGGCCCAGGAATGGATAGCTATTCTGGCAAATTCGAAAATATTGAAGATACTGCATCAGGATTCAACTTCGGGTAACTCCTAGCAAATGTCTTTATTTCCCCATCAACTTGCTCTGTCCTGAAAACAGAGCTATCAGGAAAATGTTTTATACAAATTATAGGCTTGCTCACTTTAGAGAAGTCAGTGGGAATTTTTCTAGGCCATATATTTCTTAATTTTTCGTCCTTTGGGAGAGAAAATGTAGAAACATTTTCATGCTGGGATCTGTAATTGTTCTTACAGCCAGCCACATTACAGCATCTTGGCATTTTGATTTCCTGTAAAGAGACACATTCATTAAATATCTAACTTTAACTCAGATAATTAACTTAGCATGCATTCTAATAGTCCTTAACATCCACAATATTAGGCTAACGTAAGTTCGTACATAACCTGCACCACACTTGCGTTTGATTAACCTGTGTCATTAATGAGAAATAAAGTGTTAACACTTACCCTGTAGGCTACGTGATTATTGCAGCTACATGATGCACCACAACACAAGTTGGATGTAAAGTTGGACATGACACTTTATAAAACACTAACTATTCTCACACTGCTATTCACAAACAAGTCTTCTCAACCGGAGTCACTACTTCGCCTACGTCACAGACAAGATGGCTGCTCGCACTGGGGCCAGTATCTTTCGTGGGCCACGTGTCTTTAAATCAGGCAGCAAGCATGAAATTTCCTCATACAGACCTATATCTATCGTCCCTATACTCTCTTCAGTCTTCGAAAGAATAATACATTGCCGTCTCCTCACATTCACCAAACCACACCTCTCAGAAGAACAACATGGCTTCGTCCCTGGAAAATCATGTTTAACAAATCTGACTGTTCTGAACCATCACATAATTTCTGCAATAGATCAAAAATCTCAGCTAGATGTAATCTACGTCGACCTGGCCAAAGCATTTGATTCCGTGAACCATTTCCTTCTCCTCCATAAGCTTGCTTCACGATACAACGTACATGGATCCTTCCTATCCCTAATAAAAAGCTTCCTGTCCAATAGGCAACAACGGGTCTGTATCGTCCTGGCTCCCAGTCTTATCAGGAGTAACTCAGGGCAGTATCCTGGGACCCCTTCTCTTCGTGCTGTATATGGACGATATAAACACATGTGTGCAAAATTCTCCGTGTTCCCTTCTTCTATACGCTGATGACCTCAAGATATTCAGAAAAATTTCCAATTCTGACGACCACGCTGACCTCCAGGAAGCAGTGAATGAATACTTGTACTGATTGGTTCAACAAATGGAAGTTATCCCCAAATCCGAAAAAGTGCTTCAATGTGTCTTTCTCACTACTGAAATCTGGAAATCAGGCGAACTATAAAATATGTGGAAATAAATTGGACACGGTTTCTCAGGTGAGAGATTTAGGTATTATTCACGATGATAAACTGACATTCTCTCCCCACATTGACCATATCAAATCTCGCGCAATGAGCAGTCTTGGCATTCTATACAGATTCACAGAAATTAAAGACCTCACTGCACTTAAATTATACTTCACCACATATGTTCTCCCTATCCTAGATTTCTGTTCTCCAATCTGGTCTACTTCGGCTATAACCAATATTTCTAAATTGAACAGTGTCTTTAATTTCTTCATATCAATTGTCAAAGCTCGCAATCCCTCACTAAGGCACTTCGCCAAATCCGATATTCTAAACCAGCTCAATGTACTCGACCTGAGAAGCCGTCTACAATTTACTGACCTGTGTTTCTTACATAAAATTATGAATGGTTACACAAAATGTAACATGCTCTTAAGCTACTTCCCACTTCATGTTCCCTCCCGTTCAACACGCCAGAACCATTTACACCACGTACCTCGCCCACGTCTTGAAGTACAGAAGCGCTCTATTTTCCACCGTCTACCTACCCTTAGCAACTCCCTTCCAAACATTGACATATTCTCTCTCTATCGAACATTCAAACATAACATTAGAAGATCCCTTTCACCCTCTTTTCCTAACCCCTCGCCCTCCTAATCACTCACTACCCCAATCACTCCCTGCGTCCTTCCCGAGATTTATCCTTTCTGCCGTCACTGCCAATTGTTACCTGTTATTGTTGTTCTTGTTTTTGTTATTATTATTTGAAATTGTTAAATTATTAGTGTAAAATGACCTTTTCATGGTTGTATCTAATAATTGTTAAATAAATAAAAAAAAAATAAGGAAGGATTTTTGGATATTCAGGTTCTAAAGGGGGTGTTAAGGGGGTAGACCTGCATTTAATTGAATAACAATATCTCCTGATTGGTTTCCTTGGGGGATGCGATACTTGGCATATAAACTCATCATTAAGAATAAGAAGACACATGTCTGAGTGTTTTTCGATGTAGTGTATCTTATATTATGAGGTGTATGTGTGAAAAGTTGGGGTTGAAGGATTCCTAACGGAGCAAGTATCTCTTAAAAGACAGAGGCATATAGTATATCAGCTTGAAAAATGAGTAAATAGGTGGTCGACCGTTTTTTCCTAATCCAATTTAAGGGGTCCATGGGGCGGGGTGAAATTCTGGGGAAAGAAGTCCACTAAGGAAGGATTTTTAGATATTCATTCATCATCCCCCAGCCTAACCTATTGCAGTTAAAAACTTGACATTTTGGGGATATGTTCATTGTATGTCGAAATCGCCCACTAAGGATGGAATTTTGGATATGCATGTTCTAAAGGGGTGCTAAGGGGGAAAACGTGCATTTCATTGAATAAAAATATCTCATGAGTGGTTTCATTTGGGGATGTGATACTTGGCATATAAACTAATAATTAAAAATAAGCTGACACATGTCTAATGGTTTTTCGATGTGGTGTATATTATGAGTGAAAGGGGTGAAAAGTGGGGGTAGAAGGATTCCTAACGGAGAGTGCATCTCTTAAACGACATAGGCGAGGAGTTTGAAACTCAGAGGAAAGCAATCAGCTTAATAATAAATAAATAAATAAATAAATAAATAAATACCGGTAGCTGTTCGACCGTTTTTTCATAAATCCAATTTAAGGGGCCTATGGGGAGGGGTGAAATTCTGGTAAGAAAAAACGTCCACTAAGGGAGGATTTTTGGATATTCAAACTCATCGACCAACCATAATAATGTTATTGGTTTTACGTCCCTTTTAACTACACTGGCTTTTAGAGACGCCGGGGTGCCGGAATTTTGCCCCGAAGGGGATCTTTAACGTGCCAGTAAATGTACTGACACGGCTCCCTCGCATGTGCGCACCCTCAAATGCCAGCTGACTGCGCCAGGTTTCGAACCTGCAACCTTGGGCTCAGCAAGCGAGAACGTTACCCCTGAGCCACGCAGCCAGACCATCGACCAACCAAAACTATTAAAGTTAGAAGAATGAAATTTTGGGGATATGTTTGTTGTTTGTCGAAAACGTCTACTAAGAAGGGATTTTTGGATATTCAGGTTATAAAGGGGTGTTAATGGGGTTAAACCTGCATTTCATTGAATAACAATATGACACGACTATGACGCAGCGAAGCCGCGGGTACCTGCTAGTTATATATAAATCTTAATCACATGCAATTTACTTCAGGTTGTTTCGCATTTTCCAATAATCTTCTATACTAACATAATAAAGCTGAAGAGTTTGTGTGTTTATGTGTTTATGTGTTTAAACGTGCTAATCTCTGGAACTACCTGTCCGATTTAAAAAATTCTTGTTTTATATGATAGCCTGATTCAAGAGGAATAGTTTAGGCTATGTAGGGTTATGCTACACCTCTCAGGTGACCTTCAAGATTGATTTTTGTTCAGTAAGTCGGTAGAACAAGTGCTCCCGAACAGCTCTATCCGCAAGCGCTGGCGTTATGGTTAGTGATACGTACACCGTTTCACCGATCTGAACCAAAACTTGTATACTTACACTTTGGAACCCTGACGGTAACACTGTCTACGAGAAATTTATGACAGACCAGTCCATTCTCTGCATTTAGGCCCTTTGGTTCAAATCTACACCTTTTCACCGATCTGAACCAAAATGTGTATACTTACACTTTGGAACCCTGCGAGTAACACTGTTTACATGAAATTTCGGACAGACCTCTCCATTCCTTGCATTTAGGCCCTTTGACAGAAATCTACACCGTTTCACCGATTAGAACCAAAATTTGTATACTTACCCTTTGGAACCCTGCGAGTAACACAGTCTGCATGAAATTTCGGACAGAACACTCCATTCCCTGCATTTAGGCCCTTTGACACAAATCTACACCGTTTCACCGATCTGAACCAAAATGTGTGTACTTACCATTTGGAACCCTGCGAGTAACACTGCCTACATGAAATTTATGACAGACCGGTCCATTCCCTGCATTTAGGCCCTTTGGCACAAATCTACACCCTTTCACCAATCTGAACCAAAAGTTGTATACTTACCCTTTGGAACCCAACGAGTAACACTGTTTACATGAAATTTTGGACAGACCCCTCCATTCCCTGCATTTAGGCCCTTTGGCACACATCTATACCGTTTCACCGATCTGAACGGCAATTTGTATACCTACCCTTGGGAACCCTGCGAGTAACACTGACTGCATGCAATTTTGGACAGACCCCTCCATTCCCTGCATTTAGGCCCTTCATCATAAATCTACACCGTTTCTCTTAATTGCACCAAATTTTGCATACACTTTGAACCCTGCTGGTAACACTGTTATCTTGATATTTTGGACAACGCTCTCCATTCCCTACATTTAGAATAACGGACAAAATGATCTTGAAAACCACGTACTAAGGCCCTAGAACCATTCATGTCCGTAGTAGTGTAACTGTAAGATTATTTTAATAAGTCTGTTGTTGACGGGCAGTTCGGGCTGCATCACGTCGCCCCTACAAGTGTTCTGGTGCAGAATTGCGAAAATAGTTGCATCTTGCGCTGTTTATAAATTGCAGTCACGGGGAGTAATTAGTGCAAAAAGATTTATTAGGCCCCTTTAAACAGTTATCATCATGAAAATATTATGCCTCTGTATAAGTGCAATGGTGTTGGTGCAGTACATTGAGGTTATCAGCTGCAATAAGCGTTGGTGCTTTCAAATTTACCTTCATTTATTCTGAAACTTATCGTTAAGTGCTTTGTGGCGATAAATGATACTATTGCTACCTCAGTAGCTCGGGACAGCCGAAGTTTGCCAAAGAGTTCTGATTATTTTCCTACGGCGCTATGCGACAAAAGACGACACTATTGGTCTCTACATTTCTAACAGCCAATGAGATATAGGCCTTAGGCAGTGACTTTTGTTTCACTTACTCCTCTTTCTATTTTATTTTTTATTTTTTGTAAATTTGTTTGTAAATTACATGTGTCAGTGCTGTAGTTAGTAAATAGCAGTTTTCCTATTCATAATTATCATTACGGGAAATTGACCTGAATGTTACGTCCATTATACTGTACTACTTATCACCCCCACCACAACCACCATCACCACCACCACCAACAACACAAAAATATATATTTTTAAAATATTGGTTTCTGTTAGTTAAGTATCATGTGCCAGTTCTGTAGTAGTATTCATTATCATCCATAAAACAAATAAATCCACCGGGCGAAGCCGGGCACTACTGCTAGTATTATATAATACGCTAAGGCTAAGGTGTATGTTTCACAAACCGCAAGCTCCTAAACCAGAAGGAGTTAGAAGGTGTGGTTTGAACCAAAATCTTCCAAATCATCTCAGTAGTACAGGAAAAAACTTACATTTGTAGAAACGTCCACGGAAATAAATGTATTTGTTTAAAAAGTGTTTTTAAACAAATAAACAAGACGATAGCCCCTGAGAGAACTCTGTCGCCTACAGCCCGCATAGCACTAGAGGCGAACGGGTAGTCTGTACACAAGGGGCGCACACAACTCATTATGCGAGAGTTCTCGCACGGGTCCGCTAGTTTGAACTATTTGTGTATTGACCGACTGAAAGCTGCGATAATAATAGAAAAATTTATTGAAAATGCTCATTTTCTCACCAAATTTCGCGCGTGCACACATTAATTTACGTCATGTTGAGAGAACTGGATGTTATTTACACGTCGGACAACCCAGACAACGTGTGGAACCCTTTGCGGTTCTCCGGAAGATAATGTTAATTGAGTTCCAGACAAACAGTCTTCAAGAATGAGGATGCAATCTAATTTATCCTGCATCCTATTGGATCGTGACGTGAGTCACTGGGGTCCTAACACGCTCAATTAACTCGTCGCGACGCCGAGTCTTCGTCTTCCTGGCTCCACATGACTTATGTATTCACATGGAGACTCAAAAAACTGATGAGCAAGTGTGGTATAATAACGTCTCCCAAATAGACACCGCTAGGGTGACATTAATAATAATATTAATGAAACTAATCATACTAATAATACAGGATGAAACAAGATATGGCATACAGAGACTCCACAATATAGCTTCAAAGGCAGGCCTCCAGATATCATACGAGAAAACCAAGTACAAGGAAAATCTACATCAAAATAGCAAACGAACTACGCTAGAATTGGAAAACGCACAATTTCACAGGTTTCCTCCTTCAAATATCTTGGAGAAATCATACTACCATCAGGATCAGACTGAAGTGTCAATGTAGAAAGAACCACCAAACTCCATAAGGCGTACAGACTGACATGGAATTACTACAACAAAATAGTCATATCGCGTAATGCAAAATTACGGCACTACAAGACAGTTGTATTGCCTGAAGCTTTATATGTCTCAGAAACCGTATGCCTGGGTGGCCACTCTAAAATTGCAGACATTGAAAAACATGAACGGAAATTCTCCGGAAAGTGTATGGTCGCACGAGAGAAAATGAAATGTGGTTTAAGAGGAGAAAAGCTGACCTCTACTCCTTCACTGGCTGGTACACTGATACAATTCCTGGGTGTCTTAGTATGTGTCCTACCAACCTATATCTTCTCTTCATTTGTAGTCCCCAGAAGCATCTCTCCTCTCCCACTCGTCTTCTTACCTCTTCGTTTGTAACTCTATCTACCCATCTGATCTTCATCATTCTCCTGTAACACCACATTTCAAACGCTTCAATTCTCCTCTTTTCTGCTGCACCAATAATCCAAGTGTCACATCCCTAGAGTGCCACGCTCCAGACAAAGGCTTTCATTAATGCCTTCCTAAAAACTAAATCTAAATTCGATGTCAACAGATTCCGTTCTTTTGCAGAAATGCTTTCCTTGCCTGAGCCAACCTACTTTTTATATTCTCTTTGTTTCGTCCATCACTGGTTATTTTGCTTCCTAAGTAACAAAAGTCGCCTACTTCCTTTAACTTTTCACCTGTCAGTTTGATGTCCATAGAGGTTTTTGATTTATTTCGGCTGCATTTCAATTTTTTTTTTACATTTATTAATTTTCATCATGTATTCTTTCCGTAAGACGGAGTCCGTACCATTCAAAACCTCATTCAAATCCTCAGGCGTGTCGGCCAAGATGACGATATCATCAGCAAATCTCAGAGTTGAAATTATTTCTCCTTGAATCTTCTCTTCCAGTTTAAACTTTTCTCCAATTTCCTTCATTGCTTGATCAATGTAAAGATTGAAAGGTATGGGTGATAAGTTGCAGCCTTACCTTACACCTTTCTGAATACCAGCTTCTCTCTCATGTCCTTCAGCTCGAATGACTGCTGTCTGGTTTTTGTATAGATTGTAGATCACCCTCCTACCCTGTACTTTATTCCAATCGTAGGGATAGCTATCTTAAGAAAAGGGGACAACATTGACTGAATCCAGCAGGCTTGTGTGGGGAGTGATCAGTGATGGGTGAAGACAGCCTTCTTGGAGGCCGGTTGATGAGTGCTCGCTGGAAATAGCTTCCTTGATTCAGTTACCGCCCCTCTCTGCTCAAGGCCGGATGGAGATCCTCGTCGGCCCGGAGACCAATAATTGAATTCTGGAACATCTCTTCTTCCGACAGGAACGGGAAGGAGACAAATTATCGGTTAGTAATGCACTTAACCATGCCAGCTCATGCATCCCATCATTTACTGCAGTAGCATATGCGGAAATGTGGCCCGGACTATTACCTACCTACCCAAATTAGAAAGGTTGGCTGCAATGTGTATTAAGTCAAAAATATGATTATTCAGAGAAATAGGTCATCTCCCCTGTTTAACCTTTTTGTTACTGGCTGCGTGGCTCAGCGGTAAAGTTCTCTCCTACTGAGACCAAGATAGCGGGATTTAATCCCGGAGCGGACAGTTGGCATTTGATGGTGCTTAAATGCGAGGGAGCCGTGTCAGTCAATTCACTGGCTCGTTAAAGATCCCCTTGGGGGCAAAATTCCGGCACCCCAGTGCCTCTAAAAGCCGCAATAGTTAAAAGGGATGTAAAATCCGTAACATTATTATTATTATTATTAGTCTATTAATAAACGCTTTGTTTTTCAGTTCACTATTTCTATCGTTTTCTTTTCTTATCTTTTCTTTTCTTGTTAGGGGCCGATAACCTAGATGTTAGGCCCCTTAAAACGACAATTATTATCATCATCATCATCATCATCATCATATTTTCTTGTTCACAGCCAGTTTGAATAAGTTGTTGTTATTGATTCTTTGAGGGGATTTGTGACGTCGTGGTCATACAGCCCCGTGTACATGTAGGTGTATGTGAGTGTAATTTGTATGATAACCTGTGTTCTTGTGATGGCTGTATTAGAGTGTGTAGTTATAATTCAGATGAGGATAGGGAAGGATGTGGCAGTGGCCTTAATTTAGGAACCATCCCGGCATTTGCCTGGAGTAGAAGTGGTGGAAACCACGCAAAACCACTTCCAGGTTGGCTGACGTGGGAATCTAACCCGCCATTTCTCAGCTCTGCCTCACGAAGCTGAGTGTACCCCGTTCCAGTCCTCAGACCAGAATTCAATTTCTTAGCAGAGCCGGGAAATGAACCTGGGCCTCCGCGGTGACAGCAAAGAGTGCTAACGACTAAGAAAGCGGACAAAGGGAGCCTTAATTCAGTCAGTGGCTGTCAAAGCATCTTGCAGAGACCAAACACATTCAGATAAGTTAACTTTTCAACACTGTATTCCAATTCTCTTCAACATCCATACCAACGATCAGCCAATGACCCCAGACACAAGAAGCTTCTTGTATGCAGACGACCTAGGCCTTGCTGCGCAGAGCGCAAGTTTTGAATCAGGGGAAATAAATCTGACATCTGCCCTGAGAAATCTATCAAGTTACTACAGTTGGCTCCAACTCAGACCAAATCCATGTAAGACACAAGTATGCGCCTTCCACTTAAGGAACAGGGAAGCTCATCATGAGTTACGCATAGAATGGTCAGGTATCCGATTGCAGCATTGTCACACCCCTAAATACCTGGGAGTAATCCTTGATAGAGCTCTTACATTCAAAACCCACTGTAAGAATAATAAAATGAAAATCTCCACACGAAACAAACTTATTCGCAAACTAGTACAGACACAATGGAGCTCACATTCAGAGACTATTCACACTTCTGCAATGGCATTGTACTTTTCTACTGCTGAATTTGTACCATAGTACACGTCATCTCATGTCAGACAGGTAGATTCAGCTCTTGAACAAAACCTGCAGGTTGCTTAAAGCCTATCCCAACAGGTAAGCTCTACTACCTGGCTGGAATAGCACCACCTTGTGTACGCAGAGAGGTGGCTGCCTACAGGGAGAGGCTGAGAGTGGAAGAGAACAGCGCCCACCCACTGCATGGATATAATCTTCCTCGGCAACGGCTGAGGACCCGAAAGAGCTTCCAGAGGACATCTGAGAGGCTTAGCGTCTCACCGGAGAAGCAAGGCTGGATTTATGGAAGAAGATGACCCCTTACCCCTGCGGTTGGATGCCAGAAGCTGAGGAACTACCACCCGGGCACAACGAAATCTGGTTGGTGAGGAAGTCCCTGAACAGGTTACGATCAGGAGTTGGAAGATCCTGAGACAATCTGAGGAGATGGAGCCTCAGTACAGGTGACAAGTCTTGCGAATGTGGACAAGAACAAACCACAAAACACATGCTTCATTGCCCTCTGTGCTCTTCAACTCGTGCAGAGGAAGATCTCCTGTAAGCCACTCCGAGCGCCTCGGATATTGCTCAGTATTGGGCACGTGCTCTATAAATAGTCAGTTTTACTCTTATGCTGTATATTTGTATGTTTTCGACATGAGACCAAAATTAAAAATACATATAGCTTGAGCAGTATAGGGCGAAACCTCAAGGTCAATCTGGGTGGGTAGGTTTTACTGAAGGGGGTACATCGAACGCAGTCACTCCTTGGCCGTGCTGTCGACATCTTTCTTAAGATCTGCACATGGAATCGTCTTGAGCTCGGCGCAGCTACGTGAGGGGTGTCTCCTCCAGCGATCCAGCTCCCCACCACTCATACAGTACCGTGAACTTGAGGCTTCGACACTTACCACCCAAGCTATATTGCTTATTTGTATGATTTTTAAAAAATCTTGTCATCTTGTAGATATTAAATAATCCTGTTTTTTTTTTGGGGGGGGGGGCAATTCTTGAACAATATCACAACAGTATCACTCTATTATGATTTTGACGCACTCTCGCGGAATAGTGTTGATGGGCCACGACGCGATTAGTATTGTGGGCGTCATTACATGCGTCCTACACATTTACATTGTAGGAAAGTTTTAAGGAAATATCTGAAATATTTTGTCAAAGTCACTGTTAAATATGGGAAGCTGCACTTTTCCGACGCTTCACAATTCCCGGTTCACTCTCCTAACAAACGTACACTGTGACACTTCTCTGTCGCTTCACACTTCCCGGTTCACTTTCCTAGCAAACATACACAGTGACACTTCTCTGTCGCTTCACACTTCCCGGTTCACTCTCCTAGCAAACATACACAGTGACACTTCTCTGTCGCTTCACACTTCCCGGTTCACTTTCCTAGCAAACATACACAGTGACACTTCTCTGTCGCTTCACACTTCCCGGTTCACTTTCCTAGCAAACATACGCAGTGACACTTCTCTGTCGCTTCACACTTCCCGGTTCACTTTCCTAGCAAACATACACTGTGACACTTCTCTGTCGCTTCACACTTCCCGGTTCACTTTCCTAGCAAACATACACAGTGACACTTCTCTGTCGCTTCACACTTCCCGGTTCACTCTCCTAGCAAACATACACAGTGACACTTCTCTGTCGCTTCACACTTCCCGGTTCACTTTCCTAGCAAACATACACAGTGACACTTCTCTGTCGCTTCAAACTTCCCGGTTCACTTTCCTAGCAAACATACACAGTGACACTTCTCTGTCGCTTCACACTTCCCGGTTCACTCTCCTAGCAAACATACACAGTGACACTTCTCTGTCGCTTCACACTTCCCGGTTCACTTTCCTAGCAAACATACACAGTGACACTTCTCTGTCGCTTCACACTTCCCGGTTCACTTTCCTAGCAAACATACACAGTGACACTTCTCTGTCGCTTCACACTTCCCGGTTCACTTTCCTAGCAAACATACACAGTGACACTTCTCTGTCGCTTTACACTTCCCGGTTCACTCTCCTAACAAACGTACACTGTGACACTTCTCTGTCGCTTCACACTTCCCGGTTCACTTTCCTAGCAAACATACACAGTGACACTTCTCTGTTGCTTCACACTTCCCGGTTCACTTTCCTAGCAAACATACACAGTGACACTTCTCTGTCGCTTCACACTTCCCGGTTCACTTTCCTAGCAAACATACAAAGTGACACTTCTCTGTCGCTTCACACTTCCCGGTTCACTTTCCTAGCAAACATACACAGTGACACTTCTCTGTCGCTTCACACTTCCCGGTTCACTTTCCTAGCAAACATAATCAGTGAATCTTCCCTGTCGCTTCACACTTCTCGGTTCTCTTTCTTGGCAAACATACACAGTGACACTTCTCTGCCGCTTCACACCTCCCGGTTCACTTTCTTGGCAAACATACCCAGTGACACTTCCCTGTCGCTTCACACTTCCCGGTTCACTTTCCTAGCAAACATACACAGTGACACTTCTCTGCCGCTTCACACCTCCCGGTTCACTTTCCTAGCAAACATACCCAGTGACACTTCCCTGTCGCTTCACACTTCCCGGTTCACTTTCCTGGCCAACATACACAGTGAAGAGTAGTTGGATATTTAGAGTCGGGGAAGAAGGAATATATAAATATATATTTTTTATACTGTATATTGTTCCTCACACCAATGCCTAACGTGGCTACTACCCTGTCGTTCTAATAACAATGACTTGTGTTCTTCCAGCATGCTGACATCATTGTATTTCCGGAGTGCGGACTCACCACCATGAATACACCGGAGATTCGCTCAGAGATACGTCCGTGGCTGACTAAAATACCTGACCCCAGCTCCAGAGAAGTACCATGTTCTAGTCGAGCTGGGAATGTGCCTGAGGTGAGTACAGGTATATACAGGGTGGTTCAGTAAAGGCATGCCTAACGGCAATCCAACCCGTCACCGTGAGCACATCGACATAGGGAATATGTGATCTCCGAGGTCACCCAAAGGTGCTATGGACGTAAACACGTGTTACACGACTGGGGTGGGCTGTGTAGTAACTTATGTTTGTTGACAGTAAATGTGAGCACTAGTGTATATGTGCAAACATGGGTGAGACATATAAGATGTCCTGAGTGGTTATTGTTTACTGTTTATTTGTCTTTTATGTTCGACCCTCACTATTATGTGTCAGAAAACTGTATCATAATGATGGTCATTATAACACTGTTTTTCATTACGATACAGTTTCTCCAGCCAATCAGAGCTCATTCATTGACCAATTAGGTAACGATACCTTCGCGCATGCGCTCAAAATCCAACATGTCGGACATAAACACAACATCGAACTATAATAAATTACCGACATGGAATACCCACCGTCCATATTATGTTCGCGTAAATAAACTGGCGAATATGAGACAAGAAATAGCACTGTAACTTAATATCACCAACACTAATTTCTACACAGCGCATTGCCTTCAAACGACTCCGGTGACAATATTACTGAGGGACGGCAGATGTAAACATGTTGTTGTTTGAGTCTTCAGTCTTTTGACTGGTTTGATGCAGCTCTCCATGCCTCCCTGTCCTGAGCTAATCGTTTCATCTCTACATAGCTCCGACACCCTACATCGGAGGCAATCTGTTTAACATATTCCAACCTTGGTCTACCCCTACAGTTTTTGTCCTCGACCCTTCCTTCCATAACTAAGCTTGCTATTCCTGGGTGTCTTAGTATGTGTCCTTCCAACCTATCTCTTCTCTTCATTAGCAGTCGCCAGAAACATCTCTCCTCTCCCACTCGTCTTAATACCTCTTTGTTTGTAACCCTATCTACCCATCTGATCTTCATCATTCTCCTGTAACACCACATTTCAAATGCTTCAATTCTCCTCTTTTCTGCTGCACCAATAGTCCAAGTTTCACTTCCATAGAGCGCCACGCTCCAGACAAAGGCTTTCAAAAATGACTTCCTAATACCTAAATCTATATTCGATGTCAGCAGATTCCTTTTTTGTAGAAATGCTTTCTTTGCCTGAGCCAACCTACTTTTAATATCCTCTTTGCTTCGTCCATCACTGGTTATTCTGCTTCCTAAGTAACAGAAGTCTCCTACTTCCTTCAGCTTTTCACCTGCCAATTTGATCTCCATAGAGGTTTCTGATTTATTTCGGCTGCATTCCAGTATTTTTGTTTTATATTTATTTATTTTCATCATGAATTCTTTCCGTAAGACGGAGTCCATACCATGTAAACGTATGGCCTTCATATGGCATTGCAAGAACACAGAGCGCATGCGTCGGTCGTTCAGAGATCTTGAAAGACAAAGATATCACAACCAGCGCTTGCTCTCTGATCACAAAATTCAAGTGGCTGACTATCAACAGATATTTACGAATATTTACGTTAAAACATATAATAAAGTTATAATTATCGTCGAACATAAACAGTCGTATGCAACTCGCCTATAATGGTAATTAAGACACACGTATGGACATTATAAAACTCGCATACGCTCGTTTTATAAAAATACTCTTGTCTTAATTATAGCCATTATAGGCTCGTTGCATAATGTACTATTTATTTACTGTAAGTGATAACATTATTCCACAGATAGCACTGTAACTGACGACCACTGTAACGAACTAGAGTTACTGGGCATGCTGTCTTAAAGATTGCTTTAAAAGGTCAAAAGAGCAATAAAGATACTCTTCAATCTACCCTATATTTACACCAAGCAAACTGGTATACCGATATAGTAATGCAATTTCTCTAAATAATCTCCGTAGTAAAGCTTCTGCAATCATGTTGTATAAAATGAAAAACAAGATGTTCAGTAAAGAACATATAGCCTACTTTCTCCTAAATGCATGGGTATTGTTATAACTCTTTGTCCTTTTCAAGGAGTATGATTGAATGTTGGTTGTAGTAGCTTGTTGAAATACAACGTGCTATAGGGATATTAAACATGAATATGAGGTGCCCTTTGCTAGTGCTACCTCTGTACCAAATTTCGTTCAATTCGGTTTCACCGTGTTTGAATTGATAGGGGGAATCGATTTGCACACATACTTGGCCACCATCTGCAAACTATTGGGCTGATGTTCTTGCAGTTTGGTCTGAACATGTTTCCCACATAAAGATATGGTGTTGCAAAATTTGGTAGAGACTAGATTATTAGGTTGGTCGTAATTACATTTTAGCTTTTAACATTTGGGTGGCCGCGATTACGTTTCCGTCAAGATAGCGGTGATATAAAACATGACACTGAGGTGCCCTTTGCTAGTGCTACCTCTGTACCAAATTTCGTTCCATTCGGTTTCACCGTGTTCGAATTGATAAGGGGAATCGATTTTCACACAAAGATGGTCGCCATCCACAAAATATTAGGCTGATGACCTATTAGTTTGGTCAAAGGATGCTCCCTCCATAAAGGTATGTTGTTGCTAAATTTGCTAGAGATCGGATGATTAGGCTAATCGTAATTTGATTTAAGCTTTGCACATTTGTGTGGCCGCCATTACGTTTCTGTCAATATGGCGGCGATATAAATCATGACACTGAGATGCCCTTTGCTAGTGCTATCTCTGTACCAAATTTCGTTCCATTCGGTTTCACCGTGTTTGAATTAATAGGGGGAATCAATTTTGACATAAAGATGGCCGCCACCCGCAAACTATTAGGCTAATAACCTATTAGATTGGTCAAAGGATGCTCCCTCCATAAAGGTATGTAGTTGCAAAATTTGGTAGAGATCGGATGATTAGGTTAATCGTAATTTGATTTAAGCTTTGAACATTCGTGTGGCCGCCATTACGTTTCTGTCAAGATGGCGGCGATATAAAACATGACACTGAGGTGCCCTTTGCTAGTGCTACCTCTGTACCAAATTTCGTTCCATTTGGTTTCACCGTGTTTGAATTAATAGGGGGAATCGATTTTCACACAAAGATGGCCGCCATCCGCAAACTATTACGCTGATGACCTATTGGTTTGGTCAAAGGATGCTCCCTCCATAAAGGTATGTAGTTGCAAAATTTGGTAGAGATCGGATGATTAGTTTAATCGTAATTTGATTTAAGCTTTGAACATTCGTGTGGCCGCCATTACGTTTCAGTCAAGATGGTGGCGATATAAAACATGACACTGAGGTGCCCTTTGCTAGTACTACCTCTGTACCAAATTTCGTTCCATTTGGTTTCAGCGTGTTTGAATAAATAGGGGGAATCGATTCTGACACAAAGATGGCCGCCATCCGCAAACTATTAGGCGAATGACCTATTAGATTGGTCAAAGGATGCTTCCTCCATAAAGGTATGTAGTTGCAAAATTTGGTAGAGATCGGATGATTAGTTTAATCGTAATTTGATTTAAGCTTTGAACATTCGTGTGGCCGCCATTACGTTTCAGTCAAGATGGTGGCGATATAAAACATGACACTGAGGTGCCCTTTGCTAGTACTACCTCTGTACCAAATTTCGTTCCATTCGGTTCCACCGTGTTCGAATTAATAGGGGGAATCAATTTTGACATAAAGATGGCCTCCATCCGCAAACTATTAGGTGAATGACCTATTAGATTGGTCAAAGGATGCTCCCTCCATAAAGGTATGTAGTTGCAAAATTTGGTAGAGATCGGATGATTAGGTTAATCGTAATTTGATTTAAGCTTTGAACATTCGTGTGGCCGCCATTACGTTTCAGTCAAGATGGCGGCGATATAAAACATGACACTGAGGTGCCCTTTGCTAGTGCTACCTCTGTACCAAATTTCGTTCCATTCGGTTCCACCGTGTTCGAATTAACAGGGGGAATCAATTTTGACATAAAGATGGCCGCCATCCGCAAACTATCAGGTGAATGACCTATTAGATTGGTCAAAGGATGCTCCCTCCATAAAGGTATGTAGTTGCAAAATTTGGTAGAGATCGGATGATTAGGTTAATCGTAATTTGATTTAAGCTTTGAACATTTGTGTGGCCGCCATTACGTTTCCGTCAAGATGGCGGCGATATAAAACATGACACTGAGGAGCCTTTTGTTAGTACTACCTCTGTACTAAATTTCGTTCCATTCGGGTGCACCGTGTTCGAATTAATAGGGGAATCGATTTTCACACAAAGATGGCCGCCATCCGCAAACTATTACGCTGATGACCTATTGGTTTGGTCAAAGGATGCTCCCCCCATAAAGGTATGTTGTTGCAAAATTTGGTAGAGATCGGATGATTAGGTTAATCGTAATTTGATTTAAGCTTTGAACATTTGTGTGGCCGCCATTACGTTTCCGTCAAGATGGCGGCGATATAAAACATGACACTGAGGTGCCTTTTGTTAGTACTACCTCTGTACCAAATTTCGTTCCATTCGGTTGCACCGTGTTCGAATTAATAGGGGGAATCGATTTTCACACAAAGATGGCCGCCATCCGCAAACTATTACGCTGATGACCTATTGGTTTGGTCAAAGGATGCTTCCTCCATAAAGGTATGTAGTTGCAAAATTTGGTAGAGATCGGATGATTAGTTTAATCGTAATTTGATTTAAGCTTTGAACATTCGTGTGGCCGCCATTACGTTTCAGTCAAGATGGTGGCGATATAAAACATGACACTGAGGTGCCCTTTGCTAGTACTACCTCTGTACCAAATTTCGTTCCATTTGGTTTCAGCGTGTTTGAATAAATAGGGGGAATCGATTCTGACACAAAGATGGCCGCCATCCGCAAACTATTAGGCGAATGACCTATTAGATTGGTCAAAGGATGCTTCCTCCATAAAGGTATGTAGTTGCAAAATTTGGTAGAGATCGGATGATTAGTTTAATCGTAATTTGATTTAAGCTTTGAACATTCGTGTGGCCGCCATTACGTTTCAGTCAAGATGGTGGCGATATAAAACATGACACTGAGGTGCCCTTTGCTAGTACTACCTCTGTACCAAATTTCGTTCCATTCGGTTCCACCGTGTTCGAATTAATAGGGGGAATCAATTTTGACATAAAGATGGCCTCCATCCGCAAACTATTAGGTGAATGACCTATTAGATTGGTCAAAGGATGCTCCCTCCATAAAGGTATGTAGTTGCAAAATTTGGTAGAGATCGGATGATTAGGTTAATCGTAATTTGATTTAAGCTTTGAACATTCGTGTGGCCGCCATTACGTTTCAGTCAAGATGGCGGCGATATAAAACATGACACTGAGGTGCCCTTTGCTAGTGCTACCTCTGTACCAAATTTCGTTCCATTCGGTTCCACCGTGTTCGAATTAACAGGGGGAATCAATTTTGACATAAAGATGGCCGCCATCCGCAAACTATCAGGTGAATGACCTATTAGATTGGTCAAAGGATGCTCCCTCCATAAAGGTATGTAGTTGCAAAATTTGGTAGAGATCGGATGATTAGGTTAATCGTAATTTGATTTAAGCTTTGAACATTTGTGTGGCCGCCATTACGTTTCCGTCAAGATGGCGGCGATATAAAACATGACACTGAGGAGCCTTTTGTTAGTACTACCTCTGTACTAAATTTCGTTCCATTCGGGTGCACCGTGTTCGAATTAATAGGGGAATCGATTTTCACACAAAGATGGCCGCCATCCGCAAACTATTACGCTGATGACCTATTGGTTTGGTCAAAGGATGCTCCCCCCATAAAGGTATGTTGTTGCAAAATTTGGTAGAGATCGGATGATTAGGTTAATCGTAATTTGATTTAAGCTTTGAACATTTGTGTGGCCGCCATTACGTTTCCGTCAAGATGGCGGCGATATAAAACATGACACTGAGGTGCCTTTTGTTAGTACTACCTCTGTACCAAATTTCGTTCCATTCGGTTGCACCGTGTTCGAATTAATAGGGGGAATCGATTTTCACACAAAGATGGCCGCCATCCGCAAACTATTACGCTGATGACCTATTGGTTTGGTCAAAGGATGCTCCCCCCATAAAGGTATGTTGTTGCAAAATTTGGTAGAGATCGGATGATTAGGTTAGTCGTAATTTGATTTAAGCTTTGAACATTTGTGTGGCCGCCATTACGTTTCCGTCAAGATGGCGGCGATATAAAACATGGCACTGAGGTGTCCTTTGCTAGTGCTACCTTTGTACCAAATTTCGTTCAATTCGCATGCACCGTGTTCGAATTGATAGGGGGGGACAGACATTGAGAGTACACACACTCACACACACACAGACACACAGACACACACACACACAGACTCACACACACACATACACACACACAGACAGACACACTTTTTTCGCCCTGTGTTGATCTCATAAGTCTACTTTCATTTTTTGCAAAAATCGAAAGTAGGCTAATAAGGTAGCACATTCCAATACATTGTGTAAGTTGAACTCTGATTTGCATGCGCATCAAACAAGAGGCGCTAACAAAATGTATTGTAACCCGATTCACTCGTCCAAGTATGGTAGCAACTCATGTGGCATTACTCTGTTAATTACACACATCAAAAAAAGTTTTGCATCACCTCGGTTCCAAGAGTTCCGGAACCGTTAAATACAAAGGGAATAGAGATCAACACAAACAACATTTCAGCTCGTTTTATTGCTCATGAGACCCACACATTGCATGTTGTACCATCATACAGCTAGACTTTCAGCATTTGTGGTCCAGATTGCAGTACACACCACTACCTCTAATACCCAGTAGCACGTCCTCTTGCATTGATGCATGCCTGTATTCGCCGTGGCATACTATCCACAAGTTCATCAAGACACTGTTGGTTCAAATTGTCCCACTCCTCAACGACAATTCGGCGTAAATCTCTCAGAGTGGTTGGTGGGTCAAGACGTCCATAAACAGCCCTTTTCAACATATCCCAGGCATGTTCGATAGGGTTCATGTCTGGCGAACATGCTGGCCACTGTAGTCGAGCGATGTCGTTATCTTGAAGGAACGCATTCACAAGATGTGCACGATGAGGTCGAGAATTGTCGTCCATGAAGACAAATGCCTCTCCAATATTCTGCCGATATGGTTGCACTATGGGTCGGAGGATGTCATTCAGGTATCGTAAAGCCGTTTCGGAGCCTTCCATGACCACCAGTGGCGTACGTCGGCCCCACATAATGCCACCCCAAAACATCAGGGAACCACCACCTTGCTGCACTCGCTGGACAGTGTGTCTAAGACGTTCAGCCTGACCAGGGTGCCTCCAAACACGTCTCCGACGATTGTCTGGTTGAAGGCATATGCGACACTCATCGGTGAAGAGAACGTGATGCCAATTCCGTGGGGTCCATTCAGCATGTTGTTGGGCCCATCTGTACCGCGCTGCATGGTGTCGGGGTTGCAAAGCTGGACCTCGCCATGGACGTCGGGAGTGAAGTTGCGCATCATGCAGCCTATTGCGCACAGTTTGAGTTGAAACACGACGTCCTGTGGCTGAACGAAACGCATTATTCAACATGGTGGCATTGCTGTCAGGGTTCCTCCGAGCGGCAATCCGTAAGTAGCGGTCATCCACTACAGTAGTAGCCCTTGGGCGGCCTGAGCGAGGCCTGTCATCGACAGTTCCTGTATCTCTGTACCTCCTCCATGTCCGAACAACATCGCTTTGGTTCACTCTGAGACGCCTGGAAACTTCCCTTGTTGAGAGCCCTTCTTGACACAAAGTAACAATGCGGACGCGATCGAACTGCGGTATTGACCTTCTAGGCATGGTAGAACTACAGACAACATGAGCAGCGTACCTTCGTCCTGGTGGAATGACTGGAACTGATCGGCTGTCGTACCCCCTCCGTCTAATAGGCCCTGCTCATGCATGGTTGTTTACATCTTTGAGCAGTTTTAGTGACATCTATGAACAGTCAAAGGGACTGTATCTTGGATACAATATACACAGTCAACGTCTATATGCCGGAGATCTTGGAACCGAGGTGATGCAAAACTTTTTTTGATGTGTGTACTTCAGCTGAACGACACAATGAGGACTGTATCAGGAACCATCCAATGTACACCTTTGGAATGGTTAGCAGTACTCTCCAACATCCCGCCTCCTCATCTTCGAAGACAAATGGCACTGAAGAGTGAATGGCTTAAATGTTGTGACAACCCTCTTCTGCCAATTCATTTAGACTGCTCACCTAAAGATCTCAGGCTGAAATCCCGGAATCCTTCTTGGAGACAAGGAAGGAAGTTGGTACAAGAGCAGTTTCAAGTGAATGAAGCATGGCGCAATGTGTGGCTGACTTCAAATCCAGACAGAATAGATCTTATCACGGATCCAGTTAAGCAGCCCCCTGGTTTCGACCTTCCCAGGAAAATCTGGACGTCGCTGAACCGTATAAGAACTCAACATGGTAGGTGTCAGTTCTCGAAGCACAAATGGAAAATTGCCGAGAATCCTTTCTGCAACTGTGCAGATGTGCCTCAGACCATCAGTCACATCGCTATGGATTGCCCACTCCGAAGGTTCAAGGGTCCAATGAAGGAGATTCATCAAGCTAGTGATGAAGCTTTAGAATGGTTAGAGAAATTAGATATCCAGCTCTAACAAAACTGAAGCTGCTTGCAGATCAAGGTCTCAATATGTATATATTTGTACTGTAAATACTGTAGAATGTAAATAATTGTATATTGCATCTTCATGCCATACGAAATATATATACTTCAATAATCTCCCCGAGTGAGGCTCCTTCCGTACCAGAATGTAAATGAAATCTTATTAATTAGGCTAGTTGAAATTATCATTGTGTTTACAGTTTTGTCTCTTTATAATATACACTAGCAGTAGTGCCCGGCTTCGCCCGGTGGATTTATTTGTTTTATGGATGATAATGAATACTACTACAGAACTGGAGCACTCAAGGATAAGGATCGGAAAGCACCAACGCTTATTGTAGCTGATAACCTCAGTATACTGCACCAACACCATCGCCCTTATACGGAGGCATACTATTGTCATGATGATAACTGTTTAAAGGTGCCTGAGAAATCTTTTTGCACTTATTACTCCCCGTGACTGCAATTTATAAGCAGCTCGCAATTCTGCACCAGAACTCTGGTAGGGGCAACGTGATGCAGCCCGCATTGCCAGGCAACAATAGACTTAGGTATTATTGAAGCTGTCCGGGAGCGCTTGTTCTTCCGACTTACTGAACAAAAAATCTATATTTATGGTTACCTGAGAGGTGTAGCCTAATGCTACATAGCCTAAACTATTCCTCTTGAATCTGGCTATCATATACAAAAAGAATTTTTCGAATCCAACTGGTAGTTCCAGAGATTACCACGTATAATCAAACAAACAAACAAACAGACTGTTCAGCTTTATTATATTAGTATAGATTATGTTACTTCTGTTCATGTACGTTATAACTTAAAAGACATAGTATAATTAATTTCTGTCACCAAATATAATGGCTATGTGCTGCACCATAAGAAGTCACGGCTCAGGTGCCTATTTTAAATAAAAAATGAAAAACTGTATCAGTCCATACAAACTCATAAAGTTTCTCAACATGACGGCCACGAACCTCTTACAAGCATGGGTATACCAGATTCTGTATAACCACGCTACCCTCCGGATAATAGAGAAGCCACAAACTCAGTATTGGTCGCCTACCCGTCCAACACATACAGAACCTGCACAGTCACTTTATGCTCACGTGACACTTGTAGCGCTGTTGCCAGACTGATTGCACGCAACGACCTCTTAAAATGTGAATGCTATCTGGACTATCTAGAGAACTAGTCGCCTTATACAGATCCACCCCAAATCCCACTTCTTCGATTTGTTATGGTGCTCAGGTTGGTGTAAAAGCAACTTTTATAAGACACAAAATTAGCTTGCTAGCCATGTTTAAATACCATAAAAACAGGTTATTATTATCAAAATAACACGCCTTTTTTTGCAAGTATTTCACGTATTTTGGCGATGGGGTATCGTACAAAATCCCCAGCTGCATAGTCATAGTCCTACCCCACCAACTCTATATAGCTGGGCACGTGATCCCGCGGCTTCGGAGGCGTAGTCGGTAGCATGCTGAGCTTCTATGCCCAAGATCGCGGGTTCGAACACTGTCGTAGTCGTCGGTTTTTTAAGGAGCGTTAAAGCTTCCTCAGTAATCCTTCCTTCGGAGGGAAAGTAAAGCCAGCGCGGCGGGCCCATGTCATAGATTAATGGTATGTAAAAGAACCTTCAACGATCTAAAATTGTGTGAAGCTAAATTTGTAGGTTAGATTTGATTAACGCGCTATTAGTTCCAACATTCGCCAGGTTCCAGTTGCGGTGGCATCTAGTAGCCAAGTTCACAGCTAGGTGTCGTTGACGGTAGCATTTGGTAGCAAAAGTAGGAACTACATAAAATTGATCGTCTGCCGTCCTTACGAGAATTACAGACACCACACACTTATCCAGCCATCACAAATAACACCGGTTATCCGGCAGATTCTACACACATCCAAAGTGCACGGAGCTACATGACCGCGTTGTCGCAGCCCCTAAACTGAGGAACCAACCACCACATGACCTTGCATCTTAACACACGTAGCTACCCTACTTGTGGAGTTTATTTTAACTGTATTATCATACAGTCAAATTGGCCATTCAAAACAATCATGTCAAATTTCTAAAATGTCAACATCACTGAGTAATGATCAACACGTGCAATCTTCATTGGTTTAAAGTATTGTAGATGCTTCCCTCCCCTTTTCTCTATCTTGCACATTTGTCTGGCTGTTTAGATCCTGCGGAATGCGTCATGTGCTGCTCGTGAACATCGTCTTTATCTCGTAATCAACCTGTCAGAGGAGGCACCATGCTCCTCGGAGGATCCCATCTGTCCCTCGGATGGCGCCTTCTTCTACAACACAAACGTCGTGTTCGATCGCAATGGTACCCTAATCTCGAGGTGAGTTGGTTGGTTGGTTCCTCAGTTTAGGGGCTGCGACAACGCGGTCATCTAGCCCCGTGCACTTTGGGTGTGTGTAGAATATGTCTGATAACTGGTGTTAATTGTAATGGCTGTATTAGTGTGTGTTATCTGTGATTCAGGTAAGGACTGCAGACGATCAATTTCAAGTAGTTCCAACTTTTGCTACCAAATGCTACCGTCAACGACACCTAGCCGCGAACTTGGCTACTAGATGCCACCGCAACCGGCTTCTGGCGGCGAACGTTGGAACTGAAAGAGAGTTAATCAAATCTAACCTATAAATTTAGCTTCACACAATTGTAGTTAGTGGAAGGTTCTTTTACACGATATTCGTTTTAGTTTTTTGTTTTACTGTAGCACTTGAAACCTTACAGCTCTCAGCGATGTACTTCATATAATAAGAGAGTAATTAAGTCCAGCTATGTGTGTGGGTTTGATCCTGGCTCCGTTCGATGATACAGTATTTACAGACTAATCAATGATCTAAAATAAACGCCTCAAAGAATCATTTTATTGGCAATATTCAAGCATTCCCTAGCACTTAAAGCTACAACAGCTAAATGAGACGTTTAAGATTCATTCACCTATTTATTTATTTATTTATTTATTTATTTATTTATTTATTTATTTATTTATTTATGTGTAACATCTTTCCGCTCGGTTGCTGGATAGTTTTGTGGGAGTGATTTTGAAAATTGGGGACGGAAGTGGATCGGAACGATCGAGTGGCAGTGGTGGATCGAACGGAAGTGTACTAGCTAGCAGTGGTGGAAAAAGGAAGTATGCATTGCCCGCTCGATCAATCGAACGGAAGTGTAGTAGCTGGCAGTGGTGGTAAACGGAAGTATGCATTGCCCGCTCGATCGATCGATCCAGCGGGCAGTGGTAAGACCCAGCTGGCAGTGGTACGAGAAACAATGAGCGCGCGGTGTCAGAAATTGATACCATGACGTACTCTTGGTCATGTGGAATGTATATGACATACCGAACGGAAAACGCTCATGCGAACTCTGGTGTCAAGTGATTGAAACAAATGACATGGCACATGTTCGAAGTCTTCGTATCAGTATTTAAATGGTAAAATGCCTTAATATCAAACTTTGTAAGTAGTCGGCAATGCCGGTATTATGTTTCTGCACAATGGCTATTCAAATATTAACCGACATAACGGTAATGCAGTCATCAATATAATATAATCGTTGTGGTTATACGAGAATTGAGCAAGCCTTCATGAACTATTACTGAAAACATTCTTTACAAGAGGGCCTGTTCTTAAGGCATTTTAAACTCAATTCCACGCAGGAACATTATCGAAACAAGCAAAATATAAATGAAACTTAATTCCGTAATGCAGTATTATTGGAACGTGGAAATAAGTCACCATCTTGTGCACAAAATTTGCGTAGTCGAAATAGCCGTGGGGTTAGTGGGTAGGTTTTTGCTAGGAATTAACCTTACCCACAAGGGAAGATGAAGAGAGAAGTAAAGGGAAGTGGGTTTCGGACTAAGGAAGAAGTGTGGATAATAGGTCGAGAGTCCAACAGCAAACAAAGACAATGTTTAGAGACGTGTGTCACCGCAAAGCCCGTGAAACACCTAAAGTAGGTATGGACCTGGCCGTAGCTAAAGGGAAATACGGCTGAAGCTTGGGCTATTTGCCGGCGAGATTTGATAGTACCTTCCCTTCCAAGCCAAGATTCGGCTACTATGTGGAAGGGTGGTGGTCTGGCAAAGAAAGAAATGATGAGTTTACTATGTATCCCTTCAAAGGAGTTTGTTTTAAACAAATATTTTGATGAATGCAAACAATTTGAATTAGCCGTGATGTTTTTGTTCTTGAAATTGTAGAATTTCTAAGGAGCGACCGAATGTTTCCAAGAAGGGTAGTGATAAGGCAATTATACCTTTGGGAATAATTTTGGTAAGAGCACCAATAGTTGCATTTAAGAATGGCTAAGCTTTTACCCAGCATGCGCCGACTAAATGTTTAGACAATGAGAAAAACTTAAATTTGGAAAACCAACCATAAGTTGTAGAGACAAACTCAACAAGCAGGAAGCTGGCGGAGCTAGCTATACTTGCTTTACTGCCTAGTTAGAATTAGCTATCAAAGCTAAGAGAGGCTTTAATAAGTTTGTGACTAAGAGTTCTTGCTCAAATGCAACAAATAGTGAAACCGTTATTAATTTGATTTGTGAGTTTTTTAAATGAAAGCCTATAGGAAGAGTCGGGGAAGACAGGATCTTACCTAATAGTTATTTTATAGAAAATGATGAAGCAAAAGGATATTGTTTGATTTATTTAACAATGCGTAGAATATGATTAATTTAACGAATGTATAATTTGATTTTTTAAACAATTGAGGTCTCAGACCTTCTAAATTATTTAATGTTTCCACTAAGCAATTAACAATTTCTGGTTTGGAACCTTTTATAAGCACTATAATCAGCATAAGATTTTAAAATGGTGCTAGGATTAACAAATTGAAAATTTAAGGATAATTAACGTAATCAAAGTTAAACAAGTACTTTAAGAGTTCCTATATGGGCATCTTAGAAGTATGAACAAATAACTGCTTCGAAATTATAACAACAACAAAAGAGAGAGAAATTAAATAGAAGTTTCTATAACTTCTTATATTGATGCAGAAATTACTATTAGAATTTATACTGTGACCGTCAGCCGGGTGGCAACGGCACATATTTGTGAGTGACCTTCGAAAGTCCTCCGGTAAAGCTGTCGGGATAGCCAACAACCGCGATGACTCTCCTAACATCTCCCCCGTCGGACCTTTAAAAGTTTGCCGTGAGGATCAGGTGAACTTCCTAACAATAGGCCAATGCGGCACGAGGTTCTATAGTCCACGGGGAGCGTGGTACATGGTTGCGATGGTCAAAGACGGCCTAAGGAAAGGATCACCTCAAAAACTAGACTGTGAAATTAAACATCCAGGCTTATGTAAAACACCGTGAAAATTTATTGTAGATTTCCACAAACCCCTATCCTAGTTCGGAGGGTTATATTCGGCTAATCCGCAAGCTAAAAGTTCATGATAACAAAAGTTCAAGTCCCTAACAATGAAGTTACATTAACCCTCGCGAAAGATCTAATACACAATAAGTAAGCAACAGCAACAACGCTGGGTAAATGGTACGACGCAAAATCCCTAATGCAAGTTACATGATCAAGCTAATATGAAGTTACATTTAAGTGAAGGAGCAAAGCAAAGCTAAGTTATGGTGGTACCATTTCCACATTTACATTTAACTTTTCTAGCTAAGTCCTATCAGTTAACATTCAAAGTTACGGCGGTGACGTCCGTAATAGCAAAACAGTTACAATACAAAGCTAAGTGTACAGCCATTTAAAAACAATTAATCTAATCAACAATCATGTGCTAAATAGCACGCAATAAAGGTAACATGGGGAAAAATACAGTTTCATGACATCAATAATTATAGTACAACACAGTTTTTATTATAATGCCTTCCTGCCCCATGGTTAACTCTTTGTAAACCATTGTCATCTAGCTTGATAGTAATGTCGGTGATAGCGTAGTTAAAACCACGTCTGACAATCACATGGCCTGCGCTCCACACACTATGAACTAATGGTTCATGTGTGCGCCAGGTCACAACAAAAATGTCTACAGTCTTCGTCGTTTCCAATAAAGGAAATCCCTTCATCTGCACGGCCATGTCAGCAGGTTCAAATGTAAGAATGTCAAAGTTTAAATGGAAACAATATGTTAGTTAGATCTTGTTTAAAACAATTATGCGGATGATGTTTATTATGTCGGTTTATGTTCCTTCCGTAGGTTTATGGCGTATTCTGACAAAGGCCTGACAAGGAGTAGTCTTCTAAAGATCATTCTCCCGCAGCAGAACATCGACTCAATAGTCGGAAAACTCAACGAGCATACTCGGCTCGGACTCACAATAACACGAGTTATCAGCGATAAATACCTCGCTTTCAACAACTCTCATAATAATGCCTCATAACAACAACAGATGCGCGACTTACAACAATGGCACGTCTTACTCACTCAAGGCACATAATATCATGGGTTACCTGCGGCAAAAACCTCGCATTTAATAACCAAATTGCCTTCATTATAATTTGCCTCTCTCAAGAGGATCGCCAACAATGCATAACGAAACCTGACAACCCTGGACATGTCGAAATGACATTCCTCGCAGCAAAATATCTGACTAACAGTACGAAAATCCAAGAAAAACAAATGAACAAAAATACAGTAAGAAACACTGGGTTTCATGAGCAATAGCTGCATTGAAAGAAAGAGATGAATGAAATCAACATTCTGTCCTATGTTATCGTAGTTCTGTTTCGCTTTCAAGCATTTGTTTTCAAGGTTACTGGGTCAACAAACCAGTTTATTGGTGACAACTTCACAAATTGCAGTCCTACACTGACCACATTTTTCAACAGGCAAGGCCGGCTAGTTTTAACATTATATAATACCGTAATATTTGGCCTTGTTATTCTTAGCATATGCTTGGTTCAAAAACCTAATAGAATCCGTGTGCTAAACACGTTACAATTTAACTGTACAATAAAGTATCGCAGTCCTTCATTTCAAAGAATAGTAAATCACAGACATAACAGCATGTCTCACGAGCTTCTTTGCTCATCAAAGATATAACACTTATTAAGTTCTCAGTATAACATTAACACCTGTGTCCTCATGACAGATAAAAAGTAGAAACAAATTGATAAATATGGCACAGATCTGCAACTCTAGACCTGCATAATGATGCGATAGTGCACTTAGTTCGATGCTTGACATCTACACTTTCTCCAAAATAATAAATCTGTCAGTATTTGACTATAAATTGGCTTATGAGCGCTTTCAAAAATGAAAATACAGCATATTTTTATAAAACTGGAAACTACAGTTGGTTTCCTAACGATACGACCTATCTAACGAGGTCATAAGTCTCAACAGATTGGTTGCAAAGATTGCAGTTAAATAAAGTGTCGATGACATCTGAATGAAACCACGGATAAATATCCTACACATGGCTGAGCAAAATAGCTGCAAATGATTACAGTCATGTTTGGCAGTGGGTCGGCTATAACGCGGTACGACGTCCATCAGGACGGCACCAGGGTTAACCAAAACTGGTCTACCCCACAGGGTGACTCACAATGACTGAAATAAACAACAGTTATACTAATTACAACCCTACCTAGCAAATGGCTGACACATAAGTGCGGTTGATTCACAAAAAAACAAACTACGATATCTAAATATACCACCGCGGACTATTACAAAAGAAAAGGTGCCCAAACTCACGACTTTTGGTAGCTCTCACATCGGCTCAGACATTCATCGACCAGGGTCGCGAAAAACTCTGCTTGGCTCTCCAGCATGGTCCTGTCCTCCACGGATTCACCAATCTGGACCTCCCAAGCAACCAGGGTCCGTTCGCCTCCGGATGATGGTCTCCCAAAAAGGTCTGCAATGTGCCTGGAAGTCGGCATCCACGTTCCTTTGTCTGCGTCCTCGGCATCCTGACGTTCCATCAAGCTGGTGGTCTCCATCACGACGTCTCCCTCATACCGGAATGGTATTAGCCCATAATCGTCTTCTTCACCATGGCGTGAAAAAGTTCAATGTCTTGCATGATGTCGAAAATGTCGAAATATCTCGTTCCTCTCGGCGTTTTGGCGTGATTATTGTGGACGATGCAAATAATAGTGTTCTCCACAGTATTTTGTGGTTTTCAGCCTGTTGATCCTCAAGATTCAACACGATGCGATGCTTTGCTTGTTAGCACGTGCAATTGTATCACGTTTTATCAATCACGTGGCATCCGCGATAAAATTGATATTTTCAATTCAGAATTTCCGTAGCAATAATGTTGTGATCGTTGGCAGTAATAATCACGTCGTCTTGGCACAATTATCAGACGATAACTCTTATATTTTCGGCGTGGCACTTTGCCCTTCCACTTACACGTGGGAAAAATATCTGGCGTATGGCACCAATTACAGTTTTTAGAAAATATTGCCTAATATGGCCTTTCGTAGAACAATAATATGTCCACAATGTGTGACAACGTTAGTATAGTTATTTTCAACACACGATGCAGTCGGATGCTCACTTGAGCACAAAAATATTTATAATGTCCACGTCGCGACGAACGGATACTCGAAACACGCCTGTCTGGCGTCAGATCTCCAGATGTAGTGTCGTCACTGACTTTCACTCGGAAGTAGGTCGCCAAAACGAAGTCATTGAGCGACTACTTTCATAGCTCCTTGCGTATCTGCAAGTGTTATACCTTACCAAAAACGTAATAATCATTCACCAAAATGATTCAATAATACAGAATGACGAATTAGAATATTCTGAGTCTTATGAAAGGATAAAAGTGATTAACAAGACCTCCAAAGTCAAAAATGCAATTGAGCGCTACTTCAAAGAGTATAGCATGAGCTCTCTGCTCCACGTGGTATTCTGGGTATGTTCAAAAGTACTACATCCCATAATAATTATTCCGTCACAAAAATATCACATGAACCATAGCTCAGCGGGTTCAATACAAATAGGGCAGGTCACTTATTGGGAAACCTGAAGTGAAAAATTGAGAAGAAGTTTCTAGAACTTCTATGTTTAAAGAGGATCACGAGGAAAAATAGGCAAGTTACCCTTTCGTGAAACCTGGATCAACGAGATTAAAGAAAAGTTGAGTACGTAGAACATAAGCAATTCCTGTACTAGCAGGAAAAGAAAATAGATTAATATGCAGTTTCAAACTTCTGATATTTAAACAGAGTGAATAAGTTATAAATGGAGAAAGTTGGGAGGGCGCCTATGGTTTGGCGAGGCCTCATTGAAAAAGATGTAAATTTAAGGATTAACCTAATTTGTTAGTAATGAGTGGTTGAGGAAGAGGAAATTGGAACTTTGTGGAGAAAGTTCTTGGCCTTATTTATTTATTTCGGACGAGCGCGGGGCGGATGAGAAGTTGAACGAACACTGGTTTCACTATAGTCTATTGTGGTTGAAAATATCAATATTGTAGCACAAAATTTTATAGAAAGGAAAGTTATTGCGGTGGTGTAAAATAACTAGTTGCATTTTGGTTTGAGAGAGTCTATTGCGTTGAAAAATTTGTAGGTTATAGTTGAATGCAGCAGACGAATTCCCACGAAGGAAGACAAATTTTGGTGTTAATTAGCTGTTCATAAAAAAATTCCTTGGTTAGAAAAAGTATTCCCATATGTGAGTGGAAAATACTAGAAGGTTTAGCTTGTAGATGAATTGTTTGGCGTAGAAAATTCCAGAACAATCATAACTGTTGAATTGGGTAAATAAAGTCCAGCGGTGGAGCGAGCTAAGTTTTCTATAGACAGTATTTAGTTCAATAAGAATCCCACGGTGTGAGAGCTCATTCTCAGTTCTTCTGTGGTGTTCAATCCGAAGATTGGTTTGTAGCAGCTTTCCATGAACTCCGGTCTGTGGCTAGTCTCTTCAAGTCCAAGTAATTATCACAACCTTTGTCGTGAATGATTTGTTTTATGTATCCCAGCCGTGGTCTACCTCTACAGTTCTTTCCTTCAACATTGCCCTCCAGTATTGTGTGCAGAAGACTTTCATGCCTCAAGATATGTCCAATCCAATTGTCTCTTCGGTGAGTAAGCATATTCCATAATCATGGCTTCTCTCCAATCCTCTTCAGCGTTTCTTCATTACTGATTTTGTCCACCCATGGAATTTTTAGTATTTTCCTGTAGCACCACATTTCAAAGGCTACTATTCGTTTTTTATCAGCCAAGCTAAGAGTCCAGGTTTCACTACCATATAACAGTACGCTCCACACATATATCTTCACAAGACGTTTCCTGTGGCTCATACTAATGCTTTTGCATGTAAAGAGCTTTCCTTTCTTGTTGAATTCTATTTTGGCTTGGTTGATGCGGCTGACTATTTCTCTTCTACTTCTTCCATCTGCTGTTATTTTGCTACCAAGGTAAGTGAACTCCTGTACATTTGTCAGCTGTTCTCCATTTAAAGTACAACGAGGAGGTTCATACTGCCGGCTACAGAGAAGATCTTTGGTTTTCATTTTGTTGATCTTCATGTTATATTTGTTAAAGGTGGATTCCATTTCTGCTAATGCATAATTCAGATCATCTTCGTTTTCTGCCAGGACTGCGATATCATCCGCAAAGCGAAGCATGGTAATTCTTTCTCCTTGAATCTTGAGACCTCCAGTCATTGGCAAATTATCATTTACTTCATCTATTGCTTTTTGGATGTATGCATTAAAAGAATTGGTGAAAGTGAACAACCTTGCCGAACTCCTTGCTTAATGTTGGCCTCTGTTGTGGAATCTCCACATCGTATAACGGCTATCTCGTCTTCATACAATTTCCAAATTGTCCTCCTGTCCTTGTACTTAACACCCAGTTCTTTCAACACCATGAATAGTCTATTCCACTCAACCTTATCAAATGCCTTCTCCAGGTCTACGAAAGCAATGAATGTATCCATATCTTTTCTTAGTCGTTTCTCTATAATCATTCTTAAAGCTAGGATTGCTTCTCGAGTCCCTCTACCCTTCCTGAATCCAAATTGATCTTCTGTCAACTCCAACTCTACCTTTCCTTCAATGCGTTTCAAGATAATGCTGGTGAGTATTTTAGAAGCATGGGTTACAAGGCTTAATGTGCGATATTGGTCACATCTATTAGCAGATGATTTCTTTGGAATGGGCACTATGACACATTTCCTAAAGTCCGATGGGATATGTCCCGTGTTATACATTTCACAAATCAGATCAAATAGGGCTTTCTTCACATTGTCTCCAGTGGCTTTTATCAGCTCTGCTGGTATATCATCAACCCCGGATGTTTTTCCGTTTTTCAGCCTTTCCATTGCTTGATTAAATTCATCCAGGAGTATTTCATCTCCCTCTTCTTCTTTATCTACCAGCTCTTCATTTTTTAGTATTTCACAAGGTGTATGTTTTCCTCCATATAAATTCTCAATGTATTCTTTCCATTTTGAGCCAATTTCAGAATCTTCATACACCAGTTCTCCATCATCTGTCTTCAGAACATTGCACCTAATCCTCTTGTCCCCGAAGAACCTTTTGACCACTTGAAACGCTGTCTCAAATTTGTGATTCTTAACTAGTTCTTCTACTTCCATGCATTGCAATTCCAGAAAATTTTCTCTGGCTGCCTTCGCCTCTTGATTTATTTCGTTTCTCAATTTCCTGTATAGTTGTTGCCCTTCTTCAGTCGCAGAGTTCTTAAACTTTCTTCTTGTGTCTATCTTTTCAATGATTTCATTTGTTATCCAGGCTTTCCTGTTCTGTGCTTTCGGCTTTCCCACAACATCTGTTGCTGCTGTTAGAACACTTCCCTTCCAAGCATTCCATTTATTCTCCATACTTCCTAAGTCTATTGCTGATATGTCTGCTAGAAGTTCATCTGTCTTCTTCTTAAAATCTATAGCAAGGTTCTGATCTTGGAGAGCTTCGGTATTCCATTTTCGACTGTTCTTCCTTTTCAGTTTCTTCAGTTTTAGTTGGCATTCACTCAAAACCATGTTGTGGTCACTACCAATATCTGGGCCAGGGCAGCTTCTACAGTCCTTCAGCTGTGTCTTAAATCTCTGCTTAACTAAAATGTAATCAATTTGAAATCTATTCCCACCGCCTGGCATTGTCCAAGTATAACGTCTTCGTGCATGGTGTTGAAATAATGCATTTGCAACCACCAGCTGATTGTAAGCACAGAATTCCAATAAACGGTTTCCTCGATCGTTCCGTGTGCCAAGCCCAAATCGGCCCACAGCCACTCCATCTTTACCCTCTCCAATAACAGCATTCCAGTCTCCAAGGATTATCAGATTCTCATCTCCTTTAACACCTTTCATTAATTCTGTCAGATCATCGTACACTCTTTCCACTTCTTCATCTTCGTGGGCAGTGGTTGGCATGTAGACTTGAATGATCACGGTGTCCCTTGGTTTAGTATCTAATTTCACTAAAATCAGTCTTCCACTCTGCTGAACGTATCCTTTAACTCGGTGACCCATTTCCTTTGTCAGCACCACTCCTACTCCTCCCTCTCCAGGTTTGTCCATAATAGTCCCCGTGTGGATTATCCTGTAATCTCCACTCTAAAAATCTCCATTATCAGGCCACCTCACTTCGGCTATTCCTAACACATCTACATTCATCCTTCCAATCTCAAGCTTCAGGTTTTCCAGCTTTCCACATTGTAAAAGTGATCGAACATTCCATGTTGCAATGCGTCTCCTACATTGAGCACTTGTACAAGCACACCCCGCCCGGAGATCCGATCGCGGGGCTAATCCGGAACATTTTACGAGTACAGGTTTCAGTTAACATGCACAAAAAATGCTGCTTCGTTTTGCAAGATTAGCTGTCTTAAATAGACAAAGCCTGACATCGAAAATCCCGCGAAGATTGCAATTGCGCAGCATTTAGCAACTTCTTACTGTCTATAGAACGGTATTAATAGCGTATAGCTAATTAAAAGCGATTAAAATATGAAGAACATAGTACTTAGCTCATTTCTGTGGTAGGCGATCCAGGCGACCGTTAGTTAAGATCTGGACATGGCGTCCGATTCAAAATTTTGTCTCTCAAGGAGAGGAGACGGGACCTAGTTGAGGAGTCAAGTGAGCGAGCGAAGTGACGCGCCGAAAGTAGAGCGACAACGTACACGTCAGAAGTAGGCGGGCGGGGGGAAGGGAGGAGAGGGGATAGAGGAGAGAAACAAAAGAAGTTATGCAAGCATGATAAATATAACAACAACAAAATATCTGATGAAAGTAAAGCTTCTTCGAAGAGTAGTCGGCTGACGAATAACGCGGCGCCTGGCGGATTGAAGATGAAGTCTTCGTAACTTGAGGCAATGGAAGTTCGGAGGGCGGCGATGAGACGCTGCGAGACTGGTTCAGCAGAATATGTGCTTCTGAAACAAACATACAAGAAAAATGAACAAATGCACGGGGCAAACAGAAGGTCAATGTTGGTGTATGCGGAAAGGAAATGTAAATAAATGAGTTAATAGGAAGTAATGGAGAGCAGCAAAAACTAATTCTGCCTTTCCGTGTATTTTCAAAAATACACCAAGTTGGGGAACGACAAACACCAACAAGGAACAAGAACACAATATAAAAGGGGTCTTATAATATACCCATCTGTTATCAAGATCCTCCTTTCCCTGACTTTTCCATTCCCTCCTGGGTAACAATCGATCATTTCGGCAAAGATCTATGCTAGAGGGAGAAAGGGAAACGGGGAGGCACCTATGAGGAACTGACCAGGTGTAAGTGGAAGCAGGTCATCAAGGTTATTAGAACGCGGGGGCGACGGGCGCGAATTAACAACGCCGTCAATCAAAAAGTAGCTAGAAGCTGCGAGAAATATAGCATCAATGATGATCGCGACAAAATGCGAAGAGAGCATTAACAAATGTAAACAAAGCTTGTAGGAGCAAGTACATTGATTAAGACTAATAATATACCAAATAAGCAAAGAAACTATGCGAGTAGAAGGCAAGAACTCCATAAGTAACAACAATCTAGTAGCCATAATCAATGACCTTAGTTATAATGCGCACCAAAAGGGTTAACTAGAAAAGTGCTTAAATAAGCAAAAAACGTGACGTAACAAGAATGTATATGAAGGTACATCGAATGTAACGACGAGAAAAAACATGTTTGTTTAACAACATACCACAAAGGTGCGAAATAGTTGCAATACACATGCGCAAAAAAAAATGTAACGATGTTGTGAAACGAGGATCAAAACAACCATATCGTGCAAGTGTGAGCGAGTGAGAAAAGTAAATAAACAAATCCTTGACCCACATAGTACAGCGAGATAACGAGTATGAATAGCTGGAGAAGTCATTGAACTGAACCAGTTTATATGAGGGGGGAAGTGGACGGCTTCCTGAATTATGATAGCAACCCGCATGACAATAGTCGGCAGAGAGCCCGAGTTGAGATAAGACGAACTCGTCATGACCTTTGTCACATATAGAGGAAGTAAACGGCAGCTTGGCCTTACCCGAGCGATCAAATTTATAATGTAATTGTTACAGCCCATGCATTTGTAATAATTTTTTTTGTATACAAACAAGATTGACGAACAAGCAGTTCAAAATAAATAAATAAATAAATAAATAAATAAATAAATAAATAAATAAATAAATAAAGCAAGTGCAATCGGCCGAGACTTAAAGCGGAACTTCAAGTAACACGTCATGCAGTCATAAGTGGTTTGGACATGAAAAACCAATTTAAGAACACGTGAAACGAAGCAAGTAATTAATGTAACATCATTTTGAGGATTACGGAATCCAACAGTTGCCCAAAGAAAAAAGCTTAATTCTCCTAAACAGCGGAGAAACGCTGGGAGGTTGAGAAACTAGGAGTAAGAATTGTTATTCTTGAAGTTTGAGAACGCAGATTATCAGGCGGTTTCAAATGCGACTTCCAAGGGTGAAAAAGTGAGAAGGAGGCGGCCGTTGCCATCTTACTGAACAGCGAGTGAAGTGAAACACAGCTTACAGCAAAGTGTTGTTGACTGATAGCCATGGTTTTATGCAAAGAGAAGATGGTTTTCGATAAAAGGTTTAACCAATTACCGGGTACAAAAAATGACAAAAGACAATAAACCAAGCGACACAAGGTGAGGCGAACTTGAACTGCCATTTTGTTCGAATATGAAACAAAACACATGGAGTAGCTTACGGCAGTGGCGTAGTTGCTAACACCAAGACCTTGTTTCGACAAGCTGCTTTGAAACGTGCTAAGATCGGAAACACAAGTGTTCTCTTTTTAGAAAAGGAATTTATATCAGCGGTAACAAAATGACATTGTGAGTTGGTTTGAAGACTGGGATGCTGGATTTGACCAGTAACGACCCAAACAAAATCGGTGTCTCTGGCGACCACAGTTGAGGATAATTTACGAGTTTGTTTACGAAGGCAATTCAAAAAATTATTGGCGCTGAAGAGTATGTCAATGGGGTTTTGAACATTAAACTGTGGATCAGCTAACCATAAATGCGAAGGAATCTTTAAACCGGAAGTGTCGACACTTGGGGTGTCTTTACCAATACTGTTAAGAACGAGACAGTTTAAGTTAAGATTGGTGTTTCTTTGACAGATGTCTCTAATTTTTAATTTTGAAGACTGCAAAGCTTGAGTTTTCAGATTTTCAATGCCGGATACATTGATGGAAGTAGAGTTTACTGGTAGGCCTAGTTTTTTGATTAATGATTGCGAAACAAAGTTGTGAGTTGAAGCGCAGTCGAGAAGACCGCGGGTTCGAAACCAATTTCCAAATCTATCCTGAATTTCGAATTGTACAGTGGACAACAGGACATGCGCACTGTGAGAAGTTCTGACGTTAGAAATGCAGGAAGGAGCATTAGTTTGTTCGGAGCTGCTCTACATGGAGTTTGAAGAAGCAGGTACTAGTGACCTCGAATGATCATGAAAGTGCAATAAAGAATGATTTGGTCTTTTGCAATGAAAACAAAGTTTGGAAGACGTACAATTAGAAGCAGAATGCTTAGGTGACAGGCAGTTATAGCAGTATTTATTATTTGACACAAATTTCCTTCTGTCGTCAACAGACAATTATGTAAAGGATTTACACAAGTACAAAGCGTGGGAAACCTTACCGAATGTACATTATTTTAAAGAATTCTTGAGCGGCCTAATATGTTCTCTTGGACTGTTGAAAGAAGCAGAACGGTTTTGCTTTTTCTCGACAGATGGGTGCTGATGTCCATTTGAAGAGACAAGTTTTTTTATCCAGGATGTGACACAGAGGACTAGTTTCGACTCTTTTGCACTGAATTGAGAGTGCTGTAAGGAATTGGCACCGGCTGTTGAGAAACGCGATGAGATGCTCGAAAGAATACTCATCTTTGTGAGTGAGTTCGATTTCCCAAGCCTTTAACGTCGAAAGATCGAATCTGGATGTAGCTAGATGAATAAGGACGGTGTCCCAAGTTTGGACTGGCTGCTTGAGTTGATATAACGCTCTAACGTGCAATTGCATGGAGTCTACCAGGTCTCTTAAAGAGGTGACGTCATTAGGTTTTACGACTGCTAAGTTGAACAGGCAGCGAATGTGGCGAGCAACACACAAACGTACATTACCATATCTCTCTTTAGGAAGGTCAAAGGCAATATTGTAGTTCTCTGCTCTTAAAGGCAGTGACTCAACCAAGGCCAAGGCCTGGCCTTCCAAGGACGAACGCAAGTAATAGAACTTTTGGATATCGAGAATGTCTTTGTTTTCATAGATAAGGGAGCAGTAATGTTCGTAAAAGGAATACCATTCACATTCCTGGCCTGAGAAGTGAGATAGACTTATCTTAGGGAGTAACGGTTTAGGTTTGTCCTTATGAACTGAAGCGGGTGCGAATTGGGCCGGATTGATGACCTTAGTGTCCGGTTCTGGAATACTGCGGATAAGTTGGTGGGCCTTAGCAATTCCTTCAAAATACAAGGGTTCAACCTCGTCCCGATCCGACTGAAGTTCGGGGCAGGCGGATTCAATATCGGTTTGAATTTGGTCATAGTAATGATAGGACCGTTCGTACAACTTAAGGCGTTGTGTCAAGACGTCTAGATCACAATCGGCGGGATTTAATTTGTATAGAAAATTTCTAAATCTGGTGAGTTGTCCTTTATAGGAAGAACGTCTGGCAATGAGAGTTTCATCCTTTTCAGTTGGCATGATGATAGGGGTAAATTGAAGTGGAACTTACGAAACTGTAGCGAGATTTTGAAAATGATGTCAGGTTGACAGCAGAAGACAGGTTGCAAGTAAGACAGGCTGAAGAAGACAGGAACGACCTCTAGCACCTTCACCAGATCTGCACTGCGAAGTTATAGCTGAAAGATTCAAAGTAGATATAAATGATTTGCAAAATATGGACAAATGGACTCTGAGCAATAAATGACAAATGGATTCTCATAAATGGACTCTCCCGGGTTTCTGGGACCAAAGTTTGGGTAGGTTTTTGCTAGGAATTAACCTTACCCACTAGGGAAGATGAAGAGAGAAGTAAAGGGAAGTGGGTTTCGGACTAAGGAACAAGTGTGGATAATAGAACGAGAGTCCAACAGCAAACAAAGACAATGCTTAGAGACGAGTGTCACCGCAAAGCCCGTGAAACACCTAAAGTAGGTATGGACCTGGCCGTAGCTAACGGGAAATGCGGCTGAAGCTTGGGCTATTTGCAGGTGAGATTTGATGGTACCTTCCCTTCCAAGCCAAGATTCGGCTACTATGTGGAAGGGTGGTGGCCTGGCAAAGAAAGAAATGATGAGTTTACTATGTATCCCTTCAAAGGAGTTTGTTTTAAATAAATATTTTGAAGAATGCAAACAATTTGAATTAGCCGTGATGTTTTAGTTCTTGAAATTGTAGAATTTCTAAGGAGCGACCGAATGTTTCCAAGAAGGGTAGTGATGAGGCAATTATACCTTTGGGAATAATTTTGGTAAGAGCACCAATAGTTGCATTTAAGAATGGCTAAACTTTTACCCAGCATGCGTCGACTAAAAGTTTAGACAATGAGAAAAACTTAAATTTGGAAAACCAACCATAAGTTGTAGGGACAAACTCAACAAGCTGGAAGCTGGCGGAGCTAGCTATACTTGCCTCACTGGCTAGTTAGAATTAGCTATCAAAGCTGAGAGAGGCTTTAATAAGTTTATGACTAAGAGTTCTTGCTCAAATGCAACAAATAGTGGAACCGTTATTAATTTGATTTGTGAGTTTTTTAAATGTAAGTCTATAGGAAGAGTCGGGGAAGACAGGATCTTGCCTAATAGTTTTTTTATAGAAAATGATGAAGCAAAAGGATATAGTTTGATTTATTTAACAATGCGTAGAATATGATTAATTTAACAAATGTACTGTATAATTTGATTTTTTAAACAGTTGAGGTCTCAGACCTTCTAAATTATTGAAAGTTTGCACTAAGCAATTAACAATTTTTGTTTTTGAACCCTTAATAGCACTAAAATCTGCATAAGATTTTAAAATGGTGCTAAGATTAACAAATTGAAAATTTAAAGATAATTAACGTAATCAAAGTTAAACAAGTACTTTAAGAATTCCTATGTGGGCATCTTAAAAGTATGAACAAATAACAGCATCGAAATTATAACAACAAAAAAGAGAGAGAAATTAAATAGAAGTTTCTATAACTTCTCATATTGATGCTGAAATTACTATTAGAATTTATACAAATAGGGTAGGTCACTTATTGTGAAACCAGAAGAGAAAAATTGAGAAGAAATTTCTAGAACTTCTAAGTTTAAACGGGATCACGAGGGAAATAGGCAAGTTACCCTTTCGTGAAACCTGGATCAACGAGATTAATGAAAAGTTTAGTACGTAGAACATAAGCAATTCCTGTACTAGCAGGAAAGGAAAATAAATTAATATGCAGTCTCTAACTGCTGATATTTAAAGAGTGAATAAGTTATAAATGGAGAAAGTTGGGAGGGCGCCTATGGTTTGGCGAGGCCTCATTGAAAAAGATATAAATTTAAGGATTAACCTAATTTGTTAGTAAAGAGTGGTTGAGGAAGAGGAAATCGGAACTTTGTGGAGAAAGTTCTTGGCCTTATTTATTTATTTCGGACGAGCGCGGCGCGGATGAGAAGTTGAACGAGCACTGGTTTCACTATAGTCTATTGTGGTTGAAAAGTTCACTATTGTAACACAAAAAGTTTATAGAAAGGAAAGTTATTGCGGTGGTGTAAAATAACTAGTTGCATTTTGGTTTGAGAGAGTCTATTGCGTTGAAAAATTTGTAGGTTATAGTTGAATGCAGCAGACGAATTCCCACGAAGGAAGACAAATTAGGTGTTGATTAGCTGTTCATAAAAAAATTCCTTGGTTAGAAAAAGTATTCCCATATGTGAGTGGAAAATACTAGAAGGTTTAGCTTGTAGATGAATTGTTTGGCGTAGAAAATTCCAGAACAATCATAACTGTTGAATTGGGTAAATAAAGTCCAGCGGTGGAACGAGCTAAGTTTTCTATAGACAGTATTTAGTTCAATAAGAATCCCACGGTGTGAGAGCTCATTCTCAGTTAACATGCACAAAAAATGCTGCTTCGTTTTGCAAGATTAGCTGTCTTAGATAGCCAAAGCCTGACATCGAAAATACCGCGAAGATTGAAATTGCACAGCATTTAGCAACTTCTTACTGTCTATAGAACGGTATTAATAGCATGTAGCTAATTAAAAGCGATTAAAATATGAAGAACATAGTACTTAGCTCATTTCTGTGGTAGGCGATCCAGGCGACCGTTAGTTATGATCTGGACATGGCGTCCGATTCAAAATATTGTCTCTCGAGGAGAGGAGACGGAACCTACTTAGGCTCCAACTGGAGGTCTTGATGACTGAAGCACAAGTGAGGGTGAGAGCAGTTGCTCTTGGCACGGAGACGAGGAGTCAAATGAGCGAGCGAAGTGACGCGCCGAAAGTAGAGCGACAACGTACACGTCAGAAGTAAGCGGGCGTGGGGAAGGGAGGAGAGGGGATAATAGGAGAGAAACAAAAGAAGTTATACAAGCATGATAAATATAACAATAACAAAATATCTGATGAAAGTAAAGCTTCTTCGAAGAGTAGTCGCCTGACGAAGAATGCGGCGCCTGGCGGATTGAAGACGACGTTTTCGTAACTTGAGGCAATGGAAGTTTGGAGGGCGGCGATGAGACGCTGCGAGACTGGTTCAGCAGGATATGTGCTTCTGAAACAAACTTACAAGAAAAATGAACAAATGCACGGGGTAAACAGAAGGTAATTGTTCGATGTTGGTGTATGCGGAAAGGAAATGTAAATAAATGAGTTAATAGGAAGTAATGGAGAGCAGCAAAAACTAATTCTGTCTTTCCATGTATTTTCAAAAATAAACCAGTTAGTGCTTATGACTGTGAATCTAGAGATCTTGGGTTCGAATCCCGGACTGTGTGGATATTTTTGCTACCAGATTATCATTTTAAACGATATTTATCATATCAATATGACTCATTTTAACAGAATCCATATGAAATTATTTGTTGGTCTGTGAATGAAGAGGACCTGTTTATAAGGAATTTAAGGTTATGAGCGGTGTCGCGTCTATTAATCTAGTTGATCCATATCGTATTCTTTATTTAGACTAGTGCTGGTGGAAGCTACAAATCATCTAATAAAATGAGTTCCGTATTATAAACTACTGTCTGTTAGGTAGAAAGCCCGAAGGCTGGTTGGATCCTCAAAAACTACCGCCGTTAGGTTATGTGGGTAGATACCAACAAAAACCCAATGCAGCGCTATATTGAAGTGTACTAGGCAAGAAGAGGAGTGAGGTAGTTTGCCATTACTTTCCGCACTGAGTCAGAACAGCAGTACTAACCCTATGATTAGAACCTTTCACAGCATCCACAGTCACTGCCTGTGCCCTGTATGTCATTACTAAGCACCACCCATACCTCAGTAGCTTCCATATAATCACAGCCATGAGTGAGACTGAGACATCTGTGAAAAGCCACATTTTACTGTAGCCTGTGCCAATAGACAAATGCAAATGTACTGCATTCATCAAGAGATGGCAAACAGGCCAATATCTGTAAAACACTCCCTTTTACAATAAATTAATATTTGTGCCAATAATACTATAAAATACCGGTGTATCAACAATTTCACGTGAGGTTTCTTCTATGTCAGATGTTACACATCATATGCGACTACTGTAAGGCTCGTAATTTTTTTATTTATTCATTCACTTATTAATGTATTAATTAATTATTTAGATATTTATATATTTATTTATATACTAGCAAACCGCCCGGAATTCTTACTTTCTCTCTGCTGTGACAATCGAGAAATTAACTGTTGCTCAGTTTCATTGTTACGTGATAAGCGTATTTTTTTCGATTTCAATGAGTATCTTTTTTCCGTCTCGGCATGATGGGACTATTAATTATATTATCATGGAGGTAGCATGTGCAACGAATTCTTGTCAGATGTAATTTATGAATGGCGAGGTGCATGAATCGCAAATCCCCCTTCCGTCCAATCTAAACTTGTCTGTGTAATCTGCGGAACGAAAAGTTCACAGGCGAAGTAAAGAAAAGCCGAGTTGCACACACAGGGAAACACCAACGACATCCACTCGTCTCTGAAGTCTTGACTCGACACGACTCGACAATGTCTGGGGTGATAGGCCCACTCGCCATCCAGCTAGCTCGTAAACTGTCTCGAAGCTAGTAATTGAATGGAGATTGCTGGAAGAAATGAAAACATAATAACACTTATAGTGGGCGATGTATTGAAGATAGAGATATGCTGTCGCGGACTTTTCCGTAGAACTCTTCATGCTGAACAATTCTTTCACTCATAGTATATAGATATTTTTAACGGTTAGCCCAGCGTAAGGTTAAAAAGCGCATGGAAGCCACGTTTTTTCTTCGACTTCTTCACTGAAATCGTTACTGCTTGGCTTCCTTTGGTCATCATTAGGGCCCGGATGTTGATGCCGTAAAAAAGTTTAAGAAATGCACTTAAAATTTTCAAAAATGACAGTAATAAATGTCCTAAAAATTTGAAAAATGATGATGAAAAGTCACCAATATTTCAAAAATTCGAAAAATGCTGTATAAAATGGAGAAAATGTTCTTATAATAATAAACTCACCAATATTTCAAAAATGTCATGTTGCTCCAACTGAAAAGTCAATCAAAATAGATTTCTAGCACTTAACAAAAGGTTTATGTTCACTTTAGTCTGAGTTGCACTGCACTAAGCATGTCATTCTGATGTTGTCAAATGTAAATGTTCTGTGGTTATCAGCCAACAAGATTTTATATCACGAAAAGCTGCGTTCAACATCAACTAATGTGATCGGAGCGTACTTGAAGTGAGGAAGGTCGTTTGCTGCTAAATCCTCCTCAATCCCATCCTTGCAGTAGTTTTCACCAGAAAGAATGTCTGAGATTTTGTATAATGTTTTATAGCCGGTGTTATTGTCCGACAATTTTTTCAGTTTTGATGCAATACCCGCAGCAATTTCGCCACGATTGTTGCTAAGACTAGTTTCCACCTGGTTGATTAAGGAAATGGAATCAATATTTCAATACCGTATTTCAAATTATCTTGTATCAGCTACTAACTTCTTCTTAATTCTGAGGGACGTAACTCCCTCATATAAATCTGTGACATGACTAAATTGAAAAAATGACCTCAAATGGCGGATTTCTCAAAATAAGACCAATAAAATCTACCAAACTTTAAAAAAATGCTCTTAAAATGGAAAAATAGCAAAAAAAATGCAAAAAGATGCAAAATAAAAATGACATATTTGAAGACGGGATGGCCCGTCCGGAGTTTCTATGCACTTTAGCATTGTTTCAGACAGCTCATTAAAAAGATGACATGTCATCAACATCCGGGCCCTATCCATAAATAAATAATTTTCTACAGAAACCTTCCTCGAGATATCCTTTACAGAATGGTGAAAACTACATCAAAATCCATCCAGTGGTTCTCGCGACTACCCGTAACATCCAAGAATCGGGGACTTTGTTATACTAAGTAGAGATTTATTTATTTTGTATTTATTTATTTATTCATTCATTCATTAATGAATTATTCAAGGAATGAATTAAGTTAATGAATTATTTTGTATTTATTTATTTATGTCTAGGCCTATATTTATTTATTTATTTATTTATTTATTTATCCATTCATTTATTAATTTATAAATTAATTATTCATTTATTCATTTATTTATTTTTTATTTATTTACCTATTTATTTGATGTTTCTTTCTTTCTTTCTTTCTTTCTTTCTTTCTTACTTTCTTTACTAAAACGCAATTTAACATATATGATGATGGATAATGGATGAACTGATTCAATCGAAAAGTCTTAAGCCTGTTTTTAGCCTATTTTCATTTTATGAAAAAATAGACATGAGACCACCTTTTGTCCGTGTGACTGTGTGTGCGTGTGTGTGTGATTCGTGTGTATGTCCGCCCTAATAACTTCTAAACAGCTGGAGCGATTTTAATGAAACTCGATAAGATCATAGCACCATTCTGGCCGACCCCAACCACTTCAAATGTTATTGTGTCTCACCAGTCCAACATGGCGGTTGTGCGAAATATTTCACCAGCATTCAGTATCTCCGAAACTATTACAGATATCACTCAGAAATTTTGTACGGTGATAAAGGGCACTACTAGAAGTTCACCTATGTGACTTTCAAAAACCGGGTAACTACAATACCAATATGGCTACCAAGCGAAGTTGAGACTTTTAAATATACTTTTCTCGCGATTTAACCATCCAAACGTAATGAAACTTGGTACAGCAAATGCCTATTAAAATATTTAGACGGTTCTCAATATCTACGAATCTATCACAACAATGTTGATAGAGGTAATTAACATGAGTAGGATGTATGAAAATAGGCTGTATAGATCTTCACGGAACTATTTCTTATTATCTTATTATACAGGGTGTATCTTAATTATACCGACAAAAAATTCAGGGACGCTTTGCGTGTTATGTAAAAGACGATGCCGCAATCAGATTGGCGGAGAAAAATTTTTCCCTTCGAGAAAATGAGGTTACTTTGTTACTTCCGGGCGCGCGATTCAAATCTACGAACTCGCCGTATTTGCTGAGCCAGAGAGCAAGCCGCTGGCTCCTGCTGTGCTTCAGGCAAGGGAAGGGAGTGTGATAGAAGGAGACAGAGATATGCTGGCGGGCATGCGGCAAGCCTAGGCGATCGAGGAAACTTGCGCATGCCCACCAGCATATGTCTGTCTCCTTCCATCACACTCCCTTCCCTTGCTTAAAGCACAGCGGTGGCCAGCGGCTTGCTCTCTGGCTCAGCAAACACGGCGAGTTCGTAGATTTGAATCGCGCGCCCGGAAGTAACAAAGTAACCTCATTTTCTCGAAGGGAAAAATTTTCTCCGCCAATCCGATTGCGGCATCGTCTTTTACATAACACGCAAAGCGTGCCTGATTTTTTGTCGGTGTTATTAAGATACATCCTGTATAATACGCTAAGACTGAGGTGTATGTATCACAAAACTCAAACTCCTAAATCAGAAGGAGTTAGAAGGTGTGGTTTGTACCAAAATCTTCCAAATCGTCTCAATAGTACAGGAAAAATCTTGCATTTCTTGAAAAGTCAACGGAAATAATTTATTTGTTTATAAAGTGTGTTTAAACAAATAAACACGGCGATAGCCCCTGCGAGAACTCTGTCGCCTACAGCCCGCAGAGCACTAAACCGCGAGGGTAGTCTGTACACATGGGGACGCACACAATCCATTATGCGAGATTTCTCGCACGGGTCCGATAGTATGAAATTAATATGAACTTATGAGATAGAGTTTTGTCCAAGTGTGTGTATGTGAGACCGTCCCTCCATTTTTTTATCACTTGGTTTACTATCTATGAATTTATTTCGTATGAAGGTAGTTCCATCTCCGGACACCTCGTACGTGCTTTTCAAGTTTTTATATTCGTCGCCTATTCAGCATCGTGGTCGCGTGAAATATTGTCACCAGTGTTCAATAGATCGTTACCTATGAGATCTATCAGCTTGAAATTTTATACCATGATAGGGGCCTGTTAAATTAGTTTGCTGATATGTTTTTCTTAAATTACAACAAGGAAGAAACAAACCACGCGAATTTTCAAATTTCAATTTCTTTTCCCAAGACCAATAGTCTACAGTTATAAGCCTGAAATGTTGCACCATGATGGGCGAATATGAATTACGTTTGTTGCTATGAATTTCAAAACCGTGGTTGTGGCACGAAATTAAAAATTGAATTTCCCTTTTTCGGGACTTACTACAGACTTTTTGTACTGTGGCAGAGAAGAATTGAACACCTTTATTGATACGACTTCCCCAGCAGGAAACCAAATTAGTGGCCAAGATAGTTCCAATTCAGTTTTCCCGAGACCTATTACGATTATAAATCTGAAGTCTTGTACCATGATGAAAGTCTACTAGACAAATTCAGGCATGTAACTTGCAAAACTATGATGATGGACTCGCGACTCCTTTCAAAATATAATTTCAGTTCCTCGGGACCTATTACAGCTATGATCCTGAAAATTGATACAATATCAGAGGCTTGCATGGCACATTAATTGATATAACTCTCTAAACCGGGACATACACGAAAATGATGGTGACCGTTCGAATTTTAAACATTCAATTATTTTTTTCTGTCTGTTACACTTCTTTGGCTGAGATTCAGTATCAAAATCTAGGATTAAAAGGAATATTCACTGATGTATTTTTCGAAACCAACATGGTGGAGTTGCTAATTTTTACAATTTAATTGCCTTTTTTTTCGGAACGTAATATAGTTAAGAACTTACTTTTGTATTGAGACCGTTTAGTCGAGTCAACAACCACGATGACTTTCCTAACGTCCCATAAATCGAATAAAATTACCGTGAGGATCAGGTGACCTTCCATAAAGGCTAAAGCGGCACGAGAGTCCGTATTTCACAGGGATCGTGGTACATGGTGACGATGGTCATAGACCGCCTAAGGAAAGGTTCACCTTAAAACTAGACTGAGAAAATAAACATCCTGACTTATGTAAAACACCGTGAAAATTTATTAAAATTCACAAACCCCTAGCATAGTTCCGAGGATTATAATCGGCTAGTCCGCAAACTAATAAATAAACAAAAATAAAGAGCAGGTCCCTACCTGAGAAGACACGGAAAACCCTCGCGAAAGATCTAACTCACAATAATAAAGCAACACCAACGCTAGGAATATGGTACAACGCAAGTCCCTAGTTCAAGTTACAAGATTAAGCTAATATCTGAATTTACATTTAACAGGGTAGCAAAACAAATCTAAGTTAGGATGGTACCATTTCGACATTTACATTTAACGTTAATTCATCTAGCTAAGTCCTATCAATTAACAAAATTTACGGCGATGACGTCCGTAAAAGAAAACAATTACATCCAAAAGCTAAGTGTACAGCCATGAAAAACAAACAATTTAATTATGCTTAATAACTATGTGCTAACAGCACACAATAAGGTAACATGTAGGATTTATACACTTGACATCATAAATAAGTATTGAAATAGACACAGTAGTTTTATTAAGAATTCCTGCCTGCACCTTGGTTTACTCTTTGTAAACCATAGTCATCTAATGTGTATAGTTACGGTGACGAATGCGTAGTTGAGACCACGTCTGACATCGCATGGCCTGAGCTCCACAAGCTACGAACTCTAGGTTCGCGCATGCTTCAGGTCGCTACAAAAATGTCAACTGTCCTAGTCATTTCCTCACAAGGAAATTATCTTCAACTGCACGGCTATATCAACAGTTCCAGAATGCAAAGAACAAAGTTAGATAGAAAGAATCGTTAGTTAGACTTGTTTTACAACAATTATGCGTCTTATTATTAAGATGTCGGTTTATAGGTTTATCGTAGGTTTATGGCGACTAACATTGACAATAGCCTGGGCACGGAGTGTCTCCACTGAGATCATTCTCCACCAAAAAGCCTCGACTCAACAGTCGGAATATAATCAACGAGTACAACAACTCGGACACACAATAACACGGGTTACCAGCGGCGCTAAGCTCGCGTTCAATAACTCTTCGATAGGCCTGTACACAACAGTTACCTTCCAATAACATCTGGTCAACGGGATCAGTCCCGGACAAGGCATACTCAAAATACCTTCATACAATAACATCCTGCTATAACAGGGTAGCCTTCACCATACTATAGAAAACCTTACATAATTGTACCTGTCAGACGACAGTACACGCAACAGAGCGTTTAACTAACAAAAAACCATCTATAAAACATGTGATCAAATACAAGAGTGGAAACTAATTTCCATAAGCAAAATAGCAATGAAAGGAAGTGCGAATACAAATCGTACTCTGTCCTTGTCAATAGTAGTTTTGTCTCACAATGAAGCAGGCGTGCTTTCAGGTCACTGGGTTACATAACCAGTTTATTCAAGGCCGGCGATTTAATCAATACAAAACCTGCACCTGGCCAGTTCATAACAAACTTTACCATAGGTTACGGACCTCTAAAGAGTCCGTGTATAAAACACACGCTATAAATCTGAGTATAACAATATAATTCCGTCTTTCTACCAAAGACGTCTAAATGAAAGTAATCTTACAATAACTGAAGCTCTTTGCTTTAAAATACAAGTCAATAATTGATAGTACATCAAATAAAAACGTGTCTCACATGACACAAGCAAAAACGATAATTGTGGCGCAGATTCACACACTAGATCTGCTTAATGGTACGTTGGGAACTGAGTTCGATGCTAGGCAACGAAACATTCCTTCTAGTTGTTAGGTTCAAACATGACCAAGAATAGCTTCTGAGCTTTATTCAAAATGAAATATATTGCATTTACAAAACTGGTAGTTACAGTCGACTACCTAAATGATACGACCGTTCTAACGACAGTCAGGGGTATAACAAAGGATGGCTGCGAAGAATGCAGTTAATTAATAACCATGGCATCTGATTGCCATAACTAAAGTCAGCAAAGACTTGAAAATTACCCCAAGTAGGGTGGAACAAAATAGCCTCAAAATGACTACGGTCAGGTTCAGCAAAAAGTAGGCATTGACGTTCTACGACGTTCACCAAGCTGCACCAGGGCTGACCAAAATGTCTGACCCCAAAGGTGTCTCACACTAAACTGAAATAAATGACATCTAACTAATCTAGTTACATCCCTACCTAGAAAAATGGCTGACACTGAGTGTGGTTGGTTCACAAACTACATTAAATCTACTATACCACCAGAAACTAGAACAAGGAAGGGGTGTGACAAAAACTCACGAAATGGAGGAGCTCTCACTCAGCTCTCTATTCCACAACAAGGGTTGTACAAAATCCTCTCTGGCTCTCTGGATCGGTATCCTCCTCATCAGGATTCCCATCTGGACTCCTCCAATGACCAGGGTTTGATTTGTCCCTGTCGACATCTTCGTGGATATGCCTGGAAATGGCATTTTTGGCTCCTTCCTTCTCGTTCGTCGTCCTGGAAGTTCCACCATCATGCTGGTTCCCGTAAAAACGTCACCCTCATACAGGGATGGTATTAGCCCATGGTGACTGCTTTAACCATGGTGAAGAAAAGTCCAATCACGTGGGTAGTGAAATAAGTTGCGTAATAATTCATCCTCTCACTTTCAAAATTATAATGTTCGTCGTGAATGTTATAGACTTCAATTATAAAATACGACACAGCCTTAATTTTGCAGATGTGGATTAGCATGTGAGCTAACGCTGCTTAATAATTCTGCACGTGCTAGTGACGCTACTTTTGTATCACGCAGCATCCGTGAATTATACGTCGTTTTTAAAATGAAATTTCCACTTTGGCAATTTAAATATCTCACACAATTATAATCACACTTATTCAGGATAATTGTAACGCTATTACCTGTATATTTCCACTAGGCATCTGCCCTCCACATACGCGTGGGTAAAATGTGGTGTTACAGCAATGTTGTGCAATACACTATACTTGCCAATAAATATTTCCCAAACTTCGTCTTTAGTCCACTGGGCTTCAACAACAGTGAATAATAGTATTAGCGGGCTCGATGGCACCTTATAATCACTTTTAACGCTAAACAGCGGATATTCTTCTACGTCTCGTAGGACAAATGTAATTCCACGCCCACACAAGGCGGATTCTCAAGACGCAGTGCCAGGTACTGGGCGTCTCTAGAAAGTAGGTCGTCAAAACGAAGTCGTTGAGCGACTACTTACGTTCCTTTTGCGTATCTGCAAGGGTTTTACCTTACCTAAAGTAAAAATAAACATTCTCCAAAATGTTTTAATAATGCAGCATGACGAAATGGAATATTCTGAGTCTTGTGGAAAGATAAAAATAATTAATAAGACCTCAGATAAATAATTAGCAGTTTTCACCAAAGTCAAAAGTGCGATTCACCGCTACTTCAAAAAGTATCGCGTGATCTCTCAGCTTCCTGGGTGTGTTCAAAAGTACAACATCCCATCACGAATGCTCTGTCATAAAAAAACAAGTAGTTCCGTGAAGAACTATACAGCCTATTTTCATATATCCTACTTATGTTAATTGCCACTATCTACATACACAATTTATGTTTGATTACTGTAATAGATTCGTAGATATTAAGAACCGAATAAATATTTCGGATGGTCGCCATGTTGGATTTTATATATGTAGGTCCTAGAGTTATGTACTGTTACATGCAGATTATTCTGAACGTGTAGTATTCAAACTTCAATCGCATAATTAGGACACAAGAAAAAACAAGGATATTTTAAAAATTTTCACAGCTGCCATCTTGAGGTTATGGAAACAATTGAAATAAATTAGATGCCAGTGGATTAACAATCGTATAAGGATTTACTGTACCAAGTTTCACTGCACTCGGATGGTTAAATTGCGAGAAACGTCCATGTGAATATTTATAATTCGCGTCACCGCCATGTTGGATTTGTGATCACCAGGTTATTTAAAGTCCTATAGGTGAACTTAAGTTCATAGCCCCTATGAACATTAAAAAATGCAGTTTGATTGCTAAAATAGATTCGTAGATATTCAGTATCGTCTAAATTTTTCGGATGGTCGCCATGTTGGATTGTTAAATGTATAGGCCATAGAGTCATGTACCATTAAAGGAAAATTATTGCGTAGGTTCATTATTCAAACTTTCACTTCGATCGCATGACTACATCACAAGAAAAAAAAACTTAATTTTAAAATTCGCACTGCCGCCATCTTGAGGTTATGTAAACAATTGAACTAAATTAGATACCAGTGGATTACAATGTGTATAAATATTTCCTGTACCAGGTTTCAGTGAGCTTGGAATATTAAATCGCGAGAAAGGTCTATTTAAAATTTTCTAATTCGCTTGGCCGCCATGTTCGTTTTGTAGTCAACCGGTTTTTGAAAGTCTTATAGATGGACTTCCAGTAGTTCCCTTTATCTCCGTACAAAATTTTAGGGAGATACCGCTAACAGTTTCAGAGATATAGAATGCCGGTGAAATATTTCGCACATCCGCCATCTTGTGATTATGTAAACAATTGAACGAAGTTATATGTAGGTGCATTACAATGTATATAAGCATATACTGTACCAAGTTTCATTGCGTTTGGTTGGTCAAATCGCGAGAAACGTCTATTTAAAAGTCGCAAATTCGCTTGGCCTCCATGTTGGTTTTGTAGTTACCAGGTTTTCAAAAGTCACATAAGTGAACTTATAGTAGTTCCCTCTATCACCATAGAAAATGTCAGGGTAATATCGGCAATAGTTTCGGAGATATTGAATGCTGGTGAAATATTTTGCACAGCCGCCATGTTGGATTGGTGAGTCGTAACAAAATTTGATGGGCACGGTCGAGGTCGCCGGGAATAGTGCTATGAACTTTCCGAGTTTTATTGAAATCGCTCCTGCCGTTTAGATTTTATTAGGGGGGGACACACACACGAATCACACACACACACACACACACACACACACACACACACACACGGACAAAAGGTGATCTCATAAGCCTATTTTTTCAAAATTGAAAATAGGCTAAAAATATCACATGAACCATAGCTCAGCGGGTTCAGTATCGTGTTAGAAAACCAATAAACATATTCCCAAATATTACTTATGAGATTGAGACAGGCAAAAAACCAGCATCGCAACCCAGAAATTTATGAAATAAGTAATGAACGAACAAGGTGGGCGAACGAGTTTTTAATTTTTTAATGTCCATTCTAGTGATCTAATCATCCTAGCGCGGTGATACATGTACTTCTTCGTAATTTAAGCTAAGCAATATGCCGAATATTATAATTGAATTCGTTTAAAAAGTCCAAGATTGTGATTCTTTGAATATCAAATATGTTTTATTTTACGCATTATATAACACCTCTCAGAGATATATATGGTAGGCCATCACAACTGGCTGAGATGGAAATGACCACTATAATACACTAGTGTCCAAAAGTAAGCATACGTTATGAATAACTAGGGTAACAGGAAATAGATCGCAAATCAGTAGGGGGGTACTAGGAGTTATAACCCACCCGGCGTTGCTCGGGCGGCGTCCATGTTCAATCATTAATATCTGGCCAACCCATGGTCCGATTTTGACAAATGAGGTGTCGTTGGACTCGGGCGGATGTGCTCTTTCCTACGGACCACAATTTATATTTTCAAAAAAAAAAGTTTTTTTTGTTTTCGAAAGTAGGTCATAGTTTGAAAACCAAACATGATAGAACGTTGTGCCATGCCTCAAACGAATGGTCTTTATAACCTTTATTTTCTATAATGGAACTTTTTTACTTTTCATGTTTTTTTTTGAAAACACTCGAATTTTGAAAATTGTATATTTTGGAAACTAGGAATTCTACCAAAAAAAATTGTTTGACTTAAATCATTGGTCCCTACCCCCTCTTCCCCCAAAATATATTCCAAGTCTCTAGGATAAAAACCTGACAGTAGTGTCAATTGAGGGGAGCTGGGCCACTTAGGAACTTGTGAGCCCCTGCGACCTTGGAATGGAAGGAGTCGTGCTAGGAGGGCGTGCTTGGATTCGTTTTTTTCGTCTCGTTGCGCTCTTTACGGGAATGTCAGTGTCGAAAAGGTGAAATGTTGAGAACATGTTATTTTTTGGGGGGTAAAACCGTGATTTTAAACTTTTTGCTATATCTCGCGAACCAATCATGCTAGAGGCGTGTACGACGGTTCCAAAGACTCGGGGTGACGTCCTCCTTGCTATGGACCAATCGCTATAATTTAAAAAAATTGGAAACTCGATTTTGGGGTAAACACGTGCTTTTTGTGATTTTTGCCGTTATTTCACGAACCAATAACGCTAGAGACGTGTACGAGATGTCCTAGGACTCGGGCTAACGCCCCCTTTCAAATGTGGTAGATATTTTTTCCAAAAAATAATTCACAAAGGGCCTAACGCCATACATGTTGAAAAAACGTTTTTTTTCCTTACCTGTTTATAATGTTCATGAAGCGTGGTGGTTGAGAGAGACGATACTGCTGGGTGTGTGTTTCAACGAACCTGTCGCTAACCACGGTGGCTATGCTCAATAGAACAATCGTTATTTCGACGGGTCGGTTTATGACAGAGCGAGGGTTCGTTTTTCTGATCTTGCCTATGGCAGATGAATGGAGGCTAATATTTGAAAATGTGTGAAGCATGCTAAGATATTTTTACCCCGAAGGAAATCTTTAACGTGTAAACGGTGATGAGAACTTGGCTCTATGTTGGTCGAAGCGAGTACAGAAAACAAACATGTAGAGGAGCAGACGAGCAGGAGGCGAATGTCATTTGAGCTTATTGGAATGCGCTGATCTGACTTTACAACAGGTGCAATGGAAAATGACAAAGACGCAGAGGACACTTGAAGGTGAAATAATCTGACCATCGTGGTGGCAGGGAAGAGCGAAATGCATGCATACACGTGTAAAATGACATGTACGCTAAACCAGTTACATCCTGTTTGCTTCGTACGTGACAAAATGCAAGTTGACGTGTAATATGATCCAACACACGTGTTCACCTTGGGCGTTATCTGTCCACGTGCATGATAACAGAATGTTCAAAGCGTGGGAATCGCTGAATCAGTAAATAGTAAGATGCAACTTGTGGGAATGATGTCACAACCAATAGATAGGCAAGAGCTGCGAACAGCAGTGGTGGCATGTGAAGGGGGAGAGGGGGATGGATAATGTAAGAGAGAACAGGTGGAAAGAGAAAGAAATATGTGGAGCTGAGGACTGTACACACAGAGCTATAGGTGGTGTACAACATGTGTGAATAAATAAAAAGTTCACAGGTTCACACAACATGTAACTTATTGATCCAAGAATTAAAAGTAGAGTTAAATCCTAACCATTTGACATATAGTTTATTTTCTTTTTGTTTCAACACTTTTTCCACAAGATAATGCTTAGGAAATGCTGTTTTTTGAAGTTTATGGAGATAAAATCTACCTTTTATGGGTTGATGGTTGAGGTCTTGGAGTAAATAGGTGACTGGAGTGTCCAAGTTGACTTGACAAATTCGAAATAGTTCAGTCCCCCACTGAGGCGTTTAGCCCTTATTGAAGGTAGACTTAAATTTGCTCACACGAACAAAATCCCCAATTTTCAGTCAGTGACGTTTAGGATCGGCTGTTTTTATGGGGTTAAACAGTTTATCCAATCGCTGAATATTTTTGGTCACGAGGCGTGGCTTGGTCCCAATGGTTCTATGTTTGGTGTCATTGTAACGTGATACTAGCTCTGGTAACATGTCCAACCAGCGATACGTGCCCTGAGCGGTAAACGCTTTCCACATATGGGTTTTCAATGTTCGGTTGAACCGCTCGACCACACTGGCTTTGAGATTGCTGTATGTGGTGTAATGGTGAATATCCTTAGATTTGAGAAAACTGGAGAAATCCTTGTTGAAAAATTCTTTCCCCTGGTCGGTTTGTAGCAGCTGAGGTTGGCGTTTGGAGTGTTGAATAATATGTTGAAAGGCCATGGTAACTAGTGGACCAGACTTGCGACGCACAGGTTCAACAAAGGTCATTTTGGAATAGACATCAATGACGGTCAACATATAGCGTACACCGTCGTTAACGCCAGCATAGGGTATCATTTCACCAAGTCAGCCTGCCAAAGTTCATCCACACCTCGTGAAATCACCTTGAGTCGTGGATAGTGACGCCTAGCTGGGCGATGCAACTCGTGAGCAATACCCATTTTAATGGGTGAGGGCTTAAACACTAATTTTGGCATTTCGAAGTTCTTGTTCAATTTCTTGAATTTCCCAATCGTGACCGGTATGGCCAGCTTGACGTGAAGCATGCAACAACTGTAGCCGCTGGACGAGCTTATTGGGATTGTGCCAGTAGGTAACATCCACAAGGGGTTTTAATGGTTTAAATGTCACTCCCGAAGCGTATGCTTTACAGCGAGTACTTTGACTGGTGGGAAGCATTTTTGCAATGATGGTTTTATATTTTTGAGATATATTGGCATTCACTTGTTGAGCGGGATCATACTGTCTTTTGTGGGCATGGGTATCCAATAAAATGGATTTATATTTGTCAATATCCTCTGACGTATAATCATGGGAAGAGGGGGTCCGAGAAAAGAGCAGCTTTAACAGTCCTGGGGTTAATTTATAGTTGATGTTTTTATGACAGCTCTAGTACGAGCAAATTTAATGGATGAATCGCCAATCTTAAAACTATCATTCTCATAGCGAACACCATACGTGGTATCTGTGTTTCTAATAAATAGATCGGTGAAATAGGGTTCCAATGTTGATCCATAATATTTTATTAAAATGGTTTTCAGTTGAGCTTTATGTTGAGAGGTGGCCGAGAGTTGTGAAAACGGAGACGCCCTGGAAGGGCAAGGTGTTTCGACCATGGCCAAGGATTTCTTTTTTCTCAAAAACTCTGGAAGGGGTGCGGCCTTTTTTTTTTGAGGCGTAAACACTTGTTCCTCCTCATCCTCAACCTCGCTAACACTAGTCAAATCTTCCTGTTCCTGTTCCTCTTCCTCAGGGTCCTCGTGCAGCGTCTGCGTGGCTTGTGAAACGATGGGTAGCGTTTCAGATGGCTTGAAAGAGGGTTTCAACATGGCTTTTAGTGGAGGTGCTAAATGTTGTTGAATAAACAAAGCATGATTTGCACGTGATTGTTTCAATTGACGAAACTTTTGGCGAATAGTATTTTTTGCTCTAATAATATGCTTTTTCAATTGACTCTCTGCTAACGCCATGGTGTCTTGACAAATGACTTGACGGGGAATTAGACAGGGCCTTAAATAGCAACAAAATGATCAGACCCTAAGCGATACCGTCCTTGGTTGAGTTCACTTTATTTGTCAATCACTAAACAGGCATGCCGTTGAGTGTTCCAGCATTTGACACACAATTCAGTAAACATTTGAAAGGTCATATCCGGATTCACATGTTAATTATAAATGTGACGACTGTTCCTCTCGTCCTGGCGAAATAAAACAATGGCATTGGCATTGTCACGAATCAAATGTTTAGACATTTTAGAATACGTTTGTCCAAGATAGAAGCAATCGATATGATTGTGACGACCCATTCTAAAATAGCTTTGAATGATGCCTTGACGTTCAGTGCATACATCATCGAAAATCATGAGTGAATCGGGCTTTACCTCATCCGGTGAAATCACATTTTCTTGCATGGAAAATGTGAAATAGCCCATATTCTCTTTTTGTAATCCAGACATGACTTGATCCAGAAACACGTAGAGGGGTTGGTAGAGAGATTTTGCAAAAATATATATATTTTGAAAACGCAGACCATTGGGCGCTGTAATAAGCGTCAGCAAAAGATTAGTCTTTCCACAGCCGGAAGGCCCCACAATAATGCAGCGAATGGAAGATGGAAACAGTGAACCATGGCGTTGTTCGCGTGATGTGGGACAGGGATGGGAAACCATGTCCCCCACGGGGAATGACTCTTGCTGTTTAATAATCTTCATATCAACTAAGGCTCAGCCAGGCTAGCAGGCTGTCTATATACAGGACACCGAGCCTTGTCATAGAAACAGTAGACTCATACTACCGGTTGACGATGGATGTCCTTGGACGTGCGTTCATGGCCAAAGCTAGGTCTTTCCCCATACATGATCCTAAACAAGAAACAGATCCTGCTAATAAACACTATGTGGATAGGTCAGTAGTGCCACGCACTAAACAGGGAGATTATGACTTTAAGGGAAAGAGGTTAACCCATGTAAAACATCCTCAAGTGTATACAGACGTTACTACAAAAAAGTATGTGGATAACAAGGTGTATGAATTTTATGACAAAGTTCCCCAGCTTACAGTGAATGGCTATAGCGATAATCACCATCGGATTATTCACGTGGAAGACCCGCAAGACGAAGACGATGTCTGTACCAAGCGTTACGTGACCTATGAAATGAAAAGGCTTTATAAATTTATCCCATCTGTATTTTTAGTGTATCTGACAAATGAAAAACCTGTGAATGATAGAAACCATTTAACGCTAGTCCATGATCAGCACTTCACCTATGTGCTTGCTTCGGGTTTAAGCCACTATCGATTACACTATGATGGAACCATTCACATCAAATATGCCATACCTGATGAGAGCCATTTACAAATAAAGATAAATGGTCATAGGATGTTGGTCCATAACCATGAAATGATCAATGCAGGTGATGAATTATCCTTTCATCTCATGTTGACATGGGATGAAAAGCAAGCGGGAAAAACCATAAACGATTTCCCACTTTATGTGGAATTGGAATATACAGCCATGAAATAACAATCTGACGTTAGTTGTGATTTAAACTTTCTTGTGAAAGGTTGTTGGTCATTATCATCATGGCGAAACAAAGGTATGTGGTGAGAAAGACTAAAAAAAAGACCCTGTCCTTGGCAAAGCCTGGGCTTAAGACATTCGTGGACAAGCCTTTGCGAAAGAAAAAAGAAAAAATAATGTATTCACCATAAGGAAAGCCCTTCGAGCAGCACAGAGACGTGTTATTCCAAAACGTCGGCGACAGGGTTCAAAACAAGGGCAAGTGAATCCCGTCCCCAAACGAGCGGGATTTTTACCTGCATTATTTGCCGGTTTGGCTGCTCTGGGTTCACTTTTGGGCGGTGCCAGTGCAGTGGCGAAAACCATTAAAGCCGTGCAGCAGGGTAAGCAACAACTCAAAGAAATTCAGCGACACAATGAAACGATGGAAGCGATTTCTATGGGGGCTAGAAATGCCAATTTAAAGCCAGCCTTTTATCAACAAGGATTTGGGGTTTCACCATTTCTAAATATTTAAATAAAATAACCTCTGCCATAGCAAGACGTGTTGGGATAGCGCGCCTGCCTCTCACCCGGAGGCGCCGGGTTCGATCCCTGGCTCCGTCAGGGATTTTAAAACTGATGTGAGGGTTGGAACGGGGTGCACTCAGGCTCGTGAGGACAATTGAGTAGCTGTCTGACAGTGAGACAGTGCCCCGGTCACGAAAACCAAGATTAACGGCCGAGGGAACCCGACGCGCTGACCACGCGTCACCCCAAAATCTGCAGGCCAATTGGCTGGGCAGCGGTCGCTTGGTAGGCCTAGGCCCTTCAAGGGCTATAGTGCCACGTGGTTAGTTAGTTTTAGTTAGTTATTTCAAGACATGCCCTGACGCATCAACAAGTGGAAAGCTATGTTAAACAACTAAAGCTTTCTCATTTTCGAGGGGTGTTTATGCGAAACCAATTACCCCCTCGAGCCTGGAAACAGGAATGTGCTGTTGTCAATTTGGATGATCACCGAGGACCAGGAACACATTATGTAGCTTATGTCAAAGAGGGATCCATCGTATGGTACTTTGACAAAAACGCCACCAGTATGACGGCAGAAAGTAAAACGTTTGCACTGCATGGACGTGGACCTGAAGTCAGCCTAGACTTTTACCCGCCTATCGAATTGAGTGAAAAACCCTATGGTTTAGGACTTTTTCCTCTTGAAACGTACAATCGAATATACAACATACGAGAAAATGTGAACAACATGTTTTACTATGATGATTCTGTGGTCACCATGAACTCTGGTTGATACACGATCGATGATATTTATAAACACATTTATGTGGTGTTAATCAATGAATATGGTTTAAAGTCATTTCTCGAAGGAACGCGCAAGTTTGAACTTGTAGGCAATACCAACACTCATCGCTGCAGTATTTTCTCTACATTCAACATTGACTTTAAAAGACACCCCGATTCCATTGGCCCATTACTTGGATTTAAACCAAGTGTCTTGGAGCCCAACAAAAAACATGATTCGGACCATGAACTGAAATTCATTGAGGACCATCATGTGTCGGTGACGTGTAATATTATTAGCCAAGTGTACACCAATCAAGAACCATCGCATTCGCTATATGACTTTATTGTGACATCGCCCAATGGCTATATTATTCGTGAAAACCCTCCAATGGTGCTATTTCATTCTGTGGCTGTCGATAGTATTAGTAATATAACATTAAGACTGATCAATAGAGATCAACAACTCATTGATCTAGATTCTACCACACCAGTGACTTACAAGTTGGTGCTAATGCCACTATGAAGTTTGTGTATAAAGCAACAACACCGTCTAGGAATGGTGTTAGTTGTTTGCCACGTGAATACACGTTAACATCTCAAGGCAAGCAGATTTTACAGCATTTGGGTTACCACGTCAACCCTCATGATGAATTCTATCCTATAGATAGTGAACCGCATCGAGGAGTAACCAGGAGTGGTAAGAATTGATCTCCGTTCCTATCAAGCTCAAACACCTGGACTCAATAACAATGATGAAATTCAATTTATTATCAACAACCAAGATATTTACACCCTACCGCATGAAAGTGTCATTCAGATTGAAGGTCGGCTCACCAAAGCCGATGGCTCTACACCCACCACATCCAAGTTGGCCAATCATGGTTTGGCCTCTCTGTTTTCTGAAGTAGGTTACGTGATTAACGATATCGTTGTGGATAGCACTCGAAATGTGGCATTTCCAGTGTCATGAAACTATACCCCTCTTATAGTGAGGAAGAAGGTAAAACACTTTGCATGGCAGGTTGGTGTCCTGACTCGACCAATGCCTGGATGGTACACACCGATGGGACCTTTACTGGATATTTACCTATTAAACTGATTTTAGGCTTTGCCGAAGATCACCAACGCATTGTGGTCAACGCAAGGCAAGTGCTTTATGTAGTGAGAGGCAGGAGTGATAATAATTCACTCAAGGAAGCCGACAATGCCCCCATTGATTCAAAAATTCAACTACAACGCATGCTATGGAAAGTGCCCCATGTGACCATTGACGATAGCAAAAAACTGGACATACCCAAAATGGTAAAGAGAGATATGCCTCTACCCATGGAATTTAGAAGCTGGGCACTCCATGAGTATCCGCTATTGCCCACCACCAACACACACAGTTGGTCTGTAAAAACAGCTTGCTATACAGAGAGACCTCTCTACCTGATCGTGGGTTTTCAAACGAATCGCAAGTATCGACAAACCAAAGATGCCACGCAATTTGATCACCTGCAATTGAGAAATGCACGTCTTTTCCTCAACGGAGCTGTGTTTCCCTATGAAGGACTGGATTTGGATTCTTCAAAAAATAAGTTTGTCCCCCTGTACGACTTGTTTTCTAAATTTCGATGGTCGTATTATCAAAAAGAGAACGGCCCCATGCTACTACCCCAAGCGTTTAAGGCAAGAGCACCACTGATTGTCTTTGACTGTTCTTACCTGGAAGAGTCTGTCAAGCCATCCAATATTGACATTCGACTAGATTTTGAAACGCATGACAATGTACCAGCCAATTCGACGGCCTACTGTTTGATTATTCATCACAAACAAGGCAACTATTTTCCACTGTCCAACCAAGTGACGAGTGAATAAATAAAAGGTCAACCCATGTCAAGCCGCTCAGTCATGTCTTGCTTTAAAGCCTCAAGAGACGTCACATCCATGAATTTAAACTCTGAGGAACAACGTTTCAAGACTTTTGCCACGTGGCCGGTTCCTTTCATAAACCCTCAAGCCTTGGCGGCCGCTGGATTCTACTATTTAAAAACAAGAGATGAAGTGAAATGTGCCTTTTTTCCCATCATCATAGACCAATGGCAGGAGGGCGATGAACCCATGCAGGAACATCAGCGCTGGTCACCCCCCTGCCCCTACCTGTGTAGAATGGAAGTGGGAAATATACCCTGTCATTCAAGCTATTTCTCACTTGTGTCTCTGGGTGATGAAAAAACAAGTTACGATACGTGTGGACCGTATGGTGTCCATGGTGCTTCGGTGAGCAGCTCACCATCAAAAACGTCTAGTTTAGAGACATTGGGACATCATCGGTGTTATGGACGTTACAAACACAAGAGACTATATTGTTGTATCAATTGGTATCGTCCTTATCCCAAAATGACAAAAGCCTGTAAGACGTGTTATGATAATAAAATGATGTAATTCTTAAATTCTGATTTTTGCATGTCCCCCTGTCCTACCCTAACCTCAATTTGAAACTAGCATGATAGGTAAGTCCATGTCCATTTCCTATAAATATTTGGACGTGGTCATGAAAGCACACTTGTCCTCGGCCAATGTGGTATTTGTGAAAGGTAATGAAAAACGTCAATGGTTGCAACCATTTTTGGCGTCTTACTGTCAGTGTATCGACCTCATGGAGTTGGGCTGCCCCTCCCTGCAAACGCTCATGGATACTTGTTCCTGTGGAAACATTACCCATACAGCCCTATCGCATGTGTGGCCTCTCTTTCATTGGCTAACCACCCATGCCTGTTGGGAGTTGTTGAACAAAATTATAACTCAAGATTTACCTGTGAATGACGTCAGTGAGATTTCTACAAGCGACGTGTAAACATCTACAGCACGTGATACCATGGAGAAAGGAAATGCTACGAACAAAGCCATCGGCAAGTTCTTTGTGTGCAAAAAGAAACTAGACAGTTTTACCGAAGAGGAAGTCTTCGCGCTGCCCAAGTCGTTCATTTATTATGTGGCCGGCAACGCGGTCAAAGGAATCTGGCAACATGTACCAGAATCATGGACTCAAGACCCTGTGTTGAGTGAATTGCAACCCTGTACGGATTACGATCACCATAAGCAAGTGGCCATGGCAAAAATACCGTCTATGCGTCAGTGTGCGACTTGCCAGCCAGTGAAACTGTATCACGGTCATAAAAGTCCGTGTAAAGACTTTGTTTAATCATTCCAAGTGTGTCATGGCGAGAAAAAGCAACAACAACAACAACAACAACAACAACAACAACAACAACAACAACAAACACAAACATCGTCCACAGAGGAGGAGGAAGACCAAACCTTTTTGCCATCGATGGAAAAGGATATGCCAGACCTGTACTGGCAATAGCGTCATTGACAAAGTGATTCAATACTTACCTTTCGAAATCCATCTTCCAGGTTATCGTTTTTGTGGCCCTGTAACTCGTCTTGAAAAACGTTTGCAGCGTGGTGATGTACCGATTAATCTTTTGGATCAAGCATGCAATGAACATGACCTTTCTTATCGCCATATTCATCCTGGTTTAAGACATGTGGCCGATAAATTGTTATTGAAAAAAGCTAAACAACGTTTCACATCCTGTGATGCCTCAGTGTGTGAAATGATGGCAGCCCTGATTGTCATGTGTGCTATGAAAGGAAAGTTGATGATGCATGGATATAAACATTGAGGAATGGAGGAGGGAGGAATTGGGATTTGTTTGTATTCTATGTTTCTTTTGTCAATTCACTATGACAATGAAATAAAAACAAAGGTTTACCAGAGCACGATGTGTTTTTATTATTTTTAAAAATCATGATGTTGATGGCTGATTTCTCATTTTCACATTTTACACATTGCCATTTTGCCAATTTGCAATTTACAGTTTTCGAAAACGTTCGTTTTAAGTTTTGCGTTTTTGATGATATGGATTTTTCCATTTTTGTTGATGGCACTTTTTAAACAATGTCCGTTTGAAGTTTTTTGAATTTTCAAATTTCACATATGGCCATTTCCAGTTTTTTAAAATGTCCGTTTTAAGTTTTGCAGTTTTTGGTGATATGGAAACATGGATTTTCCTTTTTGCTGTTTTCACATTTTTCCATTTGGTGTATGTCGAAAGTTGAGATTTAACAATGATGTTGATGCAAGTGCTTGACCATGGCGATGCTGCAATGTGTTTATGGGTGTTTGGAGAAACGTCGAGGTCTACGACTACTGCAGGTAAGACTGTTTTTACAAAAATAATGTCTATTGTCTGCCACATTTCAAAGAATACAAAACCATTGAAAACAAAATGAGTATATAAGTGACCATTTACCCCCTCCCCACCCACTCTACCTCACCGTGTTTGCTCTAGTCAACCATACACACCAGCTTTCTCTCTCTCTACTCATACATTCACACCTGTCTTTGGGAACAAACACAACCACTTTATTTATTCCCAAAAGCACATTCTCAACATGCACACTCATCCCAAAAGAACTTTTTTAGTTTAACATTTATAATTTACATTACAAAAAATAATTAAATACTAGTTATTAAATTTACTAAAATACTATTACTCATTAAATATTTACAAAAAAAAAACTACAACTTTGTACAGCTTTAAAAGAATCTAACTATTTACCAGTCAACATTTTCTTTAAATAAGGTTGCATAGAATTTTTTTTAAAGAGCAAAAGGTCCAAGTGGGTTGCCACCATTTACAAAATCTACTATTTACAATGGCAGAAACCAATATTTACAAAATACTAAATCTACAAGTTACATAAAGCTATGTCCCATAAACGATTAAACAGTGAAATCACACCTCCTCCTCCTTGCGATCATAACCCCAGGGCAGGCTCGTGAGCAGGTCATCAGCCCACACACGTTTGTTATCCATGGAGGCGAGGGTGCGTTTCCTCTGTTCCTCAAGATACAAATGATGGTTGCTGGATTGTATCCTGCACTGAGTATGGGACTTAGCTTTGCCAGTGTGTAAAACCGCTTAGTGATCGTCTTCACGTAGCGATTTTACCACTGCCCTACCTACACCTTTTGCTCTTTTGGCTTCCTTACAGTCGAGTGTGCGGTAAGAATACATTTTCGAAGCCAAACCTACGAATTCCGTCATAATGGAATCACCGCATTCATCTTTTAAAACACCCATTTCCTTCTTGTTTTTATGGGCAGCTGAAACATGTTGTCAGCCCTATAGCAAGAGGTGTCGAACCAGTCACTATGCTGCCTCATGACGTCATAGGGGTTGCAGTGGCGAATGTGGTAAATGAATGAGTCCGTGTCCATATACAAAAGAGAGACGTCCTCAAAATGGCGTTTGGCAAATTCATAGTGGAATCGATACATGACCGATTTAGAAAAGTCTAAAATAACTTGATCCAAGTAAATGGGTTTATCCATGGTCACGCTGGTCTTACTCATTTCAATTGTGGCTAAATCCTCATCGATAATGTTGGTCGATTTAAAATTTGGCTTGGCAATGTACCGCCGGGCAACCCAACGCCCCTCCCAGACATTGACCAATTTAATGTCACGGTATTTGCGGACATTCTCCATGGACTTGCCAATGATGCAGTTGTTCATTAATTTTAAAAAAATAATTTCAAACTGCTGTGTTGCCATTTGTCGGTGCTCTGTGTTGAGTCGCATGTATAGCTCAAGCCATGCTCTTTGAGCAAAAGAAATACCCCTGTGGATTTTCTTCAACACCAAGCCTTGGGCGAGGCATTGCACCAAAATTTGGATATGTAGCACATACCAATTCTTATTCTAAAGTGTGCCCATGAGTTTATCAATTTTCACTTTACTGTCAGGGGGAACCATTTTCTCAAGGCAGAATGGGAAATCGGCTTGTTCATCATACAAGGATGAGGGATATTCAATATCCACTTCTATGACATATCCACGGCCTGTTTCTTGGCTAGCCATGTTCACATCAAATTCTGACTTTTGTTTGTCTGTCAGCCAAGCAAACTTCCCATAGGGCAAAGGCTGACTCATGGCGTAACCGTACAAATTATTCACGTCATAGTACATTAAGTGCGATTCTGGTTTGTCTGGTGAATAATCTGGCATGTAGACATTGTTCGCTTAGGCATGGCGTTGGTTAAGCGACACAAAGCCGCCACGAATGCCCTTTTTTTAAAATAGAACCATGTCTACATCAGTGAGTAAATCCAATTCCACTTGAGTGTATTTTAAAGCGGCATCAAACGAGAGCCCAGGACTCGTTTAATAGTGAGCCGGGTCAAGACCATGAATGTGCTGACACAACTCACGAAATTTTTCAAACACATCAGTGAGCAGTAAGTGAGAGTGGAAATGATAACGACATGTCTTTATATATGCTACGTTGCTTGTATAATCATTGTTTTCCCACGCTTTGAACATTCTCTTATCGTGCACGTGGACAGCCAACGCCCAAGGTGAACACCTGTGGCAGATCAAATTTCACATGAACTTGCATTTTGTCACGTACGAAGCAAACAGGATGTAACTGGATTAGCGTATATGTCATCTTACACGTGTATGCATGCATTTCACTCTTCCCTGCCACCACGATGGTCAGATTATTTCACCTTCAAGTGTCCTCTGCGTCTTTGTCATTTTCCACCTGTTGTCAAGTAAGATCAGCGAATTCCAATAAGCTCAAATGGCATTCACCTCCTGCTCCTCTGCAAGTTTGTTTTCTCTACTCGCTTTGACCAACATAGAACCAAGTTCTCATCACCGTTTACACGTTTAAGATCATCTTGGGGGGGGGGAGGGGGTAAAATATAGGAAAAAACGCACCCTCGCTCTGTCATAAACCGACCCGTCGAAATAGCATTTGTTCTATTAAGCATGGTCCTTGTGGTTAGCGACAGGTTCGTTGAAACACATACACCCAGCGGTATCGTCTCTCTCAACTACCACGCTTCATGAACATTTTAAACAGGTAAAGAAAAAAGTTTTTTTCAACATGTATGGCGTTAGGCCCTTTGTGAATTATTTTTTGGAAAACATATCTACCACATTCGAAAGGGGGCGTTAGCCTGAGTCCTAAGACACCTCGTACACGTCTCTAGCGTTATTGGTTTGCGAGATAGAGCAGAAAGTCTAAAATCACGGTTTTACCTCAAAATGGTTTTTCATTCCTGCTCAACATGAACATCCTAGGCAAAAGGACAACGCGATGAAAAAATGGCACCTCGTACAAGTCTCTAGCGTTATTGGTTCGTGGGATAACGGCAAAAATCACAAAAAGCACGTGTTTACCCCAAAATCGAGTTTTCAAATTTTTAAAATTATAACGAGTGGTCCATAGCAAGGAGGACGTCACCCCGAGTCTTTGGATCCGTCGTACATGCCTCTAGCATGATTGGTTCGCGAGATATAGCAAAAAGTTTAAAATCACGGTTCTCAACATTTCACCTTTTCGACACTGACATTCCCGTAAAGAGCGCAACGAGACGAAAAAAACGAATCCAAGCACGCCCTCCTAGCACAACTCCTTCCATTCCAAAGTCGCAGGGGCTCACAAGTTCCTAAGTGGCCCAGCTCCCCTCAATTGACACTTCTGTCAGGTTTTTATCCTAGAGACTTGAAATATATTTTGGGGGTAGAGGGGGTAGGGACCATTGATTTAAGTCAAACAATTTTTTTGGTAGAATTCCTAGTTTCCAAAATATAGAATTTTCAAAAAAACATGAAAAGTAAAAAAGTTCCATTATAGAAAATAAAGGTTATAAAGACCATTCGTTTGAGGCATGGCACAACGTTCTATCATGTTTGGTTTTCAAACTATGACCTACTTTCGAAAACAAGAAAAATCATATTTTTTTTAAATATAATACGTGGTCCGTAGGAAAGAGCACATCAGCCCGAGTCCAACGACACCTCATTTGTCAAAATCGGACCATGGGTTGGCCAGATATTAATGATTTAACACGGACGCCTCCCGAGCAACGCCGGGTGGGTTAGAACTCCTGGTACCCCCCTACTCAAATCATACGACATATGCACCTACCAACCTTACGTGTTCGCTCTGTATAGGAAAGGAGTGTTCCCTGCTTTGACTAGCGGCGTAACCACAAGGTAAATACAGCCAGTGCCTGCGCCCCATATTCCCTCAGTTGTGTTTGCCCTGTTATAGTGTGCGGAGTGTAGCGTCGTGGTGAACGTGACAACATAATGGCACAACGACGCCATTAGGACCCTGTTTTGCAGGGTAGAATACTCGGCCACCTGGAAGCAGGCCAGTCACAGACTTAAGTCGCCGTATCCTTGAATTGTGCCACAAAGTGTAATTTCCAGGCTTTGGGGACGATTTCGAGACACAGGAGAGGTTAGTCGTAGGTTAGTACCAGGTCGACCAAGAGTAACCACCCCACAGCAGATCCGATATCAGGCCTTAACCGCCCGACGAAATCGGAGTGCACCTGCAAGAAAATATTGTCGGCGGAGCTTGCAGCCGTCTCAGGGGTTGCCGTTTCCCGGTAAACTGTGTACCGGAGGCTCAGAACAGCAGGGCTGTTTGCCAGACGTCCAGCGGTGTGCTTCCCACTCACTCCAGCACAGAGACAGGCCCGTTTACTGTGGAGCCGTCAACGTCGAAACTGGACCATGAATGAATGGAGGCATGTGCTCTTCACAGATGAATCTCGCTTCAGTTGGCAGATTCCCGTTGCACATTAATTTGGAGAGAACCGCGTAGCCGATACAACCACAGGAACATCGTGGAACGGGATCAGTATGGTGGTGGTGGCGTCATGGTGTGGGGCGGCATCATGTTGAATGGCCGTACGGACCTGCACATCTTCATGGGTGATCCGAGGAACACTGTGAACGCTCGGAGATGCAGGGATGAGGTACTGAGACCACATGTTCGACTCTTCAGAGGTGCGGTTGGTCCAGACTTCCTCTTAATGGACGATAATGACCGACAGCACCGAGCTACTCTGGTGGATGAATTTCTGGCTGGGGAAGACATTCATCGCATGGACTGGCCAGCGAGGTCTGTGGATCTGAATCCTATAGAACATGCCTGGGATGTATTGCGAAGGTGAATTGCATCCCGTCAGCCTTCACCAAGGACCCTCCAAGACCTTACCATTGCCCTTTCGGAGGAATGGGTACGACTGCCACAAGAGCTCTTGGACCATCTGATAGAGAGCATGCCATGTCGCTGCGGAGAATGTGTGGCCGTTAGCGGTAACCATACATCCTATTGACAGCATATTTTGTTGTGGAAGACATTGTCAAGTTTTGTTAATTGTTGTCAGAACCTTTCTGACACTGTTTTCTTGGATAAGTTGTGTGACATATGGTGTGTGATTCAGCTTCCGTTTGTTCAGCAATCCGTCTGACATTCCTATCAGGCGGTATGGCCTCGTTTAGTGATAATGTTTAACTTTGGACACTATTGCATATGAAAATAGACGGATTAATTCTTAACTTCTAAGTCTTTTTATAGTTTGTTCAGCTCAATTAGGCATTCGATAGTTTAGATAAGCTTTAAAATCAGTATTAAGAAAATAATAAAGGTAAAAAAGCAAATAAAAATACAAAATAATCGAATAAAAAATAAGAAATTAAAAAATTAAATGATATGTACTAATTTTAAACTATTTGATAATTTATTTTGTTGATATTAATATTTCAGTCCGTCTACACTAAACGTTAAGTAATGATTGACCTTGAAATACAGTACCATATGTAGTGTATGGCTGAATAAATTATGTTGTTGCTAATTTTAGGGGCTGAGACACCACGTTCATATAGCCCCGCGTATTTGTTTGTGTATATAATTAGTGTGATAACCAGTGTTATTGTGATGGCTGTACTTGATAAATGTATAAATTGGGAATAGGATTAGGAAGGACGCAGCCATGGCTTTAAATTAGAAAACATTCCGGCATTTGCCTGGATTAGGAGTGGGGAGGGTTTGAGAAACCACGGAAGACCACTTCCAGGATGGTTGAGGTGGGAATCGAACCCTTCACTTCTCAGTTTCACCTCACGAGGCTAAGTGGGGGCGTGATGGTGCAGTGGTCAAGCTGTTTGTCTCTCACCAATGTGGACCGGATTCGATTCACGACCAAATGCATGTGAGATTTTGGAAGTAAAGCATCACGTCCTGTGGTTCGGATTCCACGTAAAATAGAGAGATTAATGGTCACGCATAACTACAAGATACACGAGGATAAGTGTGCCCCGTTCCAGCCCTCACACCAGAATTAAAATTTCTTGGCATGAATAAATGAACAATTAAAACTGATGCAGTATTTAATGTACGAAATTGCATAAAATACATGTCAGGTCCATAAAATCAAAACGGCATGTCAAAAAAAAAAGAGAAGACGATAAAATGAAGAGAGAAAGAGAGAGAGAGAGTGGGGCCCTACAATCCACACCCTAGTGTCCATGGTTCCTTCCTACGCACAGTGGGTCAAAATCGAAATCTAGGAGGACAACATAATTTATTTTCATAATTAAAAAATCAAAATGTATTACTTCTACAGCATTCTCATATAATTGTCGCTCACAATTCTGAGATATAAACGCATCTTAGTGTAAATCTGTCACCACTGTTCAAGCAGTCTGAATTGGCGGGTGAATGTAAGTGGCTGTGGTTTGGTTGTCTTGGCGGTTAGTGTGATGCTTTAAGATGGAAAATGCAGCTGAAGGTATGATCTTTGTAACGTGTTTCAGTTATTAATGGGCGTAATTGTTACGTAATTTTAGCTATATTTGCATTATATAATATTTAACTGTTATTTTTAAAATTATATTTTCACTTAGATTTTTAATATGTCGCGACACTTTGCGTCATTTTCTACTTCATGTTAAAATGTAGATAAAGTCTTGTAGTTTACGCCTGTTATAATTTTTTTTGCATTTTTTTTTGCAACTTGCTTAGTTATTTTACGTTTTAGAAGATGCCGCGCGACCAGTTCACACACGTTTACAACTGTTTGAAGCACTGGGTTCGACGATTATGTCAAAAGTGGAACTTTGTGACTTTGTTAAAAGTAAATTCGAGGTAGAAAATTGTTCTGAAGAGATAACTGAATGCTCTATCCAACTCCTAGTCATAGACAATTTCTTGCATGTGTAGACGTAGCTTAAAAAAGGTCTTATCTGATTTTATTATGAAGTAAACAAATTATGTACGTTGCTTTCACTCTAAATTAATTCATGATTAAAACGTAAAAATAATTTTGTCCCCCTAGATTTCGATTTTGACCCACTGTGCTACGCCCTGCATACGTTCCACGGGCTAAAAATCCATCCCGGTGGACCTGTAGTCAATACCTGTCATCTATCACCCATAATCCTGATTCAACTCACAATTGAGTTCGTGTTAGCTTTTCTGCGTCGGTCGTCTCTCTCGCCATTTACGTATCTGTCTGGATACCGTGACATACAGAGTAAATAGCAATTACCCCTACACCATTAAAGTAATTATAATCATCCCTCTTTGTTGCGTCGAAAGCTTTATCGGGAACGGCGAATTGACGAAGCATTTGCGCCATAAATAAATGTCAAAATGTGCATGTTGAGTTAGCGTTACGATTCACCAAAGTGGAACATTTGAATTTCGTTGCTTGTTTTGTACTATTTAATGCACTGAGTGCTAGCGCTTCACTAGTTTTCTAATACAATTGGATTTTCTAAAGAAAGTTGCCATTTCTTTCTTGTTAAAGGAATATTATCTACAGAGGCAGTATTATAAGCTGCAATAGGTCTTGAGAAAAGGAACTGAAATTTGAACATTTGCGTGATTGCCATCTTAGTTCCTTTCTTGACAATGTAAGAAAGACATATCTACTCTCATAGGTAGAGCCCTGCGCGGATAAACGAAACGTTATCCGCACTAGTGTTATGCGCATCCGCCCCGCATCCGCACGACTTTTATCTGCATCCAAACGTCTGTTATCCGAATCTACTGGCATTACAATAAAATGTTAAATTAGATAATGGAACATTATGCAACGAGCCTATAATGGCTATAATTAAGACACGAGTATTTTTATAAAACAAGCGTATGCGAGTTTTATAATTTCCATACGAGTGTCTTAATTACCATTATAGGCGAGTTGCATACGACTGTTTATGTTAGACGATAATTATAACTTTATTATATGTTTTAACATAAATATTCATAAATATCTGTTGAGAGTCAGCCACTTGAATTTTGTGATCGGAGAGCGAGCGCTGGGTTTGATATCTCTGTCTTTCAAGATCTCTGAACGACCGACGCATGCGCTCTGTGTGCTTGCAATGCCATATTATGCAGGCCATATGTTTACATCTGCCGTCCCTCAGTAATATTGTCACCGGAGTTGTTTGAAGGCAATGCGCTGTGTAGAAATTAGAGTTGGTGATATTAATGTACAGTGCTATTTCTTGCCTCACATTCGCCAGTTTATTTACGCGAACATATGGACGGTGCGTATTCCATGTCGGTAATTTATTATAGTTCGATGTTGTGTTTATGTCCGACATGTTGGATTTTGAGCGCATGCGCGAAGGTATCGTTACCTATTTGGTCAATGAACGAGCTCTGATTGGCTGCAGAAACTGTATCGTAATGGAAAACAGTGTTATAATGACCATCATTAGGATACAGTTTTCTGACACATAATAGTGAGGGTCGAACATGAAGCATAAAGCAACACATTTAGACATTTAGATATTTGAGGCTATCTAGCCAAGTACTATGTTTAAAATGAATGTCATTGCAGCCAGAATTGCAGCCCTTTCCAGTTCGGAGTGTTAAATATGCTTAATGGCATAATTTGAATGACATAAGCTTAAATCATCACGTTACATTTGTCATGAGAAAAGCATAACAGAAAAATATGTGTCTTAACAACCGGGTCCTAATAATGATATTCAACAAGTTTGGATTGTAATCCAAAAACTATCCGCAAATTTACTCCAAACATTATCCACAGCTTATCCGCTATCCGCAGAGCCATGCAAACTATATCCGCGTAGCGAAAAAATTGCGGTTATCCGCACACGGCTTTACTCATAGGATCTGAGAGAATAATCTTCTTCCTTTTTTTTTTTCAGTCCATGATTTATTGGACCTTGTATTCATTTTCTCAGCAAAATGAAAGTTGTCGATTATTGATTTGAACTGGTTGGTTGGTTCCTCAGTTTAGAGGCTGCGACAACGTGGTCATGCAGCCCCGTGTACTTTGGGTGTGTGTAGAATCTGTCTGATAACCGGAGTTAATTGTGATGGCTGTATTAGTGTGTGTATCTGTTTTTTAATTCAAGTAAGGACTGCAACTTTGAATTTTTCAAATAGTTCGTACATTTGCCACCAAACGCCACCGTCAACGACTACTAGGACTAGTTCAAAACTTACCTACTAGACGCCACCGCAGTCGGCTCTTGGCAACGAACGTAGAAACCTAAGAGCATTGTTTACGTTCCTAACCTATACAATTTAGCTTCACACAGGTGTAATTAGTGGAAGGTTCTTTAACATGCCATAAATCTATGACATGGGACCGCCGGCTTTACTTCCCCTCCAAAGGAAGGCTTACTGAGGGATTTTTACGCCTTAAAAAATCCGACGGCTTCGGCCGGGTTTGAACCCGCGCCCTTGGTCATTTGGACTGGAATCGATCTTGCATAATTTCATCAGTGATTCCAATTTCTTGGAGGTCAACTTCTATTTAATTAATACAGCTGTTCTTGACTTTCATTGAAAGAGTAGTGTTGAGAAAATGTTTGGTGAGCCTGTCATTGTGCATTCTGAGAATGTGATTGTAGAACTTAAATCACTTTCTTCTAAAGGTGACAGTGGTCTTTTCAGAATGCTGATAGAGCCCCCAAGACTTCCGTTTTATCCAGATTCCTTGTGAGCAGACTGGACCCAGGATTTTCCTCAGCATGTTCCTTTCTTGTTTGTCTACGTGTTTAATAACAGGTCTGCTTCCAATGATCAAGTTTTCGGAGGCGTATACTGTTTGGTTTGATTACTATGGTATAATATCTAAATTTTGCGTTCCTCAATATTGATTTTTAGCATACTTTCGATTTTGCAATAAATGAAAGTAGACTTATGAGATCTACATGGGCCAAAAATGGTCAGTCTGTGTGTGTGTGTGTGTGTGTGTGTGTGTGTGTGTGTGTGTGTGTGTGTGTGAGTGTGTATATTTGTCCGCCCCTATGAATTCAAACACGACGAAGCCGAATTGAACAAAATTTGGTACAGAGGTAGCACTAGCAATGGGCACCTCAGTGTCATGTTTTATATCTCCGCCATCTTTACCAAAACTAAATGGCGGTCTCCCAAACGTTCAAAGCGATAAATCAAATTACGCCTAAACTAATCATCCGTCTCTACCAAATTTGGTAACAACATATCTTCATATGGGAAGTGTCTTGCACCCAAGCTACAAGGTCATACCATTTTGAGATGGCGGCCGTGTTAATTCTTCAAGCATTATAACCCATAACTTAGGACCAACCAATTCCGATTATCGAACCGAGGGTGGTTTAAGCCATTCTAAATGATGTGACCCGTTGAATGTTACAATTTAATATTATACTGTATAAGTGACTTAGACGAGGTGAGCCGTCTCTGTCACATGACAAGATGGCAGCTGACCTCTTGTTCCTGTCCTATACTTCAGTAGTTTGAGTATTTTGCATGCGATATAGCCTACTGATAGAAATAATATAAACTATGTATGAAATGAATTATTATAATGAAGATGTAGCCTACTGCAGTGAAGAAATCGTATATTTCAAGACATTATTTGCTAACACGTTGTATGTAAGTCTGTTAATAACACTGACGTGTTACGGACATGTTTGACTCTGTGGTACAGTGTTCGTCTCTCACGCGGTCGGTTGGGGTTCGAAACCTACTAGAATTAGTTCTTTTTACTTGAATTATTTTATATTTATTGATTTATAACTACTCAGACAATATAAAATTAAGCGTTATATTGTGCATTTTACACAGGAAAATATATGTTTTATTGAAAGTCCGGGCTATTGAACCTAGATTTTGATAGGGGCTGCAGCATCGCACATAAACAGAAGACAAAAGAAAAAGGAGAATAGAAAAACAAGATACACGTTGTCATCCACAGCCTTCTCAATATCGCCGTATGGTGCTGTCCTCTTGCGAGTTACGTGGGTAATTGTTCCAAACCTTCCGCAAATACCTCTGTCTAATCTCTGAATGAAGTCGCTGACTGCGAGCGGAGCGACATTGCGCTCCTTTGCCTGGGATAATAGATAAAGGGGAGAGTGATTAATTATTTATTGGTGCGTAATGGTTGAGTTGGCTCTGAATTTATCATTTTATGTATCTGGCGCGGGCGCTACGCGGCCGACAGAGTCCCGCCAGCTTCGCAATTGAGGAGTTTAGGGAGTTGAATTAATAATAATAATAATAATAATAATAGTAATGCGAGTTGTTTTGTTTGAATTTTCGTAAATTGTTTATTGCTGGTAATAGCTAGTTGAAATAGACTAATCTTGTGTTACAGATAGACTGGCTAGATGGTGTGCCTTAATTGGTTCTCTTTATTGTACTTCCGTGGCGACTTTACAGCAGTGGCCTCTTTCAGCTGCTGCTTCACGGTAATAGATTTTGAAAAATGAGTAATTTATGCTTGTTATACCTGGAGTGAATTTGATTGTGATACTGTTTTGATAAGCCCGCTATGGTTTTGCAAGATATGACTGGGTTGAATTTCGGTCTCTTCATCGATCCCACGACCCACAGGGCACCATCCCGAATAAGCCGGTCGTGACCGACCTTCCAGGCAGGCACCCCGCACGGCTGCAGGACGGATAAAACGATGTAGTGATTTGTAAATGTTAATTTAGTGTGTCGCTGTAGCGCGGAGTTTGAAATTGGATATGGCCTGCGCTGATTGGCCGCTCAGATCTGAGGCAGCCAATAGGCGTCCGGTTGGTCTGTATGTGGTTGAAAATCTCTGCCGAGATGATTTGGCTGATGGCATGCCTATTTGTTATTGATTGGCTGATGTTATGCCTATTTGCAGTTTAAAAAACGGCCCTTTTGGTGGTAAGAAAGGGTTTTGATTAATTATTTGGCGTTGCTAGTAGTCATTTTTGTAACGTAGTTCGTAGCGTGGTGATTGAAATATTTTCTGATTGATTATTGATTTAATTATGCAATCAATTGATTGATTGATTGATTTTTCCTGTGGGGCGCGGCATGTCCCTCCATAATAGTGATGTACCTGAGGTAGACATACCCCGTCCCAGAGGGTGGATGAGGGCTTTAATCGCCATTGTTTGGTAGAATGTCTTTTATTAATAATATGTATTTAGGTCTTCGTTTCCTAGTGTCAAGTCTGTCGGGTTCGTAAGCTCCCTGCGTGTTTACAAAAGGGTTAGGATGTAGCTGAGTTGTGTTGTAATATTTTCTAGTCAGTTTGGTCATGTATTCTAGTAAATATGGAGTGTTAGTTCTGATATGTAGGTCGCGAATGGGAGTGTCTCGAGGGGCTTTTAGGGCCATCCTGAGCATTGTATTTTGGATTGTTTGGAGTTTACTCATGTTGGTAATGAACGTAAAGCCAATTGCTGGTATGGCGTATGTCATGACTGGCCTAATGAGAGTTGTGTAAGTTAATTTAACGTTTTTTGTGGAGAGTTTGGATCTGGGGTTAATCATAGGATAAAGAAGTTTGATGTTTCTTTTGGCTTTGGCAATAGTGTTGTTGATGTGTGTCTGTAGATTTAATCGTTTGTCCAGTGTGATCCCTAGGTACTTGATTTCTGGGGCCCACTGGATGTTATTGTTGAATAATCGGATGTATTGTTGTGGCTGAACGTAGTTATGTGCAAAATGGATAGTTTTAGTTTTGTTTATGTTAATTTGGATTTTGTTTTTAATGAGCCAAGTTTGTAGTTCGTTAACGTGTTCTTGAAGGTGTCTGATAGCAATAGCTGAGTTCCTGGATTTAGCTAAAATTGCTGTGTCGTCGGCGAAGACATGAGTGGATGTAAAATCCAATAATGGGATATCATTTATTGCCAGTAGAAACAAATGAGGTCCAATTATACTGCCCTGAGCTACGCCGGCTTGAATGTTTCTGTAGGATGAGTTTACATTGTTGATTGAGGTGTAGAATTGTCTGTTAGAGAGGTATTGTTGTATAAGAGTAATGTAGGTATGATGGATGTTTAATTTGATTAATTTATTTATGATTGATGGGTGGTGTACCCTGTCAAAGGCCTGCTGAATATCTAAGAACAGGGCAACCGTGTGTTGATTGTGTTGGTAGCCGTGTGTGATGTATTCCGTAACTCTTAGTAATTGTTGCGTAGTAGAATGTTGAGTTCGGAAGCCAAATTGTTGTGGAATAAGTGAGTCGTTAATGTGAGGTTTTATTCTTGCGAGTAGTATGTTTTCGAACAATTTAGATAAATGACTGAGAAGACTGATCGGTCGGTAGCTACTTGGTTTCCGTGGATTTTTCCCCTGCTTAGGAAAGCAAATTATTTTCGCTACCTTCCAGTCTGTTGGGAAATGTCTTAATATTAATATGGCGTTAAATATGTGGAGTAAAAGAGTAAGGGTAGAGGTGTTGAACTTTTTGATTAGTGTGTTGGTAATTCCATCTTTGCCAGGGGCCTTGTTACTGCTTAACAATTTAATGTTAGCCAGTAATTCTGGCAGTGAAATCAGCGGAATATCCGTACCGGCTGGTTGGAGTAGAAATTGATTGTTTTCATTAAGGACCGTTGTGTCGTGATTAATGTCTTGAAGGTGAGTGTTTGGTTTAAATTGTTCCTGTAAAGAGTCGACCATAAGTTCAGTTTTTCCTTGATTGTCACGGTCTTGATTGTCAGTTATAAGTCGATTGTTGTCGTCTTCGAGAGGAGGAGCAGGTCGATTGTTTTTAGTAAATATTTTTGTCATTTTCCAGAGTGCTTTAGGGTCGTGGTTGTGATGAATACTTTGTAATTTGTCTTCCCAGGCGTTGTTCCGATGAAGTATTAGTGGCCTGCGCACTTTCGAGTGAAGTCTATTGTAGTTCATTTTATTTGGTAAGGATTGTGTTCTTTGATATAATTTTCTGACGCGGTTTTTGTCTTTAATTAGATTTAGTAATACTTCTGGTAATGTCTGAGTTGATTGAATTAACTTTGGTTTGTAGCTGGCTCGAGCCGCTGTAATTATAGTGTTATTAAACTGGCGGATGGATTGTTCTAGTTCGTATGTGGTTTTAATAGGCGGAAATGTTTCAGGAATAAGTAAATGTTGTTGTAATTCGAATTGTTTAGGGTCTACTCGTTTATCATTAATAATCTTACGAGTGTTAACGTTATGTCTGCTCCTATTTTAATAATGACTGGTACGTGATCTGAGTCAAGTTTAGTGAGCGTTTCTGTCTTGAAAATACCTGGTGTCCTGAAATATGTTACAGTCTTGTAATAGTTCAACTTCTAGCCATGACCGCGCTCCGATTACTTTTAAGTGTCGCAAAGAAGAGTGTGCAGTTCCTTGTATAGGAATGGTGGAAGTCGATCCTTGCTTGCTAACGGCTCCTACTAGGTTCTAGGGGTTATCCCAATATGTCAGATATGTCAGGGAAACCTTTCTGATTGAGGACTTAAAAATGCAACTGCAGCAAACTCGGGCTATTACGAGAACTAGAGGAGAAAAGGGACTTGATCGAGGAAAGTTTCTGCACTACAGATGCTATGGTACATAAAGAGAGGATGAATGAGGAATACGAGTTGAAACACCTGATGACACGCTTTGCGATACACGGTTTTCATAATGATATTTGTGCCAGGAAATCTTTTCACCAGTGTGAAATATACCACGCGATGAAATGCAAGAAAAGAAGAGTATCACTAGCTCAATTTTGCTCTTCTTGACTTACGTATCATGTAATGTACAGACTTTGAATATTGAGCGCAATAAATTTATTATTATATATTATTCGCAAAAGTGTAGGAAATCAAATATGGGGGAAGTGTTGTCGTTAGAGAGTAATTTGCAGTTGATTCGCATTAGGAACGCAAAGCGGGTGGGAAACTTGCTTTAAATAAAGTTGAAAACATGCCAGACACTGAATTAAAGAAAATAAATTTTCATTCTAATGTATTTATTTCATACGTATACCCACATAACAAATGTACAGTAGAGTCTCGCAAACTCGGCCTAACGGGGACCGAAGGGTGGCCGAGTTCGAGAAAATGCCGGGTTATCGGGGAATGTGTTAAAAAGACGAAATAAGCTGTTTTTAGTTGTTTAAAAGTACTGGCAGTACATTTAGGCCTATTTGTTTTTAACAGAAACAAAAGTTTTAAAATGATTAAGCCACTACAATTACAGTAGTTGAATATATAGTTCAGTACTGTACTGCATACAAATCAAGGAAAACAATTACTGTAAATTATAAAAGAATACTTAGAAAAACTAGGTCTACAAATTATTTTTATAATATATACACCGTACAGTATATGTACAAAACAATTACCGTAGGCAAATAGTTATTCACCTAATGAAAATTACCATTTACTTTTTTGCAAAAAAGTAAATAATGTTCTTTTGCTTTTCGCTTTGAAACCTGTTTCTTGAAGCCTCGTTCTTTACATTGAACAAACAATGAACGAAATTAGAGAAAAATTTAAAGTGGGAGTGAAGATTCAAGGAGAAATAATTTCAACTCGGAGATTTGCTGATGACATCGTAATCTTGGCCGACAAGCCTGAGGATTTAAATGAGTTTTTGAATGGTACGGACTCCGTCTTACGGAAATAATTCATGATGAAAATTAATAAATGTAAAACAAAAATACTGGAATGCAGCCGAAATAAATCAGAAACCTCTATGGAGATCAAATTGACTGGTGAAAAGCTGAAGCAAGTAGGAGACTTCTGTTACTTAGGAAGCAGAATAACCAGTGATGGACGAAGCAAAGAGGATATAAAAGTAGGTTGGCTCAGGCAAGGAAAGCATTTCTACAGAAAAGGAACCTGTTGACATCGAATATAGATTTAGGTGTTAGGAAGTCATTTTTGAAAGCCTTTGTCTGGAGCGTGGCGCTCTATGGAAGTGAAACTTGGACTATTGGTGCAGCAGAAAAGAGGAGAATTGAAGCATTTGAAATGTGGTGTTACAGGAGAATGATGAAGATCAGATGGGTAGATAGGGTTACAAACAAAGAGGTATTAAGACGAGTGGGAGAGGAGAGATGTTTCTGGCGAGTGCTAATGAAGAGAAGAGATAGGTTAGTAGGACACATACTAAGACACCCAGGAATAGCAAGCTTAGTTATGGAAGGAAGGGTCGAGGACAAGAACTGTAGGGGTAGACCAAGGTTAGAATATGTTAAACAGATTGCCTCGGATGTAGGGTGTGGTAGCTATGTAGAGATGAAACGATTAGCTCAGGGCAGGGAGGCATGGAGAGCTGCATCAAACCAGTCGAAAGACTGAAGACTCAAACAACAACAACGTCGCGAAGACGGCGAGGAAACAGAATTGCGGAGAATGCGCCATCAAATAAATATAACGCTCTGCGCGAGAACCGTTTGTTTACTTCTTACTGCCAACGTTTTGTGTACTGTTCCTGTATTTTTCAGGTCGTCGTTACTCTTCCTAATATGTACTGTAGGTCAACTTGTCTCGCGTCGTATTTGACTGTTGATAATCCCATTGATGGAGAAGACGGAAGAAAACATAATAACGCTGTGTGCGGAAACGCAAAAACAAACAAAAATCATGATTTTTTTCTCCTCTCAGGATAGCCGTGAAATCCGGAGTGTTGAGTTTGCAAGACTCTACTGTATATTGCTGCTAGAATTTCGACTAGAACAAGGAAAGCAATTCAATTGGTTGTTGTACTCAATCTTCCATGGAAACTGCCAGAAAAAATCCGTGAGTTGCATAAAAGTTATCATGGAAGACAGAACCTAGCCTAGAAGATACAATTCGCACGGGAATAATGGCGTCTTTAGCAGCGTGTATACGCGTGTATACATGAAGAAGCTTCCATGCCCACAAGTGTCGTGTCATACAGGTTATAGGACCAAAGCCTAGCATGCTAACCAATTATCCCCGGTGCCGTAAGAACACTCGACAAAAGTACCACATTTAGTTACACAGTGAGTAGTAGGTCCAGTAAGTACCTTGATGAGTGGAAATAAGGATAAGCATTAGCTTAGTATAACGTACAATACACCAAGTTGCATTTCAACAAGCAACTACAACGATCATTCAATTATAGTCTACTCCTTGATAAGGACAAAGAGTTATAACTATACCCATACATTTAGGAGAAAGTAGGCTATATGTTCTTTGCTGAACATCTTGCTTGTTATATGTTTCAAGTGATTTTTTTTGTCGTGTGGCCTCCGGAGAGGCCGAGTGCAGGTCTTTCTAGTCGACGCCCGTGGGCGACCTGCGCGTCGGAATGAGAGATGGAATGGATGAAGTTGAATGAAACTGGTCAAGGATGTGGAAGGAAGTGGCCGTGGCCTGTCAGAAGGTAACCGTCCCAGCATTTGCCTGGTGTTGAAAATGGGAAACCACGGAAAACCATTTCAAGGACGGCCGACGGTGGGGCTTGAACCCACGCGTCTACCGAGTCAGCAGAGAGCTTGGCCCCATAGCCTAACATTCTAAAGGCCTTGTGTAATTTTGAAATTCTTTCATTGTTGCCTTATAATTCAATTATTATTCTTCTTTCTTCATCATGCCCTACTAAGGAGCGCGATTGAACTTATTTAGCTGATGGCATTGCCTTTCTCATCTCCCAAAATCTCTTCATCTTCTCGCTGTGGCTTCTCTTGCGACCTTCTGACCAGGTTTTGTTGGTGATATTGCTTGGATGGTCTGCAAAGTGGTGATTATTCGACTAATTCTCTGAACTTAGCTCTGTCTAGTACAATGTCATCTGCGATGACTATTTCATTGACAGGGCAAGGTTAAAAATCCTTTTGGCCTATCTCTGATTGCCCATCCTGAGGATATGCCCGTAAAATTTAAATCGTCTTTTCCTAAATGTGCCTGAGATTTTCTCCGAGTGCTGGTATAAGTCTTGGGATTTTATTTTCATCCTGATTTCCCCTGCACAGACTGGTCCAAAAAATGTTCTTAGGATTTTCCTTTCTTGCTTTTCCACATCATTAATTAATTATCTGCCCCCAATAATCATCTTTTCAGAAGCATATAGTGCTTCAGGCTTGATTACAGTGTTGTATTGGCGTAATTTTGCATTTCTGGATATTGATTTTGTATTATATCTGTTCCAAGTGAGTCGGTAAGCTTTCTGCAGTTTAGGGATCCTTTCTTTGTTTGCCCACGATTCAGTCCGGAAGGTTGGATGACTTCTCCCAGGTATTTGAATTTAGACACTTGAGAAATGTTGCCAATATGGTTGTCATTAGTAGTCCATCTAGGTGCCGAAGAGATCCCTCCATGTATTATTATTAATGACAGGCCATCTGAAGATTATGTTAATTGTCAGCATAGGCTACCGACACAGGTGTACCAAGGAAACTAGAAGTGTCTCCGCATTTGTTCAGTGGTAGAACAGCGGTGGCCAAAGTCAGCCTAATAGCTCAAAGTTTCCTTCTTCTTCAATGAGAGTCGTGAAAATTCAGTTCTTGGAATTGTATTGCTGTGATAATGGGAGAGATATAATTTTAACACATTAATCCTTTCTTTTCCCAGATACCGGAAGTTTAATCTTTTTGTCGAGCCGGGCTTCGATATCACTCCGACTGCTGAGTTGTCGACTTTTGACACAGATTTTGGAGTCCGCTTTGGCAGCATCATTTGTTTCGATTTGTTGTTCGAAACACCTGCTGTGAAGTTGGTGAAGGAACTTGGAATAACTGATATTGTCTACCCTGTCGCTTGGTTCTCGGAGTTACCGTATCTTACATGTAAGTAGTCACTGATGAGTTTGCAGTGGATTTGTCTTGCAAGGTAAGCTTCTTAACGCACTAAATGAATTCACGTACATTTTGTGATCTAGGAATAAGAATTGAGATTTTTATAAATTCCCATCTCTGGCAAGAAATGTAATTCTAGTCTAACAACTGGAACGAGTTACACCCAGCCTCTTGATGATAACTGAGAAGAGATGGGTTTGATATCCACAGCGACCATCCAAAAGTGGTATCCTACGACTTCCCACATCTATTCCGGCCGTAACGTGTTCGCCTCCTTTACCCAAGATTGCAGGATAGAATCCTGGCGCTGTCAGTTAGAATTTGAGGGTGTCTAAATGCGAGAGAACCATATCAGTAGATTTTCAGTTGTTAAAGATTCCCTTCAGGACAAAATTACGTGATAGTTACAAGGAACGTAAAAGAAATAAAAATAACCCCATTTACTCCGGGCAAATTCTGGGACAGTACCTACCTTCAGGCCACGCCCGTCTCCTTCCCGATCCTACATTCAATTACTAGTACACACAGATTCAACAAATATGTGGGAATCGGAAGATTTAATGACCGTTTTTGGGTTTCCCGCCAGCCTCGACACTGCCTGGTGGCGCCGCGTACAGGAGTCAAGTGGAAATCGCGAGAAAGAAAGACGATCAGACACAGTTTTGTGTTGAGTGAAGTCACGCTAAGTTCTGTGCAATCTCATCTGTTGTAATCTTATGTGTAAATACAGTTTTTAGGTACTTAAAATTACTTAAAGACGTGTTCGGTTTATTCGCTTGCCAAAATCCTTTCCCACATTTGGGGGCTCGTCCTGGATGCGAAGGATTTCGAGTGGGGAACGGCAATTTTGGCTAGGCCTACAGTGATAAAAACAAAGACGGAGGACGACAAGGCGTGAATTGACGACATTTTTCTGGCAAGATTTACGACGACGACGTGGGTCCGTGGAATATACAAGACGAGCAGCTGTTCAACAGTCATGAGTCCAGCGGATGTCCACACAAGAGTCAAGGTCCAAAGTGCCTCAATTGCAGCAGCTTCGGACACATAGCTTCAAAGTGCTCGAATCCTGAGCAGAATGCAGAGAAGAAGACAGTGAATGTCACTTTGGGAACCGAGTCGAATATGAAGATGAAGGAATTGTTGCTCCAGGGACAGAAGATCAACGCATTAGTTGACAGGGGCTGCCCAATCAATCTGATCCGTGAAGACATTTACACAGAGATAGGCGATCCTGAGCTGAAGACTACCGCCCTAGTACTCAAGGGTTTCGGAGATAGTGAGGTGCGTCCCCTAGGATATTTTCCAACCGACGTCCAGGTTGACGACGACACTTACTTGACTGATTTCTATGTGGTGTCTGGAGATGTACTAAAGTTGCCAGCTATAATGGGTAACGACTTTCTGGATCAAGCCGTAAGTACCATCAGCAAAACCGGTGTCAATATGTCCAAGGACATATCAGAAGCGTACTTGTACCGAATCGACGTGGTAGCAGCCGAGGAGATGGACATAGGAAAGGCATCGGAAGAGGCGAAGAGTACCAGCGTTGAGATGAGCATCATGATGAAACAAGGACTCTTGCATCCCTTATTTAAAGAAAGCACACCATTTCACACTTACCATGCTGACCATCTTGAGCCCTTGGATTCAATGAAAAACGGATACAAGCTTATTCTCGCAGTAACGGATAGCTTCACAAAGTTTGTGTGGCTGTATCCCACCAAAACGACGATCACGAAAGAAACTACGGAGAAACTGGATGTGCAAAAAGGAGTATTTGGTAATCCTGTGCAGATCGTCACCGACCGTGGAACCGCGTATATTTCACATGAATTCGAAGAGTACTGCACTGACAACAACATCACCCACTCTCTGATCACGACCAGACTCCCTCGTGCCAATGGCCAGATAGAAAGGATGAACTCCACGATCATCTCCGTGCTGGCCAAGTTGTCCATCGAAAACCCTGGAGATTGGTACAAACGCGTCAAATCTGATCGAAGAGCCATGAATTCCACTTACAACCGCAGTATCAAGCAGACGCCATTCGAACTTTTGACAGGAGCCAAAATGCGCTGTGAAAATGATCTGAGAATAGTTGAGTTGATCAATGAAGAGATGGTAGACGAGTTTGAGACCAGGAGAGATGAACACCGTGAAGAAGCGAGAGCACAAATCCAGAAAGTGCATAAAGAAAACAGGGTGTTGTTTGATCGACGTCGACGGCCTGCTCGCCAGTACCAAGTTGGCGATATCGTCACCATCAAGAGGACCCAGTTTGGACCAGGCCTTAAATTGAGGAAAAAGTACCTTGGGCCTTACAGAATCTCCCGAACCTCTGTCGTGAAGGGAATCACTTAGGCCCCAACCAAACAACTACTTGTACTGAGTTCTTCAAACCCTGGGCTGAAGACTTCTCATTATCCGAGGCGGATGATCTGCAGGATGGCCGATTGTGGTAATCGGAAGATACTTAATGAACGTTTTTGGGTTTCCCACCAGCCTCGACACTGCCTGGAGGCGCCGCGTACAGGAGTCAAGTGGAAGTCGCGAGATAGAAAGACGATCAGACACAGTTTTGTGTTGAGTGAAGTCACGCTAAGTTCTGTGCAATCTCATCTGTTGTAATCTTATGTGTAAATACTGTTTTTAGGTACTTAAGATTACTTAAAGACGTGATCAGTTTATTTGCTTGCCAAAATCCTTTCCCACAAATATACATGTATAAGGGATTGATGACCGCTATATCTCTAGGCCCCAAATTAGACGAGAATAACAACTGTACTGTACTTGCTATTTTGTTCTCTGCTGAATGAATAGTTGCACTTCGTTACCTGTCTGGTTGTGTTGTGTTGCCCAGCAGTAACGTTCTCGCCTGATGTTCCCAAAGTTGCAGGATCAAATCCTGGCACAGTCAGTTGGCATTTGAGGGTGTGCAAATGTGAGGGAATCGGGTCAGTAGATTTACTGCCCCGTTAGAGATCCCCTTCGGTGCAAAATTCCGGCACCCCGGCGTCTCTAAACCCCGCTGTAGCTAGGAGTGACGAAGAATTAATAACAGTTTTATTCTTTGGAGCAGATCTGGCCAAGTCCCCACGGTGGGTTTACAGGAGAACCTTTGAAGTGGTGACTGGGATTATAAGTATGCCTTCCTTCGGAGAGGAAGTAAAGCCGGCGGTCCCATGTCATGTAAAAGATCCATCCACTAACTAAACTTGTGTGAAATTAAATGGCTAGGTTATATTTCGTTGAAACGCTCTATCAAAGTTCCAACGTTCACCACTAGGTGTTAATGATATCTGGTAGCAAAAGTTGAAACTTCTTGAAATTGAACGGAACTTGCAGGTCACCCCATGGGTGTCCGCTAGAAGCAGCTACAGCCTCCGAACACTCCCGGCACTTAAAGCCATACGCGAAATAAATAAAGAAATAAATTACAAGGTTACTCGAAATTCCTTTGAGTTTTGCCTCTGGGCTACAAGGAATGAAAGGAGAAATGAAAACTGTGCAGTAACGGAGAATGCGTTCATTCTTTGTTTCAGGGACTGAACATTCACCCATTTATTCCAGCCAAGGTTTTCAAATCTCATTATGTCAGGCAACATTTCTCCATACTTGTCCAGCATAAGACGGCGTGTTAGGGGAGTAACAGAGATGAGATGCACCAATAAGTCCCGTGGGAATATCCAATATGGCCTATTTGTTATGTTTCATTCCAACTCAATGCCAGCAACTTACAGCAAAGACAGCCTCTCTCAGCGTTACTAACTATTATACTGTACCTACAACACAAGTCACCCGCTCCACGACTGTGACGTAGTAGCTTTTCAATCACTGCACTGGCGGGAAAGACAATTTACGATTGAAGCTCAATAATACTAGAGCTAGCCACTGAAAAAATCGTACACCACCGCATCTGTCACAGAAATACATAATATTTCCGGTTAGGCCTATCGACCGGATTGTATTTGTATCAACACGTTTACATGTGGCACAGCAGATAGCACTATCAGCGCTACTTGTCCTCTCAGGACGGTGGTGAACAACGAACTTGGCGGAAGGTGTTTTCAGTACTCAGATAAGTGGTTCATTTCAAAATCATGATGCTATCAAATGTAAGAATAGTTTAAAACAAGATGTTCAGTAAAGAACATATAGCCTACTTTCTCCTAAATGTATGAGTATAGTTATAACTCGTTGTTATTATCAAAGAGTATAGTAGAACTATTCTGTGTTGAAGACCTTAGAAACGATTTACCTCTACCGAACGCCACAACCTAGATAAAAACTGCTACCATCATTGAAGAAAGAAAGATAAGAAGTATCTAAAGAATGTTATGGATCTGGAGACATAATCGACCGGACTGGCCTGGCTCAGCGGTAACGTTCTCGCTTGCTGGACCGTATGTTTCAGGTTCGTATCCTGGCGCAGCCAGCTGGCATTTGAGGGTGCACAAATGCGAGGGAGCCGTGTTAGTAGATTTACTGGCACGTTAAAGATCCCCTTCGGGACAAAATTCTGGCACCCCAGCGTCTCTAAAAGCAACAGTAGTTAAAAGGGACGTAAAACCAATAACATTATTATTATTATTATTATTATTATTATTATTATTATTATTATTATTATTATTATTACATAATCGGCCTGACACGGGCAACATCCAACTTTGAGTTGAGGCATGTCTTTACACGTTTGGCTGCGTATGACTTTCACAACCCTAATTGAATTAACAAATCTTTCCATGACCCTACAGAGACGTGTGTATACCAACTATGTGGATATTTTCGATTGCTATTTGGCTGAAATAAAAGTATTAATTAATATCCTGAACTAGCACCAACGGTAGAGTTCAGATACTATGTGAAATCGTTTTGTTCTTTACTTCAATTAACATTTTCAAATAACGCACAATAGGCTGTTACAAACCCTTTAAAATAAAAAGTAAAAATGTATCGTAGTATCATCTTGTCATTCTTCAAATTCGATGCGCATAGAATGCCAATGGTATGGTAATCAATGGAGCCCCACGTAGACTAGTCGTGACATCTAGTGGTGAAATATCGAACAATATAATCCTAACAGAGCGAGTGCATTCTAGCGGCCAGAAGAAGAAACTTTTCAATAAAATCTGGAAGTTAATAAGTAGGTCGGCGTGCAGTTACCTTTTTGGCAGCTAGATGTCTCGAGTAAATCTGCTGGCGAATTATGTTTTAATTAAATATATATTTTACACCATAATATGCACAATATAACGCTTAATTTTAAAACATCTGAGTCATTACAAAACAATAAACATATAACATTTCAAGCAAAAAACCTAGCTCTGATCGGGTTTGAACCATAGGCATTTGAGCGATAGGCTAACGCTCTACCACTGAGCTAATTGTGTCAACGAATATCGTTCTATATAAAATGACTTACATAGACCTTGTTAGCAAATAATGATTTATACTAAACGATTTCATCACTGGAGTATATTATTTATATATAAAGCATTTCATACAAAGTTTATTTATTTTGTATCAGTACGCTATATTGCATGCAATACTCAAATTAGTGAAATATAAGTCAGGCACAAGATATCCGCTGCCATCTTGTCTTATTACTGAATCGGCTCAGCTTTTTAAAATCACGTCTGCACTATAGTATTACAAAATAAACTTTTAATTTTGAACGTGCCTCTTCCTTTAGAACAGTTAAAACGATTCTCGGCTCGATAATCGGAACTGGTGGGTCCCATGATATGGATTATAAAGTTTGCATAATTCGCACGGCCGCCATCCTGAAATTGTATGGCGGACGACCTTGTAGTTTGGTCACAAGACGCATCCTATACGAAGGTATGTTGTTACCAAATTTGGTAGAGATCGGATGATATGGTTAGTCGTTATTTGATTTTACGTTTTGAACGTTTGAGTGGCCGCCATTCAGTTTTAGTAAAGATGGCGGCGATATAAAACATGACACTGAGGTGTCCTTTGCTAGTGCTACCTTTGTACCAAATTTCGTTCAATTCGCATTCACCGTGTTCGAATTGATAGGGGGGGGGGACAGACATTCAGAGTACACACACTCACACACACACACAGACTCACATGCACACACACACACAGAGACTCACACACACACATACACACACACACAGACAGACACACTTTTTTCGCCCTGTGTTGATCTCATAAGTCTACTTTCATTTTTTGCAAAAATCGAAAGTAGGCTAAAAATAGTAATAATAGTCTAATAATAATAATAATGTAGAGAGCTATAATTAAAGTATGTATGTTTATCTCTTATTATTTCCGTTTTCAATGGGGTTGGTGGTGAGATGCGATGAAAGTCCATACGACGGATGGTTTTTACGGCCGGATGCCCTTCCCGATGCCAACACCGTGATAGGAGTTAATGAGAGATGAAATGAATGAAGGTGAATGAAACTGGCCAAAGATGTGGAATGAAGCCGCCGTGGCCTGTCAGAAGGTACCGTCCCAGCATTTGCCTGGGGTTGAAAATGGGGAAACCACGAAAAACCATTTGAAGGTCAGCCGACGGTGGTGATTGAACCCACAACTACCGAGTCCACAGAGAGCTTGCTACCATGGCCTGACACTGAGCGTAGCTACCGCTGTCGGTAAAGTGCTATAATATATATAAGAAGCAACTTAAATTTCGGCAGATGACCTTGTAGTTCCGCCCCTTAAACCAACAATAACTAACTAACAACTTAAATTGGCACGTATAAAAAATTGTACATGAAGTTGTGCACACGTTTTATATACAGTACATATCTAAAAGTTTAAAAAAATGTCTTTATTAAACGGTATCTGATTATGTTAGCCTGACGTACGAAACATGTCATCCATATTTAGAAAAATGTATCAAAGTGAAATAGTGGTTAATATTAATCCCTGTTATTGTATTCAGGTTAGCAAGTGTGATAAATAATTGTATATCCCCGCTCAATTTAATTGGTCTCATTAATGTGTTGACCGATTGAAAAGCAGTTTTATAGATTAGGCCTCTGAACTCAATTCTGAAGAAAAGGCTTCTAAAACGTACAGTATGGTAAAATTGCCTAATTTCGCAGTAAATTTGTTTCGACAAGCAAAGACAGAAGTTCATGGTAATGAAATTCCTCGTCAGATATCACCATCAAACAGCGACGTTATAATAGCAGAGATGCTACCATCTGTTGTAAGATCGTTGAACTGTTTGAAATTACTGTTCGCAACGTCGTACCAAGAACGCAATATGTTGCTGCGAAATTAGGGATAGTGCGAAGTAAGGAATGTCTCCCTTATATTTATAGGAGGAGCCAGCATAGTTACTTCGCTGTTTGAGGGTTCTTAAGTGCGTGATACCCGTCACGTTAAAAATCCCTTTCAGAGAAAAATCGTGATACCTGGGTTTCCTCAGTGCCACAGAATTAAAATAGTTGTTGTTGTTAATATATTTAGCGGCTTTGCTATATTATGGTTATGTAGCCCCGTGGAGTTGGGTGTGTGTGGACTTTTTGTCCGATGACCTGTTTTACTGTGATGCCTGCATTACTGTGTGTGTATAATTTTTACGCCAAGTGAGAATTGGGAAGCAGACGGCCGTGGCCTTAAGTTAGAAACTATCCCAGCAAACTGGAGTAGAAATGGGGGAAGAGGGGGGGGGGGAGGGCACTGGAAATCCACTTCCAAGATGGCTGAGGTAAGAGACAAACCACGTTGCAGCCCTCAAAAACCAAACCCAGTGGCACTACGCTGCCCAGCCATTTGCCCTGCAGATTGTGGGATGACGCGTGGTTAGCTCACCTGGTCCCCCCTGCCGTTAATCTTGGTTTTCTTGACCAAAGCGCTGTCTCACTGTCAGACAGTTACTCAATTGTCTTCACGAGGCTGAGTGCACCCTGTTCCAGCCCTCACGTCAGTTTCTAAAATCCCTGACAGAGCCGGGAATCGATTTTGGGGCCTCCGGGTCAGAGCCAGGCACCCTACCCAAACACCACGGGACCGAAACTTCCAGCCCTCAGACCAGAATTAAATTTCTTAACAGAGCCGGAAATCAAACCGGGACCTCCGGAGCGACAGCCAAACATGCTAGCCGCAACATATGATGTGGTCCAGTCAAGTTAGATGTTCACCTAGAACACTATTCAACGTGTCCCTGTACTGCTCGAGTCTAAGCTGCGTGGACCTGAGAGGAATGTGCTTCGCAGACTATTAGTAGTGGAGGTGACGAGTGATGAGGTTTCTCGGTCCTTGCGTAGTAACAGAAGCAAATACATTAGTCGGTGACTCAGACACTCATTCCCAACGCTAGACTGGTTTCAGAAAAGACCCATGTTAACAGTATTGGAATAGACGAGAATGTCAGGTAACACGGCGGGCTGTCAACACGCTTCTCAATTCTCGCCTGCTCCTACCCTGCCTCCGCCCTTCATCCCGCAAGTTCACAGAGCTTGGAACCGAGCAGTACCTCAGAGGGCGACTTGGAAATAGAATGTTAGTCAACATGCGAATCTGTCATCACAGGAGATGTAGCGATGGGGAAAATGTTTACGCGATGGAAACGCTTTGTGCCTGTATAAGCTTTGAGAAATGAAATGAGAAAGTAATTTGAACGCTCAGTGGCACAAGACAGCACCGCACACTCACTCACGCCTTGGGACGAACTGGTGGTACTACATGCCATTAGCATTACTTGGGTATTGATCCCCGGACAAGAATAAAGCCCGATCTGTAAGCAGGAGTACATTACTTCGAATCCCAACTGAGAAATGAGCTACAGTAGAGTTGCGTTAAGAAGAGTTGACAGAGAAAGCGTAAATGAAATGGCGCACAAGCTCAATCACGATACTGAAATTGACCACCTCGTAGTGTAGGGGCTAGAATTATTGGCTGACACTCCAGAGGGCCGGGTTCAATTCCCGGCTCTGCCAAGAAATTTTAATTCTGTTCTGAGGAGTGGAATGGGGTACACTCAGCCTCGTGAAGCAAAACTGAGGAGAGGAGGGTTCAATTCTACCTCAGACATCCTGGAAGTGGTTTTCCGTTGTTTACCACTTCTACTCCAGGCAAATGACGGGATTAAGGGGAGTCGTAAAGGTCCGAATCGGTTAATTTTGACATTTTCACTTTTTTACACATTAATAATATATGATTCATTCTGATTAATTTGGTATGTGTTTTCTTCTTCTTCTTCGCCTTTTGAGACCACATAGGATCACTTTAACCAACCATTAGTTCGTCGACGTGTAGGAACTGTACGAGCCTGCCGTCCTCCCAGTACTTCTTCATTCGTATTGATCGTCTTGCCCTTACTTGGGCGGAAAAGATTCTTGTTGGAATTTTCTTTTTTGTGAGTGGAAAATGAAAAGTCATATTTTTAAGTGCTGTTGTTAAACTTTTCTTATTTGCAGCATCTTCTGTTGTTAGGCCAATTTCTTTTAAATCCTCTATGATTTCTTTTACCCATCGGCATCCAGTTGTTGTGTTTTTTGAAGCAAGATGTACTATACTAGTTGTTTTAGAAGACGTGAATCTGGCATTCTCATGATGTGCCCAAAGAATCCTAGTCTTTTCTTTCGCATGGTATCAGTAATGGGTTCTAGGTTGTCATAGACCATATTGTTAGGTATTATTCGCCCTTTTTTATATCCTTTATTGTACAAGTTCTTCCAATTCGCCTTTCGATCCTCTGTAATCTGTCAGTTGTAGAATGTTCATTTAGATGGAATAATGTTTCTGTTGCTTATGTGGCTTCCATTTTTATGGCTGTATTGTAATGTTTAATTTTTGCTTTAATTGATAAGCATTTCTTTTTCTAAGTTTTCCATGTTAATTTTTGTGCCCTAGATAACTTGTTGGTTCTTATTTGAATTGATGCTTTCTCATTTAAGTTGTTTGTTATTAACTCTCCTAGATATTTGAATCGTGTTACAATTTTAATTTTTAGCCTACTTTTCACATTTTGCAAAAATGAGGAAAAAGTAGACTTATGAGATCGATCCGGGAAAATGTGTGTCTGTCTGTCTTTCTGTCTGTCTGTCTGTCTGTCTGTCTGGCTGTGTGTGTGTCCCCCCTATCAACTCCTAAACGGCTGCAGCAATCAAAACCAAATTTAGTATGAGTAAAGATGTGCACCGGAATAGCTCACGTCCATATTTGAAAATGATGTCAGTGCTACCAACTGCTAAAAAACGCACTAGAAATTTGAGCTCCATGTTGGATATCTCGCAAGGTATGCATGGGAGCTATTCCAAAATTGGCACACATGTAGATAATACTATTTTAGTTTAATTTCCAGGAGGCCAACAATGACAGTGTTGCCAAAATAATTTTAAGCCTTCTGATAAGTCCAATGTTTAAATGCATATAACTTCTACACTATCGCTTGGATTTCAACCAAATTTTGTATGTAATATCTGTACATAAACAGATATGATTGAGCGTATTCTTAAGATCCACCAGGGCTGCCAACTGTTAATAATTGCTCTCTCTATTTATTTTTATCCAAATACCAATATATCAGAAACTATGCAAGCCAACAGCTTTAAACTATGCACACGTATATTCTGACATTTTAGAATAATTTGGATTAACTTATATACGTCAGTTCTACCAACATGATTATATATACATTTTTAAATACATGTAACTTCTATACTATCAGTTCGATTTCAACCAAATTTCGCATGTGCTATGTTTACCATAACAGATATGACTGTAAGTATTGTTAAGAGCAATCAGGGGTGCCAACTGTTAATAAATGCTGTCTATATTTTTTTACCCTAATATCAATATATCATAAAGTATGCAAGCCAACAGCTCTATACTGAACCCTTCAGAAAAGCAGTGTTTATATGTAAGAAATCTTAATCAAGGGGTCGCGCTCAGTTCCTATGTGATGTTTACGTTCGCCAAACAACATGCTCTACTGAGGTAAGGGTCATAGGATATAAACTATAAAATAGAAAGAAAGGTGACAAGATGTAAAATAATAACAAGATTTAATGACTAATAGTGCATAAAAAGAAATAAACAACAATAAAATATAAAACAATCCTCCCTGAATTTCCCATGATAGGAATATCTATAAATTTGAGGAGTCAGACGGATCTCCCCTTTTATTTAAAATGTGGATCCTGGTTCCACTACCTTGCAATTTGGGTTTTATGTGCGCGTAATGACTAACTACGAGGAATGAGTACTTTGGATGACTGTTCGTTTACAACGGGTTAACAGCCACGATGCTTACGAACAATCATCTCGTAAATCAACGTTTATGTATATGGAACATGACATTAAATAAAACCCTTAAAAAGTAATGCTGACACACGCACTAAATCTACTATCTACAGGAATCTCTCTCGGGACCCTCATTAGCGCGAAGACGCACTTGACTATGAGCTGCCAACACCGGCCAAATTGCTCAACATGAACAAGGAAATACAGCAAGCATGTGACTCACGGGTCACTGAATGGAATAAAAACATGGAATAAACCAACAACAACAAAAGCCTGACTGGCTGACATTACTTTATATGAAGAAAACTGCATGTTAAGCTAACGCTATGGGGATTATCGTGATTCGTAGGCAACTCCCATTTATTTAAACAATTTTTATCATTGATCAGTTCTTATTCTCTATTTAAAGTTATTACTGAGCCACGCAGGCACTCTCCCCTAATGACCTGGCTGGCAATCTTCAGTCCGTCTTGTGCAACATCTCCCCTCTTCCTCAATCACCTGCCATTGTCCCACTCCAGTGTGTATAAATACCTGACCAGCTGTGCCGTTATCTCAGGGAATCAACAGCAACAAACTCAACCACTTCAACATATGGTCAGACATTAATCAAAATATCCAGAATTGCCCTCGCGAGGTCACAATCTGGATTTGTCATCAAGCTGCCAGAAATCAGTCTAAGCTGAAAATCCCGCTTGTAATGACACAAAAACACACACTCACACACATACATTTGGGAATGACAATATGTATATTCACACAGATCGGCTGAATGGATGCTCGCCGACAATTAAAAATATTAAAACCTACGATAGAGCTGACTGCTCTTCGTCACAAATCACATTGCTCCAAAGGCAATAATCTCATTGAATCTGATCAATAATAAAACAAAAGAAATTAATTACCCTCCAATCTAATGTATAATTATTTTACTTCAGTCCTACTTCTGAAACACAACATATCTCCGAGAGACGTTTTTAACCGCATCGCGTAACATATGCAAACACGGCCGTTCACATAGCTACGTTAGTTAAAACAACAAACAAGAAAAGAACCTTCCACTAAATATATATGCGAGCTGTTTCCATGCAAAAAGTGTGTCAGACCAAAACTAAATAGACTACGTTAATCACACAAGCAAATTATTTACAAAAACACAATATGTCCCATACACCATAAGTTAATTTATCAGATAATAATAAATATTATTCGGTACTCATCCTCAGCCAGTCATCCGTCAAAGAACATCCGCCGCTATCTCCCAACTGGATTCTTCTTATCTCATCTCAACCATCTTGACGGAGTCTTGATATTTCCAGGCTTCCTCCATGGTCAATGATGTCATCTCTCGTGATGATTCAAAAATGAAATTATTATACACTTGATGTCTGACTACTAAATTCACCGTTCGGGTACTACTTTCCCCAAAGCTGTCTGTTGGCGAATTATCGAAGTTACTGCCCCTACAAATATAGTACTGTGACTATCTAACACTGAATTTAACACTTTCAATAATAATTTCTGTGTCCTTCATGACACGCAAAGTATAACTGTCAACGTCCTAAGACGCGCAAAGTATAAAAGCCTGTGTCCACTGACACACAACATAACAGCCTACGTCCGTAGACGCACAAAGTAATAGTAAGCCTGTGCCCTCGACACACACAATAATAATAAGCTTACGTCCGTAGACGCACAGAATAATAAGCTTACGTCCGTCGACGCACAAAGTAATAATAAGCCTGTGCCCTCGACACACACAATAATAATAAGCTTACGTCCGTAGACGCACAGAATAATAAGCAAAGTCTTGGCTCTTCACACCACTTATAAATGAACTGGCCCTAGGTCTTGATGGGGGGGGGGAATTGAGATAAAAATTTCACAAAATAATGGTGGTACAGGAATGAAATAAATATCACTGAACTCGAAAAATAGCGCAGGTCAAGAATATGCCCATTAATCCCAGAATCGATCGTAGAGATGTTGTCTAGGCGATCTCCCGCGTGAATGCTAGCCGAGCGTGCCCACGCTAGACCTGCCGCGCTAAATAGGCATTCTTCTCTCATTGGTTCCCACACTTTCTGTGACTTGGCGGTTTTTAGCAGATCTTGGCGTCGTAGGAGTGTCTATTTTCTTCATCAGCCACTGACGTTACTGCATCATATTTCTTCTAGGCGCGAATATCACAATGAACATACCAACAGCATGTCTTACTGCGCGTCGCTTCTATTTTGAGGTGGCCAACACCTGTCCTTCTGACACATCGCTAGGCTATTTCCTTTCACAGCTAAAGTATTTAGTCTTTTGTCAATCTGCCTCAGGTATGTCCCCGCTGTCTCCAGCAAATGCTTGAAATTTCCTCATCTCCGTCTGGCTACTTTCATGATGCTGGTGGAAATATTTATTAATTGAAGAAATAAAACATAGAATCATTTATCCAACAGAGGATAAAGGGTTCACAACTCTCCCACTCACAAAATTTCGAACTTAGGAATAAAGTCGACAATTTTAAAAGACCACCGTAGGCCAATTGTTTTATTTCAGAATCACCCCTTTTCTGTTACTTGGTCTAGTCGCTCCTGTCTTGAATGGCATTTACTCGTTTCACATCCTGCTCGTAATGACTCTCTCAACTGCTTGCGTGACGCTGATGCCTGGGGCAACACTCTGCTCGCCTCGTTAATGTTTGTCAACACCAACTCTACTTCCTCCTTCACGTGCCGTACTCAACTGCTCCCCGTGCACTTTGTGGATAGTAGGACGTCCATATATTCAAGCTGCATCGTTATTTCGGCGCTCCCATGGTTCACTTCTACGATCCTTTTTTAGGTTGGCAGCGTTGTAAACTGACATTGTTCCTGTACTCAATTCTTTCACTCTGTAAGCATTATTTCCAAGGTTTCTTACGATAGAATAGGGTCCTATGAACTTTTCGCAGAATTTACTGAAGATCTTCTTCTCTGGGTCCGATGTAGCGGGTCGTTTCACCAAAACGAGCTGGTTGATTTCAAGATCACTGTGAAACCTCTTATTTCTTACTCGCCGTAATCTGCGGTCTGCTTGTTTCCTCATGTAGGCTCTCGTTCTCTCAATTCGCAAGTCAGGTGCTATCATTGGATCTTGTGGGCAGTTAATGATGCTTTTCCACGATCTCACTGGATACTCGTTTTTGTGTAGGACCATAGGGATCTGTCCTGTTGACTCGTGTCTGGTAGAATTCATGCATGTCTCTACATCCTTGATTTTATCCACCCGTCTGTGATGTTCATTTGGAATGAAGATTCTCAAATATGAAGTTACACACTTAATTGCTCTCTCACTTGGATTTGCTTGAGCATGTCGGATACTGCTTAAAATGTGTTTTATACCCATGTCCTCCATACCTTTCTTGAATTCGGCGCTTGTGAAATACCTGCCATGATCTGATAATATAAATTCTGGTTTTCCAAGGATTGGAATAACTCTATTCCGAATACGACTGAGTACCTGTTTTGAAGTAGTTTTCTGAATGGGGCATAATACGACAAACTTAGAAAACACATCAATGCATACTAGTAAGTGTCGGCAACCTCGCCTTCCCTTCGGGATTGGACCGAAACAGTCGAGTGCCAGTAGCTCGCATGGTTTCTGAAGTAGCAATGGTCTAGGATACTGCCTCATTAAATAATTATTGGGCTTTGTCCTCTGACACGGATCACAAGTTGTAATGACGTCACATATAGTTGTTCTCATACGTGGCCATGTAAATGTCTCTCCTATAGTCGCTTCGCACTTATCTACGCCCACATGACCGTAACTTTCGTGCGTATGCCATGTCAGTCCACGTAAAGAAGCAGGTACTAAAATGCGTAACTTGGTGTGGTCATTATCTACCCATTTGTGCAGCAAATTGTTGACATAAACATATCTTCCTTCTTTGGCTTTTGCTTCTCGAAATGCAGGTGTTCCTGTAGGTAGTTGCTTTCTGAAGTATTGAATTAATAGCATCATCCATGGTTCCGCTTCTTGTTCTCGCTGTATCTCACGTAACTCCTCCAAGAATTCCCGGTCCTTCGGTGTTAACTCCAAGTGTTGTACCATCGCTGTTTCTTCATTATCAGGCTCTGGGTTCCTGCTGAGTGCATCCGGAATCACATTCATCTTCCCTGGGCAATGTTCAATCTCAATACTAAACTGCTGAATATATATAGACCAACGTGTCACACGTTCGCTTGCCATCGACGTCTTAAACAAGAATGTTAGTGCTTTATGATCAGTCCTGACAACAATAGGGTAGCCGTAAATTATTCGTTTCCATTGTTGTAGCGCATGAAGTATGGCCAACAGCTCTAGTTCCGTTACCGTATAATTGCGCTCGTGCTTACGCAATTTTCGGCTGACAAATGCCAAATATGTTTTATGCTGCATGTTAGCTGGATCCTCTTGGTAGAGCATAGCACCTACACCAACCAGTGAAGCATCCGCTTGGATTATAAATTTGTGCTTGAAATCTGGATATCCTAATTTAATGCAGTTTTCCAATAGCTGTTTTGTTGCTTGGAATGCCTTCTCACACTCCGCATTCCATAACCATTTATTATTTTTCTTTAGCATTTCCTGCATGGGGGCTACAGTCTCCGTATAACCTGGACAGTTTTCCTTAAAGAATCCCGTTACGCCTAAGAAAGCCCGAATGTGCTTGACTCTCGTTGGTGTAGGGAAATTCTTTATCGCTTCGATCTTAGCGGGATTTGGCTTCACTCCCTCCTTGTCAATGATGTGACCCAAATATAAGATCTCGCTCTTGAAGAAATGTGATTTCTTCAGGTTTACTTTGAAATTCGATGCATTCAGGTTGCCCAATACTTTATCTAAATTCTCCATGTGAGTTTCAATGTTGTCGGATGCCAGCAAAATGTCATCAATGTAGCGTACCGTCATCTCCTTAACTTCCTCGGTTAGATTCCGGTCCAGGGCTCGGATTAAGGCACAGCCCGCTGTTTTGACTCCAAAGGGCATTCGGACGAAGCAAAACGTTTGGTTATCGAATAAGAAGCCAGTTAGAAGCTGTGATTTCTCATCCAATTCAATATGGTGGAACGAGCTCGTCAGATCGACTGATGAGTAAATGCTTTTGTTTTTAAAGCCTTTTAATACGTCTCTGATGATTTGCGCTCTGTCATACTCAGGAAAAATGAGTCTCGTGTTGAGATTTCTGGCATCTAAACAAAGTCTAATAGATCCATTTGGTTTTGTGACTGCCAAAATCGCATTTAGATAAGGTGTAGGTGTCTTCCTTATCACTCCAGCTTGTAACATCTCATCTATAATGACCTTAACTTGACCACGATATTTTTCAGGAATTGGATACAACCTACTTTTGAAAGGTGATCAGTCCTCGACTTGCATTGAATATTTGAAATTTAATATTTTCCCAGGTACTGTATCAAATACTGTTTTGTGCTTCCTTAAAATCTCTTCCAATTGCTTTCTGTGTTCACCCCCAAGTTGAATGTCATTGAGCCGCTCCTGTAGTAACTCTTCAAATTGTGCCTCACTGTCGTCTCCTTCCGTTAATAAAGACCATATCTCCTGGGATTCACTCTCCTCATCTAGTTCCACAACAGCCCCTTCTATGATGTTATCTTCTGCCTTTCGTACCTCCTCTTCCGTCTCTTCCGATATTGCTTCCAATGCCCACGAATTTACATCTCTTCCGGTGGTGATTTCATCCATATGCAATCCCACGTTCTTCAGCTGATCGTACTCTCTAAAACTGACAGTATTCTTGTGCAAATCTATCACTGCTTGATAGTCACAAATACAATTTGCACCAAGAATTATGTTGAAATTCATCTTTGCCATGATCATGAATGTTTGTCCAAAAGTGTGTTCCAATATGTTCAGCTCTAAGTATGCCTGACGTTTACAAGTGACGGTGCGTTCAGGAATAACACCCCTCACTTTGAGCTGTGGTACGGGAATTACAGGAATATTTTGACTCCGTCCCAACTCTCGAACCAAGGCCTCCGATACCAGACTGATCTGTGACCCCGTATCAAATAAACATCTTATATTAATTCCACCAATCCTTGCGTAAATAATGGGTAACTGCCTAATTTCATCGTTCCGTGGTTTCACCGTCTCCTCCAGGCAGTCTTCTGGCAAAGCAATCCATTCTTGTATGTTCGCTACTATCCATCCCTCTTCAATTTCCGACTGTTGCGTTTGTAGGCTGTCTTCTTTATCCAAATTTAACATTTTTTTTAGCTCCGGTGCGACTCCCATCATCCGTTTGTCGCCGATGTCCTTGATATTCCTCTTGTCTCAGTAGACTTCCAGCTTCCTCAGTATGTGTATCAGGATTCTTCATGTTCCCAATGGCTTTTTCCCATCTTCCTAGCTCTCCACCTTGACTAGCGTGTAATTCCTCTAGGTAATTTTGTGATTGAGCGTGCCTATCATCCCAGTCATTTCGATAATTTCGTGGCTCTCCTTGGTTTTGGTCTCTTCTTCCTTTCCATCTTTGATTAGCATTGTAATCACCGTATCTTCCATAAGGCCTGTCATTTCTTCGATTTTCACGCCAATGTTGATATCCTCTCTGTTGATACCTATTGTTGCCTTGATATGATCTATTATTGTAGTTATTTTCGTTACGCTGGTATGGTCTGTTTTCTCCTTCTTCCTGGTTTCGCCTAGGTGTGGAAGTGCTTGTATTAGTGCCCTGCGTTTTAGTGTTTTACTGCTTAGGTTTTATGACCTCTGTCGCATTGACTAACTCCAGCTGTCTTCCTCCTCTATAATGACTATGAGACGTAGTCTCATCTATCTGGCGTAATATCTGCTCTGCATGTATAGCCGTACTAACGTTCGCTGCGACTAGGACTTGTTGCACGTTGACCGGCAATTGCCTCGCTATTGTCATCACCAGATCCGCTTCATTTAAAGGGTAATCCAGGTCGCGAAATTTTAACATTTGCATGTTAAAGAAATCTGAGTATTTTGTTTGCTGGGTGGTTTGGTACTTTCTAGAGTAAAGCTCCATCCTTAGACTCTGTTGTGTTGCGGGCGACCAATATTTGCGCAGAAACGCCAATTTAAAATCTGACATGGTTCCAAATGTATATTTGAAGCTTAAAAACCATGTAAGGACATTTCCTGATAAAAATCTCTCCATCATCCTCAATCTACGTGCTTCAGGTACCCCAGTGTCATTGAAATTGTCTTCAATTTCTTTAATAAAAGGTTTAGGTGTTACCCCTGAATTCTCCGTGTATTTCTGTGGTTTATAATCACTTGAGCGAATTACTTGGATAAGTTGTGTAGGCTGATGACCGTCTTGTGGTGTTGAGCTCCTATCGATATTCTTGCGAAACCCTTCCGTGTTTGTAGTTAATGGGCTCTCCGCCTGAGTCTGACTTCCTGCTGTGCTCGCCTCCGGGCTATTTGAGTCATCCTGCTTGTCTTTCAATGTTCCTGTTCTAAATACCGACGATTGCTCTAATGACCTGAGTTCGGCTTTAATGATCCTGTCCGTCTGTTCTTTAAGTTTATTCTTAATTTCTTGCTCTAATGCCTGAATACGAGTATGATTTTCGCCTACTGTTTTTAAGATGGTGGATCTTTCCTCTTTAGAATCGATATTCATTTTTTTTCCAATCTTTTCTTATCTGCTCTTTAATCGTGCTAACTTTCTCTTCAATCTGGCTTTTAGTGTCGTTTAAGGTACTCTTTAACTGCTCCTGATCCGCTTCTAGGCTTTTCCACTGCTCTGCTGATTTTATTTCGAGACGATCCATATCTTTAATTATGCCGGATATATTCTCATCTACTGCTGATAATTGTTGTTGAATGACTTTGCCGCTCTTTTCCATTTCCATAAATCGTCCTTCTAACTTCTCCTGAGCTATCTTGACCTCGCTTGTATTCATAGTGCACGCTATTTCAATTTGCTCTAATTTAGCTAACACCGTTTCATCCAGAATGCTAAGTTTTTGATCAAAAATATTTTCCATTTTCTTAATCTGGTCTAATTGCTTTTCATTATTTTTACTCACATCTAGGGCCAGTAATACCATCTGTTGATTAGTGTGATCTTTCATCTCTGCGGTTAGCGTCTCTAACTGTGAATTGATAGTGTCATTAATTTCACTTTTTAATAATCTAGCTTGTTCCGCCTGATATTCATTCTGTTCAATTCTACTGTTATTTAATTGTGTCCGCAATGATTCACTTTGTTCTGATAATTTGTTTATCGACTCACTTTGTTCTAACATAGTATTGTTTATTGCTTCACTTTGTTCTGATAGTCTATCGTTTATTTGTTCAGATAACTTCGCTTTTAATGCTTCACTTTGTTCTAACATACTAGTGTTAATTTTCTCAGACAATTTCGCGTTTAATGCTTCACTTTGTCCTAACATACTATTGTTTAATGATTGACTCTGTTCCGCCAATTTAGTGTCCAACAATGCCTGTGTTCTCCTAGCTGCACTCTCAATGATTTCTTGAATCTGTTCAACCGTTGCCACATTACACACTTTATATGAGACATTAGGGAAATGGCATAAAGCAATGCCCTTTGACACACACATAAAATCCAATGCACATTTAATTTCTTTACCCTACTCAGTTCATTTATTTTTACTTTTAATCCCACTAGTCGATTGCATCTCTGAGTAGTTCTAACTTTACTCAATTTAATTTAAACCCAAACACATATTCAGTCATTAAATTGTTATCCTGATCTGATATTAACACTGACTAATTAACAAAGTATTAATTGTCATTTAAGGCTACAGCCTCCTAACATTTTCACGAGTTTGACTTTCTAAACAAATCTAATTTTAACTTTAATCTTTGGGCGCCCGGTATCACATATATATTACCTTTTACTTTAATACAATAGACAAAAACGTGAACCGTATTTTACATTGCAACTCCTGATTTTACTTTATATTTCACACATTCGCCTCACTTACTTTTAATAAAATATCACTTCCCGGTGATTAAAATACTGTCATATCTGCCTGCACTTGCGGCATGTCAGTTTTACTCAAATACGCCACTTAAATGTGTTCCAGCAGCGAACCAGCAATAAAATTACACCTTCATTGTTGCGTCAGTTTGAAAACCCAACTACGCTTACACTGACATGTGCAAAATCTTTGCCGTTACACCACAGTGAACCGCCCCACGCTTGGCCGCGCCAGTTTACTCCTATGAACCCTTCAGAAAAGCAGTGTTTATATGTAAGAAATCTTAATCAAGGGGTCGCGCTCAGTTCCTATGTGATGTTTACGTTCGCCAAACAACATGCTCTACTGAGGTAAGGGTCATAGGATATAAACTATAAAATAGAAAGAAAGGTGACAAGATGTAAAATAATAACAAGATTTAATGACTAATAGTGCATAAAAAGAAATAAACAACAATAAAATATAAAACAATCCTCCCTGAATTTCCCATGATAGGAATATCTATAAATTTGAGGAGTCAGACGGATCTCCCCTTTTATTTAAAATGTGGATCCTGGTTCCACTACCTTGCAATTTGGGTTTTATGTGCGCGTAATGACTAACTACGAGGAATGAGTACTTTGGATGACTGTTCGTTTACAACGGGTTAACAGCCACGATGCTTACGAACAATCATCTCGTAAATCAACGTTTATGTATATGGAACATGACATTAAATAAAACCCTTAAAAAGTAATGCTGACACACGCACTAAATCTACTATCTACAGGAATCTCTCTCGGGACCCTCATTAGCGCGCCGACGCACTTGACTATGAGCTGCCAACACCGGCCAAATTGCTCAACATGAACAAGGAAATACAGCAAGCATGTGACTCACGGGTCACTGAATGGAATAAAAACATGGAATAAACCAACAACAACAAAAGCCTGACTGGCTGACATTACTTTATATGAACAAAACTGCAAGTTAAGCTAACGCTTCGGAGATTATCGTGATTCGTAGGCAACTCCCATTTATTTAAACAATTTTTATCATTGATCAGTTCTTATTCTGTATTTAAAGTTATTACTGAGCCACACAGGCAATCTCCCCTAATGACCTGGCTGGCAATCTTCAGTCCGTCTTGTGCAACATCTCCCCTCTTCCTCAATCACCTGCCATTGTCCCACTCCAGTGTGTATAAATACCTGACCAGCTGTGCCGTTATCTCAGGGAATCAACAGCAACAAACTCAACCACTTCAACATATGGTCAGACATTAATCAAAATATCCAGAATTGCCCTCGCGAGGTCACAATCTGGATTTGTCATCAAGCTGCCAGAAATCAGTCTAAGCTGAAAATCCCGCTTGTAATGATACAAAAACACACACTCACACACACACATTTGGGAATGACAATACGTATATTCACACAGATCGGCTGAATGGATGCTCGCCGACAATTAAAAATATTAAAACCTACGATAGAGCTGACTGCTCTTCGTCACAAATCACATTGCTCCAAAGACAATAATCTCATTGAATCTGTTCAATAATAAAACCAAAGAAATTAATTACCCTCCAATCTACTGTATAATTATTTTACTTCAGTCCTACTTCTGAAACACAACATATCTCCGAGAGACGTTTTAACCGCATCGCGTAACATATGCAAACACGGCCGTTCACATAGCTACGTTAGTTAAAACAACAAACAAGAAAAGAACCTTCTACTAAATATATATGCGAGCTGTTTCCATGCAAAAAGTGTGTCAGACCAAAACGAAATAGACTACGTTAATCACACAAGCAAATTATTTACAAAAACACAATATGTCCCATTCACCATAAGTTAATTTATCAGATAATAATAAATATTATTCGGTACTCATCCTCAGCCAGTCATCCGTCAAAGAACATCCGCCGCCATCTCCCAACTGGATTCTTCTTATCTCATCTCAACCATCTTGACGGAGTCTTGATATTTCCAGGCTTCCTCCATGGTCAATGATGTCATCTCTCGTGCTGATTCAAAAATGAAATTATTATACACTTGATGTCTGACTACTAAATTCGCCGTTCGGGTACTACTTTCCCCAAAACTGTCTGTTGGCGAATTATCGAAGATACTGCCCCTACAAATATAGTACTGTGACTATCTAACACTGAATTTAACACTTTCAATAATAATTTCTGTGTCCTTCATGACACGCAAAGTATAACTGTCAACGTCCTAAGACGCGCAAAGTATAAAAGCCTGTGTCCACTGACACACAACATAACAGCCTACGTCCGTAGACGCACAAAGTAATAGTAAGCCTGTGCCCTCGACACACACAATAATAATAAGCTTACGTCCGTAGACGCACAGAATAATAAGCTTACGTCCGTCGACGAACAAAGTAATAATAAGCCTGTGACCTCGACACACACAATAATAATAAGCTTACGTCCGTAGACGCACAGAATAATAACCAAAGTCTTGGCTCTTCACACCACTTATAAATGAACTGGCCCTAGGTCTTGATGGGGGGGGGGGGAATTTAGATAAAAATTTCACAAAATAATGGTGGTACAGGAATGAAATAAATATCACTGAACTCGAAAAATAGCGCAGGTCAAGAATATGCCCATTAATCCCAGAATCGATCGTAGAGATGTTGTCTAGGCGATCTCCCGCGTGAATGCTAGCCGAGCGTGCCCACGCTAGACCTGCCGCGCTAAATAGGCATTCTTCTCTCATTGGTTCCCACACTTTCTGTGACTTGGCGGTTTTTAGCAGATCTTGGCGTCGTAGGAGTGTCTATTTTCTTCATCAGCCACTCACGTTACTGCATCATATTTCTTCTAGGCGCGAATATCACAATGAACATACCAGCAGCATGTCTCACTGCGCGTCGCTTCTATTTTGAGGTGGCCAACACCTGTCCTTCTGACACATCGCTAGGCTATTTCCTTTCACAGCTAAAGTATTTAGCCTTTTGTCAATCTGCCTCAGGTATGTCCCCGCTGTCTCCAGCAAATGCTTGAAATTTCCTCATCTCCGTCTGGCTACTTTCATGATGCTGGTGGAAATATTTATTAATTGAAGAAATAAAACATAGAATCATTTATCCAACAGAGGATAAAGGGTTCAATACTTTGCACACGTATAGCACCTGACATTGTAGATTAATTTGGAGTAATTAATACAAGGCAGTGCTGCCAACATGATTATATGCCTGCTGATATGTCCAATTTTAAAATACATATAACTTCTATACTAACAAATGGATTTCATCCAAAATTGGCACAACAAGACATCATAATATTTCAGATTATTTTTGACCAGCACACGCATGGTATTGTTGGCAACATGCTTTTACGCGTGCTGATAGATTCAGTGTCTAACTGCATGTAACGTCTATTGGGCTTCAACTTAATTTTTTATTCTGTACCTTAAGAGATGGAACTAAGAATATATTCAGTCACCAGGGCTGCCAACTGTAGTGCTCTATTAGGCTGCATTATACCAGGTATATTTTGAACTAATTTGATATTTCGATATTACCAACTTAATTTTGTCATTATTCTAGATAGGTTCATATACTGTAGAATAATCATTGGCATGAAAAGTAGGCTGTATAGTTCTTCACGGAACTTCTTGTTGTATCAATAATTTGTATTTCTTTTAATGGTGTTGGGTTTTGTGGCATGATTTCTGTTTTTTCAAATGATATCTTAAAGCCAATTTTATTTGCAATGGTCTGAAGCTCTGATATCTGTATTTTGGCTTTCTCTAAATCTTTCGCCAATAATGCCATGTCGTCTGCAAAACCAAGACAGTTTGTTTGAATTTTTCTCCCTATTTTTATATTTGAAGGGCATTTCTTAGACCTTTCTCGCATTACCATCTCTAATGCACAATTAAATAGTAATGGTGATAAGCCATCACCCGGTCGTAAACTGGTTGTGACCTCAAATGGGTCAAACAATTCACCTCTGAATTTAACTTTTGATTTGGTGCCTGCAAGAGTTAGTTTTATGAGATCTGTAATTTGGGGTGTAATCCCGTGTGTCTTAGAAATGTTAATAAAGATTCTCTATGAATACAATCATATGCTTTTTTGAAGTCGATAAATGTTATTCCTTTTTCTATTATAATCCATTATCAGTTTTAGATTCATGGTTTGATATGGGAAACTTCTCCAGGGTCTGAAACCTCCTAGATATCCTCTTAATTCATTTTCAAGTTGTACTTGAATTCTATTGAGAAGAATTCGAGAAAAACAAGTAGTTCCGTGAAGAACTATACAGCCTATTTTTATATATCCTACTAATGTTAATTACGTCTATCAGCATACTAAATTTCAGTTTGATTGCTATAATAGATTCGTAGATATTGAGAACCGTCTAAATATTTCGGATGGTCGCCATGTTGGACTTTTATATATGTACTGTGCCCGTTTAGACCGGAGTCCGCACGACCACATATGCATTTTACCAATAATCAGTCAGCACGAGAGTCAAAATATCCCGGGGCGCCAGATGGGTTAAAGCTAATCGCAAAAACGACATCAAATGAAAAAAATGCTTTACTGATTTTTGGCTCAATGCAACGATAAGGATAGAAGGAGATTCAACTGGGCATAACACATCATGTAAAATTATCTCATTTTATTTTGAATTTAAAATTGACTGCAAAAATGCTCAAAGCAGCATCATTCACGTGTGGCGACCCACATCCTATTTACACAATGTACAGAAATTTTCCAACACATTGGACAATTATCTTTGGAGACACAAGTCTGATTATTAGTCCTGTAGACTGTGTTCCAAAATTATATTCATTATTTGTGATTAAATCCAGTTCAAATTTAATTGTCTTTACTGGAAATACTGTAGTTCACTGTTTGAATTTTTACATAATATTAACACTCGTAGAATAAATGTTCATAGAATTTTTAACTTTCACTTATTTTTCCAGTTTCAAAAATATATTGTCAAAAAAATATTATTATTTCTGAATCAACACAAATTATGTACACATATTAATAACATCTGAAAAGTATTTGACCTTGAGCATAGCATCGAAGAACTGTGCGAAGCACAACAAAATTAATCGTTCTTCTGACATTAAACGTTTCGAGAAGTGACTCGATTATGAACTTCAAGTTCCTCACAAAATATATGATTTCTGAATCATCAACTTGATCAATAAATTGTTGGACCATTCAACTATTCAATTTTCCACTTGGAATCATTATTATGAAAAATATTTATATTCATGGCCATTTTAGTAATTTTCACAACTTGCAATTCTTCGACAGAATGCGGAAATAAGAATTGTAGCTTCATAATAAATTCATTTAGTTCATGGCACTAGGATTGAAAACATCCTTCAAATTATTCGTGGTTATAGAATTATTTTTAATTGGCAGTGGCCCATTCTATTATTTTTATAAGAACACAATATTCCAACAACAACGGCAAAGGCCTTCCTCTGAAGAAGAATAAAATACTATCATGACAAATCCGGGTTCTAGCAAAATCAAAGTCTTAATGGAATCCGTAAACAAGGTTGAAATAAGAACTGATGGTTTTTAAGAAATAACCTTCGGGTCATTCATACGACGAAATGTGTAGTTCCAATACTCCTTCTATAACACTGAGCCATCGAACCTGCTATTTGATTGATGCTCAAATAAAAACCTCCTCATTCCTGCGACTTAAACATGCGCACCTGGGAATGGCATTTCAACTACTCCACACAGATAAATTTTCTTCCCAAAATTTATACAATAAATCAAGCCTCTGCTTGTTATCAACACTGGAAGATTAATAAACTTACAAGTTTATTTTATTTTACCATTCAGTTCAACCCGTGAATTTACCATACTTATGATACTCTTTATTTCACTTTCGAATGTGTATCTACGTCATGATTTTATATAAATACAAAAATATCCTAATTGATACAAATATCATTTGCTTCCCGTTTCATGCCTCTCCGTGTTATCTGAAAAATATACTTTGCTCATTGCAAATATCAACTGTTCAACCAGAACTGAAATGTTGGTTGAATGCGGGCTTGCGCTAACCACTCTCCTTCGGAAAATCACCTGTTCCAAACTAGAAATGATTAAACTACTTCATAAGCTCTCTCTCAATACATATGATTATTAGAAAATATAAGATCCAAAAATTATTTAGAAAAGTTATGAAAATCATTATTATTATTATTAGTGGATTATTATTATTATTATTATTATTAGTTATATTATTTTAAATATATTTAATTATTATTTCATTATGCGAGAATCCAAATGTTCGAATCTTCGAATATGGAAAAAATATCCATTCCTCAACAAAAATAATTATTAACTTTTACAGTTACATCGGCTGTTTTCCGTGATTACCCAAAAATATGAAATATTCAAATAAATGCTCGTTATGCTCGGTCATCATCATCATCATCATCATCATCATCTTGTACAGTTTCCAGCCCCAGGCTGGGTCTGTTTGGAACATAAGCCTCGCCACTTAGTTCTTTCTTCCCACCACCTCTCCGCTGTCACTCTGGTCCAGTCCTCGCCTCTCTTCTTGACACATTCCTCCACTCCTTTCAGCCATCTATCTCTTGGTCTTCCCCTTGGTCGATTCTTCTGCATCTGCATCTCATGTATCCTCTTGGGAATCTTCTTCTCATCCATTCTCTTTAAGTGTCCATACCACCTCAGTCTTGATGTCTCAATCCTACCTTGCAAGGGCTCCTCCTTCACCATTTCCCTGACCTTTTCATTCCTCACCCTGTCTCTTCTTGTTACTCCGATCCTACTTCGCAGGAACTTCATTTCACCTGCCTGTATTCTGCTTATGTCTCTTTTCTTCATTGTCCAAGTTTCTGAAGCATAGGTCAGTATCGGGATATAGTAGCTTCTGTATAACACTTCCTTGCTTTTTTGTGGGACATCTTTATTCCACACTAAGCTCCTAATGCTTCTCAGAAATGCTTCTGCCTGTCTGCCACGTTCCGTAATCTCTTTGTCATTTCTCCCATTTTCCTCCACTATACTTCCCAAGTACTTGAGACTTTCCACCCTCTTCAGCTGTCCACCTCCAAGTGTTATCCCACTCATTGGTCTGTCCTTTTTCCTGGTCGTTAACAGGATCTCACATTTACTGATGTTGAACTTCCATCCGTACTCTCCCACTGTTTCTTCCCAAGCCTTCAGTTGCTCCTGAATTTCCTCCTCCTTGTTTCCCCAGACCATGAGATCATCTGCAAACACCATTGCTTTCATCTTATCTTCTCCTATCTTTCCTGCTATCCGTGTCATTACCTCGTCCATTACCACAATAAAGAGAAGGGGTGACAGCGCACTACCCTGTTTCAGGCCACTCATTTGTCTGAACCACTCTGTTCTTTCCCCTCCAACTTTCACACAACTCACACTTCCACAATACATCTCCTTCACTCTGCCTACAGTCTCTTTTTCCACTCCCATGTTTTCCATTGCTTTCCAAAGCTTCTCCCTACACACACTATCATAGGCCTTTTCGATGTCCAGGAAGGCCATCAACAGATCCTCTCCAAATTCGTAGTGGTGTTCCTGGAGCTGTCTCACTGAAAATATGAGATCCACTGTTGATCTCCCAGGTCTGAATCCATACTGCTCCTCTCTCAATTTTCTCTCCACTTTGGCTCGTATTCTACTTTCTAATATCTTTTCATATATCTTGGCACAGTGAGGTATGAGTGTGACTCCCCTGTAATTTCTGCACTCCTTTCTGCTTCCTTTCTTAAATATTGGGACAATTAATCCTTTCTTCCAATCTTCTGGGGTCTTTTTCTCCTTCCATATCACCCTCATCACACGGTACAGCCACTGTTTCCCAACCTCCCCTGCTGCCTTCACCATTTCAACACTCACTTCATCCACACCTGGTGCCCTTCCTCCTTTCATCTTGTCTATAGCCATTTCCAGTTCTCTCCAAGTCAGGTCCTTTTCCATTCCTGTGTTGTCTTCTCCATCTTCCAATACAATGTCTTCCTCCCTATGACCATTTGGATTCAGCAAATCCTCAAAGTACTCTTTCCACACTGTCTTGAGTGTCTCTTTGTTGTGTACCTCATTTCCGTTTTTGTCCATCATTACCACATCCTCTCGCAGACCTCTTCTCTTACTTTTGACCATCCCATAAAGAACTTTCTTATTTCCTCTGCTGTCTTCCTCCATCATCTCTGTCCACTTTACCATCCACTTCTTCCTCTCCTCTGCGACAATCTTGTTTGCTTCTTTCTTCTTTATCTTATAATTTTCCCTTGCCAGATCAGTTCTTTCCTGGAACCACACTCTGAAAGCCTTGTTCTTCCTTCCCACAGCTTCTTTTACTCTCTCATTCCACCATGGTGTCTCTTTACACCGCTTTCTGTTGCTTGTTCTTCCACATACTGCCACTGCAGCTTCCACCATTGTGTTTTTGAATTGCTTCCATTCCTCTTCCCCTGTTTTAGGATTGTCCGTTGGCATCCTTTCCCTTATTATCTTCTGGAATTCTTCCTTGACTTCCTTTTCCTTGAGTTTCCATACTTTGATTCTCCTTTCCTGATACTCTGTCCTCTTGCTATCCTTAACAACTCCCAGGTTCATTACAAGTATTCTGTGGTCGCTATCTAAGGCCTCTGATGGTATTACCTTTATATCTCTGACACTTCTCTTCATTTCCCAGTCGTACAGCATGTAATCTACCAAAGACTTCTTTGTTAAATCACTGCTGTACCACGTTACCTTGTGGCTTTCTTTCTTCCGGAACCAGGAGTTGCCTACCACTAAACCGTTTCTCTTGCAAAAATCCAGCAACTTTCTCCCTTCTTCATTCCTGCTACCCCATCCTTCTGCTCCCAATACATTTTCATATCCTTGCCTTTCACTTCCTACATGTGCATTCAAATCTCCCATGACAATGATGCTCTGACCATTCAACTGCTGTTGTAGCTCCTCCTCAAAGTCTTCCTTCTCTTGAGCTGTACATCCAACTTGAGGGGCATATACCTGGGCTATCTCCAGGCTTCTTCCCTTTACAGTTATTCTGATCTTCATGATCCTGTCACTTATTCCCTTTACCTCTTCCTTCATTCCATCTCTCACAACTACTCCTACTCCGCTGCTCCTTCCTTCACTGTTCCCACTCCAGTACAACCGGTACCCTTTCCTCAGTTCTCTGCGACCTTCTCCTTTCCATCTTGTTTCTGCCAAGCCCAGTACATCCAGTTTTCTTCTCTCCATCACATCTACAATCTCCTCCACTTTTCCTGTCAGTGTCTGTATGTTTAATGTCCCAACTCGTAGTCCATTAGCATATCCGGGTCGTCGTCGTTTGCATCCGTCCTGTCCGAGGCCTGTTCCTGGTTTGAAAGCAAGTATGATATCCACTACTGGCATGCAAGGCCTATCGTAGCTTCACCAGAGCCCCGTCAGCCGTCACTTTTCAGGGTTCCCATAGAGCCTTCACAGCTACCGTAGCGGTCCCGGGGCACACAAAGTCCCCACTGTACTTCACCCCTACAGGCAATCCCCTACTTCATGCCGTTGCCCGTCCCCCACCAATGTGGAGGAGGGGTTGGACTTGTGGGAGACTCGGTCATCGATCCTAAACTGTTCTGAGTGCTGAAAATACTCAGAATAACTCTAATATGTCTTGCGTAAATCATTGCAAGATTTAAATACGAAGAAAAATAAATGTGTTGGTCATCCGCAGAAAATGAGTTTGTTCCAATTAGCTAGGCATACTATAAAGTCAAAATGTGGCTGACATTTCTCGTTGGTCTTGAAGCGTAGTGAACCTGGTCTGTACCAGATTTATCCATAGATATGCCCTATCGGACACGCACGTCTAATCCTTGTATCGGCCGCCATTATATACCCACAATCTGTCTAACAAGACATAGTGGTAATATCTCTTGAAGTTTGAAGTAACTGTTGATCCATTTTAATATTGGCTTCTGTTAACTCCATAACAGTTTGCTTAAATGGGGTCAGATCTAAATGATCTATTCTCAAATATGTCAGTTGTAACATAACTCACGGTAATCTTTTCAGTACAAGTACAAGTACAACAGTCTAAACCAATCAACGGCTGTTCTGAAGATCGTTCCCTGGGCATGGCTTTTCACCATCTATCATGCGCGAAGCAACTTATAGTTTCCCATCGTCGGCTAATGAACAACACCGTGATAGACTGGCCTTCAATATACTGAAAGATCGAAGTGGTTATCAAGTTACAAATTAAAACTGACTAAATTGGACTAAAATATCCAAGTATCAAATTATTATTACTGGACTGTGACAAAGTACTTTCTAGACAAAGTCTAGCATATGTCCATAAAGAAATAAAGTATTTCACCAGTGTCCGTAGAAAAATATCAATCACCTTAGTGATTCTCTCTGCCGGAAACTTACTATGTTCCACGTGTATCGCCGCACTTTTATAACTATCACAATTTGAAATATCTTCTGAGTAGATCCGGCAACCATGTGCCTTGGCTCAGCGTGGCAGCAGCACCTTGCCATGCAAGTGCTTGTTTCGAAGTGAGCTGAAGTTGCTTGGGCCGGCCGGCTTTTATTCAAAACGGTCAGGGTCACGCTGAATCAGCTGAAATCTGGAAATCCTCATATCTCTGGTATCCCTGGTCCGATTCACTTGAGACTAAGTGCATTCTCTTTCATTTGGCCGTGCCAGTAATCTGATCCAAGTCTCAAGTATCTACTCCATGGCTAACTATTTAATCAACAAATAGTCTCGACCTCTGCTACTACTTGCTACGTCACTTGACATGCTCTTAGCTGCATAAAATTTCCAATCCCTTCTAGAAGCAATGGAGCGCGATATTCAAATATCTCAACTTTCAAAAGCGGCTGTAGCCTTTCCCTTGATATCTAGGTGTCTGAATCTTGGAATACCCATTCCTAGAGTTGGGCACATCCACCCCACACCTAGCAAAAAATAAAAATTGAAAAATTTTTATTTTTCCTATTAACACATTAAATCATCTGGTTCTTGAATAATACATCTTCAAATTCGCTGCATTATAAGTTCCCACGATGTTACCAGTTCGTGTATTGGCGATTTCATAGCTTCAATTGTTGTTTACTTCCACAATACGATAGGGTCCAGCGTAAAGGCTTGCAAACTTCGAGTACACTCGATTTTGCACGTCAGAGGGTGTAGGTCTTTTCACTAAAACAAGAGTTCCTACGCGCAAAGGTCTGCGAAAACGCTTTCCTCTCACTCTGCGCCATCTTTTCTCAGCTTGGCTCCTCAACTTGTCTAAAGCTAGAGTTTCCCTCATCTGACGACTTGGTTCAATCTCAGGTGGAATAGAGATGATTCGATCCCATAATCTTGTTGGTTTAATTCCATGATGAAGCAACATGGGAATCTGTCCAGTACTCTCATGAATTGTAGAGTTGATGGATTCGGATGCTAATGAGAGAACATCCATCCATTTCCAATGCTCATTTGGACAATAGAGGCGGCAAAATTTTGCTATTTCAGCCATCACGCGTTCTGCTGGATTGCTTTCAGGATGTCTGATAGAAAAAAACAATTGTCTAATCCCAAGATCATTCATGACGGTTCTAAATTCTAAAGATGTAAATTGGGGTCCACGATCTGATAAAAGGAATTTCGGTTTGCCTGCTTCCGGAATTACGTTGTCTCTAATTCTCTTCGCACAATATTTTGCGTTTGCCTTCTGAATTGGGTGTAACATAGTGTATTTGCTGAAAACATCCATGGTCACCAGAATATATCGGTTACCTCTTTTAGACTTTGGGAGAGGACCATATAGATCAGTCGCGAAGATTTCACAAGGCTTAGAAGGAATAATAGGCCTTGGTAATTCTCTCAGTAATCTAGAATTAAGTTTACTCCTTTGGCATAAGTCGCATTCTCGAATAGTGTTCCTGACAGTTTGTCGCATTCGCTCCCACGAAAATTTCTCTTGAATCAAGTTGACCGTCTTATCTACTCCAGCATGACCTGCGATTCGATGTGCCATCCAGATAATGGGTTTTTACATTCGTGGAGGTATCACTACTCTCAGCTTCGTATGGTCGGGATCTGCAAACTTGTAGATTAAACCATCTAACATCATAAAATCTCTTGAAATTCTTTCAGTTTCCACAAAATCATCATCATTTGGATCCATGTCTCCCTGTAGAAAACGAAAAATGTTTCTAAAACGTCGGTCTCTCCTCTGGGATAAATGCAACAATCTTAACCTTCTCAAGGTATCCTCATCCTCCTGCGTCAGGTTAACTTGAAAAACCTTAGATGTAGACTCCACTGCTCTACTCAATAAATCAGCTCCAACGTTCAACTTTCCAGGAGTGTGTTCAATAACTAGGTTGAATTGTTGAATAAAAAGTGACCATCTAGTTATCCTATCACTGGCAAAGTTTGTTCTCAAGATAAACTCCAATGCATGGTGATCAGTCCTCACAATTACTGAATGTCCAATTAACATTTTCTTCCACGACTCCAACGCGAAGATTACAGCAAGTGCTTCTAACTCTGTGGTGTAATAATTCCTTTCTCATGGACGAAGTTTCCTGCTTATGAACGCCAGGTAACGTCTCTTGTGATCGTCATCTTCTTGAAGAAGAATAGCTCCAATCCCTACGGTGGATGCATCAGATTCTATGATGAAATTCTTGGTAAAGTCAGGATACTCTAATTTCACGCTGTTTACCAATAACCTCTTGGCATCTTGAAATGATTGTTCACAATCTTCATTCCATTTCCATTTGTTTCCTTTCTTTAATAATTCCTGCAATGGCGCAACCGTCTTGGTGAAGCTTGGACAATGCCCTGCAAAGAATTGGCATGTTCCAAGAAAACTGCGGACATTCTTCACTCTAGTAGGTCTAGGGAAATTTGCAATCACCTGTATCTTTGTCTCATTGGGACGGTATCCTTCACCATCCAAAATGTGACCCAAAAATTTTATTTCCTTCCGAAAGAACTGACATTTTCGAAGGTTTACTTTAAAGTTCGCTTTTCTCAAATCTGCGAATAACATCTGAAGATGTAACAAATGTTCCTCCTTAGTCTCAGATGCAATTAGGATATCATCTATGTAACGAATTGCTATCTCCTTTACTTCAGGACTCAAGTTTTGTTCCAGTGCTCTGATCAAAACAGATCCAGATGTTTTGACTCCAAATGGTAGACGGCGGAATACATATGTCTGCTGGTCAAACATAAATCCTGTAAACTTTTTGGAATCTTCACTAAGCCTAATGTGGTGGTAGGACGAAGTGAGATCAATGTTAGAGAACCAGACCTTGCCTTGGAATTTCCTTAACAGTTCCCTAATGATTGGTGGTCTGTCATACTCTGGCAGCAATCTTGAATTCAAATTTCGCGCGTCTAAACATAGTCTCAGATTTCCATCTTGCTTAGACACTACTGCTAATGGATTGACATAAGATGTAGTGTACTTTTCAATCACATTGTTGCTTTCCATCTCTTTGATAAGCACTTTCACCCTTTCTCGATGCTTTTCCGCTACCGGATACAATTTAGCATGAAAAGGTGCATCATCATTTAAACGAATACGATATTCAAAATCTTTAATTTCATCAGGTTTAATATCAAAAATATCGTGATACTCTTCCAAAATTTTTCCTAGCTCTGGGGACTCCTTCTCAGTGTAGACTTCTCTTCCTTCAGCTTCATGAAAAATCAGAGACCATTGAGCATCTCCCTCGATGTCTTCCTCTTCTTTTCCCTCGAAGTTAGTCTCTTCGGTATTCTTGAATCTGATCGTCTCTGTCTTCATGTCTATCACTGCTTGATATTTCTGAATGAAATCCGCTCCCAATATCATGTCAAAAGCCATGTCCTTCATTACTACAAACACATGTCGGAAATCATGTCCTCCAATAGTAATACATAAGTATAATTGTGTTTTACACAGAGATATTCTGTTGGGTATTATTCCTTGGATCTTAATTCCTGATACTGGAATCTCCTCTAAATTCTCTTTGAGCTTCCACAGAATATAAAGCTTCTCGCTCACAAGACAAAGCATAGCCCCAGTATCAATTAAAGTATCGACAGGCATACCGAATACTTCGCATGATATGATTGGCATTCTAATTCTTGTACCCATTTCTTTCCGTTCGTCATTATGTTGAATTAAGTCATCATCCTCTGCTTGCCATTTAATAATCCTGGAAGTGAAAGTGTTTAAAATTCTATCTTCTACTGTGAATTCGAAGTTTTTTTTTTCTTTTCCAATCCCCCGGGATTGTTGTGTTCCCGATGGACCTGGTTCATTGGGCCTCTGTTCCAAGAACTGCAAGTTTTCTTGGTGTCTTTCTTCTAAGTTCTTCCTCGTCTCCTTGTTGAACTCTTCATTGGACTGACGAGTATTCACATTCCCTCTGTTATTGTAGTTATTGTTTCTACCATAGTACCTTCTTTCCTGGTACCTTCCTTGATTATCCCTTGGCCTTATCCATCGAGTATTATATCGATATCCACCATCCGGTCTCGCATAAGGCTTGTAACTCTATCTGTTACTGTACTGATTCCATCCTCTTTTATCGGGCTCTTCCCTCGGCGTTTTCTCTTCTCGCCCCTCTCGAATCTCTCGAGGTGTTTGGGAATAACTGTCGGCCATAACAGCGTACACAGCGTTGTTATTCTTTCCTCCCTTCTGATGGAAGAATTGAGCGTTCGTATGATCAAGCTTCTGCAATACCTCGTCAAATTGCTCCATATCATAAATGTCAGCAGCGATCAAAGTTCTTTGGACGTCTGCTGGAAACTGACGTATAAATGCAGTAATTAATTCATTATCTGGCATCGGCGGATCTAAATGTTGTAGTTTAGAAAGCTGTCCAGAAAAGTACGTAGAGTATCGAGTAGGTTGTGACGTCGAGAATCTCTTTGAATATAATTCTGCTCAGACTTGCTGTTGGGTTTCCGGGGACCAAAACTTTTTTAATAACCCACGGGAAAACTCCTCAAAATTGGTTAGAGTGGACCTAAAAGCTCTAAACCAAAGAAGTGCAGGACCTTCCAAAAATTTCCCTATCACTCGGATCTGTCTTTCCTTAGGGATTTTGGAATCTTTTAGGTAATCACCTGCTTCTCTCAAAAATTCTACGGGTGTCACAGAATCTCGCCCTGAAAATTTAGAAGGTTTATCCTCTACATTCTTGAATACAGTTATGGGGCTGGATTGAAATACTGTCCTGACCTCATCCTGTCTTTGACTATCAGTTTCTCTAGCTGCTCCTAGATTTATCTGTATCTGTTCTTTTCCCCTCATACTTGACATTTTCAACAAATGGTCAGACTGTTTCTCGTCCTTGATTTGGGTTTTCATAGCCTCAAGTTCCTTATGGTTTTCTTCTGCCATTTTTCTAATTTCTTCGGTTTCCTTACAGTTCTCCTTGACATCAGTGGATATCTGGTTCATAACAGCCTCGTGACTTTTCAACGATCCTGTCATATCTGATATGTCCTTCTGAGTTGCTTGGATATCTTTGGAAATTACTTGAATATGGGATGACAAAGATTCCCTAATTTCCTTGATTCCCTCTTGGTTCTCCAGCTTGAGTGTGTCTTTAATTTCATCGATAACTGTGGTTTTAATTTCAGTTTGTAATTCATTAATCACACCTTCTCTTATTTCTCCCATTATGAGTTCTTTGAATTGTTCTGTCAAACGTTGAACAACTAGAATTCCCATCTCATTACTCTCTTTCTTCACTCTGACTTCTAGGTTGATCATGTCTTCACCAACTTTCCTAAGACCATGTTCTATCCTATCAGCTAAGCTTTGGGATCTTAGATCGGCATCGCGAAATTTATCGTCCATTAAACTTGCGTTAGTGGCTAATGAAGTTTCGAGCTCATGTGTTTTTTCGCATAATTTAGTCATTTTACTCTCAAGTGACATTTTCAAAATTACGGAATTCTCTTTAAATTTACTTTCCATAGAATTAAATTTACTATTTAAATTTTCTTTCAAGTTACCTTTTAACCTGCTTTCTAACAAATCGGAACTTTCTTTCAAGTTATCTTTTAAAGAATCAGAATTTTCTTTAAGTTTATTTTCTAAAGAATCAGAATTTTCTTTAAGTTTATTTTCTAAAGAATCAGAATTTTCTTTAAGTTTATCGTTCAAACTTTCTTTAAGTTTATCAGAATTTTCTTTAAGTTTCTTTTCCAAAGCCTCTGTATTTTCTTTCATAATGGCTGCTACACGCAGTCCAGCTTCTTTGGAACTCTCTTCCAAACTCCTCATCATCCTCATCATCTCTTCCATAATTTTCAATTATTATTCAAAACTTAGGGGTATACATGATGGCAGACACAAGATTATAACTAGAACAAGAAATATGAATAGCTAATTGGAACACTCTAATAAAATGAGATTTGTCCTAATGTCGACGTGATGGAAAAACAAAATTCTCTACTTTTACGAATTACATTTACCACAATATCACAAGGAAAATATGCAAGTTCTCAAATATCCTCCACTTGGATTCTAATAATTCGTATTTCCAGTCATCGAACGTTTACTACTGAATTTACTTGATGCCCTAATGGTTAAGCCATTATCAAAAATAATCAAACCCATTCTAATTATTAACCAAGTTAAATTTTTAATTTTCCCCACTAATTGGGTTTCCTACTAATTTATTCATCCAAACCAGACATCTCTCAACTCCCAAAATATCTATATAAAATGTATCACAATTTAAATCGGCATGCGATTGACCAGGTCTAACTCGAGCCTCACGTTCGAAGCCATTTCTCTCTCCCGTTTAGACCGGAGTCCGCACGACCACATATGCATTTTACCAATAATCAGTCAGCACGAGAGTCAAAATATCCCGGGGCGCCAGATGGGTTAAAGCTAATCGCAAAAACGACATCAAATGAAAAAAATGCTTTACTGATTTTTGGCTCAATGCAACAATAAGGATAGAAGGAGATTCAACTGGGCATAACACATCATGTAAAATTATCTCATTTTATTTTGAATTTAAAATTGACTGCAAAAATGCTCAAAGCAGCATCATTCACGTGTGGCGACCCACATCCTGTTTACACAATGTACAGAAATTTTCCAACACATTGGACAATTATCTTTGGAGACACAAGTCTGATTATTAGTCCTGTAGACTGTGTTCCAAAATTATATTCATTATTTGTGATTAAATCCAGTTCAAATTTAATTGTCTTTACTGGAAATACTGTAGTTCACTGTTTGAATTTTTACATAATATTAACACTCGTAGAATAAATGTTCATAGAATTTTTAACTTTCACTTATTTTTCCAGTTTCAAAAATATATTGTCAAAAAAAATATTATTATTTCTGAATCAACACAAATTATGTACACATATTAATAACATCTGAAAAGTATTTGACCTTGAGCATAGCATCGAAGAACTGTGCGAAGCACAACAAAATTAATCGTTCTTCTGACATTAAACGTTTCGAGAAGTGACTCGATTATGAACTTCAAGTTCCTCACAAAATATATGATTTCTGAATCATCAACTTGATCAATAAATTGTTGGACCATTCAACTATTCAATTTTCCACTTGGAATCATTATTATGAAAAATATTTATATTCATGGCCATTTTAGTAATTTTCACAACTTGCAATTCTTCGACAGAATGCGGAAATAAGAATTGTAGCTTCATAATAAATTCATTTAGTTCATGGCACTAGGATTGAAAACATCCTTCAAATTATTCGTGGTTATAGAATTATTTTTAATTGGCAGTGGCCCATTCTATTATTTTTATAAGAACACAATATTCCAACAACAACGGCAAAGGCCTTCCTCTGAAGAAGAATAAAATACTATCATGACAAATCCGGGTTCTAGCAAAATCAAAGTCTTAATGGAATCCGTAAACAAGGTTGAAATAAGAACTGATGGTTTTTAAGAAATAACCTTCGGGTCATTCATACGACGAAATGTGTAGTTCCAATACTCCTTCTATAACACTGAGCCATCGAACCTGCTATTTGATTGATGCTCAAATAAAAACCTCCTCATTCCTGCGACTTAAACATGCGCACCTGGGAATGGCATTTCAACTACTCCACACAGATAAATTTTCTTCCCAAAATTTATACAATAAATCAAGCCTCTGCTTGTTATCAACACTGGAAGATTAATAAACTTACAAGTTTATTTTATTTTACCATTCAGTTCAACCCGTGAATTTACCATACTTATGATACTCTTTATTTCACTTTCGAATGTATATCTACGTCATGATTTTATATAAATACAAAAATATCCTAATTGATACAAATATCATTTGCTTCCCGTTTCATGCCTCTCCGTGTTATCTGAAAAATATACTTTGCTCATTGCAAATATCAACTGTTCAACCAGAACTGAAATGTTGGTTGAATGCGGGCTTGCGCTAACCACTCTCCTTCGGAAAATCACCTGTTCCAAACTAGAAATGATTAAACTACTTCATAAGCTCTCTCTCAATACATATGATTATTAGAAAATATAAGATCCAAAAATTATTTAGAAAAGTTATGAAAATCATTATTATTATTATTATTATTATTAGTGGATTATTATTATTATTAGTTATATTATTTTAAATATATTTAATTATTATTTCATTATGTGAGAATCCACATGTTCGAATCTTCGAATATGGAAAAAATATCCATTCCTCAACAAAAATAATTATTAACTTTTACAGTTACATCGGCTGTTTTCCGTGATTACCCAAAAATATGAAATATTCAAATAAATGCTCGTTATGCTCGGTCATCGATCCTAAACTGTTCTGAGTGCTGAAAATACTCAGAATAACTCTAATATGTCTTGCGTAAATCATTGCAAGATTTAAATACGAAGAAAAATAAATGTGTTGGTCATCTGCAGAAAATGAGTTTGTTCCAATTAGCTAGGCATAACATAAAGTCAAAATGTGGCTTACATTTCTCGTTGGTCTTGAAGCGTAGTGAACCTGGTCTGTACCAGATTTATCCATAGACATGCCCTATCGGACACGCACGTCTAATCCTTGTATCGGCCGCCATTATATACCCACAATCTGTCTAACAAGACATAGTGGTAATATCTCTTGAAGTTTGAAGTAACTGTTGATCCATTTTAATATTGGCTTCTGTTAACTCCATAACAGTTTGCTTAAATGGGGTCAGATCTAAATGATCTATTCTCAAATATGTCAGTTGTAACATAACTCACGGTAATCTTTTCAGTACAAGTACAAGTACAACAGTCTAAACCAATCAACGGCTGTTCTGAAGATCGTTCCCTGGGCATGGCTTCTCACCATCTATCATGCGCGAAGCAACTTATAGTTTCCCATCGTCGGCTAATGAACAACACCGTGATAGACTGGCCTTCAATATACTGAAAGATCGAAGTGGTTATCAAGTTACAAATTAAAACTGACTAAATTGGACTAAAATATCCAAGTATCAAATTATTATTACTGGACTGTGACAAAGTACTTTCTAGACAAAGTCTAGCTTATGTCCATAAAGAAATAAAGTATTTCACCAGTGTCCGTAGAAAAATATCAATCACCTTAGTGATTCTCTCTGCCGGAAACTTACTATGTTCCACGTGTATCGCCGCACATTTATAACTATCACAATTTGAAATATCTTCTGCGTAGATCCGGCAACCATGTGCCTTGGCTCAGCGTGGCAGCAGCACCTTGCTATGCAAGTGCTTGTTTCGAAGTGAGCTGAAGTTGCTTGGGCCGGCCGGCTTTTATTCAAAACGGTCAGGGTCACGCTGAATCAGCTGAAATCTGGAAATCCTCATATCTCTGGTATCCCTGGTCCGATTCACTTGAGACTAAGTGCATTCTCTTTCATTTGGCCGTGCCAGTAATCTGATCCAAGTCTCAAGTATCTACTCCATGGCTAACTATTTAATCAACAAATAGTCTCGACCTCTGCTACTACTTGCTACTTTACTTGACATGCTCTTAGCTGCATAAAATTTCCAATCCCTTCTAGAAGCAATGGAGCGCGATATTCAAATATCTCAACTTTCAAAAGCGGCTGTAGCCTTTCCCTTGATATCTAGGTGTCTGAATCTTGGAATACCCATTCCTAGAGTTGGGCACAGTACGTCTTAGAGTTATGTACTGTTACATGAAGATTATTGTGTACGAGTAGTACTCAAACTTCAATCACATGATTAGGACACAAGAAGTTAAAACGAGATTTTAAAATTTCGCACAGCTGCCATCTTGTGGTTATGGAAACAATTGAAATAAATTAGTTGGCAGTGGATTAACATTTGTATAAGGATTTACTGTACCAAGTTTCACTGCACTTGGATGGTTAAATTGCGAGAAACGACCATGTGAATATTTATACTTCGCGTCACCACCATGTCGGATTTGTGATCACCAGGTTATTGAAAGTCCTATAGGTAAACTTTTGTTCATAACCCCTATGAACATTAAAAAATCAGTTTGATTGCTGTAGTAGATTCGTAGATATTGAGAACCGTCCAAATATTCCGGATGGTCACTATGTTGGATTGTTATATGTACAGGCCATAGTGTCATGTACCTTTAAAGGAAAATTATTGCGTAGGTTCATTATTCAAACTTTCACTTCGATTGCATGATTACGACACAAGAAACAAAAACTTAATTTAAAAATACGCACAGCCGCCATCTTGAGGTTATGTAAACAATTGAACTAAGTTAGATGCTAGTGCATTACAATGTGTATAAACATTTGCTGTATCAAGTTTCATTGCGTTTGGATCATTAAATCGCGAGAAAAGTCTACTTAAAACTGTCAACATCGCTTTTATTAGGGGGAACACACACACGCACACACAGACAGACACTCGGACAAATGGTGATCTTATAAGCCTATTTTAGCCTATTTTTTTTTTCAAAATTGAAATGAGATCACCTTTTGTCCGTGTGTGTGTGTGTGTGTGTGTGTGTAAGGTGTGTGTGTCCCCCCCCCTATTAACTTCTAAACGGCTAGAGCGATTTCAATGAAACTCGGTAAGTTCATAGCACTATTCCGGACGAACCCGACCGTGCCCTTAAAATTTTGTTACGTCTCACCAATCCAACGTGGCGGCTCTGCGAAATATTTCACCAGCATTCAATATCTCCGAAACTATTCCCGATATCACCCTGGAATTTTTTACGGTGATAAGGGGAACTACTAGACGTTCACTTATGTGACTTTTGAAAAACTGGTAACAACAAAACCAATATGGCGGCCACGCGAATTTGCGACTTTTAAATAGACGTTTCTCGCGATTTAACCAACCAAACGCAATAAAACTTGGTACAGTATATATTTATACATTGTAATGCACCGACATATAACTTCGTTCAATTGTTTACATAAACACAAGATGGCGGATGTGCGAAATATTTCACCGGCATTCTATATCTCTGAAACTATTAGCGGTATCACCCTGAAATTATGTACAGAGATAAAGGGCACTACTGTAAGTTCATCAATAAGACTTTCAAAAACCGGTTAGCTACAAAACGATCACGCGGCCAAGCGAATTTGAAAATTTTAAATAGACCATTCTCGCGATTTAATGTTCCAAACGCAATGAAATCTGGTACAGAAAATGTTTATACACATTGTAATACACTGGTATCTAATTTAGTTCAATTGTTTATAACCTCAAGATGGCGGCTTTGTGAATTTTAAAATTAAGGTTTTATTTCTTGTGTCGTAATCATGCGATCGAAGTGAAAGTTTGAATAATGAACCCACGCAATAATTTTCCTTTGGTGGTACATGATTCTATGGCCTATACATATAAGAATCCAACATGGCGACCATCCGAAATATTTCGACGGCTCTGAATATCTACGAATCTATTATAACAATCAAACTGAATTTTTAATGTTCATAGGGGCTATGAACTTTAATTCACCTATAGGACTTTAAATAACCTGGTGATCACAAATCCAACATGGCGGCGACGCGAATTATAAATATTCACATGGCCTTTTTTCGCAATTTAACCATCCGAGTGCAGTGAAACTTGGTACAGTAAATCCTTATACGAATGTTAATCCACTGGCATCTAATTTATTTCAATTGTTTCCATAACCACAAGATGGCAGCTGTACGAAATTTTAAAATCTCCTTGTTACTTCTTGTGTCCTAATCATGCGATTGAAGTTTGAATGCTACACGTACACAATAATCTTTATGTAGCAGTACATAACTCTAGGACCTACATATATTAAATCCAACATGGTGACCATCCGAAATATTTAGTCGGTTCTCAATATCTACGAATCTTTACAGCAATCAAACTGAAATTGTGTGTGTTGATAGTGGCAATTAACATAAGTAGGATATATGAAAATAGGCTGTATATTTCTTCACGGAACTACTTGTTTTTCATAACTGAAAATAGGCTAAAAATTATAGGGAACATCCATTAGTGAAATCCCTCGTTAATTGTTAGGGTCTGTCTTATCCCCATGTAGTGGGTGGATGTTAACTGACGTCCAATGATCAGGGAATTTTCCTGTAATCCAGATGTTGACTAGTTGTTGGTGAAGAGCGATTTTTGCCGAATTTCCAGCATACTTCCAAATCTCCGCAAAAGTCTGGTCTTCTCCAGGGGCTTTGAAATTCTTCATCTCATTCAGTGCTATGTAAACATCTTCTAGTGTGGGTGGGTTAACGTTCTCCAGTGGTGTTATTATTGGAGTGTCAACATCCAATTTAAGAAATTCTAAGGGTTCTTCACAGTTTAGGAGTGTCTTAAAATATTTAGCCATAATTTGTGCATTATCCTGGTTGTTGTGGGCCAATTTTCAAGTTTCAATTTTCATCTTTTAACAACAAGATTGGTGCTTCATATTTTTTCAGATGTTGTTTTATCATAATAGTCCAATATTTACTATTTTTAATTTATTTTTATTACGGTACATTACTGGAATCCAATTTTGTATTTAAAAAATCTTGCTAGGTTTTATAAACAGCATATCTCACAAACTATTTGGTCTAGAAGGCTGTGGTATGGTTTATATGTCGAAGGAAATCATCAGTTGGCCATTCTGTCGAGAAGAGTATCAGTGGTCGATGGTCCCCCAACATCCCTGTCTAACGGGCACAATACACTTATACAGTTGCTACTACTACTACTGCAACTAAATACTTTCTCCCAAACCTTTACACATAGTTTTAATAGCCTATGTGTAATGGATCTGATGATGATCGCTTGACGAAACTGGCCATCCAAGTGTATTTATTAATTTATTTATTAATCTCATATTTTGTTTTCATGATTAGGGAATAACCCATCACAATATTGTAAAAAATATTAACATATTAATTAGTTATATTGAATTCAGTTTCGAGTGACACTGTTAGTTGTAATACAGTATTTGTAGGGGGAAAGTGAAACTGAGTGAAAATGCTTCAGAATGAAATAGCCTTACTTTAACATCAATTTTCTCAAAATTACTTCTTTTTAATAAATGCCCCGTTTTCACAGTAACTGCTGGTGGTATCTCCATAATTATTTTGCCATATAATGTATATTGGACACCGATACGGTGGATCCTCGATAAGTTAATTTGTTCAAGTAGATAGTTTAAAAATACTCCAAATATTTAATGAAACAAGAAGTTTCGTGACGAACTAAAGAGCCTACTTTTCTTAAAATTTAAGATTCATATCAATGATTAATCTATATGGATCTATCTAGAATAATGACGAAATTAAGTTTCTAATATCGAAATTTCTAATTAGCTCGAAATACTGTATACCTGGCATAATGTAGCCTAATAGAGCACTACAGTTGTCAGCCGTGGTGACTGAATATATTCTTAGTTCCATCTCTTAAGGTACAGAATACAAAATTTGGTTGAAGTCCAATGGATAGCATGGACGTTACATGCAGTTAAACATTGGATCTAACAGCGTGCGTAAAATCAGGTTGACAACAATGTCATGCATATATTTGTCAGAAATAATCTAAAATAATATGACCTATATTTGTGCCAATTTTGAATGAAATCCATTAGTTAGTTTAGAAGTTACCTGGACTTATTAGCAGGCTTAGAATCATGTTGGCAGCACTGACATATATTACTTACTCCAAATTAATCTAGAATGCCAGGTACTATACGTGTGCAAAGTTTAGAGCTATTGGCTTGCATACTTTCTAATATATTGATATTGGGGTAACAAAAATAGAGACAGCATTTATTAACAGTTGGCAGCCCTGGTTGCTCTCAGGAATACGCATAGTCATATCTGTTATGGTACACTTAGCACATACGAAATTTGGTTGAAATCCAAATGATAGTATGGAAGTTCCATGTATTTAAAGTTGGACATCTCAGCAAGCGTAGAATCATGTTGGTAGCACTGGCGTATGTAAGTTACTCCAAATTAATATAGAATGTCAGGTACTATACGTGTGCACAGTTTAAAGCTGTCGGCTTGCATACTTTCTGATAGATTGGTATTTGGATAAAAGAAATTGAGAGCATTTATTAACAGTTGGCAGCCCTGATGGCTCTTAAGAATACGTTCAGTCATATCTGGTTATGTACACATAGCACATATGAAATTTGGTTGAATTTCAATTGATATTGTAGTTGTTATATGCATTTAAAAATTGGACCTATCAGCAGGCTTATAATCATTTTGGCAACACTGCCAGGTATGGCCTCCTGGAAATTAAACTGAAATATTATTATCTATACGTGTGTCAATTTTGAAATAGCTCCCATTCATACCTTCCAAGATATCCAACATGGAGCTCAAATTTCAATCGCGATTTTTCAGCAGTTGGTAGCACTGACATTATTTTCAAATACAGCATTCAAATACATTTTCGCAAATTGTGAAAAGTAGGCTAAAAATTAGAGGTTCAATGAAAAAAATATTTTAAAAAATTATATTAAAGTTTTCCATATGAATGAGGATCAATACACTGAGGAAGAACCAATAAACAGTCTGTAAAAGAATTTAATTCATTATCTAATATATGCTGAGAAAGTGGGGCATTTATATTGCCATGTTAACATTGGCAATATAGAACTTTACGACACTAGTACAGATATCACAGTGATACAGGTTAGCAGACAACGTCTACACACACCCAAGTACACGGGTTTACAAGACCATGATACCACAAAACCCCTAAAAGAATCATTAACAACAACAGCAACTGTTATAAACAAAGTTAAATTGAAGTTGAACAGTGGATTAGAAATGTTGATATTGTTAAACTGATGATATATAGGCCCTTATATTAAACCGGAGGGTACATACTTGTTGTTAGAATGTTTTGTCTCCGTACGCTATCGTATTTCAGCTTCAGTTCCCCACTCTTGCTGCGTGGATTTATAACTCTAGCTTGCTTTTCATTGCATAGCATCTGCAGTTGAGATTCATGCGGCCGTGGCTGACGTTGATCAATTGCTAGTGCACTGCAGATAAGCCATTAATACTAGCTGTAATGAATCTGCTTCGAGCCAACTAGTTGCAGTACTGATTTCTCTTCACTCTTCGTTTCCCCTTATTACGGAGTGATTTGGGTACTTGTACATCCCCGGCCCCGAGGCATAGGCAAGTGTAGAAATATATAACTGGAGCAAGTAACCAAACTTTGAATACAATTCTCCAGGCCGTTTGTATAGTAAATGTCTATGGTCTATTATCAACATGCGTGCCTTTTATCTACGGGCCCCGGATTAGATTCAATGCTTTGCCAGAGATTCAAGATCTGACGTGAATACTGAAACGGGGTGAAGTCAACCGCCAGGCGAAAATTCAGTAGCTGCTTGATAAGAGAAGTGGCGCCCCATGATCTAAATAAAAGTCTTGTGTCTGAGGTTCTTGTCTCGCTGGTCCTTCAATGTCCGAAAATTAAGAGCTGAGTTGCAGCCGTCCTTGGATTCTCACGGTTGTCACCACGAGATCACCAGAGCCACTTGTGTCACCTATGCGATACCAAGAACATCTGCGAAACCACTAAAGCCACCTGTGTCATCTTCTTGGTTTCAAGAATGTTTTCAAGATCATCAGAGACTCGTGTGTCATCTGTACGATTTCCATAACGTATGCGAAATCACCAAAGTCACCTATATCTTCTCTATGATATCCATATTGGTTACAAGATCACCAAAGTCATCTGTATTTTTTCTACGATATCATGAACGCCTATGAGATCAGCAGAGTCACCTATATATTCTCTATTATATCCAGAATGTCTGAGAGATTACCAGCGGCACCTAAACCTTGGTATATTCTCTATGATATCAAAAATTTCTGGAAGAACACAAGATCCATATCTTCTGTATGATATCCAGGACGTCTGAGAGTTCACCAGAACCACCTGTATATCCTCTATGAGAAGAACGTCTGCAAGATTAAAAGACCTGTCTATATCTTCTCTACGATGTCCATAACGTCACTAAAGATCACTAGAGCCATCTATACCTTCTCTATGATATCCAGAACATCTTCAATATTACAAGAGCTATATATACCAGGTGAAACAGCTGCCCTTAATAGTATTGCTTTATACAGCCTAAGTAGCGTTGTTACCAGGAAGGTCGATATTTCTCTGCCTGGATCCTGTATGGTACTAGTGCAGTGCAAGCATATCCCGCAAACGATACTGAACATTATTATTTTTCCCTCGATGTGACTGCAGACTAATAGACCTACGAGGGAAGAATAATGGTGTTCAGTATCGTTTGCCGGATATGCTTACAGTACACTAGTACCATACAGGATGCAGGCATAGAAATAACGACATTCCTGACAACACGCGTTAGTTGAGCTGCATAAATAAATATTATTAGGGAAGATTCACCCAGTATATTCTCTATGATGTCCAGAACATCTGCTAGATCACTAGAGCCACCTATATTTATATATGATATCCAGAACGCCTGCAAGAACACAAGAGCCACCTATGTCTTCTCTACGATATCCAGAACGTATACGAGATCACTAGAGCCACCTAAACATTCTCGACAATATCCAGAACGTATACGAGATCAATAGAGCCACCTAAACCTTCTCTACGATATCCAGAACGTATACGAGATCACTAGAGCCACCTAAACCTTCTCTACGATATCCAGAACGTATACGAGATCACTAGAGCCACCTAAACCTTCTCTACGATATCCAGAACGTCTGAAACATTGCATCTACTGTATACATTTTCTATGATATCCAGAACGACTGTAAGATCACCAAAGCCACCTACACCTCCTCTACGATATCCAAAACGTCTGAGAGGTCACTAGAGCTAACTATATTTCTCTATTATATCCATGACGTCTGCAAGATAACTAGAGCCACTTGTGTCATCTGTACGATATCCAGAATAGTATCCCTCAGCACCCTCTTTATGATTTAGAAATGAGTCCTGGACGTAATGTGCCCTTGGTGGTGTGATTCAAGGCTCTCCAGCTCATCTGCTCTACGGGCGACACGGATATGACTAGCTGTGAGGAAGCCGAACGAGTGCCCGATGTATGGGAATGTGTGGGGAGGTGACAGTGGCTATTAGCTGGACATCAATCAGTGCAAGCCATACCCATATTCGAGAACTAACCTAACGAAGGGCGCTCCCACCCAATTAGCCACCTATATTTCTTTACGATATCCAGAATGTCTAATGAACACACTTACCTGGACAGTGGAAGATTCGGAATCCAGCCCTGGACTGCGATCTCTTTTTTTTATTCTTTCAAACAGTAAAATAAAACTGTGTTCACAGTTTGCATGAACCATTAGTTCACTGTGGTTTAAATCTTTTCTTTGTATCCCAGCTCTCACTACAAATCGAGTTCATGTGATTGCTGCGGCGTATTTGCACGGTCCGGCCAAGAGTCAAACCTAGAATCCATCGTGCCAAGAGGCTGTCACTCAACTGTAGCTAAGTAAAAAGAGCCAAACGCTGTTCTGTTTCTTGATGCTGAATATCAATACAGGATCAGTGCAAGTTACTATAAGCATTCCCACAGAATCTTACTAAAGTTTAACTTAAAACAGCAATACGATTTATCACAATAGTATTCACTTTCCAAAGTGGCACTCCGATAGTAACAGAATGACAAGTGGCGTATGTTTGGAAAGGGATGAGGAGATATAGTGCCACACCCGTCTCACAGCCAGCTTTCTGGCTAACTGAACAACTGAGCGTTTTGCTCATTTGGCGAGTGTTAAGTTAGAATAACACTTAACATTTTACACCAGTGAAAAGAAATGCTTACATTAAATTTATAAACGTGCATAATCCAATCATTTATCATCAATCCGAAGATTACCGGGTGAGTTAGCCGTGGTCGTTACGGTATGACTGCTGGCAGTCGCTCACATCCGGGAGGCGAGGGGGTTCGAATCCCCCCGCCGGCAACCTTGAAGATGGTCTTCTGTGGTTTCCCATCTTCCTTCCAGGCAAATGCCGGGGTTGGTCCCTAACTATAGGCCACAGCCGCTACCTTCCAACTCCTTGTCCTTACATTCACACTTTCCTCCCCAGACAACACTCCACACGCGACGGTACGTGTAGCTCACCCATTGGGTGTCCGCCTCGAAGCAGCTACAAAACTGGCGAGCCGAACATGTCCTCGGACACTCCTGGCACTAAAAGTCATACGCTAAACAAACAAAAAAACGAAGATTGGTTTTATTCAAAATTTCAACACAATTCATTTTTTTATTATTTTGTTCTGGTAGGGGGTTTGATCCCCCTGATCAGCGCCCGTAGTTACGCCACTGGTCTCTAGTACTTTCACTCCCTGTTTATTTATTTAGCGTATGGCTTTTAGTGCCGGGAGTGTCCGAGGACATGTTCGGCTTGCCAGAAGCTGTAGCTGCTTCAAGCAGACACCCATAGGGTGAGCTACAAGTTCCGTTCAATTTTAAGTAGTTCCAACTTTCGCTACCAGACGTCACTGATACCTAGTGGTGAACGTTGGAACTTTGATAGAGCGTTCCAACGAAATCTAACCTAGAAATTTTGCTTCACACAAGTATAGTCTGTGGAAGGCTCTTTTACATGCCATAAATCTATGACATGGAATCGCAAGGTTTACTTCCCCTCCGAAGGAAGGCATACCAAAGGATTTTAACGCTCTTAAAAAATCCGATGACTTTGGCCGGGTTTGAACTCCCTATCTTGGGCACAGCAGTTTAGCATGCTACCTTTACGCCACCGAAGCTGCTTTCACTCCCTGTGTATCTTAACAATATGCACTTCAGTGATATTCATAAGTGACAGAAGTAATACTGAAGATAATATGGTGTTGATATCCAAAACATTTCGAATAGATTTCAGATTTGAGATTTCAGGATGTATGTTTTGCCTCGATTGGAGGCAAAGGCCTAAATTACCTCGTGAATTATCAAATCCTAACATTCAATAACAGGAATTTAAAACACTGCCCATAGAGTAAAAGTAGATTAGCACCATCCTTTTTCTTCTGGCGACCATCGTAACAAAGTCTTCTGAAGAGTTGTGACATATTCGGGCGGCCCAGCTGTCGTAAAGTTTGCATTGGCCCCCAACCACTCAATCTTAGAAACTTCTGCTATAAACTGATCTGGCACGAAGATTCTGGAGCCGTTGTCTGCGAACTGATGAAGTTACGAGACCTAGCGTCATAAGATAACCTCACGTAACTAAACAAATGGCTCAGGCCTTGTCTTTCTCGATCATTTCCTGCCTGTGTTGTACGGTGACTTTCTTCTCTCGCTTGAAAGTTATATCGAGATAACTGCCACGTACTCAACCCCTTTTCAGATCTCACCACTAACTTTCTACCTCCCGATTATCCATGTTACAATTGTCAACTGGATGTGCAAAGAATACGGCGTTGGCATTCAAGTATTGCCATAAGATGTGATTGCAAATATCAGGTATAAAACCAGAAGAATTGTTGTTGCTGCTACCATCAGTAGCTTGATTTCGAAGTCGTCGCGTCAGAAACATGGATAACACATGACAGATGAGTGTTCCAGAAATGACCAAGAATGACTCCCAAATTATTAGTTTTGTTCTACAAACGAAATCTGAGGTACAATCCTTTTCCAAAATATCTTGGAGTCACTTTAGATAGATCCCTGAGCTACAAAGAACACATCACTAAGCTTTCCCACAAAGTCGCCGCAAGAAACAACATATTGCATAAGCTCAGTGGTACATCCTGGGGAGCCTCTGCTGACTGTTTACGCTTATCTGCCATCAGTCTTGTCTACTCGGCCGCTGAGTAATGTGCACCCGTCTGGTTGGAAAGCGTACATGTGAAGTAGGTAGACACAAAATTGAATGATACTATGCGTTGCATTACTGGTCCATCAAATCAACTCCATGTCACTGGTTACCCATGCTGAGTAACATCCCTCCACCTCACTTAAGGAGGAAGCAAGCTCTACTAAGGGAAGCTAAGAAAATCTTTGCATCACCGTACTTGCCGTTGCACCAACAATTCTGCCATCCATCACAGCAACGACTGCAATCTAGAAGACCAGTAAGTGTCCCTGCGGGGCAACTCATTGCTGCTGGATTTGATCTAAATGAAAGATGGAAGCGTGAGTGGTGAACTAAAACATTGGGAACAAATGCCCACCCTCTTCATCCCAAAAAGAAACCAAAAGGCTTTGACTTACCGAGGAACTTCTGGTGCCGCATCAACAGGCTGAGGACTGGACATGGTTGCTGCAGATATTTCAGGTAGAAGTGGGGCTGGATCAGCTCACCAATGTGTGAGTGTAACCTGGAAGAACAGACGATCGAACATCTGGTCCATCGCTGTCCTGTTTATCCGTACCCTGGCATTCCTGACGATTTGTTCGCTCTCACACCCGATTTAACCGAATGGTTGAGAAGGATGGACTTTAACGTTTGAATATTACCTTGTTATGTATAATTGTATATTGTATAAATTACCATACGATTAAATAAATAAATAAGTGGGAATTCATTTCCACTCTGTATAAGCTAAGCAGTTAAGATATCACGGTATATCCATTTTATAACTCTGTCGGTGAGCTACGTCATTACTTCCGGGAGGTATTACAGCCTCAGCAAAGACATTTCTCAAATTGGCACACCAACAATAATGTGGCAAGCACTAATGAGTGTGCCGAGTGCATTATGCTAAGTCGGCCGCCAGAACAATGTGGGGCAATGTGTTATGAATAAGAGTAGAGGAGTTGACGGCTCGAATTCTCAGAAATGCAACGGTCCTCACCGGCAGAGATATAATGCGAATACTGTCCTGTACAAATAAGGTAGGTGTTATTTATTTATTTTATTTTTATTATATTTTACTATCGAATTTGGCCAACTATGGACCGAGAGGAACTCAAGACTTATTGGCTTTCTTTCTCTTCTCTTCCCAGAACTTCTTCATCCTGTCACTTCTTTGTTTTCTCTCCTCCACGGAAATGATCCGTTTGGGCCTCCTGCTTGGTGGTTTCTCCTGAAATAATTTTAGTCCGTCAACTCGACTGCGGAACTCTCTTCTATCGTCGGCCATCGGTGGAGTAATTCCAACTCCCGCTGCATCCCTCTTCACCCCATCTACCCATTTAGATGTGACCTTTAACCCCATAATGTAGCTGAAGATCCTTTTGGTCAGCCTGCCTTCATCCATTCGTAGTAAATGCCCGTAGAACTTTAGCCTCCGCTTCTTCATTACGTCTGTGTTCTTTTTTATTTATTTATTAATTTATTTATTTATTTATTCATTCATTTATTTATTTACTTATTCATTTATTCATTTATTCATTTATTTATTCATTTATTCATTTATTCATTTATTCATTTATTTATTTATTCATTTATTTATTCATTTATTCATTAATTCATTAATTTATTTATTCATTTATTTATTCATTTATTTATTTATTCATTCATTTATTTATTTATTTATTTATTTACTTATTTATTTATTTATTTATTTATTTATTCATTTATTTATTTATTTATTCATTTATTTATTTATTCATTTATTTATTTATTCATTTATTTATTTATTCATTTATTTATTTATTCATTTATTTATTTATGCATTTATTCCTTTATTTATTCATTCATTTATTTATTTATTTATTTATCTATCTATCTATCTATCTATCTATCTACCTTTCTATATATTGTACCCATGTGAGTAATTTCCATGGAAAACATGCTTCCGCCTCCAGCTAGCTTCAGGTCTCGGCGTGTACCGTTCTCCCTCTGAGCAGTTGCATGTTTTTGATTTGAGACTAAAAGGTATCAATCTACAATGAAAAAGCACAACTCTATTCTAATGACTTTAATTCAGCATTAAATCATGGCTTCAAACATTAAAGAACACAATCCCAACAAATAATATACACAAACAAAGCAAAATTACTCCCACAATCCACTAATTATTCACATGACTTTAATCATATTAAATCCATATCATTATCATTCCTTTACCCCTTAGATTGACTTCAAAATTCACTCTCGTGCGCTGATGCACATACAATATTCATAAACAAAACTGTACTTTTACTCTTCTGTCATCTTGTGTGACTTCTTTAATTTCACAAAATTATTTGTTTCTTACACCACATCTTACTTTGACATTATGTGTACCGTTGTGTTTGGCCTCTCTCTTCCCACCCAATGCTCTATCATGCATTAGCCAATACAGGTGTTGCACAACAAATCTACGTGCAACTCCATAATTATGTAAATCTACCCCTACACTTCCCTCTTTTTATAGTTCCACTGCATGCCGTTGTGATTTCATCTTCAAAACTTTCGTTATCGCTGTGTCGGATGGTATTATTAAGCTACCCTTGCGAGCGTAGCCTGTGGCGTCAAGTGCCCAACTTCATAAATACGTGTCAGTGTCGGTATAAAATGCATCTTCCGACCATTCGTAAGATTGCTAAAATTTCAATCATCAGGATGCTCTATGATTACCAATGTGTTTTAAACCACATAAATTCATTACACAATATAACAATGTTTCCTTTCAATACAAACAGGGTCTCAATTCTGCCCTTTCTAAACGTTAACTTTCACGGTTCGTTTTACAGCTCAGCCCCTCAGAGCGGCTTGTATACAATAGAGCGGAGTGGCCTGGACACAACACGTGCGCCATCCCTCGCTGTCTGACTTCTGGCTTTTATTTCCCCAAGCAGTACACGATTCTAAATACAATAGTGTGGTCACAATGACCCACATGATCCCATATGTTTTAAACTGAATGGTATGCAATAGGTTCTGGACAAGTTTATACATTTATTCCTAACCTTAGGATATTAATAACTGGCCTCAATAGGTCCATTTCATGATATGAAGGCACGAGATTCATAAACACAGGTTTAGTTGGATAGCCGGTATCTTAATAAATGCTACGGTCAGTCACGCGCTGCCGTCAATAAGATTCGCTTCACAAGAGCCGAATCATTCAATAACAAGTTCTCGGTCGATCAGGTATGGTGCAGAGGTGTCCATTGTTCTCCTCTCACCTACCACAGGATTCGAACCCGGAACATTCCATATCCATCATCAGAGTTAGGGTACCACACTAAGCACTCTGGCATAAATTAAATATCTCTGTACGCCCAAGGCTATACGAGACTTTACACGTCGAATAGATTACCTGGCTCCATAACCTGATGCAATGCTCTCGTCCTATAACAAGAGTTTAGTGCTTTTCAGTCGGTCAACACGAATGTACCCAACAGAGATGGGTTATGCCCTAATCCTGAAATAAATTACATGAGATTAATAATACATGAGATTATTAATCTCATGTAATTTATTTCAGGATTAGGGCATAACCCATCTCTTTTGGGTACATTCGTGTTGAGCGACTGAAAAGCACTAAACTCTTGTTTACTAAGGCAACACTGAAAATATGGCTTCAAACACCACAATGCTCGTCCTATAATTAGTAAGAGAACTCCATCAATTACTCTACAAGCTTATTCACAAGCTACAAATGCAATTCACAATTAAACTCTTCCATTTCCTTGCATAATTATATTCCCATTAACGCAATATATTCTGATATTAAACTCTTTTCTCATCCCTTAATGTATTATCTACTGCTTGGATCGATAAATATTCCAATTAGCGTAAATATTTCTTGCTTACAACACTTTTTTTTCTGATGTATTTATTTATACCTTTTATTATTTATTATTATTATTATTACTGACATAAATTACCATAATCCGACACAACATAACCATTTTTATAATCGAACATCCGTGTTCGTTACGTTAAGTTTACATAACTGATTTGCCATTTTCTTAATAGTGGTAACGATCAATCCACTCACTCATGTATAAAAACATCTCAACTCTAATAAAATCAAAACAATCATAATCACTGAGGGTCTACCTCCTAATACTGATTTTTACTGGCACATTTTATAATTCTGAAATCACATTACATGCAGTGGGCTATAACTTCTAGAAAATCATGATTTGTGCGGTACTCACATAGGCTTATCCCGGTGGCTACAACCACTCATATCTTCCAGTGTCGCCTGCCATTTGCATAATTAGCGCGACATTTCTACACTGATAATACACATTTTATAATACCTTTGTTTCACGAACCACACGGCGCTTTTCATTTCTATGATGAAGCTATCGCTTCTTTACACATGACACTTTATAGCACTTGTCATAATATTAATTTAAAAGATATTTCACATATGATCACTACAAAAACACACGTCACTATTTACATTCATTACGGTTGAAATTTCCTGGCAAGATATCAGAAATGCAGGTTGTTGGCGGCCTCTTCCATGCTCCTACCAACTCCTGATTGAAAGTCTCGATTATCTGCCTACGGATTCACCAACCGTCGATCCATTATCCAACGATAAACTTCCTGCTTTGCACGAATATGCTTACTTTTGTCCTGAGCGTTATTATTTGGTATTCTTATGACATTTCACCAAACGCATCATAAAGTTTCTCCCGGCGCAGTCCGGCGTACTAAGACGTGTATAACCAATCAATATATTATACACTGCGCTCAACATTGTACATAGTATTTACACAAATTATTACTTTCAATAGTTCTGCAAGTATATCACACGGTACTTCCTCTGTGAACACTAACAGTTGCTCGTACTGCCGACTATACACATACAGCACGACTGTCCTTAATAAAAAGTATTATAACAGTTTCACTGCACGGCTTCCCAAGCTGAAGTCCGAGCCTCCCTCCTTGACTTCGATACCGCGCATTTCGCATAATAAAGTTCGTTGATTACAGTACTTATTATTACTTCATGACTATGCATGATTATATTATCAATAGGTGCATTACACTGCACGGCGAATATACTGATTAACACAAATGTTCAAGTCTTTGTGTGAGCGTCCTTCCCTGGGCCAGAGCGACATACGTTCCGCGCTCGAGTCTGTTCCAACTGCCCTCTCTGACCTAAGTCCACATCCTTATATTCGTTTCACAAGAAAAAGTAGGTCGAGAATTCCCTCGCAGATTCATATTCTGTCCCAGGATGATTCTGGACTCGAAATAATGCTCATAGGGTTCCTTTTTCCTCGCTGGTCCCAAAACTATCTGCGTGCTGCTGGATCGATCGGCCAATTAATTAATATTAATTGCCTTTGCCATAGCGTGGGTACGCGGCTTCCAGTGGAAATCCCCGGTGCACTAGTAAGGTCACGCCGCGAACACCAAAAGTCCTGTGTTCTTGCGCACTCCATTCAATATGCCTTGATTTCACAGTTTGAAGGCTTTATAATTAGCCTCCTGGCTAAATATTTACATGTGTGCAACTCTCATGTCATTGCGTTGCTCCAATCACGAGTAATCAATGATTTTCACTGGGATCTTGCCATCCCATTCTCATTTCCATTCTGAAACGGGGAAGAACTGGGCCATTATTTCACCCCCCCGACCTGCTCCAGACGACATAAGTAGGTCGACGAGATTGGCACGGCTCCACGAGTCTCCTCCCACAATTCTGGGGCTATTAGTTAGATGTCAAACTCTCCAACTTTCGTGCTCAACTACAGCATAGCTTCCTTCATCCAAACCAATAATGCTGTAATCCACTCATTTTCCCCGCATTATTTTAATAAATAATGTCAACATCAGTTGATATCACACGAGTGATTAAATATGTACTTTCCTCTAGGGGTTTTTACAACTAAAACTCCCTCAACAGATCTCGGGTTCGTTCCCTGGTTGAACCTTCATTCTGAGATCACAGTCTCTGAGATCCACGTTCGATACCAGTCAGCTTGACCCCCTCGGGTTCATATTCCCCTTGCAAAACTTATAGAAGTCAATTGCAAGTGACCTTCTGTTAGTAACCAGCTGACTGTCTACAACTGTCTGTGTTTACATCAGGGGTCCTTCACCTCGTCCGTCTGCGAGTAGGTATGTCTGGTTCCCCCTTCCACTCTGCGCTCAGTCCTAAGCTGTGCATTCTCTAAACGGAGGGTGTTATTTATTGCTTCAACTTCCCTGGCCGCTTCGACCATTTCTTTGTAAAGCTCTTGCAAACACTGGCATCCTGGCTGTTCGTTACTTTCACTGGGCAAGCTGCTTGTTTCTCGTTCCGTCTCGCTGCGCGAACCTTCAGGCCTGACTGCCTGGCTGACTTTGCCGACCACGTGCAGTTGGGTGTGTGCTGCTAAAGCTTCCTCTTGTTCGTCAAATTCTTCTGGCGAATGGTAAATTTTGAGATTAGCTGCACTCATTAGCTGCCTTGGCTTCTCTGGTAACAACGGAATAGGTCGTTGCCTCATTAAAAAGGGATTTGGCTTTACCCTTTGGCACAAGTCGCATGTCCTAATAGTATTTCTCACAGTTTCTCTCATTTTTGGCCAAGTGAATGCTTCTTTCAATAGAGCAGTGATTTTGTCTATCCCGGGATGTCCAAACGCTCTGTGTGCTAGCCATACCCATCTCCTCTGCAAAGATGCAGGAATAACAATTCTTTGGCGGGTATGTTCCACATCATCCCACTTGTGTAGCATCTGATTGTACCATACATAATCTGTTGACAATGCCTCTGCCTCTCTGTATATCGCAGTTCCCATTGCTAAGCGTCCCTCGAAGTAATCAATCATCATCTTCAACCACGGATCTTCGCGTTGTAGGTTGGTAAGTTTCTTCAGGTCATCCAAGGTCTTCTGATCTCGATTCTCAATCTGGACAGCTAGAGTTTCTTCTTCTCTTGGATATCGGCTTAATATGTCCGGTATTACATTTTCTTTCCCTGGACAGTATTCTATTTCCACATTGAACTGTTGAATATACAGGGACCATCTTGTCAACCTCTGGCTAGACAAGTCCGTCTTTAACAAAAATGTTACAGCTTTATGGTCTGTTCTGAGGACTATTTGAAAACCATACACGAGTTTGCGCCAGTACTGCAACGCGTACAAAATTGCAAGTAACTCTATCTCTGTAATCGTGTAATTTTTCTCATGGGCTTTCAACCTCCTACTTATAAAGGCTTTTCGGGCTTATCAACATTTTCTTGGAACAGCATCGCTCCTATCCCAACAAGTGATGCATCCGTCTGTATGATGAACGTCTGGGTATAATCCGGGTATCCCAGCTTCACATATTCCAAAAGCATTTGTTTTGACCTCACGAATGCTTCTTGACATTGCTCCGTCCAATTCCACCTGCCGCCTTTCTTCAATAGATCCTGCAGGGGTGCTACAGTCGTAGTATAGTTTGGGCAGTGGTTCGAAAAGAATCCAATTACTCCCAAAAACTGACGGACGAGCTTAACTTTCGTGGGTCGAGGAAAATTTCGAATTACCTCTAATTTCTCTGGGTTTGGCTTAACTCCATTTTTATCAATAACGTGCCCTAGGAACTTAACTTCCCTCTGACAGAAGTGCGATTTCTTTATATTAACCTTAAAATTAGCTTTTCGAAGGTCATCCAGCAACTTCTTCAGGTCTCTCATGTGCTCCTCCAGAGATTCTGATGTGAGTAGAATGTCGTCTACGTATCTGATGGTACTCTCTTTAACATCATCTGATAGATTGCGATCTAACGCTCTTATCAGGGCTGAACCAGCTGTTTTCAAACCAAAAGGTAGCCTTAAAAACGTGTATGTATGTTGATCAAACATAAATCCTGTCAACAGACTAGTTTTCTTCTCTAATTCAAGATGGTGGAAACTTGAAGTGATATCTAAAGTTGTGAATATGGTCTTCCCTTTAAATTTTCTGAGGATTTCTTTAATAGGTGGCACTTGGTCGAACTCCGGAATTACCTTCATATTTAAGTGTCTCAGGTCCAGACATACTCTGACAGTCCCGTCTGTCTTAGGTACGATTACCAATGGGCTTACATAAGGCGTAGGTGTTTTCTCAATAACACCAGCCTCCAACATCTCCTGAATTGCCTCTTTGACCTTGGCATAGTGCTTTTCGGCTATAGGGTAGGGTTTCTGCCTAAATGGTGTCCAATCACTGACTTGGAAAGCATAAGTGTAGTTCTTTATACGACCAGGTCTCGAGTCAAAGACTTCCTTCTGTTCCAATAATAATTTCTTTAAATTTTCTTTCTCTTTTGGCCCAATTTTTGCTTCTTCAAATTTTTCCGAAATATGTTCTTCCAGTTCGGGTTCCAGATCTTTCTCCATGTCTGTGGCTAGTGTTTTCAGTTCATCTTCTAACTGCTCAATAGCTAACACTTCTTCCTCAGCCACGTCTCTGTATGTATGCCATACTTGTTCATCTGACCCTGGTTCATTCTGATTGAGTGCGACCTCTAAGCCCTCGGCTCCCTCATTCACACGGAACATAACTCTGTCCTGTGATAGGTCTATTACCACTCTGTATTCCCTTATAAATTCTGCCCCAATAAGTAGGTTAAAAGGCAGTTTGTTTACTAGTAGAAAACTCTGTGAGAACATAGAGCCTCCTATCTGTAAATCTAGGAATACCTGATATTTGCATATCATCGTTCTGCCTGGAATTACACCTTTTATTTTGACACTTGAGATAGGTATTTTCAAAACATTCTCTCTCTGGGCTATTTCATTATACAAAGTTTGTGTCATAAGACACACCGTTGAACCCGTGTCTAACAGACTTCTTATTTTCAACCCTGCCACTCTTACTATTATAATAGGCAATTTTCTCTTGACCATGACCTGTGATCCTCCTGTATCCTCGATTAACTCTTCTGGTTTGGCTATCCAATTGATGATGTTGACCGACTTCCATCCATCATTTTCGAATTCTTCTAATTTTGGAGTTTTTTTTCTATAGCGCCAGTCCCCTTAGAGTTTCTTCTCTCTTGTTCGCTGCGCTGTAACTCCAAACTCTTGGCTCCGTCTCCATATCTATCTGGCGACGTCCTGTTCTGCATAGCTTCTTGCCAGCGGACTTGTTGCTTCTGGGGCTCATCTCCCCTTTCCTCGAGGTATCGCAATGAAGCGTGATATCGTTCCTCTACCTCGTCATCGAAGTTACTTCTTCTTTCCTGGGGTCTCCAATTCCTATTGTTGCCTTCTTGGCCATTGTTACCTCCATTGTTTTGGTACGGTCTACCCCTGGTATTCGGTTTATTCCAAGAATTCCGACCTCCTCTTCCTCTACCAGCATTCCCTTTGTACTTCGGCTGCCATCTTCTGGGTTCCTGTTCCCATTGACGTCCGTTGGAATCTAACGTTTCAGTGCTAGTAGCTTTGTTGTTCTTCGGAGCTTGATTCTGGTCAGTCTGCGTGTTGGTCACGTGTACCTGTTCCACGGTTCGATTCTGACGCATAGTATTTGATGTTGTGAGGTCTAGTTTCCTGAGAACTGCCTCCATTTCCGTAGCGGTTTTTGCATTTGCCGAGATTAGCAGTCTTTGGATTTCATACGGAAGCTGCTTGGCAATAGCAATACATAGCTCCAGCTCGCTAGGTTTTTGGTCCAGTTCTTTGAACCGACACATTTGTGAGATGAAGAATTCTGCGTACTTCGTTGGATTGTTGGTGCTGTATCTTTTTGAATACAAATCCAATCGCAAATTCTGTTGGGACATTGGATCCCAGTACCGCTTCAAAAAGGCCTCCTGAAACTCCTCAACAGTATCGAAGGTATAACGGAAGCTGCGAAACCATAACGCACATTCTCCCTCTGTTAGTTTCTCGATGGCTCGTAGCCTGCGCTCTTGTGGTATCCGCGCATCATTCAAATATTCAGACACTTCCTTCAACCAATACTTCGGTGTCATATTACAGTGGCTACCTGAGAATTTTCTTTGTTTCTCTTCGCTTGCTCTAATGACGTTTATCACCTGGGTGTGCATAGCATTTTCATGTGGCGTAGAGGCTGCAACTGGTACACCTGGCGTCATATAAGTACTTTCGCCTGGGCCTGTAGCGTTCCGTATTATAGGTTGGGTTTCTAAGTCTGCCCACCTAGTTTTCCTCATATCTTCCACACTGCCTTCACTTGACTTAGGATCTTTCATAAGGGTTTCCTCCTGTGCGATTATCCTAGTCTCCATTTGATTGTGGCGCATCTCTGCTCTTTCCAGTCGAGTAATTACCTCTTTTTCTATTCTGGTAAGCCTATCTCTATTCTCTTCGGCCACTTGAAATATCTTCTGCCTATCTTCCTTCAGGCTTTGCTTAATATGGGATATTTCATCCTCTACATCTTCCTTTATTTGAGCAAGGGTCTTGTCGCTTGCCTCTGCCTTCTGGCCTTCTCTCACTTCGAGTTCTTCTCTCAGCCCTTTAATTTCCTCTTGATTGTGTCCATTGAATTTTGACATTTCATTCCGGACCTTAACAATTTCTCCTCTGTTCTCCTCTTGCCTTTTATTAACGATAATAATGTCACTGTGAATTTGGTCCAATTCTTGATGAACTTTGCTCATCTGACCTTTCATGTTGCCTACCAGCTCTTTACTTTCATTAGCGATAGCCTTAATCGCTCCTATTTCCTGACATTGATCTAATATGTTCTGATCCTGTTTCTTTAGATCACCGTTAATTGCTCTAGCATAGCTTTTCAATTTCTCGTCCCACTTATTGTCGTTCTCTTCTAACCTCTGATCTACCGTTCTAGTAAATTCTGAAAACTGTTTCGCTTGGCGTTCGAGATTCGCCTCATTTTGGATTTGAATATCCTTAATGTCATTAGACAACGCATCTAATCTAGTGTCGGTTTCATCCTGCGCATGCTTACACGCCTGTAAATTACTTTCAAGCTTGGCTTTTATAGCCTCGAAACGTTTATCTGTCTTAACCTGCATTTCTGATATAATGCTTACAACAGTTTCTGTTACTTCGGTCTTAATTGTCTCTTGCATTTGTCCTAGCTTATCATTTAATTCAACCTTATTTGCATTCATTGCAACCTGATTTGCATTAATTGCCAGCTGATTGGCATCTAACCGATTACTCAATTCAACCTGGTTATTATTAATTGCCTCCTGATTGGCATCTAAACGAGTGTTTATTTCATTCTGGAAAGCCTTGGCTTCCAGCTTATTCTGTTCATTAACAGTGTCAAAATGCTGTCTTAACCCTGCAATCACCTGCAAAATCTCCTCTGTACCAGCCATTCTTACCACAATATCACTTTGAGATACAGGCAGGCTTCCTGGAAACATGTGTGGATACGTTTTGAAGAGAGACACAAAACACTGTACACATATTGTAAGATTGCACTAAACTTTGAATTTATGGATTAAATTGTGGATTGGGTGGGTAGCGCTCCTACCCTTGGGTAATTCTCTTCTCAATAGAGAGATTCTGCGTTACGTCAAAAGCCTACTGAACTCAAAATTCACTCAAACACAGTTTGAGGCAAAAATAATTACTATGGGTTTCCCCATAAAATACCATAAACAATCTATAGGGTTTCCCTAAATCCCATAAGCTCCACGTTGGGCGCCTTGATAAATAAGTATAGAGCTTGGTCCTCGTAAGACATCGCATCAACCATCCAAGGACTCGGTTGTACTGTCGAATGCCCTACTTGGGCCTCGCCATGATAAATAAGTAGATCCATGCTATGATAAATAAAAATAAAGAACAGGTCTTGCAATGCCAAGATATACATATTGCACTACTGAGGCGATTCCACGATAGAATAATACCGCCCCCTGTTACCTGGTTCATGGTAAATAAGGTGTTTATCAAAATTTATATTGTTTGTATCGGAGCTTAGCTAAAGATAGGTGTGGTCATCCCCTAATTCATGTTATTCGTTACTTTAATAGAGTTGTTTGCACTAAATCCAGACCGACTTTAGTTGTACCTATAGCTCAAATCACTGTACAGGACATCAATTTCCATGTACCCATGTGAGTAATTTCCATGGAAAACATGCTTCCGCCTCCAGCTAGCTTCAGGACTCGGCGTGTACCGTTCTCCCACTGAGCAGTTGCATGTTTTTGATTTGAGACTAAAAGGTATCAATCTACAATGAAAAAGCACAACTCTATTCTAATGACTTTAATTCAGCATTAAATCATGGCTTCGAACATTAAAGAACACAATCCCAACAAATAATATACACAAACAAAGCAAAATTACTCCCACAATCCACTAATTATTCACATAACTTTAATCATATTAAATCCATATCATTATCATTCCTTTACCCCTTAGATTGACTTCAAAATTCACTCTCGTGCGCTGATGCACAAACAACTTTCATAAACAAAACTGTACTTTTACTCTTCTGTCATCTTGTGTGACTTCTTTAATTTCACAAAATTATTTGTTTCTTACACCACATCTTACTTTGACATTATGTGTACCGTTGTGTTTGGTCTCTCTCTTCCCACTAAATGCTCTATCATGCATTAGCCAATACAGGTGTTGCACAACAAATCTACGTGCAACTCCATAATTATGTAAATCTACCCCTACACTTCCCTCTTTTTATAGTTCCACTGCATGCCGTTGTGATTTCATCTTCAAAACTTTCGTTATCGCTGTGTCGGATGGTATTATTAAGCTACCCTTGCGAGCGTAGCCTGTGGCGTCAAGTGCCCAACTTCATAAATACGTGTCAGTGTCGGTATAAAATGCATCTTCCGCCCATTCGTAAGATTGCTAAAATTTCAATCATCAGGATGCTCTATGATTACCAATGTGTTTTTAAACCACATAAATTCATTACACAATATAACAATGTTTCCTTTCAATACAAACAGGGTCTCAATTCTGCCCTTTCTAAACGTTAACTTTCACGGTTCGTTTTACAGCTCAGCCCCTCAGAGCGGCTTGTATACAATAGAGCGGAGTGGCCTGGACACAACACGTGCGCCATCCCTCGCTGTCTGACTTCTGGCTTTTATTTCCCCAAGCAGTACAAGATTCTAAATACAATAGTGTGGTCACAATGACCCACATGATCCCATATGTTTTAAACTGAATGGTATGCAATAGGTTCTGGACGAGTTTATACATTTATTACTAACCTTAGGATATTAATAACTGGCCTCAATAGGTCCATTTCATGATATGAAGGCACGAGATTCATAAACACAGGTTTAGTTGGATAGCCGGTATCTTAATAAATGCTACGGTCAGTCACGCGCTGCCGTCAATAAGATTCGCTTCACAAGAGCCGAATCATTCAATAACAAGTTCTCGGTCGATCAGGTATGGTGCAGAGGTGTCCATTGTTCTCCTCTCACCTACCACAGGATTCGAACCCGGAACATTCCATATCCATCATCAGAGTTAGGGTACCACACTAAGCACTCTGGCATAAATTAAATATCTCTGTACGCCCAAGGCTATACGAGACTTTACACGTCGAATAGATTACCTGGCTCCATAACCTGATGCCATGCTCTCGTCCTATAATTAGTAAGAGAACTCCATCAATTACTCTACAAGCTTATTCACAAGCTACAAATGCAATTCACAATTAAACTCTTCCATTTCCTTGCATAATTATATTCCCATTAACGCAATATATTCTGATATTAAACTCTTTTCTCATCCCTTAATGTATTATCTACTGCTTGGATCGATAAATATTCCAATTAGCGTAAATATTTCTTGCTTACAACACTTTTTTCCTGATGTATTCATTTATACCTTTTATTATTTATTATTATTATTATTACTGACATAAATTACCATAATCCGACACAACATAACCATTTTTATAATCGAACATCCGTGTTCGTTACGTTAAGTTTACATAACTGATTTGCCATTTTCTTAATAGTGGTAACGATCAATCCACTCACTCATGTATAAAAACATCTCAACTCTAATAAAATCAAAACAATCATAATCACTGAGGGTCTACCTCCTAATACTGATTTTTACTGGCACATTTTATAATTCTGAAATCACATTACATGCAGTGGGCTATAACTTCTAGAAAATCATGATTTGTGGGGTACTCACATAGGCTTATCCCGGTGGCTCCAACCACTCATATCTTCCAGTGTCGCCTGCCATTTGCATAATTAGCGCGACATTTCTACACTGATAATACACATTTTATAATACCTTTGTTTCACAAACCACACGGCGCTTTTCATTTCTATGATGAAGCTATCGCTTCTTTACACATGACACTTTATAGCACTTGTCTTAATATTAATTTAAAATATATTTCACATATGATCACTACAAAAACACACGTCACTATTTACATTCATTACGGTTGAAATTTCCTGGCAAGATATCAGAACTGCAGGTTGTTGACGGCCTCTTCCATGCTCCTACCAACTCCTGATTGAAAGTCTCGATTATCTGCCTACGGATTCACCAACCGTCGATCCATTATCCTACGATAAACTTCCTGCTTTGCACGAATATGCTTACTTTTGTCCTGAGCGTTACTATTTGGTATTCTTATGACATTTCACCAAACGCATCATAAAGTTTTTCCCGGCGCAGTCCGGCGTACTAAGACAAGTATAACCAATCAATATATTATACACTGCGCTCAACATTGTACATAGTATTTACACAAATTATTACTTTCAATAGTTCTGCAAGTATATCACACGGTACTTCCTCTGTGAACACTAACAGTTGCTCGTACTGCCGACTATACACATACAGCACGACTGTCCTTAATAAAAAGTATTATAACAGTTTTACTGCACGGCTTCCCAAGCTGAAGTCCGAGCCTCCCTCCTTGACTTCGATAACGCATTTCGCCTAATAAAGTTCGTTGATTACAGTACTTATTATTACTTCATGACTATGCATGATTATATTATCAATAGGTGCATTACACTGCACGGCGAATATACTGATTAACACAAATGTTCAAGTCTTTGTGTGAGCGTCCTTCCCTGGGCCAGAGCGACATACGTTCCGCGCTCGAGTCTGTTCCAACTGCCCTCTCTGACCTAAGTCCACATCCTTATATTCGTTTCACAAGAAAAAGTAGGTCGAGAATTCCCTCGCAGATTCATTTTCCGTCCCAGTATGATTCTGGTCTCGAAATAATGCTCATAGGGTTCCTTTTTCCTCGCTGGTCCCAAAACTATCTGCGTGCTGCAGGATCGATCGGCCAATTAATTAATATTAATTGCCTTTGCCATAGCGTGGGTACGCGGCTTCCAGTGGAAATCCCCGGTGCACTAGTAAGGTCACGCCGCGAACACCAAAAGTCCTGTGTTCTTGCGCACTCCATTCAATATGCCTTGATTTCACAGTTTGAAGGCTTTATAATTAGCCTCCTGGCTAAATATTTACATGTGTGCAACTCTCATGTCATTGCGTTGCTCCAATCACGAGTAATCAATGATTTTCACTGGGATCTTCCCATCCCATTCTCATTTCCATTCTGAAACGGGGAAGAACTGGGCCATTATTTCACCCCCCGACCTGCTCCAGACGACATAAGTAGGTCGACGAGATTGACACGGCTCCACGAGTCTCCTCCCACAATTCTGAGGCTATTAGTTAGATGTCAAACTCTCCAACTTTCGTGCTCAACTACTGCATAGCTTCCTTCATCCAGTCCAATAATGCTGTAATCCACTCATTTTCCCCGCATTATTTTAATAAATAATGTCAACATCAGTTGATATCACACCAGTGATTAAATATGTACTTTCCTCTAGGGGTTTTTACAACTAAAACTCCCTCAACAGATCTCGGGTTCGTTCCCTTGGTGGAACCTTCATTCTGAGATCACAGTCTCTGAGATCCACGTTCGATACCACTCAGCTTGACCCCCTCGGGTTCAATATCTATCTATTTATTTATTGAGTTATCTATCTGTCTATCTATGTATCTATATATCTATCTATTTATTTATTTATGAATCTATCTATCTGTCTATCTATCTATTTATTTATTTATTAATCTATCTATCTATCTATCTATCTATCTATCTATCTATTTATTTATTTATTTATTTATTTATTATTTATTTTTTATTTTTTTATTTCTCTCTTCTTTCTCTCTTTCTTGTTCTTTCTTTCTTTCTTTCTTTCTTTCTTTCTTTGCATACAATGAGCAGGTTGGGGCGGTAACAAAAATAATACCTGTTATAACAGATTTTAATACACTCTTAGGAGGGATTACTGGTAGAATATGCATCTGTTGTTTCAAGATAATTATGTTATACAACATATTTTTAATCGTGAATATGAAATTGTGATACAGGCCGTGCACATGTTCCTGAAGATGATCACTCAAGTAGACAATAATACGAACTATTGTATACTCTATTTTAAACGTACCGGTATTAGATTCTAAATAGTTAATACAATAATCCATTTAATTCATTAAAACGCTTAAACTTTTCTAAAATTTAAATTGGAAATTTTTACATAATTTTGACGACCTTCTTCTTCTCTAGTCGTCAATCCGAGGATTGGCTTGCAGCAAATCTCCATCCACTCTTTGAGTCATTCCGCTTTCCTCTTCATTTCTACGCAGGTCTTGCATCCCACATCTTCCTTATTTTGATCCATATACCTCAGGCGTGGTCTTCCTCTAGGTCTGTTTCCATCACCATACCCCTTTATGATTGTCATCAGGATTCCTTCATGACTCAATGGATGGCCTGTGAGTTGTACTCTTGTTTTAACAATTAAGATCCACAAATTTACCTTCTCACCCACTGTTTTCAACGTTTCTTCATTAATTTTAACCTTGTCAAAACATTTTATTTGGACATGCGCCTATAGAACCACATCTCAAACGAATGTAGCTTTTTCTCTTCCCCTGTCCCCTGAGTCCAGGTTTCACAGCCGTAGCATCCCGCACTCCTGAAATATGTTTTCAGAAACCCTTTCCTTATTTCAGGGCTGATGTTCTTAGAAGTTAAGATCTGTTTTCTTTAATGCAGCTTTTACTTGAAGAATTCTACTTCGTGCTTCTGTTTTGCTCCGTCCATACCTACTGAACCTACTGCCTAGACACATAAATGAGTCGACTTGTTCAAGTAGATTTTCGAACCTTTGTTTGACAATTTACGCATCCTAAATAGCGTATGTCCACCCATGATTATTCCAGTTCCAACGGGGTTGGGGATGAGATGCGATGAAAGTCTATGGGCGGATGGGTTTTACAGCCGGATGTCCTTCCTGACAGCAACCACATCAGAGTAGTTAATGAGAGAATAAATAAATGAAGTTGAATGAAACTGGGCAAGGATGCAAAAGTAAGCGCCCGTGGCCTGTCAGAAGGTACCGTCCCAGCATTTGACTGGAGTTGAAAATGGAGGCAACCACGGAATACCGTTTCAAGGACGGTGGGGCTCATACACACGTCTATCGAGTCCACAGAGAGCTTGGCCCCATGGCCTAACCCTGCGATTTAATGAACATAGCTACCGCTGTCGGTGACGCAACCTAAATAGTATCCTTTTTAAAACCTTAATTATCTCCTCTTTTTTAAGAGGGCCTATTTTAATAAGATCAGAGCAAGAACGTAAAAAACACCACTTCAATAGATATTTCACGAATATCATTATGAAACCAATTATTCACGGAACATCATTATTATTAGCGTATGGTACAACACAAAACAATGTACATACATACAATTGGTAACACATTACAACTGTAACAATCATGCAAGGGAAAGGGTGTTCAAAGATTAATGTCTAATTTTTCTAGCCATCTTATGGCTTCAGTAGAGGCTATTACAAAGTCCTGTGTTGATCCAGTGAATGCCCTACTAATACACTCAGTGACAATATGGTTCATAGTCTGTCTAACTGCACCACAATCACAGGTTGGGGAAGATCGCATACCCCATTTAAACATCATTGATCCGCATCTCCCGTGGTTAGTGCGGACTCTGTTGAGAGTTACCCATGTCTTGCGGGGCAAATCAAATCCAGCTGGCAGATTTTGAATGTTGAACAATGCCTGCCATTGCATTGGAGCTATGCTGTTCCACTCTTTTTGCCAATCAGCTTTTGGATTATAAACCGTCCTAACCAGTTCCTGTGCTGTTTGAATAGGTGGAGATCTTGACTTGAGACGGCTATATCTGGTGCTAGCATCTTCATGAATGGGGAGTTCAGGATTGTCCAATATCTTGTATTCCCTGACCAAGTTCTTAAGTCTTCTAATTGTAGGCAGGTCTGTGTGACTAAGCACAGGCAACCAGAAAAGAGGGGTAGATTTTATTGTGCCACTAATAATCCGCATTGTCTCATTCAGGACTGTGTCCACCTTTTTAACATGAGAGCTGTTGACCCAAACTGAGGAACAGTACTCAGCTGTTGAAAGTACCAGTGTAATCGCCGAAGTACGCAATGTAGTTGCAAACGCTCTCCATGTGGAGCCAGCAAGTTTGTGGATGATATTGTTACGTGTCCTTAATTTGGCTGCTAGGTTGGTGAGATGCTTCCTATATGATAACGTTCGGTCAAGAGTAACTCCAAGATATTTGGGATTGGCATTATGAGGGAGAGGGCCTCCATTAAGAGACACTTTCAGGGTAGAATTTACTTGCCGATTGTTTAAATGGAAGACGCAGGTTTCCATCTTACTAGAGCTGAGCTTCAAGCACCACTTTTCGAAGTATTTGCATAGGACATCCAGGTCCGCATTTAAAGTTCTCTCTATCACATTAGCATCCGCATGTTGAGTAACTATTGCTAGATCATCAGCATAAGCAAACTGACGAGAGCTGGTAGTAGGTATGTCCGCAATATACAGATTAAACAATAATGGATATTATTATTAGCGTATGGCAAGGAAATTATATACATAATATATACAATATACACACAATAACAAAAAAAACATTTATTCACTTCAGGCATTAGAGTTATGCGTTATAGCTGAATGTCCAACTTTTGAACCAACTGCAGTGCCTCCGCTGTTGGTGATAGAAAGTCTTCCAGTCTACCTGGATAAGCCCGTCGTTGACACTCGCTTAAAATGTGGGGAATGGTCTGGCGAGGGGCTCCACAATCACATTCTGGAGATGGTACAAAGTTCCACTTATAGAGGGAATCCCTGCACCTTCCATAACCTGTCCTGATCCTGTTCAGTCTGGACCAAGTTGCACGCGGTAGTTGGAATCCGTTAGCAATTTTTTCTCCTCTGAAGATGTTATGTAGGGGCAAGTCAGTGGAGTTATTCCAGCGGCCTTTCCATTCCTCCAAAGCATCGAAGTTGGTGGATGTCTTCAGAGCAGCATCACAAAGAGGTGGATGTCGTGATTTCAATCTTTGGAGACTAAGAGCTGGTGTGTTGCCTAGAACAGGTAGCAGAGGATTCTTGCAGATCTTGTTGTACTCTCGAACAAGAGCACTGGATCTTCGTAAGTCAGGTGTCATTATACCAGACAACAGTGGGAGCCAGTGGACTGGAGTTGGTCTGATGGTGCCAGATATAAGACGCATGCTGGTATTCAATTGCGGGTCAATATACTTCGTATACGGGCTATTAAGCCACACTGGAGCACAATAGTCGGCAGTAGATAAAACCAGTGCTAAGGCTGAAGAGCGCAGGATGTTCGCATCAGATCCCCAAGTAGTACCAGTTAGCTTCTGAATAATATTGTTTCGGGTTTTCAGTTTCTTCGACAAGTTCAAAAGATGTTGCTTGAAGGATAAAGTCCGATCCAAGGTAACACCAAGATATTTCGGAAACCTATTGTGATTAAGTACTCCATTGAAAAAGGTAATATTTAGTTTGAAGTTAGCAAGCCGGTTACTCAAATGGAAGCAAGAGACCTCCGTCTTGGCTGTACTGGGTCTGAGTCTCCAGTTTCTGAAATACTCTGTCAGAGTGGATAAGTCCTTAATCAAAATGTCTTCAGTTTTCTCAATGATCTTGTGTTGTGTGGCCAGGGTCAAGTCATCAGCATAGCAGAACTTTCTGGATATTGTTTCTGGAAGATCAGAGATGTATAGATTAAACAGTAGTGGTGACAAAACTGATCCCTGGGGCAAACCATTATGCAGTTTTCTCACTGAGCTTTTCTTTTCACCTAAACAGACCTGAAATTTCCTGTCACTGAGCATGTTGTTGATAAGCTGTGCAATTATTCTGCAGGGTATAGCTCTGAGTAATTTATAAATCAATCCTTCCTTCCATACGGTATCAAAGGCAGCAGTGAGATCCGCAAAGACAGCAGATGTTTTAAGCTTTTGCTGGAATCCGGCCTCAATGTAAGATGTTAATGAACGTACTTGATCACAGCAGTTTCGGTTAGGTCTGAAGCCTGCCTGATCCACAGGAATGAGTTCTAAAATGGTTGACCCAATTCTGTTGTAGATAAGCCTTTCAAAGAGTTTGTAGCAACAGCTAAGGAGGGCTATTGGTCTGTAACTTTCAGGTCTATTTGCAGGTTTTCCAGGCTTCAATATGGAAATGATTTTAGCTTTCTTGAAGTCGGGTGGGATTTGTCCAGTCTGGAGAATATCTGTGAAGAACTGTGCCATCCATCTCTTTGCATTGTTTCCCATATGTATGAGGAATTCTGGATGAATTCCATCGAAACCAGGTGCCTTGCCAGGTTTTAGTTCTTTGAGGGCCTCTTGAACATCAAGTGCTGTAAAGGGACGTGAATAGCTAGACATGCGAGGTGTTGATGATTTCAGAGCACGAAGCTGGTATCTAACATACTTCGTATGCTTCTTATCAGATGGAGCTCGGGAAGTTGTTACAATATGGGAAGCTATTTGGTCTGGTGTCACCTGAGGTTGACTCTTTACTACTGGTGTACCTCCTCCTAGCCTTCTAAGAAGACCCCAGGCTTTTCTTCTAGAATGAGTGAAATCTAAGCTTTCGACTGTTTCAACCCATCTTTGTCTTCGGCAGTCATCCAAGCTAGCCAGAAGTTTGTCAGCAGTTTCTGCATCTCTGTTTTGTTCGAAATTCTTAAACAATTCCTCGCTCTCGGTATTCCAGCCAGGAATATATTCTTTCCGATAGCCCCTGGGCATACATTTCTTAGCAGTAGATATAACTGCGCCAACAAGACGTTGATAGCTTTGCTGATTTGGGGGAATCCAACGAATGCATTTATCGAGCTCCACAGAGAATGCAGACCAATCGGCTTTCTGGAAATTCCACCGGGGACGTGGCGTTGATCGTATAATGGGAACTGTGACACCAAATTCGAGTATTACTGGTCTATGCTGGCTATGAGGGAAATCTCCCATCACTTTGCGTGTAGTGTGCAATGGATTTCCATTTATATTGGAGCTGACAAAGCATAAATCTGGATTCGAATCTCTACCCCATGCAGCTGACCGAAAATTTCCTTGATCTTTAGCGTCAAATACTAGATGGAGGTTGTTACTTTCGCACCAGTCCATTAATTTAAGTCCACAATCATCTGTTTTAGAATACTTCCACAGTTCATGATGACTATTGAAATCCCCCACATAAATTGCAGGATGTTCTGCAGTTGGTACAACATATTGAGGCCATAAAATGCACGGCGGTTTGTAGATGTTGGCGATTGAGACATTATTCAGTCGGATGACAACCTGATGAACGTTTTCTTCTGTGCTTTGAGATAGTAGCTCAGCTTCTTTGATGTTATTACGGACATATGTGGCCACTCCATATGCTTCATGATAAGTTGCTCCTAGTGCTGTGTATCCAGCAATACGACCTCTAGTACGGAGTTGTTCTTCATTAGCAGCATGCGTCTCTTGAAGGACAGCAACATCTATGTTGTTCTCTCTGAGCATTTTTGATAGATAATCACACTTTGCTCTGCTGATGCTTTCTACATTGAGTTGGAAAATACGAATAGTGGGACCAATGTTTCTTGTTAAAGAGCTCTGAGAAGAGCTGTTTCCAAATGGTGTATTTGACATAATTTGATAGCCAGGAGATCCTAGGATAGACTGGCTGCCTATTGCTGTTGCTCGCTTAGCACCACCCGGGGGACACGTGCAGGGCAATGAGAAGGTAAATCCTGCGGACGTGAGCAACTTTCATCCCCCAAAAAACAATAATGGAGAAAGAACAGAACACGGAACATTGATATACCCAGAGACAGAATGATTCCCGCATTGTCTTGGTTACAACACTGATAGCACTATGCGTCTGGGAATAAAAATACAAATCGTATGAATAACGTGGCCAATATATCGGTCCGTGGTATTTCTTAGCAGAAGTGCCCTTGGCCGATATATTGGTCCCTGGTACTATAAGGACTAATATTCTTCAAATTATATCACAATTGACGTCAACTATTGATCAGATAAAACTAAACTTCAAACAAGAATTTTTTAGTAATGATACCCACAAAGGCGTTTTCGGTTTGTACGTAACCGATCTACACATTTAAAGAATACAATTTAAAAGATCTTCATAATAAAAATAATAATAGTTGTTGATTCTTTTAGTAGCTTTGCAACATCGTGGTCATGTATCCCCGTGTATTTGTATGTGTGTAGAAAAAGTCTGATACCTGTGTCACTTTGGTGTCTGAACTAGTGTGTGTATTTGTAATCGAGGTAGAATTTGGGTAGAAAGCAGCCGTGGCCTTACATGGGGTACCATCCCAGCATTTGTCTGAAGTAGAAGTGGGAAACCAAAGAAAACCACTTCTAGGATGGCTGAGGCAGGAATCAAACCCGCCTCTTCTCAGTTTTGCCTCAAGAGGCTGAGTGGACCCTGTTCCAGCCCAAAGACCAGAATTAAATTTCTTGGCAGAGCTGACAATCGAACCTGTGTCTCCGCGGTGACAGCTAAGAATTCTAGCCTCTATGCAACGAGGCGGATGGAATAATAATAATAATAAAAAAGTACGAGCCTTACAGTAGTCGCATATGATGTGTAACATCTGACATAGAAGAAACCTCACGTGAAATTGTTGATACACCGGTATTTTATACTATTATTGGCACAAATATTAATCTATTGTAAAAGGGAGTGTTTTACAGATATTGTAGTTTATAATACGGAACTCATTTTATTAGATGATTTGTAGCTTCCACCAGCACTAGCCTAAATAAAGAATACGATATGGATCAACTAGATTAATAGACGCGACACCGCTCATAACCTTAAATCTATCTATATATATAAAGCACAAAGTTTGTCTGTCTGTCTGTGTGTCTGTCTGTCTGTTATGTATACAAATCTACACCGTTTCACCGATCTGAACCAAAATGTGTATACTTACCCTTTGGAACCCTGCGGGTAACCATGTCAACATTAAATTTCGGACAGACCACCCTATGCCCTGCATTTAGGCCCTTTTGCACAAATCTACACCGTTTCACCGATCTGAACCAAAAGTTGTATATTTAACCATTGGAACCCTGCGAGTAACACTGTCCACTTGAAATTTCGGACAGACCACCCCATTCCCTGCATTTAGGCCCTTTGGTCCAAATCCACACCGTTTCACCGATCTCAACCAAAATTTGTATATTTACCCTTTGGAACCCTGCGAGTAACACTGACCACTTAAAATTTCGGACAGACCACCCCATTCCCTGCATTTAGGCCCTTTGGTCCAAATCGACACCGTTTCACCGATCAGAAACAAAATTCGTATTCTTACCCTTTGGTGCCCTGCGAGTAACACTGTCTGCTTGAAATTGCGGACAGACCACTCCATTCCCTGCATTTAGGCCCTTTGGCCCAAATCTACACCGTTTCACCGATCTCAACCAAAATTTGTATATTTACCCTATGGAACACTGCGACTAACACTGTCTGCTTGAAATTTCGGACAGACCACGCCATTCCCTGCATTTAGGCCCTTTTTGCACAAATCTACACCGTTTCACCGATCTGAACCAAAATGTGTATACTTACCCTTTGGAACCCTGCGAGTAACACTGTCTGCTTGAAATTGCGGACAGACCACTCCATTCCCTGCATTTAGGCCCTTTGGCCCAAATCCACACCGTTCCACCGATCTCAACCAAAATTTGTATATTTACCCTTTGGAACACTGCGACTAACACTGTCTGCTTGAAATTGCGGAGAGGCTACTCCATCCCCTGCATTTAGGCCCTTTGGCACAAATCTACACCATTTCACCGATCTGAACCAAACTTTGTATACTTACCCTTTGGAACCCTGCGAGTAACACTGTCCACTTACAATTTCGGATAGACCACCCCATTCCCTGCATTTAGGCACTTTGGCACAAATCTACACCGTTTCACCGATCAGAACCAATAATCGGAAACTTACCCTTTGGTACCCAGCGAGTAACACTGTCTGCTTGAAATTGCGGACAGACCACTCCATTCCCTGCATTTAGGCCCTTTGTCCCAAATCTACACCGTTTCACCGATCTCAACCAAAATTTGTATATTTACCCTTTGGAACACTGCGACTAACACTGTCTGCTTGAAATTGCGGAGAGGCTACTCCATCCCCTGCATTTAGGCCCTTTGGCACAAATCTACACCATTTCTCCGATCTGAACCAAACTTTGTATACTTACCCTTTGGAACCCTGCGAGTAACACTGTCCACTTACAATTTCGGATAGACCACCCCATTCCCTGCATTTAGGCACTTTGGCACAAATCTACACCGTTTCACCGATCAGAACCAATATTCGGAAACTTACCCTTTGGTACCCAGCGAGTAACACTGTCTGCTTGAAATTGCGGCGAAGCCACTACATCCCTTGCATTTAGGCTGTTTGGCACAAACCTACACCGTTTCACCGATCTGACCCCAATTTTATATACTTACCCGTAGAACCCGACAAGTAACACTGTTCACTTAAAATTTCGGACAGACCACACTATTCCCTGCTTTTTGGCCCTTTGGCAGAAAACTACACCGTTTCACCGATCTCAACCAGATTTTACATAATTACCCTTTGGAACTCGACGAGTAACACTGTCCACTCGAAATTTCGGACAGACCACTCCATTCCACGCATTTAGGCCCTTTGGCACAAATCTACATCGTTCAACGATCGAAAACAAAATGTGTATACTTACCCTTTGGAACCCGATGAGTAACACTGTCCACTTTAAAATTTGGACAGGCCACTCCATTCCCTGCATTTTGGCCCTTGGCACAAAACTACACCGTTTCACCGATCTCAACCAGATTTTACATAATTACCGTTTGGAACTCGACGAGTAACACTGTCCACTCGAAATTTCGGACAGACCACTCCATTTCCCGCATTGAGGCCGTTGGGTACAAATCTACATCGTTCACCGATCGAAAACAAAGTGTGTATACTTACCCTTTGGAACCCGATGCGTAACACTGTCCACTTGAAATTTCTGACATACCACTCCATTCCCTGCATGTAGCTCAGGAATTCCTCGGGGTTGCCAGCTTCCTAACTCACCAGTCATGAGCCCTTGAGGGTGTACCAGAAGTGGTGGGTCTACACACACCCTGCCTCTTTGAGGGCCTTGAGCAGAAGACAGGAGATATTATGAAAAGGAAAAGAAGCCAGACCCCTCGAAGAATGAGGGTATCGGGAAAGATGAGACAAAGCCAATTAAGGCGGAAAATTGAAAGACTCCTTAGCCCTCGGATACCCTAATACAGTCTGGGTCGGAAGAGTACAAGAGTTGACCAAGGGAGGCCGACAGGAAAGAGAACTGAAATGAGCCCGGCACCAGGAAGTAGAAGCGATGCCAGACTCAGCTGGGGTTCCGTGGTCGCCAACCCACGTCCCACAAGTTGTGAGACCCTGGGGGGCGTCAGTTGTGAGAATAGCTTGCTGATTCATCGCGAGGTGACTTGAGAGTACTTTCCAAAGCCCGCCGTGTTATCTCCTGCTGTCTATGCTGATGCCAGCACAGGGCCGTTGCGAAACAGTGAGTGATTCCCGGTCAATCTGTATAGGACGGGGAACCCCGAACGTGTGTCATCATATTTCGTCATCATCTGCGATCATCTCAGGTTCGTGCAGCTTGGACCTATATTCTTTGTCTTGCAGTACGCTCTTTCACTAGACGCATCCAGTACAGGCCTAAGCCAGAAAATAAGGTTGAGACTTTGGAAGACATCGAAGCTCGACACCTGAATTACCTATATCAGTTTTAAAATAATACCATGTTCGTTTAGTAGTCATTTTTTCATTACCTTATTATTATCATCATAAGTGCAAATGACCTAGATGTTACGCGCATCATACCAATAATCACCGCCGCATAAAGTCTTTCTCGACTGTGATTTTTAAAATATTTATTTTTGGTTGGTTGGTTCTTAAGTTTAGGGGCTGCGACAACGCGGTCATGTAGCCCCGTGTACTTTGGGTGTGTGTAGAATCTGTCTGATAACCGGTGTTATTAGTGTGTGTTATCTGTTTTTTAATTTAAGTACAAACTGCAACTTAGAATTCTTCAAATAGTTCGTACTTTTGCCGCCAAGCGCCACCGTCAACGACTACTAGGCCAAGTTCGGAACTTAGCTACTAGACGCCACTGCAGTCGGCTCTTGGCAACGGACGTAGACATCTATGAGCGTTGTTTATCTATCCAATTTAGCTTCACACAGGTGTAATTAGTTGAAGGTTCTTTAACATGCCATAAATCTGACATGGGACCGCCGGCTTTACTTCCCCTCCGAAGAAAGGCATACTGACGGATTTTAATTCTCTTAAAATATCCGACGGCTTCGGCCGGGTTTGAACCCGCTATCTTGGGCATAGAAGCTCAGCATGCTAACAAATACGCCACCGAAGCCGCCATATAGTTATTTTTATTACAGTACATTGTGTACATTATACGTTGAAGTGTCAATTCAATACCGGTAGTAGTTTCCCTTATCATCCTCATCATAAGAGCAAATGACCTACAGTAGATGTTACGCCCATTACACCATTAATCACCACACACAATAAGTCTTCCTCGCCTGTGAATTTTGAAATATGTATTTCTATTACGGTAATTTGTAAGTTTGACGTGTCAATTCAACAGTATTTTTTATTATTATCCTTATCAAAAGGGCAAATGACCCAGATATTACTCCCTCATTGTCTTTGGGGGCAAATGACTTACATTTTAAGTCCATTATATTTCTAAGGAGACCTTAAAACATTATCATCATTCCACCGGGCGAAGCCGGGTACTACTGCTAGTTCCTTATAAACAGGTCCTCTTCATTCACAGACCAACACGTAATTTCATATGGATTCTGTTAAAATGAGTCATATTGATATGATAAATATCGTTTAAAATGATAATCTGGTAGCAAAAATATCCTCCCCGTCCGGGATTCGAACCCAGATCTCTAGATTCACAGTCATAAGCACTAAACCCCCGGCTATTTCGACTACGGAAATATTGTGCACAAGATGTCGACTTATTTCCACGTTCCAATAATACTGCATTACGGGATTAAGTTTCATTTATATTTTGCTTGTTTCGATAATGTTCCTGCGTGAAATTGAGTTTAAAATGCCTTATGAATAGGCCCTCTTGTGAGTAAAGAGAATGTATGCAGTAATAGTTCAAGAAGGCTTGCACAATTCTCGTATAACCACAATGATTATATTATATTGATGACTGCATTACCGTTATGTGGGTTAATATTTGAAGGAAGGAAGCTTGTAGTTTAACGTGACCGTTAATCTCGCGATCATAAGCCACGGGACCTCCGTTTTACGTGGAATCCGAACCACAGGACATGGCATTTCACATCGAAAATCTCACATGCATTGACCGGGAATCGAACCCGGTCCGCCTTGGTGAGAGGCATACAGCTTGACCGCTGCGCCACCACGCCCCTGGTTAATATTTGAATAGCCATTGTGCAGAAACATAATACCGGCAATGCCGACTACTTACAATGTTTGATATTAAGGCATTTTACCATTTAAATACTGATATGAAGACTTCGAACATGTGCCATGTCATTTGTTTCAATCACTTGACACCAGAGTTTGCATGAGCGTTTTCCGTTCAGTATGTCATACATTCCACATGGCTGAGAGTACGTCATAGTATCAATTTCTGACACCACGCGCTCATTGTTTCTCGTACCACTGCCAGCTGGGCCTTACAACTGATCGCTGGATCGATCGATCGAGCGGGCAGTGCATACTTCCGTTTTCCACCACTGCCAGCTAGTACACTTCCGTTCGATCGATCGAGCGGGCAGTGCATACTTCCGTTTTCCACCACTGTCAGCTAGTACACTTCCGTTCGATTGATCGAGCGAGCAGTGCATACTTCCATTTTCCACCACTGCCAGCTAGAACACTTCCGTTCGATCGATCGAGCGGGCAGAACATACTTCCGTTCGATCCACCACTGCCAGCTCGATCGTTCCGATCCACTTCCGTCCCCAATTTTCAAAATCACTCCCACAAAACTATCCAGTAACTGAGCGGAAAGATGTTACACATCAATAATAATAATACTAATACTAACAATAACCATAATCAGGATGCATTGGTGCAAGATGACCATTGCAGATACGGTTGCCCAACATCTGAGGCTGTTCGGCATATTATACCAGGTTGTCGCCAGTTTGCAGGGACAAATACATGAAGCATACCATCTTCATAGATGTGGCGATCCCAAACAGTGGCAACATGCTAACAAAGCATGTTGAAAAGCTGTCAAAATACACAGAGCTTTCAGAACTGATAAGGAAGCAATGGCACATGGCACAATTTAGGACAGTTCCTATTATTATCTCCAGCACTGATGTGATTCCCAACAACTTAAAGGAATCGCTCACGGCGTTGAAATTAGACCCAGGCCTTTTCAAACTGATGCAGAAAACAGTCATACTTTCTACGTGTCGCGTAGTAAGGCTGTTCTTGGGCAATCAGGCCTGAAGCAGTGAGGGAAATATGAAGCTACTACTCAATGCAGTCACCGAGAATTTGCTCCTTGTGATATGTACGGTATCTGGGATTGTAAATGTTTTCTTTCCAGCAAGTGCTGAGAATGTGTAAGCGCATGCGCAAAATAAATAAATAATAATGTTTCGGGTTTTACGTCCCTTTATAGCCACTACGGTTTTTAGAGACGCAAGGGTGACGTAATTTTGCCCTGAGGGGATTTTTAACGTTTCAGTAAATCTACTGACACGGCACCCTCGCATGTACAGACCCTCAAATGCCAACTGCGCCGGGATTGATCCTGAAACCTGGGACACGGCAGGCGACTGACAAGTATTGGGCGATACATCCAGTATATAAAATTATGAATAACAGTAGCATCTGAGGTTTATAGGCTAGCTAGTTCCTTTAGGTTTCAAATAAAATGTCTGACGTTCCCAGTTCACACAAGAGCTTTCAGTACTGTGGTCAGCAATTACACTGAAGAAAATGGAAATTGCAATACCCAGAAGGAGTGTTGCTACATTGCTGCAATTGAACATGCAGGACGAGTGTTCGGTTGTGATTCGATGATTACACTTTCAGGTCCCTCTGACCACAAGTTTGGACAACAATCAATACAGGATGTGCCCACCACGAGCTGCAATACATTGGTGAATTAAGCGAGGCATGGAGTCAATAAGGCCCTGGATCGCTCCCTGAGGAATTGTGGCCCATGCTTGCTGCACTGCACGGGTCAGTTGTTTCAGAGTTGTGGGCGGCCGAGCACGGTTGGCCAGTTGTCGACCCATCATGCCCCACACATGCTCAATAGGAATGGGGTCCGGGGATCTGGCGGGCCATTCTAAGGTTGTGATGACGTGGAGAGCTTCTCTGGAGATGCGTGCAGTGTGAACCCGGGCATTGTCCTGCTGAAACATCCCATTAGCAATGTTCGCCATCATAGGGACAACCACTGGATTGAGTACCCTATCAACGTACTGTCGAGCAGTCATAGTGCCCTCAACAAGCACTAATTGTGATTTCACATTAAAGCCAATAGCTCCCCAGACCATAATGCTTGGTGTTGGCCCTGTGTGCCTCTCGACAATAAGGTCTGGGCGGCCCCTCTCCCCGGTATGTCGGCGCACACGATTCCGGCGATCACTGCGGGCAAGACAGAAGCGCGATTCATCACTAAAGACGACCCTGTGCCATTCGTCGAACCACGTCGATCGTTCTCGACACCAGTCCAGCCTTACTCGTCGCTGTTGTGGGGTCAATGGAACACCTTCTGCAGGGACACGGGATCGTAAGCCAGCTGCACGCAGGCGATTACCAACTGTTTGTTGTGTAATGTGGGGTGCCACAGCTGCTCGAATTTGCACTGCTGTTGCATGGGGTTCCATCCGGGTCATCCGAATGATGCGGCGATCCTCTCTCACAGTTGTCTATCGCGGGCATGTGCCAGGTCTACGAGTGTGGGTACCTTCATTTGACCACTGCTGCCATACACGTTGTACCGTAGATGCCTGTCGGCCAACACGTGCAGCGACAGTCCTTAGCGATAATCCAGCCTCACACAGCCCAATTATCCGAGCCCTCTCAAATGGCGACAGTTGTTGATAGCGTGCTCTTCCTTGTCGTCGAGGCATGTTTGACGGGGATCACTTCACTGCACAGACTGCAAGTCAACTACGCTACACCAGGGTCCGTATACTGGAGTTGATTGCTTCGCGACCAATCACGTGGGGAGACCTGTAGCAACAATCCAATGGGTCTGAAACTTTGATCGTTTTCATACCTGCATGGCATCGTTCCATATCTTGAAAATCAACACAAATGACCAATGCCTTCATGGTGCTGCAATTTCCATTTTCTTCGGTGTACTATTAAGATGCTCATTTTATCTTCACTTATATTACTCTTAAATATAATATATTTTTCTAAAAAAATTCATTTGTTCCAGCTGTTGAAACTCAAGCAGCATGGGCGTACGCTCTAGATGTAAATCTACTGGCTGCAGGATTCAGCAACCCTCCAAACACCAATGGTGGCAGTGGAATCTACTCAGGCAGACTTGGTCCGTTGAATGTCACTTTACCATTAGTACAATCCATCGCTATGTTAATCCATACGGTTCCTAAGAAACCGGTTCGGAGCACTATATCTGAGAAGTCAAGCAATACCAGATTCTCATACCCTCAAGCCGGGGGTCTTCCTGCTCTTCTGCCGTTGTCTGAAGTGGCCACCAGCACGATTGGTGAGTTCAAGTTCTACCAGGATGACTTCAGTCAGTATGAGACCGTACTCCTAGATACAAATATTGACAAAAATACCACTCAACGTAAGAGCATCGATTTGTGTCACGGTGATTTCTGCTGCCGATTTGATGTCTCCACGGAGAGAAATCGAGAAACATGTCAAGAAGTAGATACCTGCGATGTCAACGATCGTGATGGTCTCTATTACAGAATTGGTGTGTTCGATGGCGTCAGAAGCTTTGCAGGTATACGGGTGGCAGGACTACAGGTGTGTGGAATTATTCCGTGCACAAACAGAGAGGACGTTACTACTTGTGGAAAAGTTGAAAGTGGCTCTCCAGTGGCCAGCATTGTCTTCAAATCAATTCACATAAGGGGAGCCAAATTCCAAAGATATTCATCTCTACAGATGCCAACCACGTTTACTGCATCCCTGCGTCCTCTTCCTTCCAGTGCTTATGACTTTAACGTCATCAAGGCTCAGGAGGAAGGCAAGAATGAAGTAGAGCTGCGCACGAAGGAAGACGTGAACGCCTTGATCGGATTGGCCGTGTATGGTCGTGTGTTTGATCGGGATGGCTACTCCACGCCACAGCCGTCAGCGACCAGTGGCGCGTCCAGGCGCTAGTGTTTGTACATTCATTCTGAAAATATGACCATCCTCGTTCCTGTACAATGACCTTTGTTAACCTCTTAAGTGCTGATGTGTCTGCAACCTCAGTGTTGTATGGTTTCATTCGCATGTGAAATAAAAGTGGAGAAGCCGTAATTAACTTACCAGGGCGGTCTTAAAATGTCTCTAGGTTTTGGGACATTATTAATCAAAATGCAAATTTAAAATCTAAAAGGATGGCATATCGGCTTTCATGGGCAGTGAATTAAAAACTCAGCAATTTGTGCCGTGTCTTGTTTGGGGTTTCACCTAGCACACCAAGCTGGCTCATCAGCGGACTCTTGGTGTCCCCGCCCGGACTCCCACAGGAGTAGCGAACTGCACGCTAACTCCCTTTTTATGAAGCGCACCTGTGCCTCTTTACTGTGAAACCCCACACAAGACACGGCACAAACCTAGAATAATTGCCGAATTTTTAATTCACTGGCTTTGAAAGCCAATTTACCATCCTTTTGGAAGCCTTCATAGGGAGGTAATGGCTGCTTGAGATTTTAGTTCTTAGTGTTTCTACATTCATTCTGAAAATATGACCATCTTCGTCCCTGTACCTTTGTGAAACTCTTAAGTGCTGAGTTAGCCGTCTGCAACCTCAGTGTTGAATGGTTTCATTTGCATGTAAAAAAAAAATGCAGAAGTCGTAATTATTAACTTATCAGGGCAGTATTAACCCATTATAGGTGAGTTGTCTGTATATTTACCACATACTATAAGGACTATTTACGAATATATTGTCAAAGATATTGATGGTTGAATCTTTCGGCCATATATCAAAGAATTTGTTTTGAAAGCGTCAACATTTTTGAGTACCAAATATTAGACCTAAAGTGCTTGATATTAAAAAAAAGAATAATAAATTAAAATCAAAGAGCGAAAATAATAAAATATGATAATGAAACTAAGAATTAAAAAAATAAGCTTATAAAAATAAACAAGCTCATAATATTTAAATTATAATAATTTTATAAATTAATTTTGAGACTGTAAAAATATTGTAAAAATTAAAATTATCAAAATAAATATGAACATTGAAATGTTAAAGAGAGCAAACATTAAAATTAACAACATTTAAGTAGGCTATTATAATAAAAATATAATAATTACAAATAAAATGTCTTCAATAATATTCTGGCCTATAAAGGGTTAAAATGTCTCTAGCTCTTGGGTAATTATTAATCAGAATGCAAATTCAAAATCTAATATATTAATTCTAATTTTGAGAAAAATCAAAATTGTTGTGCCCACGCTTGCTGGTAAAGGGCCCAAAATTAAATTATTTCCTAACATCAGTAGGCAACTAATACATATTGTTGTTGTTGTTGTTATTGTTTTTGTTGTTGTTGTTGTTGTTGTTTGAGACTTCAGTCTTTTGACTGGTTTGAGGCAGCCCTCCATTCATCCCTGTCCTGAGCTAATCGTTTCATCTCTACATAGCTACCACACCCTACATCCGACGCAATCTGTTTAACATTTTCTAACCTTGGTCTACCCCTACAGTTCTTATCTTCTATCCTTCCTTTCCATAACTAAAATTGCTACTCCTGAGTGTTTTATTGTGTCCTCTTTTCTTCATTAGCAGTCACCAGAAACATATCTCCTCTCCCAATCACCTTAATACCTCTTCGTTTGTAACCCTATCTACCCATCTGATCTTCATCATCCTGTAACACCACATTTCAAACACTTCAATTCTCCTCTTTTTTGCCGCTCCAACAGTCAAGTTTCACTTCCATAGAGTGCCACGCTCCAGATAAACGCTTACAAAAATGACTTCCTAATACCTAAATCTATATTCGATGTCAACAGATCTATTATCTGTATAAATTCTTTCCTTGCTTGCCCTAGCCTACTTCTTATATCCTCTTTGCTTTGTCCATCACTGGTTATTTTGCTTCCTATGTAACAGAAGTCTCCTACTTCCTTACTAGTACAAAATGTCATATTCCTTGATTCAAATTTACAACAGGTGAAAAGACGTGCTTGTTCTGCCATGCTTGTTTACATCTCAGATGAACTCCAGCTATAGATGATTGTCTGGAGACTTGTACAAAGTGATATGTCATTGTCTTCTGGAAGAACTGATATCGCGCCAGGAGATGGCAGTCGGGTTTGAACTGCAGTTGGCTTCCCACTGACTGCGTATCGCGCATTCCAAAAACATTAAGTTGGTCACTGTTCCCATTACTCTACCTGATACTGCCACACTGTTAAAAGTAAACACAAAGGCTTGTAAGAATATCGACAGTAGGAAGGAAGGTAGCAATACACACACACGTGAAGCCAGATAACAAATTACCATGCAGGAAGTAGCAGCAACTGACTGCCAGCCGATATATTTACGTTTGGAATAGGCGGGCCGCACATGCGTACTGCAAGACCCCCCTTTCCACGTCACAGCGTCTTGAACTGCCATCTCCTGGCGCGATGCAATTAAACATCCAACCTCAAGTAGTACAACATAATGCCCAACAGATGGCAGAACATGCCAGGGATCGATTTGGCACTTAAGAGTGAACTATATAAAAATAAATTATCGTGCTCCGTCTATAGACGAGCGTAGAAATTAAATAAATTAAAAACAATCTTCTATCCAGAGTATATCATAGAAGTTTAAATATTGGAGGTAATCTATTAAAAGAAGCTTTTCAGTCGGTCAACACGGTTCACAGTAGGGAGTGAATTGATGTGGACGTCAGTGCAGGAACATCCCGAAATCAGCTAAGTCTAAAATAACACATTATCAACTCAGTTAAATTTGAGTGTTTCTCAATCAGCTAATCAACTAATCAGCTACAAAACACTTATTGCGTAAATAGTAAATTTTAATAGTAATGGCAATGAACAAAACAGTTGTAGTCGTTTAATTGGCAGCAAAGACCTTGAATTTCAAAGGGCTATTTAACTTATTTCAAAGTCCATGTAAATCTTCCTAGGAAATAAGTAGGCCTAATACTAAAAATCATGTTTGTTGTAAAAACAGTTTCTATCCCAAGTTGTTTTATGTTGTATCTATTAAACTGTGGTTTTATATTAAATTAGTGCCTTTATTTGTATTGTTGCGCCTCCACTAATTTTTGTGTCCCCACCTGATGGCCGATCAACGGTTCCCCAAAATCAAGTACCAGGATCATTATCGTGTCCTCACTGATAGCTTCTGATAGGGATTACAGTACACCCCTATTACACAAGGAAATGGGAGTGGGAGGAAATTCAGGATTCAGGGAATGCTCCCCAATGAAAGAGATTGAAAACTTAACTCCCAGTTTATTCAGTAAGGGAGTAAAGTAATCTGCCACCGTGGGTACGAGGATTGAATTTATTATAATTTAATCCTGAAATGAAATAGAAATATTGGCTCTCGCCTGTTTTCTCAGCTTCGCTAGCTATGGTGCTCCCAAGTACCGCCTCAGTTCCGTGCCCCTTGGTCATCGAGCGTTCGATGACCCAACTTGCCCGATCTCCAGATCAGCAGGTAATCGACCTCTGTCACAGTAATTAGGCTTCCGTCTCTGCAGTGCCTGACTGCCCCTCTCACCTGAGTCACAGCGTTTTTAATAAGGCTGACCAAGTTCAACTGGGGTTGAATGTCCAATACGGTTTCGCCTTGAACCGACAACGGGACATAACAATATTTCATCATAAAAATCAAATTATATTCTTCTTCTTCTTATTTTTGCGTTTTGCCCATTATAGAGCGCGCTTGAACTTGTTTTTCGGCTTGATGATATTCGCCTTCCTATCTTCCCAAAATCTCTTCATGGAGTCACTGTGCTGCTTCTTCCGTTCTTCTGTCCACTTGGTTCCAGTCCTGCCACTAGTTTTCACCCTAAACTCGTGCTTTGTTACTGCGGTCCTGAAGACTTTGCGGTTTCTCAGAATATTTTCTCCGATGTTCAACTCTTGCAGGTCCTCTCTTGATTCATCCAGCCAGGCTATCCTTGACTTCTGAGAATTTATTACATTGAATAACCTCTTTGTAAGTCTATAATCGTCCATCCTGAAGAGGTGTCCATAAAATGTTAAACGTCTTCTTCGTACAGTGTTGCTGAAACTATCTGTGTGACGGTATGGATCTGAATTTCGTCTTTTAATCCAAATTCCGTTTTCTTGTATGGGGCCGAATATTTTTCTAAGAATTTTACGATCTTGCTTTTCTATATTTGCAATTTTAGAATGACCTCCTAATGCTATGGTTTCTGAAGCATATAGAGCTTCCGGTAGTACAACTGTTTTGTAGTGTTTCAGTTTTGCATTATGTGACATTACTCTTTTATTATAGTGATCCCATGTTAGTCTGAATGCTCTCAAATTATATTCTAAATTTTCAACTTTTTTTTTTCTTTGAAAGTTGAAGGGTCTGATTAACCTAACTTAAACTTTCTCTGTAGGCTGAGAGATGTGGGATTTTTTTAAGGAATTAGTCTTCTTCAATTTACTCAGCCTATCTATTAGGTTCATTTCGCCTGGATTCTTTTGTGTTAATACGGTATATTGGATAAGGCATATAAAATCACTGGGTCCTTTTCTATCGGTCCAGCAACATAGCAGCGCAGCAATATATATCTCAGCGAGATGAGTCACTACGCCACTAATGTATAATACCGCTGCGCTGCTAGACCGATAAAATTGACACTGTATGAAACAGTTTTTCATAAAGCAATCTGTTGTCTAACGCAATAGAGAGCTCTGATATGATACTCACCCCTTGGCAAGATTCGTCTTAATTACGTCGTCTGAGTTGTCGACTTAAATGTTCTAAAAGTTCGTTCAGCCGCCATCTTGAATGTATAGTCTGTTCTTTTGCCTTCGCCATACAAGGCCATATATAGGTCCTACATTGTCATTGTGGGGTTTGAAGCCATTTTTCAGTGTTGCCTTAGTAAACAAGAGTTTAGTGCTTTTCAGTCGGTCAACAAATTATTAATCTCATGTAATTTATTTCAGGATTAGGGCATAACCCAGCTCTTTTGGGTACATTCGTGTTGACCGACTGAAAAGCACTAAACTCTTGTTCCTACATTGTCACTAAGTTTCGTTACTGTAGCTCTTAAGTGTTGAAAGTTATTTGTTTTTATATTTTATAAATTCAAGATGGTGACAGCGTGTAACATACAGTTTTATATAGTTATCACGTTGACAAAGATTGACTAAAGAGGGTACGTATATAAAGCTATCTGAATGCCAAACATAGTGAACAATGACTCTTGTATCATAAGTTACGGCTTATAATGCTGGCATGATTCACATGGACGCCATATTGAAAATGTTTCGATGATGAACTTGTAGTTTGGGCACAGGATGCATTCCAAATGAATGTTTTTGTCCAAATATTTGGTAGAGATCCAATGATTAGTTTAGTCAAAATTTGATTTAAATTTTGAACATTTGGGTGACCGCCATTTTGTTCTCAATGAGATGGCGGCAATACAAAACATCACTCTGTGGTTTCCTTTACTAGTTAGTGCTACCTCTGTACTAAATTTGGTTCAATTCGGTTTCGTTGTGTTTGAATTAATAGAGGTGACAGACATACACACAGACACACGCATATTTGGCCCGAGTAGATTTATTTATTTTCAAACTCGAAAGTAGGCTGAAAACACGTTAACGCACAATTGGCTGGCTGCGTGGCGCAACGGATATTGTCTGGCATACTGTGCGCAAGGTTTACGAGATCCAATGCATGCGCAGTCAGCTGACATTTGAGGGTGCTTAAATGTGAGGGGGTCTGTAGATTTACTGGTGCGTTAGATATCCCCCTCAATACAAAATTCCAGCACCCAGGCGTCTCTAAACAGACACAGTAGTTAAATGAGATGCAAACCCCGCATTCTTCTTCTTTCTTCGTTGTGTCCATTCACAGAAAGCGTTTGAACTTGTTAGTTGTTTTTTGTTTTATTATTTAACTAGCAACCCGACCCAGCTTCGCCCGGGAACAGTTATGAATGCATTACGTGATATGCGTTTTTTTTCAATGTCAATGAACAACGACCAATATCTTTTTTACGTCTCGGTATGATGGGTTAAAATCACTGACTGAACTATTAATTATATTATCATGGAGATGCATGTTCAACAAATTCTTGTCAGACGTAATTTAAGAATGGCGAGGTGCATGAAACACAAATCCCCCTTCCGTCCAATCTTAACTTGACTGTGAATTTTGCGGAATGAAAAGTTCACAGGCGAAATGAAGAAAAGCCGAGTTGCACTTCCAGGGAAACTCCAAACACAACCACTCTTCTCTTAAGTTTTTAACTCAACACGACTCGACAGTTTGCTGCTGGCTGTATCTGGGGCAATAAGCTCGTCCGCTAGCTAAGCTGTAACTGGGGTGATAGACTCGCCCCTAGCTAGCTCGTAAACTGTCGCCTCAGTAACTGAATGGAGATTGTTGGAAGAAATTAAAACGTAAAAACTCTTATAGTGGTCGATGTATTGAAGATGGACATATGCTCTCGCGGCCTTTTTTGTAGAACTTTCCATGCTGAACAATTCTTACACTTATAGTATTTAGATATTTTTTAACGGTTTGCCCATCGTAAGCTTACAAAGCGTTCGGACGCCAGGTCTTTTTTCGACTTTTCCACTGAAATCGTTACTGCTCGTCTTCCTTTGGTCATGAATGAATTATTTTCTACAGAAATCATCCTCGAGATATTCTTTACGGAATGGTGAAAACCGCATCAAAATCCATCCAGCGGTTCTCGAGTTTACCCGTAACATCCAAGAATCGGGGACTTTGTTTTATACTAAGTAGAGATGAAGGTTGTAGGCTAACTGTAATTAGGAGTGGGACGTTTTCCTGGAAGGAGTGTGAGGGGAAAATGGAGAAAACTACTGATATCGCGCCAGGAGTTGACAGTTGGGATTGAACTGCGTAGGTCTTCACGCTCACTGCGTATTGCGCATTCCAAAAACATTCAGTTGGTCACTTCTTGCTTCACACACTCAGCACATTCCTTATTTCACTGCCTGCGTGTCGTCTGCTGCAATAATAACCATTGACATGCGGGTAGCCGATATATTTAAGTTTGGAATAGGTGGACCACGTATGCGTACTGCAAGAGCCCCGCACCCCGTCACAGCGTGTTTAACTGCCACCTCCTGCCGCGATGACAGTACTGTTTACGTTCGTAAGGCCACTATCAGTGCCAGGATTTGACTTTCGGAGTCCAGACTTTCAACTTTCCATAGGAATCGAGGTGCTTGACTCAATGCACACAGCACAGCTGGACCCGAGCAGAGAAGTAAGAAATATCGCTAAGTGCGCAATTGACGAAGTAGTTTGCATGACATTCGGTGAGTATTCGTTGTTGTTGTTCATTCTTTTATGGACTTTGCGACATCGAGGCAATATAGCCCCGTGTACTTGGGTGTGTGTAGAAATTATATGATAACTTGTGCCTCTGTGATGTCTTTAAAAGTGTTGGTTGGTTGGTTCCTCAGTTTAGGGGCTGCGACAACGCGGTCATGTAGCCCCGTGTACTTTGGGTGTGTGTAGAATCTGTCTGATATCCGGTGTTAATTGTGATGGCTGTATTAGTGTGTGTATCTGTTTTTAATTCAAGTAAGGACTGCAACTTTGAATTCTTCAAATTGTTCCTACTTTTGCCGCCAAACGCCACCGTCAACGACTACTAGGCCTAGTTCAGAACTTAGCTACTAGACGCCAACGCAGTTGGCTCTTGGCAACGAACATAGAAACCTAACAGCGTTGTTTACTTTCCTAACCTATACAATTTAGCTTCACACAGGTGTAATTAGTGGAAGATTCTTTCACATGCCATAAATCTATGACATGGGACCGCCGGCCTTACTTCCCCTCCAAAGGAAGGCATACTGAGGGATTTTAACGCTCTTAAAAAATCCGACGAATTCGGCCGGGTTTGAACCCGCGATCTTGGGCAGAGAAACTCAGCATGCTACCAAATTGTAACACTGCGTGAACCGCGAACCAACGATAAAATTTACTTAACTACTGAAATTAGCCAAAATACCTTCTGTAATGATAGTCTACGAATTACTGTAAATCTGGTAATGGTGTAGTTTTCTCCTCCACTGTCTAGCCTATAACCCACCAACCATCCTCTCATTTTAGACCACGACTTAGGCCGTATACCAGGTGAATCAGCTGTCCTTAACAATATGGTTTTATGTAGCCCAACTAGTGGTGTTATCAGGATAGACTAGATGAATAAGCTGACAGAAACAGTCTCATAATCAATAGAAAGAAGACAGTTCAAATGGTTTTCCGGAAATGAGGAAGAATAGCGGCAATTGACAGGATACCAAGCAATGAAACAGTCTTGGAACTTATGAATTCTTGTAAATATTTAGGGTTCACTTTTCAACCATCTGTTAATTCCTTCAGAAGCCATGTGAGGGAAAGGTCCTTGGTAGCTATCAGAAACATATATGATGTCACCGATCCCACTAAATTGTCTCTAAGAACAGCAATGACGCTATTCTATGCAAAGGTTCCTCCAGCCCTAACTTATGGGTTGGAATTATTATGGGATTACCCAACACTATCCGACCTCACAGTTGTAGAAAATGTCAAGGCGAGATTCTTGAAAAGAACTTTGGGAATCTCAAAAATGTCTCCCCCCAGGCTAAAATATGAACTAGCTGGAGAAACATTTCTTATCAAAGATTTAAGAATTAGATTACAATTGCCTTCTAAACGACAAGAACAGGAATTCCTTAGGATGAGACAAAAAAAAGCGAGCGGAAATCGACCTGGAATTATATGGGACTGATGCCATGTCTAACAAGTAGTTCCGTGAAGAACTAAAGCCTATTTTCATATATCCTACATACGTTAATTGCCTCTATCTACATACAAAATTTCAGTCTGATTGCTGTAATAGAGTCGTAGATATTGAGAACCGACTAAATATTTCGGATGGTCGCCATGTTGGATTTTATATATGTAGGTCCTAGAGTTATGTACTGTTACATGAAGATTATTGTGTACGTGTAGCATTCAAACTTCAAACGCATGATTAGGACACAAGAAGTAACAAGGAGATTTTAAAATTTCGCACAGCTGCCATCTTGTGGTTATGGAAACAATTGAAATAAATTAGATGCCAGTGGATTAACATTCGTATAAGGATTTACTGTGCCAAGTTTCACTGCACTCGGATGGTTAAATTGCGAGAAACGTCCATATGAATATTTATATTTCGCGTCGCCGCCATGTTGGATTTGTGATCACCAGGTTATTTAAAGTCCTATTGGTGAACGTAAGTTCATAGCCCCTATGAACAATAAAAAATTCAGTTTGATTGCTATAATAGATTCGTAGATATTCAGAGCCGTCTAAATATTTCGGATGGTCGCCATGTTGGATTGTTAAATGTATAGGCCATAGAGTCATGTACCATTAAAGGAAAATTATTGCGTAGGTTCATTATTCAAACTTTCACATCGATCTCATGATTAAGACACAAGAAATAAAAACTTAATTTTAAAATTCGCACAGCCGCCATCTTGAGGTTTTGTAAACAAATGAACTAAATTAGATACCAGTGTATTACAATGTGTATAAAAATTTCCTGTACCAGATTTCATTGCGGTTAGAACAATAAATCGCGAGCAAGGTCTATTTAAAATTTTCAAATTCGCTTGGCCGCCATGTTCGTTTTGTAGTTAACCGGTTTTTGAAAGTCTTATAGATGAACTTCCAGTAGTGCCCTTTATCTCCGTACAAAATTTCAGGGTGATACCGCTAATAGTTTCAGGGATATAGAATGCCGGTGAAATATTTCGCACATCCGCCATCTTGTGGTTATGTAAACAATTGAACCAAGTTAGAAGTCGGCGCATAACAATGTGTATAAACATATACTGTACCAAGTTTTATTGCGTTTGGTTGGTTAAATCGCGAGAAACGTCTATTTGAATGTCGCAAATTCGCGTTGCCGCCATGTTGGTTTTGTAGTTACCAGTTTTTCAAAAGTCACATAGGTGAATTTCTAGTAGTTCCCTCTATCACCGTAAAAAAAATCCAGGGTGATATCGGGAATAGTTTCGGAGATATTGAATGCTGGTGAAATATTTCGCACAGCCGCCATGTTGGATTGGTGAGACGTAATAAAAGTGGAAGGGCACGGTCGGGGTCATCCGGAATAGTGCTATAAAATTACCGAATTGCATTGAAATCGCTCCAGCTGTTTAGAAGTTATTAGGGGGACACCCACACACACACACACACACGGACAAAAGGTGATCTCATTATAGCCTATTTTTTCAAAATTGGACCGAACCTAATAATGAAATGAGGAGTGCTCTGAATAGACTTGCTGTACACGGTTTTCATCATAAGCGTGCGACGTGGGTTTCATGAACCTTCTGTACAGTGTGTGTGCATATTATGTGCTAAACGGTGTGGTCGATACCATATTAGTGAATGCTGTAAGAGAACACTTTCTTTATTGGATTACTCCAAAATGTAATGCACATTTGTCCGCAGTTCCTTTATTATTATTATTATTATTATCAGGAAGGTCGATATTTCTCTGCTTGTATTCCGTATGGTACCAATGCACTGCAAGCATATCCTGCAAAAGATAGTGAACATAAAGTTTCGGATGTTAAGGAAAAAGTCATATTTTTTCCTGAGCTCATTTTACCCGAAATCTGAAATATAAGTTTGAATGACGGGTCCCTGACCACGTTTAAAGCAATTTGAAGTTGCCTATTAATGCATATTTCGGCCATTTTTATTGTTTTGGTCATATTTTTGAGATATAAGGTCATATTTGGTTATAATTTCAGCATTTTTTGTTTAAATTGAGGCGTCGTTAACAAGGTACCGGTACGTGTTATCTGCGTCGAGTTTCATACACAGGATTTACGAATAGTGCAGTAGATATATTTTTCTTTCTTTCTTTTCCCGGAACCGGCAGATAACAGGTTTAGAAGACCTGATCCAAGAAGGCGCTCCTCTACGCACTCTTTTAGCACATATTTCTGGACAAGTTAGATTGCGACACTATACGCATGAGGTCATGGAACATGACGACAGTGTGCTTCCACCTTTCAATAGAATGTCACTCCACTAGATATATTTAGCTCAGAAGCAAACAAGGAAATGCCATGGTTTTTAGGTCATATTTTATAGTTTTTAGGTCATATTTAGCTAGTTTTTAGGGCATATTTGCTTGCTTATTTTGTACTTCATTATGTCTTAAACTTCCGAACCCTACGTGAACACTATTATTTTTCCCTCGATGTGACTGCAGGCAAATACAGTGGGAGGGGAAAATAATAGTGTTCGGTATCGTCGTCTATAGGATATGCTTGCTGTGCATTAATACCATACGGGATGCAAGCAGAGAAATATCAACCTTCCTGACAACAAGCGCTAGTTGGGCTGCAAACAACAATTCACCTGTTATATTAAAATACCAGCTGTGTCGGCCATCATGCACGTGAATTATGGAATTCTATAGGCGGTAGTCTATAGTAAAACAAAAGAGTGCCATATAGAAATAATTACTAGATAGTGCGATCAGTCTGTTAGCAATATATGCCCCCCTGATTTTTGACGCACACAGTGGGAATAGTCACGTACAGTATATGAGTCGTCCAATTGCAAATAGTACATTATGCAACGAGCCTATAATGGCTATAATTAAGACACGAGTATTTTTTATAAAACGAGAGTATGCGAGTTTTATAATTTCCATACGAGTGTCTTAATTATCATTATAGGCGAGTTGCATACGACTGTTTATGTTAGACGATAATTATAATTTTACTATATGTTTTAACATAAATATTCATAAATATCTGTTGAGAGTCAGCCACAAGAATTTTGTTATCGGAGAGCGAGCGCGAGACATCTCTCTGTCTTTCAAGATCATTGAGCGACCGACGCATGCGCTCTGTGTGCTTGCAATGCCATATGCAAGCCACATGTTTACATCTGCCGTCCCTCAGTAATATTGTCACCGGAGTCGTTTGAATGCGCTGTGTAGAAATTAGAGTTGGTGATTTTAAGGTACAGTGCTATTTCTTGTTTCAAATTCGCCAGTTTATTTACGCGAACATATTGAACCCTTGCAAAGAAGCATATGAGACTCAGTTTCGGGGGGTGTAACGGTTCATATTCGTAAGTTGCTGTCAGGGCGCTTCATTAACTTGCAGGGTAACATACACACATCAAAAAAAGTTTTGCATCACCTCGGTTCCAAGAGTTCCGGAACCTTTAAATACAAAGGGAATAGAGATCAACACAAACAACATTTCAGCTCGTTTTATTGCTCATGAGACCCACACATTGCATGTTGTACCATCATACAGCTAGACTTTCAGCATTTGTGGTCCAGATTGCAGTACACACCACTACCTCTAATACCCAGTAGCACGTCCTCTTGCATTGATGCATGCCTGTATTCGTCGTGGCATACTATCCACAAGTTCATCAAGACACTGTTGGTCCAAATTGTCCCACTCCTCAACGACAATTCGGCGTAAATCTCTCAGAGTGGTTGGTGGGTCAAGACGTCCATAAACAGCCCTTTTCAACATATCCCAGGCATGTTCGATTGGGTTCATGTCTGGCGAACATGCTGGCCACTGTAGTCGAGCGATGTCGTTATCTTGAAGGAACGCATTCACAAGATGTGCACGATGAGGTCGAGAATTGTCGTCCATGAAGACAAATGCCTCTCCAATATTCTGCCGATATGGGTGCACTATGGGTCGGAGGATGTCATTCAGGTATCGTAAAGCCGTTTCGGAGCCTTCCATGACCACCAGTGGCGTACGTCGGCCCCACATAATGCCACCCCAAAACATCAGGGAACCACCACCTCGCTGCACTCGCTGGACAGTGTGTCTAAGACGTTCAGCCTGACCAGGGTGCCTCCAAACACGTCTCCGACGATTGTCTGGTTGAAGGCATATGCGACACTCATCGGTGAAGAGAACGTGATGCCAATTCTGTGGGGTCCATTCAGCATGTTGTTGGGCCCATCTGTACCGCGCTGCATGGTGTCGGGGTTGCAAAGCTGGACCTCGCCATGGACGTCGGGAGTGAAGTTGCGCATCATGCAGCCTATTGCGCACAGTTTGAGTTGAAACACGACGTCCTGTAGCTGAACGAAACGCATTATTCAACATGGTGGCATTGCTGTCAGGGTTCCTCCGAGCGGCAATCCGTAAGTAGCGGTCATCCACGACAGTAGTAGCCCTTGGGCGGCCTGAGCGAGGCCTGTCATCGACAGTTCCTGTATCTCTGTACCTCCTCCATGTCCGAACAACATCGCTTTGGTTCACTCTGAGACGCCTGGAAACTTCCCTTGTTGAGAGCCCTTCTTGACACAAAGTAACAATGCGGACGCGATCGAACTGCGGTATTGACCTTCTAGGCATGGTAGAACTACAGACAACATGAGCAGCGTACCTTCGTCCTGGTGGAATGACTGGAACTGATCGGATGTCGTACCCCCTCCGTCTAATAGGCCCTGCTCATGCATGGTTGTTTACATCTTTGAGCAGTTTTAGTGACATCTATGAACAGTCAAAGGGACTGTATCTTGGATACAATATACACAGTCAACGTCTATATGCCGGAGATCTGGGAACCGAGGTGATGCAAAACTTTTTTTGATGTGTGTATAACAAAATAACATGCAGGAAAGAGTGAAGCCAGGGTTAAAAACAACTGAATTTAATAACACATCACCATATTTACACATAAACAATTAACAACAAAAACTCCCAACTGACTCCCACTTAATAAAAATGCCAAAACTAGGCGATATCTCTGGAGAGATTAATTACCTGGACCAAGTGTCCCTAAGATAAAATACAAAAAAATGACCATATATGTGTGTATGCCGTTCTACATGCATCACGATGTGTACTTTGAATGCGTGATTCGTTATCATCCAGAATAATCCTTCAGACAACGAATCCACATTTCTTAGAGCTAGACCGACACGGGGGAACACAACTACAATACTTAAAATTAAACCGACACTTCCTAAATCTACTATAAACAAACACAAAATTTCCGTGTGAAATTGGAATCAAATTGCCGTAGCAACATTTACTGCCTAAAAACTTAGGACTTCTCACACAAATCAACAAAAGTACATTAACACGTGACCAATAGAAAAATACACAAATGACCGCTGTCAAAATTTACAAGTACTCTACCACTACACCACACGGGTGTGACACACAAAATTACATGAATCGAGTCATAAACAAAGCAATAGGCACAGCCAACATTTACGTTAATAAACAAAATTTTACCCATACCACGTACAACAAGCCGTTACACACATGGCGAACTCCCCAATTAATTATGGCTTTAAAAATCACCATCACAATGAACAGGTTTGCTACATGAAAGCTTACAGCGATCAGTCGGACAAACAGGACTGCCTATCAAAATAAGTCACAGGCAAAACGGGCGGTTGTGGAACTCTGCATGTCTGTCAACCCACGTGTCAAATACCTCGACCTCCCAGAACATGGGGTCGAATCTCGAAGAAGTGTGCCCCAAAGCACAACAATACATGTGTGTGTCAGAAAAACATATGGACAAGAATCAGCAGTCTCCCAAGAGCACCCTGTCTTTCCATCTAAAATACAACAGCAGCAAAAATATGAGAGCGGTAGGACAACTACCCCCTCCTCACGTAGAATCAACACACACTAGACACATTAACACACACAGAATCACACGTATGTGTTTTGACAGACCCTGAAATAAAAAGACACAAATAATATCCACATGCTGGCGCCACCGTCCTATGCCGTGACTAGTTACCTGAAAAGGACTCAAGAAATCTATCAAAATTAGAACGAAGGTGTTCTACAAATTACTTTTAAGTTGGTGCGCTTGGCAACCCTAATATGAATAATAACCTGTTCAGCAAAATATCTTACCATAATTTCCTCCCATTCCTATTTCAAATATTAACGTTAATAAAGACCATTTATCGAATGTAACGGGTTCCGCATTTGCAAGGATAAAAATCACGCACGCACGCCGCGCACATTACATATGACTCAAGGAAGAACAAAATATCAAACAAACACTTTGGCCACGCGCCAACGGACATTTAAAACATTAGTGTCGGTGCAAGAAAAACTCTAAACAACAAGAAAAGAAAAACATGACTATTTACAAAGTTCCCCGGCCAAATCTACCTACATAATTGAAATAATCCAATTTTAGTACATCACCGCTTCTGCTTGTAGAACCAAGGACATCCTCCTCAACCCATCGCCCTATGGACAAATTAGCACTCCATAGTAGTCGTCTGCGTTGATTTGTTGAAGCTCATCCCAACTTCAAACCACGTGCTGATCATCTTGGTATCGACTCCTTGGCAGAAACGTTCAATGTTAGTTATTTTACCTATCTATAATCGCTTGCAGGCTACTCAATTCACCCACAATTGTCCTAATGCGATTAATAGCGAAGACTGGCCCTAAATAACTCGCACACACGCACCATAAAAACACATATAAAATACACTGCAATTTGTACATAAAATATACATCTCGAGTCCGCGCCACTGGCTCGTTAACAAGTTCAAGATCCTGGCTGCACTAGCAGTCGCTATCTCGCTCGGTATTTCCGTCCTGTACTATGGACCTCGGCTCCGGTGAGCGCTAATTAGGGTGATACAATACTTCCCCCTTAGAGCTGAACTCGTCGTCTTTAAATGAATGTTACAGTTATCACGCACTGGCGTGAAATATTTAGCTCACAAAATAAAGTAGATTTCAGAATAAAAACTGTATTATAGCTTTCAAATTTCGATACTGCAATCGCTGTGACTTTAGCTCCTCAGAGCTCCCAAAATAAATTAACTTCACTAATTTTAGAGCGTAAAAATCACGATACAAACTGGCGTGAAGTAGGCCTCTGAAGGCTCCACAAAGAATGACTTAGATAATTTCGAGCGTCAAAAATCACAATTCAAACTGGCGTGAAGTCAGCCCCTCACGGCTCCACAAAGAATGACCTCGAGTGGCGTCAGGCCAAACTATTTATTAGAAACTGACAGGGGCGGAGGAGTGGGGCGGAGTCGGATAAAAACTTCCAGAGTTTTTGTCTCACAAAGATGAGACTAGTGTCATTCTTCTCCAAATAAATCAAACGTCTCAATTCACTCAAGCGGAGATTAATCCGTTCGGCGGTTCTTCAGATACACACTTCCGCGGGCTTTTTACTACTGACGCTGTCCACCTCGTGGTCATGGCTTGGTCTCTTGCGATTGGCTGATTCAATCGTATGTTCGTTGCGAGTACCTCGTGATTCTTCCTTTATGTCTCCAATTTTGGTACAGTAGTTGCTCAATTTGGCCTTGAACTCGACTAATTCTGGCCGTTCCCCAAGAATAGCTACCAGCTCACCTCCTGTTGCAATCATTACGAAATGCTAGCCTCCCTTATATCCAAGTCGACTTCCTTAAGTGCTGCCTGGGCCGTAGTAATAATAATAATAAATATGAATACTTATTTATCGAAGATCAATAAGGGTTCATTTATCCTCAGCAAGGTTTTGAAATTCGAAACAATTTATTGGTTTGGATTTCAAAAACAAAATCCACTGTAGTAACAACACATCTCTTTAAATCTCACTCAGCTGCTCGAGTGTATGCCCCTCTGACTCAATTAGTGTGCTCCCTTCTCGCTGGAATGTCATTCATATTTTCACTACGTCTCCCCCTTCTCCTCAAGTAGTTGCCACTCCCGTCGTCGCAGCTGCTCGTTGTTTACAAACAAAGTGCGTACTCAGGCGCTCCCCGTAGATTTGAGTGTTGGCTCTCAAAATAAAATTTTGCAATACAGATTCTGCACATATCATCTTTCCTAATCATCAAATGGTTCCCTTCTGTAGTACGGTTTCAAGTTGGCACTATTAAAAACAGATTTTGCACCAGTGCTCACTTCTTCTAGTCTAAAGGCATTGTTACCCAGATTCTTAATTACCCGGAACGGGCCAATGAACTTCGGACAGAATTTGGCGAAGACTTTGTTCTTAGGTCGGAGATCGGTGGTCTACGAACCAGCACTAATTCTTGTTCTTGTAACTCTCGGTGAAACTTCTTTCCTCGGTACCGTCTCAGCCTTCGGTCCGCTTGGTTCCTCATGTGCTCTCTCGTTCGCTGGATTCGCAAATCATGCGCTAATAATGGATCCCTTGGGCAAGGAATGATCTTGTCCCAAGTTCTTTCTGGCAATCTGTTGTGGTGTACAATCAGTGGGACTTGACCCGTCGACTCGTGCTTAGTAGTGTTCATGCACATCTCAATTTCCCCTACTTTGTCTACCCATTTATTGTGTTCGTTAGGAATCATTACTCTGTAGTACTTAGCAACACAGCGAATTGTTCTCTCGCTCGGATTTCCACAAGGATGACGAATACTTGAAAATATGTGTTTTATTCCTAGGCTCTCCAAACCTTGCCTAAAAACATTGCTTGTGAAATAGGTACCGTGATCTGATAGAATGGATTCCGGCTTCCCAAGCATCGGAATGACTTTGTTCTTAATTCGACTGAGGACTTGTCTTGATGTCGTCTTCTGAATAGGACATAGCACGACCATCTTCGAAAATACGTCGACACACACCAGGAGGTGTCGGCATCCACGCTTTCCTTTTACTAAAGGACCAAAGCAATCAATCGCGAGCATCTCGCATGGTTTCTGCGGTAATAGTGGTCTTGGAGGTTGTTTCAGAATAAAGTTGTTCGGCTTTGTGCGCTGACAAGCGTCACATGTTCTAATTACTTCAACAATGGTGAATCTCATCTTGGGCCAAGTAAAGGTCTCCCCTATCGTAGGTTCAGTCTTATCCGTGCCGATATGTGCTAGGCTCTCGTGAACATGCCAAGTTAATCCCCTCTGTAGTGATGCTGGAACTAAGATCCGCAGTTTAGTATGATGCTCATCCACGTACTTATGTAACAAGTTATTTAAGTAGTGAAATCTCGCTTGTTTAGCACTGGCTTCTCGGTACTCCGGTGAATTTGGTTGTAACTCCTTCCTATAGAATTTTAACATCATCATCATCCATGGGTCTGCTTCTTGCTCCTTCCGAATATCCTTCAATCGTGCCAAAAACTCACGAGCCTTAGGTGTCAAGGTAATATTGTGAACTTCCGCTGTTACTTCGTTTCCGTCCTCAGGATTTCTACTCAAGGCATCTGGTATGACGTTCATTTTCCCAGGACAATGCTCTATTGTGATGTCAAACTGCTGTATGTAGATGGACCAGCGCGTAACTCTCTCACTTGCTATTGTTGTCTTGAATAAAAATGTCAGTGCATGGTGGTCGGTTCTAACAATGATGGAATAACCATAGATCATCTTACGCCACTGTTGAAGAGAATATAGAATTGCTAGTAGCTCAAGTTCCGTAACTGTGTAGTTCCTCTCATGTTTCCGTAATTTACGACTCGTAAATGCCAAATAGGATTTCTTCTTGGGTTCTTCAGCGTCCTCTTGGTACAGCATAGCACCAATCCCAATTAACGAAGCATCTGCTTGAATGATAAATTGCTTCTCAAAATCCGGATATCCAAGTTTCACACAGTTTTCCAATAAATCCTTTGTTGCTTTAAAAGACCTGTCGCACTCCTCGTTCCACGACCATCGATTCGCTTTCTTCAACATCTCCTGCATAGGCGCTACTGTTTCTGTGTAACCAGGACAATTTTCTTTGAAGAAGCCTGTCACTCCCAAAAACGCTCTCACATGTTTGACTTTGGTAGGTGTGGGAAATTTCTTAATAGCATCAATCTTGGCTGGATTAGGCCGCACGCCCTCGACATCAATTATATGCCCCAAATATAAAATCTCGCTCTGGCAAAAATGTGACTTTTTTTAGGTTGATTTTGAAGTTCATGGTTCTCAAGTTGTCTAGTAGTTTATTTAAATTTATCAAGTGTTCTTCCATTGTCTCAGAAGCGATTAATATGTCGTCAACATATCTCGTGGTGAAGTTCTTGACCTCCTCAGTCAGATTTCTATCGAGTGCTCTAATGAGTGCACATCCCGCAGTTTTCACGCCAAAGGGCATTCGACACCAGATATAACTTTGATTATCGAATAAAAATCCCGTCAACAGTTGGGATTTTTCTTCAAGTTCAAGATGGTGGAAACTATTCGTCAAATCAACACTTGAGTATATCTTCTTCCCACGGAAGCTTTTCAAAACATCTTTGATCCTAGGTGCTTGGTCGTGCTCAACTAGCAGTTTGCTGTTCAAAACTCGCGCGTCTAGGCATAGCCTAATTGATCCGTTTGGCTTGGTCACAGCCAATATTGCGTTCAGGTAAGGGGTTGCCGCTTTCCTTATCATGCCAGAATCTAATAAGTTAGTAATAATGTCCTTCACCTGAGAAAAGTGCTTCTCTGGGATCGGGTACAATTTACTTTTAAATGGGGTCCAATCTGTTACCTGCATCGCATATTGAAAATTTAAAACTTTCCCAGGTACGGTGTCAAAAGCTCCTTTATGTAATCTTAAAATTTCTTCCAGTCTTCTTCTATCAGCTTCCCCTACGATAGCCTCCTTAAGTCGCTCCTGAAGTAGAATTTCGAATTTGGTTCTGCTAATTTCTTCTTCTGCCAAATGCACCCAAAGTTCCTGCGAAATATCTCGGCTGTCAATTTCTAGCACTGCTGTCTGGCTGACTGGCTCTCCCATCAAGATCTTATCTCCGGCCTCATTAGTGCATTCCTCAACAACCCAAGTATTGGCCTCTCTCTCCAACGGATTCTCTTCCATATTTAAACCCACATGATTCAATCCTTCTACTTGTTTGAAGCTTACAGTGTTGTTATGTAAATCAATTACAGCATGAAAATCGCAAATGAAGTTGGCTCCTAAAATTATATTGTAGTTCATCTTTGGAATAACAATGAATGTTTGTGAAAAAGTATGGTTCAATATTTCCAGATCTAGAAATGCTTGCTGTTTACAATTCATAGTTTTATCAGGAATCACACCTCTGACTTTCATTAGCGGTACCGGCATAATAGGAACAGTCTGTTTTCTTGCTATTTCCTTTATCAAAATTTCAGTGACTAGGCTCACCTGGCTACCTGTATCAATCAAACATCTCACCCTCAGGCCTCCAACATGCGCGTAAATAATTGGTAGCTGTCTGATAACATTTTCACGGTTCTTCACCACTTCCTCCAGGCAGTCGTCCGGGAATGCTACCCACTCTTCTATATTGGCCACTATCATCTCTTCTTGCTCCCTGGCGACCTCCATTTTTAGCCTGTCTCCTTTCAGTTCATTTGTTTTTTTTTATCTCGGGACCCATTAGTTGTGTTTCGCCGGTTGTCATTCTGTCGCTCCTGTTGCCTCAATAAACTCTCTGCCCCCTCTCCTTGATGGTTGTCTGGGCTCTGTCTGTTCGCCATGGCACGCCCCAACTTCTCCTTCTCCGCTTCTTCAGCACTTAATTGATCCAAGTATTTACGGGATTCAATATATCGCTCGTCCCAGTTGTTCCTATAATCTCCTCTATTTTCTTGGCGATAGTCCCTGCCGTTATTCCATCTACCATCTCCATTTCTTTGGTAAGGTCTACCTTGTCTCTGGTTTCCCCTCCAATTTGTGTACTCCCGCTGGTACGTCCACTGATTATTTTGATTTTAGTTATTCTGATTGTATCTCCCGCGGTTATTCTGATAATTCTGATTGTTGTTATGGAACTGGTTTCGGCCGTCAAAATCTTGTCTTCTTGGCGTGAATTGTGTCCCTGTGTACTGTGTCTTAGTTTGGTTCCCCTGGCTTTGGTTATTTTGGAGTCCCTGAACTACCTCTGCCGTGTTGACACATTCCAAATTCCTTCTTCCTGTCTGTGGGCTTACCATACTCGTTTCGTCTAAGTGCCTGAGTAATTCTTCGGCTTGGACTGCGGTCTGAATGTTTCCTGCGACTAATAATTGTTGGATGTGCATTGGGAGTTGTTTCCCGATGGTTAGAACCATATTTTACTCGCTAGGCGGGTCGTCAAAGTCTCTGAATTTTACCAATTGCTGACTGAAGAATTCTGAAAAACGGGTTGGATGTGTACTTTGATATTTGCGCGTGTACAGGTCCATTCTCAACCCCTGTTGTAACGAAGGACTCCAAAACTTCTTCAAAAATGCCTCGCGGAATTGAGCCATGTCTGTGAACGTGTACTTGAAACTTAAAAACCAGGTCAGGCTAGGTCCTTCTAAAAATTTCTCCACCAGTCTTAATTGTTTCTCAGGGCCGATGTGCTGGTCATTAAAGTAATCAGTTAATTGCCGTAGAAATGCTTTGGGAGTGGTTCCTGAATGTTCCTTAAACTTATCGGGCTTAAAATCGTTACCCCGAATGACTTGGATGACTTGGGCTGGTGCCAAGTTCGGTTGCGGTGTTGAAGTCTCCCCCCTGTACTGCTGGAATGCATTAGTCGTTAGTCTGGGACTTTGACCCCGACTCGTGTCCTCAGCCAACTTCAAACCTGCAGGACTTCCAATACTTGTTTGCTTCTCCGGTATATTTTCAGTTGAAAATAATGTCGCATTCTCTAAAGATCTAATCTCGTTCTTTATGATTAATTCTGAATGTTCCTGTGATTTTGACTTTATATTTTCCTCCAATTCCTGCATTCTTGAACTATGTTCCCCCAAGCGTTTTAAAATTGTCAAGCGGTCTTCTTTATTTGCATGAGCCTGCTGGTCCCAATCTCGCCGGATCCTACTTTTCAAGCTATTTATTTTCTCCTCGTTCCTTTCCTGATTTTTCTCTAGCTCTTCACGTATCTGTTCTTGCGTTTTCACTAGTTGTTCCCCCACCTCTTCTGTTATAACCTCTTGTGTTTTTATTAGCTGTCCCCCGACTTCTTCTCTTATGACCTCTTGTGTTTTTATTAGTCGACCTTCCAAATTATCCTGAGTCTTGACGAGCTGCTCTCCTACTTCCTGTCTTATGACCTCCTGTGTGTTTATTAGCTGGCCTTCCATCTCCTTTCTTATGATCTCTTGTGTTCTGCCTAATTGCTCCTCTAATTTCTCCCGCAAGTGTATCCGTTCGGTTTCAGCCTTAACCTCGACTTTATCAATTTCCTTTATTAATTCCAGCACGTTGCTGTCTACCGAATTAATTTGCTGTTGTAGTTTCTCTTGGGTTTTCTTCATTCCCGCGGTGTTACTGACACATGCTGCCTCTATCTGCTTGAGTTTATCTGCCACCATCTCGTCAAATTGTACTAATTTGTTATCGAATTTCGCCTCCAATTTCTTAATTTCGCCTAACTGTTTGATGTTGTTTTCCGCCACCTCGCCTGCCAGTTTCTCTACTTTTTAACGCTCTGATTAATGTCATTAGTGATTTTTCCTAATTGTTCGGTTTGTGTTACCGCCTGTTGTGACAATTTGTGATTGAGTTCATTTAATTGTTTGTCCGTGTCTAATTTCTGGACTTCTAACTGGACCGAAATATTACCGCTCATATCAAGTAATTGTTTTTCACAGTCTATCTTCTGCGCTTGTAACTGGACCGAAATATTATCGCTCATATCGTGTAATTGTTTTTCATTATGCTCCCGCTGAGGTCCTAATTGTTCTTTTAATTGTTCTTCCGTCTTTACGGACATTTGGATCGACATGTGTCCTAAATGTTTTTCCGTCTTCACGGACTTCTGTTCTAATAATGCCTTAATCTCATCAACACTCGCCATATCACACACAAAAATATATATAGAGAAAAACAGGGTTATGGGCCAAGGTTTCAGCCCTATACACACATACATGTCACACATTTAAATATTACTGGCTCTAATTTAATGAAAATTTCAGTAACAAAATTTACTGAATACGATGACACTTATTCCCAAACAACAAAATAACCCCTATAGTAAAGCCACCATAACTTCCGACTTGACATTTCAGTGTTAGGCTAGAGTTTCGTTCGCTAAATCGCGACATCACGAACAAAACACAATATATCGTGATAAATCGATTTGAATGGATGCCCGTGATTGTCTAGTTAAATTGATTTTCCTTCTGACCGCTGGACAACACTAGGCTAACACTGAAACGTCAAGTCGGAAGTTATGATGGCTTTACTATAGTGATCTGCTTTTAAATTCCTAACCAACAGAATTTACGAAACACCAATTAACCGAAGTCAATTAAATGTCAAATATAAGGCAACATCTTCCTGCTTTGACTGAGTTCATTAATAATGCAAATTTCTAATTTTAATGTGGGCGCCAGAACAAGTTTATAACAAATACAAAATCAAATTCTAACCTTGTTCAATACCTCTAACTATAGGAACTCAGTGATTTTACTAATGCACATGGCGGTACAACATCGCCTCAATTTACTGAATTTACATGTCCGCTTGACCTGGCATCATTTCTCAACGAAATAAATATGAGATCAGCGAAGCAACAACAACAACAACCCCACTTGGGCAGCCATTTTTGTTTTATGAACCCTTGCAAAGAAGCATATGAGACTCAGTTTCGGGGGGTGTAACGGTTCATATTCGTAAGTTGCTGTCAGGGCGCTTCATTAACTTGCAGGGTAACATATAACAAAATAACATGCAGGAAAGAGTGAAGCCAGGGTTAAAAACAACTGAATTTAATAACACATCACCATATTTACACATAAACAATTAACAACAAAAACTCCCAACTGACTCCCACTTAATAAAAATGCCAAAACTAGGCGATATCTCTGGAGAGATTAATTACCTGGACCAAGTGTCCCTAAGATAAAATACAAAAAATGACCATATATGTGTGTATGCCGTTCTACATGCATCACGATGTGTACTTTGAATGCGTGATTCGTTATCATCCAGAATAATCCTTCAGACAACGAATCCACATTTCTTAGAGCTAGACCGACACGGGGGAACACAACTACAATACTTAAAATTAAACCGACACTTCCTAAATCTACTATAAACAAACACAAAATTTCCGTGTGAAATTGGAATCAAATTGCCGTAGCAACATTTACTGCCTAAAAACTTAGGACTTCTCACACAAATCAACACAAGTACATTAACACGTGACCAATAGAAAAATACACAAATGACCGCTGTCAAAATTTACAAGTACTCTACCACTACACCACACGGGTGTGACACACAAAATTACATGAATCGAGTCATAAACAAAGCAATAGCCACAGCCAACATTTACGTTAATAAACAAAATTTTACCCATACAACGTACAACTGCCGTTACACACATGGCGAACTCCCCAATTAATTATGGCTTTAAAAATCACCATCACAATGAACAGGTTTGCTACATGAGAGCTTACAGGGATCAGTCGGACAAACAGGACTGCCTATCAAAATAAGTCACAGGCAAAACGGGCGGTTGTGGAACTCTGCATGTCTGTCAACCCACGTGTCAAATACCTCGATCTCCCAGAACATGGGGTCGAATCTCGAAGAAGTGTGCCCCAAAGCACAACAATACATGTGTGTGTCAGAAAAACATATGGACAAGAATCAGCAGTCTCCCAAGAGCACCCTGTCTTTCCATCTAAAATACAACAGCAGCAAAAATATGAGAGCGGTAGGACAACTACCCCCTCCTCACGTAGAATCAACACACACTAGACACATTAACACACACAGAATCACACGTATGGGTTTTGACAGACCCTGAAATAAAAAGACACAAATAATATCCACATGCTGGCGCCACCGTCCTATGCCGTGACTAGTTACCTGAAAAGGACTCAAGAAATCTATCAAAATTAGAACGAAGGTGTTCTACAAGTTACTTTTAAGTTGGTGCGCTTGGCAACCCTAATATGAATAATAACCTGTTCAGCAAAATATCTTACCATAATTTCCTCCCATTCCTATTTCAAATATTAACGTTAATAAAGCACCATTTATCGAATGTAACGGGTTCCGCATTTGCAAGGATAAAAATCACGCACGCACGCCGCGCACATTACATATGACTCAAGGAAGAACAAAATATCAAACAAACACTTTGGCCACGCGCCAACGGACATTTAAAACATTAGTGTCGGTGCAAGAAAAACTCTAAACAACAAGAAAAGAAAAACATGACTATTTACAAAGTTCCCCGGCCAAATCTAACTACATAATTGAAATAATCCAATTTTAGTACATCACCGCTTCTGCTTGTAGAACTAAGGACATCCTCCTCAACCCTTCGCCCTATGGACAAATTAGCACTCCATAGTAGTCGTCTGCGTTGATTTGTTGAAGCTCATCCCAACTTCAAACCACGTGCTGATCATCTTGGTATCGACTCCTTGGCAGAAAAGTTCAATGTTAGTTATTTTACCTATCTATAATCGCTTGCAGGCTACTCAATTCACCCACAATTGTCCTAATGCGATTAATAGCGAAGACTGGCCCTAAATAACTCGCACACACGCACCATAAAAACACATATAAAATACACTGCAATTTGTACATAAAATATACATCTCGAGTCCGCGCCACTGGCTCGTTAACAAGTTCAAGATCCTGGCTGCACTAGCAGTCGCTATCTCGCTCGGTATTTCCGTCCTGTACTATGGACCTCGGCTCCGGTGAGCGCTAATTAGGGTGATACAATACTTCCCCCTTAGAGCTGAACTCGTCGTCTTTAAATGAATGTTACAGTTATCACGCACTGGCGTGAAATATTTAGCTCACAAAATAAAGTAGATTTCAGAATAAAAACTGTATTATAGCTTTCAAATTTCGATACTGCAATCGCTGTGACTTTAGCTCCTCAGAGCTCCCAAAATAAATTAACTTCACTAATTTTAGAGCGTAAAAATCACGATACAAACTGGCGTGAAGTAGGCCTCTGAAGGCTCCACAAAGAATGACTTAGATAATTTCGAGCGTCAAAAATCACAATTCAAACTGGCGTGAAGTCAGCCCCTCACGGCTCCACAAAGAATGACCTCGAGTGGCGTAAGGCCAAACTATTTATTAGAAACTGACAGGGGCGGAGGAGTGGGACGGAGTCGGATAAAAACTTCCAGAGTTTTTGTCTCACAAAGATGGGACTAGTGTCATTCTTCTCCAAATAAATCAAACGTCTCAATTCACTCGAGCGGAGATTAATCCGTTCGGCGGTTCTTCAGATACACACTTCCGCGGGCTTTTTACTACTGACGCTGTCCACCTCGTGGTCATGGCTTGGTCTCTTGCGATTGGCTGATTCAATCGTATGTTCGTTGCGAGTACCTCGTGATTCTTCCTTTATGTCTCCAATTTTGGTACAGTAGTTGCTCAATTTGGCCTTGAACTCGACTAATTCTGGCCGTTCCCCAAGAATAGCTACCAGCTCACCTCCTGTTGCAATCATTACGAAATGCTAGCCTCCCTTATATCCAAGTCGACTTCCTTAAGTGCTGCCTGGGCCGTAGTAATAATAATAATAAATATGAATACTTATTTATCGAAGATCAATAAGGGTGCAATATGGACGGTGCGTATTCCATGTCGGTAATTTATTATATTTCGATTTTGTGTTTATGTCCGGGATGTTGGATTTTGAGCGCATGCGCGAAGGTATCGTTACCTAATTGGTCAATGAACGAGCTCTGATTGGCTGGAGAAACTGTATCATAATGAAAATAAGTGTTATAATGACCATCATTATGACACCGTTTTCTGACACATAATAGTGAGGGTCGAACATAAACTCGTTTAATCAACTTGTGAATAAGGATCATGTCGTAAAATTATTTATTTAATTAGTTCTTTGGTTTTTTTATTTTATTTTATTTTATTTTATTTTATTTTATTTTATTTTATTTTATTTTATTTTATTTTATTTTATTTTATTTTATTTTATTTTGATTTTGTTTTGTTTTATTTTATTTCGTTTTATTTTGTATTAGCCTAAATGTTTTTTGTTCTGTTTTTTATTTTGTTTTTATTTTGTTTTGTTTATTTTGTTTCATTTGCTTTTGCTTTGATTTTGTTTTATTCTATTTTGTTTTGTTTTTATTGTGTTTTTCCGGAAAACAAACATAAAACAAAAACAAAAAACACGAAGCCAAAAGGAAAATTCCAAAACAAAAGCAAAAGCAGAAAACAAAAAACAAAAAACACACAGCAAAAATCAAAATTCAAAAAGGCAAAAGCAGAAAAGAAACACAAAACCAAAACCAAGAAAGAAGAGCAAAAAGTAAAATTCAAAAGCAAAAGCACAAAGAAAACACAAAACCAAAAACACAAAGCAAAAAGAAAAAAGTCGAAAACAACAAACACAAAAGATACGTGAGGCAATGTCCAGAGAAATGTTTCTCTTGAAAATGATTCTTATTCACAAGTGGATTCGACGAGTTTTGCAACTGGACGACTCATATGTAAAGCCCTGCTCGGATGCGGATATCCGTGGATAAACCCGCGGATATCCGCAAATGTTTTCGCCATACGGATATAATTTGCGGTTAGTTTATAGAATACAATCTGAACTTGTTGACTATCTTTTACTAGGACCCGGTTGTTTATGCCATATTATTTTCCGTTATATTTTTTCCATGATAAATGTAAGATGATTGATATAATCTCATTCAAATTAGGCCTAGGTCATTAAGCATAATTAACACTCCGAACTGAAAAGGGTTGCAATTCTGGCCGTAAAACATTCATTTTAAACATAGGCGCATAGGGGAATGACTTTCATCTAAAATGTCCAAATGTGTTGCTTTAATGTATTATGTAAATTAATGTAAATTAACAAGTAGTTCCATGACAAACTAAAGAGCCTACTTTTTTAACATTTTAAGATTCATGCCAATATTTATAGACCTATCTAGAATAATGACGAAATCAAGTTGGTAATACTAACATTTCTAAGTACTGCAGTTTGATAATAATGTTATTGGTTTTACGTCCCTTTTAACTACTGTGGCTTGTAGAGACGCCGGGGTGCCGGAAACTGCACTTTGAAATACACCTGAAATAGCGTAGCCTAATAGATTAACTTTCTACAGTTGGCAACCCTGGTGACTCTGAATATATTCTTAGTTCCATATCTTAAGGTATAGGATGTACATACAAAATTTGGTTGAAGTCTAATGGATAGTATGGACTTAACATGCTGTTTGATAATGGATTTATCAGTGCGCGTAAAATCATGTTGGGAACAATGTCATGTATGTGATGCTGAGAATTAATCTGAAATAGTGCCAATTTTGGATAACATCCATTTTTTAGTATAGAAGTTACATGTAATTAAAAATTGAAATTATCAGAAAGCTTAGAATCATGTTGGCAGCACTGAGATCTATTAGTTACTCCAAATTAATCTAGAATGCCAGGTACTATACGTGTGCAAAGTTTAGAGCTGTTGGCTTGCATACTTTCTGATATATTGATATTAGGATTAAGCAAATAGAGAGAGCATTTATTAACAGTTGGCAGCCCTGTTGGTTCTTACGAATACGCATAGCCATAACGGTTATGGTACACAAAACACATACGAAATTTGGTGGAAATCCATTTGTTAGTATAGAAGTTATTTGCATTTAAAACGTGGACCTATCAGCAGGCTTTGAATCCTGTTGGCAGCACTGATGTATATAAGTTACACCAGTCTAAGGTAGAATGTCAGGTACTATACGTGTGCAAAGTTTAGAACTGTCGGCTTGCATACTTTCTGATATATTGTTGTTAGGGTAAAACATAGAGAGAGCATTTATTAACAGTTGGCAGCCCTGGCGGCTCCTTATAATACGCACAGTCATAACTGTTGTAGAACACATAGCACATACGAAATTTGGTTTAAATCCAATCGATAGTATAGAAGTTACATGCATTTAGAGATTGGACCTATCAGCAGTCTTAGAATCATGTTGGCAACACTGGCATGTATGGACGTCTGAAAGTTAATCAGGAATGTTATTATCTATAGGTGTGCCAATTTTGGAACAGTTCGCATCTATAACTTCCGAGATATCTAACATAGAGCTCAAATTTCAATTACGATTTTTTCAGCAGTTGGTAGCACTGGCATCAATTTCAAATATGGCGGTGAGATATTCAGGTAGAGATATTTACTCTTACCAAATTTGGTTTCGATAGCTACAGCAGTTTTAGAGTTGATAGGGGGGGGGACACACACGCACACAGACAGACAGACAGACAGAAGGACAGACAGACACACATTTTCCCAGATTGATCTCATAAGTCTACTTTTTCGAGGAAAGTAGGCTAAAAATATTATTGTAATGGCAGTGGATTCGGATAACAGTCGTGCGGATGCGGATAACGTTTTGTTATCCGCGCAGGGCTCAACGTATGTGGTGGTGTATTTTTTATCTTACATGTTGGCAACACTAATGTGACGTCAATGTGTCATCAATATGTGCGCTTAGGCAACAGTTGAAGAGACCTAATGCACCTGGTAAACATAAGTGCCGTCGTTGGATGAGCTAGGAACAAAAACACATATTTACGTAATTTAGCAGATATTCTCAGTGCACTATTGATAATGGACAACAATTTCAATAGGTAATGTTGCAGGATCGAATCCTGGTGCAGTTAGTTGGCATTTTAGAATGCGCAAATGCGAGGGAGGCGTGTCAGAAGATTTACGTTCAGGGGCAAATTCCCGTCACCCCGGCGTCTCTAAAGACCACAGTAGTTAAAAGGGACGTAAAATTTATAACATTAACACAATTGGTAATGTTCCCCAGAATATGAAACAAGGTAGGTATTAACATCGTCTATTATCCGTATTTACCAAGTTGTGAGTGTCAAAGGGAGGTTCCCGCCTCATGCAGTTTTAATAAGCAAATTATTATGGGTCAAGGAAAGGGCTAGGTGCCTCTACATTTTACATAACGTACAGAATTGTAATATTAATATGTGGAAAAGAAACAGAGAAAAAACACTCTCATGGCGGCCAAGCTAAATTGAAGCATTTAACCATCCGATCGCAGTGAAATATGGTACAGCAAATGTTTATAAACATTTTAATACACTGACGTCTAATTTAGTTCAATTGTTCAAATATCCTCAAGATGGTGGCTGTGCGAAATTTTAAAATTAAGCTTTTATTTCTTGTGTCCTAATCGTGCGATGGAAGTAAACGTTTCAATAATGAATCCACGCAATAGTCGTCATGACATACAGTACATATAAAAATCCAACATGGTGACCGGTTCTCAATATATACTAATCTATGACAGCAATAAAACTGAAATTTTATATGTTGATAAAGGCTGTGAACATATGTTCACCTATGGGACTTTTAATAACCTGGTGAGCACAAATCCAAAATGGCGGCGACCCGAAATTTAAATATTTAAATGGTCAGTTCTCACGATTAAACCATCCGAGGGCAGTGAAACTTGGTACGGTAAATGCTTTCACATATTTTAATCCACTGACATCTAATTTATTTCAATTGTTTTCATAACTACAATATGGTCGATGTGCTAAATTTTAAAATCTCGTTTTTATTTCTCGTGTCCTAATCATGCGATTGAAGTATGAATAATACACCTACGCGATAATCTTCATGTAATTGTACATAACTCTATGGCCTATCTATATAAAATCCTACAAGTCGACCAACCGAAATATTTAGAAGGATCTCAATATCTACGAATCTACACACATCAAAAAAAGTTTTGCATCACCTCGGTTCCCAGATCTCCGGCATATAGACGTTGACTGTGTATATTGTATCAAAGATACAGTCCCTTTGACTGTTCATAGATGTCACTAAAACTGCTCAAAGATGTAAACAACCATGCATGAGCAGGGCCTATTAGACGGAGGGGGTACGACAGCCGATCAGTTCCAGTCATTCCACCAGGACGAAGGTACGCTGCTCATGTTGTCTGTAGTTCTACCATGCCTAGAAGGTCAATACCGCAGTTCGATCGCGTCTGCATTGTTACTTTGTGTCAAGAAGGGCTCTCAACAAGGGAAGTTTCCAGGCGTCTCAGAGTGAACCAAAGCGATGTTGTTCGGACATGGAGGAGGTACAGAGATACAGGAACTGTCGATGACAGGCCTCGCTCAGGCCGCCCAAGGGCTACTACTGTAGTGGATGACCGCTACTTACGGATTGCCGCTCGGAGGAACCCTGACAGCAATGCCACCATGTTGAATAATGCGTTTCGTTCAGCCACAGGACGTCGTGTTTCAACTCAAACTGTGCGCAATAGGCTGCATGATGCGCAACTTCACTCCCGACGTCCATGGCGAGGTCCAGCTTTGCAACCCCGACACCATGCAGCGCGGTACAGATGGGCCCAACAACATGCTGAATGGACCCCACAGAATTGGCATCACGTTCTCTTCACCGATGAGTGTCGCATATGCCTTCAACCAGACAATCGTCGGAGACGTGTTTGGAGGCACCCTGGTCAGGCTGAACGTCTTAGACACACTGTCCAGCGAGTGCAGCAAGGTGGTGGTTCCCTGATGTTTTGGGGTGGCATTATGTGGGGCCGACGTACGCCACTGGTGGTCATGGAAGGCTCCGAAACGGCTTTACGATACCTGAATGACATCCTCCGACCCATAGTGCACCCATATCGGCAGAATATTGGAGAGGCATTTGTCTTCATGGACGACAATTCTCGACCTCATCGTGCACATCTTGTGAATGCGTTCCTTCAAGATAACGACATCGCTCGACTACAGTGGCCAGCATGTTCGCCAGACATGAACCCTATCGAACATGCCTGGGATATGTTGAAAAGGGCTGTTTATGGACGTCTTGACCCACCAACCACTCTGAGAGATTTACGCCGAATTGTCGTTGAGGAGTGGGACAATTTGGACCAACAGTGTCTTGATGAACTTGTGGATAGTATGCCACGACGAATACAGGCATGCATCAATGCAAGAGGACGTGCTACTGGGTATTAGAGGTAGTGGTGTGTACTGCAATCTGGACCACAAATGCTGAAAGTCTAGCTGTATGATGGTACAACATGCAATGTGTGGGTCTCATGAGCAATAAAACGAGCTGAAATGTTGTTTGTGTTGATCTCTATTCCCTTTGTATTTAAAGGTTCCGGAACTCTTGGAACCGAGGTGATGCAAAACTTTTTTTGATGTGTGTATTACAGCAATCAAACTGAAATGTTGTATATTGATAGAGGCAATTAACTTAAGTAGGATATATGAAATTAGGCTATTTAGATTTTCACGGTAATGTTGAAAACATATCTTAGCATTTCATAGGGAAAACATAACATTAAGCAATTGTCTCAATTATTGTGCCAAGCGTTGAAGGGCTCAAGGTCCCGGAAATGTTTCAAATTGTGAACCTTAGAGAGCTCTATCAAACTAAAGAAAACAAATTTTGAAAATCGCTTCACAATAATAATAATAATAATAATAATAATAGCTTGCCACGGTGGGTGAGTGGATAGCGTGTCGGTCTACTAACCCCAAGATTGTAGGTTCGCCCCTGACCGTGGTAAGTGATTTTTGAAAGGCGGCAAAAATACGATACGCATGTCATACCATGTTGGCATGTCAAAGAACCCATTTGAATTCAGTAGGTCGAGTTCATAATGGCAAAATTAATCTCGGGAGTTTCTGCCAGCACAAAGTTCCTCATTTCTCTACTAGAGAGCGCTATTGTGTTCAAGGAGATTAGATATCTAACATCTAACCTCCTTGACTTTCATAGTCAAGGAACTACGAAATTCGACATGCAAGCTACCCTCTGGGTGTCAAATAGCAAAGCTTGCACCAGGCACCCGAGGCCATACGATATTATTATTATTATTATTATTATAACATGAGAGAAAAAAATAATGAACCTGATAAAAACGGTTCAGGTTATGTAAACAATTGAACTATATTAGATACCAGTGCATTACAATGTGTATAAACATTTCCTGTACCAAGTTCTATTGCGTTTGGATCATTAAATCGCGAGAAAGGTCTATTTAAAGTTTTCAACTTCGCTTGGCCGCCATATTCGCTTTGTACTTTACAGGTTTTGTAAAGTCTTATAGATGAACTTTCAGTAGTGCCCTTTATATCCGTACAAAATTTCAGGATGATACCGCTAATAGTTTCAGAGATATAGAATGCCGGTGAAATATTTCGCACAGCCGCCATCTTGATATTATGTAAACAATTGGACGAAGTTAGATGTCGGTGCATTACAATGTGTATAAACATATACTGTACCAAGTTTCATTGCGTTTGGTTGGTTAAATCGCGAGAAACGTCTATTTAAAAGTCGCAATTTCGCTTGGCTGCCATGTTGGTTTTGTAGTTACCAGGTTTTCAAAAATCACATAGGTGAACTTCTAATAGTTGCCTTTATCACCGTAAAATATTCCATGGTGATATCGGTAATAGTTTCGGAGATATTGAATACTGGTGAAATATTTCGCCGCCAATTTGGATTGGTGAGACGTAACAAAATTTGAAGGGCGCGGTCAGGGTCGTCCGGAATAGTTCTAAGAACCTACTGAGTTTCATTGAAATCGCTCCACCCATTTAGAAGTTATTAGGGGGGCACACACCATCACACACGCACACACCTACACACAGACACACGGAAAAAGGTGATCTCATAAGCCTATTTTTTTTTTCATAAATGAAAATAGGCTAATAAAATAATAATTTTCAAAATCCCTTCAGGTAATCAACTCAATGTTGAAAATATCCTTGAATGTCATAGGCTAGATAATCACTATTCCTTTTCTGGTGCATTTGTAATTAATTTTTGTTTCTTTTACACTTTTCCAAACGTTAAGGTAACACTGAACTTTTCTTACGAGGTACCGGCAAGATGATTATCAGTTCACCATAGGACTTTCAATAACCTGGTGATCACAAATCCAACATGGCGGCGATGCGAAGTATAAATATTCACATGGTCGTTTCTCGCAATTTAACCATCCGAGTGCAGTGACACTTGGTACAGTAAATCCTTATACAAATGTCAATCCACTGGCATCTAATTTTTTTGATTTCCATAACCACAAGATGGCAGCTGTGCGAAATTTTAAAATATTTAGTCGGTTCTCAATTACGAATCTATTACAGCAATCAAACTCAAATTTTGTATGTTGATAGAGGCAATTAACATAAATAGGATATATGAAAATAGGCTGTATATTTCTTCACGGAACTACTTGTTATGGTTGAATTTTTGTTCCTACAATGCAAATTTTAAATGCCGTTTACGTTCTACCTAACGGAAATTTTTTCTCTCCTCATAAAAACAAGGCGAAGGTCTTTCACAACCACTAGAAATTAAACTTTGCAAAGGTTAGTTTGATAATTTAAGAAAGTTACCGGTATATGAAGTCTTGAAAACTACGTAAATTTCTTATTTTAGTGGCTGTGAAGATACAAGCTTGTCCATCTCGTGGTGTATCGGCTAGCGTTCTTGGCTGTCGCCTCTCATCTAATGTATCCTGGTTGGTGGTTATAACACCCTGTGGCTCTGCTCTACCATATTCTATGTTTATTGTTTTCAAGCCATTAGCTTGTGAACTGGCACCCATCCTTATATTAAAGGTATTATTATTAGACTAATAAAGAGTATTATTTTATTACAACAGCCTCCGTGGCTTAGGCGGCAGCACGCCGGCCTCTCACCGCTGGGTCCGTGGTTCAAATCCCGATCACTCCATGTGAGATTTGTGCTGGACCAAGCGGAGGCAGACAGGTTTTTCTCCGGGTACTCCGGTTTTCCCTGTCACAAATTTCATTCCAGCAACACTCTCCACTATCATTTCATTTCATCTGTCATTACCGGGTGAGTTAGCCGTGGTCGTTACGGCATGACTGTTGGCTGTCGCTCACATCCGGGAGGCGAGGAGGTTCGAATCCCCCCGCCGGCAACCTTGAAGATGGTCTTCTGTGGTTTCCCATCTTCCTGCCAGGCAAATGCCGGGGTTGGTCCCTAACTATAGGCCACAGCCGCTACCTTCCAACTCCTCGTCCTTACCTTCCAACTTCCCTCCCCAACGGTACTTGTAGCTCACCCATTGGGTGTCCGTCTCGAAGCAGCTACAAAACTGGCGAGCCGAACATGACCTCGGACACTCCCGGCACTAAAAGCCATACGCTAAAAAAAACTGTCATTCATTTAATCATTGCCCCAAGCGAGTGCGACATGCTTCGGCAGCCGGCACAGTTCATATCCTCGCCGCTAGATGGGGGCTTCATTCATTCCATTCCCTGACCCGGTCGGTCGACTGGAAGCAGGCTGTGGATTTTCATTTTTCATTTTATTACAACAAATTGGATTAGAGCATAACCACAACTATTGCACAATAACTAACATTACAGGTTAATGAATGTGAGGTTTTCATAATATTTAAGTTACACCCGGTGATTCGGATTCTACATCAAAAGGAAGTGCCATGGCTTATGATTGCTTGAAACGGGCTCCGTTAACGGAGGCAGAACAGTATGTTCGACCCGTGATGTAAGTGTGACCGCTGTCCTTGGACTAGCGCTTAGAGACAGCCCAGCGGGGCTAACGAAGTGCCCCGAATACTCACGACCGCAGCCGATCATCCATCCCCCTTCACAATCGTTTGACATGCACCGAGACAGACCAGCGCAGCAGGGCAAATCGAACGTACACGAAACTTTACAACCTAGACCGATCATTATATAAATACATATTCCTTCCCTTTGCCTATACATAACTAAAATTGATAAATGTCTATGAATTAGAACCTTTGCTATCATATAATTACATTTTATTGTCACATATTTTACATATTTTATCATAATTACATTTGTTTTATATATTCTTACTTTAAAATTAATCGAAAGTTTGGTGCTTTTCAGTCGGTCAACACGAATGAGCCCAAAAGAGCTGTGCCCTAATCCTGAAATAAATTACATGAGAATAAATACACTAGGATGACCAGTTTCGATCGTCAAGCGATCATCATCAGATCCATTACACTTAGGCTATAACATCTATGTTTGAGAATACAAGTGAAAAACCTCACAATGTTTAAAATTAATGTTCTGTGTTTTTTATCAAAATGACATTTTTTAACATAACTTTACTTTATTTATTTAAAATTACATATTCTGTCTCTTACTGTAAAATATAAATATTTTTTTCGCAAGTAAAATATATTTGTCCACTAGAAACTCAGGTACATGAAACGGATTTTCCAAGCAATTCATAAGCTGTTGAGAAAGGGCCAGGGAAGATATAAGTGGAGATTTTTTTTTGTCGTGTAGCCTCCTGAGAGGCCGAGTGCAGGTCTTTCTAGTCCACGCCCGTGAGCGACCTGCGCGTCGGGATGTTAGATGGAATGGATGAAGATGAATGAAACTGGGCAAGGATGTGGAAGGAAGCGGCCGTGGCCTGTCAGAAGGTAGCCTACTGTCCCAGCATTTGCCTAGTGTTGAAAATGGGAAACCACGGAAAATCATTTCAAGGACAGCCGACGGTGGGGCTCGAACCCACGCGTCTACCGAGTCAGCAGAGAGCTTGGCCCCTGGACCTAACGCAGCGCTTTAGCCCGCGTAGCCACTACTGTCGGTATTAGTGGAGATAAGGGGATGGACATGAGTTGATTTCAGTTGTCCAGTGAGTGCCTGAGACTCTAAGAATTAACGCACAGAACAACAAATCAAGCGATTATTCACAGAACAAATAGCCCGTCGATAAACGAAAGAAAAATGGCTGCCCAAGGATCATGCCCCTCTTGGTCTGTCTGGAAGAGGTTGGCTGATCGGTTATATTGGTGAGCATTCGGGTCACTTCCTTAACCCGCTGGGCTGTCTCTAAGCGTAGTGTCCTTGGGAGTTGGTGACTTGCATTGAATGCCTCATTATCATTCAGAAGGGCAGTGCCAGTGTGCAGGGAACGTTGAGCACGTGAGTCATATTCAGTTACACTATCGTAGCCAAAGAGCGCAGCTACCTTTTGTATTTTAGAAAATGGTTACATGTGTTTGTTGTTAATTCATTTTACGTGCTAGGGACATCTTAGCTATCACCTCCGTCCCGTGTCCTTAGATGAGTGTTAGATTTGTCTGAGAAACTTTGGTGACTGTTGCAATGTGTATAACGGTAGTTCCAGTATTAGTTGATTAAATATGTTTCATTTAGTGACTTGCGACTGCGTAGTCATTTAGTTCTGTGTAGAGTTACAACGACCCCCGCATCCTCAGCCGGCATCAAAGAAATCGACATGTGATTCATCCTCAGCCATTTACAAGTGTTTTTCACCCAATAGGGGAGTAGTTTTGTCAGAATAATGGATTTTAAACGCCAGTTGGCTCTTAAGTTCTTACTCTGGTTGGTTGGTTCTTAAGTTTAGGGGCTGCGACAATGCGGTCATGTAGCCCCATGTACTTTGAGTGTGTGTAGAATCCGCCTGATAACCGGTGATAATTGTGATGACTGTGCTAGTGTGTGTTAACTGTTTTTTTAATTCAAGTACGGACTGTTGACTTTTGATTTTTTCAAATAGTTCCTACTTTTGCAAAAACGCCATCGTCAACGACTACTAGTTCAGAAATTAGCTACTAGACGCCACCGCAGTCGGCTCTTGGCAACAAACGTAGGAACCTAAGAGCGTTGTTTACATTCTTAACCTATACAATTTAGCTTCACACAGGTGTAATTAGTGGAAGGTTATTTAACATGCCATAAATCTATGACATGGGACCGCCGGCTTTACTTCCCCTCCGAAGGAAGGCATACTGAGGGATTTTAACGCTCTTAAATAATCCGACGACTTCGGCCGGTTTTGAACCCGCGATTTTGGGCATGGAAGCTCAGCAGGCAAATAGTTACATCATTGTTTCAACAGGCTACATTGTGGTGGTTACACTGTGATATACAGTATGACCACTATGTACGAAAATAAGGAAATAACACAAATACTAATATGATTAGTCTATGTTGTGATATATGATTGGTTTTTATATTCTATCATGAAAATGAACATTAACGTACTTATAATAGTCGACGCAAGATGTGACAACTATGCTACTGGCAGTAGTCACAGTATCTTTAAACCACGAGGGACATCTGTCGTCGAGAGTAAGGAAGCCGACACCAAACCCACGAGTGGCTAGGTACAGAGATGATCCATTCTGTGGTTGGCTGAACGCTGCCCACATCTAATTAACTGTTAGAAAAGTGTTGGTTGGGTTGGTTCCTCAGTTTAGGTGCTGCGACAACGCGGTCATGTAGCCCCGTGTACTTTGGGCGTGTGTAGAATCTGTCTGATAACCGGTGTTAATTGTGATGGCTGTATTAGTATGTGTTATCTGTTTTTAATTCAAGTAAGGAATTCAATAATGTAGTTCCTACTTTTGCTACCAAACGCCACCGTTAACGACAACTAGTTCTGGACTTGGTTACTAGATGCCACCACAGTGGAACGTTGGAACCTAAGAGCGTTAGTCAAATCTAACCTATAATTTAGCTTCACACAAGTGCAATTTGTGGAAGGTCCTTTTACATACCATAAATCTATGACATGGGACCGCCGGCTTTACTTCCCCTCCGAAGGAAGGCATACTGAGGGATTATAACGCTCTTAAAAAAATCGACGACTTCGGCCAGGTTTGAACCCGTGGGTATAGAAGCTCAGTATGCTACCAACTACGCCACCGAAGCCGCTTTAGATAAGGGTGTAATAGTGGGATAAAGACTCTTTGCTGTGAGGTTTGTTGTGAGTGCGTCCCGTATCATCTCAAATTAAAATAAGGAGAAATCTTCAATATTTTGATTAAAGTGCGGTGCATTTACACTCGTGAAAATGACTTACTTTAAAGTTTCAGTCTGCAACTGTGCACGTGAGACAAGTATCCGGCGGCACATTTGAGATACTACATAAATCAAATCCTAATTTACACACCTATACACTAATCCACCGCACAACATACGTACATAAAAAACTGAAATTCTATAAATATCAATATCTTCGTTTCTGCTCAATTGTTCGATCTAGAACGTGTAATTTGGAACAATCGATGATTTTAAATCAAGCAGCTTAAAATCCAATAAGAAACCGGCAGCCTCCAGCAAATCAAGCAGTAGATCAGTACTTTTCCTTGCCGCTCGTCCAAACCCTCATTTTATAGTTGGGCGGGACTGAGCGGTAGGATTATGGGAATGAAAGATCACCGCCTAGGCACGCGATGGCCATCACGTCTATACTTGAAGAAGATGATTGTTTTTTTAAGGGGTGGAACAGATAGATCATCTGCCCCTTGGCTAAACTTCAATGTGTGTGTGTCTGTGTGAATTATACACATATATACACATACACACAGAGACAGGATTGTCTGATAACCTGTGTTGTAGTGGTATCTGTAGTGGTGTGTATTCGTAATTGAGTTTAGGCTTGGGAAGGGAGCGGCCATTAGGATCCATCCCAGCATTTGCCTGGCGTAGAAGTGGGAAACCACGGAAAGTCCACGTCTACGATGGCTGAGATGGGAATCAAACCCACCTTTTCTCAGCTCAGTAACCTCCACGTGGTGCAGCGGCTAGCATTTTTGACTGTCACCGTGGAGGCCTGGGTTCGATTCCCGGCTCTGCCAAGAAATGTAATGCTAGTTTGAGGGCTGGAACAGAGTCCACTCAGCCTCGTTAGACAAAACCTGAGAAGAGGCAGGTTCGATTCCTACCTCAGCCATCCTGGAAGTGGTTTTCCGTGATTTCCCTGGATGGTATCTTACATAAGGCCACGGCCACTTCCTACTGAAATCCTATCTGAATTACAAGTACACACACTAGTACAGACATCGCAGTGACACAGGTTATCAGACAAATTCTACACACACGACCCAAGTACACGGGGCTACATGGCAATGATGTCGCAAAGCCCCTAAAATAATCAAAAACAACCACTACTTACGCACTAGAGTTAAGCAATGCACATGGGGCTAAATGAAACTGCCGGATGCAGCTGAAAGCGAGTGATATCTTGGTTATTTAGGGAGACATGAGTCGTCACATTAGCCTAAGGTGTTACCGAGAATTTCCTTGTTATTTTCCTAGTGAACGAAATGATAGCGTCATGTAAGTAGCAGCTGTTAGAGTGATCTTCGATTGTCAACATCCAATAAATTTTCCGTTAATATTGTCGCAATGACTTCACATCCTTGATGCACATCATACAGGGTGTAACAAAATTGTACGGCACAAAGTGCAGGACACATTCCTCACACGTAGACGAAGAACTTATGTTAAATGAACATGGGTCTGGAAACGCTTTGTTTCCATGTTACACCTCATTGTCTCCAACTCATTAAGCATGGGAAACACACAAGAACAGAACGTTTAAATCATGGGGAACATGCACTCTTGGTTACGTTGTCATTATCGTAGGTGCATCGCCAGTTTTTTTTTACATGTACCTTTAGCTGTGCGACAAAACATGTGCTTCATGCACGGTGGAGCACCTCCTCATTTTAGTGTTAATGTCCGTCGGCTTCTAAATAACAGATTTTGTGATAGATGGAGAGATAGAGGTGGACCAATTGCCTGGCCTCCACGCTCTCCGGACCTAAAATCAGTAGACTTTTAATTTTGAGGGCATTTGAAAGCTCTTGTGTATTGAACCCCAGTACAAGATGTTCCGAGTATCCGTGCCCGTGTAATGGGAGACTGAGAAACCATAGGCAATCCTCCAGGTATACATCAGCGCATCCGAAATTCACCGCGACGGTGGGTTGATGCATGTATAAATCCGCACGGAGGGCTTATTGCACATCTCCTGGGAGCAAGAGTTGCATGTGGTATGCTGGTACGTTCCGTTCTTGTGTGTTCCCATGATTAGTGAGTTGGAAACAATGAGGAAACAAAGCGTTTCCGGACCTATGTTCATGTAACATAATTTCTTCGTCTACGTGTGAGGAATGTGTCCAGCATTTTGTACCGTACAATTTTGTTACACCCTGTATAGCCTGTGCGTTGCAAGTTGTGTTTAGACCATCAACGGCTCCCCGATCTTACAGTGTACTACCCTACCAGGGAATTGTTACCGCTAGACGTGGAGCGGGGCAGTTGTGTATACATTACGTCAGCTCGCCTGATTATGGCTGCCTCGGGCGGGTGCGGGTCAAGACGTGGAACGCATGTACAGTCATACAATGAGAACATGCCGCATAGCGCACGACCAAGCACGAATCATGCACACACAAGACATGCGATGAGGTTTCGCTGGCGACAATGCACGTCTATCGCAGGCGTGTGGCTGGACGGAGCGCATTAGTTCCGATGTCCGCCACCGGTAAGAATTCGCTGGCAGGGTAGTATCTACTGTCGGCCAAAGTATTATGTACACTCGAGTTTGAAGGTTGTTTGTGAAGTAACCAATAGACCTACATAAAATCCAACAACATCATCATTTTCGTCGTTCTATTGTAAGTTAGCTCATGCAGGTTTTGATGGTTTAATTTATATTTTAATATTTTTTGTCGCAGTTGGAGCACAAAAAGTGCACGTTTATAAGCGTGTTTCAACCATGCGTCACATTTAAGAATTATTATCTCAAGAACCCGTCATCAGATCGAATCCAAATTTTAACACACTATACATTGGAATGTTGTATAACTGGTTTATTAATGTCAAAATTTTGCGTGTCCAAGAAAAAAAGTTGTTATCATTTTTGAAAGGTAACTTTTTCTCGGCTCGGGGTGGTTGGAAAATGTAGTTCTTGGTCGCGATGTAATCCTTTTACATCAAAAAGTTATGCTGTATGACTGTGAAATACGTAAATTGACTCACTTATTTTATATCGGTTTGTATTTGTAGGCGGAAATAACACATGGTTCACCAGCTAGCCGCTCCGGGAAAAGCTGTACAGCGTTGCTGTGATGGAGCCCATCACTTCCGAGCGAGGCACGCCATGATGCGTGATGGGCTCCATCACAGCAACGCTGTACAGATTTTCCCGGAGCGGCTAGCTGGTGAACGATGTGTTATTTCCGCCTACAAATACAAACCGATATAAAATAAGTGAGTTAATTTACGTATTTCACAGTCATACACATAACCTTTTGATGTATAAGGATTACATCGCGTCCAAGAACTACATTTTCCAACCACCCCGAGCCGAGAAAAAGTTACCTTACAAAAATGATAGCAACTATATTTCTTGGACACGCAAAATTTTGAAATTAATAAACCAGTTATACAAGATTTCAATGTATTTTGTGTTAAAATTTGGATTCGATCTGATGACGGGTTTTTGAGATAATAATTCTTAAATGTAATGCATGGTTGAAACACGCTTAAAAACGTGCACTTTTTGTGCTCCAACTGCGACAAAAAATATTAAAATACAAACTAAAAATTCCAAACCTACATGAGCTAACGTACAATAGAACGACGAAAATGTTGATGTTATTGGATTTCATGTAGGTCTATTGGTTACTTCACAAACAACCTTCAAACTCGAGTACACATAATACTTTGGTCAACAGTAGAGTTTGAGCCCTGCGCGGATAAACAAAATGTTATCCGCATGCGACCCGCATCCACACGACATTTATCAGCATCCGCGTATTTGTTATCCGAATCCTCTGACATAACAATAATAACATTTATTCGGCTTTTCTCAATTAATTGGGATCGCTGGAGCCAACCAGTCTCATTTTGGTTTTGGCCGAGGATTTAAGGCCGGATAACCTTCCTGACGCCACGTGATTTTTCTGTTGAAAATACCACCCCACTGTCACCGGGATTCGAACCCTGGGCGTCCGGGTGATAGTCGAGCTGCTAAGCCACTGTGCCTTTACGCTCCCCCGCTGACATTTCAATGATATTTTTAATTTATTACATAAGGCATTAAGTATTGAAGGAACACATTTGGACATTTGAAGAGAAATTCGTTCCCCTAGGCTGTGTGAATCGCAAGACAATGTTAACTTGAGTTTCGTCCCTCTGAGTAACGGCAAGTGCAACAGCGGGTGGCTAATTATAACGTTTGCTTAGTCGTCGGATTGAACCGTTTATCTTTTCCACCTGTAGTCTTCCTTTTTTCTCTTTTCTTCGGCGTGTCAATTATCGGAATTGTTCTCTTTTCTTCTTGGTTATTACTGGCCGGAATAGCCGAGAAGATCAGTGGACATTTCTATAATTGCTGATCAAGGTTCGTTATAGTGATTTCTTGCTATGCCGAATCGTGATTAGTGGCACCTCTTACCTTTTTATCTTCTTTCTTCCTTCTCCTGTGACAATCCCTTGTTACTCTCTTGGCAGTCTTCTGTTTTTTTTATCTCCCTGGTAGGACCTTTTGGTTTGTGCACCCGCTCTCGTTTTCGAGATGCCTTGCCTTTTTATTCCGCTTTGACCCGTTCGTTTGTGTTTTTATAAAGGTGTGCGTAGAGGTGCGAATCTAGTTCATTTAATGTAATTCCGTGATGCCGGATTAATGTTCATACCATCAAGGTCGGTTATGTATTTTTGTCTTTGCTCATTGTATGGAATACTAGGGCGTTTCGCCTACTCTAGTATGTCCATGGAGTATCTGTTTCGTTCCCGTTCTTTCTTTGTCCCCATATCGTCGTATCTTTTGTGTTGGTATTTGGTACGGTTTACTGAGTAGCGTGTGTTCAACAGTAAGACCTATGCCGTACCTCTTATCTTTTGTTTGCCTCTTATCTTAGGATTGCGTTTTCATATGCATGTCCATGAGTTTGGCTTAATCCCTTTCTGACGTAACTTATTTTGATGGGTATCTTTTATTTTGTGTTGCAATACCTTTCTCGTAATTATTTGTAATATCGGTTACTTGCCCCTTTTTGTGTTTATTCTTTTACGTCATATCTACGTGCGCTTTTATTAATACTCCGTCCCCCTCGCACTCCCTCATCTCCTTCAGGGCTATTTGAGCTAGCGTTTGCTCCTTTGACGGTAGACTCACTTTCCCCGACTCTTTGTCTAGCCCTTTTAATCTTTATTTTTCACAATGTAATTTTACTCTTTACGAGTATACTTTCCCAGATGTGTTCCCCCCTTTATCGTTTCTCTCTATCGATCTTGACATTTACGTTTCGGTCTTTTCGCCCGTTATTTTACCTAGTATCACATGTTTGTCGTCCACTTAACCTCATTCATAGCATGTAATGCTTCCTCGTCATTCCTTGATGTTATCTCTTTGGTCAATACATTACCTCTTCTTTGCCTATGTGTTGAGTATGTGTACCTTATTTAGTCTTTATTTCTTTAGGCTAAGCTAAGCTAGGCCCATAATGTATAGCGCATTCGAATAGAACTTGCATTCACATGGCAGTGAATGTACGTTCAATCCATTGCCTCTGATACCTTCATAACCTTAGTCCGGTTTAATGGGCCCAGCGCCAGCCTAATCGGTACACACTTCCACTGCGAACTACATCTTGCGAAAGGCCAGACGGCACAGGATGTACCCACGCAGCAAGCGCAGGTATAAAGGACTTTACTTTTATAATTTCAAATGATCTTGTCGACTTCATCGTTATGCTTCGGTCTACCGTTATGCGTTACGGTTACGGCGTGTATGACGTCATCATGTTGTTCAGTGCATATGCACCGAGTCTGAGTTTACTCCTGGGGTCTGGCGTTATGCGATACGGAGACGGCGAGTGCGTGAGTCATGCAACAGAGTGCACCTCCCGCTCTCCGTTCCCCGCGCGGGAAGCCTAAGTTAAAGGGTAATGGAGTCTGTTGAGTCAGAGTTAACTCCTGGGGTCTGGCGTTATGCGATACTGAGACGGCGAGTGCGTGACGTCATGCAGGAGAGTGCACCGCCCGCTTTCCGATCTTTTTACCATTTCAAATGATCTTGTCGATTTCATCGTTATGCTTCGGTCTACCGTTATGCGTTACGGTTACGGCGTGTATGACGTCATCATGTTGTTCAGTGCATATGCACCGAGTCTGAGTTTACTCCTGTGGTCTGGCGTTATGCGATACGGAGACGGCGAGTGCGTGACGTCATGCAGCAGAGTGCACCTCCCGCTCTCCGTTCCCCGCGCGGGAAGCCTAAGTTAAAGCGTAATGGAGTCTGTTGAGTCTGAGTTAACTCCTGGGGTCTGGCGTTATGCGATACGGAGACGGCGAATGCTTGACGTCATGCAGCAGAGTGCACCTCCCGCTTTCCGTTCCTCGCGCGGGAAGCCTAAGTTAATGGGTAATGGAATCTGTTGGAAGAGTCCTGGCCTCCTGAGTCTTTCTAACTTGTGTAGCATTTGTAGCATGCATCATTTGAAACGATATTAAGTCTAGTCTCTCAGACTGGCTGTATCTTTTTCAATATAACAACAATAATTGAGGGTATTTCCATGACTGGCTTCTCTTAATTCTCTATTATTTTCATACAATCTGAGCGAAAGCAAATAGAAAAATAACAAGAAACATGAAAGATGCTTAGCAAAAACTAAAATTACTTTTAAACAAGTAGTTCCTTGAAGAACTAAATAGCCTATTTTGATATATCCTAATTATGTTAATTGCCTCTATCAACATACAAAATATCAGTTTGATTGCTGGAATAGTAAGAACCATCTAAATATTTCGGAAGGTCGCCATGTTGAATTTTATACAGGGTGTCCCACCTAACTCTGTGGCCTCAAATATTATCGAAATGAAACAAGATGTGAAAAATCTACTTACGCAGGAATGTACCCACGTCAGGGGGTCACACAATGGGAGGATATGCACAATCCAGGAAATTATAACAATATCACTTTCATCGCAAAGTTACCTTTTTTAATGGAACATACATGTTTTTTTTCTAGCAAAATCAAAAGTAAACACACAATTATTGATAACAGAATTGGTTTCACTTCTCTAAACCTCGTACCTTCTGAAATAACTAAAGTTGTAGAGGATGGTAAAGGAGCCACTGTTCGTGACGTTTAACAACAGTGTAGTGCACGCCGTTGGCCTACACACAGCTGGATTGTTTGCATGCACTACTGGTACGTGGAAACTCCCACTGGCTTGGCGAGCTTGCTAACCAACAACAGTGGAGTATCAATGTTTGGTGCGGTATTATTGGCAACCGTATTGTTGGTCCCTATTTTTTAAAATCAGGGAACACTAAGCGGACAGCGATATGCATCATTTCTTCAAGACACGTTACCCCTTCTCATGGAGAACGTGGAATTGGAAACTCGTGTATCAATGTGGTTCCAGCATGATGGGTGCCCCGCACATTTCGCTCGTGGTGCCAGAGATGTAATTGATGCGAAGTTTCCAAATCGGTGGATAGGACGTGGTGGTCTTGTGAGATGGCCAGCACGGTCCCCCGACTTGACGCCATTAGACTACTTTCTCAGGGGCGCATTGAAAGATAGTCAATCAGTAAGTCCCAACTACAATAGCGAATATGCAACAGCGTATTACTGCGGCGTGTGTGGAAATATCTGTGGAAACTCTGGGATCAGTACAACGCTCTCTTGTTCACCGTCTACAGAAGTGCATTGATGCAAACCTTTGTCACATTGAACATCTGCTGAAGTGACACAGTTTTATTAGTTAAGATGTTACTGCTTACTTGTGAATGCCTTTTACGTGCTAAATGTAATTTAAAAACATGCCGTTTCGTTAAGCTATAGGCCACACGTTTGTTTAGGAAATCGGTAATTGTACCTTTTGTACTATGTGCCAGGGGCGGCTCCAGGCCGACACAAGGGGTAGTGCCAAGTAAATAATACTAAAATATTGGTATTTACATAACATGATAGCAGAGCTGTCCACTTGCTCATTTCTCACCAAGGGTTCGATTTCCGATGTATAAAATTGCATAGGTAAAACTTATAAATCCATTCAACATTGGAAATGGGCAGTATTTGGTGTGGTAAACCCTGTGCTGTTGACTGGTATAGCTACGAATATGAACTAGCTCTGTATCGCGATCGGCGTACGAAAAATCTCACAATAATGGTAGAACGGTGCCTCTCTCAGTGAAAGTCTTAATCACACTTCAATATCTAAAACAAAATAAAATAACAGTTGGATAAAATCTTACTCACCCATTGCTGCAATGAATGATCTTAAGACGCCGTCACTGTCCACTTAAAATGAGCGGTAAACCAGGTCCATTCTGCGATCCTTTTTATTTGCAAATCGTTCCATGTCTTTCTTGTTAAAATTTTCAATGTTATTGACAAAACGCTTCTCACAGCACAGCATGCCTAATGCTGTCAGTCTTTCTTCTTTTATGGTGTTCCTCAGGAACGTTTTGACTCTTTTCACCAGAGAAAAACAGCGTTCAGCTTCTGCAGTTGTCATCGGCATGGTAATTAACAGTTTCTACAGTTTAACAGTTTCTTGAAAAGTGTCACTTAACTCGTCGTCCAGAATTAACATGAGAAATGGTACAGCACCAGAAACAGATCTCAGTTCTGGCCTGGAGAAGCAGACCTGTAGCTCACTTTTACGATTTTTCTCTTCTGGAAACGTGTATGCTTTGACCATTTCCGAGAGGTGTAGATCAGGAAAATGTACTTCAAATGAATCAAATTCGGCAACATCAAACAAGTTCGTTGCAACTAGATGTCCCGTAAACTGAAATCGAGTTCGTATTTTCAATAAAATTGTATCGCATACTTCTACAGCTTCCCTTTTTTTCCTGTCAGAAAGCACAGTGTCGGTACGTCTTATCTTTAGTGGAACGGTTTCGTTATCATTTCGAATTTCAATCCCGACCTCTTCGATTAGTGTGTCAATTTGTTGGCGTATTGATTGCATACAGGCTTCAAAGTGTTGTAGACTTTGACGCACTTTCACTGGGTCAATCTTCTTTTGTAGCTGGTTGAAAAGTATCTCCACGTGTGGCATTACCTTGTGAAAAAACGTTAGCCAAAATACAAAGTTTACTTCATTCAGCAGTAGTTCGTAAGAACTGGCTTGAGCGAGGGTAGATTGCATTTTTATGTCATCACGGTTTCCTATCGACTGCATAACATCAATGAGATCTTTCCTGTGTTCAAACACCGTTCTCACTCCACGAGAATGAAAGTTCCATCGCGTTTGAGAAGCTCGAGGTAACCGTCTCTGGACAATTTCATCTAAAATTTGTGTGCGTTGCGAAGAATTTGAAGAAAAAAATGAGCATATACCTGATAGATTTGCAAAATAAAAGCGTACTTGACGATTGATTGACGCTGCCTTAGACATAATTAAATTCATTTGATGGGCGTAACCATGAATATAATTAGCATAGGGTACTTGTCTCTTACTTGCATATGTACGCCATTTAAACCACCACTCATAACAGACGCGCCATCAAAGCTTTGAGCAATGAGCTTATTACAGTAATTTCCAAAAATTAATTGTAGTTCGTGTATTATGCAGTTTGAGATTGCATTTGAGGCATGTCCATCGAGGTTAATAAATTTCCAGAATCTCTCAACTGGCTTTCCCTAAACTATGTATCGTAGCACGATTACTAATTGAAACTGTTTAGACACGTCAGTAGTTTCATCCGCAATGACCGCTATGTATTCAACAGTTTTGATTTCTTTAAGAACTTCTTCGTGATATACTTCTAACATGCATCCAAGTAACTCGTTCTGTATTGTTTCTGATGTGTATTTCGTAGCAGATGAGGTATATTGAGAACGACCGAGGTGTTCATTGAGGTCATGATCTAGCTCGGCACTGAACTGAATTAACTCCTTAAAAATACCTTTGTTTTGAGACTCATCGTTTTCATTATGCCCCCTTAAGGCCAATTCCAAGACGCCGCAAAATCGTATACAATTAATTATAAGATTTAAAACATAGCAGTTCTTATCAACCTGCTCATTATGTTTTGCAATGGCTTCCCTATACTGCGAACTCAATTGGGTTTGAATGTTTACCTTGCCTAGCATGGACAAACTCATTACATTGTTCATGTGGTCTTTCGATTTCTCGTGAGCTTTCATCTTTTCCCATATGTGAATTATATCTGTAACACCACCCTTTGACCAGTTGAATTCGCCTTCGAAAAGCACGCATGGGAAGCAGAATGACGCACCCTTTTCTTCGCAGCCACACATCCATTTATTTTTGTTATATAAATCTTTGCTGAACTTCCTGGACCTATGAACTTTGGCACTTTTTTGTACGTAATTGATAGTCAAGTCTGGGGTTGGTCTACCTAATTGTTTAACTTGAATTTTGTCATCATACGGCAACGAAGAAAATGGGCTATTCAACAAAGCACTAATTGTATTCATGTTTGACTATTAACACATAGATACACTAATCTTGATAGTCAACATTTCACATCGGGACTTACCGATAATGTATACAATAAGAAAATAAAAATAAACATTTCCACCACTTAACCATTCACTCACGATTTCACGAATAGCGCGCAATAGCCTACAACACAAACTCGCTAACACCTTGTAACTCACTAAAAATAACCACGAACCGTCAAGGACTGAAGACAGCCAACATATTTCACGCGTTATCTTCCAGACCTGACAGGTGCAGGTGGTTTATCAACCATACCTTTTTAGCTACCGAGATTAATCCGTGAAGCCTGAACATGTAGTCATGATCGTACTTTCTTCTCTCTTTTATTCCCTTAGTTATTCGCATTACCAGAGAAGGAATTATTAAATACATATTATAGCCTATTCACTATTTATTAGGTCACGTATAGATTTCGAATGCTGTATGCAGAACCCTCTTTTAGAGAAATCTAGAATTAATATTCTTTGTGTGAGAGCGATTAGTTGTCAGTTTGTGTCATTGAACCCACCCCCCACGCCAATAACCAATGAGTGTTAAATTACTTCCAGGCCATTGGTATATACCCTCTTCTGCTCCTCCCCTCGTGACAGACAGGTATAGCAATGGCGCAGTACCTCATAATGACCGATAGAAGGCATTGCACTTTACTTTCTGTACTGCCAAGAGCCAAGCTGCATTCGGCACGGAGCCCAGTTTATTTCCCCATAGCCAGTGACGGGAGAGGTTATGAAAAGGGTCGTAAATTGAACTGCGCATGCGTCAACCGTGCCGCTTAGACCGTACCACAATATATCACAGGCGGGAAGATGGAATCAATGATCATACTCTACGGACGGAATATTTAAACTACTAAGTAATTTGAAACTAATTAAATACCAGTATTTAACTGTAGGCATTTGAAATTATTCTTTCAGGACTAAGAATGATTAGTTTTTTCTTAGAGGGCAGTGCCATGGCACGGTGGCACTACGCCTAGAGCCGCCCCTGCTATGTGTACAGTTCTACACTTGTGTTAAACGTGACAAACAGTCTCTCCATTGCCATCCTCTACAACGTTAGTTATTTCAGAAGGTTCGAGGTTTAGAGAAGTGAAACCAATTCTGTTATCAATAATTGTATGTTGACTTTTGATTTTCTAGAAAAAACACGTATGTTCCATTTAAAAAAGGCAACTTTGTGTTGAAAGTGATATTGTTATAATTTCCTGGATTGTGCATATCATCCCATTGTGTGACCCCCTGTCGTGGCTACATTCCTGCGTAAGTAGATTTTTCACATCTTGTTTCATTTCGATAGTATTTGAGGTCGCGAAGTTAGGTGGGACACCCTGTATATGTATGCCATATGTACCATTAAATGAAGATTACTGCGTAGGTGTATTATTCAAAATTCAATCGCGTGATTAGGACACACGAAATTAAAACGAGATTTTAAAATTTCGCACAGCCGCCATCTTGTGGTTAGGAAAATAATTGAACTGAATTAGATGTCAGTGGATTAAAATTTGTATAAGAATTTACCATACCGAGTTTCACTGCGCTCGGATGCTAAATCGCGAGAAAGGACCATTTCAATACTTACTTTTCGCGTCGCCACAATGTTGAATTTGTGCTTACAAGATTATTGAAAGTCCCATAGGTGAACTTATCTTCATAGCAGGCCTGACGAGAGGGAGGGGCAAACGGGGATGCAGCCCTGGAGGCCCGGTCTTACTGAGGGGCCCGGTCTTGCTGAGGGACCCAAATAGACAAATTCACTAAACGCAAAACGTCATAAAGAGAACATACTGCAACATGAATGTTATGATAACCAGGATGTATTTAGATTCTCTTCCAGGGAAATGGCAAAATTTCCAGAGTTATTAATTTAATGTACGACATTCGTTAGTTATTGTTGTTTTAAGGGGCGGAACTACGAGGTCATTTGCCCCAATGTATGACATATTGAAATTAAAGAGTTCCTATAGGGTGAAAGATTTCTAAATGATTATTTGAAGAATCAAATGGTCCTGAAATGCGTTTTGCTTGTTGAGCATAAACAGTCATACACAACAACAAAAATAAATCTAAAATCCACATTGATCAAAATAAAACAATCGACGGGAGACAATAATAGCCCTAAATAACGGAAGAACAAGAAAAGTTATATTTAATTAGATAGCCTATACTGAATTACACAAGAGTTTTTCTTGAGGGGAGAGTGGGGGAGGGGGGTTCGTTGACTCTTCCAGGTTAATGTCACGGGACGAATAAAAATATGGTGCCCGAAGGTTCTAGTCCCGGGGCCCGCGTTCGCTCTCTACGGCCCTGCTTCATAGCCTTTATCAACATACGAAATGTCAGTGTGGTTGATGTAATCGATTTGTAGATATTGAGAGCCGTCTAAATATTTCGGATGGTCGCCATGTTGGATTTTTATATATTGTACCCGTTCGTCCTGGGGATGCGATGACCCATCTGCTATAACATCGCATTCCTGGAGTTCCGGGACAGAGCGGAGTTAAATGAACCTCTAGTCAAATAAGGAATGTGTCGGAAATTCAGCTGAGTTATCGAAAAAGCAGTGGGTATCACGAGACAAAGTATCTCTAGGGTCGTTACGGGCTTAAGTTTAATAAAAATAATGCAAATATGAATGGGCGCCATCAACTGAATTCCTAGCAAACCACTTCCTTTCCGGATAAGCCTTCCTCAAGACAAGGAAAGAAAAAGGAAAATCACACCATCATCAGATCACAACTAAGATAAAAACAAATTTATTTTACTTTGATAGTCAGACAGACATTTTAAATATAACTCCTACCTAAGAGTATGGTCGAATGCCAAAGTTATATTGTCATTGTCCAAAAATCGAACCATCTCTTTTCTAATCCAAAATTATTATTATCCACATAGAACAGAAAAATCTCTAAAGTTCTCTTGGGTTCTCAGGATCACTGTAGCACTATGTCTTTCGTCACTGACATTTGTGAAACCTGAGACCTAATTTCTCTTTACTTTAACATCATCAATGTGGATTTAATAAAGTTATTAATCTGTCTAAACATACACATATTATAATCACACATATTAAACATCAAGTAATTTATGGTTTGCATGGCATAATTTGAATGTTGAACATGTTAGTCAAATGCTCTTAAACATCGAATAATTAATTTACACTATTTACATTGTCATTCATAATCTCTTATCTGTGAATTACAGAAAAGTCATGGCTTATTGGTCATCGTTATCGTCAACATCAAAATTAAATATTTCTCACATTAATTCTCACTTCAAAATTCTACATATTCCTGTCAGAATCATTAATTCGTCACCATTACATCATTTAAATTCTCAACTCAAGTTGCAATTCCTCAAATTATATTTCAATTAAATTTATTTAATTCCATGTAAATTCATTAATCATCAGCTTCTTTAGTTAATTATCACCTCCTAATTCAGTTATTCATCATCATTACAATCGTCTATTAATTTATCTAAATCAGTTTATTTATCCAATCTTTAATTCATCCATTTATTTAATTCATTGATTTATTCCAAAATTTAATTTATCAAATTATTTAAATTTCAATCATCTGGTTATTTAAGTTTTCATTATTTCATCTAGTCATTCTGATTTTTATATCATTAGGTCAGATCGTTAATATGCTTGAATCTCAGATTATTATTTCATTAATTATTATTTTCAGAAAATCTTGTATTATCAACTTCAGTTATTTGTTTAATTTCCTAACAAATTGTTTAATATGGTTTATAGAACATTGTCTTACAGTTTTACCACTTCCAAGTTATATCTCGTATTTAATTTGTCATGCCAAAAAATATTATTGCCTCCACGACATCACGTTGGATCTAACTATCCACAACGAGAGTTTAGTGCTTTTCAGTCGGTCAACACGAATGTACCCAAAAGAGATGGGTTATGCCCTAATCCTGAAATAAATTACATGAGATTAATAAAACACTAGGATGACCAGTTTCGATCGTCAAGCGATCATCATCAGATCCAATACACTTAGGCTATAAAATCTATGTTTGAAATACAGGTGAAAATATTTACAATATGTACAATTATTTAGTTGCAGTATTGGTACTGCAACTGTCAGTGTATGCTAAATGCAGTATATATGTTAGGTGAAATGCTAAATGGTGATGGCTATCCGGAGATTGTACTTTAGAGAGATTATATGGTTGTAAACTATGGTTAAACTATAAAATTTTAGGCTAACTACTTATCTGATTGTCTTCCGTACTACAGCTATTCGCAGTTTCCGTGCTCACTTGAACTCGCTGTGCGGTCGACTGCGGTGGTTATCTTAACGACTGGTTTTTCCCTGCCTTCCCCCCCTGTCCCTACGTGCTGTGGGGAGTGATCGCGATGTGTTTATGTGAGGTGTTGCCAACCTAGATAAGATGTATGTTATTGAATGAGGTGGATCTACAACTATTAAAGACCGTGGATTAGTCCTCGCCACGCGTGGAGCATAACCCATTCGAACTAAGCGTTGACGGTCTTATGAGGACGTCCCGGCACCTTTAATACTGCCTCTAATATGGGCCTTGGTTTATTGCAGAAGAAAAGTACATCGTACACCTGATCCAGATAACATTTACCTATTAAAAACCCCCTAATTTCCCCCCTTTTTTATCTAGCTTGGCTGTGTCGCTAAATTGTGTTTTGTTTCCGACAGGGTGTGTTTTTTAGTAGCGTGAAGAGGGGTGAGCTCTCCATGAACGTGTGTTCATTTAGATTGTTGGGATTGTTTCGTTTGGCTAGGTGTATCTCGATTGCTTCCTTTATGTCAAGAGCTCTGCCTTTCGATTCGTGATGGATTATTTTAAGGTCCGACTCTATGTTGGTAAAGCTATGCCCTGCGTCACACATATGTTCGCACACGGCTGAATGTGTTCCGTATCTTATCGCATTTCTATGTTCATTATAACGTGTGTCTACTCGCCTTCCACTCTGCCCGATGTAATTAGCTTGACAATCGGTGTCTTGGCACGTTATAGAATATACCCCTGACCTTGAATACGGGTCACGTTTATTTAGATTACTATTTAGGAGGTGCCTAGCGGTTGTGTTTTTCGTCGTGAAAGCTATCTTTATGCCTTGCTTTTTGAATAGGTTAGTGATTTTATATGTGTTCGCATTCACATAGTTGAAACGCGCAAATTTTTTCTCATTACTGTCCGGTTTGGGAATCGTTTTATCTTTATTTTTATGTTTGGCTATAATTTGATTTATTTTGCTTGGCGAGAAGTTGTTTTCCTTTGCTATTTGCATAATCGTTCTTATTTCCTTATTATAGTTGTCTTTTGACATGGGTATGTTTAAAGCCCTATGCACCATTGAATTGAAACCCGCTAGTTTGTGCGTACTGGGGTGATTAGACTGATTGTCGATTGCATGCGAGGTTTGTGTTGCTTTCCGGAATATGGAATATGAAAGGTCGTTGTCTTTACGTTCAATAGTTATATCGAGATAATTTATTTTCCGGTCTATTTCGGATTCCTTAGTGAATTTGATAGAATGGTGAAGGCTATTAATGGATTGGAGAATTGTTTCTTCGCTTGTTAGTTCAGTATCGTAGATGCAGATTACATCATCTACGTATCTTTTCCAATCCATTAATAGCCTTCACCATTCTATCAAATTCACTAAGGAATCCGAAATAGACCGGAAAATAAATTATCTCGATATAACTATTGAACGTAAAGACAACGACCTTTCATATTCCATATTCCGGAAAGCAACACAAACCTCGCATGCAATCGACAATCAGTCTAATCACCCCAGTACGCACAAACTAGCGGGTTTCAATTCAATGGTGCATAGGGCTTTAAACATACCCATGTCAAAAGACAACTATAATAAGGAAATAAGAACGATTATGCAAATAGCAAAGGAAAACAACTTCTCGCCAAGCAAAATAAATCAAATTATAGCCAAACATAAAAATAAAGATAAAACGATTCCCAAACCGGACAGTAATGAGAAAAAATTTGCGCGTTTCAACTATGTGAATGCGAACACATATAAAATCACTAACCTATTCAAAAAGCAAGGCATAAAGATAGCTTTCACGACGAAAAACACAACCGCTAGGCACCTCCTAAATAGTAATCTAAATAAACGTGACCCGTATTCAAGGTCAGGGGTATATTCTATAACGTGCCAAGACACCGATTGTCAAGCTAATTACATCGGGCAGAGTGGAAGGCGAGTAGACACACGTTATAATGAACATAGAAATGCGATAAGATACGGAACACATTCAGCCGTGTGCGAACATATGTGTGACGCAGGGCATAGCTTTACCAACATAGAGTCGGACCTTAAAATAATCCATCACGAATCGAAAGGCAGAGCTCTTGACATAAAGGAAGCAATCGAGATACACCTAGCCAAACGAAACAATCCCAACAATCTAAATGAACACACGTTCATGGAGAGCTCACCCCTCTTCACGCTACTAAAAAACACACCCTGTCGGAAACAAAACACAATTTAGCGACACAGCCAAGCTAGATAAAAAAGGGGGGAAATTAGGGGTTTTTTAATAGGTAAATGTTATCTGGATCAGGTGTACGATGTATTTTTCTTCTGCAATAAACCAAGGCCCATATTAGAGGCAGTATTAAAGGTGCCGGGACGTCCTCATAAGACCGTCAACGCTTAGTTCGAATGGGTTATGCTCCACGCGTGGCGAGGACTAATCCACGGTCTTTAATAGTTGTAGATCCACCTCATTCAATAACATACATCTTATCTAGGTTGGCAACACCTCACATAAACACATCGCGATCACTCCCCACAGCACGTAGGGACAGGGGGGGGAAGGCAGGGAAAAACCAGTCGTTAAGATAACCACCGCAGTCGACCGCACAGCGAGTTCAAGTGAGCACGGAAACTGCGAATAGCTGTAGTACGGAAGACAATCAGATAAGTAGTTAGCCTAAAATTTTATAGTTTAACCATAGTTTACAACCATATAATCTCTCTAAAGTACAATCTCCGGATAGCCATCACCATTTAGCATTTCACCTAACATATATACTGCATTTAGCATACACTGACAGTTGCAGTACCAATACTGCAACTAAATAATTGTACATATTGTAAATATTTTCACCTGTATTTCAAACATAGATTTTATAGCCTAAGTGTATTGGATCTGATGATGATCGCTTGACGATCGAAACTGGTCATCCTAGTGTTTTATTAATCTCATGTAATTTATTTCAGGATTAGGGCATAACCCATCTCTTTTGGGTACATTCGTGTTGACCGACTGAAAAGCACTAAACTCTTGTTTACTAAGGCAACACTGAAAATATGGCTTCAAACACCACAATATCCACAACGACATTACATTTCTTCAATACTTCAAATATCACATTTGAATACAATAATTATTCCACAAAATTCCATAAATATTCAGCACATACAGCATGAATCTCAACAATTACGCTAGACTGGGTACGACGACCTCATGTCTGCCTCAAAATACATTATCAACGTTGCAACTATCACATGGCAACTTCCACAAAATGCCTACCACAAACTCCACTTAACCATGTTGCATGATCTACAAAAAATATATAACTGGCTTCAAATTATCAACGCACACAATCTCCAATAACTGTAATTAATCTGATCACATCTAGACAACTTCTTAAACAATTGGAAAAATATTACTTCAGTAATTTAAGATCTGCTTTCAAATAGCATAAATTCTCTTACAATTCTCATAACTCACATCGCAGAAAAACACCAATGTGCTATAATCTCATATCAAAATCTGCAATACTGATCTGCCTTGAAGTAAATCTGACCATTAATGATTAATCTTACAAGATTCAATTACTTTAAATCCTTCTCAAAAGGTATCAAACACAATTATAAAACTCATCAAAAGCATCAGCTGTAACAGCTGTTAAACTGAAATTACTCTCAAAAGAGTATAGCAACAAAATATTGGATTGGCAAACAAGAATTACTAAATGCAATCCTGATGACATTTATCGTTACTTTATTTAACAAAATTTCGACTGATATGTGACTAGTAGTTCCTTATTTGATTCACTTACAATCTCATGTACATTCGGATGATAAAAATGAGTTCCTCAATGGCGAGTAAGATGTGTAACCACCGTACAGTCGTATAAATACGAAAGACCTCGCCCCGTCGACTTGGATGATAGTTCCCTGAACGATGGGTAAGATGAGTAGCCACCATACAATCGTATAAATACGAAGGACCCCATCTCGTAGACTATATGAGTGAATGTATCAGATAGGAATCAACAAGTTTCTAGTTGTCATATAAAAGCGATGTTCATTCACTAAAGTGAATAACTTCTTAATATCTCCAAACAATCCAATGGAAAAAATCCCTACTGATGAATAATACACACTCGCTAGTATGCAATGAACTGACGAAGTAATTTTAGATAATCAATTGCAGATCACGAGTTCGAAATACTCGTTACCCAAAAAAAACTATTCATGAAAAATATCCTAGCTGGAAAAATGTCTAAAAGACCAAACATCTGCTTAAAAAAGCCAACCAATGGTGAGAATTTCGTATAATGATGCCTGCCATGTCATATGGTCACTCCATATTCTAGCAAATTCGAAGTATATAAAGTCAAACCATGTCTTAATAATCATATCACTCCTATTAGAAAAATATACATGTGTGCCCAGTATTCATGAAAATAATCGTATCAGGTAGTTATGACTCTTACAGTACCTTTCATAATCAGCTGTAATTAAATTTCCAAGATCGTCGATTTTCCCTACATAATGAATTTCTCGAAAGATCGGCGTGAATATCATTCCATCCATGAAATGACGATTGCCTTCGAAATCCCAAAGTGAATCAGCTGGTGGACTCCTCTCGTCAGGAATCGAATCCATCGCTCTGCGGTGCCATCTTGTCTCTATCTGCGTCTACTCTGACATGTTGAACTTCGGATTACCCATAGCGGATATCGTCCAACTCCTCTCGAAAAAGTTCATGGAAACAGCAGACCCCCTACTCCTCTTCTAAGTTACGCCACTGTTCCATTAAATGTTCAGTTTGAGTATTGAAAGATCAATCTCTAATAACTGCTAAGTCTCACTTTCGTAAAAATAAAATTTTACTTGAGAGTGTCCAAGTTTATTAAACACCCTGTAGTTGTCTGTATTTGGTAATTCATGAAACTGCATAAGAAATAAGTTTCATTGATGCACGATCTAATGTTCATCAGTGCCTATGCTAACAACATTCCGTTGCTTGAAATTATTAAAGTAACTTTGAATGCGTTATAGAAAAGCATAGTCATAAAGTTATTCATAAAAGCTGTGTTCAAACTGCGTTGAAATGTAGCTTGTAATAAAGTCTCCAACTACTTGCAAAGCCGTTATAACATATCCCGGCCGTCTGTGATTGCTTCCTCGGCAAGCCCGCCTGGATCAATGACCTGCTTGGCGTTCGCTGCTCGGCGATGCAGAAACTGTCGCCTACACTCTGCCGTGACAGTTTCGGTATGCTGCGCGACCTTCACCGTGCGTCTCGCTTGCGCTACAGAGCTCGATCCTACCTGCTCGTCTGACAGAGCTCCACTGAATGTACCGGCACTGTCTTCACTCTTATCTGCCTGGGGCGGACACGTGGTGTAGTCCCCCACCACAGTGCTCTCGCGTCACGATTTTAGTCTCGAACCCACATCATCTCGGCTGTTCCGTTATAAAATAACTTAAGGGTTATCTGTCTTCTTTGGAATTATTTCCACTTATAATGCATGTTATATATCCTCTTCTAAGATGTTTAATTACCATATTCCATACATATCTTAATAAAGTTTCACATCTCTATCCATAATTCCATCTTCTTACAGATGTCAGTGCCTCCTTGCTCCTAGAACTCCTACGTCATCTTGACATTCTTCTTGACTCGATCGGTGCGCTATCTTTTCCTAACTCTCTCCAAAACCTCAACTACAGCTTAATGTCTGCTGGCGTAGCCGATAGCCTAAACTAGGTATCGGGTACATCTCTCCCGTACATCTCCTTTTTTTTATCAGGATTGAGAAAAAAATACACTCTCAGGCATTCTATATATAATACATGTACACGATAGCTCTACAATTCCCTTACTCAGCATGATGGTATTTCCTGATGCTAGCTGCATTAAAAGTTCCTACAACTTCATCAGTATCCATTCTGACAATCTTGTAGCTATTATTCTGGTATGTTTGTTCAATACGGAACGGACCAGCGTACAATGGAGCGAATTTATGGTAGATCTTCAGCTGAAGGTTCGAAGTGACTGGCTTCCTAATCAGCACCTCATCATTTTCTTGAAATGGCTCGTGGAGCCTCCTTCCTGCCTGTCTCCTGGCTCTCTTCTCCGCCTGTCTTCTGAGCCTCTCTCCTGCCATCTCGACTCTTCTTTCTTGTGTGGGTTGAGGATCTACTGGTGCCCTCACGACTCGGTCCCATGGTCTATCCGGTTTCAATCCATGATGAAGCATGGACGGAATCTGTCCTGTGCTTTCATGTACTGTGGAATTCAAGCATTGGCTAATGATGGGTATCACTTCCATCCATCTATGGTGTTGCCTTGACACATATAAGTGACACATCTTACTTATCTCCGGCATAATTCTTTCGGCTGGATTTCCCTCTGGATACCGTACAGAATTAAACACATGCCTTATTCCTAAACGTTCCATAGCAGTAGAAAATTCCATACTAGTAAATTGCGATCCATGGTCACTCAACAAAACTTCAGGTTTCCCCATGCTCGGAATAACTGTTTTCTCAAGTCTGTTTATCACGTACTTGGATGTAGCTTTCTGTATAGAACATAGAGATACGTATTTCGAAAATACGTCAACTGTTACCAAAACGAACTGATTTCCTTTCGTCGAACGAGGAATCGGACCGAAAATGTCCGTCGCGAAAAGTTCTCTTGGCTTGCTGGGTAATATTGATCTAGGAACTTCTTTCATTAACTTAGATGAGTATTTACTTCGCTGACAACTGTCACAGGTCTTTATGACGTCGCGAATCGTTTGTCCCATTTGTCTCCAAACGAAAGTTTCTTGAGCGAGAGCCAAAGTCTTGTCTACACCTACATGAGCTGCAGTTCGGTGTATCATCCAAATAACTGGTTTGACAAGCTTGGGTGGGATCACTACTCTAAGTTTAGTATGATCCTGGTCGATATATTGGCATATAACACCTCCCATAATATGATATTTTCTAGCCTCTATCTCAGTTCTTTGAAAATCCGGATCAGCGTTGTCCATCCTGCGTGTCAAAAAACGGTAAATTCTTCGCAAAGGTGCATATCTCTTCTGAGTTTGCGCTAACAACTTCAACTTTTCTAGAGTACCATTATCCTCTTGAATTAAATTTATATGGTTGACAATTACTTCCTCACAAGGGTTTCTGCTCAACACATCTGCTAACAGATTTAACTTCCCAGGTCTATGTACAACAGTTGGGTTAAATTGCTGTAAGAACAGAGCCCATCTGGTGATGCGGTCACTCGCTAAGTCTGTCTTCATAATAAATTGGAGGGCTTTATGATCTGTGATCACTGTTATGTCATGTCCAAACAACACCTTCTTCCACGTTTTTAGAGCATGAACCACTGCTAATGCCTCTAAATCAGTTGCATAGTAATTCTTCTCACAATTCCTAAGCTTGCGACTGGTGAAAGCTAAATACCTATGTTTCTTGTCATCATCCAATTGATATAGGATCCCACTAATACCTATTTTGGATGCGTCTGTCTCTACAAAAAATCTTCTTGTAAAATCAGGATACTCAAGCTTGATATTTTGGATCAGCATTTTCTTGGCCGCTAAAAACGCTTGATTGCATCTGTCGTCCCATTTCCATCGATTTCCCTTTCTTAATAAATCCTGCAGAGGTGCCATCGTCTCAGTATATTCAGGACAATGTGTTGAAAAGAACTGACACATGCCTAAAAACTGCCGTACCTCTTTAATCTTTCGTGGGGTTGGAAACTCTGAAATTGCCATGATCTTCTTTGGATTGGGCCTATAACCATCTCCATCGATTCTGTGTCCAAGAAATTCAATTTCTTCATGAAAGAACTGACATTTATCGAAATTCACCTTGAAGTTCGTCCTCCTAAGATCTTCAAAAAGCATTTGAAGGTGCCTGATATGTTCTTCCGCTGTCTCAGACGCTATAATCAGGTCATCAATATAGCTTACCACATGCTCCTTAACTGCATCTGACAAATTTTCATCTAGTGCTCGGATCATCACCGGACCACTATTTTTCACTCCAAAAGGTAACCTATTGAATACATATGTTTTATGGTCAAACAAGAACCCTGTGTATTGTTTGCAGTCTTCTGCTAGCTCAACATGATAATAAGAACTAGTCAGATCGATTGTCGAAAAGAAACTCTTTCCTCTGAATCTGCGTAACAATTCACGAATAACAGGTGGTCTGTCATGTTCAGGAAGAACTCTTTCATTAAGGGCTCTAGCATCTAGACATATCCTCAGCTTACCGTTAGGTTTCTTGACAACAGCTAAAGGATTCAAATAAGCAGTTGGCATTTTCTTAATTATTCCATCTTTCTCCATATCGCTTATCATTATGCTAACTTCCTCCTTCCATTTATCCGGAATGGGATATAAATTTTTATGGTATGGTTTGTCATCCATCAACTTGATGCTATAAGTAAAATTTTCTATGAGACCTGGTTTGTCATTGAATATGTCCTCATATTCTGAAATTACTTGATCAAACTTCCCCTTAATTTCTGGATTTATTTTACTTGTCATGCCAGTTTTATTTTCCATAGACCTTTCAACGCTGCATACAATCTCATCCAATATATCCTCTCTAAAGAATGTCATCTCCGATTCCTGACTTTCCATGACCCCTTCTTGAAAGTACATGCGCCTACTCTGCATATCTATGATCAGGCCACTCTCACTTAAGAAATCCACTCCTAGGATCATGTCAAAATGTAGTTGACCCACTACTAGGAACATCTGTTCAAAACTTCTGGTTCCAATCCCAACATCTAAAAGTACCTGACTTTTACATTTCATACTCCTGTCTGGGATCACCCCTTGAATTTTGCTAACAACAGTTGGCAACATTGTAATTCCTCCTAATAATTTCAATTCATCCAGGCAACCTATGGATATCAAGCTCACCATAGCCCCTGTGTCTACAAGTGTCTTTATTTCTTTTCCCATGACTTCCACACTAATAACTGGCAATTCATGTCTATTTTCCCGGTGTACTATGTCCTCCTCCTCGATTAGATCCTCGTCCTTGACCTGATACGTTTCCACAATGATGATCGATTCCCAATGATTAGCATTTTTCTCTAGAGTTAATTTGACGTTTTTTTTTCCTTCGCCACTCGTGCTTGCTCGATTGACATCTCTCACTGTCTCCTCGAGTGGTGCACTAGGCTGTCTATCTTCTTGCCTCGACCTCTCATGTCCACGATTATCTCGTCTGTCGTTAGGATCGTTTCTTTGGCCATCCTGCCTGTCGTTCCCATTATACTGTTGACCTTGGCTCCAGTTATTTCTGCCCCGATATCTATTGTTATATCGATTCCTGTCTTGATATCTGGAATTCTGGTTATAATTTCTATATCGGCTATCTCTTGCTTCTTGATCGTATGGCCTCTCATATGGTCCTCTATATCGATCATTTCCTCGAGCGTTACGGAAGTTTCCTCGATTCCCTTCGTTCCGTCGGTTTTCCCAGGAATCTCTTCTGTCCGTTTGAGCTGCATTGTCTACGACTACCGCATTCACTTCTTGCGTGCTTCTATTGTCGTTTCTGGTGTTTCTAGGTGTAACTTGAGCGCTTGTATAGTCCAATCGCCGTAAAATGTCGTCATAATGCTCAAGTGTATTGGCTCCCGACGCTATTAGTGATCGCTGTACCTCAATCGGTAACTGTCTCGCTATAGCTTGCAAAAGCTCTTCTTCTGGCAATGGAGGAATCAGAAACTGTAATTTAGCAAGCTGTGACGTGAAATAGTTGGCATAATGCGTCGGATGTGACGTAGAATAGCGCTTTGAGTACATTTCCGCTCTTACGTTAAGTTGATCCTCGGCACTCCAAAATCTCCTCAAGAAAGCTATGGCAAATTGCTCCATGTTCGCAAAATTGCTTTTGAACGCTCTAAACCAAGTAAGCGCAGATCCATCTAAGGCGCGTTCGACTATCCTTAGCTCTCTTTCTTTGGCTACCCTATGTTCTGCCATGTAGTCTCGAATATCTCGCAGAAATTCGACTGGTGTGACTCCTGTATTTCCCGAAAACTTTCTCGGCTTGTCATCCAGATTCCTAATAATGGTGACTGGACCTGAGTATCGTTCGCTTGGACCCAACGTATTCCTATTCGAACTTGGATTATCCTGAGGGGTTGAACTGGCCCTTTCGAATGTCACATTCGGTTGCATTTGACGGTCTTCTCCCATGCTCGCTTCTTGATTAGTCATACTGCGGTCTATCGCTGTCTGATTTATCAGTGTTTCCCCTGATGTTATATTCTGACTGGTGAAACTGTTAAACATGGATTCTAGTTTAGTTATCCTGTCCTCTGCTAATTTCTTGACCTGAGTCTTCAATTCATCTAGCGATGTAACATCCTGCGTTTTGTTACTCTCGTCTAAATCGTTTCTTAGCTTGTCAATTTTGCCTTCGCACGTGTTCTTTACTGACGCGACTTGTTCCTTTAACCGATCAACATCTGTTCTAAATAGAGTTGAATCTATCTTCATCGCTTCCTTGTTCTCCGTAAACCTCGCTTCTAAGTTTGCCATACCTGCGATTAATTTTTCATCTAACCCTTCACGTTTCTCTTTTGCTTCGGCATCGACCTCACTATACCGTTCTTCCACAATTGCACCGACTCTATTTTTGAATAAAGCTAAGTTTTCATTAACCTTTTGCTCTATATCGTCGTCTATCTTCCTAATATCTTTCTGCAATTGATTTTCTAATGATTTTAAATTAGAATTAACCTCTCCTAAGACTTCCTCTTTAATGGTCCCAATTACTGTCTTTAAATCTTTAATCTCATTACCTAGATTCGTTTCTAGACCTTTAATCTTAGTCTCGAAAGATACTTCGGTAGACCACTCTTGAATTTTACCTACATCTGCCACTAAACCATCGATGTCGAATCTTAACTTCGATACATCTGATTTAATGTCTTTCTGTATGGACATAACGTCTGTTCTTAAAGTAAAAATATTTTCTTCTCCTCTACTTTCTAATTCAATAATATTTTTTTTTAACATTTGAACATTTTCCTCTCCTTTCATATTTACTGCAATTATATCTAATTGTAAAGTCTTCAGCATTTCATTGTTCTTTAAAGTTAAGCTATTCTCTAATCTAGTTAACTTGTTTTCTAATTCAGTGTTAGTTTCTTCACTACGAGCTTGTAATTTCTCTTCCAATGATTTAAAGTTAGCTTCACTAGCTTTTAAATGACTTTCAGTACTAGTCTGTAATCTAGTTTCTAATGACTTCAACTCATCTTTACTATTTGACTGTAGCCTTTCTTCTAATGACTTAAAATTGTCTTCACTATTTGACTGTAATCTTTCTTCTAATGACTTAAAATTGTCTTCACTATTTGACTGTAACCTAGTCTCTAATGACTTTAAATTATCTTCATTACTAGTCTGCAATGATTGCACATTTTCTTTACATCTAGCTTCTAATCTAGCTTCTGAATTATTAATTTGTTCTTTAACTTCCGTTTCCATTTTAGAAATAGTTTCTGCAATACCAGACATACCCGTCTGTAACTCTCCTAACACCTTAGCTAAATCTTCCGGCAACATAATTATATTTTCAATATACGTTTTATATAGAGACGTTAGACAACAACACATCACAATGTCTCAATTCCTGCATTCACTTGGGTATAGAAAAATGTTTTATAACTAACATGATATTACTAATATGATTAACATGAACACTGGAATGGGCACACAAGTACATTGTCTGACTAAGTTTAATACATTTTGTAACACACTTAAATGAACTTGAGATCAATCTCTCAGTAATCTAAATCTGATGTGATTCCATAGAATAAACAAAATCGAAGCCCCACTAGTTGGATAAAGCCAATTCTCCCTCTCTCTCTGTACCCGTTCGTCCTGGGGATGCGATGACCCATCTGCTATAACATCGCATTCCTGGTGTTCCGGGACAGAGCGGAGTTAAATGAACCTCTAGTCAAATAAGGAATGTGTCGGAAATTCAGCTGAGTTATCGAAAAAGCAGTGGGTATCACGAGACAAAGTATCTCTAGGGTCGTTACGGGCTTAAGTTTAATAAAAATAATGCAAATATGAATGGGCGCCATCAACTGAATTCCTAGCAAAACACTTCCTTTCCGGATAAGCCTTACTCAAGACAAGGAAAGAAAAAGGAAAATCACACCATCATCAGATCACAACTAAGATAAAAACAAATTTATTTTACTTTGATAGTCAGACAGACATTTTAAATATAACTCCTACCTAAGAATATGGTCGAATGCCAAAGTTATATTGTCATTGTCCAAAAATCGAACCATCTCTTTTCTAATCCAAAATTATTATTATCCACATAGAACAGAAAAATCTCTAAAGTTCTCTTGGGTTCTCAGGATCACTGTAGCACTATGTCTTTCGTCACTGACATCTGTGAAACCTGAGACCTAATTTCTCTTTACTTTAACATCATCAATGTGGATTTAATAAAGTTATTAATCTGTCTAAACATACACATATTATAATCACACATATTAAACATCAAGTAATTTATGGTTTGCATGGCATAATTTGAATGTTGAACATGTTAGTCAAATGCTCTTAAACATCGAATAATTAATTTACACTATTTACATTGTCATTCATAATCTCTTATCTGTGAATTACAGAAAATTCATGGCTTATTGGTCATCGTTATCGTCATCATCAAAATTAAATATTTCTCACATTAATTCTCACTTCAAAATTCTACATATTCCTGTCAGAATCATTAATTCGTCACCATTACATCATTTAAATTCTCAACTCAAGTTGCAATTCCTCAAATTATATTTCAATTAAATTTATTTAATTCCATGTAAATTCATTAATCATCAGCTTCTTTAGTTAATTATCACCTCCTAATTCAGTTATTCATCATCATTACAATCGTCTATTAATTTATCTAAATCAGTTTATTTATCCAATCTTTAATTCATCCATTTATTTAATTCATTGATTTATTCCAAAATTTAATTTATCAAATTATTTAAATTTCAATCATCTGGTTATTTAAGTTTTCATTATTTCATCTAGTCATTCTGATTTTTATTTCATTAGGTCAGATCGTTAATAAGCTTGAATCTCAGATTATTATTTCATTAATTATTATTTTCAGAAAATCTTGTATTATCAACTTCAGTTATTTGTTTAATTTCCTAACAAATTGTTTAATATGGTTTATAGAACGTTGTCTTACAGTTTTACCACTTCCAAGTTATATCTCGTATTTAATTTGTCATGCCAAAAAATATTATTGCCTCCACGACATCACGTTGGATCTAACTATCCACAACGACATTACATTTCTTCAATACTTCAAATATCACATTTGAATACAATAATTATTCCACAAAATTCCATAAATATTCAGCACATACAGCATGAATCTCAACAATTACGCTAGACTGGGTACGACGACCTCATGTCTGCCTCAAAATACATTATCAACGTTGCAACTATCACATGGCAACTTCCACAAAATGCCTACCACAAACTCCACTTAACCATGTTGCATGATCTACAAAAAATATATAACTGGCTTCAAATTATCAACGCACACAATCTCCAATAACTGTAATTAATCTGATCACATCTAGACAACTTCTTAAACAATTGGAAAAATATTACTTCAGTAATTTAAGATCTGCTTTCAAATAGCATTAATTCTCTTACAATTCTCATAACTCACATCGCAGAAAAACACCAATGTGCTATAATCTCATATCAAAATCTGCAATACTGATCTGCCTTGAAGTAAATCTGACCATTAATGATTAATCTTACAAGATTCAATTACTTTAAATCCTTCTCAAAAGGTATCAAACACAATTATAAAACTCATCAAAAGCATCAGCTGTAACAGCTGTTAAACTGAAATTACTCTCAAAAGAGTATAGCAACAAAATATTGGATTGGCAAACAAGAATTACTAAATGCAATCCTGATGACATTTATCGTTACTTTATTTAACAAAATTTCGACTGATATGTGACTAGTAGTTCCTTGTTTGATTCACTTACAATCTCATGTACATTCGGATGATAAAAATGAGTCCCTCAATGGCGAGTAAGATGTGTAACCACCGTACAGTCGTATAAATACGAAAGACCTCGCCCCGTCGACTTGGATGATAGTTCCCTGAACGATGGGTAAGATGAGTAGCCACCATACAATCGTATAAATACGAAGGACCCCATCTCGTAGACTATATGAGTGAATGTATCAGATAGGAATCAACAAGTTTCTAGTTGTCATATAAAAGCGATGTTCATTCACTAAAGTGAATAACTTCTTAATATCTCCAAACAATCCAATGGAAAAAATCCCTACTGATGAATAATACACACTCGCTAGTATGCAATGAACTGACGAAGTAATTTTAGATAATCAATTGCAGATCACGAGTTCGAAATACTCGTTACCCAAAAAAAACTATTCATGAAAAATATCCTAGCTGGAAAAATGTCTAAAAGACCAAACATCTGCTTAAAAAGCCAACCAATGGTGAGAATTTCGTATAATGATGCCTGCCATGTCATATGGTCACTCCATATTCTAGCAAATTCGAAGTATATAAAGTCAAACCATGTCTTAATAATCATATCACTCCTATTAGAAAAATATACATGTGTGCCCAGTATTCATGAAAATAATCGTATCAGGTAGTTATGACTCTTACAGTACCTTTCATAATCAGCTGTAATTAAATTTCCAAGATCGTCGATTTTCCCTACATAATGAATTTCTCGAAAGATCGGCGTGAATATCATTCCATCCATGAAATGACGATTGCCTTCGAAATCCCAAAGTGAATCAGCTGGTGGACTCCTCTCGTCAGGAATCGAATCCATCGCTCTGCGGTGCCATCTTGTCTCTATCTGCGTCTACTCTGACATGTTGAACTTCGGATTACCCATAGCGGATATCGTCCAACTCCTCTCGAAAAAGTTCATGGAAACAGCAGACCCCCTACTCCTCTTCTAAGTTACGCCACTGTTCCATTAAATGTTCAGTTTGAGTATTGAAAGATCAATCTCTAATAACTGCTAAGTCTCACTTTCGTAAAAATAAAATTTTACTTGAGAGTGTCCAAGTTTATTAAACACCCTGTAGTTGTCTGTATTTGGTAATTCATGAAACTGCATAAGAAATAAGTTTCATTGATGCACGATCTAATGTTCATCAGTGCCTATGCTAACAACATTCCGTTGCTTGAAATTATTAAAGTAACTTTGAATGCGTTATAGAAAAGCATAGTCATAAAGTTATTCATAAAAGCTGTGTTCAAACTGCGTTGAAATGTAGCTTGTAATAAAGTCTCCAACTACTTGCAAAGCCGTTCTAACATATCCCGGCCGTCTGTGATTGCTCCCTCGGCAAGCCCGCCTGGATCAATGACCTGCTTGGCGTTCGCTGCTCGGCGATGCAGAAACTGTCGCCTACACTCTGCCGTGACAGTTTCGGTATGCTGCGCGACCTTCACCGTGCGTCTCGCTTGCGCTACAGAGCTCGACCCTACCTGCTCGTCTGACAGAGCTCCACTGAATGTACCGGCACTGTCTTCACTCTTATCTGCCTGGGGCGGACACGTGGTGTAGTCCCCCACCACAGTGCTCTCGCGTCACGATTTTAGTCTCGAACCCACATCATCTCGGCTGTTCCGTTATAAAATAACTTAAGGGTTATCTGTCTTCTTTAGAATTATTTCCACTTATAATGCATGTTATATATCCTCTTCTAAGATGTTTAATTACCATATTCCATACATATCTTAATAAAGTTTCACATCTCTATCCATAATTCCATCTTCTTACAGATGTCAGTGCCTCCTTGATACTAGACCTCCTACGTCATCTTGACATTCTTCTTGACTCGATCGGTGCGCTATCTTTTCCTAACTCTCTCCAAAACCTCAACTATTGCTTAATGTCTGCTGGCGTAGCCGATAGCCTAAACTAGGTATCGGGTACAATATGTAGGCCGTAGAGTTATGTAGACTACTATAAGTCAAGTCCTGCACGGATGTGGATATCCGCAATTTTTTTCGCCATGCGGATATACTTTGTATGTTTGTGCGGATGGCGGACAAGTTGCGGATGATGTTAGGAGTAAATTTGCGGATAGTGATTAGAATACAGTCCGAACTTGTTGAATACGACCCGGATGTTTATGACATATCATATTTTTGCCGTTATGTTCTTTATGTTCAACGATGTCGAAATGTAAATATTATACGTCAGAAAACTGTATCATAGTGATGGTCATTATAGTACTGTTTTCCATTATGAGACAGTTTCTCCATCCAATCAGAGCTCATTCATTGACCAATTAGGAAAGGATACCTTCGTGCATGCGCTCAAAATCCAACATGTCGGACATGAATTACATGATTTGAAAGTTCAAATTGGATATCGGATCAACCATTGTAGTTACAATCCCAACACACAAAGACAAAATCAGCACGAACCTTTACGGTAACAAGAAAATACTATTTATTTATTTATTTATTTATTTATTTATTTATTTATTTATGCTGGTTTACAACAGGGTCGTTAACCCCAATAACAGTAAACCTACAAAATTTTAACAGTAATTCTAATTTTTTTCATAACTTAAATCTAATCTTAAATCTAATATTAGCATCTAAATGAATTACATAATAATATTGTTTATAGCTTAACCTTAATGCTGTTACATATTCTAACTTTTTGTTAATTAATTACACTCATGGCAATGTGGTCATAAATACCTTTACAAATTTTTGGAGACTAAGATCGAAGTCTAGACTTTTATTACACACTACAGCTTTATTGTAATTACTGCAGAGTCTATAAAGCGGTGAATGTTTGTGTGACATGGTGCATGTTTTCTTATTCCTAAAAGTTGTCCACGTTCTTGAAGATAGACGTGGAACATTGAAATTCAGCAACGATAAAAAATAAGAGTTATCTACCGCAGAATTTACAATCTTGTGTAAGATCTTGGAATCATTTATTTTCCTACGATCTTCCAAAGCAATAATTTTTATATTATTCGATAAAATTTTATATGGGACCATATATGGGTAATTTCCGCTCATTTTATAATGTATAAATCTGGCGAATCGCTTCTGTACTCCTTCTATTAATCTTATGTATTTTTAGGCCACGGATTCCACATTACGCTTGCATATTCTAATTTCGCCCTTACGTAAGCATTAAAGAGTGTAATGGCCGTTTTCACCTGCCGAAAAGGTCTTACATTTCTAATGACGAAGCCTAGTGCTCGGTACGCCTCACTTGTTACCTTGTTGATGTGAGAAGCGAAAGTCAAACCTTTATCCAGTTCCACACCAAGGTCACTTACACCATTAACCTCCCGCAGCGTATTCAACCCCAGCTTATACTGGAAACTAACTTTATTCTTCCTTCGGGTAAATGACATTGTGACACATTTCGTTTGATTAAAATTAAGTTTATTTTTCCTACTCCATTCAAAGATGTTGTCCAAGTCATTTTGTAGAAGATAGCAGTCATGAGCAGAGGATACAGGACGGAATATCTTAAAATCATCAGCGTATAGAAGACATTTAGAGTGCTTAATACATTCAGAAATGTCATTGATTGCTATCAGAAACATAATTGGTCCAAGGTTCGATCCCTGGGGAATTCCGGAATTTACGGTATATTCCATTGATGAATTTCCGAGAAAGTATACATATTGCTGTCTACCAGAGAGATACGAGCTAAAAAATCGTAAATTTGCTTGTGAAAAACCGAAATTGTTTAATTTTGTCAAAAGAATATCATGATCTATACTATCGAATGCCTTTTCAAAATCCGTGAAAATAGCATCCATCTGTCCTCCGATATCCAACTCAGATGAAACATCGTGGGAGAAATTCATCAGATTTGTGACTGTGGATCTCCGTTGCATGAATCCATGTTGTTGTTCTGATATGGCTGGCGCTACATGAGTAACAATTCTGTCATGTAAGATAAATTCAAATATCTTTGCAACAGCTGATACTATACTCACGGGTCGATAGTTCTTTATTAATGTTTGGTTACCTGATTTTAAAATAGGACAGACGCGAGTTTTTTTCCAAATATCTGGGAATGTATTTGTACTAATTGCTAGGTTATAAAGGAAATGAAGGGGATCTTTTAAAACCTGTGAGCAACCCTTAATTACGTAAGGGGGTATTTGGTCCGGGACCGCTGATGTTTTTGGTCTCAGTTTTTTTAACGCTCTATCAATTTCCGCCATTGTTACTTCGCTTATGTGCAGGGTTACTGGCGTATTTGCCTCATCTTGCGATATTCTGTAGGAAGAAGGGTGTTGTGAGTACACCGACTGGAAGTATTTTGCAATACCCTGAACAACCGCTTCCCCGCTTTTTAGCTCTTCCTCATTGTATTGCATTATAGTACATGTACCATTGGCCCTTCTCCTGCTTTTCACGTACGTCCAAAAATTTTTACAATCACTATTAATGTTATTTTCAACTGTTGTTATATATTCTTTATGAGCTAGTTTGATGTCTGTTTTGGTCTTGTTTCTTAATTGTTTGTATCTCAATTTGCTATATTCAGAGTAGTCTTTTCTTTTTCTGTGGAAGTCTTTATCTTTCAAATCATTAATTATTTGTTTTGTAAACCAAACAGGGTATTTACTGGTTTTAAAAGGCATTAATACCGGGACGGTATTTTGGAAAACTTCGTAAACTTTATCATAAAAAAAATTAACTGCTGAATTTATTTCCATAATTTTGTAGAGATCGTCCCAATTTGTGTCTCTTAAACCGAGGTACAGTTCATCAAATTTAGCTTTTTAAAATTAAATTTAGTTTGCTCTTTAATTCTGAAGGTGTTTGTGTCTCCATTGAGAGGTACAGTTAAATCCAGTGCGGGATGGTGGGCATCTTCGGCTAAAAGAGGAGTATTATGTGTTACAAGATTTAGGTTTGTGTAGTTAGTGAGTATTAGGTCAAGAGTTCTTCCATTCGAATTCTGAATGTTGTTGTAAGTCTTAAGTTGAAGTAGGTTCATGAAGTTATACAGTAACTGTGAATGGCTATTTTTATCTACATCATTAATTTCTGTACACGTTATTGTAGGAATGTTAAAATCTCCCGCTATAATGATGTTATTATTGTACATTTCATAATGGCTCTCTATCCACCCTAGCATTTCACGGTAAGACTCAAGGTCCGAGCTAGGAGGAATGTACAGGGAACAGACATACCAGACTCTTCCTTTTGTTTCCAGATTTAACAGCAAGACTTCTGAGTTCTGAGACCTTCCTTCAGCCTTGAGTACGGTAATCCCCTCTTTTACCGCTATTAGCACCCCACCACCAGTCCTGCTTGAACCTCTCTCTTGCCTGTATACTCTGTATCCAGTGTTAATGACCTCAGTGTCATAAACACTGGAGTCTAACCAAGTTTCTGTTAAAATACATATATCTATATCATTACACAATAGGTTCTCGTTAAACACATACAATTTAGATTTCATACCACGTACATTCTGATAGTAAATTGACAATTTATCTATTTTAAATTCCGTTCAGATCGTCCATACTATTAACTACTATGATACGGGAACCCTCATTTTTCTTCATTTTTATGACTCCGTTTCTTACCCAAAGATACGCAAACTCCTTTTGTCTCCGCTTCTGACGAGCCGCTGCCAGTAGTCTTCTCTTTTCCGGGGCGAGACTCTCGTTCACATACACCATGCTGTCCCCAGGGAGTCCCATATGTCTAGTAGATAAATTCCTCTTTACACGGCGCCGTTCCATGAAGATTTCTTTGTCGAACCGCCTCACAAATTTAACGACAATGCCACTGCATTGTTGGCTTGGTTGTTTTGGAAGACGATGGCAAGCGTCCACCATTTCATCAGTCACATTTACGTCCAAGGCTTGTCCAACTAGTTTGACAGTGTTAAGAACGTTCTCATTCTTTATTTCGGGAACACCTTGTATCTCAATTGTATTGCGCCTGGAATACTGTTCAGATTCTAACACACGATTTTCCAAAGCTTTCACTTTCGTGCGTAGATCAGAGTTTTCTTGCTTCAGGGATTCTATTTGTGCTAAGCACTGAGCTATGTCTGCCTGCTGTGATTTTAGCAGTAGCATATTATCATCTAATTTATTGTGACACATGTCCAGTGACTTACCCAGATCCGTCTCCCTCTGAAGTTGCTCGCCTTTCATGGAACGAAATTCCTCTCGTAGTTCGTTCAATAACACCATCACATCTCCTAATGATGGAGATGTGTCTTTAGTGGAACAAAATTCACATAGCCATTCACCAGCTTTTCCATTTAACTGTACACACTTTCCATGGAACCAATTTTTACACGTACCACACTGTACTTTCACTGCTGCCTTTCCCACTTCCTTCTTGCACACCGCGCACGAGCTCATGACGGCAAAGTGAAGTGAATGCTCCCTAACACAAATAACCGGAATTTCACGTTGTTTTACACAGCTGCCTATGAGATATTACTTTAAATTAATCTAACGTTCATATGTTGTTCCTGTGCCAACTTTTACTGTGATAATTCCTGTATTACACACTTGAAATACACATTCACACGGAGCTCAACTTCCACCTGTACTCACTCCGTCGCCATAAGCATATGCAAGAAATGTATGAATCTACATCCAGAAGTTAGCAACACAGCATCCTTCTATATAAATTACCGACATGGAAAGGGCACCGTCCCATATGTTCGTGTAAATAAACTGGCGAATATGAGACAAGAAATATCATTGTACCTTAATATCCTCAACCCCAATTCCTACACAGCGCAATGCTTTCAAACGACTTCGGTGACAATATTAGTGAATGCTAGAGCGGACGGCACTTGTCATCATGCAGGCATTGCCAAGCAAAGTAACTGGTCTCTGCTCTCGAAGTGCTTTGACCCACGCAAGCGCTCTGTTCAGTAAGCAAAGCCAGCGCGCCCTGTTCACTAACTGAAGTAACTGAATCCCACCGATATTTATGAATATTTATGTTAAAACATATAATAAAATTATAATTATCGTCGAACATAAACAGTCGTATGCAACTCGCCTATAATGGTAATTAAGACACTCGTATGGAAATTATAAAACTCTCTACGCTCGTTTTATAAACATACTCGTGTCTTAATTTTGGCCATTATAGGCTCGTTGTATAATGTACTATTCCATGACAAATGTAAGATGGTGATTTTAGCCAATCTCATTCAAATTATGGCATTAAGCATAATTAACACTCTGAACTGAAAAAGTTTGCAATTCTAGCTGTATAACATTCATTTTAAACATAGCACATGACTTATATAGCCTAGGAGAATGACTTTCGCCTCAAATGTCTAAATTTGTTGCTTTAGTAGTTTATGCTTTATCTAATGAATTAAAATGATTCTTGTAAGATCAGTGGATGCGGATAACAGTCGTGCGGATGCGGGGCGGATGCGGATAACAGTCATGCGGATGTGGGGCGGATGCGGGGTGGATTCGGATAACAGTCGTGTGGATGTGGGGCGGATGCGGATAACAGTCGTGCGGATGTGGGGCGGATGCGGATAACAGTCATGCGGATGCGGGGCGGATGCGGATAACAGTCGTGCGGATGTGGGGTGGATTCGGATAACAGTCGTGAGTAGTATAATTCGCTAGACTTTGGATATTGCATCATCATGACCAGAAATTGCGTAATCCTGATGACGTCATGGGATGACGTCATGGGTCCTTAGAGCGAGCACGTGGTCCAGGAGCGAGCATGTGCAGTGCACGTGTTAGCGTGGGAAGAGGTTGACCCTTTGGCTTGTTTGTGCGATGGTGATAAAAAGTTAATGGGTGTTGACGTCATGGAGGATGTTTATTAGGATGCTAACTGTCATCTGACACCCATGCGAGTGTGAGCACCAAAACAAAAGGTTATTCGCGGGTAGTGGGGTAGTGTATGTTCTCTTGCAAGTCGCGTGTGTGCTTGAATACGTATGGCTATGTTGGGAAATGTTTGGTGGCGGGCGAGGACTAGGGTTGAGTGAGGGTTCGTTTAAATGCTATTTTTCCCGCTCTATTTGATGGTGAGGTAATTTTTTAAAATGGGTGGAATTTGGAAACGCAATTTGAGGTAAACGTGCTTTTTTGACAATTTGGCGAATTTAATGAGCTTGTAAGGCTAGAACGATGCATATAGGGTGTCGTAGGACTTGTGGTGAACCACCCCTTGCTATGGACGGGAGTATATCCACCCCAAAATAAATCTACCCTCACCCGGAGGTTAAGTAGTGGTTATTTTTGTATGCATGCGCACTTGAGGGCTTTTGTAAGAGAGCGGAATTTTTAAAAGATTCTTTATAGATGAGGCTTTTTAAAAAATTTATTAAAAAAACAAAAAACTAATAGGTCATTCGATTTTTAGTATCTCGCTAACCAATAATGCGATGTAAACATATGGGGTGTCATAGGACTCGTAGTGAATTCTCCTTTTGTATGAATGAGGTATGTCAACCCCCAAAATAAAAACTACCCTTACCTGGGGTGAAAGAGCAATTTTTGTATGTATGCACACCGGTGGCTTTTGTCAAAAGGGTCTAACTACACATTTGTTAATATTTTCTGAACCCAGGATGGGATTTTCCCATAGGCAGTATCCTAGCACTTGGGGTGACACCTCGTTTTTGAAAGTATCATTCATTTATTTTCTTGTCAAAAGGGCCTAACTACACTTTTGTTAATATCTCGTGAACCAATCATGCTAGGGACTTGTATGAGGGGTCCTAGCACTTGGGGCGACGTCCCCCTTTATGGGGTGAAACTACCCCCCCAAAATTGAAAACTCAATATCTTGGAAACTATGAACCCTAAAATTAGGCGTTATAGCTTTAAAAATAGGTGATGACATAGGCTTTTACCTGGATTGGTCATTTCACCCCTAAAACAGTAAATAGTCATGTTATGGGGAAAAAACGTGTTAAACACCTAAAAATGATAAATGAAACTAAGATCTTTTGTTTTTGATGAAAAATAGCAGGGGGGGTGAAAACTACCCCAAAATTGAAAAATCGATACCTTGGAAACTAAGAACCGTAAAATTATGTGTAATAGCTTAAAAAATTCGTTGTGACATAGGCTTTTACCCGGATAGATGATGTCACCCCTAAAACAGTAAATAGTGATTTTACAGTGGGGAAAAAGGTTTTAAACGGGTAAAAATGATAATTGAACCTAAGATCTTTTGTTTTTGATGAAAAATAGCAGGGGGGTGAAAACTACCCCAAAATTGAAAAATCGATACCTTGGAAACTAAGAACCGTAAAATTATGTGTAATAGCTTAAAAAATTCGTTGTGACATAGGCTTTTACCCGGATAGATGATGTCACCCCTAAAACAGTAAATAGTGATTTTACAGTGGGGAAAAAGGTCTTAAACGGGTAAAAATGATAATTGAACCTAAGATCTTTTGTTTTTGATGAAAAATAGCAGGGGGGTGAAAACTACCCCAAAATTGAAAAATCGATACCTTGGAAACTAAGAACCGTAAAATTATGTGTAATAGCTTAAAAAATTCGTTGTGACATAGGCTTTTACCCGGATAGATGATGTCACCCCTAAAACAGTAAATAGTGATTTTACAGTGGGGAAAAAGGTTTTAAACGGGTAAAAATGATAATTGAACCTAAGATCTTTTGTTTTTGATGAAAAATAGCAGGGGGGTGAAAACTACCCCAAAATTGAAAAATCGATACCTTGGAAACTAAGAACCGTAAAATTATGTGTAATAGCTTAAAAAATTCGTTGTGACATAGGCTTTTACCCGGATAGATGATGTCACCCCTAAAACAGTAAATAGTGATTTTACAGTGGGGAAAAAGGTTTTAAACGGGTAAAAATGATAATTGAACCTAAGATCTTTTGTTTTTGATGAAAAATAGCAGGGGGGTGAAAACTACCCCAAAATTGAAAAATCGATACCTTGGAAACTAAGAACCGTAAAATTATGTGTAATAGCTTAAAAAATTCGTTGTGACATAGGCTTTTACCCGGATAGATGATGTCACCCCTAAAACAGTAAATAGTGATTTTACAGTGGGGAAAAAGGTCTTAAACGGGTAAAAATCATAATTGAACCTAAGATCTTTTGTTTTTGATGAAAAATAGCAGGGGGGGTGAAAACTACCCCGTATATGAAAGGAGTGTAGACTTATTGATGTTGCAGATTGGAAACAGTGAAAGTTATCACTTTTGTTTAATTAGAAATCTTGCTCGCCTTGTGCGTTCAAGCATCACTAGCACTCAGAGAAGGATTTATATATGTAGACGTTGTTTGTCATATTATCTTCTTGAGGATGAGTTAAATGTTCACTTTGCAGACTGTAAACAGTTTCCTGTTGCAAAAAGCATAATGCCGACTGATGAACAAAGATTTGTTAATTTTACAGAATTCCGAGTTAAAGATACAGTTCCATTTATAATATATGCAGACACTGAATGCGTTTTGTCTCCAATTTCCTCCTGTTTTCCAAATAGTGACATTCATAACTCTACTTTAACACATAAACATATTCCTTACAGCATTTCTTTATACCTTCATTGTAATTTCGATAGTGAATTGTGCAGTTTCAAGCTCTTTAGGGGAAATAATTGCATTGAATTGTTTGTAAAGGAACTTTATAGTATTGTGGATAAACTTCAAACATATTACTTATCGGTTAAGCCAATGTTAAAGATGACCGAAAATGAAGAAAGATTATTTTTGTCAAGTAAAATGTGTCACATTTGCGAGAAACCGATTGCAGTTAATGAACTCAAAGTACGCGATCATTGTCACTTAACTGGAAAATATAGAGGAAGCGCACACAATAGTTGTAATTTAAATTACAAAGTAACAAAGGTTTTGCCTATAGCATTTCATAATCTAACCGCCTATGATGGACATTTTATAATTAAAGAAATTTGCGAGAAACGTGATGGAGAGGTGTTACATAATCCTGGTCATATAAAATTGTTAGCGATGAATATGGAACGTTACAAAGGGTTTACAAAGTATGTACGGGCTAAGAATGGATTCATTCAGTTAAGATTTTTCGATACATATAATTTCTTGTCCTGTTCACTAGATCAATGTTCATCTTCGTTAAGCGAAGATTCAAAGCAAATAACACAACGTTATTTTAATGATGATGCACAGTTTCGACTTACTGCGAGAAAAGGTGTGTTTCCCTATGAATACGTCACGAGTATGGATGTTCTTAACGAAACTAAATTACCTGAAATATCCAAGTTTTATAGCAGCCTTAATGATCAAACAATATCGAATGAAGAGTATGAGTTTGCTCAATCGGTGTGGGAAACGTTTTCCTGTCAAACATTAGGAGAATACGCAGATTTGTATTTAAAAGTTGACACACTTCTTTTGGCGGATGTCTTTGAAAATTTTAGATCGAATGGCATGGAAACTTATGGCATTGATGCAGCTCATTTTTACACTGCTCCATCTATGTCTTGGTGTGCTATGAAAAAGATAACCAACGTTCAACTTGAATTGCTTCAAGATATTGATATGTTACACTTTTTTGAACGATCTATTCGAGGAGGAAATGTTCAGTGTATAACACGACATGCGATTGCTAATAATAAGTATATGAAAACTTATGATGAGAAAAAGCAAGAGTCCTACATAATGTACTTTGACGTTAATAATTTGTATGGATATGCGATGATGGAATATCTTCCAACGGGTGGCTTTAAATGGATTGCAAATGTTGAAGGCTTTGATGTTTTAACTATTGATGATACTTCAGAAATTGGATATATTTTGGAAGTAGATTTGACTTATCCTCAAGAGTTACATGACAAACATTCAGATTACCCTCTATGTCCAGAAAAGTTGACAAAGCTAATGGCTACCCTAGATAATAAAGAACGTTATGTTTTGCATTATAGATTGTTAAAGCAATGTATTCAACTAGGAATGAAATTAGATCGTATTCACAGAATAATTGAATTCAATCAGAGCCAATGGCTAAAACCATATATTGATGTGAACACAGAGAAACGAAAACAAGCCAAAAATGATTTTGAAAAGAATTTTTATAAATTGATGAATAATGCAATTTTTGGTCGTTCACTGATGAATGTGAGGAAGTTAAGGGACATCAAATGGGTCACCAAATGGCATGGAGCTCGTGGTGGTAGGTCTTTAATAGCTAAGGCTAATTTTAAACATAGAATTATATTCGATGAACAATGTATGGTCATCGAGATGAGTAGACTAAAGATTTTTCACAATCAACCAGTATATGTTGGTGCATCTATATTAGATTTGTCTAAATGTAAAATGAATGACTTTCATTACAATGTTATTTTAGCAAATCCTGAATCAAATGTGAGGTTGTTATACACAGACACCGATAGTTTTATGTATATATTCTATTATGATATTTATGAGTTCATGAAACAACATTCAAATTTGTTTGATACTGGAAACTATGAAACAAACAATCCTTTTGGCATTGTGAGACAAAATAAAGGTGAAATTGGTTTAATGAAAGATGAAAATGCTGGAAGGATTGTTGAAGAATTTGTGGGGTTACGACCCAAAATGTATGCAATAAAATTGTGTGATGAAATGAATAGCTTGTGTAAGGCTAAAGGCATTAAGAAGAGTGTGAGTAAAAGTAAGAATATTGATGAGTATCGAAAGTGTCTTTATAACAGAGAAAAAGTCAACAAAGTTCAAGTTTGTATAATTTCAAAATCTCATTCTGTATTTACTGTTCGGCAAAATAAGTTGGCAATTTCATCAAACGAAGATAAAAGACACATAACTGAAAACGGAATTGATACTTTACCGTTTGGTCATTTTTCTCTGAAAAATGATTAGAAACAAATTGAGATTAAAGCAGTTCATCTCACTTACTTTATTTCTTTCACACACACACTTTTATGCTGGTAATAATACTAATTTTTGTGTGTTCCTTTGCTTATGAAATCCTAGACTAGGAGTTCCACATTCGACATGATAGCGGAGTTTCATCTCCCATAAACTCGTCTCTGAGGTGGGTGCCAGAAAAGGCATCCAGCTGTAAAAACCACACCCTCACATAGACTTTCATAACTTCTTACGTTGAGGTTCATAACACTACGTTGATTGATTTATCGGTTTCCTTTTCACAATTCCTGTCTATACATTCCTCTTGAAGGTTGCAAGATGCTTGCAAGGTTCCTAAAATGCAATTAAATTTAATAAATACCTTAAGATGGTTTGATTTGTTTAATGATATGGTGTTAATAGTATTTTTAGGTTTTGACTGGCTTTGCATTAAGAATTGACTAACCAAACATGAGTTACCTATCAGGGAAACATTTTGGCCACTATGTTGGCTATTGACCAGTGAGTTTAGCTGTTTATCATTTTTTTAAATCATAAACAACAGAGGGTTAAACGTATAGATAAACCGTGTGACCATGTTTGTTAAACAAGACATTATACCAGAGACAATTAGAATACTTATGTAGAGTTTACCAAAAATAATGTTGTGTAACAGTAAATGCTAGTCAACAGTTATACACTTCTAAAAAAAATCATCATACAATACCTGAGAGCTCTTCTAAAATTATTGATGTGTAACATGATTCCACTAACTTGCTATGTATTTTTTGGCTTGGGGGTGATTTTCAAGAAATGCAAATGGAACTGAAATGCAATACAAACAATGAGCGTGCCTGGTGGCTGAGATTGATACCACGACGTACTGTCGGTTATGTAGCTATGTGGAATGTATATCAAATATGGTTTACTTCAAGGTCTGGAGATCCCTACAATTCCTACAATAAATGATCTTGAAATGGTCATCCTATGGTGTGAAAATATTTATTAGGTATATATATTTACTGAAAACAATTATGATTTATTAAATGTTTATATGTTTACAGTATTGTTATTTAATGTAAGCACTTGAGGCACTACCGACCAATGGGAAGCAAAAAGTGGGAGCATATATGGGATGAAATGTGGGAGCAAAGCAAATATAAAAAGTGGGAGCAAATATGCTAACAAATATGTCAACAAATATGCCGGCAAAAGTATATACACAATTCAAGATAGTTGAAAGTAAAGTATATACACAATTCAAGTTAGCATATTTGCTCCCACTTTTTATATTTGCTTTGCTCCCACATTTCATCCCATATATGCTCCCACTTTTTGCTTCCCATTGGTCGGTAGTGCCTCAAGTGCTTACATTAAATAACAATACTGTAAACATATAAACATTTAATAAATCATAATTGTTTTCAGTAAATATATATACCTAATAAATATTTTCACACCATAGGATGACCATTTCAAGATCATTTATTGTAGGAATTGTAGGGATCTCCAGACCTTGAAGTAAACCATATTTGATATACATTCCACATAGCTACATAACCGACAGTACGTCGTGGTATCAATCTCAGCCACCAGGCACGCTCATTGTTTGTATTGCATTTCAGTTCCATTTGCATTTCTTGAAAATCACCCCCAAGCCAAAAAATACATAGCAAGTTAGTGGAATCATGTTACACATCAATAATTTTAGAAGAGCTCTCAGGTATTGTATGATGATTTTTTTTAGAAGTGTATAACTGTTGACTAGCATTTACTGTTACACAACATTATTTTTGGTAAACTCTACATAAGTATTCTAATTGTCTCTGGTATAATGTCTTGTTTAACAAACATGGTCACACGGTTTATCTATACGTTTAACCCTCTGTTGTTTATGATTTAAAAAAATGATAAACAGCTAAACTCACTGGTCAATAGCCAACATAGTGGCCAAAATGTTTCCCTGATAGGTAACTCATGTTTGGTTAGTCAATTCTTAATGCAAAGCCAGTCAAAACCTAAAAATACTATTAACACCATATCATTAAACAAATCAAACCATCTTAAGGTATTTATTAAATTTAATTGCATTTTAGGAACCTTGCAAGCATCTTGCAACCTTCAAGAGGAATGTATAGACAGGAATTGTGAAAAGGAAACCGATAAATCAATCAACGTAGTGTTATGAACCTCAACGTAAGAAGTTATGAAAGTCTATGTGAGGGTGTGGTTTTTACAGCTGGATGCCTTTTCTGGCACCCACCTCAGAGACGAGTTTATGGGAGATGAAACTCCGCTATCATGTCGAATGTGGAACTCCTAGTCTAGGATTTCATAAGCAAAGGAACACACAAAAATTAGTATTATTACCAGCATAAAAGTGTGTGTGTGAAAGAAATAAAGTAAGTGAGATGAACTGCTTTAATCTCAATTTGTTTCTAATCATTTTTCAGAGAAAAATGACCAAACGGTAAAGTATCAATTCCGTTTTCAGTTATGTGTCTTTTATCTTCGTTTGATGAAATTGCCAACTTATTTTGCCGAACAGTAAATACAGAATGAGATTTTGAAATTATACAAACTTGAACTTTGTTGACTTTTTCTCTGTTATAAAGACACTTTCGATACTCATCAATATTCTTACTTTTACTCACACTCTTCTTAATGCCTTTAGCCTTACACAAGCTATTCATTTCATCACACAATTTTATTGCATACATTTTGGGTCGTAACCCCACAAATTCTTCAACAATCCTTCCAGCATTTTCATCTTTCATTAAACCAATTTCACCTTTATTTTGTCTCACAATGCCAAAAGGATTGTTTGTTTCATAGTTTCCAGTATCAAACAAATTTGAATGTTGTTTCATGAACTCATAAATATCATAATAGAATATATACATAAAACTATCGGTGTCTGTGTATAACAACCTCACATTTGATTCAGGATTTGCTAAAATAACATTGTAATGAAAGTCATTCATTTTACATTTAGACAAATCTAATATAGATGCACCAACATATACTGGTTGATTGTGAAAAATCTTTAGTCTACTCATCTCGATGACCATACATTGTTCATCGAATATAATTCTATGTTTAAAATTAGCCTTAGCTATTAAAGACCTACCACCACGAGCTCCATGCCATTTGGTGACCCATTTGATGTCCCTTAACTTCCTCACATTCATCAGTGAACGACCAAAAATTGCATTATTCATCAATTTATAAAAATTCTTTTCAAAATCATTTTTGGCTTGTTTTCGTTTCTCTGTGTTCACATCAATATATGGTTTTAGCCATTGGCTCTGATTGAATTCAATTATTCTGTGAATACGATCTAATTTCATTCCTAGTTGAATACATTGCTTTAACAATCTATAATGCAAAACATAACGTTCTTTATTATCTAGGGTAGCCATTAGCTTTGTCAACTTTTCTGGACATAGAGGGTAATCTGAATGTTTGTCATGTAACTCTTGAGGATAAGTCAAATCTACTTCCAAAATATATCCAATTTCTGAAGTATCATCAATAGTTAAAACATCAAAGCCTTCAACATTTGCAATCCATTTAAAGCCACCCGTTGGAAGATATTCCATCATCGCATATCCATACAAATTATTAACGTCAAAGTACATTATGTAGGACTCTTGCTTTTTCTCATCATAAGTTTTCATATACTTATTATTAGCAATCGCATGTCGTGTTATACACTGAACATTTCCTCCTCGAATAGATCGTTCAAAAAAGTGTAACATATCAATATCTTGAAGCAATTCAAGTTGAACGTTGGTTATCTTTTTCATAGCACACCAAGACATAGATGGAGCAGTGTAAAAATGAGCTGCATCAATGCCATAAGTTTCCATGCCATTCGATCTAAAATTTTCAAAGACATCCGCCAAAAGAAGTGTGTCAACTTTTAAATACAAATCTGCGTATTCTCCTAATGTTTGACAGGAAAACGTTTCCCACACCGATTGAGCAAACTCATACTCTTCATTCGATATTGTTTGATCATTAAGGCTGCTATAAAACTTGGATATTTCAGGTAATTTAGTTTCGTTAAGAACATCCATACTCGTGACGTATTCATAGGGAAACACACCTTTTCTCGCAGTAAGTCGAAACTGTGCATCATCATTAAAATAACGTTGTGTTATTTGCTTTGAATCTTCGCTTAACGAAGATGAACATTGATCTAGTGAACAGGACAAGAAATTATATGTATCGAAAAATCTTAACTGAATGAATCCATTCTTAGCCCGTACATACTTTGTAAACCCTTTGTAACGTTCCATATTCATCGCTAACAATTTTATATGACCAGGATTATGTAACACCTCTCCATCACGTTTCTCGCAAATTTCTTTAATTATAAAATGTCCATCATAGGCGGTTAGATTATGAAATGCTATAGGCAAAACCTTTGTTACTTTGTAATTTAAATTACAACTATTGTGTGCGCTTCCTCTATATTTTCCAGTTAAGTGACAATGATCGCGTACTTTGAGTTCATTAACTGCAATCGGTTTCTCGCAAATGTGACACATTTTACTTGACAAAAATAATCTTTCTTCATTTTCGGTCATCTTTAACATTGGCTTAACCGATAAGTAATATGTTTGAAGTTTATCCACAATACTATAAAGTTCCTTTACAAACAATTCAATGCAATTATTTCCCCTAAAGAGCTTGAAACTGCACAATTCACTATCGAAATTACAATGAAGGTATAAAGAAATGCTGTAAGGAATATGTTTATGTGTTAAAGTAGAGTTATGAATGTCACTATTTGGAAAACAGGAGGAAATTGGAGACAAAACGCATTCAGTGTCTGCATATATTATAAATGGAACTGTATCTTTAACTCGGAATTCTGTAAAATTAACAAATCTTTGTTCATCAGTCGGCATTATGCTTTTTGCAACAGGAAACTGTTTACAGTCTGCAAAGTGAACATTTAACTCATCCTCAAGAAGATAATATGACAAACAACGTCTACATATATAAATCCTTCTCTGAGTGCTAGTGATGCTTGAACGCACAAGGCGAGCAAGGTTTCTAATTAAACAAAAGTGATAACTTTCACTGTTTCCAATCTGCAACATCAATAAGTCTACACTCCTTTCATATACGGGGTAGTTTTCACCCCCCCTGCTATTTTTCATCAAAAACAAAAGATCTTAGGTTCAATTATCATTTTTACCCGTTTAAGACCTTTTTCCCCACTGTAAAATCACTATTTACTGTTTTAGGGGTGACATCATCTATCCGGGTAAAAGCCTATGTCACAACGAATTTTTTAAGCTATTACACATAATTTTACGGTTCTTAGTTTCCAAGGTATCGATTTTTCAATTTTGGGGTAGTTTTCACCCCCCTGCTATTTTTCATCAAAAACAAAAGATCTTAGGTTCAATTATCATTTTTACCCGTTTAAAACCTTTTTCCCCACTGTAAAATCACTATTTACTGTTTTAGGGGTGACATCATCTATCCGGGTAAAAGCCTATGTCACAACGAATTTTTTAAGCTATTACACATAATTTTACGGTTCTTAGTTTCCAAGGTATCGATTTTTCAATTTTGGGGTAGTTTTCACCCCCCTGCTATTTTTCATCAAAAACAAAAGATCTTAGGTTCAATTATCATTTTTACCCGTTTAAAACTTTTTTCCCCACTGTAAAATCACTATTTACTGTTTTAGGGGTGACATCATCTATCCGGGTAAAAGCCTATGTCACAACGAATTTTTTAAGCTATTACACATAATTTTACGGTTCTTAGTTTCCAAGGTATCGATTTTTCAATTTTGGGGTAGTTTTCACCCCCCCTGCTATTTTTCATCAAAAACAAAAGATCTTAGGTTCAATTATCATTTTTACCCGTTTAAGACCTTTTTCCCCACTGTAAAATCACTATTTACTGTTTTAGGGGTGACATCATCTATCCGGGTAAAAGCCTATGTCACAACGAATTTTTTAAGCTATTACACATAATTTTACGGTTCTTAGTTTCCAAGGTATCGATTTTTCAATTTTGGGGTAGTTTTCACCCCCCTGCTATTTTTCATCAAAAACAAAAGATCTTAGGTTCAATTATCATTTTTACCCGTTTAAAACCTTTTTCCCCACTGTAAAATCACTATTTACTGTTTTAGGGGTGACATCATCTATCCGGGTAAAAGCCTATGTCACAACGAATTTTTTAAGCTATTACACATAATTTTACGGTTCTTAGTTTCCAAGGTATCGATTTTTCAATTTTGGGGTAGTTTTCACCCCCCCTGCTATTTTTCATCAAAAACAAAAGATCTTAGTTTCATTTATCATTTTTAGGTGTTTAACACGTTTTTTCCCCATAACATGACTATTTACTGTTTTAGGGGTGAAATGACCAATCCAGGTAAAAGCGTATGTCATCACCTATTTTTAAAGCTATAACGCCTAATTTTAGGGTTCATAGTTTCCAAGATATTGAGTTTTCAATTTTGGGGGGGTAGTTTCACCCCATAAAGGGGGACGTCGCCCCAAGTGCTAGGACCCCTCATACAAGTCCCTAGCATGATTGGTTCACGAGATATTAACAAAAGTGTAGTTAGGCCCTTTTGACAAGAAAATAAATGAATGATACTTTCAAAAACGAGGTGTCACCCCAAGTGCTAGGATACTGCCTATGGGAAAATCCCATCCTGGGTTCAGAAAATATTAACAAATGTGTAGTTAGACCCTTTTGACAAAAGCCACCGGTGTGCATACATACAAAAATTGCTCTTTCACCCCAGGTAAGGGTAGTTTTTATTTTGGGGGTTGACATACCTCATTCATACAAAAGGAGAATTCACTACGAGTCCTATGACACCCCATATGTTTACATCGCATTATTGGTTAGCGAGATACTAAAAATCGAATGACCTATTAGTTTTTTGTTTTTTTAATAAATTTTTTAAAAAGCCTCATCTATAAAGAATCTTTTAAAAATTCCGCTCTCTTACAAAAGCCCTCAAGTGCGCATGCATACAAAAATAACCACTACTTAACCTCCGGGTGAGGGTAGATTTATTTTGGGGTGGATATACTCCCGTCCATAGCAAGGGGTGGTTCACCACAAGTCCTACGACACCCTATATGCATCGTTCTAGCCTTACAAGCTCATTAAATTCGCCAAATTGTCAAAAAAGCACGTTTACCTCAAATTGCGTTTCCAAATTCCACCCATTTTAAAAAATTACCTCACCATCAAATAGAGCGGGAAAAATAGCATTTAAACGAACCCTCACTCAACCCTAGTCCTCGCCCGCCACCAAACATTTCCCAACATAGCCATACGTATTCAAGCACACACGCGACTTGCAAGAGAACATACACTACCCCACTACCCGCGAATAACCTTTTGTTTTGGTGCTCACACTCGCATGGGTGTCAGATGACAGTTAGCATCCTAATAAACATCCTCCATGACGTCAACACCCATTAACTTTTTATCACCATCGCACAAACAAGCCAAAGGGTCAACCTCTTCCCACGCTAACACGTGCACTGCACATGCTCGCTCCTGGACCACGTGCTCGCTCTAAGGACCCATGACGTCATCCCATGACGTCATCAGGATTACGCAATTTCTGGTCATGATGATGCAATATCCAAAGTCTAGCGAATTATACTACTGTCGTGCGGATGCGGGGTGGATTCGGATAACAGTCGTGTGGATGTGGGGTGGATTCGGATAACGTTTTGTTTATCCACGCCGGGCTCCAACTATGAGATGACGATTATTGCGTAGGTTGATTATTCAAACGTTGACTTCGATCGCATGATTAGGACACAAGAAATAAAAACTAACTTTTTAAATTTCCCACAGCCGCCATTTCGAAGTTATGTAAAAAAATTGAACTAACTTGGATGCCAGTGCATTGCAATGTGTATAAGCAATTGCTGTACCAAGTTTCATTGCGCTCTGATGGTTAAATCGCGAGAAAAGTCTATTTAAATGTTTCAAATTCCCTTGGCCGCCATGTTCGTTTTGTACTTTTCAGGTTTCTGAAAGTCACATAGGTGAACTTGCAGTAGTGCTCTTTATCACCGTGGGGCCGATAACCTAGATGTTAGGCCCCTTAAAACAACAATTATCATCATCATCATCTTTATCACCGTACATTGTTTCAGGGTGCTATCAGTAATAGTTTCGGAGATATAGAATACTGATGAAATATTTCGCACAGCCGCCATGTTGGATTGGTGAGATATAATAACACTGAAGGGCATGGTCGGGGTCAAACAAAATAGTACTCTAACCTCACCAATTTTCATTGAAATCGCTCCAGCCGTTTAGATTTTATTAGGGACACACACACATATGCACCCACACACGGACAGAAGGTGATATCATAAGCCTATTTTTTCACAAATGAAAATAGGCTAAAAATCCAGTTCAGCATTATATTCTAAAACCTATCCGCAAATTTACTCCAAACATTATCCGCAAGCCTATCCGTTATCCGCACAGCCTTGCAAACTATATCCGCATGGCTTTATCTATAGTCCAGTGGCGTCTCGTCGTAAAGATCGGTGATGATGATGATGATGATGATGATGATGATGATGATGATGATGATAATTGTTGCTTTAAGGGGCCCCTAATGATGTGACAATGAAGAAAATGATAATGAAATAAAAACCACCTTCTAGAACTAAATAATGCCTTACATCCAACCCATAAACCAAAAGTAGAAACGAAAAAAAAAACAGGAATAGGGGAAATAAATAGCAGGGAAAAGAAACATTCTCAACCCTCGAAGAATGAGGACCGAGGGACCTGGGAGGGAGGAAAGCCCCGAAGGGCAGATAGGAAAGGGAAGGGGCGATGATATGCCCAAAAGGCAATGGAAAAAGGGGAAAACGGACTCAACCCAGGAATCCCTCGGAATCTCCAACTCCCTAACTCACCAGTCGCGAGCCCTTGAGGCTGCAGGGCCATCCAGAGTGAACCATAAGTCGTGTCGTTACACACACCCTGCCTGCTTTAGGACCTTGAGCAGAAGACAGAAGATATAATGAAAAGAAAAATAAGAGGTCTATTCCCTCGAAGAATGAGAGATCAGGAAAAATAAGACAAGGGCCAATGAAGGCGGGAAAGTAAAATACACCCTAGGCCTCGGATACCCTAATTCCGTCGGGGTCGGAATAGAACAAGAGTTGACCAAGAGAGGTCGATAAGAAATATTACAGAAAGTAGCATGGCACAAGTAAGTGAAAGTAATGCCAGAGATTCAGCTGGGATCCCGTGGGCGCTACCCTACATCCTACTAGTCGTGAGCCCCTGGGGGATGGCGGGGGAGATCGTAAAGATCACACGAGCTCACGAAAGACTGGTAAAATCTCAATCGATAGAAATTTATACGATAATATACAGTATAATTGAAGCATTTTAATTTTAACAAGGCAGGGTGTATGTAGCCCTAACACTTATGGATAGTGCTACATCCTCAAGTGCTCACAGCTGGTGAGCTCGGGAGTTCACCACCCCGAGGGTATCATGAGCTGGGTCCGTATTGTCCATTTTCTATAGCTCGTTCCCTTTCCTATCTGCTTTTCATGGTTCTACATCTTTCAAAATTTGAATTCAAAAATACAATTTGGACTGTCATAGTTCTGCTTCTCCTTGCGCCTTTTTGAGTGCTCCTTACTCTAGTTGTCTTGAGCTATTCAGAAAAGTACCCAACGTATATATAAATTGCAGTCAACGGCCATAGCAGGGTATTTTCAAGTAGTTCCAACTTCGTCTACCAGATGCTACTGTCACTGACACCTAGTGGCGAACGTTGGAACTTGATAGAGAATTTCTAACAAGCCAAATATAACCTACACATTCGGCTACACTCTACCACTGTAGTGGTAGGTTCTTTCACATGCCATAAATCTATGACATGAGCCCGCCGGCTTTACTTCCCTTCCGAAGAAAGGCATACTGAAGGATCTTAACGCTCTTCAAAATCCGTCGACTTCGGCCGGGTTTGAACCCGTGATCTTGGATATAGCAATTCAGCATGCTACCGACTACCCCCACCGAAGCCGCTTAAGTACCATACCTAATTTGTGTCCCAATAGTTAGAAGTGTGTGTGCATTTAATTAACGAATTCTGTGTAGGACTATTTATATTTACACCAGCTGCGGTCGGTCGACACACGGTCAACAGCCGAGTGGACGCGCTACGGTGCTGATATCTATACTAATATAATAAAGCTAAAGAGTTGGTGTGTTTGTTTGTGTGTTTTTGTGTTAAAACGCGCTAATCTCTGGAACTACCAGTCGGATTCGAAAAATTCTTTTTTTATATGATAGCCAGATTCTAGGCTATGTTAAATTTCGGACAGACTCTCCATTCCCTGTATTTAGGCCCTTTGGCACAAATCTACACCGTTTCACCGATCTGAACCAAAATTTGTATACTTACCCTTTGGAACCCTGCGAGTAACACAGTCTGCATGAAATTTCGGACAGACCACTCCATTCCCTGCATTTAGGCCCTTTGGCACAAATCTACACCGTTTCACCGATCTGAACCAAAATGTGTATAATTACCCTTTGGAACCCTGCGAGTAACACCGTCAGAATGAAATTTCGGACAGACCACTCCATTCCCTGCATTTATGTCGTTTGTCACAAATCTACTGTCCCCGTTAACCGGCATCGAATTGGATGACCCGACGAAAACATCGCAATTCATGCCGATAACACAAGACATATATCAGATAAAGAACAAAGAAAAAATGATTGAGGTCTGGGTTCGAATATCAAAAAAAAAGACGCCGGTGGGTACCAGAACTCAAGTAGTCTCAGGGGTGCTTAACAGGATATAGGTGTAACAGGTTAAATCAACCCACTCCCAAACCTAAATCAAAGCAATAGCGCAACAGAAATCAGAAGATAAGCACAATTAAAAAGATAAAAATAGGCATCCATTTAATGGCAACTCATTGACCAATACAAATATAGGAAACCCCCAAAAAGCCTATCTTGCCTCGGAGATTCGATCTAAATAAAAACTTGATGTGGACCGAAGAAAAAGAAATATATTTAGAGTCCAAATAAACATAATTAAGTTTTAAAGGGTCAACGAATCTCCTTGGTCCTATCCTTAGACACAAATAAAATTAGGAGATAATCGAAGAAAATTAAATAAAATATAAAAAATTAGATTTAGTCACATTTGAATATTAAAATCAACTAATCACGCTAAATGTCCATCAGGTAGTGTCCTAGATTAGTAATATTTTCACTCACTTGAGTTTATAATGAAAGAAAGTTAAATAAATAGCTTGCCAAAAAATAATAGTATTGATCTCCGTTCTAACTAATGAGAGGGAAACAAATCTTATATCAACCATTTATTAATTAAAAATAATTGCTGTAACAATATAGGTCCTACTTGACCACTCAATTAAAGTTGCAATCAGTATTTATATTTATCGTACAACGTTATTTAGGAGTCTCATTACTCAAAATATTTCAAGCAAACGTGCACCCATTATCCTACATTTATGCTAAGTCCAATGTCATGGCTGATCATTATATCACAACTAAAAGTTCCCATCTTTCCCAATTCGATGGTATGCTTGCAATGTATTTCACTCCATCCATTACATAGTGATTAGATTATCGCCTGCCTACTCCTGTGAATACTTAATTCACCATCACCTGACTACATTTTGCATAGCCATGCTTATTTGAAAGATTTTACACTACTAATTATTATTACATTATTATTTTTTATTCACAAAGGGATTCTTCATGATTAATTCTCAGAAAATTTGCCATAAGACGTTCACAGAATATGTGAACTATCATCCTAAATTTATTTTATTACATTCCATTCAATTCTCCCCTCTTTTTTTATAAACAACTACACCAATCAATCTTCTCTTTTTTGTAGATAAACTCATTATTATCTTTTAATAATCATGACCTTTCATTTCATCACATAACCAGTGTGCATAAATTATCTAATGCAGGCATGACCTGTAGCAATGTCAAATGGGTAGGTGTCGAAGCATAATGACGAGCATGCTTTTAATAATTAAATTCTCTATATCAATGAATGTGGACGAAGAAAAAAATGGGAATATTTAAAGTTATAATCCTTGAGAGTTCACATAATTAGATCCACCAACGCTGAAGTCAAAATCGACAAAAAGAAAAAAAGAATTTCAAAACATGAACTCCACCCTAGCTCTCGACAGCTAGTCTACCACCTTCATTTTTTTCATCATAAATTCAGTTGAGTATCCGCGTCGTATTTCCAATCTTATCACGTTGAAAAGGAAAAAAATAATCTTATCATTCGAAGTAGTGACGGATTTACAAAAATTCCCAAACGAAAATATTAACTGGTTCATGGTGCCAGGCATGGTGGATTGTTCCTTGCCACGTGTGACAACCCTACAATGTGAATCGCTTCCCCATATAATTACCTAATAGACTAAAAAAATGTGGCCATTAATAATAATAATAATAATTATAAAATAATTAATCAACAAATAAATAATAATTGGTTCAACTCCATGGCATCTAGTACTACTGAGTAGTACAAACCACTCACAACTACAAATTGAAGTAATGTTTTAGCTCACCAACTCGCCGAAATAAGAAAATATGGTGCAAGCCTAGCATGCTCATAGAATGCAGAACCTCTGGAACCAATCTTCATTCAGGACCATCTCCTACCCATTCGAGAACCAGCAGGATTCCATCTTCCACCATCTTCTTCCTCGCCTCCTCCAGGAATCGAAACTGAGACCTTCCAGTTTCATGGTGGCTGCGTCCTCCGACTCCCACGGTGTGGTTATGTCATGGCAACATCATGGCCTCATCTTGATGTAAATGTCACTCCGTCCAGTCCCCTCACGTATAAGCTTAGTGGCACATATTTTCACTGACTAGTTCCATTTCAAAATTCTTCATTGACACTTCAACAGCACAGGTTATAAAATGTCCTCGTTCCATTCTGGAAATAATAAGTTCCTGCGCCTCGAACAATGTAGACACAATTCTTCCTCTCCGCAAATTGCTGCCGGCTTTACGTAAGCAGTAATTTAATAGCATTCACAGCTGTTCAGGTGCATCTACAAGTCCTCCATCGATGATAAGGGCCTCGTCTATTCTCGAATGTTTATTGCACAAACTATTCCGCATTGTATCTCACGTCTAAAGATAGTTGCAATGGGCTAGTTCTTTCGTTATCAAGCCAACATGCGTTTGCACTACCGGGATTATACACGCTAGACTCGGCCGTCTGATATAGTAATCGCGCCCGGTATAACAGCGGTGATTCGTAATTATATGGTCTCTCAGGGCTCCGATAAAATCACACCCGATACACGGCGACACTTAGACCTGTGGTGGCATAGCACACACGGCCCTCCACGATCACAATCGAATGTAAAATCACTCTTGCCGCACGACGGATTACTGTCCAGTCCGCGCACAAAAAGCATGTGTCTGCGCCTCTCGATGTGACCAGTTGCGGATGCCAGAGCTGAGCACGTGGTCAGAGACAGCGCGCTCTGCCGGAGATATTATACAGATATGCGTGATGTCACTCAACTATGTGGTCGGGCCTACGACGATAACATGTGGTGCTTTGGACTGTGATTTACGCAGGGTTACCAATCTGTGCTAAAACTGGGGTACTATGTTGGGCACATGCTCCCCTCTCCCCGGAAAATAAGCGAGTTAACAAAAGCTTATTTTGTATTCTCTTCATTATGTCGCCAATCATGTGCCAAACATATCCTGCTCGTTCTTCAACAGTAGTATCTCAGGCTGGCAGCATTATACTTTCCTATCCTTGCTCCTGATCTTATATCTCTGATGTCATAGCAATTGTTTCCATAAGTCTCATGGACTAGGTATGACCCAAAAATAGCCTTGCAAATTTTCCGCATATCTTCAGTGGTAGGTTGGATGATACGGGTCTGCGTATTAACACTCGATCTCCGACACGTAAAGGTTGACTGTATTTCCCTTTTTCTGTCCTTCTATTCCTCTTTTCCGCTTGTGTCTGCAGTCTTTCGCTAGCCAATTGGATTCTCCTCTCCATGTTGGTTTCTACAAAAGGTGGTGTTTTGACAATGTGATCCCAGGGTCTTACTGGTTTTGACATTGAAGTGGAGTACTTTGGGAATCTGTTGTGTGCTTTCATGCACTGTTGCATTTATGCAAAAATCCAAAATTGGTAAAACACCCATCATCCACTGGTCATGTTTATGGTGGCAATACAACCGGCAAAATTTCCCAGTCTCCGCCATGACCCTTTCCACTGGATTTCCCTCAGGATGGCGTATGGAATTCAATATGCGCTTGACGCCAAGTCTGATCATGGCCTGATAAAATTCAGCAGAGGTGAATTGGGTTCCATGATCGGAAAGAATGTAAGTAGGCTTACCCATAGTAGGAAATACAACCTTATCAAGCCTATTGATCACATAGCGTGACAGCCTTCTGTATGGGGAAGAACATTACATATTTCGTGAAGACGTCCATAGTAACAAGGATGAACTGGTTTCCCCTTTTTGATTTAGGTAATGGGCCATAAATATCAGTAGAATATAGCTCTCGAGGCTTTGGTCTTTCCTTCAAGAAATGCGAAGCGAATTTACTTCTCTGGCAATCATCACATTTTCTTAAAATATTTCTTGCAGACGTTCGCATCCCCTTCCAAGTGAATTTCTCTTGTAGCACATGGATGGTTTTGTCAATACCACCATGTCCTATGGCCCTATGCGCCAACCAAACTACACGTTCAACTAGGTTCGGTGGTAAAACTACTTTTAACATGAGATGGTCTTCATCCACAAACTTGCATACCACATCTTCCACGATGACATAATCGTTGGACAATCTGGCAGTTGCTTCATATTCTGGATCGATATTGCTCATGCGTCCCTTCAGAAATCTATACATCATTCTCAAAGGAGTATGCCTCTTATGTGACTGCGGTAGTTTCTTAAGCTTCTCTAAAGTTTCCTGATCTTCTTGGATGATTTCTTCTTGATGTACTTGCACTTCCTCTGATGGGTTTCTACTCAAAACGCCAGCTAAGAAATTGTCCTTGCCCGGTTGGTGTACAATGGACACATCAAATTGTTGGAGAAACAAAGTCCAACGGGCTACCCTGTCACTAGCTAGCTCTGTTTTAGCATACATTGTAATGCTTTATAGTCAGTAATTATGACAGTTTTATGCCCAAGCAATATCTTCTTCCAACTCTGCAATGCATAAATAATTGCTAATGCCTCTATTTCCGTGGTAGTGTAGTTCCTTTCTGGTTCTCGTAACTTTCTACTGGAGAATGCTAAATAGTGATGCTCTTGCTTGTCATCTATCTGAAATAACACGGCGCTGATGCCAACGCGTGAAGCATCTGATTCTAAATAGAACGTTCTCTCGAAATCCGGATATTCAAGTTTAATATTCTCTATCAACATAGTTTTTGCTTTAAGAAAGGCCGCTTCGGATTTCTCATCCCATTTCCATTTGTTGTTTTTCTTTAAAAGATCTTGTAGTGGTGCCATCATCTCTGAGTACATGGGACAATGTGCCGAAAAGAATTGGCACATTCCCAGGAATTGCCTAATCTGTTTGACCTTCCGTGATCTGGGAAAATTCCTGATCGCCTCAATCTTATCAGGATTTGGTCAATACCCATTACCATCAATTACATGTCCCAAAAACCTCATCTCTCTATGGCAAAAATGACATTTATTAAAGTTGACCTTGAAACATGCTTCCCGTAGGTTCTCAAATAATTTACGAAGATGTTCTATATGTTCCTCCATGGTTGTCGATGCTATAATTAGATCATCGATATAACATAATGCGTTTCCTTTTACTTCTTCCGTCAGATTCTTGTCCAATGCTCTGACCATTGCAGGACCACTATTCTTCTCTCCAAACGGTAGTCTTTTGAAAACGTAGGTAATGCCGTTGTACATGAATCCAGTGTATCGTTTGCTCTCCTCTGACAAACGTATATGGTAATAAGAAGCTGTAAGATCTATTGTTGAGAATATGGTCTTTCCCTTATATCGTCTGAGCAGTTCCCTAATCTTGGGAGGCCTGTCATATTCTGGCAAAATTCTCTTGATGAGGCTTCTGGCGTCTAGACAAATTCTAAGCCTGCCATCCTGTTTCTTAACAACGGCCAGAGGATTGAGATATGGGGTAGCCATCTTCTGAATGAGGTCATCTTCTTCCATGGTTTTAATGGCTTTGCCTACCTCCTCATTCCACTTCTCTGGAATCGGGTAAAGCTTCCCCTGGTATTCGAAATTGCTAATAAGACCAGGTTTCTCATCGAAGATGTCTTGAAATTCCGATATTAATTCATCAAATTTCTTCCGGATGTGTGGTTCTAGTGTTTCCTTCTTGACATAGAGTAACCTCTCTGCTTCTACCTCCATTTCATTTACCATGTTATCTAAGGTGTTCCATCCAGGTAATTCTTGGCTATGTGATATACCAATTTCCTCATTCCATTTCCCTTCGTTTCCTCGGAAAGTTGCTATCTCTGCTTGTAAATCAATTACTATTCCATGCTCTGTCAAAAATTCCGCACCTAGAATCATGTCGAACTTAATATATTTTAGTACAATGAAGACGTGTTCAAAATTTATGTTGGCTATAGTGATGTTAATCAATGCTTGTAATTTGCAGTTAATAGAACGGTTAGGAATCACTCCTCTAACCTTCATTCCGGATGCAGGTAATATAGTAATGTCTTCTGTCAACCTGATATTCTCAAAACATGCCTCAGATATGATACTGACCATGGCTCCTGTATCCAGCAATGTCTTAAATTTTCGTCCTCCAACATGTACATCAATCATTGGTAGTTCAGTTCTCTCTCTCCTAATGAGATCCTCTTAGTCGTAAATGAGGTCTTCATCTACAATTCTATGAACCGCGATGATCTCGATGATAGGTTTGGAATTACTGGAATCTACTGTGTCTGTCGATTTGTAATTGACGTTTTTTTTTTTTTGCTTGCGAGCCACTTGTACTAGGCCCTAGGTCTACGTTCCCTTGCCCTTGCTGCTGCTGAGTTGCTTCCCTCATCTGCTGCAAGTATGCTTGACTTTCTGCAGGTCTCTTCCAAATTCACGCGATGGTCCCGAGGTTCATCTCTGTTCCACTGCCTATTATAGGTTTGAAATCTACCTCTTCCTTGCTGCCAAGAGTTTCTTCCCTTTATATCCCTGGGTCTGTAAGTTTGTGAATTGAGTTGCTGCTGTTGGTTCGCATAGTATGGCTTTCCACCTTGGTTCCATCTCCTATCTCGTTGATTATATCCACGATTCTCATAACGTCCTCTCCAATCTCCTGTATCCTGGAATATTCTTCTTTGTGGTGGTTCAGCCCGTATTTTCCGGTCTGTGACGACTAGATTCACCTCCTGGTGCTGTGATCTAGTGTGTCTCGCGTGCATTAAAAACTGGTGTGATCTAATTTCCTCAGAATTTCGTCACATGTCTTCAAACTATTCGCCCCAGATGCTATAAGTGTTCTCTGAACTTCTACCGGAAATTGACTCCTTATCGCCTGAATCATCTCCTCTTCGGGTAATGGAGGTTCTAAATAGTGTAACCTGGCTAACTGCGAAGTGTAACACCCCGCATACTGCGTCGGGTTAGATGTGGAATATTTCCTGGAGTAAAGTTCTGATCTGATGCTAAGTTGGTCGTCCGAACTCCAGAAACGCCTAAGGAATGCCTTAGCAAACTCCTCGTAATTCACAAAGGTGCATCTGAATGCTCTAAACCAGGTCAGCGCTTGATTCTCTAACGATCTTTCAATAACCCTTATCTAGCGTTCACTTGGGATCCGATTTTCATCTAGATAATCCCTGAGATCTCGTAGGAACTCAATTGGGGTGATACCTCCCACACCACTAAACGTTTTCGGTTTTTCCTCATGAGTCCTAATGATAGTTACAGGACTAGCCCCATTAAATCCTCTAGGTGTCGAATCCATATCTCCCTATCGTTTCTCCTGGTTAATCTCTGGTGAGTTAATTTCCATCGTTTGAACCGGACTATTCATCTGTAAGAAGTTCTCCATACGCGTGATGCGGTCTAGGTGACTAACCTCCAGTATCTTTATGCTATCATTGACTGACGAAATCGCCCCATCTATTTCCGTTTTGACTTGTGTGATATTATTATTGATTGCGTCCAATTTGTTTTCTATCTTCTCTGCTTCCTCATCCATGCGTTTTCGATTTGCATCCACGTCTTGCGCTAATGTGCCAACATTTTCCTCCATCTTATGGACTTTCGTCTCTACTTTTCCTACTTGTTCCGTTAATTCCTTTCGAATGCCGAGAGTAGTTTCATTAAACTCTTTCCTTACTTCCTCTATCGCATGTTGGTATTCCCCTTTAAGCTTGTCTACATGAGCGGTTATATCAGATACCAATCCTTTGATGTTTTCATCTAGCCGTTTTTCTAGGGTCCTGACGTGTGCATTCAATGCTTCCATGTTTTTCTCTACACCTTTCTGAATTTTCTGTATGCCCTCTATCAAAATGTCCTGCATAGTGGCATTCAATGCATCAAGTTTTGCGTCTATGCTACTATCCGTTTCCTTTTGACTGTTGTTATACGCTCTCCTAACTTGATTATATCTGCCTGTGCTATAACGCCTGATTAGCTGCCTCATTTCGGTTTTGATTAAATTTCTTGTCCAATTCATCATGATTTTGTTGGATACTAGGATTAAGTCTACCCTCTAACTCCATTTGACATTGCTTAAAGTCACCTCTTAAATCCTCCTGATCCTTCTTTAAATCAGTTTTCAAATCAGCTGCCTCAACTCTTCCATATTAGACATGTCAATTAGTACAATAAGACAATACAACATAAGGGAACCATCAATAGTGACCACACCAAGATTGTACCATACTTTCTACTACAATACCATGGAATTGAACTAATATCATAGAGCTGCATAAATGGATCCTTATCCAATTCTACGCAATTGGATCATTAAACGAAGAACGAATGGAGATCAAAAACACCAATCCAAAAGGAAAAAGAACTTCTGATTCTGTTGCCTATGTCATAGAAACTAGGAACAATCTCATTACCAAAGGTAATTAGACCTTCCCAAGAGAAAAATCATTAGCCTCCCATTCAAGTACCTCAAATGTGGTGATCCAATTTTCTTGAGCCACTCAAATGCAAGTGCCATCGACACAACAACCCACACTGGCTGTCAAATTACATTAAAAACATCTAATTGCTACACCTCCGTGTGGTACGATTTCTCAATTCGAGGCTCTGCACGCTGGGCGCCATTTTATATGTCCCCGTTAACCGGCATCGAATTGGATGACCCGGCGAAAACATCGCAATTCATGCCGATAACACAAGACATATATCAGATAAAGAACAAAGAAAAAATGATTGAGTTCTGGGATCGAATATCAAAAAAATACGCCGGGGTGGTTAACAGGATATAGGTGTAACAGGTTAAATCAACCCACTCCCAAACCTAAATCAAAGCAATAGCACAACAGAAATCAGAAGATAAGCACAATTAAAAAGATAAAAATAGGCATCCATTTATTGGCAACTCATTAACCAATACAAATATAGGAAACCCCCAAAAAGCCTATCTTGCCTCGGAGATTCGATCTAAATGAAAACCTGATGTGAACCGAAGAAAAAGAAAAATATTTAGTGTCCAAATAAACATAATTAAGTTTTAAAGGGTCAACGAATCTCCTTGGTCCTATACGTAGACACAAATAAATTTAGTAGATACTCGAAGAAAATTAAATAAAATATAAAAAATTAGATTCAGTCACATTTGACTATCAATATCAACTAATCACGCTAAATGTCCATCAGGTAGTGTCCTAGATTAGTAATATTTTCACTCACTTGAGTTTATAATGAAAGAAAGTTAAATAAATAGCTTGCCAAAAAATAATAGTATTGATCTCCGTTCTAACTAATGAGAGGGAAACAAATCTTATATCAACCAATTATTAATTAAAAATAATTGCTGTAACAATATAGATCCTACTTGACCACTCAATTAAAGTTGCAATCAGTATTTATATTTATCGTACAACGTTATTTAGGAGTCTCATTACTCAAAATATTTCAAGCAAACGTGCACCCATTATCCTACATTAATGCAAAGTTCAAAGTAATGGCTGATCATTATATCACAACTAAAAGTTCCCATCTTTCCCAATTCGATGGTATGCTTGCAATGTATTTCACTCCATCCATTACATAGTGATTAGATTATCGCCTGCCTACTCCTGTGAATACTTAATTCACCATCACCTGACTACATTTTGCATAGCCATGCTTATTTGAAAGATTTTACACTACTAATTATTATTACATTATTATTTTTTATTCACAAAGGGTTTCATCATGATTAATTCTCAGAAAATTTGCCATAAGACGTTCACAGAATATGTGAACTATCATCCTAAATTTATTTTATTACATTCCATTCAATTCTCCCCTCTTTTTTTATAAACAACTACACCAATCAATCTTCTCTTTTTTGTAGATAAACTCATTATTATCTTTTAATAATCATGACCTTTCATTTCATCACATAACCAGTGTGCATAAATTATCTAATGCAGGCATGACCTGTAGCAATGTCAAATGGGTAGGTGTCGAAGCATAATGACGAGCATGCTTTTAATAATTAAATTCTCTATATCAATGAATGTGGACGAAGAAAAAAATGGGAATATTTAAAGTTAAAATCCTTGAGAGTTCACATAATTAGATCTACCAACGCTGAAGTCAAAATCGTAAAAAGGAAAAAAAAAAGAATTTCAAAACATGAACTCCACCCTAGCTCTCGACAGCTAGTCTACCACCTTCATTTTTTCCATCATAAATTCAGTTGAGTATCCGCGTCGTATTTCCAATCATATCATCGTAGAAAAGGAAAATATTAATCTTATCATTCGAAGTAGTGACGGTTTTACAAATATTCCAAAGCGAAAATATTAACTGGTTCATGGTGCCAAGCATGGTGGATTGTTCCTTGCCACGTGTGACAACCCTACAATGTGAATCACTTCCTCATATAATTACCTAATAGTCGAAGAAATAAAAATGTTTCCATTAATAATAATAATAATAATAATTATAAAATAATTAATCAACAAATAAATAATAATTGGTTCAACTCCATGGCATCTAGTACTACTGAGTAGTACAAACTACTCACAACTACAAATTGAAGTAATGTTTTAGCTCACCAACTCGCCGAAATAAGAAAATATGGTGCAAGCCTAGCATGCTCATAGAATGCAGAACCTCTGGAACCAATCTTCATTCAGGACCATCTCCTTCCCATTCGAGAACCAGCAGGATTCCATCTTCCACCATCTTCTTCTTCGCCTCCTTCAGGAATCGAAACTGAGACCTTCCAGTTTCATGGTGGCTGCGTCTTCCGACTCCCACGGTGTGGTTTTGTCATGGCAACATCATGGCCTCATCTTGATGTAAATGTCCCTCCGTCCAGTCCCCTCACGTATAAGCTTAGTGGCACATATTTTCACTGACTAGTTCCATTTCAAAATTCTTCATTGACACTTCAACAGCACAGGTTATAAAATGTCCTCGTTCCATTCTGGAAATCATAAGTTCCTGCGCCTCGAACAATGTAGACACAATTCTTTCTCTCAACAAATTGCCACCGGCTTTACGTAAGCAGTAATTTAATAGCATTCACAGCTGTTCAGTTACATCTACAAGTCCTCCATCGATGATAAGGGCCTCGTCTATTCTCGAATGTTTACTGCACAAACTATTCCGCATTGTATCTCACGTCTAAAGATAGTTGCAATGGGCTAGTTCTTTCGTTATCAAGCCAACATGCGTTTGCACTACCGGGATTATACACGCTAGACTCGGCCGTCTGATATAGTAATCGCGTCCGGTATAACAGCGGTGATTCGTTTTTATATGGTCTCTCAGGACTCCGAGAAAATCACACCCGATACACGGCGACACTTAGACCTGTGGTGGCATAGCACACACGGCCCTCCACGATCACAATCGAATGTAAAATCACTCTTGCCGCACGACGGATTACTGTCCAGTCCGCGCACAAAAAGCATGTGTCTGCGCCTCTCGATGTGACCAGTTGCGGATGCCAGAGCTGAGCACGTGGTCAGAGACAGCGCACTCTGCCGGAGATATTATACAGATATGCGTGATGTCACTCAACTATGTGGTCTGGCCTACGACGATAACATGTGGTGCTTTGGGCTGTGATTTACGCAGGGTTGCCAATCTGTGCTAAAACTGGGGTACTATGTTGGGCACACTACACCATTTCACCGATCTGAACCAAAATTTGTATACTTACCCTTTGGAACCCTACGAGGAACACTGTCTGCATGACATTTCGGACAGACCACTCCATTCCCTGCATTTAGGCCCTTTGGCACAAATCTACACCGTTTCACCGATCTGAACCAAATTCCAGATACACTTTGGAACCCGACGAGTAACACTGTCTGCTTGAAATTTCGGACAGACCACTCCATTCCCTGCATTTAGGTCCATTGGCACAAATCTACACTGTTTCACCGATCTGAACCACATTATGTACACTTACCCTTTGGAACCCTGCGGGTTACACTGTCCACCTTAAATTTCGGACAGACCTCTCCATTCCCTGCATTTAGGCCCTTTATCACAAATATACACCGTTCCTCCTAATTGCCCCGAATTATACATACTCTCTGAAACCCTTCTGGTAACACTGTCCACTTATATTTTGGACAACGCTCTCCATTCCCTATAACTGTAAGATTATTTTAATACGTCTATTGTTGACTGGCAATTCGGGCTGCATCACGTCGCCCCTACCAGTGTTCTGGTGCAGAATTGCGAAAATAGTTAAATCTTGCGCTGCTTATAAATTGCAGTCACGGGGAGTATGTATGTCTACCCCTTATTATTCCCGTTTTCCAACGGGGTCGGGGATGAGATGCGATGGAAGTATTTGTGGCGATGGTTTTTACGGCCGGATGCCCTTCCTGACGCCAACCTCATGAGAGGAGTTATTGAGAGATGAAATGAATGATGGTGAATGAAACTGGGCAAGGATGTGGAAGGAAGCGGCCGTGGCCTGTCATTAGGTACCGTCCCAGCATTTGCCTGGTGTTGAAAATGGGAAACCACGGAAAACCACTTCAAGGACGGCCGATGGTGGGGCTCGAACCCACGCGTCTACCGAGTCAGCAGAGAGCTTGGCCCCATGACCTAATGCTGCGCTTTAGCCAGCGTAGCCACTGCTGTCGGTGCAGTCACGGGGAGTAATTAGTGCAAAAAGATTTCTTTTGCCCGTTAAAACAGTTATCATCATGAACATATTATGCATCTGTATAAGTGCAATGGTGTTGGTGCAATACATTGAGGTTATCCTCTGCAATAAGCGTTGGTGCCTTAAAATGTACCTTAATATATTCCGAGACTTATCGTTGAGCGCTATGGGGCCATAAATTGCTACCTCAGGAGCTCGGGACAGCCGAAGTTTTCCAAAGTGTTCTGATTATTTTCCTACGGCGTTATGAGACAAAAGACGACACTATTGGTCTCTACATTTCTAACAGACAATGAGATATAGGCCCTAGGCAGTGTCTTTTATTTCACTTACTCCTCTTTCTAATCATTTTTAGAAATTTGTTTGTAAATTACATGTGTCAGTGCTGTAGTTAGTAAATAGCCGGTTCCCTATTCATTATTATCATTATTATCATTATGGGAAAATGACCTGAATGTTACGTCCATTATACTGTACTACTTATCACCCTCACTACAACCACCTCCACCACCACCACCACCACCACCACCACCACCACCACCACCACCACCACCACAAAAAGTTATATTTTTTAATTTTTATTTTTGCTGGTAGTTTAAGTATCATGTGCCAGTTCTGTAGTAGTATTCATTATCATCCATAAAACAAATAAATCCACCGGGCGAAGCCGGGCACTACTGCTAGTATAAATATAATCCTGTATAATTATCAGAACGTATCCACAACAGATTAAATTAAATTTCATAATAAACGTTATAAAAATATATATAACTAAAATAAATTTAAACACATCACGATTCAACTTCGTCATTATCATACAGCATACTAAACCCACATAATGAATCGTTTGACGAATGAAACATGTCATTCCTCTGACCCCCTCCCCCTTCCTAGTGTAATTAGTACAATTTAATTAATCACATGTAATCTTTTAATGTTTCCCGCCTTAATTAAATTGGCCACAAATACCAGTTGATCTACATTTAGTATCTACATTTTACATTCACCTGGGTATAAAGTTTTAACGGAACGTAAATTCGAAGAATAGATCACCTAGATTGCTCACTTCATACACCTTTAATATTATTATTATTATTATTATTATTATTAATAGTATTTTTTTATGCAGTACATATAACACATTGCTGGTACATCACAACATAACTATACGGGCTTCAGGGAACCAAGTACAGTTACTGAAACAGCAACTTCTACGCTGGAATGTCGCTACCCATGAACTTAGTTAGATATTGTGGTATTAAGGGGCGGAACTACGAGGTCATCTGCCCCTACCCATGAACTTCCGAACGATTCTGGTTGTTGATATAACTACTGCCTTCTGCATTAGTTTGTACAGTTCCGTACCCAGATCCAGTTCTTTAAGGCCTTGGAGCAAGGTACTTGGGATCACGCCCGTACTTGAGACAATGATACGTATGGTCTTTTCCCGTTCTACATGCCATTGTCTTATGATAGGGTCGACCAACTCGCTGTATTTGCTGATCTTTTCTATGTGTTTTGACTGGAGATTCTTGTTGTTAGGAATCGCAACATCAATCAAGGTAGTTTGCTTGATTCTTTTGTTGACAACCACCAGATCCGGCCTGTTATGTGATACCGATTGATCAGTCAAAATAGTTCGGTCCCAATACAACGTGTATTCCGTGTTTTCAAGAACACACTCTGGCTGATATTGGTGGTACGGAAATTTCTTTCCTTTTAGAAGCTGAAACTTATCAGCCAACTCCTGATGCAACATTTTAGCAACTGTATCATGCCTTTTTTTGTGCTCCGTCGCCAGGAAATATCTACATGCAGATGTAATATCCTGTATTGTTTCTGACTGTTAACAGCCGTAGCGGCACTTATCATCTGGTACAGCGGGATCTTTTACAATGAACTTGAGGTAGTGTGCCCAATTAGACACGGCTGACTGGCATCGAACTCGGGTCTTATCACAGATGACCAGGCCCATGATTCTGCACAGAATCGAATCATTGATCTCTGAGGGGGAACAGACACAGTGAACCCGAAGAACAATGAGTTATATCTGCATATAAGTATAATAGAAGGATTTCACGGCTAGAACGGGAATATCATAGCTTTTAAGGTGGATCATTGCAGAAAATACCAGCCTATGTACGTTTTAGAAGCCAGAATGCAAGAAAGCGAACCAGCTTGACAGTTGACAAATCGTGGTTAGCAAAGGGGCGTTACTAGGTGACGCCAAGGTACTAATTTTCGTCTGCACTGGAGGAGCGGCCAAAGATTAATGGCTCTGGGAACCACAGTCTAACAACGCGAAACAAGAGAGTGGGGGCAGTCGCCCACAGAAATTAATTAATTACAGCCAATTGGAGCAATGAATTGAAATGAAATTTACACCTAGATGCATGTATTCTAGGAAAGATAATTTAGGAGTGTTCTCACGCCTAAATTAAAGCCTGCATCTATAAACAAACCTCTGCACAGACCTCATCCGCTACGGAGGAAGGATTTGTAGATGAGCCGAGGGGGAATTACCGGAGTAGCGTCAGGACGCCGTGGAAGAAGGCAATTAATTATAATTAATTGGCCGAAGCGATCGCTTGCACACGAGTGATTTTGGGACTTCCACGCTTAGACAAACGAGGATCATACTTCACTTTGTCTGGAAATGTATTATATCAAGAAGGGAGTCAGTCCTGGAGATCCAGTGGACTATGTTTCACAAGGGAGCTTTATATAGGAGAAGCTTCGCAGGAAAGTCAGTTCGTCTTGACTCAACCCGTAAGCTGGCACGCTGCCGGATCACGCAAGGAAGTGCGCGGAATTTATAAAGTCTTAACGCTCAAATGTATTAGCGGTGAACAATGGAAAGCACATCATGCAGCTTCATAACAGTAATTATGCATCGTATAAGATTTAGTCTACAGCAGACGATTAAGCATCAGCATACGCGAGTATAGATTCAGTACAGCGTAGAGATAATTTAGGATGTTTATAGACAATGAACATAACCAGGAGGTGCTGTCATAGGTAAAATGACATATTATTGTAATGATCACTACAGTTACGGGAGCCTGGAAGGCGTCACAAATAGTCGTGACATAGGATTGAACAGATTTGCAGTAGAGGAGATATAAACTGTAGGTGACGGGAGTCGAACACACACACACACGCAAGATAGACTTTCATGGAGACCAGCGGTTGTCAGGAGTTAGCTGCATCGCATCTCTGAGGTCAGGCGATAGTGGGAGTCCAATCAAGGATCCATGTGCGAGAATATAGTGCGAGAATTGTGTATAAAGTTATATTACAGTGATTTTTAAAAGTGTTTATGTGTATATGGTAAAATAATATGTATTGTGTCAAAGTGAAAAAGCCAGTGATGAAAAATATGATTACCATGTGTAAAGTCGATACAATGTGTCGTGTGAATAATATCATGATGGCTTAAGACAAGCATCATGGCAGGTGCGCGGCTGGCGTGCTGGACCAACCCAGCAAAAATGAAAGTGAGTACAAATTTAATATGTCGATATGATTAAATAGCTCACCATACAACGAAGCATCACTCTAAGATTAAGAATTAACAGTCATTTATTTGCGAGTTCACACCCCTCGTATTTTGGTAAAATATGGCTTGGAGGGTGATTTGTTTACAGCCATTTAGGCGTAGGGCATGGATGAAAATAAGGGTAACGTTAAATAATAATAATAATAATCTTGGGTCGGTAACAATAATAAATAAATGGGCATGTCAGGCATATAGTAGGTGCAAAGTGTGTCATGTCTAGCGTAAGAATACTGTGTTAGTGTAAACAGTAAGAAAGAAACGTGAATATCGATATAATGAGAGTTTTTCAGTGTCATTGAATTGTTGAATGAATGTTTATGATGGTATATTCTACAGGGTTGTATTTGAGAGCCATTAAGATAGTTAAATGTAAGCCAGTAAATTTATACTTGTTTGGAGCTACGTAGAACTTTGACTTATGAGTAATTGCAGAGAGGACGTGAGTGCTTTGAGAATTGAGTCATCTGTAAGAAATATTGTTTGAACCGCGTTCAAGCGAGCATGTAACGTAGAATCAAGAGATTTACGTCAATAAGTTGCGGGGATCGTCCGAAAATAGCTTGCGTGTTAGGCGAATCTAGTCGGCTAATCTTCGAGTCTACGAGATAGTATTGCCTTAGAGCATACTTGTGTTATTCGCAACAGAGCTGGGACAGAGTCTGTCTGTATCCACTGTTCGCAGAATTTTTGCCACTAGGGATAACTGTTAGAGACCCTACGTGAGCCCATATATTAATTGATCTGCCCTTAGAGGTAAGACTAATGGTTCTTCGTATAGGAAACGGCGATTTGCTCTTGTTATATGCATGCTGCACCAGTGAGAGAACTATGATACTCACTTGAGATGCGCGCAAAAGCCACTGATGACGGCCACAGAACGGCAAAGCTATTTCGTGATCCATCCCCTGCCATGAATATTAATTAGGAGCCGAGATGAGCCCATTAAACTCTAAATGTAGGTGTTATATAATTAGATTGACTCAATTACTAAGGACACGACCCACTCAGGTTACCTCCGGCATGGCCACACTAGTGAAGGAACTTGACCCAGACGGGAAGCCAGACGTGGAGCAGGTAGTCCTCTAAACCGGCGGCCATCTTGCTGAGGCAGCCGGGACTAATTCATTGTTCGCATGGAGAGGAAGTCTATAGACCTGATCATTTTATTTTAAAAGTGTAGTGGGACACTGAAGAATCTCGATATTTCGAAAAGTAATTAAGATATGCTTGATGTGATGATGTCAATTGAATTAAATGCATTATTTCCACACACATACCATGTTGGAATGTTGTGATCGGATAATATTTGGCCCAGTTATTCACTGAGGAGGAATACTGCACCAAATAAATAAAGGCATCTTTGTAAGGTGTATTTGCCCAGTTCACACTAATTTATTCATACGGGTAGAGTAATTTGAATGACATGATAGGTTTGTAACGATAATGTTTTGACCAGACCCAGAAAATCGTTGTATGGTGAAGCTATAAAACATCTCTATCCATGTGTATTTTGGAAGGGAAAGTGTACCACTTCAGCGTTTCAAATTGAAGGGAAAAAGAATACGATTCGCACGACACAACACTTATTAATCAAGGCATAAGATAATGAATTAATGCTACTGAAAGTAAATGCCCCGTGTAAAACGGATAAATGTTTAATAATTGCAGATTTAATGTCATTTAAAGAAAATTTGTGTTTATTATGTTGTGATATTCCAATTTGTGTTAAATTGTGCCACGTGAAGAACACTATGGACACTCGCAAATGTCGAAGAGTATCAATAATAGTATGTTTTGAATAGACTTGAGTGCGGTGAAGCACTAATTTTGAGGAGAAGGGACTCACAGATAATTTTGATTTTTGTTGCGGGAAGTAAATGTAAAGTATCTTTTGTTTGTGTTTTATGTTGTATTGCCATGATTTTCTATCATTAAATGTTATACTTAGGAATATGTTGTTTCTTTCAAGTAGAGTAGTCACCTGACAGACTCAAATCCTGAACATGTGATCGTATGGTGGGTTGAACGCCCCATACCTCGATAGACCGTGAGTTCATTCATTCATTCATTCATTCATTTATTTGTAATGGGGGGAGTGTCCCCCGGTGGCAAATTGGATATACATAACAAATAAATAATTATACATAACAATTCAATAACAATTATACAACAATTAAACTGGAGTATTTACACAAATAGTCAGTCTTTTCTTAAACACACCTATATGTTTGGGAAAAGACTCTAAGACTGCGGCAGGTAGAGAGTTCCAGTTATCAATGGCACGGTTTACAAAAGAATATTTACCATAATTTGTTCGCTGTGGTCGGCCCTTAACTTTGAAAGGATGATCGCTCCTACCCATGTAAGTGGGCTTCCCCAATCGTTTGCTAAGCTCACCCCATGCTGGTTGATTTGTATACGTGTTGTACATAGCGCAGAGTCTAGATTTCATCCTCCTAGCCTTCAGTGATTCCCACCCAAGTTTCTTTAACATACGGCTCACAATGCTCCTGGGATTAAAGTCACTGAGCACAAATCTAGCGGCCTTTCTTTGTACCATTTCCAACTCATTGATGAGCCCTACTTGATATGGACCCCAAACCGCCGAGGCATATTCCAGAATAGGTCTTACAAGTGACAGATATCCTAATTCTTTAGCAGAGGTACTACTTCCTTTTAATACCCTCATTACAAAGTGCAGGGATTTGTAAGCTTTTGAAAGTACACATCCTACATGACTACCCCATTTCATATCATTCCTTACGTGAACGCCCAAATATTTGCAAGAATCTTCTTCTACAAGTATTTCCGAGCCAATGTTATATTGAAAATCCTGCCTCCGCACTTTCCCTATTTTTAAGAGACTACATTTTTCTTGTGTTTATTTTCATTTTATTTTCAATCCCACTTATAGACCAGGTTCAGGTCCTCTTGAAGCACTGCATTGTCTTGTGAGTCATGTATCTTTCGATATATTACACAATCATCCGCAAACAATCGACAGTCCCTGCGAATCCCATTTGGTATGTCATTTATAAACGCCAAAAATAACAAAGTTCCGATTACGCTGCCCTGAGGGATACCCGACGTTACGGTAATTTCATCCGAGAATATGCCTTCGACTTTCACTTTCTGTGAACGACCCGTCAAAAATTCTTGGATCCATAAAATTACTCTACTATCAATCTTCGTCGAAGCTAATTTATGGAGTAGCATGTCATGCGGCACGACATCAAATGCCTTCGCAAAATCTAGAACCACGGCGTCGACTGAAACTCCATTGTCTAACGATTCGCTAATGTCTTGAAAAAGTGATAGCATCTGACTCTCGCATGAGTAACCTTTCCGAAATCCATGTTGCCTATCATTAAACCATGATAATGTTTCCCACTGTTCCCTCAAGTAGTCGCAAATGAGATGCTCCATCTGTTTACAAACGATGGACGTAAGGCTAACCGGCCTGTAGTTGCCCAATTCAAGTCTGCTCCCTCCCTTAAATATTGGGACTACCGTAGCTCTTTTCCAGTCATCTGGGATTTGCGCATTGTTTATGGACACATTAAACATCACCTCCAAGTATCGTGCCACGAACCTACCCCCTAGTTTAAGTACTTCACTAACAATATTATCAGGACCCTTTGATACATTAAAACGTAGTTTTTGTATTAGCTTTACAATTGCTGACTGGTTTATTTGGAACAGGGGAGCCCCTGGTTCGTCGTTAAGGTCCAACACACAGCTATTGAATTTATTGAACACACTACCGTAAAAGACATTTAATTAATTACCAATGGCCTGTTTCTCAGTAATTAATTTACCGTCACCGGACATTATCATCGACAAATTATTTGGATTTCCCTTTCTTCTCCTAACATAACTGTAAAAAAATTTCCACCCATCACCTCCCGAACCAAGTAAACCTTGCATATAACTGTCATGAGCAGCCCTCTTTTTTAAGACGAGCTCTCTTGATAATTACTTAAATTTCAACATACTCTTGTCACTATCATGTCTTTTATTGTATAATTTCCTAATTTTCCGTATTAGACTCCTAATTTCTCGTGTGTAATACTCAGGATCTGGGTTTTGTTTCAGCAATTTAAATGGGACAAATTTATCAACAGCGCTATTTAAAATTTTCAAAAAGTTAGTCCACAGGATATTAATGTGATTTCCTTCCGATGCCCATCCTACAAATAGCTCATTCAAATACCCCTGAAACTTGCCCTGATCCGCTCTGCGATACTGGAATATGATCTTTTTTGCTACATCAGAGTCTAATTTTGTAATGTCACCATATCTAATATTTAATTCAACCCCAGAATGGTCACTAATTCCTTGTACTTTCAGACAGTTAATATACAGCTCTACAGGCCTTACGAGATAAACATCTAAGGTATTATTGTCTCTAGTTGGGAAGTCAACTACTTGGGAAAATCCCCCCTCCCTTAAGAATTTATTTGCAGCGCTCTGAGCTTGACTACAGCTTGTTGACTCACCAGACCAGTCTACTTTGGGGAGGTTTAAATCTCCAGCAATTATTATGCTCTTTTTCATAGCATTACCCGTACAAGTTTTATCATACAGTGTTTCGAGGAGAGAAATGTTATCTTTCGGTGCTCTATACGCCCCTATCACCTGAAGAGGGAATTTATTTCCTTTATCCGAAATTTGTACACATAACATTTCATGTTCCATATCAGCCCACTTTAAGAAACTACCTATATTTTTGCGCACACAAATAAATAGTCCACCACCTCGCTTCCCCCGATCCCTTCTGTACATTTCGTAGGTCCCTTGAATTATTTCGCTACTATTTATGTCCTCATATAACCAAGATTCAGTTGCAATGACAATGTCCGGAGAATACGTCTCTACAAGATTCCAAAATTCAATTAATTTATTTCCTAAACTCCGACAATTAACCTGCAGTAATCTTAGAGTCTTACCTCCGCAGCAAATATCTCGAAATAGCTCCTTCTGTTCCCATCGGCTGGCAACCTCTGGACCTGCTCCTCCTCACAAAAGCCGGCACGAACCGATGACCCTGTCATGTAGGCTCCCTAGGTTAAAAGCACCCCGTCGATTTAGATGCAGCCCGTCTCGGGCGAAGTCACGGCCACCAATCCAGCAGTCAGCTTCTACGTACACTAATCCCAGTTGTGCACATACCCAGTCCATGCGGTCATTTACAGTCTTAACTCGCCTTAACGGAACATCTCCCCGCCGAACAATGCCACTCATTATAATGTTTGCATTTCTAAACTTGCTTTTAGCTTTTCTGTCTAGTTCGTAGAGCTCCCACATGATGTAATCAGCTGTAGCCCTCTTCTTCAAATCGTTCGTCCCAACATGTAGCAACAACACTTTAACTTTGTCACAGTCCTCTACATTTGATTGTTCCACTTGTTGGGCAAGCTGGTCAATTTTAATCCCCGGATAACACCGCACTTTCGCACCTGATTTCCTCGAGATATTCGCACTCCATCGTATCATAGAATCACCCATTATGATGACGTCATCCTCAGTTTGCTCCTGCACGCCCTCTTCCACACTGATCCCAGTAGAAAGCCGTTCAGTCACATCCTTCACCGTTTCTTCTGATTCACGAAGCTTTGCTCTAAGTTCCTGTATTATTTGATCCCTTGCTATGATTTGCACCCTCAAACAGTCCGGCGTATCACATACTTTACAAAACCAATTTCCGACATCACAATCCTCCTTCTTGACCTTTATACAGCCGAAGTGAAACCATTTCTCACATAGTCCACACTCAACACCATTCTTCAATGTTTTACTGCACGTCGAACACTTTAAAGCTGCCACTGGATCATTTGCCTGATTCACATTTGGAGTAACAGGCCCTGGATTCACTTCCACTCCACCAATAACTAGCAATGCAGTTATCACTAGGGCTATGAACCACAAGTTGCTAGGTCCCGTACGCAAACACAAACACCGGGAATCCCGACTACCCTTCGCATACCACAGTCCGATCCTCGCCCGATAACACTCCAGAGAACAACCCATTTCAGCACACCTGAGAGCTCGGGAAAAACATGACCTTTCACTTTGACTGCCAACTGATAAGTGTTAGCTGGGATACGAACACATGTTCCTTATAATGACGATTGGGTACATGGAGGACATGTTATTGTACTAGGATTGAGTCACAGGTACTACTGAAATTCGGCCAAGATATTAATGGTAGAGGCAAGTATAGCAGAAAAGCTAGGATATATTAGGAAAAGGCCGCGTCCCATAGTTAATAAGCCTTCACGTTAAAATAAATGTTGATAATCCTCCATAAGACATGCTTAAGTGTAAATGTAACCATTGAGCACCCACCTTATTTATTTATCATGTCGCCCGTGAGTGGGGCCTGTTGAAAATACGGGTCACCATAGGCGCATGTTCTTATTTATTTATCATGGCATGGCCCAGCGTGGGGCATTCGGCAATAAAAACCACTCCCTGGACAGTTTTACTAATAAATCAGAATATGGCCGATGTCTTACAATGGGGCAGCCATTGAGCACGGACCTGTATTTATTTATCATGGCGCCCAGAAAACGTGATGGCTTATGGGATTCAGAAAAACCCATAATAATAGTATGGTTTCCATGGGGGAAAACCATAATAGTATATTTTTCCGAAAACTGTGTTTGAACGATTGTGAGTCTCTTTAGGTAATACTCAGACATTAGACACTGTTGTCAGACGAGTGAATATACAGACGGGTACGAGGGTCTAAACCCATTCCATAGGTGGTTACAGCACTGTGCTAAAATGAATGTTGTTGTTTTCGCGACATCGGAATTCTTTTCCCAATATAACGCACCAGCATGCACAGCTACGGCCTGCCTATATTTCAAGATAAGAAATATAGGATGGCTGGCACTGAGGGGGTACTTAAGTGTATCGCAGAGTTAAAGGAACATTTCGATGCTACTCATGCCAAGAGTATTGAAGATGCTAAAGCATTTCAAGATGAAATAACGGGTAGATTGGATACGGTAAATACTCAGTTAGAGACCAATCAAACCGAGGTAAGCCAGATGTTGGCTACGGTAAACACTCAGTTAGAAAATAACCAGTTAGTTGTCAGTCAAAGATTAGATTCAAATTTATTAGAGGTCAAAAAAAAATTGATGATGTTAAAGAATCTATTAAACAAGAGGTAACTAAAAATATTGTTAGCGTGGTTTCAGAGACGCAAGCAAATAACGACAAACGCTTTGAGTCAATAGAGGTAAAGCTCGAGAATAATCTGCAAGCGTGCAGAGAATCACAACGTGAGATCAATTATAGATTAAACAATATGTCCGTAGAGCTTAAAGATATTCAAAATCAGAACGAAGCGAATATTAAGCGACAGCAAGAGCTATTTAATACGTTCACTCAGACCGTGGATCAAAGGCTTGAAGACAGCGACGAAAAATGGAGTAATCGTATGGCGGGCTACGCAAAAGCTGTAGACGAAGCATTAAGGAAGCAGGATCAGAATATCGTTGACCAATGCAAGGAGATCAGTGAGATAAAAACTTCCGCTAAAGAAAATAAGGGAATAATCTCAAACATGAAGACGCAGGTTGGGAAGGTTCAAAAAGAGTTAGAACAAACTCAAAACGATCTAGCAGTCATTCATAAAAGGCAAGATCAGGACCAGGGAGAAATTACCAAAATAAGGACCGAAATCTCCAATATGCACGGTCACATCCAGAAAGAGGTTACAGGTTTACGAGAAGAGTTGGAACTTCGAGAGGGCTTGAAAATTGAAGCCAGCGATAAAACGCTTGCCGAGGTAAGGCAAGGTCTAGCGGGGGAAATTTCCCATATGAAAGAGAGCCTTAAAGATGACAAGGAGAAAGTCTTTTTTATGGCTGAGAAAAACCGGGATCGCCTGGAAAAAATAGAACGAGAAGTATTAGCTCGTTTAGAAAGAGCGGAAAAAAGGCATAGCCAAATGGAAACTAGAATGATCGCACATGAGGAGTCCATATTGCGAAATAGATCTTATGAAGGAAGCATAGATGAAAATAGGAGAAATAGATGGGCAGATATAGAGGTACAGCCAACTCTGAAGAATACAGCCATGCCAAGTGACAGCCCGTATACCACGCCTGGTATACCTATTGCTATGTCCACACCGCATGAAAATGCTGTACAAAATCAGATAGTCACTGTTGTAAGGGCTAGTGACGAAAAACCGAGAAAGTATTCTGGGAGTAACTCAAATATGACACCCAAATACTGGCTCAAAGAGGTTTCCGAGTACTTGAATGACGCAAAGGTACCGCCAGAGCGAAGATTAAGAGCTATCGAAAAACTGACTGAAGGAGAATGCGCCTTATGGTTCAGAAGTTTTCGTTACACGTTTGACACCGTTGAAGAATTCCGCCAGGCGTTTTTAAGCAGGTACTGGGATGCAAATATACAACAGAATCTCAGATTGGACTTGTACTCCAGACGCTATAGTACAAATAATCCAACGAAATATGCTGAATTTTTCATAGTACAATAATGCCGTTTTAAAGAAATTGACGAGGCCCCTAGAGAGCTAGATCTGTGTATAGCGATAGCCAAGCAATTACCATACGAAGTACAACGACTATTAATCTCGGCAAACGCCAAGGCAGCGATTGAAATGGAGGAAGTGCTTAGACAGCTCGATCTCACCACAATGCAGCATACGAGGCAGAGTCGGAACACGGAACAAGTCCACATGACTAGTGCACCAACCGAACCGACAAGGGTGCAGACCAAAACTAAATCTACTAGCACAGAAACTGAGAAGTCAGACTGGCAACGAGAAGAAAGGGAAAACCGGAATTGGAGGCCAGCATACAGAGGGAGATCGAACCGCGGACATCGAGGAAGGAAAACCTGGAATCAGCGCGATACAAGAAACCAACAGCCTGATAACAGGAGAAATTATGGCTGAAATGGGAATAACCGAGAATGGAGATCCCAAGAACAGAGTCGCGGGTTCGACGAAGAAGCAGAAAAACGTTATCACGCATCATTGAGATATATGGAGGAGCGTGGATACGATAACAGGAAATCGCAAGTGCATTGGGATGAAGCGATTAAAAATAGAAGGTCACCCGACATCTATAAGGACGATGACGGAGCCAAGAGTCTGGAACTTCAGCAGCACGAAGACAGACAGCAGAACTCCACAAGAAATGGAGCCATAAGAAAAACCAGCCAATTATGACTCGGGGAGAAGGAGATACCCGAAAGTCAATGTAAGGTTCAAAAACCCTATCTGATTATAAGGGACTTGCAAAATAATGCCTACAGAATCAAAGATGAAGAAACAGGCAGAGACGTTGTAGTAAACGCTGCCAACCTAAAATTGTATAGTCCGACGGAGGAATATGAAACCATAGAAGAGCAAGCCATGCACACGCAAATGGACAGGGAGTCATTATATATGCACGCAGAGAGTCCTCAGAAAAGCCCACACCAGGGAGAAAGAAAACGAGACAGCCAGCTCGTAGACCCAAGGGACACGAGGTTTGAATGCAGCTGTCAGTTGGAACAATTTTACAACCAGTTGCGGGAAGCAGCGGTAGAACTCCAAGAGATGAATGAACAGCTAAGAGCGCAGAACAAGGAAATACGAGACAGTAGACGTAGTGGAGTGGGGGAACAAGACAACCCACTGCCCGGGAGCACTGACCGCCTAAAGTAAACACTGTCTACAGAGTCTATGCCGTCTAGAGGCTCGAGAAAATTCACTTGTAAAATGAATTTTCCGAGCTTAACGAGGGAAAGATGTGCCCAATTAGACATGGCTGACTGGCATCGAACTCGGGTCTTATCACAGATGACCAGGCACATGATTCTGCACAGAATCGAATCATTGATCTCTGAGGGGGAACAGACACAGTGAACCCGAAGAACAATGAGTTATATCTGCATATAAGTATAATAGAGGGATTTCACGGCTAGAACGGGAATATCATAGCTTTTAAGGTGGATCATTGCAGAAAATACCAGCCTATGTACGTTTTAGAAGCCAGAATGCAAGAAAGCGAACCAGCTTGACAGTTGACAAATCGTGGTTAGCAAAGGGGCGTTACTAGGTGACGCCAAGGTACTAATTTTCGTCTGCACTGGAGGAGCGGCCAAAGATTAATGGCTCTGGGAACCACAGTCTAACAACGCGAAACAAGAGAGTGGGGGCAGTCGCCCACAGAAATTAATTAATTACAGCCAATTGGAGCAATGAATTGAAATGAAATTTACACCTAGATGCATGTATTCTAGGAAAGATAATTTAGGAGTGTTCTCACGCCTAAATTAAAGCCTGCATCTATAAACAAACCTCTGCACAGACCTCATCCGCTACGGAGGAAGGATTTGTAGATGAGCCGAGGGGGAATTACCGGAGTAGCGTCAGGACGCCGTGGAAGAAGGCAATTAATTATAATTAATTGGCCGAAGCGATCGCTTGCACGCGAGTGATTTTGGGACTTCCACGCTTAGACAAACGAGGATCATACTTCACTTTGACAGGAAATGTATTATATCAAGAAGGGAGTCGGTCCTGGAGATCCAGTGGACTATGTTTCACAAGGGAGCTTTATATAGGAGAATCTTCGCAGGAAAGTCAGTTCGTCTTGACACAACCCGTAAGCTGGCACGCTGCTGGATCACGCAAGGAAGTGCGCGGAATTTATAAAGTCTTAACGCTCAAATGTATTAGCGGTGAACAATGGAAAGCGCATCATGCAGCTTCATAACAGTAATTATGCATCGTATAAGATTTAGTCTACAACAGACGTTTAAGCATCAGCATCAGCGTACGCGAGTATAGATTCAGTACAGCGTAGAGATAATTTAGGATGTTTATAGACAATGAACATAACCAGGAGGTGTTGTCATAGGTAAAATGACATATTATTGTAATGATCACTACAGTTACGGGAGCCTGGAAGGCGTCACAAGTAGTCGTGACATAGGATTGAACAGATTTGCAGTAGAGGAGATATAAACTGTAGGTGACGGGAGTCGAACACACACACACGCAAGATAGACTTTCATGGAGACCAGCGGTTGTCAGGAGTTAGCTGCATCGCATCTCTGAGGTCAGGCGATAGTGGGAGTCCAATCAAGGATCCATGTGCGAGAATATAGTGCGAGAATTGTGTATAAAGTTATATTACAGTGATTTTTAAAAGTGTTTATGTGTATATGGCAAAATAATATGTATTGTGTCAAAGTGAAAAAGCCAGTGAAGAAAAATATGATTACCATGTGTAAAGTTGATACAATGTGTCGTGTGAATAATATCATGATGGCTTAAGACAAGCATCATGGCAGGTGCGTGGCTGGCGTGCTGGACCAACCCAGCAAAAATGAAAGTGAGTACAAATTTAATATGTTGATATGATTAAATAGCTCACCATACAACGAAGCATCACTCTAAGATTAAGAATTAACAGTCATTTATGTACGAGTTCACACCCCTCGTATTTTGGTAAAATATGGCTTGGAAGGTGATTTGTTTACGGCCATTTAGGCGTAAGACATGGATGAAAATAAGGGTAACGTTAAATAATAATAATAATAATAATAATAATAATAATAATAAACGGGGGTCGGTAACAATAATAAATAAATGGGCATGTCAGGCCTATAGTACGTGCAAAGTGTGTCATGTCTAGCGTAAGAATACTGTGTTATTGTAAACAGTAAGAAAGAAACGTGAATATCGAGATAATGAGAGTTTTTCAGTGTCATTGAATTGTTGAATGAATGTTTATGATGGTATATTCTACAGGGTTGTATTTGAGAGCCATTAAGATAGTTAAATGTAAGCCAGTAAATTTATACTTGTTTGGAGCTACGTAGAACTTTGGCTTATGAGTAATTGCAGAGAGGACGTGAGTGCTTTGAGAATTGAGTCATCTGTAAGAAATATTGTTTGAGCCGCATTCAAGCGAGCATGTAACGTAGAATCAAGAGATTTATGTCAATAAGTTGCGGGGATCGTCCGAAAATAGCTTGCGCGTTAGGCGAGTCTAGTCGGCTAATCTTCGAGTCTACGAGATAGTATTGCCTTAGAGCATACTTGTGTTATTCGCAACAGAGCTGGGACAGAGTCTGTCTGTATCCACTGTTCGCAGAATGTTTGCCACTAGGGATAACTGTTAGAGACCCTACGTGAGCCCATATATTAATTGATCTGCCCTTAGAGTTAAGAATAATGGTTCTTCGTATAGGAAACGGCGATTTGCTCTTGTTATATTCATGCTGCACCAGTGAGAGAACTATGATACTCACTTGAGATGCGCGCAAAAGCCACTGATGACGGCCACAGCGGCAAAGCTATTTCGTGATCCATCCCTTGCCATGAATATTAATTAGGGGCCGAGATGAGCCCATTATACTCTAAATTTAGGTGTTATATAATTAGATTGACTCAATTACTAAGGACACGACCCACTCAGGTTACCTCCGTCATGGCCACATTAGTGAAGGAACTTGACCAAGACGGAAAGCCAGACGGGGAGCAGGTAGTTCTCTAAACCGGCGGCCATCTTGCTGAGGCATCCGGGACTAATTCATTGTTCGCATGGAAAGGAAGTCTATAGACCCGATCCTTTTATTTTAAAAGTCTCGTGGGACACTGAAGAATCTCGATATTTCGAAAAGTAATTAAGATATGCTTGATGTGATGATGTCAATTGAATTAAATGCATTATTTCCACACACATACCATGTTGGAATGTTGTGATCGGATAATATTTGGCCCAGTTATTCTCTGAGGAGGAATACTGCACCAAATAAATAAAGGCATCTTTGTAAGGTGTATTTGCCCAGTTCACACTAATTTATTCATACGGGTAGAGTAATTTGAATGACATGATACGTTTGTAACGATAATGTTTTGACCAGACCCAGAAAATCGTTGTATGGTGAAGCTATAAAACATCTCTATCCACGTGTATTTTGGAAGGGAAAGTGTACCTCTTCAGCGACACAACACTTATTAATCAAGGCATAAGATAATGAATTAATGTTACTGAAAGTAAATGCCCCGTGTAAAACGGATAAATGTTTAATAATTGCAGATTTAATGTCATTTAAAGATAATTTGTGTTTATTATGTTGTGATATTCCAATTTGTGTTAAATTGTGCCACGTGAAGAACACTATGGACACTCGCAAATGTCGAAGAGTATCAATAATAGGATGTTTTGAATAGACTTGTGTGCGGTGAAGCACTAATTTTGAGGAGAAGAGACTCACAGATAATTTTGATTTTTGTTGTGGGAAGTAAATGTAAAGTATCTTTTTTGTGTTTTATGTTGTATTGCCATGATTTTCTATCATTAAATGTTATACTTAGGAATATGTTGTTTCTTTCAAGTAGAGTAGTCACCTGACAGACTCAGATCCTGAACATGTGATCGTATGGTGGGTTGAACGCCCCATACCTCGAAAGACCGTGAGTTAGCTGGGAAACGAACACATGTTCCATATGATGACGATTGGGTACAGTCGTTCCTTGTAGGGATGACTTGGTCTTGAATTGCAAGCATAAAACCTTTAGTTTCTGGAAAGATCTGTCCTGAAGTGAGCCAGTAGTTTGACGCGGTTGTATCAACATTTGCTTGACTCACCTCATTTGGATGTCTTCCGTGCAAAGGTTTTGCTTTCCATGCTTCCATCTTCTGAAGGTCGGTATGTAGGTGGTTTTGAATCTCTCGTTGACACAATACCAGTGGCGTTGATCTGTCCGCCTCTCTGATGGCTCTGTGAAGGGCAGATGACCTCGCTTCTGCGTAGAAGTACTCCCTAAGGCTGTCTATCTGTCGTTTCATCTTTATCAATGTCAACGAAGCCACGTCCACCTAGGCTTCTGGGTAGAGTCATTCGCTATATTGAAGATCGTGGGTGGTGTTTTCTTCCTTTTGTGAGCATCGTTCTCATTTTTCGCTCAAGACCGTCGATGTCAGTTTTACACCATTTGATTATGCCAAAGGAGTAGCTCAGCACAGGTACAGCATACGTATTAACAGATTTTAGTAGGTTTTTGCTGTTCAAGTGCGATTTTATAATTTGTTTTAATCTTTTGACGAATTTACAGGACTGATCTTTCTTTATTGACACATGGTCAATATACCTAGCTTGGTTTACTCCTAAGTATTTGTAGGTGTCTTCTGCCAACATAGCCTTAATATGCTGTCCATCTTCCAGCTCATATCCAGACTTCTGTACATTTCCTCTCGCCACCTTTAGTGTCCGACACTTGTCCAAACCAAATCCCATTTGTATGTCTCGTGAGAATGCTTCAACTATTCTCAGCAAGTTTTCCAGATACGACTGTGTTTCGGCATAGAGTTTAAGGTCGTCCATGTATAGCAGATGATTTAGCCGAGTACCAACTCTCTTTCCAATCTTGATAGAAAAGCCGAAGTGAGTAGAGTTAAGCTGGGTAGATAAAGGATTCATTGCCAGGACAAACCATAAGGGGCTAAGGGAGTCTCCTTGAAAGATGCCTCTCCGAATCGATATCTCATCTGTTCGTATGTCTCCACGTGGTGTACTGAGACACAGTCTAGTTTGCCATGTTGACATAACCCTTTCCAAGAAACTGACAAATACGTCATTGATCCTATACAATCGCAGCACTGCTACTAGCCAGTCATGGGGCACAGAGTCAAATACCTTCTTATAATCGACGTACGCTAGATGAAGGTTTCGTTGATTAAAGTCTGCTTGGCCACACACAACTGAGTCAATTATTAGTTGTTTTTGCACCCTTTTGAACCCTTTTTACAACCTTTCTGTTGCACGGCAATTATGTTGTTTCTATCACAGTGTGCATATATCCTGTTAGCCAGGCATGATGTAATGATCTTATACAACGTGGGCAGACATGTGATGAGACGATATTTTGTAGGATCCCATGTATTCTGAAGATCCTTTGGAAGCAAATATGTGATGCCACGTGTGAGGAATTCCGGTAAGCTATCAGGATGAAGGATGGCATCATTAATGAACTCACCTAGTCGATCATGGATGCTCCAGAACTTCTAAAACCAAAAATTCTGAATCTGGTCAGGGCCAGGGGCATTCCAATTCGCTAAGTTGTTGGTAACTTCCTTAATATCATTTGTGGTGAATTTCTCGTGCTGCATTTGCTCAAATATTTGGGAAGCTTGTTGTTCCTCTCTTACCCAACTTGATGCAGCGTCATTATGAGATGGTGTAGACAGTTGTTTGCCCCTAAATTCTTGAATTTCTTATTTAGTCGGATAGATTTTGTACGCAGAATCCTTTTTCTTACGCAGAGTCTGATAGAATCTTCTCTCTGATTTGGCGAAAAGGAAGTTATCTTTCTTCCTCTTCATACTCTCCCTATACTTTGCAAGTCTGGCGGATAAAACAGACAGCCTTTATTTCCAGGTATCTAGGCACTCTTCAGGTGTTGAATTCGGTACTTCTCGCTGGGTGTGGTCTGTGTTTTGTCTCATTATATGCTCATCTTTCCTCAGCACTTTTCTTGTTCTTGTGCCACGAACATATTGTGTCATTCTTCCAATATCTGTCCTGAGCTGTTCAATCCTTCCAACAAACTTCTTTCTCAGTTTGGCATCAATGGCATATGCTCTTTTCGTTCATATTGTTCAATACCCACAGCTCTCACAACAGTTACTGCACCACAGTAAATAATAGTACGAAGGGATTTCAGATTTGCAGATGCTTCAACATGTTCCGGCAAAACATCCTGATTCATGATACTCAGAATCTTTTTCAGCTTTCTTGAACCATTGACTCTCGGTATTTTCGGTCTGCAATTTGTATCAATTCCATAAAACTCTATGACTGTAATCATCATTTCACATCATTTCATTCTTCAACTTTCCAATTTGGTGATGATCGATTTATTATTATTATTATTCTTTCTTCGTTTAGCCCAGCTATGAACCACGTCATTTCAACTGCGTCCGTCGTTGGGCCTTTATCTTGGCCCAGTGTTCACGCATTCGCTGCCTGTGATACTCCCTTCTTTCATCAGACCACTTCTTGCCGGTTTTTAATTTCGCATTTTCTTGGAATTGGTGGTGTGCTCCAAGCTTTTCCTTCAAAAGATCACGTTCCATAATGTCCGCGTGGGTGATCCCTACTTCGTGCAAATCCTTGTCTACCTCACAAAACCAGGGGCCCTTGGTTTTCTTGTTAAGAAAATAGGTAAATATCCGATTGGTGATCCCCTCGGGTTTCATACGAATTAAGTGGCCATATAAAGATATTCTCCTCTTCCTAATTACTTGAGATATCCTTTCTACATGATGGTACAGCTCATTGTTATGCCGTCTCCTGTATTCACCATCGTCTCTCAACGGCCCTAAGATCTTCCTCAGGATCTTCCTTTCCTTGGCTTCCAATTTCTCAACCACACCCTTCCTATTCATTGCCAGGCATTCTGCTGCGTACAATGCCTCAGGTCGGATAACTGTACGATACATTCTTAGTTTGGCATTGCTGGATACTGTTCGCTTGTTGTACACTCCTTTCGTTAGCTGGTATGCCACTTCCATCTTGTTCATTCTTGATGTGAAGGCTTCCTTCTCTGATATGTTGGGCTCAATCCACTCCCCTAGGCACTTAAACTCTTTTGCCTGACGGATCTTTCCATGTTCAACATTTAATTCTTTGACTGAAGGGTTAATATTAGTTATAAATTCAGTCTTCTCAAAAGAAATCTGTAAGCCTGCCTTTGCCGCTTGTATTCTGAGTTGGTTGACTTGTTTTGTGGCTGTGTCTAGCGAATCAGAAAAAGATTGCTAGATCATCTGCGAATGCTAGGCAGTCAATTGTCAGGTCCAAGCTCCTGCAGCCCATTCGGACGCCATTTCCTAACACTTCTTTGCCCATCTCCTTGCACCATTCACAAATTACTTTCTCCAGTACACAGTTGAAGAGTAAAGGTGACAGTCCATCGCCCTGCCTCACATCCGTCCCGATTTTGAAAGGGTCTGAAATTTCTCCTCTAAATTTCACTCTGGAGTTTGTGTTTGCCAAGGTCTGCTGGATAATTGCTCGTGTTTTGTCGTTCAAACCCATTTCTTTTAAGATTTGGAAGAGTGTGTTTCGATCAATAGAATCATAGGCCTTCTTGAAGTCGACGAAGACAACTACGAAATTCCTGTTTCTGAGCTTCAAATATGAAAGAACAGTTTTAAGACTCATTATCTGCTCTGCACATAAACGACCTTTTCTAAACCCTCCTTGATATTCTCCCAGCTGAAAGTCTGCCCGGGTCTGAAGGGCTTTGGAGAGAATTGTGTACGTTATTATTATTATTATTATTATTATTATTATTATTATTATGTATATCATACATGTTCGTTCTTCGTCTGCGTTCGAAATACGGCGGAAAGACAACTTGAAACCGACGTTGGTTCAATAACACCAGACAACATCGTCGAAATTATACTAAGGAACCAGTACAGCTGGGACAAAGTCGCTTTCTTTGTCGAGACGGTTCTCCGTCTTAAGCAAAAAGAGGGACACCTATATGATTTAAGGGAATAAGGCTGCGATCTACGGATTGCGTATGAAGTAACAAGGTGTTCGAGAAGCATAGAAAACGATACCATCCTAAAGTAATACGTAAGTGGTCCCGGGATGGATTTTATCAAGAGGATAAGGATTGGTTTTTAGTAGGTCAGAATCCCACATGCTAGAGAAGTGCGGACGCTTCTCAAGCATCTTATGTAAGATTTTCCACTTCCTCGTAAAATATACTATATATATTGCACCCTTTTGTATAGCAGTGTTTTAACAAGATTCAGACTTCGGGGTCGCGTTCAGTCCTGTGTGCTTTTTAAGGCAAAGTTCACAAAAACGACTTGCTTTACTGGATAAAAATGTTCATAAGAAAGCTATACTAAGAAATGAGTGAATAACAAGTAAAATAAAAGTGATTTAATAACTGAAAAATATGTGCAAATAATAATAATAATAACAAGAAAAGTCCTCCCTGACTTTTGACTCCCAAAACATATATGAATTACATTACAATGAACGGTATCAAAACTCGCTCCTCACAACAAACAATGTGGATACAAGTCCACTGAACTGAATAAGAAGTTATATGCGCGCGTGAACTGATAACATAGAAAGAAAATGATTACTTGATGTTTGCCCTTTCACAACTGAAACAGTCATGTTGCTCACGGAATCCCATCTGGCAAATCATATTACGGCTACGGGACATGCACTTAATAAAAACACACTAAAATTAATATTGACACACGCAATACTAAACACTCTAAAATTACATGAATCTCCCCGAGATTCCAACCCTGTGCTATAGCACATAAATAAATGAGCGCGCCTCTAGGCCAAATGCTCAGACAACATATGGGAACAGCATCACGTGACGGCCACATGGGATCATTGAACACGAAAGTAAACAAACAAAGTCAAGCAACAACAACAAACATATGCCTAAACGGCTGAAAATTACATGACATGAGAAAGCAAGATAAGTTAACGCTTCGGAAAGGACATCACTACGTGGACAACGCCCATTTAATCAACAATTACTTTTACAATCGATCAGGGTTTTACAGAATTTAAACAACATATTATTCTGAAATACAGGAACCTGGCCAGTCTCGCTAATGACCCTCGGTCGTTCATATCTGATCGTAAGCTCGCCCGATGGTATGCCTCACCCCACAGCACTGAAAATTAGTCAGTCCCCCAAGCTCGGTGTCTAATTATAACTGGCGACCCTCAGATCTGTAAACGCGCAAATCACAACAATATCTCGCCAATTCCCTTGAATGGCAAGAACACAATATATTCCACAGATCCGCCTCGCAAGGACAGGAAATGGGCTGGCGTGCGGCAGACGGAAAAGTCTCAGTGACCTTTTCCCGCAAGCACTTACCATAAAACACATGAAACACCACAAGCTTGTACTGACACCATAATCATACCATCCAGGTCGGCTCTACATCAGACTTCCCTAAGATCGTGTTTGCAAAACACTCCAAAAATTTTAATCAAAGCTGAACACTCGAGTGAGCATACGGCTACTCGCAATGAATTGCGACATGGCAATTATCAATCAAAAATATCCTGATCAACCATAAAGTCTACACTCAGTCAAAATTTACCCTCCAATACTATTAGCCTACTTTCGATTTTTGCAAAAAATGAAAGTAGACTTATGAGATCACTACAGGGCGAAAAAAAAGTGTGTCTGTCTGTGTGTGTGTGTGTGAGTGTGTGTGTATGTATGTGTGTGAGTCTGTGTGTGTGTGTGTGTGTGTGTGTGTGAGAGAGAGTGTGTGTACTCTGAATGTCTGTCCCCCCCTATCAATTCGAACACGGTGAGCGCAAATTGAACGAAATTTGGTACAAAGGTAGCACTAGCAAAGGACACGTCAGTGTCATGTTTTATATCGCCGCCATCTTGGCGGAAACGTAATGGCGGACACACAAATGTTCATAGCTTAAATCAAATTACGACTAACCTAATCATCCGATCTCTACCAAATTTTGCAACAACATACCTTTATCGGGGCAGGATCCTTTGACCAAACTAATAGGTCATCAGCCTAATAGTTTGCGGATGGCGGCCATCCTTGTGTGAAAATCGATTGCCCCTATTAATTCGAACACGGTGAAACCGAATGGAACGAAATTTGGTACAGAGGTAGTACTAGCAAAGGGCACCCCAGTGTCATGTTTTATATCGCCGCCATCTTGAAGGGAACGTAATGGCGGCCACACAAATGTTCAAAGCTTAAATCAAATTACGACTATCCTGATCATCCGATCTCTACCAAATTTTGCAACAACATACCTTTATAGAGGGAGCATCCTTTGACAAATCTAATAGGTCATTAGCCTAATAGTTTGCGGATGGCGGCCATCTTCGTGTCAAAATCGATTACCCCTATTAATTCGAACACGGTGAAACCGAATGGAATGAAATTTGGTACAGAGGTAGCACTAGCAAAGGGCACCTCAGTGTCATGTTTTATATCACCGCCATCTTGACGGAAACGTAATGGCGGCCACACAAATGTTCAAAGCTTAAATCAAATTACGATTAACCTAATCATCCGATCTCTACCAAATTTTGCAACAACATACCTTTATGGAGGAAGCATCCTTTGACAAATCTAATAGGTCATTAGCCTAATAGTTTGCGGATGGCGGCCATCTTTGTGTCAAAATCGATTACCCCTATTAATTCGAACACGGTGAAAACGAATGGAATGACATTTGGTACAGGGGTAGCACTAGCAAAGGGCACCTCAGTGTCATGTTTTATATCACCGCCTTCTTGACGGAAACGTAATGGCGGCTAAACAAATATTCAAAGCTTAAATCAAATTACGATTAACCTAATCATCCGATCTCTACCAAATTTTGCATCAACATACCATTATGGAGGGAGCATCCTTTGACCAAACTAATAGGTCATTAGCCTCATATATATATTGCGGATGGCGGCCATCTTTGTGTCAAAATCGATCACCTCTATTAATTCGAACACGGTGAAACCGAATGGAATGAAATTTGGTACAGAGGTAGCACTAGAAAAGGCCACCTCAGTGTCATGTTTTATATCACCGCCATCTTGACGGAAACGTAATCGCGGCCACCCAAATGTTAAAGGCTAAAATGTAATTACGACCAACCTAATAATCTAGTCTCTACCAAATTTTGCAACAACAAATCCTTATGTGGGAAGCATATTCTGACCAAACTGCTAGATTATCAGCCCAATAGTTTACAGATGGTGGCCAAGTATGTGTGCAAATCGATTCCCCCTATCAATTCAAACACGGTGAAACCGAATTGAACGAAATTTGGTACAGAGGTAGCACTAGAAAAAGGCACCTCAGTGTCATGTTTTATATCGCCGCCATCTTGACGGAAACGGAATGACGGCCACCCAAATGTTAAAAGCTTAAATCAAATTTCAACCATCCTAATAATTTGATCTCTACCGGATTTTGCAACAACATGCTTTTTTGTGGAAAGCATCTTATGACTGACTACAAGGTCATCAGCCCAATAGTTTGCAAATAGCGGCCATGTATGTGTGCAAATCCATTCCCCATAGCAATTCAAACACGGTGAAACCGAATTGAATGAATTTTTTTTACAGAGGTAGCACTAGCAAAGGGCACCTCATATTCATGTTTAATATCCCTATAGCACGTTGTATTTCAACAAGCTACTACAACCAACATTCAATTATACTCCTTGAAAAGGACAAAGAGTTATAACAATATCCATGCATTTAGGAGAAAGTAGGCTATATGTTCTTTACTGAACATCTTGTTTTTATACTAGAATTAACTTGGTTCCACTTCTGTCTAAACGCACCTTTCCGAATTACGCTACATAGCCGCATTACGGGAGCATATGCGCGCACGGCACAACGAATAGCCCCGTATACTTGACAACAAAATAAAATCACAAATATCTACAATAATACAAACGCTACGCTGTCCAATGCAATTAATGTGTGTCAGTAACAAGGAAAAGGATTCTAAATTACACACACAAGCAAACAAGATATTTACAATTTGTCCCATAAACCATAATTGATCTGTTAAATAAATACATTTTGTACTCATTCCTTCCAGCAAAACAGCGTCAGAAATACATCGCCTGCCATCCCTCCTTCTAATGGCTTTTAGCTCGAGACACACATGGCGCGACTGATGTCCTGCTGGGTCCAAGTTCCGTCCAGGTTCCTCGATGTCATCTCGGTGCTGGATTGAAAATGTTCGTTAATAACACACACGCTATCTAATTCTATCTAATTTTGCCTATTAGGTACTAATTTCCCCAACAGTCTATGGCAAGGCCTACCTAAAATTCACTGAAGTTATACATTTTACAGTCTCGTTGAAAATATTCTATGTCCACAGACATGAAATATAAGAAATATGACCTGTGTCCTCTGACACGAAATATAAGAATCAGAGTGTGTCCTCAGACACGCACAAATGGAATAATGTTCATTGCTGCTTGGGCCACTTATAAATGAATCTGGCTAGGGGTGCACATGGAAGGGGATAATTGTAATAATTTTCCATAATAATCATCGGACTAACATGCAACTGGTTTCATTGAGATCGTAGTAAAACGCAGGTCAAGATTAGGCTAGGGCTATCTGAAATTGATCGTGTATTTAATCCAGAATTGACTCCCGCTCAAAATCATCAGTCTGAGCTATGATGCCACCTTGCCGCTAAAAGAAGGCGTCTCCGCCATATTGGTCCAAACTCTTGCAAATATCGCGGGCTTTTCTCATTGCTGCCTCCCCGAAGGAGTGGTTACCAGGTTAGTTCACCATTCACATCGAAGCATTATTTCGTCTTGGCGTGAACGAACACAGAACCAAGCCGTTCTTGTGCGTCACCAAGCTCATTTCCTTGTTCTAGAATTGCACCTGCCTGATGTTTCATCCAGGCCTAGGCTCCCTTTCTAAATTCCTGAAGAGTTCAAGCCTTTGTGTCCTTGCTCGCCATACAGCTTCTGGCCGGCGCCAACAATTTCTCAATGTTTCCCAACTTCTGTCTGGCTTTCATCTGTTGCTGGTAGAAATATCATAGGATGATGAATAAAAAAACTTAGAATCATTTATACGGACAGCTTATAAAGGGTTCAATATGTGTATTATTACTATTATTATTATTATTACCTACACTTACTAAGGTCCAGCGCTAGGCCATGGGGCCAAGCTATCTGTGTAGTGGGTAGATGAGTGGGTTTGAACCCCACCCCCAGCCGGCCTTGGAAATGTTTTCCTTGGTTTCCCATTTGCAACTCCACAAGAATGCCAGGACAGCAACTTCTAATAGGCCAACGCCGCATCCTTCTATCTCATTGTCCTGTTTCACTCATCATCATCCATCTCATTAACTCCTGAGGTAAGAACCACGCACCACATCACACCCTCGACCCCGTTGAAACGGGAATAATAAGGGTTAGTCATATTAGTCTTTCAAAATATGAGTGCCGCTGAACTTGTGTGCGCCAGCGTTTGTTCATAATAGCAGCTGGTGCCTTGCGGGGCAAGGAGGACACAGCGATGATGGAATACAGTCTCCACATAAGTCAAGCAGCATTGCGCGCGCTACTTGTGTTAGACAGAAGTTACATTGTGAATTGTGAACAGAAAAGTTAATAATAATGGGTGAATTAAGAATTGTGAGTTTCTAATTGTTTCGCAAAGGCACACCTAAGCGTAACAGGAACCCATGTCACCACGGAGAGAAAAATGATGACTGAGGTTACTGGAGTAGTCATATCCTACCCGCGCGACTGTACCTGTCAACCAAGCTAGTTAACACCGTGCCACAAGAAAAGAAAGAATAATTCCCACCTTGCCCGCCGACACTCGTACCTTGAAAAGTTAGTACCAACATTTATTCTTATTACTAGCAGAAGTACCCGCTCTTCGAACGGTCTTCGGTATTAATAACCAGACGTTATCAATTGAGATACTGTTCCAATGGTTAGGGGCTTGTCATTCCTTCATTAGTTTATCAGAACGAAGTTAGTTTTCTGGGTACATCGCAGACACTGTTAATTTAAGGGCCATAAAATGTGGTTTTCGGAGACCCTTTATAGACTCCCTAGTTTTGTATCACACATTGAGAAGCGCAACATATGCTTTGGTCGTCCTTCTAGGATAATTTTCATTTTTCGCCTATTTTAGCATGCATTTTGAAAAGTTGTTCCTTATACCCACCATTCTATGAGAAGTACGTTGAAGAGTTTTCTAAATGATTGGTGTATTGACTCATGGTTACAATGCCTAATTTTACAATGCTCCAAGCACCCGAACGTGATTTATAGGCGTACATAAACATAAAGATATATCAACCACACAGAATCAAACAAAATCATCTTTACGATGAACCCGTTTGTCGACAAAAAATATGATTACTTAAAATGTGCTCTCAAACTAAATTCACCTAACGTGTACTTCCTGACGTGAAAATAATATTGAAAACCTCGTACACGAAACGCAATATATGTCAAATTAAAACTGTCCCTCACCGTTGTGGAAAGTGCCCATCCCCAGGAAGACCCCTTTAATAAATTATAAAGGCTCATGGTGCATGAAAATTCGGGATTTTAAGCCTCCAATGGCCCAAATTCCCAAAAGCTGCAAAAAACACTATTCCAATTCAGGAATTTTGAAAATAATGATGCTGTTGGGAGATATAATAGACCTTCTGTGCAATATATCGCACATCGCACGTGTAAGTCACGTGACTTACACGTGCAAAAATTCTAGGGTACCCCTTGACCCCCTTAATCGAATTGTTGAATTTTACAGTCTATGTTTGATTCCACGATAACCTTATAGCCATTTGCAAACTTAACCAGAAATTTAATAAATTGTGTGGCATTGCTTCTTACAGAAATAGATGGAAAGTCGGATGTCACCTCTTGTGACACTGTTGTCATAGTTACCGGCTTGTATTAGTTCATTAGTTTCTTCTTGTTCTTCTTCTTCTTCTTCTTCTTCTTCTTCTTCTTTCGGATGGGCCAGCTAAGAACCACGACGTTCAATTTTTCAGCTTGGCGAGGGACTTGATGTTTGCCCAATATTCACGCATTCTCTGGCTATGTTTCTCCTTCCTCTCTTTTGTCCAGATGATGCCGGTTTTCTTACAGGGTGGTCTGTCCTGAAAACTCTTCTGTTTAAGTATCTTTCTGAGATGTGATCGGCTTCTAATAACACTTTTCATTATCTTCAGTTCTTGGATATCCTTGTTAACTACTGTTAGCGACGGTGTCACGCTCTTTCTCTTCCCCCAGTAGTTGAGAAGCCGGTTGGTTAATCTTGTTGGGTTCATCCATGAGACATGCCCATAGAAAGCTAGACGTCTTTTCTGGCCACATCTGTGATTTTTTCAGTATATCTATATAGCTCCTCATTTGGTCTTCTTCAGTACTCGTCATCTATTTTTTTTTTCAAGCGAATTGACCACTTAGGATCACGCAACAACTTTATTTCTTTTTCTTATTCTTTGCCTGGAGTTTCCTCTGTCTCCAATATTCCTTCATGCGTTCACTGGCATTTTTTCTTTGGTCTTCTGTCCAAGTTCGTCCACTTCTCTTAGGTCTTCCTTCATCTTGAAACCCTTCCAGATTGTTCACTTTGCTCTTAAATATATTTCTTTCTAGCATTTGAGATTCTGTGATGTTTAACTTTTCTAAATCTTTCCTAACTTCCTTAATCCATGTTGTGGTGGTCTTTTTCTTCCAGAGATAGTCGAATATTTGTTTAGTTAATCTATGGTCGTTCATTCTATAGAGATGTCCGAGGAATGTCAGCCTTCTCTTCCGCATAGACGCGGAGATTCTTTCCACGTTCTGGTAGACTTCTCCGTTGCTTCTCAGTCTCCATCCATCTTCAGTCTGAACTGCACCCATGATTTTTCTAAGAATTCTCCTTTCCATGACTTCTAGCTTTTCGATGCTATAGTTCATTGAGAGACATTCACTGGCAAAGAGGCACTCTGTTTTTACGACAGTGTTATAATGCCTTATTTTGGCATTCCAGGAGATGAACTTTTTGTTGTAGATATTTTTTGTTAATCCATACGCTCTTTCCATTTTTATAATTCGATCTCCAACAGCTGCTTTTTCTAACCCATTCTCCTGTATAGTCTCTCCTAGGTACTTGAACTTTTTTACCCTTTCAATCCGTCCTATCTCCGTGTCAAGGAACTTTGGTCCATGTTTGTCATTTGTCATAAATTTTGTCTTTTCAACTGATATCCTTAGTCCTGTTTGGCTATCGATCTTTTCCAAGAGGTTGATTTGTATGACTGCTTCTTCCGTGGTTTCCGATAGTACTGCAAAATCATCTGCAAACGCCAGGCAGTTGACTTTAATTCCTACCGACTTCCTCCCGAGGCAGATTGGGTTTATTCCTCGACTCTCCAATTCCGAGTTCCAAATTCTCACAACCTTCTCTAGGACACAGTTGAAAAGGATTGGTGATAGGCCATCCCCTTGCCTGACTCCTGTCTTAATTTCGAACGGCCGAGAAAGCTCTCCCATGAACTTCACCCTGGAAGTTGTGTTTGTTAGGGTCTCTTTGACTATATTTGCTAGTTTGGTTTTGATTCCAAATTCCCTTAGGATCCTGTCTAAGGTCTCTCTGTCCACTGAATCAAATGCCTTTTTAAAGTCTATGAAGGATACCACAATTTTCTTATTACTCAGCAGTCTGTGACGGATTATTGATTTCAAGTTGAAGATCTGCTCAACACAGGAGCGTCCTTTCCTAAACCCTCCTTGGTACTCGCCTAGTTGTTTGTCCAGCGTATCTTCTATTCTGTTTAGAAGAATCTTGGAGAGAATTTTATAAGCAATTGAAAGGAGGGACACACCTCTGTAGTTGTTCACGTCTTGCTTATCCCCTTTCTTGTGGAGCGGATGGATCAGCGCTGTTTTCCATTCTTCTGGAATTTTCTCGGTTTCCCAGACTGCACCAAGGATTCTGTGAAGGTCGTCTAGAATTTCTGGCTCAGCCCATTTAATCATTTCTGCTGTTATCGAATCTTCTCCACTTGCTTTGTTGTTCTTTAGGTTCTTGATGACATCCCTGATCTCTTCTTTTGTTGGTGGTGCATCCTCTTTTGAGTTTTCTGGTGAGTCTGCTATTTCTAATCTAGAAGTGGGGGTTGGACAGTTCAAAAGATCTTGAAAATATCCAGCTAGTATTTCGCAGTTTTCATGGTTGTTCAGTCCAATTTTTCCCTGCTCATTTCTAAAACTCATACTTGGGGCTTGGTAACCCTTAAGTTTGTTTTTGAATGTCTGGTAAAAGTCTCTGGAGTTGTGTTTAACGAAGTTGCTCTGAAGATTTTCTAACTGTGCTGCTTCAAAAGATGGCTTGGTCCTACGGAAAATTCTGGATGTTTCTTTCCTCTGTTGTCTGAATTGTTCCAAGTGTTCCCTTTTTCCAGAAGATTTCCATCTTCTCCATTCCTCAGACCTCTTACTGAGAGCTACATCGCAGTGATCGTTCCACCAGATTTCTCTTTTCCTCTTTGCCAACCCCAGTGTCTTCTTTGCGGCGTCATTGATTCCTGTACAGAGTTGTTGCCAACTTTCCTTTTTGGTGCTGCGGATTTCTTCCCTAAAGTTCTTAACGATGTCGTGGGAAATATTCAATTTGCTCATGTTATATTTGGTTATTCTAGGTGGGTCTCTCTGTTTATTAGTTTATAAAATAAAAGAGTGCCATATCCCCTCCAGGGACGTAGGCGACCTGAATAAGAGCCCTTGACTGAGTCAAGGGATCATTAACCAGGCATCCCGAGCCGGAGTTTGCGTGTGGTAGGGTGGCCAGTTCCTTCCCACTCCTCCTCCTACCATAGCAGCTGGTAGGTTACCATTTTGCATCACGAGGCTGGGAGACCCCGCACCAGACCATACCAAGACATTTAAATTCTTGGCAGAGCCGGGGATCGAACCCGGTACCTCGGGGGTGACAGCCAACAATGCTAGCCACTGCGCCACGAGGTGGTCTTTATTAGTTTATTAAATGGAATTAGTTTTGTGGGAATATCTCAGAAACGTGGTTTTAGAGCCTTAAAACTTAGTAGCCTCCGAGCCACTGAGGGGCTGAAAATGAGTTTTGCTCGTCCTTGTACGCCATAATATAATAATAATAATAATTTAATAATATTGGGATAGGGATATAATAAGCTATAGTACCCCTTGACCCCCTTAAGCGCATTATATACGTATTGATGAATTTTACAGCTTAAGTTGGTTCCGTGATAACCTTATAGCCGATTGCGAACGTTCACAGTAATGTAATAAATGGAATGGCATTGCGTCTTACAGAAATAGATGGACTTCTGAGATTGTGTTGCCATGGTTACCGGCTTGCATTCTTTCAATAGCTTATTAAATGAAATTAGTTTTCTGGGTATATCTCAAAAACTGTTGGTTTTAGGACCTTAAGATGTGGTTTTCGGTGCCCGTAGGGCTCCTGAGTTTTGTTTCTCACATTGAGACGCTGAAAATGAGCTTTGTCTCGTCTTTCTACGCCCATTTCAGCATGCATTTTAAGGGGGGTAGGCCCTCTTTTATGAGAGGTATGGAGAAGAGTTACATCAATGATTACTTTCGTGCCTCTGATGGACTTCTGTACCAAATTTTACGTTGATCCACTCAGCCGTTCTCGAGTGATGCGCGTGCAAAGTTGTACACAGACAAAAAAATTGTTTTTACGCGCAACCGTCATAAACCAGTCTGTAACGCGTTAATAACTCAAACTTCCGTGGAAATTCAGAAAAAACAGACAAACTTTCATTTTTATATATATAGAGATTATTGTCTTAATTTACTCAACTTACAGTTGGTAACATGACTCAAATCGATACATTATGTACAAGACACTGAGTAAAGTCACACTTTGAAAATCCAATAGCATACGTTTTCAAATTATATAACATAGACGTTTGACAGTTGTTGTTATTTTTTTTTAAATTATAAAGCCGCCTTCTCAAACACTAGAAAGTTGTTTAATAATTAAATTAACACGTACATGTTTCCTTATATCAATGAAAACTTCGTCAGCGTGAAAAATCTTAGAAACCACGGTATCTTAATAAAAACCTAAAAAGAAAATGGATATATTTACAATCAGTCATTAATGTAATTAAATGAAAGGTCACAAAAAATAATTAATAAATAATTACAGGATGTGTGAAATACTCGGTCGTACCATATACACCTGAGATAACAGTAATTTCAATAAATTTTGCACATGGGAAAGATTTGCTCCAGGACATACACCTGCTGAAAAACATCTGTCGTTTATATAATTTTTTCCACTAATGTTATCTTCCGCGTCTCCTTTTCAAAAGAGGATCCAAGAAAATCCTTGTGTATATTCAAAAATCCTCTAGCGATGCTGCAGGTCTTCAGAATTGCAGCCTTTTGTGCAATAGTGTGGGCATATATGGGAAGATTTAGTGTGGCAAGGTTTACTGAGAAAGATTTACAGTAGCTGACAGGCCATTGGGAGAAAGGAGGAAGGGAAGGATTGTCACTTTTTTTTTCAGATTCTCGCTACCTCCGTAGCTAGAGGGGTACATTTCGAAATCTTCTCTCTGTATTTATGATTGATATTGTGGCCATTCGGGACAGATATGTCAATCAGGCAGGTGTGTTGGTTCTTCTTGTCAGTTAAAGTTATGTCTGGTGTATTATGATGAGTTGTTTTGTCAGTTTTATTACTAATATTTTATTATTATATTATAGAACGATTGCTTAAAACTTCAGTCAAGTTTTATCAAATTATGTGTACGTATATTTGCATTTTTCCTCATTCCATGACATTTATTTCAGGTTGAACCATGACTACGTTCTTGCTATGCTACTGCGCCTTGCTTTACACCGTGTTCCCAGCTACTTTGCAGGTAAATTTCTTCTTGTTTTTCATTTATAGTATGTGCTGTTATTTATTTGAGAATTTGGTTAGAACAGACCCCTGCAAAGGTTGCAAGGGTGAGCAGGAGCAGTCTTGCTTACTCCCCAGCCTGCTGCGAGCAAAATAGTACAGTACAGCTGGAATGGTTTTGTTCCAAAAACTGTGCTATGGTTAGCTTTTTGTAAATCGTTAGACAAGCACAAAGCTTAACTCTGAATTTTATAATAATTTGCACGATCATTTTGTCGGAAAACTAAAAAAAAATGAAAAGCGTTTTTCTCTGAATCGACGTATTTTAAAGAAAAGTTTCTAAAACAAAAAATTTAGAGGACATTGTCACCTACAATTCTTCTCATTGAGGTCATGTCATACGTTTTGAAATGCAGAAGCTAGGTGGCGCCAAAGTTTCCAAAAAAGTGTTTTGTTTTTTTTTTCACTTTTTGTCCTAGAAAAATAGTTTTTTTTTACAATAAGAGTGAATCAGAAATTTGTTCCTCTCAAAATTGTCTGCAACATTTATTTAAACGTTTGTTTCCTCCGACTTACCGTTCCAAAGTTATAGCGCAGCAAATGCAACGCTGCGTAGTCAAGGCTACTATTGTTACTGCGGAGAGAGCGGTGGGCATAATTTAGACAGGGACCGGTGTCGGACAGCTGCCTAAGGCTCGGTCAAACAGGACGCGGGCTGTGTTTGTTAATTAGCTCAAACAATCATATCTATTTCAATCGCAACGTATCAATCACAACTGTTCACATATTAACCTTTGTGCCATCTGAATAGTACAATTTTCACACTTCGGCAGACTATAACTTTGGAATGGTAAGGCGGAGGAAAAATATGTTTCAATAAATATTGTAGAAAATTTTGAGAGTAACAAATTTCTGATTCGCTCTTTTGTGAACAAAATATTTTTTCTAGGACAAAAAGTGAAAAAAACACTTTTTTGGAAACTCTGGCGCCACCTAGCTTCTGCATTTAAAAACGTATGACATGACCTCAATGAGACGAATTGTAGGTGACAATGTCCTCTACATTTTTTGTTTAAGAAACTTTTCTTTAAAATACGTCGATTCAGAGAAAAACGCTTTTCATTGTTTTTAGTTTTCCGACAAAATGATCGTGCAAATTATTCTAAAATTCAGAGTTAAGCTTTTTTTGTGCTTTTCTAACGATTTACAAAAAGCCAACCATAGCACAGTTTTTGGAACAAAAGTTTTTTTTTTCTGTGCAGCTGTCCTGTACTAAAACGTTCTGTATTCCCATCCATTCTCCACTCTCCACTGTGGACATGGGTGAAGATACTTCTGTACCTGCGTTCAGCTAATCAAGCTAATTAATTAATTGGTAGGGATGCGAGGGACAAATCCGAAGATGTGGGTTTGAGTCCCACAAGTGGCAGATGTATAATTTGATTCCTTACCTTCCATCTAAATGGCTTAAATCATTTGTCTAATATACGACGACCTCACACCTGATGGTATCCATAATAATAATAATAATAATAATAATAATAATAATACACCAAGACATGATGCAGTTGCTATAATTTCCATCAGGAGTTGGCTGATAAACTGCAGCTTCTAAGAGGAAAAACATTTTCCTTGTTACCAATATCAGCCAGAGAGTGTTCTTAAAAACAATAAGATCACCTAACGGTGTAGTGTCTAGCGTTCTTAGCTGTCGTGTCGGAGGTCCGGGTTCGATTCCAGGCTCTTCCAAGAAATATAATTCTGATCTGTGGACTGAAATGGGGTACACTCAGAAAAACTGAGAAGAGGTGGGTTTGATTACCATTTCAGCCATCCTGAGGGTAGTTTTTCCACTTCTTCTTCAGGAAAATGCCGGGATGGATCCTAACTTTAGGCCACGGCCACCTCTTTCCCAATCCTCACCTGAATTACAAATACTTGCCCTACTACAGACCCCACAATAACATATATTTATTTATTTATTTATTTATTTATTTATTTATTTATTTATTTATTTAATATAACCACGATGTACAAGTCCCTCAAATGAAGCAACTACTACAAGAAGCTACTTTATCACCGTCTCAATTAACTAAACAAGGCCTAATTAACAGGACAATAAATTAAATGTAAAATCTTAGAAATACAGTCTTTATTGGAAGTCTTTTACAATTTATACACCAAAAAATAGATTACCCTGCCACGATTATTATTGAAGCCCTTCTACAACATAATTACGAATACTTAAACAACTCTTGTGGATACTGAAGGCAAGTTTTTGCATTTTCTCTTTGTAGCTTTCTACGCCCGATGATGACAGCTACGTTGCAGCGGTGGTAGAGTACGCACCGTTCGATGAACCAATGACTCAGAAACCCTGGGAAATAATTGGTCATAACTGGCGGAAGTATGAAAAACTCATTCAACAGGCTGCACAAAAGGTATGGTATTTCTTCAATTTATTGTTAAGAGTGTCTTGAATCTGGTAAGGTAAGGATTGAACTCAGCACACCACGCATAATGTGTCATAACGGCGGGTGTCTCCAGAGATTGGACACCATTATTTGAGTGTATCACAAAAGTCTGCAGCTGTGGAAGATCCAAAAATAAAATTTGCATATGACCTGAGAATTACCACACATGATTCCTCGTGCACTCACCGATGGCTGTTATTTCCGTGGCATGCATGCATTAAAGAATGCCTGTATATGCACTGATAGAACTTCGAATTTGATAACTCAAGAAACAACACAGAAATTTCTACAGGCCTTAATAAGAGATGAGCCCTATTGAAAGCCTACTCTTCTCTATTTGATCTAGTCTGCCTCGTTGCGTAGTGGCTACCATTCTTGGCTATCATCGTGGAGGTCCGGGTTCGATTTCTGGCTCTGCTAAGAAATTTTATACTGGCCTGAGGGCTGTAGCGCAGTCACTTCACTCAGCCTCGTGAGAGAAAACTGAGAAGACGCGGGTTTGATTCCTACCCAGCCATCCTGGAAGTGGTTTTCCGTGATTTCCCACTTCTACTCCAGGCAAATGCATGGATGGTGCCTAACTTAAGACCTCAAGAGTTTCCTGCCCAAATCCTACCTCAATTACAAATACACACACTACAGTAGTACAGACATCACAGTGACACAGTCTATCGGACAATTTCTACACACACCCAGGTACAAGGGGCTACAAGACCACGATGTCGCTAAAATAATCAATAACAACTCTATTGGATATAACGCATAACAGAAAAGTTGAACACTCAAAGAATCATTTGGAACGCAATTGAACGATACTAACAAATTCGGACCTCATGTTAGATGGCATCCTATACGTTGTTATGTAATGCTGATGAATAACAGTGGTTCCTGAATATAAAAATGGAGCCTTTCAAACCCATTACTCCAATCGTCTTTAATGTGCTAGTCTCAAAATCGGAACACCACCTGCAGTTTGCCAGTGGACCCGAGAATTACCATACATGATTCCTCGTGCACTCACCGATGGATGTTATTTCCGTCTGGTAATATTCCTCCTCATATTATGAAATAGTCGGCTCGTAAGTTTGGCGTGGAAGCTCTCCATATGGGTAGGAACCCAGGACATGTGCAAGTTTTTCTATGTTCCTTTGGCAACTGCACAGTTATGGGTATTAACATTTTGTTTTAAATTTCATTTGTATTTACAGGATGTAATGTATAGCTTAGCATTTAATATTTTTAATGTCTCCCATAGTTCTCAACACCCGCTGCCAGTACTTACAAGGGGAAGATACGATGCATGGATCACCGATTCGAACCATCTTTAGTACACGTGTAGGGCATGACCAGGCGTATACCAGGTGCAAGTAATAAGATGCGCTTCTCAGCCATTTCCGAGTAATTGATTAATTGCAATTACAGTGCGGCGTCTATGTGCGTTGTACGCTAGTAAGAATCCAACGAACGCGTGGTGCAGCGGCAAGAGCCCTGCTTCGTAAGCACGGGATCGCTGGTTCGAATCCCACCGGTGAGCTTTGGCAGTGTTTTTTTTTTTTTTACCATTGTCAATTTTCAACCAATACCCATAGCAAGAGTCACTGCTTACGGAGTGGTCTGATGGTTTTCAGACGTGCAATGAACGGAACAGACAGGGTCTTCAACTTATAAATGTATACATATGATAGAATACACCTTACCGTGTATAATACCAATGTATTTGCAATGCCGATACTGTACAGTATGTAATGTCACAAACGTTGACCCCCATACGATGATTTCTGAATCCCTTTTCCCGCTCACAAAACAAATTATTACAATTGACTGCAAAATGAACATTATTCACGACACCTACAGTTGTACAAATTGCCTATGTTAAATAAAAAGGCTCACGGTGGGATTCGATCCAGTGATCCCACGCTTACGAAGCAGGGCTCTTACCGCTGCACCTCGCGCTCCTTGGCTTCATGTTAACGTACAGCGCACATGAACGCCGTACAGCAATTACGAATAATGTATAATTAATTTCTCGGAATCGGCTGAGAAGCGCACCTTACTACTTGCACCTGGTATACGCCTAGTCATGCCTTACAAGTGTACTAAAGATGGTTCGAATCGGTGGCCCATGCATCGTATCCTCCCCTTGTTAGTGAGATTCAGAGGTGAGAAGAAGGGGTGTCAAACTCGGGGATGTGAAAGGGTAGCTAAGGGGACTGGCAACATGCAGGTCGCGGAGTCATCAATCTGAACTCTCAGATTGATCGACTGTCCAAAGTGACAATAAGGTAGTGTCCGCACTGTAAGTGCGGTGAAGGGAATTCGAAATGTCGGTGATAAATAATAAAGCGAGTTTCAATATAACTTACCCGGAAAGACTTAAAAGGGGTCCTGGGGTATTTTCAGGGAAGGATACGAAAACCTTACCATCTTTTGCTTATCTCTTGCCGAGATTCGTCTTAATTACGTGATTTCATTCTGAGTTCTAATGTTCAAATACTGTAGTTCACGCAACCGCCATCTTGAATGTATGAAATCAGTGTTCTTTTGCCTTGGCCATACAATGCCATATATACGGTCCTACCTTGTCACAAACTTTCGTTACTGTAGTTATTAATTGTTGAGAATTACTTGTTTATATATTTTACTGTATAATTTCAAGATGGCGGCTGTGCGTAATATTCACTCTCATGTAATCATCACGTTGGTAGAAATGGGCCCTTATATAAAACCATCTGAATGGCAAGTACTGTGAGTATTGATTCATTGAATCATAACTTATGGATTATAATGATTGCATGATTCCCACGGTCCCGTCTTGAAATTATACCGCTGATGACATTTTAGTTTGGGCCCCAACGTTTCCCACATGGAGGCTATTCTATCAAAAATTTGGTAAAGAACAGGTTTGTTTTGACTTAAAGGTTTGGCTGACTGCGCGGTTCAGCGGTAACGTTCTCGCCTGCTGGCAGAATCGAATCCTGGCGCAGCCAGTTGGCATTAGAGGGTGCGCAAATGCCATGGAGCCGTTCAGTAGATTTACTGGCACTTTAAAGATCCCCTTCGGGGCAAAATTCCGGCATCCCGGTGTCTCTAAACGCCGCAGTTCTTAAAAGGGACGTAAAACCAATACCATTATTATTTTAAAGGTTTTATGAATAACGTATATACACGTGTGTACAATATACACTAGTACTTACCTAATTCATAAAACCTTGAAGACAAATCAAGCCTAACATATAACGAGATTCAATTGCGAATCGTAAAAATTACACCAAAGACATACTACTACAATACAGTAGTAGCGTATTTATTTTAGTGATTTTTTTTTTTGCCTCAACACAGTGATCAGGATATGATGATGGCCACTTGAGGGTCGAACCACGTAATCCTAAATTGCTCCAATTATTAGTGAGATAATTAACTAATACATGTGATTTTTCCAGGAGTATATTTACATATTTACAGTATATCTTGTATAGAGATAGAAGAAGAATCTGGAATTTGTACAAAAATGAAATTGCAGTAATTAACATTGGAAATGAACAAGAGGAAGCAAAAATAGGGAAAGTAGTTAGACAAGGCTGTGCTTTGTCTCCCATGCTTTTTAATGCCTACATCCAGGATGCATTGAATAAGGTTCGAGAGAATTTAAATTTAGGAGTAAGGATACAAGGTGAACAAATAAATATGATTAGATTTGCAGATGGCATTGCCATGGTTGCAGATAGTGAACAACATCTCAAACAAATAATAGTACAAATGGAGGAAATCATGGATAATGAATACAAGATGAAAATAAATAAGTCAAAGACGAAAGTAATGGTCTGCGATAAAAAGGCAGACTCAAGTATGAAAATAGTGGTGGGCAACAAAACACTACAAGCAAAATTACCAAAGATGGAAGAAGCAAGAAAGAAATCAAATGTAGAATTTTACAAGCCAAATTAGCATTTCACAGAAAGAAACGTTTATTCACTACAAATTCCTTTAATCTTAAAACCAGAAAATGATTATTAAAAGCGTATGTTTGGAGCACTGCCTTTATGGTTGCGAAACGTGGACAATTGGAAAAGAAGAAAAAAGGAGGTTACATTCTTTTGTACAATGGTGTTATAGAAGAATGCTAAAAATTAGCTGGACAGAAGAAATAACGAATGCTGAAGTATTTAAAAAGATGGAGGAAAATGATACCTTATGGAAAAGCATAAAGAGGAGGTGGACTAGACTGATAGGACATATTTTGAGACACGATGGCCTGCTGAAAATGGTATTGGAGGGAATGGTTGAAGGCAAAAGATGTCGAGGAAGACCACGCCTACAATATGTACAGCAAATCATGTCTGATGTAGGATGCAGAAACTATGAAGAGATGAAGAGGAAAGCTATAAATAGAGCCGACTGGAGAACTGCCGCAGACCAATCCATGGATTGAATACTTAAGAAGAAATCTTGTACCCCGCCCATTCACTGGGCATAATCGTGTTGACCGACTGAAGGGCTAAGAGTGGCGATTGATTAGATGTGTTCTATTTCAAAATTGGCTGTAGCCTATATTTTTCTTGTATCCACGATGATGGCCGATAAAACGATGTTTTGGGGAAAATTATTTCTTAGTTTCATTTGGTTGCGCTAATAAACTGGAATGTACAACAGTTTTATTTATTACTTTTACAGCAAGAGCAGTAAGGTTATATTTATATCGTGTCGGCCACTGCACTTCTTAAATAAGAAGGATTGGGGCGCACGCGCAGTAGATGAAATTCTGTTTTGTTGTGAACGGGCGTACCTACGCGGAAAACTTAAAGAAAGAAAATTCAATTTGAAAGAATCTCGGTTGGTCAAATTCTGTCCGTTAAATCTAAAGTCAATTGAATCGAGATCCACTAAATCGAAGGTTTATTGTAATTTTATTGTAAGCTTTGTTAACTTGGCAACCTGCAAATTAAGGAAACATAATGAAGGAGTTTTCTCCCAACACAGATTCGCTGTACTCTTCCAGGTTTTATAGTAATTACTATTCGTAGTGATGAAAAATCTCGTTTGTAGGGTCAAAATCTCGCATGTTTTACGCACAAGAATACCCTTACATCGTGCTTCGTACAGTGGAGTGCTCGTACGTGTACAAATATAATCACATGTAGCCTAAGTGTATAGCAATACAATAGTAGGAGGTATCTGACGCAGTATAATATATGCATCCTTGTCTTTCAGAATGCCGATATCATTGTGTTCCCGGAGGATGGACTCTCCACATTGAGAATACCTGTGGGTCGGGCAAAGCTTCGTCCATGGCTGACTAAAATACCAGACCCCAGTGCCAAGGATATACCATGCACCAGCAGTGCTGCAGATGTACCAGAGGTGAGTTGATCCATGTGCATATCCAGTAAGTACCCACTGGGTTCTGAAGTACAATCACAACATAATCAACATGGGTTAACATTCGGGTGCTTACTTTCCTTACTCCTAAAAGTCTCAGTACTTAACCCTTTAAAGGGCAGAGTAATCTTTTCTAATTTTTATGTCAATTGTTTTTATTTAAATTTTCATTTCAGCTCTAATTTTTATTATTTTATTTATTTTAATTTCGATTTTGATTTTAGTTATTATTCAATATTATTAATTTTATTTAAATAAATTTTAAAATTCCTTTTATTATTTTTAATTTTATAATTTTAACTTTATAAATTGTATAATCCTAAATCTATTTTAATTTGTATATTTATGTTGTATTTTAATTTCTATATTTATGTTGTATTTTAATTTGTATATTTATGTTTTATTTTGATTTGCATATTTATGTATTATTTTAATTTCTTTATTTATGTTTTATTTTAATTTGTATATTTATGTTTTATTTTAATTTGTATATTTATGTTTTATTTTGATTTGCATATTTATGTATTATTTTAATTTCTTTATTTATGTTATATTTTAATGTGTACATTTATGTTTTATTTTAATTTGTATATTTATGTTTTATTTTGATTTGCATATTTATGTATTATTTTAATTTCTTTATTTATGTTTTATTTTAATTTGTATATTTATGTTTTATTTTAATTTGTATATTTATGTTTTATTTTAATTTGTATATTTATGTTTTATTTTGATTTGCATATTTATGTTTTATTTTAATTCATATATTAATGTTTTATTTTAATTTCTATATTTATGTTTTATTTTAATTTGTATATTTATGTTTTTTTAATTTCTATATTTATGTTTATTTTAATTTGTATATTTATGTTTATTTTAATTTGTATATTTATGTTTTATTTTAATTTCTATATTTACGTTTTATTTTAATTTTGTATATTTATGTTTTATTTTAATTTGTATATTTATGTTTTATTTTAATTTGTATATTTATGTTTTATTTTAATTTGTATATTTATGTTTTATTTTGATTTGCATATTTATGTTTTATTTTAATTCGTATATTTATGTTTTATTTTAATTTCTATATTTATGTTTATTTTAATTTGTATATTTATGTTTTATTTTAATTTCTATATTTATGTTTATTTTAATTTGTATATTTATGTTTTATTTTAATTTCTATATTTATGTTTATTTTAATTTGTATGTTTATGTTTTATTTTAATTTGTATATTTATGTTTTATTTTGATTTCTATATTTATGTTTATTTTAATTTGTATATTTATGTTTTATTTTAATTTGTATATTTATGTTTTATTTTAATTTGTATATTTATGTTTATTTTGATTTGTATATTTATGTTTATTTTAATTTGTATATTCATGTTTTATTTTGATTTCTATATTTATGTTTATTTTAATTTGTATATTTATGTTTTATTTTAATTTGTATATTTATGTTTTATTTTAATTTGTATATTAATGTTTTATTTTGATTTCTATATTTATGTTTATTTTAATTTGTATATTAATGTTTTATTTTAATTTGTATATTTATGTTTTATTTTTATTTGTATATTTATATTTTATTTTAATTTCTATATTTATGTTTATTTTGATTTTTATATTTATATTTATTTTAATTTGTATATTTATGTTTTATTTTGATTTCTATATTTATGTTTATTTTAATTTGTATATTTATGTTTTATTTTAATTTGTATATTTATGTTTTATTTTGATTTCTATATTTATGTTTATTTTAATTTGTATATTTATGTTTATTTTAATTTGTATATTTATGTTTTATTTTGATTTCTATATTTATGTTTTATTTTAATTTGTATATTTATGTTTTATTTTAATTTCTATATTTATGTTTATTTTGATTTGTATATTTGTTTTATTTTATTGTTTAATTTTAATATTTTTGATTATATTTATTAGTTGAAATTTTATCCAGCACCATAGTTTAATGAGAGGTATATTACAGTGTTTATCTTTCAGAAGTATTACAGCTACAAGAAACCTCGTCGTAATTTGGATGAAAGTTTCAACTACTGTGTTACCACCTAATAACTCTTTTTATGTTGTTTGAGTCTTCAGTCTTTTTCCTGGTTTGATGCAATTCTCCATGACACCCTGTCCTGAGCTAATCGTTTCATCTCTACATAGCCACCACACCCTACATCCGAAGCAATCTGTTTAAGATATTCTAACCTTGGTCTACCCCTACAGTTCTTGTCGTCAACCCTTCCTTCCATAACTAAGCTTGCTATTCCTGGGTGTCTTAGTATGTGTCCTACCAACCTATCTCTTCTCTTCATTTGCAGTCGCCAGAAACATCTCTCCTCTCCCACTCGTCTTAATACCTCTTCGTTTGTAACCCTATCTACCCATCTGATCTTCATCATTCTCCTGTAACACCACATTTCAAATGCTTCAATTCTCCTTTTTTCTGCTGCACCAATAGTCCAGGTTTCACTTCCATAGAGTGCCACGCTCCAGACAAAGGCTTTCAAAAATGACTTCCTAATACCTAAATCTATATTCGATGTCAGCAGATTCCTTTTTTGTAGAAATGCTTTTCTTGCCTGAGCCAACCTACTTTTTATATCCTCTTTGCTTCGTCCATCACTGGTTATTCTGCTTCCTAAGTAACAGAAGTCTCCTACTTCCTTCAGCTTTTCACCTGCCAATTTGATCTCCATAGAGGTTTCTGATTTATTTCGGCTGCATTCCAGTATTTTTGTTTTACATTTATTAATTTTGATCATGTATTCTTTCCGTAAGACGGAGTCCATACCATTCAAAAACTCATTCAGATCCTCAGGCTTGTCGGCCAAGATGACGATGTCATCAGCAAATCTCAGAGTTGAAATTATTTCTCCTTGAAGCTTCACTCCCACTTTAATTTTTTCTCCAATTTCCTTCATTGCTTGTTCAATGTAAACATTGAAAAGTATGGGTGATAAGTTGCAGCCTTGCCTTACACCTTTCTGAATACCAGCTTCTCTCTCATGTCCTTCATCTCGAATGACTGCTGTCTGGTTTCTGTATAGATTGTAGATCACCCTCCTATCCCTGTACTTTATTCCAATAGATTTCAAAATGTCAAACAATTTAGTCCAATCAACGTTATCAAAAGCCTTTACTAAGTCTACAAAAGCCATGAACGTTCTCTTATTTTTCCTTATTCTACATTCCAAAATCAGCCTAAGACTTAGGTCAGCTTCCCTTGTTCCTACATTTCTCCTGAAACCAAACTGGTCTTCACCCAACTCCGTTTCTATCTGGCGTTCCATCCTCTTGTAAATTATTCTAGACAGGATTTTTGAAGCATGAGTAATCAAGCTGATTGTACGCTAATCTTCACATCTGGCAGCTCCCACTTTCTTTGGTATATGGATGATAACATTCTTCTTGAAATCAGGGGGTACCTCACCTGTCTCATAAATCCTACACACCAAGTGAAATAACCTGATCAGACCTTCATCTCCTATGCAGCGTAGCAACTCAATCGGTATATCATCTATGCCTGGTGCTTTGTTCCTGCTTAAGTCCTCCAATGCTCTGTCAAATTCTGATCTCAATGTTAAATCTCCTTTTGCATCCTCATCAATTTCCTCCTCCCTTTCCATTACATGATTCTCAATCTCCTTTCCCTTATACAAACTCTCTATGTAAGCTTTCCATCTCTCAACCTTTTCTTCCCTATCTGTTAGAGGCTTTCCATTTGTGTCCTTAATATTACAGCACTTGGTCTTCTTTTCCCCAAAAGTATTCTTAATCCTTCGATAAGCTGTGTCTACTTTTCCTAATTTCAGACAATTTTCTACACCTGCACATTTCTCTTTCAACCATTCTTCTTTCGCTTCCTTGCACTTCTTGTTAACCTCATTTCTCAGACGTCTGTATTCTGCTTTCCCCTTTTCATCTCTTACATTCTTACGTTTCCGCCTTTCATCCATCAATTCTAGTATATCCTGAGTGATCCACGGTTTGTTACCTATTCTTTCTTTCCTACCAATGTTTTCTTCTGCGGATTTTGTTATTTCATTCTTCAAAAGTGCCCATTCGTCTGCAATTGAAGTTGGTTTAGGGTTTTTCATTAGTCCTTCCTTTATACTCTTCTTGAATCTTTCGTTTACATCCTTCACTTTCTGTCTGTCTATTGCCCACCTTCTTGGCTTTTGACTTTTCTTCAGTTTCTTCAACTTTAATTTGCATTTCATTACAACCAGATTGTGGTCAGAGTTTATGTCAGCACCAGGATATGTTTTGCAATCCAAAATCTGGTTTCGAAACCTCTGCTTGACCATAATGAAGTCGATTTGGTAACTCCCTGTATCTCCTGGTCTCATCCATGTGTATATTCTTCTATTGTGGTTATTGAATAAGGTGTTAGCTATGACCAACTCATGCTCGGTGCAGAATTCTATCAGCCTGCTTCCTCGATCATTCCTTTCTCCTAATCCGAAATCTCCTACTATCTTCCCTTCTCTGCCTTTTCCTACCACAGCATTCCAATCGCCCATTACTATAACATTTTCATCACCCTTGATATACCTCAAAATTTCATCTATTTCTTCGTAGACCTTTTCAACATCTTCATCATCAGCTTGACTGGTAGGCATATAGACTTGTACCACTGTGGTGCTCGTCTATAGCAGGTGTTTAATATATAGACCACTATCCTACAAAGGGTTAGGAGGGACGTAAAACCAATAACATTGTTATTATTTCCTTACTCCTGCTCATTTGACTGTTTCTTCAGATCCTGCGGAACGCGTCGTGTGCTGCTCGTGAATATCGCCTCTATCTCGTTATCAACCTGCCAGAAGTGTATCCATGCTCGTCCAAGGATCCGTCCTGTCCTTCAGATGGAGCTTTCTATTATAACACCAACATCGTGTTCGACCGCAGTGGAACTCTCATTGCCAGGTGAGTCATAGCCCTCGTGCCTTCAGCATTTCGAATAGTCAAGTACACAAGAACCTCGTTTATCCGCATCAAGTGGGACCGGAACTCATTCGGATAATCGAAAATCCGGATAATCCGGGAAAATCTAAAAAAACAAATACGTGTTATATAATTTATTAACATAAGTTGCAATACCCTTATTCAATTGTACAAAAATATAAGAACATTTTTCTTACATTTACGACTCTGTTTAAGCACTAAAATAATGTGTGAGTTTTTTCTGTTTTACATTTGTATAGCGTTTGCGTGCAGCACGATCACGAAGACGTTTTCGTAACACCAGTTCTCAATTCCAGGAAAATGCCGGGACGGTACCTTTGATAGACCGTGGGCGAATTACTGCCAATTCCTGTCCTTAACTATCCTTGGTGGAAAAGACATTCAAGAAGAGTCGATCCCGTAAAAGAAATACTGTACAGTAAAAAGATTTTTTATCATTTTCGATCCGGATAAACCGGAGATCCGGAATAATGAAGGCCGGATAAACGAGGTTATTGTGTATTAAAATAAATCGAACAGTTCAATTAGGCCTAATTGAATTATTTGAAGATGATATGTACCCGAAAATTATAGCCTGATAGTTCCTTATAAAAAATAGCATGGCTTCGGTGGCGTAGTCGGTAGCATGCTGAACTGCTATGTCCGAAATCGTGGGTTCAAACCCAGCCGAGGTCGTCGGATTTTTAAGAGCGTTAAAATGCCTCAGTATTCCTTCATTCGGAGGGTAAGTAAAGCCGGCGCACCCATGTCATAGATTTATGGCATATAAAAGAACCTACCACTGTAATTGGTAAAGTGTAAAAAAATTGTAGGTTATATTTGGTTGATTAGAAACGCTCTATCAAGTTCCAACGTTCGCCGCTAGATGTTAGGGAGAGTAGCATCTGGTTAGCCAAAGTTGGAACTGCTTGAAATTGAACTTGCTGGGAGCCCACGGGGGTTCAATTAAAATACCCTGCAATGGCCATTGGCTGCAATTCATACATAAATATAATTCAAAACAAACAGCACTTGTTCTTTCATTTCAAATGATCTTGTCGACTTCGTCCTTATGCTTGGGTCCAACGTTATGCGTTACGGCGTGTGTGACGTCATCATGTTGTTCAGTGCATATGCATCGAGTCTGAGTTTACTCCTGAGAGACGGCGAGTACATGATGTCGGACAGGAAAACAGGGTGACTCCTACAGAGGTGTACAAGATGTCGGACAGGAAAACAGGGTGACTCCTAAAGAGGTGTACAAGATGTCAGACAGGAATACAGGGTGACTCCTAAAGAGGTGTGCAAGATGTCAGACAGGAATACAGGGTGACTCCTAAAGCGGTGTACAAGATGTCAGACAGGAATACAGGATGACTCCTAAAGCGGTGTACAAGATGTCAGACAGGAATACAGGGTGATTCCTAAAGAGGTGTACAAGATGTCAGACAGGAATACAGGGTGACTCCTAAAGAGGTGTACAAGATGTCAGACAGGAAAACAGGATGACTCCTAAAGCGGTGTACAAGATGTCAGACAGGAATACAGGGTGACTGCTAAAGCGGTGTACAAGATGTCAGACAGGAATACAGGATGACTCCTAAAGCGGTGTACAAGATGTCAGACAGGAATACAGGGTGACTCCTAAAGCGGTGTACAAGATGTCGACAGGAATACAGGGTGACTCCTAAAGAGGTGTACAAGATGTCGACAGGAATACAGGGTGACTCCTCAAGAGGTGTGCAAGATGTCAGACAGCAATACAGGGTGACTCCTCAAGAGGTGTGCAAGATGTCAGACAGGAATACAGGGTGACTCCTAAAGCGGTGTACAAGATGTCAGACAGGAATACAGGATGACTCCTAAAGCGGTGTACAAGATGTCAGACAGGAATACAGGGTGATTCCTAAAGAGGTGTACAAGATGTCAGACAGGAATACAGGGTGACTCCTAAAGAGGTGTACAAGATGTCAGACAGGAAAACAGGATGACTCCTAAAGCGGTGTACAAGATGTCAGACAGGAATACAGGATGACTCCTAAAGCGGTGTACAAGATGTCAGACAGGAATACAGGGTGATTCCTAAAGCGGTGTACAAGATGTCGATAGGAATACAGGGTGACTCCTAAAGCGGTGTACAAGATGTCAGACAGGAATACAGGATGACTCCTAAAGCGGTGTACAAGATGTCAGACAGGAATACAGGGTGATTCCTAAAGAGGTGTACAAGATGTCGGACAGGAAAACAGGGTGACTCCTAAAGCGGTGTACAAGATGTCAGACAGGAAAACAGGGTGACTCCTAAAGAGGTGTACAAGATGTCGGACAAGAATACAGGGTGACTCCTAAAGAGGTGTACAAGATGTCAGACAGGAATACAGGGTGACTCCTAAAGAGGTGCACAAGATGTCGGACAGGAAAACAGGGTGGCTCCTAAAGAGGTATACAAGATGTCGGATAGGAAAACAGGGTGACTCCTAAAGAGGTGCACAAGATGTCGGATAGGAAAACAGGGTGACTCTTAAAGAGGTGTACACGATGTCAGACAGGAATACAGGGTGACTCCTAAAGAGGTGTACAAGATGTCAGACAGGAATACAGGGTGACTCCTAAAGAGGTGTACAAGATGTCAGACAGGAATACAGGGTGACTCCTAAAGAGGTGTACACGATGTCAGACAGGAATACAGGGTGACTCCTAAAGAGGTGTACAAGATGTCAGACAAGAATACAGGGTGACTCCTAAAGAGGTGTACACGATGTCAGACAGGAATACAGGGTGACTCCTAAAGAGGTGTACAAGATGTCAGACAGGAATACAGGGTGACTCCTAAAGAGGTGTACAAGATGTCAGACAGGAATACAGGGTGACTCCTAAAGAGGTGTACAAGATGTCAGACAGGAATACAGGGTGACTCCTAAAGAGGTGTACAAGATGTCAGACAGGAATACAGGGTGACTCCTAAAGCGGTGTACAAGATGTCAGACAGGAGTACAGGGTGACTCCTAAAGAGGTGTACAAGATGTCAGACAGGAATACAGGGTGACTCCTAAAGCGGTGTACAAGATGTCAGACAGGAATACAGGATGACTCCTAAAGAGGTGTACAAGATGTCAGACAGGAATACAGGGTGACTCCTAAAGCGGTGTACAAGATGTCAGACAGGAATACAGGGTGACTCCTAAAGAGGTGTACAAGATGTCAGTCAGGAATACAGGGTGACTCCTAAAGCGGTGTACAAGATGTCAGGCAGGAATACAGGGTGACTCCTAAAGAGGTGTACAAGATGTCAGACAGGAATACAGGGTGACTCCTAAAGCGGTGTACAAGATGTCAGACAGGAATACAGGGTGACTCCTAAAGAGGTGTACAAGATGTCAGACAGGAATACAGGTTGACTCCTAAAGAGGTGTACAAGATGTCAGACACGAATACAGGGTGACACCTAAAGCGGTGTACAAGATGTCAGACAGGAATACAGGGTGACTCCTAAAGCGGTGTACAAGATGTCAGACAGGAAAACAGGGTGATTCCTAAAGCGGTGTACAAGATGTCAGACAGGAATACAGGGTGACTGCTAAAGCGGTGTACAAGATGTCAGACAGGAATACAGGGTGACTCCTAAAGCGGTGTACAAGATGTCAGACAGGAAAACAGGGTGATTCCTAAAGCGGTGTACAAGATGTCGACAGGAATACAGGGTGACTCCTAAAGAGGTGTGCAAGATGTCAGACAGGAATACAGGGTGACTCCTCAAGAGGTGTGCAAGATGTCAGACAGAAATACAGGGTGACTCCTAAAGCGGTGTACAAGATGTCAGACAGGAATACAGGATGACTCCTAAAGCGGTGTACAAGATGTCAGACAGGAATACAGGGTGATACCTAAAGCGGTGTACAAGATGTCGATAGGAATACAGGGTGACTCCTAAAGCGGTGTACAAGATGTCGGACAGGAATACAGGATGACTCCTAAAGCGGTGTACAAGATGTCAGACAGGAATACAGGGTGATTCCTAAAGAGGTGTACAAGATGTCGGACAGGAAAACAGGGTGACTCCTAAAGAGGTGTACAAGATGTCAGACAGGAAAACAGGGTGACTCCTAAAGAGGTGTACAAGATGTCGGACAAGAATACAGGGTGACTCCTAAAGAGGTGTACAAGATGTCAGACAGGAATACAGGGTGACTCCTAAAGAGGTGCACAAGATGTCGGACAGGAAAACAGGGTGGCTCCTAAAGAAGTATACAAGATGTCGGATAGGAAAACAGGGTGACTCCTAAAGAGGTGCACAAGATGTCGGATAGGAAAACAGGGTGACTCCTAAAGAGGTGTACAAGATGCCAGACAGGAATACAGGGTGACTCCTAAAGAGGTGCACAAGTTGTCGGACAGGAAAACAGGGTGACTCCTAAAGAGGTGTACAAGATGTCAGACAAGAATACAGGGTGACTCCTAAAGAGGTGTACAAGATGTCAGACAGGAAAACAGGATGACTCCTAAAGCGGTGTACAAGATGTCAGACAGGAATACAGGGTGACTCCTAAAGAGGTGTACACGATGTCAGACAGGAATACAGGGTGACTCCTAAAGAGGTGTACAAGATGTCAGACAGGAATACAGGGTGACTCCTAAAGAGGTGTACAAGATGTCAGACAGGAATACAGGGTGACTCCTAAAGAGGTATACACGATGTCAGACAGGAATACAGGGTGACTCCTAAAGAGGTGTACAAGATGTCATACAAGAATACAGGGTGACTCCTAAAGAGGTGTACACGATGTCAGACAGGAATACAGGGTGACTCCTAAAGAGGTGTACAAGATGTCAGACAGGAATACAGGGTGACTCCTAAAGAGGTGTACAAGATGTCAGACAGGAATACAGGGTGACTCCTAAAGAGGTGTACAAGATGTCAGACAGGAATACAGGGTGACTCCTAAAGAGGTGTACAAGATGTCAGACAGGAATACAGGGTGACTCCTAAAGAGGTGTACAAGATGTCAGACAGGAGTACAGGGTGACTCCTAAAGAGGTGTACAAGATGTCAGACAGGAATACAGGGTGACTCCTAAAGCGGTGTACAAGATGTCAGACAGGAATACAGGGTGACTCCTAAAGAGGTGTACAAGATGTCTGACAGGAATACAGGGTGACTCCTAAAGCGGTGTACAAGATGTCAGACAGGAATACAGGGTGACTCCTAAAGAGGTGTACAAGATGTCAGTCAGGAATACAGGGTGACTCCTAAAGCGGTGTACAAGATGTCAGGCAGGAATACAGGGTGACTCCTAAAGAGGTGTACAAGATGTCAGACAGGAATACAGGGTGACTCCTAAAGCGGTGTACAAGATGTCAGACAGGAATACAGGGTGACCCCTAAAGAGGTGTACAAGATGTCAGACAGGAATACAGGGTGACTCCTAAAGAGGTGTACAAGATGTCAGACACGAATACAGGGTGACTCCTAAAGAGGTGTACAAGATGTCAGACAGGAATACAGGGTGACTCCTAAAGCGGTGTACAAGATGTCAGGCAGGAATACAGGGTGACTCCTAAAGAGGTGTACAAGAAGTGGGACAGGAAAACAGGGTGACTCCTAAAGAGGTGTACAAGATGTCAGACAGGAATACAGGGTGACTCCTAAAGCGATGTACAAGATGTCTGACAGGAATACAGGGTGACTCCTAAAGAGGTGTACAAGATGTCAGACAGGAATACAGGGTGACTCCTAAAGAGGTGTACAAGATGTCAGACAGGAAAACAGGATGACTCCTAAAGAGGTGTACAAGATGTCGATAGGAATACAGGGTGACTCCTAAAGAGGTGTACAAGAAGGAAAGCGGAAGCTTGTAGTTTAACGTGACCGTTAATCTGGAGATCATGAGCCACGGGACCCCCTTTTTACGTGAAATCCGAAACACAGGACATGGCATTTCACTTCGAAAATCTGACATGCATTGACCGGGAATCGAACCCGGACCGCCTTGGTGACAGGCATACAGCTAGACCGCTGAGCCACCACGCCCGCTAGGTGTACAAGATGTCAGACAGGAAAACAGGGTGACTCCTAAAGAGGTGTACAAGATGTCAGACAGGAATACAGGGTGACTCCTAAAGCGGTGTGCAAGATGTCAGGCAGGAATACAGGGTGACTCCTAAACAGGTGTGCAAGATGTCAGACAGGAATACAGGGTGACTCCTAAACAGGTGTGCAAGATGTCAGACAGGAATACAGGGCGACTCCTAAAGCGGTGTACAAGATGTCAGGCAGGAATACAGGGTGACTCCTAAAGAGGTGTACAAGATGTCAGACAGGAATACAGGGTGACTCCTAAAGAGGTGTGCAAGATGTCAGACAGGAATACAGGGTGACTCCTAAAGAGGTGTACAAGATGTCAGGCAGGAATACAGGGTGACTCCTAAAGCGGTGCACAAGATGTCAGACAGGAATACAGGGCGACTCCTAAAGAGGTGTGCAAGATGTCAGACAGGAATACAGGGTGACTCCTAAAGAGGTGTGCAAGATGTCAGACAGGAATACAGGGTGACTCCTAAAGAGGTGTACAAGATGTCAGACAGGAAAACAGGGTGACTCCTAAAGAGGTGCACAAGATGTCAGACAGGAATACAGGGTGACTCCTAAAGCGGTGTACAAGATGTCAGACAGGAATACAGGGTGACTCCTAAAGAGGTGTACACGATGTCAGACAGGAATACAGGGTGACTCCTAAACAGGTGTGCAAGATGTCAGACAGGAATACAGGGTGGCTCTTAAAGAGGTGTGCAAGATGTCAGACAGGAATACAGGGTGACTCCTAACGATGTGTGCAAGATGTCAGACAGGAATACAGGGTGACTCCTAAAGAGGTGTGCAAGATGTCAGTCAGGAATACAGGGTGACTCCTAAAGCGGTGTGCAAGATGTCAGACAGGAATACAGGTTGACTCCTAAAGAGGTGTACACGATGTCAGACAGGAATACAGGGTGACTCCTAAAGAGGTGTGCAAATGTCAGACAGGAATACAGGGTGACTCCTAAAGAGGTGTGCAAGATGTCAGACAGGAATACGGTGACTCCTAAAGAGGTGTGCAAGATGTCAGACAGGAAAACAGGGTGACTCCTAAAGAGGTGTACAAGATGTCAGAGGGGAATACAGGGTGACTCCTAAAGAGGTGTGCAAGATGTCAGACAGGAATACAGGGTGACTCCTAAAGCGGTGTGCAAGATGTCAGACAGGAACACAGGGTGACTCCTAAAGAGGTGTACACGATGTCAGACAGGAATACAGGGTGACTCCTAAAGAGGTGTGCAAGATGTCAGACAGGAATACAGGGAGACTCCTAAAGCGGTGTGCAAGATGTCAGACAGGAACACAGGGTGACTCCTAAAGCGGTGTGCAAGATGTCAGACAGGAATACAGGGTGACTCCTAAAGAGGTGTACACGATGCCAGACAGGAAAACGGGGTGACTCCTAAAGCGGTGTGCAAGATGTCAGACAGGAATACAGGGTGACTCGTAAAGAGATATACACGATGTCAGACAGGAATACAGGGTGACTCCTAAAGAGGTGTGCGAGATGTCAGACAGGAATACAGGGTGGCTCTTAAAGAGGTGTGCAAGATGTCAGACAGGAATACAGGGTGACTCCTAAAGAGGTGTACAAGATGTCAGACAGGAATACAGGGTGACTCCTAAAGCGGTGTACGAGATGTCTGACAGGAATACAGGGTGACTCCTAAAGCGGTGTACAAGATGTCTGACAGGAATACAGGGTGACTCCTAAAGAGGTGTACAAGATGTCAGACAGGAATACAGGGTGACTCCTAAAGAGGTGTACAAGATGTCAGACAGGAAAACAGGATGACTCCTAAAGAGGTGTACAAGATGTCGATAGGAATACAGGGCGACTCCTAAAGAGGTGTACAAGAAGGAAAGCGGAAGCTTGTAGTTTAACGTGACCGTTAATCTGGAGATCATGAGCCACGGGACCCCCTTTTTACGTGAAATCCGGAACACAGGACATGGCATTTCACTTCGAAAATCTGACATGCATTGACCGGGAATCGAACACGGACCGCCTTGGTGACAGGCATACAGCTAGACCGCTGAGCCACCACGCCCGCTAGGTGTACAAGATGTCAGACAGGAAAACAGGGTGACTCCTAAAGAGGTGTACAAGATGTCAGACAGGAATACAGGGTGACTCCTAAAGCGGTGTACAAGATGTCAGGCAGGAATACAGGGTGACTCCTAAAGAGGTGTACAAGATGTCAGACAGGAATACAGGGTGACTCCTAAAGAGGTGTGCAAGATGTCAGACAGGAATACAGGGTGACTCCTAAAGAGGTGCACAAGTTGTCGGACAGGAATACAGGGTGACTCCTAAAGAGGTGCACAAGATGTCAGACAGGAATACAGGGCGACTCCTAAAGAGGTGTACAAGATGTCAGACAGGAAAACAGGGTGACTCCTAAAGAGGTGCACAAGATGTCAGACAGGAATACAGGGTGACTCCTAAAGTGGTGTACAAGATGTCAGACAGGAATACAGGGTGACTCCTAAAGAGGTGTACACGATGTCAGACAGGAATACAGGGTGACTCCTAAACAGGTGTGCAAGATGTCAGACAGGAATACAGGGTGGCTCTTAAAGAGGTGTGCAAGATGTCAGACAGGAATACAGGGTGACTCCTAAAGATGTGTGCAAGATGTCAGACAGGAATACAGGGTGACTCCTAAAGAGGTGTGCAAGATGTCAGTCAGGAATACAGGGTGACTCCTAAAGCGGTGTGCAAGATGTCAGACAGGAATACAGGTTGACTCCTAAAGAGGTGTACACGATGTCAGACAGGAATACAGGGTGACTCCTAAAGAGGTGTGCAAGATGTCAGACAGGAATACGGTGACTCCTAAAGAGGTGTGCAAGATGTCAGACAGGAAAACAGGGTGACTCCTAAAGAGGTGTACAAGATGTCAGACAGGAATACAGGGTGACTCCTAAAGCGGTGTACAAGATGTCAGACAGGAACACAGGGTGACTCCTAAAGCGGTGTGCAAGATGTCAGACAGGAATACAGGGTGACTCCTATAGAGGTGTACACGATGCCAGACAGGAAAACGGGGTTACTCCTAAAGCGGTGTGCAAGATGTCAGACAGGAATACAGGGTGACTCGTAAAGAGATATACACGATGTCTGATAAGAATACAGGGTGACCCTGAACGAGGTGTACAAGATGTCAGACAAGAATACAGGGTGACTTCTAAAGAGATATACAAGATGTCACACAAGAATGCAGGGTGACACTTAACGAGGTGTACAGTATGTTAGATTCAATTCAAATACAGGGTTTCCCTTAAAGAGGTTTGCCAGATATCAGATTCAAATAATGGGTGACCCTTAACGAGTTGTAGAAGATGTCAGACGCAAATTCAGGGTGACCCTTAAAGAGGTGCCCGCGCGGGAAGCCTAAGTTAATGGGTAATGGAGTCTGTTGAAAGAGTCCTGGGGCTTCCAGCGAAGCGAGAAGACGTCCTGAGCCTTTCTAACATGTGTAGCATTTGTAGCATGAGTCATTTGAAATGATAAAGTCTAGTCTTTCAGACTGACTGTATTTTTTTTATTACAATTGTTCCAACATTATTGACTGAAAGGTCGGTTATTTCACTAATGTGAAACCGCTAAAGTGTAGCGTTAGGTCATGGGGCCAAGCTCTCTGCTGACACGGCAGACGTCTGGGTTCGAACCCCACCGTTGGCCGTCCTTGAAATGTTTTTCCGTGGTTTCCCATTTTCAACACCAGGTCAATGCTGGGACGGTACCTTCTGGCAGACCACCGATTACTTCCACAGTCTTGCCCAGTTTCATTCATCTTCATCCATTCAATCTCTCATCCCGACACGCAGGTCATCCACGGGCGTCGACTAGAAAGACCTGCATTCGGCCTCTCAGGAGGCCACACGACAAAAAAAACTTATGCGAATATTTTCAAATTCGAATACTTTGAATATTTTGGAAACGTGATGGCGCAGTGACTTAGTTGCTCGTGGTTCACCTGGACGGCCAGGGTTCGAATCCTGGTGGCAGGGGGGTGGAATTTTCACCTGGAAAATAACGTGGCGTCAGGAAGAGGATTCCGGCCTTAAATCCCCGACCAAAATCAAAATGTGCCTGGTTGGCTCCGGCGACCCAAATTAATTGGGAAAAGCTGAAGGAAGAAAGAAAGGAAGAAAGAAAGAAAGAAAGAAAGAAAGAAAGAAAGAAAGAAAGAATATATTGACTATTCGAATAGTCGAACAATTCGTATTCGAAATGGAACTTGGACTGTTGGCGCAGCAGAAAAGAAGAGAATTGAAGCGTTTGAAATGTGGTGTTACAGGAGAGTGATGAAGATCAGATGGGTAGATAGAGTTACAAACGAAGAGGTATTAAGACGAGTGGGAGAGGAGAGATGTTTCTGGCAACTGCTAATGAAGAGAAGAGATAGGCTGGTAGGACACATACTAAGACACCCAGGAATAGCAAGCTTAGTTATGGAACGAAGGGTTGAGGACAAGAACTGTAGGGGTAGACCAAGGTTAGAATATGTTAAACAGATTGCTTCGGATGTACGGTGTGGTAGCTATGTAGAGATGAAACGATTAACTCAGGACAGGGAGACATGGAGAGCTGCATCAAACCAGTCAAAAGACTGAGGACTCAAACAAAAAACGAGCGAAAAAGTTTTCTAAATGCTGCAACGTGGTACACTGAGCCTCGTGAGACAAGACTGAGAAGAGGTGTGTTCGATTTCCACCTCAGCCATTCTGGAAGTAGTTTTCCGAGGTTTCCCACTTCTTCTCTAGGTGAATGTCGGTGTGATACCTAGCTTAAGGCCCTACCTGATTATTACAATTACACATACAACCACGGACACCACAATAACATAAGTCTTCGGAGACATGCTTCACACACCCAAGTACTGTAGGTACATGGGGCTAAATGATCACGATATACAATCCCCTCAAATGAAACAACATCAACAAACAATAACAGGTGATCTGGAAAACTTGCATCTATTAGAAGAGTGGTGCATGCGTTGTTAACTATGGCCTTCACGCTTCGCCTCGCCGCACCCTGTTGTGGCGTGTAGCTGTCGGAATCCACCCCGAATACCTGGTTTCGATTACTAGCTCTAGTTTGCGGTACTGGAATTGTATCTTTGATATGCAAGTTTTCCTTTAACTATGCTTTCGTGCGACTTGGTGTTTGATAGAATGGGTGTGCAATATATTGAAGAGTGTACTTTTAAGTTGGAAGCAAACTGTACCTTTCTTCACCAGCTCTTCTACTGTCCACTCTAGATTGTCATTCTTCAACCTCTTATATACAATTAAAGTTATTTGTTTGCACCTCGATTTTAAATTCTCTCCAGTTTTCTTACCTTTAAAGTATTTTATTGAAGCTTCATAGCTGCTACTTGAACACATAATGTACTTTTAGAAGTCATGTTGAACTTTCTGCCATCAAAACAGTGTTGCCAACTTTTGAACCTGCTTCGCCATAAGATCGAATTACTCGGCTGCTATTTTGCACCCAATGGCATGAACTCAAACCAAGTTTATACAGGATGTTTCTAAATTCCCATTATAGACGTTGAGGGCTTGTACAGGGTCTTTCATATAAAGTAAGAACGGCAAGTGGCAGTTTTGTTATCCGCTACTGCGGTGGCCTTGACCGAGCTTGTGGCGCCTCATGGTCCCTGCTGTTGAAAGCGCGCGCATAGTACATACGTGGGCTGGTTTTTTTTTTTTTTTTTTTTTTTTTTTTTAAGGTACGATGGACTGTATAAAAATAATAGATTGACATACACATACCAAACTGATTTTACTACTAAATGTTTGCTTGTTTTATTCGAATGTCTGAACATAATCGCCAAACCCATCGAAACATTTGTCGTTTCGTTAGGCCTACACCAGCTTTCCAATGCCCTCGGCAAAATATTCTGCCGCCACTGAGGTGGGTACGACTGGAGAGTCTCCTGAAGTGTTTCCTTTTTGGCGAGACGTTGCCGCCCAACCATACCTCCAATTCTCGAAAAAGGTGAAAATTATTCACGACGACACTGTATCAACGTTACGATAGACTTTTACAAAGAATTCAAGTGTGAAGTTATGAATCATCTGCCGTTTAGTCCAAACCAGCACTGAATGGTTTTCACATTTCTCTAGAATTGAAGGTATGGTTGGCGGCAACGCGTAGCCAAAAAGGAAAAACTTCAGGAGACTCTCCAGACGTGTCCACCTCAGTGGCGGCAGAATAGTTTGCTAAGGGCATTGGAAAGATGGTGTAACGATACGACAAATGTTTCAATTGTTTTGGCGATTATGTTGAGACATAAAAATAAAACAAGCAAACATTTAGTAGTAAAATCAATTTGGTATGTCAATCTGTTATTTTTATACAGTCCATCGGAACTTGAAAAAAAACAGCCCTCGTATGTATTATACGCGCGCTTTCAATAGTACAGCAGGGGGCCATGGCGCGCCATAAGCTCGGCCAAGGCCACCGCAGTAGCGAATAACAAAACTGCCACTTTCCGTTCTTACTTTATATGAAAGACCCTGTAGTGGGGACCAAGACGGATCAGTTTAGCATAGGAACTTGTGTCCGGAAACGTAGTGTCTTCCCGCTACCCACAAAAATAAACAGCTCCCGCATTGTCGGCGGGCGCTCTGTCCAACCCCTGCTGCTTGTCGTCTGTGTCCAATTACAGGTGACGACCCCCGACGTCAACACAGACACGGTACCTCGGTACCATGTTCTGGTGCACACGATCACCAATCCCTGGTCCTCCAACTTTCACCACAGCCATAACACTCACCAGTAGTTCTTCCTCGGATTCCACAGCGGTCTCGTAAATCAAGGTGTTCATGTGACCTCACAGGTAGTAGTGTAGCGGTGTCAAGTCAGTTGAACGTGCAGGCCAAGCAAACGGGCCACCACGACCTAATCCACTGTTGTCCTAGTCTGCAGTGCTGATCTCGCAAGTGAAAAATGAGGAGGTGCACCATCGTGCTGAAACCACATGTTTTGACGCACATGCAGTGGCACATCGTCTAAGACAGGGCCATCCAGACAGCGCTGCAGCCGCTCTCTAAGCCAGTGCTTCGAGCACTTTGTTGGAAGGTTGTTTCAGAAGTGGTGGATGGAGCTTGGCTGGCTGAGCGCGCTGAAGTGTGCAGACGAACCATTAGTCACTAGTCTAGTCCAATGCGCTTTGTTGACAGCGTGTAAGTAAATCAGTTTCGCAGTGGTCATGGCTGAACAGCATGCAAAAACTGGAGTAGTGAAGCAGCAGTCTTTAAAGCAGAATGGGAAATATAATTTTTCTGTACAGCTTATAAAGGGCATGCCAAATGTTCAGTGTGCAACAGAGATCTAATGTGTTGAAAAGAACACAAGTTGTTGTTGAATTTTCCTCTCTAATATGTTCACATTTCAGTTTGGAATAAATCGCAATATTCTTTACTTAACACTTGTGTTAGTTTCCAGCAAATTCCATACATCGGAGTACCATTCGATTTGTATATGCGGTATATGTGTTATGGCAAACAGCCCTATTAATATGTCAACAATTCCACAAGAGCCGTCGGCCGCACGACTGTACGTACGTATCTAGTCAGCGTGGTCCGAACATCGTCCGTCTCCTTGCTGCCACAGTGTAGTGGTGGTAGGGGAAGGAGCGCTAGTCTGACTGCCCAGTGCTCCCCGAGCGCAATGACTGGATGGCCCTGGTCTAAGAACTCATGCAGTACGCCTTCAAGGAATGCCAAGTACGCGTTACCCGTCAGATTTCGTGGAAAAGTTATGGAATGTCAACAAACCTGTAGGGGATATGGACAATGACGTGCGTACTCTAGTCAGTGGCGCGGGAGCAGTGAACGTGTGTTGTGGTGTTTTCTTGCGGGTAGCGGAAAGACGGTAAGTTTCCGGACAAAAGTTCCTATGCTAAACTTTATCGTCTTGGTCAAAGCCCTCAAAGTCTGTCATGGGAATTTATAAACACCCTGTGTAGTATAATATATACGATTTAGTGTTTTGTCTGAACATTTATTACTCTCAGCACTTCCAGAATACTTTCACCTGAATTTAAAAAAGTATTGTTTCTTCATTTGAAGGTATGTGGAACCATTGTGTGTATTCACTAGATTTGTATTGCAATACAACATCAGAAATAAAATCTGAAATATTGAGTCGGGTGACTTTACGAACACCCTGTAGTACCGGTATAATATACAGTAGACTCTCGAAAATCCGGACCAATGTGGCGGACGGCCGATCCGGATTCCGAAAAATCCGGATTTCCCGGAGACAGAGTGACGTCGGTCGCGGCAGTGGTTTGCGTGCCGCGATCGCCGCCACTCCGTGCCGATATGTGTACTTTATTGTTACTCGCATAAAACAGTTCTGAACTGCAATTAACTGAACACAGGGGTAGAAAAAATAGATGGTTAATAGTATTGAACAACTTTAATAAGACTTAAGAATTTACATTACAGTACTACAGTATGCAAAATAAATGAAAATAAATCATCAGAAACAGTGTGTAAAAACAAACTTACACATGCTTGAAAAAGTCTTGAATATTTTTCTGCTTCACAGTTTCAGCACGTTTTCTTGCCGCAATGTCTCTTAACTTCATTAAACAAATGATGTCAGCTGAAGATATTCCATCCTGCTGAGTAATGTACTCTAGGGCTCGGTCCAACATTTTAAATCCTTCTGAATGTGGAATCAGGTTTATGTTGCTCTCAGGTAGTTCCTCTTCTTCCAAACAATCTTCATTTGTCACCATTCTGACTATATCATCGTCTGTTATTTCATTTTCGTCGTCATTGTTCATCCATTCATGGGCATCATTATCACTCACTTCCTCACATCCGGGTATTTTTTCCAACAGTGTAACGACGTTTTCCCTTTCAAACTGATTTTCATCAACGTTTTCGACGGCTATTTCTTCAAACTTGTTTCCCTGATGGTCCAAGAGAACTTTCCATGACGAAACTATTGATGAAGGAGAAATTTCCTCCCACCCTTCGGCTACCCACCTAATTACATCCAAAACGTCAATCTTCTTCAATGCACCGATGTAATCCTCGTCATTCTCAATCGCCGAAATCAAATAACTGAGAAGTCTACGACGGTACTTTAATTTTAGAGCTTGAAGTACCCCTTGGTCCATAGGCTGACACACAGCTGTCACATTTGGCGGCAAGAACACTGCTTTGATTTCACCGTCTGTTAATTCGTCAGCGATCGGATGTGTTGGAGCGTTGTCTAACAACAGAATTGCTTTTCTTGGTAAATTATTTTCAGTCAGATGTGTCTCTACTGACGGGACAAACTCCTTGGTAAACCATGTCTTGAAAATTGCAGAATTCATCCACGCTTTTTGTTGGTTTGTATACCAAAGTGGCAACTCATCATCTTTCTTTATTTTCTTAAAAGCTCGTGGTTTTTTTGATTTTCCAATCAATGTTAACCTAAGCTTATGACTGCCGGTCACATTACTACACGCCAACACCGTAACTCGTTCCTTGCTCTTTTTGTAGCCCGGGGCTGAAACTTCTTTTTTTGACGCAAGAGTTTTTGTGGGCAACATCTTATAATTTAAACCAGTCTCGTCGCAGTTGTAGAGCTGTTCTCCGGAAATTTCTTCTTTGTCCAAGATACTAAAAAGTAGTTTCTTGAATTCAGGAACAGCATCTTTGTTGGCTGATAATGCCTCCCCACTTATTGACAGTTTACGAACACCAAATCGTTTCTTCCAACGATCAAGCCAACCTTCACTTGCTGTAAACTCACCATCTTCACCTTCAATTTCTTTTTTGAAATGCAACGCCTTTTCTTGAAGCATAGGCCCCGTAATAGGAACCCCTTTACCTCTTAAATGTTCATGCCACAAGAACAATGCTTCTTCAACTTCTACATGTTTGCCTTTATGCATGCTTTTTCTAATTTTAATCGCACTTCCACTGGATTGAGAGGAACACCATTTTTCTATCTGTCCGCGATTCTTCTTCCAATCTGAAACTGTACTTGTTCCTACTCCTAACTCTAGAGCGATTTTTTTCGCCGATTCTCCAGCATCAATCCTCTTTATAGCACGGAGTTTTTCTTCCACTGACACACACACTTGCTTTCGTTTGTTACTCATCTTACAGTACTTAAAAACAAGACGCGAGAAACACAGAGCACCGACACAACACGAGGTAGCCACCGAAAATAACGTCTGCACAGAGAGAGTGAGCGCGGTCAACTAAGTACTGTATGAGTAAACAAAGAGCTGTTGGGGAGGGGGCGAGTCAATGACCTCCCGCCGTGCCGCACAGCCAGTAGAATAGAAAAGACGTCATTCTTGTAATGCGGAATGGTCGCGGAGAAATTGAAGGCGCTTAAGCATCACGTTACCTACATTTTACTGATTTTGTATTACAAAAAATATTTTTTGAGCGGTCCGGATTTGCCGGAGTCCGGATTTTTGAGGTCCGGATTTGTGAGAGGCTACTGTAATATCAAATTCACACTGAAATACTCTACGTACCACTTAAAACTATATTCACCCACACAAATCAACATATGGAGAGCAAAGTTGGTATCACTCCAAAATAACTTGAAAGATGAAACATTTACTCCAAGATTATTACAAAGAAAATTCTGGAAAGTAATGAAAAAATAGCAAAATGCACTCCAACAACAAGCAGGAAAAATAACAACTACTTCCTAGAGCGTTAGCCTGTTTACAGACCAGAACATCAAAGAGACCGCTTAGGTATTGAGGTGACTACCAGTACACGTGAGTTCATTCAGCGTTGGTGGTTGGTTGGTTCCTCAGTTTAGGGGCTGCGACAACGTGGGCATGTAACCCCGTGTACTTTGGGTGTGTGTAGAATCTGTCTGATAACTGGTGTTAATTGTGATGGCTGTATTAGTGTGTGATCTGCTTTAATTCAAGTAAGGACAGCACACATTCAAGGTTCAAGTAGTTCCTATTTTTGCTACCAAACGCCACCGTCAACAACAACTAGTTCTGAACTTGGTTAGGCCCTACTAGATGACACCGCAGTCGGCTCCTGGCGATGAACGTTGAAACATAAGAGCGTTAGTCAAATCTAACCTATAATTTAGCTTCACACAAGAGTAATTAGTGGAAGGTTCTTTTACATGCCATAAATCTATGACATGGGACCGCCGGCTCTACTTTCCCTGCAAAGGAAAGCATACTGAGGGATATTTAACTCTCTTAAAAATTCCGATGACTTCGACCGGATTTGAACCCGCAACCTTGGGCATAAAAGCTCAGCAAGCTACCAACTACGCCACGGAAGCTGCTAAGCGTTAACTGGCAATGACATATTGTGATTGTTGTTTGGGATATGTTGATCACCAGCACCGTGTACTTGGGTGTGTGTTGTGCTAGTCTGATAACTTGTGTGCTGTACTAGTGTGTATACAGTAGGTGCATTATGGATAGTGATGGATAAGCGCCCTGGGGCTTGAAGTAAGGTACTATCCCGGCATATGCCTGGAGAGAATGTGGAAAATCAAGGCAGCCGCTGTCAGCACCGGGATGCGAACCTCCAATCTCCGGACTTGTTGCAGGTCCCCATTGCGGGCGTGGTGCGCGATTTAATGCGTACGGCTTCTAGGCCAGTCATCTACTGTAAGACATTCTTGGTCACAAAAAAATGTAAGTTTCTGATTTGTTGGGATGTTGTTAGGATAGATACCGACAGTGTAAAACCAAGTTTGCGACCTCGAAAGACCTGTGCTAACTTCGTAGTGCTCGAAAAACCTCGAAATTTTCAGACGTTTTTCGTTTCTTGGCTTACAACTTCCAAAATATGCATTTTATGGCAAAGTCATCTGTTACACTTTTAAAGAAGACAAAATTACCGACAATTTGAGCGCAACTCTAGCTCTGTATGTCTTATAGATCTCAAGATACAACACTTCTAACATGGGCATTTTTTTTTTAAATGTTCGAAATTTGTAGTAAGCTAGTCTATCGAACAAATTACCGTCTAAAATACTCATTCTACGAGGAACGTCATCAAAAGTAAAGTTGTAGAGCAGTTATTTAGCTTTAATTTAAGCATTAGCAAAACGTTATAAGGCCAATAGTTCTCCTGTTATCAGGTAAAACACAAAAATAAGAAACTGGATTTTTCAAAAAATATGTAGCCTGACGAATTGTAGGACTTTTTTAAAGGATAAGAAAGACACCAATCAGTGGAAAATTGTTTTCATGCAAAATGAAATTGAATCAGAACCTTGCAATTTTTTGCGACCTAACGCGATTTTTGTGTCTCCGGTGACTGGCCTATTCGCTGCGGGCTGTCAAAACCAATTGAAGAATGTCATGAAATATGACACATCCATAATATAAACTTTCTTCCTTTTTTACAGGTACCGGAAGTTTAATCTCTTCGTAGAACACGCCTTCAATGTCACTCCAAATGCCGAGTTATCAACTTTTGACACTGACTTTGGAGTGCGCTTTGGCACTTTCATTTGTTTCGATTTGATGTTCGAAACACCTGCTGTGCAGTTGGTAAAACAACTGGGAATAACGGACATTGCCTACCCAGTTGCTTGGTTCTCGGAGCTACCGTATCTTACTGGTAAGTGAGTATTTAATCCATGGTATGGTGGCATAGTGCTGATTTGACACGCTATACATACTGTAGCCGTTGGTCTCTGTCGAGCCGTTGCCTTCGAGATATTATGGAAGGCTGAAATATAAGCGCCAGGATTGTGGGTCACTTATTGATGTGAACTCTCGCCACCAGAGTCCAGGAGCGTATATTGAAAAAAAATCGGGGGGGGGGGGGGGTTGACTATCCTGGAAAATTGTGAGTATTTTCAGGGGATTGTCACCGCAAAATACCCAGAAATATCAACCAATACCTTAGAGTATATAACTTTGTGTAATTATTTTAGATAAGATTCAATGTTTATATAGCCTACAATTGTTACTGGCAATACAAGAAAAGTTGTAAAATACAACACAACACACAAATAAAATGTTATACTTAATGAACTTTCTATTATGATCTAAGGAGTATGAATGGCAATTATCTAAATATTTGTCAATTTACTAAGCAGAAAGGTAAACAGATTTTTTACATGTATTTCTCAAAAAAACATACTGTGGAATTCACAGCTTTACCTCACAAGGCTGAGTGCACCCCGTTCCAGCCCTCACACTAGAATTAAAATTTCTTGGCAGAGCCGGGAATCGAATTCCGATCTCCGGGGTGGCAGCAAAGAATGCTACCCACTACACCACGAGTTAGTATAATTTCAATTTTAATATTGTTTATAACTTAGCCAATAAGTTAAGATTAGGGTACAACCAAATTTACAATTATTTTATGCTCTTACCAAAGCAGCACTTTTTTTAATTTGTATTGACTTTTTTTCGGGGGCGGGGGGAGGGGGCTGGAGCCCCCTCAGCACCCCCCTTATATACGCCCCTGCCACAGCGCATGTATTGCCTGTTCTCTGCCCAATGCTGCCGCTTCTCATTCTTTGTCCAGACGTTTTCTCCCGGGTGACCACGTTCGTAATTGGTAGGATGCTGAAAATACCTTTGCGAAAAATTGAATCGGTCGGAGCATTAAGTCCGTTTTCACTTCTTTTCAGGAGACAGATAAAACGTCATTGACTGAACAGAACTTAACAAACACACTATATTAGTTGTAAAGCAACTATTCAGGTGTTATTTGTGTTAGCAAAATAGCAATTTTGATTTAATAATCATATTTAGCCTATTTTCAATTTTGAAAAAAATAGGCTTATGAGATCACCTTTTGTCCGTGTGTGTGTGCGTGCGTGTGTGTGTGTGTGTGTGTGTGTGTGTGTGTGTGTGTGCGTGTGTGTGTGATTCGTGTGTGTGTCCTCCCCCTAATAAAATCTAAACGGCTGGAGCGATTTCAATGAAACTCGGAAAGTTCATAGCACCATTCCCGGCGACCTCGACCGTGCCCTTCAAATTTTGTTACAACTCACCAATCCAACATGGCGGCTGTGCGAAATATTTCACCAGCATTCAATATCTCCGAAACTATTACCGATATTACCCTGACATTTTCTATGGTGATAGAGGGAACTACTATAAGTTCACTTCTGTGACTTTTGAAAACCTGGTAACTACAAAACCAACATGGCGGCCAAGCGAATTTGCGACTTTTAAATAGACGTTTCTCGCGATTTGACCAACCAAACGCAATGAAACTTGGTACAGTATATGTTTATATACATTGTAATGCACCGACATCTAACTTCGTTCAAATATTTACATAATCACAAGATGGCGGATGTGCGAAATATTTCACCGGCATTCTATATCTCTGAAACTATTAGCGATAAAACCCTGAAATTTTGTACGGAGATAAAGGGCACTACTGGAAGTCCATCCATAAGACTTTCAAAAACCGGTTAACTACAAAACGAACATGGCGGCCAAGCGAATTTGAAAATTTTAAATAGACCTTTCTCGCGATTTAATGTTCCAAGCGCACTGAAACCTGGCACAGGAAATATTTATACACATTGTAATCCACTGGTATCTAATTTAGTTCAATTGTTTACATAACCTCAAGATGGCGGCAGTGCGAATTTTAAAATTAAGATTTTATTTATTGTGATGTAGTCATGCGATTGAAGTGAAAGTTTGAATAATGAACCTACGCAATAATTTTCCTTCAACGGTACATGACTCTATGGCCTATACATTTAAAAATCCAACATGGCGACCATCCGAAATATTTAGACGATACTGAATATCTACGAATCTATTTTAGCAATCAAACTGCATTTTTAATGTTCATAGGGGCTATGAACTAAAGTTCACCTATAGGACTTTAAATAACCTGGTGATCACAAATCCAACATGGCGGTGACGCGAATTATAAATATTCACATGGACGTTTCTCACAATTTAACCATCCGCGTGCAGTGAAACTTGGTACAGTAAATCCTTATACGAATGTTAATCCACTGGCATCTTATCTATTTCAATTGTTTAGATAACCTCAAGATGGCAGCTGTGAAAATTTTTAAAATCTCCTTGTTTTTTCTTGTGTCCTAACTATGCGATTGAAGTTTGAATACTACACGTTCACAATAATCTGCATGTAACAGTACGTAACTCTAGGACCTACATATATAAAATCCAACATGGCGACCATCCGAAATATTTAGTCGGTTCTCAATATCTACGAATCTATTACAGCAATCAAACTGAAATTGTGTATGTTGATAGTGGCAATTAACATAAGTAGGATATATGAAAATAGGCTGTATAGTTCTTCACGGAACTACTTGTTTTCTAATCAAATTTGTAAACGTGACTTAATGGCTTTCAGCTCCGTGGTGTGGCATAAAGCCATCCAGAATAAATTTTTCACAGGGTATTTTATTGTAAAATAGATTTGTAACAAAACAAGTAGTTCCGTGAAGAACTATACAGCCTATTTTCATATATCCTACTCATGTTAATTGCCTCTATCAACATACAAAATTTCAGTTTCATTGTTGTGATAGATTCGTAGATATTGAGAATCGTCTAAATATTTCAGATGGTCGCCAGGTTGGACTTTTATTTATGTAGTCTACCATTACATGACGATTATTGTGTACGTGTGGTATTCAGACTTCAATCGCATGATTGGAACACAAGAAGTAAAAACGAGATTTTTAAAGTTCGAACCGCTACCATCTTGTGGTTAATAAAACAATTGAAATAAATTAGATGCCAGTTGATTAACATTTGTATAAGCATTTAACGTGCAATGTTTCACTGCACTCGGATGGTTAAATCGCGAGAAACGTCCATTTAAATATTTATATTTCGCGTCACCGCCATGTTGGATTTGTGCGCACCAGGTTACTGAAAGACATATAGGTGAACTTATGTTCATAGCCTCTATGAACATTAAAAAATTCAGTTTGATTGCTGTAAAAGATTCGTAGATATTGAGAACCATCAAAATATTTCGGATGACCGCCATTTTGGGTTGTTATATGTATAGGCCATTATAGGAAAATTATTGCGTAGCTTCATTATTCAAACTTTCACTTCGATCGCATGATTATGACACAAGAAATAAAAACTTTATTTTAAAATTTCGCACAGCCGCCATCTTGAGGTTATGTAAACAATTGAACTAAATTAGATGCAAGTGCATTACAATATGGATAATCATTTACTGTACCACATTTTACTGCGCTCAGATGGTTAAATCATGAGAAAAGTAAATTAATATGATTCAACTTCGCTTGGCCGCCATGTTCGCTCTGTACTTTACAGGTTTTTGAAAGTTACATAGATTAACTTGTAATAGTGCCCTTTATTACCGAACAAAATTTCACGGTATTATCTGTAATAGTTTCGGAGATATAGAATGCCAGTGAAATATTTCGCACAGCCGCCATTTTGAGGTTATGTAAACAATTGAACTAAATTAGACGCCAGTGCATTACAATTTGTATAAACATTTGCTGTACCAAGTTTCATTACATTTGGATGGTTAAATCGCGAGAAAAGTCTATTTAAAAGTCTCAATTTCGCTTGGCAGCCATGTTGGTTTTGTAGTTACCAGGTTTTTTGAAAGTCTCATAGGTGAACTTTTAGTAGTGCCCTTCATCACCGTACAAAATTGCAGGGTGATAACTGTAATAGTTTCGGAGATACTGAATGCTGGTGAAATATTTCGCACAGCCGCCATGTTGGATTGGTGAGACACAATAAAATTTGAAGCGTACGGTCGGGGTCGGCCAGAATGGTGCTATGATCTTACCGAGTTTTATTGAAATAGCTCCAGCCGTTTAGAATCTATTAAGGGGGGGGGGGTTGACACACACATACCATCACACACACACGGACAAAAGGTGATCTCATAAGCCTTTTTTTTTTTTTTTTTTTCATAAAATGAAAATAGGCTAAAAACCATATAAACCATGTACAAATGTAATTTACAATAGCACTGCAACACGCGGGAATCTTGCAGTGCGGCCAACATTAAGTACGGAATCGCACTATATCTAGCAGTGGTTTCTGGCTTAAAACCACAAAACAAATCGCTTTGTGATGGATTTTGCCTTGCCAGTGACCTTCCGTGTATTTTCTCCTGCTGGTAGGATGAAAATGTTTTGTGTGTTGCTTAAACAGAAGGCTGACTTAATTCTTTCCTATGCCGTTCCAAGGCCCTTGGGTCAATACTTCAGAGTACGAATTCTTTAAAAATGACAATTTTTGACTTCTTGCTCTTCCGTTCCGACCGATTCAATTGCAAACTTTCCAGCCAATTGTAATTAACTGAAGCTAACAAGAGTATTGAGCCTACTCGTCATCACCGATTTCGTCCAAATTTATGGTATACTAGCAGTAGTACCCGGATTCGCCCGGTGGATTCATTTATTTGTTTATGGATGATAATGAATACTACTACTGAACTGACACAAACCAATAGAAAATAAAATTTTAAAAACAACAGTTGAGGTAGCCTTTTTGTTGTGGTGATACGCAGCCTGCGGGGCCTTATTACGCGTGAAATGAAGTTAGAATGCACGGTACTCAGTGCCGGATTAAGGTTAAATGAGGCCCAAGTCCCTCAGATTTTTGGGACCCCTTTATTTTTTTTCAAATAATTTTTATACAAGAGTTCTTTTTTCTCAAGATGAATAATACACTTTTTATTAAATCATATATAAGCCTACATATATACATTTCAATTGTAATGATCATCGTTATTTGAAAACATTTTAGATGATTTGATGAACAATTTAACAAATCATACTATTTTTACTTCTGTAAAATATAATCATTCTTTTTCTGTTTTTTTTTTCGGTCAATGAAATCTTCTACAATGTCATCAAAAGCAATTTCCCGCAGAACATCTGACTCGATATACATTAAACTTAGAATGTCTAATCGTTCTTGTGACTTGATAGTTCTTTGCGCACTTTTGATCCGTTTCAATTTTGAAAACGTGTGCTCCGCAGAACAATTCGTTATCATGAGGGTCAGGAAAATGCGAAAGCAATTTCAACGTTCGGAAAAACAAGCTTGTCTCGAATAAGGATTTCTTTAAGTTCAGAATGAGTGAACTAAGTTTGTAAAGGACATTGTAATTTAATATAATGCTGAATCTGTCTCAGTTCTGGATTAAAAAATCTAAATCTTCGGAAAAAAATTGAACTAAATTAGAAATTGCTTAGGGGCCCCAGATAATAGGGGGCCCTAGGCCTGGGCGTAGTCGGGCCTAATGGGTAATCCCGCACTGACGGTACTATAAGGCACGTGGAAGCTCCTCCTGTGACCTTCGGGTGTCCCTATGAACACATGTGACGTACAGCGGATAAATAAATGGTTCGTCATCTGTTGTGGACAGGCTGGCAGTTCATAGGGTATGCGTCATCTCAACTTCGTGCGATACTAATCTGATTTTTTATAGCACTGTTTACGTACTAACGAAGACCCCGCTGCCTGGTGATAAATAGTAAAATGGACGTAACGTCCAGGTCATTTTCCCGTAATTATAATGATAATAATGAACATGTAGTTTACTAACGAATTGTAAAAATTGATTAGAAAGAGGAGTAAGTGAACTAAAACACACTGACGATATGTCATTGGCTGTAAGGAAAGTAGAGAGCAATCGTTTTTGCCACATAGCGCTGTAGAAAAATCGGAGCACATGTGGAAATGCCGCCTGTACCGAGCTCCTGAGGGTGCAATAGTGTCAGTGTTTTGTAGCCTAGGTGTAATGGATCTGATGATGATCGCTTGACGATCGAAGCTGGTCATCCAAGTGTATTTATTAATCTCATGTATTATTTTATTCAGTATTAGGGAATAACCCATCTCATTTGGGTGCAATCTTGTTGACCGACTGAAAAGCATCAAACTTTTGCTTACAGAATGTTGTAGATCGCAACTGACAACTCGCGTGGTGTAGTCACGTCCTAGTCCGTGAATCATTGGCCTATTAAGTGGTCCTGACAGTCAGGATACCACTTACTATGGAAAAGGAGCGGGCATTTCGGGTATATTCAAATTCGTGGCCCTCCTTGTGCTCAGGCGGCTAGGACTACCCAACTCACCTCTTTGTTTCCCTGAGGTGAAGCTCAGGGGCCCTGTGTAAGTAAGGCTAGCAACCTGCATCACTTGTACCCCCTAAACCTGATAAAAATGTCATGAGACAGCCAATGAACACGGGTAATAATCTAAGTACGAAGAGGACTGTAGAATCAATCCCACAAGCCAATGAGTAGACGATGCTCATATGTATTTACTTGTCTATCGCTAACTCGGCCGTGAAGAAGCTAAACCAATCGTGAATACAGATTTCCACTGAGTTGGCAACCTCCCCTACTGTTAACCGAAACACTTCATTTGTCTTGGCCCAAATTTTCTTCTAACATTAGGTGTCTCTCTGAAAATCCAATAGTATGTAACCCATGAAATAGAAGTTATATCATTTTGATTTTGTTCCAGCTGTTGAAACGCAGGCAGCTTGGGCGTATGCTCTGGACGTGAACCTTCTGGCTGCAGGATACAGCAACCCTCCTAATGGCAACGCGGGCAGTGGAATCTACTCTGGTAGACTAGGTCCCCTGGATGCTACAATGCCTTTTGCTCCATCTGTCAACCTGCTTGTCCGCACTGTTCCAAAGAAACCAGCCAGGAAACCTGTATTTGAAGACTCCACCAAGAACAGTGCTACCTCCTTGCCAGTTAGAGATGTTCCTGCGCCTCTGTCGTCGTCAGACGTGACCACAAGTACTGTTGGTGGGCTGAGATACTTTCATGAAGACTTCAGACAATACAAAACCGTACTCTTGGACACAGATATTGATAGTAATTCCGGCAATACCACTCACCACAAGAACATCGATTTGTGTCATGGCGACTTCTGCTGCCACTTTGAAGTTACCACAGACAGTAGTATAGAAGAAAACAATTGCGTTGATCAAGTTTACGGAGGATACTACTTTCGCCTTGGAGTGTTCGATGGTATCAGAAACTTCGCTCGTGTGAAGGTTGCAGGATTACAGGTATGCGGGATCATCCCGTGTACCGAAAAGGAAGATATTAAAAGTTGTGGAAAATCCAGAAATGACAGATCTCCAGCAGCTAATGTAGTCTTCAAGTCAATACGCATAAGGGGATCCAAATTTCTAAGTCATTCATCTCTACAGATGCCAACCACTCTTACTGAATCAGTGCTCCCACTTCCTTCTAGCGCTTACGAATTTACAGTCAGTAATGCTAAGGACGGTAATAATGATGTAGAACTGCAAACCAAGAAAGAAGTAAGTGGCTTAATAGGCTTGGCAATTTACGGCCGAGTGTTTGATAGGGATGGACCCTATGTACCCCATTGATCAAAAATACGTCGATGGTATGAATAAAAGAATCATGAAATGGTAGCATGTAATGAGTTGTCTCTTCATATTTAAATTGTACAAATGTACCATTGGGTGATTTACTGAAATATAAGCACATCGTAGATATATTTTGTACTAAAAATACAATTTAATCTCAACATACAAAGCCACTTGAATGGTTCTTTTTTTTCTCTCTCAAATGAAATACAGTGCAATCCTTTCCCATATTACAGCATAAACATTCCTACCACTAGGTGAAACAGGCTGTGGATACTGCATAAAGATGCACATGCCAGTCGGTGTATTTTAATAGCAACTATCATGGAAGATGTACTGTGGTAACCACTTCATTAGCTGTGCATGGCATCTCGTGCGCCACACTCTATGTTACTTAATAATTCATACAACAGTCCAAATAAAATGTCTCCGTATAAATTCCCGCAAAGCTCTACAGCCGAGAAAGTATTGATTAACTCCCAGCACATTACCGATGATAATCTTGAAGAAGGTCTCATTCACTTGCAGAATATTTGAGCTGTACACAGCATTCCTGCGTCTACATGAAAAACGAACGTCTCGTGAAGAAGCTGCGTTCTTGTTTGGAAATACTGTAGAGAGGGACTTTCCTGATTTGATTTCCTTTATAGAAATGTGATTTCTTCCACGCTTGGCGGAATAAAGAAGAGAGAAAACTTCTTATGAATAAGAATGTTCTCAGTTGCTACGGAGTTGACAAATAAGGTGAAGTTCTTATTGCCTAAGAGCAACAACGTAACTAGTGCAGTGTCTGTGTGTGTGAAATGATTAGCCTACAAGTAATTGCCACAGTCACCAAATTAACACGGGTTATCATGCAAATACCACAAACACACACATGTACGCACGGGTTTGATGATCAAGGTGTTCTAATCCCATAAGTGAAACAAAAATGGCATTTATTTATTTATTTATTTATTTATTTAGTTAGTTACCGTAGTTAGATAGTTGCCCGACTGTCAATGGAATTATTTTTTAAGTTTTTTTATTTTCTTATTTTTTATTAGAGTGAGAATAAATAAAGGTCTCTGAATAGCTTAGGCCTGCCTGCCTGCCAGCCTGCTACTTGGGAAATAAACAGTTCGTATTGAGGGCGTGAGAATTATCACGACGTCTGATGTTCATTAGTTCAAGAATGGCTGGCTGTTTCTCTCCGCTCGCTCGTAATGATGAGGAGTTTATGAAAGAAGTACAGTATAACCTAATTTAAGTTTGTCTTCTAGCTTTCACCAATGGTAAAGTTCTGAAAAGCAAGTTAACAAATGGAATGCACCAACTATTCAAATACATCAGACATGTTTACTTCCTTTGTGGAACGCTTTCTATTGTTCATTTAGAGTAAGGCTTTTGAGTAGAAGAGTAAAAGGCTCTTAATGAAAGTACAGAATAAATGAATGAATATGGAGGGAAATTGCACTTAAAACCGCCTACTGATTAAGTTGCTATGGCTCCCACACATTTCGAGATGTGATTATGTGCAGAGTTTCAACATAAGAGCAGTAAGCTCAGTTTTTGTGGTTTGTTAATGATAGCTTTTTAAAAAAGTATTCATAACCAGTCCTTTTCTGTGGGTGTACAGCTTTATGTCGTACTGGGGCTTCTCGCTCTCTCACTCTAATATTCAGAATGTTGGTTTTGCGAAAATTAACCGTAAATTCACTCATGAGACTAGTTATTCTTATAGTGAGTTCCAGAAAATTTTCCTCTTGAAAAGAGAAAGCACTGATCGTTCACGAGATGTGTTTTAGCAAAACAGTTTTAGCAAAAAAGTAACAGTTTCGCTTGGCATGTTTTATTTGCATAGCATTTAAGAGACCTTACACAATAATTTTACAAAGTTCCCGCCATTGATAAAGCATTTGCTCTATCGTGGCACTAGGTGTTGTATCACATCATCATAGAATGAAAGCCATCCTTACACAGCTGCTTTGAAGTCGTCACAATATTGACCGGTGAGGTTTCACGTTTCGTACATTTAGAAAACGAATAACCAACCATACTTCACAATCGACCGGTCGATTGATTGAGAACAATTCAAACATTCAGAAAATCACACGAAATAGAAATGACCTGCTCTCACGAGCGTCTGTGGCTCACTAACATATGAAGCAAATCGGCAACAAAATTCAAGGTCGTGACTGTAGGGTTACAGGGACATACTGTGCCCTTCCAGCAAGAAATATGCAAATCACAGTATGCCAGTAATGCTCAAATCGGGATTTTCGGGGTTTTGGTACGTTCTCCCACTCTGTGACTTACACATTTTGGATTAAATAGAGGATACACTTCCAAAAATAAAAACAAAATCAACTCCTATTTAAAACATTTAATTAACCAAAACTATGGCGCTACAAACAAATAAACTATTGTCCCAATCCTTCTACTTGTTCAAAGTGAACAAGGAATATGTAAAAATCAAACAAATATTGTATTAAAATACATGGTTTCCTTCAAACCAACAATTCATAATTATTTTCACTTCCATAAAGTATCTATCTTAAAGTCCAATATAATCACGAGCTCCACTGGCTCGATATTTTCCAATAATAACGGTGTCATTCTTTCCTACACCTCAATAACTATTTTCTGAGTTTCTTATCATCAAACAAATATATAATCATATTTAAAGTACAGGTTACTTCTCTACTTAAATGTTTGGGCATTCAACAATGTTCTCAACATTACCATCTCTCTCAAGTTTCACAAATTCACTACAGTGATCGGGAAAATACTTGTGTACTCCAGAGTTACAAAGATTACTTGACAAAGTCAAAAACTATGATTACTCCCGGAATCTAGATATCTTCATTGAACTCCTGGAATCCTACATCCACACAACATTACATTAGGGATTTTTTTATTTATTTATTTGTCTTATGAGACCATTATCACATAAGAAAGCTACGATCTGAACTGGCAAGCGGTACTTTCATCTACAAGGACCTCGGTTCAAATCCCGGGTCATTAACAACTTTTAAACACTCACGGTGTATTATTACTTCTCTCAGACGGTCCCTTCTGACCTAGCACACTTACAATACAAGGGTTGGACCGTAATCACATGGGCGAGATTAATGGCTAAGAGGGGAACCTCCCGCCTTGCCCATGCTTGGCCGCTATACTCAATGCTTTTAAAACAGATCTTTCTTTTCTTCAGTTATCTGGGGAGACCTGGCGTTTCTTTCATATTCTTTCAACAACATTATTAGGTTCATAAACCACTTTCGTAACCTTGGCATTTATTAATTATGAAGGGTCATAATTGATTGGTAAGAGTAATTCACATACAACGACGAATACTTAGGGGCTTCAACTAGACTAGAGTCTAGGTTCGACTCTCTTAACATGCCTCGGGAACCATTCCCATACTGGAGGACTTTAAAAAAATGCGACTTAGGTTCGGCCGTGGCCTATATTACCTGCGCTCATAATACCATACATTTGCTCCCTATTATAACACACATGGCCTCGTGATCTACGTCACAATTGGAGGACTTTAATATGGCTCAATTACCGCAATCAATTGTCCCTCATAAGTAATTTACCAAGTACCTTTATATTCTACGCATTCCTAGCGTGATAATTTACTTTAATGCGCTACAATGCGCTATACATTATTTTAAGGCCTAGCGTCATCCAAAGAACTGATAGATTCAACATCAACAAATGATCCATATCTCAATTTTTATATTAATCCTTTCCCTTGACAATAATCGCTATATTTTTAAGAACATGCATTAACACCATGTCTTTATACTTTTATTAAGGCTCAAACGCTCTTACTTTCATATCATTCAATTTAATCTTTATTTATATTTCTTTTATTATTATTATTATTATTAGTAGTAGTAGTAGTAGTAGTAGTACGCTTGCTTTTATAACATTCGTCAAATACACTGACATTTTATTCCATACCTTTCCTCTACAGGATTTATTCTTTTCACATAATTATTTATAATTTCTCAAATTTTATTTGTTCAGACCGCGCTCTTATTTTGTTATTTGTTATTTAGAAACATCCCTCTACCTCAAACTCCGGTGGATTGTACACAAACATTTCCCCAACACCAAAACATAATGAAAATATTTACTCACATGTTATAGGTCGGTCCCTGACCTTCCTTCTCTTGTGATGTTTCATTTTTGCCCACTATTTTGTAATTACACCATTTTGTACAGATTCATTTCATGTACTGACATATCTTGACACACATTTAATTCAAATACATTTAACACTGATAACATTTTTAAAATACACTGGTGTATTCGTTTATAATACACGATAAAAACACTCAAAAAATATTACTTCTTAACACAAATTTTATATATTTACACTTCACAGATTCTAACCACTAAGGCTGCTATTAAGCCTATCACACGTGACTTCTTGACCTCCCGTCTCCAAGGGTGAAATTTAGTAAATGTCGGCTTCCTATCTTGCCAGAATGTGAAAGCCTCGAACCATCTATTTCCTCCCTGGAATAGTACTCCTTCAAATCCCGTTTCCTGACGATCTGCTATTTTCTTTAACTCGAACGGCTCCTTTCTAGACCCTATTGGTTGCTCTAGCGAAAGTCTGTTCTGTCCATGGTCCCCTAGTTAATCTATCGGTGACCTATTGATTTCTAGCAACTAGTACTTCTCGTAACTTAGTGCCTTTTAATAGTTCGTCTGCTTCCTTGAAACAATGTCTAGAGTTTCCTTCTCCTCTCCGCTTATTCGGTTCTCGAATTCCTATCCTTCCAGAATACTTTGCGAACCTTATTCTGTCCGTCCCTGCTCGGGTTCGTTAAAGTTGATAGAATGTTAATCTCGCTGTTACGGTACTTCAATACGTTATGATCCTTTTGATCGTTTAATTTAAGACCTATCGCCCTTGGTTTTAAGTTTGCAGCCTGCTTTGACTGTAATTACTGAACTTTTCACTGTAAACTTTATACTGTCGGAACTAAATCCTGTAACTAGGATTTTCCTAATTCTCCACACGGCGATACTGTAATAATACTTCTTGGCTAATCCTTAAGGATGCACGTTGGTTATCGATATCGCGACGCCCTTGGCTGTCGGATAATGTCTATACGAGGTGATACAGCGTTTTCCTTTACGGAAAGCTTGTAGACTGTCTTCGGTGTGATGTAGCTTCACGTCCCCTGGACGGAATAATACTGCATGATTTGGCTGGCTTGGCCTGGACTTTTATACTATTTAGTCAAAAAAAGATAAAATCCTAGTCCTTTTCGTGACCAACTTTTGAAATAATTGTCGCACAATTATAAAAATTATATCTCCAGAAAGCTCGTTTTCTAAACGTAAAATGACCTCACTGCACATGAAAATCGATCGTGCATTTCTGAGATATTAAATAATTTTTAGTCTTCAGCTGTGTGGGTGTTGCAGTTGATTTTTTTATTCCCCACTCCTCGGGTCTCAGTAAATCCCCGATGACGTATGCTACGTTTGCACTTTTCTCCTGGGCAATTATTAAAAGCTTTTTCTCTACACAAAAATCTCTAATCCGAAATGATTCACAGTACTGTATTTATTTACTTACTTTTATTCTTGCAAATGGGTTAATTTTAATTATTCTTCTTCTGGCACAGTTGCGCTGTTGCCGTTTTAATGCAACGTAAGAGCGATTTCAGAAACGCGCTCTCTCTCGTACGCCTGGAACTTTCCACTGCTTCTATTTATATTCGTGACCGGCTCCTTATCAATGAGTCAGGCATGATCTCATTTCCTGGCCACCTGGGTTCAACTTCTTACACAACGTGATGCTATCATCCTCGCCTGAAATCTATCTATGTTCCATTTAAGACTGTATATTTCTTTCCTTCCTTTTCCAAATATACATGGATTCGACCCCTTTGAGCCAATGGTACATGGGTTCAATACAAATGGTGCCAAGTTACCAAACACGCCTCGTATCTCTGTGTGTGTCTGTCCCCAATTACTCAAATGATGATAATGATGATAGTTGTTGTTTTAAGGGGCCTAACATCTAGGTTATCGGCCCCTAATGGTCTGGGTGATAGCGAAAATGACAACGAAATGGAAACCAGAACGAAAATGAAGTGGGACTGAAAATCCTTACAAAATGGAACTCAGATTGAAACGACGCACAAAATGGAGAGTGGTAATACTTACAAAATGGAATTTAGCAGGAAAATATTCACAAAAGGAATAGATTGAAAAATACGCACAAAATGTAGTTTAGGTTCAAAATACGTACAAAATGCAATGTAGAGTCAAAATACTTACAAAATGCAAGTGAAATTCAAAATACTTACAAAATGCAAATGAGATAGAAAATGCGTACAAAATGCAATTGAAGTTCAAAATTCTTACAAAATGCAATTGAAATTGAATATACTGTATCCAACTGGGGTCGGTACAGGATATGAACTTCGGATCTCTGAGATGAAAAGAGGTTCAGTTGCAAGCTAGCCATGAGGAAATAAGAAGTGATTCAGGCAATGACGCAGAGCATTGACAGCCTTATCTGAAGTCACAGGATGCAAGCTGTGTGTGAATCATGAGGACAGTCACGCTGTGATGAATCAACCAGAGCAGATTGGCAGGGGAATCACCGCGGAGTGTTAACGTCAGCATCTTTATGACAACCCTGGATTGCCTCCCAACACCGAAAAATTGTGAAATAACCAGTTTTCGCGGAAACAACGCAAAATTACAAAAATATGTTTACGTAGATCAGAATAATCCAGGGAATTATGAATTAATCAAGACTAAAATCGAATAATTTAGGCCCAGGGAAAAAGCCCTTACGAAGCAGTTGCGTCATTAGGCGGAGCTAAGAGGAGGTCTTGGGAAGGAGAAAATAAAACTCATTCGCCCACATAGCTGAGGAGCCTTGTAGATTTTATTTAAAATAAATAGACGATCGATTTTCAGGAAACGAAATGATAATGTAACGTTTGGATTATAGGGAACATAATGATATATTTTTCAGAAACGTGCGACGTCTATTTCAAAAGATAGTTCCAAGAAGAAGACAAAAGTAATTTATTTTTGCAAGTTCCCAATATATAGCCAAGGTTTCAGCCAGAGAGCATGCAGTATTCGTCAGCCCAGTGAGGCATTAGGCTGTATCAGAAGCAGTTTCACCATCAGTAAGCGTAGAGGCGCTACTCGCTGCACCACAAAATGCAGAAACGCTGCATCATATCAGTCACAGTTTAGTCAAGCCCGAAGAGGCTCAGCGCAAATTCGCACAGTACATAAGTATACAGTACGCAGTATTATCAGGCTGCCTGGGCGGAAGTTCGTCCTCACGTTAGTAAAAACTCATCGCACTCCTGTATGGAGATGTCACAACGAGTAACTCAGTTCGTTACCAACCACTAAAGTGGATCGTGTTAAGACAAATTAACAAATCGTCAGTATCCGCGGTTTCAACAAAAGTTTGTATGTGCGTGGTAATATAAATTCGTCACGTCAAAAAAAGTACTGTTGTTTGTAAGTGATCACTAAAGCACTTGTGCTAGATGAAATAAAATTTTACGCTACACGGAAACCATGACAAAATAAGTTGCGCCGCGTCAGATTCTAGAACATTAATTAGCTAGAAACATCAGTCCAGATCAGTAGAGACAGTACGCTGGAAATCATCGGTTCGAGACTATAGATAGGTCAAGTAAAAGACCACAGTATTAAGGGTCAGATATTGGAACGAAATCCAAAAATTCAAGTAAATGGACACGGGTTCGAGACCCAAAGCAAATTCAGTGAACTTTAGCGAAGCTACAGTGTGTCAAACAGGGACGTAGCCAGAAAAACATCCTCGTAGGAGAAAGAAGAAAAAGCTTGTCGCAGATATAAAAAGGACAGATTGCGGTCAAGAAGTAAGCGGGCCATAGGTTAGATAGACCGCTACATAAGTGTAGGGCAAGTGAAAAATGCAAATCGCTTATAAAAAGACGATAAAGGAAGCCGAAATAGACTGTTTAAAGGACAGGGCAGAGACTAAATCCAGTGAAGAGCTAGGAGCCGTTCGAGTTATCACGCGTCCAATGCAGGGTCTTAGGATCTCATCAGGGCGTCGATCACCGATAGGAAGTGCCGAAGATCACTGAGATATGGTGGAAAAATAGTGCAGTGTGAATAATTTAAAAGATATATGTGTTAAGTGTTAATACAGTGTTTATATAGAATAACTAGCAGAAGTACCCATCCTTCGAACGGTCGTCGGTATTAATAACCAGACGTAATCAATTGAGCTACTGTTGCAATGGTTAGGGGCTTGGAACCTGTTTGTCGACAAAGATAAATGATTAGTTGAAATATGCTCTGAAACTAATTTACCTAACGTATACTTCCTGACGTCAAAATAAAATTGAAAACCTCGTAGACGAAATGCAATTCACGTCACATAAAAACTGACCCTCACTGTTGTGTCAAGTGCGCATCCAGAGGAAGACCCCTTTAATAAATTATAAAGGCTTGTGGTGCATGAAAATTCAGGTTTTTTAGCCTCCAATGGCCCAAATTCCTAAAAGCAAAAAAATGAAATAAAAAATTAACTATTTCAATTCAGGAATTTTTGAAAATAATTTTGCTGTTTGAAGATATAATAGACCTTCTGTACGACACATCGCACGTTTAAGTCTTGTGAAAAAATCCGGGGTACCTCTTGACCCCCTTAAGCGCATTGATGAATTTTACAGTTTTTGTTGGTTCCGTGATAACCTTATAGCCATTTGTAAACTTTCACAGAAATTTAATAAATGGAGTGGCATTACTTCTTGCAGAAAAAGATGGAAAGTTGGATGTACCTTTTTGAGACACTGTTGTCATGGTTACTGGCTTGCATTCCTACATTAGTTTATTAAATGAAATTAGTTTTCTGGGAATATCTCAGAAACTCTTGGTTTTAGAGCATTAAAATGTAGTTTTCGGGGACCCTTTACGACTGTTTAGGGGACCCGAGGTTTTTTTTCTGACACCAAGGGGCTGAAAATGAGCTTTGTCTCGTCATTGTAGGCCGTAGTATCATCATCATCATCCGCTTGCACAGTTTCCAGCCGTTGGCCGGGTCTGTTTGGAACACAGGCCACTCCAACGTCTTCTGTCTTCCCACCATCTCTCAGCTTCCACCCCTGTCCAGTCTTCTACTCTCTTCTTCACGCTTTCTTCCATCCCTTTCAGCCACCTGTATCTCGGTCTTCCTCTCGGTCTCTTTCCTTCCCACTTCGTCTCGTGTATCCACCTGGGTATCCTCTTATCCTCCATTCGTTTTACATGTCCATGCCATCTAAGTCTAGATTTCTCTATACCATCCCGTAATGGTTCCTCCTTTATTAATTCTCTGGTCCTCTCATTTCTTATTCTGTCCATCTTTGTAGCTCCAATACTGCTTCTCAAGAACCTCATCTCACTGGCCTGTATTTTGCTCTTCTCCCTTCCTTTCATAGCCCAGGTCTCTGAGGCATACGTCAGGATAGGGGCATAGTACGTCCGATATATGATCTTTTTTCTGTTCTGAGGGACACCCTTACTCCATAACATGCTTCTCACACTCCTCCGGAATGCTTCTGCCTGTCTCCTCCGCTCATTTTTTCTCTATAGTTTCTTCCATTATCTTGTATCAGGCTTCCCAGATACTTGAAACTCTCCATTTTCTTCAGCTGTTCCCCACCAATTGTCATTCCCGTTGTGGTTATTTCCTTCTTCCCTGTTGTGATCACCATCTCACTCTTATTTATGCTAAATTTCATCCCATATCCTTGTATTATTCCTTCCCACACGTCCAACTGTTCCTGTACCTCCTCCTCCTTGTTTCCCCAAATCATCAAATCATCCGCTAACACCATTGCTTTCATCTTTCCTTCCCCAATTACTTGTTCCACTCGGGTCATTATGTCATCCATCACCACAATGAAAAGTAACGGTGCCAGTGCACTTCCTTGTTTCAGGCCGTTTCTCTGTTCCACCCAGTCCGATCTCTCTCCTCCCACTTTCACACAGCTCACGCTTCCCTTGTACATCTCCTTTATCCTCCTTATAGTCCATTTTTCTACTCCTCTATCCTCCAGGGACTTCCATACTTTCTTTCTGCATACACTGTCATATGCTTTCTCAATGTTCAGGAAGGCCATCAGTAGATCTGTTCCATACTCACAGTGCTGTTCTTGTAACTGCCTTACAGCAAAAATCAAATCCACTGTGGGCCTTCCTGCTCTGAAGCCATGTTGTTCTTCCCTCATCCCTCCTTCTATCCTTGTCCTAATTCTCCTTTCCAAAACTTTCTCAAACATCTTTGCACAATGACTCATCAGTTTTATTCCCCGATAGTTTCTGCATTCTGTTCTACTACCTTTCTTGAAGATCGGGACAATTATTCCCTTTTTCCAGTCCTCTGGGGTCTTCCATTCCGTAGTGTAATAATAATAATAATTATAATAATAATATAACAATATAGGGATAGGGATATAATAGACCTTCCGTGGCACACCAGCACGTGTAAATCGCGTGAAAAAATTCTAGAGTACCCCTTGACCCCCTTAAGCGCATTATATGTATTGATGAATTTTACAGCTTAGTTTGGTTCCGTTATAACCTTCTGGCCGTTTGCAAACTATCTCAGTAATGCAATAATTAGGGCCCCCGAGTTTCGTTTCTCACATTGAGGGGCTGAAAATGAGCTTTGTCTCGCCCTTCTACGCCTATTTCAGCAAGTATTTTAAGGTGGTAGGCCCCCTTTTATGAGAGCTACAGAGAAGAGTTACATCAATGATTGGTGTCGTGCCTCGGAAGGATATCTGTAACAAATTTTACGTTGATCCACTCAGCCGTTCTCGAGTTATAAGGACACAAAAAACTGTCCACAGACAAACAAACAGACAGACAGACAAAAAAATTATTTTCGCGCGAATCCGTCATAAAACAGTCTAAAACGCGTAAATAACGCAAATTTCCGTAGAAATTCAGAAAAAACAGACAAACGTTCATTCTTATATATAGAGAGATAATGTGCTTAAATATAAGTGAAGGTCAATTGGGCCTAAGTGAAATGCAGTTCACGAAAGAAAGTGCCATGGAAAAGTGTTAAATATGCCGTAGATGGGTGAATCCTTCTTAGGATGAAGCAGGAGAAGCACACTGGTGAGTCATGATTTTTCATTAAAATTTGCAGCCGTACGATGCACTGACCCGGTGGAGTCAGTCGTGACTAGGGAGTTGAACGATTGATTCACCGGGTAGTTGAATGCACTAATATGATTGAAATTTTGGGATAATAATAAATGCTTGCGAGAATGACCTCGCAAAAATAAGTATAAAAATTGGATCAGAAATATAAAGTAATGGAAACCCAAGAAATGAAAATAATAAGTAATACATGATTTGGAGGAAGGAATCGAAAATAATAACCTAAATGGCTTAAAATGTTGCCGTAGTAAAATCAGGTTATGAAATAAATATGCATCATAATGAAGTCGTTAAAAGTCGATTTCATAAGGAAAAATAAAAATAGTTTGATTTTATACCATATAATTAAATGGCAAATAACAAAAAGTTGTAATAAAATAATTGAAATCTGAGATGATAATAATAAAAATAACTATTATCGAGTTGTTATACTCTAGAAATAATGTGGTAGTAAAAATCGTAATAAGGAACTCAAGTAATAAAACGGAACGAAATAAATAATATCTTGACGCATTGCTGTCGAATGATCAATTTGTAAATCTCTAAAGTAATTGGTGAATAAAACACCCAAGGAAAAACGTATTATTGCAGGCTATCAAGCCAAAGTTATGAGAATAAAATAATAGGAAGACCGAGGTCTTACCGCTATAAATGAAAGATTATGTAAGATATTAAACAAACCGCGAATATCCAAGCAAGAAATCGTGTTGCCGAAAAGGTCTAATAATAAAATAAATGTAGCTTCAAGCTAATAAATATGCGTTAATCAGGATAAATTTATTCGGGATATGGAGAGTATCGTCGAAATATTGTGGATGAAAGATTCCCATTGATGTATTGTTGTATGAAAACGTCGTATTATATTGGGTAGGTGAAATTCCCATTAAAGTATTGCCATATTGAAGCGTCGAAAATAACAGTTACATTGTAAGTCCGATCAGGCATTGTTATAATAAAGTATTGTAGGCAATAATCGTCGAAATAAAGCGTCGTATGTGAATGTGCAAGTAAGACCGTGAAGGCATTGTTATAAATAAAGTATTGTAGGCAATAATCGTCGAAATAAAGCGTCGTATGTGAATGTACAAGTAAGACCGTGAAGGCATTGTTATAAATAAAATATTGTAGGCAATAATCGTCGAAATAAAGCGTCGTATGTGAAATATGCAAGAAAGTCCAAAAATGCATTGTTATAAATATAGTGTTGTGATAAGACGTCATACAAGTTATTATTAAGGTTGGTGTAGTCAACTATTATACATCCTCTCCGGAATAAGTAATTAATATCCTGTAAACACGAGATGTTAATGATAATAATAATAATAATATTGAAAGCAGGAACAAATAGCCGCTTTAGAAGTGAAATGTAAGTCTTGGGGATCATATGGTTAAATAGTAAATGACATTGTAAAGCAAGGCGGTCGGCGAGACGCCATAAATCAAGTGAAGTGTCACAGGAAGAAGGGGGTCGCTGTTAGAACCTGACCTACCATAGTGAGGGAGTGAGAGAGAAGTTTTAACGAGTTCCGCGGTCAATTAGGGTCTAGCAAAGACTAATAATAAAAAGGCCACTATATGAAAGTTTTATTAAAAGATGCAAGCTCAAAATAACCTATAAAATCATGATGCTGGGATTGAGACAATTCTCCAGAATATAAGTTTGAAGCGTTTATATAGATTTTGTCAAATACTTTTATTGTTGATAAAAGGATTCCTTCCTCAAAAAGAATGAAATAACGGGTTATGAAACAATGTAGTTTTAATATGAATAAAGATCCCACTATAATAAATAACACAGTGCATGGTACACTGCTGAGAAAGATCACCTGATGCATGGAGAGTAACTGGTGGAATAAGGGTTCGATCCACAGACATGGCATGTTCTTGTACAGTATTTTTAAATGTTTAAAATCTAAGACTTTGTGAAGAATTCTTATTAAGGTCCAGAGGACTAAATAAATAATGCTTATGTAAACATAAAGAAAACCCTGAGGGGTAAAGACTGAAATGAATGTAAATGTCCAAAGCCTTGGAGAGATTATATGACTTAAATGATAGGCGTGCTCGCCGCCTGAGTAAAATGTACTACAAATAGTAATAATTTAATTTAAGCAAGACAAAATAGTTACAAAGTTCGTGGAATAATGAAGTGACATTATAGTGAATTTTGATGAATTTTAACAAAGTGATTTTTAGTTTTGAGTGACACTTGAAGAGTCTATGCCAAGTGATTGATTTTTGACATGTTTTGAGTGAATCTATTTTTCTTCTATGAAATAAATAATGTAAAATTATAATGTTGAGTTTTTCCTCAAATCCTTGTGAACCTTGAGTATTCCATGTCGGATGTTAAGTCAGCGGTGGAGGGAACGTTACACGCCCCGATGCCGCAGTAGCAAAAAGCCGAGTGCTGACTGACCATCCTCCGTATAAACGGGCACAACAATACAATTTAAATTGAAAAACGCCCATCTGAGATTCTAAATACTCACAAAGTGCAATTGAAATTCAAAATACGTACAAAATGCAATTGAAAATGAAAATGCTTACAAAATTTAAGGTAGATTCAAACTACTCATTTGGATCGACAATACTTACAAAATGCAATTTAGATTGAAAATACTTACAAAATGTAATTTAGATTCATAATACCCCCAAAATGCATTTGAGAATCAAAATACTTACAAAAAGTCCACCATACAAAATGCAATTTAGATTGAAAATATGTGCAGAATGCGGTTTAGGTTGAAAATACTTTCAAAATGCAATTGAAATTCAAGATACTCACAAAAATGTCCTGCTCCTACATTGAAGAATTACGAAAAAGCAACTTAGATTGTCAATCCCTACAAAATGTAATTGAGGTTGAAAATACTCGCAAAATACAATTTAGATGAAAAGACTCACGAAACAACTTAGATTGAAAATACCCGCAAAATATAACGTACCGGTAGATTCAAAAAATTTGCTTAGGATAATTCAGATACACGGGGAGCCAATTAACGTAAACGGTGCGGGAGTCTTAAAGAGAAAAGGAAATATAATGAAAAGAAAAAGAAGGCTGATCCCCAGAAGGAGGGACCAGGAAAGACGAGAGAAGAGCCAATTAAGGCAGGAAAGTGAAAGACTCCCTAGGCCTCGGATACCCAAATACCGCCGGGGTCGGAAGAGAACAAGAGTTGGCCAACGGAGGCCGAGAGGAAAGAAGACGGAGAGGAGTCCGGCACAAGTAGTGGAAGGAATTACGGACTCAGCTGGGGTCCCCCGGTCGCCAACCCACGTCCCACCAGATGTAAGCCTCTGGGGTACTTTCCCAAATTAAACAAGCAGTTCAATAAAAAACGAAATAACCGATTTTCATATATTCTATTGGCCTTTTTCATGTGATGGACTAAGTAGCTTTCGGTACATAACCTACAAAAAGTATAGACCAATAATTTCAACCTCAAAACTCAATGTCCAAATATTGTAGTCATTTTAAACTATAAACGTGAAAGAATATTGCAAGACACCAAAATGGTCTTACTGTGGTTCAAGTGCTTGTCCTGTCTTAAACCAAAGCTTTCATGGTTGTTCAAGATAACTCTCATCAACACACCTACGGCGCTGGAAGATATGTGTCCATAATCACATTGCATAATCTACAATACATGAATAAAACACTAAGGAATTGTGTACCAGAAAATGTAATTCATGATTCTGTTGCACTTAAATCTTCCTAGAGATCAAGTTGCTATGGTCCCTACACGTCTCGAGATATGGTTATGTGCAGAGTGACAAAATAAGGGCAACAAATCCAGCATTTGTGGTTTGATAATGATGGGTTTTAAAAAAACTAATCATTACTAGTGCTTTTCTGTGGGTTGATTGGAATTGTTGTTCAATTGTTTTCATAAATTCAAGATGGCGGTAGTGAGAAATTTTAAAAAACATATATTTATTTATCGTATCCCTTTCAAGTGATCGTAATAAACCTTCGTACAATTAATCACTATAATATTTACCTATTGATACTGAAACTCTAGCTTACTTTTCGCAAAGACCGGTTGTTTGGAGCATCAGAAAGATAGATTCCTCTTGAGAAAATAATACACGCATAATCAATAATTTACGATACCTACGTACATCATAAATTTGGGGCAGATGGCCTCCATGTTCCACCCCTTGAAACAATCACCACCACCACTTCAATAAAATAAAATACCTGATATTATTTATATAATGATCAGTGTTGGTTGATTATGACTCCTCCTGTAGAAATAGCAACTTTCTGTATCGAATCACAGGAATTAAATTTAAGAAAAGTCAAATGTAGGCTACAGTTTCTACAGTTTGCGAAAAGTGAGCTAGAAATTCAGTGTCAATAACTAAAGACTATTATGGTGATTCATTGTACGAAGCTTTATTTCGATCACTTAAATAGAAGTTAAAATATGTTTTTAAAATTTCGCATTACCGCCATCTCAAATTTATGAAAACTATTGAACAATGCATATTTAAGTTACTAATCTTTGAATAAAGATTCACTGTCCCAAGTTTCACAGCTCTCGGATGATAAAATAGCCATAAAAGTTATTTAAACATATGAAAATCACATGGCCGCCATGTTGTTTGTGCGTTTATCAGGTTTATAAATGTTACATAGGAGTTCTTACTTAATAGTCTTCTATTACCATACAAAATTTCAGTTTATTTGTTGTAATATTTTCGGATATATTGAGAACCGGTGAAATAGATTGCATTAACATGTTGAATTGGTAAAACCTATTAAAATTTGAAAGGAACGGTCCCAGTCAGACGAGATAGTAGTAAGTCCTTTAGATTTTGTTAGGGGCCCACACACGCACACACACGGACAAAAGGTGATCTTGTAAGCCTATATTTCAGATGATAAAAAAATAGGCTAAATATGAGTCTTCATTTTATAAATTACTGACACGAACGACTCATTTAGTGAATGTGTATAATTTTAAAGCCTACTGCTGTTTGAATTGAATAGCATCACTAAATATTTCTTCCCAGCAAAGCAACTTATAGGAATTCCTTCTCTGTTTACTGTTAAAAGATGGTGTATTTTATCTCAAGAACCAAAAAAATAAACATCTTAAAAAGAAATACTTCCCGCAATTTTATCTTAACAACCATCCCAAAGTGACGCATAAGATATTACTGTAAATGTGGCTCTTAAGATAATCTTTTCCGGGCTAATTTAAGAAAGTTAAGACAACAGAACAATATTTATAATTATTATGAATCCAGGTGTATAAATGTACTAAAATACGCTTTTTTTTTAGCGTATGGCTTTTAGTGCCGGGAGTGTCTGAGGACATGTTCGGCTCGCCAGTTTTGTAGCTGCTTCGAGACGGACACCCAATGGGTGAGCTACAAGTACCGTTGGGGAGGAAAGTTGGATGGGAGGGTCGAGGAGTTGGAAGGTAGCGACTGTGGCCTATAGTTAGGGACCAACCCCGGCATTTGCCTGGAAGGAAGATGGGAAACCACAGAAGACCATCTTCAAGGTTGCCGGCGGGGGGATTCGAACCTCCTCGCCTCCCGGATGTGAGCGACTGCCAACAGTCATGCCGCAACGACCTCGGCTAACTCACCCGGTACTAAAATACGCTGAACGATCACAACGGATGAGCTGCATGTACTGAAAAACAAGCACCCATGGAGCGGACATAATGCTACTCCAAGAGCGGGAGACAATGTGGCGTCATGGTACTGATATCGCGCCAGGAGTTGGCAGTTGGGTTTGAACTGCAGATGTCCTCCCGCTCACTGCGTATCGCGCATTCCGAAAACATTAAGTTAGTCACTACTTGCTTCACTCACTCAGCACAGGGGCAGATGACCTCGTAGTTCCGTCCCTTAAAACCAACAATAACTAACTTCACTCAGCACATTCCTTCTTTCACTGGCTGCGTGTCGTGTGCTGCGATAACAACAATTGGTATGCAGGAAGCCGATATATTTAGGTCTGGAATAGGCGGGCCGCGCATAGGGTGGCCACCCGTCCCGCATTTTGCGAGACGTCCCGCATTTTAAGGTATTTTGTAAATGTCCCGCGCGGGACGGCATTTGTCCCGCAATTGTTTTGTTTTCTATCTGAACGAATTTTCGTCTTACTGTCATCGATGCGAATTTTCACAATAGGCGACCGTCCTGCCATCTAGCTTCAACTAAACATAGCGTAACAGTTGCCAACAATATAATCTTTGAAAGTGCAAAGAAGCAGGTTATAATGATGGTTTCAAAACAATGACATTCCTCAATGATCTGGCTAAAGAAAAATTGCAACAAGTTCAGAATGAGTTTCTAGGTTGGTATGAAGTGGCACTGAAATATCTCACCTCTAGATTTAATTTCTCAGATGAAAACATAGGCTACTATTTAAGATAAGTCTTATGTCTTTGAGGAAAGAAGTTGACTTTAACATTATTTTGAAACTTGTTCATGATTTGAAATTGGAAATGAAACTTGATGTTGATGAATTATATTCAGAATTTTCTCAGTTGAAAGAATCAATTAACATTCCTGCAAAAAACAAATGTGTAGAAGATTCTTGTTTGAAAAGATGGAATGTTATATTAAACTTGCTACCTGAATAAAAACAAATTAATGGTAATTTTTCAAAACTGGTACAGTTCTTGTGTTCTATTCCTCCATGAAATGCCTTTACAGAAAGAAGCTTTAGCCAGAGGAAAATTTCGTGGACAGACTCTAGGAACAGGCTTCATATGAATACTCTTAAATCAGAACTACAAATAAAAATACATTTCAGAATGAGTTGCACAGATATCTATAAGACAGTACTGAATGACAAAGACATTTCGGCTTGTGCAAGAAGTACCGTAACAATAAATACAGTTTCAAGCATGATAAGTGATGTGATAGTTTTATTTATGTCGAGGTTTTCTATATTTCTGTACTTAATAGTTATAACTAGAAGTTGAAATTTAGAAAAGGTATTGATAGAAAGTATGTCATGTAATTGATAAAACTAAGAAGTACCACAAATATGTATTCTTTCTTCTATTTCCAACGTTTTAAACTTGTGATAACATTTAAGCTATACACTGTTTAATATTTATTTTATTATTTTAGAAATTGTTGGCTTTTGTATGTTTTCAGTTAGATCAAGGGTCTTCAACCCACGGACTGAAAAATAAATCATATGATAAAGATGAGTGAAATGTATTTTTGTATGATATTACTTCAGTAAGGCCCCTACCCGGATCCGGCTGGATAAAGGGAAATGATGATGATGATTACTTCAGTAGGTAAGAGCACTCTTGGTCAAAAAAGAAGGAAACTGGCAACACAGTGCTTTTGAAAATGTTAAAATTTTTGTCTTTTTAAAATTACAGCTAAAAATGTAGCTGTCCCCCAAAATTGTGGAATGTCCCCCATTTTTGACTGTCTTGTCCCTCATTCCTCCCTTCAACGGGTGGTCACCCTAGCCGCGCATGCGTACTGCAAGACCCCCCGCACCACGTCACAGCGTGTTGAACTGCCTTCTCCTGACGCTATGACATTACCTGTCAACTTCGACAACTCTTAGACCACCACTGACACGAGGCAGATAAGCAATCGCGTTAGTCGAATCCTAGCTGTGATTAATGAACATAGCATTTCTTGGCTCTCAAAGCGGGTTAATTTAAGAGAGCGAGAGGACTCAGAACAGTGATTTAAAATGAACAATCATAGTAGAGGAAGGTACAATACTTAGTTTCTTTCTGCAGAGATATTTAAAAGAGACTATATAAACTCCAGTGTACTGCCCCTTCTAATGGTAAGTTATTCAGCTTTACTTTGAAAAATTGTGGAGATTGTGCTAGAGTGCGAACCGTGATAAAGGGTAGCGTGGTGACAATAGGCTTTCATTTCCGCACATATGTGCTCAATGTGAAATGTTTAAGATCAAAGAAGAAAGCTCTTTTTCTATGCAGAAACACGAACAACAAGAAACAAATCTCAAAGAAAAGGAATTAACCTAAGACTTTTTTATTTATCAACAAGAATCAAAATTGACAAATGTCTTTGTTTGTGCCAGTTTTGATTTTATAAAAAGTTTTAAACATTCCCCATGGAGACAGTATGTTATTGTACTCAATAACTAACTAACTAAACTGTGTACGAGAGTGGAAGTGGGAAGTGAATACATTTTGTTACATTTGCGGTTACGCTGATGGTTAAAGAGGGAGCAATGAAATATGAAGTCTACAGTTATTCACAAATATTTGACAATGGTAGATCAGACAGGAGATGTTAAGAAATTATCTATTCAGATAGCTGTACTGGCCAAACTCGCCAAGACAGTATGAAGTTATAGAAATGACTAATCATGACCATTGGAGAGGATTATTTGGGTATTGGCAACAAAAGAAAGGTCTCAGAAAATGTGTGAAATGGATTTGAACCCAGCCTATTTAACTCTACTGCCAATATCCCCTTTTGCCCTACAAAGACTTGCAACGACTGTGCTTGAATAGTGTTGTACTGAACCCGCTAACCACTGGTTCATGTGATATATTCCACCGCAAGGCATTTTTGGATGCATCACTTTTGAACGCACCCACTGACCGACCATGCTGTCGCTACATGCTAACATTCTTTGGAGTTATAAATGGTTGATCTTTTGACTACGGGGAAGACCACTATTAAATAATCTGAAGCTAAATTATGACACTTCTATTTTCTACGAAGCTCAGATATTATCACACAGTAATTCTGTATCATCGAAACATTCTTTAGAATGTGATTTCTGCTTTTGGTAAGGTAGTAACCTCGCAGATCCGCTAACCGGAACCAGACAGATGCTGCACGACCAGTGTAGTTACACGCTAATGCAGCGCATAGCTGAGAGCTTACCACATGTGCAGGGATTATCATCCAAGTTGGATGCCCGTTGTATTAAGTCCGTCTATAAGACGAGGTGACAGTCCGCCTGTAGGCGAGGGAAGCAATCCTAGTGCATCACACTTTATTTCAATTCGAACAGTGCACGATATTGTTAAATATTACAGCCGGAGAAGGCTTGTGCTACGAATTCTATGTATTTTTGGGAAAAGTGAGCATAACCGTGGAACGCCACATTTTCAGCCACGTGCTTGAACGTAATACTTCGACATCGTCGAGTGGCGATAAATACATCACTCCCAGTGAAACAATTAATAAACGAGTGGATTATTTCAACACTCGTAACTACGAATATTGCTTCAATCGCAAGTGCGATTATTTTTCAGTGAAACGCAACGCCGATGCAACGTGATTTGTGGGCAAGTGAGATCTGTATCAGTGAAGCAGATAACAGTGCATGGCCAATTTTTAAACCATCTGCGCCGTGTAGAAGCAGTGAGTTTAGTGCCACGTTAAAGCTAGCTTCCGTGAGATTGAGCTACGCTTATTCATTGTACCTTAAAGTGGTAAAGTCATATTTCAAGATGTCATATTTTGACGACCACGTGTACGACAATCCTTGTTACGCATCACCTGTGGAGATGATCTGTTAAGCCTCATAATGTGAAGGAGTGGACCAGAGAACTACAGCCGATGACGGAAGAACCATGGCTTTAGAATCGGCTAATCCAAGGAAGATGACGACTTTGAGGAGGAGTCTGGTTATATCATCACGACAACGACGAGGACGAGTAAAGGCCGTGGAGATGGATAGAGCCGATGTGGAGGCTCAGATTGGACAACCCTTGTCCGGAGACCAAAGCCTTATTATATCCCTCGGGTCGCTGGAACGACCGAGATGTAGACATCCTTTCTTGTGAGTCCGAAATATTAATTCCTTGTGAGGTTCTTTTGTGGTGTAGCTTAGTGTAGTTTATTGTAAATTATTGTAGAATCAGCCGAACTTCTTGACAAGCCATAGGTAGATTTTGTACTGTTAGAATTAATCCTTGTAGTTCACTTTCAGTGATTGTTAGTCACCTGTAGTGATTGAATTTCTCTTCGATCACGGCGCATTCTGAGGGACATCGCTACGATGTTATTTCTACCCCTGCTAAGCGTGACAGTAGTCTTGTTACTACGTTTCGTTCAACCCTAGGTGGGTGATCTTGTACAGTTATATGTGATGACGATCAGACGTCATGGCCCAGTGTTATTTTTATAACACCCCTTTCTAGTAAATGTTGTCACGCCACTGATTTAGTCAGAACAGCCCATATCGTTGGATAGCCGACTGTAGCTATCAGTTTTGTAATACTATGTCATTTTTTATTTTTGATGTGCTATGAAGCCATCCAGTTCAAGTTTGTACACATTCAGAGTGTTACAGTTCTGTATGCAATTTAGCATCGAACCAGCAACGAATTCCGTATCATTGGCAAACTTAGCAATTGTAAGATTTGCGCCTTTATAATGTTTATTTCGTGTCAGTGTTTCGACACAGTTGTTATTTTGGTTATATTTAGACAGAGCAGTTATGAACTGACATATCTGCACATGTCAAAGAGGTTCAGATTAAGTGGAATATCTATGTTTTTCTTTTCTTTGACTTTTCAAGCATGCTATATCTTTGAGCATAGTTTTAAGGCGTGATGTTAAGCCTAATGCTTGTGTAAATTTCTGTTGTTGCGCGTTGCCGCGGGGCGGCAGGAGGCTCCCGGGGGGGGGGGGGGGAGGGGCAGTGTGACAGTCTAGTGGCCTTGGACAAACCCCGCAGGGGAAAGGAGAGAGTGCCCACACCCTCTCGGTTACTCCCACGGCCATACATTAACAAAGCACCTGTGAGTCAGTGCGAGCCGGCCAGATAATACGCGAAAATTCTGGATGTGGAACCAACCAGAACATTCTCAATGCGGCAATGGGTTGTGACATTCGAACTTTCCAGGCCAGGGACTGATCCCATATAAACCAGCGAGCCGCGGCGAGGAGCAGTGTATTGGAGTGTATTGGTCAGCGTTAGTGCGTATTGAAGTGTGGCCGAGTGAGTGAGTGCGCAGCAGTACAGCGATTACTGCTGGACGTCTACGTTAACAGAGTGGAAGCCTGTCTGCCAGGGTGCAACTTTGAGTCAGGACTGTTAGTGCTTGGAGGTGTCGTGGTGCTTCGTGGAAGTCGTGGTCGTGGGATCGACACGGGACGAGCAACGTCACACAAGGAGCAGCAAGAGGACTCTGGAAGTAAGTGAAGTGGCAGTGGCAAGGCTGTAGAGAACCTGTGTAGACTGTACGTGTGAGTGTAAGCTGGAACACTGTAACGCCTCACGGACAGGGAGAACATAAATAGCGAGGACAGTGGTAGATTGTAAATGTGGAAACTAATAGTGACTAGTAGTGTTTTCTGAGGTTAGGCTCAGTGTGTGTGTATGTGTGCACGGTATATGTTTGTGGGCTGAAATAAAATTATATTTCTTTAGAGCAGTAATTGGAGTTGTGCTTTCTACCCACCGTAATCCAGTTAACAGAAGTGCCACTAGGGGGGTGGCACGTAACAACTGGTGTCAGAAGCCGGATTACGAACTCAAGCAAGCACAATAACTGAAGGCCCTGGTTTCATAACTCGTGCAGGTCATTAATTCACTAATTTTCCTGAGAGTGCATGCCTTTCACAAGTCAGACAATTAAAATGGATGCGCAAATACAACTCCTGTTAGAAAAGTTAACTTCCAAGATAGACGATGTACAGAAGAAGATGGAAGACGGCCGGAAGAGGATGGAAGAGCATTTCGAAAACTTTGGAAAGAAAATGACGGAACGTTTTGAAAACCTGGGAAAGAAAATGGTGATATATTCGGAAAATTTGGAAAAGAAAATTTGGGAAAGTTCCGAAAATTCTGAAAAGAAAGTGGAGCATGGAACTAGTAAGGACGAGCTGAAATCAGACCTGAAATCAACAACGGAGTATAAAAAGCTTGGAGGTGATATGGAAAGTGGCACGGCAGAGGACGCTGATGGCCAAGACAAACAGTTCGTGGAGTCCGGAGTTCGGAATGCTCAGCGAGTCAGGGACGAGCCACTGGGAAGCGTCACGGGCATGGAAATCGGGCCAAGGCTTAGCAGCTCTGATGGCAGGAACAGCGTCACGAGTGTGAGGACGCCGCACGTCGATGAGGCTTCATCATGGCAGATCTTCGAGACCGGGTTCGATACTGTGGCGAACCATGCCAGGTGCACGCTGGAGGACGGAGCCGTTCAGCTCATCACAGGACTTCGCCTGGCGGATGTGCTACACGACGTCCGGACGGAGACTGGGTACAACGGGATCGTCGCGACGCTGGAGGAGCATCGTGGGGACTACCAGCTACCTGCCATGTACCACCTACGGCTAGAAGGGAGGAACGGGCGCGCGAGTAAGTCAATTGAAGAGCTCGCGCGGCTGGCTCGCCTCCCGAGCACGTGCACCGAGAGGCGGCGTACATCTTCGTGGATGGGCATTGTGACGCCATGGTACGTGAGTATTCGACGCTCAGTGGAAAGCGCTACCCAAGACAGGTAAAGACCATCGTGTTGGGAATGGCGGCGGCGAAGAGGACAGCATGGGTGACGCCACCGAGGAGGAGTAACGCCGCTGGAGACGAAGAGGCGGTGGAGGTTGGCTACCCTCCACCAAACCAGCGTAAACCACCACTGGGACGCCGTTGCAGCAGGAAAGTCACCTGTTGGCTACTGAGTGAAAGAGGCCATCTAATTAGCAGCTGTCGGCGAGGAACAGCCTCACGGTTAGAAAAGCGAGTGACGGCCAGCCTAAACAGGGGCTTGTCAGCGCCGTCAATGCCACCCCCTCAGACCTTGGACAGCCTTTACGATGAACAACTCGAGGCGAGTTGCTTTAAGGAGGGGAGCAGTGTTGCGTGTTGCCGCGGGGCGGCAGGAGGCTCCGGGGGGGGGGGAGGGGCAGTGTGACAGTCTAGTGGCCTTGGACAAACCCCGCAGGGGAAGGGAGAGAGTGCCCACACCCTCTCGGTTCCTCCCACGGCCATACATTAACAAAGCACCTGTGAGTCAGTGCGAGCCGGCCAGAGAATACGCGAAAATTCTGGATGTGGAACCAACCAGAACAGACTCAATGCGGCAATGAGTTGTGACATTCGAACTTTCCAGGCCAGGGACTGATCCCATATAAACCAGCGAGCCACGGCGAGGAGCAGTGTATTGGAGTGTATTGGTCAGCGTTAGTGCGTATTGAAGTGTGGCCGAGTGAGTGAGTGCGCAGCAGTACAGCGATTACTACTGGACGTCTACGTTAACAGAGTGGAAGCCTGTCTGCCAGGGTGCAACTTTGAGTCAGGACTGTTAGTGCTTGGAAGTGTCGCGGTGCTTCGTGGAAGTCGTGGTCGTGGGATAGACACGGGACGAGCAACGTCGCACAAGGAGCAGCAAGAGGACTCTGGAAGTAAGTGAAGTGGCAGTGGCAAGGCTGTAGAGAACCTGTGTAGACTGTACGTGTGAGTGTAAGCTGGAACACTGTAACGCCTCACGGACAGGGAGAACATAAATAGCGAGAACAGTGGTAGATTGTAAATGTGGAAACTAATAGTGACTAGTAGTGTTTTCTGAGGTTAGGCTCTGTGTGTGTGTATGTGTGCACGGTGTATGTTTGTGGGCTGAAATAAAATTATATTTCTTTAGAGCAGTAATTGGTGTTGTGCTTTCTACCCACCGTAATCCAGTTAACAAAAGTGCCACTTGGGGGGGGGGGGGTGGCACGTAACACTATTATATCTGGGACATGATAACAAGGCCAGTTTTCTAATAGGACTTTCTGCATGAAAGCTGCCTGCCTTCAGTGATGTGTATTTTCTAAACTGTCCGTGTGAATGATTGCGAGTAGCGAGGCTAGCTCGAATCATGGACAGGTGTTTACAGTTCCCAGCATGCAGTGTACTAGAGCACACTCACTCAGTGAGACCATAACTTTCAGACTCTTTGACAATGCTTATAGCATTACTAACATTTAGATGATGTGTCTCATATGTAGGTCAATGTCCAGGCCACCATTTTGTAATGATCATATGTTTTGCTACTTAGAGATGACTGGCGAGGAGCCATGTGTTTGCATCGCTACTAGAGCGAATATCTTTCTTCTCCATCTGAGAATGTTTTCACGTTGTGTGAAGGTTTATTTATGGTAATTAAGAGGCTAGATGAGACACCTGTTTAGAGGCTATATTTATGTGTGTCCAGACTTCGATTCTGTTGACTGTGTTATTGTAGGGAGGTAACTGATGTTTATGCCAGGCCTTACCCAGAGGTAAATTAAGTGAGCCGAGAGCCACTAATAACCTGTGTTATTGTTATGTCCGAGCGGGAGAGCTTGTTGACGGTGTTTTATAGCAGAGATTGATCTCACACGAGACTGCTACTGCTGATCCCATGGTATTCAGGATTGTCAGCCTATTCGTCATAAACCAACGATAATTTAAACCAGCGATTTTTATAATCAGTAACGTCATTATTATTAACCTGATGATAATTAACTACTCATAGCATTTAACCCTGATTTTCTTGCATTTTGGACCTGATGGCTGGCACTTGCTTTGTGCACACTTCTCTTGTGGAACTAATCTAGGACAGATGACACTAATTTTTATCGACGGAGTGCTTCCGCGACCTTTACTCAGTAGCTGGTGGAGCGTGAGCCTCATGCGACGTTAGACGTAGTTTTCACTACGCAATCGCCAACGTAAATCACATGCACGTAGATGACACTGGCTTACAAACAGTAACCCAGGGCGAAGGCAGGAATAATAATGTTTGCGGTCTTGTTTTATTTATTTCAAGTGTATGATAACCTTTGTTTACCCTTTACTTAGATTATAAGAGGGCATTTAATGTTTTTGTTTGACGGCTTGTCATGTAGATTTTGTATTAAATTGTTTTTGCTTTACGGACGTCATCGCCGTAAATTTTGTATTAATTATTAGGAATTAGCTAGATTTATAAATAAATGTAAACGAGGAAATGGTATCATACTAACTTAGATTTGCTATTGCTACCCTGTTAAATGTAAATTCCGTTATTAGCTTATTTTGTAACTTGACTTAGAGACTATTGCCGTACCATTTACCCAGCGTTGCTGTTGTTGCTTTACTTTGTCAGATAGATCTTTCGCGAGGGTTTACAGTAGTTTACAGTTAGGATACTGATCTTTTATTTTTATTTATTTATTAGTTTGCGGATTAGCCGATAGAAACCCTCCGAACTAGGCTAGGTATCTGAATATTTTAAATAAATATTTCTACAAGTTTTACATAAGTCTGGAAGTTTAATTTCTCAGTCTAGCTTTAGGGGGTGTATTTTCTTGGGCTGTCTATGAAATTTTAGCAACCATGTTACCACGGATCCCCTGGATCATGGATTTCTCGTGCCGCTGTGGCCTATAAGAAATTCACCCAATCCTCATGGCACATGGGTCCGGCAGGTGAGGTGTTAGGGATGTCGTTTCGGCTGTTGGCAACCCTGATAGCTCCTCTGACGGGTACATAACTACTATCTATTCTTTTCTTTGGCGCCCAACCAGTTGTGCCGATGTAGACATGGTAACCTCCTATTCCATGCTCTTTTTATGAGGATTTTATTGTGATTAAAGATAAATTGACTGGACTGGGACGAACTTAAGGAGTCGTACTGCAGATCAATTAACCGTATGGCATTCGTGCTTGATTTAAGTCTATGGGGTGAGACTTTGTAGTATAGATAATTAGAGGATAGGTTTTTCTTGATGATGCCTCATCCTGAGTAAATGTAAGACTTTGCTTTGTTGTTAATTTAAATGTAGAAGCACTTAGTTCGCATACTCCAGCAGTACTTGGAATATTTATTCAGGAGAAAGCAGGCTGTCTACACCGCAAAAGTAACTAGTCATAGCTGTAAGTTTTCTGGAATGCTCCTTCTGTTCTCTCATATATTCTTGTGTCATGGATGAGGAGACGATTCGTCGTGTGATGGGGGAGGTGTTGGCTGTGGTTAACACCAACCTCCAGCAGATGAGGGCTGAGTTAGGAACTGTAAGTGGAAATGTTGCACAAGTCCGGGGTGACTTGGGCGTGAATACTCAGTCTGTCAATAATGTTAGGACTGATATTACAGATGTTAGGGCTGATCTTGAAGCCAATACTCAAACTGTTAATAACGTTAGGGCTGATCTTGAAGCCAATACTCAGTCTATTGATAACGTTAGGGCTTATCTTGAAGCCAATACTCAGACTGTAAACAATGTTAGGGCTGATCTAACTCAGGTCAGGGCTGACATAGATGCTCATAGGGAAGAAGCTAGGAATAGCCTTACAGCAGGTTTAGCCGCAGTTAGAGTTGACATCTTGCGACACCAACAGAATGCTAATGATAGAATAGATCATTTAACCGACCAAATGAACCTAGCAAAGGAAGATGTTCAGACCAAGTTAGGCGAACATACCACTCAAATTAAGGCGAACATAAATATAGTTCAGGTCGATATGAGGGCTGACTTGGATCACACTAGAGAAGAGTTTGGTCATCGACTCGCAAACGTCGAGGGATTCATCAACAATGTCAAGAGGGACATCGCTGCAGTCAATGTATGATTAACCTTGATGAGAGGAGCAGCATACGCCGTAAACGCTAACGTGAAAGCTATCGCTGACGTCATGATTGAATTCAGGGAAACACTAGCGACAAATACGAAGAACGTTACTCAGTTAACGGACACCGTGGGAGAGTTACGTGAAACTATACACACTCATAGAGAAGAGACGAAAATTGATATCTCAATATTAAGAGGAGGTCTTAACGAACACAAACACGTTGTAGAAGGTCAAGTAGCTCGTGTTCGAGACGAAGTAAGGGAACATCGAGGGGACGTCACAGAGGTTAAGGAGGACGTTTACCAGGTCAAAGAGGACGTATCTAAAGTCGATACGGAAGTAGAATCCGTGAAGAAAAGGTTAGAAGAAGTTGCACTGACAGAGCGCCTTCAACTTAGCCACAACCTTAGGACAGAGATTCGAGAGGTCGACACAAACCTCAAAGGGAAAATCGAGAGGGTAGAACTGCAATTAAACGATCTTGGAAGTAAGATTGAGGCAAGGAATACTCCAGGGCTCGAAACTATAGAGAAACGTTTGGATAGGTTGGAAGCTCAACCGAGAGAGACTCGAACTTCCACACTGTCAACTGAAACGCAGAATACACCAGGACCACAGTTCGTACAATCGACATCGTCCGGTATTCAACCGAGCGCGCCACCCGAAACACAACCATTCAGATTCGCAGACACCATGCGCAATGAAACATCACCATTCACGAGGTCATACTGCGGTGATAATGTAAACGTGAATACCCAATCAACGCTGAATTACAATGCTAATCCATTTAGACCAGCACAAACTCAGCATAACCAAGGCAATGTGATGATCATACGATCAAGAGAAGAGCAACCAGGTCGATTCTCAGGTACTGGTAGCAGCATTACACCAGTCGAATTTTTGGCAAATGTAGAATTATCTACGTGACACTATGGTGACACCGGAAAGAGAGTTCAGAGTCATAGAGCGTCTTCTTGTAGGTCAAGCTAGCACCTGGTTAAGGGCCTTTAAATACTCTTTTACTGGATACCAGGACTTCAGGGAAGCTTTGTTACGCACTTATTGGTCAAGCGATATACAGTAGAGTATCAGAGCGGAGATGTACACTCGCCGACACAGCTCAAATACGCCTACGCGTTATGCTAATTACTTTGCAACCCAGCTGACGAAACTCAGATGTCTTCAACCCCCACTATCAGAGCAGGATTTAGTGAACACTATCATATGGCAATATCCAGCCGATGTTCAAAGAGTGTTAATTGCTGCGGGAGCAACAACCTTCCAGCAATGTGACCAGATTCTGAGGCGTTTGGACGCAAACGCTGAACAATTTGCAAGCCACCGTCCAACCAAAGGAGAGACACGCCACGTGAACTTGACTGCTGTGGACAAAGTTAGTCAGACGCCACAGCAAACTCAGACTCAGAATGAGAATAGAGGAAGTCACAATCCCAATCGAAGTGACTGGAATGATACCCCATATGCAAGAGGGAGACAACAAGGTGACAATAGAGGATATTGGAACCGACGTTTTAACCAAGGGACGAGCGACAACCGTCGTCACGACAACGACCGTCGTGGGACAGGAGAAAATCAGCGAGGAAGAGGAAGTATTCGTCGAGACTATCGTCATAGCGGAGGCTATCGACGCGATAGAGATCCTAGGTGGAGGGCCGATCGAGACTGGCGAGGACGTGCACAGGAGAGTCGAGAATACATCCGACAACTCGACAATCAACGAGAAGAGGTGGATCAGAACCGCACATCGAGGGATGCACGCGAAATTCCAGAGGAAGACATGGAGCATGACCAGCCCAGTACTTCCCAGGGAAAAAACGCCGAAAAGGAAATAGGTTCTGGCCTGATTGTTCGCAGAGTAACAGCCACCATCTTACTCTGGGAGCCAATCCAGGAGGATCTTTTGGATGAAAGACGATCGACGAACCACGACTACGAATTGACACGTCTACCGAAGATAACGGCTACTTTAAATGAATGCCCAGTAACCATTCTCATCGATACAGGGGCCATTTCTGCTGATTGCCATGCCCGATTGAAAGCGAACTCTGAGGTGACAGAGCTGCCAGTTTCTGCGGTAAGAGTCAGAGGAGTTATACCTGACCGTGTTGTAACGTGCAAAACTCAGATTTTGTGCACATTGAAAATTTCGTGCCACGTGTACTTGCACCAATTTTTATTCATGAAGGACTGCATCATGACGCCATCTTAGGCGCAACTTCATACGCAAATACGATGGAATCATTGATATGGGACGTAATACTGTGGAATTTAAAACAAACGAGCCTATTCAGATGAATTTACTGGTGGATGATCCGGAAATTGAATCCGAAGTCAACATAGTTGAAGAGTTGAATGGCAAGCGAAATGGTAAGACACAAAACGCCGAGGAAGAGGCAGAACAATTATCAGCACCCGTACAGGAGAAATTGGAGGCACTTCTGACTGAATTTAAAGATATTTTTGATACCACACCTGGTGAGATACTTGATTATGAGTACGACCTGATTGTACTAGACGATTCTCCATTTCAGAAGAAGGTTTACCCTATCGCGGAGAAACACCGAGAGGAAGCTGCTAGGAAGATCCATGAGATGGAAGCAGCCGGTATTATCAAGAAAGCACCGACTTCATATGTGAATCCTATAACGCCTGTAGTTAAGGTGGATGGCAGTCTAAGGCTTTGTTTAGATGCCAGAGCTTTGAATGAACGCTTAGCTCCAGAGCACGGCAGACCACCAAAGATCAGAGATCTTCTACGAAAATTTAAGGGAAAACGAGTATTTTCATCGTTAGACTTGGTACAATCCTACTATCATATCAGATTGTCCGAGCATACTCAGAAGTAGACGGGGTTTTTGTTCGATCAGACCACGTACGTTTTCCGAAAACTACCTTTTGGACTGAAGAATGCAGGAGCTGCATTAATTAGAGCACCCGATGCGAAGCTGACTCCTGAAGTGAAGAGGAAAGTCATATTTTATGTGGATGACATCATAATAGCTTCAGAGACGAAAGAGGAACATTTAGCTACCTTACGCCTTGTATTTGATAATCTTCGACAGGCTAATTTCAAGGTGAAGTTCGACAAGTGTCGATTCTTCCAGAGAGAAGTTAAATTCGTGGGACACATAATCAACGGAGATGGATATAGGCCGAATCCGGCGAAGATCAGAACCACCGCAGCATTTCCGACACCAACCCGTGTCAAACATGTGAGGCAGTTTTTGGGGATTCTCCAATTTTTTGCTGCTCATTGTGAGAGGTACTCCGAAACGGTCGCACCACTTCAAGGTCTACTTAAGAAGAATTGCCGATGGGCATGGGACGAGATGTGTGAGACAGCTTTTCAGAAGGCTAAACAGATGCTTGTGAACGTAATCCAGTTGGAATATCCAGACTACTCCCGGAATTTCATCTTGGAAACTGACGCATCCGCCGTGGGAATCGGAGCAATCTCATTGCAGGAAGACGAGGAGAAGAAACGTCACTACATCGCTTTCCTAAGCAGACGTTTGAGAGTCCATGAAACTCATTATTTTACCACGGATATTGAGGCACTTGCGATTGTCTATGCATTGGAGTACTGGCAGAAACTTCTGTTAGGCCAGAAGATCATAGTGAGGACCGAACATCATGCGCTGACTTTCATTTTACGAACAAGACTGGCAAGCGACAGGATTACACGTTGGGCACTGTTTCTTCAACAGTTTGATCTAGAAATTGTTTACCGTCCTGGCAGAGAGAATGTGTTGGCCGACATTCTCAGCCGAAATCCTGAAGCCACCGTGAATGCCATTGACGTCGAGGGAGAATGCGAGGAACACCTTCGCCGACTTCGTCATTTACCTGAAGGACAACGACGCGAGGAGGAACTGAGGTATATCATTCGTTTTTTTGGAAAACCGAATGGACGCCCAGGATGCCAATTATGCTCAGACAGCTGCTATCGCCGGTGATTATTTGATCTACCATCGTGTCTTATATAAATTTGTCGGTGAGGACCACACTCAATTGCGTGAAGTAATTCCACGAAGATACCATAAAACTGTTATTCTTTTGGTACATCTATCTATTGGACACGGAGGGACTGATAAGACCATAGCAACGATTAAAGAGTCCTTCACTTGGAAAGGGTTAGGAACCTCCGTTAGACAGTGTTTACGTGCTTGCGACGCATGCCAGCGTAACAAGTACACGTCACGTTGAAAGAACCACCTAGACCCGTACTCCCAACTCAACCGAGGGAACTATACGCGCAGGATCTTTATGGACCGATCACAAAGGCTCGCCGAGGGAACCGCTTCATCGTCGTAACGATTGACGTGTTTACCAAATGCACGATGCTCCACCCTGTACAGAAAGCCACTGCACACCAAATTATACAAAGGATAAGACGACAAGTGATACCGGAGGCAGGGAAGCCACAATTCCTGTTGACTGATCACGGATCACAGTCTACTTCTGCTGAATTTGCTAACGCTATGATTGATTTGGAAATAGGACACCTACTATCTTCAATTCGCCACCCTGAGAGCAATCCGGCAGAATGCGTTATGTCGACTATTGCAAAATTTTGTCTTTATACTGTCAGGAGGAACACTGGCGTTAGACTGAAGTCCTTGTGATAATGGCAAACTGTATAAATTCAACTGTCCATGAAAGTACTGGTCAAATACCCATGGTCTTGCATTTGAACCAGACGCCGATGAGAATATGGAACCGAGTGATTGTAACACCACCGTGTTTACAACCCTCACGCGCAAGCAGACTTCAACCTGCGAGGGACACTTTGGACAGACAAGCTGCGAAACCTTTGAGGAGAACGAGACGCCAGAGATTCAGAGAACCATTGGTCGCTGGTGACCTTGTTCTTATAAGGAGACCCGGAATATCGAATCCTATAGATCGAGTATACGGGAAATTTCTATCATTGTATTATGGACCTGATCGTGTTCAAGAACCCCTGAACAATGGAAGTTATGTGATTGAAGATCTTCAGACTGGAGAGCGCATTGGAATCTTCAACGCAGCTAACCTGAAAAAATATCACCAAGCTTGAGCTTGAATTGGAGACAAATAAAAATGCATTCCTTCATTTTTATTTGAAACGACGGAGAGGCAGATGAACCCGCTAACCACTGGTTCATGTGATATTTTTCACGGCAACGCATTTTTGGATGCATCACTTTTGAACGCACCCACTGACCGACCATGCTGTTGCTACATGCTAACATTCTTTGGAGTTATAAATGGTTGATCTTTTGACTACGGGGAAAACCACTATTAAATAATTTGAAGCTAAATTATGACACTTCTATTTTCTACGAAGCTCAGATATTATCACACAGTAATTCTGTATCATCGAAACATTCTTTAGAATGTGATTTCTGTTTTTGGTAACGTAGTAACCTCGCAGATCCGCGAACCGGAACCAGACAGACGCTGCACGACCAGTGTAGTTACAAGTTAATGCAGCGCATAGCTGAGAGCTTACCACATGTGCAGGGATTATCATCCAAGTTGGATGCCCGTTGTATTAAGTCCGTCTATAAGACGAGGTGACAGTCCGCCTGTAGGCGAGGGAAGCAATCCTAGTGCATCGCACTTTATTTCAATTTGAACAGTGCACGATATTGTTAAATATTACAGCCGGAGAAGGCTTGTGCTACGAATTCTTTGTATTTTTGGGAAAAGTGAACATAACCGTGGAACGCCACATTTTCAGCCACGTGCTTGAACGTAATACTTCGACATCGTCGAGTGGCGATAAATACATCACTCCCAGTGAAATAATTAATAACCGAATGGATTATTTCAACATTCGTAACTACGAATATTGCTTCAATCGCAAGTGCGATTATTTTTCAGTGAAACGCAACGCCGATGCCACGTGATTTGTGGGCAAGTGAGATCTGTATCAGTGAAGCAGATAACAGTGCATGTCCAATTTTTAAACCATCTGCGCCGTGTAGAAGCAGTGAGTTTAGTGCCACGTTAAAGCTAGTTTCCGTGAGATTGAGCTACGCTTATTCATTGTACCTTAAAGTGGTAAAGTCATATTTCAAGATGACATATTTTGGCGACCACGTGTACGACAATCCTTGTTACGCATCACCTGTGGAGATGATCTGTTAAGCCTCATAATGTTAAGGAGTGGACCAGAGAACTACAGCCGATGACGGAAGAACCATGGCTTTAGCATCGGCTAATCCAAGGAAGATGACGACTTTGAGGAGGAGTCTGGTTATATCATCACGACAACAACGAGGACGAGTAAAGGCCGTGGAGATGGATAGAGCCGATGTGGAGGCTCAGATTGGACAACCCTTGGCCGGAGACCAAATCCTTATTATATTCCTCGGGTCGTTGGAACGACCGAGATGTAGACATCCTTTCTTGTGAGTCCGAAATATTAATTCCTTGTGAGGTTCTTTTGTGGCGTAGCTTAGTGTAGTTTATTGTAAATTTTTGTAGAATCAGCCGAACTTCTTGACAAGCCATAGGTAGATTTTGTACTGTTAGAATTAATCCTTGTAGTTCACTTTCAGTGATTGTTAGTCACCTGTAGTGATTGAATTTCTCTTCGATCACGGCGCATTCTGAGGGACATCGCTACGATGTTATTTCTACCCCTGCTAAGCGTGACAGTAGTCTTGTTACTACGTTTTGTTCAACCCTAGGTGGGTGATCTTGTACAGTTATATGGGATGACGATCAGACGTCATGGCCCAGTGTTATTTTTATAACACCCCTTTCTAGTAAATGTTGTCACGCCACTGATTTAGTCAGAACAGTCCGTATCGTTGGATAGCCGACTGCAGCTATCAGTTTTGTAATACTATGTCATTTTTCATTTTTGATGTGCTATGAAGCCATCCAGTTCAAGTTTGAACACATTCAGAGTGTTACAGTTCTGTATGCAATCTAGCATCGAACCAGCAACGAATGCCGTATCATTGGCAAACTTAGCAATTGTAAGATTTGCGACTTTATAATGATTATTTCGTATCAGTGTTTCGACACAGTTATTATTTTGGTTATATTTAGACAGAGCAGTTCAAAGAGGTTCAGATTAAGTGGAATATCTATGTTTTTCTTTTCTTTGACTTTTCAAGCATGCTATATCTGTGAGCATAGTTTTAAGGCGTGATGTTAAGCCTAATGCTTGTGTAAATTTCTATTATATCTGGGACATGATAACAAGGCCAGTTTTTTAATAGGACTTTCTGCATGAAAGCTGCCTGCCTTCAGTGATGTGTATTTTCTAAACTGTCCGTGTGAATGATTGCGAGTAGCGAGGCTAGCTCGAATCATGGACAGGTGTTTACAGTTCCCAGCATGCAGTGTACTAGAGCACACTCACTCAGTGAGACCATAACTTTCAGACTCTTTGACAATGCTTATAGCATTACTAACATTTAGATGATGTGTCTCATATGTAGGTCAATGTCCAGGCCACCATTTTGTAATGATCATATGTTTTGCTACTTAGAGATGACGGGTGAGGAGCCATGTGTTTGCATCGCTACTAGAGCGAATATCTTTCTTCTCCATCTGAGAATGTTTTCACGTTGTGTGAAGGTTTATTTATGGTAATTAAGAGGCTAGATGAGACACCTGTTTAGAGGCTATATTTATGTGTGTCCAGACTTCGATTCTGTTGACTGTGTTATTGTAGGGAGGTAACTGATGTTTATGCCAGGCCTTACCCAGAGGTAAATTAAGTGAGCCGAGAGCCACTAATAACCTGTGTTATTGTTATGTCCGAGCGGGAGAGCTTGTTGACGGTGTTTTATAGCAGAGATTGATCTCACACGAGACTGCTACTGCTGAGCCCAAGGTATTCAGGTTTGTCAGCCTATTCGTCATAAACCAACGATAATTTAAACCAACGATTTTAATAATCAGTAACGTCATTATTATTAACCTGATGATAATTAACTACTCATAGCATTTAACCTTGATTTTCTTGCATTTTGGACCTGATGGCTGGCACTTGCTTTGTGCACACTTCTCTTGTGGAAGTAATCTAGGACAGATGACACTAATTTTTATCGACGGAGTGCTTCCGCGACCTTTAGTCAGTAGCTGGTGGAGCGTGAGCCTCATGCGACGTTAAACGTAGTTTTCACTACGCAATCGCCAACGTAAATCACATGCACGTAGATGACACTGGCTTACAAACAGTAACCCAGGGCGAAGGCAGGAATAATAATGTTTGCGGTCTTGTTTTATTTATTTCAAGTGTATGATAACCTTTGTTTACCCTTTACTTAGATTATAAGAGGGCATTTAATGTTTTTGTTTGACGGCTTGTCATGTAGATTTTGTATTAAATTGTTTTTGCTTTACGGACGTCATCGCCGTAAATTTTGTATTAATTGTTAGGAATTAGCTAGATTTATAAATAAATGTAAACGAGGAAATGGTATCATCCTAACTTAGATTTGCTATTGCTACCCTGTTAAATGTAAATTCCGTTATTAGCTTATTTTGTAACTTGACTTAGAGACTATTGCCGTACCATTTACCCAGCGTTGCTGTTGTTGCTTTACTTTGTCAGATAGATCTTTCGCGAGGGTTTACAGTAGTTTACAGTTAGGATACTGATCTTTTATTTTTATTTATTTATTAGTTTGCGGATTAGCCGATAGAAACCCTCCGAACTAGGCTAGGTGTCTGAATATTTTAAATAAATATTTCTACAAGTTTTACATAAGTCTGGAAGTTTAATTTCTCAGTCGAGCTTTAGGGGGTGTATTTTCTTGGGCTGTCTATGACCTTTTAGCAACCATGTTACCACGGATCCCCTGGATCATGGATTTCTCGTGCCGCTGTGGCCTATAAGAAATTCACCCAATCCTCATGGCACATGGGTCCGGCAGGTGAGGTGCTAGGGATGTCGTTTCGGCTGTTGGAAACCCTGATAGCTCCTCGGACGGGCACATAACCGAGAGTAAATATCATCACGAACATCTTTAATTACCAAACACTCAATTCAAGAATGCTTGCCAGAAATTGACGAAGGGGATGAAATTGAATAGACTTTTGATTAATGTATTGCTTAAAACCCCAAAATGTTGTATTTTACATTTTTGTACTATCTTTTTTTTAGATTGTTCTACCTCAACATTAAAATAAATTAAATTACACATTGCAACCATCAAAATTAATGATCTTAACTTGAGAATCGAATTGTGTCATTAAGTTTAAACCACAGGATCCTCAATTACTGTTACGCATCCAGAGTCTGAGATATCAGATAACTATTTGGTAAATAGGGTAAACACTGCCTTGAATAATAGTTTGGTTGTTTGTTTGGTTCCTCAGTTTAGGGGCTGCTACAACGCGGCCATGTAGCCCCGTGTACTTTAGTGTGTGTAGAACCTGTCTGATAACCGGTGTTAATTCTGTGGCTGTATTAATGTGTGTTATCTGTAATTCAGGTAAGGACTGCAGACGATCAATTTCAAGTAGTTCCTACTTTTGCTACCAAATGCTACCATCTACGACACCTAGCTGTGAACTTGGCTACTACAGTAGATGCCACCACAACCGGCACCTGGCGACGAACGTTGGAAATTAAAGAGCGTTAATCAAATCTAACCTACAAATTTAGCTTCACACAATTGTAGTTAATGGAAGGTTCTTTTACATGTCAAAAATCTATAACATGGGCGCGCCGGCTTTACTTCCCCTCCGAAGGAAGGCATACTGACAAGTGAGGGATTTTTACGCTCTTAAAAAATCCGACGACTTCGGCTTAGTATTGGTTTGGCAGAACATCTTAAGCGCACATCTCAAGAAAAAATGTCGGCCATATTTATTGTAGCAGAAGCCCCGCGGGGTAAGGAGGATACAGTGATGACACAGTGCAAGTTGCACATAAGTCAAGCAGCATTGCGTGCGCTACCTGTCTTAGAAGCGCAGATAAGCGTCATGTCACCACGGACAGCTAATGTAGCTGAGTCATATCCTACTCGCACAACTGTACTGCTCGGGTCTAAGCTGCGTGAACCTGAGAGGAATGTGCATCGTTGATTATGAGTAGTGGTGTTGACGAGTGATGAGTTTTCTCGGTCCGTGCATGGTACAGAACTAAAAACATTGGTCGGTGACTCACTCACTCATTCCTAACACCACAGTGGTTTGAGCAATGGCCCAATGAAAGCAGTATTGGAATAGAAAGGAATACCATATATCACGGTGGGCTGTTGACAGATCCTTCTCTTCTCGCCCGACCCTTCTCTGCTCTTTCCCCTCATCCCGCAAGTTCATAGAGCTTGGAACGACCTGTACCTGTCAACGAAGCAGAGTGACGTGTGACACAAGTAAAGAGAGAATAGTTCCCATCTCGACCGCCGGCAATCAATTCGTGAAAGGGTAATAACATCTTATCTGATCTTATGCAACCATATCTACTATTAATAAACAAGTGTAGTGTTCCAAGGTTAAAAGCTCGGTCGGCAGCTTCGGTGGCGTAGTTGATATCATGCTAAGCTTCTATGCCCAAGATCGCGGGTCCAAACACGGCCCAAGTTGTCGGATTTTTAAGAGCGTTAAATATCCCTCAGTATGCCTTCCTTCGGAGGGGAAGTAAAGCCGGCGGTCCCATGTCATAGATTTATGAAAAAAAAAGTACCTTCCTCTAACTCCACTTGTGGAAGCTAAAATTTGTAGGTTAGTTTGATAACGCTATATTAGTTGCAACGTTCTTCACCAGGTGCTGGCTGCAATAGCATCTAGTATGCATGTCCGCAGCTAGGTGTCGTGGACGGTAGCATTTGGTGGCAAAATTAGGAACTACTTGAAAAATTAATCGTCTTCAGTCTTTCTACCTGAATCACAGATAACACACACTAATACAGCCATCATAATTAACACCGGTTATCAGACAAATTCTACACACACCCTAAGTACACGGGGCTACATTACCACGTTGTCGCAGCCCCTAAACTAAGGAACCAACCAACCAGACAGACAGACAAACCCAGCGGGATTTCGAAATACGGTGTAGTCAATGTGCTAGCCCGAACCAATATGAGTTGATGAGAAAGGAAAGAGGAAGGTCGCGGTTGGGCTGATTGAGCACACGGGTTGAAATCGGGGAGAATTTCTAAATACGCGTCCGGTCAGTTCACTCCCGTAAATTTGCTTATATTACCGCAAATTTAGGCGGTGACATAACCCTGAGGATCACAATCTGTCAGTTGCTACAATGGTGACAGCCCAGCTGTGTGATAAGCGAGCAGAGATTTGCTGTTGACAGGCTTATCATACCATACACACTGAACGCAAACAACTCAATACATACCGTGGCTGAACTTAGTTCACGAAAAAATGTAGATCAGCCAACGGAAATAAAGCATCTACTTCTTGTACAGTAATTTAACTGATCGGTATTAGTTTAAAATGACTGATAAACAGATCAGTCTGTCAACAATATAGATATACTGGATTGCCTGAATGTATAAGTATGTCAAACAAGGAACATTCGCAGTGTCAGAGATTATAATATCGAAGAAAAGAAGAAGAAGAAGAAGAAGAAGAAGAATGAGAAGAAGAAACTTTCAGCAGTAAACAAAGTTTATTTTACCAATTTTAGGTGCCCACAGTAGTAATATTATACAGTACACGTTTAGAGTTTGGAAAAGAAGGCAGTGGCAAATTACTTCACTTATAGCTCTGCCTTGTGTTTTTATGGGTTCCTACCCACATAACCTGCGGTAATGTATATGAGGATCCAAGCAACCTCCGGGCGGACTACTTAACAGACAATTGCAGATCATAATAATAATATCGTATGGCATCGGATGCCGGGTACAAGCTTTATTAATTGATGCCCAGAGGGCAGCTTGCATGTCGAATTTATCGCTCCTTGGATGCGCTATGAAAGTCAAGGAGGTTAGATATCTAATCTCCTTGACACTATAGTGATTTCTAGTGGAGAAAGGAGGAACTTTCTGTGTTGGCTGAAAATTCCGTGATTAATTTTGCCATTATGAACAAGGCCTCCTGAATTCAAAAGGGTTCTGTAACATGCCAACAACGTATGACATGCGTACCACGATTGTTGCCGCCTTTCAAAAATCACTTACCACGGCCAGGAGCGAACCTGCAAACTTGGGGTTGGCAGTCCAACACGATAACCACTCACCCACAGTGGCAAGCAATTGCAGATAAAAGTGGTAAAATAACGTTGACCATTCACTTTAAAATTAACTATCATTTACACAAAGAATGTCAGTTCACAAACATGACGAGAGCACCTCTACATCTACGCTAAAATCTGCCACTTCAAGGCACTGACTCCCACGCCTTCCTCAAATCACTTCCCCACTTCTTTCTCTTAGCCTCTCATTGATGAAACAAATTTCAACTGAAAAGTATACCGAAGCAAGGAAGGGCGCTTGTAGTTTTACGTGACCGTTAATCGTGTGATCATGAGCCACGGGACCTTCTTTTTACGTGGAATCCGAACCACAGGACATGGCATTTCACTTCGAAAATCTCACATGTATTGACCGGAAATCGAACCCGGTCCACCTTGGTGAGAGGCAAATAGCTTCATCGCTGCGCCACCAAGCCCCCGAAAAGTATACTGATAATGGTTCTAAAATAGTTATATTAAGTTAGGCTATATCCCGTAGCATAGCCGTGTTCGTTAATTCGCGCACCATGACTGCACGGGGAAGCTGGGCATCTGGAAATACGAGGTTCGAATCTTGGCGCTAACAGCGGCCACCTGAGTGTGGTTCATATGGGTCTTTCCACACTCATCCAGGCAAAGTTCCAATTTCTGGGGCACATGTCCCGACCCTAGACTTTAAAAATACAGCTACACACACTACTTCTGTCACCACAGGTTATCAGAAAAATCAACATACAACCAAGTACACGAATCTGATGACCAAGATATCCAAATCCCCTAAAATGAATTAACAACAAGTAAAATAGTTATCTCACAGATTTCTCCTTCGTTTTGTTTTAGACTAGTACGTTCGATAACGAAATGTTTAATAAAATACTCTCCGCTACGAAAGAAACGAATTGTAAGGTGTTCACTTATTTACAACATCGTAACACTCATTGTACGCCAAGAAGTGGATTTTTCATGATCGTATTGATGACCAAAGAGACTTTCAGCTGCGTGGCGCAGTAGTAACGTTTTCGCCTGCCGCAACCAAGGTTGCAGGATAGAATCCTGGCGCAGCCAGTTGGCATTTGAGGGTGCGCAAATGCGAGGGAGCCGTGTCAGAAGATTTACAGACACGTTAAAGATTCCCTTCGGGGCTAAATTCCGGCACCCCGGCGTCTTTTAAAAGCCGCAGTAGTTAAAAGAGACGCAAAACCAATAACATTATTATTATTATTATTAGACTTTCAGCTATTAGGTTGTGTTGTATACGTTAAGCAAAAACCTTGCGAAGCGAAAAGCCATATATCCAAGAGCACGGTTGAGGAAAAGTGAGCTTCTTTTACATGCCATAAATCTATGGGCCCGCCGGCTTTACTTCCCCTTCGAAAGGCACACTGAGGGATTTTTAACTCTTAGTCGAAAGCCAGGTGTTTGTGACGTCTTCATCATTATCCCGTCCTCATCACGACGAGTAGGTTGCCAATGGTAGTTAACTCGAAATACCTGCACACTGGAAGCCACACGTCATTAGTCTATTATTATTATTATTATTCTTTCTCTTTACATCATTCCCACTCCTATGTGGGGTCGATGTTTCTGACAGCTCTCCTCCATTTAACCCGGTCATGCACATCCTCTTCTGACAACTGTTTTACTCTGAGGTCCTCCCGTACACAATCCATCCATCTTCGTTTAGGTCTGTCTCGCATTCTCACTCCCTATATTTGCATGTCTAGCATCTTCCTCCCAACGTAGGATCCCTCCCGTCTTCTCACATGCCCGTACCATTAAAGTCGCTTTTCTTGTATCTTCTTAGATATTGACATTTTCCACTCTATCACGCTTAGTCACTCCACTCATCCACCTGAGCATTTTCATTTCCGTGACGTCAAGCCTGTTTGTGTGCGTTTTGCGTGCAGGCCATGTTTCAGAGCCATACAGCAATGCAGGTCTTACGACAGTTTTGTATAGTTTTCCCTTAACCTTAGGCTTGACCTGTGTGACACTTCCACATCCAGATTTCCATCTCCAGTCACCACCGAACCCAGGTATTTGAACTCATCCACTCTATTTATCGTTTCCCCTTGCATTCTGATCTCACGGTCTTGATCTGTATTGAACCTCATATGCTCCGTCTTCTTCCTGCTAATCCTGAGTCCTCTGTCTTCCAAGGCTGCCCTCCACTGTTCCAGTTTTTCCTCTCTGACATCTTTGGTGGTAGGCCTACTACACAACACAATGTCGTCCGTAAACATTATGCACCAGGGGGCTTGGTCTCTTAATCCACAAGACATTTCGTCCAGAATTGGGTCAAACAGATATGGACTTAAAGCCGAACCTTGGTGTAAACTTACTCGAACCGGAATCCAATCTGTAAGTCCAAAGCTGCTTCTAACCTGTGTTCTTGCTTCTTTGTACATTTCATGAACCAACTGCACGTTTCTCTGGGACTCCCTTCGCTCGTAAACATCACCAGACTTCTCCTCGGGGCATCCGGTCATATGCTTTCTCTAGGTCCATGAATGCGAAGTGTAATCCCTTCTGTCATGATACTTTTCCATTACTTGTCTCAGGGCAAACACTGCGTCTGTGGTCCCTTTTCCTGACATCAAGCCAAATTGTTCCTCGCCAATGCTAGTCTCATCCCGGATCCTCTTGTCTATCACTCTTTCCCAGATTTTCAGTATGGGACATAACTTAATGCCCCTGTAGTTAGCACAGTCCTGAATATCCCCCTTCTCTTTATAAATAGGCACTAAAATACTTTCTCTCCATTCATCAGGTATTATTTCCTGAGAGTACATTTTTTGCATTAAATCCAGCAACATGTCGATCCCATCTTTCTCCTGATACTTCCACACTTCAACTGGAATTTCATTAGTCTATTACAGTATTACTATTATCATGACATATGCAATAGAATTAATATGGGAGCATCTCTCGAAAAATGACCTTGCTCAGATAGAAAGGGTAAAGGCCATATACATGAAAAAGATTCTCTGTCTAGGAAAAAATGCACCGTCAAGGACGACCTATGAACTAACGAGAAAACCATTTTACATAGGAGAGTTACGTACAAGAATGTTACTGCCATCTACAAAGCAATATCAGTTATTACTGCAAGAACTTCAAGAGAAGAAAGCCAACATCTGGAGGGATTTCTACCAGACAGATGCCATGATGACCTCAGAGTGGAGGAATTCTATGTATGAACTTCGCCATTTCATGACACGTTTCGCTGTTCATGGTTTTCATTTCAAGCTGTGCAACAAGAAGGTCTACCATAACCCACACGAGAACTGTATGTGTGAATTGTGTGGAAAGTCGTGTGAAAGATACCACGCAAAAGTTTGTAAAAAGAGAACAGTAACATTAACAGAATTCTGTACATGACTTCATTGTGCTCAATTTTAATTATTATTGTATTTGACCATTGGTTGCAATAAATGCCATTATTAGTCTACTATTATTAACATTATTTAGGGACTTTGCAGCGTGATAAACAGCCTCGTGTACCTGGGTGTTCGTAAAATTTGTCTGATACCTGTGTCATTCCATTGTCTATAGTAATAGAGGTAGGATTGGGAAGGAGGCGGCCGTGATCTTGATTTAGGAATCATCTTAGCATTTGCTTGGAATGGAAGTGGTAAATCACGATAAACAACTTCTTCGATGGCTGAGATGGGAAACGAATTCAGCTCTTCTCAGATTTATCTCTCGTGGCAGTGTAGGCTACCCCCCTTTCCAAACCTCTGACTGGATTTTTTTAAATCAGAGCCGAGAATCAAACCTAAGACTTTTGGGAACTGCGTCTTACTATGTACCCCAAAATCACAGAAGGAAGGAAGTTTTTAGTTTTACGAGATCGTTAATCATGCGATCATGAGCCACGGGACCTCCTTTTTACGTGGAATCCGAACTACAGGATATGGCATTTTACTTCGAAAATCTCACATGCTTTGACCGGGAATCGAACCTGGTCCACCTTGGTGAGAGGCCAACAGCTTGCCCGCTGCACCACCACGTCCCCTCCCCACAAATCAAAGCCTGGTTGACTGTAGAGGATATCGCGAGTTTTTTAAATCTGTAACGTCCCCTGGAAATGAATGTAGGAAATTATGCCAGGTGCGGAGAAGTTATAAACTGAACTGATACGACAGGAGTAGCATTGGTAATGGCCACATTGCATGGTATTGTCCAGAAGTATTGCCAAGTAGCATGGAGCCATAGATTACAACTAAGGAAAGATGAACGCTCACCAGGTATAATGGGAGACACGAGATCGAAATAACGTCATCTAAATTCACATGGAACAAGTTACACATTGTAATCTTGTGATGGGTTACTAAAGCAAAACGCAGCAGGCAGTGCGGAATCCGATATCAAACGGCGCGTGCAATGAATACAATGAATACGTAATGTGATTGCCAAGCTTGTGGGCTTCACAAGAATTCTTGTCTCTAACAGGCATTTGGTGCACCTGAGAATTTTTTAATTTTCATCAAATGGTGATCGAACGAGAAAGAGTTTGAAAATTAATTTCCTGGCATTTTCTATTGCTAGTTAAACAATTTGCCGGCCTTGTGGTGTAGGGATAGCACGCTTGCCTTTTTAACTAGAAGAGTCGGGTTCGATACCCGGTTCGGCCAGAAATTTGAAACATGACTTGAGGGCTGTATGGGGTACTCTCAGTCTCATGAGGTCAACTGAGTAACTGTTTAATAAAACTTATAGCACCCCATGGTTTAAACGAAGGTAATGCAACTGAAGGCGTCGTCACGCTGCCCACCCGTTCTCCATAACCGGTAGACTATGAGCTAGACGGCACTCATCCTTTGATACATGCAGTGCTCTGGACCTGATCGCGAGATAAGGGTTTAGTTAGATTGATATTTAAAAGATTCAGACGCCATAGGGACTCGAACCTAAGTCCCCAGAACTAGTGAGTAATAATTCCCCCAGAGTGACCACGTACGGGGAATGATAAAGTTTGTGAATTGTTTAGGGTTGAGTGATGATGATGATGATGATTTTATTTATTTATGCTTATGGCATTGTACACAAAAACGATATACTATTTACATATATACAGTACATATATATACAAATAAAAGGGAGAAAACCATTACAACAATCAACTTAGCCCTACAGATTTCACAGCTGCATGTCCCGTTCGTCTAACCACTGTATGGCCTGAGTAGATGCCACCAGAAAGTCGTCCATTGATCCAGAGTACGCCCTCCTCGGACATTCTGCTACAATATGGTGGATGGTTTGATTCACTGCACCACAGTCACAGCTGGGGGAAGTTCGCATGCCCCACTTATGAAGCAGTGAGCCTCATCGCCCGTGCTTGGTTCGGATTCTGTTGAGGGCAACCCAAGTTCTTCGTGGGAGATCAAAACCAGCCGGAGGATGCTTGATATTAAATAATGGCTGCCACTCCTTCGGAGCTGTGCCGTTCCAAACAGATTGCCATTCTGCTTTTCCATTATAGCTTCTGCTGGTGAGCAACTGTGCCGTCTAAACTGGTGGTGATCTCGATTTTAAGCGCCTGAATCCTACAGCTATGTCCTGGTGGATAGGAAGGGCTGTGTTTGATATTATTTTTCCGTACTCTCTTACCAGGTTGTTGAGGCGTCTTATATCTGGAGGCTCAATATGACTCAACACAGTTAACCAAAACAGTGGAGTAGATTTAACGGTGCCGCTGACGATACGCATGGTTTGATTCAAGACTACGCCGATCTTCTTGACATAAGGACTGTTTAGCCACTATGATGATGATGATGAAGAAGAAGTGGATGTTCGTTTAAAGGTGTTTCATATTGTCTGCACGTCCGTCGTCACTGCCAGCTTCACTCATTCTCGCCTTCTTTTTTCTTTATTTGTACTCTGTACTCTGCAAATGGGAAAAGTGGAAAGGTTAACTAGGTCAAAGGAAACTACAAATTGTTATTTTAAATGTTAGTCAGTGGGAATGAACTGAGGTGCAACACTTGTACCGGAAAACAATTTAGGTTACAAGACTGACCAGCTGTGATTGTTACTTCAAATTAATAAATTAAGTATCACTTGACTCTTCTTAGATCTAGTACTTAAAAGCATCTACAGCAAGCATTCTCAATTTTTTTGAAACTGTGAGCACAACTCTCATCCCATACCAAATACCCGAGCTTCATTACATTGAATATAAAAATAATAAGAAGAATGAAACAAGCGTGTCTCTTTCCTTTTCCTAACCCAGAAGTGTTGAAATATCTAGGGATTCACCACTCACCAGGCATGCTGCAACTGCTTGCATGACTCATGCATATAAGACACATTTACGTGTGGACAGTCTAGTCGAATCAGCATATTTCGTGTTACTCATAAAACAGGGATGTCCGATTATTTTTACTGTGTTTATAAAATAGGCTATTACTTCACAAAATAATAACATTTCTGACTAAAAAATCTTGTAATGAAAACACTATTATTCCGGTGTGTGCAACAGAATTTGAATTGAAGAAAGGGGAGTTTGTGCTCGCGAGTACCTTTTGGCTCGTATGACGAGAACACCAAATTTCATTTAAAGAGCACCAGGTTGAGAACTCCTTATCTACTGTGTTCTGATGCTATTAATGCCTTGTAACAATGGTAATATATATTATTAATACTTTGATTATGTTGCAGATTCCTGTCTCTCACGTATGTTTGAAATAATTCGGTGCTTCTGGTAAATACCCCGAGTGTGCTGTCCCCCCTTTTGAATCTCAGTGGGTACGGTCTTGTTGAACAGAGTGTACAGTGCAAGTGTTCTACGAATAGGTACACAAGAGGATACAAATGGCACTCAAGTTAGTTTGGTGTCAGTGGCTAGCCTGAGTTTAAACTCCTGGGAGCAGCTGCAGTTGAATTAGTTTCTCCAACTTAAGTATACTCACACCACTAGCAGTTAGGAGAGATAATAAATGCACATGCTAACGAAAAATTGCAGGCGTCAAAGTGATGTCCCCAGCATCTGTTTAATTTCCTGATCTCATTTCTCTAAGCTGTTCAACTTTCATTGTAGACGTGATTGATGACACGCTGCAGGAACTTCCGTTGAGCGTTCCTCTCGGGTATTTTAAGGCTCTGCTGTTATTGGTACATTAATATTGTAGTCTCACAGTGAGGCACCTGTCCTCTAAAACTGCACATAGGATCGTGACAAATACAGTGAATTAGCTGTCCCGATCTAAAAAAATATTATATTTTTAAACGTTTTATTACTTTCAAAACCAATAATTTGTTGGAGAAAATCGTTATGTTGTTAATTCATTTTCAGGGCTTGGGACATCTTTTTCATCAACCCCGCGTAGTAGGATGTGCTTCGAACCTGTCTATTAATCTCTATTTATGACTGTAGTGATGAAAATCAATTCGCCTTATAAACACTGCTTTTCCACAAAGAGTGAAGGGGCATCAGGAGCGGCTATCTAAATATTATGAACGAAGAATTGCGTACACTCACAACTACAAAGACCATCTCGTGGAGCAATGGTTAGCATTGTTGGCTGTCACTCCCGAGGTACCGGGTTCGATCCCCGGCTCTCCCAAGAATTTAAAAGTCTTGGTATGGTCTGGTACGGGGTCTCCCAGCCTCATGATGCAAAATGGGAACCTGCCGGATGCTATGACATAAGGAGGAGTGGAAAGGAACTGGCCACCCTACCACACGCAAACTCCGGCTCGGGATGCATGGTTAGTGATCCCTTGACGAGGTCAAGGGCTCTAATTCAGGTCGCCTACGTCCCTGGAGGGGATATGGCACTCAAATTAATTAAAGACTACAAAGAAAAAAATCATATTTTATTCACTAGGTATACATTCCGTAGTGATTGGTGTATTCATGTATTTCAAACTAGGCCTACCGTCCATTTAATTAAATGTGTCGACTATGTCCAGTAAAATTATTACCCCGGTCTTCACTTTTGAAAATATGGCACCTCTACTTTAAATGCAACAAAGTTGTGGAAAACAGTTTATCATGTACTTTCTGCGATGAATGATATCATTTTCGCTGTATTAATATAAACAAATTGTTCACTAAAGAACGTATAGCCTACTTTCTCCTAAATGTACAGTATGCGTATAGTTAACTTATAACTCTTTGTATTTATCAAGGAGTATAATAGATTCATTTCTTGGTTGAAGACCTTAGAAACTATTTACCTCTACCAAACACCAGAACCTCGGAAAAACTACTTCCATCATTGAAAAAAGAAAGAGAAGACATATCTCAAGAATTTGATGGAACTGGGGACATGATCGACCGGACGTGGGCAACATCCAACTTTGAGTTGAGGCATGTGTTTACACGTCTGGCTGTCTGTGGTATTCACCACCTTAATTGCATTAACAAATCTTTCCATGACCCTACAGTGACGTGTGTATGCCAACTATGTGGACAAGCATGTGAACGCAACCACTTAGAACTCTGTAGTAAAAGAAAACAATCAATCAAAGACTATGCAATTCAAATCCCCAGATCGAAATTTTAGTGTACATGCTCATTCTTTATTTTCGATTGCTATTTGGCTGCAATAAAAGTATTAATTAATATCCTGAACTAGCACCAACAGATAGAGTACAGGTACTATGTGAGATCGTTTTGTTCTTTAGTTCAAACTAGCAGTAGTGCCCAGCTCTGCCCGGTGGATGTATTTGTTTTATGGATGATAATGAATACTACTACAGAACTGGCACATTATACTTAAACTAACTTATCAGAAAAAACAAATTTTAAAATATATTTTTTGTGGTGGTAGTGGGGGTGATAATTAGTACAGTATAATGGACGTAACATTCAGGTCATTTTCCCGTAATGATATAATGAATAGGGAAACGGCTATTAACTTAGTACAGTACTAACACATGTAATTTGCAAACGAATTGAAAAATATGATTAGAAAGACGAGTAAGTGAAATAAATGACACTGCCTAGGGCCTATATCTCATTGGTTGTTAGCACTCTGGAAAACTTCGGATGTCCCGAGCTCCTGAGGTAGCAATAGTGGCATTTATCGCCACATAGCGCTGAAGGATAAGGATCGGAATAAATGAAAGTAAATGTGAAAGCCCCAACGCTTATTGCAGCAGATCTGCACCTCAATGTACTGCACCCAAACCATCGCACTTTTACAGAGGCATAATATTGCCATGATGATAACTGTTTTCAGGGACCTAAGAAATCTTTTTGCACTAATTACTCCCCGTGACTGTAATTTATAAGCAGCGCAAGATGTACCTATTTTCGTAATTCTGCTACAGAACACGGGGAGGGGCGGCGTGATGCTGTAGTAGAGTCACTAGTATGTTAGGTCAACTTCTACAAGGCTGTGCCTTTCATATAAAAAAAAAAGGTATCAGGCTTTTGTTTTTATCATTATCACTTACATTGCGGTAGTAGCCATGAACAAAGCCTATCACAAGAGATAGTACATGTTGTATTTTATCAATCAATAAACGTTGATTTCAAGATTGAATCTGATTTTCTTACAAGAAGACATTACAACAAATGGCGACGAGAAGTTTCGAAACGAACTTGCACAGAATAACTCGCGGACAATAGTGAGTTCCCTGCGGCCTGGATTGTAACCTCCAGCAAAATGCCGAAAGACTTTCGTCCATTCGACCCACGGGATGAAGATAACAAATCATACTTTCAATGCCTCACATTCGGAAGGAATTGAAGGTCTGCAAATATGCAAAGCTTTCTTACTACGCAGTGTGGGTCCTAGAACATTCCAAATCTTGGCAGACCTCTGTTCGCCTCAGAGTCCAGGAGATTGTACCTAGGTACTTTCCAACAACTTCGGGACAACTTGGAAAATCACTACGCACCATCGCGTTTCGTATTTGAGGAACGAATCAAATTCCACAATCGCCGTCCAGCTCAAGGGGAATCTTATGCAGACAATGCCATAGCCCTGAGACACCTAGCAGCAACTTGTGAGTTTTGTGCATACCTGGATTCAGCTCTGAAGACCCAATTCAACTCAGGCATCACCAGTGAAACCATATGGGACCGAATAAAGGATGTGGAAGGTAATTTTAATACCATGCTTACCATTGCTCAAAGATATGAAAGTGTGCCAACTGTTTCCAGTGTCAACGCTATTCACTATCACAAGTCAAGCAAACCCGGAGCTTTCAAGAATACCAAACACTCTGCATCCAACAACCGGCAGTCAACATCCAGCAACAAGAACAACTCCAATCACTGTTCTGTTTGTCTTGGCAATCATGCCAGGAAGTCATGTCCTTTCCTGGAGTCTGAGTGTCACTCGTGTGGGATCAAAGGGCACATACCTGCTGCATGTAGAAAGAAATCTGAAAGAAATAAATCTCACTCAAGTGGTAAGGTAAAGTCAGTCGAGGACGACCAACAGGTAACACCATCACCAGGTGACATAACCTATCTAATTACCTCAGACTTATACAGTATATCTAGTCGTCACACCAGTTCCAGGACATCGATATGTGTCCAGGTGGAAGCAGGGCTGGCATGCGACTTTAAATTCATGGCTGTGGGGGCGAAAATAATTTAATTTCGCCGTGAGCGCGATATTCGGGAGCGAAATGATAATGATTGTCGGCGCGTAATTAAATCAAAGCGAAATTTAATTCGAAGCGAAATTAATTTCGTTCCAGACTTTTAATTTCGCTCCCGGCGCGAAATTAATTTAGTTCCAGACATATAATTTCGCTCCCGGCGCGAAATTAATTTCGTTCCACACTTTTAATTTCGCTCCCGGCGCGAAATTAATTTCGTTCCACACTTTTAATTTCGCTCGAGGCGCGATATTAATTTCGTTCCAGACTTATAATTTCGCTCCCGGCGCGAAATTTATTTAGTTCCAGACTTATAATTTCGCTCCCGGCGCGAAATAAAATTCGTTACAGACTTTTAATTTCGCTCCCGAGGCGAAATAAAATTCCCAAACGGCATTAAGTTTCGCTCTCCGACGTGTATTTAAAATGCATGCAACATTTAATTTCGTTGTTGAAATTAAAATACAGTATATTCGTTTCGAGAGTTAAATAATGTTCTGTACGATGTTCAAAGTCCTGACGTCTGTCTGTTAGGTAGTCAGCCGGAAGGCTGGTTGGATCCTCAAAAAGTACCGCCGGTAGGTTATGTGGGTAGATACCCACAAAAACTCAAGGCAGCGCTATAGTGAGGCGTACTAGACAAGATGAGGGGTGAGGTAGTTTTTCATTGCTTTCCTCACTGAGTCAGAACAGCAGTACTAACCCTATGAGTAGAACCCTTCACAGCATCCACAGGCACTGACTGCCCCGAATTTCATTACTAAGCACCACCCATACCTCAGTAGCTTCCATATAATCACAGCCATGTGTAAGACTGAGACAGCGGTGAAAAGCCACATTTTACTATAGCCTGTGCCAACAGTCAAATGCAAATGAGTCGTCAAGTTACAAAACTCGTTTAATCAACTTGTGAATAAGGATCATTTTCATGAGAAACGTTTCTCTGGACTTAGCCTCACGTATCTTTTGTGTTTGTTGTTTTCTACTTTTGGTTGGTGTTTTTGTGTTTGCTTTTGCTTTTGAATTTGACTTATTGCTTTTCTTTCCTGGATTTGTGTTTGTGTTCTGCTATTGCTTTTTTGAATTTTGCTTTATGTTATTTGTGTTTTGTTTTCTGCTTTTGCTTTTGTTTTTGAATTTTGCTTTTTGCTTCGTCTTTTTTGTTTTTGTTTTGTGTTTGTTTTCTGCTTTTGCTTTTTTGAATTTTGCTTTTTGCTTTATGTTTCTTGACTTTGCTTTTGTTTTGTGTGTTCTGCTTTTGCTTTCTGCTTCGTCTTTTTTGTTTTGGTTTTGTGTTTGTTTTCTGCTTTTGCTGTTTTTGAATTTTGCTTTTTGCTTTGTGTTTCTTTTTTATTCTGCTTTTGCTTTTGTGTTTGAATTTTGCATTTTACTGCGTGTTTTGTGTTTTTGGGTTTGTATTTGTTTTCTGGGAAATCAAAATAAAACAAAATAAACAAAACAAAATAAAAACAAAATAAAACAAATAAAACAAGACAATTTAAAACAAAATCAAACGAAATAAAGTAAAACAAAAAAATAAACGAAACAAAATGAAGCAAAATAAAATAAAACAAAATAAAATGAGGTAAAATAAATAAAATAATTAAATAAATAATTTTACGACATGATCCTTATTCACAAGTGTATTAAACGATTTTTGCAACTGGACGACTCAAATATGCTGCACGGGGTCGTTGGGATGAGGGAGATGGCTACCTAGGAGGCTTGTCGTAGTATAGTATCTATGTGTGCAGTATATGCATCGACCGTCGTCTGGTTATCCAGTGGGAGATGGTCCGCACGGAGGTGATTGTTGACGAAGGCGCGGTATTCCTGCCAGTTTGCTGTGCAGAAATTCTGTACCATCCTGGGAGGTGGTAGTGGGGGAAGAGGGAAGTTGAGTAAAACGGGGGCATGATCACCTCCTTTGAGTGGCAGGACAGACACGTCAAACAGATGGAGGAGGGAGTTATGAGCAATGACTGCGTCGGGGTGGTATTGGAGGAAGGACGGGTAGATTCTGGGAGAGGGACGAGGGTGGCGTCGATGTGACGTAGGTAGATGTCTAGGCTATGAAGTTCTAGGGCCGAACGGGAATGAAGGTTGAGGTCGGCCATTAGAATTAAATGGGGGAAGACTTCAGACACGTGAGTAATGCAGTCTTTGGGGATGGGGTGGTAGGGACGAATGTAGTTGGTGGCTAGGTGTAGGACGCGGGAACAAATAAGGCTTTCGGGGAAGAAAAGAAACAGATTTCATTTCAGAAACAAAATAAAATGTTCCATGCATTTTAATTTCAGGCCGCGGGGGGACTAAATGCCGGGAACGAAATTGATGGTCGTTAACAAATTTTATTTCGCGCCAGGAGCGAAATTAAAAGTCTGTAATGAATTTAATTTCGCGCCAGGAGCGAAATTAAAAGTCTGTAACGAATTTCATTTAGCGCCGGGAGCTAAATTAAAAGTCCGTAATGAATTTAATTCCGCGCCAGGAGCGAAATTAAAAGTCTGTAACAAATTTCAATTAGCGCCGGGAGCTAAATTAAAAGACCATAATGAATTTAATTCCGTGCCAGGAGCGAAATTAAAAGTCTGTAACGAATTTCATTTCGCGCCGGGAGCTAAATTAAAAGTCCGTAATGAATATAATTTCGCGCCAGGAGCGAAATTAAAAGTCTGTAACAAATATCATTTCGCGCCAAGAGCGAAATGTTATTCCATTCAACAATTTCATTTCGCGACGCTAAATTAAATTGATAATGCATTTCGTTTCGCATGCCAGCCCTGGGTGGAAGGAGTACCCATACAGATGGAAGTGGACACTGCAGCAAATGTAAGCTTGATTGGTGAGCCATTATACCTGCAACACTTTCAACATCTCTCAATCAAACCCACCAAATCTCTCCGTGGATGTACTGGGCACCATCTGGAATTACTTGGACAACTGGAGGTCCAGGTCAAGTACAAATGCCAGAAAGCGATCCTTTCGTTATTGTTACCAAGGGAAAATTCCCTTCACTGATGGGCCTACCCTGGCTCTGGCAATTCACACTGGATTGGCAGGAAATATTTCCTCTCCTTACCGTACTCCAGGTAAATCAAGATACAGAGTTTTTGAAACATAACTTCTCCTCTGTATTCAAAAAGCAACCAGGTGAAATCAAACAATTTCAGGTAAATGTAGTTCTTAAAAAAGGTGCTACTCCTGTATTCTATGGGCCAAGGGTCATTCCCATACCATTCCGTCTCCCTACCAGGGAATGTCTGGATGCCATGGAGGCGAATGTTCAAATCAAGCAAACCATGTCCAAATCATGGGGAATTCCTATAGTTGTAGTCCCAAAACCAAACCACACAGTTCGCAAATGTGGGGACTTTAGTGTCACAGTGAACCCCCAGCTGGGTATGGAATACTACCCACTTCCTCACATAGATGACTTATCTATTGTAGCTGGATTTTTTTTAACTTGATCTTTCCCAGGCATATCAGCAACTCCGAGTGGCCGAATCCTCCCAAGACATTTTGGTACTCACAACACCCTATGGATCTTATAAATGTCTGCGATTACCATAGGGTCTGGCCTCAGCATCTGCTATATTCCAAAGTATAATGACACAAATACTTGCCTGCTTGAATGTGTTTATTTATCAGGATGTCATGGGAGCTCTCAAAGCCTACAGTATGAAGGATGTATGAAGCTTCTGGAAGAGATGCTTCAAAGATTCCAGGAATACAACGTACCCGTCAACTGGGATAAGTGTGAACTGCTAGTCAATAGATTAGAATACCTCGGACACATCTTGGATGCTAGAGGTCTCCGTCCAGATACCAAGAAGATTGATGCCATTTACAAAGCCAAAGCTTCATCCAACCCAACAGAACTTCAACAATTCATTGGTCTAGTTTCGTTCTATCATAAGTTCATTCCAAACATATCCACAGTCCTTGCCCCCCGATACCAATTAGTCAAGAAGGACGCCGAGTGGAAATGGGGAGAAGAACAGAGTGAAGCATATGACAAATGCAGCCATGCACTTACCAGTGATTGTGTTCTGATCCCATACAGCCTCGACCTTCCTCTGCACCTAACATGTAATGCTTCTCAGCATGGGGCTGGGGCTGTAATATCTCATGTGATGCCCAATGGAGAAGAGCGTCCCATAGCATTCACATCGAAGACATTTTCGTCTGCTGAATATAAATATCCGCAACATGAGCGTGAAGCTGCTGCCATTGTGATGGGCCTCAAGAAATTCCATAAGTATTTATATGGCCGAGACAACTCGGCGATTATCACATTATTTGGACCAAAATCACACCTGAGACATTTCACCGCTTTACGCTTACAGAGATGGTCCGTTCTACTGTCAGCTTACAGGTGCAAGATCTTACTCAAGAAATCCAACGAGATACCCCATGCAGATTATCTCAGCCGCAACCCACTCCCAGACCAAACAGAAGTGGAGTCAGCAATCAATCGAGTAGATGTAAGCAGTATTGGATCTCTGTCAGCAATCCAGATTGCTCAAGAAACCCAAGCGGACCCTCTCCTAAAACAAGTTCTGCGCTATATCATCTCAGGTTGGCCTGACAGTATAGAGTCAGCTGAATTGCAACCATTTCACCGCCGCCGCCTAGAGCTTAGCGCCCATCATGATTGTATACTCTGGGGTTGCAGAGTTCTCATTCCGCCTGCGGTACAACCTGTAGCACTCCAAATGTTGCATGAAATGCACCCCGGCACGTCACGTATGAAAACTCTAGCCCGAGGATACGTGTGGTGGCCCCGCATGGACGATGATACAGATCAACTCGTTCAAACATGCACAGTATGCCAATCACTAAAGCCCTGCGCGGATGCGGATATCCGCGGATAAACCCGCGGATATCCGCAACATTTTTCGCCATGCGGATATAGTTTGCATGGCTTTGCGGATAGCGGATAAGCTGCGGATAATATTTGGAATAAATTTGCGGATAGTTTCTAGAATACAATCCGAACTTGTTGAATATCATGGAGAAAGTTGGGTAATTGTGCGCACCTATGTTTGTCGAGTTGGTAGTACAACTAGCAACTCAGTTCCCTGCTACCCTTAGGCTGTCATCGTACCTATCCGATAGGGACAGTCAGCATGATGCCAGTTGCTATGTGATAGCCGTGAGGCTTGGATGAAGAAACTTTACACGTTGCACGTTATTTTCTGTAGCCAGGAAATAAGAAGCTAATCCTACAGTTGTGATTCAATTATTTAAAATTAAATGTTGTTTTAAATGCCAGTTTTTAAAGTGTTTATGCATGTATTTATTTTTCAATATAATAGATTAGTTTACCGGGATTCATTGAGTTACGTTGAAAAGTAGAGTGGAATAATGGTGCGCAGAACATAATGATACAAGTAAATATAACGCGAAATTAATGGCAAAATATTTCGTGTTTGTTCTCCAGATGCAAAGAAATTATACGCGGAAAACGGAGAAAAAACCAGCAGAAAATATGCAGAAAGCTCTACGTGCAATTGGGGATGATGGGAGGAAAATGAGGGAAGTAGGGAGACGTTTCAACATTCCCGAGTCAACCGTACGAAAGCAGTTGCTGCAAAATAGGCTTGTTCTACCTCGGCTAGGCCGTAAACCTGGTTTTACCAACGAAATGGAGTCACAATTATTCGAATAGGTTTTGTCATTGGCAAAATTGTTTTACGGCTTAACGCCCACCATGCTTGTCAGACGGTTTGCGTTCAAGTTTGCAGAGTATAAGATTCCCCATAATTTCAATAAAGTTAAAGATCTAGCAGGCTAAGATTGGTTGCATGGGTTCTTGAAGAGAAATCCTACATTAACGTTGAGACAACCTGAAAAAAAAACAAGCCTACATTGGATTGCCTCCTTTAATGCTGACGAAAAGAAGATATTTTATTCTAATATCCGAAACTGCAGAATTTTAGTATCATTGCATTGTTATGCTATTCTAAAAAGCATTGGAATATTCTTATGTTAATGCACAGTGCAAGTTTCAGCCAATTCACCTTGTATTATGGCTTTCCAACATTCATCCAATGCTCACAATTCCCCAACCCATGCACATGATTACCCTGCAGGGTGGGTAATGGTGCGCAAGTGCATATTTGCGAGATTTTGAATTATAGTCCACCAAATGTATTTTTGAATTAAATTTGTTTCTGCACATCGAATATAGGATTACTAAGGCTCCCTTATTCATAACTGCAGCTGTTTTATCTATTATGAGACCATCACAAGACCGATTCTTGCTTAAGTGCGCACAATTCCCTCACTATCCCTTACTAGGGCCCGGATGTTCATGACTTTTATTTCCGTTATGTTTTTTCATGACAAATGTAAGATGATTTACGCTAATTCCATTCAAATTATGTCATTAAGCATAATCAACACTCCGAACTGAAAAGGGTTACAATTCTGGCTGTGCAACATTCATTTTAAACATAGCACATGACATACATAGCCTAGAGGAACCACTTTCTGCTCAAATGTCTAAAAGATAAAGTATATTGTGAAGCAACACATTGAAAATATTATTGTAATGCCAGTAGATTCGGATAACAAACGTGTGGATAACAGTCATGCGGATGCGGGGCGGATGCGGATAACAGTCGTGCGGATGCGGATAACAGCCGTGCGGATGCGGATAACGTTTTGTTTATCCGCGCAGGGCTCTACCAATCACTGCATATGGCCATACCACCAGAACGAGTCATGCCTTGGCCATGGCCAACAAGAAAATGGCAAAGAATGCACCTAGATTTTGCTGAGTTCAAAGGTACGCAGCTCCTTGATGCACATTCTAAATGACCTGAAATTGAAATTATGCGGAACAAGTGTGTAACAAATTATCTACTATTTTTGCGCGATGGGGGTGGCTGGAAGAAATAGTGACCGATAATGGTCCCCCCTTTGCCTCTCAAAAGTTTCAGAAGTTCTTAACGGAACGAGGCATGCAACTTCTACACTCACCGGTATATCACCCTAAGGCCAATGGTCAGGCTGAGAACTTGGTCAAGTCAACAAAAACAGCTCTGTTCAAACAACTACTAGATCAACATACCAATACCAAACACCTGCAAAGAAAAATTGATGATTTCTCGATGCATTATAGGATAACACCCCATACTTCTACAAGTCCCAACCAGCTGAAGTGTTCCTGGGTCGGCGTCTTAGGAATCACCTTTCACTCCTCCATCCTGCGACAGTACGGTGCTGTCAAATGGAGAAGGTCCAAGAGAAGATGATAGAAACCAACAAGGGCAAGGTGTCAGCCTACCAACAGGGTGACACCGTATGGGTCCGGTCTATCATTCATAACCCTGGCGTCATGGCAAGAAGAGTCTCATCTGTCTCCTATGAGGTCATGATGGGGGACAAAACCAAACACATCTCCACGTCACGTCTACGCCCAAGACACTCTGGTGTTGATGTCAGCCCGAATTCAAAACTACCCCAAGTTCCAATGCAACCTCCTCAAATTTCAATCTCTGATGTTCCTCCTTGCGTTTCAGGTGGAGCCAATCCACCTCCTGTATTGACTCAATCTCTTGATGAATGCAGTCAGTACATTTGCAATTGTTTGTTGGCACAGGCTAGAGTAAAATGTGGCTCTTCACCGATGTCTGTCTCATTCTTGGCTGTGTTTTTTTTTTTTTTTTTTTTAGCGTATGGCTTTTTAGTGCCGGGAGTGTCCGAGGACATGTTCGGCTCGCCAGTTTTTGTAGCTGCTTCGAGACGGACACCCAATGGGTGAGCTACAAGTACCGTTGGGGAGGGAAGGAGGGAAGTTGGAATGTAAGGACGAGGAGTTGGAAGGTAGCGGCTGTGGCCTATAGTTAGGGACCAACCCCGGCATTTGCCTGGAAGGAAGATGGGAAACCACAGAAGACCATCTTCAAGGTTGCCGGCGGGGGGATTCGAACCTCCTCGCCTCCCGGATGTGAGCGACTGCCATCTGTCATGCCGTAACCACCACGGTTAACTCACCCGGTTTGGCTGTGATTATGTGGAAGCTACTGAGGTATGAGTGGGGCTGAGTAATGGACTCGGGGCACAGTCAGTGCCTGTGGATGCTGTGAAAGGTTCTGCTCATAGGGTTAGTTGGCTACTGCTGTTCTGACTCAGCGAGGAAAGCAATAGCAAACTACCTCACTCCTCACATTGCCTAGTACGCCTCAATATAGCGCTACCTTGGGTTTTTATGGGTATCCACCCACATAACCTAACGGCGGTACTTTTTGAGAATCCAACCAGCCTTCGGGCTGACTACCTAAAAGACAGAATGTCCCATTCAAAGCCACGCACAACGTTGCCCGTCCTTCCGCCAGTTCGCTACCTCCACTACCGTACCATGTTCCTCGCTTGCAGCTATGCCTCAACCCCACCTTCCCTACGCAACCACCCATTCACTAAGAAAAGGTCGTGGCACTAGCGTGGCATTTTCCCTGGACAGGCCTGATATAGGCTGTTGGAATGTTCTCGAGAAAACATGAAACTTGAGCGGTTTCTGGTAGTCTCTGGTTGACAGGTCTATTGTATTCATTCCCGCGTGGCAATGTTATTGAAAAACCCTTTCAATTGCTTCTGTGTACAGTCTGGCGTGCTAGTTCGATGTTCTAGAAAGTATTTATGTGTATTTAAAACGGATCAGTGGAGTCTGCAATGCCGCGAATGTTCTATAATTCTTGTTTTTACACTTCGCTTCGTTGCGTCAATATGCATGAACATGGAATTTTCTATACACCTGACCTGCAGAAGTTAGTGGGTCAATAGGGTCTTTTGGCTCCTGAGAATATCGTCGATTTATTTTTTGTTTGTCTTTAAATAGTTTCTGTGGAATGGCGCTTCAGTATTTTTCCTATTCTGTCCGTGACACTTTTTATGAAAGGTACATAGGTTTTGCCACCGGGTCTGTGGAGAGGGAGGGGCAAACGGGGCTGTAGGCCCGGGGTTCGGACTATCTCAGGGGCCCGTGGCGGTAGTGTCTAAAGTAGACAATTTAACTCCACGTAATTTCAAATAATTTTGAATTCTTTTATTAGGCTGCAAAATATACTGTTTGTAGAAAGTGAAACACCACACTGTACTTTATACCACAGACTAGCAGTAGTACCCGTTCTTCGAACATTATCAATTGTGCTACTGTTGCAATGGTTAGCGGTTTGTAATTCCTTCATAAGTTTATCAAAACGAAGTTAGATTTCTGGGAATATCACACACACTGTTAATTTAAGGACCTTAAAATATGGTTTTCGGAGACCCTTTATAGACTCCCGAATTTTGTCTCACATTGAGAAGCGCAACATATGCTTTGGTCGTCCTTCTAAGATAATTTTTATATTTTGCCTATTTTAGCATATATTTTGAGAAGTTTTTCCCTATATCCACCTTTCTTCTGTATGAAAAGTACGGTGAAGAGTTTCATAAATGATTGGTGTATTGGCTCTCATACCATACCTAATTATACGATGCACCAAGCATCCGAACGCGAGTTATTACATAAAGATACACAGAAAGACAGACAGACAATTCTATTGTCTACGACATATCACCCAGATATCCAAATATGGGTATATCTACCACACAGTATCAAACAAAATCATCCTTACGATGAAACCGTATGTCGACAATAAAAAAAAAAAAAGATTAGTTAAAATGTCCTCTCAAACTAAATTCACCTAACGTGTACTTCCTGACGTGAAATAGAATTGAAAGCCTTGTAGACGAAACGCAATACACGCCACATAAAAACTGACCCTCTACGTTGTGTTAGGTCCCTATACACAGGGAGACTCCTTTCATAAATTATATAGGCTTGCGGTGCATGAAAATTCTGGTTCTTTGGCCTCAAATGACCCAAATTCCTAAAAGCCGCAAAAAATGCTGATTCAATTCAGGAATTTTTGAAAATATGTTGCTGGAGATATAATAGACCTTCTGTACTATATGTCGCACGTGAAAATTGCGTGAAAAATTCTAGGTCACCCCTTGACCACCTTAATTGCATTGATGAATTATACACTCTAAGTTGGTTCCGTGATAACCTTATAGCTATTTGCAAACTTTCACAGATATGTAATAAATGGAGGGGCATTGCTTCTTACAGAAATAGATGAAAGTTGGATGTCACCCCTTGAGATAATGTTGTCATGGTTACCGACTTGCATTCCTTCATTAGTTTGTTAAATTAAATTAAATTAGTTTTCTGGGAATATCTCAGAAACTGTTGGTTTTAGAGCCTTATAATGTTGTTTTCGAGGACCATTTAGGGCCCCCAAGTTTTGTTTCTGGCACAGAGGGGCTTTGTCTCGTCGTTGTACGCCACAATATAATACTAGGCCTACTACTACTAATAATAATATAATATAGGGATAGGAATATAATAGACCTGCCGTACCACACCCGCAGGTGTAAATCACGTGAAACAATTCTAAGAGTACCCCTTTACCCCCTTAATCGTATTATACGTATTGATGAAATTTACAGCTTAATTTGGTTCCGCAATAACCTTCTAGCCATTTGCAAACTTTCACACCAATGCAATTAATGAAATTGCATTGAGTCTTACATCAATAGATGGACCTCTGAGATTCTGTTGCCATGGTTACCGGTTTGCATTCTTTCATTAGTTTATTAAATGAAATTAGTTTTCTGGGAATATCACAAAAACAGTTGGTTTTAGAGTCTTAAAATGTGGTCCGAGTTTTGTCTCTCACATTGCGGGATGGAAATGAGCTCCGTCTCGACCTTCTACGCCTATTTCAGCATGTATTTTAAGGGGGTAGGCCCCCTTTTATGAGAGGTACGGAGAAGAGTTACATCAATGAGTAATTTCGTGCATCTGATGGCTATGTGTACCAAATTTTACGCTGATACACACAGCCGTTTTCGAGTTATAAGGGAACAAAGTTGTCCACAGACAAACAGACAAAAAAAATATTTTCGCGCGCATCCATCATAAAACAGTCTGAAACACGTATATAACTAAAATTTTCGCAGAAATTCAGAAGAAACAGACAAACTTTCATATTTATATATAGAGAGATATACTGCACCGCTCGGCGTTGACCGTGTTTTATAGGTTTTACTCGCTAACCGTTGGAGATACACGAAAAGTGATAAGGACCTCTCGGATAGAAAATTAAATTTTAAAGCTCGTATGTACCATCAAAAGTTTGCTATTTCTTAGCGTTCTATTTTTATTTGAAATGGAAATATGAAATTTTGAAACCAAAGGGTGTAGTGACGTCACTAAAATGGTCGCAATTTTAAATAGTGCAAAATATAGAAATCAAGAGTAGCCTATGTGTAAACCTGGTATATCAGCTACATCCATGCAAAATTTCATTTCAATCGGACCAGTGGTTCTTGTGTGATTAACAGACAGGACGACAGACAGACACACACAATCTCATTTTTATATATTAGTATGATTAGGCACATGACAATACATTACTGATTAGAAGGACAGTCCGGTACATGCACGTTGACGGTCGATCTTCAGTACGGCGTCGCGCCACCACGTGCTGCACTCAAAGCCGCTAGACGTCGTGGCATGGAATCATACAGCGCTTGAATACGCTGCTGGGGAATACCGTCCCACGCGGTTTGTAGGCGCGTCCACAAAGCATCAACAGTGGCGGCAGGTGGACCTGAACGAACAAGTTGCCGACCGACCATATCCCAGACTTGTTCGATGGGCGACATGTCAGGCGAACGGACAGGCCAGGGAAGCAGAGGTATCCGTCATGCGAAGAAGGCTTGCATATTCCTCACCACATGCGGGCGAGCATTGTCCTGCTGAAATATGGCTCTTCGAACGGCCTGCAAGAGGGGCAGTGCCGCGGGCTGTAAAACTTCCCTGATGTAGTGGTCACTGTTCAGATTGCCCGCAAGACGTACGAGGCGCGATCGCCTGATATAGGCGATAGCGCCCCAAACCATTACACCTGGTGTTTGTCCGCTATGGCGCTCAACAATACAAGTCCACGGCGGCGTCGAACGCGTATGCGGCCATCGCTATAGGACAGGTTGAAGCGGAACTCGTCCGAAAACACTACATTTCGCCACTCAGCCTACCAGTGTCGGCGTGCACGTGCCCATTGTAGACGGAGGCGTCGGTGGTTCCCAGTCAATGGAAGCCAACGCAGTGGCATGCGTGCTACCAGTCCAACCCTCAAAAGACGGCGGCGCACCGACGATGCAGACATGTCTACCCCCGTTGCAGTGCTCCAACGTCGAGCCAACACCGAGGACGACGCTGTTCTGTCCGATACGGCCATGTGGAGAAGATGGCGGTCGTCTCGCGCTGTGGCCACAATGCGTCGTCCTGTAACCTGTCGTCGCTGTGTACGGCCCTCCTCTCTCCAATGGATCCACATACGCCTTACTGTTGACTCAGCGTGCCCTGTACGAGCCGCAATGTCCCGGAACGACAGACCCACCTCCCAGAGCCCAAGCATTCTGCCCCGCTCAACCGCACTCACATGCTGATAGTCCACCCTGTGATGTCGGCGAGGCATCGCTGCACTTGCTTACACGTTTACACTTGGTATAACGGCCCCACACCGACAGAGCTGTGCGGAACACTGACCTATCCGGTCCCCCGACAGAGGGCACAGGTGGGCCAATGTGCACGCCATCTATCTGCGATTTCAATCACTTAGTATGGTACCGCAGGCCTACACGACCCCTGTTCCGGGAGTGTCTCCGACCATTTCTTCTGGGTGTTTCACTTTCTACAAACAGTACTGTATTATAAAGAGAACATAAATTGAATTTACAGACAACCATTGTGTTTTCACTTTCTCTGACAGTTCCTCAGTTTAGGGGCTGCGAGAACTTGGTCATGTAGCCCCGTGTACTTTGGGTGTGTGTAGAATCTGTCTGATAACCGGTGTTAATTGTGATGGCTGTATTAGTGTGTGTTATCTGTAATTCAGTTAAGGACTGAAAACGATCAATTTCAAGTAGTTCCTACTTTTGCTACCGTCAACAACACCTAACTGTGAATTTGGCTACTATATGCCACCACAACTTAGAGAGCGTTAATCAAATCTAACCTAAAAATTTAGCTTCACACAATTGTAGTTAGTGGAAGGTTCTTTTACATGCCACAAATCTATGACAGCGAGCCCACCAGCTTTACTTTCCCTCCGAAGGAAGGCATACTGAGGGATTTTTAAAGATCTTAAAAAATCCGACGACTTCAGTCGGATTTCAACCCGCGATCAAGCTCAGCATGCTACCAACTACGCCACCGAAGCCGCCCTTTCTGACAGGGGAATGGCGAAGTTCCAGAGTTTTAAAGTTAATCTTTAACACATTGAAGTTAAAAGGAGGTCAGGAAATTTCCAATCATTGACAAACTACTCGTATTTACTTTGTATTGTTATGAAAAGTCTCTCACTGATCCTAGTGGAGACAATAAACGGTCAGATACAACTAAAATAACTTCAAAATGTTAACTGATAAAAATCAAGTCAAATAAGAACTGGCAGACAATGAAAGAGTTATGAATAAGGGAAGAAGAAATAAATTGATTTTAATTGGATATACGTACTGAATTATAATTTTTAGTGGGAGGAGCTATACACTTACTGCTAGCCAAAATCCATGGGAAGGCACGGAATATGATGTTAAAAAGTTGCTCCTCCACGAGCCCTCAAAACGGCAGCAATACGGCGAAGCATCGACTCGACAAGAAAGGGGTTCCTGACTCCCAACATTCAACAGGACTGTGATCTGATTCACAGTTACCCTTCGATCGCCCCGTATGGTTCAGCTGAGGCGACGTGATGTCCGTTCGTTAAACACGTGTGATAGTCCCTTGCGGCAGTTTAGGCAGAGGGTAACATTATCTCTGCAATATTGAAGATCCACTCTCGACACTGTTGACCTCGGAAACCCGATTTTGCGTGTATTCTCCGAAATGCTCTGACCCATGCGCCGATGATCATCCCACGTTCAAAGTTGGTTAACTCGCGACGTGTTGCCATCTTCACTACACTCGTGTCTGCACTGCTCCAACGCAGCTAGCCGCACGCTCAGGTGTCATACTGTACATGGCACATTTTCTCATGGGACTAACCTTCCCGTGACTTTTGGCCACTCAGTGTAATATAGAAATCCAAACTTGATAATATAGGAATGTCACGGGATGAATAACGGTGCAAGGACCGGATGTTTTAGTCCTAGGGCCCGTCGTCACTTTCTACAACCCTGTTTGCCAATAGCTTGGTTTCTTTTCCTCCCCAGGTGGGATTGGTGGACGTCACTTTGTTAATATCGGAGCTGTACTAGCAATTTGTCAGTAATGGAGATGCAATAAATGATGTTCTATTTCCTCCTTTAGGTTTTCTTGCGATAGGCGTCTAGCTCTGTCTATTAACGTTTTGATGACAGCTTTCTTGTGGCGTATCGTCTACGTAACGAAACTAAGTGGAGGGCATTTTTATAGCGTTCGCTCAAATATTTTCATGAAAACATTTGCGACCACTGGACTTACTCCATCTATTTGCTCATAGAAACAGTTATTCCATTGAAAATATGTTGCGAGTCAATGGTGAAACTTTGGTAAGTTGGGCACACTCCTGCGGAGGTTTATGAATTAGTAAATCCGTTTTACATAAGATGGCGCACGAGTCGTTTCAACAAATGAGCGCGCGTATAGTTAAAAAAAACATGAGTGTGTTTCACAGTTTCTGTGTTTTCGTTGTACGATTAACCCGTATGCATTTCAATACAATTCCTCTGATTGCGATGAAACTGTAGGGAATTGTTATAGGCTCGCCCGCGAAAGTTTATGATTTAGTAAATGCATTTTACAATAGGTGGCGCACGAGTCGTTTCAATATGCGAATGTTGCAGCGCGATTTCAACAAATTAACTTTGGCGAGGAGTTGTGCGCAAGCATACGAAGGTTTCTGAATTAGTAACTCCAGTTTATAATGCTATTGGTTTTACGTCTCTTTTAACTATTGCGGCGTTTAGAGACGCCGGGGTGCCGGAATTTTGCCCCGAAGAAGATCTTTAACGTACCAGTAAATCTACTGACACAGCTCCCTCACTTTCGCGCACCCTCAAATGTCAGCTAACTGTGCCAAGATTTGATCCTGCAATCTTAGGGACAGCACGCAAAAGCATTACCACTGAGCCACGCAGCCAGTTCATTTTATAATAGATGGCGCGCGAGTTGCATCACGAGTGTTGCCACACGAATCATTTCAACAAATGAGCGTATTTCATACCGTTTGGCGGCAGTTGCTGTGGTTTCATTGTAGGATTTTCCCACATGCGTTCATAGACCATTCATCCAGTTATGATGGAATTTGGCGACTTGTTGTCCGCACTCCCAGAAAAGTTTCTGAATTAGCTTTTAATAGAACAAACAACGTGGCCAAAAATGTGTCAGCTTACACACACACAAAAAAAAGGAGAAGTTCCTCTGTTAGTTACCACACAGCTGACTGAAATTACAGTATGGACGTAGGCAAAAACGCGCCATCCTTCTTGGTGCTCTGGCGTATGAACAGTATTAGAGTAATGGCATAACCTATAGCCTAGTGTAAGTTTTGTGAGGGACCTTGCATCAATTTTCAATAGAACAATGAACTTACAAACAAACAAAAATGTGTATGTTCGTCGTCGCGCATAAATTGGTAGATCTACAGAGCACGAAACTAGCATACTTTAGAGACGCAATCTTCAAGGGGAACGGCTTTCCAGAGTTGTCTTTCTTTCGCTATAGCCACAAAGTTTGTGACATTTCTTATTTGTGTTTTACATAGAGGTAATGTGAAAACAGGAGCGGGAGCTACTCAGTGGTAGTGGTAATATACTGTAGCTGATCGTTGACGTTAGCCAATGGTGATAAGGAATGCATTACTTTCATCAGAATAAAATCTACATTTTGGTTGGTTGGTTATTAAGTTTAGGGGCTGCGACAACGCGGTCATGTAGCCCCGTGTACTTTGGGTGTGTCTAGAATCTGTCTGATAACCGGTGTTAATTGTGATGACTGTATTAGTGTGTGTTATCTGTTTTTTAATTTAAGTACTGCAACTTAGAATTTTTCAAATAGTTCCTACTTTTGCCACCAAGCGCCACCGTCAACGACTACTAGGCCAAGTTCAGAACTTAACTACTGGACGCCACCGCAGTCGACTCCTGGCAACGAACGTAGAAACCTAAGAGCGCTGTTTACATTCTTAACCTATCCAATTTAGCTTCACACAGGTGCAATTAGTGGAAGGTTCTTTAACATGCCATAAATCTATGACATGGGACCGCCGGCTTTACTTCCCCTCCAAAGGAAGGCATACTGAGGGATTTTTAACGCTCTTAAAAAATCCGACGGCTTCCCGGGTTTGAACCCGCTATCTTGGGCATAGAAGCTCAGCATGCTACCGACTACGCCACCGAAGCCGCTCATCTTTACTTTGATGAAATTAAAAGAATAGGATATTTTCTATATTGATCATGTTTAGAACGAAGATACAATCATCATCTTCATTTCCCGTTTCCAGCTTCGTGGGTCGGGTTGTGAATTAAGGACCTCCAACGTTTCCTGTCTCTCCACCACTCCTCTCCTGTTTTTAGTACTTCTTCAGGTTTTCCTCCTCTCTTCTCTACACACTCCCACACTATCTGCCCATCTCTTTCGGGGCCTTCCTCGTGGTCTCTTCCCTGTCATCTTTTCACAGAAAGTTTTCTTTGGTACTCTCTCCTCTCCCATTCTCATCATATGTCCATACCACTTTAACTTTGTTGTTTCTATCCTGTCCTGCAGCTTCAAGATTCCTGTCCTTTTTCTAATGTCTTCATTTCTAACTCTATCTCTTCTGGTCTTGCCCTCTATACCTCTTAGGAATTTCATCTCCGCGGCTTGTATTCTACTCTCCTCTCTTTTTGTAGTAGTCCACGCTCCAGCTGCATATGTTAGTATGGGTCTGTAGTAGGTTGAATATAATACATTTTTACATTTCTTTGGGACATCTCGGTTCCACAGAATACCCCTTATGCTCTGGTAAAAACTGTTCGCTTGTTGTATTCTCTTTCCAATTTCCTCAGTTATCCTTCCATCTTCTGTGATCACATTTCCCAAGTACTTGAAACTTTTAACCACTTCTAGAATTTTCCCATTCAATTCTATCTTTCCTCTTCCTTCCTTCCTTCCTTCCCCTTGACATTACCATTGTCTTGCTCTTCTCTGTGCTTACTTTCATCCCATATTTCTCTATTTCTTGATTCCATACATCTAGTTGTTTTTGTACTTCCTTTTCATCCTCGCCCCATATCACTATATCATCTGCAAACAGCATGGCCTTTGTTGCCTCTTGTCCCAATCTCTGTTTAACATTCTTGTGAATTTCATCCATGACTATGATGAATAGTAAGGGGGACAATACACTTCCCTGTCGGAGACCTGTTTCCACTTTAAACCATTCTGTTTCTCCTATACTGGTCTTCACGCTACTCACACAATATTTGTACATAGCTTTTAACATTTGGACATCAGCTCCGTTAACTCTCCTTTTCCTTAATACATTCCAAATCACCTGTCGAGGCACACTGTCGTACGCTTTCACAAGCACCATTAAATGTAAATTAACAATGCCAGGATTTGATCCCATAACCTTGGGCGAAGGAGATACAATAATACTAGCAAATCAGCCTACAACTGTTCTCTACATCAAGAGCGATTAGAATACTCAGCATTGCGCCTTACATATCTTTTGCGATTGTATCATGAACTACAAATAAATCATGACGGTGATGAGAGAGTCTTCAAAAAAAATTTAAGTGTGGTGATTATACAATTTTTGTGGGCAAAGTTCTATTTTTATATAGGTAGAAACTGTTAATTTATTTGTATAGTAATCCAATGAGAGTTAAACTAAACAACATTCCAGGGGTTAAGGCATCAATCAGTCCACCAAAAATGTATGACTTCATTCATTATATTTTCAAAATATGACAATTGGTACATTTGTACACAATATATAAATCTCTTTCCATACATTTTAATCATACCCATTTTCTCCAATCTCAGATCTCTACAGTCTATAAATTGTGGAATCATTATATATCATAATGGATCTTCCATCAAACAGTAATTTAATTGCAAATTGCATTGCAATTATAACTGTGCAATCATTCATGTTTATCAAACTGTTTAAACACTATACTCTGTACAATAACATATTCATATAACAATGTTAGAGCATTCCAATAAAACAATACAGATTCTAGCATCACAGCTTTAAGTGCCTCTGTAACAGGTGAACACTAATAATAATAATAATATGTTATGGGTTTCATGCCCACTGTAACTACTGTGGCTTTAGAAACATCTGGGTGCCAAAATTGTCCTGAAGAGCATCCTTTAATATGCCAGTAAATCAACTCACACAGATTTTTCACAAGCACCATTAAATGTAAATTAACAATGCCAGGATTTGATCCCATAACCTTGGGCGAAGGAGGCGAGAACCTTTGCACTGTATCACACAGCAAGTCTAACAAGTGAATGAAAGGCAATTGCAGCATTACAAAAAAGGAAGCTTGTAGTTTAACGTGACCGTTAATCTTGAGATCATGAGCCACGGGACCTCCATTTTACGTGGAATCCGAACCACAGGACATGGCATTTCACTTCGAAAATCTCACATGCATTGACCGGGAATCGAACCCGGACCGCCTTGGTGAGCAGCATTACAAAGAGAGGTTTTGCAACAATGAAAAATTCCCTTATCCAGCTCCAGCCATGTATGGATGTTTATGGCACCAATCCACCTTCCTCTATCCAGCCATCATTGCTCCTTCACAATTGTTCTACAGGTCACTTATCACATTGTTCTTGATCAAGTTTAACAACTTCAGTGTTCTTCCTTGAATCTTGACTTCATCATCTACTTCGGCATCCTACCCTCTTCCACCCTCCTAACATGTCCAAAATGTCTTAAGTTTATGTTTCTCCAATCTGTCCCTTTTTGTCCTTCCTTTCAAACCTCTTAAAAATTTCATCTCACAGCCCTGATTTTATTCTCTTGAACTTATGTCAATCATCATTAGTAGTTTTACTCATTGCTGAGCAGAGGCGGCTCCAGTCCCGCACAAGGGGTAGTGCCAAGTAAAAAATATGAAAATATTGGTATTTTCATAACAGTATATTAGAGCAGGGTTCGATTTCCGATGTATATATAGGATCTACACTAATCTTGATAGTCAATATTTCACATCGGGACTTACCGAATATAATATATACGATAAGAAAATATATAAAAGTATATAAAAGTAACTTTTTCAGCACTCAACCAATCACTCACTAGTAGCCTACAACACAAACTCAATGTTTGACTCTTTAACACCTTGACTCACTAAAAATAACCACGAACCGTTAACAAGAACTGAAGATAGACTAGACTACAAATAGGAATTCGCGCGATTTCATCCAAGCCTGACAGTTGCAGATGGTTTATCAACCATAAATATTTAGCTACCGAGAGTAATCCGTGAAGCCTTAACATGTAGGCCTACGGTAGTCATGATCTTCCTTTCTTTCTCTTTTATTCATTCACTTAGTTATTCACTTTACCAAATAAGGAATTAATAAATACATACATATTATTTTCACTATTTATTACGGCAAGTTTAAATTTCACTGTTGGACCCAGAGCCCCCTTTTAGAGAAATCGAGAATTAATACTCTTTGTGTGGGAGCGATTGGTTGTCAGTTTGTGTCAACCATCGCCCCACCCCACCAATAACCAATGAGTCAAATTACTTCCAGCCAATCAGGCCATTGGCCCACACCCTCTTCCGTTTGTGACAGCTTGTGACAGGCATGTCGCTGGCCCAGTACCGATAGCTGGCCGATAGATAGCATTGCCCTTCACTTTCAGTACCGCTTTGAGCCAAACTCGATTCGGCACGGAGACCAGCATATTTCCTCATAGCGAGTGACGAGAGAGGCTACGGAAAAGATCGTAAATTGGACTGCGCATGCGTCAACCGTGCCGTATAGGCCGCGGCTCAAGGTATCACTGGGGCGAAGATGGTCATACTCTACGGACGGAATATTTTAACTACAAAGTAATTTGAAACTAATTAGGCATAGGTATTAAACGTAGGCGTTCGAAATTATTCTTTCAGGACTATGAATAATTTATTTTCTCTTAGAGGGCAGTGCCATGGCACGGTGGCACTACGCCTAGAACCGCCCCTGTTGCTGAGCATCGTGACTTCATTTCTTAACTTCATTAGTAACTATATCCTTGACGAGAAGTTTCCATCCTAAGCGATGTCAGTATGGGATTTAAAAAAAAAATACATTACATCTTATACAGCACCTCTTGACATTTCATTGGTGCTTCCTTCCTCCAAGCCAGGTTTCACACACTGATAAAATGTGTTTACTTGAATCCTTTTACTGATTTCCATGTCTAGCCTTGCATCCTGCTTCAACTTACTCACCACATACTACTTGAAGCTCTTCTCAATTTCAAGGTTTTGTAGCCCAATTTTTACATCCCCTTCCCTTTTTCCTCTAGTTATACCATTATCTTGCTCTTCTTCACAATGATTTCCATTCCATAATCACTAATAAGCTTATATATTCCTCACTCAACATGTTTAGTTCGCCGTTGACCCTAAACTACAATACTTCTCTGTTTCAATGCATGTGAGATTTTCGAAGTGAAATTCCACATCCTGTGGTTCGGATTCCACGTAAAAAGGAGGTCCCGTGGCTCATGATCTCGAGATTAACGGTCACGTTAAACTACATCCTTCCTTCTCTGTTTGCTCCCCTCGCCATGATGTCATCTGAAAACTGTATTACCTTCAGCTCTCTTTCCACACTATTTTTCCCTTTGTCTCCTACACATTTTCATCCACAGCCATTATAAACAGCAGTGGTGACAGCACACTTCTCTGTTATAGTCTGGCTTCATTTAGAAACCACTCTGTCCTACCTATATGACTCTGAACACTGCTTTAACGCTCTTTGTAAACTGCTTGCACATATTCCACCATTTGTTTTCCAAATTCATTCTGCTTATTGACTTGCCATACCTTTGCTCTGGGACACTATCGTAACACAATTTGTAAATCGATGAATGTCATCACCGTATCTATCTATTCCATATTCCCAGCACTTCCATTAGTCATTTTGATCTTCTTCCACCTTTCTTCTTATCCTTCTTTTTATTATCATTTCAAATATTTTTGCAACAATAGAAGTGTAAAGAGAAAATCTTGCACAAAAATGAAATAATTATAAAACTCAAAAAGTGTAATTGAATAATAATATGAATGAAAATCCACAACCTGCTTCCAGTCTCCGACCGGGTCAGGAATGGAATGAATGAGGCCCCCATCTAGCGGCCAGGATATGAACTGTGCCGGCTGCAGAGGCCTGACGCACTCCTCTGGGGCAATGATTAAATGAATGACAGATGAAATGAAATGATAGTGGAGAGTGTTGCTGGAATAAAATTTTGACAGGGAAAACCGGAGTACCCGGAGAAAAACCTGTCTGCCTCCGTTTTGTCCAGCACATATCTCACATGGAGTGACCGGGATTTGAACCACGGACCCGGCGGTGAGAGGCCGGCGTGCTGCCGCCTAAGCCACGGAGGCTTAATTGAATAATAATATAATGAAGATAAATGTAACGTTACTATCACAACTATGATAACTATTATCATTTTACTGTTGAAAAAAGAAAAAAAGCAATGATAAATACTACAGTAGGTACAGCACTTAGTTAATTACTGCACTGTGATGAAATGAGGGCATTTATCCATTCTCTGCATTAGAATAGAGCTCATTATATTCTCAAATTATGATTGTGATGCTGATGCCAGCATTGCTATCTTAGGGATTTTGTCGCAAGATCGAGTGAAATGTATTTCGGTAGCATATTATAAATATTCCATTGCTTAAATTTGAATTTGGTAACTTTCTTTTAACACTTTTCACAGTAAAAATCTATCCAATTGAAATGTTAGAAGCCATTTTTCAATGTTGCCTGCAATATCAAACAATAGAATTGCTCTTCAGTCAGTCAACACAAGAGTGCCCAAATAGATTTTTGCCATTCTTTTAGCAGGTTGTTGTTGGAGGACAGCGACAGTTTGGTTGTTTCTAAAGTTTAGGGGCTGCGACAACGCGGTCATGCAGCCCCGTAGCGACAGTTTGTGGGAGGCAATGTGGGTTTGGTTGTGTTTTGTGGAGTTATTTTGTAATGTACAGTACATGTAGATCTGATGATGCTCGCTTGACGAGCAAAGCATGTCTATCCCTATCATTTGTTAGAAAAGTGTGTTAACGTACAAGTAATTCATGTAACATATTTTCAGAGAAGAGGTTGATAAAACAATCATCATTTTTTGCCCATCTATATGGCCATTCATGTGTTGACCGACTGAAGAGCAATTCTGTTTATTAGAAATGAATCTATTGGTAATGGTAGGAATTCAGTTGATGATGATAATTGTTGTTTTAAGGGGCCTAACATCTAGGTTATCGGCCCCTGCGGTAGGAATTCAGTAATGAATGGAGGCAATCTACAAATTTATCCAGATTTATAAATCTGATTTAGTAACACTAGCTTGAGCATAGGGTATAAATCCCCTCGCCATAGATTTCAAAATTACTGTAGCAAAGAAGTGAAGACATTTATAACTGTTGTATACCATCATTTTCTAATGAGTGTTCAAGAAAACATAATGCTTCAAACTTTTTAAAATTACTGTTATAACCTGTCTTATGCTATATTACAGTAGAATAAGAATTACCTATCAAGTGCTATTCTTAACATTTCACAATGGTTTTGGCTTATATTTCTCCCATAAACATATAAAACATTAATTTCCTTCTCTGATGCAATGTCTTTAACTAAATAATATTAACAAGAAAAGAAAAAAGAAAGAGAACTTTCTTCTCCAGTATATAGCTGATAAAACGATATCGGCTAGGGTAACTGCACAGTTACAGATGGGCTAGTTAGTTAAAACTGAATTTGGAACTCCATTAAGATATTTTACAATCTATACCAAAATCTTTGTTTTTAATACGCTGCTTCCAACAAAGACCTAATTATAATTCCATTGCATTTTCCCTAGTAACTAAAATCACTTGTCATAATTTTTATTCAGAAGAACAACTCTTAAAGGACAAATCTAACCTGTATACACCAATTGCATGAGATCTCTTCAGAAAGAAGTCTTCATCCACTGGCACAAAACTCCAAAATCAGCAACTTATAGAGACTTGACGACTGTGATACTAGAATCTGAATTAAAATCAATCAGATATCTGGATGAAGAATTGGCTCTAATATCTCCAAAAGCTAGATGTATAAACCATGAATGCATAAGTTTAATTGCACCATTGGATAATATCTGATTGCCTTAAAATAACAACTACAGTCACAGACATATTTACACAAGTAACAGAAGCTCAGCCAGAACCAGGATCATCACAGGCAAGAAACTATTACCTACTTATTATTGCTGAAATGATATTACAAAATCAGAGTCAACTAAATGAAAGATCACTAGCAATGACAAGTTGAAAATATTATTTGCATTTTCTACTGTCAACATTTCAAGCATAGAAAATAAATAAAAATTATCATTATATAAATCAAATGAAACTATATCTAGAAAAAAGAAATTAAGAAGTTATTCTGAAGTTTCACAAAAAAAAAAAAAAAAACATCATAATAATAGATAAGTGATATGGTGAGCAATATGAATAGAAGCTTGAAATGAAATGACCTTCCTACACCTGACAAATTTAAGAGCTCCACCAACTAATGATCATTGTGTGACAAATTTACTGGAGCATTCACCAATAAATACCACAAAGTCAGACACTGAGATGAGCACAACAGTACAGCTCTGTTCAAGTTAACAGTACACACCCACAACAAGGCATGTTTTTTTCCCCACTATGTCATGAGCATGATTGCTGAATTAACATCGTAAGATGTAATGCACATTGCCTGCAATAGGTTCTATTGAATGCAGTAATATTCACTCTGAAGGAAGTGTGTTGATTTTGTCAGCTTTTGTCAATAAAAATTAATTAATAGCAAATAAATACCAAACATTGGTTCTTGGGCAATGTGCCAATATTGTAAGCATACTGTTTGTTATGAATAAAGCCCTGCGCGGTTGCGGATTTCCGCGGATAAACCCGCGGATATCCGCTACATTTTTCGCCATGCGGATCTAGTTTGCATGGCTGTGAGGATAGCGGATAAGTTGCGGATAATATTTGGAGTAAATTTGCAGATAGTTTTTAGAATACAATCCAAACTTGTTGAATATCTTGGGGAAAGTTGGGTAATTGTGCGCACTCATGTTTTTCGAGTTGATAGTACAACTAGCAACTTAGTTCCCTGCTACCCTTAAGCTGTCATCGTACCTATAAGATAGGTACAGTCAGCATGATGACCGTTGGTATGTGATAGCCGTGAGGCTTGGATGAAGAAACTTTACACATTGCATGTTATTTTCTGTAGCCAGCAAATAAGAAGGTAAGCCTACAGTTGTGATTCAATTACTGTATTTAAAATTAAGTGTTGTTTTAAATGCCATTTTTACAGTGTTTATGCATGTATTTATTTTTCAATATAATAGATTAGTTTACTGGGATTCATTGAGTTACATTATAAAAGCAGAGTGGGGTAATGGTGCGCAAGTGCATATTTGCGAGATTTTGAATTATAGTCCACCAAATGTATTTTTGCATTAAATTTGTTTCTGCACATCGAATATAGGATTACTAAGGCTCCCTTATTCATAACAGCAGTTGTGTTATCTATTATGAGATCATCACAAGACCGATTCTTGTGTAAGTGTGCACAATTCCCCCACTATCCTTTACTAGGGCCCGGATGTTCATGACTTTCTGTTTGTTATGTTTTTCCATGAAAATTTTAAGATGATGATTTACGCTAATTCCATTCAAATTATGTCATTAAGAATAATCAACACTCCGAACTGAAAAGGGTTGCAATTCTGGCTGTGTAACATTCATTTTAAACATAGCACATGACATACATAGCCTAGGGGAAACACTTTCTGCTCAAATGTCTAATAGATAAAGTATACTGTAAAGCAACACATTGAAAATAATATTGTAATGCCAGTAGATTCGGATAACAAACGTGTGGATAACAGTCGTGCGGATGCGGGGAACAGCCGTGCGGATGCGGGACGGATGCGGATAACGTTTTGTTTATCCGCGCAGGGCTCTAGTTATGAACAGCTGAAGTGGGTACCTTGGTTAACTCTTCATTCTACAACATCGTACATTTTTCTGAATTCTACTTTTAACAACTCTTGAACAGTTTTCTAGTTTACTTTGAAAATAACATTTCATTCCATACATGTACACAGGGAGCAATGAGTGCCTCCCTGAACACACCATGAAAAAAATGAAAATGGCCACCAAGCAAAACTACATGGTCTTGTAGAATCTAGCATGATGAACACTGGAAACTACCCTACTATCCTTATTTCAAACAATAATGTTTGTGTCATTCAATACAATATCCACACTCTGAAAGCATTATCTGCACTATTAACAGCAAAATGTCGAACAGTGGAACTTAACTGCAGACGTACATCGACTTGATAACAAGCACCAGCCTATCAGCTTCATCTCTGCCAAATGCTGATATACATTGTTTGGCTGCATTTACTTCAAACCAGGTCCAAAATTTATATGCATCTTAAGATTTCTAGGCTGTAAGACTGACATCACCTAAAAAATGGTATTAGTAAAATAAGTTTCATCTGCAAACAAATGAGAAGGTAGAATGAAAAATTCAACATTCCATCAGAAATTAACATGAAAAATTACAATAAGCTTAGGCCAATAAGTGTGAATATGGGAGAGAAAAAAAAATTAAGTTACTAGGCAAACCTAAAAACCATCATGTGTCTCCCATTATTGCATAATCTTTATACATTACTTTTACGTTCACCGACGGATAGAAGGTTTCTAAAGATAAACGGACATGGAAGACTTGATATTTTCTCATTGTTTACTCAGATATACTGCCAAAGAAAAGACCAAATGTTATTTTTGATAACTGCGGCAACACACATGCAGCATTCTACTCAAATTTATGAATCTTATGAAAGTTGCAAGAAAATGCACCATTCTAACACGTTCATTAGAAATAGAAGATTCTCGTTGATGAAGATTATAAAAATATTATTGAACTATAGTAACACTTAGAATTGCCTTGACTACAACACATTAATAAGTAGAGAATCATTTCCCATTCAAAAATATAGTCTGTATTTGTATATTAAAACACATATGAGAAAGAGCATGGCTCGGATATAGAAAAACAAGATAAGTGATCATTCCATTTAGTTGACAGTGGTTTATCAAGAGAGAATTGGACACCTGTTATACAATATTTATGTATAAAACTCACATAACTACCCAACAATCACCATACATCAACAACTCAGTTCTGTGAGCACATGACATGGTTGTGTAAAAGAAAATCAATTAAAAATTTATAAACACTGATGATATGAATAGACATCATAACACAGAATTCTATTACAGCAATAGAATTTTATCACAGTAATAAAGGATATCTACAAATTTTATTTATACAATATTTCCTAACTTCACCCGATTTTCAAAACTATACTTCTTCCTTCCAAGCCACCTAATTGTGCTCAATATTATCTTCTTGCCTTACAATACCTCTTTTAAGGTAAACAAAGCTTTGACATGCTCGTAGGCACCACCAAAAGCAATGTATCCAGTTGAAACAGTGTACTATGCAGCTAATATTTCTTGAAAAACATGAATCTATAATAAATCTTGATAGAAGTACTCTCTCTTCACTAGCAACTGATCAAGATCACAACATTATGAAAAAAAAAAAGAAGCTTTGCTCAAAATTACTATCACTCAGCTTTGGGCACTCTAAGGGCCGTTTTCACCAACGTCAATTATCTCTTAATTCACCAATAAAGGTTATTTAACTTCGCACGAGCATTTCACCAAACAGAAACGCTCGTTAACTTACCACTAACAAGGAATTAAGTTAAATGGCCAAATCTGGCCACTCAACTCTCTAAAGCATCTTTAAAGTGGCGGGAAACAGCTGAACTGTGCCTTACGCAATCCACAATGGCGGTTTGTTTCCGAGTTTCACGTGTACTTTCATCCATATGAATGTAAAATATGTTTATGACAATGAAATTATAAAAGATCACACACATTACTAAGTTGTAATACCAAAAAAGACGAATACGGAAATTTAAAAAAAAAGAAAATATCCGAAAGGGGATTCGAACTCTTTCAAGCGCTGCATAATAAACTGAGGGTCTGCACTTTAACCGCTTACGCCACGAAGACAACTGGGTAAGAGCGTTTTTTTAAGCTATCTATTCCCACAACAGCCAGTTCTCCTAAATATTTATTTATTGGTGCCTTTATTGTGGCAAAGTTAGGGCTTTTGCCACGAATAAGGTCTTCTGTATTTCTCTTCCTTTATAATTATGATCCAGAAAGTCTCAAGGAAGCATGGCAAACGACAATCAGTGCTAGACGCTTCCTATTCCGTCTGCCATGCTCTCCAAGTTGAAACCGAGTCTACGCATGCGCGACAGCCGTAAATCTTATTCAAGTAATTGCGAACCCAAATGGCCTCGTGAAATGTGTCGAAGATAGTCACGCATTAAATCTCGTATTTAAGTTAAATGGGAATTAACTAAATAATCGTTAGTGAAGAATTGGTGAAAACGGCCCTAAAGATACAATTAATCCCAAAATGAATACCTTATTTGCTCCTAGAAAGATATTAGAATTGGATCCACGCAAAAATAAGGGGGATACTATGAGATTTCAAACATGTAACATCCCACTTTCCTACCATTAAGATTAAGATGTGTGCTCTTTACTAAAATCACATTTACAATGGGAAATCTGTTTAATGAAGTCAATGACATATTTGAACTACATTGCTGAATTCTGTCTGATGACCCAGATATTAGACAATTTAAGCTCCAACACTTACCTTTCACAATCAGACCAATAAGAGTTTCAAGGTATAAGCTGCTTATATTCCATGATGCTCTATAGTTTCAGACCAGAACTTGAACAATCTTTAGTTAAACTTACTGGTAACAAGCACGGGGATAAAATAAGAAAGAAATCGTCTAGAACTTGCTTGCATGTTTTTTGCATACACTGCTGGAGGGTACCACTGCTCAAATAATATGCCCACACATGATTTGGTGATAATAAATCACGAACTACTTCAGCTCTGCATGATTTCAAAACATCAAGAATTAAGGCACAATATTCCATGAAAATGGATGGGATAACAGAACCATTAATTGTCACAAATTAGTTTACATGTACAATATGGAAGGTTCTTTAGTATCATGTGAAGTAGCCTTACATAATGGTATGGTGAGTGGTCTGATAACAGAATTTTGAGTTACTCTTTCAAACAACAGAATTGTTTGTCTAATCCTTCTCCGTAGGCAATCCATTTATAACACTGAAGAAATCCAGGAAATTCAGATATTCAATCTTGAATCGCACAAACTTAACTCTCCAGAAAAATTTAAATACACCGTAATTTCACACCATTAAGATTACTAAACACCTGAACATGTCATGTGGGCACAGAACACTACATATCCTAAACGAGTATTTTTTAAAATAGAAACTCAATATGGCACTAGTACAAAATACTCCAAGTTTTGACATCAAAACTCAAAGTTAATTGAAATAATTCTTAAAGCACATTTGTTGTATTTTAAAGCCTTTTTATCTTTTGTCCTTGTACTGTACTTTATGGAAGCAATAATGCTACACATGTGCATCTGCGGAGAGTAACCCAGTACAATATCATTGCTGCAAAGATCTGACAATAAGCCACCTGGTTCAACATTTTATTCTTGAAACTACAGAGGTAAAAGACGATGGGCAGAGAGTAAAGGACTTCCCTAAACTTGGAATGCAAAATACCATAGTTCAAGAGGAGCACCTTATAAAAGATTCTAAAGCTACATTACATGTGATAAGTAAAGCTTGGTTATTCGAAGGGCAAATACCTGCATGCAGTTGTTTTAACAGTAATTAATAAATGTAGAATCATTGTGATTGATTTAACAACTAAGTAAAGCTTCCAAAGTTTCTGTTAATATTTCCATATGAGGGTAGGGGGAGATGAACTCTCAATTCATTTTCAAACTGAACGACTGATTCATATTTGATTTCCTTCTTCTGTTTCTTCTTTACTTGTGTCCTTGTGAAGGTCAAGTCTGGGATAGTAATCTCCACCTACCTAGGTTTTCTGCATCTCCATATTGTGAAGTGGTCTTGGGTGATTCACCTTCCTTCCACATATTCTAATACTTGACCAGCCACATCTCATGAACCTGTCGGGGATAGTCTTTCTTATTTCATTACTTTAATATACCCACACCTTGTGATTATGTTACTCATCATTTGGAATTTCCTCAACCTACATTTCTTTTTGCTTTAGTTTCTTCATTCCTTCTCTCATCCCTCCTGGTTTATTTTTGCAGAATATTTTGTAACTAATTCAAATCTGCTTAAAATCTATTCCTATTATTGTCCAAGTTTCTGAGGAGTATGTTGGAACTGGTTTAAAATATAGTTTATCCCGGTCATATTTAGATACAATCAAAATTCAAGAATTGTGAATATGAAAATTTTAAAAAATGCTTGAATCTGTAAGGAAAAACTTTTCAGGCCATTTAGCAACTACCTCTGAGGTATTTATCTCCCAAATGACTTGAAAATGTTAATCAATTTTGTCTGTACTCAAAACATTCATTTACATGGTCCAGATTATTTGCGAATTTCATTCTTCATTGCAAAATATTCTATAATTCAAGATTTTCAATTGACAATCTGCAATTTTTCTTGTCTGATTATGAAGCATACAGCCTCTTGTCCCTCTCTTGGTCTTTTATTTCTGGTGTTGATGGTGAAATGTGAGAGGCATTCTTCTTTTTCCTTTCCAAACTGCCATGTGTTTCGACAAAAAAAAAACAGAACAAACTTGGAGCTGACCAATGTCTTGTACTCCCCATTAGTTGATTTAGACAAAAACATATTAGTTTTAGAAAATAGAAAATAGGTTACAGCAGAGTAAACACAACTAACTTTCAAAAATTGTAACTAGATAGGGCCAATCAGGTACAGTAAAAAATTATGAATAAGACTTGAAAATGTGATCACAGTCAGGATTTGAACCTGACTCTCCAGCTGTCAAGGCAGGAGCGTATTCAATAAGAAAATTAATTTGGAAATCATTCCCTTATAAACTTTGTGAGCTCTCCTACCATAAGCATATACGAATTCAAGATGAATATAATATTCATATAACCTATTTAAATTAAATTAAATCAAACAGCAGCATTGTCAAAAAGAGACCACCTTCTCAGCATTTGACAAATCAAATTTTACTTCAGAATGAACACATAAATTGAAAACTTTGAGGCCATTTTTGAGTGTTGCCTACTAACAATCAAATGATAACTTTTCAGTTTGTGTCCCATTAGATTAGAAAATATAAAACTCTACCAGAAAAAAAAATAATCACAAGATGAATTATTACTCTCATAGTGATTACATGGTGAATATATGGTCCTTGCAGCAGCCAGCTATTTGGATAAGTAATCAAAATGCATTCCAATAGAAATGAGTGTCTATGTAATTGATGTTTCAAGGGGCAGAACAGCAAGGTCATCAACCCTGATGTACAGTATGTAATTAACTCTTTCTGTATATCCAATAATTGAAATATAATTCACAACAGATCAAATTTAAATTCATTGACAAGATATAAAATCTATAACGAAAATAAACTCAACCAACATCACGAATCATCTTCACCAGATGACGTCCTTGAAACACTCCCCCTCACGAGTGTAAAGCATAAGAATACAGGAAGGCACATCCTTGAACTAACGTGAATGTTACTGTTGTTTCATTTAAATCAAATACAGAATACAGAGATAAGAACCCACATTGTGAATGTATCATATAAATATAAGAAACTGAATCTTCTGAAAATGTAAAGTGTCATGGTAATATAAACTTAATCATTAGCAAAAAATAAAGACTGCCTCCTTTATGAAACTACGGTAATTAGAAATCAAAGAAGTCAGTCAACACTCAAAATGGAAACAAATTTCTGACAACATAACTGCCATGAAAAGTAGTGATGAAAAAAATAGGCTGGGAAAATGTCATTCAAAAAGCAAGCAGCTTATAAACTGACCTAGACTTGGTAAATTGTCTCCATGACAAAAGATAATTACGAACACCAAACACCCTAATAAAATTACATTTCACCAACTAATTTTAGAAGACTCCCCTGAGGTTCAATGGTTCAGTGCAGGAGAAAGTGGAGATAAAGATTTTCTCAGGTTCTCTAGTTTTAGTCTACTTCATTCCAGTATGGATTAATCAACATTAAATACAACAAATTTCACTGTTAGGCTGCAATAAATAAAAGTGTAATGTGCAAATAACAAAAAAATAGGATTACTAAGACGTGATACACAATTATGCCAAGCTAAACATTTACAACCCGCAATTTGCAGCAGAGATATTGTACATAATGAAACTCTTTGCATGATTGCTATGAAATATGCTACTTGTGCAACATACTGGGATAAAAATTGTAGCATACTTACAGGTGTATACCACAAGACTTACAGCTAATAAAGTCCATATAAACTACAAAATTTCTACAAAAATTCTATATTAATTTCTCTAATATTTAACAAGTATGAATTTTTATCAAAAGTTCCTCCTTTGTAAGTACAATTTACCACATAAGTAACAATATAAACCTGAAAGACACATTAGAGAGCTTTATTTAAAGTGGACATTCCCTACAACAAAATTCTTTCACTAGCACAAGTACTGAATATAACATCCAAGAATATACTTTAAGCACAATTACATATCAAGTGAATAGTCATTTCCTTCTTATTGCTGGCAAAATAGAACCCAGGTGATATATTTATCAAGTTATTTTCTACATGAAGGCAAATATTAAACTGAAAGGTCTCTGTGATTTCTACCATAATTTTATCCAACTCTTAAAATATTACCATTCATTTCCCCAGAAGTTCCCTATGGGTTGTAATGTTAATCATTACCTACTTAAGTAAGTTATTGTTCCTAGGACATGAAAAAAAGGAAATTACAAGTTGACTGTGCCACACCTTCTTTCAAGATGAAAAGAATGGTGTATTTAAGATTAGTGGAGGTCAAGATTTGGGAGGTAAAAACTATTTATATCACTCAATTCTCCTGAAGAATGATTGTAGTGACCTGACAAGTGAAGCATCTTACCAAATTGTTCAAAGGGCAAATTTACTGATTTTTCAGGCTGCGGTGTAGCCGTGCACATTGAATCACTCACCACGACCACGAGCTGCAGTAAGTCTAGAGATCGGAGGTTCGGATCCCAGCGCTGACAGTGGCTCTCCTAAGTGTGACATAGCCTACGCAAAATTTGAGTTACCTTGTGTTTTAAAACATATCCTACGCAAAATTTGAGTTACCTTGTGTTTTATCAATTCCATGTAACGTATGCGGTTTAACAAATAACAATAGCATACAAAGGTTGGTTGGTTCCTTAATTTAGGGACGCGACAACGCGGTCATGTAGCCCCGTGTACTTTGGGTGTGTGTAGAATCTGTCTGATAACCTGTGTTAAATGTGATGGCTGTATTAGTGTGTGTATCTGTTTTTTAATTCAAGTAACGACTGCGACTTTGAATTTTTCAAATAGTTCCTACTTTTGCCGCCAAACGCCACCATCAACGACTACTACGCCTAGTCAGAACTAGACTACAAGACGCCACCGCAGTCGGCTCTTGGCAACGAACGTAGAAACCTAAGAGCGTTGTTTACATTCCTAACCTATACAATTTTGCTTCACACAGGTGTAATTAGTGGAAGGTTCTTTAACATGCCATAAATCTATGACATGGGACCGACGGCTTTACTTCCACTCCGCTCTTAAAAAATCAGACGGCTTCGGCCGAGTTTGAACCCGCTATTTTGGGCATAGAAGCTCAACATGCTACCGACTACGCCACCGAAGACACCTAGCATACAAAATTAGCTTCGAAAATTACTTGTTTCCTGCCAATTAAATATTCTAGGTTTCCAGAAAAATTATTGACCTTTTTAAAATATAAATACAGTATTTAAAATGTAGTTATTGATAGGCTCATTGTGCTTGAAAATTATTTTACTACTTACCAGTAGATCTGTTTACTAAATTTTAATCACTAAACTGAAAGTTTTTGAAGATGTGTTTTATAAATTATACATTTCATAAGTGCATATTTGTAGGACTTATATATTGGTACGTATTTCTTGCCATAGTAAGTTCAATGCTTTTCTGTTTTTATATTGTAAATTATATAACAGCAGTTACTAAACTCAGTTATTTCCCTTTTATCACAAGTGTTACATCGATCAACCAACTTGCTACAAAATATTAAACACTTAAACGCAATAAAATACTAAATATAAAATTCAATGAGCCTCAAATGCTATAAGCCACAATCTCTTAATTTCTTGATAGTCTTCTAGCATTTCGCACAAATTAAGATTTTACAACAGTCTTGTTACTTGCTGTTAGAAATCAAATATATCTCCTTGGAATGGAGACAATCCCCATTCGCCACGGGGCTACATGACCGCGTTGTCGCAGCCCCTAAACTGAGGAACCCATTCCCTAGGAATATATGAAGATCATAAAAAACACCAAATCTATATAGAATTTTGAGGTCAATATGGAAACAGTTCACCCTAAAAAATAATGACCAATTGAGGATCAAAACCAGAAGGCTAATTTTAAAAGATATTGAGTAAAAAAAATGAAGGAAACATGTAGTTTAACAAGACCGTTAATGTCGCGATCAAGAGCCACGGGTCCTCCTATTTACATGGAATCCGAACCACAGGACATGGCATTTCACATCGAAAATCTCACATGCATTGACCGGGAATCAAACCAGATCCTCCTTGGTGAGAGGCAAAGAGGTTGATCGCTGTGCCACCACGCCCCCTCTTAAAATTGAGTGATGTGTGACAAGAGTGATAAAGCAATTTGAGAAGACCACACTGTTTGTTTCAATATACATTGAAACATAGAAATTTAGAATATTTTTTCAGTGTAACCTTAGTAACCTGTAAAAAGTTTGTTTCTCAGTTGGTCAACAAGTTAATCTACTTAATCCTACTTAATCCTACTTAACTGAAAAATTTACATTATATGATACCCTTTTGAATGGTGTTAATTGAATGACACGTTTTGATTGTCAAGCAAACCATCAGATTCTATTCACATAAGGTGTTTATAGGATTTGGACATACATACAAAAATTAGGAACATGTTGATTCTTTTTACATGTGTTCCAAGTTTTATACCAGTATAGAACACATATATTTAAAAAAAAGATGGATTAAAAATAATTCTTTTTATAAATAACTAAATAATTGTAACCAGAGTTTGTGGTTTATCGCATTTGCGATACATGCAATATTTGTTCAAAATTCATCATGTAATGTATCTTCATGTTTTATGACCACTACGATAGGATTTTAGAGGTATTTAAAAATTAACAATAAAATGTAAAATTGGTTCAAAATGCACAATTATACTTTTTGTATGAACTAGATGCCATATTGGTGATTTTCTACAAAATAATTATTTTAAATAAAGTAGTAAACAGTAAAATGAGTAAAAAATAATCTTGAAATACTTATTAGATTAAATTGGCTTTCTTATGGGTGGACAGTATTTGGAATTTTTTAGAGTGTGATTTGTTTCATGGCCAACAAGCGAAATGGAAACTTTCTACTGAACTGAATGTGCAAATTTGCATATTTTACATTTGTATATTTGCCTGTTGCTTACTTCTGTCTATACTCACAAATAATATGACAAACAAATTTATATGATTGAGCTATATTATTTTAGTCTTAGAATGTTGAATAAAATCCTCATTTGTAGCGAACTTACTACAAAAGGCTAAATCTCAAAATCATAGATGCTACAAAACACCAAATTTGGAACTCAAAGTGCTAAAGTTAGGATTTTTAAATGTAAAAACCACAAACTTTATATAAAAGTTGTATATACTCAATAAATCCTGCAACCATCTATGTGATTAAGATCTGATATTTCCTTGATGAACAAAAAATTCCACGCAACAAACCCCATTCTGAAAGTGTATAATTAATCTAATGTAATTTTTTTCAAATTAGCAGGTTTGGTTAGATACGGTAATTTTTATTCCCTGTCCAATTTAACTGTGCACATTAATGTGCTGGCCGACTGGGGGAAAATTCTTTTATATGTTTGTCTCCATAGTCTCAAGATTCTCATTTCCCTATCGTGTTTTTAAAATAAATCATTGTTCCTTTAACGAGGATTTTTTAACATGGATCTTGAAGTAATATATTTGATGACGTCTTATAGTTCAATATAGCAATAACTTACAAGTGGATAGAATTATTATAACGAACCTGAAATACAATAAATTATTATTTGTGGTTTGATAAGTAATATTATGAACATGCCTACACTTCAGTGTCAGTGAAGGCAATTTTCTTTTCTCTTATACATAGCAAGCAACCACATCGTCTTCTATACAAAGCACTGTGTACATGAATAGATTTTTTTATTTTTTTGTGTGTCTTGCTTGCTGGGCCCAGGGTTGCAGGTTCGTATCCTGGCGCAGTCAGCTGGCATTTGAAAGTGTGCAAATGCGAGGGAGCCGTGTCAATAGATTTACTGGCACATTAAAGATCCCCTTTGGGGCAAATATCCGGCATCCCCACGTCTCTAAAAGCCAGAGTAGTTGAAAGGGACGTAAAACCAGTAACATTTTAAAATGTTTTTATATCTGCTAAATTTCCACTTGTAAATTATTACTACACACCAAGTGTTTCTCTAGATATTCCTACACTGACATAATCACTGTGAAGTATTGCCAATAAACATGAGAAAACAGTGACTATGTTGAAAATAAATGGGGTTTAGATATTGCTATTCCTAAATTTCACCCAATGGAACACAATGAATACTTATTTTCCCAAGGGATAATTGTACAGAGTAGCAAAATTCTTTGGCTGTTTTTTTTTTTTTTTTATTTCACATTAAAAACTAAAACTCTCTGCAGTATATTATGGAAGAAACCCAGAGACAACTTCCAGTAGCACATCCAATGATGTCAAGGATGTTCACAAGATAATTTTGAGCACTATTTTTTTTTTTAGCTACATTATTAATGCAAATCACAATTTCATGTAATGGGAAGACTTAATTGCTATATTAATTATTCATAATTTACAACAGTCAATAAGTTATTTGTTATTATTTATCGATTAAAACTAATGGTTCGCTGTTCTCAAAAAATAAAATGACTCAAAATGCAATTTCAACTACATCTCAGTGGCTAAGGTCTCCCCTTATAAATAGATAACAAGAATTGAGGCACAGTACCACTCAATTTCTTACTCACTGGGCACAACAGTTTGTAATAGATATGATATTTGCCGCTTATTATTGGAATTCATAGTATTGCTTCTTTCTTACATTACATCACTCATTAAGTATTTTGTCCAAGAGTTACAGGTTCATATTTGTCTTTATCATTGTTCATGCCTCCAATTACTTCATTATGGTCACAAATATAATTTTCAAAAAATATTCTCATTGTACAGTGAAACCCACCAATACAGTCACCAACACCCAAGGCTGGCCCTAAGAATTTTGCTATTACTCAGTGCAATAGTACCATTTTTCAATTCATTCCTAACCTAATTGACAATTAATATTTTAAAAGATAAAGTTTACATAGTTCTAATTATAAATTAAAGAAAAACATATTATAAATAGTCTATATAATGTGCATTTCACAACAATCGCAACATTTATTTTCCTGCAGCATAGCTCGTGTATCTCGCACAGTTAGTTATTGTTGTTTTAAGGGGCGGAACTACAAGGTCATCTGCCCCTTATCTCGCACAAGAAAGTTGCCAGCTATCATGAGCATTAAACCACCCAATCATCTCACTCAACTACAAATCAAACAAGTTTAACCATATTCGTCGCATAGCATATTTTTATTTGTGCGCCAGTCAGTTACACATGCTGCCGCGACTTTATAACCTGGTGCGACTTTGTCAGAAGAAAAATATCTCGTCTTTATGCTTGCGGGCTATGAACTGTGACGCGAGCGTCAAGCTTCGTCACTTAGCACATTCCGCGAGCGTATAATCGGGCGTGATCTTCTCAGGAGAAAGTAATCTCGTCTTTATGCCTGCGGGCTATGAACTGTGACGTGAGCGGCCAGCGCACATTCCACAATCTTATAGGACTAATCTGGCCTGATCTTGTTAGGAGAAAGTAAATCTCGTCTTTATGCCTGCGGGCTATGAACCGCGACACGAACGGCAGCTTCGTCAGCACATTCCGTGAGCTTTAACCTGTCGTGACCTTTTTAGAAGAAAGAAGCCTGTCTCTGACTGCAGGCTATGACTCACACCAGACTCACGCTATGCTAATGACTGGCCCGTGCAGCAAATAATGATACAGTATTATTCTTTGAACTTAAATATTCTTCGCATAATCGTCGCACCCAGCTTTTTTCCAGGAATTTTAGGCTCAAAAAGTGCGACGATTATGAGAGGAAATACGGTATTTGTTCTTTTTGGCCAAATAAGTCATACTAGAGGGCCTATTTGAGAAATCTCACATGCATAAATCACCCGCCTGGCTTAACTGTTCGCAAGCTCGGCACAACACCGTTCTGGCAGGGGCCATCGTCTTGTATATTTGTTTAAACAAACTTTATAAACATTTCCGTTGACTTTTAAAGAAATGCAAGATTTTTTGTGCACTATCGAGAGGATTTGGAAGATTTTAGCACAAACCCCACCTTCTATCTCCCTATGGTTTAAGAGCTTGAGTTTTGTGAAACATACACCTTAGCATTTTATATACAGTATATTATGAATTTACATTTAGAATATATTTTTATGTAAGTTTTTGGATGTTTAGATGAACATTTTGAAAGAAAGTACGAAATATTGCATGGCTTAGTACTCTTTGTCCTTGTGACAGCCTATAACTGCTGTAGGAAGAATTCAAAATAAAATAATAATATCTGTCCTTCCTTTCCTTCATGTGTAAACTAGAGGTCCCCTGTTGCAATGAGTTTTTCATTTGTTCTTTTGTTGACCAATAGATAGGTTCCACTGTACTAGTAGATTAATCATAATTTTATATTATATGTACCTTAATATAGGCCACTGATTATGAAAGTGGTGTGATGATGAAAAAGGAGGAAAACTACAAAAAAGAAATGACTCAAAGAATTTTCAGTATGGTTCTTTAAATATTATCCCAAGTGGGTGCCAAAAAAATTATAAATCATCACAGCATAACTAAGGTTGAATGTCGCAAATATACCTCAGTAATTAATAAATATTTAGTACATATAAAAACATGGCTTTAGTATGCACAAAATAATTTCCTTGTTTACTACAAGTATAATTTCAGAACCTGTTTCCCTGGAACATTTATGGTAAGTAGCCATATAAAAAAAAAAGAGTTAACATTAGTATGAGGAGACATGGATAACTACAGAACTTACATTCAAGTCAGCAAGTGAAGAAAGACTAATAAACTTTTCAAAAACAATGAAGGGAAAAGAAATTATTGGCTGTGACCTCACATTATTTTATTGTTAACGAGATTAATTCACCACGGCAGTTGCAAAAGAAAATAAGGGTTTCACAATAAAAAATGGAACAACAATACTGCACCAAATTACTTTCTGAAATGGGCAACATAAATAAATGATGGCTTGTACATTAGAATTGTAGTTTCCTCAGAAACCATGAACACTTTCAATCTTTACTCAAAGTCCGACTTGAATTATAAAATTTGATCATCACAAGTTCATGTAACTCATCTGCTTCTTAAATGAATGTGCTAGGAAACCTTAAAATATTATATTCTAAATAACATGGATACTTCCTGAAAAGTTTTGTACTCATATTAATGACATTACCTCAAAACTCAAAGAAAATGAAGACATTGATCCGTCATCTCAATCTGTTTGCCTACGTTTTGTCGCAGTGTACCATTGGGCTCATCAGTTGGTCAGATACACCTCACCAAGATGTTGACAATGATTTGTCCCAGGCCCTATCCCTGATCTGTGGTCTCTTTCTAAATCAAAAATACAGATTTTTGACTCTCCATCATCAGGTTACAGTTACGGTTTCCTGGGTACTCTCCTTAACATGGAGAAATATTAGACATATTTAAGTTCATATCGCCACCTCTTGCTCAGTGAATGTTATAAATATTTCTGTATTGAAAAGGCTAATGTTTAGTGTTAGACCTATTGTACATGGAATTTTCAATATTCAAATTCAAAACAGATTTGCCACAATGGACATGTTTGTGTAAGCTGTGGTGAGATCAGCTCATGGTGTAGTGGCTAGTATGCTTGGCTGTTGCCCCGGAGGTGCGGGTTCAATCCCGGCTCTGCCAAGGAATTTAACTCTGGTCTGAGGGCTGAACGTAGTACACTCAGCCTCATAAGGCAAAACCGAGAACAGGTGGGTTCGATTCCCACCTCAGCCATCTTGAATGTGTTTTACCATGGTTTCCCCTTATACTCCAGGCAACCACCTGACTGTCCCTAACTTTAGGCCACAGCCATCTCCTTCCCAATCCTTACTTGAATTTCAAATACACACAATACAGCTATCACAATAAGGCAGGTTATAAGACAAATCCCACACATACCTAAATACACGGGGTTACATGACCACGATTTCGCAAAGCCCCTAAAATCAACAACAAGCTCTGGCGATCTCAAAACATATTTTCTGCCATTAGGTTACGTGATGCACAGTATTAGAAATAAGAAATGGTTATCTCTTGTATTCTCAAAAGTTGTCCCATCTAACAGTATTATAAGAGTTACTATAGCCATCACATCGAAGGTCATGGGATCAATCGATATTAACATTTCAGGCAATTCTGGGTTACACACTATAAAATTAAGTGAAGAACATGTAAACACAGGTCCATGATCACAACAGATCCTAAATAGATCACATAGCATTGAAAACAGTCAAATTAGTGTGTAACAAGTAATAAGTCATTGACCACGTCTATTTGTGAGCATTGAACTGAATTTCAGCGATGACAGCAGTGATACTGGATGTGGTTTAGAGAGGAGCTGGAATGTCAGAACTTCACCCTAGAAGAGATCTTTAATGTTTCAGTATATGAAATATTACTTGTCAACTGACCAGGATATTTTCTTCACTTGCCCATCCCCCTCCTCATGCTTACTGCAGCGTAAAACATTTGCCACGCTAAGCGGCACTGGCTTAGATTAGTTATGTCCGAGGGAACATGCTACGGTCACACGTGTCAATGTTCTCAGACAGTGAATGTATTCGGTACAATTCCCACACCGCTCCGCGCCTCTCTCCGACCACTGGGCTTTCAAGGTCAGGTGCACAGCTAATAGCCAGGATCTGTTTGTGCCTAACCAACTGTACACACAGCAAGCTAATTCCAAATAAATTATGTGAATCATATAATTTAGCAAGAGATAATTAAAACAGTAAGAACTGAATTTAAGTACAGTATGTAGAATAAAAAATGCAGAGGAATCCCATAATCTCACAATTACCGTACTTAAGTCTCAGAATATTTGGAGAAAACCAGTGAGAGTGGTACAATAGGTAGCAATACTTTTAGGAATGGGAAAAACACACACATTACCAATGTCACTCGTACAATAACTTTCACGGGATTAGGAAGGCCTCAGAAGGGTTTCGAAAGTGTTTTGAATATGTTAAAGTTGATTGTTGCAGTCAATGAGACCAACAAATATGCAGAACAAAGCATCTAATGTCCTTTAATGTTGCCTACGTCACACTTGAGGAGGTGGGAAGGACTGACAATGGAGAAAATATATGTGCTTCCTGGACTCACGAATTAGACAGGTATTTTGGGGAATACCAATGAATTATCTGCTTTAGTTTGTTTCTGTATGCTGCAGCAAGTCTCAATTTAAGTAGAGCCTCACATGCATAGTTGTTCATTTAAATGCCGGCTTGAAGTATGAAGGTGTATTACATGTTGTAACATTCATAAGATATTAAAAAAAAGCCATCAAAACATTAACAATACATAAGCTAAAAAATTATCAATTAAAAATCAGCTATGAAAATAGGAGGTAGGCAGACACTCCAAGGATGCAACCTGCACATTTTCAAGGGAAAACTATTAACAAAATCATATTTACACTACATTCTACATCCATGTCTCCTCTAAATTTACATACAAACATTTCTCTAAATATGGTATGCATAATTACTTCTATTTTCACTGGATGTTCAAAATATCTTTGGTACAAGGCATTTATGAATTAAAAGTACACATTTGACAAGTTCTCAGAGCTTAAAAACTACTCCACTAGAAGAATATTATTAGCACAGGCAAATAAACATTTTCTTTTTATCACCGGAATAAAATTAAAAACATAATGCCACTTCATTCTTATGAAGTGTAATGGAAGGTCTGAATATGTCCTACAATATTGCTATGCATTCTTATGGCAGTAGGAATTCAATGTTATCAAACCATTAGAAGAAAATAATGTAAAAGCTGCCAACTTCTAACGACAGAACACCAGGGAATGTAACCTTACATGGGTCTCGTTTCACAAGTAACAGAAAAGAAATTTAAGCCCTAAAATATAACTGCAATTATACCACAATGGAAAACATTGAATACAAAATGAAGTAGCCAAGGATTAAAGCTAAATGAGTAAAAATAGAGACTCGGGAGTTCATCCATCATTACCGTAACCATAGAACAGCATTTCTTGATGGAATCAAAATACCGTAATAACTAGATCTTGGATTTATGGACATTAATATAATAAATTGCAAAGCCTTGTGGTTAATATGATAGCCTATACAATAGATGAAAAATGAGACCTTCTGTTATTATTTGCAACAAAATGTTCTTAAATACCACATCATAATTCACCCAAACAAACACTGTATTCGTTTGGCAAACCATATTGCCCATAACATACATAATTATATGCCCTATATATATAGGGCAAATTAAACTTCAAATATACAAACACTGAATAATAATAATATTGTAAATCTTTAAAAGGAAGAAGGGCAAGAAGAAATCAGAATAGAGGAACACAATTTTTTGATCTTCATACCTGATTTCAGTATAGCATTTCATGCTTTAAGTTCTCTTCTAAAGATCTACTGGTGTGACTGAAACACGAACTGAACACCTCCTATCCATACAAGATAAAAGTCTCAGTTTTCATCAAACTACGCCAACCTACCTCAAGACTTTGCAGTTTATCTTATTACAGTAATGTATAAATCTAAGTTATAATAACAATATTACGAAAAACATAACACGAGATTCACATGAAATAGCAACTTCCTCAGCAACTGTACGAACATGGACATATAAAAAATATTCCCAGGAAACCTTTCTCATAGCTTTCTTTTTGTACCACAAACCTAGCAGCACCAGACAACTGCAGCACTGACTTCTGAGACCATGAGAGAGACATTATTAAAAACAAACAGTAGAACTTCGTTAAATAAAATAAGATTTTGACTCTGAAAACACTTCAAGTTAATGAATTCACCTTCTCTCTAGATAGCATAAAATGTTCCTGCAATCATGCTATATTAAAGCCAATCAACAAGTTTTAAAAGCTCCCACGTCACCAGTTCCCATCACAGCACTTTATTCCTTAGATATCTGCGTCCTATCAATGTCAGAGCCAGTACTCTCACATGGTATGGCAGCTTCTGGTGCTGCCAACTTAATTCTTCCATCACTCGGATCATCCTGAAGACTAGGAAGATGAGCACCATGATTTTCGCCACTGCCATCCTCCTCAATATTGGGGATGTGCATAAGCAATGACAACTTTCTCAGAGGCTGTTGAGACGAGTTGCAGATCTCACTAGGAACATTAGTTGACTGGTGAACCTTTGGAGTGAGAGGCAAACCATCACCCAACAATGGCCGACATTCATCATTAACACAAGCATTCTCATTTGTATTCTCTGTAATCCTACCACGGTTTCCAGGATCAACAACATTCAATAGAGTAGAAGGTACCATCACATTTTCAATGGAAGATGTTGAATTTCCAGCATCTAAATTATTGGCAGACTCATTCGTGTTAATGTGACGATCTGGGCACACATTCCCTCTCACACCATACAAGTCTGAATAATCACAATTAGTTGAAACAAGTCTTGGGGCAGAGCTGCTGCTATTGTTGGTATTATTATTATTGCTGCTAACTGAAGATGATTCTGTCCTTGAGGCTCCCAGGAGAGAATCAGACTCACCTGGTTCTTCTGAGATAATCATACTTGGCGCATGAAGCGACTCACGGGATGCATACGGAGGTGGTGGCCCTTCACGTGGAGGTGAAGCTACCACCTCACAATAAGGCGGTGGATCTACTGGTCGGCCAACAAACTGAACTCCATTATTGATATTGTATGTGACAAGCAATCCCGAATGTGGGGACATATCAGGTCTATTAAGAAAAACATCTAGGTCATACAGGGGCACATGTTGCATGGCATGGTGGTGATGAGGACCACCACGACCATTGAGCCTCCCAGCCTGAAGACGGGCACCTGGACACCGGGAGAGCAGTGACCGCTTCATGTGCACCCGGCAGATGGCAATAACCAAGATTGTTACGATGAACATGAAGGCCATGGCACACCCTGAAATAGTAATTAGAATATTTCCTAAGAATGGAATATTTGTAATAAAAAAGACATCAAAAGAACATACACTGCTACGTGTAATTAGTTTGCAAAGGACTGAAGTTAACTGCATCAAAAGGAATATATATCTTCAAGAAATGTTTTAAATAACGGGAGGACAAACATGAGAATTAGCAGATTTTCATATCAATTTCTCTTGTTGATTCTAATACCAATATCCTTTTTGTTGATCTTTTATTTGAAATACATCACCCATTTATTTAACTTACCAGAAAATCCTGAGGTTTATCAATAAGATAGTGCAATTACTTCTATGGTACCGGTAAGTAATATTTATTCAGAAAGAAGTCTACCTGCAGACTATTACAGAGGACACTATAGCAAGCATTAGTGGGAATAATATAAATATAGAAACAAAATTCCAGTTGTCATTTGAAAGGTAGCATTTCAGCACGCCGGCCTCTCACCGCTGGGTCCGTGGTTCAAATCCCGGTCACTCCATGTGAGATCTGTGCTGGACAAAACAGAGGCAGACAGGTTTTTCTCCGGGTACTCCGGTTTTCCCTGTCAAAATTTCATTCCAGCAACACTCTCCACTATCATTTCATTTCATCTGCCATTCATTTAATCATTGCCCCAGAGGAGTGCGTCAGGCCTCGGCAGCCGGCACAGTTCATATCCTCGCCGCTAGATGGGGGCTTCATTCATTCCATCCCTGACCTGGTCGGAGACTGGAAGCAGGCTGTGGATTTTCATTTCATTTCAGACTAAGCTCAAATAAAAACAGTTAACTCTCAGCTACCAACGTACACTTGGGATACTAAAATGTATAACGGTATCACACTAAATTGAAATTCATCTGCTCTGAGGTCACCTATCCAATTCTGCCTTGCTAGGCCTAGTGTAATATCACCATAAACCCGTAAGGCCATATTGTTTTAAGATTCCTGTAGGACTTTCAGTGCTACCATAGCATGCACAGATACATGCAATTTCCATTGTATGTAACCATCATAGGCAGTTACCAAGTTCATATTCGTTATCCATCTTCCATAAAATAACACAAGACATCAACTGAGATGGAGGAGAACAAAATTTGTCCAAGTGAGGTTGACAAGAAATATGAAAGAGGCAATCCCAGAAAATGTGGAAGAAATTCTGGGCTCAACTAGGGCCCTGTGGTAGCCATCCCACATTCCACTAGTAGTAAATCTATGGATGAAGGAGGGGCTAGGAACAAAGAATAATGAAGGCATTTTAAATGTGTGGGAAGAATGTTTCCATGTTATACAAGGGGAAAAATGAAAATGTAAACAACTATCATCATAGGCCATCCAGAAAAATATACAGACACCCAGGATAAAAAAATGAAGCCTGCACTTACGGTTGAAATGAAAAATTTGCTGAGGGAAGATGTAGAAAAATCTTTGCGAGAAATGACAAGTGAAAAAGCTCTAGGAGTAAATGAAAATACTATGGAAACGATCAAAGCAACAGGCCTATTAGAATTCAATATTATAAACCTTATTTAAAGATGAGAAAATAATCATAAGTAAAGAAAAAGAAATTAAAACCCGAATTATGTGCGAAACAGCAGAGATTAAGACCAGGAAGATCAATAATCGATGCAATACTTTCAGCTAAACAAGTGATAGATAAGAGATGGAATTTCAAAAATTATGTTATCTTAAGGGGCCTAACATGTACTGTAGTTTATCAACTTCTAGTAATGAGGATGATCCCTATATATATAAAAATGAAAGTTTGTCTGTTTTTTCTGAATTTCCATGGAAATTTGAGTTATTAACGCGTTTCAGACTGGTTTATGACGGATGTGTGCAAAAACAAAATTTTTGTCCGTCTGTGTACAACTTTGTACGCGCATAACTCGAGAACGGCTGAGTGAATCAACGTAACATTTGGTACAGATGTCCATCAGAAGCACGAAATTAATCATTGATGTAAAACTCCTCCGTACCCTTCATAAAAGGGGGCCTACACCCTTAAAATACATGCTGAAATGGGCATAGAAAGACGAGACAAAGCTCATTTTCAGCATCTCATGGTGAGAAACAAAACTCGGATGCCCTATGGGCCCCTGAAAACCACATTTTTAGGTCCTAAAACCAACAGTTTTTGAGATATTCCCAGAAAATTAATTTCATTTAATAACCTAATGAAAGAAACAGATCAGAAGCTATTCATAAAGGCAAAATTTCAAGAAAGGAAGAAACAAACAACTCGCAGAAAGTGGACTCAAGAGGAGAAAGATCGTCACTCTAGAAGGATGAAAGAAATTTGGAAACAAAAGAAATTTAATACAATGGACAATAGCCAACGTTGATACATCGTACCCTCCAAATGGGTTATTCGAAAGAAGAAGAAACGAAAGAAAGAATGCAAGCCGGTAACCATGGCAACACAATCTCAGAAGTCCATCTATTTCTGTAAGACGCAATGCCATTCCATTTATTACATTACTGTGAAAGTTTGCAAACGGCTATAAGGTTATCACGGAACCAACTTAAGCTGTAAAATTCATCAATACATACATAATGCGCTTAAGGGTGTCAGGGGTACTCTAGAATTTTTTCACGTGCCGGAGTGGTACTGAAGGTCTATTATATCCCTATATTATTAAATTATTATATTATGGCATACAAGGACGAGACAAAGCTCATTTTCAGCCCCTCGGTGGCTACTACGTTTCTGAGATATTCCCAGAAAACTGATTTCATTTAATAAACTAATAAGTAGATGACGAGTACAAAAGAAGACCAAATCAGGACCTATATTAATATACTGAGAAAATCACAGATGTGCTCAGGAAGAGACGTCTGGCTTTCTATGGACATGTCTCAAGGATGAACCCAACAAGACTAACCAACCGGCTTCTCATCAACTGGAAGAATAGAAAGAGCGTGACACCATGGCTAACAAAAGGTAACAAGGACATCAAAGAACTGAAGTTAATGGAAAGTGATATTAGAAGCCAATCACATCTCAGAAAGATACTCAAACAGAAGAGGTTTCATGACAGACCACCCTGTAAGAGAACCGGCATCATCTGGACAAAAGAGAGAAAGGAGAAACATAGCCAGAGAATGCACGAAAATTGGGCAAACATAAAGTCCCTTGCCAAGCTGAAAAGTTGAACATCGTGGTCCTTAGCTGGCCCATCTGAAAGAAGATGAAGAAACTAATGAAGGAATGCAAGCCGGTAACCATGACAACAGTATCTCAAGAGGTGACATCCAACTTTCCATCTATTTCTGTAAGAAGCAAAGACCCTCAATTTGTTAAATTTCTGTGAAAGCTTGCAAATGGCTACAAGGTTAATATGGAACCAACATAGACTGTAAAATTCATCAAAGCAATTGAGGGTGTCTAGGGGTACCCTAGAATATTTTCACGCGACTTACACGTGCGATATGTTGTACAGAAGGTCTCCAGTATGTCCAAACAGCAACATTATTTTATAAATTCCTGAATTGAAATAGTATTTTTGCGGCTTTGGGAATTTGGGCCATTGGAGGCTAAAAAACCTGAATTTTCATGCATCAAGAGCCTTTATAATTCATTCAAGGGATCTTCCAGGGGATGGGGACTTAAGACAACGGTGAGGGTCAGGTTTTATGTGACATGTATTGCATTTCGTCCACGAGGTTTTCAATATTATTTTCACGTCAGGAAATACATGTTAAATGAATTTAGTTTGAGAGCACATTTTAACAAATCGTATTTTTGTTGACAAACGGGTTCATTGTAAAGATTATTTTGTTTGACACTGTGTGGTTGATATATCTTTATCTTTATGTATGCCTATAACTCGTGTTTGGGTGTTTGGAGCATCGTAAAATTAGTTATTGTAACCATGAGTCAATACACCAATCATTTATAATACTGTTCACCGTACTTCTCATAGAAGGGTGGGTATAGGGAAAAACTTTTCAAAATACATGCTAAAAAAGGCGAAAAAGAAAAATTATCCTAGAAAGACGACCAAAGCATATGCTGTGCTTCTTAATGTATGACACAAAAATAGGGAGTCTATGAAGGGTCTCCGAAAACCACATTTTAAGGCCCTTAAATTAACAGTGTCTGTGATATACCCAGAAAACTAACTTCATTCTGATTAACTTATGAAGGAATGACAAGCCCCTAACCATTGCAACAGTAGCACAATTGATAACGTCTGGTTATTAACCCCTCAAGCCGGTTCGCTGTACGCTGTACGTCCGCTTGACTCTACTCATTCAGCCGGTTTGACGTACCACAAACGGCCGGTGCAGGCAGAAGTTAGAATGCCTATTACACATGAAACAATGCTTCTTCGCGGGATCTTTTTTCACATTATGAACCGAGAAGTTATGTACTTTCATGCCATCTCTGTTTCATAATTTGAACTAATACGAGGTTGATCGATATCCGTTGCTTTCGACGACTCATATCGATCAGGGAAAGAACATGAAACGCGCTCTATTGAGTTTCAAATTAGTTGCTTTAGAAGGTATCTCATCCTTTCCTGTCATCTCGAGAATGTTTTGTGAACTATATTTTTGTCACTTAGGAAGGGGAAGCACCGAAAGCAAATACTTTGTAGATAATTTTTTGCATCGTAGGCTACTCAGTCGCAGAGGAATTGCCGGGCCGTCTCATTCTCTTACGGGTGCAGAGATTATTGGTTTGATAGATGACAGTAGTGGAAGTGATGTACAGGGAAGCGATATTTTCGATAGTGACACGGACTATGCACAGCATGGTGTTATTGGAGAAGTGGCAGACAGCGCTGATGGAGAAGAAATAGCTTCAGTTGTAATAACAACGACCACTGTTCAGGGTTTGTGGCGAGAGGTAGACGTCGTCACGAGCACACAAAGGATCCCCTACACGGGTATGCCAGGTACAAGAAAGCATTTCACGTCTCTTTTACATGTTTTTGCTGTTTTTCGACGACAAGGTGATTGAACTATTATTGTTTGAGAAACAAATATGTACGCGGCAGAATGAATGATAGCAAGGTTGCGCGCCAGGAAGTGGGAGTCAGTGACAGGGGACAACATTTATGTGTTCTTGGGGCTTGTAATGTTGATGGGGATAATGCAGAAACCTACCCTAAAGAGCTATTTCACAAGGGATGAATTTTTAGAAACCCGTATATTCCCTCAAATAATGCCAAGGGACAGGTTTGAACTAATATTGCGATATTTACATTTTGTTGACAATCTACACGGGATACACATACGGGGCCTAAAAAGCTTTTCAAAATTCAGCTTTTCCTGGAAATTAGACCCGAAAATTATGTATATATGTAGATTGAGCATTATCATGTAAATATCTTGCTTTCATTGTAAATATACCGGAAACAAATATCAAAAGTGGAACTTAAAAATTATTATATTTTTGTAAATATTGTGTGTAATCATGGACAACCCTGAAAAGCTGTCGTCACAAATATTACTGAGAAACATTGGACATGATCTCGGTAAGTAATCCTAAAATTTTCATTGCGTTATATTTCGTAGATTTAACATAATTAATTTTTTACCTTGTCGGTGTCTAAACCTCTGCTGACCTCCAATTTAAATACCGCCAGAGAAGTGCACACCTCCGGATTAAATAGCCGGCCTGAGGGGTTAATACCGAAGACCGTTCGAAGAGCGGGTACTTCTGCTAGTTACGACTAAAACTAATTCTAGCAACTTCACTAGGACCTAAAAATAGCCCGAATATGCAAACAAATATGGCCTTAAAAATGACAAAATATGACCAAAACAATGAGAAAATACGACCTGAAAATGACTGATTTAAATATGGCCGTTTCTTTTTCATTGTAAATCCAAGCGACGATCCCTTCGAGACTAAATTGTTAACAAATTCTTTATTCCTATTACTTTTCTGAATATACATGTTTAAGTGGTTATTTACAGTCTATTTTCCTTGACTCACTTATCACTTATCAAACACCTGAGAATACATACCTATAAAACATGTTCACTAAATTGATGTCGTCGACTGGCATTGCCGCTGTGCTTTGCCGTGTTACAATTCTGCTGCACAATAAACCATTTTTTTAAGCAACGATTTTCACTTCACACAACTTGCAGAACAGAACTGAACCATCTGTACAAAAATATTCTTTTCCAAATTCCTTAATAAAGCTTTGTAACTTAACACTAGTACAGGGCATCAGGAGATGTTCTCCGCAGTGCCTACAAGGTGCTGCGAGAGCTAGCATCAGTGGTTACGTTGGCAGCACGGTTTGAACACTGCGCCACCACGCCCCTTGTTGTCCTTGAAGCTTGTCTCTTACAGCTTTATGTGCTGTCCACTTAGAGATTCCTGTTTGTTGAGCTAATTTGCATGTTAATATACTTGGACTACGCAGCATTATATCGGAGATTTCATCAAGTTTTCGTCAGTTAAAAGCATACCTGCCTGTTCCCGGGTACATCGTGAACTGAGCCGGTCACACGAAATTCACTTATCAAATGCCGAGCGCTATCACGGTTTGGACACTTTGAAATAGGAAACCGCGCCTGAAATTTTAATTTTACACTTTCTGCGAAAAACGTATTCCACCGAAAGAAATTCTCTTCAGAAGTTAGCATTACCGCCTGCATACTGTTGCACTCTTCCAATAATCTAATTGAACGCTCGCTTGCTGCAATACACACTGATGATTTCGACAGCCTACAGTCCACACGTGTGGGATTCACCGTCACGACACCGTGCTGCCAACCAAAATGCTGATGCTACCTCTGGCAGCAGCTCGTAGTCACTGCGGAGAACATTTCCTGGCATCCTGTAGAAGTATTTTCCTTAGGCATAATGGAATGCGTACTGGAGTGCGATTCACCGTCAACTGACGCTTGTTCAAGCAAAAGAAGGAGATGTAATTAGCCAACTGCTGGGATGGGTTTACTAGTTTATTTCTGTCTCCACCTGTAGCCCAGGCATTTAAGTCAAAATATCGCCTTAACCTAAAAAAAAAAAAAGTTATAAAGCTAATTTTTTCAGTATCCATTTATTCGACCCTAGGGAACAACATATCAAAATACTCGGCTGTAACTGTGCCGGCTTCCTTGATTTCCAGGCCTGGAAACCTGGAATTCCAGGAATGTTTTCATCGCTGTCCTTGAACGCCCGTAAAAACCGAACGGCTCGGCCTAGGTAGACGAAAGTGGTGTCAAATGAAAGAGAAAAGCATGCAGACTCCATATATAAGGCTTCAGGCAATGGTTTTCTCATTTCGGGGTAGATTGTAACCCAAAAAAACGCGAAATTCAAACTTTTTGTAAGTTTGAATTCTTTTGCACGTTTATTAGAGACTAAGACGGCAGCTAATGCAAAAAATGCACCTGAAATAAGAAAGGAAGATTGTAGTTTTACGTGACCGTGAATCTTGTGATTATGAGCCACGCACCTGAAATAAGAAAGAGCATCGTTTTAGCTTTACAGATGTGGTCATATTTTTGTTTTATGTCTAATAAATCAACAGTTACAGAGGAAACAAATTTAACCCAAAGGTAAGTTAGTATTACCGGACAGGAGTAAACACCAAACAACTCTAAACAAAAGTGGTATCAAATGAATGATAAAAGCATGCAGATTCCATGAATAGTACTATAAGCAATGTTTTCTCTGCTTTCGGGGTACCTTATGAGGCCCATGAAAAGTCAAGGTGGACTAACAGAGACTAGCCTTGCACACTACAGGGTCTTTCATATAAAATAAGAGCGCCAAGCGGCGGCTTTGTTAACTGCTGCTGCGGTCACCTTGGCCGAGCTTTTGACGTGCCAAGGCCCCCTGCTTTAAGCGTGTGTACAATCCTATATGATGCAGCGGCCTTGCTAGCGTGTGTGCAATGCTGAAATCTTACTTTAGTTAGTTCGTTATTGTTGATGAAACCGAAACCCCTATAGTATTGAAAGCGCGCGCATAGTACATACGATGTTTTTTTTTTTTTTTTCAAGTTCCGATGACTGTATAAAAATAACAGATTGACATTACCAAACTTGACCTTGCAATAAGCGTGCAGGTGCTCAGTCGCCAGTCTAAACCTCAAGTGTTAACATGGTGAGACAGTTATCGTTGCAACATCGTATTTTTTTTAATGTAAAACTTATTTTAAGTACGAGTTGGCTCGGCGGGTACGTGATGCATTCGTTCAACAATTTCCTGATGAAGTGCCACCTTCACTAGCACAGATTCACATAATTGCAAATAAGTTTGACAATACTGGCTCGGTGCTCAATAGAAAACATGCCCGCACACGAACAGTTTTAACAGAGGATGAGCTAGATGACACTGACGAGAATCTTGAACGGTCTCCGAATAAATCACTCACAAAATTAGCACAAGTAGGGGTTTCGGTTTCATCAACAATAACTAACTAACTAAAGTAAGATTTCAGCATTGTACACACGCTAGCAAGGCCGCTGCATCATATAGGATTGTACACATGCTTAAAGCAGGGGGCCTTGGCGCGCCAAAAGCTCGGACAAGGTGACCGCAGCAGAGGTTAACGAAGTCGCCGCTTGCGCTCTTATTTTATATGAAAGACCCTGTATATCTATTCTTTTCCTGGGTGCCTGCTGCTGTGCAATGTGATGGAGGAACTCTGCAGAATGACTCCTAGTACATCAGAACAGGTGAGTTTCAGTAAAATAAATTAAATGAGGAATTTTGTTTGTGAGAATTATTCTACCAGTACATCGTACACAACGCTCAAACATGTCTTTTACAACGCTTGATTCTCTGTTGTTTCAGCATATAGACTTGTGAGATTCGGGTCGCGCAATGGACTCTCAAGACCTCGAAGTATTTCAAGAGTGGCTTGAAATGCATTCTCCGCTCCTAGCTTCAGAAAATCTCCATTCTCTCGCTACTGGCCCCGTTGCAGATAACAAAGTAAACTGCGACATGGCTCTTGAAATCGGCGAAACAGGAGTTAGCAACATGATTGGCAAGTCTTTCGCTGAAGTGAAACTTTCCAGAAAGTCAAAGGTTGTTCCCCTATGAGCTATGAACTGTACTGTGACGATCAGAAATGAAGTAACGCCCGCATACTCAAGTGAGCTATTTATGAGAATAGTGTGTGTTTTAAAAAACGAAACTGAAAAAGCGGAGTACTTTCATTATGAGCTGGCGCCAACTCCACCCTCTCTTTTTGACGGATGTTCAATGCGGAAAACGGACAAGTCAGCGTTTAAGTCTCTCTTTAAGCACTCTGAAATTGGCGATAAACTTTGTCCAGAGACCACGTATGTCATTGACGGAGGCTATCTCATGTACCGTACGCTGTTATTGGCCTCGACTGGCAACATACGCAGAAATTTGCAACCTTTACGTCAGACACGTTATGAATCGATACCCATCTGCAGTTGTTGTTTTCGACGGATACAATGGCCTGCTAACTACGAAAGAAGTGGAGCAAAGGCGACGCGCTGCAAGAAGGACCCGTTTCGATATCGACTTTACCGAACATTCGACATCGACAGCATCACAGGCGGACTTTCTGACGAACAGGAGAAACAAATCTCGACTTATTGATGTACTTGTTTCAAGATTTGAAGCTGTAAAAGATCGAGTATACCAGACAACTGGGGACGCCGATCCTCTCATCGTGCACATTGCTTTGGAGATAGAGAGCTTGGAGAGGTCTGTAGTTGTAGTCAACAACGATACCGATCTTCTGGCATTGCAGATTGCTAGGCGTCACACGGGAGATGTCTTCATGCTGCACTCAGGGACTTCCAAGTGCCCCGGAAAGCAGTACGATATTGGTGCTATTCAAGATCAAATAGGTGAGATGAAGAACTGCGTGCTGTACTCCCATGCTGTCTCAGTTGGTGATAAAACATCTGCAATCTACGGGAAGGGGAAGAAGGAGGATTACAAATTGCTGGAAAAAAGTGTGGATCCTCGGGAAGAAATTGTCAAAACATACACAAATCCATCTGCGAGTCGCGAAAAAGTTTGCACTGTTGGAGAAAAGTTCATAAGGGCACTATATCCTGGAGGAAATGAATTGAAGAATATTGATTATCTTCGACATCGTCTGTACCAGACGCCAAGCTCTGACTTCTCAGTTTGAACTTGCGACTCTTTCTCCAACAAGGGAAGCTCTATGGCAGCACTCAATGCGGACTTACTTGCAGGTAACTTTCATTGTTTTCCTTTACACTACACGTATACAATATTTTTCTAGTATTTCTCAGGAGAGTTGAATATGTTGAGTTTGATTTTAGGTTCAAGAATGGCTGGGAAGAAACCTCAATCCAACAGAGTGGCAAGCCATTGACAACTCTCTTTTGCCCGTTCCCACAACCCTGCCCCAGCTCCTGACTCTCTTCTCCTCCTAATTGCCTGCGATTGCAAGACGGACTGCGGAGTTCGTTGTGGATGAGGACGATCCGACCAAGAGTGCTTACTGTCGGGGAAATAAATAAGTATAGATACTCGAGTTTAGAGGCCAATAAAACCTTTACCCTTAGTCTTACATAAGAACAACCTACACGAAAAATTTCCTTGTTTTATTTGTCGTTTAACGATATAGAGTAAATATTTGCATTGTATCTCGTTAAAATTTTACAGCAGATTGAACAAAAAAAGTACCGGTTTTTCTTACCAAGTTTACGGAGCGCTCACTGAGAAAGATCATTACGTTAAAAGTATTGATCTGATCGTAACGAAACTTTAATACGTCTTAAAGGAACTTATTGTTAACGCGTATATGAAGTTTTAATCTGATGTGACGTTTCTTAAAATAGTTGTTGTGAATTTTGTAAAACAACTTTTTCTCGGGCCTGGGTGGTCATAGCAGTATGAAATATGGCTTGTTATGAGGCTCATAGCAATGCAAGGCTTAACATAAAACTACATTTTATCTACTTGTGATTATCGATTTTATATGGATTGATATTTAATCGGACCATTGAGGGCAGCGATAGTACCGCAGCAGCCTGGCAATGTTGCCAGTTGCAGCGCGCTCGTTCCTACGCACACCAAACTCTGACCTCTGTTCTTCGTTGAGTCATTAGCAACAAGCAGCAACTATCACTGTCTGTATTATCTATTGTTTGCACATCGATCAAGATCCGCAGTTAACGGAGGAAGAATTTGCCATGATTATAAGTGCAATATGTTTTTTTAGATGCGAGAGAGAAAGTAATAATGATAAGAGGGTTTAGCAAATAGTATCCAAGTGTATTAGAAGGTCGATAGCCACGGTGAAGGGATGTGCCGCTGCAATGAATGATATTCCTCTTCCTCCCACAATCCAAAAGTATGAAAGTATGACGAAATCAGAGCTAATTGTTCACGCCAAACCTCACTTCAGGGCACCTAAAATGAAGCTGGAACAGATAATCAAGAATGTTCGTCCTGACGTCGAACTCGTCTGATTGCCAGTTGCTCATTGTGAGCTCAACCCCATAGAGCTGGTTTGGTCCTACGTGAAAAATAAAATAGCTAAAGTGAATATGAGTAACCAGGCGGAGAGAGGAAGATCAATGGAGGTGATGCGAGATCTCTGTAAAGAAGTCTTGAGGTCTGTAACACCGGAGCTATGGGAAAAATGCATCGAACACACCAAAAAAATAGAGAAACATTACTGGGAAAAGGATTGGCTAACAGAAGACGTCCCCGTTGTTGAGCCACTTGTTTTAAACTTAAATGACAGTTCATCTGATTCATCGGGCAGTGATTTTTCAGACAGTTAATAAGGGAGCAGTTTTATAATCTTATAATCTCAAAGTGTAAATTACTTCAAACAATTAATCTTATAATAATAGCTTGTCAGCTGACACACCATTTTTTAAACCTGCCAATGGAGGTCCAAAGCCCTCATTAAAAAAGGTGTTGGGAAATGTTTAACTTCTTGCGAAAATTAAATATAAGACACGTTTCTCTAACTTGTAGGTAAAATTAGCAGAGGCTATTAGCGCTGTACATAAGGGACGCATATTTCAGGATATAAAGAAGAATTAAATAGTTAAGTTAAATAGACGTGAATGATAGTGTATTTTTTTTTTCTTAATCGTATTACCCTCCAGGGTTGGCTATTCCCTCGGACTAAGCAATGGATCCCACATTTACCGCCTCCATTTTGAAACTTCGGGATCGGGTATACAACTGGGGTGTGTAACCAGCACTTCGCCCAGGTTGCCTCACCTGCAAAGCGAACAGGGATCTTATGAGGGATGGGAAGATTGGGAGGGATAGGCAAGGAAGAGGGAATGAGGCGGCCGTGGCCTTACGTTAGGTATTATCCCGGCATTTGCCTGGAGACGAAGTGGGAAACCACGAAAACCACTTCAAGGATGGCTGAGGTGGGAATCGAACCCCCCTCTACTCATTTGGAGCACCCGAGGCTGAGTTGACCCCGTTCCAATCCTCATACCAATTTTGAAATTTCGTGGCAGAGCCGGGAATCGAACCACGGACCTCCTGGGTGGCAGCTAAGCACTCTGACCACTACACCACGGAGGCGAATATATATAATAATTTTTGTATTATAATTCGTCAATTTCACGTATGGTTTTTAATTTATTTTAATTCATGTCATTTTTCAAGTCCTCGTACTGCAGCTCCTTCACCAAGATTTTACTCGTATAAAAAAATATCTTCCTTGTCACGTGAGCGACCCATGGCTTAACCCAAAGACATTCGCTTTATCTTTCCGTTTCTTTTATATACCGGTATTGCCACCACAGAATTTCAACTGCCATAATATAGTTAAGTGAACATGGAACTGTCCTTCTTCCATTTTGCTGAATTATGATAAAATATTTGATGTAGTGTAATGGTGTGATAATTGCTTTGTATAACTTTGATAAAAGTTCAGTTTTATAAAATATTTGATAACATTTATTTGACACATTTCTTTAGCAGTGTAATACCGGCCTAACACAAATTCCAATACAACAACAGAAATTCACAGACCTTACGGCTTGGAACGCGCGCGTATTGGGCTACGTCGCACGAGTTTCCTCGACCGAGCGCATTGTTCCCGTCGCTTGCTACGATACATTCTCCTCACATAACCACCCGATTAAATATCAATCGATATAAAAGCAATTATCAAAAGTAGATAAAATGTAGTTTTACGTTAAGCCTTGCATTGCTATGAGCCTCATAACAAGCCATATTTCATACTGCTATGACCACCCAGGCCCGAGAAATAGATGTTTTACAAAATTCACAACAACTACTTAAAGAAACGTCCGATCAGATTAAAACTTCATATATGCATTAACAATAAGTTCCTTTAAGACGTATTAGAGTTTCATTACGATCCGATTAATACTTTTAATGTAATGATCCTTCTAAGTGACCGCTCCGTGAACTTGGTGAGAAAAACCGGTACTTTTTTTGTTCAATCTGCTATAAAATTTTAACGAGCTACAATGCAAATATTTACTCTATATCGTTAAACGACAAATAAAACAAGGAAAATTTTGGTGTAGGTTGTTCTTATGTAAGACTAAGGGTAAAGGTTTTATTGACCTCTAAACTCGCGTATCTATACTTATTTCCCCGACAGTAGAAATGTGCTCTCAATGTCACGGACAAAATTGTGATAACGCAGTACATCGTTACGGAACAGATCAGGATCTAGATACACCCGATGTCACTTAAACTACCAGTTTTCTGTATCACACCTTTTCATCCAATGCCTTTTTCCTATGATTTTGAAGGCTTAACTCATAATTAATTATTATGTGTGTAAATAAAAATTTCATCTTGTGTTGCTTCCGTGGAAAAAAAAATCATTAGCTCAACCTTTACTTTCCAGGTGCTAACCAAATAGGGTAAACCCCCGACGACACAACGCAATCCTGCACTGTCAACTGACAGCTACTACACGCTTAATTATCGCTATAACATTTCAATAATAAACGTAAAGCAAACATGACAGATGGTCAGAAAAGCTAAAAATTTGGTCTTTGTTATATTACCCATGATTTTTTGGTATATACTTCATTTTCAGTCGTTGCTGTACTTGCAGCAAAAATCAAACCTCAAAAAGTTTGAATTTTCCATTCATAATGTTGAATTTTGGGCTTATGCCGTGTATTATTATATTAGAATTCGACGCGTTTCGAAAGAAACCATGTCTTTCATCGTCAGGAATAATCTGGAATATGACAATGTTGCTAAGAGAAAGCAACGAAGAACATATAGAAGGTGCCCAAAGATGGACGCCATTATAGCCCCATGTTAGGGACAACGGAAAGCAGCAGTGAATTACTTTCTCAGGGTTCTGATAATAGGTAGCCAGGATTCACTGAGATTGTAGCCGGTGTCGCGGTTGAAATTATCTGGGTGTTTACGTATTTCAACCGCCTCCCTGATGATTCTGGGACGATATTGCTTTATACGGGCAAGAACATCCACTCCTTGGAACATGACATCATGGCCAGGTGTTAAAGCATGATCGGCAACAGCTGATTTATCAGGTTGAATGAGCCTGATACATCTATTATGTTCCTTAATGCGAGTGCATATTGTTCTCGAAATCTGCCCGATGTAAACCTTGCCTCACCATCACCCTGCCCAGAAACATGGTATCCTTACAACTCTAACTACCAGGGCTAGGAGGATTTGTGAAGTGTCTTCTTTACAAGAAGAAATTAACACCCTGCGAACCACCTTTGAGAGCAACGGTTATAGCAAGGCTTTGATTTCTACGGTTCTGAAACCAACAAATAATAATAGGACGTCAGTTGAGAAAAGAGATGTAAGAGGAACTGCTTACCTTCCGTACATACATAACACAACGGATCGTATTGCTAAAATCCTACGTCGGTACAACATACGGACTGTATTTGGAACTTCTGTTAAGATTAGGCAACTCCTGCGACCAACTAAGGACAGTTTGCCTAAATTGCAACAACCGGGTATCTACAGAGTTCCCTGTACTTGTGGCAAGGTTTACATCGGGCAGACTTCGAGAACAATATGCACTCGCATTAAGGAACATAATAGATGTATCAGGCTCATTCAACCTGATAAATCAGCTGTTGCCGATCATGCTTTAACACCTGGCCATGATGTCATGTTCCAAGGAGTGGATGTTCTTGCCCGTATAAAGCAATATCGTCCCAGAATCATCAGGGAGGCGGTTGAAATACGTAAACACCCAGATAATTTCAACCGCGACACCGGCTACAATCTCAGTGAATCCTGGCTAGCTATTATCAGAACCCTGAGAAAGTAATTCACTGCTGCTTTCCGTTGTCCCTAACATGGGGCTATAATGGCGTCCATCTTTGGGCACCTTCTATATGTTCTTCGTTGCTTTCTCTTAGCAACATTGTCGTATTCCAGATTATTCCTGACGATGAAAGACATGGTTTCTTTCGAAACGCGTCGAATTCTAATATAATAATACACGGCATAAGCCCAAAATTCAACATTATGAATAGTAACACGGGCCGTGAAAGTCTAAATGACAATATTAGTTTGAATTTTGCGCGTTTTTTTTTGTTACAATCTACCCCGAAAGGAGAAAAACATTGCCCAACGCCTTATATATGGAATCTGCATGCTTTTTTCTTTCATTTGATACTACTTTTGTCTACCTAGGCCGAGTCGTTTGGCTTTTACGGGCGTTCCAGGACGACGATGAAGAATTCCTGGAATTCCACGTTTCCAGGCCTGGAAATCAAGGAAGCCGGCACAGTTACGACCGAGTATTTTGATATTTTGTTTCCTAGGGTCGAATTAATGGGTTCTGAAAAAATTAGCTTTATAACATTTTTTGGACCTAAAAACTTATTTTCCTGGGCTACTGTGCGACCATCATGCCGAGTACAATGGGGTGGCGGAAGATGTGCAGTGAGGTGTATGACGCTCATCCCATACAAAAGGTATTCCACTTGCATTAACTGCCGTTGTGACATCCAGATTCAATTTCTGTAAACACTAGTTCCCGTTCGGTAAGTTGAGGACGATTGCACACCTACAGGTGCCGTCAAACGACGGAAATATGACGTTCTTACAAAAAAATGATCAAAATATGACTTAATGGTAAAAAATGTTCGAAATATGCATTTATGTCGACCCTAACTATTATGTGTCAGAAAACTGGATCATAATGAGGCTCATTATAATACTATTTTTCATTATGAAACAGTTTCTCCCACCAATCAGAGCTCAAGAAACAGTTGTGTGACCAATTAGATAAGGATACCTTCGCGCATGCGCTCAAAATCCAACATGTCTATATAAATTACCGAAATTGCACCGTCCATATGTTCGCATAAATAAACTGGTGAATATGAGACAAGAAATGGCACTGTACCTTAATATCCCAAAATTCAATTTCTACACAGCGCGTGGTTTTGAAACGACTTCGGTGACAGTTTTACTGAAGACTGGAGCACAATCTGAACATATGGCATTGAAGCACTCAGAGCGCATGCGTCGGTTGTCCAGAGAGCTTGGAAAACAGAGATATACTACCCACCGCAGCACCCGATCACAACATTCTAGTGACTGAACAGATATTTATGAATATTTATGTTAAAACATATAATAAAGTTATAATTATCGTCGAACATAAACAGTCGTATGCAACTCGCCTATAATGGTAATAAAGACACTCGTATGGAAATTATAAAACTCGCATACGCTCGTTTTATAAAAATACTCGTGTCTTAACTATAGCCATTATAGGCTCGTTGCATAATGTACTATTATATGACCAGGGTGTCTACTGTAAGGATGAAGTAAAAATTAGTTACTTTTTAGGTACCTTTTAGTTACCTTTTAGTTAATTTTAGTTACCTTTGAATTCAAGTTACGTCTGCGGTCTACAAGCATAGGCGCTCATCACGCGGTGAAGAAAAACAACAATGAACTGTTTTTAAAGAAGTTTTTTATTTATCGTATGGCTTTTAGTGCCGGAAGTGTCCGAGGACATGTTCAGCTCGTCTGAGTCTGTAGCTGCTTCCAACGGACACCCTTAGGTTGAGCTACAAGTTCCGTTCAATTTCAAGTTGCTACCAGATATCAATGATACCTAGTGGTGAACGTTGGAACTTTGATAGAGCGTTCCGACGAAATATAACCTAACAATTTAGCTTCACACAAGTTTTGTCTGTGGAAGAATCATTTACATGCCATAAATCCATGACATGGGACCGCCGGCTTTACTTCCCCTCCGAAGGAAGGCATATTGAAGGATTGTTGACGCTTTTTAAAAATCCGACGACTTCGGCCGGGTTTGAACCCGCTATCTTGGGCACAGCAGTTCAGCATGCTACCAACTACACCACCGAAGCCGCTTTAAATGAAATTCACATGATGTTATATAAAAAAATAATAAACATATACTAGATATTTAATATCCAATGAGTTGTTTCAGCTAATATGTCGTCTTGTCCACAATATGTTGTTATTATTACGGTACCAAGAGGGTGCTCAGCTCTTGACCATTTGGCGAGATTTCCTTCGTCCCCGCGATAGGTCGCGAAGAAATGTATGCGATGTTACGCGATCGTCACAGAATTCTGTCTTCGCAGTCAAATGTGGAGAAATATCGAGATGTTACATGATCGGCGCTGGTCTCTGTTGTTTGGTGAGCTTCCCGTAGTTTTCACGATAGAACACGGAGAAAAATCGCGATTTAGATCATCAGCGTCACTTTTAGTCATTCGACGAGATTTCCATTGTCCTTGAGTTCGGGCACAAAAAAGGTAGCATTATTACGCAATCGGCACCACTTGCTGTCCGTTTGACAAGAATACAGTTGTCCTCGTCATTGAACGCGGAGAAATATCGCGATGTATCGCAATCGCTGCCGCTCTCGGCCGTTTTACGTTGACCTCGAGATATAATGCAATCGTCGCCGCACCCGGCCGTTCAACGATTGTCTGCCTGTCTATCTGTCCTGATAGAATGGCGGAGGCAAGCTCAAGGTTGGGCATGGTTAAAATTCACGCGTAGTTATGAACATGTTGTTCGGTCGGCGCCGTTATTCCCTTTGTCCCTATGCTGTAGGGAGTTCATGAGTTCAGGGTGGATCACGAGGAGGATTTAGTATTTCGATGCTACGTAGGCTGCCATTTTTAAGTGGGTTGATGCACTTCTCGCTCCCCGCACGCTTTTAAGTATACGGTCATGGGAAATGTGGCAAGTAGGTTTCGTGATGGGTGCCCTGTGATGGGTGCCCAATCACCTTTGACAGGATTCCCGCAGTCCTCGTGGTCACACGTTCACGATAGGGGACGGGTTTTATGATTTTACGAAACTGACGTCGATCTCGGTCCGTTTGACGAGATTCCCGCAGGCAAGTCGTGCGGTCAGCCGGCCGTCTTGAGGATGCGATTTTGGAGGATGAACGTTCGAAGTAGGTACGATATCGAATATTACGAATTGTTCTGAGAGGATTGCACGAATAATACAAGAGGGCAAGTTTTATTTCGATTGAGAACCACGAGTTATCAACAAGTTATCGAAATAATCGGTTAGATTAAATATCCGATGGAACGAAAGTTCGAAGGAAAAATCGACTTATAACGGAATTTCGATTTAACCATACTGAATGTCGCAAATTTACTTGACATATTTTTTAAATAAGTTATATGTATTTCGAAGATTTTTCGCATTTTTTTCGAAACGGTAACAATTCGCAAGATTGCGACATTAAATTGTTTCGCGTTATTTCTGGACTTCAATTTGACATAGTTTCCAAATAACAGAAATCAGAGATTTCTTTTTAGTTTCGGGGAAGTATTCGCGAATAAACGTCTCGCGAAAAGTCAGGTTTCCTAATACAGTAACACAGAAAAATATTTCACACGAAACTTAAGACTTCTTGATGCCGAAAATATACGTTAAACCGATGTATACCTCTCACGGTATCGTCGGTATGTATTTCCTTGGGGTCGGGCACGGAGACATAGCTTAGTACTATGCAATAGGCACGGCGCCGCTTGCGTGAAACTCGCAATCTCTGAGCCTAGCGGCGCGAGTTTAAATGATTCAACCCGCCTTCAGAAAATTTTCGTTACCCGTTTGTAAAATTCGTTACTTTTTCGTTACTTTCGTTACCCATTTGTAAAATTCGTTACTTTTTCGTTACTTTCGTTACCGGTAGACACCCTGATGACGACTATTGTGAAGATAATCACTTGAATTGCATCAGAAACCAATCGTGCATGAAGATAGAGGCAAAGAAAAAAGTGTGACTTTTCCTAAACATCCGACCCCTACTTATCACTAACTTACTAGAAGAAGGAGGTAGAAAATAAATTAATTGGAAAAAAAAATTAAGATAAATGCCCTCAACCCTTGAAGTATGATGCATGGGGGACTTTGAAGGAGCAGAATAAAGCTAAGAAATGTGGCTGGAAAGGAAAAGAGAATGTCAGCCCAATGTCACTGGAAGAGGGAAAATGTAGAGTGACTGCATCTATGGTTGAACGGTTACCAGTGGATGAACAGTATCAATTTAGGTAAAGTTGATAAGGTTCAGTAGGAAGGCAAACCTGAACAAGAAACGGGCCGTGTGCTAAGATGCCGTAAGACTGTTCAACTACAGGCGATGTCTTACGGCATCTTGGCACAAGGCCCGTTTCATGGTCAGGTTTGCCTCCTACTGAACCTTATCAACTTTACCTAAATGGATACTGTTCATCCACTGGTAACCGTTCAACCATAGGTGCAGTCACCCTATTCAGATCAGGGGAACCTCAGGGCTGCCAATAGCCAAACTCACCTGCCATAAGCCCCTGAGGATGAAAACTACTCAGTATAACCTTGAACATACCAATCATGAGTTACACACACCCTGCCATTTTTGACCCCTGTACACCAGACAGGGAATACTGTGAATGGGGCAAGAGAAAAGAAGATGTTCAGTAAAGAAACTCCTCCCTTAACTAATCTATGCAGGTGTAATTACTATTGCTGTGATACACTTAAGCAGTACTAAACTACTGTAGAATATTGAAAAACTAATATGTGGGGATGACCCACTAGTACTCTGCTGTCATGATGGTACAAAGCTATAATTACAACATACGTAAGACTGTTTGTCGACTATTAATGTGTTGAAAGATCTGGTGTAGATACTTATCCGAAACTGTGGAATGTCTACAGTCTGCTCAGACAACCACTTTTTGATGTAAATAAAACACTGGTACTCAAAAAGAAAGAAATGTTGACACTGGGTACAAAAAGACAAAATTATAAACTGGGAAATACCAAGTAATGCCAAAATTATGTTCTTTAAATTCCACTAGCTCCCGGCTCCAATATAAATTACGGAACACTTTCAGCTTTTCATGTTTTTGTTTTTTTAAGTTTCAAGTAGAATGCAAGTAACAAAGATGGTTTTGAGGGAAGATATGCATTTTAAGGGGTAAAAATTAGAAATGATACAATGGGAAAAAGACACAATAAAATGGGTTGAACAATGTTCACACACGTTTAGCTAAGAAAATTTAAAAACCACCACAACAAGAGAAAAGAAACTCTAAGAACAGCTATTAATGCTACAAACCTATTACGGTGTAAATCGTTGTTTGTAGGAAGCCCATATCGCTGAATCGTTGTTGATCAGAAGGTGGGTATCCATGATCGACATCCATGTCTCCTATAACAATAACAAAATATACATCATATACTTTGTCCACTACACTGCTGCTATCACCAACAGATTCCTTTCATAAGAAAATTTTCGTAACTCTTGCCAGGTGAAATTCCACATGGGCACCTTACAGGCAAAAACCCCTAGAAGGGTTCAATCAATAACTGAATATACTCCACCGTTCTTCACAGTTCATTGAAACATCAAGAGATAGCCACCGCACATTCAGGATGTCTCTCTTCCGCCAGGTATTGTCTGTGTTTATTTAGCTTGCAGAAGCTGCAGTTCAATGTATTGTTCAATGTTCAATGTATTCTCACGCCTCGCCGCGTGAGTCACAGCCGCCCCTGGGCTATGCTCTGCCTCTGTGTATTACCTGCGCCTTACACAACAGGGCTACTAGGACAAAAGGGATGGTCCAGAAGATTCGCGACCCAGCTAGTGATGGAAATCTCGAGAAGCTGTGAAGCCTGGACGGGTCTAGAAGCATTCATAGAGTCACCAGCCTGCTATATAAGGGCAACCTGGCCAGCGAGGTGGACTGTGTTTTTGAGTTAGTGCGTGCTTTTACCTGAGCGACAGTAGTGCGGCGACGTGACGTGCGAAGTTACGAAACCCTAGCGAGGCTGATTCTCCAGACAGCGAGGCAGCGTGTATCATACGGAGGGACTGAGTTTTGAGGAGTGTGTACTTACCTAGTGCAAGAGAGATATTGTGGTGAATTGCGAAACACAGGGGGCTGTTTCCTAGCCAGCGGACAGCGAAGCAGTGTGTAGTGGTGAGTGACTGGCTATCGTAAATAACTGTATTTTGTGTACAAGGCAGAGTTGCAGGTATTAATAGCGAGGACAGTAGTGTGAACGTAGGCTAAGTGTGGAAGCTATAGTGACTAGTAGTGTCTTATGAAGTGAAGTTCAGTGCTTATTGTGTGGTGTACTTTTTTCATGGCCTGCAATAAAGCTAATATTTCGTTAAAGATACAATTGTGTTGTGCTTTCACCCAACATAATCCAGTTAACGAACTTGCCACTAGGGGTGGCACGTAACAGTATGTACAATTTCAGTTCATTTACATCCCATTAATTGCATTGAGTGTGAAAAACTATGGGAAAAATAAGAAACAGAAAAGCTGCAAAAGGTAGCCATGATCCAGGATCAAAACACTCGAGCATTTTCTCCTCTGCAAGTGAAGATTTTAAAAAGGTTTACAGTATCATTAGTAAACTTGCTAAGCAGAATATCTTCATTTACAATGTTGTAAAATTGAAATGTCTCACGAAAAACATTCTATTTTATTGCATTCCTGTTGTATGGAGACAGATGTATAAAACAAGATGTTCAGTAAAGAACATAATAATAGCCTATTTTCCTTAAATGTGTAGATATAGTACTTTTCAAGCAGTATAATTGAATGTTCTTGTGATGAACATTAAGAGTTGTCCCCTATATAAGACACCTCATTTACTAAGTTTCATTGTAATTCTGCTCTTGCACCCAGAGAAATTGATTCTAAGTTTTGAAAAGTGCGTCCATCCACCATCTTGAATGTATGATCTCATACATCTTGTATCTTCTGGAGAGAAAGCCTCTTATTTGAGGTAACATGCTTGCTGAATTTCGTCGTTGGAACTGTAGTAAATAGTGGTTTGTTGATTTTAATGTCTTATATTTTCAAGAGGCAGCTGCATACTATAGTCCGGGACAGCTTAATTAAGTTACTAGATCAAAACAGGGTAGGCAACATTAACAGCCATCCCCCATGCCTACGTAAATGTTGGTTTATGCTTGCATTTCTTGAAGTTAAGTTGTTTTCAGGTGCAAGCACATTGTCGCCAACCCTGCTTAAAATCTCGCCATCTCCAAAGACCATAATACCAGTAAAATTTCTTAACACACAGTTGCCGACATTTTTCTCCCAGAATGCACTTTCCGCACATCCTCCCAATATAATAATTACGAATTTTACTAGTGCCTATTATCTGAATAATTTCACAGTTTTCTTTGGAATTTCAAGTCTAATGAAGTTAAAACAAGTTGTACGAGGTAAGTACTACTAATATACATCGATTAAAACAGTTTTTACAGTTATTATAGACCCTTGATTATGGAATAAGTGCGTGTTCATAACCACTCGTCTGAGATGTTTGCAAGCTTTTATTTAATTAATTTTTGCAGAAATTCTTGTTTAGATTTCATCATGACGTCTAAAAAACACGAGAACAAGATTGGAGATGGATTGGAGGAACTCTACGAAGATCACTGGCGAATCAACTATGTTTTGAGTAAGTAGCCTAGACCCTATCTACATAATTAAAAGTACAAAGTTATTTAATCGTTGTTTTATTTATTTTTATATTCAGTCCGAGCACAAATAACGTAATAAAGAACCTTAATGGTCTTTGGAAATTTTGGAAAAGTCTTCTGACTGCATTTTTTGTATAATACACACCAAACATAACCTAAAATTTAAAAAAAGGAAGCTTGTAGTTTAACGTGACTGTTAATCTCGAGATCATGAGCCACGGGATCTCCTTTTTACGTGGAATCCGAACCACAGGACATGGCATTTCACTTCGAAAATCTCACATGCATTGACCGGGAATCGAACCCGGACCGCCTTGGTGAGAGGCATACAGCTAGACCGCTGAGCCACCACGCCCCCCTAACCTAAAATATAGCCTATGTCTACAAGTTCACTCCCAGGGACATATTCTTAGGATCAATTCGCCTTGTAATATACCGGTAATGTAATGTACCGGTATCTTATTCTCGACTTCCAAGTGCTGTCAGCCATAATATTATAATACATTGTATATGTTACTCGAAAGCTTGAAATTAGTCTATGATTCACACTCGGCTAGTTGTAGTGTGAATGCATTGGCGATTATTTATGTAGTTGGCTACTGACCTATAGCCTACTTAGTAGTAGGCAGATAAAATATTTATATTAGGCCTATTTTTGTTTCAGTTATGGTTGCGACAGATTAGTGTGGAAGCCTTCAACGATCTTCAAGGGTTGTGCAACATAATCACTCATCATTCTGAAGAGCCATATGCACTGCACTTGAGTCACAGATGCACATTTCCAGAGAATACCAACAATATCTCTTGGCTCTCTTTTAGTTCTCGACATAAGTTACTGCACCACTGAATGTCTGGGTGAAAATTACTGATTTACTTAAGTTGGGTGAGACAAAGTTACTGTTCGCTACTTGGTTAGATGACACAGTTTGTGCGAAGCCACTGGTTGCAATACGTTATAAATATTCCTCGCAACTATAGCCTAGGCTACTTGTATTATTAATTCTGAATGAAAGTAGAACGCGGCCTATACATTTGCATCGGATATGAATGTGACTTTTACATACCTTGTGTCATCTTCTGGGCAATATTACGTATTAAAATTAGGAACCCTGGTCACTACTGCATTTCATATATGTGCATAAGTACATAAATATGCGTTTTTATTTATTGCTCATTAAAAACGGCTGCCATGTTCCAACAGTGCTTGCATCTCATTCAACTGTCAACAAGGCGCACTCTAGCGGCACACCGATGCGCACACATTGTTGCCAACATGTGGGATACGGCTTCCTTTGGTCATAAATGAATATTTTTTCTAAAATTACCTCCCTCCAGAACAGTGCAAACCGCATCAAAATCCATCCAGTGGTTCTCGAGATTACCCACTTTCTTCAGCTCAATGGCTTATCCGCCGAACTGTCAGAACACATCTCTAAAAAATACAACTCTAGAATAGACGACTGTCTGGACGAAACCATTGGCCGCTACTAGGCCAGGTGACTGGATGAAAATTACTGCTTTTAATACAAGCAAGGGGGTCTGGGGTATAAGCCCCAGGTTAGGTTTGTACGTAAAGCCTCATTCCGGGTTCACCACGCTCGAACTAAGAGGCAAGACCAGTGCCAAATAATAATGCTGGCACTGCTGAAAAATGTAACAACACCCTTTAGCGATAAAATGTTCAACTCTTGTATCTGTCACATTACATAAGTTACTGTAGAAAATTTTCCAGATTTTGATGGAGGCTGACTGTTTTTCAATCGCTAGGCAAAGTTCAGAGTAGCGTACTCCCAGCATCAAACGCCATATTGTGTTTTTCAATCCCTAGGCAGCGCTGCCAAGGGAATTAATTTGGTGGGCAAGTTGGTCATATTTACTCGGTGCTATTTGTGCTGAATAAGCATTAAACCTTTGTAGTAGTGACACTCCATAGTTGCTTGTTGTGTTTCTCCTACCAGCTGTGAACACTATGATTTGTGTCATGGATTTGTATGTTAATTGCATGAATCTTAATTTCATGGCTTGATTTCGTTTATCGAAAAGTGCTGTGATGGCTGACCAATAATTGTTAGGTCGTTACGCCATACAAACACCACCCCTGGTTTTTGTCACGCACAGTGGGGGTAGACACGCATCAATAATTTTCATCCAAACCAATGGTTTGTGCCTAGACCAATCATTTTTAGGCACTGAGGTGCTGGTTTTGCCGATTAGTTCGAAACATGGAATCCTTGCGATCAGCGTTCATTACAGTGGTAAATACGGTTCTACATACAAAACAAAACTAACCTGGGGCTTACGCCCAGTAGTGCAATCAGTAATTTTCGTCCAGACTGTTGTCTAACCAAGTAGCGACCAATGGTTTCGTCCAACTAAGAAGAGCCCGATTATTTCTTCTTTTTTCCCCACATAATTGCAACATTACATGTGTCGTCTAATGTAGGCCTATTTTGTATTGAATATGTTGGTAACTAATGATGTCAATGTGATCGCTGCAGCAGTTTCACATACTAAATATGCTGTCGAACATGGCTGCGGATGTTAAATATACAATAAATAAAAACACATATTTAAGTGATTAAGCACATATATCCGGTGCAGAAGTGATCAAGGTTAGTAGTTACAACTGACAATGCCCCCCCCCCCGCCAAAAGATGAAATATGGTATGAAAATGATATATTATCAAAGTGAAAGTGAAAAGGAAACGAGTGATACGTTGTACAGAATTAATCTGAAATTTCCCTACAGTATATAAGTCGTGTTGCAAAGGGGATAGCGGGTGGGTTAGAGACAGCGAAGGAGAACACCTCTATTAGGACATCATTTCCACAATTATTATTCATCATTACACAAGGTATTTAGGCTAATTTAAGTATTCTACTTGGTTCATCACTCCTGAAGTTTTACCTCTATTACGGTACGTATGTCGTTTTGCCTTGAACATTTTTGCTTGAAGATGGGCTATTATTTTATGTAATTTCTTAATTTATTCCACTAATATGTATCGGTTTTCCAATATTTGCATTATTTATGTAAATTTTAGATGGTTGGCTACAGAAAATACTGAAACCTGTTTTAAAAAATGCTTTAACTCACAAATTTCGTTACATATTTTTGCAAATCTTACAATTTTCATTTTTAGTAATGTTCTTTTGGGCTGTTTTTTTTTTTTCTTTCTTTTTCAAACGAAACAGTGTTAATGTTTGCACTGCACAACACCACTGGTCACTAAAAACAAGTGTTTCCACCCTTAGCATCTATGACAGCTTGTAAACGCTCAGGCATACTGTTCACAACTCGTCGAATGACATTTGCCGGGATGCGATCCCATTCCTCCAGCAGCAATGTTCTCAGTTGTGCCAAGGTGGTGGGGTCACACTGTCTGACGTTCTTTCCAAGCATATCTCGTACATGTTCGATGGGGTTTAAGTCAGGACTACGAGCTGGCCAGTCCAGGGTTTGAATCCCCACTTCCTGCATATATTATACAACACAGCGAGCAGTATGAGGGCATTATCCTGCATCAGCATGAAATTCTGACCAATGAAAGGTGCAAAGGGCATCACATAGTTCATCAGGCTCTCTTCGATGTACCTTTGGGAATTGAGTGTCCCGTGATCGATGCACACCAACTCAGTGCGGGCCATAACGTTGATGCACCCCACACCATAACCGAGCCACCTCCAAATGGAGTCCTGGAGGAGAAAGCAACAGAGCTGTACCTCTCCCTGCGCCTTTTCCACATTCTTTCTCTTCCATCAGGAGATCTAAGATTAAAGCGACTCTCGTCAGTGAAGAGAATAGACACTGCTCGTGTTCTACAAATGCCAGTTGTTATTCCTAGAACAACAATAAGTGAGCGGCAACACTCATAACCCTTAAATGCTTACAATGCGCTTCCCGCTATCGAAGATTGGGTAATTGGTGGTAATAAACCACCCTAAGAAATGTCATATTATCAATTACTATTCACGGATGTATCAGATGTTTGTTCTAATGCGTGAAAAGCTTTTAAAATGTGATTACATCTTTTTCATGGCTAATTTTATACTATTTATATTACATTTTTAACTGTTCCACTTTTTTTGCCGGTCTGTGTATTACTCCGTCGATCAAGCTTGCCTTTCAACGCATGTATTTAACTAGTCAATTTGTCTGTGAATTCAGTGAATTTTCTGCAAGTGGCTTATAATGTGCCAGATGACGAAAGGTCAGGAGAGTATTCTACCAACCATATCGCGCTGTGCCGCTAGCATTTTTTTGGGCAGTTGGTCCTGGTTCGATTTTTGGCTCTGCCAAGAAATTTTAATTTTGGTCTGAGGGATGGAACAAGGCACACTAAGCCTCGTGAGGCAAAACTGAGAAGAGGAGGGTTCGCTTCCCATCTTAGCCATCTTGGAAGTGGTTTCCGCACTTCTACTCCAGGCAAATACCGGGATGGTTCCTAATTTAATCTCAATCCTCATCTGAACTTCTTGCATCTCAATAGGGATTTGCCAATAGGCTTTCAATAGCTTGTCTCAATTCTGCTTTCATACATGCAAGAAATGAGTATGGTACTTATCAAAAGTAAAGAAATAATAAGCCGATATGTACCCTACCATTCTATTTCTCTCCTACTCCTAAATCCTTCTCTGAACACTCATCTTAAAACAGAATGGTCTGCATTTTTGGACTAATTATAAAAATGTAGCCTATAAGAAGAAATGAACATGTTTCTGTTCTTATGCATTTTATATGATGCTTTAAAAATCAATCTAGAAGAGCTAATTTAAGTTAACTTCACTACCATAATACTGCTTAAGAGTTAGACTGTTGAGGACTGATGACTAAGATGTCCCTAACTTGAGCAAGGACTGCTTCACAACTTTATGTAAAATGTAAAGGGCCTGTACGTAGTTTGGATCATTTGCGTACGTGTTACAAGGATGTGTGTGCTGACTTTTTGGTGTTAAATGATGTAGGTTGGCAACACCAAAAGTGGCGGCCATGTTGGTTTTCTAGTAACTTATTTAAGGTGTCCCGGACTATATGTGCAGTGTGATAGTCTTATAACTAAGGTTCAGATGTTAAGGAAAAGTCATATTTTTTTCCTTAGCTCATTTACCTGAAATCTGAAAAATAAGTTTGAATGACAGGTCCCTGACCACGTTTAAAGTAATTTGATGTTGCCTATAAATGCATATTTCGGCCATTTTTATTGTTTTGGTCATATTATAGTGATATAAGGTCATATTTGGTTAAGTTTCAGCATTTTTGTTTAAACTGAGGCGTCGTTAACAAGGTACGAGTTATCTGCGTCGAGTTTCAAACACAGGATTTCCGAATAGTGTAGTAGATATATTTTTCTTTCTTTTCCCGGAACAGGCAGATAATAGGTTTAGAAGATCTGATTCCAAGAAGGCGCTCCTCTACGGACGTCTTTTAGCACATCTTTCTGGGCAAGTTGGATTCCGACACTGTACGCATGAGGTCACGGAACATGACAATAGTGTGCTTCTGCCTTTCAACAGGATGTTACTCCAGTAGATATATTTAGCTCAGAAGCAATAAGCAAACAAGGAAATTGTTCTTATCCATAATGGGACGTATTGAATTTAAATTCCACTATATTTCCGTCATTTCAATACTTGTAATATTATTAGCACTGTTTTGTACTGGTACATGTTTCGAACAATAATGTTGTTCTTCATCAGCCAGATACACACATTATAAACACTTATGGGCATAAAATACATTGCAAATACACATACTTCATTAAAAAAGTCACATGTAAAATCAAAATATCACATGTCCAATACACTGGAAGCCGGCCCCGTGGTGTAGGGATAGCGCGCCTGCCTCTCACCCGGAGGCCCCGGGTTCGATCCCCGGCTCCGTCAGGGATTTTAAAACTGACGTGAGGGTTGGAACGGGGTGCACTCAGCCTCGTGAGGACAATTGAGTAGCTGTCTGACAGTGAGACAGCGCCCCGATCACGAATACCAAGATTAACGGCCGAGGGGACCCGACGCGCTGATCACGCGTCACCCCAATATCTGCAGGCCAAATGGCTGGGCAGCGGTCGCTTGGTCGGCCTTAGCCCGTCATGGGCTGGATAGTGCCAGGGGTTGACTTTTTTGTTTTGAATACACTGGAAAATTGATTTTGGCACGTAAGACATTGACTGGTATGTTAGTGATACTCTACCTATCCCAAAAATTCATTTCATATTTCATAGTTTTTTAGGTCATATTTTATAGTTTTAGGTCATATTTAGCTGCATATTTTGTACTTCTTTAGGTCTTAAACTTCTGAAGCCTACTTATAACTAATGCAAGCAAGGTATCTTATCTGTTTCTCCCCTCGTACAAAGCTCCGTGTTAATTGCACAGTTGGAACCTGAGTTATTGAGTTTTACGTTAACTAGTATGCTCAGCCACCATCATGAATATATATGGTGGGGTTGTTCATTTGCCTTTGGCATACAAAGCTCGTACACGGTTCTACATTAATGGTTTACAGTATTAATTTATATATTTTATAATTTCAACATGGCCACTGTGCACTGCATTCAATGCGATATTACTATGAATTATGGTAGCGTGGTCTTTTAAATGGTAGTCCTCTCTCACTAAATTTCACGTTAATTATGCTAATAAATTACATCAAGTCTTAAGAATGCACCCAACCGCCATCGCGATCGTATGGAGTAGCTTTTCTTTTCACTTGGTCATAGGAAGCCACATACAAAGTTCTGCATTGCTGCTAATTATCGCTAATTTCTATGGTACTTCTTTCTTACTAAGTTCTGTTGTAATTGTGCAATTACATTTTGACTGATTCCCTATTACATTTTGATATTACACCCAGCCATCATCTTGAAAATTTAGTCGCTGTTATTTTGCTTTTGGCATATCATGTTTAAAATATACCATGTATCATATACCTTATCACTATTTTCATTATTGTAGTTCTAAAACATAGAAAGTTGTTTATTTTTAAATCATGACATTTGAGGATGGCCTCTGCATTCTGTATTCAGTGTGATAAATTTCTCACTAACACTACCGACGCCTCTTATAAAATAATACTCCTCTTCTACCGAGTTTAGCCTTAATTGTGCAATAACATCCTGAGTTACTAGTTTGTGTACTTTAATACCGGTAGTATGCCTAGCTACTATCTTGAATCTATGGAGTCACTGTTCATTTGCTTTCGGCATATGAAGCGACTTATAAGATTCTCTTTTATACTAAATTTTGCTATAATAGCTCTTTGATACCAAAGGTTATTTTAATTAGGTATTAGAACATAATTTTTGAAACCTTAGTCGTGAGCATGGTACAGTACTCTGTGCAAGTAAAAATTGGGACTATCGGAGCAGCAAAAACGAGGAGAATAAAAGAATTTGAAATGTTGGGTTACAAGAGAATAATGAAGAGTAGCTGGGTAGATCCCTCTCCCATGGTCTGGTACCTTGACGTGGTGGGGAGGCTTGTGGGTTTCAGTGATCCCGAGAGCAATGCCGGCGGGAGCTTCGGCTCCTGGCAGGGTCACCCATGCCGGTAAGGTCGAGGGTGAGAGACCAGACTACACCATGATGGTGGGCAGCAGCGTCATCAGTAGGTTATTTACAGCCGGAGCTGTAATTCAGTGGTACAGCTGGAAAACTGCGGGGGCTTGTTTTCAGTCCTTAAGGTGGCAGCCGTCTCCCATAAGTCCAACCCCTCGTCCACGTCGTGGGAGACGGGCAACGGCACAAAGTAGGGGATTGCCTGTAGGGGCGAAGTACAGTGGGGACTTCGTGTGCCCCGGGACCGTTACGGTAGCTGTGAAGGTCCTACAGGAACCCTGAAAAGTGACGGCTAACGGGGCTCTGGTGAAGCTACGATAGGCCCAGCAAGCCAGTAGTGGATAAAACCAAATGCTTTCAAAAATGGAACGAGCCTCGGACAGGATGGATTTAATAGACGACGACACGGCTGTACACACGGACTAAGATTTGGAACTTTAAACCTAAGAACGCTGACGGGGAAGGTGGAGGAGATAGTGGATATGATGGAAAGAAGGAAGTTGGATTTATTGGGATTGGCAGAAACAAAGTGGAAAGGGGAAGGAAGGAGAGTACTGAGAAAAGGCTATAGACTGTACTGGAGTGGGAACGAAGAGGGAAAGAGGAATGGAGTGGGAGTAGTAGTACGAGATGGTTTAAAAGAAGAAGTGAGGAGAATAAGTGATAGGATGATGAAAGTGAAAGTAGCACTGAGGGGAGAGACCGTAGAAATAGTGCAAGTGTATGCTCCACAAGTAGGCTGCGCCTCTGAAGAGAAGGAGGAGTTTGAAGAGGAATTGCAGAAGCAGCTGGTAGGAAGAAATATGATTGTTATGGGGGACCTCAATGCCCATGTAGGAAGAGAAAGACAAGGGTATGAGAGTGTTCTAGGACCAGAGGAACAGCCTGCTAGTTGGGAACTCCTGGTTTAAGAAAAGAGAGAGCCACACAATCACATGGTACAGTGATGACTTGACCAGGAAGTCGGTGGTCGACTATATACTGTATGAGAAAGAACTAAATAAGAACATCACGGACATCAAGGTTATACCATCGGAGAACCTGGATAGCGACCATCGATTGCTGGTAATGAACCTGAGAGGCAGTAAGGAGAAGAAAGGGACTGAGAACCAGGAAAGACGTATAAGGATATGGAAACTGAAAGAAGGGGATAGAAGGGTGGAGTACCTCAAAATGGTAAAGGAAGGAATTCCAACAGATGAAGAAAGAGGGGTGGAAGAGGAATGGGCTTAGATTTAAGAAGACACTAGTGGGTGCAGCAGAAGCAGTATGTGGGAGGACAAGTAGTAAGAAGAGGTGGAAGGAAACACCATGGTGGAATGAGAAGACAAAAGATATAGTAAGGGAAAAGAATAGAGCCTTTAGGAGGTGGTATCAAAATAGGACGGTAGAGACAAGGGAAGAGTACCAGGAAAGAAAGAAGGAGGCGAAGAGAGTGGTGGCGGAGGAGAGAAGGAAGTGGATGGAAGAGTGGACAAAGATGATGGAGGAGGATAGTGAAGGTACAAAAAAGGTCCTGTATGGGATGGTAAAAAATAAGAGGCGGAAGGATCCTACGGATTATGTTAGAATGGTGAACAAAAGGGGACAAGAGATAGAAAATAGGGAAGAACTGAAGAAAATGTGGAAAGAATATTTTGAAGAACTTCTGAACCCAAATGGAAAAGATGGTGAGGAGGAAGAAATCGGGGAAGAGGAAGATGAACTGCAAACAGAAAAGGACTTAACATGGAAAGAAGTGGAAGATGCAGTGAACAAGATGAAAGGAGGGAAGGCACCGGGTGTGGATGAGTTGAGTGTGGAGATGGTGAGAGCAGCAGGAGAGGTGGGGATACAGTGGCTGTACCGAGTGATGAGGACAGCATGGAAGGAAAGGAAGACCCCAGAGGACTGGAAAAAAGGAATCATTGTCCCGATCTTCAAGAAAGGTAGTAGAACAGATTGCAGAAACTATCGGGGAATAACACTGATGAGCCATTGTGCAAAGATCTTCGAGAAAGTTTTGGAAAAGAGAATTAGGACAAGGATAGAAGGAGGGTTGAGGGAAGAACAACATGGCTTCAGAGCAGGAAGGTCCACAGTGGATTTGATTTTTGCTGTAAGGCAGTTACAAGAACAGCACTATGAGTATGGAACAGATCTACTGATGGCCTTCCTGGACATTGAGAAAGCATATGACAGTGTATGCAGAAACAAAGTATGGAAGTCACTGGAGGATAGAGGAGTAGAGAAATGGACTATAAAGAGGATAAAGGAGATGTACAAGGGAAGCGTGAGCTGTGTGAAAGTGGGAGGAGAGAGATCAGACTGGTTGGAACAAAGAAACGGCTTGAAACAAGGAAGTGCACTGTCACCGTTACTTTTCATTGTGGTGATGGATGACATAATGACCCGAGTGGCACAAGTAATTGGGGAAGGAAAGATGAAAGCAATGGTGTTTGCAGATGATTTGATGATTTGGGGAAACAAGGAGGAGGAGGTACAGGAACAGTTGGACGTGTGGGAAGGAATAATACAAGGATATGGGATGAAATTTAGCATAAATAAGAGTGAGATGGTGATCACAACAAGGAAGAAGGAAAGAACCACAACGGGAATAACAATTGGTGGGGAACAGCTGAAGGAAGTGGAGAGTTTCAAGTATCTGGGAAGCCTGATACAAGATAATGGAAGAAATGATAGAGAAATAAATGAGCGGGGGAGGCAGGCAGAAGCATTTCGGAGGAGTGTGAGAAGCATGTTATGGAGCAAGGATGTCCCTCAGAACAGCAAAAAGATCATATATCGGACGTACTATGTCCCTATCCTGACGTATGCCTCGGAGACCTGGGTTATGAAAGGAAGGGAGAAGAGCAAAGTACAGGCCAGTGAGATGAGGTTCTTGAGAAGCAGTATTGGAGCTACAAAGATGGACAGAATAAGAAATGAGAGGACCAGAGAATTAATGAAGGAGGAACCATTACAGGATGGTATAGAGAAATCTAGACTTAGATGGTATGGACATGTAAAACGAATGGAGGAGAAGAGGATACCCAGGAGAGTACATGAGACGAAGTGGGAAGGAAAGAGACCGAGGGGAAGACCGAGAGACAGATGGCTGAAGGGGGTGGAAGAAAGCGTGAAGAAGAGAGGAGAAGACTGGACAAGGGTGGAGGCTGAGAGATGGTGGGAAGACAGAAGACGTTGGAGAGGCTTGTGTTCCAAACAGACCCGGCCAGTGGCTGGAAACTGTGCAAGATGATGAAGGTGGCAGCCCTACCAGAAAACTAGGAAGCTGTGGGCTGATAACTCGCACTCTCCGAAATTGTTTATTATTAAAGAAACTGAAAAGAATGAAAACCGGACGGATCTCATGTTGACAACTTTCGGCACGAAAAGGAAGACACGAACAGGTTTCTGGAATGTGAGGACTCTGGGTGAGAGTAGTAGGCTGAGGCAGGTGACCAGAGAAATGATCTCGTATAAACTTGATATACTTGGGCTCAGTGAGATACTATCACCTGGCAGTAGGTATAAAATGCGCCCGACGTCAGGCTGGGGCGATAGGTCGGTTGGTTTATTCTTTGTCGCAACTAATGGATCATGACAACCTCATCTGTATTGGTAAATGCTAGGACATCCCCCGGAAGCGACGTGCGTCGGCCTCGTCTGACTGCAGTGTATGGACGAGGGCTACTGGATCAAGAGCGGAATCAGAGTTCACCGCTACGTATTGCTACGTTAAACATCGGAACTCTTACAGGACGAAGCCGAGAACTAGCAGATATGTTCAAAAGACGGAAAGTGGACATTGCCTGCATTCAAGAAACTCGTTGGAGAGGACAGAAATCTCGTGAAATAGGAGATGGATACAAGCTCATCTACCATGGGACAAGCAACCGAAATGGGGTTGCTGTTGTTGTTTGTGCCAACTTAAGAGATCAGGTAGCCGAGGTCAATCGACAGTCAGACCGCCTCATGACTGTCATCATAGATATGCCATCTTGTCGCTTACACATCATTAGTGCATATGCCCCACAAACTGGTTGTGATGAGAGTGAGAAAGAAAGGATTTGGCAAGAACTCCAGGATCTTGTCTTGTTGTGCCCAGAGGAGGAGTTCTTACTCGTATGTGGTGACTTAAATGGACATGTTGGTCAAAATAAGAATGGTTATACCGGTAATTGTCATGGTGGAAATGGCTATGGTAGACGAAATGATGACGGATGCCGAGTCCTTGACTTTGCAGAAGCAAACAGCCTTCTCATAAGCAACACTTTCTTTAAGAAGCGCACCAGTCATCTCGTAACATACGCCAGTGGTGACAGCAGAAGCCAGATCGACTTTGTACTGTTACGGCGATGTAACTTCCGAACAGTCTTAGATGTGAAGGTTATACCTTCCGATTGTGTTGCCACCCAACACAAACTACTCATTGCAGACCTGAGGATCAGTAAGCGCAGGATAGGTGAATGAACAAGAGTCTCAACCAAAGTAAAGTGGTGGAAACTACGCGACCAGAAATCAGCATTGGTTAACAGTATAACATTTCCTCTTGTCATTCCAAATTCCATCGACACCACATGGACAGACCTCTGCGAGTCAGTGACTACTGCTGCAGCAGAAACATTGGGTACCACAAAGCCAGGGCGTCGCCTTATTGACAAGCAGACATGGCTATGGACAGATCAGGTACAAGATAAGGTCCGTGATAAGAAGAAAGCATATAAAAGCTGGCTTTCTCTAAAGACAGACGTGAGCAGAGAAAGGTACGTCACTGCTAAACGAGAGGCAAAGAAAGCCGTGGCTGAAGCAAGAGCCAACCACTACAACAACCACTATCTTAACTTGGAGACCAAAGATGGTGAAAAGGATATTTACTGTCTGGCCAAAGCCCGAGCAAGAACAGCAAGGGATATTGAACACTATGTGTGCATAAAGAGCAAGGAAGGCCAAAGACTACACAACAAACATGCTATTCTCAAGCGATGGAAAGAACATTTCGAGGAGATCTCAAACATAGAGTTTCCGCATCCAACAATCCCAGAAGGTGTCCCAACTAGTGGGCCTATCCCCCAAATCACTCCACAGGAAGTTACCACTGCCCTAAAAAGCATGAGAAACCATAAATCTCCTGGGCCAGACAACCTCCCTGCTGACTTCTGGAAACTTCAAGAACTGCAATCTACTGCGATAGATTGGCTTGTTACCTTTTTCAATGCCATATTGGACTCTGGCCACATCCCTATTAACTGGGCTACAAGCATTACAGTACCGATTTTCAAGAACAAAGGAGACCCAGTGGAATGTTCAAACTATCGCCCAGTACGTCTTCTCTCACATACAATGAAGATCTTTGAGAGGATTCTTGATCGACGGCTACGTGCCATCACCGAAATCAGCTCCAACCAGTGCGGGTTTGTCAAGGGGGCTGGAACCGCTGACGCCATCTTCGCAACACGGTTACTGATGGAGAAGCACCGTGAGAAAAGAAAGCCTCTGCATATTGCCTTTCTTGACCTTGAAAAGGCCTTCGGTCGTGTTCCTCATGAGTTGATTTGGTATGCGCTCCGCAACCATGGTGTGCCAGAGTCATTTGTAAATGTGGTCAAGATGTTATACACGAACACCAGCAGTAGAGTACGTTGTGCTGTTGGCACCTCGGAAATCTTTCCTGTAAATGTCGGCGTCCACCAAGGCTCAGCACTATCACCGTCCCTTTTTGTTCTTGTGATGGACACCATCACTCGTGACCTGCAACGGAATGTTCCTTGGACCCTTTTGTATGCAGATGATATTATGGTTGCAGATGACACCCGAGAAAAACTTCAATGTCAAGTTGAAGATTGGAATAACCGCCTCTCCCAGTATGGCCTATGTCAGAATGTGAAAAAGACGGATTATCTGGAGTTAAACCTAAGCGACGGTACCTTGGATCTCGTCTTCAGAGTGATGGCAACTTCAATGATGAAGTAAGAACCAGGGTAAACGCAACCTGGTTGTGGTGGAAGGAGGTCATGGGTGTGCTTTGCGACAAGAAAATGCCACTTCGTCTCAAATCGAAAATATATTGGACAGTGGTACGGCCAGTTGCGCTGTATGGAGTTGAATGACGACCATCTGACAAAATTTCAGAACGTCGCCTGCACGCCATGGAAATGAGAATGCTCCGTTGGACAATGGGCATCTCCCTTATTGACCATGTCAGAAACGACACAATTCGGGAGCAAATGGGTGTCACCCCAATTGTGGACAAAATGAGAGAGCTCCGATGGTATGGCCATGCCCTGCGTGCAGCGCCTGATACTGTTAATAACTCTGTCCTTCATTTTGAGGTTGAAGGCCTACGCCCCAGAGGACGACCGAAGCAGCGTTGGCAAGACACAATAAATGGTGATTTAAAAATTACCGGCCTAAATCCAGCTAACGCACAAAACCGGACAAAATGGAGGTCAATGACCAAAAAAGCGGACCCTGCACCAGCGGGACAACGCTAGGAAGAAGAAGAAGAAGAAGTGAGATAAGATGGCCAGATTTTGGTGAGATAAAAACTTATGACGGACTTATCCTCATATACTCTGGGAGGAGCGAGGAGAATGCGGAACGCAGAGATGGAGTTGGTCTTTTGCTTACTGAACATCCAAAGAAAAGCCTTATAAGTTGGCAACCCATTTCCGAGCGAATATTATCAGCACGATTTAAGACTCGCATTCGCAATGATACGATTATACAATGCTATGCACCCACGAAACCATCAGAAGAAGAACTTAAGGAAGCAAGGAAGGAAGGAAGATTGTAGTTTTACGTGACCGTGAATCTTGAGATTATGAGCCACGGGACCTCCTTTTTACGTGGAATCCAAACCACAGGACATGGCATTTCACTTCGAAAATCTCACATGCATTGACCGGGAATCGAACCCGGACCGCCTTGGTGAGAGGCATACAGCTAGACCGCTGAGCCACCACGCCCCCACTTAAGGAAGCATTCTACTCCCTTCTACATGAGACAGTAAAGAAAAGCAGTAAGAGAGATGTGATTATAATAATGGGAGACCTTAATGCTAAGATAGGAGAGAACAACGAGGGACTAGAACATGTGATGGGTGTCCATGGCCTTGGGGATAGGCATGGAAATGGGGAAAAGTTCTCAAACTTCTGTGCTAGCCATGACCTTGTTATTGGAGGTACTTTGTTTCCTCATAAGAGGTGTCATAAGATCACGTGGATTTCCCCTGATCATGACACTGAGAACCAAATTGACCACATCGCAGTGAGTAGGAGATTCAGAAGATCACTCACCGATGTTCGGAATAAGAGAGGAGCTGATGCTAGCAGTGATCACCACCTTATGCTGGCTGAGTTCAAGATGAAGATCATGGTGGCAAAGAAGAGGTTTGAAAAACAGAGCAAGAGATTTGATGTGAGGAAGTTGAAAGAGGAGAAGGTCAGAGAAGAATTTAAATTGGAGCTAAGAAATCGTTTTCAGGTACTCCAATCTGATACAGCAGAAACTGATTGAATCTTCCTGGAGGAATGTAAAGAACATCATCCTTCATACAAGTGAAATAGACTCGGGAAAGAGAAATCCTCTCAAGAAGGATTGGATGTCAGAACAAACTTGGGAGGCAATAAGTCATAGGAAAATGATTAAGGAGAGGTTGAATATGTGTAAGACTCTACATCAGAAAGCAAAAGTGAAAGCAGAATACACGGTCGTTGACAAAGAAGTCAAAAAGAGAGTGAAGAGAGATAAGAGTAATTGGATCGATGAGATGGCGAAGAAGGCAGAAGATGCTGCATCAAAGGGTGACAGCAAAGAAATGTACCACATCACAAAAGTGCTGTCCAAGAAAAGTTTTCGAAAGAACCGACCCATAAAAGACAAACAGGGAAATTTACTCACAATTCAAGAAGAACAACAAGAACGGTGGAGGGAATACTTCACCGAAGTCTTTAATGTTGATCGAGGGATTAAAGAACACCACGAAGAGAGGAATGATGAACCTGAAAATTCTGATCCAAATATTCTTTTGCACAGTCCAACTTGAGCTGAAATTAAAGAAGCCTTGCTACAGCTGAAGAATGAAAAGCCCCCGGTGTCGACAACATTTTGCCAGATGTCCTCAAGATAGACATGGACACCACAGCTAATATCCTGAAGCCATTGATGGAAAAGATCTGGTTTGAAGAGAAGCTGCCTGCGGAATGGAAGAAAGGTGTGATTGTTAAAATCCCAAAGAAGGGTGACTTGATGAATTGTAACAACTGGAGAGGTATTACCTTACTATCCGTACCAAGCAAAGTATTTCTCAGGATAATCTTGAATCGAGTGAAGAAGTCTATCGAGTCGAAGTTGAGGAAAGAACAAGCTGGATTTAGGGAACACCGCAGTGGTGTGGACTTAATTAACACTTTACGGATTATTGTGGGGCAGAGTAACGAATGGCAAGCAGCACTGTACATCACGTTTATAGATTTTGAGAAGGCCTTTGATTCCATTAATAGGAAGGTCATGTGGGAGACCTTAAAGGAATATGGTATACCAAGTAAAATAGTTAACATCATACGAGATATGTATTCTGGTTATGAATGTCAAGTCCTGCATGAGGGTCAGCTATCCCAGCCATTGACCATCAAGATTGGAGTACGACAAGGCTGTATACTTTCTCCCACTTTGTTCCTGATTGTTCTTGATAATACTCTTAGGAAGGTGGGGAGAGGAAGGAAGAGAGGGATACAGTGGGGACTTCGAGACAGGTTGGAGGATCTTGATTTTGCTGATGACATCTGTATGCTAGCACAGCGCTTCAGAGACATAGAGGGAAAACTGGCAAACTTAGAACTTGAAGCTGCTAAGGTTGGACTTAAGTTAAACCCAAAGAAGACAAAGGAGCTGAGAGTGAACTCCACAGTACAGGCTGGTCTCACTGTGGGAGGAGTAGATGTAGAACAGGTGGATACGTTTGTTTACTTGGGGAGCGTGGTAACGAGAAGTGGAGGGACTGAGAAGGACGTCAAGAGCAGAATAAGAAAGGCAAATGGGGCTTTTGTGCAGCTCTATCCACTATGGAGAAACCGTAACATATCCAGGAAGACGAAAATCAGACTTTTTAATACCAATGTGAAAGCTGTCCTATTGTATGCATGTGAAACATGGAAAGTGGAATCCTCAAGGGGCTCGGAGACGGGGAAGACCAAGGAACACCTGGAAACGCACCATTGAAGAGGAGGCCAAAAAAGCGGGAAAGACTTGGAGGGAAGTGGAGAACTTGGCAACAAACAGAGCCCGATGGAAATCATTCTTGGATGCCCTATGCTCCGCAAGGAGCAAAAGGAAATAAGTACCGGTAAGTAAAAAAAAAAAAAAAGTAAGCTGGGTAGATCAACAAATGAAGACGTATTAAAACAAGTGAAGAAGATGAGATATTTGTGGTGAGTGTCAATGAAAAGAAGAGATAAGTTAGTAGGGCACATACTAAGGCACCCAGGAATAGCCAACCTAGTTACAGAAGGATGGATCGAGGACAAAAGCTGTAGGGGCAAGCCAAGGTTAGATTATGTTAGACAGACTGCCTCGAATGTAGGGTGTGGTACCTATGTGTGGTAGCCCAGGACAGGGAAGCATGGAGAGCGGCATCAAATCAGTCTACTGTAAAGGCTGAAGACAGTGGCGTAGCTACAATGGGGCAAGCGGGGCCCCCGAGGTTAGGGGCCCCCAAATCCCAAAGAAATATTATAAATAAATAATAATAAATAAAAGTAGTACTAGAAAACATATTTGAAAATTCAATTTAGTTCAGGGGCCCCAATTGTACTGAACTATGCGTCTAAACTTGTCTTTAGAAACTAGTCACGCCCAGTGCAATCTGTATGCAAGATATATCCATAGATTTGTGTGGTATTCTATTTTTTGATAGCCGGGCGCCAGACCCCATTCAGCGCATGACCATGACTGATCGTTCCACCCCTTTCCCCTCCACTGCGACATCACACCACAGCAATGTACAGTAACAGAGTAGTAGCAGTTGGTACGTCGCCACAGCGGTTCCCGGTTAAGTGGCTGAACTTCAGTTGTGGCTGCATTGTGCTATTTTTTTAACGACGCTTTGAAATGTACTTATGAAAGTTGAGCTAAAAAAGGAAGGATAAAAGAAAAAAAGAGGAGAAGGTTCGAGCTTGAACTAATTCGTTAACTGCATGGTTGCACCTCAAACTCAATCAGGTTTAGAGTACGTTTCGGTGCAGAAACAAGATCAAAACGAAGAAAATGAAAATAATGAAGGTAAGAGGAAACCATAGTTAACTATATTGTAAAAGTGTTATAACTTGTTAAGCAAAGTGAAATTATTGTTATCAAGAGTTCCATTAACAATTTGGTCAGGATGTAATATTTAATAACAAACTAATATATTATGTTAATATTACAAAAAGCATAGAATGTGTGATAAAAACTAACAATGAAGAGGTTTGTAAATTGAGACGGTTGATTCACTTCACTTGGACTGAGCACATTTGTTTGTTTTCACTTCACATTAAAAATCACACTGTATCGGGTATACAGTATGCATTGTTTCAACGGACGACTATCATTGGGGACACAGTCTTTTTGTCCCGATAACCAACCAAAAATCAGTTAGTTGGCTTAGTTCAACAGTTAGTTGAATCTGTTTCTACAAATAGAACACTGCAATCAACTATAAACCACTACACTAAATTTTATTGCTCAATATTATTCACTATGTATTTTTTTCAGATGTTGATGCTCATCAACAGTCTGAAGTACATAAATTGATGTTCCGACCACCCATAGTGGCTTTTCATGTCATTATCAGGCATCAATAACAACAAGGACGCAGTAAGCTTGACTGAAACTGGACACGATGAAAATTATGTTTTGCGAGACAAAATTGAATTTCCCAGCCCCGTCAATAATCCAGCAATGAAAAGGTTAATCATAGCATCAGGACCTTGTCAACGTCGTGGTCCCTTTCCAAAACAGCCTGATGGACGAGGAAGTAAAAGATCATTTTCAACTAATTATTACAGTTTTATATCAGGTTCTGGGATGAAATGTAACAGCCTCTGTCCTTGCTATTCGCAAAAGTCACTGTCAACCATGTTGGCTGTTCCCACAACATTCAGAGAACACTTTCAGTAGTACGGGACTAAACGACTGGAAACATCTTTCTGATAAAATTAAAACTGGTGTTATATTTGTAAAATGGAGGAATGATGAAACAATGAGTGATGCTTTAGAAAAACAGTTAAAAGAAGAGAAAATTTATTGGAGGAACGTTCTTGAAAGAATAGTTAATATTTCATTAACTTTGGCCACCTGTAACCTTGCTTTCCGCGGAAGAAGTAGTAAAATGGAAGATCCAAATAAAGGAAATTTCTTGTCTATAATAGAACTTCTGTCTGACTATGACCCTCTACTAAAAAACCTTTTGCAAAAGCCAGCAGAAAGTGTAAACTATTTAAGCCCTAGCATCCAAAATGAAGTTATTTCTTTGATGAAAAATGAAGTACGGTACCCTGAAAGAAATCAAATATGAAATACAGGGCTCTCCTTTTTTCTCTGTTATTATGGATACAACACAGGATATAAGTAAAGTTGATCAGTTAAGTGATGTTTTCAGGTACGTCAAGGTGGTAAATGATGAAAAAAATAAACCAAAAGAAATAAAGATTTACGAGACGTTTACTTATTTTACAAAGGTTGAAGATCAAAGTGCATTTCGTTTGGCAAGTAAAATAGTGGAATCAATTAAAGATCAAGGTCTTAAATTGAAAAAAAATGTCAGGGCCAAGGTTATGATGGCACAAGCGTTATGAGTGGAGTGCAGAAAAAGATTCAAGAAGTTGCGCCACACGCATATTTCGTACAAGTTACAATTTAAATCTGGTGTTGAAAGACGCTGCAGAAGCCATTCGTGAATATCGCAGTTTTTGAGGATGTACTAGATGTCTACAACTTTTTTGGACACAGTATCAAACACTGGCTGGTGCTGCAAGACGCATCAGAAAATGCAAACATAACGTTAAAAACACTCAACCCAACAAGATGGTCGGGAAGGTACAAAGCAGTTTTTTCTTTAAAGGAGAGGTTTGGCGATGTACACTGAAGAAAATGGAAATTGCAACACCATGAAGGCATTGGTCGTTTGTGTTGATTTTCAAGATATGGAACGATGCCATGTAGGTATGTAAACGATCCAAGTTTCAGACCCATTGGATTGTTGCTACAGGTCTCCCCACGTGATTGGTCGCGGAGGAATCAACTCCAGTATACGGACTCTGGTGTAGCGTAGTCGACTTGCAGTCTGTGCAGTGAAGTGTTCCCCGTCAAACATGCCTCGACGACAGAGAAGAGCTCGCTATCAACAACTGTGCGTTTGAGAGGGCTCGGATAATTGGGCTGTGTGAGGCTGCATTATCGCTAAGGACTGTCGCTGCACGTGTTGGCCGACAGGCATCTACGGTACAACGTGTATGGCAGCAGTGGTCAAATGAAGGTACCCACACTCGTAGACCTGGCACAGGCCCAGCGCGACAGCCAACTGTGAGAGAGGATCGCCGTATCATTCGGATGGCCCGGATGGAACCCTATGCAACAGCAGCGCAAATTTGAGCAGCTGTGGCACCCCACGTTATACAACAAACAGTTCGTAATCGCCTGCGTGCAGCTGGCTTACGATCCCGTGTCCCTGCAGAAGGTGTTCCATTGACCCCACAACAGCGACGTGTAAGGCTGGCCTGGTGTCGAGAACGAACGACGTGGGTCGACGAATAGCATAGGGTCGTCTTTAGTGATGAATCGCGCTTCTGTCTTGCCCGCAGTGATCGCCGGAATCGTGTGCGCCGACATACCGGGGAGAGGGGCCGCCCAGACCTTATTGTCGAGAGGCACACAGGGCCAACACCAAGCATTATGGTCTGGGGAGCTATTGGCTTTAATGTGAAATCACAATTAGTGCTTGTTGAGGGCACTATGACTGCTCGACAGTACGTTGATAGGGTACTCAATCCAGTGGTTGTCCCTATGATGGCGAACATTGCTAATGGGGTGTTTCAGCAGGAAAATGCCCGGGTTTACACTGCACGCATCTCCAAAGAAGCTCTCCACGACAGTCAACCTTAAAATGGCCCGCCAGATCCCCGGACTTCAGTCCTATTGAGCATGTGTGGGACATGATGGGTCGACAACTGGCCAACCGTCCTCAGCCACCCACAACTCTGGAACAACTGACCAGTGCAGTGCAGCAAGCATGGGCCACAATTCCTCAGGAAGCGATCCAGGGCCTTATTGACTCCATGGCTCGCCAAATTCATCAATGTATTGCAGCTCGTGTTGGGCACATCCTGTATTGATTGTTGTCCAAACTTGCGGTCAGAGGGACCTGAAAGTGTAATCATCGAATCACAACCGAACACTCGTCCTGCATGTTCAATTGCAGCAATGTAGCTCCACTCCTTCTGGGTGTTGCAATTTCCATTTTCTTCAGTGTATTAAGAGAGCTATCCAAACTTATTTTGACAAGTAATAAGGCAAAAGAAAGGAATGATGCAATAGGATTGAAAAAGAAAATTGAAAGTTTTGAATTTGTGCTTCTGCTAGTTGTACAAACAAAGATTTTTCAGCAACTTAACATCGTATCTAAATGTCTCCAGATGATGAACTGTTGAAGAGGCAAAAGGTTTCCCCGAGACTTTTTCTGATGATGTGTCGCCAAAATTTCCTGCACAAAATTCCACCGTGTGTGCATCATTTCCCTCTAAAATTAAGAAAATGTCGACTGGTAAGCAACTGATAGACCACCTCTATATTGAAAATCACATTCTGGTTGCAAGCTATCCTGACATGTGTACTGCTTGTTTTATGTTCTTGACTGTAAGTTACCTATCACAGTGGCTGAAGCAGAAATATCTTTTTCCAAGCTGAAAATTATTAAGTCCTACCTAAGAAGCACAATGAGCCAAGAACATAAGTGGGTTGGCCCATTTATGGATTGAAAATGAAAGAGCTCGAAAACTTAACTTCTCACGTTTAACATGTTTGCAGATGCAAAGAGCAGGAAAAAAAGTTTTGTGTAAATTAGGTTAGTTGATAAGTTTATTTGTTTTAAATAGATTGTTTAATAATAATAACTCAATATTTTTTTTTGTAAACAATGAGTAAAAATTTATAGATTTATTTTATTTCAAGTCATTTGTACAATATATTTATAATTTTGAGCTTTCGACCTGGCGAGTATTTTATTTTTAAAGTCTAGTACTTCATAGACGATCCTATCTGTTCCCTTTTGTTTTCTACTCGACCGGTAGCTTCATTATTGTCAGTAATATAAGAACAAATATGTGTACATATAATACATATTTACATGCAGTTCTCTTCTCTTTCTAATTGATATTTGTGTAGACGTATTTTTCTTATTACGATATCACTATTTCACAAATTGAAAAGCTATAGCTATTATTTATCATAATTATATACGGCATTTTATGGAGCCAACAGCCAAAGTATAAATTAAATATTTCTAGAAAAAGGGAAGTGGCAAGGGGGGAAGAATTCGTAAAGTGCATAAAGTCACTTTGTTAAGTTCTTATCTTCGAACATTATTAATATTAAAGACAGCGTTAAAAATCCCTCAGTATGCCTTCCTTCCGAGGGGAAGTAAAGCCGGCGGTCCCATGTCATAGATTTATGGCATGTTAAAGAACCTTCCACTAATTGCACCTGTCTGAAGCTAAATTGGATAGGTTAAGAATGTAAACGGACGCCTCCGTGGCTTAGGCGGCAGCACGCCGGCCTCTCACCGCTGGATCCGTGGTTCAAATCCCGGTCACTCCATGTGAGATCTGTGCTGGACAAAACGGAGGCAGACAGGTTTTTCTCCGGGTACTCCGGTTTTCCCTGTCAAAATTTCATTCCAGCAACACTCTCCACTATCATTTCATTTCATCTGTCATTCATTTAATCATTGCCCCAGAGGAGTGCGTCAGGCTTCGGCAGCCGGCACAGTTCATATCCTCGCCGCTAGATGGGGGCTTCATTCATTCCATTCCTGACCCGGTCGGAGACTGGAAGCAGGCTGTGGATTTTCATTTTTCAAGAATGTAAACAACGCTCTTAGATTTCTACGTCCGTTGCCAAGAGCCGACTGCGGTGGCGTCTAGTAGCTAAGTTCCGAACTTGGTCTAGTAGATGTTGGCGCTTGGTGGCAACAGTAGGAACTATTTGAAAAATTCTAAGTTTCAGTACTTAAATTTAAAAAAAAACAGATAACACACACTAATACAGTCATCACAATCAACACCGGTTATCAGACAGTACACGGGGCTACATGACCGCGTAGTCGCAGCCCCTTAACTTAAGAACCAACCAATATTAAAGGCCTGCAGTTAGGTCAGGTTTTCAAAAGATAGTGAGGGAGCCCAATTTCAACTTCTTGCCCCGGTGCCCCTTCAGGTCTAGCTATGCCACTGGCTGAAGACTCAATCACACACATCTAAATGGCTTACACTGTTTGTACATTACACATCATAGTTTCTTCGCTCCAGCAAGCTGGGTGAAGTTTACAATACACAACCTAATATTATTTTTATTAATGCAGCCAATGGCCATTTATTTTATTTTCAGGATGTGTCTGGGAAGGGATTTTGGGAGGAACCTAATAGAAGACAGCATTTGTTGTCTATATAATCGTGAAAATCCAATTCTTGGAAATATATATGGGAAAAACAAAAAGAGACATAGTGAGAAATGACGAAGTCAGGACGGTTGGAGTAGAAAACTTCTATGATGGAATCGCAAGGAGCAGGTTAAAATGGTTTGAACATGTCAAACAAATGGAAGGTCGAAGAATACTGAAACACATGTAGGAGGATACATAGGAAGGAAAGAGAGCAAGAGGAAGACCCCGAGCATGATGGGTATACTTGATTAAATCAAGCATAAGTAGACGGAATATGGACTGGAACAAACTTCTGGAAGAAGAAGAGTGGAGGGACAGAAGAAGATGGAGGAATACCATAAATGCCCCGACCTGGCCTTAAACTGGATAAGGGGGAAGGAGGAGGATGATGATTTTTTTTTTTTGGTCCATCCTCTTAACTGCAAATTTTTAACTTGAGAATGGCGGGAAGGTTTGGAATGTACAGTAATTTGGTAGACTTATACAAATCCATCACAGATGTGATTTATATTACTACAGTATAACGTTTTTTCACTTCATCACTCAGTAAGAGTAGGGCTATGGGTTAATCCCCTTCAAAAATAACCATATTTTGTCATAAAAAAAACAATGTTCACTTTAAGCATCATGATGTGAGGTACAAAACTAAGACTGTATTTCAATGGCATACAAGGTACAGTTTTCAAGACATTGCACCATTCTGTCCCGAACATGTGAATATATTATACATATATATAACGTGTTCTGCCCTTAGGCAGGTCTTCACACAGCAGCTCTCCATGCAGTCCTGTCTTCAACCATTCTCTTAGTTTGGTGGTAATATCCTGCTATCTTGACACTGTCCACCAGCTGGTACCTTCTCCATCCTCTTCCTCTCTTTCCGTTTACTGATCCTTTGAGAGCATCCCTCAGCAAACACACTCATCGCAGCCAGTGCCCAAGCCAGTTCCTCTTCCTTGTATGGATGGTATGTAACACCTGATTCTCCAGACAACGAGGCAGTGTGAATCATTCGGAGGGACTGAGTTTTGAGGAGTGTGTACCTAGGTACTTACCTAGTGCAACAGAGATATTGTGGTGAATTGCAAAACACAGGGGGCTGTTCCCTAGCCAGCGGACAGCGAAGCAGTGTGTAGTGGTGAGTGACTGGCTATCGTAAATAACTGTAGTTTGCGTACAAGGCAGAGTTGCAGATATTAATAGTGAGGACAGTAATGTGAACGTAGGCTAAGTGTGGAAGCTATAGTGACCAGTAGTGTCTTATGAAGTGAGGTTCAGTGCTTATTGTGTGGTGTATTTTTTTCCTGGCCTGCAATAAAGCTGCAATTTTCTCCAACTCGCTCCAATACCTCCTCATTCCGGACCCTTTCCACCCAGGATATCCTATCCATCCACCTCCATAACCACAATTCAAACGCTTCTAGTCTTCTTTCATCATCCTTCCTCAGAGTCCAGGTCTCGGCTCATTATAGTGCAACACTCCAAACAAAGCATTTTGCCAGCCTCTTCCTTAACCTCAAGTCCAAGCGTCCACACAATAGTCTCTTCTTTCTGTTGAAGACTCAGCAACGGCAATGTGAGTTCTTACCTCTTTTCTGTTTCTCATATCCTCCGTTAGTATGCTTTCTAGATATTGTTACGGCTGTGAGTTTGTTTCGTCGCCTCACCGCGTGAGTCACAGCTGCCCCGGGCTATGCTCTGCCTCTGTGTATTACCTGCGCCTTACGCAACGGGCTGAGAGGACAAAGGGATGGTCCAGAATATTTGTGACCCAGCCAGTGATGGAAATCTCGAGAAGCCGTGAATCCTGGACGGTTCTAGAAGCATTCATTGAGTCACCAGCCTGCTATAAGAGCAATGTGGCCAGCGAGGGACGGACTGTGTTTTTGAGCTAGTGCGTGCTTTTACCTGAGTGACAGTAGTGCGGCGACGTGACGTGCGAAGTTACGTAACCCTAGCGAGGCTGATTCTCCAGACAGAGAGGCAGCGTGAATCATTCGGAGGGACTGAGTGTTGAGGGGTGTGTACCTAGGTACTTACCTAGTGCGACAGAGATATTGTGGTGAATTGCGAAACACAGGGGGCTGTTCCCTAGCCAGCGGACAGCGAAGCAGTGTGTAGTGGTGAGTGACTGGCTATCGTAAATAACTGTAGTTTGCGTTTGTTATCATTCCATTCAGTATCCTTTCATTCTCTGCTAGCAACACCATGTCATCCTGATGTTAATTACATTATTCGCTCTTGCACTTATCACCATACTCTTTATCTTGCTCATATTAATATGCATTCCATATTGCTCACCGGTTGCATTCAGAGTTGCAGATATTAACAGCGAAGACAGTAGTGTGAACGTAGGCTAAGTGTGGAAGCTATAGTGACTAGTAGTGTCTTATGAAGTGAGGTTCAGTGCTGATTGTGTGGTGTATTTTTTTCCTGGCCTGCAAAAAAGCTAATATTTCGTTAAATAAACAATTGTGTTGTGCTTTCACCCACCGTAATCCAGTTAACGAACTTGCCACTAGGGGTGGCACGTAACAATATTTAAAAACGGACACGTGTTCAATATCGTCCTGGCTATCCTCATGTTAATTACTTTATTCGCTCTTGCACTTATCACCATACTCTTTGTCTTGCTCATATTAATGTGCATTCCATATTGCTCACAGGTTGCATTCAGATCTGTTATCATTCCATTCAGTATCCTTTCATTCTCTGCTAGCAACACCATGTCATCTGCAAATCGAATACACTCTATTCTCCTGCCACCAATGTGCACTCCTCTTCTTCCATCCAGACATTTCCCAACAATATCTTCCAGGTAAATGTTGAATAGTATGGGAGATAGACAACATCCTTGTCGAACACCCCTTCCTATTCTGCTGTCCTGGGTCATCTCATATCCTATCTGTATTCTGACCTTCTGTTGTAAGTACACTCACTTGATCAGTCTTCGGTCCTTCCAATCCACTCCTTTCCTCATTAATATGTTCATCAGCTTCTTCTATTGTATTTTGTCAAAAGCCTTTTCTAAATCAATAAAGACAGCATAAACTTCCCTTCCTTTCACCTATTGTTCTCAACACTCCAATGTGAAAAAGATAAACAAATGTCCCATGAAGGATTACCTTTCCACAAGCTTGTAAAACATAACTTGTGTGTGTTTATTACCCAAGTACAGTATAATGTAACAGAGAGACATTTTCACAGACAGGGCTCTGGGAAGGAGGGTGAAGCAAGCTTGGCAAGATTGATAGTCATAAAATATCTCAAATATCTGTACCTGAGATGCAAAAAGGTGTATGTCCATTTTTAACAAGTTTTAGGGAAGACCCATTTTGGAGTCTATATAATCGAAAGTACCAATGGAACAAAGGTGGTTGTCCTACCTCTACATAGTACATGTATAGATCATGTGATACAGGCAGTTGTTCAGAGTTGATTAACCCATAAACGCCTAGCGTTACCATATGGTAACGCAGTACCGGTCATTGCATTTATTGCTCTACAGGACATTTGCCAGTTAAAGATATTCGAACTTCTCGTTTACATGATTAAGGAAGGTCCACTGATTCATTTCCCGCGCATTAGTCACTAGGGAATGTCTTGGGTGATGTCCCAACAATTGGGTGCATTTCGTGGTTTGTTTCTCACGTCGTGATGGCATGCCACAAAAGGTACGGCATGCTAAATTATTGCGTAAAATGGAGATAGTTTACTTGGTCTTCAGGATTATGGTAGTAAACATATCTAATTTATAATTCAGTAACATATCTTACGTTTTTCTTTATACCTGCTCATGCCCGGGACTAATTTTCCCAGCGTTACCATAGGCGGATACGGGGTCAGTGGTAAGGCAAGATATTTTCTGTAGCACATTCATATGAAATGAGTTAGAATACATTTCATGCATTTATACACAAAACGTTTATCCATATACAGCTCTTTTTGACAGTGCATGCCTTCATATAATATGTTTTATGTCACCGTAGCATATTTTTTATGCCAGAACCGTATTCAATACCATGCCTTTGCCGAGATATCTGGCTGCAGGCAGTGTTTCAGAAAATACATTACGTGAATTATTTCGATATTTCAGAGGTCTAGACTGGCTGCGTGGCTCAGTGGCAACGTTCTCGCTTGCTGTACCCAAGCTTGCCGGATCGAATCCTGGTACAGTCAGCTGGCATTCTACGTGAAATCGTATGGCGTATAACCACATGGAGCCAGGAGAGGGCCGCGACATTGAAGACTTGTGATATGATTTATTTACTTATCGTATGGCTTTTAGTGCCGGGAGTGTCCGAGGACATGTTCGGCTCGCCTGAAGCAGTAGGTGCTTCTAGCGGCAACCCATAGGGTGAGCTACAAGTTACATTCAATTTCAAATAGTTCCAACTTTCGCTACCAGATGTCAATGAGACCTAGTGGTGAACGTTGGAACTTTGATAGAGCGTTCCAATGAAATCTAACTTAAAAAATTACCTTCACACAAGTTTAGTCTGTGGAAGGATCTTTTACATGCCATAAATCTATGACATGATGGACGCGATCATCTGGTCATCAACGTCCCAGGACATAAGCGGAGGCGGTGTGCCGGTGAATTGTGTGTAAGCAGTGTCGGCACTGCATGTTGCAAATGTGATGAGGGACTGTACATATCATGCTTCCTGCCGTTCCAGACCAAGCAACTAGTCACTTGACTATATGATCGAAGGTTCAAAGGTGACAAAATACTTGCTCAGTGCTTTTTAAAATGTAATATTATCAAGATAAGTATTTAGCAACAAATATGAAATTGGTACATTATTGTATTTATAAATCACCATTCAGAATATGCAGTAAGGGATTTGACAACACAAGCGCCTAGCGTTACATATATGTAACGCCCTGTATTTCGGGAACTTACGATGCCACCTTCGTAAACTATGGTTTGAGCAGCTTAATAACTCCCTATGGTATGACTTATTAATAAAAAAGCAAAATTTTCAAAAAGTATTAATTCGGGCGTTCATGGGATAAGGAGAGAAAAGACGAATATTAAACATCAGTCTTTTCACCAAATAATGATATTACATGCAGAAACATTTTAAAAAATGTACATCATTTCGACTGCATTTGTATAACGAAAATAGTATTTCAGTGTTTAGAGTACAATAATTGTTTTCAGGTTCTTGGCCACACAAATAGACATGGGCCATTTTGCCTCTCAGGTATGGATATAATCTCCCATCAAACAAATAGCAAAGGAGATACAATGAGAAAATGAATGTAGATCAGGACAAGTATGGTATGTAATCTGTATCATAATACTTTGTACCATGATAATAGCAAGAGTTAAAGGTCAAGAATAGCATGCAAGTCAACTGATCCACAACATCAACAGGCCTTTATGTCAATACAGTACTGCACAATCAAATAACTATAGCAAATACTGCACTCTGAAAAAAATAGGCCAAATGAACAAAATTCTAGATACCTCCAGTCTAATACAAATGTTATAGAAAGAAATGTCATTAAAGATGAATAAAATATATAGTGTAATGACTACTGTTTTGTCATACCGATGCGAAACTTGGATTCTTAGGAAAGAGGAAATACAACGCCTGGAAGCGTCGGAAATGTGGATGTGGAGAAGGATGCTGAAATTAAGCCAGATGGAGAAAAAGACTAACGAGTGGGAACTCAAGGAAGTAGACGAAAAAAGAAAATTGATCATTCTATAGAAAAGAGAAAGGCAAAATTCGTTGGCCACAACCTACGTCATAATGAGTTCCTGACCACCATACTGGAAGGAAAGGTTCTGGGGAAGAAAGGAAGAGGAAAACCGCAGAAGGCTCGTCTGGATTCTGTGATGGACTTCGATTTAAACAGTATACTGACTTTAAAAGTTCAGCAAATGAGAGACAAATGTGGTTGCAGCGACAAGGCCGAGCCTTTAGATGATGATGATTAAGGGCCTTATTTTTTGGTGAAATAAAACCGTTGATTTCGGTGTTATAAGTGACAATATTTCGGTGGGTATTTCGCAAAATAAATTGTCATAATGATCAATGTTTCTTCTGAAATCTTCATTATAGTATGGGAAAAATCTAACAGATTATGTGATAAGGGGGTTTTTAAGCTTCTTTGCGATGTGTCGAGTATCGCCGAATGTTATTTGCCGCTTAGAATTATGTTCATTTCTTTCTTTCTTCCTCTCCTTATGCGTTGCTGAATCTCTGCAGTGTTTATTGCACGTGTCTTTTCGCTCCCTCTGAATACGAACAGGAGTATTTACACATCAGAATCTTTCCTGCAGCGTCAAATACATAGAATCCTCGGCCCTCGAGAAAACTGTTGTGACTTTAATTTTCGGCATTTTTATACTTAAATGCCGGATGTTTGCCGATAGTTTTATCAGTCGCAAACTCGCTCTGATGTATCTACGACCACAACGCCATTTGATGTAATCGATAGCGGATATCGATTTTGATCGATAGCCATAGAGATCGCGGAACTGAATACACATACTTCCAGCGTTGTGGGCATTTGTGTAGAGAATATGCAGCACTATCAATCAAATGAGAAGGAAACCACGACGGTCAATGCCTCAGAGCATTTAAACGTGTATTGGAGAGCTTTTTCGATAATATTTAGCATTTTCGAACCAAGTGGAGTATATTTCGTGATTATTTGTGCAATTCGTGCAATAAATCAGATTTCGTGATATTTCGCGAGTTCATTTTGCTAAAATACGCTACTTTAAGTAACTACAAGGTCATATATACAGGTAGGCATAAAGGAGGTATGAAAAAATTTTGCGTGTATCGCTATTACCCTAATGATGATGAAGTAGGTTTACGGTCTGGAACAGTCATTTGGATTCAGTCTTTTGCATTCTAGTTAGTTAGATAGTTATTGTTGTTTTAAGGGGTCTTTTAGATTCTTTTGCCAAATATTGAAAATTTAATATAATATATCATTAAAAGTTGAAAATTCATCTACAGGTAGATTATGGGTACCAAAATCAAAATTGGTATGGCTACGGGTGAATGGATGAAAAGTGCTTTTGTTTAGGGCTTTTGCGACATCGCTCCATGTACTTTGGTTGTGTATGGAATTTGTCTGATAACCTATGTCATTTTGCTTGGTGTGCTAATGTGTGTATTTCGATTGGGGTTAGGATTGAGGTAGGAGGTGACCATGACCTTTATTTAGGTACCATTTCAGCATTTTCCTGCAGAAGAAACGGCGAAGTCATAGAAATCACTTCTAGGATGGCTGAGGTGGGAATCAAACCCACCTCTTCTCAGTTCTACCTTATGAAGCTGAGTCACGCTCCAGCCCTCAGACCAGAATTAAATTTCTTGGCAGAGTTGAGAATTAAATCCAGGCCTCCGCAGTGACAGCCAAGAATGCCAGTCACTATGTCATGCGTAGTACAGGATGGAAATTGAAGTGGTACTGTAAAGTCAACACAAATATTGAATTTTCTTAAAATGATCACAGCAATTCAAAATTTAATTTTGGGTTGCTAAAGACACCAGAGTAAGTCAATTAGAGCTGAGATCAGCAAACTATTAGAAACTAGCAGTTACCCACGGTCTCTGCTCACAATGTGACAGGATGTTCATTAATGTCCCCAGGCATGTACAATGTACATGCATAATGTTTGTTTGAGGTTTTAGGTGATTAATTTGTGCTGAAAGAAAAGTTGAATTGAGCATCTTGAGTTGGCATTACCGTAATTAAAGCTAGTCAGTTCATGATTAGTTTCCAAGAGCGGGAAGTTTTTTGGAAATATATCTGAAACAGTTGATTCTAGAGCCTTAGAATGTGGATTTGTGGTCCCTCTGGGACCCAAAGAGTATTGCTTCTCGCAGTTAGGGGCGTAAAATGAACTATGGTTGATCCTTCTATGACAACTCTGATATTTTGCTTATCTTATGTATAACTAAGGGTCAAGGATAAGAACTGAAGGGGTAGACCAAGGATAGAATATGTTGAACAGATTACGTCGGATGTAGGATGTGGTAGCTATGTAGAGATGAAACGATTAGCTCAGGACAGGGAAGCATGGTGAGCTGCGTGAAACCAGTCAAAAGACTGAAGACTCAAACAACTACTAATATATAAGAACGTGATGGCGCAGCTGGTTGCTTCTCACCAAAGCGGTCCGGGTACAATTCCAAGTTAATGCATGTGAACTTTTTGAAGTACCGTAAAACATCATATTCTATGGTTTAGGTTTCACGTAAAAAGGAGGTCCCATGGCTCATAATTGCAAAATTAACGGTCTCGTACAACCACAAGCTTCCTTTTCATCTTCTGTATATTGTATCTTGTTCCCTCTTGACAATATAACTACCTCTAAGACCCATCCAAGTGCCTCATGCAGTAAGGTGTAAATAATGGTACTGATCATTGAAGGAGATTAGATTTATATACTGTAAGTGGTGCTTGAGACTTAGTTTTGATGCTGATAGTGTTTACGAGACTTAACTCATGATACAGGACAGTGCACAAGAACACCCAGTGAAGAGAAAGTGGCAGTGGTGACAAGAATACTGACAAGTAAATACACAAACAAGTACACAGAAAAAGACAAACTCAACTCTGTTAGTTTGTCCTGTGTAATTGTTTCTGAATTTACCTGTGGCACTTTTCAATATAAAACTAATAAGTACAGTAAATAAATTGATAAAACCAATTACATACCTCCAGTGAGTTTTGGGCAGCAATCAGGGCGTATTTTGACAGTACAGTTAGGATCCATGTCTTCATAGCAACACCATGAATAAGGGATACAACGACCAGTGCTGCATTTTATCTTTCCTTCACATGGATCACGACCTGCAGAATGACATATTGTACATAACCCAGAAATAGGACTCCATAAAATATTCCCTCACAAGCTTAAAAAAAAGGCATTTTACCACAAAATGTCTCTGCTTCATCTCCACCATCCTTGCAATCCTTCATCCCGTCACACAAATAAAGACGAGATATACAGTGACCATTAGACATACACTGGAAGTTGTTCTCTATGCATCGTTGTTTCTCTGCAACACATTAGCAAATCACTACAACAGCAAAAATGCAATGCCTATTCAACTTGATTAAATCTATAGGCTAGTAATATTTAAAAAATTAGGTGTCTGTCTCTCGGCCTGCCTGTTACTCTAACACACAAAAACTACTCAACAGATTGAACTGAAATGTTGCATGAAAATAATTATTTTAATTGGAAAGAACATAGGAATATTGCCATATTGAAATGTTTCACCATTAGGTTTCCATGGTGGGTTGCATATTCTCATTCTCGACCACACGTCTCGGGTAACGCTAAGAACTGTGCATAGTACATTTTTATCTGTACAAAGGATGTTATGAAACTTAACTATTTTTATTTAAAATTAAACTTAAACTACAAAATTTAGTTACGATGAACATTCATATATACGACGTTGAAAATTTCTACACATCAAAATCTGTCAGTTGCATAGGAAAATATGGGTGTATTGGCTTTCATACTACTACATTTATGTAGCATGTTTTGGGATAACAGGTGAGTTCCTCAAGGACAAACTGGCTTTGATAGCTCGAGCAATTAAGATGACATGTGAAGATGAGATAGATGTGACATATGAGTACACTTGTCCTAGTCAAGCCTTTACTCCTTTCATTTATTTATTTTTGCATGCTGGCTGTAAAACAAGTAGATCAAAATTTCTTTTAATATCATTCACTGTGCATTGACTTTGAAGTGAGTTTTTAAACTCTGTCTCAGGCCAGGAGTAGGAATGATTGATGCTCTTCAGAACTATTTTATGTTTATTGCTGTTTCATCCAAACTCCATTGGTTTGTTTTCAAGAAAGGATATGTTAACACTCACTTCTTGCTATAGGTTTCACTGTATGCAAGAACTTCCTTTTTCATGGAGCATCGGGTCACTGTTATTTACCGACTATTAGCGATTTAGAGGGCAAAGCCATCCTCCATTTTTCTGTCATAGGACTTTTCTTTCTATTCTCCAGAGATATAAACTAGAAGTTGTCCTCATAAACTGCCTTCCTTTACACCAGGCGTTCTCAACCTTTGTAAGACTGTGAGCACCACCCTCATGCCATACCAAGTTCCGGGGCACCATTAAATTGATTCTAATATAATAATTCTTCTCTTAGGAATGTGTCTCATAAGACCACGTGCAATCAACATTCGTTGGCCTTTCTTTTAGCCCAGTATTTCTTCATATGCAACAAGTGAGTTTGTTATCGTTGCATGGACCATATATGGTGCTTAGACCTTAACTCTTCGACCTCGAAACCCCATGTGAGTGCAAGTTTCTTGATTTCAGTTCGGTCCAGTAAATTTGGCAATCCTAATTCTTTAAGGTCTTTCTCAGTCTGCTTATACCAATTTGATCTACGTAGTTGTTTTGTTCTTCAGGTATATGTGAATTTAATAAGTTAGTCTGTTTGGGTCCATTCGTTCTAAGTGCCCCATGAATTGGATTCATTGCATACGTAAGCGTCTGTGAGTTTGACGATAGTTTTATGTATTTCTGCATTTGGTTTCGGAAGATCTTCCATCTATGATCCTCGGCCCTAAGATTTTTCTCATTATTTTTACGTTCTTTCACTTACAATTGCACTTGAAGTGTTTTGTTTGAAGAGTGAAAGTTTCTGAAGAGTAGATAGCTTCGGATTTGATTACCGTTTTGTCCTATTAAATCCTTATTAAATCAAGTCAAAGCTGTATAAACAAAGCAAATATCTACTACAACTATAGGTTGTTTAATGAAAAAAAAAAAAGAGTTACATTCTGCTGAAACGATTTTTCTCCACACTATCCAGTTATTTTTTAAGTTATGCTGGTTTCCTTACTCTTTTCCTTTTCAATTTATTCCAAGAGAAGAGGGGACCTCCACCTTCAACAGTAGCAAAATAGTTTTTTTTTCTCTCTGCAATGAGAAACTGTTTGAAGTTGTCACTAAAGACAGTCTAAATACAATACAATTAGAACACAAAACAATTACTATTAAATGTTCAATAAATTGCATCATCATGTATATCCATACAAAATGGTGACAGTATATTGAACACAAGAATGGGGTTTCCCTAGTAACTCTTGTAAATATTGTTACATTTAAAATATTGTTTTTGTAGTCCTAGATGTCATGGCAACAAAATGTACCAGAATAAATGAAATATTTCAAGCAGATATATTATTTTGAGATTTTTTAAAATAATGGGTCCAAAAAATAATTAAAATTTGCATAGTAAATAATTGATTTTTAATGAACTATAATGGTTAGGCAACCATTCTAATGCATTTTGTTGATAACTATTGTATGAATGTAACTACAAAAATTCACTGAAATATATTTGTAAGATCATGAATTATGAGGGAAACGGAATGAAAAATATGAACTTTGGAAAATGAGCAATGAAAGTTTCAAATGGTTGGGATTTTCTAAACTGGTCCTTCCTCATTGGACTTCGCAGTGATTTCCTCCAGTCGTAGTCTCCTACATTTTCTGGCCTCCTTAGTAGATGCCAGGCTCTATTTGTCGCTGAGTGAAGCCAAAGGTCAACGAGGTTCGCTTCTGCTTGGTGGCAGTACTTCCCAGGTGTAAGCCCCAGCCTTTTGAACATATCAGTTCTTGCCGTCATGCCATCGTTGAAAGTCATTACTGCATCATTTACATCAATCTTTACAGTAGCGAGAAACTATTGGCTTTGTCGTGCCAAGGTACGTTTGACGCCGTCTCTACAGGCTAAGGACTGAACGTGGCTGCTGTAACTTCTTTAGGTACAAGTGGGGATGGATCAGCTAACCAATGCGCGAGTATAATCTAGAAGAACGGACGATTGAACTTCTAGTACAACACTGCCCTCTTCATTCATACTGTGGACTTCCTGACGACTCGTTCAGTCTCACTCTAAATACAATTAGTTGGCTGAAAAGCATGGACTTTAAAGTGTAATTGTGTCTTATGTCTATTGTTCATTGTAGGTAAGTAAGCACCATATGATTAAATAAAAACAATTGGCTTACGAAACGGAGCAAGATACTATTGGATTCTGTCTGGCCGAAAATTACTGCTCGTACTACAAGGAAGGGGGTCTGGGGTGTTCCACATTGCTTTGCGATGGCAGCTGTGGATAACCAGCCTCACGGATCTGGCAAGTGAGGTCATTCCAAGATGGATTGGTTTATCAAGGACAACATCGGAGACTTCACATGCCCACGTGTTCTGCGACGCGTCGGAGCGGGCCTACGGAACTGCACTGTATGTTCGAACGTCTACCGACGTAAACACTTATATACACCTGGTCTGCACTAAGAATAGACTGTCTCCAGTCAAGAAGGTTACACTACCACGACTAGAACTACTGGCCATCTTAGTGGGTTGCCGTCTTCAGAGGTATTTCTGCCAAGCAACAGACTTAAATGTCACCACATCTACTCTGTGGAGTGACTCCATGGTCGCTCTAGGTTGGATTAAAAGCGATGCAAACCGTTGGAAGACATTCATCTCCAACCGAGTGACGGAAATTCAAGGCATCCTGAGTCCCCAGATTAGGTTTGTTTTTGTATGTAAAGCCTTAAGGAACACTGTGTAGCCTACTCTTGAGCATGTGAATCGTGTATATTATCAGGCATCATTATAGCCTACTTAACATTTTCTCCTTTTGTGGCAAGGCCATGGATAAGATTCTTGTAGATAAACATAGGATGATATTTTGAGGTTATAAAAACTGGAAAATCAGCACTAATTTTCACAAAAAAAAATCAGAAAAAAGTAACATTAGTTCATTCAGGAACACTTATCTCAGTTGGTTTTCAATGAAATGCTCCTCAGATTTTATCACATACTGAGAATAGCTCACTTCAGAATGGTAACTGATTTTATTTATATTAGAATAGAATCCAAGAATAAAAAATATCCCAACCAATTTTCTTGTTTATCAGAATAAAATAAATCACACCAATGCGTATTGCAAGCAACACGTGCATTTATTTCCTGAGTTTGTCTTTGTTACTGCAAGCAAATATATTTTCTTTTCTTTTCAGCCGTTTACATATGTACGGTGGTGGTGGTGGTGTCAGCGGAACTTGTATTTTATTTCCATTTTATTTTCAGTGATGAACAATATTTTGGAGCCTGAACAGAATAGATACTTTTGATAGTGGCCAGGAATTTCTCAAATATTGTAGTTGGTTTTACAGCTCAAAGCTCACGAAAGCACACATAGCATATGGGGACAATATCCAAACCTTACCATTCATTTTAGAGCAGTAGTGAAGCACATCAGTGGTACTAAGGATGAACCACCTCCTCCCCTCCCTCCCCCCCCCACTACAAAAAAAAAAAATGATGACTTCCGGTTACTGTAATGTTTGCCCTCAAAGAAACACTTACTCGCTCGGCTTCTATGGGACACGAAGATCCCGCACCGATCTCACAAAATGCCTCCACTGAACTCTGTTTTGGGCGAGTTCTTGTCATTTGACCACATTCAGATGTCTACAAAGTTTGGATATTTAGTTTTTCCAGGAACTTCGTGGTCTTCCTACTGACCTTTTTCCTCGTGGTTCTTTAAAGATGTGTAAGACCATCCTGTCATCTCCCATCCTTAGTAAATGACCAGACTATTGAAGTCTTCTGGAGTTAATGATGTTGAGTACTGTATTGGTGCTTGCTGTGATAGTGAGTGTATGTCTTTATTTGATCCTTTTTTTTTCAGCTTATGCTGGGTCAAAAAATGGTCCAAAGATTTTCCTATACACTTTATTTTTGAAAAACTGCAAATGTTCTTCCTGTTTTGTTAAAATCCATGATTCTGTACAATAAGTTAGAACTGGCCTAAGGATGGTATTATGTATTTTCAGTTTTGTATTTCTCATCAAAAATTTGGATCCCAATAAAAATTGCAGAGAGTAGTAAGTTACACTTTGTTAGCATTGTGTATTCTAACTTTAATTTCCACTTCTCTACGATTTTGTTCATCAATCATGACTCCTAAGAATTAGAAATGTTCAACCCGCTCAAAACTATGCTTGCCAATAAGAAGAGGTAACTGATCCCCACGTACTGAGTTTTTTGGTCATTAATTCTAAGGTCTAATTTTGACGGTATCTCCTCAAGTTCAAAAAACAATTTCCTTATCTCAATCTCATTTCTCCCTATGAGTACAATATCATCTGAGTATGCAGGAAATTTATGATACTGCCCGAGATGCATGCCAGCCAGAACTAAGTTTAGTGATCTGATAACTTTTTCAAGAGCAATGTTGAGGAGAAGAGGGGACAGAGCATAGTCTTAAACCGGTTCTGTTTGTGAAAGGGTCATATCGTTTCCCATTCAGGAGAATTCTACTCATATTGTCAGGGTCAGATCATTTCCCATTCAGGAGAATTCTACTAATATTGTCATCCATACACAATCTACACAGGTTAATAAATTTATGAGGGAAACCAAACTCTGTCATGACATTCCACAGGCTCTCTCTAGGAATAATTGAATCATATGCTTTGAGGAATTCAATAAACAAACAGTGAATACATTGATTATATTCCCACACTTTCTCACTTATTATTTTGATTGCAAATATGTTATCAGTAGTGGACCTATTACTGTGAAAGCCATTTTGATAATCACCAATGATGTTCTCTGGATATGTTTTCAAGCGATTAAGTATAACAAAGGATAAAAATTTATAGGATGTAATAACAAGAAATATTCCATGGTCTTCTTCTTCTTCCTTCCAAGTATTGGGCCAAATATCCCGTTACGGTCTTGCACTTGCCCTCCATCTCTTCATCGGACGTCCTATCGATCTATTTCCCCGTGGCTGGTAGCGAAGGATCTCCTTTGGTAATCTTCCAGATTCCATCCTTTGGACATGACGCTTCCAGTTCTCTTGGTACTCACAAATGTATGTAGTTATTGGTTTCACTTTTAGTTCCTTCAGCACATCCTCGTTTCTCTTATGATCCCATTTAGTATAGCCTGCTGTTCGGCGCATAAAGGTCATTTCGCGTGCTGTGAGTCTGGAGATGTCCTGAGATCTTATTGTCCATGCCTCGCTGCCATAGCACAGGGTTGGTCTGGCTAATGTGTTATACAAACGCAAGCGTGTATGCCTTTGGACAAGAGATGGCTTCATGATGTGATTGATGATTCCTGTTGTTCTGGTATAATTAGTTATTTTTGCAGTTATGTCTCGTTCTTCTTGAAAAGATAAATTATATCCTAAATACTTGAATTCGTTAACTCTTTCTAAAATTTTACCATCCAGACAAATTTTACTGGGGATAGGGTCCTTACCTTTAAAGGCCATTACTTTAGTCTTTTCAGTAGAAATGCACATGCTGAATTTTGATGCCACTTTCTGGAGGTTGAATATTGACCACTGCAGATCATCTTCAGATGCTGCTACCAATGCAACATCATCAGCAAATAGTATAGCGTCTAAATTTCTTAGATGCCTGCTGATAGGTATTGAACCATGCCTTTCACACCTCCATTCCTTTATTATAGCATCCATGTAGATTATGAATAGCAATGGAGAGAGTCCACAGCCTTGTCTTACCCCTCTGCTGATTGGCTTCCATTCGGATTTATGATTACTTAACCTTACTGCAATAAGAGTACCACTATACATGTTGTAAATGTTATCAACTAACTGTTGGGAGACACAATCCCTGGCCAATATGTCAATAAGTCTGTTTCTGTCAACAAAATCTTAAAATCAACAAATGATATGTGTGTTTCCAAATTGAACTCCCTGCGTTTTTCGATCAAAATTTTTAAGGTGAAGTAGGCATCTGCACATGTGCGACCTTTTCTAAACCCATGTTGTTCATTCCCTATCACCTCAGAGTAATGTTTCAGTAATTTTTCTTTAACAATATTTGCAAAAATTTTGTATCCATAGTTAAGTATACTTATTCCTCTAAAATTTTCCAAATCTTTAATATTTCCCTTCTTATGAAGAGGAACTACTATTGCCTTTTGCCAATCTTCTGGAGGCCTGTTACCCGTCCAGATTAAATTCAATAATCTGAGAAATCTTTTCTTGAAGGCATCGCCTGAATATTTCAACATTTCTGCATTTATTGAATCTTCTCCAGGTGTTTTCCCATTTCGTAGTTTCCTCAAGACCTGTTCTAATTCGTCGAGTGTAATATTTTCCGAAGACTTGTTGTTAGATGCTTGTAAAACAAGTTGTTCAATATTTGGACTCAACCAAAGGCTCTGAATATACTGAAGCCATTCTTTGTGAGATATTACATTAATTTTTACATCTTCTTTTACTTCCCTATTTAGTTTTTTCAAAATTTTATAGGTTTGTGGTTGAGGTCTTGTTATGTCAGTCTCCAGGTAAGAGACAAAGTTTTCCCAACTTTCCCTGTGTTTCTTTCGAACTTCTCTTTTTGCTATTGCTCTCTTATGATGGTATTCAATTTTATCTTCCAATTTACGAGTTGACAGAAACTTTTTATATGAATTTCTTTTTTCGGAGATTACCTTTGCAATTTCTTCGTCCCAAATTCTTAAACCCTTTTTCTTTTGCCATCTTCTTTTTTCTCCCAAACTTTCAAATGCTGACTGTTTTAGAGCTGAACTCAAATTGGACCACTCGTCTTCCACATCGTCAGAAAGTGGAATCATCTGAATGTGATTATCAAGCCTGTTTTGGTATAGCCATTTTATACTGGGATCATTTAAAAGGTTAACCTTTGTAACGTAATCTTGATTACGGTACAAATTATTATTATTATTATTAAAGTCATTGTGTAATTATTATTATTATTATTGAAATATCATTGTGTAATTATTATTATTATTATTATTATTATTGAAATATCAAAGTTATATCGTTTTATTCACCCATTAATATCAAGGGAGGGGCCATACCATATTCACGTCATTACCATAATCATATATAATATTGTCAAGTGCTTAGATTAAGAAACAGGGTTTTTATAGAGGTCTAGGGCTGTTTTATTAGTTAAATTGTAAAGACAGGACGGGCATGGTTGGAAGAAGTTACGGACGGTGAAGCAACATATTGCAAGAAAATGTATTTCTGGAACGAAACCAAGCTGACTGGAGACAAGGGCTTGGAGAAAGATTTGGGCGGAATATATATATGCGCAACGAGAGGAATAGCAGGTTCTGAGTGGAATATTTGAAGTACGCGGGCCTGTATTCCCGCTCGGAGAAGTTTCAGCGTCGCTTGAGGACTGAGAAATGCTTTGCTATAATTGGTCTGATGGGTCGCGGGCAAATTTATGCCGCGAAACATCGGGACCATTCAGAGTGTATAAAAGCCCAGCGCGACTTCAGCACTGGCTATTCAATTCTATAGATTCTATTCTGTCATTCACTTATTCGATCACGCACTCACTCATTGACCTTGTGAGTCGTAGACTCTGTCAGTCCCTCAGTAAGATGGGATGTAGTGAATTCAATTAGCCTGGTTTGTTCAAATTTGCTTACCATGGTGATCAAACTCAGAAACAAGCAGCAGCAGCAACAACAACAACCACAACAACTAGACGAAGTACAGTTAGCAAAGTGAAAACATATGTTTTCAAAGGTCAATAAACGCGTGTTGGCGTAAGATCTCAAATTAGCCTACAAGCAGACCAACGAGATGGACTTTGAACCACAAGGCACCAGGTATGTGGACCGAGTTATTATCAACACAGAAGATCAGCGCTAGCGAGAAGACAGTCAATATTGCCTAGCAATTAGGGAATATTAATGCACATATTGTACACAGCTCGAAACCTCAGATCAAATGTTATTAATAATTTTGTTGTAAATAAACCCGTATTAGTTAAAATGTCTTGTTCATTGGGAGTTGAATATATAGGATAGTTGGAATGCAAAGAGTATCTCATGGAGCAAGTTTATTGCCCTACGCTCCGATGATAGATCTTGGCTCAAGGAAGGGAGCGGCCGTGGCTAAATAAAATTTTAATGTGTTATCTCTACGATAACTGGCGCCCAGTAAATCTAAATTAATAAAGTGTATGTCGTCAGTCTAGACAGGCCAATGCTAAATAAGAACGATGAGGTGGTTTTAAGGAGTCTTGAGTGTAATATCTGTAGAAACGTTATAAATGATCGCCCAACTTGTAGAGCGATATCCAACGACAAAGGTAGCCGTTACAAATGGCACAACCAATGTGGGGCTACGAAATATCGTACTGTAGTGAATGGATATTATGTATAAATCCAGTTTATTTCAAGTATGTTAAAGTTTAAAGTTGTTTTCATGTACGATATAAACGAGTACTCTTTGCATTCATTCCGAGTTTTTCAATAAAGAGGCATATATCAAGTTAGGGAACTACGGTTATAAATTAGGAGTGTTCTTTTGATGAGTTGTTTTTTGGGTAATGAGTAACAGGGATAATTTGGGGAATATAAATTTGAGAAACCGTAGTATTATAAGATCAGTTAAAATGTCGAAATTAGATGTGCAGGGTACCAATGATGAGATGTCAAAAGTAAGCGAAAATCAGGAAACTGAGGAAAATAAACAAGACGGGGCTACAAACATCCAGATTAATGAGGGGGAGAATCCTTCCTGGCTTTGAAACCTGACGATGCTGATAACAGAACAGAGTAAGAAGCAGGAGGAACAGAACAGAAACATAGGTATTAAGTTAGAGGAACAGAGTAAGAAGCTAGCTGAACAGAGTAAGAAGCAGGAGGAACAGAACAGAAACATAGGTATTAAGTTAGAGGAACAGAGTAAGAAGCTAGCTGAACAGAGTAAGAAGCAAGAGGAACAAAGTAAGAAATTTGACGTGCATAGTGATCAATTAGAGAAATCAATAGATCTTAAGTTCACTGAGCATAGTAAGAAGCTAGATGAACAAGGTAAGAAGTTTGATGAAGCTACAGAGAACTTCAATAGACAAATTAAAGAAGTAGGCCGAGAATTTCACAATAAGTTAGAAAACAGAATTACTGAGGTGGAGGAATCATGGTCACTTAAGGTTGATGCCAGAATGCAACAAGTGTCGGAGCAAGTTGACAAAATTGACGAGGAAGTGAAAATTAAATGTAGTAAGGTTAGGGTTGACTTAGAAGGAGAAGTCAACAGTATGAAGGTCAAGTGTGATAATAATATTGCTAAAATAGGTAATTTAGAAAATAAACTAGAGAGCGATAATCAAGAAATTAGGGAAGAGGTTAACAGTAAATTTAACAGTATCAGTGAAGAAGTAGCGAGTAAAACAGATAAAATGGAGGAGAAATTGCAGAGATGTCAGAAGCAAATAGCAACAAATAGCGGTAATGTACAAATAGGAAATTTAAGTAGATTTCTAACTAAAGAGGCAGATTTGCCAGTATTCACAGGCAAGGCATATAACCCAATGGAATTCTTAAAAACAGTAGAAAAGAAGTTCACTCAAGATTTAGAAGAGGGAATCGTTCAATGGGAACAGGTACTTGAGATGCTAGATAAATCTTTTGTTAGGGATTCAAGGTCATGGTTCAGTGTGTATAAATACCAGATGACTAGTTTTAGAAAATTTAAAGAGAAGTTCATAGCCAAGTACTGGAATGAAAATGTGCAAGAAAGAGAAAGATGTAACATTATTTTTGGAAAGTACCAAAGGAGAGATGGTGTTTCGTACACAGAGTATTTCTTAGCGCATGTACTTATATGCCAGAATTTAGAAGGTTTAGAGACTGAATCACAGGTAATTAAAACATTATTAAGGCATTTTCCTGATATAATTAAAGAAGCATTCTTCATGCAGAATATTACTACTATTGACGGGTTCGAGAAGCTATTGGAAAACTTTGACTCTCTTGAAAATAGTAGGACCGAACGCAAGCCAATAAGTAGAGGAGATAATTTCGGGCAGGGTGAGAGAGAGAGGGGAAGAGAACAAGGCAGGAATGCGAATTACGAAAGACGACCTGACAATGGGGGACGCACAGCAAATACGAGGAACGAGAATTTGAACAGAGTAGGGGAAGGTACTAGGCCAGACAGACGTACAGGTCAACAACAACAACAACAACAACAACAATCTACACCAGGGGCAGGTAGGCCTAATTTAAACGAATAACGGGTTGCAGTGAGGTCAACAGACAGCCCGAAGTGATTGCAGTTCAATGTCCTAGGAATATTGAGTATTTAGGAGATTTTAATATAGATGTTAGAGAAGAACTGCTTTATGACCTAAATGGTGGAAATTTAGACAATACTGAGAATGAGATTATGTCACCAGTAATTAAACTTAATGTGTGGGGTAAAGAAGTTGATGTTTTATTGGACAGTGGAAGCGAAAACTCTTGTATAAATTTAAGATTTTTGGAAGATGTAATGAGAGAAGGTATTCATGTTGATATAATTCCAGTTAAGTCCACTTTCATTGTCACAGCTGTAGGTAGTAGGTCTCAGAAAATATGTAAGCAAGTCGCAGTTCCAATTAACATTAGTGAGTTAGTTAAATTTCAGCCCTGTTTGGCAGTTCCAAATTTATTATATCCGGTGATTCTTGGTGCAGAATGGTTATCATTACATCAAGTTAAATTAGATTTTCATTTTGGCAGGATATGTTTATTTTGGCAGGATAAAGAAGTTCAGGTTACGTATAAGGTGTCTAAGACTGACAAACAGATGAAAGTGTGTATGTTTGAGGAAGAAAGCAACGTGGTTGTGAGTGATGAGTTTCCTGAAGTAAATGAGGTAGACCGCGGAGATGCTAGTGAGAGCAAAGTTTTTAAGGTGTGTCAGGTTGCAATGGAGTCTGAACTTGAGAGTAAGATCCATGATGCATTGTCACAGTGTATGCTGGATGAGGTGCAAGGTCATCAGTTACATGAGGTATTAATAAAATATAAGGAAATTTTCAGCACAAAACCCGGAGCAACACACTTATATGAGCATAGTTTTGTCGTTAAAGACACAAGTAGTTTCGTAGGGCCTAGGTATCCTGTCGCAACTAAATATATGAAAGCCGTCGAAGAACAGATAGAATTAATGTTGGAAAACGACATAATTGAGCCTTCAGCTAGCCATTGTTTAAATCCATTAGTTGTAGTAGCCAAGAAAGACAATTCAGTGAGACTGTGCATAGACGGCAGAATGTTAAATACTAGAGTCGAAAGGGACCAGCTGAGAACTGAAGCAGTGGAGGATTTAGTTCAACGTTTTCAGGGGCGGAAGTGGTTCTCAACAGTAGATTTTAGTAGTAGTTGCTCAACGTTAGTGAGGAAATTAGGTAGGACACTAGGTAGTTATTTCATGTATGTATTGTTGACTCATGTGACGTTATTCAGGCTAGCCAGTGTTTTGTTGAGAGGTAGGAAGTACATGGAAGTTTGTAGCAACGATTGTTACGTAAGCCGTTGCCATCTTGTGCATTGGAAGGGAAAATGTCAAAGCTGTTTTTATTGTTTACTGGACCTTATGTCGTTTCCAAGGGGATAGGAAAGAATGCCTACTTATTGAAAGATCAGGAAAATTGTGTCATAGGTACATATAACATTTACAATCTGAGGAAATATCATAGAAAAGAGCAAGTGCTGCAAGAAGGGCAGACTGCCGTGTGTTTATAATTAGAGTCGTGTCGTGGCTCTAAGGAATTGGTGGAAGTGAGATAAATCACTTGTGTTGCGTGAAACAAGAAGCAATATATTGCGTTCTGTTATTGTAAGGGACTACAAGAACAAATGTAGCATGTAAATCCTGTATGACTGCACAGGACAATCAGAATGTTTAATGTAACATTGCAAGAAGAGTGCAGATCAATCAAGGAAAATGAAAAGGGTATAATCATTATGTATGTAATTTGAAGGGTCATATATGTATATTCAGTGTATTTCCTGTTAAGTTTTAAAGGGAAGATTTGTGATTTCATCATTCATTACATTCTTTATGAAACCATGGGGACGTTTTGTAACGCAATCTTGATTACGGTACAAATTATTATTATTATTTTTAAAGTCATTGTGTAATTATTATTATTATTATTATTATTGAAATATCATTGTGTAATTATTATTATTATTATTATTGAAATATCAAAGTTATATCGTTTTATTCACCCATTAATATCAAGGGAGGGGCCATACCATATTCACGTCATTACCATAATCATATATAATATTGTCAAGTGCTTAGATTAAGAAACAGGGTTTTTATAGAGGTCTAGGGCTGTTTTATTAGTTAAATTGTAAAGACAGGACGGGCATGGTTGGAAGAAGTTACGGACGGTGAAGCAACATATTGCAAGAAAATGTATTTCTGGAACGAAGCCACGCTGACTGGAGACAAGGGCTTGGAGAAAGATTTGGGCGGAATATATATATGCGCAACGAGAGGAATAGCGGGTTCTGAGTGGAATATTTGAAGTACGCGGGCCTGTATTCCCGCTCGGAGAAGTTTCAGCGTCGCTTGAGGACTGAGAAATGCTTTGCTATAATTGGTCTGATGGGTCGCGGGAAAATTTATGCCGCGAAACATCGGGACCATTCAGAGTGTATAAAAGCCCAGCGCGACTTCAGCACTGGCTATTCAATTCTATAGATTCTATTCTGTCATTCACTTATTCGATCACGCACTCACTCATTGACCTTGTGAGTCGTAGACTCTGTCAGTCCCTCAGTAAGATGGGACGTAGTGAATTCAATTAGCCTGGTTTGTTCAAATTTGCTTACCATGGTGATCAAACTCAGAAACAAGCAGCAGCAGCAACAACAACCACAACAACTAGATGAAGTACAGTTAGCAAAGTGAAAACATATGTTTTCAAAGGTCAATAAACGCGTGTTGGCGTAAGATCTCAAATTAGCCTACAAGCAGACCAACGAGATGGACTTTGAACCACAAGGCACCAGGTATGTGGACCGAGTTATTATCAACACAGAAGATCAGCGCTAGCGAGAAGACAGTCAATATTGCCTAGCAATTAGGGAATATTAATGCACATATTGTACACAGCTCGAAACCTCAGATCAAATGTTATTAATAATTTTGTTGTAAATAAACCCGTATTAGTTAAAATGTCTTGTTCATTGGGAGTTGAATATATAGGATAGTTGGAATGCAAAGAGTATCTCATGGAGCAAGTTTATTGCCCTACGCTCCGATGATAGATCTTGGCTCAAGGAAGGGAGCGGCCGTGGCTAAATAAAATTTTAATGTGTTATCTCTACGATAACTGGCGCCCAGTAAATCTAAATTAATAAAGTGTATGTCGTCTGTCTAGACAGGCCAATGCTAAATAAGAACGATGAGGTGGTTTTAAGGAGACTCGAGTGTAATATCTGTAGAAACGTTATAAATGATCGCCCAACTTGTAGAGCGATATCCAACGACAAAGGTAGCCGTTACACCTTATATAACGTTTCGTTTTCCGGTGTTCTTTGTTTCTTTTTCTTGAACCACCGTGGTTTTAAACGAATAGGAGCAACTAATAAATAGTGGTCTGTTTCCAATTCAGGTCCTCGATAAACTCTTGTATCCAAAACTAAATCTGCCAATTTTCCATTACAAATGATATAATCAATAATAGATTTCTGATTTCTTGCGGACCACGTATATTTATGACTGTCCATGTGTGGAAACAGTGTGTTCATAATCCGAAACTGATTGAAGATAGTGAAATCTATTAATTTTGTTCCATTATTATTGCGGATTACCTCTCCATGAATTCCAATGTTATTCTGAATTTTCTCATTACCAACTCTGCCATTAAAGTCTCCCATTAACATTATCATATCTTGTGTATTAGTAATTTTGAATATCTTCCTTGTCTACCTTTTTATGCAGAGGCACTCAAAGAAAGAACAGGAAAACTCAAACATCGTGAAGCAGTTCCAAAAAAACTCGGTCTGCATGGTACACAGAATCGTTCACTGTGAAAAGTGTACTCCTGAGTGAAAGCTCTATCACCACAACTCTCCCCCACCAACACATACAGAATATAGAAGTCTTACCAGTATTTTATAACTATAGAATTCATTGTTATTATTGCCTAGTTCCATTTTAGATTAAGTAACTGATTTATATTAATTTTTGGTGTGTTTATTTAATGAGGTTTTTTTTTTCATATTTTAAGAAAAGTATTTTTTTTAGCAAAAGTTCAACCTCACGTATATCACTGTTTTTTAAATAAATGTATACCTAAAATGCATAATTCTCAATTATTTACTACTAGATGACCCAACAGACGTCGTTCTGTTAAACTAAATGACAATGAATTGAACTCCAATTCAGTCTGTACTGCACGCAAAAATCAGAATAATGCAAATCACTACATCATCAACATAAAATGAGTTAAATTTTCTACTGCTACCAAAAGTTACTAAGAAACTTATGTGTTTTTAGTAGCTGCAATATTAATACCTTCATAGTGACTAAGGAAATGTTGGGAAAGATATCAGCATATCACTACCCAGAAATAACCCTGACTGACTATTGCGTAGGTTAGATGGAAACCATTTGGCAAGTCTTCAAATCACTCGCTGAGTCATAATTAACCCCAGTTGCAAATCAAGTACAGTAATTTGATAAGTTGATGCCATGAAGATAATGTGCCAATTCGTAATCTTCTTTCTTCAGGGCAAATAATTATCATAGAAATCACTGATTTCAATCAACACTATGAAGATAAAATTCCGTCAAAAAATACTGCTCTTTTCACTGGCATAAGTGTGTTCCTCACATGAACACAATTCTTGAGTGTGGCTAATAAATTACTGCCACATAATGAAATACTTCTTGCACATGTAATAATACTGACCAGTTCTAAAGAGAATTCTTCTCTTAAATGATATTTTTATTGTAATGCTTTATGGTAAAACGATACTTTTTGTTTGATTACCAGTAGCGTAAACAAACAAAATTGATGGTTTTCCAACACTGGAACAGGGAACATACAATTGACCATGCGAGAAACATGGGTTTTCGAGATTAATGCCGCAAACACTCAATGACTGCCTCTGGGATTTATTTATGGTCAGAGCGAAAGCAAGCCACACTGGAAACTGCAGTTGTTTAAATTCAAATGGTATATCAGTGGGAATCATTGGGATGTGCGGTAGGCTATCTAAACATCTTCTCCTGTGTGCTTTCCCTTTAGAATGGTTGCTTCGATCACGTTGTTCATTATTTTTTTCACCGCTAGCCGTGTGCCGTTACAAGTACGAGGTTGTTTGATATTTCGCAACATTATGACCATCGATCTGACCTTTAATTGAAGATTGTGAGGCGGAAATCCTGTCAAATCGAGCGAGTTCAAACATTTGTGTGGATAATTGACGACATCGTCTTGGTTGGTAGCGGAATCAACTGATTTGTATGTCCTCAAATCACCAGCAATTTCATTTTGAATGTTGAAATTTAATGCATTTACCTCCATGTTTTTGGCAACCAAAATAGCTCGTTCGCTCAACCAAATATGATCTCTGTAATTTTGAGCATCATTTGGGAACACCTTTTGAATGAGTTCGTTTCTTGGGTCAGTAAGCTGACAAAAATTGTCAGGAAATGTAATGTGACCAGTCAAAACGTCTGAAGGGAATTTGCCATTTCCAATGTCAATGAGTTATCTTGAAAATGTTTCTCCACATGGATCATTTTGCAACTCGACACACATATTCCACATAATGGAGGACTTTAAACATGCAATGAGTTCATCAGCTGACGTTAACCGTGGAATCACTGGCAATTTTTGGTTCTGTCTAATGCCTCCAAAGATTTTTATGTGCCATCGTGCATTCATCCCACACTATCAATTTACATTGCAACAAAACCTTTGCCATTGTAGAGTTCTTTGAAATGTTGCAGGTCAGATTTTCATTGCTTTGCATATTCAACGGCAATTTTAGCGCTGAATGGGCTGTTCGACCGCCTTCCAACAATGTAGCTGAAATGCCTGATAAAGCAAGTGCGAGTGCAATTTCATTGTGTGAGCGAATGTTTGCTGAAATTAATGAAATTAAAATAGTTTTTCCTGTACCCCCGGGAGCGTCCAAAAAGTAAATTCCTCCAGTTCCATTATTTACAACTTTCATACGAGTATCAAATACTGTACATACTTGTGTTGTTGGTTCAACAGCGGAAGATTTTTGCGAACTGATTCTCATAAAGCATCGAGATCGTACATTTATTCGCATTGCAACTCTTGACTAAAAGCGTTTTGCGTCGGGTGATTGGGTGCGGCCATGCCGAATTGAGATACTGTAATATTTTGTTTGACATCATCACAACATGTTCTCAATAATTGATATCAACGCCTTGTTGTACATTTCTTCACTGATTTGTAAATGTGGACTTCCTGTTTGATGCAAGATATAGTCACACATGCCTTTGGTTGTGGCACCATACGCAACCATTAACCCGGCTCAAGGGAGATAGGGTCACCTTCCCTACTCTCCACTTGAGTAATTCTTGCCTGGCGTGTCCACGTCACGGGGTGGGCAACCTACACTTCAGTAGGTCGGAGTGATAGGATGGCGGAGTTCAGGCAAGGACCCAGTCCCGTGGGGTATAGCACGGAACCCATGCCCAGGGTTACGGGTGAAGTCCTTAATGGCAGCGGAGGAGGAGACTTCAGTACGGCAAAGCTGGCAGACGAGGCAACCCTCCCTTCTGGGGATTAAATGAGAAGGGGAATTTTTCCTCAGCTTGTGTAGGTAGCAGTGAACGGCTTTGAAGGCGGATGAGGAACAAGTGTCCCAACGGCAGAGAAGGCGGAAGAACTGTCACCAGCAGCGTCTGTACTCCAGGGGAGCGGCTGCAAACGGCGTCTGTTCCCCATGTTAGGGGCGGTCTAAAGTAAAAACCTGGCAGTAGGTCATAAAATGCCTTTGGGTGTGGCGAGCCCATCGAACAAATAGCCTATATTATGAAAGTTTGTGAATTGAGGCCTCGGAAACAGCTAGGGCGTCCCCCGGAGGCGACGCGCAGCTCCCGATGTCCTGGGGGAGCTGTGAGAAGTAGGCTACCAGACGTAACGAAGGTTGGTTTCATTAATGTCATGACACTCAATAGAAAGGTAGAAGAGCTGGTTGATTATATGGAGAAGAAAGATATAGCGATGCTGGGAGTGAGTGAAACGAAATGGAAAGGGCAAAAAGAAGTGAAGAAAGGGAAAGGGTACAGATTATATTGGAGTGGAGGACAGAAGGCAACGAATGGTGTTGGTGTCATATTGAGAGAGGACCTAGACCAGTATGTTGAAAAAATTGACCCGATTAGTGACCGGATTATCAAAGTCAGGCTTGGACTTGAGAGTGGTACAAAAGATTTTATACAGGTTTATGCTCCCCAAACAGGGAAGGTAGATGAATGTCTAGAAGAGTTTCTAGAAGAGCTGGAAAAGTGTATAGAAGACAAAGAAGTGATAATAATGGGAGACATGAATGCACATGTGGGAACAGATAGACAGGGAAAAGAAGAGATTATTGGCCCGTTTAGCTAAGGAAATCAGGATGAAGAAGGAGACCTGTTAGTAGATTTCTGGATTAACTGTTGGAAATACGTGGTTTAGGAAAAAGAACTCGCAAAAAATAACTAGGTATGGATGGGGAGACAGGAAGACAAAGACGATGATTGACCTTATTCTGGTGGAAAAGGATAAACAAAGACAGTTAGTAGATGTGACAGCTATGCCCAGAGGAGATTTTGAAGGAGACCACAAAGTGGTGATAGCCAAAGTAAGGCTTGGTAAAATCACAAAACTAGTAGAAAAAAGGGAAAGAAAAATAAAGGTATGGAAACTAAAAGAGAAGGAGGTAATGGAAAAGTTTCAAGAGGAACTAAAACAGGAAATTCCCAAAGATGAAGCAAAAAGCATAGAAATGGAATGGACATGTTTTAAGAATGGATTTGTGAAGTGTGCAGTAAACACTTGTGGAAGATTATCAGGGAGGAAAAAGGAAAGGGAGACTCCTTGGTGGAACAACAGGGTAAAGGAAGCAGTTAAAGAAAAACAAATGGCATGGAGAAAGTGGATATGCAGCAAAGATGCAGAGAAATGGCAAAAATATAGAGAAGCCAAGAAGGCATGTCAAAAGATTGTACAAGAAGAAAAAAGGAAAAGCTGGGAAAGTTTCACTGAAACTCTAGAGGAGGATATCAAAGGAAGTAAAAAGGTTCTATATGAGCTAGTAAAAAACAGTGTGAAAGGTAGGGAAAACACAAAATTTATAAAAACTGAAGCGGGACAGATATTGTATGAAAGAGATGGTATATTGAAAAGATGGGAAGAATACTTTTCAAAGCTACTGAATGTTAAACACATTGAACTGGATGAAGAAAGGGAGCAAGAAGGAACAATGGAGGAAGAAGAAGAACAAGAAAAGGAGATATCTATGCTAGAAATAGAGGAAGCCATAAAGAAGATGAAGAGTGGCAAAGCACCTGGAGTGGATGAGGTGACCACAGAAATGATAAAAGCAGCAGGACCAGTAGGGTTGCAGTGGCTGTATAGATTATTTAGAATAATTTGGAAGAAGAAAGAGATCCCAGAAGAATGGGGAAAGGGTTTAATTATCCCACTTTTTAAGAAAGGTGACAAAAAGGAATGTAACAATTACAGAGGGATCACCCTTATTGCCCATGTAGCCAAGATCTTTGAGAGAGTATTGGAAGGTAGACTGAGGAGGCAGACAGATGGAGAGATGGAAGAAGAACAGTATGGTTTTAGGAGAGACAGATCAACTTTTGATCTAATCTTTACACTAAGGTATATGATGGAGAAAAGATGGGAGTTTGGAAAAGACATGGTGATGACTTTTATTGATATTGAGAAAGCTTATGACAGTGTGCCTAGACAGGTGGTGTGGGATGTATTAAGAAACAGGCAAGTTAACAGTGCAGAAGTGCAAATGGTGAAAGCTATGTACAAATATTGTGTCAGTAGCGTAAAGACCACTATAGGAGAAACAGAATGGTTCAAGGTGGAAACGGGTCTCCGTCAAGGAAGTGTATTGTCCCCCTTACTATTCATCATAGTCATGGATGAAATCCACAAGAATGTTAAACAGAGATTGGGACAAGAGGCAATAAAGGCCATGCTGTTTGCAGATGATATAGTGATATGGGGTGAGGATGAAAAGGAAGTACAAAAACAAGTAGATGTATGGAACCAAGAGATTGAGAAGTTTGGGATGAAAGTTAGCACAGAGAAGAGCAAGACAATGGTAATGTCAAGGGGAAGTAAGGAGGGAAGAGGAAAGATAGAAGTGAACGGAAAAATTCTAGAAGTGGTGAAAAGTTTCAAGTACTTGGGAAGTGTGATCACAGAAGATGGAAAGATTACTGAGGAAATTGGAAAGAGAATACAACAAGCGAACAGCTTCTACCAGAGTGTTAGGGGTATTCTGTGGAACCAAGATGTCCCAAAGAAATGTAAACAGGTATTATATTCAACCTATTATGGACCCGTACTAACATATGCAGCTGGAGCATGGACCACTACAAAAAGAGAGGAGAGTAGAATACAAGCAGCGGAGATGAAATTCCTAAGAGGTATAGAAGGGAAGACCAGAAGAGATAAAATCAGAAACGAGGAGATAAGGAGGAGGACAGGAATCTTGAAGCTGCAGGACAGGATAGAAACAACCAAGTTAAAGTGGTATGGACATATGATGAGAATGGGAGAGGAGAGAGTGCCAAAGAAAGCTTTTCTGGAAAAGGTTTCGGGGAAGAGACCGCGCGGAAGGCCCCGAAAGAGATGGGCAGATACAGTGTGGGAGTGCGTGGAGAAGAAGGGAGGAAAACCTGAAGATGTACTTAAAGGGGGAGAGGAGTGGTGGAGAGACAGGCAACGTTGGAGGTCCTTGATTCACAACCCGACCCAGGAAGCTGGAAACGGGAAATGAAGAAGAAGAAGAAGATATAGTCACACATATCATCTTTGTATTTTATCCATAAATCAATTGGTTTTGTTGGAAAACAATGTTCGTATTTGATGAGATTGTGAAGAAATTACAGCATCATTGAGAGTTTGATCCCAATGAGCGTAATTTTCTAAGAGCTGTAAATGTAGACAGGCTTCTCTGTAAGAGCCACACAATTCACCATTCATCATCATCATCTTGTACAGTTTCCAGCCCCAGGCTGGGTCTGTTTGGAACATAAGCCTCGCCACTTAGTTCTTTCTTCCCACCACCTCTCCGCTGTCACTCTGGTCCAGTCCTCGCCTCTCTTCTTGACACATTCCTCCACTCCTTTCAGCCATCTATCTCTTGGTCTTCCCCTTGGTCGTTTCTTCTGCATCTGCATCTCATGTATCCTCTTGGGAATCTTCTTCCCATCCATTCTCTTTAAGTGTCCATACCACCTCAGTCTTGTTGTCTCAATCCTATCTTGCAAGGGCTCCTCTTTCACCATTTCCCTGACCTTTTCATTCCTCACCCTGTCTCTTCTTGTTACTCCGATCCTACTTCGCAGGAACTTCATTTCACCTGCCTGTATCCTGCTTATGTCTCTTTTCTTCATTATCCACGTTTCTGAAGCATAGGTCAGTATCGGGATATAGTAGCTTCTGTATAACACTTCCTTACTTTTTTGTGGGACATCTTTATTCCACACTAAGCTCCTAATGCTTCTCAGAAATGCTTCTGCCTGTCTGCCACGTTCCGTAATCTCTTTGTCATTTCTCCCATTTTCCTCCACTATACTTCCCAAGTACTTGAGACTTTCCACCTTCTTCAGCTGTCCACCCCCAAGTGTTATCCCACTCATTGGTCTGTCCTTTTTCCTGGTCGTTAACAGGATCTCACATTTACTGATGTTGAACTTCCATCCGTACTCTCCCACTGTTTCTTCCCAAGCCTTCAGTTGCTCCTGAATTTCCTCCTCCTTGTTTCCCCAAACCATGAGATCATCTGCAAACACCATTGCTTTCATCTTATCTTCTCCTATCTTTCCTGCTATCCGTGTCATTACCTCATCCATAACCACAATAAAGAGAAGGGGTGACAGCGCACTACCCTGTTTCAGGCCACAATTCACAATTAGCAGTTCGTAAATGTTGTCTTGATGTTGGTTCTTGAACATTCACTAACAGCAATCGCAACTCAGACTCTGCCCGTGGCGGTATCTGTCGGCAAACTGTGCTACAGCCACCACACCAGTAACGATAGCAATGCATTGCTAAGCACTGAAAAATGCGATTTTTACGTTTTCCAGGCAATTTTTCAAAATTTTCTCTCCATAAAAACCTTCTTCAGACTTAAACGAATATTTGAAAAATATAATTAGCCTGTCCATGGGCTGAGAGATGGCATCCCCATTAATGGACTTACTTTCTTCAGGCTAGCAACCCGTTGGAAGGACATTTTCATTGCTTTCAAGTCTTGTAAAGGAAAAAAACGGACGGATTCTACAGCCGAATTACCAAAGGAGATCCTTCGCTACCAGCCACGGGGAAATAGATCGATAAGACGTCCGATGAAGAGAACGAGGGAAAGTGCAAGACCGTAACGGGATATTTTTCCCAATACTTGGAAGGAAGATGATGAATTAGCCGAATTGGTCCAGCCGTTCTCGAGTTTTGCGCTTAGCAACACATTTAGCGATTCATTTTTATTATATAGACTAGCAGAAGTACCCATTCTTCGAACGGTCTTCAGTATTAATAACCAGATGTTATCAATTGAGCTACTGTTGCAATGTTTAGGGGCTTGGAACCTGTTTGTTGGCAAAGAAAAATTATTAGTTAAAATGTTCTCTCAAACAAAATTTACCTAACGTGTTCTTCCTGGCGTGAAAATAAAATTGAAAACCTCGTAGACGAATCGCAATACACGTCACATACGAACTGACCCTAATCGTTGTGTCAAGTGCCCAACTACAGGAAGACCCCTTTTATAAATTATAAAAAGTCCTCTCGGCACGCCGGAAGGCGGAGGTAGATTTCACCGGACAAACTTGGGGATAGGCGAAAATAGGCAGAATATGCAGGTTTTCGTAGAAGGATCAGACCTCATTTATTGCGAGAAGGTATTTTATAATTGGAGCTTAATTAACTTTGTTTTTCGTCATTTTATGCTTATTTTAAACATTTTATTGTCTTATGGGAACGGTAACCTTCTTGTCATTTGTGGTCCATTTTCATACTTGTGGTCACACTGTCCTTATGCAAGGTTTCGACACTGATGTGTAACTATGTAACGGTCTGTTACTTCTTCACGCAAAATTATATCTCCCGCAGAGATTTTGGTTGGTTCCTCAGTTTAGGGGCTGCGACAACGTGGTCATGTAACCCCGTGTACTTAGGGATGGCTGTATTAGTCTGTAATTCAGGTAAGGACTGCAGACGGTCAATTTCAAGCAGTAGTTCCTAATGTTGCTACCAGGTACTACCGTCAACGACACCTACCTGTGAACTTGGCTACTAGATGCCACCGCAGCCAGCAACTCGCAACGAACGTTGGTACTTCCCCTCCAAAGGAAAGCATACTGAGGGATTTTTAGCGCTCTTAGAAAATCCGACGACTTCGGCCGGCTTTGAACTCGCGACCTTGGGCATAGACATTCAGCATGCTTGCTACCAGTTACGTCACCGAAGCCGCTTCACACTTAGTCAGATGGAATTCTGAATATGATCTCGTGCAAGTGCGTTATCTTGGCAACGTCTGATGGCTCATCCCTCATCAATTTAGTAGTATTGCCATGGCAACCACTGATAGCTCTTGGCATTTTCTTATAATTCCGAAATCATTTTTCTCATCCCTTGGCATAATGGTGGGTCATATCAAAAATTCTTTCAGACAAAATTTTAGGTAATTATTAGGGGAATATTATCCATTTTGTACGGTTTTGATATAGTGCCTATTAAGAGAGATATGATTAATGTTTCCCGAAAAACCAATTTTTTCCCGCCCCTTTGGTCAATGGTTGGTGCTATAAAAAGAACTCTTCTAACATAAATGTTTGGGCTTTATCCGACACATAGTATGAACGTTGAACGGATTCGATATTTCACATATTAAGAGAGTTATAGCAATATTTCACTTTTTCGAAAAAAAAGCCCCCATTTTCACCCCCTTCGACCGATTTAGCCCAGTAACGAACTCGACCGAGATTTTATAGGTATACATATTCGGTAAAATATTCAAAGTGATTGGTGCAAAATTACGGCAGTTATCGTGTCCACAAGAAACTGATATGCATATATATATACACATATACATACATAAATTATATATAAACTTTTGAACTGACGGTGGTTTTGGGGTCTGGGGGATGTGAAACGCGAAGATATGTCGAAATTTTCCGGAAGTCGAAACATGGTACCCATTGCAATAGTTAGCTTTCTAATGAAATCTACCTCTGGTTGGTTCCTCAGTTTAGGGGCTGCGACAACGCGGTCATCTAACCCCGTGTACTTTGGGTGATTGTAGAATCTGTCTGATAAACGGTGTGAATTGTAATGGCTGTAGTAGTCTTTATTCAGGTAAGGACTGCAGACGGTCAATTTCAAGCAGTAGTTCCTAATGTTGCTACCAGGTACTACCGTCAACGACACCTAGCTGTGAACTTGGCTACTAGATGCCACCCCAACCAGCAACTCGCAACGAACGTTGGAACTTCCCCTCCAAAGAAAAGCATACTGAGGGATTTTAGCTCTCTTAGAAAATCCGACGACTTCGGCCGGCTTTGAAACCGCGACCTTGGGCATAGACATTCTGCATGTTACCAGTTACGTCACCGAAGCCGCTTCCCACTTAGTCAGATGTCAAAGTCAACCCCTGGCACCATCCAGCCCATGACGGGCTAAGGCCGACCAAGCGACCGCTGCCCAGCCATTTGGCCTGCAGATATTGGGGTGACGCGTGATCAGCGCGTCGGGTCCCCTCGGCCGTTAATATTGGTATTCGTGATCGGGGTGCTGTCTCACTGTCAGACAGCAACTCAATTGTCCTCACGAGGCTGAGTGCACCCCGTTCCAACCCTCACGTCAGTTTTAAAATCCTTTACGGAGCCGGGGATCGAACCCGGGGCCTCCGGGTGAGAGGCAGGCGCGCTACCCCAACACCACGGGGCCGGCTTAGTCAGATGGAAATACTGAATCTGATCTCGTGCAAGTGCGTTGTCATGGCAACGGCTCATCCCTCATCAATTTAGTAGTGTTGCCATGGCAACCTCTGATAGCTCTTGGCATTTTCTTATAATTCCGAAATCATTTTTCGCATCCCTTGGCGTAATGGTGGGTCATATCAAAAATTCTTTCAGACAAAAGTTTTAGGTAATTATTAGGGGAATATTGTCCATTTTGTACGGTTTTGATATTGTGCCTATTAAGAGAGATACGATTAATGTTTCCCGAAAAACCCACTTTTTTCCACCCCTTTGGTCAATGGTTGGTGCTATCAAAAAACTTATTTGACATAAATTGTTGGCACTTATCCGACACATATTATGAACTTTGAATGGATTTGAAATTTCACGTATTAAGAGAGTTATAGCGAAATTTCAATTTTTCGAAAAAAGCCCCCCAATTTCACCCCCTTCGACTGATTTTGCCCATTAACGAACTCGACCGAGATTTTATAGGGATACATATTATGTAAAAAAATCAAAGTGATTGGTGCAAAATTACGGCAGTTATCGTGTCCACAAGAAACTGATATACATATATATATATATATACATATATATATATATATATATATATACATAAATTATATATAAACTTTTGAACTGACGGTGGTTTTGGGGTGTAGGGGATGTGAAACGCGAAGATATGTCGAAATTTTCCGGAAGTCGAAACATGGGACCCATTGCAATAGTTAGCTTTCTAATGAAATCTACCTAAAAGGCTTGTGGTGCATGAAAATACAGGTTTTTTTTAGCCTCCAATGGCCCAAATTCCTAAAATGAGCAAAAAACAGTCTACTATTTCAAATCAGGAATTTTTGAAAATAATGTTGCTGTTTGGAGATATAATAGACCTTCTGTACGACATATCGCACGTGTAAGTCGTGTGAAAAAAATCTAGGGTACTCCTTGAACCCCTTAAGCGCATTGATGAATTTTACAGTTTTAGTTGGTTCCGTGATAACCTTATAGCCATTTGCAACCTTTCACAGAAATGTAATAAATGGAGTGGCATTACTTATTCCAGAAATAGATGGAAAGTTGGATGCCACCTCTTGAGATACTGTTGTCATGGTTAGTGGTTTGCATTCCTTCTATAGTTTATTAAATGAAATTAGCTTTCTGGGAATATCTAAGAAACTGTTGGGTTTAGAGCCTTAAAATATAGTTTTCGGGGACCCTTTACGGCTCTTGAGGGGCCCCGAGTTTTGTTTCTGACTCCAAGGGTTTGAAAATGAGCTTTGTCTCTTCGTTGTATGCCATAATAATGATAATAATTAAAAGAATAATAATAATAATAATAATATAACAATATAGGGATATAATAGACCTTCCGGACCATACCCGCACGTGTAAATCACGTTAAAAAATTCTAGATTACCCCTTGACCCCTTAGGCGCATTATATGTATGGATGAATATTTCAGCTTAATTTGGATCCGTTATAACCTTATTGCCGTTTGCAAACCTCCACAGTAATGTAATAAATGGAATTGCAATGCGTCTTACAGAAATAACTTAGATGGACCTCTGAGATTCTGTTGCCATTGTTACTGGCATGCATTCCTTCATTAATTTATTAAGTGAAATTAGTTTTTTGGGATTATCTCAAAAATTGTTGGTTTTAGGGCCTTAAAATGTGGTTTTCGGGGTCCTTTTAGGGCCCCCGAGTTTCGTTTCTCACAATGAGGGGCTGAAAATGAGCTTTGTCTCACGCTTATTTCAGCATGAATTTTAAGGGGGTAGGCCTCCTGTTATGAGAGGTACGGAGAAGAGTTACATCGATGATTAGTGCCGTGCCTCTGATGGATATCTGTATCAAATTTTACGTTAATCCACCCAGCCGTTCTCGAGTTATAAGGACACAAAAAATTGTCCACAGACAAACAAACAGACAAAAATATATTTTTGCGTGCATCCGTCACAAAACAGTCTGAAACGGGCAAATATGTCAAATTTCCGTAGAAATGCAGAAAAATCAGACAAACATTCATTTTTATATAATTGAGAAGGGATATAATAGACCGTCCGTAACACACCCGCACGTGTAAATCGCGTGAAAAAATTCTAGAGTACCCCTTGACCCCTTAAGCGCATTGTATGTATTAATGAATATTTCAGCTTAATTTGGATCCGTTATAACCTTATAGCCGTTTGCAAACCTTCACAGTAATGTAATAAATGGAATTGCATTGCGTCTTACAGAAATAGACGGACCTCTGAGATTCAGTTGCCATGGTTACCGGCATGCATTCATTCATTAATTTATTAAGTGAAATTAGTTTTCTGGGAATATCTCAAAAACTGTTGGTTTTAGGGCCTTAAAATGTGGTTTTCGGGGTCCCTTCAGGACCCCCGAGTTTCGCTTCTCACATTGATGGGCTGAAAATGAGCTTTGTTTCACTCTTCTACGCCTATTTCAGCATGTATTTTAAGGGGGTAGGGCCCCTTTTACGAGAGGTACGGAGAAGAGTTACATCAATGATTAGTGTGGTGCCTCTGATGGATATCTGTATCAAATTTCACGTTGATCCACCCAGCCGTTCTCAAGTTATAAGGACTCGAAGAAGTTGTCCACAGACACACAGAAAAAATATTTTTGCGCGCATCCGTCATAAAATAGCCTGAAACGCGCAAATATCGCAAATTTCCGTGGAAATTCAGAAAAAACAGACAAACTTTCATTTTTATATATATAGAGAGAGATTCCTTTCATCACATATAAGCTCCAAGGTACGTTTATTAATAATTTAATATGATTTCAAAGATATTTATTAAAAACAGGCAAACTAAACAAAAAAACCATTATAAGAATCATCCTGTTTATAAATACAACGAGAGGAAGGATTTCAAAGAACCCCTAAGTAATAGAGAAAGAGTCAATCTCGCATAATATTACTTAAATTCGGGAATTAATACAGTAGGTTATAAATTACAATTAAATAACTTGTGAGGTGGAAAACACCCCACTCGTGTGCCTGCGTCCTAAAATTTGACGCGTGTGCTTCAGGGTTAATAAGATAGAAATAATGTACGCTACTAGGTTAGGTACTGTCTGGAGGAAAATTGCTGCTTGTACTACAACCAAGGGGGTTTGGAGTGTTAGCCGCAGGTTAGGTGTGTTTTTGTTTGTAAAGCCTTATTAACACACAGAATTTAGCATGTACGGAATGTTTAAACCTCAGAGAAACACAACGAAGAGAACGAATGAAGCGAGCGCAGCATAGAAACCTGTGAGGTGAATTCTGTATCCCACATGCTGGCAACTGTAGTGACGTCAATGTGTGTGCCATGGTAACAGTTAAAGAGACCTCATGTGCTGCGTGGGGTTCGTAAAATTTTATTTTTCCTATAAATCATGCCCACAATGGCCGACATAACTGAAATTTCACTAGATACGGTAAGTCGTGTTATAAAAGGGGGATGGTAGGTGGGTTATAGACAGCGGAGGAGGAACATCTAGCCTCTTAGGACATCATTTCCACAATTATTATTTATTATTACACAAGGTATTTCGGTTAGTTTAAGTAGTTTTGTACTTGGTTCATGGTGGCCACTCAAATCGGTTACGATTTTCCAGGAGTTTTCCGGGAATTTTCCAGGAGTAATTCTCATTTTTCCAGATTTAAAAATAAGCGCGAGTGCGGGGGGGGGGGGGAGGGGGCTTTATTGGTTCCCTACTGGAAGACCAAAATAAAGCAGTTGTGTTTGGTTTACTTATACAGATGTTGACAAAAATTAGTGGAGATTGCGTAATTTATACGCAAGCCTACACACAAATGATTTAATTGTTGTTTTAAAAAAAGCCTCTGTGAATCAAATATCCGCTTTAAAATGTTAGTTATTGTTGTTTTAAGGGGCGGAACTACGAAGTCATCTGCCCATCTTTAAAAAGAAAAGAACGCTGCCTGCAATTTTATTGCGGTGAAGTTGTCTACACTCAATATGTTTTACAAAAATACTATCGCGTGTTCTCACACACAGAAACAGGTAGCCTGAGGAAATTTCTTTCGTTAACAATCGAGTGTCATCCAAAGCGGGAGTATGATTTAAGATGGAAAGACTTTTATAATTAATTAACAATGACTATTTTCCAGGAGTGTTCAAATTTTTAGTCATTTTCCAGACCTAATAAAAATCCAGGAGTTTTCCGGGATTTCCAGTTTTTCCAGGAGTAGTGGCCACCATGTTGGTTCATCACTCCCGAAGTGTTACCAAATAAATCAGGAAATGATGTAGTAATAGATGTTTAACTTAAGTTACTCCTCCGCTGTCTATAATCCTCCCACCATCCCCTTTATAGATCACGTCTTAGGCCTATATAGTAAAATTCCAGCAGTGTCCATAATTATACGCGTGAAATATCGTCAGATAAGGTATTGCCAACACTACGAATAGGGTGCTACTGTGTACATAGGCAGTACTGTAAAACAAAGTAACGCCAAGTTGAATGTACGAGGCACGTCCAGAAAGTAAGCTCCGTTTGGTAATAAAATTAAATTGTGTACAGATACAGAAAAAATATTTATTGCACAACATTCTACACCTCTTAAACTACTTTTCCACGTAACTGCCAAACTTTTGCAGGCATTTGTCATAGCGTGGCACAAGTTTTTGGATACCTTCTTCATAGAAGTTTGCCGCCGACCCATAAACGAGAGTGAAGACACCCCTTAAGATATCCTACTGTTTGGCCATCACTGTTAGGCAAATTGCGTATGTGGTCAGGAGAACTCCTAAACATACGCAGTTCTCCTGGTAAGCACGCAATTTGCCTAACAGTAGTGGCCAATCAGTAGGATATCTTAAGGGGTGTCTTCACTCTCGTTTACGGGTCGGCGGCAAACTTCTATGAAGAAGGTATCCAAAAACTTGTGCCACGCTATGACAAATGCCTGCAAAAGTTCGGCAGTTACGTGGAAAAGTAGTTTAAGAGGTGTAGAATGTTGTGCAATAAATATTTTTTCTGTATCTGTACACAATTTAATTTTATTACCAAACGGAGCTTACTTTCTGGACGTGCCTCGTATAATGCGTTTTGTAACAGTAAAATTTGTTAAATTTAGACAAAGAAGTTTTGCCAAGATCAATAATTATTAGGTAGAACATTAACTGCAGTAGCCTATATATTGTATATAGGCTACCACTGGTTTTTCTAACGCACAGTACAGTAATGTTTGTCTTGAACCGTTGTAGTATAATTTCTTAACTCCAATCCATTGAGTTTTGCCAGCACCAATGTCTACTAGGTAACGCGACCCACAGGGTCACGTTATCCATATATACTCCCCTGGTTCTTGTCACGCACAATGGAGTATTTGCGCATCAATTATCTTTATCCAGACCAAACCTGTGAGGTGTATTTTGTATCCCTCATGCTGGCAACTGTAGTGATGTCAATGTGTGTGCCTTGTCAACAGTTGAAGAGACCTCATGTGCTGTTATACACGTCTGCTGTCGTTGAATGAGCAATAAATAAAAACACATATTTACGGAACATAGCATACATTTCCAGGGTTAGTAATCTCAATTGGTAATGTCCCCCAGAAGATGAAACAATGCATGATAATCACATAATATCAAAATGCAATTGTATAAGCCATGATCGCCTTTCATTCATAACTAGAGGGTACATTGTGTGTGTGAATGTTAAAACTTCCATTGGCCTGTCATGGTTAGGTTCTGAGAAGACAACAATTATCATTGACAGGTGAAGATCAGTCAGTAACATTGCCATTGGTCTGTAATGGGTTAGGACTAGTTAGTGACACATCATTCAAAAACAATTATAATGAGTTAAAGGGGTCTCCGCCCAATCAATACAAATTTATTATTGGCAATTATTAATTTATTGCCATTAAGGGCATGTTTCGGGCCTCATGGGCCCTTCTTCAGCCGCAAAAAATGTTGATAACATATTCACATCCATCATAATACTCACAACAAAACATGTACACTCCAAGAAAAAACATTAAATTGAACTCTAAATTAATACTAAAATATCATCTTATCATGCTCAAGTTACTAAGCAAAGGTAAGCAATCCGGCGCATGAGTTATCTTCTCACATGTCCAAAATGTGTGTAGGCGATTTTAACGTCATTCTTTTTCGTCCCATTACAGCCTCCAGGTGAAAGCTGACAGTCGGTATTTTCTTCAATTCGAACTTAGTAAGTTTTTGCTACATTTTTCATTTTAACCCTGGTTTTTTCTGACGCATTCTTTTTCTAAGACCCATTATTGTTTCTTTATAGTTGGGAAGCAAGCTTAAACTCTGGCTGGTTCAACCCATCATAGGCCCCGAATGACGTTTTCTTCAAAACGTAGTGTCTCCACCCAATCCGGCAATGAGAAAATAACAACGGCCCAACTTTTGGTTCAAGGCATTTCCCGGGCCAAGGTCATGAAGATTGGTTTTAAAACAGGAACCCAAAACACAAATGGAGAGCCAGCGTGCCCACTGGTCGCATTCTAATCACCTCCAATATATATATTTTTAAACATTTTAACCATTAACTTTTTCGATAGCAGTTTGAATAGGGCACCTGCTAGATCATAATATTGATAAGGTCACCATGACCAGATGTGTTTTTTAGCTGTACTTGTTTCTCCTTTTATAATGTGGTTAAGATGGTATGTTGGAATCAATTTTAGAGTGTTACTTTTAATTTTGGAGCATGATAAGATGATATTTTAGTATTAATTTAGAGTTCAATTTAATGTTTTTTCTTGGAGTGTACATGTTTTGTTGCGAGTATTATGATGGATGTGAATATGTTATCAACATTTTTTGCGGCTGAAGAAGGGCCCATGAGGCCCGAAACATGTCCTTAATTGCAATAAATTAATAATTGCCAATAATAAATTTGTATTGATTGGGCGGAGACCCCTTTAACTCATTATAATTGTTATTGTACACGTCAATACGGACCTTACGAAATGGATAATCTTCCAATTAATCTTGACACATCATTCGTTTGTAACAGTCAGCAGCTTACTGCTAATGCATGTAGCTTAGATCTTATTTGTTACAATTGATCGGTTGAACTGTACATTGCGATACAGCGGCGTCTAGGGAGATATTAGGGAGATCAGTGACGTCACCGTGATCTCACGGCTGACGTATTGCTATCGGTAACGCTATTGGTTGCTTGTAGTTGGTTGTCAGCTGATTACTACGTCCGTTCCGTGGTCAGTTCGCCGCGGGAATTTGCTGGAGTCTGTTCGCAATTTTTGTATTGTCACTCATTAGCGTTTTCTAAGCATAATATTAAAAGAAATATTCCCGTGTGTAACCTATAGAACAAGATTTTTATATTAGCTGTGTCGTGTGCTCGATTGTGTTGACGATTTGAATTAAAACTGTTTAAATCCTGAAGTTGTTGCATTAAAATAAAATCCGTTACTTGTGGTGGAAAATTAGTGCTTCTCCTTGTACATGTGGAATAATACAGCATTTGGGATATATCGGTGAGTTTTTCAAGTTGTTCATATATATATTTTGGTTGTTGTCGAAACGATAATATTACGTCAGGAACGGTGTTGGGGAATACGCCTGTTAAAATAGTAATGGATGGGTAAAATTTAGACAAATTGGCATTTATATGAACACCTGCAAAATAGATATGACAATGTTTTGTATTAGACCTATCGGCCTATAGGTCTTGTTTTTGACTTTTCATATAGTATTTCTGTGAGGCATTATTAAACAGAATTTGCAGCCAATATTGGAAAACATAAAAATACCAACCTATCGGAGGGGGGGGGGGGGGGGCAGCTCCCCCAGCAAAAACAACATTATTGACAACAATGTTTTATAATGGCATTGTGTTTGTGTATTTGTAGCCAATTTTGGAAAAGAAAAAAAAACGAAACCACACAATAACATTATTGACCACAATGTTTTATAAGAATATTACAATGTGCAGGTAGGTTAATGTATTGATGTCAACCAGCGATTATTACAGACCGCGATCGTTTACGCATGACTATATTATAAAAACAAATTGGCTGTTTTTGTGATGTTATCAACGACTTGACGAAATGCTTCTCTGGCAAGATTATAGGAAAAGCCTTGGTTATAGGGTATTTTGGGTGGTGACAACTCAAAAAAGAAATGAGCATTAAAAAACTTCGAAACGTATTGTGTTTCGTCGCATGTAATTTATTTATCGGCCTACCTCAATTTGGCACGCCGTACATACGAAAATATTTTAATTTAGGGTTACATTTATGACATTTTTTAAAATTCCGTTTCGGGATCTGTAATTCGCCTATATAGTTGAATTACAGATGACGTTAAGCGTCGTAATTAATTTAATTTTATATTTATAAGACATTGTATCGAAAGATTTCGATGCAATGTTTTATTAATATGAAATTATACTAATTACGATGTGTATCGTCATCTGTAATTGATCTACATAGGCCAATTATAGAATTCGATGCGTAAAATTAAAAATATCGACTGAAATTACGATGTGGATTGGAATCTGTAATTGACATATATAGGCCAATTAAAGAATTTGATGTGGAAATTGTAAAGTATAACGTTAAATTGCGAAATTTTATTCAGCATCGGAATCGTTAATTGAGCTATATAGGTAAATTATAGATTTCGATGCAATGTTTTTTATTTACGAAAAGAAAATAATTATCATGTGTATCAGAATCTGTAATTGATCTACTTAGGCCAATTATATATTTCGATACGGAAATTTATAATATTTATAATATAGGCTATAATATGACATGAATAGTTCAATTAATGATTCCGATACATAAAAAAAATTGACGGTTTTTGTGTTTTCCCACCCATAAAACTCCTATTACATCAATTTGCAATTTTTTTTATGTATCGGAATCTTTAATTGAACTATAAGTTATAGATCAATTATAGATTTCGATACATAAAAAAAATTGACGGTTTTTGTGTTTTCCCACCCAAAAAACGCCTATTACGTGAATTTGCGAATTTTTTTATGTATCGGAATCTTTAATTGAACTATATAGCTCAATTATAGATTTCGATACATTAAAAAAATTGACGGTTTTTGTGTTTCCCCACCCAAAAACCCCTATTACCCAGGCTTTTCGGCTCTCCTGTAGTATACGTTGCCCGTTTCGAAAGTGCGTTATTTTACTTAGTAGCGCTCGGAAAATGGTTTGTATTTACTCTGCCACGTTATTAAAGTCATTTGCCATTAACAAACACCGCGTAAACACTTTCAAAAAAGGAAATTGTCAACATTAACTTTCAAGTAATAAACTTATCAAAAAGCACGTCGCCATGTTTGATTACGTAATGCTGCCAACTTACTGATTGTACTACTAGGCAAAATCATTGGCCTGGTTAAAGATTATTGATGCGTGACATCCCCACTGTGCGTGACAAAAACCAGGGGTGTTATCTATTAGCCTAACGCGGCCCGCAGGGCCGCGCTACCTAACCTTTATTGGCCTAGACGAAAACCATTGGGCTGGATGAAAATATTGGTCTGGAAACAATAATGTTGGCACTCTGAAAAAATACAGTAACACTCTCTAGCGATGAAATATTCAACTGCTGTATATTAGTAACATTGGCCATTTCTATAGAAAATTTTTCGGATTTTAATGGCGCCGGGCAACGTATACTACACGAGTTCCGGCTTTTCCCATAAGCTTGCCAAAGGAGTATTTCGTGACGTTGATGACGTCACGGAAGACGCCATTTTGTTTTAGGGGAATTTCATACGCGGCCATATCGCAATGTATAGTAGTCCCCAATTGATCTTCAAGAGAGATACAAATTTAGTATTATTCACATTGGTTATTGCTGCTCTCCCAATAGAGGAGAATCTTGAGATATTGAGTGCAAGGTAATACTCTGACTCATGGTCGCCAGATTAATGGTCATGTAAAACTGATGATAATTGTCGTCTTAAGAGGCCTAACATCTGGTTTATCGGCCTCATGTAAAACTAAAAGCTTCTTTGGTAGCACTGAATGAAATACGAGCGATAACATTCTCTATAGTAACTTACATGAATTAGCCAAAATAGCCTACTTTATCGAACGATGAGAAATAAATCAGGGAATGATGTTTTGATGAGGATAATTGTTGTTTTAAGGGGCCTAACATCAAGGTTGTCGGCCCCTAGAAATGATGTTTTAAGTTAATAGAAGTTTACTCCTCCGCTGTCTGTTACCCACCCAGCCAACCCAAATAGGATCACGACTTATATAGGAAACATTTCCAGCTGTGTCCGCCATTGTCAACATGAATTATCACGACCATCTTTTTTTTGGTAGCGCTGCACACCGTGAGAACATGTGTATAAAAAAAATTGAGTAATGAAATTAGCCAAAGTACCTGTAGTAATGGTATCTGGAGATGATAAATTAATAGATGTTGACTCGTCCGCTGTCATAGACCCACCCAGCCATCCCAAATAGCAACACTACTTATAGGCCTATAGTTGAAATGAAGTCTCTAGAAGACATCTTTCTCACGAAGTCAGGAATGCCAACCCCATGCATTTGATACTATCTCGCACCGGGTATACAAAGAAACAAAAGAGCGTCGATAATGTATTATACTATTGCGCCAAATCCAACTCGTCAGTCGTACTTTAACCATGGATTGTGTGGCATGTGTAATTACTTCATAAATTCTATCTTATTATTGTTTTACGTACAAAAACAAACCTAACCTGGGGCTTACGCCCCAGACCCCCTTGCTTGTGGTACTAGCAGTAATTTTCGGCCAGGCAGTACTTTACGTCTTTACGTGTGAAATGGTGAATGGTGAATTTTGTATGCGACATGTTGATAACGTAGTCACATTTCCGTCTGTCGAGTGTCCAAGATGGCGTCCGTAGTGAAACGAACACGATAAAAATTCTTTATTTTCGTAAAAAAAAAAAACATTATTGAGGTGCGGCAGTTGTATTTGAGATTGTGAAACGACTCCCAACAACTCCAAGAAAGGTATGTAAATCATAAATCCTATATTTTCAATAATATAAGTTACCACGTTAAAAGTTAAGAAAAGGCATGTTCTCACGGCGTGCAGAATTACTTCTTTTTTCAGCAGTGATTTTGAATCCCACATGTTGGCAAAAATGTGTGCACCTCGGTGTGTGCCCTGTTGACAGTTGAACGAAATGTAGCCTAGGCAGCCATTTTTAAAGCAATAAATAAAAACACATATTTAGGCTAAGTACTTAGCACATATATCAGGAGTAGTAGTGACAAGGGTTACTAATTTCAATACGTATCGCCCAGAAGACGAAACAAGGTATGTAAAAGTGACATTCATGACTTATGCAAGTGAATAAGCCGCATTCTGGTTTCATTCAGAATTAAAGACAGTTTACCACAGCAGAACATTGGTGCTTAATAAAAAACTAAATTAAATCAACCTTTAGACTAACCACTGTCCACTACATAAATGATTACAATTACTACCCTGACAAGCAATAAACCAAGTGATGTTCTTTTCAAAGCCTGTAAGGTACTCACTTTGTTTCTTAACATTAACACGAACCACTTCTGTCAATGGTGAATGGTCACCACTAGTCACAGCTTGACATTTATATTCACCACTGTCACTTTCTTGCAGTTTTTCCACCATAAGGATCACTTTGTTACGTTCTTCAACGTAAGTTATTCGATGTTGACTGTAAAGTAGACACAGTATTGACTATGGTGGATGGAATCCAGACATGAAGGTAACTTACTGCAAACTGTCATAGGCCTATCCTATTAACATATCTTGAACATAAAGATATTATCCAATAGTTTCAATGTCAAACCGAATATCACTTATAACTTACCTATTTCTCGAATGGGAAGGAGTTGTCCAGGTAATTTTAACGTCATTGAGACGGGTGTTATTGTCTGAAACAACTACACAGGTTAAGTTGAGGGTGTCGTCAATTCGCCGTATTAGATGGCCTTTAGTCATTTCCTTTGGATAAATTGATATTACTTCGTTAATTTCCGAACCTGTAAGAAAGAAGAATTGTCATTCCACAAAGTAAAACAACTGGCATTGACGGCATTTCATAAGAGAAGACACTAGTCAAACGGTGGATCACATTTCAATAAAATTTTGTCAGTATAAAAATTTAAGAGCAAAAGCATTATGACTTATATTCTAAACACTTAAAAAAACACAGCAGATGTATTGTCACATAAATTAGCACAATTACACACAATTAAAATGCGAAATGAAAGTGCAAGTAAACAACAACAAAATAAACAGGGCCATCTTGGATAGATCAAGGCCTTCTTGATACATAACACAGGGACAGCATTACTAAGGTTTTCTCCGAACGTAATATAACACGCTCATGAAATCTCAATTTCTGTAGTGGGGAATGAAAGAATTTCCTTGTTATAACATAACTGGTAAGTTGCTAAATTGCTCAGTCGCGTCACTGAAATATGTTACAATTCTTTCGGGAGATTATTTTAACCACCATAACCTCTCAAACTAATGAATCCAATTGGCGTTGACAAGAATCCTTGTTCCATTTAAGCACTGCCGGCTGGATCGCAACACTCCTGGTTGCTTTAAACTGCCTGCCCATTCGACGATTACAGCATTGTTTTGAGCGTACAACCTCGTTTCCAAATAAAGGCGCTAGGAAGCAGCACCAAGGCTCTGTAGCAGACATAAGTTTTGTATTGATGTTAATGGCGAATTCGTGTTTTGGAATGCTTTTTGTGTGATTTTATAATGGTGTACTGCTGCGTGCCCTTTTGTAAATCGGAACGGGGCAAGCTAGAATACCGGGGAATATCATTTTATTACCATAACACTTGAAGGTTACATAAATTATTATATAGTTTAATGTTTCTTTTCATGTCCCACCACCAGGGGCTTACAACTAGTGGGATGTGGGTTGGCTCCTCTCTTTCATCTTTCCTGCCAACTCTTGTTCCCAACGTTATTAGGGTATTGGAGGCCTGTGATGTCTTTCATTTCCCTGCCTTAATTGGCTCTTGTCTTTTTCTTTCCTATTTTTTGTGGGATCAGAATCTTTGAAGAATGAGTATTGAGTATTTGGAAACTACTAGAGCCATAAAAGGCAGATAGAAAAGGGAAAGAGGAGAGGGTCCACCCCAAAGTCAATAAAAAGGGGAAAATGGTTACAGCTCTGGAACCCCTCACAGTCGCTGACTTCCGAGCTCAAAAGCTGACGGTGTAGACTTAGCCATGTGCTGACCCTTCGAAGAAGGAGGGTATCAGGATAGATGATGTTAGGGCCAGTTAAGGCAGAAAAATGAAAAACTCCCTAGATTTCGGATACCCTAATACAGTCGGGGTTGGAAGAGAACAAGAGCTCGCTAGGGGAGGTCGACAGGTAGATGACAGAGAGGAGCCTGGCACAAGTAAGTGGAAATAATAACGGACAAGGCTGGGGTCCAGTGGTCTCGAAGCCAAGTCCCACTAGTTGTGATCCCTGGGGTTGGGGATATACCCTCAAGGGCTCATGGATAGTGAGGTTGGAAATAGGCATCTCGGAAGAAATTCTGAGCTGGGTTCGGTTTTCTCCTTTTCCCGTGACGGGGCTAACCCCTCTATCCGTTATTGTTTTAAGGGGCGGAAATACGAAGTCATCTCTCCCACACCCTTTTCTATCTGCCTTTCATAGCTTTACTTCCTTTCAAGTCCCTCAATCCTTCTCTCGTGGTTTAGCAGCTAGGATGCTTGGCACTAGCCCCGGAGGTAGAATTCAATTCCCTGTCTGCCAAGAAATTTAATTCTGGTTTGAGTGCTGGAACGGGGTATATTCGTCATCGCGAGGCAAAAATGAGTGGATGTGGGTTCGAATCCCACCTCAGCCATCCTCGAAGTGGTTTTCCGTGGTTTCCCCACTTCTACTCTGGGCAAATGCCGGGATGGTTCCTAATTTAAGGCCGCGGTCGTCTCCTTCCCAATCCTCACTTGACTTAAAAATACACACACTAATACAGTCATCACAATACGATGGGTTATCAAACAAATTCAACACACATCTAAGTACATGGTGCTACATGACCACGATGTCGCAAAGCCCCTGAATAAATGAACATCCCATTTTTCGGCGGCCCTTTTTTGATCTTTTATTGCCCTTATTCTTTATTTTCATCTCTAGTATACCGACAGTAGTGGCTACGCGGGCTAAAGCGCTACGTTAGGTCAAGAGGCCAAGCTCTCTGCTGACTCGGTAGACGCGTGGGATCGAGCCCCACCGTCGGCTGTCCTTGAAATGGTCTTCCGTGGTTTCCCATTTTCAACACCAGGCAAATGCTGGGACAGTACCCTCTGACAGGCCACGGCCGCTTCCTTCCACATCCTTGCCCAGTTTCATTCATCTTCATCCATTCCATCTCTCATCCCGACGCGCAGGTCGCCCACGGGCGTCGACTAGAAAGACCTGCACTCGGCCTCTCAGGAGGCTACACGACAAAAAATAAATCTCTAGTATGTAAGTTAGATTTAAATCAGTTGGAAGTAGCCTAATTGTATTTTATTACCATCCGTATAATTACGGGCAAATGAGCTAGACATTTCGCCCCTTAAAAACAATCGCCACCACCACCATGCATTTTTGCTTTTCTTAATACTGAAAATTTGCCCGTAAGTAGGTGTCTGAATACTTTTAGATGATTGAATAACAAAAGAACTAACTTATTGTAAAGTTTTCACGTCCGTCAATTTCGATATTGATCCTCCAAACATAGAAATTCTTCGTTTCAGGTATCTTCCTCTTTAAAAAGCCGCGAAAATTCCAGTGCCTTAGTGCTGCACCTAGCGGTGAATTAATGCATATATCTTGTACGCCTGTGAGTGTCGAATGGGCAGGCAGTTTAAAGCAACCAGGAGTGTTGCGATCCAGCCGGCAGTGCATTTAAGTTAACATTTGGAGGGTTTTAAAATGGCGGACGAGATAGAATTGCGTCTTGACGGTGCTCTTAAAAGTTTGCAAATTATCGTGGATGTAGGTGGATACCTAAAGAAAGACACAAAGGTCGACATACTAAAAGCGGTAAGTGTCATCAAGAAATGTTTTATGGCACTGAAGACTACTCAAGTATGTAAAGGTATGGAAAAGGAATCGTATCAACAAGAGGTTAGTGAAGGTCAAATACCAGACATGCACAGAGAAGACAGCAGTTTTGTGGGACAAGTGGCGACATCTGTCGGCAGAACACATGACCCTGAAGTCGGCAAACAGATACTACCGACATCCAGTGGTCAAACGTCGGAAGCGGAGGAAAACGAGGCTGAACTGGCTAGAGAATGCATGCTACAAGCGACATCTGATGATCTAGTGTGCAACTTGTTTATAGATGCAGAATTGGAAGCTAAAATAGAAGATAAGATCTCATTTCAAATGCAATCTGTGAGGGAAAACTTATCAAATCAAATTAAAACAATGATCAAAGAGGAAATTCTCATCACATTTCCACAAATACATGAACTTTCCCACGGAATTACAACACTGAATATAGCAAATCAATATGAGAAGAGTACAAGTAGCGCTCAAGGTCATGGAGCAAATATACTTACTCCCAGGAAAGAGATTGCAATACTGAATGCAAAACCACCACACAATATTGGAAAGAACGAAGGTACCACCGATAGCAGCCCACAAGACGAGGTCCAAAACGAAGAGAGGGGAAAAAAAGAAGAAATGTCTGAACCAAATCAAACCGAATGGACCGAAGTGGTGCAGAGGCGTCGTGTGCAAAGGGATCAACGCTCCCCAACCCAGGAAGAAAGCGCACACAGAAGGGAATATGTGAAAGGCACCAGACAAGGAGTCACAAGACTTAAAACTGCAGAAAAGAGTGCGTGGCTTTACGTCTCAAAACTGAGCCAAGACACTTCCCCAGAGGACTTAACTGCGTATCTGCAGGAAAATGGAGTGGAAGGAGTGATCCACTGTGACGTAGTGAACCAGAAAATTGGCAGCAGAGCTTTTAAAGTCGGCATACCCTTTAATAAAAGAGATTTGGTCTACAACTGCAACTTCTGGCCTACGGACGTCTATTGCCGGCCCTTTCGGCAACCCTGGAAGTTCAGAGGCTCGCGCCAGTAGGACGAGGATACTAACGTGGAATGTAGAAGGGCTGCGAGGTGCAATGAACCTCCTATCACGAGAAATCCTAAGCGAATATGACATCTGTATTCTCACGGAGACTATGATTAAAGAAGAAAAGAGATTCGACGTCCCCAATTTCTACAATTTTCATGCATTTGCGAGGCAGTGCAGGGAGAGGGGAAGACCATCAGGTGGCGTTGCCTGCATAGTTAAGCCTAAAATGGCCCCGATAAAGTTATTATGGAAAGAAGAGGACATACTAGTCGTGGAAACGAAAATCGGTGTAATAGTGGCGGCCTACTTCAATCCCAACCAGACCGCCCCGGACATAATAGACCACCTTGGAGCTGCACTGAATACATTCCCAGGAAAAAGAAAGACTGTCCTTGCCGGAGACTTAAACTGCAGAATGGATCAACAAAACGCAAAGAGTGAAGAAGTTTTCAACTATCTAAGCCTAGAGGGTTTTAAAATACGGAACAAAACTCATGACTGGACGTACATAGGCCCCAACGGGACCAGCACAATAGACTTAATATGCACAAGAGGAACACTCGAAACAAGGAACGCAAGTACAATTAGGTCGGAGGGTGCTATTATACGCAAGCACATACCAGTGAGCCTAGAAATAGATGGAGAGATCTGCGATGGGGAAACTATAGAAGAACCGACCAGAGTGAGCAAAACTCTAAACAGAGATAAAATTAGAGATAAGTTGGAAGACATAGACAAGATGATGGAAAGCATCCAAGAGGGAGGAATCGACGAGGCGGCAGCTTGGATACAAGACTGCATCACCGGCGCAGCTACCACGCCTTCACACGGGAGAAAGGCTAAACCTTGGTTCGATGAGTCGTGTTTTATTCAAAGGAAGGAAACCCTAGGCAAACTCCACAACATAAGAGTCACAAAAGACAACAAAACACTGGAAGAATACCGACAACACAGGAAAACCTACAAAGAACTGATTAAAAAGAAAAAAAGGGACTTCATAGAAGAGACGCAAAGAGCGGTCATTGCAGAAGCAGAAACAGACCCATACCGTGCCCTGAGGCCAAAGATCCATAGCTTCCAACCAAACATATCATTGGAGACATGGGAGGAGCATATCAAGAACGTCACCTGTGCAAAGGAGACTAGACCCGAAACCAGGCCCCCAGAAGAACGCGATGTGTCAGAACCCATCAAAGAAGAAGAGATCACCATGGCCATACAGAAGAAAAGAAATAATAGATCCCCCGGACCAGATGGACTAAGGAATGAGCATCTAAAACAAACTACTGAGGAACTGGTACCGATATGGACGGCCCTACTAAACAAATGCTTGGAACTCGGGCAAATACCAAACGAATGGCAGAAGTCAACCATCAAGCTACTATACAAAGGAAAAGGGAGTACTGACGACCCAAATTCATACCGGGGAGTAGCGCTGGAATTCGCAGCCCTAAAGCTACTAACAGGAATATTGACAGCGAGAATATACGAAAAAATAGACCCAATACTACCAGAAGAGCAATGTGGATTCAGGAAGCATAGATCGACAACTATGGCAGCAGGAAGCCTATTACGGCACATAACAACAACACTAGAGAAACCCAAGAGCAAACTCTATGTAGTCTTTGTTGACTTCACGAAGGCTTTTGACCTGGTAAACAGAAAGCTGCTGATACATAAGCTGGAAACACTCATAGGCAGGTCAAGGCTGACGACCCTTATATCGAACATATTGGCAGAAAACTATATACAAGTGCAGGACGGAGTTGGACAAACCAAATGGATGATACAAACGAATGGAGTACTTCAAGGGGACCCCCTCAGTCCCATTCTATTCAATGCGCTCTCACACGATGCAGGAGACAAAATAAAGGAATCGATTGAGTCCAAACTGTATATATACGCAGACGACATGGCAATCGCCTCAGAACAGATAAAGGATTTGCAAGATGCAATCAACATACTAAGCGAATGGGCCCTGGAAAACGAACTAACAATCAACGAGGACAAGACTGAGATGGTCGTCTTCCGGAACGGGGGCAGGTCAGCGGAATCAGACCAAGTGTTATGCAACGGCAAGGAACTGAAGAAAGTAAACAATTTCAAATACCTCGGCCTCACGCTCCAGGTAACAGGCCGAAGCTTCAGAATACATACAAGAGCGAAAGCGGCCGCAGCAGTGAAGGCCATAAACGACATAAGCCATATTACCCAAATATCGCTGGAAACAGCAATGATGCTCTTCCGAACCAAGGTCATACCCGTACTAACATACGGTCTGGAGCTTACATGGGAGTTTCTCAACTACAAACAGCTGGAGGAACTCGAAAAGGTGAAATCTAGGTTCCTCAAAAGAGCCCTCGGAGTCTCCAAGTCAGCCAAATCTCGGCTGGTATATGAACTGGCGAGAGAAACGTTCCTAATAGAGGACCTTCGGTCACTTTTACTGCTGCCTTCCACAGAAAGCTTCAGAAAATTACTCCAGGATCTGCAAAGCAAAAGGCTTGACATTCCGAAGGAATTCTACGCGACTGATGCCATGGTGGACAAAAGATGGATGCAACCCATATCCGAAATGAGACACGTCGTGACGAGACTCGCAGTTCATGGGTTCCACCATAAGGTCTGCTCACGAAAGACATTTCATGACCCGGATGAGAGGTGTATATGTGAGCTGTGTAGGAACGAATGCGGCAGGTACCATATCACGACATGCCCCAACAGAACTTTATCAATAGTGGCTTATAGTAAGGACTAGAAGCGAACCATAGTATCTAGTAAGTGTACATATCTGTAACATGTAATATGGCCAACTGGCTGCAATAAATGCTATTATTATTTAAGTTAACATTTTTCTCTCATTTATTCAGTACTCAGCAAGGAGCATAAAAATAATAACAGAGTAGGGACCACAGATTACCTAAGGGACCACAGATTACCTACTACCTACTACTACAGATAGCCGACAGCCATGCTAATTCTTGGTCCCAAAGACTTCAGCGCTGTCAGGTGTTTGACCGCGGTACTAGTTGAGCACAGCCGTTGAGCACCCCTTCCCCTCGTTCCGCTAAATATTCTCGTCCTAACTGCTCTGCCCACTTCAATGTTCCGAAAATCACAATCTTCCCAATACTTATAGCACAGGTTTTAAGTGTGGAGATATTAATATGATCTACACGAAATAAATTACATTCAAAATAGCAATAACAGTTTTTTTTAAATAATACCAAAGTGGGATATTGTGAATACCGGAACTCTGAAATGAGCAATCACAGCATTTAGGACATGACCTCATCAATAATTTACATGTTTACATTTCTTTCAATTGCAATTGGAGCATATTGCATTGACAAGAATTAGGCTACTATAAGGTCTGGAGCATATTATTACTTAATTTAAAAAAATGGTCCCTTCCAATTAACCCCTGTAGGCCCAATTATAAACGATTAGTTCCGAGATTACACTAGAAAGGAAAAGTACTGGGAAGGGAGAATATTTATATCTTAAAATGCTTGATGCTGTTCGCAATAACAGGAAAATTTTAAGAGAGAATACTAAGGAAACAGGTGGTGTAACCTGATCCTCATCACACTAAAATTGTTAGTGTAATTAGTGCCAAATTCATTAGTTTCAGAAAAATAATTGGATATCACAAAATTTATATACAGTAGTTCATTTCATATTCCCTTTAAAATATATCCAGTCCACCAATTTTGAAGGGTGAAATACAGTAAGTACATGTAGCCTACATAAACAAATATCATGGCACACTAATACAGTAAATTCTATGACATGCTGTGAAGGGGAAAGGAGAAATAGGACTTTCAATGAAAAACAAGAAACACATTCAATACTGCTAGAAATCATGTTTTATTTAAAAAGTTTGTCAACGAAGAAAAAATAACAGGGAGAGCCAAAATCAAACTTGGCAAAAATACAGTAATCAAATATGGTCCTTTTAAAAGTAAGTGTTGAGGCATGTTCTTCTTTCTTGCCAAGGTATAACGGTAGGCTACAGCACATGATAATGGACCTATTACCTCCTTGACGCCATGGCTTACACCGTCTGTTAGGTAGTCAGCCCGAAGGCTGGTTGGATCCTCAAAAGCACCGCCGTTACGTTATGTGAGTAGATACCCACAAAAACCCAAGGCAGTGCTATATTGAGGCGTTCTAGGCAAGAAGAGAAGTGAGGTAGTTTGCCATTGCTTTCCTCACTGAGTCAGAACAGTAGTCCTAACACTATGAGTAGAACCTTTCACAGCATTCAGAGGCACTGACTGTGCCCCGAATGCCATTACTAAGCACCACCCATACCTCAGTAGCTTCCATATAATCACAGCCATGAGTGAGACTGAGACATCGGTGAAAAGCCACCTTTTACTCTAGCCTGTGCCAACTGACAAATGCAAATGTACTGTATTCATCAAGAGATGACACCGATGAACCGCAAATTCCTACAACACATGCAAGTTTGTATGTTGAAACAGTTAACTTAATAAATGTGTAATGCTTGAAATGGAGAACTTGAATTTGCTGTTATGTGTATGTTTGCACCTATTTTAACTATATTTTACAAGAATCTCTTATTGTAGAATCATTGTGTTTTTGATAATAATTTTAGGGCTTTTGATAACATATTCATTTAGCACCATATATTTCGAAGTGTATAGGATTTATATGATAATCTGTGTTATTGTGGTATCTGTAGTAGTGTGTAGGCTATACTTTCTGTAATTCAGATGAGGACTGAAAAGGTGGCAGCCGTAGTTAGGAACATTTATTTTTAATAATATGTACTAAAAAGAAATTGAAATACCAACAGGAACAGTTACAACTTCCCTGTCCACTCAGCCAAGATATTCTGCAGATCTCTCCTGTGGGCCTCAACATTATTTTATTTTATTCCTTTCGTGATGGAACTCTGGTAGTACCTTATATCAACTCCTGGGGCACCTCCCCAAGCCTGTCCTTTATAAAGCTACACACACTACTACAGTCATCACATAATCGGAGCAATTCTACCCACACCCAACTGCACGGGGCTGATGACTAAGATGTCCCAAGCCCATAAAATGAATTAACAGCAGACAAAATCAAGTCATTATGTTGTGTTGTGTTGGATTCTGACACATGTATGCGTTTCACAGAGTGCCATTTAAGCTCATGAATAGGAATGAATGAATACGACTACCCAACTTGTTTACGGATTTACAGGAGGCAGTCATGATAGGAATTACCTAGAAATTTATATTCAGTATGTGTGGGAACCCATGATAAACCTCTTGCTGGGTGGCTAAGCGGAGAATCAAACCCAACATTTCCCGGTTTACCTCACTAGGCTGTGTGTACCCTGTTCTAACCCTCAGATTAGAATTAGATTTCTTGACATTCAGGAATCAAACATGGACCTCAGAAGTGACAACCAAAAACTATACCACCTGGTTGGTCACATTTATTTTTAAGAATAATATGTACTAAAGAAATTGTAATTCCGACAGGAACAGTTACAACTTTCCCTGTCCACTCTGCCAAGATATTCTGCAGATCTCTCCTGCGGGCCTCAACATTATTTTATTTGATTCCTTTCCTGATGGAACTCTGGTAGTACCTTACTTCAACTTCTGGGGCACCTCCCCATGCCAGTCCCTTATACAGCTACACACACTACTACAGTCATCACGTATTACTAATTGCACAACCACAACATCAAAATTTGAAGGGGAAAGGGGTCTAAGATTGCTCTTGGTAATCTGTCAAAGTGTAGTAAACAAGCATATAAAACTCAGTACAGAATTGGAAGCATATGAAATTGATGTGGCGATAGGAGTGGAATCATGGCTGAGAGAAGGGGTAGGAAATAGAGAAGTATTCCCAGAAGGGTATGTAGTCTATCGTAGAGACCGAGGAAATAAGAAGGGTGGGAAGGGGGGGAGTTATTCTGGTGCAGGAAACCTACTGCTCACATGAATGATTTACCGACGAAAAGGATGAAATATTAGGATAGAATTAGTTTGTGACAATATGAAGGAGGTGGGAATTATAGGAATATATAGGCCTGGGAGAGAGAAAAGAGACATGGAAATATTTGAGAAAGTAATAGATTACACTCATAAAAACAATAACTTAATGACATGGTAATAATTGAGGGGGGGGGGGCTTTAAATTTGCCAGAAGTTGATTGGAATGGAGCTGCAACAGAAGCCCATGAACAGAAACTTGCAAATAAATTAGTTTGGGAGGGAGGATTTACACAAGTAGTGCAAGCACCAACTAGGCTCAGTAACTTGCTGGATGTATTCCTGATAAAACCAGGGAAACTTGTTGAAAAAACTCACGTATTTGAAGGAATAGGTGACCAAAAGGCTGCAATAATGGACGTTGGTCTGGTACCAAAAAGGCTTAATAGGAGGGTCACACAGGGCAAGAAATTTGATGAATTTGGACCTTACCTGAAATCAAAATTTATTTCTTGGATAAGTGAAGGGAGCAATGTGGATACACTCTGGGCAAATCTTGGATTGCAGTGTCAGGTCCGGTAGTATAGAAGGTCCTGACCAGAGCCAAGGCATTCTTCGTTCATCCACGTAGTGGCAGCACTGGTCACACGAAATGAGAACGTGGCCCGTGGCACTTTCTAGTCTCTGCGATGGCATTTTAGAGGGAATCGCTCAAATCAAACAGGGAAAAAATAGAGGAAGCTATCAGCAGTCCCCATCTGAAGGTTTATTAACATTCCCAACTTATTCTTGAGTGTTTCTGAGAGAATGCTCCTGTATGTTTCTAAATATTTTAATTCTTTAGAGGGGGGATGGGTTACAGCACACAACTAATTTTCTACAGCTGCCGCTACTGAGCACGAGCTGTGACTGGCTTAGACATTGGCATCCTAGTGTTGAAAAATATTGTAAATAACGTGTAGGAATAAAATACTACCTCTAGGTATGTCAACCATTACATTGGCATAGAGATGGGACTGTCGACTACTTTTAACCATCGACTGACTAGTCATTCATTGGAAGAAACAATCGACTAGATAGTCGACTACTTTCAGTCGAATGGTTACCTGAATTCGCATTGCTCCTAAGCGTGTTGTTTCATGTATTCGACTGAAAGTAGCCGCTTCTAGGCAGCGAACAAAGCACAGCAAGCCGTTACCGTCTGAGTTGAGTCGTACCAACAGATGAAAATCAAACTTCTCCTTAACCCACCTATTTTTGCAGACGTTAGTTTGGACTACTCGACGCTCGGCAACATGCAATTGGTCAAAGTTATTTATTTATTTTTACTGTGCTTCGAAATGGTGGTTTACGTCGTGTAGAGTGCAGCCATTATTTGCAATGTTGCACATTTCATTTAATGCAAAATGTGTGAGTAAATGTTCCCCGATACCGGTATTGATACAGGGCACATTACATGTATGTACTGTGGATAAGTGAAGTAATAGACCAACTTAATTAACCTAAGAGTAAATTAAATCACTATTACTGAGAGGGAGTTCTTAAGTACCGGGAACAATTCCATAGCCAACATTGAAATAATCACACTTCATATTTTAATGCCAAAAAATAAATGTAAAATATGTCCATAGAGTCATAAACAAGTTAGGCTATGTGTTCACTAATTTAATCCTCTCTGAAGTACTAAGAACGTAGAGCTGAAATACGACTTGAACAAGAAAATTACGGCCTACAGTAAATACTTACGAAAATAGAACACTTTAGAACAGCAACGAGGGCGAACTTTCAGTGGAGATGTTGGCAACAATGTACATACAAAGTTTTTTTTAATGCGCGCGCTATCCATGTGCTGAAGCAATTGACTACCAGAACGTAAAACTATCCGAGCGCGTTCTACATGTTAAAAGTTAAAACACAATTGGGATATGTCGTTTGCAAACGACTTGTTTATGTTACGGTGAGTAGTCGTTGAATTCATTCGACTGTTTTTTAAAAGCAGTCAAACAAGTCGATGGATTTAACATTTTTCAGTCGACTGCTGCGGTGCTGCCCATCTCTAAACAATTGACGACCAGAATCAATTTGTACGTACGGTCAAGCTGTCCTCACAGTACCCGCTGCAATAGATGTAGAGATTCACATTACCACTCTATCTTATGATGGATGTCAGTACATAAAATCAGCCATAAGGCAACGGCAGTTTAACCACAGACAACGCTACAACTCTTCCATCCCTGCCCTCATGTCTTTGCCACTAACCCCTTCCCCCTCCCACACAGCACGCCACTGCTCTGACACAGTTGTTAGGCCTGCTACAACAACTCTCAACCATAACCCTGTAAACTACAGCTAAACCAAACCCAGAACCCCCTAATACACTTCATTTGCAGAGCAATAAAATCCATAAAACAACTCCGCAACAAGTAGAGCAGTGGTGCTTTTACGAGACTTCACCCGATTGGAAGATATACGTATTTCACATTCTTCTTTATTGGTAGGTAATTAGATTAATTCTATTAGGTAGTAATAATTAAATTAAATTTAGTGTAATTTGGTGTAAACATCTAGGCTAACTTAGATCTCTAGTATGACGACAGTAAACAGTGTTAGTGTCTCGTCAGGTTGTGTAACCGTAACGGATTTATGCTCGTCGTGCAAAATAAAAGTAAAAAATGCAAATAAAATCATCACAAGATCTCAGGTAAAATTGAATAAGGAGAAAAGTGAAACCGATTGTCGTAATGTAGGCCTACCGCTACCGTCATGCGAATGTCATAACCTGAGAAACGAACTGTCCTCAAAAGACGAAATTATAAAGCTGCTAAAGGAAGATATTGCTAAGTTAATGGAAGAGTTGAATAAATTAAAAGGAAACAGAGAGGAAAGCAAGGAAACTTGGTCGACAGTGATTGCTGGTAAGGTAAGATTGAATAAGCCTAGGCCTATAAATGGAGTACATGTAACTGAAATTCCCGTCTCAAATTCATTTGGAGTGCTTGTCGAAGAAAATGATGACTTTCCTCAAGAAGAAAAGAAGAAAGTGATAAAGAGAAAATCCAGGAAGATGCGGATATTTGCGGATAGCCACGGGCGAGATGTAGCAGCAAGCGTATTGGAGAGAAGCCGAGAAATGGAGGTCACTTCGACAGTGAAGCCAGGAGCTCAAATTGCAGAAGTCACGAACGGAATGATAGGAGAGTGTGCGTCCCTTACTGCAAAGGACTACGCAGTGATCATCGCTGGAGCAAACGACGTCTATAGAAATGAGAGTAAAAAGGTAATCAAAGATTTAAAGGGTACATTGCCATCCATGCAAAAAAAACAAATGTCATTATTGTAAACATTCCGCAGAGATACGATTTAATTCCCAAATCATGTGTAAATGTAGAAATAGAGGCTACAAATGGAAAAATTCATAAAATTTGTAAGAGTTTTCCAAATGTCCAAATTGTAGATGTAAGTAAATTAGACAGGAAGTTCCACACTCGGCATGGCCTACACTTAAATAGATTAGGAAAAGAGTATCTTAGTGATGAAATCTGCAAAATTGTAAATTCAAATGGTAAGAATAATTCAACAGTAATATCATTAGAGTGGAAGCAGGTAAACTGGTAGAAGAAGCCAAACGTGAGGTTTGGCATTCACATCTTTTGAAGTCAAATTTAACGGAGTGCAACAATGGTATTTCGGATTTGTCTAGCAACCTTAAATAATAACAATTATGATAATAATAATGTAAATAAATCACCAACACAAGCTTGCAAAAGTAACAAATTTAAAATTTACCACCGGAATGTCCAGTCTCTTTATAATAAAATTGATTACTTAAAGTTAATGGAAGAGTGATTTTGAATCCCACATGTTGGCAAAAATGTGTGCACCTCGGTGTGTGCCCTGTTGACAGTTGAACGAAATGTAGCCTAGGCAGCCATTTTTAAAGCAATAAATAAAAACACATATTTAGGCTAAGTACTTAGCACATATATCAGGTGTAGTAGTGACCAGGGTTACTAATTTCAATACGTATCGCCCAGAAGACGAAACAAGGTATGTAAAAGTGACATTCATGACTTATGCAAGTGAATAAGCCGCATTCTGGTTTCATTCAGAATTAAAGACAGTTTACCACAGCAGAACATTGGTGCTTAATAAAAAACTAAATTAAATCAACCTTTAGACTAACCACTGTCCACTACATAAATGATTACAATTACTACCCTGACAAGCAATAAACCAAGTGATGTTCTTTTCAAAGCCTGTAAGGTACTCACTTTGTTTCTTAACATTAACACGAACCACTTCTGTCAATGGTGAATGGTCACCACTAGTCACAGCTTGACATTTATATTCACCACTGTCACTTTCTTGCAGTTTTTCCACCATAAGGATCACTTTGTTACGTTCTTCAACGTAAGTTATTCGATGTTGACTGTAAAGTAGACACAGTATTGACTATGGTGGATGGAATCCAGACATGAAGGTAACTTACTGCAAACTGTCATAGGCCTATCCTATTAACATATCTTGAACATAAAGATATTATCCAATAGTTTCAATGTCAAACCGAATATCACTTATAACTTACCTATTTCTCGAATGGGAAGGAGTTGTCCAGGTAATTTTAACGTCATTGAGACGGGTGTTATTGTCTGAAACAACTACACAGGTTAAGTTGAGGGTGTCGTCAATTCGCCGTATTAGATGGCCTTTAGTCATTTCCTTTGGATAAATTGATATTACTTCGTTAATTTCCGAACCTGTAAGAAAGAAGAATTGTCATTCCACAAAGTAAAACAACTGGCATTGACGGCATTTCATAAGAGAAGACACTAGTCAAACGGTGGATCACATTTCAATAAAATTTTGTCAGTATAAAAATTTAAGAGCAAAAGCATTATGACTTATATTCTAAACACTTAAAAAAACACAGCAGATGTATTGTCACATAAATTAGCACAATTACACACAATTAAAATGCGAAATGAAAGTGCAAGTAAACAACAACAAAATAAACAGGGCCATCTTGGATAGATCAAGGCCTTCTTGATACATAACACAGGGACAGCATTACTAAGGTTTTCTCCGAACGTAATATAACACGCTCATGAAATCTCAATTTCTGTAGTGGGGAATGAAAGAATTTCCTTGTTATAACATAACTGGTAAGTTGCTAAATTGCTCAGTCGCGTCACTGAAATATGTTACAATTCTTTCGGGAGATTATTTTAACCACCATAACCTCTCAAACTAATGAATCCAATTGGCGTTGACAAGAATCCTTGTTCCATTTAAGTTAACATTTTCTCTCATTTATTCAGTACTCAGCAAGGAGCATAAAAATAATAACAGAGTAGGGACCCCAGATTACCTAAGGGACCACAGATTACCTATTACCTACTACTACAGATAGCCGACAGCCATGCTAATTCTTGGTCCCAAAGACTTCAGCGCTGTCAGGTGTTTGACCGCGGTACTAGTTGAGCACAGCCGTTGAGCACCCCTTCCCCTCGTTCCGCTAAATATTCTCGTCCTAACTGCTCTGCCCACTTCAATGTTCCGAAAATCACAATCTTCCCAATACTTATAGCACAGGTTTTAAGTGTGGAGATAATAATATGATCTACACGAAATAAATTACATTCAAAATAGCAATAACAGTTTTTTTTAAATAATACCAAAGTGGGATATTGTGAATACCGGAACTCTGAAATGAGCAATCACAGCATTTAGGACATGACCTCATCAATAATTTACATGTTTACATTTCTTTCAATTGCAATTGGAGCATATTGCATTGACAAGAATTAGGCTACTATAAGGTCTGCAGCATATTATTACTTAATTTAAAAAAATGGTCCCTTCCAATTAACCCCTGTAGGCCCAATTATAACCGATTAGTTCCGAGATTACACTAGAAAGGAAAAGTACTGGGAAGGGAGAATATTTATATCTTAAAATGCTTGATGCTGTTCGCAATAACAGGAAAATTTTAAGAGAGAATACTAAGGAAACAGGTGGTGTAACCTGATCCTCATCACACTAAAATTGTTAGTGTAATTAGTGCCAAATTCATTAGTTTCAGAAAAATAATTGGATATCACAAAATTTATATACAGTAGTTCATTTCATATTCCCTTTAAAATATATCCAGTCCACCAATTTTGAAGGGTGAAATACAGTAAGTACATGTACATAAACAAATATCATGGCACACTAATACAGTAAATTCTATGACATGCTGTGAAGGGGAAAGGAGAAATAGGACTTTCAATGAAAAACAAGAAACACACTCAATACTGCTAGAAATCATGTTTTATTTAAAAAGTTTGTCAACGAAGAAAAAATAACAGGGAGAGCCAAAATCAAACTTGGCAAAAATACAGTAATCAAATATGGTCCTTTTAAAAGTAAGTGTTGAGGCATGTTCTTCTTTCTTGCCAAGGTATAACGGTAGGCTACAGCACATGATAATGGACCTATTACCTCCTTGACGCCATGGCTGACACCGTCTGTTAGGTAGTCAGCCCGAAGGCTGGTTGGATCCTCAAACGCACCGCCGTTACGATATGTGAGTAGATACCCACAAAAACCCAAGGCAGTGCTATATTGAGGCGTTCTAGGCAAGAAGAGGAGTGAGGTAGTTTGCCATTGCTTTCCTCACTGAGTCAGAACCAAGGATCATGTAAGTATAAGAGATTTGTCACTTTTGGTTATAGAATTTCCGAGAGAGAACACCGCCTTAGGCTATGGATTGTACTGCCAAGTCTGGCAACATAAATAGTAAAAAGCCATATGAATGTAGCCTTTATTACACGTAAATGAACAGTATGTTCTGCGACGAGTTATTGATTATTGATGAATATAACTCAAACATAACTGCGCCTTTCGCTAGGTGCTGAAATATACGTCCAGATAGGAAAAGAATACATTTTGATATATATCAATGTTGGCAATGGATTTGTCACGAAAGACACAGTTATGCCGTTCTAGAGCTTAATTCACGTCTAGGCTAATTAAAAAATGCTCTCATACTCTACAGAATAGTTGGGATATTCGATGAATATAAAGAAAATCGTCCAAATGCACACACTACATTGCCATAACCTCACTTTTTGCCTAGCATGCCCGCAACTACCCACCCCTCCCCGTAGCCCTAAACCACAAATTTTATTGCAATGCAAAGGAGAATGGGTAAGGAAACAAACAAGAGATGAAATGCACACATTTATTCTCTATGTATTTTTATTCGCGAGTAGTCCATATTGCCCACTAGTTTTACACATGGTCAACACCAGGAAGATAAAAATTGCCGTATTGTTCTTACTATCATTATAATTCTTACATCCCGGTGCTTGGCAATTTTTACTCCCTTGCAGTGGCATGATTGACTCTCAATTCAATTCAAATAAACAATGAAAATACTGAACAAACCAAAACAACCAACAACACCACGAGGAAAATCAATCAAAACAGACTATTCCCGCTTCCGCCATTCGGTTTGATGTGAACGTTCATGAGTGCCAACTACGGAAACTTAGTGCTAAAATTAATTCTTCATTGGTTGGCAGAACAAACAGTACAGGGCCTTACCCCGACCCACGCGCTCCCTATGAACTGTCGTCCCCCTGGTCAGAACAGTAGTCCTAACACTATGAGTAGAACCTTTCACAGCATTCAGAGGCACTGACTGTGCCCCGAATGCCATTACTAAGCACCACCCATACCTCAGTAGCTTCCATATAATCACAGCCATGAGTGAGACTGAGACATCGGTGAAAAGCCACCTTTTACTCTAGCCTGTGCCAACTGACAAATGCAAATGTACTGTATTCATCAAGAGATGACACCGATGAACCGCAAATTCCTACAACACATGGAAGTTTGTATGTTGAAACAGTTAACTTAATAAATGTGTAATGCTTGAAATTGAGAACTTGAATTTGCTGTTATGTGTATGTTTGCACCTATTTTAACTATATTTTACAAGAATCTCTTATTGTAGAATCATTGTGTTTTTGATAATAATTTTAGGGCTTTTGATAACATATTCATTTAGCACCATATATTTCGAAGTGTATAGGATTTATATGATAATCTGTGTTATTGTGGTATCTGTAGTAGTGTGTAGGCTATACTTTCTGTAATTCAGATGAGGACTGAAAAGGTGGCAGCCGTAGTTAGGAACATTTATTTTTAATAATATGTACTAAAAAGAAATTGAAATACCAACAGGAACAGTTACAACTTCCCTGTCCACTCAGCCAAGATATTCTGCAGATCTCTCCTGTGGGCCTCAACATTATTTTATTTTATTCCTTTCGTGATGGAACTCTGGTAGTACCTTATATCAACTCCTGGGGCACCTCCCCAAGCCTGTCCCTTATAAAGCTACACACACTACTACAGTCATCACATAATCGGAGCAATTCTACCCACACCCAACTGCACGGGGCTGATGACTAAGATGTCCCAAGCCCATAAAATGAATTAACAGCAGACAAAATCAAGTCATTATGTTGTGTTGTGTTGGATTCTGACACATGTATGCGTTTCACAGAGTGCCATTTAAGCTCATGAATAGGAATGAATGAATACGACTACCCAACTTGTTTACGGATTTACAGGAGGCAGTCATGATAGGAATTACCTAGAAATTTATATTCAGTATGTGTGGGAACCCATGATAAACCTCTTGCTGGGTGGCTAAGCGGAGAATCAAACCCAACATTTCCCGGTTTACCTCACTAGGCTGTGTGTACCCTGTTCTAACCCTCAGATTAGAATTAGATTTCTTGACATTCAGGAATCAAACATGGACCTCAGAAGTGACAACCAAGAACTATACCACCTGGTTGGTCACATTTATTTTTAAGAATAATATGTACTAAAGAAATTGTAATTCCGACAGGAACAGTTACAACTTTCCCTGTCCACTCTGCCAAGATATTCTGCAGATCTCTCCTGCGGGCCTCAACATTATTTTATTTGATTCCTTTCCTGATGGAACTCTGGTAGTACCTTACTTCAACTTCTGGGGCACCTCCCCATGCCAGTCCCTTATACAGCTACACACACTACTACAGTCATCACGTATTACTAATTGCACAACCACAACATCAAAATTTGAAGGGGAAAGGGGTCTAAGATTGCTCTTGGTAATCTGTCAAAGTGTAGTAAACAAGCATATAAAACTCAGTACAGAATTGGAAGCATATGAAATTGATGTGGCGATAGGAGTGGAATCATGGCTGAGAGAAGGGGTAGGAAATAGAGAAGTATTCCCAGAAGGGTATGTAGTCTATCGTAGAGACCGAGGAAATAAGAAGGGTGGGAAGGGGGGGAGTTATTCTGGTGCAGGAAACCTACTGCTCACATGAATGATTTACCGACGAAAAGGATGAAATATTAGGATAGAATTAGTTTGTGACAATATGAAGGAGGTGGGAATTATAGGAATATATAGGCCTGGGAGAGAGAAAAGAGACATGGAAATATTTGAGAAAGTAATAGATTACACTCATAAAAACAATAACTTAATGACATGGTAATAATTGAGGGGGGGGGGGGCTTTAAATTTGCCAGAAGTTGATTGGAATGGAGCTGCAACAGAAGCCCATGAACAGAAACTTGCAAATAAATTAGTTTGGGAGGGAGGATTTACACAAGTAGTGCAAGCACCAACTAGGCTCAGTAACTTGCTGGATGTATTCCTGATAAAACCAGGGAAACTTGTTGAAAAAACTCACGTATTTGAAGGAATAGGTGACCAAAAGGCTGCAATAATGGACGTTGGTCTGGTACCAAAAAGGCTTAATAGGAGGGTCACACAGGGCAAGAAATTTGATGAATTTGGACCTTACCTGAAATCAAAATTTATTTCTTGGATAAGTGAAGGGAGCAATGTGGATACACTCTGGGCAAATCTTGGATTGCAGTGTCAGGTCCGGTAGTATAGAAGGTCCTGACCAGAGCCAAGGCATTCTTCGTTCATCCACGTAGTGGCAGCACTGGTCACACGAAATGAGAACGTGGCCCGTGGCACTTTCTAGTCTCTGCGATGGCATTTTAGAGGGAATCGCTCAAATCAAACAGGGAAAAAATAGAGGAAGCTATCAGCAGTCCCCATCTGAAGGTTTATTAACATTCCCAACTTATTCTTGAGTGTTTCTGAGAGAATGCTCCTGTATGTTTCTAAATATTTTAATTCTTTAGAGGGGGGATGGGTTACAGCACACAACTAATTTTCTACAGCTGCCGCTACTGAGCACGAGCTGTGACTGGCTTAGACATTGGCATCCTAGTGTTGAAAAATATTGTAAATAACGTGTAGGAATAAAATACTACCTCTAGGTATGTCAACCATTACATTGGCATAGAGATGGGACTGTCGACTACTTTTAACCATCGACTGACTAGTCATTCATTGGAAGAAACAATCGACTAGATAGTCGACTACTTTCAGTCGAATGGTTACCTGAATTCGCATTGCTCCTAAGCGTGTTGTTTCATGTATTCGACTGAAAGTAGCCGCTTCTAGGCAGCGAACAAAGCACAGCAAGCCGTTACCGTCTGAGTTGAGTCGTACCAACAGATGAAAATCAAACTTCTCCTTAACCCACCTATTTTTGCAGACGTTAGTTTGGACTACTCGACGCTCGGCAACATGCAATTGGTCAAAGTTATTTATTTATTTTTACTGTGCTTCGAAATGGTGGTTTACGTCGTGTAGAGTGCAGCCATTATTTGCAATGTTGCACATTTCATTTAATGCAAAATGTGTGAGTAAATGTTCCCCGATACCGGTATTGATACAGGGCACATTACATGTATGTACTGTGGATAAGTGAAGTAATAGACCAACTTAATTAACCTAAGAGTAAATTAAATCACTATTACTGAGAGGGAGTTCTTAAGTACCGGGAACAATTCCATAGCCAACATTGAAATAATCACACTTCATATTTTAATGCCAAAAAATAAATGTAAAATATGTCCATAGAGTCATAAACAAGTTAGGCTATGTGTTCACTAATTTAATCCTCTCTGAAGTACTAAGAACGTAGAGCTGAAATACGACTTGAACAAGAAAATTACGGCCTACAGTAAATACTTACGAAAATAGAACACTTTAGAACAGCAACGAGGGCGAACTTTCAGTGGAGATGTTGGCAACAATGTACATACAAAGTTTTTTTTAATGCGCGCGCTATCCATGTGCTGAAGCAATTGACTACCAGAACGTAAAACTATCCGAGCGCGTTCTACATGTTAAAAGTTAAAACACAATTGGGATATGTCGTTTGCAAACGACTTGTTTATGTTACGGTGAGTAGTCGTTGAATTCATTCGACTGTTTTTTAAAAGCAGTCAAACAAGTCGATGGATTTAACATTTTTCAGTCGACTGCTGCGGTGCTGCCCATCTCTAAACAATTGACGACCAGAATCAATTTGTACGTACGGTCAAGCTGTCCTCACAGTACCCGCTGCAATAGATGTAGAGATTCACATTACCACTCTATCTTATGATGGATGTCAGTACATAAAATCAGCCATAAGGCAACGGCAGTTTAACCACAGACAACGCTACAACTCTTCCATCCCTGCCCTCATGTCTTTGCCACTAACCCCTTCCCCCTCCCACACAGCACGCCACTGCTCTGACACAGTTGTTAGGCCTGCTACAACAACTCTCAACCATAACCCTGTAAACTACAGCTAAACCAAACCCAGAACCCCCTAATACACTTCATTTGCAGAGCAATAAAATCCATAAAACAACTCCGCAACAAGTAGAGCAGTGGTGCTTTTACGAGACTTCACCCGATTGGAAGATATACGTATTTCACATTCTTCTTTATTGGTAGGTAATTAGATTAATTCTATTAGGTAGTAATAATTAAATTAAATTTAGTGTAATTTGGTGTAAACATCTAGGCTAACTTAGATCTCTAGTATGACGACAGTAAACAGTGTTAGTGTCTCGTCAGGTTGTGTAACCGTAACGGATTTATGCTCGTCGTGCAAAATAAAAGTAAAAAATGCAAATAAAATCATCACAAGATCTCAGGTAAAATTGAATAAGGAGAAAAGTGAAACCGATTGTCGTAATGTAGGCCTACCGCTACCGTCATGCGAATGTCATAACCTGAGAAACGAACTGTCCTCAAAAGACGAAATTATAAAGCTGCTAAAGGAAGATATTGCTAAGTTAATGGAAGAGTTGAATAAATTAAAAGGAAACAGAGAGGAAAGCAAGGAAACTTGGTCGACAGTGATTGCTGGTAAGGTAAGATTGAATAAGCCTAGGCCTATAAATGGAGTACATGTAACTGAAATTCCCGTCTCAAATTCATTTGGAGTGCTTGTCGAAGAAAATGATGACTTTCCTCAAGAAGAAAAGAAGAAAGTGATAAAGAGAAAATCCAGGAAGATGCGGATTTCCGGATAGCCACGGGCGAGATGTAGCAGCAAGCGTATTGGAGAGAAGCCGAGAAATGGAGGTCACTTCGACAGTGAAGCCAGGAGCTCAAATTGCAGAAGTCACGAACGGGATGATAGGAGAGTGTGCGTCCCTTACTGCAAAGGACTACGCAGTGATCATCGCTGGAGCAAACGACGTCTATAGAAATGAGAGTAAAAAGGTAATCAAAGATTTAAAGGGTACATTGCCATCCATGCAAAAAAAACAAATGTCATTATTGTAAACATTCCGCAGAGATACGATTTAATTCCCAAATCATGTGTAAATGTAGAAATAGAGGCTACAAATGGAAAAATTCATAAAATTTGTAAGAGTTTTCCAAATGTCCAAATTGTAGATGTAAGTAAATTAGACAGGAAGTTCCACACTCGGCATGGCCTACACTTAAATAGATTAGGAAAAGAGTATCTTAGTGATGAAATCTGCAAAATTGTAAATTCAAATGGTAAGAATAATTCAACAGTAATATCATTAGAGTGGAAGCAGGTAAACTGGTAGAAGAAGCCAAACGTGAGGTTTGGCATTCACATCTTTTGAAGTCAAATTGAACGGAGTGCAACAATGGTATTTCGGATTTGTCTAGCAACAATAATAATAACAATTATGATAATAATAATGTAAATAAATCACCAACACAAGCTTGCAAAAGTAACAAATTTAAAATTTACCACCGGAATGTCCAGTCTCTTTATAATAAAATTGATTACATAAATCTAATACTTAAAAATGAACTTAAAGACATCTCAGCACTATGTATTTCAGAACATTGGCTGAAAGAGGAACAACTTGAATTATTTCAATTCCCAGGGTTTATTCAAGCTAGTAAATACTCTAGATATAATATTAGCCATGGTGGTACTTGCATCTTCTTAAGAAATAATTTAGATCATGAACAGATAACAGCTTATGATTATCTAATTATGGAACAGGATTTTGAATTCTCTGCCGTAAAAATTCAGCAGTTTAAGTTAATAATTGTATGCGTATACCGTTCTCCGTCAGGAAAGTTTCCACTATTTATAGATAAATTAGAATTGTTACTCAATAACATGAGCAAAGTAAATTTCGATATAATAATTTGTGGGGATGTAAATGTGGATTTCTTAAAACTTGATAGAAATTGTGAATTATTAACACAGTTACTAATTTCCTATGGACTGAAACCTACAGTAAATACACAAACAAGAATAACAAAATTTAGTAAAACCACTCCTGATCAAATTTTTATAAATACAGATAAATATCACCATTCAATAGAAGTCTATTGTCCGGGTTTTAGTGACCACCATGGACAAATACTGAGTTTTGAAGTATCCGAAGTAATCAATGATAATGGAGTAAAATCAAAGTGCAGGTCATTCACTGAATCAAATGTTACATATTTCAATGACTTATTAAATAAGGAAACATGGTCAGAAATTTATGAACTAGAAAATGTAAATGATAAATTTAATGCATTTAACAGTACCCTAAAACACTATTTTGAAATATCATTCCCCTTTAAACGAAGAACTGTTCAAAATAACAAAACTAGCAATTGGATAACAACAGGGATTATAAATTCATGTCAAAGAAAGAAATTTCTACACAAATTATATAAACAATACCACACAACACCTGAATTCAATTTATACTACAAAAAATACACTAGCATATTAAATAAGGTAATAAGACTAGCAAAGAAAATGCATAATGATAATTTTATTTCCCAATCATCTAATAAAAACAGGGCTATGTGGTCCATGATAAAGAAAGAAACTGGAAAATCTGCTAAAATACAAAGGAACATTACACTGACCAGAAATAATAAAGTGATTAATAATCCAGAGGAAATAGTGAACCCGAGGTGGTCATGCTGACTGGTCTCGAACGTGGATCTCGGAGATATGTTGAGCTCTGAATAAAGGTTCCACCAGGGAACGAACCCGAGATCTGTGGAGGGTATTTCATTGTAAGAACCCCTAGAAGAAATTATATATTTAATTACTGGTGTGATATCAGTTGTTACTGACATTATTTAGTGAAATAATGCAGGAAAATAGTGGAAGATTGCATTATTTGGACTACATGAAGTAGGCTATGCTGTACTTGAAACACAGGAGTTTCAAAGTTTGACGTTTAGCAAATAGCCCCAGAATTGTGGGAGGAGGCCCGTGGCGCCACGTCAATCTTGCTGACCCAGATAAGTCGTCTGCAAGGGGTCGGGAGGTTAAATAATGACCAGGTTTTTACCCGTTTGAGAATAGACTTGAGAATGAAACGGGAAGATCCCAAGGAAAATCATTGATTACTCATGATTGGAGCTATGCAATGACATGAGAGTTGCGCACAGGTGAATCTTTAGCCAGGAGGCTAATTTTAGAGCCATAAAACGGCGAAATCAAGGCATGTTTAATGCAGTGCGTAATGTTACAGGACTATGGGTGTTCGCGGATGGACTTGAGGATGTTGCCAGGGATTCCCAGTGAAGTAGCGTCCCCAAGCCATGGATAAGATAATTAATATAAATTAAGTGGCCGATCGATCCTCGAACACACATACATTTTTGTGACCAGCGAAGAAAAAGGAACAATATGGATATTATTCCAAGTTCAGAATCACCCTAGGAGAGGAGCTGATTTATCGCGAGAATTCTTGCCCTACTTTCTGTGTGAAACAGATATAAGAGGGTGGACCCAGTCGAAGGGAACAGTTGTACAGTTTTTACAGTTGACCGCAGTTACAGTCCGTGACAGTTTTAGACCGAGTCGGAGGGAGAGTTGTTTTGAAGCAGTCGCAGTTGAAAAGGACATGGAGCGCCCAGGCGCACACAAAGACTTAAACATGTCACTGGTAATCAGTGTTAGCTGTGCAATGTAACACACATGTGAGAATATATTCATGCATGGTCATGAACTAAGAATGAAGTCGGTAATTAACAAACTTGATTATGCGAAATGCATATTACCGAGGTTAGGAGAGGATGCTCGGACTTCAATGTGGGAAGCCGTGCAGTAAGACTGTTATATAATGTTTATTAAGTGCCGTGTGATACTAGGCAGGACTGTGAAAAGTAATTATTCATGTAAATACAATGTACAATGTTGAGCGCAGTTATTTATTTATTTAGCGTATGATGAATACAATATTATATACAATATATACAGTACAACTACCATCACAAGTTCATAACTAAAGTTCCATGTTTAAAGTTGAGAGCCAAAGAAGGGCTTCGCTTGAGACACAGTGTAAGTCTTCTATAGAGCCTCTGTATGCGCGTAAAGGACACTCGAATGTAATGTGGTCCACTGTCTGTTCCTCTTCTCCGCAGTCACATTGAGGTGATGCCTTCCATCCCCATTTGAAGAGAGTGGCTCCACATCTACCTTGGCCGGTCCTAATACGGTTTAGCGTCCTCCACTGTCGTCTGGGAAGGGAAAATCCATCAGGGCACTTGCAGGGGTTCTTAATGATGTGATGATTTGGTAACGAGGATTGCAGATGCCATTGTTCTTTCCAGGCGTCCGATATATTAAAGGAGGTGTCCTGTAGAATCATTGCAGTACGCCAAGAAGGGTGTCTGGATTTCAGTCGTTTGGTTGGAGAAGCTGCTATATCAGAATGAATAGGGAGGTGAGGATTGTTTTCTATTTTCTTCCATAAGTTAAGCAGTGACTGTGATCTTCTTAGGGATGGAGGTGGTATGTGGCTTAGGGTGGGAAGCCAGTGTGTGTTAGTAGGTCGGATGCACCCTGTAATGATACGCATTGCCTGGTTCAGCTGGGTGTCTACTAGTCCAATGTGAGCACTGTTAAGCTAAGTTGAGCAACAATATTCAGCGACGGAATAAGAAAGTGCAAGAGCAGTGGATCTCAATACTTGAGCATTAGCACCCCAGGATGTACCCGCCAGCTTTTGAAGGATATTATTCCTGGTCTTGATCTTGGCTGACACATTGCAGAGGTGATTCTTGTAAGTCAACGACCTGTCCAGGGTGACTCCCAGGTATTTTGGGTTACTACAGTATTGTAGATTCTCTCCTCTGAATGGTATGGTTGGTTTGTACCCAGAACTTCTATTCCGCAAGTGGAAGGTAGACACAACAGTTTTCTGAGGGTTTGGTCTAAGGTTGTTCTGACGAAAGTAGCTGTCTAGGATCTTCAAGTCTGATGTAAGCATCGACTCAGGCTCATCGAAGCGATGGTGTTGGGCGACCAATGCGATGTCATCTGCATAGATGAATTTTTTTGATTTCGTTGCTGGGAGATCATATGCGTACAGGTTGAATAGTAGAGGGGCCAATACAGAGCCCTGAGGGAGTCCACCATTTATCCTATGTACTTTACTCCTGGAGTCTTCTGAAAATATCTGAAAGTACCTATTATTCAGCATGTTACTGAGTAATGTGGTGAGTTTCAGGCAAGGGATGATACTGATACATTTAAGAAGGAGCTTATCTTGCCACACGGTGTCATATGCAGCTGTCAGATCTAAGAAAACACCCGTGCTTACCATTTTGTTCTCAAAGCCATTTTCAATATGGGTAACTAGTGCTAAAACTTGTTCATCACATCCACGTCCAGGTCTGAATCCAGCCTGCTCGACTGGAATATGCTGATTGATTGTCGCAGAGATCCTGTTATGTATCAGCCTTTCCAGAAGCTTCATTGTGACACTGAGGAGTGCTATTGGCCGGTAACTCTCAACTTTTGTTGGGTCCTTAGATGTTTTTAATACAGCTACTATTTTTGTCTTCTTGAAGAGTGAAGGTAGGTGACCTGTCTCTAGGATGTTCGTGAAGAAGTTAGTAAGCCATTTGACAGCAGCTGGTCCAAGATGTAGAATGAACTCTGGGTATATACCATCAGCACCTGCCGCTTTCCCAGGTTTTAAACTTTCTATGGCCTGCTTAATTTCTGGTGGTTGAAATGGGACAGAGAATTCAGAGGATCGCAGAGCCAAACGTTTCTTTTCCTTGAAGAGTTGCTTTACGTGTCTTCTATGATGCTTTTCAACTGAAACCTTTGATGTAGAGATCATATGCTTTGCCATGTCATTTAGACTGATGCTTGTTTTTGGTCTAATTTTGCTGTTGGATGTGTCCAATTTCCTGATCAGATTCCAAGCTTCCCTGCTGGAGTGAGTGAAGTCTAGTGACTCAACAGTTTCTTGCCAAATTCTCTTCCTGTTTTCATCTAGGGATTGTAAAAGTTCAGAAGCCGTATTTGGATCACCATTGGCCTCAAATTCTTTGAAGAGCCTTTCACTCTCCTCGTTCCAGCCGGGGATGTATTGTTTACGATATCCTCTTGGGATACATTGTTTTGCTGCACTTTTAACTACACCGATGAATCTGCTGTAGTTGCTATGGATAGGTCTTATCCATCGCAGGTTGGAGTCAATCTGTTTAGAAAATTCATCCCAATTGGCTTTTTTAAAATTCCATCTCTGTTTCGGGCAGGAGTGAACAATAGGCACAAGCAATCCAGACTGGAGAATTATTGGTCTGTGCTGACTGTGAGGAAATTTGTTGAGCGCTGTGCGTCGTATGTTGCTAAGTGGGTGTTGTGACTGCGTTACAAAACAGAGATCCGGGGTGTATTCTTTGTTCCATCGTGCAGAAGAGAAGGAAGCCTTATCCTTGGCATCATAGATAAGTTTAAGGTTTTCCGTTTCCATCCAGTCAGTAAGCTTTTCCCCATTTCTGTCGTTCTCCTTGTATCCCCATAGTGTGTGATGGCTGTTAAAGTCCCCTGCAATTATACTTGGATTTTGCAAAGTCGGGATTGGCGGAGATGGCCAGGGAGTTCCAGGAGGTTTATATACGTTGACTACTGTCAAATCACAGACTTTGATTGAGGTAGTAAATATTTCATTATCTGAGGAAGATGGCAAGACCTGATAGTGTGTGATATCGCTCCTCACATAGGTAGCAATCCCGTACTTCGCATGGTTAATTGCGGACACTAATTTAAATCCTGGAATCTTCCCTCTGGTCTGCAGTTGGAGATCATTTTCGGTGTGGGTTTCTTGAAGCAGGATGATGTGAGTCTGATGTTCTTTGAGAACCTTTGCTAGGTGTTCACACTTTGCTCTGCTAATGCCTTCGACGTTAAGCTGGCATATTTTCAATGAAGGGCCAATGTTACGAACTTGAGGGCCCTGAAAAGGGCCTCTAGGTGTGTTTCTCCTCCATATTCCTTGACCGAGAGGTCGTTTCCGACAGTTCGGTCTCATCTTATTACTGTTGCTTTCTTAGCACCACCCGGGGGACACGTGTAGGGCAGAGTGCTGGTTAAACCTACGGACGTGAAGCAACGCAGACCCCCTTGAGCGCAGTAAAGTATAGTGATTGGTTATACATATTTGGAGTATACCAGTAAGTAGCGTTCATGACGATATTTAAGCATATCGCTGCAATAGTAGGAAGATTATTAAGGGATGATCGAGAAACTATTGGTGAATCCGTGAGCAGATGATCGGGAAATTCAATCAGGAAGGGGTAGGACCGAAGGAAGGGCCATCAGCACCTGTACTTTCGATACATGCTAGGGAATGTCAACCAATCAGGAATTAAAGTGTAACGTGTGTTTGTGCACCGATGTTATGTAAATATCTCTTAAAGTCATAATATAACCAGTGTTATAAAGTGTTATGTGTTTCGGAAGCATTAGCTTCATTATAAAAATGGAAAAGTGTCGTGTGTTTATGAATCAGATGTCATATAATATGTGTATTAGCAAGATGGCAATGTGTCACTAAGTAAGCCGATGGCAGGTGACACTGGAATATGGTGGTTGGGGCCACCTGGATAAAGACGACGTAAGTACCCCACAAATCATGTTACTATAGAAGAATAGTCACAGCATGTAATGTGATTTCGGAAGAATAAAATATGCCAGTAAGAATCAATATTAGGAGGCATATCCTCATATGTTTATTGTTTGATTTCAGTAAAGTTAAGATGTTGTATACATCAGAGAGTGGATTAATCTTTACCACTATTAATGCTACTAAATAAAATGGCAATTCAGGTATGTGAAACTTAACATGACGAACGCGAATGTTCGGTCATTGAAGTAGTTACGTTGTGTCGGAAGGATAATGTATGTCAGGAATAATAATAATAAGAATTATAATAATGATAAACGGTATAATTGAATACATCAGGATGAAAGGTTTTATGCAAGAAATATTTACGCTAATTGGATTGTTTATCTAGCCAAGCAGTAGATTACATTAAGGGAAGATAAAAGAGTTAATATTAAATACATTGTATTAATGGGGATATAATTATGCACGGGAATGTTGGAGCTTGACAGTGAATTGAATTGTGGCTTGATTAAGCATCGTAGAGTACAGTTAGAGTTCTCTTTATTATGAGGCGAGATTATGGACAGGTAAGGGGCCAGGTAGTCTAATCGACGTGTGAAATCTCGTACAGCATGAGCGTACCGAGATATTAATTTATGCCGGAGCGTATTTAGTGTGTAACCCTATCTCCGATGTTGGATATGAAATGTTCCGGGTCCGAATCCCGTGGTAAGCGCGGGGAGAACATTGGACACCTCGACGCTATACCTGATTCCCCGAGAACTTAATGTGGAGTGATTCAGCTCGTTGAAGCGAATCATGGGCGGCAGCTGTTGACTGACCGTAATATTTTATTTGAGATACCGGCTAACCACTAGACCTGTGTTCTATGAATCTCGTGCCTTCATATTGTGATACGGACCTGTTGAGGCCGTTATTAATGTCCTAAGGATAGGATTAAATATTCAAGCTCACCCAGAACCATTGCATAATATTCAGTTCAGATCATATGGGATCACGTGGATCATTGTGACCACAATGTTATATTCAAAGTTGTAATACTGCTTGGGAGATAACAGTCCAGGAAACGGGGAGACAAAGGGGCGGTTTACAGCCGTGAACGACCCTACCCTGTCCATTGTATGCAGGCAGTCCAAGGGGCTGGGGTTGCTGAACCAACTGTGAAGGTTCGCGTTCTTGAGCGGACAGATTTAAGACCTTGCTTGTCAATGAAAGGAAGAATTGTTATAATGTGTAATAAATGTGTGTGGTTTAAAAACACATTGCTAATCATAGATTTCCCTGATGATATAAAAATTTAGCAATCTAACGAATGGTTGGATGTTGTATTTGTTACTGTCACTGACACCTAGTTAATGAAGTTGGTTACTCGTTGCCACAGGCTACGCTCGTAAGGGTAGTGTAATAGTATACTATTCGACACAACGATAACAGAAGTTATTTAATGAAATCACAATGACATGCAGTGTAACTATAAAAAGAAGGGAGTGGAGGGGTAGACTTACGTAATTGTGGTGTTGCAAGTAGATGTAGTGCAAACCATGAGTTGGCTAATGCATGAAAGCATTTGGTGGGAGAAAGAGATGTAACACAGATAGTACACATGATGTAAATTAAGATGTATTGTAGGATACAAGTAACTTTGTGAATATAAAGAAGTCACATTAGGTGACATGAATGTAATAGTTCAGTTTTGTGAAACATTACATGTGCATCAGTGCACTTGAGTAAAGTTTAAAGTCCACATAATGGTAAAAGATCGAATAGTGATTTGGATTTAATTTGTTCAACTATGTGAATAATTAATGGATTGTGGGAGTAACTTTGTTTGTTTGTGTATTGTTTATGGGATTTGTGTTCTCATTATTTGTTTGAAGCCATGAGTTTTACTGAATTAAAGTCTTTAGAGTAGAGTTGTGCCTTATCATTGTAGAGTTGATACCTTTTAGCCTCAAATCCAAAATATGCAACTGCTCAATGGGAGAACGGTACACGCCTGAGTCCTGATGCTAGCCGGAGGCAGAAGCATATTTTCCATCGAGATTACTCACATGGGTACAATAGCAAACACTTTTAATGACTATTTTCTGGAAATTCCACAAAAATTAATAAATAAATCACAGGTAAATACACTAAATTCTAATAATAAAATAAATATATGCAGTGATTCTTTATTTATAAATCATGTCACAAGTGAAGAGGTAAGAATAGTTATAAAAGAGCTAAAAAAATAAATTCTGTGCTGGCATTGATGGCATCCCTGATGCATTTTTAACGAAATGTGCAGAAAATATAATAAATCCACTTACGCACTTAATAAACAGTTCAATTCTCTCAGGAACTTACCCGGATATTTTGAAGTTATCAAAAGTAATTCCAGTGCACAAAAACGGTTCAAAAGATGAATTAGATAACTATCGTCCTATTACCTTACCAACTGGTATTGCAAAAATTGTGGAAAAAATTATGTATAAGAGACTGATAAGTTTCATAGAAAAAAAAAATATTATCAAACTCACAACATGGATTTAGAACGGAAAAATCTACACAGACAGCAATTTACGAATGTAGTAATAGTATACTGAAATTAATTGACAATAAGGAACATTTAACTGGCCTATTCTTGGATTTATCGAAAGCATTTGATGTTGTTGACCATAAAATCCTCCTTACCAAACTAAATCAATATGGTGTTAGAGGTCTAGCTAATAAATGGATAGAGTCTTACTTAACAAGGCGTAAACAAATAGTAAGCTTGAGACACATGGATGATGGAACCAAATTACTTAATGAAACATTGTCCAATGAGGAAATTATTGAATTTGGAGTACCCCAGGGATCGGTTTTGGGCCCACTACTCTTTCTTCTATATATCAATGATATAACACAGAACGTTCATTCACATAAGGAAATTTTGTTTGCGGACGATACAACACTCGTAATAAAAGGTGAAACTAAACAGGTCATACAGCAGTCTGCTGACTCCGTTACAGGAGAGTTAACCAAATTGTCACAAGATAATCGCCTCATAATAAACTATAAAAAGACAGTATGTCTAAATTTCCACACTATACAGAATAGGAATCCTGCGATGCCCAATATAACATTAAATGGTCATCAAATAGAAAATAAATCAGAAACAAAGTTTTTAGGACTATGGATACAACAAGACTTGAAATGGAATAAACATATACAATATCTGAATACTAAACTGAACTCGATGTTCTTTGCGTTACGTATTTTGAAAACCTGCACTGGCATGCACACATTAAGAAATACTTATTTTGCTTATTTCCATTCATACTTAAGATATGGGATCATATTTTGGGGTATGTCGCCAGATGTACTAAGCACGTTTAGGATACAAAAGAGGGCGATTAGACTTATGGCAAATGTAAACTCTAGAGAATCATGTAGACCTTTGTTTAAAGATTTAAACATTCTCCCACTGCCCTGCATATATATCTTTGAAAGTATTATGTTTTTAAAAAAGAATTTAATGAATAAAGATGTTTTTCTTAAAACAAACAATGATGTTCATAGGCATAACACAAGACAAAATCAAAACATTCATATTTCACACACACACACACACACACACACACACACACACACACACACACACACACACACACACACAAGCATATATCAAAAAGGAACTTTTCACACTGGAGTTAAATTATACAATAAACTACCCCAGTATATAAAACTGGCCCCAAAAATAAAAACCTTTGATAGAATGTTGAAAGCTTATCTGCAGTGCCATTGTTTTTACTCAGTAGTTGAATATTTTAGCGTATAGGAGTGATGGAATCTATAACTATATTTTACTTTTTTAATTTAATTTTAATACCTAGCTGTATGTTGTTGTATTTATAGAATTAAGTTTTCATATTATGATAATAGAGTGAGGTGTAAATAGTTGTGCAATAAGATTGTATCTATTAAGATTTGCTGTTATAATAAGTTACAAATAGTTATAATCTTAGTAATAAATACCTGTTAGTTCTTTTATTTTATGCATGTAAATTCTGACGTGTCCTATATCAAAAATGTATTGTATGCATGTATTTGATCAAATGGAATTAATAAAAATCTATCTATCTATCTATCTATCTATCTTCACAAAAACCTAAATTATAAACGAAAAGACTACTCCACAAACACCAAAATCAGTAAACCTCCCTCATTTCAGCCACTCTACACCTTAAACAGACATAGAAGGCATAGTCATGACCCCTTCATGGAGTAGGCTATTGTCTAAACACGATCATGTCTCCTTTAACTTTACTGCAGACTTCATAAAATTCTATTAAAAAACCATAAACTCATTCCACAAATCTTAAAATCAGTATACATCCCTCATTTCAGTTACTATATCCATTAAACAAACATAGAAGGCGTAGCCATGACCCCTTCATGGAGTAGGCTATTGTCTAAATCTGACCACGCATACTACAACCTTACTCTAATTCAAAATTACGGCTAAATGATCCATCTGACTGGGAGGCAAAGGTATTGACCGTCTTGCCTGGGATGATGGGCCACAAAACCGGTATCTGGAGTTCAAACATAACCTAAATATTGAATGACAATATTGAATTGTCCAATAACTTGGACAACTGGATTTAGGCTATTTCATTGAAAGAATCAACGAACTGTATAAAACTATAGGCACCTACAGGTATACTTAACTTATTAATTAAAACTCTACAATAAACACACAGCACAATGAATTGTAGCATGAAGTTATCCTGAAGAAGTCGTTTGATTAGAACGACTACTTAAATTCGAATGATTCCATTCGCTTGGAATTAGTCGTTTGCCAACGACTTGTTTCATTCGAATGATTTCCAAAGATGGCTTTGGGATCAGTCGTTTGCAAACGACTTGTTTATGATACGGTGAGTAGTCGTTGAATTCATTCGACTTTTTTTTTAAAAGCAGTCGAATAAGTCGATTGTTTTAACTATCGACTAATTCGATTGTTTTCAGTCGACTGCTGCCCATCTCTACTTGGCATATAAGAAATGAATTATATTTATCTTGTATCTATCTATCCCATGATAATACATAATACAAGGTGAAGAGTCCTTTAAAACAAATTGTTTAGTGTGATACTGGAAGAAACAATACAACACAGTGGTAATAGTTCTAGCCTGCACCTATTTGTTAATAAAATTTCATGTGATTTCACTCAGATCTCTGTTGTAGTGGCTTATTATATGTGCACCTTGTAATTTAATAGTACATTATGCAATGAGCCTATAATGACAATAATTAAGACACGAGTTTTATAATTTCCATACGAGTGTCTTAATTACAATTATAGACGAGTTGACACGACTGTTTATGTTCGACGATAATTATAACTATTTTATGTTCGAACATAAATATTCATAAATATCTGTCGAGATTTCACCAGATGCAGAGAATGCCTTGTATTTGACCATGGCATCCTGGAATACCTCACTATGACACTCGCCACGCAGTGTAATTTAAAGTGAGCGCAGGTGCGATGCTATCCTCACCTAATTGGTCACACAACTGTTTCTTGAGCTCTGATTGGTGGGAGAAACTGTATCATATTGAAAACTTGTACTATAATGAGCCTCATTATAGTACAGTTTTCTGACATATAATATTTAGATTTCGCCAGTGTCGAACATAAACATATTAACCAATCTTCTTTACACTGTTTTATGAGTTAACACCACTTCAAAACTGATGAGTATGTATTTTAGTTAGACACAGAAGCTTATTTATTAATGTAATGGACATCTATGATTGATGAAACCCATAAGATTCTCTCTCTCACCTTTCAGTAAATAACTAAAATTTTAATTCTGCGATTAATGTAACTAATCCACGTGTGTTTCTATTACACAACAATTAAGGGTAACTCCAGCACATCTTCTAGATTTTTGATGTGTCTGGCGAGTAGTTTTGTTACTGCTTCTGCAGGTATCACCCTTCTGAAAGATGTCTCATCATTTCTAATTCTATTCTTACTCTTCTGCCAGAAGAGAATTAGTTTTGCAACGCATGGATACAGTGCTGTAGCTGCTGAATTTTCTAAAAATAATTATGGAATGATGGCAAAAAAAATAAATATAGCCTATTCTATAATAACAACATACGCATAAAATGAAACCATTCTGATGAACTTAATATTCTTCAAATTCAAAGTTCAAATGCGTTCACCATTTGGTGCTTCGTTCATTTGTATATTTGGACCAAAATGTAGACCTCTGAAATAAATTTTAATGTAGGACTTTGCTCCACAGAACAAGAGCACACAGCCACCCATAGGACCAGTGTGTGTTAAGATTTTAGAACCTGTAATTACAGTTCTACATCAGTAATGGCATTACTACATATTCGACAAATACTTGCCACTGCACCAGTAACTAACATGTGCAAGATCTGATCTTTTTTGAATACGGTACCAATGATTTGAAATTCAAGGAAGGGGAAAATATTAAAGCTTAGACACGTTGTCATGAACCATGACATGTTTAATCTACCGCAATGTAAAATGAATTATTAACACTCCTCAAGAACTTGAGTACAAATATGCAATAGGCTCATGGTACTGTATGTATCTCTGCAAGATGTAATCAAGTTGAAAACATTACGGTACCGGTAACATAGACTCTTACCGGGCCATTTCCCAGGAGAGTAGGCCTAATTGCCACATTCCTCTGCTATTTCGAGAACAGCAATTCACGAGTTGTTTGTTCACAGAATTTGGTAGGCCTACCTGTGGAATAAATAATAGTGAAAGTTAATTAATATGTCAAGTTGAATATCACCTGTACACTGCGTCTCAATAAATATCAATTCAAAACTAGGCCACGGTATATTTTTCACAGGCACTACAGAAACAAGTTTTCACTTAAACTCTTAAAATAAGCGTACTTACTTGGCGTAGCAGAAGAAGAACTGTTCACTTCTCATTACCAAGAAGCGATTTGATGAAAGAAAGATGAGAAAGAACACAACATTAGTTTATTATAAAATAATAATATACGGCCAATATTATTTACTCCATGCACGACATAAACAGAGCGTCCATGTTGGTCAATGCCGCCAACCCAGTAGAAATAATGTATATTTAATGATAAGTGCCGTAATTATCGTCTGTGAGCAAGATAATTGCACGGAAATGTCAATTAGGAATTATGTATATATCTATTGACTAAATATAGGGATATATTTGCAATTTAATTACAACGTGCATCATGCATATGTTGGCAAGACGATATACAGCGCTCTATGTGGCTGGCCGCGCAACTACACCGATGGTTACTAGGACAAGAATAAAACTATTCCTACTATAAAAACTACTACTACAAGCATTACTACTAGCCTATCTCCCTTTAGATGACCTCACTGTCCGGCCCCATAAAACAACAACTAGTACTACCTTTAACTACCACTATGACTACAACTAAAAAGAAGTAGCATTTAGCGTCAGTTAGTGGTAGTAGGTGGAAGTTAGTGGTAGTCGTAGTGGGTGGATGCGTGTGATTGAAAGGCCTGCCAGAGGCCTCACATTCATGTAGCTTACAGAGAAATTAATCTCGTGCCAGTGGCTTTGCAAAGCCTACAAAGAAACTAATCTCGTGCCAGAGGCTTTGCTAATTTTTTGCGGCTTACAAGGAAATTAATCCCGTGCCAGAGGCCGTTCATGAATGGCACCTCCAGAGGCCTCTCAATCACATGCCTTCACCCACTATGACTACCACTAGCTACCGCTAGCTGCCACTAACTAACGCAAAATACTACTACTACTACTAATAATAATAATACTACAACAACTACTACAACTACTACTACTACTACTACTAATAATAATAATAATACTACAACAACTACTACAACTACTACTAATACTACAACAACTACTAATACTTCTACAACTACTACCAGTACTACCACTACTACTACTAATACTACAACTACAACAACTACTACTACCAGTACTACCAGTACTACTACTACTACTATTACTACTAACACTTCTATTAAAAGCACTACGCACTGCTGCTCTACAAAAGACAGCAAGGTTACCTTTTTTTTTTTTTTTTTTTTTTTTTTTGCGTGGGAATGTGGGAAATCTTGCCTAAGACATTTGTGGGGGTCCGCACTCCACAATAGTGTGGGATTCTTACCCACTAAAACCCACACACCCTTCTCCCACGACGTATGTCTTCACCCCGGAACCAGTTGGGCTTTACAGTATTTCAGGGGTGTGTCATCGGAAAATACTTTTTTTTAGCGTATGGCTTTTAGTGCCGGGAGTGTCCGATGGCATGTTCGGCTCGCCAGTTTTTGTAGCTGCTTCGAGACGGACACCCAATGGGTGAGCTACAAGTACCGTTGGGGAGGGAAGTTGGAAGGTAGCGGCTGTGGCCTATAGTTATGGACCAACGCCGGCATTTGCCTCGAAGGAAGATGGGAAACCACAGAAGACCATCTTCAAGATTGCCGGCGGGGGGATTCGAACCTCCTCGCCTACCGGATGTGAGCGACTGCCAGCAGTCATGCCGTAACGACCACGGCTAACTCACCCGGTATTCTGATATTGAGAAACGATCATATTATTTAAACTTCGTATTATATATTCTTTTCGATCCATAAAATTAAACTTCTATACAAAACTATATGTATTTTGCCATCTATTGGATCTGGGGTGAACTATGCAATGACAAGTTAGCAACGTGGGACTAGAAGTCCAAACAGTTCCGTAAACAGTTGCTAGATGGCGTTAGTGCGGTGGTAGGTTTGCATTTTATTTCGTTTAGTAGTATGGAAATCTCATTCTTTGTTTCCTTCATCAGTTCACTTATTGCCGGTTTTCAATTTAGAATATGCTCGTTAACCTACCACTAACAAGGAATTACGTTAAATGGCCAAATCTGGACACTGAACTCTCTAAAACATATTTAATGTGGCGGGAATGCGCATCTCACAATCTACGCATGCGCGAGAGCCGTAAATCTTATTTAAGTAATTGCGAACCCGAATGGCCTTAGCGGTTTGCTGATGTAAAATCCTGGTAGAGGCCAGCCACTTTAAAGATGCTTTAGAGAGTTGAGTGGCCATATTTGGCCATTTAACGTAATAACTTGTTAGTGGTAAGTTAACGGGCATATTCTAAATTGAAAACCGGCAAGAAGTGAACTGATGAAAGAAACAAAGAGAGAGATTTCCTTACTACTCAAGTGACTCCTTATCCCGGGAGTCATTCGGTCGCCAGAGCCTCGTTAGTCTAAAGCAGGGTGCACCGCGTGCAGGTGAGGTTGACATTTGAGTAGGATTCCTACTCCTTGCATCCCCAACTACTCTACCACTAGCATCTCTACAAGCACTAATACTACCAACCAGAACTACTAAAAGCACGAATACTACTCAACAGCACTACAACAAGCAATACTATTACTAGGACAAGAATAAAACTATTCCTACTATAAAAACTACTACTACAAGCATTACTACTAGCCTATCTCCCTTTAGATGACCTCACTGTCCGGCCCCATAAAACAACAACTAGTACTACCTTTAACTACCACTATGACTACAACTAAAAAGAAGTAGCATTTAGCGTCAGTTAGTGGTAGTAGGTGGAAGTTAGTGGTAGTCGTAGTGGGTGGATGCGTGTGATTGAAAGGCCTGCCAGAGGCCTCACATTCATGTAGCTTACAGAGAAATTAATCTCGTGCCAGTGGCTTTGCAAAGCCTACAAAGAAACTAATCTCGTGCCAGAGGCTTTGCTAATTTTTTGCGGCTTACAAGGAAATTAATCCCGTGCCAGAGGCCGTTCATGAATGGCACCTCCAGAGGCCTCTCAATCACATGCCTTCACCCACTATGACTACCACTAGCTACCGCTAGCTGCCACTAACTAACGCAAAATACTACTACTACTACTAATAATAATACTACAACAACTACTACAACTACTACTACTACTACTACTAATAATAATAATAATAATACTACAACAACTACTACTAATACTACAACAACTACTAATACTTCTACAACTACTACCAGTACTACCACTACTACTACTAATACTACAACTACAACAACTACTACTACCAGTACTACCAGTACTACTACTACTACTATTACTACTAACACTTCTATTAAAAGCACTACGCACTGCTGCTCTACAAAAGACAGCAAGGTTACCTTTTTTTTTTTTTTTTTTTTGCGTGGGAATGTGGGAAATCTTGCCTAAGACATTTGTGGGGGTCCGCACTCCACAATAGTGTGGGATTCTTACCCACTAAAACCCACACACCCTTCTCCCACGACGTATGTCTTCACCCCGGAACCAGTTGGGCTTTACAGTATTTCAGGGGTGTGTCATCGGAAAATACTTTTTTTTAGCGTATGGCTTTTAGTGCCGGGAGTGTCCGATGTCATGTTCGGCTCGCCAGTTTTTGTAGCTGCTTCGAGACGGACACCCAATGGGTGAGCTACAAGTACCGTTGGGGAGGGAAGTTGGAAGGTAGCGGCTGTGGCCTATAGTTATGGACCAACGCCGGCATTTGCCTCGAAGGAAGATGGGAAACCACAGAAGACCATCTTCAAGATTGCCGGCGGGGGGATTCGAACCTCCTCGCCTACCGGATGTGAGCGACTGCCAGCAGTCATGCCGTAACGACCACGGCTAACTCACCCGGTATTCTGATATTGAGAAACGATCATATTATTTAAACTTCGTATTATATATTCTTTTCGATCCATAAAATTAAACTTCTATACAAAACTATATGTATTTTGCCATCTATTGGATCTGGGGTGAACTATGCAATGACAAGTTAGCAACGTGGGACTAGAAGTCCAAACAGTTCCGTAAACAGTTGCTAGATGGCGTTAGTGCGGTGGTAGGTTTGCATTTTATTTCGTTTAGTAGTATGGAAATCTCATTCTTTGTTTCCTTCATCAGTTCACTTATTGCCGGTTTTCAATTTAGAATATGCTCGTTAACCTACCACTAACAAGGAATTACGTTAAATGGCCAAATCTGGACACTGAACTCTCTAAAACATATTTAATGTGGCGGGAATGCGCATCTCACAATCTACGCATGCGCGAGAGCCGTAAATCTTATTTAAGTAATTGCGAACCCGAATGGCCTTAGCGGTTTGCTGATGTAAAATCCTGGTAGAGGCCAGCCACTTTAAAGATGCTTTAGAGAGTTGAGTGGCCATATTTGGCCATTTAACGTAATAACTTGTTAGTGGTAAGTTAACGGGCATATTCTAAATTGAAAACCGGCAAGAAGTGAACTGATGAAAGAAACAAAGAGAGAGATTTCCTTACTACTCAAGTGACTCCTTATCCCGGGAGTCATTCGGTCGCCAGAGCCTCGTTAGTCTAAAGCAGGGTGCACCGCGTGCAGGTGAGGTTGACATTTGAGTAGGATTCCTACTCCTTGCATCCCCAACTACTCTACCACTAGCATCTCTACAAGCACTAATACTACCAACCAGAACTACTAAAAGCACTAATACTACTCAACAGCACTACAACAAGCAATACTATTACTAGGACAAGAATAAAACTATTCCTACTATAAAAACTACTACTACAAGCATTACTACTAGCCTATCTCCCTTTAGATGACCTCACTGTCCGGCCCCATAAAACAACAACTAGTACTACCTTTAACTACCACTATGACTACAACTAAAAAGAAGTAGCATTTAGCGTCAGTTAGTGGTAGTAGGTGGAAGTTAGTGGTAGTCGTAGTGGGTGGATGCGTGTGATTGAAAGGCCTGCCAGAGGCCTCACATTCATATAGCTTACAGAGAAATTAATCTCGTGCCAGTGGCTTTGCAAAGCCTACAAAGAAACTAATCTCGTGCCAGAGGCTTTGCTAATTTTTTGCGGCTTACAAGGAAATTAATACCGTGCCAGAGGCCGTTCATGAATGGCACCTCCAGAGGCCTCTCAATCACATGCCTTCACCCACTATAACTACCACTAGCTACCGCTAGCTGCCACTAACTAACGCAAAATACTACTATTACTACTAATAATAATAATACTACAACAACTACTACAACTACTACTACTACTACTACTAATAATAATAATAATAATACTACAACAACTACTACAACTACTACTAATACTACAACAACTACTAATACTTCTACAACTACTACCAGTACTAGCACTACTACTACTAATACTACAACTACAACAACTACTACTACCAGTACTACCAGTACTACTACTACTACTATTACTACTAACACTTCTATTAAAAGCACTACGCACTGCTGCTCTACAAAAGACAGCAAGGTTACCTTTTTTTTTTTTTTTTTTTTTGCGTGGGAATGTGGGAAATCTTGCCTAACACATTTGTGGGGGTCCGCACTCCACAATAGTGTGGGATTCTTACCCACTAAAACCCACACACCCTTCTCCCACGACGTATGTCTTCACCCCGGAACCAGTTGGGCTTTACAGTATTTCAGGGGTGTGTCATCGGAAAATACTTTTTTTTAGCGTATGGCTTTTATGCCGGGAGTGTCCGAGGTCATGTTCGGCTCGCCAGTTTTTGTAGCTGCTTCGAGACGGACACCCAATGGGTGAGCTACAAGTACCGTTGGGGAGGGAAGTTGGAAGGTAGCGGCTGTGGCCTATAGTTATGGACCAACGCCGGCATTTGCCTCGAAGGAAGATGGGAAACTACAGAAGACCATCTTCAAGATTGCCGGCGGGGGGATTCGAACCTCCTCGCCTACCGGATGTGAGCGACTGCCAGCAGTCATGCCGTAACGACCACGGCTAACTCACCCGGTATTCTGATATTGAGAAAGATCATATTATTTAAACTTCGTATTATATATTCTTTTCGATCCATAAAATTAAACTTCTATACAAAACTATATGTATTTTGCCATCTATTGGATCTGGGGTGAACTATGCAATGACAAGTTAGCAACGTGGGACTAGAAGTCCAAACAGTTCCGTAAACAGTTGCTAGATGGCGTTAGTGCGGTGGTAGGTTTGCATTTTATTTCGTTTAGTAGTATGGAAATCTCATTCTTTGTTTCCTTCATCAGTTCACTTATTGCCGGTTTTCAATTTAGAATATGCTCGTTAACCTACCACTAACAAGGAATTACGTTAAATGGCCAAATCTGGACACTGAACTCTCTAAAACATATTTAATGTGGCGGGAATGCGCATCTCACAATCTACGCATGCGCGAGAGCCGTAAATCTTATTTAAGTAATTGCGAACCCGAATGGCCTTAGCGGTTTGCTGATGTAAAATCCTGGTAGAGGCCAGCCACTTTAAAGATGCTTTAGAGAGTTGAGTGGCCATATTTGGCCATTTAACGTACTAACTTGTTAGTGGTAAGTTAACGGGCATATTCTAAATTGAAAACCGGCAAGAAGTGAACTGATGAAAGAAACAAAGAGAGAGATTTCCTTACTACTCAAGTGACTCCTTATCCCGGGAGTCATTCGGTCGCCAGAGCCTCGTTAGTCTAAAGCAGGGTGCACCGCGTGCAGGTGAGGTTGACATTTGAGTAGGATTCCTACTCCTTGCATCCCCAACTACTCTACCACTAGCATCTCTACAAGCACTAATACTACCAACCAGAACTACTAAAAGCACTAATACTACTCAACAGCACTACAACAAGCAATACTATTACTAGGACAAGAATAAAACTATTCCTACTATAAAAACTACTACTACAAGCATTACTACTAGCCTATCTCCCTTTAGATGACCTCACTGTCCGGCCCCATAAAACAACAACTCGTACTACCTTTAACTACCACTATGACTACAACTAAAAAGAAGTAGCATTTAGCGTCAGTTAGTGGTAGTAGGTGGAAGTTAGTGGTAGTCGTAGTGGGTGGATGCGTGTGATTGAAAGGCCTGCCAGAGGCCTCACATTCATGTAGCTTATAGAGAAATTAATCTCGTGCCAGTGGCTTTGCAAAGCCTACAAAGAAACTAATCTCGTGCCAGAGGCTTTGCTAATTTTTTGCGGCTTACAAGGAAATTAATCCCGTGCCAGAGGCCGTTCATGAATGGCACCTCCAGAGGCCTCTCAATCACATGCCTTCACCCACTATGACTACCACTAGCTACCGCTAGCTGCCACTAACTAACGCAAAATACTACTACTACTACTAACAATAATAATACTACAACAACTACTACAACTACTACTACTACTACTACTACTACTAATAATAATAATACAACAACTACTACAACTACTACTAATACTACAACAACTACTAATACTTCTACAACTACTACCAGTACTACCACTACTACTACTAATACTACAACTACAACAACTACTACTACCAGTACTACCAGTACTACTACTACTACTATTACTACTAACACTTCTATTAAAAGCACTACGCACTGCTGCTCTACAAAAGACAGCAAGGTTACCTTTTTTTTTTTTTTTTTTTTTTTGCGTGGGAATGTGGGAAATCTTGCCTAAGACATTTGTGGGGGTCCGCACTCCACAATAGTGTGGGATTCTTACCCACTAAAACCCACACACCCTTCTCCCACGACGTATGTCTTCACCCCGGAACCAGTTGGGCTTTACAGTATTTCAGGGGTGTGTCATCGGAAAATACTTTTTTTAGCGTATGGCTTTTAGTGCCGGGAGTGTCCGAGGTCATGTTCGGCTCGCCAGTTTTTGTAGCTGCTTCGAGACGGACACCCAATGGGTGAGCTACAAGTACCGTTGGGGAGGGAAGTTGGAAGGTAGCGGCTGTGGCCTATAGTTATGGACCAACGCCGGCATTTGCCTCGAAGGAAGATGGGAAACCACAGAAGACCATCTTCAAGATTGCCGGCGGGGGGATTCGAACCTCCTCGCCTACCGGATGTGAGCGACTGCCAGCAGTCATGCCGTAACGACCACGGCTAACTCACCCGGTATTCTGATATTGAGAAACGATCATATTATTTAAACTTCGTATTATATATTCTTTTCGATCCATAAAATTAAACTTCTATACAAAACTATATGTATTTTGCCATCTATTGGATCCGGGGTGAACTATGCAATGACAAGTTAGCAACGTGGGACTAGAAGTCCAAACAGTTCCGTAAACAGTTGCTAGATGGCGTTAGTGCGGTGGTAGGTTTGCATTTTATTTCGTTTAGTAGTATGGAAATCTCATTCTTTGTTTCCTTCATCAGTTCACTTATTGCCGGTTTTCAATTTAGAATATGCTCGTTAACCTACCACTAACAAGGAATTACGTTAAATGGCCAAATCTGGCCACTGAACTCTCTAAAACATATTTAATGTGGCGGGAATGCGCATCTCACAATCTACGCATGCGCGAGAGCCGTAAATCTTATTTAAGTAATTGCGAACCCGAATGGCCTTAGCGGTTTGCTGATGTAAAATCCTGGTAGAGGCCAGCCACTTTAAAGATGCTTTAGAGAGTTGAGTGGCCATATTTGGCCATTTAACGTAATAACTTGTTAGTGGTAAGTTAACGGGCATATTCTAAATTGAAAACCGGCAAGAAGTGAACTGATGAAAGAAACAAAGAGAGAGATTTCCTTACTACTCAAGTGACTCCTTATCCCGGGAGTCATTCGGTCGCCAGAGCCTCGTTAGTCTAAAGCAGGGTGCACCGCGTGCAGGTGAGGTTGACATTTGAGTAGGATTCCTACTCCTTGCATCCCCAACTACTCTACCACTAGCATCTCTACAAGCACTAATACTACCAACCAGAACTACTAAAAGCACTAATACTACTCAACAGCACTACAACAAGCAATACTATTACTAGGACAAGAATAAAACTATTCCTACTATAAAAACTACTACTACAAGCATTACTACTAGCCTATCTCCCTTTAGATGACCTCACAGTCCGGCCCCATAAACCAACAACTAGTACTACCTTTAACTACCACTATGACTACAATTAAAAAGAAGTAGCATTTAGCGTCAGTTAGTGGTAGTAGGTGGAAGTTAGTGGTAGTCGTAGTGGGTGGATGCGTGTGATTGAAAGGCCTGCCAGAGGCCTCACATTCATGTAGCTTACAGAGAAATTAATCTCGTGCCAGTGGCTTTGCAAAGCCTACAAAGAAACTAATCTCGTGCCAGAGGCTTTGCTAATTTTTTGCGGCTTACAAGGAAATTAATCCCGTGCCAGAGGCCGTTCATGAATGGCACCTCCAGAGGCCTCTCAATCACATGCCTTCACCCACTATGACTACCACTAGCTACCGCTAGCTGCCACTAACTAACGCAAAATACTACTACTACTACTAATAATAATAATACTACAACAACTACTACAACTACTACTACTACTACTAATAATAATAATAAAATTAATACTACAACTACTACAACTACTACTAATACTACAACTACTAATACTTCTACAACTACTACCAGTACTACCACTAATACTACAACTACAACAACTACTACTACCAGTACTACCAGTACTACTACTACTACTATTACTACTAACACTTCTATTAAAAGCACTACGCACTGCTGCTCTACAAAAGACAGCAAGGTTACCTTTTTTTTTTTTGCGTGGGAATGTGGGAAATCTTGCCTAAGACATTTGTGGGGGTCCGCACTCCACAATAGTGTGGGATTCTTACCCACTAAAACCCACACACCCTTCTCCCACGACGTATGTCTTCACCCCGGAACCAGTTGGGCTTTACAGTATTTCAGGGGTGTGTCATCGGAAAATACTTTTTTTTAGCGTATGGCTTTTAGTGCCGGGAGTGTCCGAGGTCATGTTCGGCTCGCCAGTTTTTGTAGCTGCTTCGAGACGGACACCCAATGGGTGAGCTACAAGTACCGTTGGGGAGGGAAGTTGGAAGGTAGCGGCTGTGGCCTATAGTTATGGACCAACGCCGGCATTTGCCTCGAAGGAAGATGGGAAACCACAGAAGACCATCTTCAAGATTGCCGGCGGGGGGATTCGAACCTCCTCGCCTACCGGATGTGAGCGACTGCCAGCAGTCATGCCGTAACGACCACGGCTAACTCACCCGGTATTCTGATATTGAGAAACGATCATATTATTTAAACTTCGTATTATATATTCTTTTCGATCCATAAAATTAAACTTCTATACAAAACTATATGTATTTTGCCATCTATTGGATCTGGGGTGAACTATGCAATGACAAGTTAGCAACGTGGGACTAGAAGTCCAAACAGTTCCGTAAACAGTTGCTAGATGGCGTTAGTGCGGTGGTAGGTTTGCATTTTATTTCGTTTAGTAGTATGGAAATCTCATTCTTTGTTTCCTTCATCAGTTCACTTATTGCCGGTTTTCAATTTAGAATATGCTCGTTAACCTACCACTAACAAGGAATTACGTTAAATGGCCAAATCTGGACACTGAACTCTCTAAAACATATTTAATGTGGCGGGAATGCGCATCTCACAATCTACGCATGCGCGAGAGCCGTAAATCTTGTTTAAGTAATTGCGAACCCGAATGGCCTTAGCGGTTTGCTGATGTAAAATCCTGGTAGAGGCCAGCCACTTTAAAGATGCTTTAGAGAGTTGAGTGGCCATATTTGGCCATTTAACGTAATAACTTGTTAGTGGTAAGTTAACGGGCATATTCTAAATTGAAAACCGGCAAGAAGTGAACTGATGAAAGAAACAAAGAGAGAGATTTCCTTACTACTCAAGTGACTCCTTATCCCGGGAGTCAATCGGTCGCCAGAGCCTCGTTAGTCTAAAGCAGGGTGCACCGCGTGCAGGTGAGGTTGACATTTGAGTAGGATTCCTACTCCTTGCATCCCCAACTACTCTACCACTAGCATCTCTACAAGCACTAATACTACCAACCAGAACTACTAAAAGCACTAATACTACTCAACAGCACTACAACAAGCAATACTATTACTAGGACAAGAATAAAACTATTCCTACTATAAAAACTACTACTACAAGCATTACTACTAGCCTATCTCCCTTTAGATGACCTCACTGTCCGGCCCCATAAAACAACAACTAGTACTACCTTTAACTACCACTATGACTACAACTAAAAAGAAGTAGCATTTAGCGTCAGTTAGTGGTAGTAGGTGGAAGTTAGTGGTAGTCGTAGTGGGTGGATGCGTGTGATTGAAAGGCCTGCCAGAGGCCTCACATTCATGTAGCTTACAGAGAAATTAATCTCGTGCCAGTGGCTTTGCAAAGCCTACAAAGAAACTAATCTCGTGCCAGAGGCTTTGCTAATTTTTTGCGGCTTACAAGGAAATTAATCCCGTGCCAGAGGCCGTTCATGAATGGCACCTCCAGAGGCCTCTCAATCACATGCCTTCACCCACTATGACTACCACTAGCTACCGCTAGCTGCCACTAACTAACGCAAAATACTACTACTACTACTAATAATAATAATACTACAACTACTACAACTACTACTACTACTACTACTAATAATAATAATAATACTACAACAACTACTACAACTACTACTAATACTACAACAACTACTAATACTTCTACAACTACTACCAGTACTACCACTACTACTACTAATACTACAACTACAACTACTACTACTACCAGTACTACCAGTACTACTACTACTACTATTACTACTAACACTTCTATTAAAAGCACTACGCACTGCTGCTCTACAAAAGACAGCAAGGTTACCTTTTTTTTTTTTTTGCGTGGGAATGTGGGAAATCTTGCCTAAGACATTTGTGGGGGTCCGCACTCCACAATAGTGTGGGATTCTTACCCACTAAAACCCACACACCCTTCTCCCACGACGTATGTCTTCACCCCGGAACCAGTTGGGCTTTACAGTATTTCAGGGGTGTGTCATCGGAAAATACTTTTTTTTAGCGTATGGCTTTTAGTGCCGGGAGTGTCCGAGGTCATGTTCGGCTCGCCAGTTTTTGTAGCTGCTTTGAGACGGACACCCAATGGGTGAGCTACAAGTACCGTTGGGGAGGGAAGTTGGAAGGAAGCGGCTGTGGCCTATAGTTATGGACCAACGCCGGCATTTGCCTCGAAGGAAGATGGGAAACCACAGAAGACCATCTTCAAGATTGCCGGCGGGGGGATTCGAACCTCCTCGCCTACCGGATGTGAGCGACTGCCAGCAGTCATGCCGTAACGACCACGGCTAACTCACCCGGTATTCTGATATTGAGAAACGATCATATTATTTAAACTTCGTATTATATATTCTTTTCGATCCATAAAATTAAACTTCTATACAAAACTATATGTATTTTGCCATCTATTGGATCTGGGGTGAACTATGCAATGACAAGTTAGCAACGTGGGACTAAAAGTCCAAACAGTTCCGTAAACAGTTGCTATATGGCGTTAGTGCGGTGGTAGGTTTGCATTTTATTTCGTTTAGTAGTATGGAAATCTCATTCTTTGTTTCCTTCATCAGTTCACTTATTGCCGGTTTTCAATTTAGAATATGCTCGTTAACCTACCACTAACAAGGAATTACGTTAAATGGCCAAATCTGGACACTGAACTCTCTAAAACATATTTAATGTGGCGGGAATGCGCATCTCACAATCTACGCATGCGCGAGAGCCGTAAATCTTATTTAAGTAATTGCGAACCCGAATGGCCTTAGCGGTTTGCTGATGTAAAATCCTGGTAGAGGCCAGCCACTTTAAAGATGCTTTAGAGAGTTGAGTGGCCATATTTGGCCATTTAACGTAATAACTTGTTAGTGGTAAGTTAACGGGCATATTCTAAATTGAAAACCGGCAAGAAGTGAACTGATGAAAGAAACAAAGAGAGAGATTTCCTTACTACTCAAGTGACTCCTTATCCCGGGAGTCATTCGGTCGCCAGAGCCTCGTTAGTCTAAAGCAGGGTGCACCGCGTGCAGATGAGGTTGACATTTGAGTAGGATTCCTACTCCTTGCATCCCCAACTACTCTACCACTAGCATCTCTACAAGCACTAATACTACCAACCAGAACTACTAAAAGCACTAATACTACTCAACAGCACTACAACAAGCAATACTATTACTAGGACAAGAATAAAACTATTCCTACTATAAAAACTACTACTACAAGCATTACTACTAGCCTATCTCCCTTTAGATGACCTCACTGTCCGGCCCCATAAAACAACAACTAGTACTACCTTTAACTACCACTATGACTACAACTAAAAAGAAGTAGCATTTAGCGTCAGTTAGTGGTAGTAGGTGGAAGTTAGTGGTAGTCGTAGTGGGTGGATGCGTGTGATTGAAAGGCCTGCCAGAGGCCTCACATTCATGTAGCTTACAGAGAAATTAATCTCGTGCCAGTGGCTTTGCAAAGCCTACAAAGAAACTATTCTCGTGCCAGAGGCTTTGCTAATTTTTTGCGGCTTACAAGGAAATTAATCCCGTGCCAGAGGCCGTTCATGAATGGCACCTCCAGAGGCCTCTCAATCACATGCCTTCACCCACTATGACTACCACTAGCTACCGCTAGCTGCCACTAACTAACGCAAAATACTACTACTACTACTAATAATAATAATACTACAACAACTACTACAACTACTACTACTACTACTACTACTACTAATAATACTACAACAACTACTACAATTACTACTAATACCACAACAACTACTAATACTTCTACAACTACTACCAGTACTACCACTACTACTACTAATACTACAACTACAACAACTACTACTACCAGTACTACCAGTACTACTACTACTACTACTATTACTACTAACACTTCTATTAAAAGCACTACGCACTGCTGCTCTACAAAAGACAGCAAGGTTACCTTTTTTTTTTTTTTTTTGCGTGGGAATGTGGGAAATCTTGCCTAAGACATTTGTGGGGGTCCGCACTCCACAATAGTGTGGGATTCTTACCCACTAAAACCCACACACCCTTCTCCCACGACGTATGTCTTCACCCCGGAACCAGTTGGGCTTTACAGTATTTCAGGGGTGTGTCATCGGAAAATACTTTTTTTTAGCGTATGGCTTTTAGTGCCGGGAGTGTCCGAGGTCATGTTCGGCTCGCCAGTTTTTGTAGCTGCTTCGAGACGGACACCCAATGGGTGAGCTACAAGTACCGTTGGGGAGGGAAGTTGGAAGGTAGCGGCTGTGGCCTATAGTTATGGACCAACGCCGGCATTTGCCTCCAAGGAAGATGGGAAACCACAGAAGACCATCTTCAAGATTGCCGGCGGGGGGATTCGAACCTCATCGCCTACCGGATGTGAGCGACTGCCAGCAGTCATGCCGTAACGACCACGGCTAACTCACCCGGTATTCTGATATTGAGAAACGATCATATTATTTAAACTTCGTATTATATATTCTTTTCGATCCATAAAATTAAACTTCTATACAAAACTATATGTATTTTGCCATCTATTGGATCTGGGGTGAACTATGCAATGACAAGTTAGCAACGTGGGACTAAAAGTCCAAACAGTTCCGTAAACAGTTGCTAGATGGCGTTAGTGCGGTGGTAGGTTTGCATTTTATTTCGTTTAGTAGTATGGAAATCTCATTCTTTGTTTCCTTCATCAGTTCACTTATTGCCGGTTTTCAATTTAGAATATGCTCGTTAACCTACCACTAACAAGGAATTACGTTAAATGGCCAAATCTGGACACTGAACTCTCTAAAACATATTTAATGTGGCGGGAATGCGCATCTCACAATCTACGCATGCGCGAGAGCCGTAAATCTTATTTAAGTAATTGCGAACCCGAATGGCCTTAGCGGTTTGCTGATGTAAAATCCTGGTAGAGGCCAGCCACTTTAAAGATGCTTTAGAGAGTTGAGTGGCCATATTTGGCCATTTAACGTAATAACTTGTTAGTGGTAAGTTAACGGGCATATTCTAAATTGAAAACCGGCAAGAAGTGAACTGATGAAAGAAACAAAGAGAGAGATTTCCTTACTACTCAAGTGACTCCTTATCCCGGGAGTCATTCGGTCGCCAGAGCCTCGTTAGTCTAAAGCAGGGTGCACCGCGTGCAGGTGAGGTTGACATTTGAGTAGGATTCCTACTCCTTGCATCCCCAACTACTCTACCACTAGCATCTCTACAAGCACTAATACTACCAACCAGAACTACTAAAAGCACTAATACTACTCAACAGCACTACAACAAGCAATACTATTACTAGGACAAGAATAAAACTATTCCTACTATAAAAACTACTACTACAAGCATTACTACTAGCCTATCTCCCTTTAGATGACCTCACTGTCCGGCCCCATAAAACAACAACTAGTACTACCTTTAACTACCACTATGACTACAACTAAAAAGAAGTAGCATTTAGCGTCAGTTAGTGGTAGTAGGTGGAAGTTAGTGGTAGTCGTAGTGGGTGGATGCGTGTAATTGAAAGGCCTGCCAGAGGCCTCACATTCATGTAGCTTACAGAGAAATTAATCTCGTGCCAGTGGCTTTGCAAAGCCTACAAAGAAACTAATCTCGTGCCAGAGGCTTTGCTAATTTTTTGCGGCTTACAAGGAAATTAATCCCGTGCCAGAGGCCGTTCATGAATGGCACCTCCAGAGGCCTCTCAATCACATGCCTTCACCCACTATGACTACCACTAGCTACCGCTAGCTGCCACTAACTAACGCAAAATACTACTACTACTACTAATAATAATAATACTACAACAACTACTACAACAACTACTACTACTACTACTAATAATAATAATACTACAACAACTACTACAATTACTACTAATACTACAACAACTACTAATACTTCTACAACTACTACCAGTACTACCACTACTACTACTAATACTACAACAACTACTACTACCAGTACTACCAGTACAACTACTACTACTATTACTACTAACACTTATATTAAAAGCACTACGCACTGCTGCTCTACAAAAGACAGCAAGGTTACTTTTTTTTTTTTTTTGCGTGGGAATGTGGGAAATCTTGCCTAAGACATTTGTGGGGGTCCGCACTCCACAATAGTGTGGGATTCTTACCCACTAAAACCCACACACCCTTCTCCCACGACGTATGTCTTCACCCCGGAACCAGTTGGGCTTTACAGTATTTCAGGGGTGTGTCATCGGAAAATACTTTTTTTTAGCGTATGGCTTTTAGTGCCGGGAGTGTCCGAGGTCATGTTCGGCTCGCCAGTTTTTGTAGCTGCTTCGAGACGGACACCCAATGGGTGAGCTACAAGTACCGTTGGGGAGGGAAGTTGGAAGGTAGCGGCTGTGGCCTATAGTTATGGGCCAACGCCGGCATTTGCCTCGAAGGAAAATGGGAAACCACAGAAGACCATCTTCAAGATTGCCGGCGGGGGGGATTCGAACCTCCTCGCCTACCGGATGTGAGCGACTGCCAGCAGTCATGCCGTAACGACCACGGCTAACTCACCCGGTATTCTGATATTGAGAAACGATCATATTATTTAAACTTCGTATTATATATTCTTTTCGATCCATAAAATTAAACTTCTATACAAAACTATATGTATTTTGCCATCTATTGGATCTGGGGTGAACTATGCAATGACAAGTTAGCAACGTGGGACTAGAAGTCCAAACAGTTCCGTAAACAGTTGCTAGATGGCGTTAGTGCGGTGGTAGGTTTGCATTTTATTTCGTTTAGTAGTATGGAAATCTCATTCTTTGTTTCCTTCATGAGTTCACTTATTGCCGGTTTTCAATTTAGAATATGCTCGTTAACCTACCACTAACAAGGAATTACGTTAAATGGCCAAATCTGGACACTGAACTCTCTAAAACATATTTAATGTGGCGGGAATGCGCATCTCACAATCTACGCATGCGCGAGAGCCGTAAATCTTATTTAAGTAATTGCGAACCCGAATGGCCTTAGCGGTTTGCTGATGTAAAATCCTGGTAGAGGCCAGCCACTTTAAAGGTGCTTTAGAGAGTTGACTGGCCATATTTGGCCATTTAACGTAATAACTTGTTAGTGGTAAGTTAACGGGCATATTCTAAATTGAAAACCGGCAAGAAGTGAACTGATGAAAGAAACAAAGAGAGAGATTTCCTTACTACTCATGTGACTCCTTATCCCGGGAGTCATTCGGTCGCCAGAGCCTCGTTAGTCTAAAGCAGGGTGCACCGCGTGCAGGTGAGGTTGACATTTGAGTAGGATTCCTACTCCTTGCATCCCCAACTACTCTACCACTAGCATCTCTACAAGCACTAATACTACCAACCAGAACTACTAAAAGCACTAATACTACTCAACAGCACTACAACAAGCAATACTATTACTAGGACAAGAATAAAACTATTCCTACTATAAAAACTACTACTACAAGCATTACTACTAGCCTATCTCCCTTTAGATGACCTCACTGTCCGGCCCCATAAAACAACAACTAGTACTACCTTTAACTACCACTATGACTACAACTAAAAAGAAGTAGCATTTAGCGTCAGTTAGTGGTAGTAGGTGGAAGTTAGTGGTAGTCGTAGTGGGTGGATGCGTGTGATTGAAAGGCCTGCCAGAGGCCTCACATTCATGTAGCTTACAGAGAAATTAATCTCGTGCCAGTGGCTTTGCAAAGCCTACAAAGAAACTAATCTCGTGCCAGAGGCTTTGCTAATTTTTTGCGGCTTACGAGGAAATTAATCCCGTGCCAGAGGCCGTTCATGAATGGCACCTCCAGATGCCTCTCAATCACATGCCTTCACCCACTATGACTACCACTAGCTACCGCTAGCTGCCACTAACTAACGCAAAATACTACTACTACTACTAATAATAATAATACTACAACAACTACTACAACTACTACTACTACTACTACTACTAATAATAATAATACTACAACAACTACTACAACTACTACTAATACTACAACAACTACTAATACTTCTACAACTACTACCAGTACTACCACTACTACTACTAATACTACAACTACAACTACTACTACTACCAGTACTACCAGTACTACTACTACTACTATTACTACTAACACTTCTATTAAAAGCACAACGCACTGCTGCTCTACAAAAGACAGCAAGGTTACCTTTTTTTTTTTTTTTTTTTTGCGTGGGAATGTGGGAAATCTTGCCTAAGACATTTGTGGGGGTCCGCACTCCACAATAGTGTGGGATTCTTACCCACTAAAACCCACACACCCTTCTCCCACGACGTATGTCTTCACCCCGGAACCAGTTGGGCTTTACAGTATTTCAGGGGTGTGTCATCGGAAAATACTTTTTTTAGCGTATGGCTTTTAGTGCCGGGAGTGTCCGAGGTCATGTTCGGCTCGCCAGTTTTTGTAGCTGCTTCGAGACGGACACCCAATGGGTGAGCTACAAGTACCGTTGGGGAGGGAAGTTGGAAGGTAGCGGCTGTGGCCTATAGTTATGGACCAACGCCGGCATTTGCCTCGAAGGAAGATGGGAAACCACAGAAGACCATCTTCAAGATTGCTGGCGGGGGGATTCGAAACCTCCTCGCCTACCGGATGTGAGCGACTGCCAGCAGTCATGCCGTAACGACCACGGCTAACTCACCCGGTATTCTGATATTGAGAAACGATCATATTATTTAAACTTCGTATTATATATTCTTTTCGATCCATAAAATTAAACTTCTATACAAAACTATATGTATTTTGCCATCTATTGGATCTGGGGTGAACTATGCAATGACAAGTTAGCAACGTGGGACTAGAAGTCCAAACAGTTCCGTAAACAGTTGCTAGATGGCGTTAGTGCGGTGGTAGGTTTGCATTTTATTTCGTTTAGTAGTATGGAAATCTCATTCTTTGTTTCCTTCATCAGTTCACTTATTGCCGGTTTTCAATTTAGAATATGCTCGTTAACCTACCACTAACAAGGAATTACGTTAAATGGCCAAATCTGGACACTGAACTCTCTAAAACATATTTAATGTGGCGGGAATGCGCATCTCACAATCTACGCATGCGCGAGAGCCGTAAACTTATTTAAGTAATTGCGAACCCGAATGGCCTTAGCGGTTTGCTGATGTAAAATCCTGGTAGAGGCCAGGCACTTTAAAGATGCTTTAGAGAGTTGAGTGGCCATATTTGGCCATTTAACGTAATAACTTGTTAGTGGTAAGTTAACGGGCATATTCTAAATTGAAAACCGGCAAGAAGTGAACTGATGAAAGAAACAAAGAGAGAGATTTCCTTACTACTCAAGTGACTCCTTATCCCGGGAGTCATTCGGTCGCCAGAGCCTCGTTAGTCTAAAGCAGGGTGCACCGCGTGCAGGTGAGGTTGGCATTTGAGTAGGATTCCTACTCCTTGCATCCCCAACTACTCTACCACTAGCATCTCTACAAGCACTAATACTACCAACCAGAACTACTAAAAGCACTAATACTACTCAACAGCACTACAACAAGCAATACTATTACTAGGACAAGAATAAAACTATTCCTACTATAAAACTACTACTACAAGCATTACTACTAGCCTATCTCCCTTTAGATGACCTCACTGTCCGGCCCCATAAAACAACAACTAGTACTACCTTTAACTACCACTATGACTACAACTAAAAAGAAGTAGCATTTAGCGTCAGTTAGTGGTAGTAGGTGGAAGTTAGTGGTAGTCGTAGTGGGTGGATGCGTGTGATTGAAAGGCCTGCCAGAGGCCTCACATTCATGTAGCTTACAGAGAAATTAATCTCGTGCCAGTGGCTTTGCAAAGCCTACAAAGAAACTATTCTCGTGCCAGAGGCTTTGCTAATTTTTTGCGGCTTACAAGGAAATTAATCCCGTGCCAGAGGCCGTTCATGAATGGCACCTCCAGAGGCCTCTCAATCACATGCCTTCACCCACTATGACTACCACTAGCTACCGCTAGCTGCCACTAACTAACGCAAAATACTACTACTACTACTAATAATAATAATAATACTACAACAACTACTACAACTACTACTACTACTACTACTAATAATAATAATAATAATACAACAACTACTACAACTACTACTAATACTACAACAACTACTAATACTTCTACAACTACTACCAGTACTACCACTACTACTACTAATACTACAACTACAACAACTACTACTACCAGTACTACCAGTACTACTACTACTACTACTATTACTACTAACACTTCTATTAAAAGCACTACGCACTGCTGCTCTACAAAAGACAGCAAGGTTACCTTTTTTTTTTTTTTTTTTTTTTTGCGTGGGAATGTGGGAAATCTTGCCTAAGACATTTGTGGGGGTCCGCACTCCACAATAGTGTGGGATTCTTACCCACTAAAACCCACACACCCTTCTCCCACGACGTATGTCTTCACCCCGGAACCAGTTGGGCTTTACAGTATTTCAGGGGTGTGTCATCGGAAAATACTTTTTTTAGCGTATGGCTTTTAGTGCCGGGAGTGTCCGAGGTCATGTTCGGCTCGCCAGTTTTTGTAGCTGCTTCGAGACGGACACCCAATGGGTGAGCTACAAGTACCGTTGGGGAGGGAAGTTGGAAGGTAGCGGCTGTGGCCTATAGTTATGGACCAACGCCGGCATTTGCCTCGAAGGAAGATGGGAAACCACAGAAGACCATCTTCAAGATTGCCGGCGGGGGGATTCGAACCTCCTCGCCTACCGGATGTGAGCGACTGCCAGCAGTCATGCCGTAACGACCACGGCTAACTCACCCGGTATTCTGATATTGAGAAACGATCATATTATTTAAACTTCGTATTATATATTCTTTTCGATCCATAAAATTAAACTTCTATACAAAACTATATGTATTTTGCCATCTATTGGATCCGGGGTGAACTATGCAATGACAAGTTAGCAACGTGGGACTAGAAGTCCAAACAGTTCCGTAAACAGTTGCTAGATGGCGTTAGTGCGGTGGTAGGTTTGCATTTTATTTCGTTTAGTAGTATGGAAATCTCATTCTTTGTTTCCTTCATCAGTTCACTTATTGCCGGTTTTCAATTTAGAATATGCTCGTTAACCTACCACTAACAAGGAATTACGTTAAATGGCCAAATCTGGCCACTGAACTCTCTAAAACATATTTAATGTGGCGGGAATGCGCATCTCACAATCTACGCATGCGCGAGAGCCGTAAATCTTATTTAAGTAATTGCGAACCCGAATGGCCTTAGCGGTTTGCTGATGTAAAATCCTGGTAGAGGCCAGCCACTTTAAAGATGCTTTAGAGAGTTGAGTGGCCATATTTGGCCATTTAACGTAATAACTTGTTAGTGGTAAGTTAACGGGCATATTCTAAATTGAAAACCGGCAAGAAGTGAACTGATGAAAGAAACAAAGAGAGAGATTTCCTTACTACTCAAGTGACTCCTTATCCCGGGAGTCATTCGGTCGCCAGAGCCTCGTTAGTCTAAAGCAGGGTGCACCGCGTGCAGGTGAGGTTGACATTTGAGTAGGATTCCTACTCCTTGCATCCCCAACTACTCTACCACTAGCATCTCTACAAGCACTAATACTACCAACCAGAACTACTAAAAGCACTAATACTACTCAACAGCACTACAACAAGCAATACTATTACTAGGACAAGAATAAAACTATTCCTACTATAAAAACTACTACTACAAGCATTACTACTAGCCTATCTCCCTTTAGATGACCTCACAGTCCGGCCCCATAAACCAACAACTAGTACTACCTTTAACTACCACTATGACTACAATTAAAAAGAAGTAGCATTTAGCGTCAGTTAGTGGTAGTAGGTGGAAGTTAGTGGTAGTCGTAGTGGGTGGATGCGTGTGATTGAAAGGCCTGCCAGAGGCCTCACATTCATGTAGCTTACAGAGAAATTAATCTCGTGCCAGTGGCTTTGCAAAGCCTACAAAGAAACTAATCTCGTGCCAGAGGCTTTGCTAATTTTTTGCGGCTTACAAGGAAATTAATCCCGTGCCAGAGGCCGTTCATGAATGGCACCTCCAGAGGCCTCTCAATCACATGCCTTCACCCACTATGACTACCACTAGCTACCGCTAGCTGCCACTAACTAACGCAAAATACTACTACTACTACTAATAATAATAATACTACAACAACTACTACAACTACTACTACTACTACTAATAATAATAATAAAATTAATACTACAACTACTACAACTACTACTAATACTACAACTACTAATACTTCTACAACTACTACCAGTACTACCACTAATACTACAACTACAACAACTACTACTACCAGTACTACCAGTACTACTACTACTACTATTACTACTAACACTTCTATTAAAAGCACTACGCACTGCTGCTCTACAAAAGACAGCAAGGTTACCTTTTTTTTTTTTTTGCGTGGGAATGTGGGAAATCTTGCCTAAGACATTTGTGGGGGTCCGCACTCCACAATAGTGTGGGATTCTTACCCACTAAAACCCACACACCCTTCTCCCACGACGTATGTCTTCACCCCGGAACCAGTTGGGCTTTACAGTATTTCAGGGGTGTGTCATCGGAAAATACTTTTTTTTAGCGTATGGCTTTTAGTGCCGGGAGTGTCCGAGGTCATGTTCGGCTCGCCAGTTTTTGTAGCTGCTTCGAGACGGACACCCAATGGGTGAGCTACAAGTACCGTTGGGGAGGGAAGTTGGAAGGTAGCGGCTGTGGCCTATAGTTATGGACCAACGCCGGCATTTGCCTCGAAGGAAGATGGGAAACCACAGAAGACCATCTTCAAGATTGCCGGCGGGGGGATTCGAACCTCCTCGCCTACCGGATGTGAGCGACTGCCAGCAGTCATGCCGTAACGACCACGGCTAACTCACCCGGTATTCTGATATTGAGAAACGATCATATTATTTAAACTTCGTATTATATATTCTTTTCGATCCATAAAATTAAACTTCTATACAAAACTATATGTATTTTGCCATCTATTGGATCTGGGGTGAACTATGCAATGACAAGTTAGCAACGTGGGACTAGAAGTCCAAACAGTTCCGTAAACAGTTGCTAGATGGCGTTAGTGCGGTGGTAGGTTTGCATTTTATTTCGTTTAGTAGTATGGAAATCTCATTCTTTGTTTCCTTCATCAGTTCACTTATTGCCGGTTTTCAATTTAGAATATGCTCGTTAACCTACCACTAACAAGGAATTACGTTAAATGGCCAAATCTGGACACTGAACTCTCTAAAACATATTTAATGTGGCGGGAATGCGCATCTCACAATCTACGCATGCGCGAGAGCCGTAAATCTTGTTTAAGTAATTGCGAACCCGAATGGCCTTAGCGGTTTGCTGATGTAAAATCCTGGTAGAGGCCAGCCACTTTAAAGATGCTTTAGAGAGTTGAGTGGCCATATTTGGCCATTTAACGTAATAACTTGTTAGTGGTAAGTTAACGGGCATATTCTAAATTGAAAACCGGCAAGAAGTGAACTGATGAAAGAAACAAAGAGAGAGATTTCCTTACTACTCAAGTGACTCCTTATCCCGGGAGTCAATCGGTCGCCAGAGCCTCGTTAGTCTAAAGCAGGGTGCACCGCGTGCAGGTGAGGTTGACATTTGAGTAGGATTCCTACTCCTTGCATCCCCAACTACTCTACCACTAGCATCTCTACAAGCACTAATACTACCAACCAGAACTACTAAAAGCACTAATACTACTCAACAGCACTACAACAAGCAATACTATTACTAGGACAAGAATAAAACTATTCCTACTATAAAAACTACTACTACAAGCATTACTACTAGCCTATCTCCCTTTAGATGACCTCACTGTCCGGCCCCATAAAACAACAACTAGTACTACCTTTAACTACCACTATGACTACAACTAAAAAGAAGTAGCATTTAGCGTCAGTTAGTGGTAGTAGGTGGAAGTTAGTGGTAGTCGTAGTGGGTGGATGCGTGTGATTGAAAGGCCTGCCAGAGGCCTCACATTCATGTAGCTTACAGAGAAATTAATCTCGTGCCAGTGGCTTTGCAAAGCCTACAAAGAAACTAATCTCGTGCCAGAGGCTTTGCTAATTTTTTGCGGCTTACAAGGAAATTAATCCCGTGCCAGAGGCCGTTCATGAATGGCACCTCCAGAGGCCTCTCAATCACATGCCTTCACCCACTATGACTACCACTAGCTACCGCTAGCTGCCACTAACTAACGCAAAATACTACTACTACTACTAATAATAATAATACTACAACTACTACAACTACTACTACTACTACTACTAATAATAATAATAATACTACAACAACTACTACAACTACTACTAATACTACAACAACTACTAATACTTCTACAACTACTACCAGTACTACCACTACTACTACTAATACTACAACTACAACTACTACTACTACCAGTACTACCAGTACTACTACTACTACTATTACTACTAACACTTCTATTAAAAGCACTACGCACTGCTGCTCTACAAAAGACAGCAAGGTTACCTTTTTTTTTTTTTTGCGTGGGAATGTGGGAAATCTTGCCTAAGACATTTGTGGGGGTCCGCACTCCACAATAGTGTGGGATTCTTACCCACTAAAACCCACACACCCTTCTCCCACGACGTATGTCTTCACCCCGGAACCAGTTGGGCTTTACAGTATTTCAGGGGTGTGTCATCGGAAAATACTTTTTTTTAGCGTATGGCTTTTAGTGCCGGGAGTGTCCGAGGTCATGTTCGGCTCGCCAGTTTTTGTAGCTGCTTTGAGACGGACACCCAATGGGTGAGCTACAAGTACCGTTGGGGAGGGAAGTTGGAAGGAAGCGGCTGTGGCCTATAGTTATGGACCAACGCCGGCATTTGCCTCGAAGGAAGATGGGAAACCACAGAAGACCATCTTCAAGATTGCCGGCGGGGGGATTCGAACCTCCTCGCCTACCGGATGTGAGCGACTGCCAGCAGTCATGCCGTAACGACCACGGCTAACTCACCCGGTATTCTGATATTGAGAAACGATCATATTATTTAAACTTCGTATTATATATTCTTTTCGATCCATAAAATTAAACTTCTATACAAAACTATATGTATTTTGCCATCTATTGGATCTGGGGTGAACTATGCAATGACAAGTTAGCAACGTGGGACTAAAAGTCCAAACAGTCCCGTTAACAGTTGCTAGATGGCGTTAGTGCGGTGGTAGGTTTGCATTTTATTTCGTTTAGTAGTATGGAAATCTCATTCTTTGTTTCCTTCATCAGTTCACTTATTGCCGGTTTTCAATTTAGAATATGCTCGTTAACCTACCACTAACAAGGAATTACGTTAAATGGCCAAATCTGGACACTGAACTCTCTAAAACATATTTAATGTGGCGGGAATGCGCATCTCACAATCTACGCATGCGCGAGAGCCGTAAATCTTATTTAAGTAATTGCGAACCCGAATGGCCTTAGCGGTTTGCTGATGTAAAATCCTGATAGAGGCCAGCCACTTTAAAGATGCTTTAGAGAGTTGAGTGGCCATATTTGGCCATTTAACGTAATAACTTGTTAGTGGTAAGTTAACGGGCATATTCTAAATTGAAAACCGGCAAGAAGTGAACTGATGAAAGAAACAAAGAGAGAGATTTCCTTACTACTCAAGTGACTCCTTATCCCGGGAGTCATTCGGTCGCCAGAGCCTCGTTAGTCTAAAGCAGGGTGCACCGCGTGCAGATGAGGTTGACATTTGAGTAGGATTCCTACTCCTTGCATCCCCAACTACTCTACCACTAGCATCTCTACAAGCACTAATACTACCAACCAGAACTACTAAAAGCACTAATACTACTCAACAGCACTACAACAAGCAATACTATTACTAGGACAAGAATAAAACTATTCCTACTATAAAAACTACTACTACAAGCATTACTACTAGCCTATCTCCCTTTAGATGACCTCACTGTCCGGCCCCATAAAACAACAACTAGTACTACCTTTAACTACCACTATGACTACAACTAAAAAGAAGTAGCATTTAGCGTCAGTTAGTGGTAGTAGGTGGAAGTTAGTGGTAGTCGTAGTGGGTGGATGCGTGTGATTGAAAGGCCTGCCAGAGGCCTCACATTCATGTAGCTTACAGAGAAATTAATCTCGTGCCAGTGGCTTTGCAAAGCCTACAAAGAAACTAATCTCGTGCCAGAGGCTTTGCTAATTTTTTGCGGCTTACAAGGAAATTAATCCCGTGCCAGAGGCCGTTCATGAATGGCACCTCCAGAGGCCTCTCAATCACATGCCTTCACCCACTATGACTACCACTAGCTACCGCTAGCTGCCACTAACTAACGCAAAATACTACTCTTACTACTACTAATAATAATAATACTACAACAACTACTACAACTACTACTACTACTACTACTACTACTAATAATACTACAACAACTACTACAATTACTACTAATACCACAACAACTACTAATACTTCTACAACTACTACCAGTACTACCACTACTACTACTAATACTACAACTACAACTACTACTACTACCAGTACTACCAGTACTACTACTACTACTACTATTACTACTAACACTTCTATTAAAAGCACTACGCACTGCTGCTCTACAAAAGACAGCAAGGTTACCTTTTTTTTTTTTTTTTTGCGTGGGAATGTGGGAAATCTTGCCTAAGACATTTGTGGGGGTCCGCACTCCACAATAGTGTGGGATTCTTACCCACTAAAACCCACACACCCTTCTCCCACGACGTATGTCTTCACCCCGGAACCAGTTGGGCTTTACAGTATTTCAGGGGTGTGTCATCGGAAAATACTTTTTTTTAGCGTATGGCTTTTAGTGCCGGGAGTGTCCGAGGTCATGTTCGGCTCGCCAGTTTTTGTAGCTGCTTCGAGACGGACACCCAATGGGTGAGCTACAAGTACCGTTGGGGAGGGAAGTTGGAAGGTAGCGGCTGTGGCCTATAGTTATGGACCAACGCCGGCATTTGCCTCCAAGGAAGATGGGAAACCACAGAAGACCATCTTCAAGATTGCCGGCGGGGGGATTCGAACCTCATCGCCTACCGGATGTGAGCGACTGCCAGCAGTCATGCCGTAACGACCACGGCTAACTCACCCGGTATTCTGATATTGAGAAACGATCATATTATTTAAACTTCGTATTATATATTCTTTTCGATCCATAAAATTAAACTTCTATACAAAACTATATGTATTTTGCCATCTATTGGATCTGGGGTGAACTATGCAATGACAAGTTAGCAACGTGGGACTAAAAGTCCAAACAGTTCCGTAAACAGTTGCTAGATGGCGTTAGTGCGGTGGTAGGTTTGCATTTTATTTCGTTTAGTAGTATGGAAATCTCATTCTTTGTTTCCTTCATCAGTTCACTTATTGCCGGTTTTCAATTTAGAATATGCTCGTTAACCTACCACTAACAAGGAATTACGTTAAATGGCCAAATCTGGACACTGAACTCTCTAAAACATATTTAATGTGGCGGGAATGCGCATCTCACAATCTACGCATGCGCGAGAGCCGTAAATCTTATTTAAGTAATTGCGAACCCGAATGGCCTTAGCGGTTTGCTGATGTAAAATCCTGGTAGAGGCCAGCCACTTTAAAGATGCTTTAGAGAGTTGAGTGGCCATATTTGGCCATTTAACGTAATAACTTGTTAGTGGTAAGTTAACGGGCATATTCTAAATTGAAAACCGGCAAGAAGTGAACTGATGAAAGAAACAAAGAGAGAGATTTCCTTACTACTCAAGTGACTCCTTATCCCGGGAGTCATTCGGTCGCCAGAGCCTCGTTAGTCTAAAGCAGGGTGCACCGCGTGCAGGTGAGGTTGACATTTGAGTAGGATTCCTACTCCTTGCATCCCCAACTACTCTACCACTAGCATCTCTACAAGCACTAATACTACCAACCAGAACTACTAAAAGCACTAATACTACTCAACAGCACTACAACAAGCAATACTATTACTAGGACAAGAATAAAACTATTCCTACTATAAAAACTACTACTACAAGCATTACTACTAGCCTATCTCCCTTTAGATGACCTCACTGTCCGGCCCCATAAAACAACAACTAGTACTACCTTTAACTACCACTATGACTACAACTAAAAAGAAGTAGCATTTAGCGTCAGTTAGTGGTAGTAGGTGGAAGTTAGTGGTAGTCGTAGTGGGTGGATGCGTGTAATTGAAAGGCCTGCCAGAGGCCTCACATTCATGTAGCTTACAGAGAAATTAATCTCGTGCCAGTGGCTTTGCAAAGCCTACAAAGAAACTAATCTCGTGCCAGAGGCTTTGCTAATTTTTTGCGGCTTACAAGGAAATTAATCCCGTGCCAGAGGCCGTTCATGAATGGCACCTCCAGAGGCCTCTCAATCACATGCCTTCACCCACTATGACTACCACTAGCTACCGCTAGCTGCCACTAACTAACGCAAAATACTACTACTACTACTAATAATAATAATACTACAACAACTACTACAACAACTACTACTACTACTACTAATAATAATAATACTACAACAACTACTACAATTACTACTAATACTACAACAACTACTAATACTTCTACAACTACTACCAGTACTACCACTACTACTACTAATACTACAACAACTACTACTACCAGTACTACCAGTACAACTACTACTACTATTACTACTAACACTTATATTAAAAGCACTACGCACTGCTGCTCTACAAAAGACAGCAAGGTTACTTTTTTTTTTTTTTTGCGTGGGAATGTGGGAAATCTTGCCTAAGACATTTGTGGGGGTCCGCACTCCACAATAGTGTGGGATTCTTACCCACTAAAACCCACACACCCTTCTCCCACGACGTATGTCTTCACCCCGGAACCAGTTGGGCTTTACAGTATTTCAGGGGTGTGTCATCGGAAAATACTTTTTTTTAGCGTATGGCTTTTAGTGCCGGGAGTGTCCGAGGTCATGTTCGGCTCGCCAGTTTTTGTAGCTGCTTCGAGACGGACACCCAATGGGTGAGCTACAAGTACCGTTGGGGAGGGAAGTTGGAAGGTAGCGGCTGTGGCCTATAGTTATGGGCCAACGCCGGCATTTGCCTCGAAGGAAAATGGGAAACCACAGAAGACCATCTTCAAGATTGCCGGCGGGGGGGATTCGAACCTCCTCGCCTACCGGATGTGAGCGACTGCCAGCAGTCATGCCGTAACGACCACGGCTAACTCACCCGGTATTCTGATATTGAGAAACGATCATATTATTTAAACTTCGTATTATATATTCTTTTCGATCCATAAAATTAAACTTCTATACAAAACTATATGTATTTTGCCATCTATTGGATCTGGGGTGAACTATGCAATGACAAGTTAGCAACGTGGGACTAGAAGTCCAAACAGTTCCGTAAACAGTTGCTAGATGGCGTTAGTGCGGTGGTAGGTTTGCATTTTATTTCGTTTAGTAGTATGGAAATCTCATTCTTTGTTTCCTTCATGAGTTCACTTATTGCCGGTTTTCAATTTAGAATATGCTCGTTAACCTACCACTAACAAGGAATTACGTTAAATGGCCAAATCTGGACACTGAACTCTCTAAAACATATTTAATGTGGCGGGAATGCGCATCTCACAATCTACGCATGCGCGAGAGCCGTAAATCTTATTTAAGTAATTGCGAACCCGAATGGCCTTAGCGGTTTGCTGATGTAAAATCCTGGTAGAGGCCAGCCACTTTAAAGGTGCTTTAGAGAGTTGACTGGCCATATTTGGCCATTTAACGTAATAACTTGTTAGTGGTAAGTTAACGGGCATATTCTAAATTGAAAACCGGCAAGAAGTGAACTGATGAAAGAAACAAAGAGAGAGATTTCCTTACTACTCATGTGACTCCTTATCCCGGGAGTCATTCGGTCGCCAGAGCCTCGTTAGTCTAAAGCAGGGTGCACCGCGTGCAGGTGAGGTTGACATTTGAGTAGGATTCCTACTCCTTGCATCCCCAACTACTCTACCACTAGCATCTCTACAAGCACTAATACTACCAACCAGAACTACTAAAAGCACTAATACTACTCAACAGCACTACAACAAGCAATACTATTACTAGGACAAGAATAAAACTATTCCTACTATAAAAACTACTACTACAAGCATTACTACTAGCCTATCTCCCTTTAGATGACCTCACTGTCCGGCCCCATAAAACAACAACTAGTACTACCTTTAACTACCACTATGACTACAACTAAAAAGAAGTAGCATTTAGCGTCAGTTAGTGGTAGTAGGTGGAAGTTAGTGGTAGTCGTAGTGGGTGGATGCGTGTGATTGAAAGGCCTGCCAGAGGCCTCACATTCATGTAGCTTACAGAGAAATTAATCTCGTGCCAGTGGCTTTGCAAAGCCTACAAAGAAACTAATCTCGTGCCAGAGGCTTTGCTAATTTTTTGCGGCTTACGAGGAAATTAATCCCGTGCCAGAGGCCGTTCATGAATGGCACCTCCAGATGCCTCTCAATCACATGCCTTCACCCACTATGACTACCACTAGCTACCGCTAGCTGCCACTAACTAACGCAAAATACTACTACTACTACTAATAATAATAATACTACAACAACTACTACAACTACTACTACTACTACTACTACTAATAATAATAATACTACAACAACTACTACAACTACTACTAATACTACAACAACTACTAATACTTCTACAACTACTACCAGTACTACCACTACTACTACTAATACTACAACTACAACTACTACTACTACCAGTACTACCAGTACTACTACTACTACTATTACTACTAACACTTCTATTAAAAGCACAACGCACTGCTGCTCTACAAAAGACAGCAAGGTTACCTTTTTTTTTTTTTTTTTTTGCGTGGGAATGTGGGAAATCTTGCCTAAGACATTTGTGGGGGTCCGCACTCCACAATAGTGTGGGATTCTTACCCACTAAAACCCACACACCCTTCTCCCACGACGTATGTCTTCACCCCGGAACCAGTTGGGCTTTACAGTATTTCAGGGGTGTGTCATCGGAAAATACTTTTTTTAGCGTATGGCTTTTAGTGCCGGGAGTGTCCGAGGTCATGTTCGGCTCGCCAGTTTTTGTAGCTGCTTCGAGACGGACACCCAATGGGTGAGCTACAAGTACCGTTGGGGAGGGAAGTTGGAAGGTAGCGGCTGTGGCCTATAGTTATGGACCAACGCCGGCATTTGCCTCGAAGGAAGATGGGAAACCACAGAAGACCATCTTCAAGATTGCCGGCGGGGGGATTCGAACCTCCTCGCCTACCGGATGTGAGCGACTGCCAGCAGTCATGCCGTAACGACCACGGCTAACTCACCCGGTATTCTGATATTGAGAAACGATCATATTATTTAAACTTCGTATTATATATTCTTTTCGATCCATAAAATTAAACTTCTATACAAAACTATATGTATTTTGCCATCTATTGGATCTGGGGTGAACTATGCAATGACAAGTTAGCAACGTGGGACTAGAAGTCCAAACAGTTCCGTAAACAGTTGCTAGATGGCGTTAGTGCGGTGGTAGGTTTGCATTTTATTTCGTTTAGTAGTATGGAAATCTCATTCTTTGTTTCCTTCATCAGTTCACTTATTGCCGGTTTTCAATTTAGAATATGCTCGTTAACCTACCACTAACAAGGAATTACGTTAAATGGCCAAATCTGGACACTGAACTCTCTAAAACATATTTAATGTGGCGGGAATGCGCATCTCACAATCTACGCATGCGCGAGAGCCGTAAACTTATTTAAGTAATTGCGAACCCGAATGGCCTTAGCGGTTTGCTGATGTAAAATCCTGGTAGAGGCCAGGCACTTTAAAGATGCTTTAGAGAGTTGAGTGGCCATATTTGGCCATTTAACGTAATAACTTGTTAGTGGTAAGTTAACGGGCATATTCTAAATTGAAAACCGGCAAGAAGTGAACTGATGAAAGAAACAAAGAGAGAGATTTCCTTACTACTCAAGTGACTCCTTATCCCGGGAGTCATTCGGTCGCCAGAGCCTCGTTAGTCTAAAGCAGGGTGCACCGCGTGCAGGTGAGGTTGGCATTTGAGTAGGATTCCTACTCCTTGCATCCCCAACTACTCTACCACTAGCATCTCTACAAGCACTAATACTACCAACCAGAACTACTAAAAGCACTAATACTACTCAACAGCACTACAACAAGCAATACTATTACTAGGACAAGAATAAAACTATTCCTACTATAAAACTACTACTACAAGCATTACTACTAGCCTATCTCCCTTTAGATGACCTCACTGTCCGGCCCCATAAAACAACAACTAGTACTACCTTTAACTACCACTATGACTACAACTAAAAAGAAGTAGCATTTAGCGTCAGTTAGTGGTAGTAGGTGGAAGTTAGTGGTAGTCGTAGTGGGTGGATGCGTGTGATTGAAAGGCCTGCCAGAGGCCTCACATTCATGTAGCTTACAGAGAAATTAATCTCGTGCCAGTGGCTTTGCAAAGCCTACAAAGAAACTATTCTCGTGCCAGAGGCTTTGCTAATTTTTTGCGGCTTACAAGGAAATTAATCCCGTGCCAGAGGCCGTTCATGAATGGCACCTCCAGAGGCCTCTCAATCACATGCCTTCACCCACTATGACTACCACTAGCTACCGCTAGCTGCCACTAACTAACGCAAAATACTACTACTACTACTAATAATAATAATAATACTACAACAACTACTACAACTACTACTACTACTACTAATAATAATAATAATAATACTACAACAACTACTACAACTACTACTAATACTACAACAACTACTAATACTTCTACAACTACTACCAGTACTACCACTACTACTACTAATACTACAACTACAACAACTACTACTACCAGTACTACCAGTACTACTACTACTACTATTACTACTAACACTTCTATTAAAAGCACTACGCACTGCTGCTCTACAAAAGACAGCAAGGTTACCTTTTTTTTTTTTTTTTGCGTGGGAATGTGGGAAATCTTGCCTAAGACATTTGTGGGGGTCCGCACTCCACAATAGTGTGGGATTCTTACCCACTAAAACCCACACACCCTTCTCCCACGACGTATGTCTTCACCCCGGAACCAGTTGGGCTTTACAGTATTTCAGGGGTGTGTCATCGGAAAATACTTTTTTTTAGCGTATGGCTTTTAGTGCCGGGAGTGTCCGAGGTCATGTTCGGCTCGCCAGTTTTTGTAGCTGCTTCGAGACGGACACCCAATGGGTGAGCTACAAGTACCGTTGGGGAGGGAAGTTGGAAGGTAGCGGCTGTGGCCTATAGTTATGGACCAACGCCGGCATTTGCCTCGAAGGAAGATGGGAAACCACAGAAGACCATCTTCAAGATTGCCGGCGGGGGGATTCGAACCTCCTCGCCTACCGGATGTGAGCGACTGCCAGCAGTCATGCCGTAACGACCACGGCTAACTCACCCGGTATTCTGATATTGAGAAACGATCATATTATTTAAACTTCGTATTATATATTCTTTTCGATCCATAAAATTAAACTTCTATACAAAACTATATGTATTTTGCCATCTATTGGATCTGGGGTGAATTATGCAATGACAAGTTAGCAACGTGGGACTAGAAGTCCAAACAGTTCCGCAAGCAGTTGCTAGATGGCGTTAGTGCGGTGGTAGGTTTGCATTTTATTTCGTTTAGTAGTATGGAAATCTCATTCTTTGTTTCCTTCATCAGTTCACTTATTGCCGGTTTTCAATTTAGAATATGCTCGTTAACCTACCACTAACAAGGAATTACGTTAAATGGCCAAATCTGGACACTGAACTCTCTAAAACATATTTAATGTGGCGGGAATGCGCATCTCACAATCTACGCATGCGCGAGAGCCGTAAATCTTATTTAAGTAATTGCGAACCCGAATGGCCTTAGCGGTTTGCTGATGTAAAATCCTGGCAGAGGCCATCCACTTTAAAGATGCTTTAGAGAGTTGAGTGGCCATATTTGGCCATTTAACGTAATAACTTGTTAGTGGTAAGTTAACGGGCATATTCTAAATTGAAAACCGCAAGAAGTGAACTGATGAAAGAAACAAAGAGAGAGATTTCCTTACTACTCAAGTGACTCCTTATCCCGGGAGTCATTCGGTCGCCAGAGCCTCGTTAGTCTAAAGCAGGGTGCACCGCGTGCAGGTGAGGTTGACATTTGAGTAGGATTCCTACTCCTTGCATCCCCAACTACTCTACCACTAGCATCTCTACAAGCACTAATACTACCAACCAGAACTACTAAAAGCACTAATACTACTCAACAGCACTACAACAAGCAATACTATTACTAGGACAAGAATAAAACTATTCCTACTATAAAAACTACTACTACAAGCATTACTACTAGCCTATCTCCCTTTAGATGACCTCACTGTCCGGCCCCATAAAACAACAACTAGTACTACCTTTAACTACCACTATGACTGCAACTAAAAAGAAGTAGCATTTAGCGTCAGTTAGTGGTAGTAGGTGGAAGTTAGTGGTAGTCGTAGTGGGTGGATGCGTGTGATTGAAAGGCCTGCCAGAGGCCTCACATTCATGTAGCTTACAGAGAAATTAATCTCGTGCCAGTGGCTTTGCAAAGCCTACAAAGAAACTAATCTCGTGCCAGAGGCTTTGCTAATTTTTTGCGGCTTACAAGGAAATTAATCCCGTGCCAGAGGCCGTTCATGAATGGCACCTCCAGAGGCCTCTCAATCACATGCCTTCACCCACTATGACTACCACTAGCTACCGCTAGCTGCCACTAACTAACGCAAAATACTACTACTACTACTAATAATAATAATACTACAACAACTACTACAACTACTACTACTACTACTAATAATAATAATAATACTACAACAACTACTACAATTACTACTAATACTACAACAACTACTAATACTTCTACAACTACTACCAGTACTACCACTACTACTACTAATACTACAACTACAACAACTACTACTACCAGTACTACCAGTACTACTACTACTACTACTATTAATACTAACACTTCTATTAAAAGCACTACGCACTGCTGCTCTACAAAAGACAGCAAGGTTACCTTTTTTTTTTTTTTGCGTGGGAATGTGGGAAATCTTGCCTAAGACATTTGTGGGGGTCCGCACTCCACAATAGTGTGGGATTCTTACCCACTAAAACCCACACACCCTTCTCCCACGACGTATGTCTTCACCCCGGAACCAGTTGGGCTTTACAGTATTTCAGGGGTGTGTCATCGGAAAATACTTTTTTTTAGCGTATGGCTTTTAGTGCCGGGAGTGTCCGAGGTCATGTTCGGCTCGCCAGTTTTTGTAGCTGCTTCGAGACGGACACCCAATGGGTGAGCTACAAGTACCGTTGGGGAGGGAAGTTGGAAGGTAGCGGCTGTGGCCTATAGTTATGGACCAACGCCGGCATTTGCCTCGAAGGAAGATGGGAAACCACAGAAGACCATCTTCAAGATTGCCGGCGGGGGGGATTCGAACCTCCTCGCCTACCGGATGTGAGCGACTGCCAGCAGTCATGCCGTAACGACCACGGCTAACTCACCCGGTATTCTGATATTGAGAAACGATCATATTATTTAAACTTCGTATTATATATTCTTTTCGATCCATAAAATTAAACTTCTATACAAAACTATATGTATTTTGCCATCTATTGGATCTGGGGTGAACTATGCTATGACAAGTTAGCAACGTGGGACTAGAAGTCCAAACAGTTCCGTAAACAGTTGCTAGATGGCGTTAGTGCGGTGGTAGGTTTGCATTTTATTTCGTTTAGTAGTATGGAAATCTCATTCTTTGTTTCCTTCATCAGTTCACTTATTGCCGGTTTTCAATTTAGAATATGCTCGTTAACCTACCACTAACAAGGAATTACGTTAAATGGCCAAATCTGGACACTGAACTCTCTAAAACATATTTAATGTGGCGGGAATGCGCATCTCACAATCTACGCATGCGCGAGAGCCGTAAATCTTATTTAAGTAATTGCGAACCCGAATGGCCTTAGCGGTTTGCTGATGTAAAATCCTGGTAGAGGCCAGCCACTTTAAAGATGCTTTAGAGAGTTGAGTGGCCATATTTGGCCATTTAACGTAATAACTTGTTAGTGGTAAGTTAACGGGCATATTCTAAATTGAAAACCGGCAAGAAGTGAACTGATGAAAGAAACAAAGAGAGAGATTTCCTTACTACTCAAGTGACTCCTTATCCCGGGAGTCATTCGGTCGCCAGAGCCTCGTTAGTCTAAAGCAGGGTGCACCGCGTGCAGGTGAGGTTGACATTTGAGTAGGATTCCTACTCCTTGCATCCCCAACTACTCTACCACTAGCATCTCTACAAGCACTAATACTACCAACCAGAACTACTAAAAGCACTAATACTACTCAACAGCACTACAACAAGCAATACTATTACTAGGACAAGAATAAAACTATTCCTACTATAAAAACTACTACTACAAGCATTACTACTAGCCTATCTCCCTTTAGATGACCTCACTGTCCGGCCCCATAAAACAACAACTAGTACTACCTTTAACTACCACTATGACTACAACTAAAAAGAAGTAGCATTTAGCGTCAGTTAGTGGTAGTAGGTGGAAGTTAGTGGTAGTCGTAGTGGGTGGATGCGTGTGATTGAAAGGCCTGCCAGAGGCCTCACATTCATGTAGCTTACAGAGAAATTAATCTCGTGCCAGTGGCTTTGCAAAGCCTACAAAGAAACTAATCTCGTGCCAGAGGCTTTGCTAATTTTTTGCGGCTTACAAGGAAATTAATCCCGTGCCAGAGGCCGTTCATGAATGGCACCTCCAGAGGCCTCTCAATCACATGCCTTCACCCACTATGACTACCACTAGCTACCGCTAGCTGCCACTAACTAACGCAAAATACTACTACTACTACTAATAATAATAATACTACAACAACTACTACAACTACTACTACTACTACTAATAATAATAATAATAATACTACAACAACTACTACAACTACTACTAATACTACAACAACTACTAATACTTCTACAACTACTACCAGTACTACCACTAATACTACAACTACAACAACTACTACTACCAGTACTACCAGTACTACTACTACTACTATTACTACTAACACTTCTATTAAAAGCACTACGCACTGCTGCTCTACAAAAGACAGCAAGGTTACCTTTTTTTTTTTTTGCGTGGGAATGTGGGAAATCTTGCCTAAGACATTTGTGGGGTCCGCACTCCACAATAGTGTGGGATTCTTACCCACTAAAACCCACACACCCTTCTCCCACGACGTATGTCTTCACCCCGGAACCAGTTGGGCTTTACAGTATTTCAGGGGTGTGTCATCGGAAAATACTTTTTTTAGCGTATGGCTTTTAGTGCCGGGAGTGTCCGAGGTCATGTTCGGCTCGCCAGTTTTTGTAGCTGCTTCGAGACGGACACCCAATGGGTGAGCTACAAGTACCGTTGGGGAGGGAAGTTGGAAGGTAGCGGCTGTGGCCTATAGTTATGGACCAACGCCGGCATTTGCCTCGAAGGAAGATGGGAAACCACAGAAGACCATCTTCAAGATTGCCGGCGGGGGGATTCGAACCTCCTCGCCTACCGGATGTGAGCGACTGCCAGCAGTCATGCCGTAACGACCACGGCTAACTCACCCGGTATTCTGATATTGAGAAACGATCATATTATTTAAACTTCGTATTATATATTCTTTTCGATCCATAAAATTAAACTTCTATACAAAACTATATGTATTTTGCCATCTATTGGATCTGGGGTGAACTATGCAATGACAAGTTAGCAACGTGGGACTAGAAGTCCAAACAGTTCCGTAAACAGTTGCTAGATGGCGTTAGTGCGGTGGTAGGTTTGCATTTTATTTCGTTTAGTAGTATGGAAATCTCATTCTTTGTTTCCTTCATCAGTTCACTTATTGCCGGTTTTCAATTTAGAATATGCTCGTTAACCTACCACTAACAAGGAATTACGTTAAATGGCCAAATCTGGACACTGAACTCTCTAAAACATATTTAATGTGGCGGGAATGCGCATCTCACAATCTACGCATGCGCGAGAGCCGTAAATCTTATTTAAGTAATTGCGAAACCGAATGGCCTTAGCGGTTTGCTGATGTAAAATCCTGGTAGAGGCCAGCCACTTTAAAGATGCTTTAGAGAGTTGAGTGGCCATATTTGGCCATTTAACGTAATAACTTGTTAGTGGTAAGTTAACGGGCATATTCTAAATTGAAAACCGGCAAGAAGTGAACTGATGAAAGAAACAAAGAGAGAGATTTCCTTACTACTCAAGTGACTCCTTATCCCGGGAGTCATTCGGTCGCCAGAGCCTCGTTAGTCTAAAGCAGGGTGCACCGCGTGCAGGTGAGGTTGACATTTGAGTAGGATTCCTACTCCTTGCATCCCCAACTACTCTACCACTAGCATCTCTACAAGCACTAATACTACCAACCAGAACTATTAAAAGCACTAATACTACTCAACAGCACTACAACGAGCAATACTATTACTAGGACAAGAATAAAACTATTCCTACTATAAAAACTACTACTACAAGCATTACTACTAGCCTATCTCCCTTTAGATGACCTCACTGTCCGGCCCCATAAAACAACAACTAGTACTACCTTTAACTACCACTATGACTACAACTAAAAAGAAGTAGCATTTAGCGTCAGTTAGTGGTAGTAGGTGGAAGTTAGTGGTAGTCGTAGTGGGTGGATGCGTGTGATTGAAAGGCCTGCCAGAGGCCTCACATTCATGTAGCTTACAGAGAAATTAATCTCGTGCCAGTGGCTTTGCAAAGCCTACAAAGAAACTAATCTCGTGCCAGAGGCTTTGCTAATTTTTTGCGGCTTACAAGGAAATTAATCCCGTGCCAGAGGCCGTTCATGAATGGCACCTCCAGAGGCCTCTCAATCACATGCCTTCACCCACTATGACTACCACTAGCTACCGCTAGCTGCCACTAACTAACGCAAAATACTACTACTACTACTAATAATAATAATACTACAACAACTACTACAACTACTACTACTACTACTAATAATAATAATAATACTACAACAACTACTACAATTACTACTAATACTACAACAACTACTAATACTTCTACAACTACTACCAGTACTACCACTACTACTACTAATACTACAACTACAACAACTACTACTACCAGTACTACCAGTACTACTACTACTACTACTATTACTACTAACACTTCTATTAAAAGCACTACGCACTGCTGCTCTACAAAAGACAGCAAGGTTACCTTTTTTTTTTTTTTTTTTTTTTTGCGTGGGAATGTGGGAAATCTTGCCTAAGACATTTGTGGGGGTCCGCACTCCACAATAGTGTGGGATTCTTACCCACTAAAACCCACACACCCTTCTCCCACGACGTATGTCTTCACCCCGGAACCATTTGGGCTTTACAGTATTTCAGGGGTGTGTCATCGGAAAATACTTTTTTTTAGCGTATGGCTTTTAGTGCCGGGAGTGTCCGAGGTCATGTTCGGCTCGCCAGTTTTTGTAGCTGCTTCGAGACGGACACCCAATGGGTGAGCTACAAGTACCGTTGGGGAGGGAAGTTGGAAGGTAGCGGCTGTGGCCTATAGTTATGGACCAACGCCGGCATTTGCCTCGAAGGAAGATGGGAAACCACAGAAGACCATCTTCAAGATTGCCGGCGGGGGGGATTCGAACCTCCTCGCCTACCGGATGTGAGCGACTGCCAGCAGTCATGCCGTAACGACCACGGCTAACTCACCCGGTATTCTGATATTGAGAAACGATCATATTATTTAAACTTCGTATTATATATTCTTTTCGATCCATAAAATTAAACTTCTATACAAAACTATATGTATTTTGCCATCTATTGGATCTGGGGTGAACTATGCAATGACAAGTTAGCAACGTGGGACTAGAAGTCCAAACAGTTCCGTAAACAGTTGCTAGATGGCGTTAGTGCGGTGGTAGGTTTGCATTTTATTTCGTTTAGTAGTATGGAAATCTCATTCTTTGTTTCCTTCATCAGTTCACTTATTGCCGGTTTTCAATTTAGAATATGCTCGTTAACCTACCACTAACAAGGAATTACGTTAAATGGCCAAATCTGGACACTGAACTTTCTAAAACATATTTAATGTGGCGGGAATGCGCATCTCACAATCTACGCATGCGCGAGAGCCGTAAATCTTATTTAAGTAATTGCGAACCCGAATGGCCTTAGCGGTTTGCTGATGTAAAATCCTGGTAGAGGCCAGCCACTTTAAAGATGCTTTAGAGAGTTGAGTGGCCATATTTGGCCATTTAACGTAATAACTTGTTAGTGGTAAGTTAACGGGCATATTCTAAATTGAAAACCGGCAAGAAGTGAACTGATGAAAGAAACAAAGAGAGAGATTTCCTTACTACTCAAGTGACTCCTTATCCCGGGAGTCATTCGGTCGCCAGAGCCTCGTTAGTCTAAAGCAGGGTGCACCGCGTGCAGGTGAGGTTGACATTTGAGTAGGATTCCTACTCCTTGCATCCCCAACTACTCTACCACTAGCATCTCTACAAGCACTAATACTACCAACCAGAACTACTAAAAGCACTAATACTACTCAACAGCACTACAACAAGCAATACTATTACTAGGACAAGAATAAAACTATTCCTACTATAAAAACTACTACTACAAGCATTACTACTAGCCTATCTCCCTTTAGATGACCTCACTGTCCGGCCCCATAAAACAACAACTAGTACTACCTTTAACTACCACTATGACTACAACTAAAAAGAAGTAGCATTTAGCGTCAGTTAGTGGTAGTAGGTGGAAGTTAGTGGTAGTCGTAGTGGGTGGATGCGTGTGATTGAAAGGCCTGCCAGAGGCCTCACATTCATGTAGCTTACAGAGAAATTAATCTCGTGCCAGTGGCTTTGCAAAGCCTACAAAGAAACTAATCTCGTGCCAGAGGCTTTGCTAATTTTTTGCGGCTTACAAGGAAATTAATCCCGTGCCAGAGGTCGTTCATGAATGGCACCTCCAGAGGCCTCTCAATCACATGCCTTCACCCACTATGACTACCACTAGCTACCGCTAGCTGCCACTAACTAACGCAAAATACTACTATTACTACTAATAATAATAATACTACAACAACTACTACAACTACTACTACTACTAATAATAATAATAATAATAATACTACAACAACTACTACAACTACTACTAATACTACAACAACTACTAATACTTCTGCAACTACTACCAGTACTACCACTAATACTACAACTACAACAACTACTACTACCAGTACTACCAGTACTACTACTACTACTATTACTACTAACACTTCTATTAAAAGCACTACGCACTGCTGCTCTACAAAAGACAGCAAGGTTACCTTTTTTTTTTTTTTTTTTTGCGTGGGAATGTGGGAAATCTTGCCTAAGACATTTGTGGGGGTCCGCACTCCACAATAGTGTGGGATTCTTACCCACTAAAACCCACACACCCTTCTCCCACGACGTATGTCTTCACCCCGGAACCAGTTGGGCTTTACAGTATTTCAGGGGTGTGTCATCGGAAAATACTTTTTTTTAGCGTATGGCTTTTAGTGCCGGGAGTGTCCGAGGTCATGTTCGGCTCGCCAGTTTTTGTAGCTGCTTCGAGACGGACACCCAATGGGTGAGCTACAAGTACCGTTGGGGAGGGAAGTTGGAAGGTAGCGGCTGTGGCCTATAGTTATGGACCAACGCCGGCATTTGCCTCGAAGGAAGATGGGAAACCACAGAAGACCATCTTCAAGATTGCCGGCGGGGGGATTCGAACCTCCTCGCCTACCGGATGTGAGCGACTGCCAGCAGTCATGCCGTAACGACCACGGCTAACTCACCCGGTATTCTGATATTGAGAAACGATCATATTATTTATACTTCGTATTATATATTCTTTTCGATCCATAAAATTAAACTTCTATACAAAACTATATGTATTTTGCCATCTATTGGATCTGGGGTGAACTATGCAATGACAAGTTAGCAACGTGGGACTAGAAGTCCAAACAGTTCCGTAAACAGTTGCTAGATGGCGTTAGTGCGGTGGTAGGTTTGCATTTTATTTCGTTTAGTAGTATGGAAATCTCATTCTTTGTTTCCTTCATGAGTTCACTTATTGCCGGTTTTCAATTTAGAATATGCTCGTTAACCTACCACTAACAAGGAATTACGTTAAATGGCCAAATCTGGACACTGAACTCTCTAAAACATATTTAATGTGGCGGGAATGCGCATCTCACAATCTACGCATGCGCGAGAGCCGTAAATCTTATTTAAGTAATTGCGAACCCGAATGGCCTTAGCGGTTTGCTGATGTAAAATCCTGGTAGAGGCCAGCCACTTTAAAGATGCTTTAGAGAGTTGAGTGGCCATATTTGGCCATTTAACGTAATAACTTGTTAGTGGTAAGTTAACGGGCATATTCTAAATTGAAAACCGGCAAGAAGTGAACTGATGAAAGAAACAAAGAGAGAGATTTCCTTACTACTCAAGTGACTCCTTATCCCGGGAGTCATTCGGTCGCCAGAGCCTCGTTAGTCTAAAGCAGGGTGCACCGCGTGCAGGTGAGGTTGACATTTGAGTAGGATTCCTACTCCTTGCATCCCCAACTACTCTACCACTAGCATCTCTACAAGCACTAATACTACCAACCAGAACTACTAAAAGCACTAATACTACTCAACAGCACTACAACAAGCAATACTATTACTAGGACAAGAATAAAACTATTCCTACTATAAAAACTACTACTACAAGCATTACTACTAGCCTATCTCCCTTTAGATGACCTCACTGTCCGGCCCCATAAAACAACAACTAGTACTACCTTTAACTACCACTATGACTACAACTAAAAAGAAGTAGCATTTAGCGTCAGTTAGTGGTAGTAGGTGGAAGTTAGTGGTAGTCGTAGTGGGAGGATGCGTGTGATTGAAAGGCCTGCCAGAGGCCTCACATTCATGTAGCTTACAGAGAAATTAATCTCGTGCCAGTGGCTTTGCAAAGCCTACAAAGAAACTAATCTCGTGCCAGAGGCTTTGCTAATTTTTTGCGGCTTACAAGGAAATTAATCCCGTGCCAGATGCCGTTCATGAATGGCACCTCCAGAGGCCTCTCAATCACATGCCTTCACCCACTATGACTACCACTAGCTACCGCTAGCTGCCACTAACTAACGCAAAATACTACTACTACTACTACTAATAATAATACTACAACAACTACTACAACTACTACTACTACTACTAATAATAATAATAATAATAATACTACAACAACTACTACAACTACTACTAATACTACAACAACTACTAATACTTCTACAACTACTACCAGTACTACCACTACTACTACTAATACTACAACTACAACAACTACTACTACCAGTACTACCAGTACTACTACTACTACTATTACTACTAACACTTCTATTAAAAGCACTACGCACTGCTGCTCTACAAAAGACAGCAAGGTTACCTTTTTTTTTTTTTTTTTTGCGTGGGAATGTGGGAAATCTTGCCTAAGACATTTGTGGGGGTCCGCACTCCACAATAGTGTGGGATTCTTACCCACTAAAACCCACACACCCTTCTCCCACGACGTATGTCTTCACCCCGGAACCAGTTGGGCTTTACAGTATTTCAGGGGTGTGTCATCGGAAAATACTTTTTTTTAGCGTATGGCTTTTAGTGCCGGGAGTGTCCGAGGTCATGTTCGGCTCGCCAGTTTTTGTAGCTGCTTCGAGACGGACACCCAATGGGAGAGCTACAAGTACCGTTGGGGAGGGAAGTTGGAAGGTAGCGGCTGTGGCCTATAGTTATGGACCAACGCCGGCATTTGCCTCGAAGGAAGATGGGAAACCACAGAAGACCATCTTCAAGATTGCCGGCGGGGGGATTCGAACCTCCTCGCCTACCGGATGTGAGCGACTGCCAGCAGTCATGCCGTAACGACCACGGCTAACTCACCCGGTATTCTGATATTGAGAAACGATCATATTATTTAAACTTCGTATTATATATTCTTTTCGATCCATAAAATTAAACTTCTATACAAAACTATATGTATTTTGCCATCTATTGGATCTGGGGTGAACTATGCAATGACAAGTTAGCAACGTGGGACTAAAAGTCCAAACAGTTCCGTAAACAGTTGCTAGATGGCGTTAGTGCGGTGGTAGGTTTGCATTTTATTTCGTTTAGTAGTATGGAAATCTCATTCTTTGTTTCCTTCATCAGTTCACTTATTGCCGGTTTTCAATTTAGAATATGCTCGTTAACCTACCACTAACAAGGAATTACGTTAAATGGCCAAATCTGGACACTGAACTCTCTAAAACATATTTAATGTGGCGGGAATGCGCATCTCACAATCTACGCATGCGCGAGAGCCGTAAATCTTATTTAAGTAATTGCGAACCCGAATGGCCTTAGCGGTTTGCTGATGTAAAATCCTGGTAGAGGCCAGCCACTTTAAAGATGCTTTAGAGAGTTGAGTGGCCATATTTGGCCATTTAACGTAATAACTTGTTAGTGGTAAGTTAACGGGCATATTCTAAATTGAAAACCGGCAAGAAGTGAACTGATGAAAGAAACAAAGAGAGAGATTTCCTTACTACTCAAGTGACTCCTTATCCCGGGAGTCATTCGGTCGCCAGAGCCTCGTTAGTCTAAAGCAGGGTGCACCGCGTGCAGGTGAGGTTGACATTTGAGTAGGATTCCTACTCCTTGCATCCCCAACTACTCTACCACTAGCATCTCTACAAGCACTAATACTACCAACCAGAACTACTAAAAGCACTAATACTACTCAACAGCACTACAACAAGCAATACTATTACTAGGACAAGAATAAAACTATTCCTACTATAAAAACTACTACTACAAGCATTACTACTAGCCTATCTCCCTTTAGATGACCTCACTGTCCGGCCCCATAAAACAACAACTAGTACTACCTTTAACTACCACTATGACTACAACTAAAAAGAAGTAGCATTTAGCGTCAGTTAGTGGTAGTAGGTGGAACTTAGTGGTAGTCGTAGTGGGTGGATGCGTGTGATTGAAAGGCCTGCCAGAGGCCTCACATTCATGTAGCTTACAGAGAAATTAATCTCGTGCCAGTGGCTTTGCAAAGCCTACAAAGAAACTAATCTCGTGCCAGAGGCTTTGCTAATTTTTTGCGGCTTACAAGGAAATTAATCCCGTGCCAGAGGCCGTTCATGAATGGCACCTCCAGAGGCCTCTCAATCACATGCCTTCACCCACTATGACTACCACTAGCTACCGCTAGCTGCCACTAACTAACGCAAAATACTACTACTACTACTAATAATAATAATACTACAACAACTACTACAACTACTACTACTACTACTACTACTAATAATAATAATAATACTACAACAACTACTACAACTACTACTAATACTACAACAACTACTAATACTTCTACAACTACGACCAGTACTACCACTACTACTACTAATACTACAACTACAACAACTACTGCTACCAGTACTACCAGTACTATTACTACTACTATTACTACTAACACTTCTATTAAAAGCACTACGCACTGCTGCTCTACAAAAGACAGCAAGGTTACCTTTTTTTTTTTTTTTTTTTTTTTTTGCGTGGGAATGTGGGAAATCTTGCCTAAGACATTTGTGGGGGTCCGCACTCCACAATAGTGTGGGATTCTTACCCACTAAAACCCACACACCCTTCTCCCACGACGTATGTCTTCACCCCGGAACCAGTTGGGCTTTACAGTATTTCAGGGGTGTGTCATCGGAAAATACTTTTTTTTAGCGTATGGCTTTTAGTGCCGGGAGTGTCCGAGGTCATGTTCGGCTCGCCAGTTTTTGTAGCTGCTTCGAGACGGACACCCAATGGGTGAGCTACAAGTACCGTTGGGGAGGGAAGTTGGAAGGTAGCGGCTGTGGCCTATAGTTATGGACCAACGCCGGCATTTGCCTCGAAGGAAGATGGGAAACCACAGAAGACCATTTTCAAGATTGCCGGCGGGGGGGATTCGAACCTCCTCGCCTACCGGATGTGAGCGACTGCCAGCAGTCATGCCGTAACGACCACGGCTAACTCACCCGGTATTCTGATATTGAGAAACGATCATATTATTTAAACTTCGTATTATATATTCTTTTCGATCCATAAAATTAAACTTCTATACAAAACTATATGTATTTTGCCATCTATTGGATCTGGGGTGAACTATGCAATGACAAGTTAGCAACGTGGGACTAGAAGTCCAAACAGTTCCGTAAACAGTTGCTAGATGGCGTTAGTGCGGTGGTAGGTTTGCATTTTATTTCGTTTAGTAGTATGGAAATCTCATTCTTTGTTTCCTTCATCAGTTCACTTATTGCCGGTTTTCAATTTAGAATATGCTCGTTAACCTACCACTAACAAGGAATTACGTTAAATGGCCAAATCTGGACACTGAACTCTCTAAAACATATTTAATGTGGCGGGAATGCGCATCTCACAATCTACGCATGCGCGAGAGCCGTAAATCTTATTTAAGTAATTGCGAACCCGAATGGCCTTAGCGGTTTGCTGATGTAAAATCCTGGTAGAGGCCAGGCACTTTAAAGATGCTTTAGAGAGTTGAGTGGCCATATTTGGCCATTTAACGTAATAACTTGTTAGTGGTAAGTTAACGGGCATATTCTAAATTGAAAACCGGCAAGAAGTGAACTGATGAAAGAAACAAAGAGAGAGATTTCCTTACTACTCAAGTGACTCCTTATCCCGGGAGTCATTCGGTCGCCAGAGCCTCGTTAGTCTAAAGCAGGGTGCACCGCGTGCAGGTGAGGTTGACATTTGAGTAGGATTCCTACTCCTTGCATCCCCAACTACTCTACCACTAGCATCTCTACAAGCACTAATACTACCAACCAGAACTACTAAAAGCACTAATACTACTCAACAGCACTACAACAAGCAATACTATTACTAGGACAAGAATAAAACTATTCCTACTATAAAAACTACTACTACAAGCATTACTACTAGCCTATCTCCCTTTAGATGACCTCACTGTCCGGCCCCATAAAACAACAACTAGTACTACCTTTAACTACCACTATGACTACAACTAAAAAGAAGTAGCATTTAGCGTCAGTTAGTGGTAGTAGGTGGAAGTTAGTGGTAGTCGTAGTGGGTGGATGCGTGTGATTGAAAGGCCTGCCAGAGGCCTCACATTCATGTAGCTTACAGAGAAATTTATCTCGTGCCAGTGGCTTTGCAAAGCCTACAAAGAAACTAATCTCGTGCCAGAGGCTTTGCTAATTTTTTGCGGCTTACAAGGAAATTAATCCCGTGCCAGAGGCCGTTCATGAATGGCACCTCCAGAGGCCTCTCAATCACATGCCTTCACCCACTATGACTACCACTAGCTACCGCTAGCTGCCACTAACTAACGCAAAATACTACTACTACTACTAATAATAATAATACTACAACAACTACTACAACTACTACTACTACTACTACTACTACTACTAATAATAATAATACTACAACAACTACTACAACTACTACTAATACTACAACAACTACTAATACTTCTACAACTACTACCAGTACTACCACTACTACTACTAATACTACAACTACAACAACTACTGCTACCAGTACTACCAGTACTACTACTACTACTATTACTACTAACACTTCTATTAAAAGCACTACGCACTGCTGCTCTACAAAAGACAGCAAGGTTACCTTTTTTTTTTTTTTTTTTTTGCGTGGGAATGTGGGAAATCTTGCCTAAGACATTTGTGGGGGTCCGCACTCCACAATAGTGTGGGATTCTTACCCACTAAAACCCACACACCCTTCTCCCACGACGTATGTCTTCACCCCGGAACCAGTTGGGCTTTACAGTATTTCAGGGGTGTGTCATCGGAAAATACTTTTTTTAGCGTATGGCTTTTAGTGCCGGGAGTGTCCGAGGTCATGTTCGGCTCGCCAGTTTTTGTAGCTGCTTCGAGACGGACACCCAATGGGTGAGCTACAAGTACCGTTGGGGAGGGAAGTTGGAAGGTAGCGGCTGTGGCCTATAGTTATGGACCAACGCCGGCATTTGCCTCGAAGGAAGATGGGAAACCACAGAAGACCATCTTCAAGATTGCCGGCGGGGGGATTCGAACCTCCTCGCCTACCGGATGTGAGCGACTGCCAGCAGTCATGCCGTAACGACCACGGCTAACTCACCCGGTATTCTGATATTGAGAAACGATCATATTATTTAAACTTCGTATTATATATTCTTTTCGATCCATAAAATTAAACTTCTATACAAAACTATATGTATTTTGCCATCTATTGGATCTGGGGTGAACTATGCAATGACAAGTTAGCAACGTGGGACTAAAAGTCCAAACAGTTCCGCAAACAGTTGCTAGATGGCGTTAGTGCGGTGGTAGGTTTGCATTTTATTTCGTTTAGTAGTATGGAAATCTCATTCTTTGTTTCCTTCATCAGTTCACTTATTGCCGGTTTTCAATTTAGAATATGCTCGTTAACCTACCACTAACAAGGAATTACGTTAAATGGCCAAATCTGGACACTGAACTCTCTAAAACATATTTAATGTGGCGGGAATGCGCATCTCACAATCTACGCATGCGCGAGAGCCGTAAATCTTATTTAAGTAATTGCGAACCCGAATGGCCTTAGCGGTTTGCTGATGTAAAATCCTGGTAGAGGCCAGCCACTTTAAAGATGCTTTAGAGAGTTGAGTGGCCATATTTGGCCATTTAACGTAATAACTTGTTAGTGGTAAGTTAACGGGCATATTCTAAATTGAAAACCGGCAAGAAGTGAACTGATGAAAGAAACAAAGAGAGAGATTTCCTTACTACTCAAGTGACTCCTTATCCCGGGAGTCATTCGGTCGCCAGAGCCTCGTTAGTCTAAAGCAGGGTGCACCGCGTGCAGGTGAGGTTGACATTTGAGTAGGATTCCTACTCCTTGCATCCCCAACTACTCTACCACTAGCATCTCTACAAGCACTAATACTACCAACCAGAACTACTAAAAGCACTAATACTACTCAACAGCACTACAACAAGCAATACTATTACTAGGACAAGAATAAAACTATTCCTACTATAAAAACTACTACTACAAGCATTACTACTAGCCTATCTCCCTTTAGATGACCTCACTGTCCAGCCCCATAAAACAACAACTAGTACTACCTTTAACTACCACTATGACTACAACTAAAAAGAAGTAGCATTTAGCGTCAGTTAGTGGTAGTAGGTGGAAGTTAGTGGTAGTCGTAGTGGGTGGATGCGTGTGATTGAAAGGCCTGCCAGAGGCCTCACATTCATGTAGCTTACAGAGAAATTAATCTCGTGCCAGTGGCTTTGCAAAGCCTACAAAGAAACTAATCTCGTGCCAGAGGCTTTGCTAATTTTTTGCGGCTTACAAGGAAATTAATCCCGTGCCAGAGGCCGTTCATGAATGGCACCTCCAGAGGCCTCTCAATCACATGCCTTCACCCACTATGACTACCACTAGCTACCGCTAGCTGCCACTAACTAACGCAAAATACTACTACTACTACTAATAATAATAATACTACAACAACTACTACAACTACTACTACTACTACTACTACTAATAATAATAATAATACTACAACAACTACTACAACTACTACTAATACTACAACAACTACTAATACTTCTACAACTACTACCAGTACTACCACTACTACTACTAATACTACAACTACAACAACTACTACTACCAGTACTACCAGTACTACTACTACTACTACTATTACTACTAACACTTCTATTAAAAGCACTACGCACTGCTGCTCTACAAAAGACAGCAAGGTTACCTTTTTTTTTTTTTTTTTTTTTTTTGCGTGGGAATGTGGGAAATCTTGCCTAAGACATTTGTGGGGGTCCGCACTCCACAATAGTGTGGGATTCTTACCCACTAAAACCCACACACCCTTCTCCCACGACGTATGTCTTCACCCCGGAACCAGTTGGGCTTTACAGTATTTCAGGGGTGTGTCATCGGAAAATACTTTTTTTTAGCGTATGGCTTTTAGTGCCGGGAGTGTCCGAGGTCATGTTCGGCTCGCCAGTTTTTGTAGCTGCTTCGAGACGGACACCCAATGGGTGAGCTACAAGTACCGTTGGGGAGGGAAGTTGGAAGGTAGCGGCTGTGGCCTATAGTTATGGACCAACGCCGGCATTTGCCTCGAAGGAAGATGGGAAACCACAGAAGACCATCTTCAAGATTGCCGGCGGGGGGATTCGAACCTCCTCGCCTACCGGATGTGAGCGACTGCCAGCAGTCATGCCGTAACGACCACGGCTAACTCACCCGGTATTCTGATATTGAGAAACGATCATATTATTTAAACTTCGTATTATATATTCTTTTCGATCCATAAAATTAAACTTCTATACAAAACTATATGTATTTTGCCATCTATTGGATCTGGGGTGAACTATGCAATGACAAGTTAGCAACGTGGGACTAAAAGTCCAAACAGTTCCGTAAACAGTTGCTAGATGGCGTTAGTGCGGTGGTAGGTTTGCATTTTATTTCGTTTAGTAGTATGGAAATCTCATTCTTTGTTTCCTTCATCAGTTCACTTATTGCCGGTTTTCAATTTAGAATATGCTCGTTAACCTACCACTAACAAGGAATTACGTTAAATGGCCAAATCTGGACACTGAACTCTCTAAAACATATTTAATGTGGCGGGAATGCGCATCTCACAATCTACGCATGCGCGAGAGCCGTAAATCTTATTTAAGTAATTGCGAACCCGAATGGCCTTAGCGGTTTGCTGATGTAAAATCCTGGTAGAGGCCAGCCACTTTAAAGATGCTTTAGAGAGTTGAGTGGCCATATTTGGCCATTTAACGTAATAACTTGTTAGTGGTAAGTTAACGGGCATATTCTAAATTGAAAACCGGCAAGAAGTGAACTGATGAAAGAAACAAAGAGAGAGATTTCCTTACTACTCAAGTGACTCCTTATCCCGGGAGTCATTCGGTCGCCAGAGCCTCGTTAGTCTAAAGCAGGGTGCACCGCGTGCAGGTGAGGTTGACATTTGAGTAGGATTCCTACTCCTTGCATCCCCAACTACTCTACCACTAGCATCTCTACAAGCACTAATACTACCAACCAGAACTACTAAAAGCACTAATACTACTCAACAGCACTACAACAAGCAATACTATTACTAGGACAAGAATAAAACTATTCCTACTATAAAAACTACTACTACAAGCATTACTACTAGCCTATCTCCCTTTAGATGACCTCACTGTCCGGCCCCATAAAACAACAACTAGTACTACCTTTAACTACCACTATGACTACAACTAAAAAGAAGTAGCATTTAGCGTCAGTTAGTGGTAGTAGGTGGAAGTTAGTGGTAGTCGTAGTGGGTGGATGCGTGTGATTGAAAGGCCTGCCAGAGGCCTCACATTCATGTAGCTTACAGAGAAATTAATCTCGTGCCAGTGGCTTTGCAAAGCCTACAAAGAAACTAATCTCGTGCCAGAGGCTTTGCTAATTTTTTGCGGCTTACAAGGAAATTAATCCCGTGCCAGAGGCCATTCATGAATGGCACCTCCAGAGGCCTCTCAATCACATGCCTTCACCCACTATGACTACCACTAGCTACCGCTAGCTGCCACTAACTAACGCAAAATACTACTACTACTACTAATAATAATAATACTACAACAACTACTACAACTACTACTACTACTACTACTACTACTACTAATAATACTACTACAACAACTACTAAAACTACTACTAATACTACAACAACTACTAATACTTCTACAACTACGACCAGTACTACCACTACTACTACTAATACTACAACTACAACAACTACTGCTACCAGTACTACCAGTACTACTACTACTACTATTACTACTAACACTTCTATTAAAAGCACTACGCACTGCTGCTCTACAAAAGACAGCAAGGTTACCTTTTTTTTTTTTTTTTTTTGCGTGGGAATGTGGGAAATCTTGCCTAAGACATTTGTGGGGGTCCGCACTCCACAATAGTGTGGGATTCTTACCCACTAAAACCCACACACCCTTCTCCCACGACGTATGTCTTCACCCCGGAACCAGTTGGGCTTTACAGTATTTCAGGGGTGTGTCATCGGAAAATACTTTTTTTTAGCGTATGGCTTTTAGTGCCGGGAGTGTCCGAGGTCATGTTCGGCTCGCCAGTTTTTGTAGCTGCTTCGAGACGGACACCCAATGGGTGAGCTACAAGTACCGTTGGGGAGGGAAGTTGGAAGGTAGCGGCTGTGGCCTATAGTTATGGACCAACGCCGGCATTTGCCTCGAAGGAAGATGGGAAACCACAGAAGACCATCTTCAAGATTGCCGGCGGGGGGATTCGAACCTCCTCGCCTACCGGATGTGAGCGACTGCCAGCAGTCATGCCGTAACGACCACGGCTAACTCACCCGGTATTCTGATATTGAGAAACGATCATATTATTTAAACTTCGTATTATATATTCTTTTCGATCCATAAAATTAAACTTCTATACAAAACTATATGTATTTTGCCATCTATTGGATCTGGGGTGAACTATGCAATGACAAGTTAGCAACGTGGGACTAGAAGTCCAAACAGTTCCGTAAACAGTTGCTAGATGGCGTTAGTGCGGTGGTAGGTTTGCATTTTATTTCGTTTAGTAGTATGGAAATCTCATTCTTTGTTTCCTTCATCAGTTCACTTATTGCCGGTTTTCAATTTAGAATATGCTCGTTAACCTACCACTAACAAGGAATTACGTTAAATGGCCAAATCTGGCCACTGAACTCTCTAAAACATATTTAATGTGGCGGGAATGCGCATCTCACAATCTACGCATGCGCGAGAGCCGTAAATCTTATTTAAGTAATTGCGAACCCGAATGGCCTTAGCGGTTTGCTGATGTAAAATCCTGGTAGAGGCCAGCCACTTTAAAGATGCTTTAGAGAGTTGAGTGGCCATATTTGGCCATTTAACGTAATAACTTGTTAGTGGTAAGTTAACGGGCATATTCTAAATTGAAAACCGGCAAGAAGTGAACTGATGAAAGAAACAAAGAGAGAGATTTCCTTACTACTCAAGTGACTCCTTATCCCGGGAGTCATTCGGTCGCCAGAGCCTCGTTAGTCTAAAGCAGGGTGCACCGCGTGCAGGTGAGGTTGACATTTGAGTAGGATTCCTACTCCTTGCATCCCCAACTACTCTACCACTAGCATCTCTACAAGCACTAATACTACCAACCAGAACTACTAAAAGCACTAATACTACTCAACAGCACTACAACAAGCAATACTATTACTAGGACAAGAATAAAACTATTCCTACTATAAAAACTACTACTACAAGCATTACTACTAGCCTATCTCCCTTTAGATGACCTCACTGTCCGGCCCCATAAAACAACAACTAGTACTACCTTTAACTACCACTATGACTACAACTAAAAAGAAGTAGCATTTAGCGTCAGTTAGTGGTAGTAGGTGGAAGTTAGTGGTAGTCGTAGTGGGTGGATGCGTGTGATTGAAAGGCCTGCCAGAGGCCTCACATTCATGTAGCTTACAGAGAAATTAATCTCGTGCCAGTGGCTTTGCAAAGCCTACAAAGAAACTAATCTCGTGCCAGAGGCTTTGCTAATTTTTTGCGGCTTACAAGGAAATTAATCCCGTGCCAGAGGCCGTTCATGAATGGCACCTCCAGAGGCCTCTCAATCACATGCCTTCACCCACTATGACTACCACTAGCTACCGCTAGCTGCCACTAACTAACGCAAAATACTACTACTACTACTACTAATAATAATAATACAACAACTACTACAACTACTACTACTACTACTAATAATAATAATAATACTACAACAACTACTACAACTACTACTAATACTACAACAACTACTAATACTTCTACAACTACTACCAGTACTACCACTACTACTACTAATACTACAACTGCAACAACTACTACTACCAGTACTACCAGTACTACTACTACTACTATTACTACTAACACTTCTATTAAAAGCACTACGCACTGCTGCTCTACAAAAGACAGCAAGGTTACCTTTTTTTTTTTTTTGCGTGGGAATGTGGGAAATCTTGCCTAAGACATTTGTGGGGGTCCGCACTCCACAATAGTGTGGGATTCTTACCCACTAAAACCCACACACCCTTCTCCCACGACGTATGTCTTCACCCCGGAACCAGTTGGGCTTTACAGTATTTCAGGGGTGTGTCATCGGAAAATACTTTTTTTAGCGTATGGCTTTTAGTGCCGGGAGTGTCCGAGGTCATGTTCGGCTCGCCAGTTTTTGTAGCTGCTTCGAGACGGACACCCAATGGGTGAGCTACAAGTACCGTTGGGGAGGGAAGTTGGAAGGTAGCGGCTGTGGCCTATAGTTATGGACCAACGCCGGCATTTGCCTCGAAGGAAGATGGGAAACCACAGAAGACCATCTTCAAGATTGCCGGCGGGGGGATTCGAACCTCCTCGCCTACCGGATGTGAGCGACTGCCAGCAGTCATGCCGTAACGACCACGGCTAACTCACCCGGTATTCTGATATTGAGAAACGATCATATTATTTAAACTTCGTATTATATATTCTTTTCGATCCATAAAATTAATCTTCTATACAAAACTATATGTATTTTGCCATCTATTGGATCTGGGGTGAACTATGCAATGACAAGTTAGCAACGTGGGACTAAAAGTCCAAACAGTTCCATAAACAGTTGCTAGATGGCGTTAGTGCGGTGGTAGGTTTGCATTTTATTTCGTTTAGTAGTATGGAAATCTCATTCTTTGTTTCCTTCATCAGTTCACTTATTGCCGGTTTTCAATTTAGAATATGCTCGTTAACCTACCACTAACAAGGAATTACGTTAAATGGCCAAATCTGGACACTGAACTCTCTAAAACATATTTAATGTGGCGGGAATGCGCATCTCACAATCTACGCATGCGCGAGAGCCGTAAATCTTATTTAAGTAATTGCGAACCCGAATGGCCTTAGCGGTTTGCTGATGTAAAATCCTGGTAGAGGCCAGCCACTTTAAAGATGCTTTAGAGAGTTGAGTGGCCATATTTGGCCATTTAACGTAATAACTTGTTAGTGGTAAGTTAACGGGCATATTCTAAATTGAAAACCGGCAAGAAGTGAACTGATGAAAGAAACAAAGAGAGAGATTTCCTTACTACTCAAGTGACTCCTTATCCCGGGAGTCATTCGGTCGCCAGAGCCTCGTTAGTCTAAAGCAGGGTGCACCGCGTGCAGGTGAGGTTGACATTTGAGTAGGATTCCTACTCCTTGCATCCCCAACTACTCTACCACTAGCATCTCTACAAGCACTAATACTACCAACCAGAACTACTAAAAGCACTAATACTACTCAACAGCACTACAACAAGCAATACTATTACTAGGACAAGAATAAAACTATTCCTACTATAAAAACTACTACTACAAGCATTACTACTAGCCTATCTCCCTTTAGATGACCTCACTGTCCGGCCCCATAAAACAACAACTAGTACTACCTTTAACTACCACTATGACTACAACTAAAAAGAAGTAGCATTTAGCGTCAGTTAGTGGTAGTAGGTGGAAGTTAGTGGTAGTCGTAGTGGGTGGATGCGTGTGATTGAAAGGCCTGCCAGAGGCCTCACATTCATGTAGCTTACAGAGAAATTAATCTCGTGCCAGTGGCTTTGCAAAGCCTACAAAGAAACTAATCTCGTGCCAGAGGCTTTGCTAATTTTTTGCGGCTTACAAGGAAATTAATCCCGTGCCAGAGGCCGTTCATGAATGGCACCTCCAGAGGCCTCTCAATCACATGCCTTCACCCACTATGACTACCACTAGCTACCGCTAGCTGCCACTAACTAACGCAAAATACTACTACTACTAATAATAATAATAATACTACAACAACTACTACAACTACTACTACTACTACTACTAATAATAATAATAATACTACAACAACTACTACAACTACTACTAATACTACAACAACTACTAATACTTCTACAACTACTACCAGTACTACCACTACTACTAATACTACAACTACAACAACTACTACTACCAGTACTACCAGTACTACTACTACTACTATTACTACTAACACTTCTATTAAAAGCACTACGCACTGCTGCTCTACAAAAGACAGCAAGGATACCTTTTTTTTTTTTTTGCTTGGGAATGTGGGAAATCTTGCCTAAGACATTTGTGGGGGTCCGCACTCCACAATAGTGTGGGATTCTTACCCACTAAAACCCACACACCCTTCTCCCACGACGTATGTCTTCACCCCGGAACCAGTTGGGCTTTACAGTATTTCAGGGGTGTGTCATCGGAAAATACTTTTTTTAGCGTATGGCTTTTAGTGCCGGGAGTGTCCGAGGTCATGTTCGGCTCGCCAGTTTTTGTAGCTGCTTCGAGACGGACACCCAATGGGTGAGCTACAAGTACCGTTGGGGAGGGAAGTTGGAAGGTAGCGGCTGTGGCCTATAGTTATGGACCAACGCCGGCATTTGCCTCGAAGGAAGATGGGAAACCACAGAAGACCATCTTCAAGATTGCCGGCGGGGGGATTCGAACCTCCTCGCCTACCGGATGTGAGCGACTGCCAGCATTCATGCCGTAACGACCACGGCTAACTCACCCGGTATTCTGATATTGAGAAACGATCATATTATTTAAACTTCGTATTATATATTCTTTTCGATCCATAAAATTAAACTTCTATACAAAACTATATGTATTTTGCCATCTATTGGATCTGGGGTGAACTATGCAATGACAAGTTAGCAACGTGGGACTAAAAGTCCAAACAGTTCCGTAAACAGTTGCTAGATGGCGTTAGTGCGGTGGCAGGTTTGCATTTTATTTCGTTTAGTAGTATGGAAATCTCATTCTTTGTTTCCTTCATCAGTTCACTTATTGCCGGTTTTCAATTTAGAATATGCTCGTTAACCTACCACTAACAAGGAATTACGTTAAATGGCCAAATCTGGACACTGAACTCTCTAAAACATATTTAATGTGGCGGGAATGCGCATCTCACAATCTACGCATGCGCGAGAGCCGTAAATCTTATTTAAGTAATTGCGAACCCGAATGGCCTTAGCGGTTTGCTGATGTAAAATCCTGGTAGAGGCCAGCCACTTTAAAGATGCTTTAGAGAGTTGAGTGGCCATATTTGGCCATTTAACGTAATAACTTGTTAGTGGTAAGTTAACGGGCATATTCTAAATTGAAAACCGGCAAGAAGTGAACTGATGAAAGAAACAAAGAGAGAGATTTCCTTACTACTCAAGTGACTCCTTATCCCGGGAGTCATTCGGTCGCCAGAGCCTCGTTAGTCTAAAGCAGGGTGCACCGCGTGCAGGTGAGGTTGACATTTGAGTAGGATTCCTACTCCTTGCATCCCCAACTACTCTACCACTAGCATCTCTACAAGCACTAATACTACCAACCAGAACTACTAAAAGCACTAATACTACTCAACAGCACTACAACAAGCAATACTATTACTAGGACAAGAATAAAACTATTCCTACTATAAAAACTACTACTACAAGCATTACTACTAGCCTATCTCCCTTTAGATGACCTCACTGTCCGGCCCCATAAAACAACAACTAGTACTACCTTTAACTACCACTATGACTACAACTAAAAAGAAGTAGCATTTAGCGTCAGTTAGTGGTAGTAGGTGGAAGTTAGTGGTAGTCGTAGTGGGTGGATGCGTGTGATTGAAAGGCCTGCCAGAGGCCTCACATTCATGTAGCTTACAGAGAAATTAATCTCGTGCCAGTGGCTTTGCAAAGCCTACAAAGAAACTAATCTCGTGCCAGAGGCTTTGCTAATTTTTTGCGGCTTACAAGGAAATTAATCCCGTGCCAGAGGCCGTTCATGAATGGCACCTCCAGAGGCCTCTCAATCACATGCCTTCACCCACTATGACTACCACTAGCTACCGCTAGCTGCCACTAACTAACGCAAAATACTACTACTACTACTAATAATAATAATACTACAACAACTACTACAACTACTACTACTACTACTACTACTACTAATAATAATACTACAACAACTACTACAACTACTACTAATACTACAACAACTACTACTACTTCTACAACTACTACCAGTACTACCACTACTACTACTAATACTACAACTACAACAACTACTACTACCAGTACTACCAGTACTACTACTACTACTATTACTACTAACACTTCTATTAAAAGCACTACGCACTGCTGCTCTACAAAAGACAGCAAGGATACCTTTTTTTTTTTTTTTTGCTTGGGAATGTGGGAAATCTTGCCTAAGACATTTGTGGGGTCCGCACTCCACAATAGTGTGGGATTCTTACCCACTAAAACCCACACACCCTTCTCCCACGACGTATGTCTTCACCCCGGAACCAGTTGGGCTTTACAGTATTTCAGGGGTGTGTCATCGGAAAATACTTTTTTTAGCGTATGGCTTTTAGTGCCGGGAGTGTCCGAGGTCATGTTCGGCTCGCCAGTTTTTGTAGCTGCTTCGAGACGGACACCCAATGGGTGAGCTACAAGTACCGTTGGGGAGGGAAGTTGGAAGGTAGCGGCTGTGGCCTATAGTTATGGACCAACGCCGGCATTTGCCTCGAAGGAAGATGGGAAACCACAGAAGACCATCTTCAAGATTGCCGGCGGGGGGATTCGAACCTCCTCGCCTACCGGATGTGAGCGACTGCCAGCAGTCATGCCGTAACGACCACGGCTAACTCACCCGGTATTCTGATATTGAGAAACGATCATATTATTTAAACTTCGTATTATATATTCTTTTCGATCCATAAAATTAAACTTCTATACAAAACTATATGTATTTTGCCATCTATTGGATCTGGGGTGAACTATGCAATGACAAATTAGCAACGTGGGACTAAAAGTCCAAACAGTTCCGTAAACAGTTGCTAGATGGCGTTAGTGCGGTGGTAGGTTTGCATTTTATTTCGTTTAGTAGTATGGAAATCTCATTCTTTGTTTCCTTCATCAGTTCACTTATTGCCGGTTTTCAATTTAGAATATGCTCGTTAACCTACCACTAACAAGGAATTATGTTAAATGGCCAAATCTGGACACTGAACTCTCTAAAACATATTTAATGTGGCGGGAATGCGCATCTCACAATCTACGCATGCGCGAGAGCCGTAAATCTTATTTAAGTAATTGCGAACCCGAATGGCCTTAGCGGTTTGCTGATGTAAAATCCTGGTAGAGGCCAGCCACTTTAAAGATGCTTTAGAGAGTTGAGTGGCCATATTTGGCCATTTAACGTAATAACTTGTTAGTGGTAAGTTAACGGGCATATTCTAAATTGAAAACCGGCAAGAAGTGAACTGATGAAAGAAACAAAGAGAGAGATTTCCTTACTACTCAAGTGACTCCTTATCCCGGGAGTCATTCGGTCGCCAGAGCCTCGTTAGTCTAAAGCAGGGTGCACCGCGTGCAGGTGAGGTTGACATTTGAGTAGGATTCCTACTCCTTGCATCCCCAACTACTCTACCACTAGCATCTCTACAAGCACTAATACAACCAAGCAGAACTACTAAAAGCACTAATACTACTCAACAGCACTACAACAAGCAATACTATTTATAGGACAAGAATAAAACTATTCCTACTATAAAAACTACTACTACAAGCATTACTACTAGCCTATCTCCCTTTAGATGACCTCACTGTCCGGCCCCATAAAACAACAACTAGTACTACCTTTAACTACCACTATGACTACAACTAAAAAGAAGTAGCATTTAGCGTCAGTTAGTGGTAGTAGGTGGAAGTTAGTGGTAGTCGTAGTGGGTGGATGCGTGTGATTGAAAGGCCTGCCAGAGGCCTCACATTCATGTAGCTTACAGAGAAATTAATCTCGTGCCAGTGGCTTTGCAAAGCCTACAAAGAAACTAATCTCGTGCCAGAGGCTTTGCTAATTTTTTGCGGCTTACAAGGAAATTAATCCCGTGCCAGAGGCCGTTCATGAATGGCACCTCCAGAGGCCTCTCAATCACATGCCTTCACCCACTATGACTACCACTAGCTACCGCTAGCTGCCACTAACTAACGCAAAATACTACTACTACTACTAATAATAATAATACTACAACAACTACTCCAACTACTACTACTACTACTAATAATAATAATAATACTACAACAACTACTACAACTACTACTAATACTACAACAACTACTAATACTTCTACAACTACTACCAGTACTACCACTACTACTAATACTACAACTACAACAACTACTACTACCAGTACTACCAGTACTACTACTACTACTATTACTACTAACACTTCTATTAAGAGCACTACGCACTGCTGCTCTACAAAAGACAGCAAGGTTACCTTTTTTTTTTTTTTTTTTGCGTGGGAATGTGGGAAATCTTGCCTAAGACATTTGTGGGGGTCCGCACTCCACAATAGTGTGGGATTCTTACCCACTAAACCCCACACACCCTTCTCCCACGACGTATGTCTTCACACCGGAACCAGTTGGGCTTTACAGTATTTCAGGGGTGTGTCATCGGAAAATACTTTTTTTAGCGTATGGCTTTTAGTGCCGGGAGTGTCCGAGGTCATGTTCGGCTCGCTAGTTTTTGTAGCTGCTTCGAGACGGACACCCAATGGGTGAGCTACAAGTACCGTTGGGGAGGGAAGTTGGAAGGTAGCGGCTGTGGCCTATAGTTATGGACCAACGCCGGCATTTGCCTCGAAGAAAGATGGGAAACCACAGAAGACCATCTTCAAGATTGCCGGCGGGGGGGATTCGAACCTCCTCGCCTACCGGATGTGAGCGACTGCCAGCAGTCATGCCGTAACGACCACGGCTAACTCACCCGGTATTCTGATATTGAGAAACGATCATATTATTTAAACTTCGTATTATATATTCTTTTCGATCCATAAAATTAAACTTCTATACAAAACTATATGTATTTTGCCATCTATTGGATCTGGGGTGAACTATGCAATGACAAGTTAGCAACGTGGGACTAGAAGTCCAAACAGTTCCGTAAACAGTTGCTAGATGGCGTTAGTGCGGTGGTAGGTTTGCATTTTATTTCGTTTAGTAGTATGGAAATCTCATTCTTTGTTTCCTTCATGAGTTCACTTATTGCCGGTTTTCAATTTAGAATATGCTCGTTAACCTACCACTAACAAGGAATTACGTTAAATGGCCAAATCTGGACACTGAACTCTCTAAAACATATTTAATGTGGCGGGAATGCGCATCTCACAATCTACGCATGCGCGAGAGCCGTAAATCTTATTTAAGTAATTGCGAACCCGAATGGCCTTAGCGGTTTGCTGATGTAAAATCCTGGTAGAGGCCAGCCACTTTAAAGATGCTTTAGAGAGTTGAGTGGCCATATTTGGCCATTTAACGTAATAACTTGTTAGCGGTAAGTTAACGGGCATATTCTAAATTGAAAACCGGCAAGAAGTGAACTGATGAAAGAAACGAAGAGAGAGATTTCCTTACTACTCAAGTGACTCCTTATCCCGGGAGTCATTCGGTCGCCAGAGCCTCGTTAGTCTAAAGCAGGGTGCACCGCGTGCAGGTGAGGTTGACATTTGAGTAGGATTCCTACTCCTTGCATCCCCAACTACTCTACCACTAGCATCTCTACAAGCACTAATACAACCAAGCAGAACTACTAAAAGCACTAATACTACTCAACAGCACTACAACAAGCAATACTATTTATAGGACAAGAATAAAACTATTCCTACTATAAAAACTACTACTACAAGCATTACTACTAGCCTATCTCCCTTTAGATGACCTCACTGTCCGGCCCCATAAAACAACAACTAGTACTACCTTTAACTACCACTATGACTACAACTAAAAAGAAGTAGCATTTAGCGTCAGTTAGTGGTAGTAGGTGGAAGTTAGTGGTAGTCGTAGTGGGTGGATGCGTGTGATTGAAAGGCCTGCCAGAGGCCTCACATTCATGTAGCTTACAGAGAAATTAATCTCGTGCCAGTGGCTTTGCAAAGCCTACAAAGAAACTAATCTCGTGCCAGAGGCTTTGCTAATTTTTTGCGGCTTACAAGGAAATTAATCCCGTGCCAGAGGCCGTTCATGAATGGCACCTCCAGAGGCCTCTCAATCACATGCCTTCACCCACTATGACTACCACTAGCTACCGCTAGCTGCCACTAACTAACGCAAAATACTACTACTACTACTAATAATAATAATACTACAACAACTACTCCAACAACTACTACTACTACTACTAATAATAATAATAATACTACAACAACTACTACAACTACTACTAATACTACAACAACTACTAATACTTCTACAACTACTACCAGTACTACCACTACTACTACTAATACTACAACTACAACAACTACTACTACCAGTACTACCAGTACTACTACTACTACTATTACTACTAACACTTCTATTAAAAGCACTACGCACTGCTGCTCTACAAAAGACAGCAAGGTTACCTTTTTTTTTTTTTTTTTTTTTTGCGTGGGAATGTGGGAAATCTTGCCTAAGACATTTGTGGGGGTCCGCACTCCACAATAGTGTGGGATTCTTACTCACTAAAACCCACACACCCTTCTCCCACGACGTATGTCTTCACCCCGGAACCAGTTGGGCTTTACAGTATTTCAGGGGTGTGTCATCGGAAAATACTTTATTTTAGCGTATGGCTTTTAGTGCCGGGAGTGTCCGAGGTCATGTTCGGCTCGCCAGTTTTTGTAGCTGCTTCGAGACGGACACCCAATGGGTGAGCTACAAGTACCGTTGGGGAGGGAAGTTGGAAGGTAGCGGCTGTGGCCTATAGTTATGGACCAACGCCGGCATTTGCCTCGAAGGAAGATGGGAAACCACAGAAGACCATCTTCAAGATTGCCGGCGGGGGGATTCGAACCTCCTCGCCTACCGGATGTGAGCGACTGCCAGCAGTCATGCCGTAACGACCACGGCTAACTCACCCGGTATTCTGATATTGAGAAACGATCATATTATTTAAACTTCGTATTATATATTCTTTTCGATCCATAAAATTAAACTTCAATACAAAACTATATGTATTTTGCCATCTATTGGATCTGGGGTGAACTATGCAATGACAAGTAAGCAGCGTGGGACTAGAAGTCCAAACAGTTCCGTAAACAGTTGCTAGATGGCGTTAGTGCGGTGGTAGGTTTGCATTTTATTTCGTTTAGTTGTATGGAAATCTCATTCTTTGTTTCCTTCATCAGTTCACTTATTGCCGGTTTTCAATTTAGAATATGCTCGTTAACCTACCACTAACAAGGAATTACGTTAAATGGCCAAATCTGGACATTGAACTATCTAAAACATATTTAATGTGGCGGGAATGCGCATCTCACAATCTACGCATGCGCGAGAGCCGTAAATCTTATTTAAGTAATTGCGAACCCGAATGGCCTTAGCGGTTTGCTGATGTAAAATCCTGGTAGAGGCCAGCCACTTTAAAGATGCTTTAGAGAGTTGAGTGGCCATATTTGGCCATTTAACGTAATAACTTGTTTGTGGTAAGTTAACGGGCATATTCTAAATTGAAAACCGGCAAGAAGTGAACTGATGAAAGAAACAAAGAGAGAGATTTCCTTACTACTCAAGTGACTCCTTATCCCGGGAGTCATTCGGTCGCCAGAGCCTCGTTAGTCTAAAGCAGGGTGCACCGCGTGCAGGTGAGGTTGACATTTGAGTAGGATTCCTACTCCTTGCATCCCCAACTACTCTACCACTAGCATCTCTACAAGCACTAATACTACCAACCAGAACTACTAAAAGCACTAATACTACTCAACAGCACTACAACAAGCAATACTATTACTAGGACAAGAATAAAACTATTCCTACTATAAAAACTACTACTACAAGCATTACTACTAGCCTATCTCCCTTTAGATGACCTCACTGTCCGGCCCCATAAAACAACAACTAGTACTACCTTTAACTACCACTATGACTACAACTAAAAAGAAGTAGCATTTAGCGTCAGTTAGTGGTAGTAGGTGGAAGTTAGTGGTAGTCGTAGTGGGTGGATGCGTGTGATTGAAAGGCCTGCCAGAGGCCTCACATTCATGTAGCTTACAGAGAAATTAATCTCGTGCCAGTGGCATTGCAAAGCCTACAAAGAAACTAATCTCGTGCCAGAGGCTTTGCTAATTTTTTGCGGCTTACAAGGAAATTAATCCCGTGCCAGAGGCCGTTCATGAATGGCACCTCCAGAGGCCTCTCAATCACATGCCTTCACCCACTATGACTACCACTAGCTACCGCTAGCTGCCACTAACTAACGCAAAATACTACTACTACTAATAATAATAATAATACTACAACAACTACTCCAACAACTACTACTACTACTAATAATAATAATAATAATACTACAACAACTACTACAACTACTACTAATACTACAACAACTACTAATACTTCTACAACTACTACCAGTACTACCACTACTACTACTAATACTACAACTACAACAACTACTACTACCAGTACTACCAGTACTACTACTACTACTATTACTACTAACACTTCTATTAAAAGCACTACGCACTGCTGCTCTACAAAAGACAGCAAGGTTACCTTTTTTTTTTTTTTGCGTGGGAATGTGGGAAATCTTGCCTAAGACATTTGTGGGGGTCCGCACTCCACAATAGTGTGGGATTCTTACCCACTAAACCCCACACACCCTTCTCCCACGACGTATGTCTTCACCCCGGAACCAGTTGGGCTTTACAGTATTTCAGGGGTGTGTCATCGGAAAATACTTTTTTTTAGCGTATGGCTTTTAGTGCCGGGAGTGTCCGAGGTCATGTTCGGCTCGCCAGTTTTTGTAGCTGCTTCGAGACGGACACCCAATGGGTGAGCTACAAGTACCGTTGGGGAGGGAAGTTGGAAGGTAGCGGCTGTGGCCTATAGTTATGGACCAACGCCGGCATTTGCCTCGAAGGAAGATGGGAAACCACAGAAGACCATCTTCAAGATTGCCGGCGGGGGGGATTCGAACCTCCTCGCCTACCGGATGTGAGCGACTGCCAGCAGTCATGCCGTAACGACCACGGCTAACTCACCCGGTATTCTGATATTGAGAAACGATCATATTATTTAAACTTCGTATTATATATTCTTTTCGATCCATAAAATTAAACTTCTATACAAAACTATATGTATTTTGCCATCTATTGGATCTGGGGTGAACTATGCAATGACAAGTTAGCAACGTGGGACTAGAAGTCCAAACAGTTCCGTAAACAGTTGCTAGATGGCGTTAGTGCGGTGGTAGGTTTGCATTTTATTTCGTTTAGTAGTATGGAAATCTCATTCTTTGTTTCCTTCATGAGTTCACTTATTGCCGGTTTTCAATTTAGAATATGCTCGTTAACCTACCACTAACAAGGAATTACGTTAAATGGCCAAATCTGGACACTGAACTCTCTAAAACATATTTAATGTGGCGGGAATGCGCATCTCACAATCTACGCATGCGCGAGAGCCGTAAATCTTATTTAAGTAATTGCGAACCCGAATGGCCTTAGCGGTTTGCTGATGTAAAATCCAGGTAGAGGCCAGCCACTTTAAAGATGCTTTAGAGAGTTGAGTGGCCATATTTGGCCATTTAACGTAATAACTTGTTAGTGGTAAGTTAACGGGCATATTCTAAATTGAAAACCGGCAAGAAGTGAACTGATGAAAGAAACAAAGAGAGAGATTTCCTTACTACTCAAGTGACTCCTTATCCCGGGAGTCATTCGGTCGCCAGAGCCTCGTTAGTCTAAAGCAGGGTGCACCGCGTGCAGGTGAGGTTGACATTTGAGTAGGATTCCTACTCCTTGCATCCCCAACTACTCTACCACTAGCATCTCTACAAGCACTAATACTACCAACCAGAACTACTAAAAGCACTAATACTACTCAACAGCACTACAACAAGCAATACTATTACTAGGACAAGAATAAAACTATTCCTACTATAAAAACTACTACTACAAGCATTACTACTAGCCTATCTCCCTTTAGATGACCTCACTGTCCGGCCCCATAAAACAACAACTAGTACTACCTTTAACTACCACTATGACTACAACTAAAAAGAAGTAGCATTTAGCGTCAGTTAGTGGTAGTAGGTGGAAGTTAGTGGTAGTCGTAGTGGGTGGATGCGTGTGATTGAAAGGCCTGCCAGAGGCCTCACATTCATGTAGCTTACAGAGAAATTAATCTCGTGCCAGTGGCTTTGCAAAGCCTACAAAGAAACTAATCTCGTGCCAGAGGCTTTGCTAATTTTTTGCGGCTTACAAGGAAATTAATCCCGTGCCAGATGCCGTTCATGAATGGCACCTCCAGAGGCCTCTCAATCACATGCCTTCACCCACTATGACTACCACTAGCTACCGCTAGCTGCCACTAACTAACGCAAAATACTACTACTACTACTACTAATAATAATACTACAACAACTACTACAACTACTACTACTACTACTACTACTAATAATAATAATACTACAACAACTACTACAACTACTACTAATACTACAACAACTACTACTACTTCTACAACTACTACCAGTACTACCACTACTACTACTAATACTACAACTACAACAACTACTACTACCAGTACTACCAGTACTACTACTACTACTATTACTACTAACACTTCTATTAAAAGCACTACGCACTGCTGCTCTACAAAAGACAGCAAGGTTACCTTTTTTTTTTTTTTTTTTTTTGCGTGGGAATGTGGGAAATCTTGCCTAAGACATTTGTGGGGGTCCGCACTCCACAATAGTGTGGGATTCTTACCCACTAAAACCCACACACCCTTCTCCCACGACGTATGTCTTCACCCCGGAACCAGTTGGGCTTTACAGTATTTCAGGGGTGTGTCATCGGAAAATACTTTTTTTTAGCGTATGGCTTTTAGTGCCGGGAGTGTCCGAGGTCATGTTCGGCTCGCCAGTTTTTGTAGCTGCTTCGAGACGGACACCCAATGGGTGAGCTACAAGTACCGTTGGGGAGGGAAGTTGGAAGGTAGCGGCTGTGGCCTATAGTTATGGACCAACGCCGGCATTTGCCTCGAAGGAAGATGGGAAACCACAGAAGACCATCTTCAAGATTGCCGGCGGGGGGATTCGAACCTCCTCGCCTACCGGATGTGAGCGACTGCCAGCAGTCATGCCGTAACGACCACGGCTAACTCACCCGGTATTTTGATATTGAGAAACGATCATATTATTTAAACTTCGTATTATATATTCTTTTCGATCCATAAAATTAAACTTCTATACAAAACTATATGTATTTTGCCATCTATTGGATCTGGGGTGAACTATGCAATGACAAGTTAGCAACGTGGGACTAGAAGTCCAAACAGTTCCGTAAACAGTTGCTAGATGGCGTTAGTGCGGTGGTAGGTTTGCATTTTATTTCGTTTAGTAGTATGGAAATCTCATTCTTTGTTTCCTTCATCAGTTCACTTATTGCCGGTTTTCAATTTAGAATATGCTCGTTAACCTACCACTAACAAGGAATTACGTTAAATGGCCAAATCTGGACACTGAACTCTCTAAAACATATTTAATGTGGCGGGAATGCGCATCTCACAATCTACGCATGCGCGAGAGCCGTAAATCTTATTTAAGTAATTGCGAACCCGAATGGCCTTAGCGGTTTGCTGATGTAAAATCCTGGTAGAGGCCAGCCACTTTAAAGATGCTTTAGAGAGTTGAGTGGCCATATTTGGCCATTTAACGTAATAACTTGTTAGTAGTAAGTTAACGGGCATATTCTAAATTGAAAACCGGCAAGAAGTGAACTGATGAAAGAAACAAAGAGAGAGATTTCCTTACTACTCAAGTGACTCCTTATCCCGGGAGTCATTCGGTCGCCAGAGCCTCGTTAGTCTAAAGCAGGGTGCACCGCGTGCAGGTGAGGTTGACATTTGAGTAGGATTCCTACTCCTTGCATCCCCAACTACTCTACCACTAGCATCTCTACAAGCACTAATACTACCAACCAGAACTACTAAAAGCACTAATACTACTCAACAGCACTACAACAAGCAATACTATTACTAGGACAAGAATAAAACTATTCCTACTATAAAAACTACTACTACAAGCATTACTACTAGCCTATCTCCCTTTAGATGACCTCACTGTCCGGCCCCATAAAACAACAACTAGTACTACCTTTAACTACCACTATGACTACAACTAAAAAGAAGTAGCATTTAGCGTCAGTTAGTGGTAGTAGGTGGAAGTTAGTGGTAGTCGTAGTGGGTGGATGCGTGTGATTGAAAGGCCTGCCAGAGGCCTCACATTCATGTAGCTTACAGAGAAATTAATCTCGTGCCAGTGGCTTTGCAAAGCCTACAAAGAAACTAATCTCGTGCCAGAGGCTTTGCTAATTTTTTGCGGCTTACAAGGAAATTAATCCCGTGCCAGAGGCCGTTCATGAATGGCACCTCCAGAGGCCTCTCAATCACATGCCTTCACCCACTATGACTACCACTAGCTACCGCTAGCTGCCGCTAACTAACGCAAAATACTACTACTACTACTAATAATAATAATACTACAACAACTACTACTACTACTACTACTACTACTACTAATAATAATAATAATAATAATACAACAACTACTACAACTACTACTAATACTACAACAACTACTAATACTTCTACAACTACTACCAGTACTACCACTACTACTAATACTACAACTACAACAACTACTACTACCAGTACTACCAGTACTACTACTACTACTATTACTACTAACACTTCTATTAAAAGCACTACGCACTGCTGCTCTACAAAAGACAGCAAGGATACCTTTTTTTTTTTTTTTTTGCTTGGGAATGTGGGAAATCTTGCCTAAGACATTTGTGGGGGTCCGCACTCCACAATAGTGTGGGATTCTTACCCACTAAAACCCACACACCCTTCTCCCACGACGTATGTCTTCACCCCGGAACCAGTTGGGCTTTACAGTATTTCAGGGGTGTGTCATCGGAAAATACTTTTTTTAGCGTATGGCTTTTAGTGCCGGGAGTGTCCGAGGTCATGTTCGGCTCGCCAGTTTTTGTAGCTGCTTCGAGACGGACACCCAATGGGTGAGCTACAAGTACCGTTGGGGAGGGAAGTTGGAAGGTAGCGGCTGTGGCCTATAGTTATGGACCAACGCCGGCATTTGCCTCGAAGGAAGATGGGAAACCACAGAAGACCATCTTCAAGATTTCCGGCGGGGGGATTCGAACCTCCTCGCCTACCGGATGTGAGCGACTGCCAGCAGTCATGCCGTAACGACCACGGCTAACTCACCCGGTATTCTGATATTGAGAAACGATCATATTATTTAAACTTCGTATTATATATTCTTTTCGATCCATAAAATTAAACTTCTATACAAAACTATATGTATTTTGCCATCTATTGGATCTGGGGTGAACTATGCAATGACAAATTAGCAACGTGGGACTAAAAGTCCAAACAGTTCCGTCAACAGTTGCTAGATGGCGTTAGTGCGGTGGTAGGTTTGCATTTTATTTCGTTTAGTAGTATGGAAATCTCATTCTTTGTTTCCTTCATCAGTTCACTTATTGCCGGTTTTCAATTTAGAATATGCTCGTTAACCTACCACTAACAAGGATTTACGTTAAATGGCCAAATCTGGACACTGAACTATCTAAAACATATTTAATGTGGCGGGAATGCGCATCTCACAATCTACGCATGCGCGAGAGCCGTAAATCTTATTTAAGTAATTGCGAACCCGAATGGCCTTAGCGGTTTGCTGATGTAAAATCCTGGTAGAGGCCAGCCACTTTAAAGATGCTTTAGAGAGTTGAGTGGCCATATTTGGCCATTTAACGTAATAACTTGTTTGTGGTAAGTTAACGGGCATATTCTAAATTGAAAACCGGCAAGAAGTGAACTGATGAAAGAAACAAAGAGAGAGATTTCCTTACTACTCAAGTGACTCCTTATCCCGGGAGTCATTCGGTCGCCAGAGCCTCGTTAGTCTAAAGCAGGGTGCACCGCGTGCAGGTGAGGTTGACTTTTGAGTAGGATTCCTACTCCTTGCATCCCCAACTACTCTACCACTAGCATCTCTACAAGCACTAATACTACCAACCAGAACTACTAAAAGCACTAATACTACTCAACAGCACTACAACAAGCAATACTATTACTAGGACAAGAATAAAACTATTCCTACTATAAAAACTACTACTACAAGCATTACTACTAGCCTATCTCCCTTTAGATGACCTCACTGTCCGGCCCCATAAAACAACAACTAGTACTACCTTTAACTACCACTATGACTACAACTAAAAAGAAGTAGCATTTAGCGTCAGTTAGTGGTAGTAGGTGGAAGTTAGTGGTAGTCGTAGTGGGTGGATGCGTGTGATTGAAAGGCCTGCCAGAGGCCTCACATTCATGTAGCTTACAGAGAAATTAATCTCGTGCCAGTGGCTTTGCAAAGCCTACAAAGAAACTAATCTCGTGCCAGAGGCTTTGCTAATTTTTTGCGGCTTACAAGGAAATTAATCCCGTGCCAGAGGCCGTTCATGAATGGCACCTCCAGAGGCCTCTCAATCACATGCCTTCACCCACTATGACTACCACTAGCTACCGCTAGCTGCCACTAACTAACGCAAAATACTACTACTACTAATAATAATAATAATACTACAACAACTACTCCAACTACTACTACTACTACTAATAATAATAATAATAATACTACAACAACTACTACAACTACTACTAATACTACAACAACTACTAATACTTCTACAACTACTACCAGTACTACCACTACTACTACTAATACTACAACTACAACAACTACTTCTACCAGTACTACCAGTACTACTACTACTACTATTACTACTAACACTTCTATTAAAAGCACTACGCACTGCTGCTCTACAAAAGACAGCAAGGTTACCTTTTTTTTTTTTTTTTTGCGTGGGAATGTGGGAAATCTTGCCTAAGACATTTGTGGGGGTCCGCACTCCACAATAGTGTGGGATTCTTACCCACTAAACCCCACACACCCTTCTCCCACGACGTATGTCTTCACCCCGGAACCAGTTGGGCTTTACAGTATTTCAGGGGTGTGTCATCGGAAAATACTTTTTTTTAGCGTATGGCTTTTAGTGCCGGGAGTGTCCGAGGTCATGTTCGGCTCGCCAGTTTTTGTAGCTGCTTCGAGACGGACACCCAATGGGTGAGCTACAAGTACCGTTGGGGAGGGAAGTTGGAAGGTAGCGGCTGTGGCCTATAGTTATGGACCAACGCCGGCATTTGCCTCGAAGGAAGATGGGAAACCACAGAAGACCATCTTCAAGATTGCCGGCGGGGGGGATTCGAACCTCCTCGCCTACCGGATGTGAGCGACTGCCAGCAGTCATGCCGTAACGACCACGGCTAACTCACCCGGTATTCTGATATTGAGAAACGATCATATTATTTAAACTTCGTATTATATATTCTTTTCGATCCATAAAATTAAACTTCTATACAAAACTATATGTATTTTGCCATCTATTGGATCTGGGGTGAACTATGCAATGACAAGTTAGCAACGTGGGACTAGAAGTCCAAACAGTTCCGTAAACAGTTGCTAGATGGCGTTAGTGCGGTGGTAGGTTTGCATTTTATTTCGTTTAGTAGTATGGAAATCTCATTCTTTGTTTCCTTCATGAGTTCACTTATTGCCGGTTTTTAATTTAGAATATGCTCGTTAACCTACCACTAACAAGGAATTACGTTAAATGGCCAAATCTTGACACTGAACTCTCTAAAACATATTTAATGTGGCGGGAATGCGCATCTCACAATCTACGCATGCGCGAGAGCCGTAAATCTTATTGAAGTAATTGCGAACCCGAATGGCCTTAGCGGTTTGCTGATGTAAAATCCAGGTAGAGGCCAGCCACTTTAAAGATGCTTTAGAGAGTTGAGTGGCCATATTTGGCCATTTAACGTAATAACTTGTTAGTGGTAAGTTAACGGGCATATTCTAAATTGAAAACCGGCAAGAAGTGAACTGATGAAAGAAACAAAGAGAGAGATTTCCTTACTACTCAAGTGACTCCTTATCCCGGGAGTCATTCGGTCGCCAGAGCCTCGTTAGTCTAAAGCAGGGTGCACCGCGTGCAGGTGAGGTTGACATTTGAGTAGGATTCCTACTCCTTGCATCCCCAACTACTCTACCACTAGCATCTCTACAAGCACTAATACTACCAACCAGAACTACTAAAAGCACTAATACTACTCAACAGCACTACAACAAGCAATACTATTACTAGGACAAGAATAAAACTATTCCTACTATAAAAACTACTACTACAAGCATTACTACTAGCCTATCTCCCTTTAGATGACCTCACTGTCCGGCCCCATAAAACAACAACTAGTACTACCTTTAACTACCACTATGACTACAACTAAAAAGAAGTAGCATTTAGCGTCAGTTAGTGGTAGTAGGTGGAAGTTAGTGGTAGTCGTAGTGGGTGGATGCGTGTGATTGAAAGGCCTGCCAGAGGCCTCACATTCATGTAGCTTACAGAGAAATTAATCTCGTGCCAGTGGCTTTGCAAAGCCTACAAAGAAACTAATCTCGTGCCAGAGGCTTTGCTAATTTTTTGCGGCTTACAAGGAAATTAATCCCGTGCCAGAGGCCGTTCATGAATGGCACCTCCAGAGGCCTCTCAATCACATGCCTTCACCCACTATGACTACCACTAGCTACCGCTAGCTGCCACTAACTAACGCAAAATACTACTACTACTACTAATAATAATAATACTACAACAACTACTACAACTACTACTACTACTACTAATAATAATAATACAACAACTACTACAACTACTACTAATACTACAACAACTACTAATACTTCTACAACTACTACCAGTACTACCACTACTACTAATACTACAACTACAACAACTACTACTACCAGTACTACCAGTACTACTACTACTACTATTACTACTAACACTTATATTAAAAGCACTACGCACTGCTGCTCTACAAAAGACAGCAAGGTTACCTTTTTTTTTTTTTTTTTTTTTTTTTTGCGTGGTAATGTGGGAAATCTTGCCTAAGACATTTGTGGGGGTCTGCACTCCACAATAGTGTGGGATTCTTACCCACTAAAACCCACACACCCTTCTCCCACGACGTATGTCGTCACCCCGGAACCAGTTGGGCTTTACAGTATTTCAGGGGTGTGTCATCGGAAAATACTTTTTTTTAGCGTATGGCTTTTAGTGCCGGGAGTGTCCGAGGTCATGTTCGGCTCGCCAGTTTTTGTAGCTGCTTCGAGACGGACACCCAATGGGTGAGCTACAAGTACCGTTGGGGAGGGAAGTTGGAAGGTAGCGGCTGTGGCCTATAGTTATGGACCAACGCCGGCATTTGCCTCGAAGGAAGATGGGAAACCACAGAAGACCATCTTCAAGATTGCCGGCGGGGGGATTCGAACCTCCTCGCCTACCGGATGTGAGCGACTGCCAGCAGTCATGCCGTAACGACCACGGCTAACTCACCCGGTATTCTGATATTGAGAAACGATCATATTATTTAAACTTCGTATTATATATTCTTTTCGATCCATAAAATTAAACTTCTATACAAAACTATATGTATTTTGCCATCTATTGGATCTGGGGTGAACTATGCAATGACAAGTTAGCAACGTGGGACTAGAAGTCCAAACAGTTCCGTAAACAGTTGCTAGATGGCGTTAGTGCGGTGGTAGGTTTGCATTTTATTTCGTTTAGTAGTATGGAAATCTCATTCTTTGTTTCCTTCATCAGTTCACTTATTGCCGGTTTTCAATTTAGAATATGCTCGTTAACCTACCACTAACAAGGAATTACGTTAAATGGCCAAATCTGGACACTGAACTCTCTAAAACATATTTAATGTGGCGGGAATGCTCATCACACAATCTACGCATGCGCGAGAGCCGTAAATCTTATTTAAGTAATTGCGAACCCGAATGGCCTTAGCGGTTTGCTGATGTAAAATCCTGGTAGAGGCCAGCCACTTTAAAGATGCTTTTGAAAGTTGAGTGGCCATATTTAGCCATTTAACGTAATAACTTGTTAGTGGTAAGTTAACGGGCATATTCTAAATTGAAAACCGGCAAGAAGTGAACTGATGAAAGAAACAAAGAGAGAGATTTCCTTACTACTCAAGTGACTCCTTATCCCGGGAGTCATTCGGTCGCCAGAGCCTCGTTAGTCTAAAGCAGGGTGCACCGCGTGCAGGTGAGGTTGACATTTGAGTAGGATTCCTACTCCTTGCATCCCCAACTACTCTACCACTAGCATCTCTACAAGCACTAATACTACCAACCAGAACTACTAAAAGCACTAATACTACTCAACAGCACTACAACAAGCAATACTATTACTAGGACAAGAATAAAACTATTCCTACTATAAAAACTACTACTACAAGCATTACTACTAGCCTATCTCCCTTTAGATGACCTCACTGTCCGGCCCCATAAAACAACAACTAGTACTACCTTTAACTACCACTATGACTACAACTAAAAAGAAGTAGCATTTAGCGTCAGTTAGTGGTAGTAGGTGGAAGTTAGTGGTAGTCGTAGTGGGTGGATGCGTGTGATTGAAAGGCCTGCCAGAGGCCTCACATTCATGTAGCTTACAGAGAAATTAATCTCGTGCCAGTGGCTTTGCAAAGCCTACAAAGAAACTAATCTCGTGCCAGAGGCTTTGCTAATTTTTTGCGGCTTACAAGGAAATTAATCCCGTGCCAGAGGCCGTTCATGAATGGCACCTCCAGAGGCCTCTCAATCACATGCCTTCACCCACTATGACTACCACTAGCTACCGCTAGCTGCCACTAACTAACGCAAAATACTACTACTACTACTAATAATAATAATACTACAACAACTACTACAACTACTACTACTACTACTAATAATAATAAAATTAATACTACAACAACTACTACAACTACTACTAATACTACAACTACTAATACTTCTACAACTACTACCAGTACTACCACTAATACTACAACTACAACAACTACTACTACCAGTACTACCAGTACTACTACTACTACTATTACTACTAACACTTCTATTAAAAGCACTACGCACTGCTGCTCTACAAAAGACAGCAAGGTTACCTTTTTTTTTTTTTGCGTGGGAATGTGGGAAATCTTGCCTAAGACATTTGTGGGGGTCCGCACTCCGCAATAGTGTGGGATTCTTACCCACTAAAACCCACACACCCTTCTCCCACGACGTATGTCTTCACCCCGGAACCAGTTGGGCTTTACAGTATTTCAGGGGTGTGTCATCGGAAAATACTTTTTTTTAGCGTATGGCTTTTAGTGCCGGGAGTGTCCGAGGTCATGTTCGGCTCGCCAGTTTTTGTAGCTGCTTCGAGACGGACACCCAAATGGGTGAGCTACAAGTACCGTTGGGGAGGGAAGTTGGAAGGTAGCGGCTGTGGCCTATAGTTATGGACCAACGCCGGCATTTGCCTCGAAGGAAGATGGGAAACCAGAGAAGACCATCTTCAAGATTGCCGGCGGGGTGATTCGAACCTCCTCGCCTACCGGATGTGAGCGACTGCCAGCAGTCATGCCGTAACGACCACGGCTAACTCACCCGGTATTCTGATATTGAGAAACGATCATATTATTTAAACTTCGTATTATATATTCTTTTCGATCCATAAAATTAAACTTCTATACAAAACTATATGTATTTTGCCATCTATTGGATCTGGGGTGAATTATGCAATGACAAGTTAGCAACGTGGGACTAGAAGTCCAAACAGTTCCGCAAACAGTTGCTAGATGGCGTTAGTGCGGTGGTAGGTTTGCATTTTATTTCGTTTAGTAGTATGGAAATCTCATTCTTTGTTTCCTTCATCAGTTCACTTATTGCCGGTTTTCAATTTAGAATATGCTCGTTAACCTACCACTAACAAGGAATTACGTTAAATGGCCAAATCTGGACACTGAACTCTCTAAAACATATTTAATGTGGCGGGAATGCGCATCTCACAATCTACGCATGCGCGAGAGCCGTAAATCTTATTTAAGTAATTGCGAACCCGAATGGCCTTAGCGGTTTGCTGATGTAAAATCCTGGTAGAGGCCAGCCACTTTAAAGATGCTTTAGAGAGTTGAATGGCCATATTTGGCCATTTAACGTAATAACTTGTTAGTGGTAAGTTAACGGGCATATTCTAAATTGAAAACCGGCAAGAAGTGAACTGATGAAAGAAACAAAGAGAGAGATTTCCTTACTACTCAAGTGACTCCTTATCCCGGGAGTCATTCGGTCGCCAGAGCCTCGTTAGTCTAAAGCAGGGTGCACCGCGTGCAGGTGAGGTTGACATTTGAGTAGGATTCCTACTCCTTGCATCCCCAACTACTCTACCACTAGCATCTCTACAAGCACTAATACTACCAACCAGAACTACTAAAAGCACTAATACTACTCAACAGCACTACAACAAGCAATACTATTACTAGGACAAGAATAAAACTATTCCTACTATAAAAACTACTACTACAAGCATTACTACTAGCCTATCTCCCTTTAGATGACCTCACTGTCCGGCCCCATAAAACAACAACTAGTACTACCTTTAACTACCACTATGACTACAACTAAAAAGAAGTAGCATTTAGCGTCAGTTAGTGGTAGTAGGTGGAAGTTAGTGGTAGTCGTAGTGGGTGGATGCGTGTGATTGAAAGGCCTGCCAGAGGCCTCACATTCATGTAGCTTACAGAGAAATTAATCTCGTGCCAGTGGCTTTGCAAAGCCTACAAAGAAACTAATCTCGTGCCAGAGGCTTTGCTAATTTTTTGCGGCTTACAAGGAAATTAATCCCGTGCCAGAGGCCGTTCATGAATGGCACCTCCAGAGGCCTCTCAATCACATGCCTTCACCCACTATGACTACCACTAGCTACCGCTAGCTGCCACTAACTAACGCAAAATACTACTACTACTACTAATAATAATAATACTACAACAACTACTACAACTACTACTACTACTACTAATAATAATAATAATAATACTACAACTACTACAACTACTACTAATACTACAACAACTACTAATACTTCTACAACTACTACCAGTACTACCACTACTACTACTAATACTACAACTACTACTACTACCAGTACTACCAGTACTACTACTACTACTATTACTACTAACACTTCTATTAAAAGCACTACGCACTGCTGCTCTACAAAAGACAGCAAGGTTACCTTTTTTTTTTTTTGCGTGGGACTGTGGGAAATCTTGCCTAAGACATTTGTGGGGGTCCGCACTCCACAATAGTGTGGGATTCTTACCCACTAAAACCCACACACCCTTCTCCCACGACGTATGTCTTCACCCCGGAACCAGTTGGGCTTTACAGTATTTCAGGGGTGTGTCATCGGAAAATACTTTTTTTTAGCGTATGGCTTTTAGTGCCGGGAGTGTCCGAGGTCATGTTCGGCTCGCCAGTTTTTGTAGCTGCTTCGAGACGGACACCCAAATGGGTGAGCTACAAGTACCGTTGGGGAGGGAAGTTGGAAGGTAGCGGCTGTGGCCTATAGTTATGGACCAACGCCGGCATTTGCCTCGAAGGAAGATGGGAAACCACAGAAGACCATCTTCAAGATTGCCGGCGGGGGGATTCGAACCTCCTCGCCTACCGGATGTGAGCGACTGCCAGCAGTCATGCCGTAACGACCACGGCTAACTCACCCGGTATTCTGATATTGAGAAACGATCATATTATTTAAACTTCGTATTATATATTCTTTTCGATCCATACAATTAAACTTCTATACAAAACTATATGTATTTTGCCATCTATTGGATCTGGGGTGAACTATGCAATGACAAGTTAGCAACGTGGGACTAAAAGTCCAAACAGTTCCGTAAACAGTTGCTAGATGGCGTTAGTGCGGTGGTAGGTTTGGATTTTATTTCGTTTAGTAGTATGGAAATCTCATTCTTTGTTTCCTTCATCAGTTCACTTATTGCCGGTTTTCAATTTAGAATATGCTCGTTAACCTACCACTAACAAGGAATTACGTTAAATGGCCAAATCTGGACACTGAACTCTCTAAAACATATTTAATGTGGCGGGAATGCGCATCTCACAATCTACGCATGCGCGAGAGCCGTAAATCTTATTTAAGTAATTGCGAACCCGAATGGCCTTAGCGGTTTGCTGATGTAAAATCCTGGTAGAGGCCAGCCACTTTAAAGATGCTTTAGAGAGTTGAGTGGCCATATTTGGCCATTTAACGTAATAACTTGTTAGTGGTAAGTTAACGGGCATATTCTAAATTGAAAACCGGCAAGAAGTGAACTGATGAAAGAAACAAAGAGAGAGATTTCCTTACTACTCAAGTGACTCCTTATCCCGGGAGTCATTCGGTCGCCAGAGCCTCGTTAGTCTAAAGCAGGGTGCACCGCGTGCAGGTGAGGTTGACATTTGAGTAGGATTCCTACTCCTTGCATCCCCAACTACTCTACCACTAGCATCTCTACAAGCACTAATACTACCAACCAGAACTACTAAAAGCACTAATACTACTCAACAGCACTACAACAAGCAATACTATTACTAGGACAAGAATAAAACTATTCCTACTATAAAAACTACTACTACAAGCATTACTACTAGCCTATCTCCCTTTAGATGACCTCACTGTCCGGCCCCATAAAACAACAACTAGTACTACCTTTAACTACCACTATGACTACAACTAAAAAGAAGTAGCATTTAGCGTCAGTTAGTGGTAGTAGGTGGAAGTTAGTGGTAGTCGTAGTGGGTGGATGCGTGTGATTGAAAGGCCTGCCAGAGGCCTCACATTCATGTAGCTTACAGAGAAATTAATCTCGTGCCAGTGGCTTTGCAAAGCCTACAAAGATACTAATCTCGTGCCAGAGGCTTTGCTAATTTTTGCGGCTTACAAGGAAATTAATCCCGTGCCAGAGGCCGTTCATGAATGGCACCTCCAGAGGCCTCTCAATCACATGCCTTCACCCACTATGACTACCACTAGCTACCGCTAGCTGCCACTAACTAACGCAAAATACTACTACTACTAATAATAATAATACTACAACAACTACTACAACTACTACTACTACTACTACTAATAATAATAATAATACAACAACTACTACAACTTCTACTAATACTACAACAACTACTAATACTTCTACAACTACTACCAGTACTACCACTACTACTACTAATACTACAACTACTACTACTACTACTACTGAGTTAGAACCCGGAGAGTGCGGACGTGTTTCTGTGTCGCTCCATCGCCTTTCGCTTTTCGTCATGGTTTGTGAGTATTGTAAGGGCCACTTCCAACCGATGGTGATTGTATTCAATGCAGTGGGTGTAAACGCTACTATCATTACGAATGTACCACGGTTACACCCAGAACATGGAGAAGTATGAGTAAAAGTAATCGCCTTAACTGGAGATGTGGCCCATGTCGGCTGCGTAAAGAGTCCACATCAGCAAGTGAGAACGTGGAACCTGACGCGGACGAGTCAAAGTCCGGAGATGACGTCAAGGCACTGCTCATTGAATTAAAGAAGGAGATTGTGTACTTGAAGAACAAAGTGGAAGAAAGTGTAAATGGAGTGGAGTTTATTTCCAAGAAGTATGATGAACTACTCTCAGAAATAAAATCCAGTAAGGAAATAGTGAGATCCCTGTCGACGGAAGTGCGCCAACTGAAAGACGAAAAAGCAAAACAAGACATAGTGATTTCGGACCTTAGTACAAAATTATACGAGATGGAACAAGATAATAGGCAAAATTACTTAGAACTTTGCGGGGTAGTGCCAACCAAAGATGAAAAAGTTCTGGATATGGTCCATAGGGTTGCAGAAGAAATGGACGTAGGTCTAAATATGTTTGACATAGAAGAAGCTTATCTTGTGCCAATAAGAAATAAAAATAAAATTGCTCCCATTGTAGTGAAATTCAGTTCTAAATCTACCAGAACTGAGTTTCTTAAGAAGCGTAATTGCACTATTAATGACAAGAAAATATACATCAACGAAAGCCTGACTCCATACTTCAGGAATCTCTTGTGGCAAGCAAAGATGAAAGCCAAAGAGTGCGGATGGAAATATGTGTGGATCAAGTTTGGAAAGATACTTGCCAGGAAGAACGAAGATGCCCCAGTTTTACGAGTAACGAGAGAAGATGACCTGAAGAAAATGGCGTGAACACGGATACGAGTTTGTGAAATAATAAAGTGAAAGTGCGTTTTATGAATAGTGAAGACCTAATCAGTGAACCCGATGTGAAATGTTTTAAGTTTGACAGTGTTCAAAATTACATTGATGATGGTAAATATATACGCTCAGAAGCGGCTTTAAATATAGTGTGTTTAAATATTCAATCGATATCTACAAATTGGGATTATTTCAAGATATTATTTGGACACATCTTTGGTGAGTTGCACATTATATGTCTAATAGAAATAGGTATAGCTGATTATAAAAACATACTTTTTACTTTGGATGAGTTCAATGCAAATTTTTACAACAGACCAGATAAAAGAGGTGGAGGAATCGCTCTATTCACTAAGAAAAATTTAATCATAAATAAACTAAATTTGCAATGTAAATCATTTGAAGTCCTTGGCATAGATTTAAAAATAAATAATCAAGGCAGTAAGTTAGGGATTATCTGTATTTATAAACCTCCCTCTATTAATCCCAGTAATTTTACTGAAGAACTGGATCTATGTCTACAAAAGTTTAGTGATTATAAAGATCTGTTAGTATTGGGAGATATAAATATTGATATGCTTGATATCAACAATTCTAGGGTAAATAGTTACGAAAATACCTTGGCAGGACATGGTTTATATTCATTGCTAAAGTATCCAACCCGAGTCGATTTGAATAGAGGTTCCAAAACCTTAATAGACCATATTATTTGCAGGAATATACAGAATATAGTATATTCAGCCGTAATATCTTCTGACGTGGCTGACCACTACATAACAGCTGCTGGTCTATCACCGAAAATGAAAGCTAACTTAAATAATGAAAATCATGCACAGCAGGTTCTGAACGATATCAAAGTAAATACACTACTAGACAAAATAAATTGGGCAACATTTTCCAGGTCAGAAGACCCAAATGAACTGTACAATAATGTGGCAGAAGAATTTAATGGTATTTATGGAAAGTGTACTTTTGTAGCTAAAAAGAGAGTCAGAGTTAAAAAACCTTGGTTTTCTAGGACACTAGAAATAAATTGTCAAAATAGAGACTCCTTATATAAAAGATGGAAAAACAATAAAAGTAATGATTCATATAGAAATGAATACAAAGCGTTCAGAAACGCACTGAATAAAGAAATTCGTAAATCTAAAATAAACTTTTACAAACAGAAACTAAATAGTAGTAAAAATAATCTAAGAGCTACATGGAAGACAATAAACGAAATATTAGGAAGAAATGTAAGTTCAGTAGATGACACTATTCATAAATATTTAGGTAATATCTACTCGAATAGTATCATTGCAAATAAATTTGGGTCGTTTTTCGTGGATCAAATAAAAAACACTATCCACACCTGTAAAATACCTGCATATAGTCATCAGGATGAGAACTCTCTGCAGTCAATGGCATTATTTGAAGTGGAACCAAAAGAAATCACTAGTATCATAACAAATATGAAGGTTAAGTCACCTGGTATGGACAAAATTCGAGTAAAGGACATTAAGCATTGTGTTACGGATATTAGTGTAGTTATTTCTCACCTAGTAAATTTAATTTTTAAAACAGGGATTTTTCCAAAAGGATTAAAGATTGGAATTATTAGACCTATATACAAAGGTGGTGATCATCTAGCACTTAGTAACTATCGCCCTGTATGTATACTGTCAATTATTGACAAAATTGTAGAAAGATGTATTGAAACAAGGGTCTCCAACTACCTTGATAAATATAATATAATTGATGATAGACAATACGGCTTTCGTAGAGGTAAAAGTGCTCAATTGCTGTTAACAGAATTTTCCAACATTGTAAATGGTGCCCTAAACAATGACAAACAAGTTCTGGTACTATTCCTAGATTTCTCGAGGGCATTTGACACTCTACCCTTTAATCGCATGTTACATAAATTAGAACGCATTGGTATAAGAGGAAAAGAGTTGAAAGTTTTTGATAGTTATTTGAGGGAAAGGAGAATGGTCATTAAAATAAATAACATGGAAAGTGAGCAATTTGAAGTTAACAGTGGCGTAGCTCAAGGTTCTATTTTGGGACCTATTATGTATAACATATTTGTCAATGATATGGTAAAGGTTGTATCAAATACTAAACTACTTATGTATGCTGATGATACTATATTAATTGCAATTCACAAAGACCCATGGAAAGCACACAGCATGATTCAAGCAGACTTCGATAATATTTTAAGATGGAGCCATGATAATGGGTTAATAATAAATTACAAAAAATCTAAATTAATGAATATCCGCATGTCACACAATATTAAAGAAAATATTAAGGTAAAATTCCATAATTATGACTGTTTACACGTAAACAAGGGAGATTACCCTACATCAAATTGTGCATGTAATAGCTTCATTGAGAGAGTCAATTCGTACAAATATCTTGGAATTATTATTGATGACCATTTCAAATGGAACGCACAAATATTACAGCTGGCGAAGCAACTGAGAAGGACTCTGTTCTTCTTTCACACTTTAGCTTACTGTGCAAACGCACACATATACCTTATGGCCTACTCAGCATTGGTCGAGTCCATTATGAGTTATGGTATTGCTTCCTGGGGAAGTTCCAGCAAGAGCCAGTTGAAAATAATAAACGACATCCAGGAGAGATTTATTAAGCTAATCAAGGAAAAACTAACCAAGAAGGAGGTATTCCTCTCTGTGGAAGACCTGTATAAATTAAATGTAATAAATATGTATTACTATGACAACAGGTTTAAAAATGAAATACAACATGGTCAACTGACTAGACAAGTAGATAGAGGGACATATACTATTCCCAGATGGATAAATTCATACGGTAAAAAAGAATTAAGGGTAGTAATACCAACAATTTTTAACGAATTACCCCTGTGTTTAAGAAACATCAAACCAAAAAATAAAGCTATAGACCAAATCAAAAAATATTTCAAGAAATAAGTCAGTAGCCCTGTATTTATGTCAATTTTAAAGTAGCTGATAAATGAAATAGGTATAGTCACTAGATATTAATTGCTCCGAGTTCTATCTCATGTATGTATTCATGTATGTATTTAAAACGGCTCCCACAGATAAGCCACATTTGATGGCTTTGTGGGACCACGAAATTATTGTTATTGTATATACTGTATTGTAAATTTTATTTGTCAAGTTATTGTATAATTTATCTGTAATTTTACTTTCATGTTTATGTACTGTATGTATACTGATTATTATTAATAAATTAACCCCTCCTCCCCAGGTCTTGGCCCCTCCAAGAGCCGGGAAAGGGTGGGTCACTTAATCACTTAATCACTAATAATAATAATACTACAACAACTACTACAACTACTACTAATACTACAACAACTACTAATACTTCTACAACTACTACCAGTACTACCACTACTACTACTAATACTACAACTACAACAACTACTACTACCAGTACTACCAGTACTACTACTACTACTATTACTACTAACACTTCTATTAAAAGCACTACGCACTGCTGCTCTACAAAAGACAGCAAGGTTACCTTTTTTTTTTTTTTTTTTTTTTTTTGCGTGGGAATGTGGGAAATCTTGCCTAAGACATTTGTGGGGGTCCGCACTCCACAATAGTGTGGGATTCTTACCCACTAAAACCCACACACCCTTCTCCCACGACGTATGTCTTCACCCCGGAACCAGTTGGGCTTTACAGTATTTCAGGGGTGTGTCATCGGAAAATACTTTTTTTAGCGTATGGCTTTTAGTGCCGGGAGTGTCCGAGGTCATGTTCGGCTCGCCAGTTTTTGTAGCTGCTTCGAGACGGACACCCAATGGGTGAGCTACAAGTACCGTTGGGGAGGGAAGTTGGAAGGTAGCGGCTGTGGCCTATAGTTATGGACCAACGCCGGCATTTGCCTCGAAGGAAGATGGGAAACCACAGAAGACCATCTTCAAGATTGCCGGCGGGGGGATTCGAACCTCCTCGCCTACCGGATGTGAGCGACTGCCAGCAGTCATGCCGTAACGACCACGGCTAACTCACCCGGTATTCTGATATTGAGAAACGATCATATTATTTAAACTTCGTATTATATATACTTTTCGATCCATAAAATTAAACTTCAATACAAAACTATATGTATTTTGCCATCTATTGGATCTGGGGTGAACTATGCAATGACAAGTTAGCAACGAGGGACTAAAAGTCCAAACAGTTCCGTAAACAGTTGCTAGATGGCGTTAGTGCGGTGGTAGGTTTGCATTTTATTTCGTTTAGTAGTATGGAAATCTCATTCTTTGTTTCCTTCATCAGTTCACTTATTGCCGGTTTTCAATTTAGAATATGCTCGTTAACCTACCACTAACAAGGAATTACGTTAAATGGCCAAATCTGGACACTGAACTCTCTAAAACATATTTAATGTGGCGGGAATGCGCATCTCACAATCTACGCATGCGCGAGAGCCGTAAATCTTATTTAAGTAATTGCGAACCCGAATGGCCTTAGCGGTTTGCTGATGTAAAATCCTGGTAGAGGCCAGCCACTTTAAAGATGCTTTAGAGAGTTGAGTGGCCATATTTGGCCATTTAACGTAATAACTTGTTAGTGGTAAGTTAACGGGCATATTCTAAATTGAAAACCGGCAAGAAGTGAACTGATGAAAGAAACAAAGAGAGAGATTTCCTTACTACTCAAGTGACTCCTTATCCCGGGAGTCATTCGGTCGCCAGAGCCTCGTTAGTCTAAAGCAGGGTGCACCGCGTGCAGGTGAGGTTGACATTTGAGTAGGATTCCTACTCCTTGCATCCCCAACTACTCTACCACTAGCATCTCTACAAGCACTAATACTACCAACCAGAACTACTAAAAGCACTAATACTACTCAACAGCACTACAACAAGCAATACTATTACTAGGACAAGAATAAAACTATTCCTACTATAAAAACTACTACTACAAGCATTACTACTAGCCTATCTCCCTTTAGATGACCTCACTGTCCGGCCCCATAAAACAACAACTAGTACTACCTTTAACTACCACTATGACTACAACTAAAAAGAAGTAGCATTTAGCGTCAGTTAGTGGTAGTAGGTGGAAGTTAGTGGTAGTCGTAGTGGGTGGATGCGTGTGATTGAAAGGCCTGCCAGAGGCCTCACATTCATGTAGCTTACAGAGAAATTAATCTCGTGCCAGTGGCTTTGCAAAGCCTACAAAGAAACTAATCTCGTGCCAGAGGCTTTGCTAATTTTTTGCGGCTTACAAGGAAATTAATCCCGTGCCAGAGGCCGTTCATGAATGGCACCTCCAGAGGCCTCTCAATCACATGCCTTCACCCACTATGACTACCACTAGCTACCGCTAGCTGCCACTAACTAACGCAAAATACTACTACTACTACTAATAATAATAATACTACAACAACTACTACTACTACTACTACTACTACTACTAATAATAATAATAATAATACTACAACAACTACTACAACTACTACTAATACTACAACAACTACTAATACTTCTACAACTACTACCAGTACTACCACTACTACTAATACTACAACTACAACAACTACTACTACCAGTACTACCAGTACTACTACTACTACTATTACTACTAACACTTCTATTAAAAGCACTACGCACTGCTGCTCTACAAAAGACAGCAAGGATACCTTTTTTTTTTTTTTTTGCTTGGGAATGTGGGAAATCTTGCCTAAGACATTTGTGGGGGTCCGCACTCCACAATAGTGTGGGATTCTTACCCACTAAAACCCACACACCCTTCTCCCACGACGTATGTCTTCACCCCGGAACCAGTTGGGCTTTACAGTATTTCAGGGGTGTGTCATCGGAAAATACTTTTTTTAGCGTATGGCTTTTAGTGCCGGGAGTGTCCGAGGTCATGTTCGGCTCGCCAGTTTTTGTAGCTGCTTCGAGACGGACACCCAATGGGTGAGCTACAAGTACCGTTGGGGAGGGAAGTTGGAAGGTAGCGGCTGTGGCCTATAGTTATGGACCAACGCCGGCATTTGCCTCGAAGGAAGATGGGAAACCACAGAAGACCATCTTCAAGATTGCCGGCGGGGGGATTCGAACCTCCTCGCCTACCGGATGTGAGCGACTGCCAGCAGTCATGCCGTAACGACCACGGCTAACTCACCCGGTATTCTGATATTGAGAAACGATCATATTATTTAAACTTCGTATTATATATTCTTTTCGATCCATAAAATTAAACTTCTATACAAAACTATATGTATTTTGCCATCTATTGGATCTGGGGTGAACTATGCAATGACAAGTTAGCAACGTGGGACTAAAAGTCCAAACAGTTCCGTAAACAGTTGCTAGATGGCGTTAGTGCGGTGGTAGGTTTGCATTTTATTTCGTTTAGAGTGTGTTTCTATCTCCCAAAATTTTAATAATGGCACCCCGTGGCGTTAACGAACAGCTGATTCCTCACCTCAAGTTAAAACGCAATGAGAGTGAAACGCGAATAATTATGATCCGCATCATCCTGGCTTGTTATTGGCTGGCAATTATTACCAGCCATTGGCTGCCCGCGGGTTTGTTTACAATTATCACCAACATGGTGGCGAGAGGAATAGATTTCTACATCAATTAAATTGCTAGAAATCTATTCCAGTTCTTGACAGTATGAAGTGCAAATCACTTATTGATGAGGAATTGTATGTGCGTTTATATTTAAATTGAAGCGTGACACTGTTCATCAAAATTTGTGAAAATAAAAGTACAAATGAACACTCTTGCCAATCAACTGAAAGTTTCTACTACTTTGGATGTAATGGATGTAAATCAATTGGCTGTCGTTTCCACCAGTTTTATTCATCAGTTCGAAATACATTCAGTACAATAACCTTTTGTGCACTATAAAACTACATTATAGACCATTGCATATTGATGTTGCTGTCTGCTTATATTTACCAATTTAATGACATGTAATTTGTAGGTTATGCCTAATAAGGCATATAATTTAAGTGGCCGTTTGTAATGTGAAGTCCTTACTGTATTTATGCACAAATATTATGGTTTAACTAATGAAGCAAGGATTAAAAGTGCAGTTTGCACTGCCACCCTATTTTTGTTTAAATATTGATATGTAGTTTCTCAGTCTGGTAACTTATTGGATTTCCTTGAGATAGATTTATAGTAATATACTACCTTATTAACCTGCAGGCTGAGTTTTTTTTAAACATGCCCAGGTGCATACAGTAGCACAAGACCTACTGCAGGCTATGTCGATCCTAAATGTAGGCCAATTATAGTGCTCATGTCAAAGGTGGTCCTAAAGTTTTAACTATTGAGACTTGATTTGCATCGAAGATAATTTCAGCCGAGTCTGGCAAGGCTTCATAAACTTGGGCGTGACTTCACATTTTCATTTTTCCTATACAGCTTTTGATACCAACCACTTAAATCACAGTATTTCAAGATTTGCTCTCATTAAACATCACCAACACTTTTTTTTCCCCCTGGTGGTGGGCTGTATTGGAGTCTACAGAAAATAAAGTTGAGAAATAAAAATACATCTTAGGTTTCCATGACACAGTTGCATTTTATCCTACTATATCTCCTAATTCCTCATGCTGCATAAATAAACATGACAGATTACAGCATTAGCAATGATGACAGTAATTTATGAATTGTTAAAATGTTTTTAAAAGATGCATAGAAAGAGGCTTGATAAATCCTGTATCATCAAACCATTTAAACATTCCCACAGAGCTCTAATCAGAAGCTCATTTTATGTGCAACAGGTATGTAAAATAAACCTCCCTCCCAATAACTTGTAGGCCTAACCTGAACATAATCCATGTTAAGAGCTGTTTTTTAGTTCACAGGAAAACCTACCATTTAAAATCTTGCACATACCGGTAGGCTACTAATCATATTAAGGTGCAATTAACTAGGGTAATTTTAAAAATCATGGCTATCAACTACTGATTTAAATATTCCAGACATCTTTCTTAACTCCACTTTTACTGACAGCATGTAAGTCCTTACTACTGTCTTTTTCATGAGGAACCATTTTAGTCATTCTTCTCTATGTGAAATACAGTTGATGACAACTGCCTGGAAGACTCGGGTGTTTTTTCTTGTGTCGCTTCTCGGGTTGCCTATGACACTTCCTAATTATTAACAGAATGTTTCATTGAATTGTTGTATCCAATTGACCAACTGGTAATATATTATGGTTTGCTTTAATATTCCTATGATACACTTCTAGATCTCATATATTAATGATATATACAACAACATAGGCTGAAATGTTGAACCAATCTCCCATTCCCTAACACTCCCAACTAATGGGACATAAGCTACCTAGTGGTTGGTCTCACAATGCTTCCATCTACATGTACCGTACTAGGTCTAGTAGTACCATAGGTATTGTGACTGTTTCTCCAACTCCGTCAAGGAAACTAATTCTGAACTAAGATCTGGAATGGGGTACACTGTCCCTCGAGGGCAATCAAGGACAACTTGAATCATTCAAGTGATTTTTCTATTTCATTTTACCAACTAACCAGGTGCCTGGAAATGCTAGTGAAGGAGGCACCTAAGTAGGCTAGCCTACTGGTATTCACCATTCAGAGAACATTCTCAGCGACTTGTCTATGCATAGGCCTATGACACAATTTTCAGAAATTGATACAGTAGTCATAGAACACTAATGGTGCCCAGTACTCGCAGCTTAGCATAGGACGGAGTGGATTCCAGCCACAGATTTACTTATGATCTGTCAACGGGTTTTCAAGCAAATTGAGCACACACCCAAGTACAGGGGTCTTGACCATTATGTTCCAAGCCTCTAAATGAAACACTCCTCTTTAAGACTTTCTGGTCTTGCATCCATGGTCGATCAACATTCTCCTGATCTGTGTTGTCAAGTTTCTGATGGTTATGGACATTATTTTTATCCTGATAACTTCATATTTTAAGGGGTTGGGGTACATGTCCTATTCTTAATTAGTTCAGCATAAGATCATTGAATCCCCTTAAAAAAATAGGGAACATCCATGTGTTATTTGACCATAGGAAAGGGAGAATTTAAAAAACTGAACCTCTAGGGACATTGATGCAGATGACTCCGAGTAAGTAGGCTAGATCAAAATGAACATTTTTCAGTGTTGCCTTAATAGAGGTTGATAACTTTCTACCGTTCAACATGAATAGGCCTATATTGGATGGGAAATATTTTTATTATTTGCAGAGATTACAAGGATGACTTGTTGATGTATCGTTATTTTGTTAAGTGAACATAAGTTCCAAGTCCATATCGTGTTGGAACCCATATTTCAGTGCTGCCTTAGTAAACGAAATATTCAATGTCTTTCAGTCGGTCAACACGGTTGCACTTAATGGTAATGAGAATGAGCATTATTCCAAAAAACAGGAAAAAAAACTGTAGGCTACATGCAGACCTAACATGTCAAATCAATCATGCCTACAAGACAACAAAAATGCTCTATGAAAAACTATTAAAACCCCATAATGGTAGTCAAAAATAATCTCAAACCACCGCCACTATTTCGCGAAGGTGCAGAAAAATCTTACTATAGTACAGCTATTCGTAATAGTTGCTACTGAGTGATAGGCCCCCGAAATATAACTATTTATCTTAATGTCTACAAGATTGCCAAAAAAACACAAATCTATAGAAGGCAACACTAAAAATGCCTTATCTAATCCACAAGTCACCCACCCTTCACCAACATTATTAATATTTGTAATTTAAGTAACTTAGGTTATGTTAAATTGAGGTTAATGGCGGATTTGATTGCGGCTGTGTGGCGGGAAGGACCCAATAAGTGCTCAGCCAATCAGGGACGTTTTGATTGGAGACCATGCTCGGAAAAATTGTAGATCGTTTTGATTCTCAGGGCTTCGTTAAGCCCCCACCCTAGGCCGTCATCGTGTCCAAAATGGCGGCTTAACGAACACGGCGGGGTGCCATTATTAAAATTTTGGGAGATAGAAACACAGCCTTAGTAGTATGGAAATCTCATTCTTTGTTTCCTTCATCAGTTCACTTATTGCCGGTTTTCAATTTAGAATATGCTCGTTAACCTACCACTAACAAGGAATTACGTTAAATGGCCAAATCTGGACACTGAACTCTCTAAAACATATTTAATGTGGCGGGAATGCGCATCTCACAATCTACGCATGCGCGAGAGCCGTAAATCTTATTTAAGTAATTGCGAACCCGAATGGCCTTAGCGGTTTGCTGATGTAAAATCCTGGTAGAGGCCAGCCACTTTAAAGATGCTTTAGAGAGTTGAGTGGCCATATTTGGCCATTTAACGTAATAACTTGTTAGTGGTAAGTTAACGGGCATATTCTAAATTGAAAACCGGCAAGAAGTGAACTGATGAAAGAAACAAAGAGAGAGATTTCCTTACTACTCAAGTGACTCCTTATCCCGGGAGTCATTCGGTCGCCAGAGCCTCGTTAGTCTAAAGCAGGGTGCACCGCGTGCAGGTGAGGTTGACATTTGAGTAGGATTCCTACTCCTTGCATCCCCAACTACTCTACCACTAGCATCTCTACAAGCACTAATACTACCAACCAGAACTACTAAAAGCACTAATACTACTCAACAGCACTACAACAAGCAATACTATTACTAGGACAAGAATAAAACTATTCCTACTATAAAAACTACTACTACAAGCATTACTACTAGCCTATCTCCCTTTAGATGACCTCACTGTCCGGCCCCATAAAACAACAACTAGTACTACCTTTAACTACCACTATGACTACAACTAAAAAGAAGTAGCATTTAGCGTCAGTTAGTGGTAGTAGGTGGAAGTTAGTGGTAGTCGTAGTGGGTGGATGCGTGTGATTGAAAGGCCTGCCAGAGGCCTCACATTCATGTAGCTTACAGAGAAATTAATCTCGTGCCAGTGGCTTTGCAAAGCCTACAAAGAAACTAATCTCGTGCCAAAGGCTTTGCTAATTTTTTGCGGCTTACAAGGAAATTAATCCCGTGCCAGAGGCCGTTCATGAATGGCACCTCCAGAGGCCTCTCAATCACATGCCTTCACCCACTATGACTACCACTAGCTACCGCTAGCTGCCACTAACTAACGCAAAATACTACTACTACTAATAATAATATTACTACAACAACTACTACAACTACTACTACTACTACTACTACTACTACTACTACTAATAATAATACTACAACAACTACTACAACTACTACTAATACTACAACAACTACTAATACTTCTACAACTACTACCAGTACTACCACTACTACTACTAATACTACAACTACAACAACTACTACTACCAGTACTACCAGTACTACTACTACTACTATTACTACTAACACTTCTATTAAAAGCACTACGCACTGCTGCTCTACAAAAGACAGCAAGGTTACCTTTTTTTTTTTGCTTTTTTTTTTTGTTTTGCGTGGGAATGTGGGAAATCTTGCCTAAGACATTTGTGGGGGTCCGCACTCCACAATAGTGTGGGATTCTTACCCACTAAAACCCACACACCCTTCTCCCACGACGTATGTCTTCACCCCGGAACCAGTTGGGCTTTACAGTATTTCAGGGGTGTGTCATCGGAAAATACTTTTTTTTAGCGTATGGCTTTTAGTGCCGGGAGTGTCCGAGGTCATGTTCGGCTCGCCAGTTTTTGTAGCTGCTTCGAGACGGACACCCAATGGGTGAGCTACAATTACCGTTGGGGAGGGAAGTTGGAAGGTAGCGGCTGTGGCCTATAGTTATGGACCAACGCCGGCATTTGCCTCGAAGGAAGATGGGAAACCACAGAAGACCATCTTCAAGATTGCCGGCGGGGGGATTCGAACCTCCTCGCCTACCGGATGTGAGCGACTGCCAGCAGTCATGCCGTAACGACCACGGCTAACTCACCCGGTATTCTGATATTGAGAAACGATCATATTATTTAAACTTCGTATTATATATTCTTTTCGATCCATAAAATTAAACTTCTAAACAAAACTATATGTATTTTGCCATCTATTGGATCTGGGGTGAACTATGCAATGACAAGTTAGCAACGTGGGACTAGAAGTCCAAACAGTTCCGTAAACAGTTGCTAGATGGCGTTAGTGCGGTGGTAGGTTTGCATTTTATTTCGTTTAGTAGTATGGAAATCTCATTCTTTGTTTCCTTCATCAGTTCACTTATTGCCGGTTTTCAATTTAGAATATGCTCGTTAACCTACCACTAACAAGGAATTACGTTAAATGGCCAAATCTGGACACTGAACTCTCTAAAACATATTTAATGTGGCGGGAATGCGCATCTCACAATCTACGCATGCGCGAGAGCCGTAAATCTTATTTAAGTAATTGCGAACCCGAATGGCCTTAGCGGTTTGCTGATGTAAAATCCTGGTAGAGGCCAGCCACTTTAAAGATGCTTTAGAGAGTTGAGTGGCCATATTTGGCCATTTAACGTAATAACTTGTTAGTGGTAAGTTAACGGGCATATTCTAAATTGAAAACCGGCAAGAAGTGAACTGATGAAAGAAACAAAGAGAGAGATTTCCTTACTACTCAAGTGACTCCTTATCCCGGGAGTCATTCGGTCGCCAGAGCCTCGTTAGTCTAAAGCAGGGTGCACCGCGTGCAGGTGAGGTTGACATTTGAGTAGGATTCCTACTCCTTGCATCCCCAACTACTCTACCACTAGCATCTCTACAAGCACTAATACTACCAACCAGAACTACTAAAAGCACTAATACTACTCAACAGCACTACAACAAGCAATACTATTACTAGGACAAGAATAAAACTATTCCTACTATAAAAACTACTACTACAAGCATTACTACTAGCCTATCTCTCTTTAGATGACCTCACTGTCCGGCCCCATAAAACAACAACTAGTACTACCTTTAACTACCACTATGACTACAACTAAAAAGAAGTAGCATTTAGCGTCAGTTAGTGGTAGTAGGTGGAAGTTAGTGGTAGTCGTAGTGGGTGGATGCGTGTGATTGAAAGGCCTGCCAGAGGCCTCACATTCATGTAGCTTACAGAGAAATTAATCTCGTGCCAGTGGCTTTGCAAAGCCTACAAAGAAACTAATCTCGTGCCAGAGGCTTTGCTAATTTTTTGCGGCTTACTAGGAAATTAATCCCGTGCCAGAGGCCGTTCATGAATGGCACCTCCAGAGGCCTCTCAATCACATGCCTTCACCCACTATGACTACCACTAGCTACCGCTAGCTGCCACTAACTAACGCAAAATACTACTACTACTACTACTAATAATAATACTACAACAACTACTACAACTACTACTACTACTACTACTACTAATAATAATACTACAACAACTACTACAACTACTACTAATACTACAACAACTACTAATACTTCTACAACTACTACCAGTACTACCACTACTACTACTAATACTACAACTACAACAACTACTACTACCAGTACTACCAGTACTACTACTACTACAATTACTACTAACACTTCTATTAAAAGCACTACGCACTGCTGCTCTACAAAAGACAGCAAGGTTACCTTTTTTTTTTTTTTTGCGTGGGAATGTGGGAAATCTTGCCTAAGACATTTGTGGGGGTCCGCACTCCACAATAGTGTGGGATTCTTACCCACTAAAACCCACACACCCTTCTCCCACGACGTATGTCTTCACCCCGGAACCAGTTGGGCTTTACAGTATTTCAGGGGTGTGTCATCGGAAAATACTTTTTTTTAGCGTATGGCTTTTAGTGCCGGGAGTGTCCGAGGTCATGTTCGGCTCGCCAGTTTTTGTAGCTGCTTCGAGACGGACACCCAATGGGTGAGCTACAAGTACCGTTGGGGAGGGAAGTTGGAAGGTAGCGGCTGTGGCCTATAGTTATGGACCAACGCCGGCATTTGCCTCGAAGGAAGATGGGAAACCACAGAAGACCATCTTCAAGATTGCCGGCGGGGGGGATTCGAACCTCCTCGCCTACCGGATGTGAGCGACTGCCAGCAGTCATGCCGTAACGACCACGGCTAACTCACCCGGTATTCTGATATTGAGAAACGATCATATTATTTAAACTTCGTATTATATATTCTTTTCGATCCATAAAATTAAACTTCTATACAAAACTATATGTATTTTGCCATCTATTGGATCTGGGGTGAACTATGCAATGACAAGTTAGCAACGTGGGACTAGAAGTCCAAACAGTTCCGTAAACAGTTGCTAGATGGCGTTAGTGCGGTGGTAGGTTTGCATTTTATTTCGTTTAGTAGTATGGAAATCTCATTCTTTGTTTCCTTCATGAGTTCACTTATTGCCTGTTTTCAATTTAGAATATGCTCGTTAACCTACCACTAACAAGGAATTACGTTAAATGGCCAAATCTGGACACTGAACTCTCTAAAACATATTTAATGTGGCGGGAATGCGCATCTCACAATCTACGCATGCGCGAGAGCCGTAAATCTTATTTAAGTAATTGCGAACCCGAATGGCCTTAGCGGTTTGCTGATGTAAAATCCTGGTAGAGGCCAGCCACTTTAAAGATGCTTTAGAGAGTTGAGTGGCCATATTTGGCCATTTAACGTAATAACTTGTTAGTGGTAAGTTAACGGGCATATTCTAAATTGAAAACCGGCAAGAAGTGAACTGATGAAAGAAACAAAGGGAGAGATTTCCTTACTACTCAAGTGACTCCTTATCCCGGGAGTCATTCGGTCGCCAGAGCCTCGTTAGTCTAAAGCAGGGTGCACCGCGTGCAGGTGAGGTTGACATTTGAGTAGGATTCCTACTCCTTGCATCCCCAACTACTCTACCACTAGCATCTCTACAAGCACTAATACTACCAACCAGAACTACTAAAAGCACTAATACTACTCAACAGCACTACAACAAGCAATACTATTACTAGGACAAGAATAAAACTATTCCTACTATAAAAACTACTACTACAAGCATTACTACTAGCCTATCTCTCTTTAGATGACCTCACTGTCCGGCCCCATAAAACAACAACTAGTACTACCTTTAACTACCACTATGACTACAACTAAAAAGAAGTAGCATTTAGCGTCAGTTAGTGGTAGTAGGTGGAAGTTAGTGGTAGTCGTAGTGGGTGGATGCGTGTGATTGAAAGGCCTGCCAGAGGCCTCACATTCATGTAGCTTACAGAGAAATTAATCTCGTGCCAGTGGCTTTGCAAAGCCTACAAAGAAACTAATCTCGTGCCAGAGGCTTTGCTAATTTTTTGCGGCTTACTAGGAAATTAATCCCGTGCCAGAGGCCGTTCATGAATGGCACCTCCAGAGGCCTCTCAATCACATGCCTTCACCCACTATGACTACCACTAGCTACCGCTAGCTGCCACTAACTAACGCAAAATACTACTACTACTACTACTAATAATAATACTACAACAACTACTACAACTACTACTACTACTACTACTACTAATAATAATACTACAACAACTACTACAACTACTACTAATACTACAACAACTACTAATACTTCTACAACTACTACCAGTACTACCACTACTACTACTAATACTACAACTACAACAACTACTACTACCAGTACTACCAGTACTACTACTACTACAATTACTACTAACACTTCTATTAAAAGCACTACGCACTGCTGCTCTACAAAAGACAGCAAGGTTACCTTTTTTTTTTTTTTTGCGTGGGAATGTGGGAAATCTTGCCTAAGACATTTGTGGGGGTCCGCACTCCACAATAGTGTGGGATTCTTACCCACTAAAACCCACACACCCTTCTCCCACGACGTATGTCTTCACCCCGGAACCAGTTGGGCTTTACAGTATTTCAGGGGTGTGTCATCGGAAAATACTTTTTTTTAGCGTATGGCTTTTAGTGCCGGGAGTGTCCGAGGTCATGTTCGGCTCGCCAGTTTTTGTAGCTGCTTCGAGACGGACACCCAATGGGTGAGCTACAAGTACCGTTGGGGAGGGAAGTTGGAAGGTAGCGGCTGTGGCCTATAGTTATGGACCAACGCCGGCATTTGCCTCGAAGGAAGATGGGAAACCACAGAAGACCATCTTCAAGATTGCCGGCGGGGGGGATTCGAACCTCCTCGCCTACCGGATGTGAGCGACTGCCAGCAGTCATGCCGTAACGACCACGGCTAACTCACCCGGTATTCTGATATTGAGAAACGATCATATTATTTAAACTTCGTATTATATATTCTTTTCGATCCATAAAATTAAACTTCTATACAAAACTATATGTATTTTGCCATCTATTGGATCTGGGGTGAACTATGCAATGACAAGTTAGCAACGTGGGACTAGAAGTCCAAACAGTTCCGTAAACAGTTGCTAGATGGCGTTAGTGCGGTGGTAGGTTTGCATTTTATTTCGTTTAGTAGTATGGAAATCTCATTCTTTGTTTCCTTCATGAGTTCACTTATTGCCGGTTTTCAATTTAGAATATGCTCGTTAACCTACCACTAACAAGGAATTACGTTAAATGGCCAAATCTGGACACTGAACTCTCTAAAACATATTTAATGTGGCGGGAATGCGCATCTCACAATCTACGCATGCGCGAGAGCCGTAAATCTTATTTAAGTAATTGCGAACCCGAATGGCCTTAGCGGTTTGCTGATGTAAAATCCTGGTAGAGGCCAGCCACTTTAAAGATGCTTTAGAGAGTTGAGTGGCCATATTTGGCCATTTAACGTAATAACTTGTTAGTGGTAAGTTAACGGGCATATTCTAAATTGAAAACCGGCAAGAAGTGAACTGATGAAAGAAACAAAGGGAGAGATTTCCTTACTACTCAAGTGACTCCTTATCCCGGGAGTCATTCGGTCGCCAGAGCCTCGTTAGTCTAAAGCAGGGTGCACCGCGTGCAGGTGAGGTTGACATTTGAGTAGGATTCCTACTCCTTGCATCCCCAACTACTCTACCACTAGCATCTCTACAAGCACTAATACTACCAACCAGAACTACTAAAAGCACTAATACTACTCAACAGCACTACAACAAGCAATACTATTACTAGGACAAGAATAAAACTATTCCTACTATAAAAACTACTACTACAAGCATTACTACTAGCCTATCTCCCTTTAGATGACCTCACTGTCCGGCCCCATAAAACAACAACTAGTACTACCTTTAACTACCACTATGACTACAACTAAAAAGAAGTAGCATTTAGCGTCAGTTAGTGGTAGTAGGTGGAAGTTAGTGGTAGTCGTAGTGGGTGGATGCGTGTGATTGAAAGGCCTGCCAGAGGCCTCACATTCATGTAGCTTACAGAGAAATTAATCTCGTGCCAGTGGCTTTGCAAAGCCTACAAAGAAACTAATCTCGTGCCAGAGGCTTTGCTAATTTTTTGCGGCTTACAAGGAAATTAATCCCGTGCCAGAGGCCGTTCATGAATGGCACCTCCAGAGGCCTCTCAATCGCATGCCTTCACCCACTATGACTACCACTAGCTACCGCTAGCTGCCACTAACTAACGCAAAATACTACTACTACTACTAATAATAATAATACTACAACAACTACTACAACTACTACTACTACTACTACTACTACTACTAATAATAATACTACAACAACTACTACAACTACTACTAATACTACAACAACTACTAATACTTCTACAACTACTACCAGTACTACTACTACTACTAATACTACAACTACAACAACTACTACTACCAGTACTACCAGTACTACTACTACTACTATTACTACTAACACTTCTATTAAAAGCACTACGCACTGCTGCTCTACAAAAGACAGCAAGGTTACCTTTTTTTTTTTTTTTTTTTTTTTGCGTGGGAATGTGGGAAATCTTGCCTAAGACATTTGTGGGGGTCCGCACTCCACAATAGTGTGGGATTCTTACCCACTAAAACCCACACACCCTTCTCCCACGACGTATGTCTTCACCCCGGAACCAGTTGGGCTTTACAGTATTTCAGGGGTGTGTCATCGGAAAATACTTTTTTTTAGCGTATGGCTTTTAGTGCCGGGAGTGTCCGAGGTCATGTTCGGCTCGCCAGTTTTTGTAGCTGCTTCGAGACGGACACCCAATGGGTGAGCTACAAGTACCGTTGGGGAGGGAAGTTGGAAGGTAGCGGCTGTGGCCTATAGTTATGGACCAACGCCGGCATTTGCCTCGAAGGAAGATGGGAAACCACAGAAGACCATCTTCAAGATTGCCGGCGGGGGGGATTCGAACCTCCTCGCCTACCGGATGTGAGTGACTGCCAGCAGTCATGCCGTAACGACCAAGGCTAACTCACCCGGTATTCTGATATTGAGAAACGATCATATTATTTAAACTTCGTATTATATATTCTTTTCGATCCATAAAATTAAACTTCTATACAAAACTATATGTATTTTGCCATCTATTGGATCTGGGGTGAACTATGCAATGACAAGTTAGCAACGTGGGACTAGAAGTCCAAACAGTTCCGTAAACAGTTGCTAGATGGCGTTAGTGCGGTGGTAGGTTTGCATTTTATTTCGTTTAGTAGTATGGAAATCTCATTCTTTGTTTCCTTCATCAGTTCACTTATTGCCGGTTTTCAATTTAGAATATGCTCGTTAACCTACCACTAACAAGGAATTACGTTAAATGGCCAAATCTGGACACTGAACTCTCTAAAACATATTTAATGTGGCGGGAATGCGCATCTCACAATCTACGCATGCGCGAGAGCCGTAAATCTTATTTAAGTAATTGCGAACCCGAATGGCCTTAGCGGTTTGCTGATGTAAAATCCTGGTAGAGGCCAGCCACTTTAAAGATGCTTTAGAGAGTTGAGTGGCCATATTTGGCCATTTAACGTAATAACTTGTTAGTGGTATGTTAACGGGCATATTCTAAATTGAAAACCGGCAAGAAGTGAACTGATGAAAGAAACAAAGAGAGAGATTTCCTTACTACTCAAGTGACTCCTTATCCCGGGAGTCATTCGGTCGCCAGAGCCTCGTTAGTCTAAAGCAGGGTGCACCGCGTGCAGGTGAGGTTGACATTTGAGTAGGATTCCTACTCCTTGCATCCCCAACTACTCTACCACTAGCATCTCTACAAGCACTAATACTACCAACCAGAACTACTAAAAGCACTAATACTACTCAACAGCACTACAACAAGCAATACTATTACAAGGACAAGAATAAAACTATTCCTACTATAAAAACTACTACTACAAGCATTACTACTAGCCTATCTCCCTTTAGATGACCTCACTGTCCGGCCCCATAAAACAACAACTAGTACTACCTTTAACTACCACTATGACTACAACTAAAAAGAAGTAGCATTTAGCGTCAGTTAGTGGTAGTAGGTGGAAGTTAGTGGTAGTCGTAGTGGGTGGATGCGTGTGATTGAAAGGCCTGCCAGAGGCCTCACATTCATGTAGCTTACAGAGAAATTAATCTCGTGCCAGTGGCTTTGCAAAGCCTACAAAGAAACTAATCTCGTGCCAGAGGCTTTGCTAATTTTTTGCGGGTTACAAGGAAATTAATCCCGTGCCAGAGGCCGTTCATGAATGGCACCTCCAGAGGCCTCTCAATCACATGCCTTCACCCACTATGACTACCACTAGCTACCGCTAGCTGCCACTAACTAACGCAAAATACTACTACTACTACTAATAATAATAATACTACAACAACAACTACTACTACTACTACTACTACTAATAATAATAATAATACTACAACAACTACTACAACTACTACTAATACTACAACAACTACTAATACTTCTACAACTACTACCAGTACTACCACTACTACTACTAATACTACAACTACAACAACTACTACTACCAGTACTACCAGTACTACTACTACTACTATTACTACTAACACTTCTATTAAAAGCACTACGCACTGCTGCTCTACAAAAGACAGCAAGGTTACCTTTTTTTTTTGCTTTTTTTTTTTTTTGCGTGGGAATGTGGGAAATCTTGCCTAAGACATTTGTGGGGTACCGCACTCCACAATAGTGTGGGTTTCTTACCCACTAAAACCCACACACCCTTCTCCCACGACGTATGTCTTCACCCCGGAACCAGTTGGGCTTTACAGTATTTCAGGGGTGTGTCATCGGAAAATACTTTTTTTTAGCGTATGGCTTTTAGTGCCGGGAGTGTCCGAGGTCATGTTCGGCTCGCCAGTTTTTGTAGCTGCTTCGAGACGGACACCCAATGGGTGAGCTACAAGTACCGTTGGGGAGGGAAGTTGGAAGGTAGCGGCTGTGGCCTATAGTTATGGACCAACGCCGGCATTTGCCTCGAAGGAAGATGGGAAACCACAGAAGACCATCTTCAAGATTGCCGGCGGGGGGGATTCGAACCTCCTCGCCTACCGGATGTGAGCGACTGCCAGCAGTCATGCCGTAACGACCTCGGCTAACTCACCCGGTATTCTGATATTGAGAAACGATCATATTATTTAAACTTCGTATTATATATTCTTTTCGATCCATAAAATTAAACTTCTATACAAAACTATATGTATTTTGCCATCTATTGGATCTGGGGTGAACTATGCAATGACAAGTTAGCAACGTGGGACTAGAAGTCCAAACAGTTCCGTAAACAGTTGCTAGATGGCGTTAGTGCGGTGGTAGGTTTGCATTTTATTTCGTTTAGTAGTATGGAAATCTCATTCTTTGTTTCCTTCATCAGTTCACTTATTGCCGGTTTTCAATTTAGAATATGCTCGTTAACCTACCACTAACAAGGAATTACGTTAAATGGCCAAATCTGGACACTGAACTCTCTAAAACATATTTAATGTGGCGGGAATGCGCATCTCACAATCTACGCATGCGCGAGAGCCGTAAATCTTATTTAAGTAATTGCGAACCCGAATGGCCTTAGCGGTTTGCTGATGTAAAATCCTGGTAGAGGCCAGCCACTTTAAAGATGCTTTAGAGAGTTGAGTGGCCATATTTGGCCATTTAACGTAATAACTTGTTAGTGGTAAGTTAACGGGCATATTCTAAATTGAAAACCGGCAAGAAGTGAACTGATGAAAGAAACAAAGAGAGAGATTTCCTTACTACTCAAGTGACTCCTTATCCCGGGAGTCATTCGGTCGCCAGAGCCTCGTTAGTCTAAAGCAGGGTGCACCGCGTGCAGGTGAGGTTGACATTTGAGTAGGATTCCTACTCCTTGCATCCCCAACTACTCTACCACTAGCATCTCTACAAGCACTAATACTACCAACCAGAACTACTAAAAGCACTAATACTACTCAACAGCACTACAACAAGCAATACTATTACTAGGACAAGAATAAAACTATTCCTACTATAAAAACTACTACTACAAGCATTACTACTAGCCTATCTCCCTTTAGATGACCTCACTGTCCGGCCCCATAAAACAACAACTAGTACTACCTTTAACTACCACTATGACTACAACTAAAAAGAAGTAGCATTTAGCGTCAGTTAGTGGTAGTAGGTGGAAGTTAGTGGTAGTCGTAGTGGGTGGATGCGTGTGATTGAAAGGCCTGCCAGAGGCCTCACATTCATGTAGCTTACAGAGAAATTAATCTCGTGCCAGTGGCTTTGCAAAGCCTACAAAGAAACTAATCTCGTGCCAGAGGCTTTGCTAATTTTTTGCGGCCTACAAGGAAATTAATCCCGTGCCAGAGGCCGTTCATGAATGGCACCTCCAGAGGCCTCTCAATCACATGCCTTCACCCACTATGACTACCACTAGCTACCGCTAGCTGCCACTAACTAACGCAAAATACTACTACTACTACTAATAATAATAATACTACAACAACTACTACAACTACTACTACTACTACTAATAATAATAATAATAATAATACTACAACTACTACTAATACTACAACAACTAATAATACTTCTACAACTACTACCAGTACTACCACTACTACTACTAATACTACAACTACAACAACTACTACTACCAGTACTACCAGTACTACTACTACTACTATTACTACTAACACTTCTATTAAAAGCACTACGCACTGCTGCTCTACAAAAGACAGCAAGGTTACCTTTTTTTTTTTTTTTACGTGGGAATGTGGGAAATCTTGCCTAAGACATTTGTGGGGGTCCGCACTCCACAATAGTGTGGGATTCTTACCCACTAAAACCCACACACCCTTCTCCCACGACGTATGTCTTCACCCCGGAACCAGTTGGGCTTTACAGTATTTCAGGGGTGTGTCATCGGAAAATACTTTTTTTTAGCGTATGGCTTTTAGTGCCGGGAGTGTCCGAGGTCATGTTCGGCTCGCCAGTTTTTGTAGCTGCTTCGAGACGGACACCCAATGGGTGAGCTACAAGTACCGTTGGGGAGGGAAGTTGGATGGTAGCGGCTGTGGCCTATAGTTATGGACCAACGCCGGCATTTGCCTCGAAGGAAGATGGGAAACCACAGAAGACCATCTTCAAGATTGCCGGCGGGAGGATTCGAACCTCCTCGCCTACCGGATGTGAGCGACTGCCAGCAGTCATGCCGTAACGACCACGGCTAACTCACCCGGTATTCTGATATTGAGAAACGATCATATTATTTAAACTTCGTATTATATATTCTTTTCGATCCATAAAATTAAACTTCTATACAAAACTATATGTATTTTGCCATCTATTGGATCTGGGGTGAACTATGCAATGACAAGTTAGCAACGTGGGACTAGAAGTCCAAACAGTTCCGTAAACAGTTGCTAGATGGCGTTAGTGCGGTGGTAGGTTTGGATTTTATTTCGTTTAGTAGTATGGAAATCTCATTCTTTGTTTCCTTCATCAGTTCACTTATTGCCGGTTTTCAATTTAGAATATGCTCGTTAACCTACCACTAACAAGGAATTACGTTAAATGGCCAAATCTGGACACTGAACTCTCTAAAACATATTTAATGTGGCGGGAATGCGCATCTCACAATCTACGCATGCGCGAGAGCCGTAAATCTTATTTAAGTAATTGCGAACCCGAATGGCCTTAGCGGTTTGCTGATGTAAAATCCTGGTAGAGGCCAGCCACTTTAAAGATGCTTTAGAGAGTTGAGTGGCCATATTTGGCCATTTAACGTAATAACTTGTTAGTGGTATGTTAACGGGCATATTCTAAATTGAAAACCGGCAAGAAGTGAACTGATGAAAGAAACAAAGAGAGAGATTTCCTTACTACTCAAGTGACTCCTTATCCCGGGAGTCATTCGGTCGCCAGAGCCTCGTTAGTCTAAAGCAGGGTGCACCGCGTGCAGGTGAGGTTGACATTTGAGTAGGATTCCTACTCCTTGCATCCCCAACTACTCTACCACTAGCATCTCTACAAGCACTAATACTACCAACCAGAACTACTAAAAGCACTAATACTACTCAACAGCACTACAACAAGCAATATTATTACAAGGACAAGAATAAAACTATTCCTACTATAAAAACTACTACTACAAGCATTACTACTAGCCTATCTCCCTTTAGATGACCTCACTGTCCGGCCCCATAAAACAACAACTAGTACTACCTTTAACTACCACTATGACTACAACTAAAAAGAAGTAGCATTTAGCGTCAGTTAGTGGTAGTAGGTGGAAGTTAGTGGTAGTCGTAGTGGGTGGATGCGTGTGATTGAAAGGCCTGCCAGAGGCCTCACATTCATGTAGCTTACAGAGAAATTAATCTCGTGCCAGTGGCTTTGCAAAGCCTACAAAGAAACTAATCTCGTGCCAGAGGCTTTGCTAATTTTTTGCGGCTTACAAGGAAATTAATCCCGTGCCAGAGGCCGTTCATGAATGGCACCTCCAGAGGCCTCTCAATCACATGCCTTCACCCACTAGGACTACCACTAGCTACCGCTAGCTGCCACTAACTAACGCAAAATACTACTACTACTACTAATAATAATAATACTACAACAACTACTACTACTACTACTACTACTACTAATAATAATAATACTACAACAACTACTACAACTACTACTAATACTACAACAACTACTAATACTTCTACAACTACTACCAGTACTACCACTACTACTACTAATACTACAACTACAACAACTACTACTACCAGTACTACCAGTGCTACTACTACTACTATTACTACTAACACTTCTATTAAAAGCACTACGCACTGCTGCTCTACAAAAGACAGCAAGGTTATCTTTTTTTTTTTTTTTTTGCGTTGGAATGTGGGAAATCTTGCCTAAGACATTTGTGGGGGTCCGCACTCCACAATAGTGTGGGTTTCTTACCCACTAAAACCCACACACCCTTCTCCCACGACGTATGTCTTCACCCCGGAACCAGTTGGGCTTTACAGTATTTCAGGGGTGTGTCATCGGAAAATACTTTTTTTTAGCGTATGGCTTTTAGTGCCGGGAGTGTCCGAGGTCATGTTCGGCTCGCCAGTTTTTGTAGCTGCTTCGAGACGGACACCCAATGGGTGAGCTACAAGTACCGTTGGGGAGGGAAGTTGGAAGGTAGCGGCTGTGGCCTATAGTTATGGACCAACGCCGGCATTTGCCTCGAAGGAAGATGGGAAACCACAGAAGACCATCTTCAAGATTGCCGGCGGGGGGGATTCGAACCTCCTCGCCTACCGGATGTGAGCGACTGCCAGCAGTCATGCCGTAACGACCACGGCTAACTCACCCGGTATTCTGATATTGAGAAACGATCATATTATTTAAACTTCGTATTATATATTCTTTTCGATCCATAAAATTAAACTTCTATACAAAACTATATGTATTTTGCCATCTATTGGATCTGGGGTGAACTATGCAATGACAAGTTAGCAACGTGGGACTAGAAGTCCAAACAGTTCCGTAAACAGTTGCTAGATGGCGTTAGTGCGGTGGTAGGTTTGCATTTTATTTCGTTTAGTAGTATGGAAATCTCATTCTTTGTTTCCTTCATCAGTTCACTTATTGCCGGTTTTCAATTTAGAATATGCTCGTTAACCTACCACTAACAAGGAATTACGTTAAATGGCCAAATCTGGACACTGAACTCTCTAAAACATATTTAATGTGGCGGGAATGCGCATCTCACAATCTACGCATGCGCGAGAGCCGTAAATCTTATTTAAGTAATTGCGAACCCGAATGGCCTTAGCGGTTTGCTGATGTAAAATCCTGGTAGAGGCCAGCCACTTTAAAGATGCTTTAGAGAGTTGAGTGGCCATATTTGGCCATTTAACGTAATAACTTGTTAGTGGTAAGTTAACGGGCATATTCTAAATTGAAAACCGGCAAGAAGTGAACTGATGAAAGAAACAAAGAGAGAGATTTCCTTACTACTCAAGTGACTCCTTATCCCGGGAGTCATTCGGTCGCCAGAGCCTCGTTAGTCTAAAGCAGGGTGCACCGCGTGCAGGTGAGGTTGACATTTGAGTAGGATTCCTACTCCTTGCATCCCCAACTACTCTACCACTAGCATCTCTACAAGCACTAATACTACCAACCAGAACTACTAAAAGCACTAATACTACTCAACAGCACTACAACAAGCAATACTATTACTAGGACAAGAATAAAACTATTCCTACTATAAAAACTACTACTACAAGCATTACTACTAGCCTATCTCCCTTTAGATGACCTCACTGTCCGGCCCCATAAAACAACAACTAGTACTACCTTTAACTACCACTATGACTACAACTAAAAAGAAGTAGCATTTAGCGTCAGTTAGTGGTAGTAGGTGGAAGTTAGTGGTAGTCGTAGTGGGTGGATGCGTGTGATTGAAAGGCCTGCCAGAGGCCTCACATTCATGTAGCTTACAGAGAAATTAATCTCGTGCCAGTGGCTTTGCAAAGCCTACAAAGAAACTAATCTCGTGCCAGAGGCTTTGCTAATTTTTTGCTGCTTACAAGGAAATTAATCCCGTGCCAGAGGCCGTTCATGAATGGCACCTCCAGAGGCCTCTCAATCACATGCCTTCACCCACTATGACTACCACTAGCTACCGCTAGCTGCCACTAACTAACGCAAAATACTACTACTACTACTAATAATAATAATACTACAACAACTACTACAACTACTACTACTACTACTACTAATAATAATAATACTACAACAACTACTACAACTACTACTAATACTACAACAACTACTAATACTTCTACAACTACTACCAGTACTACCACTACTACTACTAATACTACAACTACAACAACTACTACTACCAGTACTACCAGTACTACTATTACTACTAACACTTCTATTAAAAGCACTACGCACTGCTGCTCTACAAAAGACAGCAAGGTTAGCTTTTTTTTTTTTTTTTTTTTTACGTGCGAATGTGGGAAATCTTGCCTAAGACATTTGTGGGGGTCCGCACTCCACAATAGTGTGGGATTCTTACCCACTAAAACCCACACACCCTTCTCCTACGACGTATGTCTTCACCCCGGAACCAGTTGGGCTTTACAGTATTTCAGGGGTGTGTCATCGGAAAATACTTTTTTTTAGCGTATGGCTTTTAGTGCCGGGAGTGTCCGAGGTCATGTTCGGCTCGCCAGTTTTTGTAGCTGCTTCGAGACGGACACCCAATGGGTGAGCTACAAGTACCGTTGGGGAGGGAAGTTGGAAGGTAGCGGCTGTGGCCTATAGTTATGGACCAACGCCGGCATTTGCCTCGAAGGAAGATGGGAAACCACAGAAGACCATCTTCAAGATTGCCGGCGGGAGGATTCGAACCTCCTCGCCTACCGGATGTGAGCGACTGCCAGCAGTCATGCCGTAACGACCACGGCTAACTCACCCGGTATTCTGATATTGAGAAACGATCATATTATTTAAACTTCGTATTATATATTCTTTTCGATCCATAAAATTAAACTTCTATACAAAACTATATGTATTTTGCCATCTATTGGATCTGGGGTGAACTATGCAATGACAAGTTAGCAACGTGGGACTAGAAGTCCAAACAGTTCCGTAAACAGTTGCTAGATGGCGTTAGTGCGGTGGTAGGTTTGCATTTTATTTCGTTTAGTAGTATGGAAATCTCATTCTTTGTTTCCTTCATCAGTTCACTTATTGCCGGTTTTCAATTTAGAATATGCTCGTTAACCTACCACTAACAAGGAATTACGTTAAATGGCCAAATCTGGACACTGAACTCTCTAAAACATATTTAATGTGGCGGGAATGCGCATCTCACAATCTACGCATGCGCGAGAGCCGTAAATCTTATTTAAGTAATTGCGAACGGAGGTTGTACAACCGCAGCAGCCCAGAGGACCGTCGCCCGCAGCGCCCCCAGGAGGGGGAACCAGGACGCCGCGAGGCCACCAGCCGCAGCCAGGGACAGCCGCTACGGCCAGGTAGTATGAAGCCCCGCTCAGGCCAGCTCTTACAGTGTTTTCGCTGTCTGAGATGGGGGCACTCCCAGGGATCCTGCGGCTCTCCAGTCCGCTGTAACCGGTGCTCAGGTGGCCACCACCACACCGGCTGCACGGTGCCGCGGGACGCGCCGGTGTGCGCCAACTGCATGGGCGACCATCCGTCATCCCATCGCAGTTGCCCCGTCTACAGGTCCATGGCAAGAGCAGAGAGGAAGGTGGCTCGTTCCCATGGACCGACCACTAGGCCCCTGTTTCGGCAGGCGAGGCCCCCCCTCCACTCTCCGGTGACGGAGGCTCGGTACCAGGGACCCCATGGAGACCGGGTAGTGGCGCAGGTTCTCCGGATCCTTGTACCATTGCTCGGTAGCCGGCAAGGCCCGCGCTGATCCCAGCAGTGCCGAGTTCTATCGGATTCCCCGGAGACAAACTGGCGAGAAGACGGACATGGATCTGGTGCATGATACCTTCTCCCAACTAACATACCTACTCATTTCCATACCCACATTATCCTTGCATGTGGCAATAACCAAGCCGCCAGGTTTTACGTGTAGGCAATCTTTCCTTTCTGCCTATGCGGTTTTCCCTGGCCCTACAATCTTACCCTTATATATGAGTACATATTTATATGTGCTCATATATAAAATATACCAATGTTAATACCTACTCATTATGCCTGGTAGATCGCGACCGCGATGGGACAGGCACTAAGTCCTAAAAGACATTCCTTCTATCCAATCCCCTATGCTATCTCTTCTACTATCGTAGATTAATTGCATGTCGGAGGCACCAGTAGTAAGGTCGGGTGCCACGCGGGGGGTGCGGGTACTCTTTTCGGGGCCCCCCCGATTAAAAAAAAAAAAAAATCTCTGAATCGTTAGAGGAAGGACACCTTGCCAGTGGCAGCAGCAGACCAGCCTAAGTTGTTGTAACAGCTCACCAGGATGGAGACTACGAGCAGCGGGACCATCGAGTGGAGGAAGCAGCTGAGGACCAGCCAGCCAGCCAGGGGCTTGAGCAGGCGCAACCGCGCCCGGAGAGGTAGAGGGGAGCTAGCCTCCACAGGGCCCTCACCTCCGGTCACGCGGGCGCGCCAGCAGGCCCTTGGTGAGAAGACTTCAGCGGCGCAGAAGCCGCCAGCCGGTGAAGAGGTGCGGGTGCCTCTAATCCCGGCTGGCGCACGCATCGCAGGAGTAGCTCCCGGCCCGGGGAGCTCAGGTAGCTCGGACATATCGCAGGTGTCCATGCGGTCCGAGTCAACCGACGCCTCCCCTGGGCCCTCTGAGCTAGCTGAGTCCGTGAAGAGTCGGACGCCAGGACCGGCTAGCTCCCCGCGACAGGAGAGCAGCAGCAGCCCGGACGCCAGGTTCAGCTGGACGAGCGATGTGAGCTCGGACACCGTGCAATGGCACCCTGGGGCCACTTCCCCAGGCTCCGAGCGAGCATGTGGCTACGACCCCAGCTCCTGGGCTTTCTTTGTTTATTACAGGCCCGGCTTCACCCAGGACGAAGAGAAGTACGCCATCGAGGCCTACCTGGACCAGGCCCACTTGGCCAAGACGGGATCAGCCGGACGCTACCGAGAGGACATCGAGGCCTTCCTCCCGACTGGGGTCATGGTCAGGCCCTATCGGGCGGACGTCGTCACGACCTACCTCACAGAAATGGCCGAGACCTGGCAGGTCGCCGTGGTACCTGGCTTCATGCCAGGTGCCCCTCCGCAGATCCGCCGATATGCGCTGAGCGGCGACGAACATCTTACCTTCAAGAAGGTCGCCACGACGAATGCAGAGATTGGGACCCAGGCAGGCCCCCTGACCTTCTCCAAGAGGACTCAGGCGCCACAACCAGCACCTCAGGCGGTGCCTTTAGCGGGGCAACCCGCGCCCGCCATCCAGGAGGTACAGCAATCGGAGCCCCAGGTGGGGCCTTTAGCGGGGCAACTCGCGCCCGCCACCACCGCCAGGCAGGGGACTCCAGAGACGTCCGGGGCCACCAGGACGGCCCCAAAGCAGCGGAAGAAGAAGAAGAAGCGCAGCAGCCCAGAGGACCGTCGCCCGCAGCGCCCCCAGGAAGGGGAACCAGGACGATGCGAGGCCACCAGCCGCAGCCAGGAACAGCCGCACCAGCCAGGTAATATGAGGCCCCGCTCAGGCCAGCTTTTACAGTGTTTTCGCTGTCTGAGATGGGGCCACTCCCAGGGATCCTGCGGCTCTCCAGTCCGTTGTAACCGGTGCTCAGGTGGCCACCACCACACCGGCTGCACGGTGCCGCGGGACGCGCCGGTGTGCGCCAACTGCATGGGTGACCATCCGTCATCCCATCGCAGTTGCCCAGTCTACAGGTCCATGGCAAGAGCAGAGAGGAAGGTGGCTCGTTCCCATGGACCGCCCACTAGGCCCCTGTTTCGGCAGGCGAGGCCCCCCCTCCACTCTCCGGCGACGGAGGCTCGGTACCAGGGACCCCATGGAGATCGGGTAGTGGCGCAGGTTCTCCGGATCCTTGTACCATTGCTCGGTAGCCGGCAAGGCCCGCGCTGATCCCAGCAGTGCCGAGTTCTATCTGATTCCCCGGAGACAAACTGGCGAGAGGACGGACATGGATCTGGTGCATGATACCTTCTCCCAACTAACATACCTACTCATTTCCATACCCACATCCTTGCATGTGGCAATAACCAAGCCGCCAGGTTTTACGTGTAGGCAATCTTTCCTTTCTGCCTATGCGGTTTTCACTGGCCCTACAATCTTACCCTTATATATGAGTACATATGTATATGTGCTCATATATAAACATATACCAATGTTAATACCTACTCATTATGCCTGGTAGATCGCGACCGCGATGGGACAGGCACTAAGTCCTAAAAGACATTCCTTTATCCAATCCCCTATGCTTTCTCTTCTACTATCGTAGATTAACAGCATGTCGGAGGCACCAGTAGTAAGGTCGGGTGTCACGCGGGGGGTGCGGGTACCTTTTCGGGGCCCCCCCGAAAAAAAAAAAAAACCGAATGGCCTTAGCGGTTTGCTGATGTAAAATCCTGGTAGAGGCCAGCCACTTTAAAGATGCTTTAGAGAGTTGAGTGGCCATATTTGGCCATTTAACGTAATAACTTGTTAGTGGTAAGTTAACGGGCATATTCTAAATTGAAAACCGGCAAGAAGTGAACTGATGAAAGAAACAAAGAGAGAGATTTCCTTACTACTCAAGTGACTCCTTATCCCGGGAGTCATTCGGTCGCCAGAGCCTCGTTAGTCTAAAGCAGGGTGCACCGCGTGCAGGTGAGGTTGACATTTGAGTAGGATTCCTACTCCTTGCATCCCCAACTACTCTACCACTAGCATCTCTACAAGCACTAATACTACCAACCAGAACTACTAAAAGCACTAATACTACTCAACAGCACTACAACAAGCAATACTATTACTAGGACAAGAATAAAACTATTCCTACTATAAAAACTACTACTACAAGCATTACTACTAGCCTATCTCCCTTTAGATGACCTCACTGTCCGGCCCCATAAAACAACAACTAGTACTACCTTTAACTACCACTATGACTACAACTAAAAAGAAGTAGCATTTAGCGTCAGTTAGTGGTAGTAGGTGGAAGTTAGTGGTAGTCGTAGTGGGTGGATGCGTGTGATTGAAAGGCCTGCCAGAGGCCTCACATTCATGTAGCTTACAGAGAAATTAATCTCGTTCCAGTGGCTTTGCAAAGCCTACAAAGAAACTAATCTCGTGCCAGAGGCTTTGCTAATTTTTTGCGGCTTACAAGGAAATTAATCCCGTGCCAGAGGCCGTTCATGAATGGCACCTCCAGAGGCCTCTCAATCACATGCCTTCACCCACTATGACTACCACTAGCTACCGCTAGCTGCCACTAACTAACGCAAAATACTACTACTACTACTAATAATAATAATACTACAACAACTACTACAACTACTACTACTACTACTACTACTACTAATAATAATACTACAACAACTACTACAACTACTACTAATACTACAACAACTACTAATACTTCTACAACTACTACCAGTACTACCACTACTACTACTAATACTACAACTACAACAACTACTACTACCAGTACTACCAGTACTACTACTACTACTATTACTACTAACACTTCTATTAAAAGCACTACGCACTGCTGCTCTACAAAAGACAGCAAGGTTACCTTTTTTTTTTTGCTTTTTTTTTTTGCGTGGGAATGTGGGAAATCTTGCCTAAGACATTTGTGGGGGTCCGCACTCCACAATAGTGTGGGATTCTTACCCACTAAAACCCACACACCCTTCTCCCACGACGTATGTCTTCACCCCGGAACCAGTTGGGCTTTACAGTATTTCAGGGGTGTGTCATCGGAAAATACTTTTTTTTAGCGTATGGCTTTTAGTGCCGGGAGTGTCCGAGGTCATGTTCGGCTCGCCAGTTTTTGTAGCTGCTTCGAGACGGACACCCAATGGGTGAGCTACAAGTACCGTTGGGGAGGGAAGTTGGAAGGTAGCGGCTGTGGCCTATAGTTATGGACCAACGCCGGCATTTGCCTCGAAGGAAGATGGGAAACCACAGAAGACCATCTTCAAGATTGCCGGCGGGGGGATTCGAACCTCCTCGCCTACCGGATGTGAGCGACTGCCAGCAGTCATGCCGTAACGACCACGGCTAACTCACCCGGTATTCTGATATTGAGAAACGATCATATTATTTAAACTTCGTATTATATATTCTTTTCGATCCATAAAATTAAACTTCTATACAAAACTATATGTATTTTGCCATCTATTGGATCTGGGGTGAACTATGCAATGACAAGTTAGCAACGTGGGACTAGAAGTCCAAACAGTTCCGTAAACAGTTGTTAGATGGCGTTAGTGCGGTGGTAGGTTTGCATTTTATTTCGTTTAGTAGTAATGAAATCTCATTCTTAGTTTCCTTCATCAGTTCACTTATTGCCGGTTTTCAATTTAGAATATGCTCGTTAACCTACTGAAACGTCTTGCTTAGGCTGGGATGACAAGTGAAACGGTATTTACTTTGCTCCACGTTGAGCGTACAAATGAACCGTTTTGCTAGCCACTAACTGTTGGGTGATAATGTAACTGTTTACCTTTGCCTAAGCTATGTTGTTTTAATGGGCGCCAAGACCTCAATGCAATGTTGAAATCTAAATTTGTATTTAACAACGTCTAGCTCTGGCAGAACACATTCAAGACTCTATTCACTCAGATCGTGGTATGATTTGATCATTAACCCAACAAACAATTGTATCAGGAGAAGGAATTGGTCTATATCTAATGCTACCTACTGAAAGCAAAGATTGCATTGTAAAAGAAATGAATTTATTATATAAAACAAGAATAGCAAAATTAATAATAATAATAATAATAAGTATAAAATTTGAATTGGAGCGTTGTGATTTGAAGAATACCGATAGAAAATTACGTGAAAACGGAGTCTGATAAATTGATTTTACTCTTATTTCCAAGCTATGAAGTTACTGAAATATGAAATATAAAACAAAGAAAAATGAGAGATTGCGTATTTCTGCGTCATTAGCGCTTACCCCTGGAAATTGCCAATGCATTTCCCTCGTTCTTGATGATGCTGTGCGCTTCCCACAGTCTCCTGGACGTCGTCATCTCCGTCGAAATTTGATGATATCCTGGTAGATTATATAATTCTATGGTCCGTACATCGGACCCAAACTCTCGTAAAACCGCACTGGTTACGTTTTACAAAAGTTCGTCGCTAACTCCACTGAACATCGGAGCGTCACGCACTTGCGACCGTACACTGCAAGTCCTACACAGATTGTCCCGAACTCCATTGAACATCGGAGCGACACGCACTTGCACCCATACTCCTCAAGTATTTCACAGATAGTCCTTTCCACGGAACATCGGAGCGTCCCCCGCGTATAACCATACTCCGCAAGTATTTCACAGATAGTCCGTTCCACGGCGCGTCGAACGATATATCCACACGCCGGCTCCCCTACCATGGTACCGACATCTAGCTTACGTCGTCCTCCTTGATTGGCTGCACCCTACGCGCTAGATACCCACTCCTTCCTCATTACACTCCGCGGGAGGGAGAAGTCGATTTCCGTTTCAACAATTCGCCTTTTCTAGACCTTGCGACCCAGCCTTGCGCAATACTTCTCGACAGGAATCAGCTTGTACTTGAAATCCCAGTGAGTCATGTCTCTCAAATACCCTAACTGACAAAACTCCGTAAAATTCCGTAATCAGATAATTTTCTATGATATCGTCGTTCGTAATAATTTGCTGGATAGCGTTTTCTAAGACATAGAAAACCTATCTGAATGCTAATAATTTTTATAAAATGCTCCGAAAATACCTTAATAATAATTATAATAAATTAATAATAATAATAAATTACCATGAAAAATTCTCTTGGCTGAACAATTTGCCGCGTAAATAAATATAGAATGGCTTCCTACTGACTTATGCCAGTTGCATAAAACCCCTCGAAAAACACGTTACATATTCGCCTCGGATCATCGGATGATTTACCGTGACGACGGTCCATTATCCGATTATCCCAGACACGTTAATAAACCCCATCCAAAATACATATTACATAAATGAAATCACCCTAATTTACAGATATATACACTCATATTTTTTCTTCACGCACTTTGCGTCAAAGTTTGTTGTCACTATGGATCGCACTTTGCAACCAGTTCAATGTTTTACATAGGGAATAGTGTTCCACGGATATTTCCGCCTCTCAAATTTCTCTATGTTGGAGAAATAGACATAATTAATGTGTGAGCACTATGTATTTATGATGTCATATCACACGCATTGAAGGTGTTCTGATATATTTATATCACCCTAGAACTTCCTAATTTCACTGGAGGTCCCCTCCTTATGGTGACATTTAATTCCACTTATCACTGAGCACACGATCACACTATTGTGGCATCGCCTCGTGACCATAATACTTAATCTCTCTTTGAAGTAGATTAAATTAATATTGACTTCTGAAAAAAAAACAGTAAATGTGTATTACATATAACACCAAATATTTCTGTGCCGTTAACCATATTCTACTTAATACTAGTTCTCAACACAGACCATTTCTCCTCACACAAATAATACCATTGTACATATTATCTTAAATTACACACTTACAAATCTTACATGGCGAGGCCGTAAACAGAAATCACGTGTGCTGATATGTATGAGTTTCATGAAGGACTGTCTCGCATTCTGATGGCCCATCTTTTATCTCGTGGACGCCTTAAGCTAACAAGCCCTATTCAAGCGCTCCCCCATCTCTTGGAGATAAATGGGAACCCATCAGCGCTGCCAAAAATGGCCTTGGTGCATCGAGACAATTTAGTGCTCAACAGCATCCGACAATCCCGTCATATTTCCCTGTACCTTAAAAACTCTCATTTACTTACATACTACCCCCCTGTGCGACTTCTGATACGCCTGCCTTGAAGACCAGATCTTCCACGCACCAGACACCACACTTACTCATCTGATAGGCTGGCTCGCCAGCTAAACACACTCACTTTATGACACATATTTTCGTAGACTATGTATATTATACGTCCCGTATAATCTGTTTCCCTCACTATTCTCCAGCACATATGCTGTTTTGCCAATACGTTTGGAAACTATAAATGTTTCTGCGTCACCTGCTTCCAGCCTTGCAAGTGGCTCCCTTAAATGAACGTCATCACGTTGCTCTACCTACCTATTTCTCAGTGTCTGTAACGATGCCCTGTTGCTACTGTCCACACATGCTAACCCTACTTTCCTCTGGTGTCACACCTCTACTTGACACTCTATGACCTAAAAATGTCACTTCTGACTGACAGAATGACGACTTAGACAGCTTCAAAGTGAACCCTGCCTGATCTAACTTCTGAAAAACTATATTTAAATGACGTAGATGCTCCTCAAAACTGCGTGAACTAATTACCATATCATCAATGTAAATGGTTACAAACTCTCCTGTGTCATCCCCTAATGCGATGTTTAAAGCCCTAATTAAAGCTGCTGAACTACTCTTTAACCCATAAGGTGTTCTACAAAATTGATAAAGATTATATTTATGACTAAAAGCTGTAAATGGTCTATCTTCGTACATAAGTGGCACTTGCCAAAAACTGGAACTCAAATCTACACAAGTGAAATACTTCTTCCCCTCAAATGTTTGCATTAATTCCTCTATTGACATAGATTTCAGCTGATCTGAACTAATTCTACTGTTAACCAAACGAGCGTCTAAACAAATACGAACAGTGCCGTCGGTCTTGGGTACCGTGATCAAAGAATTAACATATGGACTGTTCGAGTGCTCAATAATCCCATCTTCAAGCATCTGATTAATTTGTGCCTCAACTGCACTCTGATAAGCGAAAGGTACAGGATATCTATGTCCTGTGAATACTGACCTATCAATAACGTTCAATGAATGTGTATAGCAATTGGTCATACCAATGCGATCCTCAAAAACTCTCCTATTACACCATAACACATCATAGAGCCGAACACACTGTTCATCCTCTATATTTCCCTGAAATGCAGCCTCACGTAACGAGTCCTCTAGACTTCCGTTCGTAATCACACTGCCCACAAAACATGGAGAACCCCGCTCTACGGCTGGCGATATCTCATTTAAAGTACAAATCACACCTACAATACTACTTCTCTGAATATGGTCATTGAACGCTACTTCTACTTCAGAATCTCCCCATTTAAATTTCAAACTCCCTACATCATAACATAAGTTACCAGACACTCTACTTAGCCACTCTGAACCCAAGATAACACTGAATACTAAATTTGGAATTACAAGGCAAATCTGCTTCTCTACATGATTATTAATTTTAATGTCTACTAAAACTTGCTTAGAAATTACTTTAGACCTCTTCCCAACAGCTGTGATAACAAAAGTGCTTTTAATTGGCATCTCCTCAAAATTTACTCCAGTTCCTTTCATTTTATCATAAAATGCACTACTTATGCAACTCTTCATACAACCACTATCAATTAAAACATCTGTGTACGCCTCGGACACGTTAAATTTAACTATGGGGCTCTTACTAACCACTTCCTGAATAATACCTTCATCATTTAGTTCATGTAATAATTCATTTCTTACATTTAGGTCATAGGGTTCCTGTATAATTGTATGGACAGGGCATGCTACAGACTGAGATTCTGACCTTACTTCGCAGCCTGGTTCGCGTTTAAAGAACCGCTACAGCTGGCCGTAGTACTACTAACTACTAAACTGGTGTGGTTGTTCTGGGCTGTGTTGTCATTGTTTGGCTGTATATTACTACCACTAGGCTGTCCTCTTCCTTGACCCCTATTCTGGTTGTAATTATTGTCATTATAATTTCTCCCTTGATTTCCCCTGTAATCATTGTTCCTCCCTTGATTTCCCCTGAAATCATTGTTCCTCCCTTGATACTGATTACCATAGCCATTTCCTCTGTTCTGATATAGCTGATTATTATTATTTCAATTTTGAGCGTTGGCCCCTTCGCCACCGTTCCCTTGAACTTCCTGATGCCTGGCTTCGTTAGGTCTATTATTATTATTACCCTGGTTCCTATTGAAATTGTCCTCATAACCCCCTCTCCCTAGTGCATCAAATGTGCTTAACAAATTTTCTACTTGTGATATTGTCTTTACATTCTGGATACAAGCAGCCTCCTTGATCCTATAGGGAAAGTGCCTAAGTAGCAACCTTACCACATCACTTTCCTCCTTCAAGCCATCCAGATATTTACACACTAATACCTGCCCTAAAAAGTATTCGGTCATGGTGGAGCTTCCTTTAGGGTTATATTTACCACACACTACTCCCTCACGATGCTGCGACTGAATAACCTCATTCCAGAACTTTTCACAGAATTTCATTTTAAAATCATTAATATCAGTAAACTTGTCTCTGTAGACAGCAAACCAATTCCTCGTTTCCCCCACAAATACTTGTTCTAAAATTTCAACTACCTGGCACCACTCAATACTACCATTTTCCAACCTCTCCCCGAATTTATTTTCTATAGTGTTCATGAACTCCATTGGGCACCCCTGTCGATTGCTGAACTTACCCAGTTCTACCTCCCTGTGTGTGCTATTCACAAAAACTGGCCTATTCTGACTATTTTCTTGCCTGATCCTAGCTTTTAATTTTAATTCTAATTCTGCGATTTTCTCCTCAGCCTTCCTCTCAATACTGTTTACTGTTAATTTAATGTTTCCTTCTGATTCTTCTACTTTATCATATAGCTTTGCTTGTTTCTCCTCAATCTTGCTAATGCTCTCTCTATTACTCTCTCTTAAATCATTTACTTCTGCAACTATTTGTGAGTGGACTTTCTCAATTCTACCCCCCAGCTGTTCCTTAACCTCTTTAGTAGCTACCTGAATTTTGTCAATTTCTCCCCCCAATTGCTTTTTGACCTGCTGTGTTTCCAGTTGCACTAGTTCTTTTAAATTTTCAGCCTGTGTACTGATTCTAATTTCCAACTCCTCCTGTACTTTTCCTAATTTTCTGTCTACATCTGCAATAATCTCTTTAGCCTTTCCTTCCATCACCCCCCTTATTTCACCTCTAATCAGTTCGAATTTGTCACTCATTTCCCTACTGTTTTGTTCTAATTTAGCATTTAAAGTTTCAGTACTCTCTCTATTTTCCTTACTGTTTTGTTCTAATCTGGCGTTTAAAGTTTCATTACTCTCTCTATTTTCCCTACTGTTTTGTTCTAATTTAGCATTGTTTTGTTCCAGTTTTGCGTTTAAAGCGTCTGTACTTTCTTTATTTTCCCTACTGTTTTGTTCTAATTTGGCGTTTAAGGCATCTGTACTTTCTTTATTTTCCCTACTGTTTTGTTCTAATTTTGCATTATTCTGTTCTAATTTTGCATTTAAGGCATCACTACTAACTTTGTTCTGATACATGAACTCGAGAAGTAAAGTTTTTAATTCTGGTTGGCCTCCTACACTCACTGTTTCAGTATCGGGATTTACCTCCGCTACCCCGGTACTACCATCACTCGACATACTGCTCGTATCATCACTCTCCCGTTGATGACCACTACGTAACCTCATCTGTCTTTCTTTCTCATCCCCCATAATGATATACACTGATACAGACAAATAACCCCCAAAATACAGGCACAGAAATATATACCCTTCTCCTTCCACAAATGTTATTAGGTTTTCATCCCCAAGTTGTTGGGCGCCAAATGAAACGTCTTGCTTAGGCTGGGATGACAAGTGAAACGGTATTTACTTTGCTCCACGTTGAGCGTACAAATGAACCGTTTTGCTAGCCACTAACTGTTGGGTGATAATGTAACTGTTTACCTTTGCCTAAGCTATGTTGTTTTAATGGGCGCCAAGACCTCAATGCAATGTTGAAATCTAAATTTGTATTTAACAACGTCTAGCTCTGGCAGAACACATTCAAGACTCTATTCACTCAGATCGTGGTATGATTTGATCATTAACCCAACAAACAATTGTATCAGGAGAAGGAATTGGTCTATATCTAATGCTACCTACTGAAAGCAAAGATTGCATTGTAAAAGAAATGAATTTATTATATAAAACAAGAATAGCAAAATTAATAATAATAATAATAATAAGTATAAAATTTGAATTGGAGCGTTGTGATTTGAAGATTACCGATAGAAAATTACGTGAAAACGGAGTCTGATAAATTGATTTTACTCTTATTTCCAAGCTATGAAGTTACTGAAATATGAAATATAAAACAAAGAAAAATGAGAGATTGCGTATTTCTGCGTCATTAGCGCTTACCCCTGGAAATTGCCAATGCATTTCCCTCGTTCTTGATGATGCTGTGTGCTTCCCACAGTCTCCTGGACGTCGTCATCTCCGTCGAAATTTGATGGTATCCTGGTAGATTATATAATTCTATGGTCCGTACATCGGACCCAAACTCTCGTAAAACCGCACTGGTTACGTTTTACAAAAGTTCGTCGCTAACTCCACTGAACATCGGAGCGTCACGCACTTGCGACCGTACACTGCAAGTCCTACACAGATTGTCCCGAACTCCATTGAACATCGGAGCGACACGCACTTGCACCCATACTCCTCAAGTATTTCACAGATAGTCCTTTCCACGGAACATCGGAGCGTCCCCCGCGTATAACCATACTCCGCAAGTATTTCACAGATAGTCCGTTCCACGGCGCGTCGAACGATATATCCACACGCCGGCTCCCCTACCATGGTACCGACATCTAGCTTACGTCGTCCTCCTTGATTGGCTGCACCCTACGCGCTAGATACCCACTCCTTCCTCATTACACTCCGCGGGAGGGAGAAGTCGATTTCCGTTTCAACAATTCGCCTTTTCTAGACCTTGCGACCCAGCCTTGCGCAATACTTCTCGACAGGAATCAGCTTGTACTTGAAATCCCAGTGAGTCATGTCTCTCAAATACCCTAACTGACAAAACTCCGTAAAATTCCGTAATCAGATAATTTTCTATGATATTGTCGTTCGTAATAATTTGCTGGATAGCGTTTTCTAAGACATAGAAAACCTATCTGAATGCTAATAATTTTTATAAAATGCTCCGAAAATACCTTAATAATAATTATAATAAATTAATAATAATAATAAATTACCATGAAAAATTCTCTTGGCTGAACAATTTGCCGCGTAAATAAATATAGAATGGCTTCCTACTGACTTATGCCAGTTGCATAAAACCCCTCGAAAAACACGTTACATGTATTTTGCCATCTATTGGATCTGGGGTGAACTATGCAATGACAAGTTAGCAACGTGGGACTAGAAGTCCAAACAGTTCCGTAAACAGTTGTTAGATGGCGTTAGTGCGGTGGTAGGTTTGCATTTTATTTCGTTTAGTAGTATGGAAATCTCATTCTTAGTTTCCTTCATCAGTTCACTTATTGCCGGTTTTCAATTTAGAATATGCTCGTTAACCTACCACTAACAAGGAATTACGTTAAATGGCCAAATCTGGACACTGAACTCTCTAAAACATATTTAATGTGGCGGGAATGCGCATCTCACAATCTACGCATGCGCGAGAGCCGTAAATCTTATTTAAGTAATTGCGAACCCGAATGGCCTTAGCGGTTTGCTGATGTAAAATCCTGGTAGAGGCCAGCCACTTTAAAGATGCTTTAGAGAGTTGAGTGGCCATATTTGGCCATTTAACGTAATAACTTGTTAGTGGTAAGTTAACGGGCATATTCTAAATTGAAAACCGGCAAGAAGTGAACTGATGAAAGAAACAAAGAGAGAGATTTCCTTACTACTCAAGTGACTCCTTATCCCGGGAGTCATTCGGTCGCCAGAGCCTCGTTAGTCTAAAGCAGGATGCACCGCGTGCAGGTGAGGTTGACATTTGAGTAGGATTCCTACTCCTTGCATCCCCAACTACTCTACCACTAGCATCTCTACAAGCACTAATACTACCAACCAGAACTACTAAAAGCACTAATACTACTCAACAGCACTACAACAAGCAATACTATTACTAGGACAAGAATAAAACTATTCCTACTATAAAAACTACTACTACAAGCATTACTACTAGCCTATCTCCCTTTAGATGACCTCACTGTCCGGCCCCATAAAACAACAACTAGTACTACCTTTAACTACCACTATGACTACAACTAAAAAGAAGTAGCATTTAGCGTCAGTTAGTGGTAGTAGGTGGAAGTTAGTGGTAGTCGTAGTGGGTGGATGCGTGTGATTGAAAGGCCTGCCAGAGGCCTCACATTCATGTAGCTTACAGAGAAATTAATCTCGTGCCAGTGGCTTTGCAAAGCCTACAAAGAAACTAATCTCGTGCCAGAGGCTTTGCTAATTTTTTGCGGCTTACAAGGAAATTAATCCCGTGCCAGAGGCCGTTCATGAATGGCACCTCCAGAGGCCTCTCAATCACATGCCTTCACCCACTATGACTACCACTAGCTACCGCTAGCTGCCACTAACTAACGCAAAATACTACTACTACTACTAATAATAATAATACTACAACAACTACTACAACTACTACTACTACTACTACTACTAATAATAATAATAATACTACAACAACTACTACAACTACTACTAATACTACAACTACTAATACTTCTACAACTACTACCAGTACTACCACTACTACTACTAATACTACAACTACAACAACTACTACTACCAGTACTACCAGTACTACTACTACTACTATTACTACTAACACTTCTATTAAAAGCACTACGCACTGCTGCTCTACAAAAGACAGCAAGGTTACCTTTTTTTTTTTTGCTTTTTTTTTTTTTTGCTTGGGAATGTGGGAAATCTTGCCTAAGACATTTGTGGGGGTCCGCACTCCACAATAGTGTGGGATTCTTACCCACTAAAACCCACACACCCTTCTCCCACGACGTATGTCTTCACCCCGGAACCAGTTGGGCTTTACAGTATTTCAGGGGTGTGTCATCGGAAAATACTTTTTTTAGCGTATGGCTTTTAGTGCCGGGAGTGTCCGAGGTCATGTTCGGCTCGCCAGTTTTTGTAGCTGCTTCGAGACGGACACCCAATGGGTGAGCTACAATTACCGTTGGGGAGGGAAGTTGGAAGGTAGCGGCTGTGGCCTATAGTTATGGACCAACGCCGGCATTTGCCTCGAAGGAAGATGGGAAACCACAGAAGACCATCTTCAAGATTGCCGGCGGGGGGATTCGAACCTCCTCGCCTACCGGATGTGAGCGACTGCCAGCAGTCATGCCGTAACGACCACGGCTAACTCACCCGGTATTCTGATATTGAGAAACGATCATATTATTTAAACTTCGTATTATATATTCTTTTCGATCCATAAAATTAAACTTCTAAACAAAACTATATGTATTTTGCCATCTATTGGATCTGGGGTGAACTATGCAATGACAAGTTAGCAACGTGGGACTAGAAGTCCAAACAGTTCCGTAAACAGTTGCTAGATGGCGTTAGTGCGGTGGTAGGTTTGCATTTTATTTCGTTTAGTAGTATGGAAATCTCATTCTTTGTTTCCTTCATCAGTTCACTTATTGCCGGTTTTCAATTTAGAATATGCTCGTTAACCTACCACTAACAAGGAATTACGTTAAATGGCCAAATCTGGACACTGAACTCTCTAAAACATATTTAATGTGGCGGGAATGCGCATCTCACAATCTACGCATGCGCGAGAGCCGTAAATCTTATTTAAGTAATTGCGAACCCGAATGGCCTTAGCGGTTTGCTGATGTAAAATCCTGGTAGAGGCCAGCCACTTTAAAGATGCTTTAGAGAGTTGAGTGGCCATATTTGGCCATTTAACGTAATAACTTGTTAGTGGTAAGTTAACGGGCATATTCTAAATTGAAAACCGGCAAGAAGTGAACTGATGAAAGAAACAAAGAGAGAGATTTCCTTACTACTCAAGTGACTCCTTATCCCGGGAGTCATTCGGTCGCCAGAGCCTCGTTAGTCTAAAGCAGGGTGCACCGCGTGCAGGTGAGGTTGACATTTGAGTAGGATTCCTACTCCTTGCATCCCCAACTACTCTACCACTAGCATCTCTACAAGCACTAATACTACCAACCAGAACTACTAAAAGCACTAATACTACTCAACAGCACTACAACAAGCAATACTATTACTAGGACAAGAATAAAACTATTCCTACTATAAAAACTACTACTACAAGCATTACTACTAGCCTATCTCCCTTTAGATGACCTCACTGTCCGGCCCCATAAAACAACAACTAGTACTACCTTTAACTACCACTATGACTACAACTAAAAAGAAGTAGCATTTAGCGTCAGTTAGTGGTAGTAGGTGGAAGTTAGTGGTAGTCGTAGTGGGTGGATGCGTGTGATTGAAAGGCCTGCCAGAGGCCTCACATTCATGTAGCTTACAGAGAAATTAATCTCGTGCCAGTGGCTTTGCAAAGCCTACAAAGAAACTAATCTCGTGCCAGAGGCTTTGCTATTTTTTTGCGGCTTACAAGGAAATTAATCCCGTGCCAGAGGCCGTTCATGAATGGCACCTCCAGAGGCCTCTCAATCACATGCCTTCACCCACTAGGACTACCACTAGCTACCGCTAGCTGCCACTAACTAACGCAAAATACTACTACTACTACTAATAATAATAATACTACAACAACTACTACAACTACTACTACTAATAATAATAATAATACTACAACAACTACTACAACTACTACTAATACTACAACAACTACTAATACTTCTACAACTACTACCAGTACTACCACTACTACTACTAATACTACAACTACAACAACTACTACTACCAGTACTACCAGTACTACTACTACTACTACTATTACTACTAACACTTCTATTAAAAGCACTACGCACTGCTGCTCTACAAAAGACAGCAAGGTGACCTTTTTTTTTTTTTTTTTTGCGTGGGAATGTGGGAAATCTTGCCTAAGACATTTGTGGGGGTCCGCACTCCACAATAGTGTGGGATTCTTACCCACTAAAACCCACACACCCTTCTCCCACGACGTATGTCTTCACCCCGGAACCAGTTGGGCTTTACAGTATTTCAGGGGTGTGTCATCGGAAAATACTTTTTTTAGCGTATGGCTTTTAGTGCCGGGAGTGTCCGAGGTCATGTTCGGCTCGCCATTTTTTGTAGCTGCTTCGAGACGGACACCCAATGGGTGAGCTACAAGTACCGTTGGGGAGGGAAGTTGGAAGGTAGCGGCTGTGGCCTATAGTTATGGACCAACGCCGGCATTTGCCTCGAAGGAAGATGGGAAACCACAGAAGACCATCTTCAAGATTGCCGGCGGGGGGGATTCGAACCTCCTCGCCTACCGGATGTGAGCGACTGCCAGCAGTCATGCCGTAACGACCACGGCTAACTCACCCGGTATTCTGATATTGAGAAACGATCATATTATTTAAACTTCGTATTATATATTCTTTTCGATCCATAAAATTAAACTTCTATACAAAACTATATGTATTTTGCCATCTATTGGATCTGGGGTGAACTATGCAATGACAAGTTAGCAACGTGGGACTAGAAGTCCAAACAGTTCCGTAAACAGTTGCTAGATGGCGTTAGTGCGGTGGTAGGTTTGCATTTTATTTCGTTTAGTAGTATGGAAATCTCATTCTTTGTTTCCTTCATCAGTTCACTTATTGCCGGTTTTCAATTTAGAATATGCTCGTTAACCTACCACTAACAAGGAATTACGTTAAATGGCCAAATCTGGACACTGAACTCTCTAAAACATATTTAATGTGGCGGGAATGCGCATCTCACAATCTACGCATGCGCGAGAGCCGTAAATCTTATTTAAGTAATTGCGAACCCGAATGGCCTTAGCGGTTTGCTGATGTAAAATCCTGGTAGAGGCCAGCCACTTTAAAGATGCTTTAGAGAGTTGAGTGGCCATATTTGGCCATTTAACGTAATAACTTGTTAGTGGTAAGTTAACGGGCATATTCTAAATTGAAAACCGGCAAGAAGTGAACTGATGAAAGAAACAAAGAGAGAGATTTCCTTACTACTCAAGTGACTCCTTATCCCGGGAGTCATTCGGTCGCCAGAGCCTCGTTAGTCTAAAGCAGGGTGCACCGCGTGCAGGTGAGGTTGACATTTGAGTAGGATTCCTACTCCTTGCATCCCCAACTACTCTACCACTAGCATCTCTACAAGCACTAATACTACCAACCAGAACTACTAAAAGCACTAATACTACTCAACAGCACTACAACAAGCAATACTATTACTAGGACAAGAATAAAACTATTCCTACTATAAAAACTACTACTACAAGCATTACTACTAGCCTATCTCCCTTTAGATGACCTCACTGTCCGGCCCCATAAAACAACAACTAGTACTACCTTTAACTACCACTATGACTACAACTAAAAAGAAGTAGCATTTAGCGTCAGTTAGTGGTAGTAGGTGGAAGTTAGTGGTAGTCGTAGTGGGTGGATGCGTGTGATTGAAAGGCCTGCCAGAGGCCTCACATTCATGTAGCTTACAGAGAAATTAATCTCGTGCCAGTGGCTTTGCAAAGCCTACAAAGAAACTAATCTCGTGCCAGAGGCTTTGCTAATTTTTTGCGGCTTACAAGGAAATTAATCCCGTGCCAGAGGCCGTTCATGAATGGCACCTCCAGAGGCCTCTCAATCACATGCCTTCACCCACTATGACTACCACTAGCTACCGCTAGCTGCCACTAACTAACGCAAAATACTACTACTACTACTACTAATAATAATACTACAACAACTACTACAACTACTACTACTACTACTACTAATAATAATAATAATAATACTACAACAACTACTACAACTACTACTAATACTACAACAACTACTAATACTTCTACAACTACTACCAGTACTACTACTACTACTACTACTACTAATACTACAACAACTACTACTACCAGTACTACCAGTACTACTACTACTACTATTACTACTAACACTTCTATTAAAAGCACTACGCACTGCTGCTCTACAAAAGACAGCAAGGTTACCTTTTTTTTTTTTTTTTTGCTTGGGAATGTGGGAAATCTTGCCTAAGACATTTGTGGGGGTCCGCACTCCACAATAGTGTGGGATTCTTACCCACTAAAACCCACACACCCTTCTCCCACGACGTATGTCTTCACCCCGGAACCAGTTGGGCTTTACAGTATTTCAGGGGTGTGTCATCGGAAAATACTTTTTTTTAGCGTATGGCTTTTAGTGCCGGGAGTGTCCGAGGTCATGTTCGGCTCGCCAGTTTTTGTAGCTGCTTCGAGACGGACACCCAATGGGTGAGCTACAAGTACCGTTGGGGAGGGAAGTTGGAAGGTAGCGGCTGTGGCCTATAGTTATGGACCAACGCCGGCATTTGCCTCGAAGGAAGATGGGAAACCACAGAAGACCATCTTCAAGATTGCCGGCGGGGGGGATTCGAACCTCCTCGCCTACCGGATGTGAGCGACTGCCAGCAGTCATGCCGTAACGACCAAGGCTAACTCACCCGGTATTCTGATATTGAGAAACGATCATATTATTTAAACTTCGTATTATATATTCTTTTCGATCCATAAAATTAAACTTCTATACAAAACTATATGTATTTTGCCATCTATTGGATCTGGGGTGAACTATGCAATGACAAGTTAGCAACGTGGGACTAGAAGTCCAAACAGTTCCGTAAACAGTTGCTAGATGGCGTTAGTGCGGTGGTAGGTTTGCATTTTATTTCGTTTAGTAGTATGGAAATCTCATTCTTTGTTTCCTTCATCAGTTCACTTATTGCCGGTTTTCAATTTAGAATATGCTCGTTAACCTACCACTAACAAGGAATTACGTTAAATGGCCAAATCTGGACACTGAACTCTCTAAAACATATTTAATGTGGCGGGAATGCGCATCTCACAATCTACGCATGCGCGAGAGCCGTAAATCTTATTTAAGTAATTGCGAACCCGAATGGCCTTAGCGGTTTGCTGATGTAAAATCCTGGTAGAGGCCAGCCACTTTAAAGATGCTTTAGAGAGTTGAGTGGCCATATTTGGCCATTTAACGTAATAACTTGTTAGTGGTATGTTAACGGGCATATTCTAAATTGAAAACCGGCAAGAAGTGAACTGATGAAAGAAACAAAGAGAGAGATTTCCTTACTACTCAAGTGACTCCTTATCCCGGGAGTCATTCGGTCGCCAGAGCCTCGTTAGTCTAAAGCAGGGTGCACCGCGTGCAGGTGAGGTTGACATTTGAGTAGGATTCCTACTCCTTGCATCCCCAACTACTCTACCACTAGCATCTCTACAAGCACTAATACTACCAACCAGAACTACTAAAAGCACTAATACTACTCAACAGCACTACAACAAGCAATACTATTACAAGGACAAGAATAAAACTATTCCTACTATAAAAACTACTACTACAAGCATTACTACTAGCCTATCTCCCTTTAGATGACCTCACTGTCCGGCCCCATAAAACAACAACTAGTACTACCTTTAACTACCACTATGACTACAACTAAAAAGAAGTAGCATTTAGCGTCAGTTAGTGGTAGTAGGTGGAAGTTAGTGGTAGTCGTAGTGGGTGGATGCGTGTGATTGAAAGGCCTGCCAGAGGCCTCACATTCATGTAGCTTACAGAGAAATTAATCTCGTGCCAGTGGCTTTGCAAAGCCTACAAAGAAACTAATCTCGTGCCAGAGGCTTTGCTAATTTTTTGCGGCTTACAAGGAAATTAATCCCGTGCCAGAGGCCGTTCATGAATGGCACCTCCAGAGGCCTCTCAATCACATGCCTTCACCCACTAGGACTACCACTAGCTACCGCTAGCTGCCACTAACTAACGCAAAATACTACTACTACTACTAATAATAATAATACTACAACAACTACTACAACTACTACTACTACTACTAATAATAATAATACTACAACAACTACTACAACTACTACTAATACTACAACAACTACTAATACTTCTACAACTACTACCAGTACTACCACTACTACTACTAATACTACAACTACAACAACTACTACTACCAGTACTACCAGTACTACTACTACTACTACTATTACTACTAACACTTCTATTAAAAGCACTACGCACTGCTGCTCTACAAAAGACAGCAAGGTGACCTTTTTTTTTTTTTTTTTTTTTTTTGCGTGGGAATGTGGGAAATCTTGCCTAAGACATTTGTGGGGGTCCGCACTCCACAATAGTGTGGGATTCTTACCCACTAAAACCCACACACCCTTCTCCCACGACGTATGTCTTCACCCCGGAACCAGTTGGGCTTTACAGTATTTCAGGGGTGTGTCATCGGAAAATACTTTTTTTTAGCGTATGGCTTTTAGTGCCGGGAGTGTCCGAGGTCATGTTCGGCTCGCCAGTTTTTGTAGCTGCTTCGAGACGGACACCCAATGGGTGAGCTACAAGTACCGTTGGGGAGGGAAGTTGGAAGGTAGCGGCTGTGGCCTATAGTTATGGACCAACGCCGGCATTTGCCTCGAAGGAAGATGGGAAACCACAGAAGACCATCTTCAAGATTGCCGGCGGGGGGGATTCGAACCTCCTCGCCTACCGGATGTGAGCGACTGCCAGCAGTCATGCCGTAACGACCACGGCTAACTCACCCGGTATTCTGATATTGAGAAACGATCATATTATTTAAACTTCGTATTATATATTCTTTTCGATCCATAAAATTAAACTTCTATACAAAACTATATGTATTTTGCCATCTATTGGATCTGGGGTGAACTATGCAATGACAAGTTAGCAACGTGGGACTAGAAGTCCAAACAGTTCCGTAAACAGTTGCTAGATGGCATTAGTGCGGTGGTAGGTTTGCATTTTATTTCGTTTAGTAGTATGGAAATCTCATTCTTTGTTTCCTTCATGAGTTCACTTATTGCCGGTTTTCAATTTAGAATATGCTCGTTAACCTACCACTAACAAGGAATTACGTTAAATGGCCAAATCTGGACACTGAACTCTCTAAAACATATTTAATGTGGCGGGAATGCGCATCTCACAATCTACGCATGCGCGAGAGCCGTAAATCTTATTTAAGTAATTGCGAACCCGAATGGCCTTAGCGGTTTGCTGATGTAAAATCCTGGTAGAGGCCAGCCACTTTAAAGATGCTTTAGAGAGTTGAGTGGCCATATTTGGCCATTTAACGTAATAACTTGTTAGTGGTAAGTTAACGGGCATATTCTAAATTGAAAACCGGCAAGAAGTGAACTGATGAAAGAAACAAAGAGAGAGATTTCCTTACTACTCAAGTGACTCCTTATCCCGGGAGTCATTCGGTCGCCAGAGCCTCGTTAGTCTAAAGCAGGGTGCACCGCGTGCAGGTGAGGTTGACATTTGAGTAGGATTCCTACTCCTTGCATCCCCAACTACTCTACCACTAGCATCTCTACAAGCACTAATACTACCAACCAGAACTACTAAAAGCACTAATACTACTCAACAGCACTACAACAAGCAATACTATTACTAGGACAAGAATAAAACTATTCCTACTATAAAAACTACTACTACAAGCATTACTACTAGCCTATCTCCCTTTAGATGACCTCACTGTCCGGCCCCATAAAACAACAACTAGTACTACCTTTAACTACCACTATGACTACAACTAAAAAGAAGTAGCATTTAGCGTCAGTTAGTGGTAGTAGGTGGAAGTTAGTGGTAGTCGTAGTGGGTGGATGCGTGTGATTGAAAGGCCTGCCAGAGGCCTCACATTCATGTAGCTTACAGAGAAATTAATCTCGTGCCAGTGGCTTTGCAAAGCCTACAAAGAAACTAATCTCGTGCCAGAGGCTTTGCTAATTTTTTGCGGCTTACAAGGAAATTAATCCCGTGCCAGAGGCCGTTCATGAATGGCACCTCCAGAGGCCTCTCAATCACATGCCTTCACCCACTATGACTACCACTAGCTACCGCTAGCTGCCACTAACTAACGCAAAATACTACTACTACTACTACTACTAATAATACTACAACAACTACTACAACTACTACTACTACTACTACTACTAATAATAATAATAATACTACAACAACTACTACAACTACTACTAATACTACAACAACTACTAATACTTCTACAACTACTACCAGTACTACTACTACTACTACTACTACTAATACTACAACTACAACAACTACTACTACCAGTACTACCAGTACTACTACTACTACTATTACTACTAACACTTCTATTAAAAGCACTACGCACTGCTGCTCTACAAAAGACAGCAAGGTTACCTTTTTTTTTTTTTTTTTTTTTTTTTGCTTGGGAATGTGGGAAATCTTGCCTAAGACATTTGTGGGGGTCCGCACTCCACAATAGTGTGGGATTCTTACCCACTAAAACCCACACACCCTTCTCCCACGACGTATGTCTTCACCCCGGAACCAGTTGGGCTTTACAGTATTTCAGGGGTGTGTCATCGGAAAATACTTTTTTTTAGCGTATGGCTTTTAGTGCCGGGAGTGTCCGAGGTCATGTTCGGCTCGCCAGTTTTTGTAGCTGCTTCGAGACGGACACCCAATGGGTGAGCTACAAGTACCGTTGGGGAGGGAAGTTGGAAGGTAGCGGCTGTGGCCTATAGTTATGGACCAACGCCGGCATTTGCCTCGAAGGAAGATGGGAAACCACATGAGACCATCTTCAAGATTGCCGGCGGGGGGGATTCGAACCTCCTCGCCTACCGGATGTGAGCGACTGCCAGCAGTCATGCCGTAACGACCAAGGCTAACTCACCCGGTATTCTGATATTGAGAAACGATCATATTATTTAAACTTCGTATTATATATTCTTTTCGATCCATAAAATTAAACTTCTATACAAAACTATATGTATTTTGCCATCTATTGGATCTGGGGTGAACTATGCAATGACAAGTTAGCAACGTGGGACTAAAAGTCCAAACAGTTCCGTAAACAGTTGCTAGATGGCGTTAGTGCGGTGGTAGGTTTGCATTTTATTTCGTTTAGTAGTATGGAAATCTCATTCTTTGTTTCCTTCATCAGTTCACTTATTGCCGGTTTTCAATTTAGAATATGCTCGTTAACCTACCACTAACAAGGAATTACGTTAAATGGCCAAATCTGGACACTGAACTCTCTAAAACATATTTAATGTGGCGGGAATGCGCATCTAACAATCTACGCATGCGCGAGAGCCGTAAATCTTATTTAAGTAATTGCGAACCCGAATGGCCTTAGCGGTTTGCTGATGTAAAATCCTGGTAGAGGCCAGCCACTTTAAAGATGCTTTAGAGAGTTGAGTGGCCATATTTGGCCATTTAACGTAATAACTTGTTAGTGGTAAGTTAACGGGCATATTCTAAATTGAAAACCGGTAAGAAGTGAACTGATGAAAGAAACAAAGAGAGAGATTTCCTTACTACTCAAGTGACTCCTTATCCCGGGAGTCATTCGGTCGCCAGAGCCTCGTTAGTCTAAAGCAGGGTGCACCGCGTGCAGGTGAGGTTGACATTTGAGTAGGATTCCTACTCCTTGCATCCCCAACTACTCTACCACTAGCATCTCTACAAGCACTAATACTACCAACCAGAACTACTAAAAGCACTAATACTACTCAACAGCACTACAACAAGCAATACTATTACTAGGACAAGAATAAAACTATTCCTACTATAAAAACTACTACTACAAGCATTACTACTAGCCTATCTCCCTTTAGATGACCTCACTGTCCGGCCCCATAAAACAACAACTAGTACTACCTTTAACTACCACTATGACTACAACTAAAAAGAAGTAGCATTTAGCGTCAGTTAGTGGTAGTAGGTGGAAGTTAGTGGTAGTCGTAGTGGGTGGATGCGTGTGATTGAAAGGCCTGCCAGAGGCCTCACATTCATGTAGCTTACAGAGAAATTAATCTCGTACCAGTGGCTTTGCAAAGCCTACAAAGAAACTAATCTCGTGCCAGAGGCTGTGCTAATTTTTTGCGGCTTACAAGGAAATTAATCCCGTGCCAGAGGCCGTTCATTAATGGCACCTCCAGAGGCCTCTCAATCACATGCCTTCACCCACTATGACTACCACTAGCTACCGCTAGCTGCCACCAACTAACGCAAAATACTACTACTACTACTAATAATAATAATACTACAACAACTACTACAACTACTACTACTACTACTACTACTACTACTAATAATAATAATAATACAACAACTACTACAACTACTACTAATACTACAACAACTACTAATACTTCTACAACTACTACCAGTACTACCACTACTACTACTAGTACTACAACTACAACAACTACTACTACCAGTACTACCAGTACTACTACTACTACTATTACTACTAACACTTCTATTAAAAGCACTACGCACTGCTGCTCTACAAAAGACAGCAAGGTTACCTTTTTTTTTTTTTTTTTTTTGCGTGGGAATGTGGGAAATCTTGCCTAAGACATTTGTGGGGGTCCGCACTCCACAATAGTGTGGGATTCTTACCCACTAAAACCCACACACCCTTCTCCCACGACGTATGTCTTCACTCCGGAACCAGTTGGGCTTTACAGTATTTCAGGGGTGTGTCATCGGAAAATACTTTTTTTTAGCGTATGGCTTTTAGTGCCGGGAGTGTCCGAGGTCATGTTCGGCTCGCCAGTTTTTGTAGCTGCTTCGAGACGGACACCCAATGGGTGAGCTACAAGTACCGTTGGGGAGGGTAGTTGGAAGGTAGCGGCTGTGGCCTATAGTTATGGACCAACGCCGGCATTTGCCTCGAAGGAAGATGGGAAACCACAGAAGACCATCTTCAAGATTGCCGGCGGGGGGATTCGAACCTCCTCGCCTACCGGATGTGAGCGACTGCCAGCAGTCATGCCGTAACGACCACGGCTAACTCACCCGGTATTCTGATATTGAGAAACGATCATATTATTTAAACTTCGTATTATATATTCTTTTCGATCCATAAAATTAAACTTCTATACAAAACTATATGTATTTTGCCATCTATTGGATCTGGGGTGAACTATGCAATGACAAGTTAGCAACGTGGGACTAGAAGTCCAAACAGTTCCGTAAACAGTTGCTAGATGGCGTTAGTGCGGTGGTAGGTTTGCATTTTATTTCGTTTAGTAGTATGGAAATCTCATTCTTTGTTTCCTTCATCAGTTCACTTATTGCCGGTTTTCAATTTAGAATATGCTCGTTAACCTACCACTAACAAGGAATTACGTTAAATGGCCAAATCTGGACACTGAACTCTCTAAAACATATTTAATGTGGCGGGAATGCGCATCTCACAATCTACGCATGCGCGAGAGCCGTAAATCTTATTTAAGTAATTGCGAACCCGAATGGCCTTAGCGGTTTGCTGATGTAAAATCCTGGTAGAGGCCAGCCACTTTAAAGATGCTTTAGAGAGTTGAGTGGCCATACTTGGCCATTTAACGTAATAACTTGTTAGTGGTAAGTTAACGGGCATATTCTAAATTGAAAACCGGCAAGAAGTGAACTGATGAAAGAAACAAAGAGAGAGATTTCCTTACTACTCAAGTGACTCCTTATCCCGGGAGTCATTCGGTCGCCAGAGCCTCGTTAGTCTAAAGCAGGGTGCACCGCGTGCAGGTGAGGTTGACATTTGAGTAGGATTCCTACTCCTTGCATCCCCAACTACTCTACCACTAGCATCTCTACAAGCACTAATACTACCAACCAGAACTACTAAAAGCACTAATACTAATCAACAGCACTACAACAAGCAATACTATTACTAGGACAAGAATAAAACTATTCCTACTATAAAAACTACTACTACAAGCATTACTACTAGCCTATCTCCCTTTAGATGACCTCACTGTCCGGCCCCATAAAACAACAACTAGTACTACCTTTAACTACCACTATGACTACAACTAAAAAGAAGTAGCATTTAGCGTCAGTTAGTGGTAGTAGGTGGAAGTTAGTGGTAGTCGTAGTGGGTGGATGCGTGTGATTGAAAGGCCTGCCAGAGGCCTCACATTCATGTAGCTTACAGAGAAATTAATCTCGTGCCAGTGGCTTTGCAAAGCCTACAAAGAAACTAATCTCATGCCAGAGGCTTTGCTAATTTTTTGCGGCTTACAAGGAAATTAATCCCGTGCCAGAGGCCGTTCATGAATGGCACCTCCAGAGGCCTCTCAATCACATGCCTTCACCCACTATGACTACCACTAGCTACCGCTAGCTGCCACTAACTAACGCAAAATACTACTACTACTACAAATAATAATAATACTACAACAACTACTACAACTACTACTACTACTACTACTAATAATAATAATAATAATACTACAACAACTACTACAACTACTACTAATACTACAACAACTACTAATACTTCTAAAACTACTACCAGTACTACCACTACTACTACTAATACTACAACTACAACAACTACTACTACCAGTACTACCAGTACTACTACTACTACTATTACTACTAACACTTCTATTAAAAGCACTACGCACTGCTGCTCTACAAAAGACAGCAAGGTTACCTTTTTTTTTTTTTTTTTTTTTGCGTGGGAATGTGGGAAATCTTGCCTAAGACATTTGTGGGGGTCCGCACTCCACAATAGTGTGGGATTCTTACCCACTAAAACCCACACACCCTTCTCCCACGACGTATGTCTTCACCCCGGAACCAGCTGGGCTTTACAGTATTTCAGGGGTGTGTCATCGGAAAATACTTTTGTTTAGCGTATGGCTTTTAGTGCCGGGAGTGTCCGAGGTCATGTTCGGCTCGCCAGTTTTTGTAGCTGCTTCGAGACGGACACCCAATGGGTGAGCTACAAGTACCGTTGGGGAGGGAAGTTGGAAGGTAGCGGCTGTGGCCTATAGTTATGGACCAACGCCGGCATTTGCCTCGAAGGAAGATGGGAAACCACAGAAGACCATCTTCAAGATTGCCGGCGGGGGGATTCGAACCTCCTCGCCTACCGGATGTGAGCGACTACCAGCAGTCATGCCGTAACGACCACGGCTAACTCACCCGGTATTCTGATATTGAGAAACAATCATATTATTTAAACTTCGTATTATATATTCTTTTCGATCCATAAAATTAAACTTCTATACAAAACTATATGTATTTTGCCATCTATTGGATCTGGGGTGAACTATGCAATGACAAGTTAGCAACGTGGGACTAGAAGTCCAAACAGTTCCGTAAACAGTTGCTAGATGGCGTTAGTGCGGTGGTAGGTTTGCATTTTATTTCGTTTAGTAGTATGGAAATCTCATTCTTTGTTTCCTTCATCAGTTCACTTATTGCCGGTTTTCAATTTAGAATATGCTCGTTAACCTACCACTAACAAGGAATTACGTTAAATGGCCAAATCTGGACACTGAACTCTCTAAAACATATTTAATGTGGCGGGAATGCGCATCTCACAATCTACGCATGCGCGAGAGCCGTAAATCTTATTTAAGTAATTGCGAACCCGAATGGCCTTAGCGGTTTGGTGATGTAAAATCCTGGTAGAGGCCAGCCACTTTAAAGATGCTTTAGAGAGTTGAGTGGCCATATTTGGCCATTTAACGTAATAACTTGTTAGTGGTAAGTTAACGGGCATATTCTAAATTGAAAACCGGCAAGAAGTGAACTGATGAAAGAAACAAAGAGAGAGATTTCCTTACTACTCAAGTGACTCCTTATCCCGGGAGTCATTCGGTCGCCAGAGCCTCGTTAGTCTAAAGCAGGGTGCACCGCGTGCAGGTGAGGTTGACATTTGAGTAGGATTCCTACTCCTTGCATCCCCAACTACTCTACCACTAGCATCTCTACAAGCACTAATACTACCAACCAGAACTACTAAAAGCACTAATACTACTCAACAGCACTACAACAAGCAATACTATTACTAGGACAAGAATAAAACTTTTCCTACTATAAAAACTACTACTACAAGCATTACTACTAGCCTATCTCCCTTTAGATGACCTCACTGTCCGGCCCCATAAAACAACAACTAGTACTACCTTTAACTACCACTATGACTACAACTAAAAAGAAGTAGCATTTAGCGTCAGTTAGTGGTAGTAGGTGGAAGTTAGTGGTAGTCGTAGTGGGTGGATGCGTGTGATTGAAAGGCCTGCCAGAGGCCTCACATTCATGTAGCTTACAGAGAAATTAATCTCGTGCCAGTGGCTTTGCAAAGCCTACAAAGAAACTAATCTCGTGCCAGAGGCTTTGCTAATTTTTTGCAGCTTACAAGGAAATTAATCCCGTGCCAGAGGCCGTTCATGAATGGCACCTCCAGAGGCCTCTCAATCACATGCCTTCACCCACTATGACTACCACTAGCTACCGCTAGCTGCCACTAACTAACGCAAAATACTACTACTACTACTACTAATAATAATACTACAACAACTACTCCAACTACTACTACTACTACTACTACTAATAATAATAATAATACTACAACAACTACTACAACTACTACTAATACTACAACAACTACTAATACTTCTACAACTACTACCAGTACTACCACTACTACTACTAATGCTACAACTACAACAACTACTACTACCAGTACTACCAGTACTACTACTACTACTATTACTACTAACACTTCTATTAAAAGCACTACGCACTGCTGCTCTACAAAAGACAGCAAGGTTACCTTTTTTTTTGCGTGGGAATGTGGGAAATCTTGCCTAAGACATTTGTGGGGGTCCGCACTCAACAATAGTGTGGGATTCTTACCCACTAAAACCCACACACCCTTCTCCCACGACGTATGTCTTCACCCCGGAACCAGTTGGGCTTTACAGTATTTCAGGGGTGTGTCATCGGAAAATACTTTTGTTTAGCGTATGGCTTTTAGTGCCGGGAGTGTCCGAGGTCATGTTCGGCTCGCCAGTTTTTGTAGCTGCTTCGAGACGGACACCCAATGGGTGAGCTACAAGTACCGTTGGGGAGGGAAGTTGGAAGGTAGCGGCTGTGGCCTATAGTTATGGACCAACGCCGGCATTTGCCTCGAAGGAAGATGGGAAACCACAGAAGACCATCTTCAAGATTGCCGGCGGGGGGATTCGAACCTCCTCGCCTACCGGATGTGAGCGACTACCAGCAGTCATGCCGTAACGACCACGGCTAACTCACCCGGTATTCTGATATTGAGAAACAATCATATTATTTAAACTTCGTATTATATATTCTTTTCGATCCATAAAATTAAACTTCTATACAAAACTATATGTATTTTGCCATCTATTGGATCTGGGGTGAACTATGCAATGACAAGTTAGCAACGTGGGACTAGAAGTCCAAACAGTTCCGTAAACAGTTGCTAGATGGCGTTAGTGCGGTGGTAGGTTTGCATTTTATTTCGTTTAGTAGTATGGAAATCTCATTCTTTGTTTCCTTCATCAGTTCACTTATTGCCGGTTTTCAATTTAGAATATGCTCGTTAACCTACCACTAACAAGGAATTACGTTAAATGGCCAAATCTGGACACTGAACTCTCTAAAACATATTTAATGTGGCGGGAATGCGCATCTCACAATCTACGCATGCGCGAGAGCCGTAAATCTTATTTAAGTAATTGCGAACCCGAATGGCCTTAGCGGTTTGCTGATGTAAAATCCTGGTAGAGGCCAGCCACTTTAAAGATGCTTTAGAGAGTTGAGTGGCCATATTTGGCCATTTAACGTAATAACTTGTTAGTGGTAAGTTAACGGGCATATTCTAAATTGAAAACCGGCAAGAAGTGAACTGATGAAAGAAACAAAGAGAGAGATTTCCTTACTACTCAAGTGACTCCTTATCCCGGGAGTCATTCGGTCGCCAGAGCCTCGTTAGTCTAAAGCAGGGTGCACCGCGTGCAGGTGAGGTTGACATTTGAGTAGGATTCCTACTCCTTGCATCCCCAACTACTCTACCACTAGCATCTCTACAAGCACTAATACTACCAACCAGAACTACTAAAAGCACTAATACTACTCAACAGCACTACAACAAGCAATACTATTACTAGGACAAGAATAAAACTATTCCTACTATAAAAACTACTACTACAAGCATTACTACTAGCCTATCTCCCTTTAGATGACCTCACTGTCCGGCCCCATAAAACAACAACTAGTACTACCTTTAACTACCACTATGACTACAACTAAATAGAAGTAGCATTTAGCGTCAGTTAGTGGTAGTAGGTGGAAGTTAGTGGTAGTCGTAGTGGGTGGATGCGTGTGATTGAAAGGCCTGCCAGAGGCCTCACATTCATGTAGCTTACAGAGAAATTAATCTCGTGCCAGTGGCTTTGCAAAGCCTACAAAGAAACTAATCTCATGCCAGAGGCTTTGCTAATTTTTTGCGGCTTACAAGGAAATTAATCCCGTGCCAGAGGCCGTTCATGAATGGCACCTCCAGAGGCCTCTCAATCACATGCCTTCACCCACTATGACTACCACTAGCTACCGCTAGCTGCCACTAACTAACGCAAAATACTACTACTACTACAAATAATAATAATACTACAACAACTACTACAACTACTACTACTACTACTACTAATAATAATAATAATAATACTACAACAACTACTACAACTACTACTAATACTACAACAACTACTAATACTTCTACAACTACTACCAGTACTACCACTACTACTACTAATACTACAACTACAACAACTACTACTACCAGTACTACCAGTACTACTACTACTACTATTACTACTAACACTTCTATTAAAAGCACTACGCACTGCTGCTCTACAAAAGACAGCAAGGTTACCTTTTTTTTTTTTTTTTTTGCGTGGGAATGTGGGAAATCTTGCCTAAGACATTTGTGGGGGTCCGCACTCCACAATAGTGTGGGATTCTTACCCACTAAAACCCACACACCCTTCTCCCACGACGTATGTCTTCACCCCGGAACCAGTTGGGCTTTACAGTATTTCAGGGGTGTGTCATCGGAAAATACTTTTGTTTAGCGTATGGCTTTTAGTGCCGGGAGTGTCCGAGGTCATGTTCGGCTCGCCAGTTTTTGTAGCTGCTTCGAGACGGACACCCAATGGGTGAGCTACAAGTACCGTTGGGGAGGGAAGTTGGAAGGTAGCGGCTGTGGCCTATAGTTATGGACCAACGCCGGCATTTGCCTCGAAGGAAGATGGGAAACCACAGAAGACCATCTTCAAGATTGCCGGCGGGGGGATTCGAACCTCCTCGCCTACCGGATGTGAGCGACTACCAGCAGTCATGCCGTAACGACCACGGCTAACTCACCCGGTATTCTGATATTGAGAAACAATCATATTATTTAAACTTCGTATTATATATTCTTTTCGATCCATAAAATTAAACTTCTATACAAAACTATATGTATTTTGCCATCTATTGGATCTGGGGTGAACTATGCAATGACAAGTTAGCAACGTGGGACTAGAAGTCCAAACAGTTCCGTAAACAGTTGCTAGATGGCGTTAGTGCGGTGGTAGGTTTGCATTTTATTTCGTTTAGTAGTATGGAAATCTCATTCTTTGTTTCCTTCATCAGTTCACTTATTGCCGGTTTTCAATTTAGAATATGCTCGTTAACCTACCACTAACAAGGAATTACGTTAAATGGCCAAATCTGGACACTGAACTCTCTAAAACATATTTAATGTGGCGGGAATGCGCATCTCACAATCTACGCATGCGCGAGAGCCGTAAATCTTATTTAAGTAATTGCGAACCCGAATGGCCTTAGCGGTTTGCTGATGTAAAATCCTGGTAGAGGCCAGCCACTTTAAAGATGCTTTAGAGAGTTGAGTGGCCATATTTGGCCATTTAACGTAATAACTTGTTAGTGGTATGTTAACGGGCATATTCTAAATTGAAAACCGGCAAGAAGTGAACTGATGAAACAAACAAAGAGAGAGATTTCCTTACTACTCAAGTGACTCCTTATCCCGGGAGTCATTCGGTCGCCAGAGCCTCGTTAGTCTAAAGCAGGGTGCACCGCGTGCAGGTGAGGTTGACATTTGAGTAGGATTCCTACTCCTTGCATCCCCAACTACTCTACCACTAGCATCTCTACAAGCACTAATACTACCAACCAGAACTACTAAAAGCACTAATACTACTCAACAGCACTACAACAAGCAATACTATTACTAGGACAAGAATAAAACTATTCCTACTATAAAAACTACTACTACAAGCATTACTACTAGCCTATCTCCCTTTAGATGACCTCACTGTCCGGCCCCATAAAACAACAACTAGTACTACCTTTAACTACCACTATGACTACAACTAAAAAGAAGTAGCATTTAGCGTCAGTTAGTGGTAGTAGGTGGAAGTTAGTGGTAGTCGTAGTGGGTGGATGCGTGTGATTGAAAGGCCTGCCAGAGGCCTCACATTCATGTAGCTTACAGAGAAATTAATCTCGTGCCAGTGGCTTTGCAAAGCCTACAAAGAAACTAATCTCGTGCCAGAGGCTTTGCTAATTTTTTGCGGCTTACAAGGAAATTAATCCCGTGCCAGAGGCCGTTCATGAATGGCACCTCCAGAGGCCTCTCAATCACATGCCTTCACCCACTATGACTACCACTAGCTACCGCTAGCTGCCACTAACTAACGCAAAATACTACTACTACTACTAATAATAATAATACTACAACAACTACTCCAACTACTACTACTACTACTACTACTAATAATAATAATACTACAACAACTACTACAACTACTACTAATACTACAACAACTACTAATACTTCTACAACTACTACCAGTACTACCACTACTACTACTAATGCTACAACTACAACAACTACTACTACCAGTACTACCAGTACTACTACTACTACTATTACTACTAACACTTCTATTAAAAGCACTACGCACTGCTGCTCTACAAAAGACAGCAAGGTTACCTTTTTTTTTTGCGTGGGAATGTGGGAAATCTTGCCTAAGACATTTGTGGGGGTCCGCACTCCACAATAGTGTGGGATTCTTACCCACTAAAACCCACACACCCTTCTCCCACGACGTATGTCTTCACCCCGGAACCAGTTGGGCTTTACAGTATTTCAGGGGTGTGTCATCGGAAAATACTTTTTTTTAGCGTATGGCTTTTAGTGCCGGGAGTGTCCGAGGTCATGTTCGGCTCGCCAGTTTTTGTAGCTGCTTCGAGACGGACAACCAATGGGTGAGCTACAAGTACCGTTGGGGAGGGAAGTTGGAAGGTAGCGGCTGTGGCCTATAGTTATGGACCAACGCCGGCATTTGCCTCGAAGGAAGATGGGAAACCACAGAAGACCATCTTCAAGATTGCCGGCGGGGGGATTCGAACCTCCTCGCCTACCGGATGTGAGCGACTGCCAGCAGTCATGCCGTAACGACCACGGCTAACTCACCCGGTATTCTGATATTGAGAAACGATCATATTATTTAAACTTCGTATTATATATTCTTTTCGATCCATAAAATTAAACTTCAATACAAAACTATATGTATTTTGCCATCTATTGGATCTGGGGTGAACTATGCAATGACAAGTTAGCAACGTGGGACTAAAAGTCCAAACAGTTCCGTAAACAGTTGCTAGATGGCGTTAGTGCGGTGGTAGGTTTGCATTTTATTTCGTTTAGTAGTATGGAAATCTCATTCTTTGTTTCCTTCATCAGTTCACTTATTGCCGGTTTTCAATTTAGAATATGCTCGTTAACCTACCACTAACAAGGAATTACGTTAAATGGCCAAATCTGGACACTGAACTCTCTAAAACATATTTAATGTGGCGGGAATGCGCATCTCACAATCTACGCATGCGCGAGAGCCGTAAATCTTATTTAAGTAATTGCGAACCCGAATGGCCTTAGCGGTTTGCTGATGTAAAATCCTGGTAGAGGCCAGCCACTTTAAAGATGCTTTAGAGAGTTGAGTGGCCATATTTGGCCATTTAACGTAATAACTTGTTAGTGGTAAGTTAACGGGCATATTCTAAATTGAAAACCGGCAAGAAGTGAACTGATGAAAGAAACAAAGAGAGAGATTTCCTTACTACTCAAGTGACTCCTTATCCCGGGAGTCATTCGGTCGCCAGAGCCTCGTTAGTCTAAAGCAGGGTGCACCGCGTGCAGGTGAGGTTGACATTTGAGTAGGATTCCTACTCCTTGCATCCCCAACTACTCTACCACTAGCATCTCTACAAGCACTAATACTACCAACCAGAACTACTAAAAGCACTAATACTACTCAACAGCACTACAACAAGCAATACTATTACTAGGACAAGAATAAAACTATTCCTACTATAAAAACTACTACTACAAGCATTACTACTAGCCTATCTCCCTTTAGATGACCTCACTGTCCGGCCCCATAAATCAACAACTAGTACTACTTTTAACTACCACTATGACTACAACTAAAAAGAAGTAGCATTTAGCGTCAGTTAGTGGTAGTAGGTGGAAGTTAGTGGTAGTCGTAGTGGGTGGATGCGTGTGATTGAAAGGCCTGCCAGAGGCCTCACATTCATGTAGCTTACAGAGAAATTAATCTCGTGCCAGTGGCTTTGCAAAGCCTACACAGAAACTAATCTCGTGCCAGAGGCTTTGCTAATTTTTTGTGGCTTACAAGGAAATTAATCCCGTGCCAGAGGCCGTTCATGAATGGCACCTCCAGAGGCCTCTCAATCACATGCCTTCACCCACTATGACTACCACTAGCTACCGCTAGCTGCCACTTACTAACGCAAAATACTACTACTACTACAAATAATAATAATACTACAACAACTACTATAACTACTACTACTACTACTACTACTAATAATAATAATAATACTACAACAACTACTACAACTACTACTAATACTACAACAACTACTAATACTTCTACAACTACTACCAGTACTACCACTACTACTACTAATACTACAACTACAACAACTACTACTACCAGTACTACCAGTACTACTACTACTACTATTACTACTAACACTTCTATTAAAAGCACTACGCACTGCTGCTCTACAAAAGACAGCAAGGTTACCTTTTTTTTTTTTTTTTTTTTTTTTGCGTGGGAATGTGGGAAATCTTGCCTAAGACATTTGTGGGGGTCCGCACTCCACAATAGTGTGGGATTCTTACCCACTAAAACCCACACACCCTTCTCCCACGACGTATGTCTTCACCCCGGAACCAGTTGGGCTTTACAGTATTTCAGGGGTGTGTCATCGGAAAATACTTTTTTTTAGCGTATGGCTTTTAGTGCCGGGAGTGTCCGAGGTCATGTTCGGCTCGCCAGTTTTTGTAGCTGCTTCGAGACGGACACCCAATGGGTGAGCTACAAGTACCGTTGGGGAGGGAAGTTGGAAGGTAGCGGCTGTGGCCTATAGTTATGGACCAACGCCGGCATTTGCCTCGAAGGAAGATGGGAAACCACAGAAGACCATCTTCAAGATTGCCGGCGGGGGGATTCGAACCTCCTCGCCTACCGGATGTGAGCGACTACCAGCAGTCATGCCGTAACGACCACGGCTAACTCACCCGGTATTCTGATATTGAGAAACAATCATATAATTTAAACTTCGTATTATATATTCTTTTCGATCCATAAAATTAAACTTCTATACAAAACTATATGTATTTTGCCATCTATTGGATCTGGGGTGAACTATGCAATGACAAGTTAGCAACGTGGGACTAGAAGTCCAAACAGTTCCGTAAACAGTTGCTAGATGGCGTTAGTGCGGTGGTAGGTTTGCATTTTATTTCGTTTAGTAGTATGGAAATCTCATTCTTTGTTTCCTTCATCAGTTCACTTATTGCCGGTTTTCAATTTAGAATATGCTCGTTAACCTACCACTAACAAGGAATTACGTTAAATGGCCAAATCTGGACACTGAACTCTCTAAAACATATTTAATGTGGCGGGAATGCGCATCTCACAATCTACGCATGCGCGAGAGCCGTAAATCTTATTTAAGTAATTGCGAACCCGAATGGCCTTAGCGGTTTGCTGATGTAAAATCCTGGTAGAGGCCAGCCACTTTAAAGATGCTTTAGAGAGTTGAGTGGCCATATTTGGCCATTTAACGTAATAACTTGTTAGTGGTAAGTTAACGGGCATATTCTAAATTGAAAACCGGCAAGAAGTGAACTGATGAAAGAAACAAAGAGAGAGATTTCCTTACTACTCAAGTGACTCCTTATCCCGGGAGTCATTCGGTCGCCAGAGCCTCGTTAGTCTAAAGCAGGGTGCACCGCGTGCAGGTGAGGTTGACATTTGAGTAGGATTCCTACTCCTTGCATCCCCAACTACTCTACCACTAGCATCTCTACAAGCACTAATACTACCAACCAGAACTACTAAAAGCACTAATACTACTCAACAGCACTACAACAAGCAATACTATTACTAGGACAAGAATAAAACTATTCCTACTATAAAAACTACTACTACAAGCATTACTACTAGCCTATCTCCCTTTAGATGACCTCACTGTCCGGCCCCATAAAACAACAACTAGTACTACCTTTAACTACCACTATGACTACAACTAAAAAGAAGTAGCATTTAGCGTCAGTTAGTGGTAGTAGGTGGAAGTTAGTGGTAGTCGTAGTGGGTGGATGCGTGTGATTGAAAGGCCTGCCAGAGGCCTCACATTCATGTAGCTTACAGAGAAATTAATCTCGTGCCAGTGGCTTTGCAAAGCCTACAAAGAAACTTATCTCGTGCCAGAGGCTTTGCTAATTTTTTGCGGCTTACAAGGAAATTAATCCCGTGCCAGAGGCCGTTCATGAATGGCACCTCCAGAGGCCTCTCAATCACATGCCTTCACCCACTATGACTACCACTAGCTACCGCTAGCTGCCACTAACTAACGCAAAATACTACTACTACTACTAATAATAATAATACTACAACAACTACTCCAACTACTACTACTACTACTACTAATAATAATAATAATACTACAACAACTACTACAACTACTACTAATACTACAACAACTACTAATACTTCTACAACTACTACCAGTACTACCACTACTACTACTAATGCTACAACTACAACAACTACTACTACCAGTACTACCAGTACTACTACTACTACTATTACTACTAACACTTCTATTAAAAGCACTACGCACTGCTGCTCTACAAAAGACAGCAAGGTTACCTTTTTTTTTTGCGTGGGAATGTGGGAAATCTTGCCTAAGACATTTGTGGGGGTCCGCACTCCACAATAGTGTGGGATTCTTACCCACTAAAACCCACACACCCTTCTCCCACGACGTATGTCTTCACCCCGGAACCAGTTGGGCTTTACAGTATTTCAGGGGTGTGTCTACGGAAAATACTTTTTTTAGCGTATGGCTTTTAGTGCCGGGAGTGTCCGAGGTCATGTTCGGCTCGCCAGTTTTTGTAGCTGCTTCGAGACGGACACCCAATGGGTGAGCTACAAGTACCGTTGGGGAGGGAAGTTGGAAGGTAGCGGCTGTGGCCTATAGTTATGGACCAACGCCGGCATTTGCCTCGAAGGAAGATGGGAAACCACAGAAGACCATCTTCAAGATTGCCGGCGGGGGGATTCGAACCTCCTCGCCTACCGGATGTGAGCGACTGCCAGCAGTCATGCCGTAACGACCACGGCTAACTCACCCGGTATTCTGATATTGAGAAACGATCATATTATTTAAACTTCGTATTATATATTCTTTTCGATCCATAAAATTAAACTTCAATACAAAACTATATGTATTTTGCCATCTATTGGATCTGGGGTGAACTATGCAATGACAAGTTAGCAACGTGGGACTAAAAGTCCAAACAGTTCCGTAAACAGTTGCTAGATGGCGTTAGTGCGGTGGTAGGTTTGCATTTTATTTCGTTTAGTAGTATGGAAATCTCATTCTTTGTTTCCTTCATCAGTTCACTTATTGCCGGTTTTCAATTTAGAATATGCTCGTTAACCTACCACTAACAAGGAATTACGTTAAATGGCCAAATCTGGACACTGAACTCTCTAAAACATATTTAATGTGGCGGGAATGCGCATCTCACAATCTACGCATGCGCGAGAGCCGTAAATCTTATTTAAGTAATTGCGAACCCGAATGGCCTTAGCGGTTTGCTGATGTAAAATCCTGGTAGAGGCCAGCCACTTTAAAGATGCTTTAGAGAGTTGAGTGGCCATATTTGGCCATTTAACGTAATAACTTGTTAGTGGTAAGTTAACGGGCATATTCTAAATTGAAAACCGGCAAGAAGTGAACTGATGAAAGAAACAAAGAGAGAGATTTCCTTACTACTCAAGTGACTCCTTATCCCGGGAGTCATTCGGTCGCCAGAGCCTCGTTAGTCTAAAGCAGGGTGCACCGCGTGCAGGTGAGGTTGACATTTGAGTAGGATTCCTACTCCTTGCATCCCCAACTACTCTACCACTAGCATCTCTACAAGCACTAATACTACCAACCAGAACTACTAAAAGCACTAATACTACTCAACAGCACTACAACAAGCAATACTATTACTAGGACAAGAATAAAACTATTCCTACTATAAAAACTACTACTACAAGCATTACTACTAGCCTATCTCCCTTTAGATGACCTCACTGTCCGGCCCCATAAATCAACAACTAGTACTACTTTTAACTACCACTATGACTACAACTAAAAAGAAGTAGCATTTAGCGTCAGTTAGTGGTAGTAGGTGGAAGTTAGTGGTAGTCGTAGTGGGTGGATGCGTGTGATTGAAAGGCCTGCCAGAGGCCTCACATTCATGTAGCTTACAGAGAAATTAATCTCGTGCCAGTGGCTTTGCAAAGCCTACACAGAAACTAATCTCGTGCCAGAGGCTTTGCTAATTTTTTGCGGCTTACAAGGAAATTAATCCCGTGCCAGAGGCCGTTCATGAATGGCACCTCCAGAGGCCTCTCAATCACATGCCTTCACCCACTATGACTACCACTAGCTACCGCTAGCTGCCACTAACTAACGCAAAATACTACTACTACTACTAATAAAAATAATACTACAACAACTACTACAACTACTACTACTACTACTACTACTACTACTAATAATAATAATACAACAACTACTACAACTACTACTAATACTACAACAACTACTAATACTTCTACAACTACTACCAGTACTACCACTACTACTACTAATACTACAACTACAACAACTACTACTACCAGTACTACCAGTACTACTACTACTACTATTACTACTAACACTTCTATTAAAAGCACTACGCACTGCTGCTCTACAAAAGACAGCAAGGTTACCTTTTTTTTTTTTTTTTTTTTTTTTTGCGTGGGAATGTGGGAAATCTTGCCTAAGACATTTGTGGGGGTCCGCACTCCACAATAGTGTGGGATTCTTACCCACTAAAACCCACACACCCTTCTCCCACGACGTATGTCTTCACCCCGGAACCAGTTGGGCTTTACAGTATTTCAGGGGTGTGTCATCGGAAAATACATTTTTTAGCGTATGGCTTTTAGTGCCGGGAGTGTCCGAGGTCATGTTTGGCTCGCCAGTTTTTGTAGCTGCTTCGAGACGGACACCCAATGGGTGAGCTACAAGTACCGTTGGGGAGGGAAGTTGGAAGTTAGCGGCTGTGGCCTATAGTTATGGACCAACGCCGGCATTTGCCTGGAAGGAAGATGGGAAACCACAGAAGACCATCTTCAAGATTGCCGGCGGGGGGATTCGAACCTCCTCGCCTACCGGATGTGAGCGACTGCCAGCAGTCATGCCGTAACGACCACGGCTAACTCACCCGGTATTCTGATATTGAGAAACGATCATATTATTTAAACTTCGTATTATATATTCTTTTCGATCCATAAAAAAACTTCTATACAAAACTATATGTATTTTGCCATCTATTGGATCTGGGGTGAACTATGCAATGACAAGTTAGCAACGTGGGACTAGAAGTCCAAACAGTTCCGTAAACAGTTGCTAGATGGCGTTAGTGCGGTGGTAGGTTTGCATTTTATTTCGTTTAGTAGTATGGAAATCTCATTCTTTGTTTCCTTCATCAGTTCACTTATTGCCGGTTTTCAATTTAGAATATGCTCGTTAACCTACCACTAACAAGGAATTACGTTAAATGGCCAAATCTGGACACTGAACTCTCTAAAACATATTTAATGTGGCGGGAATGCGCATCTCACAATCTACGCATGCGCGAGAGCCGTAAATCTTATTTAAGTAATTGCGAACCCGAATGGCCTTAGCGGTTTGCTGATGTAAAATCCTGGTAGAGGCCAGCCACTTTAAAGATGCTTTAGAGAGTTGAGTGGCCATATTTGGCCATTTAACGTAATAACTTGTTAGTGGTAAGTTAACGGGCATATTCTAAATTGAAAACCGGCAAGAAGTGAACTGATGAAAGAAACAAAGAGAGAGATTTCCTTACTACTCAAGTGACTCCTTATCCCGGGAGTCATTCGGTCGCCAGAGCCTCGTTAGTCTAAAGCAGGGTGCACCGCGTGCAGGTGAGGTTGACATTTGAGTAGGATTCCTACTCCTTGCATCCCCAACTACTCTACCACTAGCATCTCTACAAGCACTAATACTACCAACCAGAACTACTAAAAGCACTAATACTACTCAACAGCACTACAACAAGCAATACTATTACTAGGACAAGAATAAAACTTTTCCTACTATAAAAACTACTACTACAAGCATTACTACTAGCCTATCTCCCTTTAGATGACCTCACTGTCCGGCCCCATAAAACAACAACTAGTACTACCTTTAACTACCACTATGACTACAACTAAAAAGAAGTAGCATTTAGCGTCAGTTAGTGGTAGTAGGTGGAAGTTAGTGGTAGTCGTAGTGGGTGGATGCGTGTGATTGAAAGGCCTGCCAGAGGCCTCACATTCATGTAGCTTACAGAGAAATTAATCTCGTGCCAGTGGCTTTGCAAAGCCTACAAAGAAACTAATCTCGTGCCAGAGGCTTTGCTAATTTTTTGCGGCTTACAAGGAAATTAATCCCGTGCCAGAGGCCGTTCATGAATGGCACCTCCAGAGGCCTCTCAATCACATGCCTTCACCCACTATGACTACCACTAGCTACCGCTAGCTGCCACTAACTAACGCAAAATACTACTACTACTACTAATAATAATAATACTACAACAACTACTACAACTACTACTACTACTACTACTAATAATAATAATACTACAACAACTACTACAACTACTACTAATACTACAACAACTACTAATACTTCTACAACTACTACCAGTACTACCACTACTACTACTAATACTACAACTACAACAACTACTACTACCAGTACTACCAGTACTACTACTACTACTATTACTACTAACACTTCTATTAAAAGCACTACGCACTGCTGCTCTACAAAAGACAGCAAGGTTACCTTTTTTTTTTTTTTTTTTTTTTGCGTGGGAATGTGGGAAATCTTGCCTAAGACATTTGTGGGGGTCCGCACTCCACAATAGTGTGGGATTCTTACCCACTAAAACCCACACACCCTTCTCCCACGACGTATGTCTTCACCCCGGAACCAGTTGGGCTTTACAGTATTTCAGGGGTGTGTCATCGGAAAATACTTTTTTTTAGCGTATGGCTTTTAGTGCCGGGAGTGTCCGAGGTCATGTTCGGCTCGCCAGTTTTTGTAGCTGCTTCGAAACGGACACCCAATGGGTGAGCTACAAGTACCGTTGGGGAGGGAAGTTGGAAGGTAGCGGCTGTGGCCTATAGTTACGGACCAACGCCGGCATTTGCCTCGAAGGAAGATGGGAAACCACAGAAGACCATCTTCAAGATTGCCGGCGGGGGGATTCGAACCTCCTCGCCTACCGGATGTGAGCGACTGCCAGCAGTCATGCCGTAACGACCACGGCTAACTCACCCGGTATTCTGATATTGAGAAACGATCATATTATTTAAACTTCGTATTATATATTCTTTTCGATCCATAAAATTAAACTTCTATACAAAACTATATGTATTTTGCCATCTATTGGATCTGGGGTGAACTATGCAATGACAAGTTAGCAACGTGGGACTAAAAGTCCAAACAGTTCCGTAAACAGTTGCTAGATGGCGTTAGTGCGGTGGTAGGTTTGCATTTTATTTCGTTTAGTAGTATGGAAATCTCATTCTTTGTTTCCTTCATCAGTTCACTTATTGCCGGTTTTCAATTTAGAATATGCTCGTTAACCTACCACTAACAAGGAATTACGTTAAATGGCCAAATCTGGACACTGAACTCTCTAAAACATATTTAATGTGGCGGGAATGCGCATCTCAGAATCTACGCATGCGCGAGAGCCGTAAATCTTATTTAAGTAATTGCGAACCCGAATGGCCTTAGCGGTTTGCTGATGTAAAATCCTGGTAGAGGCCAGCCACTTTAAAGATGCTTTAGAGAGTTGAGTGGCCATATTTGGCCATTTAACGTAATAACTTGTTAGTGGTAAGTTAACGGGCATATTCTAAATTGAAAACCGGCAAGAAGTGAACTGATGAAAGAAACAAAGAGAGAGATTTCCTTACTACTCAAGTGACTCCTTATCCAGGGAGTCATTCGGTCGCCAGAGCCTCGTTAGTCTAAAGCAGGGTGCACCGCGTGCAGGTGAGGTTGACATTTGAGTAGGATTCCTACTCCTTGCATCCCCAACTACTCTACCACTAGCATCTCTACAAGCACTAATACTACCAACCAGAACTACTAAAAGCACTAATACTACTCAACAGCACTACAACAAGCAATACTATTACTAGGACAAGAATAAAACTATTCCTACTATAAAAACTACTACTACAAGCATTACTACTAGCCTATCTCCCTTTAGATGACCTCACTGTCCGGCCCCATAAAACAACAACTAGTACTACCTTTAACTACCACTATGACTACAACTAAAATGAAGTAGCATTTAGCGTCAGTTAGTGGTAGTAGGTGGAAGTTAGTGGTAGTCGTAGTGGGTGGATGCGTGTGATTGAAAGGCCTGCCAGAGGCCTCACATTCATGTAGCTTACAGAGAAATTAATCTCGTGCCAGTGGCTTTGCAAAGCCTACAAAGAAACTAATCTCGTGCCAGAGGCTTTGCTAATTTTTTGCGGCTTACAAGGAAATTAATCCCGTGCCAGAGGCCGTTCATGAATGGCACCTCCAGAGGCCTCTCAATCACATGCCTTCACCCACTATGACTACCACTAGCTACCGCTAGCTGCCACTAACTAACGCAAAATACTACTACTACTACTAATAAAAATAATACTACAACAACTACTACAACTACTACTACTACTACTACTAATAATAATAATAATAATAATACAACAACTACTACAACTACTACTAATACTACAACAACTACTAATACTTCTACAACTACTACCAGTACTACCACTACTACTACTAATACTACAACTACAACAACTACTACTACCAGTACTACCAGTACTACTACTACTACTATTACTACTAACACTTCTATTAAAAGCACTACGCACTGCTGCTCTACAAAAGACAGCAAGGTTACCTTTTTTTTTTTTTTTTTTTTTTTTTGCGTGGGAATGTGGGAAATCTTGCCTAAGACATTTGTGGGGGTCCGCACTCCACAATAGTGTGGGATTCTTACCCACTAAAACCCACACACCCTTCTCCCACGACGTATGTCTTCACCCCGGAACCAGTTGGGCTTTACAGTATTTCAGGGGTGTGTCATCGGAAAATACATTTTTTAGCGTATGGCTTTTAGTGCCGGGAGTGTCCGAGGTCATGTTTGGCTCGCCAGTTTTTGTAGCTGCTTCGAGACGGACACCCAATGGGTGAGCTACAAGTACCGTTGGGGAGGGAAGTTGGAAGTTAGCGGCTGTGGCCTATAGTTATGGACCAACGCCGGCATTTGCCTGGAAGGAAGATGGGAAACCACAGAAGACCATCTTCAAGATTGCCGGCGGGGGGATTCGAACCTCCTCGCCTACCGGATGTGAGCGACTGCCAGCAGTCATGCCGTAACGACCACGGCTAACTCACCCGGTATTCTGATATTGAGAAACGATCATATTATTTAAACTTCGTATTATATATTCTTTTCGATCCATAAAAAAACTTCTATACAAAACTATATGTATTTTGCCATCTATTGGATCTGGGGTGAACTATGCAATGACAAGTTAGCAACGTGGGACTAGAAGTCCAAACAGTTCCGTAAACAGTTGCTAGATGGCGTTAGTGCGGTGGTAGGTTTGCATTTTATTTCGTTTAGTAGTATGGAAATCTCATTCTTTGTTTCCTTCATTCAGTTCACTTATTGCCGGTTTTCAATTTAGAATATGCTCGTTAACCTACCACTAACAAGGAATTACGTTAAATGGCCAAATCTGGACACTGAACTCTCTAAAACATATTTAATGTGGCGGGAATGCGCATCTCACAATCTACGCATGCGCGAGAGCCGTAAATCTTATTTAAGTAATTGCGAACCCGAATGGCCTTAGCGGTTTGCTGATGTAAAATCCTGGTAGAGGCCAGCCACTTTAAAGATGCTTTAGAGAGTTGAGTGGCCATATTTGGCCATTTAACGTAATAACTTGTTAGTGGTAAGTTAACGGGCATATTCTAAATTGAAAACCGGCAAGAAGTGAACTGATGAAAGAAACAAAGAGAGAGATTTCCTTACTACTCAAGTGACTCCTTATCCCGGGAGTCATTCGGTCGCCAGAGCCTCGTTAGTCTAAAGCAGGGTGCACCGCGTGCAGGTGAGGTTGACATTTGAGTAGGATTCCTACTCCTTGCATCCCCAACTACTCTACCACTAGCATCTCTACAAGCACTAATACTACCAACCAGAACTACTAAAAGCACTAATACTACTCAACAGCACTACAACAAGCAATACTATTACTAGGACAAGAATAAAACTTTTCCTACTATAAAAACTACTACTACAAGCATTACTACTAGCCTATCTCCCTTTAGATGACCTCACTGTCCGGCCCCATAAAACAACAACTAGTACTACCTTTAACTACCACTATGACTACAACTAAAAAGAAGTAGCATTTAGCGTCAGTTAGTGGTAGTAGGTGGAAGTTAGTGGTAGTCGTAGTGGGTGGATGCGTGTGATTGAAAGGCCTGCCAGAGGCCTCACATTCATGTAGCTTACAGAGAAATTAATCTCGTGCCAGTGGCTTTGCAAAGCCTACAAAGAAACTAATCTCGTGCCAGAGGCTTTGCTAATTTTTTGCGGCTTACAAGGAAATTAATCCCGTGCCAGAGGCCGTTCATGAATGGCACCTCCAGAGGCCTCTCAATCACATGCCTTCACCCACTATGACTACCACTAGCTACCGCTAGCTGCCACTAACTAACGCAAAATACTACTACTACTACTAATAATAATAATACTACAACAACTACTACAACTACTACTACTACTACTAATAATAATAATACTACAACAACTACTACAACTACTACTAATACTACAACAACTACTAATACTTCTACAACTACTACCAGTACTACCACTACTACTACTAATACTACAACTACAACAACTACTACTACCAGTACTACCAGTACTACTACTACTACTATTACTACTAACACTTCTATTAAAAGCACTACGCACTGCTGCTCTACAAAAGACAGCAAGGTTACCTTTTTTTTTTTTTTTTTTTTTGCGTGGGAATGTGGGAAATCTTGCCTAAGACATTTGTGGGGGTCCGCACTCCACAATAGTGTGGGATTCTTACCCACTAAAACCCACACACCCTTCTCCCACGACGTATGTCTTCACCCCGGAACCAGTTGGGCTTTACAGTATTTCAGGGGTGTGTCATCGGAAAATACTTTTTTTTAGCGTATGGCTTTTAGTGCCGGGAGTGTCCGAGGTCATGTTCGGCTCGCCAGTTTTTGTAGCTGCTTCGAAACGGACACCCAATGGGTGAGCTACAAGTACCGTTGGGGAGGGAAGTTGGAAGGTAGCGGCTGTGGCCTATAGTTACGGACCAACGCCGGCATTTGCCTCGAAGGAAGATGGGAAACCACAGAAGACCATCTTCAAGATTGCCGGCGGGGGGATTCGAACCTCCTCGCCTACCGGATGTGAGCGACTGCCAGCAGTCATGCCGTAACGACCACGGCTAACTCACCCGGTATTCTGATATTGAGAAACGATCATATTATTTAAACTTCGTATTATATATTCTTTTCGATCCATAAAATTAAACTTCTATACAAAACTATATGTATTTTGCCATCTATTGGATCTGGGGTGAACTATGCAATGACAAGTTAGCAACGTGGGACTAAAAGTCCAAACAGTTCCGTAAACAGTTGCTAGATGGCGTTAGTGCGGTGGTAGGTTTGCATTTTATTTCGTTTAGTAGTATGGAAATCTCATTCTTTGTTTCCTTCATCAGTTCACTTATTGCCGGTTTTCAATTTAGAATATGCTCGTTAACCTACCACTAACAAGGAATTACGTTAAATGGCCAAATCTGGACACTGAACTCTCTAAAACATATTTAATGTGGCGGGAATGCGCATCTCACAATCTACGCATGCGCGAGAGCCGTAAATCTTATTTAAGTAATTGCGAACCCGAATGGCCTTAGCGGTTTGCTGATGTAAAATCCTGGTAGAGGCCAGCCACTTTAAAGATGCTTTAGAGAGTTGAGTGGCCATATTTGGCCATTTAACGTAATAACTTGTTAGTGGTAAGTTAACGGGCATATTCTAAATTGAAAACCGGCAAGAAGTGAACTGATGAAAGAAACAAAGAGAGAGATTTCCTTACTACTCAAGTGACTCCTTATCCAGGGAGTCATTCGGTCGCCAGAGCCTCGTTAGTCTAAAGCAGGGTGCACCGCGTGCAGGTGAGGTTGACATTTGAGTAGGATTCCTACTCCTTGCATCCCCAACTACTCTACCACTAGCATCTCTACAAGCACTAATACTACCAACCAGAACTACTAAAAGCACTAATACTACTCAACAGCACTACAACAAGCAATACTATTACTAGGACAAGAATAAAACTATTCCTACTATAAAAACTACTACTACAAGCATTACTACTAGCCTATCTCCCTTTAGATGACCTCACTGTCCGGCCCCATAAAACAACAACTAGTACTACCTTTAACTACCACTATGACTACAACTAAAAAGAAGTAGCATTTAGCGTCAGTTAGTGGTAGTAGGTGGAAGTTAGTGGTAGTCGTAGTGGGTGGATGCGTGTGATTGAAAGGCCTGCCAGAGGCCTCACATTCATGTAGCTTACAGAGAAATTAATCTCGTGCCAGTGGCTTTGCAAAGCCTACAAAGAAACTAATCTCGTGCCAGAGGCTTTGCTAATTTTTTGCGGCTTACAAGGAAATTAATCCCGTGCCAGAGGCCGTTCATGAATGGCACCTCCAGAGGCCTCTCAATCACATGCCTTCACCCACTATGACTACCACTAGCTACCGCTAGCTGCCACTAACTAACGCAAAATACTACTACTACTACTAATAATAATAATACTACAACAGCTACTACAACTACTACTACTACTACTACTAATAATAATAATACTACAATAACTACTACTACTACTACTAATACTTCTACAACTACTACCAGTACTACCACTACTACTACTACTAATACTACAACAACTACTACTACCAGTACTACCAGTACTACTACTACTACTATTACTACTAACGCTTCTATTAAAAGCACTACGCACTGCTGCTCTACAAAAGACAGCAAGGTTACCTTTTTTTTTTTTTTTGCGTGGGAATGTGGGAAATCTTGCCTAAGACATTTGTGGGGGTCCGCACTCCACAATAGTGTGGGATTCTTACCCACTAAAACCCACACACCCTTCTCCCACGACGTATGTCTTCACCCCGGAACCAGTTGGGCTTTACAGTATTTCAGGGGTGTGTCATCGGAAAATACTTTTTTTTAGCGTATGGCTTTTAGTGCCGGGAGTGTCCGAGGTCATGTTCGGCTCGCCAGTTTTTGTAGCTGCTTCGAGACGGACACCCAATGGGTGAGCTACAAGTACCGTTGGGGAGGGAAGTTGGAAGGTAGCGGCTGTGGCCTATAGTTATGGACCAACGCCGGCATTTGCCTCGAAGGAAGATGGGAAACCACAGAAGACCATCTTCAAGATTGCCGGCGGGGGGATTCGAACCTCCTCGCCTACCGGATGTGAGCGACTGCCAGCAGTCATGCCGTAACGACCACGGCTAACTCACCCGGTATTCTGATATTGAGAAACGATCATATTTAAACTTCGTATTATATATTCTTTTCGATCCATAAAATTAAACTTCTATACAAAACTATATGTATTTTGCCATCTATTGGATCTGGGGTGAACTATGCAATGACAAGTTAGCAACGTGGGACTAGAAGTCCAAACAGTTCCGTAAACAGTTGCTAGATGGCGTTAGTGCGGTGGTAGGTTTGCATTTTATTTCGTTTAGTAGTATGGAAATCTCATTCTTTGTTTCCTTCATCAGTTCACTTATTGCCGGTTTTCAATTTAGAATATGCTCGTTAACCTACCACTAACAAGGAATTACGTTAAATGGCCAAATCTGGACACTGAACTCTCTAAAACATATTTAATGTGGCGGGAATGCGCATCTCACAATCTACGCATGCGCGAGAGCCGTAAATCTTATTTAAGTAATTGCGAACCCGAATGGCCTTAGCGGTTTGCTGATGTAAAATCCTGGTAGAGGCCAGCCACTTTAAAGATGCTTTAGAGAGTTGAGTGGCCATATTTGGCCATTTAACGTAATAACTTGTTAGTGGTAAGTTAACGGGCATATTCTAAATTGAAAACCGGCAAGAAGTGAACTGATGAAAGAAACAAAGAGAGAGATTTCCTTACTACTCAAGTGACTCCTTATCCCGGGAGTCATTCGGTCGCCAGAGCCTCGTTAGTCTAAAGCAGGGTGCACCGCGTGCAGGTGAGGTTGACATTTGAGTAGGATTCCTACTCCTTGCATCCCCAACTACTCTACCACTAGCATCTCTACAAGCACTAATACTACCAACCAGAACTACTAAAAGCACTAATACTACTCAACAGCACTACAACAAGCAATACTATTACAAGGACAAGAATAAAACTATTCCTACTATAAAAACTACTACTACAAGCATTACTACTAGCCTATCTCCCTTTAGATGACCTCACTGTCCGGCCCCATAAAACAACAACTAGTACTACCTTTAACTACCACTATGACTACAACTAAAAAGAAGTAGCATTTAGCGTCAGTTAGTGGTAGTAGGTGGAAGTTAGTGGTAGTCGTAGTGGGTGGATGCGTGTGATTGAAAGGCCAGCCAGAGGCCTCACATTCATGTAGCTTACAGAGAAATTAATCTCGTGCCAGTGGCTTTGCAAAGCCTACAAAGAAACTAATCTCGTGCCAGAGGCTTTACTAATTTTTTGCGGCTTACAAGGAAATTAATCCCGTGCCAGAGGCCGTTCATGAATGGCACCTCCAGAGGCCTCTCAATCACATGCCTTCACCCACTATGACTACCACTAGCTACCGCTAGCTGCCACTAACTAACGCAAAATACTACTACTACTACTAATAATAATAATACTACAACAACTACTACAACTACTACTACTACTACTACTACTACTACCAATAATACTACAACAACTACTACAACTACTACTAATACTACAACAACTACTAATACTTCTACAACTACTACCAGTACTACCACTACTACTACTAATACTACAACTACAACAACTACTACTACCAGTACTACCAGTACTACTACTACTATTACTACTAACACTTCTATTAAAAGCACTACGCACTGCTGCTCTACAAAAGACAGCAAGGTTACCTTTTTTTTTTTTTTTTTGTGTGGGAATGTGGGAAATCTTGCCTAAGACATTTGTGGGGGTCCGCACTCCACAATAGTGTGGGATTCTTACCCACTAAAACCCACACACCCTTCTCCCACGACGTATGTCTTCACCCCGGAACCAGTTGGGCTTTACAGTATTTCAGGGGTGTGTCATCGGAAAATACTTTTTTTTAGCGTATGGCTTTTAGTGCCGGGAGTGTCCGAGGTCATGTTCGGCTCGCCAGTTTTTGTAGCTGCTTCGAGACGGACACCCAATGGGTGAGTTACAAGTACCGTTGGGGAGGGAAGTTTGAAGGTAGCGGCTGTGGCCTATAGTTATGGACCAACGCCGGCATTTGCCTCGAAGGAAGATGGGAAACCACAGAAGACCATCTTCAAGATTGCCGGCGGGGGGATTCGAACCTCCTCGCCTACCGGATGTGAGCGACTGCCAGCAGTCATGCCGTAACGACCACGGCTAACTCACCCGGTATTCTGATATTGAGAAACGATCATATTATTTAAACTTCGTATTATATATTCTTTTCGATCCATAAAATTAAACTTCTATACAAAACTATATGTATTTTGCCATCTATTGTATCTGGGGTGAACTATGCAATGACAAGTTAGCAACGTGGGACTAGAAGTCCAAACAGTTCCGTAAACAGTTGCTAGATGGCGTTAGTGCGGTGGTAGGTTTGCATTTTATTTCGTTTAGTAGTATGGAAATCTCATTCTTTGTTTCCTTCATCAGTTCACTTATTGCCGGTTTTCAATTTAGAATATGCTCGTTAACCTACCACTAACAAGGAATTACGTTAAATGGCCAAATCTGGACACTGAACTCTCTAAAACATATTTAATGTGGCTGGAATGCGCATCTCACAATCTACGCATGCGCGAGAGCCGTAAATCTTATTTAAGTAATTGCGAACCCGAATGGCCTTAGCGGTTTGCTGATGTAAAATCCTGGTAGAGGCCAGCTACTTTAAAGATGCTTTAGAGAGTTGAGTGGCCATATTTGGCCATTTAACGTAATAACTTGTTAGTGGTAAGTTAACGGGCATATTCTAAATTGAAAACCGGCAAGAAGTGAACTGATGAAAGAAACAAAGAGAGAGATTTCCTTACTACTCAAGTGACTCCTTATCCCGGGAGTCATTCGGTCGCCAGAGCCTCGTTAGTCTAAAGCAGGGTGCACCGCGTGCAGGTGAGGTTGACATTTGAGTAGGATTCCTACTCCTTGCATCCTCAACTACTCTACCACTAGCATCTCTACAAGCACTAATACTACCAACCAGAACTACTAAAAGCACTAATACTACTCAACAGCACTACAACAAGCAATACTATTACTAGGACAAGAATAAAACTATTCCTACTATAAAAACTACTACTACAAGCATTACTACTAGCCTATCTCCCTTTAGATGACCTCACTGTCCGGCCCCATAAAACAACAACTAGTACTACCTTTAACTACCACTATGACTACAACTAAAAAGAAGTAGCATTTAGCGTCAGTTAGTGGTAGTAGGTGGAAGTTAGTGGTAGTCGTAGTGGGTGGATGCGTGTGATTGAAAGGCCTGCCAGAGGCCTCACATTCATGTAGCTTACAGAGAAATTAATCTCGTGCCAGTGGCTTTGCAAAGCCTACAAAGAAACTAATCTCGTGCCAGAGGCTTTGCTAATTTTTTGCGGCTTACAAGGAAATTAATCCCGTGCCAGAGGCCGTTCATGAATGGCACCTCCAGAGGCCTCTCAATCACATGCCTTCACCCACTATGACTACCACTAGCTACCGCTAGCTGCCACTAACTAACGCAAAATACTACTACTACTACTAATAATAATAACACTACAACAACTACTACAACTACTACTACTACTACTACTACTAATAATAATAATACTACAACAACTACTACAACTACTACTAATACTACAACAACTACTAATACTTCTACAACTACTACCAGTACTACCACTACTACTACTAATACTACAACTACAACAACTACTACTACCAGTACTACCAGTACTACTACTACTACTATTACTACTAACACTTCTATTAAAAGCACTACGCACTGCTGCTCTACAAAAGACAGCAAGGATACCTTTTTTTTTTTTTTTGCTTGGGAATGTGGGAAATCTTGCCTAAGACATTTGTGGGGGTCCGCACTCCACAATAGTGTGGGATTCTTACCCACTAAAACCCACACACCCTTCTCCCACGACGTATGTCTTCACCCCGGAACCAGTTGGGCTTTACAGTATTTCAGGGGTGTGTCATCGGAAAATACTTTTTTTAGCGTATGGCTTTTAGTGCCGGGAGTGTCCGAGGTCATGTTCGGCTCGCCAGTTTTTGTAGCTGCTTCGAGACGGACACTCAATGGGTGAGCTACAAGTACCGTTGGGGAGGGAAGTTGGAAGGTAGCGGCTGTGGCCTATAGTTATGGACCAACGCCGGCATTTGCCTCGAAGGAAGATGGGAAACCACAGAAGACCATCTTCAAGATTGCCGGCGGGGGGATTCGAACCTCCTCGCCTACCGGATGTGAGCGACTGCCAGCAGTCATGCCGTAACGACCACGGCTAACTCACCCGGTATTCTGATATTGAGAAACGATCATATTTAAACTTCGTATTATATATTCTTTTCGATCCATAAAATTAAACTTCTATACAAAACTATATGTATTTTGCCATCTATTGGATCTGGGGTGAACTATGCAATGACAAGTTAGCAACGTGGGACTAGAAGTCCAAACAGTTCCGTAAACAGTTGCTAGATGGCGTTAGTGCGGTGGTAGGTTTGCATTTTATTTCGTTTAGTAGTATGGAAATCTCATTCTTTGTTTCCTTCATCAGTTCACTTATTGCCGGTTTTCAATTTAGAATATGCTCGTTAACCTACCACTAACAAGGAATTACGTTAAATGGCCAAATCTGGACACTGAACTCTCTAAAACATATTTAATGTGGCGGGAATGCGCATCTCACAATCTACGCATGCGCGAGAGCCGTAAATCTTATTTAAGTAATTGCGAACCCGAATGGCCTTAGCGGTTTGCTGATGTAAAATCCTGGTAGAGGCCAGCCACTTTAAAGATGCTTTAGAGAGTTGAGTGGCCATATTTGGCCATTTAACGTAATAACTTGTTAGTGGTAAGTTAACGGGCATATTCTAAATTGAAAACCGGCAAGAAGTGAACTGATGAAAGAAACAAAGAGAGAGATTTCCTTACTACTCAAGTGACTCCTTATCCCGGGAGTCATTCGGTCGCCAGAGCCTCGTTAGTCTAAAGCAGGGTGCACCGCGTGCAGGTGAGGTTGACATTTGAGTAGGATTCCTACTCCTTGCATCCCCAACTACTCTACCACTAGCATCTCTACAAGCACTAATACTACCAACCAGAACTACTAAAAGCACTAATACTACTCAACAGCACTACAACAAGCAATACTATTACAAGGACAAGAATAAAATTATTCCTACTATAAAAACTACTACTACAAGCATTACTACTAGCCTATCTCCCTTTAGATGACCTCACTGTCCGGCCCCATAAAACAACAACTAGTACTACCTTTAACTACCACTATGACTACAACTAAAAAGAAGTAGCATTTAGCGTCAGTTAGTGGTAGTAGGTGGAAGTTAGTGGTAGTGGTAGTGGGTGGATGCGTGTGATTGAAAGGCCTGCCAGAGGCCTCACATTCATGTAGCTTACAGAGAAATTAATCTCGTGCCAGTGGCTTTGCAAAGCCTACAAAGAAACTAATCTCGTGCCAGAGGCTTTACTAATTTTTTGCGGCTTACAAGGAAATTAATCCCGTGCCAGAGGCCGTTCATGAATGGCACCTCCAGAGGCCTCTCAATCACATGCCTTCACCCACTATGACTACCACTAGCTACCGCTAGCTGCCACTAACTAACGCAAAATACTACTACTACTACTAATAATAATAATACTACAACAACTACTACAACTACTACTACTACTACTACTACTACTAATAATAATACTACAACAACTACTACAACTACTACTAATACTACAACAACTACTAATACTTCTACAACTACTACCAGTACTACCACTACTACTACTAATACTACAACTACAACAACTACTACTACCAGTACTACCAGTACTACTACTACTACTATTACTACTAACACTTCTATTAAAAGCACTACGCACTGCTGCTCTACAAAAGACAGCAAGGTTACCTTTTTTTTTTTGCGTGGGAATGTGGGAAATCTTGCCTAAGACATTTGTGGGGGTCCGCACTCCACAATAGTGTGGGATTCTTACCCACTAAAACCCACACACCCTTCTCCCACGACGTATGTCTTCACCCCGGAACCAGTTGGGCTTTACAGTATTTCAGGGGTGTGTCATCGGAAAATACTTTTTTTTAGCGTATGGCTTTTAGTGCCGGGAGTGTCCGAGGTCATGTTCGGCTCGCCAGTTTTTGTAGCTGCTTCGAGACGGACACCCAATGGGTGAGCTACAAGTACCGTTGGGGAGGGAAGTTGGAAGGTAGCGGCTGTGGCCTATAGTTATGGACCAACGCCGGCATTTGCCTCGAAGGAAGATGGGAAACCACAGAAGACCATCTTCAAGATTGCCGGCGGGGGGATTCGAACCTCCTCGCCTACCGGATGTGAGCGACTGCCAGCAGTCATGCCGTAACGACCACGGCTAACTCACCCGGTATTCTGATATTGAGAAACGATCATATTATTTAAACTTCGTATTATATATTCTTTTCGATCCATAAAATTAAACTTCTATACAAAACTATATGTATTTTGCCATCTATTGTATCTGGGGTGAACTATGCAATGACAAGTTAGCAACGTGGGACTAGAAGTCCAAACAGTTCCGTAAACAGTTGCTAGATGGCGTTAGTGCGGTGGTAGGTTTGCATTTTATTTCGTTTAGTAGTATGGAAATCTCATTCTTTGTTTCCTTCATCAGTTCACTTATTGCCGGTTTTCAATTTAGAATATGCTCGTTAACCTACCACTAACAAGGAATTACGTTAAATTGCCAAATCTGGACACTGAACTCTCTAAAACATATTTAATGTGGCTGGAATGCGCATCTCACAATCTACGCATGCGCGAGAGCCGTAAATCTTATTTAAGTAATTGCGAACCCGAATGGCCTTAGCGGTTTGCTGATGTAAAATCCTGGTAGAGGCCAGCCACTTTAAAGATGCTTTAGAGAGTTGAGTGGCCATATTTGGCCATTTAACGTAATAACTTGTTAGTGGTAAGTTAACGGGCATATTCTAAATTGAAAACCGGCAAGAAGTGAACTGATGAAAGAAACAAAGAGAGAGATTTCATTACTACTCAAGTGACTCCTTATCCCGGGAGTCATTCGGTCACCAGAGCCTCGTTAGTCTAAAGCAGGGTGCACCGCGTGCAGGTGAGGTTGACATTTGAGTAGGATTCCTACTCCTTGCATCCTCAACTACTCTACCACTAGCATCTCTACAAGCACTAATACTACCAACCAGAACTACTAAAAGCACTAATACTACTCAACAGCACTACAACAAGCAATACTATTACTAGGACAAGAATAAAACTATTCCTACTATAAAAACTACTACTACAAGCATTACTACTAGCCTATCTCCCTTTAGATGACCTCACTGTCCGGCCCCATAAAACAACAACTAGTACTACCTTTAACTACCACTATGACTACAACTAAAAAGAAGTAGCATTTAGCGTCAGTTAGTGGTAGTAGGTGGAAGTTAGTGGTAGTCGTAGTGGGTGGATGCGTGTGATTGAAAGGCCTGCCAGAGGCCTCACATTCATGTAGCTTACAGAGAAATTAATCTCGTGCCAGTGGCTTTGCAAAGCCTACAAAGAAACTAATCTCGTGCCAGAGGCTTTGCTAATTTTTTGCGGCTTACAAGGAAATTAATCCCGTGCCAGAGGCCGTTCATGAATGGCACCTCCAGAGGCCTCTGAATCACATGCCTTCACCCACTATGACTACCACTAGCTACCGCTAGCTGCCACTAACTAACGCAAAATACTACTACTACTACTAATAATAATAATACTACAACAACTACTACAACTACTACTACTACTACTACTAATAATAATAATAATACTACAACAACTACTACAACTACTACTAATACTACAACAACTACTAATACTTCTACAACTACTACCAGTACTACCACTACTACTACTAATACTACAACTACAACAACTACTACTACCAGTACTACCAGTACTACTACTACTACTATTACTACTAACACTTCTATTAAAAGCACTACGCACTGCTGCTCTACAAAAGACAGCAAGGTTACCTTTTTTTTTTTTTTTTTTTTTTTTGCGTGGGAATGTGGGAAATCTTGCCTAAGACATTTGTGGGGGTCCGCACTCCACAATAGTGTGGGATTCTTACCCACTAAAACCCACACACCCTTCTCCCACGACGTATGTCTTCACCCCGGAACCAGTTGGGCTTTACAGTATTTCAGGGGTGTGTCATCGGAAAATACTTTTTTTTAGCGTATGGCTTTTAGTGCCGGGAGTGTCCGAGGTCATGTTCGGCTCGCCAGTTTTTGTAGCTGCTTCGAGACGGACACCCAATGGGTGAGCTACAAGTACCGTTGGGGAGGGAAGTTGGAAGGTAGCGGCTGTGGCCTATAGTTATGGACCAACGCCGGCATTTGCCTCGAAGGAAGATGGGAAACCACAGAAGACCATCTTCAAGATTGCCGGCGGGGGGATTCGAACCTCCTCGCCTACCGGATGTGAGCGACTGCCAGCAGTCATGCCGTAACGACCACGGCTAACTCACCCGGTATTCTGATATTGAGAAACGATCATATTATTTAAACTTCGTATTATATATTCTTTTCGATCCATAAAATTAAACTTCTATACAAAACTATATGTATTTTGCCATCTATTGGATCTGGGGTGAACTATGCAATGACAAGTTAGCAACGTGGGACTAGAAGTCCAAACAGTTCCGTAAACAGTTGCTAGATGGCGTTAGTGCGGTGGTAGGTTTGCATTTTATTTCGTTTAGTAGTATGGAAATCTCATTCTTTGTTTCCTTCATCAGTTCACTTATTGCCGGTTTTCAATTTAGAATATGCTCGTTAACCTACCACTAACAAGGAATTACGTTAAATGGCCAAATCTGGACACTGAACTCTCTAAAACATATTTAATGTGGCGGGAATGCGCATCTCACAATCTACGCATGCGCGAGAGCCGTAAATCTTATTTAAGTAATTGCGAACCCGAATGGCCTTAGCGGTTTGCTGATGTAAAATCCTGGTAGAGGCCAGCCACTTTAAAGATGCTTTAGAGAGTTGAGTGGCCATATTTGGCCATTTAACGTAATAACTTGTTAGTGGTAAGTTAACGGGCATATTCTAAATTGAAAACCGGCAAGAAGTGAACTGATGAAAGAAACAAAGAGAGAGATTTCCTTACTACTCAAGTGACTCCTTATCCCGGGAGTCATTCGGTCGCCAGAGCCTCGTTAGTCTAAAGCAGGGTGCACCGCGTGCAGGTGAGGTTGACATTTGAGTAGGATTCCTACTCCTTGCATCCCCAACTACTCTACCACTAGCATCTCTACAAGCACTAATACTACCAACCAGAACTACTAAAAGCACTAATACTACTCAACAGCACTACAACAAGCAATACTATTACTAGGACAAGAATAAAACTATTCCTACTATAAAAACTACTACTACAAGCATTACTACTAGCCTATCTCCCTTTAGATGACCTCACTGTCCGGCCCCATAAAACAACAACTAGTACTATCTTTAACTACCACTATGACTACAACTAAAAAGAAGTAGCATTTAGCGTCAGTTAGTGGTAGTAGGTGGAAGTTAGTGGTAGTCGTAGTGGGTGGATGCGTGTGATTGAAAGGCCTGCCAGAGGCCTCACATTCATGTAGCTTACAGAGAAATTAATCTCGTGCCAGTGGCTTTGCAAAGCCTACAAAGAAACTAATCTCGTGCCAGAGGCTTTGCTAATTTTTTGCGGCTTACAAGGAAATTAATCCCGTGCCAGAGGCCGTTCATGAATGGCACCTCCAGAGGCCTCTCAATCACATGCCTTCACCCACTATGACTACCACTAGCTACCGCTAGCTGCCACTAACTAACGCAAAATACTACTACTACTACTACTAATAATAATACTACAACAACTACTACAACTACTACTACTACTACTACTACTACTAATAATAATACTACAACAACTACTACAACTACTACTAATACTACAACAACTACTAATACTTCTACAACTACTACCAGTACTACCACTACTACTACTAATACTACAACTACAACAACTACTACTACCAGTACTACCAGTACTACTACTACTACTATTACTACTAACACTTCTATTAAAAGCACTACGCACTGCTGCTCTACAAGGGACAGCAAGGTTACCTTTTTTTTTTTTTTTGCGTGGGAATGTGGGAAATCTTGCCTAAGACATTTGTGGGGGTCCGCACTCCACAATAGTGTGGGATTCTTACCCACTAAAACCCACACACCCTTCTCCCACGACGTATGTCTTCACCCCGGAACCAGTTGGGCTTTACGGTATTTCAGGGGTGTGTCATCGGAAAATACTTTTTTTAAGCGTATGGCTTTTAGTGCCGGGAGTGTCCGAGGTCATGTTCGGCTCGCCAGTTTTTGTAGCTGCTTCGAGACGGACACCCAATGGGTGAGCTACAAGTACCGTTGGGGAGGGAAGTTGGAAGGTAGCGGCTGTGGCCTATAGTTATGGACCAACGCCGGCATTTGCCTCGAAGGAAGATGGGAAACCACAGAAGACCATCTTCAAGATTGCCGGCGGGGGGATTCGAACCTCCTCGCCTACCGGATGTGAGCGACTGCCAGCAGTCATGCCGTAACGACCACGGCTAACTCACCCGGTATTCTGATATTGAGAAACGATCATATTATTTAAACTTCGTATTATATATTCTTTTCGATCCATAAAATTAAACTTCTATACAAAACTATATGTATTTTGCCATCTATTGTATCTGGGGTGAACTATGCAATGACAAGTTAGCAACGTGGGACTAGAAGTCCAAACAGTTCCGTAAACAGTTGCTAGATGGCGTTAGTGCGGTGGTAGGTTTGCATTTTATTTCGTTTAGTAGTATGGAAATCTCATTCTTTGTTTCCTTCATCAGTTCACTTATTGCCGGTTTTCAATTTAGAATATGCTCGTTAACCTACCACTAACAAGGAATTACGTTAAATGGCCAAATCTGGACACTGAACTCTCTAAAACATATTTAATGTGGCTGGAATGCGCATCTCACAATCTACGCATGCGCGAGAGCCGTAAATCTTATTTAAGTAATTGCGAACCCGAATGGCCTTAGCGGTTTGCTGATGTAAAATCCTGGTAGAGGCCAGCCACTTTAAAGATGCTTTAGAGAGTTGAGTGGCCATATTTGGCCATTTAACGTAATAACTTGTTAGTGGTAAGTTAACGGGCATATTCTAAATTGATAACCGGCAAGAAGTGAACTGATGAAAGAAACAAAGAGAGAGATTTCCTTACTACTCAAGTGACTCCTTATCCCGGGAGTCATTCGGTCGCCAGAGCCTCGTTAGTCTAAAGCAGGGTGCACCGCGTGCAGGTGAGGTTGACATTTGAGTAGGATTCCTACTCCTTGCATCCTCAACTACTCTACCACTAGCATCTCTACAAGCACTAATACTACCAACCAGAACTACTAAAAGCACTAATACTACTCAACAGCACTACAACAAGCAATACTATTACTAGGACAAGAATAAAACTATTCCTACTATAAAAACTACTACTACAAGCATTACTACTAGCCTATCTCCCTTTAGATGACCTCACTGTCCGGCCCCATAAAACAACAACTAGTACTACCTTTAACTACCACTATGACTACAACTAAAAAGAAGTAGCATTTAGCGTCAGTTAGTGGTAGTAGGTGGAAGTTAGTGGTAGTCGTAGTGGGTGGATGCGTGTGATTGAAAGGCCTGCCAGAGGCCTCACATTCATGTAGCTTACAGAGAAATTAATCTCGTGCCAGTGGCTTTGCAAAGCCTACAAAGAAACTAATCTCGTGCCAGAGGCTTTGCTAATTTTTTGCGGCTTACAAGGAAATTAATCCCGTGCCAGAGGCCGTTCATGAATGGCACTTCCAGAGGCCTCTCAATCACATGCCTTCACCCACTATGACTACCACTAGCTACCGCTAGCTGCCACTAACTAACGCAAAATACTACTACTACTACTAATAATAATAATACTACAACAACTACTACAACTACTACTACTACTACTACTACTAATAATAATAATACTACAACAACTACTACAACTACTACTAATACTTCTACAACTACTACCAGTACTACCACTACTACTACTAATACTACAACTACAACAACTACTACTACCAGTACTACCAGTACTACTACTACTACTATTACTACTAACACTTCTATTAAAAGCACTACGCACTGCTGCTCTACAAAAGACAGCAAGGTTACTTTTTTTTTTTTTTTTTTTTGCGTGGGAATGTGGGAAATCTTGCCTAAGACATTTGTGGGGGTCCGCACTCCACAATAGTGTGGGATTCTTACCCACTAAAACCCACACACCCTTCTCCCACGACGTATGTCTTCACCCCGGAACCAGTTGGGCTTTACAGTATTTCAGGGGTGTGTCATCGGAAAATACTTTTTTTTAGCGTATGGCTTTTAGTGCCGGGAGTGTCCGAGGTCATGTTCGGCTCGCCAGTTTTTGTAGCTGCTTCGAGACGGACACCCAATGGGTGAGCTACAAGTACCGTTGGGGAGGGAAGTTGGAAGGTAGCGGCTGTGGCCTATAGTTATGGACCAACGCCGGCATTTGCCTCGAAGGAAGATGGGAAACCACAGAAGACCATCTTCAAGATTGCCGGCGGGGGGATTCGAACCTCCTCGCCTACCGGATGTGAGCGACTGCCAGCAGTCATGCCGTAACGACCACGGCTAACTCACCCAGTATTCTGATATTGAGAAACGATCATATTATTTAAACTTCGTATTATATATTCTTTTCGATCCATAAAATTAAACTTCTATACAAAACTATATGTATTTTGCCATCTATTGGATCTGGGGTGAACTATGCAATGACAAGTTAGCAACGTGGGACTAGAAGTCCAAACAGTTCCGTAAACAGTTGCTAGATGGCGTTAGTGCGGTGGTAGGTTTGCATTTTATTTCGTTTAGTAGTATGGAAATCTCATTCTTTGTTTCCTTCATCAGTTCACTTATTGCCGGTTTTCAATTTAGAATATGCTCGTTAACCTACCACTAACAAGGAATTACGTTAAATGGCCAAATCTGGACACTGAACTCTCTAAAACATATTTAATGTGGCGGGAATGCGCATCTCACAATCTACGCATGCGCGAGAGCCGTAAATCTTATTTAAGTAATTGCGAACCCGAATGGCCTTAGCGGTTTGCTGATGTAAAATCCTGGTAGAGGCCAGCCACTTTAAAGATGCTTTAGAGAGTTGAGTGGCCATATTTGGCCATTTAACGTAATAACTTGTTAGTGGTAAGTTAACGGGCATATTCTAAATTGAAAACCGGCAAGAAGTGAACTGATGAAAGAAACAAAGAGAGAGATTTCCTTACTACTCAAGTGACTCCTTATCCCGGGAGTCATTCGGTCGCCAGAGCCTCGTTAGTCTAAAGCAGGGTGCACCGCGTGCAGGTGAGGTTGACATTTGAGTAGGATTCCTACTCCTTGCATCCCCAACTACTCTACCACTAGCATCTCTACAAGCACTAATACTACCAACCAGAACTACTAAAAGCACTAATACTACTCAACAGCACTACAACAAGCAATACTATTACTAGGACAAGAATAAAACTATTCCTACTATAAAAACTACTACTACAAGCATTACTACTAGCCTATCTCCCTTTAGATGACCTCACTGTCCGGCCCCATAAAACAACAACTAGTACTATCTTTAACTACCACTATGACTACAACTAAAAAGAAGTAGCATTTAGCGTCAGTTAGTGGTAGTAGGTGGAAGTTAGTGGTAGTCGTAGTGGGTGGATGCGTGTGATTGAAAGGCCTGCCAGAGGCCTCACATTCATGTAGCTTACAGAGAAATTAATCTCGTGCCAGTGGCTTTGCAAAGCCTACAAAGAAACTAATCTCGTGCCAGAGGCTTTGCTAATTTTTTGCGGCTTACAAGGAAATTAATCCCGTGCCAGAGGCCGTTCATGAATGGCACCTCCAGAGGCCTCTCAATCACATGCCTTCACCCACTATGACTACCACTAGCTACCGCTAGCTGCCACTAACTAACGCAAAATACTACTACTACTACTACTAATAATAATACTACAACAACTACTACAACTACTACTACTACTACTACTAATAATAATAATAATAATACTACAACAACTACTACAACTACTACTAATACTACAACAACTACTAATACTTCTACAACTACTACCACTACTACTACTAATACTACAACTACAACAACTACTACTACCAGTACTACCAGTACTACAACTACTACTATTACTACTAACACTTCTATTAAAAGCACTACGCACTGCTGCTCTACAAAAGACAGCAAGGTTACCTTTTTTTTTTTTTGCGTGGGAATGTGGGAAATCTTGCCTAAGACATTTGTGGGGGTCCGCACTCCACAATAGTGTGGGATTCTTACCCACTAAAACCCACACACCCTTCTCCCACGACGTATGTCTTCACCCCGGAACCAGTTGGGCTTTACAGTATTTCAGGGGTGTGTCATCGGAAAATACTTTTTTTAGCGTATGGCTTTTAGTGCCGGGAGTGTCCGAGGTCATGTTCGGCTCGCCAGTTTTTGTAGCTGCTTCGAGACGGACACCCAATGGGTGAGCTACAAGTACCGTTGGGGAGGGAAGTTGGAAGGTAGCGGCTGTGGCCTATAGTTATGGACCAACGCCGGCATTTGCCTCGAAGGAAGATGGGAAACCACAGAAGACCATCTTCAAGATTGCCGGCGGGGGTATTCGAACCTCCTCGCCTACCGGATGTGAGCGACTGCCAGCAGTCATGCCGTAATGACCACGGCTAACTCACCCGGTATTCTGATATTGAGAAACGATCATATTATTTAAACTTCGTATTATATATTCTTTTCGATCCATAAAATTAAACTTCTATACAAAACTATATGTATTTTGCCATCTATTGGATCTGGGGTGAACTATGCAATGACAAGTTAGCAACGTGGGACTAGAAGTCCAAACAGTTCCGTAAACAGTTGCTAGATGGCGTTAGTGCGGTGGTAGGTTTGCATTTTATTTCGTTTAGTAGTATGGAAATCTCATTCTTTGTTTCCTTCATCAGTTCACTTATTGCCGGTTTTCAATTTAGAATATGCTCGTTAACCTACCACTAACAAGGAATTACGTTAAATGGCCAAATCTGGACACTGAACTCTCTAAAACATATTTAATGTGGCGGGAATGCGCATCTCACAATCTACGCATGCGCGAGAGCCGTAAATCTTATTAAAGTAATTGCGAACCCGAATGGCCTTAGCGGTTTGCTGATGTAAAATCCTGGTAGAGGCCAGCCACTTTAAAGATGCTTTAGAGAGTTGAGTGGCCATATTTGGCCATTTAACGTAATAACTTGTTAGTGGTAAGTTAACGGGCATATTCTAAATTGAAAACCGGCAAGAAGTGAACTGATGAAAGAAACAAAAAGAGAGAGATTTCCTTATTACTCAAGTGACTCCTTATCCCGGGAGTCATTCGGTCGCCAGAGCCTCGTTAGTCTAAAGCAGGGTGCACCGCGTGCAGGTGAGGTTGACATTTGAGTAGGATTCCTACTCCTTGCATCCCCAACTACTCTACCACTAGCATCTCTACAAGCACTAATACTACCAACCAGAACTACTAAAAGCACTAATACTACTCAACAGCACTACAACAAGCAATACTATTACTAGGACAAGAATAAAACTATTCCTACTATAAAAACTACTACTACAAGCATTACTACTAGCCTATCTCCCTTTAGATGACCTCACTGTCCGGCCCCATAAAACAACAACTAGTACTACCTTTAACTACCACTATGACTACAACTAAAAAGAAGTAGCATTTAGCGTCAGTTAGTGGTAGTAGGTGGAAGTTAGTGGTAGTCGTAGTGGGTGGATGCGTGTGATTGAAAGGCCTGCCAGAGGCCTCACATTCATGTAGCTTACAGAGAAATTAATCTCGTGCCAGTGGCTTTGCAAAGCCTACAAAGAAACTAATCTCGTGCCAGAGGCTTTGCTAATTTTTTGCGGCTTACAAGGATATTAATCCCGTGCCAGAGGCCGTTCATGAATGGCACCTCCAGAGGCCTCTCAATCACATGCCTTCACCCACTATGACTACCACTAGCTACCGCTAGCTGCCACTAACTAACGCAAAATACTACTACTAATAATAATAATAATAATACTACAACAACTACTACAACTACTACTACTACTACTAATAATAATAATAATAATACTACAACAACTACTACAACTACTACTAATACTACAACAACTACTAATACTTCTACAACTACTACCAGTACTACCACCACTACTACTAATACTACAACTACAACAACTACTACTACCAGTACTACCAGTACTACTACTACTACTATTACTACTAACACTTCTATTAAAAGCACTACGCACTGCTGCTCTACAAAAGACAGCAAAGTTACCTTTTTTTTTTTTTTTTTTTTTGCGTGGGAATGTGGGAAATCTTGCCTAAGACATTTGTGGGGGTCCGCACTCCACAATAGTGTGGGATTCTTACCCACTAAAACCCACACACCCTTCTCCCACGACGTATGTCTTCACCCCGGAACCAGTTGGGCTTTACAGTATTTCAGGGGTGTGTCATCGGAAAATACTTTTTTTAGCGTATGGCTTTTAGTGCCGGGAGAGTCCGAGGTCATGTTCGGCTCGCCAGTTTTTGTAGCTGCTTCGAGACGGACACCCAATGGGTGAGCTACAAGTACCGTTGGGGAGGGAAGTTGGAAGGTAGCGGCTGTGGCCTATAGTTATGGACCAACGCCGGCATTTGCCTCGAAGGAAGATGGGAAACCACAGAAGACCATCTTCAAGATTGCCGGCGGGGGGCTTCGAACCTCCTCGCCTACCGGATGTGAGCGACTGCCAGCAGTCATGCCGTAACGACCACGGCTAACTCACCCGGTATTCTGATATTGAGAAACGATCATATTATTTAAACTTCGTATTATATATTCTTTTCGATCCATAAAATTAAACTTCTATACAAAACTATATGTATTTTGCCATCTATTGGATCTGGGGTGAACTATGCAATGACAAGTTAGCAACGTGGGACTAAAAGTCCAAACAGTTCCGTAAACAGTTGCTAGATGGCGTTAGTGCGGTGGTAGGTTTGCATTTTATTTCGTTTAGTAGTATGGAAATCTCATTCTTTGTTTCCTTCATCAGTTCACTTATTGCCGGTTTTCAATTTAGAATATGCTCGTTAACCTACCACTAACAAGGAATTACGTTAAATGGCCAAATCTGGACACTGAACTCTCTAAAACATATTTAATGTGGCGGGAATGCGCATCTCACAATCTACGCATGCGCGAGAGCCGTAAATCTTATTTAAGTAATTGCGAACCCGAATGGCCTTAGCGGTTTGCTGATGTAAAATCCTGGTAGAGGCCAGCCACTTTAAAGATGCTTTAGAGAGTTGAGTGGCCATATTTGGCCATTTAACGTAATAACTTGTTAGTGGTAAGTTAACGGGCATATTCTAAATTGAAAACCGGCAAGAAGTGAACTGATGAAAGAAACAAAGAGAGAGATTTCCTTACTACTCAAGTGACTCCTTATCCCGGGAGTCATTCGGTCGCCAGAGCCTCGTTAGTCTAAAGCAGGGTGCACCGCGTGCAGGTGAGGTTGACATTTGAGTAGGATTCCTACTCCTTGCATCCCCAACTACTCTACCACTAGCATCTCTACAAGCACTAATACTACCAACCAGAACTACTAAAAGCACTAATACTACTCAACAGCACTACAACAAGCAATACTATTACTAGGACAAGAATAAAACTATTCCTACTATAAAAACTACTACTACAAGCATTACTACTAGCCTATCTCCCTTTAGATGACCTCACTGTCCGGCCCCATAAAACAACAACTAGTACTACCTTTAACTACCACTATGACTACAACTAAAAAGAAGTAGCATTTAGCGTCAGTTAGTGGTAGTAGGTGGAAGTTAGTGGTAGTCGTAGTGGGTGGATGCGTGTGATTGAAAGGCCTGCCAGAGGCCTCACATTCATGTAGCTTACAGAGAAATTAATCTCGTGCCAGTGGCTTTGCAAAGCCTACAAAGAAACTAATCTCGTGCCAGAGGCTTTGCTAATTTTTTGCGGCTTACAAGGAAATTAATCCCGTGCCAGAGGCCGTTCATGAATGGCACCTCAAAGAGGCCTCTCAATCACATGCCTTCACCCACTATGACTACCACTAGCTACCGCTAGCTGCCACTAACTAACGCAAAATACTACTACTACTACTACTAATAATAATACTACAACAACTACTACAACTACTACTACTACTACTAAAAATAATAATAATAATACTACAACAACTACTACAACTACTACTAATACTACAACAACTACTAATACTTCTACAACTACTACCAGTACTACCACTACTACTACTAATACTACAACTACAACAACTACTACTACCAGTACTGCCAGTACTACTACTACTACTATTACTACTAACACTTCTATTAAAAGCACTACGCACTGCTGCTCTACAAAAGACAGCAAGGTTACCTTTTTTTTTTTGCGTGGGAATGTGGGAAATCTTGCCTAAGACATTTGTGGGGGTCCGCACTCCACAATAGTGTGGGATTCTTACCCACTAAAACCCACACACCCTTCTCCCACGACGTATGTCTTCACCCCGGAACCAGTTGGGCTTTACAGTATTTCAGGGGTGTGTCATCGAAAAATACTTTTTTTTAGCGTATGGCTTTTAGTGCCGGGAGTGTCCGAGGTCATGTTCGGCTCGCCAGTTTTTGTAGCTGCTTCGAGACGGACACCCAATGGGTGAGCTACAAGTACCGTTGGGGAGGGAAGTTGGAAGGTAGCGGCTGTGGCCTATAGTTATGGACCAACGCCGGCATTTGCCTCGAAGGAAGATGGGAAACCACAGAAGACCATCTTCAAGATTGCCGGCGGGGGGATTCGAACCTCCTCGCCTACCGGATGTGAGCGACTGCCAGCAGTCATGCCGTAACGACCACGGCTAACTCACCCGGTATTCTGATATTGAGAAACGATCATATTATTTAAACTTCGTATTATATATTCTTTTCGATCCATAAAATTAAACTTCTATACAAAACTATATGTATTTTGCCATCTATTGGATCTGGGGTGAACTATGCAATGACAAGTTAGCAACGTGGGACTAGAAGTCCAAACAGTTCCGTAAACAGTTGCTAGATGGCGTTAGTGCGGTGGTAGGTTTGCATTTTATTTCGTTTAGTAGTATGGAAATCTCATTCTTTGTTTCCTTCATCAGTTCACTTATTGCCGGTTTTCAATTTAGAATATGCTCGTTAACCTACCACTAACAAGGAATTACGTTAAATGGCCAAATCTGGACACTGAACTCTCTAAAACATATTTAATGTGGCGGGAATGCGCATCTCACAATCTACGCATGCGCGAGAGCCGTAAATCTTATTTAAGTAATTGCGAACCCGAATGGCCTTAGCGGTTTGCTGATGTAAAATCCTGGTAGAGGCCAGCCACTTTAAAGATGCTTTAGAGAGTTGAGTGGCCATATTTGGCCATTTAACGTAATAACTTGTTAGTGGTAAGTTAACGGGCATATTCTAAATTGAAAACCGGCAAGAAGTGAACTGATGAAAGAAACAAAAAGAGAGAGATTTCCTTACTACTCAAGTGACTCCTTATCCCGGGAGTCATTCGGTCGCCAGAGCCTCGTTAGTCTAAAGCAGGGTGCACCGCGTGCAGGTGAGGTTGACATTTGAGTAGGATTCCTACTCCTTGCATCCCCCAACTACTCTACCACTAGCATCTCTACAAGCACTAATACTACCAACCAGAACTACTAAAAGCACTAATACTACTCAACAGCACTACAACAAGCAATACTATTACTAGGACAAGAATAAAACTATTCCTACTATAAAAACTACTACTACAAGCATTACTACTAGCCTATCTCCCTTTAGATGACCTCACTGTCCGGCCCCATAAAACAACAGCTAGTACTACCTTTAACTACCACTATGACTACAACTAAAAAGAAGTAGCATTTAGCGTCAGTTAGTGGTAGTAGGTGGAAGTTAGTGGTAGTCGTAGTGGGTGGATGCGTGTGATTGAAAGGCCTGCCAGAGGCCTCACATTCATGTAGCTTACAGAGAAATTAATCTCGTGCCAGTGGCTTTGCAAAGCCTACAAAGAAACTAATCTCGTGCCAGAGGCTTTGCTAATTTTTTGCGGCTTACAAGGAAATTAATCCCGTGCCAGAGGCCGTTCATGAATGGCACCTCCAGAGGCCTCTCAATCACATGCCTTCACCCACTATGACTACCACTAGCTACCGCTAGCTGCCACTAACTAACGCAAAATACTACTACTACTACTAATAATAATAATACTACAACAACTACTACAACTATTACTACTACTACTAATAATAATAATTATAATACTACAACAACTACTACAACTACTACTAATACTACAACAACTACTAATACTTCTACAACTACTACCAGTACTACCACTACTACTACTAATACTACAACTACAACAACTACTACTACCAGTACTACCAGTACTACTACTACTACTATTACTACTAACACTTCTATTAAAAGCACTACGCACTGCTGCTCTACAAAAGACAGCAAGGTTACCTTTTTTTTTTTTTGCGTGGGAATGTGGGAAATCTTGCCTAAGACATTTGTGGGGGTCCGCACTCCACAATAGTGTGGGATTCTTACCCACTAAAACCCACACACCCTTCTCCCACGACGTATGTCTTCACCCCGGAACCAGTTGGGCTTTACAGTATTTCAGGGGTGTGTCATCGGAAAATACTTTTTTTTAGCGTATGGCTTTTAGTGCCGGGAGTGTCCGAGGTCATGTTCGGCTCGCCAGTTTTTGTAGCTGCTTAGAGACGGACACCCAATGGGTGAGCTACAAGTACCGTTGGGGAGGGAAGTTGGAAGGTAGCGGCTGTGGCCTATAGTTATGGACCAACGCCGGCATTTGCCTCGAAGGAAGATGGGAAACCACAGATGACCATCTTCAAGATTGCCGGCGGGGGGATTCGAACCTCCTCGCCTACCGGATGTGAGCGACTGCCAGCAGTCATGCCGTAACGACCACGGCTAACTCACCCGGTATTCTGATATTGAGAAACGATCATATTATTTAAACTTCGTATTATATATTCTTTTCGATCCATAAAATTAAACTTCTATACAAAACTATATGTATTTTGCCATCTATTGGATCTGGGGTGAACTATGCAATGACAAGTTAGCAACGTGGGACTAAAAGTCCAAACAGTTCCGTAAACAGTTGCTAGATGGCGTTAGTGCGGTGGTAGGTTTGCATTTTATTTCGTTTAGTAGTATGGAAATCTCATTCTTTGTTTCCTTCATCAGTTCACTTATTGCCGGTTTTCAATTTAGAATATGCTCGTTAACCTACCACTAACAAGGAATTACGTTAAATGGCCAAATCTGGACACTGAACTCTCTAAAACATATTTAATGTGGCGGGAATGCGCATCTCACAATCTACGCATGCGCGAGAGCCGTAAATCTTATTTAAGTAATTGCGAACCCGAATGGCCTTAGCGGTTTGCTGATGTAAAATCCTGGTAGAGGCCAGCCACTTTAAAGATGCTTTAGAGAGTTGAGTGGCCATATTTGGCCATTTAACGTAATAACTTGTTAGTGGTAAGTTAACGGGCATATTCTAAATTGAAAACCGGCAAGAAGTGAACTGATGAAAGAAACAAAAAGAGAGAGATTTCCTTACTACTCAAGTGACTCCTTATCCCGGGAGTCATTCGGTCGCCAGAGCCTCGTTAGTCTAAAGCAGGGTGCACCGCCTGCAGGTGAGGTTGACATTTGAGTAGGATTCCTACTCCTTGCATCCCCAACTACTCTACCACTAGCATCTCTACAAGCACTAATACTACCAACCAGAACTACTAAAAGCACTAATACTACTCAACAGCACTACAACAAGCAATACTATTACTAGGACAAGAATAAAACTATTCCTACTATAAAAACTACTACTACAAGCATTACTACTAGCCTATCTCCCTTTAGATGACCTCACTGTCCGGCCCCATAAAACAACAACTAGTACTACCTTTAACTACCACTATGACTACAACTAAAAAGAAGTAGCATTTAGCGTCAGTTAGTGGTAGTAGGTGGAAGTTAGTGGTAGTCGTAGTGGGTGGATGCGTGTGATTGAAAGGCCTGCCAGAGGCCTCACATTCATGTAGCTTACAGAGAAATTAATCTCGTGCCAGTGGCTTTGCAAAGCCTACAAAGAAACTAATCTCGTGCCAGAGGCTTTGCTAATTTTTTGCGGCTTACAAGGAAATTAATCCCGTGCCAGAGGCCGTTCATGAATGGCACCTCCAGAGGCCTCTCAATCACATGCCTTCACCCACTATGACTACCACTAGCTACCGCTAGCTGCCACTAACTAACGCAAAATACTACTACTACTAATAATAATAATACTAGAACAACTACTACAACTACTACTACTACTACTACTACTAATAATTATAATACTACAACAACTACTACAACTACTACTAATACTACAACAACTACTAATACTTCTACAACTACTACCAGTACTACCACTACTACTACTAATACTACAACTACAACAACTACTACTACCAGTACTACCAGTACTACTACTACTATTACTACTAACACTTCTATTAAATGCACTACGCACTGCTGCTCTACAAAAGACAGCAAGGTTACCTTTTTTTTTTTTTTTTTTTTGCGTGGGAATGTGGGAAATCTTGCCTAAGACATTTGTGGGGGTCCGCACTCCACAATAGTGTGGGATTCTTACCCACTAAAACCCACACACCCTTCTCCCACGACGTATGTCTTCACCCCGGAACCAGTTGGGCTTTACAGTATTTCAGGGGTGTGTCATCGGAAAATACTTTTTTTTAGCGTATGGCTTTTAGTGCCGGGAGTGTCCGAGGTCATGTTCGGCTCGCCAGTTTTTGTAGCTGCTTCGAGACGGACACCCAATGGGTGAGGTACAAGTACCGTTGGGGAGGGAAGTTGGAAGGTAGCGGCTGTGGCCTATAGTTATGGACCAACGCCGGCATTTGCCTCGAAGGAAGATGGGAAACCACAGAAGACCATCTTCAAGATTGCCGGCGGGGGGATTCGAACCTCCTCGCCTACCGGATGTGAGCGACTGCCAGCAGTCATGCCATAACGACCACGGCTAACTCACCCGGTATTCTGATATTGAGAAACGATCATATTATTTAAACTTCGTATTATATATTCTTTTCGATCCATAAAATTAAACTTCTATACAAAACTATATGTATTTTGCCATCTATTGGATCTGGGGTGAACTATGCAATGACAAGTTAGCAACGTGGGACTAAAAGTCCAAACAGTTCCGTAAACAGTTGCTAGATGGCGTTAGTGCGGTGGTAGGTTTGCATTTTATTTCGTTTAGTAGTATGGAATTTCTCATTCTTTGTTTCCTTCATCAGTTCACTTATTGCCGGTTTTCAATTTAGAATATGCTTGTTAACCTACCACTAACAAGGAATTACGTTAAATGGCCAAATCTGGACACTGAACTCTCTAAAACATATTTAATGTGGCGGGAATGCGCATCTCACAATCTACGCATGCGCGAGAGCCGTAAATCTTATTTAAGTAATTGCGAACCCGAATGGCCTTAGCGGTTTGCTGATGTAAAATCCTGGTAGAGGCCAGCCACTTTAAAGATGCTTTAGAGAGTTGAGTGGCCATATTTGGCCATTTAACGTAATAACTTGTTAGTGGTAAGTTAACGGGCATATTCTAAATTGAAAACCGGCAAGAAGTGAACTGATGAAAGAAACAAAGAGAGAGATTTCCTTACTACTCAAGTGACTCCTTATCCCGGGAGTCATTCGGTCGCCAGAGCCTCGTTAGTCTAAAGCAGGGTGCACCGCGTGCAGGTGAGGTTGACATTTGAGTAGGATTCCTACTCCTTGCATCCCCAACTACTCTACCACTAGCATCTCTACAAGCACTAATACTACCAACCAGAACTACTAAAAGCACTAATACTACTCAACAGCACTACAACAAGCAATACTAATACTAGGACAAGAATAAAACTATTCCTACTATAAAAACTACTACTACAAGCATTACTACTAGCCTATCTCCCTTTAGATGACCTCACTGTCCGGCCCCATAAAACAACAACTAGTACTACCTTTAACTACCACTATGACTACAACTAAAAAGAAGTAGCATTTAGCGTCAGTTAGTGGTAGTAGGTGGAAGTTAGTGGTAGTCGTAGTGGGTGGATGCGTGTGATTGAAAGGCCTGCCAGAGGCCTCACATTCATGTAGCTTACAGAGAAATTAATCTCGTGCCAGTGGCTTTGCAAAGCCTACAAAGAAACTAATCTCGTGCCAGAGGCTTTGCTAATTTTTTGCGGCTTACAAGGAAATTAATCCCGTGCCAGAGGCCGTTCATGAATGGCACCTCCAGAGGCCTCTCAATCACATGCCTTCACCCACTATGACTACCACTAGCTACCGCTAGCTGCCACTAACTAACGCAAAATACTACTACTACTACTAATAATAATAATACTACAACAACTACTACAACTACTACTACTACTACTACTAATAATAATACTACAACAACTACTACAACTACTACTAATACTACAACAACTACTAATACTTCTACAACTACTACCAGTACTACCACTACTACTACTAATACTACAACTACAACAACTACTACTACCAGTACTACCAGTACTACTACTACTACTATTACTACTAACACTTCTATTAAAAGCACTACGCACTGCTGCTCTACAAAAGACAGCAAGGTTACCTTTTTTTTTTTTTTGCGTGGGAATGTGGGAAATCTTGCCTAAGACATTTGTGGGGGTCCGCACTCCACAATAGTGTGGGATTCTTACCCACTAAAACCCACACACCCTTCTCCCACGACGTATGTCTTCACCCCGGAACCAGTTGGGCTTTACAGTATTTCAGGGGTGTGTCATCGGAAAATACTTTTTTTTAGCGTATGGCTTTTAGTGCCGGGAGTGTCCGAGGTCATGTTCGGCTCGCCAGTTTTTGTAGCTGCTTCGAGACGGACGCCCAATGGGTGAGCTACAAGTACCGTTGGGGAGGGAAGTTGGAAGGTAGCGGCTGTGGCCTATAGTTATGGACCAACGCCGGCATTTGCCTCGAAGGAAGATGGGAAACCACAGAAGACCATCTTCAAGATTGCCGGCGGGGGGATTCGAACCTCCTCGCCTACCGGATGTGAGCGACTGCCAGCAGTCATGCCGTAACGACCACGGCTAACTCACCCGGTATTCTGATATTGAGAAACGATCATATTATTTAAACTTCGTATTATATATTCTTTTCGATCCATAAAATTAAACTTCTATACAAAACTATATGTATTTTGCCATCTATTGGATCTGGGGTGAACTATGCAATGACAAGTTAGCAACGTGGGACTAAAAGTCCAAACAGTTCCGTAAACAGTTGCTAGATGGCGTTAGTGCGGTGGTAGGTTTGCATTTTATTTCGTTTAGTAGTATGGAAATATCATTCTTTGTTTCCTTCATCAGTTCACTTATTGCCGGTTTTCAATTTAGAATATGCTCGTTAACCTACCACTAACAAGGAATTACGTTAAATGGCCAAATCTGACCACTGAACTCTCTAAAACATATTTAATGTGGCGGGAATGCGCATCTCACAATCTACGCATGCGCGAGAGCCGTAAATCTTATTTAAGTAATTGCGAACCCGAATGGCCAGTCGCTCGTCCGCTGTGAACGCAGCAACATATCCGTCGCTTTCGTCTGGTGTTTGTGTGTGCGGTGAGCGGTGTGGTGTGCGATTTGCTATCCATATTTAAGTGTGTTGTTTTCGTCTTTATTTCCTTGTGCTTGGTGACGATTTATGTAAGTACTATACATTCGGAAATTCTTCGCCGCAATGTCGGAGAAGAGTGGGGGAGGTCAAATAGGACTCCCACCGGATAATCCATCGGCGGTTATTATTGATGGTTACGCCAACATTGAATCAATGCATATTGTGGATGAACATGAGAACACTAAAATGTCGGAAGTTCGGGCTATTCCTGTGGTCCAAACCCCTGTACAACCTCGTACTCCTCCTAGTGACTATCGCTACTACTCAAATCATACGGGACCGTATATAGTTTTCGTTCAAGGCGTTGAGCCTCAAGCGATTGGACATTTGCATCCAATGGCCTTGGGACGGTTGTTTTATGAACGTAAAATCCCAGGAATTCAAGAAATCCAACGAAAAGGGCGCAATCGGGTTCAAGTTCAATTTAAGTCACTACGAGATGCCAATTCATTTTTGGAACATCCGGTGTTAAAGGATAGAAATATGATGGCCTTTATACCATCGTCAAGCATACAACGAGTGGGACTCATTCGGGGGGTAGATACCTCCCTTACGCAGGAGGAACTAATGCGTTTCATTGACTCTCCTGTACCTATCGTACGTTTACAACGTTTTTTTCGTACTAAAACCGTAGATGGAAAATCGGAAAAAATAGCAACGGGCACGGTGAAATTTTTTTTCGAAACTCAAAACTTGCCTACTCATGTCAGCATCTTCAATGTTCTCTTAGAAGTAAGTTTGTACATTTTTTCACCTCTTCGATGTCAGAAGTGCCAGAGGTACGGGCATGTGCAACTTCACTGTAGGGCTCGGGGACCTAGATGTGGACAATGTGCGCAGGAGCATTTAACGAGTGACTGCAAAGAAGTGATATTCAAGTGCGTTAATTGTCAAGGCAATCATATGGCAGGGGCGGTGCGCTGTGAGGTGCATCAGCAGCAAATAGAGATAAAGAGGCTGATGTGTACTGAAAACAAATCATATAATGAAATTGTGAAGCGCCAGACAAGTACCCCTTTTCACCCTTTAGCACTTCCCCAACAATTCCCCCCTTTGGCAGCATCACCTAGTGGGCAACGATTTGATCCTCCGCGTAAGCGTAAATTTTCAGAGTTGGTACATCCGGCTCCGAAATTGATTACACCTTTGGGATATGATAGGTCGGCATATTTGCAACTGATAGAAACCCCAAGCGTGGAACGGATATCACCACTTGAGAAGCCCAGCGAACCGGGCACATCCGGTGTCCGGCGACTGGAGCCCGATTCGGGGCCCGATAAAACTGCTCCTACTCAAAAAATCCTAGACGAATTTACAGAACTCATGGAGCTTTTAGGCCACAATGCACAGTGGGCGCACTGTGTTAAAAAGTTATTAGATAAAATACTGCCATTACTTCCACCCCTCGAAAAACCACTACCAAGGGGCACTGGTGCAGTTTGTCAATAGTTTTTTTTTTTTGGGGTTGATTCGTTTCGTCTCTTTCTTCATCTCATGTCGTTCATAGGTGAAGGATGTGGCTGCTGCAATGGAACTGTCGGAGTGTGGTAAATAAGAAGCATGAATTGCTTCATTTAATATCGACATATCACCCTGAGATCGTTTTTATCCAAGAAACGTGGTTATACCCACATTACCGTTTTCAAATTCCCAATTATACGGTCTTTCGTGAAGATGGTCCGGGATACGGAGGCTTAATAACCCTCTGTAAATCGGATTTACAAATTACTCCGCTGTCTTTGCCGTATCACCTCCCTTTTTGTTATCATCAATTTTTTCGGGTGGGGGATATATATGTTAGTCATATCTATTGCCCACCACGTGTTCAGGGCACGCAACGACAGTGGCACACGTATTTTAAATACGTGTCACAAAGATCTAAGCATGTTATCCTAGGTGATTTTAATGCACACCATGGCCTCTGGGGCAGTGAACGAACAAATGCTAAAGCTAGACATATTGCTCATGCGATTGCCACATTTTCCTTAAATGTGTTAAACGATGGTTCTCCTACGAGATTGACACCCCCGGGCAGTCCAAAAAGTGCGGTAGATTTAACCCTCACTACCCCGGACTTGTCGCATAAATTAGATTGGAGCACGATCGGGGACACGCATCAGAGTGATCACTTCCCTATTTTAATTTTTTATGATCGCACTGGGGTCGCACCATCGATACACCGGGGCACTAAAATAACTCGTTCTTTAAAATACTTTGATTTCGACCTCTTTCAGACATTCATTCAGGATAATCTGGGCCGTATCCCACCCCTCCCACGTCAGAAATACTCTCTTTTGTATCACCTTATTCAACAATATTTGGATTGTTCTCACCCGAAGCGTTCCATTCCGTATAGTAGGTTCCAACGCCCTGGGACTATACAGTGGTGGGATGCAGAGTGCGCCTTACTAGTAAAAAGACGGAAGGCGTGTTTACGAAAATATCGGAAACATGGTACACATGACAATTATATCTTGTATAAGCGCGTCACAGCCACGATCCAACGAGTATTTAATGAAAAGAGACGAGACGCATGGAAGAATCACATCAGCTCATTAAATGCCACAACCTCTTTAACTAAGTTATGGTCTACCATCAAAAGTTTGTCCAATACTCGTTATATGGGGCCGTCTACAGGACTTAGCCGGCAGGGTTTTCAAGAATTTTATATAAATCTCACGCCAGATACAGTTATCAATACGGGCCCGCTTCCGTCTTATACAGCTTCAGATCATTTCCATGTTCTACTGCAACCTATAACGCACGTGGAAGTTCAATCTGCTCTTCGAGGTACGAAATCGACAAGTCCTGGTGTCGATTCTATAACATATCAGATGGTTGCCTATCTTCCAGACAAGGCACTCGAGATACTTATTTCTGTATATAATGAAGTATTACGTTTTGGCACGTTTCCCACTGAGTGGAATATCTTTGAGGTCCTGCCTATCTTAAAAATCTCGAAGGACGCACGTGACCCTCAGAATTATCGTGGGATCAATTTAGGCTCCTGTGTGAGGAAGATATTTCAAAAAGTATTATTGCAACGTTTGCAATGGTGTATGGAATATTACAACTTATTCTCTAAGTATCCATTCGCATTTCGTAAACGTAGCAGTACTGTAGATGCTATTTCGATTTTCTTAACTGATGTGTTATTAGCTAAAGGACGTAAACATCATACTATTGCTGTTTGTCTGGATATTAAGGGGGCGTATGATGCAGTAGATCCCATGATTTTACAACGGAAACTGCAGGAGCTTCATTTCCCCTCTCCATTTCTTTGTATTGTTCACAATTTTTTAACTCATCGGCGTCTCATATTACGTACCCCCGAGGGGAAGCTGGACCACCGTCAGACGTCTCAGGGCTTGCCACAAGGGGACATACTTAGTGGTTTTCTGTTTTCCATTTATACTCAACAATTAGAAGCGGTGATTTTGCCTTATGCCCGTATCATACAATATGCGGATGATTTTATGATTTATTGTTCCCGTGACACGTTGCATCAATGTCGAACAGATTTATATCTTGCATTAACTCTAGCCCATGAATGGCTAAGTAATCATGGCTTGGAAACATCTCCGGGTAAGAACTCTGCTATAATTATCACGCATCAACGGCGGTACGATCAGAGCCCTATTTTATTTCGACAGGGTACCATAGATGTTGTGCGCAATATCAAATATTTAGGCATTTATATTGATGATAAACTCCGGTGGACACGGCAGGTGCAATATCTTGAAGTTAAAATCGAAAAACGGTTACAGGTCCTTCGAGCTTTGACAAGGCGTCGTTGGGGTGCGGACCCCGCATTATTATTGACAGTGTACAAGAACATTATTCGTTCACAATTAGATTACGGCAGTTTCTTTTACGATCTAATGGCGAACAGTCGCTTGTTAATGTTAGATAGACTACAATATAAAGCCATCCGCATCATTCTAGGGGCTTTGGCCTCCACCCCCACGAGTGCATTGTTGGTGGAAGCCGGTGAGTTACCTTTGTCACATCGACGCACATTTATAGCGGGCAAATATTTGGCCTACAAATTGTCGTTAGTGGCGTCTCCGATTATCTCTAAATTACAACTTCTGATGGAATATTACGCACAAAATCGTTTAGATCGCTCACATAAACCGGCACTGGTCATAGCTTATGAGATTTTACAACCCTTCAGGAAGGATGTGTTACAAACCCGTTTAGCACTTCCATATACAATCCCCTACAAGGTTTTGCATACCCAACCTAAGATTCTGCATAATTCCTTTCCATTGCTATTTCAAATGTTCAAGCATCATCCGAATATCATTTCTCGTGCATTTCGGGATATTCAGGATTTGTATTCCGATTATAAGATTTTTTATACGGATGGTTCAAAGATGGTTCGACCGGATCGCGTGGGGTCGGCTTTTTACTCTCCTGATTTACAGGTTAGTCGCACTTATTGCCTCCCCCCTCATCTTACAATCTTTACAGCTGAACTCTTTGCTATACGCCAGGCTTGTCACTATATTCATGCCCATCGTTTACATCACGCGCTAATATGCACGGATTCTTTGAGTGTTATTAATGCCTTACCTCATTTTCTGCACTCAAATAATTGGTATCTCTACCAAATAGTGCAATATTTCCATACATTCACCCTCACAGGACAAGACGTGGTCATCATGTGGATTCCTGGGCATTGTCATATAGCAGGAAACGAAACAGTCGATCTCTGGGCTAAGAATGCGGCATGCGGTCAGGGAACAGTGTATAATATCGGGATACCGTATCCGGATATAGTACCGATAATTCATCAGCGAGTCGTTAGTGCTTGGCAAAATGAATGGACCGAGATAGCAAAATGTAAAGCAAAACATTTTTTCTTAATAAAACCATCCGTAACTACAGCGCCTTGGTTCCGGGTCGGAAAATATTCGCGGCGTCATATTATTACCATCATTCGAATGCGGTTCCAGCACGCTCTTACACCAGTAGCTTTGGAGCGCATGCATCTCAGGGACAATGATAGGTGTGTATGTGGTAGGGCACGAGGTACATTACATCACATATTGTTTCAGTGCGAAACCTTCAATCCGCAGCGGGACATTATGTTGGAGAAATTGAGGCGACTTGCTTATCCCTTGCCGTTAAACATCGCGTCACTTGTACATAGTCCTACAGTTCCATTGGTGGATGCTATTATGTCATATTTGGATCACCTTCCATTTCAATTGTGAAATCTTAGGTGGGCTCCTAGGGGGTCCTTCCCGTTATTCTTTCTGGTGCTCCTGGGTGTGGTTTTCAGTTTTTTGGTCACCCATATAAATATACGGATAGATCTTGTTTCCCTGATTTCTCATATTTGGCGTGTGCGATAATTATATAAATTTAGACATCAGTGCTAAAGATCAGCTTCGATAGTGAAGAGGATAATGTGGACATCAGTTGCAATGTGATAAACGAAGTTCAAGAGATTAGTGGTTTTGAACATATGGACCAATTTGCTGCGGCATTTTACTGCGATGGCTACTGTAGACTATTCCCATGCCGGATGTTATTGGGCGAAGAAGCTTCTGTGTCCAGCAACGCAACACAAACAACAACACCAACCCGAATGGCCTTAGCGGTTTGCTGATGTAAAATCCTGGTAGAGGCCAGCCACTTTAAAGATGCTTTAGAGAGTTGAGTGGCCATATTTGGCCATTTAACGTAATAACTTGTTAGTGGTAAGTTAACGGGCATATTCTAAATTGAAAACCGGCAAGAAGTGAACTGATGAAAGAAACAAAGAGAGAGATTTCCTTACTACTCAAGTGACTCCTTATCCCGGGAGTCATTCGGTCGCCAGAGCCTCGTTAGTCTAAAGCAGGGTGCACCGCGTGCAGGTGAGGTTGACATTTGAGTAGGATTCCTACTCCTTGCATCCCCAACTACTCTACCACTAGCATCTCTACAAGCACTAATACTACCAACCAGAACTACTAAAAGCACTAATACTACTCAACAGCACTACAACAAGCAATACTATTACTAGGACAAGAATAAAACTATTCCTACTATAAAAACTACTACTACAAGCATTACTACTAGCCTATCTCCCTTTAGATGACCTCACTGTCCGGCCCCATAAAACAACAACTAGTACTACCTTTAACTACCACTATGACTACAACTAAAAAGAAGTAGCATTTAGCGTCAGTTAGTGGTAGTAGGTGGAAGTTAGTGGTAGTCGTAGTGGGTGGATGCGTGTGATTGAAAGGCCTGCCAGAGGCCTCACATTCATGTAGCTTACAGAGAAATTAATCTCGTGCCAGTGGCTTTGCAAAGCCTACAAAGAAACTAATCTCGTGCCAGAGGCTTTGCTAATTTTTTGCGGCTTACAAGGAAATTAATCCCGTGCCAGAGGCCGTTCATGAATGGCACCTCCAGAGGCCTCTCAATCACATGCCTTCACCCACTATGACTACCACTAGCTACCGCTAGCTGCCACTAACTAACGCAAAATACTACTACTACTAATAATAATAATAATAATACTACAACAACTACTACAACTACTACTACTACTACTACTACTACTAATAATAATACTACAACAACTACTACAACTACTACTAATACTACAACAACTACTAATACTTCTACAACTACTACCAGTACTACCACTACTACTACTAATACTACAACTACAACAACTACTACTACCAGTACTACCACTACTACTACTACTGAGTTAGAACCCGGAGAGTGCGGACGTGTTTCTGTGTCGCTCCATCGCCTTTCGCTTTTAGTCATGGTTTGTGAGTATTGTAAGGAGCCACTTCCAACCGATGGTGATTGTATTCAATGCAGTGGGTGTAAACGCTACTATCATTACGAATGTACCACGGTTACACCCAGAACATGGAGAAGTATGAGTAAAAGTAATCGCCTTAGCTGGAGATGTGGCACATGTCGGCTGCGCAAAGAGTCCACATCAGCAAGTGAGAACGTGGAACCTGACGCGGACGAGTCGAAGTCCGGAGATGACGTCAAGGCACTGCTCATTGAATTAAAGAAGGAGATTGTGTACTTGAAGAAGAAAGTGGAAGAAAGTGTAAATGGAGTGGAGTTTATTTCCAAGAAGTATGATGAACTACTCTCAGAAATAAAATCCAGTAAGGAAATAGTGAGATCCCTGTCGACGGAAGTGCGCCAACTGAAAGACGAAAAAGCAAAACAAGACATAGTGATTTCGGACCTTAGTACAAAATTATACGAGATGGAACAAGATAATAGGCAAAATTACTTAGAACTTTGCGGGGTAGTGCCAACCAAAGATGAAAAAGTTCTGGATATGGTCCATAGGGTTGCAGAAGAAATGGACGTAGGTCTAAATATGTTTGACATAGAAGAAGCTTATCGTGTGCCAATAAGAAATAAAAATAAAATTGCTCCCATTGTAGTGAAATTCAGTTCTAAATTTACCAGAACTGAGTTTCTTAAGAAGCGTAATTGCACTATTAATGACAAGAAAATATACATCAACGAAAGCCTGACTCCATACTTCAGGAATCTCTTGTGGCAAGCAAAGATGAAAGCCAAAGAGTGCGGATGGAAATATGTGTGGATCAAGTTTGGAAAGATACTTGCCAGGAAGAACGAAGATGCCCCAGTTTTACGAGTAACGAGAGAAGATGACCTGAAGAAAATGGCGTGAACACGGATACGAGTTTGTGAAATAATAAAGTGAAAGTGCGTTTTATGAATAGTGAAGACCTAATCAGTGAACCCGATGTGAAATGTTTTAAGTTTGACAGTGTTCAAAATTACATTGATGATGGTAAATATATACGCTCAGAAGCGGCTTTAAATATAGTGTGTTTAAATATTCAATCGATATCTACAAATTGGGATTATTTCAAGATATTATTTGGACACATCTTTGGTGAGTTGCACATTATATGTCTAATAGAAATAGGTATAGCTGATTATAAAAACATACTTTTTACTTTGGATGAGTTCAATGCAAATTTTTACAACAGACCAGATAAAAGAGGTGGAGGAATCGCTCTATTCACTAAGAAAAATTTAATCATAAATAAACTAAATTTGCAATGTAAATCATTTGAAGTCCTTGGCATAGATTTAAAAATAAATAATCAAGGCAGTAAGTTAGGGATTATCTGTATTTATAAACCTCCCTCTATTAATCCCAGTAATTTTACTGAAGAACTGGATCTATGTCTACAAAAGTTTAGTGATTATAAAGATCTGTTAGTATTGGGAGATATAAATATTGATATGCTTGATATCAACAATTCTAGGGTAAATAATTACGAAAATACCTTGGCAGGACATGGTTTATATTCATTGCTAAAGTATCCAACCCGAGTCGATTTGAATAGAGGTTCCAAAACCTTAATAGACCATATTATTTGCAGGAATATACAGAATATAGTATATTCAGCCGTAATCTCTTCTGACGTGGCTGACCACTACATAACAGCTGCTGGTCTATCACCGAAAATGAAAGCTAACTTAAATAATGAAAATCATGCACAGCAGGTTCTGAACGATATCAAAGTAAATACACTACTAGACAAAATAAATTGGGCAAAATTTTCCAGGTCAGAAGACCCAAATGAACTGTACAATAATGTGGCAGAAGAATTTAATGGTATTTATGGAAAGTGTACTTTTGTAGCTAAAAAGAGGGTCAGAGTTAAAAAACCTTGGTTTTCTAGGACACTAGAAATAAATTGTAAAAAAAGAGACTCCTTATATAAAAGATGGAAAAACAATAAAAGTAATGAATCATATAGAAATGAATACAAAGCGTTCAGAAACGCACTGAATAAAGAAATTCGTAAATCTAAAATAAACTTTTACAAACAGAAACTAAATAGTAGTAAAAATAATCTAAGAGCTACATGGAAGACAATAAACGAAATATTAGGAAGAAATGTAAGTTCAGTTGATGACACTATTCAAAAATATTTAGGTAATATCTACTCGAATAGTATCATTGCAAATAAATTTGGGTCGTTTTTCGTGGATCAAATAAAAAACACTATCCACACCTGTAAAATACCTGCATATAGTCATCAGGATGAGAACTCTCCGCATTCAATGGCATTATTTGAAGTGGAACCAAAAGAAATCACTAGTATCATAACAAATATGAAGGTTAAGTCACCTGGTATGGACAAAATTCGAGTAAAGGACATTAAGCATTGTGTTACGGATATTAGTGTAGTTATTTCTCACCTAGTAAATTTAATTTTTAAAACAGGGATTTTTCCAAAAGGATTAAAGATTGGAATTATTAGACCTATATATAAAGGTGGTGATCATCTAGCACTTGGTAACTATCGCCCTGTATGTATACTGTCAATTATTGACAAAATTGTAGAAAGATGTATTGAAACAAGGGTCTCCAACTACCTTGATAAATATAATATCATTGATGATAGACAATACGGCTTTCGTAGAGGTAAAAGTGCTCAATTGCTGTTAACAGAATTTTCCAACATTGTAAATGGTGCCCTAAACAATGACAAACAAGTTCTGGTACTATTCCTAGATTTCTCGAGGGCATTTGACACTCTGCCCTTTAATCGGATGTTACATAAATTAGAACGCATTGGTATAAGAGGAAATGAGTTGAAAGTTTTTGATAGCTATTTGAGGGAAAGGAGAATGGTCATTAAAATAAATAACATGGAAAGTGAGCAATTTGAAGTTAACAGTGGCGTAGCTCAAGGTTCTATTTTGGGACCTATTATGTATAACATATTTGTCAATGATATGGTAAAGGTTGTATCAAAAACTAAACTACTTATGTATGCTGATGACACTATATTAATTGCAATTCACAAAGACCCATGGAAAGCACACAGCATGATTCAAGCAGACTTCGATAATATTTTAAGATGGAGCCATGATAATGGGTTAATAATAAATTACAAAAAATCTAAATTAATGAATATCCGCATGTCACACAATATTAAAGAAAATATTAAGGTAAAATTCCATAATTATGACTGTTTACACGTAAACAAGGGAGATTACCCTATATCAAATTGTGCATGTAATAGCTTCATTGAGAGAGTCAATTCCTACAAATATCTTGGAATTATTATTGATGACCATTTCAAATGGAACGCACAAATATTACAGCTGGCGAAGCAACTGAGAAGGACTCTGTTCTTCTTTCACACTTTAGCTTACTGTGCAAACGCACACATATACCTTATGGCCTACTCAGCATTGGTCGAGTCCATTATGAGTTATGGTATTGCTTCCTGGGGAAGTTCCAGCAAGAGCCAGTTGAAAATAATAAACGACATCCAGGAGAGATTTATTAAGCTAATCAAGGAAAAACTAACCAAGAAGGAGGTATTCCTCTCTGTGGAAGACCTGTATAAATTAAATGTAATAAATATGTATTACTATGACAACAGGTTTAAAAATGAAATACAACATGGTAAACTGACTAGACAAGTAGATAGAGGGACATATACTATTCCCAGATGGATAAATTCATACGGTAAAAAAGAATTAAGGGTAGTAATACCAACAATTTTTAACGAATTACCCCTGTGTTTAAGAAACATCAAACCAAAAAATAAAGCTAAAGACCAAATCAAAAAATATTTCAAGAAATAAGTCAGTAGCCCTGTATTTATGTCAATTTTAAAGTAGCTGATAAATGAAATAGGTATAGTCACTAGATATTAATTGTTCCGAGTTCTATCTCATGTATGTATTTATGTATGTATTTAAAACGGCTCCCACAGATAAGCCACTTTTGATGGCTTTGTGGGACCACGAAATTACTGTTATTGTATATACTGTATTGTAAATTTATTTGTCAAGTTATTGTATAATTTATCTGTAATTTTACTTTCATGTTTATGTACTGTATGTATACTGATCATTATTAATAAATTAACCCCTCCTCCCCAGGTCTTGGCCCCTCCAAGAGCCGGGAGAGGGTGGGTCACTTAATCACTTAATCACTACTATTACTACAAACACTTCTATTAAAAGCACTACGCACTGCTGCTCTACAAAAGACAGCAAGGTTACCTTTTTTTTTTTTTTTTTTTTTTGCGTGGGAATGTGGGAAATCTTGCCTAAGACATTTGTGGGGGTCCGCACTCCACAATAGTGTGGGATTCTTACCCACTAAAACCCACACACCCTTCTCCCACGACGTATGTCTTCACCCCGGAACCAGTTGGGCTTTACAGTATTTCAGGGGTGTGTCATCGGAAAATACTTTTTTTTAGCGTATGGCTTTTAGTGCCGGGAGTGTCCGAGGTCATGTTCGGCTCGCCAGTTTTTGTAGCTGCTTCGAGACGGACACCCAATGGGTGAGCTACAAGTACCGTTGGGGAGGGAAGTTGGAAGGTAGCGGCTGTGGCCTATAGTTATGGACCAACGCCGGTATTTGCCTCGAAGGAAGATGGGAAACCACAGAAGACCATCTTCAAGATTGCCGGCGGGGGGATTCGAACCTCCTCGCCTACCGGATGTGAGCGACTGCCAGCAGTCATGCCGTAACGACCACGGCTAACTCACCCGGTATTCTGATATTGAGAAACGATCATATTATTTAAACTTCGTATTATATATTCTTTTCGATCCATAAAATTAAACTTCTATACAAAACTATATGTATTTTGCCATCTATTGGATCTGGGGTGAACTATGCAATGACAAGTTAGCAACGTGGGACTAAAAGTCCAAACAGTTCCGTAAACAGTTGCTAGATGGCGTTAGTGCGGTGGTAGGTTTGCATTTTATTTCGTTTAGTAGTATGGAAATCTCATTCTTTGTTTCCTTCATCAGTTCACTTATTGCCGGTTTTCAATTTAGAATATGCTCGTTAACCTACCACTAACAAGGAATTACGTTAAATGGCCAAATCTGGACACTGAACTCTCTAAAACATATTTAATGTGGCGGGAATGCGCATCTCACAATCTACGCATGCGCGAGAGCCGTAAATCTTATTTAAGTAATTGCGAACCCGAATGGCCTTAGCGGTTTGCTGATGTAAAATCCTGGTAGAGGCCAGCCACTTTAAAGATGCTTTAGAGAGTTGAGTGGCCATATTTGGCCATTTAACGTAATAACTTGTTAGTGGTAAGTTAACGGGCATATTCTAAATTGAAAACCGGCAAGAAGTGAACTGATGAAAGAAACAAAGAGAGAGATTTCCTTACTACTCAAGTGACTCCTTATCCCGGGAGTCATTCGGTCGCCAGAGCCTCGTTAGTCTAAAGCAGGGTGCACCGCGTGCAGGTGAGGTTGACATTTGAGTAGGATTCCTACTCCTTGCATCCCCAACTACTCTACCACTAGCATCTCTACAAGCACTAATACTACCAACCAGAACTACTAAAAGCACTAATACTACTCAACAGCACTACAACAAGCAATACTATTACTAGGACAAGAATAAAACTATTCCTACTATAAAAACTACTACTACAAGCATTACTACTAGCCTATCTCCCTTTAGATGACCTCACTGTCCGGCCCCATAAAACAACAACTAGTACTACCTTTAACTACCACTATGACTACAACTAAAAAGAAGTAGCATTTAGCGTCAGTTAGTGGTAGTAGGTGGAAGTTAGTGGTAGTCGTAGTGGGTGGATGCGTGTGATTGAATGGCCTGCCAGAGGCCTCACATTCATGTAGCTTACAGAGAAATTAATCTCGTGCCAGTGGCTTTGCAAAGCCTACAAAGAAACTAATCTCGTGCCAGAGGCTTTGCTAATTTTTTGCGGCTTACAAGGAAATTAATCCCGTGCCAGAGGCCGTTCATGAATGGCACCTCCAGAGGCCTCTCAATCACATGCCTTCACCCACTATGGCTACCACTAGCTACCGCTAGCTGCCACTAACTAACGCAAAATACTACTACTACTAATAATAATAATACTACAACAACTACTACAACTACTACTACTACTACTACTAATAATAATAATACTACAACTACTACAACTACTACTAATACTACAACAACTACTAATACTTCTACAACTACTACCAGTACTACCACTACTACTACTAATACTACAACTACTACTACTACCAGTACTACCAGTACTACTACTACTACTATTACTACTAACACTTCTATTAACAGCACTACGCACTGCTGCTCTACAAAAGACAGCAAGGTTACCTTTTTTTTTTTTTTTTTTGCGTGGGAATGTGGGAAATCTTGCCTAAGACATTTGTGGGGGTCCGCACTCCACAATAGTGTGGGATTCTTACCCACTAAAACCCACACACCCTTCTCCCACGACGTATGTCTTCACCCCGGAACCAGTTGGGCTTTACAGTATTTCAGGGGTGTGTCATCGGAAAATACTTTTTTTTAGCGTATGGCTTTTAATGCCGGGAGTGTCCGAGGTCATGTTCGGCTCGCCAGTTTTTGTAGCTGCTTCGAGACGGACACCCAATGGGTGAGCTACAAGTACCGTTGGGGAGGGAAGTTGGAAGGTAGCGGCTGTGGCCTATAGTTATGGACCAACGCCGGCATTTGCCTCGAAGGAAGATGGGAAACCACAGAAGACCATCTTCAAGATTGCCGGCGGGGGGGATTCGAACCTCCTCGTCTACCGTATGTGAGCGACTGCCAGCAGTCATGCCGTAACGACCACGGCTAACTCACCCGGTATTCTGATATTGAGAAACGATCATATTATTTAAACTTCGTATTATATATTCTTTTCGATCCATAAAATTAAACTTCTATACAAAACTATATGTATTTTGCCATCTATTGGATCTGGGGTGAACTATGCAATGACAAGTTAGCAACGTGGGACTAAAAGTCCAAACAGTTCCGTAAACAGTTGCTAGATGGCGTTAGTGCGGTGGTAGGTTTGCATTTTATTTCGTTTAGTAGTATGGAAATCTCATTCTTTGTTTCCTTCATCAGTTCACTTATTGCCGGTTTTCAATTTAGAATATGCTCGTTAACCTACCACTAACAAGGAATTACGTTAAATGGCCAAATCTGGACACTGAACTCTCTAAAACATATTTAATGTGGCGGGAATGCGCATCTCACAATCTACGCATGCGCGAGAGCCGTAAATCTTATTTAAGTAATTGCGAACCCGAATGGCCTTAGCGGTTTGCTGATGTAAAATCCTGGTAGAGGCCAGCCACTTTAAAGATGCTTTAGAGAGTTGAGTGGCCATATTTGGCCATTTAACGTAATAACTTGTTAGTGGTAAGTTAACGGGCATATTCTAAATTGAAAACCGGCAAGAAGTGAACTGATGAAAGAAACAAAGAGAGAGATTTCCTTACTACTCAAGTGACTCCTTATCCCGGGAGTCATTCGGTCGCCAGAGCCTCGTTAGTCTAAAGCAGGGTGCACCGCGTGCAGGTGAGGTTGACATTTGAGTAGGATTCCTACTCCTTGCATCCCCAACTACTCTACCACTAGCATCTCTACAAGCACTAATACTACCAACCAGAACTACTAAAAGCACTAATACTACTCAACAGCACTACAACAAGCAATACTATTACTAGGACAAGAATAAAACTATTCCTACTATAAAAACTACTACTACAAGCATTACTACTAGCCTATCTCCCTTTAGATGACCTCACTGTCCGGCCCCATAAAACAACAACTAGTACTACCTTTAACTACCACTATGACTACAACTAAAAAGAAGTAGCATTTAGCGTCAGTTAGTGGTAGTAGGTGAAAGTTAGTGGTAGTCGTAGTGGGTGGATGCGTGTGATTGAAAGGCCTGCCAGAGGCCTCACATTCATGTAGCTTACAGAGAAATTAATCTCGTGCCAGTGGCTTTGCAAAGCCTACAATGAAACTAATCTCGTGCCAGAGGCTTTGCTAATTTTTTGCGGCTTACAAGGAAATTAATCCCGTGCCAGAGGCCGTTCATGAATGGCACCTCCAGAGGCCTCTCAATCACATGCCTTCACCCACTATGACTACCACTAGCTACCGCTAGCTGCCACTAACTAACGCAAAATACTACTACTACTACTAATAATAATAATACTACAACAACTACTACAACAACTACTACTACTACTACTACTACTAATAATAATACTACAACAACTACTACAACTACTACTAATACTACAACAACTACTAATACTTCTACAACTACTACCAGTACTACCACTACTACTACTAATACTACAACTACAACAACTACTACTACCAGTACTACCAGTACTACTACTACTACTATTACTACTAACACTTCTATTAAAAGCACTACGCACTGCTGCTCTACAAAAGACAGCAAGGTTACCTTTTTTTTTTTTTTTTTGCGTGGGAATGTGGGAAATCTTGCCTAAGACATTTGTGGGGTCCGCACTCCACAATAGTGTGGGATTCTTACCCACTAAAACCCACACACCCTTCTCCCACGACGTATGTCTTCACCCCGGAACCAGTTGGGCTTTACAGTATTTCAGGGGTGTGTCATCGGAAAATACTTTTTTTTAGCGTATGGCTTTTAGTGCCGCGAGTGTCCGAGGTCATGTTCGGCTCGCCAGTTTTTGTAGCTGCTTCGAGACGGACACCCAATGGGTGAGCTACAAGTACCGTTGGGGAGGGAAGTTGGAAGGTAGCGGCTGTGGCCTATAGTTATGGACCAACGCCGGCATTTGCCTCGAAGGAAGATGGGAAACCACAGAAGACCATCTTCAAGATTGCCGGCGGGGGGATTCGAACCTCCTCGACTACCGGATGTGAGCGACTGCCAGCAGTCATGCCGTAACGACCACGGCTAACTCACCCGGTATTCTGATATTGAGAAACGATCATATTATTTAAACTTCGTATTATATATTCTTTTCGATCCATAAAATTAAACTTCTATACAAAACTATATGTATTTTGCCATCTATTGGATCTGGGGTGAACTATGCAATGACAAGTTAGCAACGTGGGACTAAAAGTCCAAACAGTTCCGTAAACAGTTGCTAGATGGCGTTAGTGCGGTGGTAGGTTTGCATTTTATTTCATTTAGTAGTATGGAAATCTCATTCTTTGTTTCCTTCATCAGTTCACTTATTGCCGGTTTTCAATTTAGAATATGCTCGTTAACCTACCACTAACAAGGAATTACGTTAAATGGCCAAATCTGGACACTGAACTCTCTAAAACATATTTAATGTGGCGGGAATGCGCATCTCACAATCTACGCATGCGCGAGAGCCGTAAATCTTATTTAAGTAATTGCGAACCCGAATGGCCTTAGCGGTTTGCTGATGTAAAATCCTGGTAGAGGCCAGCCACTTTAAAGATGCTTTAGAGAGTTGAGTGGCCATATTTGGCCATTTAACGTAATAACTTGTTAGTGGTAAGTTAACGGGCATATTCTAAATTGAAAACCGGCAAGAAGTGAACTGATGAAAGAAACAAAGAGAGAGATTTCCTTACTACTCAAGTGACTCCTTATCCCGGGAGTCATTCGGTCGCCAGAGCCTCGTTAGTCTAAAGCAGGGTGCACCGCGTGCAGGTGAGGTTGACATTTGAGTAGGATTCCTACTCCTTGCATCCCCAACTACTCTACCACTAGCATCTCTACAAGCACTAATACTACCAACCAGAACTACTAAAAGCACTAATACTACTCAACAGCACTACAACAAGCAATACTATTACTAGGACAAGAATAAAACTATTCCTACTATAAAAACTACTACTACAAGCATTACTACTAGACTATCTCCCTTTAGATGACCTCACTGTCCGGCCCCATAAAACAACAACTAGTACTACCTTTAACTACCACTATGACTACAACTAAAAAGAAGTAGCATTTAGCGTCAGTTAGTGGTAGTAGGTGGAAGTTAGTGGTAGTCGTAGTGGGTGGATGCGTGTGATTGAAAGGCCTGCCAGAGGCCTCACATTCATGTAGCTTACAGAGAAATTAATCTCGTGCCAGTGGCTTTGCAAAGCCTACAAAGAAACTAATCTCGTGCCAGAGGCTTTGCTAATTTTTTGCGGCTTACAAGGAAATTAATCCCGTGCCAGAGGCCGTTCATGAATGGCACCTCCAGAGGCCTCTCAATCACATGCCTTCACCCACTATGACTACCACTAGCTACCGCTAGCTGCCACTAACTAACGCAAAATACTACTACTACTACTAATAATAATAATACTACAACAACTACTACAACTACTACTACTACTACTACTAATAATAATAATAATACTACAACAACTACTACAACTACTACAACTACTACTAATACTACAACAACTACTAATACTTCTACAACTACTACCAGTACTACCACTACTACTACTAATACTACAACTACAACAACTACTACTACCAGTACTACCAGTACTACTACTACTACTATTACTACTAACACTTCTATTAAAAGCACTACGCACTGCTGCTCTACAAAAGACAGCAAGGTTACTTTTTTTTTTTTTTTTTTTTTTGCGTGGGAATGTGGGAAATCTTGCCTAAGACATTTGTGGGGGTCCGCACTCCACAATAGTGTGGGATTCTTACCCACTAAAACACACACACCCTTCTCCCACGACGTATGTCTTCACCCCGGAACCAGTTGGGCTTTACAGTATTTCAGGGGTGTGTCATCGGAAAATACTTTTTTTTAGCGTATGGCTTTTAGTGCCGGGAGTGTCCGAGGTCATGTTCGGCTCGCCAGTTTTTGTAGCTGCTTCGAGACGGACACCCAATGGGTGAGCTACAAGTACCGTTGGGGAGGGAAGTTGGAAGGTAGCGGCTGTGGCCTATAGTTATGGACCAACGCCGGCATTTGCCTCGAAGGAAGATGGGAAACCACAGAAGACCATCTTCAAGATTGCCGGCGGGGGGATTCGAACCTCCTCGCCTACCGGATGTGAGCGACTGCCAGCAGTCATGCCGTAACGACCACGGCTAACTCACCCGGTATTCTGATATTGAGAAACGATCATATTATTTAAACTTCGTATTATATATTCTTTTCGATCCATAAAATTAAACTTCTATACAAAACTATATGTATTTTGCCATCTATTGGATCTGGGGTGAACTATGCAATGACAAGTTAGCAACGTGGGACTAAAAGTCCAAACAGTTCCGTAAACAGTTGCTAGATGGCGTTAGTGCGGTGGTAGGTTTGCATTTTATTTCGTTTAGTAGTATGGAAATCTCATTCTTTGTTTCCTTCATCAGTTCACTTATTGCCGGTTTTCAATTTAGAATATGCTCGTTAACCTACCACTAACAAGGAATTACGTTAAATGGCCAAATCTGGACACTGAACTCTCTAAAACATATTTAATGTGGCGGGAATGCGCATCTCACAATCTACGCATGCGCGAGAGCCGTAAATCTTATTTAAGTAATTGCGAACCCGAATGGCCTTAGCGGTTTGCTGATGTAAAATCCTGGTAGAGGCCAGCCACTTTAAAGATGCTTTAGAGAGTTGAGTGGCCATATTTGGCCATTTAACGTAATAACTTGTTAGTGGTAAGTTAACGGGCATATTCTAAATTGAAAACCGGCAAGAAGTGAACTGATGAAAGAAACAAAGAGAGAGATTTCCTTACTACTCAAGTGACTCCTTATCCCGGGAGTCATTCGGTCGCCAGAGCCTCGTTAGTCTAAAGCAGGGTGCACCGCGTGCAGGTGAGGTTGACATTTGAGTAGGATTCCTACTCCTTGCATCCCCAACTACTCTACCACTAGCATCTCTACAAGCACTAATACTACCAACCAGAACTACTAAAAGCACTAATACTACTCAACAGCACTACAACAAGCAATACTATTACTAGGACAAGAATAAAACTATTCCTACTATAAAAACTACTACTACAAGCATTACTACTAGCCTATCTCCCTTTAGATGACCTCACTGTCCGGCCCCATAAAACAACAACTAGTACTACCTTTAACTACCACTATGACTACAACTAAAAAGAAGTAGCATTTAGCGTCAGTTAGTGGTAGTAGGTGGAAGTTAGTGGTAGTCGTAGTGGGTGGATGCGTGTGATTGAAAGGCCTGCCAGAGGCCTCACATTCATGTAGCTTACAGAGAAATTAATCTCGTGCCAGTGGCTTTGCAAAGCCTACAAAGAAACTAATCTCGTGCCAGAGGCTTTGCTAATTTTTTGCGGCTTACAAGGAAATTAATTCCGTGCCAGAGGCCGTTCATGAATGGCACCTCCAGAGGCCTCTCAATCACATGCCTTCACCCACTATGACTACCACTAGCTACCGCTAGCTGCCACTAACTAACGCAAAATACTACTACTACTACTAATAATAATAATACTACAACAACTACTACAACTACTACTACTACTACTAATAATAATAATAATAATACTACAACAACTACTACTAATACTACAACAACTACTAATACTTCTACAACTACTACCAGTACTACCACTACTACTACTAATACTACAACTACAACAACTACTACTACCAGTACTACCAGTACTACTACTACTACTATTACTACTAACACTTCTATTAAAAGCACTACGCACTGCTGCTCTACAAAAGACAGCAAGGTTACCTTTTTTTTTTTTTTGCGTGGGAATGTGGGATATCTTGCCTAAGACATTTGTGGGGGTCCGCACTCCACAATAGTGTGGGATTCTTACCCACTAAAACCCACACACCCTTCTCCCACGACGTATGTCTTCACCCCGGAACCAGTTGGGCTTTACAGTATTTCAGGGGTGTGTCATCGGAAAATACTTTTTTTTAGCGTATGGCTTTTATTGCCGGGAGTGTCCGAGGTCATGTTCGGCTCGCCAGTTTTTGTAGCTGCTTCGAGACGGACACCCAATGGGTGAGCTACAAGTACCGTTGGGGAGGGAAGTTGGAAGGTAGCGGCTGTGGCCTATAGTTATGGACCAACGCCGGCATTTGCCTCGAAGGAAGATGGGAAACCACAGAAGACCATCTTCAAGATTGCCGGCGGGGGGATTCGAACCTCCTCGCCTACCGGATGTGAGCGACTGCCAGCAGTCATGCCGTAACGACCACGGCTAACTCACCCGGTATTCTGATATTGAGAAACGATCATATTATTTAAACTTCGTATTATATATTCTTTTCGATCCATAAAATTAAACTTCTATACAAAACTATATGTATTTTGCCACCTATTGGATCTGGGGTGAACTATGCAATGACAAGTTAGCAACGTGGGACTAAAAGTCCAAACAGTTCCGTAAACAGTTGCTAGATGGCGTTAGTGCGGTGGTAGGTTTGCATTTTATTTCGTTTAGTAGTATGGAAATCTCATTCTTTGTTTCCTTCATCAGTTCACTTATTGCCGGTTTTCAATTTAGAATATGCTCGTTAACCTACCACTAACAAGGAATTACGTTAAATGGCCAAATCTGGACACTGAACTCTCTAAAACATATTTAATGTGGCGGGAATGCGCATCTCACAATCTACGCATGCGCGAGAGCCGTAAATCTTATTTAAGTAATTGCGAACCCGAATGGCCTTAGCGGTTTGCTGATGTAAAATCCTGGTAGAGGCCAGCCACTTTAAAGATGCTTTAGAGAGTTGAGTGGCCATATTTGGCCATTTAACGTAATAACTTGTTAGTGGTAAGTTAACGGGCATATTCTAAATTGAAAACCGGCAAGAAGTGAACTGATGAAAGAAACAAAGAGAGAGATTTCCTTACTACTCAAGTGACTGCTTATCCCGGGAGTCATTCGGTCGCCAGAGCCTCGTTAGTCTAAAGCAGGGTGCACCGCGTGCAGGTGAGGTTGACATTTGAGTAGGATTCCTACTCCTTGCATCCCCAACTACTCTACCACTAGCATCTCTACAAGCACTAATACTACCAACCAGAACTACTAAAAGCACTAATACTACTCAACAGCACTACAACAAGCAATACTATTACTAGGACAAGAATAAAACTATTCCTACTATAAAAACTACTACTACAAGCATTACTACTAGCCTATCTCCCTTTAGATGACCTCACTGTCCGGCCCCATAAAACAACAACTAGTACTACCTTTAACTACCACTATGACTACAACTAAAAAGAAGTAGCATTTAGCGTCAGTTAGTGGTAGTAGGTGGAAGTTAGTGGTAGTCGTAGTGGGTGGATGCGTGTGATTGAAAGGCCTGCCAGAGGCCTCACATTCATGTAGCTTACAGAGAAATTAATCTCGTGCCAGTGGCTTTGCAAAGCCTACAAAGAAACTAATCTCGTGCCAGAGGCTTTGCTAATTTTTTGCGGCTTACAAGGAAATTAATCCCGTGCCAGAGGCCGTACATGAATGGCACCTCCAGAGGCCTCTCAATCACATGCCTTCACCCACTATGACTACCACTAGCTACCGCTAGCTGCCACTAACTAACGCAAAATACTACTACTACTACTAATAATAATAATACTACAACAACTACTACAACTACTACTACTACTACTACTAATAATAATAATAATACTACAACAACTACTACAACTACTACAACTACTACTAATACTACAACAACTACTAATACTTCTACAACTACTACCAGTACTACCACTACTACTACTAATACTACAACTACAACAACTACTACTACCAGTACTACCAGTACTACTACTACTACTATTACTACTAACACTTCTATTAAAAGCACTACGCACTGCTGCTCTACAAAAGACAGCAAGGTTACCTTTTTTTTTTTTTTTTTTTTGCGTGGGAATGTGGGAAATCTTGCCTAAGACATTTGTGGGGGTCCGCACTCCACAATAGTGTGGGATTCTTACCCACTAAAACCCACACACCCTTCTCCCACGACGTATGTCTTCACCCCGGAACCAGTTGGGCTTTACAGTATTTCAGGGGTGTGTCATCGGAAAATACTTTTTTTTAGCGTATGGCTTTTAGTGCCGGGAGTGTCCGAGGTCATGTTCGGCTCGCCAGTTTTTGTAGCTGCTTCGAGACGGACACCCAATGGGTGAGCTACAAGTACCGTTGGGGAGGGAAGTTGGAAGGTAGCGGCTGTGGCCTATAGTTATGGACCAACGCCGGCATTTGCCTCGAAGGAAGATGGGAAACCACAGAAGACCATCTTCAAGATTGCCGGCGGGGGGGATTCGAACCTCCTCGCCTACCGGATGTGAGCGACTGCCAGCAGTCATGCCGTAACGACCACGGCTAACTCACCCGGTATTCTGATATTGAGAAACGATCATATTATTTAAACTTCGTATTATATATTCTTTTCGATCCATAAAATTAAACTTCTATACAAAACTATATGTATTTTGCCATCTATTGGATCTGGGGTGAACTATGCAATGACAAGTTAGCAACGTGGGACTAGAAGTCCAAACAGTTCCGTAAACAGTTGCTAGATGGCGTTAGTGCGGTGGTAGGTTTGCATTTTATTTCGTTTAGTAGTATGGAAATCTCATTCTTTGTTTCCTTCATCAGTTCACTTATTGCCGGTTTTCAATTTAGAATATGCTCGTTAACCTACCACTAACAAGGAATTACGTTAAATGGCCAAATCTGGACACTGAACTTTCTAAAACATATTTAATGTGGCGGGAATGCGCATCTCACAATCTACGCATGCGCGAGAGCCGTAAATCTTATTTAAGTAATTGCGAACCCGAATGGCCTTAGCGGTTTGCTGATGTAAAATCCTGGTAGAGGCCAGCCACTTTAAAGATGCTTTAGAGAGTTGAGTGGCCATATTTGGCCATTTAACGTAATAACTTGTTAGTGGTAAGTTAACGGGCATATTCTAAATTGAAAACCGGCAAGAAGTGAACTGATGAAAGAAACAAAGAGAGAGATTTCCTTACTACTCAAGTGACTCCTTATCCCGGGAGTCATTCGGTCGCCAGAGCCTCGTTAGTCTAAAGCAGGGTGCACCGCGTGCAGGTGAGGTTGACATTTGAGTAGGATTCCTACTCCTTGCATCCCCAACTACTCTACCACTAGCATCTCTACAAGCACTAATACTACCAACCAGAACTACTAAAAGCACTAATACTACTCAACAGCACTACAACAAGCAATACTATTACTAGGACAAGAATAAAACTATTCCTACTATAAAAACTACTACTACAAGCATTACTACTAGCCTATCTCCCTTTAGATGACCTCACTGTCCGGACCCATAAAACAACAACTAGTACTACCTTTAACTACCACTATGACTACAACTAAAAAGAAGTAGCATTTAGCGTCAGTTAGTGGTAGTAGGTGGAAGTTAGTGGTAGTCGTAGTGGGTGGATGCGTGTGATTGAAAGGCCTGCCAGAGGCCTCACATTCATGTAGCTTACAGAGAAATTAATCTCGTGCCAGTGGCTTTGCAAAGCCTACAAAGAAACTAATCTCGTGCCAGAGGCTTTGCTAATTTTTTGCGGCTTACAAGGAAATTAATCCCGTGCCAGAGGCCGTTCATGAATGGCACCTCCAGAGGCCTCTCAATCACATGCCTTCACCCACTATGACTACCACTAGCTACCGCTAGCTGCCACTAACTAACGCAAAATACTACTACTACTACTAATAATAATAATACTACAACAACTACTACAACTACTACTACTACTAATAATAATAATAATAATACTACAACAACTACTACAACTACTACTAATACTACAACAACTACTAATATTTCTACAACTACTACCAGTACTACCACTACTACTACTAATACTACAACTACAACAACTACTACTACCAGTACTACCAGTACTACTACTACTACTATTACTACTAACACTTCTATTAAAAGCACTACGCACTGCTGCTCTACAAAAGACAGCAAGGTTACCTTTTTTTTTTTTTTTTTTTTTTTTTTTTGCGTGGGAATGTGGGAAATCTTGCCTAAGACATTTGTGGGGGTCCGCACTCCACAATAGTGTGGGATTCTTACCCACTAAAACCCAAACACCCTTCTCCCACGACGTATGTCTTCACCCCGGAACCAGTTGGGCTTTACAGTATTTCAGGGGTGTGTCATCGGAAAATACTTTTTTTTAGCGTATGGCTTTTTGTGCCGGGAGTGTCCGAGGTCATGTTCGGCTCGCCAGTTTTTGTAGCTGCTTCGAGACGGACACCCAATGGGTGAGCTACAAGTACCGTTGGGGAGGGAAGTTGGAAGGTAGCGGCTGTGGCCTATAGTTATGGACCAACGCCGGCATTTGCCTCGAAGGAAGATGGGAAACCACAGAAGACCATCTTCAAGATTGCCGGCGGGGGGATTCGAACCTCCTCGCCTACCGGATGTGAGCGACTGCCAGCAGTCATGCCGTAACGACCACGGCTAACTCACCCGGTATTCTGATATTGAGAAACGATCATATTATTTAAACTTCGTATTATATATTCTTTTCGATCCATAAAATTAAACTTCTATACAAAACTATATGTATTTTGCCATCTATTGGATCTGGGGTGAACTATGCAATGACAAGTTAGCAACGTGGGACTAAAAGTCCAAACAGTTCCGTAAACAGTTGCTAGATGGCGTTAGTGCGGTGGTAGGTTTGCATTTTATTTCGTTTAGTAGTATGGAAATCTCATTCTTTGTTTCCTTCATCAGTTCACTTATTGCCGGTTTTCAATTTAGAATATGCTCGTTAACCTACCACTAACAAGGAATTACGTTAAATGGCCAAATCTGGACACTGAACTCTCTAAAACATATTTAATGTGGCGGGAATGCGCATCTCACAATCTACGCATGCGCGAGAGCCGTAAATCTAATTTAAGTAATTGCGAACCCGAATGGCCTTAGCGGTTTGCTGATGTAAAATCCTGGTAGAGGCCAGCCACTTTAAAGATGCTTTAGAGAGTTGAGTGGCCATATTTGGCCATTTAACGTAATAACTTGTTAGTGGTAAGTTAACGGGCATATTCTAAATTGAAAACCGGCAAGAAGTGAACTGATGAAAGAAACAAAGAGAGAGATTTCCTTACTACTCAAGTGACTCCTTATCCCGGGAGTCATTCGGTCGCCAGAGCCTCGTTAGTCTAAAGCAGGGTGCACCGCGTGCAGGTGAGGTTGACATTTGAGTAGGATTCCTACTCCTTGCATCCCCAACTACTCTACCACTAGCATCTCTACAAGCACTAATACTACCAACCAGAACTACTAAAAGCACTAATACTACTCAACAGCACTACAACAAGCAATACTATTACTAGGACAAGAATAAAACTATTCCTACTATAAAAACTACTACTACAAGCATTACTACTAGCCTATCTCCCTTTAGATGACCTCACTGTCCGGCCCCATAAAACAACAACTAGTACTACCTTTAACTACCACTATGACTACAACTAAAAAGAAGTAGCATTTAGCGTCAGTTAGTGGTAGTAGGTGGAAGTTAGTGGTAGTCGTAGTGGGTGGATGCGTGTGATTGAAAGGCCTGCCAGAGGCCTCACATTCATGTAGCTTACAGAGAAATTAATCTCGTGCCAGTGGCTTTGCAAAGCCTACAAAGAAACTAATCTCGTGCCAGAGGCTTTGCTAATTTTTTGCGGCTTACAAGGAAATTAATCCCGTGCCAGAGGCCGTTCATGAATGGCACCTCCAGAGGCCTCTCAATCACATGCCTTCACCCACTATGACTACCACTAGCTACCGCTAGCTGCCACTAACTAACGCAAAATACTACTACTACTACTAATAATAATAATAATACTACAACAACTACTACAACTACTACTACTACTACTACTAATAATAATAATAATAATACTACAACAACTACTACAACTACTACTAATACTACAACAACTACTAATACTTCTACAACTACTACCAGTACTACCACTACTACTACTAATACTACAACTACAACTACTACTACTACCAGTACTACCAGTACTACTACTACTACTATTACTACTAACACTTCTATTAAAAGCACTAAGCACTGCTGCTCTACAAAAGACAGCAAGGTTACCTTTTCTTTTTTTTTTGCGTGGGAATGTGGGAAATCTTGCCTAAGACATTTGTGGGGGTCCGCACTCCACAATAGTGTGGGATTCTTACCCACTAAAACCCACACACCCTTCTCCCACGACGTATGTCTTCACCCCGGAACCAGTTGGGCTTTACAGTATTTCAGGGGTGTGTCATCGGAAAATACTTTTTTTTAGCGTATGACTTTTTGTGCCGGGAGTGTCCGAGGTCATGTTCGGCTCGCCAGTTTTTGTAGCTGCTTCGAGACGGACACCCAATGGGTGAGCTACAAGTACCGTTGGGGAGGGAAGTTGGAAGGTAGCGGCTGTGGCCTATAGTTATGGACCAACGCCGGCATTTGCCTCGAAGGAAGATGGGAAACCACAGAAGACCATCTTCAAGATTGCCGGCGGGGGGATTCGAACCTCCTCGCCTACCGGATGTGAGCGACTGCCAGCAGTCATGCCGTAACGACCACGGCTAACTCACCCGGTATTCTGATATTGAGAAACGATCATATTATTTAAACTTCGTATTATATATTCTTTTCGATCCATAAAATTAAACTTCTATACAAAACTATATGTATTTTGCCATCTATTGGATCTGGGGTGAACTATGCAATGACAAGTTAGCAACGTGGGACTAAAAGTCCAAACAGTTCCGTAAACAGTTGCTAGATGGCGTTAGTGCGGTGGTAGGTTTGCATTTTATTTCGTTTAGTAGTATGGAAATCTCATTCTTTGTTTCCTTCATCAGTTCACTTATTGCCGGGTTTCAATTTAGAATATGCTCGTTAACCTACCACTAACAAGGAATTACGTTAAATGGCCAAATCTGGACACTGAACTCTCTAAAACATATTTAATGTGGCGGGAATGCGCATCTCACAATCTACGCATGCGCGAGAGCCGTAAATCTTATTTAAGTAATTGCGAACCCGAATGGCCTTAGCGGTTTGCTGATGTAAAATCCTGGTAGAGGCCAGCCACTTTAAAGATGCTTTAGAGAGTTGAGTGGCCATATTTGGCCATTTAACGTAATAACTTGTTAGTGGTAAGTTAACGGGCATATTCTAAATTGAAAACCGGCAAGAAGTGAACTGATGAAAGAAACAAAGAGAGAGATTTCCTTACTACTCAAGTGACTCCTTATCCCGGGAGTCATTCGGTCGCCAGAGCCTCGTTAGTCTAAAGCAGGGTGCACCGCGTGCAGGTGAGGTTGACATTTGAGTAGGATTCCTACTCCTTGCATCCCCAACTACTCTACCACTAGCATCTCTACAAGCACTAATACTACCAACCAGAACTACTAAAAGCACTAATACTACTCAACAGCACTACAACAAGCAATACTATTACTAGGACAAGAATAAAACTATTCCTACTATAAAAACTACTACTACAAGCATTACTACTAGCCTATCTCCCTTTAGATGACCTCACTGTCCGGCCCCATAAAACAACAACTAGTACTACCTTTAACTACCACTATGACTACAACTAAAAAGAAGTAGCATTTAGCGTCAGTTAGTGGTAGTAGGTGGAAGTTAGTGGTAGTCGTAGTGGGTGGATGCGTGTGATTGAATGGCCTGCCAGAGGCCTCACATTCATGTAGCTTACAGAGAAATTAATCTCGTGCCAGTGGCTTTGCAAAGCCTACAAAGAAACTAATCTCGTGCCAGAGGCTTTGCTAATTTTTTGCGGCTTACAAGGAAATTAATCCCGTGCCAGAGGCCGTTCATGAATGGCACCTCCAGAGGCCTCTCAATCACATGCCTTCACCCACTATGGCTACCACTAGCTACCGCTAGCTGCCACTAACTAACGCAAAATACTACTACTACTAATAATAATAATACTACAACAACTACTACAACTACTACTACTACTACTACTAATAATAATAATACTACAACTACTACAACTACTACTAATACTACAACAACTACTAATACTTCTACAACTACTACCAGTACTACCACTACTACTACTAATACTACAACTACTACTACTACCAGTACTACCAGTACTACTACTACTACTATTACTACTAACACTTCTATTAACAGCACTACGCACTGCTGCTCTACAAAAGACAGCAAGGTTACCTTTTTTTTTTTTTTTTTTGCGTGGGAATGTGGGAAATCTTGCCTAAGACATTTGTGGGGGTCCGCACTCCACAATAGTGTGGGATTCTTACCCACTAAAACCCACACACCCTTCTCCCACGACGTATGTCTTCACCCCGGAACCAGTTGGGCTTTACAGTATTTCAGGGGTGTGTCATCGGAAAATACTTTTTTTTAGCGTATGGCTTTTAATGCCGGGAGTGTCCGAGGTCATGTTCGGCTCGCCAGTTTTTGTAGCTGCTTCGAGACGGACACCCAATGGGTGAGCTACAAGTACCGTTGGGGAGGGAAGTTGGAAGGTAGCGGCTGTGGCCTATAGTTATGGACCAACGCCGGCATTTGCCTCGAAGGAAGATGGGAAACCACAGAAGACCATCTTCAAGATTGCCGGCGGGGGGGATTCGAACCTCCTCGTCTACCGTATGTGAGCGACTGCCAGCAGTCATGCCGTAACGACCACGGCTAACTCACCCGGTATTCTGATATTGAGAAACGATCATATTATTTAAACTTCGTATTATATATTCTTTTCGATCCATAAAATTAAACTTCTATACAAAACTATATGTATTTTGCCATCTATTGGATCTGGGGTGAACTATGCAATGACAAGTTAGCAACGTGGGACTAAAAGTCCAAACAGTTCCGTAAACAGTTGCTAGATGGCGTTAGTGCGGTGGTAGGTTTGCATTTTATTTCGTTTAGTAGTATGGAAATCTCATTCTTTGTTTCCTTCATCAGTTCACTTATTGCCGGTTTTCAATTTAGAATATGCTCGTTAACCTACCACTAACAAGGAATTACGTTAAATGGCCAAATCTGGACACTGAACTCTCTAAAACATATTTAATGTGGCGGGAATGCGCATCTCACAATCTACGCATGCGCGAGAGCCGTAAATCTTATTTAAGTAATTGCGAACCCGAATGGCCTTAGCGGTTTGCTGATGTAAAATCCTGGTAGAGGCCAGCCACTTTAAAGATGCTTTAGAGAGTTGAGTGGCCATATTTGGCCATTTAACGTAATAACTTGTTAGTGGTAAGTTAACGGGCATATTCTAAATTGAAAACCGGCAAGAAGTGAACTGATGAAAGAAACAAAGAGAGAGATTTCCTTACTACTCAAGTGACTCCTTATCCCGGGAGTCATTCGGTCGCCAGAGCCTCGTTAGTCTAAAGCAGGGTGCACCGCGTGCAGGTGAGGTTGACATTTGAGTAGGATTCCTACTCCTTGCATCCCCAACTACTCTACCACTAGCATCTCTACAAGCACTAATACTACCAACCAGAACTACTAAAAGCACTAATACTACTCAACAGCACTACAACAAGCAATACTATTACTAGGACAAGAATAAAACTATTCCTACTATAAAAACTACTACTACAAGCATTACTACTAGCCTATCTCCCTTTAGATGACCTCACTGTCCGGCCCCATAAAACAACAACTAGTACTACCTTTAACTACCACTATGACTACAACTAAAAAGAAGTAGCATTTAGCGTCAGTTAGTGGTAGTAGGTGAAAGTTAGTGGTAGTCGTAGTGGGTGGATGCGTGTGATTGAAAGGCCTGCCAGAGGCCTCACATTCATGTAGCTTACAGAGAAATTAATCTCGTGCCAGTGGCTTTGCAAAGCCTACAATGAAACTAATCTCGTGCCAGAGGCTTTGCTAATTTTTTGCGGCTTACAAGGAAATTAATCCCGTGCCAGAGGCCGTTCATGAATGGCACCTCCAGAGGCCTCTCAATCACATGCCTTCACCCACTATGACTACCACTAGCTACCGCTAGCTGCCACTAACTAACGCAAAATACTACTACTACTACTAATAATAATAATACTACAACAACTACTACAACAACTACTACTACTACTACTACTACTAATAATAATACTACAACAACTACTACAACTACTACTAATACTACAACAACTACTAATACTTCTACAACTACTACCAGTACTACCACTACTACTACTAATACTACAACTACAACAACTACTACTACCAGTACTACCAGTACTACTACTACTACTATTACTACTAACACTTCTATTAAAAGCACTACGCACTGCTGCTCTACAAAAGACAGCAAGGTTACCTTTTTTTTTTTTTTTTTGCGTGGGAATGTGGGAAATCTTGCCTAAGACATTTGTGGGGTCCGCACTCCACAATAGTGTGGGATTCTTACCCACTAAAACCCACACACCCTTCTCCCACGACGTATGTCTTCACCCCGGAACCAGTTGGGCTTTACAGTATTTCAGGGGTGTGTCATCGGAAAATACTTTTTTTTAGCGTATGGCTTTTAGTGCCGCGAGTGTCCGAGGTCATGTTCGGCTCGCCAGTTTTTGTAGCTGCTTCGAGACGGACACCCAATGGGTGAGCTACAAGTACCGTTGGGGAGGGAAGTTGGAAGGTAGCGGCTGTGGCCTATAGTTATGGACCAACGCCGGCATTTGCCTCGAAGGAAGATGGGAAACCACAGAAGACCATCTTCAAGATTGCCGGCGGGGGGATTCGAACCTCCTCGACTACCGGATGTGAGCGACTGCCAGCAGTCATGCCGTAACGACCACGGCTAACTCACCCGGTATTCTGATATTGAGAAACGATCATATTATTTAAACTTCGTATTATATATTCTTTTCGATCCATAAAATTAAACTTCTATACAAAACTATATGTATTTTGCCATCTATTGGATCTGGGGTGAACTATGCAATGACAAGTTAGCAACGTGGGACTAAAAGTCCAAACAGTTCCGTAAACAGTTGCTAGATGGCGTTAGTGCGGTGGTAGGTTTGCATTTTATTTCGTTTAGTAGTATGGAAATCTCATTCTTTGTTTCCTTCATCAGTTCACTTATTGCCGGTTTTCAATTTAGAATATGCTCGTTAACCTACCACTAACAAGGAATTACGTTAAATGGCCAAATCTGGACACTGAACTCTCTAAAACATATTTAATGTGGCGGGAATGCGCATCTCACAATCTACGCATGCGCGAGAGCCGTAAATCTTATTTAAGTAATTGCGAACCCGAATGGCCTTAGCGGTTTGCTGATGTAAAATCCTGGTAGAGGCCAGCCACTTTAAAGATGCTTTAGAGAGTTGAGTGGCCATATTTGGCCATTTAACGTAATAACTTGTTAGTGGTAAGTTAACGGGCATATTCTAAATTGAAAACCGGCAAGAAGTGAACTGATGAAAGAAACAAAGAGAGAGATTTCCTTACTACTCAAGTGACTCCTTATCCCGGGAGTCATTCGGTCGCCAGAGCCTCGTTAGTCTAAAGCAGGGTGCACCGCGTGCAGGTGAGGTTGACATTTGAGTAGGATTCCTACTCCTTGCATCCCCAACTACTCTACCACTAGCATCTCTACAAGCACTAATACTACCAACCAGAACTACTAAAAGCACTAATACTACTCAACAGCACTACAACAAGCAATACTATTACTAGGACAAGAATAAAACTATTCCTACTATAAAAACTACTACTACAAGCATTACTACTAGACTATCTCCCTTTAGATGACCTCACTGTCCGGCCCCATAAAACAACAACTAGTACTACCTTTAACTACCACTATGACTACAACTAAAAAGAAGTAGCATTTAGCGTCAGTTAGTGGTAGTAGGTGGAAGTTAGTGGTAGTCGTAGTGGGTGGATGCGTGTGATTGAAAGGCCTGCCAGAGGCCTCACATTCATGTAGCTTACAGAGAAATTAATCTCGTGCCAGTGGCTTTGCAAAGCCTACAAAGAAACTAATCTCGTGCCAGAGGCTTTGCTAATTTTTTGCGGCTTACAAGGAAATTAATCCCGTGCCAGAGGCCGTTCATGAATGGCACCTCCAGAGGCCTCTCAATCACATGCCTTCACCCACTATGACTACCACTAGCTACCGCTAGCTGCCACTAACTAACGCAAAATACTACTACTACTACTAATAATAATAATACTACAACAACTACTACAACTACTACTACTACTACTACTAATAATAATAATAATACTACAACAACTACTACAACTACTACAACTACTACTAATACTACAACAACTACTAATACTTCTACAACTACTACCAGTACTACCACTACTACTACTAATACTACAACTACAACAACTACTACTACCAGTACTACCAGTACTACTACTACTACTATTACTACTAACACTTCTATTAAAAGCACTACGCACTGCTGCTCTACAAAAGACAGCAAGGTTACTTTTTTTTTTTTTTTTTTTTTTGCGTGGGAATGTGGGAAATCTTGCCTAAGACATTTGTGGGGGTCCGCACTCCACAATAGTGTGGGATTCTTACCCACTAAAACACACACACCCTTCTCCCACGACGTATGTCTTCACCCCGGAACCAGTTGGGCTTTACAGTATTTCAGGGGTGTGTCATCGGAAAATACTTTTTTTTAGCGTATGGCTTTTAGTGCCGGGAGTGTCCGAGGTCATGTTCGGCTCGCCAGTTTTTGTAGCTGCTTCGAGACGGACACCCAATGGGTGAGCTACAAGTACCGTTGGGGAGGGAAGTTGGAAGGTAGCGGCTGTGGCCTATAGTTATGGACCAACGCCGGCATTTGCCTCGAAGGAAGATGGGAAACCACAGAAGACCATCTTCAAGATTGCCGGCGGGGGGATTCGAACCTCCTCGCCTACCGGATGTGAGCGACTGCCAGCAGTCATGCCGTAACGACCACGGCTAACTCACCCGGTATTCTGATATTGAGAAACGATCATATTATTTAAACTTCGTATTATATATTCTTTTCGATCCATAAAATTAAACTTCTATACAAAACTATATGTATTTTGCCATCTATTGGATCTGGGGTGAACTATGCAATGACAAGTTAGCAACGTGGGACTAAAAGTCCAAACAGTTCCGTAAACAGTTGCTAGATGGCGTTAGTGCGGTGGTAGGTTTGCATTTTATTTCGTTTAGTAGTATGGAAATCTCATTCTTTGTTTCCTTCATCAGTTCACTTATTGCCGGTTTTCAATTTAGAATATGCTCGTTAACCTACCACTAACAAGGAATTACGTTAAATGGCCAAATCTGGACACTGAACTCTCTAAAACATATTTAATGTGGCGGGAATGCGCATCTCACAATCTACGCATGCGCGAGAGCCGTAAATCTTATTTAAGTAATTGCGAACCCGAATGGCCTTAGCGGTTTGCTGATGTAAAATCCTGGTAGAGGCCAGCCACTTTAAAGATGCTTTAGAGAGTTGAGTGGCCATATTTGGCCATTTAACGTAATAACTTGTTAGTGGTAAGTTAACGGGCATATTCTAAATTGAAAACCGGCAAGAAGTGAACTGATGAAAGAAACAAAGAGAGAGATTTCCTTACTACTCAAGTGACTCCTTATCCCGGGAGTCATTCGGTCGCCAGAGCCTCGTTAGTCTAAAGCAGGGTGCACCGCGTGCAGGTGAGGTTGACATTTGAGTAGGATTCCTACTCCTTGCATCCCCAACTACTCTACCACTAGCATCTCTACAAGCACTAATACTACCAACCAGAACTACTAAAAGCACTAATACTACTCAACAGCACTACAACAAGCAATACTATTACTAGGACAAGAATAAAACTATTCCTACTATAAAAACTACTACTACAAGCATTACTACTAGCCTATCTCCCTTTAGATGACCTCACTGTCCGGCCCCATAAAACAACAACTAGTACTACCTTTAACTACCACTATGACTACAAATAAAAAGAAGTAGCATTTAGCGTCAGTTAGTGGTAGTAGGTGGAAGTTAGTGGTAGTCGTAGTGGGTGGATGCGTGTGATTGAAAGGCCTGCCAGAGGCCTCACATTCATGTAGCTTACAGAGAAATTAATCTCGTGCCAGTGGCTTTGCAAAGCCTACAAAGAAACTAATCTCGTGCCAGAGGCTTTGCTAATTTTTTGCGGCTTACAAGGAAATTAATCCCGTGCCAGAGGCCGTTCATGAATGGCACCTCCAGAGGCCTCTCAATCACATGCCTTCACCCACTATGACTACCACTAGCTACCGCTAGCTGCCACTAACTAACGCAAAATACTACTACTACTACTAATAATAATAATACTACAACAACTACTACAACTACTACTACTACTACTAATAATAATAATAATAATACTACAACAACTACTACTAATACTACAACAACTACTAATACTTCTACAACTACTACCAGTACTACCACTACTACTACTAATACTACAACTACAACAACTACTACTACCAGTACTACCAGTACTACTACTACTACTATTACTACTAACACTTCTATTAAAAGCACTACGCACTGCTGCTCTACAAAAGACAGCAAGGTTACCTTTTTTTTTTTTTTTGCGTGGGAATGTGGGAAATCTTGCCTAAGACATTTGTGGGGGTCCGCACTCCACAATAGTGTGGGATTCTTACCCACTAAAACCCACACACCCTTCTCCCACGACGTATGTCTTCACCCCGGAACCAGTTGGGCTTTACAGTATTTCAGGGGTGTGTCATCGGAAAATACTTTTTTTTAGCGTATGGCTTTTATTGCCGGGAGTGTCCGAGGTCATGTTCGGCTCGCCAGTTTTTGTAGCTGCTTCGAGACGGACACCCAATGGGTGAGCTACAAGTACCGTTGGGGAGGGAAGTTGGAAGGTAGCGGCTGTGGCCTATAGTTATGGACCAACGCCGGCATTTGCCTCGAAGGAAGATGGGAAACCACAGAAGACCATCTTCAAGATTGCCGGCGGGGGGATTCGAACCTCCTCGCCTACCGGATGTGAGCGACTGCCAGCAGTCATGCCGTAACGACCACGGCTAACTCACCCGGTATTCTGATATTGAGAAACGATCATATTATTTAAACTTCGTATTATATATTCTTTTCGATCCATAAAATTAAACTTCTATACAAAACTATATGTATTTTGCCACCTATTGGATCTGGGGTGAACTATGCAATGACAAGTTAGCAACGTGGGACTAAAAGTCCAAACAGTTCCGTAAACAGTTGCTAGATGGCGTTAGTGCGGTGGTAGGTTTGCATTTTATTTCGTTTAGTAGTATGGAAATCTCATTCTTTGTTTCCTTCATCAGTTCACTTATTGCCGGTTTTCAATTTAGAATATGCTCGTTAACCTACCACTAACAAGGAATTACGTTAAATGGCCAAATCTGGACACTGAACTCTCTAAAACATATTTAATGTGGCGGGAATGCGCATCTCACAATCTACGCATGCGCGAGAGCCGTAAATCTTATTTAAGTAATTGCGAACCCGAATGGCCTTAGCGGTTTGCTGATGTAAAATCCTGGTAGAGGCCAGCCACTTTAAAGATGCTTTAGAGAGTTGAGTGGCCATATTTGGCCATTTAACGTAATAACTTGTTAGTGGTAAGTTAACGGGCATATTCTAAATTGAAAACCGGCAAGAAGTGAACTGATGAAAGAAACAAAGAGAGAGATTTCCTTACTACTCAAGTGACTGCTTATCCCGGGAGTCATTCGGTCGCCAGAGCCTCGTTAGTCTAAAGCAGGGTGCACCGCGTGCAGGTGAGGTTGACATTTGAGTAGGATTCCTACTCCTTGCATCCCCAACTACTCTACCACTAGCATCTCTACAAGCACTAATACTACCAACCAGAACTACTAAAAGCACTAATACTACTCAACAGCACTACAACAAGCAATACTATTACTAGGACAAGAATAAAACTATTCCTACTATAAAAACTACTACTACAAGCATTACTACTAGCCTATCTCCCTTTAGATGACCTCACTGTCCGGCCCCATAAAACAACAACTAGTACTACCTTTAACTACCACTATGACTACAACTAAAAAGAAGTAGCATTTAGCGTCAGTTAGTGGTAGTAGGTGGAAGTTAGTGGTAGTCGTAGTGGGTGGATGCGTGTGATTGAAAGGCCTGCCAGAGGCCTCACATTCATGTAGCTTACAGAGAAATTAATCTCGTGCCAGTGGCTTTGCAAAGCCTACAAAGAAACTAATCTCGTGCCAGAGGCTTTGCTAATTTTTTGCGGCTTACAAGGAAATTAATCCCGTGCCAGAGGCCGTACATGAATGGCACCTCCAGAGGCCTCTCAATCACATGCCTTCACCCACTATGACTACCACTAGCTACCGCTAGCTGCCACTAACTAACGCAAAATACTACTACTACTACTAATAATAATAATACTACAACAACTACTACAACTACTACTACTACTACTACTACTAATAATAATAATACTACAACAACTACTACAACTACTACAACTACTACTAATACTACAACAACTACTAATACTTCTACAACTACTACCAGTACTACCACTACTACTACTAATACTACAACTACAACAACTACTACTACCAGTACTACCAGTACTACTACTACTACTATTACTACTAACACTTCTATTAAAAGCACTACGCACTGCTGCTCTACAAAAGACAGCAAGGTTACCTTTTTTTTTTTTTTTTTTTTTTTGCGTGGGAATGTGGGAAATCTTGCCTAAGACATTTGTGGGGGTCCGCACTCCACAATAGTGTGGGATTCTTACCCACTAAAACCCACACACCCTTCTCCCACGACGTATGTCTTCACCCCGGAACCAGTTGGGCTTTACAGTATTTCAGGGGTGTGTCATCGGAAAATACTTTTTTTTAGCGTATGGCTTTTAGTGCCGGGAGTGTCCGAGGTCATGTTCGGCTCGCCAGTTTTTGTAGCTGCTTCGAGACGGACACCCAATGGGTGAGCTACAAGTACCGTTGGGGAGGGAAGTTGGAAGGTAGCGGCTGTGGCCTATAGTTATGGACCAACGCCGGCATTTGCCTCGAAGGAAGATGGGAAACCACAGAAGACCATCTTCAAGATTGCCGGCGGGGGGATTCGAACCTCCTCGCCTACCGGATGTGAGCGACTGCCAGCAGTCATGCCGTAACGACCACGGCTAACTCACCCGGTATTCTGATATTGAGAAACGATCATATTATTTAAACTTCGTATTATATATTCTTTTCGATCCATAAAATTAAACTTCTATACAAAACTATATGTATTTTGCCATCTATTGGATCTGGGGTGAACTATGCAATGACAAGTTAGCAACGTGGGACTAAAAGTCCAAACAGTTCCGTAAACAGTTGCTAGATGGCGTTAGTGCGGTGGTAGGTTTGCATTTTATTTCGTTTAGTAGTATGGAAATCTCATTCTTTGTTTCCTTCATCAGTTCACTTATTGCCGGTTTTCAATTTAGAATATGCTCGTTAACCTACCACTAACAAGGAATTACGTTAAATGGCCAAATCTGGACACTGAACTCTCTAAAACATATTTAATGTGGCGGGAATGCGCATCTCACAATCTACGCATGCGCGAGAGCCGTAAATCTTATTTAAGTAATTGCGAACCCGAATGGCCTTAGCGGTTTGCTGATGTAAAATCCTGGTAGAGGCCAGCCACTTTAAAGATGCTTTAGAGAGTTGAGTGGCCATATTTGGCCATTTAACGTAATAACTTGTTAGTGGTAAGTTAACGGGCATATTCTAAATTGAAAACCGGCAAGAAGTGAACTGATGAAAGAAACAAAGAGAGAGATTTCCTTACTACTCAAGTGACTCCTTATCCCGGGAGTCATTCGGTCGCCAGAGCCTCGTTAGTCTAAAGCAGGGTGCACCGCGTGCAGGTGAGGTTGACATTTGAGTAGGATTCCTACTCCTTGCATCCCCAACTACTCTACCACTAGCATCTCTACAAGCACTAATACTACCAACCAGAACTACTAAAAGCACTAATACTACTCAACAGCACTACAACAAGCAATACTATTACTAGGACAAGAATAAAACTATTCCTACTATAAAAACTACTACTACAAGCATTACTACTAGCCTATCTCCCTTTAGATGACCTCACTGTCCGGACCCATAAAACAACAACTAGTACTACCTTTAACTACCACTATGACTACAACTAAAAAGAAGTAGCATTTAGCGTCAGTTAGTGGTAGTAGGTGGAAGTTAGTGGTAGTCGTAGTGGGTGGATGCGTGTGATTGAAAGGCCTGCCAGAGGCCTCACATTCATGTAGCTTACAGAGAAATTAATCTCGTGCCAGTGGCTTTGCAAAGCCTACAAAGAAACTAATCTCGTGCCAGAGGCTTTGCTAATTTTTTGCGGCTTACAAGGAAATTAATCCCGTGCCAGAGGCCGTTCATGAATGGCACCTCCAGAGGCCTCTCAATCACATGCCTTCACCCACTATGACTACCACTAGCTACCGCTAGCTGCCACTAACTAACGCAAAATACTACTACTACTACTAATAATAATAATACTACAACAACTACTACAACTACTACTACTACTAATAATAATAATAATAATACTACAACAACTACTACAACTACTACTAATACTACAACAACTACTAATATTTCTACAACTACTACCAGTACTACCACTACTACTACTAATACTACAACTACAACAACTACTACTACCAGTACTACCAGTACTACTACTACTACTATTACTACTAACACTTCTATTAAAAGCACTACGCACTGCTGCTCTACAAAAGACAGCAAGGTTACCTTTTTTTTTTTTTTTTTTTTTTTTTTTTGCGTGGGAATGTGGGAAATCTTGCCTAAGACATTTGTGGGGGTCCGCACTCCACAATAGTGTGGGATTCTTACCCACTAAAACCCAAACACCCTTCTCCCACGACGTATGTCTTCACCCCGGAACCAGTTGGGCTTTACAGTATTTCAGGGGTGTGTCATCGGAAAATACTTTTTTTTAGCGTATGGCTTTTTGTGCCGGGAGTGTCCGAGGTCATGTTCGGCTCGCCAGTTTTTGTAGCTGCTTCGAGACGGACACCCAATGGGTGAGCTACAAGTACCGTTGGGGAGGGAAGTTGGAAGGTAGCGGCTGTGGCCTATAGTTATGGACCAACGCCGGCATTTGCCTCGAAGGAAGATGGGAAACCACAGAAGACCATCTTCAAGATTGCCGGCGGGGGGATTCGAACCTCCTCGCCTACCGGATGTGAGCGACTGCCAGCAGTCATGCCGTAACGACCACGGCTAACTCACCCGGTATTCTGATATTGAGAAACGATCATATTATTTAAACTTCGTATTATATATTCTTTTCGATCCATAAAATTAAACTTCTATACAAAACTATATGTATTTTGCCATCTATTGGATCTGGGGTGAACTATGCAATGACAAGTTAGCAACGTGGGACTAAAAGTCCAAACAGTTCCGTAAACAGTTGCTAGATGGCGTTAGTGCGGTGGTAGGTTTGCATTTTATTTCGTTTAGTAGTATGGAAATCTCATTCTTTGTTTCCTTCATCAGTTCACTTATTGCCGGTTTTCAATTTAGAATATGCTCGTTAACCTACCACTAACAAGGAATTACGTTAAATGGCCAAATCTGGACACTGAACTCTCTAAAACATATTTAATGTGGCGGGAATGCGCATCTCACAATCTACGCATGCGCGAGAGCCGTAAATCTAATTTAAGTAATTGCGAACCCGAATGGCCTTAGCGGTTTGCTGATGTAAAATCCTGGTAGAGGCCAGCCACTTTAAAGATGCTTTAGAGAGTTGAGTGGCCATATTTGGCCATTTAACGTAATAACTTGTTAGTGGTAAGTTAACGGGCATATTCTAAATTGAAAACCGGCAAGAAGTGAACTGATGAAAGAAACAAAGAGAGAGATTTCCTTACTACTCAAGTGACTCCTTATCCCGGGAGTCATTCGGTCGCCAGAGCCTCGTTAGTCTAAAGCAGGGTGCACCGCGTGCAGGTGAGGTTGACATTTGAGTAGGATTCCTACTCCTTGCATCCCCAACTACTCTACCACTAGCATCTCTACAAGCACTAATACTACCAACCAGAACTACTAAAAGCACTAATACTACTCAACAGCACTACAACAAGCAATACTATTACTAGGACAAGAATAAAACTATTCCTACTATAAAAACTACTACTACAAGCATTACTACTAGCCTATCTCCCTTTAGATGACCTCACTGTCCGGCCCCATAAAACAACAACTAGTACTACCTTTAACTACCACTATGACTACAACTAAAAAGAAGTAGCATTTAGCGTCAGTTAGTGGTAGTAGGTGGAAGTTAGTGGTAGTCGTAGTGGGTGGATGCGTGTGATTGAAAGGCCTGCCAGAGGCCTCACATTCATGTAGCTTACAGAGAAATTAATCTCGTGCCAGTGGCTTTGCAAAGCCTACAAAGAAACTAATCTCGTGCCAGAGGCTTTGCTAATTTTTTGCGGCTTACAAGGAAATTAATCCCGTGCCAGAGGCCGTTCATGAATGGCACCTCCAGAGGCCTCTCAATCACATGCCTTCACCCACTATGACTACCACTAGCTACCGCTAGCTGCCACTAACTAACGCAAAATACTACTACTACTACTAATAATAATAATAATACTACAACAACTACTACAACTACTACTACTACTACTACTAATAATAATAATAATAATACTACAACAACTACTACAACTACTACTAATACTACAACAACTACTAATACTTCTACAACTACTACCAGTACTACCACTACTACTACTAATACTACAACTACAACTACTACTACTACCAGTACTACCAGTACTACTACTACTACTATTACTACTAACACTTCTATTAAAAGCACTAAGCACTGCTGCTCTACAAAAGACAGCAAGGTTACCTTTTCTTTTTTTTTTGCGTGGGAATGTGGGAAATCTTGCCTAAGACATTTGTGGGGGTCCGCACTCCACAATAGTGTGGGATTCTTACCCACTAAAACCCACACACCCTTCTCCCACGACGTATGTCTTCACCCCGGAACCAGTTGGGCTTTACAGTATTTCAGGGGTGTGTCATCGGAAAATACTTTTTTTTAGCGTATGACTTTTTGTGCCGGGAGTGTCCGAGGTCATGTTCGGCTCGCCAGTTTTTGTAGCTGCTTCGAGACGGACACCCAATGGGTGAGCTACAAGTACCGTTGGGGAGGGAAGTTGGAAGGTAGCGGCTGTGGCCTATAGTTATGGACCAACGCCGGCATTTGCCTCGAAGGAAGATGGGAAACCACAGAAGACCATCTTCAAGATTGCCGGCGGGGGGATTCGAACCTCCTCGCCTACCGGATGTGAGCGACTGCCAGCAGTCATGCCGTAACGACCACGGCTAACTCACCCGGTATTCTGATATTGAGAAACGATCATATTATTTAAACTTCGTATTATATATTCTTTTCGATCCATAAAATTAAACTTCTATACAAAACTATATGTATTTTGCCATCTATTGGATCTGGGGTGAACTATGCAATGACAAGTTAGCAACGTGGGACTAAAAGTCCAAACAGTTCCGTAAACAGTTGCTAGATGGCGTTAGTGCGGTGGTAGGTTTGCATTTTATTTCGTTTAGTAGTATGGAAATCTCATTCTTTGTTTCCTTCATCAGTTCACTTATTGCCGGGTTTCAATTTAGAATATGCTCGTTAACCTACCACTAACAAGGAATTACGTTAAATGGCCAAATCTGGACACTGAACTCTCTAAAACATATTTAATGTGGCGGGAATGCGCATCTCACAATCTACGCATGCGCGAGAGCCGTAAATCTTATTTAAGTAATTGCGAACCCGAATGGCCTTAGCGGTTTGCTGATGTAAAATCCTGGTAGAGGCCAGCCACTTTAAAGATGCTTTAGAGAGTTGAGTGGCCATATTTGGCCATTTAACGTAATAACTTGTTAGTGGTAAGTTAACGGGCATATTCTAAATTGAAAACCGGCAAGAAGTGAACTGATGAAAGAAACAAAGAGAGAGATTTCCTTACTACTCAAGTGACTCCTTATCCCGGGAGTCATTCGGTCGCCAGAGCCTCGTTAGTCTAAAGCAGGGTGCACCGCGTGCAGGTGAGGTTGACATTTGAGTAGGATTCCTACTCCTTGCACCCCAACTACTCTACCACTAGCATCTCTACAAGCACTAATACTACCAACCAGAACTACTAAAAGCACTAATACTACTCAACAGCACTACAACAAGCAATACTATTACTAGGACAAGAATAAAACTATTCCTACTATAAAAACTACTACTACAAGCATTACTACTAGCCTATCTCCCTTTAGATGACCTCACTGTCCGGCCCCATAAAACAACAACTAGTACTACCTTTAACTACCACTATGACTACAACTAAAAAGAAGTAGCATTTAGCGTCAGTTAGTGGTAGTAGGTGGAAGTTAGTGGTAGTCGTAGTGGGTGGATGCGTGTGATTGAAAGGCCTGCCAGAGGCCTCACATTCATGTAGCTTACAGAGAAATTAATCTCGTGCCAGTGGCTTTGCAAAGCCTACAAAGAAACTAATCTCGTGCCAGAGGCTTTGCTAATTTTTTGCGGCTTACAAGGAAATTAATCCCGTGCCAGAGGCCGTTCATGAATGGCACCTCCAGAGGCCTCTCAATCACATGCCTTCACCCACTATGACTACCACTAGCTACCGCTAGCTGCCACTAACTAACGCAAAATACTACTACTACTACTAATAATAATAATAATAATACAACAACTACTACAACTACTACTACTACTACTACTACTAATAATAATACTACAACAACTACTACAACTACTACTAATACTACAACAACTACTAATACTTCTACAACTACTACCAGTACTACCACTACTACTACTAATACTACAACTACTACCAGTACTACCAGTACTACTATTACTACTAACACTTCTATTAAAAGCACTACGCACTGCTGCTCTACAAAAGACAGCAAGGTTACCTTTTTTTTTTTTTTTTGCGTGGGAATGTGGGAAATCTTGCCTAAGACATTTGTGGGGGTCCGCACTCCACAATAGTGTGGGATTCTTACCCACTAAAACCCACACACCCTTCTCCCACGACGTATGTCTTCACCCCGGAACCAGTTGGGCTTTACAGTATTTCAGGGGTGTGTCATCGGAAAATACTTTTTTTTAGCGTATGGCTTTTAGTGCCGGGAGTGTCCGAGGTCATGTTCGGCTCGCCAGTTTTTGTAGCTGCTTCGAGACGGACACCCAATGGGTGAGCTACAAGTACCGTTGGGGAGGGAAGTTGGAAGGTAGCGGCTGTGGCCTATAGTTATGGACCAACGCCGGCATTTGCCTCGAAGGAAGATGGGAAACCACAGAAGACCATCTTCAAGATTGCCGGCGGGGGGATTCGAACCTCCTCGCCTACCGGATGTGAGCGACTGCCAGCAGTCATGCCGTAACGACCACGGCTAACTCACCCGGTATTCTGATATTGAGAAACGATCATATTATTTAAACTTCGTATTATATATTCTTTTCGATCCATAAAATTAAACTTCTATACAAAACTATATGTATTTTGCCATCTATTGGATCTGGGGTGAACTATGCAATGACAAGTTAGCAACGTGGGACTAAAAGTCCAAACAGTTCCGTAAACAGTTGCTAGATGGCGTTAGTGCGGTGGTAGGTTTGCATTTTATTTCGTTTTGTAGTATGGAAATCTCATTCTTTGTTTCCTTCATCAGTTCACTTATTGCCGGTTTTCAATTTAGAATATGCTCGTTAACCTACCACTAACAAGGAATTACGTTAAATGGCCAAATCTGGACACTGAACTCTCTAAAACATATTTAATGTGGCGGGAATGCGCATCTCACAATCTACGCATGTGCGAGAGCCGTAAATCTTATTTAAGTAATTGCGAACCCGAATGGCCATAGCGGTTTGCTGATGTAAAATCCTGGTAGAGGCCAGCCACTTTAAAGATGCATTAGAGAGTTGAGTGGCCATATTTGGCCATTTAACGTAATAACTTGTTAGTGGTAAGTTAACGGGCATATTCTAAATTGAAAACCGGCAAGAAGTGAACTGATGAAAGAAACAAAGAGAGAGATTTCCTTACTACTCAAGTGACTCCTTACCCCGGGAGTCATTCGGTCGCCAGAGCCTCGTTAGTCTAAAGCAGGGTGCACCGCGTGCAGGTGAGGTTGACATTTGAGTAGGATTCCTACTCCTTGCATCCCCAACTACTCTACCACTAGCATCTCTACAAGCACTAATACTACCAACCAGAACTACTAAAAGCACTAATACTACTCAACAGCACTACAACAAGCAATACTATTACTAGGACAAGAATAAAACTATTCCTACTATAAAAACTACTACTACAAGCATTACTACTAGCCTATCTCCCTTTAGATGACCTCACTGTCCGGCCCCATAAAACAACAACTAGTACTACCTTTAACTACCACTATGACTACAACTAAAAAGAAGTAGCATTTAGCGTCAGTTAGTGGTAGTAGGTGGAAGTTAGTGGTAGTCGTATTGGGTGGATGCGTGTGATTGAAAGGCCTGCCAGAGGCCTCACATTCATGTAGCTTACAGAGAAATTAATCTCGTGTCAGTGGCTTTGCAAAGCCTACAAAGAAACTAATCTCGTGCCAGAGGCTTTGCTAATTTTTTGCGGCTTACAAGGAAATTAATCCCGTGCCAGAGGCCGTTCATGAATGGCACCTCCAGAGGCCTCTCAATCACATGCCTTCACCCACTATGACTACCACTAGCTACCGCTAGCTGCCACTAACTAACGCAAAATACTACTACTACTAATAATAATAATAATAATACTACAACAACTACTACAACAACTACTACTACTACTACTACTAATAATAATAATAATACTACAACAACTACTACAACTACTACTAATACTACAACAACTACTAATACTTCTACAACTACTACCAGTACTACCACTACTACTACTAATACTACAACTACAACTACTACTACTACCAGTACTACCAGTACTACTACTACTACTATTAACACTTCTATTAAAAGCACTACGCACTGCTGCTCTACAAAAGACAGCAAGGTTACCTTTTTTTTTTTTTTTTTTTTGCGTGGGAATGTGGGAAATCTTGCCTAAGACATTTGTGGGGGTCCGCACTCCACAATAGTGTGGGATTCTTACCCTCTAAAACCCACACACCCTTCTCCCACGACGTATGTCTTCACCCCGGAACCAGTTGGGCTTTACAGAATTTCCGGGGTGTGTCATCGGAAAATACTTTTTTTTAGCGTATGGCTTTTTGTGCCGGGAGTGCCCGAGGTCATGTTCGGCTCGCCAGTTTTTGTAGCTGCTTCGAGACGGACACCCAATGGGTGAGCTACAAGTACCGTTGGGGAGGGAAGTTGGAAGGTAGCGGCTGTGGCCTATAGTTATGGACCAACGCCGGCATTTGCCTCGAAGGAAGATGGGAAACCACAGAAGACCATCTTCAAGATTGCCGGCGGGGGGATTCGAACCTCCTCGCCTACCGGATGTGAGCGACTGCCAGCAGTCATGCCGTAACGACCACGGCTAACTCACCCGGTATTCTGATATTGAGAAACGATCATATTATTTAAACTTCGTATTATATATTCTTTTCGATCCATAAAATTAAACTTCTATACAAAACTATATGTATTTTGCCATCTATTGGATCTGGGGTGAACTATGCAATGACAAGTTAGCAACGTGGGACTAAAAGTCCAAACAGTTCCGTAAACAGTTGCTAGATGGCGTTAGTGCGGTGGTAGGTTTGCATTTTATTTCGTTTAGTAGTATGGAAATCTCATTCGTTGTTTCCTTCATCAGTTCACTTATTGCCGGTTTTCAATTTAGAATATGCTCGTTAACCTACCACTAACAAGGAATTACGTTAAATGGCCAAATCTGGACACTGAACTCTCTAAAACATATTTAATGTGGCGGGAATGCGCATCTCACAATCTACGCATGCGCGAGAGCCGTAAATCTTATTTAAGTAATTGCGAACCCGAATGGCCTTAGCGGTTTGCTGATGTAAAATCCTGGTAGAGGCCAGCCACTTTAAAGATGCTTTAGAGAGTTGAGTGGCCATATTTGGCCATTTAACGTAATAACTTGTTAGTGGTAAGTTAACGGGCATATTCTAAATTGAAAACCGGCAAGAAGTGAACTGATGAAAGAAACAAAGAGAGAGATTTCCTTACTACTCAAGTGACTCCTTATCCCGGGAGTCATTCGGTCGCCAGAGCCTCGTTAGTCTAAAGCAGGGTGCACCGCGTGCAGGTGAGGTTGACATTTGAGTAGGATTCCTACTCCTTGCATCCCCAACTACTCTACCACTAGCATCTCTACAAGCACTAATACTACCAACCAGAACTACTAAAAGCACTAATACTACTCAACAGCACTACAACAAGCAATACCATTACTAGGACAAGAATAAAACTATTCCTACTATAAAAACTACTACTACAAGCATTACTACTAGCCTATCTCCCTTTAGATGACCTCACTGTCCGGCCCCATAAAACAACAACTAGTACTACCTTTAACTACCACTATGACTACAACTAAAAAGAAGTAGCATTTAGCGTCAGTTAGTGGTAGTAGGTGGAAGTTAGTGGTAGTCGTAGTGGGTGGATGCGTGTGATTGAAAGGCCTGCCAGAGGCCTCACATTCATGTAGCTTACAGAGAAATTAATCTCGTGCCAGTGGCTTTGCAAAGCCTACAAAGAAACTAATCTCGTGCCAGAGGCTTTGCTAATTTTTTGCGGCTTACAAGGAAATTAATCCCGTGCCAGAGGCCGTTCATGAATGGCACCTCCAGAGGCCTCTCAATCACATGCCTTCACCCACTATGACTACCACTAGCTACCGCTAGCTGCCACTAACTAACGCAAAATACTACTACTACTACTAATAATAATAATACTACAACAACTACTACAACTACTACTACTACTACTACTAATAATAATAATACTACAACAACTACTACAACTACTACTAATACTACAACAACTACTAATACTTCTACAACTACTACCAGTACTACCACTACTACTACTAATACTACAACTACAACTACTACTACTACCAGTACTACCAGTACTACTACTACTACTATTACTACTAACACTTCTATTAAAAGCACTACGCACTGCTGCTCTACAAAAGACAGCAAGGTTACCTTTTTTTTTTTTTTTTTTTTGCGTGGGAATGTGGGAAATCTTGCCTAAGACATTTGTGGGGGTCCGCACTCCACAATAGTGTGGGATTCTTACCCACTAAAACCCACACACCCTTCTCCCACGACGTATGTCTTCACCCCGGAACCAGTTGGGCTTTACAGTATTTCAGGGGTGTGTCATCGGAAAATACTTTTTTTTTAGCGTATGGCTTTTAGTGCCGGGAGTGTCCGAGGTCATGTTCGGCTCGCCAGTTTTTGTAGCTGCTTCGAGACGGACACCCAATGGGTGAGCTACAAGTACAGTTGGGGAGGGAAGTTGGAAGGTAGCGGCTGTGGCCTATAGTTATGGACCAACGCCGGCATTTGCCTCGAAGGAAGATGGGAAACCACAGAAGACCATCTTCAAGAATGCCGGCGGGGGGATTCGAACCTCCTCGCCTACCGGATATGAGCGACTGCCAGCAGTCATGCCGTAACGACCACGGCTAACTCACCCGGTATTCTGATATTGAGAAACCATCATATTATTTAAACTTCGTATTATATATTCTTTTCGATCCATAAAATTAAACTTCTATACAAAACTATATGTATTTTGCCATCTATTGGATCTGGGGTGAACTATGCAATGACAAGTTAGCAACGTGGGACTAAAAGTCCAAACAGTTCCGTAAACAGTTGCTAGATGGCGTTAGTGCGGTGGTAGGTTTGCATTTTATTTCGTTTAGTAGTATGGAAATCTCATTCTTTGTTTCCTTCATCAGTTCACTTATTGCCGGTTTTCAATTTAGAATATGCTCGTTAATCTACCACTAACAAGGAATTACGTTAAATGGCCAAATCTGGACACTGAACTCTCTAAAACATATTTAATGTGGCGGGAATGCGCATCTCACAATCTACGCATGCGCGAGAGCCGTAAATCTTATTTAAGTAATTGCGAACCCGAATGGCCTTAGCGGTTTGCTGATGTAAAATCCTGGTAGAGGCCAGCCACTTTAAAGATGCTTTAGAGAGTTGAGTGGCCATATTTGGCCATTTAACGTAATAACTTGTTAGTGGTAAGTTAACGGGCATATTCTAAATTGAAAACCGGCAAGAAGTGAACTGATGAAAGAAACAAAGAGAGAGATTTCCTTACTACTCAAGTGACTCCTTATCCCGGGAGTCATTCGGTCGCCAGAGCCTCGTTAGTCTAAAGCAGGGTGCACCGCGTGCAGGTGAGGTTGAAATTTGAGTAGGATTCCTACTCCTTTCATCCCCATCTACTCTACCACTAGCATCTCTACAAGCACTAATACTACCAACCAGAACTACTAAAAGCACTAATACTACTCAACAGCACTACAACAAGCAATACTATTACTAGGACAAGAATAAAACTATTCCTACTATAAAAACTACTACTACAAGCATTACTACTAGCCTATCTCCCTTTAGATGACCTCACTGTCCGGCCCCATAAAACAACAACTAGTACTACCTTTAACTACCACTATGACTACAACTAAAAAGAAGTAGCATTTAGCGTCAGTTAGTGGTAGTAGGTGGAAGTTAGTGGTAGTCGTAGTGGGTGGATGCGTGTGATTGAAAGGCCTGCCAGAGGCCTCACATTCATGTAGCTTACAGAGAAATTAATCTCGTGCCAGTGGCTTTGCAAAGCCTACAAAGAAACTAATCTCGTGCCAGAGGCTTTGCTAATTTTTTGCGGCTTACAAGGAAATTAATCCCGTGCCAGAGGCCGTTCATGAATGGCACCTCCAGAGGCCTCTCAATCACATGCCTTCACCCACTATGACTACCACTAGCTACCGCTAGCTGCCACTAACTAACGCAAAATACTACTACTACTACTACTAATAATAATAATAATACTACAACAACTACTACAACTACTACTACTACTACTACTACTAATAATAATAATAATACTACAACAACTACTACAACTACTACTAATACTACAACAACTACTAATACTTCTACAACTACTACCAGTCCTGGCACTACTACTACTAATACTACAACTACAACTACTACTACTACCAGTACTACCAGTACTACTACTACTACTATTACTACTAACACTTCTATTAAAAGCACTACGCACTGCTGCTCTACAAAAGACAGCAAGGTTACCTTTTTTTTTTTTTTTTTTTTTGCGTGGGAATGTGGGAAATTTTGCCTAAGACATTTGTGGGGGTCCGCACTCCACAATAGTGTGGGATTCTTACCCACTAAAACCCACACACCCTTCTCCCAGGACGTATGTCTTCACCCCGGAACCAGTTGGGCTTTACAGTATTTCAGGGGTGTGTCATCGGAAAATACTTTTTTTAGCGTATGGCTTTTTGTGCCGGGAGTGTCCGAGGTCTGGTTCGGCTCGCCAGTTTTTGTAGCTGCTTCGAGACGGACACCCAATGGGTGAGCTACAAGTACCGTTGGGGAGGGAAGTTGGAAGGTAGCGGCTGTGGCCTATAGTTATGGACCAACGCCGGCATTTGCCTCGAAGGAAGATGGGAAACCACAGAAGACCATCTTCAAGATTGCCGGCGGGGGGATTCGAACCTCCTCGCCTACCGGATGTGAGCGACTGCCAGCAGTCATGCCGTAACGACCACGGCTAACTCACCCGGTATTCTGATATTGAGAAACGATCATATTATTTAAACTTCGTATTATATATTCTTTTCGATCCATAAAATTAAACTTCTATACAAAACTATATGTATTTTGCCATCTATTGGATCTGGGGTGAACTATGCAATGACAAGTTAGCAACGTGGGACTAAAAGTCCAAACAGTTCCGTAAACAGTTGCTAGATGGCGTTAGTGCGGTGGTAGGTTTGCATTTTATTTCGTTTAGTAGTATGGAAATCTCATTCTTTGTTTCCTTCATCAGTTCACTTATTGCCGGTTTTCAATTTAGAATATGCTCGTTAACCTACCACTAACAAGGAATTACGTTAAATGGCCAAATCTGGACACTGAACTCTCTAAAACATATTTAATGTGGCGGGAATGCGCATCTCACAATCTACGCATGCGCGAGAGCCGTAAATCTTATTTAAGTAATTGCGAACCCGAATGGCCTTAGCGGTTTGCTGATGTAAAATCCTGGTAGAGGCCAGCCACTTTAAAGATGCTTTAGAGAGTTGAGTGGCCATATTTGGCCATTTAACGTAATAACTTGTTAGTGGTAAGTTAACGGGCATATTCTAAATTGAAAACCGGCAAGAAGTGAACTGATGAAAGAAACAAAGAGAGAGATTTCCTTACTACCCAAGTGACTCCTTATCCCGGGAGTCATTCGGTCGCCAGAGCCTCGTTAGTCTAAAGCAGGGTGCACCGCGTGCAGGTGAGGTTGACATTTGAGTAGGATTCCTACTCCTTGCATCCCCAACTACTCTACCACTAGCATCTCTACAAGCACTAATACTACCAACCAGAACTACTAAAAGCACTAATACTACTCAACAGCACTACAACAAGCAATACTATTACTAGGACAAGAATAAAACTATTCCTACTATAAAAACTACTACTACAAGCATTACTACTAGCCTATCTCCCTTTAGTTGACCTCACTGTCCGGCCCCATAAAACAACAACTAGTACTACCTTTAACTACCACTATGACTACAACTAAAAGAAGTAGCATTTAGCGTCAGTTAGTGGTAGTAGGTGGAAGTTAGTGGTAGTCGTAGTGGGTGGATGCGTGTGATTGAAAGGCCTGCCAGAGGCCTCACATTCATGTAGCTTACAGAGAAATTAATCTCGTGCCAGTGGCTTTGCAAAGCCTACAAAGAAACTAATCTCGTGCCAGAGGCTTTGCTAATTTTTTGCGGCTTACAAGGAAATTAATCCCGTGCCAGAGGCCGTTCATGAAAGGCACCTCCAGAGGCCTCTCAATCACATGCCTTCACCCACTATGACTACCACTAGCTACCGCTAGCTGCCACTAACTAACGCAAAATACTACTACTACTACTAATAATAATAATACTACAACAACTACTACAACTACTACTACTATTACTAATAATAATAATACTAAAACAACTACTACTAATACTACAACAACTACTAATACTTCTACAACTACTACTACTAATACTACAACTACAACTACTACTACTACCAGTACTACCAGTACTACTACTACTACTATTACTACTAACACTTCTATTAAAAGCACTACGCACTGCTGCTCTACAAAAGACAGCAAGGTTACCTTTTTTTTTTTTTTTTTTTTTTTTTTTTTTTTTTTTTTTTCGTGGGAATGTGGGAAATCTTGCCTAAGACATTTGTGGGGGTCCGCACTCCACAATAGTGTGGGATTCTTACCCTCTAAAACCCACACACCCTTCTCCCACGACGTATGTCTTCACCCCGGAACCAGTTGGGCTTTACAGTATTTCAGGGGTGTGTCATCGGAAAATACTTTTTTTTAGCGTATGGCTTTTTGTGCCGGGAGTGTCCGAGGTCATGTTCGGCTCGCCAGTTTTTGTAGCTGCTTCGAGACGGACACCCAATGGGTTAGCTACAAGTACCGTTGGGGAGGGAAGTTGGAAGGTAGCGGCTGTGGCCTATAGTTATGGACCAACGCCGGCATTTGCCTCGAAGGAAGATGGGAAACCACAGAAGACCATCTTCAAGATTGCCGGCGGGGGGATTCGAACCTCCTCGCCTACCGGATGTGAGCGACTGCCAGCAGTCATGCCGTAACGACCACGGCTAACTCACCCGGTATTCTGATATTGAGAAACGATCATATTATTTAAACTTCGTATTATATATTCTTTTCGATCCATAAAATTAAACTTCTATACAAAACTATATGTATTTTGCCATCTATTGGATCTGGGGTGAACTATGCAATGACAAGTTAGCAACGTGGGACTAAAAGTCCAAACAGTTCCGTAAACAGTTGCTAGATGGCGTTAGTGCGGTGGTAGGTTTGCATTTTATTTCGTTTAGTAGTATGGAAATCTCATTCTTTGTTTCCTTCATCAGTTCACTTATTGCCGGTTTTCAATTTAGAATATGCTCGTTAACCTACCACTAACAAGGAATTACGTTAAATGGCCAAATCTGGACACTGAACTCTCTAAAACATATTTAATGTGGCGGGAATGCGCATCTCACAATCTACGCATGCGCGAGAGCCGTAAATCTTATTTAAGTAATTGCGAACCCGAATGGCCTTAGCGGTTTGCTGATGTAAAATCCTGGTAGAGGCCAGCCACTTTAAAGATGCTTTAGAGAGTTGAGTGGCCATATTTGGCCATTTAACGTAATAACTTGTTAGTGGTAAGTTAACGGGCATATTCTAAATTGAAAACCGGCAAGAAGTGAACTGATGAAAGAAACAAAGAGAGAGATTTCCTTACTACTCAAGTGACTCCTTATCCCGGGAGTCATTCGGTCGCCAGAGCCTCGTTAGTCTAAAGCAGGGTGCACCGCGTGCAGGTGAGGTTGACATTTGAGTAGGATTCCTACTCCTTGCATCCCCAACTACTCTACCACTAGCATCTCTACAAGCACTAATACTACCAACCAGAACTACTAAAAGCACTAATACTACTCAACAGCACTACAACAAGCAATACTATTAGTAGGACAAGAATAAACCTATTCCTACTATAAAAACTACTACTACAAGCATTACTACTAGCCTATCTCCCTTTAGATGACCTCACTGTCCGGCCCCATAAAACAACAACTAGTACTACCTTTAACTACCACTATGACTACAACTAAAAAGAAGTAGCATTTAGCGTCAGTTAGTGGTAGTAGGTGGAAGTTAGTGGTAGTCGTAGTGGGTGGATGCGTGTGATTGAAAGGCCTGCCAGAGGCCTCACATTCATGTAGCTTACAGAGAAATTAATCTCGTGCCAGTGGCTTTGCAAAGCCTACAAAGAAACTAATCTCGTGCCAGAGGCTTTGCTAATTTTTTGCGGTTTACAAGGAAATTAATCCCGTGCCAGAGGCCGTTCATGAATGGCACCTCCAGAGGCCTCTCAATCACATGCCTTCACCCACTATGACTACCACTAGCTACCGCTAGCTGCCACTAACTAACGCAAAATACTACTACTACTACTAATAATAATAATACTACAACAACTACTACAACTACTACTACTACTACTACTAATAATAATAATAATACTACAACAACTACTACAACTAATACTAATACTACAACAACTACTAATACTTCTACAACTACTACCAGTACTACCACTACTACTACTAATACTACAACTACAACAACTACTACTACCAGTACTACCAGTACTACTAATACTACTATTACTACTAACACTTCTATTAAAAGCACTACGCACTGCTGCTCTACAAAAGACAGCAAGGTTACCTTTTTTTTTTTTGCGTGGGAATGTGGGAAATCTTGCCTAAGACATTTGTGGGGTCCGCACTCCACAATAGTGTGGGATTCTTACCCACTAAAACCCACACACCCTTCTCCCACGACGTATGTCTTCACCCCGGAACCAGTTGGGCTTTACAGTATTTCAGGGGTGTGTCATCGGAAAATACTTTTTTTTAGCGTATGGCTTTTAGTGCCGGGAGTGTCCGAGGTCATGTTCGGCTCGCCAGTTTTTGTAGCTGCTTCGAGACGGACACCCAATGGGAGAGCTACAAGTACCGTTGGGGAGGGAAGTTGGAAGGTAGCGGCTGTGGCCTATAGTTATGGACCAACGCCGGCATTTGCCTCGAAGGAAGATGGGAAACCACAGAAGACCATCTTCAAGATTGCCGGCGGGGGGATTCGAACCTCCTCGCCTACCGGATGTGAGCGACTGCCAGCAGTCATGCCGTAACGACCACGGCTAACTCACCCGGTATTCTGATATTGAGAAACGGTCATATTATTTAAACTTCGTATTATATATTCTTTTCGATCCATAAAATTAAACTTCTATACAAAACTATATGTATTTTGCCATCTATTGGATCTGGGGTGAACTATGCAATGACAAGTTAGCAACGTGGGACTAAAAGTCCAAACAGTTCCGTAAACAGTTGCTAGATGGCGTTAGTGCGGTGGTAGGTTTGCATTTTATTTCGTTTTGTAGTATGGAAATCTCATTCTTTGTTTCCTTCATCAGTTCACTTATTGCCGGTTTTCAATTTAGAATATGCTCGTTAACCTACCACTAACAAGGAATTACGTTAAATGGCCAAATCTGGACACTGAACTCTCTAAAACATATTTAATGTGGCGGGAATGCGCATCTCACAATCTACGCATGCGCGAGAGCCGTAAATCTTATTTAAGTAATTGCGAACCCGAATGGCCTTAGCGGTTTGCTGATGTAAAATCCTGGTAGAGGCCAGCCACTTTAAAGATGCTTTAGAGAGTTGAGTGGCCATATTTGGCCATTTAACGTAATAACTTGTTAGTGGTAAGTTAACGGGCATATTCTAAATTGAAAACCGGCAAGAAGTGAACTGATGAAAGAAACAAAGAGAGAGATTTCCTTACTACTCAAGTGACTCCTTATCCCGGGAGTCATTCGGTCGCCAGAGCCTCGTTAGTCTAAAGCAGGGTGCACCGCGTGCAGGTGAGGTTGACATTTGAGTAGGATTCCTACTCCTTGCATCCCCAACTACTCTACCACTAGCATCTCTACAAGCACTAATACTACCAACCAGAACTACTAAAAGCACTAATACTACTCAACAGCACTACAACAAGCAATACTATTACTAGGACAAGAATAAAACTATTCCTACTATAAAAACTACTACTACAAGCATTACTACTAGCCTATCTCCCTTTAGATGACCTCACTGTCCGGCCCCATAAAACAACAACTAGTACTACCTTTAACTACCACTATGACTACAACTAAAAAGAAGTAGCATTTAGCGTCAGTTAGTGGTAGTAGGTGGAAGTTAGTGGTAGTCGTAGTGGGTGGATGCGTGTGATTGAAAGGCCTGCCAGAGGCCTCACATTCATGTAGCTTACAGAGAAATTAATCTCGTGTCAGTGGCTTTGCAAAGCCTACAAAGAAACTAATCTCGTGCCAGAGGCTTTGCTAATTTTTTGCGGCTTACAAGGAAATTAATCCCGTGCCAGAGGCCGTTCATGAATGGCACCTCCAGAGGCCTCTCAATCACATGCCTTCACCCACTATGACTACCACTAGCTACCGCTAGCTGCCACTAACTAACGCAAAATACTACTACTACTACTAATAATAATAATAATACTACAACAACTACTACAACAACTACTACTACTACTACTACTACTAATAATAATAATAATACTACAACAACTACTACAACTACTACTAATACTACAACAACTACTAATACTTCTACAACTACTACCAGTACTACCACTACTACTACTAATACTACAACTACAACTACTACTACTACCAGTACTACCAGTACTACTACTACTACTATTACTACTAACACTTCTATTAAAAGCACTACGCACTGCTGCTCTACAAAAGACAGCAAGGTTACTTTTTTTTTTTTTTTTTTTTTTTTTTTGCGTGGGAATGTGGGAAATCTTGCCTAAGACATTTGTGGGGGTCCGCACTCCACAATAGTGTGGGATTCTTACCCTCTAAAATCCACACACCCTTCTCCCACGACGTATGTCTTCACCCCGGAACCAGTTGGGCTTTACAGAATTTCCGGGGTGTGTCATCGGAAAATACTTTTTTTTAGCGTATGGCTTTTTGTGCCGGGAGTGCCCGAGGTCATGTTCGGCTCGCCAGTTTTTGTAGCTGCTTCGAGACGGACACCCAATGGGTGAGCTACAAGTACCGTTGGGGAGGGAAGTTGGAAGGTAGCGGCTGTGGCCTATAGTTATGGACCAACGCCGGCATTTGCCTCGAAGGAAGATGGGAAACCACAGAAGACCATCTTCAAGATTGCCGGCGGGGGGATTCGAACCTCCTCGCCTACCGGATGTGAGCGACTGCCAGCAGTCATGCCGTAACGACCACGGCTAACTCACCCGGTATTCTGATATTGAGAAACGATCATATTATTTAAACTTCGTATTATATATTCTTTTCGATCCATAAAATTAAACTTCTATACAAAACTATATGTATTTTGCCATCTATTGGATCTGGGGTGAACTATGCAATGACAAGTTAGCAACGTGGGACTAAAAGTCCAAACAGTTCCGTAAACAGTTGCTAGATGGCGTTAGTGCGGTGGTAGGTTTGCATTTTATTTCGTTTAGTAGTATGGAAATCTCATTCTTTGTTTCCTTCATCAGTTCACTTATTGCCGGTTTTCAATTTAGAATATGCTCGTTAACCTACCACTAACAAGGAATTACGTTAAATGGCCAAATCTGGACACTGAACTCTCTAAAACATATTTAATGTGGCGGGAATGCGCATCTCACAATCTACGCATGCGCGAGAGCCGTAAATCTTATTTAAGTAATTGCGAACCCGAATGGCCTTAGCGGTTTGCTGATGTAAAATCCTGGTAGAGGCCAGCCACTTTAAAGATGCTTTAGAGAGTTGAGTGGCCATATTTGGCCATTTAACGTAATAACTTGTTAGTGGTAAGTTAACGGGCATATTCTAAATTGAAAACCGGCAAGAAGTGAACTGATGAAAGAAACAAAGAGAGAGATTTCCTTACTACTCAAGTGACTCCTTATCCCGGGAGTCATTCGGTCGCCAGAGCCTCGTTAGTCTAAAGCAGGGTGCACCGCGTGCAGGTGAGGTTGACATTTGAGTAGGATTCCTACTCCTTGCATCCCCAACTACTCTACCACTAGCATCTCTACAAGCACTAATACTACCAACCAGAACTACTAAAAGCACTAATACTACTCAACAGCACTACAACAAGCAATACTATTACTAGGACAAGAATAAACCTATTCCTACTATAAAAACTACTACTACAAGCATTACTACTAGCCTATCTCCCTTTAGATGACCTCACTGTCCGGCCCCATAAAACAACAACTAGTACTACCTTTAACTACCACTATGACTACAACTAAAAAGAAGTAGCATTTAGCGTCAGTTAGTGGTAGTAGGTGGAAGTTAGTGGTAGTCGTAGTGGGTGGATGCGTGTGATTGAAAGGCCTGCCAGAGGCCTCACATTCATGTAGCTTACAGAGAAATTAATCTCGTGCCAGTGGCTTTGCAAAGCCTACAAAGAAACTAATCTCGTGCCAGAGGCTTTGCTAATTTTTTGCGGTTTACAAGGAAATTAATCCCGTGCCAGAGGCCGTTCATGAATGGCACCTCCAGAGGCCTCTCAATCACATGCCTTCACCCACTATGACTACCACTAGCTACCGCTAGCTGCCACTAACTAACGCAAAATACTACTACTACTACTAATAATAATAATACTACAACAACTACTACAACTACTACTACTACTACTACTAATAATAATAATAATAATACTACAACAACTACTACAACTAATACTAATACTACAACAACTACTAATACTTCTACAACTACTACCAGTACTACCACTACTACTACTAATACTACAACTACAACAACTACTACTACCAGTACTACCAGTACTACTACTACTACTATTACTACTAACACTTCTATTAAAAGCACTACGCACTGCTGCTCTACAAAAGACAGCAAGGTTACCTTTTTTTTTGCGTGGGAATGTGGGAAATCTTGCCTAAGACATTTGTGGGGTCCGCACTCCACAATAGTGTGGGATTCTTACCCACTAAAACCCACACACCCTTCTCCCACGACGTATGTCTTCACCCCGGAACCAGTTGGGCTTTACAGTATTTCAGGGGTGTGTCATCGGAAAATACTTTTTTTTAGCGTATGGCTGTTAGTGCCGGGAGTGTCCGAGGTCATGTTCGGCTCGCCAGTTTTTGTAGCTGCTTCGAGACGGACACCCAATGGGAGAGCTACAAGTACCGTTGGGGAGGGAAGTTGGAAGGTAGCGGCTGTGGCCTATAGTTATGGACCAACGCCGGCATTTGCCTCGAAGGAAGATGGGAAACCACAGAAGACCATCTTCAAGATTGCCGGCGGGGGGATTCGAACCTCCTCGCCTACCGGATGTGAGCGACTGCCAGCAGTCATGCCGTAACGACCACGGCTAACTCACCCGGTATTCTGATATTGAGAAACGGTCATATTATTTAAACTTCGTATTATATATTCTTTTCGATCCATAAAATTAAACTTCTATACAAAACTATATGTATTTTGCCATCTATTGGATCTGGGGTGAACTATGCAATGACAAGTTAGCAACGTGGGACTAAAAGTCCAAACAGTTCCGTAAACAGTTGCTAGATGGCGTTAGTGCGGTGGTAGGTTTGCATTTTATTTCGTTTTGTAGTATGGAAATCTCATTCTTTGTTTCCTTCATCAGTTCACTTATTGCCGGTTTTCAATTTAGAATATGCTCGTTAACCTACCACTAACAAGGAATTACGTTAAATGGCCAAATCTGGACACTGAACTCTCTAAAACATATTTAATGTGGCGGGAATGCGCATCTCACAATCTACGCATGCGCGAGAGCCGTAAATCTTATTTAAGTAATTGCGAACCCGAATGGCCTTAGCGGTTTGCTGATGTAAAATCCTGGTAGAGGCCAGCCACTTTAAAGATGCTTTAGAGAGTTGAGTGGCCATATTTGGCCATTTAACGTAATAACTTGTTAGTGGTAAGTTAACGGGCATATTCTAAATTGAAAACCGGCAAGAAGTGAACTGATGAAAGAAACAAAGAGAGAGATTTCCTTACTACTCAAGTGACTCCTTATCCCGGGAGTCATTCGGTCGCCAGAGCCTCGTTAGTCTAAAGCAGGGTGCACCGCGTGCAGGTGAGGTTGACATTTGAGTAGGATTCCTACTCCTTGCATCCCCAACTACTCTACCACTAGCATCTCTACAAGCACTAATACTACCAACCAGAACTACTAAAAGCACTAATACTACTCAACAGCACTACAACAAGCAATACTATTACTAGGACAAGAATAAAACTATTCCTACTATAAAAACTACTACTACAAGCATTACTACTAGCCTATCTCCCTTTAGATGACCTCACTGTCCGGCCCCATTAAACAACAACTAGTACTACCTTTAACTACCACTATGACTACAACTAAAAAGAAGTAGCATTTAGCGTCAGTTAGTGGTAGTAGGTGGAAGTTAGTGGTAGTCGTAGTGGGTGGATGCGTGTGATTGAAAGGCCTGCCAGAGGCCTCACATTCATGTAGCTTACAGAGAAATTAATCTCGTGCCAGTGGCTTTGCAAAGCCTACAAAGAAACTAATCTCGTGCCAGAGGCTTTGCTAATTTTTTGCGGCTTACAAGGAAATTAATCCCGTGCCAGAGGCCGTTCATGAATGGCACCTCCAGAGGCCTCTCAATCACATGCCTTCACCCACTATGACTACCACTAGCTACCGCTAGCTGCCACTAACTAACGCAAAATACTACTACTACTACTACTAATAATAATAATACTACAACAACTACTACAACAACTACTACTACTACTACTACTACTACTAATAATAATACTACAACAACTACTACAACTACTACTAATACTACAACAACTACTAATACTTCTACAACTACTACCAGTACTACCACTACTACTACTAATACTACAACTACAACTACTACTACTACCAGTACTACCAGTACTACCAGTACTACTACTACTACTATTACTACTAACACTTCTATTAAAAGCACTACGCACTGCTGCTCTACAAAAGACAGCAAGGTTACCTTTTTTTTTTTTTTTTTTTTTTGCGTGGGAATGTGGGAAATCTTGCCTAAGACATTTGTGGGGGTCCGCACTCCACAATAGTGTGGGATTCTTACCCTCTAAAACCCACACACCCTTCTCCCACGACGTATGTCTTCACCCCGGAACCAGTTGGGCTTTACAGAATTTCCGGGGTGTGTCATCGGAAAATACTTTTTTTTAGCGTATGGCTTTTTGTGCCGGGAGTGCCCGAGGTCATGTTCGGCTCGCCAGTTTTTGTAGCTGCTTCGAGACGGACACCCAATGGGTGAGCTACAAGTACCGTTGGGGAGGGAAGTTGGAAGGTAGCGGCTGTGGCCTATAGTTATGGACCAACGCCGGCATTTGCCTCGAAGGAAGATGGGAAACCACAGAAGACCATCTTCAAGATTGCCGGCGGGGGGATTCGAACCTCCTCGCCTACCGGATGTGAGCGACTGCCAGCAGTCATGCCGTAACGACCACGGCTAACTCACCCGGTATTCTGATATTGAGAAACGATCATATTATTTAAACTTCGTATTATATATTCTTTTCGATCCATAAAATTAAACTTCTATACAAAACTATATGTATTTTGCCATCTATTGGATCTGGGGTGAACTATGCAATGACAAGTTAGCAACGTGGGACTAAAAGTCCAAACAGTTCCGTAAACAGTTGCTAGATGGCGTTAGTGCGGTGGTAGGTTTGCATTTTATTTCGTTTAGTAGTATGGAAATCTCATTCTTTGTTTCCTTCATCAGTTCACTTATTGCCGGTTTTCAATTTAGAATATGCTCGTTAACCTACCACTAACAAGGAATTACGTTAAATGGCCAAATCTGGACACTGAACTCTCTAAAACATATTTAATGTGGCGGGAATGCGCATCTCACAATCTACGCATGCGCGAGAGCCGTAAATCTTATTTAAGTAATTGCGAACCCGAATGGCCTTAGCGGTTTGCTGATGTAAAATCCTGGTAGAGGCCAGCCACTTTAAAGATGCTTTAGAGAGTTGAGTGGCCATATTTGGCCATTTAACGTAATAACTTGTTAGTGGTAAGTTAACGGGCATATTCTAAATTGAAAACCGGCAAGAAGTGAACTGATGAAAGAAACAAAGAGAGAGATTTCCTTACTACTCAAGTGACTCCTTATCCCGGGAGTCATTCGGTCGCCAGAGCCTCGTTAGTCTAAAGCAGGGTGCACCGCGTGCAGGTGAGGTTGACATTTGAGTAGGATTCCTACTCCTTGCATCCCCAACTACTCTACCACTAGCATCTCTACAAGCACTAATACTACCAACCAGAACTACTAAAAGCACTAATACTACTCAACAGCACTACAACAAGCAATACCATTACTAGGACAAGAATAAAACTATTCCTACTATAAAAACTACTACTACAAGCATTACTACTAGCCTATCTCCCTTTAGATGACCTCACTGTCCGGCCCCATAAAACAACAACTAGTACTACCTTTAACTACCACTATGACTACAACTAAAAAGAAGTAGCATTTAGCGTCAGTTAGTGGTAGTAGGTGGAAGTTAGTGGTAGTCGTAGTGGGTGGATGCGTGTGATTGAAAGGCCTGCCAGAGGCCTCACATTCATGTAGCTTACAGAGAAATTAATCTCGTGCCAGTGGCTTTGCAAAGCCTACAAAGAAACTAATCTCGTGCCAGAGGCTTTGCTAATTTTTTGCGGCTTACAAGGAAATTAATCCCGTGCCAGAGGCCGTTCATGAATGGCACCTCCAGAGGCCTCTCAATCACATGCCTTCACCCACTATGACTACCACTAGCTACCGCTAGCTGCCACTAACTAACGCAAAATACTACTACTACTACTACTAATAATAATACTACAACAACTACTACAACTACTACTACTACTACTAATAATAATAATAATAATACTACAACAACTACTACAACTACTACTAATACTACAACAACTACTAATACTTCTACAACTACTACCAGTACTACCACTACTACTACTAATACTACAACTACAACAACTACTACTACCAGTACTACCAGTACTACTACTACTACTATTACTACTAACACTTCTATTAAAAGCACTACGCACTGCTGCTCTACAAAAGACAGCAAGGTTACCTTTTTTTTTTTTTTTTTTTTGCGTGGGAATGTGGGAAATCTTGCCTAAGACATTTGTTGGGGTCCGCACTCCACAATAGTGTGGGATTCTTACCCACTAAAACCCACACACCCTTCTCCCACGACGTATGTCTTCACCCCGGAACCAGTTGGGCTTTACAGTATTTCAGGGGTGTGTCATCGGAAAATACTTTTTTTAGCGTATGGCTGTTAGTGCCGGGAGTGTCCGAGGTCATGTTCGGCTCGCCAGTTTTTGTAGCTGCTTCGAGACGGACACCCAATGGGTGAGCTACAAGTACAGTTGGGGAGGGAAGTTGGAAGGTAGCGGCTGTGGCCTATAGTTATGGACCAACGCCGGCATTTGCCTCGAAGGAAGATGGGAAACCACAGAAGACCATCTTCAAGAATGCCGGCGGGGGGATTCGAACCTCCTCGCCTACCGGATGTGAGCGACTGCCAGCAGTCATGCCGTAACGACCACGGCTAACTCACCCGGTATTCTGATATTGAGAAACCATCATATTATTTAAACTTCGTATTATATATTCTTTTCGATCCATAAAATTAAACTTCTATACAAAACTATATGTATTTTGCCATCTATTGGATCTGGGGTGAACTATGCAATGACAAGTTAGCAACGTGGGACTAAAAGTCCAAACAGTTCCGTAAACAGTTGCTAGATGGCGTTAGTGCGGTGGTAGGTTTGCATTTTATTTCGTTTAGTAGTATGGAAATCTCATTCTTTGTTTCCTTCATCAGTTCACTTATTGCCGGTTTTCAATTTAGAATATGCTCGTTAATCTACCACTAACAAGGAATTACGTTAAATGGCCAAATCTGGACACTGAACTCTCTAAAACATATTTAATGTGGCGGGAATGCGCATCTCACAATCTACGCATGCGCGAGAGCCGTAAATCTTATTTAAGTAATTGCGAACCCGAATGGCCTTAGCGGTTTGCTGATGTAAAATCCTGGTAGAGGCCAGCCACTTTAAAGATGCTTTAGAGAGTTGAGTGGCCATATTTGGCCATTTAACGTAATAACTTGTTAGTGGTAAGTTAACGGGCATATTCTAAATTGAAAACCGGCAAGAAGTGAACTGATGAAAGAAACAAAGGGAGAGATTTCCTTACTACTCAAGTGACTCCTTATCCCGGGAGTCATTCGGTCGCCAGAGCCTCGTTAGTCTAAAGCAGGGTGCACCGCGTGCAGGTGAGGTTGACATTTGAGTAGGATTCCTACTCCTTTCATCCCCATCTACTCTACCACTAGCATCTCTACAAGCACTAATACTACCAACCAGAACTACTAAAAGCACTAATACTACTCAACAGCACTACAACAAGCAATACTATTACTAGGACAAGAATAAAACTATTCCTACTATAAAAACTACTACTACAAGCATTACTACTAGCCTATCTCCCTTTAGATGACCTCACTGTCCGGCCCCATAAAACAACAACTAGTACTACCTTTAACTACCACTATGACTACAACTAAAAAGAAGTAGCATTTAGCGTCAGTTAGTGGTAGTAGGTGGAAGTTAGTGGTAGTCGTAGTGGGTGGATGCGTGTGATTGAAAGGCCTGCCAGAGGCCTCACATTCATGTAGCTTACAGAGAAATTAATCTCGTGCCAGTGGCTTTGCAAAGCCTACAAAGAAACTAATCTCGTGCCAGAGGCTTTGCTAATTTTTTGCGGCTTACAAGGAAATTAATCCCGTGCCAGAGGCCGTTCATGAATGGCACCTCCAGAGGCCTCTCAATCACATGCCTTCACCCACTATGACTACCACTAGCTACCGCTAGCTGCCACTAACTAACGCAAAATACTACTACTACTAATAATAATAATACTACAACAACTACTACAACTACTACTACTACTACTAATAATAATACTACAACAACTACTACTAATACTACAACAACTACTAATACTTCTACAACTACTACCAGTACTACCACTACTACTACTAATACTACAACTACAACTACTACTACTACCAGTACTACCAGTACTACTACTACTACTATTACTAGTAACACTTCTATTAAAAGCACTACGCACTGCTGCTCTACAAAAGACAGCAAGGTTACCTTTTTTTTTTTTTTTTTTTTTTTTGCGTGGGAATGTGGGAAATCTTGCCTAAGACATTTGTGGGGGTCCGCACTCCACAATAGTGTGGGATTCTTACCCTCTAAAACCCACACACCCTTCTCCCACGACGTATGTCTTCACCCCGGAACCAGTTGGGCTTTACAGTATTTCAGGGGTGTGTCATCGGAAAGTACTTTTTTTTAGCGTATGGCTTTTTGTGCCGGGAGTGTCCGAGGTCATGTTCGGCTCGCCAGTTTTTGTAGCTGCTTCGAGACGGACACCCAATGGGTGAGCTACAAGTACCGTTGGGGAGGGAAGTTGGAAGGTAGCGGCTGTGGCCTATAGTTATGGACCAACGCCGGCATTTGCTTCGAAGGAAGATGGGAAACCACAGAAGACCATCTTCAAGATTGCCGGCGGGGGGATTCGAACCTCCTCGCCTACCGGATGTGAGCGACTGCCAGCAGTCATGCCGTAACGACCACGGCTAACTCACCCGGTATTCTGATATTGAGAAACGATCATATTATTTAAACTTCGTATTATATATTCTTTTCGATCCATAAAATTAAACTTCTATACAAAACTATATGTATTTTGCCATCTATTGGATCTGGGGTGAACTATGCAATGACAAGTTAGCAACGTGGGACTAAAAGTCCAAACAGTTCCGTAAACAGTTGCTAGATGGCGTTAGTGCGGTGGTAGGTTTGCATTTTATTTCGTTTAGTAGTATGGAAATCTCATTCTTTGTTTCCTTCATCAGTTCACTTATTGCCGGTTTTCAATTTAGAATATGCTCGTTAACCTACCACTAACAAGGAATTACGTTAAATGGCCAAATCTGGACACTGAACTCTCTAAAACATATTTAATGTGGCGGGAATGCGCATCTCACAATCTACGCATGCGCGAGAGCCGTAAATCTTATTTAAGTAATTGCGAACCCGAATGGCCTTAGCGGTTTGCTGATGTAAAATCCTGGTAGAGGCCAGCCACTTTAAAGATGCTTTAGAGAGTTGAGTGGCCATATTTGGCCATTTAACGTAATAACTTGTTAGTGGTAAGTTAACGGGCATATTCTAAATTGAAAACCGGCAAGAAGTGAACTGATGAAAGAAACAAAGAGAGAGATTTCCTTACTACTCAAGTGACTCCTTATCCCGGGAGTCATTCGGTCGCCAGAGCCTCGTTAGTCTAAAGCAGGGTGCACCGCGTGCAGGTGAGGTTGACATTTGAGTAGGATTCCTACTCCTTGCATCCCCAACTACTCTACCACTAGCATCTCTACAAGCACTAATACTACCAACCAGAACTACTAAAAGCACTAATACTACTCAACAGCACTACAACAAGCAATACCATTACTAGGACAAGAATAAAACTATTCCTACTATAAAAACTACTACTACAAGCATTACTACTAGCCTATCTCCCTTTAGATGACCTCACTGTCCGGCCCCATAAAACAACAACTAGTACTACCTTTAACTACCACTATGACTACAACTAAAAAGAAGTAGCATTTAGCGTCAGTTAGTGGTAGTAGGTGGAAGTTAGTGGTAGTCGTAGTGGGTGGATGCGTGTGATTGAAAGGCCTGCCAGAGGCCTCACATTCATGTAGCTTACAGAGAAATTAATCTCGTGCCAGTGGCTTTGCAAAGCCTACAAAGAAACTAATCTCGTGCCAGAGGCTTTGCTAATTTTTTGCGGCTTACAAGGAAATTAATCCCGTGCCAGAGGCCGTTCATGAATGGCACCTCCAGAGGCCTCTCAATCACATGCCTTCACCCACTATGACTACCACTAGCTACCGCTAGCTGCCACTAACTAACGCAAAATACTACTACTACTACTAATAATAATAATACTACAACAACTACTACAACTACTACTACTACTACTACTAATAATAATAATAATACTACAACAACTACTACAACTACTACTAATACTACAACAACTACTAATACTTCTACAACTACTACCAGTACTACCACTACTACTACTAATACTACAACTACAACAACTACTACTACCAGTACTACCAGTACTACTACTACTACTATTACTACTAACACTTCTATTAAAAGCACTACGCACTGCTGCTCTACAAAAGACAGCAAGGTTACCTTTTTTTTTTTTTTTGCGTGGGAATGTGGGAAATCTTGCCTAAGACATTTGTGGGGGTCCGCACTCCACAATAGTGTGGGATTCTTACCCACTAAAACCCACACACCCTTCTCCCACGATGTTGTCTTCACCCCGGAACCAGTTGGGCTTTACAGTATTTCAGGGGTGTGTCATCGGAAAATACTTTTTTTTTAGCGTATGGCTTTTAGTGCCGGGAGTGTCCGAGGTCATGTTCGGCCCGCCAGTTTTTGTAGCTGCTTCGAGACGGACACCCAATGGGTGAGCTACAAGTACAGTTGGGGAGGGAAGTTGGAAGGTAGCGGCTGTGGCCTATAGTTATGGACCAACGCCGGCATTTGCCTCGAAGGAAGATGGGAAACCACAGAAGACCATCTTCAAGAATGCCGGCGGGGGGATTCGAACCTCCTCGCCTACCGGATGTGAGCGACTGCCAGCAGTCATGCCGTAACGACCACGGCTAACTCACCCGGTATTCTGATATTGAGAAACCATCATATTATTTAAACTTCGTATTATATATTCTTTTCGATCCATAAAATTAAACTTCTATACAAAACTATATGTATTTTGCCATCTATTGGATCTGGGGTGAACTATGCAATGACAAGTTAGCAACGTGGGACTAAAAGTCCAAACAGTTCCGTAAACAGTTGCTAGATGGCGTTAGTGCGGTGGTAGGTTTGCATTTTATTTCGTTTAGTAGTATGGAAATCTCATTCTTTGTTTCCTTCATCAGTTCACTTATTGCCGGTTTTCAATTTAGAATATGCTCGTTAATCTACCACTAACAAGGAATTACGTTAAATGGCCAAATCTGGACACTGAACTCTCTAAAACATATTTAATGTGGCGGGAATGCGCATCTCACAATCTACGCATGCGCGAGAGCCGTAAATCTTATTTAAGTAATTGCGAACCCGAATGGCCTTAGCGGTTTGCTGATGTAAAATCCTGGTAGAGGCCAGCCACTTTAAAGATGCTTTAGAGAGTTGAGTGGCCATATTTGGCCATTTAACGTAATAACTTGTTAGTGGTAAGTTAACGGGCATATTCTAAATTGAAAACCGGCAAGAAGTGAACTGATGAAAGAAACAAAGAGAGAGATTTCATTACTACTCAAGTGACTCCTTATCCCGGGAGTCATTCGGTCGCCAGAGCCTCGTTAGTCTAAAGCAGGGTGCACCGCGTGCAGGTGAGGTTGACATTTGAGTAGGATTCCTACTCCTTTCATCCCCATCTACTCTACCACTAGCATCTCTACAAGCACTAATACTACCAACCAGAACTACTAAAAGCACTAATACTACTCAACAGCACTACAACAAGCAATACTATTACTAGGACAAGAATAAAACTATTCCTACTATAAAAACTACTACTACAAGCATTACTACTAGCCTATCTCCCTTTAGATGACCTCACTGTCCGGCCCCATAAAACAACCACTAGTACTACCTTTAACTACCACTATGACTACAACTAAAAAGAAGTAGCATTTAGCGTCAGTTAGTGGTAGTAGGTGGAAGTTAGTGGTAGTCGTAGTGGGTGGATGCGTGTGATTGAAAGGCCTGCCAGAGGCCTCACATTCATGTAGCTTACAGAGAAATTAATCTCGTGCCAGTGGCTTTGCAAAGCCTACAAAGAAACTAATCTCGTGCCAGAGGCTTTGCTAATTTTTTGCGGCTTACAAGGAAATTAATCCCGTGCCAGAGGCCGTTCATGAATGGCACCTCCAGAGGCCTCTCAATCACATGCCTTCACCCACTATGACTACCACTAGCTACCGCTAGCTGCCACTAACTAACGCAAAATACTACTACTACTACTAATAATAATAATAATACTACAACAACTACTACAACAACTACTACTACTACTACTACTAATAATAATAATAATACTACAACAACTACTACAACTACTACTAATACTACAACAACTACTAATACTTCTACAACTACTACCAGTACTACCACTACTACTACTAATACTACAACTACAACTACTACTACTACCAGTACTACCAGTACTACTACTACTACTATTACTACTAACACTTCTATTAAAAGCACTACGCACTGCTGCTCTACAAAAGACAGCAAGGTTACCTTTTTTTTTTTTTTGCGTGGGAATGTGGGAAATTTTGCCTAAGACATTTGTGGGGGTCCGCACTCCACAATAGTGTGGGATTCTTACCCACTAAAACCCACACACCCTTCTCCCACGACGTATGTCTTCACCCCGGAACCAGTTGGGCTTTACAGTATTTCAGGGGTGTGTCATCGGAAAATACTTTTTTTTAGCGTATGGCTTTTTGTGCCGGGAGTGTCCGAGGTCATGTTCGGCTCGCCAGTTTTTGTAGCTGCTTCGAGACGGACACCCAATGGGTGAGCTACAAGTACCGTTGGGGAGGGAAGTTGGAAGGTAGCGGCTGTGGCCTATAGTTATGGACCAACGCCGGCATTTGCCTCGAAGGAAGATGGGAAACCACAGAAGACCATCTTCAAGATTGCCGGCGGGGGGATTCGAACCTCCTCGCCTACCGGATGTGAGCGACTGCCAGCAGTCATGCCGTAACGACCACGGCTAACTCACCCGGTATTCTGATATTGAGAAACGATCATATTATTTAAACTTCGTATTATATATTCTTTTCGATCCATAAAATTAAACTTCTATACAAAACTATATGTATTTTGCCATCTATTGGATCTGGGGTGAACTATGCAATGACAAGTTAGCAACGTGGGACTAAAAGTCCAAACAGTTCCGTAAACAGTTGCTAGATGGCGTTAGTGCGGTGGTAGGTTTGCATTTTATTTCGTTTAGTAGTATGGAAATCTCATTCTTTGTTTCCTTCATCAGTTCACTTATTGCCGGTTTTCAATTTAGAATATGCTCGTTAACCTACCACTAACAAGGAATTACGTTAAATGGCCAAATCTGGACACTGAACTCTCTAAAACATATTTAATGTGGCGGGAATGCGCATCTCACAATCTACGCATGCGCGAGAGCCGTAAATCTTATTTAAGTAATTGCGAACCCGAATGGCCTTAGCGGTTTGCTGATGTAAAATCCTGGTAGAGGCCAGCCACTTTAAAGATGCTTTAGAGAGTTGAGTGGCCATATTTGGCCATTTAAAGTAATAACTTGTTAGTGGTAAGTTAACGGGCATATTCTAAATTGAAAACCGGCAAGAAGTGAACTGATGAAAGAAACAAAGAGAGAGATTTCCTTACTACTCAAGTGACTCCTTATCCCGGGAGTCATTCGGTCGCCAGAGCCTCGTTAGTCTAAAGCAGGGTGCACCGCGTGCAGGTGAGGTTGACATTTGAGTAGGATTCCTACTCCTTGCATCCCCAACTACTCTACCACTAGCATCTCTACAAGCACTAATACTACCAACCAGAACTACTAAAAGCACTAATACTACTCAACAGCACTACAACAAGCAATACTATTACTAGGACAAGAATAAAACTATTCCTACTATAAAAACTACTACTACAAGCATTACTACTAGCCTATCTCCCTTTAGATGACCTCACTGTCCGGCCCCATAAAACAACAACTAGTACTACCTTTAACTACCACTATGACTACAACTAAAAGAAGTAGCATTTAGCGTCAGTTAGTGGTAGTAGGTGGAAGTTAGTGGTAGTCGTAGTGGGTGGATGCGTGTGATTGAAAGGCCTGCCAGAGGCCTCACATTCATGTAGCTTACAGAGAAATTAATCTCGTGCCAGTGGCTTTGCAAAGCCTACAAAGAAACTAATCTCGTGCCAGAGGCTTTGCTAATTTTTTGCGGCTTACAAGGAAATTAATCCCGTGCCAGAGGCCGTTCATGAATGGCACCTCCAGAGGCCTCTCAATCACATGCCTTCACCCACTATGACTACCACTAGCTACCGCTAGCTGCCACTAACTAACGCAAAATACTACTACTACTACTAATAATAATAATACTACAACAACTACTACAACTACTACTACTACTACTACTAATAATAATAATAATACTACAACAACTACTACTAATACTTCTACAACTACTAATACTTCTACAACTACTACCAGTACTACCACTACTACTACTAATACTACAACTACAACTACTACTACTACCAGTACTACCAGTACTACTACTACTACTATTACTACTAACACTTCTATTAAAAGCACTACGCACTGCTGCTCTACAAAAGACAGCAAGGTTACCTTTTTTTTTTGCGTGGGAATGTGGGAAATCTTGCCTAAGACATTTGTGGGGTCCGCACTCCACAATAGTGTGGGATTCTTACCCACTAAAACCCACACACCCTTCTCCCACGACGTATGTCTTCACCCCGGAACCAGTTGGGCTTTACAGTATTTCAGGGGTGTGTCATCGGAAAATACTTTTTTTTAGCGTATGGCTTTTAGTGCCGGGAGTGTCCGAGGTCATGTTCGGTTCGCCAGTTTTTGTAGCTGCTTCGAGACGGACACCCAATGGGTGAGCTACAAGTACCGTTGGGGAGGGAATTTGGAAGGTAGCGGCTGTGGCCTATAGTTATGGACCAACGCCGGCATTTGCCTCGAAGGAAGATGGGAAACCACAGAAGACCATCTTCAAGATTGCCGGCGGGGGGATTCGAACCTCCTCGCCTACCGGATGTGAGCGACTGCCAGCAGTCATGCCGTAACGACCACGGCTAACTCACCCGGTATTCTGATATTGAGAAACGATCATATTATTTAAACTTCGTATTATATATTCTTTTCGATCCATAAAATTAAACTTCTATACAAAACTATATGTATTTTGCCATCTATTGGAACTGGGGTGAACTATGCAATGACAAGTTAGCAACGTGGGACTAAAAGTCCAAACAGTTCCGTAAACAGTTGCTAGATGGCGTTAGTGCGGTGGTAGGTTTGCATTTTATTTCGTTTTGCAGTATGGAAATCTCATTCTTTGTTTCCTTCATCAGTTCACTTATTGCCGGTTTTCAATTTAGAATATGCTCGTTAACCTACCACTAACAAGGAATTACGTTAAATGGCCAAATCTGGACACTGAACTCTCTAAAACATATTTAATGTGGCGGGAATGCGCATCTCACAATCTACGCATGCGCGAGAGCCGTAAATCTTATTTAAGTAATTGCGAACCCGAATGGCCTTAGCGGTTTGCTGATGTAAAATCCTGGTAGAGGCCAGCCACTTTAAAGATGCTTTAGAGAGTTGAGTGGCCATATTTGGCCATTTAACGTAATAACTTGTTAGTGGTAAGTTAACGGGCATATTCTAAATTGAAAACCGGCAAGAAGTGAACTGATGAAAGAAACAAAGAGAGAGATTTCCTTACTACTCAAGTGACTCCTTATCCCGGGAGTCATTCGGTCGCCAGAGCCTCGTTAGTCTAAAGCAGGGTGCACCGCGTGCAGGTGAGGTTGACATTTGAGTAGGATTCCTACTCCTTGCATCCCCAACTACTCTACCACTAGCATCTCTACAAGCACTAATACTACCAACCAGAACTACTAAAAGCACTAATACTACTCAACAGCACTACAACAAGCAATACTATTACTAGGACAAGAATAAAACTATTCCTACTATAAAAACTACTACTACAAGCATTACTACTAGCCTATCTCCCTTTAGATGACCTCACTGTCCGGCCCCATAAAACAACAACTAGTACTACCTTTAACTACCACTATGACTACAACTAAAAAGAAGTAGCATTTAGCGTCAGTTAGTGGTAGTAGGTGGAAGTTAGTGGTAGTCGTAGTGGGTGGATGCGTGTGATTGAAAGGCCTGCCAGAGGCCTCACATTCATGTAGCTTACAGAGAAATTAATCTCGTGCCAGTGGCTTTGCAAAGCCTACAAAGAAACTAATCTCGTGCCAGAGGCTTTGCTAATTTTTTGCGGCTTACAAGGAAATTAATCCCGTGCCAGAGGCCGTTCATGAATGGCACCTCCAGAGGCCTCTCAATCACATGCCTTCACCCACTATGACTACCACTAGCTACCGCTAGCTGCCACTAACTAACGCAAAATACTACTACTACTACTAATAATAATAATACTACAACAACTACTACAACTACTACTACTACTACTAATAATAATAATAATAATACTACAACAACTACTACTAATACTACAACAACTACTAATACTTCTACAACTACTACCAGTATTACCACTACTACTACTAATACTACAACTACAACAACTACTACTACCAGAACTACCAGTACTACTACTACTATTACTACTAACACTTCTATTAAAAGCACTACGCACTGCTGCTCTACAAAAGAGAGCAAGGTTACCTTTTTTTTTTTTTTTTTTTTGCGTGGGAATGTGGGAAATCTTGCCTAAGACATTTGTGGGGGTCCGCACTCCACAATAGTGTGGGATTCTTACCCACTAAAACCCACACACCCTTCTCCCACGACGTATGTCTTCACCCCGGAACCAGTTGGGCTTTACAGTATTTCAGGGGTGTGTCATCGGAAAATACTTTTTTTAGCGTATGGCTTTTAGTGCCGGGAGTGTCCGAGGTCATGTTCGGCTCGCCAGTTTTTGTAGCTGCTTCGAGACGGACACCCAATGGGTGAGCTACAAGTACCGTTGGGGAGGGAAGTTGGAAGGTAGCGGCTGTGGCCTATAGTTATGGACCAACGCCGGCATTTGCCTCGAAGGAAGATGGGAAACCACAGAAGACCATCTTCAAGATTGCCGGCGGGGGGATTCGAACCTCCTCGCCTACCGGATGTGAGCGACTGCCAGCAGTCATGCCGTAACGACCACGGCTAACTCACCCGGTATTCTGATATTGAGAAACGATCATATTATTTAAACTTCGTATTATATATTCTTTTCGATCCATAAAATTAAACTTCTATACAAAACTATATGTATTTTGCCATCTATTGGATCTGGGGTGAACTATGCAATGACAAGTTAGCAACGTGGGACTAAAAGTCCAAACAGTTCCGTAAACAGTTGCTAGATGGGTTTGCATTTTATTTCGTTTAGTAGTATGGAAATCTCATTCTTTGTTTCCTTCATCAGTTCACTTATTGCCGGTTTTCAATTTAGAATATGCTCGTTAACCTACCACTAACAAGGAATTACGTTAAATGGCCAAATCTGGACACTGAACTCTCTAAAACATATTTAATGTGGCGGGAATGCGCATCTCACAATCTACGCATGCGCGAGAGCCGTAAATCTTATTTAAGTAATTGCGAACCCGAATGGCCTTAGCGGTTTGCTGATGTAAAATCCTGGTAGAGGCCAGCCACTTTAAAGATGCTTTAGAGAGTTGAGTGGCCATATTTGGCCATTTAACGTAATAACTTGTTAGTGGTAAGTTAACGGGCATATTCTAAATTGAAAACCGGCAAGAAGTGAACTGATGAAAGAAACAAAGAGAGAGATTTCCTTACTACTCAAGTGACTCCTTATCCCGGGAGTCATTCGGTCGCCAGAGCCTCGTTAGTCTAAAGCAGGGTGCACCGCGTGCAGGTGAGGTTGACATTTGAGTAGGATTCCTACTCCTTGCATCCCCATCTACTCTACCACTAGCATCTCTACAAGCACTAATACTACCAACCAGAACTACTAAAAGCACTAATACTACTCAACAGCACTACAACAAGCAATACTATTACTAGGACAAGAATAAAACTATTCCTACTATAAAAACTACTACTACAAGCATTACTACTAGCCTATCTCCCTTTAGATGACCTCACTGTCCGGCCCCATAAAACAACAACTAGTACTACCTTTAACTACCACTATGACTACAACTAAAAAGAAGTAGCATTTAGCGTCAGTTAGTGGTAGTAGGTGGACGTTAGTGGTAGTCGTAGTGGGTGGATGCGTGTGATTGAAAGGCCTGCCAGAGGCCTCACATTCATGTAGCTTACAGAGAAATTAATCTCGTGCCAGTGGCTTTGCAAAGCCTACAAAGAAACTAATCTCGTGCCAGAGGCTTTGCTAATTTTTTGCGGCTCACAAGGAAATTAATCCCGTGCCAGAGGCCGTTCATGAATGGCACCTCCAGAGGCCTCTCAATCACATGCCTTCACCCACTATGACTACCACTAGCTACCGCTAGCTGCCACTAACTAACTCAAAATACTACTACTACTACTAATAATAATACTATAACAACTACTACAACTATTACTACTACTACTACTAATAATAATAATAATACTACAACAACTACTACAACTACTACTAATACTACAACAACTACTAATACTTCTACAACTACTACCAGTACTACCACTACTACTACTAATACTACAACTACAACAACTACTACTACCAGTACTACCAGTACTACTACTACTACTATTACTACTAACACTTCTATTAAAAGCACTACGCACTGCTGCTCTACAAAAGACAGCAATGTTAACCTTTTTTTTTTTTGCGTGGGAATGTGGGAAATCTTGCCTAAGACATTTGTGGGGGTCCGCACTCCACAATAGTGTGGGATTCTTACCCACTAAAACCCACACACCCTTCTCCCACGACGTATGTCTTCACCCCGGAACCAGTTGGGCTTTACAGTATTTCAGGGGTGTGTCATCGGAAAATACTTTTTTTTAGCGTATGGCTTTTAGTGCCGGGAGTGTCCGAGGTCATGTTCGGCTCGCCAGTTTTTGTAGCTGCTTCGAGACGGACACCCAATGGGTGAGCTACAAGTACCGTTGGGGAGGGAAGTTGGAAGGTAGCGGCTGTGGCCTATAGTTATGGACCAACGCCGGCATTTGCCTCGAAGGAAGATGGGAAACCACAGAAGACCATCTTCAAGATTGCCGGCGGGGGGATTCGAACCTCCTCGCCTACCGGATGTGAGCGACTGCCAGCAGTCATGCCGTAACGACCACGGCTAACTCACCCGGTATTCTGATATTGAGAAACGATCTTATTATTTAAACTTCGTATTATATATTCTTTTCGATCCATAAAATTAAACTTCTATACAAAACTATATGTATTTTGCCATCTATTGGATCTGGGGTGAACTATGCAATGACAAGTTAGCAACGTGGGACTAAAAGTCCAAACAGTTCCGTAAACAGTTGCTAGATGGCGTTAGTGCGGTGGTAGGTTTGCATTTTATTTCGTTTAGTAGTATGGAAATCTCATTCTTTGTTTCCTTCATCAGTTCACTTATTGCCGGTTTTCAATTTAGAATATGCTCGTTAACTTACCACTAACAAGGAATTACGTTAAATGGCCAAATTGGACACTGAACTCTCTAAAACATATTTAATGTGGCGGGAATGCGCATCTCACAATCTACGCATGCGCGAGAGCCGTAAATCTTATTTAAGTAATTGCGAACCCGAATGGCCTTAGCGGTTTGCTGATGTAAAATCCTGGTAGAGGCCAGCCACTTTAAAGATGCTTTAGAGAGTTGAGTGGCCATATTTGGCCATTTAACGTAATAACTTGTTAGTGGTAAGTTAACGGGCATATTCTAAATTGAAAACCGGCAAGAAGTGAACTGATGAAAGAAACAAAGAGAGAGATTTCCTTACTACTCAAGTGACTCCTTATCCCGGGAGTCATTCGGTCGCCAGAGCCTCGTTAGTCTAAAGCAGGGTGCACCGCGTGCAGGTGAGGTTGACATTTGAGTAGGATTCCTACTCCTTGCATCCCCAACTACTCTACCACTAGCATCTCTACAAGCACTAATACTACCAACCAGAACTACTAAAAGCACTAATACTACTCAACAGCACTACAACAAGCAATACTATTACTAGGACAAGAATAAAACTATTCCTACTATAAAAACTACTACTACAAGCATTACTACTAGCCTATCTCCCTTTAGATGACCTCACTGTCCGGCCCCATAAAACAACAACTAGTACTACCTTTAACTACCACTATGACTACAACTAAAAAGAAGTAGCATTTAGCGTCAGTTAGTGGTAGTAGGTGGAAGTTAGTGGTAGTCGTAGTGGGTGGATGCGTGTGATTGAAAGGCCTGCCAGAGGCCTCACATTCATGTAGCTTACAGAGAAATTAATCTCGTGCCAGTGGCTTTGCAAAGCCTACAAAGAAACTAATCTCGTGCCAGAGGCTTTGCTAATTTTTTGCGGCTTACAAGGAAATTAATCCCGTGCCAGAGGCCGTTCATGAATGGCACCTCCAGAGGCCTCTCAATCACATGCCTTCACCCACTATGACTACCACTAGCTACCGCTAGCTGCCACTAACTAACGCAAAATACTACTACTACTACTACTAATAATAATACTACAACAACTACTACAACTATTACTACTACTACTACTAATAATAATAATAATACTACAACAACTACTACAACTACTACTAATACTACAACAACTACTAATACTTCTACAACTACTACCAGTACTACCACTACTACTACTAATACTACAACTACAACAACTACTACTACCAGTACTACCAGTACTACTACTACTACTATTACTACTAACACTTCTATTAAAAGCACTACGCACTGCTGCTCTACAAAAGACAGCAAGGTTACCTTTTTTTTTTTTTGCGTGGGAATGTGGGAAATCTTGCCTAAGACATTTGTGGGGGTCCGCACTCCACAATAGTGTGGGATTCTTACCCACTAAAACCCACACACCCTTCTCCCACGACGTATGTCTTCACCCCGGAACCAGTTGGGCTTTACAGTATTTCAGGGGTGTGTCATCGGAAAATACTTTCTTTTAGCGTATGGCTTTTAGTGCCGGGAGTGTCCGAGGTCATGTTCGGCTCGCCAGTTTTTGTAGCTGCTTCGAGACGGACACCCAATGGGTGAGCTACAAGTACCGTTGGGGAGGGAAGTTGGAAGGTAGCGGCTGTGGCCTATAGTTATGGACCAACGCCGGCATTTGCCTCGAAGGAAGATGGGAAACCACAGAAGACCATCTTCAAGATTGCCGGCGGGGGGATTCGAACCTCCTCGCCTACCGGATGTGAGCGACTGCCAGCAGTCATGCCGTAACGACCACGGCTAACTCACCCGGTATTCTGATATTGAGAAACGATCATATTATTTAAACTTCGTATTATATATTCTTTTCGATCCATAAAATTAAACTTCTATACAAAACTATATGTATTTTGCCATCTATTGGATCTGGGGTGAACTATGCAATGACAAGTTAGCAACGTGGGACTAAAAGTCCAAACAGTTCCGTAAACAGTTGCTAGATGGCGTTAGTGCGGTGGTAGGTTTGCATTTTATTTCGTTTAGTAGTATGGAAATCTCATTCTTTGTTTCCTTCATCAGTTCACTTATTGCCGGTTTTCAATTTAGAATATGCTCGTTAACCTACCACTAACAAGGAATTACGTTAAATGGCCAAATCTGGACACTGAACTCTAAAACATATTTAATGTGGCGGGAATGCGCATCTCACAATCTACGCATGCGCGAGAGCCGTAAATCTTATTTAAGTAATTGCGAACCCGAATGGCCTTAGCGGTTTGCTGATGTAAATTCCTGGTAGAGGCCAGCCACTTTAAAGATGCTTTAGAGAGTTGAGTGGCCATATTTGGCCATTTAACGTAATAACTTGTTAGTGGTAAGTTAACGGGCATATTCTAAATTGAAAACCGGCAAGAAGTGAACTGATGAAAGAAACAAAGAGAGAGATTTCCTTACTACTCAAGTGACTCCTTATCCCGGGAGTCATTCGGTCGCCAGAGCCTCGTTAGTCTAAAGCAGGGTGCACCGCGTGCAGGTGAGGTTGACATTTGAGTAGGATTCCTACTCCTTGCATCCCCAACTACTCTACCACTAGCATCTCTACAAGCACTAATACTACCAACCAGAACTACTAAAAGCACTAATACTACTCAACAGCACTACAACAAGCAATACTATTACTAGGACAAGAATAAAACTATTCCTACTATAAAAACTACTACTACAAGCATTACTACTAGCCTATCTCCCTTTAGATGACCTCACTGTCCGGCCCCATTAAACAACAACTAGTACTACCTTTAACTACCACTATGACTACAACTAAAAAGAAGTAGCATTTAGCGTCAGTTAGTGGTAGTAGGTGGAAGTTAGTGGTAGTCGTAGTGGGTGGATGCGTGTGATTGAAAGGCCTGCCAGAGGCCTCACATTCATGTAGCTTACAGAGAAATTAATCTCGTGCCAGTGGCTTTGCAAATCCTACAAAGAAACTAATCTCGTGCCAGAGGCTTTGCTAATTTTTTGCGGCTTACAAGGAAATTAATCCCGTGCCAGAGGCCGTTCATGAATGGCACCTCCAGAGGCCTCTCAATCACATGCCTTCACCCACTATGACTACCACTAGCTACCGCTAGCTGCCACTAACTAACGCAAAATACTACTACTACTACTAATAATAATAATACTACAACAACTACTACAACTATTACTACTACTACTACTACTAATAATAATAATAATACTACAACAACTACTACAACTACTACTAATACTACAACAACTACTAATACTTCTACAACTACTACCAGTACTACCACTACTACTACTAATACTACAACTACAACAACTACTACTACCAGTACTACCAGTACTACTACTACTACTATTACTACTAACACTTCTATTAAAAGCACTACGCACTGCTGCTCTACAAAAGACAGCAAGGTTACCTTTTTTTTTTTTTTTTTTGCGTGGGAATGTGGGAAATCTTGCCTAAGACATTTGTGGGGGTCCGCACTCCACAATAGTGTGGGATTCTTACCCACTAAAACCCACACACCCTTCTCCCACGACGTATGTCTTCACCCCGGAACCAGTTGGGCTTTACAGTATTTCAGGGGTGTGTCATCGGAAAATACTTTTTTTTAGCGTATGGCTTTTAGTGCCGGGAGTGTCCGAGGTCATGTTCGGCTCGCCAGTTTTTGTAGCTGCTTCGAGACGGACACCCAATGGGTGAGCTACAAGTACCGTTGGGGAGGGAAGTTGGAAGGTAGCGGCTGTGGCCTATAGTTATGGACCAACGCCGGCATTTGCCTCGAAGGAAGATGGGAAACCACAGAAGACCATCTTCAAGATTGCCGGCGGGGGGATTCGAACCTCCTCGCCTACCGGATGTGAGCGACTGCCAGCAGTCATGCCGTAACGACCACGGCTAACTCACCCGGTATTCTGATATTGAGAAACGATCATATTATTTAAACTTCGTATTATATATTCTTTTCGATCCATAAAATTAAACTTCTATACAAAACTATATGTATTTTGCCATCTATTGGATCTGGGGTGAACTATGCAATGACAAGTTAGCAACGTGGGACTAAAAGTCCAAACAGTTCCGTAAACAGTTGCTAGATGGCGTTAGTGCGGTGGTAGGTTTGCATTTTATTTCGTTTAGTAGTATGGAAATCTCATTCTTTGTTTCCTTCATCAGTTCACTTATTGCCGGTTTTCAATTTAGAATATGCTCGTTAACCTACCACTAACAAGGAATTACGTTAAATGGCCAAATCTGGACACTGAACTCTCTAAAACATATTTAATGTGGCGGGAATGCGCATCTCACAATCTACGCATGCGCGAGAGCCGTAAATCTTATTTAAGTAATTGCGAACCCGAATGGCCTTAGCGGTTTGCTGATGTAAAATCCTGGTAGAGGCCAGCCACTTTAAAGATGCTTTAGAGAGTTGAGTGGCCATATTTGGCCATTTAACGTAATAACTTGTTAGTGGTAAGTTAACGGGCATATTCTAAATTGAAAACCGGCAAGAAGTGAACTGATGAAAGAAACAAAGAGAGAGATTTCCTTACTACTCAAGTGACTCCTTATCCCGGGAGTCATTCGGTCGCCAGAGCCTCGTTAGTCTAAAGCAGGGTGCACCGCGTGCAGGTGAGGTTGACATTTGAGTAGGATTCCTACTCCTTGCATCCCCAACTACTCTACCACTAGCATCTCTACAAGCACTAATACTACCAACCAGAACTACTAAAAGCACTAATACTACTCAACAGCACTACAACAAGCAATACTATTACTAGGACAAGAATAAAACTATTCCTACTATAAAAACTACTACTACAAGCATTACTACTAGCCTATCTCCCTTTAGATGACCTCACTGTCCGGCCCCATAAAACAACAACTAGTACTACCTTTAACTACCACTATGACTACAACTAAAAAGAAGTAGCATTTAGCGTCAGTTAGTGGTAGTAGGTGGAAGTTAGTGGTAGTCGTAGTGGGTGGATGCGTGTGATTGAAAGGCCTGCCAGAGGCCTCACATTCATGTAGCTTACAGAGAAATTAATCTCGTGCCAGTGGCTTTGCAAAGCCTACAAGGAAACTAATCTCGTGCCAGAGGCTTTGCTAATTTTTTGCGGCTTACAAGGAAATTAATCCCGTGCCAGAGGCCGTTCATGAATGGCACCTCCAGAGGCCTCTCAATCACTTGCCTTCACCCACTATGACTACCACTAGCTACCGCTAGCTGCCACTAACTAACGCAAAATACTACTACTACTACTAATAATAATAATACTACAACAACTACTACAACTACTACTACTACTACTACTACTAATAATAATAATAATAATACTACAACAACTACTACTAATACTACAACAACTACTAATACTTCTACAACTACTACCAGTACTACCACTACTACTACTAATACTACAACTACAACAACTACTACTACCAGTACTACCAGTACTACTACTACTACTATTACTACTAACACTTCTATTAAAAGCACTACGCACTGCTGCTCTACAAAAGACAGCAAGGTTACCTTTTTTTTTTTTTTTTTTGCGTGGGAATGTGGGAAATCTTGCCTAAGACATTTGTGGGGGTCCGCACTCCACAATAGTGTGGGATTCTTACCCACTAAAACCCACACACCCTTCTCCCACGACGTATGTCTTCACCCCGGAACCAGTTGGGCTTTACAGTATTTCAGGGGTGTGTCATCGGAAAATACTTTTTTTTAGCGTATGGCTTTTAGTGCCGGGAGTGTCCGAGGTCATGTTCGGCTCGCCAGTTTTTGTAGCTGCTTCGAGACGGACACCCAATGGGTGAGCTACAAGTACCGTTGGGGAGGGAAGTTGGAAGGTAGCGGCTGTGGCCTATAGTTATGGACCAACGCCGGCATTTGCCTCGAAGGAAGATGGGAAACCACAGAAGACCATCTTCAAGATTGCCGGCGGGGGGATTCGAACCTCCTCGCCTACCGGATGTGAGCGACTGCCAGCAGTCATGCCGTAACGACCACGGCTAACTCACCCGGTATTCTGATATTGAGAAACGATCATATTATTTAAACTTCGTATTATATATTCTTTTCGATCCATAAAATTAAACTTCTATACAAAACTATATGTATTTTGCCATCTATTGGATCTGGGGTGAACTATGCAATGACAAGTTAGCAACGTGGGACTAAAAGTCCAAACAGTTCCGTAAACAGTTGCTAGATGGCGTTAGTGCGGTGGTAGGTTTGCATTTTATTTCGTTTAGTAGTATGGAAATCTCATTCTTTGTTTCCTTCATCAGTTCACTTATTGCCGGTTTTCAATTTAGAATATGCTCGTTAACCTACCACTAACAAGGAATTACGTTAAATGGCCAAATCTGGACACTGAACTCTCTAAAACATATTTAATGTGGCGGGAATGCGCATCTCACAATCTACGCATGCGCGAGAGCCGTAAATCTTATTTAAGTAATTGCGAACCCGAATGGCCTTAGCGGTTTGCTGATGTAAAATCCTGGTAGAGGCCAGCCACTTTAAAGATGCTTTAGAGAGTTGAGTGGCCATATTTGGCCATTTAACGTAATAACTTGTTAGTGGTAAGTTAACGGGCATATTCTAAATTGAAAACCGGCAAGAAGTGAACTGATGAAAGAAACAAAGAGAGAGATTTCCTTACTACTCAAGTGACTCCTTATCCCGGGAGTCATTCGGTCGCCAGAGCCTCGTTAGTCTAAAGCAGGGTGCACCGCGTGCAGGTGAGGTTGACATTTGAGTAGGATTCCTACTCCTTGCATCCCCAACTACTCTACCACTAGCATCTCTACAAGCACTAATACTACCAACCAGAACTACTAAAAGCACTAATACTACTCAACAGCACTACAACAAGCAATACTATTACTAGGACAAGAATAAAACTATTCCTACTATAAAAACTACTACTACAAGCATTACTACTAGCCTATCTCCCTTTAGATGACCTCACTGTCCGGCCCCATAAAACAACAACTAGTACTACCTTTAACTACCACTATGACTACAACTAAAAAGAAGTAGCATTTAGCGTCAGTTAGTGGTAGTAGGTGGAAGTTAGTGGTAGTCGTAGTGGGTGGATGCGTGTGATTGAAAGGCCTGCCAGAGGCCTCACATTCATGTAGCTTACAGAGAAATTAATCTCGTGCCAGTGGCTTTGGAAAGCCTACAAAGAAACTAATCTCGTGCCAGAGGCTTTGCTAATTTTTTGCGGCTTACAAGGAAATTAATCCCGTGCCAGAGGCCGTTCATGAATGGCACCTCCAGAGGCCTCTCAATCACATGCCTTCACCCACTATGACTACCACTAGCTACCGCTAGCTGCCACTAACTAACGCAAAATACTACTACTACTACTAATAATAATAATACTACAACAACTACTACAACTACTACTACTACTACTACTACTACTAATAATAATAATACTACAACAACTACTACTAATACTACAACAACTACTAATACTTCTACAACTACTACCAGTACTACCACTACTACTACTAATACTACAACTACAACAACTACTACTACCAGTACTACCAGTACTACTACTACTACTATTACTACTAACACTTCTATTAAAAGCACTACGCACTGCTGCTCTACAAAAGACAGCAAGGTTACCTTTTTTTTTTTTTTTTTTTGCGTGGGAATGTGGGAAATCTTGCCTAAGACATTTGTGGGGGTCCGCACTCCACAATAGTGTGGGATTCTTACCCACTAAAACCCACACACCCTTCTCCCACGACGTATGTCTTCACCCCGGAACCAATTGGGCTTTACAGTATTTCAGGGGTGTGTCATCGGAAAATACTTTTTTTTAGCGTATGGCTTTTAGTGCCGGGAGTGTCCGAGGTCATGTTCGGCTCGCCAGTTTTTGTAGCTGCTTCGAGACGGACACCCAATGGGTGAGCTACAAGTACCGTTGGGGAGGGAAGTTGGAAGGTAGCGGCTGTGGCCTATAGTTATGGACCAACGCCGGCATTTGCCTCGAAGGAAGATGGGAAACCACAGAAGACCATCTTCAAGATTGCCGGCGGGGGGATTCGAACCTCCTCGCCTACCGGATGTGAGCGACTGCCAGCAGTCATGCCGTAACGACCACGGCTAACTCACCCGGTATTCTGATATTGAGAAACGATCATATTATTTAAACTTCGTATTATATATTCTTTTCGATCCATAAAATTAAACTTCTATACAAAACTATATGTATTTTGCCATCTATTGGATCTGGGGTGAACTATGCAATGACAAGTTAGCAACGTGGGACTAAAAGTCCAAACAGTTCCGTAAACAGTTGCTAGATGGCGTTAGTGCGGTGGTAGGTTTGCATTTTATTTCGTTTAGTAGTATGGAAATCTCATTCTTTGTTTCCTTCATCAGTTCACTTATTGCCGGTTTTCAATTTAGAATATGCTCGTTAACATACCACTAACAAGGAATTACGTTAAATGGCCAAATCTGGACACTGAACTCTCTAAAACATATTTAATGTGGCGGGAATGCGCATCTCACAATCTACGCATGCGCGAGAGCCGTAAATCTTATTTAAGTAATTGCGAACCCGAATGGCCTTAGCGGTTTGCTGATGTAAAATCCTGGTAGAGGCCAGCCACTTTAAAGATGCTTTAGAGAGTTGAGTGGCCATATTTGGCCATTTAACGTAATAACTTGTTAGTGGTAAGTTAACGGGCATATTCTAAATTGAAAACCGGCAAGAAGTGAACTGATGAAAGAAACAAAGAGAGAGATTTCCTTACTACTCAAGTGACTCCTTATCCCGGGAGTCATTCGGTCGCCAGAGCCTCGTTAGTCTAAAGCAGGGTGCACCGCGTGCAGGTGAGGTTGACATTTGAGTGGGATTCCTACTCCTTGCATCCCCAACTACTCTACCACTAGCATCTCTACAAGCACTAATACTACCAACCAGAACTACTAAAAGCACTAATACTACTCAACAGCACTACAACAAGCAATACTATTACTAGGACAAGAATAAAACTATTCCTACTATAAAAACTACTACTACAAGCATTACTACTAGCCTATCTCCCTTTAGATGACCTCACTGTCCGGCCCCATAAAACAACAACTAGTACTACCTTTAACTACCACTATGACTACAACTAAAAAGAAGTAGCATTTAGCGTCAGTTAGTGGTAGTAGGTGGAAGTTAGTGGTAGTCGTAGTGGGTGGATGCGTGTGATTGAAAGGCCTGCCAGAGGCCTCACATTCATGTAGCTTACAGAGAAATTAATCTCGTGCCAGTGGCTTTGCAAAGCCTACAAAGAAACTAATCTCGTGCCAGAGGCTTTGCTAATTTTTTGCGGCTTACAAGGAAATTAATCCCGTGCCAGAGGCCGTTCATGAATGGCACCTCCAGAGGCCTCTCAATCACATCCCTTCACCCACTATGACTACCACTAGCTACCGCTAGCTGCCACTAACTAACGCAAAATACTACTACTACTACTAATAATAATAATACTACAACAACTACTACAACTACTACTACTACTACTACTAATAATAATAATAATAATAATACTACAACAACTACTACAACTACTACTAATACTACAACAACTACTAATACTTCTACAACTACTACCAGTACTACCACTACTACTACTAATACTACAACTACAACAACTACTACTACCAGTACTACTACTACTACTACTATTACTACTAACACTTCTATTAAAAGCACTACGCACTGCTGCTCTACAAAAGACAGCAAGGTTACCTTTTTTTTTTTTTTTTTTTTTTTGCGTGGGAATGTGGGAAATCTTGCCTAAGACATTTGTGGGGGTCCGCACTCCACAATAGTGTGGGATTCTTACCCACTAAAACCCACACACCCTTCTCCCACGACGTATGTCTTCACCCCGGAACCAGTTGGGCTTTACAGTATTTCAGGGGTGTGTCATCGGAAAATACTTTTTTTTAGCGTATGGCTTTTAGTGCCGGGAGTGTCCGAGGTCATGTTCGGCTCGCCAGTTTTTGTAGCTGCTTCGAGACGGACACCCAATGGGTGAGCTACAAGTACCGTTGGGGAGGGAAGTTGGAAGGTAGCGGCTGTGGCCTATAGTTATGGACCAACGCCGGCATTTGCCTCGAAGGAAGATGGGAAACCACAGAAGACCATCTTCAAGATTGCCGGCGGGGGGATTCGAACCTCCTCGCCTACCGGATGTGAGCGACTGCCAGCAGTCATGCCGTAACGACCACGGCTAACTCACCCGGTATTCTGATATTGAGAAACGATCATATTATTTAAACTTCGTATTATATATTCTTTTCGATCCATAAAATTAAACTTCTATACAAAACTATATGTATTTTGCCATCTATTGGATCTGGGGTGAACTATGCAATGACAAGTTAGCAACGTGGGACTAAAAGTCCAAACAGTTCCGTAAACAGTTGCTAGATGGCGTTAGTGCGGTGGTAGGTTTGCATGTTATTTCGTTTAGTAGTATGGAAATCTCATTCTTTGTTTCCTTCATCAGTTCACTTATTGCCGGTTTTGAATTTAGAATATGCTCGTTAACCTACCACTAACAAGGAATTACGTTAAATGGCCAAATCTGGACACTGAACTCTCTAAAACATATTTAATGTGGCGGGAATGCGCATCTCACAATCTACGCATGCGCGAGAGCCGTAAATCTTATTTAAGTAATTGCGAACCCGAATGGCCTTAGCGGTTTGCTGATGTAAAATCCTGGTAGAGGCCAGCCACTTTAAAGATGCTTTAGAGAGTTGAGTGGCCATATTTGGCCATTTAACGTAATAACTTGTTAGTGGTAAGTTAACGGGCATATTCTAAATTGAAAACCGGCAAGAAGTGAACTGATGAAAGAAACAAAGAGAGAGATTTCCTTACTACTCAAGTGACTCCTTATCCCGGGAGTCATTCGGTCGCCAGAGCCTCGTTAGTCTAAAGCAGGGTGCACCGCGTGCAGGTGAGGTTGACATTTGAGTAGGATTCCTACTCCTTGCATCCCCAACTACTCTACCACTAGCATCTCTACAAGCACTAATACTACCAACCAGAACTACTAAAAGCACTAATACTACTCAACAGCACTACAACAAGCAATACTATTACTAGGACAAGAATAAAACTATTCCTACTATAAAAACTACTACTACAAGCATTACTACTAGCCTATCTCCCTTTAGATGACCTCACTGTCCGGCCCCATAAAACAACAACTAGTACTACCTTTAACTACCACTATGACTACAACTAAAAAGAAGTAGCATTTAGCGTCAGTTAGTGGTAGTAGGTGGAAGTTAGTGGTAGTCGTAGTGGGTGGATGCGTGTGATTGAAAGGCCTGCCAGAGGCCTCACATTCATGTAGCTTACAGAGAAATTAATCTCGTGCCAGTGGCTTTGCAAAGCCTACAAAGAAACTAATCTCGTGCCAGAGGCTTTGCTAATTTTTTGCGGCTTACAAGGAAATTAATCCCGTGCCAGAGGCCGTTCATGAATGGCACCTCCAGAGGCCTCTCAATCACATGCCTTCACCCACTATGACTACCACTAGCTACCGCTAGCTGCCACTAACTAACGCAAAATACTACTACTACTACTAATAATAATAATACTACAACAACTACTACAACTACTACTACTACTACTAATAATAATAATCATAATACTAAACAACTACTACTAATACTACAACAACTACTAATACTTCTACAACTACTACCAGTACTACCACTACTACTACTAATACTACAACTACAACAACTACTACTACCAGTACTACCAGTACTACTACTACTACTATTACTACTAACACTTCTATTAAAAGCACTACGCACTGCTGCTCTACAAAAGACAGCAAGGTTACCTTTTTTTTTTTTTTTTTTTTTTTTTGCGTGGGAATGTGGGAAATCTTGCCTAAGACATTTGTGGGGGTCCGCACTCCGCAATAGTGTGGGATTCTTACCCACTAAAACCCACACACCCTTCTCCCACGACGTATGTCTTCACCCCGGAACCAGTTGGGCTTTACAGTATTTCAGGGGTGTGTCATCGGAAAATACTTTTTTTAGCGTATGGCTTTTAGTGCCGGGAGTGTCCGAGGTCATGTTCGGCTCGCCAGTTTTTGTAGCTGTTTCGAGACGGACACCCAATGGGTGAGCTACAAGTACCGTTGGGGAGGGAAGTTGGAAGGTAGCGGCTGTGGCCTATAGTTATGGACCAACGCCGGCATTTGCCTCGAAGGAAGATGGGAAACCACAGAAGACCATCTTCAAGATTGCCGGCGGGGGGATTCGAACCTCCTCGCCTACCGGATGTGAGCGACTGCCAGCAGTCATGCCGTAACGACCACGGCTAACTCACCCGGTATTCTGATATTGAGAAACGATCATATTATTTAAACTTCGTATTATATATTCTTTTCGATCCATAAAATTAAACTTCTATACAAAACTATATGTATTTTGCCATCTATTGGATCTGGGGTGAACTATGCAATGACAAGTTAGCAACGTGGGACTAAAAGTCCAAACAGTTCCGTAAACAGTTGCTAGATGGCGTTAGTGCGGTGGTAGGTTTGCATTTTATTTCGTTTAGTAGTATGGAAATCTCATTCTTTGTTTCCTTCATCAGTTCACTTATTGCCGGTTTTCAATTTAGAATATGCTCGTTAACCTACCACTAACAAGGAATTACGTTAAATGGCCAAATCTGGACACTGAACTCTCTAAAACATATTTAATGTGGCGGGAATGCGCATCTCACAATCTACGCATGCGCGAGAGCCGTAAATCTTATTTAAGTAATTGCGAACCCGAATGGCCTTAGCGGTTTGCTGATGTAAAATCCTGGTAGAGGCCAGCCACTTTAAAGATGCTTTAGAGAGTTGAGTGGCCATATTTGGCCATTTAACGTAATAACTTGTTAGTGGTAAGTTAACGGGCATATTCTAAATTGAAAACCGGCAAGAAGTGAACTGATAAAAGAAACAAAGAGAGAGATTTCCTTACTACTCAAGTGACTCCTTATCCCGGGAGTCATTCGGTCGCCAGAGCCTCGTTAGTCTAAAGCAGGGTGCACCGCGTGCAGGTGAGGTTGACATTTGAGTAGGATTCCTACTCCTTGCATCCCCAACTACTCTACCACTAGCATCTCTACAAGCACTAATACTACCAACCAGAACTACTAAAAGCACTAATACTACTCAACAGCACTACAACAAGCAATACTATTACTAGGACAAGAATAAAACTATTCCTACTATAAAAACTACTACTACAAGCATTACTACTAGCCTATCTCCCTTTAGATGACCTCACTGTCCGGCCCCATAAAACAACAACTAGTACTACCTTTAACTACCACTATGACTACAACTAAAAAGAAGTAGCATTTAGCGTCAGTTAGTGGTAGTAGGTGGAAGTTAGTGGTAGTCGTAGTGGGTGGATGCGTGTGATTGAAAGGCCTGCCAGAGGCCTCACATTCATGTAGCTTACAGAGAAATTAATCTCGTGCCAGTGGCTTTGCAAAGCCTACAAAGAAACTAATCTCGTGCCAGAGGCTTTGCTAATTTTTTGCGGCTTACAAGGAAATTAATCCCGTGCCAGAGGCCGTTCATGAATGGCACCTCCAGAGGCCTCTCAATCACATGCCTTCACCCACTATGACTACCACTAGCTACCGCTAGCTGCCACTAACTAACGCAAAATACTACTACTACTACTAATAATAATAATACTACAACAACTACTACAACTACTACTACTACTACTAATAATAATAATAATACTACAACAACTACTACAACTACTACAACAACTACTAATACTTCTACAACTACTACCAGTACTACCACTACTACTACTAATACTACAACTACAACAACTACTACTACCAGTACTACCAGTACTACTACTACTACTATTACTACTAACACTTCTATTAAAAGCACTACGCACTGCTGCTCTACAAAAGACAGCAAGGTTACCTTTTTTTTTTTTTTTTGCGTGGGAATGTGGGAAATCTTGCCTAAGACATTTGTGGGGGTCCGCACTCCACAATAGTGTGGGATTCTTACCCACTAAAACCCACAAACCCTTCTCCCACGACGTATGTCTTCACCCCGGAACCAGTTGGGCTTTACAGTATTTCAGGGGTGTGTCATCGGAAAATACTTTTTTTTAGCGTATGGCTTTTAATGCCGGGAGTGTCCGAGGTCATGTTCGGCTCGCCAGTTTTTGTAGCTGCTTCGAGACGGACACCCAATGGGTGAGCTACAAGTACCGTTGGGGAGGGAAGTTGGAAGGTAGCGGCTGTGGCCTATAGTTATGGACCAACGCCGGCATTTGCCTCGAAGGAAGATGGGAAACCACAGAAGACCATCTTCAAGATTGCCGGCGGGGGGATTCGAACCTCCTCGCCTACCGGATGTGAGCGACTGCCAGCAGTCATGCCGTAACGACCACGGCTAACTCACCCGGTATTCTGATATTGAGAAACGATCATATTATTTAAACTTCGTATTATATATTCTTTTCGATCCATAAAATTAAACTTCTATACAAAACTATATGTATTTTGCCATCTATTGGATCTGGGGTGAACTATGCAATGACAAGTTAGCAACGTGGGACTAAAAGTCCAAACAGTTCCGTAAACAGTTGGTAGATGGCGTTAGTGCGGTGGTAGGTTTGCATTTTATTTCGTTTAGTAGTATGGAAATCTCATTCTTTGTTTCCTTCATCAGTTCACTTATTGCCGGTTTTCAATTTAGAATATGCTCGTTAACCTACCACTAACAAGGAATTACGTTAAATGGCCAAATCTGGACACTGAACTCTCTAAAACATATTTAATGTGGCGGGAATGCGCATCTCACAATCTACGCATGCGCGAGAGCCGTAAATCTTATTTAAGTAATTGCGAACCCGAATGGCCTTAGCGGTTTGCTGATGTAAAATCCTGGTAGAGGCCAGCCACTTTAAAGATGCTTTAGAGAGTTGAGTGGCCATATTTGGCCATTTAACGTAATAACTTGTTAGTGGTAAGTTAACGGGCATATTCTAAATTGAAAACCGGCAAGAAGTGAACTGATGAAAGAAACAAAGAGAGAGATTTCCTTACTACTCAAGTGACTCCTTATCCCGGGAGTCATTCGGTCGCCAGAGCCTCGTTAGTCTAAAGCAGGGTGCACCGCGTGCAGGTGAGGTTGACATTTGAGTAGGATTCCTACTCCTTGCATCCCCAACTACTCTACCACTAGCATCTCTACAAGCACTAATACTACCAACCAGAACTACTAAAAGCACTAATACTACTCAACAGCACTACAACAAGCAATACTATTACTAGGACAAGAATAAAACTATTCCTACTATAAAAACTACTACTACAAGCATTACTACTAGCCTATCTCCCTTTAGATGACCTCACTGTCCGGCCCCATAAAACAACAACTAGTACTACCTTTAACTACCACTATGACTACAACTAAAAAGAAGTAGCATTTAGCGTCAGTTAGTGGTAGTAGGTGGAAGTTAGTGGTAGTCGTAGTGGGTGGATGCGTGTGATTGAAAGGCCTGCCAGAGGCCTCACATTCATGTAGCTTACAGAGAAATTAATCTCGTGCCAGTGGCTTTGCAAAGCCTACAAAGAAACTAATCTCGTGCCAGAGGCTTTGCTAATTTTTTGCGGCTTACAAGGAAATTAATCCCGTGCCAGAGGCCGTTCATGAATGGCACCTCCAGAGGCCTCTCAATCACATGCCTTCACCCACTATGACTACCACTAGCTACCGCTAGCTGCCACTAACTAACGCAAAATACTACTACTACTACTAATAATAATAATACTACAACAACTACTACAACTACTACTACTACTACTAATAATAATAATAATAATACTACAACAACTACTACTAATACTACAACAACTACTAATACTTCTACAACTACTACCAGTACTACCACTACTACTACTAATACTACAACTACAACAACTACTACTACCAGAACTACCAGTACTACTACTACTACTATTACTACTAACACTTCTATTAAAAGCACTACGCACTGCTGCTCTACAAAAGACAGCAAGGTTACCTTTTTTTTTTTTTTTTTTTGCGTGGGAATGTGGGAAATCTTGCCTAAGACATTTGAGGGGGTCCGCACTCCACAATAGTGTGGGATTCTTACCCACTAAAACCCACACACCCTTCTCCCACGACGTATGTCTTCACCCCGGAACCAGTTGGGCTTTACAGTATTTCAGGGGTGTGTCATCGGAAAATACTTTTTTTTAGCGTATGCCTTTTAGTGCCGGGAGTGTCCGAGGTCATGTTCGGCTCGCCAGTTTTTGTAGCTGCTTCGAGACGGACACCCAATGGGTGAGCTACAAGTACCGTTGGGGAGGGAAGTTGGAAGGTAGCGGCTGTGGCCTATAGTTATGGACCAACGCCGGCATTTGCCTCGAAGGAAGATGGGAAACCACAGAAGACCATCTTCAAGATTGCCGGCGGGGGGATTCGAACCTCCTCGCCTACCGGATGTGAGCGACTGCCAGCAGTCATGCCGTAACGACCACGGCTAACTCACCCGGTATTCTGATATTGAGAAACGATCATATTATTTAAACTTCGTATTATATATTCTTTTCGATCCATAAAATTAAACTTCTATACAAAACTATATGTATTTTGCCATCTATTAGATCTGGGGTGAACTATGCAATGACAAGTTAGCAACGTGGGACTAAAAGTCCAAACAGTTCCGTAAACAGTTGCTAGATGGCGTTAGTGCGGTGGTAGGTTTGCATTTTATTTCGTTTAGTAGTATGGAAATCTCATTCTTTGTTTCCTTCATCAGTTCACTTATTGCCGGTTTTCAATTTAGAATATGCTCGTTAACCTACCACTAACAAGGAATTACGTTAAATGGCCAAATCTGGACACTGAACTCTCTAAAACATATTTAATGTGGCGGGAATGCGCATCTCACAATCTACGCATGCGCGAGAGCCGTAAATCTTATTTAAGTAATTGCGAACCCGAATGGCCTTAGCGGTTTGCTGATGTAAAATCCTGGTAGAGGCCAGCCACTTTAAAGATGCTTTAGAGAGTTGAGTGGCCATATTTGGCCATTTAACGTAATAACTTGTTAGTGGTAAGTCAACGGGCATATTCTAAATTGAAAACCGGCAAGAAGTGAACTGATGAAAGAAACAAAGAGAGAGATTTCCTTACTACTCAAGTGACTCCTTATCCCGGGAGTCATTCGGTTGCCAGAGCCTCGTTAGTCTAAAGCAGGGTGCACCGCGTGCAGGTGAGGTTGACATTTGAGTAGGATTCCTACTCCTTGCATCCCCAACTACTCTACCACTAGCATCTCTACAAGCACTAATACTACCAACCAGAACTACTAAAAGCACTAATACTACTCAACAGCACTACAACAAGCAATACTATTACTAGGACAAAAATAAAACTATTCCTACTATAAAAACTACTACTACAAGCATTACTACTAGCCTATCTCCCTTTAGATGACCTCACTGTCCGGCCCCATAAAACAACAACTAGTACTACCTTTAACTACCACTATGACTACAACTAAAAAGAAGTAGCATTTAGCGTCAGTTAGTGGTAGTAGGTGGAAGTTAGTGGTAGTCGTAGTGGGTGGATGCGTGTGATTGAAAGGCCTGCCAGAGGCCTCACATTCATGTAGCTTACAGAGAAATTAATCTCGTGCCAGTGGCTTTGCAAAGCCTACAAAGAAACTAATCTCGTGCCAGAGGCTTTGCTAATTTTTTGCGGCTTACAAGGAAATTAATCCCGTGCCAGAGGCCGTTCATGAATAGCACCTCCAGAGGCCTCTCAATCACATGCCTTCACCCACTATGACTACCACTAGCTACCGCTAGCTGCCACTAACTAACGCAAAATACTACTACTACTACTAATAATAATAATACTACAACAACTACTACAACTACTACTACTACTACTAATAATAATAATAATACTACAACAACTACTACAACTACTACAACAACTACTAATACTTCTACAACTACTACCAGTACTACCACTACTACTACTAATACTACAACTACAACAACTACTACTACCAGTACTACCAGTACTACTACTACTACTATTACTACTAACACTTCTATTAAAAGCACTACGCACTGCTGCTCTACAAAAGACAGCAAGGTTACCTTTTTTTTTTTTTTTTTTTTTTTGCGTGGGAATGTGGGAAATCTTGCCTAAGACATTTGTGGGGGTCCGCACTCCGCAATAGTGTGGGATTCTTACCCACTAAAACCCACACACCCTTCTCCCACGACGTATGTCTTCACCCCGGAACCAGTTGGGCTTTACAGTATTTCAGGGGTGTGTCATCAGAAAATACTTTTTTTTAGCGTATGGCTTTTAGTGCCGGGAGTGTCCGAGGTCATGTTCGGCTCGCCAGTTTTTGTAGCTGCTTCGAGACGGACACCCAATGGGTGAGCTACAAGTACCGTTGGGGAGGGAAGTTGGAAGGTAGCGGCTGTGGCCTATAGTTATGGACCAACGCCGGCATTTGCCTCGAAGGAAGATGGGAAACCACAGAAGACCATCTTCAAGATTGCCGGCGGGGGGATTCGAACCTCCTCGCCTACCGGATGTGAGCGACTGCCAGCAGTCATGCCGTAACGACCACGGCTAACTCACCCGGTATTCTGATATTGAGAAACGATCATATTATTTAAACTTCGTATTATATATTCTTTTCGATCCATAAAATTAAACTTCTATACAAAACTATATGTATTTTGCCATCTATTAGATCTGGGGTGAACTATGCAATGACAAGTTAGCAACGTGGGACTAAAAGTCCAAACAGTTCCGTAAACAGTTGCTAGATGGCGTTAGTGCGGTGGTAGGTTTGCATTTTATTTCGTTTAGTAGTATGGAAATCTCATTCTTTGTTTCCTTCATCAGTTCACTTATTGCCGGTTTTCAATTTAGAATATGCTCGTTAACCTACCACTAACAAGGAATTACGTTAAATGGCCAAATCTGGACACTGAACTCTCTAAAACATATTTAATGTGGCGGGAATGCGCATCTCACAATCTACGCATGCGCGAGAGCCGTAAATCTTATTTAAGTAATTGCGAACCCGAATGGCCTTAGCGGTTTGCTGATGTAAAATCCTGGTAGAGGCCAGCCACTTTAAAGATGCTTTAGAGAGTTGAGTGGCCATATTTGGCCATTTAACGTAATAACTTGTTAGTGGTAAGTTAACGGGCATATTCTAAATTGAAAACCGGCAAGAAGTGAACTGATGAAAGAAACAAAGAGAGAGATTTCCTTACTACTCAAGTGACTCCTTATCCCGGGAGTCATTCGGTCGCCAGAGCCTCGTTAGTCTAAAGCAGGGTGCACCGCGTGCAGGTGAGGTTGACATTTGAGTAGGATTCCTACTCCTTGCATCCCCAACTACTCTACCACTAGCATCTCTACAAGCACTAATACTACCAACCAGAACTACTAAAAGCACTAATACTACTCAACAGCACTACAACAAGCAATACTATTACTAGGACAAGAATAAAACTATTCCTACTATAAAAACTACTACTACAAGCATTACTACTAGCCTATCTCCCTTTAGATGACCTCACTGTCCGGCCCCATAAAACAACAACTAGTACTACCTTTAACTACCACTATGACTACAACTAAAAAGAAGTAGCATTTAGCGTCAGTTAGTGGTAGTAGGTGGAAGTTAGTGGTAGTCGTAGTGGGTGGATGCGTGTGATTGAAAGGCCTGCCAGAGGCCTCACATTCATGTAGCTTACAGAGAAATTAATCTCGTGCCAGTGGCTTTGCAAAGCCTACAAAGAAACTAATCTCGTGCCAGAGGCTTTGCTAATTTTTTGCGGCTTACAAGGAAATTAATCCCGTGCCAGAGGCCGTTCATGAATGGCACCTCCAGAGGCCTCTCAATCACATGCCTTCACCCACTATGACTACCACTAGCTACCGCTAGCTGCCACTAACTAACGCAAAATACTACTACTACTACTAATAATAATAATACTACAACAACTACTACAACTACTACTACTACTAATAAAAATAATAATACTACAACAACTACTACTAATACTACAACAACTACTAATACTTCTACAACTACTACCAGTACTACCACTACTACTACTAATACTACAACTACAACAACTACTACTACCAGTACTACCAGTACTACTACTACTACTATTACTACTAACACTTCTATTAAAAGCACTACGCACTTCTGCTCTACAAAAGACAGCAAGGTTACCTTTTTTTTTTTTTTTTTTTTTTTTTTTGCGTGGGAATGTGGGAAATCTTGCCTAAGACATTTGTGGGGGTCCGCACTCCACAATAGTGTGGGATTCTTACCCACTAAAACCCACACACCCTTCTCCCACGACGTATGTCTTCACCCCGGAACCAGTTGGGCTTTACAGTATTTCAGGGGTGTGTCATCGGAAAATACTTTTTTTAGCGTATGGCTTTTAGTGCCGGGAGTGTCCGAGGTCATGTTCGGCTCGCCAGTTTTTGTAGCTGCTTCGAGACGGACACCCAATGGGTGAGCTACAAGTACCGTTGGGGAGGGAAGTTGGAAGGTAGCGGCTGTGGCCTATAGTTATGGACCAACGCCGGCATTTGCCTCGAAGGAAGATGGGAAACCACAGAAGACCATCTTCAAGATTGCCGGCGGGGGGATTCGAACCTCCTCGCCTACCGGATGTGAGCGACTGCCAGCAGTCATGCCGTAACGACCACGGCTAACTCACCCGGTATTCTGATATTGAGAAACGATCATATTATTTAAACTTCGTATTATATATTCTTTTCGATCCATAAAATTAAACTTCTATACAAAACTATATGTATTTTGCCATCTATTGGATCTGGGGTGAACTATGCAATGACAAGTTAGCAACGTGGGACTAAAAGACCAAACAGTTCCGTAAACAGTTGCTAGATGGCGTTAGTGCGGTGGTAGGTTTGCATTTTATTTCGTTTAGTAGTATGGAAATCTCATTCTTTGTTTCCTTCATCAGTTCACTTATTGCCGGTTTTCAATTTAGAATATGCTCGTTAACCTACCACTAACAAGGAATTACGTTAAATGGCCAAATCTGGACACTGAACTCTCTAAAACATATTTAATGTGGCGGGAATGCGCATCTCACAATCTACGCATGCGCGAGAGCCGTAAATCTTATTTAAGTAATTGCGAACCCGAATGGCCTTAGCGGTTTGCTGATGTAAAATCCTGGTAGAGGCCAGCCACTTTAAAGATGCTTTAGAGAGTTGAGTGGCCATATTTGGCCATTTAACGTAATAACTTGTTAGTGGTAAGTTAACGGGCATATTCTAAATTGAAAACCGGCAAGAAGTGAACTGATGAAAGAAACAAAGAGAGAGATTTCCTTACTACTCAAGTGACTCCTTATCCCGGGAGTCATTCGGTCGCCAGAACCTCGTTAGTCTAAAGCAGGGTGCACCGCGTGCAGGTGAGGTTGACATTTGAGTAGGATTCCTACTCCTTGCATCCCCAACTACTCTACCACTAGCATCTCTACAAGCACTAATACTACCAACCAGAACTACTAAAAGCACTAATACTACTCAACAGCACTACAACAAGCAATACTATTACTAGGACAAGAATAAAACTATTCCTACTATAAAAACTACTACTACAAGCATTACTACTAGCCTATCTCCCTTTAGATGACCTCACTGTCCGGCCCCATAAAACAACAACTAGTACTACCTTTAACTACCACTATGACTACAACTAAAAAGAAGTAGCATTTAGCGTCAGTTAGTGGTAGTAGGTGGAAGTTAGTGGTAGTCGTAGTGGGTGGATGCGTGTGATTGAAAGGCCTGCCAGAGGCCTCACATTCATGTAGCTTACAGAGAAATTAATCTCGTGCCAGTGGCTTTGCAAAGCCTACAAAGAAACTAATCTCGTGCCAGAGGCTTTGCTAATTTTTTGCGGCTTACAAGGAAATTAATCCCGTGCCAGAGGCCGTTCATGAATGGCACCTCCAGAGGCCTCTCAATCACATGCCTTCACCCACTATGACTACCACTAGCTACCGCTAGCTGCCACTAACTGACGCAAAATACTACTACTACTACTAATAATAATAATACTACAACAACTACTACAACTACTACTACTACTAATTATAATAATAATAATACTACAACAACTACTACTAATACTACAACAACTACTAATACTTCTACAACTACTACCAGTACTACCACTACTACTACTAATACTACAACTACAACTACTACTACTACCAGTACTACCAGTACTACTACTACTACTATTACTACTAACACTTCTATTAAAAGCACTACGCACTGCTGCTCTACAAAAGACAGCAAGGTTACCTTTTTTTTTTTTTTTTGCGTGGGAATGTGGGAAATCTTTCCTAAGACATTTGTGGGGGTCCGCACTCCACAATAGTGTGGGATTCTTACCCACTAAAACCCACACACCCTTCTCCCACGACGTATGTCTTCACCCCGGAACCAGTTGGGCTTTACAGTATTTCAGGTGTGTGTCATCGGAAAATACTTTTTTTAGCGTATGGCTTTTAGTGCCGGGAGTGTCCGAGGTCATGTTCGGCTCGCCAGTTTTTGTAGCTGCTTCGAGACGGACACCCAATGGGTGAGCTACAAGTACCGTTGGGGAGGGAAGTTGGAAGGTAGCGGCTGTGGCCTATAGTTATGGACCAACGCCGGCATTTGCCTCGAAGGAAGATGGGAAACCACAGAAGACCATCTTCAAGATTGCCGGCGGGGGGATTCGAACCTCCTCGCCTACCGGATGTGAGCGACTGCCAGCAGTCATGCCGTAACGACCACGGCTAACTCACCCGGTATTCTGATATTGAGAAACGATCATATTATTTAAACTTCGTATTATATATTCTTTTCGATCCATAAAATTAAACTTCTATACAAAACTATATGTATTTTGCCATCTATTGGATCTGGGGTGAACTATGCAATGACAAGTTAGCAACGTGGGACTAAAAGTCCAAACAGTTCCGTAAACAGTTGCTAGATGGCGTTAGTGCGGTGGTAGGTTTGCATTTTATTTCGTTTAGTAGTATGGAAATCTCATTCTTTGTTTCCTTCATCAGTTCACTTATTGCCGGTTTTCAATTTAGAATATGCTCGTTAACCTACCACTAACAAGGAATTACGTTAAATGGCCAAATCTGGACACTGAACTCTCTAAAACATATTTAATGTGGCGGGAATGCGCATCTCACAATCTACGCATGCGCGAGAGCCGTAAATCTTATTTAAGTAATTGCGAACCCGAATGGCCTTAGCGGTTTGCTGATGTAAAATCCTGGTAGAGGCCAGCCACTTTAAAGATGCTTTAGAGAGTTGAGTGGCCATATTTGGCCATTTAACGTAATAACTTGTTAGTGGTAAGTTAACGGGCATATTCTAAATTGAAAACCGGCAAGAAGTGAACTGATGAAAGAAACAAAGAGAGAGATTTCCTTACTACTCAAGTGACTCCTTATCCCGGGAGTCATTCGGTCGCCAGAGCCTCGTTAGTCTAAAGCAGGGTGCACCGCGTGCAGGTGAGGTTGACATTTGAGTAGGATTCCTACTCCTTGCATCCCCAACTACTCTACCACTAGCATCTCTACAAGCACTAATACTACCAACCAGAACTACTAAAAGCACTAATACTACTCAACAGCACTACAACAAGCAATACTATTACTAGGACAAGAATAAAACTATTCCTACTATAAAAACTACTACTACAAGCATTACTACTAGCCTATCTCCCTTTAGATGACCTCACTGTCCGGCCCCATAAAACAACAACTAGTACTACCTTTAACTACCACTATGACTACAACTAAAAAGAAGTAGCATTTAGCGTCAGTTAGTGGTAGTAGGTGGAAGTTAGTGGTAGTCGTAGTGGGTGGATGCGTGTGATTGAAAGGCCTGCCAGAGGCCTCACATTCATGTAGCTTACAGAGAAATTAATCTCGTGCCAGTGGCTTTGCAAAGCCTACAAAGAAACTAATCTCGTGCCAGAGGCTTTGCTAATTTTTTGCGGCTTACAAGGAAATTAATCCCGTGCCAGAGGCCGTTCATGAATGGCACCTCCAGAGGCCTCTCAATCACATGCCTTCACCCACTATGACTACCACTAGCTACCGCTAGCTGCCACTAACTAACGCAAAATACTACTACTACTACTAATAATAATAATACTACAACAACTACTACAACTACTACTACTACTACTACTACTAATAATAATAATACTACAACAACTACTACTAATACTACAACAACTACTAATACTTCTACAACTACTACCAGTACTACCACTACTACTACTAATACTACAACTACAACAACTACTACTACCAGTACTACCAGTACTACTACTACTACTATTACTACTAACACTTCTATTAAAAGCACTACGCACTGCTGCTCTACAAAAGACAGCAAGGTTACCTTTTTTTTTTTTTTTTTGCGTGGGAATGTGGGAAATCTTGCCTAAGACATTTGTGGGGGTCCGCACTCCACAATAGTGTGGGATTCTTACCCACTAAAACCCACACACCCTTCTCCCACGACGTATGTCTTCACCCCGGAACCAGTTGGGCTTTACAGTATTTCAGGGGTGTGTCATCGGAAAATACTTTTTTTTAGCGTATGGCTTTTAGTGCCGGGAGTGTCCGAGGTCATGTTCGGCTCGCCAGTTTTTGTAGCTGCTTCGAGACGGACACCCAATGGGTGAGCTACAAGTACCGTTGGGGAGGGAAGTTGGAAGGTAGCGGCTGTGGCCTATAGTTATGGACCAACGCCGGCATTTGCCTCGAAGGAAGATGGGAAACCACAGAAGACCATCTTCAAGATTGCCGGCGGGGGGATTCGAACCTCCTCGCCTACCGGATGTGAGCGACTGCCAGCAGTCATGCCGTAACGACCACGGCTAACTCACCCGGTATTCTGATATTGAGAAACGATCATATTATTTAAACTTCGTATTATATATTCTTTTCGATCCATAAAATTAAACTTCTATACAAAACTATATGTATTTTGCCATCTATTGGATCTGGGGTGAACTATGCAATGACAAGTTAGCAACGTGGGACTAAAAGTCCAAACAGTTCCGTAAACAGTTGCTAGATGGCGTTAGTGCGGTGGTAGGTTTGCATTTTATTTCGTTTAGTAGTATGGAAATCTCATTCTTTGTTTCCTTCATCAGTTCACTTATTGCCGGTTTTCAATTTAGAATATGCTCGTTAACCTACCACTAACAAGGAATTACGTTAAATGGCCAAATCTGGACACTGAACTCTCTAAAACATATTTAATGTGGCGGGAATGCGCATCTCACAATCTACGCATGCGCGAGAGCCGTAAATCTTATTTAAGTAATTGCGAACCCGAATGGCCTTAGCGGTTTGCTGATGTAAAATCCTGGTAGAGGCCAGCCACTTTAAAGATGCTTTAGAGAGTTGAGTGGCCATATTTGGCCATTTAACGTAATAACTTGTTAGTGGTAAGTTAACGGGCATATTCTAAATTGAAAACCGGCAAGAAGTGAACTGATGAAAGAAACAAAGAGAGAGATTTCCTTACTACTCAAGTGACTCCTTATCCCGGGAGTCATTCGGTCGTCAGAGCCTCGTTAGTCTAAAGCAGGGTGCACCGCGTGCAGGTGAGGTTGACATTTGAGTAGGATTCCTTCTCCTTGCATCCCCAACTACTCTACCACTAGCATCTCTACAAGCACTAATACTACCAACCAGAACTACTAAAAGCACTAATACTACTCAACAGCACTACAACAAGCAATACTATTACTAGGACAAGAATAAAACTATTCCTACTATAAAAACTACTACTACAAGCATTACTACTAGCCTATCTCCCTTTAGATGACCTCACTGTCCGGCCCCATAAAACAACAACTAGTACTACCTTTAACTACCACTATGACTACAACTAAAAAGAAGTAGCATTTAGCGTCAGTTAGTGGTAGTAGGTGGAAGTTAGTGGTAGTCGTAGTGGGTGGATGCGTGTGATTGAAAGGCCTGCCAGAGGCCTCACATTCATGTAGCTTACAGAGAAATTAATCTCGTGCCAGTGGCTTTGCAAAGCCTACAAAGAAACTAATCTCGTGCCAGAGGCTTTGCTAATTTTTTGCGGCTTACAAGGAAATTAATCCCGTGCCAGAGGCCGTTCATGAATGGCACCTCCAGAGGCCTCTCAATCACATGCCTTCACCCACTATGACTACCACTAGCTACCGCTAGCTGCCACTAACTAACGCAAAATACTACTACTACTACTAATAATAATAATACTACAACAACTACTACAACTACTACTACTACTACTACTACTAATAATAATAATACTACAACAACTACTACAACTACTACAACAACTACTAATACTTCTACAACTACTACCAGTACTACCACTACTACTACTAATACTACAACTACAACAACTACTACTACCAGTACTACTACTGCTACTATTACTACTAACACTTCTATTAAAAGCACTACGCACTGCTGCTCTACAAAAGACAGCAAGGTTACCTTTTTTTTTTTTTGCGTGGGAATGTGGGAAATCTTGCCTAAGACATTTGTGGGGGTCCGCACTCCATAATAGTGTGGGATTCTTACCCACTAAAACCCACACACCCTTCTCCCACGACGTATGTCTTCACCCCGGAACCAGTTGGGCTTTACAGTATTTCAGGGGTGTGTCATCGGAAAATACTTTTTTTTAGCGTATGGCTTTTAGTGCCGGGAGTGTCCGAGGTCATGTTCGGCTCGCCAGTTTTTGTAGCTGCTTCGAGACGGACACCCAATGGGTGAGCTACAAGTACCGTTGGGGAGGGAAGTTGGAAGGTAGCGGCTGTGGCCTATAGTTATGGACCAACGCCGGCATTTGCCTCGAAGGAAGATGGGAAACCACAGAAGACCATCTTCAAGATTGCCGGCGGGGGGATTCGAACCTCCTCGCCTACCGGATGTGAGCGACTGCCAGCAGTCATGCCGTAACGACCACGGCTAACTCACCCGGTATTCTGATATTGAGAAACGATCATATTATTTAAACTTCGTATTATATATTCTTTTCGATCCATAAAATTAAACTTCTATACAAAACTATATGTATTTTGCCATCTATTGGATCTGGGGTGAACTATGCAATGACAAGTTAGCAACGTGGGACTAAAAGTCCAAACAGTTCCGTAAACAGTTACTAGATGGCGTTAGTGCGGTGGTAGGTTTGCATTTTATTTCGTTTAGTAGTATGGAAATCTCATTCTTTGTTTCCTTCATCAGTTCACTTATTGCCGGTTTTCAATTTAGAATATGCTCGTTAACCTACCACTAACAAGGAATTACGTTAAATGGCCAAATCTGGACACTGAACTCTCTAAAACATATTTAATGTGGCGGGAATGCGCATCTCACAATCTACGCATGCGCGAGAGCCGTAAATCTTATTTAAGTAATTGCGAACCCGAATGGCCTTAGCGGTTTGCTGATGTAAAATCCTGGTAGAGGCCAGCCACTTTAAAGATGCTTTAGAGAGTTGAGTGGCCATATTTGGCCATTTAACGTAATAACTTGTTAGTGGTAAGTTAACGGGCATATTCTAAATTGAAAACCGGCAAGAAGTGAACTGATGAAAGAAACAAAGAGAGAGATTTCCTTACTACTCAAGTGACTCCTTATCCCGGGAGTCATTCGGTCGCCAGAGCCTCGTTAGTCTAAAGCAGGGTGCACCGCGTGCAGGTGAGGTTGACATTTGAGTAGGATTCCTACTCCTTGCATCCCCAACTACTCTACCACTAGCATCTCTACAAGCACTAATACTACCAACCAGAACTACTAAAAGCACTAATACTACTCAACAGCACTACAACAAGCAATACTATTACTAGGACAAGAATAAAACTATTCCTACTATAAAAACTACTACTACAAGCATTACTACTAGCCTATCTCCCTTTAGATGACCTCACTGTCCGGCCCCATAAAACAACAACTAGTACTACCTTTAACTACCACTATGACTACAACTAAAAAGAAGTAGCATTTAGCGTCAGTTAGTGGTAGTAGGTGGAAGTTAGTGGTAGTCGTAGTGGGTGGATGCGTGTGATTGAAAGGCCTGCCAGAGGCCTCACATTCATGTAGCTTACAGAGAAATTAATCTCGTGCCAGTGGCTTTGAAAAGCCTACAAAGATACTAATCTCGTGCCAGAGGCTTTGCTAATTTTTTGCGGCTTACAAGGAAATTAATCCCGTGCCAGAGGCCGTTCATGAATGGCACCTCCAGAGGCCTCTCAATCACATGCCTTCACCCACTATGACTACCACTAGCTACCGCTAGCTGCCACTAACTAACGCAAAATACTACTACTACTAATAATAATAATAATACTACAACAACTACTACAACTACTACTACTACTACTACTAATAATAATAATAATACTACAACAACTACTACTAATACTACAACAACTACTAATACTTCTACAACTACTACCAGTACTACCACTACTACTACTAATACTACAACTACAACAACTACTACTACCAGTACTACCAGTACTACTACTACTACACGTCCCGGAGAGTGCGGACGTGTTTCTGTGTCGCTCCATCGCCTTTCGCTTTTCGTCATGGTTTGTGAGTATTGTAAGGAGCCACTTCCAACCGATGGTGATTGTATTCAATGCAGTGGGTGTAAACGCTACTATCATTACGAATGTACCACGGTTACACCCAGAACATGGAGAAGTATGAGTAAAAGTAATCGCCTTAACTGGAGATGTGGCGCATGTCGGCTGCGTAAAGAGTCCACATCAGCAAGTGAGAACGTGGAACCTGATGCGGACGAGTCGAAGTCCGGAGATGACGTCAAGGCACTGCTCATTGAATTAAAGAAGGAGATTGTGTACTTGAAGAAGAAAGTGGAAGAAAGTGTAGATGGAGTGGAGTTTATTTCCAAGAAGTATGATGAACTACTCTCAGAAATAAAATCCAGTAAGGAAATAGTGAGATCCCTGTCGACGGAAGTGCGCCAACTGAAAGACGAAAAAGCAAAACAAGACATAGTGATTTCGGACCTTAGTACAAAATTATACGAGATGGAACAAGATAATAGGCAAAATTACTTAGAACTTTGCGGGGTAGTGCCAACCAAAGATGAAAAAGTTCTGGATATGGTCCATAGGGTTGCAGAAGAAATGGACGTAGGTCTAAATATGTTTGACATAGAAGAAGCTTATCGTGTGCCAATAAGAAATAAAAATAAAATTGCTCCCATTGTAGTGAAATTCAGTTCTAAATCTACCAGAACTGAGTTTCTTAAGAAGCGTATTGCACTATTAATGACAAGAAAATATACATCAACGAAAGCCTGACTCCATACTTCAGGAATCTCTTGTGGCAAGCAAAGATGAAAGCCAAAGAGTGCGGATGGAAATATGTGTGGATCAAGTTTGGAAAGATACTTGCCAGGAAGAACGAAGATGCCCCAGTTTTACGAGTAACGAGAGAAGATGACCTGAAGAAAATGGCGTGAACACGGATACGAGTTTGTGAAATAATAAAGTGAAAGTGCGTTTTATGAATAGTGAAGACCTAATCAGTGAACCCGATGTGAAATGTTTTAAGTTTGACAGTGTTCAAAATTACATTGATGATGGTAAATATATACGCTCAGAAGCGGCTTTAAATATAGTGTGTTTAAATATTCAATCGATATCTACAAATTGGGATTATTTCAAGATATTATTTGGACACATCTTTGGTGAGTTGCACATTATATGTCTAATAGAAATAGGTATAGCTGATTATAAAAACATACTTTTTACTTTGGATGAGTTCAATGCAAATTTTTACAACAGACCAGATAAAAGAGGTGGAGGAATCGCTCTATTCACTAAGAAAAATTTAATCATAAATAAACTAAATTTGCAATGTAAATCATTTGAAGTCCTTGGCATGGATTTAAAAATAAATAATCAAGGCAGTAAGTTAGGGATTATCTGTATTTATAAACCTCCCTCTATTAATCCCAGTAATTTTACTGAAGAACTGGATCTATGTCTACAAACGTTTAGTGATTATAAAGATCTGTTAGTATTGGGAGATATAAATATTGATATGCTTGATATCAACAATTCTAGGGTAAATAGTTACGAAAATACCTTGGCAGGACATGGTTTATATTCATTGCTAAAGTATCCAACCCGAGTCGATTTGAATAGAGGTTCCAAAACCTTAATAGACCATATTATTTGCAGGAATATACAGAATATAGTATATTCAGCCGTAATCTCTTCTGACGTGGCTGACCACTACATAACAGCTGCTGGTCTATCACCGAAAATGAAAGCTAACTTAAATAATGAAAATCATGCACAGCAGGTTCTGAACGATATCAAAGTAAATACACTACTAGACAAAATAAATTGGGCAAAATTTTCCAGGTCAGAAGACCCAAATGAACTGTACAATAATGTGGCAGAAGAATTTAATGGCATTTATGGAAAGTGTACTTTTGTAGCTAAAAAGAGAGTCAGAGTTAAAAAACCTTGGTTTTCTAGGAAACTAGAAATAAATTGTAAAAAAAGAGACTCCTTATATAAAAGATGGAAAAACAATAAAAGTAATGATTCATATAGAAATGAATACAAAGCGTTCAGAAACGCACTGAATAAAGAAATTCGTAAATCTAAAATAAACTTTTACAAACAGAAACTAAATAGTAGTAAAAATAATCTAAGAGCTACATGGAAGACAATAAACGAAATATTAGGAAGAAATGTAAGTTCAGTAGATGACACTATTCATAAATATTTAGGTAATATCTACTCGAATAGTATCATTGCAAATAAATTTGGGTCGTTTTTCGTGGATCAAATAAAAAACACTATCCACACCTGTAAAATACCTGCATATAGTCATCAGGATGGGAACTCTCTGCAGTCAATGGCATTATTTGAAGTGGAACCAAAAGAAATCACTAGTATCATAACAAATATGAAGGTTAAGTCACCTGGTATGGACAAAATTCGAGTAAAGGACATTAAGCATTGTGTTACGGATATTAGTGTAGTTATTTCTCACCTAGTAAATTTAATTTTTAAAACAGGGATTTTTCCAAAAGGATTAAAGATTGGAATTATTAGACCTATATATAAAGGTGGTGATCATCTAGCACTTAGTAACTATCGCCCTGTATGTATACTGTCAATTATTGACAAAATTGTAGAAAGATGTATTGAAACAAGGGTCTCCAACTACCTTGATAAATATAATATAATTGATGATAGACAATACGGCTTTCGTAGAGGTAAAAGTGCTCAATTGCTGTTAACAGAATTTTCCAACATTGTAAATGGTGCCCTAAACAATGACAAACAAGTTCTGGTACTATTCCTAGATTTCTCGAGGGCATTTGACACTCTGCCCTTTAATCGCATGTTACATAAATTAGAACGCATTGGTATAAGAGGAAAAGAGTTGAAAGTTTTTGATAGTTATTTGAGGGAAAGGAGAATGGTCATTAAAATAGATAACATGGAAAGTGAGCAATTTGAAGTTAACAGTGGCGTAGCTCAAGGTTCTATTTTGGGACCTATTATGTATAACATATTTGTCAATGATATGGTAAAGGTTGTATCAAAAACTAAACTACTTATGTATGGTGATGACACTATATTAATTGCAATTCACAAAGACCCATGGAAAGCACACAGCATGATTCAAGCAGACTTCGATAATATTCTAAGATGGAGCCATGATAATGGGTTAATAATAAATTACAAAAAATCTAAATTAATGAATATCCGCATGTCACACAATATTAAAGAAAATATTAAGGTAAAATTCCATAATTATGACTGTTTACACGTAAACAAGGGAGATTACCCTATATCAAATTGTGCATGTAATAGCTTCATTGAGAGAGTCAATTCGTACAAATATCTTGGAATTATTATTGATGACCATTTCAAATGGAACGCACAAATATTACAGCTGGCGAAGCAACTGAGAAGGACTCTGTTCTTCTTTCACACTTTAGCTTACTGTGCAAACGCACACATATACCTTATGGCCTACTCAGCATTGGTCGAGTCCATTATGAGTTATGGTATTGCTTCCTGGGGAAGTTCCAGCAAGAGCCAGTTGAAAATAATAAACGACATCCAGGAGAGATTTATTAAGCTAATCAAGGAAAAACTAACCAAGAAGGAGGTATTCCTCTCTGTGGAAGACCTGTATAAATTAAATGTAATAAATATGTATTACTATGACAACAGGTTTAAAAATGAAATACAACATGGTAAACTGACTAGACAAGTAGATAGAGGGACATATACTATTCCCAGATGGATAAATTCATACGGCAAAAAAGAATTAAGGGTAGTAATACCAACAATTTTTTACGAATTACCCCTGTGTTTAAGAAGCATCAAATCAAAAAATAAAGCTAAAGACCAAATCAAAAAATATTTCAAGAAATAAGTCAGTAGCCCTGTATTTATGTCAATTTTAAAGTAGCTGATAAATGAAATAGGTATAGTCACTAGATATTAATTGTTCCGAGTTCTATCTCATGTATGTATTTATGTATGTATTTAAAACGGCTCCCACAGATAAGCCACATTTGATGGCTTTGTGGGACCACGAAATTACTGTTATTGTATATACTGTATTGTAAATTTATTTGTCAAGTTATTGTATAATTTATCTGTAATTTTACTTTCATGTTTATGTACTGTATGTATACTGATTACTATTAATAAATTAACCCCTCCTCCCCAGGTCTTGGCCCCTCCAAGAGCCGGGAAAGGGTGGGTCACTCACTTAATCACTACTAACACTTCTATTAAAAGCACTACGCACTGCTGCTCTACAAAAGACAGCAAGGTTACCTTTTTTTTTTTTTTTTTTTTTTTTGCGTGGGAATGTGGGAAATCTTGCCTAAGACATTTGTGGGGGTCCGCACTCCACAATAGTGTGGGATTCTTACCCACTAAAACCCACACACCCTTCTCCCACGACGTATGTCTTCACCCCGGAACCAGTTGGGCTTTACAGTATTTCAGGGGTGTGTCATCGGAAAATACTTTTTTTTAGCGTATGGCTTTTAGTGCCGGGAGTGTCCGAGGTCATGTTCGGCTCGCCAGTTTTTGTAGCTGCTTCGAGACGGACACCCAATGGGTGAGCTACAAGTACCGTTGGGGAGGGAAGTTGGAAGGTAGCGGCTGTGGCCTATAGTTATGGACCAACGCCGGCATTTGCCTCGAAGGAAGATGGGAAACCACAGAAGACCATCTTCAAGATTGCCGGCGGGGGGATTCGAACCTCCTCGCCTACCGGATGTGAGCGACTGCCAGCAGTCATGCCGTAACGACCACGGCTAACTCACCCGGTATTCTGATATTGAGAAACGATCATATTATTTAAACTTCGTATTATATATTCTTTTCGATCCATAAAATTAAACTTCTATACAAAACTATATGTATTTTGCCATCTATTGGATCTGGGGTGAACTATGCAATGACAAGTTAGCAACGTGGGACTAAAAGTCCAAACAGTTGCGTAAACAGTTGCTAGATGGCGTTAGTGCGGTGGTAGGTTTGCATTTTATTTCGTTTAGTAGTATGGAAATCTCATTCTTTGTTTCCTTCATCAGTTCACTTATTGCCGGTTTTCAATTTAGAATATGCTCGTTAACCTACCACTAACAAGGAATTACGTTAAATGGCCAAATCTGGACACTGAACTCTCTAAAACATATTTAATGTGGCGGGAATGCGCATCTCACAATCTACGCATGCGCGAGAGCCGTAAATCTTATTTAAGTAATTGCGAACCCGAATGGCCTTAGCGGTTTGCTGATGTAAAATCCTGGTAGAGGCCAGCCACTTTAAAGATGCTTTAGAGAGTTGAGTGGCCATATTTGGCCATTTAACGTAATAACTTGTTAGTGGTAAGTTAACGGGCATATTCTAAATTGAAAACCGGCAAGAAGTGAACTGATGAAAGAAACAAAGAGAGAGATTTCCTTACTACTCAAGTGACTCCTTATCCCGGGAGTCATTCGGTCGCCAGAGCCTCGTTAGTCTAAAGCAGGGTGCACCGCGTGCAGGTGAGGTTGACATTTGAGTAGGATTCCTACTCCTTGCATCCCCAACTACTCTACCACTAGCATCTCTACAAGCACTAATACTACCAACCAGAACTACTAAAAGCACTAATACTACTCAACAGCACTACAACAAGCAATACTATTACTAGGACAAGAATAAAACTATTCCTACTATAAAAACTACTACTACAAGCATTACTACTAGCCTATCTCCCTTTAGATGACCTCACTGTCCGGCCCCATAAAACAACAACTAGTACTACCTTTAACTACCACTATGACTGCAACTAAAAAGAAGTAGCATTTAGCGTCAGTTAGTGGTAGTAGGTGGAAGTTAGTGGTAGTCGTAGTGGGTGGATGCGTGTGATTGAAAGGCCTGCCAGAGGCCTCACATTCATGTAGCTTACAGAGAAATTAATCTCGTGCCAGTGGCTTTGCAAAGCCTAAAAAGAAACTAATCTCGTGCCAGAGGCTTTGCTAATTTTTTGCGGCTTACAAGGAAATTAATCCCGTGCCAGAGGCCGTTCATGAATGGCACCTCCAGAGGCCTCTCAATCACATGCCTTCACCCACTATGACTACCACTAGCTACCGCTAGCTGCCACTAACTAACGCAAAATACTACTACTACTAATAATAATAATAATACTACAACAACTACTACAACTACTACTACTACTACTACTACTACTACTAATAATAATAATAATACTACAACAACTACTACTAATACTACAACAACTACTAATAATTCTACAACTACTACCAGTACTACCACTACTACTACTACTACTACAACTACAACAACTACTACTACCAGTACTACCAGTACTACTACTACTACTATTACTACTAACACTTCTATTAAAAGCACTACGCACTGCTGCTCTACAAAAGAGAGCAAGGTTACCTTTTTTTTTTTTTTTTTTTTTGCGTGGGAATGTGGGAAATCTTGCCTAAGACATTTGTGGGGGTCCGCACTCCACAATAGTGTGGGATTCTTACCCACTAAAACCCACACACCCTTCTCCCACGACGTATGTCTTCACCCCGGAACCAGTTGGGCTTTACAGTATTTCAGGGGTGTGTCATCGGAAAATACTTTATTTTAGCGTATGGCTTTTAGTGCCGGGAGTGTCCGAGGTCATGTTCGGCTCGCCAGTTTTTGTAGCTGCTTCGAGACGGACACCCAATGGGTGAGCTACAAGTACCGTTGGGGAGGGAAGTTGGAAGGTAGCGGCTGTGGCCTATAGTTATGGACCAACGCCGGCATTTGCCTCGAAGGAAGATGGGAAACCACAGAAGACCATCTTCAAGATTGCCGGCGGGGGGATTCGAACCTCCTCGCCTACCGGATGTGAGCGACTGCCAGCAGTCATGCCGTAACGACCACGGCTAACTCACCCGGTATTCTGATATTGAGAAACGATCATATTATTTAAACTTCGTATTATATATTCTTTTCGATCCATAAAATTAAACTTCTATACAAAACTATATGTATTTTGCCATCTATTGGATCTGGGGTGAACTATGCAATGACAAGTTAGCAACGTGGGACTAAAAGTCCAAACAGTTCCGTAAACAGTTGCTAGATGGCGTTAGTGCGGTGGTAGGTTTGCATTTTATTTCGTTTAGTAGTATGGAAATCTCATTCTTTGTTTCCTTCATCAGTTCACTTATTGCCGGTTTTCAATTTAGAATATGCTCGTTAACCTACCACTAACAAGGAATTACGTTAAATGGCCAAATCTGGACACTGAACTCTCTAAAACATATTTAATGTGGCGGGAATGCGCATCTCACAATCTACGCATGCGCGAGAGCCGTAAATCTTATTTAAGTAATTGCGAACCCGAATGGCCTTAGCGGTTTGCTGATGTAAAATCCTGGTAGAGGCCAGCCACTTTAAAGATGCTTTAGAGAGTTGAGTGGCCATATTTGGCCATTTAACGTAATAACTTGTTAGTGGTAAGTTAACGGGCATATTCTAAATTGAAAACCGGCAAGAAGTGAACTGATGAAAGAAACAAAGAGAGAGATTTCCTTACTACTCAAGTGACTCCTTATCCCGGGAGTCATTCGGTCGCCAGAGCCTCGTTAGTCTAAAGCAGGGTGCACCGCGTGCAGGTGAGGTTGACATTTGAGTAGGATTCCTACTCCTTGCATCCCCAACTACTCTACCACTAGCATCTCTACAAGCACTAATACTACCAACCAGAACTACTAAAAGCACTAATACTACTCAACAGCACTACAACAAGCAATACTATTACTAGGACAAGAATAAAACTATTCCTACTATAAAAACTACTACTACAAGCATTACTACTAGCCTATCTCCCTTTAGATGACCTCACTGTCCGGCCCCATAAAACAACAACTAGTACTACCTTTAACTACCACTATGACTACAACTAAAAAGAAGTAGCATTTAGCGTCAGTTAGTGGTAGTAGGTGGAAGTTAGTGGTAGTCGTAGTGGGTGGATGCGTGTGATTGAAAGGCCTGCCAGAGGCCTCACATTCATGTAGCTTACAGAGAAATTAATCTCGTGCCAGTGGCTTTGCAAAGCCTACAAAGAAACTAATCTCGTGCCAGAGGCTTTGCTAATTTTTTGCGGCTTACAAGGAAATTAATCCCGTGCCAGAGGCCGTTCATGAATGGCACCTCCAGAGGCCTCTCAATCACATGCCTTCACCCACTATGACTACCACTAGCTACCGCTAGCTGCCACTAACTAACGCAAAATACTACTACTACTAATAATAATAATAATACTACAACAACTACTACAACTACTACTACTACTACTAATAATAATAATAATAATACTACAACAACTACTACTAATACTACAACAACTACTAATACTTCTACAACTACTACCAGTACTACCACTACTACTACTAATACTACAACTACAACAACTACTACTACCAATACTACCAGTACTACTACTACTACTATTACTACTAACACTTCTATTAAAAGCACTACGCACTGCTGCTCTACAAAAGACAGCAAGGTTACCATTTTTTTTTTTTTTGCGTGGGAATGTGGGAAATCTTGCCTAAGACATTTGTGGGGGTCCGCACTCCACAATAGTGTGGGATTCTTACCCACTAAAACCCACACACCCTTCTCCCACGACGTATGTCTTCACCCCGGAACCAGTTGGGCTTTACAGTATTTCAGGGGTGTGTCATCGGAAAATACTTTTTTTTAGCGTATGGCTTTTGGTGCCGGGAGTGTCCGAGGTCATGTTCGGCTCGCCAGTTTTTGTAGCTGCTTCGAGACGGACACCCAATGGGTGAGCTACAAGTACCGTTGGGGAGGGAAGTTGGAAGGTAGCGGCTGTGGCCTATAGTTATGGACCAACGCCGGCATTTGCCTCGAAGGAAGATGGGAAACCACAGAAGACCATCTTCAAGATTGCCGGCGGGGGGATTCGAACCTCCTCGCCTACCGGATGTGAGCGACTGCCAGCAGTCATGCCGTAACGACCACGGCTAACTCACCCGGTATTCTGATATTGAGAAACGATCATATTATTTAAACTTCGTATTATATATTCTTTTCGATCCATAAAATTAAACTTCTATACAAAACTATATGTATTTTGCCATCTATTGGATCTGGGGTGAACTATGCAATGACAAGTTAGCAACGTGGGACTAAAAGTCCAAACAGTTCCGTAAACAGTTGCTAGATGGCGTTAGTGCGGTGGTAGGTTTGCATTTTATTTCGTTTAGTAGTATGGAAATCTCATTCTTTGTTTCCTTCATCAGTTCACTTATTGCCGGTTTTCAATTTAGAATATGCTCGTTAACCTACCACTAACAAGGAATTACGTTAAATGGCCAAATCTGGACACTGAACTCTCTAAAACATATTTAATGTGACGGGAATGCGCATCTCACAATCTACGCATGCGCGAGAGCCGTAAATCTTATTTAAGTAATTGCGAACCCGAATGGCCTTAGCGGTTTGCTGATGTAAAATCCTGGTAGAGGCCAGCCACTTTAAAGATGCTTTAGAGAGTTGAGTGGCCATATTTGGCCATTTAACGTAATAACTTGTTAGTGGTAAGTTAACGGGCATATTCTAAATTGAAAACCGGCAAGAAGTGAACTGATGAAAGAAACAAAGAGAGAGATTTCCTTACTACTCAAGTGACTCCTTATCCCGGGAGTCATTCGGTCGCCAGAGCCTCGTTAGTCTAAAGCAGGGTGCACCGCGTGCAGGTGAGGTTGACATTTGAGTAGGATTCCTACTCCTTGCATCCCCAACTACTCTACCACTAGCATCTCTACAAGCACTAATACTACCAACCAGAACTACTAAAACACTAATACTACTCAACAGCACTACAACAAGCAATACTATTACTAGGACAAGAATAAAACTATTCCTACTATAAAAACTACTACTACAAGCATTACTACTAGCCTATCTCCCTTTAGATGACCTCACTGTCCGGCCCCATAAAACAACAACTAGTACTACCTTTAACTACCACTATGACTGCAACTAAAAAGAAGTAGCATTTAGCGTCAGTTAGTGGTAGTAGGTGGAAGTTAGTGGTAGTCGTAGTGGGTGGATGCGTGTGATTGAAAGGCCTGCCAGAGGCCTCACATTCATGTAGCTTACAGAGAAATTAATCTCGTGCCAGTGGCTTTGCAAAGCCTACAAAGAAACTAATGTCGTGCCAGAGGCTTTGCTAATTTTTTGCGGCTTACAAGGAAATTAATCCCGTGCCAGAGGCCGTTCATGAATGGCACCTCCAGAGGCCTCTCAATCACATGCCTTCACCCACTATGACTACCACTAGCTACCGCTAGCTGCCACTAACTAACGCAAAATACTACTAATACTAATAATAATAATAATACTACAACAACTACTACAACTACTACTACTACTACTACTACTACTAATAATAATAATAATACTACAACAACTACTACTAATACTACAACAACTACTAATACTTCTACAACTACTACCAGTACTACCACTACTACTACTAATACTACAACTACAACAACTACTACTACCAGTACTACCAGTACTACTACTACTACTATTACTACTAACACTTCTATTAAAAGCACTACGCACTGCTGCTCTACAAAAGAGAGCAAGGTTACCTTTTTTTTTTTTTTTTGCGTGGGAATGTGGGAAATCTTGCCTAAGACATTTGTGGGGGTCCGCACTCCACAATAGTGTGGGATTCTTACCCACTAAAACCCACACACCCTTCTCCCACGACGTATGTCTTCACCCCGGAACCAGTTGGGCTTTACAGTATTTCAGGGGTGTGTCATCGGAAAATACTTTTTTTTAGCGTATGGCTTTTAGTGCCGGGAGTGTCCGAGGTCATGTTCGGCTCGCCAGTTTTTGTAGCTGCTTCGTGACGGACACCCAATGGGTGAGCTACAAGTACCGTTGGGGAGGGAAGTTGGAAGGTAGCGGCTGTGGCCTATAGTTATGGGCCAACGCCGGCATTTGCCTCGAAGGAAGATGGGAAACTACAGAAGACCATCTTCAAGATTGCCGGCGGGGGGATTCGAACCTCCTCGCCTACCGGATGTGAGCGACTGCCAGCAGTCATGCCGTAACGACCACGGCTAACTCACCCGGTATTCTGATATTGAGAAACGATCATATTATTTAAACTTCGTATTATATATTCTTTTCGATCCATAAAATTAAACTTCTATACAAAACTATATGTATTTTGCCATCTATTGGATCTGGGGTGAACTATGCAATGACAAGTTAGCAACGTGGGACTAAAAGTCCAAACAGTTCCGTAAACAGTTGCTAGATGGCGTTAGTGCGGTGGTAGGTTTGCATTTTATTTCGTTTAGTAGTATGGAAATCTCATTCTTTGTTTCCTTCATCAGTTCACTTATTGCCGGTTTTCAATTTAGAATATGCTCGTTAACCTACCACTAACAAGGAATTACGTTAAATGGCCAAATCTGGACACTGAACTCTCTAAAACATATTTAATGTGGCGGGAATGCGCATCTCACAATCTACGCTTGCGCGAGAGCCGTAAATCTTATTTAAGTAATTGCGAACCCGAATGGCCTTAGCGGTTTGCTGATGTAAAATCCTGGTAGAGGCCAGCCACTTTAAAGATGCTTTAGAGAGTTGAGTGGCCATATTTGGCCATTTAACGTAATAACTTGTTAGTGGTAAGTTAACGGGCATATTCTAAATTGAAAACCGGCAAGAAGTGAACTGATGAAAGAAACAAAGAGAGAGATTTCCTTACTACTCAAGTGACTCCTTATCCCGGGAGTCATTCGGTCGCCAGAGCCTCGTTAGTCTAAAGCAGGGTGCACCGCGTGCAGGTGAGGTTGACATTTGAGTAGGATTCCTACTCCTTGCATCCCCAACTACTCTACCACTAGCATCTCTACAAGCACTAATACTACCAACCAGAACTACTAAAAGCACTAATACTACTCAACAGCACTACAACAAGCAATACTATTACTAGGACAAGAATAAAACTATTCCTACTATAAAAACTACTACTACAAGCATTACTACTAGCCTATCTCCCTTTAGATGACCTCACTGTCCGGCCCCATAAAACAACAACTAGTACTACCTTTAACTACCACTATGACTACAACTAAAAAGAAGTAGCATTTAGCGTCAGTTAGTGGTAGTAGGTGGAATTTAGTGGTAGTCGTAGTGGGTGGATGCGTGTGATTGAAAGGCCTGCCAGAGGCCTCACATTCATGTAGCTTACAGAGAAATTAATCTCGTGCCAGTGGCTTTGCAAAGCCTACAAAGAAACTAATCTCGTGCCAGAGGCTTTGCTAATTTTTTGCGGCTTACAAGGAAATTAATCCCGTGCCAGAGGCCGTTCATGAATGGCACCTCCAGAGGCCTCTCAATCACATGCCTTCACCCACTATGACTACCACTAGCTACCGCTAGCTGCCACTAACTAACGCAAAATACTACTACTACTACTACTAATAATAATACTACAACAACTACTACAACTACTACTACTACTACTACTACTAATAATAATAATACTACAACAACTACTACAACTACTACTAATACTACAACAACTACTAATACTTCTACAACTACTACCAGTACTACCACTACTACTACTAATACTACAACTACAACAACTACTACTACCAGTACTACCAGTACTACTACTACTACTATTACTACTAACACTTCTATTAAAAGCACTACGCACTGCTGCTCTACAAAAGACAGCAAGGTTACCTTTTTTTTTTTTTTTTTTGCGTGGGAATGTGGGAAATCTTGCCTAAGACATTTGTGGGGGTCCGCACTCCACAATAGTGTGGGATTCTTACCCACTAAAACCCACACACCCTTCTCCCACGACGTATGTCTTCACCCCGGAACCAGTTGGGCTTTACAGTATTTCAGGGGTGTGTCATCGGAAAATACTTTTTTTTAGCGTATGGCTTTTAGTGCCGGGAGTGTCCGAGGTCATGTTCGGCTCGCCAGTTTTTGTAGCTGCTTCGAGACGGACACCCAATGGGTGAGCTACAAGTACCGTTGGGGAGGGAAGTTGGAAGGTAGCGGCTGTGGCCTATAGTTATGGACCAACGCCGGCATTTGCCTCGAAGGAAGATGGGAAACCACAGAAGACCATCTTCAAGATTGCCGGCGGGGGGATTCGAACCTCCTCGCCTACCGGATGTGAGCGACTGCCAGCAGTCATGCCGTAACGACCACGGCTAACTCACCCGGTATTCTGATATTGAGAAACGATCATATTATTTAAACTTCGTATTATATATTCTTTTCGATCCATAAAATTAAACTTCTATACAAAACTATATGTATTTTGCCATCTATTGGATCTGGGGTGAACTATGCAATGACAAGTTAGCAACGTGGGACTAAAAGTCCAAACAGTTCCGTAAACAGTTGCTAGATGGCGTTAGTGCGGTGGTAGGTTTGCATTTTATTTCGTTTAGTAGTATGGAAATCTCATTCTTTGTTTCCTTCATCAGTTCACTTATTGCCGGTTTTCAATTTAGAATATGCTCGTTAACCTACCACTAACAAGGAATTACGTTAAATGGCCAAATCTGGACACTGAACTCTCTAAAACATATTTAATGTGGCGGGAATGCGCATCTCACAATCTACGCATGCGCGAGAGCCGTAAATCTTATTTAAGTAATTGCGAACCCGAATGGCCTTAGCGGTTTGCTGATGTAAAATCCTGGTAGAGGCCAGCCACTTTAAAGATGCTTTAGAGAGTTGAGTGGCCATATTTCGCCATTTAACGTAATAACTTGTTAGTGGTAAGTTAACGGGCATATTCTAAATTGAAAACCGGCAAGAAGTGAACTGATGAAAGAAACAAAGAGAGAGATTTCCTTACTACTCAAGTGACCCCTTATCCCGGGAGTCATTCGGTCGCCAGAGCCTCGTTAGTCTAAAGCAGGGTGCACCGCGTGCAGGTGAGGTTGACATTTGAGTAGGATTCATACTCCTTGCATCCCCAACTACTCTACCACTAGCATCTCTACAAGCACTAATACTACCAACCAGAACTACTAAAAGCACTAATACTACTCAACAGCACTACAACAAGCAATACTATTACTAGGACAAGAATAAAACTATTCCTACTATAAAAACTACTACTACAAGCATTACTACTAGCCTATCTCCCTTTAGATGACCTCACTGTCCGGCCCCATAAAACAACAACTAGTACTACCTTTAACTACCACTATGACTACAACTAAAAAGAAGTAGCATTTAGCGTCAGTTAGTGATAGTAGGTGGAAGTTAGTGGTAGTCGTAGTGGGTGGATGCGTGTGATCGAAAGGCCTGCCAGAGGCCTCACATTCATGTAGCTTACAGAGAAATTAATCTCGTGCCAGTGGCTTTGCAAAGCCTACAAAGAAACTAATCTCGTGCCAGAGGCTTTGCTAATTTTTTGCGGCTTACAAGGAAATTAATCCCGTGCCAGAGGCCGTTCATGAATGGCACCTCCAGAGGCCTCTCAATCACATGCCTTCACCCACTATGACTACCACTAGCTACCGCTAGCTGCCACTAACTAACGCAAAATACTACTACTACTACTACTAATAATAATACTACAACAACTACTACAACTACTACTACTACTACTACTAATAATAATACTACAACAACTACTACAACTACTACTAATACTACAACAACTACTAATACTTCTACAACTACTACCAGTACTACCACTACTACTACTAATACTACAACTACAACAACTACTACTACCAGTACTACCAGTACTACTACTACTACTATTACTACTAACACTTCTATTAAAAGCACTACGCACTGCTGCTCTACAAAAGACAGCAAGGTTACCTTTTTTTTTTTTTTTTTTTTTGCGTGGGAATGTGGGAAATCTTGCCTAAGACATTTGTGGGGGTCCGCACTCCACAATAGTGTGGGATTCTTACCCACTAAAACCCACACACCCTTCTCCCACGACGTATGTCTTCACCCCGGAACCAGTTGGGCTTTACAGTATTTCAGGGGTGTGTCATCGGAAAATACTTTTTTTTAGCGTATGGCTTTTAGTGCCGGGAGTGTCCGAGGTCATGTTCGGCTCGCCAGTTTTTGTAGCTGCTTCGAGACGGACACCCAATGGGTGAGCTACAAGTACCGTTGGGGAGGGAAGTTGGAAGGTAGCGGCTGTGGCCTATAGTTATGGACCAACGCCGGCATTTGCCTCGAAGGAAGATGTGAAACCACAGAAGACCATCTTCAAGATTGCCGGCGGGGGAATTCGAACCTCCTCGCCTACCGGATGTGAGCGACTGCCAGCAGTCATGCCGTAACGACCACGGCTAACTCACCCGGTATTCTGATATTGAGAAACGATCATATTATTTAAACTTCGTATTATATATTCTTTTCGATCCATAAAATTAAACTTCTATACAAAACTATATGTATTTTGCCATCTATTGGATCTGGGGTGAACTATGCAATGACAAGTTAGCAACGTGGGACTAAAAGTCCAAACAGTTCCGTAAACAGTTGCTAGATGGCGTTAGTGCGGTGGTAGGTTTGCATTTTATTTCGTTTAGTAGTATGGAAATCTCATTCTTTGTTTCCTTCATCAGTTCACTTATTGCCGGTTTTCAATTTAGAATATGCTCGTTAACCTACCACTAACAAGGAATTACGTTAAATGGCCAAATCTGGACACTGAACTCTCTAAAACATATTTAATGTGGCGGGAATGCGCATCTCACAATCTACGCATGCGCGAGAGCCGTAAATCTTATTTAAGTAATTGCGAACCCGAATGGCCTTAGCGGTTTGCTGATGTAAAATCCTGGTAGAGGCCAGCCACTTTAAAGATGCTTTAGAGAGTTGAGTGGCCATATTTGGCCATTTAACGTAATAACTTGTTAGTGGTAAGTTAACGGGCATATTCTAAATTGAAAACCGGCAAGAAGTGAACTGATGAAAGAAACAAAGAGAGAGATTTCCTTACTACTCAAGTGACTCCTTATCCCGGGAGTCATTCGGTCGCCAGAGCCTCGTTAGTCTAAAGCAGGGTGCACCGCGTGCAGGTGAGGTTGACATTTGAGTAGGATTCCTACTCCTTGCATCCCCAACTACTCTACCACTAGCATCTCTACAAGCACTAATACTACCAACCAGAACTACTAAAAGCACTAATACTACTCAACAGCACTACAACAAGCAATACTATTACTAGGACAAGAATAAAACTATTCCTACTATAAAAACTACTACTACAAGCATTACTACTAGCCTATCTCCCTTTAGATGACCTCACTGTCCGGCCCCATAAAACAACAACTAGTACTACCTTTAACTACCACTATGACTACAACTAAAAAGAAGTAGCATTTAGCGTCAGTTAGTGGTATTAGGTGGAAGTTAGTGGTAGTCGTAGTGGGTGGATGCGTGTGATTGAAAGACCTGCCAGAGGCCTCACATTCATGTAGCTTACAGAGAAATTAATCTCGTGCCAGTGGCTTTGCAAAGCCTACAAAGAAACTAATCTCGTGCCAGAGGCTTTGCTAATTTTTTGCGGCTTACAAGGAAATTAATCCCGTGCCAGACGCCGTTCATGAATGGCACCTCCAGAGGCCTCTCAATCACATGCCCTCACCCACTATGACTACCACTAGCTACCGCTAGCTGCCACTAACTAACGCAAAATACTACTACTACTACTAATAATAATAATACTACAACAACTACTACAACTACTACTACTACTAATAATAATAATAATACTACAACAACTACTACAACTACTACTAATACTACAACAACTACTAATACTTCTACAACTACTACCAGTACTACCACTACTACTACTAATACTACAACTACAACAACTACTACTACCAGTACTACCAGTACTACTACTACTACTATTACTACTAACACTTCTATTAAAAGCACTACGCACTGCTGCTCTACAAAAGAGAGCAAGGTTACCTTTTTTTTTTTTTTTTTTTTTTTTTTTTGCGTGGGAATGTGGGAAATCTTGCCTAAGACATTTGTGGGGGTCCGCACTCCACAATAGTGTGGGATTCTTACCCACTAAAACCCACACACCCTTCTCCCACGACGTATGTCTTCACCCCGGAACCAGTTGGGCTTTACAGTATTTCAGGGGTGTGTCATCGGAAAATACTTTTTTTTAGCGTATGGCTTTTAGTGCCGGGAGTGTCCGAGGTCATGTTCGGCTCGCCAGTTTTTGTAGCTGCTTCGAGACGGACACCCAATGGGTGAGCTACAAGTACCGTTGGGGAGGGAAGTTGGAAGGTAGCGGCTGTGGCCTATAGTTATGGACCAACGCCGGCATTTGCCTCGAAGGAAGATGGGAAACCACAGAAGACCATCTTCAAGATTGCCGGCGGGGGATTCGAACCTCCTCGCCTACCGGATGTGAGCGACTGCCAGCAGTCATGCCGTAACGACCACGGCTAACTCACCCGGTATTCTGATATTGAGAAACGATCATATTATTTAAACTTCGTATTATATATTCTTTTCGATCCATAAAATTAAACTTCTATACAAAACTATATGTATTTTGCCATCTATTGGATCTGGGGTGAACTATGCAATGACAAGTTAGCAACGTGGGACTAAAAGTCCAAACAGTTCCGTAAACAGTTGCTAGATGGCGTTAGTGCGGTGGTAGGTTTGCATTTTATTTCGTTTAGTAGTATGGAAATCTCATTCTTTGTTTCCTTCATCAGTTCACTTATTGCCGGTTTTCAATTTAGAATATGCTCGTTAACCTACCACTAACAAGGAATTACGTTAAATGGCCAAATCTGGACACTGAACTCTCTAAAACATATTTAATGTGGCGGGAATGCGCATCTCACAATCTACGCATGCGCGAGAGCCGTAAATCTTATTTAAGTAATTGCGAACCCGAATGGCCTTAGCGGTTTGCTGATGTAAAATCCTGGTAGAGGCCAGCCACTTTAAAGATGCTTTAGAGAGTTGAGTGGCCATATTTGGCCATTTAACGTAATAACTTGTTAGTGGTAAGTTAACGGGCATATTCTAAATTGAAAACCGGCAAGAAGTGAACTGATGAAAGAAACAAAGAGAGAGATTTCCTTACTACTCAAGTGACTCCTTATCCCGGGAGTCATTCGGTCGCCAGAGCCTCGTTAGTCTAAAGCAGGGTGCACCGCGTGCAGGTGAGGTTGACATTTGAGTAGGATTCCTACTCCTTGCATCCCCAACTACTCTACCACTAGCATCTCTACAAGCACTAATACTACCAACCAGAACTACTAAAAGCACTAATACTACTCAACAGCACTACAACAAGCAATACTATTACTAGGACAAGAATAAAACTATTCCTACTATAAAAACTACTACTACAAGCATTACTACTAGCCTATCTCCCTTTAGATGACCTCACTGTCCGGCCCCATAAAACAACAACTAGTACTACCTTTAACTACCACTATGACTACAACTAAAAAGAAGTAGCATTTAGCGTCAGTTAGTGGTAGTAGGTGGAAGTTAGTGGTAGTCGTAGTGGGTGGATGCGTGTGATTGAAAGGCCTGCCAGAGGCCTCACATTCATGTAGCTTACAGAGAAATTAATCTCGTGCCAGTGGCTTTGCAAAGCCTACAAAGAAACTAATCTCGTGCCAGAGGCTTTGCTAATTTTTTGCGGCTTACAAGGAAATTAATCCCGTGCCAGAGGCCGTTCATGAATGGCACCTCCAGAGGCCTCTCAATCACATGCCTTCACCCACTATGACTACCACTAGCTACCGCTAGCTGCCACTAACTAACGCAAAATACTACTACTACTAATAATAATAATACTACAACAACTACTACAACTACTACTACTACTACTACTAATAATAATAATACTACAACAACTACTACAACTACTACTAATACTACAACAACTACTAATACTTCTACAACTACTACCAGTACTACCACTACTACTACTAATACTACAACTAGAACAACTACTACTACCAGTACTACCAGTACTACTACTACTACTACTATTACTACTAACACTTCTATTAAAAGCACTACGCACTGCTGCTCTACAAAAGACAGCAAGGTTACCTTTTTTTTTTTTTTTTTTTTTTGCGTGGGAATGTGGGAAATCTTGCCTAAGACATTTGTGGGGGTCCGCACTCCACAATAGTGTGGGATTCTTACCCACTAAAACCCACACACCCTTCTCCCACGACGTATGTCTTCACCCCGGAACCAGTTGGGCTTTACAGTATTTCAGGGGTGTGTCATCGGAAAATACTTTTTTTTAGCGTATGGCTTTTAGTGCCGGGAGTGTCCGAGGTCATGTTCGGCTCGCCAGTTTTTGTAGCTGCTTCGAGACGGACACCCAATGGGTGAGCTACAAGTACCGTTGGGGAGGGAAGTTGGAAGGTAGCGGCTGTGGCCTATAGTTATGGACCAACGCCGGCATTTGCCTCGAAGGAAGATGGGAAACCACAGAAGACCATCTTCAAGATTGCCGGCGGGGGGATTCGAACCTCCTCGCCTACCGGATGTGAGCGACTGCCAGCAGTCATGCCGTAACGACCACGGCTAACTCACCCGGTATTCTGATATTGAGAAACGATCATATTATTTAAACTTCGTATTATATATTCTTTTCGATCCATAAAATTAAACTTCTATACAAAACTATATGTATTTTGCCATCTATTGGATCTGGGGTGAACTATGCAATGACAAGTTAGCAACGTGGGACTAAAAGTCCAAACAGTTCCGTAAACAGTTGCTAGATGGCGTTAGTGCGGTGGTAGGTTTGCATTTTATTTCGTTTAGTAGTATGGAAATCTCATTCTTTGTTTCCTTCATCAGTTCACTTATTGCCGGTTTTCAATTTAGAATATGCTCGTTAACCTACCACTAACAAGGAATTACGTTAAATGGCCAAATCTGGACACTGAACTCTCTAAAACATATTTAATGTGGCGGGAATGCGCATCTCACAATCTACGCATGCGCGAGAGTCGTAAATCTTATTTAAGCAATTGCGAACCCGAATGGCCTTAGCGGTTTGCTGATGTAAAATCCTGGTAGAGGCCAGCCACTTTAAAGATGCTTTAGAGAGTTGAGTGGCCATATTTGGCCATTTAACGTAATAACTTGTTAGTGGTAAGTTAACGGGCATATTCTAAATTGAAAACCGGCAAGAAGTGAACTGATGAAAGAAACAAAGAGAGAGATTTCCATACTACTCAAGTGACTCCTTATCCCGGGAGTCATTCGGTCGCCAGAGCCTCGTTAGTCTAAAGCAGGGTGCACCGCGTGCAGGTGAGGTTGACATTTGAGTAGGATTCCTACTCCTTGCATCCCCAACTACTCTACCACTAGCATCTCTACAAGCACTAATACTACCAACCAGAACTACTAAAAGCACTAATACTACTCAACAGCACTACAACAAGCAATACTATTACTAGGACAAGAATAAAACTATTCCTACTATAAAAACTACTACTACAAGCATTACTACTAGCCTATCTCCCTTTAGATGACCTCACTGTCCGGCCCCATAAAACAACAACTAGTACTACCTTTAACTACCACTATGACTACAACTAAAAAGAAGTAGCATTTAGCGTCAGTTAGTGGTAGTAGGTGGAAGTTAGTGGTAGTCGTAGTGGGTGGATGCGTGTGATTGAAAGGCCTGCCAGAGGCCTCACATTCATGTAGCTTACAGAGAAATTAATCTCGTGCCAGTGGCTTTGCAAAGCCTACAAAGAAACTAATCTCGTGCCAGAGGCTTTGCTAATTTTTTGCGGCTTACAAGGAAATTAATCCCGTGCCAGAGGCCGTTCATGAATGGCACCTCCAGAGGCCTCTCAATCACATGCCTTCACCCACTATGACTACCACTAGCTACCGCTAGCTGCCACTAACTAACGCAAAATACTACTACTACTACTACTAATAATAATACTACAACAACTACTACAACTACTACTACTATTAATAATAATAATAATAATAATACTACAACAACTACTACAACTACTACTAATACTACAACAACTACTAATACTTCTACAACTACTACCAGTACTACCACTACTACTACTAATACTACAACTACAACAACTACTACTACCAGTACTACCAGTACTACTACTACTACTATTACTACTAACACTTCTATTAAAAGCACTACGCACTGCTGCTCTACAAAAGACAGCAAGGTTACCTTTTTTTTTTTTTTTTGCGTGGGAATGTGGGAAATCTTGCCTAAGACATTTGTGGGGGTCCGCACTCCACAATAGTGTGGGATTCTTACCCACTAAAACCCACACACCCTTCTCCCACGACGTATGTCTTCACCCCGGAACCAGTTGGGCTTTACAGTATTTCAGGGGTGTGTCATCGGAAAATACTTTTTTTTAGCGTATGGCTTTTAGTGCCGGGAGTGTCCGAGGTCATGTTCGGCTCGCCAGTTTTTGTAGCTGCTTCGAGACGGACACCCAATGGGTGAGCTACAAGTACCGTTGGGGAGGGAAGTTGGAAGGTAGCGGCTGTGGCCTATAGTTATGGACCAACGCCGGCATTTGCCTCGAAGGAAGATGGGAAACCACAGAAGACCATCTTCAAGATTGCCGGCGGGGGGATTCGAACCTCCTCGCCTACCGGATGTGAGCGACTGCCAGCAGTCATGCCGTAACGACCACGGCTAACTCACCCGGTATTCTGATATTGAGAAACGATCATATTATTTAAACTTCGTATTATATATTCTTTTCGATCCATAAAATTAAACTTCTATACAAAACTATATGTATTTTGCCATCTATTGGATCTGGGGTGAACTATGCAATGACAAGTTAGCAACGTGGGACTAAAAGTCCAAACAGTTCCGTAAACAGTTGCTAGATGGCGTTAGTGCGGTGGTAGGTTTGCATTTTATTTCGTTTAGTAGTATGGAAATCTCATTCTTTGTTTCCTTCATCAGTTCACTTATTGCCGGTTTTCAATTTAGAATATGCTCGTTAACCTACCACTAACAAGGAATTACGTTAAATGGCCAAATCTGGACACTGAACTCTCTAAAACATATTTAATGTGGCGGGAATGCGCATCTCACAATCTACGCATGGGCGAGAGCCGTAAATCTTATTTAAGTAATTGCGAACCCGAATGGCCTTAGCGGTTTGCTGATGTAAAATCCTGGTAGAGGCCAGCCACTTTAAAGATGCTTTAGAGAGTTGAGTGGCCATATTTGGCCATTTAACGTAATAACTTGTTAGTGGTAAGTTAACGGGCATATTCTAAATTGAAAACCGGCAAGAAGTGAACTGATGAAAGAAACAAAGAGAGAGATTTCCTTACTACTCAAGTGACTCCTTATCCCGGGAGTCATTCGGTCGCCAGAGCCTCGTTAGTCTAAAGCAGGGTGCACCGCGTGCAGGTGAGGTTGACATTTGAGTAGGATTCCTACTCCTTGCATCCCCAACTACTCTACCACTAGCATCTCTACAAGCACTAATACTACCAACCAGAACTACTAAAAGCACTAATACTACTCAACAGCACTACAACAAGCAATACTATTACTAGGACAAGAATAAAACTATTCCTACTATAAAAACTACTACTACAAGCATTACTACTAGCCTATCTCCCTTTAGATGACCTCACTGTCCGGCCCCATAAAACAACAACTAGTACTACCTTTAACTACCACTATGACTACAACTAAAAAGAAGTAGCCTTTAGCGTCAGTTAGTGGTAGTAGGTGGAAGTTAGTGGTAGTCGTAGTGGGTGGATGCGTGTGATTGAAAGGCCTGCCAGAGGCCTCACATTCATGTAGCTTACAGAGAAATTAATCTCGTGCCAGTGGCTTTGCAAAGCCTACAAAGAAACTAATCTCGTGCCAGAGGCTTTGCTAATTTTTTGCGGCTTACAAGGAAATTAATCCCGTGCCAGAGGCCGTTCATAAATGGCACCTCCAGAGGCCTCTCAATCACATGCCTTCACCCACTATGACTACCACTAGCTACCGCTAGCTGCCACTAACTAACGCAAAATACTACTACTACTACTAATAATAATAATACTACAACAACTACTACAACTACTACTACCACTACTACTACTAATAATAATAATACTACAACAACTACTACAACTACTACTAATACTACAACAACTACTAATACTTCTACAACTACTACCAGTACTACCACTCCTACTACTAATACTACAACTACAACAACTACTACTACCAGTACTACCAGTACTACTACTACTACTATTACTACTAACACTTCTATTAAAAGCACTACGCACTGCTGCTCTACAAAAGACAGCAAGGTTACCTTTTTTTTTTTTTTTTTTTTGCGTGGGAATGTGGGAAATCTTGCCTAAGACATTTGTGGGGGTCCGCACTCCACAATAGTGTGGGATTCTTACCCACTAAAACCCACACACCCTTCTCCCACGACGTATGTCTTCACCCCGGAACCAGTTGGGCTTTACAGTATTTCAGGGGTGTGTCATCGGAAAATACTTTTTTTTAGCGTATGGCTTTTAGTGCCGGGAGTGTCCGAGGTCATGTTCGGCTCGCCAGTTTTTGTAGCTGCTTCGAGACGGACACCCAATGGGTGAGCTACAAGTACCGTTGGGGAGGGAAGTTGGAAGGTAGCGGCTGTGGCCTATAGTTATGGACCAACGCCGGCATTTGCCTCGAAGGAAGATGGGAAACCACAGAAGACCATCTTCAAGATTGCCGGCGGGGGGATTCGAACCTCCTCGCCTACCGGATGTGAGCGACTGCCAGCAGTCATGCCGTAACGACCACGGCTAACTCACCCGGTATTCTGATATTGAGAAACGATCATATTATTTAAACTTCGTATTATATATTCTTTTCGATCCATAAAATTAAACTTCTATACAAAACTATATGTATTTTGCCATCTATTGGATCTGGGGTGAACTATGCAATGACAAGTTAGCAACGTGGGACTAAAAGTCCAAACAGTTCCGTAAACAGTTGCTAGATGGCGTTAGTGCGGTGGTAGGTTTGCATTTTATTTCGTTTAGTAGTATGGAAATCTCATTCTTTGTTTCCTTCATCAGTTCACTTATTGCCGGTTTTCAATTTAGAATATGCTCGTTAACCTACCACTAACAAGGAATTACGTTAAATGGCCAAATCTGGACACTGAACTCTCTAAAACATATTTAATGTGGCGGGAATGCGCATCTCACAATCTACGCATGCGCGAGAGCCGTAAATCTTATTTAAGTAATTGCGAACCCGAATGGCCTTAGCGGTTTGCTGATGTAAAATCCTGGTAGAGGCCAGCCACTTTAAAGATGCTTTAGAGAGTTGAGTGGCCATATTTGGCCATTTAACGTAATAACTTGTTAGTGGTAAGTTAACTGGCATATTCTAAATTGAAAACCGGCAAGAAGTGAACTGATGAAAGAAACAAAGAGAGAGATTTCCTTACTACTCAAGTGACTCCTTATCCCGGGAGTCATTCGGTCGCCAGAGCCTCGTTAGTCTAAAGCAGGGTGCACCGCGTGCAGGTGAGGTTGACATTTGAGTAGGATTCCTACTCCTTGCATCCCCAACTACTCTACCACTAGCATCTCTACAAGCACTAATACTACCAACCAGAACTACTAAAAGCACTAATACTACTCAACAGCACTACAACAAGCAATAATATTACTAGGACAAGAATAAAACTATTCCTACTATAAAAACTACTACTACAAGCATTACAACTAGCCTATCTCCCTTTAGATGACCTCACTGTCCGGCCCCATAAAACAACAACTAGTACTACCTTTAACTACCACTATGACTACAACTAAAAAGAAGTAGCATTTAGCGTCAGTTAGTGGTAGTAGGTGGAAGTTAGTGGTCGTCGTAGTGGGTGGATGCGTGTGATTGAAAGGCCTGCCAGAGGCCTCACATTCATGTAGCTTACAGAGAAATTAATCTCGTGCCAGTGGCTTTGCAAAGCCTACAAAGAAACTAATCTCGTGCCAGAGGCTTTGCTAATTTTTTGCGGCTTACAAGGAAATTAATCCCGTGCCAGAGGCCGTTCATGAATGGCACCTCCAGAGGCCTCTCAATCACATGCCTTCACCCACTATGACTACCACTAGCTACCGCTAGCTGCCACTAACTAACGCAAAATACTACTACTACTACTACTAATAATAATACTACAACAACTACTACAACTACTACTACTATTAATAATAATAATAATAATAATACTACAACAACTACTACAACTACTACTAATACTACAACAACTACTAATACTTCTACAACTACTACCAGTACTACCACTACTACTACTAATACTACAACTACAACAACTACTACTACCAGTACTACCAGTACTACTACTACTACTATTACTACTAACACTTCTATTAAAAGCACTACGCACTGCTGCTCTACAAAAGACAGCAAGGTTACCTTTTTTTTTTTTTTTGCGTGGGAATGTGGGAAATCTTGCCTAAGACATTTGTGGGGGTCCGCACTCCACAATAGTGTGGGATTCTTACCCACTAAAACCCACACACCCTTCTCCCACGACGTATGTCTTCACCCCGGAACCAGTTGGGCTTTACAGTATTTCAGGGGTGTGTCATCGGAAAATACTTTTTTTTAGCGTATGGCTTTTAGTGCCGGGAGTGTCCGAGGTCATGTTCGGCTCGCCAGTTTTTGTAGCTGCTTCGAGACGGACACCCAATGGGTGAGCTACAAGTACCGTTGGGGAGGGAAGTTGGAAGGTAGCGGCTGTGGCCTATAGTTATGGACCAACGCCGGCATTTGCCTCGAAGGAAGATGGGAAACCACAGAAGACCATCTTCAAGATTGCCGGCGGGGGGATTCGAACCTCCTCGCCTACCGGATGTGAGCGACTGCCAGCAGTCATGCCGTAACGACCACGGCTAACTCACCCGGTATTCTGATATTGAGAAACGATCATATTATTTAAACTTCGTATTATATATTCTTTTCGATCCATAAAATTAAACTTCTATACAAAACTATATGTATTTTGCCATCTATTGGATCTGGGGTGAACTATGCAATGACAAGTTAGCAACGTGGGACTAAAAGTCCAAACAGTTCCGTAAACAGTTGCTAGATGGCGTTAGTGCGGTGGTAGGTTTGCATTTTATTTCGTTTAGTAGTATGGAAATCTCATTCTTTGTTTCCTTCATCAGTTCACTTATTGCCGGTTTTCAATTTAGAATATGCTCGTTAACCTACCACTAACAAGGAATTACGTTAAATGGCCAAATCTGGACACTGAACTCTCTAAAACATATTTAATGTGGCGGGAATGCGCATCTCACAATCTACGCATGCGCGAGAGCCGTAAATCTTATTTAAGTAATTGCGAACCCGAATGGCCTTAGCGGTTTGCTGATGTAAAATCCTGGTAGAGGCCAGCCACTTTAAAGATGCTTTAGAGAGTTGAGTGGCCATATTTGGCCATTTAACGTAATAACTTGTTAGTGGTAAGTTAACGGGCATATTCTAAATTGAAAACCGGCAAGAAGTGAACTGATGAAAGAAACAAAGAGAGAGATTTCCTTACTACTCAAGTGACTCCTTATCCCGGGAGTCATTCGGTCGCCAGAGCCTCGTTAGTCTAAAGCAGGGTGCACCGCGTGCAGGTGAGGTTGACATTTGAGTAGGATTCCTACTCCTTGCATCCCCAACTACTCTACCACTAGCATCTCTACAAGCACTAATACTACCAACCAGAACTACTAAAAGCACTAATACTACTCAACAGCACTACAACAAGCAATACTATTACTAGGACAAGAATAAAACTATTCCTACTATAAAAACTACTACTACAAGCATTACTACTAGCCTATCTCCCTTTAGATGACCTCACTGTCCGGCCCCATAAAACAACAACTAGTACTACCTTTAACTACCACTATGACTACAACTAAAAAGAAGTAGCATTTAGCGTCAGTTAGTGGTAGTAGGTGGAAGTTAGTGGTAGTCGTAGTGGGTGGATGCGTGTGATTGAAAGGCCTGCCAGAGGCCTCACATTCATGTAGCTTACAGAGAAATTAATCTCGTGCCAGTGGCTTTGCAAAGCCTACAAAGAAACTAATCTCGTGCCAGAGGCTTTGCTAATTTTTTGCGGCTTACAAGGAAATTAATCCCGTGCCAGAGGCCGTTCATGAATGGCACCTCCAGAGGCCTCTCAATCACATGCCTTCACCCACTATGACTACCACTAGCTACCGCTAGCTGCCACTAACTAACGCAAAATACTACTACTACTACTAATAATAATAATACTACAACAACTACTACAACTACTACTACTACTACTACTAATAATAATAATAATAATACTACAACAACTACTACAACTACTACTAATACTACAACAACTACTAATACTTCTACAACTACTACCAGTACTACCACTACTACTACTAATACTACAACTACAACAACTACTACTACCAGTACTACCAGTACTACTACTACTACTATTACTACTAACACTTCTATTAAAAGCACTACGCACTGCTGCTCTACAAAAGACAGCAAGGTTACCTTTTTTTTTTTTTTTTGCGTGGGAATGTGGGAAATCTTGCCTAAGACATTTGTGGGGGTCCGCACTCCACAATAGTGTGGGATTCTTACCCACTAAAACCCACACACCCTTCTCCCACGACGTATGTCTTCACCCCGGAACCAGTTGGGCTTTACAGTATTTCAGGGGTGTGTCATCGGAAAATACTTTTTTTTAGCGTATGGCTTTTAGTGCCGGGAGTGTCCGAGGTCATGTTCGGCTCGCCAGTTTTTGTAGCTGCTTCGAGACGGACACCCAATGGGTGAGCTACAAGTACCGTTGGGGAGGGAAGTTGGAAGGTAGCGGCTGTGGCCTATAGTTATGGACCAACGCCGGCATTTGCCTCGAAGGAAGATGGGAAACCACAGAAGACCATCTTCAAGATTGCCGGCGGGGGGATTCGAACCTCCTCGCCTACCGGATGTGAGCGACTGCCAGCAGTCATGCCGTAACGACCACGGCTAACTCACCCGGTATTCTGATATTGAGAAACGATCATATTATTTAAACTTCGTATTATATATTCTTTTCGATCCATAAAATTAAACTTCTATACAAAACTATATGTATTTTGCCATCTATTGGATCTGGGGTGAACTATGCAATGACAAGTTAGCAACGTGGGACTAAAAGTCCAAACAGTTCCGTAAACAGTTGCTAGATGGCGTTAGTGCGGTGGTAGGTTTGCATTTTATTTCGTTTAGTAGTATGGAAATCTCATTCTTTGTTTCCTTCATCAGTTCACTTATTGCCGGTTTTCAATTTAGAATATGCTCGTTAACCTACCACTAACAAGGAATTACGTTAAATGGCCAAATCTGGACACTGAACTCTCTAAAACATATTTAATGTGGCGGGAATGCGCATCTCACAATCTACGCATGCGCGAGAGCCGTAAATCTTATTTAAGTAATTGCGAACCCGAATGGCCTTAGCGGTTTGCTGATGTAAAATCCTGGTAGAGGCCAGCCACTTTAAAGATGCTTTAGAGAGTTGAGTGGCCATATTTGGCCATTTAACGTAATAACTTGTTAGTGGTAAGTTAACGGGCATATTCTAAATTGAAAACCGGCAAGAAGTGAACTGATGAAAGAAACAAAGAGAGAGATTTCCTTACTACTCAAGTGACTCCTTATCCCGGGAGTCATTCGGTCGCCAGAGCCTCGTTAGTCTAAAGCAGGGTGCACCGCGTGCAGGTGAGGTTGACATTTGAGTAGGATTCCTACTCCTTGCATCCCCAACTACTCTACCACTAGCATCTCTACAAGCACTAATACTACCAACCAGAACTACTAAAAGCACTAATACTACTCAACAGCACTACAACAAGCAATACTATTACTAGGACAAGAATAAAACTATTCCTACTATAAAAACTACTACTACAAGCATTACTACTAGCCTATCTCCCTTTAGATGACCTCACTGTCCGGCCCCATAAAACAACAACTAGTACTACCTTTAACTACCACTATGACTACAACTAAAAAGAAGTAGCCTTTAGCGTCAGTTAGTGGTAGTAGGTGGAAGTTAGTGGTAGTCGTAGTGGGTGGATGCGTGTGATTGAAAGGCCTGCCAGAGGCCTCACATTCATGTAGCTTACAGAGAAATTAATCTCGTGCCAGTGGCTTTGCAAAGCCTACAAAGAAACTAATCTCGTGCCAGAGGCTTTGCTAATTTTTTGCGGCTTACAAGGAAATTAATCCCGTGCCAGAGGCCGTTCATAAATGGCACCTCCAGAGGCCTCTCAATCACATGCCTTCACCCACTATGACTACCACTAGCTACCGCTAGCTGCCACTAACTAACGCAAAATACTACTACTACTACTAATAATAATAATACTACAACAACTACTACAACTACTACTACCACTACTACTACTAATAATAATAATACTACAACAACTACTACAACTACTACTAATACTACAACAACTACTAATACTTCTACAACTACTACCAGTACTACCACTCCTACTACTAATACTACAACTACAACAACTACTACTACCAGTACTACCAGTACTACTACTACTACTATTACTACTAACACTTCTATTAAAAGCACTACGCACTGCTGCTCTACAAAAGACAGCAAGGTTACCTTTTTTTTTTTTTTTTTTTTTTTTGCGTGGGAATGTGGGAAATCTTGCCTAAGACATTTGTGGGGGTCCGCACTCCACAATAGTGTGGGATTCTTACCCACTAAAACCCACACACCCTTCTCCCACGACGTATGTCTTCACCCCGGAACCAGTTGGGCTTTACAGTATTTCAGGGGTGTGTCATCGGAAAATACTTTTTTTTAGCGTATGGCTTTTAGTGCCGGGAGTGTCCGAGGTCATGTTCGGCTCGCCAGTTTTTGTAGCTGCTTCGAGACGGACACCCAATGGGTGAGCTACAAGTACCGTTGGGGAGGGAAGTTGGAAGGTAGCGGCTGTGGCCTATAGTTATGGACCAACGCCGGCATTTGCCTCGAAGGAAGATGGGAAACCACAGAAGACCATCTTCAAGATTGCCGGCGGGGGGATTCGAACCTCCTCGCCTACCGGATGTGAGCGACTGCCAGCAGTCATGCCGTAACGACCACGGCTAACTCACCCGGTATTCTGATATTGAGAAACGATCATATTATTTAAACTTCGTATTATATATTCTTTTCGATCCATAAAATTAAACTTCTATACAAAACTATATGTATTTTGCCATCTATTGGATCTGGGGTGAACTATGCAATGACAAGTTAGCAACGTGGGACTAAAAGTCCAAACAGTTCCGTAAACAGTTGCTAGATGGCGTTAGTGCGGTGGTAGGTTTGCATTTTATTTCGTTTAGTAGTATGGAAATCTCATTCTTTGTTTCCTTCATCAGTTCACTTATTGCCGGTTTTCAATTTAGAATATGCTCGTTAACCTACCACTAACAAGGAATTACGTTAAATGGCCAAATCTGGACACTGAACTCTCTAAAACATATTTAATGTGGCGGGAATGCGCATCTCACAATCTACGCATGCGCGAGAGCCGTAAATCTTATTTAAGTAATTGCGAACCCGAATGGCCTTAGCGGTTTGCTGATGTAAAATCCTGGTAGAGGCCAGCCACTTTAAAGATGCTTTAGAGAGTTGAGTGGCCATATTTGGCCATTTAACGTAATAACTTGTTAGTGGTAAGTTAACTGGCATATTCTAAATTGAAAACCGGCAAGAAGTGAACTGATGAAAGAAACAAAGAGAGAGATTTCCTTACTACTCAAGTGACTCCTTATCCCGGGAGTCATTCGGTCGCCAGAGCCTCGTTAGTCTAAAGCAGGGTGCACCGCGTGCAGGTGAGGTTGACATTTGAGTAGGATTCCTACTCCTTGCATCCCCAACTACTCTACCACTAGCATCTCTACAAGCACTAATACTACCAACCAGAACTACTAAAAGCACTAATACTACTCAACAGCACTACAACAAGCAATAATATTACTAGGACAAGAATAAAACTATTCCTACTATAAAAACTACTACTACAAGCATTACAACTAGCCTATCTCCCTTTAGATGACCTCACTGTCCGGCCCCATAAAACAACAACTAGTACTACCTTTAACTACCACTATGACTACAACTAAAAAGAAGTAGCATTTAGCGTCAGTTAGTGGTAGTAGGTGGAAGTTAGTGGTCGTCGTAGTGGGTGGATGCGTGTGATTGAAAGGCCTGCCAGAGGCCTCACATTCATGTAGCTTACAGAGAAATTAATCTCGTGCCAGTGGCTTTGCAAAGCCTACAAAGAAACTAATCTCGTGCCAGAGGCTTTGCTAATTTTTTGCGGCTTACAAGGAAATTAATCCCGTGCCAGAGGCCGTTCATGAATGGCACCTCCAGAGGCCTCTCAATCACATGCCTTCACCCACTATGACTACCACTAGCTACCGCTAGCTGCCACTAACTAACGCAAAATACTACTACTACTACTACTAATAATAATACTACAACAACTACTACAACTACTACTACTATTAATAATAATAATAATAATAATACTACAACAACTACTACAACTACTACTAATACTACAACAACTACTAATACTTCTACAACTACTACCAGTACTACCACTACTACTACTAATACTACAACTACAACAACTACTACTACCAGTACTACCAGTACTACTACTACTACTATTACTACTAACACTTCTATTAAAAGCACTACGCACTGCTGCTCTACAAAAGACAGCAAGGTTACCTTTTTTTTTTTTTTTGCGTGGGAATGTGGGAAATCTTGCCTAAGACATTTGTGGGGGTCCGCACTCCACAATAGTGTGGGATTCTTACCCACTAAAACCCACACACCCTTCTCCCACGACGTATGTCTTCACCCCGGAACCAGTTGGGCTTTACAGTATTTCAGGGGTGTGTCATCGGAAAATACTTTTTTTTAGCGTATGGCTTTTAGTGCCGGGAGTGTCCGAGGTCATGTTCGGCTCGCCAGTTTTTGTAGCTGCTTCGAGACGGACACCCAATGGGTGAGCTACAAGTACCGTTGGGGAGGGAAGTTGGAAGGTAGCGGCTGTGGCCTATAGTTATGGACCAACGCCGGCATTTGCCTCGAAGGAAGATGGGAAACCACAGAAGACCATCTTCAAGATTGCCGGCGGGGGGATTCGAACCTCCTCGCCTACCGGATGTGAGCGACTGCCAGCAGTCATGCCGTAACGACCACGGCTAACTCACCCGGTATTCTGATATTGAGAAACGATCATATTATTTAAACTTCGTATTATATATTCTTTTCGATCCATAAAATTAAACTTCTATACAAAACTATATGTATTTTGCCATCTATTGGATCTGGGGTGAACTATGCAATGACAAGTTAGCAACGTGGGACTAAAAGTCCAAACAGTTCCGTAAACAGTTGCTAGATGGCGTTAGTGCGGTGGTAGGTTTGCATTTTATTTCGTTTAGTAGTATGGAAATCTCATTCTTTGTTTCCTTCATCAGTTCACTTATTGCCGGTTTTCAATTTAGAATATGCTCGTTAACCTACCACTAACAAGGAATTACGTTAAATGGCCAAATCTGGACACTGAACTCTCTAAAACATATTTAATGTGGCGGGAATGCGCATCTCACAATCTACGCATGCGCGAGAGCCGTAAATCTTATTTAAGTAATTGCGAACCCGAATGGCCTTAGCGGTTTGCTGATGTAAAATCCTGGTAGAGGCCAGCCACTTTAAAGATGCTTTAGAGAGTTGAGTGGCCATATTTGGCCATTTAACGTAATAACTTGTTAGTGGTAAGTTAACGGGCATATTCTAAATTGAAAACCGGCAAGAAGTGAACTGATGAAAGAAACAAAGAGAGAGATTTCCTTACTACTCAAGTGACTCCTTATCCCGGGAGTCATTCGGTCGCCAGAGCCTCGTTAGTCTAAAGCAGGGTGCACCGCGTGCAGGTGAGGTTGACATTTGAGTAGGATTCCTACTCCTTGCATCCCCAACTACTCTACCACTAGCATCTCTACAAGCACTAATACTACCAACCAGAACTACTAAAAGCACTAATACTACTCAACAGCACTACAACAAGCAATACTATTACTAGGACAAGAATAAAACTATTCCTACTATAAAAACTACTACTACAAGCATTACTACTAGCCTATCTCCCTTTAGATGACCTCACTGTCCGGCCCCATAAAACAACAACTAGTACTACCTTTAACTACCACTATGACTACAACTAAAAAGAAGTAGCATTTAGCGTCAGTTAGTGGTAGTAGGTGGAAGTTAGTGGTAGTCGTAGTGGGTGGATGCGTGTGATTGAAAGGCCTGCCAAAGGCCTCACATTCATGTAGCTTACAGAGAAATTAATCTCGTGCCAGTGGCTTTGCAAAGCCTACAAAGAAACTAATCTCGTGCCAGAGGCTTTGCTAATTTTTTGCGGCTTACAAGGAAATTAATCCCGTGCCAGAGGCCGTTCATGAATGGCACCTCCAGAGGCCTCTCAATCACATGCCTTCACCCACTATGACTACCACTAGCTACCGCTAGCTGCCACTAACTAACGCAAAATACTACTACTACTACTAATAATAATAATACTACAACAACTACTACAACTACTACTACTACTACTACTAATAATAATAATAATACTACAACAACTACTACAACTACTACTAATACTACAACAACTACTAGTACTTCTACAACTACTACCAGTACTACCACTACTACTACTAATACTACAACTACAACAACTACTACTACCAGTACTACCAGTACTACTACTACTACTATTACTACTAACACTTCTATTAAAAGCACTACGCACTGCTGCTCTACAGAAGACAGCAAGGTTACCTTTTTTTTTTTTTTGCGTGGGAATGTGGGAAATCTTGCCTAAGACATTTGTGGGGGTCCGCACTCCACAATAGTGTGGGATTCTTACCCACTAAAACCCACACACCCTTCTCCCACGACGTATGTCTTCACCCCGGAACCAGTTGGGCTTTACAGTATTTCAGGGGTGTGTCATCGGAAAATACTTTTTTTTAGCGTATGGCTTTTAGTGCCGGGAGTGTCCGAGGTCATGTTCGGCTCGCCAGTTTTTGTAGCTGCTTCGAGACGGACACCCAATGGGTGAGCTACAAGTACCGTTGGGGAGGGAAGTTGGAAGGTAGCGGCTGTGGCCTATAGTTATGGACCAACGCCGGCATTTGCCTCGAAGGAAGATGGGAAACCACAGAAGACCATCTTCAAGATTGCCGGCGGGGGGATTCGAACCTCCTCGCCTACCGGATGTGAGCGACTGCCAGCAGTCATGCCGTAACGACCACGGCTAACTCACCCGGTATTCTGATATTGAGAAACGATCATATTATTTAAACTTCGTATTATATATTCTTTTCGATCCATAAAATTAAACTTCTATACAAAACTATATGTATTTTGCCATCTATTGGATCTGGGGTGAACTATGCAATGACAAGTTAGCAACGTGGGACTAAAAGTCCAAACAGTTCCGTAAACAGTTGCTAGATGGCGTTAGTGCGGTGGTAGGTTTGCATTTTATTTCGTTTAGTAGTATGGAAATCTCATTCTTTGTTTCCTTCATCAGTTCACTTATTGCCGGTTTTCAATTTAGAATATGCTCGTTAACCTACCACTAACAAGGAATTACGTTAAATGGCCAAATCTGGACACTGAACTCTCTAAAACATATTTAATGTGGCGGGAATGCGCATCTCACAATCTACGCATGCGCGAGAGCCGTAAATCTTATTTAAGTAATTGCGAACCCGAATGGCCTTAGCGGTTTGCTGATGTAAAATCCTGGTAGAGGCCAGCCACTTTAAAGATGCTTTAGAGAGTTGAGTGGCCATATTTGGCCATTTAACGTAATAACTTGTTAGTGGTAAGTTAACTGGCATATTCTAAATTGAAAACCGGCAAGAAGTGAACTGATGAAAGAAACAAAGAGAGAGATTTCCTTACTACTCAAGTGACTCCTTATCCCGGGAGTCATTCGGTCGCCAGAGCCTCGTTAGTCTAAAGCAGGGTGCACCGCGTGCAGGTGAGGTTGACATTTGAGTAGGATTCCTACTCCTTGCATCCCCAACTACTCTACCACTAGCATCTCTACAAGCACTAATACTACCAACCAGAACTACTAAAAGCACTAATACTACTCAACAGCACTACAACAAGCAATAATATTACTAGGACAAGAATAAAACTATTCCTACTATAAAAACTACTACTACAAGCATTACAACTAGCCTATCTCCCTTTAGATGACCTCACTGTCCGGCCCCATAAAACAACAACTAGTACTACCTTTAACTACCACTATGACTACAACTAAAAAGAAGTAGCATTTAGCGTCAGTTAGTGGTAGTAGGTGGAAGTTAGTGGTCGTCGTAGTGGGTGGATGCGTGTGATTGAAAGGCCTGCCAGAGGCCTCACATTCATGTAGCTTACAGAGAAATTAATCTCGTGCCAGTGGCTTTGCAAAGCCTACAAAGAAACTAATCTCGTGCCAGAGGCTTTGCTAATTTTTTGCGGCTTACAAGGAAATTAATCCCGTGCCAGAGGCCGTTCATGAATGGCACCTCCAGAGGCCTCTCAATCACATGCCTTCACCCACTATGACTACCACTAGCTACCGCTAGCTGCCACTAACTAACGCAAAATACTACTACTACTACTACTAATAATAATACTACAACAACTACTACAACTACTACTACTATTAATAATAATAATAATAATAATACTACAACAACTACTACAACTACTACTAATACTACAACAACTACTAATACTTCTACAACTACTACCAGTACTACCACTACTACTACTAATACTACAACTACAACAACTACTACTACCAGTACTACCAGTACTACTACTACTACTATTACTACTAACACTTCTATTAAAAGCACTACGCACTGCTGCTCTACAAAAGACAGCAAGGTTACCTTTTTTTTTTTTTTTGCGTGGGAATGTGGGAAATCTTGCCTAAGACATTTGTGGGGGTCCGCACTCCACAATAGTGTGGGATTCTTACCCACTAAAACCCACACACCCTTCTCCCACGACGTATGTCTTCACCCCGGAACCAGTTGGGCTTTACAGTATTTCAGGGGTGTGTCATCGGAAAATACTTTTTTTTAGCGTATGGCTTTTAGTGCCGGGAGTGTCCGAGGTCATGTTCGGCTCGCCAGTTTTTGTAGCTGCTTCGAGACGGACACCCAATGGGTGAGCTACAAGTACCGTTGGGGAGGGAAGTTGGAAGGTAGCGGCTGTGGCCTATAGTTATGGACCAACGCCGGCATTTGCCTCGAAGGAAGATGGGAAACCACAGAAGACCATCTTCAAGATTGCCGGCGGGGGGATTCGAACCTCCTCGCCTACCGGATGTGAGCGACTGCCAGCAGTCATGCCGTAACGACCACGGCTAACTCACCCGGTATTCTGATATTGAGAAACGATCATATTATTTAAACTTCGTATTATATATTCTTTTCGATCCATAAAATTAAACTTCTATACAAAACTATATGTATTTTGCCATCTATTGGATCTGGGGTGAACTATGCAATGACAAGTTAGCAACGTGGGACTAAAAGTCCAAACAGTTCCGTAAACAGTTGCTAGATGGCGTTAGTGCGGTGGTAGGTTTGCATTTTATTTCGTTTAGTAGTATGGAAATCTCATTCTTTGTTTCCTTCATCAGTTCACTTATTGCCGGTTTTCAATTTAGAATATGCTCGTTAACCTACCACTAACAAGGAATTACGTTAAATGGCCAAATCTGGACACTGAACTCTCTAAAACATATTTAATGTGGCGGGAATGCGCATCTCACAATCTACGCATGCGCGAGAGCCGTAAATCTTATTTAAGTAATTGCGAACCCGAATGGCCTTAGCGGTTTGCTGATGTAAAATCCTGGTAGAGGCCAGCCACTTTAAAGATGCTTTAGAGAGTTGAGTGGCCATATTTGGCCATTTAACGTAATAACTTGTTAGTGGTAAGTTAACGGGCATATTCTAAATTGAAAACCGGCAAGAAGTGAACTGATGAAAGAAACAAAGAGAGAGATTTCCTTACTACTCAAGTGACTCCTTATCCCGGGAGTCATTCGGTCGCCAGAGCCTCGTTAGTCTAAAGCAGGGTGCACCGCGTGCAGGTGAGGTTGACATTTGAGTAGGATTCCTACTCCTTGCATCCCCAACTACTCTACCACTAGCATCTCTACAAGCACTAATACTACCAACCAGAACTACTAAAAGCACTAATACTACTCAACAGCACTACAACAAGCAATACTATTACTAGGACAAGAATAAAACTATTCCTACTATAAAAACTACTACTACAAGCATTACTACTAGCCTATCTCCCTTTAGATGACCTCACTGTCCGGCCCCATAAAACAACAACTAGTACTACCTTTAACTACCACTATGACTACAACTAAAAAGAAGTAGCATTTAGCGTCAGTTAGTGGTAGTAGGTGGAAGTTAGTGGTAGTCGTAGTGGGTGGATGCGTGTGATTGAAAGGCCTGCCAAAGGCCTCACATTCATGTAGCTTACAGAGAAATTAATCTCGTGCCAGTGGCTTTGCAAAGCCTACAAAGAAACTAATCTCGTGCCAGAGGCTTTGCTAATTTTTTGCGGCTTACAAGGAAATTAATCCCGTGCCAGAGGCCGTTCATGAATGGCACCTCCAGAGGCCTCTCAATCACATGCCTTCACCCACTATGACTACCACTAGCTACCGCTAGCTGCCACTAACTAACGCAAAATACTACTACTACTACTAATAATAATAATACTACAACAACTACTACAACTACTACTACTACTACTACTAATAATAATAATAATACTACAACAACTACTACAACTACTACTAATACTACAACAACTACTAGTACTTCTACAACTACTACCAGTACTACCACTACTACTACTAATACTACAACTACAACAACTACTACTACCAGTACTACCAGTACTACTACTACTACTATTACTACTAACACTTCTATTAAAAGCACTACGCACTGCTGCTCTACAGAAGACAGCAAGGTTACCTTTTTTTTTTTTTTGCGTGGGAATGTGGGAAATCTTGCCTAAGACATTTGTGGGGGTCCGCACTCCACAATAGTGTGGGATTCTTACCCACTAAAACCCACACACCCTTCTCCCACGACGTATGTCTTCACCCCGGAACCAGTTGGGCTTTACAGTATTTCAGGGGTGTGTCATCGGAAAATACTTTTTTTTAGCGTATGGCTTTTAGTGCCGGGAGTGTCCGAGGTCATGTTCGGCTCGCCAGTTTTTGTAGCTGCTTCGAGACGGACACCCAATGGGTGAGCTACAAGTACCGTTGGGGAGGGAAGTTGGAAGGTAGCGGCTGTGGCCTATAGTTATGGACCAACGCCGGCATTTGCCTCGAAGGAAGATGGGAAACCACAGAAGACCATCTTCAAGATTGCCGGCGGGGGGATTCGAACCTCCTCGCCTACCGGATGTGAGCGACTGCCAGCAGTCATGCCGTAACGACCACGGCTAACTCACCCGGTATTCTGATATTGAGAAACGATCATATTATTTAAACTTCGTATTATATATTCTTTTCGATCCATAAAATTAAACTTCTATACAAAACTATATGTATTTTGCCATCTATTGGATCTGGGGTGAACTATGCAATGACAAGTTAGCAACGTGGGACTAAAAGTCCAAACAGTTCCGTAAACAGTTGCTAGATGGCGTTAGTGCGGTGGTAGGTTTGCATTTTATTTCGTTTAGTAGTATGGAAATCTCATTCTTTGTTTCCTTCATCAGTTCACTTATTGCCAGTTTTCAATTTAGAATATGCTCGTTAACCTACCACTAACAAGGAATTATGTTAAATGGCCAAATCTGGACACTGAACTCTCTAAAACATATTTAATGTGGCGGGAATGCGCATCTCACAATCTACGCATGCGCGAGAGCCGTAAATCTTATTTAAGTAATTGCGAACCCGAATGGCCTTAGCGGTTTGCTGATGTAAAATCCTGGTAGAGGCCAGCCACTTTAAAGATGCTTTAGAGAGTTGAGTGGCCATATTTGGCCATTTAACGTAATAACTTGTTAGTGGTAAGTTAACGGGCATATTCTAAATTGAAAACCGGCAAGAAGTGAACTGATGAAAGAAACAAAGAGAGAGATTTCCTTACTACTCAAGTGACTCCTTATCCCGGGAGTCATTCGGTCGCCAGAGCCTCGTTAGTCTAAAGCAGGGTGCACCGCGTGCAGGTGAGGTTGACATTTGAGTAGGATTCCTACTCCTTGCATCCCCAACTACTCTACCACTAGCATCTCTACAAGCACTAATACTACCAACCAGAACTACTAAAAGCACTAATACTACTCAACAGCACTACAACAAGCAATACTATTACTAGGACAAGAATAAAACTATTCCTACTATAAAAACTACTACTACAAGCATTACTACTAGCCTATCTCCCTTTAGATGACCTCACTGTCCGGCCCCATAAAACAACAACTAGTACTACCTTTAACTACCACTATGACTACAACTAAAAAGAAGTAGCATTTAGCGTCAGTTAGTGGTAGTAGGTGGAAGTTAGTGGTAGTCGTAGTGGGTGGATGCGTGTGATTGAAAGGCCTGCCAGAGGCCTCACATTCATGTAGCTTACAGAGAAATTAATCTCGTGCCAGTGGCTTTGCAAAGCCTACAAAGAAACTAATCTCGTGCCAGAGGCTTTGCTAATTTTTTGCGGCTTACAAGGAAATTAATCCCGTGCCAGAGGCCGTTCATGAATGGCACCTCCAGAGGCCTCTCAATCACATGCCTTCACCCACTATGACTACCACTAGCTACCGCTAGCTGCCACTAACTAACGCAAAATAATACTACTACTACTACTAATAATAATAATACTACAACAACTACTACAACTACTACTACTACTACTACTACTAATAATAATAATAATACTACAACAACTACTACAACTACTACTAATACTTCTACAACTACTACCAGTACTACCACTACTACTACTAATACTACAACTACAACAACTACTACTACCAGTACTACCAGTACTACTACTACTACTATTACTACTAACACTTCTATTGAAAGCACTACGCACTGCTGCTCTACAAAAGACAGCAAGGTTACCTTTTTTTTTTTTTTTTTTGCGTGGGAATGTGGGAAATCTTGCCTAAGACATTTGTGGGGGTCCGCACTCCACAATAGTGTGGGATTCTTACCCACTAAAACCCACACACCCTTCTCCCACGACGTATGTCTTCACCCCGGAACCAGTTGGGCTTTACAGTATTTCAGGGGTGTGTCATCGGAAAATACTTTTTTTTAGCGTATGGCTTTTAATGCCGGGAGTGTCCGAGGTCATGTTCGGCTCGCCAGTTTTTGTAGCTGCTTCGAGACGGACACCCAATGGGTGAGCTACAAGTACCGTTGGGGAGGGAAGTTGGAAGGTAGCGGCTGTGGCCTATAGTTATGGACCAAGGCCGGCATTTGCCTCGAAGGAAGATGGGAAACCACAGAAGACCATCTTCAAGATTGCCGGCGGGGGGATTCGAACCTCCTCGCCTACCGGATGTGAGCGACTGCCAGCAGTCATGCCGTAACGACCACGGCTAACTCACCCGGTATTCTGATATTGAGAAACGATCATATTATTTAAACTTCGTATTATATATTATTTTCGATCCATAAAATTAAACTTCTATACAAAACTATATGTATTTTGCCATCTATTGGATCTGGGGTGAACTATGCAATGACAAGTTAGCAACGTGGGACTAAAAGTCCAAACAGTTCCGTAAACAGTTGCTAGATGGCGTTAGTGCGGTGGTAGGTTTGCATTTTATTTCGTTTAGTAGTATGGAAATCTCATTCTTTGTTTCCTTCATCAGTTCACTTATTGCCGGTTTTCAATTTAGAATAAGCTCGTTAACCTACCACTAACAAGGAATTACGTTAAATGGCCAAATCTGGACACTGAACTCTCTAAAACATATTTAATGTGGCGGGAATGCGCATCTCACAATCTACGCATGCGCGAGAGCCGTAAATCTTATTTAAGTAATTGCGAACCCGAATGGCCTTAGCGGTTTGCTGATGTAAAATCCTGGTAGAGGCCAGCCACTTTAAAGATGCTTTAGAGAGTTGAGTGGCCATATTTGGCCATTTAACGTAATAACTTGTTAGTGGTAAGTTAACGGGCATATTCTAAATTGAAAACCGGCAAGAAGTGAACTGATGAAAGAAACAAAGAGAGAGATTTCCTTACTACTCAAGTGACTCCTTATCCCGGGAGTCATTCGGTCGCCAGAGCCTCGTTAGTCTAAAGCAGGGTGCACCGCGTGCAGGTGAGGTTGACATTTGAGTAGGATTCCTACTCCTTGCATCCCCAACTACTCTACCACTAGCATCTCTACAAGCACTAATACTACCAACCAGAACTACTAAAAGCACTAATACTACTCAACAGCACTACAACAAGCAATACTATTACTAGGACAAGAATAAAACTATTCCTACTATAAAAACTACTACTACAAGCATTACTACTAGCCTATCTCCCTTTAGATGACCTCACTGTCCGGCCCCATAAAACAACAACTAGTACTACCTTTAACTACCACTATGACTACAACTAAAAAGAAGTAGCATTTAGCGTCAGTTAGTGGTAGTAGGTGGAAGTTAGTGGTAGTCGTAGTGGGTGGATGCGTGTGATTGAAAGGCCTGCCAGAGGCCTCACATTCATGTAGCTTACAGAGAAATTAATCTCGTGCCAGTGGCTTTGCAAAGCCTACAAAGAAACTAATCTCGTGCCAGAGGCTTTGCTAATTTTTTGCGGCTTACAAGGAAATTAATCCCGTGCCAGAGGCCGTTCATGAATGGCACCTCCAGAGGCCTCTCAATCACATGCCTTCACCCACTATGACTACCACTAGCTACCGCTAGCTGCCACTAACTGACGCAAAATACTACTACTACTACTAATAATAATAATACTACAACAACTACTACAACTACTACTACTACTAATAATAATAATAATAATACTACAACAACTACTACTAATACTACAACAACTACTAATACTTCTACAACTACTACCAGTACTACCACTACTACTACTAATACTACAACTAGAACAACTACTACTACCAGTACTACCAGTACTACTACTACTACTATTACTACTAACACTTCTATTAAAAGCACTACGCACTGCTGCTCTACAAAAGACAGCAAGGTTACCTTTTTTTTTTTTTTTTTTTTTGCGTGGGAATGTGGGAAATCTTGCCTAAGACATTTGTGGGGGTCCGCACTCCACAATAGTGTGGGATTCTTACCCACTAAAACCCACACACCCTTCTCCCACGACGTATGTCTTCACCCCGGAACCAGTTGGGCTTTACAGTATTTCAGGGGTGTGTCATCGGAAAATACTTTTTTTTAGCGTATGGCTTTTAGTGCCGGGAGTGTCCGAGGTCATGTTCGGCTCGCCAGTTTTTGTAGCTGCTTCGAGACGGACACCCAATGGGTGAGCTACAAGTACCGTTGGGGAGGGAAGTTGGAAGGTAGCGGCTGTGGCCTATAGTTATGGACCAACGCCGGCATTTGCCTCGAAGGAAGATGGGAAACCACAGAAGACCATCTTCAAGATTGCCGGCGGGGGGATTCGAACCTCCTCGCCTACCGGATGTGAGCGACTGCCAGCAGTCATGCCGTAACGACCACGGCTAACTCACCCGGTATTCTGATATTGAGAAACGATCATATTATTTAAACTTCGTATTATATATTCTTTTCGATCCATAAAATTAAACTTCTATACAAAACTATATGTATTTTGCCATCTATTGGATCTGGGGTGAACTATGCAATGACAAGTTAGCAACGTGGGACTAAAAGTCCAAACAGTTCCGTAAACAGTTGCTAGATGGCGTTAGTGCGGTGGTAGGTTTGCATTTTATTTCGTTTAGTAGTATGGAAATCTCATTCTTTGTTTCCTTCATCAGTTCACTTATTGCCGGTTTTCAATTTAGAATATGCTCGTTAACCTACCACTAACAAGGAATTACGTTAAATGGCCAAATCTGGACACTGAACTCTCTAAAACATATTTAATGTGGCGGGAATGCGCATCTCACAATCTACGCATGCGCGAGAGCCGTAAATCTTATTTAAGTAATTGCGAACCCGAATGGCCTTAGCGGTTTGCTGATGTAAAATCCTGGTAGAGGCCAGCCACTTTAAAGATGCTTTAGAGAGTTGAGTGGCCATATTTGGCCATTTAACGTAATAACTTGTTAGTGGTAAGTTAACGGGCATATTCTAAATTGAAAACCGGCAAGAAGTGAACTGATGAAAGAAACAAAGAGAGAGATTTCCTTACTACTCAAGTGACTCCTTATCCCGGGAGTCATTCGGTCGCCAGAGCCTCGTTAGTCTAAAGCAGGGTGCACCGCGTGCAGGTGAGGTTGACATTTGAGTAGGATTCCTACTCCTTGCATCCCCAACTACTCTACCACTAGCATCTCTACAAGCACTAATACTACCAACCAGAACTACTAAAAGCACTAATACTACTCAACAGCACTACAACAAGCAATACTATTACTAGGACAAGAATAAAACTATTCCTACTATAAAAACTACTACTACAAGCATTACTACTAGCCTATCTCCCTTTAGATGACCTCACTGTCCGGCCCCATAAAACAACAACTAGTACTACCTTTAACTACCACTATGACTACAACTAAAAAGAAGTAGCATTTAGCGTCAGTTAGTGGTAGTAGGTGGAAGTTAGTGGTAGTCGTAGTGGGTGGATGCGTGTGATTGAAAGGCCTGCCAGAGGCCTCACATTCATGTAGCTTACAGAGAAATTAATCTCGTGCCAGTGGCTTTGCAAAGCCTACAAAGAAACTAATCTCGTGCCAGAGGCTTTGCTAATTTTTTGCGGCTTACAAGGAAATTAATCCCGTGCCAGAGGCCGTTCATGAATGGCACCTCCAGAGGCCTCTCAACCACATGCCTTCACCCACTATGACTACCACTAGCTACCGCTAGCTGCCACTAACTAACGCAAAATACTACTACTACTAATAATAATAATAATACTACAACAACTACTACAACTACTACTACTACTACTACTACTAATAATAATAATACAACAACTACTACAACTACTACTAATACTACAACAACTACTAATACTTCTACAACTACTACCAGTACTACCACTACTACTACTAATACTACAACTACAACAACTACTACTACCAGTACTACCAGTACTACTACTACTACTATTACTACTAACACTTCTATTAAAAGCACTACGCACTGCTGCTCTACAAAAGACAGCAAGGTTACCTTTTTTTTTTTTTTTTTTTTTTGCGTGGGAATGTGGGAAATCTTGCCTAAGACATTTGTGGGGGTCCGCACTCCACAATAGTGTGGGATTCTTACCCACTAAAACCCACACACCCTTCTCCCACGACGTATGTCTTCACCCCGGAACCAGTTGGGCTTTACAGTATTTCAGGGGTGTGTCATCGGAAAATACTTTTTTTTAGCGTATGGCTTTTAGTGCCGGGAGTGTCCGAGGTCATGTTCGGCTCGCCAGTTTTTGTAGCTGCTTCGAGACGGACACCCAATGGGTGAGCTACAAGTACCGTTGGGGAGGGAAGTTGGAAGGTAGCGGCTGTGGCCTATAGTTATGGACCAACGCCGGCATTTGCCTCGAAGGAAGATGGGAAACCACAGAAGACCATCTTCAAGATTGCCGGCAGGGGGATTCGAACCTCCTCGCCTACCGGATGTGAGCGACTGCCAGCAGTCATGCCGTAATGACCACTGCTAACTCACCCGGTATTCTGATATTGAGAAACGATCATATTATTTAAACTTCGTATTATATATTCTTTTCGATCCATAAAATTAAACTTCTATACAAAACTATATGTATTTTGCCATCTATTGGATCTGGGGTGAACTATGCAATGACAAGTTAGCAACGTGGGACTAAAAGTCCAAACAGTTCCGTAAACAGTTGCTAGATGGCGTTAGTGCGGTGGTAGGTTTGCATTTTATTTCGTTTAGTAGTATGGAAATCTCATTCTTTGTTTCCTTCATCAGTTCACTTATTGCCGGTTTTCAATTTAGAATATGCTCGTTAACCTACCACTAACAAGGAATTACGTTAAATGGCCAAATCTGGACACTGAACTCTCTAAAACATATTTAATGTGGCGGGAATGCGCATCTCACAATCTACGCATGCGCGAGAGCCGTAAATCTTATTTAAGTAATTGCGAACCCGAATGGCCTTAGCGGTTTGCTGATGTAAAATCCTGGTAGAGGCCAGCCACTTTAAAGATGCTTTAGAGAGTTGAGTGGCCATATTTGGCCATTTAACGTAATAACTTGTTAGTGGTAAGTTAACGGGCATATTCTAAATTGAAAACCGGCAAGAAGTGAACTGATGAAAGAAACAAAGAGAGAGATTTCCTTACTACTCAAGTGACTCCTTATCCCGGGAGTCATTCGGTCGCCAGAGCCTCGTTAGTCTAAAGCAGGGTGCACCGCGTGCAGGTGAGGTTGACATTTGAGTAGGATTCCTACTCCTTGCATCCCCAACTACTCTACCACTAGCATCTCTACAAGCACTAATACTACCAACCAGAACTACTAAAAGCACTAATACTACTCAACAGCACTACAACAAGCAATACTATTACTAGGACAAGAATAAAACTATTCCTACTATAAAAACTACTACTACAAGCATTACTACTAGCCTATCTCCCTTTAGATGACCTCACTGTCCGGCCCCATAAAACAACAACTAGTACTACCTTTAACTACCACTATGACTACAACTAAAAAGAAGTAGCATTTAGCGTCAGTTAGTGGTAGTAGGTGGAAGTTAGTGGTAGTCGTAGTGGGTGGATGCGTGTGATTGAAAGGCCTGCCAGAGGCCTCACATTCATGTAGCTTACAGAGAAATTAATCTCGTGCCAGTGGCTTTGCAAAGCCTACAAAGAAACTAATCTCGTGCCAGAGGCTTTGCTAATTTTTTGCGGCTTACAAGGAAATTAATCCCGTGCCAGAGGCCGTTCATGAATGGCACCTCCAGAGGCCTCTCAATCACATGCCTTCACCCACTATGACTACCACTAGCTACCGCTAGCTGCCACTAACTAACGCAAAATACTACTACTACTACTAATAATAATAATACTACAACTACTACAACTACTACTACTACTACTACTATTAATAATAATAATAATAATAATACTACAACAACTACTACAACTACTACTAATACTACAACAACTACTAATACTTCTACAACTACTACCAGTACTACCACTACTACTACTAATACTACAACTACAACAACTACTACTACCAGTACTACCAGTACTACTACTACTACTATTACTACTAACACTTCTATTAAAAGCACTACGCACTGCTGCTCTACAAAAGACAGCAAGGTTACCTTTTTTTTTTTTTTTTTTTTTGCGTGGGAATGTGGGAAATCTTGCCTAAGACATTTGTGGGGGTCCGCACTCCACAATAGTGTGGGATTCTTACCCACTAAAACCCACACACCCTTCTCCCACGACGTATGTCTTCACCCCGGAACCAGTTGGGCTTTACAGTATTTCAGGGGTGTGTCATCGGAAAATACTTTTTTTTAGCGTATCGCTTTTAGTGCCGGGAGTGTCCGAAGTCATGTTCGGCTCGCCAGTTTTTGTAGCTGCTTCGAGACGGACACCCAATGGGTGAGCTACAAGTACCGTTGGGGAGGGAAGTTGGAAGGTAGCGGCTGTGGCCTATAGTTATGGACCAACGCCGGCATTTGCCTCGAAGGAAGATGGGAAACCACAGAAGACCATCTTCAAGATTGCCGGCGGGGGGATTCGAACCTCCTCGCCTACCGGATGTGAGCGACTGCCAGCAGTCATGCCGTAACGACCACGGCTAACTCACCCGGTATTCTGATATTGAGAAACGATCATATTATTTAAACTTCGTATTATATATTCTTTTCGATCCATAAAATTAAACTTCTATACAAAACTATATGTATTTTGCCATCTATTGGATCTGGGGTGAACTATGCAATGACAAGTTAGCAACGTGGGACTAAAAGTCCAAACAGTTCCGTAAACAGTTGCTAGATGGCGTTAGTGCGGTGGTAGGTTTGCATTTTATTTCGTTTAGTAGTATGGAAATCTCATTCTTTGTTTCCTTCATCAGTTCACTTATTGCCGGTTTTCAATTTAGAATATGCTCGTTAACCTACCACTAACAAGGAATTACGTTAAATGGCCAAATCTGGACACTGAACTCTCTAAAACATATTTAATGTGGCGGGAATGCGCATCTCACAATCTACGCATGCGCGAGAGCCGTAAATCTTATTTAAGTAATTGCGAACCCGAATGGCCTTAGCGGTTTGCTGATGTAAAATCCTGGTAGAGGCCAGCCACTTTAAAGATGCTTTAGAGAGTTGAGTGGCCATATTTGGCCATTTAACGTAATAACTTGTTAGTGGTAAGTTAACGGGCATATTCTAAATTGAAAACCGGCAAGAAGTGAACTGATGAAAGAAACAAAGAGAGAGATTTCCTTACTACTCAAGTGACTCCTTATCCCGGGAGTCATTCGGTCGCCAGAGCCTCGTTAGTCTAAAGCAGGGTGCACCGCGTGCAGGTGAGGTTGACATTTGAGTAGGATTCCTACTCCTTGCGTCCCCAACTACTCTACCACTAGCATCTCTACAAGCACTAATACTACCAACCAGAACTACTAAAAGCACTAATACTACTCAACAGCACTACAACAAGCAATACTATTACTAGGACAAGAATAAAACTATTCCTACTATAAAAACTACTACTACAAGCATTACTACTAGCCTATCTCCCTTTAGATGACCTCACTGTCCGGCCCCATAAAACAACAACTAGTACTACCTTTAACTACCACTATGACTACAACTAAAAAGAAGTAGCATTTAGCGTCAGTTAGTGGTAGTAGGTGGAAGTTAGTGGTAGTCGTAGTGGGTGGATGCGTGTGATTGAAAGGCCTGCCAGAGGCCTCACATTCATGTAGCTTACAGAGAAATTAATCTCGTGCCAGTGGCTTAGCAAAGCCTACAAAGAAACTAATCTCGTGCCAGAGGCTTTGCTAATTTTTTGCGGCTTACAAGGAAATTAATCCCGTGCCAGAGGCCGTTCATGAATGGCACCTCCAGAGGCCTCTCAATCACATGCCTTCACCCACTATGACTACCACTAGCTACCGCTAGCTGCCACTAACTAACGCAAAATACTACTACTACTACTAATAATAATAATACTACAACAACTACTACAACTACTACTACCACTACTACTACTAATAATAATAATACTACAACAACTACTACAACTACTACTAATACTACAACAACTACTAATACTTCTACAACTACTACCAGTACTACCACTCCTACTACTAATACTACAACTACAACAACTACTACTACCAGTACTACCAGTACTACTACTACTACTATTACTACTAACACTTCTATTAAAAGCACTACGCACTGCTGCTCTACAAAAGACAGCAAGGTTACCTTTTTTTTTTTTTTTTTTTTTTTTTTGCGTGGGAATGTGGGAAATCTTGCCTAAGACATTTGTGGGGGTCCGCACTCCACAATAGTGTGGGATTCTTACCCACTAAAACCCACACACCCTTCTCCCACGACGTATGTCTTCACCCCGGAACCAGTTGGGCTTTACAGTATTTCAGGGGTGTGTCATCGGAAAATACTTTTTTTTAGCGTATGGCTTTTAGTGCCGGGAGTGTCCGAGGTCATGTTCGGCTCGCCAGTTTTTGTAGCTGCTTCGAGACGGACACCCAATGGGTGAGCTACAAGTACCGTTGGGGAGGGAAGTTGGAAGGTAGCGGCTGTGGCCTATAGTTATGGACCAACGCCGGCATTTGCCTCGAAGGAAGATGGGAAACCACAGAAGACCATCTTCAAGATTGCCGGCGGGGGGATTCGAACCTCCTCGCCTACCGGATGTGAGCGACTGCCAGCAGTCATGCCGTAACGACCACGGCTAACTCACCCGGTATTCTGATATTGAGAAACGATCATATTATTTAAACTTCGTATTATATATTCTTTTCGATCCATAAAATTAAACTTCTATACAAAACTATATGTATTTTGCCATCTATTGGATCTGGGGTGAACTATGCAATGACAAGTTAGCAACGTGGGACTAAAAGTCCAAACAGTTCCGTAAACAGTTGCTAGATGGCGTTAGTGCGGTGGTAGGTTTGCATTTTATTTCGTTTAGTAGTATGGAAATCTCATTCTTTGTTTCCTTCATCAGTTCACTTATTGCCGGTTTTCAATTTAGAATATGCTCGTTAACCTACCACTAACAAGGAATTACGTTAAATGGCCAAATCTGGACACTGAACTCTCTAAAACATATTTAATGTGGCGGGAATGCGCATCTCACAATCTACGCATGCGCGAGAGCCGTAAATCTTATTTAAGTAATTGCGAACCCGAATGGCCTTAGCGGTTTGCTGACGTAAAATCCTGGTAGAGGCCAGCCACTTTAAAGATGCTTTAGAGAGTTGAGTGGCCATATTTGGCCATTTAACGTAATAACTTGTTAGTGGTAAGTTAACTGGCATATTCTAAATTGAAAACCGGCAAGAAGTGAACTGATGAAAGAAACAAAGAGAGAGATTTCCTTACTACTCAAGTGACTCCTTATCCCGGGAGTCATTCGGTCGCCAGAGCCTCGTTAGTCTAAAGCAGGGTGCACCGCGTGCAGGTGAGGTTGACATTTGAGTAGGATTCCTACTCCTTGCATCCCCAACTACTCTACCACTAGCATCTCTACAAGCACTAATACTACCAACCAGAACTACTAAAAGCACTAATACTACTCAACAGCACTACAACAAGCAATAATATTACTAGGACAAGAATAAAACTATTCCTACTATAAAAACTACTACTACAAGCATTACAACTAGCCTATCTCCCTTTAGATGACCTCACTGTCCGGCCCCATAAAACAACAACTAGTACTACCTTTAACTACCACTATGACTACAACTAAAAAGAAGTAGCATTTAGCGTCAGTTAGTGGTAGTAGGTGGAAGTTAGTGGTAGTCGTAGTGGGTGGATGCGTGTGATTGAAAGGCCTGCCAGAGGCCTCACATTCATGTAGCTTACAGAGAAATTAATCTCGTGCCAGTGGCTTTGCAAAGCCTACAAAGAAACTAATCTCGTGCCAGAGGCTTTGCTAATTTTTTGCGGCTTACAAGGAAATTAATCCCGTGCCAGAGGCCGTTCATGAATGGCACCTCCAGAGGCCTCTCAATCACATGCCTTCACCCACTATGACTACCACTAGCTACCGCTAGCTGCCACTAACTAACGCAAAATACTACTACTACTACTAATAATAATAATACTACAACAACTACTACAACTACTACTACTACTAATAATAATAATAATAATACTACAACAACTACTACTAATACTACAACAACTACTAATACTTCTACAACTACTACCAGTACTACCACTACTACTACTAATACTACAACTACAACAACTACTACTACCAGTACTACCAGTACTACTACTACTACTATTACTACTAACACTTCTATTAAAAGCACTACGCACTGCTGCTCTACAAAAGACAGCAAGGTTACCTTTTTTTTTTTTTTTTTTTTTGCGTGGGAATGTGGGAAATCTTGCCTAAGACATTTGTGGGGGTCCGCACTCCACAATAGTGTGGGATTCTTACCCACTAAAACCCACACACCCTTCTCCCACGACGTATGTCTTCACCCCGGAACCAGTTGGGCTTTACAGTATTTCAGGGGTGTGTCATCGGAAAATACTTTTTTTTAGCGTATGGCTTTTAGTGCCGGGAGTGTCCGAGGTCATGTTCGGCTCGCCAGTTTTTGTAGCTGCTTCGAGACGGACACCCAATGGGTGAGCTACAAGTACCGTTGGGGAGGGAAGTTGGAAGGTAGCGGCTGTGGCCTATAGTTATGGACCAACGCCGGCATTTGCCTCGAAGGAAGATGGGAAACCACAGAAGACCATCTTCAAGATTGCCGGCGGGGGGATTCGAACCTCCTCGCCTACCGGATATGAGCGACTGCCAGCAGTCATGCCGTAACGACCACGGCTAACTCACCCGGTATTCTGATATTGAGAAACGATCATATTATTTAAACTTCGTATTATATATTCTTTTCGATCCATAAAATTAAACTTCTATACAAAACTATATGTATTTTGCCATCTATTGGATCTGGGGTGAACTATGCAATGACAAGTTAGCAACGTGGGACTAAAAGTCCAAACAGTTCCGTAAACAGTTGCTAGATGGCGTTAGTGCGGTGGTAGGTTTGCATTTTATTTCGTTTAGTAGTATGGAAATCTCATTCTTTGTTTCCTTCATCAGTTCACTTATTGCCGGTTTTCAATTTAGAATATGCTCGTTAACCTACCACTAACAAGGAATTATGTTAAATGGCCAAATCTGGACACTGAACTCTCTAAAACATATTTAATGTGGCGGGAATGCGCATCTCACAATCTACGCATGCGCGAGAGCCGAAAATCTTATTTAAGTAATTGCGAACCCGAATGGCCTTAGCGGTTTGCTGATGTAAAATCCTGGTAGAGGCCAGCCACTTTAAAGATGCTTTAGAGAGTTGAGTGGCCATATTTGGCCATTTAACGTAATAACTTGTTAGTGGTAAGTTAACGGGCATATTCTAAATTGAAAACCGGCAAGAAGTGAACTGATGAAAGAAACAAAGAGAGAGATTTCCTTACTACTCAAGTGACTCCTTATCCCGGGAGTCATTCGGTCGCCAGAGCCTCGTTAGTCTAAAGCAGGGTGCACCGCGTGCAGGTGAGGTTGACATTTGAGTAGGATTCCTACTCCTTGCATCCCCAACTACTCTACCACTAGCATCTCTACAAGCACTAATACTACCAACCAGAACTACTAAAAGCACTAATACTACTCAACAGCACTACAACAAGCAATACTATTACTAGGACAAGAATAAAACTATTCCTACTATAAAAACTACTACTACAAGCATTACTACTAGCCTATCTCCCTTTAGATGACCTCACTGTCCGGCCCCATAAAACAACAACTAGTACTACCTTTAACTACCACTATGACTACAACTAAAAAGAAGTAGCATTTAGCGTCAGTTAGTGGTAGTAGGTGGAAGTTAGTGGTAGTCGTAGTGGGTGGATGCGTGTGATTGAAAGGCCTGCCAGAGGCCTCACATTCATGTAGCTTACAGAGAAATTAATCTCGTGCCAGTGGCTTTGCAAAGCCTACAAAGAAACTAATCTCGTGCCAGAGGCTTTGCTAATTTTTTGCGGCTTACAAGGAAATTAATCCCGTGCCAGAGGCCGTTCATGAATGGCACCTCCAGAGGCCTCTCAATCACATGCCTTCACCCACTATGACTACCACTAGCTACCGCTAGCTGCCACTAACTAACGCAAAATAATACTACTACTACTACTAATAATAATAATACTACAACAACTACTACAACTACTACTACTACTACTACTAATAATAATAATAATACTACAACAACTACTACAACTACTACTAATACTTCTACAACTACTACCAGTACTACCACTACTACTACTAATACTACAACTACAACAACTACTACTACCAGTACTACCAGTACTACTACTACTACTATTACTACTAACACTTCTATTAAAAGCACTACGCACTGCTGCTCTACAAAAGACAGCAAGGTTACCTTTTTTTTTTTTTTTTTTGCGTGGGAATGTGGGAAATCTTGCCTAAGACATTTGTGGGGGTCCGCACTCCACAATAGTGTGGGATTCTTACCCACTAAAACCCACACACCCTTCTCCCACGACGAATGTCTTCACCCCGGAACCAGTTGGGCTTTACAGTATTTCAGGGGTGTGTCATCGGAAAATACTTTTTTTTAGCGTATGGCTTTTAGTGCCGGGAGTGTCCGAGGTCATGTTCGGCTCGCCAGTTTTTGTAGCTGCTTCGAGACGGACACCCAATGGGTGAGCTACAAGTACCGTTGGGGAGGGAAGTTGGAAGGTAGCGGCTGTGGCCTATAGTTATGGACCAAGGCCGGCATTTGCCTCGAAGGAAGATGGGAAACCACAGAAGACCATCTTCAAGATTGCCGGCGGGGGGATTCGAACCTCCTCGCCTACCGGATGTGAGCGACTGCCAGCAGTCATGCCGTAACGACCACGGCTAACTCACCCGGTATTCTGATATTGAGAAACGATCATATTATTTAAACTTCGTATTATATATTATTTTCGATCCATAAAATTAAACTTCTATACAAAACTATATGTATTTTGCCATCTATTGGATCTGGGGTGAACTATGCAATGACAAGTTAGCAACGTGGGACTAAAAGTCCAAACAGTTCCGTAAACAGTTGCTAGATGGCGTTAGTGCGGTGGTAGGTTTGCATTTTATTTCGTTTAGTAGTATGGAAATCTCATTCTTTGTTTCCTTCATCAGTTCACTTATTGCCGGTTTTCAATTTAGAATAAGCTCGTTAACCTACCACTAACAAGGAATTACGTTAAATGGCCAAATCTGGACACTGAACTCTCTAAAACATATTTAATGTGGCGGGAATGCGCATCTCACAATCTACGCATGCGCGAGAGCCGTAAATCTTATTTAAGTAATTGCGAACCCGAATGGCCTTAGCGGTTTGCTGATGTAAAATCCTGGTAGAGGCCAGCCACTTTAAAGATGCTTTAGAGAGTTGAGTGGCCATATTTGGCCATTTAACGTAATAACTTGTTAGTGGTAAGTTAACGGGCATATTCTAAATTGAAAACCGGCAAGAAGTGAACTGATGAAAGAAACAAAGAGAGAGATTTCCTTACTACTCAAGTGACTCCTTATCCCGGGAGTCATTCGGTCGCCAGAGCCTCGTTAGTCTAAAGCAGGGTGCACCGCGTGCAGGTGAGGTTGACATTTGAGTAGGATTCCTACTCCTTGCATCCCCAACTACTCTACCACTAGCATCTCTACAAGCACTAATACTACCAACCAGAACTACTAAAAGCACTAATACTACTCAACAGCACTACAACAAGCAATACTATTACTAGGACAAGAATAAAACTATTCCTACTATAAAAACTACTACTACAAGCATTACTACTAGCCTATCTCCCTTTAGATGACCTCACTGTCCGGCCCCATAAAACAACAACTAGTACTACCTTTAACTACCACTATGACTACAACTAAAAAGAAGTAGCATTTAGCGTCAGTTAGTGGTAGTAGGTGGAAGTTAGTGGTAGTCGTAGTGGGTGGATGCGTGTGATTGAAAGGCCTGCCAGAGGCCTCACATTCATGTAGCTTACAGAGAAATTAATCTCGTGCCAGTGGCTTTGCAAAGCCTACAAAGAAACTAATCTCGTGCCAGAGGCTTTGCTAATTTTTTGCGGCTTACAAGGAAATTAATCCCGTGCCAGAGGCCGTTCATGAATGGCACCTCCAGAGGCCTCTCAATCACATGCCTTCACCCACTATGACTACCACTAGCTACCGCTAGCTGCCACTAACTAACGCAAAATACTACTACTACTACTAATAATAATAATACTACAACAACTACTACAACTACTACTACTACTACTAATAATAATAATAATACTACAACAACTACTACTAATACTACAACAACTACTAATACTTCTACAACTACTACCAGTACTACCACTACTACTACTAATACTACAACTACAACAACTACTACTACCAGTACTACCAGTACTACTACTACTACTATTACTACTAACACTTCTATTAAAAGCACTACGCACTGCTGCTCTACAAAAGACAGCAAGGTTACCTTTTTTTTTTTTTTTTTTTTTTTTGCGTGGGAATGTGGGAAATCTTGCCTAAGACATTTGTGGGGGTCCGCACTCCACAATAGTGTGGGATTCTTACCCACTAAAACCCACACACCCTTCTCCCACGACGTATGTCTTCACCCCGGAACCAGTTGGGCTTTACAGTATTTCAGGGGTGTGTCATCGGAAAATACTTTTTTTTAGCGTATGGCTTTTAGTGCCGGGAGTGTCCGAGGTCATGTTCGGCTCGCCAGTTTTTGTAGCTGCTTCGAGACGGACACCCAATGGGTGAGCTACAAGTACCGTTGGGGAGGGAAGTTGGAAGGTAGCGGCTGTGGCCTATAGTTATGGACCAACGCCGGCATTTGCCTCGAAGGAAGATGGGAAACCACAGAAGACCATCTTCAAGATTGCCGGCGGGGGGATTCGAACCTCCTCGCCTACCGGATGTGAGCGACTGCCAGCAGTCATGCCGTAACGACCACGGCTAACTCACCCGGTATTCTGATATTGAGAAACGATCATATTATTTAAACTTCGTATTATATATTCTTTTCGATCCATAAAATTAAACTTCTATACAAAACTATATGTATTTTGCCATCTATTGGATCTGGGGTGAACTATGCAATGACAAGTTAGCAACGTGGGACTAAAAGTCCAAACAGTTCCGTAAACAGTTGCTAGATGGCGTTAGTGCGGTGGTAGGTTTGCATTTTATTTCGTTTAGTAGTATGGAAATCTCATTCTTTGTTTCCTTCATCAGTTCACTTATTGCCGGTTTTCAATTTAGAATATGCTCGTTAACCTACCACTAACAAGGAATTACGTTAAATGGCCAAATCTGGACACTGAACTCTCTAAAACATATTTAATGTGGCGGGAATGCGCATCTCACAATCTACGCATGCGCGAGAGCCGTAAATCTTATTTAAGTAATTGCGAACCCGAATGGCCTTAGCGGTTTGCTGATGTAAAATCCTGGTAGAGGCCAGCCACTTTAAAGATGCTTTAGAGAGTTGAGTGGCCATATTTGGCCATTTAACGTAATAACTTGTTAGTGGTAAGTTAACGGGCATATTCTAAATTGAAAACCGGCAAGAAGTGAACTGATGAAAGAAACAAAGAGAGAGATTTCCTTACTACTCAAGTGACTCCTTATCCCGGGAGTCATTCGGTCGCCAGAGCCTCGTTAGTCTAAAGCAGGGTGCACCGCGTGCAGGTGAGGTTGACATTTGAGTAGGATTCCTACTCCTTGCATCCCCAACTACTCTACCACTAGCATCTCTACAAGCACTAATACTACCAACCAGAACTACTAAAAGCACTAATACTACTCAACAGCACTACAACAAGCAATACTATTACTAGGACAAGAATAAAACTATTCCTACTATAAAAACTACTACTACAAGCATTACTACTAGCCTATCTCCCTTTAGATGACCTCACTGTCCGGCCCCATAAAACAACAACTAGTACTACCTTTAACTACCACTATGACTACAACTAAAAAGAAGTAGCATTTAGCGTCAGTTAGTGGTAGTAGGTGGAAGTTAGTGGTAGTCGTAGTGGGTGGATGCGTGTGATTGAAAGGCCTGCCAGAGGCCTCACATTCATGTAGCTTACAGAGAAATTAATCTCGTGCCAGTGGCTTTGCAAAGCCTACAAAGAAACTAATCTCGTGCCAGAGGCTTTGCTAATTTTTTGCGGCTTACAAGGAAATTAATCCCGTGCCAGAGGCCGTTCATGAATGGCACCTCCAGAGGCCTCTCAATCACATGCCTTCACCCACTATGACTACCACTAGCTACCGCTAGCTGCCACTAACTAACGCAAAATACTACTACTACTACTAATAATAATAATACTACAACAACTACTACAACTACTACTACTACTACTACTACTAATAATAATAATACTACAACAACTACTACAACTACTACTAATACTACAACAACTACTAATACTTCTACAACTACTACCAGTACTACCACTACTACTACTAATACTACAACTACAACAACTACTACTACCAGTACTACCAGTACTACTACTACTACTATTACTACTAACACTTCTATTAAAAGCACTACGCACTGCTGCTCTACAAAAGACAGCAAGGTTACCTTTTTTTTTTTTTTTTTTTTTTGCGTGGGAATGTGGGAAATCTTGCCTAAGACATTTGTGGGGGTCCGCACTCCACAATAGTGTGGGATTCTTACCCACTAAAACCCACACACCCTTCTCCCACGACGTATGTCTTCACCCCGGAACCAGTTGGGCTTTACAGTATTTCAGGGGTGTGTCATCGGAAAATACTTTTTTTTAGCGTATGGCTTTTAGTGCCGGGAGTGTCCGAAGTCATGTTCGGCTCGCCAGTTTTTGTAGCTGCTTCGAGACGGACACCCAATGGGTGAGCTACAAGTACCGTTGGGGAGGGAAGTTGGAAGGTAGCGGCTGTGGCCTATAGTTATGGACCAACGCCGGCATTTGCCTCGAAGGAAGATGGGAAACCACAGAAGACCATCTTCAAGATTGCCGGCGGGGGGATTCGAACCTCCTCGCCTACCGGATGTGAGCGACTGCCAGCAGTCATGCCGTAACGACCACGGCTAACTCACCCGGTATTCTGATATTGAGAAACGATCATATTATTTAAACCTCGTATTATATATTCTTTTCGATCCATAAAATTAAACTTCTATACAAAACTATATGTATTTTGCCATCTATTGGATCTGGGGTGAACTATGCAATGACAAGTTAGCAACGTGGGACTAAAAGTCCAAACAGTTCCGTAAACAGTTGCTAGATGGCGTTAGTGCGGTGGTAGGTTTGCATTTTATTTCGTTTAGTAGTATGGAAATCTCATTCTTTGTTTCCTTCATCAGTTCACTTATTGCCGGTTTTCAATTTAGAATATGCTCGTTAACCTACCACTAACAAGGAATTACGTTAAATGGCCAAATCTGGACACTGAACTCTCTAAAACATATTTAATGTGGCGGGAATGCGCATCTCACAATCTACGCATGCGCGAGAGCCGTAAATCTTATTTAAGTAATTGCGAACCCGAATGGCCTTAGCGGTTTGCTGATGTAAAATCCTGGTAGAGGCCAGCCACTTTAAAGATGCTTTAGAGAGTTGAGTGGCCATATTTGGCCATTTAACGTAATAACTTGTTAGTGGTAAGTTAACGGGCATATTCTAAATTGAAAACCGGCAAGAAGTGAACTGATGAAAGAAACAAAGAGAGAGATTTCCTTACTACTCAAGTGACTCCTTATCCCGGGAGTCATTCGGTCGCCAGAGCCTCGTTAGTCTAAAGCAGGGTGCACCGCGTGCAGGTGAGGTTGACATTTGAGTAGGATTCCTACTCCTTGCATCCCCAACTACTCTACCACTAGCATCTCTACAAGCACTAATACTACCAACCAGAACTACTAAAAGCACTAATACTACTCAACAGCACTACAACAAGCAATACTATTACTAGGACAAGAATAAAACTATTCCTACTATAAAAACTACTACTACAAGCATTACTACTAGCCTATCTCCCTTTAGATGACCTCACTGTCCGGCCCCATAAAACAACAACTAGTACTACCTTTAACTACCACTATGACTACAACTAAAAAGAAGTAGCATTTAGCGTCAGTTAGTGGTAGTAGGTGGAAGTTAGTGGTAGTCGTAGTGGGTGGATGCGTGTGATTGAAAGGCCTGCCAGAGGCCTCACATTCATGTAGCTTACAGAGAAATTAATCTCGTGCCAGTGGCTTAGCAAAGCCTACAAAGAAACTAATCTCGTGCCAGAGGCTTTGCTAATTTTTTGCGGCTTACAAGGAAATTAATCCCGTGCCAGAGGCCGTTCATGAATGGCACCTCCAGAGGCCTCTCAATCACATGCCTTCACCCACTATGACTACCACTAGCTACCGCTAGCTGCCACTAACTAACGCAAAATACTACTACTACTACTAATAATAATAATACTACAACAACTACTACAACTACTACTACTACTAATAATAATAATAATAATACTACAACAACTACTACTAATACTACAACAACTACTAATACTTCTACAACTACTACCAGTACTACCACTACTACTACTAATACTACAACTACAACAACTACTACTACCAGTACTACCAGTACTACTACTACTACTATTACTACTAACACTTCTATTAAAAGCACTACGCACTGCTGCTCTACAAAAGACAGCAAGGTTACCTTTTTTTTTTTTTTTTTTTTTTTGCGTGGGAATGTGGGAAATCTTGCCTAAGACATTTGTGGGGGTCCGCACTCCACAATAGTGTGGGATTCTTACCCACTAAAACCCACACACCCTTCTCCCACGACGTATGTCTTCACCCCGGAACCAGTTGGGCTTTACAGTATTTCAGGGGTGTGTCATCGGAAAATACTTTTTTTAGCGTATGGCTTTTAGTGCCGGGAGTGTCCGAGGTCATGTTCGGCTCGCCAGTTTTTGTAGCTGCTTCGAGACGGACACCCAATGGGTGAGCTACAAGTACCGTTGGGGAGGGAAGTTGGAAGGTAGCGGCTGTGGCCTATAGTTATGGACCAACGCCGGCATTTGCCTCGAAGGAAGATGGGAAACCACAGAAGACCATCTTCAAGATTGCCGGCGGGGGGATTCGAACCTCCTCGCCTACCGGATGTGAGCGACTGCCAGCAGTCATGCCGTAACGACCACGGCTAACTCACCCGGTATTCTGATATTGAGAAACGATCATATTATTTAAACTTCGTATTATATATTCTTTTCGATCCATAAAATTAAACTTCTATACAAAACTATATGTATTTTGCCATCTATTGGATCTGGGGTGAACTATGCAATGACAAGTTAGCAACGTGGGACTAAAAGTCCAAACAGTTCCGTAAACAGTTGCTAGATGGCGTTAGTGCGGTGGTAGGTTTGCATTTTATTTCGTTTAGTAGTATGGAAATCTCATTCTTTGTTTCCTTCATCAGTTCACTTATTGCCGGTTTTCAATTTAGAATATGCTCGTTAACCTACCACTAACAAGGAATTACGTTAAATGGCCAAATCTGGACACTGAACTCTCTAAAACATATTTAATGTGGCGGGAATGCGCATCTCACAATCTACGCATGCGCGAGAGCCGTAAATCTTATTTAAGTAATTGCGAACCCGAATGGCCTTAGCGGTTTGCTGATGTAAAATCCTGGTAGAGGCCAGCCACTTTAAATGTATGTATTCTTTATTGTCAGACAGATAGACTCCACTAGTGACAATAGAGAGTTGAGTGGCCATATTTGGCCATTTAACGTAATAACTTGTTAGTGGTAAGTTAACGGGCATATTCTAAATTGAAAACCGGCAAGAAGTGAACTGATGAAAGAAACAAAGAGAGAGATTTCCTTACTACTCAAGTGACTCCTTATCCCGGGAGTCATTCGGTCGCCAGAGCCTCGTTAGTCTAAACAGGGTGCACCGCGTGCAGGTGAGGTTGACATTTGAGTAGGATTCCTACTCCTTGCATCCCCAACTACTCTACCACTAGCATCTCTACAAGCACTAATACTACCAACCAGAACTACTAAAAGCACTAATACTACTCAACAGCACTACAACAAGCAATACTATTACTAGGACAAGAATAAAACTATTCCTACTATAAAAACTACTACTACAAGCATTACTACTAGCCTATCTCCCTTTAGATGACCTCACTGTCCGGCCCCATAAAACAACAACTAGTACTACCTTTAACTACCACTGACTACAACTAAAAAGAAGTAGCATTTAGCGTCAGTTAGTGGTAGTAGGTGGAAGTTAGTGGTAGTCGTAGTGGGTGGATGCGTGTGATTGAAAGGCCTGCCAGAGGCCTCACATTCATGTAGCTTACAGAGAAATTAATCTCGTGCCAGTGGCTTTGCAAAGCCTACAAAGAAACTAATCTCGTGCCAGAGGCTTTGCTAATTTTTTGCGGCTTACAAGGAAATTAATCCCGTGCCAGAGGCCGTTCATGAATGGCACCTCCAGAGGCCTCTCAATCACATGCCTTCACCCACTATGACTACCACTAGCTACCGCTAGCTGCCACTAACTAACGCAAAATACTACTACTACTACTAATAATAATAATACTACAACAACTACTACAACTACTACTACTAATAATAATAATAATACTACAACAACTACTACTAATACTACAACAACTACTAATACTTCTACAACTACTACCAGTACTACCACTACTACTACAACTACAACAACTACTACTACCAGTACTACCAGTACTACTACTACTACTATTACTACTAACACTTCTATTAAAAGCACTACGCACTGCTGCTCTACAAAATACAGCTAGGTTACCTTTTTTTTTTGCGTGGGAATGTGGGAAATCTTGCCTAAGACATTTGTGGGGGTCCGCACTCCACAATAGTGTGGGATTCTTACCCACTAAAACCCACACACCCTTCTCCCACGACGTATGTCTTCACCCCGGAACCAGTTGGGCTTTACAGTATTTCAGGGGTGTGTCATCGGAAAATACTTTTTTTTAGCGTATGGCTTTTAGTGCCGGGAGTGTCCGAAGTCATGTTCGGCTCGCCAGTTTTTGTAGCTGCTTCGAGACGGACACCCAATGGGTGAGCTACAAGTACCGTTGGGGAGGGAAGTTGGAAGGTAGCGGCTGTGGCCTATAGTTATGGACCAACGCCGGCATTTGCCTCGAAGGAAGATGGGAAACCACAGAAGACCATCTTCAAGATTGCCGGCGGGGGGATTCGAACCTCCTCGCCTACCGGATGTGAGCGACTGCCAGCAGTCATGCCGTAACGACCACGGCTAACTCACCCGGTATTCTGATATTGAGAAACGGTCATATTATTTAAACTTCGTATTATATATTCTTTTCGATCCATAAAATTAAACTTCTATACAAAACTATATGTATTTTGCCATCTATTGGATCTGGGGTGAACTATGCAATGACAAGTTAGCAACGTGGGACTAAAAGTCCAAACAGTTCCGTAAACAGTTGCTAGATGGCGTTAGTGCGGTGGTAGGTTTGCATTTTATTTCGTTTAGTAGTATGGAAATCTCATTCTTTGTTTCCTTCATCAGTTCACTTATTGCCGGTTTTCAATTTAGAATATGCTCGTTAACCTACCACTAACAAGGAATTACGTTAAATGGCCAAATCTGGACACTGAACTCTCTAAAACATATTTAATGTGGCGGGAATGCGCATCTCACAATCTACGCATGCGCGAGAGCCGTAAATCTTATTTAAGTAATTGCGAACCCGAATGGCCTTAGCGGTTTGCTGATGTAAAATCCTGGTAGAGGCCAGCCACTTTAAAGATGCTTTAGAGAGTTGAGTGGCCATATTTGGCCATTTAACGTAATAACTTGTTAGTGGTAAGTTAACGGGCATATTCTAAATTGAAAACCGGCAAGAAGTGAACTGATGAAAGAAACAAAGAGAGAGATTTCCTTACTACTCAAGTGACTCCTTATCCCGGGAGTCATTCGGTCGCCAGAGCCTCGTTAGTCTAAAGCAGGGTGCACCGCGTGCAGGTGAGGTTGACATTTGAGTAGGATTCCTACTCCTTGCATCCCCAACTACTCTACCACTAGCATCTCTACAAGCACTAATACTACCAACCAGAACTACTAAAAGCACTAATACTACTCAACAGCACTACAACAAGCAATACTATTACTAGGACAAGAATAAAACTATTCCTACTATAAAAACTACTACTACAAGCATTACTACTAGCCTATCTCCCTTTAGATGACCTCACTGTCCGGCCCCATAAAACAACAACTAGTACTACCTTTAACTACCACTATGACTACAACTAAAAAGAAGTAGCATTTAGCGTCAGTTAGTGGTAGTAGGTGGAAGTTAGTGGTAGTCGTAGTGGGTGGATGCGTGTGATTGAAAGGCCTGCCAGAGGCCTCACATTCATGTAGCTTACAGAGAAATTAATCTCGTGCCAGTGGCTTAGCAAAGCCTACAAAGAAACTAATCTCGTGCCAGAGGCTTTGCTAATTTTTTGCGGCTTACAAGGAAATTAATCCCGTGCCAGAGGCCGTTCATGAATGGCACCTCCAGAGGCCTCTCAATCACATGCCTTCACCCACTATGACTACCACTAGCTACCGCTAGCTGCCACTAACTAACGCAAAATACTACTACTACTACTAATAATAATAATACTACAACAACTACTACAACTACTACTACTACTACTACTACTAATAATAATAATACTACAACAACTACTACTAATACTACAACAACTACTAATACTTCTACAACTACTACCAGTACTACCACTACTACTACTAATACTACAACTACAACAACTACTACTACCAGTACTACCAGTACTACTACTACTACTATTACTACTAACACTTCTATTAAAAGCACTACGCACTGCTGCTCTACAAAAGACAGCAAGGTTACCTTTTTTTTTTTTTTTTTTTTTTTGCGTGGGAATGTGGGAAATCTTGCCTAAGACATTTGTGGGGGTCCGCACTCCACAATAGTGTGGGATTCTTACCCACTAAAACCCACACACCCTTCTCCCACGACGTATGTCTTCACCCCGGAACCAGTTGGGCTTTACAGTATTTCAGGGGTGTGTCATCGGAAAATACTTTTTTTAGCGTATGGCTTTTAGTGCCGGGAGTGTCCGAGGTCATGTTCGGCTCGCCAGTTTTTGTAGCTGCTTCGAGACGGACACCCAATGGGTGAGCTACAAGTACCGTTGGGGAGGGAAGTTGGAAGGTAGCGGCTGTGGCCTATAGTTATGGACCAACGCCGGCATTTGCCTCGAAGGAAGATGGGAAACCACAGAAGACCATCTTCAAGATTGCCGGCGGGGGGATTCGAACCTCCTCGCCTACCGGATGTGAGCGACTGCCAGCAGTCATGCCGTAACGACCACGGCTAACTCACCCGGTATTCTGATATTGAGAAACGATCATATTATTTAAACTTCGTATTATATATTCTTTTCGATCCATAAGATTAAACTTCTATACAAAACTATATGTATTTTGCCATCTATTGGATCTGGGGTGAACTATGCAATGACAAGTTAGCAACGTGGGACTAAAAGTCCAAACAGTTCCGTAAACAGTTGCTAGATGGCGTTAGTGCGGTGGTAGGTTTGCATTTTATTTCGTTTAGTAGTATGGAAATCTCATTCTTTGTTTCCTTCATCAGTTCACTTATTGCCGGTTTTCAATTTAGAATATGCTCGTTAACCTACCACTAACAAGGAATTACGTTAAATGGCCAAATCTGGACACTGAACTCTCTAAAACATATTTAATGTGGCGGGAATGCGCATCTCACAATCTACGCATGCGCGAGAGCCGTAAATCTTATTTAAGTAATTGCGAACCCGAATGGCCTTAGCGGTTTGCTGATGTAAAATCCTGGTAGAGGCCAGCCACTTTAAATGTATGTATTCTTTATTGTCAGACAGATAGACTCCACTAGTGACAATAGAGAGTTGAGTGGCCATATTTGGCCATTTAACGTAATAACTTGTTAGTGGTAAGTTAACGGGCATATTCTAAATTGAAAACCGGCAAGAAGTGAACTGATGAAAGAAACAAAGAGAGAGATTTCCTTACTACTCAAGTGACTCCTTATCCCGGGAGTCATTCGGTCGCCAGAGCCTCGTTAGTCTAAACAGGGTGCACCGCGTGCAGGTGAGGTTGACATTTGAGTAGGATTCCTACTCCTTGCATCCCCAACTACTCTACCACTAGCATCTCTACAAGCACTAATACTACCAACCAGAACTACTAAAAGCACTAATACTACTCAACAGCACTACAACAAGCAATACTATTACTAGGACAAGAATAAAACTATTCCTACTATAAAAACTACTACTACAAGCATTGCTACTAGCCTATCTCCCTTTAGATGACCTCACTGTCCGGCCCCATAAAACAACAACTAGTACTACCTTTAACTACCACTATGACTACAACTAAAAAGAAGTAGCATTTAGCGTCAGTTAGTGGTAGTAGGTGGAAGTTAGTGGTAGTCGTAGTGGGTGGATGCGTGTGATTGAAAGGCCTGCCAGAGGCCTCACATTCATGTAGCTTACAGAGAAATTAATCTCGTGCCAGTGGCTTTGCAAAGCCTACAAAGAAACTAATCTCGTGCCAGAGGCTTTGCTAATTTTTTGCGGCTTACAAGGAAATTAATCCCGTGCCAGAGGCCGTTCATGAATGGCACCTCCAGAGGCCTCTCAATCTCATGCCTTCACCCACTATGACTACCACTAGCTACCGCTAGCTGCCACTAACTAACGCAAAATACTACTACTACTACTACTAATAATAATAATAATACTACAACAACTACTACAACTACTACTACTACTACTACTACTACTAATAATAATAATACTACAACAACTACTACAACTACTACTAATACTACAACAACTACTAATACTTCTACAACTACTACCAGTACTACCACTACTACTACTAATACTACAACTACAACAACTACTACTACCAGTACTACCACTACTACTACTACTATTACTACTAACACTTCTATTAAAAGCACTACGCACTGCTCCTCTACAAAAGACAGCAAGGTTACCTTTTTTTTTTTTTTTTTTGCGTGGGAATGTGGGAAATCTTGCCTAAGACATTTGTGGGGGTCCGCACTCCACAATAGTGTGGGATTCTTACCCACTAAAACCCACACACCCTTCTCCCACGACGTATGTCTTCACCCCGGAACCAGTTGGGCTTTACAGTATTTCAGGGGTGTGTCATCGGAAAATACTTTTTTTTAGCGTATGGCTTTTAGTGCCGGGAGTGTCCGAGGTCATGTTCGGCTCGCCAGTTTTTGTAGCTGCTTCGAGACGGACACCCAATGGGTGAGCTACAAGTACCGTTGGGGAGGGAAGTTGGAAGGTAGCGGCTGTGGCCTATAGTTATGGACCAACGCCGGCATTTGCCTCGAAGGAAGATGGGAAACCACAGAAGACCATCTTCAAGATTGCCGGCGGGGGGATTCGAACCTCCTCGCCTACCGGATGTGAGCGACTGCCAGCAGTCATGCCGTAACGACCACGGCTAACTCACCCGGTATTCTGATATTGAGAAACGATCATATTATTTAAACTTCGTATTATATATTCTTTTCGATCCATAAAATTAAACTTCTATACAAAATTATATGTATTTTGCCATCTATTGGATCTGGGGTGAACTATGCAATGACAAGTTAGCAACGTGGGACTAAAAGTCCAAACAGTTCCGTAAACAGTTGCTAGATGGCGTTAGTGCGGTGGTAGGTTTGCATTTTATTTCGTTTAGTAGTATGGAAATCTCATTCTTTGTTTCCTTCATCAGTTCACTTATTGCCGGTTTTCAATTTAGAATATGCTCGTTAACCTACCACTAACAAGGAATTACGTTAAATGGCCAAATCTGGACACTGAACTCTCTAAAACATATTTAATGTGGCGGGAATGCGCATCTCACAATCTACGCATGCGCGAGAGCCGTAAATCTTATTTAAGTAATTGCGAACCCGAATGGCCTTAGCGGTTTGCTGATGTAAAATCCTGGTAGAGGCCAGCCACTTTAAAGATGCTTTAGAGAGTTGAGTGGCCATATTTGGCCATTTAACGTAATAACTTGTTAGTGGTAAGTTAACGGGCATATTCTAAATTGAAAACCGGCAAGAAGTGAACTGATGAAAGAAACAAAGAGAGAGATTTCCTTACTACTCAAGTGACTCCTTATCCCGGGAGTCATTCGGTCGCCAGAGCCTCGTTAGTCTAAAGCAGGGTGCACCGCGTGCAGGTGAGGTTGACATTTGAGTAGGATTCCTACTCCTTGCATCCCCAACTACTCTACCACTAGCATCTCTTCAAGCACTAATACTACCAACCAGAACTACTAAAAGCACTAATACTACTCAACAGCACTACAACAAGCAATACTATTACTAGGACAAGAATAAAACTATTCCTACTATAAAAACTACTACTACAAGCATTACTACTAGCCTATCTCCCTTTAGATGACCTCACTGTCCGGCCCCATAAAACAACAACTAGTACTACCTTTAACTACCACTATGACTACAACTAAAAAGAAGTAGCATTTAGCGTCAGTTAGTGGTAGTAGGTGGAAGTTAGTGGTAGTCGTAGTGGGTGGATGCGTGTGATTGAAAGGCCTGCCAGAGGCCTCACATTCATGTAGCTTACAGAGAAATTAATCTCGTGCCAGTGGCTTTGCAAAGCCTACAAAGAAACTAATCTCGTGCCAGAGGCTTTGCTAATTTTTTGCGGCATACAAGGAAATTAATCCCGTGCCAGAGGCCGTTCATGAATGGCACCTCCAGAGGCCTCTCAATCACATGCCTTCACCCACTATGACTACAACTAGCTACCGCTAGCTGCCACTAACTAACGCAAAATACTACTACTACTACTAATAATAATACTACAACAACTACTACAACTACTACTACTACTACTAATAATAATAATAATACTACAACAACTACTACTAATACTACAACAACTACTAATACTTCTACAACTACTACCAGTACTACCACTACTACTACTAATACTACAACTACAACAACTACTACTACCAGTACTACTACTACTACTATTACTACTAACACTTCTATTAAAAGCACTACGCACTGCTGCTCTACAAAAGACAGCAAGGTTACCTTTTTTTTTTTTTTTTTTTTTTTTTTTGCGTGGGAATGTGGGAAATCTTGCCTAAGACATTTGTGGGGGTCCGCACTCCACAATAGTGTGGGATTCTTACCCACTAAAACCCACACACCCTTCTCCCACGACGTATGTCTTCACCCCGGAACCAGTTGGGCTTTACAGTATTTCAGGGGTGTGTCATCGGAAAATACTTTTTTTTAGCGTATGGCTTTTAGTGCCGGGAGTGTCCGAGGTCATGTTCGGCTCGCCAGTTTTTGTAGCTGCTTCGAGACGGACACCCAATGGGTGAGCTACAAGTACCGTTGGGGAGGGAAGTTGGAAGGTAGCGGCTGTGGCCTATAGTTATGGACCAACGCCGGCATTTGCCTCGAAGGAAGATGGGAAACCACAGAAGACCATCTTCAAGATTGCCGGCGGGGGGATTCGAACCTCCTCGCCTACCGGATGTGAGCGACTGCCAGCAGTCATGCCGTAACGACCACGGCTAACTCACCCGGTATTCTGATATTGAGAAACGATCATATTATTTAAACTTCGTATTATATATTCTTTTCGATCCATAAAATTAAACTTCTATACAAAATTATATGTATTTTGCCATCTATTGGATCTGGGGTGAACTATGCAATGACAAGTTAGCAACGTGGGACTAAAAGTCCAAACAGTTCCGTAAACAGTTGCTAGATGGCGTTAGTGCGGTGGTAGGTTTGCATTTTATTTCGTTTAGTAGTATGGAAATCTCATTCTTTGTTTCCTTCATCAGTTCACTTATTGCCGGTTTTCAATTTAGAATATGCTCGTTAACCTACCACTAACAAGGAATTACGTTAAATGGCCAAATCTGGACACTGAACTCTCTAAAACATATTTAATGTGGCGGGAATGCGCATCTCACAATCTACGCATGCGCGAGAGCCGTAAATCTTATTTAAGTAATTGCGAACCCGAATGGCCTTAGCGGTTTGCTGATGTAAAATCCTGGTAGAGGCCAGCCACTTTAAAGATGCTTTAGAGAGTTGAGTGGCCATATTTGGCCATTTAACGTAATAACTTGTTAGTGGTAAGTTAACGGGCATATTCTAAATTGAAAACCGGCAAGAAGTGAACTGATGAAAGAAACGAAGAGAGAGATTTCCTTACTACTCAAGTGACTCCTTATCCCGGGAGTCATTCGGTCGCCAGAGCCTCGTTAGTCTAAAGCAGGGTGCACCGCGTGCAGGTGAGGTTGACATTTGAGTAGGATTCCTACTCCTTGCATCCCCAACTACTCTACCACTAGCATCTCTTCAAGCACTAATACTACCAACCAGAACTACTAAAAGCACTAATACTACTCAACAGCACTACAACAAGCAATACTATTACTAGGACAAGAATAAAACTATTCCTACTATAAAAACTACTACTACAAGCATTACTACTAGCCTATCTCCCTTTAGATGTCCTCACTGTCCGGCCCCATAAAACAACAACTAGTACTACCTTTAACTACCACTATGACTACAACTAAAAAGAAGTAGCATTTAGCGTCAGTTAGTGGTAGTAGGTGGAAGTTAGTGGTAGTCGTAGTGGGTGGATGCGTGTGATTGAAAGGCCTGCCAGAGGCCTCACATTCATGTAGCTTACAGAGAAATTAATCTCGTGCCAGTGGCTTTGCAAAGCCTACAAAGAAACTAATCTCTTGCCAGAGGCTTTGCTAATTTTTTGCGGCATACAAGGAAATTAATCCCGTGCCAGAGGCCGTTCATGAATGGCACCTCCAGAGGCCTCTCAATCACATGCCTTCACCCACTATGACTACCACTAGCTACCGCTAGCTGCCACTAACTAACGCAAAATACTACTACTACTACTAATAATAATACTACAACAACTACTACAACTACTACTACTACTACTACTAATAATAATAATAATACTACAACAACTACTACTAATACTACAACAACTACTAATACTTCTACAACTACTACCAGTACTACCACTACTACTACTAATACTACAACTACAACAACTACTACTACCAGTACTACTACTACTACTATTACTACTAACACTTCTATTAAAAGCACTACGCACTGCTGCTCTACAAAAGACAGCAAGGTTACCTTTTTTTTTTTTTTTGCGTGGGAATGTGGGAAATCTTGCCTAAGACATTTGTGGGGGTCCGCACTCCACAATAGTGTGGGATTCTTACCCACTAAAACCCACACACCCTTCTCCCACGACGTATGTCTTCACCCCGGAACCAGTTGGGCTTTACAGTATTTCAGGGGTGTGTCATCGGAAAATACTTTTTTTTAGCGTATGGCTTTTAGTGCCGGGAGTGTCCGAGGTCATGTTCGGCTCGCCAGTTTTTGTAGCTGCTTCGAGACGGACACCCAATGGGTGAGCTACAAGTACCGTTGGGGAGGGAAGTTGGAAGGTAGCGGCTGTGGCCTATAGTTATGGACCAACGCCGGCATTTGCCTCGAAGGAAGATGGGAAACCACAGAAGACCATCTTCAAGATTGCCGGCGGGGGGATTCGAACCTCCTCGCCTACCGGATGTGAGCGACTGCCAGCAGTCATGCCGTAACGACCACGGCTAACTCACCCGGTATTCTGATATTGAGAAACGATCATATTATTTAAACTTCGTATTATATATTCTTTTCGATCCATAAAATTAAACTTCTATACAAAACTATATGTATTTTGCCATCTATTGGATCTGGGGTGAACTATGCAATGACAAGTTAGCAACGTGGGACTAAAAGTCCAAACAGTTCCGTAAACAGTTGCTAGATGGCGTTAGTGCGGTGGTAGGTTTGCATTTTATTTCGTTTAGTAGTATGGAAATCTCATTCTTTGTTTCCTTCATCAGTTCACTTATTGCCGGTTTTCAATTTAGAATATGCTCGTTAACCTACCACTAACAAGGAATTACGTTAAATGGCCAAATCTGGACACTGAACTCTCTAAAACATATTTAATGTGGCGGGAATGCGCATCTCACAATCTACGCATGCGCGAGAGCCGTAAATCTTATTTAAGTAATTGCGAACCCGAATGGCCTTAGCGGTTTGCTGATGTAAAATCCTGGTAGAGGCCAGCCACTTTAAAGATGCTTTAGAGAGTTGAGTGGCCATATTTGGCCATTTAACGTAATAACTTGTTAGTGGTAAGTTAACGGGCATATTCTAAATTGAAAACCGGCAAGAAGTGAACTGATGAAAGAAACAAAGAGAGAGATTTCCTTACTACTCAAGTGACTCCTTATCCCGGGAGTCATTCGGTCGCCAGAGCCTCGTTAGTCTAAATCAGGGTGCACCGCGTGCAGGTGAGGTTGACATTTGAGTAGGATTCCTACTCCTTGCATCCCCAACTACTCTACCACTAGCATCTCTACAAGCACTAATTCTACCAACCAGAACTACTAAAAGCACTAATACTACTCAACAGCACTACAACAAGCAATACTATTACTAGGACAAGAATAAAACTATTCCTACTATAAAAACTACTACTACAAGCATTACTACTAGCCTATCTCCCTTTAGATGACCTCACTGTCCGGCCCCATAAAACAACAACTAGTACTACCTTTAACTACCACTATGACTACAACTAAAAAGAAGTAGCATTTAGCGTCAGTTAGTGGTAGTAGGTGGAAGTTAGTGGTAGTCGTAGTGGGTGGATGCGTGTGATTGAAAGGCCTGCCAGAGGCCTCACATTCATGTAGCTTACAGAGAAATTAATCTCGTGCCAGTGGCTTTGCAAAGCCTACAAAGAAACTAATCTCGTGCCAGAGGCTTTGCTAATTTTTTGCGGCTTACAAGGAAATTAATCCCGTGCCAGAGGCCGTTCATGAATGGCACCTCCAGAGGCCTCTCAATCACATGCCTTCACCCACTATGACTACCACTAGCTACCGCTAGCTGCCACTAACTAACGCAAAATACTACTACTACTACTAATAATAATAATAATACTACAACAACTACTACAACTACTACTACTACTACTACTAATAATAATAATACTACAACAACTACTACTAATACTACAACAACTACTAATACTTCTACAACTACTACCAGTACTACCACTACTACTACTAATACTACAACTACAACAACTACTACTACCAGTACTACCAGTACTACTACTACTACTATTACTACTAACACTTCTATTAAAAGCACTACGCACTGCTGCTCTACAAAAGACAGCAAGGTTACCTTTTTTTTTTTTTTTTTGCGTGGGAATGTGGGAAATCTTGCCTAAGACATTTGTGGGGGTCAGCACTCCACAATAGTGTGGGATTCTTTCCCACTAAAACCCACACACCCTTCTCCCACGACGTATGTCTTCACCCCGGAACCAGTTGGGCTTTACAGTATTTCAGGGGTGTGTCATCGGAAAATACTTTTTTTTAGCGTATGGCTTTTAGTGCCGGGAGTGTCCGAGGTCATGTTCGGCTCGCCAGTTTTTGTAGCTGCTTCGAGACGGACACCCAATGGGTGAGCTACAAGTACCGTTGGGGAGGGAAGTTGGAAGGTAGCGGCTGTGGCCTATAGTTATGGACCAACGCCGGCATTTGCCTCGAAGGAAGATGGGAAACCACAGAAGACCATCTTCAAGATTGCCGGCGGGGGGATTCGAACCTCCTCGCCTACCGGATGTGAGCGACTGCCAGCAGTCATGCCGTAACGACCACGGCTAACTCACCCGGTATTCTGATATTGAGAAACGATCATATTATTTAAACTTCGTATTATATATTCTTTTCGATCCATAAAATTAAACTTCTATACAAAACTATATGTATTTTGCCATCTATTGGATCTGGGGTGAACTATGCAATGACAAGTTAGCAACGTGGGACTAAAAGTCCAAACAGTTCCGTAAACAGTTGCTAGATGGCGTTAGTGCGGTGGTAGGTTTGCATTTTATTTCGTTTAGTAGTATGGAAATCTCATTCTTTGTTTCCTTCATCAGTTCACTTATTGCCGGTTTTCAATTTAGAATATGCTCGTTAACCTACCACTAACAAGGAATTACGTTAAATGGCCAAATCTGGACACTGAACTCTCTAAAACATATTTAATGTGGCGGGAATGCGCATCTCACAATCTACGCATGCGCGAGAGCCGTAAATCTTATTTAAGTAATTGCGAACCCGAATGGCCTTAGCGGTTTGCTGATGTAAAATCCTGGTAGAGGCCAGCCACTTTAAAGATGCTTTAGAGAGTTGAGTGGCCATATTTGGCCATTTAACGTAATAACTTGTTAGTGGTAAGTTAACGGGCATATTCTAAATTGAAAACCGGCAAGAAGTGAACTGATGAAAGAAACAAAGAGAGAGATTTCCTTACTACTCAAGTGACTCCTTATCCCGGGAGTCATTCGGTCGCCAGAGCCTCGTTAGTCTAAAGCAGGGTGCACCGCGTGCAGGTGAGGTTGACATTTGAGTAGGATTCCTACTCCTTGCATCCCCAACTACTCTACCACTAGCATCTCTACAAGCACTAATACTACCAACCAGAACTACTAAAAGCACTAATACTACTCAACAGCACTACAACAAGCAATACTATTACTAGGACAAGAATAAAACTATTCCTACTATAAAAACTACTACTACAAGCATTACTACTAGCCTATCTCCCTTTAGATGACCTCACTGTCCGGCCCCATAAAACAACAACTAGTACTACCTTTAACTACCACTATGACTACAACTAAAAAGAAGTAGCATTTAGCGTCAGTTAGTGGTAGTAGGTGGAAGTTAGTGGTAGTCGTAGTGGGTGGATGCGTGTGATTGAAAGGCCTGCCAGAGGCCTCACATTCATGTAGCTTACAGAGAAATTAATCTCGTGCCAGTGGCTTTGCAAAGCCTACAAAGAAACTAATCTCGTGCCAGAGGCTTTGCTAATTTTTTGCGGCTTACAAGGAAATTAATCCCGTGCCAGAGGCCGTTCATGAATGGCACCTCCAGAGGCCTCTCAATCACATGCCTTCACCCACTATGACTACCACTAGCTACCGCTAGCTGCCACTAACTAACGCAAAATACTACTACTACTAATAATAATAATAATACTACAACAACTACTACAACTACTACTACTACTACTACTACTACTACTAATAATAATAATAATACTACAACAACTACTACAACTACTACTAATACTACAACAACTACTAATACTTCTACAACTACTACCAGTACTACCACTACTACTACTAATACTACAACTACAACAACTACTACTACCAGTACTACCAGTACTACTACTACTACTATTACTACTAACACTTCTATTAAAAGCACTACGCACTGCTGCTCTACAAAAGACAGCAAGGTTACCTTTTTTTTTTTTTTTGCGTGGGAATGTGGGAAATCTTGCCTAAGACATTTGTGGGGGTCCGCACTCCACAATAGTGTGGGATTCTTACCCACTAAAACCCACACACCCTTCTCCCACGACGTATGTCTTCACCCCGGAACCAGTTGGGCTTTACAGTATTTCAGGGGTGTGTCATCGGAAAATACTTTTTTTAGCGTATGGCTTTTAGTGCCGGGAGTGTCCGAGGTCATGTTCGGCTCGCCAGTTTTTGTAGCTGCTTCGAGACGGACACCCAATGGGTGAGCTACAAGTACCGTTGGGGAGGGAAGTTGGAAGGTAGCGGCTGTGGCCTATAGTTATGGACCAACGCCGGCATTTGCCTCGAAGGAAGATGGGAAACCACAGAAGACCATCTTCAAGATTGCCGGCGGGGGGATTCGAACCTCCTCCCCTACCGGATGTGAGCGACTGCCAGCAGTCATGCCGTAACGACCACGGCTAACTCACCCGGTATTCTGATATTGAGAAACGATCATATTATTTAAACTTCGTATTATATATTCTTTTCGATCCATAAAATTAAACTTCTATACAAAACTATATGTATTTTGCCATCTATTGGATCTGGGGTGAACTATGCAATGACAAGTTAGCAACGTGGGACTAAAAGTCCAAACAGTTCCGTAAACAGTTGCTAGATGGCGTTAGTGCCGTGGTAGGTTTGCATTTTATTTCGTTTAGTAGTATGGAAATCTCATTCTTTGTTTCCTTCATCAGTTCACTTATTGCCGGTTTTCAATTTAGAATATGCTCGTTAACCTACCACTAAAAAGGAATTACGTTAAATGGCCAAATCTGGACACTGAACTCTCTAAAACATATTTAATGTGGCGGAAATGCGCATCTCACAATCTACGCATGCGCGAGAGCCGTAAATCTTATTTAAGTAATTGCGAACCCGAATGGCCTTAGCGGTTTGCTGATGTAAAATCCTGGTAGAGGCCAGCCACTTTAAAGATGCTTTAGAGAGTTGAGTGGCCATATTTGGCCATTTAACGTAATAACTTGTTAGTGGTAAGTTAACGGGCATATTCTAAATTGAAAACCGGCAAGAAGTGAACTGATGAAAGAAACAAAGAGAGAGATTTCCTTACTACTCAAGTGACTCCTTATCCCGGGAGTCATTCGGTCGCCAGAGCCTCGTTAGTCTAAAGCAGGGTGCACCGCGTGCAGGTGAGGTTGACATTTGAGTAGGATTCCTACTCCTTGCATCCCCAACTACTCTACCACTAGCATCTCTACAAGCACTAATACTACCAACCAGAACTACTAAAAGCACTAATACTACTCAACAGCACTACAACAAGCAATACTATTACTAGGACAAGAATAAAACTATTCCTACTATAAAAACTACTACTACAAGCATTACTACTAGCCTATCTCCCTTTAGATGACCTCACTGTCCGGCCCCATAAAACAACAACTAGTACTACCTTTAACTACCACTATGACTACAACTAAAAAGAAGTAGCATTTAGCGTCAGTTAGTGGTAGTAGGTGGAAGTTAGTGGTAGTCGTAGTGGGTGGATGCGTGTGATTGAAAGGCCTGCCAGAGGCCTCACATTCATGTAGCTTACAGAGAAATTAATCTCGTGCCAGTGGCTTTGCAAAGCCTACAAAGAAACTAATCTCGTGCCAGAGGCTTTGCTAATTTTTTGCGGCTTACAAGGAAATTAATCCCGTGCCAGAGGCCGTTCATGAATGGCACCTCCAGAGGCCTCTCAATCACATGCCTTCACCCACTATGACTACCACTAGCTACCGCTAGCTGCCACTAACTAACGCAAAATACTACTACTACTACTAATAATAATAATACTACAACAACTACTACAACTACTACTACTACTACTAATAATAATAATACTACAACAACTACTACTAATACTACAACAACTACTAATACTTCTACAACTACTACCAGTACTACCACTACTACTACTAATACTACAACTACAACAACTACTACTACCAGTACTACCAGTACTACTACTACTACTATTACTACTAACACTTCTATTAAAAGCACTACGCACTGCTGCTCTACAAAAGACAGCAAGGTTACCTTTTTTTTTTTTTTTTTTTTTGCGTGGGAATGTGGGAAATCTTGCCTAAGACATTTGTGGGGGTCCGCACTCCACAATAGTGTGGGATTCTTACCCACTAAAACCCACACACCCTTCTCCCACGACGTATGTCTTCACCCCGGAACCAGTTGGGCTTTACAGTATTTCAGGGGTGTGTCATCGGAAAATACTTTTTTTAGCGTATGGCTTTTAGTGCCGGGAGTGTCCGAGGTCATGTTCGGCTCGCCAGTTTTTGTAGCTGCTTCGAGACGGACACCCAATGGGTGAGCTACAAGTACCGTTGGGGAGGGAAGTTGGAAGGTAGCGGCTGTGGCCTATAGTTATGGACCAACGCCGGCATTTGCCTCGAAGGAAGATGGGAAACCACAGAAGACCATCTTCAAGATTGCCGGCGGGGGGATTCGAACCTCCTCGCCTACCGGATGTGAGCGACTGCCAGCAGTCATGCCGTAACGACCACGGCTAACTCACCCGGTATTCTGATATTGAGAAACGATCATATTATTTAAACTTCGTATTATATATTCTTTTCGATCCATAAAATTAAACTTCTATACAAAACTATATGTATTTTGCCATCTATTGGATCTGGGGTGAACTATGCAATGACAAGTTAGCAACGTGGGACTAAAAGTCCAAACAGTTCCGTAAACAGTTGCTAGATGGCGTTAGTGCGGTGGTAGGTTTGCATTTTATTTCGTTTAGTAGTATGGAAATCTCATTCTTTGTTTCCTTCATCAGTTCACTTATTGCCGGTTTTCAATTTAGAATATGCTCGTTAACCTACCACTAACAAGGAATTACGTTAAATGGCCAAATCTGGACACTGAACTCTCTAAAACATATTTAATGTGGCGGGAATGCGCATCTCACAATCTACGCATGCGCGAGAGCCGTAAATCTTATTTAAGTAATTGCGAACCCGAATGGCCTTAGCGGTTTGCTGATGTAAAATCCTGGTAGAGGCCAGCCACTTTAAATGTATGTATTCTTTATTGTCAGACAGATAGACTCCACTAGTGACAATAGAGAGTTGAGTGGCCATATTTGGCCATTTAACGTAATAACTTGTTAGTGGTAAGTTAACGGGCATATTCTAAATTGAAAACCGGCAAGAAGTGAACTGATGAAAGAAACAAAGAGAGAGATTTCCTTACTACTCAAGTGACTCCTTATCCCGGGAGTCATTCGGTCGCCAGAGCCTCGTTAGTCTAAACAGGGTGCACCGCGTGCAGGTGAGGTTGACATTTGAGTAGGATTCCTACTCCTTGCATCCCCAACTACTCTACCACTAGCATCTCTACAAGCACTAATACTACCAACCAGAACTACTAAAAGCACTAATACTACTCAACAGCACTACAACAAGCAATACTATTACTAGGACAAGAATAAAACTATTCCTACTATAAAAACTACTACTACAAGCATTACTACTAGCCTATCTCCCTTTAGATGACCTCACTGTCCGGCCCCATAAAACAACAACTAGTACTACCTTTAACTACCACTATGACTACAACTAAAAAGAAGTAGCATTTAGCGTCAGTTAGTGGTAGTAGGTGGAAGTTAGTGGTAGTCGTAGTGGGTGGATGCGTGTGATTGAAAGGCCTGCCAGAGGCCTCACATTCATGTAGCTTACAGAGAAATTAATCTCGTGCCAGTGGCTTTGCAAAGCCTACAAAGAAACTAATCTCGTGCCAGAGGCTTTGCTAATTTTTTGCGGCTTACAAGGAAATTAATCCCGTGCCAGAGGCCGTTCATGAATGGCACCTCCAGAGGCCTCTCAATCTCATGCCTTCACCCACTATGACTACCACTAGCTACCGCTAGCTGCCACTAACTAACGCAAAATACTACTACTACTACTACTACTAATAATAATAATACTACAACAACTACTACAACTACTACTACTACTACTACTACTACTAATAATAATAATACTACAACAACTACTACAACTACTACTAATACTACAACAACTACTAATACTTCTACAACTACTACCAGTACTATCACTACTACTACTAATACTACAACTACAACAACTACTACTACCAGTACTACCACTACTACTACTATTACTACTAACACTTCTATTAAAAGCACTACGCACTGCTCCTCTACAAAAGACAGCAAGGTTACCTTTTTTTTTTTTTTTTTTTGCGTGGGAATGTGGGAAATCTTGCCTAAGACATTTGTGGGGGTCCGCACTCCACAATAGTGTGGGATTCTTACCCACTAAAACCCACACACCCTTCTCCCACGACGTATGTCTTCACCCCGGAACCAGTTGGGCTTTACAGTATTTCAGGGGTGTGTCATCGGAAAATACTTTTTTTTAGCGTATGGCTTTTAGTGCCGGGAGTGTCCGAGGTCATGTTCGGCTCGCCAGTTTTTGTAGCTGCTTCGAGACGGACACCCAATGGGTGAGCTACAAGTACCGTTGGGGAGGGAAGTTGGAAGGTAGCGGCTGTGGCCTATAGTTATGGACCAACGCCGGCATTTGCCTCGAAGGAAGATGGGAAACCACAGAAGACCATCTTCAAGATTGCCGGCGGGGGGATTCGAACCTCCTCGCCTACCGGATGTGAGCGACTGCCAGCAGTCATGCCGTAACGACCACGGCTAACTCACCCGGTATTCTGATATTGAGAAACGATCATATTATTTAAACTTCGTATTATATATTCTTTTCGATCCATAAAATTAAACTTCTATACAAAATTATATGTATTTTGCCATCTATTGGATCTGGGGTGAACTATGCAATGACAAGTTAGCAACGTGGGACTAAAAGTCCAAACAGTTCCGTAAACAGTTGCTAGATGGCGTTAGTGCGGTGGTAGGTTTGCATTTTATTTCGTTTAGTAGTATGGAAATCTCATTCTTTGTTTCCTTCATCAGTTCACTTATTGCCGGTTTTCAATTTAGAATATGCTCGTTAACCTACCACTAACAAGGAATTACGTTAAATGGCCAAATCTGGACACTGAACTCTCTAAAACATATTTAATGTGGCGGGAATGCGCATCTCACAATCTACGCATGCGCGAGAGCCGTAAATCTTATTTAAGTAATTGCGAACCCGAATGGCCTTAGCGGTTTGCTGATGTAAAATCCTGGTAGAGGCCAGCCACTTTAAAGATGCTTTAGAGAGTTGAGTGGCCATATTTGGCCATTTAACGTAATAACTTGTTAGTGGTAAGTTAACGGGCATATTCTAAATTGAAAACCGGCAAGAAGTGAACTGATGAAAGAAACAAAGAGAGAGATTTCCTTACTACTCAAGTGACTCCTTATCCCGGGAGTCATTCGGTCGCCAGAGCCTCGTTAGTCTAAAGCAGGGTGCACCGCGTGCAGGTGAGGTTGACATTTGAGTAGGATTCCTACTCCTTGCATCCCCAACTACTCTACCACTAGCATCTCTTCAAGCACTAATACTACCAACCAGAACTACTAAAAGCACTAATACTACTCAACAGCACTACAACAAGCAATACTATTACTAGGACAAGAATAAAACTATTCCTACTATAAAAACTACTACTACAAGCATTACTACTAGCCTATCTCCCTTTAGATGACCTCACTGTCCGGCCCCATAAAACAACAACTAGTACTACCTTTAACTACCACTATGACTACAACTAAAAAGAAGTAGCATTTAGCGTCAGTTAGTGGTAGTAGGTGGAAGTTAGTGGTAGTCGTAGTGGGTGGATGCGTGTGATTGAAAGGCCTGCCAGAGGCCTCACATTCATGTAGCTTACAGAGAAATTAATCTCGTGCCAGTGGCTTTGCAAAGCCTACAAAGAAACTAATCTCGTGCCAGAGGCTTTGCTAATTTTTTGCGGCATACAAGGAAATTAATCCCGTGCCAGAGGCCGTTCATGAATGGCACCTCCAGAGGCCTCTCAATCACATGCCTTCACCCACTATGACTACAACTAGCTACCGCTAGCTGCCACTAACTAACGCAAAATACTACTACTACTACTAATAATAATACTACAACAACTACTACAACTACTACTACTACTACTACTAATAATAATAATACTACAACAACTACTACTAATACTACAACAACTACTAATACTTCTACAACTACTACCAGTACTACCACTACTACTACTAATACTACAACTACAACAACTACTACTACCAGTACTACTACTACTACTATTACTACTAACACTTCTATTAAAAGCACTACGCACTGCTGCTCTACAAAAGACAGCAAGGTTACTTTTTTTTTTTTTTTTTTTTTTTTTGCGTGGGAATGTGGGAAATCTTGCCTAAGACATTTGTGGGGGTCCGCACTCCACAATAGTGTGGGATTCTTACCCACTAAAACCCACACACCCTTCTCCCACGACGTATGTCTTCACCCCGGAACCAGTTGGGCTTTACAGTATTTCAGGGGTGTGTCATCGGAAAATACTTTTTTTTAGCGTATGGCTTTTAGTGCCGGGAGTGTCCGAGGTCATGTTCGGCTCGCCAGTTTTTGTAGCTGCTTCGAGACGGACACCCAATGGGTGAGCTACAAGTACCGTTGGGGAGGGAAGTTGGAAGGTAGCGGCTGTGGCCTATAGTTATGGACCAACGCCGGCATTTGCCTCGAAGGAAGATGGGAAACCACAGAAGACCATCTTCAAGATTGCCGGCGGGGGGATTCGAACCTCCTCGCCTACCGGATGTGAGCGACTGCCAGCAGTCATGCCGTAACGACCACGGCTAACTCACCCGGTATTCTGATATTGAGAAACGATCATATTATTTAAACTTCGTATTATATATTCTTTTCGATCCATAAAATTAAACTTCTATACAAAATTATATGTATTTTGCCATCTATTGGATCTGGGGTGAACTATGCAATGACAAGTTAGCAACGTGGGACTAAAAGTCCAAACAGTTCCGTAAACAGTTGCTAGATGGCGTTAGTGCGGTGGTAGGTTTGCATTTTATTTCGTTTAGTAGTATGGAAATCTCATTCTTTGTTTCCTTCATCAGTTCACTTATTGCCGGTTTTCAATTTAGAATATGCTCGTTAACCTACCACTAACAAGGAATTACGTTAAATGGCCAAATCTGGACACTGAACTCTCTAAAACATATTTAATGTGGCGGGAATGCGCATCTCACAATCTACGCATGCGCGAGAGCCGTAAATCTTATTTAAGTAATTGCGAACCCGAATGGCCTTAGCGGTTTGCTGATGTAAAATCCTGGTAGAGGCCAGCCACTTTAAAGATGCTTTAGAGAGTTGAGTGGCCATATTTGGCCATTTAACGTAATAACTTGTTAGTGGTAAGTTAACGGGCATATTCTAAATTGAAAACCGGCAAGAAGTGAACTGATGAAAGAAACGAAGAGAGAGATTTCCTTACTACTCAAGTGACTCCTTATCCCGGGAGTCATTCGGTCGCCAGAGCCTCGTTAGTCTAAAGCAGGGTGCACCGCGTGCAGGTGAGGTTGACATTTGAGTAGGATTCCTACTCCTTGCATCCCCAACTACTCTACCACTAGCATCTCTTCAAGCACTAATACTACCAACCAGAACTACTAAAAGCACTAATACTACTCAACAGCACTACAACAAGCAATACTATTACTAGGACAAGAATAAAACTATTCCTACTATAAAAACTACTACTACAAGCATTACTACTAGCCTATCTCCCTTTAGATGACCTCACTGTCCGGCCCCATAAAACAACAACTAGTACTACCTTTAACTACCACTATGACTACAACTAAAAAGAAGTAGCATTTAGCGTCAGTTAGTGGTAGTAGGTGGAAGTTAGTGGTAGTCGTAGTGGGTGGATGCGTGTGATTGAAAGGCCTGCCAGAGGCCTCACATTCATGTAGCTTACAGAGAAATTAATCTCGTGCCAGTGGCTTTGCAAAGCCTACAAAGAAACTAATCTCTTGCCAGAGGCTTTGCTAATTTTTTGCGGCATACAAGGAAATTAATCCCGTGCCAGAGGCCGTTCATGAATGGCACCTCCAGAGGCCTCTCAATCACATGCCTTCACCCACTATGACTACCACTAGCTACCGCTAGCTGCCACTAACTAACGCAAAATACTACTACTACTACTAATAATAATACTACAACAACTACTACAACTACTACTACTACTACTAATAATAATAATAATAATAATACTACAACAACTACTACTAATACTACAACAACTACTAATACTTCTACAACTACTACCAGTACTACCACTACTACTACTAATACTACAACTACAACAACTACTACTACCAGTACTACTACTACTACTATTACTACTAACACTTCTATTAAAAGCACTACGCACTGCTGCTCTACAAAAGACAGCAAGGTTACCTTTTTTTTTTTTTTTTTTTTTTTTTTGCGTGGGAATGTGGGAAATCTTGCCTAAGACATTTGTGGGGGTCCGCACTCCACAATAGTGTGGGATTCTTACCCACTAAAACCCACACACCCTTCTCCCACGACGTATGTCTTCACCCCGGAACCAGTTGGGCTTTACAGTATTTCAGGGGTGTGTCATCGGAAAATACTTTTTTTTAGCGTATGGCTTTTAGTGCCGGGAGTGTCCGAGGTGATGTTCGGCTCGCCAGTTTTTGTAGCTGCTTCGAGACGGACACCCAATGGGTGAGCTACAAGTACCGTTGGGGAGGGAAGTTGGAAGGTAGCGGCTGTGGCCTATAGTTATGGACCAACGCCGGCATTTGCCTCGAAGGAAGATGGGAAACCACAGAAGACCATCTTCAAGATTGCCGGCGGGGGGATTCGAACCTCCTCGCCTACCGGATGTGAGCGACTGCCAGCAGTCATGCCGTAACGACCACGGCTAACTCACCCGGTATTCTGATATTGAGAAACGATCATATTATTTAAACTTCGTATTATATATTCTTTTCGATCCATAAAATTAAACTTCTATACAAAACTATATGTATTTTGCCATCTATTGGATCTGGGGTGAACTATGCAATGACAAGTTAGCAACGTGGGACTAAAAGTCCAAACAGTTCCGTAAACAGTTGCTAGATGGCGTTAGTGCGGTGGTAGGTTTGCATTTTATTTCGTTTAGTAGTATGGAAATCTCATTCTTTGTTTCCTTCATCAGTTCACTTATTGCCGGTTTTCAATTTAGAATATGCTCGTTAACCTACCACTAACAAGGAATTACGTTAAATGGCCAAATCTGGACACTGAACTCTCTAAAACATATTTAATGTGGCGGGAATGCGCATCTCACAATCTACGCATGCGCGAGAGCCGTAAATCTTATTTAAGTAATTGCGAACCCGAATGGCCTTAGCGGTTTGCTGATGTAAAATCCTGGTAGAGGCCAGCCACTTTAAAGATGCTTTAGAGAGTTGAGTGGCCATATTTGGCCATTTAACGTAATAACTTGTTAGTGGTAAGTTAACGGGCATATTCTAAATTGAAAACCGGCAAGAAGTGAACTGATGAAAGAAACAAAGAGAGAGATTTCCTTACTACTCAAGTGACTCCTTATCCCGGGAGTCATTCGGTCGCCAGAGCCTCGTTAGTCTAAATCAGGGTGCACCGCGTGCAGGTGAGGTTGACATTTGAGTAGGATTCCTACTCCTTGCATCCCCAACTACTCTACCACTAGCATCTCTACAAGCACTAATTCTACCAACCAGAACTACTAAAAGCACTAATACTACTCAACAGCACTACAACAAGCAATACTATTACTAGGACAAGAATAAAACTATTCCTACTATAAAAACTACTACTACAAGCATTACTACTAGCCTATCTCCCTTTAGATGACCTCACTGTCCGGCCCCATAAAACAACAACTAGTACTACCTTTAACTACCACTATGACTACAACTAAAAAGAAGTAGCATTTAGCGTCAGTTAGTGGTAGTAGGTGGAAGTTAGTGGTAGTCGTAGTGGGTGGATGCGTGTGATTGAAAGGCCTGCCAGAGGCCTCACATTCATGTAGCTTACAGAGAAATTAATCTCGTGCCAGTGGCTTTGCAAAGCCTACAAAGAAACTAATCTCGTGCCAGAGGCTTTGCTAATTTTTTGCGGCTTACAAGGAAATTAATCCCGTGCCAGAGGCCGTTCATGAATGGCACCTCCAGAGGCCTCTCAATCACATGCCTTCACCCACTATGACTACCACTAGCTACCGCTAGCTGCCACTAACTAACGCAAAATACTACTACTACTAATAATAATAATAATAATACTACAACAACTACTACAACTACTACTACTACTACTACTAATAATAATAATACTACAACAACTACTACTAATACTACAACAACTACTAATACTTCTACAACTACTACCAGTACTACCACTACTACTACTAATACTACAACTACAACAACTACTACTACCAGTACTACCAGTACTACTACTACTACTATTACTACTAACACTTCTATTAAAAGCACTACGCACTGCTGCTCTACAAAAGACAGCAAGGTTACCTTTTTTTTTTTTTTTTTGCGTGGGAATGTGGGAAATCTTGCCTAAGACATTTGTGGGGGTCCGCACTCCACAATAGTGTGGGATTCTTTCCCACTAAAACCCACACACCCTTCTCCCACGACGTATGTCTTCACCCCGGAACCAGTTGGGCTTTACAGTATTTCAGGGGTGTGTCATCGGAAAATACTTTTTTTTAGCGTATGGCTTTTAGTGCCGGGAGTGTCCGAGGTCATGTTCGGCTCGCCAGTTTTTGTAGCTGCTTCGAGACGGACACCCAATGGGTGAGCTACAAGTACCGTTGGGGAGGGAAGTTGGAAGGTAGCGGCTGTGGCCTATAGTTATGGACCAACGCCGGCATTTGCCTCGAAGGAAGATGGGAAACCACAGAAGACCATCTTCAAGATTGCCGGCGGGGGGATTCGAACCTCCTCGCCTACCGGATGTGAGCGACTGCCAGCAGTCATGCCGTAACGACCACGGCTAACTCACCCGGTATTCTGATATTGAGAAACGATCATATTATTTAAACTTCGTATTATATATTCTTTTCGATCCATAAAATTAAACTTCTATACAAAACTATATGTATTTTGCCATCTATTGGATCTGGGGTGAACTATGCAATGACAAGTTAGCAACGTGGGACTAAAAGTCCAAACAGTTCCGTAAACAGTTGCTAGATGGCGTTAGTGCGGTGGTAGGTTTGCATTTTATTTCGTTTAGTAGTATGGAAATCTCATTCTTTGTTTCCTTCATCAGTTCACTTATTGCCGGTTTTCAATTTAGAATATGCTCGTTAACCTACCACTAACAAGGAATTACGTTAAATGGCCAAATCTGGACACTGAACTCTCTAAAACATATTTAATGTGGCGGGAATGCGCATCTCACAATCTACGCATGCGCGAGAGCCGTAAATCTTATTTAAGTAATTGCGAACCCGAATGGCCTTAGCGGTTTGCTGATGTAAAATCCTGGTAGAGGCCAGCCACTTTAAAGATGCTTTAGAGAGTTGAGTGGCCATATTTGGCCATTTAACGTAATAACTTGTTAGTGGTAAGTTAACGGGCATATTCTAAATTGAAAACCGGCAAGAAGTGAACTGATGAAAGAAACAAAGAGAGAGATTTCCTTACTACTCAAGTGACTCCTTATCCCGGGAGTCATTCGGTCGCCAGAGCCTCGTTAGTCTAAAGCAGGGTGCACCGCGTGCAGGTGAGGTTGACATTTGAGTAGGATTCCTACTCCTTGCATCCCCAACTACTCTACCACTAGCATCTCTACAAGCACTAATACTACCAACCAGAACTACTAAAAGCACTAATACTACTCAACAGCACTACAACAAGCAATACTATTACTAGGACAAGAATAAAACTATTCCTACTATAAAAACTACTACTACAAGCATTACTACTAGCCTATCTCCCTTTAGATGACCTCACTGTCCGGCCCCATAAAACAACAACTAGTACTACCTTTAACTACCACTATGACTACAACTAAAAAGAAGTAGCATTTAGCGTCAGTTAGTGGTAGTAGGTGGAAGTTAGTGGTAGTCGTAGTGGGTGGATGCGTGTGATTGAAAGGCCTGCCAGAGGCCTCACATTCATGTAGCTTACAGAGAAATTAATCTCGTGCCAGTGGCTTTGCAAAGCCTACAAAGAAACTAATCTCGTGCCAGAGGCTTTGCTAATTTTTTGCGGCTTACAAGGAAATTAATCCCGTGCCAGAGGCCGTTCATGAATGGCACCTCCAGAGGCCTCTCAATCACATGCCTTCACCCACTATGACTACCACTAGCTACCGCTAGCTGCCACTAACTAACGCAAAATACTACTACTACTAATAATAATAATAATACTACAACAACTACTACAACTACTACTACTACTACTACTACTACTACTAATAATAATAATACTACAACAACTACTACAACTACTACTAATACTACAACAACTACTAATACTTCTACAACTACTACCAGTACTACCACTACTACTACTAATACTACAACTACAACAACTACTACTACCAGTACTACCAGTACTACTACTACTACTATTACTACTAACACTTCTATTAAAAGCACTACGCACTGCTGCTCTACAAAAGACAGCAAGGTTACCTTTTTTTTTTTTTTGCGTGGGAATGTGGGAAATCTTGCCTAAGACATTTGTGGGGGTCCGCACTCCACAATAGTGTGGGATTCTTACCCACTAAAACCCACACACCCTTCTCCCACGACGTATGTCTTCACCCCGGAACCAGTTGGGCTTTACAGTATTTCAGGGGTGTGTCATCGGAAAATACTTTTTTTAGCGTATGGCTTTTAGTGCCGGGAGTGTCCGAGGTCATGTTCGGCTCGCCAGTTTTTGTAGCTGCTTCGAGACGGACACCCAATGGGTGAGATACAAGTACCGTTGGGGAGGGAAGTTGGAAGGTAGCGGCTGTGGCCTATAGTTATGGACCAACGCCGGCATTTGCCTCGAAGGAAGATGGGAAACCACAGAAGACCATCTTCAAGATTGCCGGCGGGGGGATTCGAACCTCCTCGCCTACCGGATGTGAGCGACTGCCAGCAGTCATGCCGTAACGACCACGGCTAACTCACCCGGTATTCTGATATTGAGAAACGATCATATTATTTAAACTTCGTATTATATATTCTTTTCGATCCATAAAATTAAACTTCTATACAAAACTATATGTATTTTGCCATCTATTGGATCTGGGGTGAACTATGCAATGACAAGTTAGCAACGTGGGACTAAAAGTCCAAACAGTTCCGTAAACAGTTGCTAGATGGCGTTAGTGCCGTGGTAGGTTTGCATTTTATTTCGTTTAGTAGTATGGAAATCTCATTCTTTGTTTCCTTCATCAGTTCACTTATTGCCGGTTTTCAATTTAGAATATGCTCGTTAACCTACCACTAACAAGGAATTACGTTAAATGGCCAAATCTGGACACTGAACTCTCTAAAACATATTCAATGTGGCGGGAATGCGCATCTCACAATCTACGCATGCGCGAGAGCCGTATATCTTATTTAAGTAATTGCGAACCCGAATGGCCTTAGCGGTTTGCTGATGTAAAATCCTGGTAGAGGACAGCCACTTTAAAGATGCTTTAGAGAGTTGAGTGGCCATATTTGGCCATTTAACGTAATAACTTGTTAGTGGTAAGTTAACGGGCATATTCTAAATTGAAAACCGGCAAGAAGTGAACTGATGAAAGAAACAAAGAGAGAGATTTCCTTACTACTCAAGTGACTCCTTATCCCGGGAGTCATTCGGTCGCCAGAGCCTCGTTAGTCTAAAGCAGGGTGCACCGCGTGCAGGTGAGGTTGACATTTGAGTAGGATTCCTACTCCTTGCATCCCCAACTACTCTACCACTAGCATCTCTACAAGCACTAATACTACCAACCAGAACTACTAAAAGCACTAATACTACTCAACAGCACTACAACAAGCAATACTATTACTAGGACAAGAATAAAACTATTCCTACTATAAAAACTACTACTACAAGCATTACTACTAGCCTATCTCCCTTTAGATGACCTCACTGTCCGGCCCCATAAAACAACAACTAGTACTACCTTTAACTACCACTATGACTACAACTAAAAAGAAGTAGCATTTAGCGTCAGTTAGTGGTAGTAGGTGGAAGTTAGTGGTAGTCGTAGTGGGTGGATGCGTGTGATTGAAAGGCCTGCCAGAGGCCTCACATTCATGTAGCTTACAGAGAAATTAATCTCGTGCCAGTGGCTTTGCAAAGCCTACAAAGAAACTAATCTCGTGCCAGAGGCTTTGCTAATTTTTTGCGGCTTACAAGGAAATTAATCCCGTGCCAGAGGCCGTTCATGAATGGCACCTCCAGAGGCCTCTCAATCACATGCCTTCACCCACTATGACTACCACTAGCTACCGCTAGCTGCCACTAACTAACGCAAAATACTACTACTACTACTAATAATAATAATACTACAACAACTACTACAACTACTACTACTACTACTACTACTAATAATAATAATACTACAACAACTACTACTACTACTACAACAACTACTAATACTTCTACAACTACTACCAGTACTACCACTACTACTACTAATACTACAACTACAACAACTACTACTACCAGTACTACCAGTACTACTACTACTACTATTACTACTAACACTTCTATTAAAAGCACTACGCACTGCTGCTCTACAAAAGACAGCAAGGTTACCTTTTTTTTTTTTTTTTTTTTTTTGCGTGGGAATGTGGGAAATCTTGCCTAAGACATTTGTGGGGGTCCGCACTCCACAATAGTGTGGGATTCTTACCCACTAAAACACACACACCCTTCTCCCACGACGTATGTCTTCACCCCGGAACCAGTTGGGCTTTACAGTATTTCAGGGGTGTGTCATCGGAAAATACTTTTTTTAGCGTATGGCTTTTAGTGCCGGGAGTGTCCGAGGTCATGTTCGGCTCGCCAGTTTTTGTAGCTGCTTCGAGACGGACACCCAATGGGTGAGCTACAAGTACCGTTGGGGAGGGAAGTTGGAAGGTAGCGGCTGTGGCCTATAGTTATGGACCAACGCCGGCATTTGCCTCGAAGGAAGATGGGAAACCACAGAAGACCATCTTCAAGATTGCCGGCGGGGGGATTCGAACCTCCTCGCCTACCGGATGTGAGCGACTGCCAGCAGTCATGCCGTAACGACCACGGCTAACTCACCCGGTATTCTGATATTGAGAAACGATCATATTATTTAAACTTCGTATTATATATTCTTTTCGATCCATAAGATTAAACTTCTATACAAAACTATATGTATTTTGCCATCTATTGGATCTGGGGTGAACTATGCAATGACAAGTTAGCAACGTGGGACTAAAAGTCCAAACAGTTCCGTAAACAGTTGCTAGATGGCGTTAGTGCGGTGGTAGGTTTGCATTTTATTTCGTTTAGTAGTATGGAAATCTCATTCTTTGTTTCCTTCATCAGTTCACTTATTGCCGGTTTTCAATTTAGAATATGCTCGTTAACCTACCACTAACAAGGAATTACGTTAAATGGCCAAATCTGGACACTGAACTCTCTAAAACATATTTAATGTGGCGGGAATGCGCATCTCACAATCTACGCATGCGCGAGAGCCGTAAATCTTAATTAAGTAATTGCGAACCCGAATGGCCTTAGCGGTTTGCTGATGTAAAATCCTGGTAGAGGCCAGCCACTTTAAATGTATGTATTCTTTATTGTCAGACAGATAGACTCCACTAGTGACAATAGAGAGTTGAGTGGCCATATTTGGCCATTTAACGTAATAACTTGTTAGTGGTAAGTTAACGGGCATATTCTAAATTGAAAACCGGCAAGAAGTGAACTGATGAAAGAAACAAAGAGAGAGATTTCCTTACTACTCAAGTGACTCCTTATCCCGGGAGTCATTCGGTCGCCAGAGCCTCGTTAGTCTAAACAGGGTGCACCGCGTGCAGGTGAGGTTGACATTTGAGTAGGATTCCTACTCCTTGCATCCCCAACTACTCTACCACTAGCATCTCTACAAGCACTAATACTACCAACCAGAACTACTAAAAGCACTAATACTACTCAACAGCACTACAACAAGCAATACTATTACTAGGACAAGAATAAAACTATTCCTACTATAAAAACTACTACTACAAGCATTGCTACTAGCCTATCTCCCTTTAGATGACCTCACTGTCCGGCCCCATAAAACAACAACTAGTACTACCTTTAACTACCACTATGACTACAACTAAAAATAAGTAGCATTTAGCGTCAGTTAGTGGTAGTAGGTGGAAGTTAGTGGTAGTCGTAGTGGGTGGATGCGTGTGATTGAAAGGCCTGCCAGAGGCCTCACATTCATGTAGCTTACAGAGAAATTAATCTCGTGCCAGTGGCTTTGCAAAGCCTACAAAGAAACTAATCTCGTGCCAGAGGCTTTGCTAATTTTTTGCGGCTTACAAGGAAATTAATCCCGTGCCAGAGGCCGTTCATGAATGGCACCTCCAGAGGCCTCTCAATCTCATGCCTTCACCCACTATGACTACCACTAGCTACCGCTAGCTGCCACTAACTAACGCAAAATACTACTACTACTACTACTAATAATAATAATACTACAACAACTACTACAACTACTACTACTACTACTACTACTACTAATAATAATAATACTACAACAACTACTACAACTACTACTAATACTACAACAACTACTAATACTTCTACAACTACTACCAGTACTACCACTACTACTACTAATACTACAACTACAACAACTACTACTACCAGTACTACCACTACTACTACTACTATTACTACTAACACTTCTATTAAAAGCACTACGCACTGCTCCTCTACAAAAGACAGCAAGGTTACCTTTTTTTTTTTTTTTTTGCGTGGGAATGTGGGAAATCTTGCCTAAGACATTTGTGGGGGTCCGCACTCCACAATAGTGTGGGATTCTTACCCACTAAAACCCACACACCCTTCTCCCACGACGTATGTCTTCACCCCGGAACCAGTTGGGCTTTACAGTATTTCAGGGGTGTGTCATCGGAAAATACTTTTTTTTTAGCGTATGGCTTTTAGTGCCGGGAGTGTCCGAGGTCATGTTCGGCTCGCCAGTTTTTGTAGCTGCTTCGAGACGGACACCCAATGGGTGAGCTACAAGTACCGTTGGGGAGGGAAGTTGGAAGGTAGCGGCTGTGGCCTATAGTTATGGACCAACGCCGGCATTTGCCTCGAAGGAAGATGGGAAACCACAGAAGACCATCTTCAAGATTGCCGGCGGGGGGATTCGAACCTCCTCGCCTACCGGATGTGAGCGACTGCCAGCAGTCATGCCGTAACGACCACGGCTAACTCACCCGGTATTCTGATATTGAGAAACGATCATATTATTTAAACTTCGTATTATATATTCTTTTCGATCCATAAAATTAAACTTCTATACAAAATTATATGTATTTTGCCATCTATTGGATCTGGGGTGAACTATGCAATGACAAGTTAGCAACGTGGGACTAAAAGTCCAAACAGTTCCGTAAACAGTTGCTAGATGGCGTTAGTGCGGTGGTAGGTTTGCATTTTATTTCGTTTAGTAGTATGGAAATCTCATTCTTTGTTTCCTTCATCAGTTCACTTATTGCCGGTTTTCAATTTAGAATATGCTCGTTAACCTACCACTAACAAGGAATTACGTTAAATGGCCAAATCTGGACACTGAACTCTCTAAAACATATTTAATGTGGCGGGAATGCGCATCTCACAATCTACGCATGCGCGAGAGCCGTAAATCTTATTTAAGTAATTGCGAACCCGAATGGCCTTAGCGGTTTGCTGATGTAAAATCCTGGTAGAGGCCAGCCACTTTAAAGATGCTTTAGAGAGTTGAGTGGCCATATTTGGCCATTTAACGTAATAACTTGTTAGTGGTAAGTTAACGGGCATATTCTAAATTGAAAACCGGCAAGAAGTGAACTGATGAAAGAAACGAAGAGAGAGATTTCCTTACTACTCAAGTGACTCCTTATCCCGGGAGTCATTCGGTCGCCAGAGCCTCGTTAGTCTAAAGCAGGGTGCACCGCGTGCAGGTGAGGTTGACATTTGAGTAGGATTCCTACTCCTTGCATCCCCAACTACTCTACCACTAGCATCTCTTCAAGCACTAATACTACCAACCAGAACTACTAAAAGCACTAATACTACTCAACAGCACTACAACAAGCAATACTATTACTAGGACAAGAATAAAACTATTCCTACTATAAAAACTACTACTACAAGCATTACTACTAGCCTATCTCCCTTTAGATGACCTCACTGTCCGGCCCCATAAAACAACAACTAGTACTACCTTTAACTACCACTATGACTACAACTAAAAAGAAGTAGCATTTAGCGTCAGTTAGTGGTAGTAGGTGGAAGTTAGTGGTAGTCGTAGTGGGTGGATGCGTGTGATTGAAAGGCCTGCCAGAGGCCTCACATTCATGTAGCTTACAGAGAAATTAATCTCGTGCCAGTGGCTTTGCAAAGCCTACAAAGAAACTAATCTCTTGCCAGAGGCTTTGCTAATTTTTTGCGGCATACAAGGAAATTAATCCCGTGCCAGAGGCCGTTCATGAATGGCACCTCCAGAGGCCTCTCAATCACATGCCTTCACCCACTATGACTACCACTAGCTACCGCTAGCTGCCACTAACTAACGCAAAATACTACTACTACTACTAATAATAATACTACAACAACTACTACAACTACTACTACTACTACTACTACTAATAATAATAATACTACAACAACTACTACTAATACTACAACAACTACTAATACTTCTACAACTACTACCAGTACTACCACTACTACTACTAATACTACAACTACAACAACTACTACTACCAGTACTACCAGTACTACTACTACTACTATTACTACTAACACTTCTATTAAAAGCACTACGCACTGCTGCTCTACAAAAGACAGCAAGGTTACCTTTTTTTTTTTTTTTTTTTTTTGCGTGGGAATGTGGGAAATCTTGCCTAAGACATTTGTGGGGGTCCGCACTCCACAATAGTGTGGGATTCTTACCCACTAAAACCCACACACCCTTCTCCCACGACGTATGTCTTCACCCCGGAACCAGTTGGGCTTTACAGTATTTCAGGGGTGTGTCATCGGAAAATACTTTTTTTTAGCGTATGGCTTTTAGTGCCGGGAGTGTCCGAGGTCATGTTCGGCTCGCCAGTTTTTGTAGCTGCTTCGAGACGGACACCCAATGGGTGAGCTACAAGTACCGTTGGGGAGGGAAGTTGGAAGGTAGCGGCTGTGGCCTATAGTTATGGACCAACGCCGGCATTTGCCTCGAAGGAAGATGGGAAACCACAGAAGACCATCTTCAAGATTGCCGGCGGGGGGATTCGAACCTCCTCGCCTACCGGATGTGAGCGACTGCCAGCAGTCATGCCGTAACGACCACGGCTAACTCACCCGGTATTCTGATATTGAGAAACGATCATATTATTTAAACTTCGTATTATATATTCTTTTCGATCCATAAAATTAAACTTCTATACAAAACTATATGTATTTTGCCATCTATTGGATCTGGGGTGAACTATGCAATGACAAGTTAGCAACGTGGGACTAAAAGTCCAAACAGTTCCGTAAACAGTTGCTAGATGGCGTTAGTGCGGTGGTAGGTTTGCATTTTATTTCGTTTAGTAGTATGGAAATCTCATTCTTTGTTTCCTTCATCAGTTCACTTATTGCCGGTTTTCAATTTAGAATATGCTCGTTAACCTACCACTAACAAGGAATTACGTTAAATGGCCAAATCTGGACACTGAACTCTCTAAAACATATTTAATGTGGCGGGAATGCGCATCTCACAATCTACGCATGCGCGAGAGCCGTAAATCTTATTTAAGTAATTGCGAACCCGAATGGCCTTAGCGGTTTGCTGATGTAAAATCCTGGTAGAGGCCAGCCACTTTAAAGATGCTTTAGAGAGTTGAGTGGCCATATTTGGCCATTTAACGTAATAACTTGTTAGTGGTAAGTTAACGGGCATATTCTAAATTGAAAACCGGCAAGAAGTGAACTGATGAAAGAAACAAAGAGAGAGATTTCCTTACTACTCAAGTGACTCCTTATCCCGGGAGTCATTCGGTCGCCAGAGCCTCGTTAGTCTAAATCAGGGTGCACCGCGTGCAGGTGAGGTTGACATTTGAGTAGGATTCCTACTCCTTGCATCCCCAACTACTCTACCACTAGCATCTCTACAAGCACTAATTCTACCAACCAGAACTACTAAAAGCACTAATACTACTCAACAGCACTACAACAAGCAATACTATTACTAGGACAAGAATAAAACTATTCCTACTATAAAAACTACTACTACAAGCATTACTACTAGCCTATCTCCCTTTAGATGACCTCACTGTCCGGCCCCATAAAACAACAACTAGTACTACCTTTAACTACCACTATGACTACAACTAAAAAGAAGTAGCATTTAGCGTCAGTTAGTGGTAGTAGGTGGAAGTTAGTGGTAGTCGTAGTGGGTGGATGCGTGTGATTGAAAGGCCTGCCAGAGGCCTCACATTCATGTAGCTTACAGAGAAATTAATCTCGTGCCAGTGGCTTTGCAAAGCCTACAAAGAAACTAATCTCGTGCCAGAGGCTTTGCTAATTTTTTGCGGCTTACAAGGAAATTAATCCCGTGCCAGAGGCCGTTCATGAATGGCACCTCCAGAGGCCTCTCAATCACATGCCTTCACCCACTATGACTACCACTAGCTACCGCTAGCTGCCACTAACTAACGCAAAATACTACTACTACTACTAATAATAATACTACAACAACTACTACAACTACTACTACTACTACTACTAATAATAATAATACTACAACAACTACTACTAATACTACAACAACTACTAATACGTCTACAACTACTACCAGTACTACCACTACTACTACTAATACTACAACTACAACAACTACTACTACCAGTACTACCAGTACTACTACTACTACTATTACTACTAACACTTCTATTAAAAGCACTACGCACTGCTGCTCTACAAAAGACAGCAAGGTTACCTTTTTTTTTTTTTTTTTGCGTGGGAATGTGGGAAATCTTGCCTAAGACATTTGTGGGGGTCAGCACTCCACAATAGTGTGGGATTCTTTCCCACTAAAACCCACACACCCTTCTCCCACGACGTATGTCTTCACCCCGGAACCAGTTGGGCTTTACAGTATTTCAGGGGTGTGTCATCGGAAAATACTTTTTTTTAGCGTATGGCTTTTAGTGCCGGGAGTGTCCGAGGTCATGTTCGGCTCGCCAGTTTTTGTAGCTGCTTCGAGACGGACACCCAATGGGTGAGCTACAAGTACCGTTGGGGAGGGAAGTTGGAAGGTAGCGGCTGTGGCCTATAGTTATGGACCAACGCCGGCATTTGCCTCGAAGGAAGATGGGAAACCACAGAAGACCATCTTCAAGATTGCCGGCGGGGGGATTCGAACCTCCTCGCCTACCGGATGTGAGCGACTGCCAGCAGTCATGCCGTAACGACCACGGCTAACTCACCCGGTATTCTGATATTGAGAAACGATCATATTATTTAAACTTCGTATTATATATTCTTTTCGATCCATAAAATTAAACTTCTATACAAAACTATATGTATTTTGCCATCTATTGGATCTGGGGTGAACTATGCAATGACAAGTTAGCAACGTGGGACTAAAAGTCCAAACAGTTCCGTAAACAGTTGCTAGATGGCGTTAGTGCGGTGGTAGGTTTGCATTTTATTTCGTTTAGTAGTATGGAAATCTCATTCTTTGTTTCCTTCATCAGTTCACTTATTGCCGGTTTTCAATTTAGAATATGCTCGTTAACCTACCACTAACAAGGAATTACGTTAAATGGCCAAATCTGGACACTGAACTCTCTAAAACATATTTAATGTGGCGGGAATGCGCATCTCACAATCTACGCATGCGCGAGAGCCGTAAATCTTATTTAAGTAATTGCGAACCCGAATGGCCTTAGCGGTTTGCTGATGTAAAATCCTGGTAGAGGCCAGCCACTTTAAAGATGCTTTAGAGAGTTGAGTGGCCATATTTGGCCATTTAACGTAATAACTTGTTAGTGGTAAGTTAACGGGCATATTCTAAATTGAAAACCGGCAAGAAGTGAACTGATGAAAGAAACAAAGAGAGAGATTTCCTTACTACTCAAGTGACTCCTTATCCCGGGAGTCATTCGGTCGCCAGAGCCTCGTTAGTCTAAAGCAGGGTGCACCGCGTGCAGGTGAGGTTGACATTTGAGTAGGATTCCTACTCCTTGCATCCCCAACTACTCTACCACTAGCATCTCTACAAGCACTAATACTACCAACCAGAACTACTAAAAGCACTAATACTACTCAACAGCACTACAACAAGCAATACTATTACTAGGACAAGAATAAAACTATTCCTACTATAAAAACTACTACTACAAGCATTACTACTAGCCTATCTCCCTTTAGATGACCTCACTGTCCGGCCCCATAAAACAACAACTAGTACTACCTTTAACTACCACTATGACTACAACTAAAAAGAAGTAGCATTTAGCGTCAGTTAGTGGTAGTAGGTGGAAGTTAGTGGTAGTCGTAGTGGGTGGATGCGTGTGATTGAAAGGCCTGCCAGAGGCCTCACATTCATGTAGCTTACAGAGAAATTAATCTCGTGCCAGTGGCTTTGCAAAGCCTACAAAGAAACTAATCTCGTGCCAGAGGCTTTGCTAATTTTTTGCGGCTTACAAGGAAATTAATCCCGTGCCAGAGGCCGTTCATGAATGGCACCTCCAGAGGCCTCTCAATCACATGCCTTCACCCACTATGACTACCACTAGCTACCGCTAGCTGCCACTAACTAACGCAAAATACTACTACTACTAATAATAATAATAATACTACAACAACTACTACAACTACTACTACTACTACTACTACTAATAATAATAATAATAATACTACAACAACTACTACAACTACTACTAATACTACAACAACTACTAATACTTCTACAACTACTACCAGTACTACCACTACTACTACTAATACTACAACTACAACAACTACTACTACCAGTACTACCAGTACTACTACTACTACTATTACTACTAACACTTCTATTAAAAGCACTACGCACTGCTGCTCTACAAAAGACAGCAAGGTTACCTTTTTTTTTTTTTTTGCGTGGGAATGTGGGAAATCTTGCCTAAGACATTTGTGGGGGTCCGCACTCCACAATAGTGTGGGATTCTTACCCACTAAAACCCACACACCCTTCTCCCACGACGTATGTCTTCACCCCGGAACCAGTTGGGCTTTACAGTATTTCAGGGGTGTGTCATCGGAAAATACTTTTTTTAGCGTATGGCTTTTAGTGCCGGGAGTGTCCGAGGTCATGTTCGGCTCGCCAGTTTTTGTAGCTGCTTCGAGACGGACACCCAATGGGTGAGCTACAAGTACCGTTGGGGAGGGAAGTTGGAAGGTAGCGGCTGTGGCCTATAGTTATGGACCAACGCCGGCATTTGCCTCGAAGGAGGATGGGAAACCACAGAAGACCATCTTCAAGATTGCCGGCGGGGGGATTCGAACCTCCTCGCCTACCGGATGTGAGCGACTGCCAGCAGTCATGCCGTAACGACCACGGCTAACTCACCCGGTATTCTGATATTGAGAAACGATCATATTATTTAAACTTCGTATTATATATTCTTTTCGATCCATAAAATTAAACTTCTATACAAAACTATATGTATTTTGCCATCTATTGGATCTGGGGTGAACTATGCAATGACAAGTTAGCAACGTGGGACTAAAAGTCCAAACAGTTCCGTAAACAGTTGCTAGATGGCGTTAGTGCCGTGGTAGGTTTGCATTTTATTTCGTTTAGTAGTATGGAAATCTCATTCTTTGTTTCCTTCATCAGTTCACTTATTGCCGGTTTTCAATTTAGAATATGCTCGTTAACCTACCACTAACAAGGAATTACGTTAAATGGCCAAATCTGGACACTGAACTCTCTAAAACATATTTAATGTGGCGGAAATGCGCATCTCACAATCTACGCATGCGCGAGAGCCGTAAATCTTATTTAAGTAATTGCGAACCCGAATGGCCTTAGCGGTTTGCTGATGTAAAATCCTGGTAGAGGCCAGCCACTTTAAAGATGCTTTAGAGAGTTGAGTGGCCATATTTGGCCATTTAACGTAATAACTTGTTAGTGGTAAGTTAACGGGCATATTCTAAATTGAAAACCGGCAAGAAGTGAACTGATGAAAGAAACAAAGAGAGAGATTTCCTTACTACTCAAGTGACTCCTTATCCCGGGAGTCATTCGGTCGCCAGAGCCTCGTTAGTCTAAAGCAGGGTGCACCGCGTGCAGGTGAGGTTGACATTTGAGTAGGATTCCTACTCCTTGCATCCCCAACTACTCTACCACTAGCATCTCTACAAGCACTAATACTACCAACCAGAACTACTAAAAGCACTAATACTACTCAACAGCACTACAACAAGCAATACTATTACTAGGACAAGAATAAAACTATTCCTACTATAAAAACTACTACTACAAGCATTACTACTAGCCTATCTCCCTTTAGATGACCTCACTGTCCGGCCCCATAAAACAACAACTAGTACTACCTTTAACTACCACTATGACTACAACTAAAAAGAAGTAGCATTTAGCGTCAGTTAGTGGTAGTAGGTGGAAGTTAGTGGTAGTCGTAGTGGGTGGATGCGTGTGATTGAAAGGCCTGCCAGAGGCCTCACATTCATGTAGCTTACAGAGAAATTAATCTCGTGCCAGTGGCTTAGCAAAGCCTACAAAGAAACTAATCTCGTGCCAGAGGCTTTGCTAATTTTTTGCGGCTTACAAGGAAATTAATCCCGTGCCAGAGGCCGTTCATGAATGGCACCTCCAGAGGCCTCTCAATCACATGCCTTCACCCACTATGACTACCACTAGCTACCGCTAGCTGCCACTAACTAACGCAAAATACTACTACTACTACTAATAATAATAATACTACAACAACTACTACAACTACTACTACTATTACTACTAATAATAATAATAATACTACAACAACTACTACTAATACTACAACAACTACTAATACTTCTACAACTACTACCAGTACTACCACTACTACTACTAATACTACAACTACAACAACTACTACTACCAGTACTACCAGTACTACTACTACTACTATTACTACTAACACTTCTATTAAAAGCACTACGCACTGCTGCTCTACAAAAGACAGCAAGGTTACCTTTTTTTTTTTTTTTTTTTTTGCGTGGGAATGTGGGAAATCTTGCCTAAGACATTTGTGGGGGTCCGCACTCCACAATAGTGTGGGATTCTTACCCACTAAAACCCACACACCCTTCTCCCACGACGTATGTCTTCACCCCGGAACCAGTTGGGCTTTACAGTATTTCAGGGGTGTGTCATCGGAAAATACTTTTTTTAGCGTATGGCTTTTAGTGCCGGGAGTGTCCGAGGTCATGTTCGGCTCGCCAGTTTTTGTAGCTGCTTCGAGACGGACACCCAATGGGTGAGCTACAAGTACCGTTGGGGAGGGAAGTTGGAAGGTAGCGGCTGTGGCCTATAGTTATGGACCAACGCCGGCATTTGCCTCGAAGGAAGATGGGAAACCACAGAAGACCATCTTCAAGATTGCCGGCGGGGGGATTCGAACCTCCTCGCCTACCGGATGTGAGCGACTGCCAGCAGTCATGCCGTAACGACCACGGCTAACTCACCCGGTATTCTGATATTGAGAAACGATCATATTATTTAAACTTCGTATTATATATTCTTTTCGATCCATAAAATTAAACTTCTATACAAAACTATATGTATTTTGCCATCTATTGGATCTGGGGTGAACTATGCAATGACAAGTTAGCAACGTGGGACTAAAAGTCCAAACAGTTCCGTAAACAGTTGCTAGATGGCGTTAGTGCGGTGGTAGGTTTGCATTTTATTTCGTTTAGTAGTATGGAAATCTCATTCTTTGTTTCCTTCATCAGTTCACTTATTGCCGGTTTTCAATTTAGAATATGCTCGTTAACCTACCACTAACAAGGAATTACGTTAAATGGCCAAATCTGGACACTGAACTCTCTAAAACATATTTAATGTGGCGGGAATGCGCATCTCACAATCTACGCATGCGCGAGAGCCGTAAATCTTATTTAAGTAATTGCGAACCCGAATGGCCTTAGCGGTTTGCTGATGTAAAATCCTGGTAGAGGCCAGCCACTTTAAATGTATGTATTCTTTATTGTCAGACAGATAGACTCCACTAGTGACAATAGAGAGTTGAGTGGCCATATTTGGCCATTTAACGTAATAACTTGTTAGTGGTAAGTTAACGGGCATATTCTAAATTGAAAACCGGCAAGAAGTGAACTGATGAAAGAAACAAAGAGAGAGATTTCCTTACTACTCAAGTGACTCCTTATCCCGGGAGTCATTCGGTCGCCAGAGCCTCGTTAGTCTAAACAGGGTGCACCGCGTGCAGGTGAGGTTGACATTTGAGTAGGATTCCTACTCCTTGCATCCCCAACTACTCTACCACTAGCATCTCTACAAGCACTAATACTACCAACCAGAACTACTAAAAGCACTAATACTACTCAACAGCACTACAACAAGCAATACTATTACTAGGACAAGAATAAAACTATTCCTACTATAAAAACTACTACTACAAGCATTACTACTAGCCTATCTCCCTTTAGATGACCTCACTGTCCGGCCCCATAAAACAACAACTAGTACTACCTTTAACTACCACTATGACTACAACTAAAAAGAAGTAGCATTTAGCGTCAGTTAGTGGTAGTAGGTGGAAGTTAGTGGTAGTCGTAGTGGGTGGATGCGTGTGATTGAAAGGCCTGCCAGAGGCCTCACATTCATGTAGCTTACAGAGAAATTAATCTCGTGCCAGTGGCTTTGCAAAGCCTACAAAGAAACTAATCTCGTGCCAGAGGCTTTGCTAATTTTTTGCGGCTTACAAGGAAATTAATCCCGTGCCAGAGGCCGTTCATGAATGGCACCTCCAGAGGCCTCTCAATCTCATGCCTTCACCCACTATGACTACCACTAGCTACCGCTAGCTGCCACTAACTAACGCAAAATACTACTACTACTACTACTACTAATAATAATAATACTACAACAACTACTACAACTACTACTACTACTACTACTACTACTAATAATAATAATACTACAACAACTACTACAACTACTACTAATACTACAACAACTACTAATACTTCTACAACTACTACCAGTACTATCACTACTACTACTAATACTACAACTACAACAACTACTACTACCAGTACTACCACTACTACTACTACTATTACTACTAACACTTCTATTAAAAGCACTACGCACTGCTCCTCTACAAAAGACAGCAAGGTTACCTTTTTTTTTTTTTTTTTTTTGCGTGGGAATGTGGGAAATCTTGCCTAAGACATTTGTGGGGGTCCGCACTCCACAATAGTGTGGGATTCTTACCCACTAAAACCCACACACCCTTCTCCCACGACGTATGTCTTCACCCCGGAACCAGTTGGGCTTTACAGTATTTCAGGGGTGTGTCATCGGAAAATACTTTTTTTTAGCGTATGGCTTTTAGTGCCGGGAGTGTCCGAGGTCATGTTCGGCTCGCCAGTTTTTGTAGCTGCTTCGAGACGGACACCCAATGGGTGAGCTACAAGTACCGTTGGGGAGGGAAGTTGGAAGGTAGCGGCTGTGGCCTATAGTTATGGACCAACGCCGGCATTTGCCTCGAAGGAAGATGGGAAACCACAGAAGACCATCTTCAAGATTGCCGGCGGGGGGATTCGAACCTCCTCGCCTACCGGATGTGAGCGACTGCCAGCAGTCATGCCGTAACGACCACGGCTAACTCACCCGGTATTCTGATATTGAGAAACGATCATATTATTTAAACTTCGTATTATATATTCTTTTCGATCCATAAAATTAAACTTCTATACAAAATTATATGTATTTTGCCATCTATTGGATCTGGGGTGAACTATGCAATGACAAGTTAGCAACGTGGGACTAAAAGTCCAAACAGTTCCGTAAACAGTTGCTAGATGGCGTTAGTGCGGTGGTAGGTTTGCATTTTATTTCGTTTAGTAGTATGGAAATCTCATTCTTTGTTTCCTTCATCAGTTCACTTATTGCCGGTTTTCAATTTAGAATATGCTCGTTAACCTACCACTAACAAGGAATTACGTTAAATGGCCAAATCTGGACACTGAACTCTCTAAAACATATTTAATGTGGCGGGAATGCGCATCTCACAATCTACGCATGCGCGAGAGCCGTAAATCTTATTTAAGTAATTGCGAACCCGAATGGCCTTAGCGGTTTGCTGATGTAAAATCCTGGTAGAGGCCAGCCACTTTAAAGATGCTTTAGAGAGTTGAGTGGCCATATTTGGCCATTTAACGTAATAACTTGTTAGTGGTAAGTTAACGGGCATATTCTAAATTGAAAACCGGCAAGAAGTGAACTGATGAAAGAAACAAAGAGAGAGATTTCCTTACTACTCAAGTGACTCCTTATCCCGGGAGTCATTCGGTCGCCAGAGCCTCGTTAGTCTAAAGCAGGGTGCACCGCGTGCAGGTGAGGTTGACATTTGAGTAGGATTCCTACTCCTTGCATCCCCAACTACTCTACCACTAGCATCTCTTCAAGCACTAATACTACCAACCAGAACTACTAAAAGCACTAATACTACTCAACAGCACTACAACAAGCAATACTATTACTAGGACAAGAATAAAACTATTCCTACTATAAAAACTACTACTACAAGCATTACTACTAGCCTATCTCCCTTTAGATGACCTCACTGTCCGGCCCCATAAAACAACAACTAGTACTACCTTTAACTACCACTATGACTACAACTAAAAAGAAGTAGCATTTAGCGTCAGTTAGTGGTAGTAGGTGGAAGTTAGTGGTAGTCGTAGTGGGTGGATGCGTGTGATTGAAAGGCCTGCCAGAGGCCTCACATTCATGTAGCTTACAGAGAAATTAATCTCGTGCCAGTGGCTTTGCAAAGCCTACAAAGAAACTAATCTCGTGCCAGAGGCTTTGCTAATTTTTTGCGGCATACAAGGAAATTAATCCCGTGCCAGAGGCCGTTCATGAATGGCACCTCCAGAGGCCTCTCAATCACATGCCTTCACCCACTATGACTACAACTAGCTACCGCTAGCTGCCACTAACTAACGCAAAATACTACTACTACTACTAATAATAATACTACAACAACTACTACAACTACTACTACTACTACTAATAATAATAATAATACTACAACAACTACTACTAATACTACAACAACTACTAATACTTCTACAACTACTACCAGTACTACCACTACTACTACTAATACTACAACTACAACAACTACTACTACCAGTACTACTACTACTACTATTACTACTAACACTTCTATTAAAAGCACTACGCACTGCTGCTCTACAAAAGACAGCAAGGTTACTTTTTTTTTTTTTTTTTTTTTTTTTGCGTGGGAATGTGGGAAATCTTGCCTAAGACATTTGTGGGGGTCCGCACTCCACAATAGTGTGGGATTCTTACCCACTAAAACCCACACACCCTTCTCCCACGACGTATGTCTTCACCCCGGAACCAGTTGGGCTTTACAGTATTTCAGGGGTGTGTCATCGGAAAATACTTTTTTTTAGCGTATGGCTTTTAGTGCCGGGAGTGTCCGAGGTCATGTTCGGCTCGCCAGTTTTTGTAGCTGCTTCGAGACGGACACCCAATGGGTGAGCTACAAGTACCGTTGGGGAGGGAAGTTGGAAGGTAGCGGCTGTGGCCTATAGTTATGGACCAACGCCGGCATTTGCCTCGAAGGAAGATGGGAAACCACAGAAGACCATCTTCAAGATTGCCGGCGGGGGGATTCGAACCTCCTCGCCTACCGGATGTGAGCGACTGCCAGCAGTCATGCCGTAACGACCACGGCTAACTCACCCGGTATTCTGATATTGAGAAACGATCATATTATTTAAACTTCGTATTATATATTCTTTTCGATCCATAAAATTAAACTTCTATACAAAATTATATGTATTTTGCCATCTATTGGATCTGGGGTGAACTATGCAATGACAAGTTAGCAACGTGGGACTAAAAGTCCAAACAGTTCCGTAAACAGTTGCTAGATGGCGTTAGTGCGGTGGTAGGTTTGCATTTTATTTCGTTTAGTAGTATGGAAATCTCATTCTTTGTTTCCTTCATCAGTTCACTTATTGCCGGTTTTCAATTTAGAATATGCTCGTTAACCTACCACTAACAAGGAATTACGTTAAATGGCCAAATCTGGACACTGAACTCTCTAAATTTATTTAATGTGGCGGGAATGCGCATCTCACAATCTACGCATGCGCGAGAGCCGTAAATCTTATTTAAGTAATTGCGAACCCGAATGGCCTTAGCGGTTTGCTGATGTAAAATCCTGGTAGAGGCCAGCCACTTTAAAGATGCTTTAGAGAGTTGAGTGGCCATATTTGGCCATTTAACGTAATAACTTGTTAGTGGTAAGTTAACGGGCATATTCTAAATTGAAAACCGGCAAGAAGTGAACTGATGAAAGAAACGAAGAGAGAGATTTCCTTACTACTCAAGTGACTCCTTATCCCGGGAGTCATTCGGTCGCCAGAGCCTCGTTAGTCTAAAGCAGGGTGCACCGCGTGCAGGTGAGGTTGACATTTGAGTAGGATTCCTACTCCTTGCATCCCCAACTACTCTACCACTAGCATCTCTTCAAGCACTAATACTACCAACCAGAACTACTAAAAGCACTAATACTACTCAACAGCACTACAACAAGCAATACTATTACTAGGACAAGAATAAAACTATTCCTACTATAAAAACTACTACTACAAGCATTACTACTAGCCTATCTCCCTTTAGATGACCTCACTGTCCGGCCCCATAAAACAACAACTAGTACTACCTTTAACTACCACTATGACTACAACTAAAAAGAAGTAGCATTTAGCGTCAGTTAGTGGTAGTAGGTGGAAGTTAGTGGTAGTCGTAGTGGGTGGATGCGTGTGATTGAAAGGCCTGCCAGAGGCCTCACATTCATGTAGCTTACAGAGAAATTAATCTCGTGCCAGTGGCTTTGCAAAGCCTACAAAGAAACTAATCTCTTGCCAGAGGCTTTGCTAATTTTTTGCGGCATACAAGGAAATTAATCCCGTGCCAGAGGCCGTTCATGAATGGCACCTCCAGAGGCCTCTCAATCACATGCCTTCACCCACTATGACTACCACTAGCTACCGCTAGCTGCCACTAACTAACGCAAAATACTACTACTACTACTAATAATAATACTACAACAACTACTACAACTACTACTACTACTAATAATAATAATAATAATAATAATACTACAACAACTACTACTAATACTACAACAACTACTAATACTTCTACAACTACTACCAGTACTACCACTACTACTACTAATACTACAACTACAACAACTACTACTACCAGTACTACTACTACTACTATTACTACTAACACTTCTATTAAAAGCACTACGCACTGCTGCTCTACAAAAGACAGCAAGGTTACCTTTTTTTTTTTTTTTTGCGTGGGAATGTGGGAAATCTTGCCTAAGACATTTTTGGGGGTCCGCACTCCACAATAGTGTGGGATTCTTACCCACTAAAACCCACACACCCTTCTCCCACGACGTATGTCTTCACCCCGGAACCAGTTGGGCTTTACAGTATTTCAGGGGTGTGTCATCGGAAAATACTTTTTTTTAGCGTATGGCTTTTAGTGCCGGGAGTGTCCGAGGTCATGTTCGGCTCGCCAGTTTTTGTAGCTGCTTCGAGACGGACACCCAATGGGTGAGCTACAAGTACCGTTGGGGAGGGAAGTTGGAAGGTAGCGGCTGTGGCCTATAGTTATGGACCAACGCCGGCATTTGCCTCGAAGGAAGATGGGAAACCACAGAAGACCATCTTCAAGATTGCCGGCGGGGGGATTCGAACCTCCTCGCCTACCGGATGTGAGCGACTGCCAGCAGTCATGCCGTAACGACCACGGCTAACTCACCCGGTATTCTGATATTGAGAAACGATCATATTATTTAAACTTCGTATTATATATTCTTTTCGATCCATAAAATTAAACTTCTATACAAAACTATATGTATTTTGCCATCTATTGGATCTGGGGTGAACTATGCAATGACAAGTTAGCAACGTGGGACTAAAAGTCCAAACAGTTCCGTAAACAGTTGCTAGATGGCGTTAGTGCGGTGGTAGGTTTGCATTTTATTTCGTTTAGTAGTATGGAAATCTCATTCTTTGTTTCCTTCATCAGTTCACTTATTGCCGGTTTTCAATTTAGAATATGCTCGTTAACCTACCACTAACAAGGAATTACGTTAAATGGCCAAATCTGGACACTGAACTCTCTAAAACATATTTAATGTGGCGGGAATGCGCATCTCACAATCTACGCATGCGCGAGAGCCGTAAATCTTATTTAAGTAATTGCGAACCCGAATGGCCTTAGCGGTTTGCTGATGTAAAATCCTGGTAGAGGCCAGCCACTTTAAAGATGCTTTAGAGAGTTGAGTGGCCATATTTGGCCATTTAACGTAATAACTTGTTAGTGGTAAGTTAACGGGCATATTCTAAATTGAAAACCGGCAAGAAGTGAACTGATGAAAGAAACAAAGAGAGAGATTTCCTTACTACTCAAGTGACTCCTTATCCCGGGAGTCATTCGGTCGCCAGAGCCTCGTTAGTCTAAATCAGGGTGCACCGCGTGCAGGTGAGGTTGACATTTGAGTAGGATTCCTACTCCTTGCATCCCCAACTACTCTACCACTAGCATCTCTACAAGCACTAATTCTACCAACCAGAACTACTAAAAGCACTAATACTACTCAACAGCACTACAACAAGCAATACTATTACTAGGACAAGAATAAAACTATTCCTACTATAAAAACTACTACTACAAGCATTACTACTAGCCTATCTCCCTTTAGATGACCTCACTGTCCGGCCCCATAAAACAACAACTAGTACTACCTTTAACTACCACTATGACTACAACTAAAAAGAAGTAGCATTTAGCGTCAGTTAGTGGTAGTAGGTGGAAGTTAGTGGTAGTCGTAGTGGGTGGATGCGTGTGATTGAAAGGCCTGCCAGAGGCCTCACATTCATGTAGCTTACAGAGAAATTAATCTCGTGCCAGTGGCTTTGCAAAGCCTACAAAGAAACTAATCTCGTGCCAGAGGCTTTGCTAATTTTTTGCGGCTTACAAGGAAATTAATCCCGTGCCAGAGGCCGTTCATGAATGGCACCTCCAGAGGCCTCTCAATCACATGCCTTCACCCACTATGACTACCACTAGCTACCGCTAGCTGCCACTAACTAACGCAAAATACTACTACTACTACTAATAATAATAATAATACTACAACAACTACTACAACTACTACTACTACTACTACTAATAATAATAATACTACAACAACTACTACTAATACTACAACAACTACTAATACTTCTACAACTACTACCAGTACTACCACTACTACTACTAATACTACAACTACAACAACTACTACTACCAGTACTACCAGTACTACTACTACTACTATTACTACTAACACTTCTATTAAAAGCACTACGCACTGCTGCTCTACAAAAGACAGCAAGGTTACCTTTTTTTTTTTTTTTTGCGTGGGAATGTGGGAAATCTTGCCTAAGACATTTGTGGGGGTCCGCACTCCACAATAGTGTGGGATTCTTTCCCACTAAAACCCACACACCCTTCTCCCACGACGTATGTCTTCACCCCGGAACCAGTTGGGCTTTACAGTATTTCAGGGGTGTGTCATCGGAAAATACTTTTTTTTAGCGTATGGCTTTTAGTGCCGGGAGTGTCCGAGGTCATGTTCGGCTCGCCAGTTTTTGTAGCTGCTTCGAGACGGACACCCAATGGGTGAGCTACAAGTACCGTTGGGGAGGGAAGTTGGAAGGTAGCGGCTGTGGCCTATAGTTATGGACCAACGCCGGCATTTGCCTCGAAGGAAGATGGGAAACCACAGAAGACCATCTTCAAGATTGCCGGCGGGGGGATTCGAACCTCCTCGCCTACCGGATGTGAGCGACTGCCAGCAGTCATGCCGTAACGACCACGGCTAACTCACCCGGTATTCTGATATTGAGAAACGATCATATTATTTAAACTTCGTATTATATATTCTTTTCGATCCATAAAATTAAACTTCTATACAAAACTATATGTATTTTGCCATCTATTGGATCTGGGGTGAACTATGCAATGACAAGTTAGCAACGTGGGACTAAAAGTCCAAACAGTTCCGTAAACAGTTGCTAGATGGCGTTAGTGCGGTGGTAGGTTTGCATTTTATTTCGTTTAGTAGTATGGAAATCTCATTCTTTGTTTCCTTCATCAGTTCACTTATTGCCGGTTTTCAATTTAGAATATGCTCGTTAACCTACCACTAACAAGGAATTACGTTAAATGGCCAAATCTGGACACTGAACTCTCTAAAACATATTTAATGTGGCGGGAATGCGCATCTCACAATCTACGCATGCGCGAGAGCCGTAAATCTTATTTAAGTAATTGCGAACCCGAATGGCCTTAGCGGTTTGCTGATGTAAAATCCTGGTAGAGGCCAGCCACTTTAAAGATGCTTTAGAGAGTTGAGTGGCCATATTTGGCCATTTAACGTAATAACTTGTTAGTGGTAAGTTAACGGGCATATTCTAAATTGAAAACCGGCAAGAAGTGAACTGATGAAAGAAACAAAGAGAGAGATTTCCTTACTACTCAAGTGACTCCTTATCCCGGGAGTCATTCGGTCGCCAGAGCCTCGTTAGTCTAAAGCAGGGTGCACCGCGTGCAGGTGAGGTTGACATTTGAGTAGGATTCCTACTCCTTGCATCCCCAACTACTCTACCACTAGCATCTCTACAAGCACTAATACTACCAACCAGAACTACTAAAAGCACTAATACTACTCAACAGCACTACAACAAGCAATACTATTACTAGGACAAGAATAAAACTATTCCTACTATAAAAACTACTACTACAAGCATTACTACTAGCCTATCTCCCTTTAGATGACCTCTCTGTCCGGCCCCATAAAACAACAACTAGTACTACCTTTAACTACCACTATGACTACAACTAAAAAGAAGTAGCATTTAGCGTCAGTTAGTGGTAGTAGGTGGAAGTTAGTGGTAGTCGTAGTGGGTGGATGCGTGTGATTGAAAGGCCTGCCAGAGGCCTCACATTCATGTAGCTTACAGAGAAATTAATCTCGTGCCAGTGGCTTTGCAAAGCCTACAAAGAAACTAATCTCGTGCCAGAGGCTTTGCTAATTTTTTGCGGCTTACAAGGAAATTAATCCCGTGCCAGAGGCCGTTCATGAATGGCACCTCCAGAGGCCTCTCAATCACATGCGTTCACCCACTATGACTACCACTAGCTACCGCTAGCTGCCACTAACTAACGCAAAATACTACTACTACTAATAATAATAATAATACTACAACAACTACTACAACTACTACTACTACTACTACTACTACTAATAATAATAATAATAATACTACAACAACTACTACAACTACTACTAATACTACAACAACTACTAATACTTCTACAACTACTACCAGTACTACCACTACTACTACTAATACTACAACTACAACAACTACTACTACCAGTACTACCAGTACTACTACTACTACTATTACTACTAACACTTCTATTAAAAGCACTACGCACTGCTGCTCTACAAAAGACAGCAAGGTTACCTTTTTTTTTTTTTTGCGTGGGAATGTGGGAAATCTTGCCTAAGACATTTGTGGGGGTCCGCACTCCACAATAGTGTGGGATTCTTACCCACTAAAACCCACACACCCTTCTCCCACGACGTATGTCTTCACCCCGGAACCAGTTGGGCTTTACAGTATTTCAGGGGTGTGTCATCGGAAAATACTTTTTTTAGCGTATGGCTTTTAGTGCCGGGAGTGTCCGAGGTCATGTTCGGCTCGCCAGTTTTTGTAGCTGCTTCGAGACGGACACCCAATGGGTGAGATACAAGTACCGTTGGGGAGGGAAGTTGGAAGGTAGCGGCTGTGGCCTATAGTTATGGACCAACGCCGGCATTTGCCTCGAAGGAAGATGGGAAACCACAGAAGACCATCTTCAAGATTGCCGGCGGGGGGATTCGAACCTCCTCGCCTACCGGATGTGAGCGACTGCCAGCAGTCATGCCGTAACGACCACGGCTAACTCACCCGGTATTCTGATATTGAGAAACGATCATATTATTTAAACTTCGTATTATATATTCTTTTCGATCCATAAAATTAAACTTCTATACAAAACTATATGTATTTTGCCATCTATTGGATCTGGGGTGAACTATGCAATGACAAGTTAGCAACGTGGGACTAAAAGTCCAAACAGTTCCGTAAACAGTTGCTAGATGGCGTTAGTGCCGTGGTAGGTTTGCATTTTATTTCGTTTAGTAGTATGGAAATCTCATTCTTTGTTTCCTTCATCAGTTCACTTATTGCCGGTTTTCAATTTAGAATATGCTCGTTAACCTACCACTAACAAGGAATTACGTTAAATGGCCAAATCTGGACACTGAACTCTCTAAAACATATTTAATGTGGCGGGAATGCGCATCTCACAATCTACGCATGCGCGAGAGCCGTATATCTTATTTAAGTAATTGCGAACCCGAATGGCCTTAGCGGTTTGCTGATGTAAAATCCTGGTAGAGGACAGCCACTTTAAAGATGCTTTAGAGAGTTGAGTGGCCATATTTGGCCATTTAACGTAATAACTTGTTAGTGGTAAGTTAACGGGCATATTCTAAATTGAAAACCGGCAAGAAGTGAACTGATGAAAGAAACAAAGAGAGAGATTTCCTTACTACTCAAGTGACTCCTTATCCCGGGAGTCATTCGGTCGCCAGAGCCTCGTTAGTCTAAAGCAGGGTGCACCGCGTGCAGGTGAGGTTGACATTTGAGTAGGATTCCTACTCCTTGCATCCCCAACTACTCTACCACTAGCATCTCTACAAGCACTAATACTACCAACCAGAACTACTAAAAGCACTAATACTACTCAACAGCACTACAACAAGCAATACTATTACTAGGACAAGAATAAAACTATTCCTACTATAAAAACTACTACTACAAGCATTACTACTAGCCTATCTCCCTTTAGATGACCTCACTGTCCGGCCCCATAAAACAACAACTAGTACTACCTTTAACTACCACTATGACTACAACTAAAAAGAAGTAGCATTTAGCGTCAGTTAGTGGTAGTAGGTGGAAGTTAGTGGTAGTCGTAGTGGGTGGATGCGTGTGATTGAAAGGCCTGCCAGAGGCCTCACATTCATGTAGCTTACAGAGAAATTAATCTCGTGCCAGTGGCTTTGCAAAGCCTACAAAGAAACTAATCTCGTGCCAGAGGCTTTGCTAATTTTTTGCGGCTTACAAGGAAATTAATCCCGTGCCAGAGGCCGTTCATGAATGGCACCTCCAGAGGCCTCTCAATCACATGCCTTCACCCACTATGACTACCACTAGCTACCGCTAGCTGCCACTAACTAACGCAAAATACTACTACTACTACTAATAATAATAATACTACAACAACTACTACAACTACTACTACTACTACTACTACTACTAATAATAATACTACAACAACTACTACTACTACTACAACAACTACTAATACTTCTACAACTACTACCAGTACTACCACTACTACTACTAATACTACAACTACAACAACTACTACTACCAGTACTACCAGTACTACTACTACTACTATTACTACTAACACTTCTATAAAAAGCACTACGCACTGCTGCTCTACAAAAGACAGCAAGGTTACCTTTTTTTTTTTTTTTTGCGTGGGAATGTGGGAAATCTTGCCTAAGACATTTGTGGGGGTCCGCACTCCACAATAGTGTGGGATTCTTACCCACTAAAACCCACACACCCTTCTCCCACGACGTATGTCTTCACCCCGGAACCAGTTGGGCTTTACAGTATTTCAGGGGTGTGTCATCGGAAAATACTTTTTTTTAGCGTATGGCTTTTAGTGCCGGGAGTGTCCGAGGTCATGTTCGGCTCGCCAGTTTTTGTAGCTGCTTCGAGACGGACACCCAATGGGTGAGCTACAAGTACCGTTGGGGAGGGAAGTTGGAAGGTAGCGGCTGTGGCCTATAGTTATGGACCAACGCCGGCATTTGCCTCGAAGGAAGATGGGAAACCACAGAAGACCATCTTCAAGATTGCCGGCGGGGGGATTCGAACCTCCTCGCCTACCGGATGTGAGCGACTGCCAGCAGTCATGCCGTAACGACCACGGCTAACTCACCCGGTATTCTGATATTGAGAAACGATCATATTATTTAAACTTCGTATTATATATTCTTTTCGATCCATAAAATTAAACTTCTATACAAAACTATATGTATTTTGCCATCTATTGGATCTGGGGTGAACTATGCAATGACAAGTTAGCAACGTGGGACTAAAAGTCCAAACAGTTCCGTAAACAGTTGCTAGATGGCGTTAGTGCCGTGGTAGGTTTGCATTTTATTTCGTTTAGTAGTATGGAAATCTCATTCTTTGTTTCCTTCATCAGTTCACTTATTGCCGGTTTTCAATTTAGAATATGCTCGTTAACCTACCACTAACAAGGAATTACGTTAAATGGCCAAATCTGGACACTGAACTCTCTAAAACATATTTAATGTGGCGGGAATGCGCATCTCACAATCTACGCATGCGCGAGAGCCGTAAATCTTATTTAAGTAATTGCGAACCCGAATGGCCTTAGCGGTTTGCTGATGTAAAATCCTGGTAGAGGCCAGCCACTTTAAAGATGCTTTAGAGAGTTGAGTGGCCATATTTGGCCATTTAACGTAATAACTTGTTAGTGGTAAGTTAACGGGCATATTCTAAATTGAAAACCGGCAAGAAGTGAACTGATGAAAGAAACAAAGAGAGAGATTTCCTTACTACTCAAGTGACTCCTTATCCCGGGAGTCATTCGGTCGCCAGAGCCTCGTTAGTCTAAAGCAGGGTGCACCGCGTGCAGGTGAGGTTGACATTTGAGTAGGATTCCTACTCCTTGCATCCCCAACTACTCTACCACTAGCATCTCTACAAGCACTAATACTACCAACCAGAACTACTAAAAGCACTAATACTACTCAACAGCACTACAACAAGCAATACTATTACTAGGACAAGAATAAAACTATTCCTACTATAAAAACTACTACTACAAGCATTACTACTAGCCTATCTCCCTTTAGATGACCTCACTGTCCGGCCCCATAAAACAACTACTAGTACTACCTTTAACTACCACTATGACTACAACTAAAAAGAAGTAGCATTTAGCGTCAGTTAGTGGTAGTAGGTGGAAGTTAGTGGTAGTCGTAGTGGGTGGATGCGTGTGATTGAAAGGCCTGCCAGAGGCCTCACATTCATGTAGCTTACAGAGAAATTAATCTCGTACCAGTGGCTTTGCAAAGCCTACAAAGAAACTAATCTCGTGCCAGAGGCTTTGCTAATTTTTTGCGGCTTACAAGGAAATTAATCCCGTGCCAGAGGCCGTTCATGAATGGCACCTCCAGAGGCCTCTCAATTACATGCCTTCACCCACTATGACTACCACTAGCTACCGCTAGCTGCCACTAACTAACGCAAAATACTACTACTACTACTAATAATAATAATACTACAACAACTACTACAACTACTACTACTACTACTACGAATAATAATAATAATACTACAGCAACAACTACTACTAATACTACAACAACTACTAATACTTCTACAACTACTACCAGTACTACCACTACTACTACTAATACTACAACTACAACAACTACTACTACCAGTACTACCAGTACTACTACTACTAATATTACTACTAACACTTCTATTAAAAGCACTACGCACTGCTGCTCTACAAAAGACAGCAAGGTTACCTTTTTTTTTTTTTTTTTTTTGCGTGGGAATGTGGGAAATCTTGCCTAAGACATTTGTGGGGGTCCGCACTCCACAATAGTGTGGGATTCTTACCCACTAAAACCCACACACCCTTCTCCCACGACGTATGTCTTCACCCCGGAACCAGTTGGGCTTTACAGTATTTCAGGGGTGTGTCATCGGAAAATACTTTTTTTTAGCGTATGGCTTTTAGTGCCGGGAGTGTCCGAGGTCATGTTCGGCTCGCCAGTTTTTGTAGCTGCTTCGAGACGGACACCCAATGGGTGAGCTACAAGTACCGTTGGGGAGGGAAGTTGGAAGGTAGCGGCTGTGGCCTATAGTTATGGACCAACGCCGGCATTTGCCTCGAAGGAAGATGGGAAACCACAGAAGACCATCTTCAAGATTGCCGGCGGGGGGATTCGAACCTCCTCGCCTACCGGATGTGAGCGACTGCCAGCAGTCATGCCGTAACGACCACGGCTAACTCACCCGGTATTCTGATATTGAGAAACGATCATATTATTTAAACTTCGTATTATATATTCTTTTCGATCCATAAAATTAAACTTCTATACAAAACTATATGTATTTTGCCATCTATTGGATCTGGGGTGAACTATGCAATGACAAGTTAGCAACGTGGGACTAAAAGTCCAAACAGTTCCGTAAACAGTTGCTAGATGGCGTTAGTGCGGTGGTAGGTTTGCATTTTATTTCGTTTAGTAGTATGGAAATCTCATTCTTTGTTTCCTTCATCCGTTCACTTATTGCCGGTTTTCAATTTAGAATATGCTCGTTAACCTACCACTATCAAGGAATTACGTTAAATGGCCAAATCTGGACACTGAACTCTCTAAAACATATTTAATGTGGCGGGAATGCGCATCTCACAATCTACGCATGCGCGAGAGCCGTAAATCTTATTTAAGTAATTGCGAACCCGAATGGCCTTAGCGGTTTGCTGATGTAAAATCCTGGTAGAGGCCAGCCACTTTAAAGATGCTTTAGAGAGTTGAGTGGCCATATTTGGCCATTTAACGTAATAACTTGTTAGTGGTAAGTTAACGGGCATATTCTAAATTGAAAACCGGCAAGAAGTGAACTGATGAAAGAAACAAAGAGAGAGATTTCCTTACTACTCAAGTGACTCCTTATCCCGGGAGTCATTCGGTCGCCAGAGCCTCGTTAGTCTAAAGCAGGGTGCACCGCGTGCAGGTGAGGTTGACATTTGAGTAGGATTCCTACTCCTTGCATCCCCAACTACTCTACCACTAGCATCTCTACAAGCACTAATACTACCAACCAGAACTACTAAAAGCACTAATACTACTCAACAGCACTACAACAAGCAATACTATTACTAGGACAAGAATAAAACTATTCCTACTATAAAAACTACTACTACAAGCATTACTACTAGCCTATCTCCCTTTAGATGACCTCACTGTCCGGCCCCATAAAACAACAACTAGTACTACCTTTAACTACCACTATGACTACAACTAAAAAGAAGTAGCATTTAGCGTCAGTTAGTGGTAGTAGGTGGAAGTTAGTGGTAGTCGTAGTGGGTGGATGCGTGTGATTGAAAGGCCTGCCAGAGGCCTCACATTCATGTAGCTTACAGAGAAATTAATCTCGTGCCAGTGGCTTTGCAAAGCCTACAAATAAACTAATCTCGTGCCAGAGGCTTTGCTAATTTTTTGCGGCTTACAAGGAAATTAATCCCGTGCCAGAGGCCGTTCATGAATGGCACCTCCAGAGGCCTCTCAATCACATGCCTTCACCCACTATGACTACCACTAGCTACCGCTAGCTGCCACTAACGCAAAATACTACTACTACTACTAATAATAATAATACTACAACAACTACTACAACTACTACTACTACTACTACTAATGATAATAATAATAATACAACAACTACTACAACTACTACTAATACTACAACAACTACTAATACTTCTACAACTACTACCAGTACTACCACTACTACTACTAATACTACAACTACAACAACTACTACTACCAGTACTACCAGTACTACTACTACTATTACTACTAACACTTCTATTAAAAGCACTACGCACTGCTGCTCTACAAAAGACAGCAAGGTTACCTTTTTTTTTTTTTTTTTTTGCGTGGGAATGTGGGAAATCTTGCCTAAGACATTTGTGGGGGTCCGCACTCCACAATAGTGTGGGATTCTTACCCACTAAAACCCACACACCCTTCTCCCACGACGTATGTCTTCACCCCGGAACCAGTTGGGCTTTACAGTATTTCAGGGGTGTGTCATCGGAAAATACTTTTTTTTAGCGTATGGCTTTTAGTGCCGGGAGTGTCCGAGGTCATGTTCGGCTCGCCAGTTTTTGTAGCTGCTTCGAGACGGACACCCAATGGGTGAGCTACAAGTACCGTTGGGGAGGGAAGTTGGAAGGTAGCGGCTGTGGCCTATAGTTATGGACCAACGCCGGCATTTGCCTCGAAGGAAGATGGGAAACCACAGAAGACCATCTTCAAGATTGCCGGCGGGGGGATTCGAACCTCCTCGCCTACCGGATGTGAGCGACTGCCAGCAGTCATGCCGTAACGACCACGGCTAACTCACCCGGTATTCTGATATTGAGAAACGATCATATTATTTAAACTTCGTATTATATATTCTTTTCGATCCATAAAATTAAACTTCTATACAAAACTATATGTATTTTGCCATCTATTGGATCTGGGGTGAACTATGCAATGACAAGTTAGCAACGTGGGACTAAAAGTCCAAACAGTTCCGTAAACAGTTGCTAGATGGCGTTAGTGCGGTGGTAGGTTTGCATTTTATTTCGTTTAGTAGTATGGAAATCTCATTCTTTGTTTCCTTCATCAGTTCACTTATTGCCGGTTTTCAATTTAGAATATGCTCGTTAACCTACCACTAACAAGGAATTACGTTAAATGGCCAAATCTGGACACTGAACTCTCTAAAACATATTTAATGTGGCGGGAATGCGCATCTCACAATCTACGCATGCGCGAGAGCCGTAAATCTTATTTAAGTAATTGCGAACCCGAATGGCCTTAGCGGTTTGCTGATGTAAAATCCTGGTAGAGGCCAGCCACTTTAAAGATGCTTTAGAGAGTTGAGTGGCCATATTTGGCCATTTAACGTAATAACTTGTTAGTGGTAAGTTAACGGGCATATTCTAAATTGAAAACCGGCAAGAAGTGAACTGATGAAAGAAACAAAGAGAGAGATTTCCTTACTACTCAAGTGACTCCTTATCCCGGGAGTCATTCGGTCGCCAGAGCCTCGTTAGTCTAAAGCAGGGTGCACCGCGTGCAGGTGAGGTTGACATTTGAGTAGGATTCCTACTCCTTGCATCCCCAACTACTCTACCACTAGCATCTCTACAAGCACTAATACTACCAACCAGAACTACTAAAAGCACTAATACTACTCAACAGCACTACAACAAGCAATACTATTACTAGGACAAGAATAAAACTATTCCTACTATAAAAACTACTACTACAAGCATTACTACTAGCCTATCTCCCTTTAGATGACCTCACTGTCCGGCCCCATAAAACAACAACTAGTACTACCTTTAACTACCACTATGACTACAACTAAAAAGAAGTATCATTTAGCGTCAGTTAGTGGTAGTAGGTGGAAGTTAGTGGTAGTCGTAGTGGGTGGATGCGTGTGATTGAAGGGCCTGCCAGAGGCCTCACATTCATGTAGCTTACAGAGAAATTAATCTCGTGCCAGTGGCTTTGCAAAGCCTACAAAGAAACTAATCTCGTGCCAGAGGCTTTGCTAATTTTTTGCGGCTTACAAGGAAATTAATCCCGTGCCAGAGGCCGTTCATGAATGGCACCTCCAGAGGCCTCTCAATTACATGCCTTCACCCACTATGACTACCACTAGCTACCGCTAGCTGCCACTTACTAACGCAAAATACTACTACTACTACTAATAATAATAATACTACAACAACTACTACAACTACTACTACTACTACTACTAATAATAATAATACTACAACAACTACTACTAATACTACAACAACTACTAATACTTCTACAACTACTACCAGTACTACCACTACTACTACTAATACTACAACTACAACAACTACTACTACCAGTACTACCAGTACTACTACTACTACTATTACTACTAACACTTCTATTAAAAGCACTACGCACTGCTGCTCTACAAAAGACAGCAAGGTTACCTTTTTTTTTTTTTGCGTGGGAATGTGGGAAATCTTGCCTAAGACATTTGTGGGGGTCCGCACTCCACAATAGTGTGGGATTCTTACCCACTAAAACCCACACACCCTTCTCCCACGACGTATGTCTTCACCCCGGAACCAGTTGGGCTTTACAGTATTTCAGGGGTGTGTCATCGGAAAATACTTTTTTTTAGCGTATGGCTTTTAGTGCCGGGAGTGTCCGAGGTCATGTTCGGCTCGCCAGTTTTTGTAGCTGCTTCGAGACGGACACCCAATGGGTGAGCTACAAGTACCGTTGGGGAGGGAAGTTGGAAGGTAGCGGCTGTGGCCTATAGTTATGGACCAACGCCGGCATTTGCCTCGAAGGAAGATGGGAAACCACAGAAGACCATCTTCAAGATTGCCGGCGGGGGGATTCGAACCTCCTCGCCTACCGGATGTGAGCGACTGCCAGCAGTCATGCCGTAACGACCACGGCTAACTCACCCGGTATTCTGATATTGAGAAACGATCATATTATTTAAACTTCGTATTATATATTCTTTTCGATCCATAAAATTAAACTTCTATACAAAACTATATGTATTTTGCCATCTATTGGATCTGGGGTGAACTATGCAATGACAAGTTAGCAACGTGGGACTAAAAGTCCAAACAGTTCCGTAAACAGTTGCTAGATGGCGTTAGTGCGGTGGTAGGTTTGCATTTTATTTCGTTTAGTAGTATGGAAATCTCATTCTTTGTTTCCTTCATCCGTTCACTTATTGCCGGTTTTCAATTTAGAATATGCTCGTTAACCTACCACTATCAAGGAATTACGTTAAATGGCCAAATCTGGACACTGAACTCTCTAAAACATATTTAATGTGGCGGGAATGCGCATCTCACAATCTACGCATGCGCGAGAGCCGTAAATCTTATTTAATTAATTGCGAACCCGAATGGCCTTAGCGGTTTGCTGATGTAAAATCCTGGTAGAGGCCAGCCACTTTAAAGATGCTTTAGAGAGTTGAGTGGCCATATTTGGCCATTTAACGTAATAACTTGTTAGTGGTAAGTTAACGGGCATATTCTAAATTGAAAACCGGCAAGAAGTGAACTGATGAAAGAAACAAAGAGAGAGATTTCCTTACTACTCAAGTGACTCCTTATCCCGGGAGTCATTCGGTCGCCAGAGCCTCGTTAGTCTAAAGCAGGGTGCACCGCGTGCAGGTGAGGTTGACATTTGAGTAGGATTCCTACTCCTTGCATCCCCAACTACTCTACCACTAGCATCTCTACAAGCACTAATACTACCAACCAGAACTACTAAAAGCACTAATACTACTCAACAGCACTACAACAAGCAATACTATTACTAGGACAAGAATAAAACTATTCCTACTATAAAAACTACTACTACAAGCATTACTACTAGCCTATCTCCCTTTAGATGACCTCACTGTCCGGCCCCATAAAACAACAACTAGTACTACCTTTAACTACCACTATGACTACAACTAAAAAGAAGTAGCATTTAGCGTCAGTTAGTGGTAGTAGGTGGAAGATAGTGGTAGTCGTAGTGGGTGGATGCGTGTGATTGAAAGGCCTGCCAGAGGCCTCACATTCATGTAGCTTACAGAGAAATTAATCTCGTGCCAGTGGCTTTGCAAAGCCTACAAAGAAACTAATCTCGTGCCAGAGGTTTTGCTAATTTTTTGCGGCTTACAAGGAAATTAATCCCGTGCCAGAGGCCGTTCATGAATGGCACCTCCAGAGGCCTCTCAATCACATGCCTTCACCCACTATGACTACCACTAGCTACCGCTAGCTGCCACTAACTAACGCAAAATACTACTACTACTACTAATAATAATAATACTACAACAACTACTACAACTACTACTACTACTACTACTAATGATAATAATAATAATACAACAACTACTACAACTACTACTAATACTACAACAACTACTAATACTTCTACAACTACTACCAGTACTACCACTACTACTACTAATACTACAACTACAACAACTACTACTACCAGTACTACCAGTACTACTACTACTACTATTACTACTAACACTTCTATTAAAAGCACTACGCACTGCTGCTCTACAAAAGACAGCAAGGTTACCTTTTTTTTTTTTTTTTTTTGCGTGGGAATGTGGGAAATCTTGCCTAAGACATTTGTGGGGGTCCGCACTCCACAATAGTGTGGGATTCTTACCCACTAAAACCCACACACCCTTCTCCCACGACGTATGTCTTCACCCCGGAACCAGTTGGGCTTTACAGTATTTCAGGGGTGTGTCATCGGAAAATACTTTTTTTTAGCGTATGGCTTTTAGTGCCGGGAGTGTCCGAGGTCATGTTCGGCTCGCCAGTTTTTGTAGCTGCTTCGAGACGGACACCCAATGGGTGAGCTACAAGTACCGTTGGGGAGGGAAGTTGGAAGGTAGCGGCTGTGGCCTATAGTTATGGACCAACGCCGGCATTTGCCTCGAAGGAAGATGGGAAACCACAGAAGACCATCTTCAAGATTGCCGGCGGGGGGATTCGAACCTCCTCGCCTACCGGATGTGAGCGACTGCCAGCAGTCATGCCGTAACGACCACGGCTAACTCACCCGGTATTCTGATATTGAGAAACGATCATATTATTTAAACTTCGTATTATATTGTTACGTGCCACCCCCTAGTGGCACTTTTGTTAACTGGATTACGGTGGGGGGTACAAAGCACAATACCAATTACAGCTTAAAGAAATAATTAACTTTATTGCGGCCAGAAAATTACACTAGTCAGCAAATACAAGCAATTAGGAGCCTTATTCCAGTTTCCTCAAATCTCTTCCTTATGCGCTCTTGGCCCCTTTCACTTGCAACAGACCACAGAAGTTAATCTGTCCTAATGAGTACGGTGGCCTTGACAGAAACTACCTGTTCCTCTCATTTATGTTCTCCGACCACAATTACTTACGATCACTTGCTGCAGGCTATTTCGCTGTCCACAAGCTGGGAGAAACAATGTCACAGGATTTCGTAACTCGCACAGCACTTCGTCACCACACTTCTGTCGCACAAGATAATCGCTCGCACTAGCTCGTAAAACACAACAACAACTGCTTCACGGGTCACTCTTATATAGCAGGCCGGTGACTCAATAAATGGTTCTAGATCCATCCAGAGTCCACGGCTTCTCGATGTTTCCACCGCTGGTCCAGTCACGAATCTTCTGGACTATCCCTTTGTCTGTAGTAGCCCTGTTGCATAAGGCGCGCGCAATACAGGAGGCCAGCCACAGCTCAGCCCCTGGGGCAGTTGTGACTCAAGCGGCGAGCGATGACACAAACTCACAGCCGTAACACCACCCCCTTCCTAAAAAGGCTGATCGTCCCGATCAATCATTGGTCCGTCTGTGTCCCTCCGTAGGCTGCCAGGCGATCTCGATGCACGATCTTCATCTTCGCCCTCGGGCTCCGCTGGATCCTGTAGACGACATCGTTGATCCGTTTCACGACTCGGTACGGGCCCTCCCAGGACTTCTGCAGTTTGGGTGACAGGCCTTTCTTCCGTAATGGGTTGAAGAGCCAGACCAGGTCGTCCTCGTGGAATCCGCCGGCATCCGTCTGCTGGTCGTATCGGGTCTTCATTCTGTCGGTCTCGATCCGCAGTTTCCTCCTCGCGAACGCGTGCACGTCCTCCAGTTGGTCGACCAGTTCTTGACAATACTGGCTTACCGGGATCGGATCATTCCCAGGTCGGCCAAAGGCAAGATCGACAGGTAGACGGAGCTCCCTCCCAAACATGGCCCGGGCTGGTGTGCACCCGGTGGCTTCATGCACGGCGGCGCGTTAGGCCAGGAGAAATAGTGGAAGATGTTTGTCCCAATCCCTCTGGTGCTCGCTGACGACTATTCGAAGATGGTTCTCGATGGTGCGATTGAATCGCTCTACCATCCCGTCGGACTGAGGGTGTAGTGGCGTTGTCCTCGTCTTCCGGATTCCCAGCAGCTGGCATAGGTTCTGGAACACCTGCGACTCGAAGTTCCTCCCTTGGTCGGAGTGCAGCTCCAGGGGTACTCCGTACCGGCTGACGAATTCCTTCACCAGGGTCTCTGCAATCGTCGCAGCTTCTTGGTTAGGGAGCGCATACGCCTCCGGCCATTTGGTAAAGTAGTCGCTGACGACTAATATGTAGCGGTTCCCTGCCTCGCTTAACGGGAATGGCCCAGCAACATCGATGGCCACTCTCTCCATGGGGCCGCCCACGTTGTAGGGCTTCAGTGGACCCCGTCGTCTTCGTCCTGGGCCCTTGCTGGCTGCGCAATCGTGGCACCTCGCGCAGTGGTTCTCCACGTCTGTTCGGCATCCGATCCAGTAGAACCGCTCTCTCAGCTTCTCCAGGGTCTTCTTTATCCCTAGGTGTCCACCAGATGATCCTCCATGAACTTCCTTCAGGACTTCCTCCGTCATAGCCTTTGGAACGACGACTTGTTCCCGAGATGTCTTCCCGTCGGTGCTCTCCCAGGTACGGCAGATGAGGCCATCCCTTACAATCAGCGAGTCCCACTGTGCCCAGTAGGACTTAAACTTTGGGCTGCAGTCACTCACAATGTTCCACCCGGGTCTGGGGACACAGGCCCTCTTCCATTCGGCTATCAGTCCCAGGTCATCATCCTCTGCTTGTGCCCGCGTGAAAGATTCGCGGCTCCAGTTCCCTTGAAGTTCCACAGTAGTCCGTCGGCACAGTATCCCGGTGTTCTCCTCCCTTCGGGCACAGAAGGTGCAGTCTTCGGGGCACGGTCTTCGTGACAGGGCGTCGGCGTTAGAATGCAGTTGGCCTTTCCTGTGCTGAATCTCAAAGTTGTACTGTTGAAGTCTCTCTAACCACCGCGCGAGTTGACCCTCGGGCTGCTTGAAGTTCAGGAGCCACCGCAGGGATGCATGGTCGGTCCTGATGAGAAATTCTTGCCCGTACAGGTACTTGTGGAAGTGTTCAATGGTCTTCACGATGGCGAGCAGCTCCTTCCTGGTGACGCAGTAGTTCCTTTCTGGCTTTGACAAGGCCTTGCTGAAGTAGGCCACTACTCTCTCCTCGCCGTCCACTACTTGCGACAGGATCCCCCCTATGCCAAAGTCGCTGGCATCGGTATCGACGATGAACCTTGTTCCAGGTCTGGGGTAGGCCAGAATAGGCGCGGCGCACAGAGCCTGCTTGAGTTGTTCTAAGGCACTGTGGCATTCTGCTGTCCACGTGAAGAGTTGGTCCTTCTCAGTCAGTCGATGTAAAGGTTTGGCGATGTCGGCGAATCCTCTCACGAAGCGACGATAATAAGTGCAGAGTCCCAGGAAGCTTCGTAGTTGCGACTTGTCCTTCGGAACTGGCCACTCCCTCACAGCTGCGGTCTTCTCTGGGTCGGTGCGCACCCCTTCCTCGGAGACGATATGCCCAAGGTACTGGACCCGCTTCTGGAAGAGCTGACACTTCTTGGGGCTCAACTTCAGCTGGGCAGCCCGTAGCTTCAACAAGATCTCCTTCAGGTTGCTGTAGTGCTCCTCGAAGCTCCTCCCCAGAACGATGACGTCGTCTAGGTATACCAGGCAGGTCTTCCAGTGTAGTCCCCTCAGAATGGACTCCATTAGCCTTTCGAAGGTTGCAGGGGCGTTGCACAGACCGAATGGCATGACGGTGAACTGCCAGAGCCCGCTGCCCACAGAGAACGCCGTTTTCTCGCGGTCCTTCGGGTGGACCTCCACCTGCCAGTAGCCACTCTTCAAATCCAAGGTGGAGAACCATCTTGATCCTGATATGGTGTCCAGCGTGTCGTCGATCCGGGGTAGAGGGTAGCTGTCCTTTTTCGTGACGTCGTTCACCCGCCTGTAGTCCACGCAGAACCTGGTGGAGCCGTCCTTCTTCTTCACTAGCACGACCGGAGAACTCCAAGGACTATGTGATGGCTCGATCACCCCTTGCTCCTTCATCTCTTCTACCATCCGGTCGACTTCGGCTTGCTTGGCGAGCGGGACACGTCGGAATGGGGCCCTTATCGGTGCGCTGTCCCCAACGTCGATTCTGTGCTGGACCAAGCTTGTCCTGCCGAAGTCTTTGCTCCCCACGGAGAAGACATCCTGGAATTCGCGTAGCAGGTCCTGAAGTTGGCGTGATTGCTCTTCGTCTAGATGGTCCTGGGATCCTTGGTACAGCTTCTGTAGTTCTTCTGGCAGGGCGCGTCTTCTTCGGTTGTCCGTCTGCAGGTGTCCGTCCGTCGTATCTGTGATGCGGGCAATCCAGGTAACGGGCTCGCAGACTCCTAGGTTGGTGTCCCGGTGAACCGTAATGTCGTAGTCGTTCAAGTTGGACAGGCGGACGTACGGCCGAGACGTCGTGTTGATGAGGGTCTTGGCAACTAGCAACCCTTTTGTCTGGATGTCCTCATATTTTGGTTCGATGACAGCCGCCACTCCCTCAGCTGTTCCGTCGACAATTACGGCAGCGCTGACTTCCGTCCTGGCGGGAACGATGACGTCCTCTCTCAGCCTTACTCGTCGTGCGGCGACGGCCTCGTGTGCTGGTCGCAAAGCAAGTTCCTCCCTTCCGAAGTGCAGAGTGTTGGTACTCAGATCCAAGATGATGTTGTTCTGGTCCAGGAAGTCCAGTCCGATGATCACTTCATTTGATACGTCAGCCACAAGCACTGGATGCTTTATCGCCCGTCGACCAATGACGAACTCCAGTGATGCTTCGCCATGTACCGGTGCGGTCTCTCCGGTCGCGGTTATTAGCTGGAGGTTCCTTTGTGTGGGTTGCACTCTCCACTTCGGGATCACGGTGGGGCTGACGATGGTCCTCGATGCTCCCGTGTCGATTAGCATGGGCCAGCTCACTCCGTTGATGAATCCGTCGACCATCAGGCTGCTTTTATCCCTCCGTAACTGCGTCACACGAACTTGGACTGCCGGGGCTTGAGCCAACCTTCGCCCCTCATGGCTGGCTGATACTTGCTTTCCTGGGCCGCGCGGTTTCCCTACGACTGACTGTCCCGACGGAAACTCTTGGCGGCGGCGATCACCGCAGTCCTTGCTCAGGTGGCCTCTCTTACGGCAGGTCCAGCAGGTTGGTAGTCCTCTTCCGGGCCGCCTCACCGGATGTCCTTCGGCTAAGTTTTTGTTGGTGGTACTGCGACTCTTGAAGAACCAGTCTAGCACCTCCATCAGTTCATCGGCCAGGGGCTTGGTCTTGTTGGCTTCGGCTGGTTCGTCAACGTCCACCTGACGCACCCGCGCGCACATTCTAGATACCTGCTTTGCCGTCTCGAACTCAAGTGCGTGGCTCAGCGCATCTGCCAGGGTCTTATTGCGCGCAAGACGCAGCGCCTGTTGAGTGTCCGAGTCCCGTAGCCCGTCGGTGAAAGTCTGCGTCGCTATCTGCTCCAGAAAGTCGGCCGGCGCTGTTGGGTAGGCGAGCCTTACGAGGCGTGCGATGTCCATCTCGAACTCCTGCAGGGTTTCCGCGTTCTTCTGTACCCGGGTCCGGAGCTGCATCTGGTAGGCCTGCTGAAGATGGCTATCTCCATATCGGGACTCCATATGGGCGATCAGTGAAGCGTAGTCCTGGGATCCAGTCGGGATGGCCTGAAGGACGTTAAGGGCGTCCCCTCTCAGCGCTACAATGAGAGCTGTAGCCTTTTCCGTGCTGTTCCAGTTGTTTATGGAACAGGCTGCCTCGAACTGACGTAAATAGGTGCTCCACGGGACCTTTCCGTCGAAGGTTGGGGGCGTCACTCTGCTCTGTCCCGTTCCTGGTGTCCCCGGTGTACCTGTGGGCGGGCGTCGGCGCAGCTCGGCAACTTCCTCTTGAAGAGCGTTGACTTTCTCTTCCACCCCCGTGAGTGGGCGTCGGCGCAGCTCGGCTACTTCCTCTTGTAGGGCTTTGACTCTCTCATCCGCCCCGGTCGGCGGGCGTCGGCGCAGCTCGGCGACTTCCTCTTGTAGGGCTTTGAATCTATCTTCCATCCCTGTCGGCGGGTGTCGGCGCAGCTCAGCAAATTCCTTTTGTAGAGCGTTAAATCGCTCTTCCACCCCCGTCAGCGGGCGTCGGCGTAGCTCAGCAACTTCTTCTTTTAAGGCGTCGAACTTCTTTTCCACTGCCGTGACTTCCTCACGCAGACCCAGTTCTAATTTCTTCAAGTCCTGTGCTAACTTATTCTGCCCGTCTTCCATCTTCTTCTGGCCGTCCTCTATCTTCTTGGTTAAATTCTTCTGGCCATCTTCTAATTTAGCAGTTAGGTCCTCGGCTAACTTCTTCTGGCCGTCCTCCATCTTCTTCTGGCCGTCCTCCATCTTCTTCAGGTCCTCCGCTAACTTATTTTGACCGTCTTCCATCTTCTTCTGGCCGTCTTCTAATTTGCAAGTTAGCTCCCTGGTTAAATTCTTCTGGCCATCTTCTAATTTAGCAGTTAGGTCCTCGGCTAACTTCTTCTGGCCGTCCTCCATCTTCTTCTGGCCGTCCTCCATCTTCTTCAGGTCCTCCGCTAACTTATTTTGGCTGTCCTTCAGGTCCTCTGCTAACTTCTTCTGGCCATCCTCCATCTTCTTCTGGCCGTCTTCCATTTTGGCAGTTAGGTCCTTGGTTAAATTCTTCTGGCCGTCCTCCATCTTGGTTTCCATGCCATTTAACTTTTCTAGCAGTGCTGCCAATTTCTCCTCCATTTTAGTTGTTTGTCTTGTAAAGGGCATGCACTCACAGGAAAATTAGAGAAAATGACCTGCTCGGGTTTTGAAACCAGGACCGTCAGGTGTTGTGCTTGAGTTCGTAATCCCACTTCTGACACCAATTGTTACGTGCCACCCCCTAGTGGCACTTATGTTAACTGGATTACGGTGGGGGTACAAAGCACAACACCAATTACAGCTTAAAGAAATAATTAACTTTATTGCGGCCAGAAAATTACACTAGTCAGCAAATACAAGCAATTAGGAGCCTTATTCCAGTTTCCTCAAATCTCTTCCTTATGCGCTCTTGGCCCCTTTCACTTGCAACAGACCACAGAAGTTAATCTGTCCTAATGAGTACGGTGGCCTTGACAGAAACTACCTGTTCCTCTCATTTATGTTCTCCGACCACAATTACTTACGATCACTTGCTGCAGGCTATTTCGCTGTCCACAAGCTGGGAGAAACAATGTCACAGGATTTCGTAACTCGCACAGCACTTCGTCACCACACTTCTGTCGCACAAGATAATCGCTCGCACTAGCTCGTAAAACACAACAACAACTGCTTCACGGGTCACTCTTATATAGCAGGCCGGTGACTCAATAAATGGTTCTAGATCCATCCAGAGTCCACGGCTTCTCGATGTTTCCACCGCTGGTCCAGTCACGAATCTTCTGGACTATCCCTTTGTCTGTAGTAGCCCTGTTGCATAAGGCGCGCGCAATACAGGAGGCCAGCCACAGCTCAGCCCCTGGGGCAGTTGTGACTCAAGCGGCGAGCGATGACACAAACTCACAGCCGTAACAATATATTCTTTTCGATCCATAAAATTAAACTTCTATACAAAACTATATGTATTTTGCCATCTATTGGATCTGGGGTGAACTATGCAATGACAAGTTAGCAACGTGGGACTAAAAGTCCAAACAGTTCCGTAAACAGTTGCTAGATGGCGTTAGTGCGGTGGTAGGTTTGCATTTTATTTCGTTTAGTAGTATGGAAATCTCATTCTTTGTTTCCTTCATCAGTTCACTTATTGCCGGTTTTCAATTTAGAATATGCTCGTTAACCTACCACTAACAAGGAATTACGTTAAATGGCCAAATCTGGACACTGAACTCTCTAAAACATATTTAATGTGGCGGGAATGCGCATCTCACAATCTACGCATGCGCGAGAGCCGTAAATCTTATTTAAGTAATTGCGAACCCGAATGGCCTTAGCGGTTTGCTGATGTAAAATCCTGGTAGAGGCCAGCCACTTTAAAGATGCTTTAGAGAGTTGAGTGGCCATATTTGGCCATTTAACGTAATAACTTGTTAGTGGTAAGTTAACGGGCATATTCTAAATTGAAAACCGGCAAGAAGTGAACTGATGAAAGAAGCAAAGAGAGAGATTTCCTTACTACTCAAGTGACTCCTTATCCCGGGAGTCATTCGGTCGCCAGAGCCTCGTTAGTCTAAAGCAGGGTGCACCGCGTGCAGGTGAGGTTGACATTTGAGTAGGATTCCTACTCCTTGCATCCCCAACTACTCTACCACTAGCATCTCTACAAGCACTAATACTACCAACCAGAACTACTAAAAGCACTAATACTACTCAACAGCACTACAACAAGCAATACTATTACTAGGACAAGAATAAAACTATTCCTACTATAAAAACTACTACTACAAGCATTACTACTAGCCTATCTCCCTTTAGATGACCTCACTGTCCGGCCCCATAAAACAACAACTAGTTCTACCTTTAACTACCACTATGACTACAACTAAAAAGAAGTAGCATTTAGCGTCAGTTAGTGGTAGTAGGTGGAAGTTAGTGGTAGTCGTAGTGGATGGATGCGTGTGATTGAAAGGCCTGCCAGAGGCCTCACATTCATGTAGCTTACAGAGAAATTAATCTCGTGCCAGTGGCTTTGCAAAGCCTACAAAGAAACTAATCTCGTGCCAGAGGCTTTGCTAATTTTTTGCGGCTTACAAGGAAATTAATCCCGTGCCAGAGGCCGTTCATGAATGGCACCTCCAGAGGCCTCTCAATCACATGCCTTCACCCACTATGACTACCACTAGCTACCGCTAGCTGCCACTAACTAACGCAAAATACTACTACTACTACTAATAATAATAATACTACAACAACTACTACAACTACTACTACTACTACTAATAATAATAATAATAATACTACAACAACTACTACTAATACTACAACAACTACTAATACTTCTACAACTACTACCAGTACTACCACTACTACTACTAATACTACAACAACTACTAATACTTCTACAACTACTACCAGTACTACCACTACTACTACTAATACTACAACTACAACAACTACTACTACCAGTACTACCAGTACTACTACTACTACTATTACTACTAACACTTCTATTAAAAGCACTACGCACTGCTGCTCTACAAAAGACAGCAAGGTTACCTTTTTTTTTTTTTTTTTTTTTGCGTGGGAATGTGGGAAATCTTGCCTAAGACATTTGTGGGGGTCCGCACTCCACAATAGTGTGGGATTCTTACCCACTAAAACCCACACACCCTTCTCCCACGACGTATGTCTTCACCCCGGAACCAGTTGGGCTTTACAGTATTTCAGGGGTGTGTCATCGGAAAATACTTTTTTTTTAGCGTATGGCTTTTAGTGCCGGGAGTGTCCGAGGTCATGTTCGGCTCGCCAGTTTTTGTAGCTGCTTCGAGACGGACACCCAATGGGTGAGCTACAAGTACCGTTGGGGAGGGAAGTTGGAAGGTAGCGGCTGTGGCCTATAGTTATGGACCAACGCCGGCATTTGCCTCGAAGGAAGATGGGAAACCACAGAAGACCATCTTCAAGATTGCCGGCGGGGAGATTCGAACCTCCTCGCCTACCGGATGTGAGCGACTGCCAGCAGTCATGCCGTAACGACCACGGCTAACTCACCCGGTATTCTGATATTGAGAAACGATCATATTATTTAAACTTCGTATTATATATTCTTTTCGATCCATAAAATTAAACTTCTATACAAAACTATATGTATTTTGCCATCTATTGGATCTGGGGTGAACTATGCAATGACAAGTTAGCAACGTGGGACTAAAAGTCCAAACAGTTCCGTAAACAGTTGCTAGATGGCGTTAGTGCGGTGGTAGGTTTGCATTTTATTTCGTTTAGTAGTATGGAAATCTCATTCTTTGTTTCCTTCATCAGTTCACTTATTGCCGGTTTTCAATTTAGAATATGCTCGTTAACCTACCACTAACAAGGAATTACGTTAAATGGCCAAATCTGGACACTGAACTCTCAAAAACATATTTAATGTGGCGGAAATGCGCATCTCACAATCTACGCATGCGCGAGAGCCGTAAATCTTATTTAAGTAATTGCGAACCCGAATGGCCTTAGCGGTTTGCTGATGTAAAATCCTGGTAGAGGCCAGCCACTTTAAAGATGCTTTAGAGAGTTGAGTGGCCATATTTGGCCATTTAACGTAATAACTTGTTAGTGGTAAGTTAACGGGCATATTCTAAATTGAAAACCGGCAAGAAGTGAACTGATGAAAGAAACAAAGAGAGAGATTTCCTTACTACTCAAGTGACTCCTTATCCCGGGAGTCATTCGGTCGCCAGAGCCTCGTTAGTCTAAAGCAGGGTGCACCGCGTGCAGGTGAGGTTGACATTTGAGTAGGATTCCTACTCCTTGCATCCCCAACTACTCTACCACTAGCATCTCTACAAGCACTAATACTACCAACCAGAACTACTAAAAGCACTAATACTACTCAACAGCACTACAACAAGCAATACTATTACTAGGACAAGAATAAAACTATTCCTACTATAAAAACTACTACTACAAGCATTACTACTAGCCTATCTCCCTTTAGATGACCTCACTGTCCGGCCCCATAAAACAACAACTAGTACTACCTTTAACTACCACTATGACTACAATTAAAAAGAAGTAGCATTTAGCGTCAGTTAGTGGTAGTAGGTGGAAGTTAGTGGTAGTCGTAGTGGGTGGATGCGTGTGATTGAAAGGCCTGCCAGAGGCCTCACATTCATGTAGCTTACAGAGAAATTAATCTCGTGCCAGTGGCTTTGCAAAGCCTACAAAGAAACTAATCTCGTGCCAGAGGCTTTGCTAATTTTTTGCGGCATACAAGGAAATTAATCCCGTGCCAGAGGCCGTTCATGAATGGCACCTCCAGAGGCCTCTCAATCACATGCCTTCACCCACTATGACTACCACTAGCTACCGCTAGCTGCCACTAACTAACGCAAAATACTACTACTACTACTAATAATAATACTACAACAACTACTACAACTACTACTACTACTACTACTAATAATAATAATAATACTACAACAACTACTACTAATACTACAACAACTACTAATACTTCTACAACTACTACCAGTACTACCACTACTACTACTAATACTACAACTACAACAACTACTACTACCAGTACTACTACTACTACTATTACTACTAACACTTCTATTAAAAGCACTACGCACTGCTGCTCTACAAAAGACAGCAAGGTTACCTTTTTTTTTTTTTTTTTTTTTGCGTGGGAATGTGGGAAATCTTGCCTAAGACATTTGTGGGGGTCCGCACTCCACAATAGTGTGGGATTCTTACCCACTAAAACCCACACACCCTTCTCCCACGACGTATGTCTTCACCCCGGAACCAGTTGGGCTTTACAGTATTTCAGGGGTGTGTCATCGGAAAATACTTTTTTTTAGCGTATGGCTTTTAGTGCCGGGAGTGTCCGAGGTCATGTTCGGCTCGCCAGTTTTTGTAGCTGCTTCGAGACGGACACCCAATGGGTGAGCTACAAGTACCGTTGGGGAGGGAAGTTGGAAGGTAGCGGCTGTGGCCTATAGTTATGGACCAACGCCGGCATTTGCCTCGAAGGAAGATGGGAAAACACAGAAGACCATCTTCAAGATTGCCGGCGGGGGGATTCGAACCTCCTCGCCTACCGGATGTGAGCGACTGCCAGCAGTCATGCCGTAACGACCACGGCTAACTCACCCGGTATTCTGATATTGAGAAACGATCATATTATTTAAACTTCGTATTATATATTCTTTTCGATCCATAAAATTAAACTTCTATACAAAACTATATGTATTTTGCCATCTATTGGATCTGGGGTGAACTATGCAATGACAAGTTAGCAACGTGGGACTAAAAGTCCAAACAGTTCCGTAAACAGTTGCTAGATGGCGTTAGTGCGGTGGTAGGTTTGCATTTTATTTCGTTTAGTAGTATGGAAATCTCATTCTTTGTTTCCTTCATCAGTTCACTTATTGCCGGTTTTCAATTTAGAATATGCTCGTTAACCTACCACTAACAAGGAATTACGTTAAATGGCCAAATCTGGACACTGAACTCTCTAAAACATATTTAATGTGGCGGGAATGCGCATCTCACAATCTACGCATGCGCGAGAGCCGTAAATCTTATTTAAGTAATTGCGAACCCGAATGGCCTTAGCGGTTTGCTGATGTAAAATCCTGGTAGAGGCCAGCCACTTTAAATGTATGTATTCTTTATTGTCAGACAGATAGACTCCACTAGTGACAATAGAGAGTTGAGTGGCCATATTTGGCCATTTAACGTAATAACTTGTTAGTGGTAAGTTAACGGGCATATTCTAAATTGAAAACCGGCAAGAAGTGAACTGATGAAAGAAACAAAGAGAGAGATTTCCTTACTACTCAAGTGACTCCTTATCCCGGGAGTCATTCGGTCGCCAGAGCCTCGTTAGTCTAAAGCAGGGTGCACCGCGTGCAGGTGAGGTTGACATTTGAGTAGGATTCCTACTCCTTGCATCCCCAACTACTCTACCACTAGCATCTCTACAAGCACTAATACTACCAACCAGAACTACTAAAAGCACTAATACTACTCAACAGCACTACAACAAGCAATACTATTACTAGGACAAGAATAAAACTATTCCTACTATAAAAACTACTACTACAAGCATTACTACTAGCCTATCTCCCTTTAGATGACCTCACTGTCCGGCCCCATAAAACAACAACTAGTACTACCTTTAACTACCACTATGACTACAACTAAAAAGAAGTAGCATTTAGCGTCAGTTAGTGGTAGTAGGTGGAAGTTAGTGGTAGTCGTAGTGGGTGGATGCGTGTGATTGAAAGGCCTGCCAGAGGCCTCACATTCATGTAGCTTACAGAGAAATTAATCTCGTGCCAGTGGCTTTGCAAAGCCTACAAAGAAACTAATCTCGTGCCAGAGGCTTTGCTAATTTTTTGCGGCTTACAAGGAAATTAATCCCGTGCCAGAGGCCGTTCATGAATGGCACCTCCAGAGGCCTCTCAATCACATGCCTTCACCCACTATGACTACCACTAGCTACGGCTAGCTGCCACTAACTAACGCAAAATACTACTACTACTACTACTAATAATAATAATACTACAACAACTACTACAACTACTACTACTACTACTACTACTAATAATAATAATAATACTACAACAACTACTACAACTACTACTAATACTACAACAACTACTAATACTTCTACAACTACTACCAGTACTACCACTACTACTACTAATACTACAACTACAACAACTACTACTACCAGTACTACCACTACTACTACTACTATTACTACTAACACTTCTATTAAAAGCACTACGCACTGCTCCTCTACAAAAGACAGCAAGGTTACCTTTTTTTTTTTTTTTTGCGTGGGAATGTGGGAAATCTTGCCTAAGACATTTGTGGGGGTCCGCACTCCACAATAGTGTGGGATTCTTACCCACTAAAACCCACACACCCTTCTCCCACGACGTATGTCTTCACCCCGGAACCAGTTGGGCTTTACAGTATTTCAGGGGTGTGTCATCGGAAAATACTTTTTTTAGCGTATGGCTTTTAGTGCCGGGAGTGTCCGAGGTCATGTTCGGCTCGCCAGTTTTTGTAGCTGCTTCGAGACGGACACCCAATGGGTGAGCTACAAGTACCGTTGGGGAGGGAAGTTGGAAGGTAGCGGCTGTGGCCTATAGTTATGGACCAACGCCGGCATTTGCCTCGAAGGAAGATGGGAAACCACAGAAGACCATCTTCAAGATTGCCGGCGGGGGGATTCGAACCTCCTCGCCTACCGGATGTGAGTGACTGCCAGCAGTCATGCCGTAACGACCACGGCTAACTCACCCGGTATTCTGATATTGAGAAACGATCATATTATTTAAACTTCGTATTATATATTCTTTTCGATCCATAAAATTAAACTTCTATACAAAACTATATGTATTTTGCCATCTATTGGATCTGGGGTGAACTATGCAATGACAAGTTAGCAACGTGGGACTAAAAGTCCAAACAGTTCCGTAAACAGTTGCTAGATGGCGTTAGTGCGGTGGTAGGTTTGCATTTTATTTCGTTTAGTAGTATGGAAATCTCATTCTTTGTTTCCTTCATCAGTTCACTTATTGCCGGTTTTCAATTTAGAATATGCTCGTTAACCTACCACTAACAAGGAATTACGTTAATTGGCCAAATCTGGACACTGAACTCTCTAAAACATATTTAATGTGGCGGGAATGCGCATCTCACAATCTACGCATGCGCGAGAGCCGTAAATCTTATTTAAGTAATTGCGAACCCGAATGGCCTTAGCGGTTTGCTGATGTAAAATCCTGGTAGAGGCCAGCCACTTTAAAGATGCTTTAGAGAGTTGAGTGGCCATATTTGGCCATTTAACGTAATAACTTGTTAGTGGTAAGTTAACGGGCATATTCTAAATTGAAAACCGGCAAGAAGTGAACTGATGAAAGAAACAAAGAGAGAGATTTCCTTACTACTCAAGTGACTCCTTATCCCGGGAGTCATTCGGTCGCCAGAGCCTCGTTAGTCTAAAGCAGGGTGCACCGCGTGCAGGTGAGGTTGACATTTGAGTAGGATTCCTACTCCTTGCATCCCCAACTACTCTACCACTAGCATCTCTACAAGCACTAATACTACCAACCAGAACTACTAAAAGCACTAATACTACTCAACAGCACTACAACAAGCAATACTATTACTAGGACAAGAATAAAACTATTCCTACTATAAAAACTACTACTACAAGCATTACTACTAGCCTATCTCCCTTTAGATGACCTCACTGTCCGGCCCCATAAAACAACAACTAGTACTACCTTTAACTACCACTATGACTACAACTAAAAAGAAGTAGCATTTAGCGTCAGTTAGTGGTAGTAGGTGGAAGTTAGTGGTAGTCGTAGTGGGTGGATGCGTGTGATTGAAAGGCCTGCCAGAGGCCTCACATTCATGTAGCTTACAGAGAAATTAATCTCGTGCCAGTGGCTTTGCAAAGCCTACAAAGAAACTAATCTCGTGCCAGAGGCTTTGCTAATTTTTTGCGGCTTACAAGGAAATTAATCCCGTGCCAGAGGCCGTTCATGAATGGCACCTCCAGAGGCCTCTCAATCACATGCCTTCACCCACTATGACTACCACTAGCTACCGCTAGCTGCCACTAACTAACGCAAAATACTACTACTACTACTACTAATAATAATAATACTACAACAACTACTACAACTACTACTACTACTACTAATAATAATAATAATACTACAACAACTACTACTAATACTACAACAACTACTAATACTTCTACAACTACTACCAGTACTACCACTACTACTACTAATACTACAACTACAACAACTACTACTACCAGTACTACTACTACTACTATTACTACTAACACTTCTATTAAAAGCACTACGCACTGCTGCTCTACAAAAGACAGCAAGGTTACCTTTTTTTTTTTTTTTTTTGCGTGGGAATGTGGGAAATCTTGCCTAAGACATTTGTGGGGGTCCGCACTCCACAATAGTGTGGGATTCTTACCCACTAAAACCCACACACCCTTCTCCCACGACGTATGTCTTCACCCCGGAACCAGTTGGGCTTTACAGTATTTCAGGGGTGTGTCATCGGAAAATACTTTTTTTTAGCGTATGGCTTTTAGTGCCGGGAGTGTCCGAGGTCATGTTCGGCTCGCCAGTTTTTGTAGCTGCTTCGAGACGGACACCCAATGGGTGAGCTACAAGTACCGTTGGGGAGGGAAGTTGGAAGGTAGCGGCTGTGGCCTATAGTTATGGACCAACGCCGGCATTTGCCTCGAAGGAAGATGGGAAACCACAGAAGACCATCTTCAAGATTGCCGGCGGGGGGATTCGAACCTCCTCGCCTACCGGATGTGAGCGACTGCCAGCAGTCATGCCGTAACGACCACGGCTAACTCACCCGGTATTCTGATATTGAGAAACGATCATATTATTTAAACTTCGTATTATATATTCTTTTCGATCCATAAAATTAAACTTCTATACAAAACTATATGTATTTTGCCATCTATTGGATCTGGGGTGAACTATGCAATGACAAGTTAGCAACGTGGGACTAAAAGTCCAAACAGTTCCGTAAACAGTTGCTAGATGGCGTTAGTGCGGTGGTAGGTTTGCATTTTATTTCGTTTAGTAGTATGGAAATCTCATTCTTTGTTTCCTTCATCAGTTCACTTATTGCCGGTTTTCAATTTAGAATATGCTCGTTAACCTACCACTAACAAGGAATTACGTTAAATGGCCAAATCTGGACACTGAACTCTCTAAAACATATTTAATGTGGCGGGAATGCGCATCTCACAATCTACGCATGCGCGAGAGCCGTAAATCTTATTTAAGTAATTGCGAACCCGAATGGCCTTAGCGGTTTGCTGATGTAAAATCCTGGTAGAGGCCAGCCACTTTAAAGATGCTTTAGAGAGTTGAGTGGCCATATTTGGCCATTTAACGTAATAACTTGTTAGTGGTAAGTTAACGGGCATATTCTAAATTGAAAACCGGCAAGAAGTTAACTGATGAAAGAAACAAAGAGAGAGATTTCCTTACTACTCAAGTGACTCCTTATCCCGGGAGTCATTCGGTCGCCAGAGCCTCGTTAGTCTAAAGCAGGGTGCACCGCGTGCAGGTGAGGTTGACATTTGAGTAGGATTCCTACTCCTTGCATCCCCAACTACTCTACCACTAGCATCTCTACAAGCACTAATACTACCAACCAGAACTACTAAAAGCACTAATACTACTCAACAGCACTACAACAAGCAATACTATTACTAGGACAAGAATAAAACTATTCCTACTATAAAAACTACTACTACAAGCATTACTACTAGCCTATCTCCCTTTAGATGACCTCACTGTCCGGCCCCATAAAACAACAACTAGTACTACCTTTAACTACCACTATGACTACAACTAAAAAGAAGTAGCATTTAGCGTCAGTTAGTGGTAGTAGGTGGAAGTTAGTGGTAGTCGTAGTGGGTGGATGCGTGTGATTGAAAGGCCTGCCAGAGGCCTCACATTCATGTAGCTTACAGAGAAATTAATCTCGTGCCAGTGGCTTTGCAAAGCCTACAAAGAAACTAATCTCGTGCCAGAGGCTTTGCTAATTTTTTGCGGCTTACAAGGAAATTAATCCCGTGCCAGAGGCCGTTCATAAATGGCACCTCCAGAGGCCTCTCAATCACATGCCTTCACACACTATGACTACCACTAGCTACCGCTAGCTGCCACTAACTAACGCAAAATACTACTACTACTACTAATAATAATAATACTACAACAACTACTACAACTACTACTACTACTACTACTAATAATAATAATAATAATAATAATACTACAACAACTACTACAACTACTACTAATACTACAACAACTACTAATACTTCTACAACTACTACCAGTACTACCACTACTACTACTAATACTACAACTACAACAACTACTACTACCAGTACTACCAGTACTACTACTACTACTATTACTACTAACACTTCTATTAAAAGCACTACGCACTGCTGCTCTACAAAAGACAGCAAGGTTACCTTTTTTTTTTTTTTTGCGTGGGAATGTGGGAAATCTTGCCTAAGACATTTGTGGGGGTCCGCACTCCACAATAGTGTGGGATTCTTACCCACTAAAACCCACACACCCTTCTCCCACGACGTATGTCTTCACCCCGGAACCAGTTGGGCTTTACAGTATTTCAGGGGTGTGTCATCCGAAAATACTTTTTTTAGCGTATGGCTTTTAGTGCCGGGAGTGTCCGAGGTCATGTTCGGCTCGCCAGTTTTTGTAGCTGCTTCGAGACGGACACCCAATGGGTGAGCTACAAGTACCGTTGGGGAGGGAAGTTGGAAGGTAGCGGCTGTGGCCTATAGTTATGGACCAACGCCGGCATTTGCCTCGAAGGAAGATGGGAAACCACAGAAGACCATCTTCAAGATTGCCGGCGGGGGGATTCGAACCTCCTCGCCTACCGGATGTGAGCGACTGCCAGCAGTCATGCCGTAACGACCACGGCTAACTCACCCGGTATTCTGATATTGAGAAACGATCATATTATTTAAACTTCGTATTATATATTCTTTTCGATCCATAAAATTAAACTTCTATACAAAACTATATGTATTTTGCCATCTATTGGATCTGGGGTGAACTATGCAATGACAAGTTAGCAACGTGGGACTAAAAGTCCAAACAGTTCCGTAAACAGTTGCTAGATGGCGTTAGTGCGGTGGTAGGTTTGCATTTTATTTCGTTTAGTAGTATGGAAATCTCATTCTTTGTTTCCTTCATCAGTTCACTTATTGCCGGTTTTCAATTTAGAATATGCTCGTTAACCTACCACTAACAAGGAATTACGTTAAATGGCCAAATCTGGACACTGAACTCTCTAAAACATATTTAATGTGGCGGGAATGCGCATCTCACAATCTACGCATGCGCGAGAGCCGTAAATCTTATTTAAGTAATTGCGAACCCGAATGGCCTTAGCGGTTTGCTGATGTAAAATCCTGGTAGAGGCCAGCCACTTTAAAGATGCTTTAGAGAGTTGAGTGGCCATATTTGGCCATTTAACGTAATAACTTGTTAGTGGTAAGTTAACGGGCATATTCTAAATTGAAAACCGGCAAGAAGTGAACTGATGAAAGAAACAAAGAGAGAGATTTCCTTACTACTCAAGTGACTCCTTATCCCGGGAGTCATTCGGTCGCCAGAGCCTCGTTAGTCTAAAGCAGGGTGCACCGCGTGCAGGTGAGGTTGACATTTGAGTAGGATTCCTACTCCTTGCATCCCCAACTACTCTACCACTAGCATCTCTACAAGCACTAATACTACCAACCAGAACTACTAAAAGCACTAATACTACTCAACAGCACTACAACAAGCAATACTATTACTAGGACAAGAATAAAACTATTCCTACTATAAAAACTACTACTACAAGCATTACTACTAGCCTATCTCCCTTTAGATGACCTCACTGTCCGGCCCCATAAAACAACAACTAGTACTACCTTTAACTACCACTATGACTACAACTAAAAAGAAGTAGCATTTAGCGTCAGTTAGTGGTAGTAGGTGGAAGTTAGTGGTAGTCGTAGTGGGTGGATGCGTGTGATTGAAAGGCCTGCCAGAGGCCTCACATTCATGTAGCTTACAGAGAAATTAATCTCGTGCCAGTGGCTTTGCAAAGCCTACAAAGAAACTAATCTCGTGCCAGAGGCTTTGCTAATTCTTTGCGGCTTACAAGGAAATTAATCCCGTGCCAGAGGCCGTTCATGAATGGCACCTCCAGAGGCCTCTCAATTACATGCCTTCACACACTATGACTACCACTAGCTACCGCTAGCTGCCACTAACTAACGCAAAATACTACTACTACTAATAATAATAATAATACTACAACAACTACTACAACTACTACTACTACTAATAATAATAATAATAATAATAATACTACAACAACTACTACTAATACTACAACAACTACTAATACTTCTACAACTACTACCAGTACTACCACTACTACTACTAATACTACAACTACAACAACTACTACTACCAGTACTACCAGTACTACTACTACTACTATTACTACTAACACTTCTATTAAAAGCACTACGCACTGCTGCTCTACAAAAGACAGCAAGGTTACCTTTTTTTTTTTTTTTTTTTTTTGCGTGGGAATGTGGGAAATCTTGCCTAAGACATTTGTGGGGGTCCGCACTCCACAATAGTGTGGGATTCTTACCCACTAAAACCCACACACCCTTCTCCCACGACGTATGTCTTCACCCCGGAACCAGTTGGGCTTTACAGTATTTCAGGGGTGTGTCATCGGAAAATACTTTTTTTTAGCGTATGGCTTTTAGTGCCGGGAGTGTCCGAGGTCATGTTCGGCTCGCCAGTTTTTGTAGCTGCTTCGAGACGGACACCCAATGGGTGAGCTACAAGTACCGTTGGGGAGGGAAGTTGGAAGGTAGCGGCTGTGGCCTATAGTTATGGACCAACGCCGGCATTTGCCTCGAAGGAAGATGGGAAACCACAGAAGACCATCTTCAAGATTGCCGGCGGGGGGATTCGAACCTCCTCGCCTACCGGATGTGAGCGACTGCCAGCAGTCATGCCGTAACGACCACGGCTAACTCACCCGGTATTCTGATATTGAGAAACGATCATATTATTTAAACTTCGTATTATATATTCTTTTCGATCCATAAAATTAAACTTCTATACAAAACTATATGTATTTTGCCATCTATTGGATCTGGGGTGAACTATGCAATGACAAGTTAGCAACGTGGGACTAAAAGTCCAAACAGTTCCGTAAACAGTTGCTAGATGGCGTTAGTGCGGTGGTAGGTTTGCATTTTATTTCGTTTAGTAGTATGGAAATCTCATTCTTTGTTTCCTTCATCCGTTCACTTATTGCCGGTTTTCAATTTAGAATATGCTCGTTAACCTACCACTATCAAGGAATTACGTTAAATGGCCAAATCTGGACACTGAACTCTCTAAAACATATTTAATGTGGCGGGAATGCGCATCTCACAATCTACGCATGCGCGAGAGCCGTAAATCTTATTTAAGTAATTGCGAACCCGAATGGCCTTAGCGGTTTGCTGATGTAAAATCCTGGTAGAGGCCAGCCACTTTAAAGATGCTTTAGAGAGTTGAGTGGCCATATTTGGCCATTTAACGTAATAACTTGTTAGTGGTAAGTTAACGGGCATATTCTAAATTGAAAACCGGCAAGAAGTGAACTGATGAAAGAAACAAAGAGAGAGATTTCCTTACTACTCAAGTGACTCCTTATCCCGGGAGTCATTCGGTCGCCAGAGCCTCGTTAGTCTAAAGCAGGGTGCACCGCGTGCAGGTGAGGTTGACATTTGAGTAGGATTCCTACTCCTTGCATCCCCAACTACTCTACCACTAGCATCTCTACAAGCACTAATACTACCAACCAGAACTACTAAAAGCACTAATACTACTCAACAGCACTACAACAAGCAATACTATTACTAGGACAAGAATAAAACTATTCCTACTATAAAAACTACTACTACAAGCATTACTACTAGCCTATCTCCCTTTAGATGACCTCACTGTCCGGCCCCATAAAACAACAACTAGTACTACCTTTAACTACCACTATGACTACAACTAAAAAGAAGTAGCATTTAGCGTCAGTTAGTGGTAGTAGGTGGAAGTTAGTGGTAGTCGTAGTGGGTGGATGCGTGTGATTGAAAGGCCTGCCAGAGGCCTCACATTCATTTAGCTTACAGAGAAATTAATCTCGTGCCAGTGGCTTTGCAAAGCCTACAAAGAAACTAATCTCGTGCCAGAGGCTTTGCTAATTTTTTGCGGCTTACAAGGAAATTAATCCCGTGCCAGAGGCCGTTCATGAATGGCACCTCCAGAGGCCTCTCAATCACATGCCTTCACCCACTATGACTACCACTAGCTACCGCTAGCTGCCACTAACTAACGCAAAATACTACTACTACTACTAATAATAATAATACTACAACAACTACTACAACTACTACTACTACTACTACTAATGATAATAATAATAATACAACAACTACTACAACTACTACTAATACTACAACAACTACTAATACTTCTACAACTACTACCAGTACTACCACTACTACTACTAATACTACAACTACAACAACTACTACTACCAGTACTACCAGTACTACTACTACTACTATTACTACTAACACTTCTATTAAAAGCACTACGCACTGCTGCTCTACAAAAGACAGCAAGGTTACCTTTTTTTTTTTTTTTTTTTTTTGCGTGGGAATGTGGGAAATCTTGCCTAAGACATTTGTGGGGGTCCGCACTCCACAATAGTGTGGGATTCTTACCCACTAGAACCCACACACCCTTCTCCCACGACGTATGTCTTCACCCCGGAACCAGTTGGGCTTTACAGTATTTCAGGGGTGTGTCATCGGAAAATACTTTTTTTTAGCGTATGGCTTTTAGTGCCGGGAGTGTCCGAGGTCATGTTCGGCTCGCCAGTTTTTGTAGCTGCTTCGAGACGGACACCCAATGGGTGAGCTACAAGTACCGTTGGGGAGGGAAGTTGGAAGGTAGCGGCTGTGGCCTATAGTTATGGACCAACGCCGGCATTTGCCTCGAAGGAAGATGGGAAACCACAGAAGACCATCTTCAAGATTGCCGGCGGGGGGATTCGAACCTCCTCGCCTACCGGATGTGAGCGACTGCCAGCAGTCATGCCGTAACGACCACGGCTAACTCACCCGGTATTCTGATATTGAGAAACGATCATATTATTTAAACTTCGTATTATATTGTTACGTGCCACCCCCTAGTGGCACTTTTGTTAACTGGATTACGGTGGGGGGTACAAAGCACAATACCAATTACAGCTTAAAGAAATAATTAACTTTATTGCGGCCAGAAAATTACACTAGTCAGCAAATACAAGCAATTAGGAGCCTTATTCCAGTTTCCTCAAATCTCTTCCTTATGCGCTCTTGGCCCCTTTCACTTGCAACAGACCACAGAAGTTAATCTGTCCTAATGAGTACGGTGGCCTTGACAGAAACTACCTGTTCCTCTCATTTATGTTCTCCGACCACAATTACTTACGATCACTTGCTGCAGGCTATTTCGCTGTCCACAAGCTGGGAGAAACAATGTCACAGGATTTCGTAACTCGCACAGCACTTCGTCACCACACTTCTGTCGCACAAGATAATCGCTCGCACTAGCTCGTAAAACACAACAACAACTGCTTCACGGGTCACTCTTATATAGCAGGCCGGTGACTCAATAAATGGTTCTAGATCCATCCAGAGTCCACGGCTTCTCGATGTTTCCACCGCTGGTCCAGTCACGAATCTTCTGGACTATCCCTTTGTCTGTAGTAGCCCTGTTGCATAAGGCGCGCGCAATACAGGAGGCCAGCCACAGCTCAGCCCCTGGGGCAGTTGTGACTCAAGCGGCGAGCGATGACACAAACTCACAGCCGTAACACCACCCCCTTCCTAAAAAGGCTGATCGTCCCGATCAATCATTGGTCCGTCTGTGTCCCTCCGTAGGCTGCCAGGCGATCTCGATGCACGATCTTCATCTTCGCCCTCGGGCTCCGCTGGATCCTGTAGACGACATCGTTGATCCGTTTCACGACTCGGTACGGGCCCTCCCAGGACTTCTGCAGTTTGGGTGACAGGCCTTTCTTCCGTAATGGGTTGAAGAGCCAGACCAGGTCGTCCTCGTGGAATCCGCCGGCATCCGTCTGCTGGTCGTATCGGGTCTTCATTCTGTCGGTCTCGATCCGCAGTTTCCTCCTCGCGAACGCGTGCACGTCCTCCAGTTGGTCGACCAGTTCTTGACAATACTGGCTTACCGGGATCGGATCATTCCCAGGTCGGCCAAAGGCAAGATCGACAGGTAGACGGAGCTCCCTCCCAAACATGGCCCGGGCTGGTGTGCACCCGGTGGCTTCATGCACGGCGGCGCGGTAGGCCAGGAGAAATAGTGGAAGATGTTTGTCCCAATCCCTCTGGTGCTCGCTGACGACTATTCGAAGATGGTTCTCGATGGTGCGATTGAATCGCTCTACCATCCCGTCGGACTGAGGGTGTAGTGGCGTTGTCCTCGTCTTCCGGATTCCCAGCAGCTGGCATAGGTTCTGGAACACCTGCGACTCGAAGTTCCTCCCTTGGTCGGAGTGCAGCTCCAGGGGTACTCCGTACCGGCTGACGAATTCCTTCACCAGGGTCTCTGCAATCGTCGCAGCTTCTTGGTTAGGGAGCGCATACGCCTCCGGCCATTTGGTAAAGTAGTCGCTGACGACTAATATGTAGCGGTTCCCTGCCTCGCTTAACGGGAATGGCCCAGCAACATCGATGGCCACTCTCTCCATGGGGCCGCCCACGTTGTAGGGCTTCAGTGGACCCCGTCGTCTTCGTCCTGGGCCCTTGCTGGCTGCGCAATCGTGGCACCTCGCGCAGTGGTTCTCCACGTCTGTTCGGCATCCGATCCAGTAGAACCGCTCTCTCAGCTTCTCCAGGGTCTTCTTTATCCCTAGGTGTCCACCAGATGATCCTCCATGAACTTCCTTCAGGACTTCCTCCGTCATAGCCTTTGGAACGACGACTTGTTCCCGAGATGTCTTCCCGTCGGTGCTCTCCCAGGTACGGCAGATGAGGCCATCCCTTACAATCAGCGAGTCCCACTGTGCCCAGTAGGACTTAAACTTTGGGCTGCAGTCACTCACAATGTTCCACCCGGGTCTGGGGACACAGGCCCTCTTCCATTCGGCTATCAGTCCCAGGTCATCATCCTCTGCTTGTGCCCGCGTGAAAGATTCGCGGCTCCAGTTCCCTTGAAGTTCCACAGTAGTCCGTCGGCACAGTATCCCGGTGTTCTCCTCCCTTCGGGCACAGAAGGTGCAGTCTTCGGGGCACGGTCTTCGTGACAGGGCGTCGGCGTTAGAATGCAGTTGGCCTTTCCTGTGCTGAATCTCAAAGTTGTACTGTTGAAGTCTCTCTAACCACCGCGCGAGTTGACCCTCGGGCTGCTTGAAGTTCAGGAGCCACCGCAGGGATGCATGGTCGGTCCTGATGAGAAATTCTTGCCCGTACAGGTACTTGTGGAAGTGTTCAATGGTCTTCACGATGGCGAGCAGCTCCTTCCTGGTGACGCAGTAGTTCCTTTCTGGCTTTGACAAGGCCTTGCTGAAGTAGGCCACTACTCTCTCCTCGCCGTCCACTACTTGCGACAGGATCCCCCCTATGCCAAAGTCGCTGGCATCGGTATCGACGATGAACCTTGTTCCAGGTCTGGGGTAGGCCAGAATAGGCGCGGCGCACAGAGCCTGCTTGAGTTGTTCGAAGGCACTGTGGCATTCTGCTGTCCACGTGAAGAGTTGGTCCTTCTCAGTCAGTCGATGTAAAGGTTTGGCGATGTCGGCGAATCCTCTCACGAAGCGACGATAATAAGTGCAGAGTCCCAGGAAGCTTCGTAGTTGCGACTTGTCCTTCGGAACTGGCCACTCCCTCACAGCTGCGGTCTTCTCTGGGTCGGTGCGCACCCCTTCCTCGGAGACGATATGCCCAAGGTACTGGACCCGCTTCTGGAAGAGCTGACACTTCTTGGGGCTCAACTTCAGCTGGGCAGCCCGTAGCTTCAACAAGATCTCCTTCAGGTTGCTGTAGTGCTCCTCGAAGCTCCTCCCCAGAACGATGACGTCGTCTAGGTATACCAGGCAGGTCTTCCAGTGTAGTCCCCTCAGAATGGACTCCATTAGCCTTTCGAAGGTTGCAGGGGCGTTGCACAGACCGAATGGCATGACGGTGAACTGCCAGAGCCCGCTGCCCACAGAGAACGCCGTTTTCTCGCGGTCCTTCGGGTGGACCTCCACCTGCCAGTAGCCACTCTTCAAATCCAAGGTGGAGAACCATCTTGATCCTGATATGGTGTCCAGCGTGTCGTCGATCCGGGGTAGAGGGTAGCTGTCCTTTTTCGTGACGTCGTTCACCCGCCTGTAGTCCACGCAGAACCTGGTGGAGCCGTCCTTCTTCTTCACTAGCACGACCGGAGAACTCCAAGGACTATGTGATGGCTCGATCACCCCTTGCTCCTTCATCTCTTCTACCATCCGGTCGACTTCGGCTTGCTTGGCGAGCGGGACACGTCGGAATGGGGCCCTTATCGGTGCGCTGTCCCCAACGTCGATTCTGTGCTGGACCAAGCTTGTCCTGCCGAAGTCTTTGCTCCCCACGGAGAAGACATCCTGGAATTCGCGTAGCAGGTCCTGAAGTTGGCGTGATTGCTCTTCGTCTAGATGGTCCTGGGATCCTTGGTACAGCTTCTGTAGTTCTTCTGGCAGGGCGCGTCTTCTTCGGTTGTCCGTCTGCAGGTGTCCGTCCGTCGTATCTGTGATGCGGGCAATCCAGGTAACGGGCTCGCAGACTCCTAGGTTGGTGTCCCGGTGAACCGTAATGTCGTAGTCGTTCAAGTTGGACAGGCGGACGTACGGCCGAGACGTCGTGTTGATGAGGGTCTTGGCAACTAGCAACCCTTTTGTCTGGATGTCCTCATATTTTGGTTCGATGACAGCCGCCACTCCCTCAGCTGTTCCGTCGACAATTACGGCAGCGCTGACTTCCGTCCTGGCGGGAACGATGACGTCCTCTCTCAGCCTTACTCGTCGTGCGGCGACGGCCTCGTGTGCTGGTCGCAAAGCAAGTTCCTCCCTTCCGAAGTGCAGAGTGTTGGTACTCAGATCCAAGATGATGTTGTTCTGGTCCAGGAAGTCCAGTCCGATGATCACTTCATTTGATACGTCAGCCACAAGCACTGGATGCTTTATCGCCCGTCGACCAATGACGAACTCCAGTGATGCTTCGCCATGTACCGGTGCGGTCTCTCCGGTCGCGGTTATTAGCTGGAGGTTCCTTTGTGTGGGTTGCACTCTCCACTTCGGGATCACGGTGGGGCTGACGATGGTCCTCGATGCTCCCGTGTCGATTAGCATGGGCCAGCTCACTCCGTTGATGAATCCGTCGACCATCAGGCTGCTTTTATCCCTCCGTAACTGCGTCACACGAACTTGGACTGCCGGGGCTTGAGCCAACCTTCGCCCCTCATGGCTGGCTGATACTTGCTTTCCTGGGCCGCGCGGTTTCCCTACGACTGACTGTCCCGACGGAAACTCTTGGTGGCGGCGATCACCGCAGTCCTTGCTCAGGTGGCCTCTCTTACGGCAGGTCCAGCAGGTTGGTAGTCCTCTTCCGGGCCGCCTCACCGGGTGTCCTTCGGCTAAGTTTTTGTTGGTGGTACTGCGACTCTTGAAGAACCGGTCTAGCACCTCCATCAGTTCATCGGCCAGGGGCTTGGTCTTGTTGGCTTCGGCTGGTTCGTCAACGTCCACCTGACGCACCCGCGCGCACATTCTAGATACCTGCTTTGCCGTCTCGAACTCAAGTGCGTGGCTCAGCGCATCTGCCAGGGTCTTATTGCGCGCAAGACGCAGCGCCTGTTGAGTGTCCGAGTCCCGTAGCCCGTCGGTGAAAGTCTGCGTCGCTATCTGCTCCAGAAAGTCGGCCGGCGCTGTTGGGTAGGCGAGCCTTACGAGGCGTGCGATGTCCATCTCGAACTCCTGCAGGGTTTCCGCGTTCTTCTGTACCCGGGTCCGGAGCTGCATCTGGTAGGCCTGCTGAAGATGGCTATCTCCATATCGGGACTCCATATGGGCGATCAGTGAAGCGTAGTCCTGGGATCCAGTCGGGATGGCCTGAAGGACGTTAAGGGCGTCCCCTCTCAGCGCTACAATGAGAGCTGTAGCCTTTTCCGTGCTGTTCCAGTTGTTTATGGAACAGGCTGCCTCGAACTGACGTAAATAGGTGCTCCACGGGACCTTTCCGTCGAAGGTTGGGGGCGTCACTCTGCTCTGTCCCGTTCCTGGTGTCCCCGGTGTACCTGTGGGCGGGCGTCGGCGCAGCTCGGCAACTTCCTCTTGAAGAGCGTTGACTTTCTCTTCCACCCCCGTGAGTGGGCGTCGGCGCAGCTCGGCTACTTCCTCTTGTATGGCTTTGACTCTCTCATCCGCCCCGGTCGGCGGGCGTCGGCGCAGCTCGGCGACTTCCTCTTGTAGGGCTTTGAATCTATCTTCCATCCCTGTCGGCGGGTGTCGGCGCAGCTCAGCAAATTCCTTTTGTAGAGCGTTAAATCGCTCTTCCACCCCCGTCAGCGGGCGTCGGCGTAGCTCAGCAACTTCTTCTTTTAAGGCGTCGAACTTCTTTTCCACTGCCGTGACTTCCTCACGCAGACCCAGTTCTAATTTCTTCAAGTCCTGTGCTAACTTATTCTGCCCGTCTTCCATCTTCTTCTGGCCGTCCTCTATCTTCTTGGTTAAATTCTTCTGGCCATCTTCTAATTTAGCAGTTAGGTCCTCGGCTAACTTCTTCTGGCCGTCCTCCATCTTCTTCTGGCCGTCCTCCATCTTCTTCAGGTCCTCCGCTAACTTATTTTGACCGTCTTCCATCTTCTTCTGGCCGTCTTCTAATTTGCAAGTTAGCTCCCTGGTTAAATTCTTCTGGCCATCTTCTAATTTAGCAGTTAGGTCCTCGGCTAACTTCTTCTGGCCGTCCTCCATCTTCTTCTGGCCGTCCTCCATCTTCTTCAGGTCCTCCGCTAACTTATTTTGGCTGTCCTTCAGGTCCTCTGCTAACTTCTTCTGGCCATCCTCCATCTTCTTCTGGCCGTCTTCCATTTTGGCAGTTAGGTCCTTGGTTAAATTCTTCTGGCCGTCCTCCATCTTGGTTTCCATGCCATTTAACTTTTCTAGCAGTGCTGCCAATTTCTCCTCCATTTTAGTTGTTTGTCTTGTAAAGGGCATGCACTCACAGGAAAATTAGAGAAAATGACCTGCACGGGTTTTGAAACCAGGACCGTCAGGTGTTGTGCTTGAGTTCGTAATCCCACATCTGACACCAATTGTTACGTGCCACCCCCTAGTGGCACTTATGTTAACTGGATTACGGTGGGGGTACAAAGCACAACACCAATTACAGCTTAAAGAAATAATTAACTTTATTGCGGCCAGAAAATTACACTAGTCAGCAAATACAAGCAATTAGGAGCCTTATTCCAGTTTCCTCAAATCTCTTCCTTATGCGCTCTTGGCCCCTTTCACTTGCAACAGACCACAGAAGTTAATCTGTCCTAATGAGTACGGTGGCCTTGACAGAAACTACCTGTTCCTCTCATTTATGTTCTCCGACCACAATTACTTACGATCACTTGCTGCAGGCTATTTCGCTGTCCACAAGCTGGGAGAAACAATGTCACAGGATTTCGTAACTCGCACAGCACTTCGTCACCACACTTCTGTCGCACAAGATAATCGCTCGCACTAGCTCGTAAAACACAACAACAACTGCTTCACGGGTCACTCTTATATAGCAGGCCGGTGACTCAATAAATGGTTCTAGATCCATCCAGAGTCCACGGCTTCTCGATGTTTCCACCGCTGGTCCAGTCACGAATCTTCTGGACTATCCCTTTTTCTGTAGTAGCCCTGTTGCATAAGGCGCGCGCAATACAGGAGGCCAGCCACAGCTCAGCCCCTGGGGCAGTTGTGACTCAAGCGGCGAGCGATGACACAAACTCACAGCCGTAACAATATATTCTTTTCGATCCATAAAATTAAACTTCTATACAAAACTATATGTATTTTGCCATCTATTGGATCTGGGGTGAACTATGCAATGACAAGTTAGCAACGTGGGACTAAAAGTCCAAACAGTTCCGTAAACAGTTGCTAGATGGCGTTAGTGCGGTGGTAGGTTTGCATTTTATTTCGTTTAGTAGTATGGAAATCTCATTCTTTGTTTCCTTCATCAGTTCACTTATTGCCGGTTTTCAATTTAGAATATGCTCGTTAACCTACCACTAACAAGGAATTACGTTAAATGGCCAAATCTGGACACTGAACTCTCTAAAACATATTTAATGTGGCGGGAATGCGCATCTCACAATCTACGCATGCGCGAGAGCCGTAAATCTTATTTAAGTAATTGCGAACCCGAATGGCCTTAGCGGTTTGCTGATGTAAAATCCTGGTAGAGGCCAGCCACTTTAAAGATGCTTTAGAGAGTTGAGTGGCCATATTTGGCCATTTAACGTAATAACTTGTTAGTGGTAAGTTAACGGGCATATTCTAAATTGAAAACCGGCAAGAAGTGAACTGATGAAAGAAACAAAGAGAGAGATTTCCTTACTACTCAAGTGACTCCTTATCCCGGGAGTCATTCGGTCGCCAGAGCCTCGTTAGTCTAAAGCAGGGTGCACCGCGTGCAGGTGAGGTTGACATTTGAGTAGGATTCCTACTCCTTGCATCCCCAACTACTCTACCACTAGCATCTCTACAAGCACTAATACTACCAACCAGAACTACTAAAAGCACTAATACTACTCAACAGCACTACAACAAGCAATACTATTACTAGGACAAGAATAAAACTATTCCTACTATAAAAACTACTACTACAAGCATTACTACTAGCCTATCTCCCTTTAGATGACCTCACTGTCCGGCCCCATAAAACAACAACTAGTACTACCTTTAACTACCACTATGACTACAACTAAAAAGAAGTAGCATTTAGCGTCAGTTAGTGGTAGTAGGTGGAAGTTAGTGGTAGTCGTAGTGGGTGGATGCGTGTGATTGAAAGGCCTGCCAGAGGCCTCACATTCATGTAGCTTACAGAGAAATTAATCTCGTGCCAGTGGCTTTGCAAAGCCTACAAAGAAACTAATCTCGTGCCAGAGGCTTTGCTAATTTTTTGCGGCTTACAAGGAAATTAATCCCGTGCCAGAGGCCGTTCATGAATGGCACCTCCAGAGGCCTCTCAATCACATGCCTTCACCCACTATGACTACCACTAGCTACCGCTAGCTGCCACTAACTAACGCAAAATACTACTACTACTACTAATAATAATAATATTACAACAACTACTACAACTACTACTACTACTACTACTACTAATAATAATAATACTACAACAACTACTACTAATACTACAACAACTACTAATACTTCTACAACTACTACCAGTACTACCACTACTACTACTAATACTACAACTACAACAACTACTACTACCAGTACTACCAGTACTACTACTACTACTATTACTACTAACACTTCTATTAAAAGCACTACGCACTGCTGCTCTACAAAAGACAGCAAGGTTACCTTTTTTTTTTTTTTTTTTTTTTTTTTTTTGCGTGGGAATGTGGGAAATCTTGCCTAAGACATTTGTGGGGGTCCGCACTCCACAATAGTGTGGGATTCTTACCCACTAAAACCCACACACCCTTCTCCCACGACGTATGTCTTCACCCCGGAACCAGTTGGGCTTTACAGTATTTCAGGGGTGTGTCATCGGAAAATACTTTTTTTTTAGCGTATGGCTTTTAGTGCCGGGAGTGTCCGAGGTCATGTTCGGCTCGCCAGTTTTTGTAGCTGCTTCGAGACGGACACCCAATGGGTGAGCTACAAGTACCGTTGGGGAGGGAAGTTGGAAGGTAGCGGCTGTGGCCTATAGTTATGGACCAACGCCGGCATTTGCCTCGAAGGAAGATGGGAAACCACAGAAGACCATCTTCAAGATTGCCGGCGGGGGGATTCGAACCTCCTCGCCTACCGGATGTGAGCGACTGCCAGCAGTCATGCCGTAACGACCACGGCTAACTCACCCGGTATTCTGATATTGAGAAACGATCATATTATTTAAACTTCGTATTATATATTCTTTTCGATCCATAAAATTAAACTTCTATACAAAACTATATGTATTTTGCCATCTATTGGATCTGGGGTGAACTATGCAATGACAAGTTAGCAACGTGGGACTAAAAGTCCAAACAGTTCCGTAAACAGTTGCTAGATGGCGTTAGTGCGGTGGTAGGTTTGCATTTTATTTCGTTTAGTAGTATGGAAATCTCATTCTTTGTTTCCTTCATCAGTTCACTTATTGCCGGTTTTCAATTTAGAATATGCTCGTTAACCTACCACTAACAAGGAATTACGTTAAATGGCCAAATCTGGACACTGAACTCTCTAAAACATATTTAATGTGGCGGGAATGCGCATCTCACAATCTACGCATGCGCGAGAGCCGTAAATCTTATTTAAGTAATTGCGAACCCGAATGGCCTTAGCGGTTTGCTGATGTAAAATCCTGGTAGAGGCCAGCCACTTTAAAGATGCTTTAGAGAGTTGAGTGGCCATATTTGGCCATTTAACGTAATAACTTGTTAGTGGTAAGTTAACGGGCATATTCTAAATTGAAAACCGGCAAGAAGTGAACTGATGAAAGAAACAAAGAGAGAGATTTCCTTACTACTCAAGTGACTCCTTATCCCGGGAGTCATTCGGTCACCAGAGCCTCGTTAGTCTAAAGCAGGGTGCACCGCGTGCAGGTGAGGTTGACATTTGAGTAGGATTCCTACTCCTTGCATCCCCAACTACTCTACCACTAGCATCTCTACAAGCACTAATACTACCAACCAGAACTACTAAAAGCACTAATACTACTCAACAGCACTACAACAAGCAATACTATTACTAGGACAAGAATAAAACTATTCCTACTATAAAAACTACTACTACAAGCATTACTACTAGCCTATCTCCCTTTAGATGACCTCACTGTCCGGCCCCATAAAACAACAACTAGTACTACCTTTAACTACCACTATGACTACAACTAAAAAGAAGTAGCATTTAGCGTCAGTTAGTGGTAGTAGGTGGAAGTTAGTGGTAGTCGTAGTGGGTGGATGCGTGTGATTGAAAGGCCTGCCAGAGGCCTCACATTCATGTAGCTTACAGAGAAATTAATCTCGTGCCAGTGGCTTTGCAAAGCCTACAAAGAAACTAATCTCGTGCCAGAGGCTTTGCTAATTTTTTGCGGCTTACAAGGAAATTAATCCCGTGCCAGAGGCCGTTCATGAATGGCACCTCCAGAGGCCTCTCAATCACATGCCTTCACCCACTATGACTACCACTAGCTACCGCTAGCTGCCACTAACTAACGCAAAATACTACTACTACTACTACTAATAATAATAATACTACAACAACTACTACAACTACTACTACTACTACTAATAATAATAATAATACTACAACAACTACTACAACTGCTACTAATACTACAACAACTACTAATACTTCTACAACTACTACCAGTACTACCACTACTACTACTAATACTACAACTACAACAACTACTACTACCAGTACTACCAGTACTACTACTACTACTATTACTACTAACACTTCTATTAAAAGCACTACGCACTGCTGCTCTACAAAAGACAGCAAGGTTACCTTTTTTTTTTTTTTTTTTTTTTTTTTTTGCGTGGGAATGTGGGAAATCTTGCCTAAGACATTTGTGGGGGTCCGCACTCCACAATAGTGTGGGATTCTTACCCACTAAAACCCACACACCCTTCTCCCACGACGTATGTCTTCACCCCGGAACCAGTTGGGCTTTACAGTATTTCAGGGGTGTGTCATCGGAAAATACTTTTTTTTAGCGTATGGCTTTTAGTGCCGGGAGTGTCCGAGGTGATGTTCGGCTCGCCAGTTTTTGTAGCTGCTTCGAGACGGACACCCAATGGGTGAGCTACAAGTACCGTTGGGGAGGGAAGTTGGAAGGTAGCGGCTGTGGCCTATAGTTATGGACCAACGCCGGCATTTGCCTCGAAGGAAGATGGGAAACCACAGAAGACCATCTTCAAGATTGCCGGCGGGGGGATTCGAACCTCCTCGCCTACCGGATGTGAGCGACTGCCAGCAGTCATGCCGTAACGACCACGGCTAACTCACCCGGTATTCTGATATTGAGAAACGATCATATTATTTAAACTTCGTATTATATATTCTTTTCGATCCATAAAATTAAACTTCTATACAAAACTATATGTATTTTGCCATCTATTGGATCTGGGGTGAACTATGCAATGACAAGTTAGCAACGTGGGACTAAAAGTCCAAACAGTTCCGTAAACAGTTGCTAGATGGCGTTAGTGCGGTGGTAGGTTTGCATTTTATTTCGTTTAGTAGTATGGAAATCTCATTCTTTGTTTCCTTCATCAGTTCACTTATTGCCGGTTTTCAATTTAGAATATGCTCGTTAACCTACCACTAACAAGGAATTACGTTAAATGGCCAAATCTGGACACTGAACTCTCTAAAACATATTTAATGTGGCGGGAATGCGCATCTCACAATCTACGCATGCGCGAGAGCCGTAAATCTTATTTAAGTAATTGCGAACCCGAATGGCCTTAGCGGTTTGCTGATGTAAAATCCTGGTAGAGGCCAGCCACTTTAAAGATGCTTTAGAGAGTTGAGTGGCCATATTTGGCCATTTAACGTAATAACTTGTTAGTGGTAAGTTAACGGGCATATTCTAAATTGAAAACCGGCAAGAAGTGAACTGATGAAAGAAACAAAGAGAGAGATTTCCTTACTACTCAAGTGACTCCTTATCCCGGGAGTCATTCGGTCGCCAGAGCCTCGTTAGTCTAAAGCAGGGTGCACCGCGTGCAGGTGAGGTTGACATTTGAGTAGGATTCCTACTCCTTGCATCCCCAACTACTCTGCCACTAGCATCTCTACAAGCACTAATACTGCCAACCAGAACTACTAAAAGCACTAATACTACTCAACAGCACTACAACAAGCAATACTATTACTAGGACAAGAATAAAACTATTCCTACTATAAAAACTACTACTACAAGCATTACTACTAGCCTATCTCCCTTTAGATGACCTCACTGTCCGGCCCCATAAAACAACAACTAGTACTACCTTTAACTACCACTATGACTACAACTAAAAAGAAGTAGCATTTAGCGTCAGTTAGTGGTAGTAGGTGGAAGTTAGTGGTAGTCGTAGTGGGTGGATGCGTGTGATTGAAAGGCCTGCCAGAGGCCTCACATTCATGTAGCTTACAGAGAAATTAATCTCGTGCCAGTGGCTTTGCAAAGCCTACAAAGAAACTAATCTCGTGCCAGAGGCTTTGCTAATTTTTTGCGGCTTACAAGGAAATTAATCCCGTGCCAGAGGCCGTTCATGAATGGCACCTCCAGAGGCCTCTCAATCACATGCCTTCACCCACTATGACTACCACTAGCTACCGCTAGCTGCCACTAACTAACGCAAAATACTACTACTACTAATAATAATAATAATACTACAACAACTACTACAACTACTACTACTACTACTACTACTAATAATAATAATACTACAACAACTACTACTAATACTACAACAACTACTAATACTTCTACAACTACTACCAGTACTACCACTACTACTACTAATACTACAACTACAACAACTACTACTACCAGTACTACCAGTACTACTACTACTACTATTACTACTAACACTTCTATTAAAAGCACTACGCACTGCTGCTCTACAAAAGACAGCAAGGTTACCTTATTTTTTTTTTTTTTTTTTTTTTGCGTGGGAATGTGGGAAATCTTGCCTAAGACATTTGTGGGGGTCCGCACTCCACAATAGTGTGGGATTCTTACCCACTAAAACCCACACACCCTTCTCCCACGACGTATGTCTTCACCCCGGAACCAGTTGGGCTTTACAGTATTTCAGGGGTGTGTCATCGGAAAATACTTTTTTTTAGCGTATGGCTTTTAGTGCCGGGAGTGTCCGAGGTCATGTTCGGCTCGCCAGTTTTTGTAGCTGCTTCGAGACGGACACCCAATGGGTGAGCTACAAGTACCGTTGGGGAGGGAAGTTGGAAGGTAGCGGCTGTGGCCTATAGTTATGGACCAACGCCGGCATTTGCCTCGAAGGAAGATGGGAAACCACAGAAGACCATCTTCAAGATTGCCGGCGGGGGGATTCGAACCTCCTCGCCTACCGGATGTGAGCGACTGCCAGCAGTCATGCCGTAACGACCACGGCTAACTCACCCGGTATTCTGATATTGAGAAACGATCATATTATTTAAACTTCGTATTATATATTCTTTTCGATCCATAAAATTAAACTTCTATACAAAACTATATGTATTTTGCCATCTATTGGATCTGGGGTGAACTATGCAATGACAAGTTAGCAACGTGGGACTAAAAGTCCAAACAGTTCCGTAAACAGTTGCTAGATGGCGTTAGTGCGGTGGTAGGTTTGCATTTTATTTCGTTTAGTAGTATGGAAATCTCATTCTTTGTTTCCTTCATCAGTTCACTTATTGCCGGTTTTCAATTTAGAATATGCTCGTTAACCTACCACTAACAAGGAATTACGTTAAATGGCCAAATCTGGACACTGAACTCTCTAAAACATATTTAATGTGGCGGGAATGCGCATCTCACAATCTACGCATGCGCGAGAGCCGTAAATCTTATTTAAGTAATTGCGAACCCGAATGGCCTTAGCGGTTTGCTGATGTAAAATCCTGGTAGAGGCCAGCCACTTTAAAGATGCTTTAGAGAGTTGAGTGGCCATATTTGGCCATTTAACGTAATAACTTGTTAGTGGTAAGTTAACGGGCATATTCTAAATTGAAAACCGGCAAGAAGTGAACTGATGAAAGAAACAAAGAGAGAGATTTCCTTACTACTCAAGTGACTCCTTATCCCGGGAGTCATTCGGTCGCCAGAGCCTCGTTAGTCTAAAGCAGGGTGCACCGCGTGCAGGTGAGGTTGACATTTGAGTAGGATTCCTACTCCTTGCATCCCCAACTACTCTACCACTAGCATCTCTACAAGCACTAATACTACCAACCAGAACTACTAAAAGCACTAATACTACTCAACAGCACTACAACAAGCAATACTATTACTAGGACAAGAATAAAACTATTCCTACTATAAAAACTACTACTACAAGCATTACTACTAGCCTATCTCCCTTTAGATGACCTCACTGTCCGGCCCCATAAAACAACAACTAGTACTACCTTTAACTACCACTATGACTACAACTAAAAAGAAGTAGCATTTAGCGTCAGTTAGTGGTAGTAGGTGGAAGTTAGTGGTAGTCGTAGTGGGTGGATGCGTGTGATTGAAAGGCCTGCCAGAGGCCTCACATTCATGTAGCTTACAGAGAAATTAATCTCGTGCCAGTGGCTTTGCAAAGCCTACAAAGAAACTAATCTCGTGCCAGAGGCTTTGCTAATTTTTTGCGGCTTACAAGGAAATTAATCCCGTGCCAGAGGCCGTTCATGAATGGCACCTCCAGAGGCCTCTCAATCACATGCCTTCACCCACTATGACTACCACTAGCTACCGCTAGCTGCCACTAACTAACGCAAAATACTACTACTACTAATAATAATAATAATACTACAACAACTACTACAACTACTACTACTACTAATAATAATAATAATACTACAACAACTACTACAACTACTACTAATACTACAACAAGTACTAATACTTCTACAACTACTACCAGTACTACCACTACTACTACTAATACTACAACTACAACAACTACTACTACCAGTACTACCAGTACTACTACTACTACTATTACTACTAACACTTCTATTAAAAGCACTACGCACTGCTGCTCTACAAAAGACAGCAAGGTTACCTTTTTTTTTTTTTTTTTTTTTGCGTGGGAATGTGGGAAATCTTGCCTAAGACATTTGTGGGGGTCCGCACTCCACAATAGTGTGGGATTCTTACCCACTAAAACCCACACACCCTTCTCCCACGACGTATGTCTTCACCCCGGAACCAGTTGGGCTTTACAGTATTTCAGGGGTGTGTCATCGGAAAATACTTTTTTTTAGCGTATGGCTTTTAGTGCCGGGAGTGTCCGAGGTGATGTTCGGCTCGCCAGTTTTTGTAGCTGCTTCGAGACGGACACCCAATGGGTGAGCTACAAGTACCGTTGGGGAGGGAAGTTGGAAGGTAGCGGCTGTGGCCTATAGTTATGGACCAACGCCGGCATTTGCCTCGAAGGAAGATGGGAAACCACAGAAGACCATCTTCAAGATTGCCGGCGGGGGGATTCGAACCTCCTCGCCTACCGGATGTGAGCGACTGCCAGCAGTCATGCCGTAACGACCACGGCTAACTCACCCGGTATTCTGATATTGAGAAACGATCATATTATTTAAACTTCGTATTATATATTCTTTTCGATCCATAAAATTAAACTTCTATACAAAACTATATGTATTTTGCCATCTATTGGATCTGGGGTGAACTATGCAATGACAAGTTAGCAACGTGGGACTAAAAGTCCAAACAGTTCCGTAAACAGTTGCTAGATGGCGTTAGTGCGGTGGTAGGTTTGCATTTTATTTCGTTTAGTAGTATGGAAATCTCATTCTTTGTTTCCTTCATCAGTTCACTTATTTCCGGTTTTCAATTTAGAATATGCTCGTTAACCTACCACTAACAAGGAATTACGTTAAATGGCCAAATCTGGACACTGAACTCTCTAAAACATATTTAATGTGGCGGGAATGCGCATCTCACAATCTACGCATGCGCGAGAGCCGTAAATCTTATTTAAGTAATTGCGAACCCGAATGGCCTTAGCGGTTTGCTGATGTAAAATCCTGGTAGAGGCCAGCCACTTTAAAGATGCTTTAGAGAGTTGAGTGGCCATATTTGGCCATTTAACGTAATAACTTGTTAGTGGTAAGTTAACGGGCATATTCTAAATTGAAAACCGGCAAGAAGTGAACTGATGAAAGAAACAAAGAGAGAGATTTCCTTACTACTCAAGTGACTCCTTATCCCGGGAGTCATTCGGTCGCCAGAGCCTCGTTAGTCTAAAGCAGGGTGCACCGCGTGCAGGTGAGGTTGACATTTGAGTAGGATTCCTACTCCTTGCATCCCCAACTACTCTACCACTAGCATCTCTACAAGCACTAATACTACCAACCAGAACTACTAAAAGCACTAATACTACTCAACAGCACTACAACAAGCAATACTATTACTAGGACAAGAATAAAACTATTCCTACTATAAAAACTACTACTACAAGCATTACTACTAGCCTATCTCCCTTTAGATGACCTCACTGTCCGGCCCCATAAAACAACAACTAGTACTACCTTTAACTACCACTATGACTACAACTAAAAAGAAGTAGCATTTAGCGTCAGTTAGTGGTAGTAGGTGGAAGTTAGTGGTAGTCGTAGTGGGTGGATGCGTGTGATTGAAAGGCCTGCCAGAGGCCTCACATTCATGTAGCTTACAGAGAAATTAATCTCGTGCCAGTGGCTTTGCAAAGCCTACAAAGAAACTAATCTCGTGCCAGAGGCTTTGCTAATTTTTTGCGGCTTACAAGGAAATTAATCCCGTGCCAGAGGCCGTTCATGAATGGCACCTCCAGAGGCCTCTCAATCACATGCCTTCACCCACTATGACTACCACTAGCTACCGCTAGCTGCCACTAACTAACGCAAAATACTACTACTACTAATAATAATAATAATACTACAACAACTACTACAACTACTACTACTAATACTACTAATAATAATAATACTACAACAACTACTACAACTACTACTAATACTACAACAAGTACTAATACTTCTACAACTACTACCAGTACTACCACTACTACTACTAATACTACAACTACAACAACTACTACTACCAGTACTACCAGTACTACTACTACTACTATTACTACTAACACTTCTATTAAAAGCACTACGCACTGCTGCTCTACAAAAGACAGCAAGGTTACCTTTTTTTTTTTTTTTTTTTTTTTGCGTGGGAATGTGGGAAATCTTGCCTAAGACATTTGTGGGGGTCCGCACTCCACAATAGTGTGGGATTCTTACCCACTAAAACCCACACACCCTTCTCCCACGACGTATGTCTTCACCCCGGAACCAGTTGGGCTTTACAGTATTTCAGGGGTGTGTCATCGGAAAATACTTTTTTTTAGCGTATGGCTTTTAGTGCCGGGAGTGTCCGAGGTGATGTTCGGCTCGCCAGTTTTTGTAGCTGCTTCGAGACGGACACCCAATGGGTGAGCTACAAGTACCGTTGGGGAGGGAAGTTGGAAGGTAGCGGCTGTGGCCTATAGTTATGGACCAACGCCGGCATTTGCCTCGAAGGAAGATGGGAAACCACAGAAGACCATCTTCAAGATTGCCGGCGGGGGGATTCGAACCTCCTCGCCTACCGGATGTGAGCGACTGCCAGCAGTCATGCCGTAACGACCACGGCTAACTCACCCGGTATTCTGATATTGAGAAACGATCATATTATTTAAACTTCGTATTATATATTCTTTTCGATCCATAAAATTAAACTTCTATACAAAACTATATGTATTTTGCCATCTATTGGATCTGGGGTGAACTATGCAATGACAAGTTAGCAACGTGGGACTAAAAGTCCAAACAGTTCCGTAAACAGTTGCTAGATGGCGTTAGTGCGGTGGTAGGTTTGCATTTTATTTCGTTTAGTAGTATGGAAATCTCATTCTTTGTTTCCTTCATCAGTTCACTTATTTCCGGTTTTCAATTTAGAATATGCTCGTTAACCTACCACTAACAAGGAATTACGTTAAATGGCCAAATCTGGACACTGAACTCTCTAAAACATATTTAATGTGGCGGGAATGCGCATCTCACAATCTACGCATGCGCGAGAGCCGTAAATCTTATTTAAGTAATTGCGAACCCGAATGGCCTTAGCGGTTTGCTGATGTAAAATCCTGGTAGAGGCCAGCCACTTTAAAGATGCTTTAGAGAGTTGAGTGGCCATATTTGGCCATTTAACGTAATAACTTGTTAGTGGTAAGTTAACGGGCATATTCTAAATTGAAAACCGGCAAGAAGTGAACTGATGAAAGAAACAAAGAGAGAGATTTCCTTACTACTCAAGTGACTCCTTATCCCGGGAGTCATTCGGTCGCCAGAGCCTCGTTAGTCTAAAGCAGGGTGCACCGTGTGCAGGTGAGGTTGACATTTGAGTAGGATTCCTACTCCTTGCATCCCCAACTACTCTGCCACTAGCATCTCTACAAGCACTAATACTACCAACCAGAACTACTAAAAGCACTAATACTACTCAACAGCACTACAACAAGCAATACTATTACTAGGACAAGAATAAAACTATTCCTACTATAAAAACTACTACTACAAGCATTACTACTAGCCTATCTCCCTTTAGATGACCTCACTGTCCGGCCCCATAAAACAACAACTAGTACTACCTTTAACTACCACTATGACTACAACTAAAAAGAAGTAGCATTTAGCGTCAGTTAGTGGTAGTAGGTGGAAGTTAGTGGTAGTCGTAGTGGGTGGATGCGTGTGATTGAAAGGCCTGCCAGAGGCCTCACATTCATGTAGCTTACAGAGAAATTAATCTCGTGCCAGTGGCTTTGCAAAGCCTACAAAGAAACTAATCTCGTGCCAGAGGCTTTGCTAATTTTTTGCGGCTTACAAGGAAATTAATCCCGTGCCAGAGGCCGTTCATGAATGGCACCTCCAGAGGCCTCTCAATCACATACCTTCACCCACTATGACTACCACTAGCTACCGCTAGCTGCCACTAACTAACGCAAAATACTACTACTACTACTAATAATAATAATACTACAACAACTACTACAACTACTACTACTACTACTACTACTACTACTAATAATAATAATACTACAACAACTACTACTAATACTACAACAACTACTAATACTTCTACAACTACTACCAGTACTACCACTACTACTACTAATACTACAACTACAACAACTACTACTACCAGTACTACCAGTACTACTACTACTACTATTACTACTAACACTTCTATTAAAAGCACTACGCACTGCTGCTCTACAAAAGACAGCAAGGTTACCTTTTTTTTTTTTTTTTTTTTTTTTTTGCGTGGGAATGTGGGAAATCTTGCCTAAGACATTTGTGGGGGTCCGCACTCCACAATAGTGTGGGATTCTTACCCACTAAAACCCACACACCCTTCTCCCACGACGTATGTCTTCACCCCGGAACCAGTTGGGCTTTACAGTATTTCAGGGGTGTGTCATCGGAAAATACTTTTTTTTAGCGTATGGCTTTTAGTGCCGGGAGTGTCCGAGGTCATGTTCGGCTCGCCAGTTTTGTAGCTGCTTCGAGACGGACACCCAATGGGTGAGCTACAAGTACCGTTGGGGAGGGAAGTTGGAAGGTAGCGGCTGTGGCCTATAGTTATGGACCAACGCCGGCATTTGCCTCGAAGGAAGATGGGAAACCACAGAAGACCATCTTCAAGATTGCCGGCGGGGGGATTCGAACCTCCTCGCCTACCGGATGTGAGCGACTGCCAGCAGTCATGCCGTAACGACCACGGCTAACTCACCCGGTATTCTGATATTGAGAAACGATCATATTATTTAAACTTCGTATTATATATTCTTTTCGATCCATAAAATTAAACTTCTATACAAAACTATATGTATTTTGCCATCTATTGGATCTGGGGTGAACTATGCAATGACAAGTTAGCAACGTGGGACTAAAAGTCCAAACAGTTCCGTAAACAGTTGCTAGATGGCGTTAGTGCGGTGGTAGGTTTGCATTTTATTTCGTTTAGTAGTATGGAAATCTCATTCTTTGTTTCCTTCATCAGTTCACTTATTGCCGGTTTTCAATTTAGAATATGCTCGTTAACCTACCACTAACAAGGAATTACGTTAAATGGCCAAATCTGGACACTGAACTCTCTAAAACATATTTAATGTGGCGGGAATGCGCATCTCACAATCTACGCATGCGCGAGAGCCGTAAATCTTATTTAAGTAATTGCGAACCCGAATGGCCTTAGCGGTTTGCTGATGTAAAATCCTGGTAGAGGCCAGCCACTTTAAAGATGCTTTAGAGAGTTGAGTGGCCATATTTGGCCATTTAACGTAATAACTTGTTAGTGGTAAGTTAACGGGCATATTCTAAATTGAAAACCGGCAAGAAGTGAACTGATGAAAGAAACAAAGAGAGAGATTTCCTTACTACTCAAGTGACTCCTTATCCCGGGAGTCATTCGGTCGCCAGAGCCTCGTTAGTCTAAAGCAGGGTGCACCGCGTGCAGGTGAGGTTGACATTTGAGTAGGATTCCTACTCCTTGCATCCCCAACTACTCTACCACTAGCATCTCTACAAGCACTAATACTACCAACCAGAACTACTAAAAGCACTAATACTACTCAACAGCACTACAACAAGCAATACTATTACTAGGACAAGAATAAAACTATTCCTACTATAAAAACTACTACTACAAGCATTACTACTAGCCTATCTCCCTTTAGATGACCTCACTGTCCGGCCCCATAAAACAACAACTAGTACTACCTTTAACTACCACTATGACTACAACTAAAAAGAAGTAGCATTTAGCGTCAGTTAGTGGTAGTAGGTGGAAGTTAGTGGTAGTCGTAGTGGGTGGATGCGTGTGATTGAAAGGCCTGCCAGAGGCCTCACATTCATGTAGCTTACAGAGAAATTAATCTCGTGCCAGTGGCTTTGCAAAGCCTACAAAGAAACTAATCTCGTGCCAGAGGCTTTGCTAATTTTTTGCGGCTTACAAGGAAATTAATCCCGTGCCAGAGGCCGTTCATGAATGGCACCTCCAGAGGCCTCTCAATCACATGCCTTCACCCACTATGACTACCACTAGCTACCGCTAGCTGCCACTAACTAACGCAAAATACTACTACTACTACTAATAATAATAATACTACAACAACTACTACAACTACTACTACTACTACTAATAATAATAATAATAATACTACAACAACTACTACAACTACTACTAATACTACAACAAGTACTAATACTTCTACAACTACTACCAGTACTACCACTACTACTACTAATACTACAACTACAACAACTACTACTACCAGTACTACCAGTACTACTACTACTACTATTACTACTAACACTTCTATTAAAAGCACTACGCACTGCTGCTCTACAAAAGACAGCAAGGTTACCTTTTTTTTTTTTTTTTTTTTTTTGCGTGGGAATGTGGGAAATCTTGCCTAAGACATTTGTGGGGGTCCGCACTCCACAATAGTGTGGGATTCTTACCCACTAAAACCCACACACCCTTCTCCCACGACGTATGTCTTCACCCCGGAACCAGTTGGGCTTTACAGTATTTCAGGGGTGTGTCATCGGAAAATACTTTTTTTTAGCGTATGGCTTTTAGTGCCGGGAGTGTCCGAGGTGATGTTCGGCTCGCCAGTTTTTGTAGCTGCTTCGAGACGGACACCCAATGGGTGAGCTACAAGTACCGTTGGGGAGGGAAGTTGGAAGGTAGCGGCTGTGGCCTATAGTTATGGACCAACGCCGGCATTTGCCTCGAAGGAAGATGGGAAACCACAGAAGACCATCTTCAAGATTGCCGGCGGGGGGATTCGAACCTCCTCGCCTACCGGATGTGAGCGACTGCCAGCAGTCATGCCGTAACGACCACGGCTAACTCACCCGGTATTCTGATATTGAGAAACGATCATATTATTTAAACTTCGTATTATATATTCTTTTCGATCCATAAAATTAAACTTCTATACAAAACTATATGTATTTTGCCATCTATTGGATCTGGGGTGAACTATGCAATGACAAGTTAGCAACGTGGGACTAAAAGTCCAAACAGTTCCGTAAACAGTTGCTAGATGGGTTTGCATTTTATTTCGTTTAGTAGTATGGAAATCTCATTCTTTGTTTCCTTCATCAGTTCACTTATTTCCGGTTTTCAATTTAGAATATGCTCGTTAACCTACCACTAACAAGGAATTACGTTAAATGGCCAAATCTGGACACTGAACTCTCTAAAACATATTTAATGTGGCGGGAATGCGCATCTCACAATCTACGCATGCGCGAGAGCCGTAAATCTTATTTAAGTAATTGCGAACCCGAATGGCCTTAGCGGTTTGCTGATGTAAAATCCTGGTAGAGGCCAGCCACTTTAAAGATGCTTTAGAGAGTTGAGTGGCCATATTTGGCCATTTAACGTAATAACTTGTTAGTGGTAAGTTAACGGGCATATTCTAAATTGAAAACCGGCAAGAAGTGAACTGATGAAAGAAACAAAGAGAGAGATTTCCTTACTACTCAAGTGACTCCTTATCCCGGGAGTCATTCGGTCGCCAGAGCCTCGTTAGTCTAAAGCAGGGTGCACCGCGTGCAGGTGAGGTTGACATTTGAGTAGGATTCCTACTCCTTGCATCCCCAACTACTCTGCCACTAGCATCTCTACAAGCACTAATACTACCAACCAGAACTACTAAAAGCACTAATACTACTCAACAGCACTACAACAAGCAATACTATTACTAGGACAAGAATAAAACTATTCCTACTATAAAAACTACTACTACAAGCATTACTACTAGCCTATCTCCCTTTAGATGACCTCACTGTCCGGCCCCATAAAACAACAACTAGTACTACCTTTAACTACCACTATGACTACAACTAAAAAGAAGTAGCATTTAGCGTCAGTTAGTGGTAGTAGGTGGAAGTTATTGGTAGTCGTAGTGGGTGGATGCGTGTGATTGAAAGGCCTGCCAGAGGCCTCACATTCATGTAGCTTACAGAGAAATTAATCTCGTGCCAGTGGCTTTGCAAAGCCTACAAAGAAACTAATCTCGTGCCAGAGGCTTTGCTAATTTTTTGCGGCTTACAAGGAAATTAATCCCGTGCCAGAGGCCGTTCATGAATGGCACCTCCAGAGGCCTCTCAATCACATACCTTCACCCACTATGACTACCACTAGCTACCGCTAGCTGCCACTAACTAACGCAAAATACTACTACTACTACTAATAATAATAATACTACAACAACTACTACAACTACTACTACTACTACTACTACTAATAATAATAATAATAATACTACAACAACTACTACTAATACTACAACAACTACTAATACTTCTACAACTACTACCAGTACTACCACTACTACTACTAATACTACAACTACAACAACTACTACTACCAGTACTACCAGTACTACTACTACTACTATTACTACTAACACTTCTATTAAAAGCACTACGCACTGCTGCTCTACAAAAGACAGCAAGGTTACCTTTTTTTTTTTTTTTTTGCGTGGGAATGTGGGAAATCTTGCCTAAGACATTTGTGGGGGTCCGCACTCCACAATAGTGTGGGATTCTTACCCACTAAAACCCACACACCCTTCTCCCACGACGTATGTCTTCACCCCGGAACCAGTTGGGCTTTACAGTATTTCAGGGGTGTGTCATCGGAAAATACTTTTTTTTAGCGTATGGCTTTTAGTGCCGGGAGTGTCCGAGGTCATGTTCGGCTCGCCAGTTTTTGTAGCTGCTTCGAGACGGACACCCAATGGGTGAGCTACAAGTACCGTTGGGGAGGGAAGTTGGAAGGTAGCGGCTGTGGCCTATAGTTATGGACCAACGCCGGCATTTGCCTCGAAGGAAGATGGGAAACCACAGAAGACCATCTTCAAGATTGCCGGCGGGGGGATTCGAACCTCCTCGCCTACCGGATGTGAGCGACTGCCAGCAGTCATGCCGTAACGACCACGGCTAACTCACCCGGTATTCTGATATTGAGAAACGATCATATTATTTAAACTTCGTATTATATATTCTTTTCGATCCATAAAATTAAACTTCTATACAAAACTATATGTATTTTGCCATCTATTGGATCTGGGGTGAACTATGCAATGACAAGTTAGCAACGTGGGACTAAAAGTCCAAACAGTTCCGTAAACAGTTGCTAGATGGCGTTAGTGCGGTGGTAGGTTTGCATTTTATTTCGTTTAGTAGTATGGAAATCTCATTCTTTGTTTCCTTCATCAGTTCACTTATTGCCGGTTTTCAATTTAGAATATGCTCGTTAACCTACCACTAACAAGGAATTACGTTAAATGGCCAAATCTGGACACTGAACTCTCTAAAACATATTTAATGTGGCGGGAATGCGCATCTCACAATCTACGCATGCGCGAGAGCCGTAAATCTTATTTAAGTAATTGCGAACCCGAATGGCCTTAGCGGTTTGCTGATGTAAAATCCTGGTAGAGGCCAGCCACTTTAAAGATGCTTTAGAGAGTTGAGTGGCCATATTTGGCCATTTAACGTAATAACTTGTTAATGGTAAGTTAACGGGCATATTCTAAATTGAAAACCGGCAAGAAGTGAACTGATGAAAGAAACAAAGAGAGAGATTTCCTTACTACTCAAGTGACTCCTTATCCCGGGAGTCATTCGGTCGCCAGAGCCTCGTTAGTCTAAAGCAGGGTGCACCGCGTGCAGGTGAGGTTGACATTTGAGTAGGATTCCTACTCCTTGCATCCCCAACTACTCTACCACTAGCATCTCTACAAGCACTAATACTACCAACCAGAACTACTAAAAGCACTAATACTACTCAACAGCACTACAACAAGCAATACTATTACTAGGACAAGAATAAAACTATTCCTACTATAAAAACTACTACTACAAGCATTACTACTAGCCTATCTCCCTTTAGATGACCTCACTGTCCGGCCCCATAAAACAACAACTAGTACTACCTTTAACTACCACTATGACTACAACTAAAAAGAAGTAGCATTTAGCGTCAGTTAGTGGTAGTAGGTGGAAGTTAGTGGTAGTCGTAGTGGGTGGATGCGTGTGATTGAAAGGCCTGCCAGAGGCCTCACATTCATGTAGCTTACAGAGAAATTAATCTCGTGCCAGTGGCTTTGCAAAGCCTACAAAGAAACTAATCTCGTGCCAGAGGCTTTGCTAATTTTTTGCGGCTTACAAGGAAATTAATCCCGTGCCAGAGGCCGTTCATGAATGGCACCTCCAGAGGCCTCTCAATCACATGCCTTCACCCACTATGACTACCACTAGCTACCGCTAGCTGCCACTAACGCAAAATACTACTACTACTACTAATAATAATAATACTACAACAACTACTACAACTACTACTACTACTACTACTAATAATAATAATAATACTACAACAACTACTACTAATACTACAACAACTACTAATACTTCTACAACTACTACCAGTACTACCACTACTACTACTAATACTACAACTACAACAACTACTACTACCAGTACTACCAGTACTACTACTACTACTATTACTACTAACACTTCTATTAAAAGCACTACGCACTGCTGCTCTACAAAAGACAGCAAGGTTACCTTTTTTTTTTTTTTTTTTTTTTTTTTTTGCGTGGGAATGTGGGAAATCTTGCCTAAGACATTTGTGGGGGTCCGCACTCCACAATAGTGTGGGATTCTTACCCACTAAAACCCACACACCCTTCTCCCACGACGTATGTCTTCACCCCGGAACCAGTTGGGCTTTACAGTATTTCAGGGGTGTGTCATCGGAAAATACTTTTTTTTAGCGTATGGCTTTTAGTGCCGGGAGTGTCCGAGGTCATGTTCGGCTCGCCAGTTTTTGTAGCAGCTTCGAGACGGACACCCAATGGGTGAGCTACAAGTACCGTTGGGGAGGGAAGTTGGAAGGTAGCGGCTGTGGCCTATAGTTATGGACCAACGCCGGCATTTGCCTCGAAGGAAGATGGGAAACCACAGAAGACCATCTTCAAGATTGCCGGCGGGGGGATTCGAACCTCCTCGCCTACCGGATGTGAGCGACTGCCAGCAGTCATGCCGTAACGACCACGGCTAACTCACCCGGTATTCTGATATTGAGAAACGATCATATTATTTAAACTTCGTATTATGTATTCTTTTCGATCCATAAAATTAAACTTCTATACAAAACTATATGTATTTTGCCATCTATTGGATCTGGGGTGAACTATGCAATGACAAGTTAGCAACGTGGGACTAAAAGTCCAAACAGTTCCGTAAACAGTTGCTAGATGGCGTTAGTGCGGTGGTAGGTTTGCATTTTATTTCGTTTAGTAGTATGGAAATCTCATTCTTTGTTTCCTTCATCAGTTCACTTATTGCCGGTTTTCAATTTAGAATATGCTCGTTAACCTTCCACTAACAAGGAATTACGTTAAATGGCCAAATCTGGACACTGAACTCTCTAAAACATATTTAATGTGGCGGGAATGCGCATCTCACAATCTACGCATGCGCGAGAGCCGTAAATCTTATTTAAGTAATTGCGAACCCGAATGGCCTTAGCGGTTTGCTGATGTAAAATCCTGGTAGAGGCCAGCCACTTTAAAGATGCTTTAGAGAGTTGAGTGGCCATATTTGGCCATTTAACGTAATAACTTGTTAGTGGTAAGTTAACGGGCATATTCTAAATTGAAAACCGGCAAGAAGTGAACTGATGAAAGAAACAAAGAGAGAGATTTCCTTACTACTCAAGTGACTCCTTATCCCGGGAGTCATTCGGTCGCCAGAGCCTCGTTAGTCTAAAGCAGGGTGCACCGCGTGCAGGTGAGGTTGACATTTGAGTAGGATTCCTACTCCTTGCATCCCCAACTACTCTACCACTAGCATCTCTACAAGCACTAATACTACCAACCAGAACTACTAAAAGCACTAATACTACTCAACAGCACTACAACAAGCAATACTATTACTAGGACAAGAATAAAACTATTCCTACTATAAAAACTACTACTACAAGCATTACTACTAGCCTATCTCCCTTTAGATGACCTCACTGTCCGGCCCCATAAAACAACAACTAGTACTACCTTTAACTACCACTATGACTACAACTAAAAAGAAGTAGCATTTAGCGTCAGTTAGTGGTAGTAGGTGGAAGTTAGTGGTAGTCGTAGTGGGTGGATGCGTGTGATTGAAAGGCCTGCCAGAGGCCTCACATTCATGTAGCTTACAGAGAAATTAATCTCGTGCCAGTGGCTTTGCAAAGCCTACAAAGAAACTAATCTCGTGCCAGAGGCTTTGCTAATTTTTTGCGGCTTACAAGGAAATTAATCCCGTGCCAGAGGCCGTTCATGAATGGCACCTCCAGAGGCCTCTCAATCACATGCCTTCACCCACTATGACTACCACTAGCTACCGCTAGCTGCCACTAACTAACGCAAAATACTACTACTACTACTAATAATAATAATACTACAACAACTACTACAACTACTACTACTACTACTACTACTAATAATAATAATAATACAACAACTACTACTAATACTACAACAACTACTAATACTTCTACAACTACTACCAGTACTACCACTACTACTACTACTACTACTACAACTACAACAACTACTACTACCAGTACTACCAGTACTACTACTACTACTATTACTACTAACACTTCTATTAAAAGCACTACGCACTGCTGCTCTACAAAAGACAGCAAGGTTACCTTTTTTTTTTTTTTTTTTTTTTTTTTTGCGTGGGAATGTGGGAAATCTTGCCTAAGACATTTGTGGGGGTCCGCACTCCACAATAGTGTGGGATTCTTACCCACTAAAACCCACACACCCTTCTCCCACGACGTATGTCTTCACCCCGGAACCAGTTGGGCTTTACAGTATTTCAGGGGTGTGTCATCGGAAAATACTTTTTTTAGCGTATGGCTTTTAGTGCCGGGAGTGTCCGAGGTCATGTTCGGCTCGCCAGTTTTTGTAGCTGCTTCGAGACGGACACCCAATGGGTGAGCTACAAGTACCGTTGGGGAGGGAAGTTGGAAGGTAGCGGCTGTGGCCTATAGTTATGGACCAACGCCGGCATTTGCCTCGAAGGAAGATGGGAAACCACAGAAGACCATCTTCAAGATTGCCGGCGGGGGGATTCGAACCTCCTCGCCTACCGGATGTGAGCGACTGCCAGCAGTCATGCCGTAACGACCACGGCTAACTCACCCGGTATTCTGATATTGAGAAACGATCATATTATTTAAACTTCGTATTATATATTCTTTTCGATCCATAAAATTAAACTTCTATACAAAACTATATGTATTTTGCCATCTATTGGATCTGGGGTGAACTATGCAATGACAAGTTAGCAACGTGGGACTAAAAGTCCAAACAGTTCCGTAAACAGTTGCTAGATGGGTTTGCATTTTATTTCGTTTAGTAGTATGGAAATCTCATTCTTTGTTTCCTTCATCAGTTCACTTATTGCCGGTTTTCAATTTAGAATATGCTCGTTAACCTACCACTAACAAGGAATTACGTTAAATGGCCAAATCTGGACACTGAACTCTCTAAAACATATTTAATGTGGCGGGAATGCGCATCTCACAATCTACGCATGCGCGAGAGCCGTAAATCTTATTTAAGTAATTGCGAACCCGAATGGCCTTAGCGGTTTGCTGATGTAAAATCCTGGTAGAGGCCAGCCACTTTAAAGATGCTTTAGAGAGTTGAGTGGCCATATTTGGCCATTTAACGTAATAACTTGTTAGTGGTAAGTTAACGGGCATATTCTAAATTGAAAACCGGCAAGAAGTGAACTGATGAAAGAAACAAAGAGAGAGATTTCCTTACTACTCAAGTGACTCCTTATCCCGGGAGTCATTCGGTCGCCAGAGCCTCGTTAGTCTAAAGCAGGGTGCACCGCGTGCAGGTGAGGTTGACATTTGAGTAGGATTCCTACTCCTTGCATCCCCAACTACTCTGCCACTAGCATCTCTACAAGCACTAATACTACCAACCAGAACTACTAAAAGCACTAATACTACTCAACAGCACTACAACAAGCAATACTATTACTAGGACAAGAATAAAACTATTCCTACTATAAAAACTACTACTACAAGCATTACTACTAGCCTATCTCCCTTTAGATGACCTCACTGTCCGGCCCCATAAAACAACAACTAGTACTACCTTTAACTACCACTATGACTACAACTAAAAAGAAGTAGCATTTAGCGTCAGTTAGTGGTAGTAGGTGGAAGTTAGTGGTAGTCGTAGTGGGTGGATGCGTGTGATTGAAAGGCCTGCCAGAGGCCTCACATTCATGTAGCTTACAGAGAAATTGATCTCGTGCCAGTGGCTTTGCAAAGCCTACAAAGAAACTAATCTCGTGCCAGAGGCTTTGCTAATTTTTTGCGGCTTACAAGGAAATTAATCCCGTGCCAGAGGCCGTTCATGAATGGCACCTCCAGAGGCCTCTCAATCACATGCCTTCACCCACTATGACTACCACTAGCTACCGCTAGCTGCCACTAACTAACGCAAAATACTACTACTACTACTAATAATAATAATACTACAACAACTACTACAACTACTACTACTACTAATAATAATAATAATAATACTACAACAACTACTACAACTACTACTAATACTACAACAACTACTAATACTTCTACAACTACTACCAGTACTACCACTACTATTACTAATACTACAACTACAACAACTACTACTACCAGTACTACCAGTACTACTACTACTATTACTACTAACACTTCTATTAAAAGCACTACGCACTGCTGCTCTACAAAAGACAGCAAGGTTACCTTTTTTTTTTTTTTTTTTTGCGTGGGAATGTGGGAAATCTTGCCTAAGACATTTGTGGGGGTCCGCACTCCACAATAGTGTGGGATTCTTACCCACTAAAACCCACACACCCTTCTCCCACGACGTATGTCTTCACCCCGGAACCAGTTGGGCTTTACAGTATTTCAGGGGTGTGTCATCGGAAAGTACTTTTTTTTAGCGTATGGCTTTTAGTGCCGGGAGTGTCCGAGGTCATGTTCGGCTCGCCAGTTTTTGTAGCTGCTTCGAGACGGACACCCAATGGGTGAGCTACAAGTACCGTTGGGGAGGGAAGTTGGAAGGTAGCGGCTGTGGCCTATAGTTATGGACCAACGCCGGCATTTGCCTCGAAGGAAGATGGGAAACCACAGAAGACCATCTTCAAGATTGCCGGCGGGGGGATTCGAACCTCCTCGCCTACCGGATGTGAGCGACTGCCAGCAGTCATGCCGTAACGACCACGGCTAACTCACCCGGTATTCTGATATTGAGAAACGATCATATTATTTAAACTTCGTATTATATATTCTTTTCGATCCATAAAATTAAACTTCTATACAAAACTATATGTATTTTGCCATCTATTGGATCTGGGGTGAACTATGCAATGACAAGTTAGCAACGTGGGACTAAAAGTCCAAACAGTTCCGTAAACAGTTGCTAGATGGCGTTAGTGCGGTGGTAGGTTTGCATTTTATTTCGTTTAGTAGTATGGAAATCTCATTCTTTGTTTCCTTCATCAGTTCACTTATTGCCGGTTTTCAATTTAGAATATGCTCGTTAACCTACCACTAACAAGGAATTACGTTAAATGGCCAAATCTGGACACTGAACTCTCTAAAACATATTTAATGTGGCGGGAATGCGCATCTCACAATCTACGCATGCGCGAGAGCCGTAAATCTTATTTAAGTAATTGCGAACCCGAATGGCCTTAGCGGTTTGCTGATGTAAAATCCTGGTAGAGGCCAGCCACTTTAAAGATGCTTTAGAGAGTTGAGTGGCCATATTTGGCCATTTAACGTAATAACTTGTTAGTGGTAAGTTAACGGGCATATTCTAAATTGAAAACCGGCAAGAAGTGAACTGATGAAAGAAACAAAGAGAGAGATTTCCTTACTACTCAAGTGACTCCTTATCCCGGGAGTCATTCGGTCGCCAGAGCCTCGTTAGTCTAAAGCAGGGTGCACCGCGTGCAGGTGAGGTTGACATTTGAGTAGGATTCCTACTCCTTGCATCCCCAACTACTCTACCACTAGCATCTCTACAAGCACTAATACTACCAACCAGAACTACTAAAAGCACTAATACTACTCAACAGCACTACAACAAGCAATACTATTACTAGGACAAGAATAAAACTATTCCTACTATAAAAACTACTACTACAAGCATTACTACTAGCCTATCTCCCTTTAGATGACCTCACTGTCCGGCCCCATAAAACAACAACTAGTACTACCTTTAACTACCACTATGACTACAACTAAAAAGAAGTAGCATTTAGCGTCAGTTAGTGGTAGTAGGTGGAAGTTAGTGGTAGTCGTAGTGGGTGGATGCGTGTGATTGAAAGGCCTGCCAGAGGCCTCACATTCATGTAGCTTACAGAGAAATTAATCTCGTGCCAGTGGCTTTGCAAAGCCTACAAAGAAACTAATCTCGTGCCAGAGGCTTTGCTAATTTTTTGCGGCTTACAAGGAAATTAATCCCGTGCCAGAGGCCGTTCATGAATGGCACCTCCAGAGGCCTCTCAATCACATGCCTTCACCCACTATGACTACCACTAGCTACCGCTAGCTGCCACTAACTAACGCAAAATACTACTACTACTACTAATAATAATAATACTACAACAACTACTACAACTACTACTACTACTACTACTACTAATAATAATAATAATACAACAACTACTACTAATACTACAACAACTACTAATACTTCTACAACTACTACCAGTACTACCACTACTACTACTAATACTACAACTACAACAACTACTACTACCAGTACTACCAGTACTACTACTACTACTATTACTACTAACACTTCTATTAAAAGCACTACGCACTGCTGCTCTACAAAAGACAGCAAGGTTACCTTTTTTTTTTTTTTTTTTTTTTTTTTTGCGTGGGAATGTGGGAAATCTTGCCTAAGACATTTGTGGGGGTCCGCACTCCACAATAGTGTGGGATTCTTACCCACTAAAACCCACACACCCTTCTCCCACGACGTATGTCTTCACCCCGGAACCAGTTGGGCTTTACAGTATTTCAGGGGTGTGTCATCGGAAAATACTTTTTTTTAGCGTATGGCTTTTAGTGCCGGGAGTGTCCGAGGTCATGTTCGGCTCGCCAGTTTTTGTAGCTGCTTCGAGACGGACACCCAATGGGTGAGCTACAAGTACCGTTGGGGAGGGAAGTTGGAAGGTAGCGGCTGTGGCCTATAGTTATGGACCAACGCCGGCATTTGCCTCGAAGGAAGATGGGAAACCACAGAAGACCATCTTCAAGATTGCCGGCGGGGGGATTCGAACCTCCTCGCCTACCGGATGTGAGCGACTGCCAGCAGTCATGCCGTAACGACCACGGCTAACTCACCCGGTATTCTGATATTGAGAAACGATCATATTATTTAAACTTCGTATTATATATTCTTTTCGATCCATAAAATTAAACTTCTATACAAAACTATATGTATTTTGCCATCTATTGGATCTGGGGTGAACTATGCAATGACAAGTTAGCAACGTGGGACTAAAAGTCCAAACAGTTCCGTAAACAGTTGCTAGATGGCGTTAGTGCGGTGGTAGGTTTGCATTTTATTTCGTTTAGTAGTATGGAAATCTCATTCTTTGTTTCCTTCATCAGTTCACTTATTGCCGGTTTTCAATTTAGAATATGCTCGTTAACCTACCACTAACAAGGAATTACGTTAAATGGCCAAATCTGGACACTGAACTCTCTAAAACATATTTAATGTGGCGGGAATGCGCATCTCACAATCTACGCATGCGCGAGAGCCGTAAATCTTATTTAAGTAATTGCGAACCCGAATGGCCTTAGCGGTTTGCTGATGTAAAATCCTGGTAGAGGCCAGCCACTTTAAAGATGCTTTAGAGAGTTGAGTGGCCATATTTGGCCATTTAACGTAATAACTTGTTAGTGGTAAGTTAACGGGCATATTCTAAATTGAAAACCGGCAAGAAGTGAACTGATGAAAGAAACAAAGAGAGAGATTTCCTTACTACTCAAGTGACTCCTTATCCCGGGAGTCATTCGGTCGCCAGAGCCTCGTTAGTCTAAAGCAGGGTGCACCGCGTGCAGGTGAGGTTGACATTTGAGTAGGATTCCTACTCCTTGCATCCCCAACTACTCTACCACTAGCATCTCTACAAGCACTAATACTACCAACCAGAACTACTAAAAGCACTAATACTACTCAACAGCACTACAACAAGCAATACTATTACTAGGACAAGAATAAAACTATTCCTACTATAAAAACTACTACTACAAGCATTACTACTAGCCTATCTCCCTTTAGATGACCTCACTGTCCGGCCCCATAAAACAACAACTAGTACTACCTTTAACTACCACTATGACTACAACTAAAAAGAAGTAGCATTTAGCGTCAGTTAGTGGTAGTAGGTGGAAGTTAGTGGTAGTCGTAGTGGGTGGATGCGTGTGATTGAAAGGCCTGCCAGAGGCCTCACATTCATGTAGCTTACAGAGAAATTAATCTCGTGCCAGTGGCTTTGCAAAGCCTACAAAGAAACTAATCTCGTGCCAGAGGCTTTGCTAATTTTTTGCGGCTTACAAGGAAATTAATCCCGTGCCAGAGGCCGTTCATGAATGGCACCTCCAGAGGCCTCTCAATCACATGCCTTCACCCACTATGACTACCACTAGCTACCGCTAGCTGCCACTAACGCAAAATACTACTACTACTACTAATAATAATAATACTACAACAACTACTACAACTACTACTACTACTACTACTACTACTAATAATAATAATACTACAACAACTACTACTAATACTACAACAACTACTAATACTTCTACAACTACTACCAGTACTACCACTACTACTACTAATACTACAACTACAACAACTACTACTACCAGTACTACCAGTACTACTACTACTACTATTACTACTAACACTTCTATTAAAAGCACTACGCACTGCTGCTCTACAAAAGACAGCAAGGTTACCTTTTTTTTTTTTTTTTTTTTTTGCGTGGGAATGTGGGAAATATTGCCTAAGACATTTGTGGGGGTCCGCACTCCACAATAGTGTGGGATTCTTACCCACTAAAACCCACACACCCTTCTCCCACGACGTATGTCTTCACCCCGGAACCAGTTGGGCTTTACAGTATTTCAGGGGTGTGTCATCGGAAAATACTTTTTTTTAGCGTATGGCTTTTAGTGCCGGGAGTGTCCGAGGTCATGTTCGGCTCGCCAGTTTTTGTAGCTGCTTCGAGACGGACACCCAATGGGTGAGCTACAAGTACCGTTGGGGAGGGAAGTTGGAAGGTAGCGGCTGTGGCCTATAGTTATGGACCAACGCCGGCATTTGCCTCGAAGGAAGATGGGAAACCACAGAAGACCATCTTCAAGATTGCCGGCGGGGGGATTCGAACCTCCTCGCCTACCGGATGTGAGCGACTGCCAGCAGTCATGCCGTAACGACCACGGCTAACTCACCCGGTATTCTGATATTGAGAAACGATCATATTATTTAAACTTCGTATTATATATTCTTTTCGATCCATAAAATTAAACTTCTATACAAAACTATATGTATTTTGCCATCTATTGGATCTGGGGTGAACTATGCAATGACAAGTTAGCAACGTGGGACTAAAAGTCCAAACAGTTCCGTAAACAGTTGCTAGATGGGTTTGCATTTTATTTCGTTTAGTAGTATGGAAATCTCATTCTATGTTTCCTTCATCAGTTCACTTATTGCCGGTTTTCAATTTAGAATATGCTCGTTAACCTACCACTAACAAGGAATTACGTTAAATGGCCAAATCTGGACACTGAACTCTCTAAAACATATTTAATGTGGCGGGAATGCGCATCTCACAATCTACGCATGCGCGAGAGCCGTAAATCTTATTTAAGTAATTGCGAACCCGAATGGCCTTAGCGGTTTGCTGATGTAAAATCCTGGTAGAGGCCAGCCACTTTAAAGATGCTTTAGAGAGTTGAGTGGCCATATTTGGCCATTTAACGTAATAACTTGTTAGTGGTAAGTTAACGGGCATATTCTAAATTGAAAACCGGCAAGAAGTGAACTGATGAAAGAAACAAAGAGAGAGATTTCCTTACTACTCATGTGACTCCTTATCCCGGGAGTCATTCGGTCGCCAGAGCCTCGTTAGTCTAAAGCAGGGTGCACCGCGTGCAGGTGAGGTTGACATTTGAGTAGGATTCCTACTCCTTGCATCCCCAACTACTCTGCCACTAGCATCTCTACAAGCACTAATACTACCAACCAGAACTACTAAAAGCACTAATACTACTCAACAGCACTACAACAAGCAATACTATTACTAGGACAAGAATAAAACTATTCCTACTATAAAAACTACTACTACAAGCATTACTACTAGCCTATCTCCCTTTAGATGACCTCACTGTCCGGCCCCATAAAACAACAACTAGTACTACCTTTAACTACCACTATGACTACAACTAAAAAGAAGTAGCATTTAGCGTCAGTTAGTGGTAGTAGGTGGAAGTTAGTGGTAGTCGTAGTGGGTGGATGCGTGTGATTGAAAGGCCTGCCAGAGGCCTCACATTCATGTAGCTTACAGAGAAATTGATCTCGTGCCAGTGGCTTTGCAAAGCCTACAAAGAAACTAATCTCGTGCCAGAGGCTTTGCTAATTTTTTGCGGCTTACAAGGAAATTAATCCCGTGCCAGAGGCCGTTCATGAATGGCACCTCCAGAGGCCTCTCAATCACATGCCTTCACCCACTATGACTACCACTAGCTACCGCTAGCTGCCACTAACTAACGCAAAATACTACTACTACTACTAATAATAATAATACTACAACAACTACTACAACAACTACTACTACTAATAATAATAATAATAATAATACTACAACAACTACTACAACTACTACTAATACTACAACAACTACTAATACTTCTACAACTACTACCAGTACTACCACTACTATTACTAATACTACAACTACAACAACTACTACTACCAGTACTACCAGTACTACTACTACTATTACTACTAACACTTCTATTAAAAGCACTACGCACTGCTGCTCTACAAAAGACAGCAAGGTTACCTTTTTTTTTTTTTTTTTTTTTTTTTTTTCGTGGGAATGTGCGAAATCTTGCCTAAGACATTTGTGGGGGTCCGCACTCCACAATAGTGTGGGATTCTTACCCACTAAAACCCACACACCCTTCTCCCACGACGTATGTCTTCACCCCGGAACCAGTTGGGCTTTACAGTATTTCAGGGGTGTGTCATCGGAAAATACTTTTTTTTAGCGTATGGCTTTTAGTGCCGGGAGTGTCCGAGGTCATGTTCGGCTCGCCAGTTTTTGTAGCTGCTTCGAGACGGACACCCAATGGGTGAGCTACAAGTACCGTTGGGGAGGGAAGTTGGAAGGTAGCGGCTGTGGCCTATAGTTATGGACCAACGCCGGCATTTGCCTCGAAGGAAGATGGGAAACCACAGAAGACCATCTTCAAGATTGCCGGCGGGGGGATTCGAACCTCCTCGCCTACCGGATGTGAGTGACTGCCAGCAGTCATGCCGTAACGACCACGGCTAACTCACCCGGTATTCTGATATTGAGAAACGATCATATTATTTAAACTTCGTATTATATATTCTTTTCGATCCATAAAATTAAACTTCTATACAAAACTATATGTATTTTGCCATCTATTGGATCTGGGGTGAACTATGCAATGACAAGTTAGCAACGTGGGACTAAAAGTCCAAACAGTTCCGTAAACAGTTGCTAGATGGCGTTAGTGCGGTGGTAGGTTTGCATTTTATTTCGTTTAGTAGTATGGAAATCTCATTCTTTGTTTCCTTCATCAGTTCACTTATTGCCGGTTTTCAATTTAGAATATGCTCGTTAACCTACCACTAACAAGGAATTACGTTAAATGGCCAAATCTGGACACTGAACTCTCTAAAACATATTTAATGTGGCGGGAATGCGCATCTCACAATCTACGCATGCGCGAGAGCCGTAAATCTTATTTAAGTAATTGCGAACCCGAATGGCCTTAGCGGTTTGCTGATGTAAAATCCTGGTAGAGGCCAGCCACTTTAAAGATGCTTTAGAGAGTTGAGTGGCCATATTTGGCCATTTAACGTAATAACTTGTTAGTGGTAAGTTAACGGGCATATTCTAAATTGAAAACCGGCAAGAAGTGAACTGATGAAAGAAACAAAGAGAGAGATTTCCTTACTACTCAAGTGACTCCTTATCCCGGGAGTCATTCGGTCGCCAGAGCCTCGTTAGTCTAAAGCAGGGTGCACCGCGTGCAGGTGAGGTTGACATTTGAGTAGGATTCCTACTCCTTGCATCCCCAACTACTCTACCACTAGCATCTCTACAAGCACTAATACTACCAACCAGAACTACTAAAAGCACTAATACTACTCAACAGCACTACAACAAGCAATACTATTACTAGGACAAGAATAAAACTATTCCTACTATAAAAACTACTACTACAAGCATTACTACTAGCCTATCTCCCTTTAGATGACCTCACTGTCCGGCCCCATAAAACAACAACTAGTACTACCTTTAACTACCACTATGACTACAACTAAAAAGAAGTAGCATTTAGCGTCAGTTAGTGGTAGTAGGTGGAAGTTAGTGGTAGTCGTAGTGGGTGGATGCGTGTGATTGAAAGGCCTGCCAGAGGCCTCACATTCATGTAGCTTACAGAGAAATTAATCTCGTGCCAGTGGCTTTGCAAAGCCTACAAAGAAACTAATCTCGTGCCAGAGGCTTTGCTAATTTTTTGCGGCTTACAAGGAAATTAATCCCGTGCCAGAGGCCGTTCATGAATGGCACCTCCAGAGGCCTCTCAATCACATGCCTTCACCCACTATGACTACCACTAGCTACCGCTAGCTGCCACTAACGCAAAATACTACTACTACTACTAATAATAATAATACTACAACAACTACTACAACTACTACTACTACTACTACTACTAATAATAATAATACTACAACAACTACTACTAATACTACAACAACTACTAATACTTCTACAACTACTACCAGTACTACCACTACTACTACTAATACTACAACTACAACAACTACTACTACCAGTACTACCAGTACTACTACTACTACTATTACTACTAACACTTCTATTAAAAGCACTACGCACTGCTGCTCTACAAAAGACAGCAAGGTTACCTTTTTTTTTTTTTTTTGCGTGGGAATGTGGGAAATATTGCCTAAGACATTTGTGGGGGTCCGCACTCCACAATAGTGTGGGATTCTTACCCACTAAAACCCACACACCCTTCTCCCACGACGTATGTCTTCACCCCGGAACCAGTTGGGCTTTACAGTATTTCAGGGGTGTGTCATCGGAAAATACTTTTTTTTAGCGTATGGCTTTTAGTGCCGGGAGTGTCCGAGGTCATGTTCGGCTCGCCAGTTTTTGTAGCTGCTTCGAGACGGACACCCAATGGGTGAGCTACAAGTACCGTTGGGGAGGGAAGTTGGAAGGTAGCGGCTGTGGCCTATAGTTATGGACCAACGCCGGCATTTGCCTCGAAGGAAGATGGGAAACCACAGAAGACCATCTTCAAGATTGCCGGCGGGGGGATTCGAACCTCCTCGCCTACCGGATGTGAGCGACTGCCAGCAGTCATGCCGTAACGACCACGGCTAACTCACCCGGTATTCTGATATTGAGAAACGATCATATTATTTAAACTTCGTATTATATATTCTTTTCGATCCATAAAATTAAACTTCTATACAAAACTATATGTATTTTGCCATCTATTGGATCTGGGGTGAACTATGCAATGACAAGTTAGCAACGTGGGACTAAAAGTCCAAACAGTTCCGTAAACAGTTGCTAGATGGCGTTAGTGCGGTGGTAGGTTTGCATTTTATTTCGTTTAGTAGTATGGAAATCTCATTCTTTGTTTCCTTCATCAGTTCACTTATTGCCGGTTTTCAATTTAGAATATGCTCGTTAACCTACCACTAACAAGGAATTACGTTAAATGGCCAAATCTGGACACTGAACTCTCTAAAACATATTTAATGTGGCGGGAATGCGCATCTCACAATCTACGCATGCGCGAGAGCCGTAAATCTTATTTAAGTAATTGCGAACCCGAATGGCCTTAGCGGTTTGCTGATGTAAAATCCTGGTAGAGGCCAGCCACTTTAAAGATGCTTTAGAGAGTTGAGTGGCCATATTTGGCCATTTAACGTAATAACTTGTTAGTGGTAAGTTAACGGGCATATTCTAAATTGAAAACCGGCAAGAAGTGAACTGATGAAAGAAACAAAGAGAGAGATTTCCTTACTACTCAAGTGACTCCTTATCCCGGGAGTCATTCGGTCGCCAGAGCCTCGTTAGTCTAAAGCAGGGTGCACCGCGTGCAGGTGAGGTTGACATTTGAGTAGGATTCCTACTCCTTGCACCCCCAACTACTCTGCCACTAGCATCTCTACAAGCACTAATACTACCAACCAGAACTACTAAAAGCACTAATACTACTCAACAGCACTACAACAAGCAATACTATTACTAGGACAAGAATAAAACTATTCCTACTATAAAAACTACTACTACAAGCATTACTACTAGCCTATCTCCCTTTAGATGACCTCACTGTCCGGCCCCATAAAACAACAACTAGTACTACCTTTAACTACCACTATGACTACAACTAAAAAGAAGTAGCATTTAGCGTCAGTTAGTGGTAGTAGGTGGAAGTTAGTGGTAGTCGTAGTGGGTGGATGCGTGTGATTGAAAGGCCTGCCAGAGGCCTCACATTCATGTAGCTTACAGAGAAATTAATCTCGTGCCAGTGGCTTTGCAAAGCCTACAAAGAAACTAATCTCGTGCCAGAGGCTTTGCTAATTTTTTGCGGCTTACAAGGAAATTAATCCCGTGCCAGAGGCCGTTCATGAATGGCACCTCCAGAGGCCTCTCAATCACATGCCTTCACCCACAATGACTACAACTAGCTACCGCTAGCTGCCACTAACTAACGCAAAATACTACTACTACTACTAATAATAATAATACTACAACAACTACTACAACTACTACTACTACTACTACTAATAATAATAATAATACTACAACAACTACTACAACTACTACTAATACTACAACAACTACTAATACTTCTACAACTACTACCAGTACTACCACTACTACTACTAATACTACAACTACAACAACTACTACTACCAGTACTACCAGTACTACTACTACTACTATTACTACTAACACTTCTATTAAAAGCACTACGCACTGCTGCTCTACAAAAGACAGCAAGGTTACCTTTTTTTTTTTTTTTTTTTTTTTGCGTGGGAATGTGGGAAATCTTGCCTAAGACATTTGTGGGGGTCCGCACTCCACAATAGTGTGGGATTCTTACCCACTAAAACCCACACACCCTTCTCCCACGACGTATGTCTTCACCCCGGAACCAGTTGGGCTTTACAGTATTTCAGGGGTGTGTCATCGGAAAATACTTTTTTTTAGCGTATGGCTTTTAGTGCCGGGAGTGTCCGAGGTCATGTTCGGCTCGCCAGTTTTTGTAGCTGCTTCGAGACGGACACCCAATGGGTGAGCTACAAGTACCGTTGGGGAGGGAAGTTGGAAGGTAGCGGCTGTGGCCTATAGTTATGGACCAACGCCGGCATTTGCCTCGAAGGAAGATGGGAAACCACAGAAGACCATCTTCAAGATTGCCGGCGGGGGGATTCGAACCTCCTCGCCTACCGGATGTGAGCGACTGCCAGCAGTCATGCCGTAACGACCACGGCTAACTCACCCGGTATTCTGATATTGAGAAACGATCATATTATTTAAACTTCGTATTATATATTCTTTTCGATCCATAAAATTAAACTTCTATACAAAACTATATGTATTTTGCCATCTATTGGATCTGGGGTGAACTATGCAATGACAAGTTAGCAACGTGGGACTAAAAGTCCAAACAGTTCCGTAAACAGTTGCTAGATGGCGTTAGTGCGGTGGTAGGTTTGCATTTTATTTCGTTTAGTAGTATGGAAATCTCATTCTTTGTTTCCTTCATCAGTTCACTTATTGCCGGTTTTCAATTTAGAATATGCTCGTTAACCTACCACTAACAAGGAATTACGTTAAATGGCCAAATCTGGACACTGAACTCTCTAAAACATATTTAATGTGGCGGGAATGCGCATCTCACAATCTACGCATGCGCGAGAGCCGTAAATCTTATTTAAGTAATTGCGAACCCGAATGGCCTTAGCGGTTTGCTGATGTAAAATCCTGGTAGAGGCCAGCCACTTTAAAGATGCTTTAGAGAGTTGAGTGGCCATATTTGGCCATTTAACGTAATAACTTGTTAGTGGTAAGTTAACGGGCATATTCTAAATTGAAAACCGGCAAGAAGTGAACTGATGAAAGAAACAAAGAGAGAGATTTCCTTACTACTCAAGTGACTCCTTATCCCGGGAGTCATTCGGTCGCCAGAGCCTCGTTAGTCTAAAGCAGGGTGCACCGCGTGCAGGTGAGGTTGACATTTGAGTAGGATTCCTACTCCTTGCATCCCCAACTACTCTGCCACTAGCATCTCTACAAGCACTAATACTACCAACCAGAAATACTAAAAGCACTAATACTACTCAACAGCACTACAACAAGCAATACTATTACTAGGACAAGAATAAAACTATTCCTACTATAAAAACTACTACTACAAGCATTACTACTAGCCTATCTCCCTTTAGATGACCTCACTGTCCGGCCCCATAAAACAACAACTAGTACTACCTTTAACTACCACTATGACTACAACTAAAAAGAAGTAGCATTTAGCGTCAGTTAGTGGTAGTAGGTGGAAGTTAGTGGTAGTCGTAGTGGGTGGATGCGTGTGATTGAAAGGCCTGCCAGAGGCCTCACATTCATGTAGCTTACAGAGAAATTAATCTCGTGCCAGTGGCTTTGCAAAGCCTACAAAGAAACTAATCTCGTGCCAGAGGCTTTGCCAATTTTTTGCGGCTTACAAGGAAATTAATCCCGTGCCAGAGGCCGTTCATGAATGGCACCTCCAGAGGCCTCTCAATCACATGCCTTCACCCACTATGACTACCACTAGCTACCGCTAGCTGCCACTAACTAACGCAAAATACTACTACTACTACTAATAATAATAATACTACAACAACTACTACAACTACTACTACTACTACTACTAATAATAATAATAATACTACAACAACTACTACAACTACTACTAATACTACAACAACTACTAATACTTCTACAACTACTACCAGTACTACCACTACTACTACTAATACTACAACTACAACAACTACTACTACCAGTACTACCAGTACTACTACTACTACTATTACTACTAACACTTCTATTAAAAGCACTACGCACTGCTGCTCTACAAAAGACAGCAAGGTTACCTTTTTTTTTTTTTTTTTTTTTTGCGTGGGAATGTGGGAAATCTTGCCTAAGACATTTGTGGGGGTCCGCACTCCACAATAGTGTGGGATTCTTACCCACTAAAACCCACACACCCTTCTCCCACGACGTATGTCTTCACCCCGGAACCAGTTGGGCTTTACAGTATTTCAGGGGTGTGTCATCGGAAAATACTTTTTTTTAGCGTATGGCTTTTAGTGCCGGGAGTGTCCGAGGTCATGTTCGGCTCTCCAGTTTTTGTAGCTGCTTCGAGACGGACACCCAATGGGTGAGCTACAAGTACCGTTGGGGAGGGAAGTTGGAAGGTAGCGGCTGTGGCCTATAGTTATGGACCAACGCCGGCATTTGCCTCGAAGGAAGATGGGAAACCACAGAAGACCATCTTCAAGATTGCCGGCGGGGGGATTCGAACCTCCTCGCCTACCGGATGTGAGCGACTGCCAGCAGTCATGCCGTAACGACCACGGCTAACTCACCCGGTATTCTGATATTGAGAAACGATCATATTATTTAAACTTCGTATTATATATTCTTTTCGATCCATAAAATTAAACTTCTATACAAAACTATATGTATTTTGCCATCTATTGGATCTGGGGTGAACTATGCAATGACAAGTTAGCAACGTGGGACTAAAAGTCCAAACAGTTCCGTAAACAGTTGCTAGATGGCGTTAGTGCGGTGGTAGGTTTGCATTTTATTTCGTTTAGTAGTATGGAAATCTCATTCTTTGTTTCCTTCATCAGTTCACTTATTGCCGGTTTTCAATTTAGAATATGCTCGTTAACCTACCACTAACAAGGAATTACGTTAAATGGCCAAATCTGGACACTGAACTCTCTAAAACATATTTAATGTGGCGGGAATGCGCATCTCACAATCTACGCATGCGCGAGAGCCGTAAATCTTATTTAAGTAATTGCGAACCCGAATGGCCTTAGCGGTTTGCTGATGTAAAATCCTGGTAGAGGCCAGCCACTTTAAAGATGCTTTAGAGAGTTGAGTGGCCATATTTGGCCATTTAACGTAATAACTTGTTAGTGGTAAGTTAACGGGCATATTCTAAATTGAAAACCGGCAAGAAGTGAACTGATGAAAGAAACAAAGAGAGAGATTTCCTTACTACTCAAGTGACTCCTTATCCCGGGAGTCATTCGGTCGCCAGAGCCTCGTTAGTCTAAAGCAGGGTGCACCGCGTGCAGGTGAGGTTGACATTTGAGTAGGATTCCTACTCCTTGCATCCCCAACTACTCTGCCACTAGCATCTCTACAAGCACTAATACTACCAACCAGAAATACTAAAAGCACTAATACTACTCAACAGCACTACAACAAGCAATACTATTACTAGGACAAGAATAAAACTATTCCTACTATAAAAACTACTACTACAAGCATTACTACTAGCCTATCTCCCTTTAGATGACCTCACTGTCCGGCCCCATAAAACAACAACTAGTACTACCTTTAACTACCACTATGACTACAACTAAAAAGAAGTAGCATTTAGCGTCAGTTAGTGGTAGTAGGTGGAAGTTAGTGGTAGTCGTAGTGGGTGGATGCGTGTGATTGAAAGGCCTGCCAGAGGCCTCACATTCATGTAGCTTACAGAGAAATTAATCTCGTGCCAGTGGCTTTGCAAAGCCTACAAAGAAACTAATCTCGTGCCAGAGGCTTTGCCAATTTTTTGCGGCTTACAAGGAAATTAATCCCGTGCCAGAGGCCGTTCATGAATGGCACCTCCAGAGGCCTCTCAATCACATGCCTTCACCCACTATGACTACCACTAGCTACCGCTAGCTGCCACTAACTAACGCAAAATACTACTACTACTACTAATAATAATAATACTACAACAACTACTACAACTACTACTACTACTACTACTACTAATAATAATAATAATACTACAACAACTACTACAACTACTACTAATACTACAACAACTACTAATACTTCTACAACTACTACCAGTACTACCACTACTACTACTAATACTACAACTACAACAACTACTACTACCAGTACTACCAGTACTACTACTACTACTATTACTACTAACACTTCTATTAAAAGCACTACGCACTGCTGCTCTACAAAAGACAGCAAGGTTACCTTTTTTTTTTTTTTTTTTTTTTTGCGTGGGAATGTGGGAAATCTTGCCTAAGACATTTGTGGGGGTCCGCACTCCACAATAGTGTGGGATTCTTACCCACTAAAACCCACACACCCTTCTCCCACGACGTATGTCTTCACCCCGGAACCAGTTGGGCTTTACAGTATTTCAGGGGTGTGTCATCGGAAAATACTTTTTTTTAGCGTATGGCTTTTAGTGCCGGGAGTGTCCGAGGTCATGTTCGGCTCGCCAGTTTTTGTAGCTGCTTCGAGACGGACACCCAATGGGTGAGCTACAAGTACCGTTGGGGAGGGAAGTTGGAAGGTAGCGGCTGTGGCCTATAGTTATGGACCAACGCCGGCATTTGCCTCGAAGGAAGATGGGAAACCACAGAAGACCATCTTCAAGATTGCCGGCGGGGGGATTCGAACCTCCTCGCCTACCGGATGTGAGCGACTGCCAGCAGTCATGCCGTAACGACCACGGCTAACTCACCCGGTATTCTGATATTGAGAAACGATCATATTATTTAAACTTCGTATTATATATTCTTTTCGATCCATAAAATTAAACTTCTATACAAAACTATATGTATTTTGCCATCTATTGGATCTGGGGTGAACTATGCAATGACAAGTTAGCAACGTGGGACTAAAAGTCCAAACAGTTCCGTAAACAGTTGCTAGATGGGTTTGCATTTTATTTCGTTTAGTAGTATGGAAATCTCATTCTTTGTTTCCTTCATCAGTTCACTTATTGCCGGTTTTCAATTTAGAATATGCTCGTTAACCTACCACTAACAAGGAATTACGTTAAATGGCCAAATCTGGACACTGAACTCTCTAAAACATATTTAATGTGGCGGGAATGCGCATCTCACAATCTACGCATGCGCGAGAGCCGTAAATCTTATTTAAGTAATTGCGAACCCGAATGGCCTTAGCGGTTTGCTGATGTAAAATCCTGGTAGAGGCCAGCCACTTTAAAGATGCTTTAGAGAGTTGAGTGGCCATATTTGGCCATTTAACGTAATAACTTGTTAGTGGTAAGTTAACGGGCATATTCTAAATTGAAAACCGGCAAGAAGTGAACTGATGAAAGAAACAAAGAGAGAGATTTCCTTACTACTCAAGTGACTCCTTATCCCGGGAGTCATTCGGTCGCCAGAGCCTCGTTAGTCTAAAGCAGGGTGCACCGCGTGCAGGTGAGGTTGACATTTGAGTAGGATTCCTACTCCTTGCATCCCCAACTACTCTACCACTAGCATCTCTACAAGCACTAATACTACCAACCAGAACTACTAAAAGCACTAATACTACTCAACAGCACTACAACAAGCAATACTATTACTAGGACAAGAATAAAACTATTCCTACTATAAAAACTACTACTACAAGCATTACTACTAGCCTATCTCCCTTTAGATGACCTCACTGTCCGGCCCCATAAAACAACAACTAGTACTACCTTTAACTACCACTATGACTACAACTAAAAAGAAGTAGCATTTAGCGTCAGTTAGTGGTAGTAGGTGGAAGTTAGTGGTAGTCGTAGTGGGTGGATGCGTGTGATTGAAAGGCCTGCCAGAGGCCTCACATTCATGTAGCTTACAGAGAAATTAATCTCGTGCCAGTGGCTTTGCAAAGCCTACAAAGAAACTAATCTCGTGCCAGAGGCTTTGCTAATTTTTTGCGGCTTACAAGGAAATTAATCCCGTGCCAGAGGCCGTTCATGAATGGCACCTCCAGAGGCCTCTCAATCACATGCCTTCACCCACTATGACTACCACTAGCTACCGCTAGCTGCCACTAACTAACGCAAAATACTACTACTACTACTACTAATAATAATACTACAACAACTACTACAACTACTACTACTACTACTACTAATAATAATAATAATAATACAACAACTACTACTAATACTACAACAACTACTAATAATTCTACAACTACTACCAGTACTACCACTACTACTACTAATACTACAACTACAACAACTACTACTACCAGTACTACCAGTACTACTACTACTACTATTACTACTAACACTTCTATTAAAAGCACTACGCACTGCTGCTCTACAAAAGACAGCAAGGTTACCTTTTTTTTTTTTTTTTTTTTTTGCGTGGGAATGTGGGAAATCTTGCCTAAGACATTTGTGGGGGTCCGCACTCCACAATAGTGTGGGATTCTTACCCACTAAAACCCACACACCCTTCTCCCACGACGTATGTCTTCACCCCGGAACCAGTTGGGCTTTACAGTATTTCAGGGGTGTGTCATCGGAAAATACTTTTTTTTAGCGTATGGCTTTTGGTGCCGGGAGTGTCCGAGGTCATGTTCGGCTCGCCAGTTTTTGTAGCTGCTTCGAGACGGACACCCAATGGGTGAGCTACAAGTACCGTTGGGGAGGGAAGTTGGAAGGTAGCGGCTGTGGCCTATAGTTATGCACCAACGCCGGCATTTGCCTCGAAGGAAGATGGGAAACCACAGAAGACCATCTTCAAGATTGCCGGCGGGGGGATTCGAACCTCCTCGCCTACCGGATGTGAGCGACTGCCAGCAGTCATGCCGTAACGACCACGGCTAACTCACCCGGTATTCTGATATTGAGAAACGATCATATTATTTAAACTTCGTATTATATATTCTTTTCGATCCATAAAATTAAACTTCTATACAAAACTATATGTATTTTGCCATCTATTGGATCTGGGGTGAACTATGCAATGACAAGTTAGCAACGTGGGACTAAAAGTCCAAACAGTTCCGTAAACAGTTGCTAGATGGCGTTAGTGCGGTGGTAGGTTTGCATTTTATTTCGTTTAGTAGTATGGAAATCTCATTCTTTGTTTCCTTCATCAGTTCACTTATTGCCGGTTTTCAATTTAGAATATGCTCGTTAACCTACCACTAACAAGGAATTACGTTAAATGGCCAAATCTGGACACTGAACTCTCTAAAACATATTTAATGTGGCGGGAATGCGCATCTCACAATCTACGCATGCGCGAGAGCCGTAAATCTTATTTAAGTAATTGCGAACCCGAATGGCCTTAGCGGTTTGCTGATGTAAAATCCTGGTAGAGGCCAGCCACTTTAAAGATGCTTTAGAGAGTTGAGTGGCCATATTTGGCCATTTAACGTAATAACTTGTTAGTGGTAAGTTAACGGGCATATTCTAAATTGAAAACCGGCAAGAAGTGAACTGATGAAAGAAACAAAGAGAGAGATTTCCTTACTACTCAAGTGACTCCTTATCCCGGGAGTCATTCGGTCGCCAGAGCCTCGTTAGTCTAAAGCAGGGTGCACCGCGTGCAGGTGAGGTTGACATTTGAGTAGGATTCCTACTCCTTGCATCCCCAACTACTCTACCACTAGCATCTCTACAAGCACTAATACTACCAACCAGAACTACTAAAAGCACTAATACTACTCAACAGCACTACAACAAGCAATACTATTACTAGGACAAGAATAAAACTATTCCTACTATAAAAACTACTACTACAAGCATTACTACTAGCCTATCTCCCTTTAGATGACCTCACTGTCCGGCCCCATAAAACAACAACTAGTACTACCTTTAACTACCACTATGACTACAACTAAAAAGAAGTAGCATTTAGCGTCAGTTAGTGGTAGTAGGTGGAAGTTAGTGGTAGTCGTAGTGGGTGGATGCGTGTGATTGAAAGGCCTGCCAGAGGCCTCACATTCATGTAGCTTACAGAGAAATTAATCTCGTGCCAGTGGCTTTGCAAAGCCTACAAAGAAACTAATCTCGTGCCAGAGGCTTTGCTAATTTTTTGCGGCTTACAAGGAAATTAATCCCGTGCCAGAGGCCGTTCATGAATGGCACCTCCAGAGGCCTCTCAATCACATGCCTTCACCCACTATGACTACCACTAGCTACCGCTAGCTGCCACTAACGCAAAATACTACTACTACTACTAATAATAATAATACTACAACAACTACTACAACTACTACTACTACTACTACTAATAATAATAATAATACTACAACAACTACTACTAATACTACAACAACTACTAATACTTCTACAACTACTACCAGTACTACCACTACTACTACTAATACTACAACTACAACAACTACTACTACCAGTACTACCAGTACTACTACTACTACTATTACTACTAACACTTCTATTAAAAGCACTACGCACTGCTGCTCTACAAAAGACAGCAAGGTTACCTTTTTTTTTTTTTTTTTTGCGTGGGAATGTGGGAAATCTTGCCTAAGACATTTGTGGGGGTCCGCACTCCACAATAGTGTGGGATTCTTACCCACTAAAACCCACACACCCTTCTCCCACGACGTATGTCTTCACCCCGGAACCAGTTGGGCTTTACAGTATTTCAGGGGTGTGTCATCGGAAAATACTTTTTTTTAGCGTATGGCTTTTAGTGCCGGGAGTGTCCGAGGTCATGTTCGGCTCGCCAGTTTTTGTAGCTGCTTCGAGACGGACACCCAATGGGTGAGCTACAAGTACCGTTGGGGAGGGAAGTTGGAAGGTAGCGGCTGTGGCCTATAGTTATGGACCAACGCCGGCATTTGCCTCGAAGGAAGATGGGAAACCACAGAAGACCATCTTCAAGATTGCCGGCGGGGGGATTCGAACCTCCTCGCCTACCGGATGTGAGCGACTGCCAGCAGTCATGCCGTAACGACCACGGCTAACTCACCCGGTATTCTGATATTGAGAAACGATCATATTATTTAAACTTTGTATTATATATTCTTTTCGATCCATAAAATTAAACTTCTATACAAAACTATATGTATTTTGCCATCAATTGGATCTGGGGTGAACTATGCAATGACAAGTTAGCAACGTGGGACTAAAAGTCCAAACAGTTCCGTAAACAGTTGCTAGATGGCGTTAGTGCGGTGGTAGGTTTGCATTTTATTTCGTTTAGTAGTATGGAAATCTCATTCTTTGTTTCCTTCATCAGTTCACTTATTGCCGGTTTTCAATTTAGAATATGCTCGTTAACCTACCACTAACAAGGAATTACGTTAAATGGCCAAATCTGGACACTGAACTCTCTAAAACATATTTAATGTGGCGGGAATGCGCATCTCACAATCTACGCATGCGCGAGAGCCGTAAATCTTATTTAAGTAATTGCGAACCCGAATGGCCTTAGCGGTTTGCTGATGTAAAATCCTGGTAGAGGCCAGCCACTTTAAAGATGCTTTAGAGAGTTGAGTGGCCATATTTGGCCATTTAACGTAATAACTTGTTAGTGGTAAGTTAACGGGCATATTCTAAATTGAAAACCGGCAAGAAGTGAACTGATGAAAGAAACAAAGAGAGAGATTTCCTTACTACTCAAGTGACTCCTTATCCCGGGAGTCATTCGGTCGCCAGAGCCTCGTTAGTCTAAAGCAGGGTGCACCGCGTGCAGGTGAGGTTGACATTTGAGTAGGATTCCTACTCCTTGCATCCCCAACTACTCTGCCACTAGCATCTCTACAAGCACTAATACTACCAACCAGAACTACTAAAAGCACTAATACTACTCAACAGCACTACAACAAGCAATACTATTACTAGGACAAGAATAAAACTATTCCTACTATAAAAACTACTACTACAAGCATTACTACTAGCCTATCTCCCTTTAGATGACCTCACTGTCCGGCCCCATAAAACAACAACTAGTACTACCTTTAACTACCACTATGACTACAACTAAAAAGAAGTAGCATTTAGCGTCAGTTAGTGGTAGTAGGTGGAAGTTAGTGGTAGTCGTAGTGGGTGGATGCGTGTGATTGAAAGGCCTGCCAGAGGCCTCACATTCATGTAGCTTACAGAGAAATTAATCTCGTGCCAGTGGCTTTGCAAAGCCTACAAAGAAACTAATCTCGTGCCAGAGGCTTTGCTAATTTTTTGCGGCTTACAAGGAAATTAATCCCGTGCCAGAGGCCGTTCATGAATGGCACCTCCAGAGGCCTCTCAATCACATGCCTTCACCCACTATGACTACCACCAGCTACCGCTAGCTGCCACTAACTAACGCAAAATACTACTACTACTAATAATAATAATAATACTACAACAACTACTACAACTACTACTACTACTACTACTAATAATAATAATAATAATACTACAACAACTACTACAACTACTACTAATACTACAACAACTACTAATACTTCTACAACTACTACCAGTACTACCACTACTACTAATACTACAACTACAACAACTACTACTACCAGTACTACCAGTACTACTACTACTACTATTACTACTAACACTTCTATTAAAAGCACTACGCACTGCTGCTCTACAAAAGACAGCAAGGTTACCTTTTTTTTTTTTTTTTTTTTTGCGTGGGAATGTGGGAAATCTTGCCTAAGACATTTGTGGGGGTCCGCACTCCACAATAGTGTGGGATTCTTACCCACTGAAACCCACACACCCTTCTCCCACGACGTATGTCTTCACCCCGGAACCCGTTGGGCTTTACAGTATTTCAGGGGTGTGTCATCGGAAAATACTTTTTTTAGCGTATGGCTTTTAGTGCCGGGAGTGTCCGAGGTCATGTTCGGCTCGCCAGTTTTTGTAGCTGCTTCGAGACGGACACCCAATGGGTGAGCTACAAGTACCGTTGGGGAGGGAAGTTGGAAGGTAGCGGCTGTGGCCTATAGTTATGGACCAACGCCGGCATTTGCCTCGAAGGAAGATGGGAAACCACAGAAGACCATCTTCAAGATTGCCGGCGGGGGGATTCGAACCTCCTCGCCTACCGGATGTGAGCGACTGCCAGCAGTCATGCCGTAACGACCACGGCTAACTCACCCGGTATTCTGATATTGAGAAACGATCATATTATTTAAACTTCGTATTATATATCCTTTTCGATCCATAAAATTAAACTTCTATACAAAACTATATGTATTTTGCCATCTATTGGATCTGGGGTGAACTATGCAATGACAAGTTAGCAACGTGGGACTAAAAGTCCAAACAGTTCCGTAAACAGTTGCTAGATGGGTTTGCATTTTATTTCGTTTAGTAGTATGGAAATCTCATTCTTTGTTTCCTTCATCAGTTCACTTATTGCCGGTTTTCAATTTAGAATATGCTCGTTAACCTACCACTAACAAGGAATTACGTTAAATGGCCAAATCTGGACACTGAACTCTCTAAAACATATTTAATGTGGCGGGAATGCGCATCTCACAATCTACGCATGCGCGAGAGCCGTAAATCTTATTTAAGTAATTGCGAACCCGAATGGCCTTAGCGGTTTGCTGATGTAAAATCCTGGTAGAGGCCAGCCACTTTAAAGATGCTTTAGAGAGTTGAGTGGCCATATTTGGCCATTTAACGTAATAACTTGTTAGTGGTAAGTTAACGGGCATATTCTAAATTGAAAACCGGCAAGAAGTGAACTGATGAAAGAAACAAAGAGAGAGATTTCCTTACTACTCAAGTGACTCCTTATCCCGGGAGTCATTCGGTCGCCAGAGCCTCGTTAGTCTAAAGCAGGGTGCACCGCGTGCAGGTGAGGTTGACATTTGAGTAGGATTCCTACTCCTTGCATCCCCAACTACTCTACCACTAGCATCTCTACAAGCACTAATACTACCAACCAGAACTACTAAAAGCACTAATACTACTCAACAGCACTACAACAAGCAATACTATTACTAGGACAAGAATAAAACTATTCCTACTATAAAAACTACTACTACAAGCATTACTACTAGCCTATCTCCCTTTAGATGACCTCACTGTCCGGCCCCATAAAACAACAACTAGTACTACCTTTAACTACCACTATGACTACAACTAAAAAGAAGTAGCATTTAGCGTCAGTTAGTGGTAGTAGGTGGAAGTTAGTGGTAGTCGTAGTGGGTGGATGCGTGTGATTGAAAGGCCTGCCAGAGGCCTCACATTCATGTAGCTTACAGAGAAATTAATCTCGTGCCAGTGGCTTTGCAAAGCCTACAAAGAAACTAATCTCGTGCCAGAGGCTTTGCTAATTTTTTGCGGCTTACAAGGAAATTAATCCCGTGCCAGAGGCCGTTCATGAATGGCACCTCCAGAGGCCTCTCAATCACATGCCTTCACCCACTATGACTACCACTAGCTACCGCTAGCTGCCACTAACTAACGCAAAATACTACTACTAATAATAATAATAATAATACTACAACAACTACTACAACTACTACTACTACTACTACTAATAATAATAAAAATAATACAACAACTACTACTAATACTACAACAACTACTAATAATTCTACAACTACTACCAGTACTACCACTACTACTACTAATACTACAACTACAACAACTACTACTACCAGTACTACCAGTACTACTACTACTACTATTACTACTAACACTTCTATTAAAAGCACTACGCACTGCTGCTCTACAAAAGACAGCAGGGTTACCTTTTTTTTTTTTTTTTTTTTTTTTGCGTGGGAATGTGGGAAATCTTGCCTAAGACATTTGTGGGGGTCCGCACTCCACAATAGTGTGGGATTCTTACCCACTAAAACCCACACACCCTTCTCCCACGACGTATGTCTTCACCCCGGAACCAGTTGGGCTTTACAGTATTTCAGGGGTGTGTCATCGGAAAATATTTTTTTTAGCGTATGGCTTTTGGTGCCGGGAGTGTCCGAGGTCATGTTCGGCTCGCCAGTTTTTGTAGCTGCTTCGAGACGGACACCCAATGGGTGAGCTACAAGTACCGTTGGGGAGGGAAGTTGGAAGGTAGCGGCTGTGGCCTATAGTTATGGACCAACGCCGGCATTTGCCTCGAAGGAAGATGGGAAACCACAGAAGACCATCTTCAAGATTGCCGGCGGGGGGATTCGAACCTCCTCGCCTACCGGATGTGAGCGACTGCCAGCAGTCATGCCGTAACGACCACGGCTAACTCACCCGGTATTCTGATATTGAGAAACGATCATATTATTTAAACTTCGTATTATATATTCTTTTCGATCCATAAAATTAAACTTCTATACAAAACTATATGTATTTTGCCATCTATTGGATCTGGGGTGAACTATGCAATGACAAGTTAGCAACGTGGGACTAAAAGTCCAAACAGTTCCGTAAACAGTTGCTAGATGGCGTTAGTGCGGTGGTAGGTTTGCATTTTATTTCGTTTAGTAGTATGGAAATCTCATTCTTTGTTTCCTTCATCAGTTCACTTATTGCCGGTTTTCAATTTAGAATATGCTCGTTAACCTACCACTAACAAGGAATTACGTTAAATGGCCAAATCTGGACACTGAACTCTCTAAAACATATTTAATGTGGCGGGAATGCGCATCTCACAATCTACGCATGCGCGAGAGCCGTAAATCTTATTTAAGTAATTGCGAACCCGAATGGCCTTAGCGGTTTGCTGATGTAAAATCCTGGTAGAGGCCAGCCACTTTAAAGATGCTTTAGAGAGTTGAGTGGCCATATTTGGCCATTTAACGTAATAACTTGTTAGTGGTAAGTTAACGGGCATATTCTAAATTGAAAACCGGCAAGAAGTGAACTGATGAAAGAAACAAAGAGAGAGATTTCCTTACTACTCAAGTGACTCCTTATCCCGGGAGTCATTCGGTCGCCAGAGCCTCGTTAGTCTAAAGCAGGGTGCACCGCGTGCAGGTGAGGTTGACATTTGAGTAGGATTCCTACTCCTTGCATCCCCAACTACTCTACCACTAGCATCTCTACAAGCACTAATACTACCAACCAGAACTACTAAAAGCACTAATACTACTCAACAGCACTACAACAAGCAATACTATTACTAGGACAAGAATAAAACTATTCCTACTATAAAAACTACTACTACAAGCATTACTACTAGCCTATCTCCCTTTAGATGACCTCACTGTCCGGCCCCATAAAACAACAACTAGTACTACCTTTAACTACCACTATGACTACAACTAAAAAGAAGTAGCATTTAGCGTCAGTTAGTGGTAGTAGGTGGAAGTTAGTGGTAGTCGTAGTGGGTGGATGCGTGTGATTGAAAGGCCTGCCAGAGGCCTCACATTCATGTAGCTTACAGAGAAATTAATCTCGTGCCAGTGGCTTTGCAAAGCCTACAAAGAAACTAATCTCGTGCCAGAGGCTTTGCTAATTTTTTGCGGCTTACAAGGAAATTAATCCCGTGCCAGAGGCCGTTCATGAATGGCACCTCCAGAGGCCTCTCAATCACATGCCTTCACCCACTATGACTACCACCAGCTACCGCTAGCTGCCACTAACTAACGCAAAATACTACTACTACTACTAATAATAATAATACTACAACAACTACTACAACTACTACTACTACTACTAATAATAATAATAATAATACTACAACAACTACTACAACTACTACTAATACTACAACAACTACTAATACTTCTACAACTACTACCAGTACTACCACTACTACTAATACTACAACTACAACAACTACTACTACCAGTACTACCAGTACTACTACTACTACTATTACTACTAACACTTCTATTAAAAGCACTACGCACTGCTGCTGTACAAAAGACAGCAAGGTTACCTTTTTATTTTTTTTTGCGTGGGAATGTGGGAAATCTTGCCTAAGACATTTGTGGGGGTCCGCACTCCACAATAGTGTGGGATTCTTACCCACTAAAACCCACACACCCTTCTCCCACGACGTATGTCTTCACCCCGGAACCCGTTGGGCTTTACAGTATTTCAGGGGTGTGTCATCGGAAAATACTTTTTTTAGCGTATGGCTTTTAGTGCCGGGAGTGTCCGAGGTCATGTTCGGCTCGCCAGTTTTTGTAGCTGCTTCGAGACGGACACCCAATGGGTGAGCTACAAGTACCGTTGGGGAGGGAAGTTGGAAGGTAGCGGCTGTGGCCTATAGTTATGGACCAACGCCGGCATTTGCCTCGAAGGAAGATGGGAAACCACAGAAGACCATCTTCAAGATTGCCGGCGGGGGGATTCGAACCTCCTCGCCTACCGGATGTGAGCGACTGCCAGCAGTCATGCCGTAACGACCACGGCTAACTCACCCGGTATTCTGATATTGAGAAACGATCATATTATTTAAACTTCGTATTATATATCCTTTTCGATCCATAAAATTAAACTTCTATACAAAACTATATGTATTTTGCCATCTATTGGATCTGGGGTGAACTATGCAATGACAAGTTAGCAACGTGGGACTAAAAGTCCAAACAGTTCCGTAAACAGTTGCTAGATGGCGTTAGTGCGGTGGTAGGTTTGCATTTTATTTCGTTTAGTAGTATGGAAATCTCATTCTTTGTTTCCTTCATCAGTTCACTTATTGCCGGTTTTCAATTTAGAATATGCTCGTTAACCTACCACTAACAAGGAATTACGTTAAATGGCCAAATCTGGACACTGAACTCTCTAAAACATATTTAATGTGGCGGGAATGCGCATCTCACAATCTACGCATGCGCGAGAGCCGTAAATCTTATTTAAGTAATTGCGAACCCGAATGGCCTTAGCGGTTTGCTGATGTAAAATCCTGGTAGAGGCCAGCCACTTTAAAGATGCTTTAGAGAGTTGAGTGGCCATATTTGGCCATTTAACGTAATAACTTGTTAGTGGTAAGTTAACGGGCATATTCTAAATTGAAAACCGGCAAGAAGTGAACTGATGAAAGAAACAAAGAGAGAGATTTCCTTACTACTCAAGTGACTCCTTATCCCGGGAGTCATTCGGTCGCCAGAGCCTCGTTAGTCTAAAGCAGGGTGCACCGCGTGCAGGTGAGGTTGACATTTGAGTAGGATTCCTACTCCTTGCATCCCCAACTACTCTACCACTAGCATCTCTACAAGCACTAATACTACCAACCAGAACTACTAAAAGCACTAATACTACTCAACAGCACTACAACAAGCAATACTATTACTAGGACAAGAATAAAACTATTCCTACTATAAAAACTACTACTACAAGCATTACTACTAGCCTATCTCCCTTTAGATGACCTCACTGTCCGGCCCCATAAAACAACAACTAGTACTACCTTTAACTACCACTATGACTACAACTAAAAAGAAGTAGCATTTAGCGTCAGTTAGTGGTAGTAGGTGGAAGTTAGTGGTAGTCGTAGTGGGTGGATGCGTGTGATTGAAAGGCCTGCCAGAGGCCTCACATTCATGTAGCTTACAGAGAAATTAATCTCGTGCCAGTGGCTTTGCAAAGCCTACAAAGAAACTAATCTCGTGCCAGAGGCTTTGCTAATTTTTTGCGGCTTACAAGGAAATTAATCCCGTGCCAGAGGCCGTTCATGAATGGCACCTCCAGAGGCCTCTCAATCACATGCCTTCACCCACTATGACTACCACTAGCTACCGCTAGCTGCCACTAACTAACGCAAAATACTACTACTACTACTAATAATAATAATACTACAACAACTACTACAACTACTACTACTACTACTAATAATAATAATAATAATACAACAACTACTACTAATACTACAACAACTACTAATAATTCTACAACTACTACCAGTACTACCACTACTACTACTAATACTACAACTACAACAACTACTACTACCAGTACTACCAGTACTACTACTACTACTATTACTACTAACACTTCTATTAAAAGCACTACGCACTGCTGCTCTACAAAAGACAGCAAGGTTACCTTTTTTTTTTTTTTTTTTTTGCGTGGGAATGTGGGAAATCTTGCCTAAGACATTTGTGGGGGTCCGCACTCCACAATAGTGTGGGATTCTTACCCACTAAAACCCACACACCCTTCTCCCACGACGTATGTCTTCACCCCGGAACCAGTTGGGCTTTACAGTATTTCAGGGGTGTGTCATCGGAAAATACTTTTTTTAGCGTATGGCTTTTGGTGCCGGGAGTGTCCGAGGTCATGTTCGGCTCGCCAGTTTTTGTAGCTGCTTCGAGACGGACACCCAATGGGTGAGCTACAAGTTCCGTTGGGGAGGGAAGTTGGAAGGTAGCGGCTGTGGCCTATAGTTATGGACCAACGCCGGCATTTGCCTCGAAGGAAGATGGGAAACCACAGAAGACCATCTTCAAGATTGCCGGCGGGGGGATTCGAACCTCCTCGCCTACCGGATGTGAGCGACTGCCAGCAGTCATGCCGTAACGACCACGGCTAACTCACCCGGTATTCTGATATTGAGAAACGATCATATTATTTAAACTTCGTATTATATATTCTTTTCGATCCATAAAATTAAACTTCTATACAAAACTATATGTATTTTGCCATCTATTGGATCTGGGGTGAACTATGCAATGACAAGTTAGCAACGTGGGACTTAAAGTCCAAACAGTTCCGTAAACAGTTGCTAGATGGCGTTAGTGCGGTGGTAGGTTTGCATTTTATTTCGTTTAGTAGTATGGAAATCTCATTCTTTGTTTCCTTCATCAGTTCACTTATTGCCGGTTTTCAATTTAGAATATGCTCGTTAACCTACCACTAACAAGGAATTACGTTAAATGGCCAAATCTGGACACTGAACTCTCTAAAACATATTTAATGTGGCGGGAATGCGCATCTCACAATCTACGCATGCGCGAGAGCCGTAAATCTTATTTAAGTAATTGCGAACCCGAATGGCCTTAGCGGTTTGCTGATGTAAAATCCTGGTAGAGGCCAGCCACTTTAAAGATGCTTTAGAGAGTTGAGTGGCCATATTTGGCCATTTAACGTAATAACTTGTTAGTGGTAAGTTAACGGGCATATTCTAAATTGAAAACCGGCAAGAAGTGAACTGATGAAAGAAACAAAGAGAGAGATTTCCTTACTACTCAAGTGACTCCTTATCCCGGGAGTCATTCGGTCGCCAGAGCCTCGTTAGTCTAAAGCAGGGTGCACCGCGTGCAGGTGAGGTTGACATTTGAGTAGGATTCCTACTCCTTGCATCCCCAACTACTCTACCACTAGCATCTCTACAAGCACTAATACTACCAACCAGAACTACTAAAAGCACTAATACTACTCAACAGCACTACAACAAGCAATACTATTACTAGGACAAGAATAAAACTATTCCTACTATAAAAACTACTACTACAAGCATTACTACTAGCCTATCTCCCTTTAGATGACCTCACTGTCCGGCCCCATAAAACAACAACTAGTACTACCTTTAACTACCACTATGACTACAACTAAAAAGAAGTAGCATTTAGCGTCAGTTAGTGGTAGTAGGTGGAAGTTAGTGGTAGTCGTAGTGGGTGGATGCGTGTGATTGAAAGGCCTGCCAGAGGCCTCACATTCATGTAGCTTACAGAGAAATTAATCTCGTGCCAGTGGCTTTGCAAAGCCTACAAAGAAACTAATCTCGTGCCAGAGGCTTTGCTAATTTTTTGCGGCTTACAAGGAAATTAATCCCGTGCCAGAGGCCGTTCATGAATGGCACCTCCAGAGGCCTCTCAATCACATGCCTTCACCCACTATGACTACCACTAGCTACCGCTAGCTGCCACTAACTAACGCAAAATACTACTACTACTACTAATAATAATAATACTACAACAACTACTACAACTACTACTACTACTAATAATAATAATAATAATACTACAACAACTACTACAACTACTACTAATACTACAACAACTACTAATACTTCTACAACTACTACCAGTACTACCACTACTACTACTAATACTACAACTACAACAACTACTACTACCAGTACTACCAGTACTACTACTACTATTACTACTAACACTTCTATTAAAAGCACTACGCACTGCTGCTCTACAAAAGACAGCAAGGTTACCTTTTTTTTTTTTTTTTTTTTTTTTTTTTTTGCGTGGGAATGTGGGAAATCTTGCCTAAGACATTTGTGGGGGTCCGCACTCCACAATAGTGTGGGATTCTTACCCACTAAAACCCACACACCCTTCTCCCACGACGTATGTCTTCACCCCGGAACCAGTTGGGCTTTACAGTATTTCAGGGGTGTGTCATCGGAAAATACTTTTTTTTAGCGTATGGCTTTTAGTGCCGGGAGTGTCCGAGGTCATGTTCGGCTCGCCAGTTTTTGTAGCTGCTTCGAGACGGACACCCAATGGGTGAGCTACAAGTACCGTTGGGGAGGGAAGTTGGAAGGTAGCGGCTGTGGCCTATAGTTATGGACCAACGCCGGCATTTGCCTCGAAGGAAGATGGGAAACCACAGAAGACCATCTTCAAGATTGCCGGCGGGGGGATTCGAACCTCCTCGCCTACCGGATGTGAGCGACTGCCAGCAGTCATGCCGTAACGACCACGGCTAACTCACCCGGTATTCTGATATTGAGAAACGATCATATTATTTAAACTTCGTATTATATATTCTTTTCGATCCATAAAATTAAACTTCTATACAAAACTATATGTATTTTGCCATCAATTGGATCTGGGGTGAACTATGCAATGACAAGTTAGCAACGTGGGACTAAAAGTCCAAACAGTTCCGTAAACAGTTGCTAGATGGCGTTAGTGCGGTGGTAGGTTTGCATTTTATTTCGTTTAGTAGTATGGAAATCTCATTCTTTGTTTCCTTCATCAGTTCACTTATTGCCGGTTTTCAATTTAGAATATGCTCGTTAACCTACCACTAACAAGGAATTACGTTAAATGGCCAAATCTGGACACTGAACTCTCTAAAACATATTTAATGTGGCGGGAATGCGCATCTCACAATCTACGCATGCGCGAGAGCCGTAAATCTTATTTAAGTAATTGCGAACCCGAATGGCCTTAGCGGTTTGCTGATGTAAAATCCTGGTAGAGGCCAGCCACTTTAAAGATGCTTTAGAGAGTTGAGTGGCCATATTTGGCCATTTAACGTAATAACTTGTTAGTGGTAAGTTAACGGGCATATTCTAAATTGAAAACCGGCAAGAAGTGAACTGATGAAAGAAACAAAGAGAGAGATTTCCTTACTACTCAAGTGACTCCTTATCCCGGGAGTCATTCGGTCGCCAGAGCCTCGTTAGTCTAAAGCAGGGTGCACCGCGTGCAGGTGAGGTTGACATTTGAGTAGGATTCCTACTCCTTGCATCCCCAACTACTCTACCACTAGCATCTCTACAAGCACTAATACTACCAACCAGAACTACTAAAAGCACTAATACTACTCAACAGCACTACAACAAGCAATACTATTACTAGGACAAGAATAAAACTATTCCTACTATAAAAACTACTACTACAAGCATTACTACTAGCCTATCTCCCTTTAGATGACCTCACTGTCCGGCCCCATAAAACAACAACTAGTACTACCTTTAACTACCACTATGACTACAACTAAAAAGAAGTAGCATTTAGCGTCAGTTAGTGGTAGTAGGTGGAAGTTAGTGGTAGTCGTAGTGGGTGGATGCGTGTGATTGAAAGGCCTGCCAGAGGCCTCACATTCATGTAGCTTACAGAGAAATTAATCTCGTGCCAGTGGCTTTGCAAAGCCTACAAAGAAACTAATCTCGTGCCAGGGGCTTTGCTAATTTTTTGCGGCTTACAAGGAAATTAATCCCGAATGGCACCTCCAGAGGCCTCTCAATCACATGCCTTCACCCACTATGACTACCACTAGCTACCGCTAGCTGCCACTAACGCAAAATACTACTACTACTACTAATAATAATAATACTACAACAACTACTACAACTACTACTACTACTACTACTAATAATAATAATAATACTACAACAACTACTACTAATACTACAACAACTACTAATACTTCTACAACTACTACCAGTACTACCACCACTACTACTAATACTACAACTACAACAACTACTACTACCAGTACTACCAGTACTACTACTACTACTATTACTACTAACACTTCTATTAAAAGCACTACGCACTGCTGCTCTACAAAAGACAGCAAGGTTACCTTTTTTTTTTTTTTTTTTTTTTTTTTTTTTTTTGCGTGGGAATGTGGGAAATCTTGCCTAAGACATTTGTGGGGGTCCGCACTCCACAATAGTGTGGGATTCTTACCCACTAATACCCACACACCCTTCTCCCACGACGTATGTCTTCACCCCGGAACCAGTTGGGCTTTACAGTATTTCAGGGGTGTGTCATCGGAAAATACTTTTTTTTAGCGTATGGCTTTTAGTGCCTGGAGTGTCCGAGGTCATGTTCGGCTCGCCAGTTTTTGTAGCTGCTTCGAGACGGACACCCAATGGGTGAGCTACAAGTACCGTTGGGGAGGGAAGTTGGAAGGTAGCGGCTGTGGCCTATAGTTATGGACCAACGCCGGCATTTGCCTCGAAGGAAGATGGGAAACCACAGAAGACCATCTTCAAGATTGCCGGCGGGGGGATTCGAACCTCCTCGCCTACCGGATGTGAGCGACTGCCAGCAGTCATGCCATAACGACCACGGCTAACTCACCCGGTATTCTGATATTGAGAAACGATCATATTATTTAAACTTCGTATTATATATTCTTTTCGATCCATAAAATTAAACTTCTATACAAAACTATATGTATTTTGCCATCTATTGGATCTGGGGTGAACTATGCAATGACAAGTTAGCAACGTGGGACTAAAAGTCCAAACAGTTCCGTAAACAGTTGCTAGATGGCGTTAGTGCGGTGGTAGGTTTGCATTTTATTTCGTTTAGTAGTATGGAAATCTCATTCTTTGTTTCCTTCATCAGTTCACTTATTGCCGGTTTTCAATTTAGAATATGCTCGTTAACCTACCACTAACAAGGAATTACGTTAAATGGCCAAATCTGGACACTGAACTCTCTAAAACATATTTAATGTGGCGGGAATGCGCATCTCACAATCTACGCATGCGCGAGAGCCGTAAATCTTATTTAAGTAATTGCGAACCCGAATGGCCTTAGCGGTTTGCTGATGTAAAATCCTGGTAGAGGCCAGCCACTTTAAAGATGCTTTAGAGAGTTGAGTGGCCATATTTGGCCATTTAACGTAATAACTTGTTAGTGGTAAGTTAACGGGCATATTCTAAATTGAAAACCGGCAAGAAGTGAACTGATGAAAGAAACAAAGAGAGAGATTTCCTTACTACTCAAGTGACTCCTTATCCCGGGAGTCATTCGGTCGCCAGAGCCTCGTTAGTCTAAAGCAGGGTGCACCGCGTGCAGGTGAGGTTGACATTTGAGTAGGATTCCTACTCCTTGCATCCCCAACTACTCTACCACTAGCATCTCTACAAGCACTAATACTACCAACCAGAACTACTAAAAGCACTAATACTACTCAACAGCACTACAACAAGCAATTTTATTACTAGGACAAGAATAAAACTATTCCTACTATAAAAACTACTACTACAAGCATTACTACTAGCCTATCTCCCTTTAGATGACCTCACTGTCCGGCCCCATAAAACAACAACTAGTACTACCTTTAACTACCACTATGACTACAACTAAAAAGAAGTAGCATTTAGCGTCAGTTAGTGGTAGTAGGTGGAAGTTAGTGGTAGTCGTAGTGGGTGGATGCGTGTGATTGAAAGGCCTGCCAGAGGCCTCACATTCATTTAGCTTACAGAGAAATTAATCTCGTGCCAGTGGCTTTGCAAAGCCTACAAAGAAACTAATCTCGTGCCAGAGGCTTTGCTAATTTTTTGCGGCTTACAAGGAAATTAATCCCGTGCCAGAGGCCGTTCATGAATGGCACCTCCAGAGGCCTCTCAATCACATGCCTTCACCCACTATGACTACCACTAGCTACCGCTAGCTGCCACTAACTAACGCAAAATACTACTACTACTACTAATAATAATAATACTACAACAACTACTACAACTACTACTACTACTACTAATAATAATAATAATAATACTACAACTACTACAACTACTACTAATACTTCTACAACTACTACCAGTACTACCACTACTACTACTAATACTACAACTACAACAACTACTACCAGTACTACCAGTACTACTACTACTACTATTACTACTAACACTTCTATTAAAAGCACTACGCACTGCTGCTCTACAAAAGACAGCAAGGTTACCTTTTTTTTTTTTTTTTTTTTGCGTGGGAATGTGGGAAATCTTGCCTAAGACATTTGTGGGGGTCCGCACTCCACAATAGTGTGGGATTCTTACCCACTAAAACCCACACACCCTTCTCCCACGACGTATGTCTTCACCCCGGAACCAGTTGGGCTTTACAGTATTTCAGGGGTGTGTCATCGGAAAATACTTTTTTTTAGCGTATGGCTTTTAGTGCCGGGAGTGTCCGAGGTCATGTTCGGCTCGCCAGTTTTTGTAGCTGCTTCGAGACGGACACCCAATGGGTGAGCTACAAGTACCGTTGGGGAGGGAAGTTGGAAGGTAGCGGCTGTGGCCTATAGTTATGGACCAACGCCGGCATTTGCCTCGAAGGAAGATGGGAAACCACAGAAGACCATCTTCAAGATTGCCGGCGGGGGGATTCGAACCTCCTCGCCTACCGGATGTGAGCGACTGCCAGCAGTCATGCCGTAACGACCACGGCTAACTCACCCGGTATTCTGATATTGAGAAACGATCATATTATTTAAACTTCGTATTATATATTCTTTTCGATCCATAAAATTAAACTTCTATACAAAACTATATGTATTTTGCCATCTATTGGATCTGGGGTGAACTATGCAATGACAAGTTAGCAACGTGGGACTAAAAGTCCAAACAGTTCCGTAAACAGTTGCTAGATGGCGTTAGTGCGGTGGTAGGTTTGCATTTTATTTCGTTTAGTAGTATGGAAATCTCATTCTTTGTTTCCTTCATCAGTTCACTTATTGCCGGTTTTCAATTTAGAATATGCTCGTTAACCTACCACTAACAAGGAATTACGTTAAATGGCCAAATCTGGACACTGAACTCTCTAAAACATATTTAATGTGGCGGGAATGCGCATCTCACAATCTACGCATGCGCGAGAGCCGTAAATCTTATTTAAGTAATTGCGAACCCGAATGGCCTTAGCGGTTTGCTGATGTAAAATCCTGGTAGAGGCCAGCCACTTTAAAGATGCTTTAGAGAGTTGAGTGGCCATATTTGGCCATTTAACGTAATAACTTGTTAGTGGTAAGTTAACGGGCATATTCTAAATTGAAAACCGGCAAGAAGTGAACTGATGAAAGAAACAAAGAGAGAGATTTCCTTACTACTCAAGTGACTCCTTATCCCGGGAGTCATTCGGTCGCCAGAGCCTCGTTAGTCTAAAGCAGGGTGCACCGCGTGCAGGTGAGGTTGACATTTGAGTAGGATTCCTACTCCTTGCATCCCCAACTACTCTACCACTAGCATCTCTACAAGCACTAATACTACCAACCAGAACTACTAAAAGCACTAATACTACTCAACAGCACTACAACAAGCAATACTATTACTAGGACAAGAATAAAACTATTCCTACTATAAAAACTACTACTACAAGCATTACTACTAGCCTATCTCCCTTTAGATGACCTCACTGTCCGGCCCCATAAAACAACAACTAGTACTACCTTTAACTACCACTATGACTACAACTAAAAAGAAGTAGCATTTAGCGTCAGTTAGTGGTAGTAGGTGGAAGTTAGTGGTAGTCGTAGTGGGTGGATGCGTGTGATTGAAAGGCCTGCCAGAGGCCTCACATTCATGTAGCTTACAGAGAAATTAATCTCGTGCCAGTGGCTTTGCAAAGCCTACAAAGAAACTAATCTCATGCCAGAGGCTTTGCTAATTTTTTGCGGCTTACAAGGAAATTAATCCCGTGCCAGAGGCCGTTCATGAATGGCACCTCCAGAGGCCTCTCAATCACATGCCTTCACCCACTATGACTACCACTAGCTACCGCTAGCTGCCACTAACGCAAAATACTACTACTACTACTAATAATAATAATACTACAACAACTACTACAACTACTACTACTACTACTACTAATAATAATAATAATACTACAACAACTACTACTAATACTACAACAACTACTAATACTTCTACAACTACTACCAGTACTACCACCACTACTACTAATACTACAACTACAACAACTACTACTACCAGTACTACCAGTACTACTACTACTACCATTACTACTAACACTTCTATTAAAAGCACTACGCACTGCTGCTCTACAAAAGACAGCAAGGTTACCTTTTTTTTTTTTTTGCGTGGGAATGTGGGAAATCTTGCCTAAGACATTTGTGTGGGTCCGCACTCCACAATAGTGTGGGATTCTTACCCACTAAAACCCACACACCCTTCTCCCACGACGTATGTCTTCACCCCGGAACCAGTTGGGCTTTACAGTATTTCAGGGGTGTGTCATCGGAAAATACTTTTTTTTAGCGTATGGCTTTTAGAGCCGGGAGTGTCCGAGGTCATGTTCGGCTCGCCAGTTTTTGTAGCTGCTTCGAGACGGACACCCAATGGGTGAGCTACAAGTACCGTTGGGGAGGGAAGTTGGAAGGTAGCGGCTGTGGCCTATAGTTATGGACCAACGCCGGCATTTGCCTCGAAGGAAGATGGGAAACCACAGAAGACCATCTTCAAGATTGCCGGCGGGGGGATTCGAACCTCCTCGCCTACCGGATGTGAGCGACTGCCAGCAGTCATGCCGTAACGACCACGGCTAACTCACCCGGTATTCTGATATTGAGAAACGATCATATTATTTAAACTTCGTATTATATATTCTTTTCGATCCATAAAATTAAACTTCTATACAAAACTATATGTATTTTGCCATCTATTGGATCTGGGGTGAACTATGCAATGACAAGTTAGCAACGTGGGACTAAAAGTCCAAACAGTTCCGTAAACAGTTGCTAGATGGCGTTAGTGCGGTGGTAGGTTTGCATTTTATTTCGTTTAGTAGTATGGAAATCTCATTCTTTGTTTCCTTCATCAGTTCACTTATTGCCGGTTTTCAATTTAGAATATGCTCGTTAACCTACCACTAACAAGGAATTACGTTAAATGGCCAAATCTGGACACTGAACTCTCTAAAACATATTTAATGTGGCGGGAATGCGCATCTCACAATCTACGCATGCGCGAGAGCCGTAAATCTTATTTAAGTAATTGCGAACCCGAATGGCCTTAGCGGTTTGCTGATGTAAAATCCTGGTAGAGGCCAGCCACTTTAAAGATGCTTTAGAGAGTTGAGTGGCCATATTTGGCCATTTTACGTAATAACTTGTTAGTGGTAAGTTAACGGGCATATTCTAAATTGAAAACCGGCAAGGAGTGAACTGATGAAAGAAACAAAGAGAGAGATTTCCTTACTACTCAAGTGACTCCTTATCCCGGGAGTCATTCGGTCGCCAGAGCCTCGTTAGTCTAAAGCAGGGTGCACCGCGTGCAGGTGAGGTTGACATTTGAGTAGGATTCCTACTCCTTGCATCCCCAACTACTCTGCCACTAGCATCTCTACAAGCACTAATACTACCAACCAGAACTACTAAAAGCACTAATACTACTCAACAGCACTACAACAAGCAATACTATTACTAGGACAAGAATAAAACTATTCCTACTATAAAAACTACTACTACAAGCATTACTACTAGCCTATCTCCCTTTAGATGACCTCACTGTCCGGCCCCATAAAACAACAACTAGTACTACCTTTAACTACCACTATGACTACAACTAAAAAGAAGTAGCATTTAGCGTCAGTTAGTGGTAGTAGGTGGAAGTTAGTGGTAGTCGTAGTGGGTGGATGCGTGTGATTGAAAGGCCTGCCAGAGGCCTCACATTCATGTAGCTTACAGAGAAATTAATCTCGTGCCAGTGGCTTTGCAAAGCCTACAAAGAAACTAATCTCGTGCCAGAGGCTTTGCTAATTTTTTGCGGCTTAAAAGGAAATTAATCCCGTGCCAGAGGCCGTTCATGAATGGCACCTCCAGAGGCCTCTCAATCACATGCCTTCACCCACTATGACTACCACTAGCTACCGCTAGCTGCCACTAACGCAAAATACTACTACTACTACTAATAATAATAATAATACTACAACAACTACTACAACTACTACTACTACTACTACTACTAATAATAATAATACTACAACAACTACTACTAATACTACAACAACTACTAATACTTCTACAACTACTACCAGTACTACCACTACTACTACTAATACTACAACTACAACAACTACTACTACCAGTACTACCAGTACTACTACTACTACTATTACTACTAACACTTCTATTAAAAGCACTACGCACTGCTGCTCTACAAAAGACAGCAAGGTTACCTTCTTTTTTTTTTTTTTTTTTTTTGCGTGGGAATGTGGGAAATCTTGCCTAAGACATTTGTGGGGGTCCGCACTCCACAATAGTGTGGGATTCTTACCCACTAAAACCCACACACCCTTCTCCCACGACGTATGTCTTCACCCCGGAACCAGTTGGGCTTTACAGTATTTCAGGGGTGTGTCATCGGAAAATACTTTTTTTTAGCGTATGGCTTTTAGTGCCGGGAGTGTCCGAGGTCATGTTCGGCTCGCCAGTTTTTGTAGCTGCTTCGAGACGGACACCCAATGGGTGAGCTACAAGTACCGTTGGGGAGGGAAGTTGGAAGGTAGCGGCTGTGGCCTATAGTTATGGACCAACGCCGGCATTTGCCTCGAAGGAAGATGGGAAACCACAGAAGACCATCTTCAAGATTGCCGGCGGGGGGATTCGAACCTCCTCGCCTACCGGATGTGAGCGACTGCCAGCAGTCATGCCGTAACGACCACGGCTAACTCACCCGGTATTCTGATATTGAGAAACGATCATATTATTTAAACTTCGTATTATATATTCTTTTCGATCCATAAAATTAAACTTCTATACAAAACTATATGTATTTTGCCATCTATTGGATCTGGGGTGAACTATGCAATGACAAGTTAGCAACGTGGGACTAAAAGTCCAAACAGTTCCGTAAACAGTTGCTAGATGGCGTTAGTGCGGTGGTAGGTTTGCATTTTATTTCGTTTAGTAGTATGGAAATCTCATTCTTTGTTTCCTTCATCAGTTCACTTATTGCCGGTTTTCAATTTAGAATATGCTCGTTAACCTACCACTAACAAGGAATTACGTTAAATGGCCAAATCTGGACACTGAACTCTCTAAAACATATTTAATGTGGCGGGAATGCGCATCTCACAATCAACGCATGCGCGAGAGCCGTAAATCTTATTTAAGTAATTGCGAACCCGAATGGCCTTAGCGGTTTGCTGATGTAAAATCCTGGTAGAGGCCAGCCACTTTAAAGATGCTTTAGAGAGTTGAGTGGCCATATTTGGCCATTTAACGTAATAACTTGTTAGTGGTAAGTTAACGGGCATATTCTAAATTGAAAACCGGCAAGAAGTGAACTGATGAAAGAAACAAAGAGAGAGATTTCCTTACTACTCAAGTGACTCCTTATCCCGGGAGTCATTCGGTCGCCAGAGCCTCGTTAGTCTAAAGCAGGGTGCACCGCGTGCAGGTGAGGTTGACATTTGAGTAGGATTCCTACTCCTTGCATCCCCAACTACTCTACCACTAGCATCTCTACAAGCACTAATACTACCAACCAGAACTACTAAAAGCACTAATACTACTCAACAGCACTACAACAAGCAATACTATTACTAGGACAAGAATAAAACTATTCCTACTATAAAAACTACTACTACAAGCATTACTACTAGCCTATCTCCCTTTAGATGACCTCACTGTCCGGCCCCATAAAACAACAACTAGTACTACCTTTAACTACCACTATGACTACAACTAAAAAGAAGTAGCATTTAGCGTCAGTTAGTGGTAGTAGGTGGAAGTTAGTGGTAGTCGTAGTGGGTGGATGCGTGTGATTGAAAGGCCTGCCAGAGGCCTCACATTCATGTAGCTTACAGAGAAATTAATCTCGTGCCAGTGGCTTTGCAAAGCCTACAAAGAAACTAATCTCGTGCCAGAGGCTTTGCTAATTTTTTGCGGCTTACAAGGAAATTAATCCCGTGCCAGAGGCCGTTCATGAATGGCACCTCCAGAGGCCTCTCAATCACATGCCTTCACCCACTATGACTACCACTAGCTACCGCTAGCTGCCACTAACTAACGCAAAATACTACTACTACTAATAATAATAATAATACTACAACAACTACTACAACTACTACTACTACTACTAATAATAATAATAATAATACTACAACAACTACTACAACTACTACTAATACTACAACAACTACTAATACTTCTACAACTACTACCAGTACTACCACTACTACTACTAATACTACAACTAAAACAACTACTACTACCAGTACTACCAGTACTACTACTACTACTATTACTACTAACACTTCTATTAAAAGCACTACGCACTGCTGCTCTACAAAAGACAGCAAGGTTACCTTTTTTTTTTTTTTTTTTTTTTTTTGCGTGGGAATGTGGGAAATCTTGCCTAAGACATTTGTGGGGGTCCGCACTCCACAATAGTGTGGGATTCTTACCCACTAAAACCCACACACCCTTCTCCCACGACGTATGTCTTCACCCCGGAACCAGTTGGGCTTTACAGTATTTCAGGGGTGTGTCATCGGAAAATACTTTTTTTTAGCGTATGGCTTTTAGTGCCGGGAGTGTCCGAGGTCATGTTCGGCTCGCCAGTTTTTGTAGCTGCTTCGAGACGGACACCCAATGGGTGAGCTACAAGTACCGTTGGGGAGGGAAGTTGGAAGGTAGCGGCTGTGGCCTATAGTTATGGACCAACGCCGGCATTGGCTCGAAGGAAGATGGGAAACCACAGAAGACCATCTTCAAGATTGCCGGCGGGGGGATTCGAACCTCCTCGCCTACCGGATGTGAGCGACTGCCAGCAGTCATGCCGTAACGACCACGGCTAACTCACCCGGTATTCTGATATTGAGAAACGATCATATTATTTAAACTTCGTATTATATATTCTTTTCGATCCATAAAATTAAACTTCTATACAAAACTATATTTATTTTGCCATCTATTGGATCTGGGGTGAACTATGCAATGACAAGTTAGCAACGTGGGACTAAAAGTCCAAACAGTTCCGTAAACAGTTGCTAGATGGCGTTAGTGCGGTGGTAGGTTTGCATTTTATTTCGTTTAGTAGTATGGAAATCTCATTCTTTGTTTCCTTCATCAGTTCACTTATTGCCGGTTTTCAATTTAGAATATGCTCGTTAACCTACCACTAACAAGGAATTACGTTAAATGGCCAAATCTGGACACTGAACTCTCTAAAACATATTTAATGTGGCGGGAATGCGCATCTCACAATCTACGCATGCGCGAGAGCCGTAAATCTTATTTAAGTAATTGCGAACCCGAATGGCCTTAGCGGTTTGCTGATGTAAAATCCTGGTAGAGGCCAGCCACTTTAAAGATGCTTTAGAGAGTTGAGTGGCCATATTTGGCCATTTAACGTAATAACTTGTTAGTGGTAAGTTAACGGGCATATTCTAAATTGAAAACCGGCAAGAAGTGAACTGATGAAAGAAACAAAGAGAGAGATTTCCTTACTACTCAAGTGACTCCTTATCCCGGGAGTCATTCGGTCGCCAGAGCCTCGTTAGTCTAAAGCAGGGTGCACCGCGTGCAGGTGAGGTTGACATTTGAGTAGGATTCCTACTCCTTGCATCCCCAACTACTCTGCCACTAGCATCTCTACAAGCACTAATACTACCAACCAGAACTACTAAAAGCACTAATACTACTCAACAGCACTACAACAAGCAATACTATTACTAGGACAAGAATAAAACTATTCCTACTATAAAAACTACTACTACAAGCATTACTACTAGCCTATCTCCCTTTAGATGACCTCACTGTCCGGCCCCATAAAACAACAACTAGTACTACCTTTAACTACCACTATGACTACAACTAAAAAGAAGTAGCATTTAGCGTCAGTTAGTGGTAGTAGGTGGAAGTTAGTGGTAGTCGTAGTGGGTGGATGCGTGTGATTGAAAGGCCTGCCAGAGGCCTCACATTCATGTAGCTTACAGAGAAATTAATCTCGTGCCAGTGGCTTTGCAAAGCCTACAAAGAAACTAATCTCGTGCCAGAGGCTTTGCTAATTTTTTGCGGCTTACAAGGAAATTAATCCCGTGCCAGAGGCCGTTCATGAATGGCACCTCCAGAGGCCTCTCAATCACATGCCTTCACCCACTATGACTACCACTAGCTACCGCTAGCTGCCACTAACGCAAAATACTACTACTACTAATAATAATAATAATAATACTACAACAACTACTACAACTACTACTACTACTACTACTACTAATAATAATAATACTACAACAACTACTACTAATACTACAACAACTACTAATACTTCTACAACTACTACCAGTACTACCACTACTACTACTAATACTACAACTACAACAACTACTACTACCAGTATTACCAGTACTACTACTACTACTATTACTACTAACACTTCTATTAAAAGCACTACGCACTGCTGCTCTACAAAAGACAGCAAGGTTACCTTTTTTTTTTTTTTTTTTTTTTTTTGCGTGGGAATGTGGGAAATCTTGCCTAAGACATTTGTGGGGGTCCGCACTCCACAATAGTGTGGGATTCTTACCCACTAAAACCCACACACCCTTCTCCCACGACGTATGTCTTCACCCCGGAACCAGTTGGGCTTTACAGTATTTCAGGGGTGTGTCATCGGAAAATACTTTTTTTTAGCGTATGGCTTTTAGTGCCGGGAGTGTCCGAGGTCATGTTCGGCTCGCCAGTTTTTGTAGCTGCTTCGAGACGGACACCCAATGGGTGAGCTACAAGTACCGTTGGGGAGGGAAGTTGGAAGGTAGCGGCTGTGGCCTATAGTTATGGACCAACGCCGGCATTTGCCTCGAAGGAAGATGGGAAACCACAGAAGACCATCTTCAAGATTGCCGGCGGGGGGATTCGAACCTCCTCGCCTACCGGATGTGAGCGACTGCCAGCAGTCATGCCGTAACGACCACGGCTAACTCACCCGGTATTCTGATATTGAGAAACGATCATATTATTTAAACTTCGTATTATATATTCTTTTCGATCCATAAAATTAAACTTCTATACAAAACTATATGTATTTTGCCATCTATTGGATCTGGGGTGAACTATGCAATGACAAGTTAGCAACGTGGGACTAAAAGCCCAAACAGTTCCGTAAACAGTTGCTAGATGGCGTTAGTGCGGTGGTAGGTTTGCATTTTATTTCGTTTAGTAGTATGGAAATCTCATTCTTTGTTTCCTTCATCAGTTCACTTATTGCCGGTTTTCAATTTAGAATATGCTCGTTAACCTACCACTAACAAGGAATTACGTTAAATGGCCAAATCTGGACACTGAACTCTCTAAAACATATTTAATGTGGCGGGAATGCGCATCTCACAATCTACGCATGCGCGAGAGCCGTAAATCTTATTTAAGTAATTGCGAACCCGAATGGCCTTAGCGGTTTGCTGATGTAAAATCCTGGTAGAGGCCAGCCACTTTAAAGATGCTTTAGAGAGTTGAGTGGCCATATTTGGCCATTTAACGTAATAACTTGTTAGTGGTAAGTTAACGGGCATATTCTAAATTGAAAACCGGCAAGAAGTGAACTGATGAAAGAAACAAAGAGAGAGATTTCCTTACTACTCAAGTGACTCCTTATCCCGGGAGTCATTCGGTCGCCAGAGCCTCGTTAGTCTAAAGCAGGGTGCACCGCGTGCAGGTGAGGTTGACATTTGAGTAGGATTCCTACTCCTTGCATCCCCAACTACTCTACCACTAGCATCTCTACAAGCACTAATACTACCAACCAGAACTACTAAAAGCACTAATACTACTCAACAGCACTACAACAAGCAATACTATTACTAGGACAAGAATAAAACTATTCCTACTATAAAAACTACTACTACAAGCATTACTACTAGCCTATCTCCCTTTAGATGACCTCACTGTCCGGCCCCATAAAACAACAACTAGTACTACCTTTAACTACCACTATGACTACAACTAAAAAGAAGTAGCATTTAGCGTCAGTTAGTGGTAGTAGGTGGAAGTTAGTGGTAGTCGTAGTGGGTGGATGCGTGTGATTGAAAGGCCTGCCAGAGGCCTCACATTCATGTAGCTTACAGAGAAATTAATCTCGTGCCAGTGGCTTTGCAAAGCCTACAAAGAAACTAATCTCGTGCCAGAGGCTTTGCTAATTTTTTGCGGCTTACAAGGAAATTAATCCCGTCCCAGAGGCCGTTCATGAATGGCACCTCCAGAGGCCTCTCAATCACATGCCTTCACCCACTATGACTACCACTAGCTACCGCTAGCTGCCACTAACGCAAAATACTACTACTACTACTAATAATAATAATAATACTACAACAACTACTACAACTACTACTACTACTACTACTAATAATAATAATAATACTACAACAACTACTACTAATACTACAACAACTACTAATACTTCTACAACTACTACCAGTACTACCACTACTACTACTAATACTACAACTACAACAACTACTACTACCAGTACTACCAGTACTACTACTACTACTATTACTACTAACACTTCTATTAAAAGCACTACGCACTGCTGCTCTACAAAAGACAGCAAGGTTACCTTTTTTTTTTTTTTTTTTTTTGCGTGGGAATGTGGGAAATCTTGCCTAAGACATTTGTGGGGGTCCGCACTCCACAATAGTGTGGGATTCTTACCCACTAAAACCCACACACCCTTCTCCCACGACGTATGTCTTCACCCCGGAACCAGTTGGGCTTTACAGTATTTCAGGGGTGTGTCATCGGAAAATACTTTTTTTTAGCGTATGGCTTTTAGTGCCGGGAGTGTCCGAGGTCATGTTCGGCTCGCCAGTTTTTGTAGCAGCTTCGAGACGGACACCCAATGGGTGAGCTACAAGTACCGTTGGGGAGGGAAGTTGGAAGGTAGCGGCTGTGGCCTATAGTTATGGACCAACGCCGGCATTTGCCTCGAAGGAAGATGGGAAACCACAGAAGACCATCTTCAAGATTGCCGGCGGGGGGATTCGAACCTCCTCGCCTACCGGATGTGAGCGACTGCCAGCAGTCATGCCGTAACGACCACGGCTAACTCACCCGGTATTCTGATATTGAGAAACGATCATATTATTTAAACTTCGTATTATATATTCTTTTCGATCCATAAAATTAAACTTCTATACAAAACTATATGTATTTTGCCATCTATTGGATCTGGGGTGAACTATGCAATGACAAGTTAGCAACGTGGGACTAAAAGTCCAAACAGTTCCGTAAACAGTTGCTAGATGGCGTTAGTGCGGTGGTAGGTTTGCATTTTATTTCGTTTAGTAGTATGGAAATCTCATTCTTTGTTTCCTTCATCAGTTCACTTATTGCCGGTTTTCAATTTAGAATATGCTCGTTAACCTACCACTAACAAGGAATTACGTTAAATGGCCAAATCTGGACACTGAACTCTCTAAAACATATTTAATGTGGCGGGAATGCGCATCTCACAATCTACGCATGCGCGAGAGCCGTAAATCTTATTTAAGTAATTGCGAACCCGAATGGCCTTAGCGGTTTGCTGATGTAAAATCCTGGTAGAGGCCAGCCACTTTAAAGATGCTTTAGAGAGTTGAGTGGCCATATTTGGCCATTTAACGTAATAACTTGTTAGTGGTAAGTTAACGGGCATATTCTAAATTGAAAACCGGCAAGAAGTGAACTGATGAAAGAAACAAAGAGAGAGATTTCCTTACTACTCAAGTGACTCCTTATCCCGGGAGTCATTCGGTCGCCAGAGCCTCGTTAGTCTAAAGCAGGGTGCACCGCGTGCAGGTGAGGTTGACATTTGAGTAGGATTCCTACTCCTTGCATCCCCAACTACTCTACCACTAGCATCTCTACAAGCACTAATACTACCAACCAGAACTACTAAAAGCACTAATACTACTCAACAGCACTACAACAAGCAATACTATTACTAGGACAAGAATAAAACTATTCCTACTATAAAAACTACTACTACAAGCATTACTACTAGCCTATCTCCCTTTAGATGACCTCACTGTCCGGCCCCATAAAACAACAACTAGTACTACCTTTAACTACCACTATGACTACAACTAAAAAGAAGTAGCATTTAGCGTCAGTTAGTGGTAGTAGGTGGAAGTTAGTGGTAGTCGTAGTGGGTGGATGCGTGTGATTGAAAGGCCTGCCAGAGGCCTCACATTCATGTAGCTTACAGAGAAATTAATCTCGTGCCAGTGGCTTTGCAAAGCCTACAAAGAAACTAATCTCGTGCCAGAGGCTTTGCTAATTTTTTGCGGCTTACAAGGAAATTAATCCCGTGCCAGAGGCCGTTCATGAATGGCACCTCCAGAGGCCTCTCAATCACATGCCTTCACCCACTATGACTACCACTAGCTACCGCTAGCTGCCACTAACGCAAAATACTACTACTACTAATAATAATAATAATAATAATACAACAACTACTACAACTACTACTACTACTACTAATAATAATAATAATAATACTACAACAACTACTACTAATACTACAACAACTACTAATACTTCTACAACTACTACCAGTACTACCACTACTACTACTAATACAACAACTACAACAACTACTACTACCAGTACTACCAGTACTACTACTACTACTATTACTACTAACACTTCTATTAAAAGCACTACGCACTGCTGCTCTACAAAAGACAGCAAGCTTACCTTTTTTTTTTTTTTTTTTTTTTTTTTTTTGCGTGGGAATGTGGGAAATCTTGCCTAAGACATTTGTGGGGGTCCGCACTCCACAATAGTGTGGGATTCTTACCCACTAAAACCCACACACCCTTCTCCCACGACGTATGTCTTCACCCCGGAACCAGTTGGGCTTTACAGTATTTCAGGGGTGTGTCATCGGAAAATACTTTTTTTTAGCGTATGGCTTTTAGTGCCGGGAGTGTCCGAGGTCATGTTCGGCTCGCCAGTTTTTGTAGCTGCTTCGAGACGGACACCCAATGGGTGAGCTACAAGTACCGTTGGGGAGGGAAGTTGGAAGGTAGCGGCTGTGGCCTATAGTTATGGACCAACGCCGGCATTTGCCTCGAAGGAAGATGGGAAACCACAGAAGACCATCTTCAAGATTGCCGGCGGGGGGATTCGAACCTCCTCGCCTACCGGATGTGAGCGACTGCCAGCAGTCATGCCGTAACGACCACGGCTAACTCACCCGGTATTCTGATATTGAGAAACGATCATATTATTTAAACTTCGTATTATATATTCTTTTCGATCCATAAAATTAAACTTCTATACAAAACTATATGTATTTTGCCATCTATTGGATCTGGGGTGAACTATGCAATGACAAGTTAGCAACGTGGGACTAAAAGTCCAAACAGTTCCGTAAACAGTTGCTAGATGGCGTTAGTGCGGTGGTAGGTTTGCATTTTATTTCGTTTAGTAGTATGGAAATCTCATTCTTTGTTTCCTTCATCAGTTCACTTATTGCCGGTTTTCAATTTAGAATATGCTCGTTAACCTACCACTAACAAGGAATTACGTTAAATGGCCAAATCTGGACACTGAACTCTCTAAAACATATTTAATGTGGCGGGAATGCGCATCTCACAATCTACGCATGCGCGAGAGCCGTAAATCTTATTTAAGTAATTGCGAACCCGAATGGCCTTAGCGGTTTGCTGATGTAAAATCCTGGTAGAGGCCAGCCACTTTAAAGATGCTTTAGAGAGTTGAGTGGCCATATTTGGCCATTTAACGTAATAACTTGTTAGTGGTAAGTTAACGGGCATATTCTAAATTGAAAACCGGCAAGAAGTGAACTGATGAAAGAAACAAAGAGAGAGATTTCCTTACTACTCAAGTGACTCCTTATCCCGGGAGTCATTCGGTCGCCAGAGCCTCGTTAGTCTAAAGCAGGGTGCACCGCGTGCAGGTGAGGTTGACATTTGAGTAGGATTCCTACTCCTTGCATCCCCAACTACTCTACCACTAGCATCTCTACAAGCACTAATACTACCAACCAGAACTACTAAAAGCACTAATACTACTCAACAGCACTACAACAAGCAATACTATTACTAGGACAAGAATAAAACTATTCCTACTATAAAAACTACTACTACAAGCATTACTACTAGCCTATCTCCCTTTAGATGACCTCACTGTCCGGCCCCATAAAACAACAACTAGTACTACCTTTAACTACCACTATGACTACAACTAAAAAGAAGTAGCATTTAGCGTCAGTTAGTGGTAGTAGGTGGAAGTTAGTGGTAGTCGTAGTGGGTGGATGCGTGTGATTGAAAGGCCTGCCAGAGGCCTCACATTCATGTAGCTTACAGAGAAATTAATCTCGTGCCAGTGGCTTTGCAAAGCCTACAAAGAAACTAATCTCGTGCCAGAGGCTTTGCTAATTTTTTGCGGCTTACAAGGAAATTAATCCCGTGCCAGAGGCCGTTCATGAATGGCACCTCCAGAGGCCTCTCAATCACATGCCTTCACCCACTATGACTACCACTAGCTACCGCTAGCTGCCACTAACTAACGCAAAATACTACTACTACTACTAATAATAATAATACTACAACAACTACTACAACTACTACTACTACTACTACTAATAATAATAATAATACTACAACAACTACTACAACTACTACTAATACTACAACAACTACTAATACTTCTACAACTACTACCAGTACTACCACTACTACTACTAATACTACAACTACAACAACTACTACTACCAGTACTACCAGTACTACTACTACTACTATTACTACTAACACTTCTATTAAAAGCACTACGCACTGCTGCTCTACAAAAGACAGCAAGGTTACCTTTTTTTTTTTTTTTTTTTTTTTTGCGTGGGAATGTGGGAAATCTTGCCTAAGACATTTGTGGGGGTCCGCACTCCACAATAGTGTGGGATTCTTACCCACTAAAACCCACACACCCTTCTCCCACGACGTATGTCTTCACCCCGGAACCAGTTGGGCTTTACAGTATTTCAGGGGTGTGTCATCGGAAAATACTTTTTTTTAGCGTATGGCTTTTAGTGCCGGGAGTGTCCGAGGTCATGTTCGGCTCGCCAGTTTTTGTAGCTGCTTCGAGACGGACACCCAATGGGTGAGCTACAAGTACCGTTGGGGAGGGAAGTTGGAAGGTAGCGGCTGTGGCCTATAGTTATGGACCAACGCCGGCATTTGCCTCGAAGGAAGATGGGAAACCACAGAAGACCATCTTCAAGATTGCCGGCGGGGGGATTCGAACCTCCTCGCCTACCGGATGTGAGCGACTGCCAGCAGTCATGCCGTAACGACCACGGCTAACTCACCCGGTATTCTGATATTGAGAAACGATCATATTATTTAAACTTCGTATTATATATTCTTTTCGATCCATAAAATTAAACTTCTATACAAAACTATATGTATTTTGCCATCTATTGGATCTGGGGTGAACTATGCAATGACAAGTTAGCAACGTGGGACTAAAAGTCCAAACAGTTCCGTAAACAGTTGCTAGATGGCGTTAGTGCGGTGGTAGGTTTGCATTTTATTTCGTTTAGTAGTATGGAAATCTCATTCTTTGTTTCCTTCATCAGTTCACTTATTGCCGGTTTTCAATTTAGAATATGCTCGTTAACCTACCACTAACAAGGAATTACGTTAAATGGCCAAATCTGGACACTGAACTCTCTAAAACATATTTAATGTGGCGGGAATGCGCATCTCACAATCTACGCATGCGCGAGAGCCGTAAATCTTATTTAAGTAATTGCGAACCCGAATGGCCTTAGCGGTTTGCTGATGTAAAATCCTGGTAGAGGCCAGCCACTTTAAAGATGCTTTAGAGAGTTGAGTGGCCATATTTGGCCATTTAACGTAATAACTTGTTAGTGGTAAGTTAACGGGCATATTCTAAATTGAAAACCGGCAAGAAGTGAACTGATGAAAGAAACAAAGAGAGAGATTTCCTTACTACTCAAGTGACTCCTTATCCCGGGAGTCATTCGGTCGCCAGAGCCTCGTTAGTCTAAAGCAGGGTGCACCGCGTGCAGGTGAGGTTGACATTTGAGTAGGATTCCTACTCCTTGCATCCCCAACTACTCTGCCACTAGCATCTCTACAAGCACTAATACTACCAACCAGAACTACTAAAAGCACTAATACTACTCAACAGCACTACAACAAGCAATACTATTACTAGGACAAGAATAAAACTATTCCTACTATAAAAACTACTACTACAAGCATTACTACTAGCCTATCTCCCTTTAGATGACCTCACTGTCCGGCCCCATAAAACAACAACTAGTACTACCTTTAACTACCACTATGACTACAACTAAAAAGAAGTAGCATTTAGCGTCAGTTAGTGGTAGTAGGTGGAAGTTAGTGGTAGTCGTAGTGGGTGGATGCGTGTGATTGAAAGGCCTGCCAGAGGCCTCACATTCATGTAGCTTACAGAGAAATTAATCTCGTGCCAGTGGCTTTGCAAAGCCTACAAAGAAACTAATCTCGTGCCAGAGGCTTTGCTAATTTTTTGCGGCTTACAAGGAAATTAATCCCGTGCCAGAGGCCGTTCATGAATGGCACCTCCAGAGGCCTCTCAATCACATGCCTTCACCCACTATGACTACCACTAGCTACCGCTAGCTGCCACTAACTAACGCAAAATACTACTACTACTAATAATAATAATACTACAACAACTACTACAACTACTACTACTACTAATAATAATAATAATAATACTACAACAACTACTACAACTACTACTAATACTACAACAACTACTAATACTTCTACAACTACTACCAGTACTACCACTACTACTACTAATACTACAACTACAACAACTACTACTACCAGTACTACCAGTACTACTACTACTACTATTACTACTAACACTTCTATTAAAAGCACTACGCACTGCTGCTCTACAAAAGACAGCAAGGTTACCTTTTTTTTTTTTTTTTTTTTTGCGTGGGAATGTGTGAAATCTTGCCTAAGACATTTGTGGGGGTCCGCACTCCAAAATAGTGTGGGATTCTTACCCACTAAAACCCCCACACCCTTCTCCCACGACGTATGTCTTCACCCCGGAACCAGTTGGGCTTTACAGTATTTCAGGGGTGTGTCATCGGAAAATACTTTTTTTTAGCGTATGGCTTTTAGTGCCGGGAGTGTCCGAGGTCATGTTCGGCTCGCCAGTTTTTGTAGCTGCTTCGAGACGGACACCCAATGGGTGAGCTACAAGTACCGTTGGGGAGGGAAGTTGGAAGGTAGCGGCTGTGGCCTATAGTTATTGACCAACGCCGGCATTTGCCTCGAAGGAAGATGGGAAACCACAGAAGACCATCTTCAAGATTGCCGGCGGGGGGATTCGAACCTCCTCGCCTACCGGATGTGAGCGACTGCCAGCAGTCATGCCGTAACGACCACGGCTAACTCACCCGGTATTCTGATATTGAGAAACGATCATATTATTTAAACTTCGTATTATATATTCTTTTCGATCCATAAAATTAAACTTCTATACAAAACTATATGTATTTTGCCATCTATTGGATCTGGGGTGAACTATGCAATGACAAGTTAGCAACGTGGGACTAAAAGTCCAAACAGTTCCGTAAACAGTTGCTAGATGGCGTTAGTGCGGTGGTAGGTTTGCATTTTATTTCGTTTAGTAGTATGGAAATCTCATTCTTTGTTTCCTTCATCAGTTCACTTATTGCCGGTTTTCAATTTAGAATATGCTCGTTAACCTACCACTAACAAGGAATTACGTTAAATGGCCAAATCTGGACACTGAACTCTCTAAAACATATTTAATGTGGCGGGAATGCGCATCTCACAATCTACGCATGCGCGAGAGCCGTAAATCTTATTTAAGTAATTGCGAACCCGAATGGCCTTAGCGGTTTGCTGATGTAAAATCCTGGTAGAGGCCAGCCACTTTAAAGATGCTTTAGAGAGTTGAGTGGCCATATTTGGCCATTTAACGTAATAACTTGTTAGTGGTAAGTTAACGGGCATATTCTAAATTGAAAACCGGCAAGAAGTGAACTGATGAAAGAAACAAAGAGAGAGATTTCCTTACTACTCAAGTGACTCCTTATCCCGGGAGTCATTCGGTCGCCAGAGCCTCGTTAGTCTAAAGCAGGGTGCACCGCGTGCAGGTGAGGTTGACATTTGAGTAGGATTCCTACTCCTTGCATCCCCAACTACTCTACCACTAGCATCTCTACAAGCACTAATACTACCAACCAGAACTACTAAAAGCACTAATACTACTCAACAGCACTACAACAAGCAATACTATTACTAGGACAAGAATAAAACTAATCCTACTATAAAAACTACTACTACAAGCATTACTACTAGCCTATCTCCCTTTAGATGACCTCACTGTCCGGCCCCATAAAACAACAACTAGTACTACCTTTAACTACCACTATGACTACAACTAAAAAGAAGTAGCATTTAGCGTCAGTTAGTGGTAGTAGGTGGAAGTTAGTGGTAGTCGTAGTGGGTGGATGCGTGTGATATAAAGGCCTGCCAGAGGCCTCACATTCATGTAGCTTACAGAGAAATTAATCTCGTGCCAGTGGCTTTGCAAAGCCTACAAAGAAACTAATCTCGTGCCAGAGGCTTTGCTAATTTTTTGCGGCTTACAAGGAAATTAATCCCGTGCCAGAGGCCGTTCATGAATGGCACCTCCAGAGGCCTCTCAATCACATGCCTTCACCCACTATGACTACCACTAGCTACCGCTAGCTGCCACTAACTAACGCAAAATACTACTACTACTACTAATAATAATAATACTACAACAACTACTACAACTACTACTACTACTACTACTACTAATAATAATACTACAACAACTACTACAACTACTACTAATACTACAACAACTACTAATACTTCTACAAACCAGTACTACCACTACTACTACTAATACTACAACTACAACAACTACTACTACCAGTACTACCAGTACTACTACTACTACTATTACTACTAACACTTCTATTAAAAGCACTACGCACTGCTGCTCTACAAAAGACAGCAAGGTTACCTTTTTTTTTTTTTTTTTGCGTGGGAATGTGGGAAATCTTGCCTAAGACATTTGTGGGGGTCCGCACTCCACAATAGTGTGGGATTCTTACCCACTAAAACCCACACACCCTTCTCCCACGACGTATGTCTTCACCCCGGAACCAGTTGGGCTTTACAGTATTTCAGGGGTGTGTCATCGGAAAATACTTTTTTTTAGCGTATGGCTTTTAGTGCCGGGAGTGTCCGAGGTCATGTTCGGCTCGCCAGTTTTTGTAGCTGCTTCGAGACGGACACCCAATGGGTGAGCTACAAGTACCGTTGGGGAGGGAAGTTGGAAGGTAGCGGCTGTGGCCTATAGTTATTGACCAACGCCGGCATTTGCCTCGAAGGAAGATGGGAAACCACAGAAGACCATCTTCAAGATTGCCGGCGGGGGGATTCGAACCTCCTCGCCTACCGGATGTGAGCGACTGCCAGCAGTCATGCCGTAACGACCACGGCTAACTCACCCGGTATTCTGATATTGAGAAACGATCATATTATTTAAACTTCGTATTATATATTCTTTTCGATCCATAAAATTAAACTTCTATACAAAACTATATGTATTTTGCCATCTATTGGATCTGGGGTGAACTATGCAATGACAAGTTAGCAACGTGGGACTAAAAGTCCAAACAGTTCCGTAAACAGTTGCTAGATGGCGTTAGTGCGGTGGTAGGTTTGCATTTTATTTCGTTTAGTAGTATGGAAATCTCATTCTTTGTTTCCTTCATCAGTTCACTTATTGCCGGTTTTCAATTTAGAATATGCTCGTTAACCTACCACTAACAAGGAATTACGTTAAATGGCCAAATCTGGACACTGAACTCTCTAAAACATATTTAATGTGGCGGGAATGCGCATCTCACAATCTACGCATGCGCGAGAGCCGTAAATCTTATTTAAGTAATTGCGAACCCGAATGGCCTTAGCGGTTTGCTGATGTAAAATCCTGGTAGAGGCCAGCCACTTTAAAGATGCTTTAGAGAGTTGAGTGGCCATATTTGGCCATTTAACGTAATAACTTGTTAGTGGTAAGTTAACGGGCATATTCTAAATTGAAAACCGGCAAGAAGTGAACTGATGAAAGAAACAAAGAGAGAGATTTCCTTACTACTCAAGTGACTCCTTATCCCGGGAGTCATTCGGTCGCCAGAGCCTCGTTAGTCTAAAGCAGGGTGCACCGCGTGCAGGTGAGGTTGACATTTGAGTAGGATTCCTACTCCTTGCATCCCCAACTACTCTGCCACTAGCATCTCTACAAGCACTAATACTACCAACCAGAACTACTAAAAGCACTAATACTACTCAACAGCACTACAACAAGCAATACTATTACTAGGACAAGAATAAAACTATTCCTACTATAAAATCTACTACTACAAGCATTACTACTAGCCTATCTCCCTTTAGATGACCTCACTGTCCGGCCCCATAAAACAACAACTAGTACTACCTTTAACTACCACTATGACTACAACTAAAAAGAAGTAGCATTTAGCGTCAGTTAGTGGTAGTAGGTGGAAGTTAGTGGTAGTCGTAGTGGGTGGATGCGTGTGATTGAAAGGCCTGCCAGAGGCCTCACATTCATGTAGCTTACAGAGAAATTAATCTCGTGCCAGTGGCTTTGCAAAGCCTACAAAGAAACTAATCTCGTGCCAGAGGCTTTGCTAATTTTTTGCGGCTTACAAGGAAATTAATCCCGTGCCAGAGGCCGTTCATGAATGGCACCTCCAGAGGCCTCTCAATCACATGCCTTCACCCACTATGACTACCACTAGTTACCGCTAGCTGCCACTAACTAACGCAAAATACTACTACTACTACTAATAATAATAATACTACAACAACTACTACAACTACTACTACTACTACTAATAATAATAATAATAATACTACAACAACTACTACTAATACTACAACAACTACTAATACTTCTACAACTACTACCAGTACTACCACTACTACTACTAATACTACAACTACAACAACTACTACTACCAGTACTACCAGTACTACTACTACTACTATTAATTGTACTGAGTTAGAACCCGGAGAGTGCGGACGTGTTTCTGTGTCGCTCCATCGCCTTTCGCTTTTCGTCATGGTTTGTGAGTATTGTAAGGAGCCACTTCCAACCGATGGTGATTGTATTCAATGCAGTGGGTGTAAACGCTACTATCATTACGAATGTACCACGGTTACACCCAGAACATGGAGAAGTATGAGTAAAAGTAATCGCCTTAACTGGAGATGTGGCACATGTCGGCTGCGTAAAGAGTCCACATCAGCAAGTGAGAACGTGGAACCTGACGCGGACGAGTCGAAGTCCGGAGATGACGTCAAGGCACTGCTCATCGAATTAAGGAAGGAGATTGTGTACTTGAAGAAGAAAGTGGAAGAAAGTGTAGATGGAGTGGAGTTTATTTCCAAGAAGTATGATGAACTACTCTCAGAAATAAAATCCAGTAAGGAAATAGTGAGATCCCTGTCGACGGAAGTGCGCCAACTGAAAGACGAAAAAGCAAAACAAGACATAGTGATTTCGGACCTTAGTACAAAATTATACGAGATGGAACAAGATAATAGGCAAAATTACTTAGAACTTTGCGGGGTAGTGCCAACCAAAGATGAAAAAGTTCTGGATATGGTCCATAGGGTTGCAGAAGAAATGGACGTAGGTCTAAATATGTTTGACATAGAAGAAGCTTATCGTGTGCCAATAAGAAATAAAAATAAAATTGCTCCCATTGTAGTGAAATTCAGTTCTAAATCTACCAGAACTGAGTTTCTTAAGAAGCGTAATTGCACTATTAATGACAAGAAAATATACATCAACGAAAGCCTGACTCCATACTTCAGGAATCTCTTGTGGCAAGCAAAGATGAAAGCCAAGGAGTGCGGATGGAAATATGTGTGGATCAAGTTTGGAAAGATACTTGCCAGGAAGAACGAAGATGCCCCAGTTTTACGAGTAACGAGAGAAGATGACCTGAAGAAAATGGCGTGAACACGGATACGAGTTTGTGAAATAATAAAGTGAAAGTGCGTTTTATGAATAGTGAAGACCTAATCAGTGAACCCGATGTGAAATGTTTTAAGTTTGACAGTGTTCAAAATTACATTGATGATGGTAAATATATACGCTCAGAAGCGGCTTTAAATATAGTGTGTTTAAATATTCAATCGATATCTACAAATTGGGATTATTTCAAGATATTATTTGGACACATCTTTGGTGAGTTGCACATTATATGTCTAATAGAAATAGGTATAGCTGATTATAAAAACATACTTTTTACTTTGGATGAGTTCAATGCAAATTTTTACAACAGACCAGATAAAAGAGGTGGAGGAATCGCTCTATTCACTAAGAAAAATTTAATCATAAATAAACTAAATTTGCAATGTAAATCATTTGAAGTCCTTGGCATAGATTTAAAAATAAATAATCAAGGCAGTAAGTTAGGGATTATCTGTATTTATAAACCTCCCTCTATTAATCCCAGTAATTTTACTGAAGAACTGGATCTATGTCTACAAAAGTTTAGTGATTATAAAGATCTGTTAGTATTGGGAGATATAAATATTGATATGCTTGATATCAACAATTCTAGGGTAAATAATTACGAAAATACCTTGGCAGGACATGGTTTATATTCATTGCTAAAGTATCCAACCCGAGTCGATTTGAATAGAGGTTCCAAAACCTTAATAGACCATATTATTTGCAGGAATATACAGAATATAGTATATTCAGCCGTAATCTCTTCTGACGTGGCTGACCACTACATAACAGCTGCTGGTCTATCACCGAAAATGAAAGCTAACTTAAATAATGAAAATCATGCACAGCAGGTTCTGAACGATATCAAAGTAAATACACTACTAGACAAAATAAATTGGGCAAAATTTTCCAGGTCAGAAGACCCAAATGAACTGTACAATAATGTGGCAGAAGAATTTAATGGTATTTATGGAAAGTGTACTTTTGTAGCTAAAAAGAGGGTCAGAGTTAAAAAACCTTGGTTTTCTAGGACACTAGAAATAAATTGTAAAAAAAGAGACTCCTTATATAAAAGATGGAAAAACAATAAAAGTAATGAATCATATAGAAATGAATACAAAGCGTTCAGAAACGCACTGAATAAAGAAATTCGTAAATCTAAAATAAACTTTTACAAACAGAAACTAAATAGTAGTAAAAATAATCTAAGAGCTACATGGAAGACAATAAACGAAATATTAGGAAGAAATGTAAGTTTAGTTGATGACACTATTCAAAAATATTTAGGTAATATCTACTCGAATAGTATCATTGCAAATAAATTTGGGTCGTTTTTCGTGGATCAAATAAAAAACACCATCCACACCTGTAAAATACCTGCATATAGTCATCAGGATGAGAACTCGCCGCAGTCAATGGCATTATTTGAAGTGGAACCAAAAGAAATCACTAGTATCATAAGAAATATGAAGGTTAAGTCACCTGGTATGGACAAAATTCGAGTAAAGGACATTAAGCACTGTGTTACGGATATTAGTGTAGTTATTTCTCACCTAGTAAATTTAATTTTTAAAACAGGGATTTTTCCAAAAGGATTAAAGATTGGAATTATTAGACCTATATATAAAGGTGGTGATCATCTAGCACTTGGTAACTATCGCCCTGTATGTATACTGTCAATTATTGACAAAATTGTAGAAAGATGTATTGAAACAAGGGTCTCCAACTACCTTGACAAATATAATATAATTGATGATAGACAATACGGCTTTCGTAGAGGTAAAAGTGCTCAATTGCTGTTAACAGAATTTTCCAACATTGTAAATGGTGCCCTAAACAATGACAAACAAGTTCTGGTACTATTCCTAGATTTCTCGAGGGCATTTGACACTCTGCCCTTTAATCGCATGTTACATAAATTAGAACGCATTGGTATAAGAGGAAAAGAGTTGAAAGTTTTTGATAGTTATTTGAGGGAAAGGAGAATGGTCATTAAAATAAATAACATGGAAAGTGAGCAATTTCAAGTTAACAGTGGCGTAGCTCAAGGTTCTATTTTGGGACCTATTATGTATAACATATTTGTCAATGATATGGTAAAGGTTGTATCAAAAACTAAACTACTTATGTATGCTGATGACACTATATTAATTGCAATTCACAAAGACCCATGGAAAGCACACAGCATGATTCAAGCAGACTTCGATAATATTTTAAGATGGAGCCATGATAATGGGTTAATAATAAATTACAAAAAATCTAAATTAATGAATATCCGCATGTCACACAATATTAAAGAAAATATTAAGGTAAAATTCCATAATTATGACTGTTTACACGTAAACAAGGGAGATTACCCTATATCAAATTGTGCATGTAATAGCTTCATTGAGAGAGTCAATTCGTACAAATATCTTGGAATTATTATTGATGACCATTTCAAATGGAACGCACAAATATTACAGCTGGCGAAGCAACTGAGAAGGACTCTGTTCTTCTTTCACACTTTAGCTTACTGTGCAAACGCACACATATACCTTATGGCCTACTCAGCATTGGTCGAGTCCATTATGAGTTATGGTATTGCTTCCTGGGGAAGTTCCAGCAAGAGCCAGTTGAAAATAATAAACGACATCCAGGAGAGATTTATTAAGCTAATCAAGGAAAAACTAACCAAGAAGGAGGTATTCCTCTCTGTGGAAGACCTGTATAAATTAAATGTAATAAATATGTATTATTATGACAACAGGTTTAAAAATGAAATACAACATGGTAAACTGACTAGACAAGTAGATAGAGGGACATATACTATTCCCAGATGGATAAATTCATAAGGAAAAAAAGAATTAAGGGTAGTAATACCAACAATTTTTAACGAATTACCCTCGTGTTTAAGAAGCATCAAACCAAAAAATAAAGCTAAAGACCAAATCAAAAAATATTTCAAGAAATAAGTCAGTAGCCCTGTATTTATGTCAATTTTAAAGTAGCTGATTAATGAGATAGGTATAGTCACTAGATATTAATTGTTCCGAGTTCTATCTCATGTATGTATTTATGTATGTATTTAAAACGGCTCCCACAGATAAGCCACATTTGATGGCTTTGTGGGACCACGAAATTATTGTTATTGTATATACTGTATTGTAAATTTATTTGTCAAGTTATTGTATAATTTATCTGTAATTTTACTTTCATGTTTATGTACTGTATGTATACTGATTACTATTAATAAATTAACCCCTCCTCCCCAGGTCTTGGCCCCTCCAAGAGCCGGGAAAGGGTGGGTCACTTAATCACTAATCACTTAATCACTACTAACACTTCTATTAAAAGCACTACGCACTGCTGCTCTACAAAAGACAGCAAGGTTACCTTTTTTTTTTTTTTTTTTTTTTTTTTTGCGTGGGAATGTGGGAAATCTTGCCTAAGACATTTGTGGGGGTCCGCACTCCACAATAGTGTGGGATTCTTACCCACTAAAACCCACACACCCTTCTCCCACGACGTATGTCTTCACCCCGGAACCAGTTGGGCTTTACAGTATTTCAGGGGTGTGTCATCAGAAAATACTTTTTTTTAGCGTATGGCTTTTAGTGCCGGGAGTGTCCGAGGTCATGTTCGGCTCGCCAGTTTTTGTAGCTGCTTCGAGACGGACACCCAATGGGTGAGCTACAAGTACCGTTGGGGAGGGAAGTTGGAAGGTAGCGGCTGTGGCCTATAGTTATGGACCAACGCCGGCATTTGCCTCGAAGGAAGATGGGAAACCACAGAAGACCATCTTCAAGATTGCCGGCGGGGGGATTCGAACCTCCTCGCCTACCGGATGTGAGCGACTGCCAGCAGTCATGCCGTAACGACCACGGCTAACTCACCCGGTATTCTGATATTGAGAAACGATCATATTATTTAAACTTCGTATTATATATTCTTTTCGATCCATAAAATTAAACTTCTATACAAAACTATATGTATTTTGCCATCTATTGGATCTGGGGTGAACTATGCAATGACAAGTTAGCAACGTGGGACTAAAAGTCCAAACAGTTCCGTAAACAGTTGCTAGATGGCGTTAGTGCGGTGGTAGGTTTGCATTTTATTTCGTTTAGTAGTATGGAAATCTCATTCTTTGTTTCCTTCATCAGTTCACTTATTGCCGGTTTTCAATTTAGAATATGCTCGTTAACCTACCACTAACAAGGAATTACGTTAAATGGCCAAATCTGGACACTGAACTCTCTAAAACATATTTAATGTGGCGGGAATGCGCATCTCACAATCTACGCATGCGCGAGAGCCGTAAATCTTATTTAAGTAATTGCGAACCCGAATGGCCTTAGCGGTTTGCTGATGTAAAATCCTGGTAGAGGCCAGCCACTTTAAAGATGCTTTAGAGAGTTGAGTGGCCATATTTGGCCATTTAACGTAATAACTTGTTAGTGGTAAGTTAACGGGCATATTCTAAATTGAAAACCGGCAAGAAGTGAACTGATGAAAGAAACAAAGAGAGAGATTTCCTTACTACTCAAGTGACTCCTTATCCCGGGAGTCATTCGGTCGCCAGAGCCTCGTTAGTCTAAAGCAGGGTGCACCGCGTGCAGGTGAGGTTGACATTTGAGTAGGATTCCTACTCCTTGCATCCCCAACTACTCTACCACTAGCATCTCTACAAGCACTAATACTACCAACCAGAACTACTAAAAGCACTAATACTACTCAACAGCACTACAACAAGCAATACTATTACTAGGACAAGAATAAAACTATTCCTACTATAAAAACTACTACTACAAGCATTACTACTAGCCTATCTCCCTTTAGATGACCTCACTGTCCGGCCCCATAAAACAACAACTAGTACTACCTTTAACTACCACTATGACTACAACTAAAAAGAAGTAGCATTTAGCGTCAGTTAGTGGTAGTAGGTGGAAGTTAGTGGTAGTCGTAGTGGGTGGATGCGTGTGATTGAAAGGCCTGCCTGAGGCCTCACATTCATGTAGCTTACAGAGAAATTAATCTCGTGCCAGTGGCTTTGCAAAGCCTACAAAGAAACTAATCTCGTGCCAGAGGCTTTGCTAATTTTTTGCGGCTTACAAGGAAATTAATCCCGTCCCAGAGGCCGTTCATGAATGGCACCTCCAGAGGCCTCTCAATCACATGCCTTCACCCACTATGACTACCACTAGCTACCGCTAGCTGCCACTAACTAACGCAAAATACTACTACTACTACTAATAATAATAATACTACAACAACTACTACAACTACTACTACTACTACTAATAATAATAATACTACAACAACTACTACAACTACTACTAATACTACAACAACTACTAATACTTCTACAACTACTACCAGTACTACCACTACTACTACTAATACTACAACTACAACAACTACTACTACCAGTACTACCAGTACTACTACTACTACTATTACTACTAACACTTCTATTAAAAGCACTACGCACTGCTGCTCTACAAAAGACAGCAAGGTTACCTTTTTTTTTTTTTTTTTTTTTTTGCGTGGGAATGTGGGAAATCTTGCCTAAGACATTTGTGGGGGTCCGCACTCCACAATAGTGTGGGATTCTTACCCACTAAAACCCACACACCCTTCTCCCACGACGTATGTCTTCACCCCGGAACCAGTTGGGCTTTACAGTATTTCAGGGGTGTGTCATCGGAAAATACTTTTTTTTAGCGTATGGCTTTTAGTGCCGGGAGTGTCCGAGGTCATGTTCGGCTCGCCAGTTTTTGTAGCTGCTTCGAGACGGACACCCAATGGGTGAGCTACAAGTACCGTTGGGGAGGGAAGTTGGAAGGTAGCGGCTGTGGCCTATAGTTATGGACCAACGCCGGCATTTGCCTCGAAGGAAGATGGGAAACCACAGAAGACCATCTTCAAGATTGCCGGCGGGGGGATTCGAACCTCCTCGCCTACCGGATGTGAGCGACTGCCAGCAGTCATGCCGTAACGACCACGGCTAACTCACCCGGTATTCTGATATTGAGAAACGATCATATTATTTAAACTTCGTATTATATATTCTTTTCGATCCATAAAATTAAACTTCTATACAAAACTATATGTATTTTGCCATCTATTGGATCTGGGGTGAACTATGCAATGACAAGTTAGCAACGTGGGACTAAAAGTCCAAACAGTTCCGTAAACAGTTGCTAGATGGCGTTAGTGCGGTGGTAGGTTTGCATTTTATTTCGTTTAGTAGTATGGAAATCTCATTCTTTGTTTCCTTCATCAGTTCACTTATTGCCGGTTTTCAATTTAGAATATGCTCGTTAACCTACCACTAACAAGGAATTACGTTAAATGGCCAAATCTGGACACTGAACTCTCTAAAACATATTTAATGTGGCGGGAATGCGCATCTCACAATCTACGCATGCGCGAGAGCCGTAAATCTTATTTAAGTAATTGCGAACCCGAATGGCCTTAGCGGTTTGCTGATGTAAAATCCTGGTAGAGGCCAGCCACTTTAAAGATGCTTTAGAGAGTTGAGTGGCCATATTTGGCCATTTAACGTAATAACTTGTTAGTGGTAAGTTAACGGGCATATTCTAAATTGAAAACCGGCAAGAAGTGAACTGATGAAAGAAACAAAGAGAGAGATTTCCTTACTACTCAAGTGACTCCTTATCCCGGGAGTCATTCGGTCGCCAGAGCCTCGTTAGTCTAAAGCAGGGTGCACCGCGTGCAGGTGAGGTTGACATTTGAGTAGGATTCCTATTCCTTGCATCCCCAACTACTCTACCACTAGCATCTCTACAAGCACTAATACTACCAACCAGAACTACTAAAAGCACTAATACTACTCAACAGCACTACAACAAGCAATACTATTACTAGGACAAGAATAAAACTATTCCTACTATAAAAACTACTACTACAAGCATTACTACTAGCCTATCTCCCTTTAGATGACCTCACTGTCCGGCCCCATAAAACAACAACTAGTACTACCTTTAACTACCACTATGACTACAACTAAAAAGAAGTAGCATTTAGCGTCAGTTAGTGGTAGTAGGTGGAAGTTAGTGGTAGTCGTAGTGGGTGGATGCGTGTGATTGAAAGGCCTGCCAGAGGCCTCACATTCATGTAGCTTACAGAGAAATTAATCTCGTGCCAGTGGCTTTGCAAAGCCTACAAAGAAACTAATCTCGTGCCAGAGGCTTTGCTAATTTTTTGCGGCTTACAAGGAAATTAATCCCGTGCCAGAGGCCGTTCATGAATGGCACCTCCAGAGGCCTCTCAATCACATGCCTTCACCCACTATGACTACCACTAGCTACCGCTAGCTGCCACTAACTAACGCAAAATACTACTACTACTAATAATAATAATAATACTACAACAACTACTACAACTACTACTACTACTACTACTAATAATAATAATACTACAACAACTACTACAACTACTACTAATACTACAACAACTACTAATACTTCTACAACTACTACCAGTACTACCACTACTACTACTAATACTACAACTACAACAACTACTACTACCAGTACTACCAGTACTACTACTACTACTATTACTACTAACACTTCTATTAAAAGCACTACGCACTGCTGCTCTACAAAAGACAACAAGGTTACCTTTTTTTTTTTTTTTTTTTTTTTGCGTGGGAATGTGGGAAATCTTGCCTAAGACATTTGTGGGGGTCCGCACTCCACAATAGTGTGGGATTCTTACCCACTAAAACCCACACACCCTTCTCCCACGACGTATGTCTTCACCCCGGAACCAGTTGGGCTTTACAGTATTTCAGGGGTGTGTCATCGGAAAATACTTTTTTTTAGCGTATGGCTTTTAGTGCCGGGAGTGTCCGAGGTCATGTTCGGCTCGCCAGTTTTTGTAGCTGCTTCGAGACGGACACCCAATGGGTGAGCTACAAGTACCGTTGGGGAGGGAAGTTGGAAGGTAGCGGCTGTGGCCTATAGTTATGGACCAACGCCGGCATTTGCCTCGAAGGAAGATGGGAAACCACAGAAGACCATCTTCAAGATTGCCGGCGGGGGGATTCGAACCTCCTCGCCTACCGGATGTGAGCGACTGCCAGCAGTCATGCCGTAACGACCACGGCTAACTCACCCGGTATTCTGATATTGAGAAACGATCATATTATTTAAACTTCGTATTATATATTCTTTTCGATCCATAAAATTAAACTTCTATACAAAACTATATGTATTTTGCCATCTATTGGATCTGGGGTGAACTATGCAATGACAAGTTAGCAACGTGGGACTAAAAGTCCAAACAGTTCCGTAAACAGTTGCTAGATGGCGTTAGTGCGGTGGTAGGTTTGCATTTTATTTCGTTTAGTAGTATGGAAATCTCATTCTTTGTTTCCTTCATCAGTTCACTTATTGCCGGTTTTCAATTTAGAATATGCTCGTTAACCTACCACTAACAAGGAATTACGTTAAATGGCCAAATCTGGACACTGAACTCTCTAAAACATATTTAATGTGGCGGGAATGCGCATCTCACAATCTACGCATGCGCGAGAGCCGTAAATCTTATTTAAGTAATTGCGAACCCGAATGGCCTTAGCGGTTTGCTGATGTAAAATCCTGGTAGAGGCCAGCCACTTTAAAGATGCTTTAGAGAGTTGAGTGGCCATATTTGGCCATTTAACGTAATAACTTGTTAGTGGTAAGTTAACGGGCATATTCTAAATTGAAAACCGGCAAGAAGTGAACTGATGAAAGAAACAAAGAGAGAGATTTCCTTACTACTCAAGTGACTCCTTATCCCGGGAGTCATTCGGTCGCCAGAGCCTCGTTAGTCTAAAGCAGGGTGCACCGCGTGCAGGTGAGGTTGACATTTGAGTAGGATTCCTACTCCTTGCATCCCCAACTACTCTGCCACTAGCATCTCTACAAGCACTAATACTACCAACCAGAACTACTAAAAGCACTAATACTACTCAACAGCACTACAACAAGCAATACTATTACTAGGACAAGAATAAAACTATTCCTACTATAAAAACTACTACTACAAGCATTACTACTAGCCTATCTCCCTTTAGATGACCTCACTGTCCGGCCCCATAAAACAACAACTAGTACTACCTTTAACTACCACTATGACTACAACTAAAAAGAAGTAGCATTTAGCGTCAGTTAGTGGTAGTAGGTGGAAGTTAGTGGTAGTCGTAGTGGGTGGATGCGTGTGATTGAAAGGCCTGCCAGAGGCCTCACATTCATGTAGCTTACAGAGAAATTAATCTCGTGCCAGTGGCTTTGCAAAGCCTACAAAGAAACTAATCTCGTGCCAGAGGCTTTGCTAATTTTTTGCGGCTTACAAGGAAATTAATCCCGTGCCAGAGGCCGTTCATGAATGGCACCTCCAGAGGCCTCTCAATCACATGCCTTCACCCACTATGACTACCACTAGCTACCGCTAGCTGCCACTAACTAACGCAAAATACTACTACTACTACTAATAATAATAATACTACAACAACTACTACAACTACTACTACTACTACTACTACTACTAATAATAATAATAATACTACAACAACTACTACTAATACTACAACAACTACTAATACTTCTACAACTACTACCAGTTCTACCACTACTACTACTAATACTACAACTACAACAACTACTACTACCAGTACTACCAGTACTACTACTACTACTATTACTACTAACACTTCTATTAAAAGCACTACGCACTGCTGCTCTACAAAATACAGCAAGGTTACCTTTTTTTTTTTTTTTTTGCGTGGGAATGTGGGAAATCTTGCCTAAGACATTTGTGGGGGTCCGCACTCCACAATAGTGTGGGATTCTTACCCACTAAAACCCACACACCCTTCTCCCACGACGTATGTCTTCACCCCGGAACCAGTTGGGCTTTACAGTATTTCAGGGGTGTGTCATCGGAAAATACTTTTTTTTAGCGTATGGCTTTTAGTGCCGGGAGTGTCCGAGGTCATGTTCGGCTCGCCAGTTTTTGTAGCTGCTTCGAGACGGACACCCAATGGGTGAGCTACAAGTACCGTTGGGGAGGGAAGTTGGAAGGTAGCGGCTGTGGCCTATAGTTATGGACCAACGCCGGCATTTGCCTCGAAGGAAGATGGGAAACCACAGAAGACCATCTTCAAGATTGCCGGCGGGGGGATTCGAACCTCCTCGCCTACCGGATGTGAGCGACTGCCAGCAGTCATGCCGTAACGACCACGGCTAACTCACCCGGTATTCTGATATTGAGAAACGATCATATTATTTAAACTTCGTATTATATATTCTTTTCGATCCATAAAATTAAACTTCTATTCAAAACTATATGTATTTTGCCATCTATTGGATCTGGGGTGAACTATGCAATGACAAGTTAGCAACGTGGGACTAAAAGTCCAAACAGTTCCGTAAACAGTTGCTAGATGGCGTTAGTGCGGTGGTAGGTTTGCATTTTATTTCGTTTAGTAGTATGGAAATCTCATTCTTTGTTTCCTTCATCAGTTCACTTATTGCCGGTTTTCAATTTAGAATATGCTCGTTAACCTACCACTAACAAGGAATTACGTTAAATGGCCAAATCTGGACACTGAACTCTCTAAAACATATTTAATGTGGCGGGAATGCGCATCTCACAATCTACGCATGCGCGAGAGCCGTAAATCTTATTTAAGTAATTGCGAACCCGAATGGCCTTAGCGGTTTGCTGATGTAAAATCCTGGTAGAGGCCAGCCACTTTAAAGATGCTTTAGAGAGTTGAGTGGCCATATTTGGCCATTTAACGTAATAACTTGTTAGTGGTAAGTAAACGGGCATATTCTAAATTGAAAACCGGCAAGAAGTGAACTGATGAAAGAAACAAAGAGAGAGATTTCCTTACTACTCAAGTGACTCCTTATCCCGGGAGTCATTCGGTCGCCAGAGCCTCGTTAGTCTAAAGCAGGGTGCACCGCGTGCAGGTGAGGTTGACATTTGAGTAGGATTCCTACTCCTTGCATCCCCAACTACTCTACCACTAGCATCTCTACAAGCACTAATACTACCAACCAGAACTACTAAAAGCACTAATACTACTCAACAGCACTACAACAAGCAATACTATTACTAGGACAAGAATAAAACTATTCCTACTATAAAAACTACTACTACAAGCTTTACTACTAGCCTATCTCCCTTTAGATGACCTCACTGTCCGGCCCCATAAAACAACAACTAGTACTACCTTTAACTACCACTATGACTACAACTAAAAAGAAGTAGCATTTAGCGTCAGTTAGTGGTAGTAGGTGGAAGTTAGTGGTAGTCGTAGTGGGTGGATGCGTGTGATTGAAAGGCCTGCCAGAGGCCTCACATTCATGTAGCTTACAGAGAAATTAATCTCGTGCCAGTGGCTTTGCAAAGCCTACAAAGAAACTAATCTCGTGCCAGAGGCTTTGCTAATTTTTTGCGGCTTACAAGGAAATTAATCCCGTGCCAGAGGCCGTTCATGAATGGCACCTCCAGAGGCCTCTCAATCACATGCCTTCACCCACTATGACTACCACTAGCTACCGCTAGCTGCCACTAACTAACGCAAAATACTACTACTACTACTAATAATAATAATACTACAACAACTACTACAACTACTACTACTACTACTACTAATAATAATAATAATACTACAACAACTACTACTAATACTACAACAACTACTAATACTTCTACAACTACTACCAGTACTACCACTACTACTACTAATACTACAACTACAACAACTACTACTACCAGTACTACCAGTACTACTACTACTACTATTACTACTAACACTTCTATTAAAAGCACTACGCACTGCTGCTCTACAAAAGACAGCAAGGTTACCTTTTTTTTTTTTTTTTTTTTTTTGCGTGGGAATGTGGGAAATCTTGCCTAAGACATTTGTGGGGGTCCGCACTCCACAATAGTGTGGGATTCTTACCCACTAAAACCCACACACCCTTCTCCCACGACGTATGTCTTCACCCCGGAACCAGTTGGGCTTTACAGTATTTCAGGGGTGTGTCATCGGAAAATACTTTTTTTTAGCGTATGGCTTTTAGTGCCGGGAGTGTCCGAGGTCATGTTCGGCTCGCCAGTTTTTGTAGCTGCTTCGAGACGGACACCCAATGGGTGAGCTACAAGTACCGTTGGGGAGGGAAGTTGGAAGGTAGCGGCTGTGGCCTATAGTTATGGACCAACGCCGGCATTTGCCTCGAAGGAAGATGGGAAACCACAGAAGACCATCTTCAAGATTGCCGGCGGGGGGATTCGAACCTCCTCGCCTACCGGATGTGAACGACTGCCAGCAGTCATGCCGTAACGACCACGGCTAACTCACCCGGTATTCTGATATTGAGAAACGATCATATTATTTAAACTTCGTATTATATATTCTTTTCGATCCATAAAATTAAACTTCTATACAAAACTATATGTATTTTGCCATCTATTGGATCTGGGGTGAACTATGCAATGACAAGTTAGCAACGTGGGACTAAAAGTCCAAACAGTTCCGTAAACAGTTGCTAGATGGCGTTAGTGCGGTGGTAGGTTTGCATTTTATTTCGTTTAGTAGTATGGAAATCTCATTCTTTGTTTCCTTCATCAGTTCACTTATTGCCGGTTTTCAATTTAGAATATGCTCGTTAACCTACCACTAACAAGGAATTACGTTAAATGGCCAAATCTGGACACTGAACTCTCTAAAACATATTTAATGTGGCGGGAATGCGCATCTCACAATCTACGCATGCGCGAGAGCCGTAAATCTTATTTAAGTAATTGCGAACCCGAATGGCCTTAGCGGTTTGCTGATGTAAAATCCTGGTAGAGGCCAGCCACTTTAAAGATGCTTTAGAGAGTTGAGTGGCCATATTTGGCCATTTAACGTAATAACTTGTTAGTGGTAAGTTAACGGGCATATTCTAAATTGAAAACCGGCAAGAAGTGAACTGATGAAAGAAACAAAGAGAGAGATTTCCTTACTACTCAAGTGACTCCTTATCCCGGGAGTCATTCGGTCGCCAGAGCCTCGTTAGTCTAAAGCAGGGTGCACCGCGTGCAGGTGAGGTTGACATTTGAGTAGGATTCCTACTCCTTGCATCCCCAACTACTCTGCCACTAGCATCTCTACAAGCACTAATACTACCAACCAGAACTACTAAAAGCACTAATACTACTCAACAGCACTACAACAAGCAATACTATTACTAGGACAAGAATAAAACTATTCCTACTATAAAAACTACTACTACAAGCATTACTACTAGCCTATCTCCCTTTAGATGACCTCACTGTCCGGCCCCATAAAACAACAACTAGTACTACCTTTAACTACCACTATGACTACAACTAAAAAGAAGTAGCATTTAGCGTCAGTTAGTGGTAGTAGGTGGAAGTTAGTGGTAGTCGTAGTGGGTGGATGCGTGTGATTGAAAGGCCTGCCAGAGGCCTCACATTCATGTAGCTTACAGAGAAATTAATCTCGTGCCAGTGGCTTTGCAAAGCCTACAAAGAAACTAATCTCGTGCCAGAGGCTTTGCTAATTTTTTGCGGCTTACAAGGAAATTAATCCCGTGCCAGAGGCCGTTCATGAATGGCACCTCCAGAGGCCTCTCAATCACATGCCTTCACCCACTATGACTACCACTAGCTACCGCTAGCTGCCACTAACGCAAAATACTACTACTACTAATAATAATAATAATACTACAACAACTACTACAACTACTACTACTACTACTAATAATAATAATAATAATACTACAACAACTACTACTAATACTACAACAACTACTAATACTTCTACAACTACTACCAGTACTACCACTACTACTACTAATACTACAACTACAACAACTACTACTACCAGTACTACCAGTACTACTACTACTACTATTACTACTAACACTTCTATTAAAAGCACTACGCACTGCTGCTCTACAAAAGACAGCAAGGTTACCTTTTTTTTTTTTTTTTTTTTTCGTGGGAATGTGGGAAATCTTGCCTAAGACATTTGTGGGGGTCCGCACTCCACAATAGTGTGGGATTCTTACCCACTAAAACCCACACACCCTTCTCCCACGACGTATGTCTTCACCCCGGAACCAGTTGGGCTTTACAGTATTTCAGGGGTGTGTCATCGGAAAATACTTTTTTTTAGCGTATGGCTTTTAGTGCCGGGAGTGTCCGAGGTCATGTTCGGCTCGCCAGTTTTTGTAGCTGCTTCGAGACGGACACCCAATGGGTGAGCTACAAGTACCGTTGGGGAGGGAAGTTGGAAGGTAGCGGCTGTGGCCTATAGTTATGGACCAACGCCGGCATTTGCCTCGAAGGAAGATGGGAAACCACAGAAGACCATCTTCAAGATTGCCGGCGGGGGGATTCGAACCTCCTCGCCTACCGGATGTGAGCGACTGCCAGCAGTCATGCCGTAACGACCACGGCTAACTCACCCGGTATTCTGATATTGAGAAACGATCATATTATTTAAACTTCGTATTATATATTCTTTTCGATCCATAAAATTAAACTTCTATACAAAACTATATGTATTTTGCCATCTATTGGATCTGGGGTGAACTATGCAATGACAAGTTAGCAACGTGGGACTAAAAGTCCAAACAGTTCCGTAAACAGTTGCTAGATGGCGTTAGTGCGGTGGTAGGTTTGCATTTTATTTCGTTTAGTAGTATGGAAATCTCATTCTTTGTTTCCTTCATCAGTTCACTTATTGCCGGTTTTCAATTTAGAATATGCTCGTTAACCTACCACTAACAAGGAATTACGTTAAATGGCCAAATCTGGACACTGAACTCTCTAAAACATATTTAATGTGGCGGGAATGCGCATCTCACAATCTACGCATGCGCGAGAGCCGTAAATCTTATTTAAGTAATTGCGAACCCGAATGGCCTTAGCGGTTTGCTGATGTAAAATCCTGGTAGAGGCCAGCCACTTTAAAGATGCTTTAGAGAGTTGAGTGGCCATATTTGGCCATTTAACGTAATAACTTGTTAGTGGTAAGTTAACGGGCATATTCTAAATTGAAAACCGGCAAGAAGTGAACTGATGAAAGAAACAAAGAGAGAGATTTCCTTACTACTCAAGTGACTCCTTATCCCGGGAGTCATTCGGTCGCCAGAGCCTCGTTAGTCTAAAGCAGGGTGCACCGCGTGCAGGTGAGGTTGACATTTGAGTAGGATTCCTACTCCTTGCATCCCCAACTACTCTACCACTAGCATCTCTACAAGCACTAATACTACCAACCAGAACTACTAAAAGCACTAATACTACTCAACAGCACTACAACAAGCAATACTATTACTAGGACAAGAATAAAACTATTCCTACTATAAAAACTACTACTACAAGCATTACTACTAGCCTATCTCCCTTTAGATGACCTCACTGTCCGGCCCCATAAAACAACAACTAGTACTACCTTTAACTACCACTATGACTACAACTAAAAAGAAGTAGCATTTAGCGTCAGTTAGTGGTAGTAGGTGGAAGTTAGTGGTAGTCGTAGTGGGTGGATGCGTGTGATTGAAAGGCCTGCCAGAGGCCTCACATTCATGTAGCTTACAGAGAAATTAATCTCGTGCCAGTGGCTTTGCAAAGCCTACAAAGAAACTAATCTCGTGCCAGAGGCTTTGCTAATTTTTTGCGGCTTACAAGGAAATTAATCCCGTGCCAGAGGCCGTTCATGAATGGCACCTCCAGAGGCCTCTCAATCACATGCCTTCACCAACTATGACTACCACTAGCTACCGCTAGCTGCCACTAACTAACGCAAAATACTACTACTACTACTACTAATAATAATACTACAACAACTACTACAACTACTACTACTACTACTAATAATAATAATAATACTACAACAACTACTACAACTACTACTAATACTACAACAACTACTAATACTTCTACAACTACTACCAGTACTACCACTACTACTACTAATACTACAACTACAACAACTACTACTACCAGTACTACCAGTACTACTACTACTACTACTATTACTACTAACACTTCTATTAAAAGCACTACGCACTGCTGCTCTACAAAAGACAGCAAGGTTACCTTTTTTTTTTTTTTTTTTTTTGCGTGGGAATGTGGGAAATCTTGCCTAAGACATTTGTGGGGGTCCGCACTCCACAATAGTGTGGGATTCTTACCCACTAAAACCCACACACCCTTCTCCCACGACGTATGTCTTCACCCCGGAACCAGTTGGGCTTTACAGTATTTCAGGGGTGTGTCATCGGAAAATACTTTTTTTTAGCGTATGGCTTTTAGTGCCGGGAGTGTCCGAGGTCATGTTCGGCTCGCCAGTTTTTGTAGCTGCTTCGAGACGGACACCCAATGGGTGAGCTACAAGTACCGTTGGGGAGGGAAGTTGGAAGGTAGCGGCTGTGGCCTATAGTTATGGACCAACGCCGGCATTTGCCTCGAAGGAAGATGGGAAACCACAGAAGACCATCTTCAAGATTGCCGGCGGGGGGATTCGAACCTCCTCGCCTACCGGATGTGAGCGACTGCCAGCAGTCATGCCGTAACGACCACGGCTAACTCACCCGGTATTCTGATATTGAGAAACGATCATATTATTTAAACTTCGTATTATATATTCTTTTCGATCCATAAAATTAAACTTCTATACAAAACTATATGTATTTTGCCATCTATTGGATCTGGGGTGAACTATGCAATGACAAGTTAGCAACGTGGGACTAAAAGTCCAAACAGTTCCGTAAACAGTTGCTAGATGGCGTTAGTGCGGTGGTAGGTTTGCATTTTATTTCGTTTAGTAGTATGGAAATCTCATTCTTTGTTTCCTTCATCAGTTCACTTATTGCCGGTTTTCAATTTAGAATATGCTCGTTAACCTACCACTAACAAGGAATTACGTTAAATGGCCAAATCTGGACACTGAACTCTCTAAAACATATTTAATGTGGCGGGAATGCGCATCTCACAATCTACGCATGCGCGAGAGCCGTAAATCTTATTTAAGTAATTGCGAACCCGAATGGCCTTAGCGGTTTGCTGATGTAAAATCCTGGTAGAGGCCAGCCACTTTAAAGATGCTTTAGAGAGTTGAGTGGCCATATTTGGCCATTTAACGTAATAACTTGTTAGTGGTAAGTTAACGGGCATATTCTAAATTGAAAACCGGCAAGAAGTGAACTGATGAAAGAAACAAAGAGAGAGATTTCCTTACTACTCAAGTGACTCCTTATCCCGGGAGTCATTCGGTCGCCAGAGCCTCGTTAGTCTAAAGCAGGGTGCACCGCGTGCAGGTGAGGTTGACATTTGAGTAGGATTCCTACTCCTTGCATCCCCAACTACTCTACCACTAGCATCTCTACAAGCACTAATACTACCAACCAGAACTACTAAAAGCACTAATACTACTCAACAGCACTACAACAAGCAATACTATTACTAGGACAAGAATAAAACTATTCCTACTATAAAAACTACTACTACAAGCATTACTACTAGCCTATCTCCCTTTAGATGACCTCACTGTCCGGCCCCATAAAACAACAACTAGTACTACCTTTAACTACCACTATGACTACAACTAAAAAGAAGTAGCATTTAGCGTCAGTTAGTGGTAGTAGGTGGAAGTTAGTGGTAGTCGTAGTGGGTGGATGCGTGTGATTGAAAGGCCTGCCAGAGGCCTCACATTCATGTAGCTTACAGAGAAATTAATCTCGTGCCAGTGGCTTTGCAAAGCCTACAAAGAAACTAATCTCGTGCCAGAGGCTTTGCTAATTTTTTGCGGCTTACAAGGAAATTAATCCCGTGCCAGAGGCCGTTCATGAATGGCACCTCCAGAGGCCTCTCAATCACATGCCTTCACCCACTATGACTACCACTAGCTACCGCTAGCTGCCACTAACTAGCGCAAAATACTACTACTACTACTAATAATAATAATACTACAACAACTACTACAACTACTACTACTACTACTAATAATAATAATAATAATACTACAACAACTACTACAACTACTACTAATACTACAACAACTACTAATACTTCTACAACTACTACCAGTACTACCACTACTACTACTAATACTACAACTACAACAACTACTACTACCAGTACTACCAGTACTACTACTACTACTATTACTACTAACACTTCTATTAAAAGCACTACGCACTGCTGCTCTACAAAATACAGCAAGGTTACCTTTCTTTTTTTTTTTTTTTTTTTTTTTTGCGTGGGAATGTGGGAAATCTTGCCTAAGACATTTGTGGGGGTCCGCACTCCACAATAGTGTGGGATTCTTACCCACTAAAACCCACACACCCTTCTCCCACGACGTATGTCTTCACCCCGGAACCAGTTGGGCTTTACAGTATTTCAGGGGTGTGTCATCGGAAAATACTTTTTTTTAGCGTATGGCTTTTAGTGCCGGGAGTGTCCGAGGTCATGTTCGGCTCGCCAGTTTTTGTAGCTGCTTCGAGACGGACACCCAATGGGTGAGCTACAAGTACCGTTGGGGAGGGAAGTTGGAAGGTAGCGGCTGTGGCCTATAGTTATGGACCAACGCCGGCATTTGCCTCGAAGGAAGATGGGAAACCACAGAAGACCATCTTCAAGATTGCCGGCGGGGGGATTCGAACCTCCTCGCCTACCGGATGTGAGCGACTGCCAGCAGTCATGCCGTAACGACCACGGCTAACTCACCCGGTATTCTGATATTGAGAAACGATCATATTATTTAAACTTCGTATTATATATTCTTTTCGATCCATAAAATTAAACTTCTATACAAAACTATATGTATTTTGCCATCTATTGGATCTGGGGTGAACTATGCAATGACAAGTTAGCAACGTGGGACTAAAAGTCCAAACAGTTCCGTAAACAGTTGCTAGATGGCGTTAGTGCGGTGGTAGGTTTGCATTTTATTTCGTTTAGTAGTATGGAAATCTCATTCTTTGTTTCCTTCATCAGTTCACTTATTGCCGGTTTTCAATTTAGAATATGCTCGTTAACCTACCACTAACAAGGAATTACGTTAAATGGCCAAATCTGGACACTGAACTCTCTAAAACATATTTAATGTGGCGGGAATGCGCATCTCACAATCTACGCATGCGCGAGAGCCGTAAATCTTATTTAAGTAATTGCGAACCCGAATGGCCTTAGCGGTTTGCTGATGTAAAATCCTGGTAGAGGCCAGCCACTTTAAAGATGCTTTAGAGAGTTGAGTGGCCATATTTGGCCATTTAACGTAATAACTTGTTAGTGGTAAGTTAACGGGCATATTCTAAATTGAAAACCGGCAAGAAGTGAACTGATGAAAGAAACAAAGAGAGAGATTTCCTTACTACTCAAGTGACTCCTTATCCCGGGAGTCATTCGGTCGCCAGAGCCTCGTTAGTCTAAAGCAGGGTGCACCGCGTGCAGGTGAGGTTGACATTTGAGTAGGATTCCTACTCCTTGCATCCCCAACTACTCTACCACTAGCATCTCTACAAGCACTAATACTACCAACCAGAACTACTAAAAGCACTAATACTACTCAACAGCACTACAACAAGCAATACTATTACTAGGACAAGAATAAAACTATTCCTACTATAAAAACTACTACTACAAGCATTACTACTAGCCTATCTCCCTTTAGATGACCTCACTGTCCGGCCCCATAAAACAACAACTAGTACTACCTTTAACTACCACTATGACTACAACTAAAAAGAAGTAGCATTTAGCGTCAGTTAGTGGTAGTAGGTGGAAGTTAGTGGTAGTCGTAGTGGGTGGATGCGTGTGATTGAAAGGCCTGCCAGAGGCCTCACATTCATGTAGCTTACAGAGAAATTAATCTCGTGCCAGTGGCTTTGCAAAGCCTACAAAGAAACTAATCTCGTGCCAGAGGCTTTGCTAATTTTTTGCGGCTTACAAGGAAATTAATCCCGTGCCAGAGGCCGTTCATGAATGGCACCTCCAGAGGCCTCTCAATCACATGCCTTCACCCACTATGACTACCACTAGCTACCGCTAGTTGCCACTAACTAACGCAAAATACTACTACTACTACTAATAATAATAATACTACAACAACTACTACAACTACTACTACTACTACTAATAATAATAATAATACTACAACAACTACTACAACTACTACTAATACTACAACAACTACTAATACTTCTACAACTACTACCAGTACTACCACTACTACTACTAATACTACAACTACAACAACTACTACTACCAGTACTACCAGTACTACTACTACTACTATTACTACTAACACTTCTATTAAAAGCACTACGCACTGCTGCTCTACAAAAGACAGCAAGGTTACCTTTTTTTTTTTTTTTTTTTTGCGTGGGAATGTGGGAAATCTTGCCTAAGACATTTGTGGGGGTCCGCACTCCACAATAGTGTGGGATTCTTACCCACTAAAACCCACACACCCTTCTCCCACGACGTATGTCTTCACCCCGGAACCAGTTGGGCTTTACAGTATTTCAGGGGTGTGTCATCGGAAAATACTTTTTTTTAGCGTATGGCTTTTAGTGCCGGGAGTGTCCGAGGTCATGTTTGGCTCGCCAGTTTTTGTAGCTGCTTCGAGACGGACACCCAATGGGTGAGCTACAAGTACCGTTGGGGAGGGAAGTTGGAAGGTAGCGGCTGTGGCCTATAGTTATGGACCAACGCCGGCATTTGCCTCGAAGGAAGATGGGAAACCACAGAAGACCATCTTCAAGATTGCCGGCGGGGGGATTCGAACCTCCTCGCCTACCGGATGTGAGCGACTGCCAGCAGTCATGCCGTAACGACCACGGCTAACTCACCCGGTATTCTGATATTGAGAAACGATCATATTATTTAAACTTCGTATTATATATTCTTTTCGATCCATAAAATTAAACTTCTATACAAAACTATATGTATTTTGCCATCTATTGGATCTGGGGTGAACTATGCAATGACAAGTTAGCAACGTGGGACTAAAAGTCCAAACAGTTCCGTAAACAGTTGCTAGATGGCGTTAGTGCGGTGGTAGGTTTGCATTTTATTTCGTTTAGTAGTATGGAAATCTCATTCTTTGTTTCCTTCATCAGTTCACTTATTGCCGGTTTTCAATTTAGAATATGCTCGTTAACCTACCACTAACAAGGAATTACGTTAAATGGCCAAATCTGGACACTGAACTCTCTAAAACATATTTAATGTGGCGGGAATGCGCATCTCACAATCTACGCATGCGCGAGAGCCGTAAATCTTATTTAAGTAATTGCGAACCCGAATGGCCTTAGCGGTTTGCTGATGTAAAATCCTGGTAGAGGCCAGCCACTTTAAAGATGCTTTAGAGAGTTGAGTGGCCATATTTGGCCATTTAACGTAATAACTTGTTAGTGGTAAGTTAACGGGCATATTCTAAATTGAAAACCGGCAAGAAGTGAACTGATGAAAGAAACAAAGAGAGAGATTTCCTTACTACTCAAGTGACTCCTTATCCCGGGAGTCATTCGGTCGCCAGAGCCTCGTTAGTCTAAAGCAGGGTGCACCGCGTGCAGGTGAGGTTGACATTTGAGTAGGATTCCTACTCCTTGCATCCCCAACTACTCTACCACTAGCATCTCTACAAGCACTAATACTACCAACCAGAACTACTAAAAGCACTAATACTACTCAACAGCACTACAACAAGCAATACTATTACTAGGACAAGAATAAAACTATTCCTACTATAAAAACTACTACTACAAGCATTACTACTAGCCTATCTCCCTTTAGATGACCTCACTGTCCGGCCCCATAAAACAACAACTAGTACTACCTTTAACTACCACTATGACTACAACTAAAAAGAAGTAGCATTTAGCGTCAGTTAGTGGTAGTAGGTGGAAGTTAGTGGTAGTCGTAGTGGGTGGATGCGTGTGATTGAAAGGCCTGCCAGAGGCCTCACATTCATGTAGCTTAAAGAGAAATTAATCTCGTGCCAGTGGCTTTGCAAAGCCTACAAAGAAACTAATCTCGTGCCAGAGGCTTTGCTAATTTTTTGCGGCTTACAAGGAAATTAATCCCGTGCCAGAGGCCGTTCATGAATGGCACCTCCAGAGGCCTCTCAATCACATGCCTTCACCCACTATGACTACCACTAGCTACCGCTAGCTGCCACTAACTAGCGCAAAATACTACTACTACTACTAATAATAATAATACTACAACAACTACTACAACTACTACTACTACTACTACTAATAATAATAATACTACAACAACTACTACAACTACTACTAATACTACAACAACTACTAATACTTCTACAACTACTACCAGTACTACCACTACTACTACTAATACTACAACTACAACAACTACTACTACCAGTACTACCAGTACTACTACTACTACTATTACTACTAACACTTCTATTAAAAGCACTACGCACTGCTGCTCTACAAAAGACAGCAAGGTTACCTTTCTTTTTTTTTTTTTTGCGTGGGAATGTGGGAAATCTTGCCTAAGACATTTGTGGGGGTCCGCACTCCACAATAGTGTGGGATTCTTACCCACTAAAACCCACACACCCTTCTCCCACGACGTATGTCTTCACCCCGGAACCAGTTGGGCTTTACAGTATTTCAGGGGTGTGTCATCGGAAAATACTTTTTTTTAGCGTATGGCTTTTAGTGCCGGGAGTGTCCGAGGTCATGTTCGGCTCGCCAGTTTTTGTAGCTGCTTCGAGACGGACACCCAATGGGTGAGCTACAAGTACCGTTGGGGAGGGAAGTTGGAAGGTAGCGGCTGTGGCCTATAGTTATGGACCAACGCCGGCATTTGCCTCGAAGGAAGATGGGAAACCACAGAAGACCATCTTCAAGATTGCCGGCGGGGGGATTCGAACCTCCTCGCCTACCGGATGTGAGCGACTGCCAGCAGTCATGCCGTAACGACCACGGCTAACTCACCCGGTATTCTGATATTGAGAAACGATCATATTATTTAAACTTCGTATTATATATTCTTTTCGATCCATAAAATTAAACTTCTATACAAAACTATATGTATTTTGCCATCTATTGGATCTGGGGTGAACTATGCAATGACAAGTTAGCAACGTGGGACTAAAAGTCCAAACAGTTCCGTAAACAGTTGCTAGATGGCGTTAGTGCGGTGGTAGGTTTGCATTTTATTTCGTTTAGTAGTATGGAAATCTCATTCTTTGTTTCCTTCATCAGTTCACTTATTGCCGGTTTTCAATTTAGAATATGCTCGTTAACCTACCACTAACAAGGAATTACGTTAAATGGCCAAATCTGGACACTGAACTCTCTAAAACATATTTAATGTGGCGGGAATGCGCATCTCACAATCTACGCATGCGCGAGAGCCGTAAATCTTATTTAAGTAATTGCGAACCCGAATGGCCTTAGCGGTTTGCTGATGTAAAATCCTGAAAGAGGCCAGCCACTTTAAAGATGCTTTAGAGAGTTGAGTGGCCATATTTGGCCATTTAACGTAATAACTTGTTAGTGGTAAGTTAACGGGCATATTCTAAATTGAAAACCGGCAAGAAGTGAACTGATGAAAGAAACAAAGAGAGAGATTTCCTTACTACTCAAGTGACTCCTTATCCCGGGAGTCATTCGGTCGCCAGAGCATCGTTATTCTAAAGCAGGGTGCACCGCGTGCAGGTGAGGTTGACATTTGAGTAGGATTCCTACTCCTTGCATCCCCAACTACTCTACCACTAGCATCTCTACAAGCACTAATACTACCAACCAGAACTACTAAAAGCACTAATACTACTCAACAGCACTACAACAAGCAATACTATTACTAGGACAAGAATAAAACTATTCCTACTATAAAAACTACTACTACAAGCATTACTACTAGCCTATCTCCCTTTAGATGACCTCACTGTCCGGCCCCATAAAACAACAACTAGTACTACCTTTAACTACCACTATGACTACAACTAAAAAGAAGTAGCATTTAGCGTCAGTTAGTGGTAGTAGGTGGAAGTTAGTGGTAGTCGTAGTGGGTGGATGCGTGTGATTGAAAGGCCTGCCAGAGGCCTCACATTCATGTAGCTTACAGAGAAATTAATCTCGTGCCAGTGGCTTTGCAAAGCCTACAAAGAAACTAATCTCGTGCCAGAGGCTTTGCTAATTTTTTGCGGCTTACAAGGAAATTAATCCCGTGCCAGAGGCCGTTCATGAATGGCACCTCCAGAGGCCTCTCAATCACATGCCTTCACCAACTATGACTACCACTAGCTACCGCTAGCTGCCAATAACTAACGCAAAATACTACTACTACTACTAATAATAATAATACTACAACAACTACTACAACTACTACTACTACTAATAATAATAATAATAATACTACAACAACTACTACAACTACTACTAATACTACAACAACTACTAATACTTCTACAACTACTACCAGTACTACCACTACTACTACTAATACTACAACTACAACAACTACTACTACCAGTACTACCAGTACTACTACTACTATTACTACTAACACTTCTATTAAAAGCACTACGCACTGCTGCTCTACAAAAGACAGCAAGGTTACCTTTTTTTTTTTTTTTTTTTTTTGCGTGGGAATGTGGGAAATCTTGCCTAAGACATTTGTGGGGGTCCGCACTCCACAATAGTGTGGGATTCTTACCCACTAAAACCCACACACCCTTCTCCCACGACGTATGTCTTCACCCCGGAACCAGTTGGGCTTTACAGTATTTCAGGGGTGTGTCATCGGAAAATACTTTTTTTTAGCGTATGGCTTTTAGTGCCGGGAGTGTCCGAGGTCATGTTCGGCTCGCCAGTTTTTGTAGCTGCTTCGAGACGGACACCCAATGGGTGAGCTACAAGTACCGTTGGGGAGGGAAGTTGGAAGGTAGCGGCTGTGGCCTATAGTTATGGACCAACGCCGGCATTTGCCTCGAAGGAAGATGGGAAACCACAGAAGACCATCTTCAAGATTGCCGGCGGGGGGATTCGAACCTCCTCGCCTACCGGATGTGAGCGACTGCCAGCAGTCATGCCGTAACGACCACGGCTAACTCACCCGGTATTCTGATATTGAGAAACGATCATATTATTTAAACTTCGTATTATATATTCTTTTCGATCCATAAAATTAAACTTCTATACAAAACTATATGTATTTTGCCATCTATTGGATCTGGGGTGAACTATGCAATGACAAGTTAGCAACGTGGGACTAAAAGTCCAAACAGTTCCGTAAACAGTTGCTAGATGGCGTTAGTGCGGTGGTAGGTTTGCATTTTATTTCGTTTAGTAGTATGGAAATCTCATTCTTTGTTTCCTTCATCAGTTCACTTATTGCCGGTTTTCAATTTAGAATATGCTCGTTAACCTACCACTAACAAGGAATTACGTTAAATGGCCAAATCTGGACACTGAACTCTCTAAAACATATTTAATGTGGCGGGAATGCGCATCTCACAATCTACGCATGCGCGAGAGCCGTAAATCTTATTTAAGTAATTGCGAACCCGAATGGCCTTAGCGGTTTGCTGATGTAAAATCCTGGTAGAGGCCAGCCACTTTAAAGATGCTTTAGAGAGTTGAGTGGCCATATTTGGCCATTTAACGTAATAACTTGTTAGTGGTAAGTTAACGGGCATATTCTAAATTGAAAACCGGCAACAAGTGAACTGATGAAAGAAACAAAGAGAGAGATTTCCTTACTACTCAAGTGACTCCTTATCCCGGGAGTCATTCGGTCGCCAGAGCCTCGTTAGTCTAAAGCAGGGTGCACCGCGTGCAGGTGAGGTTGACATTTGAGTAGGATTCCTACTCCTTGCATCCCCAACTACTCTACCACTAGCATCTCTACAAGCACTAATACTACCAACCAGAACTACTAAAAGCACTAATACTACTCAACAGCACTACAACAAGCAATACTATTACTAGGACAAGAATAAAACTATTCCTACTATAAAAACTACTACTACAAGCATTACTACTAGCCTATCTCCCTTTAGATGACCTCACTGTCCGGCCCCATAAAACAACAACTAGTACTACCTTTAACTACCACTATGATTACAACTAAAAAGAAGTAGCATTTAGCGTCAGTTAGTGGTAGTAGGTGGAAGTTAGTGGTAGTCGTAGTGGGTGGATGCGTGTGATTGAAAGGCCTGCCAGAGGCCTCACATTCATGTAGCTTACAGAGAAATTAATCTCGTGCCAGTGGCTTTGCAAAGCCTACAAAGAAACTAATCTCGTGCCAGAGGCTTTGCTAATTTTTTGCGGCTTACAAGGAAATTAATCCCGTGCCAGAGGCCGTTCATGAATGGCACCTCCAGAGGCCTCTCAATCACATGCCTTCACCCACTATGACTACCACTAGCTACCGCTAGCTGCCACTAACTAACGCAAAATACTACTACTACTACTAATAATAATAATACTACAACAACTACTACAACTACTACTACTACTACTAATAATAATAATAATAATACTACAACAACTACTACAACTACTACTAATACTACAACTACTAATACTTCTACAACTACTACCAGTACTACCACTACTACTACTAATACTACAACTACAACAACTACTACTACCAGTACTACCAGTACTACTACTACTACTATTATTACTACTAACACTTCTATTAAAAGCACTACGCACTGCTGCTCTACAAAAGACAGCAAGGTTACCTTTTTTTTTTTTTTTTTTTTTTTTTTGCGTGGGAATGTGGGAAATCTTGCCTAAGACATTTGTGGGGGTCCGCACTCCACAATAGTGTGGGATTCTTACCCACTAAAACCCACACACCCTTCTCCCACGACGTATGTCTTCACCCCGGAACCAGTTGGGCTTTACAGTATTTCAGGGGTGTGTCATCGGAAAATACTTTTTTTTAGCGTATGGCTTTTAGTGCCGGGAGTGTCCGAGGTCATGTTCGGCTCGCCAGTTTTTGTAGCTGCTTCGAGACGGACACCCAATGGGTGAGCTACAAGTACCGTTGGGGAGGGAAGTTGGAAGGTAGCGGCTGTGGCCTATAGTTATGGACCAACGCCGGCATTTGCCTCGAAGGAAGATGGGAAACCACAGAAGACCATCTTCAAGATTGCCGGCGGGGGGATTCGAACCTCCTCGCCTACCGGATGTGAGCGACTGCCAGCAGTCATGCCGTAACGACCACGGCTAACTCACCCGGTATTCTGATATTGAGAAACGATCATATTATTTAAACTTCGTATTATATATTCTTTTCGATCCATAAAATTAAACTTCTATACAAAACTATATGTATTTTGCCATCTATTGGATCTGGGGTGAACTATGCAATGACAAGTTAGCAACGTGGGACTAAAAGTCCAAACAGTTCCGTAAACAGTTGCTAGATGGCGTTAGTGCGGTGGTAGGTTTGCATTTTATTTCGTTTAGTAGTATGGAAATCTCATTCTTTGTTTCCTTCATCAGTTCACTTATTGCCGGTTTTCAATTTAGAATATGCTCGTTAACCTACCACTAACAAGGAATTACGTTAAATGGCCAAATCTGGACACTGAACTCTCTAAAACATATTTAATGTGGCGGGAATGCGCATCTCACAATCTACGCATGCGCGAGAGCCGTAAATCTTATTTAAGTAATTGCGAACCCGAATGGCCTTAGCGGTTTGCTGATGTAAAATCCTGGTAGAGGCCAGCCACTTTAAAGATGCTTTAGAGAGTTGAGTGGCCATATTTGGCCATTTAACGTAATAACTTGTTAGTGGTAAGTTAACGGGCATATTCTAAATTGAAAACCGGCAAGAAGTGAACTGATGAAAGAAACAAAGAGAGAGATTTCCTTACTACTCAAGTGACTCCTTATCCCGGGAGTCATTCGGTCGCCAGAGCCTCGTTAGTCTAAAGCAGGGTGCACCGCGTGCAGGTGAGGTTGACATTTGAGTAGGATTCCTACTCCTTGCATCCCCAACTACTCTACCACTAGCATCTCTACAAGCACTAATACTACCAACCAGAACTACTAAAAGCACTAATACTACTCAACAGCACTACAACAAGCAATACTATTACTAGGACAAGAATAAAACTATTCCTACTATAAAAACTACTACTACAAGCATTACTACTAGCCTATCTCCCTTTAGATGACCTCACTGTCCGGCCCCATAAAACAACAACTAGTACTACCTTTAACTACCACTATGACTACAACTAAAAAGAAGTAGCATTTAGCGTCAGTTAGTGGTAGTAGGTGGAAGTTAGTGGTAGTCGTAGTGGGTGGATGCGTGTGATTGAAAGGCCTGCCAGAGGCCTCACATTCATGTAGCTTACAGAGAAATTAATCTCGTGCCAGTGGCTTTGCAAAGCCTACAAAGAAACTAATCTCGTGCCAGAGGCTTTGCTAATTTTTTGCGGCTTACAAGGAAATTAATCCCGTGCCAGAGGCCGTTCATGAATGGCACCTCCAGAGGCCTCTCAATCACATGCCTTCACCCACTATGACTACCACTAGCTACCGCTAGCTGCCACTAACTAACGCAAAATACTACTACTACTACTAATAATAATAATACTACAACAACTACTACAACTACTACTACTACTAATAATAATAATAATAATAATACTACAACAACTACTACAACTACTACTAATACTACAACTACTAATACTTCTACAACTACTACCAGTACTACCACTACTACTACTAATACTACAACTACAACAACTACTACTACCAGTACTACCAGTACTACTACTACTACTATTACTACTAACACTTCTATTAAAAGCACTACGCACTGCTGCTCTACAAAAGACAGCAAGGTTACCTTTTTTTTTTTTTTTTTTTTTTGCGTGGGAATGTGGGAAATCTTGCCTAAGACATTTGTGGGGGTCCGCACTCCACAATAGTGTGGGATTCTTACCCACTAAAACCCACACACCCTTCTCCCACGACGTATGTCTTCACCCCGGAACCAGTTGGGCTTTACAGTATTTCAGGGGTGTGTCATCGGAAAATACTTTTTTTTAGCGTATGGCTTTTAGTGCCGGGAGTGTCCGAGGTCATGTTCGGCTCGCCAGTTTTTGTAGCTGCTTCGAGACGGACACCCAATGGGTGAGCTACAAGTACCGTTGGGGAGGGAAGTTGGAAGGTAGCGGCTGTGGCCTATAGTTATGGACCAACGCCGGCATTTGCCTCGAAGGAAGATGGGGAACCACAGAAGACCATCTTCAAGATTGCCGGCGGGGGGATTCGAACCTCCTCGCCTACCGGATGTGAGCGACTGCCAGCAGTCATGCCGTAACGACCACGGCTAACTCACCCGGTATTCTGATATTGAGAAACGATCATATTATTTAAACTTCGTATTATATATTCTTTTCGATCCATAAAATTAAACTTCTATACAAAACTATATGTATTTTGCCATCTATTGGATCTGGGGTGAACTATGCAATGACAAGTTAGCAACGTGGGACTAAAAGTCCAAACAGTTCCGTAAACAGTTGCTAGATGGCGTTAGTGCGGTGGTAGGTTTGCATTTTATTTCGTTTAGTAGTATGGAAATCTCATTCTTTGTTTCCTTCATCAGTTCACTTATTGCCGGTTTTCAATTTAGAATATGCTCGTTAACCTACCACTAACAAGGAATTACGTTAAATGGCCAAATCTGGACACTGAACTCTCTAAAACATATTTAATGTGGCGGGAATGCGCATCTCACAATCTACGCATGCGCGAGAGCCGTAAATCTTATTTAAGTAATTGCGAACCCGAATGGCCTTAGCGGTTTGCTGATGTAAAATCCTGGTAGAGGCCAGCCACTTTAAAGATGCTTTAGAGAGTTGAGTGGCCATATTTGGCCATTTAACGTAATAACTTGTTAGTGGTAAGTTAACGGGCATATTCTAAATTGAAAACCGGCAAGAAGTGAACTGATGAAAGAAACAAAGAGAGAGATTTCCTTACTACTCAAGTGACTCCTTATCCCGGGAGTCATTCGGTCGCCAGAGCCTCGTTAGTCTAAAGCAGGGTGCACCGCGTGCAGGTGAGGTTGACATTTGAGTAGGATTCCTACTCCTTGCATCCCCAACTACTCTACCACTAGCATCTCTACAAGCACTAATACTACCAACCAGAACTACTAAAAGCACTAATACTACTCAACAGCACTACAACAAGCAATACTATTACTAGGACAAGAATAAAACTATTCCTACTATAAAAACTACTACTACAAGCATTACTACTAGCCTATCTCCCTTTAGATGACCTCACTGTCCGGCCCCATAAAACAACAACTAGTACTACCTTTAACTACCACTATGATTACAACTAAAAAGAAGTAGCATTTAGCGTCAGTTAGTGGTAGTAGGTGGAAGTTAGTGGTAGTCGTAGTGGGTGGATGCGTGTGATTGAAAGGCCTGCCAGAGGCCTCACATTCATGTAGCTTACAGAGAAATTAATCTCGTGCCAGTGGCTTTGCAAAGCCTACAAAGAAACTAATCTCGTGCCAGAGGCTTTGCTAATTTTTTGCGGCTTACAAGGAAATTAATCCCGTGCCAGAGGCCGTTCATGAATGGCACCTCCAGAGGCCTCTCAATCACATGCCTTCACCCACTATGACTACCACTAGCTACCGCTAGCTGCCACTAACTAACGCAAAATACTACTACTACTACTAATAATAATAATACTACAACAACTACTACAACTACTACTACTACTAATAATAATAATAATAATAATACTACAACAACTACTACAACTACTACTAATACTACAACTACTAATACTTCTACAACTACTACCAGTACTACCACTACTACTACTAATACTACAACTACAACAACTACTACTACCAGTACTACCAGTACTACTACTACTACTATTACTACTAACACTTCTATTAAAAGCACTACGCACTGCTGCTCTACAAAAGACAGCAAGGTTACCTTTTTTTTTTTTTTTTTTTTTTTTTTTGCGTGGGAATGTGGGAAATCTTGCCTAAGACATTTGTGGGGGTCCGCACTCCACAATAGTGTGGGATTCTTACCCACTAAAACCCACACACCCTTCTCCCACGACGTATGTCTTCACCCCGGAACCAGTTGGGCTTTACAGTATTTCAGGGGTGTGTCATCGGAAAATACTTTTTTTTAGCGTATGGCTTTTAGTGCCGGGAGTGTCCGAGGTCATGTTCGGCTCGCCAGTTTTTGTAGCTGCTTCGAGACGGACACCCAATGGGTGAGCTACAAGTACCGTTGGGGAGGGAAGTTGGAAGGTAGCGGCTGTGGCCTATAGTTATGGACCAACGCCGGCATTTGCCTCGAAGGAAGATGGGAAACCACAGAAGACCATCTTCAAGATTGCCGGCGGGGGGATTCGAACCTCCTCGCCTACCGGATGTGAGCGACTGCCAGCAGTCATGCCGTAACGACCACGGCTAACTCACCCGGTATTCTGATATTGAGAAACGATCATATTATTTAAACTTCGTATTATATATTCTTTTCGATCCATAAAATTAAACTTCTATACAAAACTATATGTATTTTGCCATCTATTGGATCTGGGGTGAACTATGCAATGACAAGTTAGCAACGTGGGACTAAAAGTCCAAACAGTTCCGTAAACAGTTGCTAGATGGCGTTAGTGCGGTGGTAGGTTTGCATTTTATTTCGTTTAGTAGTATGGAAATCTCATTCTTTGTTTCCTTCATCAGTTCACTTATTGCCGGTTTTCAATTTAGAATATGCTCGTTAACCTACCACTAACAAGGAATTACGTTAAATGGCCAAATCTGGACACTGAACTCTCTAAAACATATTTAATGTGGCGGGAATGCGCATCTCACAATCTACGCATGCGCGAGAGCCGTAAATCTTATTTAAGTAATTGCGAACCCGAATGGCCTTAGCGGTTTGCTGATGTAAAATCCTGGTAGAGGCCAGCCACTTTAAAGATGCTTTAGAGAGTTGAGTGGCCATATTTGGCCATTTAACGTAATAACTTGTTAGTGGTAAGTTAACGGGCATATTCTAAATTGAAAACCGGCAAGAAGTGAACTGATGAAAGAAACAAAGAGAGAGATTTCCTTACTACTCAAGTGACTCCTTATCCCGGGAGTCATTCGGTCGCCAGAGCCTCGTTAGTCTAAAGCAGGGTGCACCGCGTGCAGGTGAGGTTGACATTTGAGTAGAATTCCTACTCCTTGCATCCCCAACTACTCTGCCACTAGCATCTCTACAAGCACTAATACTACCAACCAGAACTACTAAAAGCACTAATACTACTCAACAGCACTACAACAAGCAATACTATTACTAGGACAAGAATAAAACTATTCCTACTATAAAAACTACTACTACAAGCATTACTACTAGCCTATCTCCCTTTAGATGACCTCACTGTCCGGCCCCATAAAACAACAACTAGTACTACCTTTAACTACCACTATGACTACAACTAAAAAGAAGTAGCATTTAGCGTCAGTTAGTGGTAGTAGGTGGAAGTTAGTGGTAGTCGTAGTGGGTGGATGCGTGTGATTGAAAGGCCTGCCAGAGGCCTCACATTCATGTAGCTTACAGAGAAATTAATCTCGTGCCAGTGGCTTTGCAAAGCCTACAAAGAAACTAATCTCGTGCCAGAGGCTTTGCTAATTTTTTGCGGCTTACAAGGAAATTAATCCCGTGCCAGAGGCCGTTCATGAATGGCACCTCCAGAGGCCTCTCAATCACATGCCTTCACCCACTATGACTACCACTAGCTACCGCTAGCTGCCACTAACTAACGCAAAATACTACTACTACTACTAATAATAATAATACTACAACAACTACTACAACTACTACTACTACTACTAATAATAATAAAAATAATACTACAACAACTACTAGAACTACTACTAATACTACAACAACTACTAATACTTCTACAACTACTACCAGTACTACCACTACTACTACTAATACTACAACTACAACAACTACTACTACCAGTACTACCAGTACTACTACTACTACTATTACTACTGACACTTCTATTAAAAGCACTACAAAAGACAGCAAGGTTACCTTTTTTTTTTTTTTTTTTTTTTTGCGTGGGAATGTGGGAAATCTTGCCTAAGACATTTGTGGGGGTCCGCACTCCACAATAGTGTGGGATTCTTACCCACTAAAACCCACACACCCTTCTCCCACGACGTATGTCTTCACCCCGGAACCAGTTGGGCTTTACAGTATTTCAGGGGTGTGTCATCGGAAAATACTTTTTTTTAGCGTATGGCATTTAGTGCCGGGAGTGTCCGAGGTCATGTTCGGCTCGCCAGTTTTTGTAGCTGCTTCGAGACGGACACCCAATGGGTGAGCTACAAGTACCGTTGGGGAGGGAAGTTGGAAGGTAGCGGCTGTGGCCTATAGTTATGGACCAACGCCGGCATTTGCCTCGAAGGAAGATGGGAAACCACAGAAGACCATCTTCAAGATTGCCGGCGGGGGGATTCGAACCTCCTCGCCTACCGGATGTGAGCGACTGCCAGCAGTCATGCCGTAACGACCACGGCTAACTCACCCGGTATTCTGATATTGATAAACGATCATATTATTTAAACTTCGTATTATATATTCTTTTCGATCCATAAAATTAAACTTCTATACAAAACTATATGTATTTTGCCATCTATTGGATCTGGGGTGAACTATGCAATGACAAGTTAGCAACGTGGGACTAAAAGTCCAAACAGTTCCGTAAACAGTTGCTAGATGGCGTTAGTGCGGTGGTAGGTTTGCATTTTATTTCGTTTAGTAGTATGGAAATCTCATTCTTTGTTTCCTTCATCAGTTCACTTATTGCCGGTTTTCAATTTAGAATATGCTCGTTAACCTACCACTAACAAGGAATTACGTTAAATGGCCAAATCTGGACACTGAACTCTCTAAAACATATTTGATGTGGCGGGAATGCGCATCTCACAATCTACGCATGCGCGAGAGCCGTAAATCTTATTTAAGTAATTGCGAACCCGAATGGCCTTAGCGGTTTGCTGATGTAAAATCCTGGTAGAGGCCAGCCACTTTAAAGATGCTTTAGAGAGTTGAGTGGCCATATTTGGCCATTTAACGTAATAACTTGTTAGTGGTAAGTTAACGGGCATATTCTAAATTGAAAACCGGCAAGAAGTGAACTGATGAAAGAAACAAAGAGAGAGATTTCCTTACTACTCAAGTGACTCCTTATCCCGGGAGTCATTCGGTCGCCAGAGCCTCGTTAGTCTAAAGCAGGGTGCACCGCGTGCAGGTGAGGTTGACATTTGAGTAGGATTCCTACTCCTTGCATCCCCAACTACTCTACCACTAGCATCTCTACAAGCACTAATACTACCAACCAGAACTACTAAAAGCACTAATACTACTCAACAGCACTACAACAAGCAATACTATTACTAGGACAAGAATAAAACTATTCCTACTATAAAAACTACTACTACAAGCATTACTACTAGCCTATCTCCCTTTAGATGACCTCACTGTCCGGCCCCATAAAACAACAACTAGTACTACCTTTAACTACCACTATGACTACAACTAAAAAGAAGTAGCATTTAGCGTCAGTTAGTGGTAGTAGGTGGAAGTTAGTGGTAGTCGTAGTGGGTGGATGCGTGTGATTGAAAGGCCTGCCAGAGGCCTCACATTCATGTAGCTTACAGAGAAATTAATCTCGTGCCAGTGGCTTTGCAAAGCCTACAAAGAAACTAATCTCGTGCCAGAGGCTTTGCTAATTTTTTGCGGCTTACAAGGAAATTAATCCCGTGCCAGAGGCCGTTCATGAATGGCACCTCCAGAGGCCTCTCAATCACATGCCTTCACCCACTATGACTACCACTAGCTACCGCTAGCTGCCACTAACGCAAAATACTACTACTACTAATAATAATAATAATACTACAACAACTACTACAACTACTACTACTACTACTACTAATAATAATAATAATACTACAACAACTACTACTAATACTACAACAACTACTAATACTTCTACAACTACTACCAGTACTACCACTACTACTACTACTACAACTACAACAACTACTACTACCAGTACTACCAGTACTACTACTACTACTATTACTACTAACACTTCTATTAAAAGCACTACGCACTGCTGCTCTACAAAAGACAGCAAGGTTACCTTTTTTTTTTTTTTTTTTTTTTTTTTTTTGCGTGGGAATGTGGGAAATCTTGCCTAAGACATTTGTGGGGGTCCGCACTCCACAATAGTGTGGGATTCTTACCCACTAAAACCCACACACCCTTCTCCCACGACGTATGTCTTCACCCCGGAACCAGTTGGGCTTTACAGTATTTCAGGGGTGTGTCATCGGAAAATACTTTTTTTTAGCGTATGGCTTTTAGTGCCGGGAGTGTCCGAGGTCATGTTCGGCTCGCCAGTTTTTGTAGCAGCTTCGAGACGGACACCCAATGGGTGAGCTACAAGTACCGTTGGGGAGGGAAGTTGGAAGGTAGCGGCTGTGGCCTATAGTTATGGACCAACGCCGGCATTTGCCTCGAAGGAAGTTGGGAAACCACAGAAGACCATCTTCAAGATTTCCGGCGGGGGGATTCGAACCTCCTCGCCTACCGGATGTGAGCGACTGCCAGCAGTCATGCCGTAACGACCACGGCTAACTCACCCGGTATTCTGATATTGAGAAACGATCATATTATTTAAACTTCGTATTATATATTCTTTTCGATCCATAAAATTAAACTTCTATACAAAACTATATGTATTTTGCCATCTATTGGATCTGGGGTGAACTATGCAATGACAAGTTAGCAACGTGGGACTAAAAGTCCAAACAGTTCCGTAAACAGTTGCTAGATGGCGTTAGTGCGGTGGTAGGTTTGCATTTTATTTCGTTTAGTAGTATGGAAATCTCATTCTTTGTTTCCTTCATCAGTTCACTTATTGCCGGTTTTCAATTTAGAATATGCTCGTTAACCTACCACTAACAAGGAATTACGTTAAATGGCCAAATCTGGACACTGAACTCTCTAAAACATATTTAATGTGGCGGGAATGCGCATCTCACAATCTACGCATGCGCGAGAGCCGTAAATCTTATTTAAGTAATTGCGAACCCGAATGGCCTTAGCGGTTTGCTGATGTAAAATCCTGGTAGAGGCCAGCCACTTTAAAGATGCTTTAGAGAGTTGAGTGGCCATATTTGGCCATTTAACGTAATAACTTGTTAGTGGTAAGTTAACGGGCATATTCTAAATTGAAAACCGGCAAGAAGTGAACTGATGAAAGAAACAAAGAGAGAGATTTCCTTACTACTCAAGTGACTCCTTATCCCGGGAGTCATTCGGTCGCCAGAGCCTCGTTAGTCTAAAGCAGGGTGCACCGCGTGCAGGTGAGGTTGACATTTGAGTAGGATTCCTACTCCTTGCATCCCCAACTACTCTACCACTAGCATCTCTACAAGCACTAATACTACCAACCAGAACTACTAAAAGCACTAATACTACTCAACAGCACTACAACAAGCAATACTATTACTAGGACAAGAATAAAACTATTCCTACTATAAAAACTACTACTACAAGCATTACTACTAGCCTATCTCCCTTTAGATGACCTCACTGTCCGGCCCCATAAAACAACAACTAGTACTACCTTTAACTACCACTATGACTACAACTAAAAAGAAGTACCATTTAGCGTCAGTTAGTGGTAGTAGGTGGAAGTTAGTGGTAGTCGTAGTGGGTGGATGCGTGTGATTGAAAGGCCTGCCAGAGGCCTCACATTCATGTAGCTTACAGAGAAATTAATCTCGTGCCAGTGGCTTTGCAAAGCCTACAAAGAAACTAATCTCGTGCCAGAGGCTTTGCTAATTTTTTGCGGCTTACAAGGAAATTAATCCCGTGCCAGAGGCCGTTCATGAATGGCACCTCCAGAGGCCTCTCAATCACATGCCTTCACCCACTATGACTACCACTAGCTACCGCTAGCTGCCACTAACTAACGCAAAATACTACTACTACTACTAATAATAATAATACTACAACAACTACTACAACTACTACTACTACTACTACTAATAATAATAATAATAATACTACAATAACTACTACAACTACTACTAATACTACAACAACTACTAATACTTCTACAACTACTACCAGTACTACCACTACTACTACTAATACTACAACTACAACAACTACTACTACCAGTACTACCAGTACTACTACTACTACTATTACTACTAACACTTCTATTAAAAGCACTACGCACTGCTGCTCTACAAAAGACAGCAAGGTTACCTTTTTTTTTTTTTTTTTTTTTTTGCGTGGGAATGTGGGAAATCTTGCCTAAGACATTTGTGGGGGTCCGCACTCCACAATAGTGTGGGATTCTTACCCACTAAAACCCACACACCCTTCTCCCACGACGTATGTCTTCACCCCGGAACCAGTTGGGCTTTACAGTATTTCAGGGGTGTGTCATCGGAAAATACTTTTTTTTAGCGTATGGCTTTTAGTGCCGGGAGTGTCCGAGGTCATGTTCGGCTCGCCAGTTTTTGTAGCTGCTTCGAGACGGACACCCAATGGGTGAGCTACAAGTACCGTTGGGGAGGGAAGTTGGAAGGTAGCGGCTGTGGCCTATAGTTATGGACCAACGCCGGCATTTGCCTCGAAGGAAGATGGGAAACCACAGAAGACCATCTTCAAGATTGCCGGCGGGGGGATTCGAACCTCCTCGCCTACCGGATGTGAGCGACTGCCAGCAGTCATGCCGTAACGACCACGGCTAACTCACCCGGTATTCTGATATTGATAAACGATCATATTATTTAAACTTCGTATTATATATTCTTTTCGATCCATAAAATTAAACTTCTATACAAAACTATATGTATTTTGCCATCTATTGGATCTGGGGTGAACTATGCAATGACAAGTTAGCAACGTGGGACTAAAAGTCCAAACAGTTCCGTAAACAGTTGCTAGATGGCGTTAGTGCGGTGGTAGGTTTGCATTTTATTTCGTTTAGTAGTATGGAAATCTCATTCTTTGTTTCCTTCATCAGTTCACTTATTGCCGGTTTTCAATTTAGAATATGCTCGTTAACCTACCACTAACAAGGAATTACGTTAAATGGCCAAATCTGGACACTGAACTCTCTAAAACATATTTAATGTGGCGGGAATGCGCATCTCACAATCTACGCATGCGCGAGAGCCGTAAATCTTATTTAAGTAATTGCGAACCCGAATGGCCTTAGCGGTTTGCTGATGTAAAATCCTGGTAGAGGCCAGCCACTTTAAAGATGCTTTAGAGAGTTGAGTGGCCATATTTGGCCATTTAACGTAATAACTTGTTAGTGGTAAGTTAACGGGCATATTCTAAATTGAAAACCGGCAAGAAGTGAACTGATGAAAGAAACAAAGAGAGAGATTTCCTTACTACTCAAGTGACTCCTTATCCCGGGAGTCATTCGGTCGCCAGAGCCTCGTTAGTCTAAAGCAGGGTGCACCGCGTGCAGGTGAGGTTGACATTTGAGTAGGATTCCTACTCCTTGCATCCCCAACTACTCTGCCACTAGCATCTCTACAAGCACTAATACTACCAACCAGAACTACTAAAAGCACTAATACTACTCAACAGCACTACAACAAGCAATACTATTACTAGGACAAGAATAAAACTATTCCTACTATAAAAACTACTACTACAAGCATTACTACTAGCCTATCTCCCTTTAGATGACCTCACTGTCCGGCCCCATAAAACAACAACTAGTACTACCTTTAACTACCACTATGACTACAACTAAAAAGAAGTAGCATTTAGCGTCAGTTAGTGGTAGTAGGTGGAAGTTAGTGGTAGTCGTAGTGGGTGGATGCGTGTGATTGAAAGGCCTGCCAGAGGCCTCACATTCATGTAGCTTACAGAGAAATTAATCTCGTGCCAGTGGCTTTGCAAAGCCTACAAAGAAACTAATCTCGTGCCAGAGGCTTTGCTAATTTTTTGCGGCTTACAAGGAAATTAATCCCGTGCCAGAGGCCGTTCATGAATGGCACCTCCAGAGGCCTCTCAATCACATGCCTTCACCCACTATGACTACCACTAGCTACCGCTAGCTGCCACTAACGCAAAATACTACTACTACTACTAATAATAATAATACTACAACAACTACTACAACTACTACTACTACTACTACTACTAATAATAATAATACTACAACAACTACTACTAATACTACAACAACTACTAATACTTCTACAACTACTACCAGTACTACCACTACTACTACTAATACTACAACTACAACAACTACTACTACCAGTACTACCAGTACTACTACTACTACTATTACTACTAACACTTCTATTAAAAGCACTACGCACTGCTGCTCTACAAAAGACAGCAAGGTTACCTTTTTTTTTTTTTTTTTTTTTGCGTGGGAATGTGGGAAATCTTGCCTAAGACATTTGTGGGGGTCCGCACTCCACAATAGTGTGGGATTCTTACCCACTAAAACCCACACACCCTTCTCCCACGACGTATGTCTTCACCCCGGAACCAGTTGGGCATTACAGTATTTCAGGGGTGTGTCATCGGAAAATACTTTTTTTTAGCGTATGGCTTTTAGTGCCGGGAGTGTCCGAGGTCATGTTCGGCTCGCCAGTTTTTGTAGCTGCTTCGAGACGGACACCCAATGGGTGAGCTACAAGTACCGTTGGGGAGGGAAGTTGGAAGGTAGCGGCTGTGGCCTATAGTTATGGACCAACGCCGGCATTTGCCTCGAAGGAAGATGGGAAACCACAGAAGACCATCTTCAAGATTGCCGGCGGGGGGATTCGAACCTCCTCGCCTACCGGATGTGAGCGACTGCCAGCAGTCATGCCGTAACGACCACGGCTAACTCACCCGGTATTCTGATATTGAGAAACGATCATATTATTTAAACTTCGTATTATATATTCTTTTCGATCCATAAAATTAAACTTCTATACAAAACTATATGTATTTTGCCATCTATTGGATCTGGGGTGAACTATGCAATGACAAGTTAGCAACGTGGGACTAAAAGTCCAAACAGTTCCGTAAACAGTTGCTAGATGGCGTTAGTGCGGTGGTAGGTTTGCATTTTATTTCGTTTAGTAGTATGGAAATCTCATTCTTTGTTTCCTTCATCAGTTCACTTATTGCCGGTTTTCAATTTAGAATATGCTCGTTAACCTACCACTAACAAGGAATTACGTTAAATGGCCAAATCTGGACACTGAACTCTCTAAAACATATTTAATGTGGCGGGAATGCGCATCTCACAATCTACGCATGCGCGAGAGCCGTAAATCTTATTTAAGTAATTGCGAACCCGAATGGCCTTAGCGGTTTGCTGATGTAAAATCCTGGTAGAGGCCAGCCACTTTAAAGATGCTTTAGAGAGTTGAGTGGCCATATTTGGCCATTTAACGTAATAACTTGTTAGTGGTAAGTTAACGGGCATATTCTAAATTGAAAACCGGCAAGAAGTGAACTGATGAAAGAAACAAAGAGAGAGATTTCCTTACTACTCAAGTGACTCCTTATCCCGGGAGTCATTCGGTCGCCAGAGCCTCGTTAGTCTAAAGCAGGGTGCACCGCGTGCAGGTGAGGTTGACATTTGAGTAGGATTCCTACTCCTTGCATCCCCAACTACTCTACCACTAGCATCTCTACAAGCACTAATACTACCAACCAGAACTACTAAAAGCACTAATACTACTCAACAGCACTACAACAAGCAATACTATTACTAGGACAAGAATAAAACTATTCCTACTATAAAAACTACTACTACAAGCATTACTACTAGCCTATCTCCCTTTAGATGACCTCACTGTCCGGCCCCATAAAACAACAACTAGTACTACCTTTAACTACCACTATGACTACAACTAAAAAGAAGTAGCATTTAGCGTCAGTTAGTGGTAGTAGGTGGAAGTTAGTGGTAGTCGTAGTGGGTGGATGCGTGTGATTGAAAGGCCTGCCAGAGGCCTCACATTCATGTAGCTCACAGAGAAATTAATCTCGTGCCAGTGGCTTTGCAAAGCCTACAAAGAAACTAATCTCGTGCCAGAGGCTTTGCTAATTTTTTGCGGCTTACAAGGAAATTAATCCCGTGCCAGAGGCCGTTCATGAATGGCACCTCCAGAGGCCTCTCAATCACATGCCTTCACCCACTATGACTACCACTAGCTACCGCTAGCTGCCACTAACTAACGCAAAATACTACTACTACTAATAATAATAATAATACTACAACAACTACTACAACTACTACTACTACTAATAATAATAATAATAATAATACTACAACAACTACTACAACTACTACTAATACTACAACAACTACTAATACTTCTACAACTACTACCAGTACTACCACTACTACTACTAATACTACAACTACAACAACTACTACTACCAGTACTACCAGTACTACCAGAACTCTCTGCAGTCAATGGCATTATTTGAAGTGGAACCAAAAGAAATCACTAGTATCATAACAAATATGAAGGTTAAGTCACCTGGTATGGACAAAATTCGAGTAAAGGACATTAAGCATTGTGTTACGGATATTAGTGTAGTTATTTCTCACCTAGTAAATTTAATTTTTAAAACAGGGATTTTTCCAAAAGGATTAAAGATTGGAATTATTAGACCTATATATAAAGGTGGTGATCATCTAGCACTTAGTAACTATCGCCCTGTATGTATACTGTCAATTATTGACAAAATTGTAGAAAGATGTATTGAAACAAGGGTCTCCAACTACCTTGATAAATATAATATAATTGATGATAGACAATACGGCTTTCGTAGAGGTAAAAGTGCTCAATTGCTGTTAACAGAATTTTCCAACATTGTAAATGGTGCCCTAAACAATGACAAACAAGTTCTGGTACTATTCCTAGATTTCTCGAGGGCATTTGACACTCTGCCCTTTAATCGCATGTTACATAAATTAGAACGCATTGGTATAAGAGGAAAAGAGTTGAAAGTTTTTGATAGTTATTTGAGGGAAAGGAGAATGGTCATTAAAATAAATAACATGGAAAGTGAGCAATTTGAAGTTAACAGTGGCGTAGCTCAAGGTTCTATTTTGGGACCTGTTATGTATAACATATTTGTCAATGATATGGTAAAGGTTGTATCAAAAACTAAACTACTTATGTATGCTGATGACACTATATTAATTGCAATTCACAAAGACCCATGGAAAGCACACAGCATGATTCAAGCAGACTTCGATAATATTTTAAGATGGAGCCATGATAATGGGTTAATAATAAATTACAAAAAATCTAAATTAATGAATATCCGCATGTCACACAATATTAAAGAAAATATTAAGGTAAAATTCCATAATTATGACTGCTTACACGTAAACAAGGGAGATTACCCTATATCAAATTGTGCATGTAATAGCTTCATTGAGAGAGTCAATTCCTACAAATATCTTGGAATTATTATTGATGACCATTTCAAATGGAACGCACAAATATTACAGCTGGCGAAGCAACTGAGAAGGACTCTGTTCTTCTTTCACACTTTAGCTTACTGTGCAAACGCACACATATACCTTATGGCCTACTCAGCATTGGTCGAGTCCATTATGAGTTATGGCATTGCTTCCTGGGGAAGTTCCAGCAAGAGCCAGTTGAAAATAATAAACGACATCCGGGAGAGATTTATTAAGCTAATTAAGGAAAAACTAACCAAGAATGAGGTATTCCTCTCTGTGGAAGACCTGTATAAATTAAATGTAATAAATATGTATTACTATGACAACAGGTATAAAAATGAAATACAACATGGTAAACTGACTAGACAAGTAGATAGAGGGACATATACTATTCCCAGATGGATAAATTCATACGGTAAAAAAGAATTAAGGGTAGTAATACCAACAATTTTTAACGAATTACCCCTGAGTCTAAGAAGCATCAAACCAAAAAATAAAGCTAAAGACCAAATCAAAAAATATTTCAAGAAATAAGTCAGTAGCCCTGTATTTATGTCAATTTTAAAGTAGCTGATAAATGAAATAGGTATAGTCACTAGATATTAATTGTTCCGAGTTCTATCTCATGTATGTATTTATGTATGTATTCAAAACGGCTCCCACAGATAAGCCACATTTGATGGCTTTGTGGGACCACGAAATTACTGTTATTGTAAATACTGTATTGTAAATTTATTTGTGAAGTTATTGTATAATCTATTTGTAATTTTACTTTCATGTTTATGTACTGTATGTATACTAATTATTATTAATAAATTAACCCCTCCTCCCCAGGTCTTGGCCCCTCCAAGAGCCGGGAAAGGGTGGGTCACTTAATCACTACTATTACTACTAACACTTCTATTAAAAGCACTACGCACTGCTGCTCTACAAAAGACAGCAAGGTTACCTTTTTTTTTTTTTTTTTTTTTTTTTTTTTGCGTGGGAATGTGGGAAATCTTGCCTAAGACATTTGTGGGGGTCCGCACTCCACAATAGTGTGGGATTCTTACCCACTAAAACCCACACACCCTTCTCCCACGACGTATGTCTTCACCCCGGAACCAGTTGGGCTTTACAGTATTTCAGGGGTGTGTCATCGGAAAATACTTTTTTTTAGCGTATGGCTTTTAGTGCCGGGAGTGTCCGAGGTCATGTTCGGCTCGCCAGTTTTTGTAGCTGCTTCGAGACGGACACCCAATGGGTGAGCTACAAGTACCGTTGGGGAGGGAAGTTGGAAGGTAGCGGCTGAGGCCTATAGTTATGGACCAACGCCGGCATTTGCCTCGAAGGAAGATGGGAAACCACAGAAGACCATCTTCAAGATTGCCGGCGGGGGGATTCGAACCTCCTCGCCTACCGGATGTGAGCGACTGCCAGCAGTCATGCCGTAACGACCACGGCTAACTCACCCGGTATTCTGATATTGAGAAACGATCATATTATTTAAACTTCGTATTATATATTCTTTTCGATCCATAAAATTAAACTTCTATACAAAACTATATGTATTTTGCCATCTATTGGATCTGGGGTGAACTATGCAATGACAAGTTAGCAACGTGGGACTAAAAGTCCAAACAGTTCCGTAAACAGTTGCTAGATGGCGTTAGTGCGGTGGTAGGTTTGCATTTTATTTCGTTTAGTAGTATGGAAATCTCATTCTTTGTTTCCTTCATCAGTTCACTTATTGCCGGTTTTCAATTTAGAATATGCTCGTTAACCTACCACTAACAAGGAATTACGTTAAATGGCCAAATCTGGACACTGAACTCTCTAAAACATATTTAATGTGGCGGGAATGCGCATCTCACAATCTACGCATGCGCGAGAGCCGTAAATCTTATTTAAGTAATTGCGAACCCGAATGGCCTTAGCGGTTTGCTGATGTAAAATCCTGGTAGAGGACAGCCACTTTAAAGATGCTTTAGAGAGTTGAGTGGCCATATTTGGCCATTTAACGTAATAACTTGTTAGTGGTAAGTTAACGGGCATATTCTAAATTGAAAACCGGCAAGAAGTGAACTGATGAAAGAAACAAAGAGAGAGATTTCCTTACTACTCAAGTGACTCCTTATCCCGGGAGTCATTCGGTCGCCAGAGCCTCGTTAGTCTAAAGCAGGGTGCACCGCGTGCAGGTGAGGTTGACATTTGAGTAGGATTCCTACTCCTTGCATCCCCAACTACTCTGCCACTAGCATCTCTACAAGCACTAATACTACCAACCAGAACTACTAAAAGCACTAATACTACTCAACAGCACTACAACAAGCAATACTATTACTAGGACAAGAATAAAACTATTCCTACTATAAAAACTACTACTACAAGCATTACTACTAGCCTATCTCCCTTTAGATGACCTCACTGTCCGGCCCCATAAAACAACAACTAGTACTACCTTTAACTACCACTATGACTACAACTAAAAAGAAGTAGCATTTAGCGTCAGTTAGTGGTAGTAGGTGGAAGTTAGTGGTAGTCGTAGTGGGTGGATGCGTGTGATTGAAAGGCCTGCCAGAGGCCTCACATTCATGTAGCTTACAGAGAAATTAATCTCGTGCCAGTGGCTTTGCAAAGCCTACAAAGAAACTAATCTCGTGCCAGAGGCTTTGCTAATTTTTTGCGGCTTACAAGGAAATTAATCCCGTGCCAGAGGCCGATCATGAATGGCACCTCCAGAGGCCTCTCAATCACATGCCTTCACCCACTATGACTACCACTAGCTACCGCTAGCTGCCACTAACTAACGCAAAATACTACTACTACTACTAATAATAATAATACTACAACAACTACTACAACTACTACTACTACTACTACTAATAATAATAATACTACAACAACTACTACAACTACTACTAATACTACAACAACTACTAATACTTCTACAACTACTACCAGTACTACCACTACTACTACTAATACTACAACTACAACAACTACTACTACCAGTACTACCAGTACTACTACTACTACTATTACTACTAACACTTCTATTAAAAGCACTACGCACTGCTGCTCTACAAAAGACAGCAAGGTTACCTTTTTTTTTTTTTTTTTTTTTTTTTTTGCGTGGGAATGTGGGAAATCTTGCCTAAGACATTTGTGGGGGTCCGCACTCCACAATAGTGTGGGATTCTTACCCACTAAAACCCACACACCCTTCTCCCACGACGTATGTCTTCACCCCGGAACCAGTTGGGCTTTACAGTATTTCAGGGGTGTGTCATCGGAAAATACTTTTTTTAGCGTATGGCTTTTAGTGCCGGGAGTGTCCGAGGTCATGTTCGGCTCGCCAGTTTTAGTAGCTGCTTCGAGACGGACACCCAATGGGTGAGCTACAAGTACCGTTGGGGAGGGAAGTTGGAAGGTAGCGGCTGTGGCCTATAGTTATGGACCAACGCCGGCATTTGCCTCGAAGGAAGATGGGAAACCACAGAAGACCATCTTCAAGATTGCCGGCGGGGGGATTCGAACCTCCTCGCCTACCGGATGTGAGCGACTGCCAGCAGTCATGCCGTAACGACCACGGCTAACTCACCCGGTATTCTGATATTGAGAAACGATCATATTATTTAAACTTCGTATTATATATTCTTTTCGATCCATAAAATTAAACTTCTATACAAAACTATATGTATTTTGCCATCTATTGGTTCTGGGGTGAACTATGCAATGACAAGTTAGCAACGTGGGACTAAAAGTCCAAACAGTTCCGTAAACAGTTGCTAGATGGCGTTAGTGCGGTGGTAGGTTTGCATTTTATTTCGTTTAGTAGTATGGAAATCTCATTCTTTGTTTCCTTCATCAGTTCACTTATTGCCGGTTTTCAATTTAGAATATGCTCGTTAACCTACCACTAACAAGGAATTACGTTAAATGGCCAAATCTGGACACTGAACTCTCTAAAACATATTTAATGTGGCGGGAATGCGCATCTCACAATCTACGCATGCGCGAGAGCCGTAAATCTTATTTAAGTAATTGCGAACCCGAATGGCCTTAGCGGTTTGCTGATGTAAAATCCTGGTAGAGGCCAGCCACTTTAAAGATGCTTTAGAGAGTTGAGTGGCCATATTTGGCCATTTAACGTAATAACTTGTTAGTGGTAAGTTAACGGGCATATTCTAAATTGAAAACCGGCAAGAAGTGAACTGATGAAAGAAACAAAGAGAGAGATTTCCTTACTACTCAAGTGACTCCTTATCCCGGGAGTCATTCGGTCGCCAGAGCCTCGTTAGTCTAAAGCAGGGTGCACCGCGTGCAGGTGAGGTTGACATTTGAGTAGGATTCCTACTCCTTGCATCCCCAACTACTCTACCACTAGCATCTCTACAAGCACTAATACTACCAACCAGAACTACTAAAAGCACTAATACTACTCAACAGCACTACAACAAGCAATACTATTACTAGGACAAGAATAAAACTATTCCTACTATAAAAACTACTACTACAAGCATTACTACTAGCCTATCTCCCTTTAGATGACCTCACTGTCCGGCCCCATAAAACAACAACTAGTACTACCTTTAACTACCACTATGACTACAACTAAAAAGAAGTAGCATTTAGCGTCAGTTAGTGGTAGTAGGTGGAAGTTAGTGGTAGTCGTAGTGGGTGGATGCGTGTGATTGAAAGGCCTGCCAGAGGCCTCACATTCATGTAGCTTACAGAGAAATTAATCTCGTGCCAGTGGATTTGCAAAGCCTACAAAGAAACTAATCTCGTGCCAGAGGCTTTGCTAATTTTTTGCGGCTTACAAGGAAATTAATCCCGTGCCAGAGGCCGATCATGAATGGCACCTCCAGAGGCCTCTCAATCACATGCCTTCACCCACTATGACTACCACTAGCTACCGCTAGCTGCCACTAACTAACGCAAAATACTACTACTACTACTAATAATAATAATACTACAACAACTACTACAACTACTACTACTACTACTACTAATAATAATAATACTACAACAACTACTACAACTACTACTAATACTACAACAACTACTAATACTTCTACAACTACTACCAGTACTACCACTACTACTACTAATACTACAACTACAACAACTACTACTACCAGTACTACCAGTACTACTACTACTACTATTACTACTAACACTTCTATTAAAAGCACTACGCACTGCTGCTCTACAAAAGACAGCAAGGTTACCTTTTTTTTTTTTTTTTTGCGTGGGAATGTGGGAAATCTTGCCTAAGACATTTGTGGGGGTCCGCACTCCACAATAGTGTGGGATTCTTACCCACTAAAACCCACACACCCTTCTCCCACGACGTATGTCTTCACCCCGGAACCAGTTGGGCTTTACAGTATTTCAGGGGTGTGTCATCGGAAAATACTTTTTTTTAGCGTATGGCTTTTAGTGCCGGGAGTGTCCGAGGTCATGTTCGGCTCGCCAGTTTTTGTAGCTGCTTCGAGACGGACACCCGATGGGTGAGCTACAAGTACCGTTGGGGAGGGAAGTTGGAAGGTAGCGGCTGTGGCCTATAGTTATGGACCAACGCCGGCATTTGCCTCGAAGGAAGATGGGAAACCACAGAAGACCATCTTCAAGATTGCCGGCGGGGGGATTCGAACCTCCTCGCCTACCGGATGTGAGCGACTGCCAGCAGTCATGCCGTAACGACCACGGCTAACTCACCCGGTATTCTGATATTGAGAAACGATCATATTATTTAAACTTCGTATTATATATTCTTTTCGATCCATAAAATTAAACTTCTATACAAAACTATATGTATTTTGCCATCTATTGGATCTGGGGTGAACTATGCAATGACAAGTTAGCAACGTGGGACTAAAAGTCCAAACAGTTCCGTAAACAGTTGCTAGATGGCGTTAGTGCGGTGGTAGGTTTGCATTTTATTTCGTTTAGTAGTATGGAAATCTCATTCTTTGTTTCCTTCATCAGTTCACTTATTGCCGGTTTTCAATTTAGAATATGCTCGTTAACCTACCACTAACAAGGAATTACGTTAAATGGCCAAATCTGGACACTGAACTCTCTAAAACATATTTAATGTGGCGGGAATGCGCATCTCACAATCTACGCATGCGCGAGAGCCGTAAATCTTATTTAAGTAATTGCGAACCCGAATGGCCTTAGCGGTTTGCTGATGTAAAATCCTGGTAGAGGCCAGCCACTTTAAAGATGCTTTAGAGAGTTGAGTGGCCATATTTGGCCATTTAACGTAATAACTTGTTAGTGGTAAGTTAACGGGCATATTCTAAATTGAAAACCGGCAAGAAGTGAACTGATGAAAGAAACAAAGAGGGAGATTTCCTTACTACTCAAGTGACTCGTTATCCCGGGAGTCATTCGGTCGCCAGAGCCTCGTTAGTCTAAAGCAGGGTGCACCGCGTGCAGGTGAGGTTGACATTTGAGTAGGATTCCTACTCCTTGCATCCCCAACTACTCTGCCACTAGCATCTCTACAAGCACTAATACTACCAACCAGAACTACTAAAAGCACTAATACTACTCAACAGCACTACAACAAGCAATACTATTACTAGGACAAGAATAAAACTATTCCTACTATAAAAACTACTACTACAAGCATTACTACTAGCCTATCTCCCTTTAGATGACCTCACTGTCCGGCCCCATAAAACAACAACTAGTACTACCTTTAACTACCACTATGACTACAACTAAAAAGAAGTAGCATTTAGCGTCAGTTAGTGGTAGTAGGTGGAAGTTAGTGGTAGTCGTAGTGGGTGGATGCGTGTGATTGAAAGGCCTGCCAGAGGCCTCACATTCATGTAGCTTACAGAGAAATTAATCTCGTGCCAGTGGCTTTGCAAAGCCTACAAAGAAACTAATCTCGTGCCAGAGGCTTTGCTAATTTTTTGCGGCTTACAAGGAAATTAATCCCGTGCCAGAGGCCGTTCATGAATGGCACCTCCAGAGGCCTCTCAATCACATGCCTTCACCCACTATGACTACCACTAGCTACCGCTAGCTGCCACTAACTAACGCAAAATACTACTACTACTACTAATAATAATAATACTACAACAACTACTACAACTACTACTACTACTACTACTACTACTAATAATAATAATAATACTACAACAACTACTACAACTACTACTAATACTACAACAACTACTAATACTTCTACAACTACTACCAGTACTACCACTACTACTACTAATACTACAACTACAACAACTACTACTACCAGTACTACCAGTACTACTACTACTACTATTACTACTAACACTTCTATTAAAAGCACTACGCACTGCTGCTCTACAAAAGACAGCAAGGTTACCTTTTTTTTTTTTTTTTTTTTTTTTGCGTGGGAATGTGGGAAATCTTGCCTAAGACATTTGTGGGGGTCCGCACTCCACAATAGTGTGGGATTCTTACCCACTAAAACCCACACACCCTTCTCCCACGACGTATGTCTTCACCCCGGAACCAGTTGGGCTTTACAGTATTTCAGGGGTGTGTCATCGGAAAATACTTTTTTTAGCGTATGGCTTTTAGTGCCGGGAGTGTCCGAGGTCATGTTCGGCTCGCCAGTTTTTGTAGCTGCTTCGAGACGGACACCCAATGGGTGAGCTACAAGTACCGTTGGGGAGGGAAGTTGGAAGGTAGCGGCTGTGGCCTATAGTTATGGACCAACGCCGGCATTTGCCTCGAAGGAAGATGGGAAACCACAGAAGACCATCTTCAAGATTGCCGGCGGGGGGATTCGAACCTCCTCGCCTACCGGATGTGAGCGACTGCCAGCAGTCATGCCGTAACGACCACGGCTAACTCACCCGGTATTCTGATATTGAGAAACGATCATATTATTTAAACTTCGTATTATATATTCTTTTCGATCCATAAAATTAAACTTCTATACAAAACTATATGTATTTTGCCATCTATTGGATCTGGGGTGAACTATGCAATGACAAGTTAGCAACGTGGGACTAAAAGTCCAAACAGTTCCGTAAACAGTTGCTAGATGGCGTTAGTGCGGTGGTAGGTTTGCATTTTATTTCGTTTAGTAGTATGGAAATCTCATTCTTTGTTTCCTTCATCAGTTCACTTATTGCCGGTTTTCAATTTAGAATATGCTCGTTAACCTACCACTAACAAGGAATTACGTTAAATGGCCAAATCTGGACACTGAACTCTCTAAAACATATTTAATGTGGCGGGAATGCGCATCTCACAATCTACGCATGCGCGAGAGCCGTAAATCTTATTTAAGTAATTGCGAACCCGAATGGCCTTAGCGGTTTGCTGATGTAAAATCCTGGTAGAGGCCAGCCACTTTAAAGATGCTTTAGAGAGTTGAGTGGCCATATTTGGCCATTTAACGTAATAACGTGTTAGTGGTAAGTTAACGGGCATATTCTAAATTGAAAACCGGCAAGAAGTGAACTGATGAAAGAAACAAAGAGAGAGATTTCCTTACTACTCAAGTGACTCCTTATCCCGGGAGTCATTCGGTCGCCAGAGCCTCGTTAGTCTAAAGCAGGGTGCACCGCGTGCAGGTGAGGTTGACATTTGAGTAGGATTCCTACTCCTTGCATCCCCAACTACTCTACCACTAGCATCTCTACAAGCACTAATACTACCAACCAGAACTACTAAAAGCACTAATACTACTCAACAGCACTACAACAAGCAATACTATTACTAGGACAAGAATAAAACTATTCCTACTATAAAAACTACTACTACAAGCATTACTACTAGCCTATCTCCCTTTAGATGACCTCACTGTCCGGCCCCATAAAACAACAACTAGTACTACCTTTAACTACCACTATGACTACAACTAAAAAGAAGTAGCATTTAGCGTCAGTTAGTGGTAGTAGGTGGAAGTTAGTGGTAGTCGTAGTGGGTGGATGCGTGTGATTGAAAGGCCTGCCAGAGGCCTCACATTCATGTAGCTTACAGAGAAATTAATCTCGTGCCAGTGGCTTTGCAAAGCCTACAAAGAAACTAATCTCGTGCCAGAGGCTTTGCTAATTTTTTGCGGCTTACAAGGAAATTAATCCCGTGCCAGAGGCCGTTCATGAATGGCACCTCCAGAGGCCTCTCAATCACATGCCTTCACCCACTATGACTACCACTAGCTACCGCTAGCTGCCACTAACTAACGCAAAATACTACTACTACTACTAATAATAACAATACTACAACAACTACTACTACTACTACTACTACTACTACTAATAATAATAATAATACTACAACAACTACTACAACTACTACTAATACTACAACAACTACTAATACTTCTACAACTACTACCAGTACTACCACTTCTACTACTAATACTACAACTACAACAACTACTACTACCAGTACTACCAGTACTACTACTACTACTATTACTACTAACACTTCTATTAAAAGCACTACGCACTGCTGCTCTACAAAAGACAGCAAGGTTACCTTTTTTTTTTTTTTTTTTTTTTTTTGCGTGGGAATGTGGGAAATCTTGCCTAAGACATTTGTGGGGGTCCGCACTCCACAATAGTGTGGGATTCTTACCCACTAAAACCCACACACCCTTCTCCCACGACGTATGTCTTCACCCCGGAACCAGTTGGGCTTTACAGTATTTCAGGGGTGTGTCATCGGAAAATACTTTTTTTTAGCGTATGGCTTTTAGTGCCGGGAGTGTCCGAGGTCATGTTCGGCTCGCCAGTTTTTGTAGCTGCTTCGAGACGGACACCCAATGGGTGAGCTACAAGTACCGTTGGGGAGGGAAGTTGGAAGGTAGCGGCTGTGGCCTATAGTTATGGACCAACGCCGGCATTTGCCTCGAAGGAAGATGGGAAACCACAGAAGACCATCTTCAAGATTGCCGGCGGGGGGATTCGAACCTCCTCGCCTACCGGATGTGAGCGACTGCCAGCAGTCATGCCGTAACGACCACGGCTAACTCACCCGGTATTCTGATATTGAGAAACGATCATATTATTTAAACTTCGTATTATATATTCTTTTCGATCCATAAAATTAAACTTCTATACAAAACTATATGTATTTTGCCATCTATTGGATCTGGGGTGAACTATGCAATGACAAGTTAGCAACGTGGGACTAAAAGTCCAAACAGTTCCGTAAACAGTTGCTAGATGGCGTTAGTGCGGTGGTAGGTTTGCATTTTATTTCGTTTAGTAGTATGGAAATCTCATTCTTTGTTTCCTTCATCAGTTCACTTATTGCCGGTTTTCAATTTAGAATATGCTCGTTAACCTACCACTAACAAGGAATTACGTTAAATGGCCAAATCTGGACACTGAACTCTCTAAAACATATTTAATGTGGCGGGAATGCGCATCTCACAATCTACGCATGCGCGAGAGCCGTAAATCTTATTTAAGTAATTGCGAACCCGAATGGCCTTAGCGGTTTGCTGATGTAAAATCCTGGTAGAGGCCAGCCACTTTAAAGATGCTTTAGAGAGTTGAGTGGCCATATTTGGCCATTTAACGTAATAACTTGTTAGTGGTAAGTTAACGGGCATATTCTAAATTGAAAACCGGCAAGAAGTGAACTGATGAAAGAAACAAAGAGAGAGATTTCCTTACTACTCAAGTGACTCCTTATCCCGGGAGTCATTCGGTCGCCAGAGCCTCGTTAGTCTAAAGCAGGGTGCACCGCGTGCAGGTGAGGTTGACATTTGAGTAGGATTCCTACTCCTTGCATCCCCAACTACTCTACCACTAGCATCTCTACAAGCACTAATACTACCAACCAGAACTACTAAAAGCACTAATACTACTCAACAGCACTACAACAAGCAATACTATTACTAGGACAAGAATAAAACTATTCCTACTATAAAAACTACTACTACAAGCATTACTACTAGCCTATCTCCCTTTAGATGACCTCACTGTCCGGCCCCATAAAACAACAACTAGTACTACCTTTAACTACCACTATGACTACAACTAAAAAGAAGTAGCATTTAGCGTCAGTTAGTGGTAGTAGGTGGAAGTTAGTGGTAGTCGTAGTGGGTGGATGCGTGTGATTGAAAGGCCTGCCAGAGGCCTCACATTCATGTAGCTTACAGAGAAATTAATCTCGTGCCAGTGGCTTTGCAAAGCCTACAAAGAAACTAATCTCGTGCCAGAGGCTTTGCTAATTTTTTGCGGCTTACAAGGAAATTAATCCCGTGCCAGAGGCCGTTCATGAATGGCACCTCCAGAGGCCTCTCAATCACATGCCTTCACCCACTATGACTACCACTAGCTACCGCTAGCTGCCACTAACTAACGCAAAATACTACTACTACTACTAATAATAATAATACTACAACAACTACTACAACTACTACTACTACTAATAATAATAATAATAATACTACAACAACTACTACAACTACTACTAATACTACAACAACTACTAATACTTCTACAACTACTACCAGTACTACCACTACTACTACTAATACTACAACTACAACAACTACTACTACCAGTACTACCAGTACTACTACTACTATTACTACTAACACTTCTATTAAAAGCACTACGCACTGCTGCTCTACAAAAGACAGCAAGGTTACCTTTTTTTTTTTTTTTTTTTTTTTTTTTTTTGCGTGGGAATGTGGGAAATCTTGCCTAAGACATTTGTGGGGGTCCGCACTCCACAATAGTGTGGGATTCTTACCCACTAAAACCCACACACCCTTCTCCCACGACGTATGTCTTCACCCCGGAACCAGTTGGGCTTTACAGTATTTCAGGGGTGTGTCATCGGAAAATACTTTTTTTTAGCGTATGGCTTTTAGTGCCGGGAGTGTCCGAGGTCATGTTCGGCTCGCCAGTTTTTGTAGCTGCTTCGAGACGGACACCCAATGGGTGAGCTACAAGTACCGTTGGGGAGGGAAGTTGGAAGGTAGCGGCTGTGGCCTATAGTTATGGACCAACGCCGGCATTTGCCTCGAAGGAAGATGGGAAACCACAGAAGACCATCTTCAAGATTGCCGGCGGGGGGATTCGAACCTCCTCGCCTACCGGATGTGAGCGACTGCCAGCAGTCATGCCGTAACGACCACGGCTAACTCACCCGGTATTCTGATATTGAGAAACGATCATATTATTTAAACTTCGTATTATATATTCTTTTCGATCCATAAAATTAAACTTCTATACAAAACTATATGTATTTTGCCATCTATTGGATCTGGGGTGAACTATGCAATGACAAGTTAGCAACGTGGGACTAAAAGTCCAAACAGTTCCGTAAACAGTTGCTAGATGGCGTTAGTGCGGTGGTAGGTTTGCATTTTATTTCGTTTAGTAGTATGGAAATCTCATTCTTTGTTTCCTTCATCAGTTCACTTATTGCCGGTTTTCAATTTAGAATATGCTCGTTAACCTACCACTAACAAGGAATTACGTTAAATGGCCAAATCTGGACACTGAACTCTCTAAAACATATTTAATGTGGCGGGAATGCGCATCTCACAATCTACGCATGCGCGAGAGCCGTAAATCTTATTTAAGTAATTGCGAACCCGAATGGCCTTAGCGGTTTGCTGATGTAAAATCCTGGTAGAGGCCAGCCACTTTAAAGATGCTTTAGAGAGTTGAGTGGCCATATTTGGCCATTTAACGTAATAACTTGTTAGTGGTAAGTTAACGGGCATATTCTAAATTGAAAACCGGCAAGAAGTGAACTGATGAAAGAAACAAAGAGAGAGATTTCCTTACTACTCAAGTGACTCCTTATCCCGGGAGTCATTCGGTCGCCAGAGCCTCGTTAGTCTAAAGCAGGGTGCACCGCGTGCAGGTGAGGTTGACATTTGAGTAGGATTCCTACTCCTTGCATCCCCAACTACTCTACCACTAGCATCTCTACAAGCACTAATACTACCAACCAGAACTACTAAAAGCACTAATACTACTCAACAGCACTACAACAAGCAATACTATTACTAGGACAAGAATAAAACTATTCCTACTATAAAAACTACTACTACAAGCATTACTACTAGCCTATCTCCCTTTAGATGACCTCACTGTCCGGCCCCATAAAACAACAACTAGTACTACCTTTAACTACCACTATGACTACAACTAAAAAGAAGTAGCATTTAGCGTCAGTTAGTGGTAGTAGGTGGAAGTTAGTGGTAGTCGTAGTGGGTGGATGCGTGTGATTGAAAGGCCTGCCAGAGGCCTCACATTCATGTAGCTTACAGAGAAATTAATCTCGTGCCAGTGGCTTTGCAAAGCCTACAAAGAAACTAATCTCGTGCCAGAGGCTTTGCTAATTTTTTGCGGCTTACAAGGAAATTAATCCCGTGCCAGAGGCCGTTCATGAATGGCACCTCCAGAGGCCTCTCAATCACATGCCTTCACCCACTATGACTACCACTAGCTACCGCTAGCTGCCACTAACTAACGCAAAATACTACTACTACTACTAATAATAATAATACTACAACAACTACTACAACTACTACTACTACTAATAATAATAATAATAATAATACTACAACAACTACTACAACAACTACTAATACTTCTACAACTACTACCAGTACTACCACTACTACTACTAATACTACAACTACAACAACTACTACTACCAGTACTACCAGTACTATTACTACTACTATTACTACTAACACTTCTATTAAAAGCACTACGCACTGCTGCTCTACAAAAGACAGCAAGGTTACCTTTTTTTTTTTTTTTTTTTTGCGTGGGAATGTGGGAAATCTTGCCTAAGACATTTGTGGGGGTCCGCACTCCACAATAGTGTGGGATTCTTACCCACTAAAACCCACACACCCTTCTCCCACGACGTATGTCTTCACCCCGGAACCAGTTGGGCTTTACAGTATTTCAGGGGTGTGTCATCGGAAAATACTTTTTTTTAGCGTATGGCTTTTAGTGCCGGGAGTGTCCGAGGTCATGTTCGGCTCGCCAGTTTTTGTAGCTGCTTCGAGACGGACACCCAATGGGTGAGCTACAAGTACCGTTGGGGAGGGAAGTTGGAAGGTAGCGGCTGTGGCCTATAGTTATGGACCAACGCCGGCATTTGCCTCGAAGGAAGATGGGAAACCACAGAAGACCATCTTCAAGATTGCCGGCGGGGGGATTCGAACCTCCTCGCCTACCGGATGTGAGCGACTGCCAGCAGTCATGCCGTAACGACCACGGCTAACTCACCCGGTATTCTGATATTGAGAAACGATCATATTATTTAAACTTCGTATTATATATTCTTTTCGATCCATAAAATTAAACTTCTATACAAAACTATATGTATTTTGCCATCTATTGGATCTGGGGTGAACTATGCAATGACAAGTTAGCAACGTGGGACTAAAAGTCCAAACAGTTCCGTAAACAGTTGCTAGATGGCGTTAGTGCGGTGGTAGGTTTGCATTTTATTTCGTTTAGTAGTATGGAAATCTCATTCTTTGTTTCCTTCATCAGTTCACTTATTGCCGGTTTTCAATTTAGAATATGCTCGTTAACCTACCACTAACAAGGAATTACGTTAAATGGCCAAATCTGGACACTGAACTCTCTAAAACATATTTAATGTGGCGGGAATGCGCATCTCACAATCTACGCATGCGCGAGAGCCGTAAATCTTATTTAAGTAATTGCGAACCCGAATGGCCTTAGCGGTTTGCTGATGTAAAATCCTGGTAGAGGCCAGCCACTTTAAAGATGCTTTAGAGAGTTGAGTGGCCATATTTGGCCATTTAACGTAATAACTTGTTAGTGGTAAGTTAACGGGCATATTCTAAATTGAAAACCGGCAAGAAGTGAACTGATGAAAGAAACAAAGAGAGAGATTTCCTTACTACTCAAGTGACTCCTTATCCCGGGAGTCATTCGGTCGCCAGAGCCTCGTTAGTCTAAAGCAGGGTGCACCGCGTGCAGGTGAGGTTGACATTTGAGTAGGATTCCTACTCCTTGCATCCCCAACTACTCTACCACTAGCATCTCTACAAGCACTAATACTACCAACCAGAACTACTAAAAGCACTAATACTACTCAACAGCACTACAACAAGCAATACTATTACTAGGACAAGAATAAAACTATTCCTACTATAAAAACTACTACTACAAGCATTACTACTAGCCTATCTCCCTTTAGATGACCTCACTGTCCGGCCCCATAAAACAACAACTAGTACTACCTTTAACTACCACTATGACTACAACTAAAAAGAAGTAGCATTTAGCGTCAGTTAGTGGTAGTAGGTGGAAGTTAGTGGTAGTCGTAGTGGGTGGATGCGTGTGATTGAAAGGCCTGCCAGAGGCCTCACATTCATGTAGCTTACAGAGAAATTAATCTCGTGCCAGTGGCTTTGCAAAGCCTAAAAAGAAACTAATCTCGTGCCAGAGGCTTTGCTAATTTTTTGCGGCTTACAAGGAAATTAATCCCGTGCCAGAGGCCGTTCATGAATGGCACCTCCAGAGGCCTCTCAATCACATGCCTTCACCCACTATGACTACCACTAGCTACCGCTAGCTGCCACTAACTAACGCAAAATACTACTACTACTACTAATAATAATAATACTACAACAACTACTACAACTACTACTACTACTACTAATAATAATAATACTACAACAACTACTACAACTACTACTAATACTACAACAACTACTAATACTTCTACAACTACTACCAGTACTACCACTACTACTACTAATACTACAACTACAACAACTACTACTACCAGTACTACCAGTACTACTACTACTACAATTACTACTAACACTTCTATTAAAAGCACTACGCACTGCTGCTCTACAAAAGACAGCAAGGTTACCTTTTTTTTTTTTTTTTTTTTTTTTTTTGCGTGGGAATGTGGGAAATCTTGCCTAAGACATTTGTGGGGGTCCGCACTCCACAATAGTGTGGGATTCTTACCCACTAAAACCCACACACCCTTCTCCCACGACGTATGTCTTCACCCCGGAACCAGTTGGGCTTTACAGTATTTCAGGGGTGTGTCATCGGAAAATACTTTTTTTTAGCGTATGGCTTTTAGTGCCGGGAGTGTCCGAGGTCATGTTCGGCTCGCCAGTTTTTGTAGCAGCTTCGAGACGGACACCCAATGGGTGAGCTACAAGTACCGTTGGGGAGGGAAGTTGGAAGGTAGCGGCTGTGGCCTATAGTTATGGACCAACGCCGGCATTTGCCTCGAAGGAAGATGGGAAACCACAGAAGACCATCTTCAAGATTGCCGGCGGGGGGATTCGAACCTCCTCGCCTACCGGATGTGAGCGACTGCCAGCAGTCATGCCGTAACGACCACGGCTAACTCACCCGGTATTCTGATATTGAGAAACGATCATATTATTTAAACTTCGTATTATATATTCTTTTCGATCCATAAAATTAAACTTCTATACAAAACTATATGTATTTTGCCATCTATTGGATCTGGGGTGAACTATGCAATGACAAGTTAGCAACGTGGGACTAAAAGTCCAAACAGTTCCGTAAACAGTTGCTAGATGGCGTTAGTGCGGTGGTAGGTTTGCATTTTATTTCGTTTAGTAGTATGGAAATCTCATTCTTTGTTTCCTTCATCAGTTCACTTATTGCCGGTTTTCAATTTAGAATATGCTCGTTAACCTACCACTAACAAGGAATTACGTTAAATGGCCAAATCTGGACACTGAACTCTCTAAAACATATTTAATGTGGCGGGAATGCGCATCTCACAATCTACGCATGCGCGAGAGCCGTAAATCTTATTTAAGTAATTGCGAACCCGAATGGCCTTAGCGGTTTGCTGATGTAAAATCCTGGTAGAGGCCAGCCACTTTAAAGATGCTTTAGAGAGTTGAGTGGCCATATTTGGCCATTTAACGTAATAACTTGTTAGTGGTAAGTTAACGGGCATATTCTAAATTGAAAACCGGCAAGAAGTGAACTGATGAAAGAAACAAAGAGAGAGATTTCCTTACTACTCAAGTGACTCCTTATCCCGGGAGTCATTCGGTCGCCAGAGCCTCGTTAGTCTAAAGCAGGGTGCACCGCGTGCAGGTGAGGTTGACATTTGAGTAGGATTCCTACTCCTTGCATCCCCAACTACTCTGCCACTAGCATCTCTACAAGCACTAATACTACCAACCAGAACTACTAAAAGCACTAATACTACTCAACAGCACTACAACAAGCAATACTATTACTAGGACAAGAATAAAACTATTCCTACTATAAAAACTACTACTACAAGCATTACTACTAGCCTATCTCCCTTTAGATGACCTCACTGTCCGGCCCCATAAAACAACAACTAGTACTACCTTTAACTACCACTATGACTACAACTAAAAAGTAGCATTTAGCGTCAGTTAGTGGTAGTAGGTGGAAGTTAGTGGTAGTCGTAGTGGGTGGATGCGTGTGATTGAAAGGCCTGCCAGAGGCCTCACATTCATGTAGCTTACAGAGAAATTAATCTCGTGCCAGTGGCTTTGCAAAGCCTACAAAGAAACTAATCTCGTGCCAGAGGCTTTGCTAATTTTTTGCGGCTTACAAGGAAATTAATCCCGTGCCAGAGGCCGTTCATGAATGGCACCTCCAGAGGCCTCTCAATCACATGCCTTCACCCACTATGACTACCACTAGCTACCGCTAGCTGCCACTAACTAACGCAAAATACTACTACTACTACTAATAATAATAATACTACAACAACTACTACAACTACTACTACTACTACTAATAATAATAATAATAATACTACAACAACTACTACAACAACTACTAATACTTCTACAACTACTACCAGTACTACCACTACTACTACTAATACTACAACTACAACAACTACTACTACCAGTACTACCAGTACTACTACTACTACTATTACTACTAACACTTCTATTAAAAGCACTACGCACTGCTGCTCTACAAAAGACAGCAAGGTTACCTTTTTTTTTTTTTTTTTTGCGTGGGAATGTGGGAAATCTTGCCTAAGACATTTGTGGGGGTCCGCACTCCACAATAGTGTGGGATTCTTACCCACTAAAACCCACACACCCTTCTCCCACGACGTATGTCTTCACCCCGGAACCAGTTGGGCTTTACAGTATTTCAGGGGTGTGTCATCGGAAAATACTTTTTTTTAGCGTATGGCTTTTAGTGCCGGGAGTGTCCGAGGTCATGTTCGGCTCGCCAGTTTTTGTAGCTGCTTCGAGACGGACACCCAATGGGTGAGCTACAAGTACCGTTGGGGAGGGAAGTTGGAAGGTAGCGGCTGTGGCCTATAGTTATGGACCAACGCCGGCATTTGCCTCGAAGGAAGATGGGAAACCACAGAAGACCATCTTCAAGATTGCCGGCGGGGGGATTCGAACCTCCTCGCCTACCGGATGTGAGCGACTGCCAGCAGTCATGCCGTAACGACCACGGCTAACTCACCCGGTATTCTGATATTGAGAAACGATCATATTATTTAAACTTCGTATTATATATTCTTTTCGATCCATAAAATTAAACTTCTATACAAAACTATATGTATTTTGCCATCTATTGGATCTGGGGTGAACTATGCAATGACAAGTTAGCAACGTGGGACTAAAAGTCCAAACAGTTCCGTAAACAGTTGCTAGATGGCGTTAGTGCGGTGGTAGGTTTGCATTTTATTTCGTTTAGTAGTATGGAAATCTCATTCTTTGTTTCCTTCATCAGTTCACTTATTGCCGGTTTTCAATTTAGAATATGCTCGTTAACCTACCACTAACAAGGAATTACGTTAAATGGCCAAATCTGGACACTGAACTCTCTAAAACATATTTAATGTGGCGGGAATGCGCATCTCACAATCTACGCATGCGCGAGAGCCGTAAATCTTATTTAAGTAATTGCGAACCCGAATGGCCTTAGCGGTTTGCTGATGTAAAATCCTGGTAGAGGCCAGCCACTTTAAAGATGCTTTAGAGAGTTGAGTGGCCATATTTGGCCATTTAACGTAATAACTTGTTAGTGGTAAGTTAACGGGCATATTCTAAATTGAAAACCGGCAAGAAGTGAACTGATGAAAGAAACAAAGAGAGAGATTTCCTTACTACTCAAGTGACTCCTTATCCCGGGAGTCATTCGGTCGCCAGAGCCTCGTTAGTCTAAAGCAGGGTGCACCGCGTGCAGGTGAGGTTGACATTTGAGTAGGATTCCTACTCCTTGCATCCCCAACTACTCTACCACTAGCATCTCTACAAGCACTAATACTACCAACCAGAACTACTAAAAGCACTAATACTACTCAACAGCACTACAACAAGCAATACTATTACTAGGACAAGAATAAAACTATTCCTACTATAAAAACTACTACTACAAGCATTACTACTAGCCTATCTCCCTTTAGATGACCTCACTGTCCGGCCCCATAAAACAACAACTAGTACTACCTTTAACTACCACTATGACTACAACTAAAAAGAAGTAGCATTTAGCGTCAGTTAGTGGTAGTAGGTGGAAGTTAGTGGTAGTCGTAGTGGGTGGATGCGCGTGATTGAAAGGCCTGCCAGAGGCCTCACATTCATGTAGCTTACAGAGAAATTAATCTCGTGCCAGTGGCTTTGCAAAGCCTACAAAGAAACTAATCTCGTGCCAGAGGCTTTGCTAATTTTTTGCGGCTTACAAGGAAATTAATCCCGTGCCAGAGGCCGTTCATGAATGGCACCTCCAGAGGCCTCTCAATCACATGCCTTCACCCACTATGACTACCACTAGCTACCGCTAGCTGCCACTAACTAACGCAAAATACTACTACTACTACTAATAATAATAATACTACAACAACTACTACAACTACTACTACTACTACTAATAATAATAATAATAATACTACAACAACTACTACAACTACTACTAATACTACAACAACTACTAATACTTCTACAACTACTACCAGTACTACCACTACTACTACTAATACTACTACTACAACAACTACTACTACCAGTACTACCAGTACTACTACTACTATTACTACTAACACTTCTATTAAAAGCACTACGCACTGCTGCTCTACAAAAGACAGCAAGGTTACCTTTTTTTTTTTTTTTTTTTTTTTTGCGTGGGAATGTGGGAAATCTTGCCTAAGACATTTGTGGGGGTCCGCACTCCACAATAGTGTGGGATTCTTACCCACTAAAACCCACACACCCTTCTCCCACGACGTATGTCTTCACCCCGGAACCAGTTGGGCTTTACAGTATTTCAGGGGTGTGTCATCGGAAAATACTTTTTTTTAGCGTATGGCTTTTAGTGCCGGGAGTGTCCGAGGTCATGTTCGGCTCGCCAGTTTTTGTAGCTGCTTCGAGACGGACACCCAATGGGTGAGCTACAAGTACCGTTGGGGAGGGAAGTTGGAAGGTAGCGGCTGTGGCCTATAGTTATGGACCAACGCCGGCATTTGCCTCGAAGGAAGATGGGAAACCACAGAAGACCATCTTCAAGATTGCCGGCGGGGGGATTCGAACCTCCTCGCCTACCGGATGTGAGCGACTGCCAGCAGTCATGCCGTAACGACCACGGCTAACTCACCCGGTATTCTGATATTGAGAAACGATCATATTATTTAAACTTCGTATTATATATTCTTTTCGATCCATAAAATTAAACTTCTATACAAAACTATATGTATTTTGCCATCTATTGGACCTGGGGTGAACTATGCAATGACAAGTTAGCAACGTGGGACTAAAAGTCCAAACAGTTCCGTAAACAGTTGCTAGATGGCGTTAGTGCGGAGGTAGGTTTGCATTTTATTTCGTTTAGTAGTATGGAAATCTCATTCTTTGTTTCCTTCATCAGTTCACTTATTGCCGGTTTTCAATTTAGAATATGCTCGTTAACCTACCACTAACAAGGAATTACGTTAAATGGCCAAATCTGGACACTGAACTCTCTAAAACATATTTAATGTGGCGGGAATGCGCATCTCACAATCTACGCATGCGCGAGAGCCGTAAATCTTATTTAAGTAATTGCGAACCCGAATGGCCTTAGCGGTTTGCTGATGTAAAATCCTGGTAGAGGCCAGCCACTTTAAAGATGCTTTAGAGAGTTGAGTGGCCATATTTGGCCATTTAACGTAATAACTTGTTAGTGGTAAGTTAACGGGCATATTCTAAATTGAAAACCGGCAAGAAGTGAACTGATGAAAGAAACAAAGAGAGAGATTTCCTTACTACTCAAGTGACTCCTTATCCCGGGAGTCATTCGGTCGCCAGAGCCTCGTTAGTCTAAAGCAGGGTGCACCGCGTGCAGGTGAGGTTGACATTTGAGTAGGATTCCTACTCCTTGCATCCCCAACTACTCTGCCACTAGCATCTCTACAAGCACTAATACTACCAACCAGAACTACTAAAAGCACTAATACTACTCAACAGCACTACAACAAGCAATACTATTACTAGGACAAGAATAAAACTATTCCTACTATAAAAACTACTACTACAAGCATTACTACTAGCCTATCTCCCTTTAGATGACCTCACTGTCCGGCCCCATAAAACAACAACTAGTACTACCTTTAACTACCACTATGACTACAACTAAAAAGAAGTAGCATTTAGCGTCAGTTAGTGGTAGTAGGTGGAAGTTAGTGGTAGTCGTAGTGGGTGGATGCGTGTGATTGAAAGGCCTGCCAGAGGCCTCACATTCATGTAGCTTACAGAGAAATTAATCTCGTGCCAGTGGCTTTGCAAAGCCTACAAAGAAACTAATCTCGTGCCAGAGGCTTTGCTAATTTTTTGCGGCTTACAAGGAAATTAATCCCGTGCCAGAGGCCGTTCATGAATGGCACCTCCAGAGGCCTCTCAATCACATGCCTTCACCCACTATGACTACCACTAGCTACCGCTAGCTGCCACTAACTAACGCAAAATACTACTACTACTACTAATAATAATAATACTACAACAACTACTACAACTACTACTACTACTACTAATAATAATAATAATAATACAACAACTACTACAACTACTACTAATACTACAACAACTACTAATACTTCTACAACTACTACCACTACTACTACTAATACTACAACTACAACAACTACTACTACCAGTACTACCAGTACTACTACTACTACTATTACTACTAACACTTCTATTAAAAGCACTACGCACTGCTGCTCTACAAAAGACAGCAAGGTTACCTTTTTTTTTTTTTTTTGCGTGGGAATGTGGGAAATCTTGCCTAAGACATTTGTGGGGGTCCGCACTCCACAATAGTGTGGGATTCTTACCCACTAAAACCCACACACCCTTCTCCCACGACGTATGTCTTCACCCCGGAACCAGTTGGGCTTTACAGTATTTCAGGGGTGTGTCATCGGAAAATACTTTTTTTAGCGTATGGCTTTTAGTGCCGGGAGTGTCCGAGGTCATGTTCGGCTCGCCAGTTTTTGTAGCTGCTTCGAGACGGACACCCAATGGGTGAGCTACAAGTACCGTTGGGGAGGGAAGTTGGAAGGTAGCGGCTGTGGCCTATAGTTATGGACCAACGCCGGCATTTGCCTCGAAGGAAGATGGGAAACCACAGAAGACCATCTTCAAGATTGCCGGCGGGGGGATTCGAACCTCCTCGCCTACCGGATGTGAGCGACTGCCAGCAGTCATGCCGTAACGACCACGGCTAACTCACCCGGTATTCTGATATTGAGAAACGATCATATTATTTAAACTTCGTATTATATATTCTTTTCGATCCATAAAATTAAACTTCTATACAAAACTATATGTATTTTGCCATCTATTGGATCTGGGGTGAACTATGCAATGACAAGTTAGCAACGTGGGACTAAAAGTCCAAACAGTTCCGTAAACAGTTGCTAGATGGCGTTAGTGCGGTGGTAGGTTTGCATTTTATTTCGTTTAGTAGTATGGAAATCTCATTCTTTGTTTCCTTCATCAGTTCACTTATTGCCGGTTTTCAATTTAGAATATGCTCGTTAACCTACCACTAACAAGGAATTACGTTAAATGGCCAAATCTGGACACTGAACTCTCTAAAACATATTTAATGTGGCGGGAATGCGCATCTCACAATCTACGCATGCGCGAGAGCCGTAAATCTTATTTAAGTAATTGCGAACCCGAATGGCCTTAGCGGTTTGCTGATGTAAAATCCTGGTAGAGGCCAGCCACTTTAAAGATGCTTTAGAGAGTTGAGTGGCCATATTTGGCCATTTAACGTAATAACTTGTTAGTGGTAAGTTAACGGGCATATTCTAAATTGAAAACCGGCAAGAAGTGAACTGATGAAAGAAACAAAGAGAGAGATTTCCTTACTACTCAAGTGACTCCTTATCCCGGGAGTCATTCGGTCGCCAGAGCCTCGTTAGTCTAAAGCAGGGTGCACCGCGTGCAGGTGAGGTTGACATTTGAGTAGGATTCCTACTCCTTGCATCCCCAACTACTCTACCACTAGCATCTCTACAAGCACTAATACTACCAACCAGAACTACTAAAAGCACTAATACTACTCAACAGCACTACAACAAGCAATACTATTACTAGGACAAGAATAAAACTATTCCTACTATAAAAACTACTACTACAAGCATTACTACTAGCCTATCTCCCTTTAGATGACCTCACTGTCCGGCCCCATAAAACAACAACTAGTACTACCTTTAACTACCACTATGACTACAACTAAAAAGAAGTAGCATTTAGCGTCAGTTAGTGGTAGTAGGTGGAAGTTAGTGGTAGTCGTAGTGGGTGGATGCGTGTGATTGAAAGGCCTGCCAGAGGCCTCACATTCATGTAGCTTACAGAGAAATTAATCTCGTGCCAGTGGCTTTGCAAAGCCTACAAAGAAACTAATCTCGTGCCAGAGGCTTTGCTAATTTTTTGCGGCTTACAAGGAAATTAATCCCGTGCCAGAGGCCGTTCATGAATGGCACCTCCAGAGGCCTCTCAATCACATGCCTTCACCCACTATGACTACCACTAGCTACCGCTAGCTGCCACTAACTAACGCAAAATACTACTACTACTACTAATAATAATAATACTACAACAACTACTACAACTACTACTACTACTAATAATAATAATAATAATACTACAACAACTACTACAACTACTACTAATACTACAGCAACTACTAATACTTCTACAACTACTACCAGTACTACCACTACTACTACTAATACTACAACTACAACAACTACTACTACCAGTACTACCAGTACTACTACTACTACTATTACTACTAACACTTCTATTAAAAGCACTACGCACTGCTGCTCTACAAAAGACAGCAAGGTTACCTTTTTTTTTTTTTTTTTTTTTTTTGCGTGGGAATGTGGGAAATCTTGCCTAAGACATTTGTGGGGGTCCGCACTCCACAATAGTGTGGGATTCTTACCCACTAAAACCCACACACCCTTCTCCCACGACGTATGTCTTCACCCCGGAACCAGTTGGGCTTTACAGTATTTCAGGGGTGTGTCATCGGAAAATACTTTTTTTAGCGTATGGCTTTTATGCCGGGAGTGTCCGAGGTCATGTTCGGCTCGCCAGTTTTTGTAGCTGCTTCGAGACGGACACCCAATGGGTGAGCTACAAGTACCGTTGGGGAGGGAAGTTGGAAGGTAGCGGCTGTGGCCTATAGTTATGGACCAACGCCGGCATTTGCCTCGAAGGAAGATGGGAAACCACAGAAGACCATCTTCAAGATTGCCGGCGGGGGGATTCGAACCTCCTCGCCTACCGGATGTGAGCGACTGCCAGCAGTCATGCCGTAACGACCACGGCTAACTCACCCGGTATTCTGATATTGAGAAACGATCATATTATTTAAACTTCGTATTATATATTCTTTTCGATCCATAAAATTAAACTTCTATACAAAACTATATGTATTTTGCCATCTATTGGATCTGGGGTGAACTATGCAATGACAAGTTAGCAACGTGGGACTAAAAGTCCAAACAGTTCCGTAAACAGTTGCTAGATGGCGTTAGTGCGGTGGTAGGTTTGCATTTTATTTCGTTTAGTAGTATGGAAATCTCATTCTTTGTTTCCTTCTTCAGTTCACTTATTGCCGGTTTTCAATTTAGAATATGCTCGTTAACCTACCACTAACAAGGAATTACGTTAAATGGCCAAATCTGGACACTGAACTCTCTAAAACATATTTAATGTGGCGGGAATGCGCATCTCACAATCTACGCATGCGCGAGAGCCGTAAATCTTATTTAAGTAATTGCGAACCCGAATGGCCTTAGCGGTTTGCTGATGTAAAATCCTGGTAGAGGCCAGCCACTTTAAAGATGCTTTAGAGAGTTGAGTGGCCATATTTGGCCATTTAACGTAATAACTTGTTAGTGGTAAGTTAACGGGCATATTCTAAATTGAAAACCGGCAAGAAGTGAACTGATGAAAGAAACAAAGAGAGAGATTTCCTTACTACTCAAGTGACTCCTTATCCCGGGAGTCATTCGGTCGCCAGAGCCTCGTTAGTCTAAAGCAGGGTGCACCGCGTGCAGGTGAGGTTGACATTTGAGTAGGATTCCTACTCCTTGCATCCCCAACTACTCTACCACTAGCATCTCTACAAGCACTAATACTACCAACCAGAACTACTAAAAGCACTAATACTACTCAACAGCACTACAACAAGCAATACTATTACTAGGACAAGAATAAAACTATTCCTACTATAAAAACTACTACTACAAGCATTACTACTAGCCTATCTCCCTTTAGATGACCTCACTGTCCGGCCCCATAAAACAACAACTAGTACTACCTTTAACTACCACTATGACTACAACTAAAAAGAAGTAGCATTTAGCGTCAGTTAGTGGTAGTAGGTGGAAGTTAGTGGTAGTCGTAGTGGGTGGATGCGTGTGATTGAAAGGCCTGCCAGAGGCCTCACATTCATGTAGCTTACAGAGAAATTAATCTCGTGCCAGTGGCTTTGCAAAGCCTACAAAGAAACTAATCTCGTGCCAGAGGCTTTGCTAATTTTTTGCGGCTTACAAGGAAATTAATCCCGTGCCAGAGGCCGTTCATGAATGGCACCTCCAGAGGCCTCTCAATCACATGCCTTCACCCACTATGACTACCACTAGCTACCGCTAGCTGCCACTAACTAACGCAAAATACTACTACTACTACTACTACTAATAATAATAATACTACAACAACTACTACAACTACTACTACTACTACTAATAATAATAATAATAATACTACAACAACTACTACAACTACTACTAATACTTCTACAACTACTACCAGTACTACCACTACTACTACTAATACTACAACTACAACAACTACTACTACCAGTACTACCAGTACTACTACTACTACTATTACTACTAACACTTCTATTAAAAGCACTACGCACTGCTGCTCTACAAAAGACAGCAAGGTTACCTTTTTTTTTTTTTTTTTTTTTTGCGTGGGAATGTGGGAAATCTTGCCTAAGACATTTGTGGGGGTCCGCACTCCACAATAGTGTGGGATTCTTACCCACTAAAACCCACACACCCTTCTCCCACGACGTATGTCTTCACCCCGGAACCAGTTGGGCTTTACAGTATTTCAGGGGTGTGTCATCGGAAAATACTTTTTTTTAGCGTATGGCTTTTAGTGCCGGGAGTGTCCGAGGTCATGTTCGGCTCGCCAGTTTTTGTAGCTGCTTCGAGACGGACACCCAATGGGTGAGCTACAAGTACCGTTGGGGAGGGAAGTTGGAAGGTAGCGGCTGTGGCCTATAGTTATGGACCAACGCCGGCATTTGCCTCGAAGGAAGATGGGAAACCACAGAAGACCATCTTCAAGATTGCCGGCGGGGGGATTCGAACCTCCTCGCCTACCGGATGTGAGCGACTGCCAGCAGTCATGCCGTAACGACCACGGCTAACTCACCCGGTATTCTGATATTGAGAAACGATCATATTATTTAAACTTCGTATTATATATTCTTTTCGATCCATAAAATTAAACTTCTATACAAAACTATATGTATTTTGCCATCTATTGGATCTGGGGTGAACTATGCAATGACAAGTTAGCAACGTGGGACTAAAAGTCCAAACAGTTCCGTAAACAGTTGCTAGATGGCGTTAGTGCGGTGGTAGGTTTGCATTTTATTTCGTTTAGTAGTATGGAAATCTCATTCTTTGTTTCCTTCATCAGTTCACTTATTGCCGGTTTTCAATTTAGAATATGCTCGTTAACCTACCACTAACAAGGAATTACGTTAAATGGCCAAATCTGGACACTGAACTCTCTAAAACATATTTAATGTGGCGGGAATGCGCATCTCACAATCTACGCATGCGCGAGAGCCGTAAATCTTATTTAAGTAATTGCGAACCCGAATGGCCTTAGCGGTTTGCTGATGTAAAATCCTGGTAGAGGCCAGCCACTTTAAAGATGCTTTAGAGAGTTGAGTGGCCATATTTGGCCATTTAACGTAATAACTTGTTAATGGTAAGTTAACGGGCATATTCTAAATTGAAAACCGGCAAGAAGTGAACTGATGAAAGAAACAAAGAGAGAGATTTCCTTACTACTCAAGTGACTCCTTATCCCGGGAGTCATTCGGTCGCCAGAGCCTCGTTAGTCTAAAGCAGGGTGCACCGCGTGCAGGTGAGGTTGACATTTGAGTAGGATTCCTACTCCTTGCATCCCCAACTACTCTACCACTAGCATCTCTACAAGCACTAATACTACCAACCAGAACTACTAAAAGCACTAATACTACTCAACAGCACTACAACAAGCAATACTATTACTAGGACAAGAATAAAACTATTCCTACTATAAAAACTACTACTACAAGCATTACTACTAGCCTATCTCCCTTTAGATGACCTCACTGTCCGGCCCCATAAAACAACAACTAGTACTACCTTTAACTACCACTATGACTACAACTAAAAAGAAGTAGCATTTAGCGTCAGTTAGTGGTAGTAGGTGGAAGTTAGTGGTAGTCGTAGTGGGTGGATGCGTGTGATTGAAAGGCCTGCCAGAGGCCTCACATTCATGTAGCTTACAGAGAAATTAATCTCGTGCCAGTGGCTTTGCAAAGCCTACAAAGAAACTAATCTCGTGCCAGAGGCTTTGCTAATTTTTTGCGGCTTACAAGGAAATTAATCCCGTGCCAGAGGCCGTTCATGAATGGCACCTCCAGAGGCCTCTCAATCACATGCCTTCACCCACTATGACTACCACTAGCTACCGCTAGCTGCCACTAACTAACGCAAAATACTACTACTACTACTAATAATAATAATACTACAACAACTACTACAACTACTACTACTACTAATAATAATAATAATAATACTACAACAACTACTACAACTACTACTAATACTACAACAACTACTAATACTTCTACAACTACTACCAGTACTACCACTACTACTACTAATACTACAACTACAACAACTACTACTACCAGTACTACCAGTACTACTACTACTATTACTACTAACACTTCTATTAAAAGCACTACGCACTGCTGCTCTACAAAAGACAGCAAGGTTACCTTTTTTTTTTTTTTTTTTTTTTTTTTTGCGTGGGAATGTGGGAAATCTTGCCTAAGACATTTGTGGGGTCCGCACTCCACAATAGTGTGGGATTCTTACCCACTAAAACCCACACACCCTTCTCCCACGACGTATGTCTTCACCCCGGAACCAGTTGGGCTTTACAGTATTTCAGGGGTGTGTCATCGGAAAATACTTTTTTTTAGCGTATGGCTTTTAGTGCCGGGAGTGTCCGAGGTCATGTTCGGCTCGCCAGTTTTTGTAGCTGCTTCGAGACGGACACCCAATGGGTGAGCTACAAGTACCGTTGGGGAGGGAAGTTGGAAGGTAGCGGCTGTGGCCTATAGTTATGGACCAACGCCGGCATTTGCCTCGAAGGAAGATGGGAAACCACAGAAGACCATCTTCAAGATTGCCGGCGGGGGGATTCGAACCTCCTCGCCTACCGGATGTGAGCGACTGCCAGCAGTCATGCCGTAACGACCACGGCTAACTCACCCGGTATTCTGATATTGAGAAACGATCATATTATTTAAACTTCGTATTATATATTCTTTTCGATCCATAAAATTAAACTTCTATACAAAACTATATGTATTTTGCCATCTATTGGATCTGGGGTGAACTATGCAATGACAAGTTAGCAACGTGGGACTAAAATTCCAAACAGTTCCGTAAACAGTTGCTAGATGGCGTTAGTGCGGTGGTAGGTTTGCATTTTATTTCGTTTAGTAGTATGGAAATCTCATTCTTTGTTTCCTTCATCAGTTCACTTATTGCCGGTTTTCAATTTAGAATATGCTCGTTAACCTACCACTAACAAGGAATTACGTTAAATGGCCAAATCTGGACACTGAACTCTCTAAAACATATTTAATGTGGCGGGAATGCGCATCTCACAATCTACGCATGCGCGAGAGCCGTAAATCTTATTTAAGTAATTGCGAACCCGAATGGCCTTAGCGGTTTGCTGATGTAAAATCCTGGTAGAGGCCAGCCACTTTAAAGATGCTTTAGAGAGTTGAGTGGCCATATTTGGCCATTTAACGTAATAACTTGTTAATGGTAAGTTAACGGGCATATTCTAAATTGAAAACCGGCAAGAAGTGAACTGATGAAAGAAACAAAGAGAGAGATTTCCTTACTACTCAAGTGACTCCTTATCCCGGGAGTCATTCGGTCGCCAGAGCCTCGTTAGTCTAAAGCAGGGTGCACCGCGTGCAGGTGAGGTTGACATTTGAGTAGGATTCCTACTCCTTGCATCCCCAACTACTCTACCACTAGCATCTCTACAAGCACTAATACTACCAACCAGAACTACTAAAAGCACTAATACTACTCAACAGCACTACAACAAGCAATACTATTACTAGGACAAGAATAAAACTATTCCTACTATAAAAACTACTACTACAAGCATTACTACTAGCCTATCTCCCTTTAGATGACCTCACTGTCCGGCCCCATAAAACAACAACTAGTACTACCTTTAACTACCACTATGACTACAACTAAAAAGAAGTAGCATTTAGCGTCAGTTAGTGGTAGTAGGTGGAAGTTAGTGGTAGTCGTAGTGGGTGGATGCGTGTGATTGAAAGGCCTGCCAGAGGCCTCACATTCATGTAGCTTACAGAGAAATTAATCTCGTGCCAGTGGCTTTGCAAAGCCTACAAAGAAACTAATCTCGTGCCAGAGGCTTTGCTAATTTTTTGCGGCTTACAAGGAAATTAATCCCGTGCCAGAGGCCGTTCATGAATGGCACCTCCAGAGGCCTCTCAATCACATGCCTTCACCCACTATGACTACCACCAGCTACCGCTAGCTGCCACTAACTAACGCAAAATACTACTACTACTACTAATAATAATAATACTACAACAACTACTACAACTACTACTACTACTACTAATAATAATAATAATAATACTACAACAACTACTACAACTACTACTAATACTACAACAACTACTAATACTTCTACAACTACTACCACTACTACCACTACTACTACTAATACTACAACTACAACAACTACTACTACCAGTACTACCAGTACTACTACTACTACTATTACTACTAACACTTCTATTAAAAGCACTACGCACTGCTGCTCTACAAAAGACAGCAAGGTTACCTTTTTTTTTTTTTTTTTTTTTTTTTGCGTGGGAATGTGGGAAATCTTGCCTAAGACATTTGTGGGGGTCCGCACTCCACAATAGTGTGGGATTCTTACCCACTAAAACCCACACACCCTTCTCCCACGACGTATGTCTTCACCCCGGAACCAGTTGGGCTTTACAGTATTTCAGGGGTGTGTCATCGGAAAATACTTTTTTTAGCGTATGGCTTTTAGTGCCGGGAGTGTCCGAGGTCATGTTCGGCTCGCCAGTTTTTGTAGCTGCTTCGAGACGGACACCCAATGGGTGAGCTACAAGTACCGTTGGGGAGGGAAGTTGGAAGGTAGCGGCTGTGGCCTATAGTTATGGACCAACGCCGGCATTTGCCTCGAAGGAAGATGGGAAACCACAGAAGACCATCTTCAAGATTGCCGGCGGGGGGATTCGAACCTCCTCGCCTACCGGATGTGAGCGACTGCCAGCAGTCATGCCGTAACGACCACGGCTAACTCACCCGGTATTCTGATATTGAGAAACGATCATATTATTTAAACTTCGTATTATATATTCTTTTCGATCCATAAAATTAAACTTCTATACAAAACTATATGTATTTTGCCATCTATTGGATCTGGGGTGAACTATGCAATGACAAGTTAGCAACGTGGGACTAAAAGTCCAAACAGTTCCGTAAACAGTTGCTAGATGGCGTTAGTGCGGTGGTAGGTTTGCATTTTATTTCGTTTAGTAGTATGGAAATCTCATTCTTTGTTTCCTTCATCAGTTCACTTATTGCCGGTTTTCAATTTAGAATATGCTCGTTAACCTACCACTAACAAGGAATTACGTTAAATGGCCAAATCTGGACACTGAACTCTCTAAAACATATTTAATGTGGCGGGAATGCGCATCTCACAATCTACGCATGCGCGAGAGCCGTAAATCTTATTTAAGTAATTGCGAACCCGAATGGCCTTAGCGGTTTGCTGATGTAAAATCCTGGTAGAGGCCAGCCACTTTAAAGATGCTTTAGAGAGTTGAGTGGCCATATTTGGCCATTTAACGTAATAACTTGTTAATGTTAAGTTAACGGGCATATTCTAAATTGAAAACCGGCAAGAAGTGAACTGATGAAAGAAACAAAGAGAGAGATTTCCTTACTACTCAAGTGACTCCTTATCCCGGGAGTCATTCGGTCGCCAGAGCCTCGTTAGTCTAAAGCAGGGTGCACCGCGTGCAGGTGAGGTTGACATTTGAGTAGGATTCCTACTCCTTGCATCCCCAACTACTCTACCACTAGCATCTCTACAAGCACTAATACTACCAACCAGAACTACTAAAAGCACTAATACTACTCAACAGCACTACAACAAGCAATACTATTACTAGGACAAGAATAAAACTATTCCTACTATAAAAACTACTACTACAAGCATTACTACTAGCCTATCTCCCTTTAGATGACCTCACTGTCCGGCCCCATAAAACAACAACTAGTACTACCTTTAACTACCACTATGACTACAACTAAAAAGAAGTAGCATTTAGCGTCAGTTAGTGGTAGTAGGTGGAAGTTAGTGGTAGTCGTAGTGGGTGGATGCGTGTGATTGAAAGGCCTGCCAGAGGCCTCACATTCATGTAGCTTACAGAGAAATTAATCTCGTGCCAGTGGCTTTGCAAAGCCTACAAAGAAACTAATCTCGTGCCAGAGGCTTTGCTAATTTTTTGCGGCTTACAAGGAAATTAATCCCGTGCCAGAGGCCGTTCATGAATGGCACCTCCAGAGGCCTCTCAATCACATGCCTTCACCCACTATGACTACCACTAGCTACCGCTAGCTGCCACTAACTAACGCAAAATACTACTACTACTACTAATAATAATAATACTACAACAACTACTACAACTACTACTACTACTACTAATAATAATAATAATAATACTACAACAACTACTACAACAACTACTAATACTTCTACAACTACTACCAGTACTACCACTACTACTACTAATACTACAACTACAACAACTACTACTACCAGTACTACCAGTACTACTACTACTACTATTACTACTAACACTTCTATTAAAAGCACTACGCACTGCTGCTCTACAAAAGACAGCAAGGTTACCTTTTTTTTTTTTTTTTTTTTTTTTTGCGTGGGAATGTGGGAAATCTTGCCTAAGACATTTGTGGGGGTCCGCACTCCACAATAGTGTGGGATTCTTACCCACTAAAACCCACACACCCTTCTCCCACGACGTATGTCTTCACCCCGGAACCAGTTGGGCTTTACAGTATTTCAGGGGTGTGTCATCGGAAAATACTTTTTTTTAGCGTATGGCTTTTAGTGCCGGGAGTGTCCGAGGTCATGTTCGGCTCGCCAGTTTTTGTAGCTGCTTCGAGACGGACACCCAATGGGTGAGCTACAAGTACCGTTGGGGAGGGAAGTTGGAAGGTAGCGGCTGTGGCCTATAGTTATGGACCAACGCCGGCATTTGCCTCGAAGGAAGATGGGAAACCACAGAAGACCATCTTCAAGATTGCCGGCGGGGGGATTCGAACCTCCTCGCCTACCGGATGTGAGCGACTGCCAGCAGTCATGCCGTAACGACCACGGCTAACTCACCCGGTATTCTGATATTGAGAAACGATCATATTATTTAAACTTCGTATTATATATTCTTTTCGATCCATAAAATTAAACTTCTATACAAAACTATATGTATTTTGCCATCTATTGGATCTGGGGTGAACTATGCAATGACAAGTTAGCAACGTGGGACTAAAATTCCAAACAGTTCCGTAAACAGTTGCTAGATGGCGTTAGTGCGGTGGTAGGTTTGCATTTTATTTCGTTTAGTAGTATGGAAATCTCATTCTTTGTTTCCTTCATCAGTTCACTTATTGCCGGTTTTCAATTTAGAATATGCTCGTTAACCTACCACTAACAAGGAATTACGTTAAATGGCCAAATCTGGACACTGAACTCTCTAAAACATATTTAATGTGGCGGGAATGCGCATCTCACAATCTACGCATGCGCGAGAGCCGTAAATCTTATTTAAGTAATTGCGAACCCGAATGGCCTTAGCGGTTTGCTGATGTAAAATCCTGGTAGAGGCCAGCCACTTTAAAGATGCTTTAGAGAGTTGAGTGGCCATATTTGGCCATTTAACGTAATAACTTGTTAATGGTAAGTTAACGGGCATATTCTAAATTGAAAACCGGCAAGAAGTGAACTGATGAAAGAAACAAAGAGAGAGATTTCCTTACTACTCAAGTGACTCCTTATCCCGGGAGTCATTCGGTCGCCAGAGCCTCGTTAGTCTAAAGCAGGGTGCACCGCGTGCAGGTGAGGTTGACATTTGAGTAGGATTCCTACTCCTTGCATCCCCAACTACTCTACCACTAGCATCTCTACAAGCACTAATACTACCAACCAGAACTACTAAAAGCACTAATACTACTCAACAGCACTACAACAAGCAATACTATTACTAGGACAAGAATAAAACTATTCCTACTATAAAAACTACTACTACAAGCATTACTACTAGCCTATCTCCCTTTAGATGACCTCACTGTCCGGCCCCATAAAACAACAACTAGTACTACCTTTAACTACCACTATGACTACAACTAAAAAGAAGTAGCATTTAGCGTCAGTTAGTGGTAGTAGGTGGAAGTTAGTGGTAGTCGTAGTGGGTGGATGCGTGTGATTGAAAGGCCTGCCAGAGGCCTCACATTCATGTAGCTTACAGAGAAATTAATCTCGTGCCAGTGGCTTTGCAAAGCCTACAAAGAAACTAATCTCGTGCCAGAGGCTTTGCTAATTTTTTGCGGCTTACAAGGAAATTAATCCCGTGCCAGAGGCCGTTCATGAATGGCACCTCCAGAGGCCTCTCAATCACATGCCTTCACCCACTATGACTACCACTAGCTACCGCTAGCTGCCACTAACTAACGCAAAATACTACTACTACTACTAATAATAATAATACTACAACAACTACTACAACTACTACTACTACTAATAATAATAATAATAATAATACTACAACAACTACTACAACTACTACTAATACTACAACAACTACTAATACTTCTACAACTACTACCACTACTACCACTACTACTACTAATACTACAACTACAACAACTACTACTACCAGTACTACCAGTACTACTACTACTACTATTACTACTAACACTTCTATTAAAAGCACTACGCACTGCTGCTCTACAAAAGACAGCAAGGTTACCTTTTTTTTTTTTTTTTTTTTTTTTGCGTGGGAATGTGGGAAATCTTGCCTAAGACATTTGTGGGGGTCCGCACTCCACAATAGTGTGGGATTCTTACCCACTAAAACCCACACACCCTTCTCCCACGACGTATGTCTTCACCCCGGAACCAGTTGGGCTTTACAGTATTTCAGGGGTGTGTCATCGGAAAATACTTTTTTTTAGCGTATGGCTTTTAGTGCCGGGAGTGTCCGAGGTCATGTTCGGCTCGCCAGTTTTTGTAGCTGCTTCGAGACGGACACCCAATGGGTGAGCTACAAGTACCGTTGGGGAGGGAAGTTGGAAGGTAGCGGCTGTGGCCTATAGTTATGGACCAACGCCGGCATTTGCCTCGAAGGAAGATGGGAAACCACAGAAGACCATCTTCAAGATTGCCGGCGGGGGGATTCGAACCTCCTCGCCTACCGGATGTGAGCGACTGCCAGCAGTCATGCCGTAACGACCACGGCTAACTCACCCGGTATTCTGATATTGAGAAACGATCATATTATTTAAACTTCGTATTATATATTCTTTTCGATCCATAAAATTAAACTTCTATACAAAACTATATGTATTTTGCCATCTATTGGATCTGGGGTGAACTATGCAATGACAAGTTAGCAACGTGGGACTAAAAGTCCAAACAGTTCCGTAAACAGTTGCTAGATGGCGTTAGTGCGGTGGTAGGTTTGCATTTTATTTCGTTTAGTAGTATGGAAATCTCATTCTTTGTTTCCTTCATCAGTTCACTTATTGCCGGTTTTCAATTTAGAATATGCTCGTTAACCTACCACTAACAAGGAATTACGTTAAATGGCCAAATCTGGACACTGAACTCTCTAAAACATATTTAATGTGGCGGGAATGCGCATCTCACAATCTACGCATGCGCGAGAGCCGTAAATCTTATTTAAGTAATTGCGAACCCGAATGGCCTTAGCGGTTTGCTGATGTAAAATCCTGGTAGAGGCCAGCCACTTTAAAGATGCTTTAGAGAGTTGAGTGGCCATATTTGGCCATTTAACGTAATAACTTGTTAATGGTAAGTTAACGGGCATATTCTAAATTGAAAACCGGCAAGAAGTGAACTGATGAAAGAAACAAAGAGAGAGATTTCCTTACTACTCAAGTGACTCCTTATCCCGGGAGTCATTCGGTCGCCAGAGCCTCGTTAGTCTAAAGCAGGGTGCACCGCGTGCAGGTGAGGTTGACATTTGAGTAGGATTCCTACTCCTTGCATCCCCAACTACTCTACCACTAGCATCTCTACAAGCACTAATACTACCAACCAGAACTACTAAAAGCACTAATACTACTCAACAGCACTACAACAAGCAATACTATTACTAGGACAAGAATAAAACTATTCCTACTATAAAAACTACTACTACAAGCATTACTACTAGCCTATCTCCCTTTAGATGACCTCACTGTCCGGCCCCATAAAACAACAACTAGTACTACCTTTAACTACCACTATGACTACAACTAAAAAGAAGTAGCATTTAGCGTCAGTTAGTGGTAGTAGGTGGAAGTTAGTGGTAGTCGTAGTGGGTGGATGCGTGTGATTGAAAGGCCTGCCAGAGGCCTCACATTCATGTAGCTTACAGAGAAATTAATCTCGTGCCAGTGGCTTTGCAAAGCCTACAAAGAAACTAATCTCGTGCCAGAGGCTTTGCTAATTTTTTGCGGCTTACAAGGAAATTAATCCCGTGCCAGAGGCTGTTCATGAATGGCACCTCCAGAGGCCTCTCAATCACATGCCTTCACCCACTATGACTACCACTAGCTACCGCTAGCTGCCACTAACTAACGCAAAATACTACTACTACTACTAATAATAATAATACTACAACAACTACTACAACTACTACTACTACTAATAATAATAATAATAATAATACTACAACAACTACTACAACTACTACTAATACTACAACAACTACTAATACTTCTACAACTACTACCACTACTACCACTACTACTACTAATACTACAACTACAACAACTACTACTACCAGTACTACCAGTACTACTACTACTACTATTACTACTAACACTTCTATTAAAAGCACTACGCACTGCTGCTCTACAAAAGACAGCAAGGTTACCTTTTTTTTTTTTTTTTTTTTTTTTTGCGTGGGAATGTGGGAAATCTTGCCTAAGACATTTGTGGGGGTCCGCACTCCACAATAGTGTGGGATTCTTACCCACTAAAACCCACACACCCTTCTCCCACGACGTATGTCTTCACCCCGGAACCAGTTGGGCTTTACAGTATTTCAGGGGTGTGTCATCGGAAAATACTTTTTTTTAGCGTATGGCTTTTAGTGCCGGGAGTGTCCGAGGTCATGTTCGGCTCGCCAGTTTTTGTAGCTGCTTCGAGACGGACACCCAATGGGTGAGCTACAAGTACCGTTGGGGAGGGAAGTTGGAAGGTAGCGGCTGTGGCCTATAGTTATGGACCAACGCCGGCATTTGCCTCGAAGGAAGATGGGAAACCACAGAAGACCATCTTCAAGATTGCCGGCGGGGGGATTCGAACCTCCTCGCCTACCGGATGTGAGCGACTGCCAGCAGTCATGCCGTAACGACCACGGCTAACTCACCCGGTATTCTGATATTGAGAAACGATCATATTATTTAAACTTCGTATTATATATTCTTTTCGATCCATAAAATTAAACTTCTATACAAAACTATATGTATTTTGCCATCTATTGGATCTGGGGTGAACTATGCAATGACAAGTTAGCAACGTGGGACTAAAAGTCCAAACAGTTCCGTAAACAGTTGCTAGATGGCGTTAGTGCGGTGGTAGGTTTGCATTTTATTTCGTTTAGTAGTATGGAAATCTCATTCTTTGTTTCCTTCATCAGTTCACTTATTGCCGGTTTTCAATTTAGAATATGCTCGTTAACCTACCACTAACAAGGAATTACGTTAAATGGCCAAATCTGGACACTGAACTCTCTAAAACATATTTAATGTGGCGGGAATGCGCATCTCACAATCTACGCATGCGCGAGAGCCGTAAATCTTATTTAAGTAATTGCGAACCCGAATGGCCTTAGCGGTTTGCTGATGTAAAATCCTGGTAGAGGCCAGCCACTTTAAAGATGCTTTAGAGAGTTGAGTGGCCATATTTGGCCATTTAACGTAATAACTTGTTAATGGTAAGTTAACGGGCATATTCTAAATTGAAAACCGGCAAGAAGTGAACTGATGAAAGAAACAAAGAGAGAGATTTCCTTACTACTCAAGTGACTCCTTATCCCGGGAGTCATTCGGTCGCCAGAGCCTCGTTAGTCTAAAGCAGGGTGCACCGCGTGCAGGTGAGGTTGACATTTGAGTAGGATTCCTACTCCTTGCATCCCCAACTACTCTACCACTAGCATCTCTACAAGCACTAATACTACCAACCAGAACTACTAAAAGCACTAATACTACTCAACAGCACTACAACAAGCAATACTATTACTAGGACAAGAATAAAACTATTCCTACTATAAAAACTACTACTACAAGCATTACTACTAGCCTATCTCCCTTTAGATGACCTCACTGTCCGGCCCCATAAAACAACAACTAGTACTACCTTTAACTACCACTATGACTACAACTAAAAAGAAGTAGCATTTAGCGTCAGTTAGTGGTAGTAGGTGGAAGTTAGTGGTAGTCGTAGTGGGTGGATGCGTGTGATTGAAAGGCCTGCCAGAGGCCTCACATTCATGTAGCTTACAGAGAAATTAATCTCGTGCCAGTGGCTTTGCAAAGCCTACAAAGAAACTAATCTCGTGCCAGAGGCTTTGCTAATTTTTTGCGGCTTACAAGGAAATTAATCCCGTGCCAGAGGCCGTTCATGAATGGCACCTCCAGAGGCCTCTCAATCACATGCCTTCACCCACTATGACTACCACTAGCTACCGCTAGCTGCCACTAACTAACGCAAAATACTACTACTACTACTAATAATAATAATACTACAACAACTACTACAACTACTACTACTACTACTAATAATAATAATAATACTACAACAACTACTACAACTACTACTAATACTACAACAACTACTAATACTTCTACAACTACTACCACTACTACCACTACTACTACTAATACTACAACTACAACAACTACTACTACCAGTACTACCAGTACTACTACTACTACTATTACTACTAACACTTCTATTAAAAGCACTACGCACTGCTGCTCTACAAAAGACAGCAAGGTTACCTTTTTTTTTTTTTTTTTTTTTTTTTGCGTGGGAATGTGGGAAATCTTGCCTAAGACATTTGTGGGGGTCCGCACTCCACAATAGTGTGGGATTCTTACCCACTAAAACCCACACACCCTTCTCCCACGACGTATGTCTTCACCCCGGAACCAGTTGGGCTTTACAGTATTTCAGGGGTGTGTCATCGGAAAATACTTTTTTTTAGCGTATGGCTTTTAGTGCCGGGAGTGTCCGAGGTCATGTTCGGCTCGCCAGTTTTTGTAGCTGCTTCGAGACGGACACCCAATGGGTGAGCTACAAGTACCGTTGGGGAGGGAAGTTGGAAGGTAGCGGCTGTGGCCTATAGTTATGGACCAACGCCGGCATTTGCCTCGAAGGAAGATGGGAAACCACAGAAGACCATCTTCAAGATTGCCGGCGGGGGGATTCGAACCTCCTCGCCTACCGGATGTGAGCGACTGCCAGCAGTCATGCCGTAACGACCACGGCTAACTCACCCGGTATTCTGATATTGAGAAACGATCATATTATTTAAACTTCGTATTATATATTCTTTTCGATCCATAAAATTAAACTTCTATACAAAACTATATGTATTTTGCCATCTATTGGATCTGGGGTGAACTATGCAATGACAAGTTAGCAACGTGGGACTAAAAGTCCAAACAGTTCCGTAAACAGTTGCTAGATGGCGTTAGTGCGGTGGTAGGTTTGCATTTTATTTCGTTTAGTAGTATGGAAATCTCATTCTTTGTTTCCTTCATCAGTTCACTTATTGCCGGTTTTCAATTTAGAATATGCTCGTTAACCTACCACTAACAAGGAATTACGTTAAATGGCCAAATCTGGACACTGAACTCTCTAAAACATATTTAATGTGGCGGGAATGCGCATCTCACAATCTACGCATGCGCGAGAGCCGTAAATCTTATTTAAGTAATTGCGAACCCGAATGGCCTTAGCGGTTTGCTGATGTAAAATCCTGGTAGAGGCCAGCCACTTTAAAGATGCTTTAGAGAGTTGAGTGGCCATATTTGGCCATTTAACGTAATAACTTGTTAATGGTAAGTTAACGGGCATATTCTAAATTGAAAACCGGCAAGAAGTGAACTGATGAAAGAAACAAAGAGAGAGATTTCCTTACTACTCAAGTGACTCCTTATCCCGGGAGTCATTCGGTCGCCAGAGCCTCGTTAGTCTAAAGCAGGGTGCACCGCGTGCAGGTGAGGTTGACATTTGAGTAGGATTCCTACTCCTTGCATCCCCAACTACTCTACCACTAGCATCTCTACAAGCACTAATACTACCAACCAGAACTACTAAAAGCACTAATACTACTCAACAGCACTACAACAAGCAATACTATTACTAGGACAAGAATAAAACTATTCCTACTATAAAAACTACTACTACAAGCATTACTACTAGCCTATCTCCCTTTAGATGACCTCACTGTCCGGCCCCATAAAACAACAACTAGTACTACCTTTAACTACCACTATGACTACAACTAAAAAGAAGTAGCATTTAGCGTCAGTTAGTGGTAGTAGGTGGAAGTTAGTGGTAGTCGTAGTGGGTGGATGCGTGTGATTGAAAGGCCTGCCAGAGGCCTCACATTCATGTAGCTTACAGAGAAATTAATCTCGTGCCAGTGGCTTTGCAAAGCCTACAAAGAAACTAATCTCGTGCCAGAGGCTTTGCTAATTTTTTGCGGCTTACAAGGAAATTAATCCCGTGCCAGAGGCCGTTCATGAATGGCACCTCCAGAGGCCTCTCAATCACATGCCTTCACCCACTATGACTACCACTAGCTACCGCTAGCTGCCACTAACTAACGCAAAATACTACTACTACTACTAATAATAATAATACTACAACAACTACTACAACTACTACTACTACTAATAATAATAATAATAATAATACTACAACAACTACTACAACTACTACTAATACTACAACAACTACTAATACTTCTACAACTACTACCACTACTACCACTACTACTACTAATACTACAACTACAACAACTACTACTACCAGTACTACCAGTACTACTACTACTACTATTACTACTAACACTTCTATTAAAAGCACTACGCACTGCTGCTCTACAAAAGACAGCAAGGTTACCTTTTTTTTTTTTTTTTTTTTTTTTTGCGTGGGAATGTGGGAAATCTTGCCTAAGACATTTGTGGGGGTCCGCACTCCACAATAGTGTGGGATTCTTACCCACTAAAACCCACACACCCTTCTCCCACGACGTTTGTCTTCACCCCGGAACCAGTTGGGCTTTACAGTATTTCAGGGGTGTGTCATCGGAAAATACTTTTTTTTAGCGTATGGCTTTTAGTGCCGGGAGTGTCCGAGGTCATGTTCGGCTCGCCAGTTTTTGTAGCTGCTTCGAGACGGACACCCAATGGGTGAGCTACAAGTACCGTTGGGGAGGGAAGTTGGAAGGTAGCGGCTGTGGCCTATAGTTATGGACCAACGCCGGCATTTGCCTCGAAGGAAGATGGGAAACCACAGAAGACCATCTTCAAGATTGCCGGCGGGGGGATTCGAACCTCCTCGCCTACCGGATGTGAGCGACTGCCAGCAGTCATGCCGTAACGACCACGGCTAACTCACCCGGTATTCTGATATTGAGAAACGATCATATTATTTAAACTTCGTATTATATATTCTTTTCGATCCATAAAATTAAACTTCTATACAAAACTATATGTATTTTGCCATCTATTGGATCTGGGGTGAACTATGCAATGACAAGTTAGCAACGTGGGACTAAAAGTCCAAACAGTTCCGTAAACAGTTGCTAGATGGCGTTAGTGCGGTGGTAGGTTTGCATTTTATTTCGTTTAGTAGTATGGAAATCTCATTCTTTGTTTCCTTCATCAGTTCACTTATTGCCGGTTTTCAATTTAGAATATGCTCGTTAACCTACCACTAACAAGGAATTACGTTAAATGGCCAAATCTGGACACTGAACTCTCTAAAACATATTTAATGTGGCGGGAATGCGCATCTCACAATCTACGCATGCGCGAGAGCCGTAAATCTTATTTAAGTAATTGCGAACCCGAATGGCCTTAGCGGTTTGCTGATGTAAAATCCTGGTAGAGGCCAGCCACTTTAAAGATGCTTTAGAGAGTTGAGTGGCCATATTTGGCCATTTAACGTAATAACTTGTTAATGGTAAGTTAACGGGCATATTCTAAATTGAAAACCGGCAAGAAGTGAACTGATGAAAGAAACAAAGAGAGAGATTTCCTTACTACTCAAGTGACTCCTTATCCCGGGAGTCATTCGGTCGCCAGAGCCTCGTTAGTCTAAAGCAGGGTGCACCGCGTGCAGGTGAGGTTGACATTTGAGTAGGATTCCTACTCCTTGCATCCCCAACTACTCTACCACTAGCATCTCTACAAGCACTAATACTACCAACCAGAACTACTAAAAGCACTAATACTACTCAACAGCACTACAACAAGCAATACTATTACTAGGACAAGAATAAAACTATTCCTACTATAAAAACTACTACTACAAGCATTACTACTAGCCTATCTCCCTTTAGATGACCTCACTGTCCGGCCCCATAAAACAACAACTAGTACTACCTTTAACTACCACTATGACTACAACTAAAAAGAAGTAGCATTTAGCGTCAGTTAGTGGTAGTAGGTGGAAGTTAGTGGTAGTCGTAGTGGGTGGATGCGTGTGATTGAAAGGCCTGCCAGAGGCCTCACATTCATGTAGCTTACAGAGAAATTAATCTCGTGCCAGTGGCTTTGCAAAGCCTACAAAGAAACTAATCTCGTGCCAGAGGCTTTGCTAATTTTTTGCGGCTTACAAGGAAATTAATCCCGTGCCAGAGGCCGTTCATGAATGGCACCTCCAGAGGCCTCTCAATCACATGCCTTCACCCACTATGACTACCACTAGCTACCGCTAGCTGCCACTAACTAACGCAAAATACTACTACTACTACTAATAATAATAATACTACAACAACTACTACAACTACTACTACTACTAATAATAATAATAATAATAATACTACAACAACTACTACAACTACTACTAATACTACAACAACTACTAATACTTCTACAACTACTACCACTACTACCACTACTACTACTAATACTACAACTACAACAACTACTACTACCAGTACTACCAGTACTACTACTACTACTATTACTACTAACACTTCTATTAAAAGCACTACGCACTGCTGCTCTACAAAAGACAGCAAGGTTACCTTTTTTTTTTTTTTTTTTTTTTTGCGTGGGAATGTGGGAAATCTTGCCTAAGACATTTGTGGGGGTCCGCACTCCACAATAGTGTGGGATTCTTACCCACTAAAACCCACACACCCTTCTCCCACGACGTATGTCTTCACCCCGGAACCAGTTGGGCTTTACAGTATTTCAGGGGTGTGTCATCGGAAAATACTTTTTTTTAGCGTATGGCTTTTAGTGCCGGGAGTGTCCGAGGTCATGTTCGGCTCGCCAGTTTTTGTAGCTGCTTCGAGACGGACACCCAATGGGTGAGCTACAAGTACCGTTGGGGAGGGAAGTTGGAAGGTAGCGGCTGTGGCCTATAGTTATGGACCAACGCCGGCATTTGCCTCGAAGGAAGATGGGAAACCACAGAAGACCATCTTCAAGATTGCCGGCGGGGGGATTCGAACCTCCTCGCCTACCGGATGTGAGCGACTGCCAGCAGTCATGCCGTAACGACCACGGCTAACTCACCCGGTATTCTGATATTGAGAAACGATCATATTATTTAAACTTCGTATTATATATTCTTTTCGATCCATAAAATTAAACTTCTATACAAAACTATATGTATTTTGCCATCTATTGGATCTGGGGTGAACTATGCAATGACAAGTTAGCAACGTGGGACTAAAAGTCCAAACAGTTCCGTAAACAGTTGCTAGATGGCGTTAGTGCGGTGGTAGGTTTGCATTTTATTTCGTTTAGTAGTATGGAAATCTCATTCTTTGTTTCCTTCATCAGTTCACTTATTGCCGGTTTTCAATTTAGAATATGCTCGTTAACCTACCACTAACAAGGAATTACGTTAAATGGCCAAATCTGGACACTGAACTCTCTAAAACATATTTAATGTGGCGGGAATGCGCATCTCACAATCTACGCATGCGCGAGAGCCGTAAATCTTATTTAAGTAATTGCGAACCCGAATGGCCTTAGCGGTTTGCTGATGTATAATCCTGGTAGAGGCCAGCCACTTTAAAGATGCTTTAGAGAGTTGAGTGGCCATATTTGGCCATTTAACGTAATAACTTGTTAATGGTAAGTTAACGGGCATATTCTAAATTGAAAACCGGCAAGAAGTGAACTGATGAAAGAAACAAAGAGAGAGATTTCCTTACTACTCAAGTGACTCCTTATCCCGGGAGTCATTCGGTCGCCAGAGCCTCGTTAGTCTAAAGCAGGGTGCACCGCGTGCAGGTGAGGTTGACATTTGAGTAGGATTCCTACTCCTTGCATCCCCAACTACTCTACCACTAGCATCTCTACAAGCACTAATACTACCAACCAGAACTACTAAAAGCACTAATACTACTCAACAGCACTACAACAAGCAATACTATTACTAGGACAAGAATAAAACTATTCCTACTATAAAAACTACTACTACAAGCATTACTACTAGCCTATCTCCCTTTAGATGACCTCACTGTCCGGCCCCATAAAACAACAACTAGTACTACCTTTAACTACCACTATGACTACAACTAAAAAGAAGTAGCATTTAGCGTCAGTTAGTGGTAGTAGGTGGAAGTTAGTGGTAGTCGTAGTGGGTGGATGCGTGTGATTGAAAGGCCTGCCAGAGGCCTCACATTCATGTAGCTTACAGAGAAATTAATCTCGTGCCAGTGGCTTTGCAAAGCCTACAAAGAAACTAATCTCGTGCCAGAGGCTTTGCTAATTTTTTGCGGCTTACAAGGAAATTAATCCCGTGCCAGAGGCCGTTCATGAATGGCACCTCCAGAGGCCTCTCAATCACATGCCTTCACCCACTATGACTACCACTAGCTACCGCTAGCTGCCACTAACTAACGCAAAATACTACTACTACTACTAATAATAATAATACTACAACAACTACTACAACTACTACTACTACTAATAATAATAATAATAATAATACTACAACAACTACTACAACTACTACTAATACTACAACAACTACTAATACTTCTACAACTACTACCACTACTACCACTACTACTACTAATACTACAACTACAACAACTACTACTACCAGTACTACCAGTACTACTACTACTACTATTACTACTAACACTTCTATTAAAAGCACTACGCACTGCTGCTCTACAAAAGACAGCAAGGTTACCTTTTTTTTTTTTTTTTTTTTTTTTGCGTGGGAATGTGGGAAATCTTGCCTAAGACATTTGTGGGGGTCCGCACTCCACAATAGTGTGGGATTCTTACCCACTAAAACCCACACACCCTTCTCCCACGACGTATGTCTTCACCCCGGAACCAGTTGGGCTTTACAGTATTTCAGGGGTGTGTCATCGGAAAATACTTTTTTTTAGCGTATGGCTTTTAGTGCCGGGAGTGTCCGAGGTCATGTTCGGCTCGCCAGTTTTTGTAGCTGCTTCGAGACGGACACCCAATGGGTGAGCTACAAGTACCGTTGGGGAGGGAAGTTGGAAGGTAGCGGCTGTGGCCTATAGTTATGGACCAACGCCGGCATTTGCCTCGAAGGAAGATGGGAAACCACAGAAGACCATCTTCAAGATTGCCGGCGGGGGGATTCGAACCTCCTCGCCTACCGGATGTGAGCGACTGCCAGCAGTCATGCCGTAACGACCACGGCTAACTCACCCGGTATTCTGATATTGAGAAACGATCATATTATTTAAACTTCGTATTATATATTCTTTTCGATCCATAAAATTAAACTTCTATACAAAACTATATGTATTTTGCCATCTATTGGATCTGGGGTGAACTATGCAATGACAAGTTAGCAACGTGGGACTAAAAGTCCAAACAGTTCCGTAAACAGTTGCTAGATGGCGTTAGTGCGGTGGTAGGTTTGCATTTTATTTCGTTTAGTAGTATGGAAATCTCATTCTTTGTTTCCTTCATCAGTTCACTTATTGCCGGTTTTCAATTTAGAATATGCTCGTTAACCTACCACTAACAAGGAATTACGTTAAATGGCCAAATCTGGACACTGAACTCTCTAAAACATATTTAATGTGGCGGGAATGCGCATCTCACAATCTACGCATGCGCGAGAGCCGTAAATCTTATTTAAGTAATTGCGAACCCGAATGGCCTTAGCGGTTTGCTGATGTAAAATCCTGGTAGAGGCCAGCCACTTTAAAGATGCTTTAGAGAGTTGAGTGGCCATATTTGGCCATTTAACGTAATAACTTGTTAATGGTAAGTTAACGGGCATATTCTAAATTGAAAACCGGCAAGAAGTGAACTGATGAAAGAAACAAAGAGAGAGATTTCCTTACTACTCAAGTGACTCCTTATCCCGGGAGTCATTCGGTCGCCAGAGCCTCGTTAGTCTAAAGCAGGGTGCACCGCGTGCAGGTGAGGTTGACATTTGAGTAGGATTCCTACTCCTTGCATCCCCAACTACTCTACCACTAGCATCTCTACAAGCACTAATACTACCAACCAGAACTACTAAAAGCACTAATACTACTCAACAGCACTACAACAAGCAATACTATTACTAGGACAAGAATAAAACTATTCCTACTATAAAAACTACTACTACAAGCATTACTACTAGCCTATCTCCCTTTAGATGACCTCACTGTCCGGCCCCATAAAACAACAACTAGTACTACCTTTAACTACCACTATGACTACAACTAAAAAGAAGTAGCATTTAGCGTCAGTTAGTGGTAGTAGGTGGAAGTTAGTGGTAGTCGTAGTGGGTGGATGCGTGTGATTGAAAGGCCTGCCAGAGGCCTCACATTCATGTAGCTTACAGAGAAATTAATCTCGTGCCAGTGGCTTTGCAAAGCCTACAAAGAAACTAATCTCGTGCCAGAGGCTTTGCTAATTTTTTGCGGCTTACAAGGAAATTAATCCCGTGCCAGAGGCCGTTCATGAATGGCACCTCCAGAGGCCTCTCAATCACATGCCTTCACCCACTATGACTACCACTAGCTACCGCTAGCTGCCACTAACTAACGCAAAATACTACTACTACTACTAATAATAATAATACTACAACAACTACTACAACTACTACTACTACTAAGAATAATAATAATAATAATACTACAACAACTACTACAACTACTACTAATACTACAACAACTACTAATACTTCTACAACTACTACCACTACTACCACTACTACTACTAATACTACAACTACAACAACTACTACTACCAGTACTACCAGTACTACTACTACTACTATTACTACTAACACTTCTATTAAAAGCACTACGCACTGCTGCTCTACAAAAGACAGCAAGGTTACCTTTTTTTTTTTTTTTTTTTTTTTTTTGCGTGGGAATGTGGGAAATCTTGCCTAAGACATTTGTGGGGGTCCGCACTCCACAATAGTGTGGGATTCTTACCCACTAAAACCCACACACCCTTCTCCCACGACGTATGTCTTCACCCCGGAACCAGTTGGGCTTTACAGTATTTCAGGGGTGTGTCATCGGAAAATACTTTTTTTTAGCGTATGGCTTTTAGTGCCGGGAGTGTCCGAGGTCATGTTCGGCTCGCCAGTTTTTGTAGCTGCTTCGAGACGGACACCCAATGGGTGAGCTACAAGTACCGTTGGGGAGGGAAGTTGGAAGGTAGCGGCTGTGGCCTATAGTTATGGACCAACGCCGGCATTTGCCTCGAAGGAAGATGGGAAACCACAGAAGACCATCTTCAAGATTGCCGGCGGGGGGATTCGAACCTCCTCGCCTACCGGATGTGAGCGACTGCCAGCAGTCATGCCGTAACGACCACGGCTAACTCACCCGGTATTCTGATATTGAGAAACGATCATATTATTTAAACTTCGTATTATATATTCTTTTCGATCCATAAAATTAAACTTCTATACAAAACTATATGTATTTTGCCATCTATTGGATCTGGGGTGAACTATGCAATGACAAGTTAGCAACGTGGGACTAAAAGTCCAAACAGTTCCGTAAACAGTTGCTAGATGGCGTTAGTGCGGTGGTAGGTTTGCATTTTATTTCGTTTAGTAGTATGGAAATCTCATTCTTTGTTTCCTTCATCAGTTCACTTATTGCCGGTTTTCAATTTAGAATATGCTCGTTAACCTACCACTAACAAGGAATTACGTTAAATGGCCAAATCTGGACACTGAACTCTCTAAAACATATTTAATGTGGCGGGAATGCGCATCTCACAATCTACGCATGCGCGAGAGCCGTAAATCTTATTTAAGTAATTGCGAACCCGAATGGCCTTAGCGGTTTGCTGATGTAAAATCCTGGTAGAGGCCAGCCACTTTAAAGATGCTTTAGAGAGTTGAGTGGCCATATTTGGCCATTTAACGTAATAACTTGTTAATGGTAAGTTAACGGGCATATTCTAAATTGAAAACCGGCAAGAAGTGAACTGATGAAAGAAACAAAGAGAGAGATTTCCTTACTACTCAAGTGACTCCTTATCCCGGGAGTCATTCGGTCGCCAGAGCCTCGTTAGTCTAAAGCAGGGTGCACCGCGTGCAGGTGAGGTTGACATTTGAGTAGGATTCCTACTCCTTGCATCCCCAACTACTCTACCACTAGCATCTCTACAAGCACTAATACTACCAACCAGAACTACTAAAAGCACTAATACTACTCAACAGCACTACAACAAGCAATACTATTACTAGGACAAGAATAAAACTATTCCTACTATAAAAACTACTACTACAAGCATTACTACTAGCCTATCTCCCTTTAGATGACCTCACTGTCCGGCCCCATAAAACAACAACTAGTACTACCTTTAACTACCACTATGACTACAACTAAAAAGAAGTAGCATTTAGCGTCAGTTAGTGGTAGTAGGTGGAAGTTAGTGGTAGTCGTAGTGGGTGGATGCGTGTGATTGAAAGGCCTGCCAGAGGCCTCACATTCATGTAGCTTACAGAGAAATTAATCTCGTGCCAGTGGCTTTGCAAAGCCTACAAAGAAACTAATCTCGTGCCAGAGGCTTTGCTAATTTTTTGCGGCTTACAAGGAAATTAATCCCGTGCCAGAGGCCGTTCATGAATGGCACCTCCAGAGGCCTCTCAATCACATGCCTTCACCCACTATGACTACCACTAGCTACCGCTAGCTGCCACTAACTAACGCAAAATACTACTACTACTACTAATAATAATAATACTACAACAACTACTACAACTACTACTACTACTAATAATAATAATAATAATAATACTACAACAACTACTACAACTACTACTAATACTACAACAACTACTAATACTTCTACAACTACTACCACTACTACCACTACTACTACTAATACTACAACTACAACAACTACTACTACCAGTACTACCAGTACTACTACTACTACTATTACTACTAACACTTCTATTAAAAGCACTACGCACTGCTGCTCTACAAAAGACAGCAAGGTTACCTTTTTTTTTTTTTTTTTTTTTTGCGTGGGAATGTGGGAAATCTTGCCTAAGACATTTGTGGGGGTCCGCACTCCACAATAGTGTGGGATTCTTACCCACTAAAACCCACACACCCTTCTCCCACGACGTATGTCTTCACCCCGGAACCAGTTGGGCTTTACAGTATTTCAGGGGTGTGTCATCGGAAAATACTTTTTTTTAGCGTATGGCTTTTAGTGCCGGGAGTGTCCGAGGTCATATTCGGCTCGCCAGTTTTTGTAGCTGCTTCGAGACGGACACCCAATGGGTGAGCTACAAGTACCGTTGGGGAGGGAAGTTGGAAGGTAGCGGCTGTGGCCTATAGTTATGGACCAACGCCGGCATTTGCCTCGAAGGAAGATGGGAAACCACAGAAGACCATCTTCAAGATTGCCGGCGGGGGGATTCGAACCTCCTCGCCTACCGGATGTGAGCGACTGCCAGCAGTCATGCCGTAACGACCACGGCTAACTCACCCGGTATTCTGATATTGAGAAACGATCATATTATTTAAACTTCGTATTATATATTCTTTTCGATCCATAAAATTAAACTTCTATACAAAACTATATGTATTTTGCCATCTATTGGATCTGGGGTGAACTATGCAATGACAAGTTAGCAACGTGGGACTAAAAGTCCAAACAGTTCCGTAAACAGTTGCTAGATGGCGTTAGTGCGGTGGTAGGTTTGCATTTTATTTCGTTTAGTAGTATGGAAATCTCATTCTTTGTTTCCTTCATCAGTTCACTTATTGCCGGTTTTCAATTTAGAATATGCTCGTTAACCTACCACTAACAAGGAATTACGTTAAATGGCCAAATCTGGACACTGAACTCTCTAAAACATATTTAATGTGGCGGGAATGCGCATCTCACAATCTACGCATGCGCGAGAGCCGTAAATCTTATTTAAGTAATTGCGAACCCGAATGGCCTTAGCGGTTTGCTGATGTAAAATCCTGGTAGAGGCCAGCCACTTTAAAGATGCTTTAGAGAGTTGAGTGGCCATATTTGGCCATTTAACGTAATAACTTGTTAATGGTAAGTTAACGGGCATATTCTAAATTGAAAACCGGCAAGAAGTGAACTGATGAAAGAAACAAAGAGAGAGATTTCCTTACTACTCAAGTGACTCCTTATCCCGGGAGTCATTCGGTCGCCAGAGCCTCGTTAGTCTAAAGCAGGGTGCACCGCGTGCAGGTGAGGTTGACATTTGAGTAGGATTCCTACTCCTTGCATCCCCAACTACTCTACCACTAGCATCTCTACAAGCACTAATACTACCAACCAGAACTACTAAAAGCACTAATACTACTCAACAGCACTACAACAAGCAATACTATTACTAGGACAAGAATAAAACTATTCCTACTATAAAAACTACTACTACAAGCATTACTACTAGCCTATCTCCCTTTAGATGACCTCACTGTCCGGCCCCATAAAACAACAACTAGTACTACCTTTAACTACCACTATGACTACAACTAAAAAGAAGTAGCATTTAGCGTCAGTTAGTGGTAGTAGGTGGAAGTTAGTGGTAGTCGTAGTGGGTGGATGCGTGTGATTGAAAGGCCTGCCAGAGGCCTCACATTCATGTAGCTTACAGAGAAATTAATCTCGTGCCAGTGGCTTTGCAAAGCCTACAAAGAAACTAATCTCGTGCCAGAGGCTTTGCTAATTTTTTGCGGCTTACAAGGAAATTAATCCCGTGCCAGAGGCCGTTCATGAATGGCACCTCCAGAGGCCTCTCAATCACATGCCTTCACCCACTATGACTACCACTAGCTACCGCTAGCTGCCACTAACTAACGCAAAATACTACTACTACTACTAATAATAATAATACTACAACAACTACTACAACTACTACTACTACTAATAATAATAATAATAATAATACTACAACAACTACTACAACTACTACTAATACTACAACAACTACTAATACTTCTACAACTACTACCACTACTACCACTACTACTACTAATACTACAACTACAACAACTACTACTACCAGTACTACCAGTACTACTACTACTACTATTACTACTAACACTTCTATTAAAAGCACTACGCACTGCTGCTCTACAAAAGACAGCAAGGTTACCTTTTTTTTTTTTTTTTTTTGCGTGGGAATGTGGGAAATCTTGCCTAAGACATTTGTGGGGGTCCGCACTCCACAATAGTGTGGGATTCTTACCCACTAAAACCCACACACCCTTCTCCCACGACGTATGTCTTCACCCCGGAACCAGTTGGGCTTTACAGTATTTCAGGGGTGTGTCATCGGAAAATACTTTTTTTTAGCGTATGGCTTTTAGTGCCGGGAGTGTCCGAGGTCATGTTCGGCTCGCCAGTTTTTGTAGCTGCTTCGAGACGGACACCCAATGGGTGAGCTACAAGTACCGTTGGGGAGGGAAGTTGGAAGGTAGCGGCTGTGGCCTATAGTTATGGACCAACGCCGGCATTTGCCTCGAAGGAAGATGGGAAACCACAGAAGACCATCTTCAAGATTGCCGGCGGGGGGATTCGAACCTCCTCGCCTACCGGATGTGAGCGACTGCCAGCAGTCATGCCGTAACGACCACGGCTAACTCACCCGGTATTCTGATATTGAGAAACGATCATATTATTTAAACTTCGTATTATATATTCTTTTCGATCCATAAAATTAAACTTCTATACAAAACTATATGTATTTTGCCATCTATTGGATCTGGGGTGAACTATGCAATGACAAGTTAGCAACGTGGGACTAAAAGTCCAAACAGTTCCGTAAACAGTTGCTAGATGGCGTTAGTGCGGTGGTAGGTTTGCATTTTATTTCGTTTAGTAGTATGGAAATCTCATTCTTTGTTTCCTTCATCAGTTCACTTATTGCCGGTTTTCAATTTAGAATATGCTCGTTAACCTACCACTAACAAGGAATTACGTTAAATGGCCAAATCTGGACACTGAACTCTCTAAAACATATTTAATGTGGCGGGAATGCGCATCTCACAATCTACGCATGCGCGAGAGCCGTAAATCTTATTTAAGTAATTGCGAACCCGAATGGCCTTAGCGGTTTGCTGATGTAAAATCCTGGTAGAGGCCAGCCACTTTAAAGATGCTTTAGAGAGTTGAGTGGCCATATTTGGCCATTTAACGTAATAACTTGTTAATGGTAAGTTAACGGGCATATTCTAAATTGAAAACCGGCAAGAAGTGAACTGATGAAAGAAACAAAGAGAGAGATTTCCTTACTACTCAAGTGACTCCTTATCCCGGGAGTCATTCGGTCGCCAGAGCCTCGTTAGTCTAAAGCAGGGTGCACCGCGTGCAGGTGAGGTTGACATTTGAGTAGGATTCCTACTCCTTGCATCCCCAACTACTCTACCACTAGCATCTCTACAAGCACTAATACTACCAACCAGAACTACTAAAAGCACTAATACTACTCAACAGCACTACAACAAGCAATACTATTACTAGGACAAGAATAAAACTATTCCTACTATAAAAACTACTACTACAAGCATTACTACTAGCCTATCTCCCTTTAGATGACCTCACTGTCCGGCCCCATAAAACAACAACTAGTACTACCTTTAACTACCACTATGACTACAACTAAAAAGAAGTAGCATTTAGCGTCAGTTAGTGGTAGTAGGTGGAAGTTAGTGGTAGTCGTAGTGGGTGGATGCGTGTGATTGAAAGGCCTGCCAGAGGCCTCACATTCATGTAGCTTACAGAGAAATTAATCTCGTGCCAGTGGCTTTGCAAAGCCTACAAAGAAACTAATCTCGTGCCAGAGGCTTTGCTAATTTTTTGCGGCTTACAAGGAAATTAATCCCGTGCCAGAGGCCGTTCATGAATGGCACCTCCAGAGGCCTCTCAATCACATGCCTTCACCCACTATGACTACCACTAGCTACCGCTAGCTGCCACTAACTAACGCAAAATACTACTACTACTAATAATAATAATAATACTACAACAACTACTACAACTACTACTACTACTACATAATAATAATAATAATAATACTACAACAACTACTACAACTACTACTAATACTACAACAACTACTAATACTTCTACAACTACTACCACTACTACCACTACTACTACTAATACTACAACTACAACAACTACTACTACCAGTACTACCAGTACTACTACTACTACTATTACTACTAACACTTCTATTAAAAGCACTACGCACTGCTGCTCTACAAAAGACAGCAAGGTTACCTTTTTTTTTTTTTTTTTTTTTTTTTTGCGTGGGAATGTGGGAAATCTTGCCTAAGACATTTGTGGGGGTCCGCACTCCACAATAGTGTGGGATTCTTACCCACTAAAACCCACACACCCTTCTCCCACGACGTATGTCTTCACCCCGGAACCAGTTGGGCTTTACAGTATTTCAGGGGTGTGTCATCGGAAAATACTTTTTTTTAGCGTATGGCTTTTAGTGCCGGGAGTGTCCGAGGTCATGTTCGGCTCGCCAGTTTTTGTAGCTGCTTCGAGACGGACACCCAATGGGTGAGCTACAAGTACCGTTGGGGAGGGAAGTTGGAAGGTAGCGGCTGTGGCCTATAGTTATGGACCAACGCCGGCATTTGCCTCGAAGGAAGATGGGAAACCACAGAAGACCATCTTCAAGATTGCCGGCGGGGGGATTCGAACCTCCTCGCCTACCGGATGTGAGCGACTGCCAGCAGTCATGCCGTAACGACCACGGCTAACTCACCCGGTATTCTGATATTGAGAAACGATCATATTATTTAAACTTCGTATTATATATTCTTTTCGATCCATAAAATTAAACTTCTATACAAAACTATATGTATTTTGCCATCTATTGGATCTGGGGTGAACTATGCAATGACAAGTTAGCAACGTGGGACTAAAAGTCCAAACAGTTCCGTAAACAGTTGCTAGATGGCGTTAGTGCGGTGGTAGGTTTGCATTTTATTTCGTTTAGTAGTATGGAAATCTCATTCTTTGTTTCCTTCATCAGTTCACTTATTGCCGGTTTTCAATTTAGAATATGCTCGTTAACCTACCACTAACAAGGAATTACGTTAAATGGCCAAATCTGGACACTGAACTCTCTAAAACATATTTAATGTGGCGGGAATGCGCATCTCACAATCTACGCATGCGCGAGAGCCGTAAATCTTATTTAAGTAATTGCGAACCCGAATGGCCTTAGCGGTTTGCTGATGTAAAAGCCTGGTAGAGGCCAGCCACTTTAAAGATGCTTTAGAGAGTTGAGTGGCCATATTTGGCCATTTAACGTAATAACTTGTTAATGGTAAGTTAACGGGCATATTCTAAATTGAAAACCGGCAAGAAGTGAACTGATGAAAGAAACAAAGAGAGAGATTTCCTTACTACTCAAGTGACTCCTTATCCCGGGAGTCATTCGGTCGCCAGAGCCTCGTTAGTCTAAAGCAGGGTGCACCGCGTGCAGGTGAGGTTGACATTTGAGTAGGATTCCTACTCCTTGCATCCCCAACTACTCTACCACTAGCATCTCTACAAGCACTAATACTACCAACCAGAACTACTAAAAGCACTAATACTACTCAACAGCACTACAACAAGCAATACTATTACTAGGACAAGAATAAAACTATTCCTACTATAAAAACTACTACTACAAGCATTACTACTAGCCTATCTCCCTTTAGATGACCTCACTGTCCGGCCCCATAAAACAACAACTAGTACTACCTTTAACTACCACTATGACTACAACTAAAAAGAAGTAGCATTTAGCGTCAGTTAGTGGTAGTAGGTGGAAGTTAGTGGTAGTCGTAGTGGGTGGATGCGTGTGATTGAAAGGCCTGCCAGAGGCCTCACATTCATGTAGCTTACAGAGAAATTAATCTCGTGCCAGTGGCTTTGCAAAGCCTACAAAGAAACTAATCTCGTGCCAGAGGCTTTGCTAATTTTTTGCGGCTTACAAGGAAATTAATCCCGTGCCAGAGGCCGTTCATGAATGGCACCTCCAGAGGCCTCTCAATCACATGCCTTCACCCACTATGACTACCACTAGCTACCGCTAGCTGCCACTAACTAACGCAAAATACTACTACTACTACTAATAATAATAATACTACAACAACTACTACAACTACTACTACTACTAATAATAATAATAATAATAATACTACAACAACTACTACAACTACTACTAATACTACAACAACTACTAATACTTCTACAACTACTACCACTACTACCACTACTACTACTAATACTACAACTACAACAACTACTACTACCAGTACTACCAGTACTACTACTACTACTATTACTACTAACACTTCTATTAAAAGCACTACGCACTGCTGCTCTACAAAAGACAGCAAGGTTACCTTTTTTTTTTTTTTTTTTTTTTTTTTGCGTGGGAATGTGGGAAATCTTGCCTAAGACATTTGTGGGGGTCCGCACTCCACAATAGTGTGGGATTCTTACCCACTAAAACCCACACACCCTTCTCCCACGACGTATGTCTTCACCCCGGAACCAGTTGGGCTTTACAGTATTTCAGGGGTGTGTCATCGGAAAATACTTTTTTTTAGCGTATGGCTTTTAGTGCCGGGAGTGTCCGAGGTCATGTTCGGCTCGCCAGTTTTTGTAGCTGCTTCGAGACGGACACCCAATGGGTGAGCTACAAGTACCGTTGGGGAGGGAAGTTGGAAGGTAGCGGCTGTGGCCTATAGTTATGGACCAACGCCGGCATTTGCCTCGAAGGAAGATGGGAAACCACAGAAGACCATCTTCAAGATTGCCGGCGGGGGGATTCGAACCTCCTCGCCTACCGGATGTGAGCGACTGCCAGCAGTCATGCCGTAACGACCACGGCTAACTCACCCGGTATTCTGATATTGAGAAACGATCATATTATTTAAACTTCGTATTATATATTCTTTTCGATCCATAAAATTAAACTTCTATACAAAACTATATGTATTTTGCCATCTATTGGATCTGGGGTGAACTATGCAATGACAAGTTAGCAACGTGGGACTAAAAGTCCAAACAGTTCCGTAAACAGTTGCTAGATGGCGTTAGTGCGGTGGTAGGTTTGCATTTTATTTCGTTTAGTAGTATGGAAATCTCATTCTTTGTTTCCTTCATCAGTTCACTTATTGCCGGTTTTCAATTTAGAATATGCTCGTTAACCTACCACTAACAAGGAATTACGTTAAATGGCCAAATCTGGACACTGAACTCTCTAAAACATATTTAATGTGGCGGGAATGCGCATCTCACAATCTACGCATGCGCGAGAGCCGTAAATCTTATTTAAGTAATTGCGAACCCGAATGGCCTTAGCGGTTTGCTGATGTAAAATCCTGGTAGAGGCCAGCCACTTTAAAGATGCTTTAGAGAGTTGAGTGGCCATATTTGGCCATTTAACGTAATAACTTGTTAATGGTAAGTTAACGGGCATATTCTAAATTGAAAACCGGCAAGAAGTGAACTGATGAAAGAAACAAAGAGAGAGATTTCCTTACTACTCAAGTGACTCCTTATCCCGGGAGTCATTCGGTCGCCAGAGCCTCGTTAGTCTAAAGCAGGGTGCACCGCGTGCAGGTGAGGTTGACATTTGAGTAGGATTCCTACTCCTTGCATCCCCAACTACTCTACCACTAGCATCTCTACAAGCACTAATACTACCAACCAGAACTACTAAAAGCACTAATACTACTCAACAGCACTACAACAAGCAATACTATTACTAGGACAAGAATAAAACTATTCCTACTATAAAAACTACTACTACAAGCATTACTACTAGCCTATCTCCCTTTAGATGACCTCACTGTCCGGCCCCATAAAACAACAACTAGTACTACCTTTAACTACCACTATGACTACAACTAAAAAGAAGTAGCATTTAGCGTCAGTTAGTGGTAGTAGGTGGAAGTTAGTGGTAGTCGTAGTGGGTGGATGCGTGTGATTGAAAGGCCTGCCAGAGGCCTCACATTCATGTAGCTTACAGAGAAATTAATCTCGTGCCAGTGGCTTTGCAAAGCCTACAAAGAAACTAATCTCGTGCCAGAGGCTTTGCTAATTTTTTGCGGCTTACAAGGAAATTAATCCCGTGCCAGAGGCCGTTCATGAATGGCACCTCCAGAGGCCTCTCAATCACATGCCTTCACCCACTATGACTACCACTAGCTACCGCTAGCTGCCACTAACTAACGCAAAATACTACTACTACTACTAATAATAATAATACTACAACAACTACTACAACTACTACTACTACTAATAATAATAATAATAATAATACTACAACAACTACTACAACTACTACTAATACTACAACAACTACTAATACTTCTACAACTACTACCACTACTACCACTACTACTACTAATACTACAACTACAACAACTACTACTACCAGTACTACCAGTACTACTACTACTACTATTACTACTAACACTTCTATTAAAAGCACTACGCACTGCTGCTCTACAAAAGACAGCAAGGTTACCTTTTTTTTTTTTTTTTTTTTTTGCGTGGGAATGTGGGAAATCTTGCCTAAGACATTTGTGGGGGTCCGCACTCCACAATAGTGTGGGATTCTTACCCACTAAAACCCACACACCCTTCTCCCACGACGTATGTCTTCACCCCGGAACCAGTTGGGCTTTACAGTATTTCAGGGGTGTGTCATCGGAAAATACTTTTTTTTAGCGTATGGCTTTTAGTGCCGGGAGTGTCCGAGGTCATATTCGGCTCGCCAGTTTTTGTAGCTGCTTCGAGACGGACACCCAATGGGTGAGCTACAAGTACCGTTGGGGAGGGAAGTTGGAAGGTAGCGGCTGTGGCCTATAGTTATGGACCAACGCCGGCATTTGCCTCGAAGGAAGATGGGAAACCACAGAAGACCATCTTCAAGATTGCCGGCGGGGGGATTCGAACCTCCTCGCCTACCGGATGTGAGCGACTGCCAGCAGTCATGCCGTAACGACCACGGCTAACTCACCCGGTATTCTGATATTGAGAAACGATCATATTATTTAAACTTCGTATTATATATTCTTTTCGATCCATAAAATTAAACTTCTATACAAAACTATATGTATTTTGCCATCTATTGGATCTGGGGTGAACTATGCAATGACAAGTTAGCAACGTGGGACTAAAAGTCCAAACAGTTCCGTAAACAGTTGCTAGATGGCGTTAGTGCGGTGGTAGGTTTGCATTTTATTTCGTTTAGTAGTATGGAAATCTCATTCTTTGTTTCCTTCATCAGTTCACTTATTGCCGGTTTTCAATTTAGAATATGCTCGTTAACCTACCACTAACAAGGAATTACGTTAAATGGCCAAATCTGGACACTGAACTCTCTAAAACATATTTAATGTGGCGGGAATGCGCATCTCACAATCTACGCATGCGCGAGAGCCGTAAATCTTATTTAAGTAATTGCGAACCCGAATGGCCTTAGCGGTTTGCTGATGTAAAATCCTGGTAGAGGCCAGCCACTTTAAAGATGCTTTAGAGAGTTGAGTGGCCATATTTGGCCATTTAACGTAATAACTTGTTAATGGTAAGTTAACGGGCATATTCTAAATTGAAAACCGGCAAGAAGTGAACTGATGAAAGAAACAAAGAGAGAGATTTCCTTACTACTCAAGTGACTCCTTATCCCGGGAGTCATTCGGTCGCCAGAGCCTCGTTAGTCTAAAGCAGGGTGCACCGCGTGCAGGTGAGGTTGACATTTGAGTAGGATTCCTACTCCTTGCATCCCCAACTACTCTACCACTAGCATCTCTACAAGCACTAATACTACCAACCAGAACTACTAAAAGCACTAATACTACTCAACAGCACTACAACAAGCAATACTATTACTAGGACAAGAATAAAACTATTCCTACTATAAAAACTACTACTACAAGCATTACTACTAGCCTATCTCCCTTTAGATGACCTCACTGTCCGGCCCCATAAAACAACAACTAGTACTACCTTTAACTACCACTATGACTACAACTAAAAAGAAGTAGCATTTAGCGTCAGTTAGTGGTAGTAGGTGGAAGTTAGTGGTAGTCGTAGTGGGTGGATGCGTGTGATTGAAAGGCCTGCCAGAGGCCTCACATTCATGTAGCTTACAGAGAAATTAATCTCGTGCCAGTGGCTTTGCAAAGCCTACAAAGAAACTAATCTCGTGCCAGAGGCTTTGCTAATTTTTTGCGGCTTACAAGGAAATTAATCCCGTGCCAGAGGCCGTTCATGAATGGCACCTCCAGAGGCCTCTCAATCACATGCCTTCACCCACTATGACTACCACTAGCTACCGCTAGCTGCCACTAACTAACGCAAAATACTACTACTACTACTACTAATAATAATACTACAACAACTACTACAACTACTACTACTACTAATAATAATAATAATAATAATACTACAACAACTACTACAACTACTACTAATACTACAACAACTACTAATACTTCTACAACTACTACCACTACTACCACTACTACTACTAATACTACAACTACAACAACTACTACTACCAGTACTACCAGTACTACTACTACTACTATTACTACTAACACTTCTATTAAAAGCACTACGCACTGCTGCTCTACAAAAGACAGCAAGGTTACCTTTTTTTTTTTTTTTTTTTTGCGTGGGAATGTGGGAAATCTTGCCTAAGACATTTGTGGGGGTCCGCACTCCACAATAGTGTGGGATTCTTACCCACTAAAACCCACACACCCTTCTCCCACGACGTATGTCTTCACCCCGGAACCAGTTGGGCTTTACAGTATTTCAGGGGTGTGTCATCGGAAAATACTTTTTTTTAGCGTATGGCTTTTAGTGCCGGGAGTGTCCGAGGTCATGTTCGGCTCGCCAGTTTTTGTAGCTGCTTCGAGACGGACACCCAATGGGTGAGCTACAAGTACCGTTGGGGAGGGAAGTTGGAAGGTAGCGGCTGTGGCCTATAGTTATGGACCAACGCCGGCATTTGCCTCGAAGGAAGATGGGAAACCACAGAAGACCATCTTCAAGATTGCCGGCGGGGGGATTCGAACCTCCTCGCCTACCGGATGTGAGCGACTGCCAGCAGTCATGCCGTAACGACCACGGCTAACTCACCCGGTATTCTGATATTGAGAAACGATCATATTATTTAAACTTCGTATTATATATTCTTTTCGATCCATAAAATTAAACTTCTATACAAAACTATATGTATTTTGCCATCTATTGGATCTGGGGTGAACTATGCAATGACAAGTTAGCAACGTGGGACTAAAAGTCCAAACAGTTCCGTAAACAGTTGCTAGATGGCGTTAGTGCGGTGGTAGGTTTGCATTTTATTTCGTTTAGTAGTATGGAAATCTCATTCTTTGTTTCCTTCATCAGTTCACTTATTGCCGGTTTTCAATTTAGAATATGCTCGTTAACCTACCACTAACAAGGAATTACGTTAAATGGCCAAATCTGGACACTGAACTCTCTAAAACATATTTAATGTGGCGGGAATGCGCATCTCACAATCTACGCATGCGCGAGAGCCGTAAATCTTATTTAAGTAATTGCGAACCCGAATGGCCTTAGCGGTTTGCTGATGTAAAATCCTGGTAGAGGCCAGCCACTTTAAAGATGCTTTAGAGAGTTGAGTGGCCATATTTGGCCATTTAACGTAATAACTTGTTAATGGTAAGTTAACGGGCATATTCTAAATTGAAAACCGGCAAGAAGTGAACTGATGAAAGAAACAAAGAGAGAGATTTCCTTACTACTCAAGTGACTCCTTATCCCGGGAGTCATTCGGTCGCCAGAGCCTCGTTAGTCTAAAGCAGGGTGCACCGCGTGCAGGTGAGGTTGACATTTGAGTAGGATTCCTACTCCTTGCATCCCCAACTACTCTACCACTAGCATCTCTACAAGCACTAATACTACCAACCAGAACTACTAAAAGCACTAATACTACTCAACAGCACTACAACAAGCAATACTATTACTAGGACAAGAATAAAACTATTCCTACTATAAAAACTACTACTACAAGCATTACTACTAGCCTATCTCCCTTTAGATGACCTCACTGTCCGGCCCCATAAAACAACAACTAGTACTACCTTTAACTACCACTATGACTACAACTAAAAAGAAGTAGCATTTAGCGTCAGTTAGTGGTAGTAGGTGGAAGTTAGTGGTAGTCGTAGTGGGTGGATGCGTGTGATTGAAAGGCCTGCCAGAGGCCTCACATTCATGTAGCTTACAGAGAAATTAATCTCGTGCCAGTGGCTTTGCAAAGCCTACAAAGAAACTAATCTCGTGCCAGAGGCTTTGCTAATTTTTTGCGGCTTACAAGGAAATTAATCCCGTGCCAGAGGCCGTTCATGAATGGCACCTCCAGAGGCCTCTCAATCACATGCCTTCACCCACTATGACTACCACTAGCTACCGCTAGCTGCCACTAACTAACGCAAAATACTACTACTACTACTAATAATAATAATACTACAACAACTACTACAACTACTACTACTACTAATAATAATAATAATAATAATACTACAACAACTACTACAACTACTACTAATACTACAACAACTACTAATACTTCTACAACTACTACCACTACTACCACTACTACTACTAATACTACAACTACAACAACTACTACTACCAGTACTACCAGTACTACTACTACTACTATTACTACTAACACTTCTATTAAAAGCACTACGCACTGCTGCTCTACAAAAGACAGCAAGGTTACCTTTTTTTTTTTTTTTTTTTTTTGCGTGGGAATGTGGGAAATCTTGCCTAAGACATTTGTGGGGGTCCGCACTCCACAATAGTGTGGGATTCTTACCCACTAAAACCCACACACCCTTCTCCCACGACGTATGTCTTCACCCCGGAACCAGTTGGGCTTTACAGTATTTCAGGGGTGTGTCATCGGAAAATACTTTTTTTTAGCGTATGGCTTTTAGTGCCGGGAGTGTCCGAGGTCATGTTCGGCTCGCCAGTTTTTGTAGCTGCTTCGAGACGGACACCCAATGGGTGAGCTACAAGTACCGTTGGGGAGGGAAGTTGGAAGGTAGCGGCTGTGGCCTATAGTTATGGACCAACGCCGGCATTTGCCTCGAAGGAAGATGGGAAACCACAGAAGACCATCTTCAAGATTGCCGGCGGGGGGATTCGAACCTCCTCGCCTACCGGATGTGAGCGACTGCCAGCAGTCATGCCGTAACGACCACGGCTAACTCACCCGGTATTCTGATATTGAGAAACGATCATATTATTTAAACTTCGTATTATATATTCTTTTCGATCCATAAAATTAAACTTCTATACAAAACTATATGTATTTTGCCATCTATTGGATCTGGGGTGAACTATGCAATGACAAGTTAGCAACGTGGGACTAAAAGTCCAAACAGTTCCGTAAACAGTTGCTAGATGGCGTTAGTGCGGTGGTAGGTTTGCATTTTATTTCGTTTAGTAGTATGGAAATCTCATTCTTTGTTTCCTTCATCAGTTCACTTATTGCCGGTTTTCAATTTAGAATATGCTCGTTAACCTACCACTAACAAGGAATTACGTTAAATGGCCAAATCTGGACACTGAACTCTCTAAAACATATTTAATGTGGCGGGAATGCGCATCTCACAATCTACGCATGCGCGAGAGCCGTAAATCTTATTTAAGTAATTGCGAACCCGAATGGCCTTAGCGGTTTGCTGATGTAAAAGCCTGGTAGAGGCCAGCCACTTTAAAGATGCTTTAGAGAGTTGAGTGGCCATATTTGGCCATTTAACGTAATAACTTGTTAATGGTAAGTTAACGGGCATATTCTAAATTGAAAACCGGCAAGAAGTGAACTGATGAAAGAAACAAAGAGAGAGATTTCCTTACTACTCAAGTGACTCCTTATCCCGGGAGTCATTCGGTCGCCAGAGCCTCGTTAGTCTAAAGCAGGGTGCACCGCGTGCAGGTGAGGTTGACATTTGAGTAGGATTCCTACTCCTTGCATCCCCAACTACTCTACCACTAGCATCTCTACAAGCACTAATACTACCAACCAGAACTACTAAAAGCACTAATACTACTCAACAGCACTACAACAAGCAATACTATTACTAGGACAAGAATAAAACTATTCCTACTATAAAAACTACTACTACAAGCATTACTACTAGCCTATCTCCCTTTAGATGACCTCACTGTCCGGCCCCATAAAACAACAACTAGTACTACCTTTAACTACCACTATGACTACAACTAAAAAGAAGTAGCATTTAGCGTCAGTTAGTGGTAGTAGGTGGAAGTTAGTGGTAGTCGTAGTGGGTGGATGCGTGTGATTGAAAGGCCTGCCAGAGGCCTCACATTCATGTAGCTTACAGAGAAATTAATCTCGTGCCAGTGGCTTTGCAAAGCCTACAAAGAAACTAATCTCGTGCCAGAGGCTTTGCTAATTTTTTGCGGCTTACAAGGAAATTAATCCCGTGCCAGAGGCCGTTCATGAATGGCACCTCCAGAGGCCTCTCAATCACATGCCTTCACCCACTATGACTACCACTAGCTACCGCTAGCTGCCACTAACTAACGCAAAATACTACTACTACTACTAATAATAATAATACTACAACAACTACTACAACTACTACTACTACTAATAATAATAATAATAATAATACTACAACAACTACTACAACTACTACTAATACTACAACAACTACTAATACTTCTACAACTACTACCACTACTACCACTACTACTACTAATACTACAACTACAACAACTACTACTACCAGTACTACCAGTACTACTACTACTACTATTACTACTAACACTTCTATTAAAAGCACTACGCACTGCTGCTCTACAAAAGACAGCAAGGTTACCTTTTTTTTTTTTTTTTTTTTTTTTTGCGTGGGAATGTGGGAAATCTTGCCTAAGACATTTGTGGGGGTCCGCACTCCACAATAGTGTGGGATTCTTACCCACTAAAACCCACACACCCTTCTCCCACGACGTATGTCTTCACCCCGGAACCAGTTGGGCTTTACAGTATTTCAGGGGTGTGTCATCGGAAAATACTTTTTTTTAGCGTATGGCTTTTAGTGCCGGGAGTGTCCGAGGTCATGTTCGGCTCGCCAGTTTTTGTAGCTGCTTCGAGACGGACACCCAATGGGTGAGCTACAAGTACCGTTGGGGAGGGAAGTTGGAAGGTAGCGGCTGTGGCCTATAGTTATGGACCAACGCCGGCATTTGCCTCGAAGGAAGATGGGAAACCACAGAAGACCATCTTCAAGATTGCCGGCGGGGGGATTCGAACCTCCTCGCCTACCGGATGTGAGCGACTGCCAGCAGTCATGCCGTAACGACCACGGCTAACTCACCCGGTATTCTGATATTGAGAAACGATCATATTATTTAAACTTCGTATTATATATTCTTTTCGATCCATAAAATTAAACTTCTATACAAAACTATATGTATTTTGCCATCTATTGGATCTGGGGTGAACTATGCAATGACAAGTTAGCAACGTGGGACTAAAAGTCCAAACAGTTCCGTAAACAGTTGCTAGATGGCGTTAGTGCGGTGGTAGGTTTGCATTTTATTTCGTTTAGTAGTATGGAAATCTCATTCTTTGTTTCCTTCATCAGTTCACTTATTGCCGGTTTTCAATTTAGAATATGCTCGTTAACCTACCACTAACAAGGAATTACGTTAAATGGCCAAATCTGGACACTGAACTCTCTAAAACATATTTAATGTGGCGGGAATGCGCATCTCACAATCTACGCATGCGCGAGAGCCGTAAATCTTATTTAAGTAATTGCGAACCCGAATGGCCTTAGCGGTTTGCTGATGTAAAATCCTGGTAGAGGCCAGCCACTTTAAAGATGCTTTAGAGAGTTGAGTGGCCATATTTGGCCATTTAACGTAATAACTTGTTAATGGTAAGTTAACGGGCATATTCTAAATTGAAAACCGGCAAGAAGTGAACTGATGAAAGAAACAAAGAGAGAGATTTCCTTACTACTCAAGTGACTCCTTATCCCGGGAGTCATTCGGTCGCCAGAGCCTCGTTAGTCTAAAGCAGGGTGCACCGCGTGCAGGTGAGGTTGACATTTGAGTAGGATTCCTACTCCTTGCATCCCCAACTACTCTACCACTAGCATCTCTACAAGCACTAATACTACCAACCAGAACTACTAAAAGCACTAATACTACTCAACAGCACTACAACAAGCAATACTATTACTAGGACAAGAATAAAACTATTCCTACTATAAAAACTACTACTACAAGCATTACTACTAGCCTATCTCCCTTTAGATGACCTCACTGTCCGGCCCCATAAAACAACAACTAGTACTACCTTTAACTACCACTATGACTACAACTAAAAAGAAGTAGCATTTAGCGTCAGTTAGTGGTAGTAGGTGGAAGTTAGTGGTAGTCGTAGTGGGTGGATGCGTGTGATTGAAAGGCCTGCCAGAGGCCTCACATTCATGTAGCTTACAGAGAAATTAATCTCGTGCCAGTGGCTTTGCAAAGCCTACAAAGAAACTAATCTCGTGCCAGAGGCTTTGCTAATTTTTTGCGGCTTACAAGGAAATTAATCCCGTGCCAGAGGCCGTTCATGAATGGCACCTCCAGAGGCCTCTCAATCACATGCCTTCACCCACTATGACTACCACTAGCTACCGCTAGCTGCCACTAACTAACGCAAAATACTACTACTACTACTAATAATAATAATACTACAACAACTACTACAACTACTACTACTACTAATAATAATAATAATAATAATACTACAACAACTACTACAACTACTACTAATACTACAACAACTACTAATACTTCTACAACTACTACCACTACTACCACTACTACTACTAATACTACAACTACAACAACTACTACTACCAGTACTACCAGTACTACTACTACTACTATTACTACTAACACTTCTATTAAAAGCACTACGCACTGCTGCTCTACAAAAGACAGCAAGGTTACCTTTTTTTTTTTTTTTTTTTTTTGCGTGGGAATGTGGGAAATCTTGCCTAAGACATTTGTGGGGGTCCGCACTCCACAATAGTGTGGGATTCTTACCCACTAAAACCCACACACCCTTCTCCCACGACGTATGTCTTCACCCCGGAACCAGTTGGGCTTTACAGTATTTCAGGGGTGTGTCATCGGAAAATACTTTTTTTTAGCGTATGGCTTTTAGTGCCGGGAGTGTCCGAGGTCATATTCGGCTCGCCAGTTTTTGTAGCTGCTTCGAGACGGACACCCAATGGGTGAGCTACAAGTACCGTTGGGGAGGGAAGTTGGAAGGTAGCGGCTGTGGCCTATAGTTATGGACCAACGCCGGCATTTGCCTCGAAGGAAGATGGGAAACCACAGAAGACCATCTTCAAGATTGCCGGCGGGGGGATTCGAACCTCCTCGCCTACCGGATGTGAGCGACTGCCAGCAGTCATGCCGTAACGACCACGGCTAACTCACCCGGTATTCTGATATTGAGAAACGATCATATTATTTAAACTTCGTATTATATATTCTTTTCGATCCATAAAATTAAACTTCTATACAAAACTATATGTATTTTGCCATCTATTGGATCTGGGGTGAACTATGCAATGACAAGTTAGCAACGTGGGACTAAAAGTCCAAACAGTTCCGTAAACAGTTGCTAGATGGCGTTAGTGCGGTGGTAGGTTTGCATTTTATTTCGTTTAGTAGTATGGAAATCTCATTCTTTGTTTCCTTCATCAGTTCACTTATTGCCGGTTTTCAATTTAGAATATGCTCGTTAACCTACCACTAACAAGGAATTACGTTAAATGGCCAAATCTGGACACTGAACTCTCTAAAACATATTTAATGTGGCGGGAATGCGCATCTCACAATCTACGCATGCGCGAGAGCCGTAAATCTTATTTAAGTAATTGCGAACCCGAATGGCCTTAGCGGTTTGCTGATGTAAAATCCTGGTAGAGGCCAGCCACTTTAAAGATGCTTTAGAGAGTTGAGTGGCCATATTTGGCCATTTAACGTAATAACTTGTTAATGGTAAGTTAACGGGCATATTCTAAATTGAAAACCGGCAAGAAGTGAACTGATGAAAGAAACAAAGAGAGAGATTTCCTTACTACTCAAGTGACTCCTTATCCCGGGAGTCATTCGGTCGCCAGAGCCTCGTTAGTCTAAAGCAGGGTGCACCGCGTGCAGGTGAGGTTGACATTTGAGTAGGATTCCTACTCCTTGCATCCCCAACTACTCTACCACTAGCATCTCTACAAGCACTAATACTACCAACCAGAACTACTAAAAGCACTAATACTACTCAACAGCACTACAACAAGCAATACTATTACTAGGACAAGAATAAAACTATTCCTACTATAAAAACTACTACTACAAGCATTACTACTAGCCTATCTCCCTTTAGATGACCTCACTGTCCGGCCCCATAAAACAACAACTAGTACTACCTTTAACTACCACTATGACTACAACTAAAAAGAAGTAGCATTTAGCGTCAGTTAGTGGTAGTAGGTGGAAGTTAGTGGTAGTCGTAGTGGGTGGATGCGTGTGATTGAAAGGCCTGCCAGAGGCCTCACATTCATGTAGCTTACAGAGAAATTAATCTCGTGCCAGTGGCTTTGCAAAGCCTACAAAGAAACTAATCTCGTGCCAGAGGCTTTGCTAATTTTTTGCGGCTTACAAGGAAATTAATCCCGTGCCAGAGGCCGTTCATGAATGGCACCTCCAGAGGCCTCTCAATCACATGCCTTCACCCACTATGACTACCACTAGCTACCGCTAGCTGCCACTAACTAACGCAAAATACTACTACTACTACTAATAATAATAATACTACAACAACTACTACAACTACTACTACTACTAATAATAATAATAATAATAATACTACAACAACTACTACAACTACTACTAATACTACAACAACTACTAATACTTCTACAACTACTACCACTACTACCACTACTACTACTAATACTACAACTACAACAACTACTACTACCAGTACTACCAGTACTACTACTACTACTATTACTACTAACACTTCTATTAAAAGCACTACGCACTGCTGCTCTACAAAAGACAGCAAGGTTACCTTTTTTTTTTTTTTTTTTTGCGTGGGAATGTGGGAAATCTTGCCTAAGACATTTGTGGGGGTCCGCACTCCACAATAGTGTGGGATTCTTACCCACTAAAACCCACACACCCTTCTCCCACGACGTATGTCTTCACCCCGGAACCAGTTGGGCTTTACAGTATTTCAGGGGTGTGTCATCGGAAAATACTTTTTTTTAGCGTATGGCTTTTAGTGCCGGGAGTGTCCGAGGTCATGTTCGGCTCGCCAGTTTTTGTAGCTGCTTCGAGACGGACACCCAATGGGTGAGCTACAAGTACCGTTGGGGAGGGAAGTTGGAAGGTAGCGGCTGTGGCCTATAGTTATGGACCAACGCCGGCATTTGCCTCGAAGGAAGATGGGAAACCACAGAAGACCATCTTCAAGATTGCCGGCGGGGGGATTCGAACCTCCTCGCCTACCGGATGTGAGCGACTGCCAGCAGTCATGCCGTAACGACCACGGCTAACTCACCCGGTATTCTGATATTGAGAAACGATCATATTATTTAAACTTCGTATTATATATTCTTTTCGATCCATAAAATTAAACTTCTATACAAAACTATATGTATTTTGCCATCTATTGGATCTGGGGTGAACTATGCAATGACAAGTTAGCAACGTGGGACTAAAAGTCCAAACAGTTCCGTAAACAGTTGCTAGATGGCGTTAGTGCGGTGGTAGGTTTGCATTTTATTTCGTTTAGTAGTATGGAAATCTCATTCTTTGTTTCCTTCATCAGTTCACTTATTGCCGGTTTTCAATTTAGAATATGCTCGTTAACCTACCACTAACAAGGAATTACGTTAAATGGCCAAATCTGGACACTGAACTCTCTAAAACATATTTAATGTGGCGGGAATGCGCATCTCACAATCTACGCATGCGCGAGAGCCGTAAATCTTATTTAAGTAATTGCGAACCCGAATGGCCTTAGCGGTTTGCTGATGTAAAATCCTGGTAGAGGCCAGCCACTTTAAAGATGCTTTAGAGAGTTGAGTGGCCATATTTGGCCATTTAACGTAATAACTTGTTAATGGTAAGTTAACGGGCATATTCTAAATTGAAAACCGGCAAGAAGTGAACTGATGAAAGAAACAAAGAGAGAGATTTCCTTACTACTCAAGTGACTCCTTATCCCGGGAGTCATTCGGTCGCCAGAGCCTCGTTAGTCTAAAGCAGGGTGCACCGCGTGCAGGTGAGGTTGACATTTGAGTAGGATTCCTACTCCTTGCATCCCCAACTACTCTACCACTAGCATCTCTACAAGCACTAATACTACCAACCAGAACTACTAAAAGCACTAATACTACTCAACAGCACTACAACAAGCAATACTATTACTAGGACAAGAATAAAACTATTCCTACTATAAAAACTACTACTACAAGCATTACTACTAGCCTATCTCCCTTTAGATGACCTCACTGTCCGGCCCCATAAAACAACAACTAGTACTACCTTTAACTACCACTATGACTACAACTAAAAAGAAGTAGCATTTAGCGTCAGTTAGTGGTAGTAGGTGGAAGTTAGTGGTAGTCGTAGTGGGTGGATGCGTGTGATTGAAAGGCCTGCCAGAGGCCTCACATTCATGTAGCTTACAGAGAAATTAATCTCGTGCCAGTGGCTTTGCAAAGCCTACAAAGAAACTAATCTCGTGCCAGAGGCTTTGCTAATTTTTTGCGGCTTACAAGGAAATTAATCCCGTGCCAGAGGCCGTTCATGAATGGCACCTCCAGAGGCCTCTCAATCACATGCCTTCACCCACTATGACTACCACTAGCTACCGCTAGCTGCCACTAACTAACGCAAAATACTACTACTACTACTAATAATAATAATACTACAACAACTACTACAACTACTACTACTACTACTAATAATAATAATAATAATACTACAACAACTACTACAACTACTACTAATACTACAACAACTACTAATACTTCTACAACTACTACCACTACTACCACTACTACTACTAATACTACAACTACAACAACTACTACTACCAGTACTACCAGTACTACTACTACTACTATTACTACTAACACTTCTATTAAAAGCACTACGCACTGCTGCTCTACAAAAGACAGCAAGGTTACCTTTTTTTTTTTTTTTTTTTTTTGCGTGGGAATGTGGGAAATCTTGCCTAAGACATTTGTGGGGGTCCGCACTCCACAATAGTGTGGGATTCTTACCCACTAAAACCCACACACCCTTCTCCCACGACGTATGTCTTCACCCCGGAACCAGTTGGGCTTTACAGTATTTCAGGGGTGTGTCATCGGAAAATACTTTTTTTTAGCGTATGGCTTTTAGTGCCGGGAGTGTCCGAGGTCATGTTCGGCTCGCCAGTTTTTGTAGCTGCTTCGAGACGGACACCCAATGGGTGAGCTACAAGTACCGTTGGGGAGGGAAGTTGGAAGGTAGCGGCTGTGGCCTATAGTTATGGACCAACGCCGGCATTTGCCTCGAAGGAAGATGGGAAACCACAGAAGACCATCTTCAAGATTGCCGGCGGGGGGATTCGAACCTCCTCGCCTACCGGATGTGAGCGACTGCCAGCAGTCATGCCGTAACGACCACGGCTAACTCACCCGGTATTCTGATATTGAGAAACGATCATATTATTTAAACTTCGTATTATATATTCTTTTCGATCCATAAAATTAAACTTCTATACAAAACTATATGTATTTTGCCATCTATTGGATCTGGGGTGAACTATGCAATGACAAGTTAGCAACGTGGGACTAAAAGTCCAAACAGTTCCGTAAACAGTTGCTAGATGGCGTTAGTGCGGTGGTAGGTTTGCATTTTATTTCGTTTAGTAGTATGGAAATCTCATTCTTTGTTTCCTTCATCAGTTCACTTATTGCCGGTTTTCAATTTAGAATATGCTCGTTAACCTACCACTAACAAGGAATTACGTTAAATGGCCAAATCTGGACACTGAACTCTCTAAAACATATTTAATGTGGCGGGAATGCGCATCTCACAATCTACGCATGCGCGAGAGCCGTAAATCTTATTTAAGTAATTGCGAACCCGAATGGCCTTAGCGGTTTGCTGATGTAAAAGCCTGGTAGAGGCCAGCCACTTTAAAGATGCTTTAGAGAGTTGAGTGGCCATATTTGGCCATTTAACGTAATAACTTGTTAATGGTAAGTTAACGGGCATATTCTAAATTGAAAACCGGCAAGAAGTGAACTGATGAAAGAAACAAAGAGAGAGATTTCCTTACTACTCAAGTGACTCCTTATCCCGGGAGTCATTCGGTCGCCAGAGCCTCGTTAGTCTAAAGCAGGGTGCACCGCGTGCAGGTGAGGTTGACATTTGAGTAGGATTCCTACTCCTTGCATCCCCAACTACTCTACCACTAGCATCTCTACAAGCACTAATACTACCAACCAGAACTACTAAAAGCACTAATACTACTCAACAGCACTACAACAAGCAATACTATTACTAGGACAAGAATAAAACTATTCCTACTATAAAAACTACTACTACAAGCATTACTACTAGCCTATCTCCCTTTAGATGACCTCACTGTCCGGCCCCATAAAACAACAACTAGTACTACCTTTAACTACCACTATGACTACAACTAAAAAGAAGTAGCATTTAGCGTCAGTTAGTGGTAGTAGGTGGAAGTTAGTGGTAGTCGTAGTGGGTGGATGCGTGTGATTGAAAGGCCTGCCAGAGGCCTCACATTCATGTAGCTTACAGAGAAATTAATCTCGTGCCAGTGGCTTTGCAAAGCCTACAAAGAAACTAATCTCGTGCCAGAGGCTTTGCTAATTTTTTGCGGCTTACAAGGAAATTAATCCCGTGCCAGAGGCCGTTCATGAATGGCACCTCCAGAGGCCTCTCAATCACATGCCTTCACCCACTATGACTACCACTAGCTACCGCTAGCTGCCACTAACTAACGCAAAATACTACTACTACTACTAATAATAATAATACTACAACAACTACTACAACTACTACTACTACTAATAATAATAATAATAATACTACAACAACTACTACAACTACTACTAATACTACAACAACTACTAATACTTCTACAACTACTACCACTACTACCACTACTACTACTAATACTACAACTACAACAACTACTACTACCAGTACTACCAGTACTACTACTACTACTATTACTACTAACACTTCTATTAAAAGCACTACGCACTGCTGCTCTACAAAAGACAGCAAGGTTACCTTTTTTTTTTTTTTTTTTTTTTTTTTGCGTGGGAATGTGGGAAATCTTGCCTAAGACATTTGTGGGGGTCCGCACTCCACAATAGTGTGGGATTCTTACCCACTAAAACCCACACACCCTTCTCCCCGACGTATGTCTTCACCCCGGAACCAGTTGGGCTTTACAGTATTTCAGGGGTGTGTCATCGGAAAATACTTTTTTTTAGCGTATGGCTTTTAGTGCCGGGAGTGTCCGAGGTCATGTTCGGCTCGCCAGTTTTTGTAGCTGCTTCGAGACGGACACCCAATGGGTGAGCTACAAGTACCGTTGGGGAGGGAAGTTGGAAGGTAGCGGCTGTGGCCTATAGTTATGGACCAACGCCGGCATTTGCCTCGAAGGAAGATGGGAAACCACAGAAGACCATCTTCAAGATTGCCGGCGGGGGGATTCGAACCTCCTCGCCTACCGGATGTGAGCGACTGCCAGCAGTCATGCCGTAACGACCACGGCTAACTCACCCGGTATTCTGATATTGAGAAACGATCATATTATTTAAACTTCGTATTATATATTCTTTTCGATCCATAAAATTAAACTTCTATACAAAACTATATGTATTTTGCCATCTATTGGATCTGGGGTGAACTATGCAATGACAAGTTAGCAACGTGGGACTAAAAGTCCAAACAGTTCCGTAAACAGTTGCTAGATGGCGTTAGTGCGGTGGTAGGTTTGCATTTTATTTCGTTTAGTAGTATGGAAATCTCATTCTTTGTTTCCTTCATCAGTTCACTTATTGCCGGTTTTCAATTTAGAATATGCTCGTTAACCTACCACTAACAAGGAATTACGTTAAATGGCCAAATCTGGACACTGAACTCTCTAAAACATATTTAATGTGGCGGGAATGCGCATCTCACAATCTACGCATGCGCGAGAGCCGTAAATCTTATTTAAGTAATTGCGAACCCGAATGGCCTTAGCGGTTTGCTGATGTAAAATCCTGGTAGAGGCCAGCCACTTTAAAGATGCTTTAGAGAGTTGAGTGGCCATATTTGGCCATTTAACGTAATAACTTGTTAATGGTAAGTTAACGGGCATATTCTAAATTGAAAACCGGCAAGAAGTGAACTGATGAAAGAAACAAAGAGAGAGATTTCCTTACTACTCAAGTGACTCCTTATCCCGGGAGTCATTCGGTCGCCAGAGCCTCGTTAGTCTAAAGCAGGGTGCACCGCGTGCAGGTGAGGTTGACATTTGAGTAGGATTCCTACTCCTTGCATCCCCAACTACTCTACCACTAGCATCTCTACAAGCACTAATACTACCAACCAGAACTACTAAAAGCACTAATACTACTCAACAGCACTACAACAAGCAATACTATTACTAGGACAAGAATAAAACTATTCCTACTATAAAAACTACTACTACAAGCATTACTACTAGCCTATCTCCCTTTAGATGACCTCACTGTCCGGCCCCATAAAACAACAACTAGTACTACCTTTAACTACCACTATGACTACAACTAAAAAGAAGTAGCATTTAGCGTCAGTTAGTGGTAGTAGGTGGAAGTTAGTGGTAGTCGTAGTGGGTGGATGCGTGTGATTGAAAGGCCTGCCAGAGGCCTCACATTCATGTAGCTTACAGAGAAATTAATCTCGTGCCAGTGGCTTTGCAAAGCCTACAAAGAAACTAATCTCGTGCCAGAGGCTTTGCTAATTTTTTGCGGCTTACAAGGAAATTAATCCCGTGCCAGAGGCCGTTCATGAATGGCACCTCCAGAGGCCTCTCAATCACATGCCTTCACCCACTATGACTACCACTAGCTACCGCTAGCTGCCACTAACTAACGCAAAATACTACTACTACTACTAATAATAATAATACTACAACAACTACTACAACTACTACTACTACTAATAATAATAATAATAATAATACTACAACAACTACTACAACTACTACTAATACTACAACAACTACTAATACTTCTACAACTACTACCACTACTACCACTACTACTACTAATACTACAACTACAACAACTACTACTACCAGTACTACCAGTACTACTACTACTACTATTACTACTAACACTTCTATTAAAAGCACTACGCACTGCTGCTCTACAAAAGACAGCAAGGTTACCTTTTTTTTTTTTTTTTTTTTTGCGTGGGAATGTGGGAAATCTTGCCTAAGACATTTGTGGGGGTCCGCACTCCACAATAGTGTGGGATTCTTACCCACTAAAACCCACACACCCTTCTCCCACGACGTATGTCTTCACCCCGGAACCAGTTGGGCTTTACAGTATTTCAGGGGTGTGTCATCGGAAAATACTTTTTTTTAGCGTATGGCTTTTAGTGCCGGGAGTGTCCGAGGTCATGTTCGGCTCGCCAGTTTTTGTAGCTGCTTCGAGACGGACACCCAATGGGTGAGCTACAAGTACCGTTGGGGAGGGAAGTTGGAAGGTAGCGGCTGTGGCCTATAGTTATGGACCAACGCCGGCATTTGCCTCGAAGGAAGATGGGAAACCACAGAAGACCATCTTCAAGATTGCCGGCGGGGGGATTCGAACCTCCTCGCCTACCGGATGTGAGCGACTGCCAGCAGTCATGCCGTAACGACCACGGCTAACTCACCCGGTATTCTGATATTGAGAAACGATCATATTATTTAAACTTCGTATTATATATTCTTTTCGATCCATAAAATTAAACTTCTATACAAAACTATATGTATTTTGCCATCTATTGGATCTGGGGTGAACTATGCAATGACAAGTTAGCAACGTGGGACTAAAAGTCCAAACAGTTCCGTAAACAGTTGCTAGATGGCGTTAGTGCGGTGGTAGGTTTGCATTTTATTTCGTTTAGTAGTATGGAAATCTCATTCTTTGTTTCCTTCATCAGTTCACTTATTGCCGGTTTTCAATTTAGAATATGCTCGTTAACCTACCACTAACAAGGAATTACGTTAAATGGCCAAATCTGGACACTGAACTCTCTAAAACATATTTAATGTGGCGGGAATGCGCATCTCACAATCTACGCATGCGCGAGAGCCGTAAATCTTATTTAAGTAATTGCGAACCCGAATGGCCTTAGCGGTTTGCTGATGTAAAAGCCTGGTAGAGGCCAGCCACTTTAAAGATGCTTTAGAGAGTTGAGTGGCCATATTTGGCCATTTAACGTAATAACTTGTTAATGGTAAGTTAACGGGCATATTCTAAATTGAAAACCGGCAAGAAGTGAACTGATGAAAGAAACAAAGAGAGAGATTTCCTTACTACTCAAGTGACTCCTTATCCCGGGAGTCATTCGGTCGCCAGAGCCTCGTTAGTCTAAAGCAGGGTGCACCGCGTGCAGGTGAGGTTGACATTTGAGTAGGATTCCTACTCCTTGCATCCCCAACTACTCTACCACTAGCATCTCTACAAGCACTAATACTACCAACCAGAACTACTAAAAGCACTAATACTACTCAACAGCACTACAACAAGCAATACTATTACTAGGACAAGAATAAAACTATTCCTACTATAAAAACTACTACTACAAGCATTACTACTAGCCTATCTCCCTTTAGATGACCTCACTGTCCGGCCCCATAAAACAACAACTAGTACTACCTTTAACTACCACTATGACTACAACTAAAAAGAAGTAGCATTTAGCGTCAGTTAGTGGTAGTAGGTGGAAGTTAGTGGTAGTCGTAGTGGGTGGATGCGTGTGATTGAAAGGCCTGCCAGAGGCCTCACATTCATGTAGCTTACAGAGAAATTAATCTCGTGCCAGTGGCTTTGCAAAGCCTACAAAGAAACTAATCTCGTGCCAGAGGCTTTGCTAATTTTTTGCGGCTTACAAGGAAATTAATCCCGTGCCAGAGGCCGTTCATGAATGGCACCTCCAGAGGCCTCTCAATCACATGCCTTCACCCACTATGACTACCACTAGCTACCGCTAGCTGCCACTAACTAACGCAAAATACTACTACTACTACTAATAATAATAATACTACAACAACTACTACAACTACTACTACTACTAATAATAATAATAATAATAATACTACAACAACTACTACAACTACTACTAATACTACAACAACTACTAATACTTCTACAACTACTACCACTACTACCACTACTACTACTAATACTACAACTACAACAACTACTACTACCAGTACTACCAGTACTACTACTACTACTATTACTACTAACACTTCTATTAAAAGCACTACGCACTGCTGCTCTACAAAAGACAGCAAGGTTACCTTTTTTTTTTTTTTTTTTTTTTTTTTGCGTGGGAATGTGGGAAATCTTGCCTAAGACATTTGTGGGGGTCCGCACTCCACAATAGTGTGGGATTCTTACCCACTAAAACCCACACACCCTTCTCCCACGACGTATGTCTTCACCCCGGAACCAGTTGGGCTTTACAGTATTTCAGGGGTGTGTCATCGGAAAATACTTTTTTTTAGCGTATGGCTTTTAGTGCCGGGAGTGTCCGAGGTCATGTTCGGCTCGCCAGTTTTTGTAGCTGCTTCGAGACGGACACCCAATGGGTGAGCTACAAGTACCGTTGGGGAGGGAAGTTGGAAGGTAGCGGCTGTGGCCTATAGTTATGGACCAACGCCGGCATTTGCCTCGAAGGAAGATGGGAAACCACAGAAGACCATCTTCAAGATTGCCGGCGGGGGGATTCGAACCTCCTCGCCTACCGGATGTGAGCGACTGCCAGCAGTCATGCCGTAACGACCACGGCTAACTCACCCGGTATTCTGATATTGAGAAACGATCATATTATTTAAACTTCGTATTATATATTCTTTTCGATCCATAAAATTAAACTTCTATACAAAACTATATGTATTTTGCCATCTATTGGATCTGGGGTGAACTATGCAATGACAAGTTAGCAACGTGGGACTAAAAGTCCAAACAGTTCCGTAAACAGTTGCTAGATGGCGTTAGTGCGGTGGTAGGTTTGCATTTTATTTCGTTTAGTAGTATGGAAATCTCATTCTTTGTTTCCTTCATCAGTTCACTTATTGCCGGTTTTCAATTTAGAATATGCTCGTTAACCTACCACTAACAAGGAATTACGTTAAATGGCCAAATCTGGACACTGAACTCTCTAAAACATATTTAATGTGGCGGGAATGCGCATCTCACAATCTACGCATGCGCGAGAGCCGTAAATCTTATTTAAGTAATTGCGAACCCGAATGGCCTTAGCGGTTTGCTGATGTAAAATCCTGGTAGAGGCCAGCCACTTTAAAGATGCTTTAGAGAGTTGAGTGGCCATATTTGGCCATTTAACGTAATAACTTGTTAATGGTAAGTTAACGGGCATATTCTAAATTGAAAACCGGCAAGAAGTGAACTGATGAAAGAAACAAAGAGAGAGATTTCCTTACTACTCAAGTGACTCCTTATCCCGGGAGTCATTCGGTCGCCAGAGCCTCGTTAGTCTAAAGCAGGGTGCACCGCGTGCAGGTGAGGTTGACATTTGAGTAGGATTCCTACTCCTTGCATCCCCAACTACTCTACCACTAGCATCTCTACAAGCACTAATACTACCAACCAGAACTACTAAAAGCACTAATACTACTCAACAGCACTACAACAAGCAATACTATTACTAGGACAAGAATAAAACTATTCCTACTATAAAAACTACTACTACAAGCATTACTACTAGCCTATCTCCCTTTAGATGACCTCACTGTCCGGCCCCATAAAACAACAACTAGTACTACCTTTAACTACCACTATGACTACAACTAAAAAGAAGTAGCATTTAGCGTCAGTTAGTGGTAGTAGGTGGAAGTTAGTGGTAGTCGTAGTGGGTGGATGCGTGTGATTGAAAGGCCTGCCAGAGGCCTCACATTCATGTAGCTTACAGAGAAATTAATCTCGTGCCAGTGGCTTTGCAAAGCCTACAAAGAAACTAATCTCGTGCCAGAGGCTTTGCTAATTTTTTGCGGCTTACAAGGAAATTAATCCCGTGCCAGAGGCCGTTCATGAATGGCACCTCCAGAGGCCTCTCAATCACATGCCTTCACCCACTATGACTACCACTAGCTACCGCTAGCTGCCACTAACTAACGCAAAATACTACTACTACTACTAATAATAATAATACTACAACAACTACTACAACTACTACTACTACTAATAATAATAATAATAATAATACTACAACAACTACTACAACTACTACTAATACTACAACAACTACTAATACTTCTACAACTACTACCACTACTACCACTACTACTACTAATACTACAACTACAACAACTACTACTACCAGTACTACCAGTACTACTACTACTACTATTACTACTAACACTTCTATTAAAAGCACTACGCACTGCTGCTCTACAAAAGACAGCAAGGTTACCTTTTTTTTTTTTTTTTTTTTTTGCGTGGGAATGTGGGAAATCTTGCCTAAGACATTTGTGGGGGTCCGCACTCCACAATAGTGTGGGATTCTTACCCACTAAAACCCACACACCCTTCTCCCACGACGTATGTCTTCACCCCGGAACCAGTTGGGCTTTACAGTATTTCAGGGGTGTGTCATCGGAAAATACTTTTTTTTAGCGTATGGCTTTTAGTGCCGGGAGTGTCCGAGGTCATATTCGGCTCGCCAGTTTTTGTAGCTGCTTCGAGACGGACACCCAATGGGTGAGCTACAAGTACCGTTGGGGAGGGAAGTTGGAAGGTAGCGGCTGTGGCCTATAGTTATGGACCAACGCCGGCATTTGCCTCGAAGGAAGATGGGAAACCACAGAAGACCATCTTCAAGATTGCCGGCGGGGGGATTCGAACCTCCTCGCCTACCGGATGTGAGCGACTGCCAGCAGTCATGCCGTAACGACCACGGCTAACTCACCCGGTATTCTGATATTGAGAAACGATCATATTATTTAAACTTCGTATTATATATTCTTTTCGATCCATAAAATTAAACTTCTATACAAAACTATATGTATTTTGCCATCTATTGGATCTGGGGTGAACTATGCAATGACAAGTTAGCAACGTGGGACTAAAAGTCCAAACAGTTCCGTAAACAGTTGCTAGATGGCGTTAGTGCGGTGGTAGGTTTGCATTTTATTTCGTTTAGTAGTATGGAAATCTCATTCTTTGTTTCCTTCATCAGTTCACTTATTGCCGGTTTTCAATTTAGAATATGCTCGTTAACCTACCACTAACAAGGAATTACGTTAAATGGCCAAATCTGGACACTGAACTCTCTAAAACATATTTAATGTGGCGGGAATGCGCATCTCACAATCTACGCATGCGCGAGAGCCGTAAATCTTATTTAAGTAATTGCGAACCCGAATGGCCTTAGCGGTTTGCTGATGTAAAATCCTGGTAGAGGCCAGCCACTTTAAAGATGCTTTAGAGAGTTGAGTGGCCATATTTGGCCATTTAACGTAATAACTTGTTAATGGTAAGTTAACGGGCATATTCTAAATTGAAAACCGGCAAGAAGTGAACTGATGAAAGAAACAAAGAGAGAGATTTCCTTACTACTCAAGTGACTCCTTATCCCGGGAGTCATTCGGTCGCCAGAGCCTCGTTAGTCTAAAGCAGGGTGCACCGCGTGCAGGTGAGGTTGACATTTGAGTAGGATTCCTACTCCTTGCATCCCCAACTACTCTACCACTAGCATCTCTACAAGCACTAATACTACCAACCAGAACTACTAAAAGCACTAATACTACTCAACAGCACTACAACAAGCAATACTATTACTAGGACAAGAATAAAACTATTCCTACTATAAAAACTACTACTACAAGCATTACTACTAGCCTATCTCCCTTTAGATGACCTCACTGTCCGGCCCCATAAAACAACAACTAGTACTACCTTTAACTACCACTATGACTACAACTAAAAAGAAGTAGCATTTAGCGTCAGTTAGTGGTAGTAGGTGGAAGTTAGTGGTAGTCGTAGTGGGTGGATGCGTGTGATTGAAAGGCCTGCCAGAGGCCTCACATTCATGTAGCTTACAGAGAAATTAATCTCGTGCCAGTGGCTTTGCAAAGCCTACAAAGAAACTAATCTCGTGCCAGAGGCTTTGCTAATTTTTTGCGGCTTACAAGGAAATTAATCCCGTGCCAGAGGCCGTTCATGAATGGCACCTCCAGAGGCCTCTCAATCACATGCCTTCACCCACTATGACTACCACTAGCTACCGCTAGCTGCCACTAACTAACGCAAAATACTACTACTACTACTAATAATAATAATACTACAACAACTACTACAACTACTACTACTACTAATAATAATAATAATAATAATACTACAACAACTACTACAACTACTACTAATACTACAACAACTACTAATACTTCTACAACTACTACCACTACTACCACTACTACTACTAATACTACAACTACAACAACTACTACTACCAGTACTACCAGTACTACTACTACTACTATTACTACTAACACTTCTATTAAAAGCACTACGCACTGCTGCTCTACAAAAGACAGCAAGGTTACCTTTTTTTTTTTTTTTTTTTGCGTGGGAATGTGGGAAATCTTGCCTAAGACATTTGTGGGGGTCCGCACTCCACAATAGTGTGGGATTCTTACCCACTAAAACCCACACACCCTTCTCCCACGACGTATGTCTTCACCCCGGAACCAGTTGGGCTTTACAGTATTTCAGGGGTGTGTCATCGGAAAATACTTTTTTTTAGCGTATGGCTTTTAGTGCCGGGAGTGTCCGAGGTCATGTTCGGCTCGCCAGTTTTTGTAGCTGCTTCGAGACGGACACCCAATGGGTGAGCTACAAGTACCGTTGGGGAGGGAAGTTGGAAGGTAGCGGCTGTGGCCTATAGTTATGGACCAACGCCGGCATTTGCCTCGAAGGAAGATGGGAAACCACAGAAGACCATCTTCAAGATTGCCGGCGGGGGGATTCGAACCTCCTCGCCTACCGGATGTGAGCGACTGCCAGCAGTCATGCCGTAACGACCACGGCTAACTCACCCGGTATTCTGATATTGAGAAACGATCATATTATTTAAACTTCGTATTATATATTCTTTTCGATCCATAAAATTAAACTTCTATACAAAACTATATGTATTTTGCCATCTATTGGATCTGGGGTGAACTATGCAATGACAAGTTAGCAACGTGGGACTAAAAGTCCAAACAGTTCCGTAAACAGTTGCTAGATGGCGTTAGTGCGGTGGTAGGTTTGCATTTTATTTCGTTTAGTAGTATGGAAATCTCATTCTTTGTTTCCTTCATCAGTTCACTTATTGCCGGTTTTCAATTTAGAATATGCTCGTTAACCTACCACTAACAAGGAATTACGTTAAATGGCCAAATCTGGACACTGAACTCTCTAAAACATATTTAATGTGGCGGGAATGCGCATCTCACAATCTACGCATGCGCGAGAGCCGTAAATCTTATTTAAGTAATTGCGAACCCGAATGGCCTTAGCGGTTTGCTGATGTAAAATCCTGGTAGAGGCCAGCCACTTTAAAGATGCTTTAGAGAGTTGAGTGGCCATATTTGGCCATTTAACGTAATAACTTGTTAATGGTAAGTTAACGGGCATATTCTAAATTGAAAACCGGCAAGAAGTGAACTGATGAAAGAAACAAAGAGAGAGATTTCCTTACTACTCAAGTGACTCCTTATCCCGGGAGTCATTCGGTCGCCAGAGCCTCGTTAGTCTAAAGCAGGGTGCACCGCGTGCAGGTGAGGTTGACATTTGAGTAGGATTCCTACTCCTTGCATCCCCAACTACTCTACCACTAGCATCTCTACAAGCACTAATACTACCAACCAGAACTACTAAAAGCACTAATACTACTCAACAGCACTACAACAAGCAATACTATTACTAGGACAAGAATAAAACTATTCCTACTATAAAAACTACTACTACAAGCATTACTACTAGCCTATCTCCCTTTAGATGACCTCACTGTCCGGCCCCATAAAACAACAACTAGTACTACCTTTAACTACCACTATGACTACAACTAAAAAGAAGTAGCATTTAGCGTCAGTTAGTGGTAGTAGGTGGAAGTTAGTGGTAGTCGTAGTGGGTGGATGCGTGTGATTGAAAGGCCTGCCAGAGGCCTCACATTCATGTAGCTTACAGAGAAATTAATCTCGTGCCAGTGGCTTTGCAAAGCCTACAAAGAAACTAATCTCGTGCCAGAGGCTTTGCTAATTTTTTGCGGCTTACAAGGAAATTAATCCCGTGCCAGAGGCCGTTCATGAATGGCACCTCCAGAGGCCTCTCAATCACATGCCTTCACCCACTATGACTACCACTAGCTACCGCTAGCTGCCACTAACTAACGCAAAATACTACTACTACTAATAATAATAATAATACTACAACAACTACTACAACTACTACTACTACTACTATAATAATAATAATAATAATACTACAACAACTACTACAACTACTACTAATACTACAACAACTACTAATACTTCTACAACTACTACCACTACTACCACTACTACTACTAATACTACAACTACAACAACTACTACTACCAGTACTACCAGTACTACTACTACTACTATTACTACTAACACTTCTATTAAAAGCACTACGCACTGCTGCTCTACAAAAGACAGCAAGGTTACCTTTTTTTTTTTTTTTTTTTTTTTTGCGTGGGAATGTGGGAAATCTTGCCTAAGACATTTGTGGGGGTCCGCACTCCACAATAGTGTGGGATTCTTACCCACTAAAACCCACACACCCTTCTCCCACGACGTATGTCTTCACCCCGGAACCAGTTGGGCTTTACAGTATTTCAGGGGTGTGTCATCGGAAAATACTTTTTTTTAGCGTATGGTGCCGGGAGTGTCCGAGGTCATGTTCGGCTCGCCAGTTTTTGTAGCTGCTTCGAGACGGACACCCAATGGGTGAGCTACAAGTACCGTTGGGGAGGGAAGTTGGAAGGTAGCGGCTGTGGCCTATAGTTATGGACCAACGCCGGCATTTGCCTCGAAGGAAGATGGGAAACCACAGAAGACCATCTTCAAGATTGCCGGCGGGGGGATTCGAACCTCCTCGCCTACCGGATGTGAGCGACTGCCAGCAGTCATGCCGTAACGACCACGGCTAACTCACCCGGTATTCTGATATTGAGAAACGATCATATTATTTAAACTTCGTATTATATATTCTTTTCGATCCATAAAATTAAACTTCTATACAAAACTATATGTATTTTGCCATCTATTGGATCTGGGGTGAACTATGCAATGACAAGTTAGCAACGTGGGACTAAAAGTCCAAACAGTTCCGTAAACAGTTGCTAGATGGCGTTAGTGCGGTGGTAGGTTTGCATTTTATTTCGTTTAGTAGTATGGAAATCTCATTCTTTGTTTCCTTCATCAGTTCACTTATTGCCGGTTTTCAATTTAGAATATGCTCGTTAACCTACCACTAACAAGGAATTACGTTAAATGGCCAAATCTGGACACTGAACTCTCTAAAACATATTTAATGTGGCGGGAATGCGCATCTCACAATCTACGCATGCGCGAGAGCCGTAAATCTTATTTAAGTAATTGCGAACCCGAATGGCCTTAGCGGTTTGCTGATGTAAAAGCCTGGTAGAGGCCAGCCACTTTAAAGATGCTTTAGAGAGTTGAGTGGCCATATTTGGCCATTTAACGTAATAACTTGTTAATGGTAAGTTAACGGGCATATTCTAAATTGAAAACCGGCAAGAAGTGAACTGATGAAAGAAACAAAGAGAGAGATTTCCTTACTACTCAAGTGACTCCTTATCCCGGGAGTCATTCGGTCGCCAGAGCCTCGTTAGTCTAAAGCAGGGTGCACCGCGTGCAGGTGAGGTTGACATTTGAGTAGGATTCCTACTCCTTGCATCCCCAACTACTCTACCACTAGCATCTCTACAAGCACTAATACTACCAACCAGAACTACTAAAAGCACTAATACTACTCAACAGCACTACAACAAGCAATACTATTACTAGGACAAGAATAAAACTATTCCTACTATAAAAACTACTACTACAAGCATTACTACTAGCCTATCTCCCTTTAGATGACCTCACTGTCCGGCCCCATAAAACAACAACTAGTACTACCTTTAACTACCACTATGACTACAACTAAAAAGAAGTAGCATTTAGCGTCAGTTAGTGGTAGTAGGTGGAAGTTAGTGGTAGTCGTAGTGGGTGGATGCGTGTGATTGAAAGGCCTGCCAGAGGCCTCACATTCATGTAGCTTACAGAGAAATTAATCTCGTGCCAGTGGCTTTGCAAAGCCTACAAAGAAACTAATCTCGTGCCAGAGGCTTTGCTAATTTTTTGCGGCTTACAAGGAAATTAATCCCGTGCCAGAGGCCGTTCATGAATGGCACCTCCAGAGGCCTCTCAATCACATGCCTTCACCCACTATGACTACCACTAGCTACCGCTAGCTGCCACTAACTAACGCAAAATACTACTACTACTACTAATAATAATAATACTACAACAACTACTACAACTACTACTACTACTAATAATAATAATAATAATACTACAACAACTACTACAACTACTACTAATACTACAACAACTACTAATACTTCTACAACTACTACCACTACTACCACTACTACTACTAATACTACAACTACAACAACTACTACTACCAGTACTACCAGTACTACTACTACTACTATTACTACTAACACTTCTATTAAAAGCACTACGCACTGCTGCTCTACAAAAGACAGCAAGGTTACCTTTTTTTTTTTTTTTTTTTTTTTTTTGCGTGGGAATGTGGGAAATCTTGCCTAAGACATTTGTGGGGGTCCGCACTCCACAATAGTGTGGGATTCTTACCCACTAAAACCCACACACCCTTCTCCCACGACGTATGTCTTCACCCCGGAACCAGTTGGGCTTTACAGTATTTCAGGGGTGTGTCATCGGAAAATACTTTTTTTTAGCGTATGGCTTTTAGTGCCGGGAGTGTCCGAGGTCATGTTCGGCTCGCCAGTTTTTGTAGCTGCTTCGAGACGGACACCCAATGGGTGAGCTACAAGTACCGTTGGGGAGGGAAGTTGGAAGGTAGCGGCTGTGGCCTATAGTTATGGACCAACGCCGGCATTTGCCTCGAAGGAAGATGGGAAACCACAGAAGACCATCTTCAAGATTGCCGGCGGGGGGATTCGAACCTCCTCGCCTACCGGATGTGAGCGACTGCCAGCAGTCATGCCGTAACGACCACGGCTAACTCACCCGGTATTCTGATATTGAGAAACGATCATATTATTTAAACTTCGTATTATATATTCTTTTCGATCCATAAAATTAAACTTCTATACAAAACTATATGTATTTTGCCATCTATTGGATCTGGGGTGAACTATGCAATGACAAGTTAGCAACGTGGGACTAAAAGTCCAAACAGTTCCGTAAACAGTTGCTAGATGGCGTTAGTGCGGTGGTAGGTTTGCATTTTATTTCGTTTAGTAGTATGGAAATCTCATTCTTTGTTTCCTTCATCAGTTCACTTATTGCCGGTTTTCAATTTAGAATATGCTCGTTAACCTACCACTAACAAGGAATTACGATAAATGGCCAAATCTGGACACTGAACTCTCTAAAACATATTTAATGTGGCGGGAATGCGCATCTCACAATCTACGCATGCGCGAGAGCCGTAAATCTTATTTAAGTAATTGCGAACCCGAATGGCCTTAGCGGTTTGCTGATGTAAAATCCTGGTAGAGGCCAGCCACTTTAAAGATGCTTTAGAGAGTTGAGTGGCCATATTTGGCCATTTAACGTAATAACTTGTTAATGGTAAGTTAACGGGCATATTCTAAATTGAAAACCGGCAAGAAGTGAACTGATGAAAGAAACAAAGAGAGAGATTTCCTTACTACTCAAGTGACTCCTTATCCCGGGAGTCATTCGGTCGCCAGAGCCTCGTTAGTCTAAAGCAGGGTGCACCGCGTGCAGGTGAGGTTGACATTTGAGTAGGATTCCTACTCCTTGCATCCCCAACTACTCTACCACTAGCATCTCTACAAGCACTAATACTACCAACCAGAACTACTAAAAGCACTAATACTACTCAACAGCACTACAACAAGCAATACTATTACTAGGACAAGAATAAAACTATTCCTACTATAAAAACTACTACTACAAGCATTACTACTAGCCTATCTCCCTTTAGATGACCTCACTGTCCGGCCCCATAAAACAACAACTAGTACTACCTTTAACTACCACTATGACTACAACTAAAAAGAAGTAGCATTTAGCGTCAGTTAGTGGTAGTAGGTGGAAGTTAGTGGTAGTCGTAGTGGGTGGATGCGTGTGATTGAAAGGCCTGCCAGAGGCCTCACATTCATGTAGCTTACAGAGAAATTAATCTCGTGCCAGTGGCTTTGCAAAGCCTACAAAGAAACTAATCTCGTGCCAGAGGCTTTGCTAATTTTTTGCGGCTTACAAGGAAATTAATCCCGTGCCAGAGGCCGTTCATGAATGGCACCTCCAGAGGCCTCTCAATCACATGCCTTCACCCACTATGACTACCACTAGCTACCGCTAGCTGCCACTAACTAACGCAAAATACTACTACTACTACTAATAATAATAATACTACAACAACTACTACAACTACTACTACTACTAATAATAATAATAATAATAATACTACAACAACTACTACAACTACTACTAATACTACAACAACTACTAATACTTCTACAACTACTACCACTACTACCACTACTACTACTAATACTACAACTACAACAACTACTACTACCAGTACTACCAGTACTACTACTACTACTATTACTACTAACACTTCTATTAAAAGCACTACGCACTGCTGCTCTACAAAAGACAGCAAGGTTACCTTTTTTTTTTTTTTTTTTTGCGTGGGAATGTGGGAAATCTTGCCTAAGACATTTGTGGGGGTCCGCACTCCACAATAGTGTGGGATTCTTACCCACTAAAACCCACACACCCTTCTCCCACGACGTATGTCTTCACCCCGGAACCAGTTGGGCTTTACAGTATTTCAGGGGTGTGTCATCGGAAAATACTTTTTTTTAGCGTATGGCTTTTAGTGCCGGGAGTGTCCGAGGTCATATTCGGCTCGCCAGTTTTTGTAGCTGCTTCGAGACGGACACCCAATGGGTGAGCTACAAGTACCGTTGGGGAGGGAAGTTGGAAGGTAGCGGCTGTGGCCTATAGTTATGGACCAACGCCGGCATTTGCCTCGAAGGAAGATGGGAAACCACAGAAGACCATCTTCAAGATTGCCGGCGGGGGGATTCGAACCTCCTCGCCTACCGGATGTGAGCGACTGCCAGCAGTCATGCCGTAACGACCACGGCTAACTCACCCGGTATTCTGATATTGAGAAACGATCATATTATTTAAACTTCGTATTATATATTCTTTTCGATCCATAAAATTAAACTTCTATACAAAACTATATGTATTTTGCCATCTATTGGATCTGGGGTGAACTATGCAATGACAAGTTAGCAACGTGGGACTAAAAGTCCAAACAGTTCCGTAAACAGTTGCTAGATGGCGTTAGTGCGGTGGTAGGTTTGCATTTTATTTCGTTTAGTAGTATGGAAATCTCATTCTTTGTTTCCTTCATCAGTTCACTTATTGCCGGTTTTCAATTTAGAATATGCTCGTTAACCTACCACTAACAAGGAATTACGTTAAATGGCCAAATCTGGACACTGAACTCTCTAAAACATATTTAATGTGGCGGGAATGCGCATCTCACAATCTACGCATGCGCGAGAGCCGTAAATCTTATTTAAGTAATTGCGAACCCGAATGGCCTTAGCGGTTTGCTGATGTAAAATCCTGGTAGAGGCCAGCCACTTTAAAGATGCTTTAGAGAGTTGAGTGGCCATATTTGGCCATTTAACGTAATAACTTGTTAATGGTAAGTTAACGGGCATATTCTAAATTGAAAACCGGCAAGAAGTGAACTGATGAAAGAAACAAAGAGAGAGATTTCCTTACTACTCAAGTGACTCCTTATCCCGGGAGTCATTCGGTCGCCAGAGCCTCGTTAGTCTAAAGCAGGGTGCACCGCGTGCAGGTGAGGTTGACATTTGAGTAGGATTCCTACTCCTTGCATCCCCAACTACTCTACCACTAGCATCTCTACAAGCACTAATACTACCAACCAGAACTACTAAAAGCACTAATACTACTCAACAGCACTACAACAAGCAATACTATTACTAGGACAAGAATAAAACTATTCCTACTATAAAAACTACTACTACAAGCATTACTACTAGCCTATCTCCCTTTAGATGACCTCACTGTCCGGCCCCATAAAACAACAACTAGTACTACCTTTAACTACCACTATGACTACAACTAAAAAGAAGTAGCATTTAGCGTCAGTTAGTGGTAGTAGGTGGAAGTTAGTGGTAGTCGTAGTGGGTGGATGCGTGTGATTGAAAGGCCTGCCAGAGGCCTCACATTCATGTAGCTTACAGAGAAATTAATCTCGTGCCAGTGGCTTTGCAAAGCCTACAAAGAAACTAATCTCGTGCCAGAGGCTTTGCTAATTTTTTGCGGCTTACAAGGAAATTAATCCCGTGCCAGAGGCCGTTCATGAATGGCACCTCCAGAGGCCTCTCAATCACATGCCTTCACCCACTATGACTACCACTAGCTACCGCTAGCTGCCACTAACTAACGCAAAATACTACTACTACTACTAATAATAATAATACTACAACAACTACTACAACTACTACTACTACTAATAATAATAATAATAATAATACTACAACAACTACTACAACTACTACTAATACTACAACAACTACTAATACTTCTACAACTACTACCACTACTACCACTACTACTACTAATACTACAACTACAACAACTACTACTACCAGTACTACCAGTACTACTACTACTACTATTACTACTAACACTTCTATTAAAAGCACTACGCACTGCTGCTCTACAAAAGACAGCAAGGTTACCTTTTTTTTTTTTTTTTTTTTTTTTTTGCGTGGGAATGTGGGAAATCTTGCCTAAGACATTTGTGGGGGTCCGCACTCCACAATAGTGTGGGATTCTTACCCACTAAAACCCACACACCCTTCTCCCACGACGTATGTCTTCACCCCGGAACCAGTTGGGCTTTACAGTATTTCAGGGGTGTGTCATCGGAAAATACTTTTTTTTAGCGTATGGCTTTTAGTGCCGGGAGTGTCCGAGGTCATGTTCGGCTCGCCAGTTTTTGTAGCTGCTTCGAGACGGACACCCAATGGGTGAGCTACAAGTACCGTTGGGGAGGGAAGTTGGAAGGTAGCGGCTGTGGCCTATAGTTATGGACCAACGCCGGCATTTGCCTCGAAGGAAGATGGGAAACCACAGAAGACCATCTTCAAGATTGCCGGCGGGGGGATTCGAACCTCCTCGCCTACCGGATGTGAGCGACTGCCAGCAGTCATGCCGTAACGACCACGGCTAACTCACCCGGTATTCTGATATTGAGAAACGATCATATTATTTAAACTTCGTATTATATATTCTTTTCGATCCATAAAATTAAACTTCTATACAAAACTATATGTATTTTGCCATCTATTGGATCTGGGGTGAACTATGCAATGACAAGTTAGCAACGTGGGACTAAAAGTCCAAACAGTTCCGTAAACAGTTGCTAGATGGCGTTAGTGCGGTGGTAGGTTTGCATTTTATTTCGTTTAGTAGTATGGAAATCTCATTCTTTGTTTCCTTCATCAGTTCACTTATTGCCGGTTTTCAATTTAGAATATGCTCGTTAACCTACCACTAACAAGGAATTACGTTAAATGGCCAAATCTGGACACTGAACTCTCTAAAACATATTTAATGTGGCGGGAATGCGCATCTCACAATCTACGCATGCGCGAGAGCCGTAAATCTTATTTAAGTAATTGCGAACCCGAATGGCCTTAGCGGTTTGCTGATGTAAAAGCCTGGTAGAGGCCAGCCACTTTAAAGATGCTTTAGAGAGTTGAGTGGCCATATTTGGCCATTTAACGTAATAACTTGTTAATGGTAAGTTAACGGGCATATTCTAAATTGAAAACCGGCAAGAAGTGAACTGATGAAAGAAACAAAGAGAGAGATTTCCTTACTACTCAAGTGACTCCTTATCCCGGGAGTCATTCGGTCGCCAGAGCCTCGTTAGTCTAAAGCAGGGTGCACCGCGTGCAGGTGAGGTTGACATTTGAGTAGGATTCCTACTCCTTGCATCCCAACTACTCTACCACTAGCATCTCTACAAGCACTAATACTACCAACCAGAACTACTAAAAGCACTAATACTACTCAACAGCACTACAACAAGCAATACTATTACTAGGACAAGAATAAAACTATTCCTACTATAAAAACTACTACTACAAGCATTACTACTAGCCTATCTCCCTTTAGATGACCTCACTGTCCGGCCCCATAAAACAACAACTAGTACTACCTTTAACTACCACTATGACTACAACTAAAAAGAAGTAGCATTTAGCGTCAGTTAGTGGTAGTAGGTGGAAGTTAGTGGTAGTCGTAGTGGGTGGATGCGTGTGATTGAAAGGCCTGCCAGAGGCCTCACATTCATGTAGCTTACAGAGAAATTAATCTCGTGCCAGTGGCTTTGCAAAGCCTACAAAGAAACTAATCTCGTGCCAGAGGCTTTGCTAATTTTTTGCGGCTTACAAGGAAATTAATCCCGTGCCAGAGGCCGTTCATGAATGGCACCTCCAGAGGCCTCTCAATCACATGCCTTCACCCACTATGACTACCACTAGCTACCGCTAGCTGCCACTAACTAACGCAAAATACTACTACTACTACTAATAATAATAATACTACAACAACTACTACAACTACTACTACTACTAATAATAATAATAATAATAATACTACAACAACTACTACAACTACTACTAATACTACAACAACTACTAATACTTCTACAACTACTACCACTACTACCACTACTACTACTAATACTACAACTACAACAACTACTACTACCAGTACTACCAGTACTACTACTACTACTATTACTACTAACACTTCTATTAAAAGCACTACGCACTGCTGCTCTACAAAAGACAGCAAGGTTACCTTTTTTTTTTTTTTTTTTTTTTTTTGCGTGGGAATGTGGGAAATCTTGCCTAAGACATTTGTGGGGGTCCGCACTCCACAATAGTGTGGGATTCTTACCCACTAAAACCCACACACCCTTCTCCCACGACGTATGTCTTCACCCCGGAACCAGTTGGGCTTTACAGTATTTCAGGGGTGTGTCATCGGAAAATACTTTTTTTTAGCGTATGGCTTTTAGTGCCGGGAGTGTCCGAGGTCATGTTCGGCTCGCCAGTTTTTGTAGCTGCTTCGAGACGGACACCCAATGGGTGAGCTACAAGTACCGTTGGGGAGGGAAGTTGGAAGGTAGCGGCTGTGGCCTATAGTTATGGACCAACGCCGGCATTTGCCTCGAAGGAAGATGGGAAACCACAGAAGACCATCTTCAAGATTGCCGGCGGGGGGATTCGAACCTCCTCGCCTACCGGATGTGAGCGACTGCCAGCAGTCATGCCGTAACGACCACGGCTAACTCACCCGGTATTCTGATATTGAGAAACGATCATATTATTTAAACTTCGTATTATATATTCTTTTCGATCCATAAAATTAAACTTCTATACAAAACTATATGTATTTTGCCATCTATTGGATCTGGGGTGAACTATGCAATGACAAGTTAGCAACGTGGGACTAAAAGTCCAAACAGTTCCGTAAACAGTTGCTAGATGGCGTTAGTGCGGTGGTAGGTTTGCATTTTATTTCGTTTAGTAGTATGGAAATCTCATTCTTTGTTTCCTTCATCAGTTCACTTATTGCCGGTTTTCAATTTAGAATATGCTCGTTAACCTACCACTAACAAGGAATTACGTTAAATGGCCAAATCTGGACACTGAACTCTCTAAAACATATTTAATGTGGCGGGAATGCGCATCTCACAATCTACGCATGCGCGAGAGCCGTAAATCTTATTTAAGTAATTGCGAACCCGAATGGCCTTAGCGGTTTGCTGATGTAAAATCCTGGTAGAGGCCAGCCACTTTAAAGATGCTTTAGAGAGTTGAGTGGCCATATTTGGCCATTTAACGTAATAACTTGTTAATGGTAAGTTAACGGGCATATTCTAAATTGAAAACCGGCAAGAAGTGAACTGATGAAAGAAACAAAGAGAGAGATTTCCTTACTACTCAAGTGACTCCTTATCCCGGGAGTCATTCGGTCGCCAGAGCCTCGTTAGTCTAAAGCAGGGTGCACCGCGTGCAGGTGAGGTTGACATTTGAGTAGGATTCCTACTCCTTGCATCCCCAACTACTCTACCACTAGCATCTCTACAAGCACTAATACTACCAACCAGAACTACTAAAAGCACTAATACTACTCAACAGCACTACAACAAGCAATACTATTACTAGGACAAGAATAAAACTATTCCTACTATAAAAACTACTACTACAAGCATTACTACTAGCCTATCTCCCTTTAGATGACCTCACTGTCCGGCCCCATAAAACAACAACTAGTACTACCTTTAACTACCACTATGACTACAACTAAAAAGAAGTAGCATTTAGCGTCAGTTAGTGGTAGTAGGTGGAAGTTAGTGGTAGTCGTAGTGGGTGGATGCGTGTGATTGAAAGGCCTGCCAGAGGCCTCACATTCATGTAGCTTACAGAGAAATTAATCTCGTGCCAGTGGCTTTGCAAAGCCTACAAAGAAACTAATCTCGTGCCAGAGGCTTTGCTAATTTTTTGCGGCTTACAAGGAAATTAATCCCGTGCCAGAGGCCGTTCATGAATGGCACCTCCAGAGGCCTCTCAATCACATGCCTTCACCCACTATGACTACCACTAGCTACCGCTAGCTGCCACTAACTAACGCAAAATACTACTACTACTACTAATAATAATAATACTACAACAACTACTACAACTACTACTACTACTAATAATAATAATAATAATAATACTACAACAACTACTACAACTACTACTAATACTACAACAACTACTAATACTTCTACAACTACTACCACTACTACCACTACTACTACTAATACTACAACTACAACAACTACTACTACCAGTACTACCAGTACTACTACTACTACTATTACTACTAACACTTCTATTAAAAGCACTACGCACTGCTGCTCTACAAAAGACAGCAAGGTTACCTTTGTTTTTTTTTTTTTTTTTTTTTTTTGCGTGGGAATGTGGGAAATCTTGCCTAAGACATTTGTGGGGGTCCGCACTCCACAATAGTGTGGGATTCTTACCCACTAAAACCCACACACCCTTCTCCCACGACGTATGTCTTCACCCCGGAACCAGTTGGGCTTTACAGTATTTCAGGGGTGTGTCATCGGAAAATACTTTTTTTTAGCGTATGGCTTTTAGTGCCGGGAGTGTCCGAGGTCATGTTCGGCTCGCCAGTTTTTGTAGCTGCTTCGAGACGGACACCCAATGGGTGAGCTACAAGTACCGTTGGGGAGGGAAGTTGGAAGGTAGCGGCTGTGGCCTATAGTTATGGACCAACGCCGGCATTTGCCTCGAAGGAAGATGGGAAACCACAGAAGACCATCTTCAAGATTGCCGGCGGGGGGATTCGAACCTCCTCGCCTACCGGATGTGAGCGACTGCCAGCAGTCATGCCGTAACGACCACGGCTAACTCACCCGGTATTCTGATATTGAGAAACGATCATATTATTTAAACTTCGTATTATATATTCTTTTCGATCCATAAAATTAAACTTCTATACAAAACTATATGTATTTTGCCATCTATTGGATCTGGGGTGAACTATGCAATGACAAGTTAGCAACGTGGGACTAAAAGTCCAAACAGTTCCGTAAACAGTTGCTAGATGGCGTTAGTGCGGTGGTAGGTTTGCATTTTATTTCGTTTAGTAGTATGGAAATCTCATTCTTTGTTTCCTTCATCAGTTCACTTATTGCCGGTTTTCAATTTAGAATATGCTCGTTAACCTACCACTAACAAGGAATTACGTTAAATGGCCAAATCTGGACACTGAACTCTCTAAAACATATTTAATGTGGCGGGAATGCGCATCTCACAATCTACGCATGCGCGAGAGCCGTAAATCTTATTTAAGTAATTGCGAACCCGAATGGCCTTAGCGGTTTGCTGATGTAAAAGCCTGGTAGAGGCCAGCCACTTTAAAGATGCTTTAGAGAGTTGAGTGGCCATATTTGGCCATTTAACGTAATAACTTGTTAATGGTAAGTTAACGGGCATATTCTAAATTGAAAACCGGCAAGAAGTGAACTGATGAAAGAAACAAAGAGAGAGATTTCCTTACTACTCAAGTGACTCCTTATCCCGGGAGTCATTCGGTCGCCAGAGCCTCGTTAGTCTAAAGCAGGGTGCACCGCGTGCAGGTGAGGTTGACATTTGAGTAGGATTCCTACTCCTTGCATCCCCAACTACTCTACCACTAGCATCTCTACAAGCACTAATACTACCAACCAGAACTACTAAAAGCACTAATACTACTCAACAGCACTACAACAAGCAATACTATTACTAGGACAAGAATAAAACTATTCCTACTATAAAAACTACTACTACAAGCATTACTACTAGCCTATCTCCCTTTAGATGACCTCACTGTCCGGCCCCATAAAACAACAACTAGTACTACCTTTAACTACCACTATGACTACAACTAAAAAGAAGTAGCATTTAGCGTCAGTTAGTGGTAGTAGGTGGAAGTTAGTGGTAGTCGTAGTGGGTGGATGCGTGTGATTGAAAGGCCTGCCAGAGGCCTCACATTCATGTAGCTTACAGAGAAATTAATCTCGTGCCAGTGGCTTTGCAAAGCCTACAAAGAAACTAATCTCGTGCCAGAGGCTTTGCTAATTTTTTGCGGCTTACAAGGAAATTAATCCCGTGCCAGAGGCCGTTCATGAATGGCACCTCCAGAGGCCTCTCAATCACATGCCTTCACCCACTATGACTACCACTAGCTACCGCTAGCTGCCACTAACTAACGCAAAATACTACTACTACTACTAATAATAATAATACTACAACAACTACTACAACTACTACTACTACTAATAATAATAATAATAATAATACTACAACAACTACTACAACTACTACTAATACTACAACAACTACTAATACTTCTACAACTACTACCACTACTACCACTACTACTACTAATACTACAACTACAACAACTACTACTACCAGTACTACCAGTACTACTACTACTACTATTACTACTAACACTTCTATTAAAAGCACTACGCACTGCTGCTCTACAAAAGACAGCAAGGTTACCTTTTTTTTTTTTTTTTTTTTTTTTTGCGTGGGAATGTGGGAAATCTTGCCTAAGACATTTGTGGGGGTCCGCACTCCACAATAGTGTGGGATTCTTACCCACTAAAACCCACACACCCTTCTCCCACGACGTATGTCTTCACCCCGGAACCAGTTGGGCTTTACAGTATTTCAGGGGTGTGTCATCGGAAAATACTTTTTTTTAGCGTATGGCTTTTAGTGCCGGGAGTGTCCGAGGTCATGTTCGGCTCGCCAGTTTTTGTAGCTGCTTCGAGACGGACACCCAATGGGTGAGCTACAAGTACCGTTGGGGAGGGAAGTTGGAAGGTAGCGGCTGTGGCCTATAGTTATGGACCAACGCCGGCATTTGCCTCGAAGGAAGATGGGAAACCACAGAAGACCATCTTCAAGATTGCCGGCGGGGGGATTCGAACCTCCTCGCCTACCGGATGTGAGCGACTGCCAGCAGTCATGCCGTAACGACCACGGCTAACTCACCCGGTATTCTGATATTGAGAAACGATCATATTATTTAAACTTCGTATTATATATTCTTTTCGATCCATAAAATTAAACTTCTATACAAAACTATATGTATTTTGCCATCTATTGGATCTGGGGTGAACTATGCAATGACAAGTTAGCAACGTGGGACTAAAAGTCCAAACAGTTCCGTAAACAGTTGCTAGATGGCGTTAGTGCGGTGGTAGGTTTGCATTTTATTTCGTTTAGTAGTATGGAAATCTCATTCTTTGTTTCCTTCATCAGTTCACTTATTGCCGGTTTTCAATTTAGAATATGCTCGTTAACCTACCACTAACAAGGAATTACGTTAAATGGCCAAATCTGGACACTGAACTCTCTAAAACATATTTAATGTGGCGGGAATGCGCATCTCACAATCTACGCATGCGCGAGAGCCGTAAATCTTATTTAAGTAATTGCGAACCCGAATGGCCTTAGCGGTTTGCTGATGTAAAAGCCTGGTAGAGGCCAGCCACTTTAAAGATGCTTTAGAGAGTTGAGTGGCCATATTTGGCCATTTAACGTAATAACTTGTTAATGGTAAGTTAACGGGCATATTCTAAATTGAAAACCGGCAAGAAGTGAACTGATGAAAGAAACAAAGAGAGAGATTTCCTTACTACTCAAGTGACTCCTTATCCCGGGAGTCATTCGGTCGCCAGAGCCTCGTTAGTCTAAAGCAGGGTGCACCGCGTGCAGGTGAGGTTGACATTTGAGTAGGATTCCTACTCCTTGCATCCCCAACTACTCTACCACTAGCATCTCTACAAGCACTAATACTACCAACCAGAACTACTAAAAGCACTAATACTACTCAACAGCACTACAACAAGCAATACTATTACTAGGACAAGAATAAAACTATTCCTACTATAAAAACTACTACTACAAGCATTACTACTAGCCTATCTCCCTTTAGATGACCTCACTGTCCGGCCCCATAAAACAACAACTAGTACTACCTTTAACTACCACTATGACTACAACTAAAAAGAAGTAGCATTTAGCGTCAGTTAGTGGTAGTAGGTGGAAGTTAGTGGTAGTCGTAGTGGGTGGATGCGTGTGATTGAAAGGCCTGCCAGAGGCCTCACATTCATGTAGCTTACAGAGAAATTAATCTCGTGCCAGTGGCTTTGCAAAGCCTACAAAGAAACTAATCTCGTGCCAGAGGCTTTGCTAATTTTTTGCGGCTTACAAGGAAATTAATCCCGTGCCAGAGGCCGTTCATGAATGGCACCTCCAGAGGCCTCTCAATCACATGCCTTCACCCACTATGACTACCACTAGCTACCGCTAGCTGCCACTAACTAACGCAAAATACTACTACTACTACTAATAATAATAATACTACAACAACTACTACAACTACTACTACTACTAATAATAATAATAATAATAATACTACAACAACTACTACAACTACTACTAATACTACAACAACTACTAATACTTCTACAACTACTACCACTACTACCACTACTACTACTAATACTACAACTACAACAACTACTACTACCAGTACTACCAGTACTACTACTACTACTATTACTACTAACACTTCTATTAAAAGCACTACGCACTGCTGCTCTACAAAAGACAGCAAGGTTACCTTTTTTTTTTTTTTTTTTTTTTTTTGCGTGGGAATGTGGGAAATCTTGCCTAAGACATTTGTGGGGGTCCGCACTCCACAATAGTGTGGGATTCTTACCCACTAAAACCCACACACCCTTCTCCCACGACGTATGTCTTCACCCCGGAACCAGTTGGGCTTTACAGTATTTCAGGGGTGTGTCATCGGAAAATACTTTTTTTTAGCGTATGGCTTTTAGTGCCGGGAGTGTCCGAGGTCATGTTCGGCTCGCCAGTTTTTGTAGCTGCTTCGAGACGGACACCCAATGGGTGAGCTACAAGTACCGTTGGGGAGGGAAGTTGGAAGGTAGCGGCTGTGGCCTATAGTTATGGACCAACGCCGGCATTTGCCTCGAAGGAAGATGGGAAACCACAGAAGACCATCTTCAAGATTGCCGGCGGGGGGATTCGAACCTCCTCGCCTACCGGATGTGAGCGACTGCCAGCAGTCATGCCGTAACGACCACGGCTAACTCACCCGGTATTCTGATATTGAGAAACGATCATATTATTTAAACTTCGTATTATATATTCTTTTCGATCCATAAAATTAAACTTCTATACAAAACTATATGTATTTTGCCATCTATTGGATCTGGGGTGAACTATGCAATGACAAGTTAGCAACGTGGGACTAAAAGTCCAAACAGTTCCGTAAACAGTTGCTAGATGGCGTTAGTGCGGTGGTAGGTTTGCATTTTATTTCGTTTAGTAGTATGGAAATCTCATTCTTTGTTTCCTTCATCAGTTCACTTATTGCCGGTTTTCAATTTAGAATATGCTCGTTAACCTACCACTAACAAGGAATTACGTTAAATGGCCAAATCTGGACACTGAACTCTCTAAAACATATTTAATGTGGCGGGAATGCGCATCTCACAATCTACGCATGCGCGAGAGCCGTAAATCTTATTTAAGTAATTGCGAACCCGAATGGCCTTAGCGGTTTGCTGATGTAAAAGCCTGGTAGAGGCCAGCCACTTTAAAGATGCTTTAGAGAGTTGAGTGGCCATATTTGGCCATTTAACGTAATAACTTGTTAATGGTAAGTTAACGGGCATATTCTAAATTGAAAACCGGCAAGAAGTGAACTGATGAAAGAAACAAAGAGAGAGATTTCCTTACTACTCAAGTGACTCCTTATCCCGGGAGTCATTCGGTCGCCAGAGCCTCGTTAGTCTAAAGCAGGGTGCACCGCGTGCAGGTGAGGTTGACATTTGAGTAGGATTCCTACTCCTTGCATCCCCAACTACTCTACCACTAGCATCTCTACAAGCACTAATACTACCAACCAGAACTACTAAAAGCACTAATACTACTCAACAGCACTACAACAAGCAATACTATTACTAGGACAAGAATAAAACTATTCCTACTATAAAAACTACTACTACAAGCATTACTACTAGCCTATCTCCCTTTAGATGACCTCACTGTCCGGCCCCATAAAACAACAACTAGTACTACCTTTAACTACCACTATGACTACAACTAAAAAGAAGTAGCATTTAGCGTCAGTTAGTGGTAGTAGGTGGAAGTTAGTGGTAGTCGTAGTGGGTGGATGCGTGTGATTGAAAGGCCTGCCAGAGGCCTCACATTCATGTAGCTTACAGAGAAATTAATCTCGTGCCAGTGGCTTTGCAAAGCCTACAAAGAAACTAATCTCGTGCCAGAGGCTTTGCTAATTTTTTGCGGCTTACAAGGAAATTAATCCCGTGCCAGAGGCCGTTCATGAATGGCACCTCCAGAGGCCTCTCAATCACATGCCTTCACCCACTATGACTACCACTAGCTACCGCTAGCTGCCACTAACTAACGCAAAATACTACTACTACTACTAATAATAATAATACTACAACAACTACTACAACTACTACTACTACTAATAATAATAATAATAATAATACTACAACAACTACTACAACTACTACTAATACTACAACAACTACTAATACTTCTACAACTACTACCACTACTACCACTACTACTACTAATACTACAACTACAACAACTACTACTACCAGTACTACCAGTACTACTACTATTACTACTAACACTTCTATTAAAAGCACTACGCACTGCTGCTCTACAAAAGACAGCAAGGTTACCTTTTTTTTTTTTTTTTTTTTTTTTTGCGTGGGAATGTGGGAAATCTTGCCTAAGACATTTGTGGGGGTCCGCACTCCACAATAGTGTGGGATTCTTACCCACTAAAACCCACACACCCTTCTCCCACGACGTATGTCTTCACCCCGGAACCAGTTGGGCTTTACAGTATTTCAGGGGTGTGTCATCGGAAAATACTTTTTTTTAGCGTATGGCTTTTAGTGCCGGGAGTGTCCGAGGTCATGTTCGGCTCGCCAGTTTTTGTAGCTGCTTCGAGACGGACACCCAATGGGTGAGCTACAAGTACCGTTGGGGAGGGAAGTTGGAAGGTAGCGGCTGTGGCCTATAGTTATGGACCAACGCCGGCATTTGCCTCGAAGGAAGATGGGAAACCACAGAAGACCATCTTCAAGATTGCCGGCGGGGGGATTCGAACCTCCTCGCCTACCGGATGTGAGCGACTGCCAGCAGTCATGCCGTAACGACCACGGCTAACTCACCCGGTATTCTGATATTGAGAAACGATCATATTATTTAAACTTCGTATTATATATTCTTTTCGATCCATAAAATTAAACTTCTATACAAAACTATATGTATTTTGCCATCTATTGGATCTGGGGTGAACTATGCAATGACAAGTTAGCAACGTGGGACTAAAAGTCCAAACAGTTCCGTAAACAGTTGCTAGATGGCGTTAGTGCGGTGGTAGGTTTGCATTTTATTTCGTTTAGTAGTATGGAAATCTCATTCTTTGTTTCCTTCATCAGTTCACTTATTGCCGGTTTTCAATTTAGAATATGCTCGTTAACCTACCACTAACAAGGAATTACGTTAAATGGCCAAATCTGGACACTGAACTCTCTAAAACATATTTAATGTGGCGGGAATGCGCATCTCACAATCTACGCATGCGCGAGAGCCGTAAATCTTATTTAAGTAATTGCGAACCCGAATGGCCTTAGCGGTTTGCTGATGTAAAAGCCTGGTAGAGGCCAGCCACTTTAAAGATGCTTTAGAGAGTTGAGTGGCCATATTTGGCCATTTAACGTAATAACTTGTTAATGGTAAGTTAACGGGCATATTCTAAATTGAAAACCGGCAAGAAGTGAACTGATGAAAGAAACAAAGAGAGAGATTTCCTTACTACTCAAGTGACTCCTTATCCCGGGAGTCATTCGGTCGCCAGAGCCTCGTTAGTCTAAAGCAGGGTGCACCGCGTGCAGGTGAGGTTGACATTTGAGTAGGATTCCTACTCCTTGCATCCCCAACTACTCTACCACTAGCATCTCTACAAGCACTAATACTACCAACCAGAACTACTAAAAGCACTAATACTACTCAACAGCACTACAACAAGCAATACTATTACTAGGACAAGAATAAAACTATTCCTACTATAAAAACTACTACTACAAGCATTACTACTAGCCTATCTCCCTTTAGATGACCTCACTGTCCGGCCCCATAAAACAACAACTAGTACTACCTTTAACTACCACTATGACTACAACTAAAAAGAAGTAGCATTTAGCGTCAGTTAGTGGTAGTAGGTGGAAGTTAGTGGTAGTCGTAGTGGGTGGATGCGTGTGATTGAAAGGCCTGCCAGAGGCCTCACATTCATGTAGCTTACAGAGAAATTAATCTCGTGCCAGTGGCTTTGCAAAGCCTACAAAGAAACTAATCTCGTGCCAGAGGCTTTGCTAATTTTTTGCGGCTTACAAGGAAATTAATCCCGTGCCAGAGGCCGTTCATGAATGGCACCTCCAGAGGCCTCTCAATCACATGCCTTCACCCACTATGACTACCACTAGCTACCGCTAGCTGCCACTAACTAACGCAAAATACTACTACTACTACTAATAATAATAATACTACAACAACTACTACAACTACTACTACTACTAATAATAATAATAATAATAATACTACAACAACTACTACAACTACTACTAATACTACAACAACTACTAATACTTCTACAACTACTACCACTACTACCACTACTACTACTAATACTACAACTACAACAACTACTACTACCAGTACTACCAGTACTACTACTACTACTATTACTACTAACACTTCTATTAAAAGCACTACGCACTGCTGCTCTACAAAAGACAGCAAGGTTACCTTTTTTTTTTTTTTTTTTTGCGTGGGAATGTGGGAAATCTTGCCTAAGACATTTGTGGGGGTCCGCACTCCACAATAGTGTGGGATTCTTACCCACTAAAACCCACACACCCTTCTCCCACGACGTATGTCTTCACCCCGGAACCAGTTGGGCTTTACAGTATTTCAGGGGTGTGTCATCGGAAAATACTTTTTTTTAGCGTATGGCTTTTAGTGCCGGGAGTGTCCGAGGTCATGTTCGGCTCGCCAGTTTTTGTAGCTGCTTCGAGACGGACACCCAATGGGTGAGCTACAAGTACCGTTGGGGAGGGAAGTTGGAAGGTAGCGGCTGTGGCCTATAGTTATGGACCAACGCCGGCATTTGCCTCGAAGGAAGATGGGAAACCACAGAAGACCATCTTCAAGATTGCCGGCGGGGGGATTCGAACCTCCTCGCCTACCGGATGTGAGCGACTGCCAGCAGTCATGCCGTAACGACCACGGCTAACTCACCCGGTATTCTGATATTGAGAAACGATCATATTATTTAAACTTCGTATTATATATTCTTTTCGATCCATAAAATTAAACTTCTATACAAAACTATATGTATTTTGCCATCTATTGGATCTGGGGTGAACTATGCAATGACAAGTTAGCAACGTGGGACTAAAAGTCCAAACAGTTCCGTAAACAGTTGCTAGATGGCGTTAGTGCGGTGGTAGGTTTGCATTTTATTTCGTTTAGTAGTATGGAAATCTCATTCTTTGTTTCCTTCATCAGTTCACTTATTGCCGGTTTTCAATTTAGAATATGCTCGTTAACCTACCACTAACAAGGAATTACGTTAAATGGCCAAATCTGGACACTGAACTCTCTAAAACATATTTAATGTGGCGGGAATGCGCATCTCACAATCTACGCATGCGCGAGAGCCGTAAATCTTATTTAAGTAATTGCGAACCCGAATGGCCTTAGCGGTTTGCTGATGTAAAAGCCTGGTAGAGGCCAGCCACTTTAAAGATGCTTTAGAGAGTTGAGTGGCCATATTTGGCCATTTAACGTAATAACTTGTTAATGGTAAGTTAACGGGCATATTCTAAATTGAAAACCGGCAAGAAGTGAACTGATGAAAGAAACAAAGAGAGAGATTTCCTTACTACTCAAGTGACTCCTTATCCCGGGAGTCATTCGGTCGCCAGAGCCTCGTTAGTCTAAAGCAGGGTGCACCGCGTGCAGGTGAGGTTGACATTTGAGTAGGATTCCTACTCCTTGCATCCCCAACTACTCTACCACTAGCATCTCTACAAGCACTAATACTACCAACCAGAACTACTAAAAGCACTAATACTACTCAACAGCACTACAACAAGCAATACTATTACTAGGACAAGAATAAAACTATTCCTACTATAAAAACTACTACTACAAGCATTACTACTAGCCTATCTCCCTTTAGATGACCTCACTGTCCGGCCCCATAAAACAACAACTAGTACTACCTTTAACTACCACTATGACTACAACTAAAAAGAAGTAGCATTTAGCGTCAGTTAGTGGTAGTAGGTGGAAGTTAGTGGTAGTCGTAGTGGGTGGATGCGTGTGATTGAAAGGCCTGCCAGAGGCCTCACATTCATGTAGCTTACAGAGAAATTAATCTCGTGCCAGTGGCTTTGCAAAGCCTACAAAGAAACTAATCTCGTGCCAGAGGCTTTGCTAATTTTTTGCGGCTTACAAGGAAATTAATCCCGTGCCAGAGGCCGTTCATGAATGGCACCTCCAGAGGCCTCTCAATCACATGCCTTCACCCACTATGACTACCACTAGCTACCGCTAGCTGCCACTAACTAACGCAAAATACTACTACTACTACTAATAATAATAATACTACAACAACTACTACAACTACTACTACTACTAATAATAATAATAATAATAATACTACAACAACTACTACAACTACTACTAATACTACAACAACTACTAATACTTCTACAACTACTACCACTACTACCACTACTACTACTAATACTACAACTACAACAACTACTACTACCAGTACTACCAGTACTACTACTACTACTATTACTACTAACACTTCTATTAAAAGCACTACGCACTGCTGCTCTACAAAAGACAGCAAGGTTACCTTTTTTTTTTTTTTTTTTTTTTTTTGCGTGGGAATGTGGGAAATCTTGCCTAAGACATTTGTGGGGGTCCGCACTCCACAATAGTGTGGGATTCTTACCCACTAAAACCCACACACCCTTCTCCCACGACGTATGTCTTCACCCCGGAACCAGTTGGGCTTTACAGTATTTCAGGGGTGTGTCATCGGAAAATACTTTTTTTTAGCGTATGGCTTTTAGTGCCGGGAGTGTCCGAGGTCATGTTCGGCTCGCCAGTTTTTGTAGCTGCTTCGAGACGGACACCCAATGGGTGAGCTACAAGTACCGTTGGGGAGGGAAGTTGGAAGGTAGCGGCTGTGGCCTATAGTTATGGACCAACGCCGGCATTTGCCTCGAAGGAAGATGGGAAACCACAGAAGACCATCTTCAAGATTGCCGGCGGGGGGATTCGAACCTCCTCGCCTACCGGATGTGAGCGACTGCCAGCAGTCATGCCGTAACGACCACGGCTAACTCACCCGGTATTCTGATATTGAGAAACGATCATATTATTTAAACTTCGTATTATATATTCTTTTCGATCCATAAAATTAAACTTCTATACAAAACTATATGTATTTTGCCATCTATTGGATCTGGGGTGAACTATGCAATGACAAGTTAGCAACGTGGGACTAAAAGTCCAAACAGTTCCGTAAACAGTTGCTAGATGGCGTTAGTGCGGTGGTAGGTTTGCATTTTATTTCGTTTAGTAGTATGGAAATCTCATTCTTTGTTTCCTTCATCAGTTCACTTATTGCCGGTTTTCAATTTAGAATATGCTCGTTAACCTACCACTAACAAGGAATTACGTTAAATGGCCAAATCTGGACACTGAACTCTCTAAAACATATTTAATGTGGCGGGAATGCGCATCTCACAATCTACGCATGCGCGAGAGCCGTAAATCTTATTTAAGTAATTGCGAACCCGAATGGCCTTAGCGGTTTGCTGATGTAAAAGCCTGGTAGAGGCCAGCCACTTTAAAGATGCTTTAGAGAGTTGAGTGGCCATATTTGGCCATTTAACGTAATAACTTGTTAATGGTAAGTTAACGGGCATATTCTAAATTGAAAACCGGCAAGAAGTGAACTGATGAAAGAAACAAAGAGAGAGATTTCCTTACTACTCAAGTGACTCCTTATCCCGGGAGTCATTCGGTCGCCAGAGCCTCGTTAGTCTAAAGCAGGGTGCACCGCGTGCAGGTGAGGTTGACATTTGAGTAGGATTCCTACTCCTTGCATCCCCAACTACTCTACCACTAGCATCTCTACAAGCACTAATACTACCAACCAGAACTACTAAAAGCACTAATACTACTCAACAGCACTACAACAAGCAATACTATTACTAGGACAAGAATAAAACTATTCCTACTATAAAAACTACTACTACAAGCATTACTACTAGCCTATCTCCCTTTAGATGACCTCACTGTCCGGCCCCATAAAACAACAACTAGTACTACCTTTAACTACCACTATGACTACAACTAAAAAGAAGTAGCATTTAGCGTCAGTTAGTGGTAGTAGGTGGAAGTTAGTGGTAGTCGTAGTGGGTGGATGCGTGTGATTGAAAGGCCTGCCAGAGGCCTCACATTCATGTAGCTTACAGAGAAATTAATCTCGTGCCAGTGGCTTTGCAAAGCCTACAAAGAAACTAATCTCGTGCCAGAGGCTTTGCTAATTTTTTGCGGCTTACAAGGAAATTAATCCCGTGCCAGAGGCCGTTCATGAATGGCACCTCCAGAGGCCTCTCAATCACATGCCTTCACCCACTATGACTACCACTAGCTACCGCTAGCTGCCACTAACTAACGCAAAATACTACTACTACTACTAATAATAATAATACTACAACAACTACTACAACTACTACTACTACTAATAATAATAATAATAATAATACTACAACAACTACTACAACTACTACTAATACTACAACAACTACTAATACTTCTACAACTACTACCACTACTACCACTACTACTACTAATACTACAACTACAACAACTACTACTACCAGTACTACCAGTACTACTACTACTACTATTACTACTAACACTTCTATTAAAAGCACTACGCACTGCTGCTCTACAAAAGACAGCAAGGTTACCTTTTTTTTTTTTTTTTTTTTTTTTTGCGTGGGAATGTGGGAAATCTTGCCTAAGACATTTGTGGGGGTCCGCACTCCACAATAGTGTGGGATTCTTACCCACTAAAACCCACACACCCTTCTCCCACGACGTATGTCTTCACCCCGGAACCAGTTGGGCTTTACAGTATTTCAGGGGTGTGTCATCGGAAAATACTTTTTTTTAGCGTATGGCTTTTAGTGCCGGGAGTGTCCGAGGTCATGTTCGGCTCGCCAGTTTTTGTAGCTGCTTCGAGACGGACACCCAATGGGTGAGCTACAAGTACCGTTGGGGAGGGAAGTTGGAAGGTAGCGGCTGTGGCCTATAGTTATGGACCAACGCCGGCATTTGCCTCGAAGGAAGATGGGAAACCACAGAAGACCATCTTCAAGATTGCCGGCGGGGGGATTCGAACCTCCTCGCCTACCGGATGTGAGCGACTGCCAGCAGTCATGCCGTAACGACCACGGCTAACTCACCCGGTATTCTGATATTGAGAAACGATCATATTATTTAAACTTCGTATTATATATTCTTTTCGATCCATAAAATTAAACTTCTATACAAAACTATATGTATTTTGCCATCTATTGGATCTGGGGTGAACTATGCAATGACAAGTTAGCAACGTGGGACTAAAAGTCCAAACAGTTCCGTAAACAGTTGCTAGATGGCGTTAGTGCGGTGGTAGGTTTGCATTTTATTTCGTTTAGTAGTATGGAAATCTCATTCTTTGTTTCCTTCATCAGTTCACTTATTGCCGGTTTTCAATTTAGAATATGCTCGTTAACCTACCACTAACAAGGAATTACGTTAAATGGCCAAATCTGGACACTGAACTCTCTAAAACATATTTAATGTGGCGGGAATGCGCATCTCACAATCTACGCATGCGCGAGAGCCGTAAATCTTATTTAAGTAATTGCGAACCCGAATGGCCTTAGCGGTTTGCTGATGTAAAATCCTGGTAGAGGCCAGCCACTTTAAAGATGCTTTAGAGAGTTGAGTGGCCATATTTGGCCATTTAACGTAATAACTTGTTAATGGTAAGTTAACGGGCATATTCTAAATTGAAAACCGGCAAGAAGTGAACTGATGAAAGAAACAAAGAGAGAGATTTCCTTACTACTCAAGTGACTCCTTATCCCGGGAGTCATTCGGTCGCCAGAGCCTCGTTAGTCTAAAGCAGGGTGCACCGCGTGCAGGTGAGGTTGACATTTGAGTAGGATTCCTACTCCTTGCATCCCCAACTACTCTACCACTAGCATCTCTACAAGCACTAATACTACCAACCAGAACTACTAAAAGCACTAATACTACTCAACAGCACTACAACAAGCAATACTATTACTAGGACAAGAATAAAACTATTCCTACTATAAAAACTACTACTACAAGCATTACTACTAGCCTATCTCCCTTTAGATGACCTCACTGTCCGGCCCCATAAAACAACAACTAGTACTACCTTTAACTACCACTATGACTACAACTAAAAAGAAGTAGCATTTAGCGTCAGTTAGTGGTAGTAGGTGGAAGTTAGTGGTAGTCGTAGTGGGTGGATGCGTGTGATTGAAAGGCCTGCCAGAGGCCTCACATTCATGTAGCTTACAGAGAAATTAATCTCGTGCCAGTGGCTTTGCAAAGCCTACAAAGAAACTAATCTCGTGCCAGAGGCTTTGCTAATTTTTTGCGGCTTACAAGGAAATTAATCCCGTGCCAGAGGCCGTTCATGAATGGCACCTCCAGAGGCCTCTCAATCACATGCCTTCACCCACTATGACTACCACTAGCTACCGCTAGCTGCCACTAACTAACGCAAAATACTACTACTACTACTAATAATAATAATACTACAACAACTACTACAACTACTACTACTACTAATAATAATAATAATAATAATACTACAACAACTACTACAACTACTACTAATACTACAACAACTACTAATACTTCTACAACTACTACCACTACTACCACTACTACTACTAATACTACAACTACAACAACTACTACTACCAGTACTACCAGTACTACTACTACTACTATTACTACTAACACTTCTATTAAAAGCACTACGCACTGCTGCTCTACAAAAGACAGCAAGGTTACCTTTGTTTTTTTTTTTTTTTTTTTTTTTTGCGTGGGAATGTGGGAAATCTTGCCTAAGACATTTGTGGGGGTCCGCACTCCACAATAGTGTGGGATTCTTACCCACTAAAACCCACACACCCTTCTCCCACGACGTATGTCTTCACCCCGGAACCAGTTGGGCTTTACAGTATTTCAGGGGTGTGTCATCGGAAAATACTTTTTTTTAGCGTATGGCTTTTAGTGCCGGGAGTGTCCGAGGTCATGTTCGGCTCGCCAGTTTTTGTAGCTGCTTCGAGACGGACACCCAATGGGTGAGCTACAAGTACCGTTGGGGAGGGAAGTTGGAAGGTAGCGGCTGTGGCCTATAGTTATGGACCAACGCCGGCATTTGCCTCGAAGGAAGATGGGAAACCACAGAAGACCATCTTCAAGATTGCCGGCGGGGGGATTCGAACCTCCTCGCCTACCGGATGTGAGCGACTGCCAGCAGTCATGCCGTAACGACCACGGCTAACTCACCCGGTATTCTGATATTGAGAAACGATCATATTATTTAAACTTCGTATTATATATTCTTTTCGATCCATAAAATTAAACTTCTATACAAAACTATATGTATTTTGCCATCTATTGGATCTGGGGTGAACTATGCAATGACAAGTTAGCAACGTGGGACTAAAAGTCCAAACAGTTCCGTAAACAGTTGCTAGATGGCGTTAGTGCGGTGGTAGGTTTGCATTTTATTTCGTTTAGTAGTATGGAAATCTCATTCTTTGTTTCCTTCATCAGTTCACTTATTGCCGGTTTTCAATTTAGAATATGCTCGTTAACCTACCACTAACAAGGAATTACGTTAAATGGCCAAATCTGGACACTGAACTCTCTAAAACATATTTAATGTGGCGGGAATGCGCATCTCACAATCTACGCATGCGCGAGAGCCGTAAATCTTATTTAAGTAATTGCGAACCCGAATGGCCTTAGCGGTTTGCTGATGTAAAAGCCTGGTAGAGGCCAGCCACTTTAAAGATGCTTTAGAGAGTTGAGTGGCCATATTTGGCCATTTAACGTAATAACTTGTTAATGGTAAGTTAACGGGCATATTCTAAATTGAAAACCGGCAAGAAGTGAACTGATGAAAGAAACAAAGAGAGAGATTTCCTTACTACTCAAGTGACTCCTTATCCCGGGAGTCATTCGGTCGCCAGAGCCTCGTTAGTCTAAAGCAGGGTGCACCGCGTGCAGGTGAGGTTGACATTTGAGTAGGATTCCTACTCCTTGCATCCCCAACTACTCTACCACTAGCATCTCTACAAGCACTAATACTACCAACCAGAACTACTAAAAGCACTAATACTACTCAACAGCACTACAACAAGCAATACTATTACTAGGACAAGAATAAAACTATTCCTACTATAAAAACTACTACTACAAGCATTACTACTAGCCTATCTCCCTTTAGATGACCTCACTGTCCGGCCCCATAAAACAACAACTAGTACTACCTTTAACTACCACTATGACTACAACTAAAAAGAAGTAGCATTTAGCGTCAGTTAGTGGTAGTAGGTGGAAGTTAGTGGTAGTCGTAGTGGGTGGATGCGTGTGATTGAAAGGCCTGCCAGAGGCCTCACATTCATGTAGCTTACAGAGAAATTAATCTCGTGCCAGTGGCTTTGCAAAGCCTACAAAGAAACTAATCTCGTGCCAGAGGCTTTGCTAATTTTTTGCGGCTTACAAGGAAATTAATCCCGTGCCAGAGGCCGTTCATGAATGGCACCTCCAGAGGCCTCTCAATCACATGCCTTCACCCACTATGACTACCACTAGCTACCGCTAGCTGCCACTAACTAACGCAAAATACTACTACTACTACTAATAATAATAATACTACAACAACTACTACAACTACTACTACTACTAATAATAATAATAATAATAATACTACAACAACTACTACAACTACTACTAATACTACAACAACTACTAATACTTCTACAACTACTACCACTACTACCACTACTACTACTAATACTACAACTACAACAACTACTACTACCAGTACTACCAGTACTACTACTACTACTATTACTACTAACACTTCTATTAAAAGCACTACGCACTGCTGCTCTACAAAAGACAGCAAGGTTACCTTTTTTTTTTTTTTTTTTTTTTTTTGCGTGGGAATGTGGGAAATCTTGCCTAAGACATTTGTGGGGGTCCGCACTCCACAATAGTGTGGGATTCTTACCCACTAAAACCCACACACCCTTCTCCCACGACGTATGTCTTCACCCCGGAACCAGTTGGGCTTTACAGTATTTCAGGGGTGTGTCATCGGAAAATACTTTTTTTTAGCGTATGGCTTTTAGTGCCGGGAGTGTCCGAGGTCATGTTCGGCTCGCCAGTTTTTGTAGCTGCTTCGAGACGGACACCCAATGGGTGAGCTACAAGTACCGTTGGGGAGGGAAGTTGGAAGGTAGCGGCTGTGGCCTATAGTTATGGACCAACGCCGGCATTTGCCTCGAAGGAAGATGGGAAACCACAGAAGACCATCTTCAAGATTGCCGGCGGGGGGATTCGAACCTCCTCGCCTACCGGATGTGAGCGACTGCCAGCAGTCATGCCGTAACGACCACGGCTAACTCACCCGGTATTCTGATATTGAGAAACGATCATATTATTTAAACTTCGTATTATATATTCTTTTCGATCCATAAAATTAAACTTCTATACAAAACTATATGTATTTTGCCATCTATTGGATCTGGGGTGAACTATGCAATGACAAGTTAGCAACGTGGGACTAAAAGTCCAAACAGTTCCGTAAACAGTTGCTAGATGGCGTTAGTGCGGTGGTAGGTTTGCATTTTATTTCGTTTAGTAGTATGGAAATCTCATTCTTTGTTTCCTTCATCAGTTCACTTATTGCCGGTTTTCAATTTAGAATATGCTCGTTAACCTACCACTAACAAGGAATTACGTTAAATGGCCAAATCTGGACACTGAACTCTCTAAAACATATTTAATGTGGCGGGAATGCGCATCTCACAATCTACGCATGCGCGAGAGCCGTAAATCTTATTTAAGTAATTGCGAACCCGAATGGCCTTAGCGGTTTGCTGATGTAAAAGCCTGGTAGAGGCCAGCCACTTTAAAGATGCTTTAGAGAGTTGAGTGGCCATATTTGGCCATTTAACGTAATAACTTGTTAATGGTAAGTTAACGGGCATATTCTAAATTGAAAACCGGCAAGAAGTGAACTGATGAAAGAAACAAAGAGAGAGATTTCCTTACTACTCAAGTGACTCCTTATCCCGGGAGTCATTCGGTCGCCAGAGCCTCGTTAGTCTAAAGCAGGGTGCACCGCGTGCAGGTGAGGTTGACATTTGAGTAGGATTCCTACTCCTTGCATCCCCAACTACTCTACCACTAGCATCTCTACAAGCACTAATACTACCAACCAGAACTACTAAAAGCACTAATACTACTCAACAGCACTACAACAAGCAATACTATTACTAGGACAAGAATAAAACTATTCCTACTATAAAAACTACTACTACAAGCATTACTACTAGCCTATCTCCCTTTAGATGACCTCACTGTCCGGCCCCATAAAACAACAACTAGTACTACCTTTAACTACCACTATGACTACAACTAAAAAGAAGTAGCATTTAGCGTCAGTTAGTGGTAGTAGGTGGAAGTTAGTGGTAGTCGTAGTGGGTGGATGCGTGTGATTGAAAGGCCTGCCAGAGGCCTCACATTCATGTAGCTTACAGAGAAATTAATCTCGTGCCAGTGGCTTTGCAAAGCCTACAAAGAAACTAATCTCGTGCCAGAGGCTTTGCTAATTTTTTGCGGCTTACAAGGAAATTAATCCCGTGCCAGAGGCCGTTCATGAATGGCACCTCCAGAGGCCTCTCAATCACATGCCTTCACCCACTATGACTACCACTAGCTACCGCTAGCTGCCACTAACTAACGCAAAATACTACTACTACTACTAATAATAATAATACTACAACAACTACTACAACTACTACTACTACTAATAATAATAATAATAATAATACTACAACAACTACTACAACTACTACTAATACTACAACAACTACTAATACTTCTACAACTACTACCACTACTACCACTACTACTACTAATACTACAACTACAACAACTACTACTACCAGTACTACCAGTACTACTACTACTACTATTACTACTAACACTTCTATTAAAAGCACTACGCACTGCTGCTCTACAAAAGACAGCAAGGTTACCTTTTTTTTTTTTTTTTTTTTTTTTTGCGTGGGAATGTGGGAAATCTTGCCTAAGACATTTGTGGGGGTCCGCACTCCACAATAGTGTGGGATTCTTACCCACTAAAACCCACACACCCTTCTCCCACGACGTATGTCTTCACCCCGGAACCAGTTGGGCTTTACAGTATTTCAGGGGTGTGTCATCGGAAAATACTTTTTTTTAGCGTATGGCTTTTAGTGCCGGGAGTGTCCGAGGTCATGTTCGGCTCGCCAGTTTTTGTAGCTGCTTCGAGACGGACACCCAATGGGTGAGCTACAAGTACCGTTGGGGAGGGAAGTTGGAAGGTAGCGGCTGTGGCCTATAGTTATGGACCAACGCCGGCATTTGCCTCGAAGGAAGATGGGAAACCACAGAAGACCATCTTCAAGATTGCCGGCGGGGGGATTCGAACCTCCTCGCCTACCGGATGTGAGCGACTGCCAGCAGTCATGCCGTAACGACCACGGCTAACTCACCCGGTATTCTGATATTGAGAAACGATCATATTATTTAAACTTCGTATTATATATTCTTTTCGATCCATAAAATTAAACTTCTATACAAAACTATATGTATTTTGCCATCTATTGGATCTGGGGTGAACTATGCAATGACAAGTTAGCAACGTGGGACTAAAAGTCCAAACAGTTCCGTAAACAGTTGCTAGATGGCGTTAGTGCGGTGGTAGGTTTGCATTTTATTTCGTTTAGTAGTATGGAAATCTCATTCTTTGTTTCCTTCATCAGTTCACTTATTGCCGGTTTTCAATTTAGAATATGCTCGTTAACCTACCACTAACAAGGAATTACGTTAAATGGCCAAATCTGGACACTGAACTCTCTAAAACATATTTAATGTGGCGGGAATGCGCATCTCACAATCTACGCATGCGCGAGAGCCGTAAATCTTATTTAAGTAATTGCGAACCCGAATGGCCTTAGCGGTTTGCTGATGTAAAAGCCTGGTAGAGGCCAGCCACTTTAAAGATGCTTTAGAGAGTTGAGTGGCCATATTTGGCCATTTAACGTAATAACTTGTTAATGGTAAGTTAACGGGCATATTCTAAATTGAAAACCGGCAAGAAGTGAACTGATGAAAGAAACAAAGAGAGAGATTTCCTTACTACTCAAGTGACTCCTTATCCCGGGAGTCATTCGGTCGCCAGAGCCTCGTTAGTCTAAAGCAGGGTGCACCGCGTGCAGGTGAGGTTGACATTTGAGTAGGATTCCTACTCCTTGCATCCCCAACTACTCTACCACTAGCATCTCTACAAGCACTAATACTACCAACCAGAACTACTAAAAGCACTAATACTACTCAACAGCACTACAACAAGCAATACTATTACTAGGACAAGAATAAAACTATTCCTACTATAAAAACTACTACTACAAGCATTACTACTAGCCTATCTCCCTTTAGATGACCTCACTGTCCGGCCCCATAAAACAACAACTAGTACTACCTTTAACTACCACTATGACTACAACTAAAAAGAAGTAGCATTTAGCGTCAGTTAGTGGTAGTAGGTGGAAGTTAGTGGTAGTCGTAGTGGGTGGATGCGTGTGATTGAAAGGCCTGCCAGAGGCCTCACATTCATGTAGCTTACAGAGAAATTAATCTCGTGCCAGTGGCTTTGCAAAGCCTACAAAGAAACTAATCTCGTGCCAGAGGCTTTGCTAATTTTTTGCGGCTTACAAGGAAATTAATCCCGTGCCAGAGGCCGTTCATGAATGGCACCTCCAGAGGCCTCTCAATCACATGCCTTCACCCACTATGACTACCACTAGCTACCGCTAGCTGCCACTAACTAACGCAAAATACTACTACTACTACTAATAATAATAATACTACAACAACTACTACAACTACTACTACTACTAATAATAATAATAATAATAATACTACAACAACTACTACAACTACTACTAATACTACAACAACTACTAATACTTCTACAACTACTACCACTACTACCACTACTACTACTAATACTACAACTACAACAACTACTACTACCAGTACTACCAGTACTACTACTACTACTATTACTACTAACACTTCTATTAAAAGCACTACGCACTGCTGCTCTACAAAAGACAGCAAGGTTACCTTTTTTTTTTTTTTTTTTTTTTTTTGCGTGGGAATGTGGGAAATCTTGCCTAAGACATTTGTGGGGGTCCGCACTCCACAATAGTGTGGGATTCTTACCCACTAAAACCCACACACCCTTCTCCCACGACGTATGTCTTCACCCCGGAACCAGTTGGGCTTTACAGTATTTCAGGGGTGTGTCATCGGAAAATACTTTTTTTTAGCGTATGGCTTTTAGTGCCGGGAGTGTCCGAGGTCATGTTCGGCTCGCCAGTTTTTGTAGCTGCTTCGAGACGGACACCCAATGGGTGAGCTACAAGTACCGTTGGGGAGGGAAGTTGGAAGGTAGCGGCTGTGGCCTATAGTTATGGACCAACGCCGGCATTTGCCTCGAAGGAAGATGGGAAACCACAGAAGACCATCTTCAAGATTGCCGGCGGGGGGATTCGAACCTCCTCGCCTACCGGATGTGAGCGACTGCCAGCAGTCATGCCGTAACGACCACGGCTAACTCACCCGGTATTCTGATATTGAGAAACGATCATATTATTTAAACTTCGTATTATATATTCTTTTCGATCCATAAAATTAAACTTCTATACAAAACTATATGTATTTTGCCATCTATTGGATCTGGGGTGAACTATGCAATGACAAGTTAGCAACGTGGGACTAAAAGTCCAAACAGTTCCGTAAACAGTTGCTAGATGGCGTTAGTGCGGTGGTAGGTTTGCATTTTATTTCGTTTAGTAGTATGGAAATCTCATTCTTTGTTTCCTTCATCAGTTCACTTATTGCCGGTTTTCAATTTAGAATATGCTCGTTAACCTACCACTAACAAGGAATTACGTTAAATGGCCAAATCTGGACACTGAACTCTCTAAAACATATTTAATGTGGCGGGAATGCGCATCTCACAATCTACGCATGCGCGAGAGCCGTAAATCTTATTTAAGTAATTGCGAACCCGAATGGCCTTAGCGGTTTGCTGATGTAAAATCCTGGTAGAGGCCAGCCACTTTAAAGATGCTTTAGAGAGTTGAGTGGCCATATTTGGCCATTTAACGTAATAACTTGTTAATGGTAAGTTAACGGGCATATTCTAAATTGAAAACCGGCAAGAAGTGAACTGATGAAAGAAACAAAGAGAGAGATTTCCTTACTACTCAAGTGACTCCTTATCCCGGGAGTCATTCGGTCGCCAGAGCCTCGTTAGTCTAAAGCAGGGTGCACCGCGTGCAGGTGAGGTTGACATTTGAGTAGGATTCCTACTCCTTGCATCCCCAACTACTCTACCACTAGCATCTCTACAAGCACTAATACTACCAACCAGAACTACTAAAAGCACTAATACTACTCAACAGCACTACAACAAGCAATACTATTACTAGGACAAGAATAAAACTATTCCTACTATAAAAACTACTACTACAAGCATTACTACTAGCCTATCTCCCTTTAGATGACCTCACTGTCCGGCCCCATAAAACAACAACTAGTACTACCTTTAACTACCACTATGACTACAACTAAAAAGAAGTAGCATTTAGCGTCAGTTAGTGGTAGTAGGTGGAAGTTAGTGGTAGTCGTAGTGGGTGGATGCGTGTGATTGAAAGGCCTGCCAGAGGCCTCACATTCATGTAGCTTACAGAGAAATTAATCTCGTGCCAGTGGCTTTGCAAAGCCTACAAAGAAACTAATCTCGTGCCAGAGGCTTTGCTAATTTTTTGCGGCTTACAAGGAAATTAATCCCGTGCCAGAGGCCGTTCATGAATGGCACCTCCAGAGGCCTCTCAATCACATGCCTTCACCCACTATGACTACCACTAGCTACCGCTAGCTGCCACTAACTAACGCAAAATACTACTACTACTACTAATAATAATAATACTACAACAACTACTACAACTACTACTACTACTAATAATAATAATAATAATAATACTACAACAACTACTACAACTACTACTAATACTACAACAACTACTAATACTTCTACAACTACTACCACTACTACCACTACTACTACTAATACTACAACTACAACAACTACTACTACCAGTACTACCAGTACTACTACTACTACTATTACTACTAACACTTCTATTAAAAGCACTACGCACTGCTGCTCTACAAAAGACAGCAAGGTTACCTTTGTTTTTTTTTTTTTTTTTTTTTTTTGCGTGGGAATGTGGGAAATCTTGCCTAAGACATTTGTGGGGGTCCGCACTCCACAATAGTGTGGGATTCTTACCCACTAAAACCCACACACCCTTCTCCCACGACGTATGTCTTCACCCCGGAACCAGTTGGGCTTTACAGTATTTCAGGGGTGTGTCATCGGAAAATACTTTTTTTTAGCGTATGGCTTTTAGTGCCGGGAGTGTCCGAGGTCATGTTCGGCTCGCCAGTTTTTGTAGCTGCTTCGAGACGGACACCCAATGGGTGAGCTACAAGTACCGTTGGGGAGGGAAGTTGGAAGGTAGCGGCTGTGGCCTATAGTTATGGACCAACGCCGGCATTTGCCTCGAAGGAAGATGGGAAACCACAGAAGACCATCTTCAAGATTGCCGGCGGGGGGATTCGAACCTCCTCGCCTACCGGATGTGAGCGACTGCCAGCAGTCATGCCGTAACGACCACGGCTAACTCACCCGGTATTCTGATATTGAGAAACGATCATATTATTTAAACTTCGTATTATATATTCTTTTCGATCCATAAAATTAAACTTCTATACAAAACTATATGTATTTTGCCATCTATTGGATCTGGGGTGAACTATGCAATGACAAGTTAGCAACGTGGGACTAAAAGTCCAAACAGTTCCGTAAACAGTTGCTAGATGGCGTTAGTGCGGTGGTAGGTTTGCATTTTATTTCGTTTAGTAGTATGGAAATCTCATTCTTTGTTTCCTTCATCAGTTCACTTATTGCCGGTTTTCAATTTAGAATATGCTCGTTAACCTACCACTAACAAGGAATTACGTTAAATGGCCAAATCTGGACACTGAACTCTCTAAAACATATTTAATGTGGCGGGAATGCGCATCTCACAATCTACGCATGCGCGAGAGCCGTAAATCTTATTTAAGTAATTGCGAACCCGAATGGCCTTAGCGGTTTGCTGATGTAAAAGCCTGGTAGAGGCCAGCCACTTTAAAGATGCTTTAGAGAGTTGAGTGGCCATATTTGGCCATTTAACGTAATAACTTGTTAATGGTAAGTTAACGGGCATATTCTAAATTGAAAACCGGCAAGAAGTGAACTGATGAAAGAAACAAAGAGAGAGATTTCCTTACTACTCAAGTGACTCCTTATCCCGGGAGTCATTCGGTCGCCAGAGCCTCGTTAGTCTAAAGCAGGGTGCACCGCGTGCAGGTGAGGTTGACATTTGAGTAGGATTCCTACTCCTTGCATCCCCAACTACTCTACCACTAGCATCTCTACAAGCACTAATACTACCAACCAGAACTACTAAAAGCACTAATACTACTCAACAGCACTACAACAAGCAATACTATTACTAGGACAAGAATAAAACTATTCCTACTATAAAAACTACTACTACAAGCATTACTACTAGCCTATCTCCCTTTAGATGACCTCACTGTCCGGCCCCATAAAACAACAACTAGTACTACCTTTAACTACCACTATGACTACAACTAAAAAGAAGTAGCATTTAGCGTCAGTTAGTGGTAGTAGGTGGAAGTTAGTGGTAGTCGTAGTGGGTGGATGCGTGTGATTGAAAGGCCTGCCAGAGGCCTCACATTCATGTAGCTTACAGAGAAATTAATCTCGTGCCAGTGGCTTTGCAAAGCCTACAAAGAAACTAATCTCGTGCCAGAGGCTTTGCTAATTTTTTGCGGCTTACAAGGAAATTAATCCCGTGCCAGAGGCCGTTCATGAATGGCACCTCCAGAGGCCTCTCAATCACATGCCTTCACCCACTATGACTACCACTAGCTACCGCTAGCTGCCACTAACTAACGCAAAATACTACTACTACTACTAATAATAATAATACTACAACAACTACTACAACTACTACTACTACTAATAATAATAATAATAATAATACTACAACAACTACTACAACTACTACTAATACTACAACAACTACTAATACTTCTACAACTACTACCACTACTACCACTACTACTACTAATACTACAACTACAACAACTACTACTACCAGTACTACCAGTACTACTACTACTACTATTACTACTAACACTTCTATTAAAAGCACTACGCACTGCTGCTCTACAAAAGACAGCAAGGTTACCTTTTTTTTTTTTTTTTTTTTTTTTTGCGTGGGAATGTGGGAAATCTTGCCTAAGACATTTGTGGGGGTCCGCACTCCACAATAGTGTGGGATTCTTACCCACTAAAACCCACACACCCTTCTCCCACGACGTATGTCTTCACCCCGGAACCAGTTGGGCTTTACAGTATTTCAGGGGTGTGTCATCGGAAAATACTTTTTTTTAGCGTATGGCTTTTAGTGCCGGGAGTGTCCGAGGTCATGTTCGGCTCGCCAGTTTTTGTAGCTGCTTCGAGACGGACACCCAATGGGTGAGCTACAAGTACCGTTGGGGAGGGAAGTTGGAAGGTAGCGGCTGTGGCCTATAGTTATGGACCAACGCCGGCATTTGCCTCGAAGGAAGATGGGAAACCACAGAAGACCATCTTCAAGATTGCCGGCGGGGGGATTCGAACCTCCTCGCCTACCGGATGTGAGCGACTGCCAGCAGTCATGCCGTAACGACCACGGCTAACTCACCCGGTATTCTGATATTGAGAAACGATCATATTATTTAAACTTCGTATTATATATTCTTTTCGATCCATAAAATTAAACTTCTATACAAAACTATATGTATTTTGCCATCTATTGGATCTGGGGTGAACTATGCAATGACAAGTTAGCAACGTGGGACTAAAAGTCCAAACAGTTCCGTAAACAGTTGCTAGATGGCGTTAGTGCGGTGGTAGGTTTGCATTTTATTTCGTTTAGTAGTATGGAAATCTCATTCTTTGTTTCCTTCATCAGTTCACTTATTGCCGGTTTTCAATTTAGAATATGCTCGTTAACCTACCACTAACAAGGAATTACGTTAAATGGCCAAATCTGGACACTGAACTCTCTAAAACATATTTAATGTGGCGGGAATGCGCATCTCACAATCTACGCATGCGCGAGAGCCGTAAATCTTATTTAAGTAATTGCGAACCCGAATGGCCTTAGCGGTTTGCTGATGTAAAAGCCTGGTAGAGGCCAGCCACTTTAAAGATGCTTTAGAGAGTTGAGTGGCCATATTTGGCCATTTAACGTAATAACTTGTTAATGGTAAGTTAACGGGCATATTCTAAATTGAAAACCGGCAAGAAGTGAACTGATGAAAGAAACAAAGAGAGAGATTTCCTTACTACTCAAGTGACTCCTTATCCCGGGAGTCATTCGGTCGCCAGAGCCTCGTTAGTCTAAAGCAGGGTGCACCGCGTGCAGGTGAGGTTGACATTTGAGTAGGATTCCTACTCCTTGCATCCCCAACTACTCTACCACTAGCATCTCTACAAGCACTAATACTACCAACCAGAACTACTAAAAGCACTAATACTACTCAACAGCACTACAACAAGCAATACTATTACTAGGACAAGAATAAAACTATTCCTACTATAAAAACTACTACTACAAGCATTACTACTAGCCTATCTCCCTTTAGATGACCTCACTGTCCGGCCCCATAAAACAACAACTAGTACTACCTTTAACTACCACTATGACTACAACTAAAAAGAAGTAGCATTTAGCGTCAGTTAGTGGTAGTAGGTGGAAGTTAGTGGTAGTCGTAGTGGGTGGATGCGTGTGATTGAAAGGCCTGCCAGAGGCCTCACATTCATGTAGCTTACAGAGAAATTAATCTCGTGCCAGTGGCTTTGCAAAGCCTACAAAGAAACTAATCTCGTGCCAGAGGCTTTGCTAATTTTTTGCGGCTTACAAGGAAATTAATCCCGTGCCAGAGGCCGTTCATGAATGGCACCTCCAGAGGCCTCTCAATCACATGCCTTCACCCACTATGACTACCACTAGCTACCGCTAGCTGCCACTAACTAACGCAAAATACTACTACTACTACTAATAATAATAATACTACAACAACTACTACAACTACTACTACTACTAATAATAATAATAATAATAATACTACAACAACTACTACAACTACTACTAATACTACAACAACTACTAATACTTCTACAACTACTACCACTACTACCACTACTACTACTACAACTACAACAACTACTACTACCAGTACTACCAGTACTACTACTACTACTATTACTACTAACACTTCTATTAAAAGCACTACGCACTGCTGCTCTACAAAAGACAGCAAGGTTACCTTTTTTTTTTTTTTTTTTTTTTTTTGCGTGGGAATGTGGGAAATCTTGCCTAAGACATTTGTGGGGGTCCGCACTCCACAATAGTGTGGGATTCTTACCCACTAAAACCCACACACCCTTCTCCCACGACGTATGTCTTCACCCCGGAACCAGTTGGGCTTTACAGTATTTCAGGGGTGTGTCATCGGAAAATACTTTTTTTTAGCGTATGGCTTTTAGTGCCGGGAGTGTCCGAGGTCATGTTCGGCTCGCCAGTTTTTGTAGCTGCTTCGAGACGGACACCCAATGGGTGAGCTACAAGTACCGTTGGGGAGGGAAGTTGGAAGGTAGCGGCTGTGGCCTATAGTTATGGACCAACGCCGGCATTTGCCTCGAAGGAAGATGGGAAACCACAGAAGACCATCTTCAAGATTGCCGGCGGGGGGATTCGAACCTCCTCGCCTACCGGATGTGAGCGACTGCCAGCAGTCATGCCGTAACGACCACGGCTAACTCACCCGGTATTCTGATATTGAGAAACGATCATATTATTTAAACTTCGTATTATATATTCTTTTCGATCCATAAAATTAAACTTCTATACAAAACTATATGTATTTTGCCATCTATTGGATCTGGGGTGAACTATGCAATGACAAGTTAGCAACGTGGGACTAAAAGTCCAAACAGTTCCGTAAACAGTTGCTAGATGGCGTTAGTGCGGTGGTAGGTTTGCATTTTATTTCGTTTAGTAGTATGGAAATCTCATTCTTTGTTTCCTTCATCAGTTCACTTATTGCCGGTTTTCAATTTAGAATATGCTCGTTAACCTACCACTAACAAGGAATTACGTTAAATGGCCAAATCTGGACACTGAACTCTCTAAAACATATTTAATGTGGCGGGAATGCGCATCTCACAATCTACGCATGCGCGAGAGCCGTAAATCTTATTTAAGTAATTGCGAACCCGAATGGCCTTAGCGGTTTGCTGATGTAAAAGCCTGGTAGAGGCCAGCCACTTTAAAGATGCTTTAGAGAGTTGAGTGGCCATATTTGGCCATTTAACGTAATAACTTGTTAATGGTAAGTTAACGGGCATATTCTAAATTGAAAACCGGCAAGAAGTGAACTGATGAAAGAAACAAAGAGAGAGATTTCCTTACTACTCAAGTGACTCCTTATCCCGGGAGTCATTCGGTCGCCAGAGCCTCGTTAGTCTAAAGCAGGGTGCACCGCGTGCAGGTGAGGTTGACATTTGAGTAGGATTCCTACTCCTTGCATCCCCAACTACTCTACCACTAGCATCTCTACAAGCACTAATACTACCAACCAGAACTACTAAAAGCACTAATACTACTCAACAGCACTACAACAAGCAATACTATTACTAGGACAAGAATAAAACTATTCCTACTATAAAAACTACTACTACAAGCATTACTACTAGCCTATCTCCCTTTAGATGACCTCACTGTCCGGCCCCATAAAACAACAACTAGTACTACCTTTAACTACCACTATGACTACAACTAAAAAGAAGTAGCATTTAGCGTCAGTTAGTGGTAGTAGGTGGAAGTTAGTGGTAGTCGTAGTGGGTGGATGCGTGTGATTGAAAGGCCTGCCAGAGGCCTCACATTCATGTAGCTTACAGAGAAATTAATCTCGTGCCAGTGGCTTTGCAAAGCCTACAAAGAAACTAATCTCGTGCCAGAGGCTTTGCTAATTTTTTGCGGCTTACAAGGAAATTAATCCCGTGCCAGAGGCCGTTCATGAATGGCACCTCCAGAGGCCTCTCAATCACATGCCTTCACCCACTATGACTACCACTAGCTACCGCTAGCTGCCACTAACTAACGCAAAATACTACTACTACTACTAATAATAATAATACTACAACAACTACTACAACTACTACTACTACTAATAATAATAATAATAATAATACTACAACAACTACTACAACTACTACTAATACTACAACAACTACTAATACTTCTACAACTACTACCACTACTACCACTACTACTACTAATACTACAACTACAACAACTACTACTACCAGTACTACCAGTACTACTACTACTACTATTACTACTAACACTTCTATTAAAAGCACTACGCACTGCTGCTCTACAAAAGACAGCAAGGTTACCTTTTTTTTTTTTTTTTTTTTTTTTTGCGTGGGAATGTGGGAAATCTTGCCTAAGACATTTGTGGGGGTCCGCACTCCACAATAGTGTGGGATTCTTACCCACTAAAACCCACACACCCTTCTCCCACGACGTATGTCTTCACCCCGGAACCAGTTGGGCTTTACAGTATTTCAGGGGTGTGTCATCGGAAAATACTTTTTTTTAGCGTATGGCTTTTAGTGCCGGGAGTGTCCGAGGTCATGTTCGGCTCGCCAGTTTTTGTAGCTGCTTCGAGACGGACACCCAATGGGTGAGCTACAAGTACCGTTGGGGAGGGAAGTTGGAAGGTAGCGGCTGTGGCCTATAGTTATGGACCAACGCCGGCATTTGCCTCGAAGGAAGATGGGAAACCACAGAAGACCATCTTCAAGATTGCCGGCGGGGGGATTCGAACCTCCTCGCCTACCGGATGTGAGCGACTGCCAGCAGTCATGCCGTAACGACCACGGCTAACTCACCCGGTATTCTGATATTGAGAAACGATCATATTATTTAAACTTCGTATTATATATTCTTTTCGATCCATAAAATTAAACTTCTATACAAAACTATATGTATTTTGCCATCTATTGGATCTGGGGTGAACTATGCAATGACAAGTTAGCAACGTGGGACTAAAAGTCCAAACAGTTCCGTAAACAGTTGCTAGATGGCGTTAGTGCGGTGGTAGGTTTGCATTTTATTTCGTTTAGTAGTATGGAAATCTCATTCTTTGTTTCCTTCATCAGTTCACTTATTGCCGGTTTTCAATTTAGAATATGCTCGTTAACCTACCACTAACAAGGAATTACGTTAAATGGCCAAATCTGGACACTGAACTCTCTAAAACATATTTAATGTGGCGGGAATGCGCATCTCACAATCTACGCATGCGCGAGAGCCGTAAATCTTATTTAAGTAATTGCGAACCCGAATGGCCTTAGCGGTTTGCTGATGTAAAATCCTGGTAGAGGCCAGCCACTTTAAAGATGCTTTAGAGAGTTGAGTGGCCATATTTGGCCATTTAACGTAATAACTTGTTAATGGTAAGTTAACGGGCATATTCTAAATTGAAAACCGGCAAGAAGTGAACTGATGAAAGAAACAAAGAGAGAGATTTCCTTACTACTCAAGTGACTCCTTATCCCGGGAGTCATTCGGTCGCCAGAGCCTCGTTAGTCTAAAGCAGGGTGCACCGCGTGCAGGTGAGGTTGACATTTGAGTAGGATTCCTACTCCTTGCATCCCCAACTACTCTACCACTAGCATCTCTACAAGCACTAATACTACCAACCAGAACTACTAAAAGCACTAATACTACTCAACAGCACTACAACAAGCAATACTATTACTAGGACAAGAATAAAACTATTCCTACTATAAAAACTACTACTACAAGCATTACTACTAGCCTATCTCCCTTTAGATGACCTCACTGTCCGGCCCCATAAAACAACAACTAGTACTACCTTTAACTACCACTATGACTACAACTAAAAAGAAGTAGCATTTAGCGTCAGTTAGTGGTAGTAGGTGGAAGTTAGTGGTAGTCGTAGTGGGTGGATGCGTGTGATTGAAAGGCCTGCCAGAGGCCTCACATTCATGTAGCTTACAGAGAAATTAATCTCGTGCCAGTGGCTTTGCAAAGCCTACAAAGAAACTAATCTCGTGCCAGAGGCTTTGCTAATTTTTTGCGGCTTACAAGGAAATTAATCCCGTGCCAGAGGCCGTTCATGAATGGCACCTCCAGAGGCCTCTCAATCACATGCCTTCACCCACTATGACTACCACTAGCTACCGCTAGCTGCCACTAACTAACGCAAAATACTACTACTACTACTAATAATAATAATACTACAACAACTACTACAACTACTACTACTACTAATAATAATAATAATAATAATACTACAACAACTACTACAACTACTACTAATACTACAACAACTACTAATACTTCTACAACTACTACCACTACTACCACTACTACTACTAATACTACAACTACAACAACTACTACTACCAGTACTACCAGTACTACTACTACTACTATTACTACTAACACTTCTATTAAAAGCACTACGCACTGCTGCTCTACAAAAGACAGCAAGGTTACCTTTGTTTTTTTTTTTTTTTTTTTTTTTTGCGTGGGAATGTGGGAAATCTTGCCTAAGACATTTGTGGGGGTCCGCACTCCACAATAGTGTGGGATTCTTACCCACTAAAACCCACACACCCTTCTCCCACGACGTATGTCTTCACCCCGGAACCAGTTGGGCTTTACAGTATTTCAGGGGTGTGTCATCGGAAAATACTTTTTTTTAGCGTATGGCTTTTAGTGCCGGGAGTGTCCGAGGTCATGTTCGGCTCGCCAGTTTTTGTAGCTGCTTCGAGACGGACACCCAATGGGTGAGCTACAAGTACCGTTGGGGAGGGAAGTTGGAAGGTAGCGGCTGTGGCCTATAGTTATGGACCAACGCCGGCATTTGCCTCGAAGGAAGATGGGAAACCACAGAAGACCATCTTCAAGATTGCCGGCGGGGGGATTCGAACCTCCTCGCCTACCGGATGTGAGCGACTGCCAGCAGTCATGCCGTAACGACCACGGCTAACTCACCCGGTATTCTGATATTGAGAAACGATCATATTATTTAAACTTCGTATTATATATTCTTTTCGATCCATAAAATTAAACTTCTATACAAAACTATATGTATTTTGCCATCTATTGGATCTGGGGTGAACTATGCAATGACAAGTTAGCAACGTGGGACTAAAAGTCCAAACAGTTCCGTAAACAGTTGCTAGATGGCGTTAGTGCGGTGGTAGGTTTGCATTTTATTTCGTTTAGTAGTATGGAAATCTCATTCTTTGTTTCCTTCATCAGTTCACTTATTGCCGGTTTTCAATTTAGAATATGCTCGTTAACCTACCACTAACAAGGAATTACGTTAAATGGCCAAATCTGGACACTGAACTCTCTAAAACATATTTAATGTGGCGGGAATGCGCATCTCACAATCTACGCATGCGCGAGAGCCGTAAATCTTATTTAAGTAATTGCGAACCCGAATGGCCTTAGCGGTTTGCTGATGTAAAAGCCTGGTAGAGGCCAGCCACTTTAAAGATGCTTTAGAGAGTTGAGTGGCCATATTTGGCCATTTAACGTAATAACTTGTTAATGGTAAGTTAACGGGCATATTCTAAATTGAAAACCGGCAAGAAGTGAACTGATGAAAGAAACAAAGAGAGAGATTTCCTTACTACTCAAGTGACTCCTTATCCCGGGAGTCATTCGGTCGCCAGAGCCTCGTTAGTCTAAAGCAGGGTGCACCGCGTGCAGGTGAGGTTGACATTTGAGTAGGATTCCTACTCCTTGCATCCCCAACTACTCTACCACTAGCATCTCTACAAGCACTAATACTACCAACCAGAACTACTAAAAGCACTAATACTACTCAACAGCACTACAACAAGCAATACTATTACTAGGACAAGAATAAAACTATTCCTACTATAAAAACTACTACTACAAGCATTACTACTAGCCTATCTCCCTTTAGATGACCTCACTGTCCGGCCCCATAAAACAACAACTAGTACTACCTTTAACTACCACTATGACTACAACTAAAAAGAAGTAGCATTTAGCGTCAGTTAGTGGTAGTAGGTGGAAGTTAGTGGTAGTCGTAGTGGGTGGATGCGTGTGATTGAAAGGCCTGCCAGAGGCCTCACATTCATGTAGCTTACAGAGAAATTAATCTCGTGCCAGTGGCTTTGCAAAGCCTACAAAGAAACTAATCTCGTGCCAGAGGCTTTGCTAATTTTTTGCGGCTTACAAGGAAATTAATCCCGTGCCAGAGGCCGTTCATGAATGGCACCTCCAGAGGCCTCTCAATCACATGCCTTCACCCACTATGACTACCACTAGCTACCGCTAGCTGCCACTAACTAACGCAAAATACTACTACTACTACTAATAATAATAATACTACAACAACTACTACAACTACTACTACTACTAATAATAATAATAATAATAATACTACAACAACTACTACAACTACTACTAATACTACAACAACTACTAATACTTCTACAACTACTACCACTACTACCACTACTACTACTAATACTACAACTACAACAACTACTACTACCAGTACTACCAGTACTACTACTACTACTATTACTACTAACACTTCTATTAAAAGCACTACGCACTGCTGCTCTACAAAAGACAGCAAGGTTACCTTTTTTTTTTTTTTTTTTTTTTTTTGCGTGGGAATGTGGGAAATCTTGCCTAAGACATTTGTGGGGGTCCGCACTCCACAATAGTGTGGGATTCTTACCCACTAAAACCCACACACCCTTCTCCCACGACGTATGTCTTCACCCCGGAACCAGTTGGGCTTTACAGTATTTCAGGGGTGTGTCATCGGAAAATACTTTTTTTTAGCGTATGGCTTTTAGTGCCGGGAGTGTCCGAGGTCATGTTCGGCTCGCCAGTTTTTGTAGCTGCTTCGAGACGGACACCCAATGGGTGAGCTACAAGTACCGTTGGGGAGGGAAGTTGGAAGGTAGCGGCTGTGGCCTATAGTTATGGACCAACGCCGGCATTTGCCTCGAAGGAAGATGGGAAACCACAGAAGACCATCTTCAAGATTGCCGGCGGGGGGATTCGAACCTCCTCGCCTACCGGATGTGAGCGACTGCCAGCAGTCATGCCGTAACGACCACGGCTAACTCACCCGGTATTCTGATATTGAGAAACGATCATATTATTTAAACTTCGTATTATATATTCTTTTCGATCCATAAAATTAAACTTCTATACAAAACTATATGTATTTTGCCATCTATTGGATCTGGGGTGAACTATGCAATGACAAGTTAGCAACGTGGGACTAAAAGTCCAAACAGTTCCGTAAACAGTTGCTAGATGGCGTTAGTGCGGTGGTAGGTTTGCATTTTATTTCGTTTAGTAGTATGGAAATCTCATTCTTTGTTTCCTTCATCAGTTCACTTATTGCCGGTTTTCAATTTAGAATATGCTCGTTAACCTACCACTAACAAGGAATTACGTTAAATGGCCAAATCTGGACACTGAACTCTCTAAAACATATTTAATGTGGCGGGAATGCGCATCTCACAATCTACGCATGCGCGAGAGCCGTAAATCTTATTTAAGTAATTGCGAACCCGAATGGCCTTAGCGGTTTGCTGATGTAAAAGCCTGGTAGAGGCCAGCCACTTTAAAGATGCTTTAGAGAGTTGAGTGGCCATATTTGGCCATTTAACGTAATAACTTGTTAATGGTAAGTTAACGGGCATATTCTAAATTGAAAACCGGCAAGAAGTGAACTGATGAAAGAAACAAAGAGAGAGATTTCCTTACTACTCAAGTGACTCCTTATCCCGGGAGTCATTCGGTCGCCAGAGCCTCGTTAGTCTAAAGCAGGGTGCACCGCGTGCAGGTGAGGTTGACATTTGAGTAGGATTCCTACTCCTTGCATCCCCAACTACTCTACCACTAGCATCTCTACAAGCACTAATACTACCAACCAGAACTACTAAAAGCACTAATACTACTCAACAGCACTACAACAAGCAATACTATTACTAGGACAAGAATAAAACTATTCCTACTATAAAAACTACTACTACAAGCATTACTACTAGCCTATCTCCCTTTAGATGACCTCACTGTCCGGCCCCATAAAACAACAACTAGTACTACCTTTAACTACCACTATGACTACAACTAAAAAGAAGTAGCATTTAGCGTCAGTTAGTGGTAGTAGGTGGAAGTTAGTGGTAGTCGTAGTGGGTGGATGCGTGTGATTGAAAGGCCTGCCAGAGGCCTCACATTCATGTAGCTTACAGAGAAATTAATCTCGTGCCAGTGGCTTTGCAAAGCCTACAAAGAAACTAATCTCGTGCCAGAGGCTTTGCTAATTTTTTGCGGCTTACAAGGAAATTAATCCCGTGCCAGAGGCCGTTCATGAATGGCACCTCCAGAGGCCTCTCAATCACATGCCTTCACCCACTATGACTACCACTAGCTACCGCTAGCTGCCACTAACTAACGCAAAATACTACTACTACTACTAATAATAATAATACTACAACAACTACTACAACTACTACTACTACTAATAATAATAATAATAATAATACTACAACAACTACTACAACTACTACTAATACTACAACAACTACTAATACTTCTACAACTACTACCACTACTACCACTACTACTACTAATACTACAACTACAACAACTACTACTACCAGTACTACCAGTACTACTACTACTACTATTACTACTAACACTTCTATTAAAAGCACTACGCACTGCTGCTCTACAAAAGACAGCAAGGTTACCTTTTTTTTTTTTTTTTTTTTTTTTTGCGTGGGAATGTGGGAAATCTTGCCTAAGACATTTGTGGGGGTCCGCACTCCACAATAGTGTGGGATTCTTACCCACTAAAACCCACACACCCTTCTCCCACGACGTATGTCTTCACCCCGGAACCAGTTGGGCTTTACAGTATTTCAGGGGTGTGTCATCGGAAAATACTTTTTTTTAGCGTATGGCTTTTAGTGCCGGGAGTGTCCGAGGTCATGTTCGGCTCGCCAGTTTTTGTAGCTGCTTCGAGACGGACACCCAATGGGTGAGCTACAAGTACCGTTGGGGAGGGAAGTTGGAAGGTAGCGGCTGTGGCCTATAGTTATGGACCAACGCCGGCATTTGCCTCGAAGGAAGATGGGAAACCACAGAAGACCATCTTCAAGATTGCCGGCGGGGGGATTCGAACCTCCTCGCCTACCGGATGTGAGCGACTGCCAGCAGTCATGCCGTAACGACCACGGCTAACTCACCCGGTATTCTGATATTGAGAAACGATCATATTATTTAAACTTCGTATTATATATTCTTTTCGATCCATAAAATTAAACTTCTATACAAAACTATATGTATTTTGCCATCTATTGGATCTGGGGTGAACTATGCAATGACAAGTTAGCAACGTGGGACTAAAAGTCCAAACAGTTCCGTAAACAGTTGCTAGATGGCGTTAGTGCGGTGGTAGGTTTGCATTTTATTTCGTTTAGTAGTATGGAAATCTCATTCTTTGTTTCCTTCATCAGTTCACTTATTGCCGGTTTTCAATTTAGAATATGCTCGTTAACCTACCACTAACAAGGAATTACGTTAAATGGCCAAATCTGGACACTGAACTCTCTAAAACATATTTAATGTGGCGGGAATGCGCATCTCACAATCTACGCATGCGCGAGAGCCGTAAATCTTATTTAAGTAATTGCGAACCCGAATGGCCTTAGCGGTTTGCTGATGTAAAAGCCTGGTAGAGGCCAGCCACTTTAAAGATGCTTTAGAGAGTTGAGTGGCCATATTTGGCCATTTAACGTAATAACTTGTTAATGGTAAGTTAACGGGCATATTCTAAATTGAAAACCGGCAAGAAGTGAACTGATGAAAGAAACAAAGAGAGAGATTTCCTTACTACTCAAGTGACTCCTTATCCCGGGAGTCATTCGGTCGCCAGAGCCTCGTTAGTCTAAAGCAGGGTGCACCGCGTGCAGGTGAGGTTGACATTTGAGTAGGATTCCTACTCCTTGCATCCCCAACTACTCTACCACTAGCATCTCTACAAGCACTAATACTACCAACCAGAACTACTAAAAGCACTAATACTACTCAACAGCACTACAACAAGCAATACTATTACTAGGACAAGAATAAAACTATTCCTACTATAAAAACTACTACTACAAGCATTACTACTAGCCTATCTCCCTTTAGATGACCTCACTGTCCGGCCCCATAAAACAACAACTAGTACTACCTTTAACTACCACTATGACTACAACTAAAAAGAAGTAGCATTTAGCGTCAGTTAGTGGTAGTAGGTGGAAGTTAGTGGTAGTCGTAGTGGGTGGATGCGTGTGATTGAAAGGCCTGCCAGAGGCCTCACATTCATGTAGCTTACAGAGAAATTAATCTCGTGCCAGTGGCTTTGCAAAGCCTACAAAGAAACTAATCTCGTGCCAGAGGCTTTGCTAATTTTTTGCGGCTTACAAGGAAATTAATCCCGTGCCAGAGGCCGTTCATGAATGGCACCTCCAGAGGCCTCTCAATCACATGCCTTCACCCACTATGACTACCACTAGCTACCGCTAGCTGCCACTAACTAACGCAAAATACTACTACTACTACTAATAATAATAATACTACAACAACTACTACAACTACTACTACTACTAATAATAATAATAATAATAATACTACAACAACTACTACAACTACTACTAATACTACAACAACTACTAATACTTCTACAACTACTACCACTACTACCACTACTACTACTAATACTACAACTACAACAACTACTACTACCAGTACTACCAGTACTACTACTATTACTACTAACACTTCTATTAAAAGCACTACGCACTGCTGCTCTACAAAAGACAGCAAGGTTACCTTTTTTTTTTTTTTTTTTTTTTTTTGCGTGGGAATGTGGGAAATCTTGCCTAAGACATTTGTGGGGGTCCGCACTCCACAATAGTGTGGGATTCTTACCCACTAAAACCCACACACCCTTCTCCCACGACGTATGTCTTCACCCCGGAACCAGTTGGGCTTTACAGTATTTCAGGGGTGTGTCATCGGAAAATACTTTTTTTTAGCGTATGGCTTTTAGTGCCGGGAGTGTCCGAGGTCATGTTCGGCTCGCCAGTTTTTGTAGCTGCTTCGAGACGGACACCCAATGGGTGAGCTACAAGTACCGTTGGGGAGGGAAGTTGGAAGGTAGCGGCTGTGGCCTATAGTTATGGACCAACGCCGGCATTTGCCTCGAAGGAAGATGGGAAACCACAGAAGACCATCTTCAAGATTGCCGGCGGGGGGATTCGAACCTCCTCGCCTACCGGATGTGAGCGACTGCCAGCAGTCATGCCGTAACGACCACGGCTAACTCACCCGGTATTCTGATATTGAGAAACGATCATATTATTTAAACTTCGTATTATATATTCTTTTCGATCCATAAAATTAAACTTCTATACAAAACTATATGTATTTTGCCATCTATTGGATCTGGGGTGAACTATGCAATGACAAGTTAGCAACGTGGGACTAAAAGTCCAAACAGTTCCGTAAACAGTTGCTAGATGGCGTTAGTGCGGTGGTAGGTTTGCATTTTATTTCGTTTAGTAGTATGGAAATCTCATTCTTTGTTTCCTTCATCAGTTCACTTATTGCCGGTTTTCAATTTAGAATATGCTCGTTAACCTACCACTAACAAGGAATTACGTTAAATGGCCAAATCTGGACACTGAACTCTCTAAAACATATTTAATGTGGCGGGAATGCGCATCTCACAATCTACGCATGCGCGAGAGCCGTAAATCTTATTTAAGTAATTGCGAACCCGAATGGCCTTAGCGGTTTGCTGATGTAAAAGCCTGGTAGAGGCCAGCCACTTTAAAGATGCTTTAGAGAGTTGAGTGGCCATATTTGGCCATTTAACGTAATAACTTGTTAATGGTAAGTTAACGGGCATATTCTAAATTGAAAACCGGCAAGAAGTGAACTGATGAAAGAAACAAAGAGAGAGATTTCCTTACTACTCAAGTGACTCCTTATCCCGGGAGTCATTCGGTCGCCAGAGCCTCGTTAGTCTAAAGCAGGGTGCACCGCGTGCAGGTGAGGTTGACATTTGAGTAGGATTCCTACTCCTTGCATCCCCAACTACTCTACCACTAGCATCTCTACAAGCACTAATACTACCAACCAGAACTACTAAAAGCACTAATACTACTCAACAGCACTACAACAAGCAATACTATTACTAGGACAAGAATAAAACTATTCCTACTATAAAAACTACTACTACAAGCATTACTACTAGCCTATCTCCCTTTAGATGACCTCACTGTCCGGCCCCATAAAACAACAACTAGTACTACCTTTAACTACCACTATGACTACAACTAAAAAGAAGTAGCATTTAGCGTCAGTTAGTGGTAGTAGGTGGAAGTTAGTGGTAGTCGTAGTGGGTGGATGCGTGTGATTGAAAGGCCTGCCAGAGGCCTCACATTCATGTAGCTTACAGAGAAATTAATCTCGTGCCAGTGGCTTTGCAAAGCCTACAAAGAAACTAATCTCGTGCCAGAGGCTTTGCTAATTTTTTGCGGCTTACAAGGAAATTAATCCCGTGCCAGAGGCCGTTCATGAATGGCACCTCCAGAGGCCTCTCAATCACATGCCTTCACCCACTATGACTACCACTAGCTACCGCTAGCTGCCACTAACTAACGCAAAATACTACTACTACTACTAATAATAATAATACTACAACAACTACTACAACTACTACTACTACTAATAATAATAATAATAATAATACTACAACAACTACTACAACTACTACTAATACTACAACAACTACTAATACTTCTACAACTACTACCACTACTACCACTACTACTACTAATACTACAACTACAACAACTACTACTACCAGTACTACCAGTACTACTACTACTACTATTACTACTAACACTTCTATTAAAAGCACTACGCACTGCTGCTCTACAAAAGACAGCAAGGTTACCTTTTTTTTTTTTTTTTTTTGCGTGGGAATGTGGGAAATCTTGCCTAAGACATTTGTGGGGGTCCGCACTCCACAATAGTGTGGGATTCTTACCCACTAAAACCCACACACCCTTCTCCCACGACGTATGTCTTCACCCCGGAACCAGTTGGGCTTTACAGTATTTCAGGGGTGTGTCATCGGAAAATACTTTTTTTTAGCGTATGGCTTTTAGTGCCGGGAGTGTCCGAGGTCATGTTCGGCTCGCCAGTTTTTGTAGCTGCTTCGAGACGGACACCCAATGGGTGAGCTACAAGTACCGTTGGGGAGGGAAGTTGGAAGGTAGCGGCTGTGGCCTATAGTTATGGACCAACGCCGGCATTTGCCTCGAAGGAAGATGGGAAACCACAGAAGACCATCTTCAAGATTGCCGGCGGGGGGATTCGAACCTCCTCGCCTACCGGATGTGAGCGACTGCCAGCAGTCATGCCGTAACGACCACGGCTAACTCACCCGGTATTCTGATATTGAGAAACGATCATATTATTTAAACTTCGTATTATATATTCTTTTCGATCCATAAAATTAAACTTCTATACAAAACTATATGTATTTTGCCATCTATTGGATCTGGGGTGAACTATGCAATGACAAGTTAGCAACGTGGGACTAAAAGTCCAAACAGTTCCGTAAACAGTTGCTAGATGGCGTTAGTGCGGTGGTAGGTTTGCATTTTATTTCGTTTAGTAGTATGGAAATCTCATTCTTTGTTTCCTTCATCAGTTCACTTATTGCCGGTTTTCAATTTAGAATATGCTCGTTAACCTACCACTAACAAGGAATTACGTTAAATGGCCAAATCTGGACACTGAACTCTCTAAAACATATTTAATGTGGCGGGAATGCGCATCTCACAATCTACGCATGCGCGAGAGCCGTAAATCTTATTTAAGTAATTGCGAACCCGAATGGCCTTAGCGGTTTGCTGATGTAAAAGCCTGGTAGAGGCCAGCCACTTTAAAGATGCTTTAGAGAGTTGAGTGGCCATATTTGGCCATTTAACGTAATAACTTGTTAATGGTAAGTTAACGGGCATATTCTAAATTGAAAACCGGCAAGAAGTGAACTGATGAAAGAAACAAAGAGAGAGATTTCCTTACTACTCAAGTGACTCCTTATCCCGGGAGTCATTCGGTCGCCAGAGCCTCGTTAGTCTAAAGCAGGGTGCACCGCGTGCAGGTGAGGTTGACATTTGAGTAGGATTCCTACTCCTTGCATCCCCAACTACTCTACCACTAGCATCTCTACAAGCACTAATACTACCAACCAGAACTACTAAAAGCACTAATACTACTCAACAGCACTACAACAAGCAATACTATTACTAGGACAAGAATAAAACTATTCCTACTATAAAAACTACTACTACAAGCATTACTACTAGCCTATCTCCCTTTAGATGACCTCACTGTCCGGCCCCATAAAACAACAACTAGTACTACCTTTAACTACCACTATGACTACAACTAAAAAGAAGTAGCATTTAGCGTCAGTTAGTGGTAGTAGGTGGAAGTTAGTGGTAGTCGTAGTGGGTGGATGCGTGTGATTGAAAGGCCTGCCAGAGGCCTCACATTCATGTAGCTTACAGAGAAATTAATCTCGTGCCAGTGGCTTTGCAAAGCCTACAAAGAAACTAATCTCGTGCCAGAGGCTTTGCTAATTTTTTGCGGCTTACAAGGAAATTAATCCCGTGCCAGAGGCCGTTCATGAATGGCACCTCCAGAGGCCTCTCAATCACATGCCTTCACCCACTATGACTACCACTAGCTACCGCTAGCTGCCACTAACTAACGCAAAATACTACTACTACTACTAATAATAATAATACTACAACAACTACTACAACTACTACTACTACTAATAATAATAATAATAATAATACTACAACAACTACTACAACTACTACTAATACTACAACAACTACTAATACTTCTACAACTACTACCACTACTACCACTACTACTACTAATACTACAACTACAACAACTACTACTACCAGTACTACCAGTACTACTACTACTACTATTACTACTAACACTTCTATTAAAAGCACTACGCACTGCTGCTCTACAAAAGACAGCAAGGTTACCTTTTTTTTTTTTTTTTTTTTTTTTTGCGTGGGAATGTGGGAAATCTTGCCTAAGACATTTGTGGGGGTCCGCACTCCACAATAGTGTGGGATTCTTACCCACTAAAACCCACACACCCTTCTCCCACGACGTATGTCTTCACCCCGGAACCAGTTGGGCTTTACAGTATTTCAGGGGTGTGTCATCGGAAAATACTTTTTTTTAGCGTATGGCTTTTAGTGCCGGGAGTGTCCGAGGTCATGTTCGGCTCGCCAGTTTTTGTAGCTGCTTCGAGACGGACACCCAATGGGTGAGCTACAAGTACCGTTGGGGAGGGAAGTTGGAAGGTAGCGGCTGTGGCCTATAGTTATGGACCAACGCCGGCATTTGCCTCGAAGGAAGATGGGAAACCACAGAAGACCATCTTCAAGATTGCCGGCGGGGGGATTCGAACCTCCTCGCCTACCGGATGTGAGCGACTGCCAGCAGTCATGCCGTAACGACCACGGCTAACTCACCCGGTATTCTGATATTGAGAAACGATCATATTATTTAAACTTCGTATTATATATTCTTTTCGATCCATAAAATTAAACTTCTATACAAAACTATATGTATTTTGCCATCTATTGGATCTGGGGTGAACTATGCAATGACAAGTTAGCAACGTGGGACTAAAAGTCCAAACAGTTCCGTAAACAGTTGCTAGATGGCGTTAGTGCGGTGGTAGGTTTGCATTTTATTTCGTTTAGTAGTATGGAAATCTCATTCTTTGTTTCCTTCATCAGTTCACTTATTGCCGGTTTTCAATTTAGAATATGCTCGTTAACCTACCACTAACAAGGAATTACGTTAAATGGCCAAATCTGGACACTGAACTCTCTAAAACATATTTAATGTGGCGGGAATGCGCATCTCACAATCTACGCATGCGCGAGAGCCGTAAATCTTATTTAAGTAATTGCGAACCCGAATGGCCTTAGCGGTTTGCTGATGTAAAAGCCTGGTAGAGGCCAGCCACTTTAAAGATGCTTTAGAGAGTTGAGTGGCCATATTTGGCCATTTAACGTAATAACTTGTTAATGGTAAGTTAACGGGCATATTCTAAATTGAAAACCGGCAAGAAGTGAACTGATGAAAGAAACAAAGAGAGAGATTTCCTTACTACTCAAGTGACTCCTTATCCCGGGAGTCATTCGGTCGCCAGAGCCTCGTTAGTCTAAAGCAGGGTGCACCGCGTGCAGGTGAGGTTGACATTTGAGTAGGATTCCTACTCCTTGCATCCCCAACTACTCTACCACTAGCATCTCTACAAGCACTAATACTACCAACCAGAACTACTAAAAGCACTAATACTACTCAACAGCACTACAACAAGCAATACTATTACTAGGACAAGAATAAAACTATTCCTACTATAAAAACTACTACTACAAGCATTACTACTAGCCTATCTCCCTTTAGATGACCTCACTGTCCGGCCCCATAAAACAACAACTAGTACTACCTTTAACTACCACTATGACTACAACTAAAAAGAAGTAGCATTTAGCGTCAGTTAGTGGTAGTAGGTGGAAGTTAGTGGTAGTCGTAGTGGGTGGATGCGTGTGATTGAAAGGCCTGCCAGAGGCCTCACATTCATGTAGCTTACAGAGAAATTAATCTCGTGCCAGTGGCTTTGCAAAGCCTACAAAGAAACTAATCTCGTGCCAGAGGCTTTGCTAATTTTTTGCGGCTTACAAGGAAATTAATCCCGTGCCAGAGGCCGTTCATGAATGGCACCTCCAGAGGCCTCTCAATCACATGCCTTCACCCACTATGACTACCACTAGCTACCGCTAGCTGCCACTAACTAACGCAAAATACTACTACTACTACTAATAATAATAATACTACAACAACTACTACAACTACTACTACTAATAATAATAATAATAATAATAATACTACAACAACTACTACAACTACTACTAATACTACAACAACTACTAATACTTCTACAACTACTACCACTACTACCACTACTACTACTAATACTACAACTACAACAACTACTACTACCAGTACTACCAGTACTACTACTACTACTATTACTACTAACACTTCTATTAAAAGCACTACGCACTGCTGCTCTACAAAAGACAGCAAGGTTACCTTTTTTTTTTTTTTTTTTTTTTTTTGCGTGGGAATGTGGGAAATCTTGCCTAAGACATTTGTGGGGGTCCGCACTCCACAATAGTGTGGGATTCTTACCCACTAAAACCCACACACCCTTCTCCCACGACGTATGTCTTCACCCCGGAACCAGTTGGGCTTTACAGTATTTCAGGGGTGTGTCATCGGAAAATACTTTTTTTTAGCGTATGGCTTTTAGTGCCGGGAGTGTCCGAGGTCATGTTCGGCTCGCCAGTTTTTGTAGCTGCTTCGAGACGGACACCCAATGGGTGAGCTACAAGTACCGTTGGGGAGGGAAGTTGGAAGGTAGCGGCTGTGGCCTATAGTTATGGACCAACGCCGGCATTTGCCTCGAAGGAAGATGGGAAACCACAGAAGACCATCTTCAAGATTGCCGGCGGGGGGATTCGAACCTCCTCGCCTACCGGATGTGAGCGACTGCCAGCAGTCATGCCGTAACGACCACGGCTAACTCACCCGGTATTCTGATATTGAGAAACGATCATATTATTTAAACTTCGTATTATATATTCTTTTCGATCCATAAAATTAAACTTCTATACAAAACTATATGTATTTTGCCATCTATTGGATCTGGGGTGAACTATGCAATGACAAGTTAGCAACGTGGGACTAAAAGTCCAAACAGTTCCGTAAACAGTTGCTAGATGGCGTTAGTGCGGTGGTAGGTTTGCATTTTATTTCGTTTAGTAGTATGGAAATCTCATTCTTTGTTTCCTTCATCAGTTCACTTATTGCCGGTTTTCAATTTAGAATATGCTCGTTAACCTACCACTAACAAGGAATTACGTTAAATGGCCAAATCTGGACACTGAACTCTCTAAAACATATTTAATGTGGCGGGAATGCGCATCTCACAATCTACGCATGCGCGAGAGCCGTAAATCTTATTTAAGTAATTGCGAACCCGAATGGCCTTAGCGGTTTGCTGATGTAAAATCCTGGTAGAGGCCAGCCACTTTAAAGATGCTTTAGAGAGTTGAGTGGCCATATTTGGCCATTTAACGTAATAACTTGTTAATGGTAAGTTAACGGGCATATTCTAAATTGAAAACCGGCAAGAAGTGAACTGATGAAAGAAACAAAGAGAGAGATTTCCTTACTACTCAAGTGACTCCTTATCCCGGGAGTCATTCGGTCGCCAGAGCCTCGTTAGTCTAAAGCAGGGTGCACCGCGTGCAGGTGAGGTTGACATTTGAGTAGGATTCCTACTCCTTGCATCCCCAACTACTCTACCACTAGCATCTCTACAAGCACTAATACTACCAACCAGAACTACTAAAAGCACTAATACTACTCAACAGCACTACAACAAGCAATACTATTACTAGGACAAGAATAAAACTATTCCTACTATAAAAACTACTACTACAAGCATTACTACTAGCCTATCTCCCTTTAGATGACCTCACTGTCCGGCCCCATAAAACAACAACTAGTACTACCTTTAACTACCACTATGACTACAACTAAAAAGAAGTAGCATTTAGCGTCAGTTAGTGGTAGTAGGTGGAAGTTAGTGGTAGTCGTAGTGGGTGGATGCGTGTGATTGAAAGGCCTGCCAGAGGCCTCACATTCATGTAGCTTACAGAGAAATTAATCTCGTGCCAGTGGCTTTGCAAAGCCTACAAAGAAACTAATCTCGTGCCAGAGGCTTTGCTAATTTTTTGCGGCTTACAAGGAAATTAATCCCGTGCCAGAGGCCGTTCATGAATGGCACCTCCAGAGGCCTCTCAATCACATGCCTTCACCCACTATGACTACCACTAGCTACCGCTAGCTGCCACTAACTAACGCAAAATACTACTACTACTACTAATAATAATAATACTACAACAACTACTACAACTACTACTACTACTAATAATAATAATAATAATAATACTACAACAACTACTACAACTACTACTAATACTACAACAACTACTAATACTTCTACAACTACTACCACTACTACCACTACTACTACTAATACTACAACTACAACAACTACTACTACCAGTACTACCAGTACTACTACTACTACTATTACTACTAACACTTCTATTAAAAGCACTACGCACTGCTGCTCTACAAAAGACAGCAAGGTTACCTTTGTTTTTTTTTTTTTTTTTTTTTTTTGCGTGGGAATGTGGGAAATCTTGCCTAAGACATTTGTGGGGGTCCGCACTCCACAATAGTGTGGGATTCTTACCCACTAAAACCCACACACCCTTCTCCCACGACGTATGTCTTCACCCCGGAACCAGTTGGGCTTTACAGTATTTCAGGGGTGTGTCATCGGAAAATACTTTTTTTTAGCGTATGGCTTTTAGTGCCGGGAGTGTCCGAGGTCATGTTCGGCTCGCCAGTTTTTGTAGCTGCTTCGAGACGGACACCCAATGGGTGAGCTACAAGTACCGTTGGGGAGGGAAGTTGGAAGGTAGCGGCTGTGGCCTATAGTTATGGACCAACGCCGGCATTTGCCTCGAAGGAAGATGGGAAACCACAGAAGACCATCTTCAAGATTGCCGGCGGGGGGATTCGAACCTCCTCGCCTACCGGATGTGAGCGACTGCCAGCAGTCATGCCGTAACGACCACGGCTAACTCACCCGGTATTCTGATATTGAGAAACGATCATATTATTTAAACTTCGTATTATATATTCTTTTCGATCCATAAAATTAAACTTCTATACAAAACTATATGTATTTTGCCATCTATTGGATCTGGGGTGAACTATGCAATGACAAGTTAGCAACGTGGGACTAAAAGTCCAAACAGTTCCGTAAACAGTTGCTAGATGGCGTTAGTGCGGTGGTAGGTTTGCATTTTATTTCGTTTAGTAGTATGGAAATCTCATTCTTTGTTTCCTTCATCAGTTCACTTATTGCCGGTTTTCAATTTAGAATATGCTCGTTAACCTACCACTAACAAGGAATTACGTTAAATGGCCAAATCTGGACACTGAACTCTCTAAAACATATTTAATGTGGCGGGAATGCGCATCTCACAATCTACGCATGCGCGAGAGCCGTAAATCTTATTTAAGTAATTGCGAACCCGAATGGCCTTAGCGGTTTGCTGATGTAAAAGCCTGGTAGAGGCCAGCCACTTTAAAGATGCTTTAGAGAGTTGAGTGGCCATATTTGGCCATTTAACGTAATAACTTGTTAATGGTAAGTTAACGGGCATATTCTAAATTGAAAACCGGCAAGAAGTGAACTGATGAAAGAAACAAAGAGAGAGATTTCCTTACTACTCAAGTGACTCCTTATCCCGGGAGTCATTCGGTCGCCAGAGCCTCGTTAGTCTAAAGCAGGGTGCACCGCGTGCAGGTGAGGTTGACATTTGAGTAGGATTCCTACTCCTTGCATCCCCAACTACTCTACCACTAGCATCTCTACAAGCACTAATACTACCAACCAGAACTACTAAAAGCACTAATACTACTCAACAGCACTACAACAAGCAATACTATTACTAGGACAAGAATAAAACTATTCCTACTATAAAAACTACTACTACAAGCATTACTACTAGCCTATCTCCCTTTAGATGACCTCACTGTCCGGCCCCATAAAACAACAACTAGTACTACCTTTAACTACCACTATGACTACAACTAAAAAGAAGTAGCATTTAGCGTCAGTTAGTGGTAGTAGGTGGAAGTTAGTGGTAGTCGTAGTGGGTGGATGCGTGTGATTGAAAGGCCTGCCAGAGGCCTCACATTCATGTAGCTTACAGAGAAATTAATCTCGTGCCAGTGGCTTTGCAAAGCCTACAAAGAAACTAATCTCGTGCCAGAGGCTTTGCTAATTTTTTGCGGCTTACAAGGAAATTAATCCCGTGCCAGAGGCCGTTCATGAATGGCACCTCCAGAGGCCTCTCAATCACATGCCTTCACCCACTATGACTACCACTAGCTACCGCTAGCTGCCACTAACTAACGCAAAATACTACTACTACTACTAATAATAATAATACTACAACAACTACTACAACTACTACTACTACTAATAATAATAATAATAATAATACTACAACAACTACTACAACTACTACTAATACTACAACAACTACTAATACTTCTACAACTACTACCACTACTACCACTACTACTACTAATACTACAACTACAACAACTACTACTACCAGTACTACCAGTACTACTACTACTACTATTACTACTAACACTTCTATTAAAAGCACTACGCACTGCTGCTCTACAAAAGACAGCAAGGTTACCTTTTTTTTTTTTTTTTTTTTTTTTTGCGTGGGAATGTGGGAAATCTTGCCTAAGACATTTGTGGGGGTCCGCACTCCACAATAGTGTGGGATTCTTACCCACTAAAACCCACACACCCTTCTCCCACGACGTATGTCTTCACCCCGGAACCAGTTGGGCTTTACAGTATTTCAGGGGTGTGTCATCGGAAAATACTTTTTTTTAGCGTATGGCTTTTAGTGCCGGGAGTGTCCGAGGTCATGTTCGGCTCGCCAGTTTTTGTAGCTGCTTCGAGACGGACACCCAATGGGTGAGCTACAAGTACCGTTGGGGAGGGAAGTTGGAAGGTAGCGGCTGTGGCCTATAGTTATGGACCAACGCCGGCATTTGCCTCGAAGGAAGATGGGAAACCACAGAAGACCATCTTCAAGATTGCCGGCGGGGGGATTCGAACCTCCTCGCCTACCGGATGTGAGCGACTGCCAGCAGTCATGCCGTAACGACCACGGCTAACTCACCCGGTATTCTGATATTGAGAAACGATCATATTATTTAAACTTCGTATTATATATTCTTTTCGATCCATAAAATTAAACTTCTATACAAAACTATATGTATTTTGCCATCTATTGGATCTGGGGTGAACTATGCAATGACAAGTTAGCAACGTGGGACTAAAAGTCCAAACAGTTCCGTAAACAGTTGCTAGATGGCGTTAGTGCGGTGGTAGGTTTGCATTTTATTTCGTTTAGTAGTATGGAAATCTCATTCTTTGTTTCCTTCATCAGTTCACTTATTGCCGGTTTTCAATTTAGAATATGCTCGTTAACCTACCACTAACAAGGAATTACGTTAAATGGCCAAATCTGGACACTGAACTCTCTAAAACATATTTAATGTGGCGGGAATGCGCATCTCACAATCTACGCATGCGCGAGAGCCGTAAATCTTATTTAAGTAATTGCGAACCCGAATGGCCTTAGCGGTTTGCTGATGTAAAAGCCTGGTAGAGGCCAGCCACTTTAAAGATGCTTTAGAGAGTTGAGTGGCCATATTTGGCCATTTAACGTAATAACTTGTTAATGGTAAGTTAACGGGCATATTCTAAATTGAAAACCGGCAAGAAGTGAACTGATGAAAGAAACAAAGAGAGAGATTTCCTTACTACTCAAGTGACTCCTTATCCCGGGAGTCATTCGGTCGCCAGAGCCTCGTTAGTCTAAAGCAGGGTGCACCGCGTGCAGGTGAGGTTGACATTTGAGTAGGATTCCTACTCCTTGCATCCCCAACTACTCTACCACTAGCATCTCTACAAGCACTAATACTACCAACCAGAACTACTAAAAGCACTAATACTACTCAACAGCACTACAACAAGCAATACTATTACTAGGACAAGAATAAAACTATTCCTACTATAAAAACTACTACTACAAGCATTACTACTAGCCTATCTCCCTTTAGATGACCTCACTGTCCGGCCCCATAAAACAACAACTAGTACTACCTTTAACTACCACTATGACTACAACTAAAAAGAAGTAGCATTTAGCGTCAGTTAGTGGTAGTAGGTGGAAGTTAGTGGTAGTCGTAGTGGGTGGATGCGTGTGATTGAAAGGCCTGCCAGAGGCCTCACATTCATGTAGCTTACAGAGAAATTAATCTCGTGCCAGTGGCTTTGCAAAGCCTACAAAGAAACTAATCTCGTGCCAGAGGCTTTGCTAATTTTTTGCGGCTTACAAGGAAATTAATCCCGTGCCAGAGGCCGTTCATGAATGGCACCTCCAGAGGCCTCTCAATCACATGCCTTCACCCACTATGACTACCACTAGCTACCGCTAGCTGCCACTAACTAACGCAAAATACTACTACTACTACTAATAATAATAATACTACAACAACTACTACAACTACTACTACTACTACTAATAATAATAATAATAATACTACAACAACTACTACAACTACTACTAATACTACAACAACTACTAATACTTCTACAACTACTACCACTACTACCACTACTACTACTAATACTACAACTACAACAACTACTACTACCAGTACTACCAGTACTACTACTACTACTATTACTACTAACACTTCTATTAAAAGCACTACGCACTGCTGCTCTACAAAAGACAGCAAGGTTACCTTTTTTTTTTTTTTTTTTTTTTTTTGCGTGGGAATGTGGGAAATCTTGCCTAAGACATTTGTGGGGGTCCGCACTCCACAATAGTGTGGGATTCTTACCCACTAAAACCCACACACCCTTCTCCCACGACGTATGTCTTCACCCCGGAACCAGTTGGGCTTTACAGTATTTCAGGGGTGTGTCATCGGAAAATACTTTTTTTTAGCGTATGGCTTTTAGTGCCGGGAGTGTCCGAGGTCATGTTCGGCTCGCCAGTTTTTGTAGCTGCTTCGAGACGGACACCCAATGGGTGAGCTACAAGTACCGTTGGGGAGGGAAGTTGGAAGGTAGCGGCTGTGGCCTATAGTTATGGACCAACGCCGGCATTTGCCTCGAAGGAAGATGGGAAACCACAGAAGACCATCTTCAAGATTGCCGGCGGGGGGATTCGAACCTCCTCGCCTACCGGATGTGAGCGACTGCCAGCAGTCATGCCGTAACGACCACGGCTAACTCACCCGGTATTCTGATATTGAGAAACGATCATATTATTTAAACTTCGTATTATATATTCTTTTCGATCCATAAAATTAAACTTCTATACAAAACTATATGTATTTTGCCATCTATTGGATCTGGGGTGAACTATGCAATGACAAGTTAGCAACGTGGGACTAAAAGTCCAAACAGTTCCGTAAACAGTTGCTAGATGGCGTTAGTGCGGTGGTAGGTTTGCATTTTATTTCGTTTAGTAGTATGGAAATCTCATTCTTTGTTTCCTTCATCAGTTCACTTATTGCCGGTTTTCAATTTAGAATATGCTCGTTAACCTACCACTAACAAGGAATTACGTTAAATGGCCAAATCTGGACACTGAACTCTCTAAAACATATTTAATGTGGCGGGAATGCGCATCTCACAATCTACGCATGCGCGAGAGCCGTAAATCTTATTTAAGTAATTGCGAACCCGAATGGCCTTAGCGGTTTGCTGATGTAAAATCATGATAGAGGCCCGGAAGCCCGCCTTCCAGTCCCCCCGACCCCTCCACCCCAGGTAGCGATACGCCCTTATTCCTGGGAATGTTAACCTGTAAACCGCACAGTGAGACACCTATTTTTAGGATATTCAACTTAAGTCCAATAAACAGGCGTCTTTCAACTGAACATTTGCATTTTGGAAATTATTACGCAGTAAGCGCAATACAATGTCAGGGCCGTCGGAACTCGTGGGGCCTATCAAGTTCAGAAACACCAGTTTCCGAAGGAGGTGGCACTATTATAGCACGGCCGCGCTATCTGCATGCAGCACGAATCACTACTACAGTATACTCGTCGGCCGTGGCGGGCCGTGGTATGTTCAAAACAATCGTTAAGATCATAATTGTATCTGATGGTGTGACATGCGTTCTACAAAGCGGAGATATTTCGTTTGAGGGTCGAAATGTCGACGTATGTTCATATAATTACACATACAGAACTCCCACCTGCCAGAGCAATGTAATTTCGCAAGTGAATGCACTTTATTTGCCATTTATTGTGTTAAGTTTTCATCATTAGGGTAGCCACCTGGCGGCACTATTCTAGCATCATTCGTTAAATGTTCTAATTCTGGCATATATGTTCACAAATATAAGTATTTTGATAGCTAGGAATTAATTAGGGATATTTTCCTTCGTTTCTTACTGGAAGTTGTTTCTGCTTGTCAATTAATGAACGGTATTACTTTAATATACCCCCAATCTATTTTAACGTGGCTTGAGCCCTTAGCTTTATTGCTGGTGTTGTAAGATTGATATGCCATTATTTGTATATTTTAGCGTGTTAATCTCAAACCTCAGCCACCTTGTTTATTTTGTTACCGGAACTGAAGTGGACTATTTTGCAAAAGCATCGTGAAATAAAAACAATAACGCCTTCTTCCAATTAGATCACATGCCATAATATTTTAATTTTTTGATACACATTCTTGAATATAATGGCAGGCCTACTGGTATCTCAGTAATTAATTGTCTATTAATTGGTATAATTTTAGAATAGTGGTGGGTGTCTTGTTGCCTGGAATCCCACAATAATTACAGGTTAAAAAAACTGCATACCGGTATAATATATTCATTTCCCAAGTGCTGTAGGCCTACTATATTTTAGATCGGTGTATTGCTCTAGTTTATGTTGTAAAATTAAACGTTTTATGGCACTTAACATGATTTTCCAGTGCGACGAAATGTATTGTGACTGCCATGCACTTCACGCTAGCCAGCAAAGATCAACAAATTTAATATTTCTTGATTTTTATCGGCATATACTGTACTTTACAACTTTGTACTATACCTGTACACGAATCTTTTACTGGTAATCATACTTAGGGAAGTTTTCTCCCGCCTCAGGAAGGCCGGTCTCACTATCAATCCAAAAAGTCCTCTTTGGGCTGCACCCAAATTAAATTTCTGGGCCACATTCTGTCAGCCGATGGTATCCGTGTCATACCTGAGCGAGCAGATTGCATTCGGCAGTTACCTGTACCCACCACAGTTAAGGCCTTGAGAAGAGTAATGGGTATGTTCACGTTCTATTCTCATTTTATCAAAAACTTCTCTGACATATCGGCACCTCTAAATGCTCTCAAAGAGAAGAATGTGAAATTTGTGTGGGGGCCAGAACAGGACAAGGCTTTCAATGTTTTGAAAGAAGTCCTTATGTCAGCACCAATACTGCACACGCCTGATTTCGAATCAGCTTTCTTTTTACATTGTGACGCCAGTGATTTGGCCATTTCTAGTGTTTCAAGCCAGCGTGTGGATGGAAAATTAGCACCAAGGGCCTTCGCGAGTCGTATGTTAAATCAACATGAACGACGTTACTCAATTTTCGAGAAGGAAAGTCTTGCTGTGGTTTTGGGATGTGAAAAGTTCAGGAATTTTTTGGAACACCGTCACTTTACTGTTTATACCGACAATGAGGCTTTCAAATGGAGTCTATCTCACGTAAAAAAAAAGCTTGGACGCATCAACAGGTGGATTTTGAGGTTGTCATCTTTTAAGTTTGATATCATCCACGTAAAAGGGAGCGAGAACCCGGTAGCTGACTGCCTGTCACGCATGTTTGAAGAGACCCCTAGGACTCCAATCGAGAGCGTTTCTATCAGTACCCCACTTCAAGAAAATATTTTCCTATTGCAACATTGTCGTTGGTCTTTTGTGGATATCTGGAAATTCCAGTCTGAGGATCCATTTTGCACTGACCTCCGTGCAAAAATTGTAAACAAAAATCCGGCAGTAAGTAACTTTTGTGTTCGAAATAATGTAATAGGCTATATTCTTCCTAACTCTTCTAAATTTAGAATTTTTGCTCAATTGGCAGTAAGTGACATTCTTTTGACATATTATCATGATTCTGCTCTGGGAACTCATGCTGGGATGCAGCGCACTTTCCGTAAGATATCTGGTGAATTTTATTGGCCCTCAATTTAGGTAGATGCTTTTGCTCATGTCAGAAGATGTTTAGTCTGCCAGCGTTCTAAACCTGCGCAGAACACTCGTGTCGGCTTTCACCAAGCTGGCATTGTCACTCGCCCGGGGGAGCGCCTTTTCATCGATTACTTTGGTCCTGTCGTGAGATCAAAATCTGGCAATGAAGCCATTTTAACTGTCATGGATGGTTTTTCGAAATTTGTTTGGTTATTTCCAGTAAAGAATATCACTTCTCAGACTACTATCCATTTCTTGTCTAGATATATATTTGGAGTTTTGGGTCCTCCCATGTACATTGTGTCAGATAACGCCTCTGTGTTCCGTTCCAAAGCTTTTGAAACTATGGTATTTAACTGGGGCATCCAACATATTTTCTTGTCACCGTATCGACTGCAGGGAAATCACGTAGAGCGTTTTCACAAAAACTTGAAGGCTTGTATGTCCGCTTTTCACAATGCCGATCAAACCTCCTGGGATACGAACCTACAGTATTTCAGTCTCGGGTTCAATACCTCTTTCCATTCGTCCGTTCAAACTACTCCAGCTGAATTATTTCTTGGCCGAACTCTTGTCGACCCCTTGCTACTCTAATGGAATATTGAATATATTTCTGAACCTTCTCGCACTATCTCTGTTGCTCAAATATGGACCATCGCTATCGGTCACCTCAAGAAAGCAAAAGCCAGAGTAACGAAACGTTACAACGCAGGCCGTCATGATGTTACATTCCAAATTGGGGACAAAGTTTTGTTTCGTTTACATCCTTTGAGTGATGCTACCAAACAAATTTCCAGTAAGCTGTGCATACGTTGGTCTACTCCCAAGTCTATTGCACGTTTTTTAAATCCTGTCTCAGTTGAGTTGGTGGACGATCACGACAGTTCAGTGACTTCGGCCCACGTCAAGCAGTTTAAAAAAATTGTCAAGTGATCTTGTGAATTTCCCCTCGCTATAATGTTGTATTTTGTTTTCCTTTTATTCTAATTGGATGCCCGACCTCCTTAATGTTCTTCCTTTTCATTTATTCCTGTGACGAGACAGGAGACACTCGTGGCCTCTTTCTCGTACGCCAGTGTGTCGTGAATACTTGGCATCTCTGTCGAGCTATACCTTTACCTGAGGTTGTCAGCATGTACCTGGTCGGTCACTATTTGTAACACCCGCACGCCTACTCCTCTTTTGTACTGCTCGTCGGCTTAACTCCCATTGTTCTGCGACAGACGAGGACCGTTCAACACTTCCTGCTTTACCTTGCAAGAACTTTGGATTTATTTTAAATTTATTGATGTAATTGAGATATCATGTACTATTGTGTCATCTTGGTTTTGATGTTTACTGTGAGATAATGTATTTTGTTTTGTTTTAACTTGTCGAGTGTTCTTAGAATGTCGTGTTTTGTCTAGCAACCCACCCGACGGGCAGCGAGTAACAACAAGCAGTCTGCGTGTACCTGGACTAACACAGCTGGGGTCTTCTCGGAACTCGTTATTGGACCAGTCACCCCCACTGGATCTATGCATGGCTTTATTTTCAGCTGGTGAAAAGGGAAGTACTTTCCCTTTCGAAGACATTATTACACTATTACATATTCCTCGTCGACGCGATGAGCAGTCTTATATACAGGGTGTCCCATTTGTATTTTTTTAATGTGATCACAATTTAACGTTGTCTGTCTTTTCTCATCAGAGACTGGAGAGATTGGCAGTCTTGGGGTAACGTCCATCTTGAAGATTTTAACATCCGCATCATCATCAACTAGCAAGAACTAATATTACAATTACTATATAAACTCACTGTATTTCTTTTGGATGCAATACTTTTGACTATAGTGGCTAGTATGGGCGCGAGGTGAAAGGAGTACTTTTTGATGTATTTTTTTAGGTCCTTCGTACCCAGTTTTTATTCTTTTATTCAATTTTGTTTCCCCTTTCGATTTTTTGCCTCTCAATTTGTACGAAAAAAGATATTTTCCACGGCAGGGATTTTTTTTTGGGGGGGGGGGGGGGGAGAGCAGGGGAATTTTGAACAGTTTTTATCGTGTTCATTTTTTTTTTATTCTCTCATGTTATTATTATTATTATTATTATTATTATTATTATCATCATTTCCTTCATGTCGCATTATTGTGACATACGTCTCTTCGTCACTCTTACTGCGCTCCAAAATTGTAGTTATGTGTAATCCACTTCGTAAGGTGGTGAAACTTTTCACCCCTACCAACTCAATTTTATTCCATTGGCCGAGGCATAACTTGTTGCCAAGCTTTGCTTCTCCCTTTGGTCCGTTCCCCGCCCCCCCCCCCCCCCCCCCCCCTTCATGTACTGGAGAGGGGGTGTTCTGCGGCTTATTTTTACGAGCGCGTTACTACGCTCTATTGAGAGGAATTCCAATTCTGACCGTCATGTGAAACGGTCACAGCTGTGTGTATCGGGCTTTCGCCCGTGCCCATAGTAACTAAGCGTAAGTACGATTCGATCACTTGATTTATCTGGCATGTTATCATTTTGAATGTCTGTTTCACCATTTTTAATCCTGTGATTCCTTTTGATTTGCTTACATTCTTTTTCCCCCTTTCTTATGATGATGTGAATTCGATCCATGAACCCAAGTCCTTTCGCCTTTGTTTACGTTAGCTTAGCGAAGTCTTTGTGTTTTGTTTCTTCCTGCCATTTCATGTGAGCGATTTTACTTTTACTTAAATCTCTCAGGCCTGAAATATATGCTATTTTCCTTCGAGGCTTAATTATGCTCTGTATTGCGTCACCATCTCATTCGGCGTTCTTTTGAGACGACCTCCGTTGGATTGTCGCATCAGAGCCTTGTTTTTTGTGGATGGAATCAGCGAAGTTACGGAGCTGAGTCTCACGTCTTCAGCTTGATCCTCCCTCTGTTTTATGAAATGTATGTGTGCATGGTCTATGTGTTAGTCACTGTCCATGCACCGCACTACCTTCTTTGTTTCATCGTATGTCGTTGTGTTTCGGCATTTCTACCTCTGCGTAAGCCTACATTTTCCTGCGAAGCATATTTTCTTAGCTGTTTGACTTTTCCTCTCACTTGTGTACCCCAGTATCGTCACATAATTTTGTGTAATTTTCATTTCCTTTATTTGATAATTTTGTATTGCTTCCTCAGACTTCGCTATATTACGTAATTCAGTGTCATCCCACCCCCGTTTCCTTGTTTTTCCTTTTGTTTCCTACACGCGTCCACCTCCATTCCCCCCACCAACATACCCTTCTTCGACCACCCTTTTGGGATTTCACAACATCATGAGCGTTTTAGTTCTGTTTTTGGCGCTGGCAGTCTAGTCCAGGTCATCCTCGTAAGTAGAGGTGTTCTCTTATTCGACTCCATGAGTATCATTCATTCTCTTTATTTTTTTGTTTTTTGTTTTTGTCTTTTAATTTTGTTTATCGAGTCGCGCTTACGGTTTAGTTGCGCATTAATATTGTAAGTACCTTTTAGTCTATCTTGTTTCATCATTGTTTGTGCTTAAATTCATTTAAACACTTTTCTCTTGATATTTTTTTTTTGTGTAGCTATCTGCAACTCTGCTATCTTTAGTAACGTATAAGCACAGTCGGTGCATATCTTGTGAGATTATAGATGTAAGAGTTGGTTTGGTTAAATAACTTCTGTAACTTAAAACGTTGTAAGGTTAGGTGGACCGTTTTAACTTAACTTTTGATTTGTAATGGTATCCTCTTTTCTGGGAAGTTTTAATTTGGTCATGGTATGTAAGAAAGAAATGTAGAGCGTGTTCAAAACACAGCCCGGGTCCCGTGTGCGCGTGTGATTCTAAATTGACAGTTGAATTTTTTTGAAAGAAGCATCAGGCAGCAAGCCGTTGGATATAAACATTTCTCGTAACTGGGAAGGCGCGACCAAGACTTCGGAAGAAGGTGGAAGCGTGACATGTAGAGATGGTGTGTTGTGGTCAGATTTCTGTCTCTTGGTGACTGTTTCAGAGTGTCCATGGTGCGAGGAAGTACCATACATTGGTTCGAGCTGGGTCGCCGCCTTTGGCCATGAGGTCGACCGACAACTGGCAGCTCACTCAACATCCTGGTGGGGGTATTCCGATGATATGCTGGCAGACGCATGGGGTCCCGAATCCAGTTACCTACCTGCATCCTTGGCCACTGATGGGGGTGGATCGAGAGTGCTGGTCCGTGGTCTCACTATAATTTATGTTCCCCCGGTGGCAGAGTTTGGGGAGGCGTGAATGTACCGTTTCGGTACATTGGGCGTTCATCTCCCGTTGCCACTCATCTACCGGCAGAAGAGGTACGCCACTGATGACGGAGTGGTGACAATGGGTGAAACCTCCTGTATTTATATGGACGCTCAGGACTTGGAAATATTTATCGAAGTTGAAAAATTGCCATGAAGTAAACAATGGCACATTTGAAAAAAACAAACCTTGAAAAGAGTCAGTGATAACTGTCGTCAGTTGGCGCTAAGTTAAAATTATCGTGGTGGCGGGAAACCGCACCAAAATAACTTTAAGGGGGACTCTGGAAAATCCCATATGTATTTAAATCTGCCACCAAATATTGTGGTGGTAGGACTGTGTAACGGCGCAGCGAAGTGGTGACGCGCGAAAAACTGAAGATTTTCTTCTGATCGCTTGAGAAAGAAGGTTGTGTTGTAAGTTTGTTCTCGAGAGGGACAATCCGCGAGGCTTGGTCGGATCACTCTTTCTAAGCGCAAGAGAATTGCAAGATACGTGTGGACTGGTGATGAACTGGATGAAAACTTTCAATTTTTAAAAAGGTGGAAAATGTGACCGGAATGAACTTTTGAAAATTTATTGATGTGAGAAATAGTTTAATCAAAGGGGCGGGTGTACGCGTCAAGTTATATTTAATCGAAACTGAAGTTATTTTAAAGTGTGTGTTTTGTGGGGTTTTCATTAATTATGTATAACGTGGGTTATTGATAGCATCGAGGCGCAGGTTTTAAGGTTATGTTTGGTTTTTGGCCGCGTACATCATTTACGAGGTACCAATTTCATTTTCATATTTGTTCCTAACGTTCGTACTGCCCCCGTAAATTGAATTATACTGAGACCACGATGGCTGTAGTGGCAAATATGAATAAAGTTATGGATGTCATAGTTGTGACGTGGATATTCATGACGTAAGCACGGATGACGCAGACTTTATGCAAGTAGGCTGCTTGAGCTGAGATTCTTGGTGACGTCATGATTTTGTTCGAGAAAGATCTGAGATTTACGACGCAGTCGCAGGGAAACGAGGAATTGTGCTGAGGAAGAAGTTACGCGATTGGAGGAAAAGCTTGAACCAATGAACGATAGTTTGGAAGGAGACGGAGATTACTGAAACTACAATATTTAATTACTTTTGGAATGCAGAATTGTGGAAATCTATTTTCAGTTATGGCATTGATTTGGAATTTTAAAGAAATTAATTTTGAGTTTTTGAAATTTGAAAATCCGTCAAGTATAGCCAAAGTTAGAACTTTTAGCGATGACGGAGGAACGAGTTATGGAAGGGATGAATACGCCCCTTAAGAAGTCGATAAAAGGTCTTGCACAGCAGAGAGGAGGTCTCAGATCTCATATGTCAGATCTCATATCTCATAGATATATCATATCGTATATATATTTCTGGTGTCTTATAGTCGTTTTCGAGCGATTCAGTGAAGTAAGTCGTCTTTAGCGCGTGGTAAAGCCCACCGCATTAAACGAGCACGGAGCGTGCAGCAGTTCCATTTTACGATTTCGAAACTAGGCGAAGTTGAAACGTACACATTAACGAGTATACGAGATAATATATCAAGAGTTGACTAATGCCGATAAGCTAAATCTATTGTGCATAACAGTATTAAAGTGTGTAGGAAAGTTGAACATTTCCAAGAATATAATTTGGGAGATATTGGCATAATAAGACGGCAGACAAAAGTGATTTTCTCGCCACCAGAGAAACAACTTTATAACATCATATTCTACACTACGGCTGACACGTGTATCGCGACCGTGATACTACATATTGCATTGGTGATACAACGCTACATTATAGAATGGAACATAATAATCTGGCAGTTCTTTCAATCATTATAACAGAAGTGGAGATGGAAGGCTAAGGACTTTAATGCAATTGGGACATATATCGATGGAGTGAAATAGCAGCATGGAACTTCGCTAATCGTCTTTCTACAGAAGCGAGCATGTAGTGAACATCCAACTACACTCATGCATCGTGGTCCAACGCTGAATTATATTAAATGGCAGTGGAAAAATATTCATACTCCACAATTATGAATATTTCTGCGGAAATAACTGCAATAAACTTCATGGCGAATTTCTACCAGAACTTCAGAGAACTTTCAAGTGAGGCCAGGGTGGACCCGGCTCACAAAGAAGAATTTTGCCAGATGGATGTCTATCGTCTACACGGAGCAGTGCAATTTCCGGAGGAGGAAGCAGTTCTATTCTCCGAGGGCGCTGGTTCCAGGTTCGAGGTCGGAGCACATCTTTTTGGTGAAATGGAACCATCAGCAGTCTTCTTTGGAAGATTTTCCTCTAGAACTTCAATCAACAGATAAGGTAGTCGTGAACGTTTCTTGTATTATTTGAGTCATTTAGCGATATCTGAGCAACCATTTTTCCCATATTTCTGTCCCATATATATTTTGCCCCATATTCTTGCTTGATATTTCTGTACTCAGTACACTTCGATGATTTATGCCTTTTTCGACGATTTATTAAGACATTGTTATGTCATTGGCATAGTTAGATAATTTTGGATCAGTTGAGACTGATAATATTAGATTCTTTCAGTAATTTGCATATTTTTGTAGTCACGATTTGACTGTAAAGTTAACGATTTTCTATGGCAGATTTGAATTCAGACAGCGTGTCATTTTATTAAAGTAGTTCTTTTCAGTTAATTACTTTGACCAATTTTCTGTCATCCTCAAGAAAGAAGAATAATTAAAAGATTTTAGAGCGTTAAAATCTATATCTTTGTCGACGATCTTGGAAATACTAGTCGTTTTATGAACATGATTGCAACATAGACATTTATCGTCAGTTCTGAATTACCGTTGCATTATAGACAATTTTATGAAATAGGAACTTTGATTACGAATTATTGAATACACTAAAGTAATGAACATTTGATAGGAGTTTTTCTCAATTTTAGATTGGAACAATACTGTTTGCATTCCACAGTCCAATTGTATTCTATTCGACTATTATGCAGTTTAGATGAACTTTGATTGAAGATAGTATTTTTATACTACGATACTTAGGAGATATTAATCTCAATTTTGATAGACCAGAGAGGCGTGTATAATCGTATTTGCTATTAAATTTATTTGTGATTGGCAAAGTTTTACTTCATATCGATTCATGAATGAAACCCACGAAGGTTAAATATAATAACAGTTTTGAAACAATTAATGAATATAAGAATTTTTAAAGTGGAACTATGGATGTATAATCGTTAGTTCAGCGGACATGTGAAAGTCGCTGATGAATAATGCCCTTGAATAAGTGAAGGAGATTCCCACAGTAATTAATGATGTTGAAGAATTTGTAAGTGGAGGTTTTTGTATGTGTTGTGGAAGATTTTTATGCCATATATGTTGAAATATATGATGAATTCTGGGCCTATTTTATGCAATTTTGTGCATTTGGAGCGAAGTATTTTTCCGCTGAGTTTATTGTCCAGGTCCTTTGAAAATTAATCATGTGAAGTTGCTGTTTAAATTAACAAGAGTGTTAAATAATTTGAGATAACGATTTTGAATGGAGGTTACCGTCACAAATAATAATAATTATTAAACTTATTAAACCTGAATATAACACTTAAATATAACTAACCTTCATTGGTCGATTATATTACCGCGATTTAAGTAATTATCAACCGGATAGACGTGTGGTTTAATGTATTTCTAAAATAAATAATATAAATATTGTAAATAATTATGTAAATATCTTGAATGATAATGTGAAATGAAAGGGATTTATAGAGGCGTGTATAAATTTTTCAATTGTCGTTTGACAATGCTATAAACAATTAATAATTGTTATAAATAATTAATGAACAATTTGTTATAAACAATTTAAAATGTTATTATACTCTAAACAACGCTAATTAAACAGTGGATTATACCATTAAATAAGATTTGGGATTATTAGAGTAATCCAGTAATATTTGGATGGAGCATTTGAAAGATTTGCGTGATAATATTCGAGTTGAGTTGAGGACATTTAAAGTGTTTTGAGAAGGAGCTAGGCTCTTATGTAACCAGCATATGCTAACGTTGGCCGGACAGGTGGGTCCACTTGACGATGCGAGCATGTGACATGGCGCAGCTGGCCTGACAACTGTATGTTAGAGGCCAAGGTCGGTTACATAGCAGGCTAGCAGTTATAAATAAAAGTGTGATGTTTATTAAAAGGAAAACAATTGCTATATGTCTCGTTCCAACTCCCTCATCCATTCCAAGTGTATTACTATTATTACGTTCTTTTGGAGCTAGAAAGCTGAAATTTTGTATGCAAAGTCTACAAGTCCTACAGGAGGACATGATTATATTGACAATGGCTTCTGATTGCCACGTTTATTTTGTTGTTCTATTTTTTGCTATATGATTCCTTTATGTGAAATAAATTGTTGTACAGTTTAAAGTTTCTGTTTCCGTCTTGGTTCATTTTTAAATATCGTGGTGGAGGTTATTGTGTGGGCATACTGTAAGTGATCCAGTTGGCAACCCATACCCGAGATTAATTTGAATAGGTAAGTAAAGGTAAGTATGAACCCCCGTATATTTTGGTGTGTTCCACAATAATTTCTTGTTAACTGCTGTGCTCTAATCTCGGTAGTATCTGTCAGTGCCATTTTCATTGATGTAGCTATGCCGGCGCGTTTGATTATTGGCAATCCGATTGAGGGGGCGGATATCTGACAGCCTACTATCCGGGTTATCGGGGACAGTACCACCTTGTGCTCTAAATTTAAGTTTTATTTTAATTAATTTTGGGGGTATTTTTCTGGTCCTCGACGGGTTTAATTTTCATTTGGGATTCCGGGGTTATTGTTATTCACTTCGGCTTGGTATTTTGATTGTCGGGCATGGTCTTGATTAGTGCAAATCTCTTTCTGGTCTATTTGTTCTCCGATAGGGATTATTGTGTCAAGATAGTCTATGTGAGGGTAAGTTTGTGTTCGTTTCCTCAGGTCTGGTGGTCAGGGACTTTTGGTCTCTTATTTCTGACGGAGCATGTGTGTTTTGTTTCCTCTCGGAGAGAAACTAACTTTCCCCTATCAAGCCTTTTCCTGCCTCTTTCTGCTAGGTGTTGGGGGAACTTGACCTCCTGTTCTCATTTCTTGCTAAATTTTGGGAAGGGGGGGGGTGGATTTGTTTGGTTTGGTCAGGTTAGGTTCTGCTTGTGGTTCTTGTTCGGCTTTATTACTTGTTATTTTCTTATTTACGTAATTCTCCATTACTTGGGAAGGGTATTTTAGTGTTTTGTATGTTGAGGGGTAGGTTAAGTTTGGTGCCTTGCTTTGATGTCATTCTGTATTAAATAAAATAAAAACACTTTTCTAAATTTAAATGCAATTGGGCACATTAGTTTCAGGTTTCTTTTATTCTATCTTGTCATAGTATTTTAAAATTTATCCTGGATACATTGTTGTTTCCTAGACTCCCTTTCATTTCTTAACGAAATATCCCTCGGCTCCTATCCCCAACACAGCCTCGTTTAGGGTCCACGTCCACCCCCTGGCTCGGTCCAGAATCCTTCTTCCTGCCTCGGTCCTGTGGGCTAGTTTCCTTGGGGAAAACTTCGTAGGATCTGGGTAGGAGAAGAGTACCACCCAGCGGAACTGATCGGAGATAGGTAAGTAAGCTTGTGTTTTCGTCTTATTCCTACAAGCGTGGCGACACAGTCAACTGGTTGTCTATTTTGTGGTGCTTGCCTGGTATGTGTCGTATTTGGGTGGGTTACATCAACTATTAATATCACAACTACAAATACTACTACCACAACAACTACAACAACTACTACCACAACAACTACTACCACAACAACTACAATTATTGTTACCACAACAACTACAACAAATACTACCACAACAGCTACAATTAATACTACCACAACATCTACAATTAATACTACCAAACACCTAGAAATACTACTACCACTACAACTACCACAACAACTACAACTAATACTACCACAACAATTTCGACTACTACTAAAAAGGAGATAGTTCTTCTGACGAGGAAAAGGATTGAGACACTTGTACCAATGACTGTTGGAGATACAGTGATTGAAACATCTACGAGTACAAAATATTTAGGAGTGTCACTTGACTCCAAGCTCACAATCTGGAACCATATTCAGAGAGCGACAGATAAGGCAGTAAAATACATGACAGCACTTAGTTGGCTGATGGGCAAGATTAACGGCCCTAAATCAAGTAAAAGACGCCTCCTCATGACGACGGTTCAGTCAGTGCTCATGTATGGCTCTGAAATTTGGGCATAATCCTTGAGATTTGCATGGAATCGGAGAAGGATAGCTGCCGTACAACGGAGAGCAGCTTTACGTATTTCATGTGTATACCGCACGGTTTCTGAACCTGCAATCCTCACGGTCCCAGCAATAGCTCCAATAGACCTACTTGCATTGGAGCAACAAGAAATCTGTCGTACCCAAGAAGAGTTGGGAGAGATATGCGCAAAGAAGCGTGCCTTTAATCAATGGATGAGGCGATGGCAACTCAGATGGGAAAGTGACCCTCGTGGTAAATGGACCAAGTAACTGATACCACGCCTGGATACATGGGTCGAAAGAATCCATGGTGAAGTCAATTATTTCCTAACACAACTTCTAACAGGACACGGATATTTTCAGAAATTACCGCATAGAGTGAGCGGAGCGAGTGATGCAACATGCATATGTTGTGACGACATAGATGATGTACTTCACACCTTCTTCGTGTGCGGCCATCGGATGATAAAGGGAGAACGTATGGAAACTGATTTGGGAGAACTGACACCAGATAATATTATTTCTGCGATGTTACGATAACAGCAATCATGGGATCGGGTAGCAGTGTATGTGGAGGATGTCCTTCACCAGAAAAAGCGGGATCTGGAAGCGTACGAATGCCCTTAAGAAGAAATTAAGAAAGAAGAAGTCTGAAAAGCTAAGTAAGCACGACATCACCCTGAAGTAATGCGAGAGCGATTCCCGGGGGATGAACGTATCGTGAGAAAAGGGATGATCTTTTTGGTGGGTAGGAATCCCACACTCTTGTGAATTGCGGTTCCATCACAAGTATGTAAATTGTGGTTCTAAAATTGTGTGCAAATTTGTGGTTCTAAAATTGTGTTCATTCCACCTACCGGGTGAAATTGTGAATCTAAACCATACATGGACCCATCCTAATATACATTAAAAATTTCATCAAAATCGGTCCAGTCGTTCAGGAAGAGTTCAGTCACATACACTCTTGTCGAAGAATTATATATATATATATATATATAAAGATAGTAATCAGCTGTTGAATAACTCACAATTTAATATAATATCACTAAATATCGGTTCATTATCGACAAATTGGGACTATTTTCTAATAACTTTTCTTGATGAAATTATTGAAAGAATACATGTTTTATGTCTAGTAGCGATCGATATTTTAGACTTTAAGAACAGCCTTTTTAATTTAAAAACTTTTATGTCCCCTTTAATAATAGAATAAATGGAAGAGGTAGAGGCATAGCTCTCTTCATACGGAAGAACATCGCAATAAGGAAACTAGACTAGATTACACATGCTAATTACTTTGAAACACTTCAAGCCGAAATTGAGTACGTACGCAAATCATAGATTAGGCATTTTCTGCATTTATAGACCACCTGGAATAAATGTCAACAATTTTATAGACAAGCTGGACATGAGCCTCCAGTCCTACAGTGAGTACAGAAATTTGATTGTCCTTGGAGATATAAATATCCATCTTTTAAATAAAAACAAGATGTTCAGTAAAGAACATATAGCCTACTTTCTCCTAAATGCATGGGTATAGTTATAACTCTTTGTCCTTTTCAAGGAGTATAAATGAATGTTGTTTGGAGTAGCTTGTTGAAATACAACGTGCTATAGGGATATTAAACATGAATATGAGGTGCCCTTTGCTAGTGCTACCTCTGTAAAAAAATTCATTCAATTAGGTTTCACCGTGTTTGAATTGATATGGGGAATGGATTTGCACACATACATGGGAATGTCAGAGGTGATCTAGGCCAGAATACAGCGGCCCTAGACCAAGTTAGGGGTGACCTCAATGTGGTCAGATTCAAGATTGAGGCCACAAAAGTTACACTTAACGACGTTAGGGGCGAACTAGACAACAATGCAGAGGCCCTCAACCAAACAAACGTTAACTAGCTAGCAAACACTGCAGCTTTGCAAGAGGTCAGACAGGACATTGAAAGGATTCGGGAGAACGCACAGCAGGTGCAAACACGATTACGTTAGTAGGTGTTCGACGAGATGTCGAAGCAAACACAAACACATTAGCTCAGGTAACGTTAGACTTAAATGAGGTGCGTGAAGAAATGGAAACGCACAGGGCTGAAGCTAACTGCAACCTTGTAGCAGGTTTAGCAGCTGTGAGAGTGATCTCATTCGACACCATCCAGAAGAGAATGATAGACTCGATGTTGTAGCAGCTGACCTTGCAACAAATCGCACAGAGGTTCAGGGTAGGTTGACACTGATAGACGATAATATCAAGACCGTGTCAGGTGACGCATACACACTTCTTCAAGAGCTGACCGCAAATTCAGCCAACATCGAGGGAATGAAGGAAGACATTAAGATTCACAAGGATGAAATAGCGATAGATGTGACTGTTCTGAGAAACGAAGCCGCAGACCAGCCAGCTGAGTTTCAGGAAATAGTAAAGGACATAAAATTGGATGAAGACTTCTTAAGGCATAGGCTTGAACAAGTGGCCATCACAGAAAGATTGCAATTAAGTGGAAACGTACTACGTTCAGCAAGGGAGATAGATATTACGTTAAGGTGTGAAATACACCGTCTGCAGGAGCAAGTTAACAACTTAACAATTTCGACAGATCCGCTGAACGCACCAGACATTGCTGAATTAGAGAAAAGCCTTTTATCTAAGATCGAAGCTCAACCAAAGAACACATTCATGGACACTTCGACACAGCAACCCATATCTATTGGTTGGCGACCACGGGATCCCAGCTGAGTCCGGCATTGCTTCCACTTACTTGTGCCGGGCTGCTCTCCGTCTTCTTTCCTGTCGACCTCCCTTGGTCAACTCTTGTTCTCTTCCGACCCCGACGGTATTAGGTTATCCGAGGCCTAGGGAATCTTTCACTCTCCCGCCTAAATTGGCCCTTGTCCCATCTTTCCTGATACCCTCCTTCTGTGAGGGGTCAGCCTTCTTTTTATTTTCCTTTTACCTCCTGCCTTGTGCTCAAGGCCCTTAAGGAGGCAGGGTGTATGTAGCCCCACCCCTTCTCGTGCACCCTAGATAATGCTACACCCTCAGGGGCTCACGCCTGGTGAGTTCGGGAGTTGGTGACCACGAGGGATTCCTGAGCTGGGTCCGTTTTCCCCTTTTGTCCCTTACCTTTGGGGCGGACCCTCTCCTCTCTCTCCTCTCCTCTGCTCTTTTTTCCTTATATTTCCTTTTCTCTTTAAGATTCCCGCACTGATTTTGTTACTTGGTTCACCGTGTATCTAAGTTCACTTTTAGCGATTTTTTAAAGGCATTTTTAATCTACATTGCATTTTGTAAGTTTTTTCGATCTAAATTACATCTTGCGATTGTTTTCAACCTCAATTGCATTTTGTAAAGAATGACAATCTAAATTGCTTTTTAGTAAGTCAATGCAGGTAGACGGGCCTTTTAGTGAGTATTTTGAATTTAAATTGCATTTTGTAAGTATTTTCATCCAAAACCGCATTTCGCACGAATTTTGAATCTAAATTGCATTTCGTTTGGTGGGCATTTTGCACATATTTTGATTCTCAATTGCATTTTGTGGGTATTTTGAATCTAAATTACATTTTGTCAAGTATTTTCAATCTAAATCGCATTTTGTAAGTATTGTCAATCCACATGAGTCGTTTGAATCTACCGTACATTTTGTGAGCATTTTCAATTTGAATTGCATTTTGTAAGTATTTTGAATTTCAATTGCACTTTGTGAATAATTTGGATTGTAACTGGGATTGGGCCTATTTCAATCTGAATTGCATTGTGTATTTTCAATTTCAATTGCATTTTGTAAGTATTTTGATCCTCAATTGCATTGTGTACGTATTTTCGTTCTCATTTGCATTTTTGTAAGTTTTTTGAATTTCAGTTGCATTTTGTAAGTATTTCGACGCTACATTGCACTTTGTACGTATTTTGAAACTAGCCTACGTTTTGTGGGTCTTTTTCAATTTATTCCCTTTGTGAAACTTTTCGTTCTAAATTCCCTTTTGTAAGACCATATTGTGAGTTGTTTCCATCTGAGTTTCTCTTTGTACGTATTTTCCGTCTCAAATAATTTTCGTTCTGGTTTCCATTTCATTCTCATTTTCGCTATCACCCAAATCATTAGGGGCCGATGACCTAGATGTTAGGCCCCTTAAAACAACAATTATCATCATCAACCATATATATTGAAGTACAACCGAGTACTTGAAATAGCACTCAGATACAGACAACACCATCCGCACCACTTAACTTCAGCGCTCCGATATTCACACCTATTCGAAATCAAGGATCAGCATACAACATAATGTTTATTAGGCAAAGAGACGAGCAACCAGCTCAATTCTCAGGTACGGGAAGTAGCGTCACAACCGTCGAGTTCTTGCAAAATGTTGAGTGTTATCTAAGGGACACTATGGTGACTCCCGAACGAGAACTACGTGTTATCGAACGTCTGTTAACTGGACAAGCAAGTATTTGGTTCAGAGCGTTCCGATATGCTTTTAATGGCTACCAAGATTTCAGAGACGCACTTTTGCGAACGTATTGGAATAGCGACGTTCAGCAAAGTATACGTGCGGAGATGTACAGCAAGAAATGTAGCAATAACCAACCGACTAGGTATGCAAATTACTTTGCAACGCAATTGTCTAGGTTTAGGTGGCTGCAACCAGCGATGGCAGATCCAGATCTAATCCAGATTATCACTAAGCAGTACCATGCAGATGTGCAGAGGACGCTGATAGCCGCAAATGCTACGACATTCGTCGAGTGCGATACAATATTACGTAGAATCGATTCTACCAATGATCAGTTCTCGACTCACATGCAGAAGAATGACACACGTCATGTAAACTTAACCACAGTAGACAAAGTATATCAGACGCCAAAACCGGCACCAGTCATTACTCAGCCATACGAGAGGAATGAAGCAGGACCAGATAGGCATGTATGGGATCGTCGCCCATATGAAAGAAATCGTCAAGACAATCGAGGATATTGGGGCCGATGTTTTACAGACAGGAATGAGAATCAGAAAGGAAATGGTCGAGGAAGTTATAATAATAACAATTCTCCTCGTAACCAACAATCCGGCGGTATTCCCTGCGACTACACATACAGTGGAGGATATCGACGAGACCGTGATCCACGTTATGCAGTTGACCATGATTGGGGAGGTAGAGCCCGAGAGAGTAGGGAGTATATTAGGCAACTGATGAACTCCAAAAATCAAGCTTCTTCGAGGGAAGTACCTGACGTTCCAGAGGAGGTGTTTGAAGACGAAAGACCTAGTACCTAAAAAAAAACGACAAATTCCAAATAGAGAATGTGGAGATTGACTCCAGAGTTAGCGCTACTATTCTACTCTGGGAGTCAATGGCCGACGACCTACTCGACGAACTATGAATCACGACCGACGTTATAATAACAGAACTACCGATGATTTCTGGAAAAATAAACAACCATCCTGAAGCACTTTTGGTAGACAATGGAGCCATGATCAATGTAATCTCTGCCGATCTTTACGCTGCACTTAAACCTTGTCTAAGCTTGCTGAATTACCCATCTCAACGATAAAGGTTAGGGGAATCATTCCGGACCGCACTGTCAAGTGCAAAGTGCAAATCTCATGCTTGCTAGAGATAAACAGCCACATTTATCAGCACCAATTTCTAGTACTAAAGGACCTTACATATGAGGCTATCCTAGGAGCGGACGTCATGCGAAAGTACGATGACATGGGTCAGAATACTGTTACATTTCAATCGCATGAAATTATTACTATGAATGCTGGGGGGGAACGATCCAGGTTATGACGCGGATGTTAACCATATAAGTAATGTTGTTAGCAAGGAAGTAAACAGCATGAAGGAGAAAGGCACAGATGTTGAGGAAACAACGGAAACACTTGAGATGGATGCGCAACAAGAAGTTTCGAGAAACACTCGTCGTGGGAGACTTAGTACTTATTAGACGTACTAGAATATCTAGCCCAATCGACTGAGTGTATGGACCTAGCTGAGTCCTAGGGGCTCTGAATAACATCAGTTATGTGATTTACGAAACGGAGAACGTCTGGGAGTATTCAACGCAGCAAAACCTGAAAACATATTTTCAGAACTAATACTGGCATCCAATGCAAATAAAAATGCATTTTTCACATTTTTATTTGAAACTACGGAGAGACGTATGAGCTCGCTAATGGCTCATGTCTTCAATCTAGCTTGCACTTCACTTCTGCAGGTAGTTAAATCGGTAGATAGTGTTTGCAAACGTTCGTTAGCATCCTTCTGATATTTTAGAATATCTTCAAACGCACCACCTGAGAGGATCGGTTGCACTAGTAATGGGGCTTGCCGGCACGAGATTCAGCATCCTGGAAGGATCAGGTCCAAACGGAAGTAAAGACAATGACACCCAAAGAAGTACACCCTCAAAACACAAATCTAGTAAATAAAAACATCCAGACTTAAGTAAAATTCGAAGAAATTATTTATTTAGGAGTCAAACCACTATCCTACTATCAGAGCGTTTGAATCGGCTGATCCGCAGAGCTAAACAACAAAAAACAACAAAACAACCCCAAACTGAATTAAATTATCCCTCTCGACAAGTCCTAATTACATAAGAGAAAGCAAAATTAACGCTTGGGATGTGGTACGAAAAACAACCCTTATTGAAGATACAAGTAAGGATGATGAGTCCAGATAGAAACATCATACAGCTATAAAGTCAAATATGACAGCAAATCTAAATTATACTGGTACCACTCTCGTATTTATATTTAACATTACCTCTTATAGCTAATCCAAACTGACAATAAACTACGGCGAGAAGCGCCCGTGTAGAAGAAAAACGAGTTCAAAGCTAGGATGGCAGTCATAGTATTACAACAATTTAACAATACAACAACTGTACAATAATTAAATAGTACATGATAGCAGGGACAATTGGATAACACATAAATAAGTAATACACTCAATAATTTTATTATTAATAGCCTGCCTACCCCAGATTAGAAAGCTGTTTGCTTCTAATCGGCATCTACTGTGTACAGTTAGATTAGTGAGCGCACTGTAAAGATAGTGTCTAACATCACATGAGGTCACTGCGGCCCCTTAAATACAAACCATTGGGTTGCCAGTGGTCTCAGACAGTCAAGCATAGTGTTAGCTTTCTACATTTCCATGAGGAAATACTCATAAGCACAATGCGCCTGTCAGCTGTAGGCAAATCAGATCAAGATTTATCTAATAATTATTTAGTGAGCATATTAGCTTCGAAGATTTACGGTAGTGAGATTCATGATTTAAGAGTTTGTTTTACATCGTTGGTTTAGTTCATTATATATGACGAATGACCATAAGATACAAGGCTTCAAAATGTAACCGACCTGAATGGTACTTACAAAAATAGTGCGTGACAAAAACCGTCTGCACAAATACACAAGCTACAAAAGACTCGGACAACAACAACAGCAATCTTTGCGGCACTCAGCTCGCAAGAATACTTCGGTCAGTTTGGCACAATGCTCTGTTGTTATATTGTTGTTTTAAGGGGCGGAACTACGAGGTCATGTACTGTTGGCTTCCCAAATATAAGACTATATCACTCCTCGTATATAAACACGGACATAACAATTAACAATAAAATGTTAACTATCCGGATACAATGTCTGGTTCATCAAATAATAAACTCTAATCATATGTAGATCATGAAATTGCTAAACATTTAATCGCTCACAACATTAGAGAAATATCAACATATGTGACTTATTAGTCACCCTGTGCCAATGCAGCGCAATTAGCTGCTTCTTGACCTAGTCATGCTCGAGCGTCTACCGAACATGGCTCAATAAGAAATCCTTACAAAAATGTGTACAAAGCAAGTCAATCAATAGTCATGGTCTCACAATGAGAAAATACTGGACTTGTGGGTAATATTTTATATAACGGGTTTGTTTGGCCTTGAGAGCACTGTCTCAACTGTGGCTCAATGAGTGTTCCTCACTGCATGTGATTTCATTGCACTGGGCAAAGTCATTGAAAGTTTTATAAAATCGGGTTCACATTTCATTGTCCACTTATAACCCTCGCAAATACACATGAGTATAAAGAGAATAGTTCGTAGTATAAAATTGTTGGCATGAATAAACATGCACAAAGATATAACTGATTTTAAATTTCAAAGAGTACGGAAACACAGATGCTCCGCTCGTTCTAACTACTTTGAAAGATATCTCACCATTGCGGTTGAGTTTAAATAATGTCAGTTCTCACACAAGTGAGAATCACGGCGGTCAGTGTAAGTTCACGTCTAGAAGCTGCTCTCGTGAAAATAGTGAATATAGCGGATGCAGCAGGCAAATATCAAAAGGAGGAGGCTAATGAGGTTATTAAGGGAGCGGTGAGTGTTTTCGAGTATGTTTTATTACAATGAGAACCACATACAATGATAAAACTAATTAAAACATGCAGACCCGCAAAGAGGTTAAGGAATCATGCATAGATATTACGCAAGAGGCCAACGATTATAGCTTCACGCGACACGTGCTGCCATCTGATGGCATCAATCCAGATTCAGATCTCTTGGCACTTTGTCATGATGAAACGAGCCTAAACCAATGACATCTCGCGGAGAAGGCGAGAAATTCTGGGCCAATAAGATGACAATAGAAGATAAAATATCAGCGAAACGAAGCACACAGCTTCAGTACATGATCGAAAACCTGACATGTAACCTCATATCAATGATAAAAGAAGAATTAACGAAAAGTCAAACAGGAAATGAGGAACAGAGAAAAGATGAGACCAGAAAAACTGGAAACGAAAGAGAGGAACAATTACCTCGAGAGCAACAGCCCATCGATGAGAAACAAAATTGTGACAAAAGAACATGGTCAGAAGTCGCAAGGAGAAGGCGTGGCAATACGCCACAATTCATACAAACTCCTACAATAGGAACCAAGCAATCCTTCAACCTTCCACAGAAATCGAAGTTAATTATCTTAAGTGACAACCACGGAAAGGCTCTTGCTCCGAAGCTTAATATGAACTGACAGCAACAAATGTCAAGTTCTGGGCATCACACGACCTGGTGCAAAAATAGATAGTGTTTTGGAAGGAAGCAAAAACGTTATATGTAATTTAACCAGTGTGGACTGTCTTGTTATATGGGGTGGAGCCAACAACGTGTACAAGAATGAGGCAAATGATGCCAGTTCAAACTCTACGAAATGTACTGTCAACCCTATCAGGAACAAACGTTGCTGTGATTGGCCTTCCACACAGGTATGACGTAATACCAAAGTCATGTGTAAACTCTGAAATTACGAAGACTAACAAAAAACTTAAAATGTTGACCAAGTATCACCCAAACTGTACATTTCTTGATATTAAATTGCCTAGGAATTGTTACACTAGGCATGGGCTCCATTTAAACTGTAGGGGGAAATATGAGTTAAGTAGCATATTAGGTGATTGGATGCACTCTAGCTTACATTCCACGGGAACAGCCGTCCCTCTCCAGTTTAAACCAAGCTTGGACAGTAATGAAAACGCAGAGAAATGCATTAACCTGGAAAGTGATCTCACCTTCCAACGTGAATCAGGAAGTCAAGTAATGATCTCTGATACAATGAATGACATCGACATATCAACAAATGCACAAGTAGGTTGGAGCTCGGTTCGCATGTCCTGCAGAAGGAAAAGGACAGCCACCCGAAATGAAGTTTTTTATGGTTTTGCCCACTCACCAAATAAGCAATACAACACAAAGGAATAGTTCTTTATCTAAAGATATTAATATCAGTGGTTACTATCAAAATGTAAATGGTCTAAGATCAAAACTAACTGTTCTTTCTCAATCAATTAATATGGCCAATTACGACTTCATAATCCTTACTGAATCTAACCTCTGTGAAACCATCGGTAACGGTAAGTTAGCTCTAGAACAATATGATATTTATCGTTGTGACCGTTTTATTGATGCTAGGAACAGGAGGTGGTGTCTTAATTGCAATCAGGAAAATTCATAAATCTAAACTAATAGCCGTAAAATTTATATATGTTGAACAAGTCTTTGTTGAAGTCCTAATTCATGACCAAACATTCATTCTAGGCTCTGTATACCTATCTCCAAGCTTAGAATTACAAAAGTATACCATTACAGTTGAAGACATATTGGACTCTCGAAATGAAAATTGCCATTTTCTGTTAATCAACCTCTTTCAAGCAATTATAGTTATAACAATTTTGATAAAGGAAATTATATCGGTCTCAATAACTACTTAGCTACGATAGACTCGAGCTCTGCATTGAAAGAATAACACATACATTCTGCTGTAAGCATCTTTTACTCTATTCCTCTTGATTATTATAAGGACCCTTGTTTCCCAAAGTGGTTTAATAGTGAATTAAAGCCAGTGTCTCACAGAAGAAAGTGACCCATACTGAATTCGAATTCTAAATGATTCAGGATGGACAGGATGCTATTTTGGATGTTTTGGTGAAATTTGGAGAAGTTTGCAGTATTTTTGGAGGAAATACGATATTTTTAAAATGTTATTATGAGGGGAAGCTTCAGATTGTGTTTGACGACAGCAAAATGGCGATCGAAGCCGCTGTTAGGCAATCCTGTGTTGTATTTTCGCTTGGCCGTTCATAGCAACGTGCAGAGTTGGAAGAGAAATGCGTTGATTGGCTAATCGAATTTCTCGAAACACGGAGGAAGGAGAAGATGAGCGCGCCTAATGAGAAGCTTCATCGATAATATATACTGCTATTTATTAAAGAAGAGAGAATCTGTACATTTAAAACTATTGAGAATGGATCTTAATTAAAAGGAACAATGTTAGTCACTCAGGGAAGGAAGTTTGAGATTCCTCTAGAAAGATATAAGTAATTAATGATTTACCGCTCATTCCTCATGGGGCGCCATTCGATTGGTTTTGACGAGCGTGGTGACGCGCATCAAATCGTGGTCTTTGCGTAGCAGCAGTGGTAGAGATTGGACCTGCGATACTTGGGGTCTCGAAACCAGCGTGTGTAAGATAGGGGTCTCACGCGAACACAGTTTGACGGCGAGGAGGTCGGGATGAGATGGCCCGTTGTATGTTTGCTCTGGCACATTTGAAGGACAGCGGCACACTATTATAGCAAGTCTCTGCTCAGTTATAAACTTTTTGTCGAGATGTTCGATATGCAAGCGTTAAGGGGAATAATTAATATTGTGTTTAACGCATTTGTGATCATGAACTAAGCCAAGTTATGCGCAGGGAACGTGATGTTACATTGTCAGTTTAGAATATCAGGCAACCGATATTAATCATAAAATTTTAAGATGTGGTGCAACTATCACGTCGCTACATTCCAACTTTCCGAGATGGAACTTGATTGTCGCGTCATGGTTAGATACTATCAAATCCAAACTGAAGTAGTTCATCGCACTTCGAGACTTGGAGGTTCGTGCGGCGAGGCGAGGTCCGCGTTCGTAACCAGCCAGGGAGATTAGCGATCGGAGATCAGGGTTCGAGTCGTGATGAGGCAGTTTTCCGGAGGAAGAGGATGAAGATTATCGAGTGTGGAATTACTGGTGTCGTCAGTAATTTTCACCACACTATTTCTACAAGATGTCATCGTAAGGTAGAGAGAGAAATCATCGTTCGTAGTTGTTGGTTCTTTTTGTAGTTAGGTGTAGATTAGAATATCAGAGAGCATGGCGCCATTTCAACGCTAGTCCATTTTATGGTGTGTGATATATTTTAGGCCCAGAAATTATTTTTCAACGTTGGATATTTAAATATTAAATCTCTTCTAGTGAGATTTTGGATATTAACATATGGATTTTTGACTTTTACGCTTCGAGATTTAAGCTCATTTTATAAATAATTCCGTTTTTCGAATTTATTTCGAACCATGAATTATTTGGGAATTTTATTGAATTTTATTGAATTTTATTGCATTTTTTTGAAGTTTATCGAATTTTACAGAATTATATTTAGCATTATGGAATATGATATTAATTTACCTAAGCAACCCAGACTAGGAAAAGGATATTTCTTTGGAAATGAATTATTTCTTTTGGACATTTCCAAGATTTTATTGTAAATCTTAGGAGCAGCGATCCTTTATTTTGGAAATATAGTTATTTTGTAATAGCTAACTTCGAGTCTGATGCTACTCAAATAATTATTTGATCGAACATTTTGGATTGGTTGAAGAATGAAACATTATTTGGACATTCCAACTTTAGCCAGTCATTATTATTAATAAATTATCAGTGGATAAATTATTTTATTTTGAGAGATCTTATCTGCTTAGACAAATCAACACATTTGAGTATTCTACGAAACATTTGCAGCACTCTTAGAGTTTGTTGTTGACTACTGATTGCATTAACGCAATATTTTGGAAGGACCAGAGAGCAGTAACAAATGATTAAATTTATTAAATGTTAAAAACAATTATTTAAAATCTAAAGTAACTTATACTAATAAACCATTACGTCATCACTGTTTATTAGAGTCGATTATTATGTATTATTACTACATCTGAAAGAGTTATACACTGTAATTATTATATATAAATCTTATATATTGAACCCTTATTGAGCTACGATAAATAAGTATTCATAATTTATTATTATTATTACTGCAGCCCAGGCAGTACTTGTGGAAGTTGACGAGGATAAAGGCAAGGTAGCGTGTCGCAATGATTGCCACAGAAGTAGCTCGTGGTAGCTATTCTTGAAAACGGCCTGGTAATCTGAGTTCAAGGCCAAATTGTGTAACAACTTGCACCAGAATTGGAATCATAAAGGGATGGTCACGAGTTACTTGCAACCGACCTACGATTGAATCACCCAATCAGGAGAGACCACGCCAAGACCACGCGATGGATGGCGTCAGTGGTAAAAAGCGCGCGGAATTGATTATCTAAAGAACCGCCGATCAGAATTACCTCCGCACGAGTGCGCTGAGACGTTTGAAGTATTTGATGAAGATTGACATTAGTCCCGTGTGTGTGTGATGAAAACTCTGGAAAATTTTTCTTAATTTACCCCACTCTTCATCCCCCTGTCAGTTTCTAATAAATTGATCGACGAGACGCTGTTCGAGGTCTTTTCGTTTTGGAGCTCTGTGAGCTAACCTAACGCCAGTTTGCGTAATGATTTTAACGCTCTAATATTATTCGAAGTCATTTTATTTGTTAGCTCTAATGAGCTAACTTCACGTCAGTTTGTGTTGCGATTTTTAAAGCTCTAATATATTATTTGAAGTCTAATACTTTGTGAGCGCTGTGAGCTAATTTCACGCCAGTGTGCGTGGTGATTTGAAACTTGAATATTATCTTAAAGACAACTATTTCAGCTCTTAGGGGCAAGACGTGAGTAACATTCTAATTAGCGCTCCAGCCCGAGCGAAGGTCAAGCAGAGCAGTAGAGATTACCGAGCGAGATAGCGACTGTGAGTCAGACTTTAAAACTTGTATTGTCGAGCCAGTGACGATGGACTCGAAGTTGTATATTTCATGTACATTTTCATTGTATTTTTCATGTGTGTATCGTGCGTGTGTGAGCAAGAGTAGGGAAAGTCTTCGTGATTAGTCGCATAGGACTATTTGTGGGCGAATTTAGTAACTCACAAGCGATTATAGCCAGGTCAAATTATAATAACATTGAACTTTTCTTCCAAAGAGACTACACCAAGATGTCCGACGTGTGGTCAGGAGCCGGAGTGATGTCCGACGCTTCTACGAAGACAACGACTATGGAGTGCTAATTTTCCCGTGGGGAAATGGGCTGAGATGGAGGTCATATGTTCTACAAGCTGAGACGGTGATGTACAACAATTGATTATTCAATTATGTAGTTAGATTGGCGGGGGAACCTTTGTAAATAGTTAAATTTAGTCTTTTCTTGTTTTAGAGTGTTTTCTTACCGACACTAAATGTTTTAAATGTACGTTGGCACGTGACCAAAGTGTTTGTTGTGTATTTATTTTTCTTTGGAGTCATATTTAATGTACACGGCGCGTGTACGTGATTTTTATCAATGCAAATGCGAAACCCATTACATTCGATAAGTGGTGCTTTATTAAAGTTCATATTTTTTATAGGAAAGGGAGGTCATTATTGTAAGATGTTTGCTGAACAGGTTATTATTCATATTAGGGTTGCCGAGCGCAACGAATTTAAGATGTAATTGTAGAACACCTTAGTTCTAATTTTTTTAGAATTTTTTGAGTCCTTTTCAGGTTTATTAGTCACGGCGTAGAACGGAGGCGCGTGGAAAATATTTGTGTCATTTTTTCATCAGTTGGCAGTCAAAGTGAAAGGTCGTGTTTTTCCCGAGCTCTCAGGTGTGCTGAAATGGGTTGTTCTCTGGAGTGTTATCGGGCGAGGATCGGGCTGTGGTATGCGAAGGGTAGTCGGGATTTACGGTGTTTGTGTGTGCGTACGGGACCTAGTAACTTGTGGTTTATAGCCCTAGTGATAGCTGCGTTGTTAGTTATTGGTGGAGTGGAAGTGAATCCAGGGCCTGTTACTCCAAATGTGAATCAGGCAAATGATCCAGTGGCATCTTTAAAGTGTTCGACGTGCAGTAAAACATTGAAGAATGGTGTTGAGTGTGGACTATGTGAGAAATGGTTTCACTTCGGCTGTATTAAGGTCAAGAAGGAGGATTGTGATGTCGGAAATTGGTTTTGTAAAGTATGTTGGTTGGTTGGTTCCTTAGTTTAGGGGCTGCGACAACGCGGTCATGTAGCCCCGTGTACTTTGGGTGTGTGTAGAATCTGTCTGATAACCGGTGTTAATTGTGATGACTGTATTAGTGTGTGTATCTGTTTTTTAATTCAAGTAGGGACTGGAACTTTGAATTTTCAAATAGTTCCTACTTTTGCCGCCAAACGCCACCGTCAACGACTACTAGGCCTAGTTCAGAACTAGCTACTAGACGCCACCGCAGTCGGCTCTTGGCAACGAACGTAGCAACCTAAGAGCGTTGTTTACATTCTTAACCTATCCAATTTAGTTTCACACAGGTGTAATTAGTGGAAAGATCTTTAACATGCCATAAATCTATGACATGGGACCGCCGGCTTTACTTCCCCTCCGAAGGAAGGCATACTGAGGGATTTTTAACGCTCTTAAAAAATCCGACGGCTTCGGCCGGGTTTGAACCCGCTATCTTGGGCATAGAAGCTCAGCATGCTACCAACTACGCCACCGAAGCCGCCTGTAAAGTATGTGATACGCCGGACAGTTTGAGGGTGCAAATCAAAGCAAGGGATCAAATAATACAGGAACTTAGAGCAAAGCTTCGTGAATCAGAAGAAACGGTGAAGGATGTGACTGAACGGCTTGCTACTGGGATCAGTGTGGAAGAGGGCGTGCAGGAGCAAACTGAGGATGACGTTATCATAATGGGTGATTCTATGATACGATGGAGTGCGAATATCTCGAGGAAATCAGGTGCGAAAGTGCGGTGTTACCCGGGGATTAAGATTGACCAGCTTGCCCAACAAGTGGAAGAAGCAAATGTAGAGGACTGTGACAAAGTTAAAGTGTTGTTGCTCCATGTTGGGACGAACGATTTGAAGAAGAGGGCTACAGCTGATTACATCATGGGGGAGCTCTACGAACTAGGCAGAAAAGCTAAAAGCAAGTTTAGAAATGCAAAAATTATAATGAGTGGCATTGTTCGGCGGGGAGATGTTCCGTTGAGGCGAGTTAAGACTGTAAATGACCGCATGGACTGGGTATGTGCACAACTGGGATTAGTGTACGTAGAAGCTGACTGTTGGATTGGTGGCCGTGACTTCGCCCGAGACGGCTGCATCTAAATCGACGGGGCGCTTTCAATCTAGGGAGCCTACATGACAGGGTCATCGGTTCTTGCCGGCTTTTGTGAGGAGGAGCAGGTCCAGAGGTTGCCAGCCGATGGGAACAGAAGGAGCTATTTCGAGATATTTGCTGCGGAGGTAAGACTCTAAGATTACTGCAGGTTAATTGTCAGAGTTTAGGAAATAAATTAATTGAATTTTGGAATCTTGTAGAGACGTATTCTCCGGACATTGTCATTGCAACTGAATCTTGGTTAGATGAGGACATAAATAGTAGCGAAATAATTCAAGGGACCTACGAGATGTACAGAAGGGATCGGGGGAAACGAGGTGGTGGGCTATTTATTTGTGTGCGCAAAAATATAGCTAGTTTCTTAAAGTGGGCTGATATGGATCATGAAATGTTATGTGTACAAATTTCGGAGAAAGGAAATAAATTCCCTCTTCAGGTGATAGGGGCGTATAGAGCACCGAAAGATAACCTTTCTCTCCTCGAAACACTGTATGATAAAACGTGTACGGCTAATGCTATGAAAAAGAGCATAATAATTGCTGGAGATTTAAACCTCCCCAAAGTAGACTGGTCTGGTGAGTCAACTAGTTGTGGTCAGGCTCAGAGCGCTGCAAATAAATTCTTAAGGGAGGGGGGACTTTCCCAAGTAGTTGACTTCCCAACTAGAGACAATAATACCTTAGATGTTTATCTCGTAAGGCCTGTAGAGCTGTATATTAACTGTCTGAAAGTACAAGGAATTAGTGACCATTCTGGGGTTGAATTAAATATTAGATAAGGTGACATTACAAAATTAGACTCTGATGTAGCAAAAAAGATCATATTCCAGTATCGCAGGGCAGATCAGGGCAAGTTTCAGGGGTATTTGAATGAGCTATTTGTAGGATGGGCATCGGAAGGAAATCACATTAATATCCTGTGGACTAACTTTTTGAAAATTTTAAATAGCGCTGTTGATAAATTTGTCCCATTTAAATTGCTGAAACAAAACCCAGATCCTGAGTATTACACACGAGAAATTAGGAGTCTAAAACGGAAAATTAGGAAATTATACAATAAAAGACATGATAGTGACAAGTATATGTTGAAATTCAAGTCCTTATCAAGAGTGCTCGTCTTAAAAAAGAGGGCTGCTCATGACAGTTATATGCAAGGTTTACTTGGTTCGGGAGGTGATGGGTGGAAAAAAAATTACAGTTATGTTAGGAGAAGAAAGGGAAATTCAAATAATTTGTCGATGATAATGTCCGGTGACGGTAAATTACTTACTGAGAAACAGGCCATTGCTAATGAATTAAATTTCTTTTACGGTAGTGTGTTCAATAAATCCAATAGCTGTGTGTTGGACCTTAACGACGAATCAGGGGCTCCCCTGTTCCAAATAAACCAGTCAGCAATTGTAAAGCTAATACAAAAACTACGTTTCAATGTATCAAAAGGTCCTGATAATATTGTTAGTGAAATACTTAAACTAGGAGGTAGGGCCGTGGCACGATACTTGGAGGTGATGTTTAATGTGTCCATAAACAATGCGCAAATCCCAGATGACTGGAAAAGGGCTACGGTAGTCCCAATATTTAAGGGAGGGAGCAGACTTGAATTGGGCAACTACAGGCCGGTTAGCCTTACGTCCGTCGTTTGTAAACAGATGGAGCATCTCATTTGCGACTACTTGAGGAAACAGTGGGAAACATTATCATGGTTTAATGATAGGCAACATGGATTTCGGAAAGGTTACTCATGCGAGAGTCAGATGCTATCACTTTTTCAAGACATTAGCGAATCGTTAGACCATGGAGTTTCAGTCGACGCCGTGGTTATAGATTTTGCGAAGGCATTTGATGTCGTTCCGCATGACATGCTACTCCACAAATTAGCTTCGACGAAGATTGATAGAAGAGTAATTTTATGGATCCAAGAATTTTTGACGGGTCGTTCCCAGAAAGTGAAAGTCGAAGGCATATTCTCGGATGAAATTACCGTAACGTCGGGTATCCCTCAGGGCAGCGTAATCGGAACTTTGTTATTTTTGGCGTTTATAAATGACTTACCAAATGGGATTCGCAGTGACTGTCGATTGTTTGCGGATGATTGTGTAATATATCGAAAGATACATGACTCACAAGACAATGCAGTGCTTCAAGAGGACCTGAACCTGGTCTATAAGAGGGCGATTGTAAATAAAATGAAAATAAACACAAGAAAAAGTAGTCTCTTAAAAATAGGGAAAGTACGAAGGCAGGATTTTCAATATAACATTGGCACGGAAATACTTGTAGAAGAAGATTCTTGCAAATATCTGGGCGTTCACGTAAGGAATGATATGAAATGGAGTAGTCATGTAGGATGTGTAGTTTCAAAAGCTTACAAATCCCTGCACTTTGTAATGAGGGTATTAAAAGGAAGTAGTACCTCTGCTAAAGAATTGGGCTATTTGTCACTTGTAAGACCTATTCTGGAATATGCCTCGGCGGTTTGGGATCCATATCAAGTAGGGCTCATCAATGAATTGGAAATGGTACAAAGAAAGGCCGCTAGATTTGTGCTCAGTGACTTTAATCCCAGGAGCAGTGTGAGCCGTATGTTAAAGAAACTTGGGTGGGAATCACTGGAGGCTAGGAGGATGAAATCTAGACTCTGCGCTATGTACAACACGTATACAAATCAACCAGCATGAGGTGAGCTTAGCAAACGATTGGGAAAGCCCACTTACATGGGTAGGAGCGATCATCTTTTCAACGTTAAGGGCCGACCACAGCGAACAAATTATGGTATATATTCTTTTGTAAACCGTGCCATTGATAACTGGAACTCTCTACCTGCCGCAGTCTTAGAGCCTTTTCCCAAACATATAGGTGTGTTTAAGAAAAGACTGACTATTTGTGTAAATACTCCAGTTTAATTGTTGTATAATTGTTATTGAATTGTTATGTATAATTATTTATTTGTTATGTATATACAATTTGCCACCAGGGGTCACACCCCCCATTGCAAATAAATGAATGAATATGAATATGAATATGAATTTCAGGGTCTGTCAACCCCATACGTGTGATTCGGTGTGTGTTATCGTGTCAGGTGTGTGTTGATTCTACGTGAAGAGGGGTAGAGGTCCTACCGCCCTCATATTTTGTTGTTGTTGTATTTTTTTTTTTTTGATGGAGAGGCAGGGTGCTCCAGGGAGACCGCTGTTCCTTGTCCATACTGCTGATTCTTGGATTTCCTAGGGGAAATGCCGGGATATTTTGTTCTGACACACACACACGTATTATTGTGCTTTGGGGCACGCTTCTTCGAGATTCGATCCCGTGCCTTGGGAGGTCGAGGTATTTTGACACGTGGGTTGACAGATATGCAGATTTCCACAAATCGCCCGTCTTGCCTGCTGACTTATCTTTGTTAGGCAGTCCTATGTTCCGACTGGCCCCTTTAAGCTTTCAAGTAGCAAAACTGTTCATTGTGATGGTAATTTTTGAACCATAATTAATTGGGGAGTTACCATAAAGTAAGTAAATAGCTGTTTGACAGGTTTTTTTTTCATAAATCAAATTTAAGGGGTTCATGGGGAGGGGTGAAATACTGAAAAAAGAAAAGTGAAAGAAAATGTCCTGACTCATTCACTCACTCACTCATCACCGCCCAGCCAAAATTAATGAAGTTAGAAACATGACAGTTTGGGGATATGTTCATTGTATGTCAAAACCGTCTACTAAGGTAGGATTTTCGGATATTCATGTTCTAAATGGGTTTAAGATGGTTAAACCTGCATTTCATTGAATAACAATATCTTCCGATTGGTTCATAGGGGGATGTGATACACGGCATATAAACTCATCATTAAAAAGTAAGAAGACACATGTCTGAGCGTTTTTCAATGTGGTGTATATTATGAGGGGAAAGGGGTGAAAAGTGGGGATTGAAAGATTCCTAACGGAGCGTGTATCTCTTAAACGACATAGGCGAGGAGTTTGAAACTCAGCGGACAAAAATCAGCATAAAAATAAGGAAATATATGTTTGACCGTTTTTTTTAATCCAATTTAAGGGGCCCATGCGGAGGGGTGAAATTCTGGGGGGGGGGGGAACAGGAAAGAAATTGTCCTAACTGATTGACTGACTGACTCACTCACTCATCAAACTCAGGGGGAAAACTGCTTTAAAGTAAGTAAATAGCTTTTCGACGGTTTTTTTGATCAATCAAATTGAAGGGGTCCATCGGGAGGGGTGAAATTCTGATGAAAAAAATTGAATGAAAATGTCCTGATTCATTCACTCACTCATCATCGCCCAGCCAAAAATATTGAAGTTGAAAACATGGCATTTTGGGGATATGTTCGTTGTATGTTTAAACCGTACACTGAGGGAGGATTTTTGGATATTCAGGTTCTAAAGGGGTCTTAAGGGGGTTAAACCTGTATTTTATTGAATAACAATATCTCACGAGTGGTTTCATTTGTGGATGTGATACACGGCATATAAACTCATCATTAAAAAGAAAGAAGACACGAGTCTGAAGGTTTTTCGATGTGGTGTGTTATTATGAGGTGAAAGGGGTGAAAAGTGGGGGTTGAAGGATTCCTAACGGAGCGTGTAGGCCTATCTCTTAAACGACATAGGCGATAAATTTGAAACTCAGCGAAAAAAATCAGCTTAAAAAGTAAGTAAATCGGTGTTCGACCGTTTTTTCATAAATTAATTTAAGGGGCGAATGGGGTAGGGTGAAATTCTGTGGGAAAAAAGGAGAGAAAATGTCCTAACTGACTGAATAACTCACTCACTCATCAAACTCAGGGGAAAAAGATAGCTTAAAAATAAGTTAATAGGTGTTCAAGCGTTTATTCATCAATCCAATTTAAGGGGCCCAAGGGTAGGGGTGAAATTCTGGTAAAAATAATTGAAAGAAAATGTCCTGTCTGACTCACTCGCTCATCACGCCCAGCGAAAACTATTAAAGTTGGAAACATGAAATTTTGGGAATATAATCGCTGTATGTCGAAAACGTCAACTAAGGAATACTTTTTGTTTATTCGGGTTTTAAAGAGGTGTTAAGGAGGTAAACGTGCATTTCATTGAATAACGATATCTCATGAGTTGTTTCTTTGGGGATGTGATATTCGGTATATAAACTAATCATTAAAAATAATCAGATGTATTGAACCCTTTATCCACAGGCTGTATAAAGGATTCTAATAAATTATTCTTCATCATTTGATACATTTCTACAGACAGCAGACATGAGAGCCAGACGGAGTTGGGAAATGTTGAGAAATAAGTGGCAGAGAGAACACAATGATTTAAGCTCCTGTGGTATTTTAGAATGTAGCATGTTATTCATGACGCATAGGACAGGTGCAACTTTTAGCTCGAAGAGAGGCTTGGGTACGCACAATATGGCTTGTTGCTATGAGTGTTGGCGCCAAGAAGAAAATTGAATGCTACGATATAATTGGTCAATCTTCATGTTAACCACTCCCTGTGGCAGAAATAAAAGTAAGAGCGCACGAAGATCTACAAGAGCCTGAACCAATAATATCAAGACGCCCTGTTTAAGCGGCAACTCGGCGTTATAACGCACCCTGGTAAATTAACGCGGGAGTTATCTACGGATTAATTCCACGATCAGTTCGAGCCAGCTACAGCAGAATCGTAACCTCCACATTGCTACGAACTCAATGATACCGATCGCATGCTAGTCTGATAATTATTATGGAATATTTTTCCATAAATCCCCTTCCATGCCTACTAGCCAGTTTCATTTATAAATGGTCCAGGACGCTTCGAGAGATGACTTTTATTTGAGCATTTGAGGACGTAAGGCCTTTATTCAGGTGTCTGAGGACACGAGGCATAACTTCTAATTTTCATGTGCGTGAACATGGAACATTTTCGTCAAGTTATAAGTGTAACTTCAGTGATTTATTTGCAGTTCCAGTACTACCAGATAGGGGAGTTCATCGAAATAATTCACCAATAGACGGTCAAGGAATTTAGTACTTGATCGGTGAATTTAATAGGAAATATATCGTGTGTGCATCTGACAAACTTTATTTAAATTCAGCACGAGATGACGTCTTGGAACGAGGGTGGATCTTGGAACCAGCAGGACATTTGCCAGAAGAGGTCAATGGCGAGCTAAGCATTTATAAGGAGTGATGGCTGGGGATGTTTTCCTGACACTGTTCTATAGGAATGAGTACAAATGAATTTATTTATTTATTAAATCAGCTGTGGTTTTATGGGACGTATTTTGTAGATATTTGTTTGCTTGTTTGGTAATGTAGATTCTTAATTCTTGTTTACTGACACATTAAGTATGGGACAAGCTGAGCGCTTTGTATTTTGTAAATATTGTGATTTTGTTCGGATCAACTGTACGGGGCTATGCGCAGCTCGTGCTCGCATTCGCTTGCGTAAATCGCGGTCAAGCATTATAAATTCGGAAGTATGGCTTATAACAAAATGGAACTGAATAAATTTGAGATTAAAAATAGAATTTGGAGGGTAAAGATTATTTGTGAGCAGAATTTATGATGGATCAGGATTATTTTGACAGTTGCTTTTCTAGCAGGTCTATAAGAGATGGCACTCTTGCACCCGAGTTTTTGTCGTTCATTTTGTTTAATGTGTCTATGGACGCAATGTAGGTTGATTTGTTTTGAGCCGACCCAGATGATATGTTTATGAGTGAGTCAGTCCAAGCATTATGGTGTGTGTTGTGATTTTATGATGTGTTAGCGGGAATATATCATTGAGATTATTCTGACTTGCTGCATATCAGCCCAGTTCATAACCTTGCGAGGCTGAGCTAATGGAATATATTTGTGTTCTTGCCATCCAGGTGGATGAGTGATATATGTCGTTTTGCGTTTCCAGATGGATAACGGGTTCAGTGTGGTCCCATGTATAATTAGCACCAAGCTTGAAGGACTGAAAGAGTGAGTCGAGGCAGCGATGACTCATACAAGGAGGGGAGCGCTCAAATCAGATAACAACTGTTTGTCATTAGTAGCAGGCCAGGTTCCTGTATTTCAATATAAGATGTTATTTAAATTCACAAAACCCCGATCGGTTATAAAGAGTATTTTATTGATTAAATGTGTGTTGTCCATGGTTGTAAGGTATATTCCGAAACATCTGTTTGTCTGGCGTTTATAAAATGTAAATATCATTTTCAGCCGTTAGGCTTGTATTTTGTTGTTGTTGCTTGACTTCTTGTGTGTTTATTTTACGCGTTCAATGACCCCGTGTGGCATTAGGGTGCGCGAGGCTGTGTTCCCAATTTTGTGATGCGAGCTTTTTGGCCTATTTTCGGCATACTCTTTATTTTGTGTGCTTTGGCACCGGCTAGAATCTCAGGGTGGTTCATCATGTTTTTGTATTATTAGATCTTGTATGTGTCAGTAGTAATGATAGTGTGTTAATTAAGGGTGGGTCCCATAGCCGTAGTGTGATTTAAAAGATGCAACTCCGTGAGCAACATGACTGTTTCAGTTGTAAACGTACTCGCATCAGTACTCATTTTCTTAATAAAAAGCAGTACACCACGCATTATATAACTTCTTGACCAGGAAAAATGGACTTGCATCCATATGTTGTGAGGAGCGAGTTCTTACCGCTCAATTTTATGTTATGATTAATCATTTTCAGTGAAGCTGTATTCACATTGTTTTCTTGTGTTGAGCGAGTTCTTACCGCTCAGTAATATATTTATTTCTTATGGGAGTGAAAGTCAGGGAGGACTTCCTTTTATTATTATTATTATTATTATTATTATTATTATTACTATTCACATAATTTTCAGTCATTAAATATCTTTTATTCTACTTGTTATTCATTTTATTTCTAGTATAGCCTCTGTTATGGACCTTTCTATTCATTAAAACGTGATGTTTTTGCGAACGTTGCTTTGAAAAGCATCCAGGACTGAGCACGACCCCGTTGAAAGAATCTTCATAAAAACAATGCTTTATTGAAGGGTGCATAGACAAGCTGGCGTGCCATGTTGGGGCTATTTCGTTGCTAGTTACCGCTAGAACACATTGGATAGTCAGCATAGATGTAGTAGGTCAAGCTGTCGCGATAATGTGGTATTTCACTGATATATGGGACTGATTGAAATCACCGGAAGTGATATTTTGATAACGTAAATACGCCGAAGAGAAATACCGCCATGAAAATAGAATATACAGTAGAATCACGAGTTTGCAAGTTAAATACGATTCACGTTTTGTTTATTGATGTAATTAGTAGAGTACTGTGCGTGAAATCGGGCGCCCATTGATTAAATGTTAAATTAGATTTGTTTAGAAAGTCAAACTCATGAATATGTTAGGAGGCTGGTAGCCTTAAATGACAATTAATACTTTGTTAATTAGTCAGTGTTAACATCAGATGGGCCGATAACCTAGATGTTAGGCCCCTTAAATCAACAATTATCATCATCATCATTAACATCAGATCTGGATAGTAATTTTTATGACTGAATATGTGCAGGGTTAAAAAATTATTAAGTAAAATTAGAACCATTCAGTGATGCAGATTGATTTGCGGGAGTAAAGGGAATAAGATTAAATGAACTTAAAGTGGTCAAATGAAGTAAATGTATGTCAAGAATTATATATGTGTGTGTCGGGAAGACATTTCCATGTCATCCTCCTATTTTCTCTGTGATATATATTTTTGTGTGTGATAATGGCAACAGTAGAACAGATCCAGGCGATCATTGAAAGTGCCACGGCACGAACCCAGGAACTGTTAAAGGAACAGAGTGCGAAGTTAGACACTAAATTATCCGAACAGTCATGCGAGTTTAAAACACAATTAAACGAACAGTCAAGCGAGTTTAAAACACAACTAAACGAACAGTCAGGCGAGTTTAAAACACAACTAGCTGAACAGAGTGAAAAATTAGACACTAAGGTATCAGAACAGAGTGAGAAATTAGACATTAAATTAGCTGAACAGAATGAGTCATTAGAAATTAAATTAATTGAACAGGGTAACTCATTACAAGCGCAAGTAAATGAAAATATAAACAAACAATTAGAAGCACAAGAGAGTAGAAATACGAGTCAGTTAGCCACATTATCTGCAGAGATGAAAGAGTACACTACGCAGCAGATGGTTCTATTCGCGCTTGATATAAGTAAGAATAACGACAAACAGCTAGGTCAGATAAAAAAAAGAGAGGACACGTTCAACCGTAAATTGAATGATTTGGACGAAACTGTAATGGCAAAAATAGCTCAGATAGAATTAGCACGCACGGCAAATAACAGTGAGGTTAAAACGGCAAAGGATGGTCTTGAAAATCGGTTTGATAAGATGGAGGAGGATTCTACGTTTATCCAGGGACAATTGTCAGCAGTAAATGAAAGTATTACGGGCCTGATAAAGGATATGGATAAATTAGAAATACAATCAGCAGAGCGATGGCAAAACCTAGAATCGGACCAGGATAATTTGAAGAGTACGATAGATGAGAATAATCTACGTCTAGATGACAGTCTTGAGAAGAAAGAATCGAATCAGGAGGACACGAAACAGCAGATGGAAGGAAAACTGGGCGCGATTAAAGATAGAATCAGAAAGGATTGGCGTAAGATGAGCAGCGACTCGAAAGAAGACTGGTTGACGATCATAAAGACCGTAGGTGATAACCATACACGCATTAAAGCACTTGAGGAAGAAATTAAGAGTAAAATGAAGGAACAGACGGACAGAATTATAAAGGCAGAATTGCGTTCGATGGGACAGAGCACGTTAAAGATAAGGAAGTTGACTCAGCAAGCCCGGGGGCAATTAGCGCGGTGACTATCCAAGGACTGACAGGCAGCCCATAAACGACTAACACAGAGGGATTTCACAACAACATTGGGGGAACCTCTACTCCTCAACATGGCCATCAGCACCCTCAAGTCGTACAAGTTATTCGATCAAATGAATTTAAACCAAATAAATTCACAGAAAATTCTGCTGTCACACCGAAAGCGTATCTTAGGGAAATGGAGGACTATTTTAATGAGAATAATATACCGCCCGCGCGTCGTTTAAGACTGATGGAACGATTTCTTTCGGGAAATGTACTTACATGGTTCTTGAGCTTCAAGTATACTTTTGGAGGAATGGACGATTTCAAGGATGCGTTTCTTAGGAAGTATTGGTCGGCGTCTCTCCAGCAAAGCCTCAGAATGGAACTTTATTCGAGAAAATATCAGTCAACTCAGCAGACGATGTATTCAGATTTCTTATCGTTACAATTGTTAAAATTTAAAGATTTGGATCATCCTTTAGAAGAATCGGATCTGGTTATGACGATTGCACGGCAGTTGCCAGTCAAAGTTCAGCAGGTGTTAGTGGCAGCAAACGTGGACACAGCGGTTCGAGCCGCACAAATCTTACGTCAGATTGACGAGACAACATCTCACTTGCATCAGAGAGGGGGACGACAGCTGGAACTTGTAAACACAACGGAGGTGGTTAAACCCACTCAAGTACACACCAGATCGCAGGCCACAAATACAAGTGTGTGAACAACGCCAAGACGAGGTCAGGAGGGCGAAGAAAATAGGTCACACCAGCGACATGATAATAATAATGATAGACAGACCCAGGGCAACAATAGGTATCAAGAGCGAGGGTACCAACAATGGAGAAATAATAGGAGAAATGAGGGACCCTACAGACGGTACGAAAATAACAATAATGATAATCGACAGTGGCGTGAAAGTTGATACCAGAACCAGGGGGACTATCAAAATTATAGGAATGAATGGAACGACAGGCACGCCGAATCGCAGCGGTACCTGGAAGAATTACACGCCAATGGAGGGGACGAACAAGGACATTGGGAACGTGCCATTAATAGAAGGTCAAATCCAGACACTCACATTGAGGGGGCCGAGAGTTTAGTGAAGCAGGAAGAACGTCAGGGAAATACGCGACAGAAGGATGATGGTAGTCGCGGGGGTTGTAAAAAATCCCAATAATTGCAAAAGGAGTCACCCTGAGAGAGCAACAGCCGGATGGTGAAGAAGGATGGGTCGTGGCACACATACAAGAGTGGATAGCTTTGCCGGAAGATTGCCTGGAGGAGATTGTATAACCACGGAATGATGATATCAAACAACTACCTATTATTTATGCCAAGATCGGTGGAATTAACGTGAGATGCTTAGTTGACACGGGTTCACAAATTAGTCTTGTATCGGAGGCTTTGGTTCGAGAGTTGGGACGGAGTCAGAATATTCCTGTGATTCCAGTACCGTAACTCAAGGTGAGGGGCGTTATTCCCGAACGCACCGTCACTTGCAAACGTCAAGCATTTATAGAATTGGATATATTAGACCATATATTTGGACAGACGTATATCATTATGGCTAAAATGAATTGTAACATTATTCTGGGTGCAAATTTCATTTGTGACTACCAGGCAGTCATAGATTTTCACAATAATACAGTCAGTTTTAAGGAGTTTGATAAGCTGAAGGATGTGGGCTTACACATGGATGAAATCACTACAGGGAAGGACGTGAATTCATGGGCATTGGAGGCAATAGCAGAGGAGACAGAAGAGGAGGTACGAAAGGCGGAAGATGACCTTATAGATGTGGCTGTTGTGGAATTAAATGAAGAGAGTGACTCTCAGGAGATATGGGCTTTACTAGCAGAAGGAGACGACAGTGATACTCAGTTTGAAGAACTATTACAGGAGCGGCTCAGTGACATCCAACTAGGGGTTGAACATAGGAAGAGACTTGAGGAGATCTTAAGAAGACACAAGGCAGTGTTTGACACAGTTCCAGGGAAGATAATAAAATTTCAGTATTCTATGCAGGTTGAGGATTGGTCCCCATTTCGAAGAAAACTATACCCTATACCAGAAAAACATCGGGAGCAGGTCAAAAGGATTATTGATGATATGTTGCAAGCTGGAGTGATTAAGAAGACTCCTACACCTTATTTAAATGCGATTTTGGCAGTCACAAAACCAAATGGATCCATTAGACTTTGTCTAGACGCCAGAAATCTAAATATGCGCCTTATTTTTCCCGAGTATGACAGAGCGCCAATCATCAGAGACGTCTTAAAAGGATTTAAGAACAAGGGTATCTATTCGTCCGTAGATCTGACGAGTTCGTTTCACCATATCGAACTGGAGGAGAAGTCACAGCTTCTTACTGGCTTCCTGTTCGATAATCAGACATATTGCTTCGTCCGTATGCCCTTTGGCGTTAAAACAGCTGGATGCGCATTAATTCGAGCCTTGGATCGGAACCTGACTGAAGAAGTGAAGGAAATGACGGTACGATATATTGACGATATACTCTTGGCTTCAGATAACAACGAGACACATATGGAAAATTTGGATAAGCTTTTGGACAACCTTAGAACTGCAAACTTTAAAGTCAACTTGAAGAAATACTTAGGGCACATCATTGACCAGGAGCGAGTGAGGCCAAACCCTGCGAAGATAGAGGCAATAAAGATTTTCCCTACATCAACGAGAGTAAAACATATCAGAGCTTTCCTTGCCGTGACGGGCTTCTTTAAGGAAAACTGCCCAGGATATACTGAAACCGTAGCACCAATGCAGGAGATGCTGAAGAAGAAGAACAACAAATGGCTTTGGAACGCTGAGTGTGAGAAATCATTTCAAGAGACTAAATTATTACTGGAAAATTGTATCAAATTAGGTTACCCTGACTTTCAACGGAAATTTATTATCCAAGCGGATGCTTCCATGGTTGGTATAGGAGCGATGTTTTACCAAGAAGATCCAGCTAACCTTCAACATCGTGATTATTTAGCATTTGTGAGCCGCAGATTGCGTAAACACGAGCGCAACTATACGGTCACGGAACTCGAATTGTTGGCAATACTTCATGCTTTGCAACAGTGGGAACGGATTGTGTATGGTTACCCCATTATTATTAGAACAGACCACAAAGCACTAACGTTCTTGTTCAAGACATCTATGGCTAGCGAGCGTGTGACACGTTGGTCCGTCTATATACAACAATTTAACATCGAAATTGAACACTGCCCGGGAAAAATGAATGTAATTTCGGATGTATTAAGCAGGATCCCCGAGCCTGATACCGAAGAAACAGCGATAGTACAGCATATTGAATTAACAGCAAAGGACCATGCATTCTTGGAGGAATTACGGGAGATACAACGAGAGCAGGAAGCAGAACCATGGATGTACCAAATGATTCAGTATTTTAAGAAGGAATTACCAGCAGGAACCCCAGCGTACAGAGAAGCAAAAGCCAGAGAAGGAAGATATGTCTACCTCAACAATTTACTGCATAAATGGATAGATAAAGAACACACCAAATTACGTATCATGGTACCTGCATCATAACAAAGAGGACTTGGCACATACAAGAAAGTTTCGGTCATGTGGGAATCGACAAGGCACAAGCGACCATAGGAGAATCGTTTACATGGCCGCGAATGAGGACTACCATCTGTGACGTAATAAAGACTTGGGATCCTTGTCAGAGGACGAAGACAAATAATTACTTAATGAGGCAGTATCCTAGACCATTGCTACCTCAGAAACCCTGCGAGCTTGTGGCACTAGATTGTTTCGGTCCGATCCCGAAAGGTAGGCGAGGTTGCCGTCACTTACTAGTGTGTATTGATGTGTTTTCTAAGTTTGTTGTATTGTGCCTCATTCAGAAATCTACATCGAAACAAGTACTCAGTCGTATTCGAAATTGAGTTATTCCAATCCTTGGAAAACCAGAGTTTATATTGTCGGACCATGGAAGCTATTTTACGAGCGCCGAATTCAAGAAAGGTATGGAGGACTTGGATGTAAAACACATGTTTAGTAGCGTTCGCCACCCTCAAGCTAATCCTAGCGAACGCGCAATAAAATGCGTTACTAAATACTTAAGAATATTTATTCCCAATGAACATCACAAGTGGGTAGACAGGATCAAAGACGTAGAGACCTGTATGAATACAACTAGACATGAGTCGACAGGCCAGATTCCCATGGTCTTGCACATGAACGAATAACCAGTAAGATCGTGGAGCAACATCATCAATAGCCCACAAGATCCCATGGTTGGTCATGAGTTGAGAATTGAGAGAACGAGAGTCCATATGAGAAACCATGCGGATCGCAGATTACGTCGTGTCAGAAATAAGAGGTATCACAGAGAACTATTAGTAAACGAGCTTGAGTTAGTACGGAAACCAGCGACATCTGATCCAGAAAAGAAGGTATTCAACAAGTTCAGTCCCAAATTTACTGGACCCTTCTGTATTGTGCGTAATCTTGGTAACAACGCATACAGAGTAAAAGAATTGAGTACAGGTACGATGCCTCTCTACAATGCAGCGAATTTAAAGGTGTATTTTACTAGCGAACCTTGGGAACGCAGAAATAATGCTGCAAATTGAATATATGAAGTACTTTTGGACATCCAAGTATACGGCGGTCAATGAGTACGACTGTTGAATAAGGAAGTTGGTGGCAGCCTGTTGTTGTCAAACACTAATGAGCTATGACGATGATGACACAGCGAGAGAGATAAGGATACTGGGCAGGAGAGGAACTAGCCTTAGGCGATCAGACAAGCAGGCAAGCTGGGGAGGTCTGAATGAATGAATGAGCAGGAAGTAAACACGAGTGCGTGTCGACACCCCAACGGCAGTGGAGGCTAGACTAGACTTATGAGAGGGAGATGTCTCTAGGATTGGTAGAAATGGATTACAGATGTTATGTGTATTTAAAAAAATCGACTATATGCTATGTTCGATTTTCTTCAAGCAGAAGGATTGTGAACCCTTTATCCACAGGCTGTATAAAGGAGTCTAATAAATTATTCATCATCATTTGATACATTTCTACAGACAGCAGATATGAGAGCCAGACGGAGTTGGGAAATGTTGAGAAATCAGTGGCAGAGAGAACACAGCTCCTGTGGTATTTTAGAAAGTAGCATGATATTCATGACGCATAGGACAGGTGCAACTTTTAGCTCGAAGAGAGGCTTGGGTACGCACAATATGGCTTGTTGCTATGAGTGTTGGCGCCAAGAAGAAAATTGAATGCTACGATATAATTGGTCAATCTTCATGTTAACCACTCCCTGAGGCAGAAATAAAAGTAAGAGCGCGCGAAGATCTACAAGAGCCTGAACCAAGCAGCAACTCGGCGTTATAACGCACCCTGGTGAATTAACGCGGGAGTTATCTACGGATTAATTCCACGATCAGTTCGAGCCAGCTACAGCAGAATCGTAACCTCCACATTGCTACGAACTCAATGATACCGATCGCATGCTAGTCTGATAATTATTATGGAATATTTTTCCATAAATCCCCTTCCATGCCTACTAGCCAGTTTCATTTATAAATGGTCCAGGACGCTTCGAGAGATGACTTTTATTTGAGCATTTGAGGACGTAAGGCCTTTATTCAGGTGTCTGAGGACACGAGGCATAACTTCTAATTTTCATGTGCGTGAACATGGAACATTTTCGTCAAGTTATAAGTGTAACTTCAGTGATTTATTTGCAGTTCCAGTACTACCAGATAGGGGAGTTCATCGAAATAATTCACCAATAGACGGTCAAGGAATTTAGTACTTGATCGGTGAATTTAATAGGAAATATATCGTGTGTGCATCTGACAAACTTTATTTAAATTCAGCACGAGATGACGTCTTGGAACGAGGGTGGATCTTGGAACCAGCAGGACATTTGCCAGAAGAGGTCAATGGCGAGCTAAGCATTTATAAGGAGTGATGGCTGGGGATGTTTTCCTGACACTGTTCTATAGGAATGAGTACAAATGAATTTATTTATTTATTAAATCAGCTGTGGTTTTATGGGACGTATTTTGTAGATATTTGTTTGCTTGTTTGGTAATGTAGATTCTTAATTCTTGTTTACTGACACATTAAGTATGGGAAAAGCTGAGCGCTTTGTATTTTGTAAATATTGTGATTTTGTTTGGATCAGCTGTACGGGGCTATGCGCAGCTCGTGCTCGCATTCGCTTGCGTAAATCGCGGTCAAGCATTATAAATTCAGAAGTATGCCTTATAACAAAAATGGAACTGAATTAATTTGAGATTAAAAATAGAATTTGGAGGGTAAAGATTATTTATGAGCAGAATTTATGATGGATCAGGATTATTTTGACAGTTGCTTTTCTAGCAGATCTGTACGGGATGGCACTCTTGCACCCGAGTTTTTGTCGTTTATTTTGTTTAATGTGTCTATGGACGCAAAGTAGGTTGATCTGTTTTGAGCCGACTCAGATGATATGTTTATGAGTGAGTCAGTCCAAGCTTTATGGTGAGTGTTGTGATTTTATGATGTGTTGGCGGGAATATAACATTGAGATTATTCTGACTTGCTGCATATCAGCCCAGTTCATAACCTTGCGAGGCTGAGCTAGTGGAATATATTTGTGTTCTTGCCATCTAGGTGGATGAGTGAGATATGTCGTTTCGCGTTTCCAGATGGATAACGGGATCAGTGTGGTCCCATGTATAATTAGCACCAAGCTTGAAGGACTGAAAGAGTGAGTCGAGGCAGCGATGAATCATACAAGGAGGGGAGCGCTCAAATCAGATAACAACTGTTTGTCATTAGTAGCAGGCCAGGTTCCTGTATTTCAATATAAGATGTTATTTAAATTCACAAAACCCTGATCAGTTATAAAGAGTATTTGATTGATTAAATGGGTGTTGTCCATGGTTGTAAGGTATATTCCGAAACATCTGTTTTTCTGGCGTTTATAAAATGTAAATATCATTTTCAGCCGTTAGGCTTGTATTTTGTTGTTGTTGCTTGACTTCGTGTGTGTTTATTTTACGCGTTCAATGACCCCGTGTGGCATTAGGGTGCGCGAGGCTGTGTTCCCAATTTTGTGATGCGAGCTTTTTGGCCTATTTTCGTCATGCTCTTTATTTTGTGTGCTTTGGCACCGGCTAGAATCTCAGGGTGGTTCATCATGTTTTTGTATTATTAGATCTTGCATGTGTCAGTAGTAATGATAGTGTGTTAATTAAGGGTGGGTCCCATAGCCGTAGTGTGATTTAAAAGATGCAACTCCGTGAGCAACATGACTGTTTCAGTTGTAAACGGACTCGCATCAGTACTCATTTTCTTATTAAAAAGCAGTACACCACGCATTATATAACTTCTTGACCAGGAAAAATGGACTTGCATCCATATGTTGTGAGGAGCGAGTTCTTACCGCTCAATTTTATGTTAAGATTAATCATTTTCAGTGAAGCTGTATTCACATTGTTTTGTTGTGTGGAGCGAGTTGTTACCGCTCAGTAATATATTTATTTCTTATGGGAGTGAAAGTCAGGGAGGACTTCCTTTTATTATTATTATTATTATGCACATAATTTTCAGTCATTAAATATCTTTTATTCTACTTGTTATTCATTTTATTTCTAGTATAGCCTCTGTTATGGACCTTTCCATTCATTAGAGCATGTTGTTTTTGCGAACTTTGCTTTATAAAGCATCCAGGACTGAGCACGATCCCGTTGAAAGAATCTTGATAAAACAATGCTTTATTGAAGGGTGCAATATTTATAAGGGTTTATCGATGTGGTGTATATTATGAGGTGAAACGGATGAAAATTGGGGGTTGAGGGATACTTAACGGAGCGTGTATCTCTGAAAGGACATAGGCGAGAAGTTTGAAATTCGGCGGAAAAAAAATCTTAAAATACAAGTAAATATGTGTTCGACCGGTTTTTTTTTCATAAATCCAATTTAAGGGGCCCTTGGAGAGGGGTGAAATTATGGGAAAAAACAGGAAAGTAAGTGTCCTAACTGATTGACTCTCTTACGCACTCATCAAACCCAGGGGGAAAACAGCTTTAAGTAAGTAAATAGGTGTTCGACCATTTGTTTCATGAATCCAATTTAACGGGATCGTGGGGAGGGGTGAAATCATCGAAAATAAATTAAAGAAAATGTCCTGACTGACTCACTCACTCATCATCGCCCAGCCAAAATTATTCAAGTTAGGAACATGAAATTTTGGGGATATGTTCGTGGTATGTCGAAAACGTCCACTAAGGAAAGAGTTTTGGATATGCAGGTCCTAAGGATGTGTTAAGGGGGTAAACGTGCATTTCATTGAATAACAATATCTCACGATTGGTTTCATTTGGGGATGTGAAACTTGGCATACATACTAATCATTAAAAATAAGCTGACACATGTCTAATGGTTTTTCGATGTAGTGTATATTATGAGGTGAAAGGGATAAAACGTGGGGGTTGAAAGATGCCTAACGGAGGAGTTTGAAACTCAGAGGAAATCAATCAGCTTAAAAATAAATAAATAAATAAAATAAATAGGTGTTCGAACGTTTTTTCATCAATCCAATTTAAGGGGCCCATGGGAAGGGGTGAAATTCTGGAAGAAAAACGTCCACTAAGGGAGGATTTTAGGGTGTTCACTCTCATCGACCAACCAATACTATTAAAATTAGGAGAATGATCTTTTGGGGATATGTTTTTTGTGTGTCGAAAACGACTACTAAGGAGGGATTTTTGGATATTCAGGTTCTAAAGGGGTGTTAACGGGGTTAAACCTGCATTTCATTGAATAACAATGTAACACGACTATGACGCGAGCGAAGCGAGGCTAAAAATGAGATGGTGTGTGTCTGTGTATCACTCAATCACGCAAGTACCACTGGTCCGATTTACATGAATTTTACGTGGAAGTAGCTGATTTACCTGGTTAATATTTAGGTTACTTTTGATTTCAATACTTTGCACTATTTAGAAATGGCGACCATTTTAGGGACGTCACTGCACCCTTTGGTTTCAAACTTTCATATTTCCATTTCAAATAAAAAGAGAACGTTAAGAAATAGCAAAATTTTGATGGCATATACGAGGTTTAAAATTACATTTTCTATCCGAAAGGTATCTCCAACGGTTAGCGAGTAAAACCTAAATTTGTGCTATAAAACACGGTCAACTCCGAGCGGTGTAGTTGGACAAAATGTCCCATCCTTAATCTCCCTCTGCGCAGCACCTCGCCTATCCCCTGTTTTAACTGTCACCTTCACATTTTAATTTATTTATGACGCGTAGCAAAGCACGGGTACTTCAGCTAGTATATTATGAAAGCAAGGCATTATGTGCAATTTAAATAAGTTGTTACGCAAGAATACTGTATAAGAGATCGAAGTGAAGAATTATAGCAGCTATATTTGTTTGATAACAAGCTGAGGAAAATGTTATACGGAATTGACCTGTGTTATTGAGAGAAGTTGACGTTTAAGTATTCTGTGGATGTTTGTTCAGTATATCAGAGAAGGGAAGGTCATTATACGCGTTGTAAGCGTTTATTTGGAAATTATAAGTAACTATATTACAGTAAAGAATTATGAAAGACCTTTGTTGTCTATTATTATTGTGAAACGACTCTCAGTTGAATTGATTAGTTCTATTGGCGGAACATATTTGGGAAACGGATTGAAAGTAACAATGTTGTTAATTATTATTCAAATATTATCAAGAATAAGACTGCAATTATATGAGCTTAACTTAATCGTTCGGCTATGTATTGTGCCCTTTCGTAAAAGAAATATGCAAATCACTATCCAGCTGCTCAGTCTTATATCTTTGGGGGCATTGAACGTCCTCCCACTGAGTGATTTACACATTATAGGATCAAGCTTAGGATAACACATCACTGAAATGAAATTCAAAATCCTACTAATTCTTCTTCTTCTTCGTCTTTTCCCGTTCATGCGGGGTCGACGTTTCTGACAAGTCGTTTCCATTTTCCTCGGTCCCAAATAGTGTTTTCTGTTAACTGCTTCTCCTGGAGATCATCATGCACGCAGTCCATCCATCTTCTTCTAGGCCTGCCTCTTTCCCTTTTGCCTTCCACCTCCAGACCAAGCACTCGCCTTCCTACATAACTCTCATCCCTGCGCTTAATGTGGCCATACCAGAGCAAGCGTCTTTCTTGCACTTTTTTTGATATTTCAGCCACTTTTACGCTGCCTCGTACGAAGGTGTTTTTGATGTGATCGTTCCTTGTAACACCACACATCCATCTTAGCATCTTCATTTCAGCTACTTCCAGTCGCTTGCACTGTTGGCCAAGTTTCTGCTCCGTATAGCATTGCAGGTCTCACTGCACATTTATAGGCTTACTTGGATATTCGGTCTCCTGTCACAGAGAATACCAGATAACCCTTTCCAGTTTAACCAGGCAGCCTGAATTCGGTGGGTAATTTCCATATCTAGATTGCCATCTTTAGATACAGTGGATCCCAGATACTTGAAACTGTCCCTTGCTTGTAGCTGGCTACCATCCATCTGAATAGTTTCATTTCCAGTTCCTCCAAGGCACAGGAGTTCGGTCTTATTCCTACTGATTTTAAGGCCTCTGTCCTCTATGGCTCTTCTCCAGCATTCCAGTTTATATTCAAGCTCTTCCCTGTGCGTGCTACATAAGACAATATCATCTGCAAATAGCATACACCAAGGAGCTGGTTCTCTTAAGTTTTCAGAGAAGGCATCCATTATTAGATCAAAAATATAGGGGCTTAGTGCAGATCCTTGGTGAAGACCTACTTGAACCGGTATAGTATCTGACAATCCTACACTGCTTCTAATTCGTGTCCTTGCTTCACGGTACATACCCTGAACAATGCGCACATACTTCTCCGGTACTCCCTTGCATCTCATGCATCTCCATACCTCCTGACGGGGCACTCGATCATACGCTTTCTCTAGGTCTATGAACACCATATGTAGTTCTTTTCTCTTCTCCCTGTGCTTTTCCATGACCTGCCTAAGTGCAAAAATAGCATCTGTTGTTCCCTTTCCCGGCATAAATCCAAACTGTTCATCTCCTATTGTCGTCTCCACCCGAAGCCTACCGTACTCTCAATAACTTTCTCCCAGATCTTCATTGTGTGTGACATGTGTTTTATTCCTCTGTAATTTGCACAATCCTGAATGTCACCTTTCTCCTTATAAATGGGAATTATGGTACTCTCCCGCCATTCCTTGGGTATTACTTCCTCTTGAAGTACCTGTTGGAATAGATTCCACAACATATCTATGCCCTCTTCATCCAGACATTTCCAAGCCTCCACTGGAATTTCATCGGGGCCGGCTGCTTTTCCACATTTCATTTTCCTAATAGCAGTTACAACCTCTTCCCTGCATATGCCACTTGTTACGTTGTGATTTGGGATACCATCCTCAAACACAAGACGGGCATTTTCCTCATTTAGCAACTTTTCAAAATATTCCTCCCATCTCTTCTTAATATGCTCTTCATCTTGAATTACAATTCCTTGTTCACTTTTCATCTGCCTGATGTGTGTGAGATCTTTTGAAGCCCTGTCTCGTGCCTTAGCGATTCTTAAAAGCTTGGCCTCCCCTTCTGTGGTCTCTAGTTCTTCAGAGTTCCTTCCATGCAGCTGTTTTTGCTTTCCCTACAGCTCTTTTCACAACTTTATTTGCCTTTCTGTAGTGTTCTCTACCTTCGTCATTTCCATACTCATCCCATTTATTTTTTGCCTGTCGTTTTGCCTTGATGGCATCCTGAACCACATCATTCCACCACCATGTTTCTTTATCCAGGGGAGCACCTTTCCCAGACGTCTTCCCCAAAACTTCTACACCTGCTTTCCTGACTGCTTCTGCATTTACTGTCCACCATCTCTGAACTCCTTCCACTGGCCGTGTTCCTTGCAACACCTTTTCCTTGAATTCACTTCTCAAAATAGGATCTTTCAATTTCCACCATTTAATTCTTGGAGTAATTTTCCTTGCTGTTCTTTTCTTAATGTCCGGGAATTCATAATCAGTAACTAGCACTCTGTGTTGTGGTGTAACATGTTCCCCCACAATAACTTTACAATTCTTAACCTCCTTCAAATGCATTCTTCTGCACAGAAGGAAATCTATTTGGCTCTCTCTTCCTCCACTTTTGTAGGTCACCAGTTGCTTTTCGTTTTTCTTGAAGAAGGTGTTACATATTGCTAGATCTAATGCCAAGGCAAAACTTAGCACTCTCTCACCCTCCTCATTTCTCGTATCAAATCCCCAGCCTCCATGCACTCTCCTCACTACTTCCCCTTCCACACTGGTGCCAACATGTCCATTTAGATCTCCACCCAGAAATACCCTTTCATCTGCTGATATACTAGAACGTTCCTGCTCCAGGTCCCTTCAAAAACCATCCTTTTCTTCCTCCTCACAGCCAACTTGGGGAGCATAGGCACTTACAATGGTAAACCCTTCCCCAAGGCACAGCTTCACACTCATCGAGCGATCACTTCTTCTGTTTACACTGACTAGAGAGGGGATCAAATCGTTAGCCAGGATAATTCCAACACCATTTCTTCCCGCTCTGTTTGCTCCAATGTACAACAATTTAAAGCCACTTCCAAGCTCTCTTGCTTTATTACCCTTCCATCTAGTTTCTTGGAAACACAAAATTCCAATTTTTCTTCTCATCATTAGGTCCACAACCTCTCTTCCTTTCCCTGTCATCGATCCAACATTCAGGGTTCCAATTCTAATCTGGACTTGCTTTTTCAGCCGAGCCCACCCATGACTCGGTAGCCTTTGCTCATTTCTCACAAGGGGCAGGCGGGACCCTTGCGCGTCGCTTCCGGGGAACGCCCTAGCAGTTTCCGAGGCTAAATTTACAGAACTTTTCATATTTGTACGGTTTTGGCAGTTTGTTTTATAGCCGGATGCCCTTCCTGACGCTAACCCTTTACTAATTTCTGGGATAACAGAGAATAAAGCTATCTATAATAAAACAAGTATTAAAAACCATAGCCTACATATAAAAATTGTAAGTAATATATAAAAGTTAGGGATCGACAGCTACTTCACGGTGGTCGCATAGAAGCGTACGCTATTTAATCGCTTAGTATGCATGCGATGAATCCGGTAATGACAATAGCTTAAGGCTATAATTGTAACTGCTGGATTGATGTGAATATTGCGAACATAACCTTATAGATTTGTCCATTGATTGACTCCTGGAAAGATCGACCAACATATAAATGCGTGTGGGTATTAGACGTCAAAATCCTACTAATAAAACTATTTAATTCACAAAATTTGGAGCTACAACAAATAAAATAACTTAAATCAACATCACACTTGTTCTAATGAACATTTGAATATATTAAAAAGAAATTTGAGTTAATTACCATTCAATGGTGCCAACAATTACCATTTATTTGGGTACCACATGACATTCGTAACATACCATCTCTCTCTTCAACACTACCAAAAAATACATTTGTCTTCGGAAATCTCATGTACCACAAGCGTTGAAGACTACTGATTTAATCAATTCGAAATAGACTCCCTACTAATTCGATATCCTCAACAATTACTTGGGAACAAATACATTTATCATGCAACAATGCGCAGGGATTTTCATTATTGTCTCAAATTGACAATTTCTAATTATTCATGAAGTGCGGATCTTTAATACAACGGCAAGGATAAATAATCGATATAAAACACGGTACAAATTACCGTTCCATTTAAAAGGTTTATTATTTCAGACTGCAGACATGGTCTGTCTCTGTCTTGACCTACCCTAACCAACCTCCGTTAAGAAAACGCCGAGACATATACGGTTTAATTTATGACCTGGGGGAGAAATCAATGCTCCCTCCTTCTACAACTGGAATTTAAACACCGCTTTCAGACAAGCGTGAACAGAACTTGGAAAGGTTACACATCACATTAATATAACATTATTCTGAAGTTCCAAAGACCTATTACTATAGCTCAGGTACGATTATAATTTCGGAGTTTTAACACTGGGAAGTAAGAATTCAAAACCAAATCATAATTAAGGGGCTTCCGACGTAAGAGATATCTGGTTCGATTCTCTGACCTGCCTCTAGGACAATTCCATTCTTGAGGTCTTAGGGCTAATTCCATAGAGCAAGGGTATTTCACCACTCCTCCTAACAATAATAAAAGCAACTGGGAAAACGTATTCGCACTCAATTCCATGCTTGACAACAATATATAGCACCCTTTTTAAACGTTTGTCACAGCAAACACATACACAATCAATTACTTCCCCCAGCTGGTCCCCGCAATTATAATTCCTGGCATTATCTTCACTGCAATTTTAACGTGACCATTTATTATTTAGCGCTCACAGGCGACAATCAATACATTCGTGATGCCTTCCAAAGTTTAATAATTATTTTCAACGTAATTCATTTTTATCTTCGTCCATAATTAACAGAATTTCCTTTTATTAAGTCTCGACTTTTCATTTTCAAGAACACAACTGGTTCTATAATTATTATTATTCCTTTTAGCACACTACGGCTCATATGTGAATTATTACTTCAACAATTAATTTATTCATTACATTATTCTTAGTATTTTTAGCACACAACGGCTCATATTTGAATATTATTTTCATAACCTTTATGTTACATTTTCCTTTTTTATTTTTATCCTGTTTGCCTTTTAGAATAACATTATTCTATTTATATTCACAAGTATTCCACTGAATACGATTTCATTTGATTAACAAAACATTTTAGCAATTTTCATATTAGATTCCGCACTTATTATTTTCACACAGTTTTATATCCCTGAATTTCCAATACTGGAGAATACTTTCTCCGTGGTCATCATTTCTACATGAGATTTCCGAATCCAAAACACATAATAAATTTGGGTGTTACTTACATGGTTTATCCGGCCCCTTTGTTCGAATTCCAGTGGAACGACATCCGGCCCTCATCAAATTTCTTACTTCATCATATTGATACACACACTTACACTTATTAATTTCCCCTCTGAATTACACATTTTTAAATTTATATGAGGGTTTTCAAACATTTTCACTACACTAAAAAAAGATTATAACTTCACTTAATATTATATTTACACACACAGAATTTCACTTTTTGGGTAACAAACACACGTGAATTCTTTCTTCACCAAATCCCAGGGGTGCAAATTTCGACGTTGCCTTCCACCTTCTACTCTGAAGTTGACAGTCTCGTACGAAAATGAAACCTCCTTGGATAAAAAGTTCCCTCCTAATTCTGGTGTTTAATTTGTCGGCATTTCCTATACTGCACGATAAAGTATTCTTTACCGGTTTGCAATTGTCTATCTGGGAAAACGGTATATTTTTACGCTTACCCCTGAAGTCACGATTCTGCACTTCTACAATTGTTTATATGATATTATGCGTCGAAACTCAATTCGGACGGTTATTGCCTTATCTCTATGGAGTATTTCTATGAAACTCCACGTGGCTACGGATATCTCTTTATGGATTCCTAATACTATCGCCACTGTGCTATTCTAATCTCCTCAATCAGGAAAATTAAGTATTAGCTAAATGTTTTCCCCACCGGGGTATACTTAACGCACAGGGAAAACGTCTTTAGAGTATCTACTCCTTGCTGATGTCTCATATACTTTTGAGATACTATGTTCTCACTTCGAATACTAGTGTCAGGGCTTCAAGTACCCTCGCCGGCTACCGTATATGTTCACACGCTGTTTATAACTTGGCCTATCACCGTAGACTATTATACATTTCAAAGTTCTAAATTGTACTTTTCCTTTGAAAAGAACTTCAACGATTTAGAGCGCGGCGACACTGAATAAAGCTGGACAGTACTTAGACTTGAGTACTTCCGCGTCGTGATACAGGTTCGAATCCTCCTGTGCTGACAAGCAGCACGACCTATACGAGGTCTGTTGATATACTGCATGCTCTTGCTTGGGCTACAGGCCCTTATATCTGATTCTGGCAAAAAATAATAATTTCCTCTTCTTCCTCACCACCAATTTAAAAAATAATCGGCGTACGGTGTTAAAAATATCTCTGGAAAGCTGAGGTTTTAAACGTCTCAATGGCATCTAAGTTTCCAGGAATCGATCGTACAAATCTTTAATATTAATTTAAATGTTCTCTTCAGATGTGTGGGTAGTTTCTTCTTGTTGTCTCCCACCATCAGCTTCTGGTTCGGGAATTCACCAACTACGTAATGATGAGTTTGCATTTCTTTCCTGCATAACTTCTATGAACTTTATACACTCTAAAATATCTCATTCCCTGGATAATCATTACTGGTGGAGTCTTTTCTTTACTTTAATGCCAGCAAATGGCTTAATTTCAATTATTTCTCTTATTTCCAGGCCCCTCCTCTCATGCGGTGCTGCCATTTTATTGCTGACTCGGGGCTATTTCCGAAACTTCATTCTCACTCGTACATGGAAGTTTCCATTGATCTAATTTTATCGCGTGCTTAACCCGCTCTGTGGTGACTGTTCAAATGACATCACCAGGCAGCTTTGGCCTGGCTATCTGTAGTTGCACAACTTGGCTCTGCCTCACGCAATCTTATGCAGTATTTGCTTCTCAATTCTTTATAATTCCCTTCTAAAGCCTGCATCAATTCTCTCTTTTCTTCGAAATACAAGGATATGAGTTCGATACTGAACCTCTCCCTTGGGTTCAGTATGAATGCCCAATTATGAAACGAAACCACAATATTATGATGTTAACAATGTGATATGATTTTGTATTAGTGACACTTTATTTAAGAGCAAGAATTGTCAGGAGTTGACAAGAGAAGGAAGGTTGGATGATTGAGAATCATCACGAATGATGTAAATAAAATATGACATTTCGTTAACAATATTTAAAGATAATATCACTAATAGTTAGGAGAATTTAACGATATAATACAATTATCTGGATAACTTTCTTGATAAACAGCTGATCCTAAAACAATAATAATAATATTGTTTATTACTGTATGTGAATTAATACGATTAATAATTATTTCTAATAATTAATAAACATCTAAATAATAAATATTTTACAAACTTAATTAATATTTTGGAAATATTAATAGCTTTTAATTAAACATTTAATAATAATTTCTATTATTTTTCATTAAATAATTTAGAGAATCTTAGTTGACAATTAATTTTTTGTTTAATTTATTATAAATCTTTTAAACGTTTAAACCATTAATAGGAGTGACGTTTAAAGAACGTGACGACGTTCTTTGACTACATTAAGGTTGTTTTTTTGTACAAATGTGATCTTATGGAAGATCAGCATAAAATAATTTTCATTATTTTTACCGATGGATGATTTTGTAAAAGTGAGAAGGAATGTCATTGGAAGACATTGGTTGTATTAATAACAATATTTGTTCAGATATAACTAGAGAACAAGTGTGAATTTAAGCACTGTTGTGCTAACAGCTGGTTGATAATTTTTTTAATGAGAAGTGGAGTACTTCTAACGTCCGTGGGACACTGATTTTATTTTATTATCTGATTATTGGATTTACGCAAAATCACTTTGCGGATCATATGTAAATACTTAGGGATATTTGTTGATTTAATTTTTTTATTATCATTTTATTAATAAATTTATTCGTTAGTTTTTGTAACCACGTTTTGATGATTTAGTTAAGTTATGAAGAACGATTTTGTTTTGGTGCATTTGAGGTTTTATTGAACCACTAATTACGCCCACTTAACCGAGAATGGTAAGTTTCTCGAGTTCTTCGTTTATTCAGTTAATACACCTATCTAGCTTTACCAAAACATGATCTTAGGAAGTGTACATCCCCCATTTAGCTATTGTTGGTAGGATTTCCAGGTTTATGAGCCGGGGACCTCGAGATTCTGCAATCCAGTTGATCTTCAGATACCACAAGCAGCTCAAATGGTTTATACGGGTACAAAACCATATACAAAACGTCGGGCAGCACTCATGATTATTATACTTTCTCAGAGCTAGGAGCCAAATGTAAACACTTGTCTAAACTATGTTATGCTGAATATTTAAACAAAATTAGATCTAATCTATACAGCGACCCAAAAGCTTTTGGACTTTTATCAAGACTAAAGAGAATGATAAATGTATTCCTGGTACAGTTTATCTTGACAATGTGAACGAAATTGATGGATCAGGTATTGTCAATCTTTTTGCTAAACATTTCTCCTCAGTCTATAAGGAACCAATAGTTAACACAACAAAATTTGAAACTCCATTGTTTATTAACGTCTCCACCTGCCGGGTAGAAAAGAGTGATATTTATTACAAATTAGAGAAACTCTCAAATAACAAATAATTTGGTCGTCATGGTCTCCCACCAATTCTATTAAAATTTTGTTGATTCATTACAACAGAACCATTACTCATCTTATTTAACCTCTCTCTTGGAACTAGTAAATTCCCTGATAGATGGAAGAGTAGCAATGTAACTCCTGTCTTGAAATGTGGTGACAAATCCAATCTTAAAAATTATAAAGCTGTTTGTAAATTGTCGTTGATACCCAAATTATTTGAATCTATAATTACTGACAACATTTCACCCCAATTTTCCTCCTACATAATTGAACAACAGCATGGCTTTATGCCTGGTCGTTCAACATGTACAAATCTCCTAGTTTACTGAAAGCAGTAGAAGAACACAATCATGTGGACTGCATCTACACTGATCTAGCCAAAGCCTTCGACTCTCTCGACCAAAAAATCCTTCTTTCAAAATTGCAATCCTGTGGTATACAAAACCCTCTATTATCATGGCTGTCCTCATATTGAGAAGGCAGAACTCAGATAATCAAAATACTCAATTTCTTATCTCAACAAATAAAATACAAATTGCGAGTTTAGAGAAAGTACAACACAAATCCCTACGAATTTATGCGAATCGTTTCCTACACCCAATAACGAATCATAACTACTCTGAAGTAAAGATGCATTTGAAGCTGCCAACTCTTAAATCGAGTCATGATAATTTTTATATTCTTAATATGTACAATATCGTCAACTACTGTTCAGAATTACCCAAATTCGATGAGCAAGCATCATGTCTTTGAAACAAACTGGCCTCCCACTAATTATGGTCTATATAGTCACATTGAGAGAATGATGCGAATCTCAAATGGGGTCAGCATAGACTTGTTCAATACTGATGAAAGAACCCTTAGAAAATATCTGGTTTCCTCTTCATTACAGTAGATAATCTATATTATTAAAAATATTGATGAAAACTTATCCGAGTCCGTCCGGCCATACTATCCGGCCGATTTTCTTCATCCTTTTTTAAATGAAAGGTATTCATGCACAGATTTGTCATCTAGTATTACAAATCACTTAAATTACGCCTTTCTCAAATTATTTGATTTTTTTCAACTTTTTCCAACTTTTTCCAACTTTGAAGTAACCATATCATCGGTTCTAATTGAGTTACGAAGGTCGTTTTAGTCTAAGAACACTCAGCAAATCAAGCGCTATCATTGGAGCTGTTAACCATTCAAATCGACTGATCCTGAGGAAAGTTATGAGTGGACATACGATATTACATCTCATTTTTTCAACAGTTTTTCTCATTGTAGCAATCATATCTTTGGTTCTAATTGAGTTACACTGTTCGTTTTGGTCTAAGAGCACTCAGTGGATCAAGCTTTATCTTTTAAGGTATTAAATATTTACATTGGTTGATTCTGAGGAATGTTATGAGTGACGAAGCGAATATTAGAAATAATTATGAAAATTTACCGAGTCCGTCCGGCCATTCTATCCGGTCGATTTCCTTCATACCACTATTAAATGAAAGTTATTCATGTACGGATTTAATATCAAGTATTACAAATCACTTAACTTCTGCCTTCATGAAATTATTTGATTTCTTGCACCTTTTTTACTTTTTTCACATTGAAGCTATCTATATTATTAAAAATATTGATGAAAACTTATCCGAGTCCGTCCGGCCAGAATATCCGGCCGATTTTCTTCATCCTTTTCTTAAATGAAAGGTATTCATGCACAGATTTGTCATCATGTATTACAAATCACTTAAGTTACGCCTTTCTCAAATTATTTGATTTTTTCGACTTTTTCCAACTTTTTCCAACTTTGAAGTAATCATATCGTCGGTTCTAATTGCGTTACGAAGGTCGTTCTGGTCTAAGAACACTCAGTGAATCAAGCGCTATCATTTGAGCTCTTAACCATTCAAATCGGCTGATTCTGAGGAAAGTTATGAGTGGACATACGATATTACATCTCATTTTTTCAACAGTTTTTCTCATTGTAGCAATCATATCCTTGGTTCTAATTGAGTTACACTGTTAGTTTTGGTCTACGAGCACTCAGTGGATCAAGCTCTATCTTTTGAGGTATTAAATATTTACATTGGTGGATTCTGAGGAATGTTATGAGTGACGAAGCGAATATTAGAAATAATTATGAAAATTTACCGAGTCCGTCCGGCCATTCTATCCGGTCGATTTCCTTCATACCACTATTCATTGAAAGGTATTCATGCAAGGATTTGTTATCAAGTATTACAAATCACTTCACTTCCGCCTTCCTCAATTTATTTGATATTTTCAACGTTTTTCATCTTTTTCCAACATTGAAGCAATCATATCTTTGGTTCTGATCGATGTACTCAAGTCGTTTTAGTCTAAGATCACTCAGGGACTGAAGCCCTTTCATTTGAGCTGTTAACTATTCAAATCGGCTGATTCTTCGGAAAGTTATGAGCGAACATTCGATATTATATCTCATTTTTTCAATATTTTTTCTCATTTTAGCAATCATATCTTTTGTTCTAATGATGGAAATTTCGTATTACACTAGCGTTTCGTATTAAAATCAACAAAGTGCAGGGTCAAACGCTTCATCGAGTTGGAATCCACTTGCCTGATCCTGTTTTAGGCCATGGTATGTTCTATGTTGCCTTATCCCGAGGATAATCATTTAAAACTAAGAGTCGACGTACAGCGAACATTGTCTGGAGGGAAGTATTGTAAAATAAAGGTTATAAACTATTACTTAATGTCGTAATTATTTAATTCCAATACTGAAAAATTATGCTGCGGAGCAGTACGGGCGTCCTAGTCTGTATGAATACAGTAGATTGTACTAGTACACAAACTATGCCTTGGAATACTACATTGTAAATATTTGTTTACACTCGTATTAACACTAATGTATTTTATCCTGTATAAAAGAAAATGGTGGAAGCCGTCAATAAAGATGTATGTATTGTGCCCATTTACGATGGTTTGGATGGGCGTGAGTTTGAAAAGAGCGCGCTCATGACGTCAGCAAGGCGGTGACAAGCTGTCGACCCACCATAGTTTGAACCAGCCGCGTGTCCCACGTGCAGCCAGCGAATATTGGAACGCTGTATACTTATCAAGCTTTTGTTATGGAAGAAGATTATATCAGCACTTCAGAATTACATTTGGAGCAATTCACCAGTTTATTCCTGATGTTTTAATGGAAATGAATAACCTTCTGGATGCTTCCATGAAGATGACCATTGGGATGTAAGATTTTGCATTACGTAAAGCGAGTTGAACCATCGATATGTGCCCTTGAGGTTGTATAAAAACCGGCTCTGTTAGAGGTCAGACACAGTCGTCCTACAAGTTACTGTCACTTGTCTACCAGTCTACGTGTGTGTGTCACTACGATAGTATAATACGCCGTCATTATGAGCGAAAGCTCCTTGGAGATAGGCAATCTCTACCACGTCATTATGTCCAAAGGACTAGCTGTGCTAGTGGAAACGTCAAAGTGCTTCAAAACTTATAATTATTCATCATGTTGAATAGTTCAAGAAATTCACAGGTATGTGAGTGTGACTTGTTCTACACAATTGTGTGTCACTCATACCACTTACACAACACATAGGAACTGGGACCACATCCGAGTTAGCCATAGAACATTTTGAAAGTGATAATAAGCTACCCAAACAGCTTATATTTTACACGGGGAATATCATGCCAGATTCCGCTCATGTTTGATAGAGACATTATTACCATCTGCCTGTCCCGTCATATCACTTGGACACATAAGTGGATTTCATAATAGACCATGGGCCATATTAGCAGCATGCCTTGTGTGCATTGGAACCAACCCCGTCATATGATAAAGTCACTGCCCCCATTATCGAGGATGACTAGCAGCTAAAGCGGCAGCATGTGAGAGGAACATGCCAGGATGACCCGCTAGGGACGAGAGCCAAGCCACCTGCGGCTTATTTCTGTGGACGACAGGGGAGCTGAACGCTATAACATGTCCCATGCCCAGCCTTTAGTCTTCACGGATCCATGGTGCTAGGATTCGATCCGCACCGAGGGAGGTCCAACCACCACAGAACCCATGATATAGTAGACTTCCGAACAGCATAAACAGTTTCTTGAGCCATGAGTTTTCCTCAGTTCCGATAGACCAATTCACTTTCTCGATTGTTAAGAAACGTCTTTATAGTGAAATGGTTGCAAATTTTTAGGCGTAGTATATTTTCCTTGTAGTCACTTTAGACTTGCAGCTGAGGTGCAATCCTCAATGCTTTCATTGTGGTAAATTGTGGTAAATAATATGAGAAGTCCTACCCCATTCATAACGCAGCAGATTTATAACACATTAACAATTTTTGTTTCTGTATGACAGAAAATATTTTTCTAATAAGAAGAAGAAGAAATATTCCCATGAATTAATAATTAATGAATACTGTCTTCTAATGAATAGCTGTGGAAGTAATATTCCTTAAGAACGGTAAACATAAAAGAATATGATAAATATGATGAATAGTGATTAAATAATTAATTGTTCATGTAAATCTGGGATCTTACGATCTGTAATCTTATGGGATGTTGATAAATGAAGCTTAATTGATGTTGAGTATGTGCCAATGCACTTTGTGAGGTGAGTTAAATGAGGCGTTGATCCTCGTATTGAGCGGATATTGCGGGAGTAGTATCCTGATCCACAGAAAGCTGTGTGCTTTTAAGTAGAAATAAAATGGGAGTTGCGGGAGTGATATCCTGTCCCACAATGCTTCAATGTGTTCCAAAAAAAGGAAGCTTGTAGTTTAACGTGACCGTTAATCTTGAGATCATGAGCCACGGGACCTCCTTTTTACGTGGAATCCGAACCACAGGACATGGCATTTCACTTCGAAAATCTCACATGCATTGACCGGGAATCGAACCCGGACCGCCTTGGTGAGAGGCATACAGCTAGACCGCTGAGCCACCACGCCAAATCCTAAAGATTTCCCCTGAAATATTATCAGCTCAGATTACTGATTTATTACAAGCAAAGTTGTCATGCCAATTTTTATGGTGGCCAGCTAGATTCATGTTCAGTGCATTAGATCCTGAAATTTATGAAAGGATATTCAAGGCTAACTTCGACGAAGCTAATAATGGTTATTATTATTGTTATTATTTTATGCTGTAAAAATTTAACTGTTGTGCCCCAGTAATAATCACTGTAATGCATTTAAACAGACTGCGTGAAGAGTTATGTGTTTTCGTAGAATTGAGAATAGAATGTGAAACTAATCCATGCCCGTGTGTATAATAACTTGTAAATATGTGAATAGGGTCATTTAACAGTGCAACCTAATAGGGAAAATTTAAATATTATTTTATGTCTTCTCTGATTGTATAGATTAACAATGTAACGTGTGGTTTCCAAACATAGTCTAAACCAACGGACACTTTTACATAAGACTATGATTTATTTTTATTTTGAGAGGCATAAAAATAGATAAGAAGTGCGTGTGCTATTGTTTTTGCTTCTGCCAGCAGGCAGTTGTTTTTCTTGAATAAAATTTATTTGGTGAATTGTTTTTTTTTTTCCTTAAATATGTCTTTAATCTTCTGTTATGTGTAGTGGCGTCTTTCCTCTTCCTTTACGGGGAGCATGGATACAGTGTGTAGTGAATATAGCCCATGCCCATAACGCCCCGAGATTGATCTCATGCTAACACTGTGTTTACTGCTGTCTCGCATGTGGTCGCCTGTCCACTCAAGGTGTACAGACGGGCACAGTATGTATGTATGTATGTATGTATGTGTGTATGTAAGGCACAGAAATAAACATATAATTTACAACACCTTAACCTCCTGGCATTGTTTAAAATGATACAATAGATTAGTGTAATCAGGGATTTGAGTAAGCTACGACTGCTCTGCTCATTACACTCATATAGGATTCTACTCTTATCTGGTGGTATCCTGAACCACAGAGAAAAATGCATAACATAATCCATTGAAAAATTGAATGAGTGATTATTTCTCATTAACAGATACGCCCGTCAGTGGCGTGAGAATAATTCCATGAATCAGGAGCTATGTAAAGTAAAGATGGGATTACAAACCTGCCATAAAATGCAGCATGAGCTGTCTAGAAAAATTATAGCTCCCAGCTAAATAAAATATACAATAATTCACAAGATGCACCAGTGTGTAAACACGCCATGGGTGTCTAACCAATGAGCTTCGAAAGATATGATGCAGAAGCTCGTAAAGCTAAAATACACTAGAACGGTGACTAAAAAAGACAAACATACCTATATGACTGCCATCATTACGGTTGCTACAGAACTACTCCACCATGACCGATGACCTGTACAGGAAGGAATTTAATGCAAGACTCACTGCAAATCGTGGTTCAACTTATATCCAACAAGGAAATTTGAGGGGCAATCAATACAACGTGGATTAAGGTAAATTCCATCATTCCCAAGTCTATGAGTCCAGCCATCTTTTTTCCTCTTCTTCCAATCCATAATGCGGTTAGTTCCTCGACATCTCCTCCGTAAGGATGGATTAAGCTATTATCAGCATCATGGAAAAGTGGCAACAAGTTACCTCCACTTGGTTAAGTAGCAGCATTTCATAGGCTGATGAAATATGAATAATCACTGAATTGAAGCGTAGGTTTGGTATGAGTTACACTGACTCTACACTTTGCATACTTTATCAAAGAATGACCAGTTGCCTGCTCACAGAATTTACAGATACGTCTGGTATCTATCACACAGATTCTAACACTTGTCAAATTGCCACAGCCGAGTATAACTATGATCGTTGGGCGGAAAATTCCGGCTTTTACACAGCACGGTTTTATATGATATGGTTTGCGTAAACACGCTATAAATCACTGAATTTCACTGTTAATATTCAATATTCACGACTTGCATACAAAATAGGCATCTGCCACGTAATATGAGTGCTCACTACGTGCAGATCCGTAAAAATCGTAGTTTCTCAAATCTGGCGTGAATTTTACATCGTCGTTGTCATTATTCACGAACTTGATCATTCACAAGCACATTGCGTGCAAAGACAACTACAGGGAAGCTGATGTTCCGGGCTCGACACTTCCAAATTCGTTTTGCGACTGACTATATCCGGTTCACATCTCTGCGATGATATACCTTTACCTTTATGAAAATAATCAATTATGAATTTTCTTTGATGAATTAAAGATGGAATTTTATTTATGCACACTTGAATAAATCATAACACGTCATTCTGCATCATTTACCATGGTATGATTGTTTAATAATTTTTCCAGGTAATGAGTAGTTAATTAGCATAATTATGCTTTCAAAGTCTTCCAATCATGCCAGTCACTTCTGAATGGTTAATTCAATACCTTCTATTAGCTGGTGTATACCGTCTTTATCCTATTATAGGCGTGGTTACAGTTCATTGCAAGGGTAAAATGAACTTCTCAAACTGAACCATAATGCACCACGAGTATCGCTACTGTGAAGAAAACAAGTTTTCTTGCACATATCCAGTGTCTATGATTCAATGGAAATCCATTATCATTGAGTTGGAAATGACCACAAAATTGACCAAAAAGAATCAGAATTCGGGCTCAGTACGGCTTGTATATTTTGCCAATAGGCCTAAAGGTTATTGTGTACGCTGCCTTTGATCTAAGGATGAAAATGATGAGCAATCAGGCTGCAATATAACATTTTATGTTGGCATATATTCCTAGCCATTTTCAGTATCAAATTTCTATGATTTTTTGAAATATGTATTTCGGCGTAAGTTCTGTTTAGTTTAGCGTTACCCTAAATGTTCAAAATTACCTCTTTTACTTGTATCTCGTCGTAAGTACATACACGTCAAACTCGCCTCCTTGACGTGCACTACCAGGCGTAACTAGTCGCATCAAAAACCGCACTTTGCTCCCATACAGTCAGCATTCCAGTATTACCTAGAATTCAATGGCCTATACTTGGCAGTGTGCTCTATCGGCAACAAGAGGCCATTTTCAATAACACCGCTGGCATGGCTTCACTAACAGGCCGGTATAGAGCGCAGCTCGCATCTAGTAGGCAGTGGATAGCTCCCGCAGACTGTAGTTCAGCTAGATGCTGGTAGATGTCACTCCTGCAGATCCACTGGAGAACTTTGTTTCAATTAAATATATATTTTCCATTGTAAAATGCACAATATAACGCTCAATTGTATAACGCCTCAGTATCAAAAACAATAAATATAAAAAATCAAGCAAACAAATACAACTGTATTATTATTAGAACCCCAGCCGGCTAGGTGAGAGACTAACGCTGTAACCACCGACCAAATTTTGTCCTCCCAAGTTCAATGTTATCAATCGATTCAGATACAACATCTTAGCAAATAACGACTTTGACTAAACTATTTCTTCAATGGAGTATATTTCAAACAAAGTTCATTTCATACAAAGTTCATATAATTTCTCTCTGTGGCTATATTTGCATGCAACATGCTCAAATTAGTGAAATATAGCAGAACGAGAGATCAACTGCCATCTTTCCTGTAACCGAGAAGGTTCAGCTTTTTAAAGCCACTTCTGCACTAATATATCACAATATAAACTTTTAACTTCGAACGGGCAACGTCCGTTAGATTAGTTTAAACGATTCTCGGTTCGATAATCGGAACTGGTGGGTCCCATGTTATGGATTATAAAGTTTGCATAATTCACACGGCCGCGATCCTGAAATGTTACCCTGTCGTTTGGGCACAAGACGCGTCCAATGTGAGGGTATGTTGTTTCCAAATTTGGTAACGATCTGACAATTAGTTTGGTCGTAATTTAATTTTAAGTTTTGACCATTTGAGTGACCACCATTACGTTTTGGTAAAGATGGCGGCAATATAAAACATAACACTGAGGTGCTACCTCTGTACCAAATTTCGATCAATTGGGATTCAACGTGTTTGAATGGATGGGGCAGGGGGCCAGACATGCAGAGTACGCACACTCACACACACAGAGACACACACTCAAGTTTTGTCCCTGTGTAGATCTCATAAGTCTACTTTCATTTTTTTGCAAAAAACGAGAGTAGGCTAAAAATGTTCTGGCTGTAGTCGAAAAGAATCAGCTGGTGTACGTTTTGAACTCACCATGCAGCTAATCCAGCCAGCATGCAATACATCAATGTCCCGAAAGACACCACAAACTAGCAGACGCCCAGCGTATTGGTGGACCGAAGAGATTGCAGAATTGAGAAGAAACTGTCTGCGACTTTGACGCATGACCCAGACGATGAGAGTCAGACAAGTGAATACCTCAGTCACAGAGGAGTATAAGTCAGCAAAGAAGGAATTCGGCAAAGCAATTAAGAAGAGTAAAGCTGATAAATGGTGGGCATTGGTTAAGGAAGTGGAAGATGATCGATCCATGGGGATTGGGTTATACGACTGTGATAAAGAAACTCGGGAAATGTTCAAACCCGAGCATGGATTCACAAACCATTAAAAAAATGTGGATACACTATTCCCCGACCATCGAAAGAGGACTAATTGTGACGATGAAAGTGAACTGAATGATATACCTCTCTTTACAGTTGATAAACTGAATACAGCTTTTAGCTCTCTTAGAAACAAGAAGGCTCCAGGACCAGATGATATACATGCAGAAGTGCTAAGCATAATGTCAGAACTTTGTCCAGAACTGTTGTTGAATATGTACAATCATTGCCTGTAAGCGGGTGTTTTCAATGTCCGTTGGAAAATGGCACGATTGTTCTTGATCAGCAAAGGAAAATCTGGTGTTTATAGACCTTTATGTATGTTGGACACAGCTGGAAAAGGCCTAGAGAAACCTCTGCAGCCAAGAATTCTCTCAGCATTTATGATAGCAGGGGATTTATCTGTTCATCAGCATGGATTTCGGAGTGGACATTCGACTGTTGATGTAATACCGGAGGTGGTGAACAGAGTAGAAAGAGCTCAAACGGGCAATCATCATTCTCGTAAAGTAACACTTCTTGTGACCCTGGATGTAAAGAATGCTCTTAATTCGGCAAGTTGGAATGACATGTTGGAATCTCTTGAAGACATTTTCAAAGTACCACAGTATCGTATGCGCATAATGAGAGACCACTTCTGGGATAGCACTCTGCTGTATGATACCGAAGGCGGACAAAGGGCAAAACGACTGAGGGCTGGAGCAGCGCTGGGATCGATCCATGGTCCAGATATGTGGGATATCATTTATGATGGCTTGTTACGTCTGGAGATGCCAGAGGATATGAATCTAGTGTGCTACGCAGATGATGTGGCTGCCTGGATAGTGGCCCGCAATATTGAGATGGAAGGAAGGAAGCTTGTAGTTTAACGTGACCGTTAATCTCGAGATCATGAGCCACGGGACCTCCTTTTTACGTGGAATCCGAACCACAGGACATGGCATTTCACTTCGAAAATCTCACATGCATTGACCGGGAATCGAACCCGGACTGCCTTGGTGAGAGGCATTCAGCTAGACCGCTGAGCCACCACGCCAATATTGAGATGGCTCAAATCAAATTGAACCAGGTGATGTGGCGCATAAACAAATGGATGACGAGTCACAGGCTAACACTAGCATAACATAAAACGGAGATAGTTCTTTTGACAAGGAAACGGATTGAGACTCTTGTACCAATGACTGTTCGAGATTCAGTGACTGAAACATCTACGAGTACAAAATATCTAGGAGTGACACTTGACACCAAGGGGTGCGGCTATATCAGCTGAAGAAAAGAGAGCCTTGAGGAACCAGCTCTTACTAGACTGGCAAGGCCGATGGGATGGCACAATCGATGTTGGCCTGTGGACGAAGATGCTAATACCTGACATAGGAGACTGGCTCAAATGTAGACATTGGCAGGTAGATTACTTTCTGTCGCAGGTCCTGACAGGACACGGAAGATTTGGCGTATACGCCATGAAGATGGGGAAGAAGCAGCGAGATGGTTGTCGGTACTGTTCTGAAAAGGGTACAGCGCAACACACTTTCTTTTATTGTGTTCGAAGGGGAGAAGAGCGAAGGAAAGCCTGCAAACAACTTTGTCGATGACTTACGCCAGAGAATCTGGCACAGATCATGTTGGAGAGACCACTTGCTTGGAACACAGTAAAGGCAATGGCGACATGTATATGGGGACGAAGGAGAAAGAAGAGCATAATGATATAAATCACTCCATTCTGATGTAATGCCGTCAGCAGTTCCAGAATGGGCTGAGTGAAAAGGGCATGGGTTTTAGTCCCACACAGAGTGGTGTCTTGGAAGGATTTTTCCCCTGCCACACCAAAAAGAAAAAAACCACAACACTTACAACTACTACCGCTATTACTACAACTACTACTGCCGCTATTACTACAACTACTACTGCCGCTATTGCTACAACTACTACTACCCCCTCCGCCCGCCCCTCCTGTAAACAGGTTCCTCCAGTTCTTTCTTTTGTATGGATAGTTGTATGCAGGTCGTTCTTTTGTCAAGGACGCCATGTTGCCTCCCTCTTCCTCTTCGCTTTCCTTTGTATTAGGTCCCACTTCAAAACCCAAACAATAACACAGGCTGTTGCCTTTCAATTACCAAGTGAGTTGTTTCAAATGTGTGTTATTTTTTCATACAACCTTACCCAAAATATTTCTGCAATCAATGGGAATCAGATCGTCATCATTGTCAGAAGTGCATATCTGAGCGTTGCTGCAGTGGCCCTCACAGGATTTCGCATATTTTAGAACAGAACAACCTGGCCTTTTTGCAGCCGCAGTGTCGTTTGCAATCCTGTGTGCGCTTGCAGGCAACACGACGCAACAGCTTATCCGGTGCACATGCTTGCACGGTTGTTATCGGCTCAGTCTGTTGTTGGTCAAGTACCAACTCCAGAGCAAAGGGTTCTTGGTGTTGCCAAACCATGCCTGAACTTGGTGATATACTGAGCCCGTTAGAGGAGGTGTTCCAGTTAAAATCCGCCGAAAAATGGTACTTCGAAAGACCCCGTCCTTCGAACCAAAAACCTCTGAGGATCGGGTGCATTTCTTTGTAGGCTTGCTCAGCACGAGGGGCTTGATCCAGGGGATCTGGGTCATTTTAGCACGGAAACAGTCATAGACGCCCAAAGAAATACATCCGAAAAAATACCAAAGCTAGCAATAAAAAGAGATCCAGTCTTAAGTTTGATTCGTGCATGATTTATTCAAGTAAGACCCTCAATCTATTTCCGAGGGTCGAAATCGGCTAATCCGCTAATCTAATTACAATAATGAATCGTCCCTAGTTTGATGTTAAGGACCCCCGCGAAATCCTAGTTACATGAAAGAATAGCGAAGCAAACTAGGCGCGTGGTACATGAATAATTAACGCGTAGCAAATTTACAAATAAATGACTCGGTATAATTTACATTCAACAGCTAGCAAACCAATCCCTAGGTAAGGATGGTACCACGTCCACATTTAACGTCACATTTAATTTATATCTAAAGCCTACGTGAACGAAAGTATTACGATGAGATGCGTCGTAAACAAATGCTTATTACCAAATCTAATGATAGTTTGACCACTGACTATCAAAAAGAACAATTACATAACACTCTTATGTCTAATAGGAACAATGGGATAAATACACTCGGCAATAAAGAAGTAAACACTCTTATGCTTGCCTGCCTTCGCGAATTGGCATACTGTTTGTAGTCAATCGTCATCTCAAGCATGTAAGTTATGTTGGCAAAGCGCAATCACAATTGCGTCTTACAAGCTTTAGATCACGCGGGCCACAAGTTACTGATTATCGGTCCCGGAGATCCAATGTCGTCGATACAAGTAGAGTCAACTCATTTAAAGTCATCTCCCACATGGAAATGGATTAAGTCACGGTGTCGATTAACAACAAGCAAATGTTTGCAAGGTTATAGCTGTAATTATTTATAACAATTAATTAATCCGTTGGTTTAGGTTAATTATGCTCTTGATTTATCAGAAGGTTTATATGTTATTTAGTTAGTTCTATTAATGACACCAGTAGTAGACTGCAATATGTGATCTCATTTGAGATTCACTCAAATAACATGACTTCAACAAGTCAACAATAACACAGGTTGGCGCGTCTTACACCAATTGCGCGCGGTGCATCGGTTGTCTCAGCCGCAGTTCAAAGAATGCCAGAATTAACCAATAGTAAGGCGGACATTCATTCCGTCCCGCCAAATACCAAATAATGTGTTCACGGACGCAACAATTACACTGGCTAACCTAATTTATAGAAAGCTGGGTCAATTAACATTATTGATTAAACTTTTCTACAACACGCCAGATGAAGCACAATCATCGGCTCAAACATTTAAGGAATTCGCATAAGCGAGCGTTCCCTCACTCATAAAAAGTGGTAATAGTGATAACAGGTGTTGACAGCTCCCATAGCTGCTCTCCAAAGCAAGGTTATATTAATACCTGTGACCTTCAAAATTTCTAGGCTTGTGACATAAGTTAGCACACAAAAAAAGTCAATCAAGTGGTCTCTCCCTTGTATCTCGGGTAAACCGGTTGTCAGCTTGTGCGCACAAGCAAGTCTCATCGCTTCGCGTGCAGCTTTTAGCATAGCAAAGAATTGTGTTTTAAAATCATCATTATAATCTTGTAGTAGCACGAAATAAAGTCCTGAAGTGCTCTACAGATTATCTAAAAATGTCTCATAACTTCCCTGATAGTGTTCCTTGGGATCACATTCCCTTCAGAAAGATATAACGTAGAATTAAATGTCTAAGAGTGCAAATAGTAAGATATCACACTCGTGCATCTAACTGCACTGACATTCAAAGATATGTCACTCGTTCATTATACATGTAGGATTTGATAGGTGTGGTTTGGCACTCTCCACAACAAAAATTAAACATATAACCTCTGCTGCGATATTTGAAGTGATACGAAGTTAGTTAGCCCATCAGTCTAACTGAGTATGGGTTCGTTCCTCTCGAACTTCACGTGGTAAATAGTACTCACGAAAAATGTCAAATAAAGAGTAAAAAAACGTTACAGCAACGGTCGACTGAAAAATGGTACGTGAATAAGCTCTCAAATTAAATCAAGGACCTGACTATAGGGTGTCCCCTAACACTCTCAGAAGTCTACATCTCTTGTAGTTAAGATGTCGTTTACATGGCATAAAATACACTGAAATACATGTGAATTCGCACCTGCCGTATAGTACACGGACTTGTGGTGTCTAACTAAAATATTGTCCCAGTGCCAAAGAAAGAAAATACACACATTTCCTACCTAAGTGGTCAAATATCGTTGCGTTTCGGCTCAAAAATATGCATTCAACTACTACCTCAACCTGGACAAACTTCGTACAATAAGTTTACAAGACCCTCGGTTACTTTATGCAGTAGATCACCTTCCAGAACTTCCATTGGAAGGGGTTATATGCTTCCAAGGTTCCAAGCATTATTATTAGCAAGGCTATGGATTTAAGCCTGTCCTCGTGGTCCTCTGTTCGCGTCTCGTACATGGTTTGTACTCGGTAGTGTCGACTGGACATTTCCATGGTGCTGGCGTATTTCGTTGGTGTTCCCCTCACATGATGAATTACACCATCACGATTCTCTCACAATAAAGTTGAAGAGGTATTAGCACGTGGTGCGTTATGGTAAGCATTGTGGTTAACAAAATTCACTGATTCTAATAAAGAATAGGATTGTAAAATGCACACTGGCTCTAGTATTTGCAGGTGATCAAAATGCTCTGCTTTACCTGCCACAGATTCTACTGTTACCAACACGTGGTAAAGCTCACAGATTTTACTAAGTTGAAATCACTAAAAATCTGGACAATCACTGTCGCGTACGTGCGATAATTAGTTTTATCATAGTTAAATTTTATACTGGCACTCACTGGGCTATAAGACGTCGTCATAAGATGAATATTTCTCGTCTTATGAAAATGTTGCACTCGTTTGCCTTCAGACGGTCCTCGTGGTTAGTGAAAAATATTGAAATTATCACAATCAAAACTTTCACTAGCACGTAGCACTGGACTTGCTGGGCCTAAAATAATACTGTTCGTAGACTGAATTGTTGAGATCAGCTCGATGGCTGCAGATTACAGTCCTCCCAATTATGGGGTATACTTGCCTACAATGGCCTTCGTCATCTAGACGGACAATCGACACAAAGCATCCAGCCTCAGCGGACTATCAAAACGGTGTGGTTCGTGCATAGCACGGCTTCCTGACTCGAAGGAAGTAGTCTAGTCAAAATTGCGACTACTTTCATAATCCCCCGCGTGTCTGCGGTGAAAAATACCTTTACCTTAAATTGATTTGCCATTTCCAAAGGCATAGAAGATGGAAAATTAAACATAATTAATTATTGCAAGCTCCTGAGATATGTGGCATAAAATTAGTGAGTAATATATCTCTAGGAGGAAAATAAGCTGTCCTCCCCGAAGTCAAAATAGTGGATTGTTCATGAGGAAGCTTTAGGGTGTGTTTCGTAGAACTGAGCATGTAAAGTAAGTATGCTCTCAAAGAAATATTTGATACATGAGCCTAGGCGGGCTCGATATCCTGCGACAGTGCTGGTGTGCAGTGGATTCAGTTGGAGGTAGCGTAGCCGTATGCGAACTTTATACGTGTATAAAGCTTGTACCGCTCGGCATTAAGTGACTCTTCGGACCTTGTATCACCGTAGAGGGCGACGAGGTACTGCTCTCCTGATTGTTCAATGGTCTCAGGATCACAGACAGAGTCCTTGAAGGCCTTGAGAGTGGTTCCAAGAACAGGGCTGTTAATGAGAGCCTTGACGAATCTATTTTTCCCTTTGTTTTATAGCGCAACCACTCATAGCAGAGAGGAACAGAATATGTTCTGCTACAAGCGGTGTGACAGCGCTGGGTGGGTGGTATCACGTCGGTTGCACATTCTTTCTTCCAGATTTCAAGAAATAGGCATTTGAGTCTGAGGGGAGCCCAATCATGATCACCAACAAGTCAACGTCCTCGCCTACAAGTACCCCCTGTCCAATTTAGACGAGAGATTGTTGGCAGTAGTAACTATGAGATGGTCTGCATCTTCTGCCACCTGCTATCACTTGATTTTCTTTTTATCTTGTTCAAACGTCTTCATCAACATCTCAATCATCCGGGCCTTGTTTTTCTGAATTTGACAAGAAATGTTCTTGAGGTATTGTTATAGTTACGGTCTCATTGATGATGTTGTCCGTCGAAATTGTCTTGGTTTCCCTTCTCAGGCGCACCACATTTTTGGTGCTGTTTTGGATCAGCATACCCATCGAATATCACTGCAACGGTTGATGACGAGTAATGGGCTTTTATATAATCAACATAGCTTCAGCCGTTCAATGGATTAAAGACTTAGACATTAACTTGTAGATTTTTAGTATTTGTAAACTTTGTATATTAGTTGCCCTTCAGTTGTCATAAGCTAAATAAATACTTGGACCAATTCCTCCAAAAGTTACATCTTTCTGCCAAACCTCACTATGAAGCAAGAAGCCCCCATCGATAAAAAAAAAAAGCACACCCTTCCTGGTGCTGTATTCCTTCGACAGGTTTGAAGGATCTATACAACTTGGATTTGGTTCCTTTCCTCATGCCTCCCTCATCAAAGACGGACATGACATACGGTGTAAGCTCGAAGCATAGAAAATATTTGAGTTCTTCGTTCGATTCTTTAACGAGCTGGTTCTAGTCTTATTTTATAGGACATTTTATCAGCTTTCCTTTTGATAATTAAATAATTTTTATGTAGGATTCATCGTTTCGGAGTTATAAGTGAAAAACTAAAACAACTTCCGAAATTTTACGGTGTATCGCCATTTTTATGGAGAAGCCATATCCGAATCTAGCCGATAACTGGATTTTCAGATTCAGCGCCCCAAGAAACATATATATCCTTCGAGAAAAGTTCTTCAGCAATTTTTTCTTCTCCAAACTACCAAATGACTGGACTAATGTGATGCTTCGAATTAATCTGCAATATTACCATCAATTATGGTGCCAATTTTGGATAAAAATCCATTTGTTAGTATAGAAAATGCATGTAATTAAAATTTTAAACTATCAGAAAGCTTGTAATCGTGTTGGCAGCACTGTGGTATATTAGTTCCCTCAATTTACTCTAGAATGTCGGGTACTATATGTGTGCTAAGTTTAGAGCTGGTGGTTTGGATACTTCCTGATATATTGATATTAGGATTAAACAAATAGAGAGAGCATTTATTAACAGTTGGCAGCCCTGCTAGTTCTTTTGAATACACTTTGTCATAACTGTTATGGTACACAAAGCACATTCGAAATTTGGTTGAAATCCATTTGTTAGTATAGAAATTATATGCATTATAAATTTCGACATATCATCAGGTTTAGAATCGTGGTGGCAGTACTGATGTAAATAACTGACACCATACTGAGGTAAAATGTCAGGTTATATACGTGAGAAAAGTTAAGAGCTGTTGGTTTGCATACTTTTTGATATATTGATATTAGTGTTAAAACATAGAGAGAGAATTTATTAACAGTTGGCAGCCCTGATGGCTCCTTAGAATACGCACAGTCATATCAGTTGTAGAAAACATAGTACATACGAAATGGTTGAAATTTAATCGATAGTATAGAAGTTACATGCATTTAGAAATTGGACCTATCGGCAGGCATAGAATCATTTTGGCAGAACTGGCATGCATAGACTTCTGTTAATTAATCTGGAATGTTATTACCTATATTTGTGCCGATTTTGGAATAGTTCGCATGCATAACCTGTGAGATATCGAACATAAAGATCAAATTTCAATTGCGATTTTTCAGCATTTGGTAGCACTGACGTCATTTCCAAATATGGCCGTGAGATATACTCTTAACAAATTTAGTTTCGATAGCTGCAGCCATTAAGAGTTGATAGGGAGGGGGACACACAGACAGACAGATAGATAGATAGATAGATAGAAGGACAGAAACACATTTTCCCGGATCGATCTCATAAGTCTAAATTATTCTCATTTTTGCAAACTGAGAAAAGTATGCTAAAAATCCTACCACAAATATTAAAACTACCACAACAACTACAACACCTACTACTACTGTAACTACAACAATAATTACTACGAATATTACTACAAATACAAGAGAACAGAAAACCGGAAAGTGTGATATCGGACCTATCAGTCAAAATCCATGAACTTGAACAATACAACCGCCAGTCCTACTTGGAAATTAGTGGTGCCCCGCACGAGGAGGACGAAAACCTGGAAAACACGGTCTATGAAGTGGCGGAGGAACTGGAAGTTGATCACAATATGTCTGACATTGAAGAAGTCTTTCGTGTGCCGTTAAAGAATAAAACGAAAATTGCACCAATTGTGGCTTAGTTCAGCTCTACACGTAAAAGAAGTGAACTGATACGTAAGAGCAGCTGGTCCACACAACCAAGAATCTCAAGAATAACCCGAAGAAGTTCTGGACACTTATATAATCCCGTAGAAAGACTCCCAGAATTCCACTTAACCTAAACCTCCATAATGAAGAAATCCCATTTGAATTGAGGTCCACACATTTCAATGAATATTTCCATTCAACCTTTTCAGTTCCCGTGCCAATCCCCAGTCCCCCTCAGCTTACCAGCGTCTGTTCTGATTCACTGTCTCAAATTTCAACGACCCCCGATGAAATTCAAAATATTTTAAAAAGTCTTCCCGCAAACAGATCTACCGGACCATCAGACATAAGCCCTATATTCCTGAAAAACACCTCTGCATCTCTCAGCATCCCCTTATCCATGATACTCAACTGGTGCATGACTTCCGGCACTTTTCCTGACTCATGGAAAAGAGCTGATGTCACACCTGTCTTTAAATCAGGCAGCAAGCATGAACTTTCCTCATACAGACCTATATCTATCGTCCCTATACTCTCTTCAGTCTTCGAAAGAATAATACATTGCCGTCTCCTCACTTTCACCAAACCACACCTCTCAGAAGAACAACATGGCTTCGTCCCTGGAAAATCATGTTTAACAAATCTGACTGTTCTGAACCATCACATAATTTCTGCAATAGATCAAAAATCTCAGCTAGATGTAATCTACGTCGACCTGGCCAAAGCATTTGATTCCGTGAACCATTTCCTTCTCCTCCACAAGCTTGCTTCACGATACAACGTACATGGATCCTTCCTATCCCTAATAAAAAGCTTCTTGTCCAATAGGCAACAACGGGTAGAGCTTCCAGGGTATGTATCGTCCTGGCTCCCAGTCTTATCAGGAGTAACTCAGGGCAGTATCCTGGGACCCCTTCTCTTCGTGCTGTATATGGACGATATAAACACATGTGTGCAAAATTCTCCGTGTTCCCTTCTTCTATACGCTGATGACCTCAAGATATTCAGAAAAATTTCCAATTCTGACGACCACGCTGACCTCCAGGAAGTAGTGAATACTTGTACTGATTGGTTCAACAAATGGAAGTTATCCCCAAATCCGAAAAAGTGCTTCAATGTGTCTTTCTCACTACTGAAATCTGGAAATCAGGCGAACTATAAAATATGTGGAAATAAATTGGATACGGTTTCTCAGATGAGAGATTTAGGTATTATTCACGATGATAAACTGACATTCTCTCCCCACATTTACCATATCAAATCTCGCGCAATGCGCAGTCTCGGCATTCTATACAGATTCACAGAAATTAAAGACCTCACTGCACTTAAATTATACTTCACCACATATGTTCTCCCTATCCTAGATTTCTCTTCTCCAATTTGGTCTACTTCGGCTATAACCAATATTTCTAAATTGAACAGTGTCTTTAATTTCTTCATATCAATTGTCAAAGCTCGCAATCCTTCACTAAGGCACTTCGCCAAATCCGATATTCTAAACCAGCTCAATGTACTCAACCTGAGAAGCCGTCTACAATTTACTGACCTGTGTTTGTTACATAAAATTATGAATGGTTACACAAAATGTAACATGCTCTTAAGCTACTTCCCACTTCATGTTCCCTCCCGTTCAACACGCCAGAACCATTTACACCACGTACCTCGCCCACGTCTTGAATTACAGAAGCGCTCTATTTTCCACCGTCTACCTACCCTTAGCAACTCCCTTCCAAACATTGACATATTCTCTCCCTATCGAACATTCAAACATAACATTAGAAGATCCCTTTCACCCTCTTTTCCTAACCCCTCGCTCTCCTAATCACTCACTACCCCAATCACTCCCTGCGTCCTTCCCGAGATTTATCCTTTCTGCCGTCACTGCCAATTGTTACCTGTTATTGTTGTTGTTGTTGTTTTTGTTATTATTATTTGAAATTGTTAAATTATTAGTGTAAAATGACCTTTTCATGGTTGTATCTAATAATTGTTAAATAAATAAATAAAAAAACACAGCATCAAACGAGGCGCATCTCTATTAACGAAGGTCTCACGCATTTCTATCGAGATTCATTGTAGCCGACGAAATCGAAGGCTCGGGAGGTGAATTGGAAATTTCTATGGTTTAGGAATGATCGTGTGTTGGCAAGGAAAAGAGAACAAAGTGGGATCGTCAGAATTTCCCGTACCGACGATCTAGAGAAGATAGTGTAAGCAAGTGTCGCGGAGTGATAATTATTTTCTTTTTGTGTTAAAATGGCATTACTCAACTATACACAAGAGCTTCGGATAACCTGTTGTAAATTTGAAAGTGCTCAAGGTTTTATAGATAATAGTAATCCGTTGTTGAATATAATGTCACTAAATATTGTCTCTCTATCGATAAATTGGGTCTATTTTCTAATATCTTTTCTTGAAGAAATTATTGATAGAATACATATTATATGTCTAGTAGTGTACCCGATATGAGCCAGGGACTATCGGCTACAATGACGTATTTATTACATGTTTTAGAGAGAAGGCGACAGCAATGAAAATTTTGGTCTTTTTGGACATCTGGCGAGAGAGAGCGCATCATAACATCATGATAAGCAAGGAAGCCATTTATTCGCTTTATTTCCTTATTTCCATGATTCCATGAATATCTGAAGAGAGAGAGAACTCTATTTTATATTGCTTACAAGTTTTGGATTCCATCATAAGCAATACATGGAGGATTACGTATTTGATCCTCAAGTCTCGGGGTATGACGTCAGTCAGGACGTGACGTAATCTACCACAGGGCTGGTCGGTCACGTGAGCTGCGAGAAAGGGGGTGAGTACCGAGCCTTGACCAGCTGGCAGAAGCAGAAAGAGTTACTTGAACATGCGGAGTGGACTAGTGATTTGTACCTTGGCTGTGCGCGTGAGTGAAATCGTACGAGACTTCGAACATGCTAGTTAACAATTTTACAACTTCACAGTATTCGTGTGCTATAGAACTTGGTGTAAGCGGCGTGAAACTTGAGGTGGTTGAAACGAGGTCGTGAGAGCATGGGGATAGACTGCTTGAATTGCGCAGCATAGGCGGCCAACATGTATTGTCTGATAAACTAGTTCAGTTCACGGGTATACGAAAGGCGACTTTCAAATGCATTGGCACTGAAATGCAACGTTCATTGGAACATGCTTTTCAAGCTCATAAAGTAATGACAATTTCACATTACATTCCGAGTAACCATAAGTGACCACGAGGCGTCGGAACTTTTCAACTGTCCGAATAACCATAAGTGTCCACGAGGCTTCGGAACTTAAGAATTTTTCAACTGTCCGAGTAACCATAAGTGACCACGAGGCGTCGGAACTTAAGAACTTTTCAACTGTCCGAGTAACCATAAGTGACCACGAGGCTTCGGAACTTAAGAACTTTTCAACTGTCCGAGTAACCATAAGTGACCACGAGGCGTCGGACCTTATGATTTTTTCAACTGTCCGAGTAACCATAAGCGACCACGAGGCGTCGGAACTTAACATTTATTCCATGAATTATAGATCAGTCAAGTGGACACTGACATTATCTGCAGACTTGAACATTATTCCATGAGCGTACGAAGTGAACGCTTATACAACCACAGGGTGTTAGAAAATAATTCGCCCATTTTTACATATTTTTTTATACGGCACTTCAACAGAAAACCCTTCAGCGCATTAATACACTGTTTTTTATCGTGTTTCTGGAACAGTGGCGAACATTGAACATATAATGGGGCATCCTTTTGTCATGAACAATATACTATTTCTGCGGAGCATCATGGAGATTTGTTGCATCATGGACACATAAAACATTAAGATGGGGCATTAAACGGAAAGGAAACATTATGGCTGAGCGAAGCGACGGTCCTTAGTTGAATCACGAGTGAGGGGCGTGCCCATTCGAAGGGAGACATCCGGCGTCGTCGATCCTCATGAATATTAGGGTATGCGTCGATCTTTCGTGAAGTCTTCGCGAATGCTAGGGTACTCGCCGATCTTTGAAATTTGGATATCAAGCAGCTGTTTCAACCACCAGGTATCGTGAGAGTACATGAGTATTTTTCCTTGATGTGAAGTAGACATGGGCACACACGTATAATGGAGCATGCATTATCATATTTGTTTATATGTGAGTGAAACATATTCTCTTCTTCTTCGTGGATATGAAGGCATATAGTCGATTTTATGCAGTATCAGCTTAGAACCATGGCTAGTCTTTTACAACGAGTTTTTGCATTAGATTTTTTTTCTTGGTCGAATGTCGTTTTTCATTCGTAGCTGGTAAGCAAGTGTCAGTTTTCAGTCCACGCTTTGTCATTATCTTATTTGATTTATTTCGAGCATGGTGATTTAATAATTTCAGCAGTCCTTTGAACTTCATTTGTTTGAAACAATTTAAATAATTTCAAATTATTATTTATTTCTTCTAATGAGGTATTTTGAATCAGATGTGAATTTCTGACAGTGTATATGCTATGTGGAGCATGGCACTTTGTCCTGTTCTTCGGTAGTATTTTAACAGACAGGCACATATTTTTCTTGGGGGATTTTATCCAGATCAATAATATTCATGAAGTTAATGCATACTCAAGGCATGTTCAGATTTATGTCAGCGTTTGACATGTTGTTTCTCTGAGATATATTTAACACAGTTTTTGACCATTAGGCTTGGAGGTCATGAGCATTTTATTATCAGAACCAGTTCATAGATTAAGACGATTATTTGAGTGCTCGAATTCATGTGGATTTGCCAGTATTTAATGTGTGATTTTTGCCACTTGTTAGTTAATGTGACTGATAGGTTAGAGCGAACCCAGTTTATAATATTTGTAGATCCAGCCGAGTGCTGAGTGTTTTTTGTGGGATCATCGTGATGATGATGTATTTGAATTTGATTGAGTGGCCTGATAATTTAATGAGTTGATGATTGTGGATGTTTGGCATTTATGATGGCAATTAATTTGTTCTTGAGTACTAGATAATTTAAATCCGTTGAGGGATTTCGTTGACACACATACTCGTGCACTCTGATAGACGTCAAAATCCGATGACTTTTCCGAAAGATGTTTTGTTGAGGGTTCTGAAGATCCTGAAACAACTCATGCTGTTTTCTAAAATTTATTGGTATGATCTGGAGATATATAATATATGATTCATCTTGGATAATTCGCCCTGAATAATTATAAAGGATGATATTAAGAATAAATTTAAATTAAATTAATAATGAGTTAGCCTGATCTGAAATTTAAATTAAATAAATTAATAATAATTTAATCTCTCTATATATAAAAATGAAAGTTTGTCTGTTTTTTCTGAATATCCACGGAAATTTGAGTTATTAAGGCGTTTCAGAGTGGTCTATGGCGGTTGCGCGCAAAAACAATTTTTTTGTCTGTCTGTTTGTTTGTCTGTGTACAAATTTGTACGCGCATCACTTGAGAACGGCTTGGTGGATAAACGTAAAATTTGGTACAGATGTACATCAAAGGCACGAAAGTAATCATTGATGTAACTCTTCTCCATACCTCTCATAAAAGAGGAAGGAAGGAAGGTAGCTTGTAGTTTAACGTGCATAAAAGAGGGCCTACCCCCTTAAAATGCATGCTCAAATGGGCGTAGAAAAACGAGACAAAGCTCATTTTAAGCGTCCCAATGTGAGAAACAAAACTCGGGGGCCCCACGGGCCCCGAAGACCACATTTTAAGGTCCTAAAACCAACAGTTTTTGAGATATACCCAGAAAACTAATTTCATGCATTAATCTATTGAAAGGATGCGAACCGGTAACCATGGCAACACAAACTCAGAAGTCCATCTATTTCTGTAAGATGCAATAATATTACTGTGAATTGCAAACGGCTATAAAGTTATCGCGGAACCAACTTAAGCTGTAAAATTCATCAATACGTATATAATGCGCTTAAAGGGTACTCTTGAATGTTTTCACATGATTTACACGGGCGGGTGTGGTACTAAAGGTCTATTATATCCCTATCACTATATTATTAAATTATTATTAAGATTATGATTATATTATGGCGTACAAGGACGAGACAAAACTCATTTTCAGCCCCTCGGTGGCTACTATATTTTAAGGCTCTAAAACCACGTTTCTGAGATATTCCCAGAAAACTAATTTCATTTAATAAACTAATAAATAGATGACGAGTACAGAAGAAGACCAAATCAGGAGCTATATAGATATACTGAGAAAATCACATACGTGACCAGGAAGAGACGTCTGGCTTTCTACGGACATGTCTCATGGATGAACCCAACAAGACTAACCAACCAGCTTCTCAACTACTGGGGGAATAGAAAGAGCGTGACACCGTCGCTAACAGTAGTTAACAAGGATATCCAAGAACTGAAGATAATGAAAAGTGATATTAGAAGCCTAGCACATCTCAGAAAGGTACTTAAACAGAAGAGTATTCTCGACAGACCACCCTGTAAGAAAACCGGCATCATCTGGACAAAAGACAGAAAGGAGCAACATAACTAGAGAATGCGCGAATACTGGGCAAACATCAAGTCCCTCGCCAAGCTGAATAGTTGACCGTTGTAGTCCTTAGCTGGCCCATCCGAAAGAAGAAGAACAAGAAGAAACTAATGAAGTAATGCAAGCCGGTAACCATGACAACAGTAGGCCTATCACAAGAGGTGACCTCCAACTTTCCATCTATTTCTGTCAGAAGCAATGCCACTCAATTTATTAAATTTCTGTGAAAGTTTGTGGCCTATTCGCCATCTCTTGATGAATACAGTAGTTTTGCATTTGTCAGTTGGCACAGGCTAGAGTAAAAGGTGGCTTTTCACCGATGTCTCAGTCTCACTCATGGCTGTGATTATATGGAAGTTACTGAGGTATGGGTGGTGCTTAGTAATGGCATTCGGGGCACAGTCAGTGCCTGTGAATGCTGTGAAAGGTTCAACTCATAGGGTTAGGACTACTGTTCTGACTCAGTGAGGAAAGCAATGGCAAACTACCTCACTCCTCTTCTTGCCTAGAACGCCTCAAAATAGTGCTGCCTTGGGTTTTTGTGGGTATCTACTCACATAACGTAACGGCGGTACTTTTTGAGGATCCAACCAGCCTTCGGGCTGACTACCTAACAGACAGACAGTGAAAGTTTGCAGATGGCTATAAGGTTATCGTGGAATCAAACATAGACTGTAAAATTCAACAATGCGATTAAGGGGGTCAAGGGGTACCCTACAATTTTTACACGTGACTTACACGTGCGATATGCGTTATGTTGTACAGAAGGTCTATCATATCTCCAAACAGCAACATTATTTTCAAAAATTCCTGGATTCGAATAGTGTTTTTTGCAGCTTTTGGGAATTTGGGCCATTTGAGGCTAAAAATCCCGAATTTCCATGCACCACAAGCCTTTATAATTTATTAAAGGGGTCTTCCTGGGGATGGGGACTTTCCACAACGTTGAGGGTCAGTTTTAATTTGACATATATTGCGTTTCGTCTACGAGGTATGCAATATTATTTTCACGTCAGGAAGTACACGTTAGGTGAATTTAGTTTGAGAGCACATTTTAACTAAACATATTTTTGTCGACAAACGGGAGCATCGTAAAGCTGATTTTGTTTAATACTGTGTGGTTGATATATCTTTATGTTTATGTACGCCTGTAATTCATGTTCGGGTGCTTGGAGCATCGTAAAATTAGGTATTTTAACAATGAGTCAATACACCAATCATTTATAAAACTCTTCGACGTACTTCTCATAGAAGGGTGGGTATAAGGAACAACTTTTCAAAATACATGCTAAAATAGGAGAAAAATAAAAATTATCCTAGAAGGACGACCAAAGCATACGTTGCGCTTCTCAATGTGAGGCACTAAACTAGGGAGTCTATAAAGGGTCGCCGAAAACCACATTTTATGGCCCTTAACCTAACAGTGCCTGCGATATACCCAGAAAACTAACTTCGTTCTGATAAACTTATGAAGGAATGACAAGCCCCTAACCATTGCAACAGTAGCTCAATTGATAGCGTCTGGTTATTAATACCAAAGACCGTTCGAAGAGCGGGTACTTCTGATAGTCTGATATAATATTGCTGAATAAAATTAATAATAAATTAATTGGTGGTGAAGTCTGAATAAAATTAAATGATGATAATAATGAATAAATCATTATGATGATAATAACGGGTGACATTTATGATTACGATTTTCTTAAGATGGTTTTAAAGAATGAAGGAAATAATTTGGTTACCATTAACATTCGAACACTATCCAGTTTGATTGTCTGTTAGGTAGTCAGCCCGAAGGCTGGTTGGATCCTCAAAGAGCACCGCCGTTAGGTTATGTGGGTAGATGCCCACAAAAACCCGAGGCAGCGCTATATTGAGGCGTACTAGGCAAGAAGAGGAGTGAGGTAGTTTGCCATTGCTTTCCTCACTGAGTCAGTATAGCAGTATGTTGTAAAATTTTGTAAATATAGTAATGAGAGTGAACAGACTATAACATAACCTCACACTCACATGATTTATATAGGGTGTATATGTGTGTATTTAGACAATGGTTACAAGTTCCCATGCAATATATGATTATGATTTAACTTTGATAGGGCTCAGAGGTCACGAGTGTCGTGTGTTCTAGTGTTCAGTGCTTCGGTGACCCTGAGCATCCAAGAAAGACTTTTAGTTCTTTTCTTTTTCATGTGAACTCAGATTCTAGGGGAAATGGTTGGAATTGCAATGAACAGTTCATCATAATTTTTCGTATCCACCATATTCCTAGGTAGGATTCTCCTTGGGTATATTTTCTTGCATTTGACCAGACCAAGGCGTCAATAATTTTTTTAGTTTGTTTTAAGTGTTGTCACAATGCTATATTTCCTCATGTCCCTTCCTAATAACTTAAGGCTTATCCTGGAAAGTTGTGGTTTATGGGAATCCAGGCGGATGGCGCCCTTTGCATTCATAATTGATGTTGCTTTCACCCGTAATCGACCCGGAGACACTTCGTCTCGTGCTACCCATAGCTGATTGTTGTTTTTTTTTTTTTTTTTTAGTTTTTTTTCCTCCTGGATTCCAACACAAGCCTTATTTCATTCATCATATTGTTTTCAGTGTGTGTGTGTGTGTGTGTGTGTGCCGTAACGTTTGGTGTGCCATGCTATGTCAGCTGGGTCGTCGCATACCATAACGGAACGGGTACAGTAGAGATCAATATTTTAGACTTTTGAAAGGTCTGTTTAATTTTAAAAGATGTAACGCCCTTTTTTAAAATAGATAATATAGGGGCCTTGTTCCCTTAACCTAGCAAATTAACAATGGATATGCACATTGTAAGAGATCTTGCCCCAGGGAGTAACCAATCTCCATTTTCCAATGAAATTTAAAGTAGGCATTCGGATTCTGGGGGCCTACATCATTGTGCAAAGGATGAATAGGATGAGTCGGAGCATCTTGAAAACACAATTAAGCAAGTCACCAGTAAAATTAAGCACAAGAACATAAACCTTTTGGCTACCTTTAATGTAAATTCACTCTCAAAAACAGGAAAAAATAAAACTCTAATACATTTCATCAAAGAGAAAAGGTTTATGTTCACAGCTCTTCAAGAAACTAGATATAATGATGAACAGCCATTTGATTCAGAAGGATATAGCATATTCAAGGGAAAACCTGGAAAGACACTTATGAAAAATGTACCTCAATTTGGAACTGGGTTCATTGTAAATCAGAGCATATTAAATTCAATACTAGAGTTTAAATCCATTTATGAAAGATTATCCCTGCTATCCGCTAAATCAGTAAACAAAGTGTATACTATTGTTAATACACATGCACCAACTAATGGGAAAACAAGTAGTTCGTGAAGAATTAGAGCATATTTCCATATATCCTAATTATGTTAATTGCCACTATCAACATACAAAATTTCAGTTTGATTGCCGTAATAGATTCGTACATATTGAGAACCAAGTAAATAATTCGGATGTTCGACATATTGGATTTTTATATAATATGTAGGTCTTAGAGTTATGTACTGTTACATTTTATTTTGTACGCGTAGTATTCAAACTTCAATCGCATGATTAGGACACAAGAAGTAAAAACGAGATTTTAATATTTCGCATAGCTGCCATCTTGTGGTTATGGAAACAATTGAAATAAATTAGCTGCAGTGGAATAACATTTGTATAAGGATTTACTGTACCAAGTTTCACTGCACTCGGATGCTTAAATTGCGAGAAACGTCCATGTGAATATTTATAATTCGCGTCGCCACCATGTTGGATTTGTGATCAGCAGGTTATTGAAAGTCCTACAGATGAACTTATGTTCATAGCCCGTATAAGCATTAAAAATATCAGTTCGATTGCTGTAATAGATTCGTAGATATTGAGAACCGTCTAAATATTTCGGATGGTCGCCATGTTGGATTGTTATATGTATAGGCCATAGAGTCATGTACCATTAAAGGAAAATTATTGCGTAGGTTCATTATTCGAACTTTCACGTCGAACGCATGATTACAAGATATAAAAACTTAATTTTAAAATTCGCACAATGGCCATTTTGAGGATATGTAAACAATTGGACTAATTAGATACCAGTGCATTACAATGTGTATAAACATTTTCTGTACCAAGTTTCATTGCGTTTGGATCATTAAATCGCGAAAAAAGTATATTTAAATCTTTCAAATTCACTTGACCACCATGTTCGTTTTGTAGTTACCAAGTTTTCAAATGTCACATAGGTGAACTTCTAGTAGTTCCCTTTATCACTGTACTAAATTTCATGGTGATATCGGTAATAGTTTCGGAGATATTGAATGCTGGTGAAATATTTCACACAGCCGCCATGTTGGATTGATGAGACGTAACAAAATTTGAAGGGCCGGTCGGGGTCGCCGGGAATAGTGCTATGAACTTACTGAGTTTCATTGAAATCGCTCCAGCCGTTTAGATTTTATTAGGAGGGGGCACACACACGAATCACACACGCACACACGCAGACATTCACACGGACAAAAGGTGATATCATTAGCCTATTTTTTCATAAATGAAAATAGGCTCAAAAATCCCTCTCGGCACACTGGAAGGCGGAGGTAGATTTGACCAGGCGAACTAGGGGATAGGCGAAAATAGGCAAAATATGGAGGTTTACGTAGAAGGTTCAGACCTCATTTTATACACCTCATCGAGCGAAAGAATTTTACAATTGGAGCTAAATAAACCTTTTATTTCGTCTTTTTATGCATATTTTTAACATTTTATTGTCTTACTAGCTGCTATGCCCAGTTTTGTTCAGGATCACAAGTGGGTATTAAGAGATCGTACCTTCTCTCGCATTATCGTATTGTGTGCAACCCGGAGGAAGGTCGTTGTTATAATGAACAATATTATTGCCACCCAAAGTCCTAGAGCGTGATTTTTATCTGATGAAAAATTGTGTTGAAGTTGTTAAATAGAAAGGTATGACGGTTTTATACTGCTTGTAGCTTATAGATTAAGCCTGAAATGTCGCTATTTAAGAAGCCTACTTTAATCAACGTATGCATTTATTAACATAACTAACACGTTTTAAGGGCCAATGAATTTCCTTTTCGAAATTGTACAGGGTCTTTCACTCAAAGTGGGGCCGGCAGCGCGGCGCGCGCGTGGAGGGTCGGACGAGCACATGACGACCAACTCACTGAGCTCGGGGTCGAGACAGCGTCCGTACGAATCGCATGTAAATAACAAGCACACATAATAAAGTGAAATAATTACTCCCCTTGTCACAGAAGATGGTGACAATGTCCCCACCTGCATCTACACATTTCTGGCATCGTCATTCCCACGCTTTATTTCATCTACCGAGACAGCCTCAATTTCTCTCCTGATATTTTGTGCTAATATGTACGCAGATTGAGGCATTATTGAAACAATAAGCTTTAACACTTTATGACCAAGGATTTCCATCTAGTTAGACTTAGCAGCACTCTCCTTCAAAACCGTAGGTTTTTGTGGATTTCCAGGGGCAACGCAGTCGTTGGAGAGAACAGAAAAATGGCCTACCTCAGGGAAGCGTCCTGGCTCCAATTCTCTTCAACATCTATACCAACGATCATCCACTGTCCCCAGACATAAGAACCTTCTTGTATGCAGACGACCTAGGCCTTGCTGCGCAGAGCGCAAGTTTTGAATCAGTGGAAAGAGATCTGACACCTGCCCTGGGAAATATATCAAGATATTACAGTTGGAACCAACTCAGACCAAATCCATCTAAGACACAAGTATGCGCCTTCCACTTACGGAACAGGGAAACGCATCGTGAGTTACGCATAGAATGGTCAGGTATCCGATTGCAGCATTGTCACACCCCTAAATACTTGGGAGTAACCCTTGATAGAGCTTTTATATTCAAAATCCACTGTAAGAATAACAAAATGAAAATATCCACACGAAACAGCATGATTCGCAAACTAGTAGGGACACAATGGGGTTCACATCCAGAGACTATTCGCACTTCTGCTTTATGCTTCCTACTACTGATGAATTTGCTTCCCCAGTTTGGTACAGGTCATCTCATGCCAGACAGATAGATACAGCTCTGAACGAAACCTGCAGGTTGATGACAGGTTGCTTAAAACCTACCCCCAACAGATAAGCTCTACTACCTGGCTAGAATAGCATCACCTTGTGTACGCAGAGAGTTGGCTGCCAACAGGGAGAGGCTGAGAGTGGAAGAGAACAGCGCCCACCCACTGAAAGGATATAATCCTCAGCAACGGCTGAGATCCAGAAAGAGATTCCTGAGGACATCTGAGAGGCTTACCGTCTCACCGGAGAGGGCAAGGCTGGATATATGGAAGAAGTCGATCCCTCACCCCTGCGGTTAGATGCCAGTAGCTGAAGAACTACGACCCGGACACAACGAAAGCTGTTAGGTGTGGAAATCCCTAAACAGGTTACGATCAAGAGTTGGAACATCCCGAAACAATCTGAGGAGTAGGGGCCTCAGTACATATGACTCGTCTTGCGAATGTGGACAAGAACAAACCACAAGGCACATGCTTCATTGCCCTCTGTGTCCTTCATCTTGTGCAGAGGAAGATCTCCTGTTAGCTACTTCGAGCGCCTTGAATGTTGTTCAGCATTGGGCACGTGTTATATAATTAGACAGTTTTACCCTTATATGTAAAGCAACTGTACATTTGTATGTTTCCGACACAAAAAAATTAATAAATAAAACTTAGCAATAACACGATATAACATTTTGAAACACATTAACAATTAAACAATAACCACTAACACGTATGAACTAAAAAAGTTATAAACTTATAACACTTATAACTTAAAATAGGCTATAAACAAAATAACAAAGTCAACTTTACTCGGCAAATACTGCGTTGCAACTGTCTCAGCATCGCGAAGTCACACGCTGCTCCGCAGCATTAATTTCATCAATACTACAACAATTCCTTCCTTTAGACATTTGCTGCCTCAGCTCCGCGTTGCTATCTGCTCGTCTGCCTTTAGCTCGACGTTCTACCTGCAGTGGTGGAAGACCCGGTATCATCTTTGCGTGTTTTGTCCAAGAGCAACATTTCAAGAGGATAATGGTAGCCCTCAGATAAACACTTAGAATCCCAGCTTCATAGAAATATGCTGCTCAAAAAAATTAAAGTACCACTTTTTCAAAGGCCAGCAAATTTTGAAACGTTGACCCCACAAGCTCGAAATCTCAGTATGACGTTTGTCCTGACGCCTACCAAGCATATGCTTCAGCACAACTCCCCAACTTGAGTAGTTTCGGGGTAGCACCCCGAAAATAGCCCATTTTAGAAAACCGCAAATTGAAGTTTGCGAAAAACGCTGCAGGACTTGTCGCAGGTTGCCAAATCAGTCGAAAGTGAAGTCTTGCTGTTAAAGGTTCCACAAACACGTTGAAATCGTTACATTTGACGTTTGGGCATTTTTTCATCCCCTAAACATGGGCTACCATTAGGGGCGTCTGAGAAGGTACCGGGTGTGTTTAACCACCTGAAAACCTGCACACCGTCCTCAGTTGCTGATTAAGTTCTTAAGGCCTCCGGCAATGTCCACACCCCCTAACACCCTCAACTGGCATGGGACCAAACCACCCCCTCTCGATTCATCCCTAAGGAAGGTTTCAATTGAGATGTTTATCCTTCCTCAGGTGAAATCAATATTGAAACACTCATACACGAAAAGCAACGCACGTAGTATAATAAAAGACCCCAAAACAAAAAAGGTTCAAATAAAGTATAGATATAGGCAAGGAAAAATGATTGCAGACGGTCAGTTTCAAGTTGATGTTTGAGTCTTCAGTCTTTTGATTGGTTTGATGCAGATCTCCATGCCACCCTGTCCTGACCTAATTGTCTCATCTCTACATAGCAACCACACTCTACATCCGAGGCAATCTGTTTAACATATTCTAACCTTGGTCTACCCCTACAGTTCTTGTCCTCGCCCCTTCCTTCCATAACTAAGCTTGCTATTCCTGGGTGTCTTAGTATGTGCCCTACCAACCTATCTCTTCTCTTCATTAGCATTCGCCAGAAACATCTCTCCTCTCCCACTAGTCCTAATACCTCTTCGTTTGTAACCCTATCTACCCATCTGATCTTCATCATTCTCCTGTAACACCACATTTCAAACGCTTCAATTCTCCTCTTTTCTGATGCACCAATAGTCCAAGTTTCACTTCCATAGAGTGCCACGCTCCAAACAAAGGCCTTCTAAAATGACTTCCTAATACCTAAATCTATATTCGATGTCAACATATTCCTTTTTTGTAGAAATGCTTTCCTTGCCTGAGTTAACCAACTTTTTATATCCTCTTTTCTTCGTCCATCACTGGTTATTTTTCTTCCTAAATAACAGAAGTTTCCTACTCCCTTTAGTATTTCACCTGCCAATTTGATGTCCATAGAGGTTTCTGATTTATTTCGCCTGCATTCCAATATTCTTGTTTTACATTTATTAATTCTCATCATGAATTCTTTCCTCCAGACGGAGTCCATACCATTCAAAAACTCATTCAAATCCTGGGGTGTGTCGGCCAAGATGACTATGTCATCGGCAAATCTCAGAGTTGAAATTATTTCTCCTTGAATCTTCACTCCCACTTTAATTTTTTCTCCAATTTCGTTCATTGCTTGTTCAATGTAAAGATTGAAAATTATGGGTGATAAGTTGCAGCATTGCCTTACACCTTTCTGAAAACCAGCTTCTCTCCCATGTCCTTCAGCTCGAATGACTGCTGTCTGGTTTCTGTATAGATTGTAGATCACCTTCCTATCCCTGTACTTTATTTCAATCGTTTTCAAAATGTCAAACAATTTAGTCCAATCAACGTTGACAAAACCCTTTTCTAAGTATACAGAGGCCATGAACGTTCTGTTATCATTCCTTATTCTACCTTCCAAAATCAGCCTAAGACTTAGTACAGCATCTCTTGTTCAAACATTTCTCCTGAAACCAAACTGGTCTTCACCCAACTCCGTTTCTATCTGGTCTTCCATCCTCTTGTAAATTATTCTAGACAGGATCTTTGAAGCATGAGTAATCAAGCTGATTGTACGCTAATCTTCACATCTGTCAGCTCCCACATTCTTCGGTATAGAGATGATAACAATCTTCTTGAAATCAGAGGGTGCCTCACCTGTCTCATAAATCCTACACACCAAGTGATATAACCTGATCAGACCTTCATCTCCTATGCAGCGTAGCAACTCAATCGGTATATCATATATGCCTGGTACATTGTTCCTGCTTAAGTCTTCCAATGCTCTGTCAAATTCTCATCACAATATTAAATCTCCTTTTGCATCCTCATCAATTTCCTCCTCCCTTTCCATTACATGATTCTCAATCTCCTTTCCCTTATAACAAACACTCTATGTAAGCTTTCCATCTCTCAACCTTTTCTTCCCTATCTGTTGGAGGCTTTCCGTTTGTGTCCTTAAAGTTACAGCACTTAGTCTTCTTTTCCCCAAAAGTATTCTTAATCCTTCGATAAGCTGTGTCTAATTTTTCCAATTTCAGACAATTTTCTATACCTGCACAGTTCTCTTTCAACCATTCTTCTTTGGCTTCCTTGCACTTCTTGTTAAACTCATTCCTCAGACGTCTGTATTCTGCTTTTACCTTTTCATCTCTTACATTCTTGTGTGTCCGCCTTTCATTCATCAATTCTAGTATATCCTGAGTGATCCACGGTTTTCTACCTATTCTTTCTTTCATACCAATGTTTTCTTCTGCGGATTTTGTTATTTTGTTCTTCAAAAGTGCCCATTCGTCTGCAATTGAAGTTTGTTTAGGGTTTTTCATTAATCCTTCCTTTATACTCCTCTTGAATCTTTCGTTTACATCATTCTCCTTCAGTCTGTCTATTGCCCACCTTTTTGGCTTTTGACTTTGCTTCAGTTTCTTCAACTTTAATCTGTATTTCATAACAACCAGATTGTGGTCAGGGTTTATATCAGCACCGGGATAAGTTTTACAATCCAAAATCTGGTTTCGAAACCTCTGCTTGACCATAATGAAGTCGATTTGGTAACGACCTGTATCTCCTGGTCTCATCCATGTTTATATTCTTCTATTGTGGTTAGTGAATAAGGTGTTAGCTATGACCAACTCATGCTCGGTGCAGAATTCCATCATCCTGCTTCCCCGAACATTCCTTTCACCTAATACGAAATCTCCTACTATCTTCCCTTCTCTTCCTTTTCCTACCACAGCATTATCTCCCATCACTATAACATTTTCATCACCCTTGATATACATCAGAATTTCATCTATTTCTTCGTAGACCTTTTCAACATCTTCAGCATCAGCTTGACTGGTAGGCATATAGACTTGTACCATTGTGGTGCACGTACTTTTTGTACCGTATTGATTTTTCCTACAATAATCCGTTCACTATATTGCTCACAATATTCCACCCGCTGTCCAAGTTTCCTACTCAATATGAGACCAACCCCTCCTTGGCCATTGTTTGATTTAGTGCTAATGACCCTATAGTCTCCTGCCAGCTCATTTCACTAATCCCAACCAAATCCAACCTCAACTTATCCACTTCCCTTTCTAAGTTTTCTTTCCTTCCACTTCCCAGCAGACTTCTAACATTCAACGCTCCGATCCGTATAATGTCAGATTTCCTCTTTGTCACTTCTGTGATGTTAACCCCCTCTCAAATAGTCCCCACCCGGAGATCCGAACGGGGGACTAGTTTACCTCTGGATTGGAATTTTACAAGGGAGGAAGCCATCATCACATGTAATTATGCATAGAGAGGTACATATCCTCGGGAAGAGCATTACGGCTGTAGTTTCCCGTTGCTTTCAGCCGTGCAGCAGAACGAGTCCGAAATAAGTAAAAATCTAACCTAAAAATCACAAATAATTCACTTGAAATCGAAAAATGTTGAAATCAACCGAAAATAAATCAAAAGTTTTGAAAAAAATCGAAATCATGAATTAATAATATCTCAATTAAATTAATTAATTAATTAATCAAATGTCAATCAAATCGGTCAGTGAATTAATATGCAAGAATTACATTAATCAGCCTTGATTGAATAATTAATTCCATTGATTATCATCAATCAATTATTCAATCAATCATTCAATCAATCATTTATCGGATGTGCTGTATTATTGAAGTCTGATCTGATACAAATGTAATCTGTACTCACTGAAGGTTCCATACTTAAGCTCAATATTTCAATTACCATTGCACTTTGCCATATCGTACTGTACTCATTTGGAGATACGAGCCAGAAAATCATACATCTATTTGAATGTTTTATAAATTGGCCCATGTTAAAATATAACGATGCTGCAAGTTGACACAAAAACAGGTTCGTTGAGCGAGGGAATTAACTGAGTTAATTCGGCCAGCCAATAGCAGATTAGTAGCCGCTAGGGGACTTGGAACTTGTTCTGTTGAGACGACAGAGAGCCCGAGCAGCAACGAAGACTCCCGAGTGAGATTCCCGACAGAGAAGCAAGACGCGTGGCAAGATTGAGGAGAAGGGGAAGAGGCTTGAGCTTGACACGCGACTGGAACCAATGAGAAGCCACCTTATTAAAATTAACACCAACAGAATAATGAACATATATTATTACTAGGACAAATTTACTATATCAAACCATCATAAAGAGTGTTGAATGATAATTAAGAACGATTGACTACAATTACAGCTGAGTATTTAAGTAATTAATGAAGAGTTTGATCAATTATTATAAGTGACCAATCGGAGCCATGGATTGAGAAAAGACGCGGTTTTGGAAATTAGATGCGGGGGGAAGAGAAGAGGCAGCGAGATTCGTATCAATCACGAGTTCGAAGCAGAAGGACGTTCGAATAAGCTACTCTACAAGTTTAACAAAGCAACTAGCAAATATTCATCGAAGTCGACATTCAGCGAAGAAATAATTATATTATTAACAACAAATCAACAGCTTCGACCATGGTGAGATTCCAAAAGTTGAGGGAGGAATTTCCTAATGATTCTACAAGCGTCGTGATGACCGCCTAAACAATTATGGGTACGACGCTATGATGGCATCAAGAACATCCGAAATGACTTAACATCAACATTTCGGGGAAGATTAATATCTCATCTCTCCCGTAATAGAAATTCTACAATTATCAGTCATTCTACCATCTCAAATGACGATCAACAGGGAACTTTAAGGAAAGAAGACCAGAAGATTTCATGAACGAGGGCGGCCAGGGAATGACCCGGCGTCGAAGCGAGAAAGGGCTATCCCATCTCACCCAGAAGAGTCATCGGCGGAGGGGGCGACAGCACGATGATGATCGAGTTCGTATCCCGAGATCTGACCGCACGAGATATTCGGTGGGAGAATTGGTTAAGAATGCTGAACATCACGCATTCTTAAGGTGGCCATATTGTGCCCTTTTAGCAAGAAATATGCCAATCACAGTATACCAGCGTAGCTCAATTCGGAATTTTCGGGGCAGCGGTAAGTTCCCCCACTCTGTGACTCACATATTTTGGATTAAATAGAGGATACACTTGCAAAAATAACAACAAAATCAACTCCTATTTAAACACATTTAATTAATAAAATTAATGGCGCTACAAATACTTTAACAATTTAATTACTGACCCATAATCATCTACTTGTTCCAAATGAACAAGGAATCATAAATATAATAAAACAAATATTGTATTTAAAACATGAGGTTTCCACATAAACCAACAATTCTTGCTTAGTCTCACTTCCATAAAGCATTAACAGTAAGTTTTATATAACTCCGAGCTCTTTTGGCTCCATGCATTTACATAATAATGGTGTCAATCTTGTACACCTCAAACACTATCCTTTATATTTTCTTATTTCTCAAAAACAAATATATAATTATATTTAAAATCTATGTTAATTATCTAACTCAATATTTTGGGCATGTCCACACATTCAGTTGTTATCATCTCTCTTTATTTTCACAAATATATTAAGGTAATCAGGAAATCAATTGTGTACTCCAGAGCGTGAAGATACTTGACACAGTCAAAAAACTATAGTTACTCCCGAAACTCAGTTGCCTTCAATTAACTCGTGGAATCCTACGTCCATACATCATTACAATAGGGATTGTTATTTATCTCTTATGTCTTATAAGACCATTATCATATAAGAAACTACGATCTGAACAGGCAAACGAAAATATCAATCTACAAGGACCTCGGTTCAACGCCCGGGTCGTTAACAACTTTAAACACTCCTGGTGTATTCATTCTCTTTACAACATCTTACAAGACGGTCTCTGGTCCCTCTCGCTTTAAGAGAGCTAGACCCTACTACTCGGGCGCGATATATGGCACGAGGGGTGACGGCGACTCCTTGTCTACCCCACGTTAGTATCTTATTTCCAAGGCTTTCAAAACAAACCTTCACATTATATTCAGTTCTGGGGGAGACCGGGCTTTACTGTACCGTACTCATTCAAACAACTATTCTTTGGTTCAAAGACCATTTTCGTAGCCTTGGCATTTATTAATTATGAGAGGGTCCTCATTGATTGGGAAGATTAATACACATACGACGACGAAGAATTAAGGGGCTTTTATCATAAGACAATTCTGCGTTCGAATCTCTTCACGTGCCTCGGGAACCATTCCCTTACAGAGGACTTATACAAAATGCGATTTAAAGTCGGCCGTGGCCCATATGACATACGCTCAATACTACCATATATTAGCTCCCTTTTTAAATACATACACAATGCCTCGTGATACTATGTCACAAATAGAGGACTTATACAATTATCAATTCACTGCAATCAACTACCCTCCATAAGTAATTTACCAAGTATTTTAACCACTACGCGTTCCTAGCGTGACATTTTAATATTATTGCGCTCATTTGCGCTATGCCTTATTTTAAGCCGAATTGTCTTCCCAAGAACTGATAAATCTCATTAGTAACAATTCATAATTATTTATAATTCTCATATTAATCTTTTCTGTTGCCGATAAATCGCTCCCTTTTTAAAATATTCCATTGAACATCATATCTTACACATACATTAAGGCTTTAACGCTCTTATATTCATATCAATTTATTTGATCTTTATTTAACATTTCCATATTTAATTATTATTATTATCTTTATTCTTTACACAAGCTCAAAAGCTATTTCTTTCATATCTCAACTTTACTTTATTTAAATATCTTTCATAATAATTAGTGATATTTCGCTTGCTCTTATGACATTTGTTAAATACATTAACCCTTTATTCACATATTTCCTCTACGGGATTTATTCTTTACATAATTATTTATAATTTCTCAAATTTTCTATTATTGTTCAGACCGCGTTCTTGCTTATTCAGTATTTATTTATTAACACACATCCCTTTTACTCAAAAACTCCGGTGGATTTGTACACAACCAATTTCTGACACCAAAATAGAATGAATTTAGTACTCACATGTTTTAAGATCGTCCCATGATCTTTATTCTTGCGCGGTGCTTCATTTTGGGACCCACTTTGAACTTTTTACTCCATATTAAAGGAATTCATCTTATGTAAAAACACTTTTTGACATATATTTAAAACACTTAACATTGACGACATTTTTATACACTGATGTGTCCCTTTTGAACACATAATAGACGCTAAAAATATTATTAACACACAATCTTGATTATTTTACACTTCACAATTCTCGATCACTAGGCCGTATTTCTGAGCCTATCACACGTGATCTTCTTAAATTCCCGTTTCCAAGGGTGAAATTTATTCGATGTCGGCTTCCTATCCTGCAGAATGCGAAAGTCTCGAAACATCTACTGTTCCCTGGAGTCCAAATTCTGCTACTCCTATCCTGGATGACCGGCTATTTATCTAGCTTGAACGGCTTCTTTGTAGATCTGTCTATCGATCCTAGCGAAAGTCTATTCGGATCGAGGTCTCCTCAAAGACCTATAGATTTAGTCTATAGCAGCTAGCACTTCTCGATTCTAGTACTTTTAGAATAGTTCGCCTGCTTTCTGGAGATAATGTTTATAGTCTCCTATCTTCTTTATTTGAACTATTTTAGCACTCCTACGTTTCTGATATACGTTCCGAACCTTATTCTGTTCTTCCCTTTTAGGGTTCTTCAATTTAAATAACAGTTTATCTGTCTGGTACGGTACTTCCGTACGTTATGATCTATTCGTTCGTCTATTTAACGACCTATCGCCTTTAAGTCCGACGTTCGCGGCCTGTTCTGACTATATCTTACGAACTTTCAGTATAACTGGTATACAGTCGGGCCTAAATCCTGTAAGTAGGATTTTCCTAATATTTCAATACGGCGATACTTAAAATTTCGTCTTGACCACTCCTTATGGAGGCAAGCAAGTCGTGAATACTGCGACGCCTGTGGCTATCGGATATTACTTCTGCGGTGTAACACAGCGTTTCTCCCCTCAAGGAGTACTGGTAGCTGTTTTCGATGTAACGCAGAGTTACGCCCCTCACGGACTGTCTGAATACTGATGTAGCTTAGTGACGTGCCCTCAGGCCGTTTGAACTGCGTGCGTAGTAACACCCTCACAGGTTGTCAGAATAATTGCATCTACTGTTGATGCTCCAGCGTCACGTCCCCTCACGGACTGTCGGAATGACTGCATATACTGTTGATGTAGCCTTACGCCCCTCACGGGCTATTCGAGACTGCATGTTTGGCTTGGTAAAGCCCGAAGCTTTATACTATTTTACTACAAAAAAATAAGACTCTAGCCTTTTCTGTGGTCAACTTCTAAAATAATGGTGCCACAAATATAAAAATTATACCTTCCGAAAGCTCGTCTTCTCAATGTCAAATAATCTCATTGCACCTAAGAATCGATCGTGCAATTCGGAGATATTAATTAATCTCTCGTCCTCAATTGTGTGGGTGTTGCATTTCTTTTGCTCTATCCCCTCCACAGAGGCCGTGGTACTTCCCCAATGACGTCGTCTTACGTTAGCAGTTTTTTTCTGCGCAATTATTAAATGGTTTCTCTTTACTGAAAAATCTCTCATTCAAAATGATTCACTGTACTGTACTTGTTTACTCATTATTATGCTTGTAAACGTGTTAATTTTAATTATTCCTCTTCTGGCGCATAAGCGGTGTTGTCAATTTCCAGCAACGTCAGCTCGAATTCCGATTCAGGCTTCCTTGTTTAATCCTGGGAAATTTCCACTCGGTTATTAATACTCGTGACTCGCTCCCTTCAGAATGTCAAGAGGGGTGATATCATCCTCTCGAACACTTGGTCCTCGTTAGTTGCACAACCTTATACTAGCCTCCTAGCTTGATCTTCCTTTAAAGTACATTAGAAACTGTACGTTTCTTTGATTTCTTCCTCAAATGCATGGATTCGACCATCCGTGGACCTGATGGCACATGGGTTCAATATACACTATTTTTCTAAAATTTCACTTTTTTTTTTAATATCCATTTTGTAGGAAATTCCTTCTAGTTTTAGAAAATGTATGGTTCATAAATATACCATTAATCTTTCATGTCAAAATAAATTATTTACTGTAAGAGGGCGCAACCGTTCTGACTGACAGCTGTCATGTCTGGCGTATCAGCAGATCTATAAAATTCCTTTTGAGCCTAAATTGACTTTCTCTTTCTCTATCCCACTGGTTTCGCTCCTGGCCGTGGTAAGTGATTTTTGATAGGCGACAAAAATCACGACACGCATGTGATTTGTTGTTGGCATGTTAATGAACCCATTTGAATTCAGTAGGCCATGTACATAGTGGCAAAATTGACTTTCTCTTTCTCTATCCCACTGGTTTCACTCCTGGCCGTAGAAAGTGATTTTTGATAGGCGACAAAAATCACGGCACGCATGTGATTCGTCGTTGGGATGTTAATGAACCCATTTGAATTCAGTAGGCCGTGTTCATAGAGGAAAAATTACTTTCTCTTTCTCTATCCCACTGGTTTCACTCCTGGCCGTGGTAAGTGATTTTGATAGGCGAAAAAAAATCAAGGCACGCATGTCATTCGTTGTTGTCATGTTAATGAACCCAATGAATTCAGTAGGCCGTGTTCATAGTGGTAAAATCAATCTCGGGATTTTCCGCCAACACAAAGTTCCTCCTTTCTCTACTAGAAAGCGCTATAGTGTCAAGGAGCTTAGATATCTAACTTCCTTGACTTTCATAGCGTTCCAAGGAACGACAAGATTCGATATGCACGCTGCCCTCTAGGCGTCAAATAACAAGATGAAGGAGGACCATACAGCTTTCAAGGAAGGATCTGTGTATGTCCCAGGAGGTTTCTGATGTGATCAAAACAGAATGTGAGTGAAGACATACTAAGTAAACTTTAAATGCGATTTACTCATTAATTCGTTTCCTGACATTTGAAGTCATTCAAAATGCTTTAACTTTTGTCACAGAAATGGTATCTGCTTGATTTTTATTTCAAATTAAAGCTAATACATGTATCTATGTTCCCTACCACTAAGAAAATTATATTCATAAAAATGTAATTTTAACAACTTTTTAAACAATTTTGTTAAACAAAATTTCAAGAAACTTAAATTGTAATATAATTTTAAAACCCTTACTTGTGACTAATTCAGACAAGAGTGGTAGGGAACATTCCCCATGTAAGTTAGATTGTTTTTGTTCAAGGTTCATGGATGTTGGTTAAAATATGTGAGAGATAGAGGACTTTAAGTACCCCTGTGTAAATAGCAACAAATATTTTTTTCATAAACAATTAACATAAAATTTATGTAAAATGAACTTCAAAATCTCTTAGTTTGATCATGATAAAACAACAGAAAAATTTAACATTGCTAGAGATTATTCTTTTAAAAAATTATTCCTAGTGTACATGACCACCTTAAGCCGCTAGAAACATTCCGTTTCTAATGGGTAACCAAAGGAAGTCCGCTTCATGTCAACTTTAACCCAGCACAAGGTAGTCTACGGACCAACATTGAACATCCCACTTTGTAGAATTGTATATGTCTAGAATATCCGACAACTATTGTTGAATGCCATTTTTCCATATTGTTTATTAGATTATTGAAGTTTTCATTCTTATGTTCGTAAAAACATCATGCGGATGTTTAGTCGTATCTTTCGACGAATTCGGAGTTTTAGGGATTTTTCATTTCGATTTTTCGATTTTTGCGATATTCTAAATTTGAAGGGAGATTTTATAGTTTAGTTCAGAATAGTTATAGTAAAATTCAAATGTGTTTTAAATCGCCCGATATCTATGTTTTATTAATGATTGTAATGATGGAAATGTTTTCCAAGTATGTGATTGAAAGTATATGTCAAAGAATGCGATTCAGAATGATCTATTGTAGATCCATATAAAGTCACGATCTGATAAATAATTAAACAGATTTGGTGAAGAAATTTTGTGAGTAATATTTTTTAAAGCATTGGAATTTTTTGAAAGGACAGTAAAGAAAGAATCTGTAAAGAATTGTAATGTGGAATTAACAAATACGAATGGTAGCGTATTTTGAAGTAAGAAATAATGTAACGAAGGAATTGAAGGAATATTACAGTTTGTTGAAAGCTTTTTAAGAAATGTGAGTGAGGCAAAGAAATCAGATTTTTATTTGAATATTATCATTTTATCGCATTACCTGTTAAATTAATTCATGGATAGAAGCAGTATTTTTTATTATATTGTTATTAAGATTGTGGTACCGGTAACTGAAAGAAGAGTTTATTATTGGAGAGTATAGAGAAAGGAATTGTATTGAAGGAACTGCGAAGTATCTCGATGGATGAGATTTATTATTCTCGTTGTAGACGGAGGTATTTGTTGTGAGACAATGAGCCAGTGTATAGCCATTGATCGATTTTTGTAGAAATGTATGTAATGACAGACGCGTGTATTTCATGGAAGTAAGAAGTTATGAGAGGAATGTTATGGAAGTTTATCAATTGTGGATTTTATTGAAATAGTCTCAATATAGTTGAAACTCCTTGAAATTCACAGGACAGCGGATCCCGGATGAAGTTAAATCTGATAGAAATTATAGGATTTAATGGATCTTTGTTGAAGCTGAGAGTAAACTGAGGTCTATTAAATGGTTCTTTTCCTAATGTTTTCATTTATGGTTGTGCCATGAAAAGGCTCATTTTACTGGACTTGGACATTCTTAAACTATTTGAAACATTTTTCCCATGTGTTTTTGGTGTGTGGATCTTAGCGCGCTGATGCAGTTCCCAATTTTCCCGACAGGTAGCTCCAGCTATCGGACCTCTCGCTTTGGAGAGTGGTTGAAAATTGAACTATCCTGTCAGATATTCTCGGCAGAAAATATGTGTGCTTCAAAGAACTAATAATTGATTTTTACCGCCTAATTCTATTGGTGGTGCCGTGTGCAGTTTATCATTTCTGCCATTGTTAATTACCCGCCAAAATAAATGATTGGTTGAACTTAAAATAATTGGGCTCGGGTGAAAAATTTGTGAACTGTCCCGGCTGCCATCTTGGTGTTCATGAGAACGACTTGTGAACTTGAGTGGTGAAAACGTTGCCTCGGTAATATTCTTCCCCTTCTGGGGAAGGAATTATTGTTTTTTTTTTCTTTCGGAATGTACTATGAACGAAGAAGAAATTTGATCTCATCTAAAAGGAGAGAATAATGTAAAACAAAGTGGATTTGATATCCCATCATTTTAGTGAAATTATGGTGAAGTGATGTGAAGTTGACACGGCGCCTCATGGCTTCTGAATGGATGTGCGCTTCGACACGCAGATGATCAGTGAGAGTACAATTTAAATAGCCTAAGTGTGATGATAAGTTTTGTTTATTTTATTTGAAGAATTCCAGGTACGTTGCACTATTGCCATGGTGTTTATTTATTTTTCTTAGTGAATTGTGATTGGATAACGGAGCAGTTGCAAGTGCTGTACTTTTGATAAAGAGCGCCTTCCGTTAATTTTAATTTATTGTATTTTTCCTTCTGATGTAACTTCTCGTTTATTGGCTTGCGATCCGAGTCGTAGTTTTACGATATTAAGGTGTTTTCGTTTAAATTGTAATTTGCTTCTGTTGTTTGTTCGGGGAATTCGAACCCCAATGTTCATGTAATATTTTTGTAAACCATTAATATTGTTGCATAAGGCTTTCCTATTGGAGGTTATTATACCTGCTTTTGTTTATTTTGTCAGTTTTTTTTTTCAAGGACTGCTGGTCTGACGCCAGTCTCCATAATTGATCTGTAGCATGTGAAGCTTTGTTGTTTGAGTTGAGGTGTTACAATTTACTGGAGTGATGTATGCATTTAGGCAAATTATGTGAAGTTTGTCGGTAATACTGTATGAAAGCTGATCACGTTTTAACATGTCTGAGTTTTGTTTCGAATGGGTAGTTAGTAACTTTTTTTCTCGTGGCTTCCGTCAATTTTTCTTCACAGCATCTGGTGATTGTTTTTGGTTTATTATATTTATATGTTTGCCTCGGTATGAAACGTACTTTGTTTAATTTTTTATTTTAAATTTATTAGGCAACTAGCCAATGGGTAGTTAGTAAGTTTTTTTCTCGTGGCTTCCGTCAATTTTTCTTCACAGCATCTGGTGATTGTTTTTGGTTTATTATATTTATATGTTTGCCTCGGTATGAAACGTACTTTGTTTAATTTTTTATTTTAAATTTATTGGGCAACTAGCCTAAGTCCCTTTTATTAACAGTGGTCTTGCTAAGCAAGCTAGAATTTGTTGGTGTGTACCCAGTGAGTATTTTCTTGTTATGTTATTTTATTTTGCGGACGGTGAAGCCAATTGAAATTGTTCTTCGTTGTTTAACATATCAATTTTATTATTAAATTATTTTTCTTCCAATTCGGTCTGGTCATGTCTTCATTGAGCAGGATTAGTAAGGGCTTGGGGGAAAGCTGGCTACTTCATGCACAATGGGGGTTATCCTAACTTATCCTCCTTCCAGCCTATTATATTTTAGGGTTTTTCATCTTATGTTTGCTGGTTACCGTAACAACAATGAAGTGCCTCTGAAAACAGGTAAGGTGGTTCAACACGCATCTCCACAATTTGTTGTCAACCTTTTGCCGGGTGGGCAAGTATGGTGGTAAGTATGATAGGTAAGTATGGTAGCAGTGCAGTATGTTATAAAAGGAGTTCCTTCCTCTAGGGCATGGCATGGTAGTTGCTGTAGGACTTGACTTATTTAGTTTTGTCAAGTTGTGGCAGGTAGTGTGGTGTTGTATTGTCCGGTGGTACCAGGGTAGCAGCAGCAGCGTAAACCGTAAACTTTAACTATAATTATATTATTTTTCTTTTCTTGCCCCGTCGCCCCCTCCCGGTGTGTCAATGGTAATTATTCGACGAGTGGAAATGTGTATTTTTATTACGTATATTTATTTCATGAACAGATTAGTTTAGGAGGTTTTTGAGCTATGTCTCTACTTAATTGTATGGATTATAGAATCCCAGATTGTAACGCAAACCACGAACGAGACATAGTAGAGTGAAGTTATATTTTTCTGAAGCCCGTTGAGAGGCAGGAGTGAAGTAGAAGGACAATTACATGTTGTATTGTTGGGAGAAAGGAAGGAACGCGTTGTATATATTTTTGTTTTAAGTAAGTAGTCGATGAACTACGACGTGATTATTTTCATTGTATAGAATGTTGTATTAAATATTTTTCGGATAGATTCGTAAGTAGATTCTGGAGTGTCTTATATTTTAATTTAAACTTTAGAGTTGTGTAGAGATTTTGCGCTTTCTAGAGGAAGAAATTTTAATGTTAGGGTGCGGAAGATAAATTGTATAGAGTAATGAATAGTATGTGTAATGACGGAGATCTACGTCAGGGGTAACGTCATTTATTTTTGGGATTATTTAAATGTATAGCTTATAACATTTTTCTTGTTATAAACTCCCGTCACCTAGGGCACAGCAGTTGTTCGCTGTATAGAAGCTTATTGAAGCTTTCACGTAACATTTTTTACGGTCTCTTAAGGAAACGATTTGTATTTTTATGTGGATTAATGACACTTGGTCATTCTTATTTATTTCATTGCTTTTTGAGAGCGTTTAATCGAAGCTCGACGACACGAGAAGTGTATTGGTTTTAATAATAAATAGACGGATTCGTGTTGACGATTTCCTGATTGTTTTATAGGAAACTGGCATTATATTTGTAGTTAGATGGTAGAGGAATGTGCTGTAGGGTGGAAATTCCCGAGGGACCTAATCCGCATCCTTACGCCCGAGATTTTTTGAGACTCTCTTTATCCTAAGTAGTTAGATGACCCTACTGTTCTGTAGTTTGTTACTGCAGCGCATTCCGTCTGAGAAAATCCTGTCCCTTATTCTGAGTGTTTTCGCCAAGTGGCACCATGTCGTTTTTAGCCGGGACTTCAAGATGCTACAATCTCAGATTATTTCCAGCCGGAGGAAATTGGTGGATCATCCAGTATATAAGGGTACAGTACCACTTATCTAAAGTTACATAAATTAATTCACTTGTCTATCACTTAATTAGATAGGGCTTTTTTAATTACAATGTCCATAAGACAAATATGTAAATGGTATGGTCTGGTAACATCGCCTATATGACCCCCATGTATAGGTTAAAATGCTCTCATTAGGTTATAACATTTATGCATCCATATTCTTCAATCACAAATTTTGCCCTTTTAGTAGATACAAAATGGCACACTATAGCTACGAGCTCTTATCCACTTGACAACATGTTGACTACCAAAAGGTAAATTTACAAACATGTAACTTCAATAGAATTGAGATGCGTTGCACGGACATTTTACAACAAACAATAACACATGAGAAACAGGATCATCTGGGTGTTGATGTCTGGACTCGAGACAATATTTCGGGTCCAGAACTCAATACCATGTCAAAGTTTTATGGGCGTATAACTACTATCCTAGTATATTATAACCGAGATGCTTGCGATATCCTCACATAATACTTTCCTATTACAAGACAAAATAAAAGAAATCAAATAAACGCTATACTGTATGCAAATTGGCATTACTGCAATATTGAAAATACTCTCTGTTCACATATCGTACACCAAGAATCATTTTTGAAACAACGGTGTGTGTAGGTAACAACGCTGTTTCTCCGACCCTGTAACAAATTACATGACACAAATGTATTTACAAAGACCACTAGAAGAAAATATATATACAATAACAGGCTTCGAAGTAAGGACTTCAACCTACCTGTCCAGAGCATAGCATGTCCGCAAACGTTACCAATACCTGCGAGAGAGTTTTGATTTTTAAACCAATAAATCCAATTTATTAATAATAATAGTGACGATTATTATTACTACTAATATTATCATTATTATTTCCGACAAATATCTTCGTAATATACCTGTAACTCAAAAGGTTTGTGGGTTACTGTACCCTTAAGTGGATTCGATTTCGAATTAATAATGATAATAATATTCCATCCAGTAAATGTCTTTATAATAGAACTGGGACTCAAAAGGTTAGTGGATCGCTGTTCCCTTAAGTAAATTTCATTGCGACTGAACATTTTAAAACAGGCCCAAATAAGCACAGATTTAACCCCGATTCGAAAACCAGCTGACCACTCAAGTCTCGGCCAGCGCTGGGGCTCAGGTACCGTTAGATGGGGGGAGAAAAGGAGAATGAAACGACATTATGTGAATGAAATGTGTGGGCAGCCAGCCTCGTATGTCTACGGTCTCCGGTTCAAAGCTGAGTGGAGCGCTAATCTTGGAACATATTATAAGCATCGTAGTTACAATTGCGATCACTAAATGTAAGCACTGGTTGGCCTTACATATTGCACTAAGCATGCGTAATTCACATTTTCTTACCTTTCCTTTTTCAGTTGGCGACCATTCAGAGACATATGACAGTGTCCCCTGTAGTCTAAATATATTTACGACCAGTTACCATTTCCGTATTCATCGTAGATTCCTCGGGGCCTTACAGGTACACCCCGACACATATTTGCATGCAATTATCTAAACCCTCTGGCTTATTTCCTTATTCAAATCGACGTTCGACTACGCTTCAAACCCTCTAACAGATGTTCTTGACATTGCAACCTCGGTAGGCTATATTAATCATATCATGCCTTACCTGAGCTAGCGAAAAACCAAGGAGACGCATAGAAACGTTCCTAGCATGACTTCAGAGCGTAACTAGATATTGATTACTACATCCATGTATCAAAAATAATAACGTCAGGAGTCAAACCCTCACTATCACGCATACATACATTTTATCACCCCCGATATTCTAAGGTAATTATCGTATCCACATCTCTTATTCATATTTCTCGCTCTCTCACATAATTCACATGCGCTGCTCTCTCCTTCACCATTCCGCCGGGCTGAAATACATACATTAAACACAGGAAACAATATACACTCCTACTGTATTTCAATTTGTACGATCTGTGAACATTATTCTCGCTAAGCATCTTCAGAGATCTAAACTATTGACGTCACGTCGTCACGGACGTACCTGGCTAACTTATATGTTATCTAAATTCATTGTCTAACATTAGATAATGCTAATCTAATCACCTTAGCAATAACAACCCATAAAACATTGACACATTCATAATCAAAATCGGTACTTATCGTGTTTCATGTTGGCTGCCAATCTTCTCAACACAGCTGTACACAGCTCCAATCCATTGCTTTACTCCATATCAGGGACATAATTATAGCATATAATATTTTCACTGATCAGTTCTTAAACATAATCAGTATTAGTATTAGTCCCTAATTTTGCTACCGTCAACGACACCTAGCTGTGAACTTGGCTACTAGATGTCACTGCAACCAGCAACTGGCAACGGACGTTGGAACTTCCCCTCCAAAGGAAGGCATACTGAGGGATTTTTAACACTCTTAAAAATCCGACGACATCGGCCCGGTTTGAACCCGCGACCTTGGGCATAGGAGTTCAGCATGCCACCGACGCTGCTTCCCACAGAAACAGATGGAAAACTGAATGTGATCTCGTGCAGTGGCGCTGTCATTGCAACCTGTGATGGCTCATCCTTGATCAATTTAGTAGCGTTGCCATGGCAATCTCTGATGGCTGATTGCATTTTATTATAATTCAGAAATCATCTTTCTTATCCCTTGGCGTAATCGTGGGTCATATAAAAAATCTTTTAGACAAAAATTTAAGGTAATATTAGGGGAATATTGTCCATTTTGTACGGTTTTGATATTGTGCCTATTAAGAGAGATACGATTAATGTTTCCCGAAAAACTCACTTTTTCCCACCTCTTTGGTCAATGGTTGGTGCTATCAAAAATCTGTTCAAACATAAATGTATGGCCCTTATCCGACACATGGTATGAACTTTCAATGGATTCGATATTCACATATTAAGAGAGTTATAGCGATATTCCACTTTTTCGAAGATGATAAAAAGCCCCCATCTTCACCCCCTTCGACTGATTTTGCCCATTAACGAACTCGACAGAGATTTTAAAGGGATTCCTATTATGTCAAGAATTCAACGTGATTGCAGTAGTTATCGTGTCCACAAGAAAGTGATATATATATATATCTTGGACCCAAGAATCGATGGCTCATTTACATCTATGGATGATGGAATGCACCAAGAATGCTTCCGGGAAGTTGTGTTATCTCTTTGGAAGTATTTCTAACTTGACTTGATTTGGCTGGCAATTTATATTTTGAGTAATCTTGAATGAAGGATGTATAAGAAGATTTTTGGCCTTATATGAACTACAGTATTTTGTGTAATTTTAGAATTATGCAATGTTGCAAACCCATGGTATAACCTCGCAAATATGCGAAGGAGGAATAATTGGTTACGCTATTGACTCATGTTGCGCCGATTCGAACTTTCATCTACCCAGCATGTCTTTTATCAAGCCTCGTATTGAGTAGACGTGTTGATGGAATTGTCCAACATCAAAACGTGGACGTCGTTTTTGAAGGCACAGCAGAGCAGTAAATAACTGCAGAGCTGTATAATTATCGCCTGTGTGGCGTATGGTAGTTATCGACCATTATAGTAACGTATTTTCAACATTTAAGAACAGTATTGAGTCATTTACATGACGAGAACCCAGGCATTTCGCGACCACATGGCCGCCAGTGAACATTGCAAAATCTGCAAATTTATAAGTATTTTTAGCCTTCTTTTCACATTTTGCAAAAATTAGGAAAAAGTAGACTTATGAGATCGATCCGGGAAAATGTGAGTCTGTCTGTCTGTCTGTCTGTCCTTCTGTCTGCCTGGCTATGTGTGTGTGTCCCCCTATCAACTCCTAAACAGCTGCAGCAATCGAAACCAAATTTAGTATGAGTTAAGATGTATACCGGAATATCTCAAGCCCATATTTGAAAATGATGTCAGTGCTACCAACTGCTGAAGAAACGCAATAGAAATTTGAGCTCCATGTTAGATATCATGGAAGGTATGCATGGGAGCTATTCCAAAATTGGCACACATGTAGATAATACTATTTAAGTTTAATTTCCAGGAGGCCATACATGACAGTGTTGCCAAAATAATGTTAAGCCTTCTGATAGGTCCGATTTTTAAATGCACATAACTTCTACACTATTGATTGGATTTCAACCAAATTTAGTATGTAATATGTGTACATAAGCAGATATGACTGAGTGTATTCTTAAGAGCCACCAGGGCTGCCAACTGTTAATAATTGCTCTCTCTATTTCTTCATCCAAATACCAATATATCTGAAAGTATGCAAGCCGACAGCTTTAAACTATGCACACGTATAGTACCTGACATTTTAGATTAATTTAGAGTAACTTATATACTTCAGTTCTACCAACATGATTCTAAGCCTGCTGATATGACCAATTCTTAAATACATGTAACTCCTATACTATCAGTTGGATTTCAACCAAATTTCGTATGTGCTATGTGTAACATAACGGATATGACTAAGTATTCTTAAGAGGAATCAGGGCTGCCAACTGTTAATAAATGCTGTCTATATTTTCTTACCCTAATATCAATACATCAGAAAGTATGCAAGCCAATAGCTCTACATTTTGCACACGTATAGCACCTGACACTCTAGATTAATTTGGAGTAATAAATATAAGTCAGTGCAGCCAACATGATTCTATGCTTGCTGATAGGTCCAATTTTAAAATACATGTAACTTCTATACTAACAAATGGATTTCATCCAAAATTGGCACAGTAAGATATCATGATATTTCCGATTATTTCTAACCAGCACACGCATGACATTGTTGCCAATATGCTTTTACGCGTGCTGATAGATCCAATGTCTAACTGCATGTAACGTCCATTGGACTTCAAACAAATTTTGTAATCTGTACCTTAAGAGATGGAACTAAGTATATATTCAGTCACCAGGGCTGCCAACTGTAGTGTTCTATTTGGCTACATTATACCAGGAATATTTCGAAGTAATTGGACATTTCGATATTACCAACTTAATTTCGTCATTAATCTAGATAGGTTCATATACTGTAGAATAATCATTGGCATGAAAAGTAGGCTTAGTTCGTCACGGAACTTCTTGTTCTTGTTAATATTATGTACAACGTGATTTCTCATCTTAATGAACTTAAGCAGTAAATTGATTAATTTATGTAAAAGCTGATCATCGTGATATTAACAGATCACGTGTGCTAAATACACCAAGTTTTTAGTGTGAATGTTATCACTGAAGTGATAATCATAGATTAGGTGTAGAGGTATTCATATGGCCATTCTTGCTACCCTACCGCAACTGTGTGAAGCCAGTGATTATTGAAAGTATCATCTTCAAAATAAATAGTCAACTCAGTGAATTCTACGTATTCTACATAATGACGTCGACGCTGGATCGAATCCAACTCCATGTGGTACCATATTATCCATTTACCCAGAGAGCTACCATGGAAAAATCTCAAAATGACTTAGGAGAGTGGAGGATAATGAATGATTACAATTTCTAAGGAGATGGGTTGGAGGTTTACCAAGCAACTCTCGACATTAACCCCAGGCGAGGCTCGAATGAGAATATAATGTGAATACATTGTAAGTGAGACATCATGCTACCATATTTTTCTGTACGGATGGACACATGGGTGGATTAACATAGGAGGTCTTACCAGCACATTCTTTTAGGTAGGCAACTTTATTTAGTTTAATTATGTACAAGCTGGTCGTATCAACGTATCATTTGCACTAGCTTGGAGTAAAGGCTTGTGTCTCCTTTTCATGTACATAATTTTTGTAGCAATCTTTCAATGCAGTTGAAACCAGACTACGTTACGCAGTACAGTTGTATGCTTCAAGAAGCAGTGACATTCCGAGGGAATTCTGTTATTGACTGGCACATGAGTGATTCCAGGTCAAAGCCAAGCGAAGGACAGTTTGTTTCATTTCATGAGCTGCGTGAATAGCACGCTAGCCAGTGCACGATTTGGAAGGCTGTGGCCAACATTCCGTTATGATATGCCAGCTGATAACATGTTCATTTCACGATACTGCTGCAATATGAGTGTAGGGGTCTTTTGTTTTGTATTTTATTGAGTTGAGAAGTGTTGAGCTGAGCAAAGTATCATTGGTTCGACAGGGGTCATAATCAGAATTCATTCTCCCCTATTATTAAAGTGCAGCATATATATAGTGTACTAGCAGTAGTACTCGGCTTCACCCGGTGGATTTATTTGTTTTATGGATGATTATGATTAGTATTATAGATCTGGCAAATAATATTAAAGCTAACAGAAAAAGAAATATATAACTTTTTGTGGTGGTGGTGGTAGTAGTGGGGTTGATAAGTAGTAGTCTACAGTTAATAGACGTAACATTCAGGTAAATTTCCTGTAATGATAATGATACTGAATAGGGAAACGGCTATTGACTAACTACAGTACTGACACATGTAATTTACAAACGAATTGAAAAATATGATTAGAAAGAGGAGTAAGTTAAATAAAAGACACTGCCTAGGGTCTACATCTCATTGGCTGTTACAAAAATAGACACCAATAGTGTCGTCTTTTGTCGCATAGCGCCGTAGGAAAATAATCGGAGCACTTTGGAAAACTTCGGCTGTTCCAAGCTCCAGAGACAGCAATAGTGTCATTAATCGCCACATAGCGCTCAAGGATAAGGATCGGAATAAATGAAAGTAAATTTGTAAGTCTCAACGCTTATTGCAGCTAATAACCTCCATGTACTGCACTAAGACCATCGCACTTAAACAGAGGCATAATATGTTCATAATGATTATTGTTTTAAGGGGCCTAATAAAGTTTTTTGCACTAATTACTCACCGTGACTGCAATTTATAAGCTGCGCAAGATGTAACTATTTTCGCAATTCTGCACCAGACCACTGGTAGGGGTGACGTGATGGAGCCCAAATTATCAGCCAACAATATACTTATTAAAATATTCATACAGGTACACACACGACTGCTGCCTTGTTCTAGGGCCTAAAGACGTGGTTTTCAAGTTCGTATTGTCTGTTATTCTAAATGTAGGGAATGGAGAGGGTTGTCCAAACTATCAAGTGGACAGTGTTACTCGCAGGGTTCCAAAGGGTAAGTATACTCATTTTGGTTCAGGTTGGTGAAACGGTGTAGATTTGTGCCAAAGGGCCTAAATGCAGGGACTGGAGTGGTCTGTCCGAAATTTCACGTGGACAGTGTTACTCGCAGGGTTCCAAAGGTTGAGTACACAAATTTTGGTTCAGCTCGGTGAAACGGTGTAGATTTGTGCCAAAGGGCCTAAATGCAGGGAATGGAGTGGTCTGTCCGAAATTTAAAGTGGACAGTGTTACCCGCAAGGTTCCAAAGGGTAAGTATACAAAATTTGGTTTAGATAGGTGAAACGGTATAAATAACAGACAGACAAACCAACATTGAGTTTTATACTGTGATATAGACTAACATCACTCGGCGATGACAAATATAGGTTTTACTCGCTAACCGTTGGAGATACACGAAAAGTGATAAGGACTTTTCAGATCGATAATTAAATTTTAAACCTCGTTTATGCAATCAAAAGTTTGCTATTTCTTAGCGTTCTCTTTTTATTGGAAATGGAATTATGAAATTTTGAGACCGGCGTTACTAAAATGGTCGCCATCTTTAAATAGAGCAAAATATTGAAATTAAAAGTAGCCTGTATGTTAACCAGCTAAATCACCTACATCGACGCAAAATTTCATTTCAATCGGACGAGTGGTTCTTGCGTGATTGAGTAACACACACACGCACAGAAACACACCATCTCATTTTTAGCCTATTTTCATTTTATGAAATAATAGGCTTATGAGATCACCTTTTGTCCGGTGTGTGTGTGTGCGCGTGCGTGTGGGAGGTGTGTGTGTCCCCCCCCCTAATAACTTCTAAACGGCTGGAGCGATTACAATGAAACTCCGTAAGATCATAGCACTATTCTGACCAACGCCGACCGTGCCTTCTAAATTTTATTGTCTCTCACCAATCCAACATGGCGGCTGTGCGAATTATTTCACCAGCATTCAGTATCTCCGAAACTATTACCGATATCGCCCTAAAATTGTGTACGGTGATAAAGGGCACTACTAGAAGTTCACCTATGAGACTTTCAGAAACCTGGTGACTACAAAACCAACATGGCGGCCAAGTGAATTTGAGACTTTTAAATAGACTTTTCTCGCGATTTAACTATCCAAACATAATGAAACTTGGTACAGCAAATGCGTATACACATTGCAATGCACCGGAGTCTAATTTAGTTCAATTGTTTACATAACCTCAAAATGGCGGCTGTACGAAATATGTCACTGACAATCTATATCTCCGAAACTATCACAGATATCACCCTGAAATTTTGTACAGTCGTAAAGGGTACTGATACAAGTTTATATTTGTAACTTTGATAAACCTGTATAGTACAAAGCGAACATGGCGGCCAAGCGAAGTTGAAACATTTTAATAGACTTTTCTGGTGATTTAGCTCTCTGAGCGCAGTGTAATGTTGTACAGTAAATGGTTTTGCATATTGTAATGCACTGGCATCTAATTCAGTTCAATTGTTTAAATAACCTCAAGATGGCGGCTGTGCGAAATTTTAAAATTAAGTTTTTAATTCTTGTATCGTAATCATGCAATCAAAATGAAAGTTTGAATAATGAACCTAGGCAATAATTGTCCTTGAATGGTACATAACTCCATGGCCTATACATATAACAATCCAAAATGACGAGCATCCGAAATATTTAGACGGTTCTCAATATCTATGAATCTTTTACAGCAATCAAACTGATTTTTTTATGTTCATAGAGGCTATGAACATGTTCACCTATTGGACTGTCAGTAAGCTGGTGAGAACAAATCCAACATGGCGGCGACGCGAAGTATAAATATTTAAATGGACGTTTCTCGCCAATTTACTATCCGAGTGCAGTAAAACGTTGCACATTAAATGCTTATACAAATGTTAATCTGCTGGCATCTAAATTATTTCAATTGTTTGCATAATCACAAGATGGCAGCTGTGCGAAATTTTAAAATCTCGTTTTTATTCCTTGTGTTCTAATCATGCGATTGAAGTTTGATTACCATACGTACACAATAATCTTAATGCAATAGTACAAAAATAAAAATCCAACCTGGCGACCATCTGAAATATTTAGACGGTTCTCAATATCTACGAATCTATCACAACCTTCAAACTGAAATTTTGTACGTTGATAGAGGCAATTAACATGAGTAGGATATATGAAAATAGGCTGTATAGTTCTTCACGGAACTACTTGTTATATATTAGTATGGATTAGACACTATGTGAATAATTAAAACAGCCAGCAAAGGGTAATTTACTGTATTTGGAATGATGTTATGAGTGAACAACTGATTCACAGATAATTGAATTTTTAGTCCACAATTTGGGACTTCTGTATAATTTAGGTGGCCATGTTATTGTTATTGTCAGACGATGAATACTACGTTGGTAGGAATTAATTACCCGTAGTCGAGCTAGCGGCATGAACGTTTTTGTATGGTCGACTAAACCAATCGGCCGACGGGCCAGTGTTATTGAAGTGTTATTGAGATGCACTTAAGGGCAGGGGCGCCGAATCCAAGGTCGAGGTCTAGCGACCGCTAGGCCTGACGAGGGGGTGGGTCTCCCGGTCCCCTTGGGGGGTGGGTTCCGTTGGGGGGTTACGGATAGAAGAGGAAAGGGAAGGAGAAGGAAAAGAGGAAAGGAAAGAAGGGAGAGAGAAGAGAAGAGAAGAGAAGGGGAGAACTGTGCGAAATAAGCTGTAAAAACGTAATTATTGGGGTAGGGGTTAGGGTGTAGGGGTAGGGCAGAGAGGTGCAAAAAGGGGGGGGGGGGGTCCCACAGAACGAGAGGGGTGGGTGTCTGCTAGACCTGAAAAAAAAAGATTCGGCGCCACTGCTTAAGGGTGCGTATTATTGGAGTGAACAGAGTTTCACATGGTATTGATGGTGTTATTAGATGTTCGATACACACACTAATTATTACTCTAGATGAGATTACTGGTCACTAAACTTTACAGATACACTGATAGGAATAACAATGAGTTAATAATAAAAACAATAATAATAATTCGACAGGGTTTTCAAATTTAAACATTAAGTAAATAAATTACTAGGCTGAGTATTAAAATATGCTAAACTTAAATTTATTTTCTTCACCAATACATAGTTCTTGCTATCTTCGACTACTTAGATACAGATTGTTGATTAGTCCCTAATTTGAGACGACGGTCAGTTTATGACGTGATAATTCGAAACCACGGTCATTAACCTGACATTGCAACGTGAGTCGTGACGTTACGTCATAGCAGTTGCCAACATAACTTTTTTCACCTTACACTCATGACCATTAGTCACAAACAGTGAAAATGTCTGCAGGAAGGCAGTGGCACCTATTGCGCAAACAATAGGAGGGTATATTTTGTTGTCATTCATTTGTGTTGTACCAATATCTAGTGTTTCATTTATCTTGATAAGGCAAAGAATATGCTAGCTTTGATTCTTTTATTAATTTTGGAATAAATGCGTCTCTTTATTTTTTCCCTTTAATATTCAGAGAGAAATAGCTCAGATTTGCATAAAATTAAATGTTGGATATGACACCATCATACCCCAGCTATTATTATTATTGTGCCAACGTTAACTGTAACGATATCCTTGCATTGTAATCAAGTAAATATTTTACCTTGCTATAGAATCACGCCTGTTACTATTATTATTATTGCAATCTCCGAAGTAATTTGATAGGGAAATGGTACGTGTCATTCTCTTAGCATTGTTTATTTTTCGATTCTTGGTAGTAGGTCTTAGAGAGTTTTAAGTTAGATTTTTGGATAGGACAGTTTACCTCGGATTAGCCGATTTTCACCTCTCTGAAGTAGGCTAGGAGTCTATCAATTTTATGAATAAATTCAGTGTGTTTTCAATGTAAGCCTGGCCTCTTTATTTATGTTTGCGTGTTTGTATTCGTCTGGGCTGGTGGATTAATTATCTCCCACATCCCCGAGACCCCTGACTGCAGTTTTTCGTGGTTACCAAGTCCAAGAATGCATTCCTCCCCTTTCTACTTCTCTCTTCGTTGGAGGAGGGTTTCGGAAGGGTTGTTAAAGACCTATGGCTCCCAGAAACTCTTGTCTAACGGGCACATATAGTAGTACGAGGAGCTTATTGTAAGTAATACCCGTTGTGATATGACGCCGTTGCAGCACTGCGGTCGGCATTCCGTGCAGCTGCGCTGTGTACCTGCATCTATTGGCAAAGTATAGACGCCATTTCTTGTGTTCTTCATTTCCTTTGCTTTGTTGATTAATTTTCGAGTTACTTCCTCAGACTTCGCTATGTTGCATAATTCAATGTCATCCCCCCCCCCCCCTATGTTCTTCCTCTTGCTTCTTACCCCCTCCCCCCTACTTACTGCTTCTTTCATACCCCTTTGTGGCCCTCCCCCCTCTGGATTGCATAACATCATATAGTGTCGTAGAATTGTTTTTACTCTGGGCATTCCGGTGTCGGTTATCGTCGTAAGTAGTCGTTCTTTTATTTGATTCCGTGAGTATCATCCATACCTTTATATTTTGTCTTTTAATTTTGGTTATTGAGTCGCGCTTACAGTTTGGTTGCACATTAATTGTAAGTACCTTTTTTAATTTATCTTATTTTAACTGTGTTTGTGTGAGTTCAGTTACACGCTTCTCTTTTGATTTTTTTGACTACCTCTTATTCGGGTATTTTCTTTATTTATTATGTTTGTCTTGATTATATTTAAGGAATCTTGTAGCCTCTTTAAGTTTACCTCTTAACTTGTATTTTATATTTTATACCTTTTTATGCGCGTATTTTTTATTTATTTTAAATATATCATAAGTAGCTTTATTTCGCTTCGTTTCTTTTATTTGTAATTTTAAGTTCTCCTTCTTTTATCGTTTTGATTTTCGTAAGTCTAGGTTTCGTATTGTCACCCCACGCCTCTGGGATCTTCGATTAATTATTCGAATTCAATTTCTTTTGATATTGCCCTAAGCAATTTTATTCATGTTGATTCAGTTTTAATTTAAGGATACCTTCCTCCCTTTTGGTTTGCAAACCAGGGCCCAACGCTAAACCGAAATAGATCCTGATTTACCCTCTTACCTATTTCCCTACCATCGGTCGTCTTCCACTGCGATCCGTTTTATTAACTTGTCGTCTTAAGTAGTACAGTGTAAAAGCCCATTCGGCGCAAATGGTAGTCAGAGCTAGGTTACGAGTGAAATCGTCCCCCCCCCCCCCCTTAAGGTTTTACTATTTTTCTCTTCATTTCCATTTTATTAAAATTTGTTTCTCTCTGAGTTGAAGGCCTTGAAGTGTTTCCCCTCATCTCCAAAGAAAGGTGGTGCTATTTCTTGTATTACAACACATCCAAAGGACTCAGCTCCGAGGTGAACAGTGCAACATGTCAGTGAGTACATCGCATCGTTGGAATTAGACGCATTACGGTATTGTAACCAATTTTAATTACCTTTCGCGAGTTATGTTTACGATTTGAATGTGATAGAAAATGTTTGTCTTCCCTCTTTTGTTTATTTCATTTTTGTCAGTGTCATGGACGGCTTTATTTTACTTCCTGTTGAGACAGAAATGAATTTCGACCATGGGTTTGAGTCTTTGGTCGTACCTACTGTTTTGAGAGATTCCGTCCCGACTTCAAAACTCATTGATACAGATTCAAAATTACTTATTTTAGACCCCCAGCCGAGTGTTTGGGTTCCCGTCCCTGCTGGTAGTGGTGGTCGCAATATAAATGTCGCTCCTATTGTGAGCAAATGGAATCTTACCTTTTCGGGAGAGGACAATACTTCTTCCGTTTTTAGTTTCATCCAGCGTGTCGAGGAATTGTGTCCTTTTTACGACATAAATCTCCTTTGTTTTGTCGGGGAGAGCCTTACAATGGCATCCCACTTGCCCTTTCTCTTACAGCTCGTGGGAAGAATTTGTCGTCTCGATAAAAGACCGCTTTACCCCGCAAGACTTAGCCTTTGCCTTGAAGCAAGAGATTTTCACGCGAACCCAAGGCCCCACTGAAATGATTCATCACTATACCACTGCCATCCGCCTGTTGGCCGCCAACCTTCTCCAGCCCTTTCACCCGAGCGAGCTTTAGAAAATTGCTTATCAGAACTTAAATTCGGCGCACATCTGTCTTTTCCATTGAAGATATCATACTACAAGGCCTTGAGTACGAAACGAATGCTCTGTCTTGTCCAAATTACTCACCCCCTCCCCCTCCGAGTTCAGACATTGTCATATTTCCTGAATTAGCTTGCACTCCAAGTAAGCCCCGCTATCCATCTGGTATCCAGTTTGTTGACACTAGCGAAAAGGCTAAGCCTTCCCCTCGTCGCACCATAAATTATCTTGAGGACAGCAGGCCACTTCCTAGAAGTCGTTCCACCAATTCTCCCTTGTCTCAGAGTGTACCTGGACCCTCACGTAATTATGTAAAGCTAACTTGTTGGAACTGTAATAAGCTTGGGCATCATTTTAATGTGTGTCCCCTAAAACGCCGAAGATTCTGTTTTGGCTGTGGGATGGATGAGGTCACGGCCCGTTCCTGCCCCAATTGTAATCCCTACCAGAAAACTTGTAGGTAGCTGTTCCGAGTTCGACTCTCGGAGCAGTCTTCCATCCAAGCTTAACGATACATCTCATTTTTGTGCTGTATCACAGCCAGGAGTCTCTGTAAATTTCGATCGCATCACAGTACCCGCCATTTTAGATACAGGTGCCGCCAAGAGCTTCATTCATCGTTCCGTGGCGGATAGCATTCAAACTTCACGGAAATGTCCTCTACAGAATAAATATCAATTTATGTCTGCAGGTTCCTCGGTTATTGACGTTGCCGAGACTATTCTCTGTCGCATTAAAATTCATATTTTCTTCTTGGAAGCACGCTGTAGTTAACAATTTGTCCACCAACGTCACCTTGGGGATTGACTTTATGAATAAAACTGGTATGCAGTTACATTCTTTTAGACGATTCTTTTAGTTTCAAATTTCACTCTGATAAGATGTTCCCTTTTGAAGAATGTACTTCTATCTCCGTTGACGTGTCTCCTGTATTTTCCGTACAGCTTCCGTTAACGTTTTTGTCCGAACAACGGGATGCTTTGAATAATTTCGGGATGCTCTGAATAATTTAGTTGATGAATTTTCTGATGTCCTCACAGAAGAATTAGGTACTGCAGTAAGTCATGAATGCCATATCGACCTAAGTGACCGTGTCCCTGTTCGCAGTCCACCGTTTCCTTGAAATCCGCCCAAGCTGCTGGCCCTGAAGAAGTATATCAATGAATTACAAGACCGGGGAGTGGTTGTCCCTTCCAAGTGAGCTTATGGTTCACCTGCTTTCTTAATTCCCAAGAAGGAAGAGGGCGAATAACGATTGGTCGTGGACTACAAAAAATTGAACAAAAAGGTTATTTTTGATAATTTCCCGCTACCCACTATTGAGAGCGCTTTTGAACATTTTCACGAGGCAAATGTTTATTCGATCATAGATTGAAAGAGTGCCTATTAGAAAATTCCTTTGGTCGCTGAGAGTCGCAATATTATCGCCTTAAACACCCCCTTCGGGTTATTCAATTTTACTCGCCTCCCAATGGGTATTGCTGTCGGAGCTCAAGTTCTCAGTCATGTACTAAATTACATCTTGGGAGATCCGAATTGTGTGTTCAATAATCTCGACTATTTGGTCGTGAACAGCAACATTTTTGAGGAACAAGTCTTTCATCTTAGAGAAGTTTTCTCACGCCTCAGGAAGGCCGGTCTCACGATCAACCCGAAAAATACTTCTTTGGGCTGCACTCAAATTAAATTTCTGGGCCATATTCTGTCAGCCGATGGTATCAGTGTCATACCCGAGCGAGTAGACTGTATTTGACAGTTGCCTCTACCCACCTCAGTTAAAGCCTTGAGAAAAGTATTGGGAATGTTCACGTTCTATTCTCGTTTCATTAAACATTTCTCTGATATTTCGGCCCCACTGAACGCTCTCAAGAAGAACAAGAAGTTCCGTGACGAACTAAAGAGCCTACTTTTCTTAAAATTTAAGATTCATGCCAATGATTAATCTATATGGATCTATCTAGAATAATGACGAAATTAAGTTGGTAATATTGAAATTTCTAATTAGTTCGAAATACTGTATACATGGCATAATGTAGCCTAACAGAGAACTACAGTTGGCAGCCCTGGTGACTGAATATATTCTTAAGGTAGAGAATACAAAATTTGGTTGAATTCCAATGGATAGCATGGACGTTACATGCAGTTAAACATTGGATCTAACAGCTCACGTAAAATCATGATGGCAACAATGACATACATGTATTGGTCAGAAATAATCTGAAATAATATGATCTATTTTTGTGTCAATTTTGAATGAAATTCATTAGTGAACCCAACGGGGTTAGGCTGACTGGTATCGAACGTGGATCTCAGAGATAGTTGAGCTCAGAATAGAGGTTCCGGCAAGGAACGAACACGAGATCTTTTGAGGGAGTTTAAGTTATAAAAACCCCTAGAGAATATACATATTAAATCACTGTTGTGATATGAACTAATGCTGATATTATTTATTAATATAATGCAGGGAATATTAGTAGAATACGGCATTATTGGGCTGTATGGAGCATACTATTCTGGACTTGAGCACAGAAGGTGGAGCGCTTGACGTTTGTCTAATGACCCCAGAAAAGGGGGAGGAGATTCATGGAGCCGTGTCACCCTTGGTGACCTACTTAAGTCGTCTGGAGCAGGTCAGGAGGAAAAATAATTGCCAAGTTATTCCCCGTTTCAGAATAGAGAAGCTGGTGGAGTGGGTAGATCCCAGCGTAATTTAACTCTTAGAATACCAAGGAGCGCAAAAGCGTTCCTCGACGTGTTAGCGAAAACAGCCAGGAACGCAATAGCGCTCCTCATGCAGGCAGTTTTATATACGCTTGTAGTTCTCAGTTTTCTAACAGATCGCAGCACAACGCAGATGATCCAGAATCGGCAAAGCCTGCAGTTCCTAAATTTACCACAACTATCGCGGTAATAGTTTTATTTACGGAGATATGATATTTTAGAAAGCGCCCACTGTTTTGTCTACCACGCACCGTTGTTAGTACGAATATGGCCTCAGCCGCGCGGAATGTGTTCGTAAACGATGATGATCTAGCCGAGTATATCAATAGAGTGTGCGCCGATGATGATTGCATCGAGTCTGATGAAGATGTAGCAATATCAGGGTCGTGTAGTAATGATGTTGGTGATTTTATTTCTGATACAGGAAGTGAGAGCAGCGATGACAGTCCGCAGTACCATAAACGTCATGGTATTGACATTAGTGAAAGTAACAATTTTACTGATTCGGTGAGTGACGGTGATGCAAATAAAGACAGTGTAGGCGGTAATGACAATAATGCCTGTGTACTTAATACAGGGTTTAGTGAAGTTCCAATTGATAGTGACCGTCGGTTCGAACCCATCTGACATGAGGTTGTACACGTACTTCGTTGAGTGACGAACACTGAAATATTGGAAGAAATTGTATTTTGCATCTTTGCTCGAATGGTGCTGAATGCCTATTTGATATACAAAGAAACTACTTCGAGTAAAGTTATAACATGGCTCAAATCCATAGAATAGGAATGGGTCCAGGAGAAAAAACTACAAACCAAAATGTTAGCTAAGCTTCATCCACCAAGGGAAGGGGAACTTTTGGTGAAATTAAGTGGTATATTATTAAAAAGATGCATTGTGTGCAGCAAAATAGATGGAGGCCCAGTAAGAAGGTCACGAACTGCATGTTCCAAGTGTATGAAAGGTCTTCATGGTACCTGCATAGGGTATCACAAGTGCTAAAAGTGAACCAGCATAAAATGTGAAATATGTACAGTGCATGGTGTATTAAAATATTTTTTAAATTAGAAACTATAGTACCTACGATAATGAAACTTTCCAGAGAGTAAACCAACAACATGTGACTGCAGACAATAACAACCGTTTGGGTATAATTTTCATTTTGAATTGTGTTTCTTTCTCTCAATTTTGACTTTTCTCTTTTTATTTTCACATTAATAAAAGAAATATTTTTTTGTATGTTGTAGTGTTATTGTAACATAGTGTGTTACTTGGTAGAATGGTAAAGCAACTCATTTTCAATGATCAGGAAAAATTTTGGGGGTATATCTTCAAAAATACAAAAGTTATAATGATTTTAGTTCAATATTGCAATTTCTTGAAAAGAAGCCTGGTATTCTTCACATATACCACCTATAAGCGACTGGTACTAAAAAGGTTAATGATTACTCGTGATTGGGGCAACGCAGTGACATGAGGTTTTCACCTATGTGAATGTTTAGCCGGGAGGCTAATTATCAAGCCATTAAACAGTGAAATCGAGGCAGATTTGATGGAACGCGCAGTAACACAGTATTTGGGAGTTAGCGGACAGATATAACCGTGCTGTCGGGGGTTTTTAGGTGACGCAGCGTGCCCACGCCATGGCAAAGGCAATTAATATTAATTAATTGGCCAATCGATCCTCGAGCACGCATACAGATATGATACCAGCGAGGAAAAAGGAACCATATAAACGTTATTTCAAGACCAGAATCATACTGTGAGAGAATATGACGCTGCAGCGGAATTCTCGGTCTACTTTTTCTCTTCAAACGGATATAAGGGATGGAACTATGACAGAGGAGGTCAGTCGAACCATACTTGCGGACGAAGTGCACGTCACCCGATGCCCAGAGAAGGGACGCGCAGGCTTTAACATTCTAAGTGCAGCAACATATAGTCATGCATTAAGTCATGAAGTAATAACGAGTAGGATAATCAGTTGAACCGCAGTCTAATGCGAAGTGCGAGTTACCGAAGTCCAGAAGGGATGCTCGGACTTCAGCATGAAGAGCCGCGCAGCAAAACATTTATGAATACCATTTATTAAGGACAGTCGTGCCATATTTGTATAGTCGGCAGTACGAGCGATTGTTTTTGTGCACGTAGGAAATGTACCGTGTAATATACAAGGTAGGACAATTGAGAGTGATAATTTGTACCAGTACAATGTAAAATGGTTGAGCGCTGAATGTAAACTATTGGTTATACATATCTTAGTATGCCGGACTGCGCAGAGATAAACTTTATTATGCGATGGGTGAAATTTCATAAGCATACCAATATACTTAACGCTCAGGACGATATGCAAGCATATTTATGCGATAGCAGGAAGTTCATCGAAGGATAGAGATTGATAGACAGTTGGGTGAATCGATAGGAATCCATAGGCAGATAATCGAGACTTTCAATCAGGATACGGATAGCAGCGAGGAGGAGTTATTTAACGCCTGCAGTTCTGATATCTTGCCAGGAAAATTCAACCAGTATGAAATGTAAATAGTGACGTGTGAGTGTAGTGATGATCTGTTAAATATCTTTAAAATTAATATTGTAACAAGTGCTATAAAGTGTTATGTGTATAAGGAAGCAATAGCTTCAATATGGAAAGGAAAAGTGCCGTGTGTCTTGTGAGGCCAAAGTTATATAAAATGTGTGTTATCAGTGTAAGAATGCCTTGCTAATTATGCAAATGGCAGGCGTTACTGGAAGGAATGAGTGGTTGGAGCCACCGGACTGGCCGATGTAAGTACCCAAAAACCATGATTTTATAGCAGTTGTAGTCCACTGTGTGTTGTGTGGTTTCAAAATTATAAAATATGCCAATAAGAGTCAATTTTAGGAGGTAGAACCTCAAGGTAGTATTGTTGTGTTGATTTTAGTAAAGTTGAGATGTTTTGTACATCATTGAGTGGATAAATCGTTACCACTATTGTAAAATGGCAAATCAGTTATATAAAAACTTAACGTAACGAACACGGATGTTCGGTTATTAAAATGGTTACGTTGTGTCGGGTTATTGTAATTCATGTCAGTAATAATAATAATAACAATCAGACGAGTTAAACGCATATACCACCTCAAACGATTGGAAGAAATCGATAATGACTTTAAGAGGAACAACACACGAAATTTCCACAGGACATTTAGGGAAGAACTGACGAACTACAAGCCGCCCAGTCTTTGTTTTCGCCGCCCTGATGGCACACTTGAGACAAAGACAAAGGCCAATTGTGATATACTGAAACAGTTCTTCGAGGAGCTTCACAATTGTGAACCACCTGCAGAGAATCTCCAACTCCACTTTACTGCCCCAAACCAGGACTCAGTACCACCAACATATGATGAGATACAAAACATCATATTGCATCTCAAAAACAACAAGGCACCAGGAGAAGACGGTGTAATCGCCGAAGTGCTCAAGATTGGAGGTGAACTCTTGACTGAAAGACTACAAAACATCATTGCTAATATATGGGAGAGTGACACCATACCGGTTGATTGGAAAACTGATTTGATTCACCCACTACACAAAAAGGGTGACAAGACAGATCCGAATAATTACCGAGGCATTTCACTCCTGCCAATCGCCTAAAAGGTACTCTCACGTGCCCTCCTCACCAGATTGGAGCAACAGACAGAGCATATGATCGGTGAATATCAGGCGGGATTTCGACCGCGTCGATCGTGTGCAGAACAGATCTGGAACCTCAAGATGGTACTCCAACATCGCCAGTCGAATCGCACAGTTGTCACCTTCGTAGATTTTAAGAAAGCATATGATTCAATCGACCGCGCAACTCTGTTTAATATACTTCATGAATATGGTGTGGACAACAAAACAACTACATTAATCCAACAGACCTTGACAGATACAACTTCTTAAGTTAAATTTATGGGTGAAGTGTCCGAACCTTTTCACATTAGAACAGGCATAAGACAGGGTGATGGGTTGTCCCCACTCCTATTCAACCTGGTACTAGATAAGATCATCAGAACATGGGAGAAAGAAATACCTGGAATAAGTATGGGAACAAAAGAACAACGAATCAATATAAAATGCTTCGCCTTTGCTGACGACCTAGCAATAATTACCCGGACTCCAGAAGAAGCCAGACATGCCATCGAGAAGCTTCATGAGATATCAATCAGAACCGGCCTCCATATCTCTTACGAGAAAACACAGTACATGGATTCCAAGTGCACGAACCTGGAATCAATTACAACCAAATATGGCGACATCACACAAGTTAAGCACTTCAAGTACCTAGGTGAAATTATCGGGAACACTGGTAACGAAAGAATGGCTAACAAAACACGTGCAGTAAAATTACGCAAAGCTTACACAATCACTTGGAATATTTACAACAAGAAATCACTTTCCACTAAAACCAAACTCCTTCACTACCACACAGTCATCCTCCCAGAGGCACTCTATGCGATTGAGACGTCATCGTTAACCATCAACATCAAATACATTGAGAAGATAGAACGACAAATACTGAGAAAAATCTTTGGACCAAAGCTTCAGGACGGTATCTGGATGAGGAAAAGCTCAGACGAACTGTATTCACGGACTGAACGATTCGCCTCACTCGCACGTAAAAGACGCATGAAATTCTACGGACATATAGCTCGAATGGACAACTCCCGACTGACCAAGAAAATCTTCCTCATAGTCAATGGAAATCGACAAACCAAAGTACGCTGGCTAGCAGACACCCAAAAGGACCTCACTGAAATCAATATTGACCCACTGACAACGACGCGGACTGCATATAGACAAAAAATAAATTCGTATAAGTTTCCACCCAAGATCCCTACGGGACAGAATTTGAAACTTAAAGCTGCATGGACACAAGAAAGAAGACAGGCACATAGCGAAAGGATGAGGAAGTTTTGGGAAGATAAGAAGAACAAGAAGACCAATGTTAACTAATGGTTCTACGTGCTCCTTAGAGGGCCAAACGCATTATATATATATATAATAATAATAAAAAGGAATAAATGAATACAAATCAGGGGAAAATGGTTGTAAGCAGAAAAATATATGCTCATTGGAATATTTATCTATCCAAGCAGTAAAGTTACATGAAGGACTAAGAAAAGCAAGTTAATATCAGAATATATTGTAATAATGGGAATAAAATATGCAAGAATCTAGGGAATGGAAGAATTTAATAGTGAATTGAATTTGCAGCTTGTGAATAAGCTTGTAGAGTAATTGGTAGATTTATCTTACTAATCAAAGGACGAGATCATAGCATAATGGTCAGGGAAGCCAGGTAATCTATTCGACGTGTGAAATCTCGTATAGCCTAGGGCATACAGAGATATTTATTATTGGCCAGAGTGTATTTAGTGTTGTACCCTAACTCTGAGGATGGATAAGGAAGGTTCCGGGTTCGAATCCTGTGGTATATGAGAGGATAACAATGGAAACCTCTGCATGATACCTGATATCGACCGAGAACTAATTATTGAATAATTCAGCTCATGGGAAGCGAATCTAATTGGCGGCAGCATGTGCCTGACCGTAGCATTTTATAAGATACCGGCTAGCCAGTTCGACCAGTGTTTGATGAATCTCGTTCCTTCATATAATGAAATGGACCTGTTGAGGCCAGTTATTAATATCCTAAGGTTAGGAATAAATGTTTAAACTCACCCATAACCTAAATTGCATACCATTCAGTTTAAATCATATGGGATATGAGGGTCTTTGAGACTGCACTATTGTATTTAGAATCGTGTTACTGCTTGGAGATAAAAGAAGGAGTCAGGACGGACGGCGCACGTGTTGTGACCGCTCAACTCCGTTCCATTGTATACGAGTCGCTCCAAGGGGCAGAGTTTTAAACGATCCGTGAAGGTTGACATTGAGAAGGGACAGGCTGTGAAACCCTGTTTGTAATGAAAAGAGTCATTGTTGTATTGTATAATGAATTTGTGTGGTTTGAAACACATTGTTAATTAAGGATCGTTCCTATAACGTAACACTTGGAAAACTTATGAATTGTAGGAAGTTAATTTTTTTTTACTGACGGTATTACTTAGCTCTGGAGTTCGGCACTAGATGCCACAGGCTATGCCCGCGCAAGGGTGGCATAAATATACCATCCGATACAACGGTAACGGAAGTTTGAAGTTGAAATCACAACGGCATACAGTGGAACTGTAGGGGTATATTTACATATAATTGTGGAGTTGCACGTAGATTTGATGTGCAACCCATGAATTGGCTAATGCATGGTAAAGCATTTTGATGGGAAGAGAGAAACAAAACACAAGGGTACGCATAATGTAAAGTAAGATGTGTTGAGAGTAAACAATTAAGCTTGTGAAATGATAGAGGTCACAGCAGGTGACACAAGATTATAAGTACAGTTTTTGTGGAATTTACATGTGCATTAGCGCACTTGAGAATGTATTTTGATATCAATCTCAGGGTAAAGGAATGAATAATTATAGGGATTTGCAAGGATAAAGTGTGAATATTTAGTGGATTGTGGGAGTAATTTTGCTTTCTTTTGTATGATATTGTTGGGATTGTGTTTTTATGTGTTTGAAGCCATGATTTAGAGCTGAATTTAAGTCTTTAGAATAGAGTTGTGCTTTATCATTGTAGAGTTGATACCTTTTAGTCTCAGATCAAAATATGCAACTGCTCAGTGAATGGACGGTACACGCCTGAGAACTGATGCTAGCTGGAGGCAGAAGCATGTTTTCCATGGAAATTACTCACATGGGAACATGGAGATTGATGTCCCGTACAGTGATTTGAGCTATAGGTACAACTTAAGTCGGTCAAGATCTAGTGCAAACAACTCTATTAAATTAACGAATAAAATGAATTAGGGGAATGACCGCACCTAACCTTAGCTAAGCTCCGATACAAACAATATAAATTTTGATAAACACCTTATAATTACCATGATCCAGGAAACATGGGGCGGTATTATGCTATCGTGGAATCGCCTCATTAGTGCAATACGTATATCTTGGCATTGCAAGACCTGACCTTTATGGCAAAACCTCTCATTTATTTATCATGTCGCCCGTGTGTGGGCAAAGCATGGTTTATATATTTATCATAGCGCTGATATGTGGGGCCAGTTTATACAGGTCACCATAGGCGCAGAGGTGTGTATTTTATTTATCATGGCAAGGCCCAAGTGGGGCATTCGACAGTAAAACCGAGTCCTTGGATGGTTGCTCCGATGTCTTACGAGGCCGAACCACCTATTATATTTATCATGGCGCCCAGGTTTGTGGATCTTATGGGATTTAGGGAAACCCCATAGATTTTTATGGTATTTCATGGAGAAAACCATAATAATAATTTTTTGCCTCAAACTTTGTTTGAGTGATTTTTGAGTTCAGTAGGCTGTTGATGTAACGCAGAATCTCTCTATTGAGAAGAGAATTACCCAAGGGTATGAGCGCTACCCACCCAATCCACAATTTATCCGAAAATCCAAATTTTTATTACAATCTTACAATATGTGTACAGTGTCTTGTATTTCTCTTCAAAACGAATCCACACATGTTTCCAGGAAGCCTGCCTATATTTCAAAGTGTATTGTTGTAAGAATGGCTGGTACGGAGGGAATTTTGCAGGGGATTGCAGAGTTAAAACTGCATTTTGACGCTGTTAATGAACAGAATAAGCAGGAAGCCTAGGCTTTCCAGGATTAAATAAACACTCGTTTAGATGCCAATCAGGAGGCAATTAATGCAAATCAGGTTGCAATGAATAATAATCAAATCGAATTGAGTAACCGTTTAGATGCTAATCAGTTGGCAATTAATGCAAATCAGGTTGCAATGAATAATAATCAGGTTGAAATAAACAACCGATTGGATGCAAATCAGGTTGAAATAAATGCTAAGCTAGGTCAAATGCAAGAAACAATTAAGACCGAGGTAACAGAAACCGTTGTAAGCATTATATCAGAAATGCAGGTTAAGACCGATAAGGGTTTCGAGGCTATAGAAGCCAAACTTGAAGGAATTTACAGGCATGTAAGCACGCGCAGGATGAAACGAACAGTAGGTTAGATGCGCTGTCTAAGGACATTAAGGATATTCAAATCCAAAATGAGGTGAATCTCGAACGCCAAGCGAAACTGTTTTCAGAATTTACTAGAACGGTAGATCAGAGATTAGAAGAAAACGACAGTAAATGGGACGAAAAGTTGAAAGGTTATGCTAGAGCGATTAACGGGGATCTAAAGAAGCAGGATTAGAACATAATAGATCAATGTCAGGAAATAGGAGAGATTAAGGCTATCGCTAACGAAAGTAAAGAGCTGGTAGGCAATATAAAGGATCAGTTGAGCAAAGTTCATCAAGAACTGGACCAAATTCAAAGCGAAATTGTTATCGTTAACAAAAGGCAAGAGGAGAACAGAGGGGAAATCGTTAAGGTCCGAAATGAAATATCAAAGGTCAATGGACACATCCAAGAGGAAATTAAAGGGTTGAGAGAAGAGCTCGAAGTGAGAGAAGTCCAAAAGACAGAGGCAAGCGACAAGACCCTTGCTCAAATAAAGTAAGATGTAGAGGATGAAATCTCCCATATCAAGCAAAGCCTGAAGGAAGATAAGAAGAAAATATTTCAATTGCCAGAAGAAAATACAGATAGGCTTAGCAGAATAGAAGAGGAGGTAATCACTCGGTTGGAAAGAGCAGAAATGCGCCACAATCAAATGGAGACTAGGATAATCGCACAGGAGGAAACCCTAATGAAAGATCCTAGGTCAAGTAAAGGCAGCGTGGAAGATATGAGGAAAACTAGGTGGGCAGATTTAGAAACCCAACCTATAATAAGGAATGCTACAGGCCCATGCGAAAGTACTTATATGACGCCAGGTGCACCGGTTGCAGCATCTACGCCGCATGAAAATGCTATGCACGCCCAAGTGATAAATGTAATTAGAGCAAGCGTAGAGAAACCAAGAAAATTCTCAAGTAGGCATTGTAATATGACACCGAAGTATTGGTTGAAAGAAGTGTCTGAATATTTAAACGATGCGCGGATACCACAAGAGCGCAGGCTACGAGCCATAGAGAAATTAACGGAGGGAGAATGTGCGTTATGGTTTCGCAGTTTCCGTTATACCTTCGATACTGTCGAGGAGTTTCGGGAAGCTTTTTTGAAGCGATACTGGGACCCAATAACACAACAGAATTTACGATTGGATTTGTATTCGAAAAGATACAGCACCAACAATCCAACGAAGTACGCAGAATTCTTCATATCACAAATTTGTCGGTTCAAGGAACTTGACCAAAAACCTAGCGAGCTGGAGCTATGTATTGCTATTGCCAAGCAGCTTCCTTATGAAATCCAAAGGCTGCTGATTTCGGCAAATGCAAAAACCGCTATGGAAATGGAGGCAGTTCTTAGACAACTAGACCTCACGACATCCAATACTATGCGTCAGAATCGAACCGTGGAACAGGTACACGTGACCAACACGCAGACTGACCAGTACCAAGCTCCGAAGAATAACAAAGCTACTAGCACTGAAACGTTAGATTCCAACGGACGTCAATGGGAACATGAACCCAGAAGATGGCAACCGAAGTACAAAGGGAATGCTGGTAGAGGAAGAGGAGGCCGAAATTCGTGGAATCAACAGAATACTAGGGGTAGACCGTACCAAAATAATGGAGGTAACAATGGCCAAGAAGGCGACAATCGGAATTGGAGACCCCAGGAAAGAAGACGTAACTTTGATGACGAGGTAGAGGATCGTTATCACGCTTCACTACAATACCTCAATGAAAGGGGAGGAGAACCCCAGAAGCAACAAGTCCGCTGGCAAGAAGCTATGCAAAATAGGACGTCGCTAGACAGATATGGAGACGGAGCCAAAAGTTTGGAGTTACAGCGCAGTGAACAGGAGAGAAGAAACTCTCAGGGGACGGGCGCCGTAGAAAAAAAAACTCCAAAATTAGAAGAATTTGAGAATGATGGATGGAAGGCGGTCAACATCATCAATTGGATAGCCAACCCAGAAGAATTAATCGAGGATACAGGTGGATCACAGGTCATGATAAAAAGAGAATTGCCCATTATATTAGTAAGAGTGGCAGGGTTGAAGATAGGAAGTCTGTTAGACACGGGTTCTACGGTGTGTCTTATGACACAAGCTTTGTATAATGAGATAGCGCAGAGAGAAAATGTTTTGAAAATACCTATCTCTAGTGTCAAAATAAAAGGTGTCATTCCTGACAAAACGATGATATGCAAATATCAGGTATTCCTAGATTTACAGATAGAAGGCTCTATTTTTTCACAGAGTTTTCTACTAGTAAACAAATTGCCATTTAACCTTATTATTGGGGCAGAGTTTATAAGGGAATACAGAGTGGTAATAGACCTATCACAGGACAGAGTTATGTTCCGTGTGAACGAGGAAGCCGAAGGCTTAGAGGTCTCACTCAATCAGAATGAACCAGGGACAGATGAACAAGTACGGCATACATACAGAGACGTGCCTGAGGAAGAAGTGTTAGCTATTGAGTAGTTAGAAGATGAACTGAAAAAACTAGCCGCAGACATGGAGAAAGATCTGGAACCCGAACTGGAAGAATATATTTCGGAAAAACAAGAAGAAGCAAAAATTGGTCCAAGAGATAAAGAAAATTTAAAGAAATTATTATTGGAACAGAAGGAAGTCTTTGACTCGAGACCTGGTCGTATAAAGAACTTCACTTATGCATTCCAAGTTAGTGACTAGACACCATTTAGGCAGAAACCTTACCCTATAGCCGAAAAGCACTATGCTAAGGTCAAAGAGGCAATTCAGGAGATGTTGGAGGCCGGTGTTATTGAGAAAACACATACGTCGTATGTAAGCCCATTGGTAATCGTACCTAAGACAGACGGGACTGTCAGAGTATGCCTGGATCTGAGACATTTAAATATGAAGGTAATTCCGGAATTTGACCAAGTGCCACCTATTAAAGAAAAACTCAGAAAGTTTAAAGGGAAGACCATATTTACAAATTTAGATATTACGTCGAGCTTTCACCATCTTGAATTGGAGAAGAAAACTAGTCTGTTGACAGGATTTATGTTTGATCAACATACATATACGTTTTTAAGATTACCTTTTGGTTTGAAAACAGCTGGTTCAGCTTTGATAAGAGCGTTAGATCGCAATCTATCAGATGATGTTAAAGAGAGTACCATCAGATACGTAGACGACATTCTACTCACATCAGAATCTCTGGAGGAGCACATGAGAGACCTGAAGAAGTTGCTGGATAACCTTCGAGAAACTAATTTTAAGGTTAATATCAAGAAATCGCACTTCTGTCAGAAGGAAGTTAAATTCCTAGGGCACGTTATCGATGAAAATGGAGTTAAACCAAACCCGGAGAAATTGGAGGTAATTCGAGATTTTCCTCGACCCACGAAAGTCAAGCACGTCCGACAGTATTTGGGAGTAATTGGATTCTTTTCGAACCACTGCCCAAACTATACTACGACTGTGGCACCCCTGCAAGATCTATTGAAGAAAGGCGGCAGGTGGAATTGGACGGAGCAATGTCAAGAAGCATTCGTGAGGTCAAAACAAATGCTTTTGGAATACGTGAAGCCGGAATACCCTGATTATACCCAGAAGTTCATAATACAGACGGATGCATCACTTGTTGGGATAGGAGCGATGCTGTTCCAAGAAAATGTTGATAGCCCGAGAAGAAAGTTTTTATTGCCTTTATAAGTAGGAGATTGAAGGCCCATGAGAAAAATTACACGATTACAGAGATAGAGTTGCTCGCAATTCTGTACGCATTGCAGTACTGGCGCAAACTCATCTATGGCTTTCAAATCGTACTCAGAACAGACCATAAAGCTTTAACATTTTTGTTAAAGACGGATTTGTCAAACCAGAGGTTGACAAGATGGTCCCTGTATATTCAACAGTTCAATGTGGAATTAGAATACTGTCCAGGGAAAGAGAACGTAATACCGGACATATTAAGCCGATACCCAAGAGAAGAGGAAACTCTAGCTGTCCAGATTGAAAATCGAGATCAGAAGACCTTAAATGACTTGAAGAATCTTACCAACCTACAACGTGAAGATCCGTGGTTGAAAATGATGATTGATTACTTCGAGGGACGCTTAGCAAGGGGAACTGCGATATACAGAGAGGCAGAGGCGTTATCAACAGACTATGTATGGTACAATCAGATGCTACACAAGTGGGATGATGTAGAACATACCCGTCAAAGAATTGTTATTCCTGCATTTTGCAGAGAAGATTGGTATGGCTAGCACACAGAGCGTTTGGACATCCCGGTATAGACAAAATAACTGCTCTACTGAAAGAAGCATTCACTTGGTCGAAGTTAAGAGAAACTGTGAGAAATGCTACTAGGACATGCGATTTGTGCCAAAGGGTAAAGCCAAATCCCTTTTTAATGAGACAACGACCCATTCCGTTGTTACCAGAGAAGCCAAGGCAGCTAATGAGTGTAGACAATTTTGGACCACTGCCTAGAGCACGTAGAGGCAATAGACATATTTTTGTAGCCATGGATGTTTTCTCAAAAATGGTGGTATTATGCCCCATATAGAAGACCAGCTCAAAGCAGGTATTAAAACGCTTGAAAGAGAGAGTTATTCAGTTCTTGGGAAGCCGGATAACCTACTCTCGGACCACGGAAGTTGTTTTACTAGCGCAGAATTTCGTCGGGAATTGGAAAATTTAGGAATCAGGTAGATTTTATCTACCATTCGCCATCCTGAGGCAAGCCCAGTTGAACGTGTTATGAGAGAGATACAGAAATACATGAAAATTTACTGCTCTGAAGAGAACTGGAAATGGATCGATTTCTTGGATGTAATAGATTACTGCATAAATAATACTGTGCATGAGGCGACAGGTCAGGTGCCCGTGACTCTACATTTGGATCAGAGACCGGAGAGGCCATGGACTGGTGTTATTCCATTACATGTAGACGCACAGCCAGGACGAGAATTGAGGATCCAGCGAACCTTCGAATATCTCCAAGCACAGGCTGAGAGACGCCAGAGAAGAAATCGTGCGAAGCGATATCACAGACCGCTTCTCATTGGAGAAAAAGTGTTAGTCAGGAAGCCCGCTAGTTCAGATCCAGAAGCACGGAAGAATAAAAAGTTCATTTTCGGATATCACGGCCCGTTCGAGGTGATAAGAGACCTACAGAATAATGCTTATAGGATAAGGCATTTAGAAACGGGAAACGAGGTCGTTATGAATGCGGCCAACGCCAAAATTTATTATTCACCAGAGGAATTTGATGAACATGATGAAGTAATAGCAGCACACACCCTAATGAACGTGGACAGCAAAGTCAGCCAGACAGTCAGGCTTGAAGGTTCACGCAGCGGGACGGACAGAGAAACGAGCAGCTTGCCCAGTGAAGGGAGCGGACAGCCAGAATGCCAGTGTCTGCGACTGCTTTACAAAGACATGGTCGAAGCCGCTAGGGAGGTTGAAGCATTGAATGAAACCCTCCGTCGAGAGAATGCATGTCTAAGGGCTGAGCTCAGAGTGGAAGGGGGAAGCAGACAGACTCGCCTGCAGACAGACGAGGTGAAGGACCGCCTAGAGTAAACACAGACGGTTGAGACAGTCAGCCGGTGACTTACAGAAGATCACTTGCAATTGACTTCTATAAGTTTTGCAAGCGGAATAAGAACCCAACGGGGTTAGGCTGACTGGTATCGAACGTGGATCTCAGAGATAGTTGACCTCAGAATAGAGGTTCCGGCAAGGAACGAACACGAGATCTTTTGAGGGAGTTTAAGTTATAAAAACCCCTAGAGAATATACATATTAAATCACTGTTATGATATGAACTAATGCTGAGATTATTTATTAATATAATGCAGGGAATATTAGTAGAATACGGCATTATTGGGCTGTATGGAGCATACTATTCTGGACTTGAGCACAGAAGGTGGAGCGCTTGACGTTTTTCTAATGACCCCAGAAAAGGGGGAGGAGGTTCATGGAGCCGTGTCACTCTTGGTGACCTACTTAAGTCATCTGGAGCAGGTCAGGAGGAAAAATAATTGCCAAGTTATTCCCCGTTTCAGAATAGAGAAGCTGGTGGAGTGGGTAGATCCCAGCGTAATTTAATGATTACTCGTGATTGGAGCAACGCAGTGACATGAGGTTTTCACCTATGTGAATGTTTAGCCGGGAGGCTAATTATCAAGCCATTAAACAGTGAAATCGAGGCAGATTTGATGGAACGCGCAGTAACACAGTATTTGGGAGTTAGCGGACAGATATAACCGTGCTGTCGGGGGTTTTTAGGTGACACGGCGTGCCCACGCAATGGCAAAGGCAATTAATATTAATTAATTTGCCGATCGATCCTCGAGCACGCATACAGATATGATACCAGCGAGGAAAAAGGAACCATATAAACGTTATTTCAAGACCAGAATCATACTGTGAGAGAATATGACGCTGCAGCGGAATTCTCGGTCTACGTTTTCTCTTCAAACGGATATAAGGGATGGAACTATGACAGAGGAGGTCAGTCGAACCATACTTGCGGGCGAAGTGCACGTCACCCGATGCCCAGAGAAGGGACGCGCAGACTTTAACATTCTAAGTGCAGCAACATATAGTCATGCATTAAGTCATGAAGTAATAACGAGTAGTATAATCAGTTGAACCGCAGTCTAATGCGAAGTGCGCGTTACCGAAGTCCAGAAGGGATGCTCGGACTTCAGCATGAAGAGCCGCGCAGCAAAACATTTATGAATACCATTTATTAAGGACAGTCGTGCCATATTTGTATAGTCGGCAGTACGAGCGATTGTTTTTGTGCACGTAGGAAATGTACCGTGTAATATACAAGGTAGGACAATTGAGAGTGATAATTTGTACCAGTACAATGTAAAATGGTTGAGCGCAGTATGTAAACTATTGGTTATACATATCTTAGTATGCCGGACTGCGCAGAGATAAACTTTAGTATGCGATGGATGAAATTTCATAAGCATACCAATATACTTAACGCTCAGGACGATATGCAAGCATATTTATGCGATAGCAGGAAGTTCATCGAAGGATAGAGATTGATAGACAGTTGGGTGAATCGATAGGAATCCATAGGCAGATAATCGAGACTTTCAATCAGGATACGGATAGCAGCGAGGAGGAGTTATTTAACGCCTGCAGTTCTGATATCTTGCCAGGAAAATTCAACCAGTATGAAATGCAAATAGTGACGTGTGAGTGTAGTGATGATCTGTTAAATATCTTTAAAATTAATATTGTAACAAGTGCTATAAAGTGTTATGTGTATAAGGAAGCAATAGCTTCAATATGGAAAGGAAAAGTGCCGTGTGTCTTGTGAGGCCAAAGTTATATAAAATGTGTGTTATCAGTGTAAGAATGCCTTGCTAATTATGCAAATGGCAGGCGTTACTGGAAGGAATGAGTGGTTGGAGCCACCGGACTGGCCGATGTAAGTACCCAAAAACCATGATTTTATAGCAGTTGTAGTCCACTGTGTGTTGTGTGATTTCAAAATTATAAAATATGCCAATAAGAGTCAATTTTAGGAGGTAGAACCTCAAGGTAGTATTGTTGTGTTGATTTTAGTAAAGTTGAGATGTTTTGTACATCATTGAGTGGATAAATCGTTACCACTATTGTAAAATGGCAAATCAGTTATATAAAAATTTAACGTAACGAACACGGATGTTCGGTTATTAAAATGGTTACGTTGTGTCGGGTTATTGTAATTCATGTCAGTAATAATAATAATAATAATAATAATAATAATAATAATAATAATAAAAAGGAATAAATGAATACAAATCAGGGAAAAAATGGTTGTACGCAGAAAAATATATGCTCATTGGAATATTTATCTATCCAAGCAGTAAAGTTACATGAAAGACTAAGAAAAGCAAGTTAATATCAGAATATATTGTAATAATGGGAATAAAATATGCAAGAATGTAGGGAATGGAAGAGTTTAATAGTGAATTGAATTTGCAGTTTGTGAATAAGCTTGTAGAGTAATTGGTAGATTTATCTTACTAATCAAAGGACGAGATCATAGCATAATGGTCAGGGAAGCCAGGTAATCTATTCGACGTGTGAAATCTCGTATAGCCTAGGGTATACAGAGATATTTATTATTGGCCAGAGTGTATTTAGTGTTCTACCCTAACTCTGAGGATGGATAAGGAAGGTTCCGGGTTCGAATCCTGTGGTATATGAGAGGATAACAATGGAAACCTCTGCATTATACCTGATATCGACCAAGAACTAATTATTGAATAATTCAGCTCATGGGAAGCGAATCTAATTGGCGGCAGCATGTGCCTGACCGTAGCATTTTATAAGATACCGGCTAGCCAGTTCGACCAGTGTTTGATGAATCTCGTTCCTTCATATAATGAAATGACCTATTGAGACCAGTTATTAATATCCTAAGGTTAGGAATAAATGTTTAAACTCACCCATAACCTAAATTGCATACCATTCAGTTTAAATCATATGGGATATGTGGGTCTTTGAGACTGCACTATTGTATTTAGAATCGTGTTACTGCTTGGAGATAAAAGAAGGAGTCAGGACGGACGGTGCACGTGTTGTGACCGTTCAACTCCGTTCCATTGTATATGAGTCGCTCCAAGGGGCAGAGTTTTAAACGATCCGTGAAGGTTGACATTGAGAAGGGACAGGCTGTGAAACCCTGTTTGTAATGAAAAGAGTCATTGTTGTATTGTATAATGAATTTGTGTGGTTTGAAACACATTGTTAATTAAGGATCGTTCCTATAACGTAACACTTGGAAAACTTATGAATTGTTGGAAGTTACATTTTTTTACTGACGGTATTACTTAGCTCTGGAGCTCGGCACTAGATGCCACAGGCTATGCCCGCGCACGGGTGGCATAAATATACCATCCGACACAACGGTAACGGAAGTTTGAAGTTGAAATCACAACGGCATACAGTGGAACTGTAGGGGTATATTTACATATAATTGTGGAGTTGCACGTAGATTTGATGTGCAACCCATGAATTGGCTAATGCATGGTAAAGCATTTTGATGGGAAGAGAGAAACAAAACACAAGGGTACGCATAATGTAAAGTAAGATGTGTTGAGAGTAAACAATTAAGCTTGTGAAATGATAGAGGTCACAACAGGTGACACAAGATTATAAGTACAGTTTTTGTGGAATTTACATGTGCATTAGCGCACTTGAGAATGTATTTTGATGTCAATCTCAGGATAAAGGAATGAATAATCATAGGGATTTGCAAGGATAAAGTGTGAATATTTAGTGGATTGTGGGAGTAATTTTGCTTTCTTTTGTATGATATTGTTGGGATTGTGTTTTTATGTGTTTGAAGCCATGATTTAGAGCTGAATTTAAGTTTTTAGAATAGAGTTGTGCTTTATCATTGTAGAGTTGATACCTTTTAGTCTCAGATCAATATATGCAACTGCTCATTGGGTGGACGGTACACGCCTGAGAACTGATGCTAGCTGGAGGCAGAAGCATGTTTTCCATGGAAATTACTCACATGGGTACATAAGTTAGTATAGAAGTTACATGCATTTTAAAATTGGACCTATCTGCAGGCTTAGAATCATGTTGGCAGCACTGTCGTAGGCCTATATTAGTTACTACAAATTATTCAAGAATGCCAGGTACTATACGTGTGCAAAGTTTATAGCTATTAGCTTGCATACTTTCTGATATATTGATATTAGGGTAACAGAAATAGAGACAGTATTTATTAACAGTTGGCAGCCCTGGTTACTCTTAAGAATCGGCATAGTCATATCTGTTATGGTACACATAGCACACACGAAATTTGTTTGAAATCCAATTGATAGTATAGAAGTTACATGTATTTAAAGTTGGACCTCTCAGCAGACTTAGAACCATGTTGGTAGCACTGACGTATATAAGTTACTCCAAATTAATATAGAATGTCAAGTACTATACGTGTGCATAGTTTCAAGATGTCGGCTTGCATACTTTCTGATATATGGGTATTTGGATTAAAAAAATTGAGAACATTTATTAACAGTTAGCAGCCCTGATGGCTCTTAAGAATACGCTCAGTCATATATGTTTCTGTACACATAGCGCATACGAAATTTGGTTGAGATCCAATTGATAGCGTAGATGTTATATGCATTTAAAATTTGGACTTATCAGCAGGCTTATAATCATTTTGGCAACACTGCCATGTTTGGCCTCTTGGAAATTAAACTGCAATATTATTATCTATACGTGTGCCAATATTGAAATAGCTCCCATTGATACCTTCCAAGATATCCAAACTGGAGCTCAAATTTCAATTGCGATTTTTCAGCAGTTGGTTGTACTGACATCATTTTCAAATATGGCCGTGAGATATTCAGGTATAGATCTTTACTCCTACCAAATTTTGTTTCGATTGCTACAGCCAGACAGACAGAAGGACAGACAGACAGAAGGACAGACAGACAGACAGACACACATTTGCCCGATCTCATAAGTCTACTTTTTCCTCATTTTTGCAAAATGTGAAAAGTAGGCTATAAATTTGAAATTTGTATGGGGATCTGAACAAGATAGGGCTTTCAATGTTTTAAAAGAATCCCTCATATCCGGAACAGTACTGCGAGCACCTGATTTTGAATCCGCTTTATTTTTACATTGTGACGCCAGTGATTTGGCCTGAGCTTCTGAGTCAATGTGTGGATGGAAAATTTGCACCTGTCACTTTCGCAAGTCGTAAGCTAAACCACCACTAGCGACGTTACTCGAGTTTCGAAAAGGAAAGTCTTACAGTGGTTTTTGGATGTGAGAAATTCAGAACCTTTTTGGAACACCGTCAGTTTACTGTTTATACCGACAATGAGGCTTTGAAATGAAGTTTATCTCATGTGAATAAACTTGGACGTACCAATAGAAGGATCTTAAGGGTGTCGTCCTTTAAATTTGATATCGTCTACTTAAAAGGAAGCGATAATTCAATAGCCGACTGCCTTCACACATGTTCGAAGATACCCCTACGGTTCTGATCGAGGATATTCCTGTCAGTGTTCCGCTTCAAGAAAATGTTTTCCTATTGCAACATTGTCCTTGGTCTTTTGTGGATATCTGAAAATTCCAGTCTGAGGATCCATATTGCACTGATCTTCGTGCAAAAATTGCGAACAAGGACCCGACAGTAAGCAACTGTTGTCTTCGTAATGATGTCATTGGATATATTCTCCCTATCTCTTCTAAATTCAGAATTTTTGCTCCCTTGGCTTTACGTGATATGCTTTTGGCATATTATCACGATTCCGCAATGGGAACTCACGCTGGAATGCAACGTACTTTCCGTAAAATATCTGGTGAGTTTTATTGGCCTTCAATTAAAGTGGACTCTTTCACTCATGTCAGAAAATGTTTGGTCTGTCAGCGCTCAAAACCTGCGCAAAATACTCGTGTCGGCTTTCACCAGGCTGGTATTGTCACTCGGCCGGGAGGACGTCTCTTTATTGACTGTTGATGTTTGAGTCTTCAGTCTTTTGACTGGTTTGATGCAGCACTCCGTGCCTCCCTGCCCTGAGCTAATCGTTTCATCTATACATAGCTACCACACCCTACATCCGAGGCAATCTGTTTAACATATTCTAACCTTGGTCTACCCCTACAGTTCTTGTCCTCGACCCTTCCTTCCATAACTAAGCTTGCTATTCCTGGGTGTCTTAGTATGTGTCCCACTAACCTATCTCTTCTCTTCATTAGCAGTCGCCAGAAACATCGCTCCTCTCCCACTCGCCTTAATACCTCTTCGTTTGTAACCCTATCTACCCATCTGATTTTCATCATTCTCCTGTAACACCACATTTCAAATTATTCAATTCTCCTCTTTTCTGCTGCACCAATAGTCCAAGTTTCACTTCCATAGAGCGCCACGCTCCAGACAAAGGCTTTCAAAAATGACTTCCTAATACCTAAATCTATATTCGATGTCAACAGATTCCTTTTTTGTAGAAATGCTTTCCTTACCTGTGCCATCCTACTTTTTATATCCTCTTTACTTCGTCCATCACTGGTTAATCTGCTTCCTAAGTAACAGAAGTCTCCTACTTCCTTCAGCTTTTCACCTGCCAATTTGATCTCCATAGAGGTTTCTGATTTATTTCGGCTGCATTCAAGTATTTTTGTTTTATATTTATTAATTTTCATCATGAATAAACTTTCTGTAAGACGGAGTCCATACCATTCATAAACTCATTCCAATCCTAAGGCTTGTCGGCCAAGATGACGATGTCATCAGCAAATCTCAGAGTTGAATTTTTTTCTCCTTGAATCTTCTCTCCCACTTTAAATTCTTCTCCAATTTCCTTCATTGCTTGTTCAATGTAAAGATTGAAAAGTATGGGTGATAAGTTGCAGCCTTGCCTTACACCTTTCTGAATACCAGCTTCTCTCTCATGTCCTTCAGCTCGAATGACTGCTGTCTGGTTTCTGTATAGATTGTATATCACCCTCCTATCCCTGTACTTTATTTCAATAGATTTCAAAATGTCAAACAATTTAGTCCAATCAACGTTATCAAAAGCCATTTCTAAGTCTACAAATGCCATGAACGTTCTCTTATCTTTTCTTATTATACCTTCCAAAATCAGCCTAAGACTTAGTACAGCTTCCCTTGTTCCTACATTTCTCCTGAAACAAAACTGGTCTTCACCCAACTCCGTTTCTATCTGGCTTTCAATCCTCTTGTAAATTATTCTAGACAGGATCTTTGAAGCATGAGTAATCAAGCTGATTGTACGGTAATCTTCACATCTGTCAGCTCCCACTTTCTTTGGCATAGGGATGATTACATTCTTCTTGAAATCAGGGGGTACCTCACCTGTCTCATAAATCCTACACACCAAGTGAAATAACCTGATCAGATCTTCATCTCTTATGCAGCGTAGCAACTCAATCGGTATATCATCAATGCCTGGTGCTTTGTTCCTGCGTAAGTCCTCTAATGCTCTGTCGAATTCTGATCTCAATATTAAATCTCCTTTTGCATCCTCACCAATTTCCTCCTCCCTTTCCATTACACGATTCTCAATCTCCTTTCCCTTATACAAGCACTCTATGTAAGCTTTCCATCTCTCAACCTTTTCTTCCCTATCTGTTAGAGGCTTTCCATTTGTGTCCTTAATATTACAGCACTTAGTCTTCTTTTCCCCAAAAGTATTCTTAATCCTTCGATAAGCTGTGTCTACTTTCCCTAATTTCAGACAATTTTCTATACCTGCACATTTCTCTTTCAACCATTCTTCTTTGGCTTCCTTGCACTTCTTGTTAACCTCATTTCTCAGACGTCTGTATTCTGCTTTCCCTTTTCATCTCTTAGATTCTTGTGTTTCCGCCTTTCATCCATCAATTCTAGTATATCCTGAGTGATCCACGGTTTTCTACCTATTCTTTCTTTCCTACCAATGCTTTCTTCTGCGGATTTTGTTATTTCATTCTTCAAAAGTGCCCATTCGTCTGCAATTGAAGTTTGTTTACGTCCTTTACTTTCAGTCTGTCTATTGCCCACCTTTTGGCTTTTGACTTTTCTTCAGTCTCTTCAACTTTAATCTGCATTTCATTACAACCAGATTGTGGTCAGAGTTTATGTCAGCACCAGGATATGCTTTACAATCCAAAATCTGGTTTCGAAACCTCTGCTTGACCATAATGAAGTCGATTTGGTAACGCCCTGTATCTCCTGGTCTCATCCATGTGTACTGTATATTCTTATATTGTGGCTATTGAATAAGGTGTTAGCTATGACCAACTCATGCTCTGTGCAGAATTCCATCAGCCTGCTTCCTCGATCATTCCTTTCACCTAATCCGAAATCTCCTACTATCTTCCCTTCTCTCCCTTTCCCTACCACAGCATTCCAATCTCCCATTACTATATAATTTTCATCACCTTTGATATACCTCAGAATTTCATCTATTTCTTCGTAGACCTTTTCAATATCCTCATCACCAGGTTGACCGGTAGGCATATAGACTTATACCACTGTGGTGCACGTAGGTTTAGTATTGATTTTTTCTACAATAATCCGTTCACTATATTGCTCATAATATTCCACCCGCTGTCCAAGTTTCCTACTCAATATGAGAACAACCCCTGCTTGGCCATTGTTTGATTTAGTGCTAATGACCCTATAGTCTCCTGACCAAAAGTCCTGTTCTTCCTGCCAGCGCATTTCACTAATCCCAACCAAATCCAACCTCAACCTATCCATTTCCCTTTTTAAGTTTTCTAACCTTCCACTACCTAGCAGACTTCTAACATTCCACGATCCGTAGAATGTCAGATTTCCTCTTTGTGATGTTAACCCCCTCTCGAGTAGTCCCCACCCGGAAATCCGAACGGAGGACTTGTTTACCTCCGGATTGAAATTTTACAAGGGAAGAGGCCATCATCACATGTAATTATGCATAGAGAGGTGCATATCCTAGGGAATAGCATTACGGCTGTAGTTTCCCGTTGCTTTCAGCCGTGCAGCATTACGCAGTGTAGCCATTAGTTGGCTTATATTATCAATATCTTAACCGTCTATAAGACAAGTAAAGAATTGATTTATTCTGAAAGGCTGCTACTCCCTTTCAAAATAAGTAAACAGCAATTCTACTAACAAAAATACTAACCTTCTAACCAATATGACTTGGAAGCCTAAAATCCTTAGAGTAGTTCAATGACACTTTCTTACAAACACTGAACCTCTGAAAGAGGAGATCTTAAAAATATGAAGTATATACAATAGGGTGGAACTTTGGTATAGGGCAAAAAATAGTTTTCTGTATTACCCATTCTAATAGTGATTAAAATGTATCTTTTTATGTGAGAAGTTATTCTACAAAGTTTTATTGTGATAGAACCACATCCTGAGGTGCCGCAAAAGCCTTGAACCTAATTTTTGTCTTTAAATTTTCAAATTTTCTGGAATTTTATTTTTAATTTCTATGATGTTTCTTTTATGTTTATTATTTCAATTTCATTAAAACTACGCCTAAAATAATGCAAAAAATTAAAATTTGTTATCCATCATCATTTTATAGGCCCACTTAGTAGGTATTAAAACATGAATAAATAAAGGTTTTTCTAAAAAAAATTTTTTTTTTGGTTTTGTCGTAGTAAGATAGGCATACATATGATATTGTAATGATTTTTCTTTGACTAAAACTTATTTGAGGTACTTACTGTAGAATGTCTTCTTTCATTTTTATAACACAGTGATAATATTGAACCAAATCAGAGAGTAGGAAAGGTACTTAGCCTAAGCAATAAAGTCATAACCATTGAGATAAGAACACACATTTATTCATAAAATGGAAATAATAGACAAATAAAACATTATAACAAAGCTAAATCAATATTCAATGTTCAATGTTCTAAAATACATTTTAGGTAAAGTGTTTCTTTGTTTCAAATTTTGGCATCATCTTGTGTGAAGCAATTCTGGCTTTGACAAATCCATTTCTTTCTTCTAGACCACAAACACAGAGTGATGATTCTGTTACAAGCTTTATTACTCTTTCCACTGCTTGTGTACGACAGGGAAAACGTGGAAAATCATTAGAATGCATCAGGCTATCTTCTCTTGCTTCACTTATGTACTAATCTTGGCTAAGTCCTCATCGGTTACGTGCTTTGTCATCGGTGGTTCTGTGATTGTTACATCAGCCCTATTGATCATGTCGATGTAATCTTCAGCTTTGAAGTTTAGTTTAGGTCTCACAAACTTCCGTACCTCATTCTTCTGTTCTGACCTTGCCTTCAAAAGTCGTCGGAGGCCTAACTCTCTTATGTGTCTTCTCTCATCACTTAACATACAGACAAGCATGTTTTCAGGGTGAGCGTAGTAGCCATTTCTTTGAATAACCGGGTCGATTACATTGAGATGTTCGTTGCAAAGGTAACGTGAAAATGAAATCAGTCTCCATAAGTGTTTGGTTCAGCCAGAAACTCATCTACTGTATCATAATCTTCAGGTTGGAGCACATCAATTCCAGTCATATTGGCCGATTCTACTGGCAACTCGTCATCCGAATCATCAGAATGAAGCAACTCGTCATTTTGTGTTATATTAGCTGCCTCAGCATCCAAAAATGTTGTTTGTATTTAAGCTCTTGTCGAATCACCTTTAACTTTCGATCATCTCTCTGGCTCAAAATCTTAGTAACCGACTTATCAAGTACGTATGCTGATAAACATTTTCCCATTTTCCTATCTACTAAAAACTTTTGTTCAAGCACAGATACTTTTTTGTCTTTAGTACACTTACACTCTGAGAGCAACTTGCAAGATGCTATATCAAAAAGACGCCTACATTCATTTAAAAATTTGTCTACAGCTAAATCATAACTTTCTGTGACTTTTCTTCCCTTTGATCTCAATATATTAATTCTATAATTGTCATGATATGCTTTTCCCATTTGCAACATACGGGTACGAGACACTGTAGGAATTGATACTTTAACCCAAACATTTTCAACGTTCTCCATAAGAATATCTAATATCTCACTCACCGTTGGCTCTTTTGTTGATATATCTCGTTTCAAGTCATGGCGAATATAAAGGTAATTCTTCATGATATCATAGATTGGTAAATAAGTATCACTCAATTCTTTAGTATGACCGAAAATGGGACATTCCCACTGAAGTCTAGTCTGAACTCGCTTTGACAACATCTCTGCCATCTCATTAACAAAAAACTTGTAAGTATTATGCAAATACACTAAAGGTCTATTTACAAATTATTTACTGACACTACCAACGATCAAAATTATTCATTCACAACTTGCACTTCACAACAACTACTGGTGTCTCACACCAACACTTGGACTGGACTGACCTCTGAGGCATAGAGAGACTAGTCGCAACATGAAACGGTACACTCCCCCTCCCACCTACTTGCTGCAGACAAGCAGTAACAAGCTCCCCCCTCCACTCTTCCCGTACATTCTATGTCACCAACTATTATCACATTGATCAGCTGTTAGCTAGTGCACCTTAGTCACCTAAAACTGCCATTTTTAAGCAGAAATTGATAAATACAACAATATTTTTTGCCGATCCAAATGTATTGAAATTTCGTAAGTTTCACTAAAAAATCACAATTTCTAACCCTTTGCGGCACCTCTTACCCTACTCCAATCGTGTTCAAACTTTATAATTTATTAAATAATAGCAAAAGGCAACTTTTTATCACTATTACGTACTGAAATTGAAAACAATATTTTTTCGTTACACCCTAATATACATTCTCATTTTTTTTCTTCAAACTTTTTCTAGATTGCTAATATGGTCCAATTGTGAGGTCAAAATCTGGCAATCAAGCCATTTTAGCTGTCATTGACAGTTTTTCAAAGTTCATTTGGGTATTCCCTGCAAAGAATATAACTTCTCAGACTACTATTTATTTCTTTTCTAAATATATATTTGGAGTCTTCAGTCCGCCAAAATATTTTGTGTCCGACAACGCCTCTGTGTTTCGTTCCAAAGCTTTTGAGACTATGGTGTTTAATTGTCCCCTTACAGGCTGCAGGGAAATCAAGTCGTAAGATTTCATACGAACTTGAAGGCTTGCATGTCTGCTTTTCACAGTGAGGATCAGTCCTCCTGGGATACGAACCTGCAATATTTTAGTCTCGAGTGCAATACATCTGTTCAGACTTGGCCGAGCTCTTGTCGACCCCTTATTGCTCAAATTGAATATTGAGTATTTATCTGAACCTTCCCGCAATACTTCTGTTGCTCAGAAATGGGCCACTGCGGTCAGCAAGGGCTAGAGTGGCCAAGCGTTTCAACGTAGGCCGTCACGATGTCGAATTCCGAATCGGTGATAAAGTTTTGTGTCGTTTGCACCCTTTGAGCAATGCTACCAAACATATATCCAGTAAGCTGCGCTTACGGTGGTCAATTCCGAAAACTATAGTGCGTTTTCTTAATCCTGTCTCAGTAGAGTTAATGAGCGATGACGACAATTCGGTGACCTCAGCTCATGTCACGCAATTGAAGAAGTTTGTTAAATAATCTTGTGATTTGAAAGTGCCTATGCCTCTTGATGTAAAAATGTTGTTGTCTTTTGGTTCCCTCCACTTTTATGTGTTCGTTTAGGAAAGAGTCGCCCGTGTCCTCCTGAGTTAAACGAGAAACTCTGGTAAGATGTGCTGCCCCATACCACGGCCTGAGGCAATGCATTTCTACCTGTCAGTCATTACAGTGGGCGCACTGGACCAGCCTATTGTCTCCACTTCTGTCACTATTTGCCATTGTTCGCGACGGATGAGACTGGCCGTCTGGTGCATTCAGCCTTCCTTGTAAAGGCCATTGGATTATTTTTAATTTAATGATGTAATTATTTATTTTCATTCCTCTTTAACATTGTGTTGCGACTTCCGGAGATCATGTATTTTTGTGTCATTTCATTCTAATAGTTTCTGAGGGATCAAGTACTTCGTTTTCCTTTAAGCTGTTATGTGTTTATAGAATGTATTATTTTGACAGGCAACCTGAGTTTCCGACGAGCAGTAGATGATCCCGTGGAACTTATTAACTGTTATGTACTATGTTCGGTAGCAGCAAGTAACCCCCTTGTACCTGGAAGGCGGAAGAAGTATTCTTGAGATTCTACTAATGAGCCTTTCGACTTTGTATGATGTACAGTATATGTAGTTTTATTTTTCAGCTGGTGAAGGAATGTGCTTTGCATTTTTAAAGTCACTGTGACGCCATACCAAACTCCTTATTGGCGCAACGTTCTATAAGGTGTCCCCCTTTTATAATGTTTTTTATTGTGCGATCTCGATTTTTTTTCCGCATCAGATGGTGGAGAAATTTGCAGTCACGGTGTAATCTCCGTCTTGAAAATTTCTAACCTTCGCGGCATCGTGGACTCTCTGGACTCGGAAAACAACAATCACAATTATAATATATGTACTAATATTCTTTTTTGACGCAGTACTGCTTGACTTTGGTGGCTAGTGGTGACATGCAGTGGAGGGGGTACCACTTTCACTTCGCGATCACATTAGTCCGCCGATCATTTTTGTGTAATCTTCTGGAGGTCTATTGCACCTATTTTTATACCTTCTTTATACCAAATTTTTTCCTCATTTAGTTTTTTCTGCCACTGCAGGAAAAATCTCTTTTTTTTGTGGGAGAGTAGGGGAATTTTGAGCCATTTCTTTTTGTTTGCGAGCTTCATTTTTATTATTATTAGTAGTAGTAGTATTAGTATCATTAATTATGTCGCATGATTGTGACATCGTTTTCTCTGTCACACATACTGCCTCGTACAATGTGTCTCGTTGTATCATGTTACCATGTGGTGAAATGTTTCGTCACATTTAAGACCCCTTGTCTACTTATATCTTTTTCCATTGGCCAGGACATTGCTATTTTGTCAAGCCTTGTCCTCGTCATTGGAGCCCCTCGACCTTCTTGGAGAGGGGATGTTCTTCATAGCTACGCATCTTGTTTTTGCGTGAGCTTCCCAACGCTCTGTGAGGGAAAGCGTTTGTTCTTCCTATATCTGCGGTCATGTAGGACAGTTCTGAGCCGACTGCGGTGGCGTCAAGTAGCAAGTTCTGAACTCGGCCTAGTAGTCGTTGACGGTGGCGTTTGGCGGCAAAAGTAGGAACTATTTGAAAATTCAAAGTTGCAGTCCCTACTTGAATTAAAAAACAGATACACACACTAATACAGTCATCACAATTAACACCGGTTATCAGACAGATTCTACACACACCCAAAGTACACGGGGCTACATGACCGCGTTGTCGCAGTCCCTAAACTAAGGAACCAACCAACCAGGACAGTTCTGTGTTCGCCGGGCTCTTTGCCCGCATCCAGCGTAACTATTGTAAGTAGTACTCAGTCACTTAAATTATCTGGCATGCTCCTGTTTTAAATTACTGTTTTACCATTTTAATTTCGTGTCCCTCTTGCCTTTGTTTGTGCCAGCTTGGCAAAGTCTTTATGTTTCATTTCCCTGGCACCTTTCTCTTTTTGTGTAAGTGATTTTATTTTATCTGAATCGCTCAGATCTGAAATATATGCTAATTTTCTACGAGGCTTACTTATGCTCTGTGTTACGTCACAAATTGAATTGCACTCTTTTGAGGCAACCTTCGTTTGATTGATCGTATCAGAGCCTGTTTTATGTGAAGTGTATAAGCGGAGTTACGGAGCTGTGTCTCATGTCTCCAGCATGTGCGTTCTTTCTTTTATGAAATATACTGTATATGGACTATGGTATCTAGTGTTCGTCACTGTCCATCTGTCGCATTATTTCTTATTTTTGTCGTGCGTCTTGGTGAATCGACATTTTTGCCTTTGTGTGAGCCTAATTTCTTCGAAGCGTATTTTCATATCTGATTGATTTCTCTAATTCTTGTGCCCCCGGTAATGTGACGAAGTTTCTTGTGTTCTTCATTTCCTTTGCTTTGTTGATTAATTTTCAAGTTACTTCCTCAGACTTCGCTATGTTGCATAATTCAATGTCATCCCCCCCCCCATTTTCTTCCTCTTGCTTCTTACCCCCTCCCCCCTACTTACTGCTTCTTTCACACCCCTTTATGGCCCATCCCCCTCTGGATTGCATAACATCATATCGTGTCGTAGATCTCTTTTTACTCTGGGCATTCCGGTGTCAGTTATCGTCGTAAGTAGACGTTCTTTTATTCGATTCCGTGAGAATCATCCATACTCTTTTATTCTTTTAGTTTTGGTTACTGAGTCGCGCTCAGAGTTTGGTTGCACATTAATTGTAAGTTCCTTTTTTATTTATCTTATTTTAACTTTGTTTGTGCTGAGTTCAGTTACACGCTTCTCTTTAGATTTTTTGACTACCTCTTATTCGGGTATTTTCTTTATTTAATAAGTTTGTCTTGATTATATTTAAGAGATCTTGTAGCCTCTTTATGTTTACCTCTTAACTTTTATTTTATATTTGATACTTTTATGGGCGCATGTTTTTATTTTATTTTAAATACCTCATGAGTAGCTATACTTCGCTTCGTTTCTTTTATTTGTAATTTTAAGTACTCATTCTTTTATCGTTTTGATTTTCGTAAGTCTTGGTTTCATATTGTCAGGAAGCCACGAATTCCACGCCTCTGGGTTCATCGATTAATTATTAGAATTTAACTTATTTTCTTTACATTTTTCCCTAAGCAATTTTATTTATGTTGATTCAGTTTTAATTTAAGGAACTCTTCCTCTCTTTTGGTTTGCAAACCAGGGCCCAGCAGAAAAACAAAATAGATCCTGATTTACCCACTTATCTATCTCCCTACCATCGGTCATCTTCCACTGCGATCCGTTTCATTAACTTTGCTTTATGTCGTCTTAAGTAGTACAGTGTAAAAGCACATACGGCCCAAGGTATACGTCGAAATCTTTATTGACTTGTTCAGTCGAGTGGGACATTTAATGCAGCTCACGTTTGAGCTACATGTAAGTTGCCTGTTCTGTTTGCAACCGGCGGATGAGTATTTTTGACATCATCGTAAATATAGAATCACTTTTATTCAACTTAATTTATTTCATGTCGGTATTATTAGACTACCGATATAAATTATCATGTTTTTTTGAATTTAGGGAATTCCAAAATTGAAATTGAGTAGGTTTTAGTTTTTATAAAAAAATAGTATAAGATTAATGCTAAAGAGTAAACATATTCATTTCATGGCAAAAGTGGTTATTTTATTCGATATTCTTGCTTCGCTTTGTATTGTAGCGTTCCTGTTTACTGTGTTTTGTATTGTACAATGTCAGGTGATAGGCATTTTCTGTGGGTGATGTCCACAAAATGATTGAAATTATTTAATCCAAAATGGCTCATCTTAATCAAGATCTACACGATATTACACGAAAACAAGTTTCGATAATATAAACGAGACTGTGAACAAAAGGAGGGGTCTAATAAAGGTTGCAGTTTCTGAATGCAACCGTGGTGAAATAGATGCTATGCAGGTCACCTTCTACATGATAGCTCATAAAGGGTTGAGACTAAAGTTAACAATGTAGAATATAATGTCGAGGAAATACTAGATGATGTTAAGAAAACACACTTAGATGTTAACAGTGTACAGGCAGATGTTAGTCAAGTACAGTCTAGCCAAAACCAAATAGAATCCAAAGTTAACCGTGTGCAGGCTGATGTTAGACAAATAGAATCCAAAGTCAACAATATAGAATCTAACCAAAACCAAATAGAATATAAGATCGATAGTGTACAGATGTTAGTCAAGTACAATCTAGCCAAAGCCAAATAGAATCTAAGGTCAATAGTGTACAATCTAAAGTTGGTAATATAGAAACTAAAGTTGACATTGTGAAATTAATGCAATTTCAATTAAATGAGTCGGAAAATCCACTCAAGATTTTCAGGAGAAGATCAAATTGGAATTGAATAAAAGTAAAAAGGAAAATAAAGACAATTTAGATGCACTGAAGTTGCAATACACTAATGATAATATTCATACACAAACTACCCTTTAGCAGTTAAAAATTGACATGAACACACTAAAGTCATGGGTCAAGGACCATACAAAATTATTGAAGGATGATTTTGACATAGATTTAGCATCTACAGACCGCAGTAAGTTGAACTACCACAAAGCTGAGCCATTGTATCTTCATTGACATCTGCAAGCCACGGTATAGCTTATGGTTTATTTCAAATGTGCTATTGTCGTCCACATACTCTACTTCAGAAGATTTGGGACCACTTTAAGTATGCACAATTTCTGTGATCAACAAGAAAGGGTCAAATTTTAGAGTGTGTTCACACTATATATTTATATATATATATATTATTTTTTCTCTCTCCAAATTTCAACTACTGTATTTCTTTCTTCCTTTCTTTCCTTCTTTCATTCTTTTATTTTTATTTTATTTATGTATTTTATTTCCTTATGTTTCTTTGGATAAACATCTTTCCCATTTCATTATGGTGCACCATAATAGGTTTTTTTTGAAGGGAATATTTTATGAGTGTTAAGCTATCCGACCACCTGTTTGCCTTGACTTTTTATCTACACAGGCTGATGAAGGGGCCAAAACAATTAGGCCCCGAAACATGTACCAATGACCACTAAGTGATCATTTATATTTAGTACAATAAAGGTATTGATTAGGCGGAACTTTTGCAAAATATTAATACTAATTGTTGCATCAATACGGAACCATAATGAACCATTCAAATACTAAAATAGATTTGAAAGGTATAATCAAGGAAAACATTGTAATTCTCAGACAAGATATTGTAAAAATCAATGAGGATTATTTGAAAGGTGTTAAACAGGAATTAGATAAAAACTTGCCACTAGCGAACTGAAAGCTAGTAAGGAAATGCCTGATGTAAGGGAAGACATAAACAAAAAAATGAATGTTCTTCAGAATTCCCTGGTAGATAATATGTCAGGTCTAGAGCAAAAGATTAAAAGCATTGAAGTAAAGGTTGATCAGAGTAAGGTTGAACTTAAAGACGTTAGAGGAAAGAAAACTTCTGAAATTAATGAAGTTAGGAAGAAACTTGAAAGCATCAATCTAGCTGAACATATTAATTTCGATGATTTGAAGGAACAATTAAGGTCACATTGGAATGCCGATTTCAAAGCTAATCTTGATAGATTAGAGCCCAAGAACCAGGACAGAAGGGAACTAGATTATCAGGAATCTCCCAATGTTGAAGGAACACAATGTGGCAGAGCAGTTGAATGCGACACAACATGGCCAGCAGGGGTATAGCTCTCCGATTCCCAACACACTCGTAGGGGAATTTAATACAAGATAAACTGATAGGACCTCCAATCTAACCATCATTAAGAATTTTGAAGATAAACCGAGAAAGTTCAATCATTTGGTAGGTACCACACCAATCGATTTCATATGTGGTTTGCGCGACTACTTTATTGAAAGACAGCCACGAGACCGGGAACTTAGAGTCGTGGAGAGGACTTTGTCAGATTCCGTGTTATCGAGCTTACATTTAACGGCTTTGATCAGTTTGCAGATGCGTTTATAAAGAGATTTTGGTCCATAGAAGTACAGAAGAATATAAAGTCTGAAATCTATTCAAGGAAGTATTCGAACACAGGCCCAACAAGTTATGCAGAGTATTTCGCATGTCAGCTAGCAAAATTTCGTTTTTTGCATCCGCCTTTGACCCAAGGTGAGCTAATTGAGGCGATCTCAGGTCAACTTCCAGTTGAGATGAGAAGGTACATAATTTCGTCAGGCGTTGCCGATTTAACTACGATTACGTCGTCTGGACCACACTAGTTCAATCGCAACAGCCACGATTACTAGGAATACCAGACAAGAGTCTCGAGTTGTTAATACGATATTAATGGGCAGGACGCAACTAACAGATCAGATCAGACCAGAGAAATAATGAAAGAACGGGTCCAACAAAGAATCACTATCAGAAGGATATGAAATACGAGAATCATTACAGAGAGGATAGAGATAATCCGTAGCAACGTCGCTACGAAGAATGAAATTTTCATCGAAGGCACTATGGTAATACAGGAAATAACCACAGAGAAGCGCCATACAATACGAATTATAGGTCATATCAAGGATTTGGAAAGTATACGAATTATAGAAATGATGAATTCGAAAAAGGAAGAGACCAAAAATCTCTCAGAAGGGAGCGAGATAAGTCCAGGGACGATGGACGAAGAGAGCAGAAAGATAAGAGGAAGGACATAGTAGATGTGTGTCAGCCTAGTACAAGTCGACAGGGGAATAGTAAAGAAAGAGCCCCTGACAAAGGAAAAAGAAAAGCACCGTATTTGCATTACAATTAACCATTTAAGAACGCTTCACATCCATTATTTCTGTTACCAGAAAGAGAGTACAAATGCAGATAAGCCATTGGACGCTTTAATTCGAAGAATTTGCGGCGCTATCACAGGAAGGTACTTTAAGATGGTATAACATGAACGCTACATAATGTCAAAATATCTAGAATGAATGAAAATAAAAGCTTGGTCGACTTTTATTTAAGACGTCAGGAGGAAGAAGTACCGTTATTTTACAGTCCTGGGTTCACAATATTTTCGAGTACTGCATTACGGCTCAGTGAGGCAGCGAGGTTTCTGTTACGTCACTCGCAGCTGAAAATGTAGGAGGCGAGATAGACGAACCCCGCCGGACATTTCAAGGTCCCGACGGACATACACGAAGGGAGGAGGGGCTTGTAGTGGAAGTCCGTAGACATCCATATCAAGATTTTACATATCGAAGCGCACACCTGAGACGATTATTCTGATTATTAGGTATTAAGAGCTGTTTGAGCAGTTTCTTCTATATAAGATGTTATCTTATTTAGCATGAAGTTTCTACAATTGAAGTTTTCTTGAGATTAACGCTGTATGAGGCGTAAGTTGTATTTATCAGCATTCCCATGCGATTAACATCGACTTCTGATGCACTGTGGTGGGGGGAAATGTGTTTAGGCTACCTGTAACCTATAGTCACAGGAGTATAATTAGATTTTACCTATCTCGGACCGATACACTTCGGGAATGAACTGTTTATTTTAAACCTGTGCCAGCGACGGTGATCGTGGTAACAGTCTCGTAGAGGAACTTAGTATATTGTGATACTTGTAAATATTAAGAAAGTACGGCGAGATAGGACTTTATAAATTATCAGTCAATCTCATGTGGAGACTGCATCCGTGAACTTTAGTAACAAAGCTTCGTAAACGCGCATTGATACTTTTAATAAGCAACCTCTGCAAATGCTACGCAGGGGCATGGTGGCTCAGCGGTCTAGCTGTATGCCTCTCATCAAGGCGGTCCGGGTTCGATTCCCGGTCAGTGCATGTGAGATTTTAGAAGTGAAATGCCATGTCCTGTAGTTCGGATTCCACGTAAAAAGGAGGTCCCGTGGCTCATAATCACAAGATTCACGGTCACGTAAAACGACAATCTTCCTTCTTTTCAAATGCTACGCTACAACGGACTTGTATTTTAATAATGCATGCAAATGATTTCTGCTGAGATAGTAAATTCTGAGCACAGTCTGCGACGAAATTACTTCAATTATTAATACATTTCTCCAATTATACGTCATGTTCACGCTTAAGAAGTCGGGAGGAATAGCTTTATTGGGAACAGAAGCCGTAACTATGTCCGGATAAATTTTAACATGAACACTACATACAGAGCGTAAGCATGGATACTTCGTGAGTAACTACTTCTACTTACAAACTTGAGAAGCGCATTTGAAGCAGCTTAATTATTTCGAACATGTATCGTAGAACTCTTGAAACCATGAAGAAGGTGGATACAATCCACGGTAATATTCGAATACCGAGATGCTACTACAAGTTAATGAACTTCATACAAGCGAGACGAGGTCTACAATCAGACGAAGGAGGCCATTACTGTTGCGATGTTGCAATCAAGTTTGGAGGTTGGAGCCAGAGGTACGTGAGAGGTTTCCCAGTTCGAATCCCGGAGGGCTGTATGGACAGTCTGATTTGGAAATCGAGACCAGGGCATGTATTTCCATTATATGCCAACTCCAAGAATCGTCGAAAGGTAGAAGCAAATCAATCTTTCTAGTAGTAGCAGCAGAATAAGGTATTCTAAAGTAACCATGATAGCCATTGTTTCTTTTCGTTTAGTATGATTCAGGTTGGGTGCAGGTTCGATATCTGTTTCATGACTGGCCCCATTTTCAATCGGATTTTGATTCGAATAACGAATGCATACATTTTTAAGCTTTGACTTTTGAATTTACTGTAAGATTAATATTTCGCGTTATTGAAATTCCATTAAATGATATGAATATTTTTACTGTTATGAAGAGGACCGATAGGATGAAGGTTTACGTGTTTTCCATGAAGATTAATTTAATATTGTTAGGATTTTGATGAACTTTTGGAATGCTATCCTGAATTGAGGTTTTCATCTGCGTTGATGTCGAAAGTTATTTTGTTGTGGAATTATTTTGAATATTACTCTCGTGAGTTTTGTAGTTGGAATTTAGCTTTTATGAGAAGTTTTGATCTTTCTCAATCTCTGAGGACATTCTTAACTCTTATGAATGACTTGTATTAGCAGTGATTTCTAATATATCAACAGTCACCTAACTCTAAATGTTACCTGGATTCATGGGGGATTGTTGGTACTTAAGGAGTTCATTTGAGTGGGGGAGAGCCATTTTTAGTCTGATCATTTGCACTTCTTTTGGATCCGACGTGTATTATGTGCATGAAGAATGTCATGATGAAGAGTTGATAAATCTCTATCGTTGGAGAATTTTTATAACGACAATTCAATTCCGATGAACATTCAGTTTTTGAACATGATTCCCAAGACACAGTTTGAGAGTTAATAAGTATTTAAATTATCATGTGACGACGAGTATACTTGTAAGGCAAAGCTATTTATTATACATCAGCGGAATTAATTCATAATCCATATTTAACGATTTTAGCAATGTGCAATGGTTGTGGGGTTTAAAGCCATTTTTCAGTGTTGCCTAAGTAAACAAAAGTTTGGTGCTTTTCAGTCGGTCCACATGATTGTACCTAAAAAATTAGCTGGGTTATGCCCTAATCCTGAAATAAATTACATCAGATTAATAAATACACTAGGATAACCAGTTTCGATCGTCAAGCGATCATCATCAGATCCATTACACTTAGGCTATAACATCTATGTTTGAGAATACAGGTAAAAAATATTTACAATATGAACAATTATTTAGTTGCAGTATTGGTAATGCAACTGTCGGTGTATTCTTAATGTAGTATATCTAGTGTTAGGTGAAATGCTAAAATGGTGATAGAAATCCGAAGTTTGTCTGTTTGGTGTGATGATATGGTTGTAAAAAATCAACTATGGTTATACTGTAATAATACAGGCTGATACTTATCCGGTTGTCTTCCTGGCTGGGACTTCGAGCACTTTCGTGTTCACTCTAGCACCAGTTGTGGTCAACTGAACCCGGGTGTTAACTGGACGAAACTGGTTTTTCCTTTCTTCCCCCCACCCTTTGTTCCTATGTTCTGTCTGAGGTCAGTGCAATGTTTATTTGTGTGACGTTGCCAAATCTAAATAAGAATGTATGTTATTGAATACAGGAAGATCTACAACTATTAAAGACCGTGGAACTGTCTTCGCCACGCTTGGACTAAAAAGATGTTCGAACTAAGCACTGCCCGGTCTATTGAAGACGTCCCGGCACCTTTAATACTGCCGCGCATACCGGCCTAGGTTTATTGCAGATAAAAGTACATAGTACACCTGATCCAGATAACATTTACCTCTTAACCACCGCTATCCCCCCCCCCCCCCACTCCCCTTTTTTACCTAGCTTGCCTGCATCGCTAAGTTGTGTCTTGTTTCCGACAGGGTGTGTTTTTAGCCTGTATGTCTGTGTGTGCGTGTGTGTGTGTGTGAGGATTTTTGTGTGTCCCCCTTAATAACTTCGAAAAGGCTGGAGCGATTTCAATGAAACTCGGTAAGTTCATAGCACTATTTTGGGCGACCCCGACCGTACCCTTCAAATTTTGTTACGTCTCACCAATCCAACATGGCGGTTGAGCGAAATATTTAACCAGCATTCAATATCTCCGAAACTATTACCGATATCACCCTGGAATTTTGTACGGCGATAAAGGGAACTACTAGAAGTTCACCTATGTGACTTTTGAAAATCTGGTAAGTACAAAACCAACATGGCGGCCAAGCGAAGTTGCGACTTTTAAATAGACGGTTCTCGCGATTTAACAAACCAAACTCAATGAAACTTGGTACAGTATATGTCTATATACATTGTAATGCACTTACATCTAACTTCGTTCAATTGTTTACATAACCTCTAGATGGCGGCTATGCGTAATATTTCACCGGCGTTCTATATCTCTGAAACTATTAGCGCTATCACCCCCAAATTTTGTACGGAGATAAATGGCACTACTAGAAGTTCATCTATGGGACTTTCAAAAACCAGTTAAATACAAAACGAACATGGCGGCCAAGCGAATATGAAAAATTTAAATAAACTTTTCTCGCGATTTAATTATCCGAACGTAATGAAACCTGGTACAGCAAATGTTTATACACGTTGTAATGCACTGGTATCTAATTTAGTTCAATTGTTTAGGTAACCTCACGATGGCGGCTGTGCGAATTTCAAAATTTAAGTTATTACTTCTTGTGTTCTAATCATGCGATCGAAATCAACATTTGCATAATGAACGTACACAATAATCATCATCTAATAGTACATAACTCTATGGCCTACATATATTAAAATCCAACATGGCGACCATCCGAAATATGTAGACAGTTCTCAATATCGATTAATCTACTACAGCAATCAAACTGAAATTTTGTAAGTGTATAGAGGCTTTAAGCATAAGTTCACCTATGGGACGGTCAATAACCTGGCGAGCAAAAATCCAACATGGCGGCGACGCAAAATTTAAATATTCAAAAGGACGTTTCTTGCGTTTTAACCATCCGAGCGCAGTGAAACTTGATACGGTATATGCTTACACAAATTGTAATCGACTGGCATCTAATTCATTTAAATTATTTTCATAACCACAAGATGGCGGCTGAGTGAAATTTAAAAATCCCGCTTTTGTTTCTTGTGTCCTAATCATGCGATTGAAGTTTGAATAAAACACCTACTCAATAATATTCATGTAATAGTGCATAAATCGAAGGCCTATAATAAAAAACAACATGGTGACCATCGAAAATATTTAGGCGGTTCTCAGTATATACGAATCTATTACAGCAATCAAACTGACAATTTGTATGTTGATAGACGCAATTAATATTAGTAGGATATATGTAAATAGGCTATTTAGTTCTTCACGGAACTACTTGTTTAGTAGAGTGAAAAGGGGTGAACTCTCCATAAAAATATGTTTATTTAGATTGTTGGGATTGTTTCGTATGGCTAGGTGAATCTAGATTGCTTCCTTTATGTCGAGAGCTCTGCCTTTCGATTCGTGATGAATTATTTTTAGATCAGTCTCGAATTTAGTGAAGCTGTGGTCCGTGTCACACATATTTTCGCATACGGCTGAATGTGCTCCGTATCTTATCGCATTCCTATGTTCATTATAACGTGTGTCTACTCGTCTTCCACTCTGTCCAATGTAATTAGCTTGACAACCGGTGTCTTGGCATGTAAGAGAATATACCCCTGACTTTGAATACGGGTCTTGTTTATTTAGATTACTATTTTGCAGGTGCCTACCGGTTGTATTGTTCGCTGTGTATGCTATTTTTATGCCTTGCTTTTTGAAAAGATTAGTGATTTTATATGTGTTCGTATTCACATAGTTGAAGCGCGCAATTTTTGTTCTCATTACGTCCGGTTTGGGAGTCGTTTTATCTTTATTTTTATGTTTGGCTATAATTTGGTCTATTTTGCTTGGCGGGAAATTGTTTTCCTTTGCTATTCGCTTAATGGTTCTTATTTCCTTATTATAGTTGTCCTTTAACATGGCTATGTTTCAAGCCCTGTGCACCATTGAGTTGAAACCCGCTAATTTGTGCGTACTGGGGTGATTAGACTGATTATCGATTGTATGCGAGGTTTGTGTGGCTTTCCGGAATATGGAATATGAAAGTTCGTTATCTTGACGTTCAATGGTTATGTCTAGATAGTTTATTTTTCGTTCTGTTTCGGATTCCTTAGTGAATTTGATTGAGTGGTGTAGGCTATTAATGGGTTGGAGAATTGTTTCTTCGCTTGTTAGTTCAGTATCGTAGATGCAAATTTCATCATCTACGTATCTTTTCCATATTACTATTCCCTTTGTTGAAGTCTCTTCTAAGAACTCATTTTCTAGTGCATTAATGAAGATGTCAGCGATTAGTCCTCTTAGTGGTGATCCCATCGCTAGGCCTTCTGTATGTGTGGACATTTTATTGTCGAATTGAAACACGTTTTGGCTGAGGACGACCCTCAGTAATCTCGCAATCTCTTCAGTTTCTTTTGCCGAATTGTTGGATTTTAAGTTGTACTATGTACTTTTTCTGCAATAAACCTAGGCCGGTATGCGTGGCAGTATTAAAGGTACCGGGACGTCTTCAATAGACCGGGCAGCGCTTAGTTCGAACGTCTTTTTAGTCCACGCGTGGCGAAGACAGTTCCACGGTCTTTAATATTTGTAGATCTTCCTGTGTTCAATAACCTACATTCTTATCTAGATTTGGCAACGTCACACAAATAAACATTGCACTGACCTCAGACAGAACATAGGAACAAAGGGGAGATAAAGGAAAATCCTGTTTCGTCCATTTGACACCCGGGTTTAGTCGACCACAACTGGTGATAGAGTGAACACGAAACTGCTCGAAGTCCCAGCCAGAAAGACAACCGGATAAGTATCAGCCTGTATTATTACAGTATAACCATAGTTGAATTTTACAACCATATAATCACTCCAAACAGACAAACTCCGGATTTCTATCACCATTTAGCATTTCACCTAACATTAGATATACTACATTTAGCATTCACCGACAGTTGCATTACCAATACTTCAACTAAATAATTGTGCATATTGTAAATATTTTCACCGGTATTCTCAAACATAGATGTTATATCCTAAGTGTAATGGATCTGATGATGATCGCTTGACGATCGAAACTGGTTATCCTATGGTTTTTAATAATTTCATGTAATTTATTTCAGGATTAGGGCATAACCCAGATCTTTTTGGGTACATTCGTGTTGACCGACTGAAAAGCACCAAACTTTTGTTTTAATGTGCAATGGTGTTAAACATTTTTGATCGACACGATGATGTGTGCAATAGTTATAATGATTCTCGATACGTTTAAGAAGGTTTATTGGTCACTATAATGGTGTTAATTGATTATCTATATCGGTGGATCTTACTTGGTATTTAAGAATACAGTACTAGTTGAAGTACTTGTCAAATTGAGCTAATGAGAGCCAATTATGGGAAGATTGTCTGTGGAATCATCAAAGAAATGTTTAAGGTAATAATCCATTTGTGAATGGAATGTGAATGACAGCTGTGGCGTGAATTATTGTTGAACCATATCATAGTGGATTTACGTGGTAATAATATGTTTTGTTAATGAGATAATGCGAAACACATGCTGAAAATAGTTGATTGGAAAAATATTTATCGAATCCAAATTTAAAGTTTAATTAACGATGCCAGCAGGGATGTTTTAGTCATCCTTATAAAATATAATAGAAATATAATAGAAATAGAATGTTTCTACCATCAACGACCGCTTTCCAAGGCACTATAAGCAGACGAGAACCAAAAGAGCAGACGTATGGTGGGAATTTTACAGCTCTGACGCGATAATGAATAGGGGGAGTGTTGGCAATATAGTTTCTGCCTTATCCTAGTTACCATATGTAACCGCTAGGTGGCAGTTCATACTATATTGTTGGAATACTGCAACTTCTTCTTTGCCTTTTATTCTGTGACACTGTTACTCTTAATAAAATAGTCACGCTGCTATAGTTATTGAATCTTTATTTACTTTTAGCATCTAGCTAACCACCATAAATATCGAACGGACTAACTACGAGTTGAGACATGTTGAAACCAAGTGTGCATGCCATGGTATCCATCATGCGGTCTGCACCAATAAGCGATTTCATGAACCCTGTGATTCGTGTGTGTGTGTAAACTGTGTGGTGTTCGGTGTGGCAGATACCACTTGCATTTTTGCAAAAATAGATCAAAATCATTGTATGATTACGCTAAGCAATAATGCACATTGTGTGCAAAAAGAATGGCAACTATGTAACCGAAATGAAGCTTTTCTTTTTTAAGACATTCTTTTCTTGTATGGCCATTGGCTGCAATAAATAAATATTATAAAATTGATAGTCTTCCTAGATTCAGTGCTTGGCTGATTTACACTGGATATGACCTAAATGAATTCTGCGAAATTTAATAATGAATAACAAGCAAATTTGGATGTTTATAGTGATAGATTAATTGAAGATACATTTAAGGGTGTAATACAGAATATGTACATTTGTAAATATGGAATTTATCATTAACGTGCAGTAATTTCTACCAAGGAATATTAATGATAATGATCCATTAGTTTCTTTTTCTTGGATCATTCTTGTTGTATATTATGTATTATAAATCTTATTTGAACAGCAGCATGGGTAAGTCTGATGGGACTGTGTGCAGCTTTTGATTAATCGATTTTCTCGATTCCTTTGAGACAGGATGTTACTTTCGATGACATTGCCTCTTTATAATGTCGTTTTTTAAAAAAATGGTATTTGATTTTAATCCAAGGCGTGATATTTTATAAAGGTGATGGAAGGTTGCGTTAAGAAGGCCATTGTTGGGTATTTTCGGGAGTTTCCCACACTCTTGAGATTTGTTTAATTAACTGGAATCTTGTGTTCTATGATCGTCTTTAATTGTTCATCGCTATGGTCCTTCTTAATGCTACCTTGTTAGGAATAAATTGTGCCTTATTACCCCATCTCTTTGTTGGTAGGATCTGGGGGTTTTTCTAGACGGCGATTTTCAGGTTCTACGATCCAGCTATCATCGTGGAATTTCAACAAGTATTGGTAGGTAATACGGGTACAGTTAGATGGCGCTCCAATGATTCAGGCGAGAATATGTTTGGAAAGCACCATATTTGGATGCCTCTACAGCGATCTGTGATTTCGTTGAGTGAACATCGGAAAATAATGGTAAACCAATATTTTTGGCACAAAATATTGGAATTCACTTTTGAACAAAGCAATTATGAGGGTACTCGATCTACGTGGTATACATGTAGAATTGCGACCATTATTTGATTTTGATTGTTTTTAAGTGGTGCCACATTCTTTTATACGTAACTAATGACTAGGTCTTGTTCAATGAAAGGTATTCTTGTAAGGCAAAGCTATTATTCTTCAGTGAAATTAATTTATAATCCATATTTAACGATTTTAGCAATGTGCAATGGTGTTAAACATTTTAGATCGGCACGGTGATGTGTGCAATAGTTATAATGAATCTCGATACGTTTAAAAAGGTGTATTGGTCACTATAAATGTGTTAATTGATTATCTATATCAGAGGATATTACCTGGTATTTAAGAATACAGTACTAGTTGAATTTACATGTCAAATTGAGCTAATGAGAGCCAATTGTGGGAAGATTTTCTGTGGAATCATCAAAGAAATGTTTATGGTATTAATCCATTTGCGAATGGATTGTTAATATCAGTTGTGACGTGAATTATTGTTGAACCGTATCATAGTGGATATACGTGGTAATAAAATGTTTGTTAATGAGATAATGCGAAACACATGTTGAAAATAGTTGATTGGCAAAATATTTATTAAATGCAAATTGATAGTTTAATTAACGATTCCAGCAGGGATATTTTACTCACCCTTATAAAATATATACTGTATGTAATGATTATTGGATGAATAGTCTTCTCAGCTTCAGTGCTTGGTTGATTTACACTGGATATGACTTAAATGAATTCAACGAAATTTAATACAGGATAACAAGCAAATTCGGATGATGATAATGATAGATTAATTGAAGATACACTAAAGGGTGTACGACAGAAGATGTACATTTGTAAATACGGAATTTATTATTAACGTGCGGTAACTTCTACCATGGAATATCAATGCTAATGATCCATTAGTTTCTTTTTCTTGGATCATTCTTGTTGTATATTCTGTATTATACAGTAAACGTGATTTGAACAGCAGCACTGGTAAGTCCGATGGGACTGTGCGCAGCTTTTGAGCAATTGATTTTCTCGATTTATTTGAGACAGGATGTTAATTTTGAACACATTGCCTCTTCTGTAATGTCGTTTTTGAATAAATTTTCTTATTTGATTTTAATCCAAGGAGTGATATTTTATAAAGGTGATGGAAGGTTGCATTAAGAAGGCCATTGCTGGGTGTTTTCTGGAGTTTCCCACACTCTTGAGATTTTTTTATTTTACTGGAATCTTGGTTTCTCTGACCATCTTTATTATTTTATCGCTATGGTCTTTCTTAATGCTACCTTATTAGAAATAACTTGTGCCCTATTATCCCATCTACTTGCTGGTAGGATCTGGGGGTTTTTCTAGCCGGGAATTTTCAGGTTTTACGATCCAGCTGTCATGGTGGGATTTCAACAACTATTGGTAGGTAATACGGGTACAGTACTGACGCCTTATTTTAATTTTCGTTGGAGAAAAATATTTAATTTGATCCCAATGATAAGTTCTAACATGGAAACTTTATTCCTGCAAAGTGCCACAAAGCTTGTTTTGTCGTTGAGGACAGGCTAGGTCACGTGACAATTGCATGATGGGAAGTCAGAAATGGTCACCTTGACACGCGCAACATTATCCCGCGAATTATTAGCATCAGAGAGGGAGGAATATTGTGATTGGGTGATTACGATTGACCAATTAGGTGAGGTTTTATGGAAGAGAAAAAGCTGCTCATGTAGTAATTGATTTCATATTATAATTACTCTCAGTACCTCTACATAACAATGTTATACGTAAAAGAAATGTAGAAATGAAAGGATAAAATTGTCATTATTCTTATTTAAAAGACAAACACTCACAACGATAAACAATTGCATTCAGCAGTTTACCGCGTCAAGTTCCCGCGAGTTAAAGAAAATGGAGAAATAGAAGTCCGGGTGGGAGAATGCAAGGAAGGATAGTGGCTCCTTTCGTTGGAATGTCGGGGAGTAAAGTTGTGTCGGAAATTGTTCGAACCCAGAACGGACCAATTTTACCGAGTGCGGGAGTGCTTAACAGTGAGCAAGGAAGCGGTGACGGTCAGGTGATAGCAGGGCCGGACTCTGTCTGAGGTCAATCATTAAGTGTGCATTTAGAATTAACGATACGTGTGTGAACTTCGAAATGAGACTAGTATCTAGTTCGACATATTGAAAGAAGATTATAATAGTGCAATAAACTTTCGGCATAGAAAACTATGGATAATTGCGGCAGCTAACATAAACATTTTACGCAGTTCGCCGAGAGGAGAATTTGTATTTGAAGTGTTGTAGAGGCCATGGGCGAAGGGCTCTTTAGGGGCCTTAACCCGCCATCGGTAGCGTTGTCCTCACTTACGCGAGAGGTATCGTGTATAGGCGCTCCCTAACATTAGCTTGGTATATGATTTAGTGCTTACACGGGCTCTTCTTGGCATTTAGAATAAATTATACTAGTCTTTGGTTATTTATTTATATATCTACTGTCGACCAAAGTATTATGTGTACTCGAGTTTGAAGGTTGTTTGTGAAGTAACCAATAGACCTACATAAAATCCAATAACATCATCATTTTCGTCGTTCTATTTTACGTTAGTTCATGTAAGGTTGGAATTTTTAATTTGTATTTTAATATTTTTTGTCGCAGTTGGAACACAAAAAGTGCACGTTTAGCGTGTTTCAACCATGCGTCACATTTAAGAATTATTATCTCAAACACCCGTCATCAGATCGAATCCAAATTTTAACACAATATACATTGGAATGTTGTATAACTATTTTATTAATTTCAAAATTTTGCGTGTCCAAGAAAAAAAGTTGTTATCATTTTTGTAAGGTAACTTTTTCTCGGCTCGGGGTGGTTAGAAAATGTAGTTCTTTGACGCGATGTAATCCTTATACATCAAAAAGTTATGATGTATGACTGTGAAATATGTAAATTAACTCTCTTATTTAATATCGGTTTGTATTTGTAGGCGGAAATAACACATCGTTCACCTGCTACCCGCTCCAGGTAAAGCTGTACAGCGTTGCTGTGATGGAGCCCATCACTTCCGAGCGAGGCACGCCGTGATGCATGATGGGCTCCATTTCGGCAATTGCTCGCGTACTAAAAAGCCTGTCAGTGACTCGGTGGTCGGCACGATATGACGCTTGTCAAGATCTGAGGGAAGGCTGGTGTGGCATCGTGGCAGCTCTTGAGAGTATAGCTTACACGAAGACAGAAATCAAAAGGCAAACACTCGACGTGAAGCCCAATGCATCTTAAGCAATATCCTACAATTAGAAACTGCTTTCCTAGTTGTTTTCTGGAGTACCATTATAAAAAGACTTAATACTGTCAGCCAGAAGCTCCAAAAAGTTAGCACTAATTTGAGCACTGTGGTAGAATATTACGCATCGTTAGCGGAATTTGTGCAAAGTTTAAGAGATAATTTCGAAGCCTATGAGAAAGAAGCCAAAGAATTAAGCGGTATTGCTCAATATTCCTACGACTTAAAGAGAAGACCGGAACGAAAGACTAGGAATGATGAGACAAAGCAAGGAGAATATGTACCGTCAGCGTATTACGAATAATGTTAGGATTGTAATTTGTAATGTAATTTCGTTTGGTTGGCAAACCATGTTCGAGTGTTTTTTGTTCAACAGTGTGTGCGGCAGTTGCCAAGATCCGTTGTTGATGTCTGTTCTGCAATAAAGATATGTGTAATAACTTATGATTTGAAGACCCTAATTCCAACATCTGGCGAGAATGTATTTTATGTAATTCTGGATGTACTAAGTGCTGAGCTTAAGAGGCGAAGTGAGGCTTACAAAGTCCTCCATAAGAGATTTTATTTTCTAGAAAACCTGTTAGACCTAGATGGACCAATGATTAAAAAAAAAATCCCTGACGAACGGTAGTTCTCGTTGTGCTTGAGGCAGGCCCCGATATGTCTTCATTCATGTTTTTATTCTGCACTTTAATTTCTCTAAAATATATTGCAGGAATATATGCAGTTGGCCTTATTTGTATTTTAGAGGCGCTTTGTTCAATTTAAAATGTCGTTCGTACCAATGCTCTTCATGCGTTTTAAAATTAGTGTGTGTTCTACTATGTTTTTACTATATTTCGTTCTACCGCAGTTCATTCAGTTACAGCAGTAAATAATGTTTTTATTTTTGAAGCTACTCTTCTTTTTTGTTGTATGATTTAGGGCTAGACATTATTTTTGGAAAGGGTATTAATAAAGTGTTTTGGTTGCATAAAAGTTAAACTGTTTCATGTAGTTTTACTCCAAGCTTATTTTTATTGAATTGACTATGTTTTCCCTGCGTAAAAATTCAAGAATAAACTTATGCCGTCATCCATATATCTGTTTATTCCTTTTTTCCGAACCTTACCTCATGCAAGTGGCTATGCCTTATCATAAAAATCGGGTGGGGGGGCTCAAGTGAGGAGGGGCGATCAATGGAGAGGTGCCTATAGCGTAACTTTGGGTAAATCCGGCCCTGCCTGTTTCGTCTTAAAATTACCCCAATCATAACTTATGGACTAGAGACAATTTGGCTACATCTGACGAAGAGAAATTAGGAAGAAATAGAAAGAGTCAAAGCCACTTTCCTGAAAAGAACATTGTGCCTGTCGAAATTCACACGGTCTCGCCTCACCTACGTGCTAGCAAGAGAGCAATTTTTCATCGAAGATCTTCGCCTTAACCTATTGCTACCATCAACCGCCGCCTACATAGAACTTGTACAAGAACTCAATGCAAAATGGCAAGACATATGGCTAACGTTCTTTTCAACAGATGCCATGATTTACGGAGAATGGACTCAAGTTGGATATGAACTACGGCATGTAGTGACGCGATACACCGTGCATGGTTTCCATCACCGGATATCCCAGACTGAGAAACGCCACGACCCGGACGAAAACTGCTGGTGTAAACTGTGTGGGACAACCTGAGACCGTTATCACCTGCTTTTGTGCTCCAAAAGGAAAGACTCGGTGACAGATTTCTGCAATGACTGAATGTGTGGTCGTAGTATGGTTATTGTATGCACGGTCGTGTGTATATTTCTTTTGGCAGTTAGCTGCATTTATTAAATTATTATAATCTCACCCGATAGGTTTTGCTTACAACAGGAACTTCGTTTGAGCCATTGTAACCAGACAGTAAGAGTAACAAAATATCAGTATAAGTCACAGCTGTATCAGAACTACGACTGACTAAATCGAATGGGGCAAGCAGGTCGAGCCCCGACTTTTGGATAGCATCAGCTATTGAGATACCACAAATGGACAATATGGAACGTGATAATTGCAAGTCAGCTTTAGAACTTTCAATGATATGCAGTTCGATAGATTGTGGGTAGATATGGAAGCCGACACGAGACTTTTAAGTACGTGTTCGATTGGACGATGTAATGGAGAAATCACTGGAATTGGAACCGTAATGGAACCGACCAGGAGGTCCATCGCTCCAAGAGCATTTAAAAGTGTAAGCTAAGATTTCACTTACATAGTCTATGGTATTTGGAAATTTTCATTTTGAAGAAATATCAACACAATTTTTTTTTTTTTCGTTTGCATTTAGCAAACCTGAATTTATTGAGGGGTGTCTTGAACACTAGTTCTTCGATTTTTAGTCTACGGACAGTGTCACGTAGCTTTGGTTAGATTTTCTATTTTTCATCACGGTCATCAGCCGTGGGATGTTCCAAGTAATTTATTTATTTATTTATTTTGAGTAATGAATGTTGTTTCTCGTCTAAAGATTTCGAGCTTCGATATTTCAAGTGGTTTTAGTCCACATTTCCAGTATTGGAAGCATTATAATGATAATAAAATAATTTTTCATAATAATAATAACAATAATAATAATAATAATCATGTTTTCTGAATAACTAATATTTATAAATAATACCTTGTTATGTACAATTATATGTTTGGAATAGAGAATTGTAGGGTTTTGAACCGCTTAATTCATTTATGCAATGGTTAAATGCATGCTCATATCTAACGGAAATAATGATTTAAAAAATAATGGATAATGTTTAACATTCGGATAGTTGCGTGAGATAAATAGTGTTTTTACGACACGGAAGGCAGTCGAAAAGACCAAAGGAAGCCTGTATAATGTAGGGTTTTGTTGAGTTTATATAAATGAGGAATATTATGGTCAAGTCATTCGATGACTATTTTGAACAGGGGTAAACACGAGTAAAATGTACACTTGAGATGATGATCTAATTGGTACAACTTATTGGAGGAGCAATGAAGCTTCCTAGCGGAACAAGCATGTGGCTCGATGAAAAAGTATTTGAAAAAATGTGGGAAGAAGTGTGAATTTAGTTATCCAGTCGTGAGCTAAATAAATATGAATAATAAATGCTATAATATGTTGCGTCTGCCACAAGGATGGTTGGACAGCCAATAATAATGAATTTAATGAGTTTAATAATTATAAACGAATAATCTGTTGAATCAACCCCAATTATTATTATCAAAGATCACTAATGATTACAGTAAATTCTTGTGTCAAGTCAAGATTTTTCCTATTTATTTGTCAATGGAACTATATTTGAATATACCCTAGCTTTGCCGATGCCTTGCCGCTTATCGAGATGATAATAATATTGGAAAATTTAAACCGAAGGAATGAGTGAGTACGAAATAATATTATATTGATGATTTCCTAATTAGAAACCATTTGTAAATTATCTAAAGGAAATTTTTGTTTTATTTAAACATGTTGAACGAGTTTCATAACTCGTGTGAAGGAAATAATTCACTGGTAAAATTTTTGGTGGATGTGTTTAATTATGAAATGATTAAATGAAAAAATTATTTGTATGAAAAATAAATCGACTGATATTTTCAATGATAGAAAATAATAATATATTTGCATACTGAAAGGAAATAAGCAATGATTGGAATTTATGGTCAAATGTGACAAGTGATTTGTAATTAAAATCAGGTGATGGAATAAATCTTGATGAGGATCACATTTCTTTTGAAATCCTTGGGATATTTCCATAGTTGGTGGTGTGATATGATATTTTAATCAACCTACATGAACGTTGGGATTCATAATAACCACCCACGTAAGTTTAATTTTAACTTCTCATTGTAATTATTTTTGATATAAATTTATATGGAAGGAGAGGGTATGTTATTATGTTTATATTCAATTGGAGCTAATGGAAGATTTTCGATGTACGAATACTATAAATTTAACGCGAGGGCAAGATTGAGCAGGAAGCCGAGATTTTAAGTCATTTAGCGAGGCAGAGTAGATGTCGCAACTCAAGTTATTCTCGACCAACTGTACAGCGGGGCGCTTTCCCAGAATTGGAGCAGACAAGGACTGACGCCTCTCTGAGGCGCTTTTCCGCGAACTTGGTTCATGTGAGGTCAAGCTTACTGAGGACAAGAGAAACTAGGCTTTCGACGTACAGCATATCCTTATTTGGCTATAAGACCTGCAATTCCCAGAATCGGAGCCACGCTACCCCTGAGCAAATCAGAACGTTGACGACAACCCAATTTGATGGAGTGGGGGACTTGGGGTCAGCATCGCAAGAAGAGATTGGCCTACGACCACGTGTGATGGGTGCTGGAGAGAGGGACATCGAGAAGTTTTAAAAGACTCAACCCGGGGACGGAGAGTCACTCCATTTGATTCTTTTTCTTTTATCACACTCGATTATCATGTTGACGGTCAGTCTAGTCTACTTTTGGGCATCACTGAGCTTATAAACTATTACAGTTGCAGTATGCTGGGAACATATCTCGTTCACGCATATTGATGATAACAGTTGTGTCTTTGGCTGTTGTCATAAATGGGATTCTTGAAGCTAGTACTTCATCTCACGCAACGCTATAATTTTACATGTCAAGAATTTTCAAGAATATGTTGGCGATCTCGTACAGAAGACAACAGATTTGCTCGAGGCTGAGCATTTCCGACCATGAAGTCAGCACTGGTGAGCGTAGATGACATTATGCCATATCTCTCTGTTTTTCTTTAAAAAATAATCAATCTTTCTTTGGGCAAAGTAACTGTAAATTCATTTTAATTCTGCAATAAGTTAAAGTAATATGTCTCCGCTTCGTCTTGATTTAGCCCCCACGTTAATAGTAAAGTCTACGTCTTCCATCAGCATGTGTTTTAAAGGTGATCTTTTTATTATAATTAAATTCAATTTCATTAAATTCAGTTTCCGTGTTTAATTCTTGTAGATAGAATTAGCTATAATACCGATCCTGTCCTCTCTTAGTATATATAATTTGGTTAGAAGCTGGATGTTTCCCCACGAGCTGAGTTAAAGAAAGTCTATATAGCTGAGGTAAATAATGGTAAGTCTGATTATAGGTATATTTCGATGTCCTAATGGTAATTGGACACGATGGCGCCCACCAGGTATAAATGTCTATAGTGGTTTCACCACAGTACTTCAGGTGAATGACCATTACTTATAGTTGTCCAACTGTGGAACTTGTTGTGGTGCAGATTCATTCCCATCAGGAGATAATAACCATCACATTTGTACGCCCAACGTGAGGCCAAAAACCAGTGGTATTTATAGAGAGAGGAAAGTTTTTTTTATTTCTGTGCAGTGTGTGTTTTTGGGGGATATATATATACTTTGTTCTGTGTCAACAGGTCGGGTGAAGAGGAAAATATGAAACTTAGAAGCGGTCAGGTTACGAGTGGTGAGGAGAGAGAGAGGAATGTTGAAGCTATAAATGAGGGCAGTCCGGAGGGAACGAGCTCAATGGAAATAACGGAGGTATTTCCAAAGAGTGGAGCTGATAAGGAAAGTGTTCAGAGTTCTAGTGAGGGGATTATGGCCTTACTCATGCAAATTAAAGTGATGTAGATACTACTAAGAAAGAAATTAAAGAGGAGATGAAGGTAAATAATATTGAAATCAATAATTATTTGGATGCTACTAATTCTAAATTGGAAGCGATTAATTCTAAAATGGAAGCGACTAATTCTAATTTGGAAGCGACTAATTCTAAATTGGAAGCGACTAATGTTCAAATGGAAAATGATAATAGAGCAATTAACATTTAATTAGATAAGTGTAGGGCGGAAAATAATAATAAAATTGAGCAGTTAAACAAACGAGTAGACAAGGTATTGGAAATTACCGAGGAGGTGCGTAGGGAGTGTGAGAAAATGAAGGAAAAGTGGTCGGAGTTCAGAGAAACGATAGTGGAAGAAGTTGAGAAGAAGATTGAAATTATAGAAAATAAAGTAGACATGATTAGGCATCAGGTGGTAAAGAGTGTGCAGGAAGTAAGGGCAGAGATTCTGGAACATAATAAGAAAGAAGATAAAAAGACTAGAGAAAAATAGGATTGGAGATAGGTAAAGTAAGGAAAGCATTAAGCAACAGGTGGTAAAGAGTGTGCAGGACGTAAGGGCAGAGATTCTGGAACATAATAAGAAAGAAGATAAAAAGACTAGGGAAAAAGTAGGATTGGAGATAGGTAAAGTAAGGAAAGCATTAAGCAATCAGGAAATTAGGATGCAAAGAGTAATAGATTATGAGAATTTGCAAATTAGGGACAGTTTTAAAGCAAGTATAGAAGTAGTTAGTATGAGATTAGCGAAAGTGGAGAAGCGGATGTTAGGCCACAATCAGAAAGAAATAGTTACAGAACATGAAGGGCAGAATGCTGGAGTCAGGAACTCGAGCAGTAAGAGAAAAAAAAACAGAATAAAAGTGATTTAGTAGAAGAAATGGTGCAAGGTGGTAGCATAGGCGTTGAGGGGAGGCAGGAAGATAGAAATCATAGGGGTAGAAAGAAAGTGCAGAATAATGGTAATTTCTTAGAGGAGATGAAAACCAGACTGAAAGAAAGAGAGAAAGAACATAGTGAGGGGTGGATGGAAATAGTAGCCGAGATGGACGGGACAAGAGGAGATGAAGCGAACTGTAAGGTCACCATTGATAGGTGTAGTACAGAGGAAGGGGAAACAATAATATTAAGGAGAGAAGAGAGAGAGTGACGATAAAAAGAGAAAGAGATAAAGTAGGTAGTGCGAAGGAAGTAATAATCACAAGTAGAACATTTATGTAGCGTTGCAGTACGGTAGATTGTGTCGCCAACCGGTACTCTTATGTATATTGTAATAATTCTGACCTAGATGTGAAAAGTGATTTACTAAGGGAGTTAACAGATGTTCAGGAAGTGAGTGTAAAATTTTATATCCTGTGGCCAAAGTCTATGTGTCTGGGGCGTCCGTTTTTGCATTATTTGATTCAGGATGCGCACGGAGTTCTTTGAGTGCAATTTTTTATTCTAAAATGAAGGAGAGAGGTACCATTTTTGAGGAGATGCCCATTAAATCTACTTATGTTATTACTGCTGTTGGGAAGAGGTCCCATTTAATTTCTAAACAAGTACTGGTTGAGTTAGAAATTGACGGTCACATTGAGAGGCTGGCCTGTTTAATTATACCGAACCTAGTACACGAACTGATCGTTGGTTCAGATTGGCTTAGTAGATATTCAGCTCAGTTATGCTATGAACAAGAGTGTGTTAAGATGAATTGGAACAAAAAGGAAATAATTATACCGTTTAACAACACAGGTAAGCAGTGTGGAGTGACGTCAGAGGCGTGTACGTTGAGTACGGTGGTGTCGGCCAGTAGTGTCGAGGAGGTCGGTCAGGTATCTACGGGAATAGAACCTGTACCATTATTTTTTGTGGGTAATGTGCAAACGTACAGGTCTTTAGAAGATTCCTTGCGGGTTGCATCATTTAGTGATGAGTTAGGAGAGCAATGAAGTGTTCAACTTTATAAAGTGTTGCTAGACAACAAGAGGATTTTTGAGGAGAGAATTGACAAGGCCAATTGTTACACACATACGTTAAACGTGCATAATTATTCTGTGTTCGTTAGACATAGATATCCAGTTCCTTTTCGGTATCAAGAGGCAGTTCAACAGCAAATAGATCTGATGCGAGAAGATAGCATGATTGAATACCCTAATAGCCAGTATGTAAATTCATTTATAACGGCCCTTACAGCAGAAGGGAAGGTCAAGTGTCATGTAGAGGTACGCTCATTTTAAATTAGCACTTTAGTGAAAAGGTAAGATTTATAGTGTCAAAAAGGATTCTTAAAAACGAGGAAGGTACACAACTATACGGAACGTACAATATTAATAGTCTGAGGAGATACATATCATCAGGATATGAGAGATGGTGTACTGTGTACAGAAGTGTAAAATTTGGTAAGTTTTATTTTTTTATGAAATAATAATAAACAGTTTACGTGTGACAGACATTCTGACTCAGGTAAGGTGACGTCAGAGCTGTGTATGCAAGAGGGTGTTGAAGAACACATAATTAGCTCTGGTCAGACAAGACAGGACGAAGGTGTTTGTCTCAATCAGATAAGAGACAGGACCAAAGGTAACGGTGTACATAATATGTCATATTAAGCGTACGGCTGTTGACCTGAATTTAGGGAGAAGTAAACATTTAAAGAGATGGACTAATTGGGATTCCAGCACTGAGATACGGGTATTTATGAAGTGTACACAACAGGTAATGTGACACGAGATATATTTAAAGGGATACTTTTTTGATATAACATGCACAGAAATATTAATCGGATTATAGATACTTCTATATTTTGTATTTTCTTTCAGTAGTACTTTGCATGTAAATTCTTTACAGAGAATATGGCATGGGGTCAGAAACGTTTCACCGGACGTGTGAAAGTGTCGTAACGTAAAGTTACAGTGTGATCTCGTGTTGGTATAAAGCATAATGATTTGAATTCTGGAGAAGTGAGATTTATAACACTTGTATTGAGTGAATTTCCAAGAAGTCTCAATCAATTTTTCACGTATAGAATGAAGGAAACCCCAGAAAACGGAGAATAAACCTATCATGCGATAATATGAAGGCAACACAAGAAGTATCTCGTGTACAGTGTTGTTTTTAGGGTCTATCAACATATTTATTATAACTAGCGGCATATACTGCAAACTGTTAAAAAAAACTTGTATAGACACGATGTGCCAGATCAATGAATAAACACTGATATGAAGGACCAAGGAGAGGGGAATTTGTATTTAAGGGTGATTTAGATGTGTTTTTTGTGAAGGGTTATGTATATATATGTGTATTACTTGTTTGTTGTTGTTTTTGGTGATGTGTCTTTAGTTTATCGTATCGATTTTACCTAGCAAATTCGCACGAGAAACTGGAGCGAATGGGATATTTCCATAGTTGGTGGTGTGATATGATATTTTAATCAAACTACATGAACGTTGGGATTCATAATAACCACCAACGTAATTTTAATTTTAACTTTTCATTGTTATTATTTTTGATATCAATTTATATGGAAGGAGAGGGTATTTTATTATGTTTATATTCAATTGTAGCTAATGGAAGATTTTCGATACACGAATACTATAAATTCAACGCGAGGGCAAGATTGAGCAGGAAGCCGAGATTTTAAGTCATTTAGCGAGGCAGAGTAGATGTCGCAACTGAAGTTATTCTCGACCATCTGTACAGCGGGGCGCTTTCCCAGAATTGGAGCAGACAAGGACTGACGCCTCTCTGAGGCGCTTTTCCACGAACTTTATTCATGTGAGGTCAAGCTTACTGAGGACAAGAGAAACTAGGCTTTCGACGTACAGCATTTCCTTATTTGGCTATAAGACCTGTAATTCCCAGAATCGGAGCCACGCTACCCCTGAGCAAATCAGAACGTTGACGACAACCCAATTTGATGGAGTGGGGGACTTGGGATCAGCATCGCAAGAAGAGATTGGCCTACGAACACGTGTGATGGGTGCTGGAGAGAGGGACATCGAGAAGTTTTAAAAGATTCAACCCGGGGACGGAGAGTCACTCCATTTGATTCTTTTTCTTTAATCACACTCGTTTATCATGTTGATGGTCAGTCTAGTCTACTTTTGAGCATCACTGAGCTCTTAAACTATTACAGTTGCAGTATGCTGGGAACATATCTCGTTCACGCATATTGATGATAACAGTTGAGTGTTTGGCTGTTGTCATAAATGGGATTCTTGAAGCTAGTGCTTCATCTCACGCAACGCTATAATTTTACATATCAAGAATTTTCAAGAATATGTTGGCGATCTCGTACAGAAGACAACAGATTTGCTCAAGGTTGAGCATTTCATACCATGAAGTCAGCACTGGTGAGCGTAGATGACATTATGACATATCTCTCTGTTTTTCTTTCAAAATTAATCAATCTTTCTTTGGGAAAAGTAACTGTAAATTCATTTTAATTCTGCAATAAGTTAAAGTAATATGTCTCCCCTTCGTCTTGATTCAGCCCCCACGTTAATAGTAAAGTCTACGTCTTCCATTAGCATGTGTTTTAAAGGTGATTTTTATTATAATTAAATTCAATTTCATTAAATTCAGTTTCCGTGTTTAATTCTTGTAGATAGAATTAGCTATAATGCCGATCCTGTCCTCTCTTAGTATATATCAGTTGGTTAGAAGCTTGATGTTTCCCCACGAGCTGAGTTAAAGAGAGTCTATATAGCTGAGGTAAATAATGGTAAGTCTGATTATAGGTATACTTCGATGTCCTAATGGTAATTGGACACGATGGCGCCCACCAGGTATAAATGTCTATAGTGGTTTCACCACAGTACTTCAGGTGAATGACCATTACTTATAGTTGTCCAACTGTGGAACTTGTTGTGGTGCAGATTCACTCCCATCAGGAGATAATAACCATCACATCCTGACATAAGGATTAGGTAAATAAACTAAAATATGTGAGCTCATGTTCGTCAAATATTTATGTTCGTAATGAATTTAACAGATGAACAATTTTTCCCCAAGAATCTTGACAGTAATTCCATTTTATTCTTGGATAGTGAAAGAGAAAGATTATTAAATCTTGTAAATAGTGAAACACATGCGTCAGGACTGGCATTTTACCTGAACAGCCTGATGTGTAAATAATCTTCGATAATATAAAATCTATGCCAAATGGACTAATAAATTTTGGTCATTGATCCATTTATTAGTGTATCTTCAAGTGTTGATATTTCAATTATTTCTTTTTGTGTGTGTGGATTTTTATTTTCACTCTCATTTACTATTTTTGCATTTTTCTTCACTTTAAATTTTAACGTAAATAAAATTAGATTTTAGGAAATTGTGCTATTTTCATATTCTCCCTTCTATCCTTATTGTTGCGTCGAACCAGAAATCAGTGAAGCAGGTTAGATCTAGTATTGTGTTTTTATTTCACCCAGTTTGGCACCCTGAGATATTTTTGAGTCTCGTGCTAACTGATTTTCGGTGGCATGCATATGTGGTAGTTGGGCTTCGGTCTAAACGGGCACAATACGAGTTAACAGCTTGTTATCTCTCATTCCGAGGTGAAACCCTAATATGCATGGACTATATGGCTGCTTCACTTCACCAAGTTAGAGATATTCTCCAACCCTTAGCGTTCCTTCAAAGAAACTCAGCGATACACAGAAGAACTACTCGACTTATGACAGAGAACTTCTTGCTGTGTATTGAGCTGTCATACATTTCAAACATATGCTAGAAGGTAGAGAATTCCTAATCTACACGGATCATATACCTTTGACGTTTATGTTTAATCAGCGACCCGACAAAGCTACCCCTCGGCAACTACGCCACATGAGCTTTATGGGGAAGTTCACCACTGATATTAGGTATGTGGAAGGAACAAATAACTCGGCTGCTGACGCTTGTTCTCGAATTTCTTCCATCAGTATTCCTTTATGCTTTACTACGGAGGAGATTGCCAACGCTCAAGCTACAGGTGAGGAATTGAAACATCTGCAGCAATCATGCGCATGTTCTCTAAATTTCCAGGTGTTTCCTTTACCCAATAACCATGAACATATTTGACAATTCCATCGGCAAGCTCTGACCAATCATCCCTACTGCATTTCGACATCGCATATTTGAGTCCATCCGCAACCTGTCACATCCTGGGGTAAAAGGATCGATCAAACTCATCCAACGACGATATGTATGGCCGTCGATGGAAAAGGATATTAAGTTATGGGCATCATTATGCGACCGTCGCCAGCGAGCAAAAGACTGGCGTCATTCATACAGCGCTATCGGCCTATATGAGCAAGTCACAGAACGATTCAGCCATGTCAACATTGACATTGTTGGACTTCTTCCATCATCCGAAGGTTACTCATATGTACTCACCATGATCGACCGGTTCTCATGGTGGCCTGAAGCAGTTCCAATAAAAGACATTACCGCAGAAACAATTGCATCCACCGTACTCTTAAACTGGATTGCCCACTTCGGACTTCCCAATACAATCACTATTGATCGCGGATGACAATTTGACTGTGAACTCTTCAGATGTCTCACGCAATCACTTGGCGTCCAACATAATTATCAAAAATACAGCATACCACCCGGCAGCAAATGGGAATATTGAACGCTGGCATCGGCAATTGAAATCATCTCTGAAAGCTCACCTAACATGTGACTTGGTCCCCAAACTTCCATTAGTTCTCCTAGAACTGAGATCTTACATCCCCAATCACCACACAAATCCAGCAGAAATGACCTATGGAACACCAATTAAACTACCTTCAGACTTCTTCAATGGACCTTCAAATACGGAAGATATTCCAACTTTCTTATACAAGTTGAAAGAACAAACCAGGACACTTCAACCTGTGCAATCAGAGCGCCACTCTGGCAACTAGATATTTGTTCACCCAGAACTAATGAAGTGTGAATACGTGTTTATTCGGCAGGATGGATACCGACGCCCTCTGCAACCAGTGTACAACGGACCATATCGTGTTCAGTCAAGGAATAACAAACATTTCAATATCGACACTCCATCAGGCTCACAAACAGTGTCCATAGATCGACTTAAGCCAGCATTCCTTCTTAAGGAACTCCAATCAACATTGACAACGGACACTGCCGCAACATCTCCACGTCCGGATCCAGCAACTCCTCTGAAACATTCTGAGCCTCGTCCCAGTGTCACCACAAGAGTTGGCAGACGAGTGACATTCCCTCGTCTCTTCCTTAGCGTTACCACTGGGGAGGGAGTATCTGGAGGCCATGAGCGAAGAGCTCTTTGGAGGCGTTTTGTGTGCTTTTTTTTCTGTTGACATTATAAGATTGGAAGAAAGAATAAAAGGTTTCCTAGTCACCAGCATCAGATATAATTTATTATATTAAAGTACCGAACCTAGATGGATATTAAAGTACCTAAAGACTCGGTCACACAGGAGCGTGGACTGTCCACGCGAACGAACGACCGCAGTCCGCCGCGGACTAGGGTGATCAAATAGAATGCGGAGAAATCAAGGAGAACCAGTGTGAAAGCACTCTCGATCAAGTGCGCATTACATTGCTTTCTGCTCGTGGTGTTTTAATTAACATTTTAATTCATCGTGTCCAGCAGTTCCTCTGACGAAGAAGAATTGCTTCTTATGTTGGCATTGAGACGAAAGAGAGTATGGGTTCACGAAATTAACGAGAAAAGAGAGGAATATGGGGAGTTTCACAGATTATGCCGGGAACTGTTCTCGTTTGAAGACAGGTTCTTCATGTATTTTCGAATGTCTCGAGAACAATTTCTGACATTACGTATGCTCCAAGAACCAACCATTTCCAAGCAAACCACTAACTGGAGGAGACCCATTTGTGCGAAGGAAAGTCTAGCCATCTGTTTAGGGTAAGTAATAATGAAGCATAAATTTATTTTTCACCCATACTTATTTTTCAAGAAAAAAATATACTTGTGCGTTCTCGTGTGAAATTCATATTGTACTGACAAAAGTTTAGATGTATCCTACAATACTAAAAAATAGACTAAACAAAACATGCAAAACAAAAGGAACTAAATTCTCAATTTTTTTTTTCAAGGTAAGAAAGACCTGTCTATCTCGCCCATAAAAAGATATGGACCTATCTTTATTAGTTTTCTTACAAAAGGTACCAAAGTAGTTAAAAATGTTAAAATGTTAAACTGAGAATTAACGATTCAATTAATAATGTTTGGGGGCAGATGACCTCGCTGCTCCACCCCTTAAACAATATTTCTTCAATACGTCAGTGTAAAATCGCAGTGATTATAATATCAATTAATTTTTCTGTTTCTTCTGCCATGTTTTCTGTTTTGTCCTCTTCAGACCGTCGCGAACTTTGTAAGAAAACACAACTGGTTCGCCGACCGCCGCGGACAAGACTATCTGTCTATCTATCTATCTATCGTATGGCTTTTAGTGCCGGGAGTGTCCGAGGACATGTTCGGCTCGCCTGAGTCTGTAGCTGCTTACAGCGGACACCCTAAAGGGTGAGCTACAAGTACCGTTCAATTTCAAGTAGTTCCAACTTTCGCCACCAGATATCAATGATACCTAGTGGTGAACGTTGGAACTTTGATAGAGCGTTCTGACGAAATCTAACCTAACAAATTTTGCTTTACACAAGTTTAGTCTGTGAAAGGATCTTTTACATGCCATAAATCTATGACATGATGGAACCGCCGGCTTTACTTCCCCTCCGAAGGAAGGCATACTGAAGGATTTTAACGCTCTTAAAAAATCCGACGACTTCGGCCGGGTTTGAACCCGCTATATTGGGCATAGCAGTTTCAGCATGCTACCGACTACGCCACCGAAGCCGCTGCGGACAAGACTGAGCCACGTCGGCAGACCGCGTTCGGTTTGGCCAGGACCTTCTATACTACCGGACCTGACACTGCAATCCAAGATGGCCGCCGTAGTTGGTGGTCGGACATCAAACGCCTGACGTGTGTCACAATCCAACACAACACAAAGTAACATCATGACGTGATTTTGTCTGCTGTTAATTCATTTTATGGGCTTGGGACATCTTGGTCATCAGCCCCGTGCAGTTGTGTGTGGGTTGAATTCCTCCGATTACGTGATGAATGTAGTAGTGTGTGTAGCTGTGTAAGGGACAGGCATGGGGAGGTGCCCTAGGAGTCGAAGTAAGGTACCACCAGAGTTTCATCAGGAAAGGAATAAAATAAAATAATGTTGAGGCCCACAGGAGAGATCTGCAGAATATCTTGGCTGAGTGAACAGGGAAAGTTGTAAATGTTCCTGTAGGAATTTCAATCCCATTTTAGTAAGTTACATATTATTCGGGGCATGTTTGCCATCTCTTGATGAATGCAGTACATTTGCATTTTTCTGTTGGCACAGGCTAAAGTAAAATGAGGCTTTTCGTCGATGTCTCAGTCTCACTCATGGCTGTGATTATTTGGAAGCTACTGAGGTATGGGTGGTGCTTAGTAATGACATTCAGGGCACAGTCAGTGTCTGTTGACACAGGCTAGAGTATCACCGATGTCTCAGTCTCACTCTTGGCTGTGATTATATGGAAGCTACTGAGGTATGGGTGGTGCTGAGTAATGACATTCAGGGCACAGTCAGTGCCTGTTGGCACAGGCTAGAGTATCACCGATGTCTCAGTCTCACTCTTACTGTGATTATATGGAAGCTACTGAGGTATGGGTGGTGCTGAGTAATGACATTCAGGGCACAGTCAGTGCCTGTTGGCACAGGCTAGAGTATCACCGATGTCTCAGTCTCACTTATGGCTGTGATTATATGGAAGCTACTGAGGTATGGGTGGTGCTGAGTAATGACATTCAGGGCACAGTCAGTGCCTGTTGGCACAGGCTTGAGTATCACCGATGTCTCAGTCTCACTCATGGCTGTGGTTATATGGAAGCTACTGCGGTATGGGTGGTGCTGAGTAATGACATTCAGGGCACAGTCAGTGCCTGTTGGCACAGGCTAGAGTATCACCGATGTCTCAGTCTCACTCTTGGCTGTGATTATATGGAAGCTACTGAGGTATGGGTGGTGCTGAGTAATGGCATTCAGGGCACAGTCAGTGCCTGTTGGCACAGGCTAGAGTATCACCGATGTCTCAGTCTCACTTATGGCTGTGATTATATGGAAGCTACTGAGGTATGGGTGGTGCTGAGTAATGACATTCAGGGCACAGTCAGTGCCTGTTGGCACAGGCTTGAGTATCACCGATGTCTCAGTCTCACTCATGGCTGTGGTTATATGGAAGCTACTGAGATATGGGTGGTGCTTAGAAATGACATTCAGGGCACAGGCTTGAGTATCACCGATGTCTCAGTCTCACTCATGGCTGTGGTTATATGGAAGCTACTGAGATATGGGTGGTGCTTAGAAATGACATTCAGGGCACAGTCAGTGTCTGTTGGCACAGGCTAGAGTATCACCGATGTCTCAGTCTCATTCATGGCTGTGATTATATGGAAGCTACTGAGGTATGGGTGGTGCTTAGTAATGACATTCAGGACACAGTAAGTGCCTGTGGATGCTGTGAAAGGTTCTACTCATAGGGTTAGTATTGCTGTACTGACTCAGTGAGGAAAGCAATGACAAACTACCTCACTCCTCTTCTTGCCTAGTACGTCTCAATATAGCGCTGCCATGGGTTTTTGTGGGTATCTACCCACATAACCTAACGGCAGTGCCTTTTGAGGATCCAACCAGCTTTCGGGCTGACTACCTAACATACATACATACATATTATTCTTAAAAATAAATGTGACCAACCAGATGGTGTCGTTCTTGGTTGTCACTTCTGGGGTCCAAGTTTGATTCCTGACTGTCAAGAAATCTCAATTCTAGTCTGAGGGTAAGAACGGGCTACACACAGCCTAGTGAGGTAAACCGAGAAATGTTGGGTTCGATTCTCCGCTTAGTCACCCAGCAAGTGGTTTACCATGGGTTCCCACACATACTGAAGATAAATGCCTAGGTAATTCCTATCATAAGGTCACGACTGCCTCCTGTAAATCCGTCAACAAGTAGGCTAGTCGTATTCATTCATTCCTATTCATGAGATTAAATGAAACTCTGTCAAACGGGGCGGCTTCGGTGGCGTAGTTGGTAGCATGCTGAGCTTCTATGCCCAAGATAGCGGGTTCAAACCTGGCCGAAGCCGTCGGATTTTTTAAGAGCGTTAAAAATCCCTCAGTATGCCTTCCTTCGGAGGGGAAGTAAAGCCGGCGGTCCCATGTAATAGATTTATGGCATGTTAAAGAACCTTCCACTAATTACACCTGTGTGAAGCTAAATTGGATAGGTTAAGAATGTAAACAACGCTCTTAGGTTTCTACGTTCGTTGCCAAGAGCCGACTGCGGTGGCGTCTAGTAGCTAAGTTCTGAACTAGGCCTAGTAGTCGTTGACGGTGGCGTTTGGCGGCAAAAGTAGGAACTATTTGAAAAATTCTAAGTTGCAGTCTGTACTTAAATTAAAAAACAGATACACACACTAATACAGTCATCACAATTAACACCGGTTATCAGACAGATTCTACACATACCCAAAGTACACGGGGCTACATGACCTCGTTGTCGCAGCCCCTAAACTTAAGAACCAACCAAACTCTGTCAAAGGCATGACGTGTGTCAGAATCCAACCCAACCTAAAATAACATCATGACGTGATTTTGTCTGCTGTTAATTCATTTTATGGGCTTGGGACTTCTTGGTCATCAACCGCGTGAAGTTGGGTGTGGGTTGAATTCCCCTGATGGGAAATTAGAAAATAGGCACAAATGGCGTATCTTCATAATAATTGGATTTGGATCCAGTCACACAACAGTTTCAAGGCATATCACCACAATTTTAGCATAACCTATGTATGAGTAAGCCTACTGGTAGTTTATTAAAATGGGATCCACACCAAGTACGTGATAAGATTGATATCCTTGGACAAGCAGGCGCATAATTGGATGAGAGAACACTGAAGACAATTTAAAAAGTAGGTTATGTTCCTACGTACGGTAATCAATTTTCAGATCTTCTTAAACCTTGAATTGGAATATGTTAATTATTGCTATGCTTGCTCATAATGAATTACCATTACTAATAATTTATAAACTCTAAACAGAACAATAAATAGACCAAACTTACCCACTGATTGGCAATAGTATTGATGGTATCACAAGCGTAACAGAAGTCACCGGTATCTCGTATTTAAGAAGCACTATTGCAGACATTTACTTACACGAACGTGTAATATCATTAAGCAATAATCAATAAGCACAGATAATCAAGGGAGACGATTGCTAACCGAAATTCACATCACTGTCACATCGTAAACAAAACGACTCAACTAATAAACAAAGCATGTAACCACCAACAGCGACAGCCATTTTCATCAGTCCCGCCGCCAGTGTCAGGTCCGGTATTATAGAAGGTCCTGGTTTGGCCGGGGTGATGCAATATTTAACAATACAGAGTTCGCGGCGGTAGACTGCTCCGCGTGCGCGGACAGTCCGCGCTCCTGTGTGACCGAGCCTTAATCCTAGTTCCTAAAGTGTCCAATGAACATTGCGCATTTCATTAAAAGCTAATTCAGAGCTATAACAGTGACGACCTGAATTATTAGCAACGTTATCACGCAAATATACTGACGTGACCTCATGAACATTATCGACGTGAGAATAGATAGTGGAATTATACAATCTCATAACTTTCACTGTGTTATTTAATTCAAAGTTGAGAGGAATGTTGACTAACTACGTTATTGAAGTGGCTATGATGGAGTAGATAAATATGGGCGAGGAACACTTTGTATAGAAATGGAAGATGGACATTTGGAGCAACGACAGCAACAATATCAGCTGCAAAATTTATAATTTTCGGAAATTATGATGATAATTAAAAGAAAATACTCAAAAATGAGTATCAACTTTAAAAGGAGAAGACGCCTACATGATTTGCGCTAAGAAGAAACGAAGCAGATGAGACTTGGGTAGCATCCTATCAAGTGAGAACCTAGCAAAACATGAGGTAAACAACCGAATTAATTTGGCAAAACAATTTTACCACGAGCTAAGACACCTGCTGTGGGATTAGCAAATGCCCATGAAAACAAAGATGACATTGTACAAGTCCTATTATACACCGATTCATACATACAGCCTCGAATCCACAACACTAACCAATAGAGATAACTCTAAACTCTAGGCAGCCGAAATGAAATTCCTACGTACCATGATTCAGAAAACCAGTAAAGACAAGATCAGGAATGAGAAGATTACAGAAGAAGTAGGAATAGATGATTCTCTCCTCAATGAGATCCAGATCTCAAGACTGAAGTGGTTTGGTCACACGAAGAGGATGCCACGAAACAGAACTGCACGGAAGAAATTTGAGATAAAAGTAGAAGGAAGACGACCCGTGGGAAGGCCACGAAAGAAGTGGATAGTTACAGTCAAGAACGATGTACTGCAGACAGTTCCATGATTGGGACAAGTTGGTGGAGGAGGAGTGGTACAAGGACAGGATGAAATGGAGGGGGCTCATATACCACACCCGGGCAACTGGAGTTGGTTCAGGATGATGATGATGATTATGATGTTGATGATGATGATGATGATGATGTTGATGATGATGAGAAGGGAACAGCTGATCGAAGGATGCTTATTGTGTAGAGCTGTTATAAAAGGTTTCTTAAATTTGAGAACGGAGTTAATACTATATTTGATTAAAAGAAACAATGATAGGAATTAAGCGGATTTAAAACATTATTATTATTATTGTTATTATTATTCTCCTTTTTAAACATTACTTTTGTTGGAACTCCGGATCAGCTAATAAGTGGATTTTGTTTTATTAGGTGAAGCAGTTGATGGAATGTCGTTTGAGACTTGTAATTCTTTTTACTGACAAGCGTATCATTGTACTTCGACCATATTTATTTAAAATCATGGATTAAGTTTATTTTATTTTAAATCGATGTTATTTTAGTTTATAAATGTATTTCGTTCTTTTTATACATTGACTTAGGTGATTTATAGTAATTATAGAGATTGTGTTATTGAAATGGATCAGGCATAAGGCACCCATTATTTTAGATACCATTTCACCCCAGAGAATAGCAAGTTTCTCACTCTCCCAATGTAGTTCGAGTTCTTGTCCCAGTAGAGTAGTCCATAACACAATCGCAGGTGTATCGTCATGTAATATTTGTCGGTAGGATTTTCATTTTTTTCTAGCCGGAGACCTTCGAGATTCTACGATCCAGACGATCTTCGGATTTTGACAAGTGCATCCTCATGAAAATACGGATACAGTGGAAAGAAGGCAGGCCCAAACGCGGGGCACGAATAAAAGGCCATTGCATTAACAGTTCGGTGGTTAGATGCCTGACCAAACGCAAGGCTCAATTAAGGAAAAATTTTCCAATTGTAGGACTGATGAAGAATACGAAATAACGCTGATCCTAAGTTAGGCCTTCGTTGTTTTAAAGTTAGTTGATTTAGGAGTGGGCGCACTCAAGAAAATATTAGATCTGGAAATTAGCCGGAGAGAGGAAAGTAGGTTATGATACAGAAATATAACCTATGATCTAAATCTATTTTGTTTAAGAAATACCGGTTGATGACCTATGTAGTCACATATTAAATATACGTTTAACGTAATGGAGTACAGTAATATAATTTAAAAGAAAGGTAGAATAATGAATATAAGTCACGATAGAATCAATTAGACTGGTAATTGAAGGCCAGGATAAATAGGTAGGGTTATTATTAAGTTAATTTGAGGTATAGATAGACAGTAAGATTCCTAAATATGGTAGAAATTGGTTGCTCTAAAATGTTATCATCCTACTCTATACGATTGTGTTCCTGTAGCTTTTTGAGTGTATCATGTCGACGATGACTGTGGAGGAGGTTCAAAGCCTCTTCAAGCAGGTGCAAGTAAGGATGGAATCCTTAACAACAGATTTAGAAGGTATTCGCACCTATACAAAAAAAAAGTTGTGAAATTGTTGTAACCGTACGTTCTCTATTCGGGGGTGGTGGTATTTGATTTACCATGAGGGACTCATTTCCTACAAATATAACCAACCTTTATATCTTCTATTTTATCAGCAGACACATAACAATCATCTGACCTCTAACACAACACTTCCACTGGTAACTCAGTTTTCTATCATTCCTAATTCTATTTCTTACTTCCAGCTGACCGAAACCTCTATAATCATACTCAAGGAAGGAACTAACAATCTAACAGAATCACGGAATAAACTAATAAAAAACAAACAAGCATCATAAAAAGAACTTTAGAAAATATGCTTCACTGGCAAGGGCCCTCATCACCCCACTGCCAGAAACTAGATATCTCTACCTTTGGGTAATGGACAGCACTCCCAGCAAGCACCATTTTCTTAACCTAACATTTGCTAAAATATGTAACCATATGTTACAATTCGCCCCCAAATATATATGTTATTCTCGCGAGAAAAGCACGTGAGAATCACATATATATTTAAAAAAAACTATAGGAATAAAAATTATACATATCACATATACACAGTATTACCAAACACACCAACTAAAATTATACTTAAATATTATGTTCATTTCAATCGGATGCTACTATCAAATCTCCTCGATAATTCAACAACACATTGACACTGCAAAGTTGAAACGTCACTGCCCTCTTTGAGCCTGTCTAAGTATCTCTTCCCTGGACCACGATACGAATCACATGCTTCTGAATTGGGCTTAGTTTCAGATATACACTCTTTTTACATTATCGAGTACAAAATGTCGTAACCCACTGTTCTCAAATCTCTAAATAAGTTGAAACACGTCATCTGCAGTAACCTTCACTCGAATAGTCGTATTTGTCAACACTTATACTGGAACAAATACCTCCAGCAAACATGACGGTATCTTCTTCAGTTGACTATAAAGAAATATAAAGATCTACATTAGACCTCTCATATCCATCTTCATTCTCAGCAATACCACCTTCTTCCTCATTCTTCCACTTTTCGTTCTTCCTATTCATCTGTTTCTCCTTCTTCTCCATTCTTCTTTCTTCCTCTGCCTTCCATCTCGTCTTTTTATTCATCCGCCACGTCATTCCGTACCTTGTACTCCTCATCTTCCATCTCCGCCGTTCGTCTCTCCTTCCATTCTTAATTGTCTCCTCTTCCTTCTTGTCTGTCTTATAATATTCAACAACTCCTTTTTCTTCATCTTACATCTCATCTTTCTTATCCCCATCTTCTTTCTCCAACGCTTCTTCACCTTATCTTTTTCCAGTATGCTGTCTTCTTCAAGACTCACTCTTGCACTTTCACCCTCATCTTTAACCTCTTTTTCTTGGCTGCTATTGTCCTGTTCATGACCAACTTCATCTGCTAGTAGTTTCTCTTCTATATTTTCTTCTCCTTCGCCTGCTTTCTCTCCTTCTTCAGTTTCGTCCATATCACCTGCCTTCCTTCGTTCTACCGTTTCATTTCTTTCGTTATCCGTTTCTCCTTTCTGTTCTACCGATTCTTCTATCTCATCTTCTTCTTCTTTGTCCTCAGTTTTATCCTACTCCTCCATTTGAAGTTCTCATTCTTCATCTTGTCCATTTCCTTCCTTACGCCCCCTACCATCACGTACTTCACACATCTCCCCTTCAATCTCTTGTCCATCTTACATTCCTTCTTCCTCTCCATTACCATCTTCTACACGCCACCCAGCATCACATACTATCTCACTCAACTTCTCTCCTACAATGCATATGATCTCCACTCTGTGCTCTTGCAACTTCCCTTTCTCCTCCTCCTGCTCCTTCTTCTCTTTCTCCTTCTCTTTCACCTTCTCCTGCTCCTTCTTCTCTTTCTCCTTCTGTTTCACCTTCTCCTGCTCCTTCTTCTCTTTCTCCTCCTCCACGGCCACACTCACAGACACTTTCCAAGATTCTATTTCCTCTTTATTTCCTTATTTAAAAACTCTTCCAAGGATTCTTCCTGCTTCTTCATAGACTCTTCCATCCCTGTGATCTGGCTAAGCAGCATTTGGAGCAGACTATCTGTGCTATTGTGCATGATAAGGCCGTACTTCACTGTTATTAAAATGATCCTTTAGCGAGCACTGTACTTACTTGATTAAAGTTTGATTTTCTTCACCTTAACCTGCTTCCATATCTCCCTCTTTCGAGTCCCACGTTGTAGCGTCAAAATGGTAACCGTACGTTATCTATTCGGGGGTGGTGGTGTTTGATTTACCATGAGGGACTCATTTCCTACAAATATAACCAACCTTTATTTCTTCTATTTTTTCAGCAGACACATAACAATCATCTGACCTCTAACACAACATTTCCACTGGTAACTCTGTTTTCTATCATTCCTAATTCTATTTCTTACTTCCAGCTGACCGAAACCTCTATAATCATACTCAAGGAAGGAACGAACAATCTAACAAAATCACGGAATAAACTAATATAAACAAACAAGCATCATAAAAAGAACTTAGAAAATACGCTTCACTGACAAGGCCCCCCATCACCCCACTGTCAGAAACTAGATATCTCTACCTTTGGGTAATGGACAGCACTCCCAGCAAGCGCCAATTTCTTAACCTAACATTTGCTAAAATATGTAACCATATGTTACTATTCTTCTTTTATTTTATCAGTAGACACATAACAATCATCTGACCTCTAACACAACATTTCCACTGGTAAATCTGTTTTCTATCATTCCAAATTATATTTCTTAGTTCCAGCTGACCGAAACCTCAATAATCGTACACAAGGAAGGAACTAACAATCTAACAAAATCACGGAATAAACTAATAAAAAACAAACAAGCATCATAAAAAGAACTTAGAAAATACGCTTCACTGGCAAGGCCCCCCATCACCCCACTGCCAGAAACTAGATATCTCTACCTTTGGGTAATGGACAGCACTCCCAGCAAGCGCCAATTTCTTAACCTAACATTTGCTAAAATATGTAACCATATGTTACAATTCGCACCTATACAAAAAAAAAGTTGTGAAAGTGTGAAGGAAAAATGGATGGTGTAGTAGATAAAGTTACACACAACGTGGTAGAAAATGTAGTACCGTAGATAATGTGGTAGAAAAAGTTACTGAAAATGTGAAATACAGTCTTAAGGAAGAAATAAATGCAGTACATGATTCCCTAAAGGACTGCAGACTCTTGTCTTGTCGGTTAATAATAGTGTCACTCGACTACAGATAAGTTCTACCCAGGTAAAGGATATTGTAGGTAAGGTTCAGACAGATGTAAACAAAATGCAAACTGATGTAAACATAATTCAAACTGAAGCATCACATTTGAAAGATAGGGTTATTAAAATTCAAAATAACTCCACTGATCTTAATGGTAGGCAAGGCAATGTAGAGTCCTAACTCAATGATATAGATTCCAGTAATAATAATTTTCGAGTTGAAATTAGAAAAGAACTTGAAAATTCAAAGAAAGAGAATAGAGATAGTCTTGATGCCCTCCGACTGCAATTATTCACTAATGATACAACGAGACACATATTACAATTGCGGAGTTGAAAAGTAACGTAGACTTGTTACTTACTCAGGTCCGAGACCATAAAAAGTTATTGAAAGAAGATATAGAGGAAAACATGGAAGGTATAATTCATGTACATGTGGTTGTAATGAAACAAGAGTGGATTAAGATAAACAACGATTGTATTACAAGTATTAAGGGTGAATCGGAAGAGAAATTAGCTAGTACTGAAATTAAAGTAAACAAAGATGTTACTAATATTAGGCAGGATTTGTGTAAACGCATTGACAGTATACAGAAAATCCAAGTAGAAGGCATTTCACAATTTAGAACGGATTCAGGAAATTAAACTAAGATAATAAGGGATAAAATAGGTCATATCGTGATAGATATGTATACTGTGGGGGGAGGAAAATCGTCAGAACTGGAAGAGATAAGAATGCGATTACAGAATTTTAACCTAGGAGAACCAGTGAATTTAGAAGTTCATAAGGATGATTTGAAGAAAGAAATTAGAAAAGAGATAAAGGAAATCCTAGATGAAGAAAGGGAAAGAGAAGAAAAGGAATTATACCAAGCTAGAAAGGCTAGGATAGAAGGTGATATCGGAGAAGCAAGAACGAGTTTCATGCAAATAGGACAGTCAGAACAGCAAGAATATATAACCCAAGATTCAGGGAGAGATATGGGAAATCTAAGGACGAATATGCGTATGAGTCATACACATAATATTACAGTGATCTGCAATTACGAGGATAAACCCAGAAAGTTTAATAATTTAGACGGGGTAACTCCGATTGCATTCGTAAGAAATTTAAGGGATTATTTTGCGGAAGGTCAAATTTCAAATGACAGAGAAATGCGGGTAGTTGAACTTTTTTGAGATTCAGGACCTCTTGAGTGGTTTTGCGTTTAGATACACTTTCGGAGACTTCGAAGAATTCTGAGAAGCGATTCATGAGCATAGAGGCTCAGAACAATCTTCGCGCTGAAGTATATTCCAAGAAGTATGCTAGTACGCTCCCGAATAAATACGCAGATTGGTTTGCAACGCTACGTTTCCTACAGCCACCACTATCACAAGGAGAATTGATTGAGGCTATTTCGAGACAGTTGCCCGTAGATGTCAGACGTTACATCATATCGTCAGGCTTCAATGATTTGGCCATGATAGACGAGCTTTTGAGAAGACTAGATTATACTAGTGCTATGCCAAATGTGGTAATGAGAAATCCTAGACAAGAAAGTAGGGAAATACATACCGTGGTAGTAGATAAAACGCAACAGAAAACAAGAACGAGTCAGAAAGAGGAAGAACAGGTCCAGAAAGAAACAACTATTTTAGGGATCGGAGGTACGAGCCCAGATGTAGAATATTCAGGGGAGGACGGCCTTATCAACAACAATATTAAAGAAATGGAGAAAATACGAGAAGGTCTAGTTATTACCATAACAATAATAACTATCGATACAACAACAACAATTATAATAGGGAAAATAGAAATACTTAATGTTACAATCGTTACAAAAATTATAATGATGACGTATTCACTAGGGAGCAATATAATGAGCGTCATAGAGAAAGCCAAGAATGTTTAAGAAATATGAGGCAGATAAATATATCTGGTAATAGCAGAAATGTTAATAATGCTAACCCGAAGCCTGGTACGAGTCAGCAGGCAAGGCAGGAAGAAGAGGTTCTTACACACAAGAACACTCCGATTACAAAACGCAGCTAGATTTTACCGTCGTACAATATAATATACCAAGTCACTGATGAAGGCCTCTTGTTTGAGAAAGAAATTATAAAGGAAGAAAGACAGGTTGAGATACCTATAATTAATGTTGACGTTGAAGGAGAGAATTGCAAGTCATTAATGGACACAGGTGTTGTGATTTCGATCTAATCGGAAGAATGCTATCAGGGACTTCTAAAGGGAAACAACATGACGATATTACCAGCATCATCAGTAAAAGTGAGGGGCATTTTTCAAGACAAATTGGTCAAGTGTAAGATACTGGTATTGTGTAATTTCAAGATAAATGGTGAGCTTACGAACTTGTATTTATTGTTGTAAGCAAGATAAACTTCGATATTGTTTCAGGGATTGACTTCATAACTAAAGTAGGAGCTGTAATTGACATGAAAAATCGACTAATAAAATTCAATGAGAATGATATCGAAACAGAAGCTTCAGAAGAGAAAGACATTGAAAGCAATCTAGATAATGATTATAGGGAAGAAATTTCGGAAAATGTTATCAACGAGGTAGAGGAAGAATAGGAACATTATGCATTGAAAGCAGAAGGATCTGAAGAAAGTCAGGATGAATTTGAGAATTTAATTTATGAATTTAGAGATATTTTCGATGAAAAGCCGGGATTTATTAAAGATTTCCAGTATAAGATTAGATTAACAGACGAAGCTCCTTATCAAAAGAAGAATTACCCCATTCCTGAGAAGTACTACTCGGAACTACGAGGTATTATTAAGAACACGGTAACTAGAAGAGACGGTAGGTGTCACGAGCGAGATGCGCAGTAGTTTGCCGCGTAGATGACGTCATTGGGCTCCAACGCTGGATCTCGTACGTACTGTTTCCACGGTAACCAGTCAAGAGTGAAGTACGGTGTATTACTATCGGTCTGTAGGTCAGGTGAATGTTTATTTTCATGTTATCAGAATGTTTTACAACCTGTGAACTCGTGCGTGAGTGAAGTTTGTTCTTGTGTTTAGGCCTAGCTTCTGTGGGTGGTGTTAAAAGGTGCTAGAATGCCTAGCTGTGCAGTAGCAGGCTGTACAAATCATCCCCGGGACGCAAACAAATGTAAGTTGTCACTTTACAGATTCCCAAAAGACCCGTCTCTGCACAAACAATGGGTTGTTGTTGTTTGAGTCTTCAGTCTTTTGACTGGTTTGATGCAGCTCTCCATGCCTCCCTGTCCTGAGCTAATCGTTTCATCTCTACATAACTACCACACCCTACATCTGAGGCAATCTGTTTAACATATTCTAACCTTGGTCTACCCCTACAGTTCTTGTCCTCGACCCTTCCTTCCATAACTAAGCTTGCTATTCCTGGGTGTCTTAGTATGTGTCCTACCAACCTATCTCTTCTCTTCATTAGCAGTCGCCAGAAACATCTCTCCTCTCCCACTAGTCTTAATACCTCTATGTTTGTAACCCTATCTACCCATCTGATCTTCATCATTCTCCTGTAACACCACATTTCAAATGCTTCTATTCTCCTCTTTTCTGCTGCACCAATAGTCCAAGTTTCACTTCCATAGAGCGCCACGCTCCAGACAAAGGCTTTCAAAAATGACTTCCTAATACCTAAATCTATATTCGATGTCAGCAGATTCCTTTTTTGTAGAAAAGCTTTCCTTGCCTGAGCCAACCTACTTTTTATATCCTCTTTGCTTCGTCCATCACTGGTTATTCTACTTCCTAAGTAACAGAAGTCTTCTACTTCCTTCAGCTTTTCACCTGTCAATTTGATCTCCATAGAGGTTTCTGATTTATTTCGGCTGCATTCCAGTATTTTTGTTTTACATTTATTAATTTTCATCATGAATTCTTTCTGTAAGACGGAGTCCATACCATTCAAAAACTCATTCAAATCCTCAGGCTTGTCGGCCAAGATGACTATGTCATCAGCAAATCTCAGAGTTGAAATTATTTCTCCTTGAATCTTCACTCCCACTTTAAATTTTTCTCTAATTTCCTTCATTGCTTGTTCAATGTAAAGATTGAAAAGTATGGGTGATAAGTTGCAGCCTTGCCTTACACCTTTCTGAATACCAGCTTCTCTCTCATGTCCTTCAACTCGAATGACTGCTGTCTGGTTTCTGTATAGATTGTATATCACCCTCCTATCCCTGTACTTTATTCCAATCGATTTCAAAATGTCAAACAATTTAGTCCAATCAACATTATCAAAAGCCTTTTCTAAGTCTACAAAAGCCATGAACGTTCTCTTATCTTTTCTTATTCTACCTTCCAAAATCAGCCTAAGACTTAGTACAGCTTCCCTTGTTCCTACATTTCTCTTGAAACCAAACTGGTCTTCACCCAACTCCGTTTCTATCAGGCTTTCAATCCTCTTGTAAATTATCCTAGACAGGATCTTTGAAGCATGAGTAATCAAGCTGATTGTACGGTAATCTTCACATCTGTCAGCTCCCACTTTCTTTGGTATAGGGATGATTACATTCTTCTTGAAATCAGGGGGTACCTCACCTGTCTCATAAATCCTACACACCAAGTGAAATAACCTGAGCAGACATTCATCTCCTATGCAGCGTAGCAACTCAATCGGTATATCATCTATGCCTGGTGCTTTATTCCGGCTTAAGTCTTCCAAAGCTCTATCAAATTCTGATCTCAATATTAAATCTCCCTTCGCATCCTCATCAATTTCCTCCTCCCTTTCCATTACATGATTCTCAATCTCCTTTCCCTTATACAAACTCTCTATGTAAGCTTTCCATCTCTCAACCTTTTCTTCCCTATCTGTTAGAGGCTTTCCATTTGTGTCCTTAATATTACAGCACTTAGTCTTCTTTTCCCCAAAAGTATTCTTAATCCTTCGATAAGCTGTGTCTACTTTACCTAATTTCAGACAATTTTCTATACCTGCACATTTCTCTTTCAACCATTCTTCTTTCGCTTCCTTGCACTTCTTGTTAACCTCATTTCTCAGACGACTGTATTCTGCTTTCCCCTTCTCATCTCTTACATTCTTGTGTTTCCGCCTTTCATCCATCAATTCTAGTATATCCTGAGTGATCCACGGTTTTCTACCTATTCTTTCTTTCCTACCAATGTTTTCTTCTGTGGATTTTGTTATTTCATTCTTCATAAGTGCCCATTCGTCTGCAATTGAAGTTTGTTTAGGGTTTTTCATTAGTCCTTCCTTTATACTCTTCTTGAATCTTTCGTTTACATCCTTCTCTTTCAGTCTGTCTATTGCCCACCTTTTTGGCTTTTGACTTTTCTTCAGTTTCTTCAACTTTAATCTGCATTTCATTACGACTAGATTGTGGTCAGAGTTTATATCAGCACCAGGATATGCTTTACAATCCAAAATCTGGTTTCGAAACCTCTGCTTGACCATAATGAAGTCGATTTGGTAACGCCCTGTATCTCCTGGTCTCATCCATGTGTATATTCTTCTATTGTGGTTATTGAATAAGGTGTTAGCTATGACCAACTCATGCTCGGTGCAGAATTCTACCAGCCTGGTTCCTCGATCATTCCTTTCACCTAATCCGAAATCTCCTACTACAATGGGTACTTTTTTGTAAAAGGAAAGAGGTGTTTAACTCGAATACAGCTCGCATTTGTTCGGAACATTTTCTGCCTAGTGATTTTGAAAGAGATTTACAATCTGAACAGTTAGGTCTTCCCCCTAAGAGATTACTAATAACAGGGTCAGTTCCTTCCCAAAAAAATCCCACTATTCCTGCTTCAACAGAAAATTGCGAGAGAAATACGCGAGCCAAGAGGCGTGATTGTAGGAAAGATTTACAGTCCCTAATAAAGAACTCGGTAGAAGAATCAAGTCAACATCTTGAGCTTCCTCAGGGAGGTCAGATTAATGATGAGTTTCGCCAAATTGAAGACAACTTACCCTTGATGTGTGAACTACGTAGTGTTTTGGCCGAAAATGAAAAATTAAAAGAAAGGATTAAATTACTTTCTGAGGATACGAAGATATCCCAAGAAAATATATGAAAATTGGAGAAAAATTTAAAAAACTATGATGAAATATTTTCTACTTTTCAGCAGCAATATTTATTAAAAAGAAAGTGTACAAACTGGTCTGCAGAAGATGTGGCGAAAGCTGTTATAATACGGTGTATCTCCAAGAAAGCTTTATCATATGTTAGGGAAACTCTAAAATACCCCCCTCCCAAGTGAAACAACAATAGCACGACGGTTGTCACAATTTTCTACTCCTCCTGGGTTTCTGGATGTCACTTTTAACCTACTTAAGGGCCAAGCAATTATTATGAGTGATAACTTTCAAAAGGATGTAGTTATGAGCTTTGACGAAATGAAATTTAAATCTGATATTTGTTATGACAGTGTCGAAGATGTGTTTAGAGGGCCACATGTAAATGTACAAGTTATTATGATATGAAGCTTAACTGGTAAATGGAAACAGCCGATTTATTATCAATTCGACCAGGCGGTCAGTACTGATTTATTTTATGAGACAGTTAGACTTGTTGAAGAAACAACTTTTCGCTTAAGAGCTTTTGTTAGTGATATGGGTGGTTCCAAGCGAAAATTATTTATAGACCTCGGAATAAGTTCAAAGAAATCCTTTATAGGCTCCATGTGCTGATGACCGTGTAATTTGGGCATTTTGTGACGTGCCTCATATACTTAAGTTAATAAGAAACCCTCTGTTAGACCATGGACACAGGAATACGTCCGGTGAGACAGTTACCAAAAACATCTTCGTTGAGTTAGTGCAACACCAAAATAGTGGGGACTTAAAATTTACTCACAAAATAACTGAACGCCATTTGCTAGTTACTGGTAGTGAACGACAAAATGTAAGGAAAGCTGCTGAACTTCTCTCTGGCACCGTGGCTAAGGCTATATCATATATTTTCCCTGGGAATGAACATGTCGTTGAATTTGTCGAAACTGTTATAACAGAATCCCACATTATCCAACAAACATACTCAAAAGTGCTTACGGGACAAATCTAGAGGAACAGGATGTCAAACTGAATAAGATGTTCGAGCTGTTCTTATCAGTAAGAGTTATTGGGAAATCTACCTTGCTGCCTTTCCAAAGAGCTTGCATGATTTTAATCCGCAGTTTGCAGGGATTATTCCGTAACCTGAAATCTGAAGGATATAAATATTTGCTAGCATCAAAATGTAATCAAGATGTTTTAGAATCATATTTCTCTGCTCTCAGAGGATTAGGGTGGTTTTACGATCATCCTCTTCCCACAACAGTAACACAGAGAATTAAATCTCTGTTATTTAGCAAAAGTGCACACGATATAATAGAAACTTGTAACTTTTATAATATCTTACCATCTCAAGGTATAGGGGCAATATGCTTGCTTGACTGAATCGCACAAGACAGTTACACAGACTTCATTAAAAACACACATTTATTAATAATAGTAGGCTTCCAAGGGGTTGATCTCTGGCAATCAAAATTAGCTATAACTCTTTTTAACATCAACACAGGCTTCCATCCTCATTGGTAGCAACAAAATCCACCCTCAAATATCCCCCCCCCCCCCCAAAACAATTTCCAATATCACTTTCATCAAAAGAGAGCATCCATCTTCTGTTCTCCTACTTATCTCAAATCAACACCATCCCCATGGCAACCTTGCCATGTCCAGCTATCTTGACCTCAACAGGTCAAAGCACATATGCCATAGCCAAGGCCACCTGGTTACATACAAAGCCACCCACTTGGCTACCCACCAGCAAAGAATCACAAGATACAACATGGGGGCCTACCAAGCAGTGTCCATGACTGGCAACCCGACAAAAACAAAAACACCCAAATAAACTAAACGTAAGAAACAAGGACGAGCCTCTGTAACCCTCAAATGTTAGGTTACAAACTGGAAACTGTCCCAGGGAAGAGAGTGAAACATTGACTGTAGACTGTGCTATTCCTAATGACTCTGCAGAGCCACTTGAAACTAACCAGGAAATTGCTGACCCAGAGTATGAAAATTTTAACTCTATAGTAGATTCATTAATAGAGCAGTTTACTGACCAGGATGATCTCGAACAGAGTTTCCATAATGAGGACAAGGACTTGTTGAAAATGTTGGCCAGGTATATTGCATACCGAGTTGCAAAAAGGGGAATCGTCTCTGCCTTTAACTACGGTGGAAAAACTGGAAAGTGCATTAGTGTTAGGAATTCAGACTGGATCTCGGCTTTGTCTAGGGAAGGCCTAATGAACCCATCTCCCGAGTGGTTCAATATCGTTTGTGAATTAGAAAAAGAATTTCAACGGTTTCACGGAAATGATCTAAAGAAGTGTCCAACAGTGATGAAGGAACTAATAGATATCGTCAGATTTAAATATAGTGAGGTCGATCAGTTTGCAGTTGCATGTTATGTGAGAACGCGTTCATTTATTAGAATGAAAGAACTGAATAAGAAAAGAGTTCTTAAGAGATTGAGTCGGACCATGGGTGCGGATGCTGACGCTACAAGAAAGAAGTTAAAGGGGATGAGCAAAATCACATCCTGAAAGGTAGGTTTCATTTGGCAATTTTTAACACAATTTGACCGTGTGTATCTTACTTGAATTATGTGTTCTTATTTAGATCAAGTCGGCTAAAACTATTTCTTAATTGTTAGGGCCTGATTTGTCTTAATTGTAATATCATTATCGGGTCCTCTTTATTGCTTCAATAAAAATTAATTGAGCAAGGACCGCTCCACGCATTGCTTTTAACACACAATAACTCTGCTTCTTGAGCCCAATGACGTCACGCGCTCTCGACAAGCTGCGCGTGACACATACCGTCTCGTCTAGTTACCGTGTATTGAGAAGATGGATGAAGATGAAATTATTCAGAAACTAGCGTCATCCTACATCAATCCCATAACGGTACGGTAGTCAAGAAAACAATGGACAGTTACGTCTATGTCTCGGTGCCAGAAATATCAACTACAAGCTGCTTCCTGAAATGGACAGACCGCCTAAAATACGTGATTTGTTAAGGAAATTGAAGGGAACAATCATTATATCGCTTTCTCTAGTAGAAAACTCAGAAGGCATGAAGAGAACTATTTCACGACTGCGTAGGAGGCTTTTGCATTTATAACAGCATTAAAACAATGGAAGAAGATATTAATCGGACACCAAATTATAATTTGGCAACTATTATAACTATTGTATTACTATTATTTTAAGTCTATGTACTGTACTTAGATCTTCTTTGGCTGTATCCTTGACAACATAACCTACATAACAAGAAAAAGCTCACAGTCCATTATAAATCAAATACGCATACAGTTCATTGCTCATCATTGGTCCTCTCGGCCCGGATGGAATTGCCTTAAAACCCGGTTTCCTAACGTAAGTTGTAAATACGCATTGGATTGCAGCCACTTACGTATACGTCTGTCCGATATCGTACAAATAGTAAGTACATCAGCAACATAACCTAGCGATCAACACGACCCTAGTAAAACAAGACAAAGGCTAAGCTACAACTAACGCCATCTATTTATGAAGAAACGAATCTCAAAATCTCGTAAAACTTCCTAAGCCTTTTTGATTTATCAAATAAATTACGAACTAGCTCAGAATAACCATTATTCGTGAGAGAGCATTAGATGTACCTATAGTCTATTCCAGATTCTCTTACGGAACCACTGCAACACATAAACATGGAGGATGCCAACAGACGAATATTAATTAAGAAGCGAGCCATTAGGGCTAGCGTGACCCGCATACAAAACTTTGTGAACAACGAAATAAATGCTGTAGATGCCAATCTCATTCCAATTAAACTAAATAGACTGATCACCATCAGCGAAGACTTTAAACAAATTCAATGCGAGTTGGAATTGCATGACGTTGAAATCGGTGAAGCTCGCGCCTCATACAGGGAAGAGTTCGAAGACCTTATTGACCTTCTGGAAGCTAAATTTAAGATGGCATACAGTCAACAAACCATATACGTTAATGAAGAAATACTCTCTCAATCATCGCACGGTATGTCAAGGAATATAAAACTATCTAAAATCAATCTCCCTACTTTTAGCGGAATCCTAACTAGCTGGTTACATTTTAAGGACACATTCGAAGGTTTAGTAGTCAATAACAATGACCTATCCAACATAGAAAAATACCTTTACCGGCTTTCTTCCTTGAAGGACGAAGCAAAAGATTGCATCAAAAATATTAGTATTTTGGACGCTAATTTCCCAGTAGTCTACAAAATTCTAGTAAATCGCTATCATTCACCAAAGTTAATCACCCCTGAACACATCAGGCAAATTATTGACTCAACTACCAAACGAAGCTCGATTGAGAGTGAAGTACGCCAGCTGATCAACACATTTCAATGAAGTGTAAACGCCCTCAAAGCCCTAAATCCTCAACCAAGCATTTTATATCTGATGCTTAACCAAGACCGACTACAATATCTCAGAACGTAACATCAAAACAAAGATGGTGGCAATCTAGGGGAACAGTTGTTGACACTGGCGGGCATGTCGCCATCGAAATAGCGGCAAATTCGAAGACAAACTTTCGTATAATTGATTATATTCCACCAGAAATGACAGGATTTTATATAATGAGGCACAAATTCAATATGAAACCCTGATGTACTTCGCTACAAGCACCGCGAACAGACAGTGGCTAAAAATACAGACCTAAATAAAGCAGAGATAAGACAAAATATTTAAACAAGTAGTTCTGTGAAGAACTATACAGCCTATTTTCATATATCCTGCTCATGTTAATTGCCTCTATCAACATACGAAATTTCAGTTTAATTGCTGTAACAGATTCGTAGATATTGAGAACCGTCTAAATATTTCAGATGGTCGCCAGGTTGGATTTTTATTTTTGTACTATTACATTAAGATTATTGTGTACGTGTGGTATTCAAACATCAATCGCATGATTAGAACACAAGAAGTAAAAACGAGATTTTAAAATTACGCACAGCAATCATCTTCTGATTATGCAAACAATTGAAATAAATTAGATGCCAGTGGATCAACATTTGTATAAGCATTTAATGTGCAACGTTTCACGGCACTCGGATAGTTAATTTGCGAGAAACGTCCATTTAAATATTTATACTTCGCGTCGCCGCCATGTTGGATTTGTGCTCACCAGGTTACTGAAAGTCCTATAGGTGAACATATGTTCATAGTCTCTATGAACATTAAAAAATTCAGTTTGGTTGCTGTAAAAGATTCGTAGATATTGAGAACCGTCTAAATATTTCGGAAGCTCGCCATTTAGGATTATTATATGTATAGGCCATAGAGTTATGTACCATTCAAGGACAATTATTGCTTAGGTTCATTATTCAAACTTTCACTTCGATCGCATGATTACGACACAAGAAATAAAAACTTAATTTTAAAATTTCGCACAGCCGCCATCTTGAGGTTATGTAAACAATTGAATTAAATTAGATGGCAGTGCATTACAATCTGCAAAATCATTTACTGTACCACATTTCACTGCGCTCAGAGAGTTAAATCACGAGAAAAGTATATTAAAATATTTCAAATTCGCATGGTCGCCATGTTCGTTTTGTACTTTACAGGTTTATGAAATATACATAGGTAAACTTGTATCAGAACCCTTTATCACCGTACAAAATTGCAGGGTGATATCTGTAATGGATTCGGAGATATAGAATGTCAGTGAAATATTTCGCACAGCCGCCATTTTGAGGTTATGTAAAGAATTGAACTAATTTAGACTCCAGTGCATTACAATGTGTATAAACATTTGCTGTACCAAGTTTCATTACGTTTGGATAGTGAAATCGCGAGAAAAGTCTATTTTAAAGTCTCAACTTCGCTTGACCGCCATGTTGGTTTTGTAGTCACCAGGTTTTTGAAAGTCTCATAGGTGAACTTCTAGTAGTGCCCTTTATCACCGTACACAATTTCAGGGCGATATCGGTAATAGTTTCGGAGATATTGAATACTAGTGAAATATTTCGCACAGACGCCATGTTGGATTGGTGAGAAGTAACAAAATTTGAAGGGCACGGTCGAAGTCGCCGGGAATAGTGCTATGAACTTACCGAGTTTCATTGAAATCGCTCCAGCCGTTAAGATTTTATTAGGGACACACACACACACACCTCATACACACACACACACACGCACACACACACGGACAAAAGGTGATCTCATAAGCCTATTTTTTTCAAAATTGAAAATAGGCTAAAAATGCAAATACTTCTAAATGGAGTTGTAGGAATGAAAATAGAAATTGTTGTTGCTTATATTAGGGGCTACGACATCGTGGTCTTGTAGCCCCTTGTATTTGTGCATAGAATTTGTGTGATAACCTATGTTATTGTTATGGCTGAACTGGTGTGTTTGAAGATTGGGGATTGTAGTGGGAGGAGGCGGCAATGGCCTTAAGTTAGGAACCATCCTGGCATTTGCCTGGAGTAGAAGTTTGGAAACCACGGAAAACCACTTCCAGGATGGCTGAGGTGGGATTCGAACCCTCTTCTACTCAGTTGCCTCATGAGGCTGAGTGCACCCCGTTCCAGCCCTCACACGAGAAATAAATTTCTTGGCAGAGCCGGGAATCAAACCTGGACTTCCGGGACGACAGCCAAGAATGCTAGCCACTACACGAGGAGGTCTATAATAGAATAATAACACTGAATGAAAGTAGAACGAGCGATAACATTCTCTATTTTAATACAAATTATGATATAATGGTCCGGCTAATACAAACAAGTTGCTTGCGTTTCGCCCCAGTGTAACATCGGGCTCTTCAGTTGGTACGGTACACCTTTCCAAGACGCATACCTAGTGCACACTGAGAAGGCCATTGCAAGACGCTAAATACATGTAGGCTATCTACGTCACGAGCAAAGCCAGTGCACTACGGGAGTCAAGCTCCCTTTCTCTATAGTATACATGATTTAGCCAAAATACCTTATCAAACGACGAGAAATAAATCAGGGAATGTTGTTTTAAAAGATGCTTCCTCCTCCGCTGTCTGTGACCCACCCAGCCATTCCAAATACATCATGACTTATATAGGCGAATTTCCAGCTTTGGACGCCATTATTCACATCAACCATTATCAAAACAGTACTGCCAACCTCACCATTACGGTACTATGCCGCACCAACATCCGACCATTCTAACCTTCGTTTTGTCCAATCCAATGGTTTTTGACAATGGTTACAGCCTAACGCGTCTCGATGACTCTCTTCTCTTAACAACAGTGATTTTGTGTCCCACTTTTTCCTTATCAACAGTGATTTTGTCTCCCACATGTTGGCAATAATGTGTGCGCTTCGGTGTGTGCCGCTAGTGTGTGCCTTGTTGACAGTTGAACGTAGTGCAAGCGCTGTCGGATCATGGCAGCCGTTCTTAAAAGAGCAATAACTAAAAACACATATTTACGTACTTTAGCACATATATGAGGTGCAGTAGTGACCAGGGTTCCTAATTTCAATACGTAATATCGCCCAGAAGATGAAACAAGGACACGAGGTATGTAAAAGTCACATTCATGTCTGATGCAAGTGTATAAGCCGCGTTTTACTTTCATTCAGAATTAATAATAGAATGAGTACACTGCAAAGTTAATAAACGTATCATTTTACCCGATTTACTTGTTAGTGAGTTTTGACTCCTTGTGGATCTTCTGTTTCATTCCCAGCTGATCCATGTTGCTCCTCTTCATGTGTCTGTTCTCGAGCTTTCTAGCAATTCCTTTAGATACATTTTTGTCATGTAAAACCTTGGTATAGTTATTGACAAAAATGTTGGCAAACACTTTCATGCACTTCTTTAAAATTTTACTAAAGGGACACCACATCGGTAACACTTCGGGAGTGATGAACTAAGTAAAAAACTAGTTTAATTAGCCGAAATACCTTGTGTAATGATGAATTATAATTGTAGGAGTGATGTGCTGATAGATGTTGTCTCCTCCGCTGTCTATAACCCATCCACCATTCCAATTCATAACACGACTTATATAGTGAAATTTCAGTTGTGTCGGCCATGGCTTATTTGACAAATAAGATATTGCCAACCCCACGTATACGGTAAACACAGCAGATGACCTCGTAGTTCCGCCCCTTAAAACAACAATAACTAACTAACTAACTGTGTTGTTTGTTTTGAGCGGAGAGAGCGATGTGAGCACACTCGCTTCTTTCTGTTTGTATAGAGATATCCTGAACTAGCTCCAACAGATAGCGCACAGGTACTATGTGGTATCATTTTGTACTTTATTTCAAATAGCATTTGCTAATAACACACAATTGACTGTTACAAACTCTTTAAAATGAAAATGTACTGTATTATCAACTTATCATTCTTCAAATTCGATGTGTATAGAATTCCGACGGAAGGCAAATCAATTGGGCCATGAGGGCTTTACATACAAAAATAAACCTAACCTGGGGCTTACGCCACATACCCCCCTTGCTAGTGGTAACTTACTAGCAGTAATTATCGGCCAAACAGTGGTGGACATAGATTCTATCTTATTAATGTTTTACATACACAAACAAACCTAACCTGGGGCTTACGCCCCAGACGCCCTTGCTTGTGGTATAGCAGTAATTTTCAGCCAGACAGAAGCCAGTAGTATCTAACTCCGCTTCATAAGCCAATAGTTTCTCGCTTCAATCGATTAACTCTCGACGCTCCCGCTTCGTAATCCAATAGTTTCTCGCTTCGCTCAATTAACTCTCTACGCTCCCTTAGCTCGCCACAAGCAACCTGTGTCGTGAATTTTGTGTACCATACATTGGCAACAGTGGGAAACTGTCGAAGATCTACATGGTGAGGTACTGTGATCATGTAGGTTTTTTTTCATTGACTGATAGGCCCCTGGATACGAATAGGAAATTGTGGCAGCCCATATCAATAGCTCTGGCGAATACTCAATCTGAGTTGCAATGGACAATTCCAATTGCTCTAAAGCAAATTTAATTTTCCCAGCTCTTATTATATCAATGTCACAATCAAGAGCCATGCGCCAAGGTAAAATGAAATAATGTGCCAGAGTAAAATTAATTAATGAAGGGATGATTTGCATTCCCTATTGTTTGCTAAACAATTTGCAAGTAAAGTAAGGAATGGGTAACTTATGTCCAGTAATGAATAAATTCATGTACATTATAAAATTAAAAGATAATTTGAAAAGTAATTGAACGGTCAAAGTCAATAATAGACGAACATGTTCAGAACGGTAACGATAGATAAAGTTACGTTGCGTCAAGTCGGAGCATAATAAGTGCACGTCAATGATGAATGTAAAGGTATATGAATCAGTGCATCTTGTGTATATGTTAAGTGTAACATCTGCAATAATTAAAGTATGTGGATGGAAAAAGGCCGTAATGAATAATTTGTCAGTTCAAGTGAAGTTAAAGGAGTTTACTATGCTTAAAGGATGATCAATTAACGTAAGGAGGTTTGAATAATAGGGCGACAGTGTATGAGAAGTAATTAAAGAAGTCATTAGGAATGGAAGAATTTAACAGAGAATTTGAAGTCGCCGCGGTATACGAGCGGTGTAAAGATAGATGATAGAATTTTCTGCATTAAATGTGAGGTACAGTTCGCTAGCGTGAGTCAGGATATCAGGTGTGCAGTAGCATCGAATATATTTATCGTATATCTGTGGGCATACGAATGATCTACGAGGATTTTCCGAGTGTATCCGATATATGGTATTGGAGCGGTTGTCCCGGTTGGTAACCCTACCCCAAACTTGCATTGGTTGTATGTCAAGGGATATGTTGTACTTCGAAGCGGCCTAGACCAGCTAAATAATTGAGTAATCACCTCAGGGAGTGTGATATTATAGAGTGGAGGGAAAACAATAGACACCCTACCTCACGTAAACGTCAGCCACCGATAATCCCCAGGACTTCACGACTAATCGAATCTCATTCCTCTAACTAGATGAGTAAATGTGCCACGGAGGCCAGTTATTGAACCTAAATAGTAGGAAACTAAATATTTAAATGCTTCCGTTCAAAATAAACAGAGTCAAAGCAGACTGCTCATGAAACCAGGCTAAGAGGTAACCTTGTCAATTGGATACGCTGTTGTAGTGGAAGGAGAAGGTCGCCCTAAGTATTAGAAAAGGAACTCAATGAATGAAGAGAAAACACAGATGTGTCGGCCATGTTGAAAAAGGTGGAGCCGAGAGCGGCTATTGTGGAGTAAGTCGAAGGGTCAGTTTGACCTGAACCTTTCATGTGAGAATAGTAATTAAATATATACAAAATATATGCCTTTAAGGAATTGGAAATTGAATGTTATTGAAATTTGAAATCCACTGGCCGTGCCTTGAGAAGTAATATTCTCGAAAAATTTTCGAAGATATCTTAAAATTTGGCCCAGTTAGAATTTAATAATAATAATAATAATAACTTTGCAGAGCCCAGCATGCGAGCAGATTAAAGAGATAACCCCACGACTGATGGTATTTTATGCAGACGGGTAGTGGATTTAATGACTTGACACAAGAGAAACATAAGAGTAATTACTTGATAATGACCGGATCAAATGGCACACGGCGTAGCTGATACTAGTGTGATGAAATGGATTAGCATGGTACCCATATATTGCATTCTAGGAAAGGGAAGGAAGGACGACGAAGCATGCCAATTGTATGTATTGTAATAACACATTATAAATGATAATTATATATATATATATATATATATATATATATATATATCCATCTGCACTGAGGATAGTGTTGGTAATTCTAATATAATTCGTGTTTAAAATTAACATAATTGCATAAGGAAATATAGATTTGATTACAGTTGTTAATTAACATGGACTCAATCAGAGAATGTTTTAACAAGTGAAGTGAATATAATTGTGAACACTTAATAATAATGGAACCAGTAGTTATATGAGAAGTTAAGTGAAGTCAAGTTAATTTTGGATTTATTAAAACATCAGTTTGAAGGGCTCAACATTATTTAGAGGGTATGGAGAATTAGTAAAGGACGGTCGTTGGGACCATAGGAACTGGTTTAAAGGTCTAATCAGTGTATTAGAATGACCAGCTGTTGAAGAGCGCAGATATTGATAATTTTTGCTAATCATTTTCCACGCATTATCTGGGTGCTCATTGTATTGATTTGCTTTGATATTTAAATGAAATGTAATGTATTTTTGTCTTGTTTTGAAATGATGTAGAATAAAACTCAGTTTGTAGACGGGAGTGTGTTTTTGTTGTATATTTATAACCTAGTAGATATCAAATCCTGAATATGTGTTTGTATCGTGGGATGAAAGGTACAGCCCCGATAAGACCGTTGAGCTAGCGGGATGCGAACACATGATGTCCATCAACGCATGGGTACAGGGTGATATAATAATGTACTTGGATTTGATCTACTAGGGCTATGAAGTCGGTCAAGAGTAATGGTAAAAGCAGGAACAAGTGTAAATTAATATAACTTAGGGAGTGACCGCATTACCTGTCCTATATGAGCCAGTGCACGTGAAATAAATTACGATAAACCCCCTTTCTTTTTATCATGGCGCCCAATATTCGTGCGGCTTATGGGATTTAGGAAACCCCATAGAATAGGATATTCTGCAGTGTATTGCAGAAGTGAGAGTTCACTACGACACTGTTCGAGGAGAAGAGCGGGAGTATGTCAACTCATTCCAGGAGGATATAACCCATAAGTTGGCTGACGTAAATGGCCGATTATATATCAATCAGGCCGAAATGAGCAATAAGCTAGAACAGGTACAAGATAATGTACATAATAAAATTGAACAGGTACAAGAGAAAGTACATAATGAAATTGAACAGGTACATAATAAAATAGAGCAGGTACAGGAAGTTGTTAAAACTGAAGTTACCGAGAATGTTGTAAGCTTAATTTCAGAGATGCAGGAAGGGTCAGATAGGCGATTCGAAGCGATAGAGGCTAAATTAGAAAATAACTTACGAGCATGTATGGAATCACAACGTGAAACGAACGAAAGGTTAGACATATTGTCAAACGACATTAAGGATATGCAAAACCAGAATAAAGGGAATACCGAACGCCAAGAGAATCAGTTCTCTAACCACGAAAACTGTAGATCAGAGATTGGAAGAGAGCGAAAGTAAATGGGAAAAACGCATGACAGATTACGCGAGATCTTTAGATAGCGAACTTAAAAAGCAGGATCAAAATATTTACGATCAATGTCAGGAGATAGGTGAAATAAAGTCTACCGTAGACGGAACGAAAGAACAGGTAGGGAACCTGAAGTCTCAGGTAAGCAAGTTTTTAAAGAATTGGACCAAGCCAGAGGTGACCTCGTTGTCGTGAATAAAAGACAGGACGAGAACCTAGGGGAAATCAAGATTGTTAGGACAGAGATATCCAAGATTAATGGATACATACAAAAGGAAGTGAACGGCTTACGTTAAGAGTTAGAGATTAGAGAAGGCCAGAAAATCGAAGCCAGCGACAAGCTTTCCATGGGAATAAAGGAGGAGGAAACAGGAGAAATTACCCATATTAAGGAGAGCCTTAAGGACGACAGCGACAAGGTATTCGTGGGAATGAAGGAGGAGGAAACAGGAGAAATTACCCATATTAAGGAGAGCCTTAAGGACGACAAAAGGAAAATATTTCAAGTAGCAGAGGAAAATAGGGATCGATTAGGAAAAATCGAGCAAGAAGTACTCTCTCGCTTGGAAAGAGCAGAGGCACGCCATAATATGATCGAAACCAGGACGGTCGCGCAAGAAGAGTCTGCATTGCGAAACCCGAGGTGAAGCGAACGCAGTATTGAGGACATGAGAAGGAACAGGTGGGCGGAATTGGAGACCCAGCCCATAACAAGAAACGCAGCAATGCAAGGCGAAAGTCCTTACATGACGCCAGGTGCACCGATTGCCGCGTCAATCCCGCATGAAAATGTCATACAAAACCAGGTAGTGACCATAATCAGGGCAAATGAGGAAAACCCGCGAACGTTTTCCAGAAGCCCTTCAAATATGACACCCAAGTATTGGCTGAAGGAAGTCTTCAAATATTTAAATGATACAACGGTACCTCAGGAGCGCAGGCTGCGCGCGATTGAAAAGTTAACAGATGGGGAGTGTGCTCTTTGGTTCCGCAGCTTCCGATACACTTGGGCTCCCGATATACAGCAGAATTTACGTCTTGATTTATATTCGAGGAGATACAGCACTAATAATCCTACGAAGCATGCAGAATTCTTTAACGCGCAATTATGTAAACTAGCAGAGCCCGCGTAGAGTATCTACGCAATAACAGTGCAATATAAGGAACGGCCCAAGCTATTAGTAACATTACATTTATTTACGAAATAAAACTTCACAAATTGAATATGTTGATACCAGTGCAGGATGGAAGGATCCAACTGGGCTGTGAAATGATAACCTCACAGAGGACTTTGGGATACAACCGACTTCTTTCACATACAGTAGTTCTCGAGTGAGGTGTACAGAGTTGTATCTAAGAAGCCAAATCACATTTCTTCCAAGATAATGCATTTTATTAAGATATTTTTGGAATTTATCTATCGAAAATGTCTCTAAACACACAGTTGGTTATTTTGTTACTTAATGACACAACCGATAGCGAGCTAAACGTTCTTAGCCGTGAAAGGGCTACGTAAAGCTGTCCATGAGTAAAGACGGGTTTTGTCAAGTATAGGAAGATATTATCGAAAGTCTGACCCTGAGATGTATTTATTGTCATTGAGAAAGCCAAATTTACTGGGAATTGCCTTCTTTTAAATTTAAAAGGCATGTTCGTATGAGAGGGGATAAGGGCTATCCTGGGTATGAAAACAATTTATCTCTTACCAGAATCTATAATAGTTGCCTATATGATATTACGTTGTAACTCGTTAACTATTAGCCTCGTCCCATTGCAGACCTCTTTTGAGGGTAGAATATTTCTTAATCACATAATGATAGCACCTTTCTTTAATCTAAGTTTGTGTGGAGGCATGCCAGTTGTCAGACGGTTCAAAAATTATTCAAGGTAAGCCAAGTGATCTTGCGCATACTCACTCACAATAAAGTCTACACTCTCGTAGACTACCTCATCTCCAGGTAAACGCTGAAGTACTCGATTGTTCAGTTCAAGTGATGCTTCATTGGCGACCGTAAGATTAGTTCTCCATTTAATCTCCTGTGGGGTGACAGCAGGAAAATCAAAATCACCATATAGCTGTTCAACTGGATCTTGTATTTGTGGATAGCATGTATTCGGTGCCGTAACTTCCGCTCCTGTCTTGCCTTCACCTATTTCTAAAGGCCATGTTGAAAATTCTTTTTCAGAATTTAAAGCGCGCATGTTCTGGGTGAGTTTAAGTACTTGGAATTTATTCATGAGGCTATGTCGCTTCAAACAGCTTGCAATTGTCAGTTAACGTGGCCCTCTCATTATAACAGGAAGGACTTGGCGAAAAATCACCACCCAGTAAGATGACTTTACCACCGAATGCTTCAGTGCAGTTGGTCAGTTATTTGAGAAGTCTGTCCACAGCTAAAAATGCGTACACATGCGTCATTGGTGCTTCATCCTAAATAATTAATGTTGTACTCAACAGCTTCTGGTGTTTGGCGTAACGTTGCACGTAGAATTGGAATTGAGAACCAGAGGGATTTTGAAGACAGAATAGGCAGTTCTTCCTCCTTGTAGAAGTGTAGCTGCTATTACTGTAGACGCTACTGGAGTAGCTTGATCTCCTTTTGCTCTGATTATATGTAACAATGAAGAGTAAACAAATGTATTGCCAGTTCCTGCCGGTCCATCTAAAAAGAAACAGTTTTGTTTTAATGTTTCTTCTGGATTTCCATATATGACATTAAAGATCGAATCTACAACCGTTAGTTGCTCCTCATTAATCTTTTTTCTGTTGCTGATAGTCCTATCTTGCTCTTCTAAAACATCAAACGAATGCATTCCTGGACTGTTAACGTGTAGTTTTACAACTGGCAGGTTGAGTTTCTTAAGATCTAAGCCGTAGGTGTGAAGGAGGCCATTGATTTCAATGAGTGCATACTGTGGGCCACTTTCTTCAGAGTATCTGCATACAAAATCTTCAGACATTGATTCATGTTGGTCCCAAAGCTCGGGAACATTTCCTTGTTCTCCGAAAACACAGATAATGACAAATAACATTCGTAAGCGATTTGGCATATAAGAGTGAGTTGCCTCAAGGATAGTATCATGCCAAATTTTATCTCCTTGAAGAAGTCCAAGTGCTTTACATGTTTCCTGGAAAGTCTTGCATAGAACTCCATTGACTGTCCTGATACTATCAAAACTTTTGGCACCCTTTACTCTTATTAGCAACATTCGCAAGAAGTATCTTTCTCTATCGTGCATACTCACTACTGGCATTCTCCATAATACACCTTGTCCACCACGCTGACGCTTCTTCCATTTTGTCTTACATTTATCGTACATATAGTGATTTGGTATATCTGCATTAGTATGAATGCGTGCTTGATCAAACCAAGCAGTTAGCATCGTTAGTTTTGAAGAAGCCTCTGCTACCGCCTGGTGTTCCTGGCCTTCATGAAAAACTATCTGTTGCTGTTGAGGTAAATACACTGGCAGTCTAATTACTGTATCGGCTTTCTCTGACATAGTGAACTCACTGATTCTCCAAATTGCTTACGGAGCACTTACGTATCTGCCATCGAGGAATGTCAAAATTTCATCATGATTGAGGTTCCCGCTGCTGGTTTTTGTTTCCAGCTTAAGGCATGCGGCATCATACCTTTTTTATATATATTTGTATAGGTATTTCACACTTTTAACAGAGGCGCAAACTTCCACACTGATATGAGCATTGAACTTCATTAATAACGACGGATTGTAAGGGACTTTTAGGAGCGTTAAAATCCCTCAGTATGCCTTCCTTCGGAGGGGAAGTTAAGCCGGAGGTCCCATGTCATAGATTTATGGCATGTTAAAGAACCTTCCACTAATTACACCTGTGTGAAGCTAAATTAGGTTTAAAATGTAAACAACGCTCCGGTTCCTACGTTCGTCGCCAGGAGCCAACTGCGGTGGCGTCTAGTAGCCAAGTTCATAACAAGTAGTAGTTGACGGTGACATTTGGCGGCAAACGTAGGAACTACTTGAAAAATTCAAAGTATGCAGTCCTTACTTGAATTAAGAAACAGAAACACACACTAATACAGTCATCACAATTGACACCGGTTATCAGACAGATTCTACACACACCCTAAGTACACGGGGCTATATGACCGCGTTGTCGCTGTCCCTAAACTGAGGAACCAACCAACCAACCTGTAAGGGACTACCCAGCGATTATCAATGTCAAACCTACCAAGTTTAAAAGATGTCATGAATCTTCTTCTGTACATAGGATATCCGTTTACATTTTCTCCGATTATCTCTCTGAACTTCTTCGGAAAGTTTTTGCAACATGTATCTTCCTTCATGCAAGCTGAATGTTTATTTATAACATCACAGGGGCCATGAATCATACATTTTGTTACTATTTGAAATAGCTTCGGATTGATGCCCGGATCAGGTATTTCGGCACTTACATACTTGTCGATGTCATCTTCCGTGCGAATTTTCGAACATGAATCGAGAGTAAGTGCCTAGGTAATAAATGAGCATATGGTAGCCCTCGTTTCCGGAACTTGATAACGTAAATATAAGCCTGAAACTTTCCAAGAATGTTCCATTTTAGAAGATCGTCCAAAAGTTCCGTTAATTTCATTTTGAATACTCTCACCACTATGTCTGGTCTGTTTTCAGGCCTTTTTTAAGTCTTGCCTTGCGTCTAAAATCTCAGGCCACATGGGATTACAGGTAAAGGTAAGGAAAAAATCTGGCCGTCCAAATTTCCTAACTAAAGCCATGGCGTATTGATAATTTTGATGCATATATCGTGGACTTCCTTGGAAAGATGGAGGTAATATTATCATTTTACCTATCCGAACATTCTCTGACTTTGCTCGAATTTCTATCGTATTCAGCAGTCCCTGATACAGTTCAACCCGCAAGTCTCTCTGATGACATCGTAGGTAATTTAGTCGTGCTGCTTCCACCTTTACATATGCATCGACTATGTACTGTTGAAATAACTTGCCACTGCTATGTAAAATACTGAATCCACGCCTCACAGAAAGTCGGTAGGCATAATATTGTGACTGTGTTACACGAAATCGTTTGTCCGATCGTCTTTCCTCTACATGTAGCATTCCTAAATGCCAACCGAATTCTCCTGTTGGAAAGTGTAACGGATACACCATCGGGTCACATCATCGATTGGTTGACGAAATTCTCTTACAACTATCCCCAATCGGATAAATGCAGATGTCTCGGTTGGCGGGTGGCTCACCGTCTTCCCCAACAAAAATTGCTGCAACTTCCGTTCTTGAAGTAGATGCATTATACCTTCGTAAGTTGATGTCGTATTTTCCTTGAATACCATTGTTGCGTTAGCTGTGGGATTAGAATTTGCTATTGTGTGCATTTCAGAATACGACTCAGCAAATAGGTTTATGCTCCAGATAAGGGTATCCAATTTCTCCATTGTGGGTCGTAAACAACCATAGTTATTAATCATACGCCTCTCTGTTGCTTCGCTCGTATCAAATATGTACAGTTGCCCATAGCCTGGTTGCTGATGTTCTTTTGTGTATAGAGGATATATCCCATGGTCAATTTGTCCGTGGATACGAAAACAGTACGGTCCTACCCTAGGAGGTACTTCGATTTCGGCTCCCATTGAAGCAAAACCTAAAACAGCGTTATATTCCCGAACATGCTTTCGATAATTCTTTGCTTCAGGGGAGTTTGTTGTTACTAACTGTTTTATTAAAATAGCGGCTTCGGGTGTGTCTGCAGGTGAAAATTTTCCATCATGACAACCTTTGGTGTACTTCCGGGAAGAACTGAGCTCATTTGGCCAGTAAAACGCGACACAGTAGTTGCAACTCTGCGTCATACTTTCGCAAAGTATGTTCTTCAATAGTAATCGCAAGCAGTGAATTATTTGTTTCCTTTACATGGTCATTTAAACTGATGGGTTTTTCAAAGTTTCGTCTAATGAGGTTAACCGTTTCCAGTTCGTCAGGTGATTTCCTTTTCCTAACATGATCATTCCTCTTCCTCATACCTAGTAATCTCATCTCTCTGTCTAGATGAGCTTCATGTTCTCTCCGTAATGCTGCACTGTTTTTTACATCCTCCAGTCTCTTCGTTCGTTTTTCTCCTAAATCTTCGTCCGTTAAATGAACATGAGGCCTACCACCGCGTTTGACTTTCACGGGTCTTCCGCGTTTCGCTTGATGATTATTAGTTGAGAGAATTTCAACATGGGTAGGAAGCGATCGAGATTATGTAATTCTAATGCTAGGATTCGTTTCCTCGTAAAGATCGAAATGCCCACTATCGCAATCACCTGTAAAGCGTAGTCCTTTAACAGGATTTCCAGAATTACCGAAGGAATACAAAACCTGTCTACCACTATATAGGCCTACTTCAAATGTGAATGGAAATATAACACCAGCAGCAGTGAGTTCACATGTAGTACCATAAGTTGATTGCCGTATCATGTCGTTATGATACTCGACAGGAGACGTATGGTCGTCACAACCGGTGGCATGATTGTATGTCCAGAATTGAAATCTATCCCAGTTACTCGTAACATGATTTATACTAGATTCACGTATTAGAAGATACATTTCCGTAGAACCAAAAACGCAGTAAGATAAGGAATGGAATAGACTTGACTCATCTTTGCTCATCGGAATGACACGATGAGCCGTAGGAATGCCATTAATATTCAAATCTTCGTAACTCATTGTAACACGTATACAGAGTGACATACAGAACTAAAGTGAGCGGGACGATAGCTCTATAGCACAGTTGATTGAGAATACTGACTTTGTGTGTGGCAATACGTTTTTATTAGTTTATCGTAGCGGCCGTCTCGATCGACTTACTAATCATCAACAAAGCTACAACATAAACGCAACATACATTCAGTTGTGCTACCAACTGTTGCCACAGCTCATAGATCTACTGTAGATCTAATAGTGGAAGCTCCCGCGAGAAACTGGCGACACCGATTCTGCGTGCTACCTAGCGGTTCGCGCACACCAATACGTCCTCGATTTCAATCAGCTCGCAAGTTTATATTTAATACATGTTAGAAGTGAAACGTTTTGGCTATGTATGGGTGTTTTAATTACAAACACAGAAATGATCCCAAGCCATTTTACAGATTTCCTCGAAACGAACAGCTGTGAGTATACCTATTAATGCTTACGTTATACATGTATTTTTCTATTAATCTGAGCCTACCATTGTGTTAGTGTCAGTATACATGTATTTCATTCTTATTCTTGCCCCTTTCGGATCAACATCCATCTCCGATCCTTATACAGTATTATGCTACAATAAGTACAGGTACACGAAGGGCATAACATCTGTATTTCTTTCGAAGTCGAATAGTGTTCTAGTTCAATTTGTTCGTTCCAGTAGTTGCCAATTAGATCCGCTAGACTGTAGTACTATGCTCTGTCGCTGTTGCTCTGCGCGCGCCGATTTATTCCTTGTTTTATGGAAGAATTACTGTTTTTCTAGTAAACTCCTGCTTAACTCACTTACAAAATGTAAAACAGTTATTAAATAGATCAAATTTTAATGAGTAGTGGCTCGGTCATGCAGCCATGTTCGAATGGCAAGTCACAGATTCATGAGCTCTAGGAAAATAGTTAATCTTGAAAAATATTTCCATTGACTTTTCGTTGAGGCTCAGTCTGATATGAAATGGGCAAGTAAATGACAGTATTGTGGCGAATATAGATTCATCAAGAAAACACGTACTTCAATGTAATTTCCTGCCTTGCGTTGCTGTGTCTATGCTGTGGAATGAAAGGGAAGGAAGAATACAATGTTTTTCCCATGACCATTTGTTATAGTAAACCTAGTGGATTGACTACATTCTATGTTTGTCCCTTTTCTGCATAAACATAGAGATCAGATGGTTTATCGTCTCTGGAGCATGCGACGTATAATTGCCCATGAGAGTGAAAATATGAACGCCGTTTGAGCGGATTGTAGCCAGTATCAAAGAGATTAAGAACGCTTTTCCAGTTCCACCTGGAGCGTCCAAAAAGTACAATCCACTGGATTGATTAGCTCTATTTTTTTCTGGAAGGAGTTCGGTGTATTTTCTTGGATGAACAGCAGTAAGTCATTAAAGTTGTATGATTGTTCTCTGTCGAATGTTGCATTGCTCAATTTGGCACTGTATTTCCCAACTGTGCCAAACGTTTGCTGCGGCCGTAAGTAGGCTTAGTCATTGACGGTGGCGTTTGGCGGCAAAAGTAGGAACTATTTGATAAATTCCACGGCCGACTGAATACGAGCTGCGCTCTATACCGGCCTTGACATTCCCAGTCAGAACCCATGTATAACATGTAATTGGAAAGTTTCTACTCGTTGCCGGTAGAGCGCACTCCCCTCCCATTATAGGCGCGATAAGGAATCACCTGTACAGTACGTATATTAAATGTGTAATCTCAAGAACCACTGGATGGATTTTGATGCTGCTTTCACCATTCTGTAAAGGTGATCTCGAGGAAGATTTGTGCAGAAAATAATTTATTTATGACCAAAGGGAGCCAAGCAGTAACGATTTCAGTGAAAAAATAGAAAAAATAGCCTGGCGTCCGTGCGCTTTTTAAGCTTACGCTGGGCGAACCGTTAAAAATATCATTATATTATGAGTGTACGAATTGTTCAGCGTGAGAAATTCTACAAAAAAGTCCGCGAGAGCATATCTCTGTCTTCGATACTGAACCCTTTACCCTATGTTGGATAAATGATTCTACTTTTTATTTCTTCAATTAATAAATATTTCAACCAGCATCATGAAAGTAGCCAGACAGTGATGAGGAAATTTCAAGCATTTGTTGGAGACAGTAGGGACATACCTGCATCGGTTTAACAAAAGGCTAAATACTTGAGCTATGAAAAGAAATAGCATAGCTATGTATCACAGGGACAGGTGTGGCTACCTCAATTTTAGAAGCGACGCGCGGTGAGACATGGTTCTGGTATGTTCATTGTGATATTCGCGCCTAGAAGAAATATGATGCAGTAACGTGAATGGCTGATGAAGAAAATAGACACTCCCAAGACGCCAAGATCTACTAGAAACCGCCAAATTACAGAAAATGGAGAACCAATGAGAAGAGAATGTCTACTTGCGCGCCAACTCCGGCTGGGGTACGCGGTGGCTAGCATTCACGCGGGAAATCGCCTAGACAAAATCTCTACGATCGATTCTAGGATTAATGGGCATATTCTTGACCTGTGCAATATTACGAGTTCAGTGATATTTATTTCATTCCTGTATCACAATTATTTCGATAAATTTTTACATAAAATCCCCTCCATCTCGACCCAAGGGCCAGTTCATTTATAAGTGTGTCGAAGAGCCAAGACATTATTATTATTCTGTGCGTCTACGGACGTAGACTTTTATTCCGTGTGTCGAGGACACAGGACTTTGATTATGTTCGTCTGAAGAGATAGACTTGTATTTTGTGTGTCGAGGACACAAGATATTCATTGTAAAGTGTTAAATTCAGTGATAGATAGTCATAGTACTATAATTATAGGGACAGTATCGTCGATAATTCGCCAACGAACAGTGACAGGGAATTTAGTACCTGAACAAGCGAATTTAGTAGTCAGACATAAAGTGTATAATAATCCAATTTTTGTATCAGCGCAAGGATGACATCGATGAATGCAGAGGAAGTTTGGAATTCTCAAAACTCCGTCCAGATGGCTGATATGAGATAAAGAATCATCCAGTTGGGGAATGGCGTCTGATGTTCTTTGACGGGTGACTACAAAAAGAGATGAGTACATAATAATATTATTTATTATTGGTTAAATTAACTTATGGTTTATGGGACATATTTTTTGTAAATACTTTGCTTGTGTGATTAGTGTAGTATACTTAGTTTTGATCTGACACACTTTTGTTTGGAAGCAGCTCGCACAATTGTAGTTTTTGGAAGGTTCTTTTCTTAGTGTTGTGTTAACTAACGTATCTATGTGAACGGCCGTGTTCGCCTATGTTACGAAGTGCGGTTAAAAACGTCTCTCGGAGATATGTCGTGTTTCAGAAGTAGGACTGAATTAATATAATTATATAGTAGATCGGAGGGTAATTAAATTTTGTTGAGATTTATTATTGATCAGATTCAGTGTGATTATTGCCTTTGGAGCAATGTAATTTGTGACGAAGAGTATTCAGCTCTATCGTAAGTTTTAATTATTGTGTTAAATGTTTGCGAGCTCTAATTCAGCAGACCCATGTGAAAGGCGTTATGTCAGTCCCAGATGTGTATATTGTGAGTATATTTTTGTGGTATTACAAGCGGGAATTTCAGCAGAGACTGATTTCTGTCAGCTTGGTACCAGATTCATATTGTATCCTTGCGAGGACAATTATGGATATGTGATTATTGTCTGACCATATGTTGAGTTGGAGGAGATGTTAGTTGCTGTTGATTCCTTGAGATAACAGTCCAGCTGGTCGGCTATTTATATACACTGGAAGGGGGACATGACTGGTAATTGTGGAAAGGGTGAGTTGTTGTCACAAGGGCTGGCTGAGTTTCGCAAGCAAGCTCATTAAAGTGAAGTGCACGTCTGGCTCCCAATTACTTGAAAATAAATATAAATGTGAGAAACTGATCAATGGTAAAATTGTTTAAATAAATGGGAGTTGCCTACGAAACACGATAACCTTCGAAGCGTTTCCCTAACATGCAATTTTGTTAATGTAAAGTAATCTTAACCACCCAGGTTGTTTGTTGTTGTTGGTTTATTCTATGTTTATTTTCCATGTCAGTGACCCGTGAGTCACGTGCGGCGCTGTGTTTCCTTGTTGTTGAGCATCTGGCCATTGTGGCAGCTCATTTGGTTAAGTGTGTCACCACACTAATAAGGGTCTCAGAGAGATGCCTGTAAATAGTAGAGTTGTAATATGTGTGTCAGAATTAGATTTAAGGATTTTTATTAATGTTATGCCCATATCCATAAACGTTAATTTACGAGATGATTGTTCGTGAGCACCGTGGCTGTTAACCCGTTGTGAACGAATGATCATCCAAGTACTCATTTCTCGTAGATAGTCACCACGCGAATATAAATTCACATGCAAGATAGTGGAACTTGGATCCACATTTTATTAGAAAAGGGGAGATCCATCTGACTCCTCAAAGTGATAAATATTCCTGTCAGGGAAAAATTCAGGGAGGATTTTGTTTATTATTGTGTGTTTTATTCTTTTATGCACAAATTAGTTATTAAATCTTGTTATTATCTTACGTTTTGTCTCCTTACTTTCTTAATTATAGTTTTTATCCTATAACCCTTGCCTCAGAAAAGCACGTTGTTTGGCGGACGTAAACACCACACTATGAACTGAACGCGACCCCTTGATCAAAGATTCTTGCATAAAACACTGCTATTCTGAAGGGTTCATAGGTGAAAACTGGCGGCCAACGGTGGGGCTATTCACTGTGGTGTAACGGGGAGATTACACATGTCAATAGTGGCGCATTTGAGTAAAACTGGCATGCCGCAAGTGCAGGCAGATATGACAGTATTTAATCACCGGGAAGTGATATTTTATTAAAAGTAGTTGAGGCGAAGTGGATACCGCCAAATGTGTGAAAGATAAATTAAAATCAGGAGTTTGCAAAGTAAAATACGGTTCACGTTGTTGTCTTTTAAATTAAAGTAAAATTAAGATGTGATACCGGGCGCCCAATGATAAAGTTAAAACTAGATTTGTTTAGAAAGTCAAACTCATGGAAATATTAGGAGGCTGTAGCCTAAAATGACAATTAATACTTTGTTAATTAGTCAGTGTAATATCAGATCAGGATAACTGTTTAATGACTAAATATGTGCTTGGGGTTAAAATTAAATTGAGTAAAACTAGAACTACTCAGAGATGCAATCAACTAATGGGGTTAAAGATAAAAATAAATGAACTGAGTAGGATAAAGAAATTAAATGTGCATTGGATTTATGTGCGTGTCAAAGGGCATTGGCGTATGCCATTTCCCATATGTCTCATATAAATTATAAAACATGGCAACGGTGGCGCAGATCCAGGAGATCATTGAAAGTGCAGCGAGGAGAACGCAGGAATTGTTGGATACTAAATTAGCAGAACAAAGTGAATCGCTGAACACGAAGTTATCTGAACAAATAAACACTACTATGTTAGAACAAATTGAATCGCTAAATACTAAACTGTTAGAGCAAAGTGAATCATTGCGGACACAATTAAACAATAGTAGGCTAGAACAGAGTCAATCTATAAACAAATTATCTGAGCAGAGTGAATCGCTAAGTACTAAACTGTCAGAGCAAAGTGAATCGCTAAAAATTAAACTGTTAGAGCAAAGTGAATCGCTAAATACGAAAATGTCAGAACAAAGTGAATCGCTAAATATTAAACTGTTAGAACAAAGTGAATCATTGCGGACACAGTTAAATAACAGTAGAATTGAGCAAAATGAATATCAGGCGGAACAAGCTAGGTTATTAAAGAGTGAAATTAATGACACTATAAATTCACAGTTAGAGGCGCAAAATAATAAAAACACGAACCAATTAGCTTCGTTAACCGCAGAGATGAAAGAGCACACAAACCAACAGATGATATTACTGGCCCTTGATGTAAGCAAAAATAATGAGAAACAGTTAGAGCAGATTGAAAAAATGGAGAGTATTTTTGATAAAAAAACTAAGCATTCTCGATGAAACGGTGTTAGCTAAATTAGAGCAGATTGAAATAGCATGCACAATGAATAGAAGCGAGGTCAAAATAGCTCAGGATAAGTTGGAAGGTCGATTTAAGGAGATGGAGAAAAGTGGCAGGGTCATTCAACGACAAATATCAGCAGTCGATGAGAACATATCAGGCATAATTAAAGATATGGACCGTCTCGAGATAAAATCAGCGGAACAGTGGAAAAGCCTAGAAACGGAACAAGAACAATTTAAGAGTACATTAGACGAAAGGCTAAGCCAGATAGAAAATAATCAGGATGAAAATAAGAGCCAGATTGAAGAAAAAATAAGCACGATTAAAGAACAGATCAGGAAAGATTGGAAGAAAATGAATATTGATTCTAGAGAGGAAAGATCCACTATTCTTAAAACAGTAGGCGAAAACCACACGCGTATTCAAGCTTTGGAGCAAGAGGTAAAAAATAAACTTAAAGAGCAGACAGACAGGATCATTAAAGCCGAACTCCGCACATTAGAACAATCATCTATATTTAAAACGGGAGCATTGAAAGACAAGCAGGATGACTCACATAGTCCCCAACCCAGCATAGCAGGAAGTCAGACTCAAGCAGAGAGCCCATTAACAACAAACACGGAAGGATTTCGCAAGAACGTAGATAGAAGCTCAACACCACAGGACGGTCATCAGCCCACACAACCTATTCAAGTAATTCGCTCAAATGACTACAAACCGCAGAAATACACCGAAAATTCAGGGGTAACACCTAAGGCCTTTATCAAAGAGATTGAAGACCATTTCAATGACACTGGGGTACCTGAAGCACGTAGATTGAGAATGATGGAGAGATTTTTATCAGGAAATGTTCTCACCTGGTTTTTAAGTTTCAAATATAGATTTGGAACCATGTCAGACTTTAATTTAGCGTTTCTGCGCAAATACTGGTCTCCCGCCATACAACAGAGTTTAAGAATGGAGCTTTACTCTAGAAAATACCAAACTACCCAGCAGACGAAATACTCAGATTTCTTTAACATGCAAATGCTAAAATTTCGCGACCTAGATTACCCATTAAACGAAGCAGATTTGGTGATGACAATAGCAAGGCAAATGCCAGTTAATGTACAGCAAGTACTAGTCGCAGCAAACGTTAGTACGGCCCTACATGCAGAGCAGATATTACGGCAAATAGATGAGACCACATCTCATAGTCATTTTAGAGGAGGAAGACAGCTGGAATTAGTCAACACTACAGAGGTCGTAAAAACAAAACAAGGAAATACTAAAACGCAGGGTACTAATACAAGCACCTCCACACCTAGGCGAAACCAGGAAGAAGGGGAAAACAGACCATATCAGCGTAACGAAAATCACTACAACAATAGATACCAGGGCAACAATAGATACCAACAGAGAGGATATCAACAATGGCGTGATAATCGAAGGAATGACAGGCCTTATGGAAGATACGGTGATTACAATGCCAATCAAAGATGGAAAGGAAGGAGAGATCAAAATCAAGGAGATCAACGTAACTATCGAGATGACTGGGATGATAGGCACGCTCAATCACAAAATTACTTAGAGGAGTTACACGCTAGTCAAGGTGGAGAACTAGGAAGATGGGAAAAGGCCATTGGGAACAGAAAGAACCCAGATACACATACTGAGGAAGCTGGAAGTCTACTGAGACAAGAGGAATATCAAGGACATGAGCGACAGAAGGATGATGGGAGTCGAAATGGAGCTAAAAAAATGTTAATTTTGGATCAAGGAGACAGTCTCCAAACACAACAGTCGGAAGTTGAAGATGGATGGATAGTAGCGAACATACAAGAATGGATTGCTTTACCAGAAGACTGCCTGGAGGAGACGGTGAAACCACGGAACGATGAAATTAGGCAATTACCCATTATTTACGCAAGGATTGGTGGAATTAATATAAGATGTTTATTGGATACGGGGTCACAGATCAGTCTAGTATCGGAGGCCTTGGTTCGAGAGTTGGGACGGACTCAGAATATTCCTGTAATTCCGGTACCACAGCTCAAAGTGAGGGGTGTTATTCCTAAACGCACCGTTACTTGTAAACGCCAGGCATACTTAGAGCTGAACATATTGGAACATACTTTTGGGCAAACATTCATTATCATGGCAAAGATGAATTTCAATATAATTCTTGGTGCAAATTTTATTTGTGACTATCAAGCAGTGATAGATTTACACAAGAATACAGTCAGTTTTAGAGAATATGACCAGCTGAAAAACGTGGGATTGCATATGGATGAAATCACTACCGGAAGAGATGTAAATTCTTGGGCATTGGAAGCAATATCAGAAGAGACGGAAGAGGAGGTACGAAAGGCGAAAGATAACATCGTAGAAGGGGCTGTTGTGGAACTAGATGAGGAGATAGAATCCCAGGAGATATGGTCTTTATTGACAGAAGGAAATAACAGCGATGCACAATTTGAAGAGTTACTACAGGAGCGGCTCAATGACATTCAACTTGGGGATGAACACAGAAAACAGTTGGAAGAGATTTTAAGGAAGCACAAAACAGTATTTGATACAGTACCTGGGAAAATATTAAATTTCAAGTACTCTATGCAAGTCGAGGACTGGTCACCTTTCAAAAGCAGATTGTACCCAATTCCTGAAAAGTATCGTGGTCAAGTTAAAATCATTATAGATGAGATGTTAGAAGCTGGAGTGATAAGGAAGACACCTACACCTTATCTAAATGCGATTTTGGCAGTCACAAAACCAAATGGATCTATTAGACTTTGTTTAGATGCCAGAAACCTCAACATGAGACTCATTTTTCCTGAGTATGACAGAGCGCCAATTATCAGAGACGTATTAATAGGCTTTAAAAACAAGAGCATTTATTCATCAGTCGATCTGACGAGCTCGTTCCACCATCTTGAATTGGATGAGAAGTCACAGCTTCTAACTGGCTTCTTATTCGATAACCAGACATATTGTTTCGTCAGAATGCCTTTTGGAGTCAAAACAGCGGGCTGTGCTTTAATCCGAGCACTGGACCGGAACCTAACCGAGGAAGTAAAGGAGATGACGGTGCGATACATTGACGACATTCTGTTGGCATCTGACAACATTGAAACTCACATGGAAAATTTAGATAAAGTATTGGGCAACTTGAATGCATCGAATTTCAAAGTAAACCTGAAGAAATCGCATTTCTTCAAGAGCGAGATCTTATATTTGGGTCACGTCATTGACAAGGAGGGAGTGAAGCCAAACCCAGCTAAGATTGAAGCGATAAAGAATTTCCCTACACCAACGAGAGCCAAGCACATTCGGGCTTTCTTAGGCGTAACGGGATTCTTTAAAGAAAACTGTCCAGGTTATACAGAGACTGTAGCTCCAATGCAAGAAATGTTAAAGAAAAATAACAAATGGTCATGGAACGCGGAATGTGAGAAGGCATTCCAAGCAACAAAACAGCTATTATAAAACTGCATTAAATTAGGCTATCCAGATTTCAAGCTCAAATTTATAATCCAAGCGGATGCTTCACTAATTGGGATAGGTGCTATGCTCTACCAAGAGGATCCAGCTAACCTGCAGCACGAAACATATTTGGCATTTGTCAGCCGAAAATTGCGTAAGCACGAGCGAAATTATACTGTAACCGAGCTAGAATTGTTGGCCATCCTTCATGCGCTCCAACAATGGAAACGAATAATCTATGGTTACCCGATTGTTGTCAGAACTGACCACAAGGCACTAACATTCTTGTTTAAGACGTCAATGGCAAGCGAACGTGTGACACGTTGGTCTATATACATTCAGCAGTTCAGCATTGAAATTGAACATTGTCCAGGGAAGATGAACGTGATACCGGATGCACTCAGCAGGAACCCAGAGCCTGATAATGAAGAAACGGCGATGGTACAACACTTGGAGTTAACACCGAAGGACCGGGAATTCTTGGAGGAGTTACGTGAGATACAGCGAGAACAGGAAGCGGAACCATGGATGATGCTATTAATTAAATACTTCAAAAAGCAACTACCTACAGGAACACCTGCATTTCGAGAAGCAAAAGCCAAAGAAGGAAGATATGTTTATGTCAACAATTTGCTGCACAAATGGTTAGATAATGACCACACCAAGTTACGCATATTAGTACCTGCATCGTTACAACGAGGATTGACATGGCATACGCACGAAAGTTACGGTCACGTGGGCTTAGACAAGTGCGAAGCGACAATAGGAGAGACATTTACATGGCCACGTATGAGAACAACAATATGTGACGTCATTACAACTTGTGACCCGTGTCAGAGAACAAAGCCAAATAATTATTTACTGAGGCAATATCCTAGACCATTGCTACCTCAGAAACCATGTGAGCTGCTGGCGATGGACTGTCTTGGTCCAATTCCGAAGGGAAGGAGAGGTTGCCGTCATTTGCTAGTGTGCATTGATGTATTTTCTAAGTTTGTAGTACTATGCCCTATTCAGAAAACCACATCGAAGCAGGTACTCAGTCGCATTCGTAATAGAGTTATTCCAACCCTTGGAAAACCAGAGTTTATATTATCAGATCACGGCAGTTATTTCACAAGCGCCGAATTCAAGAAAGGAATGGAAGACATGGGTATAAAACATGTTTTAAGCAGTATCCGACATGCCCAAGCAAATCCAAGCGAGAGAGTAATTAAATGTGTAACTTCATATTTGAGGATCTTCATTCCGAACGAACACCACAAATGGGTCGATAAAATTAAGGATGTAGAGACATGCATGAATTCTACCAGGCACGAGTCAACAGGACAAATCCCTATGGTCCTACACAAGAACGAGTATCCAGTAAGAACGTGGAAAAGCATCATTAACTGTCCACAAGATCCCATGATAGCACCAGACCTGCGAATTGAAAGAACGAGAGCATACATGAGGAAACAAGCGGACCGCAGATTACGGCGAGTAAGAAATAAGAGGTTTCACGGTGATCTTGAAGTCAACCAGCTCGTTTTGGTAAAACGACCTGCTACATCGGACCCAGAAAAGAAAATCTTTAGTAAATTCTGCGAGAAATTCATAGGACCCTATTCTATCGTAAGAAACCTTGGAAATAATGCTTACAGAGTGAAAGAATTGAGCACAGGAACAATGTCAGTTTACAACGCTGCCAACCTAAAAAAATATCGTCGAAGTGAACCATGGTAGCGCCGATATAATGACGCTGTTTGAATATACGGACGTCCTACTATCAACAAAGTCAACGGGGAGCAGTTGAATACGGCACGTGGTGAAGGAGGAAGTAGAGCTGTTGTTGACAAACATTAACGAGGCGAGTAAGTAAGATTGGAAGGGGGAAATACAAGCAGGATATGAAAACGAGTAAATGCCATTGAAGACAGGAGCGACTAGACCAAGTAAGAAAAAGGGGTGATTCTGGAATTAAAACAAATTGGCCTACGGAAGTATTGTAAAATTGTCGACTTTATTCCTAAGTTCGAAATTTTGTGAGTGGGAGAGTTGTGAACCCTTTACCCTATGTTGGATAAATGATTCTACTTTTTATTTCTTCAATTAATAAATATTTCAACCAGCATCATGAAAGTAGCCAGACAGTGATGAGGAAATTTCAAGCATTTGTTGGAGACAGTAGGGACATACCTGCATCGGTTTAACAAAAGGCTAAATACTTGAGCTATGAAAAGAAATAGCATAGCTATGTATCACAGGGACAGGTGTGGCTACCTCAATTTTAGAAGCGACGCGCGGTGAGACATGGTTCTGGTATGTTCATTGTGATATTCGCGCCTAGAAGAAATATGATGCAGTAACGTGAATGGCTGATGAAGAAAATAGACACTCCCAAGACGCCAAGATCTACTAGAAACCGCCAAATTACAGAAAATGGAGAACCAATGAGAAGAGAATGCCTACTTGCGCGCCAACTCCGGCTGGGGTACGCGGTGGCTAGCATTCACGCGGGAAATCGCCTAGACAAAATCTCTACGATCGATTCTAGGATTAATGGGCATATTCTTGACCTGTGCAATATTACGAGTTCAGTGATATTTATTTCATTCCTGTATCACAATTATTTCGATAAATTTTTACATAAAATCCCCCTCCATCTCGACCCAAGGGCCAGTTCATTTATAAGTGTGTCGAAGAGCCAAGACATTATTATTATTCTGTGCGTCTACGGACGTAGACTTTTATTCCGTGTGTCGAGGACACAGGACTTTGATTATGTTCGTCTGAAGAGATAGACTTGTATTTTGTGTGTCGAGGACACAAGATATTCATTGTAAAGTGTTAAATTCAGTGATAGATAGTCATAGTACTATAATTATAGGGACAGTATCGTCGATAATTCGCCAACGAACAGTGACAGGGAATTTAGTACCTGAACAAGCGAATTTAGTAGTCAGACATAAAGTGTATAATAATCCAATTTTTGTATCAGCGCAAGGATGACATCGATGAATGCAGAGGAAGTTTGGAATTCTCAAAACTCCGTCCAGATGGCTGATATGAGATAAAGAATCATCCAGTTGGGGAATGGCGTCTGATGTTCTTTGACGGGTGACTACAAAAAGAGATGAGTACATAATAATATTATTTATTATTGGTTAAATTAACTTATGGTTTATGGGACATATTTTTTGTAAATACTTTGCTTGTGTGATTAGTGTAGTATACTTAGTTTTGATCTGACACACTTTTGTTTGGAAGCAGCTCGCACAATTGTAGTTTTTGGAAGGTTCTTTTCTTAGTGTTGTGTTAACTAACGTATCTATGTGAACGGCCGTGTTCGCCTATGTTACGAAGTGCGGTTAAAAACGTCTCTCGGAGATATGTCGTGTTTCAGAAGTAGGACTGAATTAATATAATTATATAGTAGATCGGAGGGTAATTAAATTTTGTTGAGATTTATTATTGATCAGATTCAGTGTGATTATTGCCTTTGGAGCAATGTAATTTGTGACGAAGAGTATTCAGCTCTATCGTAAGTTTTAATTATTGTGTTAAATGTTTGCGAGCTCTAATTCAGCAGACCCATGTGAAAGGCGTTATGTCAGTCCCAGATGTGTATATTGTGAGTATATTTTTGTGGTATTACAAGCGGGAATTTCAGCAGAGACTGATTTCTGTCAGCTTGGTACCAGATTCATATTGTATCCTTGCGAGGACAATTATGGATATGTGATTATTGTCTGACCATATGTTGAGTTGGAGGAGATGTTAGTTGCTGTTGATTCCTTGAGATAACAGTCCAGCTGGTCGGCTATTTATATACACTGGAAGGGGGACATGGCTGGTAATTGTGGAAAGGGTGAGTTGTTGTCACAAGGGCTGGCTGAGTTTCGCAAGCAAGCTCATTAAAGTGGAGTGCACGTCTGGCTCCCAATTACTTGAAAATAAATATAAATGTGAGAAACTGATCAATGGTAAAATTGTTTAAATAAATGGGAGTTGCCTACGAAACACGATAACCTTCGAAGCGTTTCCCTAACATGCAATTTTGTTAATGTAAAGTAATCTTAACCACCCAGGTTGTTTGTTGTTGTTGGTTTATTCTATGTTTATTTTCCATGTCAGTGACCCGTGAGTCACGTGCGGCGCTGTGTTTCCTTGTTGTTGAGCATCTGGCCATTGTGGCAGCTCATTTGGTTAAGTGTGTCACCACACTAATAAGGGTCTCAGAGAGATGCCTGTAAATAGTAGAGTTGTAATATGTGTGTCAGAATTAGATTTAAGGATTTTATTAATGTTATGCCCATATCCATAAACGTTAATTTACGAGATGATTGTTCGTGAGCACCGTGGCTGTTAACCCGTTGTGAACGAATGATCATCCAAGTACTCATTTCTCGTAGATAGTCACCACGCGAATATAAATTCACATGCAAGATAGTGGAACTTGGATCCACATTTTATTAGAAAAGGGGAGATCCATCTGACTCCTCAAAGTGTTAAATATTCCTGTCAGGGAAAAATTCAGGGAGGATTTTGTTTATTATTGTTTGTTTTATTCTTTTATGCACAAATTAGTTATTAAATCTTGTTATTATCTTACGTTTTGTCTCCTTACTTTCTTAATTATAGTTTTTATCCTATAACCCTTGCCTCAGAAAAGCACGTTGTTTGGCGGACGTAAACACCACACTATGAACTGAACGCGACCCCTTGATCAAAGATTCTTGCATAAAACACTGCTATTCTGAAGGGTTCAATACATCGCCCACTATAAGTGGTTTTTAGTTTGGACGGGAGGGGCATTTGGCTTGCACCTCGCCATTCTTAAATTACGTCTGACAGGAATTCCTTCACATTCATAACTGTTCCCGGGCGAAGCCGGGGCGGGTTGCTAGTGACACTATATAATTATTATCATTATAATTTCCGCATTATCAAAATTATTATTATATCACAAAATAAAATAGCATGCTAATAAATCTAAGAGAAATTAGACATACCTTGCACCTTCTTCGGGTACAAGGACACTACTCCAGCACCGTCTCATTAAAAGGAAAGAGAGGATCAAAATTACAGCCGGGAACAAGTAGCAGCTAATCGTGTGTTGTGTTTTGTGCTAAGAGATCTTTCGACAAATTATCAGATACCGTGTGCCTTCTTTTTCACGAAGCAGCTGTCAGGACGGGACTTACATCAACTCCTGCTGGACGTTATTCTCGAGGTTGAACAATGCGGTTTCATAATTATAATAACTGTCTCTGATAATCACAAAACTAACACTACAATGATGAGGCATTTAGGGGGAGGGAATTTGCAACTAATGGTCAATCACCCTTACGACGAGTCTAGGAATGTATTCCCTAGTTTTGATCATTGTCACATTCTTAAAAAAAAACATTAGAACGCAGTTTCTGTAACGAGAGATGACTGATGGTACTGGAATAATTTCAGGGAAATACTTGTCATTACTATACACAATGCAAAAGGGTGAGATCCTCAAACCGGTCAGACACCTCACTAAAAAACACATCGAACCCACTAAATTTGAAAAAATGAATGTTCGGCGTGCCAAGGAAGTGTTCTCGTCAGAAGTTATTGGTGCCATTAGTACACTGAAAGAAAATATAGGCATGCACCCGGAAGCGTATACATTCATGGACGCAGAAGCAACCATTTTTTTTGAAAAACGTTAATAAATGGTTCGCTATGCATGACGTAAGCATCACATATCATCATATTCAGTCTAGAAATCCAGATAAAGGGCATTTTTTCTCATTAAATGTCAGTCGCCTAAACTGGCTAGAGGAATATTTTCTTTCTTACCTTAAAACTTTGAAAGTTGTTAGTAACGCTGCTAGAAAGGACTTCCTGAGTTCTGAGACATACGAAGCTACCTATACAATTAATCACGGATTCAGCTGTCCAGTGCATAAGGTATCTTCTAAAAATGGGCAGAGGAAAGTCGCCAAATATGGGGAGTTTTTTTTATAGGGCTCACATTAGACATAAGAAGGAACGGAATAATTTTGGTTTTCTCACCAATGTAAACCTCAGGCGATATACTATGTATATTACAAATATGGGCACGTTTGATGTTGTAATACCCTCTGATATTATTGTTAACTTTAAAAGTGCACTTTCCCCGTATTAGGCAACCGGGTTTCGTAATATGGGGAGGTGATAAATCTCACGGTTTTCATTTGTAATAGGTACACTGAATAGTATACCCTACTAATTAAAGCATTAATTCTGAAATTTTTTTTTCGTGTGGCCTCCTGAGAGGCCGAGTGCAGGTCTTTCTAGTCGACGCCCGTGGGCGACCTGCGCGTCAGGATGAGAGATGGAATGGATGAAGATGAATGAAACTGGGCAAGGATGTGGAAGGAAGCGGCCGTGGCCTGTTAGAAGGTACCGTCCCAGCATTTGCCTGGTGTTGAAAAATGGGAAACCACGGAAAATAATTTCAAGGACGGCCGACGGTGGGGCTCGAACACACGCGTCTACCGAGTCAGCAGAGAGCTTGGCCCCATGGCCTAACGCTGCGCTTTAGCCAGCGTAGCCACTACTGTCGGTAATTCTGACAATGTAATGAAATCATGAACACAAATAGTACAAAAATACAAAAATGAATATTTTAAGTAAATAACAGTCCTTGTTTCCTGTTGCCGAACTTCCAACCCGTTCAGCAGAAAGATGCATAAACTTTAATGAAAACCGAGTGATTCTGATCGAATTCAACTGTAACGAGGTGCAAGGTATGTCTAATTTATCTTAGATTTATTAGCACGCTATTTTATTTTGTGATATAATTTGCATTTTGATATTGTGGGAATTATAATGATAATATAATAGTGTCACTAGCAACCCGCCCCGGCTTCGCCCGGGAACAGTTATGAATGTGCAAGGAATTCCTGTCAGACGTAATTTAAGAATGGCGAGGTGCAAGCCAAATCCCCCTCCCGTCCAAACTAAAAACACTTATAGTGGGCGATGTATCGAAGATAGAGATATGCTCACGCGGACTTTTTGTACAATTTTTCATGCTGAACAATTCTTACACTCATAGTATATTGATATTTTTAACGGTTTCTCCAGCGTAAGCTTAAAAAGCGCACGGACGTCAAGTTCTTTCTTCGACCTATTCACTGAAATCTAAAATCGTTACTGCTTGGCTCCCTTTGATCATAAATAAATTATTTTCTACAGAAATCTTCCTCGATATTACCTGTACAGAATGGTGAAAGCCGCATCAAAATCCATCCAGTGGTTCTCGAGATTACCCGTGATATCCAAGAATCGGGGACTTCGTTTTACACTAAGTAGAGATAAGTCTTAGTCGTGCAATGCTTGGTGAACAGCGCTGTGTGAGCAGTTGGGTAACTAACAAGATTTCATGAAAAAGGTCTCATTGTCTAGGCCGGTATGAGCGCATTCAGTCAGCCGTGTAAATTCAAAGTTGCAGTCGTTACTTGAATTAAAAAACAGATACACACACTAATTCAGCCATCACAATTAACACCGGTTATCAGACAGATTCTACACACACCCATAGAACACGGGGCTACATGACCGCGTTGTCGCAGCCCCTAAACTGAGGAACCAACCAACCAACCAATCCTTTGGCAATTTTTACCGGACTATCATGATGCAGAGTAAGTCGTTGTCGCCTAGTGACAATCTTTAAGATGGTCAATCTGCCCATCAAGTCAGGTTCAGTATATTGGTGCGGCTTTGACTATCATGATACAGAGTTAGTCGTTGTCGCCTAGCGACAATATGTCCGTCAAGTTATTAGATTCAACTTTATTTGTTTAAACATTTCCGTTGATTTCTCAAGAAAAGCAAGATTTTTCCTGTGCTATTGAGACGATTTGGAAGATTTTGGTACAAACCACGACTTCTAACTCCCTCTGGTTTAGGAGCTTGAGTTTTCTGAAACATACACCTTAGCGTATTATATACAGGGTGTTTCAAAAATACGGGGCATAACTTGAGGTATGTATTTGTTATAATTATGTAGACAATCAAAATAGTTCATTACAACAGGTGTCCGAGTTATGGCCTTCACAACACTGAACTTCACCGGAACGTTTTTCTTCCGCAGGTCATTGTCATTACAGAAGATGTTCAAAATGTCCAACTCCTGCTTGAATACAGACCTCACATCGACGTCTCATTGATCAGCGAACACGATCCCAAATTTCCGGAGTATTGCGTATGTCCTCACACGATGGCACAATTCGATTCCGAAGGGTTTTCATATCTAGCACCGGAGACGAATACACCAACGATTTTAAATGGCCCCACAGGTAGAAATCGAGAGAGTTCAGATCAGGTGAGCGAGGGGGCCAAGCAATCGGGCCACCTCTACCTATCCATCGATCAGGAAACATTCGATCCAAGTACCAGCAGTCCGACTGAAGTGTGCAGAAGCGCCATTATGCATGGAGTGAGCGTGTTGACGACGGATCAGGAAGTTTGTGTACGCCTGCCCCGTAAGTCTGTTAACAAGTACATGGGGTCCAACTAATCGATCACCAATGATACCGGCCCACATGTTGAAGGAGAACCGCACCTGATAATCATAGTTCATAACATAACCATAGCCACAAATAAGAGAGAGCAAAGCCCCCTCTCACCCATTACTGGGCCACCACAAAGAATCCAGTAAGCACATGTACTAGACACTTTTCAGTTCCCCATAAAAGAATCATCACACTCTTAATGTCTCACGGCAACGACCTGTGGAAAAACGTTCCGGTGAATTTCAGTGTTGTGAAGGCCATAACTCGGACACATGTTGTAATGAACTATTTTGATTGTCTACATACAACAAATACAAATTTTGAAATTAGGCCCCCTATTTTTGAAACACCTGAATATAGATTTAAAGAATTAGATCAAGCCCCTGGAGAAGCGGATTTGTGCATAGCCATTGTCAAACAGCTTTCTTATGAAATACAAAGGTTGCTTATTTCGGCAAATGCAAAAACAGCAATGGCGATGGAGGCAGTTTTAAGACAAATAGATTTAACCACATCTCATGCAGCACGCCAGAATCGAACCGTAGAACATGTCCACGAGACAAACACTCAGGCCGAACTGAATAAGGTCCAGAGTAAAAATAAATCTACCAGCACGGAAACTGCAAGGTCCGATTGGAACCAAGTGGGAAATGAACACAGAAGATGGCAACCAGCACCTCGAGGAAGTTCAAACCGAGGTACACTAGGAAGGAAACTGTGGGATCAGCGAGGGTCACGTGGGAGGCCACCACGGGATAACGGAAGAAATGATGGCAGAGAGGGGTCAAATTGGAACTGGAGACCCCATGATCAAAGCCGAGGATCATGGGGAAATCGAAGAGCGCTACAGAGTATCCCAGCGATATCTCGACTAGAGGGGAGACGAACCAAAGAAATCCCAGGTTCGGTGGAACGAAGTAATTCAAAACAGAAGGCCACCAGTCATATACGAGGATGGTGCAAAGAGCATTGAACTGCAGAACAGCGAGAGGGGAGAACGAGGTTCCGAGGGAAACGGAGCTAAAACAAGTAGTTCCGTAAAGAACTATACGGCCTATTTTCATATATCCTACGTATGTTAATTACCTCTATCTATGTACAAAATTTCAGTTTGATTGCTGTATGGATTCGTAGATATTGAGAACGACAAAATATTTCGGATGGTCGCCATGTTGGATTTTATATATGTAGGTCCTAGAGTTATGTACAGTTACATGAAGATTATTGTGTACATGTAGCATTCAAACTTCAATCGCATGATTAGGACACAAGAAGTAACAAGGAGATTTTAAAATTTCGCACAGCTGCCATTTTGTGGTTATGGAAACAATTGAAATAAATTATATGCCAGTGGATTAGCATCCGTATAAGGATTTACTATACCAAGTTTCACTGCACTCGTATGGTTAAATTGCGAGAAACGTTGATGTGAATATTTATACTTCGCATCGCCGCCATGTTGGATTTGTGATTGCCAGGTTATTTAAAGTCCTATAGGTGAACTTAAGTCCATAGCCCCTATTAACATAAAAGGATTCAGTTTGATTTCTATAATAGTTTCGTAGATATTCAGAGCAGTCTAAATATTTCGGATGGTCGCCATGTTGGATTGTTAAATGTATAGGCCATGTAGTCGTGTACCATTAAAGGAAAATTATTGCGTAGGTTCATTATTCAAACTTTCACATCGATCGCATGATTACGACACAAGATATAAAAACTTAATTTTAAAATTCGTAAAGCCGCCATCTTGAGGTTATGAAAACAATTGAACTAAATTAGATACCAGTGTATTACAATGTTATAAACATTTCATGTACCAGATTTCATTGCGGTAGGAACATTGAATCGCGAGAAAGGTCTATTTAAAATTTTCAAATTCGCTTGGCCGCCATGTTCGTTGTGTAGTTAACCGGTTTTTGAAAGACTTATAGATAAACTTCCAGTAGTACCCTTTATCTCCGTACAAAATTTCAGGGTGATACCGCTAATAGTTTCAGAGATATAGAATGCCGGTGAAATATTTCGCACAACCGCCATCTTGTGGTTATGCAAACAATTGAACAAAGTTAGATGTCGGTGCATTACAATGTTGTTCAGCTCTCATCGGACATTTATTTTAGTTCCCTGTTTGACCACTAGATGTATGTATTCTCTTGGTGAACTAGTCTTGTTTCTTGACTTTTTTTGTATTCTATGGAGTCGACAATGTGCATCCATCAGGCAGTGTAGTGTTGTGTTATTTTTTCTTTTTGCTGTTATCTAATATGAATGAATATATTAAGTGAAAAAAAAGCTGCCTTCCGTATCCTTTTTTACGCCTATACAGTCCACTGAAGGTACACCTTCATACCACAACATTTTTTGGTCCATCACGGGCACGGATGGCAATGATTTCAACAAGCAAGAAGCAACTATAATAACAGGTCAGATCAACTCCTTACTTTGTGTACTTAGACTAATCAGCATTATAATGGATCAAAATCAAATAAGCAATTATATTAGAGAACGAGGAAGCTTAAAGAGTAGAATCACAAGAATTAAACATTACGTTGAACAACTCAATCAAGATACCAACGTTAATTTGCATGAATTGAGGGTTAGGTACGATGCAATTCTTGGACTGGAATCAAAGTACGACACAGTTCAAACACAACTTGAAATAGTAGATATTAATTCAGATCATTCTGCAGATAGGGCAGAAGTGGAAACAACCTTGTATTCACTAAAGGCAAAAATCCAAGGCTTTCTATTTCCCGATCAAGGCAGTGCCAGTAGTTCATTGACTACAAAGTCCAGTAGTGTAAATGAAGTCACGAATATAAAACTACCAACAATTTAACTTCCTACATTCAGTGGGAATTATGAACATTGGATCCCATTTGCTGATAATTACAAATTGCTTGTACACAACAATGACAGTTTGGGAACAATACAAAAGTTTCACTCTCCTTAGTTCAGTTCAAGGCAGTGCCAAATTATTAATACAACATCTCCCAACTACTGAAGGCAATTACAATGTAGCCTGGGAATTGCTTTGCAGTAGATTTGAAAATAAGAAAGTTATAACTTCAAAGTACATCAGGGAAATCTTGAATATTAGGCCTGTGCAAAATGAATCGGTCAGTGATCATAGGGAATTCATCAATACATTCAATAGCAACCTACAAGCTCTCAAGGCACTATCATTAGACCATCCCTTAGAGGAAATAATTTTAACACAGCATGTACTTGATCGTATTGATGTAAATACCAGGAAAAGTTGGGAATTAGCCACAAGTCCAACAGAAATTCCTTCTCTTCAACAGTTATTTAAGTTTATAGAACAATAATGCTTGTCACTTGAAAACATTCAAAACAGCATTAACGTTCCAACCAAATCACAAGCTAGTAAACCCAGTACAGTCAGGAATAAAGCACCAGCCTATTCTCATGTAACATGTGTTGAAAACCAGTGTTTATTCTGCCATCAAGAGCATAAGGCAGGACTGTTTGCATGCCCTAAATTTTTAGAACTAAGCCCTCGACAGAGATCTCAGTGTGTACGTGAAAAGGGTCTTTGTTTCAATTGTCTGAAACAAGGACACTCAACAAAGCAATGCACTTCAAGTAATTGTCGAAAATGTGATAGAAAACACAATTCATTATTGCATGAGGACACTAGCAGTGATAGACATGTCAATCAACCTACTTCAGATAGAGTAACCATTGCGAGTGTACATACAGACAGAAGTCCATACAATCACACCGTCAATAAGCCTTATATCCTACTCACAACCGCTGTTGTGAAGGTACGAGATAATAATGGCACATTACACAAGGTTAGAGCTCTTCTTGATTGTGGCAGTCAAGCACACTTAATCACAGAAGATGTGGCTAAAAAACTCAAGTTAAAATGCAATGAGGAAACCACAACAATTTTAGGAATTAACAATGCTTCATCCACCATGAAACAAAGTGTAGAGATTGAAATTCATTCAATGGCAACTCCATTCAAGGCCAAATTGAAATGTTTCACTGTTCCTAAAATAACGGGTCAAATGCCTTCAATCCAACTAGATTATAAATTGTGGGATATTCCAAGCAACATTACATTGGCAGATCCACATTTCTACCAGCCAGGAAATGTCGATTTAATAATTGGTGCAGAATTGTTCTTCTACATCCTGAAGGCAGATCGTAAACAACGCGAAGGTGATTATCCAGTACTACAAAACACTCAATTGGGATGGGTAGTCTCTGGAAAATGTTGTCAGGAGAAGTATGTCAGTAACAACACAGTAAATTCATTCTTTATCGAAACAGAAGAAACACTCGATCATCAATTACGCAAATTTTGGGAAATTGAGGAATTAGACACTAAACCAAGAACAGCAGAGGAACAAAAGTGCATGCAACATTTCAAAAACACTACCACAAGGGACAGTGATGGCAGATTCAGAGTAAGACTTCCATTCAAGGAAAACCATCAACAATTGGGAAATTCATATGAACAAGCTAGGCAAAGGTTTCAAATATTAGAGCAGAAATTTCAGAAACAGCCTGAATTATATAGAGAATATACACAATTTATGACAGAATACAAAGACATAGGTCATATGACGGAAGTAACTACCACAGACACAACAACACAGGGTGTTATTATCTTCCACATCATGCAGTATTCAAACCAGATAGCACTACGACCGCCACAAGAGTTGTTTTTGATGGTTCAGCAAAATCTTCCACCGGGGTCTCATTGAATAGCATACTCATGGTAGGACCAACTGTGCAACAAGATCTATACTCGATCACACTTCGCTTCAGAACCCATCAAATTGCATTTACAGCTGACATCACAAAGATGTATAGACAGATGAGAATTCACAAGGATGACACAAAATTGCAACGAATATTATGGAGAAATTCTCATGAGGAATCATTGAAATCCTACGAATTACAGACAGTAACTTATGGTACAGCATCAGCTCCATTTTCAGCAACCCAATGTTTGAATCAGCTGGCAGAAGAAGACGGTATTTGCTACCCAGCAGCAGCCCAAGTTCTTCAGAGAGATTTTAGGTAGATTTCATTAGAAAGCTAACTATTGCAATGGGTCCCATGTTTCGACTTCCGGAAAATTTCGACATATCTTCGCGTTTCACATCCCCCAGACCCCAAAACCACCGTCAGTTCAAAAGTTTATATATAATTTATGTATATATATATATATATTGTACAATACCCAAGGGGTATGCACCCCTTAGAGATCATCCCCCCCATCATCTGTCTAAATCTCATAAAAGGCAACCCTTTAAAAGCCTACCCATTATCCATCAATACTATAAGGGCAGCTGGCTACTCCATAAAGCAGCTCAACCCTTGCGTAATTATGACACACAGCGACATACTACAAACTGGTTCAACTATGCCACAACGCGCTGACAGAACAGAGGCTAAAGGTATAAAAGGTGCCTTAAGTGGGTCACGAGGAGCTCTCCATCATCAGTGCTTCGACGAGACAGCCGGAGGCTAACGACAGTGTCAACCGAGGTGAGTCAGTCAGTCAGTGTTCAGAATCCTACTTTTGTAACCTAACACCCACAGTTTGTACTCACATTATAACATCACAAGATCCCTTAAAAGGGACTAACAGTTACTCATTGCTGACCAATAAACACTTGGTCAGTCTCTTACACTTGCATTACTGATCTACACTCTTCTTCACGTCCCAACGTCCTTCCTTACTCCCGTCACAGTCAGACGTGACACACCGTAGTAATAACGCCAACTCAGACGTCATTGTATTCCTCACAGCGGCTCGCGTGCTCAAGTGAAGCGCGTGCCGAACCGCTGACACTAGCAAGGTGATTATATAATAAGTAGCCGGCTGGGCGACTAGTACATCGACCCGCGTGCTAAGGCTACATCCCTTAAACCACATTTACAGTCTTTATAGGAGCGCCCCCTAGTTCCTAACGCTAAACAACACTCCACACTGGTCAGCTTGCCCCTCCAAAGGCAGCTACCCCCTTTTAGACACTCCATTCAAAATCAATACAGTAACTCTTCCGTTTTAGGTCCTACCACCCCTAAATAAGGGATCTAAAACAGATGGTGGAGGCGGGGTACTACGCGCAGTAACAGGACTCAACCAACGAGCCCTCGTAGTCAAAACGACCCCCTCTGAACCGCAAAAAGCCAAGCAGATAGTGAAAAATTTTTTTTCCCCCAGACAGAAAGCACCATATTTTTTTTGGTGCTCTAAACTAGCTACACAAGGGAAAGGCTTGATAAACCAACCCCCTAGCCCCATACAGAACCAGAGAGATATAGGAATACACTGGCAAACACGCACAGATTTTTTTTTCTCTCTATTGTTACTTTAGGCCCATACACTTCAGGCAGAATGGCACCTCATGAAGAGATTGCAAGCCATGAAGGTAATAGGGGTATGCCAATATTAGTAGCATTATTGGCTAGATGCCAAAGGCACATACAGATCAGGCAAACACAAATACGGACACTCAAAACAGAAAATCGGGACAATACAGGGCAAACAGCCATACACTCCGTCAGAGGGTAGGACAGCGCGATTAAGATGCGCACATAAGCACTTGCAAACAGGCCATATGCCTCAATAGGCAGTACACCCAAATTTGGGACGAATACCGTGAACTCCAAACCAACAAGGCCATTTTTGAGTTCATGGTAGGGCCACCAGCCCAGCCGAGAGAGGACATAAGCGTAGATACGCTAACTCGACAATTTGCGAGGATGTCCCTCTCGACAAGTACTGCCACGCAGTGGCAGGAGTTCGCCGTGGCCACAGTCCAGGAGACGGCCAGGTTAGGCTCCAACATACTAAAGAATACATCCTACACAGACACACGTCCTCCAGCTCCGGATCGGAAGGCAATTTTGCCAAGCCGAGGGGAAGAGCCTAGAACAATCCCCTCGGACCGGATGAACGAGAGGGAGTTGAAGCCAGGACCTTCAATCACACATAATACGACAGAGGGACAACAGGAGGTAACCTCGTCATGGGCTGACGACGTAGAGCCTGACCTACCACATATAAAGCCTACATACACTCACACAGATAGGCTAACACAGTGGCAGGAGTCTGCCGTGGCCACGGGCCAGAAAGCGGACAGGCTACACGACACCACATTGGCAGGACAAAAACAGGCACTTAAGCGGCCCTCACCGCCAGTTCAAAGGGCAAATTTGCCAGAACGGAGGCGAACACCGGCATTAGTCCCTCAGGATGCACGGTACACGCACATACAGATTAAACAGGCATTACCATACAATACACGGGGATTAGGAAAGGTATTATTACCCACCCCACAAAACCTCGCAGTCAAACATACATACACTCCCGCAAAATCTGCTAAGATAGCGCCAAGCGCAATAACGCCCTTAAATACAGGTACACTTAGACCTAGAAACACGCGCTACGGTGGAAGTAGGGCAAGGCTTACTTTGCTAGAAATTCCGCCGGAAAACAGCAAAGAAACACCTCAATGGATTTCAGAGGCCTATAATATCGTAACAGGGCAAAACCCTTCACCTTTCTGAGCACTGAAGCTCGAAAGACGATAACGACTTCCACCAAGGCCAAAGAAATAAAATAACATCACTTCCCCCATCATAAATGGCCACACAAGTTCTTTCACGCGGGAGATATCAGAAAATAGACCGACAATTACATAGTAAACATAAACTGCGCATTTTTTTTTCTTTCTCGTATTTTATGTATATACAGGGCAACATGGCCAAATTAGAAGTGAGTAATTTTAAATCCTTCTGTGTTTTTTTTTGGGAACCATGGCATCTTTCTATTAGGCCATCACTAAGCCAAGTGAAAGCCCATCAGGCTTAAGGCCGGAAAGAGATATTTTGAACACAACTTAGGCATAAAATCACAGCATAGAGCTTAAGGGAGTCTTTCTAAGTAGAAATGACTAGACGTTCTACGTTATGGTTCCACAGTTTGACAGATTCTCTTGTTGCGGGCGAAAACCGTAAGCATGGCAAGAATTAAGAATCTCAAACTAGTTTCAAAAAAAAAAAAAAATTTTGGGAGGTGTGCTTTAACCAACTAAAAAGCCCAATTGCACACCGGGATGAGACACTGTCATTTTGGTGAGTTACAATTACTTTGATAGGCAGGTTTGACTCCCACAGTGCACTGGCTTTGCTCGTGACGTGGATACAAGGGTATCAGTTACGTCTGGCAATGGCCTTCCTAAGGTGTACTAGACAGTGTCGGTAGATTCCCCTGAGACGTAACCAGATTACGGTAGTACTCACGTTACCAAAATGGTAAATACTACACTCAGGTCCCAATCACCATTTTTTTTCAAAAACATAGTGCTCACGACATAATTTTTAGAGACTAACGCCACCTACTATTATTTTCTTTCAATGTGCTCTCTTAATTCAGAGCGGGGCATAAATAATTTTTTTTTGTTTCACACATTTAGCCCAAGAAAGAAAAATGGCCAAATAAACTATATATATATTTTATACATAGGTATACATAACACAACACTCGGGGACACAAGTGTAGTCAATGGAAGGTTCTTTTACAGACGGCCAATGCATATGAGATTTCCGAAGTGAAATGCCATGGCCTGTGGTTTGGATTCCAAGTAAAACGGAAATCCCGTGGCACATGATCTCCAGAAATGGTCACGTTAAACCACAAAATTCCCCTCTTGCCTTTTTATAATGCGAAGAGCACTAACAGAAAGCAGGCTGATTAAGAACACATGTTCGGATACACAGCGTTATCGAAACAAGTAAACAAGCGAGCGCGCAAGACATTGCAACCCGACACCACCATACTCAGCAGTAAAGCAGACCTCAGTGATAAACTGCGAGCCTTACAGACGACAGTTCCCAAAGCACACTGCACGGAATCATTCATAGCCAACCCAAGAACCCTATATCTTCAAAATTTACACTACGAGGAGAGGGCAAAAATAAGCAAACTCCTCGCAGGAAGGTATACTAGGGGTTGCGCATAGAAAAACACACAGCCCATTTGCCATAGTGTAGGCGGCACAGAAATGGCCACCAAATCTTTACAGACAACCGGCTTCGAACCCATGTCCACACACAAAAACCTCGTACCGAAAACTAACTAAACAACGGTATTTTCGGTACGAGAAACACAAACAAAATACAGACAGAATGCCCGCAGAACATGAACAACGCAGACATATAACACAGAGAATTACATAGAACACGGGTTCGAACCCCAGAGAAAATTGCACGCCAGGGAAAAACAAGCAGACGGCCTTCCAATCACACCAAAATTGGCCCATATAACGGCTTAGACAGATAATACTACATTCCTGCGGCCAAATGACAGGCATAAAATTCCAGAAATACACTTGACAGGGAAAATGGACTTTCCAGACAGAGACATATAAATTTCGTAAGACAACGGTCTTACGGAATAATGGCCACACAACGGCAATAGTAGCAGGGCGGATTACCACATCGGGCCGCCAGGAATTTAACACAATGACCACACTGGCATACGTGCAGAAAAACACGCAACAGTGGTTAACCTACATAAAATCCCGGCCTGAAGTTACACACACAAACTGATGACTTGCAGACTTAGCCACTTTGCAACACTGTCGATGACAAAACGCGATTGTGTAGTGGCAGTGACCATGAATAAACAAATGCAGAACAATCATAACACTATACATTTTTCAACACTGCGAAAGCATTTATCAACAAGCAGACGTCACAGACCAAAACTTGTCGCAGGCCCAGAGTAGCACGTTCGTAAAGACGTTGGCAGGCCACGGGCGCTTCCTACCCATACACAATATACACAGTAGGACTTAGCCCTACAGCAGACCAGGCGTCCGCGTGGTGTAGCGGAGCGTAGTCACACACACACACACAAACGCGCTCACCAATCAGGGGCGAACATAGGGACTTTGAGGAAACGGGACCTCCCCTTAACAACTTCTTTTTGCGACCCTAGTCCCGAAACAAATCATTCCAGGCGACTAGGACTTAGCCCTATAACGGACCAGAGTAGGTCGTGAAGCTTCGCTATCCCAAAGCGCGGATAGAAAACCAACATGGACCAAGGGAGGATGACAAGAGAACATGCTAACAGCGTCCCACTCTACTCCCTTCCCATAACCTTTTCACGTCCAAACATAAACAACGCAGACACATGAACACGACCAGAACAGCTACACTACACTACAAAGTATACATAAGGGTTGGTAAACTTCATGTGTTTACAGCAAGGGCATGCTACGCCTTGAGCCCCACCGCTATCACCTGAATGAGAGGGGTGCATCGGCAAACACCAACTAAGCGTAATGCACATCTCCATATGAGAGATGAGGCCATAAGTAATAAATACTAACCATTTTTTTTAAATTTAAATCATCCCGCATGAGAGGGAAATATATTAGTATTATGCCTCAACCTACACCTATCCATACATGAGTGCAAACGCCTCATATCCAGACGCATGCATGTATATCCCATCCATTCACCAGGGGATATTGATATCAGACCGGCATGGATTTTTATTTTATTTTTTGCAACCCCGGGAATTACCTGCCCCGTTCCACTCACTGTAGGAGCATCCCAGCACAAAAACCGGTTCCAGGCCGCCACTAACGCGGAATTCGGAAGTGCGCAACCTCCTCCTACCCTGCTTTAACCCACTCTACAGATAACTACCCCCAGATCACAATAACAGGGTACCTGACGCCACAGACCCTACTAACACCTCCATCAAGGTTAAAAAAGAGCATTATCGCTGGAGAAGCTGATATAGCACAGGTAGCCTAAAGTAGTCTACGTATGTAGAGGTTTTACCAGCCCACCACACTGGAAGTATTTTACATTTGACACTTTTTACACAGGTTACACCTATATTTAAAAAAAAAAAAAAAAAAAAGGGAACCTGAAACACCCTGGCTGATGATACCGGCGTTAGCCAAAGGTCAAAAGCACAACACTAGGAGCAGAGCTGGGGAAGGCGATGTGGACCCTTACCCCAGTTGGCTCATCAAATTACTGACGACTAGACCAAATAGACGAACCACGTAAGGTCAAAGCATTCGCGGCCTGGTCGGGCAAGCTCTGGAATCCTAGGTGCGCATAAACCGCCCCTGGGAGGAAGGGATGCTAAACCCACTTTGAGCCACGGTCGTCGAAGCCAAAACCTGCAGGGAGACTTTCTGAGAATGGCGGGAGAAATAGCTCACTCCGCGCCGGCCTCGGGAGCTATCCCTAGAGACGACCATATTATGACTAGACTGTTAGTTAAATTTACGTAAGTAGGACTTCCATGGCGGGGAGTCAGACTCCTATTCGTCAGGAGTGAAGCAGGATCCAAGGGTTCAGCAGGACCAATCCTAGATCCGACAAGTCCTTACCCCGCGAGGTGAAGGTGAAGACCACGACGGTAATCAATAATGCAGAATGAAATATGAATATATATATATGGAATGTACGCGCTCATTCGGTCCTGCGCCCACGTAAATGGACGACAACGGGTCGCCAGAGTTCTTAAATGAGTAGCATAGCGGGCACTCAAAAGGGTTCAGTGGGCCAACCCAGCAATGCCGATTAAGGCGAAGAGGACTCCCCGGACGCTCACTTCCCGGAGGACACATGAATACAAATATTGCGGCCGACACAGGCGAAGAGGACTCCCCGGACGCTTTCTTCCCGGAGGATATTATGCCATTGGACCACACTGTCCAATGCCCACATAAATGACGACGCATCGGGCAGTCAGAGGGCATTAAGAGATGGGGCATTGCGCGCCCCTCACAGGAGCCAAGTGGGCGGCTCACCTACGACTAATCGGAACGGCAAAACGGGCACGACAAGGAAGTTACAGCGGGCGGAACGGTTAGCTTAGTGGCACCGTAAGCCGCCCGCGGATAGATTAATCCTAGTAATAGACGTCGACACTAGACTTAAGGGGACGGAATCCAGCGAACCTGGAGACAACCGGTGTTTCCAGGGCTCGTGCGGGTGGTGTTCTGGGGAAGCAAATTGCCCCAGGCGATCGTCCTAGGCCAAATTTAGTTATAGACGGTTGCATTTGACACGCAACCTAGGATTAAGCAAATTTAATGAACACTGTTGCAATTCAGCACAGCATCTTTCGGCAATAGATTAAGGCAACCCTCTCGGCTTAGATGTAGTTTTTTTTTATATATACCATAAGTAGAATAAGTAGTATAAGAGAACGCCGTTCGGCGCCTGATGACCCACAAATCCGTCATCAGGGTAAGTCCGATAACTCATGATAAGTTATTATAATGTAGCATAGTCTTACATTTAAGACAATTTTTTTAATACATATATTGAGGTAAAATTTCGGCGCCTGGCGGCCCAAATTCGTTGCCAGGGTAAGCCCAATACTACAACACATTAGGAAATGACGTCACGGCACCATATAGGGTAAGCCCGGCCATATATCGAGTAATAATAACCATGCCATTCTTTTCACAGGTAAAAAGGGGCTTCAGACTGTGGCAACGCTGCCACAGGAAGCGGCATATGGAATAGGGAATTTCAATGTTTTGTTAACCTCTCCATTTTTTTTTGCAGGCATTGTCACCTAGAATATGACACGTGTAATTATGATTTTGCTGCCAGATAGCAGCAACATGCTATTTAATGCCCCCTTATTGTAGTATTATACCTGTGCATACTAACCTCCATTTAACATTCATTCTCACTTACACACTCACTACATTTTTTTTTTACAGCTACACGTCAATAATCTGCACAGCAGGAATGATGCCTGTGGGGCATCAGGCTTGCTGGCAGATCTGCATAAAACAAAAACACTTGAAGCGTCAAAATGCGACGCAGCTTACGGCGATGAGGGCGCAACCGGCATGTGGCGGCGACCCTCATGGCCAAGTGTGCAAGCATTCACCCACAGAGGATGCTTCACAGACTAGGTATTAAGAATACACTGCAAGCGGTACGACCACTCAACCGTGCCAAGAGGTGGCCGTATAGGATCAGCCGTGATACGGCAAGCGTACGTACAAACAGGTAGCGTGCACGCGAGGATCCAAACAAAAACTAGAATTATAAGGGTTTAGCGCGCTTAAGTAGACATAAGGTCATTGTAATTCATAATTTTAAAAGGTAAACTTAATGCACAGTCATGCGCCCACGGGCAATTATTTTACTAGACATAAGGTCATTGTATTTTACTAGACATAAGGTCATTGTAGTTCATAATTTTAAAGAGTAAACTACATACATATTCATGCGCCCACGGGCAATTATTCCAATGGAAATTCCTAAATGTCAGCATCGCAACATAATACATTAAACACTATATATATTTTTGTCTGTTTATCAAGTTCACGTGTACACGATGTCTATATTTTTGTTTTGTTTTGTTTCGTTTGCTAAGGTAACACGTAACCAATGTCTGTGAATTGTTTTCTTTCATTTTTCTCTCTTCTAACTTCCCCATTTGTCAGGGTGTTCCGTTTTATCCCACACCAATAAATACATTTTAAATATTTCCTTTAAATTATACCCTGGAACACCCATTTTTTTCTATTCTCTCCTATCTTCTTTATTGCAGGGAGCACTTTTTCCCCAAGATAGGGCGGACGACGCAATCATCCGTTCGGCCCTGGGTTTTTCCTCCCTGCACAACTATGTAACCATGTATAACCATGTTTTTTTTCTTTTTTATGCCGACAACGGCAATGGCGATTGTGCCTCAATAGCAATTATTTTCTTTATTCAACAATGTTAATGCACATTTCACCATGCAATGTAAAATTTATATACATATATATCTATGTACACCCCATAACCCTCCCCTCTGAACACGGGCTGACCGCACACCTACACTTCTGCACGACGACACCCGTTCCATACGACGACGCTTACGACGCCACCACCAGAAGAGACGAGGGGGATTCAAAAACTACTACGACAACATCCCAACCCCAAGTGCCCTTCCCGGTCGCGAGGACGCGACCAAATGGAGGAAGAGGCTTGTACAATACCCAAGGGGTATGCACCCCTTAGAGATCATCCCCCCCATCATCTGTCTAAATCTCATAAAAGGCAACCCTTTAAAAGCCTACCCAATATCCATCAATACTATAAGGGCAGCTGGCTACTCCATAAAGCAGCTCAACCCTTGCGTAATTATGACACACAGCGACATACTACAAACTGGTTCAACTATGCCACAACGCGCTGACAGAACAGAGGCTAAAGGTATAAAAGGTGCCTTAAGTGGGTCACGAGGAGCTCTCCATCATCAGTGCTTCGACGAGACAGCCGGAGGCTAACGACAGTGTCAACCGAGGTGAGTCAGTCAGTCAGTGTTCAGAATCCTACTTTTGTAACCTAACACCCACAGTTTGTACTCACATTATAACATCACAAGATCCCTTAAAAGGGACTAACAGTTACTCATTGCTGACCAATAAACACTTGGTCAGTCTCTTACACTTGCATTACTGATCTACACTCTTCTTCACGTCCCAACGTCCTTCCTTACTCCCGTCACAGTCAGACGTGACACACCGTAGTAATAACGCCAACTCAGACGTCATTGTATTCCTCACAGCGGCTCGCGTGCTCAAGTGAAGCGCGTGCCGAACCGCTGACACTAGCAAGGTGATTATATAATAAGTAGCCGGCTGGGCGACTAGTACATCGACCCGCGTGCTAAGGCTACATCCCTTAAACCACATTTACAGTCTTTATAGGAGCGCCCCCTAGTTCCTAACGCTAAACAACACTCCACACTGGTCAGCTTGCCCCTCCAAAGGCAGCTACCCCCTTTTAGACACTCCATTCAAAATCAATACAGTAACTCTTCCGTTTTAGGTCCTACCACCCCTAAATAAGGGATCTAAAACAATATGTATATATATATATATGTATATCAGTTTCTTGTGGACACGATAACTGCCGTAATTTTGCACCAATTACTTCGAATTTTTTACCGAAGATGTATACCTATAAAATCTCGGTCGAGTTCGTTACTGGGCTAAATCGGTTGAAGGGGGTGAAAATGGGGGGCTTTTTTCGAAAAAGTGAAATTTCGCTATAACTCTCTTAATACGTGCAATATCGAATCCATTCAAAGTTCATAATATGTGTCGGATGAGTGCCAAAACTTTATGTCAAATAAGTTTTTTGATAGCACCAACCATTGACCAAAGGGGTGGAAAAAAGTGGTTTTTTCGGGAAACATTAATCATATCTCTCTTAATAGGCACAATATCAAAACCGTACAAAATGGACAATATTCCCCTAATAATTACCTAAAACTTTTGTCTGAAAGAATTTTTGATATGACCCACCATTACGCCAAGGGACGAGAAAAATGATTTCGGAATTATAAGAAAATGCCAAGAGCTATCAGTGGTTGCCATGGCAACACTACTAAATTGATGAGGCATGGGCCATCAGACGTTGCCATGACAACGCACTTGCACGAGATCAGATTCAGTATTTCCATCTGATTAAGTGGTTGGTTGGTTGGTTCTTAAGTTTAGGGGCTGCGACAACGCGGTCATGTAGCCCCGTGTACTTTGGGTGTGTGTAGAATCTGTCTGATAACCGGTGTTAATTGTGATGACTGTATTAGTGTGTGTTATCTGTTTGTTAATTTAAGTACTGCAACTAACAATTTTTCAGATAGTTCCTACTTTTGCCGCCAAGCGCCACTGTCAACGACTACGAGGCCAAGTTCAGAACTGAGCTACTAGACGCCACCGCAGTCGGCTCTTGGCAACGAACATAGAAACCTACGAGCGTTGTATACATTCTTAACCTATCCAATTTAGCTTCACACAGGTGCAATTAGTGGAAGGATCTTTAACATGCCATAAATCTATGACATGAGACCGCCGGCTTTACTTCCCCTCCGAAGGAAGGCATACTGAGGGATATTTAACGCTCTTAAAAAATCCGACGGCTTCGGCCGGGTTTGAACCCGGTATCTTGGGCATAGAAGCTCAGCATGCTACCGACTACGCCACCGAAGCCGCCTGACAAAGTGGGAAGCGGCTTCGCTGACGTAACTGGTAGCATGCTGAATGTCTATGCCCAATGTCGCGGTTTCAAAGCCGGCCGAAGTCGTCGGATTTTCTAAGAGCACTAGATTCCCTCAGTACGCTTTCCTTTGGAGAGGAAGTTCCAACGTTCGTTGCGAGTGGATGGTTGGGGTGGCATCTAGTAGCCAAGTTCACAGCTAGGTGTCGTTGACGGTAGTACCTGGTAGCAACATTAGGAACTACTGCTTGAAATTGACCGTCTGCAGTACTTACATGAATTAAGACTAATACAGCCATTACAATTCACACCGTGTATCAGACAGATTCTACACTCACCCAAAGTACACGGGGTTAGATGACCGCGTTGTCGCAGCCCCTAAACTGAGGAACCAACCAGAGGTAGATTTCATTAGAAAGCTAACTATTGCAATGGCTACCATGTTTCGACTTCCGGAAAATTTCGACATATCTTCGCGTTTCACATCCCCCAGACCCCAAAACCACCGTCAGTTCAAAAGTTATATATAATTTATGTATGTATATGTATATCAGTTTATTGTGGACACGATAACTGCCGTAATTTTGTACCAATCACTTTGAATTTTTTACGGAATACGTATACCTATAGAATCTCGGTCGAGTTCGTTACTGGGCTAAATCGGTCGAAGGGGGTGAAAATGGGGGGCTTTTTTTTTCGAAAAAGTGAAATATTGCTATAACTCTCTTAATATGTGAAATATCGAATCCGTTCAACATTCATACTATGTGTCAGATAAAGCCCAAAAATGTATGTTTGAAGAGTTTTTTTTATAGCACCAACCATTGACCAAAGGGGTGGGAAAAAGTGGGTTTTTCGGGAAACATTAATCATATCTCTCTTAATAGGCACAATATCAAAACCGTACAAAATGGACAATATTCCCATAATAATTACCTAAAACTTTTGTCTGAAAGAATTTTTGATATAACCCACCATTATGCCAAGGGATGAGAAAAATAATTTCGGAATTATAAGAAAATGCCAAGACCTACAAGTGGTTGCCATGGCAACACTACTAAATTGAAGAGGGATGAGCCATCAGACGTTGCCAAGATAACGCTCTTGCACGAGATCAGATTCATATTTCCATCTAAGTGTGAAGCGGCTTCGGTGATGTAACAGGTAGCATGCTGAATGTCTATGCCCAAGGTCGCGAGTTCAAAGCCGGCCGAAGTCGTCGGATTTTCTAAGAGCGCCAAAAATCCCTCAGTATGCTTTCCTTTGGAGGGGAAGTTCCAACGTTCGTTGCGAGTTGCTGGTTGCGGTGGCATCTAGTAGCCAAGTTCACAGCTAGGTGTCGTTGACGGTAGTACCTGGTAGCAACATTAGTAACTACTGCTTGAAATTGACCGTCTGCAGTCCTTACCTGAATTACAGACTAATACAGCCATCCCAAAGTACACGGGGTTACATGACCGCGTTGTCGCAGCCCCTGAACTGAGGAACCAACCAAAATCTCTGCGGTAGATATAATTTTGCGTGAAGAAGTAACAGACCGTTACATAGTTGCACATCAGTGTCGAAACCTTGCATAAGGATAGTGTGACCACAAGTATAAAAATGGACCCCAAATGACAAGAAGGTTACCGTTCCCATAAGACAATAAAATGTTTAAAATAAGCATAAAATGACGAAAAACAAAGTTAATTAAGCTCCAATTATAAAATACCTTCTCGCATTAAATGAGGTCTGATCCTTCTGCGAAAATCTGCATATTCTGCCTATTTTCGCCTATCCCCAAGTTTGTCCGGTGAAATCTACCTCCGCCTTCCGGCGTGCCGAGAGGACCTTTACTTTTAATTGATAAGGGATGAGCCATCAGCAGTTACTATGACAACGACACTGCACGAGATAACATTCAGTTTTCCATCTGTCTGTGGGAAGCGACTTCGGTATCGGAACTGGTAGCATGCTGAACTTCTATGCCCAAGATCGCGGGTTCAACCCCGGCTGAAGTCGTCGGATTTACTAAGAGCGCTAAAAAACCCTGAGTTTGCTTTCCTTTGGAGGAGAAGTTCCAATGTTCGTTGCGAGTTGATGGTTCCGGTGGCATCTAGTTGCCAAGTTCACAGATAGGTGTCGTTGATGGTAGTACTTTAGGTAGATTTCATTAGAAAGCTAACTATTGCAATGGGTCCCATGTTTCGACTTCCGGAAAATATCGACATATCTTCGCGTTTCACATCCCCCGGACCCCAAAACCACCGTCAGTTCAAAAGTTTATATATAATTTATGTATGTTTATGTATGTTTATATATATATATATATCAGTTTCTTGTGGACACGATAACTGCCGTAATTTTGCACCAATCACTTTGAAATTTTTATCGAATATGTATACCCATAAAATCTCGGTCGAGTTCGTTACTGGGCTAAATCGGTCGAAGTGGATGAAAATGGGGGATTTTTTTCGAAAAAATGAAATATTGCTCTAACTCTCTTAATATGTGAAATATCGAATCCGTTCAAAGTTCATACTATGTGCCAGAAAAAGCTCAAAAATTTATGTTTGAAGAGTTTTTTTTATAGCACCAACCATTGACCAAAGGGGTGGGAAAAAGTGGGTTTTTCGGGAAGCATTAATCATATCTCTCTTAATAGGCACAATATCAAAACCGTACAAAATGGACAATATTCCCCTAATAATTACGTAAAACTTTTGTTTGAAAGAATTTTTGATATGACACACCATTACGCCAAGGGATGAGAAAAATAATTTCGGAATTATAAGAAAATGCCAAGACCTACAAGTGGTTGCCATGGCAACACTACTAAATTGATGAGGGATGAGCCATCAGACGTTGCCATGACAACGCACTTGCGCGAGATCAGATTCAGATTTCCATCTGACTAAGTGTGAAGCGGCTTCGGTGACGTAACTGGTAGCATGCCCAAGGTCGCGGGTACAAAGCCGGCCAAAGTCGTCGGATTTCCTAAGAGCGCTAAAAATCCCTCAGTATGCTTTCCTTTGGAGGGGAGGATCCAACGTTCGTTGCGAGTTGCTGATTGCAGTGGCATCTAGTAGCCAAGTTCACAGCTAGGTGTCGTTGACGGTAGTATCTGGTAGCAACATTAGGAACTACTGCTTGAAATTGACCGTCTGCATTCCTTACCTGAATTACAGACTAATACAGCCATCACAATTCACACCGTTTATCAGACAGATTCTACACTCACCCAAAGTACACGGGGTTACATGACCGCGTTGTCGCAGCCCCTAAACTGAGGTACCAACCAACATCTCTGCTGGAGATATAATTTTGCGTGAAGAAGTAACAGACCGTTACATAGTTACACATCAGTGTCGAAACCTTGTATAAGGACAGTGTGACCACAAGTATAAAAATGGACTCCAAATGACAAGAAGGTTACCGTCATCATAAGACAATAAAATGTTTAAAATATGCATAAAATGACGAAAAACAAAGTTTATTAATCTCCAATTTTAAAATACTTTCACGCAATAAATGAGGTCTGATCCCTCTACGAAAACCTGCATATTCTGCCTATTTTCGCCTATCCCCAAGGTTGTCCGGTGAAATCTACCTCCGCCTTCCGGCGTGCCGAGAGGACTTTTATATATTAGATAATGATGTCACCATTTTAGGTAGATTTCATTAGAAAGCTAACTATTGCAATGGGTACCATGTTTCGACTTCCGGAAAATTTCGACATATCTTCGCGTTTCACATCCCCCAGACCCCAAAACCACCGTCAGTTCAAAAGTTTATATATAATTTATATATATATATCAGTTTCTTGTGGACACGATAACTGCCGTAATTTTGCACCAATCACTTTGAATTTTTTACATAACATGTATCCCTATAAAATCTCGGTTGAGTTCGTTAATGGGCAAAATCGGTCGAAGGGGGTGAAAATGGGGGTCTTTTTTCGAAAAAGTGAAATTTCGCTATAACTCTCTTAATACGTGAAATATCGAATCCATTCAAAGTTCATAATATGTGTCGGATAAGTGCCAAAAATTTATGTCAAATAAGTTTTTTGATAGCACCAACCATTGACCAAAGGGGTGGGAAAAAGTGGGTTTTTCGGGAAACATTAATCATATCTCTCTTAATAGGCACAATATCAAAACCGTACAAAATGGACAATATTCCTCCAATAATTACCTAAAACTTTTGTCTGAAAGAATTTTCGATATGACCCACCATTACGCCACGGAGTGAGCAAAATGATTTAAATTATAAGAAAATTCCAAGTGCCAAGAGTGGTTGCCATGACAACTTTACTTTTAATTGATACGGGTTGAGCCATCAGCAGTTGCTATGACAACGCCACTGCACGAGATCACATTCTGTTTTCATATGTCTGTGGGAAGCGACTTCGGTATCGGAACTGGTAGCATGCTGAACTTCTATGCCCAAGGTCGCGGGTTCAAACCCGGCTGAAGTCGTCGGATTTACTAAGAGCGCCAAAAAACCCTGAGTATGCTTTCCTTCGGAGGGGAAGTTCCAACGTTCGTTGCGAGTTGATGGTTCCGGTGGCATCTAGTGGCCAAGTTCACAGCTAGGTGTCGTTGATGGTAGTATTTTAAATTATGTAGCCAATTTTAGGTAGATTTCATCAGAAAGCTAACTATTGCAATGGGTGCCATGTTTCGACTTCCGGAAAATTTCGACATATCTTCGCGTTTCACATCCCCCAGACCCCAAACCACCGTCAGTTCAAAAGTTTATATATACTCGTATATGTGTGTGTATATATATGCATATATATCAGTTTCTTGTGGACACGATAACTGCCGTAATTTTGCACCAATCACTTTAATGTTTTACATAATATGTAACCCCTTAAAAATCGGTCGAGTTCGTTAATGGGCAAAATCGGTTAATGGGGGGGGGGGGGGGGGCTTTTTTTTCTCGAAAAAGTGAAATGTCGCTATAAGTCTCTTAATACGTGAAATATCGAATCAATTCAAAGTTCATAATATTTGTCGGATAAGTGCAAAAAAAGTTATGTCAAATAGGTTTTTTGATAGCACCAACCATTGACCAAAGGGGTGGAAAAAAGTGTTTTTTTCGGGAAACATTAATCATATCTCTCTTAATAGGCACAATATCAAACCCGTACATAATGGAAAATATTCCCCTAATAATTACCTAAAACTTTGTCTGAAAGAATTTTTGATCTGACCTACCATTACGCCAAGGGAAGAGATAAATGATTTCGGAATTAAAGAACATGCCAAGTGCCATCAGAGGTTACCGTGACAACGCTTCTAAATTGATGAGGGATGAGCTATCAGAGGTTGCCAAGACAACGCCATTGCACGAGATCACATTCATTTTTCCATCTGACTGTGGGAAGCGGCTAACTGGTAGCATGCTGAACTTATATGCCCAAGGTCGCTGGTTCAAAGCCGGCCAAAGTCGTCGGATTTTCTAAGAGCGCTAAAAAACCCTCAGCATGCTTTCCTTTGGAGGAGAAGTTCCAACGTTCGTTGCAAGTTGCTGGTTGCAGTGGCATCTAGTAGCCAAGTTCACAGCTAGGTGTCGTTCACGTTAGGATATGGTACAAAATTAGGAACTACTACTTAAAATTGACCGTCTGCAGACCTTACCTGAATTACAGACTAAAACAGTCATCACAATTAACACCGTTTATCAGATTCTACACACCCGGGGTTACATGACCACGTTGTCGCAGCCCCTAAACTGAGGAACCAACAAAAATCTCTGCGGGAGATAAAATTTTGCGAGAAGAAGTAACAGACTGTCTGATAGTTACACATCAGTTCCAAACCTTGCATAAGGACAGTGTGATCAGAAGTATAAAAATGAACCCCGAATGACAAGAAGGTTACCATCCCCATAAGACAATAAAATGATAAAAATATGCATACAAAAACGAAAAAAAAGTTGATTTTTAACCTCCAAATGTAAAATACTTTCTTGCAATCAATGAGGTCTGATCCTCCTACGAAAACCTGCATATTTTGCCTATTATAGCCAATCCCCTAGTTTGCCCGGTGAAATCTACCTCCGCCTTCCGGCGTGCCGAGAGGATTTTTTATGTAGACGATGTCCTTAGTGGTTCTTCAAGTGTCACCGAAGCGTTACAAATTCAGAAGGAATTAATCGCACTACTCAAGAAAAGGGGATTCCCACTCAAGAAATGGTGCTCCAATCATCCAGATCTTCTTGAAGCACTTCCAGATTCAGATAGACACATGGCATTACCTTTCCAATTTGATGGCAAGAGCACTGTAAAAACGTTAGGATTATCATGGCACCCCACCGCTGATAAACTGATCATAGCAACAAAAATCAGACATATTAAGACCAACCAAATTACAAAGCGTACTACAACATCAGTTGTAGCATCCATATTCGACCCCTTAGGCCTCATCAGTCCTTTGGTAATTCAATACAAGATGTTTCTTCAGAAATTGTGGTTAAAACACATAGATTGGGATTCGTTATTGACAGATAATTTAAGATTGGAGTGGATCAAGTTAGAAAATCAGCTGACATATAACAATAGCATTCAAGTTGATCGTTTAGTAACAATTAAGGGTAAACTCACAAACATTCAAATTCACGGTTTCAGTGATGCTTCAGAACGAGCCTATGGTGCATGCATTTACATTCGATCGGTAAATCAACATGGTGAAACTCAGATTCGATTGCTTTGCGCTAAATCCAGAGTCGCCCCAGTAAAGAAGCTAACACTCCCTCGATTAGAACTTCTTGGCGCAACCTTACTGGCCCAGTTATTGAAGAAAACTATGACAGCGCTAAACTTAGACATTAATGAAACTTACCTCTGGACAGACTCAAACATAGTACTCTCATGGTTAGCGGCAACAGTGTCTCAATGGAAAACGTTTGTAGCCAACAGAGTAGCTCAGATTCAAAAACTAACAGAGATTGAAAATTGGCACCACGTTCAGTCACAACACAACCCAGCTGACTTAATAACCCGAGGTGTTAGTGCACATAATTTAAAAACATCGACACTTTGGTGGGAAGGACCACTGTGGTTATCAGCACCGTCATCTGAGTGGCCTCAATCAAGGCATGTTAAAGAGACTTCACCATCAGTATTAGAGCAGCGACAAGTAAAAACAGTTCTTGTAATCAATCACTCTGATAGCATTATTCTCAAATTCTCATCATTAATAAGGCTTCAAAGAGTTATTTCATACTGTTACAGATTCGTTCACAATGCCAAAAACCCTAAAGACAAAATTATAGGAACACTTACAGTTCAAGAACTACAAAGATCACTAGAAACTTGCATTCGATTGTCGCAGAATGAAGCCTTCAGTGAGGACATTGCCAAACTGAGATCTACTGGAGTTGTCTCAAAGAAAAGTCAGATGAGAACTCTGTGTCCGTTTTTACACAATGACATAATTAGAGTTGGAGGTAGATTAGCGAATGCATCACTTCCATTCTCCACCAAACATCAGATCATACTACCACCCAAGCATCATATTACAAAACTCATCATTCGACATGCACATCTACAGAATGCTCACGCAGGACCTGAATTGTTACTTTCCACGCTTCGTGAGAATTACTGGATTCCTAATGGCAGAAACGTGATTAAACAGCTGATACATAAGTGTGTGAGGTGTTACAGATTAAAGGGAATTACAATGAGGCAAATCATGGCCGATTATCCTAAACCTAGAGTTCAACCAGCACCACCTTTCAACATTTGTGGCATTGATTACGGAGGACCAATTCTTTTGCGTCCTATCAACAAAAGAAGTAACGTGAGAATTAAGGCATATATAGCACTTTTTGTTTGCTTCACTACAAAGGCAATCCACATTGAATTAGTTAGTGACCTCACAACTGAATCATTCTTAGCTGCATTACGTCGTTTTATTGCAAGAAGAGGAAAGCCAGCAGACATCTACAGTGACAATGCAACTACCTTTGTAGGAGCTGATAAGGAACTTCAAAGGTTTCAGAATTTCATGACAACCAACAAGGTTCAAGAAGATATCACCAATGATATGGCCAACAAAGGAATCAAGTGGCACTTCATACCACCACAATCTCCTCACTTTGGTGGCATATGGGAGGCTGGAATTAAGTCAGTCAAGTATCATCTTCGGCGAGTTATTGGTAATTGCGCGCTGACATATGAAGAATTGTATACCGTACTAACTCAAATTGAAGCCTGCTTAAATTCCAGACCAATTACAACTCTTTCGTCAGATCCGTCTGATCCTACAGCATTAACTCAAAGTCATTTTCTGGTCGGCAAGAGTTTAACTGCAATCCCGGATCCCGACCTGACCACAATGCCTTCTAATAGGTTGAACCTGTGGAAAAGAACTCAACAACTAGTTCAGCATTTCTGGAATAGATGGCATAAGGATTATCTCACTCAACTTCAACACAGGCCCAAATGGAGAGACAACCTGATCAATCTTAAAATTGGAATTGTAGTCGCCATCAAGGACGACAATTTACCACCGTTAAAATGGAGGTTAGCAGTCGTGTCAGAACTTCATCCAGGAGCAGACGGAATGGTTCGTGTGGCAACTGTAAGGACTATCAATGGAGAACTCAAGAGATCCATAGTAAAACTTTGCCCACTTCCAGTGGAGTAATATTCGTGAACTGTAACTCCATTATATTGTTCTTTGCTTTATGCTTTATTTCAGCTCCAATTATTTTGATTGATATTCAATCAACAGGTGGGAGAATGTTCAGCTCTCATCGGACATTTATTTTAGTTCCCTGTTTGACCACTAGATGTATGTATTCTCTTGGTGAACTAGTCTTGTTTCTTGACTTTTTTTTGTATTCTATGGAGTCGACAATGTGCATCCATCAGGCAGTGTAGTGTTGTGTTATTTTTTCTTTTTGCTGTTATCTAATATGAATGAATATATTAAGTGAAAAAAAAGCTGCCTTCCGTATCCTTTTTTACGCCTATACAGTCCACTGAAGGTACACCTTCATACCACAACAAATGTATATAGACATATACTGTACCAAGTTTTATTGCGTTTGGTTGGTAAAATCGCGAGAAACGTCTATTTAAAAGTCGCAAATTCCCGTGGCCGCCATGTTGGTTTTGTAGTTACCAGTTTTTCAAAAGTCACATAGGTGAACTTCTAGTAGTTCCCTTTATCACCGTAAAACATTCCAGGGTGATATTCATATTCATTTTTTTTATTCATTAATTTATTTGCAATGGGGGATGTGTCCCCCGGTGGCAAATTGTATATACATAACAAATAAATAATTATACATAACAATTCAATAACAATTAACAATTAAACTGGAGTATTTACACAAATAGTCAGTCTTTTCTTAAACACACCTATATGTTTGGGAAAAGGATCTAAGACTGCGGCAGGTAGCGAGTTCCAGTTATCAATGGCACGGTTTACAAAAGAATATTTACCATAATTTGTTCGCTGTGGTCGGCCCTTTACTTTGAAAGGATGATCGCTCCTACCCATGTAAGTGAGCTTTCCCAATCGTTTGCTAAGCTCACCCCATGCTGGTTGATTTGTATACGTGTTGTACATAGCGCAGAGTCTAGATTTCATCCTCCTAGCCTCCAGTGATTCCCACCCAAGTTTCTTTAACATACGGCTCACACTGCTCCTGGGATTAAAGTCACTGAGCACAAATCTAGCGGCCTTTCTTTGTACCATTTCCAACTCATTGATGAGCCCTACTTGATATGGATCCCAAACCTCCGAGGCATATTCCAGAATAGGTCTTACAAGTGACAAATAGCCTAATTCTTTAGCAGAGGTACTACTTCCTTTTAATACCCTCATTACAAAGTGCAGGGATTTGTAAGCTTTTGAAACTACACATCCTACATGACTACTCCATTTCATATCATTCCTTACGTGAACGCCCAAATATTTGCAAGAATCTTCTTCTACAAGTATTTCCGAGCCAATGTTATATTGAAAATCCTGCTTTCGCACTTTCCCTATTTTTAAGAGACTACATTTTCTTGTGTTTATTTTCATTTTATTTACAATCGCCCACTTATAGACCAGGTTCAGGTCCTCTTGAAGCACTGCATTGTCCTGTGAGTCATGTATCTTTCGATATATTACACAATCATCCGCAAACAATCGACAGTCACTGCGAATCCCATTTGGTAAGTCATTTATAAACGCCAAAAATAACAAAGTTCCGATTACGCTGCCCTGAGGGATACCCGACGTTACGGTAATTTCATCCGAGAATATGCCTTCGACTTTCACTTTCTGAGAACGACCCATCAAAAATTCTTGGATCCATAAAATTACTCTTCTATCAATCTTCGTCGAAGCTAATTTATGGAGTAGCATGTCATGCGGAACGACATCAAATGCCTTCGCAAAATCTATAACCACGGCGTCGACTGAAACTCCATGGTCTAACGATTCACTAATGAATAGTTTCGGAGATATTGAATGCTGGTGAAATATTTCGCACAGCCACCATGTTGGATTGGTGAGACGTAACAAAATTTGAAGGGCACGGTCGGGGTTATCCGGAAGAATGCTATGAACTTACCTAGTTTCATTGAAGTCGCTCCAGCCGTTTAGAAGTAATTAGTGGACACATATACACACTCCTCACACACACACGCACACACTCACGGACAAAAGGTGATCTCATAAGCCTATTTTTTTTCAATATTGAAAATAAGCTAAAAACTTCAAAATTAGTCCAGCACGAAAGAAACAGAAACGAGGGATGGAATGTGGTATATATTGTTAAATGGATTGCCAGACCCGGGGAACTAGTAGAGACTTCAGGAGAAGGACCTGTAATAATTAGAAGAGATCAGCCCATTATTATTGTCAGAACAAGAGGAATACTAGTCAGGAGCTTGATAGACACAGGGTCAACTGTATGTTTAATTACCCAAGCTTTGGTTAATGAATTATCGAGGGCACGTCTTGAAAATTCCTATCTCGGGCATGAAGATTAAAGGAATAATCCCAGAAAAAACCATCATATGCACATACCAGGTATCCCTAGACCTGCAGATAGGGAACTCTATATTTTCCCACAGTTTTCTACTGGTAAGCAAGCTGCCATATAATCGGTGCGGATTTCATAAGAGAATAAAAAGTGGTAATCGATCTCTCACAGGATATTGTCATGATTCGGGTAGACAATGAAGCCGAGGGATTAGAGATATTATCATTGAAGCAAAGTGAACCGAGGACAGGCGAACAAGTATGGCATACATACGGAGATATGACCGGGGAAGCTGTGTTTTCTGTAGAAGAGGAACTGGAGACACTAGCCATGGACTTTGAAAGGGACTTGGAACCCGAGTTCGATACCTGCCTCGTGGAGAAATTGAATGAAGCGAAGATTGGTCCAGAACGGAAGGGAAATTTGAAGAATTTGCTATTGGAACAGAGGGATGTCTTTTATTCGAAGCCTGGCCGAATCAAACATTTTAAATATGCATTCCAAGTCAACGATTGGGCACTGTTCAAACCGAGCCGTATCAGTCGCTGAAAAGCATTACCCCCAAGTGAAGAAGATATTCAAGAGATGTTGGGGGCTGGTGTCATAGAAAAGACAGGCACTCCATATGTTAGCCCACTGGTAATTGTTCCAAAGCCAGATGGATCTGTGAGGGTATGTGTCGACATAAGGAATTTAAATATAAAGGTAATTCCTGAATTTTACCTATTAAGGAGATCCTCATGAGATTTAAGGGGAAGACCACTTTTTCTAATGTGGACATCACAGCAAGTTACCACCATATTGAGCTGGAGGAGAAGATGAGTCTGTTGACCAGATTCCAATTCGACCAACATACTTATTGTTTCTTAAGAGTATCGTTCGGTTTTAAGACAGCTGGGTCGGGGTTGATATGAGCGCTAGATTGGAATTTGTCTGAGGAGGTGAATGCTAATACCATTAGATATGTGGACGACATCCTACTCACTTCAGAAACCGTGGAGGAACATTAAGGAGACTTACAGAAACTGTTAGATAACCTTAGGCGAGCCAACTTTAAGGTTAATCTAAAGAAGTCAAATTTCTGTCAAAGAGAAGTGACATTTCTAGGCCATGTAATCGACACAAATGGAGTCAGACCAAACCCATGCAAATTAGAGATCATAAAGAATTTTTGTCGACTCACGAAAGTGAAGAACGTCAGACAATTCTTAGGAGTTATTGGATTCTTTGCGAATCATTCTCCAAATTACACTGCAACTGTAGCACCCTTGCAAGATTTATTGAAGAAAGGCGGGAGGTGGAGATGGAACGAAAGTTGCGAGGAAGCCTTCATGAAGTCAAAGCAGATTTTGGCAGACTACGTAAAGTTGGGATACCCAGATTATACCTAAAAATTCATAATACAAACGGACGCATCCCAGATTGGCATTGGGGCGATGTTGTTCCAGGAAAATGCAGACAGGCCCGAGGAAAGAATATATATTGCTTTCATTAGCAAAAGGTTGAAATCCCACGAGAAAAACTATACAATAACTGAAATTGAGTTGCTCGCAATATTGTATGCCTTGCAATATAGGCGCAAAAGTGTATAGGGATTTCAAATTGTATTGAGAACAGACCATAAAGCACTAACGTTCTTGTACTGTAATTAATATAAGCGGGCCGTAGCTTGGAGACCCCTGGTCTAGATCATGGCCCGCTTTGCATCATACCAAATCCAGATAGGGTCCTCCCTATAGAACCTCCTGTCAGAGGTTAACAAGATGGTCTCTGTACATTCAGCAGTTCGACGTGGTAATAGAATATTGTCCGGGAAAGGAGAACGTGATTCCAGACCTGCTAAGCAGATTTGCAAGCTCCACAGAAGAGGAGATTTTAGCTGTCGAAATTGAAGACAAGGATTAGAGGACTCAGGAAGAATTAAGGAACCTCGGTAGTGTACAACGTCAAGATCCCTGGATAAGGATGATGACCGATTACTTCGAGGGAAAACTAACGAGAGGAACACCAGTGTTTATGGAGGCCGAGGGACTGTCAGTTGAATACGATTTGTATAATAACCTACTGCACAAATTCACTGATGTAGATCACACCTGCTTAAGGATAGTTGTGCCAGCGGCGTTACAGAGAAAACTAGTATGGCTGTCACACAGGGCATTTGGACACCCGGGTGTTGATAAGACCGTGTCCTTGTTAAAGGAAGTATTTAATTGGCCTAAATTAAGGGACACAGTGAGGAACACTATTAGGACATGTGATACGTGTCAAAGAGTTAAGCCAAACTCATTTTTAATGAGACAGAAACCCAGACCATTGCTGCCGGAGAGACCATGCCAGCTGATGGCCGTGGACAATTTTGAACCGCTTCCGAAGGCTCGCAGAGGAAACAGACATATTTTTGCTCCCACGGATGTTTTCTCAAAAATGGTTGTTCTGTGCCCCATACAGAAAACCAGCACCAAGCAAGTGCTTAAACGATTAAAGGAACGAGTTATTCCGATCCTGGGAAAGCCGGAAAGCTTACTATCCGACCACGGGAGTTGCTTTACCAGTGCAGAATTTCGCAGAGAATTGGCTAATCTTGAAATTCGGCAAACTCTTTCATCTATAAGACACCCGAAAGCAAATTGCGTAGAGAGGGTCATGCGTGAAATTCAAAAATACTAAAAAATATGCTGCTCAGAGGAGAACTGGAGATGGATCGACATTCTGGAAATAATAGAATATTGTGTTAACAATGCCGTACATGAAGCCACTGGAGAAGTGCTCGTGAGCTTACATCTTGCTCAAAGACCGGAGCGGCCATGGAACCAGGTGACACCCACACCAGTTGATGCACAACCAGGGCGAGAATTGAGGATACGGAGAACATTAGAATACCTCAAAGGGCAGGCTGAGAGAAGACAGCGGAGGAACACAGGAAAACGCTACCATCAACCATTAATCGTCGGGGAGTTAGTCCTGATCAAAAGACCAGCCATTTCAGACCCAAGAAGCAGGGTATATAAAAAAATTAAAGCTAATTATCACGGCCCGTATGAGATAATTAGAGATCTTCACAATAATGCATCTAGAGTGAAGCATATCGAGACAGGAAATGAAGTTGTGATGAATGCAGCTAACCTGAAATTGTACTACCCTCCAGAAGAATTTGAAGAAAGAGAAGAGATGAATTTACACACCGAAGTGAACGTGGGAGAGATCTGCGCGCAAGCAGGAAGTCAAGAAGGGAATTCCAACGTGACGGACGGCAAGTTTAGCAGCCGACCGATGGAAAGAGAACAAGAATGCATCTGTGGACTACAAGAGGTTTACAAAGAGCTCATTGCAATAGTGAGGGAGGCTCAAATAGTGATTGGAAAACTCCGGAGGGAGCGAGCAATGTTGCGAGCCAGCCTGAAGGCAGACAGGGAAGAGGAGAGAGAACTACCCGACCACCAAGGTGAATGACCGCCAAATGCCAACATTGGCAGTCGAGGAAGTAACACAGTCAGCACAGTGTTGTATTAAGAGGTTCACTTATGCCAATTGAACTCATTAAAAATTAGTAGGGGGAATTTCTATCCGAGGGCATTAAGCTGACTGGTTACGAACCTGGTACACTTGGGAGAAAGCAGTCATTTTATAGCTCAGAGGAGGGTTGAACCCAGACACTCTAAGGGGAAACAACGAAGAGAAATACCCAGAGACTACGCATAGTAGCAAGATGAATTAACAGGATTAAATTGTACTAATCCTGAGAGTATGAAAGAAATTATTTCTAGAATAAACGAAGAATTACTGTGTATTTTACTTGGGAGTTTAACGCAGATTTCAGGCTGAGACTTGAGAGTTGTAGCAAATGACAGGAAGACTAATTTCCTTTTTAGAGGGCGGAGCAGACTGACGCCAAAGGAAATAACTGTCACTCAAGAGGAACTCTTTTCTATCGTCTTTCGGCGAGGGGAGGCCGGGATATGACGCGAAACCCCACTGTGAAACAAAGAGATGCCAGAGAGTGGGGGAAGTCATATGAGTAAATTGGCGGTTACTCATGATTGAAACAATTCAGAAGTAAGGGAATAGCACCATAGAAAATGGAATTTAAAATGGGTAATTTACGAGATGTTAATCGTCACAATTGGAGTAGGTGAACCAATTATGGTGGATGAACACAATTTGAGGCATCCAGCGCACGAATCGCGGAGATTCCGGAGATTGGCGTGGGGACGCTGCCAGAGGAATAAATTAATAGTAATTAATTGGATGATCGAATCTGCAGCGGAGGTACAGATTTGGAACGTACTCATCAAACTACACAAGTTGAGATCATCACCAGGCCAAAGAACTAAGTTTTGGACCAGATTCCATATAAGCTTGAAGAGACAGGGAACGCTAGCTTCTTGAGTTCAGTTCGAAGACGACAGCGGGGCGAAGATACGCTTCAGCGAGTACCTAGGTGACGCACGCAAAAAAAAAAAAGAACTTTGTTAGAGAAATGGAACATATGATATTTAATTATCATAAATTAACAAGTGAAATGTACGATAGACAGTGGAGTTAGAACTATTAGTCACATGTATTGTAACAAGATAGGTAAAGTGACGTGGTTCAATTTTTTGAACATTACGCGGTCAGTTATGAAGGTGCGATTGATAACCACGATCAAAAGACAATTAAACCAGTGGTAAAATTGAACTATGCATACGCTGGGTCGCGAGTTCGACTTATTACGCAAAGGAAGGTTGGAATTATCGCGATATGCCGAGTCGTAGTATGACGCGCGCGTGGCGTTGCGTAATAATAATAACAAGTAGTTCCATGAAGAACTATACAGCCTATTTTCATATATCGTACTCATGTTAATTGCCTCTATCAACATACAAAATTTCAGTTTGAAGGTTGTGATAGATTCGTAGATATTGAGAACCGTCTAAATATTTCAGATGGTCGCCAGGTTGGATTTTGATTTACGTAATATTACATCAAGATTATTGTGTACGTGTGGTATTCAAACTTCAATCGCATGATTAGAACACAAGAAGTAAAAACCAGATTTTAAAATTCCGCACAGCTGCCATCTTGTGATTATGCAAACAATTGAAATAAATTAGATGCCTTTGGATTAACATTTGTATAAGCATTTAACGTGCAACGTTTCACTGCACTCGGATAGTTAATTCGCGAGAAACGTCCATTTAAATATTTATACTTCGCGTCGCCGCCATGTTGGATTTGTGCTCACCAGGTTACTGAAGGTTCTATAGGTGAACATATGTTCATACCCTCTATGAAGTTAAAAGAATTCAGTTTGATTGCTGTAAAAGATTCATAGATATTGAGAACCGTCTAAATATTTCGGATGTTCGCCATTTTGGATTGTTATATGTATAGGCCATAGAGTTATGTACCATTCAAGGACAATTCTTGCCTAGGTTCATTATTCAAACTTTCACTTCGATCGCATGATTACGACACAAGAAATAAAAACTTAATTTTAAAATTTCGCACAGCCGCCATCCTGAGGTTATATAAACAATTGAACTAAATTAGATGCCAGTGCATTACAATATGTAAAATCATGTATTGTACCACATTTCACTGCGCTGAGAGTGTTAAATCACGAGAAAAGTCTATTAAAATGTTTTAAATTCGCTTGGCCGCCATGTTCGTTTTGTACTCTACAGGTTTATGAAAGTTACATAGATAAACTTGTAGCAGTGCCCCTGATCACCGTACTAAATTTCAGGGTGATATCTGTAACAGTTTCGGAGATCTAGAATGTCAGTGAAATATTTCGCACTGCCGCCATATTGAGGTTATGTAAACAATTGAACTAAATTAGACTCAAGTGCATTACAATGTGTATAAACATTGGCAGTACCATGTTTCATTACGTTTGGATAGTTAAATCGCGAGAAAAGTCTATTTAAAAGTCTCAACTTCGCTTGGCCACCAAGTTGGTTTTTTAGTCACCAGGTTTTTGAAAGTCTCATAGGTGAACTTCTAGTAGTGCCCTTTATCACCGTACACAATTTCAGGGCGATATCGGTAATAGTTTCTGAGATATTGAATGCTAGTGAAATATTTCGCACAGCCGCCATGTTGGATTGGTGAAAATTTGAAGGGCACGGTCGGGGTCGGCCAGAATGGTGCTATGATCTTACCGAGTTTCATTGTAATCGATCCAGCCGTTTAGAAGTTATTAGGGGGAACACACACCTCACTCACACACACACACACGCACACATACACGGACAAAAGGTGATCTCATAAGCCTTTTTTTTTTCATAAAATGAAAATAGGCTACAAATAATAATCAAGGACGATAGTTCACCTACAAGTGTCTAAGGACGAGTGATTGGTATAAATATGGAAGTGCACGGTGAATGCATAGGGAAACTGTGAACAGTCACATGAAGTAGAACATTATAAGAAGTTCTAGGCACAGTGATTACCTGGAAGGATGGACGTAGAACGTATAGTCAGGTGTGAACAAGCATCTAGGATGAACTGTAGCAAGTTACGCTAGACTGGAATACGAGACCACGAATGTATTGCCGTATTCGTATTGCTTCGAAATTAACATGCGGATTGCTAGAGACTGCCATTTTACAAGGATTCAATGTCAGGGCCGGGATAGGAACTCGACGTGACGGAGCCTGCAACTCTAAAATTTCGCAGTGTGGATAGCCCAGTGAGGCAAAGTGTAAATAAAAATCGAGTGTTAAAGTGTTTTCTGTGTGTTTTCAAGTGTATAAATGTCAAAGATAAATGTTGTGTAGTGCAAAGAGTGAAGTATCAGCTTCCCATTAATGTATCAGTGTAAGGTGGAATCAGTGTTAATGGATCCACGTTAAATGTGTTTTATGGAAGTAATTATGGGTTGCTAGACGCAAACATGGTGGGCGAAACGTCGTACCATTTGATCAGACCACCGAGAATATGAGTAAGTACAGAACCATGATTTTTATGTAGTATTACAGCTCGCCATGTGCCAAGGTATAATGAAATAATGCGCCAGAGTTGTTGTTTGAGTCTTCAGTCTTTTGACTGGTTTGATGCAGCTCTCCATGCCTCCCTGTCTTGCGCTAATCGTTTCATCTCTACATAGCTACCACACCCTACATCCGAAGCAATCTGTTTAACATATTCTAACCTCGGTCTACCCCTACAGTTCTTGTCCTCAACCCTTCCTTCCATAACTAAGCTTGCTATTCCTGGGTGTCTTAGTATGTGTCCTACTAACCTATCTCTTCTCTTCATTAGCAGTCGCCAGAAACATCTCTCCTCTCCCACTCGTCTTAATACCTCTTCGTTTGTCACCTTATCTACCCATCTGATCTTCAGCATTCTCCTGTAACACCACATTTCAAATGCTTCATTTCTCCTCTTTTCTGCTGCACCAATAGTCCAAGTTTCACTTCCATAGAGCGCCACGCTCCAGACAAAGGCTTTCAAATATGATTTCCTACTACCTAAATCTATATTCGATGTCAACAGATTCCTTTTTTGAAGAAAGGCGTTCCTTGCCTGAGCCAACCTACTTTTTACATCCTCTTTGCTTCGTCCATCACTGGTTATTTTGCTTCCAAAATAACAGGAGTCTCCTACTTCCTTCAGCTTTTCACCTGCCAGAGTAAAATGAATTAATGAAGGGATGATTTGCATTCCCTATTGTGTGCTAAGCAATTTGTAAGTAAAATAAAGAATGGATAACTTATGTCCAGTAATTAATAAATTCATGTACATCATAAAAATAAAAGATAATTTGTAAAGTAATTGAACGGTCAAAGTCAATAATAGACGAGAATGTTCAGAACGGTAACGTTAGATAAAATTACGTTGTGTCAATTCGGAGTAATAATAAGTGTACGTCAATGATGAATGTAAAGGTATATGATATATGAATAGTGCATCTTTTGTACATGTTAAGTGTAACATCTGCAATAAGTAAAGTACGTGGAAGGAAAAAGGCCGTAATGAATAAATTGCCGGTTCAAGTGAAGCTAAAATGAGTTTACTGTGCTTAATAGATGATCAATGAACGTAAGGATGTTTGAATAATAGGGCGACAGTGTATGAGAAGTAGTTAAAGAAGTTATTAGGAACGGAAGAATTAAACAGAGAATTTGAAGTTGCCATGGTATACAAGCGGTGTAAAGATACATAAGATAGATTTTTCTGCATTGAATGTGAGGAACAGTTCGCTAGCGTGAGAGTCAGGATATCAGGTGTGCAGTAGCATGGAATATATTTCTCGTATAGCCGTTGTGAATAAATGGGAACCACAATGAAATTGTTCATAACAAAGCCACGACCGCCTCAATGTGCTTCCACACTTATTCACCAAAAGATGTGGAACGATTTGCCATTGTGACTCATTAAAGGCTGGTCCACCTTGGGGAGAGGCAAGCAGCTTGAGCACTGCAGAAGTTGACGCTGATGTTGCTCTTGTTCTTTTGAGAAACTTGGGCATCGTCCTCGTTGAGCCCTGCCTACTTGGGTATATAAATAAGTAGATAAATAAATTCTCAGATAACCTTTATTATTGTGGTGTCTGAAGAAAAAAAATCCACAGCCTGCTTCCAGTCTCCGACCGGGTCAGGAATGGAATGAATGAAGCCCCTATCTAGCGGCGAGGATATGAACTGTGCCGGCTGCCGAGGCCTGACGCACTCCTCTGGGGCAATGATTAAATGAATGACAGATGAAATGAAATGATAGTGGAGAGTGTTGCTGGAATGAAATTTTGACAGGGAAAACCGGAGTACCCGGAGAAAAACCTGTCTGCCTCCGTTCTGTCCAGCACAGATCTCACATGGAGTGACCGGGATTTGAACCACGGACTCAGCGGTGAGAGGCCGGCGTGCTGCCGCCTGAGCCACGGAGGCTTACTGGTGTCTGAAGTATTGTGAGTAATTATTATTTAGGTGGGGAATCACAAAGAGGTGGTCGAGGCTTTGTTATGAACAAAATCGGCATTTGTCTGGAGTAGAAGTAGAAAACTATGGAAAAGCACTTCCAAGATGGCTGAGTTGGGAATCGAACCCACCTCTACTCAGTTTTGGCTCACGAGGCTTAGTGTACACCGTTGCAGCCCTCACACCAGAATTGCAATTTCTCAGCAGAGCTGGGAATCGAACCCGGACCTCTGGGGAGACAGCCAAGAACGCTAGCTGCGTTAAACAGTAAGTAGAGACATAAATTCAAGTGAGAAAAGGGAACAATTCCTCCTGACAGTGGTTATTATTTCAATCACCCCCAGAGGTAATTTCAATAAAACAAAGCAGAGAACATGCAGTAAGAGGTAGAGAGGATATAATAAGATAATTCAAAAGGAATAAAAATTTCTTCCCTAGGACAGTATTGAACCCGGGACATAAAATTACGAAGCCAGCACGTACCTTTCGTGCACATATGTGCTCGCAAGTTATCATAGATCTTAATCCATGTTGTCGAATGAGTTCAGTTAGACCTTAAATGTTGATTATAACGCTTTAATTTGCTGTGTGGGTTGTTTTAAACTTGACCTAAAGCGATTTTTATGCCTGTTTTACGTTAGTAATGCAATTCAACATCGAAAATTATCCACACCTCACTCGATAACCTTCCACCATCTACCCTGCCTCCATCTGCCGTCTCAATTAGGAACCGGGAGAATTGCACGACAGAAGAGCCAATATGAAGCTCGGAAATACCTACTGTGACTCGACTGTGGCTAGGCTGGGGCTGAAATAAAAAATTCACTCTGAATCAAGGCCTTACTTTCGCTAAGGAGGTCACTGAACGCGCAAAACAAGCGAAAGGGATCCAAGCTCAGCTCTGGCCCTTACTCAGGTCCCAAGGAGCTCTAGACGACAAAAGCAAACTCCTTACCTACAAAACCATCATACGACCTATTATGGAATATGCCAGTCCAGCATGGGGATTTGCAGCACCCTCCACCATCAACAAACTTCAGGTTGTTCAGAACCGTGCATTGCGAATGATCTCAAGCGCTCCCTGGTATGTTTGCAATGCACAACTTCATGTAGATTATAATCTCGCTACCATCCAGGAGCGATTCCGAGGTCAGGCAACTCAATTCTACCGTACAGCTACACAAAACCGAAATCCACTCATAAACAGATTGGGTGATTACCGAGCCAGGGGAAACCGCCATAAGCGCCCTCGTATAGGCTACTTATTGAATAAATATTTACATGCTCTTATAGCACTTTAACATAACATGCTATCTAGCACTTTTACTTTCTCTTCAAATTCCATACCTTCTCTCTCTGACTTTCTCTCTTGAATCTACTACTTCTACTATCCTTTCTAACTTCTGTCTTCCTAATGCTTAAATACACTAGGCCACATCCTGGCCAATTAGACTCCCGGTAATCACCCAAGCCCCCACAATCAAATGCTGCTGGTCGAACCATCCTTTCAGATAAGACTCTTAAGGCCCCTTTGGGGCTGACAGGTCAAACAAATCGATTGCGTGGGCCAGGCCAGGCCACGGGACCTTGTTGAAACGCTTCGCGTCGTTGCTCATTTGTTGAATCGACTCGCACGCAACCTCCTGTGAAATGGATTTACTAAATTAGAAACCTTCACGTAAATGCACACAAAAACTCAACAATCGATGAATGATATATAAACTTTTTTGGGATTTTGTTGAAACGCTTCGCGCGTCGTCGCTCATTTGTTGAATCTAATCGTGCGTTACCTATTGTAAAATGGATTTACTAAGCCAGAAGCCTTCCCTGGAATGTACACAACATCTGACCCAAGTTTCATCGCTATCGGACGAATGGTATTTGAACGAATACGGGTCTTTGTTGAAACGATTCGCGCGCCGTCGCTCATTTGTTGAATCTACCCATGCGCTACTTATTAAAAATGGATTAACTAAGCCAGAGACCTTTCGTGGAGTGTACACAACAATTCACCAAAGTTTCATCGCAATCGGATGAATGGTATATTGACGCATACGGTACTTTGTTGAAACGATTCGCGTGCCGTCACTCATTTGTTGAATCTACTCGTGCGCTACATATTGTAAAATGGATTTATTAAGCCAGAAACCTTTCTTAGAATGTACGAAACATCTCACCCAAGTTTCATCGTAATCGGACGAATGGTATTTGAACGCATACGGGACCTTGTTGAAACGCTTCGCGCGTCGTCACTCATTTGTTGAATCTACTCGTGCGCAACCTCCTGTGAAATTGATTTACTAAGTTAGAAACCTTCACGTAAGTGTACACAACATCTCACCCAAGTTTCATTGCAATCGGATGAATGGTATATGAACGCATACGGGACTTTGTTTAAACGCCAACGCCAACACAAAGTTCCTCCATTCTCTACTAGAAAGCCAGTGTCAAGGAGCTTAGATATCTAACCTCCTGGACTTTCATTGCGTTCAAAGGAACGACGAAATTTGACATGCAAGCTGCCCTCTGGGTGTCAATTAACAAAGCTTGCACCCGACACCTGAGGCCATACGATATAATTTATTATTATTATTAGACATTGACCCAGACATTTGAAATAACAAGCTAAAAATTGGCGGAAATATCGAGAATGATGTCCTAATGAAAATCCCAAAGTCCCAAAAAATCCGAGTTGGGGAAATCCGCCATCTTGAAAAAACAGCCGCAATTTTGGTTTTTCCAGTTTTCCGTATAGCGACCGAACGGACAGTCCGATTGCGTTCTTTTTACGTCCAATTAATTCACATTCGGTACTTTATCGTCTAGACTACTAAAACGATTGAATATGGATCATTGTTTTTAATAAACAACAATTTAGTTTCCATAAGTAAAAAAGTTCAAAAACATGTGTTTTGACCTAAAACGATTGCCATTACTTAACTTAAAACCTATTTATCAAGAAAATTACTACGAGTACAAACCATTAAAGACAGTGAAGTCGGGCACAATATACATTATTTACAAAAACAATACAAAAACGCAACAAGCAATACAATTTTTAGGTGAAACGACGCGGTGTTCACTTGTTTGCTGAAACATTTGACGGAATACATGACCTAAAAAATATTATAAACTGCACAAGCATTGCTTTGATTAACAAAAGCAAAAATAAACAAGTAGTTCTGTGAAGAACTATACAGCCTATTTTCATATATCCTGCTCATGTTAATTGCCTCTATCAACATACAAAATTTCAGTTTAATTGCTGTAACAGATTCGTAGATATTGAGAATCGTCTAAATATTTCAGATGGTCGCCAGGTTGGATTTTTATTTTTGTACTATTACATTAAGATTATTGTGTACGTGTGGTATTCAAACTTCAATCGCATGATTAGAACACAAGAAGTTAAAACGAGATTTTAAAATTACGCACAGCAATCATCTTCTGATTATGCAAACAATTGAAATAAATTAGATGCCAGTGGATCAACATTTGTATAAGCATTTAATGTGCAACGTTTCACGGCACTCGGATAGTTAATTCGCGAGAAACGTCCATTTAAATATTTATATTTCGCGTCGTCGCCATGTTGGATTTGTGCTCACCGGGTTACTGAAAGTCCTATAGGTGAACATATGTTCATAGTCTCTATGAACATTTAAAAAAATCAGTTTGGATGCTGTAAAAGATTCATAGATATTGAGAACCGTCTAAATATTTCGGAAGCTCGCCATTTAGGATTATTATATGTATAGGCCATAGAGTTATGTACCATTCAAGGACAATTATTGCCTAGGTTCATTATTCAAACTTTCACTTCGATCGCATGATTACGACACAAGAAATAAAAACTTAATTTTAAAATTTCGCACAGCCGCCATCTTGAGGTTATGTAAACAATTGAATTAAATTAGATGGCAGTGCATTACAATCTGCAAAATCATTTACTGTACCACATTTCACTGCGCTCAGAGAGTTAAATCACGAGAAAAGTATATTAAAATATTTCAAATTCGCTTGGTCGCCATGTTCGTTTTGTAATTTACAGGTTTATGAAATATACATAGGTAAACTTGTATCAGTACCCTTTATCACCATACAAAATTGCAGGGTGATATCTGTAATAGTTTCGGAGATATAGAATGTCAATGAAATATTTCGCACAGCCGCCATTTTGAGATTATGTAAACAATTGAACTAAATTAGACTCCAGTGCATTACAATGTGTATAAACATTTGCTGTACCATGTTTCATTACGTTTGGATAGTTAAATCGCGAGAAAAGTCTATTTTAAAGTCTCAACTTCGCTTGACCGCCATGTTGGTTTTGTAGTCACCAGGTTTTTGAAAGTCTCATAGGTGAACTTCTAGTTGTACCCTTTATCACCGTACACAATTTCAGGGCGATATCGGTAATAGTTTCTGAGATATTGAATGCTAGTGAAATATTTCGCACAGCCGCCATGCTGGATTGGTGAGAAGTAACAAAATTTGAAGGGCACGGTCGAGGTCGCCGGGAATAGTGCTATGAACTTACAGAGTTTCATTGAAATCGCTCCAGCCGTTTAGATTTTATTAGGGGGACACACACACACACCTCACACACACACACACACGCGCGCGCGCACACACACACGGACAAAAGGTGATCTCATAGGCCTATTTTTTCAAAATTGAAAATAGGCTAAAAAGGGAGAGGCCTTCATTTTATCTTTGTTGTTGTATTTCACCGTTTCTATGGCAACATGTCAGCTAAAGGTGTGAGGTCGTCATCAATGCCTGATTCCGCCAAGTCCATGCGATTTGCTGCTGGTTCTCCTTCAGACGGGATGGGTTTCAGCTGACCTTGAAGCTCGATCCATCCCCTTTCTTTCTCTGGCAGGCGATTACCCATCCACACTTGAGCCTAGAGTTCTTAAGGAAGCTAGTTAGAACCTCAGTTTTAAAATCGAAGACATTACCGATCTCTGTCCTTACCTGGTGGTAAACCCGGTACGAATGTAGTTTAGCCGCTGCAGATATAGGTGGAAGTGCAGCCAAGTCAAATGTTTCTACGGACTGCTTAGCAACTGTCCTCAGGTAGATCCGATGCCTGGCGTTGTTTAGGTTGTCTTGAATATCCCAGCCGTACAATGCGAGAAGGAAATATTATCCTGCTGCCACGATTTCCTCGTGTGTAGCATTCGGTTGTTTGAAGACCGACACCTTTTCCCTTAAAGAAGAATCTTCTTGGAGCTTCTTGAAAGGATCCTTTTTTACCTTTTCTGAACGGAGCAGAAGTGGTATCGCATCCAGTTGCTGCGTGGAAAACAGAAGGTAGTCAAGGAGATCTCCAAGAGCGGCGATCAGCTCTTCACTGCTGAAGATCTGAGGTTCTGCATTTTTTCTTCCTGGTATTAACATTAGGACGTTACTTCCAGGGTTGGACGTAGAAGCCATTAAGACGAGAAAGTCGGTGTCCTCGCCTACGATAACTGATGCCGCACCGTTGTTTGCAGCTTGCACAGCCGTCTTCACTATGAGTTTATCCGCGTCATTGGGGGCTTGAACGACCTTGATACCAGCTCCAGCGAGGTGTTTTATTAAAAGCATAAGCACACTTTGTTTTTGACGTTTGCCACAAACGCTCCTTGCGGCGTTGTTGAAGGTCAATTACAGCATCTGCCGCTACTCCCTTGAGGTCTCTTTTGAAATTTTCTTCATCCGTAGTGCTTCGAGAGCTGTATCCATGGAAGACCACAGTGACATCCCGACCGAAGTGATTATTCACGTACTTGACGTACTGGAGCCAGATTTGGCTGAAATTTGCTGGACGCGACCACACAACCCGATACCGCGGGAACCCACCGTCAACTGTGAACACCGCGTTGTCTGGTAAGGTACTCTTGGACGGCGCTATCTTCAAGAACGGCGATCAATGCAGACATCTTTCATTTTCGCATCAATGTTCCGTCAAAGAGAGAAGGAGGCCTCGCTGCAAGTTCGTACGTCAGGTACCCTGCAAAGTCATCGTCGTTACGTACGACACACGGGAGTCGATTAAAAAGTTGGTTAGTGTTGTTTTGAACGGCACTGTCTTTGATCTTGGTTGTTTTAGACATACTGGCAAGAGTCGTAACTTTCTTTTTTCGTTTTAAGTGAACATCACTGAAACGGTGACCCTCGATCGACTTCATTACATGCAGACCTCGGGGAAGAGCCTCGTCACAGTTAACTGTATCGTCGTTAACCGCACCCGTAGAATAGGCCCGTTGGACTGTCGAAAGGATGGTAAGACTGGAGCCAGTTCAGCATCTTACCAACGTCTGCCTTATCTCTAATTTGCCGAGACTCTCCTAGTTCCACATTTTGGTCGGATGTTTCGGAGAAGACTCCGCAAAAACGTTCAATGGCATCAATTATTCTTGCAGACACAGGCATGTCACAAACCCATCTAGCAATAACGCTATCCGTCAATCCACGTCCATGTGTTAGCCCACCCGCAATCTTCGTGTTTCTCATCAACACCTGAGCAATGGTCATGTCAGTCCATATGCCTGACCAGAATTTGTCAGATCTCCTAATAGTGAAGTAGCCTTGGTTGACAAATTGGAGGTATTCCGAGGGTGTCAGATCGTCCTCCAGCTTCAGCATTTGCTGAAGATAAATGTGAGCGTACTTAGCATAATTGAGGTGTACCGCAGAGTGGAAATACGGTATCATTCTTCGGACACAGAATAAGTGAAGTGCCCAGTCTCCAGAACGTTCAACTCGAACGAACAGTCGAATGATGCCTACCATTTGAAAATATTGCACTCTCAGTTTTGCTGTCCGTCGTTAGATGAGAGTAAGCTTTTTAGCTTTGCGTCGAACAAACTTGCTGCTTCGTCGATGCACCCTGACGAAAGAACGTCGTCCTCAGAAATCTTTCCCGAAAGCAAATCTGTTTGCGTTTTTTCAAACGATCCATGTGAAGGTGGTCTTCTTTCATTCCTGAAGGATCCTGAAGGATCAAGATCGCCTATGAGAGTTATGTTAAGAAATGCGCACGGATAGCTCGGGCGTATGCATGGCTGGCCATCATGAGGGTCACTGTACTCCTTGCGTAGACAGTCTCCCAGAGTTCTTCCAAACCGCTCCCACCCATGATGGTTCCCACTGCACCCATGAGCAAGTGAAAACCACCGAGACGCAAAACGACACGTGACAAAGGGCTACCTTCTTTAGCTGCATGAACGATGTCCAGCGCCTTCGCGAGGAGTGGTTGGTCGAAGGTTACTATACAATCTCTGCACATCTCCACAGCGGAACGAAGACAGGTATTAATGGTGGAAGAGAACTACGTGATGGAAGTTCATCGCCCGCGGCGGCCGAGACGTCTACAGGTGGTAAATTTGAATTGTGCACAACTGCGTTTTTGTCTTGAGAGTGCATTAGGATGGTACCGGTATTTATGAATGTCAATAAATCTTTTAAAATGTCCGTACTTCTGTTCATCTTTATTTCAATCACAAACACACACACTATTGAATCCAATATAATTCACATACAGTCGATGTACATAGCGTATCATGCACTTTTCGGCCCTTTTTTGTTCTAAAGATAAGTTTTAATCCAATATAGCCCCATATTATTGCTGATTTTAATTGTGTATTGTTTTAACGACAATAGACGGCAAAATGAATAATTTGACACAAGAACAAAGAAAATCGGACCGTTTGTTCGGTCGCTATGCTCAAAAATTGAATAATCCAAGATGGCGGATGTTTTTTTTCAACATGGCGGATTTTCCCCAACCCGGATTTTTTGGGACTTTTGGGATTTTGATTAGGACATCATCCTCGACATTTTAGCTAGTTATTCCAAATGTCCGGGTCAGGGCTACGTTTTGCCTAATTTGACTGGACTATATGCCCTACAAAGTATTACTAATGTCGGATCAATATGTTTTTTGTTCGGGAGTTTATCCTCAAATAACTCTAAAACAGTTACCTAAAAGGGAATCTAGCGCTGTCAGAATCTATCCTGAGTGTGTTTTCACCGGTTTTTCCACACTCCCTCCCGGTAAATGTTGATAGATAGTAACGTACTTGAAGTCTCAGGGCACCTGCCCCATCCCTGTCTCTAATACAGTTACACACATAATCAACTACACGGGACTGACAATGATAATAATAATAATAACAATAACTCCGCCTGCAGTAGCCACTGGGTGGAATGAGTAGCTCAGTGGTTGCTGTTGCCGGTCCCAATTCCGGAGAAAGGAGGAGCGTTGGCACAAAGCTGTAAAATAAGAGCCAGAACACATCTTGAGGCAACCTCTAAGGCTTAATACCTTAGTTGCATCCCCGGGATCGACTTCGGTTCTGATTTTCACCTCTCCTGAAAAATTTTCTGTGCTAGCAATCAAATCAGGAAACAAAGCCTATTCACTAATCAATGCTCATGCACCTACAAATAATTACAATCGGAAAGACCCAGAAAAGGTGGAAGAATTCTGGGAGTTACTAGAGGAAACAGCAGCCCAAATTCCCAATCATCATGTAAAAATTTTGATGGGCGATTTCAATCCACAAATAGGCAAAGAAGTATAAAGCCACTGTAGGACTCTATCCTGCCCACAAAAGAACTAATAAGTATGGAGAACGACTAATCAACTTCTGTGAAATCTTTGATCGGAGACTTATGTCGACTCATTTTCTAGCACGTCCGCACAAGAAAACGACCTGGAGGTCCCCGAACATCCATTTAGGAGAATTTCAGATAGATCATGTGGCCATTGCAAAGAAAAACCAAAAGGAGATCATGAATGTAAAAGTCAAGAAGGATTGACTGAGATCACCACCTATCTTGAATGAAAGTGAAGTTTCAACCTAACAGACTCAAATGTAGATCACAACAAAATCACGAATCGATCCAGAATTTCTGAAGCTAAACTCAAGCACTTTTCTAGCCAATACACCCGAGCAAAATGCTACCAGTTGGTCAGAACTTAAAGACGAACTGGTAAAAGCAGCCAAATGCACCGGCATGCCACCAAAGAAACGTAAGCTTAAGTGGTGGAACGATACCTGTGATAAGGCGTTAGACCTCAGACTGAAAGCGTGGCAAGACTGGAATTCGCGGAAAACCACATAGAAGTGGCATGCCTTCCTTCAAGTCCAGAAGGAGACATCAAAGGTTATAAGAGTCCAAAAAACGTTACCATGAGCAGAGCAGAATGGCAGAAATTGAGCGAGAGTTCAAGAAAAACAACACCTGGAACGTTACAGAACGTTTAAAGAAGAACTGACGTGCTATAATGCACCCATGCTATGCTTTAAACGACCAGATGGGACTCTGGAAACAAACAACAAAGAAAACTGTAAACTTTTGGCAGATCACTTCAAGGACCTTACAAATTCTGAGCCCCCTCCTGACCAACTCACTTTTGAAACATCAGAATCAAATCCAGATTCAGAACCTCGAACAATAGAAGAAGTTGTGCAAACAATACTTGAGTTAAAAACAAACAAAGCTCCAGGGGAAGATGGTATAGTTGCCGAAATGTGGAGATTAGGTGGCAGAATTCTTGCTCAGAAAATCCATTAAATTCTTTTAGATATCTGGACTAATGAAACAATTCCAGAAGTTTGGAAGTGTGCTTTAATCCACCCGTTGCATAAGAAAGGGGATAGGACTGACATTAATAACTACAGAGGTATTTCTCTACTGGCAGTCACTTACAAAATTATTTCCAAAATTCTACTCAAGAGACTTGAACTGAAAACAGATCATGTAATTGGAGAATATCAGGCAGGATTCAGGAAAGGTAGGTCTTGCACAGAACAGATCCATAACCTTAAGACCATCCTACAAATTCGTAAAGGCAGGCAAACGGTGATTACTTTTGTAGACTTCAAAATGGCTTATGACTCGATAGACAGATCGACTTCGTTCGTGTTCTGGAATAATTCAAAGTAGACAGGAAAACTAAAGAATTAATCAAGCAAACACTAACAGGCACCACTTCAAGGGTTAAATTCTTAGGGGGAATTATCTGAACCATTTGATGTTAAAACAGGAGTCCGACAAGGAGATAAGTTGTCCCCTCTAGTGTTTAATCTTGTTCTAGAAAAAGTAATTAGGACCTGGGAGAAAGAAGTTAAAGGGATAACCCTTGACAGACTACGTGATAGCAGAATTCATTTACGGTGTTTGGCCTTCGCGGATGATCTCGTAATCTTGTCCAATAACAGACAGGAAGCGGATTGCCTCCACGGAAAAACTTCACGAAATTGCATCCAGAACAGGACTCCAGATCTCATACCAGAAAACACACTAAATGTAGGGATGTCTTCGGCACCTAGATGGACTAACAATGACAGCCATATTCGGCAAAATATCTCAAGTGTCTAAATTTAAATACCTGGGAGAAGTCATCCAACCTTCCGGACTGAATCGTGAAGCAAACAAAGAAATGATCCCTAAACTGCAAAAAGCTTACAGACTCACTTGGAACAGATACTGTATAATAAAAAATCAATATCCAGAAATGCGAAATTACGGCATTACAACACTGTAATCAAGCCTGAAGCACTATATGCTTCTGAAAAGCTGATTATTGGGGGCAGATCATTAATTAAAGATGTGGAAAAGCAAGAAAGGAAAATCTTAAGAAAGATTTTTGGACCAGTCTGTACAGGAGGAATCTGGAAGAAAAGAAAATCCCAAGACTTATACCAGGACTCGGAGAAAATCTCAGACACATTTAGGAAAAGACGATTGACATTTTACGGGCATATCCTCAGGATGGGCAATCAGAGACTGACCAAAAGGATTCTTAATCTTGCCCTGTCAATGAAAGTTACAAACACTTGGCTGCTTGAAGTTGGAAAAGATCTTCAGAAAATAGGCATTACAGATGACATTGTACTAGGCAGAGCTAAAATCAGAGAATTATTCGAATAATCACCCCTACCACCAGGGGCGTATACAGAAAAAAAAATCGGGAGGGGGGGGGAGGGGGCTGACTATCCTGGAAAATTGTGAGTATTCTCAGGGGATTGTCACCGAAAAAAAGACAAACAGAAATATCAAACAATACCTTACAGCATATAACTTTGTGTAATTATTTTAGATAAGATTCAAAGTTTATATAGCCTACAATTGTTACTGGCAATACAAAAAAAGTTGTAAAATACAGCACAACACACAAATACAATTTTATACTTAATGAACTTTCTATTCTGATCTATGGAGTATGAATGGCAAATATCTAAATAGTTGTCAATTTACTAAGCAGAAAGGTAAACAGTTTTTTACATGTATTTCTCAAAAAACATACTGTGGAATTCACAGCTTTACCTCACAAGGCTGAGTGCACCCCATTCCAGCCCTAGAATTAACATTTCTTGGCAGAGCCAGGAATCGAATTCGGATCTCCGGGGCGGCAGCGGAGAATGCTACCCACTACACCACGAGTTAGTATAATTTCAATTTTAATATTGTTTATAACCTAGCCGATAAGTTGAGATTAGGGGACAACCAAATTTACCATTATTTTATGCTCATACCAAAGCAACACTTTCTTAATTTTTATTGGCTTTTTTTCGGGGGGGGGGGGGGGGCTGGAGCCCCCTCAGCACCCACCTCATATACGCCCCTGCCTACCACCCTTTACAAAACAATTCCCAAACTAATGCTGATGATTCCATTCAACCGTTTTCAATTCTGAAATGCATTGGAATCAGGAAATAAATCTCCGTTTTCGTATTACCTGTTTTTTTTTTCATATTTTAAGTAGAAATATAAAAAACTGTTAGTAACTTTTTTGTTTTCACAATTTGGAAAATGCATTGAATTAATAGCAATTAAATTGCACTCTAGTACACACAGTGGTTTTCAGACCGCAAATACGAGCTTCCGTTCAAAAGAAAACTGAACAAAGAAATTGTCTCACTTTGGTGCTGCTACGTGGTGTCAGAATTACAAACTAAAAACGGAACATTTAGCCTTAAGAAATATTCTTAAATCATTTCTAAGATTAACTATCTTCGATTAAAGATTTAAGAATACTTTCTTAAATTTTTATTAACGATGTTCGTTTGGAATAAAGAATTTGGGAATCTTAGTTGTAAGAAGAATGTAGTTAGGAAGAAGAATATTACGACCAACACTTCGAATAAAACATAATTGTGATGTTTTATTAACACGATTATGACAATCTATGCAAGAACATTTGCAACGATATAATTAAACGATATATTGTCATGACCACGATAAATTGAATTTTTGGGAATTTATTGGATTTATACCGAGTTTCTGATGTTAGTTATACAAAGGAAAGGAATGCCGTATACAAGTATTGATAAAGAAGGATCTGCGAGGAAATATTTTAGCTCTAATACGGGATTATTGACGTATTATGGAAGAATGTGGTGTTTTATAGAGAAAGTGGTTAATGCTATTTACAGGAATGTTGGTACATGAAGATAAGTTATCTATTGTAACTTATTATTATTAACTTATTTTGAATGATAACTTCGAGGCATGACAAGAAGGGTGTAGGCGGAAAAATGTAAGCGAGGTGGATACAACTATTATTTGTTAATTATATTAAAACCAGTTATCAAGGATTAGACGACAATAACATGTGAGCTTGGCTTAGTTGCATGGATTGGACAATAAATCATAAGAATTGTGACGACGGTAAAATTGGTAAAGTAAACATAAATAAATAAACTGAGTATAAATATTCAAACACATTAAAATAAATATGGTGTTGTTGTTGTTGTTCGAGACTTCAGTCTATTGACTGGTTTGATGCAGAGCTCCATGCCTCCCTGTCCTGAGCTAATCGTTTCATCTCTACATAGCTACCACACCCTACATCCGAGGCAATCTGTTTAACATATTCTAACCTTGGTCTACCCCTACAGTTCTTGTCCACGACCCTTCCTTCCATAACTAAGCTTGCTATTCCTGGGTGTCTTAGTATGTGTCCTACCAACCCAGGCCCGACGAGAGGGAGGGGCAAACGGGGCTGCAGCCCTGGGGCCCGGTCTTGCCGAGGGGCCCGCGAAAGGAGAGAACCCCAGAGTAGACAAATTTACCCAATTTTACGTATTTGCCTACAAATTTGACATTTTATTATATTCAATGTATCTGAATCAATTGAATATTGTACGCTACAAAATACTATAATGAGAACATGAAAATAACCATTACCTTCATATCTTCGCGGCCAGAAAATAGTAAAGTTTCCACTGCTTGTAGGGAGGAAAGTTATTAATAACATTCAACTTGATCAATAGCCACTAAGCTACATTTAGAAACCTTCGAAAGTTCAAATTTTAGTACATAAGGTTGTGAAAGGCGTTGAACTTATTCTTGTGATGAGAGAGAGAGTAAACTTTTCGGTCAGATACAACAGAAACGACATTGCAAATTTACAATGAACAAAATTAGTAGGTACGTTCCAAAAAAAAGTAAATTAAAAAAATCAACGTTTTTAGTGGGTTTAAAAAATAAAAAAGGCAAATTTTATATTTACACGATGTCACGGGAACGAAACAATATGGAGAGGGCCCGTAAGTCCTAGCCCTAGGGCCCGTCCTCTCTCTCCTCGGCCCTGTACCAACCTATCTCTTATCTTCATTAGCAGTCACCAGAAACATCTCTTCTCTCCAACTAGTCTTAATACCTCTTCGTTTGTAACCCTATCTACCCATCTGATCTTCATCATTCTCCTGTAACACCACATTTCAAACGCTTCAATTATCCTCTTTTTTTGCTGCTCTAATAGTTTAAGTTTCACTTCCATAGAGTGCCACGCTCCAAACAAAGGCCTTCAAAAATGACTTCCTAATATCTAAATCTATATTCGATGTCAACAGATCCCTTATCTGTAGAAATGCTTTTCTTGCCTCAGCAAACCAAATTTTTACATCCTCTTTGCTTCGACCATCACTGGTTATTTTGCTTCCTAAGTAAAAGAAGTCTCCTACTTCCTTCAGATTTTCACCTGCCAATTTGATGTACTTAGAGGATTCTGATTTATTTCGGCTGCATTCCAATATTTTTGTTTTACAATTATTCATTTTCATCATGAATTCTTTCCTCAAGACGGAGTCCATACCATTCAAAAACTCATTCAAATCCTCAGGCGTGTCGGCCAAGATGACTATGTCATCGGCAAATCTCAGAGTTTAAATTAATTCTCCTTGAATCTTCACTCCCACTTTAAATTTTTCTACAATTTATTTCATTGTTTGTGCTATGTTAACATCACAGAAGTGTCAAAGAGGAAATCTGACATTCTACGGATCGGAGCTTGGAATGTTAGAAGTCTGCTAGGAAGGTTAGAAAACTTAGAAAGGGAAATGGATAGGCTGAGGTTGGATTTGGTTGGGATTAGTGAAATGCGCTGGCAGGAAGAACAGGACTTTTGGTCAGGTGACTATAGGGTCATTAGCACTAAATCAAACAATGGCCAAGCAGGGGTTGGTCTCATATTGAGTAGGAAACTTGGACAGCGGGTGGAATATTAAGAGCAAAATAGTGAACGGATTATTGTAGCAAAAACCAATACTAAACCTACGTGCACCACAGTGGTACAAGTCTATATGCCCACCAGTCAAGCTGATGATGAAGATGTTGAAATGGTTTACGAAGATATAGATGAAATTCTGTGCTATATCAAGGGTGATGAAAATGTTATAGTAATGGGAGATTGGAATGATGTGGTAGGAAAAGGGCAGAGAAGGGAAGATAGTAGGAGATTTCGGATTAGGTGAAAGGAATGATCGAGGAGGCAGGTTGATGGGAATTCTGCACCGAGCATGAGTTGGTCATAGCTAACACCTTATTCAATAACCACAATAGAAGAATATACACATGGATGAGATCAGGAGATACAGGGCGTTACCAAATCGATTTCATTATGGTCAAGCAGCGGTTTCGAAACCATATTTTGGATTGCAAAACATATCCTGGTGCTGACATAAACTCTGACCACAATCTGGTTGTTATGAAATGCAGATTTAAGTTGAAGAAACTGAAGAAAAGTCAAAAGTCAAAAAGGTGGGCAATCGACAGACTGAAAGTGAAGGATGTAAACGAAAGATTCAAGAAGAGTATAAAGGAAGGACTAATGAAAAACCCTAAACCAACTTCAATTGCAGACGAATGGGCACTTTTGAAGAATGAAATAACAAAATCCGCAGGAGTAAACACTGGTAGGAAAGAAAGAATAGGTAAAAACCGTGGATCACTCAGGATATACTAGAATTGATGGATGAAAGGCGGAAACACAAGAATGTAAGAGATGAAAAGGTGAAAGCAGAATACAGACGTCTGAGAAATGTGGTTAACAAGAAGTGCAAGGAAGCGAAAGAAGAATGGTTGAAAGAGAAATGTGCAGGTATAGAAAATTGTCTGAAATTAGGAAAATTAGACACAGCTTATCGAAGGATTAAGAATACTTTTGGGGAAAAGAAGACTAAGTGCTGTAATATTAAGGACACAAATGGAAAGCCTCTAACAGATAGGGAAGAAAAGGTTGAGAGATGGAAAGCTTACATAGAGAGTTTGTATAAGGGAAAGGAGATTGAGAGTCATGTAATGGAAAGGGAGGAGGAAATTGATGAGGATGCAAAAGGAGATTTAATATTGAGATCAGAATTTGACAGAGCATTGGAGGACTTAAGCAGGAAAAAAGCACCAGGCATAGATGATATATCGATTGAGTTGCTACGCTGCATAGGAGATGAAGGTCTGATCAGGTTATTTCACTTGATGTGTAGGATTTATGAGACAGGTGAGGTACCGTACCCTCTGATTTCAAGAAGAATGTTATCATCCCTATACCGAAGAAAGTGAGAGCTGACAGATGTGATGATTACCGTACAATCAGCTTGATTACTCATGCTTCAAAGGTCCTGTCAAGAATAATTTTTAAGAGGATGGAAAGCCAGATAGAAACGAAGTTGGGTGAAGACCAGGTTGGTTTCAGGAGAAATGTAGGAACAAGGGAAGCTGTACTAAGTCTTAGGCTGATTTTGGAAGGTAGAATAAGTAAAGATAAGAGAACGTTCATGGCATTTGTAGATTTAGAAAAGGCTTTTGATAACGTTGATTAGACTAAATTTTTTACATTTTGAAAACGATTGGAATAAAGGGTGGTCTACAATTTATACAGAAACCAGACTGCAGTCATTCGAGATGAAGGACATGAGAGAGAAGCTGGTATTCAGAAAGGTGTAAGGCAAGGCTGAAACTTATCACCCATACTTTTCAATCTTTACATTGAACAAGCAATGTAGGAAATTGGAGAAAAATTGAAAGTGGGACTGAAGATTCAAGGAGAAATAATTTCAACTCTGAGATATGCTGATGACATCGTCATCTTGGCCGAAACGCCTGAGGATTTGAATGAGTTTTTGAATGGTATGGACTCCGTCTTACGGAATGAATACATGATGAAAATTAATAAATGTAAAACAAAAATACTGGAATGCAGCCGAAATAAATCAGAAAACTCTATGGACATCAAATTGGCAGGTGAAAAGCTGAAGGATGTAGGAGTCTTCTGTTACTTAGGAAGCAAAATAACCAGTGATGGACGAAACCAAGAGGATATAAAAAGTAGGTCGGCTCAGGCAAAGAAAGCCTTTCTACAAAAAGTGAATCTGTTGACATCAAAATAGATTTAGGTATTAGGAAGTCATTTTTGAAAGCCATTTTCTGGAGCGTGGCGCTCTATGGTAGTGAAACTTGGACTATTGGTGCAGCAGAAAAGAGGAGAATTGAAGCATTTGAAATGTGGTCCTACAGGAGAATGATAAAGATCATATGGGTAGATAGGGTGACAAACGAAGAGGTTTAAAACGAGTTGGAGAGGAGAGATGTTTCTGGCGACTGCTAATGAAGAGAAGAGATAGGTTAGTAGGACACATACTAAGACACCCAGGAATAGCAAGCTTAATTATGGAAGGAAGGGTTCAGGACAAGAACTGTAGGGGTAGACCAAGGTTAGAATATGTTAAACAGATTGCTTCGGATGTAGGGTGTGATAGCTATGTAGAGATGAAACGATTAGCTCAAGACAGGGAGGCATGGAGAGATGCATCAAACCAGTCAAAAGACTGAAGACTCAAACAACAACAATGTAAAGAATGAAAAGTATGGGTGATAAGTTGTAGCCTTGCCTTACACCTTTCTGAATACCAGCTTCTCTCTCATGTCCTTCATCTCGAATGACTGCAGTCTGGTTTCTGTATAAATTGTAGATCACCCTTTATTCCAATCGTTTTCAAAATGTAAACAATTTAGTCCAATCAACGTTATCAAAAGCCTTTTCTAAATCTACAAATGCCATGAACGCACTCTTATCTTTCCTTATTCTACCTTCCAAAATCAGCCTAAGACTTAGTACAGCTTCCCTTGTTCCTACATTTCTCCTGAAACCAAACTGGTCTTCACCCAACTTCGTTTCTATCTGGCTTTCCATCCTCTTAAAAAATATTCTTGACAGGACCTTTGAAGCATGAGTAATCAATCTTCACATCTGTCAACTCTCACTTTCATCGGTATAGGGATGATAACATTCTTCTTGAAATCAGAGGGTACGGTACCTCACCTGTCTCATAAATCCTACACACCAAGTGAAATAACCTGATCAGACCTTCATCTCCTATGCAGCGTAGCAACTCAATCGATATATCATCTATGCCTGGTGCTTTTTTCCTGCTTAAGTCCTCCAATGCTCGGTCAAATTCTGATCTCAATATTAAATCTCCTTTTGCATCCTCATCAATTTCCTCCTCCCTTTCCATTACATGATTCTCAATCTCCTTTCACTTATACAAACACTCTATGTAAGCTTTCCATCTCTCAACCTTTTCTTCCCAATCTGTTGGAGGCTTTCCATTTGTGCCCTTAATATTACAGCACTTAGTCTTCTTTTCCCCCGAAAGTATTCTTAATCCTTCGGTAATCTGTGTCTACTTTTCCTAATTTCAGACAATTTTCTATACCTGCACATTCCTCCTTCAACCATTCTTTATTCGCTTCCTTGTACTTCTTGTTAACCTCATTTCTCAGACGTCTGTATTCTGCTTTCCCCTTTTCATCTCTTACATTCTTGTGTTTCCGCCTTCCATTCATCATTCTAGTACATCCTGAGTGATCCACGGTTTTCTACCTATTCTTTCTTTCCTACCAATGTTTACTCCTGCGGATTTTGTTATTTTATTCTTCAAAAGTGCCCATTCGTCTGCAATTGAAGTTTGTTCAGGGTTTTTCATTAGTCCTTCTTTATACTCTTCTTGAATCTTTCGTTTACATCCTTCTCTTTCAGTCTGTCTATTGGCCCACCTTTTTGGCTTTAGACTTTTCTTCAGTTTCTTCAACTTTAATCTGCATTTCATAACAACCAGATTGTGGTCAGCACCAGGGTATGTCTTACAATCCAAAATCTAGTTTCGAAACCTCTGCTTCACCATAATGAATTCCATTTGGTAACGCCCTGTATCTCCTGGTCTCATCCATGTATATGCTCTTCTATTGTGGTTATTGAATAAGGTGTTAAGTATGACCAACTCATGCTCGGTGCAGAATTCCATCAGCCTGCTTCCTCGATCATTCCTTTCACCTAATCCGAAATCTTCTACTATCTTCCCTTCTCTTACTTTTCCTACCACAGCATTCCAATGTCCCATTACTATAACATTTTCATCACTCTTGATATACCTCAGAATTTCATCTATTTCTTCGTAGACATTTTCAACATTAAATATTTAAATAGATATTAAAATAAATATTTAAACGCATATTTAAATTAATATTTAAATAAATATAAATAAATGCAAGTATAAATATAGGGTTGTAAATATGTAAATATAAAATAAATTAAGGCGAAGGCTGAGATAGTTACATCAACGCGGGAGCCGAGGCTTCAAGAATCATACTCAAGCGGGGTATGAGGAGCTTATATCAACTATGCAGAAAAGGTAGAAAGAAGAATTTTCGATTACTCTTGTAGATATTTGGAACAAGTAGAGATTTCATGATTGACCATATCTAGTAGTTTTTCGTAATTTCATTTAGTCATTTTCAGGATTATTTCATTGTTTGATATTTGATCAGTATTTTTGCGATTTTGCGCAGCATTTTTCGAGTTTATTGACAGTTGGAGATTTTTGTAGGATTTTCATCGATTTCTTGGAATTTAGATTGATATTTGATATTTTTATTTGTACTTTAGAATTTGATCCAACATTATTTTTACGTCGATGCTATACTGAAGAATAGCATGGTTACGTCAGTTCTCTTAGTTATGTCATTGCTATATTTGCAATTCCTACTGTTTGAGGACGATGAAGATGGAATTTGAAAGATCTAGAAAAGATCTAGTCGTGTCAGTACAGGTAGTGGACATGATAGTCCAGATTTGAAGCTAGTTAAATAGACAGATATGATCAGAATTTAGCTAGGATGGTGATCCTTTTATTGCACTTCATTTGCAGTTTTATTTTATAGCTTTGAAGTCATTTAAAAGTAATATTAAATGTGTTGCGACGACGATTTAGTCAACTAGAGTTGTCGTTAATATGACCATGCTACGTTTGATCCCTAACAAGGTTGTTTTAGAAAACAATTGTCGTGTTAAGACATCGTTATTATTAGCGGCTTCGGTGGCGTAGTTGGTAGCATGCTGAACTGCTGTGCCCAAGATAGCGGGTTCAAACCCGGCCGAAATCTTCGGATTTTTAAGAGCGTTAAAAAACCTTCAGTATGCCTTCCTTCGGAGGGGAAGTAAAGCCGGCGGTCTCATGTCATAGATTTGTGGCATGTAAAAGATCCTTTCACAGACTAAAGTTGTGTAAAGCTAAATTGTTAGGTTAGATTTCGTCGGAACGCTCTACCTAAGTTCCAACGTTCACCACTAGGTATCATTGATATCTGGTAGCGAAAGTTGGAACTACTTGAAATTGAACGGAACTTGTAGCTCACCCTAATAAGGGTGTCCGCTGGAAGCAGCTACAGACTCAGGCGAGCCGAACATGTCCTCGGACACTCCCGGCACTAAAAGCCATACGATAAATAAATAAATAAATAAATAAATAAATAAATAAATAAATAAATAATAAATAATCGTTATTATTGTATATAACAATTATGAATGATCAGAAAGAGGAGAGATTTAGTTTGTATTCTTATTAAGAATCTGGTTATTTTTTACGCTACATAGAATTGCAGAAGTTATTAATATTATTGTGAGCCTCCGTGGCTTAGGCGGCATCACGGCGGTCTCTCACCTCTGGGTCCGTGGTTCAAATCCCGGTCACTCCATGTGAGATTTGTGCTGGACCAAGCGTAGGCAGACAGATTTTTCTCCGGGTACTCCGGTTTTCCCTGTCACAATTTCATTCCAGCAACACTCTCCACTAACATTTCATTTCATCTGTCATTCATTTCATCAATGCCCCAGGGGAGTGCGACAGGCTTCGGCAGCAGGCACAGTTCCTATCCTCGCCGCTAGATGGGGGCTTCATTCATTCCATTCCTGACCCGGTTGGAGACTGGAAGCAGGCTGTGGATTTTCATTTCAATAATATTCTTCTTATTATTTAAACCAGGAATCTATGGAACATTAAGGTTATTTGACGTCGTATATTTATTGTAGATGGTATGGTTACGTAAACGTTGTAAGGATTGTAATGTGAATATTTATGCCAAAGAATTGAAAGTGAAGCCTATATTTTAAGTAAGGCCTTGGTAAATTTAATAACAGTTGTAAAAACAGCTGTTTATTTAATTTAAATTACTAACTGATTTATATGATATGTGCTAGAATGAAATGAAAATCCACAGCCTGCTTCCAGTCTCCGACCGGGTCAGGAATGGAATGAATGAAGCCCCCATCTAGCGGCGAGGATAGGAACTGTGCCGGCTGCCGAAGCCTGTCGCACTCCCCTGGGGCAATGATTAAATGAATGACAGATGAAATTAAATGTTAGTGGAGAGTGTTGCTGGAATGAAATTTGTGACAGGGAAAACCGGATTACCCGGAGAAAAACCTGTCTGCCTCCGCTTTGTCCAGCACAAATCTCACATGGAGTGACCGGGATTTGAACCACGGACCCAGCGGTGAGAAGCCGGCGTGCTGCCGCCTAAGCCACGGAGGCTTCTTGTGCTAGAATATTGATATAATTCATAGGAATGAATCATATTAATAATGATATTGACAAAGAAACGAATACTGAGATTACCCGCTTTAGTCATTTGAGCTAGGATTTGACTATTAATTAATTCCATATAAGAGAGGGTAGCGGATATTAAAAGTGTATTATGAAATGAGGCTTCATAGATAATTCTCTGAGGAGAATGTTGGACACTCGATTGAATGGGCAAACGAATGTTGTAAATATTTTTACAGGAAATGTTATTAAGTAGTGTCGTTATCGTGTGTGTTTAGAAAATAGGTTAGTTGGGTTAGTAAATAGATTAAAAATAAGAGTACTTGTATAGAGTTATATCCATTTATGTGAATGTAATTTCAATGGAAAAACAGGGTGTTCTTAAAGTGAATTTCTGGTACTATTATTTTTATTCGATGACCGCTTATTTTAGTATTAATTTATTTTATTTTTGGAAAACTCCTAGAAATGGTAAGATATCATTTGAATGAGCTGATTTCAAACAGCGAGGTCATAGACCGAATTTTAATTTCATTATTGTTATTATTATTATTATTCCCAGTTTATCTAATTATTCATTTAATTTAGATAGGATTTAGGAGACTTTTATTTATTTATTTATTTATTTATTGTTGCAATTATTTAATAAACTTGCGAGCACGTCTTGTTATGCTCGTCCTTTTTTAAGAAATTCCATCTTATATTTGCCGTAGTTAGTAAGATGATGTGCTATGGATAAAAGCGCCTATTTTCCACCCATAGTTACTCGAGGTTCAGGAAACTCATGCTTGAGCTTTGATTAGGTTTCTGTTTATTAGGTAAATCCACAGTACACCATCATTTTCCATCTTGAATAAAGTGTCCTAAATAAGCTACTTTGTCAGCGATACGCTGCGGTTGTTTTGCCGGGGACCTCAGTGCTTCCGCGATCCTTCTTCCATCTGTGGATTGACAAGTACCGGGCAGGCTCAGGTTCATTTCCGGGTACAAACTGTGACTAATACATTCAATCTGTGAATAGCTATAACTATCTAGGAGACACGGTGAATGTTCATTTTAAATTGGACAATCACATTATGGAACTGAGAATCTGAGCAAGATATTCTTCTTCATTCAAACTCTTGCGTATTATGCCTCACCGAATGTGTACACAATGGCCTATTCATCACTTGTCGAATCATTACATCCATATGGCATTGTAGCATGGGGAGGGACAACAGGAAGTCTAATTAAAATGTTAATTTGAAAAAAGATTTTTAAAACTAATTGTAGATAGAGATAACTGTAAGAAGAAATTTCTGTCCATTGCAGATTTATATAAGACCACAATACTCTGGGAAGACGGCAGGAATTTCGAGGTTTTGCCGCGAGTGATATAGAGGGCGCACGGACATATAGAAAACAGTGGACATGGACTTAATTGTTATTGTTCTTTGGAGCTGGGAAGGCATCAGCGTATTCTGTATTGATAATGTATCGGTAATCTATTTTATTTGCGATTGTTAAGTAAAATATTCTTTTTCAAGAAATCAAACGTGAGTGTTTTTGACACCAGTTCCCACAAATTGGGGGCACGTCCTGGATTGAATCATCGATGCATTTCTGAGGTTATGTTCACTTGCCAATTTTGCTGACGGCGAAACGACGAAAGGCCAACGACGAATTTAGCCCGAATTGACGACGGATGTTCGAGACTGAAGGCTTATCTCATCAGTGAAAGGTTTGCAGCTGGACAAAGACGTAAAAAAGTTGAAGATGATTTGATAAAGACGACAAAGGAGCTTTGGGATCGGTGTTGACGCAGATAAGGACCGTAGCTTAATATTTCAAAAATGATGACGTGAGGAGATATTGATCTCATAAACAAAAGCATTTCAACTGTTCCAGTGGCAGCTGTAAAAGCTATACATAAGATTATATTTGAAGACGCTCCAAATGATCGAAACAATAGAAAGAGGTTGCGAGAATTTTCAGGGTTTACTTTCGAACCTGATTCAGAGGATTATGTGGCCAAGGTCGATTTTATAACAAATGAATTGACGGAAGAGGAACTGCAAGTAACATGCGTGATCCTGCGCTTAGACGAGGGCACTCCGGAGGAAATTGCAATGACGATTTGTCACCACCTGACGCATTTTTCATAGTACATTGAGATGATTGAGAAATCTGCGGACGACGAGCACGATGACGAACAAGTGCAAAAGAAGGCTCAAGCTAGAGCTGCAGCGCTCTCCAAAGCGGATCTAGAGGAGTCAAAGAGGTTATGTGGCACTGTGGCGAAAAGAAAAAGGAAGCTAAATCGAATGAAACTCGACGACGACGACGACGAGAGTGAACCAGGGGACAGCTCAAGTGACGGTAGCGAAGCATCGAGGTATTCCCAGAAGTTTGCTTTGACGTTTCGCGACATCGAAGGTTCCGTCAGCTCATTTGATGGTAGCAGTGGATATCCAGTCAACCGATGGATCACCGAGTTTGAGGAAACAGCTTTGTTGATGGGGTGGAACAAACTGCAGAAAGTGATCTTCGCTAAGAAATCTCTAACGGGCTTGGCAAAACTCTTCATCCAGAGTGAGAAAGGAATTACCAGCTGGACGGCGTTGAAGAAATCTCTTCGAGAGGAATTTGACGTGCAGACGAGTACAGCGGAGATCCATTCGACGCTGTTTAGACGAAGAAAAAAAGGGACGAGTCGTTCCAGGAATATTACCTTACAATGAAGGAGATAGCAAGTAGATGAGATATAGACGATGACTCACTCATGCAGTATGTGATAGAATAGAGGATGACTCGGGCACCAAGCTGTTATTGTACGGCGCTCAGTCGCTTAGAGACTTCAAAGAGAAAATATGTCAGTATGAACGTGCCGCGGGAAGGATTACTTCGAAGAGGTCTTCCACCTCGTCGCTGCACAAAAAGAAGAAATCCGGTGGAGCAGATTCAAATTAACAGAAGGATGACGACCACAATACTGTGGAAAGACGGCAGGAATTTCGAGGTTTTGCCGCGAGTGATATAGAGGGCGCAAGGACATAGAGAAAACAGTGGACATGGACTTAATTGTTGTTGTTTTTGGAGCTGGGAAAGCATCAACGTATTCTGTATTGATAATGTATCGGTAATCTATTTTATTTGCATTTGTTAAGTAAAATATTATTTTTCAACAAATCAAACGTGAGTGCTTTTGACAACGGTTCCCTCAATACTTCTAACACATTATAGAGATAATAGATATAGAGTATTACCACGGCACTCAAAAGAAACCAGACTAAAACAGGATGGTCAGTGTGTTGTTCCACTTCACATCCCTTACCCTATATATATAAAAATGTAAGTTTGTCTGTTTGTTCTGAATGTCCACGGAAATTTGAGTTATTAACGCGTTTCAGACTGGTTTATGACGATTGTGCGCAAAACCAAAAGTTTTGTCTGTCTGTGTACAACTTTGTACGCGCAACACTCGAGAACGTCTGAGTGGATCAACGTAAAATTTGGTACAGATGTCCATCAGAGGCACGAAAGTAATCATTGATGTAACTCTTCTCCGTACTTCTCATAAAAAGGGGGCCTACCCCCTTAAAATACATGCCGATATGAGCGTAGAAAGACGAGACAAAGCTCATTTTCATCCTCTCAATGTGAGAAACAAAACTCGGAGGCCCTAAAGGGCACTCGAAAACCACATCTTAAGGTCCTAAAACCAATAGATTTTGAGATGATCCCCGAAAACTAATTTCATTTAAATGAAAGAATGCAAGGAGGCAAACAAGGGAAGAGCCAGAAAATTAGACCTGACCTACAAGCTAACACAGAATAGGTATAACAAACGAGCAATATCATACAAGGCCAAAATCCGATACTATAACTCAGTCATAAAACCAGAAGGATTGTACGCTTCAGAGTGTCTAATTTTAAATAAAATAAAAGGGGAGCTACAAGAACTCGAGAAAAAGGAAAGGAAGATTCTGAGAAAAATTCTGGGACCTCAGAAGACTTCTGATGGAACTTGGAAGAAGAGGAAAAACGAGTCGCTCTACAAGTGTTCTGAAAAGATCACGGACACATTGCGGAAAAGAAGACTGAAATTCTATGAACACCTGGTAAGATTGGACGAGAACCGACTAGCCAAAAAGAACTTCAAATATATCATGGGATTAAAGGCCACCTCTAAGTGGGTAGAAGAGGTCAAGAGGGATGCAGCAGAAGTTGGAATTACTCCAGAGTTGATCCACAATAGAAGTGAGTTTAGAAGAAAGGTCTGTCTGTTAGGTAGTCAGCCCGAAGGATGGTTGGATCCTCAAAAAGCACCGCCGTTAGGTTATGTGTGTGGATACCCACAAAAACCTAAGGCAGCGCTATATTGAGGCGTACTAGACAAGAAGAGGAGTGAGGTAGTTTGCCTTGCTTTCCTCACTGAGTCAGTACAGCAGTACTTACCCTATGAGTAGAACCTTTCACAGCATCCACAGGCACTGACTGTGCCATGAATGTTATTACTAAGCACCAACCATACCTCAGTAGCTTCCATATAATCACAGCCATGAGTGAGACTGAGACATCGGTGAAAAGCCACATTTTACTCTAGCCTGTGCCAACAGACAAATGCAAAGGGACTGCATTCATCAAAAGATGGCAAACAGGCAAAATAGAGAGTTTAAAATCATTTGAAGAGAAACCAATTACAAAGAGACCCGTGCGATCATTTCCGAGGATGAGAGAAATATAAGGAGCGAGAGAATGAAGAGGTTCGGGGAAGAAAAGAGAGGGAAGGCCAAGAAGCCTTAAGTTCTATGCGGTCCATAGTTGGCCAAATTCGAAAGGAGAAGAAAGAATGTAAGCCGGTAACCATGGCAACACATTCTCAGAGGTCCATCTATTTCTGCAAGACGCAATGCCTTTCCATTCATTACATTACTGTGAAAGTTTTCAAACGGCTATAAGGTTATCACGGAACCAACCTAGGCTGTAAAATTCATCAATACGTATATAATGCGCTTAAGGGTGTCAAGGGGTACTCTAGAATTTATTCACGTGATTTACACGGGCGGGTGTGGTATTGAAGGTCTATTATATCCCTAACCCTATATTATTAAATTAGCGGCTTCGGTGGCGTAGTTGGTAGCATGCTGAACTGCTGTGCCCAAGATAGCGGGTTCAAACCCGGCCGAAGTCGTCGGAGTTTTTAAGAGCGTTAAAATACTTCAGTATGCCTTCCTTCGGAGGGGAAGCAAAGCTGGCGGTCCCATGTCATGGATATAGCCTATGGCATGTAAAAGATCCTTCCACAGACTAAACTTGTGTGAAGCTAAATGTCTGGGTTAGATTTCGTTGGAACGCTCTATCAAAGTTCCAACGTTCACCACTAGGTATCTTTGACATCTGGTAGCGAAAGTTGTAACTACTTGAAATTTAACGGAACTTGTAGCTCACCCTATGGGTGTCTGCTTGAAGCAGCTACAGCCTCTGGCGAGCCGAACATGTCCTCGGACACTCCCGGCACTAAAAGCCATACGATAAATAATAATAATAATAATAATTATTATTATTATTATTATTATTATTATTATTATTATTATTATTATGGCGTATTCCATCTTGGTACTCTGATGAAAGTGGGACGACTGCTTTATGGGTAGCGGATCCCAGCAGAGTTTTTATTGAAAAGTTTGGTGCTGGAAATGGCTTTGTCTGGATTAAGAGCAGACATATTTCTTATGTTACCTGACATGACCCATGCGTGCGAAGCCGGCGGAGCCGGCTTGCTGTTACTTCACACCCTATGAATCAATTCGGCAGTTTGAGACCCGACTATCTGCCCTTGAGGATTTCCTGGGTACAGTAACTGGGGGTATTCTGGTGGCCGGTGATTTTAATGGCCGAGCAGTTGACTGGGGCTTGGCTCATACAAACGGGAGAGGCCATCGAAATTTGGAGATGGCTGCTAGTTTGGACTTAGTGCTGCTAAATAGCGGTGATGTTCCAACATTTTGTCGGCCTGGGCAAAACGGAACCACACCAGACCTAACGTTTGTCTCTGTAGATCTTGCTGTTTACATTGCAGACTGGCATGTAATGCTAGATTATAACGACAGTGATCATAGATACATCATTTTTAATGCTAAGCCTCGAGGAGGGCTAGTCCATTAAATTCTGATACCGCCTAGATGGAACGTTGATCTCATGGATGATAAAATTCTTCTTGGAGTAATAGCTCAAGGGAAACAAGTTCTGGAAGATTTGTTTCAACATAGGCCCGCGGGTTCTGCAGAGACCCTGGTTAGGTCGACCATTAATCACATTGTTAAGGCTTGCGGAGCTTCAATGCCCAAAAAGAAGATTTTTCCGAACAAACGGCCAGCCTTTTGGTGGAATGTTGAAATAGCAGAGGCTCGACGATCGTGTTTTCGATTAAAGAGAAGGGCACAAAAGCTCTGCAGAGATTCTCCAGAGTTTGTAAATGCGATAGAAGAGTGTATAGTGGCGAGGAGGGCTCTTAAACGGGCCATTGCTCAAAGTAATGCGCATAAATGGAACGAGCTCATTAACGATCTAGATCATTACCCATGGGATCTGGGCTACAAAGTTGTCAATAAGAAGCTCGGCGACATTATGGTGTCTACTGCTGCTATGACGGCATCCCAGAAGGAAGCTATTATAGATGAGCTATTTCCTAACCATCCAGAGAGATTCCCTGATCAAATTCCGGTAATGAATATGATATTCCGCTATTCACTAGAGAGGAATTACAAACTACAGCACGATCTTTCAGAATAAAATGGCACCAGAGGCGGATGGAATTCCTGCTAAAGTGTTAAAGGTGATATCCCAAGAGGAACCAGATGTTTTGCTGAACATGTATAATTGTTGTTTACTACAGGGAGTCTTTGCGACCCCGTGGAAAGTGGCCAGGCTAGTGCTCATGCCTAAAGGCAAAGGAGATCCCACTAATGCTTCAGGTCAGAGACCTCTATGCATGTTGGACATCGCTGGCAAACTGCTTGAGAAGATGATCAAAGGAAGGCTCCAGGCAGTGATTGTTGCTGCAGGAGGTCTGTCCCCCAAACATTTAGGTTTTGTGAAGGGTAAGTCCACCATCAGCGCCATTGAAGAAGTGGTGATGGCTGTCAGATCCACTGAGCATGGAAACCACTTCTCTAGGAAGATGTGCTTACTAGTTAATCTGGATGCGAAAAAATCCTTCAATTCTGCCCGATGGATTGGCATGATAGCTGCACTTGAAACAACATTTAACATTCCTCGCTACCTGGCGTCTGTACTGAGGAATTATATTTGTGATCGTTGGATACAGTATGACACAGATGAAGGAGTCAAGTGTCGCAAGGTAACAGCAGGGGCGGCTCAAGGCTCGGTGTTAGGTCCTGATTTATGGAACGTAAATTATGACAGCATTTTACGGATGGAGATGCCAGAGGACACTTCTTTGGTAGGTTATGCTGACGATCTTGTTGTGCTCATTATGGAGCGCTCCATGGAGGGTCTGCAGCTTAAACTTAATCACGTAATGCGGAGAGTTTCCACCTGGATGAATGAACATGGTCTCCAACTAGCAGTTCATAAAACTGAACTAGTCCTTGCTACTAAGAAGAGAGTTCCACGAGTTTTACCGATGCTAGTAGATAATCAAGTATTAGAAATAGCTCCAGCTCTTCATTACTTGGGTGTTATGATTGATAGCAAGTTAACATTCTGGAATCATATCAGCAAGATTGCTGATAAGGCTGCAAGGATTGTTAACAACTTGTCGCGGCTCATGGATAATATTGGCGGCCCTTCACCCTTGAAGAGGATGTTGCAGATGAGAGTGGCGGAATCAGTTATTCTTTATGGTGCAGAGATTTGGTCAGTAGCTCTTGGCTCTAAGATGTGTAGGACGCGGATAACCTCTGTTCACAGAAGAGCTGCCCTCATAATAACTTCTGCCTATCGTACAGTGTCTCGACCGGCAGTGCTAGTAATAGCTGGGGTGATACCCATTTACATCCTGGCCAAGGAAAGGTGCCGTATATACTTGCGCAATGAAGAGTATTCTAAGATACGCGTGAAGAGAGAGGAAAGAGACAGATCTCATCTGGAATGGCAGGAAGAATGGAAACGTGAACATCGTGGCAGGTGGACCGCTAGGCTCATCAAGCAACTTAATCCATGGTTGTCGAGGGAACATGGTGAGGTTAATTATTACACTACCATGTTTCTCACTGGCCATGGTTATTATGAAGCATACCTCCATCGAATGGGAATATCACCGAGTTCACGGTGTCGTTAATGTGATGATCAATGGGATGACGTTCAGCACACGTTCTTTGCATGCTTGAGGTGGAGAAATCTTCGAAGGTTTCTGGAGACAAAAGTTGGAGTCATTACACCAGACAATGTGGTGGATAAAATGCTCAGCAGCAAAGAAAGTTGGGTACAGATTGCTGTCTACATCTCTGAGCTGCTAGAAACAAACAAAAAAGAAGAGGAACCGAGAAGCTTGGTTGCTGATGACAGTGAAGATGATGATGAGTAATTTCATTATCATCACGTTAAATGAAATTGACTGAGACCTCTGGTCGTAACAGTGGCTCCACCCTGAAGTAAGGCTGAACAGGCAGTTCCGGGGTGGCCTTAAGCCAAGTATAGGGTTTGTGGGGTTTTAGTAGGTAAGGATCCTGCACAGTTGTAAGTCCGGAAGCTTGCAATCTGTCTTTTGAAGATTTCCCCACGGTTTCCCTCGAAAAACTAAAAACAATAATATATTATGGCGTACAAGGACGAGACAAAGCTCATTTCCAGCCCATCGGTGTCAGAAACAAAACACCGAGGCTACTAAATGTTAAAGCTCTAAAACCACATTTCTGAGATATTCCCAAAAAACTAATTTCATTTAATAATCTAATAAATATATGACGAGTACAGAAGAAGACCAAATCAGGAGCTATATATATATACTGAGAAAAACACAGATGTGGCCAGGAAGAGACGGACATGTCTCAAGGATGAACCCAACAAGAATAACCAACCGGCTTCTCAACTACATAGAGAATAGAAGGAGCGTGACACCGTGGCTAACAGAAGTTAACAAGAACATTCAAGAACTGAAGATAATGGAAAGTGTTATTAGAAGCCGATCACCTCTCAGAGGGATACTTAAACAGAAAAGGTTTCATTACAGACCACCCTGTAAGAAAATCGGCATCATCTGGACTAAAGAAAGAAAGGAGAAACATAGCCTGAGAATGCGCGAATATTGAGCAAACATCAAGTCCCTCGTCAAGCTGAAAAGTTGAACGTCGTGGCCCTTAGCTGGCCCATCCGAAAGAAGAAGAACAAGAAGAAGCTAATGAAGGAATGCAAGCCACTAACCATGATAACAGTATCTCAAGAGGTGCCATCCAACTTTCCATCTATTTCTGTAAGAAGCAATGCCAGTCAATTTATTAAATTTCTGCGAAAGTTTGCAAATGGCTATGCAGTTATCATGGCACCAACATAGACTGTAAAATGCATCAATGCGCTTAAGGGGGACAAGGGGGACCCTAGAATGTTTATACGCGACTGACATGTGTGATATGTTGTACAGAAGGTCTATTATATCTCCAAACAGCAACATTTTTTTCAAAAATTCATGAATTGAAATAGTGTTTTTTTGCAGCTTTTGGGAATATGGGCCATTGGAGGCTAAAATCCTGAATTTTCGTGCACCACAAGCCTTTATAATTTATTAAAGGGGTCATCCTGGGGATGGGGACTTGTCACAACGGTGAGGGTAAGTTTTTATGTGACATATATTGCGTTTCGTCTTCGAGGTCTTCAATACTATTTTCACGTCAGGAAGTACACGTTAGGTGAATTGAGTTTCGTAGCACATTTTAACTAATCATATTTTTGTCGGCAAACGGGTTCATCGTAAAGATGATTTTGCTTGACACTAGTTGGTTGATATACGGTATCTTTATGTTTATGTACGCTTATAACTCGTGTTCGGGTGCTTGGATTATCGTAAAATTAGGTATTGTAACCATGAGTCAATACACCAATCATTTATAAAACTCTTCACCGTACTTCTCATAGAAGGGTGGGTATAGGGAAACACTTTTCAAAATACATGCTAAAATAGGCGAAAAATAGAAATTATCCTTGAAAGACGACCAAAGCATATGTTGTGCTTCTCAATGTGTGACACAAAACTAGGGGTCTATAAAGGGTCTCCGAAAGCTACATTTTAAGGCCCTTAAATTAACAGTGTCTGTGATATACCCAGAAAACTAACTTCGCTCTGATAAACTTATTAAGGAATGACGCCCCTAACCATTGCAACAGTAGCTCAATTGATAACGTCTGGTTATTCATACCGAAAACCGTTCGACGAGCGGGTACTTCTGCTAGTGTACCGGTATATTATAATTGTGAAAGTTTGTAAGTGTGTTTGTTACCTCTTCACACTAAAACGGCCGGACGGATTTGGATGAAACTTGAAATGGAGATAGCTTATACCCTGGATTAACATATAGACTGCCTTTCATCCATATATATAAAGCTCAATGTTCGTAGTTAGACCCTTTGACACGAATCTACATCGTTTCACTGATTTGGACCAACATTTACGTACTTACACTTTGGAACCCGACAAGTAACACTGTTACCTTCAAACTTCAAGCAGCCCTCTCCATTCCCTGCATTTAGGCCCTTTGGCACAAATCTACTCCGTTTCACCGTTCTGAACCAAATTTGACGTACTTATCCTGAGGATTCCTGCGTGTAACACTGTTCACTTGGAATTTCGGACAGCCCTCTCCATTCCCTACATTTAGGTCCTTTGGTACAAATGTACACCGTTTCACCCATCTAAACCAAATTTTACTTACTTAGCTTTTGGATTCCTGCAGATAGCACTCTCCACCTGATATTTCGGACAGCCCTCTCCATTCCCTACATTTATTCCCTTTGGCACAAATCTACATCGTTAAACCGAACAGAACCAAATTTTACGTACCGGTACTTATCTTTTGGAACACTGCAGATTACACTGATAGATTATACCCTGGATTAACTCATAAGCTGCCTTTCATCCATATATATAAAACGTAGGCCCTTTTGAACAAATCTACACCGTTTCACCGATCTGGACCAAATGTTACATACCTACCCTCTGAAACCCGACAAGTAACAATGTCCACTTCAAATTTCAAGCAGCCCACTCCATTCCCTACATTCAGGCCCTTTGGCACAAATCTACACCGTGTCACCGATCTGAACCAAAATTTACGTACTTACACTTTGGAACCCGACGAGTAACACTGTGCACTTGAAATTTCGGACAGGCCACAGCATTCCCTACATTTAGGCCCATTGGCACAAATCTACACCGTTTCACCGTCTGAACTACATTTTACGAACTTACTCTGTAGAGATATTACACATTGGAACGATACAATTAAATATTGGCAAATCTGATTTCAAGGAACGGTTGTTCAGAATTGCCCCGTGTTAAGTCTGCAGAAGCTTTCAGTACAGGTTGCACGGTTCATGTTCGTAACATGGAATGTTTTCCAATGCATCTACACCATGTGCGATGGCAACGTCTTTCAAAGATCTCTAAAAGCACAATAATCAGGAATTTTCAAAATTTAGCGAGGCATGCGATTCAAAAGGGTTGTTAGAGAAATTCAATCCCAGGGATGTAACACTGGAAGAGGCTGCATATTGTACATCAGTGGCCAAGGTGCGAGATATGTTACTACAGGTCTATTAATAGCGACATGTTGACGTTCAAATCATCACTAATTGTGTGAAAATCACACCCTGAATAGCTTAAGGAAAAATACATTTAATTCTCCATATTCCGATGGATTTGCCATTCCAGTGTGCAAGAGTTCAGTCCCTCTTCAAACAATATTCGCAAATTCACAATTACTATTAACAAAGAGCAATTACACACACTTAACAGCAGCAGGTGTACATTTAGACAAAACAATTTTTCCCATGGGCAACTGTAGGCTATTTGGCGTGCTCACGAGTATCCAGACAACAAAATCGTTATGTCTAAGCAAAACATGTGTTCACATAAGGTAACATCGTAGACTTTCTCAACTCTCTGGAATTCCCAATTTTCGGCTCATACTAGTAAAAGTAAATTATGTAGGCATCAGAATTTTTCGAATTGAAATAGACCGACCCAGCCGAGATTGCAAAAATAGAATAGACCAATAATTATCAGTAATAATGCATCATCCCCATTGCGAAGCCGCGGGTACCTGCTAGTTAATTCATAGGGTATGGGAAACAAGAATTGAAAGTAGTAATACCAAGATTACTAAATTCATTACCATTAACATTAAGAAACCTTTCAATACAAGAAGCAAAAATAACTTTGACAACTTCATAGGGAAACTATCAGTCATCTAAGTCAACTAAGCTAGATTGATTACACGCAATAAATTTCAAAATAATTGAAATTACTTTTTCTTATAAGACAAATCAACTTCTATTTTAAGTTACGTTTCTTTTCCTTGACTGAGGATCTATCGAGATATATACATTTAAGTAGTTTTTCTATAAGAGTTTAGTGCTTTTCAGTCGGTCAACACGAATGTACCCAAAAGAGCTGGGTTATGCCTTAATCCTGAAATAAATTACATGAGATTAATAAATTTAATTTAATGTAATTTATTTCAGGATTAAGGCATAACCCAGCTCTTTTGGGTACATTCGTGTTGACCGACTGAAAAGCACCAAACTCTTGTTTACTAAGGCAACACTGAAAAAATGGCTTCAAACCTCACAATAGTATTTCTATATTTGTTACCACAGATACGCCACATCTCATGGTTTTGTGGGAACATGATACTAGTAATATTGTAAATAAAATATACACACAATACGTGTAAAAAGTAAAATTATATAATCAAAAGAATAATTATATGAATACATATGCAACAACAACAACAATACCAACAAGTGATTGTTACCTTATTGTCATTTAGACTTTCACGGCCTGTGTTACTATTCATAATGTTGAATTTTGGGCTTATGCCGTGTTTTATTATATTAATATTCGACGCGTTTCGAAAGAAACCATGTCTTTCTTCGTCAGGAATAATCTGGAATATGACAATGTTGCTAAGAGAAAGCAACGAAGAACATATAGAAGGTGCCCAAAGATGGACGCCATTATAGCCCCATGTTAGGGACAACGGAAAGCAGCAGTGAATTACTTTCTCAGGGTTCTGATAATAGGTAGCCAGGATTCACTGAGATTGTAGCCGATGTCGCGGTTGAAATTATCTGGGTGTTTACGTATTTCAACCGCCTCCCTGATGATTCTTGGACGATATTGCTTTATACGGGCAAGAACATCCACTCCTTGGAACATGACATCATGGCTAGGTGTTAAAGCATGATCGGCAACAGCTGATTTATCAGGTTGAATGAGCCTGATACATCTATTATGTTCCATAATGCGAGTGCATATTGTTCTCGAAGTCTGCCCGATGTAAACCTTGCCACAAGTACAGGGAACTCTGTAGATACCCGATTGTTGCAATTTAGGCAAACTGTCCTTAGTTGGTCGCAGGAGTTGCCTAATCTTAACAGAAGTTCCAAATACAGTCCGTATGTTGTACCGACGTAGGATTTTAGCAATACGATCCGTCGTGTTATGTATGTACGGAAGGTAAGCAGTTCCTCTTACATCTCTTTTCTCAACTGACGTCCTATTATTATTTGCTGGTTTCAGAACCGTAGAAATAACCGTTGCTCTCAAAGGTGGTTCGCAGGGTGTTAATTTCTTCTTGTAAAGAAGACACTTCACAAATCCTCCTAGCCCTGGTAGTTAGAGTTGTAAGGATACCATGTTTCTGGGCAGGGTGATGGTGAGAACTTGCGTGGAGATATCTATTGGTGTGTGTTGGCTTACGAAAAACGCTGTGTCCTAAAGATCCATCCTCTTTCTTGGTGACGAGAACATCTAAAAGAGGTATCTTGCCGTCAGATTCTTTTTCCATGGTGAAACAAATAGAAGGGTGCTGGAGATTAAGGTGATCCAGGAAATGGCTAAGATTTTCCTCACCTTCCGTCCAAACAACGAACGTGTCATCCACATAACGCCACCAGATCTTCGGTTTGAAAGGAGCCGACGACAAAGCTTTCTCTTCAAAGTTCTCCATGAAGAAATTAGCCACAACAGGAGAGAGAGGACTACCCATGGCCACACCATCAGTCTGCTCATAAAAATTCCCATTCCATAGAAAGTAGGTGGAGGTCATGCAGTGATAAAAAAAAAGTCTTTTGATGTCTTCAGGAAAAAAGCCATTAATGAGAGACATAACACCATCAATAGGTACTCTCGTAAACAGAGACACCACGTCGAGACTCACTAGGATATCATCCGGCTGAAGTGTTATAGCTTTCAACTTTTCCACGAAGTGTGTGGAAACCTTAATGTACGGAGGCGTGTTACCCAGAAGCGGCTGAAGTAGTCTACCTAGGTATTTGGAAAGGGCATATGTAGGAGAACCAATCGTACTAACAATAGGTCTAAGAGGGACATCTTCCTTATGTATTTTAGGAAGACCATAGAGTCTCGGAGGAATAGCATCCCCTGGAAGGAGAGTCTTCGCTGCATCCGCTGGAATAGATGATTGCTTGAACAATTTGACGGTGACATTTGAGTAGCGAGTAGTAGGATCACGACTATTAATCCTATAAGGTTGATTATGATTCCAAAATCTCGTCTTTGTTATCAGATCCTGTATATAGGATTAATAGTCGTGATCCTACTACTCGCTACTCAAATGTCACCGTCAAATTGATCAAGCAATCATCTATTCCAGCGGATGCAGCGAAGACTCTCCTTCCAGGGGATGCTATTCCTCCGAGACTCTATGGTCTTCCTAAAATACATAAGGAAGATGTCCCTCTTAGACCACTGTTAGTACGATTGGTTCTCCTACATATGCCCTTTCCAAATACCTAGGTAGACTACTTCAGCCGCTTCTGGGTAACACGCATTCGTACATTAAGGATTCCACACACTTCGTGGAAAAGTTGAAAGCTATAACACTTCAGCCGGGTGATATCCTAGTGAGTCTCGACGTGGTGTCTCTGTTTACGAGAGTACCTATTGATGGTGTTATGTCTCTCATTAATGGCCTTTTTCCTGAAGACATCAAAAGACTTTTTTATCACTGCATGACCTCCTCCTACTTTCTATGGAATGGGAATTTTTATGAGCAGACTGATGGTGTGGCCATGGGTAGTCCTCTCTCTCCTGTTGTGGCTAATTTCTTCATGGAGAACTTTGAAGAGAAAGCTTTGTCGTCGGCTCCTTTCAAACTGAAGATCTGGTGGCGTTATGTGGATGACATGTTCGTTGTTTGGACGGAAGGTGAGGAAAATCTTAGCCATTTCCTGGATCACCTTAATCTCCAGCACCCTTCTATTTGTTTCACCATGGAAAAAGAATCTGACGGCAAGATACCTCTTTTAGATGTTCTCGTCACCAAGAAAGAGGATGGATCTTTAGGACACAGCGTTTTTCGTAAGCCAACACACACCAATAGATATCTCCACGCAAGTTCTCACCATCACCCTGCCCAGAAACATGGTATCCTTACAACTCTAACTACCAGGGCTAGGAGGATTTGTGAAGTGTCTTCTTTACAAGAAGAAATTAACACCCTGCGAACCACCTTTGAGAGCAACGGTTATTTCTACGGTTCTGAAACCAACAAATAATAATAGGACGTCAGTTGAGAAAAGAGATGTAAGAGGAACTGCTTACCTTCCGTACATACATAACACGACGGATCGTATTGCTAAAATCCTACGTCGGTACAACATACGGACTGTATTTGGAACTTCTGTTAAGATTAGGCAACTCCTGCGACCAACTAAGGACAGTTTGCCTAAATTGCAACAACCGGGTATCTACAGAGTTCCCTGTACTTGTAGCAAGGTTTACATCGGGCAGACTTCGAGAACAATATGCAGTCGCATTAAGGAACATAATAGATGTATCAAGCTCATTCAACCTGATAAATCAGCTGTTGCCGATCATGCTTTAACACCTGGCCATGATGTCATGTTCCAAGGAGTGGATGTTCTTGCCCGTATAAAGCGATATCGTCCCAGAATCATCAGGGAGGCGGTTGAAATACGTAAACACCCAGATAATTTCAACCGCGACACCGGCTACAATCTCAGTGAATCCTGGCTACCTATTATCAGAACCCTGAGAAAGTAATTCACTGCTGCTTTCCGTTGTCCCTAACATGGGGCTATAATGGCGTCCATCTTTGGGCACCTTCTATATATTTTTCGTTGCTTTCTCTTAGCAACATTGTCGTATTCCAGATTATTCCTGACGAAGAAAGACATGGTTTCTTTCGAAACGCGTCGAATATTAATATAATAAAACACGGCATAAGCCCAAAATTCAACATTATGATTGTTACCTTATTTTGCTATTTTTGTGTTACTGTTGTCTTGATAAGCATAACACTGCAAAATGTATTTGGAAATTTCTGTTAATGTATGTATGTATGTATGTATGTACACTTTTTGTTATTAATAAATGAACCCACCCGGGTAAACGTTGGGTCATTTACTCACTTCACCACAATTTCTGCAATTACTTCTACCACTATTACTACAACTACTAGTACCACTAGTTTAGAGGATCTGATCTTCAAAGTAAATGAATCATTGCGACGTGTTAACCTTTGGATGGAAAATTATTGCTTGTGTCTGACACCACATAAGACTGAGGATGTAATTTTGAAGGGCTCAAGGAAGTGGAAAAATATCTGTTTTCTCTTGTATGATATTGAGGTCGTTCCAGGGAAGGCTGTATGTTAGCTAGGAGTTCTGCTAGACATGAATTGCACGTTAGGAGCACACGTGCAGGCAGTTACTCAAAAGGCAGAGAAGAAAACAGCGGCGTTAGCTAGACTTATGCCTAACATAGTTGGCCCAAAAACAGTAGAGAAATCATGTGCTCAGCAGTATATTCCATATTATTATATGCTGCACCTGTCTGGTGCGATGCGCTCAGGAAGAAGGTCCATTTACGAGCTATGGAAAGAGTTCAGAGAAAACTGCTACTCAGAACTATCTGTGCTTATCGTACTGTTTCTACTGCAGCTTTACAAATTGTAGCTGCCGGAATTCCCATCGATCTGCTCGTTATAGAGAGAAAAAATGTTCATGAAAGGGGTGCTGCTATACCTGCTAAGGGAAATAAATCTTTGAGGAACCAGCTCTTACTAGATTGGCAGGTCCGACGGGATGGTACAAAGAATGTTTGCCAGTGGAATGAAAAATTATGCCCGACGTAGAATAATGGCTGAAATGCAGTCATCGACAAGTGGATTATTTCCTGTCACAAGTCCTGACATGGTATGGGAGATTTGGAGAATATGCCTTTAAAATGGGGAAGACGCAGGGAGATGGTTGTCGGTATTGCTCGGAAGGGGATAGGCCTACAGTAGAACAAACTTTTTCCACTGTGCCCGATAGGAGGAAGATAGAAAAGAAGCCTGTGAACAACTTGGCCGGCGACTCACGACGGGGAATCTGGTTCAGATTATGTTGGAGAGCCCACGAGCCTGGAACATTGTAAAGGCAATGGCTACGAGTATTGTGAGGACGAAGGAGAAAGAAGAGAAAGGAATAACTACTAGCATAATCACTCCAATCTGATGAAATGCTGTCAAGCAGTCTCGGAATGGGCTAAGTGAAGAGGGCAGGGGTTTTAGTTGATTGAAATCTAACTCCCACACAGAGTGGTGTCTTTGAAATATTTTCCCCTGCCGAAACCAACAAACAAAAACTACTACCAACTACTATTACCACTATGACTACAACTACTATTACCACTATCCATCTTGTATTCGAAGGAAAATAGCTGCGGACAAAGAGAGGAGTAGAGTGAAGCAACAAAGTGTTCATCCCTTACATGGCCAAACACCTCCAGTTCAGAGACTTAAATCGAGAAAAAGCTTCTTATGAACTTCTGAGGAACTAACTGGATCACCTACTACAGCGAGAGTACTGCTTTGGAAAGCCAAGGTCCCTGTTATCCCAGAAAAAATGACAGTTGCAGAATGTTTGCCACCTGGCTGTCATGAAGACTGGTCTGTGTGGAAGTTTAACATGGCGGCTGAGTGAACAACACAGCAGTGAGTAGCTCCGAAAACATTGTGTATTTAAGAGTGTATTCGAGGAAGAAACTAAACCATATTTGTCACCCAACAATATAAGTGTATACGTTGACCAGTTATTAATAACATCATCAATTACAATTACTAACTTCCTCGTAAATTGGTTAAATAGGAGTTTTCACTTGCATCGGCAACATGGGCGACTGTGGAGAGTGTGGTGGTAGCTTGGGGAAGGCTCGAAAGGTACAGTGTGGTTCATGTAAAAAGTGGTTCCACAAGAAGTGCGTGAATACATTGAACAGATTCACCGAGTGGCTGTGTGTGCAATGTGTGGACTATAGAGCAACAATATGTGATAGTGTAAGTAACGAAGACGCTCCATCAATGGAGAATATTTATGGAATGCTGAAAGATTTAAAAGAACAACTTAAAATCATAAAAGACGAACAAAGAGCGAGAGAGACTGATCTAGGTAGTTCAATGGAATTGTGCCATAAAAAACTAGACGATTGTGTAACATTAATTTCAAACCAGCAGATAGAAATTAAGGAATGTAAAGGACACATTGAATCATTAACTCAGCAGAATGTCAATCTTAAGGCGAAGCTAAAATCCCTTGAAAACCGCCTAGGAGAATCTGAGCAGTACACACGTAGGAATACGGTGGAAATACACGGTGTCCCGGAGGTTCCTAAAGGAAACATTATTGAAACAGTGAAGAAAGTAGGTCAAGCTCTGGATGTGGTCATCACTGAAACAATGGTGGATGCCTGTCATCGACTGCCTAAGTCACCTAATCATCAACACAGTGGCATCATCTTAAAATTCGTTCGGCGGGACGACAAGGAGCATCTTTTGGAGCGACGCCGGGTGAAACGGAATCTCTCCACTCGTCACGTTGGTATTCCTGGCGATAATGTAATTTATGTGAACGAGAGTTTATCCCCGGAAAAGAGGAAGTTGCTGGCACAAGCTAGGAGCATCAGAAGAGAGAAAGAGTATGCTCTCTTGTGGGTAAGAAATGGACATATTAAAATATGCAAATCTGAAGGTTCTCGGGTCATCGTAATTCGAAATGAGGATGACCTGAATACTCTCTAATGGTATCAAAACCTAGATTATCCATTTATTATCAAAATGTAGAAGGAATGAATACAAAATTAGATTTATTCAATGAAAACCTGATCACCAAACAGTATGACTTAATTCTAATTACAGAAACTTGGTTATCTAGTAAAATCGCTGACAGTGAGGTCTGTTCTGATATATACAGAGTGTACAGGGCTGAGAGGCTTGCCAGAGCAGGGGGTGGGGTGGCTGTCGTGGTCAGGAGCGGATTAACGGTACTCAAGGTCGACAGAATGACTGGCACATTGGAATGTCTATTAGTGAAACTGGTCATTAGGGGAAATATTTGGTACGTCTGTAATATGTACATTCCACCAGCTTCAAAAGTAGAAACATACAGGGAACTATACCGGTGGTTGGAATCCAGAACAGAAATATATGATCAAAATTTAATAATCTTCGGCGATTTCAACATCCCAACAATACAAAGTACACTAATTAAAGACGACAACATTCAAACAAGAGAACTCGTAAATTTTATTAATTATCTTCTGCTAAAGTCTTATAATTCAGTACTAAACCGTAACGGGAGGACGCTGGACTTAGTTTTATCCAACAAAACCAACATAAATGTAACTGAAAACACTGATCCACTCTTACCGCTGGATCGCCACCACCCTGCCCTGGATGTGGAAATATCTCTAATAATATGTCGACACCAAGTACATATCCAGCCTAATGATACCTTTAACTTCCGGGAAGCCAATTTTGAGCAGCTGTACACTCGGTTGAGGAATGGCGCTTGGGGTCAATTATACAAGTGCACTGATGTAAATAGTGCAGTAGACCTGTTTTATCAAATTTTTAACGCAGTACTTGGCGAAACCATTCCTATATGTAAACGACAAACGGGCAGAAAATATCATGTCTGGTTTTCTAAGGAAACAACATGTAAATTGAAGGAGAAGGAATACCATAGGACGAGAAAACATTACTCAGATCATCATAGACTACGTTTTGAAGAATTAAGATCAGAAATTTAAAAGGACATTCAATTATCTTATAAGAAATATATCCGTAATATTGAACAAAACATTAGCCGGGACTCAAAGAAATTTTGGACGTTTATTAAAAACAAGAAAAAAAAATAGGAACACATGCGACACCTTTAAATATAATAATGAAGAATTGGACAGGGGTGATTCCATTGTTGAAGGTTTTGCGACATATTTCAATTCAGTTTATGACTCTCAGTCAGCCCAATACAAAGTCCCAGCCTGCAATTCGAATACTCCCAAGACCCTTCACATAAAACTTGTCTCAAAGGAAGAGGTTGGAAATGCATTTAAAAAATTAAAACCTAAGTCGTCGGCTGGTCCTGATAATATTCCACCGTATGTAGTGAAAGGATGTGCTGAAAGTCTCAGGGACCCGTTGCATTTTATATTTAACTTAGCCATACACACTTCTACGTTCCCTGACGCCTGGAAAATCACTCGCGTCTGCCCTATACAAAAATCGGGAGATCCATCACTAATTAATAACTACCGTCCTATACCTATTTTATCTGCAGTAGCCAAGGTATTTGAATTCATATTGCACGGAAGAATATCAGTATTTCTCAGACCGCTCGTAACAGATAACCAACATGGTTTCCTATCCAGGAAATCTACGGTGACGAATGCAACTAATTTTACTCAAATTATATCTAAAGAGTTAGATAAAGGAGGACAAATAGATGTCATTTACAGATTTTGAGAAAGCGTTCGACACAATAAATCATGATATCCTTCTTAACAAATTGTGTATTTTGGGATTCTCCCACCCATTATTCAAATTATTCAGCTCCTACCTCAGAGACAGGAAACAATTTGTTTTGTTCCAGAAAATTGTCTCAAAGTAATACATAGTTCATTCCGGAATACCCCAAGGCTCGAACCTTGGACCTCTGATTTTTCTAGCAATGATAAACGATTTGCCAAGTTGTATAGTACACTCAAATAGTCTTTTATATGCAGATGACTTCAACATTTTTAAATCAATTTCTTCCGCTAATGACTGCACTCTACTACAAAATTACCTAAATAATATACACAAATGGAGTATAGAAAACAAATTATTCTTAAATGTACCGAAGTGTGTTGTTATGACCTTTACACGTAAGAAGAACCCAATCACATTTGTTTATGGAATTGGACCTCAGTCATTGCAAACAGTAAACGAGAAGAAAGATCTAGGAATCTTGTTTGACCGAGAGCTTGCTTTCACTTGTCATGTGCAAAAGACAGTCGGGGATGCGTACCGCATGTTAGGTTTTATAATAAGAAACACTAAGCCATTCATTAGGACCAGTACCTGCATAAACCTTTATATTGCCATGGTGAGATCCAAGCTCGAGTATGCCAGCCAAGTATGGAGTCCCTGGCAGAAAACGTGCATTACATCCATTGAGCAAGTTCAAAAGAAATTCCTCAGATATTTACACCTCAAAATAACGGGCAATTACCCACACATGGTACTCTACGGTGAACTTCTGTTGAATTTCGGCATGACTAGTTTGGAGTCTCGAAGGCAAGTGAATGATATGAAATTCCTTTATAAAGTTATTAACGGTCAAATTGATAACTCATTTTTCCTATCGCTCGCTTTACTACAAGATCAACTATAATATTCAAAAATGATATAACCAATACTGCTTCACATAATAATTCACCTGTATGGAGGCTTTGCAGTATTTACAACGATGCGGTTCGTGTAAACTGGAAACTAGATTTCTGTCTCTCAATTAGACCGTTCTTGGAAATTATAACCCAGTCACTCTAATTCATACTTGAAATAAAGTTATCACACAAAACAGAATCAACAATGTATTTATGTGGATAGGCCTGTACCCTAGTTATCAATGTTACCTTTTAGTTTACGATGTAATAATTTCAAAACCTGCTTTTTATATATTTGACATTAGGTAAAACTTAGATTTAGTTTTTATATTACCTTTAGATTAAGCTTTTTACTACTATGCATTTCAATCTGTGTTAACTTCCTAGTTTTAATAATTACATTTAGATATTAATACTTAATGTAGAAATATCAGAAAGTGTATTTTACTGTGTAGGTGCACTGTTATTGGGGCGCACACTGAGCCCTGTTGTGTACCGAGAAATAAATAAATAAGTCCTTAAACAGATTGAGGACAGGAGTGGGCAGATCCAAAGTCAACCTATATTGATGCCAGCAACATCACATGTGACTGTTGTGAAGAACAAACTACGCAGCATATGCTCCAGTGTCCATTGAGCCCATCTCCCTGCACCGAGGATGATCTTTCTTATGCAACACAAAATGCACTTGATGTTGCTAGGTTCTGGTCGAGATTGGTGTGAAGTGTTTTTTAATTAATTTGTGTTATGTAGTTTACTATGCATAATTGAACTGTGTAGGTGATAATTTCTGATACGATAATAATAATTACCACAATGACTACAACAACTACTACCAACGATTATTACCACTATGATAGCAAACACTCGTATCGAGTAGATTGGCCTTCCTATCCGGAATGTCTCTTTATCGGAGAGTTCAGATGTGACTACACAGCCCAATGCGGGAGACACGCAATTTGCCGCGGTGATGACTGGTAGTTCCAGATGGGGCATCCACGTCCCTTCCATTTCTTCTAATGAGCTCTCTGTCCTTTCTGCGCTGACTCTTATCTTTTACCGTTTGTCCGCGGTTTTCTTAGTATTTATGACGTCTTTGAATTACTTCCGCTGACCTCCCGCACAGCGTTTACCCTCTGTTAATTCAGTAAAAACCACCTGCTTGGCAATGCGATTATTGGGCATGCGGATTACGTGTCCTGCCCATCTCAGCTGACGTTATATAATCATGGCTTCAATAATGCTGGTGTTTGTACGCCTGTTTTGCCATGTCATATGAAGAATTCTACTCAAGACTCGCTGATGATATTGCTCCAGCTGTTTGAAGTGTCGTGTGTAGCATGTCCAAGATCCAGATCCATAAAGAAAGGTGGGAACTAAAACTGTTGTACACAAGGATCTTCGTTGAAGCCTGGGCATCATGGTTGTCAAAAACTCCAGACCTTAGTCTTGCAAAGGATGCCCCAGCACGGTTAATCCTGTGTTGAATTTCAGAATCTATATTAGCACTTGATGACTGAGTGCTGCCAAGGTAAGGGAATATGTCAACTTCTTGAATCCTCACTCCATCGATGGTGACATTGATGTTTCCTTGTCAGTGTCTTTGTCAAGAGGCTGGTTGGTAGAGGACCTGGGTTTTACTGGTGTTAACTTTGAGACCAGTCCTTTTGTATGTCGAAGAGAAAGCAGTCATGATTTTCATCAGTTCTTCCTCTGATTGACCTACTACTGCATTATCATCAGCGTACTGTAACTCAATCAATACAACAGAAGATGTTCGAGTCCTTGCCTTTAGACAGGTCAAATTAAAGAGCTTTCCATCCATCCTGTAAGTTATTTGCAGGCCTATACCTGAAGGAAGATCATCTTTCACTAGCTGCATGACAGCGGCAACGTACAAACAAAACAATGTAGGGGCAATCACACAGCCTTGTTTATCGGCAGTATTGATATGGTATGGCTCTTCAACAGAGTCGTTACCAATGACAGCTGCCGTCATATCAGTGTAGAGCAGTCTTAAGATGGTAATAAATTTTGGTTGAAAACCATACAGTGCTAAAATCTTTCATAAGGCTTCACGGTTTACAGAGTCAAATGCTTTAGTGAGGTCGATAAATGCAATATAAAGAGGTCTATTTTGTTCTCTAAATTTCTCTTGAAACTGACGAGCTGTGAATACCATATCTGTGGTTCCCCTAGAAGACCTGAAACCACACTGGATCTCTGGAAGTATTTTCTCCACCAAAGATAGAATGCGATTAGCCATGATACAAGCAATACGCTTTCCGACGCATGGTAGTAATGATATGCCACGATAGTTGTTGCAGTCTGTCCGATCACCTTTCTTAAATATGGGAACTACCAGACTATTACTGAGATCATTCGACATTGTTTTAGTTTTCCAAATTTTAGTAATATCATGTTATCTGGCATTTGTCTGTTGGCACAGGCTAGAGTAAAATGTGGCTTTTCACCGATGTCTCAGTCTCACTCATGGCTGTGATTATATGGAAGCTACTGAGGTATGGGTGGTGCTTAGTAATGACATCCAGGGTAGAGTCAGTGCCTGTGGATGCTGTGAAAGGTTCTACTCATAGGATTAGTACTGCTGTTCTGACTCAGTGAGGAAAGCAATGGCAAACTACCTCACTCCTCATCTTTCCTAGTACGCCTCAATATATCAGTGCCTTGGGTTTTTGTGGGTATCTTCCCATATAACCTAACGGCGGTGCTTTTTGAGGATCCAACCATCCTTCGGGCTGACTACCTAACAGACAGATCTGGCTTATGAGTTCCTCACCTCCTTCTTTGAGAGCTTCTGCTGATATATCATCACAACCTGTGGCTATGTGTCGCTTTGCTTGATTAACAGCACACTGAACTTCATCTAGTGTTGGCAGGGAGCCGAGGTCTTCTCTGAAGGGTGCTCGTTCCAATATGGCATACACCTGCTCATCAAAAATTGAATCCTGAGTCAAGAGGTCTTCAAACTGTTCTTTCCACCTATTCGTGATGGAATATTGATCTTTCAGAAGTGCACTTTTGTCACTGGACCAAAGTGGATTTCTACCGAAAGTGGTGGGACCATAAACTGCTTTTGTGACTTGGTTGAACTGTCGCGAATGTTTGTCTGCTAAATATTGCAGCTCTTTAGCTTCAGATGTCTACCATGCGTTTCTAAGTGCACGAGTTCTTGTTTGGACATTTGCTTTGGCAAGACAAAAGGCTTCTTTCTTAGCACGGGAATTCATATCTTTCTCCAAGCTGGCAAGGCTTTTCTCTTTTCAGAGGTCAATGCTTCAATTTCTTCATCATCTTCATCAAACAAGTCCTGACGTTTCCTGGTCTTTTATCTCAGCGTTTCCTTTTAAGCATTTCAATGGCAAGCAACTAAATTACCACTATGAGCCCATAACCTTATAATGTCAAAATTAGGCTAAAAATGTAATTCACAATATTTACACATTCGGGCAAAATTAATCTTGTGGATGAATCTGTTAAAAAAATGAAGTGATGGGTACTCCAACAAGGACGCCCCTCGCCCTACCGCAAAATGCGAAGAGCACGGAAGCTATTGCGACGCATGCACTGTTAATGCAAAATTGTGAACGTAGGAGGGGTAATATATGTCAACGATAATGTGCCCCCGTCGGAAGGTTAACTAGGACTGTGTGTTTCCGCTGGCCGTATTCTATAATATTGAGAAGGTCTTGGTTCTTGCGAAGGAGATTCTTGTAGCTGTAAATGTGACCGCATGGATCGTGACAAAATTTCTGAAGTCAACACCAGTGCAGACACCGTACACGTCCACCAAAATAGCTCCCTCCACCTCATATCTAAAGTGACTGCAAATGTAGACAGGATGAATCATGACAAAGATCCCCTTACCCCCTGCAGGGCCATTAACCTGTAGACCCCGACAAGAGTCGAGGATGGGCTCCTTGTGATGAACACGAGTTTTGGTGGGATCGCAGGAAAAGGAATTCATGGCAAATTGGAAGAGCGAAGGGAAGAAGTGCCTCCTGGTATTGTACCTTCCCAGCATGAAGGACACTCAACTCCATAAGAGTGAGAGTAGCAAGAATTTACAAGAACAGCCTGTAAATATCTGGCTCCTTGCCAGCCAATGCCGACGAGCCAAATGATGATCCCCCCCCAACTTAACCATGTACAATGGAGCACTCCTTATTGGCAGTGGACCCTTGAAAATATATAGTTTTATTGAAAATTGCCGAGTTAGCAAATAAGCATTTGTTAGTAGGATCCTTAAAGTACAGTAGTTGACGTCAGCCAGAGGCATATTACGATTTCGAATGGATGTAGATGTTTACACAACCATTGTTTGATTGTGTAGAAGCGAGAGCCCAACTCCGCTCCCCCAAGCGTGGTGATCAACCACAGGATAATATCATCGCCTCCGCAGAGAATGGGACATTGTAAGAAGCAGAGGAGGAGTAACAAGGAGAATGATGATGATAAACGTTGTTTTAAGGGGTGAAACAAACAAGAAGTGTCAGTGGGAAGGTTGCGATTAAATATCCAGAAACATTGATGTATACATTGTGTAACTGTATAACAGCATTGATGTATAAATCTAATGGAAGAAAGATGAGTGGGGAACCAGTCAAAATTTGAGGAATTCTTGAATTTCCCATTTTTCAAAAAGGAAATGAATTTGTATAAGAATAGCTGGGCAGCAAGCCTCTGCAATGAACTGGGAGCAGCATGATCTTCTGTTTGCAATTACTAGCATAGATCGTTTGGTACCTACACCCCCAGTCTTTCATAAAATAGAAATCCTCACATGCATATTCAATGCTATATATACGTATTACAAATGAAGGATGATGATGACGATTTTTGTGATAAATTTTAAGGAATGTCTAAAGCGATACTTCAGTCTTCTAGTCTTGTTATAACCTACCAAACGAAAAGTTCCCACACCATACATTTCCCCCTTCTTTGCCGGGAGTACTATAGAACTATGTTCCTTCAGGTGCACATCCATCCCATCCTAGAGACTGCTTGTCCAATGTTTAGTATCTTTTTCATCAACGTGGTTTTTATATGTTGACTGTCGCCTTTTGATGAACTTGAACGTTGAAGGCTGTCCTCTTCGCCCTAAGGACAGGGAGGGATTTAGAGGGCTCAAGCAGTCTCACGGCCAATGGCGGTTTGGTTCTAGGAGCGTAAACACCTCACTGACGTAGCCCGGCACCTGAAATCTGGGTACTCTCCGACATGACGAAGAGGGAAGTGTGGTCTATCAAATAAATAAATAATCAGGCACAATACAGAGCCCAGTCATCTTTCGCGGGGGTATGGCACCGAATTGAGTAGGTGCTGGACATAACTCCGCGGAAGACACTGGGGGCCCTCAACCCCGACACGGCGCGTCCCATATGGCTGATAGGGGATGTTCCTGTAAATATGCAGGACAGGTGAGAATAAGGCCAAGCCAAATGAGCACCCGCGGATCAACTGAGCCAAAAAAGGACTGCAGTCAATGGCCTCGACGGCGGAAGAGGATATTTCCGAACGGCTGAGAGGGCGGAAGAACTGGCTCTACAACTTATAACCGTGGGGCAGATGACCTCGTAGATCCGCCCCTTAAAGCAACAAGAACTAAACTTACAACCGTAGTTCTTACCACGAACTCCTAATTCATCGTAAAAGATAATTAAGCCGGAAAACACCAAGAGGCACCTCTCGATCTTAACAATCGAGTTGTAACCATGTGATAATACCACTTTGATCACCCCTTGCATGAATCCTCAACTTGCAACATTTATGGATAACAGGATATCACAGCAACTACCCCAGGCTCTGGACATACCTAGTCCGGTTTTCCCCGATCATCAGATTCTGGGGGGTATCGGTAGCATTATGCAGAGAAGAATCGGAGCATCTCAAAATCTCTTCGTCCCAAGAAAAAGACCTTCTTAGGCACAATTAATGTCAACACCCTACTGAAAACAGACAAGCTTAAACAGCTCACGAACGCCCTGGGCAAGTTTGACATTCAAATCATAGCACTCCAGGAAAAGCGCTACCAAGATGAAAACATTTTCCCTCTGAAGATTACAGGATATTTAAGGGTAAATCTGCCATAAGAATCCACGGGAATTTAACACAACTTGGAACAGCCTTTGCGGTACGAAAAATTATCATAAATACAGTATTTGACTTTACATCCCCTTCTGAAAGAATCTCGGTACTTACTGTGAAATCTGGCAACAAAGCTTACTCCTTCGTCAACGCCCACGCTCCAACAAATATTGATGACAGAAATAAAAACCCAGAGAAAGTTGAAGCTTTCTGGGAACTCTTAGAAGAAACCACTAGCAAGATTCCCAAGCATCATGTGAAAATCTTAGTAGGTGATCTTAACGCACAGCTTGGCAGAGAGAGGAAACACAAATGGATTGTAGGTCATCACTCGGCACATTGGAGGACGAATAAGAACGGAGAACATCTTATAGACTCTTGTAAAACTTTCGCTTAAAGACTCATGTCTACGCATTTTGAGAGACCCCACACACAAAAAGAAAACGTAGAAATCACCAAACCCGTATTGGGGGAATTCCAGATCGATCACGTCACAATCTCTAGACCAACTATGTGTGAGATCCAAAATGTTAGAGTACGGAAGGAAGTTGACTCAGACCACGACCTAACACAAATCAATGTGAGATTCCAACTCAACAGATGCAGACCTCAACACAAAAGATCCCTAAGAGTTGATCCAGAATGTGTTCGACAGAACGCCACGACCTTCCTACAAGACATACGAGAGCAGGACCCCAAGGACTGGCCAGGTCTTCGTAAAACACTTCAGACAACAGCCATGAAATTAGGACAGCCTCCAAGGAAACGCAAGCATAGGAGGTGGAACACGATTTGTGATAAGGCCATTGATGACCGGACGAAAGCATGGAATCAGTGGAATGTACATCAAACAAGTGAGAAATGGGAAACCTTCATAAAGGTGCAGAAAATTTCCTCCAAAATAATCCGCTCGGAGAAACGAACCTGCGATAAAAATAGACTCATAGTAATTGAACAAGGTTTCCTCAGAAACAACACCAGGAATTTCTACAAGACCTTTTGTGAGAATTTATCCAGTTATCAACCACCATCTTTATGCTTCCGTCGAGCAAATGGAACAATAGAAACAAACACCAAAGAGAGCTGCACCACTTTAGCCAACTACTTCCGAGACCTCCTCAATTGTGATCCTCCAAAGGAAAGACTGAATTTTGAAAAGCCCTTGCCCAACCCTGATTCACAACCACCGACAATACAGGAATCAGCAGAGATCATACGATCGCTTAAAAATAATAGATCCCCTGGAGAGGACGGCATCACTGCGGAGATGCGTAAATTTGGATATGACCTTGTAAACAAAATTCATGCAATCCAAGTAGAAATATGGGAAACGGAAATAATCCCGCAGGATTGGAAGTGTGCATTAATACACACATTGCACAAGAAAGGTGACAAGGCGGATCCAAACAACTACAGAGGCATATCACTACTGCCAATCACATATACATTTCTTTCCAAAGCTCACTTAATCCGGTTATAAAAACAGACAGATCATCCGATTGGCGAATACCAAATGGTTTTCAGTAAAGGTCGATCATGTGCAGAACAAATATGGACCTTGAAGACAATATTAAGGATTCGCCGTAGTGCCAGCACGTTCGTCACTTTTGTGGACTTTAAGAAGGCGTATGACTCTGTGGACAGGCAGTTTTTGATACTCCAAAAGAACTCGGAGGGAACATGAAGACCAGAGCACTTATCCGGCAGACACTCACGAATACGACCTCTAAAGTGAAATTCCTTGGAGAAATCTCTGAGCCCATTTAAATATGTACGGGCGTTCGTCAAGGAGACGGCATCTCCCCTATTCTGCTTAACTTAGTTCTAGGCAAAATTATTAGAGAATGGGAAAAGGATATCAAGGGTGTGAACATCGGAAATTTGGTAAGCAAGGTCAATGTGAAATGTTTAGCATTTGCTGATGATCTAGCAATCATTACTAAGACCAAGGATGAAACAAGATATACCATACAGAGACTACAAAATATAGCATCAAAGGTAGGCCTCCAGATATCGTACGAGAAAATCAAGTACATGGAAAATCTACATCAAAATAGCAAAGGAACTACGCTAGAGTTGGGAAACGGAACAATATCACGGATTTCCTCCTTCAAATATCTTGGAGAAATCATACTATCAGGACTAGACAGTAGTGCCAATGTAGAAAGAACCACCAAACTCCTTAAGGCGTACAGACTGACATGGAATTACTGCCAAAAAACAGTCATATCGCGTAATGCAAAATTACGACTCTACAAGACAGTTGTATTGCCGGAAGCTTTATATGCCTCAGAAACCGTATGCCTGGATGGCCACTCTAAAATTGCAGACAATGAAAAACATGAACGGAAAATTCTCCGGAAAATGTATGGTCCCACGAGAGAAAATGGAATGTGGTTTAAGAGAAGAACAGCGGACCTCTACTCCTTCACTGGCAGGTTCACTGATGCCGTGTGGAAGTGACGCCTGAATTTCTATGCCATATCTACAGAATGGACAGCGACAGATTAACTAAGAGATTATTCAAAATAATCAACTCAAAGATGGTCAGGGGCCGATAACCTAGATGTTAGGCCCCTTAAAACAACAATTATCAACATCATCATCAAAGATGGTCAAGATTAAATGGATAGAAGAAACTAAGGTGGACCTCCAAGAAATGAATATCACAGGCGACATCATAGACAATCGTGGAGCTTTTAGGACAAAAGTAGCCAATCATAAATTTAGAGAGAAACTGGTAGGAAATGGTCGACAGAACGCAAGATGCAACACAGTGCATTCGTAAAGAGATTTTGGGAGGATAAGAAGGCAAAAACCATCAGGCCAACTAACAAGTTCAAACGCGCTCTTTGAATGGACATAACGACGAAAGAAGAAGAAGAAGATTCAGGCACAACATTGTACTCTATGTACAAGTGGAGAGCATTACAACACCTATGAGGAAGAGGAGGCTGATTTTCTATGGTCATATTGTGAGAATGGATGATCAGAGGCTCACCTCCAGAATCGTCAACACTGTCTCTAAAAGGGATGCAACTAATGCCAGGTGGACAAAAGAGTTTTTTCACTTAACCTCAGAGATTTAGCGCCCGTAGGGAAGTTAACTATGACTATAATTCTGACACTGTGTGTGTCCTCCTGTCCGGACTCTGTAATATTGAGAAGTGTTTGGTTCTTGCGAAGGAGGTTTTTGTTGCTGTAAATGTGACCGCACGGTTCGTGGCAGGTTGTCTGAAGTCAATGTACCCGTCCTTCAAAATAGAACTACCTCATATCCGAAATGTATAAGCAAATGTAGATAGGAAGAATCAAAAGAAAGATCCACTCACCCTCTGCAGGGCCATAAACCTGCAAACACCCGACAAGAGTCCAGGAAAGATCTCTTGTGATGAACACGAGTTTTTGTGTGGTCGCAGGAAAAGGATGACATCGCAAATTGGAAAAGCGAAGGCAAGGAGTGCCTCCTGGTAGTGTACCTCCCTTTCCATCATGAAGGGCAGTCAACTGCATAACAGTGAGAGTAGCAAGAAGATACACGATCAGCCTGCCAGCCGATGTGGACATCCTGTGTGAGTGCAGGATCCGGGCCAATTGACGATCCCCCACGGTGGACTCCTTCTTGGCAGTGGACAACGGAATATAAGCCGCAACACTTGGAAATATATAGTTTTATTGCAAATGGAAAAGTAGTAAATAAGCATTTGTTAGTAGGATCCTTAAAGTACGGTAGTTGACGCCAGCCAGAGGCATAATACAACTTCGAATAACTGACCTCACGTTGTAGATGTTTACACAACCATTGTTTGATTGGGTAGAAGACAGAGCCCCACCCCGCTCCCCCAAGCGTGGCGATTAACCACAGGATAATATCATCGCCTCCGTAGAGATTGGGACATAGTAAGAAGCAGAGGAGGAGTAACAAGAAGAATGATGATGATAAACGTTGTTTTATGGGATGACACAAACAAGAAGTTTGAGCGGGAAGGTTGCGATTAAATATGATTACTTTTCAATGGATGAAAGGACACACAGGACTCTGGGGGAATGAGAGAGCTGACTATCTCGCCAGGATTGCTGCCAGCCATAGAACTGCAATAGATTATAGATCACCACCCCTAAACCAGACAATAAAAGTACTAACTGAGCATTATACAAATATATGGAACTCCATTGATACCAATTCAGAAGACTCCTTACATACAAAATTATTCCTTCCTAATATATCACACAGACTTTCCTCATCTCTCTGGGCCAACTTCATAACCACCCAATTTATCACAAATCATGGTCGCTTCAAATACTATCTTCATAAAATGAACATTATTGATTCACCAATTTGCAGCTGCCAGGAAAAATCTCAACAGACGGCTCGTCACCTGTTGACTGAATGCACCACGTACTCAGGAGAACGACCAACTGTACTATGATCATTACCACTGCATACCATTATGAAACACCATTGGAATACTGTCGAAATAACAGAAATTATATAAAAAAATCCACTCGCTTCAATAACATTATTCATGTTAATTTTGCATTTAAAACTGTAAATATCCCGTGATATACCTGTAGGTGAAACACGGGTTGTAACTATATTAAAAAGTATATATTTAAAAAAATATGAAGAGACATTGATGTATAAATTGTATAACTGAACAGCACTATTCAAAGCCTGCCTACAAAAAGGCAACATACCAGACACGTGAAGGAAAGCTACAGTGACAATGTTATACAAATGGAAGGGAGACAGTGGAGATCCCAACTCGTATAGAGGGATTGCCCTGGAGTCAGCGATACTAAAACTATTAACCAGATTACTAGGTGGACGCCTGACAAAGGCAGTGGAATCACGGATTCCAGAGGAACAATTCGGATTTGGAAAGGGAAGATCAGCAAACCTGGCAATCAGCTGTCTGCAGAGAGACATCGAAGAAGGACTGAAACTATCAAGAGGAAAGCTATACGCGGCATTCTTGGATTCCTCCAAGGCCTTCGACAACATAAACAGACAGACTCTAATGGAAAAACTAGAGGACATCGTAGGCAAGCACAACTACGAGGTGAGACTAATCAGGAACCTACTGAGTAGCAATCTTATAGAAATATCGGACATCACAAAGTCCAAAGACATACAACAGACAAACGGGGTCCCACAGGGGGACCCTCTCAGCCCACTATTGTTCACCTTGGCCACGGCGGATGTCACAAAACTGACACCAGCGAACGTGAAGATATACCTTTACGCAGACGACATGGCATTAACATCCACCAACAGCGAAGATCTGCAACTGGCATTCAATAGAGTGGCAGTCTGGGCAGAAAGAAACGACTTGCATCTTAACGAGTCAAAGACAGTCACAATGACCTTCAGGAAAGGAGGGAGAGCTGGAACCTTTTACTATAAACCTCTCGCATTAGTAACACAATTCAATTATCTAGGAGTGACATTGCAGACTACAGGAACAGTTTTTACAACCCACATCAAGGAGAGAGTACACGCGGCATTGAGAGCCATGAACGACAAAACGCATCTCCGGGAGATATCACTAAAGGCAGCAAAGAAATTATTCCAGACAGAGATTGTGCCGGTGGCAACATACGGACTAGAGAACATTTGGCCCCATCTAAGCTACCAGAACCTAGAGAACTAGAAAAGATCAAGAGTAACTTTCTGAAAAGAGCCCTATGCCTCTCAAAATTCACACCATCCCGACTGACGTATACACAAGCACACTGGTTCTTAACCGGTGGTCCGCGGACCACAGGCGGTCCGCAAGTGCCTCGGGAGTGGTCTGTGGGAGAAAATGGTCTACCAGCACGTTTAAAAAAGTGACCAATAAATGGTGATTTCGAAAACGATGTTCGTTGAACGAGATTTGTCCGAATGTATTCGCAGCTATGACTATCAGGTTTTGAATTGAAATATCTTTAAAATAAGTGTTATTGAGGAAAGGTTACAACTGATACGGTGTATTGGGGGGCTGGGTCCGTACATGATTCAATTTCAGGCTGAGAGGTCCGCGTTCAGAACCACTGTAGCAAGAGAACCACCTCTTATCAAAGACTTGAGACTCAAACTTCTCTTTCCAACGACCCCTAGTTTAGAAAGACTGAAACAAGACTTAAAGACGAAACTGAACGACATTTGGAGCGACTTCTACAGCACAGATGCGATGATAGACAAAGACTGGATGCTAAGCCTACGCGAACTACGCCACGTCGACGGATTCCACTACAAAGTATGCATGAACAAGAATGTGTATGCTCGTGGTGTGGAACTGTACAACGCAATGGGGTGTGAACAGAGGGAAATATCTCTTAGACAGTTGAGTGCCTTACATTTAATTCATATTGTGTGCTGTATGATTTACTATTTGTTTAATAAATCTACCTCTATCATCAATCTAAGGGAAGAAAGATGAGTGGGGAACCAGTCAAAATTTGAGAAATTTTGGAATATCCCAGTTTTCAAAAAGAAAATGAATGTGTATAAGTGTAGCTGGGCAGCAATCCTCTGTGAACAAACTCGGAGCAGCATGATATTCTGTTTGCAATTACTAGCATAGATAGTTTGGTAACTACACCCCTCAGTCCTTCGTAAAATAGAAGTCGTCACATTCATATTCAATGTTATATAATTATGTTAATAATCTTTATTGCAGCCTGTGGCCATGTTGTTGACGTATACATTTCGTACACTAGTCTGTGCTGTATGCCACTATCGACATGGTTCGTTTTGGGCAAGAAACGATATGGTACATTTCACATACATCCCACATAGTTCACAAATGCAATTTCCATCTGGATTATGGAACACCTTCCTTGAGCAGATCTTGTGGTGAAACCCATGTACCGCAAGTCTGGTCACAACATGTCGCATTTCACAGAATGGATGCATCCATCTTCGGTCCAACATCGCATTTGACTTGTAGAATTCCCTGGGTATGTCCTGTTTTTTACTCGGTAGGTCTTGCAGTAGTTTTCTGTAATTGTCTGAAATTGGCAGTAGAATAGTAGTAACATTCGTAGGTCTTCTATTAAAAATGTTTCTCTAGCAAGCTCGTATACAAGTCTAGACTTGGTTGTCTTTGCTACTCCTAGGACTCTTTTGAGAAATCGAGATTTTACTTTTTCTATTTCATCTAACTGTCTGTAGGTAAGAAATTCCCATATTAACTCAAGTCGGTATGTCAAAACGGGCAGTACCTTTGTTCTAAAATGTGCCATTGCTGTCTCAAGTGATATTAGGGTAATATATCTGATGGCATTGATAGCTTTTATTGCAGCGGCTGTTTTTGATCTTATATGCAGTTGAAAACTATTTCCTGTAACCTGTAGGGTGAAGCCTAGGTATTTAAAATTTGCGACGACTATTAGTTTTTTCCCGTTGCATATCACTTGATCAGAACTTGATGGCCTACCACCGTTTCGAAAAATTATCATTTCTGTCTTGTCCGCATTAATTGTAACTTCATTTGTCTGTGCCCAGTCAGTATGTCTATAGCCGTTTGCAAACCATGTATCTGCTCTGAAGCAATTTCCATATCGTCCGCATATATGTATAATTTAGCTTCTGTTGTTTCCCGAATTCTGTCACCAACATCGTATGTAAGCACATTGCATAATGTAGGACTGAAGGGGCCCCTTGCAATAAATACCCCATTTGTTTGCATTATCCAGGTTGACTGTACAACTCCATCATACTGTAGATTTGTATATCGTTTTCCGCTAATATGTTTGATATGAGCGTTGTTACCCTTGTTCTGCCAGTTAGTGTTTCCAACTTATTTATTAACAACTTTCTGTTCAGTAAATCAAAAGCCTTCGAGTAATCAACGAAAACTACATAGAGTTTACCTTTCAGCGTTTCTAGCGTCGTTGTTATGTGTTGTAGGAGGTTCTCTGCAGACATAATCGTTGACCGTTTTTGACGAAAGCCACAGTGCTCATCTGGCAACAACGGATCTACAATTACGTTTATCCTTGTAGTCAGTATCCCTGTTAATAATTTTAGGATCACTGATTCCAGTGCTATGCCTCGGTACGAGTCAGGGCTGTCAGGACTTCCTTTTCCCTTATAGGCTACAGTAGCTTGATCGTGGACTTCTTCCATTCAAGTGGAATTTGTCCAAGTTCCAAGCATTTGTTCAGTAGTGCTACCCATATTTGCAATAATACTTCTACTGTTTGTTTTAGATGTTAATTTGCACTCCATCGGAACCAGGGGATCTATTATTTCCCATTCTTTTGATAGCCGTAAGATCTCTCCTTCTGTTATGATTTCCGTTGAGTCCAGGTCATCCGTGGATCAAAGTTGTAGTCGAGTTTCCTTAGCACATGTGACTTTCTGTATGTGCTCTTCCCATAATTCCATTGGTATACTCGGTTGAAAGTGTTGGAATGTTATTCTTAAAGCCCGATATGGATCTGATTTGGCTTCTGCAATGATCTTTTTTGTGTCTATTCTGTGTATTCCCTTTACTTCTCTGTGAGCAATTCTTTGTAGGTTTTTCTTTGCTGTCTATAATCTTCCAGTGTTTCGTCGTCTTTTTGTGCCCTCACACTGTGAAGTTAAAGTATTTTTCCTCTGAATATAAAACGATTCTTCAAACCAGGGTTTCGCTTTCCTCACTTGCATAGATGGAGTCGTTGCATTAGTGATGCAGTTTTGAATACGTTTTGCAGCGTCGTTTATGTCTCCTATATGAATGCATGGCATTACCTTGTGTATGTCTTCCAGATTTTCGTTAAACTTGTCTATGTTCAGTTTCTTATTTGTTCTATTCGTTAATTTGGGTGTATTATCATCATTAGCTTCACCATCTGTTTCTATACTGACTGGAATGTGTTTGCGAATAGCAGCACCTTCCGAGGTTATTGGATTAGCGTTCCTGTTTCCGGATATTCTTCTCGTGCATAAGAGGTCTATTGCACTAGACCCATTTGGGCCTATGTACCACCCAGTCTTGACTGCGGTTACGGATTTCGAAGCCTTCCATTCGCAGGTAGTTTATTACTTCATCGCTTTTCGCATTCTGCATATCTAATCTGCAATTTAGATCTCCGGCTATGATGGCCTTTTTTGTGTCTCGAAAAGTATTTAAAGCTGCTCCTAGGCAATATATTATCTGTTGCAGTTTGGTCAGGATTGAAATAAGCTGCCACTATCACACACAGTTTGGTATCTACAACTAGTATATCCTCTTCCTTCCACAGTAACTTCATTGGGGCTAGATGGGGCTTAAGTAGACAGACGACACCGCCTGATGGCCTTCCTCTATTTGTGTATTGCCTCGCATATGCATGGAAGTTGTAGAAATGTGGAACATCAAATCTTGATTCTTCCTTAACTATGGTTTCTGTGAGAATGCAAATACAGTATCAAATGTGTTCAAGATATCTCTTGATAAAAGGTTCAGGGCACCTCGCAGTCCTTCCACATTCCATATTAGTACCTTTGCTGTCCAATTAGAGCGGGCCTCTATATTTCCATGGCTGCCGAAAGGGACAGCAATAAACTTCATTTGCCCAGAAATTGCAATTGTAGACTAATTCATGTTTCTCAATAGGTATGCCAAATTTAAAGGCTTTACTTCCTGGTTTTTCACTCACTAGATCACAGTGAATTCTTCCTTCCACACCATTTTCCCGTGGATAATCTACTAAATCTTTTGTAGTTGTATTTTGACTCAGTTTCGCAACATGCGCTCTTTTCTGCTGGTTTTAGTGTAACAACGTCTAGTTAGTTCCTTTGATATAGTCCCTCCTCTGGGTGGTGGTAGGTTGTATTTCATTAAGATTGCTTCTTCGCATGGCACGTTTCCGAACTATTTCTGTCCAAGGTACGGTATTTTCATCATTATTAGATCTTTCGCCCTTCCCCAATATTGTATGTTGCTCTTCATTTGAGCGTCCTATGGGGGTTGCTTTGTTGCCGTTGTTGTTCTTTACGCTTACTCTATTAGCTGATATCTGAAAATTCCCTTGTGTATTCAATGGCTGGGTTTCGGATTGCTTTTGTTCCTGACTTTCATGTGTGCGATCGCTTGTGTTTTCCCTTTCTTCGCGTATCTCTGAAAGTTCCTCAATTTCTATCCTCGATTCGTCGATGTTATTAGGTTTTCCAATTGGTTCAGGCACCGTAATGAAGTTGTTACATTTCGCTCGCTCTCCCATTGTGTCAACACCATACGTATTATTTCCCTTAATAGATGATCCCTGTCTTTTTGTGCTGGCAGCTGTTCTTTAATATAGCGTGATAAGTCCTCTATTTTTTCTTTAATAAGCCCATTATCTCACTATACGACTTATTCATATCTAGCGCATCTGGTTTGCATAATTATATAAATATATTAGGAATGAAAGATGATGATGACGATTATGATGATACATTTTAAGGAATGATTGAAAAAATAGTTCAGTCTTCTAGTCTTGTTATAGCCTATCAAACGAAAAGCTGCCACATCATACATTTACACCTTCCTTGCCGGGAGTAGTATAAAACTATGTTCCTTCAGGTGCACATCCATCCTCCCATCCAAGAGACTGCTTGTCTAATGTTTATTATATTATCTTTTTCATCAACATGGTTCTTATATGTTGACTGTCGCCTTTTGATGAACTTGAACGTTGTGGATTGTCTTCTTCGCCCTCAGGGCAGGGAGGAATTTGGAGTGCTCAAGCAGTCTCACGGCCAATGGCGGTTTGGTTCTAGGAGCGTAACTACCTCACGGACATGGCCCAGCACATGAGATATGTGTATTATCCAACATGACGAAGAGGAAAGTGTGGTCTTTCAAATAAATAAATAAATAAATAAATAATCAGGCACAACAATGAACTGAATGAACAAGTGGGGAGCATTACAACAGCTATGGTCATACTGCGGAAATGGATAATCAGAGGCTCACCTCCAGAATCTTCAACACTGTCTCTAGAGGGAAAGCAACTAATGACAAGTGGACAAAAAAGTATGTTCACTTAACCTCAAAGATTGTGCGCCCACAGGGAGGTTAACTAGGACGATAATCCTGGTAATCTAGTCCGCAAACTGTAATATTGAGAAGTGCTTGGTTCTTGCGAAGAAGGTCCATGTTGCTGTAATTGTGACCTCACGGTTCGTGGCAGGATGTCTGCAAAATAGATCCTCACCATATCCGAAATGTGTAAGCAAATTTAGATTGGAAGAATCAAGAGAAAGATCCACTCACCCTCTGCAGGGCGATAAACCTGGAAATCCCCAACAAGAGTCCAGGAAAGGTCCCTTGTGATGAACACGAGTTTTAGTGGACTCGCAGGAAAAGGATGACATCGCAAGTTGGAAAAGCGAAGGGAAGAAATGTCTCTTGGTAGTGTACCTCCCGTCCCAGCAAGAAGGACAGTCAACTGCATAACAGTGAGAGTAAGCCTGCAAAACTCGGGCTTCTTGCCAGCCGATGTGTGAGTGCAGGATCCAGGCCAATTGATACACCCCGGTGGACTCATTCTTGGCAGTGGACAACGGAATCTAAGCCGCAACACTTGGAAATATAATTATAGTTTTATTGCAAATGGACAAGTAGTAAATAAGCATTAGTAGGATCCTTAAAGTACAGTAGTTGACGCCAGCCAGAGGCATAACACAACTTCGAATAACTGATCTCACGCTGCAGATGTTTGCACAACCATTGTTTGATTGTGTAGAAGAAAGAGCCCCACTCCGCTCCCCCGAACGTGGCGATCAACCACAGGATAATATCATCGCCTCCGCAGAGAATGGGACATAGTAAGAAGCAGAAGAGGAGTAACAAGAAGAATGATGATGATAAACGTTGTTTTAAGGGGTGAAACAAACAAGAAGTTTCAGCGGGAAGGTTGCGATTAAATATGAAGAAACATTGATGTATAAATCTAAGGGAAGAAAGATGAGTGGGGAACCTTATCATCTTAATCGCCATCATCATCTTTTATGTCTAATATATAGCATCGAATGTGAAGGAAGAAAATGTTAAGGAATTCTTGAATTTCCCAGTTTTCAAAAAGAAAATGAATGTGTATAAGAATAGCTGGGCAGCAAGCCTCTGAGAACGAACTGGGAGCAGCATGATCTTCTGTTTGCAATTACTAGCATAGATCGTTCGGTACCTACACCCTCAGTCTTTCATAAAATATAACTAACTCCTCACATTCACATTCAATGCTATATATTAGACATGAAAGATGATGATGTCAATTAAGATGATACATTTTAAGGAATGTCTCAAAATATATTTCAGTCTTCTATTCTTGTTATATCGTATCAAACGGAAAGCTGCCACACCATACATTTCCCCCTTCTTTGCCGGGAGTAGTATAGAACTATGTTCCTTCAGGTGCACATCCATCCTCCCATCCTAGAGACTGCTTGTCCAATGTTTAGTATCTTTCTCATCAACATGGTTCTTATATGTTGACTTTCGCCTTTTGATGAACCTGAACGGTGAAGGCTGTCTTCTTCGCCCTCAGGGCAGGGAGGGATTTGGAGGGCTCAAGCAGTCTCACGGCCACTGGAGGTTTGGTTCTAGGAGCGTAACCACCTCACTGACATGGCCTGGCACCTAAGATCTGCTACTATCGTACACGACGAAATAAATTAATAATTAGGCACAACAATGTATGAACAAGTGGAGAGCATTACAACAGCTATGAGGAAGAGGAGGCTGATCTTCTATGGTTATATTGTGAGAATTGATAACTTAATGAGAGGCTCACCTCCGGAATCTTCAACACTGTCTCGAGAGGGAAAGCAACTAACGCCAAGTTGACGAAACTAGTCATGAACGTCCTTGAACAATTGGATATTGACCCCAGTAACATCAACGAAGGGAATAAATACAGAACATTGATCAGAACATCAGACTCTCTCCAGTCGCTAACAGCAAAAGGAGTAGGTGTGAGATGGACTCAGGAGCGGAAGGATATTCACAGTTCCAGGATCAAGGAATACTGGGCTAAGATGAGAACCACGTGGTCCACAGCTGGCCCAAACGGAACTATAAATATAACTAAATAATATTGTCAATGTGCTTTGAAAGAATGAAAAATTAGAGCGTATTTAGTGGCAGATGTCAACAATTAGGGCGTATTTGGTGACAGGTGTAATCTTTTCCGTCATCTTTTGCCTACCGAAGACAAAATAATGCAAGTTTATGTTGTGTACTAAGAGCTCTGACTGCTTACGTACATCATTTTATATTCTGGGAGTTGTTGTTGTTGTTGTTGTTGTTGTTGTTGTTGTTGTTGTTGTTGTTGTTGTTGTTGTTGTTGTTTTAAGGGGTGGAACTACGAGGTCATCTGCCCCTATTAACACAGATTAAAGTATACAAATTTGGAATGGAATTTAAAATTTCAAGGTGGATACCTAAATTTCAAAAGACTGAAAAGTAATAAAACAATAAATTAAATAAAAATAATAATTATAAAAATAAACAGAAATTAGCGAAAAAACAAAAAAAAATCATCATTAAAAACGAACAAGTCGTTGAGTCAATTTATACTGGAAAATTTAGATTGCTGGCCCTAACCCACTCTCACTTATAAAGCGGATGATGAGTTCAGCAGCCACCGCATCATCGGCTAATATAAGTTGAGTGTCATCTGCAAACCAAGGTTTCTTCGTAAGTCAGCAAAATCCACACACTCAGTTAAAATGTGGGCCACGGTGAAAACGGCTCCACAGGTAAAAAGTGGGGGTCTTCCCTTCTCATTAGGTTAGTGGGTGGATCTTGTATGACCTATCCTTAGCCTACACAAAATGACGGACTTTCTACGTAACCGAAAAGAGCTCCGCCACACGCGACTAGTTCACTTGATCGCAACCAGTTTACCGGGCAGTGGGTCAGCTAGCCACTGACTCTCCCAAAATGCCAGAACTAGTAGGCGTAACTGAGAGCGAATATCTCTAGTGGGTACCTCCATTTGTCGAGGTGGTAGTGATATCGCCTCTTTTGCAGTTTGAACCACTAACCCATTTCCCGCAATTCCCATTTGGCTTGGAAGCCACAGGTGATTCGAGGGTCAGCGTGGCACAGCCCGGCTAGTAGGTTGTGGACTCGCTGCACTAGGGGGTGTTGCGGGAAACATGTAGCAATTGACAGCAACGAACTCAAAGAGTCGGTACACACGAGAAAATGGATTCGTGCATCCTGTAGTGCAAACTGGAGAGGGCCGAAGAAGGTTCCGGGTCCTCCTTCAGGCTAGGTTTAGTCGCGGTTGGTTTACCTGGTGCTACCGAACTGACATTTGGTGTTACTCTGAGAGGTGGCGTAGTCGGTAGCAAGCTGAACTGCTGTGCCCAAGATAGCGGGTTCAAACCCGGCCAAAGTCGTCGGATTTTTTAAGAGCGTTAAAAATCCTTCAGTATGCCTTCCTTCGGAGGGGAAGTAAAGCCGGCGGTCCCATGTCATAGATTTATGGCATGTAAAAGATCCTTTCACAGACTAAACTTGTGTAAAGCAAAATTTGTTAGGTTAGATTTCGTCAGAACGCTCTATCAAAGTTCCAACGTTCACCACTAGGTATCATTGATATCTGGTGGCGAAAGATGGAACTACTTGAAATTGAACGGAACTTGTAGCTCACCCTTTAGGGTATCCGCTGGAAGCAGCTACAGACTCAGGCGAGCCGAACATGTCCTCGGACACTCCCGGCACTAAAAGCCATACGATAAATAAATAAAATACTCTGAGAGGTATCACCTGAGGTGCGTTGACTGCAGGTTTTATCGCTGGAGTGGAGACAGATGCATATGAGGCTGAAAATTGAGGAGCATTCATTTCCTTCCAGTGTCTTCAGCTCCTGAATCGTGGATTCCTTGTTAAATTCTGAACAATCCTTCGATTTAGGAGCATGGAAGCTCGAGCAGTTAATGCACACAGGTGGAGGTGTGCACTTATCACCCTCGTGAACAGCCTTCCTGTAATCCTTGCACACAGCATTTGATATGCAGCGGGAAGACACGTGCCCGAACTTCTGACACTGGTAGCATCGCATCGGTGGTGGTATTTACGCTCTGACATCGCAGCGATAGGATATCACTTTAACCTGCTTAGGTTGAACGGACCCCTCGAAATGGAGTATAAAGGCGCCCGTACCTACCTTATCATCGCCGATCTTCCCGGTGATACGTCGGATCTTGGTGACCCCACGTTTCTTCAAGTTACGCAACAGTTCATCACCGGAATTCAGAACGAGATCGCGATGGAAGATTAATCCACGGATCTCGTTCAGCGTCGAGTGCTTTTCGATCTTCACTGGGATCGCACCGAAATGGTCGCATTTCAGAAACTTTTTGGTTTGATCACCACCAGTGGTCTTCAATAAAAGCTGACCGATGCGTAGCTTTTGGATCCCGTCAAGGTCACCGAATTTATCTTCGATTTCCTCAGGGAACACGATAGATTTCAGCATGTGAAATGTATCCCCGTCTGTTGTGGTAGCTACCGGATAACGAGGAGTATTGTCAACCGGGAACCTTTTCAAAAATGCTTCATCCGAAAGTGTATATACCTTGGGATGGTTTCCAACTTCAAGAGACGGCTTTTTAAGGGTGCCACCCTGTAGAGAATTCCGTGAATGCTTCGGCATCCCGGAAAAATCCTCCCCGAATACTGCCCACTCCGAGCGGGGGCCATCACTTTGGGCGCCACCCAGCCAAGGCAATACTTACCTGGCAAAGCAGGTATTGCCCGGGGTCCCAGTGCCTCGAACAGGCACTTCCCCTTTGGCATGCACAGTGGTTTGTACAGCTCTTTAGTATTCGGCCATGCAGGGACCTTCGTTGTAAGGCGGATACTACTGAAAGGGTACATGGCGCACCCACCGGACGGGATGGAACCTACCGTCTAGGCTTTCTGGCCAAATGGCCAAGTTGGTGGCCCTTCCCCTAACAGCATGCATGTTTATTTCTATAGGTCAAACCAGAACTGGGACCAGAAATCCAAAATCGACCTTTATATGGTCGCCTTTTACGACAGTCAGGGGATACCGTGGATGAACTCTGCCCTCCCCATCCACAGGGGATTTTAACAAATCAAAAACTGGCCCTATTATTCGCCTCCTACGACAGGCAGGGCATACCGTGGGTGTATTCTATCCCGCACCCACACGGGGGATTCTTGGAGTCATTAGCAATTGAAATTACTGTCCATTATCACTGCTTCACTGGAAACATTTGCTAAATTACTTTAGTGCGGTATGTGCCTTTAGTCTTCATTTTTTGTTCATTAAACGAAGGCAATAATTGGCATTGCTTGTCATTGCGCAGGAAGTTTCTTTAACTGTCACCGAGGAGAACACAGACGCATACATTTACGTCATGTTACTGTTGCCAGCATGTGGGACACAAAATACATTACACTAGTCATGCGGAGAGAACGAAGCGAGTAGATTAGCCACTGTCTGGCCTAAAATTACTGTTTGTACTACAAGCAAGTTGGAGTGGGGCGCTATGTGTGGGGTTGTCAATGTGGCATTTGTCCCATAGTTCCCCAGGAATATGGCGGACACAGATGGAATTTTACTATTTCAAGTCGTAATCTGATAAGGGGGAGGTGGGTAGGTTATAGACGGTGGAGGAGAAAATATATATTACTACATTTCCAGAATTTATTAAATGTCATTACTAAAGGCATTTCGACTAATTTCAGTAGTATAGAAAATGTTATAGTTTGTTTGGGTCTCCTAAAGTGTTACCTATATATTTTGTGAAGGCGTATTTCATGAAGAGAGTACCTCCAGACTAAAGTCGACCAAAGTATTATGTGCACTCGAGTTTGAAGGTTGTTTGTGAAGTAACCAATAGACCTACATAAAATCCAATAACATCATCATTTTCATCGTTCTATTGTACGTTATCTCATGTAGGTTTGGAATTTTTGATTTATATTTTAATATTTTTTGTCGCAGTTGGAACACAAATAGTGCACGTTTTAAGCGTGTTTCAACCATGCGTCACATTTAAGAATTATTATCTCAAAAAACCGTCATCAGATCGAATCCAAATTTTAACACAATATACATTGGAATGTTGTATAATTGGCTTATTAATTTCAAAATTTTACGTGTCCAAGAAAAAAAAGTTGGTATCATTTTTGTAAGGTAACTTTTTCTCGCCTCGGGGTAGTTGGAAAATGTAGTTCTTGATCGCGATGTAATTCTTATACATCAAAAAGTTATGCTGTATGACTGTGAAATACGTAAATTAACTCACTTATTTTATATCGGTTTGAATTTGTAGGCGGAAATAACACATCGTTCACCAGCTACCCGCTCCCGGAAAAGCTGTACAGCGTTGCCGAAATGGAGCCCATCACGCATCATGGCGTGCCTCGCTCGGAAATGATAAGCTCCATCACAGCAACGCTGTACAGCTTTTCCTGGAGCGGGTAGTTGGTGAACGATGTGTTATTTCCGCCTACAAATACAAACCGATATAAAATAAGTGAGTTAATTTACATATTTCACAGTCATACAGCATAACCTTTTGATGTATAAGGATTACATCGCGTCCAAGAACTACATTTTCTAACCACCCCGAGCCGAGAAAAAGTTACCTTACAAAAATGATAACGACTTCTTTTCTTGGACACGCAAAATTTTGAAATTAATAAACCAGTTATACATCATTCCAATGTATATTGTGTTAAAATTTGGATTCGATCTGATGACGGGTTTTTGAGATAATAATTCTTAAATGTGACGCATGGTTGAAACACGCGTAAAAACGTGCACTTTTTGTGTTCCAACTGCGACAAAATATATTAAAATATAAATTAAAAATTCCAAACCTACATGAGCTAACGTAAAATAGGACAAGGAAAATGATGATGTTATTGGATTTTATGTAGGTCTATTGGTTACTTCACAAACAACCTTCGAACTCGAGTACACATAATACTTTGGTCGACAGTAGTATATGTTCTTATGAGAAAAACCTTCTTCATAGAGGTCATAAGACTAAAATACTCTCTGCCACCTACCGGATCAAGCCAGAGGCTGCAGGGGCTGCGAGAGGTGAAGAGAGAAGCGTTCTACAACACGAGTGTCATGTGACAGAAACTAGACTTAAGAATGTCAAGAACAAAGAGATGTTACCAGGCTAGCCATACACGGTTTTCACCACTCTATCTGCAGAAATACCACCTTTCACAAACCGAACAATGAGTGCGTTTGTACTCTGTGTGATCAAAATTGTAACCTATAACATACCACTGTGTTCGCCGCCAGCTGTGGTCGGCATCTAGTGACCAAGCTCACAGCTAGGTGTCGTAGACGGTAGCAAACGTAGGAACTACTTGAAATTGATCGTCGGAAGTCCTTACCTGAAATACAGATAACACACACTAATACAGCCATCACAATATTAACACTGGTTATCAGACAGATTAGAGATTCTTAAATTCACTAGGTTAAGCAGGCTAACGCTCTTTCGAGCGCACCTAAGGGCCATTCTACACGAGCGGGTAAACTGCCGCGTTTCGCCCGCCTCCTGCCGCGCCATCGGACAGAACCTACAGTAATGAAGTGGTCTGTCTACACGAGCGTTTTGCCGGTCGCGGGAGGAGGCGTTCGAGACGCGTCAGGCTGGAAGCACGCCTCTGGAGGCGTCTTGCTCGCGTACGAAACTATACGTGGCGTTTTGCAAGCAGTTTACACGCGTCAGTAACCTCACGGCCGACTGCTGCGCTCTCTATACCGGCCTTCACATTCCCAGTTAGAACCCATGACAAAAAAAATCCACAGCCTGCTTCCAGTCTCCGACCGGGTCAGGAATGGAATGAATGAAGCCCCCATCTAGCGGGGAGGATATGAACTGTGCCGGCTGCCGAGGCCTGACGCACTCCTCTGGGGCAATGATTGAATGAATGACAGATGAAATGAAATGATAGTGGAGAGTGTTGCTGGAATGAAATGTCGACAGGGAAAACCGGAGTACCCGGAGAAAAACCTGTCTGCCTCCGTTTTGTCCAGCACAGATCTCACATGGAGTGACCGGGATTTGAACCACGGATCCAGCGGTGAGAGGCCGGCGTGCTACAGCCCAAGCCACGGAGGCTTCCCCAGTTAGAACCCATGCATAACGTTTAATATAATTGGAAAATTTCCTCTAGTTGCGGATAGAGCGCATCCCCAGCCCATGTATAGGCGCGATTAGTAAACAGCTGTGCAGTGTGTTTCTCACTATGATACGTTTAGAACAACGAAGTTTTGTTTCAGTTTCAGTTATTGTAAGTAGTCCGTGTTAATATACTGAATTCCTAGTTGTTTGGAGTGTTGGTTGATGAAATTGTAAAATGCTGGGGTAAATTATAAACTATGGTTTGAACGCCGCTGCTCAAATCCAGTACAGTATGTCATTTTGCACTTCGATAGAATAGAATAGAAGGCGCTTCTGTTCACACGCCACGTTTTGACCGCCACGTGTAGATTGCACAATTTTGGCGCGGCCTGCTCTAGGCGGGTCACACGCCGCGTTTTAACGGTCACGTGCCTAAAGCAGACCGCGCCAAAATTGTGCAATCTACACGTGGCGTGTGAACAGAAGCGCCTACTATTATATTTCTTCTACTGAGACAAGTAGTCCACCCCGTGGCACTACAGCCCATGAAGGGCCTAGACCTACCAAGCGACCGCTGCCCAGCCATTTGGCCTGCAAATATTGGGGTGACACGTGGTCAGCGCATCGGATCCCCTCGGCAGTTAATCTTGGTTTTCGTGATCGGGGCGCTGCCTCACTGTCAGAAAGCTACTCAATTGTCCTCACGAGGCTGAGTGCACCCCGTTCCAGCCATCACGTCAGTTTCTAAAATCCCTGACGGAGCCGGGAATCGAACCCAGGGCCTTCGGGTGAGAGGCAGGCGCGCTACCCCAACACCACGGGGCCGGCGAGACAAGTAGTCTAATCACATCTGAAAATGAAAATCCACAGCCTGCTTCCAGTCTCCGACCGGGTCAGGAATGGAATGAATGAAGCCTCCATCTAGCGGCGAGGATATGAACTGTGCCGGCTGCCGAGGCCTGACGCACTCCTCCGGGGCAATGATTAAATGAATGACAGATGAAATGAAATGATAGTGGAGAGTGTTGCTGGAATGAAATGTTGACAGGGAAAACCGGAGTACCCGGAGAAAAACCTGTCTGCCTCCGTTTTGTCCAGCACAGATCTCACATGGAGTGACCGGGGTTTGAACCACGGATCCAGCGGTGAGAGGCTGGCGTGCTGCCGCCTAAGCCACGGAGGCTGCGTCTAATCACATCTATTGAGTGCTAACCTCTGAATGAAGTCGCTGACTGCGAGCGGAGCGAGCAGGTCAGCGACGCTAGGACACCAGGTACGCGGTGCGACGATGCACTCCTTTGTTTGGGATATTAAATTGTTTGTAGAATGATTTAATAATTATTTTTTTTATTTTGCGTAATAATTTGTAGTGCATTAATTATTTTAATAGTCTGGCGCGGGCTTCGCCATTGAGGTGTTGAGGGAGTTGAATTAATAATAATAGTAATTAGCTAAGCTTGTATTTTAAGTTAATAATTTGTTGCCGGTGAATGGCTAGTTGAAATAGTCAAAATTCTCGCTACTGACTGGCTGGATGGTGTGCCTTAATGAGTTCGCTTTATAATAACTCCCATGGCGACTTTCAGCAGCGGCTTCAGTGTGATAATAATTTTATAACATGAAAAGTTAAGCTTTTAGTATGCTTTAGGAAGTGAGAAAGATCTCGAGGAGGTTGGTTGTAGAGGTGTGAAAGTTTTTGTAGACCTGTAGTAGGTATTTGATTAAATTAATAATTGTTTTAATAAGCCTCGCTTTTGATTTGGGATGTGATGACATGTAATGAATTGTAGGTGACACATCGAACCTGCGACCCACAGGGCACCATCCCGAATAAGTCGGCCGTGGCCAACCCTCCGGCCAGGCACCACGTGCGGTCGCGAGGCCGATATCACATTGTAGTGATGTGTAATTGTTGATTTAAGTGTGTCTCTGTAGCGGAATTTTGGATTTGTAAATGAGCCGCTCTGATTGGCTGCTCAGAATTAGAGCCATCAATCAGAGCCGGGATAGTCTGTATGTATTTTCAGTGGGATTTAAATGTATTTGAGAGGTGGGCTCCGGGTTCGAATTGACTGAATTATTTGGCTATGGCTGTGAGTTGCTGAAGCAGCCTCAGCAGCTGTGTCAGAGCAGTGGCGTGCGGTGTAGGAGGGGGGTTAGCGGAATGGACATGAGGGCTGGGATTGATGTTTTAGAGCGTTGTCTGATCTTTAACTGCCTTTGCCGTATGGCAGTTTTTATGTACCTACAACCACTATAACTGGCTGCGTGGGCTCCCCCACAATTGACGCACTTAGGCGTGTCTCTGGGTACCATACAGGCAGAGTGATGATGGGAATCACCGCATCTGTTGCAGCGGATGCCGTGAGGGCAGCTTGCAGCATTATGGCAGTTACAGCACTGGATTGTTAAAGTAGCGTGTTGTTTTGGGAGGGGGGCGTCTAGCCGCCCGTGTTCTTGGTTGTGGTAGTGAAGCCACCGTGTCTGAGGGAAGGGGAGGGGAAGTTTCTGCATTGTTAGTGTCGTGGCTAGTTTCATCTGTTGGATTTGGCTGTAAATTACGAGTTTGAGTGGCTTTGTGTTTGCGTTTAGTTTTCTGTTTCTTTCTGGGCATTTGTGCACATGTTTGAGTGAATCTGGTGTCAATGACTGGTTCAGTTTACATGGATTCGTGATGGATTACTGTGGATTCTGTATGTATGTTTCTAGTATTTTTGAAGATGGGCATAGAAGGCGGGATTGGGATGGTTTGTGTGTCCTGGTCTGAGTTCGAGGACTGACCAGGATCTGTTTGAGTGTGCTGGTCTTCAGTGAGCATGGATTGGCTGGAATCTGTTTGTGTTGCCTTGGATTGTTCGTCCAAGGGTAGAGGGCTGAGAAGTGTGTGTGAGGGAATGCCAGGATGACTTCTGAGAGCTCTCCTGATGGCTGGAAGACGTATGTCTTTAGAGGGTGTGATTGTGATGTAATGGTTGTGTAGCTCCTCAATTACAGAAATGAAGCGAGCTAGCGGTGTAAGCACACTGATTATTGCCTCCCCGATGGCGTGTAGATGTTGTTTGCTTGGCGGACGAATAACAATCAATGTGCTTTTCGGTGCTCGGCGTGTAGGGGAAGTGTAGAACAGCCACGACCCGTAATCGAAAGCGGGAAAGGTGCCGTGGGCCGGTGTAGGAGGTGGTGAGCTACTGTTCAGTTCTCCGGCCGAGGAGGCGCAGAGTCTTGCCCAGTAGTTGGTGTTTGTGTCCGTGTTCATGCCTGAATGTAAGTGTAAATAGAGAGAATGGATAAATAGGTCACATACCGTGGTAGACCTGATGAATCGTAGTTGGCTCGCCCAAGAAAGATTACCTGTCGTCCAAGGTTTCCAGTTATAAGCAGATAGGCTGCGACAGTGGACGAGCAGGTTAGAATTTCAATTTAATAATTAATTAATTATTGGCTGCTGGAGTGAGGAGGGATGAGTAGAACTTGGCTACAACTCGGGATGATGGGATTTTCTTGATGAGGAAGGCTTGGCAGGTCGGTTATAGCTTGGCTGGGGTAATAGCTTCAACAATGGGTAGCGTTTGGACTGGGAGATTGTTGGATTGAATTGGGAATGGGAAGGTTTATCGTTTATGGGTAGGCTTGATGGTAACGATGATCTGACGACTTGGAGGCAGGTGGACCATCGGCGGTGTGCTCGGAACTCGGAGTAGCGAGTGCTGCGACGGACATGGATACTAACAGTGCAAGTCGGTTGCGTTGCAGGAATGTTATTGTTAAATATGCTTAATAATGAACATAATGGGGAAAAGAGGCGCTGGTGGATTCATCCCACATTACCGAATCGATTGTGGCGGTCGATTCTCGATCTCAATAAGAAACTTTTCCGTATCAAACATAATGCAGCGCAACATACGTCAATTCACAGTTAACAACAGGAGGTTACTGACGCGTGTCAACTGCTTGCAAAACGCCACGTGCAGTTTAGTTCGTGGGTCTCCCGCTAGAGGGCAGGACGCCTCCAGAGGCGTGCTTCCCACCCGACGCGTCTCGGACGCCTCCTCCCGCGACCGGCAAAACGCTTGTGTGGACAGACCAATAATTCATTACTGTAGGTTCTGTCCGATTGCGCGGTAGGAGGCGAGTAAAACGCGGCGTTTTACCCGCTCGTGTAGAATCGCCCATAATAAATTATTTTAGTGTTATCTAATAAAACGAGATCGTTACCTTAAGTTGCTGCCCGGACATTACTGTTCACCATCATCTTCTTCTTCTCCTTACTAGCGTCGTCCCGCTGGTGCAGGGTCTTTGTCACTCGTAAATCCATACCGCACTTAATTCACTCGTAAATACATCACGCACTAAATTCACTCGTAAATACGCACTAAATTCACTAGTAAATACTTGCGCACTAAATATGTTACATAAAATATTTCAAGCAACCCGTTGTCATGGTTACTCACTCATTGTAGGGATCAGACTGTACGCAACGCTCATTGTAGCGATCACACTGTAGATCACATAACAATCATCTAGTCAGAATGCGGACCGTACAGAGTCAGGGCTGGATTTACCAATAGGCCCCATAGGCCCCGGCCTAGGGGCGCATCATGCTGAGGGGCGTATTCTTAGGGCTACCGGGGCTACCGGCGGTAGCCCAAGAAAATTACATTAAAATAAATAACACTTTATTACAGTTTCAACAAAGCATTCAAACAATCGTGACTTTCATGCACATTCTTCTTTTTCGAAAGAAATAATGGTTGGTGGGTAGTCAACGTGGCAACGCAGTAGAAACCGACCAAGAAAGCGGCAGCCTTACACCGCTCTCCCCATCTCTCCGCACCCACCCTTGTTCCGTGCAGGCACAGCGCTCATAGCGAGCGAGTTGTCGCTTCAGCCAGCGGTTTCTTTGAAGTTAAAAGCGCATAAGGCTACAAATAGCCTACAATAATTGTACATTATCGCGCCCATTGATGTGAATATGTTTTAGAAGTTGTAGTATTTTCGATGTGTGATTTATTTAAATGTGTGTATGCTGAAGAATCTTTACGTACCTTTAAATGTGCCAGTTGTGATTTTGTAAGAAGATTATGGAACGAACACCTGCGGGGGCTTTAAATGCCAATGACTGTATCATTAATAGAGAGTTTGTTAGAAGTTCGTGTCAGCCGTCGTCCATACAGTGAGAAATTTCATATTATAGCCTACATATGACAGGGCCTACACCTGATCTGCAATATTGTGTGCCAATGTATACACGTCATTTCACATCATCTAATTATGCTAGGTGGAATAGGTTATCTGGCAGTTCTAAACTGTCTAAATTGAATTGCTGGCCGTGTTTGTTATTTAGTCGTGAAGTTAATGTATGGTCAAATGAAGGGTTTTCAAATATGAACTCTTTTCGTACGGCAGTTCCAAAGCATGTTTTGTGTAATATTAAGCTCAGTGGTAACCCCGATCTTCAGACCAGTATACGCCACTGCACCATGCTGAGGGGCGCAAAATTAGTTCGCAATTATTTTTTTGTCACAAAATTTCTATAAAATGTTATAGACTACAATACACGTATTTCGATGCTTTTTCAATTTATATTGTGGCCATCATTTTGCAACAAATGTTTTGCAACAGCAGATTTTTCGATTTCAGCCTTAGAAGAGGAACGTTTTATGATTTATTAGGAGAAAAATTAGTCTTGAATATTAATATCAGTTTCATTTGAACAATTCATTATGCATAGTTGTAGGTTGAATGATGCAGTGTATATGTATATCTGAATATCTGTAAGCGTATAATGACTAATGAGTCTTAAATAGTATAATAGTACAAGTATATAATGGTAATTAAGACACTCATATGGAAATTATAAAACTCGCATACGCTCGTTTTATAAACATACTCGTGTCTTAATTATTGCCATTATAGGCTCGTTGCATACGACTGTTTTTGTTCGACGATAATTATAACTTTATTATATGTTTGAACAGAAATATTCATAAATATCTATCGATATTTTGCCAGTTTTATGTACTGAACAGAGCGCATGAGACGCACACAATGCCTTGTATTTGACCATGGCCTCCTCGATTACCCTACTATGACACTACGCCACGCAGTGAAATTTAAATTAGAAGGCCTTGAAACTCAGCGCATGCGCGAAGGTATCCTTATCTAATTGGTCAAACAACTGTTTCTTGAGCTCTGATTGGTGGGAGAAACTGTTTCATAATGAAAAATAGTGTTATAATGAGCCTCATTATGGTACAGTTTTCTGACATAAAATAGTCAGGGTCGAACATAAACTTAATTTAATATCCCGTTGGCCTATTTATTTATCTATTATATAAAGCTCAAATACCACTCACTCACTCACTCACTGACTCACTCATTCATTCTTCACGGAATCTCAGAAACCACCGAACGGATTGGAATGAAATTTGGTATCCAGCTTCCTCAAGGGCCGCAAACACCCACTAAGAAAGGATTTTTGGATATTCAGGTTCTAAAGGGGTGTTAAGGGGGTAGACCTGCATTTCATTGAATAGCAATATCTCCCGATTGGTTTCATTGGGGGATGTGATACTCGGCATATAAACTCATCATTAAAAATAAGAAGACATGTGTCTGAGGGTTTTTCGATGTGGTGTATATTATGAGGTGAAAGGGGTGAAAAGTGGGGGTTGAAGGACGCCTAACTGAGCGTGTATCTCTTAAACGACATAGGCGAGGAGTTTGGAACTGAGCCGAAAAAAATCAGCAATAAAAATAACTAAACAGGTGTTTGACCGTTTTTCATAAATCCAATTTAAGGGGCCCATGGGGAGGGGTGAAATTATGGGGGAGGGGGGGGGACGTAATATGTATGAGTGTAAAATTATACATGGCCTATGTTGTAGACAATAACACATTACATCTTTTTTGTCTCTTGCTATTTCATCATACGACGAATACTTACGGAGTTATTAATGATTTTGTACTTTTTGGCCGTAATTTTCTAAGTCCCAGGAATGACATAAAAGTTGATTCGAATGAAATTTCAAAAATTAGTTTTTTTTAAATACTTTTATTATATTTTTCACGTGTTTTAGGGTCCGAAACTAACATGATATTTTGATGTTTTTTTCGTCCCATGCATTTTTGGTTTCAGGTGATAGAATTATTTTCCACTAGGACCCATGCTTATCTATCTATATAACTAATGTTATAACAGGATTACAAATGTTATTGCGGGCGAAGCCGCGGGTAACAGCTAGTAGTTTATATATACATATTTAGAAACAGCTAATTCTCTCGTTATTTTAATTTATTTAATTGATTTTACTTCACGATACATTAGAATAAAATAAAAATTACCTTCACAAAGACCTTCCTGAGGTCTAAATTCTCTCTCCTTCACGATGATATGAAGAGGGCGGGGGGGGGGGGAGGGGGGGGAGGGGGGGGGGGCATAAACCCACGGGCCTAGGAGCGCATAAAATCTAAATCCGGCCCTGTACAGAGTATGTTGGTGGTGCTAAGGGCCGGATTAACCATATAGCAGAAGTAATGCGACGGGCCCCGCGTTCCTGGGAGCCGCGCACCTATTTCAGCTAGTGCTGCACCCTGGCGACAAGGAGTAAAAGTTGCGACAAAGCGCAGATTTGCTGCATTGCCGTGCTGTAGTTGTTTTTTTTTCTTTTTTCGTGTGGTCTCCTGAGAGGCCGAGTGCAGGTCTTTCTAGTCGACGCCTGTGGGCGACCTGCGCGTCGGGATGAGAGATGGAATGGATGAAGATGAATTAAATTCGGCAAGGATGTGGATGGAAGCGGCCGTGGCCTATCAGAAGGTACCGTCCCAGCATTTGCCTGGTGTTGAAAATGGGGAAACCACGGAAAACCATTTCAAGGACGGCTGACGGTGGGGCTCGAACCCACGCGTCTACCGAGTCAGCAGAGAGCTTGGCCCCTTGACCTAACGCTGCGCTTTAGCCAGCGTAGCCACTGCTGTCGGTCGTGCTGTAGTGAACTGTAGTGGGTGTCTTTTGACTGTGTGCTGGTCATCTTTTTCCGAAATGTTTTCATCATCGAACTTCTGAGGGTGGCTTCTGTGGCGTAGTTGGTAGCATGCTGAGCTTCTATGCCCAAGGTAGTGGGTTCTAACCCGGCCGAAGTCGTCGGATGTTTTAAGAGCGTTAAAAATCCCTCAGTATGCCTTCCTTCGGAGGGGTCCATGTCATAGATTTATAGCATGAAAAAGAACCTTCTACTAACTACACTTGCATGAAGCCAAAATCTGTAGGTTAGAATTGATAACGCTCTATTAGTTCCAACGTTCGCCGCCAGGTGCTGACTGCGATGCCATCTATTAGCCAAGTTCGCAAGCTAGGTGTTGTAGACGGCAGCATTTGGTAGCAAAAGTACGAACTACTTGAAATTAAAGTCTGCAGTCCTTACTTGAATTAATGGCTCATTCTCACGATGGCACTGATGTCACGACATTGCTGTCATGAAATGTCACGGCATTCGCTGCCATGGCAGTTAACTGTCCACACGATAGGTACAGAAGTTTGGGCTTTCGTGGCATTTTCGCGCAACATGGTGGACGTTGTTTGTGCCATTGCCAGTGTTGTTGGAGAATTGATATATTGATATATTTCATCTGCGCCGGTCCCTGTTCTTGTTGATGTTTTAATTTTGCGATATTCATTGTTATATGTTCCGCGAATCGACCTAATTTTCGCTCTCAGGGTTTTCACGTCCATGAGGCCACTTACTTGTAATGAAGCTAATTCAGCATCATCTCTCTTTTGCCTATTTTTGAAATCTGGGACAGATTTGTCCCACAAGCAGGGATATTGCTGATAGTCTTTCAGAAACTGAAGAATATCAAACGCAGCCATAATATAATTACACACAATACCGGTACACGTGGTCGAGTGATGCAATGTCACGATACGACTGGCACAAACCTGTTCTCATGACGACATAGCGCGTCGGCCGTGCATAGCGTGTGGAAGTTCATGTTAGTGTCACGACAGCGCTGATGCCGCTGTGTCACATACGTTTGAATACGCGGCACCACTGCCACGGCACTGTGACGGTGGAAACATAAACTGTTCCGACAGTGACACTGCTGCGACATTTCATGTCATGACAGCAATGTCGGACATCAGTGCTATCGTGAGAACGAGCTTTAAGAAACAGATAACACACACTAATACAGTCATCACAATTAACACCGGTTATCAGACAGATTATATACACACCCAAAGTACACGGGGCTACATGACCGCGTTGTCGCAGCCCCTAAACTAAGGAACCAACCAACCAACCAACGAACTTCTGAGACTGTATCAGATCATCGTTCAAGGTACGTTTATTTGACGTACCGTACCGGTATTTTTTAAATATATATTTACCTTCGAGAATACAATAGGATAGAGAGGGCGCTGCCAGCGGATCATGGGGCCAGAATAAAATCAGCTGATGTTGGTATAAAATGGCGCCTAAGCCCGAGCTGTCAACGTGAGCGGGAAGATTATACATAATTATCATCGATAAACGAGATAATTGTTGTAGTATAATATATTCAAAATATTATAAAATAGGCTACGTAGTGTCCTGAACGCAAGAAACTGAATGTGGAGAATTATAGCAAAAATGGTTATATATTGCGCTGCTTACAATTGTAGTCAAAAGTTTGAAAAAGGTAGCAGGATATCTTTTCACAGGTATTGTCTTTCTTTAATTGTTATGGATATGTTGCTGTCTGGTACTACTCATTAGGCTTCATTAACACATGTATTATAGTTTGATTAATAGTCTGAACATTCAGAGTGAGTGATAGTGACTTATTGTGACTGATAATGTAGATGTTAGGCCCCTTGAAACATTCATGTTCATTCAAAACTGTATATACATACTGTATAAACTAAATGTGCAGGCCTGTGCAATTTATAACATAAGTGTAATGGTGGTTCTTAGGGCAGGCCTCAAAGGACAGCTGCATAAAATGTTGGTGTTTTCAATTTTGCATTTATGATAGTTAAAATGAGGTTAATGAATCCGATCGGGTGATTATTGTCCAACGTTCTTGATTTATAAAGCATAACGAGCATAATAGAGGCACACATGTTACTAGTGTGATTTGTCGAGTTTTTATTATTTTAGATATGTAAAAACATTTCAAATATAACCAAGTCAGACAATTATTACGGACAAAAATTATACGTAAAATATTTTATTCACCGTCTTTCAATTTCCTAACCATGTAGGCCTACACACGTCACCGTATGCATTCCAATAGTGGTATGTCAGCACACCAAAATATCGCATATAGCGATGATACTTCACACTTTTCATACGAGAAAGACAGCAATATTCAGAAGGAATTGTTGTTATCGCCAACTTCAACAGAAATAATCGGTTAATCATAAGAAATACGCTTGAATCGGGATTTAAAGTCGCTTCATAATGCTATTCTTATGGGAGACAATTTTGTTTTGCCCAACATCAGCTGATCTTATTTTGGCCACTGCCAGCTGGATCGCATCCCTCCTGGCTGCTTTCCATCCAACACTCAGGCTACGGCCACACTTGCGTGATTTCCCGCAGCAGGACTGCGTCTTTGTCAGGCAGCTGAAAGACCTGGGAGGTGGGTGGCCACACATACGATTTGTCACGCTGGATTTCTGCGTGAAAAACATCTGTCGGGGATAGCAGTTACGCCTAGCGACGTGAAATGACAGTATATAATATGCCATGTATATTGTATTGTCATTCCACGTTCCTAGGCGTCACTGCTATCCCCGTGTTTGCACGGCGTGATTTTATTAGTTTGTTGTATATTGTGAGTAGCAAAGCTCTGCATATGGAAGGCATTCCATTAAATAATAACTCCGTTGTTGCGTTATCTGCTGCGTTGATTATTCTTCGTCATCGACAAAGAAAATATTGGATCCAACATTTCTCTCTTTTTGAAGTCTTGGTTGCATCGTAAAGGCACGGGTACCTTTGTACCGTACCACCAAAATTATTCACTCACGGTACGGTACTTAAATATACATAAGTGTTGCTCTAGGTGTGGGGCTCCCAGATAAGTTTAGACTAGGGAACCTTTTTTGACGTGACGACGTTAATTCATATTGGCTTTCCACCGTACACATGTCTCTTGTGTGGAACAACGTTTAATTTCATATTAGCATTTAAACTCCCACGTGTAGCCCTTGGAAAGCGAGATTTTTCTAAAAAATTACAATTTCACCCCCTAGTAGGGGTGGGTTTTATTTTGGGGGTGGGAATAATTTCTCCTAGGAAAGAGGGCGTCAACCCGAGTCCTACGACACCTCATTTGTTAAAATCCGACCATGGGTTCGCTAGATATCGTGCCGCCGCCATCTTGTAGGAGGAAAGCCGTAGGAGGCTGCGGAACCGGCCAAAAACAACTACTAGCAAGGCTAAGAGAATGACATATAATTCATGCCTACACAATTACTTTGGAGATTGCAATAATAGTAATAATACAGGCATGAATTTACTGCGAAGAAAGATATTTACTTGCTTACAATGCAAAGATTTCGTTACATTTACAGCACAATAAGTTTAAAGGCGATGCTATGATGGTGCCATCTCTAACATTTAACGTTACAGTAATTTAAGCTAATCCCTAGTTGACGTTAAGTTTAGCAACGATATAAACGAGAAGCGTTTATTCCAAAATTTATTCCATAACTAGAGCTAAGCACATTTTGTTCCTATCATTACAGAGAAAAAACTAAGGTAAATTACAACACAAATGTGTAACAAAAATAACCCTGAAAATTGGGCAATTGACTCCACTGACCTGCATACGCACACCTCCACTGTTTGTGAAGCATGGTCATCAGAGTATGGGAGAGTAAAAATTATGTTGGCAACAGCGTGAAGTAGATCGCGACTAACGTTGCATTGTCGAGTTAACTACCGTGTTTAAACATGTAGTTAACCGACCGTCGTCTCTCAAATGTGAATACCCATAATTGTATCTAAGAAGTTGAAGTAGAACAATAGCTAGTGACTGATCAACAAAGTTTCGTTACGTTTGGGGCTTTTATCATGTTAAATAATACTGCCTACTAATTCATTTAGGTTTGTGTTTAGAGAGAAAATCCTGTTCCTTGATTATTTAAATAAGATTTAATTAATATCATTTAGTCCTAACGGTTTCACTGTATTTGTTTAGTGACCATCTTAAACTCGTAAAGTGTGAAGATTTGGTGTAAATAGACAACCAACATTACCTCCAGCAATTGGAAGAAAACACGTTCCAAAATGTCGTCAGCAGTCCTTAAGTGCTCTCAATAACACTAATAATATATGCCCCGTGATTCACAGTCGGGCAGTAACTCAGCAGACAACTCCCATGTGATTGTCGCTAGCAAAATAGTACCATGAAACTTATATTGCAACTAAGGGTAATCATATCCTACCGCTGTAGTGCTCATTAAACATATTACAATGGTCTTCAATAACTTTATACAAATTTCCAGCCTGTGGACAAGGATTCTTGAGCTGTACAATCAACTGTGGATTTTAAAAGTACTCTCTGATCTACACAAAGTGTGGATGGACTGCGATTATGACATAACCAATGAATTGTGCAGTCGAAACATATGTTACAATGATTTCTGGGGCTCCCTAATCGTTATGAAATGTCCCCTTCATGTCGAACCTACGACTGCTTACTAGACTCATCTTGACTAACACTGGCACTCCTTCATAGTCGTCTGAAGGTCAACTTATATAATAATAAAACAAAGGAACACTCCCATGTGTATCTGTAGCGTCAGATACCAGTTTATTGTGGCGCTGGTCGGCGCGCAATGGTTCACTGCCTTCTAAACTCATAAACACAGTGCTTCGCACTCGCAATAACTGGATTAAAGAAATGACATGCCTGGCCTCGGCCTTGGATGCATCTGCTCACTGGGCTAACCGTATTCAGTGGAATGCAGTTGTGACGGTATAACACATGACCGTACTACGTAACTCGGCTTGATTTACTGCATTGGTCTTTAACAAAGAAAAACGTATTTACAAAATATTGGCAAGAGCTTATCCCTCAGGCCCTCACAAATGATACAACCTTAATAAACTGTAGAACAGAAAGACATGTACCCTACCTAAAAATGTGCTGTCGTAAGGCCTCTTTTAACTAATCCTCCCGCGTCATGACCGTACATAAAAAGATTGCGAGCTTACGGCCGGACTCACGTGACCATTTTGAGTGTTTCCAGTACATATGCTTTGCCGGGTGCTATTGGCAAATGCGATGGCATGGTAGGTGTAGCCATTCCGTCTTCCATCCTTCAGTGCGCATCAACCATCGCTAAAACCTCCGTACTGGGCTCTACTCCATAATAGCCTCCATTAGAATAAGGATCATAGCGTCCACGTGGTGTTGGATTATTGGTGTAAGCTCCATCTCAATCGTAAATTTGGCGTTCTCACTGAATTTAAATTAGTCGTGCTTAGTTTTCCAAATACACTGAGTCTACACTGGTAGAGGTTTATTACAAGAATGACCATATATTCATCCGCTCACAGTCTCTATAATTATCACTTGTGTGATAATGGGCACATTAAAAACTGTGGTACGGTATTTCTTACACACGTTATCGGTTGATATCTGAATAATCCGTTCACGCAAAAAAAACTTCAGTGTACAATTCACTTTTCTACAGTTCGAGAAATACTTATTATACAATTTTACACGAAGAATAATTATTAATCCACAAAATGTCACTGCTCACGTGCAGCCATGTGCTTCGCACAAAGTCCTGGGTTCAAGAACTTCTACCCAATTTAGAAATATCACACTTTTGAGCCAGATACACGCTCCAAATGATGTTGGCAGCTTTGCTGCGTTTAATTATGCATTACAAACGCTGCGATGATGGTTTTTGTTACCAATATTTGTAGATTTCAACAGCGACAAAAAAATCACGCCCGGTCAGGACCTTGCCTGAAAAGAGAGTGTCGTCGGCAACATGCCGGAAGCGTTGACTGCACTACCCAGTCAAGGGTGCAACTATTAATGTTTATCGCATAGTCTGCGAGGTTATACCTTTATTTACAGTCATAAACAAAAATCGTGGAATCCTCCAGTGCTTCCAATAATGTACAAATATCTCTTAATGAATGCAGTCTCCAAATAAAATGATAGAAATTAAATATCAGTGGCGCGGCAACTTGTGGTTTCGTCAAGCGAGGGTTACTCCCAAAGAGAAAACTTTACTGCTTTGGAGTCCTCGGTTCATCCATAGAGGTCTGGATCCACATGAGCCATCGGGGTCATATCTCAGATGTGATATCGGGCTCAATACTATGAGTGTAAGAATTGTTCAGCATGATAAGTTCTACAAAAAAAGTCCGGGAGAACATATCTCTATCTTCAATATATCGCCCACTATAAGTGTTTTTACGTTTTCATTTCTTCCAACAATCTCCATTCAAATTCTGAGACAACAGTTTACGATCTGGCTAGTGGCGAATCTATCACCCCAGTTACAGCCTAGCTAGCGGGCGAATATATTACCCCAGATACAGCCAGCAGCAAACTGTCGAGTCGTGTTGAGTTAAAACTTCAGAGAAGAGTGGTTGTGTTTGGAGTTTCCCTGGAAGTGCAACTAGGCTTTTCTTCGTTTCGACTGTGACCGTTCCGTTCCGCAAAACAGTCCGAGAATACGTTGTCACGCTCAAATATCGTCGTACATCGTAGTTGCACACACTCAATATTTTTAAATTTCTTTTTACTCTCTCTTTTAACCAGAAAGCAAAGCACAAAATAACTGGCACGGAGTAAAAACCAAGGAACATCAAGGCCTCCAAGGAGCTCTCCACTCATGGCCTTCGCAGTACAAAACAAATAAGAGCACAATAAAACCATAGCGTCTTCTTCCCGCAAGTGTGGCCAGGCATTGTGTGGGAAAACATGCCAACAAAATGGACCTCGACCCATTCACCAGCGGGCGATCTTGAAAAAAATGCATTGTTCCTTGTCCCGCTGCGAGAAGTCACGCTGTGTGTGGCCGGTCCCGTTTAATTAAAAAGTCTGCGCACACCGGCGCGGGATGCGGGAACGGGAGCGGGAGCGGGAATATCGCGAACATTTGCGCACTTGGCGGGATATGCATCCACTCAGACAGCTGCGTCACAATCCCGCACAGATGGCGGGATTGCTGCGTTACTGCAGGAGTACGCAGCTTGCTGCGTTTTCCCGCGTCCCGCATCCATTTAGCAATGGTGACGGAACTGTTATTAGAGTGTGTCAGGAAATATCCTGCCTTATATCAATGACATGAGTAATGAAGATTAAGAAATATAAGGAATAAAGATAAGCTCAGGGAGGAAATTGGAAAAGAACTGCAAGTACCTGGTTAGCATCAATTTAAATAATATCACTTTTGTTTCTGTGTTCATTTGTCACGTGGTGATTAACCTAAAGAAACCCGAACTGAACTACCCTAAAACTAAATATAAACTGCACTATCGTATCGCAGATAGCTTGGCAAACCTCTCTCACGATAGCTCCAACAGTTGTGAATCCAACACGAAAACTGTGGCCAATTGTCGAGAAAGAATCCCCAGTAGCCAAAAATCTAATAACAATAGCAAGACGTTCTTCTGGTGAGATAGCTTCCCGATAATTGGTACATATTTTCCTTATGTTGCACTTCATCAAACGAATTCATTTCGGAACTGTTTCCCGCGCTGGTCAGAATACAAAGACGATTTCGCAGCGACTGCGGGTATCGTGTCAATCCCGCTCCCGTTCCCGTTCCCGCATCCCGCGCCGGTGTGCGTAGACCAGTCAGTGTTGTGCATTTTTATCGCGGGATTGCACGCAGTCCCACTGCGGGAAATCACACAAGTGTCGCCGTAGCCTCAGGGCATACACGATAGGTTGCAGCACCAACGCATTGTGACCGCCGTGACTTTTTAAAGGGAAAGATCACTGCCACCAGGATCGCATCCCTCCTGGCATGTGATCCCACTGGCAGTGCTTAAAACGAAGGATTCTTAAGTTTGGAGAATAACGGACATGAAAGCATTAGAGTAAGTTAGTGTTTTTGTTATTCAATCATCATAAAGTATATAATATTAATTTAGACACATACCGTACTAACGAACAAAGTTTCAATATAAAAGAAAACAAAAAATACTTGGTGGTGACGGTGATCGTGTTTATGGGGTCTAGCTTATTTGCCCGTAATGATACGGATGATAATTAAAATACAACTAAGTTACATAATAGAAGAGGTGCAAATAAAAGGATCAGGGAAATAAAACACAGATGACACATTCAGTACAATAACCTATTGTGCACTATAAAACTACATTCTTGTCCATTACGTATGGATGTTGCTGACTGAATATATTTACCAATTTCATGACATGTTATTTGTAGGTTAGGTCTAAAGCATATAATTTAATTGGCTGGTTGTAATTCAAGTCCTTACTGTATTTATGCACAAATATTATGGTGTAATGAAGCTAGGTACTTACATGCATTTCCTAGATTAATCGAGTACGGTATTCAGTCCATAGACCGGTCTGCTGTCACAAAATTATCCCAAGCAGTAGCCTACCGGTACGGTTGGTTGTTGAGCTTTACATTATAATAATAATAATATTATCGTATGGCCTTGGATGCCGGGAGAAAGCTTTGTAATTTGACACCCAGAGGGTAGCTTGCATGTTGAATTTCGTTGTTCCTTGAAGCACTATGAAAATCAAGGAGGTTAGGTAACTAAGCTCCTTGAACACTATAGCGCTTTCTAGTAGAGAAATGAGGAACTTTGGGTTGGCGGAAACCATCGAGATTAGCCTAATTTTGCCATTAGGAACACGGCCTACTGAATTCAAATGGGGTCTTTGACATGCCAACGTCGTATGACATGTGTGTCGTAATTTTTGCCGCCTTTCAAAAATCACTTACCACGGCCAGGAGCGAACCTGCAAGCTTGGGATTAGTAGACCGACACGTTATATGTAGTTTGTTAGTCCGGTAACTTCCTGGATTTGCTTAAGATAGATTATAGATAGCCTAGCCTACTGTATTTATAATAATACGGTACGGTACCTTATTAACCTGCAGATTGAGATTCTTTTAAACATGCACAGGTGCATAGCGTAAAACCTACTGCAAGCTATGTCGATCCTAATTGTATTATAGTGCTCATGTCAGAGGTCGCCCTAAAGTCTAACTATTGAGACTCGATATACATCCAAGAGGCTTTCAGCTGAGTCCGGCAATGCTTCTTCAACTTATTTTCATTTTCCCTATACAACTTAACTTGATACCAACCACGTAGGCCTACATCACAGTGCTTCAAGATTTTATTTCAGCAATGCGACAGGCTTGAGCTGTACCCCGTGCATGCTCTTTCTCTTTGAGTTGATGAAATTTATACCATACCACAATTAGGTGAGAATATAAACCTTGACTTTGGGGTCATATTTGATGTCTCAATCGGAACTAACTTCAGTTATAGCCGGGGCATAGGCCACAATTTGAGAAATGACTGCACTGCTGTTTATCATGGTGCTTGTATGATACCATGAAATGGGGACAAAACCACACCAATTTGCGATTGGCCAATGTTGACAGTGGGCCAATAATATGGTAACTACTGGCACAGGGTATGAAATAACCATTTCACACTGTAGGTGAGGATTATTTGGATGGAGCACTTTTTGTCCAGGATTATTTTCTTTAATCATGTGGGAGACCTTCAAATGAATAGATTACCGATACGGTAACTCTTCTTCCTTCAATAATATGAGGTTTGAATTTTGCACAAGTTTTCTTCTTCCCGAACGATTTGTTATTATAATATTCATCGTTCATTAGGTGAAGTTGTTCATGCCTTTGGATTAATTCCATGAGAAATATTCACCTGCACTATCGCCGGAGAAACAAAACTTACACAAAAAACTTGTAGTTTTGCGATCATGAGCCACGGGACCTTCATTTTACGAGGAATCCGAACCACAGGACATGGCATTTCACTTCGAAAATCCCACATGCATTGACCAGGAATTGAATCCGGGTCCATCTTGGTGAGAAACCAAGAGCTTGACCGCTGCGCCACCACGCCACTCACAAAACTTACAGTAAGTCTACTTGTGTCAATGAACAGGAATAATTAACCAACGTTGCCATCATAAAATTAAATGTAATATATTAAATGAGGAATATAGACTACACATAATTTTAAAGTTCGCGCGCAATTGACACACTTCTTGCACATAACCTAACCATAATGCTTCACATGAATAACACTACAGTGATGACTGACGACAGTAGGCGACACGGGAAAAATATGCAGTAAATAGCCATTCAGTCGCCTTCGTAGCGTAGCGGTCAGCGAGGTTAGCTGCTGCCCCGGAGGTCCTGGATTCGATTCCCGGCTCTGCCACGAAATTTAAAAAGTGGTATGAGGACTGGAGCGGGGTATATTCAGCCTCGGGTGGCTCAAATGAGTAGAGGGGGTTCCATTCCCACCTCAGCCATCCTCGAATGGGTTTTCCGTGGTTTCCCACTTCGTCTTCGGGCAAATGCCGGGATAGTACCTACTGTAAGGCCACGGCCGCCCCCTTCCCGCTTCCTTGCCTATCCATCCCAATCTTCCCCTCCCTTCCCATCCCTCATAAGGCCCCTGTTGGCTTCGCAGGTGAGGCGTCTGGGCGAGGTGCTGATCACACATCCTCAGTTGTATCCACTCCGACCAGATGTTCCCAGCTCTAGGAGACTGCCCGTAGAGGCGGTAGTGGTGAGTTCCCTCACTGTGTCCGTGGGTTCCACCAACCTAAAGGGTAAACTCGATTTTAAAAATAGCCATTCAAACCAAAGTTATTATTTTAAAATGATGAAATAATATGCATATCAGAATAAAACCTAGTTGTGTTATAGCACATTATATAAGTGCAACATGCCTTATGCAGTGTTCAGAGAGGCAAGCAGAAATTATGTTTATGTTCGACGATGTCGAAATGTAAATATTATATGCTAGAAAACTGTATCATAATGAGGGTCATTATGACACTATTTTTCATTATGAAACAGTCTCTCCCATCAATCAGAGCTCAAGAAACAGTTGTGTGACCAATTAGGTAAGGATAGCATCGCACCTGCGCTGACTTCCACGGCCTCCTAATTAAAATTTCACTGCGTGACTAGTGTCATAGTGGGGTAATCGAGGAGGCCATGGTCAAACCCAAGGTATTCTCTGCGTCTCATGCGCTCTGTTCAGTACATAAAACTGGCGAAATCTCGACAGATATTTATGAATATTTATGTTCGAACATAAAATAGTTAATTATCGTCGAACATAAACAGTCGTATGCAACTCGCCTATAATGGTAATTAAGACACTCGTATGGAAATTATAAAACTCGCTTCGCTTGTTTTATAAACATCCTCGTGTCTTGATTATTGCCATTATAGGCTCGTTGCATAATGTACTATTATAATTGCACTAGTAGGCCTAAGTTCTTTACTACACAAAAAAAACGCAGTAAAGGTTATTTATTTGTTTTAACTGAAGCCCTTAACGTAGAGAAAGGACTGCTGCGAAACACATGGAGTGGCTTGGACAAGTTTTACTCCGATAGCAAGTAGCTTGTCCACGCGAATACTCGGTAATCTGCAATTACACAACATCCCTTTCTATCCCCACTGCATGCCTGAACTTTTTTCTTCTCATTTCAGAAGGCATCTATATATATTTTCGACTGATAATCGAGAAATAAGCAAACAATCCAATGCACTACAGCTCATCCATGGTAATTAAATGGAACCAAAGAATATGAATGGAACTGCTTCAATGTTAGACGTATTTCTCGTTAGTCGTGTTTACTGGCATGTGACGTCACAAGCCAATTCAGAACGTTTTCGATCATACGGTGCCAGTTTAAAATAACTAATTTCTTTCGTTCCTTTTTGGATAAACAGTCAATTACATTTTACTAAGATTAATGCAAATTACTTTTAAAACCCATAATGTATGCGGGTATCAATAATTATGACATAATTTTTCACACTGGCAAATAGCCCATTGCAGACATGTTGTTTATCTGGCGTTGATTTGATATTTCGTAGTTCTTTGTATTCAATGAGGAAGAGCACTCAGGCTCATACCACTTTCTATAGTAAAGCCATCATTACTTTCGACTTGAGGTTTCAGTGTTACCCTAGAGTTATCTAGTGCTCAGAAGGAAAACCACTTTAACTAGACAATCACAGGCAGCTGTTCAAGTCGATATATATGAATGAAAATCCACAGCCTGCTTCCAGTCTCCGACCGGGTCAGGAATGGTGTGAATGAAGCCCCCATCTAGCGGCGAGGATATGAACTGTGCCGGCTGCCGAGGCCTGACGCACTCCTCTGGGGAAATGATTAAATGCATGACAGATGAAATGAAATGATAGTGGAGAGTGTTGCTGGAATGAAATTTTGACAGGGAAAACCGGAGTACCCGGAGAAAAACCTGTCTGCCTCCGTTTTGTCCAGCACAGATCTCACATGGAGTGACCGGGATTTGAACAACGGACCCAGCGGTGAGAGGCCGGCGTGCCAACACCACCTAGAGAGAAAGCCTTGCGATACGATTTATGACGTCATAGCCTTCCGGCCGTCAGCGAGCGCGCTACCCAGCACTGCTGCTATGTACAACCTGTGAGGAAACGCGACTGAGTGTTTATGTGTCAAATTACGTTCTACAGACGCGAATAAATAAATAACGTAACCATAAATGAAACATATGGTCAGAAGTTGATGCGATCGATACATTACTCTAGCTAATAAATCGACGATCATAATCGATAAGTATGCATTTCGGACTTTGAGAGTGTGAACTTGACCGAAAACACTGATGTCTCAATAAATGCGATATATAGAAGAATTCGATAGAAAACTTGAAAAATATTCACCCCATTTTAACGAGAGATGTCGACTACACAACGAGAAGAAAATACACAACAACAAATAACCAATTAATCTGTAACAGTTAAAACAGAAATTAATATCTACTGTATAGTCAATCATATCTGTCCAAAGGTGTATGTTTGATTCCCATCTCTGCCGAGAAATATAATTCTAGTTAGTTATTGTTGATTATTGTTGTTTTAAGGGGCACAATTACGAGGTCATCTGTCCCTAAAAATACAATTCTGATTTGAGTGTAAAACGAAATTCACTCAGCCTCATGAGTTAAAACTGAACTGAGAAGAAGTGGGTTCGATTTTTCCTTTCTCCTCCAGGTAAATGCTGGGATTGTTCCTAGCAGAAGACCATGGTCACCTCCTTCCCAAGAGCAGATGACCTCGTAGTTCCTCCCCTTAAATCTACAATACCTAACCTTCCCAATTCTAGCATCACAATACACACATACAAATTCTACCCATATCCAAGTACACATGGCTGATGACAGTGATGTCATAACCCACTTACAAATCAACAACAACAACTAGCCACAGAAAGTTTTCATGCGTGATATGAAAACAGGCTAGTAATGTCATGCCTATGACAGAAAAGGTTACCTACTGAAATGGAACAGAGCAGCAGTCATAAGACATGACAACATTTACAAAAGAGGAAACATTTTGTTGTTGATGATTCATATAGGGGCATGATGTGGTAATAATTTAGAAACAAACACTTGTTATAGAGTAATCCTACAGTAACAGTTTTCATATGGCAATATTTACAATATCAGGCATGGCATAAGCTTACCCGACAATACATAAAACATGCTAATTACCAGTGATCTTAGCACTTTGTATTCAACAGAATACAGTGAGTCATCTGCAAAAACATGTTCTCATATTTTCTATGTTACACAAACTGTGCTGTTTTGTTAAAAAAAACTAAAAGATGACCATATCTGTCCTTCACTAGTTAAATAAATATCCATATCCAAGTATACATGGCTGATGACAGTGATGTCCTAACCCACTCACAAAACAACAACAACAACTAACCACAGAAAGTTTTCATCCGTGATAAGAAAACAGGCTAGTAATGGAATGCCTATGACAGAAAAGGTGACCTACTGAAATGGAACAGAGCAGCAGTCATGACACATGAGAACATTTACCAAAGAGGAAACTTGTTGTTGTTGATTCATAAAGGGACATGATGATTTAATAATTTAGAAACAAACACTTGTTATAGAGTAATCCTACAGTAACAGTTTTCGTATGGCAATATTTACAATATCAAGCATGGCATAAGCTTCCCCAACAATGCATAAAACATGCTAATTACCAGTGATCTTAGCACTTTGTTTTCAACAGAATACAGTAAGTCATCTGCAAAAACATGTTGTTCTAATATTTTCTATGTTACACAAACTGTGCTGTTTTGTAAAAATAAGAACTAAAAGATGACCATATCTATCCTTCACTAGTTAAATAAATATAGCCTTTTCATAAGATCCTTTCTACTTTTCAATACAAAATTGTTGTATTCCCTATTATATTGGTAGCACTGAATGAAAGTAGAACGAGCGATAACATTCTCTATAGTACATGAATTAGCCAAAATACCTTAACAAACGATGAGAAATAAATCAGGAAATGATGTTTTAATAGATGTCCACTGTCTGTGACTCACCCAGCCATCCCAAATAGCATCACGACTTATGTAGGCAGAATTCCAGCTGTGGCCACCATTGTCCACATCAATCATCATCAAACCGGCATTGCCAACCTCGCCCTTACGGTACTATGCCACACCAACACTCTTCGATTTGTCCAATCCAATGGTTTTTGACGCGTCCAGATCAATGGTGCCCCGCTGGCTGCGCTCGTCCAAGGCCGCACCTACACCCTACCATTCTAACCTTCGTTATGTGGTATCCAATGGTTTTTGACAATGGTTACAGCCTAACGCGTCCAGATAAATGGTTTTGTGCTGGCTGCACCCGGCCAAGGCCGCACCTACACCCGACCTTCTACCTTAGTTTTGCCCAATCCAATGGTTCTTGACAATGGTTACAGTCAACGCGCCCAGACCAATGGTTTTGTGTCAACCATGCCGCGCTAGCTGCGCGCAGCCAAAGTCGCACCTACACGTGACCATTCTAACCTTCGTTTTGTCCAATCCAATGTTTTTTGACAATGGTTACAGCCTAACGCGCCCAGATCAATGAGTTTTGACAATGGTTACTGCTTAACGCATCCCGATGATTTCTTTGATCAACAGTGATTTTGTATCTCACATGTTGGGAACAATGTGTGCGTGCCGCTAGAGTGAGCCGTGATGACAGTGGAACGAGATGCAAGCGCTCTAGAAACATGGCAGCCGTTTTTAAAATAGCAACTTTAGCACATATATGAGGTTCAGTAGTGACAATTCAAATTGAAATCAACGGTAGCTATGAATGAAGATAGAAGGCGCTATAAAATTCTCTAAAATACATGAATTAGCCAAAATACCTTATGAAACGATGAGAAATAAATCAGGGAGCGATGTTTTAATAGATATTTCCTCCTCCGCTGTCTGTGACCCACCCAGCCATCCCAAATAGGATCACGACTTATATAGAGAAAATTACAGCTGTCAGCGCTATTGTTCAAATCAATCGTCATCAAAACAGTACCATGACAGTTCTGCCAACCTCGCCCTTATGGTACTATGAAAAACAAAGAAGCGCCCAGTTCAGCAGCTAGTGCGCACCACTTAGTTCATTACATCGTGCACCGAATTGAATCGTTTATTCACCATGGATTGTGGAAATTGCCTCATAACGATCTGTAATTTCAATCGGCGATTCTATGGTCAACTGTAGTAAATATTTGGTTTTTTCCCGCACAACTGTGGTTTTGAAAATGTTTACAGCCTAACGCACCCAGATCAATGGTTTTGTGTCAACCGTGTCCCATTAGCTGCGCACGGCCAAGGCCGCACCTACACCCGACCATTCTAGCCTTCGTTTTGTCTAATCCAATGATTTTTGACAATGGTTACAGCCTAACACATCCAGATCAATGGTTTTTGAAAAGGTTACAGCATAACACGCCCCGATGAATGTTTTTTTTTATATACAGTGTGTGCTGCTAGAGTACGCCTTGTTGACAGTTCAACGAGATGCAAGCTCTGTCAGAACATAGCAACCGTTTATAAAAAGAGCAATAAATATAAACACATATTTATGTAATTTAGCACATAACTTATATGAGGTGCAGTATTGATCAGGTTTCCTAATTTCAATGTTGATGCAAGTGTATAAGCTGCGTTTTACTTTCATTTAGAATTAATATTATATTATTTACAGGGTGGATACATTTTTAGGCATTTGCACCTTCAACAGTCCTTATGCGAACACTTCCTAAAAATACTCTCTAGCATGTATGTTACATTAGATTAAAACTTTTAAAATAGGCCTACATTAACGTTCATCCAATGAAACTAGATGTAAAGAAACTTGCAAGACTTCATTCCGGATTGTGTTCTATTTTATCTGTGAAATTGAAACAAAAACCCTCTTAGAAATTGTATGTTAAAATTGCATGAAATATCCCATTTAAAGCGTACACTTACCCTCTCCATTCTAACCTTCGCTTTACAACCACAATTCTCCAAAACCAAGGTTTCTTCGTAAGTCAGCAAGATCCACATACTCGGTTAAAATGTGGGCCAAGGTGAAAACGGCTCCACAGGTACAAAGTGGGGGTCTTTCCTTCTCATTAGGTACGAGTGGGTGGATCTTGTATGACCTATTCTTAGCCTACACAAAATTACGGATTCCCTCCGTGACGGGAAAGAGCTCCGCCACACGCGAGTAGTTCCCTTGATAGCTCTCAGTTTACTGGGCATTGAGTCAGCTAGCCACTGACGCTCCCAAAATGCCAGTACTTGTCGGCGTAACTGACAGCGAATGTCTCTAGTGGATACCTCCATTGGTCGAGGTGGTAGTGATACCGCCTCTTTTACAGCTTGATCCGCTAACTCGTTTCCCGCAATTCCCATGTGGCTTGAAGGCCACAGAAAGGTGATTCGAGTGTCAGCATGGCACAGCCCGGCTAGTAGGTCGTGGATTAGCTGCACTAGGGGGTATTGCGGGAAACATGTTGAAATTGACTGCAACGAACTCAAAGAGTCGGTACACACGAGAAAGAGGATTCGTGCATCCTTTAGTGCAACTGCAGAGCTTCATGGATGACAACGAGCTCCGCAGTAAACACACTACAGCAGCGGTTCCCAAAATGTGCGCCGCGAGCTAGTGCCAGGTGCGCCGCCGTTGTCTACCAAAAAGGCCTACTACAAAACTTTGCGTCTCGGTACGTTTCTGTCGTTGTAAGCTTTTGCGTTTGGGGAAAGCGCCGTGAACGTTGCCCGGCGACCTCTATGTGTACGCGTCCGTGTACGTTATCTAGTCTAGCACTCTACATTCAGAGCAGCCTGCAATCGCGGCCAGCACGTCATTCTATTCTTGGAACTCGTTGCTAGGCAACGGAACTACCTTCGTGTATTTTCGGAAATCGTCGTACGTTCTCGGCAGACAGTCCAATGCTTGCGTTCCAGTTTCTGCTATTGTTTTGTTTTCGGTTGTCAGTTGTTATTGGCAGTGTTCTGGTGTTCTGCGCGTCACGCACAAGTGAAGTAAATTATCAAAGTAGTGAAGCTGTTGTTTTGTTATGTTTTTTCAATTGTTAGTTATTAAATTTTTCGTTAAAATGAAAAGATTATTATCGTGAAATAAAACTGAACAAGGAAGTAAGCAAAGTATTGCGTCCGCATCAACTTCTGCGAAGAGCGATGCCGATACTGCTGAGGCAGCTGAGGAAAGCCGTAAACCAATACAGAAGATATGACGATATTTAGATTTTGGTTTTTCTTGTATTGAAATTAATAATGGAGAGCGCCCACAATATGTTGTTTGCATGAAGGTTTTATCTGTTGAATCTATGCTGCCTACCAAACAAAAACGACATTTGGAAACTGTCCACCCAAACATGGTTGGGAAACCAAGAGAGTTTATTCAAAGAAAGCAAACTGATGCAGTAAAACAAAAGGCTTCTTTTTCTAAACATTCCAAAGCCAACAGCGATGCTCTTTTAGCTTCATACAAAGTGGCATATCGCATTGCAAAATGCAAAAAAACCTCACACAATTGCGGAAGAGCTGATTTTACCTGCTGCTGTTGACATGGCTAAGATAATGATCGGTGAGGAAGCAGGGAAACAGCTTCTTAAAATTCCTCTGTCAAACAATACAATAAGCAGGAGGATTGATGACATATCTGAGGATATTAGCAACCAACTTATAAATAGTTTGAGAGGTAAAGAGTTCGGAATTCAATTAGATGAGGCTACTGACAGTCACAAGAACGCTCATTTAATTTGCTACGTTAGGTATGTGAATGAAAAACAGTTGATAGAAGACTTCTTGCTTTGTAAAGAAATTGAAGGAGGCACCTCTGGTAAAGAATTGTTTGATATTGTTGACGGTTTTATGGCAGAGAATGATATTAACTGGGAAAACTGTGTTGGGGTGTGTACTGATGGAGGCCAGTAAATGTCAGGCCACTACAAAGGACTGCAATCTCGCATTCGAGCAAAAGCCCCAAATGCTGTTTGGACACACTGTATTATACACCGAGAAGCACTGGCAGCAGAAAAGTTCAGTTCAGAGTTAAGTGCAGCTTTAAAAACCGTGATACAAGTAATAAACTTAATCAAAACAAGACCAATGAAGGCCCGGTTTTATTTCTAAACTATGTGATGACACAGGCGCTCAACACTCATCGCTTTTGTACAATAGCTGTGCGCGATGGTTATCTCTGGGCAATTCTCTGCTAAGGGTGTTTGAACTGAGACAAGAAATCCACATGTTTCTGAGTGAAGAAAATAATGTTCTTGCTGATATTTTTATTGATGAAAGTTTTCTCCTTAAACTGGCGTTCCTGACACACATTTTTGAACGTTTGAACATTCTTAACAAGTCTTTGCAGGGGAACAATACAGATATTTTTCAAATGAGTAGTAAAGTTGAAGCATTCAAGAAGAAACTTATGCTTTGGGAAAAAAGTTTGAAGAATGGAGATTGTTCGATGTTTTCATCTTTGAACCAGTTTCTACAAGAAAACGATTTTACTCTGAAAGAAGAAATGAAAAAATGTTGACTCAGCACTTCTCCCAATTACAGAGTTATTTTGAAGACTACCTGCCAAAAGATGAAATCAAAGCGCAGCAGTTGGTAAACGACGAAAAACACAACCGCTAGGCACCTCCTAAATAGTAATCTAAATAAACGTGACCCGTATTCAAGGTCAGGGGTATATTCTATAACGTGCCAAGACACCGATTGTCAAGCTAATTACATCGGGCAGAGTGGAAGTTGATTTTTTGCAATAAATCATGTATTATTATAACTCTTGTATGTTAAATGTTATTTCTTGACCTCTGTAAGAACAAGGTAAACCTGGTAAACTTTGTCAGCAACTGACCAATCTGTGAGAAATGTTTAAAATCCTAAATTGTGTGTTGTTATAAAAATAGTAACAATTTTATTTACAATTTTATGTTAAATATATTAACAATTAACTATTCAAAAGAGAAATTTAAAATGTAATGCAATGCAAAATCGGTAAATTATACTAGGTGCGCCGCCAAGCCATGTTTGTACTGAAAGGGAGCCGTAGGTTAAAAAAGTTTGGGAACCACTGCACTACAGGCTTCAGGCAAAGAGATTTTGGTATTTGCACCATAAATAACTAAGCACAACCCACCTTCTCGTCCACCTTTGAACCATCCGTGTATAGAATACCAGCGTCCGGAAATTGGTGAACTATGCTGTAGAACTACTATCGAGTCTAATACCAACCGGCCGAGTGGCACGAGGCTGGTTGGCGTACCTCTGATGGTATTGGGTACTGAAAAGAGCTCCATATCTCGGATGTTGCGGCATTTGACGCACATTGCCAGCATACTGTATGCTAAAAGCATATGGCATCTATAATTTAGAGGTGGAACACCCGATTCGGCGAGTAGGCTGGGTATCAGGCTGGTCTGGAAGGCACCGGTAGCCAGCCTAACGCCACTATGGTGGATACTGCCCAGCATTTTCAAGGTTGCCGGCCTTGATGAACCGTATGCCGCAGAACCATAGTCTAGCCGGGACAGGACGAGAGTTTGGTAGAACCGTAGCAGCACCGCACGGTCAGCCTCCCACGTAGTGCCACTAAGAAACTTGAGCATGTTTAGTTTCGTGAGACACGCCGATTTTAGTTGCCGTATATGGTGCTGCCAGGTTTATTTGCTGTCAAAATGGAGCCGCAGGAAGCATTAATTACCTACGACAACGCAGCATCCCTGAGAGGTAGTTCAGGGTGTAAATGTAGCCTCCGGAGCCGACAAAAATGGACGACGGAGGTTTTCGCTGATGAAAAACGAAAACCCCAGTCGTGAGCCCACCTGTCGACCCGGTTAATAGCTAGCTGCCATTGCCGTTCCACGACTGCCATACTTCCAGAGCTGTAATGCAGAGCTAAATCGTCTACATACAGCGATGGAACTACCGCGGACCCGGCGGCGGCAACAACGCCGTTTATACCAACCGCGAACAAGGTGACACTCAGCACAGAACCCTGAGGAACTCCATTCTCTTGAGTGTAATATTGGGATAATGTCCTACCGACTCTTACATGGAAGTGGGACGGTCATGAAATTCGCAATGAAAGTCGGTAGATTACCACGGACACTCATGAAGGGTGGAAAGGATCCCGTAGTGCCATGTGGTGTAGTAGGCTTTCTAGAGGTCAAAGAAAACCGTGACTAGGTAGTGCCTTCGGAGAAATGCCTCCTGTATGGCGCTCTAAAGTCACACCAGATGGTCGGTGGTGGACCTATGAGAGCGAAATCCACACTGGTACTCATACAGGAGGCCTCTCTTCTCCAAGTACCAGACCAATCGACGGTTCACCATCTTCTCCAGCAGCTTGCATATGCCATTTGTCAGACAAACGGGCCTATAGCTGCTGACAATCTTGGGATACTTTCCAGCCTTGGGAATCGGTATCACGATCCCCTCTCGCCATTGAGAAGGAAACCCCCCTTCATTCCATGTACCATTGAAGAGGACCAACAGTTGTTTTATACTGTATTCGCAAAGATGTTTTAACATTTGATTATGTATGTTATCCGGTCCAGGAGCCGTATCCCTGCACAGTGCAAGCGCACTGCGCAGTTCCCATTCAGAGAATGGTACATTGTAGGACTCCGAAGCAGCAGTGGTAAAGGTCAAGGGGTGAGCCTCTGCCTCCCGCTTCAGAGTCAGAAATGTAGGATCATAACTCCCAGAGCAGGATACATCACTGACGTGCGATCCAATACTGTTGGCAATGGCGAGAAGGTCCGTGATGATTTCTCCGTTGATGGAGACTCCGGGTATCATCAATGATGTCGGGAGTCCAGAGATCCGACGAAGCTTAGTCCACACTTGAGATAAAGGAGTATGCACCGTCATGGACGTCACATACTTTTCCCACGTCGTTTCCTTACTCTCCCGAATCAGATATCGGGCTCTAGCACGCATCCCTTTAAAGGTGATAAGGTTGGCCATGGTGTTTTGCCTCCGATAGCATTTGAAAGCACGTCAACGATCTTTAATGGCTGCTGCTATCTCAGCTGTCCACCAAGTGACAAGTTTCCGGCGGGAGTTGCCGGAGGAGGAAGGTATTGTTTCCTCTGCCGCAGCCAAAATACCATTCGTTATGTGAATGGTATGATCATACCTGCCAACTTTTACGGTTTATCCGTAAAATTTACGGAAATTGCAGCATTTTACGGTTTTACGGACGAACGGTGTCATTTTACGATTTCGCGGACAAAAATTTGAAACGATAATTTACATTCGATAATACCGCCCACTTCCGTACAATCGATTGTTTGCGTGGGTCGAAGGCAAGTCCACGATAGTCGATAACTCGTTCTTTGATATGATTCGTACTTTTAACCGTGTGATGGTTGTGTCGTCATCGTAATTGAATTTGAAGCCGGGATAACCGTTCTTGCATGTGAATCTTAGGTGTTGACAGGCTCTGCTTCGCATATTCTTTGTTCCGCTCCGTTCGCTCGTTGCGATTTAAACCATATTCTTTGACCACGTTAGTTGTTCATTGTTCGCGAAGTTGGCGTTCCTTGAATGTTTTCGTCTTTTAAGGTTATGGCATATTTTAATGAAGCGTTCGAGTTTTTGGCTATAACTTCGTGCTTCGCAGTTTCCTGTATTCCTTGGACTAATTACATTCGTTCCACGTGTGTGTGTTTATTTTTTTCTACCATGTGCATATTCTATCTTCACGAGGTTGGCGTCGTGTTCATTTAATGGTTGGTGTGTTTTGACATGTTTTAATGAAGTGTTGGCTGTCTTAATTGTTTTATGTTATAATTTTATGTAACGTTCAGTGATCCAGGTTCCTTTCGATGTTTTAGTAGATATCGAGAATGAACAAATCCAACAAGAAACAGTACTTCCAGACATTTAAAGAATCATACTCGGTTGATTTTCCGTGCATACTAAAATCAAGAAAGGGAGAAAAATTTGCCTTTTGCACGGTATGTGGGTGTGATATTAATATTGCATATGGTGGAAAAAACGATTTAAGTAATCATGTGAAGTGCGGTAAACACATTAGTTATGTTAAATCGAAGAAGATAGCAAGAAAATCAACACCTTTTTTGCTAAGTCTGGAAACGTTTACAGTGACGTAATTAGGGCCGAGTGTCTGTTTACTTCCTTTTTGGTGGAACACAATGTGCCCTTAAGTGCGGCTGATCATGCTGGAGCTTTATTTAAGAAGATGTTTCCCACATCAGAAGTTGCAAAGAAATATAGTTGTGGTCGCACGAAAACGACATGTATTGTAAATAAAATGGCAAAAAATGCATCATCTGAAGTTGTTAAGTGCCTTCAGAACGGACCGGATACAGATAAATTCCTTTTCTTTTCATCAGTGAGAAACTACTTTTATACTGCCTGTGACTACATCATCAACAAGTTTCCACTCAAGGATGAAGTGTTAAAGAATGCTCAAGTTGCTAGGTTAGACAAAATTGAAGATTCACAGTTATCTTCCATTCGTTTTTTCTTGGAAAAGTTTCCTACCATGTTATGCAAGGAAGAGAATGAAACTACAGATGAGGTGGTGAATGAGCTTCAGAGGCAGTTCACAGCTCTTCAGGTAGATGACTCTTTGGCTGCACATCAAGATGCTGCAAGTGATTCCAGTTGGGCACAAATATCAAGAATTCGTGGAGCCGATGGACTTCTTAAGTATAACCGAATTTTTAGAGTATTGCTCTCTATTCTCACCATACCCCATAGCTATGCAGAATATGAATGTTTTTTTTTTAGCTTTGTGAAGAAAAATAGAACACAGTTCAGGTCATCCATGTCCAATGAATATCTGGAGTCTATTTCTATTTTGAAGACCAGGAGTTCTGGTCCCTGTTATGACAAAACATTTTCTCAACACTGTTTGCAGGAAGCTAAAAAGGCCACAACCATGACTTAAAAGTCGAACTAGCATGTGATTTGCAGTGTGTATTATATTATTTCTTGCCTGTGTTACGTTAAACAAGTTTTATTGTTTAAAGCCTTTTTCAATTATCGTATATCAGCTTAATCTATCAAGGAAGTCCTGTTATGTCTGCTCCAAACCGATATTCACCACGCCTGCTGCTGATTAACATGGATTTCTTCTTGATTGTTATGTTCATCTACAATCATGTAAGTAGATATGATTTCATTGAAGTATCCTGTTTAAAGCATGAATTATTGTATTTTGTAGCCCAGAAGTATTATTATTTTCGTCAAGCCGGGGTATGTCGAAAATCGTTAGATTTTTTTTTGTCGCGCGTGAGTTTTACTGATAGCCCTTTTCAAAAGTTGGCAGGTATGTATGATTATCGACACTCTCAAAGGTATCTTCGGCAAAAACCGCACGTGCTGTGAATGTTGGCCAATCCGCCCGACGGAGAAGCCATCGACGTGGTAATTCGATGGCTCTCTGGTTCGGAAGAGTAACAATAATCGTGAAATGATCACTATTACAATGGTCGTCGTGTACACGCATTAATGAACGTCTTATGACACTGAGACTTAGAATTAATAACTGCCAACACGCTTCAATTATCAGTGTCTATGCTTCTACTCTCCAAGCAGAAGTTGATGTCAAAGGGCAATTTTACGCACATCTTGATTCTATTCTGTCACACGTCCACAGGCAAGACAAAATAATACTCCTGGGCGATTTTAATGCCAGATTAGGGAGAGACTACCAGCTTTGGAATGGTACAATCAGGAAGCATGGTATAGGAAAATCAAACTCTAATGGGACTCTTCTCTTAACTAAATATACCGAGCATGATTCAGTGATATATAATACCTTATTTCGTCAACACTTCATGGCAGAATCCCAGGTTGGCATCTGATTGATAATATCATCGTTCGGAAAGGTGATCAGAAGGACGTCTATATAACTGAAGCTATGACTGGAGCCCCATAGAAATCGTTAACCACCCACTTGCATGACTTTATAGTCAAGATCTGGAACACTAAGGAGATCCCACCAGATTTTCGAAATTCACTGCTAATTGCCTTCTTCAAGAAGGATGGCAGAGCAGAGTGTGGGAACTATCATGGAATTTCGCTCTTATCGATTGCTGGAAAGAGCATAACCCGGATACTAGCAAACCGTATCACACCACTGGCAGAAGAAACTCTACCTAAAACCCAATGTGGATTTAGGCTAAACAGAAGCACGGCGGATATGATCTTCACAGCACGACAACTTCAAGAGGAATTTCATGAACAGAGCAAACGTCTTTACGTGGCCTTCATAGATCTTGTGAAGGCCTTTGATTCTGTAGACCGTGAAACTCTTCGGAAAATCCTTGCCCTCCGTGGTTGACCATCAAAATTCATAGTGTATTGATCTTTTTAACGGTTTTGCCCAGCGTAAGCTTAAAGAGCGCACGGACGCCAGGTTTTCTTTTTCAACTTTTTCACTGAAATCGGTACTGCTTGGCTTTCTTTGATCATAAATACATTATTTTCTACAGAAACCATCCTCGAGATATCCTTTACAGAATGGTGAAAACCACATCAAAATCCATCCAGTGATTCTGGAGATAACCCGTGACATCCAAGAATCGGGGACTTTGTTTTATACTAAGTGGAGATGCATAGATATTCCAACAGTAGAGACTTTTCAGCAGGTCAACAGGAGTGTGCCCAATTACATTGGGCGGGGAGTTACAATTAATTTCCTAGTGCCTGAAATAGGGTACATGAATTATTTACCCACTTAATAAAACACTTCTCTCACAAATGGTGGGCTAATTGGATGACTAGTTTCAATGATAAAGCAAACATCATTAGATCCTACCCACTCAGGCTTAATTTAGGTTCACTTAAGTAAAGGCAACTTTCATGAAAAAAGTCCTGAGTGTCTCAAACTATACCCCATCGCGACTGTGCTATGAAATGTCCCGAGAGACCTTCTACATCGAAGATTTAAGGTGTCAACTATTGCTCCCATCTACCGCCCAGTGCGAGAATCTTCTAAAAGAGCTCAAAACGAAGAGGATGCAAATAAGGAGTGACTTTTATTCAACAGTCGCAGTGACGTCCGATGAGTGGAAAGGTCCATGTTACGACCTGAGATATACAATCACTCGTTTCGCAATACATGGATTCCATTTCAAGCTCTGTAAAATGGAAGGGTTGTAACGTTTCGTTACCAACCTTGCACGTAAAAATACATATATAAGAATCTCCACAGTTGGGCGGCAAATGTAACGTTCCCAGTCCTTCTAAGTGACCAAAGGTTACTTTCCTGACGGGGCTCCAATATTGCGTTCTCCTGGAGTACCGTAGAGAAAACGCAACAAGAATACACACCGCCTTACACACACCTCCAACAGTATACTTACTTCTTACCAGATGGTTATCATAGATTATGATCTGCTCGTGTGGGCGCCAGGACATCTAATACCTTAGAAAAAAGGAAGGAAGATTGTAGTTTTACGTGACCGTGGATCTTGTGATTATGAGCCACGGGACCTCCTTTTTACGTGGAATCCGAACCACAGGACATGGCATTTCACTTCGAAAATCTCACATGCATTGACCGGGAATCGAACACGGACCGCCTTGGTGAGAGGCTAATACCTTAGATGAGCCAAAGTATTTAATTGAATTTGAATGTTGAAATAGAGCACCTGAAACCTCTTTCTCCCAAGCCGTGGCATAGCTGAGCCACAGGGGCGGTTCGACCTTGTACATATAGGGGGGGGGGTGAGAATTTTAAAAATGCCGACTGGCTGTTTAACATTGCCGACTATACGCTTAGAAACTGAGGAACGGGAGGGAAAGGGGGGAGGGGGCGGCGGTGGCAAACGATACACAAGAAAAATAGGCCAAACTTAATTAATGGCTTTCATTTAAAATGTATTTCATTAGTTCCAGAATTTTGAATCGTAGGAAAATTTGATAAATGAAAAAAATAAGTGTTTATGTATTACAAGAATAAAATTAAACTAGTTATTCTTTCTAAATCCCTACTCTACGATGTTTTAACAAGGACCACTTCCCCACTATCTCCATAATTTCAATGTCGTCGACCTTATCTTTTGTTGAAAACAACATCATGAGGAAGTCTAAGCAGTCGTCACCCATCCATGTCAACAAATGATAAAAAAGAGCTTCAACTTGCTGAAGGACCGTTCGGAAAAAGCAGAAGACCTAGGGGATGTTAAAATCAGTCGAACTACTTGATAACCACACGGGATAATCCTCTCAACTTTGGCGATTTCTTTAAAAGATGAGCACTGTTTACTGGCATCAAGCAGGATTTCCAACTCAGCCAGCACAAGCTCTTCATCTTGAAGGATGATTTTCGGGTGTGATTGCTTTATAGATCGGACGCGATCGATGGTGCAGTTTTTTCTGTCAGCGGATATCTAGAAAATTATTTGAAATTAGTTTTGCGAAATCATCTTGCACGCTTGTAGTAAATACATCCACAAGTATTCGGAACTCCTTTCTGTAGAATGTAAGGAAAGAAATTTCTGCTGTCGTTTCAGCGTACGCGACATACTTCTTTGCAAGTCGCCGGGTCCTGTGGTGCTTTAAGAAGTCTTCCTCCGCATTTAATTGCATACTTTTCGCAAATGACGATGCACTCTTTATTAAAGCGTTCATCTTGCCGTCGTCGTTGGTATCTTCAAAAGACTTCAAAGCGCTCTGAATCATCTGCATCGCGTCTACTAGATTCAGCTCCTCCGCTTATAAAAGCTCGGTTACGTTCTTAATTTTAAACATGATGTTTTTGGTATGGAAACAGGCTGTGGATTTTCATTTTCATGTTTTTGGTAATGTACATGTCGCAGATAAAATCAAAGTCTACAAGCTTTTTGTGCAAGCCTGACGCAAAAGTTCGGGTTTTACAGTCAAATTCAGAATCGAATGAGGTTTGCATTGTTTCCAATGCTGTGACTATCTCTTCATAAGACGTACAAACAGCTCTCACCGATTCGGCGCGCGCAGTCCACCTTGTTTTTGATACATTTCTAAGTTGAAGTGAATTTTCAATTTTATCAGCTCGTTTTGCAAGCTTAAATGTTGTTTCGTGCTACCCGAAAAAAAACGTACAATGTTTCAAGAGTGTCAAAAAAAACTCTCGGATAAGTGCGCTAGCATTACAAGCTATCTCTACGAAAATATTTAACCTGTGAGCTTAGCATGGAATATCTGGAATATCTATTTTGATCTTCTCTGATAGCTTTTTCTGAGTGCCGTTGTATATGCCAGACATGTTACCAGCAAAGTCGTACGATTGAAACGCTAGTTGATCGAGTGGAAGTAAAAGTTCTTCTGAATTTAAAATTAAAAATATTGTTTCAGCCAACTCCTCTCCAGTCTTTTTTGTGAAAACAGCGTCTATTTTTAAAAGACGCTCCGCAGGAACGAGCTCTTCATCTTTTTCGACGACGTATCGGATATTCAATGCGAGGTGGTCTTTATGTGACATATCGGGAGTAGTATCTGCTCTAACGGAGAACGTACCGGCGTTCTTGATCTCTTCTGCAATTATTTCACGAGTTTTCTCTCCAAGTAGATGGATGAATTCATTTTGAGAGTCCTTGCTCATATACGTAACGTTGTGCTTCCGCGTATTCACTTCTTCCAACCACACAAGAAAAATAGGCATGACCGGACTATGCCGTGAAAGTAATTTCCCAATTGCGTGAAGTTTCCATTATCTTAATTAATTCCATTCTCGTGACCTCGGAAAGCCAAACCTTGCCGACAAAAGGTTCTTGCCGTGTCAATAAGTATCTGGATAACTTTCTTGTGGAACTCCTTTTCTTGTTCTTCCTCAATTCTGATCGTCCGTAAATGTTTATCAAGGAGAACGTCTACGTGGCCTTTTCTATTGACATAGTGGCACAAATCTGCCATCGCTGCTTGATAAGCTTCGGAAGAGAAGTGTTCTTGTAATTGACCCTTTTTCTTCTTTCCGCGACTTTTGAATTTGTGCCACTGACGTACTCCAGCGTGCGACCATTCTTCACTTGTGGACGCCCTTCCTCGTCCGTTTGGGAATAAGCCACAGGCAAAACAAAACACCGCGTTTCTTTTTCAATGATGTACTCCAACATAGGAAAATCCGTATACTAGGCCGGATTAAATCGATGCTGCTTATTCAGTGGTATGTCTGGATTTGCTGGAAATACACAAAGTTTTGGCTGGAAGGCCCCAAGTGAAGTCAGGTACAGTCGTTCGTTTGCCGTGATAATTCTTTTCCGCTTTCGAGGATCGAGATTAACAGGTAAATCGCCCGCTTGAATGTGTACTGCGTCCGCACGCATGTTATTTCCCTCCGCTCTTGCTCGTTGAAGCAACTGACCGCTATCATCGTGGATTCTGGATAAGCAGTCTATCATTTCTACCATAAAAGTTTTGTGTTCGGAATAGCGTCTTCTTTTATTGTTTTCAAAATACCTTCAGCTCGTTTGAAATGCGTTATAAATTCACTAATTTGGCCAGAAAAAACAAGCCACGAAAATTCGCTACTACGCTGTATAGGACCGTCACCACTACAACCGGCATCCGATGAAGTTCCAGCTGCTCGTAACTTGTGAACGTCAGATGTGTTGGGGGATAGTGGTGGTTCAACAGTTCGTGATGACTCAACGGTAGATGATGGCTCAACGATGGACGATGGCTCAACGGTGGTATATGGTGCAACGATGGACACAGGCTCAACGGTGGACGATCTCTCAACGGTAGATGATGGCTCAACGGTAGGCGATGGCTCAACGGCAGACGATGGCTCAACAGTAGGCGATGGCTCAACGGTAGACGATGACTCAACGGTAGACGATGGCTCAACGGTAGATGATGGCTCAACGATGGGCGATGGCTCAACGGTGGTAAATGGCGCATCAGTGGACGATGGCTCAACGGTGGACGATCTCTCAACGGTAGACGATGGCTCATCGGTAGGCGATGGCTCTACGGTAGACGATGACCCAACGGTGGGCGATGGCTCAACGGTGGACGATGGCTCTACAGTGGGAAATGGCTCGACGAACGGCGAATGTCCGACAGTGGACAGTGACCCAACGATGCCTGATGGCTCACCTACTTTAGTCGATGGCTGGACTATGGTTAACGGCTCAAAGGAAGTCCGTTCGCTCGTAGGTGCTGTTGCAGATGAATTAACTCTCCGTTTCGAAGCTTCGAACGGGTTTTGCGGCGCTCCAACATGTTTCACTTTGACTTTTTTCCTTGGTGATGTCCTTTTTCAAGTCGAAACTTGTAGTCATCATCGAACTGACTACCACATAAACACATTCTAATTTAATGCGTTTCCTTGGAGTCTTGGGCATTGCAACCTGCAAAGACTGTAGACAGTACAGTAATATCGTATGATCTTTTTAAAAGTATGGTGCAAGAGCTGCTTATTTTCCTTAATAATAATAATAATAATAATAATAATAATAATATAATAATAAAATAATAATATCGTATGGCCTCGGATGTCGGGTGCAAGCTTTGTAATTTGACACCCAGAGGGTAGCTTGCATGTCGAATTTCGTTGTTCCTTGAACCACTATGAAAGTCAAGGAGGTTAGATATCTAATCTCCTTGAACACCATAGCGCTTTCTAGTAGAGAAATGAGGAACTTTGTGTTGGCGGAAAATCCCGAGATAAATTTTGCCATTATGAACACGGCCTACTGAATTCAAATGGATTCTTTGAAATGCCAACATCGTATAACATGCGTATCGTATTTTTTCCGCCTTTCAAAAATCACTTACCACGGCCAGGAGCGAACCTGCAATTTTGGGGTTAGTAGACCGACACGCTATCCACTCACCCACCGTGGCAAGCTACCTATTTTTCTTGACCTGAAGTTATCAATGCGCTCACCAACACCTTTTGCCTAGCCACATGGCACAGATGCTGGGCTCGCTTTGCTGTGAAGCTGAGTCGCTCTGCATAATGAACGCGGGATATTACACCCACCCAGGAACGTGCCGATGAGTTCATCCCTTGTCCGTGGTCCCATATTGCACATCTGTCATTCTTTCTTCAGTTTCCATACAAAGAAACGAAATGGCAAGTGGCAGCCGGTGCACCGAGGACTGGAAGTGAAACTTTTAAAATGGTTATTTTGCCGACTCTTCCTCTTGCCGCACTGGGCTATTGCCTGGTTGTACGGAAGTATTGCAGCGTCCGTTTGTGCCGACTATCGGTAAAAATGCCGACTGTCAGTATATATATATATATATATTAAATGGGACCAAATCGTGTATGGCCATGCCCCGTTTTGCTTTTTTAAATGCTGTTTTGGGAAATGTTACGACTTCTTCAGGATTTGCTGACTGCCGACTGATGTGGTATTTGCCGACTGAGAAAATATCTGAGGGGGGTGAGACACCCCCTCAACCCCCCCACTCGAACCGCCCCTGCTGAGCCATTAACCAATTGTTTTATCGTTACGGGGAGAAGGTATGCCTAATGTTTAAGCTAGCTACTGGAAATGAACGTCCTACCATTACTTAAGAACAAAATGTAATTAATCAAATTAAAGCAGCAAAAAAGACGTGAAAAGAGAAACAAATGAATTTACAAAAAAAAACTGGAAGTTACATTTAATTGGCGAAAGCTACAAAATGGAATGTGAATTTAATGAATTTAAACGAAAGCTGGAATCAAATTTGCCAAACAAAATACAGAGACTTGATCGGAACTTAGTATTGGACTCACATTCTTCTGCTTCATTCTGGTCGTGTTGATAGCTCGTTCCTCAAATCTTGTAGATTTTATCTTATTCAGGTCGGGAACTGAGTCCCATTTCCTGGCTGACTTGAGTGAATGGTAAAACCCATATTTCATCTTTGTGAATATGATCCATGACACTGACCAACTTCTCGTCAGACATAGTTCTAACTTTTAAACTAGGTAACTAAAATGTTGACAATCTAACATACGTACAATATGTAGATTATGTCGCTGCTCTAAACGTCAATGGCAAAGTCAAAGGTAAAGTGGTCCTCTTCAGAGCGGATGAACAGAGGTTTTATGTAACTGCAATACTCCCTCTCCGCCGAAGTTCTTCTCCAATCATAATCGGGGTAGGGATGACGTATCTTCCCTCTCCATATTCACAAGTTGACAAATTCCTCATTCATTCGTTAATGCACCCACGTGGTATCTCTTTGGTTGTACTTTCAAAATCGGCGTCATGATGCTTCTCATATTTGAAATCTGTGACGTCAGTCCCAACTGACTCAAGTGCTTTGTCTTGAACCTCGCGTTCCCGGAAAGTTTGTACATATTTCTCGTAAGTCATGTCTATTTTCGGCGGACTTCCCGTGGCGAAGCTGACGACACGCTGAACGAAATGTTTCCTAATCAAGTCTTGTATAAAATATAACCTACCTTGAATCTAACTAAAATCTCCATTTTATACCTTCCGCCAAACAATAATTAAAACCCTTATATATATAAAGAAATTATGGAATAAATCCACAATCTATATGATAATTAAAATATACATAATAATAATAATAATAATAAATTAATTTTGCTGCTTATAAAACATATACATTAAGGGGAAGTATTCGGACTGTTACATCGCCCTTAGAATTTTTCGTCCAATCTTAGATTTGGGCGAACAAATTATATACACATTTAACTTAACAAATAACAACATCATACAAAATATACCCTTCAATACAAAAAAAACATACATACTCTTCAATATTTACAACAATGAATACTTTGTAGTTGCTTTAAAGCGTCAATGTTCATTTCTTTCTTCCCGATATGTATGATTTCATTCATACTAACGCTGATTCGCTAGGCAGATATTCTAAGAGACTTGTCGTATCGTTTTAATTCAAATCGTTATTTTTCTTGTCACCAGAATAACTATAATAAATATTGCCTTCACTAATTCATCACACGCCTGTGATAATCCTGCATACTTGATTCCTCACAAGTACTCTGTAGTGAATTAACAAAATTTACCTATGTGACATAAAACAAGAAAGCATAGTTTTATACATAGGCATCATATTTGATTGCAAGCAACCCCATTATAACCATAATATAAGGCACTAGGTCACAACTCCCTTATCCGATTCAGATAAATTACTCGTTCCAGTACATGTGTCAACAGTCGGAAATGCCTCTCGTAAACTTAGTTACCTGAAATGAAAATCCACAGCCTGCTTCCAGTCTCCGACCGGGTCAGGAATGGAATGAATGAAGCCCCCATCTAGCGGCGAGGATATGAACTGTGCTGGCTGCTGAGGCCTGACGCACTCCTCTGGGGCAATGATTAAATGAATGACAGATGAAATGAAATGATAGTGGAGAGTGTTGCTGGAATGAAATTTTGACAGGGAAAACCGGAGTACCCGGAGAAAACCTGTCTTGCCTCCGTTTTGTCCAGCACAGATCTCACATGGAGTGACCGGGATTTGAACCACGGACCCAGCGGTGAGAGGCCGGCGTGCTGCCGCCTAAGCCACGTTACCTATCTCTTTGAAAATCCACAGCCTGCTTCCAGTCTCCGACCGGGTCAGGAATGGAATGAATGAAGCCGCCATCTAGCGGCGTGGATATGAACTGTGCCGGCTGCCGAGGCCTGACGCACTCCTATGGGGCAATGATTAAATGAATGGCAGATGAAATGAAATGATAGTGGAGAGTGTTGCTGGAATGAAATGTTGACAGGGAAAACCGGAGTACCCGGATAAAAACCTGTCTGCCTCCGTTTTGTCCAGCACAGATCTCACATGGAGTGACCGGGATTTGAACCACGGACCCAGCGGTGAGAGGCCGGCGTGCTGCCGCCTAAGCCTCGGAGGCTCAGTCACCTATCTCTTTAAAACTACTAATTCTGTACCAGGGCATTGACACATGTTTTTCCGTTACACACGAGTCCTTACCTGTCTCATTCCACGTATCTTCTTAAAGGATGCACTCTGCTTTAGGTACGGTACTTAAGGAGTTAGCGTATGGGCTTATAGATGGTTCAATGATCTTATCTCTTAACATGTCGTCAATCTGCTGTTGTACTGCCTCTTGGTATTTGAATGGGATAGGGTATCTATTACCTACAAAGACTTTGCGATCAATTACATTTAATGAGTGTATGTATCAATTGGCCTCGCCAATCCGATTCTCAAAAACTCTACCATTCCTTATTAAAACATCCAATAATTGATCCCTTGGATCAATGCCTAAAGAACTCTCTTCCACAGCCTGACATAATGCATCCTCTAGATTGTCATTAGTCAGCAAACTGCCAATAAAATTAAAACCATCGTCACTACTTCCCACCTTATTGTCACCTGACAAAATCACTTTAATAACGCACACTCTATGAGAATAATCACTCTTACCTGGCTCATTAAATGTAATAATCACAGCTTTCTTCCCCCATTTGATTCTAATACACCTCTCATCGTAACACACCTGAACCTGATTAGAAATGACATGAGACTTTATACCTACAGCTGTTATTGCAAATGTTGATTTGATAGGGATTTCTTGAAATATAACACCTTCGTCTCTCATCCTATTATAAAATGACAAGCTAATGCAACTCTTGACACACCCTGTATCTATAAGCGTATCTATACGCGCCCTCAACACATTTATGCTAATGACGGAATTTAAATTTTCGATATCACTAGATTCTGTCACCTTTTCATCATAATCGCACAAGAGATCATCTCTTACATTTAGGTCATAACCACTAAATAGAGTATTGGCTGGGAATATCAACGACTGGAAATCTGACCTCGCATTACATGAATGCCCTACCGTGTGCATTCCTAACGTTTTATCATCCTCCTCTTTTTCTTTCTCTCGTTTCACTGTAATTATTTCTTCTCTTCTAAGAACGATAGTTTCTCCCTCCTCAGTACTACTCTTATCAACCACAAAGCTACACTTCCCCTCTCCGCTAGTTTCACCTACCGTAGCCATTGCATTCTATATTCTTTATCTCTTTCTTTCAATCTTCCTTCCATTTCTTCTAGCATCGTAATCTGTTTCTCTACTTCCTTTCTACTCCTAGGACTTCTAACTTCGATAATCTGCTCGTTACTTACCTCTAAACTCCTCTTTCCTACATCCAGCATTTCTTCATCCTCTACACGATTTTTCTCTAACGTCTTCTTTAACTGCTGCTCTCCTTCTCTACTCTCATCTATTTCCTGCCCCTCCTCAACATCTATTCTATTTTCCACTAATGTATTCTCTAACGTCCTCGTTAACTGCTGCTCTCCTTCTCTACTCTCATCTATTTCCTGCCCCTCCTCAACATCTATTCTATTTTCAACTAATGTCTTCTCTACCTTAATATTCTGCTTTTTCTCCTTCCTTCTCTTCCTGGCCTTCCCCCTTCCAACTTCTGCTTTTCTTGTTTGTCTGAGACCCCTTGTTGTATTCTATCCAACATACGTTTCTCCATCCCAGCTAATTTAGCGTTCATTCTTTCATCTACCATTCTCTGAAAGCTCTTCCTCATCTCTTGCTGTGATTCCCCTATGCTAATCTTGAATTATCCTTTCATTTGTCTATTTTCTTCATCAATGGCTTTCTGCATATTCATCTCCTGAGTATTTACTACTTTTCTTATCCTCGTAATTTCTACTCTTATCTTTTCATTAATTCTCTTCTCCTCTCTCTTACTATGCTCTTTTATCTCTTCCGTTACTTCCTTAACTTTCTCCCCTATCTGTTGGTTAAGTTCCCTAACTTCATTTCCTACCACCTGTAACTTTTGTTCAGTTCCTACCCTTATTTGACCTTCTTCCACCTTCATGTACCTCTGAATGTCTTCCTTCACTGTTTCTTTAAATGTTATAATATCTACTTCAAGCTGCTCATACATCTTACCTAACCTCTCTGTCTCTTTGACGACCTTATCTACATTCTGACTATTATGCTTTAGTCCCTGATCTAATTTTGCCATCTCCTCTTTTAATTCTTTATTTAGTTTCTGATTATTACTTTCCATCTCCTGTTTTCATTTTTTATTTAATTTCTGATTATTACTTTCCATCTCATGCTTTAATTCTTTATTTAATTTCTGATTATTACTTTCCATCTCCTGTTTTAATTCGTCACTGTCCTGTTTTAATTCTTTATTTAGTTGCTCAAATTTATTATTATTTTCCTGCCTCATTTGTACTAGTAAACTCAAAATGCTATCCTGTGCTGACATCTCCGATGAACTACCCTCTACACTAGTCGCATTAGAATTCACCTCCGCTAAATTCCTAGCTTCGTCTATCTCCTTCTCCAGATTCACGCTACTATCATTCTCTTCACCTTCTCCCGTCACCTCTATACCACTTCGCAGCTTCATCTTATCTTTATCCGCCATACCGACACACACACAAAACTTATTACTACCCCCAAAAATACTTGCACTGAAATATATCGTTTTCCCTTCACGACAAACAATTGGTTTTCGGGCCTACGCTTGTGGCGCCAAATGTAACGTTTTCGCTCCACGTTGAGCGCATAAATGTTACGTTTCTGCCCTGCATAGAGAGCGTTTGCAAATTGTGTGGAAGTGCCTGTGAAAGGTATCACGCCATGACATGCAGTCAAAGAGTGAATTCAATGAGAATTGAATGTAATCTTTGCATATTTTGGGTTTTTCTCCAAATATTTTAAAATTGCCTCATGGCCATTGGCTACAATAAATACCTTATTTATTTAAGTACACTTATGTACAACAGAATTTACAGTGCAATTATTAAGCTACAAAAGATTTTAATTGAACTTTGTAATGGGTCGGATTTTTAAACTAATTACTTTTTATTCCATTAACAGGAGTGTAATGACTTAATGACTCACTCACAGACTAAAGTAAGCACAAAAGCAGAAATCCTGGACAAATGTATAATGCCAACACTCTTTTATGATTGTCAAACATGGTCCTAGACAGAAAAACTGAAAAAGCAGCTAGAGGTTTGTCAAAGAAGAATCGAGTGGTAGATCCTTAACGTTTCACTAAGAGACAGAATCAGGAACGTGGAACTAAGGAGGACACACATACGTGACGTAGTAGAAAGGGCAAAAAGCCTAAAATGGAAATGGGGAGGGGAAGTATCAGAGAAAGCTTTTCAGTCGGTCAACACAAATTGTGCCCAATTACATTGGGCGGGAAACAAGTATTTACATTCACTAAGGTAACCTGAAGAAAGTTATTATTACAAACTAACACGCATATGATACACTGCACTAAATGGAAAAGATGAGGGAAGTAGGTGACTTCTGTTACATAGGAAGCAACATAACCAGTGATGGACGAAGCAAAGAGGATATAAAAGTAGGTTGGCTCAGGCAAGGAAAGCATTTCTACAAAAGAGGAATCTGTTGACATCGAAGATAGATTTAGGTATTAGGAAGTCATTTTTGAAAGCCTTTGTCTGGAGCGTGGCGCTCTATGGAAGTGAAACTTGGACTATTGGAGCAGCAGAAAAGAGGAGAATTGAAGCATTTGAAATGTGGTGTTACAGGAGAATGATGAAGATCTGATGGGTAGATAGGGTTACAAACGAAGAGGTATTAAGACGAGTGGGAGAGGAGAGATGTTACTGGTGACTGCTAATGAAGAGAAGAGATAGGTTAGTAGGACTCATACTAAGACACCCAGGAATAGCAAGCTTAGTTATGGAAGGAAGGGTCGAGAACAAGAACTGTAGGGGTAGTCCAAGGTTAGAATATGTTAAACAGATTGCCTCGGACGTAGGGTGTGGTAGCTATGTAGAGATGAAACGATTAGCTCAAGACAGGGAGGCATGGAAGGCTGCATCAAACGAGTCAAAAGACTGAAGACTCAAACAACAACAACTAAATGGAGTTAAAATTCTGCCAACTTATCTGGTTTTAGAAACGTATCCTTGTAGAGTCCATCCTCGTCCGCTGAGCGTGTTCATCGAGGACGGAATCTACAAGGATCACTTTATAAAACCACATTAGTTGGCATATTCGCCACACGATACAATTAGGCCACTAGTTTAAATAGGAACGGTTGACTTAGAACACAATAACAAAATAGTGTAGACAACACTTCTGAAGTTATTCACAATTAGCAATTCAATATTTCACCTGCTACATACTTAAACCACTTTAATAATGAAAAATGAAATGAAAATCCACAGCCTGCTTCCAGTCGCCGACCGGGTCAGGAATGGAATGAATGAAGCCCCCATCTAGCGGCGAGGATATGAACTGAGTCGGCTGCCGAGGCCTGACGCACTCCTCTGGGGCAATGATTAAATGAATGACAGATGAAATGAAATGATAGTGGAGAGTGTTGCTGGAATGAAATGTTGACAGGGAAAACCGGAGTACCCGGAGAAAAACCTGTCTGCCTCCGTTTTGTCCAGCACAGATCTCACATGGAGTGACCGGGATTTGAACCACGGATCCAGCGGTGAGAGGCCGGCGTGCCGCCGCCTAAGCCACGGAGGCTTCACTTTAATAATAATACTAATAATTATGCAACAACCATACAAGTGAACTTTACTGTCTGCAAATAAGTTTGACGCATTACACAAGTTTTTACAAACTTATTTAATATAACTTACTGAATTGACTTAATTCCTATGTCTCCTCTCGGGCTACAACATAATTCCTCCACTGATTTCTTCTCCCAGCCAGCCACTCCAGGTCTGCCCAGGATTTGCCAGTCGCCTTCCTCTCCTCATCAACACTTCTCCAAAGTCCTTCCAACGTACTTCACTCAATCCTAGAATGTCTAACTGGTAATTTCTCATTTCTGCGCTGACCTGCTTTAGCCTGCCCGTTTGGCGTAAAGTTCTTATATTCCAGCATCCAATTTTCGTAATCATTTTCATGCCAAAAATCGTCAACTGTTTATCAGTCCGGTTATTTTCTGTTGCAGTTTCAGTAATCGAATAAGTTCAGATGTGTGAGTGATTGGCCCACAGCACCCTATCATGGTGGAGGGGCTGCCTCCTCTCTGTGTCCATGCTCACAGTTGTGGAGTTACATGTTCAACTCTTCTCTAGTTTGGTTTTCCAGAGTAGGGAGAGGTATCCACTCCAATCCTCCTCCTTTTTCATCCGGGCTTGGGACCGTTCTTGGTGTAATTTATGTAATATAAACATGGTACAGTGGAACTTCGTTTATCCGGACTAATTGGGACCGAAAGTATTCCAGATAACGGTTTTTCCGGATAATCGAATATGTGTTTATTCCATAGTACAACCATACCACAGTAGCGCATTTTCTAATGCACTAAAAGCTTCTCCATGACTTGGTCCTTCTTCATCTTTCTCATCTAGGCTTTCATCCATTTTGTCTTCCCCACTTCTTGCACCAGAGAAGCAATTTCATCATCATCTAAGATTTAAAAACCTGAGTCACTGTCACTTTCCAAGCAAACTTGTGCGCCTTCTCTATCACAGTCGGAAAATCCAGCAACTTTGGGGAATTACTCATTTGTCACTGCATCCAAATCTTCATCAACAGTCTGTGGTCTTAACGGTCTCTTGTTCTCCTACCAAATTATTCAATGCATTTCGAAGATTCTGTGGTGTTAAAGTGTTCCAAACATCAGCTATCAAGTAATAGTAGTCCTTAAGAGAAAACTCTTTTGAAAAAGATATCGCACACTCTCCTGCCAACAGTAAACGACGTAAAACTTCCTCCTTGGACATCCGCTTAAGCTTTTTTTTTTGCTCGTCCGGATAATTGACGTCCGGATAAACGACGTTCTACTGTATATATATATGTGTTTAAGTGCACAGTATTTCATAAACATCGTACTCTAATTAATGCTAAGTGAACAGGATCTAAAAATGAACGCGTGAGGTTCGAAACACGTCATCCAATTAAGTAGGTAACCCATTGTGTACATTAAAGCGTGTTAGTTTGTAGTAATAACTTTTTTTCCAGGTTATTGTATATAAATACTTGTTTCCCGCCTAATGTAATTGGGCACAACTTGTGTTGACACACTGGAAAGCTTTCTTTATTAGAATTTGGCAACACGAAGAAATGGCTTCTATCACTTCAATTTTCAAGGACATCTATCGCGCATGGATCACTAGAAATGGCGTATAGCACCACAATATGTGATCCGAGAGAAGTACGAAGAAACGTGGGATGCCAAAAACCAGATGGGCAGACTACTTCAGAAATAAAGCGGGAAATCAATGGTCGAGAGTGTCAAGAGACAAAGAAGCATGGAGACAGCTGGGGTCAAACAAGAACCAACAAGCACCAAACAGGACAGAAAGACAATGACAGTGAGTGCAATATGAGAACAGTACGGTGCGGAAGTGTCAGGAGAGGGGTAAAGCGGAAGGCAACACAAGTGTAAAATATAAGGATAGATCAGGACGATGCATCAATAACAAGACAAAAGCTCCCAAGGATTGCTCACCTTCTGAGCCTAAACACGAGCATGTCCCTGTGCTAACGGCCTTTGACCTTACGGAATATCTATAGACTAATTTTATCATTATTATTATTTATTTATTTATTTATTTAGTATGTTTCGACCTATACAGGATCACATAAAGCAAGTTATGATCTGTTCTGTTATTTTTCTTGTTCTTCCAGAATTCTTTCATCATGTCGCTATGTTTAGCTCGACGTTCGTCAGTCCATTTTCCCCTAGGTCTGCTGGGCTTATCTTCTGATGCAGCTTCCCAAGTGTGGATCTTATGTCTGAAAGTTTTTCGGTCTTCGATATCTGTGGGTGTGATGTTGGCGTTATTGAGATCAGTTTGGACTTGTTTAATCCAAACCGTTGTCGTCTTTAATTTTTGTGAGTACATCAATATTTTCTTTGTTAATCGGTTGTCATCTAGCCTCATAATGTGTTCATAAAATTTCAAGCGTCGTTTACGGAAATCGGTTTCAATATTTGAATATTTTTCTGTGATCTTGTGCGATTGTAAACGATATCCTTCATCTGTAAGTCTTGGGCCAAGAATTTTCCGGATGATTTTCCTTTCAGCTTTCTTGATGTTTTCAAGATCCTCTTTATAATTGAGGTTTAAGGTCTCACTGGCGTAGAGTGTTTCGGGTTTGATGACCGTCGCGTAATGTCGAATTTTAGTGTTAATGCTCATGCATTTTTTGTAGTAGATGTTTGCGGTTTTCCCATATGCTTTCCGTATTTTGAGTTCACGTGTTCTTTGCGCTATTCTTTCTGTGCCTGTAGGTTCAATAATTTCACCTAAGTATTTAAATGATTAACCTTGTTGATTGAACCGTATTTTGTTACAAATGTTTGGGTTTCAATGTGTTTTGTAGCCATGAATTCAGTTTTTGTGAAGGAGATTTGCAACCCTACTTTCCCAGCACATTCTTTGAGTACTTCAATCTGGTGAATTGCCGTTCGTTCATCTCCGGAGAGGATTGCCAAATCATCAGCAAAATCTAAGCATGTAACATTGATATTATCCTTCTGTCTTCCTACCAAGACGGGTTTCCATATGTTGCGACTTTTTAATTCCTTTTCCCATTCTTTGATGACCTTATCGAGAACTATGTTGAACAGCAATGGAGAAAGTCCATCACCCTGCCGAACACCAGTTTTAATGGGAAAAGGTTGGGAGATCTCTCCAATGAATTTGACCTTGGAAATTGTGTCGGTTAAGGTTTGTTGGATGAGTCGTCTCGTCTTCGGATCGAGATGGTTTTCTTCGAGTACATTAAAAAGAGATTTTCGATCAATGGAGTCATAAGCCTTCTGAAAGTCGACAAATGTACAGATGGTTGGGAGATTTCGTGTGGCTCGAAGTTTCAAGGTGGATTTCAGATTGAAGATTTGTTCGACGGCTGATCTGTTTGGTCTGAAGCCAGCCTGAAATTCACCGATGAGTGGCTCGAGTTGTTCTTGCGTGCGTTGTAAAAGACAGGCGGAGAGGATTTTATAAGCAATGGGTAAGAGGGAAATTCCTCTGTAGTGATTTACATCAGATTTATCTCCTTTCTTGTGGAGTGGGTGGATGAGTGCGCATTTCCATTCGTCCGGTAGTTTTTCACTTCGCCAAATGTCCTGAATGATCTGTGTGATTTCCTGTAGTGATCGTGATCCTAGATTTTTCAATAGTTCTGCGATGATTCCGTCTTCTCCTGGTGTCTTTCCGTTCTTGAGTTTTTTGATGTGGTGATGGATTTCTTCTTGCGTTGGTGGTTTGGCTTCGGGTCGTATGTGTTCTGGGACTGTGTGTATAAATCGCTCAGGTGGTTCAGGACAATTGAGGAGGTCAGAAAAATAACGTGCTAGTTCTTCACAGTTTTCTTGGTTAGTGAGTGCGAAACTTCCGCCTTGTTTCTTGAAAGTCAAATTTTGCGGTGTGTAACCTTTAATTCTGTTCCCGAAGGTTTTATAAAAAACTCGACTGTTGTGATTCCTGAAGTCATCCTCGATAGACTGAAATTGCTTGGTTATAAAATTACGTTTAGTTGTCCTGATAATTTTGGTTGCCTGTTTGCGATAAAGTGTTGTAAAGTTTCTGGAGATTTGTGGCTATTGTATTTTTGGAATGTGATTCGGCGATCAATAATGACTTGATCACAGTTGGAATCCCACCAGGGGTGTTTTGCTTTCTTTTTTAGTGGAATCAGTTCTTTGGCTTTTCTGATAATTTGGCTGCAGAAGTCCGTCAAATTGTTCACTGGTTCTTTATCCCATTCTTCTGCGATTTTTGTTTCTTGAATTTTGGATGTGTCAAATTTTGGGATGTAATATTTTTTTATGAATCCTCTTTGGTGAAAATTTCATTTTGATTCTTGTGAGATAATGGTCTGAATCAATGTTTGCCCTCGTCAGACTTGAACGTCATGGATGGTTCTATAGTGTGCATGGGAGATGGCAACATGATCAATTTGGTATTCACCGAGATGTTGAATGGGAGATCGCCAAGTTTTCTGTTTGTGTGCAGGTTTCGTGAAATGCGTAGACATAATTTTGAGATTGAATTGATGACAAATGTCTACCAATCGTGTGCCATTGCTGTTTGTATTTTGGTGTGCAGAATTTTTGCCAATGATTTTTCGATAGATTTTTTCTTGGCCAAGTTTTGTATTTCTTATTGGCGCTCTGGATGCTCATGGTCATAATTCGATCATTAACGGGTGTGACTTCTTTGACAGAATTAATGAAGGATTTGTGGACAAGAAAAGCCATTCCGAAGATGGGTGCACTTTTCGCGACTTTCTGTAACGTTTTACTCTTGAAAATGCGGTAATTTCCATAGTCCATAGTTTCGTTGTCAGTCATTCTAGTTTCTTGAAGAGCAAGAATGAGAATTTTTTGTCTGTCGATTTCTTGCGTGAGATTGTATAATTTTCCAATTTGAATTAGGGTATTAATGTTTAGTGTTCCAATGAATGTTTTCTGTTTGTAGGGAAGGTGACCAGAGATCTCCGACTCTCTCTGCTGCGCTTGCCTGGACTCCCCATTATTATTATTATTATTATAAACTAACAGAAAAACAAGCACAACGAATCACCTGGCCAACCTACAAAAGGAAATCTCTCTCAAAGAATGCCAAATTTCGGCATTACAATTCCGTTGTTAAACCCGAGGCAAACTATGGTAGTGAAACACTCTTTAAGTTGAACATTAAATCGACAACTGACAAACTGCAGAAAGCAGGCAGAAGAATCATCCGAACAATTATTAACAAAAAACAACAAGTAAATGGCCAATGGAGATTGCTGCCGAATGAAGTGGTATGCTGATGATGGTAGCAAACGCTCGTCTCGAGTAGGTTGGCCTTCCAATGCCGAATGACTGCTCATCGATGAGTCCGGAGGTGACAATAAAGCCCAATGCGGGAGACACTTAGTTTTCCACAGTGATGACAGGTAGTATCAGGTCCTGGTGGGACATCCGCATTCATTCCCTGTCTTCTGGTGAACACTCTGTTCTTTTTGCGCTTCCTCCGATCTTCTACCACACATCGGCGGTTTTCTTCAAAAAGTATCGCACCACGATGAACAAGTGATCTCCAGGATGAGCGATCAAGGGCTAAGGTCTCCCAGTTGTTGATATCAATGTGACACATTTGCATATTAGCCTTTAGTACGTCTTTGAATCTCTTCCTCTGACCTCCCACACAGCGCTTGCCCTCAGTTAGTTCAGAGCAAAACACCTGCTTGGGAATGCGATTATTGGGCATGCGGATTACGTGTCCTGTCCATCGCAGCTGACGTGTTAAAAGCATGTCTTCAACACTGGTAGTCTGTGGTTCTTCAAGAATGCTGGTGTTTGTGCGTTTGTCTTGCCATGTCACAAGGAGAATTCTCCTCAAACATCGCTGGTGATATTGCTCCAGTTTTTTTTAAATGACGTCTGTAGCATGTCCAGGATTCAGATCCGTAAAGTAAAGTGGGAGCTACAACTGAGTTGTGCACAAGGATCTTCGTTGCAGCATTGATATCATGGTTGTCAAAAACTCTAGACCTTAATCTTGCAAAGGATGCCCCAGCACGGTTAATTCTATGTTGGATTTCGGAATCTATATTTGCACTTGATGACAGGGTGCTGCCAAGATAAGGGAAGGGGTTAACTTCTTGAAGCTTCGCTCCATCGATGGTGACATTGATGTTTCTTTGTCCTGTTTCTTTGTCCTTGTCCAGGGGCTGATTGGTAGAGGACTTGGGTTTTACTGGTGTTAAGTTTCAGCCCAATCGTTTTGTATGCTGAAGAAGAAGCATTCAGGATTTTCTTCAGTTCGCCCTCTGATTGAGCTACTACTGCATTATCATCAGCGTACTGTAACTCAACCAATGCAGCAGGAGATGTTCGAGTCCTTGCCTTTAGACGGCTCAAATTAAAGATCTTCCCATCCATCCTGTAAGTTATCTGTATGCCTGTATCGAGAGAGTAATAATAATAATAACAATAATAATAATAGTATCGTATGGCCTCGGCTGCCGGGTGCAAGCTTTGTAATTTTCACCCAGAGGGTAGCTTGCATGTCGAATTTCGTTGATCCTTGAATCACTATGAAAGTCAAGGAGGTTAGATATCTAAGCTCCTTGAACACTATAGCGCTTTCTAGTAGAGAAATGAGGAACTTTGTGTTGGCGGAAACTCCCGAGATTAATTTTGCCGTTATGAACACGGCCTACTGAATTCACATGGGTTCTTTGACATGCCAACATCGTATGACATGCGTGTCGTATTTTTTCCGCCTTTCAAAAAAATCGCTTACCACGGCCAGGAGCGAACCTGCAATCTTGGGGTTAGTAGCCCGACACGCTATCCACTCACCCACCGTGGCAAGCTATCGAGAGAGTGAAACAATAATAGATACAATGAGGAAAAGGAGAATATATTTTCTCTGCCATATCTCACGCCTACCAGAAACCAGACTAATAAAAAATCTGTTTAGTTACTTCTGGAAGAGTAAAACAAAGCTCAAACGTTTCAGAGAGATCCAGCATGATTTAGATGAATTAAATTTAACGATGGTCCAAATTAAAAATAGAGAAGAGAAGAATATTTTAAGGAATAAATACTTACGATTCACATTAACAACATTTGAACGGAGAAACTACACCATCACAGATGAACAAAGGGCAGCCAGGTCAGATAGAATGAAGAAATTTAGGTTGAAGAAGAAACTGAAGCTGGATCACAAATCTCCAAATACCGTTGTTAGACTTAATTGTATTTGTATTGATTAAAGTGCTCCAATGAGGGCGTAAAATATGAAGAAGAAAAAACTAACAGAAAAAAAAATTGGTCAAATAATCCGGCTTTTTACAAAGTTCAATTAAAAACTTCTGTAACTTCATCATCATCATCATCATCATCATCATCTTCCTTCCAAGTATTGGGCCAAATGTCCTGTTACGGTCTTGCACTTTCTCTCCATCTCTTCATCGGACGTCCTGTCGATCTATTTCCCCGTGCCTGGTAGCGAAGGATCTCCTTTGGTAATCTTCCAGGTTCCATCCTTCGGACATGATGCTTCCAGTTCTCTTGATAGTCACAAATGTATGTAGTTATTGGTTTCACTTTTAGTTCCTTCAGCACATCCTCATTTCTCTTATGATCCCATTTAGTATAGCCTGCTGTTCGGCGCATGAATGCCATTTCGTGTGCTGTGAGTCTGGAGATGTCCTGAGATCTTATTGTCCATGCCTCGCTGCCATAGCATAGGGTTGGTCTGGCTAAAGTGTTCATGACGTGACTGACAATTCCTGTTGTTCTGGTATAATTTGTTATTTTTGCAGTTATGACTCGATCTTCTTGAAAAGATAAATTATATCTTCTGTAACTTCATCATCATCATCTTGCACATTTTCTAGCCACTGGCCGGGTCTGTTTGGAACACAAACCTCTCCAACGTCTTCTGTCTTCCCACCATCTCTCAGCCTCCACCCTTGTCCAGTCTTCTCCTCTCTTCTTCACGCTTTCTTCCACCTCCTTCAGCCACCTGTCTCTCGGTCTTTTTCTTTCCCACTTCGTCTCGTGTAACCTCCTGGGTATCCTCTTCTCCTTCCTTCGTTTTACATGTCCATACCATCTAAGTCTAGATTTCTCTATACCATCCTGTAATGGTTCCTCCTTCATTAATTCTCTGGTCCTCTCATTCATTATTCTGTCCATCTTTGTAGATCCAGTACTGCTTCTCAAGAACCTCATCTCACTGACCTGTATTTTGCTTTTCTCCCTTCCCTTCATAAACCAGGTCTCCGAGGCATACGTCAGGATAGGGACATAGTATGTCCGATATATGATCATTTAGCTGTTCTGCGGGACATCCTTGCTCCATATCATGCTTCTCACACTCCTCCGGAATGCTTCTGCCTGTCTCCCCCGCTCATTTATTTCTCTATCCTTTCTTCCATTATCTTGTATAAGGCTTCCCAGATATTGAAACTCTCCACTTTCTTCAGCTGTTCCCCACCAATTGTTATTCCCGTTGTAGTTCTTTCCTTTTTCCTTGTTGTGATCACCATCTCACTCTTATTTATGATAAATTTCATCCCATATCCTTGTATTATTCCTTCCCACACGTCCAACTGCTCCTGTTCCTCCTCCTCCTTGCTTCCCCAAATCATCAAATCATCTGCAAACACCATTGTTTTCATCTTTCCTTCCCCAATTACTTGTGCCACTCAGGTCATTATGTCATCCATCACCACAATGAAAAATAGCGGTGACAGTGCACTTCCTTCTTTCAGGTCGTTTCTCTGTTCCAACCAGTCCGATCTCTCTCCTCCCACTTTCACACAGCTCACACTTCCCTTGTACATCTCCTTTATCCTACGAATAGTCCATTTTTCTACTCCTATGTCCTCCAGGGACTTCCATACTTTGTTTCTGCATACACTGTCATATGCTTTCTCAGTGTCCAGGAAGGCCATCAGTAGATCTGTTCCATACTCATAGTGCTGTTCCTGTAACTGCCTTACAGCAAAAATCAAATCCACTGTGGACCTTCCTGCTCGGAATCCATGTTGTTCTTCCCTCATTCCTCCTTCTATCCTTGTCCTAATTCTCCTTTCCAAAACTTTCTCAAACACCTTTGTACAATGACTCATCAGTGTTATTCCCCGGTAGTTTCTGCATTCTGTTCTACTACTTTTCTTGAAGATCGGGACAATTATTCCCTGTCCTCTGGGGTCTTCCTTTCCTTCCATGCTGTCTTCATCCCTCGGTACAACCATTGTATCCCCACCTCTCCTGCTGCTCTCACCATCTCCACACTCAACTCATCCACACCCGGTGCCTTCCCTCCTTTCATCTTCCTCACTGCATCTTCCACTTCTTTCCATGTTAAGTCCTTTTCTGTTTGCAGTCAATCTTCCTCTTCACCGATTTCTTCCTCCTCGCCGTAGTTTCCATTTGGGTTCAGCAGTTTTTCAAAATATTCTTTCCACATTTTCTTCAGTTCTTCCCTATTTTCTATCTCTTGTCCCCTTTTGTTCACCATTCTAACATAATCCGTCGGATCCTTCCACCTCTTATTTTTTACCATCCCATATAGGACCTTTTTTGTACCTTCACTATCCTCCTTCATCATCTTTGTCCACTCTTCCATCCACTTTCTTCTCTCCTCAGGCACTACTCTCTTTGCCTCCTTCTTTCTTTTTTGGCACTCTTCCCTTGTCTCTACCGTCATATTTTAATACCACCTCCTAAAGGCTCTATTATTTTCCCTTACTATATATTTTGTCTTCTCATTCCACCATGGTGTTTCCTTCCACCTCTTCTTACTACTTGTCCTCTCACATACTACTTCTGCCGCACCTACTAATGTCTTCTTAAATCCAGCCCATTCCTCTTCCACCCCTCTTTCTTCATCTCTTTGAATTCCTTCCTTTACCATTTTGAATATCTATGACTTGAGTCATTTTTCCAAGTTTTCCCGTATTGATTTTGATAAGTTATGCAAATGTCCACTTTACAATACAAAATTTTGTATTGTAAAGTGGACATTTGCATAATTTACCATTTTGAGGTACTCAAAACTTCTATCTCCTTCTTTCAGTTTCCATGTCCTTATACGTGTTTCCTGGTTCTCAGTCCCTTTCTTCTCCTTAGTCCCTCTCAGGTTCATTACCAACAATCGATGATCGCTATCCAAGTTCTCCGATGGTATAACCTTGATGTCTGTGATGTTCTTATTTAATTCTCTCTCATACAGGATATAGCCGACCACCGACTTCCTGGTCAAGTCATCACTGTACCATGTGATTGTGTGACTCTCTCTTTTCTTTGACCAGGAATTCCCAACTAGCATGCTGTTCCTTTGACAGAAGTCCAACAGTCTCTTTCCTTCCTCATTTCTTATGCCCCGACCCTCTGGTCCAAGCACACTCTCATACCCTTGTCTTTCTCTTCCTACATGGGCATTCAGATCCCCCATAACAATCACATTCCTTCCTACCAGCTGCTTCTGCATTTCCTCTTCAAACTCCTCCCTCTCTTTAGAGGCGCAGCATACCTGTGGAGCATACACTTACACTATAGGTATTTCCATGGTCTCTCCCCTCAGTGCTACTTTCACTTTCATCATCCTGTCACTTATTCTCTTCACTTCTTTTAAACCATCTCATACTACTACTCTCACTCCATTCCTCTTTCCCTCTTCATTCCCACTCCAGTATAGTCTATAGCCTTTTTTCAGTTCTCTCCTTCCTTCCCCTTTCCACTTTGTTTCTGCCAACCCCAATAAATCCAACTCCCTTCTTTCCATCATATCCACTATCTCCTCCACCTTCCCCGTCAGCGTTCTCATGTTTAAAGTTCCAAATCTTAGTCCGTGTTTACGGCCGTGTCTTCGTCTATTATATCCGTCCTGTCCGAGGCTCGTTCCATTTTTGAAAGCATATAGTTTCTGTTATATGGATGCGAGTCATGGGCGACCTCACAAACACTGGAAGAGCGCATTTGTGCATTTGAAAGGAAAGTGCTCAGAAAGATATATGGACCTATTTACAATAGGGAAGGAGGAAGATGGGAACGGAGGGAAAAAGAGGACTTACACCAACATTTTGGGAAAGCTGATGTGGGTAGGATTATAAGAGGAAGACGACTACAGTGGATGGGACATATCTATCCCTAACAGAGTGTTCAATGCTCAGCTGATTGGCAAACGTCCAAGAGGCCGTCCAAGGACGAGATGGAAGGATAGGGTGATGAGAACGTTGCAGCAGGTGGAACCAACATCAGTACTGGATGATGCAATGGATAGAGAAAATGGAACGGCATTTGTAACAAATGCTTGAGATTGTGATCGGGTTAATGCCTCCTGTGTGATTGATTAGGATAGTGTTTTGTAATATTGTATATTTGATGTGTTTGTTATGTTTCTTTGTTTTCTGTCATGGGCCTTAATGGCCTGATATGTACAATAAATGGTGATGATTATATGGTTTCTGTAACTCAATAATTGTAAATACTGTTGTACATAAGCATTATATACCGCAAGGCTATCCGCTGAATCTAAATTAAGCCTAATTTGTTAGTTTGACGAACATGACTCGTCATTCAATTAACCCCCCATTTGTGTAAGAAGAGTTTTATTAAATGTATAAGTAATTCCTGTACTTTATTTCAGGTACCGGTACTAGGAAATTAATTGTAACTCACCACTTAATGTAACTGGGCACACTCATGCTGACCAACTGAAATGTTTCTACTAATAGATCACTTAGGCAACACTCAAAAATGGCTTCTAATACAATTTCAATTTATAGATTGAAAAGTATGGGTGATAAGTTGCAGCCTTGCCTTACACCTTTCTGAATACTAGCTTCTCATTCATGCCCTTTGACTCAAATAACTGCCATCTGGTTTCTGTATAGATAGTAGATCACCCTCATAGCATCTTATTCTTAATCTTCAAGTGCCTCGTCCTCCAAGAACATTAGCGATCAGTAGCATGATTTGTTGTTTGTCCATAACTTTTCTGAACATCGACTCTGTGTTCAGTCCAAACCACTGGCTTAAGTTCTGAACATGAGAATGTGCACTGACCTGTTGACTGGACTAGGCCTACTGATGGACTTCCTCAAAAGTCTGCATCCCTGCAGGAAAAGAAGAACTTTTGAGTAGAATGATGATATGAATGCTCGTTCACCTTGTTTCATCTGTCCTCATTCTTTTCATGTGTTTGTCCTTTTCTCTGCTTATTGTTTCTACCTTCACCTGTCATTGTGCTATTCCAGTTTTCATATTTCTATTTTTTTCCAATTTAATGATTGTTTTCCTATACAGCATTACAATGCCTTTCTTCTTTTCCTCTTACTTATAGGTTACGTGTTGCCAGCAGCTGCCACAGACAGGATGGATTCTTCCTCAAATTATCAAATAACACTTTATGGTAAGTCTTCCTCCTCCTGTGATGCCTTTCATTTATGGTATATTTCTTATACCAAAACAATCAAAACCGTGGTACACCAGCGCACTATGGGCTTGGCTACCAAGCAATCGCTGCTCAGCCATTTGGCCTGTAGATTGCGGAGTGATGTATGACTAGCAGGACAGGTCCCCTTACCATAAATCTTGGCTTTCTTGACCAGGGCACCGCCTCTCTGATCGGACAGCTACTCAATTGTCCTCATGAGGCTGAGTACACCCCATTACAGCCCTCACCTTAGTTTCTAAAATCTCTGACGGAGTTGAGAATCGAACCCTGGTTGAGTGACAGGCACGCTACTCCTACACCACGAGGCCAGCGTCATTCTTATACTGCAGAGGCAAATTGAGAAATTGTGGAGAGTATCCCGCAGTACATGTGGCCTCACTGCTTACTTGGTTGAGGGGAATAAATGATCACTTCTAAGGTAATACCAGTAGTCTAGTTTTGGGTGGCATCCTTCAGATATTTTAAATCTTGTTTTTAATGGGTGGTAGAGACTGCTTATTGTTTACATCTTTGCGGGTATCATTCCAAAAGTTTGGTTCGATGCTTACTAACAAATCACTGTTGATGAGAAAAATTAAAATCCTTGAAAATCTCGCCTGTTAATCCCAATTAAGGAGGAGTAACCCCTTGCAGTAATTGCTCTGAGCTTAAATGCCGATTGAAGCTGTCATTCATATGAAACTACATCCAGATAGAAATTGAACCAACAGTAACTTTTGCGTTCTTTTGGCAATGCAAAGATTTATTCAAAAATCTTGTTAATGAGAAATGTACACTCAAAATTAATTTATGCCAAAATGTATGTCCTCACGGCAGCCTGTCAACCCCTAGAGGGCGCGTCCCCAGGTGGCGAATAGGGGGACCACCGTAATCTGGTTAGGTTCAGACATCCAGGAAAATGAACCCGTGAACCAACAGGCAGCGCTAGTTCAGGGTAAAGAGTGAAGTCCATAATGGCATCTACAGTGGAGAAGTTAGTCATCGGTGCAGTGCAGATGGTGGGAGTGGCAGCTCAGTGCTCTGGAGTAAGCGGGCAGGGGAGGAACCCGGTCCCATTGAGGTTCCCAACGATCGTGGAGGCGTAAGATCATGCCAGTCAGACCCTGTGAAGGCGCTGCTCAAGATGTCCAACGGTGATGGAATAAGGATGGTAATAGCAGGTTTTGGGTGAAATTGGGAGCTACTAGTTTGAACCTGCACGTTGGCGCCAGCGGTGTGATGATCGCTTTCCTGAGACTCATGACTTCTGAGGAATCCGGTCCTGCATCTATGACTGGGCAGGCTTATTTAGGATAACCTCTGCCCATCCTGATTTGGGAAGGCCCGAGAAAATGTGGGCTAAACATTGGTAGTCACACTTGAACCTGGATGGGAATCCGCACCCAGAATATCACTCCAACTTTGTGGACGAAAACTAAGAAAGTCAGATATGACCATGACTATTGAAACATAGAATGTCAGGACCCTTCTGGACTTGAAGGATTGCAACAACATACCAGAGAGAAGAACAGCTCACGTTACCCATGAGCTAGCTGGGCTGGATATAGACATTGCTCCTCTGAGTGAAACTAGGCTCTCGGGTGAATCAGTGAGGCCAGCTCAGGTTACACAATCCTTTGTAAAGGAAAGGATGCAAGAGAACCACGCATCCATGGAGTTGGATTTGCAGTAAAAACAGTGAAAGAACATCGACTCATGCCTATTGCAGTCAATGAAACACTCGTGTACCTACGAATTCCTCTTGCTAGAGGTAGATTTGTCACCCTCATTTCCGCCTATGTTCCCACTTTAGCTGATGGTGAAGATTCCAAGAATCAATTCTACCATCAACTAAATAATGTTGTTTACAATATAGATACCAAAGATAAACTTTTGCTGCTGGTTGATTTCAATACCAGAGTGGGAAGATACAATCGATTATGGCAAAATGTCCTGGGTGATCAAGGTGTTGGAAACTACAATTCAAACGGGCTACTTCTTCTTGGTCTCCGTGCTGAGCATGAGGTCTTTATCACCAATACGCATTTCCGCCTACATACCGGTAATCACTTTAAGACCACATAACCAGGACAGCACATATCATTGATGACTGCTGGACTGATCACAGACTCCTAATTGTTCGCCTAAAGATCCTCGAACGTTTTGAACCACGATCTTACTTATCTAACCTTTCTAGGAGGAAATTCAACATCTCCAAACTTCATAATGAAGATATTCATGCTGTTTACCAAGACCCCCTTTTAAATCAACTGACTAAAAATCCATTCAATACAAAAGATGTTGATCTAGAGTGGGCCACATTACAAAACGTAATCAAAGAGACTGCAGAGAAGGTCGTTGACTTTGATGTACGAAAGAGGAACAACTGGTTCGATGCTAATAATGAAGAGATTCCGAGTCTCATCAGTGCCAAGCGTGATGCCTACCTATTTCTTGCACAGGATCCATCTTCCATGGAGAGGAAAGCACGTTTTCAAGTAAACAAGCAAAATTGCCAGGCTGTAATAAGAGCAATCAAAAATAACTGGTGGCAACAAAAGGCTAAGGAACTACAAAGCTAGACTGCAGGTTCCGTCCCTCCAGAGGCACTACGGATATGCTTTTCTGTGCGAGACAACTGCAGAAAAAGTATAGAAAACAACATAAGCCCCTGCTCTTAGTGTTCTATGATCTGCAAAGGGCCTTCGACACCATGCCCAGAGAAGCAATGTGGATGGTTTTAAGATGCTTTGGATGCCCTGAGCATTTTGTTGGACTGATTCAAGCACTCCATGATGGTATGTTTGGACAGTTGCTGTACCAGAATGAAACATCAGAAGAATTCCTCATCACTAATGGGCTAAAACAAGGCTGAGTACTTGCACCAACTCTATTTGCCCTCTACCTGGCAGCGATGGTCTACAAGACATCATCTGTGAACAATGCGGGTGTGGAACTTAAGTACTGTATTGATTTTATGGAGGTCTCTTCATTCGGGACAGACTCCAATCAGATGGGTTTACAAGCCTTACCCGTGTAACTGAGCTGCAATATGCGGATGACAATACTACTCCAGCTCATACACCCGACGAGCTGCAACTATCAGTTGACTGTTTCACTAGGGCATATGAACGGTTTCTCCGGACCATCAACATTCCCAAAACAAAGGTACTCGCACAGGAACTGCCTTTCCAGATTTTAGTATATCTATATCTGGTATGCCTCTGGAACAAGTAGATCACTTCCCGATCTTGGGGAACTGCTCATCAGAGAAGGACGTTGAGAACAGCATACGTGCTGCCCATATAGCTATCGGACGTCTCACACATTGGGTCTTCGTGAATAAAGATCTGAGAATATACACCAAACTAATGGTGTATCGAGCAGTTGTCATCTCCACCCTTCTCTATGGGTCTGAAGCTTGAACTCTATATCGCCGTGATATGAATAAATTAGAACGCTTCCACCAGCAGAAGCTCAGATTCATTATGAACATCAAATGAGATGACTACGTCCCAAACACAATAGTTCTTGAAAGGGCAAAGATGAACAGTATAGAAGCCACCATTGTTGGTCACCAACTCATATGGATTGGGCTTGTTCAGCAAATGAGTGAGGATCGACTTCTTCGACGGAGCCTGTATAATGAAATTAGTACAGGCAAGAGACCTTGTGGTGTCCTTCAAAAGCGCTATAAGAACCAGCTTAAGAAGACCTTCAGGAGTACAGGCATTGAACCAAGTGCTTGGAGTGTCACTGCGGGGGATCGTCCACGCTGGCGCTCAACTACGGCAGCTACTGTCACACATTTTGAGCGTGAACATCGAAAGCAAACTGCAGATGAACGCCTGAGACATAAACTACACCAAACACAACCACAACGTCAACCCTTTATAAGGTGCAACCAATGTGGTCAATTGTTTCATGTCCGGATAGGCCACTAAAGACATCCCCATGCCTCAATTGATATTGAAGAAGAATTGCAGGAGAGAAATGAATACTCGTCATGAGTATCAGCCAATGACGACGACAGACGAAATAAATAATGGGAATAAAAATAACCAATAGATCTAAAACTAACAGCCCCTCCATCCTCCTCTCCCACATAAGTGTGAATTGCCAAAGTGCAAAACCTGTGATATCCATAGGGACCCTGATTTATGGTGATATAAAAGGCTTCAAAGCAGTGAAATAAAATGTTCAAAGCGGTGAAATAAAATATGATAGTGGTGAAATAAATAAAAGTGAGATGTGAGAGTACTGTTCATGGATTTGGTTAAATAATGAAACTATAGAAACATTTGGGGGAATAAAAAACAATTTATTCCAGTTTTTTTTCTCAAAAGAACTAAAAGTCAAATGAATTATATTTTCTGTTATTAATACCAAACCAAACATTTACCTCAACAAATATTCTCCATGACTACCATAGTCCCTATTTCAATAACTCATGAAACTTATGTTGTCCCCAACCATAAGTAAAGCATTGTTTCCATGATTTGAGGACTTCAACCAACTTCGTTATCCTGTATCTTATGAGAAATGTATATTTAAGATGTCTTATATTCTATCGAATGACAGATAGTGGAACAATTTCATTTAACTTTGCGCCACTTAAGGTCTGGTAATAATAATAATAATGCGCGTCAGAGTAGCAGTTGAAGATAAAATCAACAAGGTCGCAAATGGATGGGGGAAAAGACGTCTTGCTCGGCCCGGTGCTGGGCCCAAGGATTAAAATACTAACAGTAATATCTTGAAAAGGAAAGAGAATTAAGCAAAAGAAGTAACATTGAACAAGAACAATTACATTGCGTTAGATAGAAATACATTGAGCCGTACACACATTCCGCTGCGCCATGAGGGTGGGCCTCTGCCCGAATACACACGTTCACCCTACATCTCGGCACGTCCAAGACTGAATAAGCTTCTGTCCCCCAGAGAGGAGAGAAGCCTCTCAGAAATATAAAATGCGTAGTTTGGGAGTGGCTCCAAACTCGCGTCAAATATTGGCAGAGCCAATAGCAGAACAAATTGCACAACAAAATGCAAAGTAAGCAACAACACTAGCCAATACGAGAGAACTAGTTAGTATGTAGCTAGGGGTTGCACAACGTTTGACAGAGTGATACATACAGATAATTTGCGCACATTTAAACACTCGAGGCGTAATATAGAGATGTCACAACACATGACAATAATAATAATGACTATAAATTCATGAAAAGTGGTTCAAGTTCCATCGCTTTCTCCCAAAAATTTTCTTTTATATAACAAAAGCATAAAAGAAAATTTTTCCTTTACTCAACAAAATTATATAAAACAACATTCTTATATTAGATACATTTGAACAGGGCGAAGGAAAGAAAATTACATCATGTACACTAGATACACACATGAAAAACATAGACATAATAAAATGTTCACACATTTCCCTTAGTCATAAGACGCAGCTTAATTAAAAGTTCTTTGAACGTCATAACTTCCATAAAAGGCTTGACGAAACGCAAGTCTCTTTTCTTATACACACACATAATCATACACACGTTTTCACGAAGATGTTCACTGATGAGGAAAATTATTCCTTTTTTGGTACGGAAGAAAAAAAAGACTATAAAATGAAATTAAAACAACAAAAATTCAAATTATATAAAGGATCAGTACAGGCGTGAAATAAAGGCGGATCCTACCTCTAATGCACGTCAATACGTCACACATATTAAAAATGGATGTACCAAAAAGAAAATAATAATAATAATAAAACGGTCAATCTTGAGCTAGACTCCGCCAGATGACGTGGAGAAAGCGAAGGCTTCTTAATGGTGACCTTCTGGAAATCAGCCAATTTTCTAATAATAAAAGAAAGAAAAAGGTTAAATCATGATCACATAAAAATATAAAGGGGAGCACCCTGTATACAAAATAGGGCTTGCGTCGGGGAAATATTTGGGGTTACGTAGGCTGCGTAAGAGTGAAAGTGGATTCATTCTGCCAGCTGGTAAGTAAAGGTATGAATAGACAGGGTCGTCAGTCCATATGACAAAAGAGTAACGAGCCGTGAACAGGGTCCAAGAATACACCGGCCACTTCTCAGGTACTTGGAGACTAGCTATCGCCACCAAAAACACACTCCAAATACATGACAGTTACAGGAAAATAATACACATTACCTGAGAGAAAACATATTAGATTGAAATGATTTATAAAAACATGATTTCACAAAACCGTAAAACAGAAGTTTGGATGAAAGGTAAACAACTATATCAATAAACTGAAAACAAATCACTGTCACTACAAGAAAAGAATTTAGTCGACAGACCATCCCAGACGCTGCCGAACAATAGCGAGTCATGTCTGTAGCTAGGACAATGGGTTGACCCGGCTCCTTTCAACAAAAGCAGGCAGGTACTGGAAATCGCCTTAGGCAGAAGTATAGTTCAACACATCTTTCGAAAACCTCCGTGTAACTCAGGCGGCCACGGGTGTCTCCTGCCTAACTAGATACATAGAAGGAGTAAAGGGGCAAAATATACTAATAACCTTCATCAAAAGACATTAGGTACTAACAAATAAAAAAGAATAATAACTCAAAGTAGCTGTCGAAACAAAAAATACCATCCCGGACAGAGAACGAAAAGCGTTACAAAATACCTTCCAAAAAAAGAACTGACTGAAACCTCGCATAAAACCAATCAAGACCAGACATACAATCAATCAAACACGAAACCCAATAATAAATATTACCAACCCACAAAAATAAAATGGTTACTGCGTCAATATACGGGCCGTAGACCTCAGAGGTACCGCATAAAAAAAATTAAAGACACAGAGGGTATGGCCTATCCCATACTAATATAAGAAAATTGGGTAATGCACGCCAGAGTAGTTCACACGAACATCAATGTCCCATACCACGGATGCCGTAGACCTAAAATGGTTGGTATCTCTGAATAATACTTATCGTATATTTGGTTTGCCAATAAAAGCGAATAAATAGTTCGTACGTAATATATATATATATATATATATATATGGATTAAATTGAATAGGGTATACAATCAAAATTGAACTAAATTTGAAACCACCCACAAATAACTATTGATAGAAATTCATTAAACTCATTGACACACACATTCATCTCAAAATACAACCAACAACAAAAACACTACATACATACTCCTTCCCATAAACAAATCAAAATTTTTCCATTACATCAGAATGCTAATATGAGTCGTTGGAACACCATGGAAACGCAAATAATGGACTACAGGTCATCGTGACAAACTTCATCCCATACTAAAGAATGACGAATCGTGTAGAATCTATGTACAACGTAAGTGGGCGTCGATGCCGTGGGACAGGTCCCATACCCTAATCCCGACGGAGACCTCACCTAGCAGGTTTCCCAACGAAATACACACACTACCATACTGAACATATAGTAACATCAAGCTTATATAAACAATTTTAAATGAAAAACTACATTGAAAATCCCCTGACGAAAATAAAACAATCACGCTCCCTAATTATGAAACAAACTTAACTCCCAATCATAACACACATAATAGCTCAACAGACCATTCATAACTGAGACAACAAACACTTTACTAACATCAAACGTTAGTATAATTACGCGAGACTCAAGGTGGGTCGGCGCGACCGTAGGATTTAAAGAGACGGTTCCCATAAGTGGGCCTACCTCCATTGGGAAAACTACGGAGAAAGAGGGGCGGGGGTTTTAGGCTGCACGGTAATGATAAGAAGCCTGTCAGCAGCTGTTCCAGACTGAGACTTATGAAGGGGTAAGGCGAGTTCTGAGAAATATCATAGTTAACTAAACAACTGTTTACAACGAAAGGTAAAGGCACAAACCCTTGAGAGAAATGCATTTCCTACTTAACATAAAGTAAAATAAAAACGTCCACGACACTGACGAAATGAAAAGGAAGAGAAAGCAAACAAGGTTTTCTGTCGCCTTAAAATGATAATTAACTAAACAAAGGTCTACTAGAGGAAGCAAATACATAAAAGCAGGTTACAATACCGTGATGTGTCGTGTTCCAGCGATGCGATGTACTCACTGATATGTTGCCACTGTTCACCTCGAAGCTGGGTTTTTGGATGTCTTGTTTACTTGAGGGACAAAACCACCTTTCCTTGGAGATGGGTTTCCTGGATGCTCGTGGTTCACACAGAAAGTAACTTCACCCTTTCTTCAGGGGTGGGGGGAAACAATTCACTGAATTCCTTAAACTCAAAGAAAAACAAATTTTAATACAATGTAAAGGAAGAGAAAAGTAATAAAAGGTTAATAACTTGAGAGGGGGAGGGGGGAACGATTTCGCACGCAACCACGCGATGTGCTACCATTGCGCCACTTAAGGTCTGGTAATAATAATAATAATGCGCGTCAGAGTAGCAGTTGAAGATAAAATCAACAAGGTCGCAAATGGATGGGGGAAAAGACGTCTTGCTCGGCCCGGTGCTGGGCCCAAGGATTAAAATACTAACAGTAACATCTTGAAAAGGAAAGAGAATTAAGCAAAAGAAGTAACATTGAACAAGAACAATTACATTGCGTTAGATAGAAATGCATTGAGTCGTACACACATTCCGCTGCGCCATGAGGGTGGGCCTCTGCCCGAATACACACGTTCGCCCTACATCTCGGCACGTCCAAGACTGAATAAGCTTCTGTCCCCCAGAGAGGAGAGAAGCCTCTCAGAAATATAAAATGCGTAGTTTGGGAGTGGCTCCAAACTCGCGTCAAATATTGGCAGAGCCAATAGCAGAACAAAATGCAAGGTAAGCAACAACACTAGCCAATACGAGATAACTAGGTAGTATGTAGCTAGGGGTTGCACAACGTTAGACAGAGTGATACATACAGATAATTTGCGCACATTTAAACACTCGAGGCGTAATATAGAGATGTCACAACACATGACAATAATAATAATAATAATAATAATAATAATAATAACTATAAATTCATGAAAAGTGGTTCAACTTTGAAGCATCTTATTATCAGCATTTCATTGGTATTAAGCATTTTACGGTGAAAATAACACATTTCGCGAAATGAAGTTTTTTCGCGATATTTCGCGGGTTCAATATAAAAAAATGGCATATTTGGGGTAAATATATTGTTGTGATAACATATATATGTTTGCTGAAATATTTCGTGGATATCGTTATAACCAAAAATCCGGGACACTCGATATCCGCCATGAGAGTGTAATCTGCATCTCACCTCACAACAGAGTTCACACTGACCCTCCAAATATGTAATCTATCAGTTAGATGCAAGAACTGCTTTGCTCTGTATACCTGTACCTCTCCGTCCACCCATATTGAACAACCACATGACAACTACCACCCCATTCCAACTCTTGCTCAGTGCACATTCAATTGAAGGTATGTTTTTCCAGTATTAATATAGCGCATGCTGACTTATTAATATGCCATAAATGGTTCTAATACGACAACCTAGGTTATTATGCAATGACGGTGAAAACTACACACTAGGATACCAATATAAATGGAGTTATAGCTAAATTGCACCCCTTAATAACACATGTCATGCTCTACGTTATGCAATAATCATTTCCATTGAATATCATTATATTCAATGTATATACTTGTTTTGGTGAAGTGCTCCAATGAGGGCGTAACATATGTAAATAAATAAATAAATAAATAAATAAATAATTATATAAACAATTCATGCTTTTGGGCTAATGCCGTGTGTATTTTTAATTTAAACCATACGTTTCGGAGAAACCTTGCCTCCTTTTTCAATGGAAATAAACAATGTGGCCAAAGAAATTATATCAATGAGATTACAAAAAATATAGATAAATTCCTCTGTTCGTCACCAGAGAGCAGCTGCCAGAAATTACTGTATGGACCATGGTGGAACGGCGGACAAAGTAGTAAGTAACCAGAAGGTAAAGGGGTCGGTGTGAAAATATAGAAACTCCTCGAAGAATGAGGAGGGGGGGGGGGAGGGGGGGGGGGTTAGATGGATATAAGGAAACAAACAAAAGGGAAGTGTATCTGAACAATACCTAACGTCATACAGTCAACGGCGAAAAAACAGATGGAAACTCCTCCAGTGACGAACAAAGGAGATCAAATCCATGCTCTGAGCCCTAGAGGGAAAATGTACAATTTTAAATATGTGAAGAACAGAGAGACTGAGAGGAACTATCTCCCTAGATCCTTAATAACTGGTAGCCAAGTGTCACTTAGCTGATATCCAGTGTCTCTGTTAAAATTATTGGGATTTTTACGAATTTCAACTGCCTCCCTTATAATTCTAGACCAGTTGTGCTTAACAAGGGCAAGCGCATGAGCATCCTTGAAACATACATCGTGCCCTGAAGACAGGGCATGTTCAGCTATAGCTGATTTGTCAGGTTGGTTTAGACGGATGTTCCTTTGATGCTCTTTGATGCGAGTTGCAATGGAACGTTTTGTTTATCCAATGTAGACTTTTCCGCAAGTACAAGGGACTTCATACACCCCAGGTTGTAGTATTGGAGACAATTTATCTTTGTTTAATGCTAAACGTTGACCAATTTTCGTCATAGTGCCGAAAACTGTTTTTATCTTGTGCTTGCGGAGAATCTTAGCAACGCGGTCAGTGGTGTTGTGAATATAAGGGAGGTAAGCAGTTCCTCTCACGTCGGAGCTCTGAGAAGGTTGTCTATCCCTCCTTCTGGGATGTAGGGACCTATATATAGTGGATTCATTATAGCCATTACCCTTAAACATGGTTTGTAAAGCATGTAACTCTTCCTGAAGAGTTGATGCCTCACAAATACGTTCCGCTCTTTTGGCTAGAGTTGTTATAATTCCTTGTTTTTGTGCTGGGTGGTAGTGGGAGTCCGCATGTGAGCGGAACGTATTTGTGAGGCATCAACTCTTCAGGAAGAGTTACATGCCTTACAAACCATGTTTAAGGGTAATGGCTATAATGAATCCACTATATATAGGTCCCTACATCCCAGAAGGAGGGATAGACAACCTTCTCAGAGCTCCGACGTGAGAGGAACTGCTTACCTCCCTTATATTCACAACACCACTGACCGCGTTGCTAAGATTCTCCGCAAGCACAAGATAAAAACAGTTTTCGGCACTATGACGAAAATTGGTCAACGTTTAGCATTAAACAAAGATAAATTGTCTCCAATACTACAACCTGGGGTGTATGAAGTCCCTTGTACTTGCGGAAAAGTCTACATTGGACAAACAAAACGTTCCATTGCAACTCGCATCAAAGAGCATCAAAGGAACATCCGTCTAAACCAACCTGACAAATCAGCTATAGCTGAACATGCCCTGTCTTCAGGGCACGATGTATGTTTCAAGGATGCTCATGCGCTTGCCCTTGTTAAGCACAACTGGTCTAGAATTATAAGGGAGGCAGTTGAAATTCGTAAAAATCCCAATAATTTTAACAGAGACACTGGATATCAGCTAAGTGACACTTGGCTACCAGTTATTAAGGATCTAGGGAGATAGTTCCTCTCAGTCTCTCTGTTCTTCACATATTTAAAATTGTACATTTTCCCTCTAGGGCTCAGAGCCTGGATTTGATCTCCTTTGTTCGTCACTGGAGGAGTTTCCACCTGTTTTTTCGCCGTTGACTGTATGACGTTAGGTATTGTTCAGATACACTTTCCTTTTGTTTATGTTTCCTTATATCCATCTACCCCCCCCCCCCCCCCCCCCACCTCCCCCCCCCCCCCTCCTCATTCTTCGAGGAGTTTCTATATTTTCACACCGACCCCTTTACCTTCTGGTTACTTACTACTTTGTTCGCCGTTCCACCATGGTCCATACAGTAATTTCTGGCAGCTGCTCTCTGGTGACGAACAGAGGAATTTATCTATATTTTTTGTAATCTCATTGATATACTTTCTTTGGCCACATTGTTTATTTCCATTGAAAAAGGAGGCAAGGTTTCTCCGAAACGTATGGTTTAAATTAAAAATACACACGGCATTAGCCCAAAAGCATGAATTGTTTATATAATAATCCGGGCCGTGAAAGCCTTAATATGCAAAATAAATAATTATTAACTCTAATGTTGTGGTTAGTTGCAAAGCACATTCATAGTTAACTTCACATTCCCAATCATAATATTGCATTTCTGTTGAACTAAAATTTGTTATAGTTATGGCTGGCCCTTCTATATTCAACATACAAATACCAATGAAAAGAATCAATTAATATATGTGTTCTTACGACCATGCAATGGCAACGTAACATACATTATAACCTTTTTAGAAGAGGCTCGTTGGAATACACTTGATTGTATTTAATATCAATTGCTACATTCTAACTTATGTCAACACAAAGTAACACAACAAACATTTTAGTGGTTTGTGTAAGTTCCTACAATTCGATTCTATGATATTTAACATTGCAACGAAGGAATGTTTGAGTTTTCAGTCTTTTGACTGGTTTAATGCAGCATTCCATGCTTATCAGTTTTATGAGTAATACGAAAGATGCTGATTCGATTCAACTGTCCACTTGTAAAAGCATCTTAACTGCCTCGGGCGTTCAATCAAAAATACCCAGCTCTGGCCTTTCGACTGCAATTCTTACATAATAATTAATGCAAGCAGTTGCAGCGTTCCTGATTAGTCCTGAAGATTTCTGACTTAGTAAATCCATTTTATAATAGGTAGCGCACGAGTAGATTCAACAAATGAGTGATGGCGTGCAAATCATTTCAACAAAGTCTCATTTGCGTTCATATACCATACATCCGATTGCGATGGAACTTTGGTGAGTTGTTGTGTACCCTCCTACAAAGGTTTAAGAATTAGTAAATCCATTCTGCAATTGGTGGAGCACGAGTAGATTGAACAAATGTGTGACGGCGCGCGAATCGTTTCAACAAAGACCCGTATGCCTTCATATACCATTCATCTGATTGCGATAAAACTTTGGTGAGTTGTTGTGCATGCTGTCACGCGTGTTTCTGAATTAGTAAATCCATTTTACATTAGTTTAGAGGCAGTTAACGGAAAAAAGAAAAAATATTGTGTATCCAAAAGCACTTCAACCAACAAAATTACAACGCCAACACTCTCTTTGAATGGCATTGCAACGCATGCCGGGTACAGCTTGTGGTAAATATATATACATTCTCACCTTTTGCAGATAACCCTTCATATGCTGTTAGAGAAAATGTATTAAATATAAGAATTAATTTTGCAGGTAATGAAGAAATCCAGTCTCGGAACTCCGAACTTGGAGAATCAAAACTTGGATTTGTTACAAGATTTCAATGCTTACAAGGATGGTTTTTGCGAGCTAGCTGGCTCAATAAACTCTATTTCTTGAGACGCATCCTCCTAGATATTGACAATCCAAATGTCATTAGGACACTTCTCCTTATGTTGTACAATGGAAGATACAAAGATGCATTTTATGTTATGAGTCAGTAAGTAAAATTTTGAGTTAATCTTTTAACTGGAAGGTAGTGTGCTCAACTTTGTTTAGGATTGCTCTTCAGTCGGTCTACACATTAAAAGAAGCTCAATTATATTGGGTGGATAATTTTAATATGAGCTTGTTGCCATTGTTGGTTAATGCAGTATTTTTGCATGTATCTGTTGGCACCTGCTAGAGCAAAATGTGGCTTTTCCCTGTTGCCTCATTCTTATTTATGGCTGTAATTGTATGGAGAATCATCTGCTCACCATCTCTTGATGAATGCAGTACATTTGCATTTGACTACTGGCACAGGCTAGAGTAAAATGTGTCTTCCACCGATGTCTCAGTCTCATTCATTGCTGTGATTAAATGGAAGCTGCTGAGGTATGGGTGGTGCTGAGTAATAGCCTTCAGTGCACCACTAGTGCATGTGTGTGATAGATTCTTCTCATAGGGTCAGTGCTAATTGTTCTGACTCAGTGAGGAAAGTAATGGCAAAATATCTCACTCTTCATCTTGCCTAGTACTCCTCATTATAGTGCTGCTTTGAGGTTTTGTGGTTATCTACTGACCTAACCTATGCCGGTACACCTACTACGAGGCGTAGTTGGCACACACTGAGATGGCCATTACCAACTGAAGAGCCCAATTGGTACACTGGGGCGAAACGCTAGCAATTTGTTGAGTTATGCCGGACATTTTTATCACATTTTGTGTTAATATATAATGGCTCAGCGGACAATACACGTTTTCTTTCGAGAACATTTTGATTTTATATTCAATGCCAAGGTAAGGATTGTATTGCCTTGGAGTGGAGTTTTGACTCCCGTGGTGCACTGGCTTGCTCGTGACGTAGTTACATATGTAGCGAATCGTCTTGCAATGGACTTCTCAGTGTGTGCCAGCTACGCGTCTTGGTAGGTGTACCTTTACCAACTGAAGAGCCCAATTGGTACACTGGGGCGAAACGCTAGCAATTTGTTGAGTTATGCCGGACATTTTTATCACATTTTGTGTTAAAACTATTAAAAGAAGGAAATTACTGGACAGAGGAGCAATAAATTCAAAATAGCAACATTAAATACCATTACCTTGACCACCAAATGTGAGGAGCTCGTAGATTTCATGGAAAGAAGGAAGATTGAGGTACTTGTACTGAGCGAAACAAAGTGGAAAGGAAAAGGAACTAAATTGCTGAGGAAAGGTTAGATACTCGACTGGCATGGAAATAAGACGGAAGCAAGGAATGGTGTGGCGTTGGTTATCAGCAAGAACATCGATGCTGTATCTAATGTAGAATATGTAAATAAACGAATTATCAAGCTACATCAGAAAATCGACAAGAACACACTGACCATTGTTCAGGTTTATGCTCCACAGGTTGAGTGTAGTCAAGAAGAGAAAGATGACTTCCTTCAAGAATTAGAAGACCATGTAGAACAAGATAATATTCTTGTTAAGGGCGAATTAAATGCTCATGTCGGAAATTATAGTACAGGATATGAGACAGTGATGGGTCCCAATGGATATAGAAATCGAAAAGTGAATGCGTTCTTGACTTCTGCTTAAGAAATAATCTAGTTATTAAAAACACCTGGTTTCAAAAACAGCTGAGCCATAAGATAACAAGGAGAAAAGAAATCTGTTATTGACTATATTCGTCATCATCATCATCTTCATTTCCCCTTTTCCTGCTGACACTGGGTGGGGGTAAATATGGTTCCTCTCCACTTTGTTCTGTCGTTCCACCATTCCTCTTCCGACACGATGTTCCAATCGAGGTTCCGTTTACTAATGCTATTCTTCACCGAGTCCATCCAACGCATTCTTGGTCTTCCTCGTCCTCTCTTCCCTGTCATCCGTCGTTCCAATGCTAGTCTTGGTAGCCTTACTTCATTCATCCGTTTGACATGTCCAAACCATCTCAATCTGTTTTGCTCCAGTTTGTCATTTAGTTTCTGTAATCCCAGTTCTTTCCGTATACTGTATCTTCATTTCTCACTCTGTCTCTCCTCGTTTTCTGGACCATACCTCTCAGGAATCTCAGCTGCCTGTACTCTGCTCTCATCCCTCTTAGTCATTGTCCAAGTTTCTACTGCAAATGTCATTTTAGTCATTTTTAGCCATAATTGGTATATCCTTGTTCCTTACTAGTCCCCGTACCTGTTGGAAGAAAGCACTCCCGAGTTGTATTCTTCTGCTAATTTCCAAATCTAGTCTCCCATCTTCAGTCAGTTCACTTCCCAAGTATTTGAAGTGTTTCACCACTTCCAATTCCTTATCTCCTACTTTGATTACTTCTTTTTCTTATTTCTTACCTCTACTCACCACCACTGTTTTACTCTTCTCCACATTTATCTTCAATCCCCATTGCTCAATCTTTTCATTTATTACATCTAACTGTTCTAGTACCTCCATCTCATCCTCGCCCCAGGTCACAACATCGTCTGCAAACAACATTACCTTCATCTTTGCCCTACTGTGGTCTTTCATTTCTGCCTTCATGATGTCATCCATCACCATTAAGAACAATAATGGTGACAACACACTTTCTTGCTTTAGTCCAGTGCCAATTTTAAACCATTCCGATGTCCCGACTCTCGTCTTCACACTACTGTAGGAATCCATGCACATTCCTTTTATCATGTCTCCCAGTCCCTTGCCTATCCCCCTATTTGTTAAGCTTTCCCAAACTTTTGTTCTAGGGATGCTATCATAGGCCTTTTCTAGATCAATAAAAGTCATTACCATATCCTTCCCATATTCACAACTCTTTTCAATGTTCTGTGTCAGAATGAAAATGGGTTCCACTGTTGACCTGCCCCCTCTAAAACCAAACAGCTCCTCCTCTATTTGGTTTTCTACCTTTACTCTAATTCCTTTTTCTAGGATTCTTTCCATTACTTTGGCAACATGCGAGATGATGGTCAGATAAACGTCAAATATCGGTCCTGCTGTGGGGTGGTTACTCTTGGTCGACCTGGTACTGGCTTACGACTAACATCTCCTGTGTCTCTAAATAGTCTCCAAAGCCTGGAAATGACACTTTGTGACACATTCAAGGATACGGCGACTTCGGTCTGTGTCTGGCCTGCTTCCAGATGGCGGCCGATTATTCTACCCTGCAAAACGGGGTCCAAATGGCGTCGCTGTGCCATTATGTTGTCACGTTCACCACGAGGCTACACTCCGTACACTATAACAGGGCAAACACGACCAAAGGAAAATGGGGCGCAGGCACTGGTTGTGTTTACCTTACAGTTACGCCGCTAGTCAAAGTAGGGAATACTCCTTTCCCATACAGAGCGAACACGTATGATTGGTAGGTGCATATGTCGTGCAATTTGCGGTCCATTTCCTGTTACCCTGCTTATTCATAACTTGTGCTTAACTTTTGGACACTAGTGTACATGCTAATTTCATGTTTGTTTACTAACTTATTACTACGTTGTGTTTTAAATTCTACACACGTGTATAGGTATACATTTTTACTTACGTAATTCATAAAACTGTTAAGACAAAAGAAACATAACTTATAACAAGATTCAACTACGAATCATAAATACAGTAATTCACCCAAATCATACTATTACAATAATGTAGTAGTGTAATTATTTTAGTGTAAATTTTAACCGCTACACAGTGATCAGGATCTGATGATGGCCACTTGAGGATCGAAACGCGTAGTCCTAAATTGCCCCATTTAATTGTGATCATAAATTAATACATGTAATTTTCTCACGAGTGTGTTTACATATTTATATCTTGTACCCCGCCCATTCATTGGGCACAAACATGTTGACCGATTGAAGAGCTACAAATGACAATTTTGTATAGGCAACACTGAAAAGAATGGCTTCAAATCTGTACTAATGACAGGATTATAAAGAAATCAATTGCGCAATGAACATGAAGATGGTTTAGTGTAAAATATTGAAATATTGAATGTTATTGTTCCAATGAAGTTCTGAGTAATACATTGTTAGGGTTTAATTTGAGTGTACCCTGCGCCTCAACTATTTGTTAGGGTTTATTTCCTAACAGTGTGTTTGGTGAGGTAGAGGCCGTTACCCCGGAGAGTGGCCGAATCGTTAGAATCGACTCAACCCAGGCGTCGCTACCGTTTGTTAGGGTTTGACCCTAAAGTGCGAAGACAGGGCCTCTCCACATGCTGTTAGGGTTGGATCTTAAGGGGTGAGATGTTAGGGGATCTATGGGGGCGTCTAGGGAGGAATGAGGGTAAGGGGGCTGTGGAAACTTCAGGAGGGGCACTTACCGTGGGAGTTTAGCACGCGTGTCACTTGCTGGTGCAGGGACAGGCGAGCTATCGTGCGTTCTTCTTGACACCGGCAGGCTGCATGCTGTAGAGTTGGACAGTGGACCTTAAATTAGTTATGAACTAGGGGGATGGGATTACGCTAACAAACTGAAATAAAAAGAGAGATTCATTGACTGCGACTAAGGGTTTATTATAATAAATAAGGGGGAGAAAGTCTAGATTAGGGGGTAGAGACGGGATAAAGGATAGCTGACACATTTGTAAATAAGAGCGTAACACAATGGAGCCAGGAAATGTTAGCATTTCAACTGTAATGTTTACCAGGAGAGCACCGGTAAATGCAGAATATTCCGTAGGGCTGAGCTATGAGCAAGGCTCAGACCTAGAGTCTGAATAAAGCATACCACATAAGTGGAATTAATCATGGTGGAGAAGAAGAAGAAGAAGAAGAAGATTTAACTTCATTCATTAATTTACTATAGTATTCATTATAATTTCTTTATTTTAGTTTCTCTCATTGATTTTAGAGGTTCATTCATTCCTTTCAATAAGGTTCGAATAACATCAAATGTTAAATACGTTAGTTGGTACGTCCTTCAGTTGCACCCCGTTGCTGCAAGAGTAGAGGGACAACAAGAATCCTGCCCCACCCGTAGCCGTGAGCGTTAAAGCACACACGCCGACTGCATGTTGCCTCCCGAACCCATAATCGGAGAGTGTCATGTGACAGCTCTTTTTAATGGGATTTTTTTCTCCTCTTTTCCGTGGACCACTTATTTTTCCAGATTTTTAGAAAAAAATCGTAACTACTGTACCCTTGCGTCATCATATGGAACATGTGTTCGTATCCCAGCTAGTTCACGGTCTTTCGAGGTATGGGGCGTTCATCCCACTATACGATCACATGTTCAGGATTTGAGTCTGTCAGGTAACTATTGATAGAAACAACAAATTTCTAAATATATCATTTAATGGTATTAAATCATGGCAAAACACAACAAAACACAAAAATATTATAATTACTTTCCCACAACACAAAATCAACATTATATGTGAGTCTCTTCTCAGAAAGTTGGCGCTCCTCCGCACCCATACCTATCCTAGATATCCTAACATTGATACTCTCTGACATTGACGAGCGTTCATAGTGTCTTTCACATCGCACAATTTATCTTAAATTTGCATATCATAACACAACAATAAAAACACAAATTACAACTGAATAATCATTATGTGCAATTATTGAAATATTTGTCCGTTCTGGAAAGGAACATTTACCTTGAACAACATTGATTTCATTACCTTATTCTTTGCTTAACATGTGTTGCCTTCTGCACAACATCGTTTTCTTTTCCCATAGATTTCAAACGCTGCAGTAAATTACCTTCCCTTCCAAAACACACACAGTTATTGATTTAGCTTCACCATACAACAATCTTCTGGGTCTGGTCATGTCATTACTATCATTACAAACATGTCATATCGTTAAATAATGCTACCCGTCTGAGTAAATTAGCATAAACTGGGTAATTACTCTTTACAAAATGTATCTATTTATTTGGTGCAGTTAAGCTGTCCTCAGACAACAACTTGGCCAAATCTTATCCGATTGCTTTGATCCAACATTCTATTCCAATGGATACAATGCATATAATTCATTTGATACAATAATATCAAGCATATTTCAATTACTTTCAGAGATAACGAGATTCTTCAGTGTTCCAGTACAACCTTAAAAAGAAAAGTAAACGGGTCACGGTCAATTAACTCCCATGAGTGTGAACACAAAAGAGTCGTCAAGGTCCACCCCTTCAAGATGGCTACCCGGTCTGCGGCTCTCGCTTGCCTTCCTGACCGACATTCTACTTGTAAACAAATCTGGCCATAGCTCACTCTTGGTGCAGCACTCTCAGGGGTACATGATTGGGTTGTGTCATTATGAATGGAGTCGATCGAAGTATTTAACACCTACACTTAGGGTATTTAATGGCTCAATTCGGCTCCTAATTAGTATTCATAGCTAGGGATGGATCTCCAATAGTTTCGCCGTTTATGGATGCAATCAGTGGCTCTGGACGCGTACCAGCCGAGTATTAAACTGTTATCTTTTTCCGTACGGGTACGAATATTAATAAGGAAATCAACATTTCCTACTCGAAGAAATTGTCTTACCTCCACGGGTAGATCAATTATTAAAATGGCATACCGTGGGTGTCCCATTGTTTCCCTGGTAGCGAAGACTCTGCTACAAGGTGGGTTACAGATAACATCTGCCCCAACTCTGTTGCTAAATATATGTATGCTCTGAGGCTATACAACACATCGTTGATTCGAAGATTGGCCTACTAGATTCATCAACGCGCGAACTATCTTGGATGGTCCCTGCAATTATTGACGCAAATCTCTTGATTCTACGTGACATGCTCGCTTGTTGCTGCTAAAACAACATTTCTTTTAGATGACTCAACTCATAATACATTCATGTCCTCCTTTCAATTAATTATAAACTAAGGCTTTACGTAGCTCTAACACATGTATCAATTTACTGGCACTTACATTATCTACCTTAATGGCTCTCAAACACAACCATGTAGCATTTAACATTATTTAATATTTCAATTACACTGAAAAACTCTCTTTATCTCGCTATTATATCTCTTCTTAAGATTAACGGGTATCAGTCTAGTCTATTCTGCAGCGGAATACTGTGCTCCAGTATGGTTGGAAAGTGCACATGTGCATAAAGTGGATACCAAGCTGAATGACACTATGCGTTGCATAACCGGCACCATAAAATCAACCCCTCGCCACTGGCTACCAGTACTCAGCCACATTCCACCACCTCACCTGAGGAGGAAGGAAGCTCTGATCAGAGAAGCAAAGAAGATCTATGCTTCTCCCTCATTACCAATACACCAGGAATTCTGCCACCCACCACCGAAGCGACTTCATTCGAGGAGACCAACCAGTTTATTGGCCGACCAACTTCTGGCAAATCGATTCAACCTAAACCAATGCTGGCAGGACGAATGGTCAAACTCAACGTCTGGAACTAGTGCCCAGGAGATCAACCCAACGGTGAAAATACAAGGATTTGACCTTCCTAGAAAATTATGGTGTCGCCTCAATAGACTGAGAACCAGGCACGGCCGTTGCAATTACCTATGCCATAAGTGGGGTTGGATAGATTCCCCATTGTGTCAATGCAATGAGGAGGAACAGACCATGGACCATATCATCCAGCGCTGCCCTCTACACGCCTACTCCGGGAGCCCTAGTGATCTGTTTCATCTTCGAGAATGTACTGTGGAATGGCTCCAAAACTTGAACTTGGATTTGTGATTTGTTTTATGTAATTCACCATACGATTAAATAAATCTCTCTTTATCACTCTTCACAATAACACTGTATTCTTTCAATGGACATGACACAATTTGCACATTCTATAAGCATCACTATGCCGATTTTTACATTTATCATTGACACCGGCCTCAGATTATTATTATTATTATTATTATTAGTTAACGTTACCGTTACTTTCATCAACATCTTACGCCTAAATGGTCGTAAGTTAATCATCCTCTAAGCAATATATTTACTAAAATACGAGGGATGTGAACTCGTATACAAATGACTGCAAATTCTTAGTATTTGAGGGAATGACATGTTGTATGGTGAGCTCTTAAATCATATTAACATATTTGGATGGTACTCACTTTCATTCTGGCTGGATTTATCCAACAATATAGCATTTCGCCCACCATTTTGCTTTCTTCTAAGCCATCACAACAAATTTTCACAAAGAACATTGAATATGGTTTGCACATGGTAATTACATCTTGTAATACCTGCATTTTACACTGTGAAATACCACACATTATTTTTAACACACAAATTTAAACACTTTTGGTTATCACTTTTAACACTAACTTTACAGGTAATTTACACATGGAGCCTTGCTGAGCTTTCCACTATTGCGTGAATTCAGAGATGCGATGCTGCAAAATTCTGACATCCACCTGTCTCCTCCGAAAGTCTACCTCGAGTATGTGTGCTCATCTCCCGTCTCCTACAATTCCTATCTTCGATCTTGTAGTGTGCTGCTCAATTATATATCACAAATACTTGTGACGCATTCCAGGTTCCCGTAATCTGTAGTATCTGTTACAATTATATATGATAATTTAAAGATCATAACTCTTCCTGTGGATAAGTTCATTGTCTATCAAAATCATACGGCAATATCTCTACGCTGTACTGATTACTAGTCACGTATACTGCCTGCTTATATGTCTGCCGTAGACTGTTTATAATATTAATGCAGAATTACTTGTACTATGCTGCCTAATGCACCTTTCATTGTCTATCACAAAAGATTCTGATCATAACGACTTGCATATTGCGCACACTTTTTCCGTGTGGCTGGACAGCACGTCGTCCCACAAGTTGAGTCAAAGAAGAACTGACTCTCTCCTCCTTCCTCCTCCATATAAGGATTTCTGACAAAAAGTAGTCCTCTTGCATCTCAGGAGATGCTCTTTCCTGAAATATCGCGTTTACTGACAAGGTAAAGCGTGATTCTTGATCGTCGTTTCATGGAGGTTCCTGATCCACTCGCGTGCCGGTGATTCCTTCGCTCAATTAATTAAAATTAATTGCTTTCTTCCATGGCGTGGTAACGCTATCTTGGGTGAATCCCCTCTTGCTACGAGACTAACCAATGCCCCTCCACAGTATGTGTGTGAATATGCTCATAATCACATACAGGCTTTAATTTAGGTGTGCAGACACTCCTAAATTACCTCTCTTCGAATATAAGTATCTGGGTGTAAGTCTCATCTCATTAGAATGCTTCATTTGGCAGTAATTAATTAATTTCTCTCAATGACCATCTCCTCCTCTCTCGTCTGCCTTGTTGGTCGGGGGTTTTCACGGTCATTATTCATTGCCATCCCACTCCAGTGTCGCCAAGAAATAGTCCATCGGAGACAGTCTGCACCTCCCATTCTCAAATCCAATTATTCAGCTGTCAAGTTGGCTCGGTTTCTGTAGCTTTTGCTAGCATGTTCGTATACTGGCTTGCAGTTGACACAATATTCCAACTTATTATTGCCTAAAATTCCCGTTATGGACGTGGAATTAAGCTTTTATTATTATATACTGTTATTATCTCATTGCTCTTGGGTTCACTGTGGCTGTTCCCCTTCAGAGATCAATGGTTCGATTCTTAGGAAAATCATGGACCTGATCTTTCCTCTATAGAGACCCCGGTTCGATGCCAGTCAGCCATGTCCCATTGGTCACACTACTAGGTCATTGACGTTTTTCCCCATATGTTGCGAACGAATAATCGGAGAGACCTATGCGACGGTTCAAAGGAAAGGCCTCTATCACATCTATCACAAAGACGTGTAATTTCCACCCCAAGATAGAAACTATCTTCACCCGGGGGTGAAATATTAATTTTTCTGTACGGAGGCGCACTCGTGGCTCTTGTAAGACGGCGAGATCTCAATTGTTTTTCTTCTTGTTTGCCCACCACGCCCTCTTCCTCTCGGATTGCGATTTCTTCCATTCATCCGAGTGAACATATCTCTTCCTGGGTTTTACTTCCTTTTGATGAATCTGACGGAGTTTTTGTTTCAAGGAATTTCTGAGCAAGATATCTGAATTAGAAATTTCAAACTTTAACAAGTCCTTATCCACTTCCACCAGCCAAAGGGGCATCACCTTTAAACCTGGGAAGTATGATAATAGACGGCTGGAGAATCTAGTGACTGGCATTCTGAGGAGGTGGCATAGAAGGTTATTGTCCGTTTCCGGATTACACTTGAGATCTTTTCAGTTTATTTTTCCTTCGTCTTTTCCCACTCAAGTGGGGTCGACGTTCCTGTCAAGTCTTTTCCATTTCCCTCGGTCAAATACGTCCTGTTCCCTTAGATGTTTCTCCCTCAGGTCATCTCGTATACAGTCCCTCCATCTTCCTCTGGGTCTTCCCCTTCCTCTGTCACCTTCCACTACCTTTATTGTCATTCTCTTGCCAAAATATGTCGTCCCTTCTCAAGACATGTCCATACCACTGTAGTCTTCTCTCTTGAACCTTCTTTGATGTCTCCGTCACTTTAATACTGCCTCTTAGTCTCTCATTTCTAATCCTATCGGCTCTGGTGACGCCATAAATTATTCTTCTTAACATTTTCATTTCAGCCACATCCATTGCCTTACAATGTGCCTTAGTTGGTGCCCATGTCTCTGCTCCATAAATCATTGCAGATCTCACTACTGACTTATACACCATTCCTTTAGTCCTCAGGTTTATCCTCCTATCACACAATACACCTGACGTCCGTTTCCAGTTCATCCATCCTACCTGCACTCTGCACTCTGCGGGCTATTGCCATGTCTGAATTGCCATCACTGGACACTGTTGATCCTAAGTAGTTAAAACTATCTACTTTCTTCAAGTCTTGCTCAACCAATTGGATTGTTTCTTCTCCTTGTCCTCCTAGGCACATGTACTCCGTTTTATTCCTATTCATTTTTATCCCTCTGTCTCCCAAAGCTTTTCTCAAAATCTCCAGTCTCATTTCCAGCTGATCCTTTTTGGTGCTACATAACACTATATCGTCTTCGAACATCAGACACCAAGAAGCTTGCCCTCTAACCTCTTCAGATAGGGATGCAACTCAACCTGCCCTGGTATCCAGTCTGTGAGTCCTACACTGCTTCTCATCCGCATTCTAGCATCATTATACTGTACATGTCCTGAATACATACATACATACATACATACATACATATCCCACGTCGTTCTTGAACTGTACTATTAGATGGGTCGGCGAATGAGGCCCTTCCGCCAATTTCTGTCTCTGTACTTCACTTCTTCTGCTTCTTCTTCTTCTTCTTCTCCTTCTTCTTCTTCTTCTTCTTCTTCTTCTTCTTCTTCTTCTTCAATGCTGTCCAAGTCCTGACCCAATTGTTGGATGTCATTTCTCACCATATCTCAAACATGTCCTGAATAAGCCGTACATATTTCCCTGGCACTTCCCTCTCTCTCATACACCTCCAGATTTCTTACCGCGGCACTCTGTCATAAGCCTAGGTCTATTTTTTTTTTGTCGTGTGGCCTCCTCAGGGGCCGAGTGCAGGTCTTTCTATTCGACGCCCGTGGGAGACCTGCGCGTCGGGTTGGAATGGATGAAGATGAATGAAACTGGGCAAGGATGTGGAAGGAATCGGCCGTGGCCTATCAGAAGGTACCATCCCAGCATTTGCCTAGTGTTGAAAATGGGGAAACCACGGAAAACCATTTCAAGGACGGCCGACGGTGGGGCTCGAACCCACGCGTCTACCGAGTCAGCAGAGAGCTTGGTCCCATGACCTAACGCTGCGCTTTAGCCAGCTGAGCCACGGCTGTCGGTGCCTAGGTCTATAAAGACCATATACAATTCCTTCTTCTTCTTCTCCCTATGTTTCTCCATAAGTTGCTGGAGTGCATAAATAGCATCCATTGTTCCCCTCCCCGGCATGAATTCGAAATGTTCATTCCCTACTACTGTTTCTTCTCGGAGTCGTCTATCTATTATCTTCTCCCAGATTTTCATAGTATGCGCCATTAGTTGTATTCCTCTATAGTTGCCACAATCCTGAGTGTCACCCTTCTCCTTGTATAAGGGGATTACTGTCGTATCTCTCCATTCATCCAGAATCCTTTCTTCATGATATATCTGTTGCATCAAGTCCCAGAGCATATCCAACCCTTCCTCGAGACACCTCCAAGCTTCAACAGGGATTTCATCATGACCTGGTGCTTTTCCACTTTTCATTTTCTTCACAGCTGATACCAGTTCGTCTCTCGTAATACCCGTTACCATGTTCTGGGAGGGTACACTCTCCTCAAAAATTGATCTTGGATTTTCCTCATTGAGCAGATGTTCAAAATATTGCCCCCATCTTTTCTTAATACTGCTTTCTTCTAGAGCACCATTCCCTCTACATTCTTTATTTGTCTGACGTGGGTAAAATCTTTTGTTGCCTAGTCTCGTACTCGAGCTATTCTAAACATTCCCTCCTCATTCTTTATTTGTCTGACGTGGGTAAAATCTTTTGTTGCCTAGTCTCGTGCTCTAGCTATTCTAAAAATCTCGGTACTCATTTAAGTTAATTCTAGGTCCTCATACACCGTATTCCATGCAGCTGCCTTTGCTTTTGCCACGGTCTTTTTAGCAGTTTTATTTGCCTGTCTGTAACTCTCTCGATCGTTTTCAGAGCCAGATGAGTCCCATCGTTTTCTGGCACAACTTTTTGCCTTGATTCGGTCTTGCACCTCGTCGCTCCACCACCATATCTCTCTGTCTACCTGGGAACCTTTTCCCGTTGTTTTGCCAAGCACCTCTTCTCCTACTTTCCGGATGGCACCACCATTTGTTTCCCACCATTTCTGTACTCCTTGCACTGGTAATACTTCTTGTAGAACTTTCACTTTGAACTCACTTTTTAACTCTGGGTTCTTCAGGCTCCACCACTTGATTCTTGGCTATGTTCGTTTTATTCTCCTTTATTGGTGCCACTGTACCCCTAGTCGAACACTAACACTCTATGTTGTGTTGTTACATGTTCCCCTAATATAACTTTCCAGTTCTTTATTTCCTTCAAAAGATGCCGTCTGCACATTAGAAATTCTATCTGACTTTCTCTACCACCGCTTTTATAAGTTACCATGTGCTACTCACTTTCCTGGAAAAAGGTGTTGCATATTGCTAAGTCCAATGCCAGAGAAAAATTCACCACTCTCTTCCCTTCTTCATTTCCTGCACCATAACCTCAACCCCCATGGACTGTCTTCAAGAGGCCTTCAACGGCTTAACTGATATGCCCATTCAGATCACCTCCTAGGAACACTCTTTCCCCATCCGGTATACTGACGAGTTCCTTTTCAAGGTCGTCCCAAAAAGCATCCTTCTCTTCATCTATACATCCTATTTGCGGAGCATAGGCACTTATGATGTTGACGCTTCCTTCAAGACCATGTTTTACACTTATTATCCGGTCACTTCTCCTACTGACACTTTCTAGACCTGACTTCAGCTTATTCGAGAGGATAATACCCACTCCATGTCTGCCTTCACTATCAGCTCCACTATACAATAACTTATAACCACATCCTAGTTCTCTGGCCTTATTTCCTTTCCATCTTTCGCTTGCACACATAAGATGTCAACTTTTCTCCTCTCCATCCCTGTCGAACACCTGATTGAATGGGGAAGGGTTCTGAAATCTCGGATCTGAACTTTACTTTGGAAGTTGTATCAGAAAGCGTACTCTGGATAGTCAAGACCAAATTCATGGAGCACTTGGTGAAGAGTTGCTCGGACAATGGAGTCGTAAGCTTTCTTAAAGTCTACGAAGACGATGACGAATGGTCTAGTTCTCAGTTTACGATAAGCGATGGTCGTTTTCAGATTCAGGATCTGTTCAGCACATAATCTGGATTTTCTAAAGACGGCCTGGTACTCGCCTACTTGTGAGTCTAGTTGTTCCTAGGCTCTAGTGAGTAGGGCTTTAGAGAGGATCTTGTAGGTGATTGGAAGGAGTGAAATGCCCCGATAGTTATTGACTTTTCACCTTATTATGAAGCACATGAATAAGAGCTGTGGTCCATTTATATGGTATCTCGGTAGTTTTCCAAATCTGTTGGAGAGTTAGTAAGAGAGGTTCCAGTGCGTTATCGTCCAGGAGCTTCCTGTGTTCTGCGATTACCGCGTCCTCAACCAAGGATTTGTTATTGTTTAGTGAAGTGTTGATCATTCGCAGCTCAGAGATGTCTGGCGGAGAAGAGTCTGGATTAGTTGAAACTGGTTTCGATATTGGAGTGAAAGTCGACTCCGGTGGATCACAGTTGAGAAGGTTTTTAAAGTATGTAGCTAAAATTTGGCAATTACCCTTGTCACTGTGAGCGATCTGGTCGGTGATCGGGTCGCGGAAGCACAAATTAGGAGGATTGTATTTTGTTATATTCCCCAAGAACGTCTGGTAGAAATTTCTGGAGTTATGCTTCTGGAAATTCAACTCGATGTTGGTCAGTTCGTTTTTGTGGAATTGTCTTCTTGCGTTCCAAATAACTCGAGAAGTCCTATTTCTCGTTTCAATGAAGTGTTCGTATTTATTCTCTGTTTTGTGAGATTTCCAGAGAAGCCAAGCTCGTTTTCTGTCATTCAGGGTTTCATCACATTGTAAGTTTCACCAAGGGTGTTTCCATGTTTGAGGCGCAATTTTGAGAGCTGTCCTTACCATTAAAGACTCCAGTCGTTCAAGATATGGTAGGGTTGGAGTGGGGATTTTTCTGAGAATTCTTTCTGTAGTAATTTGAGTTTTTCTGTGTCGGGTCGAATAATTCTGTGTCTGCAACTTTTCCGTGTGTATTTCGGAATGCATTTAAACTTGAATTTGGACACGTAATGTTCCGAGTCAAGATTGGCGCCTCGAAAGACTTTGACATTCTGTATTTCTCTTGAGGATCCGACAGAAATGGCTACATGGTTAAGTTGAAATTCCCCAAGTAAAGTGTTTGGAGATGTCCATGTCGTTTGCTTCCGTGGAACCATCTTAAGCGCCCGTCCCTTGTAGTTAGATATGAAAGAATTAAAACGTATCGGTCATCGGTACCGTGTAGTTGTGTGTTCGATATTGTGGTCATCAGCTCTCTGTTAGTGTTTAAGAAGAGCTTGAGAACATTTTACAAGATTTTAGAAAATTAATTAGTTTTTATGCACATCGCAAACGCCTTGTCATGTGTGTGTAGAGATGTGAGTCACCGCCAAATAACTAGCATCTACCGTTATATCATAGTGGGTCGCAAAGCACAGGATGCGGTCATGGTATTAACATTAGTCTATAGGTTTCAGATATCCTAATACTATCGGTTTCGTGAGAAAATAAGTGTTCATCCAGAAAGGATAATGGAATATCAACAAAAGGAACGCCTGACTCAGGTAAGTAGAGACAATAGTCAATTTTTGTGGGAGGGATTCTGTGTAAAATTTGAGAAATATATAGATTTTGAAATAAACCACTCGGGTACGCTAGCTGGAGCCGCTAAGTGTCTTAACACTAATCTGCGCTTGAGGAAAAGCATTTTATCTATGTAGATAAAGGTAGAGTAACGCCCGTTTGTTATAATAAAGTTAAAAGTGCTCCGGTGATTGTGGGATTAAATGAATTTTTATGTATTTTAAAGAATTTTGCGATATTTTTTTAGAATTTGGGGATTTCTTAGAAAAATATGTTAATGCCAAGTAAATCTTGTTATATTTGTCATCAAACATCAGAGTTTCCACCTAAGTCTATGCTGTAAACTGAAAACAAGTCTATAAAAGAGAAAAGGGAATCCTTAACTAATGTTAAAAGCAAATCCACATGTTATGTAATAATAACAATAATAATAATAATAACTTCAGTTGACCCAAAAAAAACTTTACTCTGCTAGCCTGTAGAAACGGCCAGGGGTTTCGTAACGCACGCGGGTAAAAGGACGTGTTGCTACATAAATAAATACGTAAATAAATAAATAAATAAATAAATAAATAAATAGTAATTAAATACTATTCATAATGTTGAATTTTGGGCTGATGCCGTGTTTTATTATATCAAATTCAACGCGTTTCGAAAGAAACCATATCTTTCTTCGTCAGGAATAATCCTACGTCGGTACAACATACGGACTGTATTTGGAACTTCTGTTAAGATGAGGCAACTCCTGCGACCAACCAAGGACAGATTGCCTAAATTGCAACAACCGAGTATCTACAGAGTTCCCTGTACTTGTGGCAAGATTTACATCCGACAGACTTCGAGAATAATATGCACTCGCATTAAGGAACATAATAGATGTATCTGGCTCATTCAACCTGATAAATCAGCTGTTGCTGATCATGCATTAACACCTGGCTATGATGTCATGTTCCAAGGAGTGAATGTTCTTGCCCGTATGAAGCAATATCGTCCCGGAATCATCCGGGAGGCGGTTGAAATACGTAAACACCCAGATAATTTCAACCGCGACACCGGCTACAATCTCAGTGAATCCTGGCTACCTATTATCTGAACCCTGAGAAAGTAATACACTGCTGCTTTTCGTTGTCCCAAACATGGACCTATAGTGGCGTCCATCTTTGGGCACCTTTTATAGATTCTTTGTTGCTTTCTCTTAGCAATCATTTGTTGTATTCCAGACTATTCCTGACGAAGAAAGACATGGTTTCTAGTTAGGTCGTTTGTCAAATTTAAAAAAAATTACTTCCTCTAGTAATAAAGGGTAAGATTCAAATATCTAGGAGAGCTAATAACAAACAATTTAAATGAGAAAGCGTCAATTCAAATAAGAACCAACAAGTTATCTAGGGCACAAAAATTAACATGGGAAACTTACAAAAAGAAATGCTTATCAATTAATGCAAAAATTAAACATTACAATACAGTCATAAAACTGGAAGCCACATATGCAGCAGAAACATTATTCCATCTAAATGAACATTCTAAAACCGACAGATTACAGAAGATCGAAAGGCGAATTGGAAGAACTTGTATCAATAAAGGATATAAAAAAGATGGGCAATGGCGAATAATACCTAACAATATGGTCTATAACAACCTAGAACCCATTACTGATACCATGTGAAAGAAAAGACTAGGATTCTTTGGGCACATCATGAGAATGCCAGATTCACGTCTTCTAAAACAACTAGTGCAGTACAATCTTGCTTCAAAAAACACAACAACTGGATGCCGATGGTTAAAGAAATCAGAGAGGACTTAAAAGAAATTGGCCTAACAACAGAAGATGCTGCAAATAAGAAAAGTTTAACTACAGCACTTAAAAATATGACGTTTCATTTTCCACTCACAAAGAAGAAAATTCCTACAAGAATATTTTCCGCCGAAGAACGGGCAAGACGATCAATACGCATGAAGAAGTACTGGGAGGACCGCAAGGCTCGTACAGTTCCTACAAGTCGACGAACTAATGGTTGGGTAAAGTGATCCTTTGTGGTCTCAAAAGAAGAAGAAGAAGAATAAAGGGTTTACGCGTTTTCATTCAACCTGTTATATAACATTATCCAATAATTGGTTTCGGAAACTCAAGTCAAAAACCTAGAAGTTAATTCAAAGGTGTTCAAACAAAATGTACTTGTTTAAATTCTTACAGAGCTGTTTACCAAGTAAAGATATTTCATTATTATTATATTATTATATATAATATTTGCAAATGAGGGTAATTCCCCGGTGGCAAATTGTACAAATACAGAAATACAGAAAATCACCAACAATAACATCAAACCCCATATACACAATTAGCAATTTAGGAACTATAGTAATTCATCATCATTATCTTCCTAGCGTTTGTCCCGCTTTGGAGCAGGGTCCGCTACTTCACATGCCAAACTCCATTTTTGTCACTCAAGGGCATCATGCGGATACAGATTAACTTGTCGCATATCTTCTCTAAGGCGATCAAGCCACCTCTTCTTATTGTTAGGTCGCCCACGAGGTCGTTTACCATCCGGGTTGAGGCACAAGGCAGTTTTAGCCACAGATTGTTCGTGACGACGTATGACGTGGCCGTACCAGCGTAGACGAGCCTCCCGCATTTTATCCTGTATGGGCGCAACTCCCATCCTCCCTCGCACATCGCAATTCTTGGTATGGTCAAGTCTCGTCAGACCAAGCACCGAACGAAGCATGCGCATCTCCATAACATGCAGGGCTTGCTCGTGTTTAACAGAGGCCGGTCAGCATTCAGAACCGTAGAGGGCGACTGGGCGCACGACGGTCTAGTAAATCTTAGCCTTAAGATAGGTTGGTATCCTGCGGTCAAAGAGGACTCCAGTTACCTCCCTCCATTTGAACCAACTGGCACTCACACGAGCTCGGGCATCAGGGAGGGTGTCACCATCTGAACGAGTCACGGAGCCAAGATACCTGAATTGGTCGACTCTTTGAAGATCTTCACTACCTACAAGGATGTTGCCAGGCGTAATTACACCGTAGTATTTCCACAAAATTTCAATCTTCTCTTAAACACATCAATATGTTTGGGGAAAGGCTCTAAGACTGAGGCAGGTGATGAATTCCAATTATCGATACCACGGTTAATGAAAGAATATTTCCCATAATTTGTACGCTGTGGTCGGACCTTGACTTAATGTGGATGATCTGCCCTGCTCAGGTAGGTGGGATTTCCCAGACGTTTGCTTAGTTCTCCCAATGCTGGCCGATTAGTGTAAGTGTTAAACATAGCGTATAGTCTGGATTTCGTCCTTCAATCTTCTAGAGATTCCCACACAAGTTTTTCTATCATTCGAGTTACACTACTTCTAGGATTAAAATCGTTGAGCACAAACCTAGCAGCCTTCCTTTGTACCATCTCCAGCTCATTGATGAGCCCTACCTGATGTGGGTCCCAAACCGCTGAGCCGTATTCCAAGATTGGCCTCACCAGGGTCAAATTTCTTCTTCTTTTTTTTTTTTTGCGGTAGAGCTACTGCCTTTTAATACCCGCATTACAAAACGAAGTGATTTCTACGCTTTGGAGACGACTCAACCCACATGAGTACTCCATTTCATATCATTCCTTACACGGATGCCCAAATATTTGCACGAGTCTTCTTCTACAAGTATTTCCAAGTCGATATTATATTGAAAATCATGCTTTCGCCCTCTCCCTATTCTCATGAGACTACTCGTATTTATCTTCATTTTGTTGTCAACTGCCCTTTTATGAACCAGGTTGAGGTCGTTTGTAACTAAGCGTTGTCTTGTGATGTTTGAATTTTTCGGTATATTACACAATCACCCGCAAACAATCGGCAGTCACTTTGAATCCCATTTGGTAGGTCGTTAATAAGTGCCAGAAATAACAGGGGCCCAATAACACTACCCTGAGGGACACCTGACGTGATCAAAATGTCCTCCGAGAATACATTACCTAACCTTTTGCGAGCGACAAGTCAAGAACTCCTGAATCCATCAATTTACTCTTTTATCAATCTTCGTTGCTGCCAATTTACGGAGTAGTATGTCATGTGAGACGACATCAAATGCCTTCGCAAAATCTATAATTACAGCGTCAACTTGCACCCCCCCCCCCCCCCTGTCAAGCGAGTCATTAATATCCCGAAAGAGTGAAAACATTTGGCTGTCACATGAGTACCCTTGTCTAAATCCATGTTGCCTCCCATTAAGCCATGATAACTTTCCCCACTGTTCCCTTAAGTAATCAGAAATAAGGTGCTCCATCAGTTTACATATGATGGATGTGAGGCTAACAGGCCTATAGTTTCCCATTACCAATCTGTTCTCTCCCTTGAATGTTGGAACTATTGTAGTCCTTTTCCAGTCTTCGGGTATTTGTGTGTTATTAATTGATACATTGAACAGCACCCCCAAGTATCGCCCAATGGCTGTACCTCCCAGTTTTAGCACATCTCCACAAATATTGTCTGGGCCTTTCGATATATTTCTACGTAGCTTTATAATTATTGCTAGAATCAACGATTGGTTTAATCGGAAAGGTGGGCTATCAGAAACATAGTTAAGGTCCAACACACAGCTATTAAATTTATTAGAACACACTACCATACCATATATGTAATTCATTAGCAATTGCCCGTTTCTCAGTAATCAATTCACCATCTCCAGACAGTGTCGTAGACAAATCATTGGAATTTCCCTTCCGCCTTCTAACGTAGCCTAACTATAAAAAAATAACCCATCACCCCCTCCCCCCAATTAAGTTCTGCATGTAATTATCGCGAGCAACCTTCTTTTTGAGGACTAGCTCTTTCGATAATAATTTAAACTTTAGCATATGCTCGTAACTATCGTGTCGTTTGTTATAAGCTTTCCTTAATTTCCTTTTGAGTCCCCTGATTTCCCTTGTGTAATATTCCGGATCCGGGTTTTGCTTCAGTAATTTAAACGGCACGGATTTCTGAATAGCACGATCTAAGATATATAGAAAATTTTCCCACAATATATTTATATGACACCCCTCCGACGCCCATCTTACAAATGACCCATTCATGTAATCCTGAATTTTCTCTGATCTGCTCTGCTGTACTGAAATATTTTAACTGCGTCGACGGAGTCAAGCATTGGAGTGCCACTGTGTCTAATATTTAGTTCAACACCGGAGTGGTCACAAATTCCAGGAACTTTCATACAACTATTATACCGCGCCACAGGTCATACTAAATGAACATCTAAAGTATTATTCCCTCTCGCGTGGAAATCAAGCACCTGGGAGAAATCTCCCTCCCTAACTAGCTTGTTTGCTGCAAGTTGAGCTTGGCTACCACTAGTTGAATTACCGGACCAGTTCACACATGGCAGAGTTAAATCGCTGGTAACTATAACATTATTTTCCATAGATTTACCCGTACAGGTGATGTCATGAAGGGTATCCAGTAGAGATAAGTTGCCCTTTGGTGCTCGATACGCCCCTATCACCTGAAGAGAGTTTAACTTTGCTTCATCCAAGACTTCTACACATAGCAGCTCCCATATTGGCCCATTTTAAGCAACTTACGATGTCCCTACGAACGCAAATAAATAAACCACCACCTCTCTTACCTCGGTCTCTTCTGTACATTAGACCTACGTAGGTACCCTGAATTATTTCATTACTATTTACATCCTCATATAACCAAGCTTCAGTGGCTATGAAAACGTCTGGTGAATATGTTTCTACTAGATTCCAAAATTCTATTATTTTATTCCCTATACTCTGACAATTAACCTGCAGCAATCTTAGACTCTTACCTCCATTTCGACGTTTCTGCAATCGCTTCTCCCGCTCGTGACGACAGCGTTCCTCCGGTCCAGCTTACCCTAGGTAACTGCTAGTCCGGAGTTTGTGATAAATAAATTTCAATTATTTGTTCGCGAAAACTCAGATCAGCAAAATCTAAAAATAAAAGATCATAAAAATTAAAAAAATACTACATGCATTAATTTAAATCCTGAATCAGGTTTCTATGATTATTAATTTGAGAAAACTTGGTTCAATGACTGTGTAGTTTGGTTATTTCGCGAAATCTAAAAATGAATAATTCATGGATAGGGGAATGTAATCTAGAGTAAAACAAGCCCTTTGGTATATTCCTTCTGAATATACGTTTCAACGTTAAGTATCCTTGCGCCCACCTTGGGTTTCTTTGATTTTTTACTTTCCATCAATTCTTTCTTCAGTGCAAACCACTAACATACTTTTTTGCTTTATCTCTTATTGTGCATTCTCTCATGTCTTTCGAAAGTGTGTTCTAGCGTTCGAGATATTTTCTCTTTGCTAAGCTGCAGTTTCAAGCCTCTCTACAGCGCTTCATACGGCAAAGCGCTGAATTTAATGGTTCTCAACTGCTTATGAAGAATTCATACAAGTTCAACTCATCTCTACCAGAGGGCAACTTTCTCGCCTTTACTCTATGAACTATACCTTTTGGACTACACCTCAAGAAAGAATTTTCTTAGTTGCATTGACTTTCTCTTTCATATGTTGTCATTCTCTGTGTCTCACGTCATACTTTCCTGTCCCTCCTTTCCTCTCTTCTGCTCGTCGCTAACTCACTCGAGATTCAATCTGTCAGTCTGCGCTTGTGCTACGAACCTGCTAGATAGTCACTCCAGATGGGGGTCTTTCATGCATCTTACGATGTTTTAAATATTCAAATTTGTCGCCATGACATACAAACCTTTTAACGGCCGGCTGTGAGTGTCTACATCCATCACTATGACAAGATAAGAACAGATTCAGTGGTTTTAAACTATCATTTTGACGGATCCTGTGTAAATTCTAAACCTGAACATTTAAAAAAACTATTGAATCTCGTCTTCAAAATTTGAATATTTATGCAAGTCATATTCATTTAAACGGCTTCCTTCGTGGGATTTAACACCTATGAAATATTGCAATTTATGTCTGGGTGCGTCGAGGGATCTCCCCATAAATTCTGTCAAACATACAGTAAATGAATGGGGCAGCGTGGGAATATTCAAACACACTGTTAAATGCAATAGCCAACCAACGTGGGAACATTGAAAACTACTGTCAACTTCAAGTAACCTAGCATCCGTGAAATTTATGCTGAACTACATAATCAACTAGGACATCTATCTATAAAGTTCTAGAAACATTCTCTTCTTTTCAAAGTTTGTGACGTCACAGCGAAACATACTTGCGCAACATCTAACTGTCAAATTGAAGCTCTCTGCCAAATACTGAAATATTTGTTAGAATCATCACCTAATTCAAACTGAACTATAATCTCTCTACAAGAAAGTAATTCACCCCATCAATAGTAACTTTTCTCTACTTCAGAACTTTTACTCCCGTTCTAGAACTTTTAGTGCATCGAGCCTCAAAACAAGTTGGTTTCCGTATAAGTTTCGCAAGATACAATAAGGCCTGGACAATAGTGAAAAACACTCTGCTTTCCTCACTTTCCCCATTACTCCACTTGCTAACAAATCTAGCATAGGAACCTTCCGTATTTTTTTTTTTTTGCAACATGGAAGTTACATCAAAGTGGTGTCTTCTCCTATTAGAATTTAGCATCAAATTTCCCTCTGCCTCAATAATCTAGTGGTTATAACCCAACCCCGTGTGGGTGCGGGTTAGAATACACCCACGGTATGCCCTGCCACTCGTAGGAGGCGACTAATAGGCCCGACATGGCCGAATAACTTGCCAGTTTTTGATTTGTTCAGACCCCCTGTGGATGGGGAGGACAGAATTCATCCACGGTATCCCCTGTCTGTCGTAAAAGGCGACTTAGAGGGGGCCTTATAAAGGTCGATTTTGGTTTTCTGGTCCCAGCTCTGGTTTGACCAATAGAAATAAACATGCATGCTGTTAGGGGAAGGGCCACCAGCCTGGCCATCTGGCCAGAAAGCTTAGACGGTATGCCCCATCTATCCTACAGTAGTATCCGCCTTACAACGAAGGTCCCTGCATGGCCGAATACTGGAGCTGCATAAATCCTGTGCATGCCGAGGGGGAAGTGCCTGTTCGAGGCACTGGGACCCCGGGCAATATCTGCTATGCCAGGTAGGTATTGCCTTGGCTGAGTGGCGCCCACAGTGATAGCCCCCGTTCGGAGTGGGTAGTATTCGGGGAGGATTTCGTCCGGGATGCCATCAAAGCGATCACGGACACCTGCACAGGGTGGCACCCTCAAAAAGCCGTCTCTTGAGTGTCGAGCTAATCCCAAGGTGTATACGCCTTGGGATGAAGCCTTTAATAGAAGATTCCCCGCTGATAAGTCTCCTCGCTACCTGGTAGCTACGAGGACTGACGGGGGTGATTTTAAACTAGTAAAATCAATAATTTTTTCTGAGGAAATCGAGAGGAAATTCGGGGACCTAAGCGGGATTTCCAAGCTCCGGAACGGTCAGCTGCTGCTGCACACCGTTGATCGGAAGCAAACCGAAGCGTTGCTGGAATGCACGCAATTCGGCGAAATTCCCGTTAAGGTCTCAAAACACGAAACGCTGAATGAGGTCCGAGGAGTTATTTTCCATCGTGACCTCATTTTAAATAGCGATGCGGAATTGTTGCGGGATCTGGGGAAGAGAGGCGTCACCAAGATTAGGCGCATCACCCGAAAGATTGGAGAGAACAGCGTTGATACCGGCGCTTTTATTCTCCATTTTGAGGGTGATGTAGTACCTAAGCAGGTGAAGGTCACATCGTACCACTGCGATGTTCGACCGTACATCCCTCCACCTATGCGCTGCTATCAATGCCAGAAATTCGGGCATGTTTCCGCCAGGTGCACTGCCAAGGCCGTGTGTAGAGAGTGTGGCAAGGGGACACATGAGGGTGAGAGGTGTACTGCCAAGGAAGCCACTCTCCACGATCGAAGCAGTGCCCTGAGTTCTGTAAGGAAGCAAAAATTCAAGAAATAAGAACTCTTGATAGGCTTTCATATCACGACGCTCGCAAGAGGTAACGTGATATGAATGCCCCCCGAATTTCGGGTATCGTTTGCAGCTGCAACGACGCCCTCATTCACCCCTGCCGCATCTTTACCGAGTGTAGTACCCTCGACGCCCGTATTTTCAGCAGTACTAAAATCACCCCTCGCTGTACCAGCGAAACATGTCAGCCCGAAGGAGGTACAACAATCCTCTTCGGCCCAGCAAAAGAAGGCGCTGGTTATACCATCTAAACCGGCGCAATCGGAGAAGAAGTCATCTTCTTCTCCGAAACGGTCGGCGAATAAGTCTTCCCCAGTTAAAGGGGGAAAGAAGACTTTGCCGACCAGGGCTGGTCCTTCTTCCAGCCCACCTAATACGAAAAATATAGGGGAGAAGAGGGAGACTGTTCGTGGCCGTCTCTCTCGCCCTCCTGCTGACGGGGTGGCTACTGTCTCTGCTGGCCTTTCCGCTCCCACTACCACCAAGGGAGCGAAGCCTGCTGAAGCCAAGCCCGTCCATATGGAGGAACTCCCCTATAGAAAAGAAAATAGATCGGCGGAGGAGAGTGGAAAGGTTCAGCGCCGTTTCTCTTCCTCTCCTAAAGGCAGGGCTGCTCACGTATCTGCTGGCCATCCTGCTCCCACCACTATCAGTGGAGCGGTGCCAGCAGGAGCGACCTTGTTTTATAAGGACCCGGCGTCTGTGGGGAAAGGACCATCTACTTCCCCAAATCCACGTCAGCGCCGATCCAAGAAGAAATCTCTTCGGGACGTGTCGGAGACAGACATCCAGTCTTCGGACCGGGAGAAAGTCCCTCGACACCGCTCTCTCTCTTCCCCAAGAGCGAGACTCGTGAGGTCCGACGACGACCGCGCGCAACCTAAGAGAGCGCCCGCTCCATTTTCTTCGTCTTCGGAAGGAGATGTGGAGATTGAGGTGTGCTCTCCTGCCCCATCATCTCCAACTAGAGATGGGGAAGGGTGGCAAACGGTCAAGCATAAGTAGAAGACCCACTTCTACTTAAGTCCACACCATGGCACTATTACAATGGAACTGTAATAGCTATTCTGTTCATCTCGCTGAGTTACGACAATTAATATCTTCGTTTTCGGCAACCATTGTCTGTCTTCAGGAATCCAGGTTTCGTCCTGGACATGAGACAACAATGTGTCACTTCAAACTCTTCTCTAAAGACCGGGTGGACGCTGGTGGCGTCTGCATTCTCGTCCACTATAGCTTCTTTAGTGAAGAGGTGCCGTTGCGTACTCATCTAGAGGCAGTTGCAGTTCGTACTTCGTTGCCAGTAATGGCAACAGTATGTAACGTGTACATCCCGCCTGATTCTCAGCCGGATTACGACCTGCTGGTGGATCTAGTCTCTCAGCTCCCCCCTCCTTTTCTCCTTCTGGGAGATGTTAATGCCCACAACACCATCTGGGGCTCCGCTACCACTAGCGGTAAAGGGAGTGATTTTGAGAGGCTGATCAGGCGGCTGGACCTGTGTCTGTTGAACACAGGGGAACCTACGCACTTCTCTATTGCACACGGTACTTATTCAAGTATCGATATTACCCTGTGCAGTCGTGCGCTGGTTCCCCTGCTACAGTGGGGTGTACAAGATGACCTTTGTAATAGTGACCATTTTCCAATTATCGTTACTCTTCCGAACCAGAGAGCCATCGAGTTACCAAGTCGATGGCTTCTCCGTCGGGCTGATTGGCCAACTTTCACGGCACGTGCGGTGTTTGCCGAAGATACCTTTGGGAGTGTCGACGATCATACCATTCACATAACGAATGGTATTTTGGATGCTGCTGAGGAAACAATACCTTCCTCATCCGGCAACTCACGCCGGAAGCTTGTCCCTTGGTGGACAGCCGAGATTGCAGCAGCCATTAAAGATCGTCGACGTGCTTTCAAGTGCTATCGGAGGCAAAACACTATGGCCAACCTTATCACCTTCAGAAGGATGCGTGATAGAGCCGATATCTGATTCGGGAGAGTAAGAAAACGACGTGGGAAAAGTATGTGTCGTCCATGACGGCGCATACTCCTTCATCTCAAGTGTGGACTAAGCTTCGTCGGATCTCCGGACTCCCGACATCACTATCAATACCCGGAGTGTCCATCAATGGAGACATCATCACGGACCATCTCGCCATTGCCAATGGCATTGGCTCGCACATCTGCGATGTATCCTGCTCCGGGAGTTACGATCCTACATTTCTGAGTCTGAAGCGGGAGGCAGAGACTCACCCCTTGTCCTTTGCCACTGCTGCTTCAGAGTCCTATAATCTACTGTACCCGATATCCTGATAGTAGGCTGTCAGATATCCGCCCCCTCAATCGGATTGCCAATAATCAAACGCACCGGCACAGCTACATCAATGAAAATGGCACTGACAGATACTATCGAGATTAGAGCACAATAGTTAACAAGAAATTATTGTGGAACACACCAAAATATACGGGGGTTCATACTTACCTTTACTTACCTCTTAAATTTATCTCGGGGACTGGGTTGTCAACTGGATCACTTAAAGTATGCCCACACAATAACCTCCACCATGATATTTAAAATGAACCAGAACGAAGACGAGAAACTTTAAACTGCACAATAATTTATTTCACATAAAGAATGATATTAACAAAAATGAAAACAACAAAATCCACGTGGCAATCAGAAGCCATCGACCACATAACCATGTCCTCCTGTAGGACCTGTATTCTCTACATATAATGTTTCAGCTTTCTCAAGCTCATAGCAACGTAAAAATAATAATGCATTGGGAATGGAAACGGGATTTGGGATGAGACACATATATCAATTGTTTTGCGTGTTTATATACTTCACATTTTATTTATAGCCACAAGGCTATTATGGAACGTCCTTGGCCTCTGTAACACAGTTGTCCGGGCCAGCTGCAATGCACCTGCATCGTCAAAGTGGACACCTGTTCGTTCAACCCTAGCATAAGCGTGTTACCTCAGAGCTTGGCTCTCCTTTTCAAAACACGTAAATATTCACATCTCAACTGAAATATTATCACGCAAATGTCTTACATGCTTCATTCAAACACCAGTGGATTACTCCAACAATCCCAAATCATGTTTAATTGTTCAAACCACTTGCTTAATTAGCGTTGTTTAGAGTATTAAAAAAACTCTAAATGTTAATAACTAAAGTTTATTAATTATTTATAACAATAATAAATTGTTTATAACAATGTCAAATGACAATTGAAAATTTTATACACGCCTGTATTAATCACTATCATTTCAAATTATTTAACAAAGATATTTACAAAATTATTTTACAATATTATATTGTTTATATTATTCATACAAGAAGTACATTAAACCACACGTTTATCCGGTTGATAATTACTCAAATCGTGATGATATAATCGACCAATGAAGGTTAGTTATATTTAACTGTCAAATTCAGGTTTAATAAGGTTTAATAATAATTATTAATATTTGTGACGGTAACCTCCATTCAAAATCTTTATCTCAAATTATTTAACACTCTTGTTAATTTTAACAGTATCTTCATATGAATAATCTTTCAAAGAACCAGAACAATACAATCAGCGAGAAAATACTTCGCTCAAGATGCACAAAGTTACACAACAATTGGCCCAAAATTCATCATTTATCTTCACATATATGGCATAAAAATCTTCCAAACTACACACAAAAATCATCCACTTATAAATTCATCAACTTCATTAATTATTGTGGGAACCTCCTTCATTATTCAAGGGCATTATTCAACAGCGACTTTTACACGTCCACTGAACTAACGATTATACATCCATTGTTCCTCTTTAAAAATTCTTATATTCATCAATTGTAATAATGACTGTTATTATTTAACCTTCGTGGGTTTCATTCATGAATCGATATGAAGTAAAAATTTGCCAATCACAAATAAATTTAATAGCAAATACGATTAGACACTCCTGCCTGGTCTATCAAAATTGAGATTAATATCTTCAAAGTAACGCAGTATAAAAATACTATCTTCAATCAGAGTTCAACTAAACTGCATGAATAGTCGAATAGAATACAATTAGATTGTGGAATGCAAACATTATTGTTCCAATCTATAATTGAGAAAAACTCCTATCAAATGTTCATTACTATAGTGTATTCAATAAATTGTAATCAACGTTCATATTTCATAAAATTGTCCATAATGCAATGATAAATGTCTATGTTGCAATCATGTTCATAAGACGACTAGTATTTCAAAGATCGTCGATATCGTAATAGATTTTAACGCTCTAAAATCATTTAATTATTCTTCTTTCTTGAGGATGACAGAAAATTGGTCAAAGTAATTTACTGAATAGAATTACTTTAATAAAATGACACGCTGTCTGAATTCAAATCTGCCATAGCAAATCGTTAACTTTACAGTCAAATCGTGACTACAAAAATATGCAAATTACTGAAAGAATCTAAATTATCAGTCTCAACTGATCCAAAATTATTTAAGTATGCCAATGACATAGCAATGTCTCAACAAATCGAAGAAAAAGGCATAAATCATCGAAGTGTACTGAGTACAGAAATATTAATCAAGAAAATGGGGCAAAAGATAGGACAGAAAATATGGGAAAATGGTTGCTCAGATATCGCTACAAGACTCAAATAATACAAGAAACGTTCACGACTACCTTATCTGTTGATTGAAGTTCTAGAGGAAAGTTTTCAAAGAAAACTGCTGTTGGTTCCATTTCACCAGCGTAAAGATGTGCTCCGTCCTCGAACCTGGAATCAGCGTCCTCGGAGAATCGAACTGCTTCCTCCTCCGAAATTGCACTGCTCCGTGGATACGAAAAACATCCTTCTGGCAAAACTCTTCTTTGTGCGCCGGGACAACCCTGGCCTCTCTTGAAAGTTCCCTGAAGTTCTTGCAGGAATTAGCCATGAAATTTATTGTAGTTATTTCCGCAGAAATATTCATAGTTGTGGAGTATGAAAATATTTCCACTGTTGTCTGGCATAATTAAGCGATGGATTCACGATGCATGAGTGTAGTTGGATGTTCACTACATGCTCGCTTTTGTAGAAAGACGATTAACGAAGTTCCATGCTGTTATTTCACTCCAATCAATATATGTCCCAATTGCATTAAAGCCTTAGCCTTCCATCTCAACTACTGTTATAATCATCGAAAGCACTGCAAGATTATAATGTTCCATAGTCGAATGTATCGTTGTAATACCAAACGTATTCTCCAATATCACTGTTGCACTCCACGTGTCAGCCGTAGTGTATAATGTAGAATTTTAAAAGTGTTTCTCATGTGGCGAGAAAATCACTTTTGTTGGCAGCCTTAAAGTTCCAATATCTTTCGAAGTATAACTGTGAAATTGTTCAAATCTTCTACACACCTCAATGTTATACTGTCCAATAGAATTATAATACAGGCTGAAGTTAGCGCTTGATATCTTAACTGGTGGAAACGTTAATGTGAGCGTTTCAACTTCCCCTAGTTTCGAGCAGCGTAAAATGGAACTGCTCCGAGTTCGTTCGATGCGCCGGGCTTTAACCACGCTAAAGTCAACTTACTTCACTGAATCACTTGAAAATAACTATATATCACCAGAAATATATATGCGATCTGACATATGAGATCTGAGTATGAGTTCTGAGAGCTCCTCTCTCCTGTGCACGACCTTTTATTAACTTCTTAAGGGGCGTATCCATCCCTTCCATAGCCTGTTGCTGCGTCATTGCTAGAAGTTTTAACTTTGGCTATACTTGACGGATTTTCAAATTTCAAAAACTCAAAATTAATTTCTTCAAAATTCCAAATCAATGCCATCACTGAAAATAGATTTCCACAAATCTGCATGCCAAAAGTAATCAAATATCGTAGTTTCAGCAATCTCCGTCTTCCTTCCGAACTATCGTTCATTGGTTCGAGTCTCTCCTCCAATAGCGTAGCTTCTTCCTTAGCACAATACCTTGTTTCCTGCGACTGCGTCGTAAATCTCGGATCTTTCTCGAACAAAATCATGACGTCACCAAGAATCTCAGCTCAATCAGCCTACTTGCATGAAATCTGCGTCATCCGTGCCTACGTCATGAATATCCACGTCACAACTATGACATTCATAACTTTACTCACATTTGCCAATACAGCCATCGTGGTCTCAATATAATTCAATTTCCGGGGGCATTCTCCCTTCACCACGTTTTAAAAACAGTTGCAAATTGTTTTTAAACTCTGTGTTATAAATATCTCAATTCACTTGAACACGAAATTGAATTATTATTCGCTTACTCTTGGATAATATTTCTTCAAGTTCCCAGCATTGAACTTGCCATAAAGGACATTATTCTCATCATCGTATAGTTCATAACAGTTGTTTCCATAGGCATTCGTAATTCTGAACGGACCCATGAACACTATTCCAAACTTGGGATAGATTTTCTTACCCACGTCAGCCTTGACAGGTCTGCGTAATAATACCAGATTTCCAATTTCTAAGGGAGCACCAAAACGTTTTCCAGCTACTCTTTTCAGTCGTTTTTGTGCTGCTTTCTGGAGTTGTTCCTTCTCTCTGTCTATTCTCCGCTGCCTTCCTAAGTCGGGATCTCTAGGAACGTGGTTGAACAGATTATCCCACGGCCTTTCTGGGTTTCTTCCTAGATGAAGTCTCATTGGCACCTCTCCTGTGCTCTCCTGCACTGTAGAATTTAGACATTCCTCAATAAGGGGTACAAATCTCACCCAACCAGAATGATCATTCGGACAGAAAATTCGACAGAATTTCGAAAATTCAGCCATATATCTTTCCGAAGAATTCGATTCCGGATATCGCACGCTTGAAAATATGTGCTTAATACCAAGCCTTTCCATATCTGCAGCAAATTCTAAGGATGTAAACTGAGCTCCATGATCCGAAAGTAGATATTCTGGTTTACCAGCTTTTGGAAATACAGCATGTTCCAGTCTGCTTACAACGTTCCTCGTGTTAGCTTTTTGCATGGGACTCATTGTTACAAATTTTGAGAAGACATCCACGGTAACCAACAGATACTGATTACCCTGGTATCCCTTCGGACAAGGACCAAATATGTCTGTCGCCATGAGTTCATTCGGTTTAGAGGGAATCATCGCCTTAGGTTTTCCTTTCAATAGAGCGGAAGCATACTTTGCTCTTTGACATTTATCACATGAACGAATGACATTAGCAATGCTGGAGCGCATGTTAGTCCAAATAAACCTCTCTTTGAGAGTATCAAGAGTTTTATCTAAACCCGCATGTCCAGTTGCGTGATGAGCTACCCACACTAAATTGACAACAAGTTTAGGTGGCACGACTATTCGAAGCTTTGTATGCGCAGAGTCAGCATACTTACATACGATGTCTCCACTCAAGACAAAGTGTCGTGAATCTCTCTGTGTAGCTGCATAGTCAACATCAGTATTGTCCATGTAACCCTTAAGGAACCTGTACATTTTCCTGATTGGAGCGTGTCTCTTCTGTGACACACCGATTCGGGCTAACCTCCTAACGGTCTCTTGATCTTGCTGCTCCAATTGTACATGGTGTATCTGCACATTTTTGATAGGGTTACGTGATAAAGCATCAGCCAGTAAGTTATCTTTCCCAGGCTGATGGACAATAGTGACATTAAACTGTTGGGTGAACAAAGCCCAACGTGTCAATCTATCACTAGACATGTCAGTTTGCAGCATAAACTGAAGTGCTTTGTGATCTGTAATAATGATAACCTTATGTCCCAGCAACATTTTTTTCCAAGCTTGCAAAGCTGTTACAAAAACTAACGCTTCTAGTTCTGTCGTAAAGTAATTTTCCTCGTGTTTCTTTAACTTCCGACAAGTGAACGCAATGTAGTGCTTGTTGCCTGCCTCGTCTTTTTGGTATAAGACTGCACTAATGCCTATTCTTGATGCATCAGACTCTATATAGAATACCTTCTCAAAGTCTGGGTACTCCAGTTTGACGTTGTTTCTGAGCATCTCCTTTGCTTTCTCAAAAGCCTCATCTGCTGCGGTACTCCATTTCCATCTATTATTTTTCTTGAGTAAATCATACAGAGGAGCCATAATTTCAGAGTATCTCGGACAGTGGCTGCTAATGAATTGGCAAGCGCCTACAAATTCTCTGACTTGTTTCACCTTAGTTGGCTTTGGGAATCTTGTGATCGCATCTACTTTCTGCATGTTTGGATGATATCCATCTTTATCAATGGTATGTCCCAAGTAATTGATCTCCTTCTTCAAGAATTGACATTTTCCAAAATTGACCTTGATATTGGCCTCCCTTAAATTTTCAAACAACTTTCTCAAGTGCACTACATGTTCTGCGGCGTTGGGTGAAGATACAATTAAATCGTCAATGTAGCAGATTACATTTTCCTTTACTTCGTCAGTGAGCTTGCTATCGAGTGCTCGAATAAGTGCTGGTCCACTGTTGACCATTCCAAAAGGCATTCTCACAAAGACCCATGACGTCTGGTCAAATAGGAATCCAGTGTACTGCATACTTTCTTCCTCCAGTTGAAGTTGGTAAAACGAAGATGTCAAGTCAAGAACACTGAAACATGCTCTCCCTTTGAACTTTCTAAGCAGATCTCTGATCTTAGGTGGTCGGTCATTTTCTGGAAGAATCTTCAAGTTGATGGTCCGAGCATCGAGACAAAGACGTATCTGACCATTACTTTTCTTCACTACAGTGATGGGGTTTATGTAAGACGACGCCTGTTTTTTAATAATCCCGTCTACCTCCTTTTTTCTGATCAACCCTCGTACTTCTTGATAGTATTTCTCAGGTATGGGGTATATTCTCTTTTGGTAAGGGGTTTCATCGGTCAGCCTTATCTTATACTTATAGTCTTTAATCAATCCAGGCTTTTCATCGAAAATATCTTGGAATTCCTTTATCAAATCCTCAAATTCCCCCTGAATTTCTTCAAATCTTTCAGTTTTTCTACTGGGTATTTCTGTTGTATTCTCTACGTCGTTAATAATGGTATGTAAAATTTCTTCCCTAAGGTCTATCTCCAGACTGTTTTTCACGTCCTGTTCTTCGATCTCTTCTGTGATCCTGTACCCATCATTAAAGCTAATACTTCTATTCTTCATATCAATAATGGCTCCAACCTTCGATATAAAATCGATTCCTAGCACAATATCGAAATGGATCTTGTTAACCACAATGAAGATCTGTTCATAATTCCTTCCATTAATTTCAAAGTTCAACAGCACTTGGATCTTGCATTTCACTGCCTTGTCTTGGAAAATTCCTCTCACTTTGACGGTAGAAACTGGTAAAACTGTCATGTTTTCTCCTTTCAACAGACTTTGATAGCATTCATCAGAAATGATAGAAATAATTGCACCAGTATCCATAAGAGCTTTATACTGTTGGCCATCTATCAGTACAGAAATAATAGGTAATGCACATGGTCTTTCCTCTTTGACGATTCCCCTCTCTTCTAATAAATCCTCATCAGTTACTTCGTAAATTTCGTTAATGGTAATCAGGTGTGGTGTGGCAATGTATTCATAGTTTCTCACTGTCGTTGAGAAATCGGCGTTTTTTTTGTGTTACCAATCTCAAAGTTCCCCTGCTGACTTGTAGAAGGACCAGGATCGATCACTACATCCTGTCTTTTCTTTTGATTTTCAGCTTCCTTTTCTCGTAATTCCTTCAGATACTGCTGACTTTCTTTCTCTCTTTCTTGATACTTGTCGGGTGTCATAACCTGACCTTGAGAATTCTGATTCTGATTCTGGTACTGGTTATTTCTGTTATAATTTCTATTATAACCATTGTTGTAGTATCTACCTCTTCCGTTGTTGTAATTCCCTCTATTATTATTCCAGCCTCGTCTTTGCTGATATGGACGGTAACCTTGCGATCTGTGGTTGCGGAAATAATTATTCCTGTGAGGACCTACATTTTCAGTTTTTCCTTCCTCAGGCTTATCAGTTTGCTGCACTTGATCCATATAGACCGTATTAACGTCTTTGAATTCGTGCCTCTGACCTTTTTGTACCAAATTTGGCATTGGACTCGTGTAGTCAAGCCTTCTCAACAATTCGTCCATACTTGTCAAATCTCTGATATTTGACGATATGATCAGTCTTCTTACCTCCACAGGCAGCATACGTGAAATGCATCTATCAACTGCTCTGTTGACAATGGGGGTTGCAAAAATCTCAAGCGTGATAGTTGGCTCGTGAAGAAATCAGCGCACCGTGTTGGAAGAGTACCTGAATACTTCCTCGAGTATACCTCAGCTCTTAACGAATTCTGAGCTTCTATTGACCAGAATCGTTTTATCAGTGCCTCTGCAAATTCGTCAAAATTGCTGAAAGTGTACCGAAATGCTCTAAACCATTCGAGGGGTCCTCCAGCTAGAAATCTTTCTACGATTCTCATCTCTCTCTCTCTAGGAATGTGGGCTTCTATGAAGTAGTCTTTAAGATTCCTGATATATTCGATCGGTGTGAGACTATCAGTGTTGCTAAATTTTTGAGGTTTGTCTTCAAAATTCCGGATGACTGTCACATTTCTCGGATATGAATCCATATAATTCCTCCCACTATCGCGATACTTCCATTCGGGTTCAATATTCCGATCCTCTTCTTCTTCCCTGAATCTGGATATACGTTCCTCAGGACTAATATCTCTCTCTTCTGTAGTAAGGTGACCTCTTCTCACGTAATTTCTCTCCTCTTCACCAGTCAATCCTTCGGTATCCTTGTCTGTGATTTCCGTGAAGACTTTCTTAATCAACTCTTCCTTATAGGTTTCCATCATGCTAGCTTCTCCTAGTTTCAAATTCTGCAGTTTGCTCGTAGTTTCATTAACATCAGAGACAATCTTATGAATCTGTTCCTCTAACGCGGTTTTTAATGCTTGCACGTCCTGACCCATTTGAGTTCTATCCTCTACCTGCTTTTCGGATAGCGAATCCATCCTTACATTCAAGTCTTTCCTAATCTGAACTACTTCGTTATTAATGTCTACCTGTGTACTGGCAAGTTTTCTTTCAATTCGTTCCTGAATCTGATCTACATGTTCCCCACTTGACCTGTTCCATTCATCTTTCCACACCGTTACATTTGCAGTTAACATTTCTGCAATATCTACTTCGATGTCCTCCTTAAGTAAACGATTGTGATCTAATACTTGGGTTCTCATGACCTCTACATCGTATTTTAAACCAGCTAAAGAAGCTGTTGTCCTGACAGACTCGTCAACTAACCGAGTTGTTAATGCACTAATGTTACGAGTACAAAGCATTTTTGAAGTTTCCATTTCCTCCCTAACCTTGTTAACATCAGTCTGAACTTTAGCAATGTCTATAAAAACAGTATTGACTTCTACTTGTATTTTATTGATATCGCTTTGCATATCGTTAACATCTGAATGAATATTATTGATGTCAACTTGAACATTTGACACATCAGTTCGAACATTACTAACCTCTCTTTGAACTTCTTCTACTTTGTCTTGTACAGTAGCAACATCATTCCTTACAACAATTACTTCAGCTCTAGCACATGAAATATCACCCCGGACATTAGCAACATGAAGATTCAACATAGTAAGATCTTTCTGTACTTTAGACACATCATTTTTAACATCAGACACATCTTTATGAATGTCACTTACAGCATTCTCGATTCCCTGGGTACTGATCTGTAAACGCGACATATTATTTTCTAGGTTTGTAGAACTGGTCTGAAGAACTTTCAAACTTTCATTCATGCTATCTTTGAAATTAGCAGATATGTTACTAGCATTCTCCTCCATTCGACTAGTATTCCTAGCTTCCATCTCCTGCATCATCTGCTTCATATTGTTGGACATCTCCTCCAACATTTTCTTAATACTTTCATCTGCCATTTCAATACTATTTCAATAATAAACTGCTTTAGGGACATACATCAAACAGAGCAAAATAACAACATCTGAGCAACATTTTTCACCATATATAAATTTGAGCAATTTTCTGTCTTAAATCTAACTTATAATTACCTTATAATTAACCTTCGTAGACACTTCATGTTGAAATAAACTCAAGCACATGTTCAAGTTCCTTTGGTTCATTTTAAAATATCCTAACACAAATAATTTACATTTATAATCCAAATAGTTTAATTTTATTTTTAATATGACTGAACATGTCATAAGCCGGTCAAATAAAATAAGATTCCAGATCATAGGCGATTTTTCTAAGTTTCCAGCCTATTTAACCTCTCTCAAGTTGTATAAGATCTGATCTTTTCTGAGTGTAATTTTCCTAATACAATACAACATTTAATTCCCTATATAATCACACTCTCAAAGTCTACAATTGGCTAAGACATCTAACAAAGAATCAACCTCTTTATTTGAGTCTTCACAATCCCTTTGACATCGATAACTTGGTAATCCAATGTTACTCGAACACTCCACAAAAATTGCGGTGTCAATTCTACTGCAATAACTTGGTAATCCAATGTTATTCAGTCGAACGTGCCAATCGAGACAATCGTGCCCCACACGTTGATTGCGCCAATCCTACATGGTAATCCAGTTTTGTAGAACAAACCCCACGTTATAGGGTCGCCAATCCTACTGTACCCGATATCCTGATAGTAGGCTGTCAGATATCCGCCCCCTCAATCGGATTGCCAATAATCAAACGCACCGGCACAGCTACATCAATGAAAATGGCACTGACAGATACTATCGAGATTAGAGCACAATAGTTAACAAGAAATTATTGTGGAACACACCAAAATATACGGGGGTTCATACTTACCTTTACTTACCTCTTAAATTTATCTCGGGGACTGGGTTGTCAACTGGATCACTTAAAGTATGCCCACACAATAACCTCCACCATGATATTTAAAATGAACCAGAACGAAGACGAGAAACTTTAAACTGCACAATAATTTATTTCACATAAAGAATGATATTAACAAAAATGAAAACAACAAAATCCACGTGGCAATCAGAAGCCATCGACCACATAACCATGTCCTCCTGTAGGACCTGTATTCTCTACATATAATGTTTCAGCTTTCTCAAGCTCATAGCAACGTAAAAATAATAATGCATTGGGAATGGAAACGGGATTTGGGATGAGACACATATATCAATTGTTTTGCGTGTTCATATACTTCACATTTTATTTATAGCCACAAGGCTATTATGGAACCTGGAATTGAAGTTCTAGAGGAAAGTTTTTAAAGAAAACTGCTGTTGGTTCCATTTCACCAGCGTAAAGATGTGCTCCGTCCTCGAACCTGGAATCAGCGTCCTCGGAGAATCGAACTGCTTCCTCCTCCGAAATTGCACTGCTCCGTGGATACGAAAAACATCCTTCTGGCAAAACTCTTCTTTGTGCGCCGGGACAACCCTGGCCTCTCTTGAAAGTTCCCTGAAGTTCTTGCAGGAATTCGCCATGAAGTTTATTGTAGTTATTTCCGCAGAAATATTCATAGTTGTGGAGTATGAAAATATTTCCACTGTTGTCTGGTATAATTCAGCGATGGATTCACGATGCATGAGTGTAGTTGGATGTTCACTACATGCTCGCTTTTGTAGAAAGACGATTAACGAAGTTCCATGCTGTTATTTCACTCCAATCAATATATGTCCCAATTGCATTAAAGCCTTAGCCTTCCATCTCAACTACTGTTATAATCATCGAAAGCACTGCAAGATTATAATGTTCCATAGTCGAATGTATCGTTGTAATACCAAACGTATTCTCCAATATCACTGTTGCACTCCACGTGTCAGCCGTAGTGTATAATGTAGAATTTTAAAAGTGTTTCTCATGTGGCGAGAAAATCACTTTTGTTGGCAGCCTTAAAGTTCCAATATCTTTCGAAGTATAACTGTGAAATTGTTCAAATCTTCTACACACCTCAATGTTATACTGCCCAATAGAATTATAATACAGGCTGAAGTTAGCGCTTGATATCTTAACTGGTGGAAACGTTAATGTGAGCGTTTCAACTTCCCCTAGTTTCGAGCAGCGTAAAATGGAACTGCTCCGAGTTCGTTCGATGCGCCGGGCTTTAACCACGCTAAAGTCAACTTACTTCACTGAATCACTTGAAAATAACTATATATCACCAGAAATATATATGCGATCTGACATATGAGATCTGAGTATGAGTTCTGAGAGCTCCTCTCTCCTGTGCACGACCTTTTATTAACTTCTTAAGGGGCGTATCCATCCCTTCCATAGCCTGTTGCTGCGTCATTGCTAGAAGTTTTAACTTTGGCTATACTTTAGACGGATTTTCAAATTTCAAAAACTCAAAATTAATTTCTTCAAAATTCCAAATCAATGCCATCACTGAAAATAGATTTCCACAAATCTGCATGCCAAAAGTAATCAAATATCGTAGTTTCAGCAATCTCCGTCTCCTTCCGAACTATCGTTCATTGGTTCGAGTCTCTCCTCCAATAGCGTAGCTTCTTCCTTAGCACAATACCTTGTTTCCTGCGACTGCGTCGTAAATCTCGGATCTTTCTCGAACAAAATCATGACGTCACCAAGAATCTCAGCTCAATCAGCCTACTTGCATGAAATCTGCGTCATCCGTGCCTACGTCATGAATATCCACGTCACAACTATGACATTCATAACTTTACTCACATTTGCCAATACAGCCATCGTGGTCTCAATATAATTCAATTTCCGGGGGCATTCTCCCTTCACCACGTTTTAAAAACAGTTGCAAATTGTTTTTAAACTCTGTGTTATAAATATCTCAATTCACTTGAACACGAAATTGAATTATTATTCGCTTACTCTTGGATAATATTTCTTCAAGTTCCCAGCATTGAACTTGCCATAAAGGACATTATTCTCATCATCGTATAGTTCATAACAGTTGTTTCCATAGGCATTCGTAATTCTGAACGGACCCATGTACACTATTCCAAACTTGGGATAGATTTTCTTACCCACGTCAGCCTTGACAGGTCTGCGTAATAATACCAGATTTCCAATTTCTAAGGGAGCACCAAAACGTTTTCCAGCTACTCTTTTCAGTCGTTTTTGTGCTGCTTTCTGGAGTTGTTCCTTCTCTCTGTCTATTCTCCGCTGCCTTCCTAAGTCGGGATCACTAGGAACGTGGTTGAACAGATTATCCCACGGCCTTTCTGGGTTTCTTCCTAGATGAAGTCTCATTGGCACCTCTCCTGTGCTCTCCTGCACTGTAAAATTTAGACATTCCTCAATAAGGGGTACAAATCTCACCCAACCAGAATGATCATTCGGACAGAAAATTCGACAGAATTTCGAAAATTCAGCCATATATCTTTCCGAAGAATTCGATTCCGGATATCGCACGCTTGAAAATATGTGCTTAATACCAAGCCTTTCCATATCTGCAGCAAATTCTAAGGATGTAAACTGAGCTCCATGATCCGAAAGTAGATATTCTGGTTTACCAGCTTTTGGAAATACAGCATGTTCCAGTCTGCTTACAACGTTCCTCGTGTTAGCTTTTTGCATGGGACTCATTGTTACAAATTTTGAGAAGACATCCACGGTAACCAACAGATACTGATTACCCTGGTATCCCTTCGGACAAGGACCAAATATGTCTGTCGCCATGAGTTCATTCGGTTTAGAGGGAATCATCGCCTTAGGTTTTCCTTTCAATAGAGCGGAAGCATACTTTGCTCTTTGACATTTATCACATGAACGAATGACATTAGCAATGCTGGAGCGCATGTTAGTCCAAATAAACCTCTCTTTGAGAGTATCAAGAGTTTTATCTAACCCGCATGTCCAGTTGCGTGATGAGCTACCCACACTAAATTGACAACAAGTTTAGGTGGCACGACTATTCGAAGCTTTGTATGCGCAGAGTCAGCATACTTACATACGATGTCTCCACTCAAGACAAAGTGTCGTGAATCTCTCTGTGTAGCTGCATAGTCAACATCAGTATTGTCCATGTAACCCTTAAGGAACCTGTACATTTTCCTGATTGGAGCGTGTCTCTTCTGTGACACACCGATTCGGGCTAACCTCCTAACGGTCTCTTGATCTTGCTGCTCCAATTGTACATGGTGTATCTGCACATTTTTGATAGGGTTACGTGATAAAGCATCAGCCAGTAAGTTATCTTTCCCAGGCTGATGGACGATAGTGACATTAAACTGTTGGGTGAACAAAGCCCAACGTGTCAATCTATCACTAGACATGTCAGTTTGCAGCATAAACTGAAGTGCTTTGTGATCTGTAATAATGATAACCTTATGTCCCAGCAACATTTTTTTCCAAGCTTGCAAAGCTGTTACAAAAACTAACGCTTCTAGTTCTGTCGTAAAGTAATTTTCCTCGTGTTTCTTTAACTTCCGACAAGTGAACGCAATGTAGTGCTTGTTGCCTGCCTCGTCTTTTTGGTATAAGACTGCACTAATGCCTATTCTTGATGCATCAGACTCTATATAGAATACCTTCTCAAAGTCTGGGTACTCCAGTTTGACGTTGTTTCTGAGCATCTCCTTTGCTTTCTCAAAAGCCTCATCTGCTGCGGTACTCCATTTCCATCTATTATTTTTCTTGAGTAAATCATACAGAGGAGCCATAATTTCAGAGTATCTCGGACAGTGGCTGCTAATGAATTGGCAAGCGCCTACAAATTCTCTGACTTGTTTCACCTTAGTTGGCTTTGGGAATCTTGTGATCGCATCTACTTTCTGCATGTTTGGATGATATCCATCTTTATCAATGGTATGTCCCAAGTAATTGATCTCCTTCTTCAAGAATTGACATTTTCCAAAATTGACCTTGATATTGGCCTCCCTTAAATTTTCAAACAACTTTCTCAAGTGCACTACATGTTCTGCGGCGTTGGGTGAAGATACAATTAAATCGTCAATGTAGCAGATTACATTCTCCTTTACTTCGTCAGTGAGCTTGCTATCGAGTGCTCGAATAAGTGCTGGTCCACTGTTGACCATTAAAAAAACTGTTGATCCTCTTCAATCGTATATGGATTGAAGGGGAGTTTCCATCTCAATGGCGAGAGGGGATCGTGATACCGATTTCTAAGACTGGAAAGGATCCCAAGTTTGTAAGCAGCTATAGGCCCATTTGTTTGACAAATGGCCTATGTAAGCTGCTCGAAAAATGGTGAACCGTCGCACAGTGGTCCGTATTTGAAAAAAAGCGGACAAAAATATTTTCCGCTAAATGAAATGAAATACTTTTGTATAAAACTTTAAATTAGATGTTACTATTAGGTAAATTTGTCTTAGTACATAAAATTACTTACTTATTCATCCTCTGATTCGGATGAGTCGACTTCTTCTTCTTCCCCTTCCTGCTCCGTCTCGTCCTCGGGTATTGACAATAAATTACACACCTCCTGAGGCAACTGTCTTCATTTCTTCTTCGGTCGACTTCCCGTGCTTGATATTACTGGATCAGACCTTAGCAATAGTCTATGTAACAAGTCAAAATTATTGGAAATTCTTGAGGATTTTCTGGTATGGTCTTCTCTATATTTTCTTACGTCTTGGTTTCTAGACTCTAAGACCTCTTCTGAAAGTTCCCAATCGGCAAAATAGCTGCTTCTATAATGAAAGATCCATGGATAAGTATTTTATGGAGTGTTAGAGGCATGTAACACCACGGATATAGCCGTACATATAAGCTTGCTGTTTCGCTGCAGTAGGAATTGAACTCTGAACTATTAATTTCATGACCAGAGGAAATTGCTTTTAAAATTATTCCAAAACGGGTTATTAACTCACAGTCTACCCCTGTTATTTCGGATGCTACTTGAGGTTGATCAAAAAACCTTCGGGCAGTGTTGCCATCACTGGTTGTTCCATATCCAGGCTTCGGAATATCAACTAGAAGACATAATCTCGTTCTGAATGAGTCTTGCACAATTTTTTCTTTCTTTCGAGTAAGTCTCGATTACCTTCTTTCACGCTCACTTTCCACTTTTTAAAACCCAGGCGGTACGAAATATGCAGGAGACATTCAAAAAATCGAAATTGGGCGTGTGGAACTAAAATTCCAAACTCAAGTTGTAAATTGTCGACGAGCTTTTGTGCCACTTATGTAGATTTTTCATTTCTGAAATTTTCGCATCATTCGTTTGCCCCTTGTTGGTGTAGTCGTGGTAGCTTCTTCTTAGCTTGGCTGATGAATCGTCTCCCTCTGCCCTTAAATAAATAACGGTCGCATAAGCAAGCTCTGATGAAGTGGCACTCTCCCTTAGGTCTTTAATTTTCCTTATTTTGCTTCTCTCCGTTAGCTCTTGAAATTCTTTTGGAGGACGACCTCGATCTACTGATTTTGCGGAGTCAGGAATGCTCGGAATTGATATCACAATTTCTGTTTTCTACCAGTCTGAATATTTCTTCAAAAAAAGCATATTCTAAGAAGTTACACTTTCTCTACTGGTCAACATACGACAAAAAGAAAAGGTTCTTATATTATTATACACTGTTTTCTCTACACTGTCGTCAACATTTAATTGGATTTTGTTAATAATATATATATAATATCGTATGGCCTCGGATGCCTGGTGCAAGCTTTGTTAATTGACACCCAGAGGGTAGCTTGCATGTCGAATTTCGTCGTTCCTTTGAACGCTATGAAAGTCAAGGAGGTTAGATATCTAAACTCCTTGACACTAGAGCGCTTTCAAGTAGAGAATGGAGGAACTTTGTGTTGGCGGAAAATCCCGAGATTAATTTTGCCTACTGAATTCAAATGGGTTCTTTAACATGCCAACAACGTATGACATGAGTGTCGTGATTTTTGTCGCCTTTCAAAAATCACTTACCATGGCCAGGAGCGAACCTGCAATCTTGGGGTTAGTAGTCCAACACTATAACCACTCACCCACCGTGGCAAGCTATTGGATTTTGTTAAGGAGATATGTTACCACAAACTTTCCTTGACGCGCGCGAGACTGATTTTTGTTCTCTCGAATCTTGTTAATAAGATCACTGCGACTAACAACGAAAATTCATGTTTCACTCTTCACAACACACACAAATACTACTAATCAATTACTTCTCGTGATTGAAGATTATTTTGGTTTCATGGCCTCGAGATATCCCTTGCGTAGCATAAACAAATGTCTCAACAGGCCCTTATCTCGCGCGAGTGTTTATCCTTAGAGCGCGCAGTAATGTTCTCTCCCTTCTCAATCACGCATCTGGCGGGTTCTGGCGATGAAACCTTTAAGGATATATTCTCCAGTCTTCATTTTAAAACTTGCATAAGTTTCATGGTATACATATGTATACATTTTTTTGTAGGTCAAGCAAAATTTATTTTTCTTGAAGAAAATAATGCACTATAAAAATAAGTATAACAGTCCTTATAAGTGATCTGAAATCGAAAATCATGCTATAATCAAATATATCAGATCACAAACTACATACAGATACAGTATTATTGACCCCGAATTTCGTTTTGAAGTTAGAATGATATTTCAAAGTTTACTTAACGGAGCACGGAATTCAGAAACTAAGAGTTGTATCACTTTTGTAGTATTATATCTGAGAAACACAGACGCAATTTCCAAAGAAAAAGTGAAATTAATGTACACTGATTAACATACTTCACTTGGGAGTTGGTTTGGCCTTTCTAATGTAAAGTTGAAAAATCTATTTTTGTCCGCTTTTTTACGGATCCGGACCACTGTGCGTCGACTGGTGTGGTTCTTGGAGGATAAAGGTCTCCTGTCTGAGTACCAATGTGGATTTCGCTCTCATAGGTCCACCACTGACCATCTGGTGCGACTTGAGAACGCCATACAGGAGGCTTTTTTTTTCCGAAAGCAGCACCTAGTCACGGTTTTCTTTGACCTCGAGAAAGCCTACGACACCACATGGCGCTACGGGATCCTTTCCACCCTTCACAAGTGGGGACTCCGTGGTAACTTACCGACTTTCATTGCGAATTTCATGTCCGTCCGACTCTTCCGTGTAAGTGTCGGTAGGACATTATCGCAATACTATATCCAAGAAAATGGAGTTCCTCAGGGTTCAGTGCTGAGTGTCACCTTGTTCGCGATTGCCATTAATGGCATTGTTGCCGCCGCCGGGTCCGCGGTATTTCCATCGCTGTATGTAGACGATTTAGCTCTGCATTACAGCTCTGGAAGTATGGCAGAAGTGGAACGGCAATTGCAGCTAGCTATCAACCGGGTCGACAGGTGGGCTCACGACCGGGGTTTTCGTTTTTCAGCAGCGAAAACCTCCGTCGTCCATTTTTGTCGGCTACGGAGGCTACATTTACACCCTGAACTACATCTCAGGGATGCTGCGTTGCCGTTGGTTGACACTTATCGCTTCCTGGGGCTCCATTTTGACAGCAAGTTAACGTGGCAGCACCATATACGGCAATTGAAAATGACATGTCCCAGGAAACTGAACATGCTCAAGTTTCTTAGTGGCACTACGTGGGGGCTGACCGTGCGGTGCTGCTACGGTTCTACCAAGCCCTCGTCCTGTCCCGGCTAGACTATGGTTCTGTGGCATACGGTTCAGCAAGGCTGGCAACCTTGAAAATGCTGGACAGTATCCACCATAGTGGCGTTAGGCTGGCTACCGGTGCCTTCCGGACCAGCCCGATACCCAGCCTACTCGCCGAATCGGGTGTTCCACCTTTAAATTATAGACGCCAACATATGCTTTTAGCATATGCTGCCAATGTGCGTCAAATGCCGCAATACCCGACCTATCAAGCTCTCTTCGGTACCCAAAACCACCAGGGGTACGCTATCAGGGGTATTAGACTTGATAGCTCGTGTACTGAAATAGGAGTGGCTGTAGGTCCCTCTATGATCCGGACATTTAGCGAGGTGCCTCCGTGGCAAGTCCCGCGTCCGGAAATTCGGTTAGACCTTCACCAAGGTCCTAAAGTGAACACGGATGCGACCGTTTACCGGAGGCAGTTCCACAGCATAGTTCACCAATTTCCGGACGCTGGCATTCTATACACGGATGGTTCGAAGGTGGACGAGAAAGTGGGTTGTGCTTACGTTATTGATGGTGCAAATACCAAGATCTCTTTGCCTGAGGCCTGTAGTGTGTTTACTGCGGAGCTCGTTGCCATCTATGAAGCTCTGCAGTTTGCACTACAGGATGCACGAATCCACTTTCTCGTGTGTACCGACTCTTTGAGTTCGTTGCAGTCAATTGCTACATGTTTCCCGCAACACCCCCTAGTGCAACGAATCCACGACCTACTAGCCGGGCTCTGCCACGCTGACACTCGAATCACCTTTCTGTGGCTTCCAAGCCACATGGGAATTGCGGGAAATGAGTTAGCAGATCAAGCTGCAAAAGAGGCGGTATCACTACCAACTCGACCAATGGAGGTACCCGCTAGAGATATTCGCTCTCAGTTACGCCTACAAGTACTGGCATTTTGGGAGAGTCAGTGACTAGCTGACCCACTGCCCAGTAAACTGAGAGCGATCAAGGGAACTACTCGCGTGTGGCGGAGCTCCTTCCGGGCCCGGTGAGAGTCCGTCATTTTGTGTAGGCTAAGGATAGGTCATAAAAGATCCACCCACTCGTACCTAATGAGAAGGGAAGACCCCCCACTTTGTACCTGTGGAGCCGTATTCACCATGGCCCACATTTTCACCGAGTGTGTGGATCTTGCTGACTTACGAAGAAACCTTGGTTTGCAGACGACACTCAAACTTATATTAGCCGATGACGCGATGGCTGCTGATCGCGTTATCCGCTTTATAAGTGAGAGTGGGTTAGGGCCAGCAATCTAAATTTTCCAGTGAACATTGACTCAACGACTTGTTCGTTTTTGAATGATAATGTTTTGTTTTTTCCGTAATTTTTGTTTATTTTTATAATTTTTATTTTTTATTTAATTGTTTGTTTTTGTTTTATTAATTTTTGGCCTTTTTAAATGTAGATGTCCACCTCAAAATTTTAAATTCAATTCAAAATTTGTATTCCTTCATCTGTGTTAAGAGGGGCAGATGACCTCGTAGTTCCGCCCCTTAAATTTATTTTAAAAAAAGTTATAACCCACTTTTTAATCAACATAATTGTAAGATTTTTTTCTGGTACCTTTGAGGGACAATGTTAGCATCCCATTAGCCGTCAAGGCCCTCTAGACTAAAAACATCCCTGTCACTTGCATTATTAATTAATAGATTTATTACAGCCAATGGCCAATATATACAGTATATAAATACATTTTAATTTCCTTCACTATAACTCGTGATAGATCTTGATCTTTTCGAATAGTCCCGTAGATGATATCTTCCGCATTGCTTATCACAGAGTTCACAAAAGCAGTGTTCGTCCGGTGAATGAAAAGACTTTACTTTGCATATCAAATGATGGAACCCATGTACAGCGAAACGAGTCACCGTGTGCCTGAGAGTGTAGTTGGTTTGAGTCCATTCCCTGTTTACCATTGCGTCAGTGTTGTAGAATTCTTCCCAGATATTTTCCTGTTTCTCCTTCCTATCAATTAGGTGTTTTTCTGGGGCTGGTGTTGTTGGTAGTTGAAATTTTATTTCAAATTCCTCAATGAAGAAGGTTTCCTTTGTAAGTTCATATACTAATCGTGTGGAAGTGAATTTTGAAACAGCAAGTGTCCTTTTCAAAAAACTTGCTTTTACACGATCTAATACTTCAAGGTCTCTGCCTTTAAGATGTGCCCATATTAAATGTAGTCCATATGTTGCGATCGGTGCAATTTTTGCTTGAAATAAGAACATAGCTGTTTTAATATCCAGTAGTTCTGGTTTGGTGATATCTTGAATACTACGAATAGCTGCTATTGCTCTTTCATTTATATGTAATCTAAATGACGTTCTGGTGGATTGTAGACTTATTCCTAAATATTTGAAGTGGTTGACAATTTTCAATTTTTCTTTTCCAATAAGTATGTTATCTGATTTGGCTAGTTTTCCTCCCTTTCTAAAAACCATCTGTACAGTCTTGTTATTGTTAATAGTAAAATCATTTTCTGTTGCCCATTCCTCCAATTTATTTACTGTTGATTGTAATTCTTCTTTATTACTAGCTCCTAGAACCATGTCATCAGCATACATGTATAGTACTACTGGGGAGTTCCGAGGTATTATTTTAACAATATCCGAAGTGATTACATTAAAGAGTAGAGGGCTTAATGGATCTCCTTGCAAGACTCCATTGGTTTGAGTGATGTATTCTGATCTGGTTGTCCCATCATCTATCATAATTCTGTTTGATGTCACAATATTATTTACAATAGTCACCATTTTGTTGTTTCTTCCGATCATCAGTTCCAGTTTGCGAATTAGAATTTCCCTGTTTATTAAGTCGAAAGCTTTATTATAGTCAATAAAGACTGCATAGAATTTCTGTTTAGGTTGACGTAGTATTTCATCTATGTTATCCAGCAAGTTTGCGACTGCGTGTAGTGTTGATCTTCCTTTCCGGAAGCCAAATTGTTCATCCGGAATCTTATCATTGATTTCTTTCTCCAGTCTGTTTTTCAGTAACCTGGTGAATATTTTCAACATATTATTCTCTAGCGCTATACCTCTGTAGCAATCTGGGGAACCTGTATCACCCTTTCCTTTATAAATAACTTTAATGTTAGAGTCCCTCCACTCGTAGGGAATGTTTCCTTTCTCCATACAGGTGTTGAATAATGACACCCATATTCCAATAAATGCATTTATAGACAATTTTATATGTTCGTTTAGAACACCATTTGGACCTGCTGCCTTTTGGTTTGCCATTTTTGTTATGGTTTCTCTAACTTCCTCTTCTGTAAAATCCTGAAACACGACGTGTTTATCCGTGTTTTCTTTCATTTCCATAGCCACCGACCGGTTATCTCTGTTTAGTGTGTGTGAGAAGTGTTCTGTCCAAATTTCCATTGGAATATCATTTGGGAAATGAGGTCTTTTTGCGGTTTGTGAAATGAATGGGTTTTTATGGGCTGCTTCAGCGATTATCATTGCTTCTCTATCAATGAATGTCTTTTTCTTCTCTTTCAAAAGCTGTTTGTACTTTCTCCTTTCTACTGCAAATAGGTTTAGGTCCATTGTGCTATTTGTCTCTCTTGCTTTATGTAGGAACTCGAGGACCGACTTCCTTAACATGTAGCACTCTTGATCAAACCACCTTTGAGCTCTCCTGGTGATTTCCCTGGATGGTATAAGAGCTTGTTTGAGTTTTTCTTCTATTTCTTTAGTAACTTCATCTAACGGATTCTGACGTATCTTCTGTATGAGGGTCTGTTGTTCTTCTAACGTTGGAAGCTTCTCTAATTCAATTTTCCTAGAGAAATTTCCTGTTTGTTTCTGTTTGGGAGGCTTGTATTTGATTAGTGTTGTAAACGTAGCTGTTACTGGGAGGTGTTTCCTTACTAAGCATCTGTCCTCTACTTTCCACGAGTGGACTTCAATTAGATTGTTTGAGAATAACAGATCTATTGTACTGCTGCCATTGTGGCAGAAATACGTTGGGTTTGTGTTGGAATTAATTAAATTAAAACCATCTTCTTGTAAGTAAGAGATGACTAAATTGCTCTTCCTGTTTAGCTTATCTATTCTAAAATTTAAATCGCCTGCTAAGATCACTGCTTCGTTACTCGAAATTTTTGTTATGGCTTCACTTAATGTGTCTATAATGTCTTCTGGTTGAACATCTGGTGGAGAATAGGCTCCAATGATTGTCACGTATTTAAGTTTTATGACTAACACAGTGTCCGATCTATAAATAACATCAATGGGGGCCAGTTTTGCTTTGAACATGCATGTGATTCCCCCACTGAGTCTTCCACGGAGGTGTTGTTGAGCTAGGGTATGTATCCTGTAATAACCGTCAGTGTGAATATTTTCTGTTAGAAAAGTTTCCGTTAATATTATAATGCATTGTGTTAGTATGTTGATCGGCAATATTGATTTAGCATTTTTTAGGCCTTCAATATTCCACAGCAGTATTGATGTCGTTTCATCCTTATTGATGCATGTCGCCATTGTAGGATGTCCTGTGGTTGCTGTCCAGGATGGCCCCACTGTACCTTGGGCCTCGAAAATTGAATTGTCTAACTATTACATCTTTTGGCCAGAAATCAGGGTTATATACCAGTTGGAGATTGTTTAATGGAACTCAAATCCTGAAGGCTTTGTTGTAACCCCTGGATTCCAGCTGATGACATTCCTTTATTTCCCTTATTCCATTACTCTTAAGATGTTCCATCAAGATTTCCTTATTCATTGAGGGATGTACTCTTCCTACATATATCCATCCGTATTTTTCCGTAGCCTTAAGGATGCACTTCTGGTCTTCCTTGGCTCCTCTAACCTCCGTCCTACGTTTTCTTGTTGATATCACTACTTCTGTCCATGGAATTTGATTGATTTCATCGTTTTGATCGATGTCTTGTGCTTTCCTATCATCGTCAGCAACTACATCCCTAACAATGTCCTTACAATTTCTTGCTTCTGTTCGTTCTTTTGCTATGATCTCACTTCCATTTGTTTCCTGATACACTACCTCCTCCTCTTGTATTTTCTGAACCACTGGTTGATTATCCATATTTTGTGTTTTTTTTAGCCTAGCTGTCGGAGGTATTAGGGCCTTAGGTTTGATTATGTTTGCGGGTTGGATGCGTGACTCTAGTACCTTTTGTAAGTTGTTTATTTCCATTGTAATTCTATCTTGTATTTTAGTTTCCATTGCAACAAGCAATTTCTGTATCCTGCTAGTCATTTCATCCGAGTTGTCGGAGTCGGGCATTGGTTTTGTCAAGATCCTAGTGTTACATTCCGTGCACAGCCATAATAGTCTATTATTTTTTCTATTAATGCAGTCGAATTCTCCATTCGTAAGGCCACTGCATTCAATGTGTTGTCATTTATTACATTTATCACATTCTATAGCTTTATCATTATCTGATACTGCTTTACTACATATTTCACACTGGTCGATTTCTTGATCCTTGCTACTTTTGAAGTTTGCTTTATTATTCGCTGACATCTTACCTTACTGGTTATATCTACACTATGAAAAGAAGACGACTGCACACGATTAAATATTCGCTTTTACATAAGACACATTAGAAAGTCATTTAACATAATCACACACGATGTTGCATTATTGTTCATAATTATCAGCGGCACCTGCAGTCCCCAAGATTTTTGGATCCACGCATTTTGGCTGTCTTAGCTTAGGTTTCGAGTTTCACTGTGTCTAATGAGTCCCTCTATATGTAAGGAACTCGCTTAATCAAACCTTCAAACGTAAATTGCAAGTTTTATACCATCCTAATTATGTTAAGGTATTCCTGGTCAGAGACCATTAATCGAGCAATACAAGTGCTCGTAGTATTGTAACGTCAAAGCTTACCTTTTACTTTAGGCATAGCTTCTAATCACGCGGCCGCGACCGCCCCCTTGTGTAATTTTACTAGTTCTGTTCATTATTCTTACTCGAAGAGGATTCTAAATTACTTGAAATGCTTGTCACTAATTTGTCTAGCCTTTTTTTTCACTTTTGAAAGCCATTGTAATGCTCTACGTTAATTGTTGCAAGTATTTCTTATCTTTGTTGTGCTTGATACAAAACGTTACTAAATGTGATTTTGTCAAGTCTGTTCCATTGTCCTCTTTAGATTGTTAATTCCGGGTACAGTTCGCTCAGCAAACTTCCTATCTTGGGTCGTTGCAGTCTATGCGTCTTTGTTGTTGTTTTTGAGCAATCAAGATTTAGTTGGTTCATTCTTTCGCTAAATTTCTCCTTAGCACCTCGCCGATGAAAAATTTAGTGTTTTCCTAGCACAACAATTATTTTCCTCTTAAGATTTTCCTAGTTACAAATTATTTCGGCCACGACTGTCTCCTGGTCTTTCGCTACGGCATTTTATATTTGCTCGGGTTCTCGAAACCCATATTCAGCTATCATTAAAGCTATCATTAAAGTTAATTGCCTTTTTCGTTATTGGCAATCTTCACTTGGCTACAATTAGTTGATGTTCCCCGTGAACTTGGTTCACTATTGCACTTTTGCTTTTTGTACTTTAATCCATTTCTTCTTTAAATTTAGCATGATTTTCGTGTAACATCATACTCTTATTAGTTCTAAATTCTTTAAGCTTGATCCTAATGGTGATCACAACAAAAATAATTGTGTAAATGAGCTACGAGCTCTCCCTTTCCCTAGCACTACCTCGCCGGACTCGCACAGCGATTTCTTTAGATTTCAGAATCAACTTATTTATTGTTTTTATTATTATTTGGGGTCAGTCTCTTGCTCCTAATCTATTTCTTTCATTCCTAACTCTTTTCCTCAATCTATCATCTTCCCTTATGGTAGTAATCGGATTTGAATACCAATTGCTCCACCCTAACACATCTTTCTTTAATAATTAGTTCCCGAAAATCTCGAGTCAATGACCTACTAGTTTTGGATCCTTTGGTTAAATTTTTAAAAAATATTATTAAATACTTAAATAAAAGAAATTAAATAAGTTTATACAGCACTTGTGCCGTTTTGGGATAAATTTAAAAATATAGATGATAAATAATCAATAGTTAATAAATAATAATATTAAATAAATAAAATAAATTAAATAAATACATACATAATAATTATTATAATAGCAATAGTAATAATAACAATAATGATAATAGAAATTAAATAAATAATAAATTGATAGTCAAATAAATAATGATTTGAAAAGCCTGCCGTCTTACAAGGGCCACGAGTGCACCTGGTACAGAAAAGTTACTATTTCACCACCGGGTGAGGGTAGTTTTTATCTTGTGGTGGAGGGGATAAAGATCTTTCGTTTGAGCCGTCGCATTGGTCTCTCCGATTATCCGTTCGCAAGATATCGGAGAATACGTCGATGACCTAGTAGTTACGATTTTTACTACAAATCTGGACAAATAAGTGGTCCACGGAAAAGAGGAGAAAAAATACCATTAAAACGAGCCGTCACATGACCGTCTCCGATTATGGGGTTCGGGAGATATCGGCTTTAGTCAGGCGGCAACATGCAGTCACGGTGCGTGCTTTAACGCTCATGGCTACGGGTTTGGGCAGGATTCTTATTGTCTCTCTACTTGCAAGACACTGAGCATACAGGGAGGCTGTTGGATTATGGTGACTAGATGTGATGTATGGATTCTTCATGAAAGGTATAATCATCGTTTATGTAGTTTGTTATGGTGTTTGAATTTTATGTTGTACCCAATTGTGATGGGTAATTCCCTAATCCGGAAAAAAAATTACATGCGTATGGAAGCACATGTTCGACGTGGGACACAGGTTCACTAATATTGAAACTTACATAAAATTAATTCATCACGAACACCTTGACACAAAGGAAGAAATCGAGATACACTTAATTAAAATAAACAACCCATACAATTTAAATGAACACACATTCATGGAGAATTCACCCCTTTTTATACGACTAGAGAACACCCCCGTCAGAAACAAGACACAACATAACGTGGTAGCCAATCTAGATAAGGGATTACTAAGGGAAACATGTTATTGGATCAAGATGTACGATGTACATTTTCTTCAATAAACCAAGGCTGGCATTAATGGCAGTATTAAAGGTTCCTGGACATTCTCATTTGACCGTTTGTGCTTAGATATAGCTCTTTAGCTTATGCGTGATGAGAATGAAAACTGGTCTTTAATAGTTGAAGATGTCCAGTCCAAAGTATCATACACCACATTAGGAAGACTAGACTTGGCAACACACACTTACATTTGTTCGATGAACACAAACACTTAGGAATGCGAGAGGGGAAATGCCCATGATGATAAAGAGATCTCACGCACAGGAACCCCCTCCCCCCTAGTTGAGAGGAGACAATGACGAAGTTAATTGCTCTCATCCGGACCGCGTACGACTCAACCAGATAAGTAGCCTGTACAATACAATGTGAACGGACAATTTAACAATCACATATTCACACTAAGCAAGCAAATTTGGAGATCAATCACCACTTCCAGTATCTTAACAAAACATCACGTAGACTGTAAATAACAAGTTGACTAGTTGCATTATTTTCACTACTACTGCAACTAAATACTGTAAGTATACATGCCGGTATTGTAAATACGTTCACCTATAGACATAAATTTAACAGCCTAAGTGTAATTGGATCTGATGATGATCGCGTGACGATCGAAACTGGTCATCCAAGTGTATTTATTAATCTCATGTATTTTCTTTTAGGATTAGGGAATAACCTATCACAATCGGGGACAAACGTGTTGACCGACTGAAAACATCAAATTTCGATTATCTAGTTTGATTAATGTTGTTATACATTGACATGAAACTATGTTACCGTGTTGTCTAATTGGTGCATTTTAATTTTTAACATATTGACAGGGTAGAGTAACATGTAATTATTGTTTGTTTTATGAATGAATTAAAATTGATATTCCGGTTATTGTAATGTCAAAACTGATTTTCTTGACCTATTCCTTAGGGTTCTTATCAATACGACCTTGGATTCCACTCTACAAGACGGCAACAGAGAATTGGACATTCCAACCTTAATTGATGTAACCACTGATGATGAAATATGGTTCACTGCTTTGGATAGTCGAGCACAATTATGGGTTTTGTTGGGTAAGTATTGCCACCTTTTGATGATGAGGGCAATTTATTTTTGTTTTGTCTTAGGCCTAGGGTGTGTTTGTGTCGGTAAACTCCATCCACGTAGTCTGCAAAGTGCCAGTGTAAAGAAGCACGTCCGCAGATAGGAAGGACCCGGCCGAAGCCGTCGGATTTTTTAAGAGCGTTAAAAATCCCTCAGTATGCCTTCCGTCGGAGGGGAAGTAAAGCCGGCGGTCCCATGTCATAGATTTATGGCATGTTAAAGAACCTTCCACTAATTATACCTGTGTGAAGCTAAATTGGATAGGTTAAGAATGTAAACAACGCTCTTAGGTTTCTAGGTTCGTTGCCAAGAGCCGACTGCGGTGGTGTCTAGTAGCTAAGTTATGAACTTGGCCTAGTAGTCGTTGACGGTGGCACTTGGCGGCAAAAGTAGGAACTATTCGAAAAAATCTAAGTTGCAGTACTTAAATTAAAAAATCAGATAACACACACTAATACAGTCATCACAATTAACACCGGTTATCAGGCACATTCTACACACACCCAAAGTACACGGGGCTACATGACCACGTTCTCGCAGCCCCTAAACTTAAGAACCAACCAACCAGATAGGAAGGAGTCGGCTGATTGCTCCAATGACAGGGTGTCTACCGGTAACGGAAATACCGAAAAAGTAGCAAATTTTGGAAACGGATCTCGAAAGTAATGGAGAGTAATTGATTTTTGTGATTGATTTTTGTGTCTGGATAGTTGGAAGTAACGAGAATTTGCTGAGGGCGGGGTAAATTATTTAAACTCGCGCGCGCTAGACTCACAGATTGCGGTGGAGCGTGTCTCACGCACCGGCAAACGTTTGACGTTACCAACCTAACCCTCTATAGATTCTGGAACATAAGCATGAAATAACACTGCAGTGTCCGACTGGGAGGACAACGTGAATCTCGTTAAACGGCTGAGAGCGGCGGCGATTGCAAAACATCGCGATATTTCTCCGTATCCGATGACGAGGACAACAGGATTCTTGTCAAACGATTGCATAATAAAAGTATATTTTCGCGTTCCGAGATCAAGGGCAAACGAACAAGTTTGACACCTATTGCGTAAATCGCGATGTTTCTCCGTGTTCTACCGTGAAGACTACGGTAATCTCTTTATATGGCTGAGAACAGCGCCGATCGTGTAAACTCTCGACATTTCTCCGAACTTGAACAAGAAGATGGGATTTGGTGCCTATTTCATAAAGTTACAATATTTCTCAGTGTCCGACCGCGAGGACAAACGAAATCTCCTCAAACAGCCAAGAGCAGAGCAACCTTTGGGTAATATTTTTTTTTTTTACAAAAACCTACACAATAGCTGGAACAAATAATTTGATATTAAATATCCGTTATTTATTGTTTATGTAAACTTTTGAAGCCATTTTTTCAGTGTTGCCTTTACAAACTGTCAGTTGTAGCTCTTCAGTTGGTCAACACGAATTTGCCCAAAAACTGGATGGGATACAATATATTGTGCCCGTTCCTAGGACGTTGGAGTGGCCCGGCTATCGCAAACGACACCCAAGGTACAACACATCAAATTTAAGATTTATTATTTATTTACACTGTTTACGCCCACATTGGAGCACCAAAAATCAAATCTGATATACAAAGTCTTCCAATATTTCAAATAATAAGTTTAGTTCTTAATTCTTGATAATTATTTCCTTTCCCAATACTTCTTCAGTCTGGAAGATCTTGCAGCTCGTTCTTCTTCTGATATAACATACTGCTTACGCTGTGAAATTTTGAATGTTAGTCGAGTGTATTTGTTATTCAGAAGCCGTTTCTCCTCTCTATGTTTAATATGATGCTTAGTAATTTTCAATTCGTCTAAATCCATTTGTATTTCTTTAAACCATGTGATTTTTGTTTTACTGTTCCAAAAGAAGTCAAAAAGTTGTTTCAGGAGTCTAGTATTTGGCAAGCGGGATATGTGTCCAAAAAAACGCAATCCTTCGTTTTCGCATCGTGTCAATGATAGATTCATTTTCCTTGTAAAGTATTGAATTGGGCAAAAGTCTCCACTGGCCCTCAACCTGGTGTTTTTTATTGAGTATTGTCCGAAGAATCCGTCTATCAACCTTCTGTAGTTTGTCAGTTGTTGATCGGGTGTTTAGTTTAAATAAAGTTTCACTTGCATATGTTGCTTCTGGCTTAACGACGGAGAAATAATGTCGAAGTTTAGCATTAATCGAAAGAGACTGTTTCTTATATGTTGGCCAGGTAATCTGTTGTGCTCGTCGCAGTTTTAGAGTTCTATTATCTATTGATGCTCTCTCATTGGCATTCCAAGTGATGATCTCACCAAGATATTTAAATTTTTTCACAATCCTTATTTTCTAGGCATTATGCAGTACAATATGTGATGTGTCAACTTGAAAAGATGGCATCATTTCTGTTTTCTCAAAGGAAATTTTCAACCCAACCTTTGCTGCTAATCGTTCCAATTCCTCTACCTGAAATTTAGCTTCTTCGATACTAGTTGCTAATAATGCTGGATCATCAGCAAAGGCGAGACAATTTAGTCGAGCATTTTTTCCAATCTTGACATTCGGTGGACAAACCTTATTCCATTGACGCATAACTTTTTCCAGTACACAATTAAACAGCAATGGAGATATCCATCTCCCTGCCGAAGACCAGTATGGATTTCAAATGACTCAGAGGTTTCACTTCTAAACCTAACTCTAGATTTAGTATTCTTAAGAGTGACCGCAATAAGGTTAACAAGTTTTCGATGTAAACCAAATTCAGTAAGGACATTTAATAGAGATTCGCGATGGATACTATCATAAGCTTTTTGAAAATCAACGAATGTGATCACTAAATCTTTGCTCCTAATCCTGTGATGTTTTATAATCCATTTGAGACTGATAATTTGATCTGGACAGATTTATTAAATAAGAATATTTATCCGGAAAAAAATCCAAAAAAATAACTTCCTTGGGCACGCACCAGGTCAAGTATCTCATGGCGTTTAAAGGGGTAGGGTGAGAAGAGTAATCTCAGACAAATATCCTCAAACAGGACTGCGTTGCCCCATAGGAATTCGAACTTTCATTTAACACTTCAGAAATGACCCACTATATAAAATACATTCCGATATCGTATGTCACGTTTATTCCGCTAGACAGAAACAACAAAATAAACTCTCCTAAGAGATGTATGGTTTCAGTTAGGTTGGGATCTTATGATCCATAGTCATATGCTTCCGTAATATCTTCCTAGCGTTAATCTGAGGAGGCGAGGAAAATAAATAAGTTCAATAGTTCGATTATTTGATTGGGTAAATAAATAAAATATATCACTGCACTTTTGCACTTCCAATCATGTTTTGAAATAATACAGTTGAAGTGCTCATCCTCAGTTCAAATTCTAATTAAACAAAAAATGAGATTAATAACTCTAATAGATTTGTTTTGTTCTCACTCAAATATTTGATATTTAAATCAAATGCACGTTCACTGAAACGCGAAAATTAATTTACACTAATAATGTATTTACAAGATTCGACAGCTATATATGAATATTCAATTCATCTGAAATTTAATATAAGTGACTGAATCGGGTTAAGTTTAATTAATTAGTGAACATATTTAAAATAGAGAGCAGATTGACGAGTTGATCAAAAAGATTGCTCAAAATATCCACCTCCGAGGATTAAGACTATAGTTGAACGCATTGACCAAAATTTTAAAAATTATTGAGTTGAGTTGCGGAGCACCACCATGGATTCAATCTCCGTTCAAAATCCGTAATTTCACCTTATTTTAACAAAGCACTAATCATTATTTCGAGACATTAGCTAATACCTTATGCACAAATACTCATATGACCTTTTCACTAATTCAGTTTAATCATGGTTCACTTGACCATAAAAATTTATTTCACCATTAATAAATAATTACCATATAAGGCGTTACTCTTCGGTCTCCACACATATGTAACTGCCTATTATACTCTGAGTGCATATAACTATCGATCCAACAGTTCCCTCTGATCCAATATTTCCGATCTGCATGTCGTAATCATTGAATCTCAAATACACAATGTCAACTAACTATGATTGCATTCATTTAGTTTAAACTTGGTCATAATCATCCTCTCAAAATGTTAGTTTACTTGCATTAATCTGTTCTTTATTACGAAAATCCTTCATTAATATTTCTTTAAAAATATTGCAATTTTACAACTGCCCGCAAATCCATCTATAATCGTTACTTAACTATGCGTCACTGGTACTATTTACTCGAAACTCCCACGGCGTGAGACTACGTGAAAAAATTTACCACCTATGTGCCCTTGAGAGAAGCATATGACAAGACTCTGTTTCGGCGTCGTGTCTAGTCCTTGTTTAGTAGTTAGTAAATTATATATCTTTTGCTTCTATTTCTTCAAGGCAACATATATGTTATAATAATAATAATAATAATAATAATAATAATAATAATAATAATAATAATAATAATAATAATAATAATATCGTATGGCCTCGGGTGCCGGGTGCAAGCTTTGTTATTTGACACCCAGAGGGTAGCTTGCATGTCGAATTGAGTTGTTCCTTGTAGCGCTATGAAAGTCTAGGAGGTTAGATATCTAAGCTCCTTGAACACTTGAGCGCTTTCTAGTAGAGAAATGAGGATCTTTTTGTTGGCGGAATCTTCCGAGATTAATTTTGCCATTATGAGCACGGCCTACTGAATTCAAATGGGTTCTTTGACATGCCAACATCGTAAAACATGCGTGTCGTAATTTTTGCCGATAGGGGTAATTATAACTAGGAAATATGTGAAAACCAGTTAAAATAAAACAACTTTAATAGCTGATCAAACAAACATAAAATAAAAACCTCGCCTAAACTTACTCCCTCACGAATAAACAAGTAGTTGCGGGAAGAACTATACAGCCTATTTTCACTTATCCTACTTATGTCAACTGCCACAATCAACATACAAAATTTCAGTTTGATTGCTGTAATAGTTTCGTAGATATTGAGAACCGACTAAATATTTCGGATGGTCGCCATGTTGGATTTTATATATGTAGGTCCAAGAGATATGTACTGTTACCTGAAGATTATTGTGTACGTGTAGCATTCAAACTTCAATCGCATGATTAGGACACAAGAAGTAACAAGGAGATTTTAAAATTTCGCTCAGCTGCCATCTTGAGGTTATGGAAACAATTGAAATAAATTAGATGCCAGTGGATTAACATTCGTATAAGGATTTACTGTACCAAGTTTCACTGCACTCGGATGGTTAAATTGCGAGAAACGTCCATGTGCATATTTTTTATTTCGCGTCGCCGCCATGTTGGATTTGTGATCACCAGGTTATTTAAGGTCCTATAGGTGAACTTAAGTTCATTGCCCCAATGAACATAAAAAAATTAGTTTGATTGGTATAATAGATTCGTAGATATTCAGAGCCGTCTAAATATTACAGATGGTCGCCATGTTGGATTGTTAAATGTATAGGCCATAGAGTCATGTATCATTAAAATAAAAATATTGCGTAGGTTCATTATTCAAACTTTCACTTCGATCGCATGATTACGACCCTATAAATATAAACTTAATTTTAAAATTCGCACAGCCGCCATCTTGAGGTTATTTAAATAATTGAACTAAATTAGGTACCAGTGCATTACAATGTGTATAAACATTTCCTGTACCAGATTTCCTTGTGTTTGGAACATTAAATCGAGATAAAGTTCTATTTAAAATTTTCAAATTCGCTTGCCCGCCATGTTCGTTTTGTAGTTAACCGGTTTTTGAAAGTCTTATAGATGAACTTTCAGTAGTGCCCTTTATCTTCGTACAAAATTTCAGGGTGATACCGCTAATAGTTTCAGAGATATAGAATGCCGGTTGAAATATTTCGCACATCCGCCATCTTGTGGTTATGTAAACAATTGAACGAAGTTAGATGTCGGTGCATTACAATGTGTATAAACATATACTGTACCATGTTTCATTGAGTTTGGTTGGTTAAATCGCGAGAAACGTCTATTTAAAAGTCGCAAAATCGCTTGGCCGCCATGTTGGTTTTGTAGTTACCAGTTTTTCAAAAGTCACATAGGTGAACTTCTAGTAGTTCCCTTTATCACCGTAATAAATTCCAGGGTAATGTCGGGAATAGCATCGGAGATATTGAATGCTGGTGAAATATTTCGCACAGCCGCCATGTTGGATCGGTGAGACGTAAAAACATTTGGAAGGCACGGTCGGGGTCGCCCGGATTAGTACTATGAACTTACCGAGTTTCATTGAAATCGCTCCAGCCGTTTAATTTATTAGGGGGGACACACACACCTCACACACACACACGCACACGCACACGGACAACAGGTGATCTCATAAGCCTATTTTTTCAAAATTGAAAATAGGCTAAAAAAAGCAAAATACAATCACAAAACCTTGAGAGTAAAGTATACTGACATAAATTAAATGAGGATCAAGTCCGTCATATCCTCATTTTTATTTGTGTGTGGATGTAAGATGAATGCTGAAAAACATGAGTATGCCAATTCGCTTCCCTTTGATACAGTCAGCAAGTTGGGAATTCCGTATTTTGCGTATCTAGACATGGCTCCTGGGAAATAACTAACTCTACTGGCTCGACATAAATACAATAAATACCGAATACCCTACCCTTATGAAATTAATATTTCAAAAAGAATAAATGCCTAAACAGGTCTTACACAAAGCTATGGAAACACTATCGTGACTACAACACAATATCAAATGCACTAGCTGACCGCTCGTCACCTTACATTAAATACACATGCTAAATTTACATCATCATCATCATCATCATCTTCCTTCCAAGTATTGGGCCAAATGTCCCGTTACGGTCTTGCACTTTCCCTCCATCTCTTCATCGGACGTCCTATCGATCTATTTCCCCGTGGCTGGTAGCGAAGGATCTCCTTTGGTAATCTTCCAGGTTCCATCCTTTGGACATGACGTTTCCAGTTCTCTTGGTAGTCACAAATGTATGTAGTTATTGGTTTCACTTTTAGTTCCTTCAGCACATCCTCGTTTCTCTTATGATCCCATTTAGTATAGCCTGCTGTTCGGCGCATAAAGGTCATTTCGCGTGCTGTGAGTCTGGAGATGTCCTGAGATCTTATTGTCCATGCCTCGCTGCCATAGCATAGGGTTGGTCTGGCTAATGTGTTATACAAACGCAAGCGTGTATGCCTTTGGACAAGAGATGGCTTCATGACGTGATTGATGATTCCTGTTGTTCTGGTATAATTAGTTATTTTTGCAGTTATGTCTCGTTCTTCTTGAAAAGATAAATTATATCCTAAATACTTGAGTTCGTTAACTCTTTCTAAAATTTTACCATCCAGACAAATTTTACTGGGGATAGGGTCCTTACCTTTAAAGGCCATTACTTTAGTCTTTTCAGTAGAAATACACATGCTGAATTTTGATGCCACTTTCTGGAGGTTGAATACTGACCACTGCAGATCATCTTCAGATCCTGCTACCAATGCAACATCATCAGCAAATAGTATAGCGTCTAAATTTCTTATATGCCTGCTGATAGGTATTGAACCATGCCTTCACACCTCCATTCCTTTATTATAGCATCCATGTAGATTATGAATAGCAATGGAGAGAGTCCACAGCCTTGTCTTATCCCTCTGCTGATTGGCTTCCACTCGGATTTATGATTACTTAACCTTACTGCAATAAGAGTACCACTATACATGTTGTAAATGTTATCAATTAACTGTTGGGGGACACAATCCCTGGCCAATATGTCAATAAGTCTGTTTCTGTCAACAAAATCAAAGGCTTTCTTAAAATCAACAAATGATATGTGTGTTTCCAAATTGAACTCCCTGAGTTTTTCGATCAAAATTTTTAAGGTGAAGTAGGCATCTGCACATGTGCGACCTTTTCTAAACCCATGTTGTTCATTCTCTATCACCTCAGAGTAATGTTTCAGTAATTTTTCTTTAACAATATTTGCAAAAATTTTGTATCCAGAGTTAAGTATACTTATTCCTCTATAATTTTCCAAATCTTTAATATTTCCCTTCTTATGAAGAGGAACTACTATTGCCTTTTGCCAATCTTCTGGAGGCCTGTTACCCGTCCAGATTATATTCAATAATCTGAGAAATCTTTCCTTGAAGGCATCGCCTGAATATTTCAACATTTCTGCATTTATTGAATCTTCTCCAGGTGTTTTCCCATTTCGAAGTTTCCTCAAGACCTGTTCTAATTCTTCGAGTGTAATATTTTCCGACGACTTGTTGTTAGATGCTTGTAAAACAAGTTGGTCAATATTTGGACTCAACCAAAGGTTCTGAAAATACTCAACCCATTCTTTGTGAGATATTGCATTAATTTTTACATCTTCTTTTACTTCCCTATTTAGTTTTTTCAAAATTTTATAGGTTTGTGGTTGTGGTCTTGTTATGTCAGTCTCCAGGTACGATACAAAGTTTTCCCAACTTTCCCTGTGTTTCTTTCGAACTTCTCTTTTTGCTATTGCTCTCTTATGATGGTATTCAATTTTATCTTCTAATTTACCAGTTGACAGAAACTTTTTATATGAATTTCTTTTTTCGGAGATTACTTTTGCAATTTCTTCGTCCCAAATTCTTAAACCCTTTTTCTTTTGCCATCTTCTTTTTTCTCCCAAACTTTCAAATGCTGACTGTTTTAGAGATGAACTCAAATTGGACCACTCCTCTTCCACATCGTCAGAAAGTGGAATCATCTGAATGTGATTATCAAGCCTGTTTTGGTATAGCCATTTTATACTGGGACCATTTAAAAGGTTAACCTTATATAAAGTTTCGTTTTCCTGTGTTCTTTGTTTCCTTTTCTTGAACCAGCGTGGTTTTAAACGAATAGGAGCAACTAATAAATAGTCGTCTGTTTCCAATTCAGGTCCTCGATAAACTCTTGTATCCAAAACTAAATCTGCCAATTTTCCATTACAAATGATATAATCAATAATTGATTTCTGATTTCTTGCGGACCACGTATATTTATGACTCTCCTTGTGTGGAAACAGTGTGTTCATAATCCGAAACTAATTGAAGATAGTGGAATCTATTAATTTTGTTCCATTATTATTGCGGGTTACCTCTCCATGAATTCCAATGTTATTCTGAATTTTCTCATTACCAACTCTGCCATTTAAGTCTCCCATTAACAGTATCATATCTTGTGTATTAGTAATATTGATTATCTTCTGTATATCATTATACAAAATATCACTTTCTTTCGAGTATCCTTCAACCGGTGCATATACCCCTATAACTGTCAAATATCCTCTGGATAGTTTTATTCTTACTTGAATGATCCTTTCATTCCAAAAAGTATAGCAATCAATTTTTGATCGTAATCTCTTGTGAACCATAAACATCACCCCTGCCTGTGCTCTAACATTTCGTTGAACACCACTATAAAACTGTAAATAATTTCTTGTCTCCTTGGATCCCTGAAGCTTTTTCTTTGTTTCAGAAATAACTGCAATTGTAATATCTTTTTAGATAGAATATCGTCCAATTGATCATCTTTGTGTCCAATACCCTGAACATTCCAGGTAGCACATCTAATAATATCCTTTCTTTTCCAATTCGTATTCTTTCCTTTGCCACGTTCGTCAACTGTAGAATCCGTTCGGTTTTTTCCTTTACAAGACTTGAAAGCAATGAAAATGTCCTTCCAACGGGTTGCTAGCCTGAAGAAAGTAAGTCCATTAATGGGGATGCCATCTCTCAGCCCATGGACAGGCTGTAATACAGCATTTCCTCTGTACTAGATGTAACGGTTATCCCGCCGTGACTCGGTCGCCAGAGCCTCGTCTGTGGAAACGGCCAAGTTCGCCACGTGAAGGAGAGGATGACATTTGGGTAGGAGAGGTTATAGATTGCACATCACTACCCCTTGAACGACCAAAATTACATAAAATGCCAACAGGCTCAAAAACGCAAAATAACATGAATTAACATCAACATAACACTTGAAGTACGGATTCAGCGTAGATGGCACCCCATTTAAATATCAATCTATTTCTAACCATACAGGCTACTATTTACCTCAAGTCGTTATCTCTGATCTGCGTGCATGCTAAGTGAAATACCCCTCACGCAACTAGTCGAATGTCACAGGTGTGTTTCAAAACACCAATATGTCTCGAAACAGCTCCCAGATTTCCAAGACCGAAGAAATCGTAGACTTAAGAGCCTCCTAAAAACACATGTGTGTTACCAAATAACTTCCATTTGTCTCAATAATTCACCCAGGTATTTTAAGACTCGGCGAATTCGCACAGCCTCTTCTTGGAGCAGACTGCTGACATCATATTTGCAGCATACAGAGATTGACCTCAAGTCACCTCAGCACATAATCAAATTCACACACAAACACACTACCTGCACTTGACAATACTAAATTCCACACACAATATCACGCCAAGACTTGCTACAAGTGTTCAAGAATACATCCTCAAATCTGTGATCAAAATCTAAGTTAGAAAGCACACAGCTTTCCGCAAACTTAAAATGCAACATGGCATATTATCTCAAACGCCTCTTTGATTATAAATCGAAAAATCAAATCTCTTATTTCCCCCAATATCTGTCGTTAAATTTACGTTAATAAAGATCCACTTCTTGCCAAAACCATAGTTCATGTTCATGTGGAATGATACATCGAATATAAACACACTTGTACCCGCCGGTACATGTACTCCACGTCTACTTGAATCAAAATAACAATTGTAAAATGTTTACACATAATCACGATGAGTTCCCCAATTTTAAATGGTAAATCGGTAAATTACGTTAATACAACTATCTAAAATAAAAACACAAAAGAATTATATACACTGTTCCCATTTACCAATCTAGACACGGCCAAAATGAATAAATTCATGATGTAGTATTCAGCTTTTCTGCAATTCTCAACTGATGTCACCCGCCATGGCCCCTGTTGGTTTATTCACACCATCGTGAACGATATCTAACATCTAACCTCCTTGACTTTCATAGTCAAGGAACTACGAAATTCGACATGCAAGCTACCCTCTGGGTGTCAAATAGCAAAGCTTGCACCAGGCACCCGAGGCCATACGATATTATTAATCGTGAACGACTTCATTATACCGGAAACCAATGGCTTCATTCCTTCCTTCCTTCCTTCCTTCCTTCCTTCCTTCCTTCCATCTGGCTGGCTTCAATCTTCATGTTGACTTCTGCTGCTTGGAATAAATTCGCATAAGATATTGAAATATATCACACGCCTTATTTAACTGGCTAATTGCTTTATTGAGTTACTCAATGCGCTCAATTATCCGTAGCTATTCGATGACTATCCCTACTTATATAGCTTGTTAGCTATCTAAAAATCTTTTTTTTTTGCCGTGTAGCCTCCTGAGAGGCCGAGTGTAGGTCTTTCTAGTCGACGCCCGTGGGCGACCTGCGCGTCGGGATGAGAGATGGAATGGATGAAGATGAATGACACTGGGTAAGGATGCGGAAGGAAGCGGCCGTGGCCTGTCAGAAGGTACTGTCCCAGCATTTGCCTGGTGTTGAAAATGGGAAACCACAGAAAACCATTTCAAGGACAGCCGACGGTGGGGCTCGAACCCACGCGTCTACCGAGTCAGCAGAGAGCTTGGCCCCTTGACCTAACGCAGCGCTTTAGCCCGCGTAGCCACTACTGTCGGTTCTAAAAATCAATGATATCACGTAAAAATATACATCTTTTGCCCCGCACACAAATGATTCTAATGCCCAACTTGACAAAAATAACTCAATTTTTAACTTAGAAATAATTAAAGTACAAAATCTAGTGTCTTGTAACACTCAACATTTTTACAAGTTCTTCCGTCCTCAGACGTGAAATTTATAAGTTCGTTAGTGTCCACTGACTCACCAAAATCAGAATATAACCAGTATCCTCCCACACGCAAAATAAGAAGTATAACCTGTGTCCTTGGATACGCCAAACTGAATGTTCTCAACAGCTTCAATAACACTATTTATATGATAATGGGCAATTATGAGGGGCGGGGACACCTTCCCTAGCTACTTTCTACGGCAGTCAACCTACAGACATGCGGATCACATCAAAACACTCGTATTAAAGAGAAGTGCAAGGTTCTGATATTCGGAAACAAATTCGATCGCAGGTTAATCGTCTATTTGATTCCCTCCAAATCTGATCTCCATCCGCTGTGATGCCATCTTCCCGCCGCGTTTAGCGTTCCCGGCTCTCATTCACCTGTAAAATTCATAGTTCGCCGCTCTTTCTTCTGAAACATCCCACTAGGCGTATTCGCAAAGTATTTCTGTTTCACAAAATACAGTAGTCCTCTCTGTCACTAACAATAACATATTTCAACTCTCATTCATGGCGTCACCCAGCACTCCTGTACGTTGAGCCCAAAGTTAACGGTACAACTTCCCGTACAGCAATACATTTCTTTACCAACTTTAGTCTCTTGTTCTAAGGAATGTTGGTCCTAAGCTCCCGACTTGGTGTCGCTAGCAATGTATCTGACGTGCGAAACCAGACTGTGTTTCAACAAGTCCATACTATGATTATCAACTGCATAAATTTTAAAATAATGAAACCATAATATGTGGTGCTCTTATATTAAGGGTTCACTGCATATCGTAATCATTGAATCTCAAAAACGCAATATTTGCACAGTCAACCAACTATGATTGCATTCATTATAGTTTAAACTTGATCATACTCATCCTCTCAAAATGTTAGTTTACTTGCATTAATCTGTTCTTTATTACGAAAATCCTTGATTAACAATTCTTAAAGATATTGCAATTTTACAACTGCCCTAAAATCCATCTATAATCGTTACTTAACTATGCGTCACTGATACTATTTACTCAAAACTCCAATGGTTTGAGACTTTGTGAAAAATTCAAAGATGAATTGTATTTAACTTCTAAGTGAAGAAATTAGTCGAACGACAAATATCGAAACGAATATAAAATCTAACTGACTAATCCGTCATTAAAATAAAATTAACACGCTCGTCGTTTCGAAATTCGTAAATGGTCAGGTAATCATGAAATTTGAACATATCATAGAATATAGTTGGTATTAGTAAAATTAAACGTTGTTCAGAAATAATTTCAACGTTCAGAAGTGGTCGCTCTTTGACGATGATGAAGTCTTGACCCTTAGTAAAATTGGATCCGTCCAATTCTCCATGTTCCCCGTCCTACTTGAGGAGCGATGGTTCCATTCGCAGCATCCCCCCGTCATCAACGTGTGGTCAAACTTGGTTCTCTGGCATCTGGCAGTCGTCATTATACTTAGATTTCCACTATAATGGCTTAAGCAATTATCTTCTTGAAGTGTGGAGCAATTGGAATTCAATTCTAACAACTACCATAAGGGAAGAAGAAGAATTGGGGAAAAGCATTAGGAGTGAAAGGACAAGATTTGGTAAAAAACGGACAGACCTGGTGTATTGTTGGAATACACGGTATGAGAGAATATAATTTTTAATGCTTTTGCATGTTCATTCCTTCCCTTTTATCAAACACCAACAGTGATCTTCTAGTTTCTCTTTGATGGTCATGTCTCTTATGTTCTTTGTGAGTCTGTTCTAGATATATATCTTCCATGACTCACGTAGCGTCATCTAGCAGCGAATCTGTGAGGTTCCTCAATTCTTCCCTGTACAAGAGGACTTCCTTTTCCATCTCGCCACCAGATCTCGTCACCATCGCCAGCTATCATCTCTGTGATCAAGAGAACTTCGTCTACTTTTTCACTCACCATGCTGCGCTAGTATCGTCTTCTATCAACTCTTTGAAGACCATTTCCTCAAGAGAATTTAATTTTCTTATGTTGGTTATGCTTATATGTATTCCTTTTGTCTCCTACCCCCACTCTTTTCCCCTTCCTGGTCTCTCGGCGCTTCGCTGAGTGGGTCTTACTTGTACGTCGACCGTCGACTCAGTCAAGGCTCAACTAGAGCCAGCTTCCTGAACTAAAGAGGCATTCTTTAGATTCCACGCCATGTTGGAACTTTAATCGTCAAAGAGAACTTCACCTTCGACATGCAACAAAGATAAGTACAAACTTCAGATTTTAACCTCATCTTCATCAGTTTTATTATCTACTTGCTTTTCACTATCATTTTATAGGCAGCGTGAGATTACTATATTTTGGGGAAATATCATCCTTCGCGGGATTTACCATGTTGGGCTTTTGTCTGTCTAAGCCAACCTTAATAGAAAGTAGCTTTTCTTAAGCTAATTAAATGAGAAATCTTCTCACACCGTGGGATATTATTGAATACCCGCTGTCTATAAAATTATTAAGCTCGTTCCACCGCTGGAATAACTTTGGCCCCATTCTTCAGTCAAGATTTCTCTGGAACCTTCCAGAATCTACCAGTCACGCCGTCATGTACTTTCCACTCACATGTGTGAATACTTTCTTAAACTAAAGGATCTTCCTTATTATTTAACGCTCAATAGCTAACTTTTCTTCCTCCGTTTGGATTTTCTCTGGTGTACTTAATGACAATCTATAACTTTCTCCAGCAATAGACTCTCGCCTACCTAGTGCAACCAGTTTTTTTCACAATTGCAATAACTTTCTTTGCCATAAACTTTTGTGTTACTACAGTGAATCTTTCATCCATTCAACAGACCATAGTGAAAACTAGTGCTTGTTCAACATTTCTACCGCGTCGCGATCGTCCGATTACTATAAACAAGGCCAAGAACATTTATCCTCAATCCCAATGGATCTTTCCTAAACCCTTTACTAACAAACCATAATAATAAAGTTGTTACTTTAGGTCTTTTTCAATGAGGTGTCACTCTATAGAAGTGCCCTCCCCTTTTTCTTATATAACATTAATTAACTTCTGCATAAATACGTGTCTAGTACACGTTTTCAACTTATATTGTTTCTCCCTTCTAATTAGGGAATGCAATTCTTTCAGCTCATTAGTGAGTTGTTTTTAGGTCTCACGAATGGGAAACTTGCCCCATTTGTCTCGTGATTCCTACTTAAACATAGGAAGTCTAGAACCTTCCTTTTGACTTTCTCTTCAGGTTTCACAGTAAGTGACCTGTCCTATTTTGTATAACTATTATAAAAGTAATTCAGCGTAAATATAAGAAGTTATAGGAACTTCTCTTTCATTCTACCTGCTTTCTTTTTTTTTGTTATTTTCGAAGTTGTAACTTTTTTTAAAGATAGGTACTTGGAAATTTCTGAAAGTACACACCTTGTACTCGATTTAATGTCTAAACTTTAATCACTTCATTTGTCTTTTTTAAATCTTGCAAAGATTGTAGTACATATAAAGGTTTGAAACCTAAAGAATTGTTAATTGCCTGGAGCAAACGTCAAATGTTTTCTGAGGTCTGTGACCCCAAAATTGTTAACCAAATTGAAAATATATATTTGTTAAAGTTATCAACTTCTTTTGAATTGTTAAATAAATTAAGCGTTTCTTTTCGCTTTTTCATTTTTCTAGTACAACAGTTAGGCAAGATCCTGTCTTACTTGGCTCTTCCTACTCAATGCCATTAAATCTATTGATAGGGATTTCACCACTCGTTGCATTTGAGCAAGAACTCTTAGTGGATGTCTCGTCAAAGTTTCTCTTAGCTTTAATGGCTAATTCTAACTGGCCAGTAAGGCAAGTACAGCTCGCTACGCCAGCTTCCTGCTTATGGAGATCCTCTCCAAAATCTTATGGTTGGTTTTCTAAAAGATAAGTTTTTCTCTTTGCCTAAACTTTTAGTCGGCTCTTTGCTGGGTAAAAGCTTAGCCATTTCCAAATGCAACTATTGGTTCATTTACCAAATTTATTCCCAAAGGCATAATTCTTTTATCACTATCCTTCTTGGAAGAATTTGGTCGCTTTTCAAGAACTCTACAACTTCGAAAACTGGAAATATCAAAACTGATTCAAATTATTGGCATTCCTCGAATCATTGGTTCAAAAACGAACTCCTTTGAACAGACATACAATAGGTCTGTTATTCTCTGTCTTGCCAGACCATTACCCTTCCCCATAGTAGGCATATGCATGCTTGAGAGGGAATACACTAAAGCCATTCTCTTACAAACCGCCCAAGTCCCAGCTGCGTTTCCCGTCAGCTTCGACCAGGTCCTTACCCACTTTAGGTATCAAAGAGCGGATTTGCAGTGGAAACTGCCTCAGAGTGCATTTAAAGTTAAATTTATAACTTTTGTGGGACTCTCCTCCTATTTCTCCATCCTTTTTCTCCAGTCCGAAACCCACCTCATTTTCTTTATCATCTTCCCTTGGTGGTTAGGTTATTCCTCAGCCAATAATCTACCCAAGACCCCAGCAACAAATGTCCATTAACAAACAACAAGTAGTAACAATAAAAATAATACTGAAAAATCTGAAGGAAATTTTAAAGTAGGTAGTTGAACGAGCCAGGCAAAGTAGTGCCAAGTAAAGGGAGAGCTCGTAGCTCATTTACAAAATGTGATTATTATTATTATTATTATTATTGTAGTGATCACAGTGAAGATTAATCATAAAATATTTAGAACAAACAAGAGTATGTTGTTACTCGAAGAACATGCTAAATCCAAAAAGGGAATTGAACAAAAAACAAAAGGCAAAATCACAATAAATATACAAGTTTACGAGGGGCATCAACAAGTTGCAGCCAAGTGACTTGGGCAATAGAAAAAAGGGGGGTAAACAACGTTAATAATGTAGGCTAAGGGCTTTGAAAACCCGAACGATTAGAAAACGCCGTAGCGAAAGACCAGGAGACAGCCGTGGCCAAGTGCATAACCAAACTATAGATAGAAGTAATTTCAAAAAGGGAACAATAGTGGTGCTCAAAATGCACTAAATGTTTCACCATCAGGGTGTTAAGAAGAAATTCAGCGAAAGAATGAACCAACCAAATTTTGATTGAGAAAAAACAACAATCAAGTACCATAACATAGATTGCAATGACCTAGTAGGAAGTTGCGCGAGCGAACTGTACTAACACTGGACAATGTAAAGAGAATAATGGGACAAACTTGGCAAAATTGCATTTAATGTTAATTTTTCTTGAGCACTAGAACAAAAAAAATCGCACAACTGTACGTGTAGCATTTACAGTAGCTTAAACAAGTGAAAGAGCACTTTAGGGGGTTTAATGATAACCATTTCTGATGCTTTAGAATACTCATTGACTAGGAATCATTGAAATACCCCAAGGAGGCAGCCGTGGCCTCTTGCCTAAAAGTTATGCTTAAATTCAAAGTGTGCAATTTAATCGCTTCAAGTTTGAATGAAGAAAAGAAAGGATATTGCTTGATTATGGGTCTCAGACCACAAATACAATAATTGAATAGAAGCCTTGTAATTTATTTCATAGGGGTGTCTCAGTAGACCCAGTAATACTAAAAAAAGGCTAATATAGCCAAAAAGGATAGATCCTTGAATCTTGGGCACATTAGGAGCCTTTGAAGTTAATGAAATATAGATGCAGCATGAAGGAGCATAAATTTTACAGAGCCTAGGCGGCGAGAAAATTCTAGGAATGGCCTAAGGAAGCACCAGAATGATACAATGACCTTGATTAAAAAGTGGGTAATTACCACTGGATTATTTATGGAAAATTACTTGGTGGTGATAAGTTTCAAGATAGGCGGATGACACCGCTTTGGTGTAACCTCAAGGTTGAGAAGAAAAGATGCAAATATTACTTATACTAGATTGGTTAGTGAGGGGTTGAACGCAGGAGAGAGGGAAAGAAGTTGGGATGTATTGTCTGGCCATATATTTTTATTCATTCACGACACGACCCGATTGAACGATTGCTGTTCTGCTCTGCTATGTTTGTAACACAAGTTATTGCAAAACTTTACATACATTGTTATTTCCTGGCTCAAGGAACTCTCTCAAATCCAAAGAATAAAGGGACGTTCCCGACCAGGCCACCAGAAGCGCAGTCAAGCGCGCAACAGATGTCGCTTATATACGGAACGGAACATACTGCCACCCTAATTGGTACTGTACCCGATAATCCGGAAAGGATCCTATTGGAATATCCATTGTCTATTGATGCTAAAGCGACACTTTCGAGATTCTAACTTCTCGGTTACAATATACTTCTTAAGTAAATATATACACTGGTTTTTCACATAACCATCCTTCTCTAACGTTCTGTAGTTTTAATATACTGCTTACACATCGTCTTATACAGGTTTCATTACATTGTCGGTATAATACAGTCGACTAATTAAGGTAAACTGTACGTAATTACATAACTTCGGGTTTAATAAAATTTAATAACCGTATTATAGACATGAGTAGACAATCTTTCTCAAGTTGCATTTCCGCTGAAACCCTCCTGTTAACACACCTAAATCGTTAATTCACAAAAACTGGACTACTTGTGTACAACGGCTCTTATCATGATACATGCCTTTTTTTTTAATCAAAGAACAACAATACTTTGACTTCCTTAAAATGCGGAATTCCCTCGCATGAGCACTCTTCATAGCTCTACAAATCCTCATATAACAGTATATATGGCATAAACAATTATCATCTACTATGTTAAACAATTACCAAAAGGGATTAATTGTTATTAACATATCTTATGTAGGAACTTCTCTCAAATAATGGCATGACCCTCAGTATCATTGCACATGACTACTGGACTACAATTACACATGCGTAAGTTCTTCAAACGAAACTTCCAATTGTAATGAACGATATTAGACAGTCGTGATTAACCTCCTAAAGTTTACTCCACAGCAAGATAATTAACTGTTAACTCGTCTGTCGCAAATACATGTAATAAAAATAATAGTCCTGTCTCATCTCACTTGTCAAGCTATAAATGGTTTATCGTTGTAATATCATGTCGACAAAATGACGTGATGTTACACAAATAGAATAAAATAACACACATGTTATTTATAGTGTCAGATAGAATTCAATCTTGACCGGGATAAACTAGCTTTGAATTCCTAGCCAAAGATTTGAATAATCTTCTATCAAAAGGTATTTCCTCTAACATATTAAATGAACAAAGCTCTTAGCTTAACAAATAATAAGAAAGGTTTGTCAATGTCGTAATGTTTTTCCACTCTACACAAAGAATGTTCATAGGGATTAAGACTTCGGTCTTATCAAACGACTAGCATTTCTTAGATCGTCGATAGTTTATGTACAATAATGATATAACAATATCATTCGATGTTTCTTCTGTTCTTGAAGTTATATGTTGTTACATTAAAGTGCTCAAATTAAATTTAATAAGAATTTAATTTGAAGCTATGACACAATGTCAGAATACTTGGTTTAAATGAAATTATTAAAATTCGAGAGTCGAAACGACTAGTCTCCTATGAGGCAATATAATTCCTCAAACAAAATTTTAATGTCAGTTCCTCAACTGATCCGTAGGATAAAATTGAAAAATAGATGAAATGAAATCATCTTCTAAATAATCTTGAAGCATAAAAACTTAACACACTTCTGAAGTGTAAAATACATAAAAGCACTGAAATACATGAAATGTGAAAACATAGAAATATGGAATAAGATCGCTGACAATATGGAATAAGATCGCCGAAAATATGGAATAAGATCGCTGAAAATATGGAATAAGATCGCTGAAAATATGGAATAAGATCGCTGGCTCAGAATGTTACTAATCAAGCTCTATATAACAATTGAGATACACTAATACCTTATTTGGACGAAAACTTGAAGATCTATGTAAGTATTCCCACAATACTTTAGATGTTTCCTCAGTACAAGACACTGAGATGGATCTGCATTCGAACCTCGGATCTGCGACCTCAGAGATAAGAAACGTCCCTCTCTGGAAATCACCAACATTCGCCTGGGCTCGAACGACATCCTTCTGGCAAATTCTTCTGTGTTGCTGGGCTACCTTTCCCTAGCATATTGACAAATCTCTTCTGTAAAGTCTTCATTCTCCGTCGTAAATATGTATCAGCTTCATCATTGGAATATAATTCTGGAAATATTCATATAAATGGTGAATGAAATATTTCCATTGCTAATTGATGTTATATTAGTGTTCGTAGACTGACGAAAATGCACAAGATGGACCGTACACTACGTCTGTATTCAAGAATACGTTGTCTAACGAAGCTCCATCGTTGTATCTTAACTCCTGTTATCGAATATGTCTCTGGCGCATGACTATTTAGTTCATCATATCAACAATGTTAATTATGCTGAATGATAACGTTTGACGAATAATTATAGTCATTCTGTTAATGTTTATGCGTTGCGCCAATATTAAAAGTTCTCCGCCACTGTTCACTTGAACTGCGTTCGCCAACTTCACGTCGCAATTTATAATGATATTCAGCTTTGTTTCCAACACATTTGGAAATCTAACTTGACAGGCTTATATTGTCGAAACGGTAAGTTTTAAAGCGCTCGACTTTTCACAATATATAGTATGGGACCTGTCCTTAATATATATTCGCTTATTTAACTTCAGATCTCAATTATATAAGAGATATAATCAATGCAATGTTCCTCGCAACTTCACGTAGAATGGAAGTGCGGTGATCTCCTACATTCCACCTAGCTATCCTCGCGTCTCCATAAGTCGACAGTCGTCGCACTCGGACTAAGTTTTGGGATCTCCGTTAGCCCAGTAAAAACACTTCCTCACTCTTCAAAGACTGCTGGAATAAGAACATCGATCCTTGGATCTCCCCCTCCAAGTCGAATTTTTGGCGGCCATATCAATCTCCCACCATAATATTAGCGCGTAGATTACTAATGCTTATTACTGCCTAGATTAACCGATCTGCGGTTTTTAAGTATCAGACATAATTTCTCTTAATATTCTCTTCATTACCAAATAAGAAAATCTTCTTCTAAGGGACTAAATGCATAATTTCATCATATTGTGTAATTAAAGTTGATCCCGTCTTCAATAAGACCTGTTCTCATTGGCTCTGGGCTGGGATCCAATAGCATAATTTATAACAATATTTATAATATTCATCTCCAAACTCGCTGTTGCTATGCTAAATATAGCCTCCTAGAAGCGTCCATTGTGCAACATATCACGTAATCGGGCTCTCCCACAGTCTCGAGCTTGTAACACTACACTCCCGTGTCACACTTCCAGAAATTATATTTGCTAGTTAAATTTTATCATGGGGTCGGAAAATACTCTCATTTTGTCCCTAAATAATTCAATTTACGGGGGCATTCCTCCGTCATCTCAAGTTAAAAACAGTTGCAAATTGTTTTTAATCATTCTAATTCAAGACTTTTGATATGTCACTTGAACTCGTATATTGAATTATTTTAGCCTATTTTCTTATGATACTTTTTTAAATTTTTAGCGTTGAATTTTCCTAGAATAACGTTATTTTCATCGTCAAACAACTCATAACAGTTATTCCCATAAGCATTAGTTATGCGGAACGCTCTTTCTTCTTGGTTTTATTGCCTTTATATTCATCTAACCCGTTCCTCTTCTTCTAATCTTCTCTTCTTCAACGTCTTCTTCTTCTTCTTCTATTCTTGGTTCTTCAACATCTTCTTCTTCTTCTTTTCTTGGTTCTGTGCAGCAGTATATGCTCTTCTCTCTTCAACTTCTTTTGGTCAACGTAAATGATCACTCCATATCGTCTATGAGAACCATTTCCATTACCTTCTCCTTTACTGGTGCTTGGTTTGGAATCAACACTCAAATCCTTTTTATCACCATTCCCATTTTCCTTGTCTCTTAAATCTTTAAGATATTCTTGTCCTTCCTTATGACGTTCATCATACTTCTCCTTCGTCATAATTTCATCTTGGGAGTTTCTGTTACGATTATCGTTCTGGTTATTCCTATTGTTATTCCTGTTACAATAACCATTATTATTGTATCGGTAGTTATTATTATTGTGATAATAAACACTTCTACGATTGCCATTGCTATTATCGTTATTACGTCCTTGCTGTTGCTGGTATGGGCGACCTCCACGGAATCTCCTGTATCAGGGTTCTGGTCTACGATCCCGGAAATAATTATTCCTTTCAGGACCAATATTTCCCTTTTCTGGTTCTTTCGGATTGTCTGTCTGTTGTGTTTGGTCAAGATATACTGTGTTAATGTCTTTGTACTCTTGCTTTTGGTTCTTCGCAACAACGTTTGGCATAGGGCTCGTGTAATCGAGTTTTCTGAGCAATTCATCCATGCTTGCTAGATCGTTGATCCCTGACGAGATAATTAGACGTCTGACTTCAACAGGGAGCATCCTGGCTATCGCGTCTATCAACTGAGCTGTAGATAACGGGGGTTGAAGGAATCTGTGTCTGGCTAACTGACTCGTGAAGAAGTCTGCGTAGCGTGTAGGAAGAGTTCCTGAATATTTTCGTGAGTATACTTCTGCGTGTAGGGAATTTTGTGCTTCAATAGACCAGAAACGCTTTATTAGTGGTTCTGCGAATTCATCGAAGTTCATGAAGGTATATCTGAAGGCGTAAAACCATTCAAGGGGCCCATCAGACAAATAGAGTTCTACGATCTTCATTTCCCTCTCTCTTGGAATATGTGCTTCGATAAAGTAATCTTTGAGATTTCTGATGTACTCTATCGGTGTGAAACTATCTAGGTTGGTGAACTTGCGCGGTTTGTCTTCAAAGTTTCTTATGACCGTCACGTTTCTCGGATATGAATCTTGAAGGTTTTGTCGAAAATCTCTATTGTAACTTTCGGGCTCTTTACTCCTCTCCTCTAAACCTTCCGTAAACCTGAATAATCTTTATTCCGGCCTAATTTCCCTTTCTTCCACTTCTAGGCTATACCTTCTAGTCTGATTCCTCGAATCTTCGAAATCTATCTTCTCCCTTTCCTTTTCTTCTATCTCAGCGATAATCTTCTTCAGCTGTTGGCCTACTTCGGTCTTTAAATCTTCCTTATACTTCTCAAGCTTGGCAACATCTCCTTGATTAAGATTTTGTAATTTCATGGATACGTATTCTTCTAGTTCATTAGTTTTCTCCTCACTCATGGCATTAACGTTAGTGACAACCTTGTTTAATCGTTCCTCTATCGTTTTAGTCTTAGTCTCTAACGATTCTTTCAAAGCTTGCACATCCTGACTAGACTGAGTTCTATCTTCTACTTGTCTTTCAGTGAGCGTATCAATCCTTTTACCTAAATCCGTTCTTACTTCAATAACCTCTCTATTAATTTCTACTTGGGTACTGGCTAATTTCTTTCCTATGTTATCTTGGATTTGCTTAACATGTTTCCCACTAGATTTGTTACACTCGTCTTTCCATACAACTACATTAGCTTTTAACATTGCAGCTATGTCCTCCTCAATATCTGCCTTAAAAATGTTATTATGGTCAATAACCTGTGTTCGTCAAGTTTCTACGTTACCTTTTAATTTGACCAGAGGAGCTGTAGTTTTTAACGCATCGTTAACAAAACGTGTCGTTAAAGCAGTTATATTCTGTGTACACAATTCTTTAGACGCCTCTACCTCTTGTCTAATCTTATTAATGTCCACCTGGACTTTTGTTACATCTACAAATACCGTATTGACTTCTGTTTGTATTTTACCCATGTCAAACTGTACATCAGTGACATCTGACTGCATATTATTTATGTCCACCTGAACATTAGTGACATCGGCTTGGACTGTATCTACTTTAGACTGGACATTGGATACCTCTACTTGGACTGTATCGACTTTACTTTGGACATTAGATACATCTGCCTAACATTACTAACATCGGACTGTACTATGTCTATTTTGGATTGGACTGTACCGACCTCTGTTCGTACACCACTTACGTCATCCTGTATCTGCTTTGAGCTGGCCTGTAAGCGTGTGACATTTGCAACCATTTTAGAGGCACTAGTATGTAAACCCTCTAAAGAAGTCTGAATTTCCTGAATTTCAGTTTTGAAACTCACTTTGACACTTTCAGCGACTTTATCTGTAAGAGAATCAACAACTTTAACAATCACTGTGTTAAGGTCCTCCTTTCGTTCCCGCTTCAGTTGTTCTAGGTCCTTCTTGGCTTCCTGAAATTTACCTTCCATATCTACCATATTCGCAGATAAATTCTCCTTTATCTCACCTTTGACAACATTTAAACTGCTCTGCAGTTGCTCCTTCAAATTCTCCTGCAGCTTCATCTGCATCTCCTCCAACATTCTCTTTACATCCTCACTTGCCATTGCAATAACCCTTTATATAATGCTGTAGAGATATAAACAACAACATCTGAGCATCGTCCTATTCCATATATATTTTTGAGCACCTTAATGTCTAAAAGTAACTTAAAATTACCTTAGCATTAATTTATTGTACCCCCTATGTTGAATAAACCTACTCATAATGTTCGTTCTCCTGTGATTCACCATAAATATACTACCACAAAGAAAATCTCTACCATAACAATCATCAAAACAAGTTAGCTTTAGTTTTACACATAACCTTAGCAATCGTCATGTACCGGTAAAGTACAATAGATATTCAGATCGTAGGTCGTTTTTCGAAAATGTCTACCTACTACACCTCTCTCAGGTTTCTAAGATCTGATCTTTATCTGAGTGTAACCTTCCTAATATTAATTTAAATTAATCCTATATAATTACACTCACATCCATCCGAAATGGATAAGACATCCCACAAGTCTGGTAATTATTTCTTTCACTAGAAATGTTCAAACCAACTTCCTTTAGAGACACTACGAAGCCAATTTCGTAGCCCCAAAGTTTATAAGGCGTCATTCCTACTGTACCCGATAATCCGGAAAGGATCCTGTTGGAATAGCCATTGTCTAGTGTTGCTAAAGCGACACTTTCGAGATTCTAACTTCTCGGTTACAATTTACTCCTTAAGTAAATATATACACTGGTTTTTCACATAACCATCCTTCTCTAACGTTCTGTAGTTATAATACACTGCTTACACATCGTCTTATATAAGTTTCATTACATTGTCGGTATAATACAGTCGACTAATTAAGGTAAACTGTACGTAATTACATAACTTCGGGTTTAATAAAATTTAATAATCGTATTATAGACATGAGTAGACAATCTTTCTCAATTTGCATCTCCGCTGAAACCCTCCTGTTAACACAGCTAAATCGTTAATTCACAAAAACTGGACTACTTGTATACAACGGCTCTTATCATGATACATGCCTTTTTTTTTTATCAAAGAACAACAATACTTTGACTTCCTTAAAATGCAGAATTCCCTCGCATGAGCACTCTTCATAGCTCTACAAATCCTCATATAACAGTATATATGGCAAAAACTATCATCTACTATGTTAAACAATTACCAAAAGGGATTAATTGTTATTAACATATCTTATGTAGGAACTTCTCTCAAATAATGGCATGACCCTCAGTATCATTGCACATGACTACTGGACTACAATTATTCATGCATAAGTTCTTCAAACGAAACTTCCAATTGTAATGAACGATAATAGACAGTCATGATTAACCTCCTAAAGTTTACTCCACAGCAAGATAATTAACTGTTAACTCGTCTGTCGCAAATACATGTAATAAAAATAATACTCCTGTCTCATCTCACTTGTCAAGCTATAAATTGTTTATCGTTGTAATATCATGTCGACAAAATGACGTGATGTTACACAAATAGAATAAAATAACACACATGTTATTTATAGTGTCAGATAGAATTCAATCTTGACCGCGATAAACTAGCTTTGAATTCCTAGCCAAAGATTTGAATAATCTTCTATCAAAAGGTATTTCCTCTAACATATTAAATGAACAAAGCTCATAGCTTTACAAATAATAAGAAAGGTTTGTCAATGTCGTAATGTTTTTCCACTCTACACAAAGAATGTTCATAGGGATTAAGACTTCGGTCTTATCAAACGACAAGTATTTCTTAGATCGTCGATAGTTTATGTACAATAATGATACAACAATATCATTCGATGTTTCTTCTTTTCTTGAAGTTATATGTTGTTACATTAAAGTGCTCAAATTAAATTTAATAAGAATTTAATTTGAAGCTATGACTCAATGTCAGAATACTTGATACAAATAAAATTATTAAAATTCGAGAGTCGAAACGACTAGTCTCCTATGAGGCAATATAATTCCTCAAACAAAATTTTAATGTCAGTTCCACAACTGATTCGTAGAATAAAATTGAAAAATAGATGAAATGAAATCATCTTCTAAATAATCTTGAAGCATAAAAACTTAACACAGTTCTGAAGTGTAGGATACATAAAAGCACTGAAATACATGAAATGTGAAAATATAGGAATATGGAATAAGATCGCCGAAAATATGGAATAAGATCGCTGAAAATATGGAATAAGATCGCTGGCTCAGAATGTTACTAATCAAGCTCTATATAACAATTGAGATACACTAATACCTTATTTGGACGAAAACTTGAAGATCTATGTAAGTATTCCCACAATACTTTAGATGTTTCCTCAGTACAAGACACTGAGATGGATCTGCATTCGAACCTCGGATCTGCAACCTCAGAGATAAGAAACGTCCCTCTCTGGAAATCACCAACATTCGCCTGGGCTCGAACGACATCCTTCTGGCAAATTCTTCTGTGTTGCTGGGCTACCTTTCCCTAGCATATTGACAAATCTCTTCTGTAAAGTATTCATTCTCCGTCGTAAATATGTATCAGCTTCATCATTGGAATATAATTATGGAAATATTCATATAAATGGTGAATGAAATATTTCCATTGCTAATTGATGTTATATTAGTGTTCGTAGACTGACGAAAATGCACAAGATGGACCGTACACTACGTCTGTATTCAAGAATACGTTGTCTAACGAAGCTCCATCGTTGTATCTTAACTCCTGTTATCGAATATGTCTTTGGCGCATGACTATTTAGTTCATCATATCAACAATGTTAATTATGCTGAATGATAACGTTTGACGAATAATTATAGTCATTCTGTTAATGTTTATGTGTTGCGCCAATATTAAAAGTTCTCCGCCACTGTTCACTTGAACTGCGTTCGCCAACTTCACGTTGCAATTTATAATGATATTCAGCTTTGTTTCCAACACATTTGGAAATCTAACTTGACAGGCTTATATTGTCGAAACGGTAAGTTTTAAAGCTCTCGACTTTTCACAATATATAGTATGCGACCTGTTCTTAATATATATTCGCTTATTTAACTTGAGATCTCAATTATATAAGAGATATAGTCAATGCAATGTTCCTCGCAACTTCACGTAGAATGGAAGTGCGGTGATCTCCTACTTTCCACCTAGCTATCCTCGCGTCTCCACAAGTCGACAGTCGTCGCACTCGGACTAAGTTTTGGGAGCTCCGTTAACCCAGTAAAAACACTTCCTCACTCTTCAAAGACTGCTGGAATAAGAACATCGATCCTTGGATCTCCCCCTCCAAGTCGAATTTTTGGCGGCCATATCAATCTCCCACCATAATTTTAGCGCGTATATTACTAATGCTTATTACTGCCAAGATTAACCAATCTGCGGTTTTTAAAGTATCAAACATAATTTCTCTTAATATTCTCTTCATTACCAAATAAGAAAATCTTCTTCTAAGGGACTAAATGCATAATTTCATCATATTGTGTAATTAAAGTTAATCCCGTCTTCAATAAGACCTGTTCTCATTGGCTCTGGGCTGGGATCCAATAGCATAATTTATAACAATATTTATAATATTAATCTCCAAACTCGCTGTTGCTATGCTAAATATAGCCTTCTAGAAGCGTCCATTGTGCAACATATCACGTAATCGGGCTCTCCTAGAGTCTCGAGCTTGTAACACTACACTCCCGTGTCACACTTCCAGAAATTTTATTATTTGCTAGTTAAATTTTATCATGGGGACGGAAAATACTCTCATTTTGTCCCTAAATAATTAAATTTACGGGGGCAGTACAATTATAGAAATGAAATCAAATGATCAACATTGATTTTTTTATTTATGCTTATGGCATTGTATACAAAAACGATATACTATTTACATATATACATATATATATACATACAAAAAGGAAAGGGAGCAAACCATTACAACAATCAACTTAGCCCTACAGATTTCACAGCTGTATGTCCAGTTCGTCTAGCCACTGTATGGCCTGAGTAGATGTCACCAGAAAGTCGTCCATTGATCCAGAGTACGCCCTCCTCGGACATTCTGTTACAATATGGAGGATGGTTTGATTCACTGCACCACAGTCGCAGCTGGGGGAAGTTCGCATGCCCCACTTATGAAGCAGTGAGCCACATTGCCCGTGCTTGGTTCGGATTCTGTTGAGGGCAACCCAAGTTCTTCGTGGGAGATCAAAACCAGCCGGAGGGTGCTTGATATTAAATAATGGCTGCCACTCCTTCGGAGCTGTGCCGTTCCAAACAGATTGCCATTCTGCTTTTCCATTATAGCTTCTGCTGATGAGCAACTGTGCTGTCTGAACTGGTGGTGATCTCGATTTTAAGCGCATGAATCCTACAGCTATGTCCTGGTGGATAGGAAGGGCTATGTTTGATGTTATTTTTCTGTACTCTCTTACCAGGTTGTTGAGGCGTCTTATATCTGGAGGCTCAATAAGACTCAACACAGGTAACCAATACAGTGGAGTATATTTAACGGTGCCGCTGATGATACGCATGGTTTGATTCAAGACTACGTCGATCTTCTTGACGTAAGGACTGTTTAGCCACACTGAAGAGCAATACTCAGCTGTAGAGTACACTAATGCCATTGCTGATGTTCGAAGAGAGGATGCAGAATCTCCCCATGTTGAACCAGTGAGTTTGTGGAGGATGTTGTTCCTAGTCTCTAGTTTAGCAGCACTATTGTTCAGGTGTTTCTTGAAAGATAGCGTGCGATCGAGACCAACGCCCAGGTATTTTGGGTGAGGGTTGTAAGGTAGTGGTGAACCATCAAGTGAGACCTTTAAAGCAACATTTGCCTGTCGGTTGTTGAGATGGAAGAAACAACTTTCTGTTTTGGTGATATTTGGTCTCAGACACCACTTTCTTAAGTAATCACTCAAGGTAGAGAGATCTGCATTAAGAATTTCCTCAATCTGTTCTTTAGAGGAATGTTGAGTTACTATCACCAGGTCATCAGCATAAGCAAACTGACGAGAGGTGGTAAGTGGTATGTCCGCGATGTACAAATTGAACAGAAGAGGAGACAGCTCAGAGCCTTGAGGAAGACCATTGTTGAGGACTTTAACATTATTTCGTTTACCACCCATTACAACCTGTACCATTCTATTTGATAACATGTTGTTTAGTAATTGTGCCATTAGCTTGCAGCCTGTCAGCTTAAGGTACTTGTACACAACACCTTCCCTCCAAACCGTGTCGTATGCAGCTGTAAGGTCTATAAACACTGCACCACTCTTCAATCTTTTTTCGAAGCCTGCTTCAATATGCGTCGTCAGCTCTAGCCCTTGGTCTTCACAGCTCCGATTTGGTCTGAAACCAGCCTGCTCAAGAGGGAGAATACCATTTATTTGTGGGCTAATCCTATTATACATGAGCCGTTCCAGGAGTTTGTAACAAACACTCATCAAGGCTGTTGGTCTATAGCTCTCTGGGTTATCGGCAGGTTTCCCTGGTTTCAGGATGGCCAGAACCTTTGTCCGTTTGAACTCTGGAGGGAGATTTCCTGTCAGTATGATATTTGAAAAAAAACTGTAAAAGCCATTTTCTTGTGTTCTTCCCACAGTGTGTTATAAATTCGGGATGAATAACGTCAAATCCTGGAGCCTTTCCATTCTTCATCCCCTTGAGTGCTTCCAAAAGCTCATCATCTGTGAATGTAGTTAAAAACTTTGATGTTTCATTGCCGTGCCTCTTCAGTGACAACTGCTGTTTGATTGTCCTTCTGAGATATTTGTCAGGTTTCACTTTCGATCTGCTTGCGATTCGGCTAGCTACTTGGTGTGGAGATATGTCAGGTGAAGTATGAGTTATCTGTGGCACTCTACCTAACCTTTTCAAAAGACTCCAAGCCTTCCTGCTGGAATGCTTGAAGTTAGTGGTCTGCATAGTCTCCATCCATCTTCTCCGTCTAGCTTCGTCTAGATAATGAAGGAGGTCGTTGGCTACATCACTTTGTCCATTCTCTTGAAAGTCACTGTAGAGCTTTTCACAAGCTTCATTCCAGCCAGGAATATAATCCTTTTTCACTCCTCTTGGAATGTGCTTTTTAGCAGTTGATATTAATAATTTTACAAACCTGTTGTAATTGTTCACATCTGGTGAGATCCATCTTACATTGCTATCAAGTTGAGCAAAATACTTTTCCCAGTTGGCTTTACTAAAATTCCAGCGCGGGAGTGGAGAAAATCGGATAAAAGGTATCTGAATTCCAACTTCCAGGAGAAAAGGACGGTGTTGACTGTGTGGGAAGTTTGTAAGCACTTTACGGAAATCAGGTAAGCAGCGATCATCTTGGTCACTTGAAACAAAACATAGATCAGGATTTGTCTCAGAGTTCCACCGACCAGACTTAAAAGTACCCTTATCTTTGGGGTCGAAGATGAGGTGAATGTTGTTCAGTTCTGACCAATCAGAAAGTTTTTCACCACACTGATCACTGGATCTGTATCCTCACTGAGTATGACGGCTGTTAAAATCCAGCACACACACTACAGGATGAGTGAAGGCTGGAAGAACACTGTCAGGCCAAGGTGTAGCCGGAGGTTTGTAAATGTTCACTATTATTATATCATTAACCTGTGTTGTGATGTTAAAAATACTCTCCTTATTGCTTGATGAGATAAGGTGAGCACTGGCAAGAGAATTCCGAATGTAGGTTGCTGAACCATATGACTGATGGAATATAGCTCCAAGTAATCGGAATCCAGGGATGGTCCCTCTTGAGAGTAACTGTGAATCGTTGGATGTGTGAGTTTCTTGGACACAGATAACATCAATTTTATTCCCAAGTGAAAGTTTAGATAGATATTCACATTTAGATCTGCTTATGCCTTCTATGTTGATTTGAAGGATTTTCATTACCGGTCCTAAGGGTTTTGTTGATTGGCTCTGAAAAGAGCTAGAGTACGATGGCATCATTCTGTGTACCATTAGCCAGGAGATCTCTAAAGATAGTCTGGCTGCCGAGAGCTGACGTTCAGTTCAGTACTTGAAGTTCCAAGTACCTATCCAGGGGCACCACGGGGAGGAATCAGCACCACCCCCAATACATTGACTCAATTCCTCTGCCAACAAGTGTTCAAATGCCAATAATTTTCTCATCATCTGAAAATGGAAGGAGTCAAAGCTTCCTCAATGGCCTCTGTATTGCCCCCTGCTAGTTCGTAAACTAACGACTCGAACCAATCCATCGGCACCGGGATGAACCTTGTCTACGACTGCTGTCTTCCATCCAAGTGGAGGGAGGTTGTCGTCCTTTATTAACACCACAGCCCCAGGCTGAATGTTGGAGTGTACTGAAACCCACTTTGGCCTTTGCTGCAACTGTCCCAGACCTCCGCCTCCATAGCTGCTGCTGGAATCGTCGAACCATTTGCCATCTGGACAACCGGGTAATCTTAAGGTTAGTTAGGTCTGGCTCAGGAATAGCATTAAGGCTTTCCTCAACAAGAAAATGTTCTGACAATGCAGTGTCTGTATCCTTGAATGATTCTCGCGGAGGTCATGCTTCTGTAGACTCTGATAGCCACGCTGGACCTTGCCACCAAGAGATTAATTGTTTGAGTATTTGTGGGTTTGTTCCCCTCGGCAGGATATCTGTTGGATTATCCTTCCCTGAAACATGTCCCCAGTCTAGAACACTCGATGCATCATGTATTTCTGCAACACGGTTGGTCACAAATGTCTTCCAAAGGTTCGAAGGCGAGTTAACCCAAGCCAATACGACCGTGGAATCTGTCCACAGATGTGCGATGTATATGCTAAGTTGAATAATAGACCTGATTTTCTTCATTATATGTGTCAGGAGCATTGCTGCACATAACTCTAGGCAAGGAATATACACTTGCTTCAATGGTGCTACCTTCGATCTGTCTGTTAGGTAGTCAGCCTGAAGGCTGGTTGGATCCTCAAAAAGTACCGCCGTTAGGTTATGTGGGTAGATACCTTCGATCTGGAGGAGATTAATTTCACCGAAACACCAATCGCCATGTTTACACATCGTAGATGTACACAAGCATCACATACTGATCGTGAAGCATCCGAAAATCCATGCAATTGTATGTTCACTAGTGTACCTGTTCCTATTAATGGACTAGGTATTGAAATATTACTTAAATCTGGTAAATAATTATACGTTGTTGAACTTGATTCATTTACCACTGCATGATGTGGCATGTAGAATAAATATTCGTTGTCTTGGATAATTGATGGGTGAGGTACTACTTCCATGTGTCCAAGTTCTTCATATTCCTTCATGAATTTCTTGTAGTCTTCTCGAAGCGTGGGATTCACTGCTAGTTTTCTTTGAATTTGCTCAAACCTACGTGTGGCACCTTGGTAAGACTCACCTAGCTTCAATCTTGAACTGCGGAATGGAAGTCGCACAGTGAAACGGCCGGTGTCATCCCGTCTTGTGCTCTGTTGAAAATGTGCTTCAAACGCCTTTTCTTCAAGAGAGAATGACTCACAGTTCAGTTCTTCCAATTGCCAGAATTCCTGTAATTGAAGTTCTAGATTGTCCTGACTGGACACGAACATAGTCACGCTTGATGATCCATTGCTGATCTCGTTAATGTTTCCAGATAATATCCACCCCAGAGAGGTTTCTTGGATCACTGGTAGGCCTGGTGCTTTGATTCTTCTTTCTAGCAATATATCGAAGAATAATCCTGCTCTAATCAATATATCTATGGAGCCTGGCACATTGAAAATAGGATCTGCAAGTTCCAGATGACCTGGAATATCCCACTTCTCAGTGTTAAGATGTCTCGTAGGCAGAACCCCTGTGATCCTTGGAAGAATGAAACATGTGAATTGTGAAGTGAAATTACTGACTCTGGATTGTAGATGAACTGACACGCTGTCGGAAGCCTTGGAGATTGAATTGTTAATTCCACTGATTGGAATAACATTGTTCAGGCGTTTCAATCTTAGCAGTTGAATACACGACTCAGATATGAAATCTGATTGTGACCTGGAGTCTAGAAGTGCCCTGCACTGCTGCAAATTACCACTGTGGTCACGTACATAAACAATGGCTGTGGATAATAGTACTTGCCCTTGAATACCCTGATTGTATGCACAGTAACTATTGGTGAGCGGTATCTGATTCGGTTTCTCGAAGTTGCATTGACATCACATTCTAAGTTACCTTCACCACAATTGTTGCTGGCGCGATTAGGTGTTGGGTTAATTTTGTCCTTGCGAAGAAGTGTGTTGTGTTTCTGCTTACATTGGCGACAATAACTAAGCCTACATTGTTGGTAGTTGTGACCTGCAGTTGAAACAAAGTTTATATTTACGAACTAATACTTGCCTCTTGGTAACATCGTCACTCTTAAATAGCTTGCAACTGAACAATGCATGCTCTTGTCCACACCTAGGACACGATCGAGCCGTGGTAACAAAGGAGTTATACATTTTATCTGATTTCCCTTTACCTGAAGCAGGTTTGGGAGAATGGAAAGGCTTGTTGGTCTGACTTAACATTGCCTCTAAAGCACATTAAAACAGCAGATACCGTGCTATTACCGGTATTTACAAATTTAATGAATCTTTGTTGAGATCAGGAGACGTTCCTTCCACGGGAAACTGTCAAAATTGAAGATGCTCTATAAGGGGGAAGGAGACCAGTATATTCCTATAGAGGGATCGCCTTAGAAAATAATATTCTCAAAGTGCTCACTAAACTTGTGGCAAAACGGCTCACCGATGAAATTGATAGTAAGATACCAGAAGAGCAATTTGGATTTAGAAGGGGGAGGAGTACAATTCAGGTCATTAAAAATATCAAGGATGATGTTGAAAACGCCCTTAAAACACCACGAGGCAAATTTCACGCCGTATTCATTGATTTTACAAAGGCTTTCGACAACTTAAACCGGATTATAATTTCCTCAAAACTAGATGAACTGGTGAAGGACAACAAACCACTCCAATCCTGATCGATAACATATTAAGGAGTACCGGTAACTACGTTCTAATTTCTGACAATGTAACAGTATCGAAAGAGATATTGCAAACAAATGGCGTACTTCAGATAGACCCCCCCCCCTGAGTCCCTTCCTTTTTAACGTCGCATCCCACGATGTTGTACGAGCGATTACAGAAGACTCGTCGGAAATAAAGATGTATGCGGATGATATGGTTCTGGGCTCCCGTGACATCAGTGAGCTACAATCGGCTGTCTCCTCTCTGGAGGTATGGGCTTCTACCAACGATTTGCAGGTTAACGTCGAGAAAACGAAATATATTATCTTCAGGAAAGGCGGACGAGCGTCCAAGGACGACAGTATAATTTTGAAACAAACTCCCCTTCAAATTGTAAATAGCTTCAACTATCTAGGCTTGACTCTGCAAACTACTATGCAATCCTTCAGGATTCACATAAAACAGCGGATGGCATCGGCCACTAAAGCTATTTTCGATATTAGAAACATTTATCTCGACTTTCACTGAAACCCACCTTAGCACTCTTTGATGCCCAGACTGTTCCGGTCCTCACATATGGGTTAGATATAGTCTGGGATAAATTAAGCTTCAGTGATCTCAGATCAATTGAAAAAGCCGAAGTGCGATACTTAAAGGCTGCCCTAAGAGTATCAAAATACACGCACTCCCGACTTGTTTATGAACTTGCCAGGGAAACTTTTCTTATTGAAGACTTAGGATTTCGATTGCAATTGCCTTCTACAAGATAGGAAGAGTAATTCCTAAGGATGAGACAAAGAAAGCGAGCGGAAATCGACCTAGAATTCTATGGGACTGATGTCATGTCTCAGAGAAATTGAATTGAACCTAACTATGAATTGAGGAGTGCTCTGAATAGACTTGCTGTACACGGCTTCCATCATAAGTTGATTGTGCGACGTGGCTTTCATGAACCTTCTGAACAGTGTGTATGCATATTATGTGCTAAACAGTGTGGTCGATACCATTTTAGTAAATGTTCTAGGAGAACACTGTCCTTATTGGATTACTCGAAAATGTAATGCATATTTGTGCGCAGTTCCTTTGTTAATTAATTAAAGCATGACATCATTTATCTAAAAAATGCAAACAGTTCTTCGGAAGTCGGCAGCTGCTTAGCCGGAGTGTGAAGTTCCCACTCTCGGCTAGATGTTGAATCGAATCTATCTACGATTAATTGCTCAACAATGGCTTCTTTGCATTTTCAACTATATCCTGAGTTTCTAATGAGTTCAAATGTTCCTTAAATGTATCTACCAACGATCGCAACTCGCGTGCTGATTATTTGTGAGTTGCATCAGCTTCTAGTAAACCCTTGGATGTGTTTGCTTAGTATTAGCGTCTTATTGCAGTATCGTGCAATTATTAATGCTGTCCATGCTGCTTGATAATTTTCAGAAGATGTTGGAAATTTTTGTACAATTTGGAGTGCCTCTCCCTTAAGTGATGAATTTAGATAGTAAAATTTTTGAATGTTGGTTAGATCTTCATTGTTGTGGATCATAGCCACAAACGTATCGTGATATTGTACCCACGTTGTGTAGTCACCGTCAAAATTTGGGATGTTTACTGGAGATAATTTCATACATGATTTTAATCTACCTGCTTGTGAACCTGCAGGATGCAATGATATACCGTACCATCATCAAATGGCTCTACCCATACTTTAATTCTGGCAACAATATCCCAGTACATGGATTCGAAACTATCTCTGTAGTCTATATGCTCCTCAGTTTTGTCATCGTACACTTCCAAGTCTGACTGAATGACTTTGAAGTCGTTGAAAATTTCCTCCATGGATTTTAACCTGCCTTTTATTAGCTCTGTACTCTGAGAGTTATCAAACTGCTCGACATATGATGAATGCGCGTCAGCCTGCCCTTCAAAATGCCTCGCTTCTTTATCAATACGTTTAAATCTGTAGCTTCCATAGTTGGACTGTATATGAGTAAAGGAATAGAAATGATTGCCAGACCTATACCTTGAGTTACACTTGGACTTCATTTCACTGCTTAATGCACTATAATACTCTAGTACCAGTAGTCGCGGTCAATATTCGCGTGCGGAGGAGCAATGTTTTATTTGTAGAAGCAGTGTATTTATTTAATCTGAACCCAATTTGGTTCTGCTCTGCTATGTTTGTGACACAAGTTATTGCAAAACTTTACATACATTGTTATTTCCTGGCTCAAGGAACTCTCTCAAAACCAAAGAACAAAGGGACGTTCCCGAATAGGCCACGAGAGGCGCAGTCAAGTGCGCAACAGATGTCGCTCATACACGGAATGGAACAGGCCACGTGACCTTCACGTCATAACATGATTTCCCCTCGTGTCTTTGTCACATAGCGGACTCGCCTCCGGGCTCAATATGTCTTCTTGTCCAGCGATCCTCTATCATATTGTTACGTGCCACCCCCCTAGTGGCACTTTTGTTGACTGGATTACGGTGGGTTGAAGCACAACACAGATTGTTCCTTTAAAGAAAAATTAACTTTATTGCGGCCAGAAAGATACACCACTCAACAGCAAATACAAGCAATTATTACCTTACTCCAGTTTCCTCAAGTCTCTTCCTTATGGAGAGCTCTTGCCCCCTTTCACTCGGCCTTGCAGTTAATCCTCTCGCTAATGAGTCCGGTCCCGTACGCTGGCTGGAAATAGCTGCACTAAGTCTGTCACTCACTGTTTTGCAACTCACCACAATGACCTCTGTCGCACTAGGTAAGCACACTCGCTCAAAACACAGGCAGTCCCCTGTATGCTTCTCACTCCCTTCGCTGTCAAGAGAATCGGCTTCACTAGGGGTTTCGCAAGTCACGACACTTCTGTCGCTCAGGATAAACGCTCGCACTAGCTCGTAAAACACAACACACACTGCTTGACAGGTCGCTCTTATATAGCAGGCCGGTGACTCAATAAATGCTTCTAGACCCATCCAGGGTTCACGGCTTCTCGAGGTTTACTTCACTGGCTGAGTCACGAATATTCTGGACTTTCCCTTTGTCCTAGTAGTCCTGTTGCATAAGGCGCACGCAATACACTGAGGCAGGGCACAGCCCAGCCCTGGGGCAGTTCTGACTCATGCGGCGAGCGATGACACAAACTCACAGTCGTAACAATATCGTGGATCACTGAGGTCACAACCGTCACGCATTCAGCTCCATTAGCGTAGCCGAATCGCAACTTGGATTTCGGGTACGTCATATAATATTTGAATAATAAATAAAAAGCACTGTTGGAAATGATCACTATTATAATGGGGAAATTTTTAGGATTACGCGTTTTGACCTTCAAGTGGTCACCATCAGATCCTGAGTACTGAGTTGATGTTTAAATTTATATACAATGTTATCTAACTGAATAAATAATGTAGTGCGTACAATTGGTGTTTATATTTTGATTCGCAGTTTGATCTCGTTATGTCAGGTTGGTTGGTTGGTTCCTCAGTTTAAGGGCTGCGACAACGCGGTCATCTAGCCTCGTGTACTTTGGGTGTGTTTAGAATCTGTCTGATAACCGGTGTTAAGGACTATTTACACTTAGCTGTGGCGTGACCGTGACGAGACCGGCACGTGATGCCACCAGCCGTGAACAAACAGTGATGTCTATTCACACTTAAACGTGGCATGAATGGCACCATTTGTTTCCAATTTCTCTGCTATTTTACTCGATATTGTGCCCGATTCTCCAACCTAGGATTGAATGGCCCGGCTCATCACCGCCATCCGCAGTTAGAGTTCGGTACAACATCAGATAAAAACATGAATGATCAAACAAGTTTGGGTTCGAAGAAAAATATCTGGGAGGACGAGATCTAAATGACCTCAGGGTGTGAATTAGGAACTGGGTTTCATGGGAAAAATCCTAATTTATTCCCAATCATTCATGTGACGTTGCGAAGACTATAAAAGATAGCACAAAACTAAGATAAAATTCTGCATTTATTAGGGGATGCACTGGTTACAAATCAATAGAAATAATGTCTCTCCTATCTCTATTATCGAAGATTATCTAACTTAATTCTTGCTAAGCAAATAAATATAAATTGGAAAATTACTTTAATAGGGGCAAAATCTCCTCGTGCCCAACCTTTCGATATAAATAAACTGACGGAGATCCATCCTAATGTCACTTCTCTGAACTAAATTTAAATATACACTGGTGTTTCCACTCATCTCTTAGTATATAGAATTCGTGTCTGAGATGGTTCATTGAACAACAACAAAAATATTCAAAAATCAAAAACAAATAAGGTTCACAAAGCAGTTCCATTTGATCTCCTTCTAACTAATCAATTAATACCGAATCATGGAAGTCCATGCTTACTTTCTAAATCATTCACATTAATTTTCATTTACACTCTTCATCATTAATGTCTTTATCGATTTATTCCCAATGAAATTATTAATTATCAATCACTTTTTAAAAAACACGTTGTACTCCGTTGGTACCACTTTGGTCCAAACCTCATTTCATTATATTAAATTGTTACATTATCTCATTAATTAGAACAATACACAATTTCTACTCCACTTCACAAGATGTTACATGCTTCGGCTGATATACTGGTTATTTGCAAATTGATATGATGAAATTCGTTAAAGTTATGCTTCAGTTGAATCAAGGGTGACATGAATTCGATTCACCAACTACATGGAATGTCATACTAGCCGTTGTTCATTAGCCATCCTGGCATGAATTCGATATGTTCATTTTCATAATTATACCACAAGGATTATTTTCCTTTCATACTTGGATTACTCATTCCACATCCTGTTGTGTGAGTTTAAATACCTTAATCACATTCAATAGTATTGTAACCTTCCCAAGTTAAAAAGAGATCGAACCCTTACTCTGGGGAGTTACAATTTTATTTGTCATATGTATATTTTTATTTGATGCTTTTTCATGTTTTACGATGATTTAGTAGAGTGTATAATATGACGCGATTGAGGTCCAATTAATTTGTTTAGCTTTTAAGTATTGTAATTCAGCAGGATCCGAATCTTGGGAGTGAGGAATATTTTAATATTGAGATAGTGTATAAGTTTTGTATCTGGAAAATGTACACGGACAAGGAAGTACGAGTTGGTGTTGAAGACAGGGTTAAACCCGAGCGCCAGGGAGGGTGAGTCAGAGGTGAGACTTGGCATCTCTGTACGAGCGAGGACGATGGACTGTCAGGGGCGGTTCGAGTGGGGGGGTTGGGGGGGGTTTCTCACCCCCCTCAGGTATTTTCTCAGTCGGCAAATACGACATCAGTCGACAGTCGGCAAATCCTGAAAAAGTCGTAACATTTCCCAAAACAGCATTCTAAAAGAGCAAAACGGGGCATGGCCATATACGATTTGGTCCGATTTCTTTAAAAAAAAAAATATATTATACTGACAGTTGGCATTTTTACCGACAGTCGACACAAACGGACGCAGCAATAATTTCTTGCAGCCAGGCAATAACCCAGTGCGGCAAGAGGAAGAGTCGGCAAAATAACCATTTTAAAAGTTTCACTTCCAGTCCTCGGTGCACCAGCTGCAACTTGCCATTTCGTTTCTGTGTATGGAAACTGAAGAAAGAATGACAGATGAGCAATATGGGACCAAGGACAAGGGATAAACTCATCGGCACGTTCCTGATTGGGAGTAATATCCCGCGTTCATTATGCAGAGCGACTCAGCTTCACAGCGAAGCGAGCCCAGCATCTGTGCCATGTGGCTAGATAAAAGGTGTTGGTGAGCGCATTGATAACTTCAGGTCAATCCAACTCATTGTAATGTTGTCGGAGGAATGTTATGACCTGCTACCGCTTGTCTCGGCGCGTCCTCACATATCCGCGCTATTGTGACAAAATTGACAGGTTTATTGTTCCTAGGTTCCTCAAGGGGTGGTATGCTCACTATGATCAGTGCAGTGGTCACTGAGAATGAGCGAAAGCAGTCGTTCGTGAACCAGCAACTTATACATTGATAACTAGGTGCAAATACAGTGGCAGTGGGACGTGAGTTTTCGCCTGTACAGAACATTTTCACGGAGCATCGCGTACCAAACAAACGTACGTATTATTAATACAATAAATACATGCATATTTTCAGCTATGTTTATGTTTAATGGTGTTATCAAGAATAAAATGCCCGTAAATCCATAAAATTCTACATTTGTGGGGGGGGGGGGGGGGAGTTGTTCTCTTTTAAACCATCTTTTTTTATTTAAATAAAACTTACAGAGTGTTTTAAAACCCAGTGACAAGAAAACCGGGGCGGGGTGGAGGAGACAAGTCTAAGTAACTTTGTCGATGGAACGAATATCCGGAAAAGCACCCCTGCGACACTCGACGTCTTCGAAGGGTTGAACTTAATGCCCATCGGGTAGCTAAGGTACAATTAAAATCAAAATCTACAGTTGAGCCATCGCCTACTGTTGAGCCTTCATCCATCGTTGAGCCATTGTCCACTGTTGCGCCATTTACCACCGTTGAGTCATCGCCCATCGTTAGCCATCATCTGCCGTTGAGCCATCGTCTACCTTTGAGCCATTGACCACCGTTGCTCATCGCTAACCACTGAACCACCAATATCCCCCAACACATCTGACGTTTGCAAGTTACGAGCAGCTGGAACTTCATCGGATGTCGGTTGTAGTGGTAACGGTCCTACACCGCGTAGTAGAGAATTTTCATGGATTGTTTTTTTCTGGCCAAGTTAGTGAGTTTATAACGCATTTCAAAAGAGTTGAAGGTATTTTGAAAACAATAAAAGAAGACGCTATTCCGAACACAAAACTTTTTATGGTAGAAATGATAAGACTGCTTATCCAGAATCCACGATGAAAGCGGTCAGTTGCTTCAACGAGCAAGAGAGAAGGAAAATAACAAGCGTGCGGACAAAGTACACATTCAAGCGGGCCATTTACCTGTTAATCGCGATCCTGCAAAACGGAAAAGAATTATCACGGCAAACGAACGACTGTACCTGACTTCGCTTGGGGCCTTCCAGCCAAAACATAGTGTATTTCCAGCAAATCCAGGCATACCAGAAAATAAGCAGTATCGATTTAATCCGGCCTGGTATACGGATTTTCCCATGTTGAAGTACAGCATTGAAAAAGTCGCGGTGTTTTGTTTTGCCTGTGGCTTATTTCCAAATGGACGAGGAAGGGCGTCCGCAAGTGAAGAATGATCGCACGCTGGATTACGTCAGTGGCACAAATTGAAAAGTCGCGGAAAGAAGATAAAGGGCAAATTACAAGAACACTTCACTTCAGGAGCTCATCAAGCAGCTATGGCAATGGAAAAGGCCACGTAGACTCTCTCCTTGATAAACATTTACGGACGATCAGAATTGAGGAAGGACAAGAAAAGGAGTTCCACAAAAAAGTTATCCAGGTAGTTATTGACACTGCAAGAACCCTTTGTCGGCAAGGTTTGGCTTTCCGAGGTGACGAGGATGGAATCACTCAAGATAATGGAAACTTCACTCAAATTGTGGAGTTACTTTCACGGCATAGTCCGGTCATGAATAAGTGGTTGAAAGAAGTGAATACGCTGAAGCACAAGGTTACGTATATGAGCAAGGACTCTCAAAATGAATTCATCCGTCTACTTTGAGGGAAAACTCGTGAAATAATTGCAGAAGAGATCAAGAACGCCGGTATGTTCTCCGTTATAGCAGATAATACTCCCGATATGTCACATAAAGACCTCCTCGCGTTAAATATCCGATACGCCGTCGAAAAAGATGAAGAGCTCGTTCCTGTGGAGCGTCTTTTAAAAATGGACGCTGTATTAACAAACAAAAAGACTGGAGAGGAGTTGGCTGAAAACATATTTTAAATTTTAAATTCAGAAGAACTTTTACTTCCACTCGATAAACTAGCGTTTCAATAGTACGACTTTGCTAGTAACATGTCTGGCATATACAACGGCACTCAGAAAAAGCTATCAGAGAAGTGCAAAATATATATTCCGTTCGTTCCATGCCAAGCTCACAGGATAAACATTTTCGTAGAGACAGCTTGTAATGCTAGCGCACTTATCCGAGAGTTTTTTGACACTCTTGGAGCAATGTACGTTTTTTCTCGGGTAGCACGAAACAACATTTAAGCTTGCAGAAAGAGCTGGATAAAATTGAAAATGCACTTCAACTTAAGTATTTTATCAAAAACAAGGTGAACTGCGCGCGCCGAATCGATGAGAGCTGTTTCTACGTCTTATGAAGAGATAGTCACAGCATTGGAAACAATGAAAACCTCATTCGATTCTGAATTGGACAGTAAAACCCGAACTTTTGCGTCAGGCTTGCACATAAAGCTTCTACTTTGATTTTATCTGCGGCATGTACTTTACCAAAACCATCATGTTTAAAATTAAGAACGTAACCGAGCTTTTAGAAGCGGAGGAGCTGAATGTAGTAGACGCGATGCAGCTGATTCAGAGCGCTTTGAAGTCTTTTGAAGATATCAACGACGACGGCAAGATGAACGCATCGTCATTTGCGAAAAGTATGCAAGTAAATGCGGAGGAAGACTTCTTAAAGCACCACAGGATCCGGCGACTTGCAAAGAAGTACGACGCAAATGCTGAAACGACAGCAGAAATTTCTTTTCTTACATTCTACAGAAAGGATGTGGATGTATTTATTACAAGCGTGCAAGACAATCTCGCAAAACTCATTTCTTTGCTAGAGCCATTTCACATAATTTTCAAGATACCCACTGATAGAAAAAACTGCACCATTGAGCGCGTCCGATCTATAAAGCAATCACACTCGAAAATCATCCTTCGCGATGAAGAGCTTGTGCTGGCTGTACTTGCAATCCTGCTCGATGCCAGTAAACAGTGTTCATCTTTTAAAGAAATCGCAAAAGTTGCCGTTGAATTAAAGATGATTATCCAGTTTGGTTATCAAGTAGTTCGACTGATTTTAACATCCCCAGTGTCTTCTGCTTCTTCCGAACGGTCCTTCAGCAAGTTGAAGCTCATTTACAATCATTTGCGGACATCGATGGGTGACGACCGCTTAGACTCCATCATGATGATGTTTTCAACGAAAGATAAGGTCGACGACATTGAAATTACGGAAATAGTGGAGAAGAAGACCTTGTTAAAACATCGTAGAGTAGGGTTTTAGAAGGAATAAGTAGATTTTTTAAAATTCTTGAAATATTTAAACACTTATTTTGTTCATTTATCAAATTTTCCTGCGAATCAAAATTCTGGAACAAATAAAATACATTTTAAATGAAAGCCATTAATTAAGTACGGTATATTTGTCTTGTGTACCGTTGCCGCCCCCCCCCCCCCCTCTCCCTTTCTCTCCCGTTGCTCAGTTTTTTAAACGTATAGTCGGCAATGTTAAACAGCCAGTCGGCATTTTTTAAATTCTCACCCCCCCTAGATGTACAAGGTCGAACCGCCCCTGTGGACTGTTTCCATATTTGGTATTGTTGAGAATCAAGCGTTGTGAATGGTCGGATCCCTGGGTCAACCCAGGTAAACCGATGTATTGGTGGGGGATGATGATGGTACTGAGATTTTGTGGAAGCCAGTGGGAGACACTCTTAATTTGGACTCCGTGTGAAGTAGTCTCAATTTTGGAACTCCGCGGGAGGCGGTAGACTCATTTTTGGACCACGGAGCGGTCGAGTCAGTTTTCAGACCGCGTGAAAGCGGAAAGTATTAGTCAGTAGGACTTGTCTTTTGGTTTTGTGTGTTGAGGAAGAGACATTACAGTATAACACTAGTCGTGTTTGATACAATAACCAAGTTGCTGGCAATAAGTTCTTGATTGAATGATGAGCCTAGTCTTAAGTATATCGCCAAGATTGCTTACTTCGAACAGCAATATTTATTGTGATCTGATATCTGTAAATCTGCATTTCAATTATAGCGGCAATTTATTCGTACAGGAATGCTGGTCAAATATGCCAAGCATTATTAAATTCACAAGCGGAGTTAATGCGACGATCCAAAACGGATTCCAAGCATTTGTATGAGACTGGATCCACGACGCAAATTAAATCGTTGGACGCTAGTTACAAAAGTAACGAACATAATATTCATCATAACACTATTAACGGCGTGTGAAACAAAATTAATTGTGCTGCGAGTAATAGGACTAATTCTTTGGGAACAAATTACCCCAGAATTAGTAGAGATAGGTCACCACTACTGAAGCCAACATCTGTAAGTACCCGTCAACTTTATTCCTGAGGGTCTTCTATATCATGTCATATGTGTATCTGTGTAAATACCATAGGGAGTGCAATTATTCTGTACGAGGAGGATCGTGCGAAATGTGTGTTTTATGTCTGGTATAATAATATATTATCAATTTTACCAGAAGCTGAAGGGTTTTATTTATTAGGTCACTTAGGAGTAGTTAGGTGTGAATGTATATTGCTGTTGGTATTATCGTACAGGTGTTTAACCCCCATGCACCCCGAACGTATAGAAGTATTGAGAGGTCGGCATATTACAATTGACGCCCAACTGTGGAGATCGAAGTACGATATAACAACAACAATAACATTCACATGTACGCATACGCTAATAAGCTTAGTAACATTTTTATGACGATTAAATGTTATGGGAGGATGGAGTTGAGAAGTAGAGTCAGTAGTAAAGTTAACGTTAAGATGTGGGAAAGAACTTGAGCATGGATATGGATAGGAACGGGGTAGGTGAAGGCTTGATAGAGGAACCGTCGGAGAACTCTATCAATTCCGAGAAAGATCAGATCACTATGCAGGGGGGTAGTAAAAGTAAAGGTAATGGAGGGGATGTGAACAATAGTCTGCTCCAAACGCTTGCAGCTATGAAGAAAATGGATGAGTCTATGAATGAGTCTTTAAGCAGAGAAATAGGAGGTGTGAAAGAGTCTATAAATGGGATTGAACAGCAAGGAGAGTCAGTAAACCAGAAAATGGAGTCTATGAGTAAGGAGATGGGTGAAGTTAAAGAGTCTTTGAAGCAGCAGGGAGAGTCTTTAAGTAAGAAAATGGAAGTTGTAAGTAATAGGAGGTGTGAGAGAGTCTATGAGCAAGGAAATAGGGGAGGTGAGAGAGTCTATGGGCCAGAAAATAGAGTCTGTAGGTAAACAGGTGGAATCTGTGAAATTATATGTAGATGAGGCAGTGAAGAAACAGGCAGATGCCACTAATGCTGAAATTGATTCTGTAAGAAAGGAGGTAAGAGAGTGGAATGGGTCTTTGGGTAAGGAGGTAGGAGAAGCTAGGCAGCGAGGAGAGTCTATGGTAGAAGTGGAGAAGCAGCAGGTAGAGGTGGCGTTAGGTGAAAGTAATTTAGATGAGAGTAAACAGCAGTTAGAGAGGACGTTATGTGATAGAAGCTTAGAGGAGGAGAAGCAGTAGGTGAAAGTGAAGTTAGATGAAAGTAGCTTAGATGAGAATAGTCAGCAGTTGGAGGGGACGTTAGGAGAAGGTAGAGGAGATGAGGAAAGGCAGCAGCAGGTGAAAATGACGTTAGGTGAAAGTAGCCTAGAGGAGGAGAATCAGCAGGTGAAAGTGAAGTAGCTTAGAGGAGAATAGGCAGGAGTTGGAGGGGACGTTAGTAGAAGGTAGAGGAGATAAGATGAGGCAGCAGGTGAGGGTGACGTTAGGAAAGGCAGCAGGTGAAAGTGACGTTAGGTGAGAGTAGCTTAGAGGAGAATAGGCAGGAGTTTGAGGGGACGTTAGGAGAAGGTAGAGGAGATGAGGAAAGGCAGCAGGTGAAAATGACGTTAGGTGAAAGTAGCCTAGAGGAGGAGAAGCAGCAGGTGAAAGTGAAGTTAGATGAAAGTAGCTTAGAGGAGAATAGGCAGGAGTTGGAGGGGACGTTAGGAGAAGGTAGAGGAGATAAGATGAGGCAGCAGGTGAAAGTGACGTTAGGAGAAAGTAGTTTAGATAAGATGAGGCAGCAGGTGAGGGTAACGTTAGGAGAAGGTAAAGGAGATGAGGAAAGGCAGCAGGTGAAAGTGACGTTAGGTGAGAGTAGCTTAGATAAGATGAGGCAGCAGGCGAGGGTGACGTTAGGAGAAGGTAGAGAAGATGAGGAGAGGCAGCAGGTGAAAGCGACGTTAGGTGAAAGTAGCCTAGAGGAGGAGAAGCAGCAGGTGAAAGCGACGTTAGGTGAATATCAGCAGAGAATTCCTAGTAGACAGAATGAACAGAAGGTGGAAATCAGGAATTATAGAAGTAGAAAGATACAGAGTAAACAGATGATATTGCCTAGGAAGTTAAATTTGATTTATGAAGTAGTAGGCCTACTTGGTGATGACAAACTGAACAAGCATAAGGGTAACATTGATTTTCAAAACGGAGTTTTATGTCGGGAGAGGGACATTAAGTGTCAGGGAATTAAGATGAGATATGAATTAGTTGAGGAGATGGATGGTGCGTGCATTGGTAAGGGTTTGGAGGGGACGTCAGCAGAGGTGTCTGACGAGGAGGTACAGCTGGAGGCTGTAGGTCGTATTTTGGTTGAGGAACATCGAGGTGATCCACTTTGGGAAGCCGTGGACAGAAGTAAGTTGTGTGGTGAGAGTAAGGAAGAGTTATTGGAAGTGTTATTGAGTAAAAAGGAAGTGTTGAATGAGAAACCTAGATTAACGCACGTATACACCCGTCAATTCGAGCTGGTTGATAGTGCACCTATTTCAGGACCCAGATATGTCATTTTTTTTTTCAGGTATGAGGCCACCGTGGAGGATGAAAGTAGCCATATGATAGATTTAGAGGTCATAGAGCCAATTAAGGGTACTGGTGAGTATATCAAGGGACGGAGAGGTAAGTATTTGAGTTCGCCGGTAAGTATAGGTAAGTATGATGGTTCAGGGAGGTATGATTTTGAGGTAGTTGTATTGTTGGTGTTGATGATCACAGGGCGGGAGAAAGACGAGAGCGTGGCTCAGTTCTTTAGTTTGATTTTTGTAGGAGTGACCAGATCTTACTCAGAATGCCGTGCACTTTTTCCGTTGTTGGCCTGGAAATGTAAGAGTTCTTTTCAATTGTCCAGGGGACCTTTTATAGTAACTAAGCGTATTGGCGAGTGTGCGAACAGCTTAGCAAACCACCAAGGTACCATCGTAGGGTCATACAATGTCCATAACGTTAAGAAATATATTAGCTTGTAGTGGTAGGACAGATCCTCTGAGACAGATTTAGCCGACATTGTGATGTATTGCACAGGTACACTTCAAGAAATGACGAAGGGGCTACCATTAGCCAAGTGAAATAAAGCAGAGCAATTGAGTGAAAATGCTTTGTAGCATGTATTTCAGCGTGTGCAACATGGTTCTGTGCCATATCGATCATGTTTGACATGGAAATCAGAGGGACACGTGAAGAATATCCGTGTGAGTTAGTATTTAAAGAATACAAAGACTTTTGAAAGAAAGATATGTAGAAGCATGCCATCAAGAAAATGATTGTATTGAGGGTTATTTTATATTTGAAGGGTAATTTGTGTATGTTGTCTACAGTGTATATTTTATTTGTATGGTCATTTGTGTATTTCTGTGTTTTGTGATGGAGTCCCCATTCATATCTTCAAGGGAACTCAATGGAGGGGAATTTGTAACCTTCCCAAGTTACAAAGAGATCGAACCCTTACTCTGGGGAGTTACAATTTTATTTATCATATGTATATTTTTATTTGATGCTTTTTCATGTTTTAGGATGATTTAATAGAGTGTATAATATGACGCGATTGAGGTCCAATTAATTTGTTTAGCTTTTAAGTATTGTAATTCAGCAGGATCCGAATCTGGGGAGTGAGGAATATTTTAACATTGAGATAGTGTATAAGTTTTGTATCTGGAAAATGTACACGGACAAGGAAGTACGAGTTGGTGTTGAAGAAAGGGTTAAACCCGAGCGCCAGGGAGGGTGAGTCAGAGGTGAGACTTGGCATCTCTGTACGAGCGAGGACGATGGACTGTTTCCATATTTGGTAATGTTGAGAATCAAGCGTTGTGAATGGTTGGATCCCTGGGTCAACCCAGGTAAACCGATGTATTGGTGGGGGATGATGACGGTACTGGGATTTTGTGGAAGCCAGTGGGAGACACTCTTAATTTGGACTCCGTGTGGAGTAGTCTCAATTTTGGAACTCCGCGGGAGGAGGTAGACTCATTTTTGGACCACGGTGTGGTCGACTCAGTTTTCAGATCGCGTGTGAGCAGAAAGTATTAGTCAGTAGGACTTGTATTTTGGTTTTGTGTGTTGAGGAAGAGACATTACAGTATAACACTCATCGTGTTTGATACAATAACCAAGTTGCTGGCTATAAGTTCTTGATTGATTGATGAGCCTAGTCTTAAGTATATCGCCAAGATTGCTTACTTCGAACAGCACTATTTATTGTGATCTGATATCTGTAAATCTGCATTTCAACTATAGCGGCAATTGATTCGTACAGGAATGCTGGTCAAATATGCCAAGCATTATTAAATTCACAAGCGGAGTTAATGCGACGATCCAAAACGGATTCCAAGCATTTGTATGAGACTAGATCCACGACGCAAATTAAATCGTTGGATGCTTGTTACAAAAGTAACGAACATAATATTCATCATAACAGTAGAAACGGCGTGTGAAACAAAATTAATTGTGCTGCGAGTTATTGGACTAATTCTTTGGGAACAAATTACCCCAGAATTAGTAGAGGTAGGTCACCACTACTGAAGCCAACATCTGTAAGTACCCGTCAACTTTATTCCTGAGGGTCATCTATATCATGTCATATGTGTATCTGTGTAAATACCATAGGGAGTGCAATTATTCTGTACGAAGAGGATCCTGCGAAATATGAGTTTTATGTCTGGTATAACAATATATTATCGATTTTATCAGAAGCTGAAGGGTTTTATTTATTAGGTCACTTAGGAGTAGTTAGGTGAGAATGTATATTGCTGTTGGTATTATCGTACAGGTGTTTAACCCCCACGCACCCCGAACGTATAGAAGTATTGAGAGGCCGGCATATTACAGTATACTTGCCACGGTGGATGAGTGGATATCGTGTCGGTCTACTAACCCCAAGATTGCGGGTTCGCTCCTGGCCGTGGTAAGTGATTTTTTGAAAGGCGGCAAAAATACGATACGCATGTCGTACGATGTTGGCATGTCAAAGAACCCATTTGAATTCAGCAGGCCGAGTTCATAATGGCAAAATTAATCTTGGGAGTTTCCCGCCAACACAAAGTTCCTCATTTCTCTACTAGAAAGCGCTAGTGTTCAAGGAGCTTATATATCTAACATCTAAACTCCTTGACTTTCATAGTCAAGGAACAACGAAATTCGACATGCAAGCTGCTCTTTGGGTGTCAACTAACAAAGCTTGCACCCGGCATCCGAGGCCATACGATATTATTATTATTATTATTCAATAGCATGCTCAAAAATTCTATTCTGCTGTGTTCTTGTATCGTATTCATGTAGCCTTAGCTCTGATGAAATTCATTCTCACGAGAATATCTTATTATATAATACGCTAAGACTAAGGGCTCAAGCTCCTAAACCAGAAGGAGTTAGAAGTTGTGGTTTGTACCAAAATCTTCCAAATCGTCTCAATAGTACAGGAAAAATCTTGCATTTCTTGAAAAGTCAACGGAAATATATTTATTTGTTTATAAAGTGCCTTTAAGCAAATAAACAAGACGATAGCCCCTGCGAGAACTCGTCTCCTATAGCCCGCATAGCTATAGGGCCGGGCGGGTAGTCTGTACACATGGACTCGCACACAATCCATTATGCGAGAGTTCTCGCACGGGTCCGCTAGTTTATTATTAATATCACATTCATTGCCCTGAATATTTTACTGGAAATACAGGAAGAACAAATAGTCATAGCTTCGCGTAGTCTAATAGGCCTGTAACGTGTGAAATAAATTAATTGAAAAATCGTCAATTCAAAAACTGAAAATCAAATTGTAAAGCAGATGTGTAGTCTATCAGCTTATGAAGTTTACTCGAGTGTGGTTAATACTGCAGTATTTGTAATGTAATCTTCACACTTCTACTAATGTGTGCCTTAATATTGATTATCTCCACTAATTAATAATTTAAGTTCGACATCCATGACTAAACAACTAATTACTCCGTTGCAATAAACCACCAAAGTAATCTAACGTCCCTGCAATCATCTTTGATACGGGGTTATCAACCATGTCGCAATAGAATTTGATATAGATCTCCAACTACTAAAATCTACTCTACTAAAGGATACTACGAAAGTAATTCCAAAAGTAAGCTCCGATATGCCGGAAATATTTGAAAGCGGCGCCAAGGGCAAAACACGCATGCGCGCCGACTCCTGGCATGGGTTGCGCGGCAAAAGCCGCCAGTAGCGTTGTTACTGTTGCTGTGTGCTGTTGATAGTGTCAGTTCACAATGTTTAAGACAATTAATCAGCCCGCCGAATGTGAAGTAAGGTCAGTGATACGGTTTCTGTCCGAAAGAAACATTTCTGCGGCAGAAATTCATCCGCAGATTACTGAAGTGTACGATCCTAACATAAAGAGTGACAGTAAAGTGCTCAAGTGGGTGCGAGCCTTTAATGAAGGATGGGAAAATGTGCACGATGAACCCCGCTCTGGTAGACCATCAGTGATTTCAGACGAGTTGGTTCATGCGGTTGACGACAAAATTCGTGAAGATTGACGATTCACTATTTCAGATTTAGAGGTGAAGTTCCCGAATGTGAGTAGAACAACTTTGTACAGAATTGTGCCCGAACATTTGTATTTTCGAAAATTGTGTTCCCGTTGGGTTCCCAGGCTGCTTATAGAGTCCCATAAAATGAAAAGGATGACTTCTGCTCTTGCATTTTTGGAGCGTTATCATGTGGAAGCAGACAGTCTTTTAGACCATATTGTCACAGGGGACGAGACATGGGTTTCTCACATAACCCCCGAGTCTAAAAGTCAGTCAATGGAATGGCGTCACACGTCATCGCCAGTCAAGGTCAAGACAAAGCAGACAATCTCTACACGCAAGGTTATGGCGACCGTGTTTTGGGATAGGCATGGAGTATTGTTAGTCGACTTTATGGAAAGAGGGACAACGACCAATAAAGCCGCCTACTGCGCTACCCTGACTAAACTTCGACGTGCAATCCAGAATAAGCGACGTGGTCTTTTGTCGTCTGGAGTGTCGTTGTTGCATGACAATGCCAGACCCCATACTGCGAATGACACGCAAACTCTAATCAAGAAATTTGGATGGGAACAGATGAACAATCCACAGTACAGTCCAGATTTGGCGCCAAGTGATTTCTACCTGTTCCGCTACCTAAAGGAGTTTCTTGGCGGCAAGCGCTTCGACACAGATGATGAAGTGAAAGAAGCTGTTAAAGACTGGTTAGCTTCGCAGGCGGCCGAGTTCTACTATGTAGGCATTCTAAAGCTTGTGGAACGATGTGACAAATGTGTAAATAAGTATGGAAATGATGTAGAAAAATAGAAAAAGACGTAAGGAATGTCAATAAAACAATTGTTTTGGAAACAATTTTTATTTTGGATTTTTTTAACCGGACTTTAGTTTTGGAATAGCCCTCGTACGTTCTACGTGAAATCATGATGTTGCATGCACCTTCGACTTCACTTCCCCTGCGAAGGAAGGCATACTGAGGGATCTTTAACGCTCTTAAAAATTCCGACGACTTCGGCTGGGTTTGAACCCGCGATATTTAGGTAGTTTATTTATACGGGTTCGTGAATTACGTATGCATAATACGTACGTGTAACTTGGTATACAACTTAGAATAATAAAATAAATAAAAATAGAGCTTGCAATTGAATTCTATTTTGTAATATGGGTACTTATTTTAGCCGAGTTGTTGGTCGTAGCCGTCGCTACCTTCTCACCTGCCCACTCTCAACTCAACAGCAGCTCCATGCTACGGCTACAAGTGAGCACTTGACGTTACAGACAGTTAGGAACGGGGCTTCGAGTGAAAGCCGAAGTTAAACGATTGACTTCGCGTCACCACATGGGAGCTTTACGATTGGTTACAAAGTGAGAAGCTTATTATCCTCTCTGTTTCAAAATAAATCATGTGATTGTGCCAGAACTTATCTATATTTACGACACTTTACTAAATGTAAAATACTGTAGTGTAATATTCAACATATCATATTCTCAGAATACATTACATTGAAGTACCTCCATTTTCTGCACAATGCACTTCGCTTTGTTGGTCTAGGGGTATGATTCCTGCTTTGAGTGCGAGAGGTCCCGGGTTCTAACCCCGGAAGATCCTAGCATTTTTATTACTTTTGTTTTTATCTCTTGAAAAGATTCAAAAAGTATGTAAAATAACCTTAGGAACGTTCTTTTTTTCGGGCGAGACTTCCGGTAATTTAAATACATAGGTTGAGGTAAACGCTTCTTTTTCCCCCGTCGGTTTACCCTCCAGGTTGGCTTTTCCCTCGGACTTAGGTTGGTTGGTTGGTGTGACAACGCGGTCATGTAGCCCCGTGTACTTTGGGTGGTTGTAGAATCTGTCTGATAACCGGTGTTAATTGTGATGGCTGTATAAGTGTGTGTTATCTGTTTTTAATTCAAGTAAGGACTGCAGATATATATTTTTTGAAGTAGTTCCTACTTTTGCCGCCAAACGCCACCATCAACAACTACTAGTTCAGAACTTGGTTACTAGACGCCACCGCAGTCGGCTCCTGGCAACGAACGTTCTTCGTTAAAGAACGAAGGTTCTTTAACAAGCCATAAATCTATGACATGGGACTGCCGGCTTTACTTCCCCTCCGAAGAAAGGCATACTGAGGGATTTTTAACGACGGCTTCGGCCGGGTTTGAACCCGCGATCTTGGGCATAGAACAACAGCATGTACCAACTACGCCACCAAAGCCGCTACCCTTCCTTGGACTCAGCGAGAGATCCCACCATAACCACCGTAAGGGCAGTGTCCTGGAGCTTGAAACACCTGGTTGGGGGATACCAATGGGGAGGAGGGGCCACCCTCCTTGCCTCTTCCTTGCCTATCCCTCCCAATCTTCCCCTCACTTTTCATCCCTCATGAGGCCCATGTTCGCTTTGCAGGTGAGGCCGCCTGGGAGAGGTGCTGGTCCCACCTCCCCAGTTGTATCATTCGTCCAGGTGTTTCAAGCTCCAGGACACCGCCCTGGTGGCGGTAATGGTGGGATCCCCGCAGAATCCGAGGGAAAAGCCAACCTGTAGGGTAAAGCGACTAAAATAAAAAATTGCGTTTGACCTCAAACTATGTATTTTTATTACTGGCACACAGTAAGTAAAAGTCTCGCACGAAAAAAAAAAGTTCGTAAGGTTCTTTTATATACTTTTTGAATATTTTCAAGAGATAAATCAATAGTAAAAATGCTGTACTCCTCCAGGATTTGAACCCGGGACCTCCGGCATTCAAAGCAGGAATCATATCCCCAAAACCAACAGTGCGATGAGAATTGGGCAGAAAATGGAGTTACTTCAATGTACTGTATTCTGAGAATATGATATGTTGAATATTACACTACAGTATTTTACATTTAGTAAAGTGTCGTAAATATAGATAAGTTCTGGCACAATCACATGATTTATTTTGAAACAGAGAGGATAATAAGCTTCTCACTTTGTAACCAATCGTAAAGCTACCATGTGGTGACGCGAAGTCAATCGTTTAACTTCGGCTTTCACTCGAAGCCCCGTTCCTAACTGTCTGTAACGTCAAGTCAAGTGAGCCCTAGTTTGAATAGTGTTAAGCGTGACATCTGTTGACGGAAATTGTAACTAACTGAACCCACGAAGCCGCCCACCCCCCTGTGGGCGCCCATGGTTTCTCCTGCTACGGCTCTACGTTGCGACGATAATTGTAATGTCTCTTATTGATGCTCCACAATTGAGCGACCATTTTGTGATTGTACCTACGTCCATGCTTATTACTTGCCCTCTCCCCTCGGACTGACATGCATTTAACTAACACAGTGAATGAAGACTTTCTGGTAGTGGGGAGTGCACAGCAAAGATAATCATTTACATCTAACTGCTTGAGGTAATTCTCCGAAATTGTACATTCGAAATCTGGTGTGATAATTATATTCTACTAGCAGTAGTGCCTGGCTTCACCCGGTGGATTTATTTGTTTTATGGATGATAATGAATACTACTACAGAACTGGCAAATGATATCAAAACTAACAAATAAAGAAATATATAGCCTATCACTTTTTGTGGTGGTGGTGGTGGTGGTGGTGGTGGTGGTAGTAGGGGTGATAAATAGTAGTCTACAGCAAAACTGACGTGACATTCAGGTCATTTTTCCGTAGTGATAAGGATAATTATGAATATGGAAACGGTTATTTACTAACTACAGTACGGACACATGTAATTTACAATCGAATTGAAAAATATGATTAGAAAGAGGAGCCAGTGAACTAAAAGACACTGCCTAGGGCCTACGTCTAATTGGCTGTTACAAAAATAGACACCAATAGTGTCGTCTTTTGTCGCATAGAGCCGTAGGAAAATATGCAGAGCACTTTGGAAATCTTCGGCTGTCCCGAGCTCCTGAGGTAGCAAAAGTGTCATTTATCGTCACATCCTACAGCTCAAGGATAAGGTTTGGAATAAATGAAAGTAATTTGAAAGCGCCAATGCTTGCTGCAGCTGATAACCTCAATTTACTGCACCAACACCATCGCACTTATACAGAGCCATAATATTTTCAAGATGATAACTGTTCTAAGGGCCTAAGAAATCTTTTTGCACTCATTAGTCCCTTGACTGCCATTTATAAGCAGCGCAAGATGTAACTATTTTCACAATTCAGCACCAGAACACTGGTAGGGGTGACGTGATGCAGCCCGCACTGCCAGCCAACAATAGACTTATAAAATATTCATACAGTTACACTGCTACGGGCATGAATAGTTCTAACGCCTTAAACCGTGGTTTTAAATTCCATTTGTTATTCTAAATATAAGGAATGGAGAGGGTTGTCCAAAATATCAAGTGGACAGTGTTACCAGCAGGGTTTCAAAGGGTAAGTACGTATCATTCGGTGCAATCAGGTGAAACGCTCTAAATTTGTGCTAAAGGGCCTGAAAGCAGGGAATAGAGTGGTCCGTCCGAAATTTCATGTAGACAGTGTTACTCGTCGGGTTCCAAAGGGTAAGTATGTACAATTTGGTTCAGATCGGTGAAACAGTGTAGATTTGTGCCAAAGGGCTTAAATGCAGGGAATGGAGTGGTCTGTCTGAAATTGCAAGCAGACAGTGTTACTCGTCACGTTCCAAAGGGAAAGTATTTAAAATTTGGTTCAGATTGGTGAAACGGTGTAGGTTTGTGCCAAAGGGCCTAAATGCAGGAGATGGAGTGGTCTGTCCGAAATTTCAAGCAGACAGTGTTACCCTTCGGGTTCTAAAGGGTAAGTTTTAGATGGGTGAAACGGTGTGGATTTGTCCTAAAGGGCCAAAATACAGGGAATGGAGTGGTCTGTCCAAAATTTTAAGTGGAGTGTTACTCGTCGAGTTCCAAAGGGTAAGTATACAAATTTAGGTTCAGATCGGTGAAACGATGTAGATATGTGCCAAAGGGCCTAAATGCAGGGAATGGAGTGGTATATCCGAAATGTCAAGTGGACAGTGTTACTCGTCGGGTTCCAATGGGTAAGTATAAACAAATTGGTTCAGATCGGCTGGTACTTTCTGCGAGGGAACAAGATGGTGGCTGAAACCAAGATGGCGTCTGGCATCACGTGCTGGTGAACAAGATAGCGGCTGGTACTTGGGAACAAAATAGCTATGACAGGTAAAATCCTTACAAGATGGCGGCTAGTAGCACGTGCAAGAGAACAAAATGGCGCCTGGTGCTAGGGACCACGATGGCGACGTCCAACTTTTTTTTTACAGATGTCGCCATTTCGCTGTGCCATCTATAGACATGCGGCAAGTTTTTTATTAATGATGTGCATGTAACGGGGAATCTGTCAAGTGCTAATTCACATGGAAATATTTTTATGGCTCTATGAAAGCATGCTTGGAAGCTGTATAGAAAGTATAGAAACGTATAGAAAGTACAATTTAGTAGTGTAAACGGATTGATTTAGTGGATTTAAACCAAGATGCGAGTTACAGACATGTTTTTTGGCAGTGTGGCTTTTGTAAGCTCTAACACTACCGGTATTATAGGGCTTTATTTTTCTTACTATGCACTGAGTTTAAGTTGTATTTAGTTTAAATTATATCATGCTATTATAGGGCTTTATTTTTTACTATGAACTGGTTTGGTTTTAATTATATCATGTTAATATAGGCGACGTTTTGTTTACAATGCACTGAGTTTAAGTTGTCTTTGGTTTTAATTACAACATGCTATTATAGGGCGTTTATTATTTTTGCTGTTTTCACAAGCAATGAATTAAGACAATAAGTAAAGACTACATTGTTTTGTTAGTGCATCAGCTCTTGACATTTCGCGATTAGACAATGCCTTGAACATGAAATCTACTGCATGAACGGAAGCGTGCGCGTGGCCTTGTGGTCAGCTGGATTTCACCATATAACAAGTCAGTAGTACAAAACGGTTACTTCAGGCCGGTGGCTACCGTCCTGTGCACTGTGCAAAAAAAGAGAAAATGTCGTTTTCTATGGCTATTTTACTGGGTCCTTGTAAACTAGGAGCAATTTGCTAGAAACTAAAATGCATTTTTCTTAATGTGCAGTTCTGACTGGGGCAAGGTCCCGGGTTAGATTCCTGGTTCCGTTAGCTTGTGGGCTGGAACGGTGTGCCTTTGTAATTTTGTGATTTAACTTTGCAGATTGCAGCTGTGTCGATTGGTTCCGAGGTCCCGTGTTTGATTTCCGGCTCCGTGAGCTATTTTAGCGTTAGGGCCAGAACTTTTTACTTTTTGGTGGAAAGATAGCATTTTACTTTGCTGATTGGCTACTGTGCAACTTGGTTCAGGGACCTTGGCTGCTTTGTGAGGCAGCACCCCGAAGAAATGATGAGTACACAAGGCAGGACTAGCATTTTGGCTTTGCGTACTTATGCGAACATTCACTGAAATACCATCGTCAAGGTGTCGGAGAATGTCGGATTCGGACGCACTTTGACTTGTTAGTCTCTCTTATGTCTCTCGTTATATTAAATATACATGTAATTTTGGTTTACGTCAAAAATATTGATATTAGAGAAAACCCACTCACATATCCATAATTAGCATCGCCAAAGTAAGCAATAAACACTAAAAAATAACATAAACAAGAACTTAGTCAAATTTTGTTATGTAGTGCAATAGGATGTTGAAAATTTTACAAGAGCTTCATAAACTTCACCAAAATCACTCTTTCCAAGTTGCATTTTATAGGCTCATCATTTAGAATCAGTTGTAAATTGCTGATCGAACAATGATCAAACTCAGAGCTATGGGCATTTATTATTTCCTGTCTGCTTGAAATGCTAATAAGACAAAGCGAGGTTTTCTCTTTTGCGAAGTTGCACGATTTTCCATGTATGTTTGTTTGTAAGTGTGATTACTGTCAAATTATACAACAGCGGCTTCGGTGGCGTAGTTTGTAGCATGCTGAGCTTCTATGCCCAAGATAGCGGTTCAAACCCGACCGAAGCCGTCTGATTTTTTAAGAGCGTTAAAAATCCCTCAGTATTCCTTCCTTCTGACATACCGTAACTCATATTAGGCGTAAATGTTTCTATCTTTCTTTATGGTGCACCATACAAGATTTATTTCTAAGGGAATTTTAAGTGCTACGCAAAAAAATATTCTTGTATCGTTCTATCATAGCGGCTGATGAAGGGACCAATAATAATATTTAGGCCTCGAAACATGTCCTATTAATGACCACCTAGTGATTTCTATTAATGAAGTATTGATCAGGCGGAACTTTCATCCTGTTTAGACTAATTCGGAGGGGAAGTAAAGCCGGCGGTCCCATGTCATAGATTTATGGCATGTTAAAGAACCTTCCACTAATTACACCTTTGTGAAGCTAAATTGGTTAGGTTAAGAATGTAAACAACGCTCTTAGGTTTCTACGTTCGTTGCCAAGAGCCGACTGTGGTGGCGTCTAGTAGCTAAGTTCTGAACTAGGCCTAGTAGTCGTTGACGGTGGCGTTTGGCGGCAAAAGTAGGAACTATTTGAAAAACTCTAAGTTGCAGTCTTTACTTAAATTAAAAAACAGATACACACACTAATGCAGCCATCACAATTAACACCGGTTATCAGACAGATTCTACACACACCCAAAGTACACGGGGCTACATGACCGCGTTGTCGCAGCCCCTAAACTGAGGAACCAACCAACCAACCAAATTATAGAACAATGTGGACAGAACCTTCCTTAATAGTCCCTTCTACGAGAGTTGTAATTTTTTACGATATGCCGTATCTCGTATTGTGTGCAGACATATCACAGCAGTGGGGTTTGCCTGTGGTCCAGAAGTAACATTTAAGATTTGCTTCAGGGATAAAATTGATGAGATGGTTTTCTTTCTGTTGATATCTGTGCAACCAAATTTAACTGCGCGATCTGGTAACCGTAGCGTTGTTCAGCTGCCTGGCTCCACCCATCGCATTCACCCTATCACTTCCTCCGTGGGACGACATAATTATACGAACGTACTTTGCAGACTCCATTGATGAGGTATAGAGGATGTGCTTGAGGGATGGAAAAGAGCAGGGGTTTAAGAGATGGCGTAGGAAACTTGGTACACCTTACCAGTGCTTTGTTTTGGGATTGTTCTTCAGTTAGTGAACACATTAATAAGATAAAATGTCACAAATATTTAAACAAGCACTCAAAATTTTAAAAATGCCAGCTCTTATATAACACTGTTTTGTAGAAAAACGATTTCAAAAAATGTTCATCAAGCAAACTGCTTTGAATTTAAAATTATTAATTAGTAGTTCAACTTCAAGTGGGACGTGTGGGCATACCAAGGAGATTGTTCTGATTTCCTGTTGATGACACCCAACAGATCATTAGACCTGAGATTGCAAATATTGAACTGGCGTTTAATGTTAGCATCATGCCTGTTGTTAGTTCCCATTAACTAAAAATGCTATTCAGTACCATATTGTACAAATTTTGTAAATATCCGTTTATCATTATCTTTCCAGCTAACTCCCTACACATTGGAGCACAAGGGCATGGGGCCAGGCTTTAGTCACATCTGGAAGACGAATGGGTTTGAACCCCACCATCAGTCGTCCTTGAAATGGATTTCCAAAGTTGCCCATTTTCAACTCCAGGCAAATGTCGGGGCAGTGACTCCTTCTGCGCCATGCCTGTTCCCATCCAACTAATTCCTTCCCCATTTTTTTCAACTTCATTCATTTCATGTAGCTTCTCTCATGAGGTTGGTGTCAGGAAGAGCATCTGGCCATAAAACCATCTACCACATACAGATTCATCTCATCCACGACCCCACAGAATTGGGAAGGGTAGAGATACACATTCCTGCTTACTTCCATTTCTCATCTGTTATTTCTTGTGATTGTGTTGTTAAATTACACTTGTTATATGCCTACAATCGAAAATATACAATACTCTGTAATGTGGTATTATATTTCAATTTAGGAGGCTGCAACACAATGGCTCAGTGCCATAGGCGTTTAACCCACAATTCAATAAGGACTTTTCCCCTATGTAGGCTACACAGCATAGGAAAGTAACCTTAAACGATAAGTTGTTTAGGCACCTATGGCACCCCTCAAATAAGGGAGCGTGGAGGAGCTCCATTCACTCACAGATGTTTGCAGACTGAATGCTGTAAAGCATAATAGTCAATGAATGAATGCTATGAAATAAAAATCTTCTAGCTTCGTAGACTGTTTTGCTTAATTTTCTGCCATGTGTAACTAATTTAGTCAATTAAGATATTTTTTTAAATGCAAATATTCCTTAAACATTATCATGCATAACAATGATTTCTAATTGTAGGGCTTCTGAAGTTTTGCAATCCAGCATTACTTAGAGAGGTATACAGAATAGCCTCTGACCATCTTATGCAGAAAGAAAGAAACCGCCACTCAATAACACAAATGACGTCGTGTGTGTATATGGGTATGTATGTGTATATTATACGAGTAAAGTAGACCGTCGAACTTGATGAAAAAATAAAAATAACCATACCGTACAGAGTAACACAAGGGAATACTTTTCAGGACATTCTGAAACTATTCTTGTCACCTTTGCTCATAAATGACTCAACATTTTCATCAGTTTGTCTTTACTCATGAATTTTCATGAATACCCTAAACTTTTATTGGTCAGTGGTCGATTTTTGAAAATTTGAGTACAACTTTCTCTCTCATTTGATTCATTGTATTGTACATGTAATTGAATGCCAGAATCCAATAGAAGATACAAGCCCCCGGTGGACGGGGAGCAGAATACACCCACGGTATGACCTGTCTCTCGTAGGAGGTGACTAATAGGGCCAACAAGACCGACTAACATGACTTACTTTGATTTGGAAGACCCCCTGTGGATGGGGAGAGCAGAATACACCCACGGTATCCCCTGCCTGTCATAAAGGGCGGCAAATAGGGGGTCTTTTTAAAGGTCCTTTTTCATTTTCTGGACTCAATTTTGGTGTGACCCTTAGAGATAAACATGCATGCTGTTAGGGGAAGGGCTACCAACATGGCCATCTGGCCAGAAAGCCTAGACGGTATTCCCAATCCCGCCAGGTATGTGCACCATGTACCCTTGCAGTAGTAGCCTATTCGCCTTACAGCGAAGGTCCCTGCATGGCCGAATAATGGAGCCGAATAGACCACTTTTCATGCGAAGGGGTATGTGCCTGTTCAAGGCACTGGGAATTCGGCCAATACTTACTATCGCTAGGTAGGTATTGCCTTGGCTGGGTGGCACCCAGAGTGATGGCCCTGATTCGGAGTAGGCAAAATTCGGGGAGGATGATTCGAGATGACCCGTAAGCGATCGAATAAATCAGCAGAGGGTGGTCCCCTTAAAGAGCTGTCTCTGGAGCGTCGACTGAATCCCATGAGGCATTTAATTAAGAAGTTTCCTATAGACAGAGCTTCTTGCTACCTGGACAGACGTGGGAGATTTTAAACTGGTGAAATCGATCATTTTTCCTGAGGAAATCTAGGGGAAACTGAATTACCAAGCTCCGGAACGGACAGCTCCTGCTGCATACCGTTGACTGGCAGCAAACCGAAGCGTTCCTGATATGCACGCAGTTCGGCGAAATTCCCGTTAAGACTGAGAAGCACGAAACGCTGAATGAGGTCCGTGAAGTCGCGAATTCATTCTCAATAGCGACGAGAATTAATGAGGGATCTGGGGAAGAGGGCGGTCACTACAATTAGGCGCATCTCTCGAAAGATTGAAGAGGATTGTGTCGACACCGACGCTTTTGTTCTCCATTTTGAGGGTGATGAGGTACCTAAGCAGTTGAAGGTCACATCATATCATTGTGATGTTCGACGTTACAGCCCTCCGCCTTTGCGCTGCTATCAATGACAGAAATTCGGGCATGTTTCTGCCAGGTGCACTGCCAAGGCCGCGTGTAGAGAGTGTGGCAATGGGACACAATTGTAGAGTTCAAGAGTTATACGCCTCCCCATATACACACATCAAAAAAAGTTTTGCATCACCTCGGTTCCCAGATCTCCGGCATATAGACGTTGACTGTGTATATTGTATCCAAGATACAGTCCCTTTGACTGTTCATAGATGTCACTAAAACTGCTCAAAGATGTAAACAACCATGCATGAGCAGGGCCTATTAGACGGAGGGGGTACGACAGCCGATCAGTTCCAGTCATTCCACCAGGACGAAGGTACGCTGCTCATGTTGTCTGTAGTTCTACCATGCCTAGAAGGTCAATACCGCAGTTCGATCGCGTCCGCATTGTTACTTTGTGTCAAGAAGGGCTCTCAACAAGGGAAGTTTCCAGGCGTCTCAGAGTGAACCAAAGCGATGTTGTTCGGACATGGAGGAGGTACAGAGATACAGGAACTGTCGATGACAGGCCTCGCTCAGGCCGCCCAAGGGCTACTACTGTAGTGGATGACCGCTACTTACGGATTGCCGCTCGGAGGAACCCTGACAGCAATGCCACCATGTTGAATAATGCGTTACGTTCAGCCACAGGACGTCGTGTTTCAACTCAAACTGTGCGCAATAGGCTGCATGATGCGCAACTTCACTCCCGACGTCCATGGCGAGGTCCAGCTTTGCAACCCCGACACCATGCAGCGCGGTACAGATGGGCCCAACAACATGCTGAATGGACCCCACGGAATTGGCATCACGTTCTCTTCACCGATGAGTGTCGCATATGCCTTCAACCAGACAATCGTCGGAGACGTGTTTGGAGGCACCCTGGTCAGGCTGAACGTCTTAGACACACTGTCCAGCGAGTGCAGCAAGGTGGTGGTTCCCTGATGTTTTGGGGTGGCATTATGTGGGGCCGACGTACGCCACTGGTGGTCATGGAAGGCTCCGAAACGGCACTACGATACCTGAATGACATCCTCCGACCCATAGTGCAACCATATCGGCAGAATATTGGAGAGGCATTTGTCTTCATGGACGACAATTCTCGACCTCATCGTGCACATCTTGTGAATGCGTTCCTTCAAGATAACGACATCGCTCGACTACAGTGGCCAGCATGTTCGCCAGACATGAACCCTATCGAACATGCCTGGGATATGTTGAAAAGGGCTGTTTATGGACGTCTTGACCCACCAACCACTCTGAGAGATTTACGCCGAATTGTCGTTGAGGAGTGGGACAATTTGGACCAACAGTGTCTTGATGAACTTGTGGATAGTATGCCACGACGAATACAGGCATGCATCAATGCAAGAGGACGTGCTACTGGGTATTAGAGGTAGTGGTGTGTACTGCAATCTGGACCACAAATGCTGAAAGTCTAGCTGTATGATGGTACAACATGCAATGTGTGGGTCTCATGAGCAATAAAACGAGCTGAAATGTTGTTTGTGTTGATCTCTATTCCCTTTGTATTTAAAGGTTCCGGAACTCTTGGAACCGAGGTGATGCAAAACTTTTTTTGATGTGTGTATGTTCCAACTGCCAAGGAAGCCACTCTCCACGATCAAAGTCGAGTTCAATAAGGAAGCAAAGATCCAAGAAATCAGAACATTGGATAGGCTTTCTTATCACAACGTTCGAAAGAGGTACCGTTATATGAATGCACCCGAATTTCCGGTATCGTTTACGGATGCGGTGACTCCATCTATCAACTCTGTCATTTTTGTTCCCCGTGCAGTACCATCGACGTCGAAATACTCTGCGATCGTTAAATCTCCCCTCGCAGTCCAAGCGAGACCTGACAGCCCCTTTATGGTCCCCGACCCTCCTTCGGCCATCGTGCAAATGCGCCGGTTAAACCATCTAAACCGGCACCATCAGGAGAAGAAGTCCTCTTCTTCTCCGGAACGGTCGGCGAAAAAGTCTTCCCCTGCTAAAGGGGGAAAGAAGACTTTCATCCAGCCCATCTTAATTAGAAAAGATTGCAGTGGATAAGAGAGAGACGGTGAGCCGCCGTCTCTCTCGTCCTCCTGCTGGCGGAGTGGCTCTGGTCTCTGCTGGCACTTCCGCTCTCACGAACACAAAGGGAGGAAAGCCGGCAGAGAACAAAGATTTCGGCAAGGAGGATCTCCCATATAGATCTGCGGCTATGGGTGAAAGGCCTCAGATGCTTGTATCCATGCGTCTGAGGGGAAGTAAACACTTCCTGACCCACCGAGACGTCGCCGCACTTCAGGGAAAAACGAACGGTCGGGATGTCGCTGGGGAAGCACTCATGCCCTCTCTTCGGAAAATGCGCCGCTCATATTGCGCAATGCGCCTGGCGCCGGACATGTGTAACTTACTTATCGAACGCACTACGTAATTAAGATGAGGATTGGGAAGGAGGCAGCGTGTCCTTAATTTAGGTACGAGTACTGTACCCGAATATAAATACTCGGTACCTGTCATTATCCGAAGATGGAAAGGATCGCAGAAGTCAATGGTCCTCAACTAGAAAAACCTATCCACCTCGCTGACAGATCGTACATAAACTTCCTATATTAAATAGAATGCTCTACTATGGATTAGCTACTTGGATGTCACTACTAAATACTTTGGAGAGTGAGATTCTTGAATTTATAAATTGAAAATCCATACTGCAATTGGCTGCCCTACTACTCCTTACCAATTATTACCTCGTATTGGCTACCCACTAATTAGGAAGTTTGTGTCTCTTTCACTCGGAGAGAGTGTTTTTACTCGGAGAGAATCGACTATGTTCGTCCTTTCCCCCCACTAAGTTAACTTTAGTATTTAACACTGTACATGGGCTCATTTCTTCCTCTCGCAGCATTTGAGCCGTGTATATTTTGCTTAGGCAAACAGACTGCTCTCGCAGCATATTCTGAACTACACACATCAAAAAAAGTTTTGCATCACCTCGGTTCCAAGAGTTCCGGAACCTTTAAATACAAAGGGAATAGAGATCAACACAAACAACATTTCAGCTCGTTTTATTGCTCATGAGACCCACACATTGCATGTTGTACCATCATACAGCTAGACTTTCAGCATTTGTGGTCCAGATTGCAGTACACACCACTACCTCTAATACCCAGTAGCACGTCCTCTTGCATTGATGCATGCCTGTATTCGTCGTGGCATACTATCCACAAGTTCATCAAGACACTGTTGGTCCAAATTGTCCCACTCCTCAACGACATTTCGGCGTAAATCTCTCAGAGTGGTTGGTGGGTCAAGACGTCCATAAACAGCCCTTTTCAACATATCCCAGGCATGTTCGATAGGGTTCATGTCTGGCGAACATGCTGGCCACTGTAGTCGAGCGATGTCGTTATCTTGAAGGAACGCATTCACAAGATGTGCACGATGAGGTCGAGAATTGTCGTCCATGAAGACAAATGCCTCTCCAATATTCTGCCGATATGGGTGCACTATGGGTCGGCGGATGTCATTCAGGTATCGTAAAGCCGTTTCGGAGCCTTCCATGACCACCAGTGGCGTACGTCGGCCCCACATAATGCCACCCCAAAACATCAGGGAACCACCACCTTGCTGCACTCGCTGGACAGTGTGTCTAAGACGTTCAGCCTGACCAGGGTGCCTCCAAACACGTCTCCGACGATTGTCTGGTTGAAGGCATATGCGACACTCATCGGTGAAGAGAACGTGATGCCAATTCTGTGGGGTCCATTCAGCATGTTGTTGGGCCCATCTGTACCGCGCTGCATGGTGTCGGGGTTGCAAAGCTGGACCTCGCCATGGACGTCGGGAGTGAAGTTGCGCATCATGCAGCCTATTGCGCACAGTTTGAGTTGAAACACGACGTCCTGTGGCTGAACGAAACGCATTATTCAACATGGTGGCATTGCTGTCAGGGTTCCTCCGAGCGGCAATCCGTAAGTAGCGGTCATCCACTACAGTAGTAGCCCTTGGGCGGCCTGAGCGAGGCCTGTCATCGACAGTTCCTGTATCTCTGTACCTCCTCCATGTCCGAACAACATCGCTTTGGTTCACTCTGAGACGCCTGGAAACTTCCCTTGTTGAGAGCCCTTCTTGACACAAAGTAACAATGCGGACGCGATCGAACGGCGGTAGTGACCTTCTAGGCATGGTAGAACTACAGACAACATGAGCAGCGTACCTTCGTCCTGGTGGAATGACTGGAACTGATCGGCTGTCGTACCCCCTCCGTCTAATAGGCCCTGCTCATGCATGGTTGTTTACATCTTTGAGCAGTTTTAGTGACATCTATGAACAGTCAAAGGGACTGTATCTTTGATACAATATACACAGTCAACGTCTATATGCCGGAGATCTGGGAACCGAGGTGATGCAAAACTTTTTTTGATGTGTGTATGTAGATTACTGTGTACGCATTGCTCAGGCAAGCAAGTTAGGCTTCGTGCCTTATGTAAATATTTGTACTTGGTGTTGGCTGACCAATAAACTGGTATTCTTCAGAGTCTTCATCTTCATTGAAATGGAATAATAGACTAAGACGCGAGGAGAACCTGTGAGGACCTGGACTTGTAGATTCTCACAAATACTCAAATATTCATCGATAAGTCTACATATTTATGTGGACGCCAGTCCGGGATCTACAAACTTCTCTGTGATTCCGTCCGGGATTTGAACTGGATATCCACAAACTTATCTCGTGCTCATCAATACTAGTGCCTATACTCCGCTTGGCAATTTTGTTGTCTTATAACTCTCGCTGAATCTGATGAAGTTTTAAGAATGACCCTCGTTGAATTATGTCTGAAGTGTTTGCAATATAATGTAGCTGCAATCTTGTAGATCCACTTTCGTAAAATAATGCTGCGTTATTCCAATATTTCCACAGTTCATAAAGTTCTTTCTATTCATGGAATATTCCATAACTTTTCTTTCGTTTGACAATATGACTAGTCTAACTATTCTTTCGTTATGTTCAATTCACTTATCAATTCAAAATGCCGTAATATTTCATTTGACTGCGATACAGTTCGTATCTCGTTGATAAATATTCGTAATACTGTAGCACTTCACTATACAGTATTTTTAAAGTGTTGTTATATTTCAATACAGCTTTCACCGTCTCTCGTAAGATCATTTGACCTACCATGCACGCTTCAATATTTCGAAGAAACAGCCTTGAGTCCGATATGCCATCGGTCCCCTCTCCTAATTTTCGTAAGCATCTCTCGTATTTTCGCGGCTAAACTCTCGGTGCGAGTTTCCAAAATCATTTTTTCTTGCAATATTATCTTCCCTGTCGGTATCTTGAAGTATGGAAATGTTTATCATTTTTTTCTCCTTGTTCTGGCGTTTTAATATTTCTTATGTAATTATTGGAAATAATAATACTAATAATATCGTATGACCGAGGGTGCCGGGTGCAAGCTTTGTTATTTGACGCCCAGAGGGCAGCTTGCATGTAGAATTTTGTCGTTCCTTGGAACGCTATGAAAGTCAAGGAGTTAAGATATTTCAGCTCCTTGACACACTGGCGCTTTCTAGTAGAGAAAGGAGGAACTTTTTTGTGTTGGCGGAAAATCCCGAGATCACGGTAATTTTGCCATTATGAACATGGCCTACTCAATTCAAATGGGTTCTTTAACATGTCAACATCGTATGACATGCGTGCCGTGATTTTTGCCGTCTTTCAAAAATCACTTGCCACGGCCAGGAGCGAACCTCAAGCTTGGGATTAGTAATCCGACACGATACCCACTCAGTCACCGTGGCAAGCTAATAAATAGATTAGCATACATTTATGGTACTAAAGAACACAACTCCACCTCTGCATAAATTAACGTACGTAGAGTATTTAATAAGCCAACTAACTTAATTATTTTATGTCTCTAAATTCATAGTACGCGTTGCCGTTCAAATCCCGTATAGAATATGTTTTTGTTTTAATAATGATGCCGCCTAGTGAAAAAGACAATCAATCAATTATTCATTCAATCATTATCGTATGAAATACAGTACTATTCGAACTGGCAGAGATTAAACAAGTAGTTCCGCGAAGAACTATATAGCCTATTTTCATATAACCTACTTATGTTAATTGCCACTGTCAACATACAAAATTTCAGTTTGATTGCTGTAATGGAATCGTAGATATTGAGAACCGTCTAAATATTTTGGATGGTCACCATGTTGGAATTTATATACGTTGGTCCTAGAGTTATGAACTGTTACATGAAGATTATTGTGTACGTGTAGTATTCAAACTTCAATCGCATGATTAGGACACAAGAAGTAACAAGGAGAATTTAAAATTTCGCACAGCTGCCATCTTGTGGTTATGGAAACAATTGAAATAAATTAGATGCCAGTGGATTAACATTCTTATCAGGATTTACTGTACCAAGTTTCACTGCACTCGGATGGTTAAATTGCGAGTAACGTCCATTTGAATATCTATACTTCGCGTCGCCGCCATGTTGGATTTGTGATCGCAAGGTTATTGAAAGTCCTATATGTGAACTTAAGTTCATAGCCGCTATGAACATTAAAAAATTCAGTTTGATTGCTATAATACATTCGCAGATATTCAGAGGATTCTAAATACAGTATTTCGGATGGTCGCCATTTTGGATTGTTAAATGTATAGGCCATAGAGTCATGTACCATTAAAGGGAAATTATTGCGTAGGTTCATTATTCAAACTTTCACTTCGATCGCATGATTACGAAACAAGAAATAAAAACTTAATTTTAAAATTCGCACAGCCGCCATCTTAGAGTTATGTAAAGAATTGAACTAAATTAGATACCAGTGCATTAAAATGTGTATAAACGTTTCCTGTACCAGATTTCATTGCGTTTGGAACATTAAATCGCGAGAAAGGTCTATTTAAAATTTTCAAATTCGCATGGCCACCATGTTCGTTTTGTAGTTAACCGGTTTTTGAAAGTCTTATAGTTGAACTTCCAGTAGTACCCTTTATCTCCGTACAAAATTTCAGGGTGATACCGCTAATAGTTTCAGAGATATAGAATGTCGGTGAAATATTTCGCACATCCGCCATCTTGTGGTTATGTATACAACTGAACTAAGTTAGATGTCGGTGCATTACAATGTGTATAAACATATACTCTACCGAGTTTTATTGCGTTTGGTTGCTTAAATCGCGAGAAACGTCTATTTAAAATTCGTAAATTCGCGTGGCCGCCATGTTGGTTTTGTAGTTACCAGGTTTTCAAAAGTCACATAGGTGAACTTCTAGTAATTCCCTTTATCACAGTAAAGAATTCCAGGGTGATCTCGGGAATAGTTTTTGAGATATTGTATGCTGGTGAAATATTTCGCACAGCCGCCATGTTGGATTGGTGACACGTATCAAAGTTTGAAGGGCACGGTCGGGATCGTCTGGAATAGTGCTATGAACTTACCGAGTTTCATTGAAATCGCTCCAGCCGTTTAGAATTTATTGAGGGGACACACACACACACACGCACGCACACACACACGGAAAAAAGGTGATCTCATAAGCCTGTTGTTGTTTGAGTCTTCAGTCTTTTGACTGGTTTGATGCCGCTCTCCATGCCTCCCTGTCCTGAGCTAATCGCTTCATCTCTACATAGCTCCGACACCCTACATCCGAGGCAATCTGTTTAACATATTCTAACCTTGGTCTACCCCTACAGTTTTTGTCCTCGACCCTTCCTTCCATAACTAAGCTTGCTATTCCCGGGTGTCTTAGTATGTGTCCTACCAACCTATCTCTTCTCTTCATTAGCAGTCGCCAGAAACATCTCTCCTCTCCCACTCGTCTTAATACCTCTTTGTTTGTAACCCTATCTACCCATCTGATCTTCATCATTCTCCTGTAACACCACATTTCAAATGCTTCAATTCTCCTCTTTTCTGCTGCACCAATAGTCCAAGTTTCACTTCCATAGAGCGCCACGCTCCAGACAAAGGCTTTCAAAAATGACTTCCTAATACCTAAATCTATATTCGATGTCAGCAGATTCCTTTTTTGTAGAAATGCTTTATTTGCCTGAGCCAACCTACTTTTAATATCCTCATTGCTTCGTCCATCACTGGTTATTCTGCTTCCTAAGTAACAGAAGTCTTCTACTTCCTTCAGCTTTTCACCTGCCAATTTGATCTCCATAGAGGTTTCTGATTTATTTCGGCTGCATTCCAGTATTTTTGTTTTACATTTATTTATTTTCATCATGAATTCTTTCCGTAAGACGGAGTCCATACCATTCAAAAACTCATTCAAATACTCAGGCTTGTCGGCCAAGATGACGATGTCATCAGCAAATCTCAGAGTTGAAATTATTTCTCCTTGAATCTTCACTCCCACTTTAAATTTTTCTCTAATTTCCTTCATTGCTTGTTCAATGTAAAGATTGAAAAGTATGGGTGATAAGTTGCAGCCTTGCCTTACACCTTTCTGAATACCAGCTTCTCTCTCATGTCCTTCAACTCGAATGACTGCTGTCTGGTTTCTGTACAGATTGTATATCACCCTCCTATCCCTGTACTTTATTCCAATCGATTTCAAAATGTCAAACAATTTAGTCCAATCAACGTTATCAAAAGCCTTTTCTAAGTCTACAAAAGCCATGAACGTTCTCTTATCTTTCCTTATTCTACCTTCCAAAATCAGCCTAAGACTTAGTACAGCTTCCCTTGTTCCTACATTTCTCCTGAAACCAAACTGGTCTTCACCCAACTCCGTTTCTATCTGGCTTTCAATCCTCTTGTAAATTATTCTAGACAGGATCTTTGAAGCATGAGTAATCAAGCTGATTGTACGGTAATCTTCACATCTGTCAGCTCCCACTTTCTTTGGTATAGGGATGATAACATTCTTCTTGAAATCAGATGGTGCCTCACCTGCCTCATAAATCCTACACACCAAGTGAAATAACCTGATCAGACCTTCATCTCCTATGCAGCGTAGCAACTCAATCGGTATATCATCTATGCCTGGTGCTTTGTTCCTGCTTAAGTCTTCCAAAGCTCTATCAAATTCTGATCTCAATATTAAATCTCCTTTTGCATCCTCATCAATTTCCTCCTCCCTTTCCATTACATGATTCTCAATCTCCTTTCCCTTATACAAACTCCCTATGTAAGCTTTCCATCTCTCAACCTTTTCTTCCCTATCTGTTAGAGGCTTTCCATTTGTGTCCTTAATATTACAGCACTTAGTCTTCTTTTCCCCAAAAGTATTCTTAATCCTTCGATAAGCTGTGTCTACTTTTCCTAATTTCAGACAACTTTCTATACCTGCACATTTCTCTTTCAACCATTCTTCTTTCGCTTACTTGCACTTCTTGTTAACCTCATTTCTCAGACGTCTGTATTCTGCTTTCCCCTTTTCATCTCTTAGATTCTTGTGTTTCCGCCTTTCATCCATCAATTCTAGTATATCCTGAGTGATCCACGGTTTTCTACCTATTCTTTCTTTCCTACCAATGTTTTCTTCTGCGGATTTTGTTATTTCATTCTTCAAAAGTGCCCATTCGTCTGTAATTGAAGTTTGTTTAGGGTTTTTCATTAGTCCTTCCTTTATACTCTTCTTGAATCTTTCGTTTAAATCCTTCTCTTTCAGTCTGTCTATTGCCCACCTTTTTGGCTTTTGACTTTTCTTCAGTTTCTTCAACTTTAATCTGCATTTCATTACAACCAGATTGTGATCAGAGTTTATGTCAGCACCAGGATATGTTTTACAATCCAAAATCTGGTTTCGAAACCTCTGCTTGACCATAATGAAGTCGATTTGGTAACGCCCTGTATCTCCTGGTCTCATCCATGTGTATATTCTTCTATTGTGGTTATTGAATAAGGTGTTAGCTATGACCAACTCATGCTCGGTGCAGAATTCTACCAGCCTGCTTCCTCGATCATTCCTTTCACCTAATCCGAAATCTCCTACTATCTTCCCTTCTCTCCCATTTCCTACCACAGCATTCCAATCTCCCATTACTATAACATTTTCATCACCCTTGATATACCTCAGAATTTCGTCTATTTCTTCGTAGACCTTTTCAACATCCTCATCATCAGTTTGACTGGTAGGCATATAGACTTGTACCACTGTAGTGCAGGTAGGTTTAGTATTGATTTTTGCTACAATAATCCGTTCACTATATTGCTCATAATATTCCACCCACTGTCCAAGTTTCCTACTCAATATGAGGCCAACCCCTGCTTGGCCATTGTTTGATTTAGTGCTAATGACCCTATAGTCTCCTGACCAAAAGTCCTATTTTTTTCAAAATTGAAAATAGGCTAAAAATAGGGAAATTAATTGTACTTCCCGAGTCAACCGTGACACAGTATCTAAGCTACATCCTTATTCATTCCTGGCGAGGGAAATAATTTTCTAATTACTTGTTATTGCACTTTATTTAAATAATCGGCAGAGACCTCGTGGTGCAGTGGATAGCACTTTAGTTGCCACCCTGAAGGCCCGGGTCCGATTTCCCAGCTCTCCGAATAAATATATTTCTTGCGAAACAAGCAATTAAATGAAATAACTGCAACGGAGTTTTCTGATAGAATCCTTGGCTCTCTACAGCAAAAGAGCGGTAAGGTGAGAAAGTAATCAATCCAGGTCGATGATTTAAAAAACATAATAATAATGATAACAAGTGACCTTAATGGATTTTCTTGTAAAATCCATTGACCGCTCCTTTATGCAGTGAAGTTGTTCACAATAACAATACAGTATTACTACCGCCGTAGCACACATTGAAGTCTTGAGCGGGAAAACGAACGAACTCACTGCTACCAACACTTAAGTTACAACAACCAACCCCTGGCACAATACAGCCCATGAAGGGCCTGGGCCGACCAAGCGACCGCTACCCAGCCATTTGGCCTGCAGATATTGGGGTGACGCGTGATCAGCGCATCGGGTCCCCTCGGCCGTTAATCTTGGTTTTCGTGATCGGGGCGCTGCCTCAATGTCAGAAAGCTACTCAATTGTCCTCACGAGACTGAGTGCACCCCGTTCCAACCCTCACGTCAGTTTTAAAAACCCTGACGGAGCCGGGAATCGAACCCGAGGCCTCCGGATGAGAGGCACCACGGGGTCGGCACAGATAAGTTACGCGGGATGCTATTCTAAAACCCATGTTATTGATATCGCACCACGAGATGTTAGTTAGATGGCAGTTGGGTTTGAACTACAGATGTCTTCCCGCTCACTGCGTAACACGCTTTCCAAAAACATTAAGTTGGTCACTACTTGCTTCACTCACTCAGCACATGTCTTCTTTAACTGAATGTGTGTCGTCTGCTGCGATAACAACCACTGGCATACAGGAAGCCGATATATGTAGGTTTGGAATAGATGGGCTGCGCACGCGTACTGCACCCCGTCGCAGCGTGTTGAACTGCCATCTCCTGTCGCGATGACAAAACTTCATCGATGTAACAACGAATAGTACTCGTTTAAAATGTTGCATTATCTCTACTTAGTATAAAATTAAGTCCCCGATTCTTGCATGTTCCGGGTAATCTCGAGAACCACTGGATGGATTTTGATGTGGTTTTTCTCGAGGAAGGTTTCTGTAGAAAATAATGTATGACCAACGGAAGCCGAGCAGTAACGATTTCACTGAATCGAGTCGAAAAAAGCTACCGTCCGTGCGATTTTAAAGCCTACGCTGGGTAAACCTTAAAAATATCTGCATAATATGAGTGTAAGAATTGTTTAGCATGAAAAGTTCTACAAAAAGGTCCCGGACAACATATCTCTATCTTCTATACATCGCCCACTATAAGTGTTTTTATGGACGGAAGGGGAATTTGTTTTTCATGCACCTCGCAATTCTTAAATTACGTCTGAAAAGAATTCGTTGCACATGCTATCTCCATGATAATATAATTAACAGTCCAGTCAGTGATTTTAACCCATCGGACGGAAAACGAATCTAGGGCGTAGTTCATTGAAATCGAAACAAATACGCCTTTTAAGGTTACGCTACCGGGTTGCTAGTATTAGGCCTATAATAATGTTAATTTAATGTCTTCAAATAACAGACGAGTGCATGAATTATTATTTTTTTAATTCTTAGTGCATGTATTTATTTATTCGTATCAGAAGCATTAATACTATATATGTATACATTAAAACTCTTACTGGATTAAATACAATGCAAAGTCACACTAAACAAACAAGAGTCTATACTACTTTTGCCCAGAAGTTAGCGACATCCAGTGCATTTTCTCTCCCCTGAAGCAAATCTTGTACTGTGCATGTTTGAGGGCACCTGCTGCACTGCAACAAATGAGACGTAGTCTGGATTACACCACATTCACACAATGAGGACTCGATGTCGAAACCCCACATCTGCAGGTTACTTTTACATCTTGTCACGCCTGCCCGTAATCTGTTCAGAGATCTCCAGGTACTCCATTTCTCCATATGGCCAGGTGGTATTTCTTCACTAGGTGTCAGCCATTCTTCGGCGCGATTGCAGCTTGCACGCCATAGATGGATTCGGGATTGTTGAGGTGTCCCCTTAAGAGCCTCGGTAATTCTGAGGAAACTTTTCCTTGATTTGAGTCTCGAAGTAGCTGGCTTGTATCCATACAGAGGGTGAGCTTTAGATGTTACCGCCTTCTTCTTCTCAATTCTTGCTGCAATCTCACGACGAATATTAGGAGGGGCAATGCCAGCAAGACTGTACAATTTATCCAAAGGAGTAGGCTTTAGACATCCGGTAATAATGCGACAGGTATCGTTTAGAGCTGTATCTACATTCCTGGCGTGGGTTGACTTGTACCATACTGGGGATGCATATTCCGCAGCAGAGTAACATAGAGCAATGGAAGAGGTTCTCACAGTATTGGGATGTGCCCCCCATGTAGTACCCGTTATCTTCCTTATAATATTATTTCTGGCTGCCACTTTTTGCTTGGTGTTCGAGCAGTGTTTCTGGTAAGTGAGAGCACGGTCGAGGGTAACTCCAAGATATTTTGGTGAGATGCAGTGCTCTAATGTGGTTCCTTCCCAAGTTATTTTAAGGGTTCTGTTTGCCATTTTATTTTTAAGATGGAAGGCACAAGTCTGTGTTTTATTGGGGTTTGGACTCAGCAGATTCTCCTTGTAGTAAGCAGACAGCTCTGTAAGTGCATTAGATAGTTTCTGCTCAATAGCGTCAAAGCAGGAGTCTTGAGTGGTGATGGCACAGTCATCTGCATAGATAAAGCTTTGTGTTCCTACAGGTAGCGGCTGGTCATTGGTGTAGATGTTGAACAATGACGGAGAGAGCACACTTCCCTGAGGTAATCCGTTCCTCTGTGATCTCCACCTGCTTCTTTTCCCCTGAAATTCGACGAAAAATCTTCTATTTTCAAGGAGATTTCTTATGAAGCAGGTAAGCTGGTAATCATTCGTAGCATTGTATAGTTTCATGAGGAGACGTCTATGGTTGACAGTATCATATGCAGCTGTAAGGTCAATAAACACTGCTCCAGTGATCTGTTTCCTTTCAAAACCATCTTCGATATGCTGCGTTAACTTCAACACTTGAGAGGTACAGCTCTTCCCAATTCTGAAGCCAGCTTGCTGTGGTATATAGATAGCCTCCAATTTCTCCATTAGTCTGTGGAGTATGAGTCTTTCAAGGATCTTGTACAGATGACAAAGGAGCGAAATAGGTCGATAGCTCTTTGGGTCATTTGGATCCTTACCTGGCTTACGAATGGCTATAAATTTGGCTTTCCTCCATAATTTCGGGATCTTGCATGATTTGATGCATTTGTTCATTAGCTCTGTTAACCAGTGCTTTGTGACTGGACCGAAATTCTTAATTTTCTCAACTCTTAAGTCATCAAGGCCAGCTGCTTTACCATTCTTGGTTTTGCTCAGTGCATGATCAAGCTCAGCCTGAGTAAAAGGTTGATGTAGAATACTGGTTTCTTGATCAGGTTTCCTCTCTAGTGTCTTCTTACTAGTCTTGATGGAACTAGTAGATTTTCCATTTTCAATGAGCTGGTGTGCAATTTCATCAGCTTTGATATTTTCATGTGTACTTGTTTGAGAACGATCATTATTTAGACGTCTCAATAATCTCCAAGCTCCTTGACTGCTTCTACTCATGTCACAGTCTGCCATCAGTTTCTCCCATTGGTCTCTCTTTGCCTCAGAGATTGAAGAGAGAATAGACGCTGCATTGTTGGAGGTTTCCTCACTAAAAGGGTTTTCGTCGAATGATTTGTAATATTCATCTAGTAATACTGCTGTCTCTGCAGTTATCCCTTGAATATAGTTAGTCCTACAGCCTCTTGGAATACATGTCCGAGAACAAAGATTCACAGCATCAACAAAACGTTCATATTCCTCAGGTACGGCTGGGATGGTCCGAACTTTCACATCCAACAATTCGGAAAACTTTGACCAATCAGCTTTTTTAAAGTTATATCGTCGCCTGAAGCGAGTTTCTTGAGGTCTTATGACTGGAAGTAGCTGGCACATTATTGGTCTATGTTGTGTTCTAGGGATCGGCAAACACACAGATTTATGACATTGTTGTGCTACACTCTCGCTTACGAAGAGGAGGTCTGGATTAAATCCTCGTTGCCATCTACCACAGTTGAAGGATGGAGGTAGTTTGCTGTCATGGATGAGAAAGAGGTGGTTACTTTCAGCCCAAGAAAGGACAGCTTCTCCGTTTTCATCTTCATGTGTGTATCCCCACACGTGGCTGTGACTATTGAAATCTCCTATTACTACAGATATCTTCTCTGAATTGAAATTTATAGGTGGAGTAAAGGAGAAACTTTCTGAAGGAGGCTTATAGATGGAAGTGATTACACAATTGCTGAGTTCCAGAGAGATTATCTCGATGTTGTGGTTTAATGTACAATGGACACTCTCAGCTTGGATTTCTGGTTTGACAAAGATGGCACTACCATGTTTAGGGTGTGGTATTTCTGCAACCAAGTTCAGACCTGGTATATATGGTCGCTTCTGATGGTTATCTTTATGAGTTTCTTGAATGCACAAAACATCACATTTCTGTTCTTGGCAAAGATCGCATAGTAATTGTTGTTTCGGTGATGACAAGCCTTCGATGTTCACTGAAATTACAGTCAGAGTGGGTTCTGAAAAGAACCGTTTCTTAGGTCCCATGATTGGAGTCTAATATTTGGTTAACGCTTCTGGAATGCTGACGTTCAGTTCGGTAATGGAAATGTAATTCCAACTACCTTAGCAGGGGCACCACGAGCAGGAATCAGCCTCACCCCCTTAGTGCATGTGACCACAGCCTACTGCTTGAGACATTGGGGAGCCTGGTAGCGCATGCTCAAAGATGGGATTGAACTCTCCCGGAAAGAACCGTTTCATCGCACCCCTCACCTCACAAAAATGCCCACCACCTAGGTGTTCACCTTTACGGTACCGTATCTTCGGACGGAGCCAAAATATATCTGGTCCCAAAAACATTGACCCGTGAGCTGCACACTGGAAACATCTACCGTGGTTTTTCTGTACCGGATGTAGTCCTTCCTACTGGAAATGTTAGAATTCTGCTATGAAATGTAGTACATGTTTTACATAAAAACGATCTTTTCCCTCCGTTCTCTAGGGAGTGCACCATCCGACAGTCCACCATCCGACAGTCCACCACTGTTAAATACCGGTACCGTACTCAAGTGTTCTGCGTAGAAATATTATTTACGTGCAACACATCAGAAAAAGAGACTATTTTTTTCCCCCAAAATGCTTTGATGTGCAATATTAGTGGGGAAGCGTAATCAGTGCCAATTTTCTATTTCAGTATTCTCCATTTGTGTAGTCTAGTTCCGAAAATCGACATCTGCATTTGTCAGTATGGTTCGCTGTTATTCACACCTTCTGTATTTCTAAAGCAATGATTTAATTTTAGGTTTTAGTTACTTCCAAAATGGTTCTTTTAACATAGAAGAAGCACTTTTTAAAGCAAAACCAATAGCACAGATAGACAACGTGCTTAAATTGGGTAAACAGAAATCAGTGTGAATCTTATTGACTGATGCAAACGACTCATATGATATGGCATTCACACTGCCTTCATAAAGATTTTGTTACACTAACATTTCTCTTTCAGATCCATCAAAAACTGGAAGGGATGAACAGAAAATGATCGAAGGCGGACAGACGTCATTTGAACCAGAATCATGTAAGCATCTCATTTTACAAGATAGAGATAAAGGAACAGTGAAAGTTAAGTACCCTATATTATTACAATGACGAGCAAAGAAAGCATAATACTTTCATTTCTTGAAGTGATGCGAATGTAATGTACGAAAATTAATTATTCTCAAAATGCAATATATCTTCATGAATGTTTGAATTATCCCTTATTATATATTGCTATACCATTATTTAAACAAAAACCTTAAATTCAACCAAGAATGGGACATGTAAAAAGGAGTGAACAGAAGTCACGCTTAGTTTACTTGGCGGCATTCAAGTCACCCACCTACAACACCACTTCATCCTTTGAAATTGATTACCGTATATATTACGTATTCAAAATGGTGTAATGTTCCGAATACTTCCCCTTTATTGTAAAGAGTCATGGTTTAATTCCTATAGATATCATTTTGAAAGCAGCTCTTTATTATTATTTATTATTTAATCGATTGTTCCCCTTTAGGAGAGCGATTGAACTTGAATACATGATTTCATTTTCTGGCGTTTTCCCGCTTCTGTTCCCAAAAACTCTTCATCCTCTCAGAATGCTCCTTCTTCCGCTCAGCTGTCTACTTTCTTCCAGGCTGTCGTGATGGTCTATGATCAAACTTAACATTTTTGATTTTATTCCTGCACTCGGTGCGGTCCTCAAAATTTTCAATATTGACCTGTTGTAGGTCCCTCTGAACCTCTGTCAGCCACTCCGTGCCACACTTACTCCTTGTTATAACGTTGAGCAATTTCTTCGGCGTTCTGAAATTTTCCATCCTGTAAATGTGTGTATAAAACTGTACCCGGCGTTTTCTGATTACTTCCGTTATCGTGTGGATCTTTTGGTAGAGTTCGCTTTGAGGTCTCTTCGTCCAAATACCGTTATTATTAACTGCCCCGTAAATCTTTCTGAGAATTTTCCTTTCCTGTTTTTCTATATCCTTAATTTTGGAATGACCGTCGATCACCATTGTTTCGGCTGCGTAAGTTGCTTCCGGAAGAATCACCGTTGTATAGTGCCTTAATTTTGCGTCCAGCGAGATGCACTTCTTGTTGTAGTGAGCCCACGTTAGCTTGTAGGCCTTCTGTAGTTTGGTGATTCTTTGTTCATTGGCGATTCGGTTTAGTCCCGAGGACTGTATGATTTCACCAAGGTATTTAAAATGGGGGACTTGTGTTATTTTACCGTATTGTGTGATTAAAGAAGAGTTATTTTCTGGCCGTATTTCCATATAGTGGGATTTTTCATGAGAAATTTGTAGTCCGGTTCTTTCAGCAATTTCATGTAATTTTTCCACTGCGTGTATGGCTTCATGCCTGGTGTTAGTGATAATGGCAATATCGTCCGCAAAAGCGAGGCACTTGACTGTAAGACGGTTCTCTTTTTTTATTCCTATTTGAATGCCTTTTACATGAGGTTCCCATTCCCTAATGATCTTTTCTAGAACAATATTAAAGAGCATTGGGGATAATCCGTCCCCCTGTCGAACTCCAGTTTTGATGAGAAAGGGCTCCGATATTTCACCCATGAATTTCACTTTGGACATAGTTCCTGTAAGCGTCTGTTCAATGACTTTTCGGGTCTTTCTGTCTATCCCGAATTCTTTCATGATCATAAAAAGGGTTTCGCGGTCTACAGAGTCATACGCTTTTCTGAAGTCGACGAATGTTATTACTGTATTTCTACTTTTTCTCATTTGTAATATTGTTTTTAAGCTCCACACCTGTTCAGCACATGATCGCCCTTTTCTGAATCCGGCTTGGTATTCACCAATTAGCGGATCCACCTGGGGTTCTAGCCTGTTTAAAAGTGCCTTGGAGATGATTTTAGAAGCAATAGGGAGCAGGGAGATTCCCCTGTAATTACTCATGTCTGTTTTATCACCCCTTTTGTGTAACGGATGAATTAGAGCACATTTCCAGTCTTCTGGTATTCGCTCCATCATCCATATGTCTGAAATAAGGTGATGAAGTTTCTGCGTAAGTGTAGGATCGTTCAGTTTCCAGAATTCAGCAATGATCCCATCTTCTCCTGGTGCTTTGTTATTTTTGAGCTTTTGGATGATCTCCTGAATTTCTTCTAGGTCAGGGGGTTGTGAGTCCGGGTGTGTGGAAACCAGAGGAGTGAAGGCAAGTTTTTCATGGGGTGGTTCACAGTTAAGAAGGGGGTTGAAGTATTGGGCTAATAATTTACAGTTTTCTTTCGCGTTAGTTTCCAACGTGCCATCGGGGTTTTTGAAGCACATGCTGGGCGCCTGATATCCCTTTAAGTTTTCTCTAAACGTCTTGTAGAAGTTTCTAGTATTATGTTGGGAGAAATCCTGCTGGATTTCATGGAGTCTGTTGTTGTCATATCCTCGTTTTTCTTTCCTAATTGTTTTGGAGGAATATTTTTGGGCTTTAAGAAAGTTCTCCCAGTGTTCATCAGTTTTGTGACTGTTAAACTTTTTCCACGCAGTCATTCGGTTGTCAACTGCCCGATCGCAAATTGCATTCCACCAACGATGTTTTCTTGTGCGAGGAGGTTGTCCTAGTTTCATGACTTCCTGAATTTTCTTCGTTATTTTCTGCCAGTCTGTTGATGTCTCCTGATTAATTTGCATTATGATTTCTTCTTTGTGGAGTTTCAAGTACTCTGGATCTGGTTTGATATTTTTGGGTGGGCCCTTTTGCTTTCTATTGGGTTGGAATTTCGTCTTAATTTGGAGAAGATGATGGTCTGATTCAAAGGCGCCTTTGCGAGCTCAGACGTTTAAAATGTATTTTGTGTTTTTCTTGGAAATTGCGATATGGTCAATTTGGTATTCACCCTGTCTAATATTGGGTGATCTCCGTGTGGTTAACTTGTGCGGAGGTTTTTTAATTGTGTGCTCATGATCTTAAGTTCAAAGTTTCTGCAGAAGCCAATTAGTCTTTCACCATTCCCGTTGGTACGTTCGTGCTTAGTATGGGGGCCTGTGGTATCACTAAATTTTCTTTCCTTACCTAACTGGGCATTAAAATCTCCCAATAAGATCTTCACATGCCTTGGTATTTTGTTGGTTGTTTCTTCGAGAGTTTCCCAGAAATTGTCCATAGTTTCAGGATCAGATTTGTTGAGTTGATTTATGGGAGCGTGGACGTTGATCAGTGTGTAAGCTTTATTGGCTGACTTTACTGAGAGCAGAGATACTCTTTCGTTGGGAGAAGAGAAATCGATGACTGGTCGAGTACGGAATTGTGTATGGCGAAACTGGTTCCCAGGAGTGTTAGTTTGCCTCTAACTTTCATGGCAGGTTTGCCTTTATAGATTCTGAAATTCTCCGTATTAAAGTGTTCTTCATCCGTGAATCGTGTCTCTTGAAGTGCGGTGATTTTGAGGTCAAATTTTTCGAGGGCGTTAGTGAGTTGTTTTAATTTGCCTGTTTTAGTGAGGGTGTTCACATTAATTGTGGCAATAAAATTCTTGCGTCGAGTTTTGAGAGTGTGAAGAGTTCTTGAGAAGCTCCGATTCTTCTCCGCTTGGTGTCCCTGATCCCCCAGAATCCGATGATCAGGTGAGTCCAGTCTATCGACTGGTGCCTGGGGTAGTGATTCTGTGATCGTCTTTTCCATCATGCGCTCAAGTTGAGTTTTGATTTTGTGGTGATCTCAGTTGAGACCACAGGTATACGACTCGATTTTTGAGTTCGAGAAGATTTTAGTGCAGCCGCCTCAATTAGAGAAACAGACGCTGACCACTTTGCCACTTATTATTATCAATATTATTTGTGTTATACATTCTGGATTGATTCCATATTATTATTATTATTATTATTATTATTAACGCGTTTCTATCGGCCTCATCAGTAGTACGCTTGTGATTATGTCTAGTGAAAAGAACTTCTGGCTTGATAGTACTTGCATGATAGTTCCTAACTGAGACGCTAGAGGTCAGGAGCGACTGGATTCTCCGTTTGGTCGCCGATATCTGCTCTCTCTGGTGAAGACTTGCGAACTTGTTGCTTTTTGTTTTGACATTTGTAGCTGGTTAACCTTGACTGCGGTAATTGTAAAAGACAATGTAGAACAACGTTGATTATTATCGATGAAAAAAGGGAGAGTGTTATATTTTCACGAGGACAAGAGAGACGCAAAATGTAGCAGCTAATCGTCGAGATCATAAACCAATAGCCTTTGGCTAATTGGAGGTTACTCATTACTCTAAACTTGAAAAATTATGGCCTACTAACGTTTAGACACCGTGGAATAGTTTGTATTTTAATATTTTTTATTGTGAAAGGCAAAGCAGTTTTATCTTGTCATCGTGTGTACCAACTGATGGATGACTAGTGATCGGAGATTTATGTGGCGGGCTGATTTGAAATGAATTGTGCTGTATTGAAGTTCTACTTAATAATATTATTTATGTATTGGCTAATGCCAGTTTATGGAATCTTCGAAAGGCCATCGTTTTATGTTGGTCATGCTTCATATTTTGCAACTGAGGTACTTGTAAGTATCGATCCGGTTCTAAGAGAAAGGTAATGTGTATGCGATCTTTATTTTGGTACATGTGTTGTCGTGGAATCTGTTAGGTTATTTTCTGTGCCCAGCCCATGATTTCTCATGTGATGTTGGCAACTCATTTAGGTTCAGTGAACAGGGTTCTTAAACTTGCTTTTTGTTTGTAACTTCCTTTTATCCCTTTCACTAGTAGTATACCGGCATGGTCTTGAATCTTCTATATATATAAAGCTCAATGTTTGTCTGTCTGTCTGTCTGTCTGTCTGTTATGTATACAAATCCACACCGTTTCACCGATCTGAACCAAAATTTGTATACTTCCCCTTCGGAACCCTGCGGGTAACCCTGTCCTCTTGACATTTCCGACAGACCACCCCATTCCCTGCATTTAGGCCCTTTGGCCCAAATCTACATCGTTTCACCGACCTCAACCAAAATTTGTATACTTACCCTATGTAACCCTGTGAATAACACTGTTCACTTAAAATTTCGGACAGACCACCCCTTTTCCTGCATTTAGGCCCTTTGGCAAACATCTACACCGTTTGACCGATCCGAACCAAAATTTGTATACTTACCCTTTGCAACCCTGCGGGTAACCCTGTCCACTTGAAATTGCGGACAGACCACCCCATTCTCTGCATTTAGGCCCTTTGACCCAAATCTACACCGTTTCACCGATCAGAACCCAAATTTGTATACTTACCCTTTGGTACCCTGCGAGTAACACTGTTTGCTTGAAATTGCGGACAGACCACTCCATTCCCTGCATTTAGGCCCCTTGGCTCAAATCTACACCGTTTCACCGATCTGAACCAAAATGTGTATACTTACCCTTTGTAACTCTGTGAATATCACTGTCCACCTAAAATTTCGGACAGACCATCCCATTTCCTGCATTTAGGCCCTTTGGCAAAAATCTATATCGTTTCACCGATCCTGACCAAAATTTGTATACTTACCCTTTCGAACCCTGCGGGTAACCCTGTCCACTTGAAATTGCGGACAGATCACCCCATTCCCTGCATTTAGGCCCTTTGGCACAAATCTACACCATTTCACCGTTCAGAACCAAAATTTGTATACTTACCCTTTGATACCCTGCGAGTAACATTGTCTGCTTGAAATTGCGGACAGACCACTCCATTCCCGGAAAGAGGACAGGGTCCGTCCCAAAGGCAATGGAAAAAGGGGTAAAACCGGACGCGCTCAGGAAACCCTCAGGGTTGCCAGCTCCCGAACTCACCAGCCATGAGCCCTTGAGGATGTAGCACTATCCAGGGTGCACCAGAAGTGGTGGGGCTACACACATCCTGCCTCCTTGAGGGTCTTGAGCAGAAGACATCAGATATTAAGAAAAGAAAAAGAAGGCTGACACCTCGAAGAATGAGGCTATCAGGAATGATTAGACAAGGGCCAATTAAGGCGGGAAAGTGAAAGAGTCGCTAGACCTCGGATACCCTGATACCATCGGGGTCGGAAGAGAACAAGAGTTTGACCAAGGGAGGCTGACAGGAAAGAGAACTGAAGAGAGCCCGGCACCAGTAAGTAGAAGCAATGCCGGACTCAGCTGGGGTCCCGTGGTCGCAAACCCACGTCCCACAAGTTGAGATACCCTGGTGGGTGGAGGGGGGAGGAGGGGGCCAGGTGTGAGAATAGCTTGCTGATTCATCGCGAGTTGACATGAGAGGAATGTCCAGACCCCGCCGTGTTACCTGGTATTGCTGACTATGCTGATGTTCATACAGGGTCTTTGCTCAAACCACTGTAGTGTTACGAAAGAATGAGTGATTCACCGGTCAATGTGAATAGGACCGGGAACCCCCCCACCCGAACATCTGTCATATATCGTCATCATCTGCGATTCGTGCAGCTTGGACCCGAGCAGTACTCGATAAGCTCTTTCACTACACGCATCGAGTATAGGCCTAAGCCATAAAATAACGTTCAGACTTTGGAAGACATCGAAGGTAGAAATCTGAATTGCCTATATCAGATTTAAAATTACACCATGTTCGTTTAGTAGTCATTTTTCATTACCTTATTATTATCATCATAAGGGCAAATGACCTAGATGTTACGCCCATTATACCACTAATCACCACACACAATAAGTCTTCATCACCTGTGAATTTTGAAATATTTATTTCCATCACGGTAGTTTGTAAGTTTGTCGTGTCAATTCAACAGTAGTTTTCATTATCATCCTCATCAAAAGGGCAAATGGCCTAAATGTTACGTCCATTATACTACTAAGTAACACCACAGTCTTCATCGCCTGTGATTTTAAAATGTGTATTTCCATTAGTTTGTAAGTTTGATATACCCGTTCAGTAGTAGTCGTCTTCATTATCATCCTCATCAAAAGGGCAAATGACCTAGATGTTACGTCCATTATACTACTAAGCAACACCAGAGTCTACCTAGCCTGTGATTTTAAAAATATGTATTTGCATTAGTTTGTAAGGTTGATATACCCGTTCAGTAGTAGTCGTCTTCATTATCATCCTCATCAAAAGGGCAAATGACCTAGATGTTACGTCCATTATACAGTACTACTAAGCAACACCACAGTCTTCATTGCCTGTGATTTATAAAATGTGTATTTCCATTAGTTTGTAAGTTTAATATACCCGTTCAGTAGTAGTAGTCTTCATTGTCATCCTCATCAAAAGGAAAAATGACCTAGATGTTACGCCCATTATACTACTAGGCAACACCACAGTCTTCCTCGCCGGTAATTTAAAAATAGCTATTTCTATTAGAGTGTACGTTTATTTTACCCGTTCAATAGCAGTCGTCGTCAGTATCATCTTCATCAATGACGTTGAGTGTTAAGGAGACTGAAATATTATCATCATTCTACCGGGCGAAGCCGGGTACTACTGCTAGTATTAAATAAGTAAAGTAATGTGAAGTAGTCAATTGCTAGGCGCGCTAGGCATTTGTCATCGAAATGGAATTTTGTTGTTGTTGCTTGGTCTCCAACAGTCAGCTGTTGGGTAAAGAGAAGAAGATCACGGTAGCCATGATGGGAAGAAAGTTGATTTTTATGCTGGTCGAGAAGTGAATTCTGATTCGAAACCAAATATTCTGGAAATGGTGATTTTTTGTCTAATACGACATTATCCGACATTCGTGGGATATTAAATGATATCGTGGAAGAATATTTGATATAATAATTGAATCTACAGACCAGATCGACTGTTCTACATTTTAAAGAGTTGGCTTAGTCTACGTATCTTGAAGTTGGTAGATACTATGAAGCAAGTAACAGATAATAAGGTTATGGACTACATATTAGACGGAATACCGTATTGTAATGAGACTGACATCCTTTCCTAAAGGTCATATGATTGAAGCTACACATTTGAAAGCAAGTGACTGTACCTTGTGAAAACTACACCTTTATATTATTTATAAGCATGTTGGATATACTATATTTATATTGTAAAATGTACGTAAATGTTTTAATAGATGTTGTCATGAAAAGGTATACCGTGTTTTCCTTTCTAGGCTTTAGGTCCTAAATTAGTTCCAATGGTAGTATCCTCTGGGGTTTTATTTATTTGTCAGTCCTTCCAATTAAATTACCGTCTTCTTATGTGGGGGCGTGTGTCAATTATTATTATTATTATTATTATATGTAAGTAGGATATTTTACACTATTTATCGCCATTTAGAAAGGTGTAATATTGAAACTCTTAGTTTTAAATTTAAGTTAGACATGAACAGAGGGCTTGATTGTGCAATATCTCGTCTGGGCTGGCGACAGTCTCTTTAAGGGTGGTCAGCCGAGTTTAGACATGGATTCCAAGAATTATGAACCGAGATTTCCGGGTGAGACAGCAATCGGAAACAAAGGAACTAGGGTGGTTGGCTCTGACTTCATGGATTTCTCAGAACATCATGGCATCAGGAAATAAATTTAAATTACTCATGAAGCTACACCACGTGGTTGACACAATTAATGAAAAGTCTTGATTTGAAACTAATGGATCCGGAGTAGGGGGGATCGACATCGCTACACCCAATTGATTCGTCGAGGAGAATATGGATGTGAGCGAACTTGACTCACATAAAATATTCTTCGGAGCGATTCTCGGCCACAATATTACCACAATTATCAGACATCTTCGTGGCTATATCACAAACTTCGCTACAAAATTACAACTGGAGCTCAACCTCCGTCACAACTTCAGTGACAACTTCGTCACAAATTACTTGCAGACTACTTCGCTATTTATCACGCTAGTAGACCTTGCAACATATACATTTTCAGTTTCAAAATGTATTATGGTAACAAAGACCTTCTAGAAATTGGTATTCCGGACTGTAAAATTATGAACAGGTGTGAATTCTGACACCTAATCAAAAATTACTAGGGATTTAAGGTAGGGGCAGAACCCAAAAGACGGAGGGGACCTCTTTCAGAAGATCGGAAGAAGGCGCTGAGTGATGGGCTCAAGAGATACTGGCAGGACATCAAAGCTGGCAGACGATCTAGAACTAAACATTGATTTTGATTGTTACTCCGTAGTCCATAGTGGCTCAATTCGAATGTAAAAAAAAAGTCATCTTACTGACGTGAATATGATTGTGTCTCTAACCTTATTCACAAAAGTGAACTATGGAGTTAAGCCATTCACTCATGTCAGTCGGCAGCCGGAACCACTTAGTTCCTTGCCCCAGTAAAGATAACAACCTACGCGATATTGGAACGAGAGCGAAGCAGCATTCCATGAGGTGACTTGAAAGCAGACCACGCAACAATCTTGAAGAATACGTCACTGAGTTCACATATCAACTCCAATCAAGTATCTATATTTCATTTAATGGCAAAGTAGATTCAAGTTTTGTTTTAATCATTTAAATTCATATTCCATTCTTTATCTTTCGCCAACTTTAAATTAACATCAAGTATTATTATTATCGTTATTATTCATATTCTATATAACTTCTCTTTTGCTGCTTTTTATCTTTTAATTTATAATATTTTGATCTGACTTAATGGTAGGACTTTCATTACAAGTAGATAGGTTTAGTCATAAGGCATTCATTTTCCCTAACACGAAAAACAATTGGTTAATGGCTAAGCTAATGGCTATTTTACTTAATTATTTTGGTACTGCACCCGAAACACTTACCAATACCTGGTGAAATCCCTCGATGGTCTCTGGATCATAGAACCTGAAAATGCCCGGCGAAAAACCCTCCCAGGTCCTACCAACAAGTAAAGGAGTGAATGGGGAACTAGTCATCCTAACAGGCTGTCGTAAGAATGACCATGGCTTCGAAGGAGAAATGAATTAAAAAAACTAGCTCAGGAACACGAAAAACAACTCTAAACAGAACTATCTCAAAGGTGGAATACCCTGAAAATTCCAAGCGATGGCCATCTTAACACGACCTCCCATCTCTTCGTTAAAATATCACACCATGATTTAAAATTGTGAAAACAAACTTTATTCCATAAAGGACAAGATAACAAAACAAGAAAAGAAAAAATCAAATACCCTGTCGTCAAACGACCAAAGTCACAGTTACCAAAACTGTGTCAAGAAAATCTAAAGAATGGATTATAATGATCACCTACCCGCTGGAGTGATCCTAGGCATTATAACTAGCAATATATTACACAAATATGACGAGTTAATCTCACAATGATATTTCGTAGACTGGACGATGAATAAAAATGAATCAGCATGAATAGATTATGTGTGAATCGTCTAAACGATCTTCTAATGCAATAGCATTTATCAAAATTATATACAATGAATTTACAAGGATTTATATAAAAATGTGTCTTTTGACACTCATATGTTTCAATTTAGTATCTGATCTGAGTCATAGTATTCGCATCGTTACATATTAAATAAGGAAATATTCATTATACAGGGTTACATTTTACCAAGCGATTAAGCTAAGCAGAAAATCAATGGTCTACGTTCATGTTTCATGTAGATAGTAAAATTGTGTAAAATTGTAGAGGTTTTGATTATCAGCTGTGGAAATGCCTTAAGTTACATAAACAGATTATCCAAGCATTGCTCATAGTTAGGTGAAGAAAAGCATGTAGGCTCGATCTAGCAGATCGACAACACCAATGTCCCAAAGAGACATGAAAACACAAGAAAACCTCATCTAGATTTATATAACACCAAACATGGGTGTTGGACTACTCGACGTCCAAAACAGATTGGCACTCACTGGCTTAAAAAGCTGTTATTGGCTCAATCAAAAACTGACCTAATGCTTCAACAAGCATAAAATCTCCAAACTACAACATCCCGGATATGCATTCGAATCACAAAATAAGGTTATAAGAACCTTCAAACACCATAATTAAAACTCATTACTATCTCAAAAACCTACAAAACATGCTTAAACCACACACTAGCCTCAAGCACGTTGTTCAAAGTCATGAAACTAAAGCATTCCACTGGCAAAAATAAACTATCAGGTCTCACAATGATGTATAATAAATATACAGTTTAATCTCTTGACTCAAAGTCAAGCTTCCCTGGAATAATTTAATCAAAATTCAGGATGGTGTTCAAAATGCTGTACTTATCTCTCACTCACACAATTGCACTAAATGCAATTATTTACGTTAGTCAAAATAGAAAATGAATGTCTCGAAATGACAACAAATTTTAAGTTACTCTCAAATTAATACCTAATAGAAGGTGAAAGTGATTCTTCCCTAAATCAGGAGAGCCTCCAACCTTGGTGAGTTTCGAATTATCAGTGGATAAAACTTAAACCATGAAAGCAAGTTAACTTCACAGGTTAATCCAATGACAATCCTGAAGTAAATCCACTAATAAATCTTCGCACACAGAAGCGAAGTGCTCTCCATAAAAATAATACGAAAAGTGGATTAAAACTATAAAGGCATTTAACATTAAGAAAAGCTTTCCAAGATTCAAATCGCTGCGAGAAAACAGAGTTCCCAACTCATCAGTAGTACATGAAAATACGTACTGGCCATAAAGAAAATAGTGTTCTAAACACTATTCAACAAAACGCGATTGAAACTATACTTATACAAAAATCTGAAGTTCTTCCCCTAATCATTCACGGCAAATAAAAATACGCACTACTAACTAAAATACTACTTAATTTACTGATTAAATATCAAGACTATTAATATGCAAGGGATGCATTCATTAAGTGAATACAAAATCCCGGGAATGCAACAAATCAGTTTCGACAGAAACGTCGAAGCTAAACTCGTGCATGCCCATTTAATCTACAAAAAGAAAAGTATGGCAATTGCAATTGCTAACAAAATGCCCTCACTAGACAACGATAAAGAAGTTGCTGGTCCACTACCTTTCGTTGCCTCTCGTAGCGTTGTAAAAAGGATATAAGTATCTGATGAATCTCCACGTTATCATCAGATAATACATTCTTCTTCCTTGGAGCTGGGATTCGAACCCGGGTACGCGACGCACACGACCACTGGTCGGGTGGCCGTCCGTGCCCTCGTTATTCATGCCAGAAAAGTTATAATACGCCCGTGAAATTGTACTGTTCTGCATGTCGTAGCTTGCGAAGTCATCAGCTAGCAACCACTGGAGTACTGAGAAAGTAGTCTCCTTTCCTAAAAGGAAAATGCAGTTTGTGGCTTGCAGGCATCTCACTTATGCGTTCCACATGTAGCTACCCCATATCTTTTAACCAGCCATTCTGGAAGTCATAACATGAACGTTAATCCTCCCCACCGAAATCTCAAATGACAATATGCCTTTCAATGTTCGCATGATGCACTGCGTAAAAAAACATGATGTCGGCATAAACTGCCTTGGAACTACACGTTACTAAACCATGGAAGAGAAACCACACAGGGTCCCGTGATGACTGCCTCAATACGGACACGCTGGACAGAGAGATATATATCAGTCCGCGCTCCGTTTAAAACTAGTCTTCCTTGAGACGACATTTTGTATTAGAACTGTACTGCAAGTGTCTCAATTCCATTACGATATGGTAGCTGCGGTAAGTATTCGCACACAGTACACGGCCGCTTGTCGAGACTTAAAATTCGAATCCGGAGACAACACACTTCAAAGAACACGTTCGGCCTAGCCAAGTAAAAATGCTAGCCGCCTTGACACGGAGGAAATTTCACTCGCCTCGCACCTGCGAATATCTCACCGGCTGAGTCACGTAACTGTACACTTGGCAATCGGACAAAGAGTAACTCTCTCTCGCTGGCTGCGACACGACCCGTGAACCTGCCCCCACTACTTTCTTCTTCATCGATATATCGATATGTCAATATCTCACTTGCGGCTTGATCCTTACAGATGTTATTCCTTCGTTTCACTTGTTAGATTCTATTCTTCATACATAATAGCTTTCTGCTATGGTAATTTACGTTCTACAGTCTTCGAAAGGTCTTCTAGGACTCTGATTAGCTTCAAAACAGTAAAGATTATCCCCTAGCCGTGGTCGATACATGCCATGACGTCACATATGGATTTATTGATCGGCCAGGCTATGGGTCAACCCACTCAGAAATGCTCGTAACTTTCGATCTGTAACCGAATGATCCTTCTCATAGTCTCAACGCTTCATAACATGGCCTGTCCCGAGGGTTCAACTGCTTCGCGCCTCCTGGCCACCCTATTACAGTGTCTGGACAAAAACCTTATAAAAACGGTACAGTACATCTAGATTATCGGATGTCCTGGCGCCCAAACTAGCATATTATTGTTATTATTCACGAGCAGGTAACAGGTAAGTATTGAATTTCTAGTGTCTGTAAAGCGGGACTTGTTCTGATTGTGGTTCTTCCACATCCCTCCAGGAGAACGTTTCATTGTAACCCCACCAGGAACGTTACAATGTTTCCGAATACTCAACTATGCGTATTGCCACCATTTGCAGTAATAATAGCTTGCATTCTATTCGGCATACTGGCAATTAACGTGAAGAAATTAGTTTGTGGTATGGGGTACAATTCTTGAAGAACTGCCCAGATATCAGCCAGGGTATGCAAATATTGTCGAAGGACGAGCCTTAGCTCGTCCCACACAAACTCGATGGGATGTAGGTTAGGGTTTCATACTGGCCAGTCTAAAGTGATGATTTATGCCTCATGTAGGAATTACCACACGCATCATGGTGCGAAAGACAGGCATTGTCATGCATTAACAAGAAGTTTTTTTTCTTCTACATAGGAAGCAAAAGCTGAAGGAAATCTCCTCTATGTACTGGTGTGCATTAAATGCTCCGGTTTCAATGAGAGGGTACACATGGCATAACACTTACCCAGGTCTCCTCCTCGCCCTTTTTGTTCCACCTACAGAGATGTATTCATCAGTGAAGAGGACATTGCTCCTCTGTCCAATTCTGATGTTTTCAATCAAACTAAAGTCAGGCTAACCATTGCAGACCTGTCAATGGAGGGCCACTAACAGGTCTTCTTGAAGACAGACATGCATCTCTTTGTCTTCTACTCAGTGCCTGCTCACTAATATTGACGTCAAGCAGCCCATCTAGTTGCCTTGTAGCCTGTACAGCTGTACGTGGTGATCTCTTAAAGCTTGTAGAGTCACAGATCAGTCATCTCTGGCTGATACCTCGGATGACTTGTTATGTTGTTCATAACGTCTTACAGCTCAGTGCACTCGTGTGGGAGATGCTCCCAACACATTCACAACATAACAGAAGCTGCATATTGTGCCCGTCAGAGGAGATTGCCAGGGTACCAACAACCGAAATGGTGGTCCAGACAGTCCCATCTGTCAAACACACAACCTGAGAGGATCGGATGCACTTCATTAAGGCTAGAGTAGACATGAGTACTATGGTACCTGGGGGATCAGGTCCATGCATGGAGGGAATATCATAGATAGCCAAAGAAGTACACCCTCAAATACAAAGCTAAGAAATAAGAACAACAGGCTTACGTAAAATCTCGTGAACATGTTTATTCAAATAAACAAACCCCTATCCTACTTCGGAGTGTTTGTTTCGCTAATCCGCAAAGTTAATAAATTAATTAAATAAAGAGATCAGGACCCTAACTGAAGCTAGGTTAAACCTTCACGAAAGTCCTTTAATACAAAAAAGTAAACAACAACAACAACAAAGCTTGGAATGTGGCACGTAAGGTAATCCCTACGCAATTATAAACAAGTGACTAAGATCGAAATTTACATTTAACAGGAGAGCAAAGCAAGGCCTGGGTTATGATGGTACTGTACCCGTAAATTCGGGAAGTTGCCTGTTGGGAATCCATAGCAACGCTGGATTGCTTATTTCTAAGAGGGCTCCGGCTAAAATCCATCAGAAATAGCTCCAACAAGGTCTTCGGGAATTTACACAGTATTGATCAATGATATCGTGGATATACAACAAAATACACTGGCTCAGTTGAACACCTACCTTTATTTCTCGGGGTCTCTATAGGAGCTTAGCTCTAACCTGAAAACGGATCCACGATACCACTGTTTCTATTATATTTAAAATAAATCACTCGAAGACGACAAAGGTAAACGAACTAAGTAATTTATTTAACAAATGAAACTAGAACTAATATTTAAACAATAAATAACAATAACTAATTAATAAATTAATTACACACATTCATACGCTCCCCACTACAACACACACACTACTAGAGTTACTATCACGTCTGTTACTCAGAAATAAAATTTGACTGGCCTAAGCCTGCTAGAAGTATTAAGACGTTTAGCGAAAAATTCTTGCGTGCCACGCATTCTTGGAGAGCTATTAAAAAGCCGGCACGCATCTCGTACAACACCTGGTCACGCGCACTCATTCATAGATTGACACACATTCGATCAGCCGTGAGGTTGTCTTCCCTCTGAAGGCTGTGGACTGCTAACAACTCTCCACATTATATAATAGACTGGCCCTGAGATATTTAACGGGAATACAGATCCCTTCACATTTGCTGTGTCCGCGCTGCCTAGCGTACAGTCGCCTTGTTTAAATCTACATTTTCTCTTTACAAAACTGCTCATATCTCCTTCACTTCTCAAGCAAACACATTCAAATTTTAATACAATCTTACTTGCATACTCTTTCGACATCCATGACTGTCGGAGTTTATGAATCACACTTAACAACTTGAAAACATTCATTTCAAAAACATCCATACTAAAATACACTACTATTCCAAAAACATTTGATCGCATAAATAATAATTATTAAAAAGTCTATAATGAAATAATTGTGAAAATATTTACAAGCATGATATTCGTTATATTTAACGTTATATAATGGAGTCTCAGCTCCCACTCAAAGTATAACTTTCTTTCAAGTATTTCACTATGTGTTCTTCACATGAAATTTCTTAATCACACCCCAATGTTACTAAACTGCACACACTTTGTCATCATTGGGTTTATAGACAAAATCAGTCAAATGCGTTCAACCACCAAAGGTCAATTGCACGTAGATACTCAACTCCGTGTTTTAATAAAAAGTTTAATAAAGGTATAAGTTAGCATAAGTAGACAACATCTTTCTCAAATTAATTTCCGCTTATACTCTCATGTCAACACTGCTAAGTCGTAAATTTACATATATCGGAGTTCTTAACACGACGACTCCTTTCTATTAATGCCATGTTCTTAACAAAAGAACTATACCTCAGTAATTTCCCTCAAATGCGATACACCCTCGCATGAGCTTAAACGACTCTTCAAATAGCCTCATATACACCCAGTATATGGTATTAAAATCACCTCTACTATGTTGAACAATTCTTAACACAAATTCATTGTAACCAACATCTCTTCTGTAGGACTTGCATTTAAATTACTGGCATAATCTTCAACATTGTAACACTCAATCGCTGGTATACTTAACACTTCCTTCTGTTCTTAAAAGAAACTTCCACTAATAAATGGCGACCTTAGACAAGTCGTGTATGACCTCCATAAGTTTACTTCATAAAATGATACTTAATTGTCCACAGCTATTACATATACATTTAATAGAAATACTATTACGTTCACCATTCTGATCTAGCTTTAAATTACACGTCTTAGCAATGTCAGGTCCACAATATGACGTGACACCACATATAGTGTATAAATAACCACACATGTTATTTATTATGTCCAATAGAGTTCAATCTTGACTGGGGAAAAACTAGCTTTGAGATTCCTGTCGTAAGATAAAAATTATCTTCTATCAAGTTATATCTCCTAATACAATTAAATGACTAAAGCTCTTAGCTTTCTCAAATAAAGTAAGGATTGTCAATTCCGCAATGTGTCTCCATTCTAAACGAAGAATGTCTATGAGTGTATGACTTCGATCATATCATGACGAATATTTCTTGCCAGATCGACGCGAAATTCATAGTAATTTTGATACTATAACAATATATCATTCGTAGTTTTCTTCTGCTCTTGAAGCGTTCCTTTACAGTAAGATGCCCAACTTAAATTTCCTAAAAGGAATTTAATTGGCATTCACAACTTATTGTCTGTAGCCTCAACTCAAAATACAATTCAAAACGTCGAAAGCTAAAATGACTGGTCTCAAATAAGGAATACTGATTCCTTAAACAAATAAACATGTCAGTTCAGAAACTGATCCGTTGAATATAAATGTGAAAATGATGGAAGACCATCATCTGTAATGATCCTGCAGCATAAAATCTTGTTACACACATAAAATATAAATAAATGTCGAAACATCGAAATACAGAAAATATGGAGTGAAGCATTTGCTCTGAATGTCACTATATAGCTCTCAATACAAAAGTAAATAACACCGCTACATTGTCAGACGTTATCTCGAAGATCATGTTAAGCATTTGGAAAGTACTTAGATGTTTCCTCAATCCAAGATACTGAGTTGGACCCATGTCCATTTCCTCGGACCAGTGACTGCGGATGAGCAAGGAAATTCCTCTCCGATAATCACCAACCTCCAACTGGAATCGAACCGCATCCTCCTGGCATAATTCTTCTGGGTTGTCGGGACTTTCCCTGGTATCCTGACAAACCTTCTTATGATGCATCTTCAGTCTCAGTCGTAGATATAGTTCAGTGTTATTGTTGAGTAATTTCTTAGAGATATTCATGTGGATGGTTAATGAAATATTTCTAGAGCTCGTAGTTGTTATATAAAGTTCGTGAAATGACGTTACTGCACAAGAAGTACGTGTACATAACATCTACATTCAGAAGTATTCTGGTTAGCAAAGCTCCGTGTTGCACCTAAATCTCTGCCTCAAATATGTCCCTCACGCATAAAGTTCTTATCTCATCATCGCAACATCGTGATAAATTTCAAATAACAAGTCTTGATGAACATTAGCCGTCATAATGAAAATGTTTGTATACTTCTCCTATGTGAAAGTAAAAACACTGTTACTCACTTGGCTTGTGTTCACTGTTGTCTCGTTCCAACTAAAATGCTTTTCAGTTTCTGCGTCCGTCACTTTCCTAATTCACTTTTAATAAGTCTATATCTTCAAAACTATGCAATCTGTGACGCTTAAATTTCAACAAATACTAGTATTCAGTCCGTACTGTATAACTGTTCAATTGGCCGTAGTATATCCCCAATTATTAATGAGTAAACGCAATATTTAATAACTTGCGAACTTCACCTAGTTTCAAAGCACGGTGATCTCCTATATCGCCCCGGCGATCACGCTGTCTCCACGAGTAGTCTCAATACCGTACTCGGACAAAACCTTCAGGATCTTGGTTAACCCGGTAAACACTTCTACACTCTTCGAAGTCTGTAGGATAAAGAACCTCGATGGTCGGGTCTCCCTCTCCAAGTCGAAATTTTGGCGGCCATTTCTGTTTCCCACCAGTAATTTAGCGCGCATTTTAGTAAAGCTTATTACTGCGTAACTCGTCCTTTCGGCTACTTTCAAAGTATCTGTAATATTTTCCTTTAATTTTCTTCTCATTACCAATGAATAAAATATCCTTCTTGGGGTCTAAATGCGTAAATGCTCCATATAATATAGTTGAAGGTATTCCCGTCTTCAATAAGAGCTCTCCTCATTAGCTGTGGGCTTATGTCCAATGACATAAATTATAACAATATTTATAATATTCCATAACAAATTCACTGTTGCTATGCCAATTTCAAGCTTCTAGAAGCCTCTATTGCACAACATATCACGTGATTGGAATCTCCCTGCCTGCTTGCTTGCTTGCTAACACAACTGGTTTGTGTCAGGTTCCAGGATTTATAATGCCATGTTAGACTGTATCATGGGCTCGGAAAATATTCTCATTTAAGCCCCAAATAATTCGTTTTTCGGGGGCAGTACCACTTCCGTATTTACGTATAATTTGAATTAATTTAGCTAAGTCCTAACATGACGAAACATTACGGCGAGAGGAGTCAGTAAACAAATAATTACTACAAAAGCTAATATGACAACCAATGTCTAACAATAAAAAACAATATCTGGTTACGACAAATACACAACAATACGGGTACAAGAGGGTAAATCAATAAACACGTAGTCTTTCTTATTGTAAATTCTGCCTACACAAATTGAGACGCTCCTTGCCCTCAATTGTCATCTGAGTGTGTGTAAATTATGTTGACAGCTGCTTAGTAATGACTACGTCTTATGCTATATGAGTATGCGCTCCACCAGCTACGAACTTTTGGACCGGCCGCAACTCCGTCGGTCCAAATAACAGTGTCAGCTTAGTCCAATGTTACCTCCCTCTGGGGAATGCTTCAGCACATGGCATCAGTAGACAAGCAAAATGTAGGTTCAAGCTTATATCAATCAATTGATCATTAATTCGTTTAAATAATTCAGATAAATTAGGCTTCATGATTTATAATCGTAGGTTTAGGTTCCCTGATTGGTTTTATGCCGAATACTGATGATAATTCATGACATAGGCTAAATACACAACAATAGTGAGTCTCCCCTGAGATGATCACAAGATCGGTGACTTCCAGTCACAGGAAGAACACGAGCTAACACCGGCTCGGTAATACAATAACATTAGCTATTAGCGGCTCACACATAGCTCGCATAATAAGCCTCGGAACAAGCCTGACAGAATCGCTCAGTACTTTTCCGGTAACAACAATACTGGTCGTAGATATTAATCCATCTAGCGACAGTGTACTCTGCGGGCACTATAATAACACCAATTAACTAGCCTTATACACAGTGTCATCATGGTCATTAAAACATTGGGTGAACCTTTCATCATTTCCTAACATTCATCAGATTACACCTATCAGAACTGTCGCCTCAAATAGCAATCTCAATTTGACGCGATGGCCATTCATCTTATGAAATATCAAGCAGCTGACTAGCCTACATTTGAGCTGCGTACCTTGACCTTGTCAAAAAAAAAAACATTCCACACAGTTATGTGACGTCAGAATACGTCTTGAAATATTCAATAGTCTCGGTCTCACATGTATTGGCGTGGTGCTTTATGGGTACAGTAAACTGGTTTCTCGCGTGCAACTAACTGCACTCAAAGCTCCTGGGTCTAGCAGGGAAATATTACACTCATTTAAGCAAGGATTCACATGATACAGTCCTAGTATGTGAATCGTACACGTATTTACATTATCACATAATGAATACTAGATTGGATACTGCCTGGATTTACGTAGTACAGCGATACAACATGTTTGAAATAGCAAATAAACTAGAATGAGAGATATGACACCATCTCCCAACTGCTTTGGTTTCCCGAAAGATATTCCACTCCATCTATTTACAAGTTTTCGTCAATAATGTTTGCGTGTCTACTCCTGGACACAAATTATAATTAAACACACAACACCTTCTACTCCGGGGTTGTTTAAACTGATACGTCGTTGTATTACAGGGTCCGATGCTAGTCTGATAACATGAATAATACCCTAAATTAGTTCTCACTCAGAACTATGTGGCTTCAGAGATCCACAATGGTTAAATTAATCCATTTATAACTGTGGTGATTAATCCTCAAGAACATCAAATGATACGGTGATAAGACAGTGGTGTAAATTAAATAAAATGACAGAACAGGGTGTCACAAAATTACCCTGATTATTTACACGGATGGCAGTTCATCCAGTTATGATCAGTCTTGGCTGATAGAAAAAATAGCTCAGCAGCTATGACCAGATTATTGAGCATCAATACTTGACGTTTTAGTATGCCCAAAAGAAATGCACTAATGGAATAAATCCAAATACTCGGTGTCTCACCAATATTGAAACATTCTGAAAATTAAGACACATGATGAATCAAAGAACTAACCCTACCTGATTGGTTATCAAAAAATTTGGTTGATTTCTACACTAAGTCTACCATAATAAATCTCGCACAAGAAAAGGAATAAGAAACTCAAAGGACCATTGGTAATTCACCTCTCTCGTGGCTCGGAATTGAGGGGTATACAACTTGTCATGGTAGAAGGAAATAAATACATCCTAGGCCATCCATCCTCGGACTTTTCCTCCTCCTGACCATTTCCTGCGTCCTCGTGGTCTCCTCCCAAGTGGTTTCCTCTTCATGGTGGTGTTTCTCATTATGGGCTCCTCATGGTTTGCACGTCTCTCGTGGCTCGTAGGTTCCAATCCATAGTGCAGCTTTATCTCAGGACATCCCTCCCACATGGGTAGCTTAAGCCATCTCGCACATTACAAATGAGAGTAGTAACATATCGTACACGTAGTTGACTAAATGATGCAAAATTTGAAGAACAATAGACACGTGTTTTCACAGAACTTATGTCAAGATGCCGGCAATTATCTCTCACGAATTGATGTTGCACAGTTGATTATACATTTCTCACTGAAAATCGCGTACTATCTCTGCGATCTGCGGTAGAAAATTCGCGCACAAGTCGTCGCAGTTTATTTGTAGCAGTGGCGTGCTTTTAATATAGCTTGATTAATATTCACTGTTCACTTTGAAGATATTTTTGCCACCTCTTGGTCCTTGATACAGGTAGCAGCGTGGCTGGAAATATGCGTTCCACGTGCTATTTCACAGAAATGTTAGAAATTCAAGAATTCACTGTTTTACCAAAATTTTTCACAGACATGATCTGATGGTGCTCAACTTGGCAATATAAAAATTATGCAGCACACTGAAGTGCTTTAGATACACGATGCTTTAAGATTATAAACTTCCTCACTCCAATGAGTGGACATTCCAAAACGTGGGCTCGACAGTCCCAAACTCGAATACGTATATCTCCAACAGACTCAAAACGTGGTGTGTTAGACTCCGGATCAGCGTTCCGGGTTCACGGAAGTACTCTAGTCGTTTAGCGACTAATTATGTCCAGTTCGCATATCCGCGATGGAAATACCTCTACCGTAAACATTTAAATATACATCAATGTGGTAAATTCATACTGTATTACAAAATGATAAATCCTGAGACTCGTAGAAGCAAAATATGCTCAGAAAAAATAGTAGCGTGGTTCTCCAAAGTCAAGAGAATATCCAATATCATGACGAAGCTCGCGCTGGCTTCTGGGTGCTTTCGGCGCTGTAGCAAAGCACTCACACATTCCTTCAAAGAAAATATCACCGGGGATGAGCTCATACGGGCTCAATATATCATCAATTAGTGTACATCTTTTGCTCCATCTTCCAGATTCAAAGTCATCTCAAGAGTAACTTTCATTTACAGAACCTCATAGAAACACTAAATGAAAGGTTGGCAGAACGTGTACGAAGACCGCCAGACATGAACGCAACATTAGAACACAATAGGGACATTGAAATAATGTAATGCTCCTTCATACTAATTGGCACCAAATGGAAATAATGTATGGCTTCCGTTCTTCGAAGGATTTAACTAGTATTCTTTCTGTAAATATTCAGCTTGTTTCCTCAAAAAATTACTGTGCAATGAATGATGACTTAAAATTCTGTGAAGATGTATCACATTTTGAGTACCCACCATTTTAGTACACTAAAGCTGCATCTCTTCAGAAGATCCAAGGCTTACACTTAATTTGCTCACCATTGTAGTTTAAGGTTTATAAGATCTAAACACAAAAACAAAGTGTTTGCAAAATAATGTTGTCATTCTATAAATAAATCGTAACTACAACAAAAAAAAAAGGACTTCAAATGATCATATTACAGTAAATAAATGCAGACCCCCCCCCCCCATATTTAGGGATCCTGACTTGATTTGACCAATCGGAGAATAGGAAGGACGACGTATACAGGTGGGCGGGAAGTCCCCCTAGCCCTGTAACGTTTTAGTATCAAATGTTAGTTTATGATATTTTATTTATGCAGGTTGGTAGCTATGCTATGTTACTTCTATAGCCCAGTCATTTGATGCTCATTAGTGCCTGTTTAAAAAAAAAATTAGGGTAGAAGGTTTCTCCACGGATTCTTATGTTTTTCGGTGTGCTGAATCCGAATCTGAAGTTTGCCAACAAAAAAAATGACGGCTTCACAGTGAAAATCGCAAAAAATCCTAAAAATTTCGGACTTTTTTTTTCACAAAATCGCTTATAAGTTGAAAAATATGCAACCTAGTGAATTTCTCATTATTTACAAAATTAAAGTAGACAAAATTTCTTTCAAAATGCACTGGGCACTTTCAGTTTTTGAGTGCAGGGTACCGCCACTAGAGCGCGCTGAAAAAGAGCGACGTTTTGGCACTTAGGCAAAAACGAGAGAAACTCAGCCCTAACTAGCCCCAGGCACTTTCTAATCGTGTTTCCTCCATTAATACATGTTTTATTCATGTTCTATGGTTGTAACATGATTGAAAGTTCGTTGGAAAAAAAATTGATAAATTAATATACTCAAGTTAATTCCATCTGTACTTATCCACCTAATGGTAAAGTGTGAAAGTGATGAGGTGAGTAATGTAAAACAGTTTTTGTGATTTTTCACTCAACATCTCACTATGTCACACATATCTCACACATTCCTAAAGAGATATATTTAATATATTGATAGTGTGAAACCGGAGTCGTTTCCCCTTTGTGTGAAATGTTCACCCTCAAGCCCTCAATAGGAAGGGTCCCCTTTTTGCCGACACATCTGTCCTTGACAGGTCCCCTTACATGCCTCCGGCCAACTCCTCTGCCATTCGAGTTTAGTTTGCTCTCTCCTCCTCGTGGGACTGCTAAGTGTTCTTCTTCGGGTTTCTGCCGTTCGTTCAGTGTTTTCAAGTGAACTAATGTTGTTATTAGTGAATACGTGAGGGACGAAAATGTCGCGTCGTGAATGTGCAATTTGTGAGGAGCCTCCGGATGATCAGACTCGAACTTTCTTTCCAACGACAAGAACAAGAGTAGATTCATAGAGCTCCTCAGGAGTAGACTGAGGCAGGGATTGAATCACGACAAGCCATTGAGGATGCTGATGCCCTCATCATAAGAACGGCTCAATCCATAGCTTCCACGCATGGCACAGTTGCAGTGGTGGGAGAAGATGTTGACCTTCTCGTCATCATGATAGGCATCCACACTTCTTCTAACGTGTTCTTCCTGAAACCAGGAAAAGGAAAAGTACCACTGACGCTATATATCCCTGGCAGCTCGCTAGAGGAGCCTCTGAGCCACCATATTTTATTCCTCCACGCTGGTAGTGGTTGAGGCTCCACATCCACCATGTTCAACCAGGGTAAGACGAAATTCTTGAAGACCCTCAAGAAGAACCCAGATCTTGTAAACTACCTTGAGCATTACATGGACCCCACAGCACAAGTCGAGGAGCTAGTGAATGTTGGCAAAAAATGTCTAGTGGCCTTATATGGTGGTGACCACCATACCACTCGTCTAAACGAACTGAGGTACAAGCTGTACCTCAGTACAGCATATAAAGTCACCGGAAACATGGCCTCGAGCCCGTGAGCACTTTCTGCGAGTTTACCACCAGATCCAGCGGTGGCTCGACAATCAGCTCAACCCAGAACAGTGGGGGTGGAAGTCGTCGAGGAACGGCCTCATCCCCACGAGAACAGCTAAGGCCCCAGCTCCTGATAAGCTTCTCCGCAAGGTCTCTTGCAAATGCAAAGGCGACTGTCGAGGAACCTGCGGTTGTCGACGTCTGGGTCTATATTGCTCTAGGCTTTGTACCATCTGCGAGGGAATCTGTCTGAACGTTGACAACTCATGCGACATCGACAATGAAGGTGACCCTGATTACCCTTCTCCGGTTGAGTCACCACCAACAATCCTGGAGACATCAACACAAGGTAAATAGCATGTTTGTACACCGCCTTATTCCAATGGGGTTTGCTTACTTCACCCACTAATGTATTCGTACGATTTCTTTTTAGATGTGTCCGAGAATCCTGATGATTCCATCCCGGTCGAATCACCAACGACGATAGCGGAGACTTCAGCAGAAGGTAAACTGCATGTTTGTAATACACCCTATTTCACTGGGTTTCGAACAGTTTTCCAACTAGTCACCTGAAAGTATTGTGTGCAATAATATGTACAATTCCTTTTCCAGTGGAGTTACCGACCGATAGCGATCAACCGGGGTCTTCTGATCGGCAACCGGAGGCTGCTCCATCGAGGCCAAAAAGGAGGAAGCTCAATTAAAGAATTGAAATAAATTGTAATGTATTAATAGTTAATTGCTATTACATTCCTTTTCATTATATTCATTTCATTTAATTTTGAAATAAATAATAAAACGACTTGATCGGTCTTTTATGAATTCCTACCACTCCGTGGGCAATGTTTTTCAAGGGCTCCGTCATCTTGTAACCACCATAGAACATGAATAAAACACGTATTCATGGAGGAAACACGATAAGAAAGCGTCTGGGGCTAGTTAGGGCTGAGTTTCTCTCGTTTTTGCCTAAGTGCCAAAAAGTTGCTCTTTTTCATCGCGCTCTAGCGGCGGTGCCCTGCACTCAAAAATTAAAAATGACCAGTGAATTTTGAAGGAAATGTTAGCTACTTTAATTTTGTAAATAGTGAGAAATTCACTAGGAAGCATACTTTTCAACTTATAAGCGATTTTGTGAAAATAGTCCGAATTTTTTAGTTCTTTTTTTTTCTATTTTCACTGTGAAGCCGTCATTTTTCTTGTTGGCAAACTTCAGATTCGGATTCAGCACACCGAAAAACATAAGAATCGGTCGAAAAACCTTCTACCCTAATTTTTTTTTTTTTGGTCAAACTACCATTTGACTGGGCTATCTAGTCAAATGTTGGAATCAAGAATCAAGTGTTGCAATACATCGTAGTCGAGTATTAGTGTGAAGCGATGGCTGATGTGAGTGGTCATAGTTGCAGTATTGAGGAGCGCTTAGTGGCTAGTGTGTGGGTGTACGAACGATAACAGATTATGGGAGCATTCCAGGAAAGATTTAGTAAGGCTCCACCGCGAAAAGGAACACTTTTTGATTGGAACAGACGTGCTTTTGCCTCGAGCAGTGTTAAAGACAGGCCGCGGAGTGGAAGGAAGAAGACATGAGAAGAAACATGTATGGAATCTGTTCTTCGATTGAACAATCTCCAAGTCGACGCGTAAACGTGATTCGGAACTCGGTATACAACAATGCGAGATTATATGAAAAAAAAGACCATAAGCTCCAACCTTTTCTACCGACGTTCGCAAATGAGTTATCGGATAGAGACCGAAATGACCAAGTTTTGGCATGCATTGCTTTGTTAACTATAATGTCTAAATATAGTGAACCATGCCAAGGTTCTGTTTTCAGATGAATATGCTATTTATCGCAGTCACGTCATAGAAATGTTGCCGTGTGGGCCAAAGCGAATTCTCATTTCAGACTCGAGTTGGAAAGGAACACTCTTCATGTAATGATATGGGCAGCGATGACATCACGACATATGCTTGAACCGTACTTTTTTTGAAGAGACTGTGAATGGTGCAAATTATTTATGCATGGTACAAACATGGTTAATACCTCAGGTTGAGGAAAGGGGTCTCACAGAACGCATATGGTTGCAGCAGGACGGAGCGGCTGCTCACTATGCTCTTGCAGTGCACGAGCTCCAGGCGGTGGATAGGTCGTGATTCTTCTGCACCACCAGCTCCATTTAAATGGCCACCAAGTAGTCCTGATCTCACCACACCTGACAACTCGTTATGGGGAACCATTAAGGCGCATGTATTTGCACGTCATTATGCTACAAACGAAGAACTGCGCAATGCTGTTGAGGACCACAGCATGGGAGCAGCGAGAATCATGCCAACTTACTTGGGAGCGGTGCCGATAGTTTAGTATGATCGTATCTGATCGTATCAACTTTGCCCAACCTTGAACTTGCGACCACCACTCTTCTTGGACAGCGGGAATCTCTTCGAACGGCAGGGTGTGGCGCCGATTGCGTAACATTGCGATATTTCTCCATGTTCGACTGCAAGGACAACACGAATCTAGTCAAACGCCGAGAGTGCTGCCGATTGCATAACTTGGCGATATTTCTCAGAGTGCAACAACGAGGACAACGAGCTTCTTGTCAAACAGATTACAGCGGCGCCGAATTCGTAGCATCCTGATATTTTCCCATATCTGACTGCGAGGATAACGAGAATAAACGGCCAAGAGTGACACCGATCGTGTAACATCTCGATATTTCGTGTACAGACCTTGACTGTGAAGACCGATTGCAATTTCAATGCCAGCCATCACGTAACGTTACGATGTTACTCCATGCCCTACCGCGAAGACGAAGGAAATCTCGTCAAACAGTCAAAAGGAGAGGTACCGTACCTTTGGATAATAATAATGTCTTGCAAACTGCATGAAATAATAGCTGTATTCTTACATTGCTTGTAATGTATATATTAATAATGAATTGCTTAATTTTTAATTACCGGTATTATTTATATGTATACTGTGCCCAAATCCACTTGTGCAGATTTGAGAGCACAGGCACATATCCTAAGTACCAAGCGGAAGATTTGAATAGCGCGCGCCGATTGTTCTAAGAAGGAAATCGAAGGAATTTGTAGCCTACAGAACGGCTAGTGACGTGGCAGATTGTCACAAGCGAGTCTATATTTTTGATAAAATATTTCCCGATTGATTTGAAACATGGGACTCATACCATATTACTGGCACGGATAAGGCAAGAAGAATGAGTATATTAGATGAAAATCGAACCAGCGGAAGCCGAGATATGAGAAGTTTAAGGATTGAGGACATATCCCGTTATGACGTCAGGGGACTGCCTGGGTTGTATAAAATGAGCGCCGACCGCGACTCATCAAGTCACATCTTCATAGTGCAGAGCCGCTAACACTTCGTTGTCACATCTTCGTAGCGCCCAGCCGCTAGTACTTCGTGAGACCTATCTTCGAGCACATGGTTGCTATGTTCGTCGTTATACTTGTGTATAGCACATGGTTGCTAAGTCCTAGTGCGAATCGCCGAAACAGTACATGGTTACTGGTCATAGATTTATGGCATGTTAAAGAACCTTCCTCTAATTGCACCTGTGTGAAGCTAAATTTGATAGGTTAAGAATGTAAACAACGCTCTTAGGTTCCTACGTTCGTTGCCAAGAGCCGACTGCGGTGGCGTCTAGTAGCTAAGTTCTGAACTTGGCCTAGTAGTCGTTGACGGTGGCGCTTGGCGGCAAAAGTAGGAACTATTTGAAAAATTCAAAGTTGCAGTACCGGTACTTAAATTAAAAAACAGATAACACACACTAATACAGTCATCACAATTAACACCGGTTATCAGACAGATTCTACACACACCCAAAGTACACGGGGCTACATGACCGCGTTGTCGCAGCCCCTAAACTTAAGAACCAACCAACCACCATTGATTCTCGTGTTCTATATATATTTTCCCAGTACTTGTCAACCCGAATTTGTTATTAAAATTAACTTTTCATTATAATGAGACTTTACCGTTTATCTAATGCTAAATATGATCATGTGATTTTTGACGCATTTAAATAGAATGGGCCGATGCTATAAATAAATTAATACTGTTATTTCATACAATGTAGTATACAATGTAAAATAATGTAAAGATTGACATTGTTATATTCTGTCAAAGAATTGCAACTTTTGATAATAGTATTCGTTACTATTTTGATAATATTTTCAAATAATATTTCAATGATTGAATGTTTAAATTAACATTTTAAAGAGTTGATGTTTTTGTTTATGAATAAAATTTTTGACCATGAATTAATAGTCGAGTCACGCACTCAGAATTATTATTTTGGATCGAGAACAGATGATACAATAAACTTTTCTGCTCAACATCGAAGTTCTTCGAATCCATGCTCATATTGTTTAAACATTATTTTTCAAAGATGCGCAGATGTCCTATAAGTTTATGTTGTGTTAAAACCATTGTTATGACCTAAAAATGTACCAATTTTTGGAATGTTGATTCCTGGAAAGGGATAGTTATTTTTGCAACAAAATGAAAACCAGAAAAGTTTGGCAACACTGAAAAATGGCTTCAAACCTCACAATGAAAACCAGAAACAAAGTGAATTTTTACAACGAGTGAAACAATAAAAATTTTCTTTCAACAAGTGAATGCTAATAATTTAGGATTCAGGCTGGACATTTTAATTTGCCCTGAAGAACCTACTACTGTAAATAAATGTAATTTGAACAAAGTCAATAGGACTGACATTCTGGCTTTCGTTCAAATTTAAGTGTTCATGTGATGGTAACCCTGTGTTTTTGTACATAGATGTATGATTCTTCATGCATTCCTAATGCTATTCTGGCATTTCTTTCAAGTAAATTTTAAAATTTTAATAAAATGAGATTATTTTAGGAATTGTGCTATTTTCAAAGTCTCCTTCTATCCTTATTGTTGCATCGAGCCGAAAATCTGTAAAGCATTTTTTATTGTGTCATCGTTGTCACATTAACCCATATGGCACCCTGAGATGTTTAGATTCTCGTGCTGACTGATTTTTGGTGAAATGCATATGTGGTCGTTTGGCTTCGGTCTAAACGAGCACAATACCTACATAGTTATTCATTGTTTATCTTTCTAAAATTGTTCATAAGTGTTCTTTTCAAGTTGTGTACAGAATTAAGTGCATTTTAAACAAACCAAATCATTGAAATATGATCAGAATTATTTTACGAAATTACACCAAAGCTGAACGAAATTTAAATATTTTTCTGTTGGATAACAAGTTTATACCCAATTGTAATAGGTGTTATTCTCTAAACCGGAAAAATACATGTGATTAATTGCATCGTATTGACGGACAGAAAAGCATTTAAATTTCGTTCACTAAGACAACACTGAAAAATGGCTTCCGACTCGATAATATCGAAAGTGAATTTTATTTACTAGTTAACACTGCTCACTCTTGGGTTTTTTCACCACAGTTTTGATATTTAATTTAGCGAAAATCCGTGGTTTATTTACACTGGTGGAAAAAATATCACAAGACCATGAAATAAGGAATGTAGAGTACGGAAATTTCGGCCATATATTTGGCGAGGTAACAGATTTAATTGATTAAAGGTACAAGACAACAGGTTAATGTCCGCGCGAGAAAAGCCATCGCAAATGTGCAATGCTGGTCCAATAATAACCAGTATAATCGTCAAACTGTTGAATGCAGGCATGCAAACGTTCATGCATTGTGTCGTACAGGTTCCGGATGTCAGCTTGGGTGATAGAGTTCCATGCCTGTTGCACGTGGTTGGTCAATACAAGGATGGTTAATGGCAGTTGTGGATGACGCTGGAGTTGTCGTCGAATGGTGTCCCATACGTGCTCGATTGGGGACAGATCGGGGGATCGAGGAGGCCAAGGAAGCATGTCGACACTCTGTAGAGAACGTTGGGTTACAACAGTGACATGGGGACGAGCGTTATCCTGTTGTAAAACACCCCCTGGGAATGCTGTACATGAATGGCAGCACAACAGGTCGAATCACCAGACGGACGTACACATCTGCAGTCAGGGTGCGTGGGATAACCACAAGAGTGCTCCTGCTGTCATAGAAAATTGCTCCCCATACCAGAACGCCCGGTGTAGGTCCAGTGTGTCGACGCCGCAGACAGATGGAATGCAGGCGCTTACCTGGCCTAATTCTAACCAACACACTACCATCACTTGTTCAAAGGCAGAATCGGCTTTCATCGGAAAACACAACGGACCTCCACCCCATCCTCCAATGAGCTCTCGCTTGACACCACTGAAGTCGCAGACGGCGGTGGTGGGGTAAGTGGAATTCACGCCGCAGGGCGTCTGGATTGGAGCTGTCCTTCAAGTAACCGATTTCCAAGAGTTCGTTGCGTTATTGTGGTGCCAACTACCGCTCGAATTGCTGCTGTAGACGCCATCCTATACGCCAAAGCCATACGCCGAATACGGCGGTCCTCCCTCTCGGTGCCACGAGGATGTCCGGAGCCCGGTCTTCTTGCGACCATACCTTCCCGTGACCGCTGCTGACAGCACGCATGCACAGTGGAGACATTCCTGCCAAGTCGTTCTGCAATAGCGCAGAAGGAAAATCCACCTTCACATAGCCCTATTACACGGCCTCGTTCAAGCGCAGTGAACTGTTGACACTGGCCTCTTCGTCGTCGTAAAGGCATTATTGACCCACTCACAGTCACTCCGTCCATCTCACAGGTAACTAACGCTCTCGCATAATGAAAATGAAAATCCACAGCCTGCTTCCAGTCTCCGACCGGGACAGGAATGGAATGAATGAAGCCCCCATCTAGCGGCGAGGATATGAAATGTGTCGGCTGCCGAGGCCTGACGCACTCCTCTGGGGCAATGATTAAATGAATGACAGATGAAATGAAATGATAGTGGAGAGTGTTGCTGGAATGAAATTTTGACAGGGAAAACCGGAGTACCCGGAGAAAAACCTGTCTGCCTCCGTTTTGTCCAGCACAGATCTCACATGGAGTGACCGGGATTTGAACCACGGATCCAGCGGTGAGAGGCCGGCGTGCTGCCGCCTAAGCCACGGAGGCGTTCTCTCGCATAATACAGTCCGTAATTAAAGCAAACCTGATGTGCAACGTCATGGGGCCACTACTAGCGCCACGCTAATGCGATTTGCGGGAAATTTGAATCAAAGTCATCTTTCTGATGTATAAACACGCCTACCAACCTTCGTGGTGTTGAGATATATTTTTCCGCCAGTGTAGTTACCAGAGCATAACATGCTTTGTCATTAAAAATATCACGAAATACTGTAAAATCGTTTATGTGACAAAATGTTGTCAGGATAGAAGTTGGTCTTCCAAAAATGTTTGGTTCCATTAGCCCTTAATTACATAGTTTACGCTCAGAGGCGGCACCAGCATGATTTCCAGGTGGTGCGTGATCTAATTGTGCCCCCCCCCCCCCACTCTGTAGAGACCAAACTGTACACAGACTCTGAAGATAACATACATTGTTTAAATTATTTGTTACTCAGACCTCCAAAAATTCTAATAGTAGTAGTGAGAATGAGAAATAATAACAGTAAAAATAAATATTATTTTCAAAAGGTTTATGTCAGTCTCATCATGAATACGACAAATTTACATAGTAAATTAATTTAAAATTGAAACAATTGGTTCTGCTGATTCAAGCTCTTTCAACTATGGATTCAAGTGTAAAAGTTCCTCAACCAATTCAAAACCCGATATGTCACAATTTTTCCCATCGGTTAAACTTCTTTCTAAATCTACACAGCCGGTTTCTAATTTAGACTTTTCATGAATAGTTTTGATATTGAAAAGTGAGAGCCCTTCCTATAGAACGGAGACTCGCAGAGGCCGCGTGGCGGTGGGGGCACTGTTTATTGCAGGCTGTCGAACAAGGCAATGGTGAAGCAGTAGCGCCCATCTAGTTAACACATTTACACTCTTTAACGTATTTAATAATCACAATTGCTGTACTTATATTAATTTCAGAATAGTTGCTGGAAATGCTGTATTTTAATTTCTAAACACACGTTGCACCGATGCGTCGTAGGGAGGTTTGGTTCACTCGCTGTAAAGCATCTTCACTGATATTTCATATGAGAGCCTCCAGAGCACGCGGATTGTTTATGTATACCTTTTGTTTGAGCCCCCCCCCCCCTCCCCTTCCGCCACAAGTAAAACTCACACGGCGTTGAAACTTGCGAACAAATTTACTGCAAACTACTTCTTGAGAAGATAAATTTTCACTATGAAAATTCGATGTTTTGTTCTATACCTAACCATGTTCACGGGATACGAGGAAGGCTACAGTAATTCACAGCAAATATTTACTATCTTAACTAAGGTATATTGCCAGCTGCGTATGTAATAAATGCTATTACAGCATCCAGGGCTTCCCGACCCGCTGTTGTAATCGGTACATAGTATAAATATGGCGGTAAGTCATTGCGCCCTGTTCGCAGCACGGCCTCTGCGAGAATCCGTTCTATAGGGAAAACTCTCACTGTGTTGTATAATATTCTTATAATAATATTCGAATCCGACATAAAATATCCTAGGAACACTCCAGTGATAAAATATTATTGGATATTACTAGAACGTTCCTAGAATATTATTAACATTGTGCGTAACCAGGTTACGTATGATTATTATCCTCGCAAACAAAATATGCCTAAAATGATGTTCTTTTAACGTCATGTTACTAATATCTTACATTACATAACATTTAGTATACTCACAGAGTACCTGATTTAACAATAGCTATGTTCTAACGATAACGATTCAATTTCGCTCGAAGCTTGCCACACAGACATAAATCACAACCCACATGCACAAGCTCGCGAACGAACGCCAAGGGAACGGTCGGTGGTCGGTGAAAGAGGTACTACGGCGGACAGAACTATAGATGTAGGTAGATATTGGTTTCAACTCGTTAATATTTCTAGAACATTAAATACGAATTTCACGCTATGTCTATACCTTTGAAATGCGCACACCTCAGCTCACTGATATATAGAATTCATTTTTGCGGGTAGGGTTAAATAGTAATAAGGTGATTGTGTTTTATTCTTTGCGCATACAATCTATCATTGTCTTTTCTGCGCCCCCATATGACTCCGCCCGGTGCGGTCGGACCGTTCGCATCGCCCTAGGGCCGCCACTGTTTACGCCCACATTGGAGCAATTAAATCAAACCAAATACATTTAAGTCCTCTACGGATTGACAGGGAATTTAGCTGTTATCATCTTCCTCCTCTCCCAAAACCTCTTCATTCTGGCTGCCCTGACTGTCCATTCCTCATCAGATATGACATTGTTTTCGTTAATTAAATGTTAGTGTAAATCCTTCAGAATCTTTTTCTCTTCTCTATTTGAAATTTGTTGCATTGTAACTCATCTACTTCAAAGATCCTGTCTAGAATAATTTACAAGAGGATGGAAAGCCAGATAGAAACGGAGTTGATTGAAGACCAGTTTGGTTTCAGGAGAAATGTAGGAACAAAGGAAGCAGTACTAAGTCTTAGGCTGATTTTGGAAGGTAGAATAAGGAAAGATAACAGAACGTTCATGGCATTTGTAGACTTAGAAAAGGCTTTTGATAACGTTGATTGGACAAAATTGTTTGATATTTTGAAAATGATTGGAATAAAGTACAGGGATAGGAGGGTGATATACAATCTACACAGAAACCAGACAGCAGTCATTCGAGCTGAAGGACATGAGAGAGAAACTGGTATTCAGAAAGGTGTAAGGCAAGGCTGCAACTTATCACCCATACTTTTCAATCTTTACATTGAACAAGAAATGAAGGAAATTAGAGAGAAATTTAAAGTGGGAGTGAAAATTCAAGGAGAAATAATTTCAACACTGAGATTTCCTAATGACATCGTCATCTTGGCCGACACGCCTGAGGATTTGCATGAGTTTTTGAATGGTATGGACTCCGTCTTGAGGAAAGAATTCATGATGAAAATTAATAAATGTAAAACAAAAATATTGGAATGCAGTCGCAATAAATCAGAAACCTCTATGGACATCAAATTGGCAGGGGAAAAAACTAAAGGAAGTAGGATACTTCTGTTACATAGGAAGCAAAATAACCAGTGATGGACGAAGCATAGAGGATATAAAATGTAGGTTGGCTCAGGCAAGGAAAGCATTTCTACAAAAAAGAAATATGTTGACATCGAATATAGATTTAGGTATTAGGAAGTCATTTTTGAAAGCCTTTGTCTGGAGCGTGGCGCTCTATGGAAGTGAAACTTGGACTATTGGTAGAGCAGAAAAGAGGAGAATTGAAGCATTTGAAATGTGATGTTACAGGAGAATGAGGAAGATCAGATGGGTAGTAGATAGGGTTACAAACGAAGAGGTATTAAGACGAGTGGGAGAGGAGAGATGTTTCTGGCGACTGTTAATGAAGAGAAGAGATAGGTTAGTAGGACACATACTAAGCCACCCTGGAATAGCAAGCTTAGTTATAGAAGGAAGGGTCGAGGACAAGAACTGTAGGGGTAGACCAAGGTTAGAATAAGTTAAACAGATTGCCTCGGATGTAGGGTGTGGTAGCTATGTAGAGATGAAACGATTAGCTCAGGACAGGGAGGCATGGAGGGCTGCATCAAACCAGTCAAAATTCTGAAGACTCAAACAACAACTCATCTGAATCATTTTGAACTTCTCTAAACCAATGATTTTTTGATTTACTTTTCCAAAAGTTGTTTTAGTAGTCTGTTGTCATGTCATCATCATCATCAAATTCCAGCTCCAGTCACCCGGGTGCTGTTAACGAGCCCTCGCCAACTTTTCTTGTCATGGGTCCTTCTCCAGTCTAGCCCTTTGTCTTCAAGATCATCCTTGATTTGGTCCAACCATTTCTTCTTTGGTCTTCCTACTGGTCTTTTTCCTAGGATAATCTTGTTGAAATAGGCTTTTGGTGTCCTCTCATCTCCCATTCTTTGAAGGTGCCCATACCATCCTAATCGTAGCTTCTGCAAATATGTTGTAGCACTGATATCTATGCCAGCCTCTGTTCTGTTTGTTTCGTTCCTTACTTTGTCTCTCCTTGTCCTTTGAAGCATTGTTCTTATAAACTTCATTTCGGATGCCTGAATCCTACTTTCTTCTCTTCTGGACAGGGTGCATGTTTCTACTCCGTATGTTAGAATTGCGATGTAGAATGTAATATCGACAAATGATAGAAAAATGCAATTCTTCTTTTTCTCATCGTGTCTATTGTGGAATCACTTTCCCGGTAGACAACTGCATTAGGAAACCTACCTGTTTTAGGTAGGTTTCATTAGAAAGGCTACTTATTGCAATGGGTATTTAAATTAATGACTGTTCTGATTCTTCTGCAAGTTGATCTGCCGTTGATTTGGTGTTTACTTCAAATAGTGTTTCACAAGCGTAAGTCGCTTCAGATTTAACAACAGAAGAGTAAGCTTGAAATTTAGCTTTTATCGAAAGAGATTTCTTCTTGTATGTTGTCCAAGTAATTCGTTGTGTCTTTTTTAGCCTATTTTCAATTTTGAAAAAAAATAGGCTTATGAGATCACCTTTTGTCCGTGTGTGTGTGCATGTGTGTGTGTGTGTGTGATTAGTGTGTGTGTCCCCCCTAATAAAATCTAAACGGCAGGAGTGATTTCAATGAAACTCGGAAAGTTCATAGCACTATTCCCAGCGACCTCGACCGTGTCCTTCAAATTTTGTTACGATTCACCAATCCAACATGGCGGCTGTGCGAAATATTTCACCAGCATTCAATATCTCCGAAACTATTACCGATATTACCCTGACATTTTCTATGGTGATAGAGGGAACTACTATAAGTTCACTTATGTGACTTTTGAAAACCTGGTAACTACAAAACGAACATGGCGGCCAAGCGAATTTGCGACTTTTAAATAGACGTTTCTCGCGATTTGACCAACCAAACGCAATGAAACTTGGTACAGTATATGTTTATATACATTGTAATGCACCAACATCTAACTTCGTTCAATTGTTTACATAATCACAAGATGGCGGATGTGCGAAATATTTCACCGGCATTCTATATCTCTGAAACTATTAGCGGTATCTCCCTAAAATTTTGTACTGAGATAAAGGGCACTACTGGAAGTCCATCTATAAGATTTTCAAAAACCGGTTAACTACAAAACGAACATGGCGGCCAAGCGAATTTGAACTTTTTAAATAGACCTTTCTCGCGATTTAATGTTCCAAGCGCACTGAAATCTGGTACAGGAAATATTTATACACATTGTAATCCACTGGTATCTAATTTAGTTCAATTGTTTACATAACCTCAAGATGGCGGCAGTGCGAATTTTAAAATTAAGTTTTTATTTCTTGTGATGTAGTCATGCGATCGAAGTGAAAGTTTGAATAATGAACCTACGCAATTATTTTCCTTTAATGGTACATGACACTATGGCCTATACATTTAACAATCCAACATGGCGACCATCCGAAATATTTAGACGATACTGAATATCTACGAATCTATTTTAGCAATCAAACTGCATTTTTTAATGTTCATAGGGGCTATGAGCTTAAGTTCACCTATAGGACTTTAAATAACCTGGTGATCACAGATCCAACATGGCGGTGACGCAAATTATAAATATTCACATGGACGTTTCTCGCAATTTAACCATCCGCGTGCAGTGAAAATTGGTACAGTAAATCTTTATCCGAATGTTAATCCACTGGCATCTAATTTATTTCAATTGTTTCCATAATCTCAAGATGGCAGCTGTGAAATTTTTTTAAATCTCCTTGTTTTTTCTTGTGTCCTAATTATGCGATTGAAGTTTGAATACTACACGTTCACAATAATCTGCATGTAACAGTACATAACTCTAGGACCTACATATATAAAATCAAACATGGCGACCATCCGAATATTTAGTCGGTTCTCAATATATACGAATCTATTACAGCAATCAAACTGAAATTGTGTATGTTAAATTGTGGCAATTAACATAAGTAGGATATATGAAAATAGGCTGTATAGTTCTTCACGGAACTACTTGTTTAATTTAAATGTTCTATTGTACTTTCTATTGACGATTTTTGATTGGAGTTCCAAGTGAGAATTTCACCAAGATATTTATACTTATTTACAATTTTAATTTGTTTGTTGTTTAGTAGAATACCTGGTGTTGTAATTTGAAGGTTGGCATTATTACTGTATTTTCATATGAAATTTGTAATCCAACTTCACTGGCTATGCTCTCAAGTTCTTGTAGTTGAAATTCAGCTTCTTCTAAATTCTTCTTTGTTCTAATAATAAGTAGGTAGTTTTGGACTCAAATATTCGTGAACTTTAAAATGCTATGAAACATGGAGGTGGGGGATGATGCATTATTTTAGGTCCCACTGGACATACTACACTACATCTACTCTTCTCTCCCCATGAATGGAAATTTAAAAAGAAGTAAAAGTAAATGATGATCTATATTGTTGAGTACAGTTCAGTTCCTAGAGATCGAATTCAGATGACCACCACATTCAACTCTACCTTTACATATTGGATGATTGCTCTATTCATCCTTAGCTGAGCAGGGAAAAAGAAAATAATAATATTGGTTCTAAATTCTGAAGGTCATAAATGAGGCTATGAGTGCAATGGTGGCCTAATCCAGAAGAATCTAAGGGCTAGTTTTTCATGGTTTTCTTCAGAGGAAAATAACCTTTAAAGAACAGAGGATTAGGCCACTATTGCGTTCATAGCCTCAAATATCGAATGAATAAAAACTTTCTTGTATTTCTGATTCAGCAGGTAGTGATAATTGAAATCTCAGATGAATCTGTTTCACGACAAATATGAATAAATCGGTCAAGTCCACAGTGCTAGGCTATCGCTGTGGAACGCTCACTTAGTCACAAACTTCTCGTGCTAACCCAATAATATTATCTTATAAAAATGGCCTCATGGTACAAAGCAAATCAGAGGATTCAGTGCTAATTCAGTGACCACATTCAAAAATAGTGTAATATAGTTTTTCTCACAAAATGAATTAGAGCCAAATGACCTTGATGTTCCAGTTCTTCAAACTAACATTACCACCACAGTTACCTACTTTGAAATGCTCAGTAATTATTCAGTTAGCAATGTATCAACTGAGCGAATAAGTTTCCATTTACTACCTTAATACATGAACTTTAATTACGGTACTGCTACTTTTAAAATTTTAACAACAATCGCCACAATAATGGGAAAGAAATTTAAAAAATGTTCCTACATTGCCTCCCTCCCACTAATGGTGCTGATTTATATAAAGCCATTTTTTCAGTGTTGACTTATTCACAATTTGGTATTGCAACTATACAGTCGGTCAACACAATATAATCCCAATTACCGGGATATGATAAAGGCAACCTGAAAGAGATTTCATGTGATTAAAAAATATAGGTCTAAATATGTATTTGGCATGGTTACAGAGAAGTTCATCATCATCATCATCATCATCAAAGTCCCACTCCAGTCACCCGGGTGTGGTTTACAAGCCTCCTCCATTCCTTTCTGTCCTTTCATTTTTCCTGTTCCATCACTTCTGCCACATCTAATCCAGCTTCTCTAATGTCCTTCAAAATTTGGTCCAACCACCTTCTTCCCGGTCTTCCAACTGGTCTCTTTCCTTTGACTTCTCTTTTTAATTCCCTTCTTGCTACTCTTTCCTTGCCCATTCTTTTTACATGTCCGAACCAACGTAACCTTGCTTTCTGTATCTTCTGATTTAACGGTTCCATATTTAACTCTTCTCTGATTTTAATATTTTGAATTCTAATACGATGAAATGTTTCGCTCGTCAAGCGAGCATCACCAGATGCAAATTTACGAGACAAAATAGCTCTACAAAACCTACAAATTCAACAATGACATCCACGAAAGGTTGGTGCCCTCCAAAAGCAAAAGGCACAACAAAAACTTAGGAAGTCTGGCAATTGTTATTGACAAGCATCCATAATAATATATTTATTGATCGCAGCCAATGGCCATACAAGAAAAGAATGTCTTAAACATGAAAAGCTTCTTTTCGTTTGCATAGTTGTCATTTTTTTTAGCTTTCCTGATGCTCTCCATTGCTGTGTTTCCTTCCTCGATGAATTGTTTTATTCCCACCATGGCCTCTTCCAGCTGCCCTTCATCAATATCATGGAGTATGCGTGGAAACTTACAAGCATCCATAAAAGAACCAATTATTTTAATATCTACAAGGTTACAAGACTGAGAAATAACAATCTCATCCACTAACAGTCTCACTCCACCAACTAATTTATGGTGTAGCTACTATTGCTGTGATACACGCATAACAATGAGCCCTAAACTAGAATTGTGAACTAATATGCAGAAATGACCTGCGAGTACTCTGCTCAGATGATGGTAAAAAAGCTAGAACTGTAACATAACAAATGGGTATTTGTCTACTAATAATGTGTTGAAAGATGTATCTGTATTGTGGACTATCTACAAACTGCTCTGGCAAACACTGTCCTGAGGTTAAAACAAAAACTATCTGTGTGTGGAACAACTCGAAAATCACCGCTGTGGAGATTAGGTGCTTTTATAAAAGTAGTTGTGTAATCCTTAATACATATATTCTACCCGTTTGGTCCAATCTTTAGACCTGAAAAATAAAATCAGTCTGTAACTCAGGGTGTCTTGGGTCACTAAGATCAGGGTCATAAATTTGCACATGTAATTCTACAGTATCTAGCTGAGGGTATCAAGGAGTTACAATGATAGTGACATTTACTCATGGGTAACTAATTCAGTATAATACATACTCAAAAAAACATGACATGTATACATTGTATACTACATAAAGAACCTGAATTTTGACAAGGCAGACCCTGTTAATATGAGTATCAACTGAACCTCTGACCCCTTTATCAAAATAACATGGCAATGAAACTGTAGGTCAAAAATTCTGACTCAACACACATTTAAAATACCTCAAAATTCTAAAACATTAAATAGAAATACAAAATTATACTTGAATCACGACTTCTTAAAATTAATGATTGCACTTGTCCTCATTTTGAATTTTATCTGTTTTTGTTGTTGTTGTTTCCTATGGCTAGCCCGGATTCCAATCCATCAGCTTTCTTGCGTTCCAATAGAGTTGTGTGAGGTTTTCTGAAGTTCTAGCAGTCACATCAAGTTTGTTGCAATGTAGCAGGTGCCCCTTAACCATTTTACTTCCAGGTTCGTGACAAAGTGTGCATTCTTGAGATCTCAAAATGTTGATTCGTTTCAGATGAGCTGCAAGGCAGTCATAGCCAGTGTTAAGTCTGAAGAAGGCTACAGCTTCTCTTCTTGGTGTTAATTTATATTGATCCCATTTAGCATCAATATCCGTCCATAATTTGGTTTCTGCTGTTTTCTTTGCCATTTCTTCATACCGGTTTTTGATAGTATTTTTCAAGATCCTTTTTGCTGACATAAAATCAGTCTGACTGACAGGTTGTTGTAGTGTGGTCTGTCTACCTCTTCATTACCTGCTATTCCAATATGAGAAGGGATCCACTGAGATGAGATCCGTTTGAGGAGTATTTGAAGGGTTTTTATCATACAAAAAAATTCTTTCAGTTCTTTATTTTATTTTATTTTGAGGCTTATAATTTGACGAGATGGCTTTGGATGGCTACTTTTGAATCTGTAATGATAACACATTTTTGATATACAATGTTTCTGACTAATAACTGATGGAGTGCATGTGAAATTGCTCTTATCTCAGCATCAAAGTTTGTTTTGTTTTGGCCTACTGGGAAGTAGAGTGAGAAGAGAGATTAATGTATTCCTGCTCCAGTTCTATTTTCATTGTTTTGTGAGCCATCTGTAAATATTTTTAGCCATTGCTTAGACGGATATCTTTCTTCTATTGTACAGAGGGCCAGCTGTCTTAGATCATGTGGTGAAGAGTCTTTCTTGCAGACCTCTTCTAGCAAAGTAAGATCTGTAATCACTTGTATATACTGTATTCAATGGGGTTGACTGGCATACAGAGTGGTTCAAGTTTTATTTTCAGATTGCTCTTATTGATATATTCTTTGGCGATACATAAGGGATCTTTATGTGTTTTAAGATTGGGACTAGAAACTGTTTTTTGATCCATGTCATTTAAGGTAGTCTTTGTACACTGAGATATGCAGAATTTTATCTTGTTATTGTTGGTTGACTTTTTAAAAAAACAATTGATGTCTACTGATATCAACATTTACGACATTTTATGTGGCTTGATACCTTTGCCTCGTATATCTATCACACAATCGCACTCTGATGCGACAAAACATATACCGTAATACACACTATCAATAAAATAATCTAACGTAATACCATGACGAATAGAAGGACCTAGTGTGAGGACTCCGCCATTTTAGCACGGTAGTTTCTGGTCCCGCCGCTACGAGCACTGCAAGCGATTATGTCCAACACGTGCTGTGTTTCCGTCGAGCCGGGTCATAGAAAGTGCGTGAGAAGTTACTGTGTGAGATATTTGTGTGAATTAAATTGAATTTTCTTTGCTTTCAGTTCTTAAATTCAGTTCATTGTGTCTTGTGTACATCAGCGTTTTGTGTTTTGTGTACTTCAAACATATTTCTTATGTGGCTTGGTTCATTTAATAGTTCAACATGCCTTATTGTTTTGTACCTGGCTGTAAGTCAGGGTATGGTCGAGTAGTTGACGATATACGATTTTTTTCACCAACGAAGGATACAAATCAATTTGAAAAATGGGCCAGAGCTATTCCACGAAAGGATACGAAGTTAACGCGTAGTAGTAGAATTTTTCAAATTAATTTCTCTGATGATTTGATAGTAAAATCAGATAATTTTATAGTGAATGGTGAAGAAGTGAAAATCTCTCGTATGAGGTGGAAGTTACGTCCTGGAGCAGTGCCTCATCTTTTCCCTAATTTACCGAAGTACCTGTCAAGTGAGAATAAGTCCCGTAAAGCTCCTAACAAGAAAAAGAATCTCGATACCACCAGGAAGAGAAGAAAGAAGATTGAAGATGGGAGTGAAGCAACGAATGAGGCATTAAAAGGTCAGTCTAATGTTGATAAGAATTTGGGTCATTCCAGTGTACTTACCGATGCTGAAAAGACTATAGTATTGCTCAAAAGGCGCCTAAAGAATGCTAACCGTAATTTAATTCGCGTTAGATCCTGCCTCAACTCAGCAAAATCGAGAATTAATTTGCTGGAGAAGCAGGTTCGACATTCAAAGGCATTTAATTACACAGATAATAAACACCTTAGCAAGAAGGAAAAGATGATAATAGACACTATGCTCAAGAAATGCCAGGTAAAATCTCCCAATGGTATGAGGTACAGCAATGAATTCATTTTAGAGAGTTTATTGTTGAGAATAAAATCACCGAAAGGATTTCGTCATTGTCGGCGACATAATATCTTGCCTCCGCCCTCAGAAAGTCACTTGAGAAAACTTTGTAAAGGACTTAAGTGCCCTTATGGAGTTAATACGTATAGTATAAATGCTATTTCAGACTATTTTAAGGAAGAAAAGAATGATAATTCACGTTACGGTGTTGTAATTTTCGATGAAGTGAAGCTAAGAGAAGAAATCCAGTTTAATAGTTTTTCTCATAAAGTAGATGGATTAGTTGATTTAGGTGAACACACACCTGACCTCCAGAAGAACGTACTTGCAAATCACGCTCTAGTTTTTATGTTCGTACCATTCATGCATAATTGGGTGCAGCCAGTTGCTGTTTAAGCAAGCAGAAATGCTACTCCAGGGGACATTCTCGCAAAATTTTTAATACAGGTGATTTTGCAGTTAGAAGAGGCTGGGGCGAGGGTGGTTGGCTTTACTTGTGATGGTAGTCAGACAAATAAAAAGGCCTGGAGATCGTTAGGAGTTAGTGGCAAGACAAGCTCTCTACAACCTCACATCCTTAATCCTGCAGATGTTACGAGAAAGATCTGGGCTTTCTCCGACTTCGTTCATGTATTGAAATGCATAAGAAACCACTTTCATGATAAAGTAGAACATCTCTATAATGACAAAATTATTAATTTCAATTTTTATAGGGAACTGTTCAAAGAAGATCTCTCAGGGTATGCTGGGCTTAGAGCATGCCCCAAGCTGACAGTTGCTCATTTAGACCCATCATCTTTCCAGAGAATGAACGCTAGGCTTGCATTCCAACTTTTCAGTGACAGTGCTGCCAAAGGTATTAAATTTTATCGAGAAATGGGACTGGCAGGATTACAAGGTAGTGAGGACACTGAGACATTTACCAGTGATATAAATGTTGTTGCTGATGCACTCAATGCATTCATTCCGTCTCAGGCTCTTCGTAAAGGTTAACCTTCTCATACAGCTATTGTTAATTTTCTTCAGACCGTGAGATCTACCAATAACACCTTTGCCTCCAATAGAACCTTGGAATCACTAGTAGTAACCCTACAGAGTACTTTGGAGCTATGTGAATGGCTTTGGGAGAAAGGTTATAAGTGTGTGTTGACAGGAAAGCTCACCCTAGATCCCTTGGAACGGCACTTCGGAATTATGCGGTCTTTCAGTTCAGATGATCATCCATCGACAATAGATTTCCTTCATTTGCATCTACTTCAATGTATATACGTCCCTATAAAACAGGCTTTAAATGTTGGTGGAAATTGTGAACCTAAACCTCGTATGTTAATCAGATGCGTATATTAGCCCGGAATGTGGAACCGCATAACAAGGCAGTGAAGGAATCAGTGGAAACTTCCATTAAGGAAAAAATTGTGGTTCGAGATGCAGTAAATATCGAAGACTGGGAAAGCTCTGTACCTGAATTTGACAGCGCAGTTCGAAACTCTTCGATTGATAAGTGTTTAGTGTACCATTTGGCTGGCTATGTTGTTAAGCACTCTTCTAAATTTATTAAGTGTTCGCCTTGTGCTCATTCTCTACGTGACAATAATCTAAATAAATTTTCAGTTCTTACCGAAATAAAGGAAACAATGAAGTGTTTCTAACACGTCCTTCGAGAAGTGTATGTGACATTCTTTTCCAGGCCGAGAAAGTAATTACCGGAAAATTAAACTCAAAATCGATGTGGAGCGAAATATTTTTTGATTGCATCGATTCCATAGAAACAATTTCAGTTGATCCTTCAGGAGCTGGCTGTTGTCTTCAGCATTTCATGGATGTTATCCCCAGACTTGTTTATCATTATATAAAGTGCCGATTTTTCTTCAGAACGAAGGAAATCCACCGAGATTTGCAATCTCGAACATCCGCAAAGTCTTCACGCAAGCTTTCGAAAGTCCAGTAGCCGACAAAATGAATTTGTAAGTAGTGTTACTTTAAATAGTTTATGAGTGCTTGTTTTAATATGCTGGGGATTATGTTTTTTTTATCTGTGTCTGTATACTCCAGGAATCTGTGCTTTTCGTAACATGTAATGAATACCGTAGTTCTTATTTCCGTGAATTATATTTTCCATTGTGACTTGCCGTGCTATTTTAATTGTAATCGCTAATTACTTTTTAAAAGAGTATTAGTTACAAAGTCATTCGTTTCCCTTAGCAGCATCCCTAAGACCAGCTGAGCTGACACCGGCAGCGTGGAACTTGCCCCCTCCAACGCTGCCTGGCGGGGCGCGCTTGAACTTGATGAGTCTCCTCACTTTCCCTTTCATTCGTCATGGTAATACACTAGCTTGGCATCAAACTAGGACTAGGATTTTTGCCATTGTTCCTATGAACATGATTGTGTTTGAGTCTTCAGTCTTTTGACTGGTTTGATGCAGCTCTCCATGCATCCCTGTCCTGAGCTAATCGTTTCATCTCTACATAGCTCCGACACCCTACATCCGAGGCAATCTGTTTAACATATTCTAACCTTGGTCTACCCCTACAGTTCTTGTCCTCGACCCTTCCTTCCATAACTAAGCTTGCTATTCCTGGGTGTCTTAGTATGTGTCCTACCAACCTATCTCTTCTCTTCATTAGCAGTCGCCAGAAACATCTCTCCTCTCCCACTCGTCTTAATACCTCTTCGTTTGTAACCCTATCTACCCATCTGATCTTCATCATTCTCCTGTAACACCACATTCAAATGCTTCAATTCTCCTCTTTTCTGCTGAACCAATAGTCCAAGTTTCACTTCCATAGAGCGCCACGCTCCAGACAAAGGCTTTCAAAAATGACTTCCTAATACCTAAATCTATATTCGATGTCAGCAGATTCCTTTTTTGTAGAAATGCTTTATTTGCCTGAGCCAACCTACTTTTTATATCCTCTTTGCTTCGTCCATCACTGGTTATTCTGCTTCCAAAGTAACAGAAGTCTCCTACTTCCTTCAGCTTTTCACCTGCCAATTTGATCTCCATAGAGGTTTCTGATTTATTTCGGCTGCATTCCAGTATTTTTGCTTTACATTTATTAATTTTCATCATGAATTCTTACCGTAAGACGGAGTCCATACCATTCAAAAACTCATTCAAATCCTCAGGCTTGTCGGCCAAGATGACGATGTCATCAGCAAATCTCAGAGTTGAAATTATTTCTCCTTGAATCTTCAATCCCACTTTAAATTTTCTCTAATTTCCTTCATTGCTTGTTCAATGTAAAGATTGAAAAGTATGGGTGATAAGTTGCAGCCTTGCCTTACACCTTTCTGAATACCAGCTTCTCTCTCATGTCCTTCAACTCGAATGACTGCTGTCTGGTTTCTGTACAGATTGTATATCACCCTCCTATCCCTGTACTTTATTCCAATCGATTTCAAAATGTCAAACAATTTAGTCCAATCAACGTTATCAAAAGCCTTTTCTAAGTCTACAAAAGCCATGAACGCTCTCTTATCTTTCCTTATTCTACCTTCCAAAATCAGCCTAAGACTTAGTACAGCTTCCCTTGTTCCTACATTTCTCCTGAAACCAAACTGGTCTTCACCCAACTCCGTTTCTATCTGGCTTTCAATCCTCTTGTAAATTATTCTAGACAGGATCTTTGAAGCATGAGTAATCAAGCTGATTGTACGGTAATCTTCACATCTGTCAGCTCCCACTTTCTTTGGTATAGGGATGATTACATTCTTCTTGAAATCAGGGGGTACCTCACCTCTCTCATAAATCCTAAACACCAAGTGAAATAACCTGATCAGACCTCTCCTATGCAGCGTAGCAACTCGATCGGTATATCATCTATGCCTGGTGCTTTGTTCCTGGTTAAGTCATCCAAAGCTCTATCAAATTCTGATCTCAATACTAAATCTCCTTTCGCATCCTCATCAATTTCCTCCTCCTTTTCCATTACATGATTCTCAATCTCCTTTCCCTTATACAAACTCTCTATGTAAGCTTTCCATCTCTCAACCTTTTCTTCCCTATCTGTTAGAGGCTTTCTATTTGTGTCCTTAATATTACAGCAATTAGTCTTCTTTTCCCCAAAAGTATTCTTAATCCTTCGATAAGCTGTGTCTACTTTTCCTAATTTCAGACAATTTTCTATACCTGCACATTTCTCTTTCAACCATTCTTCTTCCGCTTCCTTGTACTTCTTGTTAACCTCATTTCTCAGACGTCTGTATTCTTCTTTCCCCTTTTCATCTCTTACATTCTTGTGTTTCCGCCTTTTATCCATCAATTCTAGTATATCCTGAGTGATCCACGGTTTTCTACCTATTCTTTCTTTCCTACCAATGTTTTCTTCTGCGGATTTTGTTATTTCATTCTTCAAAGGTGCCCATTCGTCTGTAATTGAAGTTTGTTTAGGGTTTTTCATTAGTCCTTCCTTTATACTCTTCTTGAATCTTTCGTTTACATCCTTCTCTTTCAGTCTGTCTATAGCCCACCTTTTTGGCTTTTGACTTTTCTTCAGTTTCTTCAACTTTAATCTGCATTTCATTACAACCAGATTGTGGTCAGAGTTTATGTCAGCACCAGGATATGTTTTACAATCCAAAATCTGGTTTCGAAACCTCTGCTTGACCATAATGAAGTCGATTTGGTAACACCCTGTATCTCCTGGTCTCATCCATGTGTATATTCTTCTATTGTGGTTATTGAATAAGGTGTTAGCTATGACCAATTCATGCTCGGTGCAGAATTCTACCAGCCTGCTTCCTCGATCATTCCTTTCACCTAATCCAAAATCTCCTACTATCTTCCCTTCTCTCCCTTTTCCTACCACAGCATTCCAATCTCCCATTACTATAACATTTTCATCACCCTTGATATACCTCAGAATTTCGTCTATTTCTTCATAGACCTTTTCAACATCCTCATCATCAGCTTGATTGGTAGGCATATAGACTTGTACCACTGTGGTGCCGGTAGGTTTAGTATTGATTTTTGCTACAATAATCCGTTCACTATATTGCTCATAATATTCCACCCGCTGTCCAAGTTTCCTACTCAATATGAGGCCAACCCCTGCTTGACCATTGTTTGATTTAGTGCTAATAAAATACATATCCTATATATTTCTTTCTTACATTTCTGATTGTTCATCATTATTATCCTATAATATCAAGTTTATTTACACTTCCCATATGTTGCTTGAAGGATGCCATCAACCCAAAAGACCATCTATTTATTTATTTTTATTTATTTGTGTAGAGGGATATTTTTTCCAAGATCCGATCGATTGCGAAATTAAAACCACAGTGGAAATCCGATGACCCTTTGCGCAGATGTGTTGCGCAGTGCACGTACGATTCAATTTCTTTAACAATAGCACATACAGAATAACAAATATCTCACTCGGTAATCACCTGCATAATAGCATCTTAACAAAGAAAAATCCGTATTCAAAATCAGAGGCGTATATATTTTGTTCACAGGGGCGGATCTAGGGGAGGGCAAGGTGGGCGACCGCCCAGGGCCCCGCGGTCCGGGGGCCCCGCGCCAAGGATTTTTAAAATTTAATTAATTAATTAATTAATTAATTAATTATACGTTTCAAACTTTTCAAACTAAGTTATAATTCATATTCATTTTTCAGTGCAGCTATGCCCTCCCGTGACCGTTTAGCAAGTTTATATTTCAATGAAATAATATAAGACTTCAGCCGCGACATCACGGTGACGTCACTGAGATCCCTAAAAATTCCCTAGACGCGGCCGCATCGCAATGTAGCAATGAACCAAATAATGTACTGTAGTGTATTCAAAATATGGTAACTATTCTTTATTTTATTATTATTATTACAAAACTATTTTCCATTTGATTTGATTTTTTTATTATTTCCTATTGTTGTGGGCCCCACCTTATCAAATCGCCCAGGGCCCCGCAAGGCCTGGATCCGCCACTGTTTGTTCACATGCCAAGATGAAGGATGTAATGCTATGTCAGGCAAAGTGGAAGACAAATTGGAACACGTTACAAAGAACACAAAAATGCAATTAAACACAACGTACATTCCGCTATATGCGAACATAATGTATGACAACAACCATCTTTTCACTAACATGGAAACAGACTTGAAAATTCTACATCACGAAGCAAAGGGCAGAGTTCTCGACATTAAAGAATCCATGGAAATATATCTAGCCAAGAAAGATAATAAAACGGTTACGACCAACGGCTTCGCTGAGATAAGTGACCATATTACATAATAGAATTCAAGTGTATGCTCTAATTTTATTTATTATGTTGTGTTGTTCTAATTTGTATACACGTGCATAATATGAATCCGTAATTCATGAACCCGTATAAATAAAACAAACTAACCTGATATAGCGAGATTCAAACTGCGAACCAAAATATAAACACCGATTGAACGCACTACAAAGTTTGTGTAGTTAGATAACATTGTACTGTACCGTATATTAATTTAAACCTCAACTCTGATCAGGATCTGATGATGACGGCTTGAAGGTCTAAACGCGTAATCTTAATAATTGCCCCATTATAATACTGACCATAACTAATGCATGTATTTTTTTCCAGGAATGCTATTTACTTATTGCTCATATACTGTACTAGCAGAAGTACCCGCTCTTCGAACGGTCTTCGGTATTCATAACCAGACGTTATCAATTGAGATACTATTCCAATGGTTAGGGGCTTGTCATTCCTTCATAAGTTTATCAGAACGAAGTTAGTTTTCTGGGTATATCGCAGACACTGTTAATTTAAGGGCCGTAAAATGTGGTTTTCGGAGACCCTTTATAGACTCCCTAGTTTTGTGTCACACATTGAGAAGCGCAACATATGCTTTGGTCGTCCTTCTAGGATTATTTTTATTTTTCACCTATTTCAGCGTGTATTTTGAAAAGTTGTACCTTACACCCACCCATCTATGGGAAGTACGTTGAAGCATTTTCTAAATGATTGGTGTAATGACTCATGGTTACAATATCTAATTTTACGATCCTCCAAGCACCCGAACATGAATTATAGGCGTACATAAACATAAAGATATATCAACCACACAGTATCAAACAAAATCATCTTTACGATGAACCCGTTTGTCGACAAAAATATGATTAGTTAAAATTTGCTCTCAAACTAAGTTCACCTAACGTGTAGGCTACTTCCTGACGTGAAAATAATATTGAAAACCTCGTAGACGAAACGCAATATATGTCAAATTAAAACTGATCCTCACCGTTGTGAAAGTCCTCATCCCCAGGAAGACCCCTTTAATAATTTATAAAGGCTTGTGGTGCATGAAAATTCGGGATTTTTAGTCTCCAATGGCCCAAATTCCCAAAAACTGCAAAAAACACTATTCCAAATCAGGAATTTTTTGAAAATAATGTTGCTGTTTGGAGATATAATAGACCTTCTGTACAACATATCGCACGCGTAAATCACGTGTAAAAATTCTATGGTACCCCTTGACCCCCTTAATCGCATTGTTGAATTTTACAGTCTTTGTTTGATTCCACGATAACCTTATAGCCATTTGCAAACTGACATAAATTTAATAAATTGAGTGGCATTGCTTCTTACAGAAATAGATGGAAAGTTGGATGTCACCTCTTGTGACACTTTTGTCAAGGTTACCGGCTTGCATTACTTCATTAGTTTCTTCTTCTTTCGGATGGTCCAGCTAAGGACCACGACGTTCAACTTTTCAGCTTGGCGAGGGACTTGATGTTTGCCCAATATTCGAGCATTTTCTGGCTATGTTTCTCCTTACTCTCTTTTGCCCAGATGATGCCGGTTTTCTTACAGGGTGGTCTGTCCTGAAACCTCTTCTGTTCAAGTATCTTTCTGAGATGCGATCGGCTTCTAATTTCACTTTTCATTATCTTCAGTTCTTGGATAGCCTTGTTAACTACTGTTAGCGACGGTGTCACGCTCTTTCTCTTCCGCCAGTAGTTGAGAAGCCGGTTGGTTAGTCTTGTAGGGTTCATCCATGAGACAATTCCATAGAAAGCCAGACGTCTCTTCCTGGCCACATCTATGATTTTCTCAGTATATCTACATAGCTCCTGATTTGGTCTTCTTCTGTACTCGTCATCTATTTATTAGTTTATAAAATAAGAGAGTGCCATATCCCCTCCAGGGACGTAGGCGACCTGAATAAGAGCCCTTGAATAAGTCAAGGGATCACTAACCAGGCATCCCGAGCCGGAGTTAGCGTGTGGTAGGGTGGCCAGTTCCTATCCACTCCTCCTCCTACCATAGCATCCGGCAGGTTTCCATTTTGCATCACGAGGCAGGGAGACCCCGTACCAGACCATACCAAGACTTTTAAATTCTTGGCAAAGCCGGGGATCGAACCCGGTACCTCGGGGGTGACAGCCAACAATGCTAGCCACTGCGCCACGAGGTTGTCTTTATTAGTTTATTACATTAAATTAGTTTTCTGGGAGTATCTCAGAAACGTGGTTTTATAGCCTTAAAACGTAGTAGCCTCCGAGCCACTGAGGGGCTGAAAATGAGTTTTTCTCGTCCTTGTACGCCATAATATAATAATAATCATAATAATAATTTAATAATATAGGGATAGGGGTATAATAGACCTTTAGTACCACACCCGTCCGTGTAAATGACGTGAAAAAATTCAAGAGTACCCCTTGACCCCCTTAAGCGCATTATATACGTAGGCCTATTGATTTTACAGCTTAAGTTGGTTCCGTGATAACCTTAAAGCCGTTTGCGAACGTTCATAGTAATGCAATAAATGGAATGGCATTGCGTCTTACAGAAATAGATGGACTTCTGAGATTGTGTTGCCATGGTAACCGGCTTGCATTCCTTCAAAGCTTAATAAATGAAATTAGTTTTTTGGGTATATCTCAAAAACTGTTGGTTTTAGGACCTTAAAATGTGGTTTTCGGGGCCCGTAGGGTTCCCGAGTTTTGTTTCTCACATTGAGACGCTGAAAATGAGCTTTGTCTCGTTTTTCTACGCCCATTTCAGCATGCATTTTAAGGGGGGTAGGCCCTCTTTTATGAGAGGTATGGAGAAGAGTTACATCAATGATTACTTTCGTGCCTCTGATGGACTTCTGTACCAAATTTTACGTTGATCCACTCAGCCGTTCTCAAGTGATGCGCGTGAAAAGTTGTACACAGACAGATAGACAGACAAAAATTTTGTTTTTGCGCGCAACCGTCATAAACCAGTCTGAAACGCGTTAATAACTCAAACTTCCGTGGAAATTCAGAAAAAACAGACAAACTTTCATTTTTGTATATAGAGAGATTGTAACCCGCCCAGTCTTTGGGCAAATTCATGTTGATCGACTAAAGAGTTACAACTGACAGTTGGTTGTTGTTGTTGTCTCCTGTTATACCCTTGGGTAGGATATTATTGGGACCCTTCTTCCTCAAGTTTCGGTATGCATGGATTGGAATCCCATATTCCATGCCAGTCCGTATCCTGCGTCCTCGGAATCCCTCCATTGGATAGCTGGATATTACCTCTACTTCATTCACATCGACGTATTAGTAGAACATTCAGTTGTAACTCCCTAGTCGGTCAACATGAATTTGTCCAAAGACTGGGTGGGTTACACTGTAGTAGAGTAGTAGAATGATGATAATTATTCAGATTTCTGAATTGTATTAGAAGTCATGGCAATTTTGCCATACTACTCGTAGTTTCGAAGAGTTGTCTAAGTGCCTCATGCAAAATTTCTCGTCGAAAATGAATTGAATGTCAAGCTGACAGTAATACATGTACCTAGGTATCATGATTGATTCCAGAGGATAACAAGAATAGTGTCTATATACTGTAGTTCCGTATCTTCGTAAATTCAGTAGATTCTTCTAGTTCAATCTCCTCCCAATATCACGTGAACCAGTGGGCTCGCAGTAAGTGAAGAGCTTCGTCCCTTCCCCATGTAGACGGTGTTAAAGGTTTCATTTGCTAGATTGTCTTAAGAAAGACCGAACGCCAAGTTCTATGAATATTCTTGTCATCATTTCCAGTGACGTAGCAAAGTGAAAGGTATAATGGCATGGGCGCCCGCATTGGGGGCAGGGGGGGGGGGGGGGGCAGGGGGGCAGGCTGGGCATGCCCCCCCTGGAATCTTAAAAAGTGAAACGATATGAAAATTAGACTGAGAACGAACGTTTTTTTTTTTTTTTTGCAAAAGTGCGTACTGTATTCTAATGAATGTTGTGCTAAATATAGAAACTTAAGTTATTTAACCTTCTGTCGGGCGCAACATTAAATATAACAGCTGTGGGTGCATTAAGCCTGTCTGGCATACCTCAGAAATCTGAATTTTTAAAAATTACAATATTTGCTGAAGAACAGTTTTGCTACAATTAGTGAATACACTCATTCGTTCTCTACATATTAAGTAAAGGTGCTCGATCAGGGGCAATCTGCCAGGCAGATCACTTTTGCAACGACAGCAAATGTGTAGGAGGGTCATTGACAAACTGGCCGATATGGACTTGAATGTCATGTGGAAAGAGGTAACTACTGAAAGGTGGATAGTCAACTGACAACTGTTACAACAAAAAGTTTCTGTAATGTTGCTGATGTAAAATTGTATTTTCAATTTTTTTAAATATGGTTCAAATGATGTCATGCACACTGCCACCAATGGATGATGATGATGATGATGATGATGATGATGATGATGATGATGATGATGATAATTGTTGTTTTAAGAGGCCTAACATCTAGGTTATCGGCCCCTACCACAAATGAAAACATAGCTCCAATTTCCAACACGGTTATGCCTAGTGTTAAATACCGTAGTCTATGTATCCCCAACACTATCTCGAGTGGCTACTACTTTTGCCACCTCACTTCGGGGCGATATGAAAGCACGTTCTGGAGATATTTTTAGACATTCCAACACCTCTAGGGGATCTTAATCCCTAAAATACTGTTTTCTATGCTGACTAGTAAAACACTGGTCCTGTAAGGTCGTGCTTGCAACATTAGATATTTAACTGTATTCAGACCCGCATTTACGGGGAGACAAACTTGGCAACTGCCCAGGGCGGTAGGTTTTATGGACGGCAACATTTATGGAAAACTGCACAAAACTGCTTGGCCATTAAACGTCAAGTTATTAAAGTGTAAACCCTCCACAAGAGAATATACTTTGGCAATATTGTTGATTATTAAGGACATGACTAAAAGGATCGTCTTAGTAACCTTGGTGTTCTTGCCGTTGATCTGACTTGAATGTGAAATTGTACTAACTTAATGAGGAAATCCTAACGTTGTTAGAGGTATTTTAATAATTGTTTTGCACATGGTTGTATATGATATCTGATAAAATGTAATGTAAATTCTTTGTGTTAAGTATTTTTATTAGTAATTTTAGTAAACGCATATTTATAATGTATGCCACTCATAGTTATATGCTCACTCAGGTGAAGAAACAGCCCCATATGTTATGGAAACTTTAATAAATCTTCATATTTCAAGTCAGGGCAGCAAGGTTTTCTTTTTGGCCCAGATCATATGATTATCTCCACACTTAAAAACGTGCTATAACTATTGGGAAGATTGTGATTTTCGGAACATTGAAGTGGGCAGAGCATTTAGGACGAGAATATTTAGAGGAACGAGTGGAAGGGGTGGGGTAAGCTACCCGCACAGCCGTGCTACACGTCACCTAGTACCGCGGTCAAACACCAGACAGCGCTGTGGCCCAGAGGCGTCAAGAACCCTAAATATGGGCATGACTGTATTATATTCTTGCCTTTCGGCGATCGTTATTCGTGCCGCGAAATGCTGTACATTTTTATTTTCAAGGTGTGCAATAGTACAGTGACTCATTTCTTGAGAACAAAGCGAATATTGCTACGAATGAACAGCAATCTACCATTGTAGTTGTAGATTCTTAACCTGCAGTGTTACATTTTCTACAATTCAAGCAATTTATACAGTGGTTAAATTCTCCTGCAATGTTTGTGCCGTAATCAAAGCGACTAAGATTCGCACTCTTGCATGTAGACAAAATGGTGAAACAATGGTGATAGACTTCCTAATGTTGTATATGATTTCAATGGAACCCCCTTGCAAGGCAGGCAATTTGGTATGTGTAACATGTACTTATTAGACATAAATAGGCCTACATAAATTTAAAAAACTCAAAAGTGTTTTGTATTAGATTGGTTAGACAAGGTATTATTCACAGAATAAAGATTAATCTCTACTTGATGCTTAATCGTAACAAACAGCAACTGAAAGGGGTAGGTACGGTACTTCAACAAATTCAAAAATATATCTGATCATCAGCAACCATAAAAATCATAACTGTCATATTTAGGCCTAATCTGTACCTTAGCCTGACAATTCTGGGAAATAGTGTAAAAAAGAAACTTATAAACGAAGAGTATAACAAGATGTTCAGTAAAGAACATATAGCCTACTTTCTCCTAAATGCATGGGAATTGTTATAACTCTTTGTCCTTTTCAAGGAGTATAATTGAATGTTGGTTGTAGTAGCTTGTTGAAATACAACGTGCTATAGGGATATTAAACATGAATATGAGGTGCCCTTTGCTAGTGCTACCTCTGTAAAAAAAAATCATTCAATTCGGTTTCACCGTGTTTGAATTGATATGGGGAATGGATATGCACACATACATGGCCGTTATTTGCAAACTATTGGGCTGATGATCTTGTAGTCAGTCATAAGACGCTTTCCACAAAAAGGCATGTTGTTGCAAAATCTGGTAGAGATCAAATTATTAGGATGGTCGTAATTTGATTTAAGCTTTTAACATTTGGGTGGCCGTCATTCCGTTTCCGTCAAGATGGCGGTGATATAAAGCATGACACTGAGGTGCCCTTTGCTAGTGCTACCTCTGTACCAAATTTCGTTCAATTCGGTTTCACCGTGTTTGAATTGATAGGGGGAATCGATTTACACACATACTTGGCCACCATCTGCAAACTATTGGGCTGATGATCTTGCAGTTTGGTCAGAATATGCTTCCCACATAAAGATATGTTGTTGCAAAATTTGGTAGAGACTGGATTATTAGGTTGTTCGTAATTACATTTTAGCTTTTAACATTTGGGTGGCCGCGATTACGTTTCCGTCAAGATGGCGGTGATATAAAACATGACACTGAGGTGCCCTTTGCTAGTGCTACCTCTGTACCAAATTTCGTTCCATTCGGTTTCACCGTGTTCGAATTGATAGGGGGAATCGATTTTCACACAAGGATGGCCGCCAACCGCAAAATATTAGGCTAATGACCTATTAGTTTGGTCAAAGGATGCTCCCTCCATAAAGGTATGTTGTTGCAAAATTTGGTAGAGTCAGATGATTAGGTTAATCGTAATTTGATTTAAGCTTTGAACATTTGTGTGGCCACCATTACGTTTACGTCAAGATGGCGGTGATATAAAACATGACACTGAGGTGCCCTTTGCAAGTGCTACCTCTGTACCAAATTTCGTTCCATTCGGTTTCACCGTGTTCGAATTAATAGGGGGAATCGATTTTTACACAAAGAGGCCGCCATCCGCAAACTATTAGGCTAATGACCTATTAGATTGGTCAAAGGATGATCACTCTACAAAGGTATGTTGTTGCAAAATTTGGTAGAGATCGGATGATTATGTTAGTCGTAATTTGATTTAATCTTTGAACATTTGTGTGGCCGCCATCACGTTTCTGTCAAGATGGCGGTGATATAAAACATGACACAGAGGTGCCCTTTGCTAGTGCTACCTCTCTACCAAGTTTCGTTCCATTCGGTTTCACCGTGTTCGAATTAATAGGGGAATCGATTTTCACACAAAGATGGCCGCCATCCGCAAACTATTACGCTGATGACCTATTAGTTTGGTCAAAGGATGCTCCCCCCATAAAGGTATGTTGTTGCAAAATTTGGTAGAGATCGGATGATTAAGTTAGTCGTAATTTGATTTAAGCTTTGAACATTTGTGTGGCCGCCATTACGTTTCCGTCAAGATGGCGGCGATATAAAACATGCCACTGAGGTGTCCTTTGCTAGTGCTACCTTTGTAGCAAATTTTGTTCAATTCGCGTTCACCGTGTTCGAATTGATTGGGGGGGACAGACATTCAGAGTACACAGACTCACACACACACAGACTCACACACACACATACACACACACAGACATACACACTTTTTTCGCCCTGTGTTGATCTCATAAGTCTACTTTCATTTCTTGCAAAAATCGAAAGTAGGCTAAAAATGTACATTTTAAGTTCTACGGCTGCATGAGTAACAGTTTTCTTTGCCAGGCTCCTATAAGAAATCTGGAAGATCTGAACACCATAGATCTGCCATTTTGCCAAAATATCACCAATTCGACGTAAGTCAATACGTGGCATGCATTGTAAGAAAGGACACAATGTAGTAATTTGATCCTTAAGCCAATCGTGTGTACCTGGGTACCTCAATTTAAGCTCCACGATGCACAGTGGTCCTTTTGCACGATCTGGGCGCTCAAAATGTAAAAAATAAATGTCTTGTATTTTCATGTTGTATGACATTTTTAGTATCAGCAATGTCAGAGGACCTCAGAACTGTACTTATATGCATTATTTGTTCACCCCCTGGAATGTGAAAGACCGCTGAAGTAGGACGTTTCTTATCGCATCCACAGCTGGAAGCAAATCTGATTATTTGTGTTTGAATCTTGTGCTTGTAAAGACTTGTTAGTTCAGCTATCTTCATCGTTTGCCAGCGGATATGACAGACTATGATATGATCTTTCTTTATGAATTTTGCAAAATCTTATGAAAAACGCTGTTTGTATGTGATAAATGTTTGAAAATAGTGAATTTTTGTTATAAAATAATTCTTCTTTTATGGGTTTTCAGACCAGGAAATGCACAATTGTCAACCATTGGTGAATTTCTTCCCATTAGCCTATAGCCTGCACCCTACTATGTTTTCTGTGTAAAAATAGTTTGCAACTTTTTGCAACTTTGGCTTTTGCTCTCCTTTTAGTGTTGTCGGAAGGATTTTCGCGGATCGATCTTTACGATGCTTAGCGCCATGCAGGTGGGAAAGCGAAAGGATTTGAACGTATCTAATAGAAAACAGTGATCTGAAATCCTTTGGACAGTCTGTTAAAGATAATGTTAGAAAAAATCTTCTTCATTTTTCCGTGCAGTTAAGAAAAACGTGGGTTGCCAATCGCAGGATCTTAAGAAAGTTTGTCACAAAATAAGAATAGCCTGGAAGGGAACATGGCGAGGGAATACATGTAATGTGGGCTCAATCATTCGTGGAGTGGAGTGAATTTTCGAAACGAAGGAAATTGCGACCTTTAATACAAAAACTCAGCAGCTAGAGTTAGCCAGTCAAGTGAGTATACGCTTAGAATGAAGGACAGACACCACTGAACTTATTGGTAAAAATGCAGAAATTTCTCCCATTTTAGTGGCGTTAAGGAAAATCGTAATCCAGTTGAAAAATATTATTATTATTAGGCTATTAAGACAAGTTTAACCTCAATTCTTGTTGTTATTGCTTATTTTAGGGTCTGCGACATCGTGGTCGTATAGTCCCATATATTTTGGGTGTGTCTGTGTAATTTGTGTGATAACCTGTGTTGTTGTGATGTCTGTACTATTATTTGTCATTTGGGATAGGACTGGGAAGAGAGTGGCCGTGGCCTTAAGTTAGGAACCATCTCAGCATTTGCCTGGAGCAGAAGTGGGGGAAACCACGGAAAACCACTTCCAGCATGGTTGGGGTGGGAATCAAACCCTCCTCTTCTGAGTTTTGCCTCAGGAAGCTTAGTGTACCCCGTACCAGCCCTCACACCAGAAGTAAAGTTTCTTGGCAGAGCCGGGAATCGAACCCAGAGCTCCGGGACCACTTCCAGGATGGTTGAGGTGGGAATCGAACCCTCCTCTTCTCAGTTTTGCCTCAGAATCCTTAATTCGCCCCGTACCAGCCCTCACACCGGAATTAAAATTTCTTGGCAGAGCCGGGATTCGAACCTGGACCTCCGGGGCGACTGTCAAACTTAAATTCTTATAATTGAGAATAAGGACATTGTTTAACATCATTTTGAACAGTTATTTTAAGGTTTATAGACCATATCTATATGCAAAGGTATTTTGCACGGCCAGATACCCTAAAAGGACCACTGTGCGATGGGTCGATGAGGACTTGATACCTGAATATTCGAAATGTAATTGCCGACGCTGAGAGCAGCCATACCTAGTACGATATTTTCTACACTATCTTCAGGGAAATACCACGTTTGTATCATGTTTCATGTTCCGGGGTACTCATCTCAAAACTACAGTTCCGGTACTCTGAAATAACATTACTTACACACACTTGCCTACTGACACCACAGGTTATTACATAAACCGGAATTACACTCAAGAGTCAAGTACAAGGGGTGAAGTTTAAACCTGTTCACAAATAAAGCAACAACATTTACAACAATGCCAGTTATTGAATATAAGAAGGTTAAGTTTCCCCTCTTTAAGGGTAGCCTTAACATACAAAAATTAATAAAACTCAAAAGTATTTGTATTAGATTGGTTAGACAGTGTGGCCTATTTACGCCACAGTTACAAAAGCATACTCGCTGGCCTGGTAAAAGTAATCATCCTATGTAAAACGCCGATCTGCGTATTTCTTCGAAGCCGGTCGAGTATCACGACGCACTGCATCTTACAGCATGTCTTAACATTTCAGAACAAGATGTTCAGTAAAGAACTTATAGCCTACTTTCTCCTAAATGCATGGGTATTGTTATAACTCTTTGTCCTTTTCAAGGAGTATAATTGAATGTTGGTTGTAGTAGCTTGTTGAAATACAACGTGATATACGGATATTAAACATGAATATGAGGTGCCCTTTGCTAGTGCTACCTCTGTATAAAATGTCATTTAATTCGGTTTCACCGTGTTTGAATTGATATGGGGAATCGATTTGCACACATACATGGCCACTATCTGCTAACTATTGGGTTGATGACCATGGCGTTAAGTCAAAAGATGCTTCCCACGAAAAGGTATGTTGTTGCAAAATTTGGTAGAGATCAAATGATTAGGTTGGTCGTAATTTGATTTAAGCTTTTAACATTCGGGTGGCCGCCATTCCGTTTCCGTCAATATGGTGGCGATATAAAACATGACACTTTGCTAGTGCTATCTCTGTACCAAATTTCGTTCAATTCGGTTTCACCGTGTTCGTATTGATACGGGGGGACAACCATTCAGAGTACACACACTCACACACAGACACACAATTTTTGGCCCTGTGCATAACTCATAAGTCTACTTTCATTTTTTTCAAAAATCGAAAGTAGGCTAAAAATAATACGGCGAAATATCACTTGTTAATTTTGGAAAACTCTACGGAATTGTACAATGTCTGTTAGTTTGTTTTTATTGTCTATTATTTTCATAAACAGAGAAAAGCGTGAGCATAACGCTCAATTACACATTGAAAGCAGTGGTTTGTTTGGCAGCACCGCCACATGAGAACGCGAATACTGGTAGTAAGAATTACGTGATATAGTGGTTCTTATGTATTTTACTTAGTGGTTAGTAATAATCAAGCGAAATCTTTTTATTGCCAAAACTAATTTTTCCTAAAACTATAGGCTCACGCTACGAGGTTATCACTTCGTAGGCTACAAGTGTTTTATGATTCTAATGCGAAGTGTACCTGATTGGTTGTGTAGAAGAGAAAAAACGTGACAATCTGCTGTAACGGCCAGTACAAAGTAGATACCGTACCGTATTTGGAAACAAGTGCTATTTAAATAATAAATTGGTCTGATTCAGATGTAGGATATTTCCACAGTTTAATTTAACTTAGTACTTTTGGATTATCTGAAAATATGTCCAGTTACTTAGAAAGTTGGTGAAATGGATTAACAATACAATTTAATAAACTATGATATTTGATTTTTAGTTTTGTCGGTACCGTACCACTAATCTTTACCTGTTTTTAAGAACTGAACATTACGACGATGAATCATGAAGAAAAGCGAACTTTAATGGACAAAAACTCAAACAAAATATTCCTCCCATTCTTGCAACAAAGTAGCAAACGGTTTCAGAGCAGTCATATAATGAATTCCACGAACAAGTACGAATTGAAACGATTTTTTTAAATGTGGGGGAGGGGGAGGGGACGGGGAGAGGGGCGAGGTGGGTGACAGGTATGTAATGAAACGAAATTTTTGCTTGCCCCCCCCCCCCCTGAAAAAATCCTGCGGGCGCCCATGTGTAATGGTTCTCTTTCCGTTTTCGGAAAAGATGTGTATTGGGGAAGCTTGCTTATTCCTTCTTGCTGAATCATTTTCCTCAAATGCTGTTCATAGTTAGGCTTGCCATACGTCCCGGTTTGACCGGGAGAGTCCCGGTATTTTGCTCTTGTCCCGGTGTCCCGCCCGGTTTTATCAATGTCCCGGAAAACGGTTGTAAGATGTAGGAAGTAATGAATTTATGTGTTTAAGGTCGGCCGTGGTTTAAGAATCTTTTATGAATGGGTTACTTTTCAACAATCAACATGGTTGAATATCGCGCACAACGTCAAAGAGGTCAGAAGTAGACTATTGTTAACTCATTATTTTTTTTATTTTTTTTAGTTTGACAAAAAGTTTTTTGTAATTGTTTTTGTAGTTAGACAAAAAGTTGTAGTTTTAAAAAAATAATAAGACTTTGTAATTGTTTAATTAAACACTTTTATGAAGTATTTTAAATTACATTTTATTAACACTTCTTTTTAGATGGTAGACCAGAAAAAAATATCATTAAAAAGGAAAAATTATATATTTTTATGTAGCAAAAATCTTTTATTTTTATTTTTAAAAGGTGTGTAGAACTAACAATTTAGGGTGCCAGATTCTTCCCTCCCGTCACTTGTGAGGCTTAAAAAGGCTTAAACCTCACCATTTTTCTTCTAATTTTAAAAAATTCCCGGGGGAGGATCCCCGAAGCCCCGCTCTGCTAGGGAGTATTCGATACCTCCCAGACCCCCCGGTAAGACCATCCCATATTAATGTGTCCCGGTTTCACTTACTAAAAATTTGGCGAGCCTATTCATAGTATACAGTAGGCTACTTCTGGAAAGTTCCTTTCACTTTGACTCATAGTGGTGACAAATAATACTAACAAGTATTAAATTTACCAATCTTGCACTACGCTAAATAACTTATTTCCTTAAACTAACTTCCATTTCAATAAAATAAATCATTTATACGGTATCTACTTCTTTGAATTATAACATTATATAAAAAGTGAGATATAAATATATATATTGACAATTACTCACAATTATTCACAGAATAATATAATAATCTATATATTCAAAATATTTATGAAAACTTATCCGAGTCCGTGCGGCCATTCTATCCGGTCGATTTCCTTCATTATTTTTTTAAATGAAAGATATTCATGCACAGATTTGTCATCAAGTATTACAAATCACTTAAATTCCGCCTTTCTCGGATTATTTGATTTTTTCAACTTTTCCAAATTTGAAGCAATCATATCGTTGGTTCTAATTGAGGTATGCAGGTCGTTTTGGTCTAAGAACACTCAGTGAATCAAGCGATTTCATATGAGCTCTTAACTATTCAAATCGTCTGATTCTGAGGAATGTTATGAGGGAACATTCGATATTATGTCTCATTTTTTCAACATTTTTTCTCATTGTAGCAATCATATCTTTGTTTCTAATGACGGAAATTTCCTATTACTCTAGCGTTTTGTATTACAATCAACAAAGCGCAGGGTCAAACGCTTCATCAAGTTGGAATCTACTTGCCTGATGCTGTTTTAGGCCATGGAATGTTCTATGTTGCCTTATCCCGAGGAAAACCATTTAAAGATGTAGAAGTAGAAATTAAACCTAAGGGTCGACGCACAGCGAACATTTTCTGGAAGGAAGTGTTGTGAAATAAAGGTTATAAACTATTACATAATGTCGTAATATTTTAATTCCAATACTGAAAAATAATGCTGTGGAGCAGTACGGGCGCCCTAGTAATAATAATATTGAAAAATGAAAATCCACAGCCCGCTTCCAGTCTCCGACCGGGTCAGGAATGGAATGAATGAAGCCCCCAACTAGCGGCGAGGATATGAACTGTGCCGGCTGCCGAGGCCTGACGCACTCCTCTGGGGCAATGATTAAATGAATGACAGATGAAATGAAATGATAGTGGAGAGTGTTGCTGGAATGAAATTTTGACAGGAAAAACCGGAGTACCCGGAGAAAAACCTGTCTGCCTCCGTTTTGTCCAGCACAGATCTCACATGGAGTGACCGGGATTTGAACCACGGACCCAGGTGTGAGAGGCCGGCGTGCTGCCGCCTAAGCCACGGAGGCTTCAATAATAATAATAATAATAATAATAATCAAATCCTTAAAGACGAACCAAGAAGAAAAAGGCCAGTAGGAAGACCACGACGTTCCTAGAAAAATGAAATCTCCAAACTTTGTAGACATCTGAATGTGGACAACTGACAAGAACTCGCCCAACACAGAGTTCAGTGGAGGTATTTTGTGAGATCGGCACGGGATCTTCGTGTTCCATAGAAGCCTTCTGAGTAAGTGAGAGTGAGTTTTATTAATAGTACTAACGCCATTGCGTCAAATAGTATACAAAATATTCATAAGCTATCCATAGATACAGCAATGAAATTATTCCAACTAAGGATAATGCCAATCGTGATGTACGAACTAGACGTAATATGGGAACAGCTGACAAAAAGTAACCTGGAAGATATAGAAAGAATAAAAGCAAATTTCCTGAAGCGAGCACTATGCCTCTCAAAAACTACAAAATCGAGACTTGTGTATGTACTCACAAGACAAACATTTTTCATTGAAGATCTGCGTCATCAACTGGCACTGCCATCTACGTCAGCATACATACGACTCTTAAGTAAACGACAAGGGATAATGGAAGAAATCAGGATGGACTTTCATACTACAGACGCAATGACAAATAGAGACTGGATGCGAGCCGACTACTGCCCCCGTAAATTGAATTATATTGAGACCACGTTGGCTGTACTGGCAAATATGAATAAAGTTATGGCTGTCATAGTTGTGACGTGGATATTCATGACGTAGGCACGGATGACGCAGACTTTATGCAAGTAGGCTGATTGAGCTGAGATTCTTGGTGACGTCATGATTTTGTTCGAGAAAGATCTGAGATTTACGACGCAGTCGCAGGGAAACAAAGAATGGTGCTGAGGAAGAAGTTACGCTGTTGGAGGAAAGGCTCGAACCAATGAATGATAGTTTGGAGGGAGACGGAGATGACTGAAACTACAATATTTAATTACTTTTGGAATGCAGAATTGTGGAAATCTATTTTCAGTTATGGCATTGATTTGGAATTTTGAAGAAATTAATTTTGAGTTTTTGAAATTTGAAAATCCGTCAAGTATAGCCAAAGTTAGAACTTCTAGCAATGACGGAGGAACAAGCTATCGAAGGGATGGATACGCCCCTTAAGAAGTTGATAAAAGGCCTTGCACAGCAGAGAGGAGCTCTCATATCTGATATCTCATTTTCTGGTGTCTCATAGTCGTTTTCGAGTTATTCAGTGAAGCAAGTCGTCATTAGCGTGTGGTATAGCCCACCGCATTGAACGAGCACGGAGCGTGCAGCAGTTCCATTTTACGGTTTGAAACTAGGCGAAGTTGAAACGCGCACATAAAGGAGTCTACCAGATAATATATCAAGAGTTAGATAATGCCTGTATGCTAATTCTATTGTGCATTACAGTATTAAAGTGTGTAGTAAAGTTGAACATTTTCACGATTATAATTTGGAAGATATTGGCATTTTAAGACTGCCGACAAAAGTGATTTTCTCGCCACCTGAGAAGCACTTTTATAGTATCACATTCTACGCTACGGCTGACACGTGTATTGCAACCGTGATACTACATATTGCATTTGGTCATACAACGCTACAGTCTACTATGGAACAGTATAATCTGGCAGTTCTTTCAACGATTATTATAACAGAAGTGGAGATGGAAGGCTAAATCTTTAATGCAATTGGGACATATATCAATGGAGTGAAATGGCAGCATGGAACTTCGCTAATCGTCTTTCCACAAAAGCGAGCATGTAGTGAACATCCAACTACACTCATGCATCGTAGTCCAACGCTGAAGTATATCAAATGGCAGTGGAAATATTTTCATACTCCACGATTATGAACATTTCTGCGGAAATAACTGCAATAAACTTCATGGCGAATTTCTACCAGAACTTCAGGGAACTATCAAGAGAGGCCAGGGTAGACCCGGCTCACAAAGAAGAGTTTTGCCAGAAGGATGTCTATCGTCTACACGGAGCAGTGCAATTTCCGGAGGAGGAAGCAGTTCTATTCTCCGAGGGCGCTGGTTCCAGGTTCGAGGTCGGAGCACATCTTTACGTTGGTGAAATGGAACCATCAGCAATCTTCTTTGGAAGATTTTCCTCTAGAACTTCTATCAACAGATAAGGTAGTCGTGAACGTTTCTTGTTTTATTTGAGCCATTTAGCGATATCTGAGCAACCATTTTTCTCATATTTTCTGTCCCATATATTTTGCCCCATATTCTTGCTTGATATTTCTGTACTCAGTACACTTCGATGAGTTATGCCTTTTTCTACGATTTATTGAGACATTGTTATGTCATTGGCATATTTAAATAATTTTGGATCAGTTGAGACTGATAATTTGATTCTTTCAGTAATTTGCATAATTTTTGTAGTCACGATTTGACTGTAAAGTTAATGATTTTCTATGGCAGATTTGAATTCAGACAGCGTGTCACTTTATTAAAGTAATTCTATTCAGTAAATTACTTTGACCAATTTTCTGTCATCCTCAAGAAAGAAGAATAATTAAAAGATTTTAGAGCGTTAAAATCTATTACTGTATCGACGATCTTGGAAATACTAGTCGTTTTATGAACATGATTGCAACATTGACATTTATCGTCAGTTCTGAAATACCATTGCATTATAGACAATTTTATGAAATATGAACTTTGATTACGATTTATTGAATACACTATAGTAATGAACATTTGATAGGAGTTTTTCTCAATTCTAGATTGGAACAATAATGTTTGCATTCCACAGTCTAATTGTATTCTATTCGACTATTTATGCAGTTTAGATGAACTTTGATTGAAGATAGTATTTTTATACTGCAACACTTTGAAGATATTAATCTCAATTTTGATAGACCAGGGAGGCGTGTATAATCGTATTTGCTATTAAATTTATTTGTGATTGGCAAAGTTTTACTTCATATCGATTCATGAATGAAACCCACGAAGGTTAAATATAATGACAGTTTTGACACAATTAATGAATATAAGAATTTTTAAAGTGGAACTATGAATGTATAATCGTTAGTTCAGTGGACGTGTAAAAGTCGCTGATGAATAATGCCCTTGAATAAGTGAAGGAGATTCCCACAGTAATAAGAATGAAGTTAATGAATTTATAAGTGGAGGTTTTTGTATGTATTGTGGAAGATTTTGATGCCATATATATTGAGATATATGATGAATTCTGGGCCTATTTTGTGCAATTTTGTGCGTTTGAGCGAGGTATTTTTCCGCTGAGTGTATTGTCCAGGTCCTTTGAAAATTAATCATGTGAAGTTACTGTTAAAATTAAAAAGAGTGTTTAATTAATTTGAGATAACGATTTTGAATGGAGGTTACCGTCACAAATAATAATAATAATTATTAAACCTTATTAAACCTGAATCTAACATTTAAATATAACTAACCTTTATTGGTCGATTATATCACCACGATTTAAGTAATTATCAACCGGATAGACGTGTGGTTTAATGTATTTCTAAAATAAATAATAATAACAATGTAAATAATTCTGTAAATATCTTTAATAATAATTGGAAATGAAAGGGATTAATAGAGGCGTGTATAAATTTTTCAATTGTCGTTTGACAATATTATACACAATTTATAATTGTTTTATATAATTAATAAGCATTTGTTATAAACATTAATTGTTTTATTATTATACTCTAAACAACGCTAGTTAAACAATTGGATTATACCATTAAACAAGATTTGGGATTATTAGAGTAATCCAGTAATATTTGATTGGAGCATTTAAAAGATTTGCGTGATAATATTTGAGCTGAGTTGAGGACATTTAAAGTGTTTTGAAAAGGAGCTAGGCTCTGATGTAACTAGCATATGCTAACGCTGGCTGGACAGGTGGGTCCACTTGACGATGCAAGCATGCGACTTGGTGCAGGTGGCCTGACATCTGTATGATAGAGGCCAAGGTCGTCTACATAGCAGGCTTGCGGTTATAAATAAAGTGTGATGTTTAAGAAAAAGGAAAACAATTGCTGTATGTCTCGTCCCAACTCCCTTATCCATTCCAAGTGTATTATGTTTATTACGCTCATTTGAGCTAGAAAGCTGAAATTTTGTATGCAAAGTCTACAAGTCCTACAGGAGGACATGATTATATTGAAAATGGCTTCTGATTGCCACGTATATTTTGTTGTTCAATTTTTGTTATATTATTCCTTTATGTGAAATAAATTATTGTACAGTTTAAAGTTTCTTGTTTCCGTTTTTGGTTCATTTTAAATATCGTGGTGGAGGTTATTGTGAGGGCATACTTTTAAGTGATCCAGTTGGCAACCCATACCCGAGATTAATTTGAATAGGTAAGTAAAGGTAAGTATGAACCCCCGTATATTTTGGTGTGTTCCACAATAATTTCTTGTTAACTACTGTGCTCTAATCTCGGTAGTATCTGTCAGTGCCATTTTCATTGATGTAGCTGTGCCGGTGCGTTTGATTATTGGCAATCCGATTGAGGGGGCGGATATCTGACAGCCTACTATCCGGATTATCGGGGACACTACGAGCTCCGACATATGATGACGCGACTCGCCGTGCACGGCTTTCGCCACCTCATCTGCCTCAACAAGAGCTACCACCAACCAGAACACCAGTGCATTTTGTAATCTGTGTTACAAACTTTGTGATAGATAGCCTACCACGTTATTTACTGTGACAAAAGAAAAACCTCCCAAACTGACTTCTGTCGAGGTTAATGTATGAAATCTGCACATTGTGCGCTATCTGTATTATTATTAACAGTAATAATAATTAAATTACAGCATATCAAAAAGTTGGCGTGTAACAAATGAAAGATGACGGTAACTCTCTGTTCAGGCCATTAGCATGAAAGCATGCGAATAGCAAATTCTTTTATGGCAATGTTGGAATGAATGCTGTGGTGCAGCACGGGTCTTCTAGTTGATCCGTTATTACGTTATAAACGGACCGACAAGATACGAGATGTTGTATAGTCTGCCATCTGTAGGTTAATATTTGAAGCACCATCTGTTCTGGGGTAAATACTGTAAAACGCGCCCTCTGTGGAGTTTGTGCTCTGGACCTATGGAACTCGACTGCAGTAATTGTTATGTCGAGAGAATTGCGTACTTCTGTCTCGGGACAGTCGGATGAGGAGCCAGAAAGATGCGCGCGCACCCGGCAGCGAGGAGCATTTGAATAGCGCAAGTTGTAAGAAATAAAATATGGAGGACGGTTGTCGTTTCGGGGTAACATTTACAGTCGATTTGCATTATTAACGCAAAGCGGTCGTGAAACTTGCTTTAAGTACATTTGAAAAAATGCATTCCAATCAATATTTAACATCTAACTGTAATAATTGAATATTTAACCATACCCACTATTAAGGACCATAACAAAATACTGTGAAGTCTGTTGGAAAAGTGTGCGAGTGGTATCCCGCTCGCTTGTTGTTTTGAAGCTCCCGGGTTCAAGGCTGTCCAAGGGCGGAATTTTTTACTTCTTTTTAATTATTTTATTATATCTTCCTCACGTCGTACAGCAATATTGCAACTTAGTTTTGTCTACATGATCTACGAGGACGATAGTAAACATGTTTTCTCTCATTTAAAATTCTATTTTCCCTAAATACTGTTTAAGACCATGGACGGATACTATTTAAATAGTTCAACATTTATCCCAGAATAATAATATTAGCCTATGACACGTTCTGTATTTGCTTGGTTGGTTCCTCAGTTTAGGGGCTGTGACAACGCGGTTATGTAGCCCCGTGTACTTTGAGTGTGTGTAGAATCTATCTGATAACCGGTGATAATTGTGATGGCTGTATTAATGTGTGTATCTGTTTTTTGACTCAAGTAAGGACTGCAACTTTGAATTTTTCAAATAGTTCCTACTTTTGCCGCCAAACGCCACCGTCAACGACTACTAGGCCTAGTTCAGAACTTAGCTACTAGACGCCACCAAAGTCGGCTCTTGGCAACGAACGTAGACACCTAAGAGCGTTGTTTACATTCCTAACCTATACAATTTAGCTTCACTCAGGTGTAATTAGTGGAAGGTTCTTTAAGGGGACACTATAGGCTACCCCCAAAATTTTTTTTTGCTCCCAGTGATCCAAACTGCACCAAATTTTATTTCCATACGACCAACATCTTTCATAAAGCAAAAAGTGAAAAATTATTCCTTTCAGTTGATCAGTATGGGCAGAAATTACTAAAATATAGTCTTTTCCTTAAAAAAAATGATACCAACTATTTACCACTAACAATTACTGAAACTTTACAATCCTTTTACACTATTTACGCATTGCACAGACTAATAATTCTGTGCATGGGTTTGGAAAAATATGAAATAGTTCCTGAAATAAAAAATGTTTCACAAAATTAATTTTTATTTCCAAAAATTAAAGTTAAAAATTATTTAAAAATAAACGATAACTATTTTAACTAATATGGATGCAGAGAATTAGGGGAGATAGATATCTTCACATGCTACAAAGATATTATTGAGATTGTAAAGTAAAAAAAAAAGATTTGATTTACAAAAGATGCTCGGTGAACGCTGTCATACGCTTGATGGGTGAGGTAAGGAGTGGAGACGAGCGGGGTAACGGTCTCCATGGCAACAGTCAGCAATGTTGCAATGTATGCCGACACAGCAATAAGCACATGGTGTGTCTTCACTCGTCCTACAAGCCTCTTGGAATGTTATCACTCAGTCATGATCTGCCTCAGTGGCAACGCAGCATTTCCCCACGTGCTAACTTTGACAGCTGTCAGCGAGCTTTATTGATAATTCAGAGTATAACACCGGTTATCAGACCGATTCTACACACAGCCAAAGTACACAGGGCTACATGAACACGTTGTCGCAGCCCCTAAACTGAGGAACCAACCAACCAAATATAGAACGTGTCATAGGCTAATATTATTATTCTGGGATAAATTTTGAACTATTTAAATAGTATCCGTCCATGGTCTTAAACAGTATTTAGGGAAAATAGATTTTTAAATGAGAGAAAACATGTTTACTATCGTCCTCGTAGATCATGTACACAAAACTAAGTTGCAATATTGTTGTACGACGTGAGGAGGATATAATAAAATAATTAAAAAGAAGTAAAAAATTCCGCCCTTGGACAGCCTTGAACCCGGGATCTTCGAAACAACAAGCGAGCGCGATACCACTCCCACACTTTTCCAACACACTTCACTGTATTTTGTTATGGTCCTTAATAGTGCGTATGGTTAAATATTCAATTATTACAGTTAGATGTTAAATATTGATTGGAATGCATATTTTCAAATGTACTTAAAGCAAGTTTCACGACCGCTTTGCGTTAATAATGCAAATCGACTGTAAATGTTACCCCGAAACGACAACCGTCCTCCATATTTTATTTCTTACAACTTGCGCTATTCAAATGCTCCTCGCTGCCGGGTGCGCGCGCATCTTTCTGGCTCCTCATCCGACTGTCCCGAGACAGAAGTGAATTGCGTTGACAGTGAGAAGAAGTGAGGGTCGGCCGACATGACTGGTACTGCGTTCGAGGTCTGTTTAAAATGTTTCTTTATCGATCATAAAAGTATCTATGGCGACGGGAAAATATTGTGAAGACTGGATGGGATTGTGGATTTGATTTAACCGCTAAAAAGGGCATGCATTTGGCTTATTACAGAATGAAATATCATCGGTGACCGTCTAGAACAGTGGTCGCCAAACTTTTAAGTGTTTGAGCTACTTTACAGCTCATAGCCCTTACCGTAAGCTACCCAACAAGGTAGGAGAATAATACATGTTTTTGTTTAAATCACACAGTTGTTTATCACCTATAAAAATATACAAAATATACCTTCAGCATTTAAAATTTGCATGATGTGTCCTGTTTTGAATACCTTTCTCTTCCCACATGTAAAGAGGACATTTAGGACTTGTTAATCAGCCGTAATCTCAAAATCGCAAAAATAGTGATACCAAACGACTCATTTTCAGGGGCGATAAGGTTTTTAAAAGCTGAATATGTGTCCTGTCCCGTAATATGTTCTTGAAGTGCTAATACTTTTACCAGCTCTTCTTTTACTTGGAAATCATCAAAAAACATTCTTAAAAATGGCCAACAAAGCTGCATCAACTATATCGGCTGATTCGCCAAGTTGCAGGGAAATATAACTGCAGTGTGTAGGTCAATTTTAACTTGGGAAACTACATCAGAACTCATTGATTCAACTCTTCTCATAACTGTATTTGATGACATTTGAATAGATTGAATAGCAGAGAACATCTCAGCTTTGTTTCTAAGATTGTTAAACAATATATCTGCAGCTTCTAAAATGCCTCTTTGATTAATTCATCCTATTCGTAAGTTTTTTTAAATTTTGAGCAATACCTTTGGAAGAATGAAAAGATGCCTCAGATGCTGCTTCGTTTCTGTCTAATTTCTTGACAAATGTAGATTGTTGAGCATTTAATTGAGATTTCAGTTGTATTATCTTCTCTTTCCATAAGGATGAATTCTGAGGAAAATCCTTTTAAATACTGGAGTGAACGTTCGACGTTTGCTTTCTTCTCAACTGCTACACTTCGCATTAAGCACACATATTTGTCCTTTACCTGGGTGAAAATAATCAGTTACCCTTTCAACATGGAAATGATAAGTTTTTTGTTTTTGCTGGCATTCGCCATAATTAGAACAGTCCGTAGTCCGCAGTATGCATAAAATACAAGAAAAACAAAATAACATGCACTGACGATCACACACCAGACACTGACTGACAGACCCGCGGGACGCGTAGTGAGAATCAGGAAAATGAGTAGTGCAGATTAGCCAACTCAAGCGCTGCGTATGAAATTTCCCCGCGAGCTACCAATAGCTCGCGAGCTACGGTTTGGCGACCACTGGTCTAGAACGTCTCCTGAAAGCTAAGAGGTATTTTCTTTTTGAAGGTGTTATCAAAGTATGAAGAGTAACATGAAAATGAATGAATATCGTCATGTCCTCCAATCCTTCAGTGATAAGGTGTCCCAAGTTCCGTCGGCATTTAAGTTAGATTGGAGATTGTAATAGGGATGTATAGAACTAGCACCGATAGAGCGCACTGCTGTTGTACTGGGTAAGCGCAACGCGCTCTTCATTTGTCTGTTGTGTTCTCATGCCGCTAATATGTAGGAATTTAAGTAGTTTAAATTGTTATTTTCGTGACTATGCCGAGCTATTGCAGTGTTCCCCTTTGCAAAAATCAGGAAAACCCGTTTTCGTTTCACCAATTTCCACAAAATAAAGAAATGAGGAAGAAATGGTCACATGCTATTAGAAGGAGAAATTTCGTTGAGAAAAATCGGACCGAATATATTAAAGTGTGTTTCCATCATTTATAACCCGGTGACTTCACGAAAACTGTGTTGGATAAGTGTGACTTACAAAGGGAAATATTTCCTATTTTGTACCTATAAACCGATTAGACATTTCGATAACAACCACTGAATTTATGTGTTTGTATTTGAAGTGAGAGAGCAAGATTAAAACCGGGCGCTGTTCCATCGCTTTTTCCGTGGACCAGGAACACAACAAAAATAATTATTTAGGAAGAGGCCATACACAAGAAAATTGCCGGATTATCACGATAAGACTACAATATCAGAATCTGCAGAAATCATCTCCATTGAAGTACGGGAAGAAATCGTCAATATACACGAAGATATGAAAGTAACATTTCTGATTCCCATTTTCAAAGACATCAATACTCGGTCAAATACTTCAAGAATAAATGTCGCAACATTAACAGTCACAAACGTATTATGGTTGGTTTCTTGAAATCAGAATTAATCGTCAACTTCCATCTGCCTGACGGAGAATGTGGTAGCGACTGACTTCTACATTCTTGAGACATAGTCAGATGAATGGAAATAGTTCATGGCCCTAAAGCAGTTCTCAAACTTTAAAAAAATTGTACCCCCAAGTCCTTTCCCAGGGGTAAGGGAACGATTCTTATTGAAAAATTGACAAAATTACATAAAAACCAAATGTTGCGATGCATTTTCGAGGTACACATTACCGGTATCAACTTTCCTTGATTATGTTTACCTTTAAACACGACAGTTTCATGTAAGCTATCAACCTAAAAAAAAATACATGAATCGAAGTCTGTGAGCAGGGGGAGCAAGTGAATATTTAAATCTATATTTATGATTTAAGTCTTATGGAGATATATTTATCAATATAGGCCTACAATACTCTAGTAATTGTAATCTTTAGGAGAAAGCATGCTGACTCATAGGCCTATTCATTACTTGAATAATAAAGCAGGTTAGAATTTTGTTATTACCGCTGTAGGCTATTAATTCTTCCTTCCACCCGCTTGTTTTAGTGCCTCTAGTCCGTAGCTCATTTTGCAGCTGTTTAACGCTTAATCGCTGAAAATCGGCCATAATATATTAGGAGATATACCTATAGAATTAATTAATATAGTCTTGAAGTAAATTTAGAGAAGATATAATTTACTTTAGCTTAGAAAATTCGGTCACAGTTTATACATTCCTCGCAGCTGACTGGGAGAAACATAAGACGATCGCCTTGCGCTTACCCAGTACTACACGAGCGCTATCTGGCGCGAACTTTCTCCCGCTACATCCCTATTGTTTTTGGTTATACTGGCTTGTCTATTGTCCTCCCCTTCTATGTGTACATAGCGTGGAGAGGAAACGCGTTGTTGTTTGGGATGTTATTTATTTAAGGTTAATTGCCGTTGTTCTTGATTTGTTTTTCTTGGTGTTATTTTTCTGTCCGTGTTTTATCTCCTTGTTCGTCATGAAACGTGATTGTAATTATGGGAGGTATTTCTTTCTAACTTCTATTCCTAGTAAATGAATGGGCTGTTACAAGGGTCCTTATGGGTTAGTAATTTTGGGTTAGTTCGCGAATTGGGCCTTGACGAAGGAGGGTGTGTGTTCGTGCATCGGATGACTTTATGTCGTTATCTGTATAGTCGGAACACTCATCAATTTATTATTTGTTTATGCATTGAGGGTTTGTTGTGTTTTACGTTATGTCTTGTCATTTGTGCACCTTAAGGATAACCGACTAGGTTTTTCTTATTTCCTTAAGGACTGGGCAGACATGTTAATATGTATGTGTCGAAAGACTTTTCATTGTATAATCACGTTTCTTGACATGTGTTTAAGGGTGTGTTAACGTCTTTGTTTAAGAGGGAGCTTGACCGAAAGTTGAGGGTCATTTATGGGTTTGTTGTTGTTGCTTTCGGTCGAAAAACAACGGGTGTACTCTTTACGTTTATTGATTGAGGTATATCGGTTATTCTTGCGGTTGGTGATATGTGTGTTTATGGCTAGTACCCGGGACTGTGATTGATGCTCATTTTACTTTCGGTAAGATAATCGAATCTCATACTTTCGTCCGTGAAGAAGATATATTCAGAGAGTTTATGAAGTCTGTTGCTGTTTTGTTTGAGGGGTTGTGATGTATTTTCTTGAGGGTTGTGTATGATTCTCTTTCATTTTTATTTTATGTTCGTCGTTGTGTAAAGCTGTAGTAAGTGGATGTTGTTTTCATCATCCGTTTTCTTTTCTGTGGTGGTTTTGGTGAGACATACTTTGATTCTTTTTAATTGGGGTTGTTCTTGGATTGTACGACTTCATATGCTATTTAGAATATATCTTCTGGTTACTTTCGGTAATCAGCCTGTGGTGGAAAGAATGTTTTATTTCTTTGTTCATTTTAATTAGTTTTCCCCTTTGATGTAACTTTGGTAATTTCGATACGATCTCCAATCTAACTAGGGTTAGGCTTCTCTACTCTTCTCTTTTGATAGTCTTTTGATCGTGTGTGTTTTAATAATTTTATATATGTATGTATTCTTTATTGTCAGACAGATAGAATCCACTAGTGACAATATAATAATTAACAAAAACATTTACAAGTGTAAACAAAACAATAACAGCAAACACGAACAAAAAATAGAAATACACTAGTCTATTATAAATCAACAACCACAACCATACAGACACGCACTCAAACATCCTATCTCAAGCATTCATTCATACAATCCCTATGTACAAGAAACATTGAAATAATTATTACCAAAAAAAAAAAACTATCTACAGTAAACGGAAAAAGGCAAAAACATAAAATAAAAGATAGAAGAAAAAGTTCAGAAACTGGGAAAAAAGTAATACAGGAGTGACATTCGAGGATCTAGGTAACAGCAAACAAAAAAAATATTACTTCAGTCGCTCCTACATTCAATCAAAAAATCAATCAACCATTCATTCAACCACATGTTCAATCAATCAATAAACGCAAATAGAAAAAACACAAAATGCACACACTATTTTACAGCCCACTTGAGATGTTTCTCATAACAGTTGATAGAGAGTCGAAGTGAATATCAGTGCCACTTATACAATCCAGCAAGCTGTATGTTGACTGCAACCGGATCAGACATGAATTTTGAGGTACATTAATTCTCGATCTGCCCCCATCGAACGTGTGCTTCCGTCTGGTGGTTCTCTGAGGGACGTGAAAACCCAAGTCAGCTAGCAACTGATTAGAGTCAATTCCACCATTTACCAGCTTCCACAGGAATCTCACGTCTCCCACTGTGAGCCAACTGCTCAGTGGACTAAGACTGTATACGTTGCAATAACTCTCATACTCAGCTCTATGGTATGATCGTCCACCCCTGTAACAGAGCCATTTGACAAATCTCTTTTGCACACGTTCGATGGCGTCAATTTTATTACTGTGAAAAGGATTCCAGATCACACTACAGTACTCCAATTTAGGCCGAATGAGTGACTTAAATAATTTGGATAGAGTTATGTCCGAAAAATAATTTAAACAATTTATTTTTAAAAATCCCAGGATCCGGAAACTTTCACGACATATTTTTTAAATATGTTCATCGAACGAGAAATTATTTGTGATTGTCACCCCTAAATCCATAATGGTTGACACTCTACCTACCGTTTCATCATTAATACAATAATTAAACCTGGGTAGGAGGTTACGTTTCACTGAAACTGACAAAACTTTACACTTTTCAGTATTCAATTTCAGTTTCCATGTTTCACACCATTCACTGAGTTGGTGTAGGTCTTCTTGCAACAACACACAGTCATTTATAGTACTGATGGGTATATACAGTTTAAGGTCGTGCGTACATCAGGCACCTAGAATTATGAATTATACGAGGGATATCATTCACAAAAAGTATAAAGAGCAGAGGGCCCAATATAGAACCCCGAGCGACACCGGAAGTAACGTTTACAGATTTAGACTTATTATTATTAATTATAACTGATTGGGTTCTATTTGAGAGGTAACTTTTGAAGAAACGTAAAAGATTACCAGTTATACCAAAATTTGAAATTTTATGAAGCAGTAGGTTGTGATGTACGCTGTCGAAAGCCCTAGAGAAATCAGTATAGATAACATGAGCACTACCACGGTTATTCATAAAGGTGGATACATCATGAGTGAAGACTGCTGGGTTGCCTTTTGCTACTTTGTATACATTTATTTACAGCCCCATCACCCCTCATTCTACCATTTCATGCGCTACTCAGTCCCTTTGTTATGTCTTTTTCTGTTATTAAAATTTTGTCAGCAACCTGTACTCGAAGAGTGTGGTCATTTCATAGTCGATTCTCCATCTAGTTCTTAAGGAGGGAGCGAGCTCGACTTAGGTCTCATGGTCCGCGTCCTTATAACATCTTCACGCCGCTCAAATGGTAGCAGAGACTGCTCTTGTCACTTTCACATTTTGAACATTGGGAGGTCAATTATGTGATTACTGCATTTTTCGTGTATTGGTTGTAATATGATTATTTATATTTTATTGTAAATTCAGAAAAGTCCTAATACCATATTCGTAATGCTACTCCTTCTCCTTCGATCGACACAAATTTAACCTTCTGCTTCTGATATGATCTACGCTATGCAAGTAAAGACTAACTTTCTGGCAACAGTTTAAACATAACATCGTGTCTTTGTTCCTGTGCGCATTGAGGAGATATTGTTAATCAGTTTCGATTCATTTCTTCGTCTTATCTTTGACATTTCCCACAATACTGCTCTGTGTTTTGTCAAGGGCCCGACAATCACGTGATGCAGACATGTGACAATCTAGGTAGCAGCTGATGTATTTGTCAACATAACCCCTGTGTTTGACATATAAAAGAAGTTGGACAGTCGCGAGCTGTGTCCAAGTTTGGCAGGCAGGAGTGTGATCCGTTATTACGTTATAAACGGACCGACAAGATACGAGATGTTGTATAGTCTGCCATCCGTAGGTTAATATTTGAAGCGCCGTCTGTTCTGGGGTAAATAAAACGCGCCCGCTGTGGAGATTGTGCTCTGGACCTATGGAACTCGACTGCAGTAATTGTTATGTCGAGAGAATTGCGTTGACAGAGAGAAGAAGTGAGGGTCGGCCGACATGACTGGTACTGCGTTCGAGGTCTGTTAAAAAGTTTCTCTTACCGTTCATAAATGTGTCTTTGGCGATGGAAAATATTGTGAAGACATGATGGGATTGTGGATTTGATTCTACTGCTAAAATGGGCATGAATTTGGCTTATTACAAAATGTAATATCTTCGGTGACCGTCTAGAACGTCTCCTGAAAGCTAAGTGGTATGTTCTATTTTGAAGGTGTTATCAAGGTATGAAGAGTAACATGCAAATGAATGAATATCGTCATGTCCTCCAATCTTTTAGTGATAAAGTGTCCCAAGTTCCTTCGGCATTTAAGTTAGATTGGAGATTGTAATTGTTTTTGGTTATACTGGCTTGTCTATTGTCCTCCCCTTTTATGTATACATAGCGTGGAGAGGAAACGCGTTGTTGTTTAAGATGTTATTTATTTAAGTTTAATTGCCGTTGTTGGTCTTGATTTGTTTTTCTTGGTGTTATATTTCTGTCCGTGTTTCATCTCCTTGTTCGTCATGAAACGTGATTGTAATTATGGGAGGTATTTCTTTCTAACTTCTATTCCTTGTAAATGAATGGGCTGTTACAAGGGTTCTTATGGGTTAGTAATATTGGGTTTGTCCGCGAATTGGGCCTTGTCGAAGGAGGGTGTGTGTTCGTGCATCGGATGACTTTATGTCGTTATCTGTATAGTCGGAACACTCATCAATTTATTATTTGTTTATATATTGAGGGTTTGTTGTGTTTTACGTTATGTCTTGTCATTTGTGCACCTTAAGGATAACCGACTAGGTTTTTCTTACTTCCTTAAGGACTGGGCAGACATGTTAATATGTATGTGTCGAAAGACTTTTCATTGTATAATCACGTTTCTTGACATGTGTTTAAGGGTGGGTTAACGTCTTTGTTTAAGTGGGAGCTTGACCGAAAGTTGAGGGTCATTTATGGGTTTGTTGTTGTTGCATTCGGTCGAGAAACAACGGGTGTACTCTTTACGTTTATTGATTGAGGTATTTCGGTCGTTCTTGCGGTTGGTGATATGTGTGTTTATGGCAAGTACCCGGGTCTGTGATTGATGCTCATTTTACTTTCGGTAAGATAATCGAATCTCATACTTTCGTCCGTGAAGAAGATTTATTCAGAGAGTTTATGAAGTCTGTTGCTGTTTTGTTTGAGGGGTTGTGATTTATTTTCTTAAGGGTTGTGTATGTTTCTCTTTCATTTTATTTTATGTTCGTCGTTGTGTAATGCCGTAGTAAGTGGATGTTGTTTTGACCGTCCGTTATCTTTCCTGTGGTGGTATTGGTGGGACATACTTTGGTTCTTTTTAAGGGGGTTTGTTCTTGGATTGTACGACTTCATATGCTATTTAGAATATCTCTTCTGGTTACTTTCGGTTAACAGCCTGTGGTGGGACGAATGTATTATTTCTTAGTTATTTTAACTAGTTTTCCCCTTTGATGTAACTTTGGTAATTTCGATACGATCTCCAATCTAACTAGGGTTAGGCTTCTCTACTGTTCTCTTTTGATAGTCTTTTGATCGTGTGTGTTTTTATATTTTTATGTTTACCTTTGCTAATTTGTGTATACTTATTTACAGCCCCATCACCCCTCATTCTACCATTTCATGCGCTTCTCACGTCCCTTTGTTATGTCTTTTTCTGTTTTTAAACTTTTGTCTGCAACCTTTACTCGTAGAGTGTGGTCTTTTAGTAGTCGATTCTCCATCTAGTTCCTAAGGTGGGAGTGAGCTCGACATAGGTCTCATGGTCCGCGTCCTTATAACATCTGCACGCCCCTCACTAGTTACTACTTATATGTGTATATATTTCTATTTCGGGGACTTATTGCTGAATTATATCACAGTGGCAGTAGCTGCACATTTGTGGATTAGTTGTAGTGGGCCACAATTGTTTGTGATTGGGATTGTAATGCTTTGTAGTGCTAGTTAGTTGTCTGGTGAATATGATTAACTTGGTGCTTAATCTGGTCCTGATTATGTTTGCTTGACGAGTGAAACATGTTGTCATTGTAATCTGTGCAATCACATGTATTTTCTTTTCAGGTAGAAGCTTATAATTCCCGCCTAATGTATTTGGCCATAAAGCAATGGTTGTTGTGCGTTTCCGTGTATACAATTTTCTCATGCTATCGTCTTCAGTCTTACCACCATCAATGAATGTGTCCCTAGTGACTAGACATGAAACTAGGGATGAAACATAAAATAACACATACTGCACAGAATAGATGGAGAGGGGCATGGTCGTGGCCACGGCATGGTTGAGTTTGACGGACCTTCCTAGCTTGACACTCAGCCTCTTCATATCTCCGACATTTCTGTTGTTCACTGAACTTGTGAACCCATAATGATGCCCTCATTGTCATCCAGCAGTGTATTTCTTAGGATTTATTTAATTTTGATTTATGGATAAAATAAATAAAGAGTTATATCCATCCAATAATTTATGAATATGTTCCTCTTAGTAAACGTTCCTCTTCAACAGCACTTCCAGTCAACCGATAAAGCGTATTAATTCATTCTAATATGATTTTCTCCCACCTCCTCTACTTCTTCTCATTAAGCATATTATTTCCAGCTACAGAAATCAACGAGAAGCTTCAAGTCATATGGCAGGAACAACTGTCTTCACTCAAGAAACTGTTTGAAAGCATATCAAAGGATACTGAAGCGAGTAAAGAAAAAGACAGAAGGAAGACAAATGAAATACAAAGAAGGAAAACACATGAAATACACATAAGGAAAACACATGAAACGCATAAAACCAGGGGCAAGGATTCAAAGAATATTCACACGGTGGAAGGCGGTATTGATTATGTGAGTACATACATACATTTTCATTACTGACTTTGCAGTTAGCTTTGCTGCTTCATCAGCTTCTACAGCTCTCACTATGAAATCGTTAAACACTGAATCTAAGTATTATCTCCAGTAGTTTGGTAAGAGCGTGGTTTTCATTTGTTTTCGTTCTACCTGTCCTTCTCTTACCCTCTATGACTGAGTTCATTAGTTTCCTAGGTAATCTTACCTCATCCATTTGCATTAGTTGGCCCTAATATCTAAGCCAAATAACTTGTCCTTGATCTCCTCATTTCAAATTCCTTCTTGCCATTGGTCTTATATGTATTGTACCCCGCACAAGGGCTTCAGAACAGGACTCTGTCATCGGGGCATGAACGGTAAACCATACAGGGATACACTCAAACATACATAAGAAATGTCATCAAAATCGGTCCTGCCGTTTAGGAGGAGTTTAGTGAGATACACACGTACAGAAGAATTATATATATTAAGATACAAAGATGTTTGAAGTGAAAGTTGGCAGAAATGAATATTCAGTGACCAATTATGTCAAATAACCTATTTTTAAATGGAATATTGTTATGCCTTTTAATCGATGTGGACTAAAGCGAACGATCTCTCGGCTATCTCAATTTGAGAAGGAAAAATATCTTCATTACGTATTTAGGAAGAGCATAGAGAAAAACAACAACAAAAACAACAATATGACATTTAATTGACATGGTTTTATTCTGTTGTATTAAATAAGGCGTATCATTCAGCTGAGTCAGTTCTCTTGACTTGTGAAATTGCAAAATAGACCGCTCTTGGAAAGCTGCATGATCAATTTTATGCCTGCTTCAACTTTTGCGAACAATTCTTTTCTCTAATGATTTCATTGCCTTTGTTCAGAGCCTATTACAGCTAAGAGTCTGAAATGTGTACCTCAATAGAGGACTATAACACAAGTTGCTGATAAGCCTTTCAAAATCATAACGAAGAACAAACCAACTTGGTAGCTGTAGGAAATTTTACAATTTAATTGCTCTTTCTGGCGATCTAATCATCCTAGTACAAAGCAACTTGTCGTAACAAGTATACATTTTTAGCCTACTTTTCACATTTTGCAAAAAAGAGGAAAAAGTAGACTTATGAGATCGGGCAAATGTGTGTCTGTTTGTCTGTCTGTCTGTCCTTCGGTTTGTCTGTCTGACTGACTGTGTGTGTGTCCCCCCTATCAACTCCTAAACGGCTGCAGCAATCGAAACAAAATTTGGTAGGAGTAAAGACCTATACCTGAATATCTCACGGCCATATTTGAAAATGATGTCAGTGCTACCAACTGCTGAAAAATCACAATTGAAATTTGAGCTCCATTTTGGATATCTTGGAAGGTATGAATGGGAGCTATTTCAAAATTGGCATACGTATAGATAATAATATTGCAGTTTAATTTCCAGGAGACCATACATGGCAGTGTTGCCAAAATAATTAAAAGCCTGCTGATAGATCCAAATTTTAAATTCATATAACTTCTACACTATCAATTGGAATTCAACCAAATTTCGTATGTGCTATGTGTACATAAACAGATATGACTGAGCGTATTCTTAAGAGCCACCAGGGCTGCCAACTGTTAATAAATGCTCTATTTTTTGAAATCCAAATACCCATACATCAGAAAGTATTCAAGCCTACAGCTTTAAACTATGCACACGTTTAGTACCTGACATTCTATATTAATTTGGAGTAACTTATATACGTCAGTGCTACCAACATGATTCTAAGCCTGCTGAGAGGTCCAACTTTAAATACATGTAACTTCTATACTATCATTTGGATTTCAACCAAATTTCGTGTGTCCTATGTGTACCATAACAGATATGACTATGCCGATTCTTAAGAGTAACCAGGGCTGCCAACTGTTAATAAATACTGTCTCTATTTTTGTTACCCTAATATCAATATATCAGAAAGTATGCAAGCCAATGGCTCTAAATTTTGCACACGTGTAGTACCTGGCATTCTAGATTAATTTAGAGTAACTAATATACGTCAGTGTTGCCAAATTGATTCTAAGCCTGCTGATAGGTCCAATTTTAAAATGCATGTAACTTCTATACTAACTAATGGATTTCTTTCAAAATTGGCACAACAATAGATCATAATATTTCAGATTATTTCTGACCAATACATGCATGACATTGTTGCCAACATGATTTTACGCGCGCTGTTAGATTCAATGTTTAACTGCATGTAACGTCCATGCTATCCATTGGACTTCAACCAAATGTTGTATTCTGTACCCTAAGAGATGAAACTAAGAATATATTCAGTCACCAGGGCTGCCAACTTTAGTGCTCTATTAGGCTACATTATGCCAAGTATACAGTATTTCGAACTAATTAGAAATTTCGATATTACCAACTTAATTTCGTCATTATTCTAGATATATCCATATACAGTAGATTAATCATTGATACGAATTTTAAATTTTAAGAAAAGTAGGCTCTTCAGTTCGTCACGGAACTTCTTGTTAGACATGTGAATTCATTCATCAAATACTATCACACCAAACATGGGCAATTAGATGCATCCAAACACTGACAAAAGTCAAATCATCATACATATTATTTCAGTAGTATAAATACCTTTTGGGGCGCCCGCAAGTAACCGATCGTAACAAATGAGCATTCACAAGAAATAGAATTACCCAGAGCAGTGACGTTTGGCACACTGATTTCATGAATATCAACAATTTGTTTGTAAACAACTGTTTAAACAATTGAACAAGACGATAGCCTCTGCCAAAACAGTGTCTCAATCGAGCCTGCACAACAGGAAAGCAGGGCCTGCACACTGCCAGCCCTCGCCTGAACTGTTTCGAGCCTTACTGTTGTGCGAGACTAATGCACAATGACAATGATGTTGAAATGCGAGATTTCTCACACGGTTCACGTAGATGTACCTTACTACAAGAGAAGGTACCTTAAGTTTTCTTTGTGTGTGTGTTTAAAGCAGTTTGTTCGGTTGGTTCTTTTATCATTTTAAATGAACTTGTCGACTTCGTCGTTACGCTGGGGTCTAGCGTTACATTACGGTGATGGGACGAAATGTGCCCAGATGCACTGAGGTGTTTGACGTCATAGTACAGCTTGGTGCGTGTGTACCCCGACAATCTCTACTTCGTTAGTATAAGACAAAAATCCCCGATTCTTGGATGTCACGGGTAATCTCGAGAACCACTGGATGGATTTTGATGCGGTTTTCACCATTCTGTGAAGGATATCTCGAGGAAAGATTCTGTCAAAATTAATTTATGTATGATCAAAGGAAGCCAAGCAGTAACGATTTCAGTGAAAAAGTCGAAAACAAACATGGCATCCGTGCGCTTCCTAAGCATACGCTGGGGAAACCGTTAAAAATATCAATATACTATGAGCGTAAAAATTGGTCAGCATGAAAAGTTCTACAAAAAAAAGTCCGCGAGAGCATATCTCTATCTTCAATACATCGCCCACTGTAAGTGTTTTTAGACTGGTTGGAAGGGGCACGTCCCCGCGCGCTCTGGTGAGCGTGCGGCATCTCGCGCGCTTGACGTTGCTTTGCCCTCTTGGTTTGCACTTGGCGTTCGCGAGTAATTTGAAACAAGATAAGTATTATGCAGATCATTTTCTAACATGTCAAGAGTCTTTGGCTTCGAGTGAAACGAGAAGCTTCCAGCCTTTCTAGCATTTTTCAGCATTTGTAGCATTTAAAATGATACAAAGTCTAGTCTTTCAGACTGACTGTCACTTTTTACTCTTAACCGAAGTTATCAATAAAAGTTATTAAAACATTTCCCCTTTCAACAACAAGCACTAATCAGCACTCGCCCCCACACGCCTGGTGACTAAACAATGTTCTTTATTTTTATAATACAACTTTTTTATTTTTTACATTTTTTTGAAAAAAGTTCAATTTTGAAATTTTTATATTTTGGAAACTAAAGAGTTTACAAAAAAATGTGTTTGACATAAATGACTGGCCCTGACCCCATTTACAACAAAATAAATTTCAAGCCTCTAGGACTAAAACTGCAGTAGGGGGATGGTAGGGGGTCTAACGAGTGTCATGGCCGCCGCGTGGACCAAGTGACCTGAGACTTGGTATGGGAATAGAGGGGTAAAGACCATTGATTTACGTTAGACAAACTTTTTTTTGTAGAATGCCTAATTTTGGAAATATAGCCCATTTTCAAAATTTTATTTTTGTTGACCTAGAGACCTGAGACTTGGTATGGAGATAGAGGGGGTAAAGACCATTGATTTACGTTAGACAAACTTTTATGTAAAATTCCTAATTTTGGAAATATAGGCCCATTTTCAAAATTTTATTTTTGTTGTCCTAGAGACATGAGACTTAGTGTGGGGGTAGAGGGGGTAATGACCATTGATTTACGTCAGACAAATGTGTTTGTAAAATTCCTAATTTTGGAAATAAAACTCATTTTAAAAATTTTAATTTTTGTCCTAGAGACCTGGGACTTGGTACGGTGGTAGAGGAGGCAATGGCAATTCTTTTATGTCAAACAAACTTTTTGTAAACTTTTTAATTTGGGAAATATAACCCATTTTGGAAATATGTTTTGGAAAATTTGAAAAATACACTATTTTTGGACTGAGAGTGGTATAGAAGTAGGTGTTGGAGTTAACATATGTCTTTTCAGGATTTTTAGTTTAATGATATAGCCTACTTTCCAAATATTTTTTTGAAACATTTGAAAAATACACTACTTTTTGACTAGGCATGGGATAGAGGTAAGTGTAAGAGTTGAGAGTCATTGATAAACCTTAGAGTACTTTGGATTTTTTTTGAATGTTGTGTGTTGTTGTTGTTGTTGCTTACAATCATGGCTGTAAGCATTATGCAGCCATAAAAAAGGACTGACATACTTTTCAAGACCAAATAAGCCCCCACAAACAAGAGCAAATATGAAAGAGCTAATACAAAAGCCAACAGAAAAAGGCAACAAAAACTGACAAAAAAGCCATGTAGCATGCTGGTAGTTGAGTGAGTTGTTATATTAACCGATAGGTAGCAGGCTGGTAGTTGAGTGAGTATTGATATCGACCGCTAGATAGCATGCTGGTCGTTCAGTGAGCGAGTGTTGAAATGGAGCGCTAGGTAGAATGCTGGTCGTTCAAGTAGTTCTCATAGTCACTGCTAGATAGCGGAAACATACTTTGCGTGTCGCATTTGACTATTTGGTAAAGTTTTACCGAGTGAAACCCTGCTCGTATATGCTGTGTATTTAACTTTATTATACAAGTAACCACTAAGTGTTTAGAACTAACATGTATAGCCTTGTGTAGGGAATATTGGGGTCCTTAGCAAGAAAGACTGTCTAACACATGAGTGTACAGCCTTTTGATATGCAGTAAGTACCTGATAACCTTGAGTAGGCTATAAGAATATTTTCAGTTGACTACTACCTGTCACAGTGTTTACATTGTGAAAGACCATTGAAACAACCAGTCTTTAGTCTTGTCGTATGCAGTGAGCAGCTGTTACCCTTAACTAGGGGTATATTGGAGGACCCTTAACAAGAATATCACCAGTTGACTACTGCCACTCACAGTGACCACATCGTGAAAGACTGTCAAAACAACTATTGTACAGCCTTGTACTACACAGTAAGTAGCTGTTGGTCTTGACTATGATATATTAGAGAACCCTTAGCAAGTATATAATCAGTTGACTACTACTTGTTACAGTGTTCACATCGTGAAATACCGTGTCACTGTCCAGTCTACAGCCTTGTCATACACTGTAAAGAGCTGTTGGTCTAGACTAGGGGTATATTAGAGGACCCTTAACAAGAATATCACCAGTTGACTACTACCTCTCACGGTGTTCACATCGTAAAAGACCGTCTCACTGACCAACCTCTAGCCTTGTGATACGCAGTAAGCAGCTGTTTGCAGAAATCAACATTCATAATGGAAGAACCCATTCCTAGCTATATGTGTAAAGAGTGTGGAAAAACTTTTCTTCGAGACTATCATAGGAACGACATGAAGTATCGTGTGGTGAATTCCATGAGTGCAAGACCTGTGGTAGTACATTCAACAATGTGTACAACGGACGTCGGCATGAAGAATGTTGTAATGTTGTGTCGGCAGCTAAAAGACAAAAAACTGAGCCTACAAAACATTACCTGCTTTCAATGGTTCCTGACAAAAATGGACTTACTGAATATGAAACGTCTTTTCAAGGTCGACTTAAATCCTATTTCATTCGTTGCGATACGTGCAAGAATTTAAATTCATACCTTAAAGAGTCCAAACAGCAAATAATACAAGCTATGGAGAAAGAACTAGCAATGCACAAGTCGATCTAAGTTAATATTGTGGCTGAATGTAGATTCATTCATACGTCTACGATTGAAATTACTGATCGTGCTTTTAAAACACGAAATCAGGCCCTATTTTTGGAAACAGACTTAAGTAGTTTCTTGGAAACACAATTTACAAAGTTAACTACGGAAATGGAAGAATCTGAGCTAAAAGGCAGTAATTGGGCTTTGTTAGCAGTGGAAGGAGTGCGATTGAAAATAAATAAGTACAATCCCTTGCGTGGTAGCACATATATTCCATTACCACCAGCTATACAAGCAAGAAAAGCCTGCATTAATCCTGAAAATGTGAAAGATGAAAAGTGTTTTATGTATGCTATTTTAGCAAAACTGGTTAAAAAGGATGCTCAACGCATTAGTAAATACAAGGATCTGGAAAACAAGTATGATTTTTCAGTAATATCATTTCCTACATTACTAGCTGACATTCCCAAATTCGAGAAAGCCAACGACATATCCATCAATGTATTTGGACTGGAAGAAGACAACAAACTGTTTCCTCTAAAGGTTGTGGATCAAGAGTTACAAGACCATCGTGACCTCCTTCTGCTAAGTTCTTCATCCGTCCAGAACCACTACGTCTTTATGAAAGATTTTGATAAACTAGTAGGACATCAGATTACCCGCCATGGACATAAGATATATATACGTGTAAACGGTGTTTTACTCACTTTGATAATCAATATGGGCAACAAGGAATGGAAAAATTAAAAGAACATAGAGCTTTGTGTGTCCTGCATGACATTGCTAGGGTTGAAATGCCTATTAAAAACCCAATTGTGAAATTCGTAAATGTGGAAAAAATGCTTAGAATACCTTACGTTATCTATGCAGATTTTGAAAGTATACCGTTACCCTATCAAATATGTCTACCTAATCCTGAGGCAAGTTATACAGTGCCATACCAGAGTCATGTTCCTATGAGCTTTGGTATATATGTTAAACCCTCACCAGCTGTGGAAAACTTAAAGACAAACCTTCCGAGCCAACCTATTATTTATCGTGGACCTGACGCTGCAGAAAAGTTTATGGACTCTTTGATCTCAATAGCTAATGAAATTGATCGCCTTTACAGCTTAAATGTTCCAAAAGCTTTAACTGAGCATCAAGAAGCAGACTTCCAATCTTCTGAAACCTGTTATTTGTGTCATAAACCATTTACCAAAGAGGACTGGAAAGTTCGAGACCATTGTCAAATTACAGGGGAATACCGTGGAAGTGCTCACAATAACTGTAATTTGAGGTGTAAAACACGTAACCCCGTTCCTGTATTTCTACATAATATGAGTGGCTACGACGCAAATTTCATTGTAAAGCAATTGGGGTGTACTACTGAAAGAGTTGACGTTATCCCTAACTCCAAAGAAAAGTACATCTCTTTCACCAAATATGTTGGAAATGTTAAGCTTCGATTTGTGGACACGTTTCGGTTAATGCCAAGTAGTTTGAAAAACTTAGTTTCCAACTTAACATTATACCCTGAAACAGACAAGTACTTTGGAAAAGAAAATGCAATGCTCATGACTCGTAAAGGGGTATTTTGTTATGACTACATTGACTCATGGGAAAAGTTAAGTGAAACGTGTTTACCTCCAAAAGAGGTATTCCTTAACAAATTAAGTCAAGAAGATTTTAGTCAAGAAGACTATGAACATGCCAAAAAATGTGTGGAATCAGTTCAACATTAAAACTCCAGGGGAATATAGTGACCTCTACCTAACTTCAGATGTACTCCTTCTTGCAGACAGCTTTGAAACGTTTAGAAACAAAACACTAGAAACACACCGAGTGGATGCTGCACACTTTTTCACTTCGCCTGGTTTAAGTTTCGAGGCAATGCTCCTTTACACAGGCATTGAACTGGAATTGCTATAGGATTACGATCAGATTCTTTTAATCGAGTCTGGAATACGTGGAGGCATATGCCAGGTGTCTCATCGGTATGCTGAAGCTAACAATAAATACATGGAAACCTATGATTCTGAGAAACCATCGCAGTTTATTACCTATGATGATGCCAACAACCAATACGGGTGGGCGATGTGTCACTCTCTTCCTTATGGCGGATTTCAGTGGGTTTCTCCAGATACCGTTGATCTAGAAAAACTGAAGAAAGACGATCCTGTGGGATACATTCTAGACGTTGATGTTGATTACCCATCTGACCTTCATGATCTACACAATGATTTACCTTTCCTACCAGAGTGTTCACAACCTAAGGATTCGTCTCTGAAAAACTAATTCCTCATCTTGGAAATCGAAGGCGATATGTTTTTCACTACATGGCATTAAAACAGGCTTTAGATCATGGAATAAAATTGATAAAAATTAATCGTGTGTTAAGGTTTAAGCAAAGACCTTGGTTAAAGGCCTACGTTGATTTTAATAACAACCTTAGAAAACAAATCCAAAAATGATTTTGAGAAAAATCTGTACAAATTATTCAACAATGCCATTTTTGGAAAATCAATGGAAAATATCCGTAAAAGAATAGACATACGTCTTGTGACTGACAGCAAAAAGGCAGAAAAGCTAATAGCAAAGCCGACATTTATTGACAGAACCATTTATGGTCCTAACTTAGCTGCTTTCCACATGGCTAAACGTAACATTGTATTCAATAAGCCTATATATATTGGAATGTGTATACTGGATATTTCAAAAACTCTCATGTATTCCCACCACTATGATGTCCTGCTACCCTATTATGGAATGAACAATCTTAAACTCATGTATATGAATACTGACTCGTTCATTTATTTGGTTAACACCCAAGATGTATATCAAGACAAGTTGGATTTCCTAGAACACCTGGACACATCAGATTATCCTACTAATCACATATGTTACTCTACATCAAACAAGAAAACTTTGGGGAAATTTAAAGACGAGGCTTGTGGACAAATTATAAAAGCATTTGTTGGACTTAGAGCTAAAATGTACGCTTTAGACATAAATGGTAAAGAAATCAAAAATATTAAAGGTATTAACAGAGGTGTTGTCAAAAATTGTATAAGCTTTCAAGATTATAAGGATTGTGTCATGAACAACAATGTAAAAAGAATACCAATGGTCATTATCGCTTCTAAACAACATGACATATCATCTATAAGACTAAGCAAAATTGCTTTGTGTCCTGGTGATGATAAAAGAGTGATTGATGCTGATGGTATAGGTACACATGCCTATGGTCATTTTCAATCATTGACTATGCTTAAAGAGTTAAGTTATGAATATCAAAATCTTCTGCCTGCAACTAGCAAATACATAAAACAAAACAATTTAGGAAATAAAACAATAGCACTACAAAAAATTAAAAAAAACTAGTATTCATAATCAAAAAATAAATAAAATAGAAAACAAAATAAAAACAACTGTACAATTTATAACAAAAAAGAATATATATAAAATGTATTATGTGTAAATAGTGTACATGTATTTAAAATAAAAAAATATTGTATGGACACTGCTTGTACATATTTTAATTACTACCCACTTCTCTCCACTCCTAATGCAAAATGAACATGTAAAACACAAATTGGAAAATCCATGTTTCCATATTTACAAAATAGAAAAAACATTAAACTGAAATTTTAAAAACTGTAAATGGGAATTTGGTAAATTGACAAAAGTGTAAACAACAAAATGGGAAATCCATGTTTCTATATCATGAAATTGAAAAATTTTAAACTGACATTTTAAAAACTGTAAATGGGAAATTGTTAATTGGTAAATGTGTAAACAACAAATGCAAAATCCATGTTTCCATGTTATGAAATTGAAAAACTTTAAACTGACATTAAAAAACTGAAAATGGGAAATTGGAAAATTGACAAATGTGTAAACAACAAAATGAAAAAAAACCGTTTGGGGTAGTGATCATGTTGTACAGTAGCCTATAAGACTAGCATAAGGATAGTTGCATGTGTCCTTATATACTTTATGTATGTGCATTAGCCTTTGGATTTGCTTAAGTTAGGTTTGGTAAAGTTAGGTTTGGTGAGGTTAGGTATGTGACCTTGTTGTTTACTCTTCTCGGAAAATGTAAAATCTAAAAACAAAAAATCTTGAATTTAAAATGTAAAATCTAAAAAAACTAAAATTTAAAATATAGAAAAATCAAAAATGTAAAATGTAAAATCTAAAAAATGTAAAATGAAAAAATCAAAAATCTAAAATGTTCAAATGTAAAATGTTAAAATGTAAAATCTAATTTCTTTAAATGAGGTTTCTGTGGATTAGGTTAGGTTATAACTAAGTTTATTATTTGTGCTCTCCCATTCGCTCTTTTTTTGCTCTCACTTTTTTGATCTCACTTTTCTGCCCCCCCCCCTTTTTGCTCCCACTTTTAGCTCCCACTTTTTTGCTCCCACTTTTTTGCACCCACTTTTATGCTCCCTTCTTTTTGCTCCCACTTTTTTGCTCCCATCTTTTTGCTCCCACTTTTTGCTCCCACTTTTTTGCTCTCACTTTTTGCTCCCACTTTTTTGCTCCCACTTTTTGCTCACACTTTTTGCTCTTACTTTTTGCTCCCATATTTGCTCTCACTTTGAAGTTAGGTTATGTTAGGTGAAGTTAGGTTAGGTTAGGTGTGGTTAGGTTATAACTAAGTTTATTATTTGTGCTCTCACATTTGCTCTCACTTTTTTGCTCACACATTTTGGTCTCACTTTTTTTTTGCTCGCACTTTTAAGTTAGGTTAGGTTAGGTTAAGTTAGGTTAGGTTAGGTTAGGTTATAACTTAGTTATTTATGTGTGCTCTCACATTTGCTCTCATATTTGCACTGACTTTGAAGTTAGGTTAGGTAAAGTTGGGTTAGGCAGAATCGTTGAGGTATGAATCAAAAGCCAGCTCCTGTCAGTTTTGCCTCACAAGGCAGAGTGTACCCCGTTCCACTCCTGAGACCAGAAATTAAATTTCTTGGCAGAGCCGGGATTCGAACCTCAGGAATGACCGCCAAGAATGCTTGCCACTACACTACAAAGTGGACAATATAAGGCTGGTCTTGATTGTACACGATCAATCAATAATTACCTAATAATAATAATAATAATCCCGTGGGGGTTTCTGCCTGTTCCCCTATCGGGCGCGTCCCAGGTGGCGGATAGGGAGGCTCGCCGGACTTGTCCGGAGGGTTTGAGGGAAATAAAATACCTCTCGCGGACCAAAAACAGGCACAGCTTGACAACATCTTCAGCAACCTCTGAAGCTCACTACTTCAGTCGTAACCATGACACCGACATAGATCGATGTCCCCACTACTTTCAACTTGTTAGCATGATGGAAACAACCTACAATATAACTACCCCAGGCCCTAGTAGACATACTAGTTATTTTTCTCGGTCATCGGATTCTGGGGGACCGAGAACATCATGCGGGAATGTATCGGAGCTTCCCAAATCTCTTCGCCCAAAATGCAAAACTTTCATTGGTAGCTTAAACATCAACACACTTCGGAAAACTGGCAAGTTAAAACAATTAACAGACATGTTGGATAACTTCAACATCCAAATTTTAGCACTACAGGAAACCAGATACACGGATGAAAATCATTTTGAATCAGGAAATTATAGAATTTATAAAGGCAAGCCAGCAATCTCCCTCCATATGAAGCCACTACAATTTGGCACTGGATTTGCTGTCAGAAAAAACATTATAAACTCAGTGCTTAACTTTTCCTCGCCTTCTGAAAGAATTTCAACACTATCCGTTAAATCAGGAAACAAAGCTTATACGCTTATTAATGCGCATGGACCCACCAACAACTACAATCGTAAAGATCCACAAAAGGTGGAAGACTTCTGGGAACTGCTGGAAGAAACTACAGCCATCATTCCAAATCATCACATAAAAATCCTATTGGGAGATTTTAATGCCCAAATTGGTAGAGAAAGGAAATTCAGGACCATTGTAGGACTATATCCAGCACACAATAGAACTAATAAAAATGGAGAAAGATTACTTGATTTTTGCAAAACTTTTGATCTCAAACTAATGTCAACACATTTCCTGGCACTTCCACACAAGAAAAAGACCTGGAGATCCCCTAATTTTCACTTAGGAGAATTTCAAATAGATCATGTGGCTATTTCCAAAAAGAATCAAAAAGAAATTATGAATGTCAAAGTCAAGAAAGGAGTCATTGACTCTGACCACCATCTATCCTTAATCAAGGTAAAATTTCAACCGAACAGATCCAAACCAAAAATAACAAAAAATCTGCGCGTCGATCCAGAATTTCTTAAACAGAACGCCAGTACTTTCCAAGAAAGTATCCCTACTCACGATTCTTCTGGCTGGTTAGAACTCAAAGATATACTTTCGAAAGCTTCTCAAAACATTGGCACACCGCCCAGGAAACGCAAGCATAGGTGGTGGAACGAAACCTGTGACAAGGCTATAAACTTCAGAATTAAAGCCTGGCAGAATTGGAATTCTCACAAAACGGAAGAAAATTGGCACGAATTCACCAAAGTACAGAAACAAACCTCTAAAATCATCAGATCTGAAAAACGCAAGTACGATCACTACAGATTGGCTGAAATTGAACAAGATTTTACTAAAAACAATACACGAAACTTCTACAAAACCTTCAGAGAAGAATTATCAAATTATCAGGCACCCAGTCTTTGCTTCAAACGCCCGGATGGGACATTGGAAACAAATAATCAAGAAAATTGCAAACTTCTAGCAGATTATTTCAAGGATCTTTTAAACTGTGAATCCCCTAAAGAACAACTCATCTTTGAAAAACAAACATCCAACCAAGATTCAGAACCCCCAACATTGGAAGAAATTAAAGAAATAATCCATGGACTCAAAAATAATAAAGCCCCAGGGGAAGATGGTATAATTGCCGAAATGCTGAAGATAGGTGGTGAGAACGTAGCCCGGAAAATCCACTCAATTCTTGAGAACATCTGGATCACCGAAGAAATACCTGAGGATTGGAAATGTGCGCTAATCCATCCACTCCACAAGAAAGGGGATAAAACCAACATCAATAATTATAGAGGAATTTCCTTGATACCAGTTATTTATAAAATTTTCTCCAAAGCCCTGCTCACTAGACTTGAGAAACAAACAGACCGTCTGATTGGAGAATACCAGGCAGGTTTCCGAAAAGGAAGATCATGTACGGAACAAATTCTCAATCTCAAAACTATCCTACAAATGCGCAAAACCAGACAGACAGTCATTACCTTTGTAGATTTCAGAAAAGCATATGACTCTATAGATCGTCAAACACTTTTCAATACTCTAGAAGAATTTCAAGTTGATAGAAAAACAAGAGAATTAATCAGACAAACACTAACTGGCACTACGTCAAAAGTTAAATTCCTCGGCGAAATATCTGAGCCTTTTGCAATTAACACTGGGGTCCGCCAAGGAGACGGATTATCTCCGTTACTGTTCAGCCTCGTACTTGAGAAGATAATCAGGACCTGGGAAAAGGAAACTAAGGGAATAACCCTTGGCAGACTACTCAAAGATAGAATTCATGTACATTGTTTGGCCTTTGCTGATGACATAGCAATCCTTTCTAATAACAGACAAGAAGCAATTCATTCCATTGAAAAATTACATGAAATTGCCATCAAAACGGGACTTCAAATTTCTTATGAGAAAACTCAGTACATGGAAGGAGCCTCACGATACTTAGACGGACAACCTATGAGAACTAAATTCGGCAAAATCTTTCAAGTGAACGAATTCAAATATCTAGGAGAAATTATTCAGCCCTCTGGTTTAAACCGTGAAGCAAATAAAGAGAGAATTTCCAAATTACAGAAAGCTTACAGAATCACTTGGAATAGGTATAACAAAAAATCAATATCTCGGAAAGCAAAACTTAGACATTATAATACAGTAATCAAACCGGAGGCGTTATATGCATCAGAAACCTTAATCATTGGTGGCAAATCTTTAACCAAAGAGATTGAAAAACAAGAAAGGAAAATTTTACGAAAAATTTTTGGCCCAGTTTTTATAGAGGGAATCTGGAGGAAAAAGTCATCCCAGGAAATATATCGCCAATGTGAAAAAATGTCTCATACTTTTCGGAAAAGACGATTGAAATTTTACGGGCACATTATCAGAATGAACAATGGCAGATTGACTAAAAGAATTCTCAACTTGGCCCTCTCACTAAAAACCAAGAACAGCTGGCTACGTGAAATTGAAACAGATCTCCAGGAAATCAACATTTCAGACAATATTATACAGGACAGATGCAAATTCAGAACCCTAATCGACAATCACCAATTTGAAGACAAACCCAACACCAGGGCCACCATAACTTGGACAGAAGACCGAAGAAAGGCGCTCAGCGAGAGGATGAAGAGATTTTGGAAGGAAAAGAAGGCCAACACATCAGCTAAACAGGTTCAACCGTGCTCCTGAGTCGGGCATAACGATGCAAGAATAATAATAATAATAAATATTCCATTTAGCAACTACACGGCGGAACTCTCTCTGTGACGTCATGCACGGTCTCAGGGCGTGTCGGCCATCTTGCCCATTAGCCACTGCGCTAGCTCTGACTGACCTCTCCATAAGAATAACATAGGGCTGGTTGCGCGTGGCGGCCATCTTGCCCATTAGCCCCTGCGGCAGGTTCGGCTTATATTACCTACTCGGGCAGATCAGTGGACTTTTCTATAATTGCTGATCAAGGTTCGTTATAGTGATTTCTTGCTATGCCGAATCGTGATTAGTGACACCTCTTTCCTTTTTTAACTTCCTTTTTCCGTCACCTGTGACAAACGTTTGTTACTCTCTAGGCAGTCTTCTGTTTTTTCTATCCTGATAGGACCTTTTTGTTTATGCACCCGCTCTCATTTTCGAGATGCCTTGCTTTTCTATCCGGTTTTTCCCGTTCGTTTGTGTTTTTTATAAAGGTGCGCGTAGAGGTGCGCATCTAGTTCATTTAATGTAATTCCGTGATGCCGGATTAATGCTGATACCATCAAGGTAGGTTACGTATTTTTGTCTTTGCTCATTGTATGGAATACTAGGGCGTTTCGCCTATTCTAGTATGTCCATGGAGTATCTGTTTCGTTCCCGTTATTCTTTGTCCCCATTTCGTCGTATCTTTTTGTGTAGGTATTTGGTCCGGTTTACTGAGTAACGTGTGTTCAACAGTAAGACCTATGCCATATCTCTTATCTTTTGTTTGCCTCTTATCTTATGATTGCGTTTTTCATATGCAAGTCCATGAGTTTGGCTTAATCCCTTCCTGACGTAACTTATTTTGATGGGTATCTTTTATTTTGTGTTGCAATACCTTTCTCGTAATTATTTTTAATATCGGTTACTTGCCCCTTTTGTGTTTATTCTTTTACGTCATATCTACGCGCGCTTTTATTAATACTCCGTCCCCCTCGCACTCCCTCATCTCCTTCAGGGCTATTTGAGCTACCGTTCGCTCCTTTGACGGTAGACTCACTTTCCCCGACTCTTTGTCTAGCCCTTTTAATCTTTATTTTTCACAATGTAATTTTACTCTTTACGAGTATACTTTCCCAGATGTGTTTCCCCCTTTACCGTTATCTCCTACCGATCATGACATTTACGTTTCGATCCTTTCACCCGTTATCACATGTTGGACTTCCACTTAACCTCATTCATAGCATGTAATGCTTCCTCGTCATTCCTTGATGTTATCTCTTTGGTCAATACATTACCTCTTCTTTGCCTATGTGTTGAGTATGTGTACCTTATTTAGTCTTTATTTCTTTAGGCTAAGCTAAGCTAGGCCCATAATGTATAGCGCATTCGAATAGAACTTGCATTCACATGGCAGTGAATGTACGTTCAATCCATCGCCTCTGATACCTTCATAACCTTAGTCCGGTTTAATGGGCCCAGCGCCAGGCTAATCGGTACACACTTCCACTGCGAACTACATCGTGCGAAAGGCCAGATGGCACAAATGGTAGGCAGAGCTTGGTCGCTATTCGAATGTATCGCTCTACACGTAACTACAGCTAGTTTCATTCCCCAAAATGACATAAGAGGACCGCTTAGCCCACAAAAACGTCCAACTGTATGTGTAAGTTGGCAATATGGTACTTAAATTTTTGTTTTTGTTTTTCATGTGTCCAGACAAAAAGATGGCTGGAGTTTGTTGTGAATAAAAATAAAATAAAAACTGTTGTGGATTTGGTAAGGAGTTTGTAAAAATTATCATCCTGGTGATAATTTCTTGCCGTAGCAAACTCATTTGGGCTTCGCTGTTAAAGGTAAGGCCTGTATCAATTATATTTTCGTGCCTTTTCTGCGAGTGTAATGACAAATATGAATAACGACATCAAGTGTGAAATCGAGTCGCCTACAAATAGTGATGCGTTGCATTTAGCCAACACCAATGCTTCGACGAAACTTGATTGGTTGGAATTTGACCCCCTTGTTTCTACATTGCCTATTCCGGCAGCACATAACTCAAACTTCCTTAGTGGAAATGTTGGTAACATCGTGAACAAATGGAATGTCCGATATTCGGGGGAGGAAGACACTTCCTCGGTATTTGAATTTACTACACGTCTGTTTGCCACCTCTTGATGAATGCAGTACATTTGCATTTGTCTGTTGGCACAGGCTAGAGTAAAAGGTGGCTTTTCACCGATGTCTCAGTCTCACTCAAGGCTGTGATTATATGAAAGCTACTGAGGTATGGGTGGTGCTTAGTAATGACATTCGGGGCACAGTCAGTGCCTGTGATTGCTGTGAAAAGTTCTACTCATAGGGTTAGTACTACCGTTCTGACTCAGTGAGGAAAGCAATGGCAAACTACCTCACTCCTCTTCTTGCCTAGTACGCCTCAATTTAGCGCTGCCTTGGGTTTTTGTGGGTATCTACTCACATAACCTAACGGCGGTACTTTTTGAGGATCCAACCAGCCTTCGGGCTGACTACCTAACAGACATTGAAGAATTGTGTGCATGCTATGGTTTGGTTCCTGACAGTATTGTTCAATGCCTCCCTATGCTATTATGTGGGAACGCTTTAAAATGGTACCGTCTAGTCCAGTATCCCTACAGTTCATGGGTTAGTTTCGTGAATGCTTTGGAAAGGAGATTCACGCCATCTGACTTTGAGCATGCCTTAAAGCATGAGATTTTCTCCCGTACCCAAGCTCTCGGGGAGAATATTGATGATTATGTCACAGCGATACGTATCCTAATATCTCGTCTTCCAATTCCACTGTCTTCTAGTGAAACTATTAATACTGTTTATTGTAATTTACATCCCTCCTATAAACAGTTTATTCGCCGCTCTTCAGTATTAGATATTATTATTCAAGGGCGTGAATTTGAAGCAACTGCCCGACTGTGTAATCGATAAATCCCCCCTCCAGAGCCATTTGAATGTATGTTTCCCGAATTAGCGTTCAAAATGAATGAATGTAGTAATAAGATCGATATGCCTGCATGTGGAGAACGTGGCAATAATACTACTCCTGCTCCTTGGTCGACACGACACTGCAACAACCGAGTCAATACCTTCGCCTCTGTTAATTCACATAGAACTAATGTTCGCGTTAATGCTGTGAATCATGTCCAACATAGTATCCCTCGTTCCCATAACCTTGATGTAAATGCCCGTCCTCACGTGAATGCTTCCACGTCCCCGGTTCGATGCTGGAACTACTTAAAAGGTTTAGTACCGCTAAAAGGGAAGTTTTGTTTTGGGTGTGGTTTACAAGGAGTAATCAAACCAATTTGTCCTCGTCGCAATGCTACTAATCCCTTGGAAAACTAGTGAAGCATTGCGATAATGAATCCAATCGTGAGGCTAAGAAGATTTGTTTCAGCAAACTACGCTTCGGTGACCACTTATTTTCCTTCCATCAGTAAGATAGGTTCAATACAGGAAGATATGTCATTACTTTTCAGGTAATTGACTAGGTCTTGGTGAGCTCCACTCTGTGAGCAATGCAGGGGCGTACCGTGGAACTTGTAAGTAATGACTGCCTGCAGCAAGTACCTTCTTTTTCTCATGAATGTGCATTTCTCTTGTGACATGTTTTTCAGCTTATTTCTTCAAGTTTACGTGCTTTGGCGCAAGATGGCATTGCTATCAATTTTAATAATCTACTTCTTTTCAGGTTATTCCTTCGAATAATATTTAAATAGATGACGTCTAGTCATTCTCGTCCCTAATTAATCTCTGTCGGAGTATCGTGGTAGTCGCCACTCAACTTTAAATCCCATTATTAGAAAAAATTAATATCGCTCTCAATTAATCGTTCTTTATTGTTTTAGTTAATTATCATATCTGCTCTCTGACAACCTACCTTCAGAGATTACTTATATTTATTATATACTAGCAGTAACACCCGGCTTCGCCCGGTGGAATGATGATAATGTTTTAAGGTCTCCTTAGAAATATAATGGACTTAAAATCTAAGTCATTTGCCCCCAAAGACAATGAGGGAGTAATATCTAGGTCATTTGCCCTTTTGATATGGATGATAATAAAAACTACTGTTGAATTGACACGTCAAACTTACAAACTACCGTAATAGAAGTACCTATTTCAAAATTCACAGGCGAGGAAGTCTTATTGTGTGTGATGATTAATGGTGTAATGGGCGTAACATCTACTCTAGGTCATTTGCTCTTATGATGAGGATGATAAGGGAAACTACTACCGGTATTGAATTGACACTTCAACGTATAATGTACACAATGTACTGTAATAAAAATAAATATATGGCGGCTTCGTTGGCGTATTTGGTAGCATGCTGAGCTTCTATGCCCAAGATAGCGGGTTCAAACCCGGCCGAAGCCGTCGGATTTTTTAAGAGCATTAAAATCCCTCAGTATGCCTTTCTTCAGAGGGGACGTAAAGCCGGCGGTCCCATGTCATAGATTTATGGCATGTTAAAGAACCTTCCACTAATTACACCTGTGTGAAGCTAAATTGGATAGGTTAAGAATGTAAACAACGCTCTTAGATGTCTACGTCCGTTGCCAAGAGCCGACTGCAGTGGCGTCTAGTAGCAAAGTTCCGAACTTGGCCTATTAGTCGTTGACGGTGGCGCTTGGCGGCAAAAGTACGAACTATTTGAAGAATTCTAAGTTGCAGTTTGTACTTAAATTAAAAAACAGATAACACACACTAATACAGTCATGACAATTAACACCGGTTATCAGACAGATTCTACACACACCCAAAGTACACGGGGCTACATGACCGCGTTGTCGCAGCCCCTAAACTTAAGAACCAACCAACCAAAAATAAATATTTTAAAAATCACAGTCGAGAAAGACTTTATGCGGCGGTGATTATTGGTATGATGCGCGTAACATCTAGGTCATTTGCACTTATGATGATAATAATAAGGTAATGAAAAAATGACTACTAAACGAACATGGTGTTATTTTATAACTGATATAGGTAATTCAGGTGTCTAGCTTCGATGTCTTCCAAAGTCTCAACCTTATTTTCTGGCTTAGGCCTGTACTCGATACGTCTAGTGAAAGAGTGTACTGCTCGGCAAAGACAAAGAATATAGGTCCAAGCTGCACGAACCTGAGATGATCGCAGATTATGACGAAATATGATGACATACGTTCGGGGTTCCCCGTCCTATTTAGATTGACCGGGAATCACTCACTGTTTCGCAACGGCCCTGTGCTGGCATCAGCATAGACAGCAGGAGATAACACGGCGGGCTCTGGAAAGTACTCTCAAGTCACCTCGCGATGAATCAGCAAGCTATTCTCACAACTGTCCCCCCCCCCAGAGTCTCACAACTTGTGGGACGTGGGTTGGCGACCACTGGACCCCAGCTGAGTCTGGCATCGCTTCTAATTCCTGGTGCCGGGCTCATTTCAGTTCTCTTTCCTGTCGGCCTCCCTTGGTCAACTCTTGTTCTCTTCCGACCCAGACTGTATTAGAGTATGCGAGGGCTAGGGAGTCTTTCAATTTCCCGCCTTAATTGGCTTTGTCTCATCTTTCCTGATACCCTCATTCTTCGAGGGGTCTGCCTTCTTATCCTTTTCATAATATCTCCTGTCTTCTGCTCAAGGCCCTCAAAGAGGCAGGGTGTGTGTAGACCCACCACTTCTGGTACACCCTCAAGGGATCATGACTGGTGAGTTAGGAAGCTGGCAACTCCGAGGAGTTCCTGAGCTAAATGCAGGGAATGGAGTGGTATGTCAGAAATTTCAAGTGGACAGTGTTACTCATCGGGTTCCAAAGGGTAAGTATACACACTTTGTTTTCAATCGGTGAACGATGTAGATTTGTACCAAAGGGCCTTAATGCTGGAAATGGAGTGGTCTGTCCGAAATTTCGAGTGGACAGTGTTACTCGTCGAGTTCCAAAGGGTAATTATGTACAATCTGGTTGAGATCGGTGAAACTGTGTAGTTTTGTGCCAAAGGGCCAAAATGCAGGGAATGGAGTGGCCTGTCCAAATTTTAAAGTGGACAGTGTTACTCATCGGGTTCCAAAGGGTAAGTATACACATTTTGTTTTCGATCGGTGAACGATGTAGATTTGTGCCAAAGGGCCCAAATGCGTGGAATGGAGTGGTCTGTCCGAAATTTCGAGTGGACAGTGTTACTCGTCGAGTTCCAAAGGGTAATTCTGTAAAATCTGGTTGAGATCGGTGAAACAGTGTAGTTTTCTGCCAAAGGGCCAAAAAGCAGGGAATAGTGTGGTCTGTCCGAAATTTAAAGTGAACAGTGTTACTTGTCGGGTTCCAACGGGTAAGTATATAAATTTGGGGTCAGATCGGTGAAACGGTGTAAAATTGTGTCAAACAGCCTAAGTGCAAGGGATGGAGTGGCCTCGCCGCAATTTCAAGCAGACAGTGTTAGTCGCAGTGTTCCAAAAGGTAAATATACAAATTTTGGTTGAGATCGGTGAAACGGTGTGGATTTCGGACAAAGGGCCTAAATGCAAGGAATGGAGTGGTCTGTCCGCAATTTCAAGCAGACAGTGTTACTCGCTGGGTACCAAAGGGTAAGTTTCCGAATACTGGTTCTGATCGGTGAAACGGTGTAGATTTGTGCCAAAGTGCCTAAATGCAGGGAATGGGGTAGTCTGTCCGAAATTTTAAGTGGACAGTGTTACTCGCAGGGTTCCAAAGGGTAATTATACAAATTTTGGTTCAGATCGGTGAAACGGTGTAGATTTGAGCCAAAGGGCCTAAATGCAGGGGATGGAGTAGCCTCTCCGCAACTTCAAGCAGACAGAGTTAGTCGCAGTGTTCCAAAGGATAAATATACAAATTTTGGTTGAGATCGGTGGAACAGTGTAGATTTGGGCCAAAGGGCCTAAATGCAGGGAATGGAGTGGTCTGTCCGCAATTTCAAGCAGACAGTGTTACTCGCAGGCTTTCAAAGGGTGAGTATACAAATTTTGGTTCAGATCGGTGAAACGGTGTTGATTTGTGCCAAAGGGCCTGAATGCAGGGAATGCAGTGGTCTGTCCGCAATTTCAAGCAGACAGTGTTAGTCGCAGTGTTCCAAGGGGTAAATATACAAATTTTGGTTGAGATCGGTGGAACGGTGTAGATTTGGGTCAAAGGGCGTAAATGCAGGGAATGAAGTGGTCTGTCCCCAATTTCAAGCAGACAGTATTACTCGCAGGCTTTCAAAGGGTGAGTATACAAATTTTGGTTCAGATCGGTGAAACGGTGTTGATTTGTGCCAAAAGGCCTGAATGCAGGGAATGGAGTGGTCTGTCCGCAATTTCAAGCAGATAGTTTTACGCGCTGGGTACCAAAGTGTGGGAATACGAATTTTGGTTCTGATCGGTGAAACGGTGTAGATTTGGACCAAAGGGTCTAAATGCAGGGAATGGGGTGGTCTGTCCGAAATGTCAAGTGGACAGTGTTACTCGCAGGATTCCAAAGGGCAAGTATACACATTTTGGTTCAGATCGGTGAAACGGTGTAGATTTGTGCAAAAAGGGCCTAAAGGCAGGGAATGGCGTGGTCTGTCCGAAATTTCAAGCAGACAGTGTTAGTCGCAGTGTTCCAAAGGGTAAATATGCAAATTTTGGTTGAGATCGGTGAAACGGTGTAGATTTGGGCCAAAGGGCCTAACTGCAGGGAATGGAGTGGTCTGTCCGCAATTTCAAGCAGGCAGTGTTACTCGCAGGGTACCAAAGGCTAAGAATACGAATTTTGGTTCTGATCGGTGAAACGGTGTAGATTTGGAACAAAGGGCCTAAATGCAGGGAATGGGGTGGTCTGTCCGAAATTTTAAGTGGACAGTGTTACTCGCAGGGTTCCAAAGGGTAAATATACACATTTTGGTTGAGATCGGTGAAACGGTGTGGATTTGGACCAAAGGGCCTAAATGCAGGGAATGGGGTGGTCTGTCCGAAATTTTAAGTGGACAGTGTTACTCGCAGGGTTCCATAGGTTAAATATACAACTTTTGTTTTAGATCGGTGAAACGGTGTAGATTTGTGCAAAAGGGCCTAAATGCAGGGCATGGGGTGGTCTGTCCGAAATTTAATGTTGACAGGGTTACCCGCAGGGTTCCGAAGGGTAAGTATACAAATTTTGGTTCAGATCGGTGAAATGGTGTAGATTTGTATACATAACAGACAAACAGACAGACAGACAGACAAACTTTGTGCTTTATACACACATCAAAAAAAGGTTTGCATCACCTCGGTTCCAAGAGTTCCGGAACCTTTAAATACAAAGGGAATAGAGATCAACACAAACAACATTTCAGCTCGTTTTATTGCTCATGAGACCCACACATTGCATGTTGTACCATCATACAGCTAGACTTTCAGCATTTGTGGTCCAGATTGCAGTACACACCACTACCTCTAATACCCAGTAGCACGTCCTCTTGCATTGATGCATGCCTGTATTCGTCGTGGCATACTATCCACAAGTTCATCAAGACACTGTTGGTCCAAATTGTCCCACTCCTCAACGACAATTCGGCGTAAATCTCTCAGAGTGGTTGGTGGGTCAAGACGTCCATAAACAGCCCTTTTCAACATATCCCAGGCATGTTCGATAGGGTTCATGTCTGGCGAACATGCTGGCCACTGTAGTCGAGCGATGTCGTTATCTTGAAGGAACGCATTCACAAGATGTGCACGATGAGGTCGAGAATTGTCGTCCATGAAGACAAATGCCTCTCCAATATTCTGCCGATATGGGTGCACTATGGGTCGGAGGATGTCATTCAGGTATCGTAAAGCCGTTTCGGAGCCTTCCATGACCACCAGTGGCGTACGTCGGCCCCACATAATGCCACCCCAAAACATCAGGGAACCACCACCTTGCTGCACTCGCTGGACAGTGTGTCTAAGACGTTCAGCCTGACCAGGGTGCCTCCAAACACGTCTCCGACGATTGTCTGGTTGAAGGCATATGCGACACTCATCGGTGAAGAGAACGTGATGCCAATTCTGTGGGGTCCATTCAGCATGTTGTTGGGCCCATCTGTACCGCGCTGCATGGTGTCGGGGTTGCAAAGCTGGACCTCGCCATGGACGTCGGGAGTGAAGTTGCGCATCATGCAGCCTATTGCGCACAGTTTGAGTTGAAACACGACGTCCTGTGGCTGAACGAAACGCATTATTCAACATGGTGGCATTGCTGTCAGGGTTCCTCCGAGCGGCAATCCGTAAGTAGCGGTCATCCACTACAGTAGTAGCCCTTGGGCGGCCTGAGCGAGGCCTGTCATCGACAGTTCCTGTATCTCTGTACCTCCTCCATGTCCGAACAACATCGCTTTGGTTCACTCTGAGACGCCTGGAAACTTCCCTTGTTGAGAGCCCTTCTTGACACAAAGTAACAATGCGGACGCGATCGAACTGCGGTATTGACCTTCTAGGCATGGTAGAACTACAGACAACATGAGCAGCGTACCTTCGTCCTGGTGGAATGACTGGAACTGATCGGCTGTCGTACCCCTCCGTCTAATAGGCCCTGCTCATGCATGGTTGTTTACATCTTTGAGCAGTTTTAGTGACATCTATGAACAGTCAAAGGGACTGTATCTTTGATACACTATACACAGTCAACGTCTATATGCCGGAGATCTGGGAACCGAGGTGATGCAAAACTTTTTTTGATGTGTGTATATATAGATTATAAATCTCTAACTTTGTAACTTTTGTATAATATTTGGTGAGGAAGCTAGGGTTTTTTTTTTAATTTATTTATCTGGTTTAAGTTACGTTCTTATTATGAAATTTTTGTACCTTGATTTTTATATATTTTTATCCTCATTGAAGTACACTCTTCTGAGTCCTCCCCGTCTTCCCCTACATCTAGGCTCCCTCCCATCACATTTTCGTGATGTCCCCTTTTTTATCCCTTCTCCCTTCCTTGTGTTTAATTCAAATTTTTGTTCGTCTATTTTGGTGGACGCAACAGAAATTTTGGGGTTGTGCGTGGGAATCTGAACCGATTATCTTTTCCACCTGTAGCTTTTCCTTTTTTCTCTTTCCTTCGGCGTGTCGATTATCGGAATTGTTCTCATTTCTTCTGGGTTATTACTGGCCAGGGTAACCGGGCAGATCAGTGGACTTTTCTATAATTGCTGATCAAGGTTCGTTATAGTGATTTCTTGCTATGCCGAATCGTGATTAGTGACACCTCTTTCCTTTTTAACTTCCTTTTTCCGTCACCTGTGACAACCGTTTGTTACTCTCTAGGCAGTCTTCTGTTTTTTCTATCCTGGTAGGACCTTTTTGTTTATGCACCCACTCTCATTTTCGAGATGCCTTGATTTTCTATCCGTTTTTTCCCGTTCGTTTGTGTTTTTTTTATAAAGGTGCGCGAAGAGGTGCGCATCTAGTTCATTTAATGTAATTCCGTGATGCCGGATTAATGCTGATACCATCAAGGTAGGTTACGTTTTTTTGTCTTTGCTCATTATATGGAATACTAGGGCGTTTCGCCTATTCTAGTATGTCCATGGAGTATCTGTTTCGTTCCCATTATCCTTTGTCCCCATTTCGTCGTATCTTTTTGTGTAGGTATTTGGTCCGGTTTACTGAGTAACGTGTGTTCAACTGTATGACCTATGCCATATCTCTTATCTTTTTGTTTGCCTCTTATCTTAGGATTGCGTTGTTCATATGCAAGTCCATGAGTTTGGCTTAATCCCTTCCTGACGTAACTTATTTTGATGGGTATCTTTTATTTTGTGTTGCAATACCTTTCTCGTAATTATTTTTAATATCGGTTACTTGCCCCTTTTGTGTTTATTCTTTTACGTCATATCTACGCGCGCTTTTATTAATACTCCGTCCCCCTCGCACTCCCTCATCTCCTTCATGGCTATTTGAGCTACCGTTCGCTCCTTTGACGGTAGACTCACTTTCCCCGACTCTTTGTCTAGCCCTTTTAATCTTTATTTTTCACAATGTAATTTTACTCTTTACGAGTATACTTTCCCAGATGTGTTTCCCCCTTTACCGTTATCTCCTACCGATCATGACATTTACGTTTCGATCCTTTCGCCCGTTATATTACCTAATATCACATGCTTGACGTCCACTTAACCTCATTCATAGCATGTAATGCTTCCTCGTCATTCCTTGATGTTATCTCTTTGGTCAATACATTACCTCTTCTTTGCCTGTGTTGAGTATGTGTACCTTATTTAGTCTTTATTTCTTTAGGCTAAGCTAAGCTAGGCCCATAATGTATAGCGCATTCGAATAGAATTGCATTCACATGGCAGTGAATGTACGCTCAATCCATCGCCTCTGATACCTTCATAACCTTAGTCCGGTTTAATGGGCCCAGCGCCAGGCTAATCGGTACACACTTCCACTGCAAACTACATCTTGCGAAAGGCCAGACGGCACATAACGTAGGAACCTAAGAACGTTAGTCAAATGTTTAACCTATATATAATTTAGCCTCACACAGGTGTAATTAGTGGAAGGTTCTTTAACATGACATAAATCTATGACATGGGACCGGTGGCTTTACTTCCCCTCCGAAGGAAGGCATACTGAAGTATTTTTAACGTTCTTAAAAAATCTGACGACTTCGGCCGGGTTTGAACCCGCGATCTTGGGCATAGAAGCTCAGCATGAAAATGTATGTTACGTGATAGTTTGTATGTGTGTATGACTCCCATTCATCCGATTGCGATGAAACTTGGGTGAGTTGTGTACACTGCAGGGAAGGATCCATTGTATAATTGGTAGTGCACGACTAGATTCAACAAATGAGTGACGGCGCGTGAATTGAGTGGGAAGGGATAATACAATGGTGTTTGTAGATGATTTGATGATTTGGGGAAACAAGGAGGAGGAGGAGGTACAGGAGCAGTTGGACGTGTGGGAAGCAATAATATAAGGATATGGGATGAAATTTAGCATAAATAAGATTGAGATGGTGATCACAACAAGGAAGAAGGGAAGAACCACAACGGGAATAACAATTGGTGGGGAACAGCTGAAGAAAGTGGAGAGTTTCAAGTATTGGGGAAGCCTGATACAAGATAATGGAAGAAACGATAGAGAAATAAATGAGCGGGCGAGACAGGCAGAAGCGTTCCGGAGGAGTGTGAGAAGCATGATATGGAGCAAGGATGTCCCTCAGAACAGTAAAAAGATCATATATCGGACGTACTATGTCCCTATACTGACATATGCCTCGGAGACCTGAATAAATGAGCGGGCGAGACAGGCAGAAGCATTCCGGAGGAGTGTGAGATGCATGATATGGAGCAAGGATGTACCACAGAACAGCAAAAAGATCATATATCGGATGTACTATGTCCCTATCCTGACGTATGCCTCGGAGACCTGGGTTATGAAAGGAAGGGAGAAGAGCAAAATACAGACCAGTGAGATGAGGTTCTTGAGAAACAGTATTGGAGCTACAAAGATGGACAGAATAAGAAATGAGAGGACCAGATAATTAATGAAGGAGGAACCATTACAGGATGGTATAGAGAAATCTAGACTTAGATGGTATGGACATGTAAAACGAATTGAGGTGAAGATGATGCCCAGGAGGATACACGAGACGAAGTGTGAAGGAAAGAGACCGAGAGACAGGTGGCTGAAGGGGGTGGATGAAAGCGTGAAGAAGAGAGGAGAAGACTGGACAAGGGTGGAGGCTGAGAGATGGTGGGAAGACAGAAGACGTTGGAGAGGCTTGTGTTCCAAACAGACCCGGCCAGTGGCTGGAGACTGTGCAAGATGATGATGATGAAGCTTTCATATACCATTCATCCAATTGCGATGAAACTTGAGTGAGTTGTTGTGTACACTGCAGGGAAGGTTTCTGACTTAGTAAATCCATTGTATAATAGTAAGCGCACGAGTAGATTCAACAAATGAGTGACGGTGCGCGAATCGTATAATTAAAATCCCGTATGCGTTCATATACCATTCATACGATTGCGATGAAACTTGGATGAGTTGTTGTGTACACTCCAGGGAAGGTTTCTGAATTAGTAAATCCAATTTACTCTACTGCAGGTAGCATACGAGTAGTTTCAACAACTGAGTGACGGCGCGCAAATCGTTTCAACAAAGTTCTGTCTGCGTTCATATAACATTCATCCGATTGCGATGAAACTTTGATGACTTGTTGTGGTCGCTTCCACGAATGTTTCTGAATTAATATATCCACTTTACAATAGTTTAGAGGTAATCAACGGAAAAATAAAAAATTAAAATATTGTGTATCCAAAAGCACTTTAACAAACAAAATTACAACGCCAACACTTTCTTTGATTGTCGTTGCAACGCTTGCCGGGTACAGCTTGTAGGTGAATAAATTCAAAACAGTAACTGCCTCGTGCACAATCAATGCGGTCCAAGACCGGGCTGGCTTATTTTTATAACGTGGCAGCGATATATAGGTTTCTAATTTTCCTCATTAACGACCGGCTCGCTGGGTAGCCTTGTTAACATTCCATTTCTGCGGGGAGCCAGGGCTTTCTCAGCTCGAGGCACAGCGTTGTCAACTTTCCACCGTAGCCACTGAGAGGAAGCAGGGAGACTGTGCAACACTAGAGACCTGCCAAGCGGGCCGGACTCGGGACTTCACGTGGGGTGACAGAGGAAGCATACTATTGGTTAAGAACCACCAGCTATCGGTCAACAACGAACAGTCATAAATATGGTTCCTGTCGGATCGTGGTACGGCGTAACGTTTCAGTCGCAGAACATTCACGAGGAATTTGAGAGAACTATATTGTACCCTAGATGTGAGGGAGTGAGTGGCGGAAAGGGGTATAATTAGGGAACTTGCCAAGGTCAGTGCTCCTATCTAGTAGCGACCAATGGCTTCACCCAGACCGTCGTCTAACCTAGTAACGACCAATGGTTTCGTCCAGACAGTGCTCCTATCTAGTAGCGACCAATGGCTTCACCCAGACCGTCGTCTAACCTAGTAACGACCAATGGTTTCGTCCAGACAGTGCTCCTACCGAGTAGCGACCAATGGCTTCACCCAGACCGTCGTCTAACCAAGAAACGACCAACGGTTTCGTCCAGACAGTGCTCCTACCTAGTAGCGACCAATGGTTTCACCCAGACCGTCGTCTAACCTAGTTACGACCAATGGTTTCGTCCAGACAGTGCTCCTACCTAGTAATGACCAATGGTTTCGTCCAGACAGTGCTCCTACCTAGTAGTGTACCCGATAACCCGGATAGTAGGCTGTCAGATATCCGCCCCCTCAATCGGATTGCCAATAATCAAACGCGCCGGCATAGCTACATCAATGAAAATGGCACTGACAGATACTATCGAGATTTGAGTACAGCAGTTAACAAGAAATTATTGTGGAACACACCAAAATATACGGGGGTTCATACTTACCTTTACTTACCTCTTAAATTTATCTCGGGGACTGGGTTGTCAACTGGATCACTTAAAAGTATGCCCTCACAATAACCTCCACCATGATATTTAAAATGAACCATAACGAGGACGAGAAACTTTAAACTGCACAATAATTTATTTCACATAAAGAATGAATTTAACAAAATAAAACAACAAAATCCACGTGGCAATCAGAAGCCATCGTCTATATAACCATGTCCTCCTGTAGGACCTGTATACTCTACATACAATGTTTCAGCTTTCTCAAGCTCAAAATAACATAAAAATAATAATGCACTTGGAATGGAAACGGGATTTGGGATGAGACACATATAGCAATTGTTTTGCGTGTTTATACACTTCACATTTTATTTATAGCCACAAGGCTATTATGGAAACGTCCTTGGCCTCTGTCATACAGTTGTCCGGGCCAGCTGCAATGCACCTGCATCGTCAAAGTGGACTCTCCTGTCTGGTCCGCGTTAGCATATGCTTGTTACATCAGAGCTTAGCTCTTCCTTTCAAAACACGTAAATGTCCACATCTCAACTGAAATATTATCACGCAAATGTTTTAAATGCTCCATTCAAACACCAGTGGAATACTCTAACAATCCCAAATCATGTTTAATTGTTCAAGCCACTTGCTTAATTAGCGTTGTTTAGAGTATAAAAACAAAACTCCAAATGTTTATAACAAAAGTTCATTAATTATTTATGACAATTATAAGTTGTTTATAACAATGTCAAATGACAATTGAAAAATTTATATTCGCCACTCTCAATCACTTTCATTTCAAATTATTATCAAAGATATTTACAAAATTATTTACAATATTAAATATTGTTTATATTATTTATACAAGAAATACATTAAACCACACGTTTATCCGGTTGATAATTACTTAAATCGTGGTAATATAATCGACCAATGAAGGTTAGTTACATTTTAAAGTTCATATTCAGGTTTAATAAGGTTTTAATAATTATTATTATTAGTGATGGTAACCTCCATTCAAAATCGTTATCTCAAATTATTTAACACTCTTGTTAATTTTAACAGTATCTTCATATGAATAACTTTCAAAGAACCAGGACAATACATTCCGCGGAAAAATACTTCGCTTCAAAATGCACAAAATTGCATAAAATAGGCCCAGAATTCCTCATATATTTCAACATATATGGCATAAAAATCTTCCACAGTACATACAAAAATCCTCCACTTACAACTTCTTCAACATCAATAATTACTGTGGGAATCTGCTTCACTTATTCAAAGGCATTATTCATCAGCGACTTTCACATGTCCACTGAACTAACGATTATACATCCATTGTTCCTCTTTAAAAATTCTTATATTCATCAATTGTAATAATGACTGTTATTATTTAACCTTCGTGGGTTTCATTCATGAATCGATATGAAGTAAAAATTTGCCAATCACAAATAAATTTAATAGCAAATACGATTAGACACTCCTCCCTGGTCTATCAAAATTGAGATTAATATCTTCAAAGTAACGCAGTATAAAAATACTATCTTCAATCAAAGTTCATCTAAACTGCATAAATAGTCGAATAGAATACAATTAGACTGTGGAATGCAAACATTATTGTTCCACTCTATAATTGAGAAAAACTCCTATCAAATGTTCATTACTATAGTGTATTCAATAATTCGTAGTCAAAGTTCCTATTTCATAAAATTGTCTGTAATGCAACGGTAATTAGAACTGACGATAAATGTCTATGTTGCAATCATGTTCATAAAACGACTAGTATTTCCAAGATCGTCGACAAAGATAAAGATTTTAACGCTCTAAAATCTTTTAATTATTCTTCTTTCTTGAGGATGACAGAAAATTGGTCAAAGTAATTTACTGAATAGAATTACTTTAATAAAGTGACACGCTGTCTGAATTCAAATCTTCCATAGAAAATCATTAACTTTACAGTCAAATCGTGACTTCAAAAATATGCAAATTACTGAAAGAATCTAATTATCAGTCTCAACTGATCCAAAATTACTTAAGTATGCCAATGACATAACCATGTCTTAATAAATCGTCGAAAAAGGCATCAATCATCGAAGTGTACTGAGTACAGAAATATTAATCAAGAAAATGGGGCAAAAGATAGGACACAAAAATATGGGAAAATGGTTGCTCAGATATCGCTACAAGACTCAAATAATACAAGAAACGTTCACGACTACCTTATCTGTTGATTGAAGTTCTAGAGGAAAGTTTTCAAAGAAAACTGCTGTTGGTTCCATTTCACCAGCGTAAAGATGTGCTCCGACCTCGAACCTGGAATCAGCGTCCTCGGAGAATCGAACTGCTTCCTTCTCCGGAAATTGCACTGCTCCGTGTATACGAAAGACATCCTTCTGGCAAAATTCTTCTTTTTGAGCCGGGTCCACCCTGGCCTCTCTTGAAAATTCCCTGAAGTTCTGGTCGTAATTCGCCATGAAGTTTATTGCAGTTATTTCCGCAGAAATATTCATAATCGTGGAGTATGAAAATATTTCCACTGTCATTTGATATAATTCAGCGATGGATTCACGACGCATGAGTGTAGTTGGATGTTCACTACATGCTCGCTTTTGTAGAAAGACGATTAACGAAGTTCCATGCTGCTATTTCACTCCATCGATATATGTCCCAATTGCATTAAAGCCTTAGCCTTCCATCTCAACTTCTGTTATAATCATTGAAAGCACTGCAAGATTATAATGTTCCATAGTGGAATGTATCGTTGTATTACCAAACGTATTCTCCAATATCACTGTTGTAATCCACGTGTCAGCCGTAGTGTATAATGTGGAAATTTTAAAAGTGTTTCTCATGTGGCGAGAAAATCACTTTTGTTGGCAGCCTTAAAGTGCCAATATCTTTCGAAGTATAACTGTGAAATTGTTCAAATCTTCTACACACCTCAATGTTGTACTGCCCAATTGAATTATAATAAAGGCTGAAGTTAACTCTTTATATCTTATCAGGTAGAAACGTTAATGTGAGCGTTTCAACTTCACCTAGTTTCGAACAGCGTAAAATGGAACTGCTCCGTGTTCGTTCGATGCGCCGGGCTTTTACCATGCACGCTAAAGACGACTTACTTCACTGAATCACTTGAAAACGACTATAAATCACCAGAAATATATATGCGATCTGACATATGAGATCTGAGCGTATGAGAGATATGAGATCTGACATATGAGATCTGAGCGTATGAGATCTGAGCGTAAGAGAGATATGAGAGCTCCTCTATCCTGTGCACGACCTTTTATTAACTTCTTAAGGGGCGTATCCATCCCTTCCATAGCCTGTTGCTCCGTCATCGCTGAAAGTTCTAACTTTGGCTATACTTGACGGATTTTCAAATTTCAAAAACTCAAAATTAATTTCTTCAAAATTCCAAATCAATGCCATAACTGAAAATAGATTTCCACAATTCTGCATGCCAAAAGTAATTAAATATGATAGTTTCAGTAATCTCCGTCTTCTTTCCAAACTATCGTTCATTGGTTCGAGCCTTTCCTCCAATAGCGTAACTTCTTCCTTAGCACAATACCTTGTTTCCTGCGACTGCGTCGTAAATCTTAGATCTTTCTCGAACAAAATCATGACGTCACCAAGAATCTCAGCTCAACCAGCCTGCTTGCCTCAAGTCTGCGTCATCCGTGCCTACGTTATGAGTATCCACGTCACAACTATGACATCCATAACTTTACTCATATTTTCCAATACAGCCACCGTGGTCTCAATATAATTCAATTTACGGGGGCATTCTCCCTTCACCACGTTTTAAAAACAGTTGCAAATTGTTTTTAAACTCTGTGTTATGAGTATCAGAATTCACTTGAACACTAAATTGAATTATTGGCTTATTCTTGTATGATATTTCCTCTATGTTCCTTAATCATTAATCTCTTCTTCTCTGGTTTGTGTGTGGCTAATGCATTCTCTCCTTTCTACTGTCTCTTCTGTCCTGTATTTCTGTTTTCTAAGTTCTGCTGACTTGTAGAAGGACCAGGATCGATCACTACATCCTGTCTTTTCTTTTGGTTTTCAGCTTCCTTCTCTCGCAATTCCTTTAGATACTGCTGACTGTCTTTCTCTCTTTCCTGATATTTGTCGGGTGTCATAACCTGACCTTGAGAATTCTGATTTCGATTCTGGTAATTTCTATTATAGTTCCTATTGTAGCCCTGGTTATTGTAGTATCTACCTCTTCCATTATTATAATTGCCTCTATTGTTCCAGCCTCGTCTTTGCTGATATGGACGGTAACCTTGCGATCTGTTGCGAAAATAATTATTCCTATGAGGACCTACATTTTCAGTTTTTCCTTCGTCAGCGGGCTTATCAGTTTGCTGGACTTGATCCAAATAGACCGTATTGATGTCTTTGAATTCATGCCTCTGACCTTTCTGAACCACATTTGGCATTGGACTCGTGTAGTCAAGCCTTCTCAACAATTCGTCCATGCTGGTCAAATCTCTGATATTTGACGATATAATCAGTCTTCTTACTTCCACAGGCAGCATACGCGAAATAGCATCGATCAACTGCTCTGTTGACAATGGGGGTTGCAAAAATCTCAAGCGTGATAGTTGGCTCGTGAAGAAATCAGCGTACCGTGTTGGAAGAGTACCTGAATACTTCCTTGAGTATACCTCAGCTCTTAATGAATTCTGAGCTTCTATGGACCAGAATCGTTTGATCAGTGCCTCTGCGAATTCGTCAAAATGACTGAAGGTGTAGCGAAATGCTCTGAACCATTGAAGGGGTCCTCCAGCTAGAAATCTCTCTACTATCCTCATCTCTCTTTCTCTGGGAATGTGAGCTTCGATAAAATAATCTTTAAGGTTCCTGATATATTCTATCGGTGTCAGACTATCAGTATTGCTGAATTTTTGAGGTTTGTCCTCGAAGTTCCGGATGACTGTCACATTTCTCGGATATGAATCCATGTAATTTTTCCCACTATCGCGATATTTCCATTCCGGTTCAATATTCCTATCCTCATCTTCTTCCCGGAATCTGGATATACGTTCCTCAGGACCAATATCTCTCTCTTCTGTAGTAGGGTTACCTCTTCTCACGTAATTCCTGTCTTCGCAAGTCGATCCTTCTGGATCCTTATCAGTGATTTCCGTTATAACATTCCTGATCAACTCTTCTTTGTAGGTTTCCATCAGGCTAGCTTCTCCTAGTTTCAAATTCTGCAGTTTGCTCTTGGTTTCATTAACGTCAGAGACAACCTTATGAATTTGTTCCTTTAATGTTTGCACGTCCTGACCTATTTGTGTTCTATCCTCTACCTGCATTTCGGATAGCGAATCCATCCTGATACTCAAATCCTTCCTAATCTGAACTACTTCATTGTTAATGTCTACTTGTGTACTGGCAAGTTTTCGTTCAATTCGCTCCTGAATTTGATTTACATGTTCCCCACTTGACCTGTTCCATTCATCTTTCCATACCGTTACATTTGCAGTTAACATTTCCGCAATATCTACTTCGATGTCTTCCTTAAGTAACCGATTATGATCTAGAACCTGGGTTCTCATGACCTCTACATCATATTTTAGACCTGCTAAAGAAGCTGTTGTCCTAACAGACTCGTCAACTAATCGAGTTGTCAAAGCACTAATGTTACGAGTACAAAGTGTTTTTGAAGTTTCAATTTCCTCCCTAACTTTGTTAACATCAGTCTGAACTTTAGCAATGTCTACAAAAACTGTATTTACTTCTACTTGTATTTTATTGATGTCGCTTTGCATCTCATTTACATCTGTATGAATGTTGTTAATGTCTACCTGAACGTTTGATACATCGGTTCCAACATTTTTAATCTCCCTTTGAACCTCTTCTACTTTATCCTGTACAGTAGCAACATCATTTCTAACAACAATTACTTCAGCTCTAGCACATGAAATATCACCCCGGACATTAGCAACATCAAGATTCAACATAGTAAGATCTTTCTGTACCTTAGACACATCAGTTTTAACATCAGAGACATCTTTATGAATGTCACTTACAGCATTCTCGATTCCCTGGGTACTGATCTGTAAACGCAACATATCATTTTCTAAGTTTGCAGAACTGGTCTGAATAACTTTCAAATTTTCATCCATCCTAGTAGACAAATTAGCAGACAAATTACTAGCATTCTCCTTCATCATCTCCTGCATTCGACTAGTATTCCTAGCTTCCATTTCCTGCATTCGACTAGCATTCCTAGCTTCCATCTCCCTAGCACTTTCATTCATGCTAGCTTTCAAACTAGCAGACAAATTACTGGACATCTCCTCCAACATTTTCCTCATACTCTCATCTGCCATTTCAATAATATTCAATAATAAACTGCTTTAGGGACATACATCAAACAGAGCAAAATAACAACATCTGAGCAACATTTTTCACCATATATAAATTTGAGCAATTTTCTGTCTTAAATCTAACTTATAATTACCTTATACTTAACCTTCGTAGACATTTCATGTTGAAATAAACTCAAGCACATGTTCAAATTTCTTTGGTTCATTTTAAAAATATCCTAACACAAATAATTTACATTTATAATCCAAATAGTTCATTTTATCTTTAATATGACTAAACACGTCATAAGCCGGTCAAATAAAATAAGATTCCAGATCATAGGCGATTTTTCTAAGTTTCCAGCCTATTTAACCTCTCTCAAGTTGTATAAGATCTGATCTTTTCTGAGTGTAATTTTCCTAATACAACACAACATTTAATCCCTATATAATCACACTCTCAATTTCTACAATTGGCCAAGACATCTAACAAAGAATCAACCTCTTTATTTGAGTCTTCACAATCCCTTTGACATCGATAACTTGGTAATCCAATGTTATTCGAACACTCCACAAAATTGCGGTGCCAATTCTACTGCAATAACTTGGTAATCCAATGTTATTCAAGTATTCCGAACTTCGATTGTGCCAATACTACTGGCGTACAACCTGGTAATCCAGTTTTGTCAATCGAGCCCCACCTAATTGCGATGCCAATCCTACTTGGTAATCCAGTTTTGTAGAACGAGTTCCACGTTTTAGGGTTGCCAATCCTACTGTACACGATAACCCGGATAGTAGGCTGTCAGATATCCGCCCCCTCAATCGGATTGCCAATAATCAAACGCGCCGGCACAGCTACATCAATGAAAATGGCACTGACAGATACTATCGAGATTTGAGTACAGCAGTTAACAAGAAATTATTGTGGAACACACCAAAATATACGGGGGTTCATACTTACCTTTACTTACCTCTTAAATTTATCTCGGGGACTGGGTTGTCAACTGGATCACTTAAAAGTATGCCCTCACAATAACCTCCACCATGATATTTAAAATGAACCATAACGAGGACGAGAAACTTTAAACTGCACAATAATTTATTTCACATAAAGAATGAATTTAACAAAATAAAACAACAAAATCCACGTGGCAATCAGAAGCCATCGTCTATATAACCATGTCCTCCTGTAGGACCTGTATACTCTACATACAATGTTTCAGCTTTCTCAAGCTCAAAATAACATAAAAATAATAATGCACTTGGAATGGAAACGGGATTTGGGATGAGACACATATAGCAATTGTTTTGCGTGTTTATACACTTCACATTTTATTTATAGCCACAAGGCTATTATGGAAACGTCCTTGGCCTCTGTCATACAGTTGTCCGGGCCAGCTGCAATGCACCTGCATCGTCAAAGTGGACTCTCCTGTCTGGTCCGCGTTAGCATATGCTTGTTACATCAGAGCTTAGCTCTTCCTTTCAAAACACGTAAATGTCCACATCTCAACTGAAATATTATCACGCAAATGTTTTAAATGCTCCAGTCAAACACCAGTGGAATACTCTAACAATCCCAAATCATGTTTAATTGTTCAAGCCACTTGCTTAATTAGCGTTGTTTAGAGTATAAAAACAAAACTCCAAATGTTTATAACAAAAGTTCATTAATTATTTATGACAATTATAAGTTGTTTATAACAATGTCAAATGACAATTGAAAAATTTATATTCGCCACTCTCAATCACTTTCATTTCAAATTATTATCAAAGATATTTACAAAATTATTTACAATATTAAATATTGTTTATATTATTTATACAAGAAATACATTAAACCACACGTTTATCCGGTTGATAATTACTTAAATCGTGGTAATATAATCGACCAATGAAGGTTAGTTACATTTTAAAGTTCATATTCAGGTTTAATAAGGTTTTAATAATTATTATTATTAGTGATGGTAACCTCCATTCAAAATCGTTATCTCAAATTATTTAACACTCTTGTTAATTTTAACAGTATCTTCATATGAATAACTTTCAAAGAACCAGGACAATACATTCCGCGGAAAAATACTTCGCTTCAAAATGCACAAAATTGCATAAAATAGGCCCAGAATTCCTCATATATTTCAACATATATGGCATAAAAATCTTCCACAGTACATACAAAAATCCTCCACTTACAACTTCTTCAACATCAATAATTACTGTGGGAATCTGCTTCACTTATTCAAAGGCATTATTCATCAGCGACTTTCACATGTCCACTGAACTAACGATTATACATCCATTGTTCCTCTTTAAAAATTCTTATATTCATCAATTGTAATAATGACTGTTATTATTTAACCTTCGTGGGTTTCATTCATGAATCGATATGAAGTAAAAATTTGCCAATCACAAATAAATTTAATAGCAAATACGATTAGACACTCCTCCCTGGTCTATCAAAATTGAGATTAATATCTTCAAAGTAACGCAGTATAAAAATACTATCTTCAATCAAAGTTCATCTAAACTGCATAAATAGTCGAATAGAATACAATTAGACTGTGGAATGCAAACATTATTGTTCCACTCTATAATTGAGAAAAACTCCTATCAAATGTTCATTACTATAGTGTATTCAATAATTCGTAGTCAAAGTTCCTATTTCATAAAATTGTCTGTAATGCAACGGTAATTAGAACTGACGATAAATGTCTATGTTGCAATCATGTTCATAAAACGACTAGTATTTCCAAGATCGTCGACAAAGATAAAGATTTTAACGCTCTAAAATCTTTTAATTATTCTTCTTTCTTGAGGATGACAGAAAATTGGTCAAAGTAATTTACTGAATAGAATTACTTTAATAAAGTGACACGCTGTCTGAATTCAAATCTTCCATAGAAAATCATTAACTTTACAGTCAAATCGTGACTTCAAAAATATGCAAATTACTGAAAGAATCTAATTATCAGTCTCAACTGATCCAAAATTACTTAAGTATGCCAATGACATAACCATGTCTTAATAAATCGTCGAAAAAGGCATCAATCATCGAAGTGTACTGAGTACAGAAATATTAATCAAGAAAATGGGGCAAAAGATAGGACACAAAAATATGGGAAAATGGTTGCTCAGATATCGCTACAAGACTCAAATAATACAAGAAACGTTCACGACTACCTTATCTGTTGATTGAAGTTCTAGAGGAAAGTTTTCAAAGAAAACTGCTGTTGGTTCCATTTCACCAGCGTAAAGATGTGCTCCGACCTCGAACCTGGAATCAGCGTCCTCGGAGAATCGAACTGCTTCCTTCTCCGGAAATTGCACTGCTCCGTGTATACGAAAGACATCCTTCTGGCAAAATTCTTCTTGTTGAGCCGGGTCCACCCTGGCCTCTCTTGAAAATTCCCTGAAGTTCTGGTCGTAATTCGCCATGAAGTTTATTGCAGTTATTTCTGCAGAAATATTCATAATCGTGGGGTATGAAAATATTTCCACTGTCATTTGATATAATTCAGCGATGGATTCACGATGCATGAGTGTAGTTGGATGTTCACTACATGCTCGCTTTTGTAGAAAGACGATTAACGAAGTTCCATGCTGCTATTTCACTCCATCGATATATGTCCCAATTGCATTAAAGCCTTAGCCTTCCATCTCAACTTCTGTTATAATCATTGAAAGCACTGCAAGATTATAATGTTCCATAGTGGAATGTATCGTTGTATTACCAAACGTATTCTCCAATATCACTGTTGTAATCCACGTGTCAGCCGTAGTGTATAATGTGGAAATTTTAAAAGTGTTTCTCATGTGGCGAGAAAATCACTTTTGTTGGCAGCCTTAAAGTGCCAATATCTTTCGAAGTATAACTGTGAAATTGTTCAAATCTTCTACACACCTCAATGTTGTACTGCCCAATTGAATTATAATAAAGGCTGAAGTTAACTCTTTATATCTTATCAGGTAGAAACGTTAATGTGAGCGTTTCAACTTCACCTAGTTTCGAACAGCGTAAAATGGAACTGCTCCGTGTTCGTTCGATGCGCCGGGCTTTTACCATGCACGCTAAAGACGACTTACTTCACTGAATCACTTGAAAACGACTATAAATCACCAGAAATATATATGCGATCTGACATATGAGATCTGAGCGTATGAGAGATATGAGATCTGACATATGAGATCTGAGCGTATGAGATCTGAGCGTAAGAGAGATATGAGAGCTCCTCTATCCTGTGCACGACCTTTTATTAACTTCTTAAGGGGCGTATCCATCCCTTCCATAGCCTGTTGCTCCGTCATCGCTGAAAGTTCTAACTTTGGCTATACTTGACGGATTTTCAAATTTCAAAAACTCAAAATTAATTTCTTCAAAATTCCAAATCAATGCCATAACTGAAAATAGATTTCCACAATTCTGCATGCCAAAAGTAATTAAATATGATAGTTTCAGTAATCTCCGTCTTCTTTCCAAACTATCGTTCATTGGTTCGAGCCTTTCCTCCAATAGCGTAACTTCTTCCTTAGCACAATACCTTGTTTCCTGCGACTGCGTCGTAAATCTTAGATCTTTCTCGAACAAAATCATGACGTCACCAAGAATCTCAGCTCAACCAGCCTGCTTGCCTCAAGTCTGCGTCATCCGTGCCTACGTTATGAGTATCCACGTCACAACTATGACATCCATAACTTTACTCATATTTTCCAATACAGCCACCGTGGTCTCAATATAATTCAATTTACGGGGGCAGTAGCGACCAATGGTTTCGTTCAGACAGTGCTCCTACCTAGTAGCGACCAATGGCTTCACCCAGACCGTCGTCTAACCTAGTAACGATCAATGGTTTCGTCCAGACAGTGCTCCTATCTAGTAGCGACCAATGGTTTAGCCCACACCGTCGTCTAACCTAGCAGTGACCAATGACTTTGTAACTGCTACAGTGGCAGCCACAGCTACCATGGAGTGAAGACAGACAGAGCCCGTGTGCTATTTTGGAGGTACTGTACCGGACTTGTGGGGGGCAGATACTGAAGAGTGCAATTAAATTGAACTAAAATTAATTTAGGAACATTTGAAATTCACGACCAAACCTCGTACTAGGACACATGTGACTTCATGCGCATTTGATGACACACTTTGAAACCTTGTAGAAAAGAGTTACAAAGCTGCGATTCGGGCACTAAATCAAACAATGGAACATCAACATCCATACGTCATTCGCGATGCCATGAACTACTATAGAATTCCCCTGGGCGGCTTCGGTGGCGTAGTCGGTAGCATGCTGAGCTTCTATGCCCAAGATAGCGGGTACAAACCCGGCCGAAGCAGTCTGATATTTTAAAAGCGTTAAAAAAATTAATGAAAGAGCTAGGTTGAGAATTCTTTTAGTTAGTCTGTTATTGTCCATTCTAATAATATGTCTGTAAAATTTCAATCGTCTTTTCCGAAAAGTGTGGGAGATTTTTTCACAGTGACTATATATTTCCTGAGATGATTTTCCCTCCATATTCCCTCTAAACAAACTGGGCCAAAAATGTTTCGTAACATTTTCCTTTCTTCTTTCTCTATGTCTTTGGTTAAAGAACCACCACCAATGATTAAAGTCTCCGATGCATAGAACGCTTCAGGGTTGATTACTGTATTATAGTGTCTAAGTTTTGCTCTCCGAGATACTGATTTTTATTATACCTGTTCCAAGTGATCCTGTATATCATTATTATTAATCTTTGTAAAAGGTCCCTAGGATTTTCTTTGGTGTTTAAATCTCAGGACTTTGAAAGACGGCCAAACCATAATATGTTGGCTTCTTCCTGGTGATAAAGAAGAATGAATTCGTAATACATGTGCAATTTCTTCTTTTTTACCATTAACTTCACCACAAGGGTGACGCCAATTACAACCTAGCCTTAACGCACCTTCACGTACAGGCCACAAGTGTAGAGGAAAGTCGCCATATACGGGGAGGTTTCATTATATAGGGAAATAGTATTTTGTCATTTAGTAGATGCTGTAACCTTGCGGTGAATACGTAAAATTTTTGTCCATGTGCTGTGTGGGTAACGCACGAAGTTGCCGTTAAGGTGCGTATACACTTGCGCGCCGCGCCGCTCGCGCGCAGCAAGTTCGCTACATTAGTACGGGGTTTCGAAGCTGCGCGCGCGCGGCGCACGACGATCTATCTCCTGTCGGTTTTTTACACGCGCACTTTGAGTGTTCGCAGTTCAGATTTGGACGGGATTGTGAGAAGTTCGTTGTTTCTCGCGCGCATCTGATTGCAATATCTGTGCGTATTGAGTGGTGATAATGGAGTGGTCAGACGAATCTGTGATAAAATCTTCGATGCTTATCGCAAAAAGCCTCTTCTGTGGGATCCTCAACATAAGGATCATTTTAAGAAACCAATAGACTAAAAGAAGATGCCTGGAGGGAAATAGGAGCTGAGATGGATATATCTGTGGACCAACACAAGAAGAAGGTGATAGATATCTCTGCTGTCTTCCTACCGGCGTGAGAAAAGTAAAATAAATCGCAGGGCTGAAATACGTATCTTCTTTGGAAATGTGGGGTCCAATCTTCTGCAGCAGATTCTCAAAGTCAGAAGGTGACATTCGAGTAAAATTCTTATACTGGCCGCTAATTTCTCGTGACTTCAAGTCCATCATTAATTCCGCACCATTCCTTTTTTTAAACATGTCAGTGTGCCGCCAACGTCGTCGTAGTTTCTTTTTCTTTTACAAACGTGCCATTAAAACAGCCGCACCACTCATCACCGCAATCGCGAGGTTTTCCTCGTGGGGCGGAGACATGATTATATTTTCCACACTCCAAATTGACTAGTGCATGTTCGTGGGTTTCCTATGGATCGCGAGAGGTTCGTTTAAATAATAATTCTGGTCGAGCAACACACGCGCCGCGCATGCACCGCGCGCAGTGCGCGGCGCGCAAGTGTATACCCACCTTTAGCTGCGCATCATAGCGAGTTCATAGTCCCCTAATGTGGGAACCCCATATTACGATCTATTGAATGTAATGGAATAGTTCAGGTCTCACTAAGTGGCATATCACTTATTTTAGATGCCGGGAAGGAAGAAATGGGCTGGTGAGTTGTTTTGGTCGTGCGTATATGAAGGCAGCTACTGTTGATAATGTAGGAGGGTTCCGTAAATTTGGGCTTTATCCGTGCAATAACAATATCTTCCAGGACCATGATTTTCCGAACCTCTCAGTAGAGGTACAACATGGAAACTAGATCTTCTCCAAACGAAAGAGGTGACATTTCACCAGAGGTCTCAACATCTTATTAGTGAGGGGGAAGGGGGAGGGGAGGGCGGGTAGTCCACTAGTTCGAGCTGCTGAGATCCTTCCAATCCCAAATTGGCTGCTAATAGGGGAAATGGATTGCGTGCTGGAGCAGCAGAGTTAATAAACAAAGTTCTCTCTGAGTGTTCGTGCCTTCCCTCGTGCCCCACACTCGCCCTGAAGAGGCACAGACAGATGTAAACAGTTGGCAGCGCACTCACATTACTACCCGACCAGCGAATTGTTACCGGTGGCGGAAATAGGAAATAATGCGCTCCGCCCAGCCACACGCCTGCGATGGACGTTACTTGTGTGCCTGATTCATGCTGAGCCGTGCGCTGTGCGGTGTGTTCTCATTGTAGCCTATGACTGTATATGAGTCCCTCCCCTTGCCCCGCAAGCCGCTCGCTGCAGCCATAACGAGGCGAGATGTCGTAATGTATACACAACAGCTGTGCTCTCCTTCTAGCGGTAACAATTCCCTGGTAGTGTAGTAATTCAAAACAGAGTGCTGGGCTTACGCATTGTGTGTAGAATCAGAGACAGGTTGTTTTGTTTGGAAGTTCGGCAACAGGAAACTAGGACTGTTATTAACTTACAATATTCATTTTTGTATTTTTGTACTATTTAATAATTTTATTAATGCAGCCAATGGCCATGTACTTTTCTTTTCAGGACGGGTCAGGGAAGGGATATAGGAAGGAAATCGGCCGTGGACCTATTGAAAAGAACCGTCCCGGCATTTGCTGGTGATGAAAATATCAGAGGGTATTATTATTATTATTATTATTATTATTACTATCAATCTTGATTGGTCAGATTGGACCACTTGAGTCGTTCCACAATCACTTCATCTTTGAAAATAGTACTGCTTGGTTCTTGCGCTCATTCCAGTACTTTTTCATTCATTCAGATCGGGATTTTCTCAACTCATCTGAAATCTCCATAGGCTTTATATATGTCATTTCTGCAGAAAATTTGTAAGTTTTAAGAATGGTGTAAATATTATTTTTCTCCTCGGCATCTGTTATCTTGAGTCCAACTGCTTTGAGATCTTGTTGGATTTCTTGGATCCATTTTCCTCCAGTTTTCTTTCCTAGATTTCTCATCACTAGTTGGCGTACAATTCTGTTTTCTGGAAGTCGTAAGATGTGAAAAGATATGAAATTCTTTTCTTCTTCATTGTGCTGGTGATTGGATCAATCTCACGATAGACAGTTTCATTTGAGAGAATCCTCCACACTCCCTCAACCTGATACTTTTTATTTATGCACGTTCTAATGATTCTTCTTTCCGTTTTGAGGAGCTGATCAGTTCCTTGTTCATATTTAATTTGGAACAGAGTTTCACAAGCATAAGTGGTTTCAGGGAGAGTTTCAGTTTTATAATGTTGGATCTTAGTAGCTATTGATAGGCATTTTTAGTATATGTTGACCAGGTTAGAGATTGTGCCTTTTCATTGTATTTGTTCTATTTATCCAAGTTACTTTTTCTTTTAAGTTATGTATGATAATTTCTCCTAGGTACTTAAATTGAGGAACTAGGTTAATGTTATGATCATTTATATAGACTTCATTTATATCTAAGGGTTTCATAGGCATGATCAGTTTTCTCAAAGGATATCTGTAATCCTATCCCTTGAGCAATTTCCTGGAGACTAGTGATCTGAGTACAAACCTCTTCCTTGTCTAGTTCTAAAAGAGCCAAGTCATCTGCAAATCCTAAGCAGTTTATTTTTATTGATGGTTTTGTTCCAATTTTGATCTTAGGAGGGTTTTCCTTTTGCCAAACCTTCATGATGTAATCAAGAGCCATATTGAAAAACAGAGGGGATAATCCACCACCTTGTCTGAGACCGGGTTTTACTGTGAAAGCTGTGGATATTTCTCCCCTAAATTTAACCTTAGAATTTGTGTTTGTTAATGTTAATTCAATGATTTTTATCAATTTTGGATGGAGACTGTATGATCTGAGGATTTTTAGCAATGCCAGTCTATGCAAACTATCACAGGCTTTCTTGAAATCTGTAAAAGAGATAAAGAGTTGCTTATTTCTGTTTTTGCAATATACGATTATTAATTTCAGGCTAAGGATTTGGTCTGGACAACTTCTGTAAGAGCAAAATCCTCCTTGATATTCTTCAAGTTGTGGTTCCATAATGTTTTTAATCCTGTTGTAAATTATGCCAGAGAAAATTTTATATGTGCAGTCCAGAGGGGTAATTCCTCAGTAGTTATCTGGGTTCGTTTTGTCTCCTTTCTTAAATAATGGATGGATTATTCCTATGGTCCAGTGTGCAGGAATTTCTTCAGTAATCCACATTTTAACTAGATGTTGATGAAGATTCATAATCGCAGGTTTACCAGCATTTTTCCAGATTTCTGCAAAGATTAAGTCTTTGCCACAAGTTTTGTAATTTTTTTGTTCTTTAATTGCCAGTTCTACTTCATTGATGTTTGGAGGATTTATTAAATCAGGTGAAGTTAAAATAGGTGTATCAGTGTTTACTTGCAGGGTTTCCGGTAGATCATCACAATTTAACAGTTTCTCGAATGCTTCTGCAAGGATCTCTGTATTTTCTTGGTTAGAATGTCCTAACTTCCCTGTTTGATTTTTTAACTTTTTCAATTTTTTTAGATATTTACCAAATGTTTTGTAATAATCTCGAGATGTTTTTTTTCTTGAAATCGTCTTCTATCTTTTCCAGTGTATTTTAAGACGATTACGTTTCGTTTGTCTGATGATGATGACGATGATGATGATAATTGTTGTTTTAAGGGGCCTAACATCGAGGTTATCTGCCCCTGATGAAATGAAATGGCGTGCAATGAAAGGATGAAGATAAAAAACAGCTCACTGCCATGGATGAAACGAAAATGGTTTAGATAAAATAGACAGTGAGCCCCAACAACTATGCCTTATGTAGCAGGGAAAATACTTACAAAAAGGAACTCAGATTAAAACTACTCACCAAATGGAGAGCGGTAATACGTTCATAAGGGAATTTCGAAAGAAAATACTCACAAAAGGAATAGATTGAAAAATACGCACAAAATGTAGGTTAAGTCCAAAATACGTACAAAATGCAACGTACAGTCGAAATACCTACAAAATGCAAGTGAAATCAAAATACAAAATGCAAATGAGATTGAAAATACGCACAAAATGTAATGGAGATTCAAAATATCCACAAGATTGCAATTGAGACTTAACTAGCTACTTGAACAAAGCGGGGTAGGTTGAAAATACAAAATGCAATTGAAATTGCTTACAAAATGTATGGTAGATTCAAACTTCTCATTAGGATGGACAATACTTACAAAATGCAATTTAGATTGAAAATAATTACAAAATGTAATTTAGATTCAAAATACCCACAAAATTGCAATTGAGACTTAACTGCTTGAACAAAGCGGGGTGGGTTGAAAATACAAAATGCAATTGAAATTCAAAAAAGTCACAAAAGCCCCGGCCCGGATATTGAAAGACTTACTAAAAAGAAATTTAGATTGTCAATCCTTACAAAATGCAAATGAAATTGAAAAACACTCACAAAAAGCAATCTAGATCGAAAAGACTTACAAAATGCAACGTAGATTAAAAATACCTACAAAAAATCGCTAAAAGGGAATTTAGATACACGGGGAACCAAGTAACAAAAACAGTGCGGGAATCTGAAAGAGAAAAGGAAATATCAGGAAAAGAGGAGAGGGGAGGGGAGAGAGGAGAGGGTCCGCCCCAAAGGGAAGGGACAAAAGGGGAAAACGGATCCAGCTCAGGAATCCCTCGGCGTCGCCAACTCCCGAACTCACCAGCCGTGAGCCCCTGAGGGTGTAGCATTAGCTAGGGTGCACCAGAAGTGGTGGGGCTACATACACCCTGCCTCCTTAAGGGCCTTGAGCACAAGGTAGGAGGTAAAAGGAAAAGAAAAAGAAGGCTGACCCCTCACAGAAATAGGGTGTCAGGAAAGATGAGACAAGGGCCAATTAAGGCGGGAAAGGAAGAGACTCCCTAGGCCTCGGATACCCTAATACCGTCGGGGTCGGAAGAGAACAAGAGTTGACCAAGTGAGGTCGACAGGAAAGAAGACGGAGAGGAGCCCGGCACAAGTAAGTGGAAGCAATGCCGGACTCAGCTCGGGCCCCGTGGTCGCCAACCCACGCCCACTAGAAGTGAGCCCCTGGGGGGGGGGGGTTGTCTGATGATTTTATGGGTTAATTTTCTTTGTCTTGTTCTAAATTTGATTCTTCTGACTTTAAAGGAAGGAAGCTTGTAGTTTAACGTGACCGTTAATCTAGAGATCATGAGCCACTGGACCTCCTTTTTACGTGGAATCCGAACCACAGGACGTGGCATTTCACTTCGAAAATCTCACATGCATTGACCGGGAATCGAACCCGGACCGCCTTGGTGAGAGGCATACACTTCTGACTTTACAGCTTGATGTTTTATCCATGCTTGGTGTCTTTTCTCCATTGCTTGATCACAATCTATATTCCATCATTCATTTTTTTCCCTTGGATTTATTGGTGCTAACTCCTCTACTATTGATTTTAATTTAGTGATTAATTCGTCCAATGTTTTAGTGTTGAGAGATTCTTCCCCTGTTCTTTCACAGTACTCTATATTTTTTATTAAGGTAGATGGATCAAATTTCCTCCTAGTGTTATTATTAGTGTTTTTCTTGGCGATTGGAGTTAATTTCATTTTGATCTTTACCTAACACATAGTGGTCTGATCCTGAGTCAACTCCCCTTAGAACCTTAACATTGTGAATTTCGCGATGGTGAAATTTATCCATGCAGACATGATCCAACTTACATTCACCCCTTCTGAAGTCAGGATGTTTCCAGGTTTTCAATTTATGGGGTTGTCTTTTAAAACATGTTGATTTAGAGGTTAATTTGTGGTTCCTACAAATTTCGACTAATCTTTGACCATTTTTATTATTATTATTATTATTTATTTACCAAAAATTGTGCCTACAATTTATGGACGGCAGATAGAGAAAGGGCAAGCCCCACATACACAGCAGTGTTCGTTATGTGCTGTCCATTTTCCAATGATATCTCTATATCTTCTTTCATGTCCTAGTTGCGCATTGAAATCACCAAGTCAACAAAAACAACAAAGTCAACCCCTGGCACTATCCAGCCCATGACGGGCTAAGGCCGACCAAGCGACCGCTGCCCAGCCATTTGGCCTGCAGATATTGGGGTGACGCGTGATCAGCGCGTCGGGTCCCCTCGGCCGTTAATCTTGGTATTCGTGATCGGGGCGCTGTCTCACTGTCAGACAGCTACTCAATTTTCCTCACGAGGCTGAGTGCACCCCGTTCCAACCCTCTCGTCATTTTTAAAATCCCTGACGGAGCCGGGGATCGAACCCGGGGCCTCCGGGTGAGAGGCAGGCGCGCTACCCCAACACCACGGGGCCGGCATTGAAATCACCAAGGAGAATTTTAATGTTTGATGAAGGGATATTTATTAAAGTTTGATCCAAAAGATCCCAGAATTTTTGTACTTCTTCTCTGTCCTTAATGGTGTTTTTTTAAGCGTTAATAAATTGTATATGTTTGATTTGCCGATTTCAAAGTTAGGATTGTAAGTCTGGAGGATTGAGATTTAAATTCTGTTATCGAGTCAATGATTCTGAGATCTACTAAGAATCCATTTCCAAATTGTGGACAATTTTTATTGACCCATTTTCCTGGAATTCCTTTATATAGTTTGTATCCTTGTGATTCCAGATGGTCTTGATCACTATTTCTAATTTCCTGAAGGGCCATAATTAGAGGGTATTACAACATAAAACGTGCCCATATTTGTAATATACATAGTATATCCCCTGAAGTTTACATTGGTGATAAAACCAAAATTATTCCGTTCCTTCTTATAACTCATGTGAGCCCTATAAAAAAAACTCCCCATATTTGGCGACTTTCCTCTTCAAACAACCCCTTAACGCAATCCCGGCAAGTATGGACACCAGACTAAAGACATATGGGCCCTCGCCCTCGCCCTCCAAACCGAGATCTCCAACGCGTGAACAAAAACATGCTTCGATGATTATCCCAGAGTCTCACCATACTCTAGATGAAAGCGAAAGGTAATAATAATAATTATTAATGTTATTGGTTTTACGTCCCATTAAACTATGTGGCTTTTAGAGACGCCTGGGTGCCGGAAATATGCCCCAAAGTGGATCAATACCGTGCCAGGAAATCTACTGACACGGCTCCCTCGTATTTGTGCACCCTCAAATACCAAGTAACTGCGCCAGGATTCGATACTGCAACCCTAGACAAAGCAGGCGAGAACCTTGCTGCTGCACCACGCAGCCAGTCTGTGAATGGTAGAACAAGCACGAAAAGGTATACATAATTACCCAAATGATAAGATGCATATAACACCGACTTATATGGCTGTTCGACGACATATATACAGTTCACAAAATAATGACCCTTTGATGTAATGTTGGTTGGTTGGTTCCTCAGTTTTGGGGCTGCGACAACGTGGTCATGTAGCCCCGTGTACTTTGGGTATGTGTAGAATCCGTCTGATAATCGGTGTTAATTGTGATGGCTATATTAGCGTGTGTTATCTGTTTTTAATTCAAGTAACCCGACCGAAACCGTCGGATTTTTTAAGAGCGTTAAAAAATCCCTCAGTATGCCTTCCTTCGGAGGGGAAGTAAAGCCGGCGGTCCCATGTCATAGATTTAAGGCATGTTAAAGAACCTTCCATTAATTGCACCTGTGTGAAGCTAAACTGGATAGGTTAAGAATGTAAACAAAGCTCTTAGGTTTCTACGTTCGTTGCCAAGAGCCGAATGTGGTGGCGTCTAGTAGCTAAGTTCTGAACTTGGCCTAGTAGTCATTGACGGTGGCGGTTGGCGGCAAAAGTAGGAACTATTTGAAAAATTCTAAGTTGCAGTACTTAAACTAAAAAACAGATAACACACATTAATACGGTCATCACAATTAACACCGGTTATCAGACAGATTCTACACACACCCAGAGTAAACGAAACATTTTTGGCCCAGTTAGTATAGAGGGAATATGGAGGGGAAAATCATCTCAGTAAATATATAGTCACTGTGAAAAAATCTCCCACACTTTTCGGAAAAGACGATTGAAATTTTACAGACATATTATTAGAATGGACAATAACAGACTAACTAAAAGATTTCTCAACCTAACCCTTTCATTAAAAAACAAGAACAGCTGGCTTCGTGAAATTGAAACATCTCAGAAGACATTGTACAGGACAGAAATTTCAGAACCAAAATTGACAATCACCAATTGGGAGACAACCCCAACATCAGAGCCGCTATAACTTGGACAGATGAACGAAGGAAGAAGCTTAGCGAGAGGATGAAGAGATTTTGGGAGGAAAAGAAGGCCAACACATCAGCTAAGCAGGTTCAACCGTGCTCCTGAGTAGGGCATAACGATGTAAAAAACAAACAAAAAAAGATATACTATACAGTATATATGCCATGTCTGTTTAACTTCCATGATGCCAATGATCCTTAATTTTATCCTAAAGGGGTTCTTTAGCATGCCAATACTTTTACTAATGTGGGTCTCTTCTAATTATTCATCCTCAAATAAATAACAATCAATTGCATTGGGATCGATCCCATAATCACAGGTGCATTCATTTAAAAAAATTCTTACAAACCGGTCTGTGTGGAAGTTTTGTAAAATGATGTTGTACCCTTGCAGTAAATGAAATGTATAGAAACTGAGAACTGCGAACACCTTTTTTGTGTTTTGGAGCAGTGGACGGGGATGTGGTTCGGATAGCTACAGTAGGCACTTGGACCAGGGTCACATGACTGCGCTGCTTGAATTTTCGCATTTCAGTAGCCCCGTGTAAACAATGTTTTTCAAATGTTGAGTGATATTTTCAATTATGCCAAACCCTACTTAATTTTCCATTTCAGATCCAAATGTTGCCACAGTCAATTGGCAGTGCTATATTAACATATGTAGGCCTAAATGACAATACCCTAGAAATATTGAAGAAGATAAATCCTTTTTGGTCCAACTTGGTTGATGAAACTACTAAAGAAATGGAGACCCGTGATATTATTGATGCTTCTCTTCGTCAGTTGAAGGTAAGTAGACATACGTGTTGTTTACTAAACTTCCTAGATCCTAGCTGTACAGCAAGAATGTCATAATTCTCAATTCCAGCACTATGCGGTGGCTATTCTCACAGCGGACGTTACGTCACGATCTCTCCTTAGCGCTGCCTGGTGGCCGTAGTTCGATCCCTGTCACATACTCTGTCGGTGTGTTAAGACTGGGTGTTGCGCCAGTGAGTGAATCGTATTCCTTTGATTTCAGTATAGGTCGCCAAATGTCACTTAAGGGGGCTCATAGACCGTCAGTGGAAATTTTCGCATACAGTTACGAATCATATCATAGCTTCACTAATATGTAACATAGAGTTATGAAAACTGACATCCTATAGTAAATACATAGAGCTTTCATGTAATTTAGAGAGAGGAACAGTAGGCTATATAAAGTATTTCGTGATTTATTGGAAAGATCATATTCGTGATATTTTTAACTCCGTGAATCACAAAAAACACGATTTAACAAGAAATACCAGTCTGAATGTTTTTTTTTCATGTAAAGTAAACGCATAAATACCGAGGATGAACCACTATGAATGTTATACCGGTATTGTAAATAGTATATTTTTAATATTAAATTTTTATTTAAAAAAATGAACAGTTCTTTTGTTTAATTTTCCAAGTACCGGTACCGTATATCTCAATTATTTTTAAGATACTTTCATGAATGAGGTTAATCATCTAAGGATCATAGGTTGGAATGTATTTGCTGAGTTTCATCCAGTTTCATCACATGGTTCACGAGATATTGTGTTTTCCCTACCACAAGACAAACTTTCGGGAAAACAGCTTTGAATATTCAACACTCCATTGACCGATAGGTGCATGGTCTCAAGCAATACGCTATATCTCTGCCAAAACGCTGAATTTAGTTATAAAACTTAACAGATATACTGAGAAAGATATTGTCTTTAATTTAAATTTAAAAGAAAAAAATATTAACATCTGATGGTGTATGAGACCCCTTAAGTGATATCCATCATCCCTATTCATATTGATTGGACGGCACTATACCTCTGCAGCTTCAGTCAAAAGCCGTGGCAAATAACCAGGTTAATTTTTAGAACTTTTGCATCAAAGTTACTGTTGTGTCTTGTGGAGGTGGCATTACCACATCGTGGAGTGCAGTCGTAACTGTCCGCCTCATAAAGCTGCCACGTGGTAGCCTAAGTAATTATGAATCTTCGATAACAATAGGACGTGGTGTACCAAACATTTTAGTGTACATGACCTGTATCGTAGCAAAAGTGTTATTAGAAGAACGGCACTTTAAATATGTCATCCATTTATTCACTTATATACTATGTCAATGTATTGAGCCCGTAAGGCTCATGCCCGATGCTACTTTTTATTGATGTTATGATGGACTACAGCCAAGATGGACTACAACAGCTTTCAACTTGCTCCAATCTAATTTTTATGACTTGGGAAGTGAATATTCATACTCTAGGTACAGGAACTAACTATTACAGAAGGCAATGGACATACATTTTAAATTTATTTAACTTACGGGTATTATCTACACATTTGGGATGCATTGGAAATGAACAGCTTTTATTCCAGGATTTTTCGTCATATTTAGAATATTAATTGGCATCGCAGAAAGGTGAAACATTAATTTAGTCACTACACGACTCAAGATTTGAACCGGGGAAGGATGTGCGATTTACTGCACCAACACTTATGATTTTGTTACCGCATGAAGGCAGGTGCGCATTTGAATTGTGCTATTAAAAGAGTGGCTGAAGCAATCATAAGAAATCTGATATTTGTGTGAGAATTTCACAGTGAACTGTAATTGTTTTAGACACATAGGAGGCTGTAATCAGGAGGTATAATATTTTCGAGGAATGGCGAAAATTGACTTTTTTTTTTTCATGAAGTCAAACTAAGGACTTGTGACTAGCACATGGTGCACGAGTGAGAAATCGAGAAAGTGCCACGAAGTGAATTATTTATTTATTTATTTATTTATTTATTTATTTATTTATTTATTTATCGTATGGCCTTTAGTGCCGGGAGTGTCCGAGGACATGTTCGGCTAGCCTGAGTCTGTAGCTGCTTCCAGCGGACACCCGTAGGGTGAGCTACAGGTTCCGTTCAATTTCAAGTACTTCCAACTTTCGCTACCAGATATCAATGATACCTAGTGGTGAATGTTGGAACTTTGATGGAGCGTTCCGACAAAATCTAACCTAACAATTTAGCTTCCCACAAGTTTAGTCTGTGCCATAAATCTATGACATGGGACCGCCGGCTTTACTTCCCCTCCGAAGGAAGGCATACTGAAGGATCTTCAACACTCTTTAAAAATCCGACGATTCCGGCTGGGTTTGAACCCGCTATCTTGGGCAGAGCAGTTCAGCATGCTACCAACTACGCCACAGAAGCTACTTCACGAAGTGAAACAACATATTCAGAGTGAAAATAATAATCTTTATAACGAGTTAACGTTAGTTCTGGAAAAACTGTATTTTTCAGGTATAAGATTACGCTGATTTTGAACGATTTTTGAAACACATGGTATTAAATTCAGTAAGCCACGTTATACAAATAACGTCTGGAATCTGTGGCGGAAGTGAAAAGGCAATTATGAATACAATCCGCTAAAGTGTAGAATCAGTGAAATAATTTGCGAGTACATAACATTTCAAGAATAAATTCAGTGGTAGAATATTTTTCATCTACATGATCAACTTAGCTACACCAACCGGCCACATGGCTGCTACTCTTTCCAAACTTGAGATGGAAGACAGTATGGAGTAGACGAAAATGCTTGAGAGACGCTAATATTGGGAGGCACACGATGAGACACAGAAAATGGCATTGTTCTGCTCGAAGAGCCGAGTTAAAGTCCGATTCTACGACCGAGGCTCAAACCTTGTGGAGCCGACATCGATACTGATGTGAGTTTTGAAACGATTTTTCTGTTAAATGGTTAAGTGTTGTAGATTAGACTATGTGACCGAACCCACTGCACAATTGATAGGCAGGGGCGGTTTGAGTGGAGGGGGGGGGGGGTATTTTCTCAGTCGGCAAATACGACATCAGTCGGCAGTCTGCAAATCCTGAAGAAAGGTAGGAAGATTGTAGTTTAACGTGACCGTTAATCTCGAGATCGTAAGCCACGGGACCTCCTCTTTACGTGGAATCCGAACCACAGGACATGGCATTTCACATTGAAAATCTCACATGCATTGACCGGGAATCGAACCCGGTCTGCCGTGGTGAGAGGCCAACAGCTTGACCGCTGCACCACCACGCCCCCTAAATCCTGAAGAAGTCGTAACATTTCCCAAAACAGCATTTAAGAAAGCAAAACGGGGCAAGGACATATGCGATTTGGTCCGATTAAAAAAATATATGGAGATATAATACTGACAGTCGGCATTTTTACCGACAGTTGGCACAAATGGACGCCCCAATAATTTCGTACAGCCATGCAATAGCCCAGTGCGGCAAGAGGAAGAGTCGGCAACATAACAATTTTAAAAGTTTCACTTCCAGTCCTCGGTGCACCGGCTGCCACTTGCCATTTCGTTTCTTTGTATGGAAACTGAAGAAAGAATGACAGATGAGGAATATGGGACCAGGGACAAGGGATGAACTCATCGGCACGTTCCTGGGTGGGTGTAACATCCCGCGTTCATTATGCAGAGCGACTCAGGTTCACAGCGAAGCGAGCCCAGCATCTGTGCCATGCGGCTAGACAAAAGGTGTTGGTGAGCGCATTGTTAACTTCAGGTCAAGCCAACTCAGATATCCGCGCTAGTGTGAAAAAATTGACAGGTTTATGATTCCAAGGTTCCTAAATGGGTCGGGTGCTCACTATCGTCAGTGCAGTGGTCACCGAGAATGAGTGAAAGCAGTCGTTCCTGAACCAGCAACTTTTACAGTGATAACTAGGTGCAAATACAGTGGCTGTGGGATGTGAGTTTTCGCCGGCACGGAACATTTTCACGGAGCATCGCGTACCCATCAAACGTAATAGTACATTATGCAACGAGCCTATAATGGCTATAATTAAGACACGAGTATTTTTTATAAAACGAGCGTATGCGAGTTTTATAATTTCCATACGAGTGTCTTAATTACCATTATAGGCGAGTTGCATACGACTGTTTATGTTCGACGATAATTATAACTTTATTATATGTTTTAACATAAATATTCATAAATATCTGTTGAGAGTCAGCTACTGGAATTTTGTGATCGCAGAGCGAGCGTTGGGTGTTATATCTCTGCCTTTCAAGAGCTTTGAACGACCGACGCATGCGCTCTGTGTGTTTGCAATGCCATATGCAAACCATATGTTTACATCTGCCGTCCCTCAGTAATATTGTCACCGGTGTCAGTTGAAGACAATGCGCTGTGTAGAAATTAGGGTTGGTGATTTTAAGGTACAGTGCTATTTCTTGTCTCATATTCGCCAGTTTATTTACGCGAACATATGGACGGTGGGTATTCCATATCGGTAATTTATTATAGTTCGATGTTGTGTTTATGTCCGACATGTTGGATTTTGAGCGCATGCGCGAAGTTATCGTCACCTAATTGGTCAATGAACGAGTTCTGATTGGCTGGAGAAACTGTATCATAATGGAAAACAGTGTTATAATGACCATCATTATGATACAGTTATCTGACACATAATAGTGAGGGTCGAACATAAATAATAATAATAATAATAATAATAATAATACAATAATTATATGCGCATTTTCAGCCATGTTTATGTTCAATGGTGTTAACAAGAAAAAATGCCCGATAAATCCATAAAAGTCGACCTTTTTGGGGGGGAATTTGTTCTCTTTTAAGCCATCCTTTTTATTTAAATAAAACTTACAGAGTTTTTTAAAACTCAGTGAAAAGAAAATCGGGGTGGTGTGGAGGAGATAACTCTAAGTAACTTTGTCGAAGGAACGAATATCCGGAAAAGCACCCCTGCGACGCTCGACGTCTTCAAAGGGTTGAACATAATGCCCATCGGGTAGCTAAGGTATAATTAAAATCAAATTAAATCTTTGCGGAATGGATAGAGTATCGTGGGTAAATTTCGTTATGGCGACTTTTCCTGTAGCTCGTTAGGTTTAGGTGCTTAATATTGAACCCGAGGAGGTTATGCTGACTGGAATCGAACGTGGTTCTCAGAGACTGTGATCTCAGTATAAAGGTTCCACCAGGGAACGAACCCGAAGTCTGTGGAGGGAGTTTCATTGTAAAAACCCCTAGAGAGAAGTGTATATTAAATCACTGGTGTGATTTCAGTTGCAGTGACATTATTTATTAAAAATAATGCAGGGAAATTGAGCAGAATACAGTATTATTAGACTACTTGGTGTAGGCTATATGGGGCTTGAAGCACTGCAAGTGCAGAGTTGACATTTTACAAATAGGCCCAGAATTGTGGGAGTTGTTCAGTGGAGCCAAGTCAATCATTCTGACCTCATTCTGTCGTCTGGAAGAGGGTGAGGGCCTGAATAATGACCCAGTTCTTCCCCGACGGAGAATGGATTTGAGAATGGTGGGGAGAGATCACAAGGAAAATCATTGATTACTCGTGATTGGAGTAACGAGATGACAGGAGACTTGCCCACAGGTGAATCTTTAGACAGGAGGCTAATTTTAGAGCCTTTAATCTGCGAAATTGACGCATATTTAAGGAAGTGCGGAAGGACCGTAGGACTATCATTGTTCGCGGCGGGATTTGAGGAGGTTGCCAGGGAATCCCCGGGAGATAGCGTGCCCACGCTATGGAGAAAGGAATTAATATTAATTAATTGGCCGAGCGATTCTTTAGCACGCAGATAGTTCTGGGATCAGTGAAGAAAAAGGAACCCGATGAACATGGTTTCGAGACCAGAATCATGCTGGGAGAGGTGCCGAGATCACGCGGGAAGATTCCGCTCTACTTTCTGTGTGAATCCGATATAAGGGAGTCGACCCTTGGCAGAGCACCTCAGTCTTAAGTCAGTCTTAATTCAGTCTTACACTAGTTGCAGACAGTTGAAGCCAGTCTCACCCCAGTTTGTCACAGTTTGTCAAGAGAGGCGCAGACAGTCGTCATGGCGGAACATATGTTGGTCCGGTGCATGAAAGGACGCCCGCACAAAGAGTTCTACATTTGAGTGAAGCATTTAATAAGCTTTTATTTAATAATAATCGCGCTGCAGGTATACTCAGCAGTACGAGCAATGGCGTGTTCACTTAGGAAGCATCGTGTAAGATGAGTGGCAGAACTATTGTAAATAATAATAATAATTTGTGTTAAGTTATGGACAGTGTTAAGCGCAATGTATCAAATATCGACTGATCATTCATGTCTAATTACGCTGGAATGCGCTGGGAGAAACTTTACGAAGCATTTGGTAATGTTTTAAGGATACCAAATAATAACGCTCAGGACGGAAGTTAGCATATCTATGCGACGCAGGAAGCTTACCGTAGGAGTATGTATAAAAAAACTGTTGGTGAATTCCGAGGGCAGGTAAACCAGACTTTCAATCAGGAGTTGGTAGGAGCACGGGAGATGCCATCGACACCTGCAATTTTGATATCTTTGCTAGGGAATTCCAAGCAATGAAAAGTGTACAAAGTGACGTGTGTTATGTATGAAGCATATGTAAAATATCTTTTGAAGTAGTGGTTTAATAAGTGTTATAAAGTGTCACATGTTTGGAAGCAATAGCTTCATTATAGAAATGCTAAGTGCCGTGTGGTTAACGGAAAATATGTGTCATAAAATGTGTGTATTCAAGATAAAAATGTCGCGTTAAACCTGCATATGGCGGGCGACTTGGAAGGATATGATTGGTTGAAGCCACCATGAGGAGCCTAGAGATATGTGAGTACCCCACAAATTATGGTTAATTAGAGAATATGGGCCATTGCATGTTATGTGATTTCAGTAAAGATGCCAGTAAGAATCAGATCAGGAGGTAGACCCTCCAAGTTTAATCATTATTGTATTGATTTTTATACAGTTGAGATGTTAATGTGCATCAATAAGTGGATTAATCATTACCACTATTAATTAAGATGGCAATCAGTTATGTAAATGTTACGAGCACAGTTGTTCGAGTTTTGAGATGATTGGTTGTGTCGGATTTTGGTAAATTATGTCAGAAATATAATAATAATAATAATAATAAGGAATGATTTGGTAATTTATGTCAGTGAGAATAATTATAATAACAATTATGAATATTAAAGGTATTAATGAACGCATCAGGTAAAGGTTGTAAACAAGAAATAGTTACGCTAATTGCAAGACTTATCGATCCAAGCAGTAAGATTATACAGTAAGATTACATTACGGGATTAAAGAAAGAGTTTGATATCAGAATATATTGTATTAATGGGAATATAATTATGCCAGGAATGGAAGAGCTTTTAGTGAATTGAATTTGCAGCTTATGTGAGAAGCTTATAGAGTAATTGATCGATTTCTCTTAATATTATAGGACGAAGTCGTAACATTAGGTAAGGAGCCAGGTGGTCTATTCTACGTATGAAATCTCCTATGCCGGGGGCATAAGCGGAGATATACTTTGTGCCAGAGTGTTTAGTGTTGGACCCTAACTCTGATGATGGATGAAATGTTCCGGATTGAAATCCCATGTAGGTGCGAGGCAAACGATGGACACCTCGACACTCTATGATTTCCCGAGAACTTATTGTTGAGTGATTCGGCTTGTTGAAGCGAACCTCATTGTCGGCAGCTTGGACTGACCGCATAATTTATTTAAGACACCGGTTGCCTAATAGACCAATGTTTTACGAACCTCGTACCTTCATGTTGAAATGGGCCTAGTTTGGTGCCAGTTATTAGTATCCTCGGGGTAGGAATAAATATAAAGCTCATTCACTACCTGTGTGCATAATATTCAGTTAAAATCCATTGAGATATGTGTGTCATTGGGAGCACAGTACTGTCTTGTAAAATCTTATACTGCTTTGGAAATAAGCCTTCAGACATAAAGCGAGGGTCGAGTTAATGTTGGAACCCCCTTCCACATTCCTATTGTATGCCGACCGCTCGGGGAGAGGGTCTGGACGGTCAAGGCGGACCGTAGAAGCAAGTTTGAAAGGAACAGATTTTAGACCCTGTTAATGACATGAGTGAAATATTGTTATGTTGAGTAATGAAGCCATGTGGTTTAAGAACACATTGATAATTATATATTATCCTGATGGTTCATGATTTTAGCTATCTAACGAATGGTTAGACGTTGCATTTATACTGTCATTGACAACTTTTTCAGAAGTTGGTTACCAGACTCCACAGGCTACGCGCGCAAGGTAGTTTGATTATACCATCCGACACAACAATAACATAACGTTTTTATATGAAATCACAAAACGGCATGCAGTGGAACTATATAAATAGTGGAGTAGGGGTAGCTTACATAATTATGGAGTTGCACGTAGTTTGCTGTGCAACACCAGAATAGGCTAATGCATGTGAAGCATTTGGTGGGAAAAGAAAGATCAAAACACACACGGTACACATAATTGTCAAATTAAGAAGGTTTAATTAATCAGTAATTTTGTGATATTAAAGAAGTCACATTGTATGACAGTAGTATCAATGTACAGTTTGTTTCTGAAGTTGTACGTGCATCAGCGCACTAGAAGATCTTTGTGAAGTTCACATAAGGGTAAAGGTTATGGTATGATATGATTTATTATGATTATATATATTTGTTCATATTGGTGGATTGTGGAAAGTAATTTTTGTTTGCTTTTGTTTTATGGTTATGGGGATTGTTTTATTTGTTAAAAGCCATGATTTTATTTACTGAATTAAAGTTTTAGAATAGAGTTGTGCCTTATCATTGTAGAGTTGATACCTTTTAGCCTCAAATCCAAAGTATGCAACTGCTCAGTGGGAGGACGGTACACCCTCGAGTCCTGAAGCTAGCTGGAGGCAGAAGCATATTTTCCATCGAGATTATACACATGGGTACAATATCTCTAAAGAAAATGCCTTTACCCTGTATAGTAGGCAACAAATCACACACATCAATTTTGGTGACTAGCGCATAAACCTTACTCGTTAACTGAAAATCTCTCCATATGAAGTTTACTCATATTTATGTACTATATCCATTCCGCTAAGTTTTAATCTGATTTGATGAGTAATTAAGGTATCCGACAGATACCAAATTAAGCCATCTGCCCACTTTGACAAAGTCCAGCGTCGTAGGGGAGCGTTTCTGGATCTTCGTTTTTAGACTAAGCGGCTTAGAATTGTCACTGAGTTTTGTAACAGCCTGTATACGGTACTCACCAAAACGATTCGGCCAAACCCGGGCCTGCTCTTTACTGATTTTGTTAATGAATTGTCGATTAGACATCTGTAAACACCCTACATAAATTTTGCGTTTTTCAAAGCAATGTGTAAAATGAACAGTTTTCAAACCAAACTGTACCACGGCGGCTTCGATGGCGTAGTCGGTAGCATGCTGAGCTTCTATGCCCAAGATAGCGGGTTCAAAACGGCCGAAGCTGTCGGATTTTTAAGAGCGTTAAAATCCCTCAGTATGCCTTCCTTCGGAGGGGAAGTAAAGCTGGCGGTCCCATGTCATAGATTTATGGCATGTTAAAGAACTTTCCACTAATTACACCTGTGTGAAACTAAATTGTACAGGTTAAGAATGTAAACAACTCTCTTAGGTTGCTACGTTTGTTGCCAAGAGCCGACTGTGGTGGAGTCTAGTAGCTAAGTTCTGAACTAGGCCTAGTAGTCGTTGACGGTAGACTTTGGCGGCAAAAGTAGGAACTATTTGAAAAATTAAAAGTTGCAGTCCTTACTTGAATTTAAAAAAAAACAGATACACACACTAATACAGTCATCACAATTAACACCGGTTATCAGACAGATTCTACACACACCCAAAGTAGACGGTGCTACATGACCGCGTTGTCGCAGCCCCTAATACCTTAAAAACTATCAAAACTTAGTTAGCAACCTGATACCGGTCCGGTCGATTTTTTTCCTTTTGCCATTCATTCTTTGCGCTTTATTGCGGTGAAAGCTCGGTTATACGACATCCAATGGAGGGTACTGGCCAAAAACGTCGTTGAGAGCGTCGCATAAGTTAATGTGTGCTTACTATGACCTGTCTTTATCATGTAAGGCATTCATTCTCACTCTTAATGCGGTTTAGATCTGGGAAACGTCTTGCAAAAGCAGCACTTCTCTGATAGGCGTCGTATAACTCAGCTTTTTTTTTTTGCTGAAGGGACCAGCTAAAAACGTCGTATAAATGGGATCGTCGTACAACTAATCATAGTATTACTAAGCGTCGTATAACTAAGCTTTCACTGTAGTAGGCCTAAACATTTTCCTTGTTAAAAAGTTTAGTTATTTCTATATATTTTGCCCCCTTGACATACAGCTCTAAACCTACCTTCACTTTCCGCGGTTATGGAGTAGGCCTATGTGTCTTAGAAATACAGTAAAATAGTCAATTCAACAAACGAAATCGCGGCACTCGCGTTGCTTTTTTCTACGCACCCCACTTGGAAAATATGCAGCTCTTGCATCATACTTTTGAAAAGATCTTACGATATTACTGTACTGTCTACTGTTGGAGTACAGCATTGAAAAAGACGGGGTGTTTTGTTTTGCCTGTGACTTATTCCCAAACGGACGAGGAAGTGCGTCCGCAAGTGAAGAATGGTCGCACGCTGGAGTACGTCAGTGGCCCAAATTGAAAAGTCGCGGAAACAAGAAAAAGAGCAAATTACAAGAACACTTCACTTCAAAAGCTCATCAATCATTGATGGCAGATTTGTGCCATGAAAAATTCCACGTAGACGTTCTCCTTGATAAACATTTACGCATGATCAGAATTGAGGACGAACAAGAAAAGGAGTTCCACAAAAAAAAAGTTATCCCAGATACTTATTGACACAGCAAGAACCCTTTGTCGGTAAGGTTTGGCTTTCCGAAGTCACGAGGATGGAATCACTCAAGATAATGGAAACTTCACGCAAATTGTGAAGTTACTTTCACGGCATAGCCGGTCATTAATAGGTGGTTGGAAGAAGTGAATACGCTGAAGCACAAATTTACGTATATGAACAAGAATTCTCAAAATGAATTCATCCATCTACTTGGAGAGAAAACTCCTGAAATAATTGCAGAAGAGATCGAGAACGCCGGTATGTTCTCCGTTATAGCAGATACTACTCCCGATATGTCACATAAAGACCGCCTCGCGTTGAATATCCGATACGTCGTCGAAAAAGATGAAGAGCTCGTTCCTTTTAAAAATAGACGCTGTTTTAACAAAAAAAGACTGGAGAGGAGTTGGCTGAAAAATTATTTTTAATTTTAAATTCAGAAGAACTTTTACTTTCACTCGATATACTAGCGTTTCAATCGCACGACTTTGGTAGTAATATGTCTGGCATATACAACGGCACTCAGAAAATGCTATCAGAGAAGTGCAAAATATATATTCCGTACGTTCCATGCCAAGCTCACAGGTTAAACATTTTCGTAGAGACAGCTTGTATTGCTAGCGCGCTTATCTGAGAGTTTTTTTGACACCCTTGAAGCAGTGTACGTTCTTATTTCGGGTAGCACGAAACGAAATTTAAGCTTGCAAAAAGAGCTGGATAAAAATTGAAAATTCACTTCAATTTAAGAATTTATCAAAAACAAGGTGGACTGCGCGCGCCGAATCGGTGAGAGATGTTTCTACGTCTTTTGAAGAGATATTCACAGCATTGGAAACAATGAAAACCTCATTAGATACTGAATTTGACAGTAAAACCTGAACTTTTGCGTCAGGCTTGCACAAGAAGCTTCTAGACTTTGATTTTATCTGCGGCATGTACTTGACCAAAAACATCATGTTTAAAATTAAGAACGTAACCGAGCTTTTAGAAGCGGAGGTGCTGACTGTAGTAGACGCGATGCAGCGCTGTGAAGTCTTCAGAAGATATCAACGACGACGGCAAGATGAATGCTTTAATAAAGAGTGCATCGTCATTTGGAAAGAAGTATGACGCGCACGCTGAAACGACAGCAGAAATGTGTTTCCTTACATTCTACAGAAAGGAATTCCGAATACTTGTGGATGTATTTACTGCAAGCGTGTAAGACAATCTCGCAAAACTAATTTCTTTGCTAGAGCCATTCCACATAATTTTTAACATAACCGCTGACAGACAAAAACTCACCATCGTGCGCGTCCGATCTATAAAACAATCACACCCGAAAATCATCCTTCAAGATGAAGAGCTTGTGCTAGCTGAGCTGGAGATCCTGCTTGATGCCAGTAAACAGTGCTCATCTTTTAAACAAATCACAAAGGTTGCTGTTAAATTAAGAGGATAATCCCGTGTGGTTATCAAGTAGTTCGACTGATTTTAATATCTCCAGTGTCTTCTGCTTCTTCCGAACGGACCTTCAGCAAGTTGAAGCTCATTTTCAATCATTTGCGGACATCGATGGTTGACGACCGCTTAGACTCCCTCGCGATGTTGTTTTCAACGAAAGATAAGGTCGACGACATTGAAATTACAGAGATAGTCGAGAAGTGGTCCTAGTTAAAACATCGTAGAGGAGGGATTTAGAAAGAATAGTTAGATTTTGTCATATTTAAACACTTATTTTGTTAATTTATCAAATTTTCCTGCGATTCAAAATTCTGGAACTAATAACATACATTTTAAATGAAAGCCGTTAATTACGTATATTTGTCTTGCGTATCGTTTGCCGCCGCTGATCCCCCTCTTTCCCTCCAGTTTTTAAGCGTATAGTCGGGAATGTTAAACAGCCAGTCAGCATTTTTAAAATTCTCACCCCCTTAGATGTACAAGGTCGAACCGCCCTTCTGATAGGTAGGCATGTTCTTTTTAGAATGGTAGCGTTATTATCCTATAGTTTTGAACTGCGAAGGTCAGGCAGTAATTGTACCTTTGGTTCCATGAACTTTATATACTAGTTATGGTGACAGGATCTGTGAAGGCTTAGGAGAGCCACGTGAGCAATATCATAGGAAATGTTCGTATAGTTTGACACTGCAGGAGTGAAGCAAAGGTTTTTCTTTGAGTTAGTGTGCTTTGGGAAGCACATTTTAGGAGGGCTTTGAAAAGCCGAGTGAACATTAGAGCCGGGCAAATTTGCTCTATTTCCGATCGGGATCGTAAGTTGCCGCATGGCCAGTATCGTCCCCTACCAATCGCATTCAAGGCCAGGTCTCTCCGCTGAATGAGAATCTTAAGTCTCGATAATACCGGTACTGAGTGGGAACCTTAAGTCTCGATAATACCGGAACTCCTTTTTTCTAGGTGTTATGAACATTATTTATTTAAAGGTAAAAGCAGACTCACTCAAGCCGCTGCACGTGTCACTCAAGCCGCCAACCCTCTCATAAGAGAGTTACATGACATGGATGAGAATGTATCTTATGCAAATCCTCACCCTAAGTCGCTCCTACTGCAGTAGGCCAGAAGCCATGAGCTGTCCTCATCTATAAACCATTGTAAATACGTAAACGTCGCCTCCGTAGCGTAGCGGTCAGCATGGTTAGCCGCCCCGGAGGTCCTGGGTTCGATTCCCGGCTCTGCCACGAAATTTTAAAAGTGGTACGAGGACTGGAACGGGGTCTACTCAGCCTCGGGTGGGCCAAATGAGTAGAGGGGGTTCGATTCCCACTCAGCCATCCTCGAAGTGGTTTTCCGTGGTTTCCCACTTCGTCTTCGGGCAAATGCCTGGATGGTCCCTTCTTCAAGGCCACGGCCGCCTCCTTCCCTCTTCCTTGCCTATCCATTCTAACCATCCCTTACCTTCCCTCATGAGGCCCCTGTTCGCTTTGCAGGTGAGGCCACCTGGGCGAGGTGCCAATCCCATCTCACCAGTTGTATCCCTTCCGATTCGATGTTCCCAGCTTTAGGACACTGCCCGTAGAGGCGGTAGTGGTGAGTTCCCTCGCTGAGTCCGTGGGTTCCACCAACCTGGAGGGTAAACGACCAAAAAAAAACTAAAACTTCCAACACACACAATGACATAAATTGTTAGTTAATTGTAAATATTAGTAGTATATTCCCTAAAACCTATTGGTTTCTCATATTCATCTTGTAAAATTGTAAATAGTAACATACTGTAGATTAGAACCAGACAAGTTCCATTGGAACACTTCTCTCTCTAACTTTCACCTCCTTACTTCTACTCTTCTTCACTTCAACTCCTAAAATCCAGTTGAACTTCGACTATCAGCTCTTTTCCTAACTTCGAAAACAAAAACTGTTGTACCATGCAAATTCCACAACCAGTAGAATTGGGACATAGCACCAGATTTTGGTCGGTGGTCCCGAGCACAACACCTAGACGCGGCCCCTTCGGGACGTCGTCAAGGAGTCGTACCCTGACTTGGACTTGGACGTGTAAAGTCAAAACATTCTGTAATAACTCCGGAATGTAAACCACTATTATGAAAATTATTAATGCATATTGGAAGTGATCATGTTCACGCAGTATATCGGCTATCATTTAAATTAATGAAGCTCTCTATCTTTAAGTGTTTTTGTTTTCTTGTTTGACAAATAAATGAATGTCGGTTTTGGTTCCAGTATCTGCATAAATTTTTAATATTTAATAAGATGGCGTTTTGCATCAAACGCGCAGGCATTAATTAAAGTTAATATAAATATTTGGAGCCTACTTGTCGGGATATTCATGTACCGTATTCAACATCAAATATCTACCCGCCTTCTGTGGCATGGTTTGTAATTCAAGACCACTGCCACCTCCTTACCACTCCTACCCTCAGTTACAAATATACACACACTACTATAGATACCATAATAACTCAGGTTATTAGACAAAGTTGAACACGAGAACACAAAAATGATCGCGATGTTGTAGCCCCTAAAGTAAAATAAAACTCAAATAATTGACGTAGCGGAGAAGAGCTGAAAGAAATTCTCACTTGTATGGCTCATGAATTATAGGCCTACTGACTAGGAATTTGCTTTAAAGAATACTTTCAAACTTCTTCTCCACCTTATAACTTGTTGTTATTCGAGGAAACTACAGTGCCAAAATTAGCTACAATGGTGAAAATACACTTGCAAAATATTTCGCTTAAAATGTTTCAAATAATTTCATCTACTAAAACCTCTGATTTTGCACTTGAAAGCAATAACAGTTCGTGGCATGCGGCGTATTAATCATGTCAGTGCAAATACATCACTGATTTGTCCATAAATGCCAAATATATGACAGATTCAGTGAGAATAGTGTGACGGGAGTTGCATTGAGAACAACTCATTACCGCGGTAATGTCAATTTGTCCGATACTCCACAGTCTCACTATCACCTATGATGCAACGTGTGAACACGTGCTTAGGGATGCGATTGAAATGGCGGTGGCTTAAGCATATGGCAAAGCCATTATGACGAAAGATAAAATCAATCTTATTCTTGAAGGTGAACATTATTTTTTCGTATGCCTGACGACTAGAGAATATTATTCAAACTGGTAGAAGCATTTCAGATAAAGAGAGTTAAGTATCCAACAAAAAAGTTTTCACTGTGTACGGTATGTTTGTGACATTTTCCCTCTGTTTATAAGAGTCTCAGTGGCTGAATTGGTTACGCGTTGGACTCATGAATGAAAGGAGTGGGGTTCGATACTTGGTAGGGGAAGTAATTTTTTTCGTTACGTTTTATCGTTTATGGCGACCGGTTTACCAGTATCTTACTACAAAAGTGATCTACGACAGTACACAGTTACATCACAGGGGCTTTAGTAATATAGCGAGTGCATGAATTTTCAGATTCGATTACGAGAAAGTTACATAGTGCTTGAATGTGGCATTACACGAAAAAATCCTAATATGTACACTTCGAATAGAATGTCCTTTTGCTGAAATTTAATGACCAAATAATACCGACTGACGATCAAAATCTCCTTCGATATGTAATTAGGATGATATGCTCAATATACCTTAGGTACCTAGTCTGTTAATATAAAATCCTTGAAGTTGAGTGGACTCTTCCAATTCGCTGACTCCAGTCAACGGAAAGAATAATCTCCATTGAATCCTTACACAACAAGCCTCAGTGCCTTCTGGCAGCGCCATATTGCCCAAGCGAGAACGAGCGATAATGTCGAGAATTATCGTTATCGAGCCCACATTATCGATAATACCAGTTCCGAATCCAGCATTTCCGTTCTTCATTCTCGTCCAACGAGACCGATCGGAACTCAAAAGCGTTTTGCCCGGCTCTAGTGAACATATATATAATTGAGGCGAGCTGCAGAGAACTCGTTTCATTTAATTGATGGCTGGAAATTGTAAGGAGATACTGCTATGTCAGTTAGCCAGCTAGATTTAGATTGTTTTCGTATAGCCTACTTGGATTTAAAGGGCTGTGGAATGAGCAGACCCTTGAAAACCTGAACCCTCTGGAACCCGCGTGGCGGTAAATTGGCAGCATCATAAAAGTTGCATTTTCTTCTCCTCAAACTGTAATATTATGTAACTATACGGTTATATGAGGCTAAAATAAGTTTTGAAGAACATGCTCATATAAAATCGCTATGTATTGCCCACTCCGAAGGTTCAATTGTCCAATGAAGGAGATTCATCAAGCTAGTGATGAAGCTTTAGAATGGTTAGAGAAATTAGATATCCAGCTCTAACAAAACTGAAGCTATTTGCAGATCAAGGTCTCAATCTGTATATATATGTACTGTAAATACTGTAGAATGTAAATAATTGTATATTGCATCTTCATGCCATACGAAATATATATATATATATATATATATATATATATATATATATATATATGTGTGTGTGAGCGGACGTGATTTCCTGTTGCCGATAATAATGAGCTACTCGGTGGTGTCTTATCGTGCGAGGATCGGGTCGTGGAATGCCAGGATGGTTAGGTGGAACCGGGCCTCCCAGTGTATGTGTGCAGCATCGGGTCCGAGAAACTTGTTGTTCATCGCCCTATAATAGCGGCGTTATTAGTTATTGGTGGAGTAGAAGTAAATCCAGATCCTGGTACTTCTAGTGTTACCCAGGAGTAGTGGGTTTTGGCCGGTTCTAACGCCACCTCCACCTCCCCACCTCCAAGATGGCAGCCGTAGCTTAACTTAACCTAGCTTATGAACCAATAAAGCTAGAGACTTGAACGAGGTGTCAAATTACTCTAGACAACTTATTTTAACCCTAAAATAAAACCTACCCCTACTAGGGGGTGATATTGTAATTATTTTAGTAAATGTCGCTTTCCAAGTGCGACATGTGGGAAGTTGAATGCTATTATGAAATTAAACGGTGTTCCACATGCTGAGCATGGCTTAACCTAGCCTATCCTAGTTAAGCTATTCTAGTCTAATCTACCTAACCAAAACCTAATTGAGGACATGACAAAGGGCCCAAGGGCAAAACACGGTGGGCTAATGCATACACCCAAGTACACGGGATACATGCAACTATCCCATGCAGTTTTTTATGGAGGATGAGACAAGCCTGCGATGTAAGATTTAAAACAAGCCAACTCCTGCAGTGTATGACGTCACGTGTAGCAGGTGTTACAACCGGATGCAAGGTCAGCGCTAGGTTAAGAAAGTGTGTGAAACATAATTCTTGCTGACGTAGAATGTCAGCGAAAACAGAACTCGCTACCGGATGCAAGGTTTAGTGTTAAAAAATAGCAAGATATCAAAACGTGATCCTTGCAGACGTAGGATGTTAGTAAAACATGAACTTGCCACCGGATGCATGGTGTTGTGTTACAGGATGCAGGTGTGTGTGAAACATGATTCTTTCAGACGTATGATATCACGTGATGTAGGTGTTTATTATCGACCATGAGAAATGTCACATTGACAGATATTTTAGGCGACACAGATGCACGCATGATATAGGTGTGTTTGTGGTATAAAAGGCTAGGGAGGGGGAAGATCATTCCCACTTTGTACTTGAAACTCGTGAACGACAGTTGATATCGTGTTATCTCTACAGCTTACCTGTGTGTTGGAAGAGGACTTGAAAATACCTTACTACTATGGTAAGTATGTTTACTTTAAAAAAATCATATTTAGTTGGTTATAAGCACTCTATTAATTTCGATTGTTCACCACTTGGTGTGAGTGACAATAGTATCTGGTAACCAAAGTTGAAACTACTCGACAATTGTGTGAAGCTGAATTTGTAAGATAGATTTGATTAACGCTTCATCAAGTTCCAACGTTCACTACTAGGTGTCAGTGACAATGGTATCTGGTAACTAAAGTTGAAACTACTCAACAATTGAGTAAAGCAAAATTTGTAGGTTAGATTTGATTAACACTCTATTAACGTTCGTTGTTACGTGTCAATGACAGAGGGAATATTTAAAGACTCATCAGCTCACCTAACATAACCTAACTTTACCTAACTTAACCTTGTCACGTGACATGTTCTAAAAGTTTAGACTTACTTTAAGACTGGCTATGACGTCACACTTAGCTCACCTAACAGGCGGCCGCTGGTTTCTATCACGTGACATGTCCTACAAGTTTAGACTTGCTTTAAGACTGGCTATGACGTTACACTTAGCTCACTTAACTGGCAGCCGCTCGTTTCTATAATTTAAAAACAAGAGATGAATTGAAATGTGTGTTTAACGCTCTATTAAGTCCGAACGTTTACTGCTAGGTGTCAGTGACAGTGACATATCTGCTAACCAAACTTGGAACTACTCTACTTAGCAATTGCGTACAGCTAGGTTTGTAGGCTAGATTTGATTAACGCTCTATCAAGTTCCAACGTTCACCACTAGGTGTGAGTGACAATTATATTTGTTAACCAAAGTTGGAACTACTTGAAATTAGACTTGCTGAGAGTCCACAGACGTTCAATTAAAATACTCTACTATGACCATTGGCTGTAATTTATATATAATATTTAAACTATATTTTATTAATATTTATGATTTCTTTCTTTTATAGGTAATTTGGAAAGTGATTGATAATCATTATGTTCAAGTGTAGTGATTGTAAAAAGCAGTTTTCAAGACCTGACAGCCTTCAGCGTCATTCAAGTACAAAACATAATCTTAAAATGTTTGTGTGAAGTTATTGTTCTACGACATTTAACAGACAGGATAATCTTACACGACATGTAAATTTAAAGCATGTCAGTTCACCACCTTTCTCATGTTCAGTTTGTGAACTTGGTTTTTCTGGTGTAAAGCGATATCAATCCCACATAGTTGAAGTACATGGAGAACAACATGAATTAAGAACTGCAAAACCATCAACTAGCACGGAACCTTTAAACGAATGTGATGCTCATACGCGTAAACGTTCTCAAGATTGTGAAAATAGTTGTACAACAAAAAGAGTAAAGAATAGTGAAACTTCGATAACACATTGTGATGTATGTAATAGCGATATGCCTTTTTCATCCATGCATGGGCATTTACGTAGTATTAATCATAAAAACAACGCTTGTCATGAAACAAATTCTGCGAATATTCAACAAATTGGTAGTGCGTTTAAAAGTCGAATTGCTAGTTACAGACTTCATAGTAAAGAAAAAACTCAAAGTATTGAAACATTTTTAAAGACTGTTCAAGCTAGTGTATTTGGCTTGGTTGATAATGTTTTAGTAGAGCATAAAACATTTAAAATCAATTTTGAACTCTTCGGGCTCTATGTAAAAACAGGGAATGAAGGTGAAGTTACTGATATCAAATCCTTTAATACAAAAAACGTGATTGTTAGTGAATCAACTAATATCAGTGATATGTACCAAAATATGTCTAGTGCTATCATCGTGAAAAGTGAAGAGTTCCAGGAAAAGGAATCAGGCTGGGCGTTGGTTGAAGTACTTTATTTAGAAACCAACATGAATAAATATAATCCCCTTGGAGCATCATCATATATTGATTTACCTGCTTGGATCAAACGAAAGAGAGCTGTTGTGAATGTTTTAAATAGTGATCAAGCATGTTTTGCGTGGGCTATAACTTCTGCGCTCCATCCAGCAGTGAGGGATGTAGAGAGAACATCATCTTATCCTCACTATTCCTCAGTGTTAGATTTAAAAGAAATAGAATTTCCTATGGCGATGAAAGACATTAAACGTTTTGAAGAGCTGAACAATGTAAGTATTAATGTGTATGGAATTGAAAAGAAGATTATAACAGGTCCTCTATATTATACTCAGGAAAAAAAGGATGTTCATGTATATTTACTATACATAACTGAAGGTGGAAATGCCCACTATTGTTGGATAAAACATTTAAGTAGACTTGACAGTAGTCATATAACAAAAAGGGAACATAAGGCTGTTTGCTATATTTTAGAAAAGAGGATCAACTAACTCAACATCAAAAATGGGGATGTAATCATGTTCGTACGATATTACCGACTCCTAAAAATAACATTCGGAATTTAAGGGCTTTGAGATACAGCTTCGAGTACCATTTGTTATATATGCTGACTTTGAGGCTTTGCTAAAACTTTTAATACATGTTCATCGAATCCAACCAAACCTTCTACTAAAACTACTCACATTCATGAACCCTTTAGCTTTGCATATTATATTAAATGCAGTTATGATGATTCGTTAAATAAGTTCGAACTCTATAGAGGACCTGATGAACCTAAAGTTTTTATGGAATGACTTGAAAAAATGCAATCCGTATATCCTCTATCTTAAATACGATCATTCCAATGAAGCCACTATCATCATCACAGCAAACGTGTTTAGAAACTGAAACTATTTGTTTTATATGTGGTGAATGTTTATATACAGATAGGGTTCGCGATCATGACCTTTTAACAGGAAAATATCGTGGTGCTGCTCCCCAAAAATGTAATTAAAAGTATAGAGTAACTAAATTCATTCCAGTCATTCTACATAACGGTAGCAAATACGATAACCACTCTATCGTTAAAGAATTTGGTGCTTCAGATGTGAAAATTGATGTGATAATAAAGAGCAATACATATCGTTCAAAAAATACATCAAAACTGACACTAAAAAGACTATAAAACTGAGATTTTTAGATTCATTCCGCTTTATGCCAAGTAGTCTTGATAAAATTGCTAGCAATTTAACATCAGATCAGTTTTGTGAAATTCAACGTGTCCTTCCAAAAGAAGATGATTTTAATTTAATTCGTCAAAAGGGTATATTCTCTTATGAATATATTAACTGTCTAGATCGACTTGAGGAATGTTCTTTACCATCAAAAGATAAATTTTACAGTTCTTTAAACACAAGTCATATCAGTGATCTGGAATGTATACATGCACAACGTGTATGGACACAGTTTGACATTCGAACTTTAGGTGAATTTTCAGACATATATTTGAAGACAGATGTGTTATTATTAGCAGATGTTTTTGAAAATTTTAGGAATGTTTGTATGAAAACTTATGACCTTGATCCTTGTCAATATTTCACTGTTCTTGGGTTAAGTTTCAGTTCAATGTTGAAAAAGACAAAAGTAAATTTAGAATTGATGACTGATATAGACATGATTAATTTTATAAAATCATCAATTCGAGGAGGATTAAGCCAAGGCAGTGGACGGTATTCTAAAGCAAATAATAAATACATGCCTAGCTACAACCCTTGCGAAGAGTCAAAGTATATTGTCTACCTCGATGCAAATAACCAATATGGTTGGGCTGTGAGTCAATATCTACCACTGAAAGATTTTCGCTGGCTGACACAATCTGAAATTGATGTCTTAAATGTTAACACTCTAAATGATAACGATGATAAAGGATATATTTTAGAGGTAAATCTTGAGTACCCTAAAGAGATACATGATGATCATAATGATTTACCATTCTGTCCTGAGACTATGAAATCTCCGTACATCACATCACGAACGAAAATGTTAATTGCTAATGTGAATGATAAATGCAAATATGTAATACATTATCAAAACTTGAAACAGTGTCTACAGCATGGATTGAAACTAACTAAAATTCATCGCGTATTACAATTTCATCAGTCAGCATGGCTCAAACCATATATTGATCTAAACAATAATTTAATAACACAGTCAACAAACGTTTTTGAAAAAGATTTTTACAAACTCATGAATAATAGTGTTTTTGGAAAGACTATGGAGAATGTTGATAAGCGAGTTGATGTAAAGCTGATAACAAAGTGGGAGAATGATGGTAAAAGGTATGGTGCGAGCAACTTAATAAGCAAGCCTAACTTTCATAGCTGTTCAATTATTCATGAGGATTTGGTTGTAATACAAATGAATCGTCTTAAAGTAACTTACAACAAACCCATATATGTGGGTTACGCCATTCTGGAATTGTCAAAAACACTTATGTATGAATTTCACTATGATTATGTTAAGAAAAACTATCATGATAATGCAAAATTACTCTATACAGACACAGATTCTTTTATTTATGAGTTTAAAACTGATGATTGTTATGAGGATATCAAAACTGAGCTAAATAGGTTTGATACAAGTGACTATCCCAAGGATAATATTTACCATTTACCTCTTGTAAACAAAAAGGTTCTTGGAAAATTTAAGGATGAATGTGCTGCTGTTGTTATAGACACATTTGTAGGCACAAAATCTAAATCATACAGCTATATGACAATTGATTATGTAGTAATTAAAAAATAAAAGGAGTAAAGGAGAATGTTGTTAGTAAAGAGTTAGATATAAGTGATTATAAGAACTGTATAGTCAGTAACCCACCTATATTATATAAAAAAATGTGTGTATTTAGAAGTAAAAATCATCAGCTGTATACTAATTTGTTGAAAAAAAACTTCTTTAAGTAATGAAGACAACAAGCGATTCATTATACCCAGCTCATTTGATACTCTCGCTTGGGGAAACAGTCGCATTGACGACTATTACTTTACTTAAGTCTGATGTTCACTATATTGTAATATTTGTAGTATGTTTATATTGTAATATATTTCTAAAACTGTAAGTATAATGTATAATGTTAGGCTATTGTAGTTTAGTTAAAAAGGAACATATAAGTAATACATTTTAGTGTAAAATGTTTGCTTTTTATATTACGGAAAAGATTTTCAAAAATGTTCAGAATGTGTGAATTAACAAGGAGAGTATAAAAAAATGTAAAGTGGAAATTGTAAATATCCATGTGTGAAAAAAAAGAAAAATTAAGAAATGGCTATCACCATTTTTAAAAATAAAATACATTGTGATCTGTTAAACCTTGTTTTTATTTCACAACAAATAGGGCTTTACAAAATAGAATACAAAGAAATACCAATTCCTCAATCCTTTTTATTGTTCATGTGCACTCATCATTAACTTTCCTTTTATAGCCAACCTCTTTCCCACTGAGGCATTATAGGTTGTCAAACGTTGTTTAGCTCTTTTCAACAATACTTTATCCGCCACACGACTTAAGGCAGAATGACTATGACGATAAGAAAGGTCGTGTTCTTTACATGCTTGATCCAAAGAATTAAATGATATTCACTTAACATAGGGTCTTGCGTCCATGATTTTGGTGCATGTCGCCAGATTTCTTTCACGGTATTGACTGTCACATAATAAATGAACAACTTGGAGAGTACTAATAATTCTTCTTTGGTAAAACTATCTCTATATCGAGGGCAGATAACCTTGTAGTTCCACCCTTAAAACAACAACACTACCTCTTGCATAGTCTGTGATGTTGATGGCTCCTGAGACGTGGAAGATGGATTAAACATAACTTTTACAACAAAAGTTAAACGTTGCTCAATAAACAATGCTCAATCTTGAGTCACAGTATTTTTTTCAAAAAACGTGATAGCAAAACACTATTGATTATCATTTAGCATTAGAGTTCTATATGAAATAGATAAGAAAAGGGCCATACTATACATTTATATAGGTAATAAACGGGTCATACTATACTCTCAACTACCCTAGTTTCAACTACGTTTCAAGGTCACTCTCTCCAACATTGTCGGAGACTATCGATAAACACCTATGTTCACACGGCACACTCTTGTGGTGCGTGCGGGCATGAATTATTCAGGATGCTGTTAATGGCTTATGGTGGTGGCTTATGTGGTTGGCTTATGGCAGTGGCTTATGTTTGTGGCTTACGGTGGTGGCTTATGGTGGCTTAGGGTGGTGGCTTATGGTGGTATTACAGGCTCGCGTTGTAGCCCCACCTGTGGCCGGCCAAAACATCTCATCTAGAGTTTCAAATTTAGCCACTGTCACGCGCGCAAACACAGGAAGTGCGTGGGAACATACGATTACGTCAGTGAAACATGAACTCACGGTTTTACGTGGTCATGTTTGCCGTCTTTACACTTAATACACGGTAATAGTATGGTCAGCCGGCTACAGGTGGGGCTACTTGGTGAGCCTGTAATACCACCATAAACCACCTCCCTAAGCCACCACCATAAGCCACCACAGTAAGCCACCAACATAAGCCACCATAAGCCACCGCCATAAGCCACAAACCTAAGCCATCCACATAAGCCACCACCATAAGCCATTAACATCATCCTGAATGATTCATGCCCGCACGCGCCGCAAGAGTGTGCCGTGTGAACATAGATGTGTATATCTGTTACGCTCAAAGGCCGAATTCGCTCAATGACCGAAATTTTTACCCACGACGCGACGTGGGTACGACAAAATACTCACAACGCGACGTGGGTTCCGAAATTCGGTCATTGGCCGAAACGGAATGCCCACGCCGCGTTGTGGGTAATCCTGTTTGCTCAAAGACCGATGTAAACTTCACTTCGGAGATTGAGCAATGCAAAAATACCCACAACGCGTTGTGCGCAACGTGGCTTGCCCACAACGCGTTGTGGGTATTTTGCTTTTGCGCAAAGTCTGAAATGACCCAACGTCAGTAGTTAAGTTGTTTGATACCTTATCGGCAAATTATAGTAAAAAAGAAGTTGGTTTGGAAATAAACATTCTTTCAACATAATTAACATTTATTAATGTTTTAAAGAAAATGTTATAATTAATGTTATAAAGTATGTTACATATTATAAAGAAATTTATTGCTTTATAACACATTTGACATTGTAAAACTTAAAAATATATGACTCAAAAGAAAACTTTAAATTAAATACTATAATGTAAGAAAAACGTATTTAAAGTTATGTTTATCACGATACATTCATTGTAAGAACTGTTTATTTATTTGCGCATGTGGTGCTGCTATGGCACTTTGAGTTACATTTTACATTTGATTTTAAACACTTACAGGATTTTCCTGTGCACCTTTGTTTACATCCACATTTAACAAACCCTTGTTTAGACCCTGACGACACCACCGCTTCTTGTCGACGTTGATGAAAGGTTCAGACACTTCATTAGTTTTCAGGAATTTGTTTTTTATTGGTTGGAATTGGTTCCTAGAGAATTGTTTGTCGAGGGTCCCATGTTTTGTTCCAAGTGTGTGGTGATCCTTTTCAACGTTCATGACAACAGCCATGATATTTCGCGGGGCCAGCCGGCCACGGTCTACTTCAGGAATCTGAACAACTACATTGTCACCAACAGACACAGAAGGTAATTTTTTACTCGAAATTTTCAACATTTTCTCAGCCTGTGACCCAAGTCCCAATTTGCACTTTCCCCTGGCGGTTTCAACTGCAGATTTCTTTGAGCAAAGAGAGCAAAGGGGCAATTCAGAACCGAATTCAGTTGTTGGAAAGCATCCTAGATGAAATTTTTGCCCACATTCAAAGCATTTCTCAGTTGCCAAAGCACACTCATCGTCACCAATAGTCTGATCGCATACAGAGCTAACCAACATATTTCTTTCATTGAATTCAGCTTCATTTTGATCTAGCATAGCATTGTCCACGAGTTCATCATTATCTTGTGTCATATCGTTTTCGTTTATGCTATTTTTAACAAACGTGAGTTCCTGCTCCAGCTCTTCTTCACTGACAATCCGATTGCAAACCTCCTCAGTCAAGATGGAGCTACGTAGGCCATTCTTCTGTGGGGCGCCGAACATAGCTTCATAAGGTGTCATTTTTATTCCCGAGTGGTAACTATTATTTTTGGTATTCTGGACAATTCTTAGACCGTTCGCCCAATTAGAAGTGTCGTTATCAGCCATCCAAGCTACCAAACTGTCCCTTACGTCTTGGTTGGCCCGTTCGACAGATCCTTGGCTTTGCGAGTGTCGTGGTTTCCCGTGGACGAGCTTGATAGCACTCCATTTTGTCGCCAAAGTCTCGATTATCTGAAAGTTACACCAAAATGATTGATTACACCAGATTACCATTCATTGGTTGAGTTTATAACTATTTTAAAGTAGATTTGAATATAAAAATTTACCTTATTACAAAACTCCCTTCCATTATCACTGTGGAGAATGTTCGGTGCACCAAATATGCTAAATATGTCCAGGAGGACATCTGCCACTTCATCAGCTGTTTTTCTTTTCAGTGGTCGAAGAATCACAAACTTTGTCAGATGATATTGATAGTTGAGTATGAACTTGTATTCTGCATCTGCTTCAGACTGCCAGTCGATAATATCAACCTAAGGAAATATAATAAGTAAGTAGCGTAGTTTTCATAAAAAATTATTAGCGGCCCAACTATTTTTAGATTTGTTATTATAGTCACTTTGCCCAGTCATAACTCCGTTATAAATACGTTTAAAATTTTCAGTTTTTACAAACATGACCACAGGTTAATACTAGATTAATGAAGAAATTTAGAACGGATTATTGTTTTAAAATTTCTTCATGTTTTGAAAACGATTATTGTATTTAAAAACATTGATTTTCCGAGGTATTTGACAAACCCTTGTACATAAGTTGTTGTAACTGTGACAATAATAATTCTAAAAATATTTCTTATGCAGGCATTATTTGGCTTGTTAGGAACAGTTTTATTTGGTTTTAAAATTTATATTACATTTCAATGTTATTAGGTAAAAGTATACAATTACCTTGTCACCCTTAAAAAAATTACTATTAAGATATGTTATAGGCAATGAACTGAAAATGATTGATAAACATGTTTTAAAGGTCGGAAAGTGAAAAAAGGGGTAAAACAGCGTTTTTTTTTAGTTTTTTGCGATTTTACATAACTTTTGCATTTTAAGCAAACTTTAACTTTTTTATTTCCCATGTTTTTTGACATTTTTGATACAATGGGATACACAAAAAACGCTGCCATGGAACGAACATGTTTTTTTTATCAAAACACGGACTGACTATTAAGGTTTTTTATATTATAACCTAACCTAACCTAACCTAACCTTTTCGACCACGTCTTGTCGGCGGCCACTCTTCTAAATATGTCGGCAAATAGTGCTTGTAAATCATAAAAGTGTGGTTTTTCAAGCTGACTAACTTGCAAAGAACTTGCCGACTGACTTACAAGAATGGCCGCCGACGTTTCAGTTGGGTCGGTTAGATTAGGTTATAATAAAAAACGATGTAATACGCAACAAAACGCTGCTGTGGAACAAATATTGTTTTTTTTTATCAAAGCACGGACGGACTAATAAGTTTTTTTAAAATATTATAACCTAATCTTTCTCACCACGTCATGTCGGCGGCCACTCTTCTAAATCTGTTGGCGAATAGTGCTTGTAAGTCATAAAAGTATGGTTTTTAAAGCTGAATAACTCGCATATAACTTGCCAACAGCCTTAGAAGAGTGGCCTCCGATGTTATGTGGTCGGTTAGGTTAAGTTAGGTTATCATAAAAAATAATAGAACAATAACAAATTGCGGTGTTTGTGGCGTTGTTAAGTGTTTTTAGTGTCCCATTTTATCAAAAATGTTGAAAAAACACGGTATTTTGTTGTTGTCAAAATCGGATTGAAAACGCAAAAATTAGCCTAACATCGCAAAAAGCGTAAACAATCTTCAATAAAAATCAATGTTCGTTCCACGGCAGTTTTTTTGTGTATCCCATCGTATTGGCAACGTCGTAAAACATGGGAAAGAAGAAAAAAGGTCGTTAAAACAGCTTAAAAACGCAAAAGTTGCATAAAATTGCAAAAAACGAAAAAACACCATTTTACTCCCCTTTTTCATTTTCCGACCTTTAAATCATGTTTATCTACAATTTTCAGTTCATTGCCTATAACATATATTAATAGTAAATTTTTTAAGGGTGACAAGGTAATTGTATACTTTTACCTGTTATTAATTTGTTTCTCACACTTGAGTACTTCGGAAACTACTTCAAATTTTAGCCAAACGAACTCTAGTCGACAGAAACGCTGTCTATGTTTTAAAAAACACATTAAAATAGTTATTTAGTTAGTTTTCTAAAGGATAATTTTAAGGTATTAAGAATGCAGCAACGATTATTATTATGTACGCCACATTTATGAATCAATTATTATGAAAACAGCCGATAGTAGGTGTAAACTACCTAAATATTGTAGGTTACGTGATTTTACATACAGTTCATGGTACTATATCAGGCAGGTGTGTAAATAATGCAGATTTGTAAAATGCAAACTTACTTGACATCGAGAATTCATAGCAGACATAATCATTGGTTTAACAACAAGTCCCTTCTTAATTGATCTTTTCTTCAAAGCGCAGGCCTCACACATGTCTAAATATATTTTTATAACTTCTCTGGTGATATTGCAGAATTTCTTCTTTAGTTCAGCTTCCATGGCTTTTTCTTTTTTATGTCCTGTATTCAAGTGGGCTGCATGTATTGCTCCGAAAATTTCTTCGTATCGGCAAAAGTATTTTATGTCAGTCAAGTCACCCACAGACTTCTCTATCAACATTTGAACACTTCCGATCTGAATAACGTCGAAACGATTTATGCGACGATACTCTTTTGAGCTCAGAGTTCCTCCTCACTTCTTCTTTCCTTTCGCCTCCTTCACTTGATTGATAATCTCGTCGAAACGAGTTCTGTCCATGATGAACGTGCGACCCGACTCAAGGTCCTTCGTGCATAATAGCTCCTGCAGATTGATATAGAATGCTTCTTCCATCTCACTCAACTAGTAAACACAAACACTAACTAAAAAACTCACTAAAATTCACAGCTACAAAGCGGGTTGACACTGGGCGTGCTTCGTGTTGACTAGTGGCAGTAACAGCTAGGAGTGGAGGGGAGGGTGGCGGACTCGCAGACAAGTCTGTACACGCTCGCGACTATATGATGTCATTTCGGTCTTTGCGCAAAAGCAAAATACCCACAACGGGTTGTGGGCAAGCCACGTTGTCCACAACGCGACGTGGGTATTTTTGCATTGCTCAATCTTCGAAGTGAAGTTTACTTCGGTCTTTGAGCAAACAGGATTACCCACAACGCGACGTGGGCATTCCGTTTCGGCCAATGACCGAATTTCGGTACCCACGTCGCGTTGTGAGTATTTTGTCGTACCCACGTCGCGTCGTGGGTAAAAATTTCGGTCATTGAGCGAATTCGGTCTTTGAGCGTAACATATCGATAGTCTCCGATAATGTTCGAGAGAGTGACCTTGAAACGTAGTTGAAACTATGGTAGTTGAGAGTATAGTATGACCCGTTTATTACCTATATAAATGTATAGTATGGTCCTTTTCTTATCTATTTCATATAGAACTCTAATGCTAAATGATAATCAATAGTGTTTTGCTATCACGTTTTATGAAAAAAATACTGTGGCTCAAGATTGAGCATTGTTTATTGAGCAACGTTTAACTTTTGTTGTAAAAGTTATGTTTAATCCATCTTCCACGTCTCAGGAGCAATCAACATCACAAACTATGCAAGAGGTAGTGTTGTTGTTTTAAGGGTGGAACTACAAGGTTATCTGCCCTCGATATGCAAATAGTTTTACCAAAAAAGAATTATTAGTACTCTCCAAGTTGTTCATTTATTATGTGACAGTCAATACCGTGGCAACATGTACCAAACTCATGGACGCAAGACCCTATGTTAAGTGAATATCTATTAATTCTTTGGATCTAGCATGTAAAGAACACGACCTTTCTTATCGTCATAGTCATTCTGCTTTAAGACGTGTGGCGGGTAAAGTATTGTTGAAAAGATCTAAACAACGTTTGACATCCTATAATACCTCAGTGGGAAAGAGGTTGGCTATAAAAGGAAAGTTAATGATGAGTGAACATGAACAATGAAAAGGATTGAGGAATTGGTATTTCTTTGTATTCTATTTTGTAAAGCCCTCTTTGTTGTGAAATAAAAACAAGGTTTACCAGATCACAATGTCTTTTATTTTTAAAAATGGTGATAACCATTTCTTAATTTTTCTTTTTTTCACACATGGATATTTACAATTTCCACTTTAAATTTTTACATTTCCCTTGTTTAGTTCAAACATTCTGTACATTTTTTGTAATGAAATAAAAATAAGGTTTACCAGATCACTATGTCTTTTAATTTTAAAATTGGTGATAGCCATTACATTTTTTTTCACACATGGATATTAACAATTTCCACTTTACATCATTTACATTCCCCTTGTTTAGTTCACACATTCTGTACATTTTTGAAAATCTTTTCCGTAATATAAAAAGCAAATATTTTACACTAAAATGTATTACTTATGTTCTTTTTTACTAAACTACAATAGCCTAACATTATACATTATACTTACAGTTTTAGAAATATGTTACAATATGAACATACTACAAATATTACAAAATAGTGAACATCAGACTTAAGTAAAATAATAGTCGTCAATGCGACTGTTTCCCCAAGCGAGAGTATCAAATGAGCTGGGTATAATGAATCGTTTGTTGTCTTCATTACTTAAAGCAATTTTTTCAACAAATTAGTATGCAGCTGATGATTTTTACTTCTAATTACACACATTTTCTTATATAATATAGGTGGGTTACTGACTATACAGTTCTTATAATCACTTATGTCTAACACTTTACTAACAACATTCTCCTTTACTCCTTTTAATTTTTTAATTACTACGTCATCAATTGACATATAGCTGTATGATTTAGATTTTGTGCCTACAAATGTGTCTATGACAACACCAGCACATTCATCCTTAAATTTTCCAAGAACCTTTTTGTTTACAAGAGGTAAATGGTAAATATTATCCTTGGGATAGTCACTTGTATCAAACCTATTTAGCTCAGTTTTGATATCCTCATAACAATCATCAGTTTTAAACTCATAAATAAAAGAATCTGTGTCTGTATAGAGTAATTTTGCATTATCATGATAGTTTTTCTTAACATAATCATAGTGAAATTCATACATAAGTGTTTTTGACACTTCCAGAATGGCGTAACCCACATATATGGGTTTGTTGTAAGATACTTTAAGACGATTCATTTGTATTACAACCAAATCCTCATGAATAATTGAACAGCTATGAAAGTTAGGCTTGCTTATTAAGTTGCTCGCACCATACCTTTTACCATCATTCTCCCACTTTGTTATCAGCTTTACATCAACTCGCTTATCAACATTCTCCATAGTCTTTCCAAAAACACTATTATTCATGAGTTTGTAAAAATCTTTTTCAAAAACGTTTGTTGACTGTGTTATTAAATTATTGTTTAGATCAATATATGGTTTGAGCCATGCTGACTGATGAAATTGTAATACGCGATGAATTTTAGTTAGTTTCAATCCATGCTGTAGACACTGTTTCAAGTTTTGATAATGTATTACATATTTGCATTTATCATTCACATTAGCAATTAACATTTTCGTTCGTGATGTGATGTACGGAGATTTCATAGTCTCAGGACAGAATGGTAAATCATTATGATCATCATGTATCTCTTTAGGGTACTCAAGATTTACCTCTAAAATATATCCTTTATCATCGTTATCATTTAGAGTGTTAACATTTAAGACATCAATTTCAGATTGTGTCAGCCAGCGAAAATCTCTCAGTGGTAGATATTGACTCACAGCCCAACCATATTGGTTATTTGCATCGAAGTAGACAATATACTTTGACTCTTCGCAAGGGTTGTAGCTAGGCATGTATTTATTATTTGCTTTAGAATACCGTCCACTACATTGGCTTAATCCACCTCGAATTGATGAAAAAAAAATCCACAGCCTGCTTCCAGTCTCCGACCGGGTCTGGAATGGAATGAATGAAGCCCCCATCTAGAGCGAGGATATGAACTGTGCCGGCTGCCGAGGCCTAACGCACTCCTCTGGGGCAATTATAAATGAATGACAGATGAAATGAAATGATAGTGGAGAGTGTTTCTGGAATGAAATTTTGACAGGGAAAACCGGAGTACCCGGAGCAAAACCTGTCTGCCTCCGTTTTGTCCAGCACAGATCTCACATGGAGTGACCGGGATTTGTACCACGGACCCAGTGGTGAGAGGCCGGCGTGCTGCCGCCTATGCCACCGAGGCTTCCTCGAATTGATGATTTTATAAAATTAATCATGTCTATATCAGTCATCAATTCTAAATTAACTTTTGTCTTTTTCAACATCGAACTGAACCTTAACCCCGGAGCAGTGGAATATTGACAAGGATCAAGGTCATACGTTTTCATACAAACATTCCTAAAATTTGCAAAATTATCTCCTAATAATAACACATCTGTCTTCAAATATATGTCTGCAAATTCACCTAAAGTTCGAATGTCAAACTCTGTCCATACACGTTGGGCATGCATATATTCCTGATCACTGATATGACTTGTGTTTAAAGAACTGTAAATTTTATCTTTGGGCGGTAAAGAACATTCCTCAAGTCAATCTAGACAGTTAATATATTCATAAGGGAATATACCCTTTTGACGAATTAAATTAAAATCATCTTCTTTTGGAAGGACACGTTGAATTTCACAAAACTGATCTGATTTTAATTGCTAGCCAGTTTATCAAGACTACTTGGCATAAAGCGGAATGAATCTAAAAATCTCAGTTTTATAGTCTTTTTAGTGTCAGTTTTGATGTATTTTGTGAACGATATGTATTGCTCTTTATTATTTGCAATCACATCAATTTTCACATCTGAAGCACCAAATTCTTTAACGATAAAGTGGTTATCGTATTTGCTACCGTTATGTAGAATGGCTGGAATGAATTTAGTTACTCTATACTTTGAATTACATTTTTGTTGAGCAGCACCACGATATTTTCCCTTTTAAATGGTCATGATCGCGAACCCTATCTGAATATAAACATTCACCACATATAAAACAATTAGTTTCAGTTTCAAAACACGTTTACTGTGATGATGCTAGTGGCTTCATTGGAATGATCGTATTTAAAATAGAGGATATACGGATTGAATTTTTTCAAGTCATTCCATAAAAACTTTAGGTGCATCAGGTCCTCTATAGAGTTCGAACTTATTTAACGAATCATCATAACTGCATTTAATATAATATGCAAAGCTAAAAGGTTCTTGAATGTGAGTAGTGATAGTTAAAGGTTTGGTTGGATTTGATGAACATGTATTAAAAGGTTTTAGCAAAGCCTCAATGTCAGCATATATAATAAATGGTACTCGAAGCTGCTTCTCAAAGTCCTTAAATTTCAGAATGTTATTTTTAGGAGTCAGTAATATCGTACGAACATGATTACATCCCCATTTTTGATGTTGAGTTAGTTGATCCTCTTTTCTAAAATATAGCAAACAGCCATCACACAACCACTTCTTACCCCCGTGTGGGTGCGGGATAGAATACACCCACGGTTTGCCCTGCCTGTCGTAGGAGGCGACTAATAGGGCCGACATGGCCGAATAACTTGCCAGTTATTGATTTGTTCAGACCCCCTGAGGATGGGGAGGGCAGAATTCATCCACGGTATCCCCTGCTTGTCGTAAAAGGCGACTTTGAGGGGGCCTTATAAAGGACGATTTTGTTTTTCTGGTCCCAGCTCTGGTTTGACCAATAGAAATAAACATGCATGCTGTTAGGGGAAGGGCCACCAGCTTGGCCATCTGTCCAGAAAGCCTAGACGGTATGCCCCATCCCGTCAGGTGGGTGCGCCATGTACCCTACAGTAGTATCCGCCTTACAACGAAGGTCCCTGCATGGCCAAATACTGGAGATGCATATATCCTGTGCATGCCAAGGGGGAAGTGCCTGTTCGAGGCACTGGGACCCCGGGCAATATCTGCTATGCCAGGTAGGTATTGCCTTGGCTGGGTGGCGCCCACAGTGATAACCTCCGATTGGAGTGGGCAGTATTCGGGGAGGATTTCGTCCGGGATGCCTAGTAAGCGATCATGGACACCTGTACAGGTTGGCACCCTTAAAAAGCCTTCTCTGGAGTGTAGACCGAATCCCAAGGTGTATACGCCTTGGGATGAGGCATTTAATAAGAAGTTCCCTGTTGACAGGTCTCCTCGCTACCTGGTAGCTACCAGGACAGACGGGGGAGATTTTAAACAGGTAAAATCGATCCTATTTTCAGAGGAAATCGACGGGAAATATCGCGACCTTAACGGGATTTCCAAGCTCCGGAACGGTCAGCTCCTGCTGCATTCCGTTGACCGGCAGCAAACCGAAGCGTTGTTGGAATGCACGCATTTTGGCGAAATTCCCGTTAAGGTTGAGAAGCACGATACGCTAAATGAGGTCCTTGGAGTTATATTCCATCGCGACCTCATTCTAAACAGCGACGCGGAATTGATGCGGGATCTGGGGAAGCGAGGCGTCACCAGGATTAGGCGCGTCACCCGGAAAATTGGAAATGTTAGCGTCGATACTGGCGCTTTCATTCTTCACTTTGAGGGTGATGTAGTGCCTAGGCAGGTGAAGGTCACGTCGTACCATTGCGACGTTAGACCGTACATCTCTCCACCTATGCGCAGCTACAATTGCCAGAAATTCCGCCATGTTTCTGCCAGGTGCACTGCCAAGGCGGTGTGTAGAGAGTGTGCCAAGTGGACACATGACGGTGTGGGGTGTACGCCTCCCCCGACGTGTCCTTTACTACCAAGGAAGTCACTCTCCGCGGTCGAAGCAGTGCCCTGAGTTCTGCAAGGAAGCAAAGATCCAAGAAATCAGAACATTGCATCGGCTTTCATATCACGACGCTCGAAAGTGATACCGTGATATGTCTGCACCCGAATTTCCGGTAACTTTCGCGGCTAAGGTGACGCCACCTATCACCCCTGCCACTTTCGTTCCCCGTGCTGTACCCTCGACGACGAACTACTCTGAGATCGTAAAGTCTCCCCTCGCTGTCCAAGCGAGACCTGTCAGCCCGAAGAAGGTCACAAAACCTTCTTCGGCCATTGTGAAATGATGATGATGATAATTGTTGTTTTCAAGGGCCTAACATCGAGGATATCGGCCCCTAATGAAATGAAATGGCGTGAAATGAAAGGATGTAGATTAAAACAATTCACTGCCATGGATGAAACGAAATTGGTGTTTATAAAACAGACAGTGAGCCCCAAATATTATGCCTTATTTGAATAAAAAGAATAAAAGGCGGATGGTAAAAAAGGATAAAACAAATATGGCATAGTGAACAATAAAATAGATGAACACAATAAAAAACAGATTTAACCTGAATTAAAAGTCGTAACTACACATTAAAACTTTAAAAAGTAACCACTCTCCCTCATGAACCGGATGACGAGGTCAGCTGACGGCCCGTCATCACGGAGAATAAGGGAGAGGGTATTAGGCAGTTGAAGAATCCTGCGCAGATCGGCCAGATCCACACACTCCAAGAGAAGGTGTGCCACGGTTAGGTGGGCGCCGCAAGGACACACAGGGGGATCTTCTCTCTTCAGCAAGTGGGAGTGCGTAGCAATCCCATGGCCGATCCGGAGTCGACAGAGTACCACAGCTTCCTTCCGGAGAGATCGGAAGGAAGATTTCCACACCTTCGTTGTCTCCTTGATGCCTCTCAGTTTGTTGGGTGGAGGCGTGGCACGCCATTCTTCCTCCCAATGCGACAGGATCGAATGCCGCAACTGAGAGCGCACATCACTAGCAGGCACCTTATACGGTATCGAGGGCAGGGCGACGGCCTCTCTCGCCCCCTGATCAGCAAGCTCGTTTCCCGCAATACCCGTGTGGCTAGGAAGCCACACAAAGGACACCCCGGCCCCCAGCGTTACGCGAACTGACGAGCAGGTCGTGCACACGCTGGGCCAACGGGTGCTTCGGGAAACACACATCGATCGCTTGCAGCGCACTCAGAGAGTCAGTACACACAAGAAAGTGCTGGTGATCGTCTGATAACGTGTACCACAGAGCCTCTAAGATTGCATAGAACTCCGCTGTGTACACGCCACAGGCATCGGGAAGTGAAAAGAGAAACCGACGATCCTCAACCACAAATGCACAGCCTACTTTCTCGTTTACCCTCGAACCGTCCGTGAATAGAAGCCCTGATCCCGGATACCGGCTCACAACGGACTGGAACAGCCTCCGATGGACGGAGGAGTCAGTGTCCGACTTGGGGCCGGTGTGCAGATCCAGGATGATATCAGGGCGAGAGACCATCCACGGAGGGGCCTTGCTAGGTACTCGGACGATACAGGAGACAGAAGGAAATCGGAACTGACGGTATAAGTCATCCAAGCGAATCCCCGCCGGCCGAGTGGCTCGGGCGAGCGCATCATACAGCCGGCGATTCGGATTGGAAAACAAACATGGATAGCTTGGATGAAGGGGCATCTGTCGAATAGTTGCAGCATAGGTCAGCAGTACTTGTTGGCGCCTCAGGTGTAAAGGAGGTACGCCAGCCTCGGCGAGCAAGCTGGCGACTGGGCTCGTCCGAAAGGCGCCCGTCGCCAGCCTCACACCGCCCTGGTGGACACTGTCCAGTTTAACAAGCACTGACTTACGGGCCGAACCATATGCTACACTGCCATAATCTAATCTAGATAAAATCAGTGCCTTATAAAAGCGTAGGAGCACCGCGCGGTCCGCCCTCCTCCCCCCCCCCCCCCCATGATGTGCCGCTAAGATACCCCAACATGTTGAGTTTCTTAGCACATACAGTTTTCAAACACCGCACGTGTGGCTCCCACGTCAATTTCTGATCGAAAAGGAGCCCAAGGAACCGGTACGCAGCAACAACAGGCAAAGTTACATTGCCAAGATAAAGCTCAGGATCAGGATGGAGAGTGCGCTTTCGGCAGAAATGGACAACCGAGGACTTAGCGGTTGAGAATCGAAAGCCATTGTCCAGTGTCCAGCGTTCCACTCTCCGAATAGCTTGTTGTAGCTGTCGTTCAGCGACCGCCATATTTTGCGCACAGTAATGTAGAGCGAAGTCGTCTACATATAGTGACGGTACCACTGCTGGACCAGCAGTAGCGACTATACCGTTTATGGCAATCGCAAATAATGTTACGCTTAGCACCGATCCCTGTGGGACTCCGTTTTCCTGTATATGATATTGCGAATATGTCCCCCCTATTCGGACACGGAACAGGCGAATGGACAGAAAATTTCGCAATAAAACCCGGCAAGTTACCTCGGAATTTCCATTGATGCAGGGTAGAGAGGATGCCGTAACGCCAAGTGGTGTCATAGGCCTTCTCGAGGTCAAAGAAAACAGCGACTAAGTGTTGTCTCCGGAGAAAAGCGTCCTGTATGGCGGTCTCCAGGCGTACCAGATGGTCGTTGGTACACCGAGACGCCCTGAAACCACACTGGTATTCAGGCAGGAGTCCCCGTTTCTCCAGGACCCACACCAGGCGCCGATTGACCATCCTCTCAAAGAGCTTGCACAGACCGTTAGTGAGACAAATAGGTCTGTAACTCCCTGTCAAATTGGGATCCTTATCGGGCTTCAGGATAGGTATAATGATACCTTCCTGCCATTGCGCTGGAAACACACCTTCCAACCAGATTCGGTTAAACACCCTGAGCAAATAACGAATGCTCTCATCGTTAAGGTGCTTAAGCATCTGGTTGTGAATATTATCCGGGCCGGGAGACGTGTCCCTGCAGAGCGCCAGCGCTCCACGGAGTTCCCACTCCGTAAAGGGCACGTTGTACTCCTCCGATGCGCGGGAAGCAAAACTAAGCTGGAAACGTTCCGCTTCGCGCTTCAGGGCCACGAAGGCAGGGTCATAGTTATCGGAACCGGATATATCCGCAAAATACGAGGCGAGATGGTTTGCAACGCGATAAGGATCTGTAAGCAATTCATTATCAATGGAAATTCCCGGTACAATAGAAGATGTCTGAAATCCCGAAATGCGTCGTAGTTTAGTCCACACTTGAAAGGAGGGGGCGTGTGCCGTAATAGAAGACACATACCGTTCCCGTGCCTTGGCACGGAATTTCTTAAACGCCACCAAATTGGCCATGGTTGGACACCGACGGTAGTGCTTATGAGCTCGACAACGGTCTCTTATTGCCGCTGCAATATCCTCTGTCCACCAAGGGGCGAGTTTGCGACGAGGAGTCCCAGAAAAGGATGGAATGGACTCTTCGGCGGCAGCAAGAAGCACATCGGTGAAGTGCTGTACCTCGTCATCGACGCTCCGGCAACCAAGATCAACGAACACAGCTCGTTCTTGAAACGAGGGCCAATTTTCCCGCTTAAGAACCCAACGACTGGGGAACTCCACGGGCGTCTGGTTCAGAAGGGTAAGAACGATCGGGAAATGGTCACAGAGGTCGTCGTGTACATACCAACCAAATAGGGGGAGCAGCGCACGGCTACACACACTCAAGTCAATGTGTGAGTACGTGCCGTGCGCTAAGCTAAAATGTGTAGCTTCCCCTGTATTTAATAGAGATAAATCCAACCCTTGAATTAAGCCCTCCACGTCCCTTCCTCTGGGGCAGGAAGATGGTGATCCCCATTGGGGGTGATGAGAGTTGAAATCACCCACGAGTAGGAAAGGGACTGGAAGTTGATCAACAAGATCAAAGACGTCATTAATATCGAGGGGCTGGTTCGGGGGAAGGTACACGTTACAAACAGTTGTCATAGCAAGCAAGGACACGCGAACTGCAATAGCTTCCAGAGGAGTGGCGAGTGGAAACTCCTCACTATAGCAGTCAGAGCGAACGAAGGTACAAACGCCCCCCGGAAGCCCGGGCGGCGTCTTGTCGCTCTTTTGAGTATAGTCGGAAACCTCTCAGAACAGTCTCGTGATCAGGTCTGAGGTTTGTTTCCTGTAAGCAGACTATACTCGCTGCGTATTGTGCAATAAGCTGACGGAGCTCTGTCAAATGCCTGTCATAACTGTTACAATTCCACTGTAGCAGTGCCATTGTGTGAACTTATAAACTAGGGAATAATTTGGAGTAGCAAGCTACAACTTAGCCTCTGGAGGATCATCAGCCACTACGTCGACTATAATCTCCATGTCCTCAGACGAGGTCATGGAGTGAATCGACTCGGTGGAAGATTTCATAGACACAGTTCGGCGGCGGGGGGATCTCCGTGGGGAGCGTGCAGATCTGGGGACCGAAACGTCCCCAGGCGCAGAAGCATCTGCAGGTGGTGGGGCGGATGGCTTCCCCTTTTTTTGGAAAAAGGGAATGCGTAGTGCGGGGTCACTTCTTCCCCGCCTCTTTAAGATATATAGACGGGTCAGGAGCCGAATTCCTGACCCTGGTCGACGATGCCACCTCCGCCGGCTTCGACTTCTTCCCGAGTGGGGAGTAAGTCTTCAACTTCCTCCCCTGCTGTGCGGGCGGAGCAGCCTTCGCTCGCACAGCCTTCGTGCTGGCCGAAGGTGCAGTTGAAGTCACCTTCGGGCTTTCCGTTATAATCATAGGTGCTGGTTTCGGAACAGGAAACTCTGTTTCAGGTTTCACAGCTGGTACAAAAGATGAGGTAGCCGGGACCAAATTAGGTATTATAACTCGATAATTAATCGTAGGCGAAGGAGCAATCGTGGTATGGTAATTCTTGCGGGCCTCCTGGTAGGTGAGACCATCCAGGGTTTTAATCTCCTGGATTTTCTTCTCACTCAGGAAGACAGGGTAGTTCCTGTCCCGAGGAGAATGAAATCCAGGGCAATTAGTGCACAGATAAGGGGTTGTGCACTCTTCCGCTTCGTGTGGTACCTTACCGCATGTTCCGCAGATTTCGGGGCTCGAGCATCGGGATAACATGTGCCCGAACTTCTGGCACTTATAACACCTCATTGGTGGAGGGATATAAGGCCGTACGTCACAACGGTAGCTTGTAACCTTGACTTTCTCCGGGAGCACCGAAAGCTCAAAGGAAATAATGAAAGCACCAGTATCCACGATTTGACCATTGACCTTGCGCGTAATGCGCCGGACATCAGTCACGTGACGGTGCTGCATATCCTCCTTGAGCTCCTCGTCAGTGTTCAGAATCAGGTCCCGGTGGAAAATAACTCCTCGGACCAGATTCAGGGACGTGTGCTTTTCCACTTTGACGGGAATTTCGCCAAAGTGGTCACATTGCAAAAGTTGTTCAACTTGCTCACCAGTCCTATTCTTGAGCAACAAGATACCGTTCCTCATCTTTTGTACTTTCTCAAGCTCACCATAGACACCTTCTATGTGGCGAGAAAACAAAATACTCTTTACCAACTTGAAATCACCAGAAACTTGGGGGTGTTAGCACCCAGATTTTCACGCACAGATTGTTCCCAGGGGGTTGATCCCCGTAGGGAATCAAATGTTAAAGACTTGGGTGTAGGACCACCCTATTTGGGGATTTTTCTTTTTGAACCCATGGCCAGATCATCCTCCCCGAATGCCACCGACATCCGATCACGGGCCGTCACAGTAGGCGCTACCCAGCCAGGGCAAGGCCCGCCTAGCTTGGAAGGCATTGCCCGGGGGTCCGATGTTTTACAATGCCGTATCGGCATGTACCCCTTGGCATATACTGGATTTTACAGCTCAGACATTCGGCTGTGTGGGGACCTGCGTAGTCAGGCGGATACTACTGCACGGGTGCATGGCACACCCACCTGTCGGCGCGGTCAAGACCGGAACAGGCTTTCGAGCGTAGTTGCAAGCGTAAGTGGCCCATCCCCTAACAGCAGGCACATATAGAAATTTTGGTTGCCAGACCCTGAAAGCAGTGACGGAAGGAAGTGCGATATAACCTAATGAGAGTTATACCGCACGGGTGTATGTCTTTTAGAGCTGACTGTCAAACCCTCGAAAGGGGACCGTTCCGAGAAGCCCTTTTAGTCGCCTTTTACGACTGGCAGGGGTTATCGTGTATGTATTCGCTTCCTCCCACCCACTGGGGGTCCAATTCACAAAACAACGCTGAGTCCTTAAATATAGCCAAGGTCGCCCCTTTTAGTCGCCTCTTACGACAGGCAGGGGATACCATGGGTGTATTCTAAAGCCCCCACCCACAGGGGGGGGGGGCGGGGGCATTGTGAAAAAGGCGCCAGTTATACCATCTAAACCGGCGCAATCGGAGAAGAAGTCATCTTCCTCTCCGAAACGGTCGGAGAAGAAGTCATCTTCCTCTCCGAAACGGTCGGAGAAGAAGTCTTCCCCGGCCAACGAGGCTAAGAAGGCAAAGATAGTGGAGAAGAGGGAGACGGTTCGTCACCGTCTCTCTCGCCATCCTGCTGACGGGGTGGCTACTGTCTCTGCTGGCCCTTCCGCTCCCACGACCACCAAGGGAACGAAGCCTGCTGAAGCCAAGCCCGTCCGCATGGAGGAACTCCCCTATAAAAAAGATAATAGATCGGCGAAGGAGAGGGGAACGGTTCAGCGCCGTTTTTCTTCCTCTCCTAAAGGCAGGGCTGCTCACGTATCTGCTGGCCATCCCGCTCCCACCACTACCAGTGGAGCGGTGCCAGCAGGAGCGACCTTGTTTTATAAGGACCCGGCGTCTGTGGGGAAGGGACCATCTACTTCCCCAAACACACGTCGGCGCCGATCCAAAAATCTCTTCGGGACGTGTCGGGGACAGACACCGAGTCTTCGGACCGGATGAAAGTCCCTCGACACCGCTCTCGCTCTTTCCCAAGGGCGAGACTCGTGAGGTCCGACGATGACCGCGCGCAACCCAAGAGAGCGCCCGCTCCATTTTCTTCGTCTTCGGAAGGAGATATGGAGATTGAGGTGTGCTCTCCTGCCCCATCATCTCCAACTAGAGATGGGGAAGGGTGGCAAACGGTCAAGCATAAGTAAAAGACCACCTTCTAATTAAGTCCACACCATGGCACTATTACAATGGAACTGTAATAGCTATTCTGTTCATCTCGCTGAGTTACGACAATTAATATCTTCGTTTTCGGCAAACATTGCCTGTCTTCAGGAATCCAGGTTTCGTCCTGGACATGAGACAACAATGCGTCACTTCAAACTCTTCTCTAAGACCGGGTGGACGGAGCTGTGGCCGCTGGTGGCGTCTGCACTCTCGTCCACTCTAGCCTCTTTAGTGAAGAGGTGCCGTTGCGTACTCAGCTAGAGTCAGTTGCAGTTCGTACTTCGTTGACAGTAATGGCAACAGTATGTAACGTGTACATCCCGCCTGATTCTCAGCCGGATTACGACCAGCTGGTGGATCTAGTCTCTAAGCTCCCCCCTCCTTTTCTCCTTCTGGTAGATGATAATGCCCACAACACCACCTGGGGCTCCGCTACCACTAGCGGTAAAGGGAGAGATTTTGAGAGGCTGATCAGGCGGCTGGACCTGTGTCTGTTGAACACAGGGGAACCTACGCACTTCTCTATTGCACACGGTACTTATTCAAGTATCGATATTACCTTGTGCAGTCGTGCGCTGGTTCCCCTGCTACAGTGGGGTGTACACGATGACCTTTGTAATAGTGACCATTTTCCAATTATCGTCACTCTTCCGAACCAGAGAGCCAAGTCGATGGCTTCTCCGTCGGGCTGATTGGCCAACTTTCACGGCACGTGCGGTGTTTGCCGAAGATACCTTTGAGAGTGTCGACGATCATACCATTCACATAACGAATGGTATTTTGGCTGCTGCTGAGGAAACAATACCTTCCTCATCCGGCAACTCACGCCGGAAGCTTGTCCCTTGGTGGACAGCCGAGATTGCAGCAGCCATTAAAGATCGTCGACGTGCTTTCAAATGCTATCGGAGGCAAAACACTATGGCCACCCATATCACCTTCAGAAGGATGCATGCTAGAGCCCGATATCTGATTCGGGAGAGTAAGAAAACGACGTGAGAAAAGTATGTGTCGTCTATGACGGCGCATACTCCTTCATCTCAAGTGTGGACTAAGCTTCGTCGGATCTCCGGACTCCCGACATCACTGTCGATACCCGGAGTGTCCATCAATGGAGACATCATCACGGACCATCTCGCCATTGCCAACAGCATTGGCTCGCACTTCTCCGATATATCCTGCTCCGGGAGTTACGATCCTACATTTCTGACTCTGAAGCGGGGGGCAGAGACTCACCCCTTGTCCTTTGCCACTGCTGCTTCGGAGTCCTATAATGTACCATTTTCTGAATGGGAACTGCGCAGTGCGCTTGCACTGTGCAGGGATACGGCTCATGGACCGGATAACATACATAATCAAATGTTAAAACATCTGTGCGAAGCCAGTATAAAAAAAACTGTTGATCCTCTTCAATCGTATATGGATTGAAGGGGAGTTTCCATCTCAATGGCGAGAGGGGATCGTGATACCGATTCCTAAGGCTGGAAAGGATCCCAAGTTTGTAAGCAGCTATAGGCCCATTTGTTTGACAAATGCCCTATGAAAGCCGCTCGAAAAGATGGTGAACCGTCGACTGGTGTGGTTCTTGGAGGAGAAAGGTCTCCTGTCTGAGTACCAGTGTGGATTTCGCTCTCATAGGTCCACCACTGACCATATGATGCTACTTGAGAGCGCCATACAGGGGGCATTTTTCCGAAAGCAGCACCTAGTCACGGTCTTCTTTGACCTCGAGAAAGCCTACGACACTATATGGCGCTACGGGATCCTTACTCCCCTTCACAAGTGGGGACTCCGTGGTAATCTACCGACTTTCATTGCGAATTTCACGTCCGTCCGACTCTTCCGTGTAAGGGTCGGTAGGACATTATCGCAATACTATACTCAGGAAAATGGAGTTCCTCAGGGATCTGTGCTGAGTGTCACCTTGTTCGTGATTGCCATAAACGGCATTGTTGCCGCCGCCGGGTCCGCGGTAGTTCCATCGCTGTATGTAGACGATTTAGCTCTGCATTACAGCTCTGGAAGTATGGCAGTAGTGGAACGGCAATTGCAGCTAGCTATCAACCGGGTCGACAGGTAGGCTCACGACCGGGGTTTTCGTTTTTCAACAGCGAAAACCTCCGTCGTCCATTTTTGTCGGCTCCGGAGGCTACATTTACACCCTGAACTACATCTCAGGGATGTTGCGTTGCCGTTGGTTGACACATCGCTTCCTGGGGCTCCATTTTGATAGCAAATTAACGTGGCAGCCCCATATACGGCACAGGGGCCGATAACCTAGATGTTAGGCCCCTTAAAACAGCAATTATCATCATCATCCATATACGGCAATTAAAAATGACGTGTCTCAGGAAACTGAACATGCTCAAGTTTCTTAGTGGCACTACGTGGGGGGCTGACCGTGCGGTGCTGCTACGGTTCTACCAAGCCCTCGTCCTGTCCCGGCTGGACTATGGTTCTGCGGCATACGGTTCAGCAAGGCCGGCAACCTTGAAAATGCTGGACAGTATCCACCATAGTGGCGTTAGGCTGGCTACCGGTGTCTTCCGGACCAGCCCGATACCCAGCCTACTCGCCGAATCGGGTGTTCCACCTTTAAATTATAGACGCCAACATATGCTTTTAGCATATGCTGCCAATGTGCGTCAAATGCCGCAACACCCGACCTATCAAGCTCTCTTCGGTACCCAAAACCACCAGGGGTACGCCAACCGGCCTCGTGCCACTCGGCCGGTTGGTATTAGACTTGACAGCTCGTGTACTGAAATAGGAGTGGCTGTAGGTCCCTGTATGATCCGGACATCTAGCGAGGTGCCTCCGTGGCAAGTCCCGCGTCCAGAAATTCGGTTAGATCTTCACCGAGGTCCTAAGGTGAACACGGATGCCTCTGTTTATCGGAGGCAGTTCCACAGCATAGTACACCAATTTCCGGACGCTGGCATTCTCTACACGGATGGTTCGAAGGTAGACGAGAAGGTGGGTTGTGCTTACGTTATTGATTGTGCAAATACCAAGATCTCTTTGCCTGAGGCCTGTAGTGTGTTTACTGCGGAGCTCGTTGCCATCTATGAAGCTCTGCAGTTTGCACTACAGGATGCACGAATCCACTTTCTCGTGTGTACCGACTCTTTGAGTTCGTTGCAGTCAATTGCTACATGTTTCCCGCAGCACCCCCTAGTGCAGCGAATCCACGACCTACTAGCCGGGCTGTGCCAAGCTGACACTCGAATCACCTTTCTGTGGCTTCCAAGCCACTTGGGAATTGCGGGAAAGGAGTTAGCTGATCAAGCTGCAAAGGAGGCGATATCCCTACCACCTCGACCATTGGAGGTACCCGCTAGAGATATTCGCTCTCAGTTACGCCTACAAGTTCTGGCTTTTTGAGAGAGTCAGTGGCTAGCTGACCCACTGCTCAGTAAACTGAGAGCGATCAAAGGAACTACTCGCGTGTGGCGGAGCTCCTTCCGGGCCGGAAGAGAGTCCGTCATTTTGTGTAGGCTAAGGATAGGTCATACAAGATCCACCCACTCGTACCTAATGAGAAGGGAAGACCCCCCACTTTGTACCTGTGGAGCAGTTTTCACCGTGGCCCACATTTTCACCGAGTGTGTGGATCTTGCAGACTTACGAAGAAACCTTGGTTTGCAGATGGCACTCAAACTTAGCCGATGACGCGGTGGCTGCTGATCGCGTTATCCGCTTTATAAGTGAGAGTGGGTTAGGGCCAGCAATCTAAATTTTCCAGTGAACATTGACTCAACGACTTGTTCGTTTTTAAATGATAATGTTTTTCCGTTTATTTTTATAATTTTTACTTTTATTTAATTTTTTGTTTTTGTTTTATTAATTTTTGGTCTTTTTAAATTTAGATGTCCACTTCAAAATTTTAAATTAAATTCAAAATTTGTATTCTTTAATCTGTGTTAAGAGGGGCAGATGACCTCGTAGTTCCGCCCCTTAAAACAACAATAACTAACTAACTAACAACCACTTCTTGTGTTCCCTTTTTGTTATCTGACTACTGACAAGTCTAATTAAATGTTTTATCCAACAATAGTGGGCATTTCCACCTTGAGTTATGTATAGTAAATTTACATGAGCATCCTTTTTTTCCTGAGTATAATATAGAGGACCTATTATAATCTTGTTTTCAATTCCATACACATTAATACTTACATTGTCCAGCTCTTCAAAACGTATAATGTCGTTTATCGCCATAGGAAATTCTATTTCTTTTAAATCTAACACTGAGGAATAGTGAGGATAAGATGATGTTCTCTCTACATCCCTCACTGCTGGATGGAGCGAAGAAGTTATAGCCCACGCAAAACATGCTTGATCACTATTTAAAACATTCACAACAGCTCTCTTTCGTTTGATCCAAGCAGGTAAATCAATATATGATGATGCTCGAAGGGGATTATATTTATTCATGTTGGTTTCTAAATAAAGTACTTCAACCAACGCCCAGCCTGACTCCCTTTCCTGGAACTCTTCACTCTTCACGATGATAGCACTAGACATATCTTGGTACATATCACTGATATTAGTTGATTCACTAACAATTACGTTTTTTGTATTAAAGGATTTGATATCAGTAACTTCACCTTCATTCCCTGTTTTTACATAGAGTCCGAAGAGTTCAAAATTCATTTTAAATGTTATATGCTCTACTAAAACATGATCAACCAAGCCAAACACACTAGGTTGAACAGTCTTTAAAAATGTTTCAATACTTTGAGTTTTTTTCATTACTATGAAGTCTGTAACTAGCAATTCGACTTTTAAACGCACTACCAATTTGTTGAATATTCGCAGAATTTGTTTCATGACAAGCGTTGTTTTTATAATTAATACTACGTAAATGCCCATGCATGGATGAAAAAGGCATATCGCTATTACATACATCACAATGTGTTATCGAAGTTTCACTATTCTTTACTCTTTTTGTTGTACAACTATTTTCACAATCTTGAGAACGTTTACGCTTATGAGCATCACATTCGTTTAAAGGTTCCGTGCTAGTTGATGGTTTTGCAGTTCTTAATTCATGTTGTTCTCCATGTACTTCAACCATGTGGGATTGATATCGCTTTACACCAGAAAAACCAAGTTCACAAACTGAACATGAGAAAGGTGTTGAACTGACATGCTTTTAAATTTACATGTCGTGTAAGATTATCCTCTCTGTTAAATGTCGTAGCACAATAACGGCACACAAACATTTTAAGATTATGTTTTGTACTTAAATGACGTTGAAGGCTGTCAGGTCTTGAAAACTGCTTTTTACAATCACTACACTTGAACATAATGATTATCAATCACTTTCCAAATTACCTATAAAAGAAAGAAATCATAAATATTAATAAAATTGTGGTGTTTGAAGCCATATTTTCAGTGTTGCCTGAAGCACTAAACTCTTATTAATAAAATAAAGTTTAAATATTATATATAAATTACAGCCAATGGTCATAGTAGAGTATTTTAATTGAGCGTCTGTGGACTCTCAGCAAGTCTAATTTCAAGTAGTTCCAACTTTGATTAACAAATATAATTGTCACTCACACCTAGTGGTGAACGTTGGAACTTGATAGAGCGTTAATCAAATCTAGCCTACAAACCTAGCTGTACGCAATTGCTAAGTAGAGTAGTTCCAAGTTTGGTTAGCAGGTATGTCACTGTCACTGACACCTAGCAGTAAACGTTCGGACTTAATGGAGCGTTAAACACACATTTCACTTCATCTCTTGTTTTTAAATAATAGAAACGAGCGGCTGCCAGTTAAGTGAGCTAAGTGTAACGTCATAGTCAGTCTTAAAGCAAGTCTAAACTTGTAGGACATGTCACGTGATAGAAACCAGCGGCCGCCTGTTAGGTGAGCTAAGTGTGACGTCATAGCCAGTCATAAAGTAAGTCTAAACTTGTAGAACATGTCACGTGACAAGGTTAAGTTAGGTAAAGTTAGGTTATGTTAGGTGAGCTGATGAGTCTTTAAATATTCCCTCTGTCACTGACACGTAACAACGAACGTTAATAGAGCGTTAATCAAATCTAACCTACAAATTTTGCTTTACACAATTATCGAGTAGTTCCAACTTTAGTTACCGGATACCATTGTCACTGACACCTAGTAGTGAACGTTGGAACTTGATAAAGCGTTAATCAAATCTATCTTACAAATTCAACTTCACACAATTGTCGAGTAGTTTCAACTTTGGTTACCAGATACTATTGTCACTGACACCTAGTGGTGAACAATCGAAATTAATAGAGTGCTTATAACCAACTAAATATGATTTTTTTAAGTAAACATACTTACCAAAGTAGTAAGGTATTTTCAAGTCCTCTTCCAACACACAGGTAAGCTGTAGAGATAACACGATATCAACTGTCGTTCACGAGTTTCAAGTACACAGTGAGAAAGTTCTTCCCCCTCCCTAGCCTTTTATACCACAAACACACCTATGTCATGCGTGCATCTGTGTCGCCTAAAATATCTGTCAATGTGACATTTCTCATGGTCGATAATAAACACCTACATCACGTGATATCATACGTCTGAAAGAATCATGTTTCACACACACCTGCATCCTGTAACACAACACCATGCATCCGGTGGCAAGTTCATGTTTTACTAACATCCTACGTCTGCAAGGATCACGTTTCGCAATCTTGCTATTTTGTAACACTAAACCTTGCATCCGGTGGCGAGTTCTTTTTTCTCTGACATTCTACGTCAGCAAGAATTATGTTTCACACACTTTCTTAACCTAGCGCTGACCTTGCATCCGGTTGTAACACCTGCTTCACGTGACGTCATACACTGCAGGAGTTGGCTTGTTTTAAATCTTACATCGCAGGCTTGTCTCGTCCTCCATAAAAAAAAACTGCATGGGATAGTTGCATGTATCCCGTGTACTTGGGTGTATGCATTAGCCCATCGAGTTTTGCCCTTGGGCCCTTTGGCATGTCCTCAATTAGGTTTTGGTTAGGTAGATTAGACTAGAATAGCTTAACTAGGATAGGCTAGGTTAAGCCATGCTCAGGTTTTTAATTTTTTTAAAGCGCGCTATGTACGTTGCTGCGCACCGCCGTCATCTTGATTATACTTGAATAGCTTAACTAGGATAGGCTAGATCAATCCATGTTTGTCATGTGGAACACCGTTTAATTTCATAATAGCATTCAACTTCCCACATGTCGCACTTGGAAAGCGACATATACTAAAAGAATTACAATTTCACCCCCTAGTAGGGGTAGGTTTTATTTTAGGGTTAAAATAGGTTGTCTAGAGGTAATGGGGTGTCCGTACGAGTAATTTAACGCCTCGTTCAAGTCTCTAGCTTTATTGGTTCACAAGCTAGGTTAAGTTAAGCTTCGGCCGCCATCTAGGAGGTGGAGAGGTGTAGGTGGCGTTAGAACAGGCCAAAACCCACTACTCCCAGGTGTCTGTAAAAGTGTTCTACGTGTAGCAAAGTTTTAAAAAACGGCGTGATGTGCGGTTTGTGCGAGACATGGTTTCACTTTGGCTGTGTTCGGATGAAGAAGGACGAATGTGATGCAGGTAACTGGTTCTGTAAAAGCTGTGACAATCCGGAACTTTTGAGACAGCAAATTAAGTCCAAGGATCTTATTATACATGATTTAAAATCAAAGCTTAACGAATCGGAGGAGACGTTAAAGGATCTGACGGAGCGTATTCCAGGAGCTGAAGCTACAAACCCTGCTGTGGTAACTGAGGATGACGTTATCATAATGGGTGATTCTATGATACGGTGGAGTTCGAATATCTCAAGGAAATCAGGTACGAAAGTGCGGTGATATCCGGGGATTAAAATTGACCAGCTTGCCCAACAAGTGGAAGAAGCAAATTTAGAGGACTGCGAAAAAGTTATAGTGTTGTTGCTCCATGTTGGGACGAACGATTTAAAGAAGAGGGCTACAGCTGATTACATCATGGGGGAGCTCTACGAACTAGGCAGAAAAGCTAAAAGCAAGTTTAGAAATGCAAACATTATCATGAGTTGCATTGTGCGACGGGGAGATGCTCCGTTAAGACGAGTTAAGACTGTAAATGACCGCATGGGCTGGGTATGTGCACAACTGGGATTAGTGTACGTAGATGCTGACTGCTGGATTGGTGGCCGAGACTTCGCCCGAGACGGGCTGCATTTAAAACGACGGGGCGCTTTCCACCTAGGGACCTACATGACAGGGTCATCGGTTGGTGCCGGCCTGTATGAGGAGGAGCAGGTCCAGAGGTTGTCAGCTGACGGGAACAGAAGGAGCTATTTCGGGATATTTTGGGTGTAGGTAAGAGGCTAAGATTACTGCAGGTTAATTGTCAGTGTATAGGAAATAAATTAATTGAATTTTGGAATCTTGTAGAGACATATCCTCCGGACATTGTCATTGCTACTGAATCTTGATTATATGAGGATATAAATAGTAATGAAATAATTCAAGGGACCTACGAAATGTACAAAAGGGATCGGGGGAAGCGAGGTGGTGGGCTATTTATTTGTGTGCGCAAAAATATAGCTAGTTTCTTAAAGTGGGCTGATACGGATCATGAAATGTTATGTGTACAAATTTCCTACCTTCCTACCTTACGAGAAGGATCATTCACAAATTCTGGCGGTTGTTGTTTGAGTCTTCAGTCTTTCGACTGGTTTGATGTAGCTTTCCATGCTTCCCTGTCCCAAGCTAATCGTTTCATCTCTACATAGCTACCACACCCTAAATCCGAGGCAATCAGTTTAACATATTCTAACCTTGGTCTACCCCTACTGTTCTTATCCTCGACCCTTCCTTCCATAACTAAGTTTGCTATTCGTGGGTGTCTTAGTATGTGTCCTAACAGCTTATCTCTTCTCTTCATTAGCAGTTGCCAGAAACATCTCTCCTCTCCCACTCGTCTTAATACCTCTTCATTCGTAACCCTATCTACCCATCTGGTCTTCATCATTCTCATGTAACACCACATTTCAAACGCTTCCATTCTCTTCTTTTCTGCTGCACCAATAGTCCAAGCTTCACTTCCATAGAGCGCCACGCTCCAGACAAAGGCTTTCAAAAATTACTTTCTAATACCTAAATCTATATTCGATGTCAACAGATTCCTTTTCTGTAAAAATGCTTTCTTCGCCTGTGCTAACCTACTTTTTATCCTCTTTGCTTCGTCCATCACTGGTTATTTTGCTTCCCAAGTAACAGAAGTCAGCTACTTCCGTTAGCTGTTCACCTGCCAATTCGACATCCATAGATGAGGTTTCTGATTTCTTTAGACTGCATTCCAATATTTTTGTTTTACATTTATTAATTCTCATCATGAATTATTTCCTCAAGACGGAATCCATACCATTAAAAAACTCATTCAACTCCTCCGGTATGTCGGCTAAGATGACGATGTCATCAGCAAACCTCAGAGTTGAAATTATTTATCCTTGAATCTTTACTCCTACTTTGAATTTTTCTTCTAATTTCTTCCATTGTTTGTTCAATGTAAGTTATGGATTCTGGCGGTATCTCCTTTTTATTTCTTTTGAGTGTTCCTAGGAATGCCATTCCACTTTCGAGCAACTATTCTGCTAAGGGAATACCTGAGTAGTAATTGGTTCAACCAATCGTTTGAAAATGTCTATGGGTTTGTTCGAATGGCCAAAATAGGGACCATCAGCCTGCTTCCCAGAATATATTTCAACTGTGTACGTGTAAAACTTCTAACTGTTCGCAATTGCATTCATTTTGATATCATATTTACTGGTTTCAGTGGCACACCTGCCACGAAAGGCAACAAGCATCTCATCTATTATCGTAAGTTCACCCAAGCTGTAGCTGTTTTGGCAATTCGTGACGAATTGAGAGTGAAAGTCACGAATAGGGCCAATTTGTCAGTTGGTTTTTGTCTTGCAGCTCTAGTTGTTACGTCATCAAAACGAAGGCATCGTAAAAGAAGCAAAAATCTATTGAAGCTGAAATTCGTTCTGAGCGTTATCAATCCCGTCCCATCCATTTCACACAGCTCTCTCACTTTAGTTCGATTCGTCCGTTTACTGGCAATTATGAAGAGAGCCCCAATAAGTGCCATAATTTCTTCGCCATTTGTCAACCTGAAGTCCCTGTCACGTCCATCGGCTTTCCCACTGCTGGCGTCTGTTTTGGTGAATCTTTGTCAAAGAAATATTTGTGTATTTCACTAGTTCATCGATCATTTGGAAATGTCGAAATGCATCTATAGGGGTTTTGGCATCTCGTGCAGCTCCTTTCAGCCCAGGCAAAATTCTAATAATATTCTTAGCTCTTACTTTATGTGAAGAACTGGCTGTACATTTCGAATCATTTACCCATGATGTTTCATGGTCTCTATCAATATAACAACGTATTCCGGCAAGATCGTCATCCTCAAGTGGCATTTCCTCATCCAATCTGTCATCGTATCCCCCTTCTTGTAACGACTGGTCGGAATTTGTAGAAGTATCATCTTGTTCTATAGTGCGTCTCTACCTTAAAAGACAGTACGCATTAAATGGAGCGCGCTGATGCCAGATCTACTGCATATACAAAGTTCTGCAAGGCCGGGCACATGATGTAACATAACTCATATACAGGCGTGCTTTTACGGAAAACTCGGGAAATTTCCAAAATATTTGTTTGTTGTATATAATTGTACCTCATGCCTTGAAGCGAAAGACGGTACAATATTTAGATTATGATACACCGAAGCTCAGAGCGCGATTTTAATGCACACATTATAATAATTTATAATTTTCAAATATTCATGAATATGATAAGGCATTTTTCTCGAATATCATAGGTTATAATAAATTATAATATGACATAATAATAATAATAATAATAATAATAATAATAATAAAAATCTATTTTGGTCCACGTAATTTACCCAATATTGTGTGGTCAAGTGGGGGTATGCAGCCAAAATTAAATTATTCATTTCTTGTTTCTTGAACGAGACGTTGTTCAATTTTATATAGTTCTTCACTTACGCCCATACCATTTCGATGGGATTATGTTCACTGTGGTATGGTGGTGTGGTAAGGTGACAAGCAAGAACATATTTCCCTGCTGTGATAGCCTACATTGTCTATTACTAGGCTAGATCCTTCGGGAACATTGAGCAACAATATTGCTCGGCGAACCACTTTTCATATACTTCACCTGTCATTTTGTCGTGTGTGTCTACCGTGTTCTTTTTGGCACAGAAACGTTAACTCTGCAAACGAACCCTTGTTAATTCCCGGGACGAACAAAGGCATACTACGGAAACCACTTCGAGGATGGCTGAGGTAGGAATCGAACCCGCCTCTTCTCAGTTTTGTCTCTTGGAGTTGAGTACACCCTTTTCCAGCCCTCAGACCAGAATTACATTTCTCGGCAGAGCTGGGATTCAAACCCGGGCCTCCACAGTGACAGCACAGTGACAGCCAAGAACGCAACGAGGCGGACAATTTATAAAGAACACAAAATCCACTTCATTTCTTAGTTTTACTTCACATCATCACCTACCCTCCTTCAAACATAGTCGGGGGAGAGCCTGCGGGCCACATTAGTAAACACACTTCCGGTGCGTCAGCGCTGAGCGGGAGGACTAAGCGAAGTGCTATAACTTATGAATGCTACCTAATATTGAGCTTTGGTTTGTTTTAAAAACTATTTCAGACATAAATAAACATTTCTTCTCGCTTAGTCACCAACGTAAAGTCAACAGCAAAAAACGTTCTCGCTAGCTAACTTTTATGTGACACCATCCCAGATTTTTCAAGTAACATTTAAGAAAAAAAAATCATAACTTTCTTATTATGAAAATACATTCTTGATCTGTTGCGATCATTAGTTCATTATCTATGGCGTGATAAGTTTTATAAATGCAAAAATATAGATTCGCGCTAAAATATCGTAATTGTGAAAATTGGGCCATGTGTTAATTATTTATGGCTTTTATGTTTACACCTTCATAAAGAGCGGGAAATTCTCTATAATACCACGCAAACATTTTCTTAGATTTGTCACTTTCAATTATTGGGAAATGACAACATCGCCGGGGTAGAAGAGGACGAAGCTAATTGCAGGACATAGGAGTGCGAGTGAGAGGCAAATACTACATTTAACTTCATACTGTCTTTTAAGGTTGAGACGCTCTATATATCCTCGGGTTCGTAATCAACATCACTTCCTTCACTCCCGATGTATCCTTCCTCCTCAGCTTCATCCTCAGAAAGTTCTCGTAAACATCGAAGAATAGACTCTGTTATTTTGGTGATAGCCTGTCCTCCCTCCCCCACACCATCATCCCAGGTATCCTACAATGAGAAATGCGAAATAACAGACGAACACAAATAAAAACAAGAAGTTCCGTGACGAACTAAAGAGCCTACTTTTCTTAATATTTAAGAATCAGGCCAATGTTTAATCTATATGGATCTCTCTGGAATAATGACTAAATTAAGTTGGTAATATCGAAATTTCTAATTAGTTCGAAAAACTGTAGCCTATACATGGCATAATGTAGCCTAATAGAGAACTACAGTTGGCAGCTCTGGTGACTGAATTTATTCTTAGTTCCATCTCTAAAGGTACAGAATACAAAATTTGGTTGAAGTCCAATGGATAGCATGGACGCTACATGCAGTTAAACATTGGATCTAAAAGCGCGCGTAAAATCATGTTGGCAACAATAACATACATGTATTGGTCAGAAATAATCTGAAATTATATGATCTATTGTTGTGTCAATTTTGAATAAAATCCATTAGTTAGTGTAGAAGTTACATGCATTTTAAAATTGGACCTATCAGTAGGCTTAGAATCATGTTGGCAGCACTGGCGTAGGCCTATATTAGTTACTACAAATTAATCTACTGTAGAATGCCAGGTACTATACGTGTGCAAAGTTTAGAGTTATTTGCTTGCATACTTTCTGATATATTGATATTAGGGTAACAAAAATAAAGACAGTATTTGTTAACAGTTGGCAGCCCTGGTTACTCTTAAGAATCGGCATAGTCATATCTGTTATGCTACACATAGCACACACGAAATTTGGTTGAAATACAAATGATAGTATAGAAGTTATATGTATTTAAAGTTGGACCTCTCAGCAGGCTAGGAATCATGTTGGTAGCACTGACGTATATAAGTTACTCAAAATTAATATAGAATGTCAGGTACTATACATGTGCAAAGTTTAAAGCTGTCGGCTTGCATACTTTCTGATATATGGGTATTTGGATTTAAAAAAATTGAGAGCATTTATTAACAGTTGGCAGCCCTGATGACTCTTAAGAATACGCTCAGTCATATCTGTTTATGTACACATAGCACATACGAAATTTGGTTGAAATCCAATTGATAGTGTAGAAGTTATATGCATTTAAAATTTGGACCTATCAGCAGGCTTATAATCATTTTGGCAACACTGCCATATATGGCCTCCTGGAAATTAAACCGCAATGTAATTATCTATACGTGTACCAATTTTGAAATAGCTCCCATTCATACCTTCCAAGATATCCAACATGGAGCTCAAATTTCAATTGCAATTTTTCAGCAGTTGGTAGTACTGATATCATTTTCAAATATGGGCGTGAGATATTCAGGTATAGATCTTTACTCCTACTAAAATTTGTTTTGATTGCTGCAGCCGTTTAGGAGTTGATAGGTGGGGACACACACACAGACACACACACACTCATTTGCCCGATCTCATAAGTCTACTTTTTCCTCATTTTTGCAAAATGTGAAAAGTAGGCTTGGTTGGTTGGTTGGTTCCTTAGTTTAGGGGCTGCGACAACGCGGTCATGTAGCCCCGTGTACTTTGGGTGTGTGTAGAATATGTCTGATAACCGGTGTTAATTGTGATGACTGTATTAGTGTGTGTATCTGTTTTTTTAATTCAAGTAGGGACTGCAACTTTGAATTTTCAAATAGTTCCTACTTTTGCCGCCAAACGCCACCGTCAACGACTACTAGGCCTAGTTCAGAACTAGCTACTAGACGCCACCGCAGTCGGCTCTTGGCAACGAACGTAGCAACCTAAGAGCGTTGTTTATATTCTTAACCTATCCAATTTAGTTTCACACAGGTGTAATTAGTGGAAAGATCTTTAACATGCCATAAATCTATGACATGGGACCGCCGGCTTTACTTCCCCTCCGAAGGAAGGCATACTGAGGGATTTTTAACGCTCTTAAAAAATCCGACGGCTTCGGCCGGGTTTGAACCCGCTATCTTGGGCATAGAAGCTCAGCATGCTACCAACTACGCCACCGAAGCCGCCGAAAAGTAGGCTAATAATAACTAGATGGTACTTACATGACTGCCTGCACACATCAATTTCGGAAAGTTTAGTATCCGCGTTGCGGCGAGCTAGCCGCTGACCTGCGCATTGTAATCTCTCGGCCGTTTTGCCGCACACGCGGGCTCCAGGAACGTGTTATAAAATACACACCTGCCGAAAATAGAGGATCTTTGTTTTTACTTTCATGCAACTATGGAGACGACTGAAATGACAATGAGTAGAAGAGGCTTTGTACACGCTAGAGCGTGGGTTCGATGGAGTGATATTTCATGGTTACAGCTGTTAGAAGCTGATTATTAAAGCTTGTATTATAACATTCACGGATTGTTAGGAACTTCGATTATGTTATGGCGTTTGAGGAGAGGTTTACGCATGATTTTTGAAACATGAATATGAAGCCATTATTTTTACAGTGTAGCCTATACAAATTGTCTTTTGCAGCTTTTCAGTCGGTCAACATGATAGTGTCCAATTGGGCGGAGTACAAGATATACGAGTAAATATGTATTAACTTAGTTAGTTATCACACTAAAGTTTGATAACTAACTAATATTATGTATTTTTTTCCAGGAGTGTGTTTACATAATTATGTATAACTTGCACCCAGTCCAAATTCATTGGGCACAATCGTGTTGACCGACTGATAAGCTGCAAAAGACAATGCATATGATGATCCCTTACCATTTTTGTGATGACCAAGTTGTGTAATGTAGAGCAGTGATATTTTTGTGTCTGTAGAAGACGATATAAGGGTTAGAGCTGACTAGGATCGCTCATGTGAAATTTATACTAGTTAAGGTGACAGTGGAAGGTTACCCTATCAACCACGAGGTTTACGCGAGCAATAGAGCCACATATTTCCACCGCTAGGGTGATGTGTTATTGAGACGACTGCCGTGTACGATGCGAAGTGAGTTTTCTCACTTTTTTATGGAGACATGTGTTTGAAGTAGAGGTTTTTAGCCTACTTTTCACATTTTGCAAAAATGAGGAAAAAGTAGACTTATGAGATCGGGCAAATGTGTGTCTATCTGTCTGTCTGTCTGTCTGTCTGTCCACCTGTCTGTCTGTCCTTCTGTCTGTCTGTCTGTCTGTCTGGCCGTGTGTGTGTGTGTGTGTCCCTATCAACTCCTAAACGGCTGCAGCAATCGACAAAATATTTGGTAGGAGTAAAGATCTATACCTGAATATCTCACGCCCATATTTAAAAATGATGTCAGTGCTACCAACTGCTGAAAAATCGCAATTGAAATTTGAGCTCCATATTGGATATCTTGGAAGGTATGAATAGGAGCTATTTCAAAATTGGCACACGTATAGATAATAATATTGCAGTTTAATTTCCAGGAGGCCATACATCGCAGTGTTGCGAAAATGAATATACGCCTGATGAGAGGTCCAACTTGAAATACATGTAACTTCTACACTATCAATTGGATTTCAACCAAATTTCGTATGTGCTATGTGTACATAAGCAGACATGACTGAACATATTCTTAAGGTCCACCAGGGCTGCCAACTGTTAATAAATGCTCTCAATTTATTTTATCCAAATACCAATATATCAGAAAGTATGCAAGCCGACAGCTTAAACTATGCACACGTATAGTACCTGACATTCTATATTAAATTGGACTAACTTATATACGTCAGTGCTACCAACATGATTCTAAGCCTGCTGAGAGGTCCAACTTTAAATACATGTAACTTCTATACTATCATTTGGATTTCAACCAAATTTTGTGTGTGCTATGAGTACCATAACAGATATGTATATGCCGATTCTTCAGAGTAACCAGGGCTGCCAACTGTTAATAAATACTGTCTCTATTTTTGTTACCCTAATATCAATATATCAGAAAGTATGCAAGCCAATAGCTCTAAACTTTGCACACGTATAGTACCTGGCATTCTAGATTAATTTGGAGTAACTAATATACGTCAGTGCTGCCAACATGATTCTAAGCCTGCTGATAGATCCAATTTTAAAATGCATGTAACTTCTATACTAACTAATGGATTTCATTCAAAATTGACACTACAATATATCATATTATTTCAGATTATTTCTGACCAATACATGTATGTCATTGTTGCCAACATGATTTAAGCGCGCTGTTAAATCCAGTGTTTAACTGCATGTAACGTCCATGCTATCCATTGGGCTTCAACCAAATTTTGTATTCTGTACCTTAAGAGATGGAACTAAGAATATATTCAGTCACCAGGGCTGCCAACTGTAGTTCTCTATTAGGCTACATTATGCCAGGTATACAGTATTTCGAACTAATTAGAAATTTCGATATTACCAAATTAATTTCGGCATTATTCTAGATAGATCCTTATAGATTAATCATTGGCATAGATTTTAAATTTTAAGAAAAGTAGGCTCTTTAGTTTGTCACGGAACTTGTTGTTTCTACTTGTGTTAGGATGGTCATTAGGTAATCAAATACACAGTGAGGGATAAACCTGACACTAAATCTGATCATAAACATCATGTGACGGAATTTCTTCACCTACATTGAAATATAATAATCATGTGACTAATTAAGATGTGGAATGTTAAACTTATATGATTATTAATTGACCAATACACTTCGAACTGGTTATTGATGTCTATTAGGAACAATATTTAGGACAGTTACTCAATTTGGAGTCGACGAGTTACATTGCTGTGATAACTTGAAGACACAGGCAAGGGCAATAATGTGACGCGAGACGTGGTTTTTACTACGCAGTTGCCGACCTAATTTTACCCACACTTAGATGTCGATTTACACAAACAGTGTCTAATTTGCATAGGCAGCCACACAAATAGTGTGAAAAGCAAGAGTGGCATTGATGTATTTATTATGTCTTGTAACATGTGTGTATTAGAACATTTTTTTTTTGTTAGTGTTCAGTTGTGCATGGCATTGATTTTATTTGCGTAGACGCTTGACGTCTACAGGTTTAACTTCAGATAGGAATAGCTAATGAAGTAACGTAAAATTAAATGTTAGAAGTGACACCTTCATAACCTAGATATTTTTATTGTTGCCATTAAATGTAAATAACATATTTTTCGATTGTCGACGTTTAGATTTGATTGCTTTGCAGTAAATTCAAAGTGTTATTATTATTATTATTATTATTATTATTATTATTATTATTATTATTATTATTATTATATTTAATTTTTTGTTTTATTATATTTCGGTCTTTTCCAATTTAGGTGTCCACCTCTAAATTTTAAATTCCATTCCAAATATGTATACTTTAATCTGTGTTAAAAGGGGCAGATAACCTTGTATTTCCGCCCCTTAAAACAATAATAACTAACTAACTAACTAACCTGCATACCCACAGAAAAAGGCTAGCAAATAAAGGATCATACGTCATGCCCCTCGGTAACAATAAATATGGCATTAGAACACTTGAGATAAAGGTTCCAAAGTTTATGAACGAATTGCCCATATATCTAAGAAACCTTGCGTCCACATTTTATAGGTAAAGAGAAAGATTAGAGAATGCCTACTGATAAGAGAGCCTACGGATGGTCTGTAACCGTCCTATAGATAGAGTTCCTTTTAGAATAATCTCATTTGTTATTAAATCAGTGTTTTCCATGTTAATTTTTGTATTGTATTTATTTTAAAAATTAATTGTCCAACTAGAATAAGAACAATAGATTAATGATTTAATTAATTAATGTAGATTATGGTGTTTGGAGCCATTTTCAGTGGTGCCTTAGTAAACGGAAGTTTGATGCTTTTCAGTCGGTCAACACGATTGTACCCAAATTAGAAGGGTTATTGTAGTGTAATTTGAGTTTTTGAATATTATCAATCAGTGTTAATTACACAAATTTTATTCAATCGTTTGTACTATCATTTGTATTATAATTTGAATATTTAATATTTGAAATCAGTGTTAACTATGGAATTTTGTATTACGCCATGTTCACATTCGATTTGAAAACTCAGTAGATATTGGTACCTAATAATGGGTTAAGAAGATTCATGCAAAATAATATCAATTTGTTGATTGCTAATACTCCTGTTATTCCTCCAATTGTTCTCAGCCAATGAACAAATAATTGAGTTTCATATTTTAAATCAGTGTTTACTATAATATATTTTTTAAATTTATTAGTATCGAAAAGCGAATATCCATTTACAGTATATGGTCCATTGTACAGAGCTTTTTAAATTCTTTAGTGTTATAACTCAGTGTACTTTTTGTATCTTATTCTTGTAAACATAATTTAAATTTGAACATCTTTATATTAGATTTTTGTATTTTATTTCTGTACAAATCCATTTAAATATATTTTTTATCATTCGCAGCCAAGTACACCAGTGCTTTGTGAATGTTGCATCTAGCACGGGATAAAGTATGTAAATGTTTATTTCTGTTCGTGCAGTAAGTTAGTGAATAAATAAAACATAGCCTATATACTGTATATCTACCTGAAAGCAACAGGAAACTACAGCCGTAATGCTCTTCCCGAGGATATGCACCTCTCTATGCATAATTACATGTGACGATGGCCTCCTCTCTTGTAAAATTTCAATTCGGAGGTAAACTAGTTCCCCGTTCGGATCTCCGGGTGGGGACTACTCGATAGGGAGTTAACATCACAGAAGTCATCATACTTCATGGGGCTACTGTCAGAGTGATGCTAACGGGATTACACTGGTAGAATGGGCTGAAGTAAACAACCTCACCCAGGTATATGATCCTAAAGATAGGGGTACTTTTCAATCTGCTAGATGGAAACAAGATTACACACCTGATTTATGCTTCGTCTCATCTGGCTGTGTAACACCAGTCCCTAGGGTACGTAGGCAAGTGTTTCAAGATTTTCCTCATATTCAACATAGACCAGTTATATACAAAATTGGATTTCGAATACCAGTTATGCATTCCACACCTAGACCTCGTTGTAATTTCCAAAAAGCAGATTGGAAGTCTTCTGCCAAGTGCTCTGATGATAACATCCGGTGGATTCAACCGATACCTGAGAATTAATCAAGGTTTGTAGGATTAATAAAAGCAGCAGCCAAAAGATCTATCCCAAGAGGATTCCGTAAGGAATACATACCAGGTTGGAATGAGGAGTACAATAGGTTAAGAAAGGAGTATGATGAAAACAGTAGCAAAGACAAAGCTACTGAACTGTTGCAATCACTTGACAAAGCTAGAAGAGGGGGGGGGGGGTGGATAGATACTGTTGAAAGTTTAAATTTCAACCATTCCAGTAGGAAGGCATGGTCACTGATACGGAAACCAGATTCTGCTTCCACGCCATCGAAGAAGACCACATCTGTTAATGTTGGTGCAATAGCCAACCATCTTGATACTACTTCTAGGATGCCAAAGGACAAGAAGTTTACCAAACTGGTAAAATCCCAACTCAGGCAAGCCATACAGACAGCGCAACCTCTTGATACATATTCAAGACCTTTCTCCGTTCAAGAAGTTGAACAAGGTTTACTCTCACTTCAGAATGGAAAGGCAGCAGGTTTAGATGGTATTCACACAGAACTATTAAAGAAGTGTGGCCCAGCTACGAAACAATGGTTAGCACTGTTTTTCAGCAGAATACTGGAAACAGGAAAGTTACCCTCAATATTTAAGGAGACTAAAATCATTGCACTCTTAAAGCCAGGAAAAGATCCCTAATTACCTCAAAGTTATCGGCCAATAGCCTTGTTCTCTGTTACATACAAACTTCTAGAAATATTGATCCTGAATAGAATAGCTCCAATAATAGAAACTATACTTCCAGTCGAACAAGCGGGATTCCGTCCTGGCCGTGATTGCAGTGACCAATTCCATTCCCTTACCACCTTTGTGGAAGTTGGTTTCGAGAAGAGGTTGAAGAGCGTCTCTGTGTTTCTAGATCTTACTGCAGCATACGACACTGTGCGGAAGGAAGGTCTTTTACTAAAACTAATCAAGGCTGTTCTTTGTCTGAAGATAATCAAGTCGATAGATAATATGCTAAGTAATAGACTGTTCCAAGTTTACAGAAGTCGTTTCCGCAAACTGAACAATGGATTGCCACAAGGTTCGGTTCTCTCTCCAGTTCTGTTTAATTTGTACACGCATGATCTGCCTAAAACAGTGTCCCGCAAATTCATATATGCAGATGATATCAACCTCACAGTTCAGTGCATCAATTTTGCAGATACTGAGAAAATTCTAACTCAAGATCTTCTAGTTCTGGATGACTACTTTAGGAAATGGCGCTTACAACCCAATCCTCTCAAAAGTGAAGTAACTACTTTTCACCTGGACAATACACACGCAAATTATCAACCCAGAATCTATTTTAGAGGCAAAGCACTACCGTACAATGATACCCCTACATATTTGGGAATGACTGTTGATAGAACCCTAACATACAGAGCCATTTACGTAAATCTGCTGAGAAACTGAAGAGCCGCAATACCCTTCTTCAGCGCCTAGCTGGAACATCATGATGCCAACACATTACGTACGACTGCTTTAGCACTTGTCTGCTCTTCGGTATGGATTAACAGCCACCACACTCACCTGGTGGATGTTCAGCTCCGTCACAGTATGCGTATATTTACTGGAACATTGCTTTCCACTCCAGTTCGGTGGCTCCCAGTGTTGACCAACATACCACCTCCTCACATCAGAAGACAAAAACATCTGGATCATCTGTGGTCAAGAATGCTCAAGAACACAACACTCCCAATTCATGAGGATGTGAGTGAACTAGGATCATCCAGTCTGAAGTCCCGCAAACATGCATGTAAAACTGCAGCAATTCAATCTTAAAGACACCTGGCGGAATGAGTGGACTTCTTCCCCACAACATGGCATTATAAAAATCGCAAATCCAACTGTGAAACTAAATGGTTTCACTTTGCCAAGGAATGTTTGGTGTAGACTTAACCGCATCAGGTGTGACTTGGGAAGAACCGCTTCGGTTCTTTATAAATGGGGTTTGATAGATTCTCCACACTGTGATTGTGCTGACATCCCACAATCGATGAAACACATAGTGGTGGATTGTCCTCTACGTGCCTTCCCTGGTAGTTTGGAGGACCTGCACTCAGCTACTCCAGAGACTGTAGTTGGCTCAACGGATTAGATGTAAAGTGTAACTTTCAGTGTGAGCATACTGTGTCTGTTGTTGTTGGTACTGTATTCTGTATTTTTTTCTGTGTTGTGTAGCATCATACGCCAAATAAATAAATCATAGAAGTGACAAAGACTGATCTGTAGGGGTAGACCAAGGTTGGAATATGTTAAACAGATTACCTCGGATGTAGAGATGAAACGATTAGCTCAGGTTAGGAAAGCATGGAGAGCTGCATCAAATCTGTCAAAATACTGAAAACTCAAACAATAACAATAACAACCTATCTATCTATCTTTCTTTGAGTCATTACTGACGATGACTTAAAGTTTTAAATATCTGCTGTACTATGAGTGTAAAATTCTAACTTTATAATGTTGTTTGTTGTCCTTACGTTACCAAATATTTATGATTTACAATCCATGTACTTCTCTTCTAGGATCGGAACCACCCTACTTGGCCAAGTGTAGATGTTCAGGAATTTGTGAGAGTACCTCCTGAAATAACTAAAAGTCTACTCCCAGAGCCTGAAGAACTGGCGCCTGGTATTAACGACCCACTGGATGCAGTTGCCTTCAGTAAACTTACAAATATTCCTTTGAATGTTGTCAAGAAACAGAATAAAGTGTTCACTGGGAATAGCTGTGTCTCAGATATTACTAACGTGTAAGTAAGGACCATTGACATGATTTGATTATCCTTTGGCATACCGGCACAGGCATGGTTTGAGGCAATCATGTTATTGAAATAGTAAACGAACCAGCTGTCACAGGTGTATTACCTTGTTAGCCAATTCTTGTTACTTGCCTGCATTGATTTGCATCGCCTATTCACTCTATGTTTGGCTGGTGGATGATGGGGCAGATGACCTCGTAGTTACGCCCATTAAAACAACAATAACTAACAATGACATAAATAGTGGGTGATCTATGTTTTAGAAGAAGTTTAGTCATGTTAAACTGATGAGCTGCTCAGAGACCAGATTTTTAAAATTATTCCTAGTCCCTAAAACCATGTTTAAGAAGCACTAGGGTGGAAAGAGTGCCACAGCAATTGGCAGCATTCACTACCTCTCCCCTGGTGAAGAAATCAATCAGAAACACACCCTTGTGGTCCCAAAGAGAACGTCAGCATAATTTTCTTCGCAGATTGAACTGATTGGACTTTCTTGCAAGGTGGGAACGAGGAGTGGTTTTATGACATGGATGCTCACTTTGTCTTCCAGAAAGGCTTCAAATTTAAAAAAAAAGTATTTTGTATGCATATAGCTCAAACTAGTTCGCCAGCCTTTCAAAGTATTTAATATTCTTTGAAATTTGATGTGTTGTCATAAAGTTCATTAGAAGAAAATATCCTGCAAGCTGCACCTGCTATTGATCTCATGAATTATCTTCCCATCTTCTGATGCCTCACATCCTAAGTATTTATGTTTCCATACCACCTCCAATGATTGGCCATTCCCTTTCACACACCCTCATCCTTTTCATGTTATTACAACTGTCTCATTATTTTTTTTTTTTTTTTTTTTGCAGGACTTATTTTTACTCCCCGTTCCTCATTCTGTCACTTCACTCATTACCGTAATTTGGATTTGTTCATATGTTCCTAGTTATCCCCCATAAGTACTATAGTGACTACATTGGTGTAGTATGGCCACGTAGGTGTTCATTTATGATTGCCTCACTTCGTATCATGCTGCGAGAAGCCCTAGTCCTCCCTAACCGCACTCTCGTGTATACAAAGTTTTAATAGAATAAGCTTGTCAGTTGTAGACAATGTTGTCCTTCAAGCATATTAAAAGGCAAAAGAAATAATATATCATAACTCACTCATCAGGCTGGTACCCAATTAAAAGGAAACATTACTTTTCCACAGTTACAATATGTAAATTAAAAGGATAGTTCTTTATTAATGTGTCATATTTATGGGGAAAAGTTCTTGAGTCTTAATTTCGTTCAGGCAGTAAAATTATTAGAGCATTGTAAATTTTAATCCTTATTATTATTATTATTATTATTATTTGCAGTTCACTAGGAACTCCGTGACCTCACAAGCAGAGATAGGTAAAAAGAGAGGGTGGAAAGAGGGAGTTCCAAGATTGTACGGTAAACCAACGGTAAACTGTTTCTGTACAGTGCTATTGGGCAGTTGCAGCCAGTTGCAGCAACGCGTGCTGTGCGGAGGCGCTCTTAGGGAGCAGGGATCGCTTAGTACTCTTTGGATTATGGTTCACATTGTCAAGCTAGCTATAGTGTTCACGATGAAAAGTTGTACAGAGTAGTGATCAAGTATACGGTAGTTTCCAAATAAATACAGTTGAGTTCTTAAGTATCGGTAATTAAATCGTCTTTATCCCTACTGCAGTATTAAAAAGATCAACACAAAATGGCGACCGTACAAGGACGGAAAAAGTTGAAGAAATTAGTTATTGTTGTTTTTAAGGAGCGGAACTACGGTGTCATCTAACCCTGAAAAAGTTGAAGAAAGAAAGAACTCAAATCAGACGCTGGTTTACACGGGCTAGCCGTCAGTTTTTTAAGGAAAGCTACGTGATGATATGACAGATAAAATGGAAGTCGAAGCGTTGTTCAAAATGCTGGAGGACAAGCCGAATCGTCTCTTTAGACTAGATGAAGGAATCCGAGATGCTTGGTTAGGTAAGGATGACGAGGAAGATGAAGCCTACCAGAAAGATTACGAGGTTGCAGAGGGTTATAGGGATTAGTACATTGTCATCAAAACAAGGTACGACAATCTCTTCCAATCTGTAACGGCTGAACAGATCTATGAGATGTATAGAGTCATGGCACTTCAGTCGCCTAATAGAAGGTTCACTCTTCCTAAACTTGAACTATTTGATGGAAATATCAAGAATTGGCTTGGGTTCTGGGGTCAGTTTAAGAAAATCGATGCCGATCCAACTTTAGATGAAGAAGATACATTTCAGTATCTTCTTCAAGCAATGGTACCACTACCAGGTTCAAAAGCTAAGGAGCTAGTTGAAAGATTTCCTCCATCAGGGGCTATTACCATCAAGCTATTGAACAGTTAAAATCTCGTTTTACAAGAGATGAGCTCCTTATTGAAATATACGTATGTTCACGAACTGTTGTCTCTTGTTCTGAATCACGCTACTAGGGGAGAAAGTATGTCTTTTAACATGATAAACCAGAAACCCAATTACGTGCTCTGGAAACATTAGGAGTCAGGAGAGAAAAATATGCAGTCATGTTGTATCCTTTGGTGGAATCTTCACTGCCAGAAGATGTAATGTAAGCTTGGGAAAGAGCTCGTAACAACACGATTAAGTCAGAGGATCAGGATGTTATTGCTAGCTTACTGACATTTTTGAGGTTAGAGGTCGAGAGTGAAGAGCGCTTCGTTCTTGCCAGATCTGGTTTCAGTCTCTGCTGTGATATAAAAGTTTCTACTTCCTTGACTGATATAGTACCCACGGCTGCATGTATAGTATCTAGTGAGAGTAAAAGTTCGGGTAATGATGCATGTCTATGTTGTGATAAATCTTCACATATTTCTTTGGAATGTTTTAAGGCCAAAAGGTTGTCGGGAGATGCCTAAACGAATCTGCTGAAACAGAAAGGAAGATGCTTCTTGTGTCTTAAATCAGGGCACAGTGCTAAAAATTTAAATGTTTTGTTAAATGTTTGATTTGTGATAAACGTCATGTTACAATAATGTGCCCACAGATGTGTTCTGAAGAAAGCAAGGTGTACAAAGCTAAGGGGTTAAATTCACAAGTAATGGATCGGATAGTTTATTAGCTCATCAAGGCGGACACACATTGCTGCAAACACGTATTGTAAAATATAGTTGGTGGCAACATAACGCATTTAGCAAGAGTTCTATTGGATTCTGGTTCTCAGAGATCATATATTTTTGATTGTGTACCCAAATAACTGAACCTTAAGTGTGTAGGTGAAGAGACGTTAAATCACAACCTGTTTGGTGGAGGTGAGTTGCGGGAGCAGGCACATACGTTTTTTGAGGTGAGATTGCAAGGTTTAGATAGGAAATTTCAATGTCGCTGTTAGACCAGATGAAAATTTGTAATTTTGTTCCCAGACTGGAAACGCAGAAGATATTCCCTCAGTTGAGGGATGCAAACATTATATTCACAGATCAAGGTAATGACGTACCAGGCATTGAAATCCTGTTAGGAGCAGACATCATTCGTAAACTATGGACTGGTGCTACCGTGAAAATTGATGAGGATGCCGTGGCAATTGAAACGCGGTTAGGTTGGACCATCATGGGATATAAGAATAATACCGATGGTAACCAAGTGGTTGGACTCACTAATGTTAATTTAAATCTGAAGAAACTATGGGAAATAGACATTCTAGAGATCCGAGATCCAGTAGAAGCCAAATGCCAAGAGCAGAAAGAAGAGGAGGCCTCTCAGTTGTTGCAGTTAACCATTAATGAAGAGGAGAGGTATCAAGTGTGCTTACCTTGGAAGGAGGGACATTCGGAGCTTATAGACAATCGTGCCACTGCCGAGATGAGGCTGCACTCAGTAACCAGACATCTGTCGAGAATTAATAAGTTGCAAGAATACCATAGCGTATTTGATAACTGGCAAAAGGAGAGCATTCTGGAAAGGGTTAAAGGAGCTGAAGAACATGCGCCAGGATATTTTCTCCAGCATCATGCAGTGATAAAGCAATCCAATGAAACAACCAAGATACGCCCGGTATTTGATGCTTCATGTCGTGAAGTTCGTGGCACTTCGTTAAATTCTTGCCAGGAGACAAGGCCAAATTTAATTGAGCTAATTCCAAATTTGCTACTCCACCTCAGAAATAATGCTATTGGTGTTACAGCTGATATCTTCTTCTTCTTCTTAGCGTGCCTGTCCGTTTCGGACGCTGGCGATCAGCATGGCTATTCTGCCTTTATCTGTGGCAATTCGGAACAATTCTTCAGAGCTTTTGTTGAACCAGGTTCTAAGGTTGTCGAGCCAGGAAATTCTCCTTCTGCCGGGCGATCTCTTTCCTTCTATTTTTCCTTGTAGTATAAGTTGAAGCAGCTCATACCTTTTTTGATTTCTCATAATGTGACCAAGGTACTGTAGTATACGGCACTTAATGATGTTGATCAGTTCTGGTCTTTTTTCAACTCTGCGTAGAACTTCCTGATTTGAAACTTTATAAATCCATGATATTCTCAGTATTCTTCTGTAAAGCCGTAGTTCAAAGGATTCAAGTCTAACAAAGGTAGCCTTTTTAAGGGTCCATGTTTCTACTCCATAGAAAATAACTGAGAACACATAGCACCTGAGGAGCCGTAGTTTGGTGTTCATGGTAAGATCATGGCTTTAGAAAATTGAGCTCATTGATTCGAAAACACTCCTCGCCTTTCCAATGCGACATATTATCTCTTGAGAACTGTCCCATGATTCGGTAATTATGGTACCCAGATATATATATATTGGGAAACTCGCACTATGCTATTACCTTTAATGTACAAATTCACCCCTCTTATGTACGTCTTGCTAATTATCATAAATTTTGTTTTATTTATATTGATATCTAGATCATATCGTTTTCTTGTATCAGAAATTATGCTCATCAGCTTCTGCAACCCTTCCAATGTATCAGCAAACACAATAGTATTATCTGCGTAACGCAAACTGTTGAGTTTGACACCAATCACAGAGATCCCTTCATCCACGTCAAGTACGGCTTCTTTGCATATACGTTCAGAATAAAGGCTAAAGAGTATGGGAGATAATATACATCCCTGCCTAACACTTCGGCGTATTTGCACTTGCTCTGATTGATCTTGATCTATTCTCATGACTGCAGATTGGTTTCAGTATATATTGGTAATTATCCTTAGATATTTTCCATCAATTCCTGTATCCTCACGTACTTCTATCATAAGATCATGTTTCACACTATCGAAAGCCTTCTGATAATCAATTACACATGCAAATACATTACAATTAATGTCCCTACATCTTTGGAACAGTACCTGTACACTAAATATTGCCTCTCTTGTGCCAACTGCATTTTAAAACCCAAATTGATTGAGCTCAATTTGACTTTCACAGAGACAGCTGATATAGCCAAGGCATTCCTTCAGATTAGTGTAGCACAGCAGGATAGGGAAGTTTTAAAATTCCTGTGGTGGAAAAGTTTGGATTCGCAAGAAATAATGGTATTGAGAGATTGCAGGGTAGTATTCTTATAGCTCCTAGTCCATTCTTCTTAAGTGCTACTTTGCGCCATCACTTGGACATGGCACCAGAAGAACTGCCAGACACCTCTCAGAAGCTGAAGAAGTCATTCTATGTTGACAACTGCGTGACAAGTGTCGAATCGGAAGCTGAGCTAAGAAAATTTGTTAAAGAAGCAACCGAGCTTATGTCTAATGCAAAATTTGATCTTTGAGGTTGGACCAGTACCAAACTTAAAACGGACGCAGATTCAACTGGAGGTACGACAGTACCATTGCTTGGACTATGGTGGGACACCGACACGGATGACATGTCATGTGATGTCAATAAAATTACAAAGCGGATACTGTTCTCCATTGCCCAAAGGATCTTCGATCCCCTTGGAGTTGCTAGTCCAACAATGCTGGTGCCAAAACTGCTCCTGTAGGAAGCATGGAAATTAGAGACAACTTGGGATGCAGAGTTACCTGAGGAAATATTGAATAAGTTTCTGGCATGGCTGAAAAACCTGCATTGGCTTGGGAAATGTCGGGTAAGATTAGCAGAGATACCGATTGAATCAGAAGCAGTCAGCCTGCCTGTGTTCAGTAATGCTAGTAAGTCATCCTATGCGGTTTGTGGTTTTTTTTTTAGAACAGAGTGTACGGGGAGAATAACCGTACGTCTAGTGCAGGCAAGAGCTAGAGTAGCACCGTTGAACAAAGTGTCTATTCCTAGACTCGAACTGATTGCTGCTGTGATTGAATCAAGTTTATGCAGTGAAGTGAAGAAGGGCCTGGAACTGGAAGGTTGTATGACGTTATGCTGGAGTGATTCATCTGTTGTTCTCACATGGATAAAGAGAGATGATGATTGGAATGTCTTCGTCATCAACAGATGCAGAGAAATTGGAAAAAACACATCTCCCAAGGAATGGCGTTACATTCCAAGTCCCTTATATCCTGCTAACCTGCATTCCAGGGGATGTGATGCAAAGGTTTTATTTCTTAGCAGATAGTGGGAAGGTCCTGACTGGCTTCAGGAGGAGGATGATCGGTGGCCATGATTGGAGGTACTCGCTGCAGAGCAAGATGTGAACAAGAAAATAAAAAAAATATATAGCATTATTTTCTGTTAACAGCAACAACCCAAGATGCAGTTGTGCTATTCGGTACTTTTCCAGTTATAATAAAATTCTACGAATGATTGGTTGGATCCTGAGGTACCACTACAACTGCATTCATGCTTGTGAGTAAGAGAACTTAGCTGTGAAGAAGTTGAGTGTGCTGAAAAGACATTGTTGCGGTACATCCAGCAAGAACACTTCAGCCATGGAGAAACAAATAACCCGAAGTCATTGCATACATTCACGGACCAACATGGGCTAGTTAGAGTCCGAACAAGGTTGTTGCTCAATGATGAAGAAGACGATTTCAAAACACGCATCCTCCTCCCTCATGATGACATTATTCATTGAATGGTCTTGGAGAAGCATTGCCAATTACAACATGCCGGGTAGAGGATCCAGACCAATAACGTCAGGGAAACGTTTTGGATAATTGGCATCAAGAAGCTTGTACGGAGCATGTTGAGAAAGTGTGTGATATGTAGGAGACATCAAGTAAAACCGGTTGAACCACCACCGGCACCACTACCTAAGGCCTGTATTAAGTGTGCAGCTGCATTTGAAACAACGGGGATTGACATGGCGGGGCCATTGTACCTTCAATCAGGGGAAAAGATATGGATAGTACTCTTCACGTGTGCAGTGTACCGAGCCGTTTATCTTGAATTCGCCGAGTCTCTCTCTTCTGAATGTTTCATGATGGCATTGAGAAGATGTATTGCTCGGAGAGGGAGGATGTACACCATATATACGGAAAATGGTACCAACTTTGTGGGCGCAAGCAACAGCCTGAACAAACTTGATTGGGAAGAAATGAGAACACTGTCTTGTGTGCAAAAGACCAAGTGGGTTTTTAACCCCCCTTCAACACCATGGTGGGAGAGGATGATCCGAATGGTTAAGGAGCTTCTATGAAGAATTCTAGGCAGGAAAGTCGTAAGTTTTCAAGAACTAAAATCTATCCTGTGCGATATTGAGGCAGCGTTAAACTCTCGGCCTTTGACCTATGTGGAAGACACACATGAATATCTGAAGCCATTAATACCTGCAATGTTCGTACAGGGCCTACCAAGCGCTGGAGTCACTGATTTGGATGTTATTGACGCCACCAGCTTGAACCGAAGATTGAGTTACCTTAGTTCGTTATCGTTGTTTTAAGGGGCGGAAGTACGTGATCATCTGCCCCTTCAAAAGCTGAGAAATGATTTTCATCAGCGATTCCGCAATGAATATTTAGCCTTGTTGGAACATCAGAGGAAACAAAAGGAAGGGACGTTACAGGTGGGAGAGATTGTACTGATTGAATCTGATGGAGTAAAGAGAATCAACTGGCCTCTTGGTCTGGTCTTGGAAATATATCCGGGAGCGGATAGTAATGCAAGAGTGACTAATGTGACGACTGTGCACGGGGAGAAGATTATACCTTTCAACGTCCTTATCCTCTGGAGGTGTTCACTCCAACTGAGCAGCAGCTTTTGGAACCAATTTCTCAACCGCCTCCAATGGGTACCCAGGAAAGGGACTCCAAGAAACCAAAAGCAGAAGGGAAGAGATTTACAAGAGTCGTGCGCTGTGTGAAGATACCTAATCGACTGGACTTGTGACTGAGAAAGAAAGGAAAGGTTGAAATGTTTCAGAAAATTTCAAGGTAGGAGAAAATGTACAGTGCTATTGGGCAGTTGCAGCCAGTTGCAGCGACTCGTGCGGTGGCGCTCTTAGGAAGCAGGTATCGCGTGGTACTCTTTGGATTATGATTCTCATTTTCAAGCAAGCCAGGCGCGGATTCAAGGGGGGGGGGGTCACGGGGGTCATGACCCCCCCCCCCCCAAACGGAGACCAATTTTTTTTTGCAAACTCAAAAAAACGAAAACACAATTACCAGACAAATTAAACTTAACGAATTTTAACTGAAAAACAGTTTTTTTTTCAATTTATTCAATACTGAATTATCTTTATTGGAATTATTATGTTCTGTTACAACTGTACATATTTAAAACTTCAAACCTCTTGTATAAAAACTACTAGTTATACAACAAAATCAACTCGTCTATTTTGTTTAACAAACCTTGTGATTTCCGAATCGATGTTTATAGTGATGTCACGATGAATGTGCAGCAATGCACGGATGGGAAACTGGTTTTTTTTTCGCACCAAAATTTTTTGCCGACGTCCAAACTGCAAGCTTGGTTGGCAATTTAAGCTGTGACTTTCTCCCTTTGTCGGTATCAGCTCGACTTGCCGAAACTGTAACGTACCTTGATCCTTTTCTGGAAGCTCGGTGTAAAAGTCGCAAAACACGCCGTTGCAATTTGTACGAATATTTTTGGTGCGCTAAACGCATCAAATTTCTATCCATGAAGCTTGCAAAAAAATTGGACTGGTTTTCTACGTTTGGTTATTTTCTGATTGCGTTTTTAGTGATACCATTTTTCTTAACAATTTCGATTCTCTGACCCCCCCCCCCCCAAAACCAAACTCTAGATCGAATCTCTGACCCCCCCCCCCCCCCAAACCAAACTCTAGATCCGCGCCTGAAGCAAGCTATAGTGTTCACGATGAAAAGTTGTACAGAGTAGTGATTAAGTAGAGTTTCCAAATAAATACAGTTGAGTTCTTAAGTATCGGTAATTAAATCTTCTTTATCCCTACTCATCATTAAAGTCCCACTCCGGTCACCCGGGTGTGGTTTACAAGCCTCCTCCACTCCTTTCGGTCCTTCCATTTTTCCTGTTCCATCACTTCTGCCACATCCAATCCAGCTTCTCCAATGTCGTTGAAAATTTGGCCCAACCACCTTCTTCTAGGTCTTCCAACTGGTCTCTTTCCTTTGACTTCTCTTTCTAATTCCCTTCTTGCTACTCTTTCTTTACCCATTCTTTTTACATGTCCGAACCAACGTAACCTTGCTTTCTGTATCTTCTGATTTAACGGTTCCATATTTAACTCTTCTCTGATTTTAATATTTTGAATACTATCCCTTCTTGTCTTTTAGCTGAAGTTCTGAAAAATTTCATTTCTACTGCTTGTATCTTACTATTTTGCCTTTTATTCGTTACCAGTGTTTCCAGTCCATATGTTACAATTGGTATGAAATACGGTTTATATAATATTAATTTCGTTCTCTTGGGTACTTTGTCGTCCCATAAAAGTTCTCTGACTTGATAATGAAATGTTGTACCTTTACTTAGTCTGTTATTAATTTCAATGTTGATGTCATTACTTCCATTTACAGTGCTACCTAGATACGTAAACTGTTCTGCATTCTCTAACTGTACCCCATCTATGTTCACTTGACTTTTCTTTTTCTCTTTTCCACAGTAAATGACTACAGATTTCTTTTTACTAATTACCATTCCAAATTCCTTCAAATTTTAATTCCAAATGTCCAGTCTCTTTTGTACTTCATTTTCTCCCTTTCCCCAAATCACCACATCATCTGCAAATACCAAAGCATTCACTTCATCATTACTGATAATCTGTTTTACACGTTTTATAATTTCATCCATCAGTATAATAAATAATAATGCTGATAATGCACTTCCTTGCTTGAGGCCTTTTTTGGTATAGAATGTATCAGAGTCACCACTTCAGTACTTCCCTACTGCAGTATTAAAAAGATTAACAGCTTCCAAAATACATGAAAAAAGTATGATAGTTACGTTTTGACCGACTGGAAAGTTTGAATTGATGCATTTTCAAGAAAGTAGTTTCAGATGCTAATTTTTCAGTGTTGACAGTTGACCGACTGAAAATTAATTCCTTTACTTCAAGAAAGATGAAAAAGAGAAGTCCAACGCAAGTAAGTGATTAGAGCCCCGTGGTCGCCAACCCACATCCCACTGGTTTTGAGCCCTTAGGCGATTATAATATGAGAAAAGGATTTCAATGATATTTGATGCTACTTAGTTATTGGAGTTTTAAGGGACGGAACAGCGAGGTCATCTGCCCCTTATATTTGATGCTGAGAACAAAAGTTGCTTTTTTACGAGCACACATTTTTATTCACTGACAGAAAACATGTACATATACAGATGTTGTATCAAAATACAGGGTGAATCCCACATAAGATAAACTTGTGCGTGGGCTTCATGAACACAATTTCTGAATTTATTTGCAACATGGTATTTGACTGATAATAGTAAGAAAAGTTTATAGTAAAGGCAATAATTAAAAGGATACTAAAATAAAAGAAGACGTTACATTACTTATTTGTGACTGAGTTGGTTTAAATTTGTTGGTGAAAATTTTAAAGTTCATTTACTTTATCAAAGTTACTAAGCAGCCATGTAAAAAGCCTTTTCTTCAGTATATTCAGGGTGTTATTTATCACATTTACTGGCAATATATTGTACATCCTAGTGCTAAGACAACTTAAATTCCTTTGGCCAAGTAGTGAGTTTCGACGAGGGATATTTCATCCAGTTCTGTCTTAAAGTCTAGTGCACATTTTAAGTTGTTGTCCATTGGAGAAGAGCTTCATACTTTTATGTATAAATATGATTGATGACTGAACAAATAACTGTCGTATATTAAGCACTATGCTTTGTTTATACAGTTCACATGTTGGAAACGTTGGTGGCTTTTTGTACATAACTTTTAGAATGAAATTCTGGCAGGTATTTACCAGAGCCAAATGTGAATCAAGTATTCCACCCCAACCATTTATTCCATATTGTAGTTGTGACTCGACTAAGGCAAAATATACAGTTCTCAAGACTTTTGCTGACAAGATATTTCTGATTCTGTAAAATATATAAATTAACTTTTGGAGTTTATTGGCCAATTTTGATGCATGCATATTCCATTTTAAATTACTATCTACACACATCAAAAAAAGTTTTGCATCACCTCGGTTCCAAGAGTTCCGGAACCGTTAAATACAAAGGGAATAGAGATCAACACAAACAACATTTCAGCTCGTTTTATTGCTCATGAGACCCACACATTGCATGTTGTACCATCATACAGCTAGACTTTCAGCATTTGTGGTCCAGATTGCAGTACACACCACTACCTCTAATACCCAGTAGCACGTCCTCTTGCATTGATGCATGCCTGTATTCGCCGTGGCATACTATCCACAAGTTCATCAAGACACTGTTGGTCCAAATTGTCCCACTCCTCAACGACAATTCGGCGTAAATCTCTCAGAGTGGTTGGTGGGTCAAGACGTCCATAAACAGCCCTTTTCAACATATCCCAGGCATGTTCGATAGGGTTCATGTCTGGCGAACATGCTGGCCACTGTAGTCGAGCGATGTCGTTATCTTGAAGGAACGCATTCACAAGATGTGCACGATGAGGTCGAGAATTGTCGTCCATGAAGACAAATGCCTCTCCAATATTCTGCCGATATGGTTGCACTATGGGTCGGAGGATGTCATTCAGGTATCGTAAAGCCGTTTCGGAGCCTTCCATGACCACCAGTGGCGTACGTCGGCCCCACATAATGCCACCCCAAAACATCAGGGAACCACCACCTTGCTGCACTCGCTGGACAGTGTGTCTAAGACGTTCAGCCTGACCAGGGTGCCTCCAAACACGTCTCCGACGATTGTCTGGTTGAAGGCATATGCGACACTCATCGGTGAAGAGAACGTGATGCCAATTCCGTGGGGTCCATTCAGCATGTTGTTGGGCCCATCTGTACCGCGCTGCATGGTGTCGGGGTTGCAAAGCTGGACCTCGCCATGGACGTCGGGAGTGAAGTTGCGCATCATGCAGCCTATTGCGCACAGTTTGAGTTGAAACACGACGTCCTGTGGCTGAACGAAACGCATTATTCAACATGGTGGCATTGCTGTCAGGGTTCCTCCGAGCGGCAATCCGTAAGTAGCGGTCATCCACTACAGTAGCAGCCCTTGGGCGGCCTGAGCGAGGCCTGTCATCGACAGTTCCTGTATCTCTGTACCTCCTCCATGTCCGAACAACATCGCTTTGGTTCACTCTGAGACGCCTGGAAACTTCCCTTGTTGAGAGCCCTTCTTGACACAAAGTAACAATGCGGACGCGATCGAACTGCGGTATTGACCTTCTAGGCATGGTAGAACTACAGACAACATGAGCAGCGTACCTTCGTCCTGGTGGAATGACTGGAACTGATCGGCTGTCGTACCCCCTCCGTCTAATAGGCCCTGCTCATGCATGGTTGTTTACATCTTTGAGCAGTTTTAGTGACATCTATGAACAGTCAAAGGGACTGTATCTTGGATACAATATACACAGTCAACGTCTATATGCCGGAGATCTGGGAACCGAGGTGATGCAAAACTTTTTTTGATGTGTGTATAATAATCCCTAAATATGTAGCATTCATTGACTTCTGTAGGGTATAGCAGTTGCACCTTTCGCCATTGTTACAATTTGGTGTGTGGATCTTCAGTGTTAAATTGTCTGTGGGTTGTAATGTTTTGTTGTGTGAGAAGCATAGGTATTGTGTTTTGGTTTCATTTAAGGTAAGGAGGTGGTTTCTTAGCCATTTTTGGACTGTAGCAAGGGTTTCTTGAGTTCTATTAAAAGTGTCCTCCCAAGTTGTTCCTGTGACTGTGATGACAGTGTCATCAGCATATGAGGTAGTCATCGCATTACAGTTCAGCTCACACAAATCGTTAATATATAACAGAAAAAGAATAGGACCTAAAACTGTTCCTTGGGGAATTTTAATTTTTACTTCAGAACTTCTACTTAGAGTATCTTTGATTCGTACCTTTTGAATTCTGTTAAAAAGAAAACGTTTTATTAGTTATTGAGGAGTACCATGAATACCCTCCTTTTCCAGTTTTCTAATGAGTATATTGTGGTCCACGGTGTCAAAGGCCTTTTTTTAAATCCAGGAACACAGAAATTGTTCTTTTAGAACCATCGATGGCTTTATACAAATAATCAGTAAGGGAGAATATAGCATCTTGAGTAACAGAATAAACAGGTAATTTTCCTCTCTTAATAAGGGTCATACTCATAAATAATAATTCCTGGTGTGATAAATACAAGGTAGACACCCATACAATCATTGGACAGTAAATTAAAGACTGAAACATGGAAAAACAAAAAGAAAGGGGGTTTGGCATGAAAAGCTACTGAACTGATTAATGGCGTGATGATTGTCGTTGTCCTCTTTACGTGTTTGTCATTGTTTCGCTCTCTCCCTCTCCCTGTGCCTGAACCTATGTGCCATTGTAGCTGTCCTCTTTTTAATTATTATTATTATTATTATTATCTTGATTGGTCACATTGGACCACTTGAGTCGTTCCACAATCACTTCTTCTTTGAAGGTAGTACTGCTTGGTTCTTGCGCTCTTTCCAGTACTTTTTCATTCTTTCAGATCGGGATTTTCTCAACTCATCTGAAATCTCCATAGGCTTTCTATGTGTCATTTCTGCAGAAAATTTGTGAGTTTTAAGAATGGTGTTAATTTTATTTTTCTCCTCGGCATCTGTTATCTTAAGTCCAACTGCTTTGAGATCTTGTTGGATTTCTTGGATCCATTTTCCTCCAGTTTTCTTTCCTAGATTTCTCATCACCAGTTGGCGTACAATTCTGTTTTCTGGAAGCCGTAAGATGTGAAAAAAATATGAAATTCTTTTCTTCTTCATTGTGCTGGTGATGGGATCAATCTCACGATAGACAGTTTCATTTGGGAGAATCCTCCAGACTCCCTCAACCTGATACTTTTTATTTATGCACGTTCTAATGATTCTTCTTTCCGTTTTGAGGAGCTGATCAGTTCTTTGTTCATTTTTAATTTGGAACAGTGTTTCACAAGCATAAGTGGCTTCTGGGAGAGTTACAGTTTTATAATATTGGATCTTAGTAGCTATTGATAGGCATTTTTTATTATATGTTGACCAGGTTAGAGATTGTGCCTTTTTCATTTTATTTGTTCTATTTATCCAAGTTACTTTTTCGTTTAAGTTATGTGTTATAAGTTCTCCAAGATACTTAAATTGAGGAACTAGGTTAATTTTATGATCATTTATATAGACTTCATTTATATCTAAGGGTTTCATAGGCATGATCTCAGTTTTTTCAAAGGATATCTGTAATCCTATCCCTTGAGCAATTTCTTGGAGACTAGTGATCTGAGTACAAACCTCTTCCTTGTCTAATGCTAAAAGAGCCAAATCATCTGCAAATCCTAAGCAGTTTATTTTTATTGATGGTTTTGTTCCAATTTTGATCTTAGGAGGGTTTTCCTTTTGCCAAACCTTCATGATATAATCAAGAGCCACATTGAAAAGCAGAGGGGATAATCCATCACCTTGTCTGAGACCAGTTTTTACTGAGAAAGCTGTTGATATTTCTCCCCTAAATTTAACTTTCGAATTTGTGTTTGTTAATGTTAATTGAATGATTTTTATCAATTTAGGATGGAGACCATATGATCTGAGGATTTTTAGTAGTGTCAGTCTATGAATACTATCATAGGCTTTTTTGAAATCTATAAAAGAGATAGAGAGTTGCTTATTTCTGTTTTTGTAATATTCCATTATTAATTTCAGGCTAAGGATTTGGTCTGGACAACTTCTGTAAGGGCGAAATCCTCCTTGATATTCTCCAAGTTGTGGTTCCAGAATGTTTTTGATCCTGTTGTAAATTATGCGAGAGAAAATTTTATATGTGCAGTCCAGAAGGGTAATTCCTCTGTAGTTATCTGGGTTCGTTTTGTCTCCTTTCTTAAATAATGGATGGATTATTCCTGTGGTCCAGTGTGCAGGAATTTCTTCAGTAATCCACATTTTAACTAGATGTTGATGAAGATTTATAATCGCAGGTTTACCAGCATTTTTCCAGATTTCAGCAAAGACTAAGTCTTCGCCACAAGTTTTGTAATTTTTTTGTTCTTTAATTGCGAGTTCTACTTCATTAATGTTTGGAGGATTTATTAAATCAGTTGAAGTTAAAATAGGTGTATCAGTGTTTACTTGCAGGGTTTCCAGTGGATCATCACAATTTAACAGTTTCTCGAATGCTTCTGCAAGGATCTCTGTATTTTCTTGGTTAGAATGTGCTAACTTCCCCGTTTGATTTTTCAACATTAATGTTGGAGCTTCAAATTTTTTAAGATATTTACCAAATGTTTTGTAATAATCTCGAGATTGCTTTTTCCTGAAATCGTCTTCTATCTTTTCCAGTGTATTCTTAAGATGATTACGTTTCGTTTGTCTGATGATTTTATGGGTTAATTTTCTTTGTATAGTTAGTTCTAAATTTGATTCTTCTGACTTTAGAGCTTGATGTTTTATCCATGCTTGGTGTCTTTTCTCTATTGCTTGATCACAATCTACATTCCACCATTCATGTTTTTTCCTTGGATTTATTGGTGCTAGCTTCTCTGCTATTGATTTTAATTTAGTGATTAATTCGTCCAATGTTTTAGTGTTGAGAGATTCTTCTCCTGTTCTTTCACAGTACTCTATATTTTTTATTAAGGTAGATGGATCAAATTTCCTCCTATTGTTATTATTAGGTTTTTTCTTGGCCATTGGAGTTAATTTTATTTTTATCTTTACCACATAGTGGTCTGATCCTGAGTCAACTCCCCTTAGAACCTTGACATTGTGAATTTCGCGATGGTGAAATTTATCCATGCAGACATGATCCAACTGCCATTCACCCCTTCTGAGGTCAGGGTGTTTCCAAGTTTTCAATTTATGGGGCTGTCTTTAAAGCATGTTGATTTAGAGATTAATTTGTGGTTTCTACAAATTTCGACTAATCTTTGACCATTTTTATTGGTTCGTTTATGTGCTGTCCATTTTCCAATGATATCTCTATATCTTCTTTTTAATAGTACTAACCTTTTCTTACCTATTCAAATGTTTCCTTGAATTATTTAGTACTTTCTGTAACTTCTTCTCTTTAGGTTTCTGCATGCTCGAGTGGTAGCTTGTGATTCGAAGACAAAAATAGTAGCTGTCTCAACAAGCCAACGAAGCATCACCTTCTATTCATTGATATCAGGCGCACGAATCCTTCATGAGTTAATTGGCCACTCGGGGTATATTACTTGCCTTTCCTTCCACCCAGAAGAAAACACTATATTTTCAGGCAGTCATGATAAAACTATCAGGTAAGCCATAACTTAGCAGTTCATTTGATCGTGTTTATGGTGTGATTTCCGCGTTATGTGTTTCGTGATTACGGTCCCAGTACTCATTTTCTCGGAATTGCTATCCGCTTATACTTCATGGTTATCAGTGCAGTGTTAAGTTATGCCTAATAAGTGCACTGTGCCAAATTGTAAAGGCAATTAAGGCAATGGACCTTTTCCTAATTATGAAGGGAAGGATTCGAAATCGAAACCAGCTATCCACCGCAATAGATTCCTACAAAACATTCCAAGTTACGTGTTAAATCAATGCTGATGCTCCAATTATAGCTAGTTTAGTTTAATTGAAGGAAGAAATCTTGTAACCAAGTCGCTTTTCTTGTCGGTGTGTTGACTCCATTTCAAACATGAGAAATGACAACTAGTATGTATGATGAAAAGAATTGAAAACTTATAGTTACTACACCATTGTATAAACCGAGATTGATTAAAAATTAGTAAACAGATAGTCCTTAAATTCTAGCATGGGCTAGCCCCTCTGTTTGTGAAAATCCATTTAGTTATAAAATTCAGGATTTTCTAGCCTAAATAATGTGCTACCGTACAGGTTTTGTCGTGGGGTGTTTAAATTACAAGAACTTCATTAGGCCGATAACCTGTAGCAGGTTCTGATTAATCCGTTTTTTTTATTCCACTAATCTCATTCATTACATTTATTATTGGGGTGGGAGAAGAGGAGTGTGTGAATCAGGTTTGAGATTGAATAAATTTAGAATAAATAGAGTAACTAATGTTTTTTTAGCGTGTGGCTTTTAGTGCCAGGTGTGTCCGAGGTCAAGTTCGGCTCACCAGAGTTAGTGGCTGCTTCTATACGGACACCCATAGGGAGAGCTACAAGTACCATCGTGTGTGGAGTGTTGTCTGGGGAGGAAAGTACTGCAACCCTATGAGGTTACATGTTCTTTTGCATGTTCTTTTGTTCATAGCTATATATTTTCACATATGTGGACATAGTATATATGTATAATTTTATTTTGTTTTTCTTATCTCTTTGATTTTTTTATTCCATGCAGATTATTCTATGCTAAGATGTTAGATCAGTTGAGTTGTGAATTCCATGAGGGATGATCATTGAGATGTTCATTCCGTGGTAAAAAGATAGGATTATTATTGGATTCTTTCCTCTGTTCTTTTATATATAAAGCGATATCTTAAGTTGATTGAGATGTAATGGATGGAAGTTAATAAATGATATGGAAATTAAATGATACAAGTTGGCTCTCCCTTATGGTAATAATTACCACCACGGCCCTGATAACCACAAAAAGCAGTAAGTAAAGTTACAATTGGCAACCCAACGTCGGGCACGAATAAGGGAAAGTAGAAAAAGAAATGGAGGAGGATATGATTCGGGATATGCTACTAATGCTGCTTAGCAAGTTCACAGAGACGGAAGAGTCTATATGTAAGACATTAAAGGAGTCTATTAGTTCATTAAATGAGTCGGTTAGTTCAGATATCAATGAATTAAAGGAGTCTGTGAAGCAGTGGAATGAATCTGTAAGTACGGAAATATGATCAGTAAGAGAGTCTTTATGTACGGAAATAGGATCAGTGAAAGAGTGTATGAGTAAAGAAATAGGAGAAGTTAGGCAGGATAGCGTGGATAGCCTTAAGGAGGAACAGGTGACATTGATGGAGAGGAATGAGAAGCTCAAGGAAGAGAGAGAACGAGGTGAAAAAGAACAAGGTTATATGGAGGAAGTGAATGAGCTCTGTGTGATTAAGGAGCAGGGAAATTATCCGAGATGTGGGGGCCGTGAGAAAGCAGGTGATATGGAGGAAACTGAAGGAGAGGAGGCAGGTGAAAGAAAGGAAAAGGCAGAAGAGAAAGGAGAAACGGATAAGGAAGTAGGTGAAACAGAAGGGCGTGAGGAAGCAGGTGATAAGGCAGAAACTGAAGAAGAGAAAGAAGAATCGGATAAAGTTGGTCATGAGGAGGATAGTAGCAGTCAAGAAAAAGAGGCTAAAGATGAAGCTAAAAGTGCAAGAGAATGTCATAGAGAAGACAACATACTGGAAGAAGATAAGGTGAAGAAGAAACAGTGGAGAACAAAGTGGAAGAAGAGAAAGGAATTGTTGAATAGTATGAGACAGACCAAAAGAAGAAAAAGAAAGGAAAATATGATGATACTGAATCAGAGGATACAGACCAAAGGAAGAAGAAGAAGAAGAAGAAAGGAAATATGATATTAAATCAGAGGAGACCAAGAGAAGAAAAAGAAAGGAAAATATGATGATACTGAATCAGAGGAGACAGACCAAAAGAAGAAGAAGAAAGGAAAATATGATACTGAATCAGAGGAGACAGACCAAAAGAAGAAGAGAAAGAGAGGTTTGGAAGACAGGGGACGGGGAGGCAGGAGGCATCGTAGAAGACGACGAGGTGGAAAGCGTAGGAGACGCAAGAGTTGCAGACGACGGCGCAGGCGTGGTGGCAAGAGGAGAGGCAGGAGAAGATATAGAAGAAACGGAAGCACGTCTTAATATAGTAAAAGTGCAGAGAGAAGATGTCATGTAAGAGAGCGTGCAGTTTATTCTCAATGTCTTGTGGGAGACTGGTATTCATCCCAATGAAGGCAACGGAATATCCTGGTTCCAGGTGAAAGGGGTGCTGACATGTCGTGGACCTTAGCTACACGATTCCTAAGAGACTATATGCAGTTATATGGTAACGTCATGGATGAAGGCTATGAGTTCATGCCAAAGAAGAATGGGCTACATTTGCAAGTTACAATGGTGCAAAATATTGGAGCAAATGGGAGGCTATACAAGTGCTTCAACTTCAGCAGTTATTAATGTTGATGACGTATACACCGCCAGTCTTAAGAAGAAGGAAGTGTGGGATTAAGAACAGTGGTTATACTGAGTTGTTCTCTTTGTGTTTGTATAATAGTATAATTATGTTTGTTAATTTGATTTAAGAATTATAAAGATGTACTGCGCTTACTTTATAATTCTGGGGGGCAATTGTAACCCTATGAGGTTACTTGTTCTTTTACATGTTCTTTTGTTCATAGCTATAGATTTTTACATCTGTGGACATAGTATATATGTATAATTTTAGTTTGTTTTTCTTATCTCTTTGATTTTTTATTCCATGCAGATTATTCTATGCTAAGATGTTAGATCAATTGAGTTGAGAATTCCATGAGGGATGATTATTGAGATGTTCATTCCGTGCTAAAAAGATAGGATTATTATTGAATTCTTTCCTCTGTTCTTTTATATATAAAGCGATATCTTAAGTTGATTGAGATGTTAATGGATGGAAGATAATAAATTATATGGATACAAGTTGGCTCTCCCTTATGGTAATAAATACCACCACGGCCCTGATAACCACAAAAAGCAGTAAGTAAAGTTACAGTACGGATGTAAGGACTAGGAATTGGAAGGTAGCGGCTGTGGCCTATAGTTAGGGACCAACCTCGGCATTTGCCTGGAAAAAAGATCGGAAACCACAGAAAACCATCTTCAAGGTGGCCGGCGGGGGGATTCAAACCTCCTCGCCTTCCGGATGTGAGCGACTGCCTGCAGCCACGCCGTAACAACCACGGCTAACTCACCCGGTAGTAACTAATGTAATACAAGGTGATAAAATTATTGTATCGTCATGTTCGAATGAAATACCTAGGAGCAGTCCCTTCTCGGTTCCACAACTGCCCAGAGTATTTAACTGGCACTGCATTATTGTCTGCCGAGAAGATCCAGATGATAGGAGGTGTAGGATTGAAAATGAAAGTTTATCAAAGGCTCTTGCTGAAAGTATGCAGATATTGGCGAAGAATCTGGAAGCAGTTTTATTTAGCAACTTTCAGGAACTGATGGTGAAGTTAAACAGTGCGTGTCTTCATCCTAAGGGGAATAACATTAAAGAGGAATCGTGCAGCCTATATATTTTATTTTAATTAATACTTGAATGAACATTTGCGTTGCTGCATTAAGATAATAGAAGGTTTGAGTGCCTCCTTGTATGTATCAAATACAGAAGTGAAACGTTGTAATAACATGATGATGATAATTGTTATTTTAAGGGGCCTAACATCTAGGTTAACGGCCCCGTTGTAATAACAAATCTTTACCAACACAGTTAGGTGCATTGCTAGAAATTGAGGAACTTATAAGGAATGCTCATTCAGTGTATGCTGGTTCTGATGCACATGAGCATCAAAGTATTGAGGATACTGTACCTGTTATACATGAATCAACAAGTTTGTTCTTTGGTAAATGTTCTCATGTCTCTTTAAGACTGCTGTTCTGTTCCATTTCAGTAGGTAGCCTTTTCTGTGTCCAAGATCACGGGTTCAAACCCGGCCGAAATCGTCGGATTTTTAAGAGCGTTAACAATCCCTCAGTATGCCTTCCTTTGGAGGGGAAGTAAAGCCGGCGGGCCCATGTCATAGACTTATGGTATGCAAAAGAACCTTCCACTAACTACAATTGTGTGAAGCTAAATGTGTGTTCGTTATATTTGATTATCCCCCACGTTCGCCGTCAGGAGCCGGTTGCGGTGGCATCTAGTAACCAAGTTCACAGCTAGGTGTCATTGATGGTAGCATTTGGTAACAAAAGTAGGAACTACTTGAAATTGATCGTCTGCAGTCCTCACCTGATTTACAGATAATACACACTAATACAGCCATCACAATTAACACCGGTTAGCAGACAGATTCTACTCACACCCAAGGTACACGGGGCTACATGACCGCGTTGTCGCAGCCCCTAAACTGAGGAACCAATCAACCAACCTTTTCTGTCATAGGCATTATAATTATTACCAGCCTGGTTTCTTATCACGGAGGAAAACTAGCTGTGTTTAATTGTTGTTGTTGTTTCGTGAGTGGGTTAGGACATCACTGTCATCAGCCATGTGTACTCGGATACGGGTAGAATTTGTATGTGTATTGTCTGTGGTAGTGTGTGTATTGTGATGCTAGAATTGGGAAGGAAGTGGCCATGGTCTTCTGTTGGGAACAATCCCAGCATTTATCTGGAGGAGAAAGGAGAATCGAACTCACTTCATCTCAGTTCAGTTTGGCTGAGTGAATTTAGTTTCAAACCTCAAATCAGAATTACAATTCCCGGCAGAGGTGGAAATCAAACCTGGACCGTTGGGACAGATGATTGACTATAGATATTAATTTCTGTTTTAACTGTTACAGATTAAAATTGGTTATTTGTGTAGGCTATGTGTCTTTTCTTCTCGTTGTTTAGTCGACATATCACGTCAAAATGGGGTGTATACCTTTCAAGTTTTTCATTGAATACTTTGAATACTTCTACGGTATATATCGCATTTATTGCTGAGACAACAGTGTTTTCGGTCAAGTTCAAACTCGCAAGGTTCGAAATGCATACCTATCGAGTCTGATCGAAAACTTCGATTTATTTGTGTAATGTACTGAATTCGAATTCAGTTTGACTCAAGGGATTGTATGAGGCGAGGATCGAACCGACTTGCGCACTAAATTTATGCAAGAAATAAAAATTAAGAATGGAACAATATTTCATTCACATAACTATTTTATCATGTGAATGGATCGTATTGATGGGCTTTTGGAAAAATTTGCAGAATTTTTAGAGAACTAAATATTGGAAATATTTCAGTGAATGTTATTTTAACCAAGGGAGAGTCCAATCTATAGACACTGGAATATGACCAAAGTTTCATGTTAGCAAGTCAAGGACCGGTTTTTGTTCGCCGAGTCGACAGTAACAAAATCTTGCTCACGACACTTTGACAAGAGGCTAGAACAATGCGTTTTGCTTGATAACTCAAGAGCCAATCAGAAAGAACTACATAAATATAGAGGAAATTGTTATTATATTTAATTCTGAAGAACAAAACGATATAAGCACTCCTACAGTTGGCGAAGGCGAAATGATATTTTCTCATCGAAACAGAATTAAATATTATTGAATAGGAGAGAAGATATGAGCAAATTACAGAAATTGGGACTGTGTTATAGGCTAGTCCGCCATTTCTGACAGTAAGGAGCGCGGCATTGGAGAGCGCAGAGACTCATTCCTTTACTGCGACAGGTAGAGTCACTGATCGTCCGAAAGAAGTTAATATGCATATACGAGGTACGGCAAGGACGTAAAGACTTGACCGGAGGAGACACAGCTCTCACCGAGGAACAGTAGGAGATGCCGGTGAAGAAATAATAGTAGTAGTTTGAAACTTAGAAACTGGAAACGAAAGATTACAATTCGACGTTCACAAGAAGCAGGCTATATCATTGAAAGGAAGATACTACCACAGCATTAAGAGTAGTACATAATACTTCGACTGTCATAGAGAAGAAACCACAAAAAATATTAAAATTCAGCAATTCTTCTAGGTTTGTGCCGTGTCTTGTGTGGGGTTTCGCCTAGGACACCAAGCTGGCCCATCGGCGGGCTCTTGGTGTCCCCGCCCGGACCCCCACAGGAGTAACGAACTGCGCGCTACCTCCCTTTATATAGGATGCAACTGCACTACTCGACTGCGAGAACTAAAAGCTCAAGCAGCTTAACCTCCCTATGAAGGCTTCCAAAAAGGTGGTATATTGGCTTTCACGGCCGGTGAATTAAAACTCAGCAATTCTTCTAGGTTTGTGCCGTGTCTTGTGTGGGGTTTCGCCTAGGACACCAAGCTGGCTCATCGGCGGGATCTTGGTGTCCCCGCCCGGACCCCCCCTGGAGAAAACGAACTGCGCGCTACCTCCCTTTATATAGAGTGCAACTGCACTACTCGACTGCGAGAACTAAAAGCTCAAGCAGCCTTAACCTCCCTATGAAGGCATCCAAAAAGATGGTATATTGGCTTTCACGGCCGGTGAATTAAAACTCAGCAATTCTTCTAGGTTTGTGCCGTGTCTTGTGTGGGGTTTCGCCTAGGACATCAAGCTGGCTCATCGGCGGGCTCTTGGTGTCCCCGCCCGGACCCCCACAGGAGTAATGAACTGCGCGCTACCTCCCTTTATATAGAGTGCAACTGCACTACTCGACTGCGAGAACTAAAAGCTCAAGCATCCTTAACCTCCCTATGAAGGCATCCAAAATGATGGTATATTGGCTTTCACGGCTCGAGATCTGGGATTCTCGTTCTTTCCATTTTGTTTTATTTGTTTGATTGCTAGTAAATGTGTAACTGGTTAGTAGTACTATTGCATGGCCGGTATGCGCCGAGGATTTCCTAGTTATTCACCTAGTAGTGAAATGTTGTTTTATCTGGCTGGGCATCGACGTCCTTAAAATCCTTTCCATCTCAACGGATATAGGTGGTGGCTAGGCGGAATTCGGGCACAGTACCGATCGCATCAACTTCTGACCATGTTTCATTTATGGTTTCGTTAATTATTTATTCGCGTCTGTAGAACGTAATTTTATAAGTAAACACTCAGTCTTGTTCATAGCTGGGTAGCGCGCTCTTTGATGACCGGAAGGCTATGACGTCATAAGTCTTATTGCATGGTCTTCTCTTTCGGTGGCGTTGACAGTACCTTCAATCCTTTCTTTATGTTGTCATGAAGTTACATTGTTACCCGATAGATGTTGTTGATGCAGTTCAGTTTCAAAATGGTGGCTGCTAGTGAAACCCATACAAAGCAGAAAGCTCTGAATTTCTTTGTGCGGAGCATGAGACCATTTCAAACATTCGTAGACGCTTACAAAATGTCTATGGAGATCCTATGAAGACAGGATTACTGTCAGTCGTTGGGTTAGCAGAGTATCAGAGGCAGACCGAGGTAAAGCTTGACTGTCAGATCTCCCACGCTCGGGAAGGCCTCACGATGCTGTGATACCAGAGACAGTTCAACACGCCGATGGGCTGATTCAAGACAACAGGCGAGTAACAATCAAACAACTTTCTGCTCAGCAAGGCATTCCTGTGGGTAGTGCCAACACAATTCTCTGCCGCTTAGGCTATTCTAAAGTTTGCTTCAAATGGGCCCCAAGTGCCTAACTAACTGCAATAAAGAACAAAGAAGGACCATGTGTGCAGAGTTGCTTGGATATCACGATGCTGACCCAGATTTCTTATCCAAGATTGTTACAGGGGATGAGACATGGATTCACCATTTTGAACCTGAGGCCAAAGAACAATCCATGGAGTGGCATCACACAACTTCCTCTAGGGAAAAAAAATGTTCAAGTCAGGACACTCATTCGGTAAGATTGTGGCCACAGTGTTTTAGGATTCTGAAGGATTTATTCTGATGGACACGTTGCCACATGGTGAAACAATAAACTCAGACAGAGATTTACATCAATACTCTGAAAAAGTTGAAGGAAACATTTGCGCGTGTTTGTCCTCATACCGTAAAAATATTAACGAAATTCTTCTTCAACATGATAACCCGAGACCACACACTAAGCAGCGCACCCGATAAGAGATTACAAATCTTGCCTCATCCGTCCTACAGTCCGGATCTTGCTCCTTGGGGTCCTGAAGGATTCTATCCGAGGGAAGCGATATGGGAACAACGAGCAAATCATACGAGACGTCAAGACGTGGCTGCGAGAGAGACCAGCTGAATGGTATCGATCTGGCATACACATGCTGACATATAGATGGTATAAAGCCATAGATTTGAATGGGGACTATGTGGAATAAAGATACAAGTACCGTAGCCAATAAATAGGGGAATAATAAACATGTATTTGGATTCGTAATAAAACAAACCTTGATTAAGAAAAGAATCGTGTGCCTTGGTTAGTTTAATCTTAAAATTATCACATGCTACACCAATCAAAAGACATACCAACAACCTCCTGGAGGCACTTATATTTCACACATTGCTGTGGTTTTTCAAATAGGAAGCTGTTTCGATCGCAGCCATTGAGTACTGCTTCTTGCAAGTTTTGTATTGTGGCCAGCGATAGCTGTACTCACCAGGGAAGCTGACACCTGGCGGTGCTTATGTACAAAAGTTAATAATCTGTTTACTTTTATTGTAAAGAGACACTGCTATAGATTTCTACTTCTTTTGACCATGACTAGGTTTTGCTATTAAACCCACAATGGATGTGGATTACTATTTTGAATATTTGTTGTTATTAGGGACTTAGGCTTCGCCGTCTATAATTCTCCAGCTTGGAGGTCTATTGTGACTATGCTGAGTGCATCTATGGACAAAAGCTGAAGAATTTATTATCAAAGGCAGTCTCTAAGTTCGTAAGAAGAGTCTTAAATATTTTTTCCGAGCGCGTCAATGACGCCATTGAGCATCAGTCAATGTCTAAAGGCAATGCCTTGTCGATTCGACCTTTGTCTTCTGTCTTCAGCTTGCCTTTTCATCTCACTGTAGGAACCACATCCTACGTTTTGCATCAATTCTTGAAGGAATTGCTTCCTAGGTCGACCTCGTCCCTTCTTTCCTAAGACCTTTCCTTCTAGTAGATTGGTTAGAAAGGTATTATTACACACGGTGTGTCCAATAAATTTAGCTGTTTTTCTATGCACAGTTACCATCAACTGTTTCTCCACACAAGTGACATTACAACATTTTTCCTAATCTCAATATCTAGATGTATATTGATCAGAAGAGTTCTTTTGTTGCTGAATGCTTGTTTGGCATAGCAGCAAGAAAAGAAAACTTCAGACATTGGGACATTGAGGTACAGTACAGCATTGTATTGTTACGTGCCACCCCCCCCCCCCCCCCCCACGTGGCACTTTTTGTTAACTGGATTACGGTGGGTAGAAAGCACAACACCCATTACTGCTTTAAAGAAATAATTAACTGTATTGTGGCCAGAAAGATACACTACTCAACAGCAAATACAAGCAATTGTTACCTTACTCCAGTTTCCTCACGTCGAGAATACTTCCCCTTTCACTTGTCAACAGGCCACAGTTAATCCTCTCGCTAATGAGTCCGGCCCCCTACGCTGGATGGAAATTGCTGCACTAGGTCTGTCACTCACTGTTTTGCAACTCAACACAATGACCTCTCTCGCACTAGGTAAGCACACTCGCTCAAAACACAGGCAGTCCCCTGTAAGCTCCTCACTCCCTTCGCTGTCAAGAGAATCGGCTTCACTAGGGGTTTCGCAAGTCACCACACTTCTGTCGCTCAGGATAAGCGCCCGCACTCGCTCGTAAAACACCACAACCACTGCTTGACAGGTCGCTCTTATATAGCAGGCCGGTGACTCAATAAATGATTCTAGATCCATCCAGGGTTCACGGCTTCTCGAGGTTTCCATCGCTGGCTCAGTCACGAGTAATCTGGACCATCCCTTTGTCCTAGTAGCCCTGTTGCATAAGGCGCACGCAATACACGAGGCAGGGCACAGCCCAGCCCTGGGGCAGTGTGACTCATGCGGCGAACGATGACACAAACCCACAGCCGTAACACCACCCCCTTCCTAAAAAGGCTGATCGTCCCGATCAATCATTGGTCCGTCTGTGTCCCTCCGTAGGCTGCCAGGCGATCTCGATGCACGATCTTCATCTTCGCCCTCGGGCTCCGCTGGATCTTGTAGACAACATAGTTGATCCGTTTCACGACTCGGTACGGGCCCTCCCAGGATTTCTGCAGTTTGGGTGACAGGCCTTTCTTCCGTAATGTGTTGAAGAGCCAGACCAGATCGACAGGTAGACGGAGCTCCCTCCCAAACATGGCCCGGGCTGGTGTGCACCCGGTGGCTTCATGCACGGCGGCGCGGCAGGCCAGGAGAAATAGTGGAAGACGTTTGTCCCAATCCCTCTGGTGCTCGCTGACGACTATTCGTAGATGGTTCTCGATGGTGCGATTGAATCGCTCTACCATCCCGTCGGACTGAGGGTGTAGCGGTGTTGTCCTTGTCTTCCGGATTCCCAGCAGCTGGCATAGGTTCTGGAACACCTGCGACTCGAAGTTCCTCCCTTGGTCGGAGTGCAGCTCCAGGGGTACTCCGTACCGGCTGACGAATTCCTTCACCAGGGTCTCTGCAATCGTCGCGGCTTCTTGGTTAGGGAGCGCATACGCCTCCGGCCATTTGGTAAAGTAGTCGCTGACGACCAATATGTAGCGGTTCCCTGCCTCGCTTAACGGGAATGGCCCAGCAACATCGATGGCCACTCTCTCCATGGGGCCACCCACGTTGTAGGTCTTCAGTGGACCCCGTCGTCTACGTCCTGGGCCCTTGCTGGCTGCGCAATCGTGGCACCTCGCGCAGTGGTTCTCCACGTCTGTTCGGCATCCGATCCACTAGAACCGCTCTCTCAGCTTCTCCAGGGTCTTCTTTATCCCTAGGTGTCCACCAGATGATCCCCCATGAACTTCCTTCAGGACTTCCTCCGTCATAGCCTTTGGAACGACGACTTGTTCCCGAGATGTCTTCCCGTCGGTGCTCTCCCAGGTACGGCAGATGAGGCCATCCCTTACAATCAGCGAGTCCCACTGCGCCCAGTCGGACTTAAACTTTGGGCTGCAGTCACTCACAATGTTCCTCCCGGGTCTGGGGACACAGGCCCTCTTCCATTCGTCTATCAGTCCCAGGTCATCATCTTCTGCTTGTGCCCGCGTGAAAGATTTGCGGCTCCAGCTCCCCTGAAGTTCCACGGTAGTCCTTCGGCACTGTATCCCGGTGTTCTCCTCTCTTCTGGTACAGAAGGTGCAGTCTTCGGGGCACGGTCTTCGTGACAGGGCGTCGGCGTTAGAATGCAGTTGGCCTTTCCTGTGCTGAATCTCAAAGTTGTACTGTTGAAGCCTCTCTAACCACCGCGCGAGTTGACCTTCGGGCTGCTTGAAGTTCAGGAGCCACCGCAGGGATGCATGGTCGGTCCTGATGAGAAATTCTTGCCCGTACAGGTACTTGTGGAAGTGTTCAATGGTCTTCACGATGGCAAGCAGCTCCTTCCTGGTGACGCAGTAGTTCCTCTCTGGCTTTGACAAGGCCTTGCTGAAGTAGGCCACTACTCTCTCCTCGCCGTCCACTACTTGCGACAGGATCCCCCCTATGCCAAAGTCGCTGGCATCGGTATTGACGGTGAACCTTGTTCCAGGTCTGGGGTAGGCCAGAATAGGCGCGGTGCACAGAGCCTGCTTGAGTTGTTCGAAGGCACTGTGGCATTCTGCTGTCCACGTGAAGAGTTGGTCCTTCTCAGTCAGTCGATGTAAAGGTTTGGCGATGACAGCGAATCCTCTCACGAAGCGACGGTAATAAGTGCAGAGTCCCAGGAAGCTTCGTAGTTGGGACTTGTCCTTCGGAACTGGCCACTCCCTCACAGCTGCGGTCTTCTCTGGGTCGGTGCGCACCCCTTCCTCGGAGACGATATGCCCAAGGTACTGGACCTGCTTCTGGAAGAGCTGACACTTCTTGGGGCTCAACTTCAGCTGGGCAGCCCGTAGCTTCATCAAGATATCCTTCAGGTTGCTGTAGTGCTCCTCGAAGCTTCTTCCTAGAACGATGACGTCGTCTAGGTAGACCAGGCAGGTCTTCCAGTGTAGTCCCCTCAGAATGGACTCCATTAGCCTTTCGAAGGTCGCAGGGGCGTTGCACAGACCGAATGGCATGACGGTGAACTGCCAGAGCCCGCTGCCCACAGAGAACGCCGTTTTCTCGCGGTTCTTAGGTGGACCTCCACCTGCCAGTAGCCACTCTTCAAATCCAAGGTGGAGAACCATCTTGATCCTGATATGGTGTCCAGCGTGTCGTCGATCCGGGGTAGAGGGTAGCTGTCCTTCTTCTTGACGTCGTTCACCCGACTGTAGTCCACGCAGAACCTGGTGGAACCGTCCTTCTTCTTCACAAGCACGACCGGAGAACTCCAAGGACTGTGTGATGGCTCGATCCCCCCTTGATCCTTCATCTCTTCTACCATCCGGTCGACTTCAGCTTGCTTGGCGAGCGGGACACGTCGGAATGGGGCCCTAATCGGTGCGCTGTCCCCAACGTCGATTCTGTGCTGGACCAAGCTTGTCCTGCCAAAGTCTTTGCTTCCAACGGAGAAGACATCCTGGAATTCGTATAGCAGGTCCCGAAGTTGGCGTGATTGTTCCTCGTCTAAATGGTCCCGGGATCCTTGGTACAGCTTCTGTAGTTCTTCTGGCAGGGCGCGTCTTCTTCGGTTGTCCGTCTGCAGGTGTCCGTCCGTCGCGTCTGTGATGTGGGCAATCCAGGTAACGGGCTCGCAGACTCCTAGGTTGGTGTCCCGGTGAACCGTAATATCGTAGTCGTTCAGGTTGGGCAGGCGGACGTACGGCCGAGACGTCGTGTTCATGAGAGTCTTGGCAACTAGCAATCCATTTGTCTGGATGTCCTCATATTTTGGCTCGATGACAGCCGCCACTCCCTCAGCTGTTCCGTCGACAATTACGGCAGCGCTGACTTCCGTCCTGGCGGGAACGATGACGTCCTCAGCCTTACTCGTCGTGCGGTGACGGCCTCGTGTGCTGGTTGCAAAGCAAGTTCCTCACTTCCGAAGTGCAGAGTGTTGGTACTCAGATCCAAGATGATTTTGTTCCGGTCCAGGAAGTCCAGTCCGATGATCACTTCATTTGATACGTCAGCCACTAGCACTGGATGCTTTATCGCCCGTCGACCAATGACGAACTCCAGTGATGCTTCGCCATGTACCGGTGCGGTCTCTCCGGTCGCGGTTATTAGCTGGAGGTTCCTTTGTGTGGGTTGCACTCTCCACTTCGGGATCACGGTGGGGCTGACGATGGTCCTCCATGCTCCCGTGTCGATTAGCATGGGCCAGCTCACTCCGTTGACGACTCCGTCGACCATCAGGCTGTTATTGTCCCTCCGTAACTTCGTCACACGCACTTGGACTGCCGGGGCTTGACGACTGTCACAAGCCAACCTTTGCCCCCCAAGGCTGGCTAATACTCGTTTCCCTGGGCCGCGCGGTTTTCAGACGACTGATTTCCCGTCGGATATCCTCGGCGGCGGCGATCACCCCAGTCCTTGCTCAGGTGGCCTTTCTTACCGCAGGCCCAGCAGGTCGGTAGCCCTCTTCCGGGCCGCCTCTCCGGTTGTCCTCCGGCTGTGTCGTTGCTGGTGGTGCCGCGACTATCGAAGAAACGGCTTAGCGCCTCCATCAATTCGTCGGCCAGGGGCTTGGTCTCGTTGGTTTTTGCTGGTTCGTCGACGTCCACTTGACGCACCCGCGCGTGCATTCTAGATGCCTGTTTCGCCGTCTCGAATTCAAGTGCGTGGCTCAGCGCATCTGCCAGGGTCTTATTGCGCGCGAGTCGCAGCGCCTGTTGAGTGTCCGAGTCCCGTAGCCCGTCGGTGAAGGTCTGCGTCGCAATCTGTTCCAGAAAGTCGGCCGGCGCTGTTGGGTAGGCGAGCCTTACGGGGCGTGCGATGTCCATCTCGAACTCCTGCAGGGTTTCCGCGTTCTTCTGTGCCCGGTTCCGGAGCTGCATCTGGTAGGCCTGCTGAAGATGGCTATCTCCATATCGGGACTCCATATGGGCGATCAGTGAAGCGTAGTCCTGGGATCCAGTCGGGATGGCCTGAAGGACGTTAAGGGCGTCACCTCTCAGCGCTACAATGAGAGCTGTAGCCTTTTCTGTGTTGTTCCAGTTATTTATGGAACAGGCCGCCTCGAACTGACGTAAGTAGGTGCTCCACGGGACCTTTCCGTCGAAGGTTGGGGGCGTCACTCTGCTATGTCCCGTTCCTGATATTCCCGGTGTAACGGTGGGCGGCCGTTGGCGCAGCTCGGCAACTTCCTCTTGTAGGGCGTTGAATCTCGCTTCCATCCCCGTCGGCGGGCGTTGGCTCAGCTCAGCAACTTCCTTTTGTAAAGCGTTTAATTTCTCTTCCATCCCCGTCAGTGGGCGTTGGCACAGCTCGGCAACTTCCTTTTGTAAGGCGTTGAATTTCTCCTCCACCCCCATCAGCGGGCGTTGGCGCAGCTCGGCAACTTCCACTTGTAAGGCGTCGAACTTCTTTTCCACTGCCGTGACTTCCTCACGCAGACCCAGTTCTAATTTCCTTTGGCTCTCCTCTAATTTCGTCAGCAGACACTCTTCCAGATTTTTCTGGCCATCCAGAAATTTGGCGGTTAGGTCCTCTATTAACTTATTCTGGCCGTCCTTCAGGTCCTCTGCTAACTTCTTCTGGCCATCCTCCATCTTCTTCTGGCCGTCCTCCATCTTCTTCTGGCCGTCTTCCATCTTCTTCAGGTCATCCTTCAGGTCCTTGGCTAATTTCTTCTGGCCGTCTTCCATGCCACTTAACTTTTCTAGCAATGCTGCCAATTGCGCCTCCATTTTAGTTGTTTGTCTTGTAAAGGGCATGCACTCACAGGAAAATTAGAGAAAATGACCTGCTCGGGTTTTGAAACCAGGACCGTCAGGTGTTGTGCTTGAGTTCGTAATCCGGCTTCTGACACCAGTTGTTACGTGCCCCCCCCCCCCCTAGTGGTACTTTTTGTTGACCGGATTACGATGGGTAGAAAGCACAACACCAATTACTGCTTTAAAGAAATAATTAACTTTATTGTGGCCAGAAGGATACACTACTCAACAGCAAATACAAGCAATTATTACCTTACTCCAGTTTCCTCACGTCGAGAATACTTCCCCTTTCACTTGTCAACAGACCACAGTTAATCCTCTCGCTAATGAGTCCGGCCCCGTACGCTGGCTGGAAATTGCTGCACTAGGTCTGTCACTCACTGTTTTGCAACTCAACACAATGACCTCTCTCGCACTAGGTAAGCACACTCGCTCAAAACACAGGCAGTCCCATGTAAGCTCCTCACTCCCTTCGCTGTCAAGAGAATCGGCTTCACTAGGGATTTCGCAAGTCACCACACTTCTGTCGCTCAGGATAAGCGCCCGCACTCGCTCGTAAAACACCACAACCACTGCTTGACAGGTCGCTCTTATATAGCAGGCCGGTGACTCAATAAATGCTTCTAGATCCATCCAGGGTTCACGGCTTCTCGAGGTTTCCATCGCTGGCTCAGTCACGAATATTCTGGACCATCCCTTTGTCCTAGTAGCCCTGTTGCATAAGGCGCACGCAATACACGAGGCAGGGCACAGCCCAGCCCTGGGGCAGTGTGACTCATGCGGCGAGCGATGACACAAACCCACAGCCGTAACAGTATTATTACCTTATCGGGAATTTACAGCACAAATCATGATAATATATTTATCCTCTATGTCTAGATTTAGTGGACGTTATGTTCTGTTGTATTTCAAGAAACATTTCACGTCAATATCTACGTGTTCACGCAGTGTTAGCAATTACCATGTGCTTGCGCTAGGCCTATAAGATGACAAATGGGCGGCGTTGCCAAATGTAATGACATGGCTTGAGAATTGTAGACGGTGATGACTTAAAAAAGGTCATCTTTTGTTATCAGCTCCGTGTAGTTCAGAAGAATCTCCACCAGGGGTTTTGGGTGGCAATGAGCCCCTCCAGAATGGAGCCCTCCCCAACCCACCCCCATAAATCATTTGGTATTGTGATGTAAACTTGTCACAAAGCATTGCAGTACATGGTAGTCTACGTAATACGTTACATTCCTACCACCACTCAGTTCTGACATTTATTCTCAGCTGAGTCATAATAATGTACCGTATAGAAAGGTGTGGGTACTCTTTCCAGTTATGAGCAACATGAACTCTTTTTTCACTTTTTAAGGACCAAGGTGCTCTGTATACTCATGGTTAGGGGGCGTGGTGGCGCAGCGATCAAGCTGTTGTCCTCCCACCCAGGCGGACCGGGTTCGATTCCCGATCAACGCATGTGTGATTTTCGAAGTGAAATGCCATGTCCTGTGGTTCGGATTCCACGTGAAAAGGAGGTCCCGTGGCACATGATCGCATGATTAACGGTCACGTAAAACTAAAAAGCTTCCTTGCTATACTCACGATTTACTTTTCTGTCTCAGTGTTGCCTCAATTCATAGATTTTATTGCTAGATATAATCCACTTCTAATTCTGCTATGTACTTCGCGTTTTCATATAAAATTAAGCTTGTCAGCTGTGGCTACCTTAGAAACCTATTATTTTATCATTCGACGAACAACAACAAAAATAGTAATAATAATAATAACATTCCAGAAAGCCTATGACTCTGTGTCACACGACTGGCTAAAGGCCGTGTTGTGATTGTGTATGATCAATGGGGTATTTGTCAGTTCCTTGGAACGGGTTACGTCAGCATGGCAAATTTGATTGTGCCTCAGCACACCACGTGGAGACATACGAACAGATGAGATATCGGGATACCGTCAGATGGTCATCATCAGATACTGATCACTAGGGTCATTCCAGTCTCAGATTCTTCCATTTTCCAAATTAAGGCGCAGTTACAAATTCCGTCGACAGTTACCGGTCTGCATGTGAGGCAGACCGGATGACGCACTAACAGCAGGTCAGTTAGGTGGAAGCTAGCTACGAGAGAACGCCTTTACAATGACAGTGCTCTCCGATTAGTAATCATAACTGTTGTAGACATCAGTTTGAGGTTATAATTTATTATATTGTGCTTTGTAGCTTAGTTATTTACAAGTACATAATATTCATACGTAACGCAAACCTATAATACAGCATTTTAGATTAGGCTAACCTTTCTTTTTTTTAATAACGAGATTCACTACGAATCATATATACTAACATTAACAAGACAAGTTATACAAAATATAACAAAATCACAACTCTAAATTTTGTATATAAATCCAAACTTCCACCCTCGTGATCAGGATTTGATGATGACGGTCAAAATGCGTAACCTTAACTCCCCCTTATCAATTATTAATGTGAACAACAAGTAATATATAATTTTTTTCAGGACTTGTGCTGTGTTGTACCCCTTCCCAATAATATTGGACAAATAACGTGTTGACCGACCGAAAAGAAAAATTGATAGTTTGCACAGGCTACACTGAAAAATTGACTTCAAAACTTCATGTTCCCTCTGTTATGCAGACTGGAATTATTATGCGTGCTTTCGTGTTCTTTTATTTCTTTTTTCTCTGCCTTTTTGTTAATCTATGCTTCCTTATATCCCATACTTCTATAATGGAAAGAAACAATGTAACACCTATATAATAATGATTTCATTATAGCCAGATTTGATGACAAGTATTCAAATTTCTCGCGATGAAAAAAACGGGTTAAATTCTCGGTTAATGCAAGTGAGATTTTCAAAGTGAATTGTCACGTCCTGTGGTTCGGATTTCATGCAATACGGGGTTCCTCTAGTTCATTATTTTGAGATTAACTGTCACTTAAAACAACAAGCATCCGTCTTCATTAAAGTGACAAATTGTCGTTATCTGTTAAATCCTGTATTAACTAATTTTCATTCACTGATGCCGAATTTACAGCATTTAAAACATAAATCAACACAATGGCATGTCATGATTCCATGTCCTCAATAAATGGCCATCCTGAGTACAGTTCTTCCAAGAACAATGGCCCGTTTTAATCTGTCATTGAACAGCTGTTTTACGGACACACGTTATTCCATCTCATATTCTCTTAAGGGAAAGTTTTGATTTCCAACTATTAGCATTCGTTTCTTTCCTTTGTTTTCGCAATTTTCATTCTTATCCTCCGTGTATCACCTCCATCTTCTCTGGCCAGTTCCCATATTGACGGTTGAATATATTTGAGCATAGGAAGAATTCATGATTTTGGACACTTTATATGCCGTAGTTATTATTCATGTGTTTTCCTGGATTATATGTTTTTATTTTCATAGATTTTGGTATAAAGAGTTTTAAGGTTATTATTTCTACAACTATATGATATCATTTCCAAGTTTTTAGAACAATTGAATGGTATTCAGGCACTGCATTTTAAGTCTCTTGTTTCTATGAGTAAATGGTCCACATTCTTAATCTATGTTTTTCTGGTCTCTTATTTATTTATATAGTTACTAATTGATTTGACTTATTTTCTCAATTTTATTAGCTTTTAATAACTTAAGGTTATGATTTAGTTTTAGATTCCTTTCATTGTATTTTTCTAAGAATTGCTGAAGAAGGCCCCTGTGTAGGGTTGAAACATTGCCCAATTTATAAAGAATATACTGAACCCTTATCATTGTAAGGGTACAATACATTGAATAAGGCTGTATATTTAATCAATTTATTATTTAGATCTGACGATGTTAGCTTGACGAGTGAAACGTGTCATCCAATTAAACTACCCCATTTGTTAGATAAGTGTGTTAATAAATTAAGAAATAATCCATGTAACATTTCTTTCAGGTGGTAGGGTGATAAATAATATTGGTTACTCCCCATCCAATCTATTTGGGCACACTTGTGTTGACCAACTGAAAAGAAATTCTGTTAATAATTTACAAAGGCAGGACTGCAAACTGGTATCTAACATCTCAAAATCTTACACACACCCAAAGTACACGAGGCTGAATGAAAACAACGATTTGCTGCTAGTTTTATGTTATCCTGACACTGTCCACCAGACAGTACTGTACCTTCCTCGACGTCTCCTGTTGTTAACTGTTCCTTCTACAGTGGCCTTTGGTAAACAGATTCGTCACTGCCTCAGCCCAAGACATTTTATCTCTTTCCAATACATCCTCATTCATATTGTTTCCATCCAGAACAGCCTTTCCATTCTCTTCCATAACTACATCGTAAATAACTACAATAGTCCCCTTTCATCTTCCCTGCTAGCAACCAGGGCTTGGCTCCATACTGCAGCCTCTTTCTTAATCTCAATTGCAGGAACTACACAAGAGCCTATTCTTTCTGTTGAAGGCTTCTTTAGCAATGAAATTGCAAATCCTTGCCTCTATGCTGCTTCTCGTAACATCTCATTTGTCCTCAGGTTGAGCCGAAATAACTTTGACAGAATGTTAATTTCTCCATTGGTACAGAAATTCAAATGGTCAGTTATAGAAATCTAATCTATATATTTAAAACACAAAGGTGATTTTTGTTACCGCGAGATTAAATGAACGGCTGAACCGATTGACTTCGTAGAGCACTCTGACGAAAGATTTTCAGATTATTATAGAAATAAATATGTCACCGTATATTTTTAAATTAATACAGAAATTAGTATAATGCATGTGCCCGATCGCTTTGGCTTATGACAGACATGGCGAATAGAAATCCACCGCGTTTTAATGTGATAGTAATTTATGAACATTACAAATGAAGGCAATATTCTATGATGTTTCTACGATATATATATACTGGAATAGAATTATAAAAGAAGTGAAATATTGAAGATCATTAACTGACAGTTGAATGTGCATGTTGTTTATGTAGCTTGATATTGCGTTTCCTTTCCAATTCTATAATGGTCTAGGCGGTAGCGTTCTAGACCGTTAATTACATTATGCATCGTCGAAGGAGTTCCGAGTTGGGAATTGAACCTTCCTCTTCTTAGTTATACCTCAAGAGACTGAGTTTGCCCCATTTTTGCCCTCAGACCAGAATTAAATTTCTTGGCATAGGAATCGAACCCGGATCTCCGGAGCGATAGCCAAGAATGTAGTCTTAAGAGTGGGATTCCCTGTGTTAATACGATTTTTGACATGCACGGGATATATAATTCTTAAACTGCCTCCATTACGGTGACTGGCGAAGTGAGTCTAGGCCTATGCTCATTCCTGTAGTTGGCGAAGTGATTCTATTCTCCCCTGCAAAATTTACTGTCATGGAAACGCAAAGGATTGTACCTATAACAGGTGATGGAAATTGCTTATTTATAGCAGTTTCGTACTGTTTATATCAAAATGAAGAACGTCATCCTGAGCTGCGTTTTCAAGCTATATCAAAAATTGTCGCTGGCAGGGATAATTATGAGGATTTTATTATCGGCGATCAGTCTTAAGCGCATTCTCCTCAGCAACGAACGTAAGTATGAAAGTCTCTGGACGGTGAATACACTGGCCATGTTGAACTTCGTTGTATAAGACAATTGTTTATTGATTATTTGTTTAGAGTACTGAGTCTAACTACGCTGTTTATTTTGGCTATGGAAGTATCATTTGCCATTTAATATTTAGCAGTTCCGTTGATGCAGGACACTGTAGTGTTATCGAATATGACGTTAATTTGGGGAGAAATGCGACTATAAATAAACCCATTCGACGAAAAAGAACATTGGCCGCAAAAACGTGGGAAATCGGAGAAAATCGGCCATTTCAGAAACAATTCCAGATATTATGCAGTACAGTGTTAGGTCCTTGTCGATCAATGCAAACATTGTTCTACGTTGTATTTCTCTTGCGTGAAATCTACGCTTGGTTACTTAAGCCTTTGCTGTTGTGATGGTAAAATTGATCTGTTGGAATATAAAATATTTGACAAGCTGCAACAATTTTTCACTGGAGATGATATTTAAAGGAATTTCAGTGAGAATATTCGGCAGTACAACGATGCTTTGCCCCTCGTTTCGTTTGGTGCCAATGCTACCATGCCACATGAATACGGCCCATATTGTATTAAAATGTATGGAGTATCACATCATCGCATTTCTTCCTTATATTCCAAAAATATAAGCGACGGTTCTTACAGTCAGTTTTATATATTAGACACCTCGGAAAGTAATCAAGTCAGATCTGCGAATAAAGCGAATTATTGCATCAGGGAGGATGCACTTCATATTTTAAACAATATTTTGCAAGAGCATAACCCCAGCATTCAACATTCAAAATACCTCTAAATTAATTTGCAACCCATCTGACGATATTCGATTAGCATGGCTGGGATGAAGCCCAAATGACAAATATTAATTCATTAATGTGTGTGAATCGACTACTGAAAGATATTATACGTAACGACATAATTCCTTTTGGTGAGCAAGTTATTGTTCATGGAGGAGACTTCTGGTACGTTTTGCCTGTTGTGCCGCACGCTTTTCGCCAAACAGTTATTCACAATTGTATCAAATACCCTCTGACCCTTCTCCAAAACAACGCCGCTTACATAAAAACACGCGATCGAAACCAGATGAAATGGAATTTTCTATTTTTTTTCTACATGTTAAAAACGACTACTCCTTTGTAGATGGTGAGGAATCAAATGTTACTGAATTACCAGCTTGACTTTCAACGCATGAGGGTATCGTGACAGATTTAGGGCGAAACATTCACTTCTGCGAAGGTTGTAATAAATTTCTCGAAAGTTTGCATTCTTACACCAAAAAATGAAAAATATAATGATATTAATTTAAAAGTCATTGAACTTATATCCGTAGTTCAAACACATACATCAGCGTTAACAGATTAAAAACAGAAGATGAAAGCCAGCTACTTCATTTCCTTACTATAGATTTCTTAAATTCCTTGGAATTAAGTGATTCCCACATACTCCAAACGTTTGAGCCATAGTTATGCTCCTTAGAAATCTGAACGTCTCCCAAAGGCTCCTAAATGGAACCTAATTAATAATTGTAAGAAATATGTAAGAAATTGCTGGGATTTCGATAAGTGCAGTTAATATTAGGCAGAGAGCTCTAATCCTACGACTTGATTTAATACCTTCCGATAAAACACTTACAGTACGTACATTTTCTTTTAATACGCAACCATTTCCAATTCGCTTGACATACTTCATCACAATCAATACCGTAAAGCTCAAGGAGAAACTTTTGAACGTATAAGTGTCTATTTACCTCATCAAGTTTTCAGACATGACCAGCAGTATGTTGCAATGCCGAGAGTGCAATCTTTTGATGCCCTTAAAGTTGCAATAGTGCCAAAAAGAAATCGTACAAAGAATGTAACGTATATAAAAAACTTCTTCAGTAAATATTTAGTCCATTGACCGTCATGTTTTGTCGGGTTTCAACTAGTTACCACTAAAAATACCTAATTTAGGCAATTTGTTTTGACTTTTACCATCAGAGAGGACATTGCTTCATTCCTTTCCCTGAAACCCTTTTGTAGTGCCAGTTTTAGCATGTGCTAGTCAGAGCTCGCGTGTATAGGCTATTCTCCACATGTAACATTCGTACTGCCTGTCCTGCATACTATTCTTATGTGGCTTTAACTTTATCCAACACGGCTGTTACTGTCAGAAGAGCTATTTTACTATCGTTTTTAAGAACTATAATTTCCTATAAATTCCTGTTTACATGCTGTACTCTTTGTTTCAGAAAGTCCACTAGGGCTGAGTTTTTAGGCAAAAATGACAAAATAACTGTTTTTTTTTCCATATATGTATCTTATGGACCCCTGCGGATCATTTCAGTAAAACCGTTTTCATGCACCGTCATTTTTAAAGACTCAGCGACTTTTTAAATCTCCTCTGCGTAAAAAGAAGATGGAAGCCAATTCATAGAAAGTAGGCTATACTTTTAAAACTAGAAATCCTAGAAAGTCGTAGGTTAACTCAAACGAAAGGTCTCCATGCTCTTTATCTCTACAACAAATCATTGTATTTTTCAAATTTTTTCCACAAAAGTTTCATTGGGTGAGCCGAACTGGTTAATATAGCATGCGATTTTATAAAAATGCTTTTATCTCCAAACAACGTTTTTAGGTAATCAAAATGCTCCATGTGCATGAGGTATTCATCAATTTTACTAAATAAATCACTGGATATTCAGAAACACATGTGTTGCAAGATAACATTGCAATATCTCAAGCCACTTTGTAAATTACAGACCAAAAAAAATAAAAAACTATGAAAAATTATCAAGATTCATAAAACATGACGACACATAAAGAAAAAATTAATCTGACAGCTTACACGTATCACTTTCCTGAAATGTCTCAATATTATAATATTTAGAATAGTTTTATGTATATGTAATGAAAATATCAAGCGTTTTACACAATTGCTAATGCGCATGGAGCATTTTGATCACACGGTATATTTTAATAATATAATTAGTAAAAAATCAATTACATTTCATCCAATTGTTTTCAAATTTGGTATGTGCCTTTGTGTTACTATTCTAAGTATGCAGTTTAAATTTCAACTCATTCTGATAAAAAATGTGGAAGTTGGAAAACTCAGCCCTAGTGTCCCTTAAGAACTATAATTTCCTATAAATTCCTGTTTACATGCTGTACTCTTTGTTTCAGAAAGTCGCATGTTGGTTAGTTGACTGAATTTTTTTTTCAGGCATTGGGACATTTCGTCAGGGAAACAGCTACTTATTTATGCAGGGCATGATAGCAGTGTGACAGCTCTTAGTATTGAGAGAGACATCGTCATTTCTTGTGGCCTTGATGGCTACATAAAAGGTAACAAGGATATCTGTGTTGTAGATCTTTCGGTTTAATGCACAAACAAGGGTGGTTTTAGAAAGTAGACTTCTCTGCAGAGAAAAATGTATTATATCTTTTCAGCGTTAATCCTTGTTTTTCATATAATATGAAAATACTCACAATGTGCAAATACAGAACTGGTACATTACTCAAATTCTAGTTGTGTTATTGACTATTGTAGACCCCACGGAAAGAACGGAGAAAGTTCATTTTTTCCGAACATGGCGCATTCTGATGGCCAGCCATCGTCACTACAGATCAGTTGAAATTAATCTATACTTCTTCTTCTTCTTCTTCTTCTTCTTTCGATTCGGCCATCTAAGGACCACGTCATTTCAACTGTTTCTTGTTGCATCGAGCTTTAACATCCTCCCAGTACTTTTGCATTAGTTCTCGATGCTGTTGTTTCCTTTCTGCAGTCCACTTCTTGCCAGTTGGAAGCTTTGGCTTTTCTTGGAAACATCGGTGTGCTGTCAGTTTTTGTTTAAGGGTGGCACGTTCCCAAATATCATTGTCTGTAATTCCCACTTCTTGTAAATCTTTGTCCACCTCAGTGAACCAATTAATCTATACTATTATAATAAAGCTGAAGAGTTTGTGTGTTTATGTGTTTAAACGCGCTAATCTCTGGAAATACCAGTCGAAATCGAAAAATTATTTTTGTATATGATAGCCTGATTCAAGAGGAATAGTTTAGGCTATTTAGCATTTGGCTGCACCTCTCAGGTAACCTTAAAGATTGCTTTTTGTTCAGTAAGTCGGAAGAACAAGTTCTCCAGAACAGCTTCAATAATACCGAAGTCTATCGTTGCCAGGCAATGCGGGCTGCATCACGTCGCCCTTACCAGTGTTCTGGTGCAGAATTGCGAGCTGCTTGTAAATTGAAGTCACGGGGAGTAATTAGTGCAAAAAGATTTCTTAGGCCCCTTAAAACAGTCATCATCATGACAATAGTCTCTGTATAAGGGTGATGGTGTTGGTGCAGTATACTGAGGTTATCAGCTGCAAAAGCGCTGGTGCTTTCAAATTTACTTTCATTTATTCCGATCCTTATCCTTGAGCGCTCCAGTTCTGTAAAACAAATAAATCCACCTAAGGAAGGCATACTGAGGGATTTTTAACCCTCTTAAAAATCCGACGACTTCGGCCGGGTTTGTATCCACGACCTTGGGCGTAGGAGCTCGGCGATCTTGTTATTCTCCAGGTTATTATTTTCAGAAAGGTTTTGTCAAGATTTGACATGATACAGATTGGTGATAATCATTGAACTGATCTCTTGGGCCCATTTTGTGTAGACGATGATAGTGCTGATCATCGATTCCTCCAGTAGTTCTCTGTTTCTAGGATCAGATTAAATACTTGATTGATTGCCGTTAAGATGATATCCCCTCCCAATTTGAGATATTCATTAAGGATGCCATCACCCCCTTGGCACTTTCCGTTTTTTAATTCCATAGTGGCTGCTTTCATTTCACTATTAATAATTGGTAACTCTACGTCCTCCACTTGGGCAGATAGGGAGTATGCTGCGTCACTTAATTTTTTGATTCGGGAGCTAGAATATAATGCACAGTAAAATTCAGTGCATTATCTCGTTATTATCTCTTCCCTGCCAGCTTCTCTTTTCCCCTTGGTGTCCTTGACTCCTAGTATCCAGTGTTTGTCTGTTGATAATTCTTTGTGAACCAGTTTTGTTGATTTCGAAGACCTCATAATTAGTCTGATCAGAGTGGTGTTGTATGCAGTGGCGGCTCGTGAATTTAACCGAAGGGGGACTCAACCATTTTTGTGTTGCTTTTCCAGTAATTGACAGAGATGATTTCATACAGGAATTGGATTTTTTCTTCTCACATATTTTTGTACCTTGATTTCCTTATTTCGTTTGGGTTAGACACTACGGTTTTTTAAGAAATAACAAAGGTATTAAAAATATTTGCTCCCAGTCACTGGAAAAAGAAGAAAACCGGACCCAGCTCAGGAATCCATCAGGGTCGCCAATTCCCAAGCTTACTAGCCATGAGCCCTTGAGGGTGTAACCCCACCACCAGAGTTCACAACTAGGCCTAGTGGGACTTGGGTTGGAGACCATTGGACCCCAGCCGAAGCGGTTATTATTTCCACTTGTGCCGGGCTCTTCTCTGTCATCTACCTGTCGACCTCCATTAGTCAACTCTTGTTCTCTTCCAACCCGGATAGCCTTAGAGCATCCAAAGTCTAGGGAGTCATTCATTTTCCTGCCGTAACTGACTATTATATAATCTATCCTGATACCCTCATTCTTCGAGGGATCAGCCCTATTCTTTTAGTTTCATAACAACTAATGTCTTCTACACAAGGCCCTAAAGGAGGCAGGGTGTGTGAAGCTCCATCACACGTAATGCACCCTGGATAGGGCTACACCTTCAAGAGCTCAGCTTTTGAGCTCGGGAGTTGGCGATCGTGATGGGTTCCAGAGAGTGATCAATTTTCCCCTTTTTGCATTGACTTTGGGGTGGACCCTCTCCTCTTTCCCTCTTCTACCTGCTTTTAATGGCTCTAGTAGCTTCCAAGTACCTCAATAGTCATTCTTCGAAGATTGGTTCTTGTTTTAAGGGGATGAACAGCATGGTCATCTGCCCTTCGATGATGAAGGGCATTTCTTTTCCGTCATTTATATCCCTTATACGTTTCTTTCTTTTATTATTGTCGTTTTCTTCTTCTAGTACATAAGTTAGTTGTAAGTCAGTAATTAGTTAAATCTAGCTGTAGATTTCATTTCATCATAATTTCTCACCATCACCTAAACCACTAAGGGTAGATGACGTAGATAGTTCACCCCTTTAGACAACAATTATCTCCATCATTGAGGGTGTATCGCTATCTAAGGTGCACCGTGCATGGTGGGACAACACACACCCTACCTCCTTTACGGCCTCTTAGAGAAGGCAGGAAAAAGGACAAAATGAGGTCTGATCCTACAAAAATTAGGGCATCAGGAAAGAAAAAGACAAGAGCCAATTAAGGCCTCCGATACCCTAATAACGTTGGGGTAAGAGGTGACGTGAAAGATATAAGAGAGGAGCTCAGCTCAAGGAAACTCAGGTGGGGTCCCATAGTCGCCAACCCACATCCCACTAGTTTTAACCAATTTGATAATAATTTATGTGATCTAAAGCTCTCAGGAAGAAAATGAAAACTACAAGCAACAGAGCGATCATAAGGTAACCATTTGCTTGCTCTCTTGTCACCTTCTCTGGAAATCCCACGTAACCACTTCTCACGCAATGAATTGTCCGATTGAATCTCATGAAAAGAGATTCCCCTGTATTCTAACTTGCCCAGTTCTGATTTACAAAAGGGCACGCAGCAGTACACCTTTATAAAATCATTCAGAATACATTCCAACTCCGCCATTAACATCAATACAAAACTTGTCTGCCACAGAGACTTGGTGCTGCTTCCTAGCGCACCAGGAGGGAAGCTATCCAGTGGCTGAATGAGACTCAAGCTGACTGAGTCCTCACACTTCGTGACGTAGCGCGTGAGAGGATGGTGGGGGAATAACTGGGGGCAATCGTTGTCATGGCAACGTAAATTACAACGCGGGCGATTTCTCATGAGTCCTCAGGATCATCTGGTGCGCTCTGCCGACAAGGAGAGGAACTAAACACATTTTGTCACGATGGCAAAACATTAGGTGCGAGGAGAGAGAACATTAGGGCTGATGAGGAGGGAGGAGGGTGGGAGGGCAGCGTCCTTGAGTCCAGTATCACCGGCCGCCTCTGGTAGTATGACTAGTAAAGTATATTATTGGGGCCATACATATTAGTAGTAAAAATAATTTATCTCAATGAATGAGATCTTGTTGAAAATAAAATTTAAGTTTTTAAACCTAGTAAACCTAGTTAACCAAATCCCTCTCCAAAGAAAAGTTTTTAAACTTACCAATTTAAAAAAATTAAATTAAAAATCCTTTTAACACTAAATTAACCTGACAACACTTTGTATTGTTCTTCTGAAATGCGGAAAAGAGCAGTCTATAATTTGTACAATTTCAAGGATGCCGAACCAAAATGTTATATGGAGCATAGCCGTGCTCGTTAAATCGCGCACCATGAATCTGTGGCGAGGCTCGAGTTCCAGAGCTCGAAGGTTCGAATTCCAGCGCTGACAGTAGTCATCTTCAGTGTGGCTTGTTCCTACAATAAGGTACACACACTACTACAGTCACCACTGAAACACTGGTTATCAGACCAACTACATGAAACTGATGACCGAGATATCCAAGTCCCTAAAAAGAATTAACTATAACTAAACTAAAATCGGTCACTGGTACAAACTCGGTTAAGTGAATCGTTGCATAGCGATGTCGACAGTAACTATGCTTGCGTTACAATGTGAGTCAGGTCCGTTGCATGGCGAAGTCGACAGTGGCTATGCTTGCGTTGTAATGTGAGTCAAGTCCGTTGCAGGGCGAAGTCGACAGTGACTATGCTTGCATTGCAATGTGAGTCAAGTCCGTTGCTGGGCGATGTCGACAGTGACTATGCTTGCATAGCAATGTGAGTCAAGTCCGTTGCATGGCGAAGTCGACAGTGACTACGCTTGCGTTGCAATGTGAGTCAAGTCCGTTGCATGGCGAAGTCGACAGTGACTACGCTTGCGTTGCAATGTGAGTCAAGTCCGTTGCATAGCTATGTCAACAGTGACTATGCTTGCGTTGTAATTTGAGTCAAGTCCGTTGCAGGGCGATGTCAACAGTGACTATGCTTGCATTGCAATGTGAGTCAAGTACGTTGCATGGCGATGTCAACAGTGACTATGCTTGCATTGCAATGTGAGTCAAGTCCGTTGCTGGGCGATGTCAACAGTGACTATGCTTGCATTGCAATGTGAGTCAAGTCCGTTGTATGGCGATGTCTACAGTGACTATGCTTGCATTGCAATGTGAGTCAAGTCCGTTGCATGGCGAAGTCGACAGTGACTATTCTTGCATTGCAATGTGAGTCAAGTCCGTTGCATGGCGATGTCTACAGTCACTATGCTTGCGTTGCAATGTGAGTCAAGTCCGTTGCATGGCGAAGTCGACAGTGACTATGCTTGCATTGCAATGTGAGTCAAGTCCGTTGCATGGCGATGTCGTCAGTGGCTATTCTTGCATTGCAATGTGAGTCAGGTCGTGACCACCGATAAGAAGGCCAACTCACTCACTGACGAAATGCCAGTGACGTCACGCTGCGTGGATACAGCTTCAGATCGCCAGCCATTAGAGTCGAGTGGAGTCTTCTTGGAGTCTTATTGTTCAACATTTCTCGTGTGGTAATTTTTGGTTTAATTGTCATATTTGCGTTATCACAGTACCGTACCATGATAGTGGAGCATTCGGTGTAGTAGTTGTGAGATAATGCCACATAGTTGTTGTGCAAAACAGGGCTACACACTGGAAGTCGCCGGGAAAAGACCAAAGGGGCGACCGGGACAACGTTGGGCCGATACACTGCACAGGGATTTGAAAGGCGTCAACCTTCATCCGGACATGGCCCATGACCGAGTAAAGTGGAGACAGCGGATTCAAATAGCGGACCCTGCCACGAGGTGGGACAAACGCTAAAGCAAAAGAAGAAGAGTTGTTGTGTTTGGAACTACAAGAACGCGTCAGTGTTTTCCTTCCCAAACGAATGTGAATATGCTTTTCAGTGGTAGGTTTACAATTCAGTGCTTTGTGATAAATAAATTTGTGTTTTCACTAAAGCCCCTCACAGGAATTTGCTCTTTTATTTATTTTTATTAGTTTCCCTAGACTGTCCTTTCTAATCCAAGAATAATTCTGACATTTTGAGCCTAATGAGGTATTATGCCATTAAATGCAACATACTATCAACTGATAACACAGGGAGAAAAATATCATCTATTATTATTATTATACTAGCTTGCCACGGTGGATGAGTGGATAGCGTGTCGGTCTAATAACCCCAAGATTGCAGGTTCGCTCCTGGCCGTGGTAAGTGACTCTTTTTTTAAGGCGGCAAAAATACGACACGCATGTCATACGATGTGGCATGTCAATGTACCCATTTGAATTCAGTAGGCCGTGTTCATAACGGCAAACCTAATCTCGGGAGTTTCCGCCAACACGAAGTTCCTCATTTTTGTACTAGAAAGCGCTATAGTGTTCAAGGAGCTTAGATATCTAACCTCCTTGACTTTCATATTGATTCAGGGAACAATGAAATTCGACATGCAAGCAACCCTCTGGGTGTCAAATTACAAAGCTTGCACCCGGCTCCCGAGGCCATACGATATTATTATTATTATTATTCTTGCATCGTTATGCCCGACTCAGGAGCACGGTTGAACCTGTTTAGCTGATGTGTTGTCCTTCTTTTCCTTCCAAAATCTCTTCATCCTCTCGCTGAGCGCCTTTCTTCGGTCTTCTGTCCAAGTTATAGGGGCCCTGGTGTTGGATTTGTCTTCAAATTGGTGATTGTCGATTAGGGTTCTGAATTTGCATCTGTCCTGTATAATATTGTCTGAAATGTTGATTTCCTGGAGATCTGTTTCAATTCCACGTAGGCTGTTCTTGGCTTTTAGTGAGAGGGCCAAGTTGAGAATTCTTTTAGTCAATCTGCCATTGTTCATTCTGATAATGTGCCCGTAAAATTTCAATCGTCTTTTCCGAAAAGTATGAGACATTTTTTCACATTGGCGATATATTTCCTGGGATGACTTTTTCCTCCAGATTCCCTCTATAAAAACTGGGCCGAAAATTTTTCGTAAAATTTTCCTTTCTTGTTTTTCAATCTCTTTGGTTAAAGATTTGCCACCAATGATTAAGGTTTCTGATGCATATAACGCCTCCGGTTTGATTACTGTATTATAATGTCTAAGTTTTGCTTTCCGAGATATTGATTTTTTGTTATACCTATTCCAAGTGATTCTGTAAGCTTTCTGTAATTTGGAAATTCTCTCTTTATTTGCTCCACGGTTTAAACCAGAGGGCTGAATAATTTCTCCCAGATATTTGAATTTGTTCACTTGAAAGATTTTGCCGAATTTATTTCTCATAGGTTGTCCGTCTAAGTATCGTGAGGCTCCTTCCATGTACTGAGTTTTCTCATAAGAAATTTGAAGTCCCGTTTTGATGGCAATGTCATGTAATTTCTCAATGGAATGAATTGCTTCTTGCCTGTTATTAGAAAGGATTGCTATGTCATCAGCAAAGGCCAAACAATGTACATGAATTCTATCTTTGAGTAGTCTGCCAAGGGTTATTCCCTTAGTTTCTTTTTCCCAGGTCCTGATTATCTTCTCAAGTACGAGGTTGAACAGTAACGGAGATAATCTGTCTCCTTGGCGGACCCCAGTGTTAATTGCAAAAGGCTCAGATATTTCGCCGAGGAATTTAACTTTTGAAGTAGTGCCAGTTAATGTTTGTCTGATTAATTCTCTTGTTTTTCTATCCACTTGAAATTCTTCTAGAGTATTGAAAAGTGTTTGACGATCTATAGAGTCATATGCTTTTCTGAAATCTACAAAGGTAATGACTGTCTGTCTGGTTTTGCGCATTTGTAGGATAGTTTCGAGATTAAGAATTTGTTCCGTACATGATCTTCCTTTTCGGAAACCTGCCTGGTATTCTCCAATCAGACGGTCTGTTTGTTTCTCAAGTCTAGTGAGCAGGGCTTTGGAGAAAATTTTATAAATAACTGGTATCAAGGAAATTCCTCTATAATTATTGATGTTAGTTTTATCCCCTTTCTTGTGCAGTGGATGGATTAGCGCACATTTCCAATCCTCAGGTATTTCTTCGGTGATCCAGATGTTCTCAAGAATTGAGTGGATTTTCCGGGCTACGTTCTCACCACCTATCTTCAGCATTTCGGCAATTATACCATCTTCCCCTGGGGCTTTATTATTTTTGAGTCCGTGGATTATTTCTTTAATTTCTTCCAATGTTGGGGGTTCTGAATCTTGGTTGGATGTTTTTTTTTTCTTCAAAGATGAGTTGTTCTTTAGGGGATTCACAGTTTAAAAGATCCTTGAAATAATCTGCTAGAAGTTTGCAATTTTCTTGATTATTTGTTTCCAATGTCCCATCCGGGCGTTTGAAGCAAAGACTGGGTGCCTGATAATTTGATAATTCTTCTCTGAATGTTTTGTAGAAGTTTCGTGTATTGTTTTTAGTAAAATCTTGTTCAATTTCAGACAATCTGTAGTGATCGTACTTGCGTTTTTCAGATCTGATGATTTTAGAGGTTTTTTTTCTGTACTTTGGTGAATTCGTGCCAATTTTGTTCCGTTTTGTGAGAATTCCAATTCTGCCAGGCTTTAATTCTGAAGTTTATAGCCTTGTCACAAGTTTCGTTCCACCACCTATGCTTGCGTTTCCTGGGCGGTGTGCCAATGTTTTGAGAAGCTTTCGAAAGTATATCTTTGAGTTCTAACCAGCCAGAAGAATCATGAGTAGGGATACTTTCTTGGAAAGTACTGGCGTTCTGTTTAAGAAATTATGGATCGACGCGCAGATTTTTTGTTATTTTTGGTTTGGACCTGTTTGGTTGAAATTTTACCTTGATTAAGGATAGATGGTGGTCAGAGTCAATGACTCCTTTCTTGACTTTGACATTCATAATTTCTTTTTTGATTCTTTTTGGAAATAGCCATATGATCTATTTGAAATCCTCCTAAGTGAAAATTAGGGGATCTCCAGGTCTTTTTCTTGTGTGGAAGTGCCAGGAAATGTGTTGACATTAGTTTGAGATCAAAAGTTTTGCAAAAATCAAGTAATCTTTCTCCATTTCTATTAGTTCTATTGTGTGCTGGATATAGTCCTACAATGGTCCTGAATTTCCTTTCTCTACCAATTTGGGCATTAAATTCTCCCAAGAGGATTTTTATGTGATGATTTGGAATGATGGCTGTAGTTTCATCCATCAGTTCCCAGAAGTCTTCCACCTTTTGTGGATCTTTACGATTGTAGTTGTTGGTGGGTCCATGCGCATTAATAAGCGTATAAGCTTTGTTTCCTGATTTAACGGATAGTGTTGAAATTCTTTCAGAAGGCGAGGAAAAGTTAAGCACTGAGTTTATAATGTCTTTTCTGACAGCGAATCCAGTGCCAAATTGCAGTGGCTTCATATGGAGGGAGATTGCTGGTTTGACTTTATAAATTCTATAATTTTCTGATTCAAAATGATTTTCATCCGTGTATCTGGTTTCCTGTAGTGCTAAAATTTGGATGTTGAAGTTATCCAACATGTCTGTTAATTGTTTTAACTTGCCAGTTTTCCGAAGTGTGTTGATGTTTAAGCTAGCAATGAAAGTTTTGCATTTTGGGCGAAGAGATTTGGGAAGCTCCGATACATTCCCGCATGATGTTCTCGGTCCCCCAGAATCCGATGACCGAGAAAAATAACTAGTATGTTTACTAGGGCCTGGGGGTAGTTATATTGTAGGTTGTTTCCATCATGCTAACAAGTTGAAAGTAGTGGGGACATCGATCTATGTCGGTGTCATGGTTACAACTGAAGTAGTGAGCTTCAGAGGTTGCTGAAGATGTTGTCAAGCTGTGCCTGTGTTTGTTCCGTGAGAGGTATTTTATTTCCCTCAAACCCTCCGGACAAGTCCGGCGAGCCTCCCTATCCGCCACCTGGGACGCGCCTGATAGGGGAACAGGCTGAAACCTCCACGGGACTATTATTATTATTATTATTATTATTATTATTATTATTATTATTATTATTATTATTATTATTATTATTATTATTATTATTATTATTATTCTGGAAGAGAATAATGAAAAATGTGCTCATTAACATTCCCTTCCTGTGAGCTGTAATTTATTGGAGTAGGCCTAGCCTAATATATGTCTTTCTCCAGCTGTAATTTTGTCTTACAATTCATTTTAATATTAATGTTAATTATTCCTTATCTCATTCATATTGTACCCGATTGGGTGTCTCTAGGCCTTAATAAAAATAAACAATAATAATAATAATAATAATAATAATCTCGGGTGTGGACCGTTCGTTGGTATCCAAAAAAATTGTTTGGCCTAGGTCAATGAAACAGGTATTTCTAACTACGTGAAATGGCGTACACAGGTTACAGAAAATCTGTAATTTATTCATAACCAGGCAATCAGGTTTAGAACAAATACAGTCCCATTACAGAAAGTATACAAAAAAACTACCTAATTAAAAAAAACATTTACATAACGAAACAAAAAAATCAAATAAAAGGATCAAAATAGAAATCAAAATTCAAAAACATCAGTCGGAGTTGGTATCCCATCGTTCCTCCTTGCTTAATAAGAACTCAAAAGAAAAAGAGAACATTACCAAAATCCAGCTGTCAAAACTGCAAACATAAATATTACTTTAAACAGCTGATTTGGGGTGACATTTACATTAGGTGACTGTCAACTGCCTACTTGCAAATATCAAAGGTTCAACTCAATTTGGCAGCTGCCCTTAATCAAAACAAACTAGCTGCAAAGGATCTAATTTTTGTCTCCCACATACACACAAATATACACTAAGGACAACGAGAGTATTCCTTTCTATAATGGAGCATCGAACCGGTGGTCCGTCAGCTCCATTGGGACCACATGAATACTGGTCACCTGGGTTAGCGAGATACACACAAAATAACATTTGGGGAATGCGACAAAAAAAACAATAACGAACCAAAACACAGCTGGTGACAAGCCAGCAACTACTCTACAATAGCCCGTCAAACATAGGCTGACCAAACAATTACTAGGTCAACATGACTAAATATAACTACCACTCCAACAGGGAAACTACCTACACTCGATCCATTAACCCTAGGGTGACCATTGACAAACGGAAGGAACCCCGCTGTGCAGTCATTAGCACGGGTCCAGCCAGTCTGCCAGAAATACCGCACTTCTACAGTTGGCTTAGCTCAGAGATGCTCCAACAGCAATACTAAATGTGACATAAATTAAATATGGAATAAACGTTAATTTCCAGACCTTGGTCGCGTAGAAATATGGCCAGGGTCAGCTGCTTCCTCCACTGCGCTGTGGGAATAAAGACATAATGTGTGTGTGCGCACATAAAAAAAACAAATAACTAATGACCTACCGGTATCGTACCATATTTGCGTTATCACCAAAATACCTCAGGATCGCCGCCTGGAAAAAAAACAACATACTCCTCGGCTTCATGGCCGGAAACAACACGAAAATTCTCAGGGTAAAAACCTGGATACACTTACTCATCGGCCACACAGGCAAAAAAAAAAAAAACACTTACCATTTTGGTACGAAAATCAACGAATCCACAGCCGGAAACAAACTGCACACACACACTTCAATATACACTATCACAGGCGTAAGCCACGCCTCCACGAACAGGATCACTGACCATAATGTCGACCGGTCTGGCGAAAATAAAAGGGGCAGGGATCCTAATGCCCTAATCTAACCAGAAAAATGAAATGGCTCAAAAGAAAATCAAACTAGCTCGACTCGAAAATGTCACATCAAAAACAAACAAAAAAAATTGATATCCTTGGTAAATGGTCACTCCAAAAGTATACATCACACTACAATTCTACCAAAAAAAAAATTTAGCCATCAAATCTAACCTATGCGCGTCATATTTACAGTTACAAAGTCCGGGCTCAAACTCAATTACGGACTTCCTTGTCAGAGGCCCACAAACATGCATTATTTTTACAGTCTGACAAGTCACAACACAAACCTTAACATGTTGACCCGAAGAAAAAAAAATTAATTCGCTCCCCAGCTACAAAGAAAATGGTGACAAATGCCACAAAAAAAAATCTAAATACTACTGTACAAGCTATCTCGCTACCCGATATCTGCATTCATGCTCCCTCTAATGAAGAGTTAATACTCATCGCTTCCTGGGGATGACAAATCCATGACAGCTTCCTGGGATGACCACGTTCGACTCCCGATCTGATGCCTCCTAGCCTCTCATGGCTTCTATGCTGAGTCCATGCATAGTGTTCAACTTCGTGATCTTGTCACACATGAAATACTCAGTCTAGGTACGACCTTAGCAACACAGGGTATACACACATAAGTATTCACGAAACACAACTATATAACACTCAATTAATAAATTATTCACACCAATAAAACACACGCAATGGCATTTCCCGTCGTTTTGACCGTCCGACGATAAGGTTACTGGCGTACACAGCTCGCACGCGCTCGTACAGTTCGAAGTATGTTCCACGAATGAACTACCCGTTCGATCCTCGGCACGACTGTTTTGGCTTAGGCTCGTGACCGTTTCAAATATTCAGAACTTGGCCACAAATCTTTGTCAGCAAATGGCAACTAGTTTATGTCCTCCGAAGCATAGCATAAAATATAAATTAAGCTACTTCGATTCGCCTGCATCTCGCGCCCCGTATGATTAAATTTGGTATGGACGGGTTAGCGCTTATATGAATACAGTCTCGGGTCACCAACCCGTTTGATACTCTAAAATTACTATTTCTGTCTCGGCTACCCGAGTTGATATTTTGGATAATTAATTCACACAGTTCAACTACTTCAAAGATATATCACGTTTTATTTACTTATATGCGGCACTCGGCTACGCAACCACGAACTAAGTCTCTGTGGACGTTACACTAACACGCGGCTTCACTTTTCAGAGCAGCACCGAACAGCCTTCCGGCTCCAAGATCTCATGTTGACTACCCCTTCCTAGTCCGGGGCAAGTCCCTATATGGTCCTGTCACTTCACTACAATGGGCAGATTTCACTGTATGGTTGCGATTCTAGGGAAATCGTCACATCACTGTGATCTTAAGTTCTCCTTAAAGCTCTGATTTGGGACGGCTTCAAATCTTCTTTTATTTTGAAAAACGATCGGCAGATATTTTATAATTGATGATGGCATCATGACGCGTCTACGTAGTTCCAACTCCCGCGCCAATGCCGTCATGTTGGAGGGGGTTAGGAGGTATCACTCCGCGGTTTAGCTCTTCAAGTCGCCGTAACTCCGGCCATTCTCAACACTTAGCCGAGATTAAAATTTCTAAATTATCAACTCGGTCTCAGCTCTGATATGGCTTCTTAACAAAATATCCGGATATGTGGATCAAGAATTAGGTCATCATGCGCTATTTTCTCATTGTTCTGGGACTCTGGCCTCGCCCATGCTCGGCGTGGGGGGAGATTAGCTCAGGTCCAGGGTCGTAAATATTACTTGAAATGTTCACAATAACTCGGCGGAGGAAACAACGACCACTCCTGTCACTCAGCTTCTCGGAAACGCTCGCATTGTCTTGGCTGCACGTAGACCAATGCCTCTTGAACTCTGTCAGTGCTTTCTCCCAGCAAATAGTATTATTATTAAAACCCTCTTGGTTTCGTAGCATCAATGTCTAAATAAGTACGATTCAGGATCCATCATCCATCCGTCGTTCCAATAAAATTCTCGGCACTGGGAACACAGTAAATGTTATCCATGCTCTGTATGCGATTTATTCCAGGTCTTAGATGACTCGGCATGCTATCAATACTCAGCCCCCTGATCGGTTACAATTTCCCCCTGCTCAGCTTGAAAAATGTGTACGAGCGGGAGCAGTACAATTTTTCAATTCTAACACCAAAGTCATCTGGAGTTATAATGCCGAGTTCATCGCTCACTCTTAATCCTCTGTGGTGTTTTGTCTTGATTCACTCTCCCTTTCTAGTTCTAGTAGTTTTAGCAGTTCGCGCTTTCCTTCTCGTAACTTGCAGTTTGTCTCCAAGGCTGCGCTGAGCTACTGCCCCAGTTCGTCCCTCAGCGTAATTAACTCACACTTGTGGAGTTGCTCTTCTGCGTTGTTTCTTCCCTTCATAATAGCATTCACTTGGGCTGGCGGTGGTTCGTCTAATACATTCCTGAGGTAGTATAATTTCAAGTTTTGCGCGTTGTGGGTGACTTCGTTCTCTCCTCCTAATTCTCGAATTTTGTATGCGTTGTTTCCTAAACATTGTATAATTTCGTAAGGTCCCTCGTAAATGGGGGCAAATTTTGCGTAGAAACGCTCTCAAGGGTTTGAGACGGCAGGTTTCTTCACTAAAACGTACTCTCCCACTCTGAGAGGTCGGTGGTATCTTCTCCCTCTCATCCGCCTCAGTCTCTTCTCGGCTTGTTCGCGCAGGCTTGCCTTGGTTTCCTCAATTTTGAGCTGTGGTGAGGGTCTCGCGTCTACCGGGCAACTTATGATCCTATTCCAAGGTCTCTCGGGGTACAGGTTTAAATGGACTACCGTTGGCACCTCCGATGTAGATTCGTGCACTGTGGTGTTTATGCACGTCTCTATGGTCTCCAGGACATCTATCCAACGATAATGCGCGTCCGGGCAATATATCCGGCAAAATTTTGCAATCTCTCTCATCAGACGTTCTGAAGGATTGCTCTCAGGGTGGCGTATAGAACTTAGAATATGCCGAATTCCCATTCCTTCCAGCTCTCTCTTGAAAAGTCCTCTTGTGAAGCAAGACCCATGGTCGGATAAAATAAATTCTGGTTTTCCCAGTTCCGGTACAATTTTGTTCCTGATTTTATTTAATACCAGTTTTGAGGTTGTCTTTTGCACAGCACACAGTTTCACGATCTTGGAGAACACATCTAGGCATACCAGTATGTGCCTCATGCCTCTTCTGGCGGCTGGGAGAGGCCCATAAAAGTCAATGGCGTAAATTTCTCTCGGCTTTGATGGTAAGATCGATCGAGGTAGCTGCTTCATCAGAAACGTATTGTGTTTTATGCGTTGGCAAGTATCGCATGTCCTCAATACCTCTCGGATCGTAATTCGGAGACGAGGCCATGTGAATGTCTCCCGAATCACAGCGAATGTCTTGTCACAGCCAGCATGTCCATAGACACGGTGAACATGCCAGACCAGTCGGCGCTGGAATATCGGTGGAACTAAAATGCGAAGCTTGGTGTGTTCCTCATCGATAAACTGATGTAGAAATCCATTCATGAATTGATATTTCGGCGCGAGTTTCTCCATCTCGGCCTTGGCTGGTGAGTCTTCTGGAAGTAATCCTCTGAGATAAACTCTCATTAGCTTAGCCCAAGGGTCCGCTTCTTGTTCCATCCCAAGTCTCGGTAAGTCTGCGAGAAAGTCATGGTCTTCCTGCTGAAGTGCGGCGTGATGCATTTCCATTTCTTCTTTCTCCTCCGGGTTCCGGGATAAAATGTCCGGGATGATATTCTGTTTACCGGGACAGTGTTCGATCTGCATATCAAATTGCTGTGCGTAGAGTGCCCAACGATTTACCCTCTCGCTAGCTAAGCTGGTTTTCAACATGAAGGTAAGTGCCTTGTGGTCCGTTCTCAAAATAATCGGGAAACCATATATAATCTTTCGCCAATGCTGCAATGCATGGAGTACTGAGAGCATTTCAATTTCAGTGACGGTATAATTGAGTTCATGATTCCTCAATTTTCGGCTCAGGAATCCTAAATATATTCTTTTCTTTGGGTCTTCGGGGTCTTCTTGGTACAACATTGATCCGATCCCTATTTTCGATGCATCAGATTGTAGCACGAATTTCCAGTTGAAATTTGGATATCCCAGTTTTACGCTCTCTAACAGAAGGTCCTTGGTTCGCTGGAATGCTTCCTCGGCCTCTTTACTCCATAACCATCGGTTATTTTTCTTCAAAAGGTCTTGCAATGGCGCGACCGTCTCCGTATAATTAGGACAATGTTCTGAGAAAAAGCCAGTCATTCCCAGAAACATACGGATGTGCCTAATCCGTCTTGGCGTGGGAAAATTTTTAATTGCAGAAATTTTGGTGGGATTAGGCCGAATTCCTTCCCCATCGATAATGTGTCCAAGATATAAAATTTCCTTTTGACAGAAGTGGGACTTGTTAAAGTTAATCTTGAAATTGGCCGACTGAAGATTCCATAGAAGTTTTTCCAAATTTTGAATATGTTCTTCCAGTGTGTCAGAAGCAAGCAGGATGTCGTCTACATAACGGACTGTGCATTGCTTAACCTCTTCCGTCAAGTTGCGGTCCAGGGCTCGGATAAGTGCACAACTTGCGGTTCGAATCCCGAATGGTAAGCGATTATGGGTGTACGTCTGCTGGTCGAAAATAAATCCAGTGAGAAGTTGGGATTTCTCCTCTAGTTCCACGTGGTGAAAGCTACTCGTTAAATCGATGCTCGAGAAATAGTTCTTGTTTCTGAACTTCTTCAGCACCTCCCTAATCGGTGGGGCTTGGTCGAATTCGGGCAGTAATCTGGAGTTGATTTCGCGTGCATCGAGACACAATCTCACGCTTCCGTCCGCCTTCTCCACAATGACAATAGGATTCACGAATGGGGTAGATTTCTTCGTAATTATTCCAGCCTCTTCCATAGCTTTAATTGTTTTCTTTACCTCCTCGTGATGCCTCTCTGCTATAGGGTACACCTTCTTCTTGTATGGACTCCAGTCATTTACTTGGAATGCATAGCTAAAATTTCTAATTTTTCCCGGTTTGTTATCAAAAACTTCCTGGTGTTTTGTTAAAATTGCCCGCAGCTCCTCTCTTTCATGGGGTTTAATTTTTGCCTCAGCCACCTTCTCTTCAAGTGTAGCGCCGAACTCTGTAGAATAATTTAAGACTTCTTCCTCAACGAACTCCTCCCCTATTTTATGTAATAATGCCATAGTTTTCCTCGTGACGTCATCTTGTATGTCAATGCTCCAAATTTGACCTTGATCCCTTGGTTCCACTTCATTCAACCGTAGGTCAATCTCCCTTTTATCATCCGTGCGAAACTTAATCTCGTTTGTGCGCAAGTCAATGACGGCTCCATTGGTTCTCATAAAATCCGCTCCGAGGATTAAATTGAAGCTGATTTTATTCATAATTAAGAATGGGTGCGACATGGTATAATTATCAATTTTAAAATCTAAATATGCCTGGTATTTACATTCCGCTGTACGATCGGGGATAATGCCTTTCACGTTGACATTAGCTACTGGTATTACGGGTACTTTAAATTTTCTCTCAAGTTCTTTCAATAGCGCACCACTCGCTACCGAAATACTGGCTCCCGTGTCGACCAGACTTCGGGCCACTAGTCCTCCCACGCGTACGAAAATTACAGGTAATTCCTTTATAGCGGGCCTTTCTTTCCTGTACATATCCTCAATGAGGTCATCTGGCTGCGCTACCCATTTCTCAATTTTCGCAACCACCCATTCTTGATGTCCGCCATCTTGGTCAAATCTGGCCCTATCTCCCCTATCTAGAATTGCGCTTTTTTTGTTGCTCGCCCCATTATTCCGGGACGCTGCCTCCTCTCTCTCTCTCGCTGGAGTTCTAGGCTCTGGGCTCCCTGATAGTGCCTGTCTGGGTCCTCGCGATGTTGGATAGCCTCTCTCCATTTGTCGGCTTCGGTCTTGGCCTGCCCATCTCCGTTCTTACTGTGGAGTTCTTTTAGATATTGCTGAGACTCCGTGTATCTTTGTTCGAGGTCTCTCCGTGCCTGCTCATCGGAGACCCTGTCTCCCTGTTGGGTCGGCCGTGGCCTGTAGCTTCCATGCCTTCCCTCTCGCGGTTGGTACGGCGCTGAGTATTGGCGTCCTTGGTCCCAACGTCCGCGGTGTCCTCTAGGGTGGTACTGCCTGTTCCATCCTCGCTCTGCCCTTGCCTGGTACCTAGGTTCATAACCCCTCGGTGGTCTGCTCTCGTACCTCCTCCAGGTGTTACCGCGGGGCGGGCTCGCTGTAGTGGTACCCTGCTCCCGTGTGGTTGGCATTCTTTGGATTTCTGCAGCATGAATTTGTTCAGTGGCCCTCATGCGTTGTAAATGCGCGCTAGTATGGTCCAGCTGTCTCAAAATTCCCTCTGTTTGTATTGCCGTTTGGGCGTTTGCAGCGATAAGCGTCTCTTGAACTTTCACAGGTAGCTGTTTACTAATCGCGGCTACCAGAGAGCGTTCGGAAGGGGGGTCGTCCAGCTCTCTCATCTTCACGAATTGCGCAATAAAGTATTCCGCGTATTTTGTCGGCCCTTGCGTTGAGAACTTACGGGAATATAACTCCAGTCTCAAATTTTGTTGCCGTTCGAGGCTCCAATACGTTTTTAGGAAAGCCTCCTTGAACTCTGCCAGGGTCTGAAAAGTGTAGCGGAAGCTCTGAAACCATTGTAAGGGGGCATCCTCCAAAAGTTTCTCCACCGTGCGCAGGTGCTTTTCCTCCGGTATGCGGTTGTCCAAAATGTAAGCGTCCAGTTCGCGGATGAATTGCTTAGGGGTCATGGCGCTATTCTCGTTGTAACGTTTTGGGCGGTCGTCTCCTGTCTTGATCACATGTACAATCTGCGTCGGCGTCGTGGCGTCATTTGGCGTCGAAGTTCCAGCTTTCGGCGTCCCGAATGTTATGCTCGCAGGCCCTCCGAGTAATCCATTTAATGGTGGCTCTGGCATCGTCTGCGTCTGGTATCCAGACTTACGGTGGTTATTATTATTATTAATGTTGCTCCGGGCGTCTTCCATCGTCCGTGCAGCTTCTCTTTGCAGTTCGAGGATCGCCTCGTCCTAAATCTGCCCTCGTAAGTCTGTTTTAATTAGTTTTGCCTCCTGGCGTTCCATTCTCGATATAATTTCCATTTCCAATTTCCGGACTCTCTCTAAGTTGGCCTCCAATTCTTTTTCCATTCCTTTCTTATTTTCGTGGGCAACTTCCTCATTCCGCTCTCTTAATCCGTTGATTTCCTCTTTCAATTCCTTCATCCCAATTTGCATTCTTTTAATATGTCGGGTGACGTTTTCTTCTCGGCTTTCCATGGCAATGACGCGTTCGGCTCCGGCGCTAATCTGCTCCTGGACTTCCTCTAGCTGCTTTGTAACTCTAATGTCCATAGATTCCATAGTGTTCGTTATTTCTTCCAGATTCTTATCCATAGCTTTGACGGTATTATCCACCTTATTTACTTCTGTGAGCAATTCTTCATAATTGTTGTCCGCTTTGCGCTCTATTTCTTCCGTTTTATGTGTTAATTTGTCGATCTGCTCTCTGGTGGACCGTGTAAGTTGCTCCACTGCGGCTCTCAACTCTTTGGCCTGCGCTACGCAAGTTTGACCTAGCTGCTCTGTCTTTAAGTTATTTTCTGCCTTAACCGCCTCTAAACTATCTTTGAGTTCCTTATCTGCGGCTTCCGACCTTTCCTCTGCCTTTCTGTCACTAGCTTCTAAAGTGTCTTTAAGTTTCTCAAGGTTTGCTTCCGCACTTTCCTCAATCTTTTTACACAGTACCTCAAACATTATTCGCAACTCCTCGGAAGTAGCCATTGCGACACTCACAAATAAAACACAAATATCAATATAACATACGGGAGTCTGGGTCTCCCATTCACTGCCATGCATTTGTCTAGTGTGGGGACAAAAATTAGAATATTTATTGGACCTGTCACAACATTTACTTTAATTAGAAAAAATAACAACAACAACTGCCTGATTGGCTTATCTGGTGTCCAGGTCTCCTAAAATGAACACTGGGATACCTTCCTAAAATAGATTACCTACCTAACTCGTTCGCGAGATTAGTGCGACGAAGAAATATTCATCAATTGATGATTAATGAATATGAAGTTAGCTCTCACAAGCGTGGGCTACCTATATAAATGCTTAACACTTATGGACTGCTATCTCAAAAAACGAAGTTATTACAACGTTTTCTGGGTGTACCCGTGAATTGAACAAGATCGTCTACGCGTGATTTTAAATATTTACCCAGAAATAAACAAGTTTCAGTCCAGTGCAGGCAATCTCGTCTATTGGTGCACTCTTTCTACCTTGGCTTGGATAATTACATGATTATTAATCCTAGATCATAGATCTTCGCCTTTTCAAATAGATCTAGCCTCCCCAATGGATCCAGCCTCCAAAATGGATCCAGCCTCCACAATGGGCGCCATTTTGAAATATATATTATAATAGGGAGTGGAGGGGGTGATCCTGTGTTGCAGTAAATGCTACGGATCTCTAAATCATCCTGGTAGATTATCCAATCACCCACGAGAACTGCCTTCATTTTTTTTAGCTTCACTGGTGGGTACCAGGAGAAATAGATAACCGCATTGGTAGATCGAGGTGTCAAGTAGTGCGACCATGGTAAAAAAAATATCATCAGGCAAAGAGGGACAAATCACTACTTTAAATGGAGCGGTTGCCAAACTCCTATCCCACAATCAAACTTTGCAACGCCACTGTACCTGTTTCCGAGAAAAAAAGGTGTCCTAAATATTTCCTATGTACCCGATTGGGTGTCTCTAGGCCTTAATAAAAATAAACAATAATAATAATAATAATAATAATCTCGGGTGTGGACCGTTCGTTGGTATCCAAAAAAATTGTTTGGTCTAGGTCAATGAAACAGGTATTTCTAACTACGTGAAATGGCGTACAGGGGTTACAGAAAATCTGTAATTTATTCATAACCAGGCAATCAGGTTTAGAACAAATACAGTCCCATTACAGAAAGTATACAAAAAACTACCTAATTAAAAAAACATTTACATAACGAAACAAAAAAAATCAAATAAAAGGATCAAAATAGAAATCAAAATTCAAAATATCAGTCGGAGTTGGTATCCCATCGTTCCTCCTTGCTTAATAAGAACTCAAAAGAAAAAGAGAACATTACCAAAATCCAGCTGTCAAAACTGCAAACATAAATATTACTTTAAACAGCTGATTTGGGGTGACATTTACATTAGGTGACTGTCAACTGCCTACTTGCAAATATCAAAGGTTCAACTCAATTTGGCAGCTGCCCTTAATCAAAACAAACTAGCTGCAAAGGATCTAATTTTTGTCTCCCACATACACACAAATATACACTAAGGACAACGAGAGTATTCCTTTCTATAATGGAGCATCGAACCGGTGGTCCGTCAGCTCCATTGGGACCACATGAATACTGGTCACCTGGGTTAGCGAGATACACACAAAATAACATTTGGGGAATGCGACAAAAAAAACAATAACGAACCAAAACACAGCTGGTGACAAGCCAGCAACTACTCTACAATAGCCCGTCAAACATAGGCTCACCAAACAATTACTAGGTCAACATGACTAAATATAACTACCACTCCAACAGGGAAACTACCTACACTCGATCCATTAACCCTAGGGTGACCATTGACAAACGGAAGGAACCCCGCTGTGCAGTCATTAGCACGGGTCCAGCCAGTCTGCCAGAAATACCGCACTTCTACAGTTGGCTTAGCTCAGAGATGCTCCAACAGCAATACTAAATGTGACATAAATTAAATATGGAATAAACGTTAATTTCCAGACCTTGGTCGCGTAGAAATATGGCCAGGGTCAGCTGCTTCCTCCACTGCGCTGTGGGAATAAAGACATAATGTGTGTGTGCGCACATAAAAAAAAACAAATAACTAATGACCTACCGGTATCGTACCATATTTGCGTTATCACCAAAATACCTCAGGATCGCCGCCTGAAAAAAAAACAACATACTCCTCGGCTTCATGGCCGGAAACAACACGAAAATTCTCAGGGTAAAAACCTGGATACACTTACTCATCGGCCACACAGGCAAAAAAAAAGAACACTTACCATTTTGGTACGAAAATCAACGAATCCACAGCCGGAAACAAACTGCACACACACACTTCAATATACACAATCACAGGCGTAAGCCACGCCTCCACGAACAGGATCACTGACCATAATGTCGACCGGTCTGGCGAAAATAAAAGGGGCAGGGATCCTAATGCCCTAATCTAACCAGAAAAATGAAATGGCTCAAAAGAAAATCAAACTAGCTCGACTCGAAAATGTCACATCAAAAACAAACAAAAAAAATTGATATCCTTGGTAAATGGTCACTCCAAAAGTATACATCACACTACAATTCTACCAAAAAAAATTTAGCCATCAAATCTAACCTATGCGCGTCATATTTACAGTTACAAAGTCCGGGCTCAAACTCAATTACGGACTTCCTTGTCAGAGGCCTACAAACATGCATTATTTTTACAGTCTGACAAGTCACAACACAAACCTTAACATGTTGACCCGAAGAAAAAAAAATTAATTCGCTCCCCAGCTACAAAGAAAATGGTGACAAATGCCACAAAAAAAATCTAAATACTACTGTACAAGCTATCTCGCTACCCGATATCTGCACTCATGCTCCCTCTAATGAAAAGTTAATACTCATCGTTTCCTGGGGATGACAAATCCATGACAGCTTCCTGGGATGACCACGTTCGACTCCCGATCTGATGCCCCCTAGCCTCTCATGGCTTCTATGCTGAGTCCATGCATAGTGTTCAACTTCGTGATCTTGTCACACATGAAATACTCAGTCTAGGTACGACCTTAGCAACACAGGGTATACACACATAAGTATTCACGAAACACAACTATATAACACTCAATTAATAAATTATTCACACCAATAAAACACACGCAATGGCATTTCCCGTCGTTTTGACCGTCCGACGATAAGGTTACTGGCGTACACAGCTCGCACGCGCTCGTACAGTTCGAAGTATGTTCCACGAATGAACTACCCGTTCGATCCTCGGCACGACTGTTTTGGCTTAGGCTCGTGACCGTTTCAAATATTCAGAACTTGGCCACAAATCTTTGTCAGCAAATGGCAACTAGTTTATGTCCTCCGAAGCATAGCATAAAATATAAATTAAGCTACTTCGATTCGCCTGCATCTCGCGCCCCGTATGATTAAATTTGGTATGGACGGGTTAGCGCTTATATGAATACAGTCTCGGGTCACCAACCCGTTTGATACTCTAAAATTACTATTTCTGTCTCGGCTACCCGAGTTGATATTTTGGATAATTAATTCACACAGTTCAACTACTTCAAAGATATATCACGTTTTATTTACTTATATGCGGCACTCGGCTACGCAACCACGAACTAAGTCTCTGTGGACGTTACACTAACACGCGGCTTCACTTTTCAGAGCAGCACCGAACAGCCTTCCGGCTCCAAGATCTCATGTTGACTACCCCTTCCTAGTCCGGGGCAAGTCCCTATATGGTCCTGTCACTTCACTACAATGGGCAGATTTCACTGTATGGTTGCGATTCTAGGGAAATCGTCACATCACTGTGATCTTAAGTTCTCCTTAAAGCTCTGATTTGGGACGGCTTCAAATCTTCTTTTATTTTGAAAAACGATCGGCAGATATTTTATAATTGATGATGGCATCATGACGCGTCTACGTAGTTCCAACTCCCGCGCCAATGCCGTCATGTTGGAGGGGGTTAGGAGGTATCACTCCGCGGTTTAGCTCTTCAAGTCGCCGTAACTCCGGCCATTCTCAACACTTAGCCGAGATTAAAATTTCTAAATTATCAACTCGGTCTCAGCTCTGATATGGCTTCTTAACAAAATATCCGGATATGTGGATCAAGAATTAGGTCATCGTGCGCTATTTTCTCATTGTTCTGGGACTCTGGCCTCGCCCATGCTCGGCGTGGGGGAGATTAGCTCAGGTCCAGGGTCGTAAATATTACTTGAAATGTTCACAATAACTCGGCGGAGGAAACAACGACCACTCCTGTCACTCAGCTTCTCGGAAACGCTCGCATTGTCTTGGCTGCACGTAGACCAATGCCTCTTGAACTCTGTCAGTGCTTTCTCCCAGCAAATAGTATTATTATTAAAACCCTCTTGGTTTCGTAGCATCAATGTCTAAATAAGTACGATTCAGGATCCATCATCCATCCGTCGTTCCAATAAAATTCTCGGCACTGGGAACACAGTAAATGTTATCCATGCTCTGTATGCGATTTATCCCAGGTCATAGATGACTCGGCATGCTATCAATACTCAGCCCCCTGATCGGTTACAATATGCTACATGCCATTGTTATACAACTCAACAGTTGAGTATTTCCAGCTTGCCACATCCTTAGATTTATGTTTTAGGAGAATCATTAATACAACATCCTTCATTGAGTTGATATTTTCTTCCCTCTCGATTATATACTGGTCATGGGTGCTTTCAGTTCTAGAAGATGAATGCTCGGTAACCATATGGGAGACTCACATGACCATTATACTTCAGTTTGATTAATATTTATTGCCTCTGAAACCATATGGGAGGCTCACATGACCTTTATACTTCAGTTTGATTAATATTTATTGCCTCGCTAACCATATGGGAGGCTCACATGACCTTTATACCTCAGTTTGATGAATATGTGTTGCCTCGGTAGCCATATGGGAGGCTCACATTACCTTTATACTTGAGTTTGATTAGTATTTGTTGCCTCGGTAACCATATGGGAGGCTCATGTGACCTTTATACCTCAGTTTGATTAATATTTGTTGCCTCGATAACCATATGGGAGGCACATATGACCTTTATACTTCAGTTTGATTAATACTTGTTGCCTCGGTAACCATATGGAAGGCTCATGTGACCTTTATACTTCACTTTGATTAATATTTTTGCCTCGGTACCCATATGGGAGGCTCATGTGACCTTTATACTTCAGTTTAATCAATATGTGTTGCCTCGGTAGCCATATGGGAGGCTCATATGACCTTCAGACTTCAGTTTGATTAATATTTGTTGCCTCGGTAGCCATATGGAAGGCTCACACGACCTTTATACTTGAGTTTGATTAATATGTATTGCCTCGGTAACCATACGGGAGGCTTATGTGACCTTTATACTTCAGTTTGATTCATATTTGTTGCCTCGGTAACCATATGGGAGGCTCATGTGACCTTTATACTAGAGTGGTCATGGTCAGGTCCGTAGTATGGCGAAGTCAACAGTGACTACGCTTGCGTTGGAATGTGAGTCAAGTCCGTCGCATGGTGAAGTCGACAGTGACTATGCTGGCATTGCAATGTGAGTAAAGTCCGTTGCATGGCGATATCGTCAGTGGCTCTGCTTGCATTACAATGTGAGTTAATTCCGTTGCATGGCGAAGTCGACAGTGACTATGCTTGCATTGCAATGTGAGTCAAGTCTGTTTCATGGCGATGTCGACAGTGACTATGCTTGACTACAATGTGAGTCAAGTCCGTTGCATGGTGATATTGACAGTGACTATGCTTGCATTGCAATGTGAGTCAAGTCCGTTGCATGGTGATGTCGACAATGCAAATGCTTGCATTGCAATGTGAGTCAAGTACGTTGCATGGCGATGTCGACAGTGACTATTCTTGCAATGCAATGTGATTCAAGTCCGTTTCATGGCGATGTGGACAGTGACTATGCTTGCATTACAAAGTAAGTCAAGTCTGTTGCATGGTGATGTCGACAATGCAAATGCTTGCATTGCAATGTGAGTCAAGTAAGTTGCATGGCGATGTCGACAGTGACTATTCTTGTATTGCAATGTGATTCAAGTCCGTTTCATGGCGATGTGGACAGTGACTATGCTTGCATTACAAAGTAAGTCAAGTCTGTTGCATGGTGATTTCGGCAATGAAAATGCTTGCATTGCAATGTGAGTCAAGTACGTTGCATGGCGATGTCGACAGTGACTATGCTTGCATTGCAATGTGAGTCAAGTACGTTGCATGGTGATATCGACAGTGACTATGCTTGCATTGCAATGTGAGTCAAGTCCGTTGCATGGCGTTGTCAACAGTGACAATGCTTGCATTGCAATGTGAGTCAAGTACGTTGCATGGTGATATCGACAGAGACTATGCTTGCATTGCAATGTGAGTCAAGTCCGTTGCATGGCGTTGTCAACAGTGACTATGCTTGCATTGCAATGTGAGTCAAGTACGTTGCATGGTGATATCGACAGTGACTATGCTTACATTGCAATGTGAGTCAAGTCCGTTACATGGCGTTGTCAACAGTGACAATGCTTGCATTGCAATGTGAGTCAAGTCCGTTTCATGGTGATGTCGACAGTGACTATGCTTACGTTGCAATGTGTGTCTAGTCCGTTGCATGGCGATGTCGACAGTGACTATGCTTGCATTGCAATGTGAGTCAAGTCCTTTGCATGGGGATGTCAACAGTGACTATTCTTGCATTGCAATGTGAGTCCAGTCTGTTGCATGTCAATGTCGGCAATGGCAATGTTGCATTGCAATGTGAGTCAAGTCCTTTGCATGGGGATGTCAACAGTGACTATTCTTGCATTGCAATGTGTGTCTAGTCCGTTCCATGGCAATGTCGGCAATGGCAATGTTGCATTGCAATGTGAGTCAAGTCCGTTGCATGGCAATGTCGGCAATGGCAATGCTTGCATTGCAATGTGAGTCAAGTCCGTTTCATAGCGATGTGGACAATGACTATGATCGCTTTGCAATGTGAGTCAAGTGTATTGCGCACATGCCACATGGTTGCTTACCAGCACTTCCATTAATGACCGATCCCCTAGTGCAGGCTGTTCTAAATCCACGAGTTTGAGTATGCGTACACGCGAGTACTCAGCAATGATGATCGGAGCACGGTGGGAGAGGGCCTGGGGGTGATAGCCAATACATCATGGGTGAAGGTCATAGCACACGTCAATGCGCTTCCTGTCAGTCTTGTTGTATCCACCGCGCAGTGACGGCAGCCCCCACAGCACAGCTGTATTGCATGTAGCAGGTTTACTCACGCAAGGCGGCGAGTACTCCACTCTACACTGGCGAGCACCTTGGCTGGAACAGCTTGCCCTAGCGGCTACAAATGCCGAAAAATCAGCATCAAAACAAATGCACCGTGGATAGCGGCCGGAGTCATCGTAGCGTAGTTACTATGGCGTGATAATGTCAGCCCGGAGGTCCGTGTTCAAATCTATCCCCTTGCGAAGTTCTTGTATTCACTCTCAAGCCAGTCTTGAGTCACATGCAGAGTTGGCAACATCGCCATGCAAAGACCATTTGAATCCCCTCACGAAGCGATCTGATTGGCTAACTTCAGCACCGTAGCTAATAAATGACACCGCCGCGATATCGACAATTATTTTTCAAATTATTAACAGTATCACCACTCCTCTAATGCTCATATACTCGGTACACGTTGTTTCTGACCACCCTGTATATTAATAATAGCATAATGCAATTCATAGCAACAGTTTGCAATATATCCTATTTGTAAAGAAGTATCATATTAAAGTATTGCACAAACTAACTGCAATCAGACTGTATAACCAAGAAAATGGATTTATGAAAAATCAAATACATACAAAAAATGTCCTACATTATGTTTACCTCGCCATTCAATAAAATACTCTCATAGTTTTCACTTATACAGTAGGATAGTGAACCTATGGAGAATTCATTGACTGTGGAGTTATGTCAGAATATGCCAATTAATATTAATTGTCATCGGCTGTAACTCGATTCCGAGTAAACATACTTCTTCCTGCATATAGCTTTTCAGACCAGCTTGTGGGTGTGCTTCTGATGACTAAACAGGCCAATCCTGGCATAAAACATGCGCCCACATAAATTGCACTCAATGGCCGGGGGAGGGCGGGGTTGCAATTGACGAAGCTTTCTTGCTTGTCGCTTGGCCTCTTCATGTCTGCGACGTTCTTCCTCAAAGAAGTTGACAGCCGTCGATGTAATGTTCCGCCACAGTAAACATATTGCAACATATTTCAGCTTTTTATTTTAGTCCCCAATCTCCCCAATTTATTGTAATCTGCCCTTTGGATATGTTGCCATTGGCTGCAAGGAAAATTTGCAATAATTTTCCATATGAAAAATACGTTTCCCAATACCGTATTGTTTATGAAAGGAAGAGCTTCATGAACTCCTGGTTAATCAGCCAGATGTAAACCGGTAATACGTACACCTGGTCATTCCAGTGATAACGTACCATTATTGTTATTATGTGTTATCATTGTGTCTTTGCTAGTAAACTAAGGATGATCAGTAGAAATTCTAGAAGTCTGTATCTTGATAAGAGGTATTTTTTTATTTCTTTTAACAGTGTTCTCTATAAAAGGTGGCGTCTGCTTAGCTTGCTTCTGGGACCGCCACCCTCTCACAGCTATGCTGAGCAACAATGGTATTATATATTCGGGATGTTATCAAGGAGTTATAAAATGTCATAGGATGACGTGTGAAGAACTCGTGATTGTAAGTGACTGCTTATGTGCCATTCCAATTAATCCATATTCCATTTTGTTTTCCATAAATTAAACTATCTTTATTTTTAATGTCTGCTTGGCAATAACTTTTTAAGTCCTGCACATTCATAGTACAGTACCGTAATTCATATGTGCTCAGACTTCCAATATTCCATCAGCACAAGAGACACTATTTGTAGCCACATTGGCAGTGTCACTACTATGTTTATGATGATTGGTCAGTTATTCGATTCTTGGCAACTAGCTGCAACACATATTCATTGCCTAATTTGTGAAGTGTACTGGCTATTCAATGAGTGAGAGCAAAATGTATAGATCAGTGATATTTTAAAGAATGGGTGGGATAATGTGCATAATGAGCCGCTCCCTTGTCATCAGCAAGCATTTGGTTTGTACAATAAACTCCAAAATTCATGAAGACAAGACAGTTCACTACCCTCCACACTGTCATTTCTGCATGTTTTAATGTCGGCTCTGTACATCATAGTATCTCATAGGTGGCTTACTATGAGAAGGGTATACAAAAAGGATAAACGTTTCAATAAACATAGAATCTATGTGAGAAGGTACATGAAGTATATACAGGGTGGCGCATGAAATGTGTCACCAATTTGTTTCTGAATAAAAGCTTTACTGTGAAGACAAACTCAAATGAACATATACTACCATGGAGTACACTCTGTGGAGATTTGTTCTAACGCAGCACATGCTCAATATGTCCACCATTTTGATTCCTAATTTCCTAGAAACGAACACTCATGTTCGCGATAACCCTGCGGCACATGTCTTCCGTAATTCCACTGCAAGCTTGAAGAATAAAGCGTCTGAGCTCCATTAAATCCTGTGGACGTTTCGGGAAATTTGTTTCCTTTAGGTACCCGCAAAGAAAGAAGTCACATGGGTTGATGTCTGGACTATTGGGGGGGGGGGGGGGGTCAAAATTGTCCGTCATTGAAACTATCCGGGAATCTGAGTGAAATGACCCGCATTTCGAAACGTTCGTGCAAGAAATCCAACACAATGTTTGCAGTATGTGGCTTTGCTCCATCTTGCATGAACCACTGCGTGTTGAGGGGCAACGCAGTAGCAAGAAGCTGTGGAACAAAGTTATTGCGGAGCATGCTCAAATAACGCTCACTGTTCACAGTTTCTTCGAAGAACAAAGATCCAATAAGTCCGTGGATGGAAATTGCGGCCCACACTGTAATAATCCTCAGAGCGTGATGTCGTTCATGAAGGACTTGCGGATTTTCAGTAGCCCAAAAGCGTACATTTTGTTTGTTAACCACACCGTCAAAATGAAAATGCCCCTCGTCTGAAAACCAAACGCTGTTGAGAGTTTGTTCCCTATCCTCCGCCCAGCGAGCAAACAGTAGTCTGTGCCGCTTGTGTTCTGCCGTGAGCTTCTGAGCCAGGGGCCCACCGTGTCGTCAACTGTTGTCGAAACCACCTCTGAGTCGCAACTGGACTTTTCGTTTCATAAAAAGTAGCACAACTGCTTATCGCTGCTGCGTTGTTAGTCTTCCATTGTCGGCCATGTTGGAAACACTGGTCTCCTAGGGACGGTATCGTGAATTACGCGTCATTTCATAACTCATTTGTTTCTCCAAGCTCCACTGCTATTGCTGTTGACATGCTCAACGGGTTATCTAGTGCAATTCATAAATTATGTACGAAATAAATGGTGACACGTTTCGTGCGCCACTCTGTATAATCTGATTTAAAAAAGTAAATTGTAAATAAATATTTGGCAGTTCAGTTTGTATTGCAAAACAGACTTTATGTACCTAAATAAACCTTGTTTATATAGAAGAAAAGTTGAAAATTATAGAAACCCTAATTTCTCAAACTTGTATTATTCTATTCTCCAGGAAGATGTTGCAATGGAGGCAACTAGTCAAATACGAGGTCAAGTCAATGAGTATCTGCAATCAATTTTTATAATTTATTACAAAAATACGCTTTATATTCATATAATTTTTAAAAATTATCCCCCTGCTATTCATAGCACATGGTCCACCGTTTCTCAAGCTTGCTGATACCCTCTGCAAAAAAAGGTTTTTGGTTGCGCAGCAAGCCACGGATACACCACGTCCTTCACCTGTTGTTCGTGCTGAAGCAAGAGCCTCTTAGAACATTTTTCAGTGGACCAAACCGTTGGTAATCCGACGGGGCGAGATCGTGACTGTACGCAGGATGCTCCAACACCTCGAAACGCAGCGTTCGAAGAGTTTGGGCGGTGTGGGTGGTGGTATGTGGACGAGCATTGTCATGCAACAAAAGAACTCCTTCCGACAATCGACCTCTGCGTTTGTTGCGAATTGCAGGTTCAGCTTGTTTACCAGCATATCACTGTAATGTTCACTGTTTACTGTTGCCCCCTTTTCCTGGTAATGTTCCAGGATTGGCCCCTGAGAGTCCCAAAACACTATGAGCATCACTTTTCCTGCAGAAGGTTGACTCTTGAATTTCTTTCTGACGGGGGATCCGGGATGCTTCCATTCCATGCTCTGACGTTTGCTCTCTGGTTCGAAGTGGTGAACCCGTGTTTCATCTCCAGTGATGATCAGTTTAAGAAACGTTTCACCTTCGTTAGCATGACGGTCCAGTAGGTGCTGACAGATTCGCACACGATTGCGCTTCAGCTCTTCAGTGAGTTGTTTTAGAACCCATCTCGAACCGACTTCGTGAAAGTTAAGCCTGTCATGCATGATTTCATATGCATAACCATGGCTATTGTGCACATGGTTTGCCACGTCATCAACAGTCACTCGTATGTTATGCAGGATCACACCTCGCACTTGTTCATTATTGGCATCCGTTACGGCTGCAGATGGATGACAAGATTTCTCCCCATCCTTCACGCTCGTGCGACCCTATTTGAACTGTTCTATCCACTGGTGAACAATTCGCTGTGGCAAAACATTGTCCCCGTATTGTGCTGAAAGTCGTCTATGAATTGTGGGCAACGACCAGTCGAGTTAACTCTTGGGATAGGACTTACTCGGTCTAGCATCTCTGCCATCTCTGAGATCTAGTCGGTGCTCGAGCTTGGCAACGACCACATGGCAAATGCTCCTATATTGTTGGCGTGGGCGCACTTCGCTTTCTCAAACAGTTCACAGTACGAAAATATTTCTAATAATTAAAGAACAAAAAAGAAAAAAACCTCCGTGGCTTTGGCGGCAGCACGCCGGCCTCTCACCATTGGGTCTGTGGTTCAAATCCCGGTCACTCCCTGTGAGATCTGTGCTGGACAAAACGGAGGCAGACAGGTTTTTCTCCGGGTGCTCCGGTTTTCCCTGTCAACATTTCATTCCAGCAACAATCTCCACTATCATTTCATTTCGTCTGTCATTAATTTAATCATTGCCCCAGAGGAGTAGGTCAGGCCTCGGCAGCCGGCACAGTTCATATCCTCGCCGCTAGATGGGGGCTTCATTCATTCCATTCCTGACCCGGTCGGAGACTGGAAGCAGGCTGTGGAATTTTAAAGAACAAAAATATCAATTCCCAATCATTTAAAGGGAGACGCTTGGTGTTTATTGCCAAAAGATTATTATTAGGGTTATAGTTATATTTTTTCTTGAAAAATTGTGGTGAGTACTACAGTACAATCCTATTAACGGCCACCACTGAGACGTGGTAGTATTTATAACGCATGTTAAATGTTTTCTATTGTGATTTGAGCAAGTATTATATTAAAAGACTCGGGAAAAAATGTTTTATGTATCGTATTGTTTGTAGTGCTGTACTATTATAACTTGAGTTGCCTTATTAACAATTGATATGGTAACTTTCAGTCGGTCAACACAAAATAATTCCAATTGCTGGAATATGTGAAAATATAACCTGAAATAAATAACATATCTTTCATATAAAGTAAGAACGGCAAGCGGCAGTTTTAGTATCCGCTGCTGCGGTGGCCTTGGCCGATCTCGTGGTGCGCCGTGGCCCCCTGCTTTAAGCGTGTGTACAATCCTGTATGATACATTACCTTATAAAAGATGCTGGAAGTGTCGTCCTTCCGGGATTACACAGGCATTGTATCTGGTAACCACATTCTGGCTGACGCGAGTGAGTTCTGCCACTGTAATGTTTCTGATTTTTAATTTTATGCTTTTTATTGAGCACTGAGTCAGTAGAGTCAAACTTATTTACAATTACGTGAATCTGTGCTAGTGAAGGTTGGTAGGTTTTAGCTGAGGATTAACATTACCTAAGGGATGACGATAAAAAAGAAAAAAAGGAGATAGGTTTCGGCGTGGAGACAAGTATTGGTAGATAGGATGAGAATCCAGCACACACAGAAAAATTGCGCAGTGCTTCAACTATGAGGAACCTAACTTTAGTAGTGGACTGTTCAAGGCAAGCGGAGAGCGTAGCATGAGTTGAGGTAGCCTGCAAGCTCTCGGCGATTGCACTTTCCCTCCCGAGCCGGTATTTCGGTATTATGGGGACAGGTGATGCTCTGGCAAGACTAAATATGCTAAGGGAAAACGATTTACTGCTTTCCCTTCAAAAGGGTTAGATTTTGTTATGCATTTGAAAATGCTGGAAAGATTTGAATTTGCCGTGATATTTTTATTTCTGGGCACTGTTGGATCTCTGACAAACCAATCGAATGCTCCCAGGGAATGAAAAGAAAAAGAGCTTTTAAGGATTTTAGCGATGTTGTTATTGTTCTTGCGAAAATCTCACACGAATACCAATTGATGCACTTAAGGAAAACTAAGCTTTTACCCAGCAAGATGCCGAATAAAAGTTTAGAAAAGAGGAAGACCTCAAACCTAACTCAAACAAAACTTAAATCTTGAAAACAAACCATAAGTCAGAGAGAAAATCTCTACAAGTTGGAAGCTTGCGGAGCTAGCTGTACTTGCCTCAATGGCTTATTAGAATTGACTATGGAAACCAAGAAAACTTTGAAAATGTTGTTACTTGTTACTTGAAGTTTTAGTTTAAATGCAACAATTAGTAAAGACTTTATTGTTTGAGGAATTATCCGGTTTAGTAAAGAAGACTTAAGCTTAGTGGAAGAATCAGGGAAGAGAAGGTCCTGCCTAATCGTGATTCTACTGAGAAAGATAAAGAACAAAGGAAAACAAATAATTTATTTAACAATCTGTAAACGGTGAACTGAATAACAATACTTAAGTTTTAATTTTAGTTTGAGTTAAGAACAACAGTTTAGTTGTCGTAAAATGCCAAGGTCTTAGACCTAGTAATAAGAAGTTTACAATTCACAAACAATAGTGTACAAGTTTCGAACTTGTTAAAGCACTAAAATCTTTCGAAGATTTTTTAAAAGAAGTGTGCTTACGATTAAGAAATGTGAAGTTTGTAACGATACTTGTAAAGCAGTTGTAACTTTGAAAGTTCAATGGGTATGATTCAAGCACTTTTAGAATGCCCTTATGGCAATCGAAAAGGCTATAAAATGTATTAGATTCCTGATTGCAACTGAAAAATAGGAACAAATCACAAGAGGAAATTACCGCTATTTTTAAATAGAAATTACTAGAGGTAGTATACAAAAATTGCACAGGTTGTATTAACGAAGCCTGGATAGAAAAGATTTGATACATTTATACTTAGAAAGTTAACAATTCCTGAGCTAGCAGGATAAGAAGAGAAAAACATTAAAAAGAAGTTTCTACAACTTCTTATATTTTTACAGAGTGAAAATGTGGGAAATCCAACAAGATGGGAGGGAGCCCCTCTGGGCTAAGCCTCGTAGAAAAAAAGACCCTAATAGTTTAATTTTGGTTAGTAAAGGGTACTTGGGAAAAGGAAAATTGGAACTTTAGGAGAAAGTGCTGGCCAGATTTATTGCTCTAACGAACGCGGCGTGGTTGATAGTTGAACGGGCACTGTTTTGCACTAAAGTCTATTGAAGGATTGGAAAAGTTCACTATTGCAGCACAGAAAGTTTATGAAGCGAAAAGTTATTGCAGTTGTGGAGATCACTTGGTTGAATTTTGATATGTTACTTGCGTTGTACAAGTTTTAAGATGAACTTAATAGTTCCAGACATGTAGCAACAGTTAATTGATGCAGTAGTAGTCCCTCGGTGGGGTAGCGTATTCCCTTATTTGTTGTAGGAAATGCTAGGTTTCTTGACTATTAGAAAGATTGGTTTACGTAGAAAATTCCAGAAATGATGACAGTTAAATGGGGCAAGAGAGGTCCCGCGGTGGAAAGCTAAGTTTTATAGACAGCGGTTAATTAACATGAATCACTCGGTGTGAGAAAGTATTCCCATTTATTTTGTACAAGAAGTACTAAATTTCATGTTAGAAAGCTAGCTTAAATAGCCATAGCCTGACAAAGGAAAATCCCGCGAAGACGGTTATTGCACAACAGTGAGCAATACCACGCTGTCTATGAATTTAAATTAAAAAGCATTTAGCTCTTAAAAACCATTTTTGAGACGTTTCGGCCATCAATGGACCACGATGTTCTTCACTCATATGATCACTGTAATGCTTGTTTTCTTGTCTGCCAGTAGATCTTCATTCTTGACGAATGTTCTGCTCTCCTTTCTTCCGTCCCCTTGCAGTGAGGGCGTGGCATCATAGATGTTAGAGGGTGAGGATTACTGGTTGACTTAACCGCCTTTTTGAACAGGTTCCTATCCCAAACCAGATCTTGAGTGATTCAAGCTTCTGTTAGGTCCTTTTTAACTTGCATCGACCGTTTACAATAGGAATTTTTTTAGATATCGATGAGTGGATATGATATGAAAGTCGATGATGCGCCATCCGCTCCAAATGTCCAAAGAAAGACATTCTCCTTTTTCTCATCACACTCACCAAATCTTAAAATATGTTTAAAAACATTGAAGTTTTGTACTTAGCTTTCTTTTCATGCAGAACAGGCGATGGTTCCTGGTGACGGTTGGTTTAAAAAGTAGACATGGCGTCTGGTTTAAAATGTCTCATTAAAACAGGAGACTGGCCCTGAGAGGGCTATGCTCTGTACACTAGACGGCCGAACAAGAAGTGAAAGAGCTGAACGGCACACCGAGGGGACCAAGGAGACGAGGTAGAGGGGGTAAGAGACAAGAGAATATATATTAGAATGACCAACATACAAAAAGTTACATCTTTGTACAAGTGTAAATTTTCTTCATGGAGCAGTCTTCAAGCAGATGATAGCTGGCGACAATGACGATGCCTGGTGGATTGGATTGTTGAGGAAGTCCTCTTGAGTTCAGAGAAATAGAAGAACTTCGGCAGTTAGCTGATAGATGCCGCTAGGTTTTCCATAGAAGATACATATCTAGAACAGACTTATACAAAACATAAGCAAGTTCGGAGAAAATAGAAAAGATTACTGTTGGTGCCTGCGAAGAAGGAAATAAATAAAATAGATAAATAGAAGAGCAGCAAAAGCTAGAGATTGAGAGGAAGGGGTGCTAGCATAGAAATGGATCTTGTAACATGCCCATTGGTTGTCAAGATACTAACTACCCTGATTCTTCCGTCCCTTCCCGGGTAACACTCGACCACCTTTCCAGAGATCCACACTAAAGGGGGGGGGGGGGAAGTATCCCTAACAAGAACCAGGTCCCCCACTTTGATGTCAGGATTAGAATGAAGCCTCTTCTGTCTCCGTTGCAAAGAAGAATTTCCACCTCTTCCAGAAAGAATTACGAAGAGCTTCAAGTTTACGCCAGACAATCGGTAAATTAGAATCTCTAAGAGAGTTAGGAAGGGGGGGAGGGGAAGAAAGAGAAGTGCCTGTAAGGAAATGACCAGGTGTTAAAGGAAGCAAATCATCAGGGAAAGCGGGGTCAAAGGGCGAGAATTTAACAACACCCTCAATCAGAATAGACAGTGAGTTAAATTCTTCATAGGTTAGAATGCGATTACCGAAAACCATATAGATGACGTTTAGTAAGCTTAACACACGATTCCCACCTACCACCGTGATGAGGGGCGTAGGGAGGTATAAACCGCCATTTGATACCTTTAGAGTAGGAGAAATTAGAAATTTGTTCCATGGCAGAAGGAGATGTCAGAGCTCTCTTCCACAATGAAGCTGCGCCTTGAAAGGTAGAGGCGTTATCGAAGAACATTTCAGAAGGAACGCCACGCCTGGCAGTGAAGCGAGAAACGGCTGACAGAAAGTAAGAAGTAGAGGCATTTGTCACTAGTTCCAAATGGATCGCACCAGTAACCATGCAAACGAAAAGAGGAACATAGAGTTTTCCAAACAAATTGCGTTTAGCTTCAGGAGAATTACGTTGATATTGAAAGGGACCCATATAGTCTACGCCAGTTAAAGCAAAAGGACGAATAGGGGATGAGCGGAAAGAAGGCAAATCGCCCATCAATTGGGCACTAACCTTAGGTTTCACCTTGAAGCAAGGGATGCATTTGTGAATTACAGAAGAAACATCATGAACTCCATTTATTATCCAGTACTTTTCCCTTAATAAACAAAGCAGTGTGCGAGTGCTGACATGCAAATTTCGATAATGAACGTCACGTATAATTAAAGAAGTTACGTGATGTTTCGAAGGCAAAATAACAGGATGCTTTTTGTCTTCAGAATGTGAAGGGTGCGAAAGCCTACCACCTACTCTGAGTAACCCATTGCTATCAAGAAAAGGAGCAAAGGCACGAAGACGACTAGATTTCGGAAGATCTTTCTTAGCTGAAAGCAAAGACAATTCGATAGGGAAAGATTCTTGCTGTGTTAGCTGTAAAACTTAAATAGTAGCGAGATTTAATTCATGATTAGTTAGATGCGGTTTAGGAATAACGGGTTGGTCAAAAACAAGATGTTTCCATCTGAGAAGATAGGCAAAAATTCGAATCAATTTATGAAAGGAAGAGTAGCGAGACAATAAGGGAAATGAAACGCTGGAAATAAGACACGAAGCGGTAGATTTAAATACTTTAGCGTCAGGCAAGTTGGAATTTGCGACCGGAGGTTTAGAAGGCCAGCAAGAAGAGTCTAGGATTAACCACGAGGGCCCATACCAGTACAACTGAGATGCTGCCAATTGAGAGAGTAAGCAATCACGGGAGATTATGTCAGCGGGGTTATCAGCGCTAGGCACATGTCTCCATTGGCATCCCGAAGAAAGGATTTGAATTTTAGAAACTCTATTTGCAACGAAGGTTCGCCAGCGGGTGGGGTTTTTGGCAATCCAAGAAAGAGTAATCATGGAGTCGCTCCGCAGATAGGTTTGCGAAAATTCAATTTTTAAGACTTTCTGAAGTATTTTAGCAAGTTCTGGGGCCATGAGTGCAGCACACAATTCGAGCCTAGGCAAAGTGATAGTTTTAAGAGGAGCAACTTTAGATTTAGCGCAAATAAGATTTGAAAGGGAAGACTCGTTTAGAGAATTGCGATAAACCAAATATTCATAGCAACCGTAAGCTTACTCGGAGCTGTCGGCAAAAACATGAAGAAAGAAAGAATGAAAGAAAGATGTATTGGAAGGAGCATTAATTAAATTTCTAGGAATTTCAATAAAAGAAAGATCAAGTAAACTAGTAAACTATGTCGAAAAGACAACCATCTGTTGAGGAAAAAAGAGGGACCAACATCGTCCCATTCACATTTAAGAGACCATAGCTCTGGCATGAAAAGCTTGGCGATAACAATAACCGGAGCAAGGAATTGAAGCGGATCGAAAATTTTTGCAATTTCAGATAAAATTTGCCTTTTTGTGTTAAGGAGCTCTTCGGAAAGCGAGACCTTATAGATGAGAGTATCATTGCGAGCGCACCAGTGTAATCCTAGCGTTTTTATGGATTCGGATTCTCCGCCAATTTCAACAGAAGAGGGATCTACATCTTCGATGGGAAATTGAGCAAGGAACTCATGGGAATTGGAATTCCACTTACTGTATGAAGTGGGAATCCTCCATTCTTTAACAATACCTTCAGTTCTAGCTTCCTCAAGAGTCTGAAAGGACTGGAGGTAATCGTCAACGTAAAAAGATGTAGTTAATGCTTCTGAAGCTTTAGCATTAAATAAATGACCATCTTGAGAGGAGGCTAGCATATGTAGGGAACGAATGGCTAGGAAAGCGGAAGGTTTAAGACATACGTGACTGTCTTTAAGCGAAATATTTTAATGGGTTTGCTAGTTTCGTCACGCCATAAGATTCTTTGGAGTTCTTGCTGTTCGGATTGAATTAAAACTTGACGGTACATTTGTTTAATGACTGCTATGGCAGCTATGGGAAATAAGCGAAAATTTAAGAGATTAGTAGACAGATCACATTGAATAGCAGGACCAGAGTAGAGAGTATCGTTGAGACTGTTACCATTAACGTCAGGTGATGACCCATTAAACACGACTTTGATTTTATCCTTAAGAAGAAAGTTTTTCCATACGGCATGATGGTTTAAGAATACAGTTTCTATTGGGTGGTGTAATTCGTCATCATCATTGCTGACAACTTCCATGTGATCCAAACTTTCGTATTCGTCCATAAACTCTGTATACTGTTGTTGAACGAGGGGTTCTTTCTTAAATTTACTCTCGATAGTAAAGAGAGCTTTTCGAGCCTTGAGTTGAGAATTAGTGAGTTTGGGAGGATTGAATAATCTCGGCATCTGAACAATGAATCGGCCTTCGGGTGTGCGAGTAGTGGTAGAAACGAAAAGCTGCTCACATAATTCATTTTCTGAGGAGGTTAAGCTAGGGGAATCGATTTTTTCAAGTTTCCAGAACTGTTCCAAATCGGTACTCGCGAAATAACATTGAGACACGGGTTGGGGGGAATAATGAGGAAGTTGGCCAGTAACAATCCAACCAAAATTAGTGTTTCTGGCAAACACATTTGAAGATAATTTAAGAATTTGTTTGCGAAGGCAATTCCAAAAGACATTGGCACTGAAAAGTATGGCATTGGGACCTTGTATGTTGAACAGAGGATCGGCTAGCCTTAAGTGTGAAGTAATATTTAAACATGAAGTTTAAACAGAGTGGCTTGGAGTATCTTCTCCAATGCTGTTAAGAATGAGGCAATTCAGTTTGAGAAAATTATTTCTATGACAAGTATCCTTTATGGTTAATTTGAGCATTGCAAAGGTTGTGATTTTAAGCTGTTAATACCTGATACATTGATAGAAGTGGGAGTTACTGGAAGACCAAGTTTTTTTTATTAAAAAATTGGAAACAAATCATGGTTCGCCGCTAAATCGAGGAGACCTCGTGCACGGACCCAATTGCTAGATTTATCCCGAACTTCGATTTGAACAGTGGACAATAGTACTTGAGCACTGCGCAAGGACTTAGCATTTTGAATAAAAGATGAAGCATTGGGACTGCTAGTACTATCAATTTTTTGAGACGTGGATGCTGCTGATCACCTCAATTGATCATGACGATGCAATAAGGTGTGATGCGCTTTTTCGTAATGGAAACAGCGTCTGGAGGACTTGCAATTAGATGCAGAATGCTTAGGTGAAAGGCAGTTGAAACAATATTTATTGTGAGAAACTAATTTCCTTCTGTCGTCAATTGACAGTTGTTTAAAGGATTTACATAAATATAAAGCGTGAGAATCTTTGCAAAGTATGCACTTTAATGGTTCGTTAAGATTTTTACGGGGTTCACTTTGAGTATTTAAAGCAAGAGAACTTGCAATACGGCGTTCACTAGACCTAGTTTGGTAACCAGTGGCGTATGACTTGGGTTTAGAAGAGCTAGACCCAGGTTTTTGGGTACTAGACGCTGCATATTCGCTTTTAGATTTAAGAGACATAGATTCAAATTGAGAATTGGGAAGGGCGGGTTTACTTTGGTTAGCTAAAGCGGTTAAAAGTTAACATCTAGCATTTATAAAGGTGTCTAAATTTTCGTAAGAATAAGCATCGTTATTAGAGAGTTCGATTTCCCAAGCTTTAAGAGTAGCAGTATCAACTTTAGAAACCACTAAATGTATTAGGAAAGTATCCCAATGGTCAGTGGGTTGTTCTAATTGGGATAATGCTTTTACATGAAGTTGTGTCGTATCGATAAGGGTACGCAGACTAGTGACATCATTATGCTGTGACGAAGGCAAGTTAAATAGAGCTTTCATATGGCGTTGAATACGTAAACGTAAATTACCGTATCTTTCCTTCAATAAGTTAAAGGCAATGGGGTAGTTTTCGGCACTTAATGGAAGTGCTTCAACTAACTGCAGGGCTTGCTCACGGAGAATAGATCTCAAATAATGAGAGTTATGAATGACTTGTCATGGACAAGGGAGCAGAATAGTTCATAAAAAGAATCCCAAGTAGCTTCGTCTCCTGAGAAGTGAGGCAAATTTATTTTGGGAAGCATTGGTTTCGGTTTATGAGTGCCCTCACGAGAAGAGGTTTGTTGTTCGTGGAGGGAGCTAAGAACAGAAACATCCTCTTTCTGGGCCTCCTCAAGTTGGCGAATTATTTTAAAAGCATAGCCTATGCCTTCATAGTATTGGGTTTCTACTTCTACTCGATTGTCTGTTTGATTGATCATACAAATTTCGATTTCTGTTCGGATAGTGCAATAGTTTTCGAAAGATCGTTCATAATCTTTTACACGATGTTTTAATAAATCTAATTCGGCTTCTGAAGGATCAAGGTTTTTGATGTAATTTTTAAATCGGGTAATTTGCCCTTTATAAGACGCTCGATTGGAGATAATCTTGTCATCCTTACTGTCCTCTTTGTCTGTGGAAGGCATGATGAAATGAGTAAATCAAAGTATAACTTACGAAACTGTAGTGTTTTGGAAAAGCTGTCAGACTGGCAGCAGCGAACAAGTTGAAAGGTGGAGACACCGAAGGAGACAGGAGCAACTTCTTTCCCTTTCACCAGCTTTGCACAGTAAAGTTATAGCTGAAAATTTCAAAATAGATATTAGTATTTTGCAAGATATTGACAAATGGATTCTCCCGGGTTACTGGGACCAACTTGGTAGGTTTTAGCTGAGGATTAACACTACCTAAGGGATGATGATAAGAAAAAAAAAGGAGATAGGTTTCGGCGTGGAGACAAGTATTGGAAGATAGGATGAGAATCCAGCACATATAGTGAAATTGCGCAGTGCCACAACTAGGAGGAACCTAACTTTAGTGGTGGACTGTTTAAGGCAAGCTCTCGGCGATAGCACTTTCCCTCTCGAGCCGGTATTTCGGTATTATGAGGACAGGTGATGCTCTGGCAAGACTAAATATGATAAGGGAAAACGATTTACTGTTTTCCCTTCAAAGGGTTAGATTTTGTTATGCATTTGAAAATGCTGGAAAGATTTGAATTTGCCGTGATATTTTTATTTCTGGGCACTGTTGGATCTCTGACAAACCAATCGAATGCTCCCAGGGAGTGAAAAGAAAAAGTGTCTTTAAGGATTTTAGCGATGTTGTTATTGAGATTTGCGAAAATCTCACACGAATACCAATTGTTGCACTTAAGGAAAACTGAGCTTTTACCCAGCAAGATGCCGAATAAATGTTTAGAAAAGATGAAGACCTCATACCTAACTCATACAAAACTTAAAACTTTAAAACAAACCATAAGTCAGAGAGAAAATCTCTTACAAGTAGGAAGCTTGTGGAGCTAGCTGTACTTGCCTCAATGGCTTATTAGAATTAGCTATGAAAACCAAAAAAACTTTGAAAATGTTGTTACTTGAAGTTTTAGTTTAAATGCAACAAGTAGTAAAGACTTCATTGTTTGAGGAATTATCCGTTTTAGTAAAGAAGACTTAAGCTTAGAGGAAGAATCAGGGAAGAGAAGGTCCTGCCTAATCGTGATTCTACTGAGAAAGATAAAGAACAAAGGAAAACAAATAATTTATTGGAACCTTATTGGTCGAATTGCCGAGAAGAGTTGACACATTATGGGTCGGCGTTGGGTATTTGGAATGGGATTACACATTGATTTCACACATTGCTGTGTCACGTGCTCACTTGCAAATATCAGGTCTGTGTTGAAGCCTCGTCGCCATCTACTGCTGTTAAAAGATGTAAGTAGTTTGGGGTCATCATTAAGTTGTAATTGGAGGTCATCAGCCCATTCTAACACAGCCTTTCCGTTACTATCATCTTCTGTATATCCCCATGCGCTACTGTGGATGTTGAAGTCTCCAACCACAAAGTTTGCCTTTTGCTTTTAGTAGTTGTTTGGAATTTGGAAAGAGAAATTAACATTTGGTGGTTTGTAGACCCCGTGGCGGTGCAGTTACTGAGTTCCACAGTTATTATCTCGATTTGATTTTCGGTGGTGACTGCAACAGACAGAATTTGTAGATCTGGTCGCTGCCATACTGTCTGTGGGGAATTTCAGCCACGAGTCTCATCCCCGCTATTTTAGATCGCCGTAATTGCTCATCTCTGTGGGTTCCTTGAAGACTTATTATATCACAAGCGTGTGTTTGGCAAATCTGATATAACATTACTTCTTTAGATGTAGATAAGCCTTCAATATTTACAGATATAATGGTGAGTTTTGGTCTTGATAAATACCTTTCTGTATCGAATAATTGAGTCATGATACTTCTGGAATGCTGACGTTCAGTTCAGTAACGGAAATCAAATCCGATTACCTATGCAGGGGCACCACGGGCAGGAAATCAGCTTCACCCCCATATTGGGAATAGTTCATAGGAAGACACCAAGTGTAAAATTACTTCATTACGACTACGACAAAAAGGGAGTGACACACAATGGGTCAAAATGACTCAGCGCCAGTCCCCGTGTTATATTTTATCACGCCAGTTCTCAAGGGTTAAATGTATTTTTAAATGTATGCTTCGACTTTATAGGAATAAAAGGTATTAAAATTCATTTCGGCACTGACTCTTGAACTTGAATTCATCAAGTCGAGTTGTAAAAGTTATAGATAGCTTTGAAGCCATTTCTCAATGTTGCCTTATTGACAATTATTGATATTACAACTTAAAATTCGGCCAGCAAAATAAATCCCAATTACTGGGTCATGTAAAAAAATAACCTGAACAAATTACAGGTGATTACAAATTAGGGTCTTTCATATACAGTAAAGTAAGAACGCGAAGCGGTGGTTTTGTTATCCGCTGCTGCGGTGGCCTTGGCCGAGCTTGTGGCGCGCCGTGCCCCCTGCTTTAAGCGTGTGTACAATCCTATATGAAATATTACCTTATAAAAGAAGCTGGAAGTGTCGTCCTTCCCGGGATTATACAGGCATTGTACCTGGTAATCACATTCTGTCTGACGTGAGTTCTACCAATGTAATGTTTCTGATCTTATATGTTATGTCTTTTATTGAGCACTGAGCCAGTAGTGTCAAACTTATTTTCAATTACGTGGATCTGTGCTAGTGAAGGTGGCACTTCATCAGGAAATTGCTGAAGAAATACATCACGTACCCGCCGAGCCGACTCGTATTTAAAATACGTTTTACATACAAAAATACGATGTTGTAATGATAACTGTCTGACCATGTTAGCATCTGAGGTTCAGACTGGCGACTGAACACATGCATGCTTATTGGAAGGTCAAGTACATACTATGCGCGTGCTTTCAATACTACAGCAGGGGGCCGTGGCGCGCCACATGCTCAGCCAAGGCCACTGCAGCAGAGGATAACAAATCCTCCGCTCGCCGTTCTTAGTTTATATGAATTACCCTGTATATAGTGTAGACCTATATTTGTTATGGACGACAGAAGAAGGATGGCATGTTTCGCTCGTCAAGCGAGTATTATCACATCAAAATATACAATACAAAATAGCTTTACAAAACACTACCAAATCCTCAATGCCACCCACAAACGGTATCTGCCCTCTAAAATGAAAAAAGCATGACAAAATTAGAAAGTATGGCAACTATTACCGATAAAATAAGTATTAAGTACCCCAATTAAAAATGAACAAAGAACTGATCAGCTCCTCAAAACGGAAAGAAGAATCATTAGAACGTGCATAAATAAAAAGTACCAGGTTGAGGAAGTCTAGAGGATTCTCCCAAATGAAACTGTCTACCGTGAGATAGATCCAATCACCAGCACAATGATGAAGAAAAGAATTTCATATTTTTTTCACATCTTACGGCTTCCAGAAAACAGAATTGTATGCCAACTAGCGATGAGAAATCTAGGAAAGAAAACTGGAGGAAAATGGATCCAAGAAATCCTACAAGATCTCAAGGCCAGTTGGACTCAAGATAACAGATGCGGAGGAGAAAAATAAAATTAACATCATTCTTAAAACTCTCAAATTTTCTGTAGAAATGACACATAGAAAGCCTATGGAGATTTCAGATGAGTTGAGAAAATCCCGATCTGAAAGAATGAAAAAGTACTGGAAAGAGCGCAAGAACCAAGCAGTACTACCTTGTGGAACGACTCAAGTGGTCCAATTTGACCAATCAAGATTAATAATAATAATAATAATAAGTACCCCAAGGAAAAAGAACATTTTTTTTATATCTATAATGCTGGGATTGACCAACTGAAACATTCCGGTTTCAATGTAAAAGTTGACACATCTGATGTATCTCACCGTTTGTCGATCAAGCATTGTACCTTCACCAGTATTTTTAGCCTATTTTCCTTATGAAAAAATAGGGTTATGAGATCAACTTTTGTCTGTGTATGTGAGCGTGTGTGTGTCCCCTTAATAAAATCTAAACGGCTGGAGAGATTTTATTGAAACTCGGTGTGGTTATAGTATTGTTTTGTCCGAAACCCAACCGTGCCCTTAATTTTTTTCCCACCAATCCAAAATGGCGGCTGTGTGAAATATTTCACCGGCATTCTATATCTCCGAAGCTATTACTGATATCACCCTGAGATTTTGTACTGTGATAAAGGGCACTACCAGAAGTTCACCTATGTAACTTTCAAAAACCTGTTAAGTACAAAACGAACATGGCGGCCAAGCAAAGTTGAAACATTTAAATTGACTTTTCTCGCGATGTAACCATCCAAACGCAGTGAAACTTGGTACAGCAAATGTTTATATACATTGTAATGCACTGATATCTAATTTGGATCAAATGTTTACATGACCTCAAAATGGTGGCTGTGTGGAATTTTAAAATAAGTTTTTATTTCTTGTGTCCTAATCATGCGATCGAGGTCAACAAGAACAAGAAGTTCCGAGACGAACTAAAGAGCCTACTTTTCTTAAAATTTAAGATTCATGCCAATGATTAATTTGTATGGACCTATCTAGAATAATGATGAAATAAAGTTGGTAATATCGAAATTTCCAATTACATAGTTCAAAATATACCTGGCATAATGTAGCCTAATAGAGCACTACAGTTGGCAGCTCTGGTGACTGAATATATTCTTAGTTCCATCTCTTAAGGTACAGAATAAAAAATTTGGTTGAAGTCCAATGGATAGCATGGACGTTACATGCAGTTAGACATTTGATCTATCAGCGCGCCTAAAGTCATGTTGGCAACAATGTCATGCATGTGTTGGTCAGAAATAATCTGAAATATTAAGATCTATTATTGTGCCAATTCTGGATGAAATCCATTTGTTAGTATAGAAGTTACTGGTATTTTAAAATTGGAACTATCTGCAGGCTCAGAATCATGTTGGCACCACTGAAGTATATTAGTTACTCCAAATTAATTTAGAATGTTGGGAACTATACGTGCGCAAAGTTTAGAGCTGTTGGTTTGCATACTTTCTGATAAATTGATATTAAGGTAAAAAATATAAACATCATTTATTAACAGTTGGCAGCCCTGATTGCTCTTAAGAATAGGCATAGTCATATTTGTTATGTTACCCATAGCACATACGAAATTTGGTTGAAATCCAATTGATAGTATAAATGTTCCATGTATTTAAAAATTGGCCCTAACAACAGGCTTAGAATCATGTTGGTAGCACTGACATACGTTAGTTGCTCCAAATTTATCTAGATCGTCAGGCAGTATACGTGTGCAAATTTAAAGCTGTTGGCTCGCATACTTTCTGATATATTGTTATTTGGATAAAAAATAGAGAATATTTATTAACAGTTGGCAGCCCTGGTAGATCTTATGACTACGCTGTCATATATGTTTATGTACACATAGTACATACGAAATTTGGTTGAAATCTATTTGATAGAGTAGGAGTTATATGCATTTAAAAATTGGACCTCTAAGTTGGCTTAGAATCATTTTGGCAACACTGTCATGTATGATCTCCTCAAAATTAAACTGAATAATCATTATGTATTGCCCTGTCCATCGACAGTGGATCGGCTGGCCCGGCAAAAGACATCGCGATACACGCCGAAAAAAAACGGGATCAAAGCATACATAAAAAACCTGATTGGGATCTAGGTGCAATTTGATCACACAAAAGAAAATCCCGGAGGAATGAGACCTCGAGTGATCTCGGTGTGGTTAAAAGGAGAGGCATACCTGGGAAAATCAATTTCCCCCTAGATCCAAATCAATCCTAACACTGAAAAGAAAATACAGATTAGTAAAAATCAGAAGTGCAAAAACGTTCATAAAATCAAAAAGGTTTCATTTAGTTTCAGCCCACAAACCAACAAGTAACAACCAAAATAAAATATCCAGTCCTATCTTACCTCAGGGACTCAATCTAACTTATTACTTGCTGTGGACTGCAAAAACATATATTTAAAACTCACATCGAGAGAAAAAGAAAATTTCGTTGAATAGGGTCAATGAATCTCCTTGGTCCTAACCTTGGATATAATGAAATTAGGAGATTTGATAAAGTGATTTCTGACTGAAAATACAAATTTAGATAATGTCCAGTTTGACTATGAGGAACTGTCTTACACCCAGAATATTCATCATATGGTGCCTCAATTAATTAAATGTGAAATTACGTGACCAGATTACAACATATTCAGGATGGACAAATTAATTTAGGAAAAATTAACTCGCCTGGAAATAAGTCATGTGGATCTCCATTCTAGCTAAAAAAATGACCTCAAATTGCACAAACCTAAGTGCCAACCGCAATCAAAAATAATTAAATAACTAAATAATTAAAGTCTCTATCAGACCTTCAATCAACTTCATAATATTAACAAATTTACATTTAATTAAATTATCTATTTTACAACTATATTTTCCCAATATTTACAACATTTTCATTTAATCTTATTTGTGGTAAATTCAGTTCATCAGTGCATAATATTTCTAATTGGTGAGTTAATTGCAAACACCAATGATCTCCTACAATATGTGGAATGATCAATCATTTATGCTTAATTCGCATGTGTTCCAACAATGAACTATTCGTCTGCAAAAAACTGCACTGTTCACAAGTTTCCAAGCTTCAAATTGTTAACGGATAAATTGTTCATGACATAATTGTCTAATATTAATTATCCACGTGTCCATCAATTAATGATTTACTTATTTTCAAACTCTTTCCTTTCCTTTTTACAAATCCTTTCTTTATCCATTTAATTATTTACCATTTAATTGTTTCACAAATTCATCAATTCAGCCATTTAAATATCCATCAGACCTTTCTATAATTATTACGACGTTGACAAGATTATGTATAGATTCAATAAAAAAATATACTCCCAACCATGCGTATCAGGTCTGCTATCATTCATTATCCATTTAAGAAATTACGTGGTCTCATTTGATAACGAAAATTCTTCTAGTAATAAGTCAATTCTGCCATCACGATCAATGCATAGTGAAATTTATACATCAGCACGACTCTGTACACTGACTAGTTTTCATAAAAAAAAAACAAATAGTAGGTCCACGTTTCAACTATCAATGCCTGTAGTCAGTTTATCTTATAAATCCATTTTTTATATTGCAATATTACATTATTTTTTGTTTTTTTTTTACTGGCTACCACTTAGTAATTCTTCACAGAATATGTGAAAATAATTCTTATGGTTCATCTTTTTTTATAGTATCGACCACTACTGATACATCTGACTGTATTTTTCTTAGTTATTATCTATCATTAACTTAGATCACCTGTGCACATAAGAAAGCACACCAATAATTTTCTTTTGTGTTTGAATAACAAAGTCAAATGAACAGAGCGTGTTAAAAAAATCAAAGTCAAATTCAAATTCAAACTCAAACTGAAAATAAAGAACGATCTCTGAAATTGGAGACGTTATCTCCTATAATTAGAAACGTGTGATCCAAAATCGAAAATAGGGTAGCATGGCTCAAATCTATACCATAGATGAATATCATTACTCGAAACCCTTCTGGCCTACCATAATCAATTAGATCTCAAATTCGAACCGATTATGCATCTGTCAGAAAGCAGAAATATTCGAAGAAATTTTCCTAAATATTTGAGAATATCGAAGGTCATTACGATGTGAAGCAAATGTAATCATCATCATAATCATCAAACAATAATGATCGTCCACTTAAAGCTTGTGAGGAAAAAAATAAAAAATATTGTAATTGGATTTGAACTGAAATACGATGAAGTCCCATACTGGCATCATGACAACTAATTCCACCCTTAAAATTCACCTAAGTGCTGTGAGCATCTGATAATGATAATCAGATTATAAATTCTGGTTCCAAAAAGCATGCTTTCTAATCTCAAAATGTTGACTTATTCATTACCTACAAAATTAAATAATTAACTAATTAATCACATGACTGGTATAATGGCTAACTAAAATGAGTAGATAGTCTACTCATTCTACTTAAATAAGGAGAAGTGTGGCTCACCGACTGCTCGAAAAATGGTTAGATAATTGTGGAACAAGCCTGGCACAAATCTGGATCTTGAAGTAGGGTACCATGTTTTCCATCGTCCTCCCCATTTTCTTTCTTTTTTTTCCATTTTCCAGTAAGATGATTTTCTTGCCCCCCGAATTCGGGCTCGGAACTCCCCGTACCGTTCCATGCCAGTCCGAATGCGGCTTCCCACAAAATCTGCATCTCCCATTGGTGGTTCAATCATCCCATCGAGCCTCCTCGTGGCGGTCTAGTTACCCATGTTAAATGAGAAAAAGTTCGGATTGAAATAATACGGCAACAAATATGCGCACGTTAGGAAAAGTTCTGGCTCCATGACGGATTTCACAAGTCCTTATGTGATACACGGCTCCTATTTCAACAGAAATGGTGATATTCCACCCCGTGTAGTGCCACGAGTCCACCGCGACGATAATGTTCTGTACTCCTCAAGGATTAGTACAATTACGACCAACTTAGCACAGATTGTAAGTGCCGAAACGCTGTGATCTTAAATGCTTGCCTCGACCTTCGAATACACAAGTTCATAACAAGCCTCTGCCAAGCGACTTGAGCAGTAAGTTCCCATTCTGCTAGGTAGAAAAGCACGAACTAATATAGCCAGTCATACATGGCCATAGGGCCCTTTTGCATAACTCCAAAATATAAAAATAAGAATGCCAGTGCATTTTATATTCACAGGTTTCAAGATTCGTATTCTAGCGCTCCCGTTGTCCACAAAGCCGTACCATGCTCTCCGTCACTTGCAATGCGTCCCGCACACGATATATAAATCCACCTTACGCATGGCTGCGATACTTTTCCCTAGAACACAAAATTCTCTCTGTCCACATATGAGTCTCGACAACTCACCGCTGCACTGAGGCAGTCACGTGGATATTCCGCGCACGCGCTCTGGCGTTAATCAGTCACCTGTTGCGTGATGTAACCGCTGGTCAATGAACCAGCAACGTGGACACATATATCGCTTTCGTGACGTAACCGCAGGTCGGTTGCATACAATGTTGCCATATCCATACACGCGTCAACCTAACATGGACTCTTGGTGTTGGGTACAGTATATGTGTTCCCATGTATACCTTCCAAGATATCCAACATTGAGCTCAAATTTCAATTGCGATTTTTCAGCAGTTGGTAGCACTGACATCATTTTCAAGTGCGACATTGAGATGTTCCGTTATAGATCTTTACTCATACCAAATTTGGTTTCGATTGCTGCAGCCGTTTAGGAGTTGATAGGGGGGACACACAAAGACAGAAGGACAGACAGACCAACAGAGAGACAGACACACATTTTCCCGGATCGATCTCATAAGTCTACTTTTTCCTCATTTTTGCAAAATGTGAAAAGTAGGCTAATAATGAACCTAAGCAATAATCATAACTCTATGACCTACATTTATAAAAATCTAGCATGGCGACTATCCGAAATATTTAGATGGTTCTCGATATCTACTAATTATGACGGAAATCAAACTGAAATTTTGCATGATGATGGAGACTATAAACATATGTTCACCTATGGGACTTTCAATAACCTGGAGAGCACAAATCCAACATGGCGGCGACGCGAAATTTAAATATTTAAATGGACGTTTCTCGTGATTTAACCATCCGAGCGCAGTGAAACTTGGTGCGGTAAATGCTTATACAAATGTTAATCCACTGACATCACATTTATTTCAATTGTTTTCATAATCCCAAGATTGCAGCTGTGCGAAAATTTAAACTGCTTTTATTTCATGTATCCTAATCATGCGATTGAAGTTTGAATAATACACCTACGCAATAATCCCCATGTAACAGTACCTAACTCTATGGCCTAAATATATAAAGATCCAACATGGCGACCATCCAAAATATTTATACGGTTCTCAATTACGAATCTATTACATCAATCGAACTGAAATGTTGTATGTTGATAGAGCCAATTAACATAAGTAGGATATATGTAAATAGGCTATTTAGTTATTCACGGAACTACATGTTTCTTGTTGGTTTCAGCAATTACGAGCTCATGAGGGCCAGGTACTATCACTGGCCATTTCAGGTTCATTGCTATTGAGTAGTGGGAATGATCAAAAGCTCAAGATTTGGAATTGCAACAACCTTCAACACGGCTACCTTATGTGTCTCCATCATGACAGGTTCGTAGGTCATTTAATACCATCCAGGGTGTAGGGTAGTTTGCCCTCGATGACCCACCCCGTAAAACGACAATACATTATATTGTTACCACACTGTCCATACCATTCAGAATCGCATTCAAAGCATATGGAGACTCGGCTAAATTGACAATTTCACCACTGTAATAGTAAAATGTGACAATGATGGAATTATGTTTTTAACATTTTCTTTTTCTTGTGACTTGTAAGTCATGGGCCATGGACAAAATTTTTAAGACACACTATTGTACCCTTCAAGGCTCCTAGGATGCCGACTCCAGCTCGGCGTAATGGTCTGTTCGGTGTGGCTCTAACTTAACTTAAACATCCTAGGGATATCATCAAGGATCACAGGAGGCTTAACTTAAAATCAGTATGTCAGAGAACTCCCAATAAAAAATCATTTATTCACAAAATAGCACCTTCCCGCTTACTCCCATCCACATACAACAAAACAACAAAAACAACTCCCTTAAATTATTCCAAACACAAGCTAAGATTCTAATCAAACAAATCAAACTGGAAAAGATAAATGATAATCACACTGGCTGAAACCAGGAAAAGAAAAATAATCTAATTCACTGCAGTCCACTGCTTCACGTTCCAAAAATAAAATGTCAACAGACTTAATTTATCAAACTATGGTCTGAAAAGTCCAGCCATTCTGTCAAAATGCGCACTCATGTTTATAATTACAAAATTTGTTTTGGGGGTTCGGACATGCTCTCTCGTACAATCATCATCTTTCTCACAAGAGTCTGAGGATGTAGGCAATAGGGTTATTCTGAGCCACATGCATGTGTGCAACGTTCTAACTTAAAAAAAAAACGTTTAACTCTACTCAGAGCTATAACTCTGCTAATTAAGGTAAACCATAAACAAGTCAAAAATACATGAAGCATCAAATAAACACACTTCGGTGGCCTATGCCCCGTGAATCTGAATAAACAAACAACTATAATGAATGCACTCAAAATGACAATGATATTACATGACCATCGCCTCCTGAAGCGATAATAAAAGAAACAAGCCCTGGGAGGTTCGACTACCTTCCCTTAACAAAAGAAAACAATACCATTCAGCATGGTATCCCGACCTTGTGACAGACAACCTCACACCACAACACCAGCTGGGCGAGCAACGACCTTCGCCGCTCCCTTCAGAATTCAGACGGTTGACCACAATCTTTGTACCTGCCTTTCTGTATGACCGCCTAGGGCTAGAGCTGTACAGTTACCTTTCTGACGGAGCCATAGTGTACTCTCATCAGACAATGAATTCAATCATTTCACTTACCATTTATATCATCCTAGATCGCGGGAATACCACATCCGCCTTTAATTCACTTACCATTATATCATCGTAGATCGCGGAAAATACCACATCCGCCTTTAATTTCAGCACAACCAAGGATCAACTCTCAACCTTCTCTGAATATTAGATTGTCATCTAGCCTTTCCGTCTTACCCCTTTTTACCTTGGTGTGGTCATCAATACCTTACTTACGGTTCACACCCGAATGCTGCATCACTACTGGTCTTGTCACAATGTCAAGCTGTTTCCCCCATACTAGCTTTTACGTTATGGTCGTGCGTAAGCACTATCAACCCAATTATTCCCTTAAATGTGCATTCAGCAAAGTTACTGAAACCCTCAAACAAAACAAAATTAAACAAGATTTGATGCTCATGTTCGAATCCTACCTTATAAAAACACACAAAAAAATCGTCAATGACAAATATACACAAATTTACACAAAACATGCCTGCTGTGCCCAAAATACCTATCTTATCATAATTACTTATGATCGAGGTAAACTTATCCGACTCCCATGATGGGATGAGCCAAGACGGACATGCCCCATGCAATATCTACTTATCTCGTATACATCATGATGGTGATGCTCAGGTCCATGATGTCAGTCCTCTGGATCAATTGGTTCATCTTGCAAGGAGGAGGATTTTACACACGGTTTCCAAAAAAAAATCACCAAAGCAAAGGTCCACTGTGACTTATTATTCTTAGCACAATGCACGGTTCTCGCGTGTGGAGCTCCTAATTCCTAAAGCTATCATCAACCTACTTAATTCAGCCGATAGTTCATAGCTTCCTATCTGACTTTTATGCTAATTGAACGTTTGGCTATCTCTACCATACAACTGTTGTGTACTGTCAACGGTATGCACTCTCGCGATACTGTTCTGATCCGCACTCGCGAATACTTAATGATACTCAAATGTCTCAAAGTAGACTCATTGTACTTGTAAAATTATCGCGCCTCTGCAGTGCCCAAAGTAGAACTGATTATACTGGTAAAATTACGGCAAATTCTGAATATGTCGGGCACCGGCTTGCGCCTCCGCAATGCCCAAAGTAGAACTAATTATACTGGTAAAATTACGGCAAATTCCGAATATGTCGGGCACGGGCTCGTGCTTCCGCAGTGCCCAAAGTAGAACTGATTATCCTGCGTCTTCAGCATTTATTTATATGATTTTCAGAGAAAGTTATAGGAGTGGGGAGCTTCTGAAATTTTATTCTATAATAACACTCGCATGAATATGCAAAGTAGCTCATTCGAACTTCCTCATTTTCAATGCCTCATGGCTTCTTTTAATCCAAAATTCGATCGCTGGATCCTTAGATAATGGGCTCCGTAATTTCCATTATTGTTCCATAATTTTGGCGGGATACTGCCGCGTCTCGCGTCCCTCACTGCTATTGGTAGTTTCAAATCCGCCCCTTAATTTCGTTTTTTCTTCTGGCAAAAATCACAGAACAACTTAATTCAAATTTTAAAAATACCTTTGAGAGGCTGAGATTGGCCCCTTTACGATGATGTAACTCCTGTTTCTGAAATATAAATGCTGCTCTAATTTCTCTCAATTGGGCGGGGTTTATCTAGTAGATGATCGTTGAAATTTTCGTATCTATCCGCTCGGTTGAATGACCGTCCCGCCTTGTTTTTGCCCCTGTGGCTCCCAGATGTTTACTCGCCTTGTTCACCTTCTATTGTCCGCGCTCAGTGAAAGTTGGAGAAAAGCTCGTACAGGACTCTCCTTTGTTACTGCCCTGGTCCTCAAGCAACGTCTTCCTTCCATCAGTTTTAAACATGAAATAAAATTTTGTTGAAAATAATATGTAGAATTCATGCAGTCACAAATGCATAAAGGTTACACTATATATGTGCTAAAAATATGTGAATTGATTTTGCAGCACAATAAGGAAATTAAGATTGTACCAGTGACTTTATAAGAAACCAATTACGAAGAACAGTTAATCTGAGTAACCAAGAATTGGATTTTCACAACCACATGCTGACCAAGGAGGCTCACAGCATTTAGGTTGTACTGGATATTGTACAAACCCACAGCAGGATGCTATGTTGTGCTAGCTACATTCATGCATCCTATCCATGAGAATTAAAAGCATACTTTGCATTAGGTCAGTAGGAGGTGCATAGGCAGCTAAAGCTGAAAATTAAGGGTTTAGCTTTTACCTGTGTTAGACATTTTATTTCTCTACCTTCCTTCTACTGTAGGTACGGTACGGATTTATTTTTCTTGCGTAATCGCGAAATACTTTTTGCCTATTTTCAATTTTGAAAAATAGGCTTATGAGATCACCTTTTGTCCGTGTGTGTGTGCGTGTGTTAGGAGTGTGTGTGTGTGTGCCTCCCTCCCCCCCCCCTAATAAAATCTAAACGACTGGAGCGATTTCAATGAAAATCGGTAAGTTCATAGCACTATTCCGGGCGACCCCGACCGTGCCCTTCAAATTTTGTTACATCTCACCAATCCAACATGGCGGCTGTGCGAAATATTTCACCAGCATTCAATATCTCCGAAACTATTACCGATAACACCCTGGAATTTTGTATGGTGACAGAGGGAACTACTAGAAGTTCACTTATGTGACCTTTGAAAACCTGGTAAGTACAAAACCAACATGGCGGCCAAGCGAATTTGCGACTTTAACCAACCAAACGCAATGAAACTTGGTACAGTATATGTTTATAAACATTGTAATGCATCGACATCTAAGTTCGTTCAATTGCTTACATAACCTCAAGATGGCGGCTGTGCGAAATATTTCACCGGCATTCTATATCTCTGAAACTATTACCGGTATCACCCTGAAATTTTGCACGGAGATAAAGGGCACTACTGGAAGTTCATCTATGAGACTTTCAAAAACCGGTTAACTACAAAACGAACATGGCGGCCAAGCGAAGTTGAAAGTTTTAAATAGACTTTTCTCGCGATTTAATTATCCAAACGCAATGAAACTTGGCACAGCAAATGTTTATATACATTGTAATCCACTGGTATGTAATTTAGTTCAATTATTTACATAACCTCAAGATGGCGGCTGTGCGAATTTTAAAATTAAGTTTTTATTTCTTGTGCCGTAATCATGCAATCGAAGTGAAAGTTTGAATAATGAACCTACGCAATAATTTTCCTTTAATGGTACATGTCTCTATGGCCTATACATTTAACAATCCAACATGGCGACCATCCGAAATATTTAGGCGGCTCTGAATATCTACGAATCTATTATAGCAATAAAACTGAATTTTGTATGTTCATAGGGGCTATGAATTTAAGTTCACCTATAGGACTTTAAATAACCTGGTGATCACAAATCCAACATGGCGGCGACACGAAGTATAAATATTCACATGGTCGTTTCTCGCAATTTAACCATCCGAGTGCAGTGACACTTGGTACAGTAAATCCTTATACAAATGTTAATCCACTGGCATCTAATGTTTTTCAATAATTGTTTCCATAACCACAGGATGGCATTTGTGCAAAATTTTAAAATCTCGTTTTTACTTCTTGTGTACTAATCATGCGATTGAAGTTTGAATACTACAAGTACACAATAATCTTCATGTAACAGTACATAACTCTAAGCCCTACATATATAAATGTCCAACATGGCGACCACCCGAAATATTTAGACGGTTCTCGATATCTACGAATCTATTACAGCAATCAATCTGAAATTTCGTATGTTGATAGGGGCAATTAACATTAGTAGGTTATATGAAAATAGGCTGTCTAGTTCTTCACGGAACTACTTGTTATAATTGCGATAAGCTGTTCGTATGTGCATAACACGGCTTTGAACCCAAATACTAGTTGTACCCTTTATCCTGGCATCATAATGGCTACCTTCATTGCTGTAGGAACGGTGACAGGTAACAGAAATTTATGAGCTGTCCCTGATGTAGGGTTTATGAAAGTACCATACTCTAAAAATGATTTAGAAAATCTTGCTCTTGGCTCCACGACATTTGAGAATTGTCCTTCAAGATGTAAGGTACCTGTGTGATCTCGCGATCCTTGTGCCCGCGTCCTGCGGTTCTCCTTGGGAGAAGGGATCCAGGATGAAGGTGAATTGGAAAGAACAATAGAAGAGGAAGATAATGATAGTTTATATTCTCATCGTATCGCCGTTCGAATACAGCTTCCCTGTGGAATAACATTATGAACTCTCTTATTTGGTGTATCTGTGTAGTTAATTTGTGTCTCTTCTTGGAAATATGACAAAATGTTTCCGTTTCCCAAAACTTTGTAATCAGAGTTACACGAACGGGCACTATAGGCAGGCATAAATCCATGGACCTTGTGGTATTGATGAGAACAAATCCTCTACTAGATAAGATTGTCTAAACTGCTGAAAAGGGCCTATAGTGCGAAATAATGGCAAGGAGCATGTTGCCATTGTTGAAGAGAATCATTGAGGATCTTTCACTCAAATCTGGCCCCTTCATGGCTGTAAGCAATCAGACTAGCTCTGCTGATCAGAAGCTTCAGTATATCCATAAACTGGCTGTGATAGATGTGAACGTAGCTATGATTTCCGACATGAACAAGTGGGAAGACAAGAAAGTGTCGGTAATTAAGCTGCGCATAAGAGTTGGCTAATATGGTGGTGCCAATTAGCCTATCGTTATAAGCTATTTGGTGAGGCTATGCGATGTGTAGGGATGAGGAAACGTTGCCTAGGAAACTGACGAACTTGGCTGAAGAGGGAAAGAGAAGCATAGGTGGACTTGGGTGGACCTAAGGGATGATGGTTATGTTCTATATTAATTTAATGATTTTATGTCAGAAGGTGTACAGTAAAAGCTTAGTACGTTCACAGAAGCTTGCAGATTGAGTGCTGTAAGCAAAACAATATATTATAGCATTAAATGTATGGTATATCATGTATGTAAATATGTAGGCTATGTATCTTATGAATATACTGTAGCAGGGTAGTCAATGTGTTCTTATTTTCAACAGGCCATGTAAGAGCTTCCAACTAATATATCCTAACCTAGTACTAACGGGTTGTTTTGGAGGGTGCTTACAACTGTGGAGTTGTCTGACAAAGAAACTTCTCAAGACTTTTACAGTCACTCGTGATTCTAGTTCCATCTTAAGCCTACATTGCATGGAAGAAAATAATTATGCCAAGGTAAGCCTCTACCATATCTAATGTAGTGGTTTCCATCGTATGTTTTCTGAGTTTAGCAGATGGGTGTAACATTTCTGTTGATGAATAAATTGAAAATGATGGAAGTCCTTAAGAATAAACCTTGATATCTCCCCCATTTCCTAAGCCAGGTGGACGTGATGCAAATTTGCTAGAACAACCATCAAAGCTGAACACTTCTATACTTTGTCTAGCTTCTTGTTTTACTTAGCTCTTAACCTATTGAACATTAGCCATGGGACCTAATCCAAACAACTAGGCATGACTGTTCACTATGAAAATCCCACGCGCATTAACCAGGAAGTAAACCCAGTCAACCTTGGCAAGAGGAAAACAGATTAACCACTGCACCATCATGTCCAGGTCAAGTACTTATTGGTTGGCTCGATGATGAGACCAAGTCGTTGGTTTCCTTAAATCATTATTCTGGTTATTAAGAATGTGACGGTCAGTGGATTTCAATAGTAACTTACAAGAATTTAAATACCTTGGGGGTGTAGTCTCAAGCAAGGGTGGAACCGGGCAAGAAGTGGGGTTTAATTCTATTACATCATACGCCCACTGATCTGGGACAAGAAGGTACCTCTACCACAACAAGCTAATTTTAGAATTCCTTCAAATGCTTCCCATTATGTTTCCATTTATTTCTTCTTCTTCTGCTTTTACGGCCTCATTGGACCACTTCATTCAATCATTTCTTGGTCCTCTTCTTCAGTAAGTTTCCTTTCCGAGTCGCCCAGTAGCTTTTCATTCGCTCTGATCTTCTAAGGCGTTCCTAATCTGTAAATACCCTTTTTACTGTATTACGTTTGTCTTTTGTAGCCTGAAATCTTATCTTTATATCTCTCGTTTTTTTATTTTTTTGTTTTGTTTTGCAAGTCATCCAAGGTTATTTCTAATTCTTTCATATCTTCTCTAATTTCCTTAATCCATCCTACTTGTTGTTTCATATTCCAAAGTTTCACTACAATTTTTCTAGATAACCTGGTTTCTGGTGTCCTCATGATGTGACCAAAAAGAGAAATCCGTTTCTTCCGAATAGTATCAGTGATGGGCTCCAGTTCTCTGTATACCACTTCATTTGGTACTATCCGCCACTGTCCATCATTCTGATATTTTTTATTTATGCATGTTCTAGCTATTCTTCTTTCTACTTTTAAAATTTTGTCGATTCTGTTTTTCTGAGTAACTTTAAAAAGAGTTTCACTTCCATATGCCACCTCTGGTTGAACCACTGTCTTGTAATGTTTTAATTTTGTTGCGATTGATAGACATTTTCTTTTATATGTAGACCATGTTAATTTTTGGGCTTTTATCATTTTATTAGTTATTTCTTGCGATGCAGGTTTCTCATCCAAGTTGTAAGTTATAATTTCTCCTAATTATTTAAATTGCTTCACTATTTTAACTTTCTTATTATTATTTACTGTTATGTGATTGATTACAAGTGGATTTGATACTATTATCTCTGTCTTTTCAAATGATATCTGAAGTCCAATTTGTTGTGCTATATTTTGTAGCCATATTATTTGATTTCTGGCTTCTTGAATATTATTAGCCAGTAACACTAAGTCATCTGCGAATCCCAAGCAATTTAAGTCTATTTGATCTTTCTTGGTTCCAATTCTTATGCTCCTAGGATTTTCCCTGTACTATTCCCTCATTACATATTCCAAAGCACAATTGAAAAGTAGAGGCGATAAACCATCTCCTTGCCTTAATCCTGTTTTAATCATAAACGGTTCAGATATTTCTCCTCTGAATTTTACTTTAGATTTGGTGTTTGTTAGAGTTAGTTTTATAATTTTTATTAATTTGGGACGAAGTCCAAAATTCCTTAGTATTTTCAGCAATGAAGATCTATGTATACAATCATAAGCTTTTTTGAAGTCTACGAAGGTTATGACTTGCTGCTTTGTCTACGTTTGTAGTAGTCCATTACTAATTTTAAGGTGATTATCTGTTCAGGGCAGCTTCGCCATGGTCGAAATCCACCTTGATATTCTCCTATTTCCAGTTCTAATTGATCTTTATTGCATTTACTTATTAGATATGAATTGCAGTCAATTGCCATAGCTGGTATTTTTGATTGAACGCACGAGTTCTCCCAACAAGTTCAATTTCAAGTAGTCCTAACTTTGACTGCCAGATGCTACTGTCACTGACACCTAGCGGAGAATCTTGGAACTTGTTAGAGCGTTTCTAACCAGCCAAATATAACCTGCAAATTTTGCTACACACTACCAAATGCAATGACTGGTTCTTTTGCGTGCCATAAATCTATAACATGGGCCCGCCGGCTTTACTTCCCCTCCGAAGGAAGGCATACTGAAGTATTTTAACGCTTTCAAAATTCCGACGACTTCGGCCGGGTTTGGGCTGGCGATTTTGGGCATAGCAGTTCATATACATGTAATTACACAGATGCATAACATTATTCATTAGCTTCTGTTGTTGAATCTTTGGGGGCTTTGCAACATCGTGGTCATGTATCCCCATGTACCTGGGGATGTGTAGAATTTGTCTGATAACCTGTGTCACTGTGATGTCTGTACTAGTGTGTGTACGTAGGATGGGGTTGTAGCCTCAAGTCCTGCACCATCCCGGCATTTACCTGTAGTAGAAGTGGGAAACCACGGAAGTCCACTTCCTGGATGGCTAAGGTAGAAATCTAAACCCCCTCGTCTCAGGTTTGCCTCACGAAGCTGAGTGTACCCGTTCCAGCCCACAGACCAGAATTAAATTTCTTGGTAAAACCGGGAATCAAACCCGAGCCTCCGCGGTGACAGCCAAGAATACTAGCCACTACGTAACGAGGCGGACTGTCCATCATTAGCTTCTGATTCTTGTACTTCATGAAGTAAGCTGTTTTAAAAGGCACCCTCACCTATTATGGTGAATGCGGCATTGTTGTTGATGGCCTCGCCAGTGTGTTGCGCTGCAGTCGCTGCGAACCAGAAGTACGTGCCCCAAGGATACCACGAGGATAGAAATGTCCTGCTTAAAGTCATGATGATAATTTTAAAACGTACTGGTATGCGGAGGGGGGGGGGGGGGGGGGGTAGGATATTTACAGAAAAAAAGCGTCATGGTAGACATTTTTCTCACCGTCAAAAGAAAGAAAATCTGTTTGCGAAATGGGCGAGAGTTATTCCGCGGAAAGATAAGCAATTATCTGCCGAAAGTATAAGGTGCGTTCAAAACGTAACGAGCCGGAGGCTGTAATGCGCAAACCGGTGACGATATTGGTTAATCGTGGGGTGTGTAACGAGGTGTGGTTCCGACCAGAGCGTGGAAGGTCACAGCCCGTCGCTAGAGGGCACGCGTGCACGTCACGTGACGATACAAAGCGAGCAGCAGCATGCATCAATCTTCCAACCAAGACCAAGACAGTAGGCCATTCGACATGCTTCCTGGCGTGGTTGAAGACTATGGGGCACCCATTGGGCACACACTTTCCGCAAGTGCAGTCGTTCCTTCATGATGGTGTGCACACTTCCGACGCTCAATCTGACCACGGCGGCTATGGCGTTCACTGTCACTCGTCGGGCCTGGGTAATAAGTGCATCAACCAGCTGGATGTTGTCATCGGTAATGCAGGGGGATGCCGCAGATCGGGCATCATCGGCTAACGACACCCGTCCTTCCCTGAAGCGCTTGTGCCACGTCTTGACCCTTACAAAGGACATGCAGTGTTCGCCGTAAACTTGTGACATTCGGCGATGAATGTTCGTTCCCCCTACTCCTTCCGCTGTCAAGAAACCGAACAACACCTCTTTGCTCTTCGATTGACGCCTCCATGTCACTGTTTGCAATGCGACTGGCAGAGTTGGACGATTGATGCATGCTGCTGCTCGCTTTGTATCGTCACGTGACGTGCACGCGTGCCCTCTAGCGACGGGCTGTGACCTTCCAAGCTCTGGTCGGAACCACACCTCGTTACACACTCCACGATTAGACGATGTCGTCACCGGTTTGCGCATTACAGCCTCCGGCTCGTTACATTTTGAACGCACCTTATATAAACTGTGACTTGCATTTTTCGGAAGAATTAATTATAAATGTGGACTGCTTCGTAGTGAACGGCACAAACCTTTTGTGACAGCTTGGGCTGTACACACGTTATAAGTAGGCTATATATCAGATATATCAGTTAAAATCCGGTGGATAAGTACCATGTAATACTGTTAAATAGTGTGGAAACATACAATCTGACCTTGTAAATTGATTTACGTGAACCGTAATTGAAACGGATGCGATATAAGTGTGTTTTGCAATTCTCATGCCAAATATAAGCTAACGTGTGTGTGATAATTAAATATCGTGTCGAAATATAGCACGAAATTAGTCTAAACCGTGAAAAGAATAACAACAGAGTCTGTGAGTAAAGGCACAATTGATTTTTGTAAAGCAAAACGTGATCAATCTGATATATGAAGTTTGAAGGTAAAGTACGAGCACATGGCAGAGCTACTTTGAAACGTTTAAAAAGTAAATTCTGTGGAATGATAGCAGAAGTGCATGGTCAATTTGTAACAATTCTGCAAGGTGTACTTTCTGTGTTTGAGCTAGTGCTTCAACAAGACCTAGTTCAATCACTCTACTGCATGATGACCAACTTACTGAATCATTCCTTATGTAACAATGAGATGGATAATTAAACCATGAAAAGGGAATGATGTACCAGATGACGATGGCGTCCGATATTCATGACCCTGGAAGGGATTTCGGACCCATAAATCAAACCAAGAAGCATAGCCACCAACCAATTAATACTGATATGATTGTGCTTAAGATCGTATTTACCGAGGTGAATCCTGGATCAGATCCAGTCACCAAATTCAGTAAGCAGTGGACATACAGTAATTGCACGTCCCTGCTACCCTAGTAGATAATTATCAACATAGCTGCGCCACGAGAGAAGACTCCAGGAAATGTCCGCTAGTCAACACGAGGATAAGCCTGAAGTCATGATGCAGGGTCGTGAGATTCTACAAGGTAGCAGTGGTGAGATTAAATGCTTTATTCAAACAAGACCTGTGTAATTTTCTTTCCGGCAAGTAACTTCATGCTTTTTTTCGCGACTTCATTTTTCAATTAATTGTTACTTCCAATTTAGATTTTTCGCCACATTAACGTAAATTCAAGCTCATTTAGTAAATATCTTATTATTACTTCTTTTAACTTAACGTCTTCATTAGCTTCTGCTTTGTGTTGAATACATTTTATCTCTCTTTGCTTATGCTAGGTTTTTCTTTTACCGTAGCTAGATTTATGTTTAAGGCATCCCCTTCACCAAAATAGAGTATTAATTGGTTGGTGGCTAGAGCTTTGCCACGATCTGAGAGAAGGAGATCTCAGCAGCTCTAAATTTCATTTTATAAATATTAATTTGGTTCATCAACATCTAGTGGTGACTTGGCACCCGCACGAGCATATCAAATATTATTAATCTTCAGGTAAGAGGTGAGTATTTATTTCAGTGTTTATTCACTATTCATTTATCTGCCACCAGCCTACAGGGAGACCAAACGAATTACAGCAAGTCGAAATTTATACTGTAGAATACAATCAAAATTGACTATTTACAACAACCACATAAATTCACTCCAAACAAGCACATTTCGAAGGTCTATCACCACTTCCAGTATCTCAACAAAACATCACATAGACCACAACTAACAAATATTGAGGAGTTGCATTATCTCAACTAATACTGCAACTAAATACGGTAAGTGTATATATTGTAAATATTTTCACCCATATTTTCAGACATAGATTGTATACCCTAAGTGTAATGGATCTGATGATGATCGCCGGACGATCGAAACTAGTCATCCAAGTGTTATTTATTAATCTCATGTATTTTTCAGGATTAGGAAATAACCCATCTCATTTGGATACAATCATGTTGACCGACTGAAAAGTATCAACCTTTTTTTTTTTGCCTAATTTAAACAATGCTGAAAAATAAGAATTATACTAGCTAACATTTAAATGCTATGGCGACGACTACAGATTATTTAATGACGGGACACATTAGATGTTGCGAGAATGACAGGGGAGTACAAACAGTACAACTCTCGAGCAGACAGGGGTGCACAAAGGGTGCACATTTGTATGTTAGTTTGTTTGGTTGGTTGGTTCCTCAGTTTAGGGGCTGCGACAACGCGGTCATGTAGCCCCGTGTACTTCGGGTGTGTGTAGAATCTGTCTGATAACCGGTGTTAATTGTGATGACTGTATTACTGTGTGTTATCTGTTTTTTTAATTCAAGTAAGGACTGCAGACTTTTGAATTTTTCAAATAGTTCCTACTTTTCCCGCCAAACGCCACCGTCAACAACTACTAGTTCAGAACTTAGCTACTAGACGCTACCGCAGTCGGCTCTTGGCAACGAACGTACGAACCTAAGAGCGTTGTTTACATTCTTAACCTATATAATTTAGCTTCACACAGGTGTAATTAGTGGAAGGTTCCTTAACATGCCATAAATCTATGACATGGGACCGCCGGCTTTACTTCCCCTCCGAAGGAAGGCATACTGAGGGATTTATAACGCTCTTAAAAAATCCGACGACTTCGGTCGGGTTTGAACCCGCTATCTTGGGCATAGAAGCTCAGCATGCTACCAACTACGCCACCGAAGCCGCTAAGTATGTTTCATCTTGTGTTTGTTTATTGTTCATTAATTTTCGATGTGTTAGCGCAATACTGTGCGTTAAATGGGTTTGAATTTTCAGATGACTTGTAAATAGGGAATTATATCAGATTTAGCTACACCGGAATTGTAGATTTAAATGTTGGAAATGGTACCATCGTAGCCTCACTTATTGTTATTCAATGATATTTTCCTCGGGTCTTTGAGCGCTGTTTAACGACAAATGACAGCCATCAGCTAGCGAATTAGGAGCGATGTCACTATAAAATATATTTTCAATTCATTCGCATTTGTAATTGCTTAGGAATAGACTGTATTTACGTACCATCTACCTAGTTTATCTCATAGCGTATCTGTTGACTAAGACTTCTTGAGGGGATGATAGGACCTATCGGTAGGTTGTCATTTATTCTTCAGGAGGGGGATTTTTATTTACCTAGTTTATGGATTAGCCATTAGATCCCCAACACAGAGAGTAGCCTAGGGATCTTTGACTAATGAAAGTCGATGAAGGATTTTATTGTAAACCTATGTGTTTCTTGTAGCTTTGGGATGTCTTTTCCTCTCGGATGTGCATTTTGGAATAGTTTCATAACTAATCCTAACCCATACCCGATACTACCCGAGATACCACTCTTGTGGTGGGACTAGTTCAAATGCATGTCAGGTAATTTTGTGCTGCCCGTTTGCAATGGAGTCTCATGGTGACTGATATCGGCTGTCAGCCCCATGGTATTTCGCAGCAAACGGGCTCAATATGTACAGTATGACCTTTTTTTTTAATTGTATTCAAACAACCATAGGTTCACTAGCATGGAAACAAACCTACAAATTCTACACCGCGATGCAAAGGGCAGATCTCCCGACATTAAAGAATCCGTAGAAATATATCTAGCCAAGAAAGACAATCCAGCGAATCTAAACGTACACATGTTCTTTCAGAAAAATCCCCAATTTTCGCGTTGCTAATGAAAGTAAATCCACTCTCATAATGAAAATGATGCTGAGAATGTATACGGAATGGACTAATTTGGGAAATGTGTTATAGCAGGAGGATGCTCATTGTGCCAAATCTCAACAAATCGAGACCTCTAAGCAGGCAGTCTTGTAAGGCCCTATCCCATCTTAAAGACCAGTTGCAAGCATATATGGGCCATGTGCCTAGGCTGTGGCAGATGGGTTAAAAGACCTGCAATAGTAATGTGAATAGTTCCAGAATTCATAACATGCACCATTTTTGTTAAGTTATTCCAGCTTCAGTAGCCTACTTTTAAATCAGGACCTTCTATACTGCCGGACCTGACACTGGAATCCAAGATGGACGCCGTATGTGGTGGTCGGACATCAAACGCATTACGTGTGTCAGAATAACATCATGACGTGATTTAGTCTGTTGTTAATTCATTTTATTGGCCTGGGACATCTGGTCATCAGCCCCGTGCAGTTGGGTGTGGGTTGAATTCCTCCGATTATGTGATTTGTAAATAAATAAGTAAATAAATAAATTATGTGATGACTGTACAGTAGTAGTGTGTGTAGCTGTATAAGGGACTGGCATGGGGCGGAGCCCCAGGAGTTGAAATAAGATACTACCGGAGTTCCATCAGCAAAAGAGTAAAATACAACAATTTTGAGGTCCACAGGAGAGATCTGCAGAATATCTTGGCTGAGTGGACAGGGAAAGTTGTAACTGTTCCTGTAGAAATATCAATTTCTTTTTACTACATATTATTCTTAAAAATAAAAGTGACCAACCAGGTGGTGTAGTTCTTGGTTGTCACTTCTGGGATCCATGTTTAATTCCCGACTGTCAAGAAATCTAATTCTAGTCTGAGGGTAAGACCGGGGTACACACAGTCTATACAAATGTTAAACCTCATCCCCAGTTTGACGGTCGAAACACGGAATCCTATGTTAACCCTTTATTAATAGTGATCACTATTACATGTATTTTTTTTTTCAGGAGTGTTTATTTACTTATCAAGTTATATTACGAGGGCTGTTTTTAAGTAAGGGCCGTTTTTTTTTAAATTAATCGTACATTTTATTTTGAAATCACATTTATCTCTAGGTTTTACATACCTTCCTCTATTTTTCTACATAGTTGCCTTGTTTATTTAGGCACTTGTTATATTTCAAAACTAAGTTCTGAAATCCCTCTGCATAAAAGTTTGCCGCCTGCTCTGACAACCAAGAATTCACGGCTGTTTTCACTTCTTCATCGTCGGTGAAGCGCTTCCAACCAAGATGACGTTTCAGCTGCTAAAAAGAGGTATCAGGGGTAGAATGAGATACCCATGTATCATCTCCTGTGATGATTCGACTCAATATGCCATCCCCTTCTTGGGCATAACGAGTCAAAAAAGTGAGGGAACTGGCCAATCTCTTTCGTTTGTGATCTTCTGTGAGGTGTCTGGGTACCCATCGAGAGCACAATTTCCTGAACTTTAGGATTTCAGACACAATCGTACCTCACACGCGGTGGGCGAATCAATAATCTTGAACATTGTAAAGATGCACAGTTCAGCGTACAGGTTAGCTACACAGCTGCAACTGACGCCTGCTTGTTCGCAAAGGATGCTGGGAGTTAGCGCGCACGCGTGTTGCGGCGTGCGCACCAACTACGGGCTTAAATAAACGGCTCTTACTTAAAAAACAGCCCTCGTATATACATTGTACCCCCGTCCAGCCACTGGGCGAATTCATGTTGACCGACTGAAGAGTTACAACTAACAGTTTGTATATGCAACACTGGAAAATATGGCTTCAAAACTTTAGATGTATTTACATACAGCATGCACGCATGTTTGTAGGCCTATGCATTTTATTAATATGTTTTATGCACCAGATAACTGATGTCATTTTTTTAATTATCTGTTTTCAAGATGGTGGTGAACACCGAAACATCAGTAAAAGTTTATGATTTGTATGATCCTATGAAGGTGGCTCATTCGCACTCAGCTAATTCTACAAAGGGATTTTCAGAAACATGCTCTCCTACATTTACCTGCCGTGGATTAAAGAAGCCTATTGGTATGTATTGTTCAACTTGCTATCTTGTCTTCCCCGTGGATCATGATTGCGAGATTAACGGTCACATAGAACTAAAAGCTTCCGTCCTTGCTCATCTTCATATTGGAAATGAGACTTATTGACTTCCATTACCCATTTGCAGGCGCGGATCTAGAGTTTGGCTTTGGGGTGGGGGGTCAGAGAAACGAAATTGTTAAGAAAAATGGTATCACTAAAAACGCAAGCTACTTGGATAGAAATTTGATGCCTTTAGCGCACCAAAAATATTCGTACACATTGAAAGGCGTGATTTGCGACCTTTACATCGAGCTTCCAGAAAAGTATCAAGGTACGTTACAGTTTCGGCAGGTCGAGTTGGTATCGACAAAGGGAGAAAGTCACAGCTTAAATTGCCAACCAAGTTTGGACGTCGGAAAAAAAAAAAATGGTGTGAAAAAAAAACCAAATTCCTATCCGTGCATTGTTGCACATTCATCGTGACATCACTATAAACATCGATTCGGTAATCACAAGGTTTACTAAACAAAATAGACGAGTTGATTTTGTTATATAAATAATCGTTTTTATATAACAGGTATGAATTTGTAAATAGGCTATGTACAGATGTAATAGAAATAATAATTGCAATAAAGATATTTTCAGTAATGAATAAAACGAAAAAAACTGTTTTCAGTTAAAATTTGTTAAGTTTTATTTGTCTGGTTATTGTGTTTTTGCTTTTTGAGTTTGCAAAAAATATATATATCCGTTGGGGGAGAGGGGGGGTCATGACCCCCGTGATCCCCCTCCCATTGAATCCGCGCCTGCCCATTTGTTCTGGAAAACTACTTTCAAAGTTGAAGTTAGGCCTACGTAAAGTAAGAGTAAGCCAATGGGAGGGTGGTACAGCTCTCTTTGGAATTTGAGTTGGGATTTTACAGTCATAGAAATGACTTAAGAGAATACCTTCACTACTATCACTTAAAAGGCGTGAAGCGTGAAGGTTGGTCTTCTGGTAGACTTAGCCAAGGAGAAGTTAGTTGATGAACATATTACAGTATTATCGTTTGACCCTGTCAAAGGTATTGTTGTAATCTATACTAATTTATAAAAATGAGATGCTGTGTGTCTGTGTATTACTCAATTACGCTAGAACCACTGGTCCGATTTACATGAAATTTTACATGGAAGTAGCTGATTTACCAGGTTAACATATAGGCTACTTTTGATTTCGATACTTTGAATTATTTAAGATGGCGACGATTTTAGTGACCTCATTACACCCTTTGGTTTCAAAACTTCACATTTCCATTTCATATGAAAAGAGAACGCTAAGAAATAGCAAACTTTTGATGGCATATACGACGCTTAAAAATTAATTTTCTATCCGGACCAACATCACCTCAGATTTTTAATAATGATGTTTTTCATGCCATACTCCTTACATTTCTGTTGAAGTTCTAACATGCTGGCTTGTAAGCTTTCAACGGGCTCTTAAAAAATCCGACGACTTCGGCCGGGTTTGAACCTGCGACCTTGGGCATAGAAGCTCAGCATGCTACCAACTACGCCACCGAAGGGGAGCCGCCAAACCCCTTATTAATCCTTAATGAGAGATGAAATTAATGAAGATGAATGAAAGTTCAATTTCAAGTAGTTCTAATTTTGGCTACCAGATGCCACTGTCACCCAGCGGCGAACGTTGGAACTTGATAGAGTGTATCTAAACCAAATAACCTACAAATTTTGCTACACACTACGGTACCAATTATTGCAGTATTGTTTCTCACATCGAGGGGCATAAAATGAACTGTATCTGGTCCTTCTACGACAGTAAATCTTAATTAGTCCGGACTTCGCTTAATCCGTACAGCCGCTTAGACGTTATTAGGACACACACACACACACACACACACACACCGATGCTCACACATACACATACATACACTCGGTCAAAGGGTGATCTCATAACCCTATTTATACATAAATGAAAATAGGCTAAAATGAATGTTGCGTGATAGTTTGTTTGTTTGTCTGTTTGTCTGTTTGTCCCGTATACGTTCATATACCATTCATCCGATTGCGATGAAACTTTGGTGAGTTGTTGTGCGCACTTCTGCGGAGGTTTCTGAATTAGTAAATCCATCTTACAATAGACGGCTTGCGATTCGTTTCAACTAATCAGTATTGGCGCGTGAATCGTTTCATCAAATGAGTGTATCTTATACAATTTAGTGGCAGTTCAGTGATTTCATTGTATGATTGCCCGCATGCGTTCCTATACAATTCATCTGATTACAATTAAACTTTGGAGGGTTGTTGTACGAACTTCTCCGAAAGCTTCTGAATTAGATAATACAATTTTCAATTGGAGGAGCGTGAATCATTTCAACAGATAAACTTTGTGAGTTGTGCGCACGCCCGTGAATGTTTCTGAATTAGTAAATCCATTTTACAATAGGTGGCTCATGAGTCGTTTCTACAAATGAGTGTGTCTCATGCAGTTTAGCGGCAGTTTATGTTTCTTCGTTGTATGAGTGCGCACGCTTGACAGAATTGAATTAAAACAAATACCGGAAGTGACATTTCTGTCTGTGTGTGACATAATTTCCTTAATTCCTTTACTTAGTTGTCCATCTATGCCTTTAAGAGATTAGTTGATTTGCATACAGTTGATCATTATTTACTCTCATTTCATATATCATAACTGTTTCTTTCTTTCTTTCTTTCTTTCTTTCTTTCTTTCTTTCTTTCTTTCTTTGGCATTGAAACGCTTGTCGGGTACTGCTAGTTGGATATAGGCTGAATGAAATGTTGAGAAACACAATATTCACAAAGATTGTTGTTTTTGATTGATCAGTAATGTTGGGAACAATCCCTAGTGTGTTGTGAGTTATCTGCCTTACCATCAATCAGTAAATTAATGACCTGTGATATTTAGTTCCAGGCTTTACTTCAATTGAAATCAGTAAACTTAATAACCTCAAGACTGTGGCTACCCGAGGATGCAGCCACACCAGTGCGCCAACGGATTCTTCACCTAACGTTGACTCTTCCATCTTGACTGAAGCTGTAGAATATGTAAGTACTTCCTCCTTCTCGACTCTTCGAGACGGGTTGATGAAATGAATTTATATTAGATCATATGTGATTAGAAACAATACCGTCAAGTGGGGTAATAATTATCAATATTTCGTTTTTTTTATTTTTTTATTTCTGTCTGGCTGCGTGACTTAGCGGTAACGTTCTCGCTTGCTGGGCCCAAGGTTGCAGGTTCGTTTCCTGGCGCAGTCAGCTGGTATTTGAGGGTGCGCAAATGCGAGGGAGCCGTGTCAGTAGGTGTACTGGCACGTTAAAGATCCCGTTCAGGGCAAAATTCCGGCACCCCGGCGTCTCTCAAAGCCACAGTGGTTAAAAGGGACGTAAAACCAATGACATTATTATTATTATTATTATATTAATGTATTTCTAACATTGTACATAATGTATTCCGTATCAATTTATACTTTTCAGTCGACCAGCACGCTGTTGCCCAATTAGATTAGGCGGGGTAACTATATATATATAATACACATTGCTGAGAAAAATTATTGCCTCAGTATCATCAACATTATCAGATTAGTTAAGAGTAGTTACACATTTCATCAAGAGACCAGATATCGCGTGCAGGTCAAGACAGGAAGATGTGCTCATTATTCAGGTGCAAGCTAGTCAAATGTGAACATCTTTGTGACGACTGGGCCTGAAAAGGATACTCTAACGGCCAAGTACTCATAACCTTAAATAGAAATCAGTGCGCATGCTCTAATTTTATTTGATGTTGTGATGCTTAACTATTTACACATGCATTATATTCAAACGGAGATCGCAAACATATAACACAATACCATAGAATATAAGTAAACTTTTCAAATAACGAGATTCACTGCGAATCATAAATATTAACATTAACAAGACAAGATATACAAATTATAGCAAAATATATTTCTAAATATTGGATAAATTAAAATTTAACTGTAATGATCAGGATCTGATGATGGCCGAGAGACGGTCGAAACGCTTACCGGTAATCCTAAAATTCTTCCTTTATCATGTAATTTATTTCGTAAAGTATGGCATATGTATATAGTTACCCCACCTAATATAAATGAGCGAAAGCGTGTTAACCGGCTGAAAAGAATAAATTGATAGAGACCTGTTTTATTTAATACAGTTCACTTGCCCAATCATGGGTTATATTAAACATCATCATTATCTCACTTTCACTGGCAGAAAACTGTGGGAGCATGAGCTGAGTAACTTCGTTACGAAACTAGTGGAGTCGGCTGTAATTTATGCTTTGCAGACCTGGAAAGAGATTCTTCTAGGACATAAGGGCATGACTGTGATGGATCACCGTGCGTTATAATTTATGTTAAAATCAATCCTCTCAAGTGAATGGATTACACGCTGGACCCTATTCTTACAACAATTTGATGCAGAGGTCGTTCATAGACCAAGGAAACATAATATTCTAGCAGATGTCCTGAGCAGAAATCCCTGTGAAGAAATTGCAATGCACCGGATAGAGTTAATCCGGGACGATCAGGAAACCTGGTTGAGAGAGTGATGGTCAAAATTGGGAAGTTCTGCCAAATGTATTGTCACGAACAGCATTATAAATTGATGGAGGTAGATCCTGTGATTGAACGTTGTTTGAATTCCACAACGCATGAGAGTACTACGCAGATCCCATATGTTCTACACCATGGACGGAAACCTAGCTGGCCATGGCATAATATCATACAGGCGCCACCGGAACTGGAGCTGTCTGCGCAAAGAAGAAACGAACTATCCCGGGAAAGAATGCAATTCCAAGCTCAAAAACGTTAGAGAAGAAATATTGGTCGTCGAGTTTGTGAACTATTTCAAGTTGGTGACATATTTCTGATTCGCAAGCCTATTACATCGAACTTACCCCTTAGAGTGTATGGGAAATCTGCTCGCCCATTTTATGGCCCTCATAGGATAGGCCAAGCCTTGGACAGCAATTGCTAACGAGTTGTAATCAATGTCACGTACGCACTTATTGGGAAATACAATGTCGCAAATTAAGTATTATATGCCAACTCACTAGGAGTCAACATAGTCAACAGATCGTCCACATGGATTTGTTTTGATTTTATGTAAACGAAAATATAAGCTCTGTAATATCGCTTATATTTTCCGAGGCCTGGGGAGATATGTAACTGATTTGATTCGGGCAAACACCCAGCATTTTGAGTATTTTGTACAGTAAGGACAGTCTGATGTCAGGTGCGACTTATCACGTCAATTTCCGGCTTACCATCCCTGCAAGCGGCATGGCCCAATGGGAAATGATTATTTGAGTCATGTGTGATGGGCGCAGTGTGGATAGAAATATTTAAGATTAACGGCCATCGTATATTTTGCTTCCTCATGCACGTGACTAGTGTAAATATGGCCTATATTGGAATCTTTATGCACAAATGAGATGGAGAAGAAATTAGGATTCTGCATTTGTTATTTTATGGAGACACTTCTCGATGCGACCAGCACTGTAGGGGTGAGAGCTCCAAATTTTCTCCCACCCCAAACACCCCTTGTGACAAGTAGTCGAATAGTTGTCGTCCCGCAGGAGGCATAGCAGCTAGTACCAATTGTGTCGTCGTCCTGCTTGAGGCACAGTAGGCAGTTGAATCGTCGTCGCGCTGCGTGAGACATGCGGTAGCACGAAGTTGCGTGAAGGCTTCGCGTTAGGCGAGTGGTTGAATATGTGAATAGAGGATCAAAGGCCTCACGTGAGTGAAATAGTAGATTATACAAGTGAGTGCGGTTATTCAAAGGTGACATTAGAAGATTAAAAATCACGTCAGTAGGATACGAGTATTTACGTGGAATTGGACTGTCGATCTGCTTAAAGGCGACGAGTAGTCACTATAAGGCAACAAGGGTTATTATTTTATACTGTCACGTAAATTTTATCGACCAATTGTATCCATTATATAGCTTTGGGGCTATTAGGTCGAGTGGAATTTTAAAAGCCGATGTTTTGAGACAACTGCTTTTCCCTTTATCAAGGGTTGTCAAGAAAGAAAGTAAGAAAAAAAAGAAAGAAAGAGTAAACATTGGCATATAGCTTCCATAGATAAATGGAATAAGATAGGAAGCCATGTCGGAACAAATAGTTACTCAATGACCTCCTGAGACCAAGAGGATGTTGGTAATGAAACTATTGAGGGCAGCCATGATTTACTCAAGGGATAACCATCACCTCTAAAGTTGTGTGCTTGTATACTTATTTCAATCGCCTCCCGAATCATACGAGTTGTGAAATGTTTCTCCATGCAGATGACAGATGTTTCATCAAAAAGAATTCGATGGTCATTATGTATGGCATGTTCAGCCACAGCAGACTTCTCTGGTTGACAAAGACGTAAATGCCTACGATGTTCATTGACCCTTGTTGTGATTCTCCTACATGTCTGTCCAATATATACGTAACCACGTACCAATATTTGTATGGGTGGGTTTACGGTAAGCGGTGTGTCCCTGGTTGCCGTCAGCCTGAGACGCGAGCCAACCAAACAGCTGTTGTGGTGGTGCAGAAATCCAGCCGACATTCAATACGTAAAGAGTCACGCCACTTTGCGTGAGAGACCCGGTCTAAATATCATAACTTCATGTACATTGGAAGGTTCTTTCGAACTTAATGATAATGTCGCAGGCACGTTTGAACTGTGGTGAAATTAAAGACTTGAAATTGGACAAGAAGGCGAAGGTTGCCAGTGACAAAATGGCACATTAAATCCAGAGGGACCGAAATGGTGGAGATGATGGTCAGAAACCATGACCCATGACGTCGAGGGAACCGGATGCCGCCACAGGTGACGAGGAACTGGATGCCACCGCCCAAAGAAATGGATGCCGCCACCCAGGGACGTTGGAGACCGCCGCCGCTGGTGACGGGGAGAACAGATGCCGCCGCCCAGGGACGTTGTAAACCAGCGCCGCTGGTGACGGGGAGAATAGATGCCGCCGCCCAGGGACGTTGTAAACCAGCGCCGCTGGTGATGGGGAGAATAGATGCCGCCGCCCAGGGACGTTGGAAACCGCCGCAGCTAGTGACGGGGAGAATAGATGCCGCCGCCCAGGGACGTTGGAAACCACCGGCACTGATGACGAGGAGAATAGATGCCGCCGCCCAGGGACGTTGGAAACCGCCGCCTCTGGTGATGGGGAGAATAGATGCCGCCGCCCAGGGACGTTGTAAACCAGCGCCGCTGGTGACGGGGAGAATAGATGCCACCGCCCAAGGACGTTGGAAACTACCGCCGCTGGTGACGGGAAGAATAGATGCCGCCGCCCAGGGACGTTGGAAACTACCGCCGCTGGTGACGGGGAGAATAGATGCCGCCGCCCAGGGACGTTGTAAACTACCACCGCTGGTGACGAGGAGGATTGATAACATCTTGAAGACGCCCAAAGTAAGATGCAAATTTCTGTTCTTTACTTCATGAGAACTTAGAGCCACGTCGTATAGCCATGCATTTTTATGTCCACTTTAGAATAGGACTTGAGCCTGTTTTCAACACTGATAAATGGGTTTCTAGATTATGAACTTTATTTGATTGGATGAATATTATTGGAATAAATTGGAGGTGATATGTTTTCTTTGAAGTTGAACATGATGGTTCATGATTACGTCGGTAGACTGATTATTTGATGGTATTGAAGTGATAGAAGCCATTTTTCAGTGTTGCCTAATTCTATTAAAGAAAGCTTTTCAGTCGGTCAACACAAATTGTGCACAATTACATTAGGCGGGAAATAAGTTTTTACATAAAATACGAAGACATTCGCCATTAAAATCCGTATTGATAGAAGTTAATCAACCATTCAAATAATACGCCAAATCAATACTCAATTTATATATAATTCTATATATATAGGACATGTTTCGGCCTTCAATGAGGCCATCTTCAGCTAAACAAGAATCAATTAAGAATTAAGCTAAAGTATTATAAAAGTACTTAAATCGAATAAGAAAAGAAATATTAATGTTAAAATTGAATTAAATGAATCACTATTTAAATGGATATCCTTACAAATAAAATTAAATAAAATGAAAATAAAATACTTGTCATTTTTCTTCAAAATGTAGTTAAAAACGAGAAAATGTTATTGGCGAATGTAAACAAATATTAAACAATATAATAATTCTTATCAAAATAATACACTTAAAATAATTTAAAAATAAAGTTCTGTAACCAATAATTAATATAGATCAGTGAAATTGAATGAGCACATAGTTAAATGCTTAAATGAATAAGTAAATCTTCTATCTTCTTAATTTATTCTTTTTTAGCTGAAGATGGCCTCATTGAAGGCCGAAACATGTCCTATGTATATAGAATTATATATAAATTGAATATTGATTTGGCTTATTACTTGAATAGTTGATTAAGTATTTACATACCCTACAAACTAACACGCTTTTATGTACAAATACCTACTTAATTGGATAACATGTTTCGAAATTTGGGTTGACCGACTGAAAAGCACTCTTTAATATAATTTGATGGTATGCCAAAGGTGATGTCGGAGGTGAATGGTAACGGGACTTGATGTCCAGATAAAATCACCATGTTATGTTAAGAGAGGAATTACTGTGGTTTAATTGCATATAGTGCATCATTAGATGACACATATTTTTGAATAATGGCATTCCACCAAACCAAGAGTTTGGGTGTAAAGGTTCGCAGCATAGCGTATGGCTGACGAAAAGAGATTGTTAGGATTTGGTCCACAATCTTAATATGAGTCTTACAAATATTTCTGATGTTTATGGGCATACTTGAATTGAGCAAGGTGGTATTAGAGATATTCTGTTCTACTATAAGGTGATTCAGATTCTCACACATGACACGAGATGGAATGGCTTCAATATGAATGTGAATGTTCAATAAATGGAAATAAGAGCTATCAAGTAGCCATACTATAAATCCTATTATTTAGAACTGGAGGTTTCAATCAAATAATTTAATAAGAGTAATTGGAAGTAGCGAGGATCTAGGTTTGTGGAATTATCAGAGCGAAATAATCGAAGATGTGGAATTTTATGAGTTTAATGTAGGAATATGATCCGATGACTGATTAAATGGAGTCGCATCGGACGGACTTAAATAATTGTAAATAATTCATAACATTTGTATTGCTTAGTTAACGTTATGGTCAGATGAGGGAGATTATGCCAAATAGTTGTATAAATTTAAATGATTGAATATGTTATGGAATTTTCTTTTCTATGATACCACCGTGAATGAATTGAGTGACTAGTGGGTAGCTGGTGACTTTTATTTGTGTGTGCGCCTATTTTATTTTATTTTATATTATTTTCTTGCCTGGCGATGTCCCTTGTCCATATACCTATTAGGACATCCACGAGTACGAAAAAGAAATATTTTAAATCAGTTTGTTTTCAGGGACTCTTTTTCTTACGGATTCTTATCCCAACGTAATTCTTGAACAATCGTGGGAGTTAGGCTAGAGTCACTCTTCCTCGTCAATGACCAAATAATGGTTCAATGTTGTGTTTACCTTATATTTTTCCTGGATTCTTATTTCTTGTCAATGGTTATCTTAATTAGTGTATGGGGATTTTGGTTCACCGAGCCCTTCTTACCCCAACCCATTAACGACCCGATATACTTTGTCTCTTTCGCCTCAAGCAATTGATTGTTTTCTTTATTACAAACCAAGGTCTACACACTAATTGTTTTTTCTTATCGCTCTCTTGCCGTTTATTCTGATGGAGCTGGGATGTGAGCCGGGCCACCACCTGCCCCATTGGAAAAACGGGCACAATACCAAACAAGAAGTAGAACTGAAAATGTATCTGTACTCTTCAAACCAAATCTAACTATTGCTAAGCGTAATTTTCTATACTTTATTCCTAAATTGTACAGTATCCTTCCTAAAACCATAAAAGAGCTGTTATATAAATCTACAAATTTTATACTTTGTACCCGGATCGTTCACACGTCCGTGACATTGTTGACATCATTATTATAAAGAAGAGATGTTGATTTATTTGTGTGAGGGAATGGCTGATATTTTGAATAGCGCGCGGCAGGAGACTCAGAGTACTGAGGGAAGCTTGCATAGCAGGAGCGAGTGACGTGAGTTTGTTACGTGGAGCCCGTATACGTCACGAGAAAAAAATTCTGGATTTTCCTTTAGGAGAATAGATGGACGATAGAAAAGTAGTACAGTTTACTGGCAATTACAAGAGAAGTAATTTGAGCTATCAAGCATTAAAATCGGTCCAGTAGAAGCCGAGATACGAGATGGAAGTTTCTGGAAGTTTTGACAGCTGGACTATATAAGGAGGATTTCAAGACAGATTGTATTCCAACGAAGCATTTGCTCAGGTGCGGAGCTACGCAACGTGAAAGTACGAGTATACACGCCGAGATTCTGACCGTCGAAGGACTTAGTCGCTGAACTAGTGGTCAGTAGGACTTAGTTTCTGTTCGGGTGAACGAACATAGCTTGTGGCAGCGAAAGGACTTAGAATATCAACTGACTTTCAGGTCAAATATTCTAACCGGTCAGGTGATGGTAGTGTCGAAAAACCATTCACAGAATTTAGCCTACAGAGTGATGTATATCTTGTGGTGACAATACATCCGGCACTTCAAATTTCATCAGGAATAATTTATTCATCAGTTCGTTTTATGCAGCTAATGGGTGTTCCTATCTTAGCGTGCAAACGAAACCACATTTTTCGAATATGAGACTTATTCTCAATATTACAAGAGTACTGTACCAGTCTATGACTGCACAATATTTCATCATGTTATACTGTGCTGATGATGACGGGGAGTTGTTTCGAACGAGTGACTTTGAATATCAATATGCGCCGTTAAATTACTCGAAGGATAGGTAGGACATGGAGACGGATGAAGTTATACGGATACAGCAGATGGCCATGGAAGGACACTATTGGGATAGTGTACACCAAAGGACACGCTCTTCCTGCACATCAAGAATGAAGTAAGACAACCATTCATGTACTATCCACTAGCCTATAGTATTAGAGAATTTCATATTTAACACAGTCACGATAAGAAATCAACACAATTTTCATCGTAACTAGAACGTCTATTGTATTTGTCAGCATGACAAATGGAGCATGCTGTCTGACAATTTATTATTCTATTTTCGATTTTTGTCAGGACAGACAGTTAGTTCATGTGTTCCGACATGAAATGTTTCAGTTATTCCAAGGGATAGGAGTACTTTTTCTTTAACTCTTATTTTTGAGAGGAGACGTAATTACAACTTGGATTATTTAAATGATTTGATTTATTTAATAATAAACAACTGTGAAGTAAATAAGTTAATAATATTATAAATATAACTACACCATTTAACGTTATAAATAAATAATTCAGAGAGTGATAGCACCAAACATTAGGAATTAAATTAAATTGTTAATTGTAATTAAATAGTATTGCATTAATAATCAGAAAGTGAGATGTTATTAATAATCATTTGCAGATAGGATTTAAATATTTATTTATTGAGGAAATAGGGCGATAATAATCATTCAGACGTTGATGATGCCTAAATATTTTTCAGTATTAATAATAATAATAATAATAATAATAATAATAATAATAATTTGTGGAATAATAATAATAATTTATTGGAAGAATTTAAATAGTTTGTGGAAAAATAATAATAATAATTTGTGGATAAATGTAATTAATCGGAAGGATTTAAATAAAATAACTTTGTTTATTTTTGGAATAAAAGTTTGTATTTACAAATAAATTTAAATGAGTTTATGGATGAAGAAAGTAAAATAGTAAGATTTTGAGCTCAGAAATATTTTTCAAAAGCACTTAAAAATATTCAGCTGAAGAGAACGGAAGCGGCAGGTATTAAATGCATAAATTAGGGAGAGTTTATGTAGATGGGAGGCAAGGAAAGATTGACCAGATTTAAATACATCTTTATATTGGTAAAATAAAACTGAAGAATGCAGTATAGTAATTATGACAGAATATCACAGAAAAAAATATATGATTAAAAGAAAATGATGTTGAGTGGTGAGGTTTAATGGAGTCAAATAATAATGTGATGATTTTAGTGTGCGTTTGGCGACACTTAAAGTTGTGGAGACCTAGGGGGTCATCCAAAAGGGCATTTGTTCCCGTAGTTGTGGGCACACAAGGATGTGCGTGTGTTATTAAAGAGCATGTGGGCTCAATTTGTAAAAGAAGGGTTAGGCAATGGTGACCGGGGCCATCTACATGTCAAATCTCATTTTACTGTCGATTCAATTTTTTTTTTCTGGATCAACTCGAATTTCAAATAGTATGCCTAAATAATTGAAGAACATGAGTTTAGATTTGATGAACCTGACCGAGAAAAAAAAATTAATGAGAAGTGCAAATGCAATAAAATAAAATAAAAATAAATAATTAATTAAATTTTTATTTTGTGCTTGGAATAATAATAATAATAACAACAATGGAAATGAGCAAATTAAATATTCACAATATGAGAGAATGAGAAACTTGTTATAAATAAAGTGATGGAAAATTTTGGAAATTAAATAATAATAATAATAAAAATAAATTTATGATTTTTTTTGTGAGATAATATGTAAATTTTCTGAATGATAGAAAAATTTGGTGAAAGAGATAATGTTTTAATCCACCAATAGTGGATAGCCACAATTTTTATTGTTAACAACAATTTTTGCTAACAATCATGACAGATGAATACAATTTAAATTTTGATGACATTGAAACAAATGAATGTGAGAAAAGAATAAGATTCATTTTTCAAATTATTATGAAAAGTTTATAAACAAATCTTTACAAACAAACATTAACATTCGACTTTATGTCAGCCGAATTTTGATATTGTTATTATGCTACAACGAAACAGTGATATAATAATTTTTCCAAATAATTCAAATTTTGGAACAACATCGAAATAATCAAGTGACTATTTTTTCGAAATATCTTACAACAAATACTTGAACATTCAAATACAATTTTTCGAAAAGTGAACTACAAACATGTAAATAAAAGGGATCACTCGGAACTCTTTATTGAACAGTGATTACCCAGTGTAAATATTTGAAAATTATTTTTTCGTTTGATATCAGAATGGACTAATGAATTTTCCGATTATCAAGTCTGCAACGTTAGAATCTAATTTTAGGGACTGTTGATTTCTCATGTGTGATGTGTCTTATTTGTGTTGGAGGCTTTTGCCAGTCAATTAATATTTTATCTATAAATAAATTGAGATTTTAAGAAATGAGCTACTTCCAAAATACTTTCTTTCCTTACTTTATTTGTGAATTACCGAGATCAGGGATGCCAGATTAGACCCAAGTATTCACCTAGATAGACCCTGAGATAGATTTTCTCGTGCTAATCTGATTTCGGTATTTCACTAAATGTGGTCTTTGGATTTCGGTCCAAACGGGCACAACGTAACGCGAAGATATTCGTTCGAGAGAGTTAACATGCCATTGAAGATATAGTCAATTAGCTTAATCTATAAATTAACATTACCACTATTTCTACTTCTCTATTGTTTTACAAGGTAACCTAGTACTATGTGTACGTAGCCATAATATACCACCCATAAAGCTTTGCCTTCTGTGGTATAGTTCACGTCTTGCCTTACTCTGCTGAATTTGATATTCATCGCAAAGATTCAAAAATGTACATTTTTGACTACGCCGTTTACTTACTGAGCCCGTTGGGACCGAGATCCAAAGACCACATTTTGTAAAATACCGAAATCAGTTCAGCACGAGAAAATCTATCTCAGAGTCTATCTAGGCGAATATTAGGTCTATAACTGGCATTCCTGATATCGGTAATCCACAAGTAAGGTAGGGAGAGAAATTATTTGAAAATAGAACACTTCTTAAAAATCTCAATTTATTTATAATTTAAAATTTGAAATTGATTGGTAAAACCCCTCAAAACACAAATATACTCACACATAAAAATCAACATTCCCTATAAACACCCTTAAACATCGCTGATTTGATACCCAGAAAATTAATAGTCCATTCTGGTATCAACAAAAACGAAAATAATCTTATATTTACACTTAGGTAATCACGATTCAATTAAGAGTTCCAATGATCCCTCTAATTACATTTTTGCAGTTTCACTTTCACGAAGATTTGTTTTGAATGTTTAAAAATTTTCACTTTGTTAATTCGATGATGTTTCCCAAAAAATATATTGGAAAAAAGTATTTCACTTGTTTCATTGAAGTTTTACATCAACCTCATATCAATATTCGGCTAACATAAAGTCGAATGTTAATATTGTTGTGTCTCTGAAATTTTTGTTTCCAAGAACAAAAATTGTTTATAAATTTTCACTATTTTAATAATGATGTGAAAATTAAATCTTTTTTTTTCATTTCCAAATGTTTCATCTGAACAAGATTTTAAATTTACTCATTTCTAAATTTCTTATAAACAATAGCATAAATTGTTGTTAACAATATAAATTGTTGTGATCTACTATCAGTAGATTAAATCATTTTTACTTTCTACAAAAACCTTAAAGTTTCAGAATTACTAATGATTTTTAAATCCATAAGACGTGAACTTTCGGTTAATCTGTCAAGAGCTTTGGAATGTTCTTCAATCTTTTCTTCCAAAGGCTCTCTCAAAGATTCGGTGCTAACACTTAATATGTCCTCAAAATGTTTAGAGTTCTCTGAATGTTTACTATCGATGTCTGATTTAAGTGAATTTGAATTCTCTGACAACTTTTCAGATAATTTATATTCTAAAGATTTAGAATTTTCATTTAATTTGAATTCTAGTGAGTCTGATTTTTCAGATAATTTAGATTCAAATGATTCATTTAATTTAGTTTCTAGCGAGTCTGATTTTTCAGATAATCTATCTTCTAATGCTTTAGAATTTTCATTTAATTTAACTTCTATTCTACTTTCCAAATATTTAGAATTTTCTTGGATTTGTTTTTCCAAACTTTTGGAATTTTCCAATAACATGCTCTCCAATTGAGTCGCCTTCTCGATGTTCTGCTTATTGTCTGACTCCATTCGAGCCAACACCTCCAACACTTTAGCCATTATATTCAATGAGAAAGACAGGATAGGTATTCTATGGATAAACGAAGCCTTAATATTAAACATATACTAGCCCAATAGCATTTGAGAATTCACAATAAATTGAGATCTACCCTGTGTCGATGTCTAATGGGAAAAATCTCTACTCATTTAAATTTACTTTCAACCAACAACAAATATTATGCAAAGTTCAAAAATCCTCATTCTGGATAATATAAGTGTGTTTTTTCATCTAACCAAAAACAAACTCCCAATTCTAACGTTTATATAAAAATATTTAATTTAATAAAACTCCCTTAATAATTACTTGATTCACATACGAAACAAAGTTGTCACAAAAGAAAATTCAAATTACTTATTCCAAAAATGCAAGCTTTACTATGTCCTCAAAACAGGAACTTAACAATCTCCCTTAATTCAAAAAAAATTACTGGATTTTTGTCAATTGTCGAAACAAGTGGCAAAATTCTCAAGTCTACTCAAATGCCTATTCGAAAAACAAGTTCGAAAGACCCATTCGATCCCCTTAGTACGGGCGCCAAACTTCTCTTCTCTACCTTATGTGCCCGTTTGGACCGAGATCCAAAGACCACATTTTGTAAAATACCGAAATCAAGTCAGCACGAGAAAATCTATCTCAGGGTCTATCTAGGCGAATATTAGGTCTATAACTGGCATCCCTGATATCGGTAATTCACAAGTAAGGTAGGGAGAGAAATTATTTGAAAATAGCACACTTCTTAAAAATGTCAATTTATTTATAATTTAAAATTTGAAATTGATTGGTAAAAACCCTCAACACAAATACACGCACACATAAAAAATCAACATTCCCTATAAACACCCTTAAACTTCGCTGAATTGATACCCAGAAAATTAATAGTCCATTCTCGTATCAACGAAAATAATCTAATATTTACACTTAGGTAATCACGATTCAATTAAGAGTTCCAATGATCCCTCTATTTACATTTTTGCAGTTTCACTTTCAGGAAGATTTGTTTTGATTGTTCAAGTACACGTTGAATTGTTGTTTCAAAATTTTCACTTGGTTAATTCGATGATGTTTCCAAAAAAAATGGAAAAAATTATTTCACTTGTTTCATTGAGGTCTTACATCAACCTCATATCAATATTCGGCTAACATAAAGTCGAATGTTAATATTGTTGTGTCTCTAAAATTTTTGTTTCCAAGAACAAAAATTGTTTATAAATTTTCACCATTTTAATAATGATGTGAAAAATAAAACTTTTCTTTTCCATTTCCAAATGTTTCATCTGAACAAGATTTTAAATTTACTCATTTCAAAATTTGTTATAAACAATAGCATACATTGTTGTTAACAATATAAATTGTTGTGTTCTACTATCAGTAGATTAAATCATTTTTACTTCCTACAAAACGTTTCTCACTTTCAGATAATCTTTAATTAATATTTTTTTCTCCGTCAGGTTCATCAAATCTAAACTCATATGTGATTCAGTTCTCTAGGCATTAAGTTGGAAATTTAGATTGATCCAGGTAAAATTTAATATACAGATCTACAGATTCTGGAATTTGACTAGAATATGGGGCGGTCAACTTGCCTTACCCTTCTTTTACAACTGAGAGCCCACACGCTCTCTTAAACACTTCAAATGACACACGCACATCTACATGTGCTCATAACTACGGGAACAAATGCCCTCTTGGATGACCCCTTTGCCTCCACTCAAACTCAAGTGTCGACAATCCTAGTCTCACCCTAAAATCATCATATTTGACTTCAAATATATTTTTCACAAAACATTATTTTTATGTATATTTTGTATTGTAATATTCTGTCTTACAACTTAACTGTGATCTAAAATTTAATTTTTCCAATGAAAAGATGTGATTATTCCTGGTCAACTTTCCCTTGCCACCATTTTACATATTCTCACCCTAAATTTATACATTTTAAAACCTGCCGCTTTATTCTTTCCCTCATTTAATATTTGTATTGCTTTTGGAAAATTTACTACTCTCAAATTCTTGGTATTCCACTTCATTCATAAACTTATTTAAACCTGTTAATAAATACAAACTTATATTCCAAAAATAAACAAAAGTTATTATATCAAACTCTTCCAATTATTGAAATCCTTCCATGAATGTATTATTATATTACTGGCAAAATATATGATTTAGGTATTGTTGCTTCTCTACATCATCAGAAATGATTATTATTTCCCTATTTCATCCATAAATAAATAAATGTTCAAATCCTCATCACCAATTATTTATAACACTCTCTTTCTGATTATTAATTCAACAATTTTTAATCACGATCAACAATTTAATTTAATTTATAAATGTGGTGCTGTCACCTCCCAAAATAAATTATATATAAATTTAAATGGTGTATTCCTAGTTTCAATATTATTAGTTTATTTATTCCACAGTGATTTATTATTATTAAATAATGAAAATGAAAATCCACAGCCTGCTTCCAGTCTCCGACCGGGTCAGGAAGGGAATGAATGAATGAATGAAGCCCCCATCTAGCGGCGAGGATACGGACTGTGCCGACTGCCGAGTCCTGACGCACTCCTCTGGGACAATGATTAAATGAATGACAGATGAAATGAAATGATAGTCGAGAGTGTTGCTGGAATGAAATTTTTGACAGGGAAAACCGGAGTACCCGGAGAAAAACCTGTCTTCCTCCGTTTTTTCCAGCACAGATCTCACATGGATTGACCGGGATTTGAACCACGGACCCAGCGGTGAGAGGCCAGCGTGCTGCCGCCTAACCCACGGAGGCTTTTTAAATAATAAATAAAATTATTTAAATAATCCAAGTTATAATCGAGCCTCTAATAAGAGTTTTAGAAAAAATATTCCTATCCCTTGAAAATAAATTAAATATTTCATGTCGAAACACATGAATACGACTGTTTCTTGACAAAGTAGCAAAATAGAAAAATAAATTGTCGGACTTCAATATCGCTCCATTTGTCATCCTGGACAAATATAATAGACGTTCTCATAACGATGATGGTGTTGATTTCTTATTGTGACCGTATAAAATGGGATTCTCAAATACTACATTAGGCTAGTGAATAATACGTGTAGAGTTGGCTTACTTCATGCTTGATGTGATGGTAATGCGTGTCCTTCGGCGTTCACTATTTCCATAGCGTCCTCCCATGGTCATCTGCGATTCCATATCAGCTTCGTTCGCTTCCATATCACACCTACCCTCGTGTAGTTTTAACGGTGCAAGTCGGTGATTAACACAACGCGTTCATTAACACTCCCGTTGTATTCGGTAAAATTTGACATGTCGAAATGTTGTAAAATTTTATACTGTTCGAATACTTTCTTCAAGTTCGACACAAGAACAAGTTCTATAACCGAAAATTGCTGTTTCATTCGCATTGCTATCACAGGAACACCTGTCAGATCCGTGAAATGAACTATAAATGCAATGTCTTTCTGGTATTAATAAAGTGCCTGATATTCAGTTTCACCACAAGAAGCATACTGTTTGTAGGCTGAACTTCGTCAATGGTATTACAAAAATCACCATGACTTTACCAGTAGAATAAATTGACCATAATGTCGTCCAATATTCTAAGAATTCGATGATATAAGTGTTCGTTCACTGAACATAAACAAAGACCACGGACAGCTCGTCCCGCAACTAAGTGTTTCGGCGATTATAAATACGACGTAACCACTCGTTCACGATGTAGCATTGATGTGCACTAGAGCAGTTGCTCTGATGAAGTACATGCCTTCCCTGAATTCCTGCCTCCTTTTATACTCCCAGTGGTAGAACTTCTAGAAACTTCGATTCCGTATCTCAGCCCCTGCTGAACGGATTTTCTTGCTTGATAGCTCTATTTCCATCAAATTCAATTTCCAGAAAACTGTGCTACTTTTCTAAGTTCTATTCCATCGTCTAGAGGAAATTCTAGAACTTATTTCTGTTACGCAGGCCAGTGAGCACGTCACAAATCCACGTCACTCGCCCCTACGTCTTATACCTCCCTCAACACTCGAAGTCTCCAAGCGCGCTATTCAAAAGTCCGCCGTTCCATCGCCAATATAGACCAACGTCTCTTCTTCATAATAATGACGTCATCATGTCACGGACAAGTCAACGATCCGGGTACATTAAACAATAAGAAGAAATAGACTTAACTTACTATATGATGATGAATGTACATATTTATTATAACGGGACTTTCTAGCGATCAAGAGAACTGGTATAATTGTACAGTGTTGTAGTGACAAGGACTATGTCTTTAAGTCATAGCCTACTCTATGTGTACCGGTATGTGTTAATACTTATAAATCTATATACCGTATGTATTTATGTTCTTGTACAGTGTTGCTGGATGTTATATTGCTTATTTCATTACTACTACTACTACTACTAATAATAATAATAATAATAATAATAATAATAATAATAATAACTACAATCACAATATTGCCTCGTTTACCTTGGAAATGCGCATTACCCATTCCCGGCAGTACTGCCTCGTACTTTATTTACAACCAATGTAATGCACTCGTGTCCAAAAGTTACGCAAAATCACTAAACGAGGCCGTACCACCTGATAGGAATGTCAGACGTATTGCTGAGCAAACGGAAGCTGAATTACACACTAAATGTCACACAATTTGTCCAAACACCCAGTTTCAGAAAGGTTCTGATAGCTAAAGTACACCTTTGACAACTACTAACAAAACTTGGCATTGTTTTCCACAACAAAATATGCTGTTAATAGGGTGTATGGTTACCCCTAACGGCCACACATTCTCCGCAGCGACGTGGCATGCTCTCTATCAGATGGTCCAAGAGCTCTTGTGGCAGTCGATCCCATTCCTCCGAAAGGGCAATGCAAAGGTCTTGGAGGGTCCTTGGTGAAGGCTGACGGGATGCAATTCGTTTCCCCAATGCATCCCAGGCATGTTATATAGGATTCAGATCAGCAGACCTAGCTGGCCAGTCCATGTGATGAATGTGTTCCCCAGCCAAAAATGTATCCACCAGAGCAGCGTGGTGCGGTTGGGTATTAACGTCTATTCAAAGGAAGTCTGGACCAACCATACCTCTGAAGAGTCAAACATTTGGTCTCATTACCTCATCCCTGCATCTCCGAGCGTTCACAATCTCCCTGAGACCATCCATGAAGATGTGCAGGTCCGTATGGCAATTCAACATGATGCCGCCCCACACCATGACGCCACCACCACCATACTGATCCCGTTCCACGATGTTCCTGTGTTTGTATCGGCTACCCGGTTTTCTCCAGATTAATGTGCGACGGGAATCGTTCTGCAAACTGAAGTGGGATTCATCTGTGAAAAGCACATGCCTCCATTCATTCATGGTCCAGTTCCGACGTTGACAGCTCCACAGTAAACGGGCCTGTCTCTGTGCTAGAGTGAGCGGGACGCACACCGCTGGAAGTCTGGCAAACAGCCCTGCTGTTCTGAGCCTCCGGTACACAGTTTGCCGCGAAACGGCAACCCCTGAGACGGCTGCAAGCTCCGCTGACAATTGTATTGCAGGTGCACTCCGATTTCGTCGGGCGGTTAAGGCCAGATATCGGTCCTGCTGTGGGGTAGTTACTCTTGGTCGACCTGGTACTGGCCTACGACTAACACCTCCTGTGTCTCGAAATCGTCTCCAAAGCCAGGAAATGACACTTTGTGGATACGGCGACTTTGGTATGTGTCTGGCCTGCTTCCAGGCAGCAGAGTATTCTAAAAAGCAAAACGGGGTGTAAGTGCCGTCGTTGTGCCATTATGTTGTCACGTTCCGCACACTATAACAGGGCAAACACGAGTGAGGGAATATGGGGCGCAGGAATGGTTATGATTACCTTGCAGTTACGCCACTACTGTCGACTCGAGTTTGAAGGTTGTTTGTGAAGTAACCAATAGACCTACATAAAATCCAATACCATCAACATTTTCGTCCTTCTATTTTACGTTAGGTCATGTAGGTTTGGATTTTTATTTTATATTTTAATATTTTTTATCGCAGTTGGAACACAAAAAGTGCACGTTTTTAAGCGTGTTTCAACCATGCGTCACATTTAAGAATTATTATCTCAAAAACCCGGCATCAAATCGAATCCAAATTTTAACACAATATACATTGGAATGTTGTATAACTGGTTTATTAATTTCACAATTTTGTGTGTCCAAGAAACAAAGTTGTTATCATTGTTGTAAGGTAACTTTTTCACGGCTCGGGGTGGTTGGAAAATGTAGTCCTTGGTTGCGTTGTAATCGTTATACATCAAAATGTTATGCTGTATGACTGTGAAATACGTAAATTAATTCACTTATTTTATATCGGTTTGTATTTGTACGAGGAAATAACACATGGTTCACCAGCTAGCCGCTCCGGGAAAAGCTGTACAGCGTTGCTGAGATGGAGCCTATCACTTCCGAGCGAGACGCGCCATGATGCGTGTGGGCACCATTTCGGCAACGCTGTACAGCTTTTCCCGGAGCGGCTAGCTGGTGAACCATGTGTTATTTTCTCTTACAAATACAAACCGATATGAAATAAGTGAATTAATTTACGTATTTCACAGTCATACAGCATAACTTTTTGATGTATAACGATAACAACGCGACCAAGAACTACATTTTCCAACCACCCCGAGCCGAGAAAAAGTTACCTTACAAAAATGATAACAACTTTGTTTCTTGGATACACACAATTTTGAAATTAATAAACCAGTTATACAACATTCCAATGTATATTGTGTTAAAATTCGGATTCGATATAATGACGGGTTTTTGAGATAATAATTCTTAAATGTGACGCATGGTTGAAACACTTCGGCCGGGTTTGAACCCGTGAACCTGGGCATAGAAGCATAGCATGCTACCAATTACACTACCAAAGCCAAAGCCAAATAAACCAGTTATACAACATTCCAATGTATATTGTGTTAAAATTTGGATTCGATTTGATGCCGGGTTTTTGAGATAATAATTCTTAAATGTGACGCATGGTTGAAACACGCTTAAAAACGTGCACTTTTTGTGTTCCAACTGCGATAAAAAAATATTAAAATATAAAATAAAAAATCCAATCCTACATGACCTAACGTAAAATAGAACGACGAAAATGATGATGTTATTGGATTTTATGTAGGTCTATTGGTTACTTCACAAACAAACTTCAAACTCGAGTGCACATAATACTTTGGTCGACAGTAGTCAGAGCAGGAAATACTCCTTTCCTTTACAGAGTGAACACGTACGGTTGGTAGGTGCATATGTCGTGCGATTTGTGGTCTATTTCCTGGTGACCTGCTTATTCGTAACATTGCTTAACTTTTGGACAGCGGCTTTGGTAGTGTAATTGGTAGCATGCTGTGCTTCTATGCCCAGGGTCACGGGTTCAAACCCGGCCGAAGTCGTCGGATTTTTTCAGAGCTTTAAAAATCCCTCAGTATGCCTTCCTTCGGAGGGGAAGTAAAGCCGGCTATCCCATGTCATAGATTTATGGCATTAAGAAGAACCTTCCACTAACTACTCTTGTGTGAAGCCAAAATCCGTAGGTTAGAATTGATAACACTCTATTAGTTCAAAAGTTCGCCGCCAGGTGCTGACTGCAATGCCATCTAGTAGTCAAGTCCGCAAGCTAGGTGTTGTGGACGGTAGCATTTGGTGGCGCAACTAGGAACTACGGTACTTGAAATTAAAATCTGCAGTCCTTGCTTGAATTAAAACAGATAACACACACTAATACGGCGATCACAATTAACACCGGTTATCAGACAGATTCTACACACACCCAAAGTACACGGGGCTACATGACCGCGTTGTCGCATCCCCTAAACTAAGGAACCAACCAACGTATGGATACTAGTGTATTACACATGTTATTTTTAATATTATCATATTCATTAATCTAATTTCTACTTTTCAGGATCCCACCAGTTTTGCTGATACTGCTATACATCTTACATCATTCCCAAGAACTGATGATTCAACTGCTAGCATTGATATACCTCAGATGATTAACTTGAATTCGCCTCCATAACCTCCTCGTAGGTCTATGAAGAGACATAGTGCTAATATTATGAATTATGAGTTAATGAATGCCTTATAAATATTATTGCAACTTTTCAGTCAGACAACACAATAAGTCCCAATTACTGAAAAAATTACTTACGATTAATATTACAGTAGAAGGAATAGCATGGCCCCTATGTAGCACGAGTGCCAGATTTAATTGGTTAGAAAACACCGACGCATAAAATAGCACATTTGTATAGAATAAAATTATTTTGTATTTATATTTATCAATAAAATAATTTGTTTCGGTTTATAACGAGTTAATTGATGCTTGACAGTGGCTGTGCCTGTCGGAGCTGATTGACAATGACGTCATTATCTCCGAACTGAAACAACATTAAGAGATGGCGCATTAAAAATGATCCGCCATCATTATCAAAATTACATTTGTTTTTCATATTTATCATTTCCATTAATATTAGTTTGGTTTGCATCAAGTTTAGCAGAAAATAATCGAACCCCCTTTGATTTTGTTGAAGGAGAATTCGATTGGGTTAAGACAATGGCTCTTAACAATCAAAGATTGAAAGGTTTGAATTATGAGTTAATGAATGCCTTATAAATATTATTGCAACTTTTCAGTCAGACAACACAATAAGTCCCAATTACTGAAAAAATTACTTACGATTAATATAATTATATATCATACTAATATATAAAAATGAGATGGTGTGTGTCTGTCTATCTGTCTGTCTGTCTGTGTGTTACTCAAAACGCAAGAACCACTGGTCCGATGTAAATTAAATTTTGCATGGATGTAGCTGATTTACCATGGTTACATATAGGATACTTTTGATTTCGATATTTTGTACTATTAAAAAATGGCGACCTTTTTAGTGACGTCACTACACCCTTTGGTTTCAAAATTTCATATTTCCATATCAAGTAAAAAGAGAACGCTAAGAAATAGCAAACTTTTGATGGCACACACGAGCTTCAAAATTTAATTTCCTATCCTATAGGTCCTTATCACTTTTCGTGTATCACCAACGGTTAGCGAGTAAAACCCACATATGTGACGTCACTACACCCTTTGGTTTCAAAATTTCATATTTCCATTTCAAATAAAAAGAGAACGCTAAGAAATATCAAACTTTTGATGCATACACAAGATTTAACGTTTAATGTGCTATCCAAAAGGTCCTGATCAATTTTCGTGTATCTCCAACGGTTAGCGAGTAAAACCTAAATTTGTGCAATAAAACACGGTCAACACCGAGCGGTGCAGTATATCTCTACATACATAAAAATTAAAGTTTGTATGTTTTTTTCGCAATTTCCACGGAAATTTGAGTTATTTACGCGTTTCAGACTGTTTTATTATGGATGCGCGCGAAAATAATTTTTTGGTCTGTCTGTCTGTTTGTCTGTGGACAATTTTGTTCCCTTATAACTCGAGAACGGCTGGGTGTATCAACGTAAAAATTGGTACAGATATCCATCATAGGCACGACACTAATCATTGATGTAACCCTTCTCCGTACCTCTCATAAAAGAGGGCCTACCCCCCTAAAATCCATGCTGAAATAGGAGTAGAAGGACGAGACAAAGATCATTTTCAGACCCTCAATGTGAGAGACAAAACTCGGGTCCACATTTTAAGGCCCTAAAACCAACCGTTTTTGACATATTCCCAGAAAACTAATTTCATTTAATAAACTAATGAACGAATTCATGCCGGTAACCATTGCAACAGATTCTCAGAGGTGCATCTATTGCTGTAAGACGCAATGCAATTAGATTAATTACATTGGTGTGAAAGTTTGCAAACGGCTAGAAGGTTATCACGGAAAGAAATTAAGCTGTAAAATTCATCAATACGTTTAATGCGCTTAAGGGGTTCAAGGGGTACACTAGAATTTTTTCACGCGATTTACACCTGCGGGTGTGGTACGGCAGGTCTATTATATTCCTATCCCTATATTATATTATTATTATTAGTATTATATTATGGCGTACAACGAGGAGACAAAGCCCCTCGGTGCCAGAAACAAAACTTGGGGGCCTCGAAAACTACATTATAAGGCTCTAAAACCAACAGTATCTGAAATATTCCCAGAAAAATAATTTAATTTAATTCAACAAACTAATGAAGGAATGGAAATCGGTAACCATGATAACATTATCTCAAGGGGTGGCATCCAACTTTCCATCTATTTCTGTAAGAAGCAATGTCACTCCATTTATACCTTGCCACGGTGGGTGAGTGGATAGCGTGTTGGTCTACTAACCCCAAGATTGCAGGTTCACTCCTGGCCGTGGTAAGTGATTTTTGAAAGGCGGCAAAATACGACTCGCATGTCATACGATGTTGGCATGTCAAAGAACCCATTTGAATTCGGTAGGCCGTGTTCATAATGGCAAAATTAATCTCAGCAGTTTCCGCCAACACAAAGTTCCTCATTTCTCTACTAGAAAGTTCTATAGTGTTCAAGGAGCTTAGATATCTACCCTCCTTGACTTTCATAGTGATTCAAGGAACAACGAAATTTCGACATGCAAGCTACCCTCTAGGTGTCAAATTACGAAGCTTGCACCCGGCAACCGAGGCCATACGATATTATTATTAGGCTACTCCATTTATTACATTTCTGTGAAAGTTTGCAAATGGCTATAAGGTTATCACGGAACCAACGTAGACTGTATAACTCGTCAATGCAATTAAGGGGGTCAAGGGGTAACCTAGAATTTTTTCATGCAATTTCACGTGCGACATATAGTACAGAAAGTCTATTATATCTCCAAACAGTAACATTATTTTCAAAAATTCCTGAATTGAATCAGCATTTTTTGCGGCCTTTAGGAATTTGGGCCATTTGAGGCTAAAGAACCTGAATTTTCATGCACCACAAGCCTTTATAATTTATGAAAGAGGTCTTCCTGTGTATGGGGACCTAACACAACGTAGAGGGTCATTTTTATGTGAGGTGTATTGCGTTTCGTCTACAAGGCTTTCAAATCTATTTCACGTCAGGAAGTACACGTTAGGTGAATTTAGTTTGAGAGCACATTTTAACTAATCTTTTTTTTTTTTTGTCGACATACGGGTTCATCGTAAGGATGATTTTGTTTGATACTGTATGGTAGATATACCCATATTTGGATATCTGGGTGATATGTTGTAGACAATAGAATTGTCTTTCTGTGTATCTTTATGTACGCCTATAAATCGTGTTCGGATGCTTGGTGCATCGTAAAATTAGGTATGGTAAACATGAGTCAATACACCAATCATTTATAAAACTCCTCACCGTACTTTTCATACAGTAGAAGAGTGGATATAGGGAAAAACTTCTCAAAATACATGCTAAAATAGGCGAAATATAAAAATTATCCTAGAAGGACGATCAAAGCATATGTTGCGCTTCTCATTGTGAGACACAAAACTCGCGAGTCTTTAAGGGGTCTCCGAAAATCACATTTTAAGGCCCTTAAATTAACAGTGTGTGTGATATTCCCAGAAAACTAACTTCGTTCTGATAAACTTATGAGGGAATGACAAACCGCTAACCATTGCAACAGTAGCTCAATTGATAATGTGTGGTGTTAATATATAACACCGTTCGAAGAACGGGTACTTCTGCTAGTATTATATAAAACAAAGTGTCCTGACTGACTCACTGACTCATCATCGCCCAGCCAAAACTATTTAAGTTAGAAACATGAAATTTTGGGGATATGTTCGTTGTGTGTCGAAAGCGCCCACTAAGGAAGGATTATTGGATATTTAGGTTCTAAAGAGGTGTTAAGGGGGTAGACATCCATTTCATTGAATAACAATATCTCCCGATTGGTTTCATTGGGGGATGTGATACTCGGCATATAAACTCATCATTAGAAGACACATGTATGAGGGTTTTTCGATTTGGTGTATATTTTGAGGTGAAAGGGGTGAAAAGTGGGGGTTGAAGGATTCCTAACGGAGCATGTATCTCTTAAACGACATAGGCGAAGATATTGAAACTCAACGGAAAAAAATCAGCTTAAAAAATAAGTAAATAGGTGTTGGGCCGTTTTTTCTTAAATCCAATTTAAGGTGCACATGGGGAGGGGTGAAATTCTGGGGGGGCGGGGGAACAGGAAAGAAACTGTCCTAAGTGATTGACTGACTCACTCACTCTTCAAACTCAGGGGGGAAAACAGCGTATAAATAAGTAAAAAAAGGTGTTCGACCGGTTTCTTTTTTCATAAATCCAATTTAAGGGGTTCATGGGGAGGGGTTATATTCTGAAAAATAAATGAAAGAAAATGTCCTGACAGACTCACCCACTCATCATCGCCCAGCCAAAATTATTGAAGTTAGAAACATGACATTTTGGGGATATGTTCGTCGTACGTCAAAACCCTCCACCATGGAAGGATTTTTGGATATTCAGGTTCTAAAGGGGTCTTAAGGGGGGTTAAACCTGCATTTCATTGAATAACAATATCTCCCGATTAGTTTCATTGGGGGATGTGATACTCGGCATATAAACTCAACATTAAAAATTAGAAGACATGTGTCTGAGGGTTTTTCGATGTAGTGTATATTATGAGGTGAAAGGGGTGAAAAGTAGGGGTTGAAGGATTCCTAACGGAGCAAGTATCTTTTAAACGACAGAGGAAAAACGTATGAAACTCGGGGGTAAAAATCAGCTTAAAAAATAAGTAAATAGGTTTTCGACCGTTTCTTTTTCATAAATCCAATTTAAGGGGCCCATGGGGAGGGGTAAAAATCTGGGGGAAAAACGTCCACTAAGGGAGGATTCTTTGATATTCACTCATCATCTCCCAGCCAAACCTATTGCAGTTAGAAACATGAAATTTTGGGGATATGTTCGTTGTATGTCGAAAACGTCCACTAAGGAAGGAGTTTTTAATTCAGGTTCTAAAGGGGTGTTAAGGGTGGGGGGGGGGGATATACGTGCATTTCATTGAATAACAATATTTCACGAGTGGTTTCATTTGGGGATGTGATACTTGGCATATATACTAATCATTAAAAAATTAAGCAGGTACGTGTCTAATGTTTTTCCGAAGTGGTGTAAGGGGTGAAAAGTGGGGTTGAAGGATTCCTAACGGAGCGTGTATCCCTTAAAGGACATAGGCGAGAAGTTTGAAACTGAAGGGAAAATATCATGATGATGATGATAATTGTTGTTTTAAGGGGCCTAACATCTAGGTTATCGGCCCCTGAGGAAAATATCAGCTTAAAAATAAGTAAATAGGTGTTCGACCGCTTTTTCACAAATCCAATTTAAGGGGTGCATAGGGAGGGGTGAAATAAAGAAAAAAAAATAAAGTGTCTTAACTGACTGACTCACTCAACAAACTCAGGGAAAACCCAGCTTAAAAATAAGTAAATTGGTGTTCGACGTTTTTTCATAAATCCAATTTAAGGGGCCCATGGGGAGGGGTGAAATTCTGGTAGAGGAACGTCCACTAAGGAAGGATTTTTGGATATCCACTCATCATCGACCAGCCAAAACTATTTAAGATTGAAACTTGAAATTTTGGGGATATGTTCGTTGTATGCTGAAAACGTCCACTAAGGAAGGATTTTTGGATATTCAGGTTCTAAAGGGGTGTAAAGGGGGTAAACGAGCATTTCATTGCATAACAATATCTCACGAGTGGTTTCATTTGGATATTTATTTATTCTCGTATCAGAAACATACATTTTAAACATATAACACAGTTATTATATTGTCTTTGCTCAAAACTTGGCCACTTCCAGTGCACTCTCTGCTCCCCGACGAAGATCTCCTTCCGTGCAGGATGCTGGGCACAGTCGACAGTCATATGCTGAACAGTCTGGTCTTCTCCACAATCACATTGAATATCATCCTGGTCAATGTAACCCCATCTTGCCATATTAACCCTTGATATGCCTACTCTAGAGCGCAGTCTATTCAGGGACTTTCAAGTCGTCCATTCCTCGTCATAGCCAGGAGGTAGAGTTTCAGAAACATTTTCCCAACCAGGGGGAAGGTTGGTCGCAGCCCTCCACATTTGCATCCTAGCTTTTTCAGCACTGTAGGGCGTGGTGGCTCAGCGGTCTAGCTGTATGCCTCTCACCAAGGCGGTCCGGGTTCGATTCCCGGCCAATGCATGTGAGATTTTCGAAGTGAAATGCCATGTCCTGTGGTTCGGATTCCACGTAAGAAGGAGGTCCCGTGGCTCATGATCTCGAGATTAACGGTCACGTTAAACTACAAGTTTCCTTCCTTCCTTCCTTTTTCAGCAGTGGTTTTAAGTTCCTTTGATGTTCTAAGGAAACTCTTCCTCGACTTCAGTCGTGCGGCTGCGGTTCGTGTCCATATAGAGGACATGCTCCACTGTCTTTCGTTCCTTGTTCGCAGCTATTTCTCTTCGAACAGGGGGTGGTGCTATTCCTGCGAGGAGATAAAGCCATTCGACTGGAGTTGATTTCAAGCAACCTGTTATAATTCTGCCGGTATCGTTGAGAGCTACATCCACCTGTTTGGCATGTGTTGAATTATACCAAACAGGAGAAGCATACTTTGCTGCATACTTGCCATTGCAGAAGTTTGGATCGTTTCAGGTTGACTACCCCACTGTGATCCGACCAGTTTGCGTAGGAGATTCTTCCTGGAAGAAACTTTCGACTTGGAGATCATGCAGTGCTTCTTGAAATTAAGAGATCTGTCAAGTGTCACTCCTAGATATTTTGGAGACTCACAGTGTTCCAGTTCGACCCCTGACCATACGATCTTTAACTTGCGAGTTAAAGCACACACGTGTGTCTTTGAGGGGGTTGGCTTAAGCTGGTTTGTATTGTAGAACTGGAAATATCTTTAAGGGCATTCGTGAGGGTGTTCTCCACTTATTCAAAATCTGCGCTCTGAGTGGCTAGAGCAAGGCCATCAGCATACAGGAAACTTATGCTGTTCGGGGCTATAGGTTGGTCGTATTTGTATATATTAAACAGGATTGGAGCCAGTACACTTCCTTGCTGGAGGCCGTTTTTCTGTAGTCTCCATCGACTACGCTGTCCTTGAAAGTCGACGAAGAACCTGCGATTTTGCAAAAGAGTGGCAATGAGCCTGGTTAGGCTAAAATCCTTGGTGAGGTTGTAGACCTTGACTAATAGTATCTGATGGTTGACAGTATCATTAGCTGCTGATAAGTCGACAAATACCACTCCTGTCACCTTACGAGCTTCAAACCCATCTTCTATAAACTGTTTGAGATTTAGCAGTTGTCCAGTACAGCTTTTACCAGGACAAAATCCAGATTTCTGAGGTATAAGTAAGGGGTCAATTACAGGTGATAGGCGATTTAAAATCAATCTTTCCAGCAGTTTGTAGAGGTGACATAGTAGTGCAACTGGTCTAAAATTCTTTGGATTATTTCCTTCTTTGCCAGGTTTCAGCAAAGCGATCACTCGGCTCTTCCTCCATATCTTTGGAATTTGGCTTCTGCTCACACAGTTGTTGGAAAGTTGGAGAATCCATTTCTTTGTTGTTAAGCCAAAGTGCTCGGTCCGTATATCATCCAAGCCAGCTGATTTTCCATTTTTGCTCTGTTTGATAACCTTCTCTAATTCTTCCATGCTGACTGATGATGTGAGATCATTACTCTCCTCTTGCTCTTCTCTGTGCAATTTCGTTTTTTATTTTTATTTGTGGGATTTCCCGTTCAGCAGTAACTGATGTTCTATTTGATTGGCAGTGCTATTATGATGTGCAGTGGTCTTAGTTGGGTCATTGCTTAGACGTCTCAGAAGTCTCCATGCTTTATGACTGTCTTTTTTCAGATCCAAGTTTTCAATAAGTTTTATCCACTGATCCCTTTTTGTCTCCCTTATAGAAGAAATGAGCTTGTTTCCTGCTTCCACAGTTGCTTCACTGAAAGGATTTTCTTCAAATAAGTTGATATATTCTACTAGTAGGGTGGCTTGATCTGATGTAATCCCGGGAATATAAGATGTTTGACAGCCACGGGGAATAGACATCCTTGAGCATCCCTTTACAGCCATGGTAAAGGTGTCATAATATTTGGGTACTGGTTCTATGGAAGATACTTCGGTGTCCAGCAATTCTGTAAACCTTGACCAGTCAGCCTTCGTAAGTTGAATCTCCTCAGAAAAGATACCTTCTGTGGTCTTATAGCTGCGAATAATTGGCACATTATTGGTCTGTGCTGTGTGTTTGGTATTGGGGAACAGACAGATTTTACACACTATTGACTGATACTTCTGCCGCCAAATATGAGGTCAGGATTGTAAGATCGCCTCCACCTGCCGCTGTTAAAGGATCCAGGTAGTTTTGCATCATGGATTAAAGTCAGATGATTTATTTCTGCCCATTCTAGTACTGCTGTCCCTTTCTCATATTCGTGATCGTAACCCCAAACAGTACTATGGCTGTTGAAATCGCCGATCACAATCTGCACATGTTTATTTTCAAAATTGGATGGTGGTTTATAAAAGGATGAGATGGTACAATTAGTTGTTTCTAGGGTGAGGATTTCAATGTTGTTTTCTTCTGTAAATATAGATACAATTTGGATATCACGATGAACAAAGATTGCACTTCCTTATTTATCATGTGGTCTTTCAATGCCGAGACGCATTCCGTGTATTTTTGGTCTGCGCATGTCACACCGTCTACGTGTCTCCTGTATGCACAGTATATGGCACTGGTGATGAGGGCATAGTTCTTGTAGCAGTTCTTCTTTGGCAGGTGTTATGCCTCCTATGTTAAGAGATATAATCGTTAACTGTGGCCCTGAAAACGGGCTCGAAAATGGATGTTTCTGGTGTGAAAGGATCAGGGCCGTGGAGAGCGGCGACGGGCCCTGGGGCTGGAATCTCCCGGCCCCCCCCCTCTTTAACCAAATTCTGTAAATTTAAATTATAATCCTCGTAAATTTGCACAAACTGATTTTGCGCATTTTTTTTGCACAAAATGTTCATCACGAAATCAATTTCAAGAACATAAAAACCAGCAAGCAATAATAATAATAATAATAATAATAATAATAATAATAATAATAATAATAATAATAATTGTATTAAATTGTATTAAATTGTATTAAAAGGCGGAAAAAAGGCGAAAAAGGGGAATTGCCTTTTTCAGCCACATAGTAAGACTACCAGACACCAGACTACTGAAACAATTATTCAATTTCTTTTGGAAAAGTAAATCCAAGAACAATTGGTTCGTTGAGGTCCAGAGTGATTTAGATGAGCTAAATATTACAATGAAACAAATTGCAGAGAGAAAAGAGAAGAGGATACTGAGAAGTAGGGATACTAGATTGAAATTAAAAACAGTCAAACGAAAACAGTACACCTTTACAAATGAAGAGAGGGCGGCCAGTTCGGAGAGATTAAAGAAGCTCTGGAAGGAAAAGAGGAAGTTGAGAAGCCATTACAACTAATATTGTAAAGACTGTAGTGTATATGGATTGATTTGAGTGCTCCAATGTGGGCGTAATCTATGTAAATAATAAAAAATAAATGTTTATACCTGACATGCGCGTACCAATGCATTATTTTGAATTAACAAAAATAAATATCAGAGTAAAGCCATCGAAAACTAGATAATAATTTTCATTAGTTCTTATTCTATTTAGTTTTGGCATTTGACAGATCTAAATTTGCCCCGATGAGGTAACACTGTAAGCATGCACAGTGTTCAGATTTAAAGTTCTGCAGATCCTCTTTGATATCAATAATTTTAGAACTTCAGTGATACTCGTAAAAGCAATATGCTCGTTTGTAGTACACAAATATGAAAAGAAAATGCATTTACCGGACCGTAATTTCATCGCTTTTACAGTATTTAACTTGGAATAAAAATTCACAATGAAAAAAGCTGTTGTCCATGAACTCGGAAACAGATGGGTTCGAATTCCACCGTCAGTGATTCTAAGCATATTTTCCATGAATCATCGTTTTAACCCTATAGCCAAAGGCTGCAGTTGCACCATCGTACGTTCATTTTCTCCCCAATTCTATCCCAAATTAATTAAAAATATATTATTAACTTCAGATATAGATTGTCGGACAGTAAGTAGAAAGGACTGTTGACCACGACGTCCTCAGACCCAAAACTTAATCAACAGGAAGTTCACTGACCTGCATGTTAAAAGAGGTGGAAAGTTTATACTGTACAATGTGCAGTACTACGCCCTCTGTGACATAAGACGTAATCTCTTTTCATAATGAAAACATGATTAGAGGTTTGAATCCCGATCCTGACAGAAGTTATCCTGAGTGTGGTTTATCACACTCCCTCCAGATAAATGCCGGGATAGTAGGCTAGCTTATTTCATGTCCAGGGACACCCTAATAATTACAGTAATAGTCGCAACGGCTAACACTTTCCCAGTCGGCAACTAAGAATACGGCATGCGATTGATCATGTCACAGAGGCCATAGCACAGCACAGTGTATACCCTGCTTTTCGTCCAGCAGTGGGTGGTTTTAAGAGGATCTAAGTTTCTACTCTCCAAGACAAATAGTTACAACAATGTTGCCAATACACCTCTCTTGTTATACAACAACCACTAGCCTCCTCTTCAGTCTACACAATTCGAACGTTTTTTTTGTTTGTTTGCTATTCTGTTTGTTGTTTGAGAATCTTGTAATTTACTTCAATAATAATTGTGAAAACTACTGCTTTACAGTCAACTTCATTCAATAACGTAGAGGCTTTCCGAAACAAACCGGAAAATTAATGCGTCAGCAAATACGGAATTATATCTACAGTAGGCTACTAGTTGATACAAACGATTCCCAACGGAGCGACAATAGTTCATTACCCGCCAGTGATACTAGACCCACTAGTTACTAAGTGCACGGGTTAAATGCCGTAAACCCCTAAATGAATTAATAACTGTAACGACAAATAGGCCTATTACTAACTGTTGAGTAAGACTACGAATGACACCGCAGACGGGAAGCCGAATCCTGCATTTCTGCCGCGGCTTCGTCAGGACCCGGAGCCATTTCTAAGTCGTAGATAAAGAGAGCAACTCATTTTATGTTTAACAGTATCGAGACGTTAAAGCGTATCACGGAAGGGCTTGATTCGCAAGGGAAAGTATCTGTTCGCGTCCTGAAATATAAGTGCTTTGCAGATCGACGCTGCTCTTTGGAATAAACGGCGTAGAAATGTCCAATAATAATAATAGCCACTGCACCAGCACAAAACAAAATTGTATTTATATTATAATAATATCGTATGGTCTCGGGTGCCGGGTGCAAGCTTTGTTATTAGACACCCAGAGAGCAGCTTGCATGTCGAATTTTGTCGCTCCTTGGAACGCTATGAAAGTCAAGGAGGTTAGATATCTAACTATAGCGCTTTCTAGTAGAGAATGGAGGAACTTCGTGTTGGTGGAAAATCCCGAGATTAATTTTTCCATTAAGAACACGGCCTATTGAATTCAAATGGGTTCTTTAACATGCCAACAACGTATGACATGCGTGTCGTGGTTTTTGTTGCCTTTAAAAAGCACTTATCATGGCCATGAGCGAACCTGCAAGCTTGGGGTTGGTAGTCCGACACGTTAACCACTCACCCACCGTGGCAATACTTCAGCTTAATTTTCTTCTAAATTAAGCAGAGTTCGAATATTTGGTCTTAGGAAAATCTGCGCGGTTGCCTACATGCAATATATTAATTTCTCGATCGCCATACACACCACTGACGTTACTTATTATTGTTTTAAGGGGCGGAACAGCTAGGTCATCTGCCCTTACCACTGACGTTCCATGAGAGGAATTGGAAAACAAAGTTCAGTGCTCTAGCTTAATTGTCATTTCTCTCCTGGTTAATCAAACACTCAGTCCAGAAAAATACTGGAATGTTACCTTAGTTTCAGCCTTTGGATACATTTCCCAACTTTAGTACCAATAGTAATAGGGTTTCAATAAATCCCTTATTTAGAAATGATTTGCACACGAACCCAAGTACCTAGGATTGTTGATCGTATTGAATGAACCAGTAATAATTGTTACGTGCAAGTGCACGTCCCAAGAGTTTTCAAACATGTATTTACCCATGGATGCAGTTCTTGAAATTTTGAAATGATCGCTTCGTCGCTCAGTTCCGCCTGTGGCCACGAGATGGTAGCGGCAGTCGGACTTTGAAAGTCTGCACGTGGTTCCTGTTTCTCTCCGATAGGTAGTGTGTGCTGCGCCTTATAAAACTCTTTATACGCATGACATAATTGAAAGACAATTACATTCTTCGTCATGAAACAAATGCCAGGATATTTAATTTCCTATTTATGACATTGTTGTTTGATGTGTCAATCTCTGATTGGACAATACATTTTACATGAAGGCAGTTCTGCATTTGACACGCAAAAAATTCTCCGCCATTTTTGTGGAGTCCATTAGCTGTCGTCAAGAAAACAACAAGCCGGCTGCTGGTCCAAGAGTATCTATCCGTTGCGCTAGGGGCCTTGCCCCTAGCTTTTTCAAAATTTGAATACTTATTCAAGAAAAAGGGAACGCCTGTGCTACATAAGGTTTAATTTCATCGTTCCCCCGTGAAGAGGAAATATGCAAATTTAATCGCAACTGGATGCGAACGAGTGCTGTCATCTACACGAGGCATGTGCCGTGTGGGCATAGCCAAGGCAATATACTGCCACATTTTTATTTTATTTAAAATGTGTTATTTTTTTATTTTTTTTATTGTGTCTCCACTGTGAAGAATGTAAGGTACGTTACATTATTTTTCTTGATGTTTATTATTGTTATGGAGCTCCGATATCATCTTATAGTAATATTTTAATTCTGTTCCTCATTTGTTTTATAGGCCTAATTTTATTTCTGTTTTAATTACGTTTCCTGATTTATTTTAATTTTATTATCTTTCTTCGTACCTTATGGAGACACATTTCTAGTTTATTTTACGTTTAAATTATTACTTATTGTCTTCTGCCAATCTTAGGATTGATTTAGTATTCAATTTAATTTATTCATGATCCGGTGCATTTCTCTGTTGTAATAGTATTTAGACGTAATTGTTTTCCTCCGTCCATTTCCTTCTGCTGATGTTTAAATTTAATTTTATTAATTGTTTGCCGTAATTTCGATCAGGCATGCGGTTTCCTTGTGTTTTGTGGCCATGTTATGAAGAGATGCATTATGGTCTCAAGGTCAGTCTCTAGGCGTCGACCGCGAAGCTTAAACGTGTTGTGTTAACTTAAGATGTTTTTTTTTTAATTTATTTAACCTTATCGGTTTAACATTGTGTTTTGCGTAATTGTTCCTGTGGTTTTCTCCATCATGCAAATTAATGGATTGTTTCCTGATTCAGTTTAATTTAGTTAATTTATCTTTATTTCCGTTTCTGGTGAAGGTGCTTTTTATATTTTAACATGGATCTACGCATGCCGGATCGCTATTGCATTCCCTTGCAAATTATCAAGCCCTTTTTCAGTGTGTTATGCATGTAATTTTTTATTTTAACCTTTGGGTTGTTTTACATTTTAAATTTTAATTTAAGTCTTTTCTTTTCTTTTCTTGGCCTTGCAATCAAGCATGTTTGGCGGTCTCTTGCATTCATTGTAAATTATGGTGGCTGATGCATGTTCTTTCTCTGGTGGAGGTGTTCCTTATATTTTAACATTAAATTATTTGTAATTTTTTTTTAAATCTTGTGTTGTGGCATTATTTCGCCGACGGCAGTTCCGTTGGTTTTTGGGGGGTGTCTGTACGATAGCCTGTGTGTGTTGTCCCCTTCTCCATCTTCCTTCCACCCCTTTTGGAGCTCTTCTGTTGGGACACATCTTCTGGAGGTGATGTTGCTGCGGAGGTGACCCGGACCTCTCAAACAAAGGTAAGTTGGGCCCACCCATTCCCGGTGTCGCAGGTGTCTTTGCAAGGTGTCGCAGTGGTGAAGCAGAGCGTTGGTTATCGAGTTACCGACGTGCTGCTGGCCAAGCGGCGGTGTCATTGTTGCAGGTGTCGCAGTGGTAGCAGACCGCAATCTAATTCACTTCCGTAACTATCCCCTCCCCAGTACCCGCAGGCTGTTTTATGGACCCCTCTAGGGCTGATGGCGCGTTTGTTGGTGGGATTTTGTCAGGCCAGTGCACTTAATGTTATGTTTTGCTAATCCTTGTCGTTTGTTGTGTTTCATGTTTGCCTCTGGATATCCATATGCTGTATGTATGTGACCTGTTCTAAGCGAGGCGTTTACTCCTGTATTTTACCCTGTTTGTGTGCAACATCCCCACTGAAGATGAAGCCCGGTGAGTGACTGACATGTGTTCTTGGCATGGGAAATGGGATTTCTTAATGTTCTGATAGCCTATATGCTGCGTGTGAAGGCATCCTGGAGCCCCGTCGGAAGCTGGTAGCCTGATGTTTTGTGCCTATTTTTGTAATTTAGCTCCCTGTTCTCGAGCCAAGCAGGTGGTGACGTGTGCAGTTCTGGACAGCATGGTGCATGATTTTGTGTAGTAGGGTGGCTGTGTTCGAGTGTCAGCCTAATCTTTGGTGTTGGTAATTGGTGGTGGTGGTACTGTTGTGAAAGTGTAAACTGTCCTTGTAATTCCTGAAATTTTGTTTCCTTCTATATTGGCTGTCTGCATTCGGTGTTTTCCAAAATGGCCGACAACAATAGTGTTTTCAATTTAATTGACTTAAGCGATAACCTTGTGAATTTGGAGAGTTCTTCTGGGGTTGAACGTGAATCACCTCTGTTTACTAGGTCTGAGGTTTTGGGATCGATTACCAGTAGTAGTTTGCCTGCCCCTCTGTTGCCTGGCGCTGGCTCGTCCATACCACTTAATCCTGCATACGGTCATTCTTCTCATGTTAGGTCACCTAATGATTTCCTGGGTCCTGCCGACCCATTGCATCCCAGTTCTTTCTCTAGTAATATAAATGTTTTGTCGCCTGTAGAGGGTGTGCGAGCGGGCTACCCTGGTAACAATGTCTCTTTTCCTAATACTACGTTCTCACCTACCGTTAATTATGGGTCGATTCCTCATCCTATTTCTGGTTTCTTAACTAAATTAAAGCATTTCAACCTTGATGACGTTACCCAAGTGGTACAATTTTTAAAGCAAGTGGTCGAGTTGGGTAACCATGCCTCGATTTTTGGGATGTCGGAAATTCAGATTTTCCAACTTTTGTATCCAGTTGCATCCGGTATGCTGCGCGATAAGCTTGTTGAAGCTATCCACCTCCGCATGTCCTTAGCCATGTTTATTAGGGAAGTGTTGTGGTTTTTTGTCCCTGCGAGCGCCCTAAGTGCTCTCGAGCAAAAGTTCCTTTATCGTGTCCAAAGGCTGGACGAGTCCCTTAGCGACTATGTCAGCGACATTAAGGTGTATGCCCAGGTTTTTGCATCCCCTTTAACAGAGCGACAGTTGGTGTCATCAATTGTGAATGGGTTTTCGCCTCAATATAGGTCATACATGACTATGTGTACCAGGCCTTCGTCATTCGTCGAGCTGAAACAGGTCGTTATTGAGGCTATGGCTGTGAAGCATGCAGATTCCCTTCGTGTAGCTATTGTTCCTCCTCCTTCCTTGATGTCTTGTCCCCCTCCTTCCTTGACGTCTCGTCCCCCACCTAAGGTTATGTTTCATCCTCGACCTAATATTAAGTGCCACTCGTGCGGTGGAGTGGGACATGTCAAGAAGGTGTGTCCGAGTAACCAGGCTGTGTATCGCCAATGACGGAACGTTGAGGAGACCAATTCGGGTGTTACTTCCAAGGATATTTCTGTGCGTAATAATTTGGGAAAACCCTGTGAAGTTTCTGGTCGCCCTACCAATGATAGTCTTGATAACTCTATGAAAACTAATTCATCACGTGCTAATTCTGCTTATGTCGCTGACCTACCTAGCCTGTCGGTGAGCAATGGCGTGGCAAGTCAGCCTAATTCTAAACGTTGTGTGAATCCTATGGTGCGGGTGTCCTCGTCACCTAATTGTAATCGTGTTAGAGTGAGTAATGATTTTGGAATTTCTCCTGTGGCTAAAGGAATATCCCCGTTTATTGAAATTTGTGTTAATGACGAGCCCGTTTCTGCATTGCTTGATTCTGGTAGTGTCGCATCCTTTATAAGCGAGGACTGGTTTTTATCTATGAAGAGTGTTTGCAAATTTCCTGAGTTAGAGCCTAACAATGAATCTTTTATTTCGGCAAATTGTTCAAACTTAAATATTTTGGGTAGTATGACAGTCAAAATTCATATTCTAAATTTTTCTTGGAAATTTAAATTTTTGGTTGCCAGAAATCTTTCTTGTGCTGTGGTCATTGGAACTAATTTCATGTCACACGTTGGTATGCTTCTTGATTTTGGTGCTCGCAACTTATGGTTTAAGCATGACGAATAGAAGGACCTAGTGTGAGGACTCCGCCATTATAGAACGGTAGTTCGTGGTCCCGCCGCTACAAGCACTGCAAGCGATTATGTCCAACACGTGTCCTGTTGTTCCGTCGAACCGGGTCATAGAAAAGTGCGGGGGAAGCTACTGTGTGAGATATTTGTGTGAATTAAATTGAATTGTCTTTGCTTTCAGTTCTTAAATTCTGTTCATTGTGTCTTGTGTACATCAGCGTTCTATGTTTTGTGTGGGCCTACTTCAAACATAGGCTATTTCTTTGTTAATATTACTGTTTTGTGCTTGTCCCTCAGCAAATGGACGGTCTACCTTGACTCATATGTCCAAGAACTGAGGAGCAAAGCCATGGCGAATTACTGTTGAGAGATAACCTTATTCATATATATATAATTAAATTATATATATCATTTCAAACAAATATATCCAATCAATCACTGCACCCACTGCCGACCTATCAATTCGGTACGGTGTAAAATCACTTAAAACAACAAATTTCACCTAAAACAATTCATTAAAATCAAAAATTTCACTATATAAAGGGGCGTAAGGAGCTCATTGAGAGCACCAGGTTCCCATTCTATCAGGCAATGCACGCATGCCTGCAAGCTTGATTATCTCATTCCGAGTCCAGCATCCAAGCAACTGCACGCCACTGCTCCAAGCTCCGTCTTCTAACGCCAATTGATGAAATCGATGATTTGCCAGTCTTTCTACCAAGCCTAGGCCTCGCTATCGCCTCGACTTCGATATTTCAAGCCATTCCACTATGTTCCTATAGGCTTAATTTGCATCCCCCTTAGTAACAGTGCAGATTAAGTAACTCCTCTACCATTCAAATATCCAACACCATACCCACCATGTAACCATCCTAGTCAAGCAACTCCTGTCTCCCTCGAGTTTTAATACAAGTTTAGCTCATCCCCTCTTCCTACTAAGCAGCCAATAATTAATTATTTAATTCATTATTTAATTAACTTCAAATTTCATCAGCGCACTCAACGTCATAGCTCCAACTGTATTTAAACTGGACAATTTTGAGTGACTGGTAAATTTGTTTTTCTCTTTCCTTATTCTCTGGTCGACCAAGGTATTTGACCACTATCTCTCATCACCTCTTACTCATTACACGCGCTTATAGTCTACACTCACGAACACAAACATGTCGCGCACTGACACTAAACCTCGAACATTAACGTACCAGGGCATAACATTCCTGATAACTCAGGACCCTGATGACTCTAAAAGCCAAAATTATACCCCTGTTAATCCAAAAACACTAATTCCGAGTGGGCCTACCCACAAAGGAGATGGTACACTCGTTCCACTTAAACCAACTTCACCAAAATCAGATTCCTCACTCTCTAGCTCACCTCCTCCCTCACCGGGTCACGTCTCATTCCCGACATTTGATTTCGAGAAAGAGCTGTGGTACGCTTCACCCAATGGCAGTAACCTTCAGAGCACGATGGTCCTTATCCACCCACCTATTGGTATTAGCCTTTGTAAATCAGTCAGGCAAACAGTAATTAACGCGCTCAATCCCATAGCCCAATTTATTTCCCTCATTGAGGAATTAGGTAATCACCACATAGGCATCACTCCTTCTGAGAATAGCCATCTCAACTCTGTCACTAGTGTTCTCAAGAGCCGCTCTGCCATTCCCCCATTTTCATTAATTAGATTCAGACCACAAATTCACCTTCTTTAGTCTCTCAATCTGAGGAAACTAAATTGCCACAACAAGAAACAACAAAATAACAGTCTGTATAGCCTACTCCAGGAATCTGTGCTTTCCGTAACATGTAATGGAGACCGTAGTACTTATTTCCGTGAATTATATTTTCCATTGTGCCCTGCCGTGTTATTTTAATTGTGATCGCTAATTACATTTTAAAAGAGTATCAGTTACAAAGTACGGTAATTCGTTTCCCTTGGCATTATCCCTAAGACCAGCTGACCGGCAGCGTGGAACTTGCCCACACTAGCGCTACCGGGCGGGGCGCGCTTGAACTTGAGGAGTCCTCTCACTTTCTCCTTCTATTCGTCATGGTTTAAGTTTAATCCACAGAGTAAATTATCATTTAACCCGCTTTTATCTTCTCATGCTGTCAATTCTGTTAGTGAACCTATGACTATTGAGGATCTCGATCTGGAAAATTTAACGAGTTTTCAAAAGGATGCCATAAAGAGATTATGTCAGGAGTATGGCGATGTATTTACTGACAAGCTGGGTGTAACTCATTTGATGGAGTACAAGATTGAGCTAACCGATTCTGTGCCGGTGCGTTCCAGCCCGTATCGCCTTGCCCCGCCCAAGATGGCTGAACTTCGTAAGATTATCGATAAGATGTTAGAAGAAGGTGTAATCCAACCCTCTATCTCTGCCTACTCATCCCCTGTATTTCTTGTGCCAAAACCTAACGGTGGTTTTCGGCCGGTGGTCGACTATAGGGCTCTTAATCAAAAAGTTGTTTTGCAGTCCATTCCTTTGCCGGACCTTCACACAGGTTTTAGTTGGTTTCGCAACGCGAAGGTGTTCACGATCCTCGATTTAAATTCTTCCTACTTCCAAATCCCCCTCTCTCCTGAATCCAGGCATGTTACTGCTTTTTCCACTGACTGGAACCTGTTTGAGTATGCCCGTGTCCCGTTTGGCCTATCCACCGGAGCCGCTGTGTTGAGCAGACTTCTGGACAAGGTATTTTCAGAAATTAAATTCAAGTTTGTGTACCACTACATTGACGATGTGGTGATCTATTCCGAGTCCTTCGAGGAACACGTTGATCATCTGAAAATTGTACTTGATCGGTTGCGTGACGCTGGACTTACCGTCAAATTGTCCAAGGTTTCCTTTGCCAAGCCCAAAATTTCCTTCTTGGGACATATTGTTTCTGAATCTGGTATCTCAGTGGACCAGTCTCGTACGCAGGCCATCAGAGATTTTAAACCACCCAAGAACGCCAAGGGTGTTGCTCGTTACATTGGTATGGTGAACTTCTTTCTTAAGTTTATCAGTAACTTTGCCGACCGTGCTGCTCCTCTAAATCAATTACGCAAAAAGGCTGTGAAGTTTGAGTGGGGTCCCTCTCAGCAGGCAGCCTTCGAAGATATTAAGCTTGCGCTCTCTAACGCCCCTGTGTTAGCCATTCCGGATTTTGGGAAGCAGTTCATTGTGCAGACTGATGCGTCTGGTCGTGGTGTTGGTTGTGTTCTACTGCAGGAATCTGATCTGGGTAGGCAACCCATTGCATACGCTTCTCGTACCTTAACGGACGCAGAGATGAAGTATTCCATTTACGAACTTGAGGGTTTAGCTGTGTTGTTCGCTCTAGAAAAAATCCGTATGTATCTTGAGCACACCAAGTTTCTCCTTGAGACCGATAACCAAGCCTTGAGCTGGGTCTTAGGGAAACCCCGCAAAACTGGTAGAATTGCTAGGTGGGCAACTAGGATTCTGTCGTTCCAGTTCACTGTCCAACATATTCGTGGGTCCGAAAATGCGGTAGCTGATTCTTTAAGCCGCATGTACGAGGAAACAGCTGAAGAGGATGTTCAGGAATGCGAACCCGTAAACCTTGTATCTACTGTAAATTGTGTCAATGCCGTTCTTAGCAATTCCCCTGTGCTTTTTGAGGATGTGAGACGATTCCAGAAAGAAGACCCCTCCTTATCTAGCCTTATTGACCGAATCAATTCTGGTGAAGTGATCAAGCCCTACTCTCTGAAGGACGGTGTATTGTGTTGTTCGTCTCGTCATGACCGCCTACCTAAAATTGTGCTCCCGTCGGTCCTCATTCCGGAAATCTTTCGTTACTATCATGAATCTCCTATTGGTGGCCACCTAGGAGTATTCAAGACCCGAGCTAAAATCAGACAGTTTTTCATTTGGCAGGGTATGGATGGCGACATCAGGAGGCTCATTAGGAATTGTGCTGCATGCAGTATTAGCAAACCTCTGGTTTCTACTAAGGTTGGCCTGTTGTCATCTGAACCGGCATCTAGACCCATGGAGAGGCTTTTTATCGACCATGTTGGACCGTTCCCTCGCTCTGGTCGGGGAAACCAATTTGCGCTTGTTTGCACTGATGGTTTCTCCCGGTTTAGTTGGATTTTCCCCACCAGACAGGCTACGACCAGTTCCGTCATAAAGTGTCTTAATTCCATCTTCTCGTCTTTTGGGCCGTGTCAGTATCTGGTGTCAGATAATGCCAAGTGCTTTGTATCTCATCAGTTCCGTCAATTCTTGTTTGATTATGCTATTTCGCATGTAACCACCACTCCCTATTTTCCTAACCCGTCTCTTGCTGAGCGAGTCAATCGTAATCTCCGTTCTGCTCTGATTGCTTTCCACCACGACGACCATTCCAAGTGGGATTCTAATTTGCATTGGCTCAATTTTGCTTTCAACACCGCCGTGCATGAGAGCACGCAAGCCACCCCTTTTTCGTTAATGTTTTCCTTTATGGCTAATTCTCCGTTGTCCAACCTGTGGAACCTGCACGATCTCCTTCCTGACAGTTTCACGCCCGAGGATATGAGGGCGAAATTCGACAAGGCTAGAGAGAATATTAAGGTATCCCATGACCAACTTGCCAGGCGACACAATGCCTGTCGCAAGCCAGCTGATTTGGAAATTGGTGATGTTGTGTACGTCCGCAATTTCGAGCCCAAGGGCGTCAGTAATCTAGTCTCAAGCAAGTTAACCCCTCGTTTTAAAGGCCCATGTTATGTAGAGGCATTCTTGACTCCTGTTACTCTTCTTGTTCGAAACCCTAAGGCCAACAAAATTTCTAGAGTGCATCTATCACACATTAAGCGAGGTGGAGAGGTGTCTAATGAGGAAATGCTACCGTAAATTTTGTAAAACAAATTTTGTATAATGTAGAGTATCCCTAACCTTCATTGAAGCCTTCAAGCTTCTGTTCCTTGTGGAATTTTGAATTTAATTGGGTTTGAAAACTCTGGTGGGATACAAAATGTAAATGTTGGGAAGTTCCCATTGTAATGGCAAATTGTAAAGGTGTACCTAATTTTGATGTTTCATAGGCGATGATAACATGTAAGGTGGGCTCGGTGGGAGACCAAACTCATGGTAACCTTGTATTCCTGTTCCCTTTGGGAATTTTAGTGGTCTTTCCTCTACCGTAGTTCCTTCTAAATGTATAGTCGTTTAACTCATGTAATCTTGAAATGTACTTCGAATCTGTAAAAAGGTAAACTTGTTAATGAAATTTTGTAAGCACGGATCTAGGGCATGGTCAGAAGTTTTTTCTTCATTTAAATTCAACCTTGTTTCTCTTTGTAAAATGTAGTAAGAATTAGTAATTCTGTAAACCTTTTTTGAAATTAGATTAACTTCTATTTTTGTAAATGGCTGCCCACGCGTCGAATGGTATACGGCACATTGCTTCGACCTACTTCGTCTAAAGCGAACTAAATTGGACTTATTGAAAATGTATCTAACGTGTCTCGGACTCTGAAAGCACTGCTGGTGCTGGTGTACTGCATTTCTGAAGATTTTTGGACACAGTGATGCTGTTGACTAAGTGGTTTGCGAGGTGATCAATTATCCCATCACTGATAATCTGACGCTGCATTCTTCCTAACCAAAAAGATGCGGTTTCATCCATCAATTGGAGTTAACTGGTGAACATTATCTTCGGGAAACATCTCTGGTGAAACGACAAGTTAAGGAGTACTGTCTATGCCTAGGCATATTCGTGAACCGTGTTCACACTTAAGGGAGGGAGACTGTTACGTGCAAGTGCACGTCCCAAGAGTTTTCAAACATGTATTTACCCATGGATGCAGTTCTTGAAATTTTGAAATGATCGCTTCGTCGCTCAGTTCCGCCTGTGGCCACGAGATGGTAGCGGCAGTCGGACTTTGAAAGTCTGCACGTGGTTCCTGTTTCTCTCCGATAGGTAGTGTGTGCTGCGCCTTATAAAACTCTTTATACGCATGACATAATTGAAAGACAATTACATTCTTCGTCATGAAACAAATGCCAGGATATTCAGGATACCGCCAAATTAATTTCCTATTTATGACATTGTTGTTTGATGTGTCAATCTCTGATTGGACAATACATTTTACATGAAGGCAGTTCTGCATTTGACACGCAAAAAATTCTCCGCCATTTTTGTGGAGTCCATTAGCTGTCGTCAAGAAAACAACAAGCCGGCTGCTGGTCCAAGAGTATCTATCCGTTGCGCTAGGGGCCTTGCCCCTAGCTTTTTCAAAATTTGAATACTTATTCAAGAAAAAGGGAACGCCTGTGCTACATAAGGTTTAATTTCATCGTTCCCCCGTGAAGAGGAAATATGCAAATTTAATCGCAACTGGATGCGAACGAGTGCTGTCATCTACACGAGGCATGTACCGTGTGGGCATAGCCAAGGCAATATACTGCCGCATTTTTATTTTATTTAAAATGTGTTATTTTTTTTATTTTTTTTTATTGTGTCTCCACTGTGAAGAATGTAAGGTACGTTACATTATTTTTCTTGATGTTTATTATTGTTATGGAGCTCCGATATCATCTTATAGTAATATTTTAATTCTGTTCCTCATTTGTTTTATAGGCCTCATTTTACTTCTGTTTTAATTACGTTTCCTGATTTATTTTAATTTTATTATCTTTCTTCGTACTGTCCCCGTTTACCTGGATAGTAGGCTGTCAGATATCCGCCCCCTCAATCGGATTGCCAATTATCAATCGCACCGGCATAGCTACATCAATGAAAATGGCACTGACAGATACTATCGAGATAAGAGCACAGAAGTTCACAGGAAATCATTGTGGAACACACCAAAATAGACGGGGGTTCATACTTACCGTTACTTACCTCTTAATTATCTCGGGGTTTGAGTTGACAACAGGATCACTAAAAGTCTGTTCACACAATAACCTCCACCATGACATTTAAAAATGAACCAGAACGAAGACGAGAACTTTGAACTGTACAAAAGCTTTATTTCTAATAAAGGGTATGATTTTACTAACACAACAAAAACAACGTGGCTATCAGTAGCCCAAGTCAATCTGACTACGTCCTCCAGTAGGACTTGCAAAAATTATCATACAACATGATATAAAACATTTTAGCTCCCAAGAGCTCCAAATAACGTAATATTCATAACACTATTGGATTGGAAAAGGACGTCAGGGTGTGACATATATAGAGCATTTGGTTTCCTTTTAATAAACATGAGAATGGTATTTATAGTCGCAAGGCCAGAGTGCGGACGACCTCACTCTCTGAGAACCAGATGTTGGCACAGCTGCGGGCTACCCTCCAGCCTGTTGCATACTGGTCAAATGCATTCCCTTCTCACATGCTATGTTACGTAAGAATACAGCTTGTTCTCTCAAACTTTTAAATGTCTACAAGACAACTCACATTATATTTACGCAAATCTTTCAAGTACTTTGCTCACATCCTATTGGATCATTATGTTAATTTCTTAAACTTGTTAACTTCAATCCAAATGTTTAATTAGCTCTTAAATGTTTATAACAAAATCACACAAATTATTTATAACAATTAGAAATTGTTTATAATATTTGTCAAAGACAATAAAATATTATAAGCACGCCTTCAACATCACTCTCGTTCCACATTATTTTCAAAAATATTTACAGCAATTATTTACAATATTAACATTTAAATTGTTTAAATTATTAATTTAAGAAATACATTAGCCACATGTTCATTCGGTTGGTAATTTTCATAATCGTGTTTAATATAATCGACCAATGAAGGTTAGTTATACATATTAATGTCACAATCTAGTTTAATAAAGGTTTTAATAATGATTTGTGACGGCAACCTTCATTCAAAATCTTATCTCAAATTCTTTCAAAACTCGTGTTAATTATAACAGTAATTCATTTGATTAATTTTCAACGAACTATGACAATCTTACTCCAGCGGAAAATCCTTCGCTAACAAGTTAATGCACCAACTGCATTAAAAAATATGCCCAAAGTCATCATATATTAATCTATATGGCATTAAACTTCCACATAACTTACAAAACTTCCACAAATAATTCTTTAACATTAATTCCTGTGGGAACTTCCTTCATATTCAAGGGCTTTATACATCAGCGACTTTCAACACGCGCTGCACTAGCGATTATACATTCATAGTTCCACTTAAAAATTTTTATAATCATTAATTGTTTCAAAACTGTTTTTCTATTTAACCTTCGTGGATTTCATTCATGAACCGAAATGAAGTCAAAACTTGCCAATCACAAACAAATTTAATAGTGAATACGCTTATATACGCCTGTCTGGTCTATCAAAATTTAAGATTAACATCTTAGAAGAAATTGTAGTATGAAAATACTATCTTCAAATAAAGTGCGACTAAAATGCAAAGTAGTCGAATAGAATCCAATTAGACTGGGGAATGCAAACATCGTTATATAAATCTATAATTGAGAAAAACTCCTAACAAAAGTTCTTGACTTTAATGCATTCAATAATTCCTTATTAAAGTTAATCTTTCACAAAAGTGTCTATGATGCAATGTTCATTCATAACTGACGATAAATGTCTGTGTTGCAATCAATTCAAATAACGACTAGTATTTCCAAGATCGTCGACAACGTAAGAGATTTTAACGCTCTAAAATCATTTAAATGTTCTTCCTTCTTGATGATGACAGAAAATTGGTCAAAGTAATTAAACTGGGGTAGAATTACTTTAATAAAGTGACACGCTGTCTGAATTTAAATCTGCCATAAAAATCATTAACTTACAGTCAAATCGTGACTACAAAAATATTAATTACTGAAAATCTAAATATCAGTCTCAACTGATTCAAAATCATTTACTATGCCCATGACATAACAATGTCTTAATAAATCGTCGAAAAAGGCATAACTCATCAAGGTGTACTGAGAATAAGAATCTCAACAAGAAAATAGGGCAAAAAACATGAGGATAAAAATATGGGAAAAATGGTTGCTCAAACATCATTAGTAAACTCAAATACAATAAACGTTCACGACTACCTTATCTGCCGATTGACGTTCCAGAGGAAAATTCCCCAAAGAAGACTGCTGATGGATCCATTTCACCACGTTAAAGCTGAGCTCCATCCTCGAAATAGGAAATAGCATCCTCGGAGAATCGAACTGCTTCCTTCTCCGGAAATCGCTCTGCTCCTCGAAGACGAATAGACATCCTTCCGGCAATAATCTTCTTTGTGAGTCGGGACATCCCTGACCTCTCTTGAAAAATTCCCTGAAGTTCCAGTAGACAATCGTCATGAAGTTTTGTAGAAATTTCCGAAGAAATTATTCATATTCAGAGTATGAAATTGTTTCTATGGCTGTTCGATGGTATTCAGCCTTTAATTACGAAACATGGGTGTAGATGGTATTCACCGCATGTTCGCTTGTGTGGAATAGCAATTAGCGAAGTTCCATGTCGCTATCTTACTCCGTTGAAGTATGTCCCAATTGCAATAAGCCCTTTTAGCCTTCCATCTGCTCTTCGGTTGTAGTATTAGAAGAACAAACTGCCGTATTCAATTGCTCCATTATACTGTATCGTTCTGTAACCAAGCAATCTGAAGTCTTTCTATTCCACTCGCAGCGTCAGCCGTTGCGTTGATTCTGGCTATACAAAAGTGCTTCTCTTGTGGCGAGATAATCACTTTTGTCAGTCGTATAAAACTGCTGATATCTTTCAAATTAATCGGTCGAAATTGTTCAGCTTTTCTCTATAACTGCATGTAGCACTGCACAATACAATTAGCTTATCGGTGACCGCTAACTATTCGAAGCTAAACTTGTAGAAGCTTTCTAAGGTCCGTTTCAACTTCACCTAGTTTGACTTGGATCTCGTTAATATAGTGGCCTCGCCACGCGTTATAAAGACGATTCTTTTCACTGCTGTTCACTTCGACGTCTCACTATAATGAATGTATAAGAAAAGAACTTTCACAAATATACTTCGATGATCTGAGAATGAGATCTCAGAATGATCAGAGAACGAAAGAGGCTCCTCTCTTCTGCGCAAGCCCTTTTATTAACTTCTCGAGGGGCGTTTCCATCCCTTCCAAAGCGTGATACTGCGTCATCGCTAAAACTTCCAACTTCGTTAATACATGACGGATTTTCAAAATTCAAAAACTGAAAATAAATTTCACCAAAATTCCAAATCAATGCTTTTACTGCAAATGGATTTCCACAATTCTGCATTCCAAAAGTAATAAAAAATACCATAGTTTCAGCAATCTCCGTCTTCCTTTAAACTATCGTTGATTGGTTCAAGCCTCTCCTCCAATAGCATAGTTTCTTCCTCAGCAGAATTCCTCGTTTCCTGCGACTGCGTCGTAAATCTTGGAACATTCTCGACTAAATGCTGACGTCACTGAGAATCTCAGCTCAAGTAGCCTGCTGGCATAACATTTGCGTCATCCGTGCTTACGTCATGACTACCCACGTCATAACTATGACAACCATAACTCTCCTTATAATTTCAAATATAGCCACCGTGGTCTCTACATAATTCAATTACGGGGGCATTCTCCTCTCACCACGTTTTAAAAACAGTTGCAAATTGTTTTTAAACTCAGTGTTACAAGTATCTCAACTCTCTTGAACACGAAATTGAATTATTACTGGCTTACTCTAGTATGATATTTCCTCTATGTTCCTTAATCATATATTTCTTCTACTCTGGGTTGTGTGTGGTTAATGTATTCTTTCCTCTCTAATTCCTCTTCTGACCAGTATTTCTATTTTCTAAGTTCTGCTGGCTCGTAGAAGGTCCAGGATCGATTACAACATCCTGCCTTTTCTTTTGATTGTCAGCTTCTTTATCCCTTAATTCTTTTAAGTATTGCTGGCTTTCCTTCTCTCTTTGCTGATACTGATCAGGTGTCATAACCTGACCTTGAGTATTCTGGTTTCTATTTTGGTTTTGGTTATTCCTATTATAGTTACGGTTATACCCTTTATTGTTGTAATATCTGCCTCTTCCATTGTAGTTTCCTCGGTTGTAGTTCCAACCTCTTCTCTGTTGATACGGTCGGTAACCTTGTGATCTGTAATTTCTAAACTGATTATTCCTGTGAGGACCTACATTGTCAGTTTTCTCCTCCTCTGGCTTGTCAGTTTGTTGGACTTGGTCCATATATACCGTATTGATTTCTTTAAACTCCTGCCTTTGACCTTTCTGGACTACGTTAGGCATTGGACTTGTGTAGTCTAACCTTCTCAGTAATTCATCCATGCTGGATAAATCCCTGATGTTGGACGAAATTATAAGTCTTCTCACCTCAACTGGCAGCATACGAGAAATCGCATCTATTAGTTGCTCCGTGGACAATGGGGGTTGCAAAAATCACAAGCGGGACAACTGACTCGTAAAGAAATCAGCGTACCTCGTTGGAAGATTAACTGAGTATTTTCTTGAATACACCTCCGCTCTTAACGAATTCTGCGCTTCTATGGACCAAAATCGTTTGATTAATGCCTCTGCAAACTCGTCAAAGTTACTGAATGTGTATCTAAATGCGCAAAACCATTCAAGGGGTCCTCCAATCAGATATCTCTCTACTATCTTCATCTCTCTCTCTCTGGGAATGTGAGCTTCGATGAAATAATCTTTGAGATTCCTTACATACTCTATAGGTGTCAAACTATCAGTGTTACTGAATTTTTGTGGTTTGTCCTCGAAATTCCTGATGACCGTCACGTTCCTCGGATATGAATCCGGATAGTTTTTCCCACTATCTCGATAATTCCACTCAGGTTCCATATTCCTCTCGTCATCCTCCTCTCTGAATCTGGATACACGTTCTTCAGGAGTCACGTCTCTTTCTTCTGGCTCTAGGTTATGTCTTCTAGCATAATTCCTATTCAATTCGCAAGCTAAGCCTTCTGTATCCTTGTCGGTGATTTCTGTTAAGACTTTCTTGATTATCTCTTCTTTGTAGTTCTCCATTAAACTAGCCTCTCCTAACTTCAAATTTTTCAGTTTACTCGTCGTTTCATTTACATCCGAGACAACTTTATGCATCTGTTCCTCTAATGTGGATTTTAAAGTTTGCATATCCTGATCTAGTTGTGTTCTATCGTCAACTTGTTTTTCGGATAGCGAATTTATCCTGACTCTTAAATCTTTCCTAATCTGTACTACTTCATTGTTAATTTCTATCTGCGTACTGGCAAGTTTTCTTTCAATCCTTTCCTGAATTTGGGTTACATGTTCCCCACTTGACTTATTCCACTCGTCTTTCCATACCGCTACGTTTGCTGTTAACATTTCTGCTATGTCTACTTCGATATCCTCTTTTAATACTCTATTGTGGTCTAATACCTGGGTTCTCATGACCTCTACATCATACTTCAACTCTGCTAAAGACGTTGTTGTTCTAACCGATTCATCGACTAACCTAGTCGCTAATGCAGTTATATTACGCGTACAAAGAGTTTTTGAGTTTTCGATGTCTTCCCTGACTTTATTTACATCAGTTTGGACTTTAGTCATATCTACGAAAACTGTGTTGACCTCTACCTGAATCTTAGTTATGTCACTTTGCACCTCAGTTATATCCGCACGAACGTTATTAATATCTACCTGAACATTGGATACATCAGTTCTAGCTTTTTGAATTTCTTTTTGGACTTCCTCGACCTTGTCTTGGACAGTCGCTACATCGTTTTTGACAACAACTACTTCGGCTCTAGCACAAGAAATATCCCCTCGGACATTAGCTACATCTAGATTTAACATTGTAAGGTCTTTCTGTACCTTAGACACATCATTTTTAACATCAGACACATTTGTGCGGATGTCACTTACAGTACTCTCAATTCCTTGGGTATTAATCTGTAAACGCGACATATTATCCTCTAAATTAGCAGCACTAGTTTGGATACCCTTCAAACTTTCACCCATGCTAGCTTTCAAATTACTAGCATTCTCCTCCATTCGACTAGTATTCCTAGCTTCCATCTCCTTTATGCTTTCATTCAGCATCTGCTTCATACTATTAGTCATGCTTGCTTTCAAATTAGCAGACATATTACTAGCATTCTCCTCCATCTTTGCATTCAAATTACTAGCATTCTCCTCCATCATCTGCTTCATGTTAGCAGACATCTCCTCTAACATTTTCTTCAAACTTTCATCTGCCATTACAATATTATTCAAAAATGGACTGCTGTAGGGACATACATCAAAAGAGCAAAATAACAACATTTGAGCAACACCTTTCACCATATATAAATTTGATCAATTTTCTGTCTTAAATCTAACTTATAACTACCTTATAATTAACTTTCGACGATACTTCATGTTGAAACAAACTCAAGCACATGTTCAAATTTCTTTGGCTCATTTTAAAATATCCTAACACAAATAATTTACATTTACAATCCAAATAATTAATTTTATCTTTAATATGACTGAAATGTCATAAGCCGGTCAAATAAAATAAGATTCCAGATTATAGGCGATTTTTCTAAGTTTCCTGCCCATTTAACCTTTCTCAAATTGTATAAGATCTGATCTTTTCTGAGTGTAATTTTCCTAATACAATACAACATTTAATTCCTATATAATCACACTCTTAAATTCTACAATTGGCCTAGACATCTAACAAAGAATCAACCTCTTTATTTGAGTCTAATCGAACCCTACGTTTTAGGTTTGCCACTCTTACTGGCGTTCAACCTGGTAATCCAGTTTTGTTGAATCGAGCCCCAACGTTTTAGGTGCGCCAATCTTTCTGTCCCCGTTTACCTGGATAGTAGGCTGTCAGATATCCGCCCCCTCAATCGGATTGCCAATTATCAATCGCACCGGCATAGCTACATCAATGAAAATGGCACTGACAGATACTATCGAGATAAGAGCACAGAAGTTCACAGGAAATCATTGTGGAACACACCAAAATAGACGGGGGTTCATACTTACCGTTACTTACCTCTTAATTATCTCGGGGTTTGAGTTGACAACAGGATCACTAAAAGTCTGTTCACACAATAACCTCCACCATGACATTTAAAAATGAACCAGAACGAAGACGAGAACTTTGAACTGTACAAAAGCTTTATTTCTAATAAAGGGTATGATTTTACTAACACAACAAAAACAACGTGGCTATCAGTAGCCCAAGTCAATCTGACTACGTCCTCCAGTAGGACTTGCAAAAATTATCATACAACATGATATAAAACATTTTAGCTCCCAAGAGCTCCAAATAACGTAATATTCATAACACTATTGGATTGGAAAAGGACGTCAGGGTGTGACATATATAGAGCATTTGGTTTCCTTTTAATAAACATGAGAATGGTATTTATAGTCGCAAGGCCAGAGTGCGGACGACCTCACTCTCTGAGAACCAGATGTTGGCACAGCTGCGGGCTACCCTCCAGCCTGTTGCATACTGGTCAAATGCATTCCCTTCTCACATGCTATGTTACGTAAGAATACAGCTTGTTCTCTCAAACTTTTAAATGTCTACAAGACAACTCACATTATATTTACGCAAATCTTTCAAGTACTTTGCTCACATCCTATTGGATCATTATGTTAATTTCTTAAACTTGTTAACTTCAATCCAAATGTTTAATTAGCTCTTAAATGTTTATAACAAAATCACACAAATTATTTATAACAATTAGAAATTGTTTATAATATTTGTCAAAGACAATAAAATATTATAAGCACGCCTTCAACATCACTCTCGTTCCACATTATTTTCAAAAATATTTACAGCAATTATTTACAATATTAACATTTAAATTGTTTAAATTATTAATTTAAGAAATACATTAGCCACATGTTCATTCGGTTGGTAATTTTCATAATCGTGTTTAATATAATCGACCAATGAAGGTTAGTTATACATATTAATGTCACAATCTAGTTTAATAAAGGTTTTAATAATGATTTGTGACGGCAACCTTCATTCAAAATCTTATCTCAAATTCTTTCAAAACTCGTGTTAATTATAACAGTAATTCATTTGATTAATTTTCAACGAACTATGACAATCTTACTCCAGCGGAAAATCCTTCGCTAACAAGTTAATGCACCAACTGCATTAAAAAATATGCCCAAAGTCATCATATATTAATCTATATGGCATTAAACTTCCACATAACTTACAAAACTTCCACAAATAATTCTTTAACATTAATTCCTGTGGGAACTTCCTTCATATTCAAGGGCTTTATACATCAGCGACTTTCAACACGCGCTGCACTAGCGATTATACATTCATAGTTCCACTTAAAAATTTTTATAATCATTAATTGTTTCAAAACTGTTTTTCTATTTAACCTTCGTGGATTTCATTCATGAACCGAAATGAAGTCAAAACTTGCCAATCACAAACAAATTTAATAGTGAATACGCTTATATACGCCTGTCTGGTCTATCAAAATTTAAGATTAACATCTTAGAAGAAATTGTAGTATGAAAATACTATCTTCAAATAAAGTGCGACTAAAATGCAAAGTAGTCGAATAGAATCCAATTAGACTGGGGAATGCAAACATCGTTATATAAATCTCTAATTGAGAAAAACTACTAACAAATGTTCTTGACTTTAATGCATTCAATAATTCCTTATTAAAGTTAATCTTTCACAAAAGTGTCTATGATGCAATGTTCATTCATAACTGACGATAAATGTCTGTGTTGCAATCAATTCAAATAACGACTAGTATTTCCAAGATCGTCGACAACGTAAGAGATTTTAACGCTCTAAAATCATTTAAATGTTCTTCCTTCTTGATGATGACAGAAAATTGGTCAAAGTAATTAAACTGGGGTAGAATTACTTTAATAAAGTGACACGCTGTCTGAATTTAAATCTGCCATAAAAATCATTAACTTACAGTCAAATCGTGACTACAAAAATATTAATTACTGAAAATCTAAATATCAGTCTCAACTGATTCAAAATCATTTACTATGCCCATGACATAACAATGTCTTAATAAATCGTCGAAAAAGGCATAACTCATCAAGGTGTACTGAGAATAAGAATCTCAACAAGAAAATAGGGCAAAAAACATGAGGATAAAAATATGGGAAAAATGGTTGCTCAAACATCATTAGTAAACTCAAATACAATAAACGTTCACGACTACCTTATCTGCCGATTGACGTTCCAGAGGAAAATTCCCCAAAGAAGACTGCTGATGGATCCATTTCACCACGTTAAAGCTGAGCTCCATCCTCGAAATAGGAAATAGCATCCTCGGAGAATCGAACTGCTTCCTTCTCCGGAAATCGCTCTGCTTCTCGAAGACGAATAGACATCCTTCCAGCAATAATCTTCTTTGTGAGTCGGGACATCCCTGACCTCTCTTGAAAAATTCCCTGAAGTTCCAGTAGACAATCGTCATGAAGTTTTGTAGAAATTTCCGAAGAAATTATTCATATTCAGAGTATGAAATTGTTTCTATGGCTGTTCGATGGTATTCAGCCTTTAATTACGAAACATGGGTGTAGATGGTATTCACCGCATGTTCGCTTGTGTGGAATAGCAATTAGCGAAGTTCCATGTCGCTATCTTACTCCGTTGAAGTATGTCCCAATTGCAATAAGCCCTTTTAGCCTTCCATCTGCTCTTCGGTTGTAGTATTAGAAGAACAAACTGCCGTATTCAATTGCTCCATTATACTGTATCGTTCTGTAACCAAGCAATCTGAAGTCTTTCTATTCCACTCGCAGCGTCAGCCGTTGCGTTGATTCTGGCTATACAAAAGTGCTTCTCTTGTGGCGAGATAATCACTTTTGTCAGTCGTATAAAACTGCTGATATCTTTCAAATTAATCGGTCGAAATTGTTCAGCTTTTCTCTATAACTGCATGTAGCACTGCACAATACAATTAGCTTATCGGTGACCGCTAACTATTCGAAGCTAAACTTGTAGAAGCTTTCTAAGGTCCGTTTCAACTTCACCTAGTTTGACTTGGATCTCGTTAATATAGTGGCCTCGCCACGCGTTATAAAGACGATTCTTTTCACTGCTGTTCACTTCGACGTCTCACTATAATGAATGTATAAGAAAAGAACTTTCACAAATATACTTCGATGATCTGAGAATGAGATCTCAGAATGATCAGAGAACGAAAGAGGCTCCTCTCTTCTGCGCAAGCCCTTTTATTAACTTCTCGAGGGGCGTTTCCATCCCTTCCAAAGCGTGATACTGCGTCATCGCTAAAACTTCCAACTTCGTTAATACATGACGGATTTTCAAAATTCAAAAACTGAAAATAAATTTCACCAAAATTCCAAATCAATGCTTTTACTGCAAATGGATTTCCACAATTCTGCATTCCAAAAGTAATAAAAAATACCATAGTTTCAGCAATCTCCGTCTTCCTTTAAACTATCGTTGATTGGTTCAAGCCTCTCCTCCAATAGCATAGTTTCTTCCTCAGCAGAATTCCTCGTTTCCTGCGACTGCGTCGTAAATCTTGGAACATTCTCGACTAAATGCTGACGTCACTGAGAATCTCAGCTCAAGTAGCCTGCTGGCATAACATTTGCGTCATCCGTGCTTACGTCATGACTACCCACGTCATAACTATGACAACCATAACTCTCCTTATAATTTCAAATATAGCCACCGTGGTCTCTACATAATTCAATTACGGGGGCAGTACCTTATGGAGACACATTTCTAGTTTATTTTACGTTTAAATTATTACTTATTGTCTTCTGCCAATCTTAGGATTGATTTAGTATTCAATTTAATTTATTCATGATCCGGTGCATTTCTCTGTTGTAATAGTATTTAGACGTAATTGTTTTCCTCCGTCCATTTCCTTCTGCTGATGTTTAAATTTAATTTTATTAATTGTTTGCCGTAATTTCGATCAGGCATGCGGTTTCCTTGTGTTTTGTGGCCATGTTATGAAGAGATGCATTATGGTCTCAAGGTCAGTCTCTAGGCGTCGACCGCGAAGCTCAAACGTGTTGTGTTAACTTAAGATGTTTTTTTTTATTTAACCTTATCGGTTTAACATTGTGTTTTGCGTAATTGTTCCTGTGGTTTTCTCCATCATGCAAATTAATGGATTGTTTCCTGATTCAGTTTAATTTAGTTAATTTATCTTTATTTCCGTTTCTGGTGAAGGTGCTTTTTATATTTTAACATGGATCTACGCATGCCGGATCGCTATTGCATTCCCTTGCAAATTATCAAGCCCTTTTTCAGTGTGTTATGCATGTAATTTTTTATTTTAACCTTTGGGTTGTTTTACATTTTAAATTTTAATTTAAGTCTTTTCTTTTCTTTTCTTTTCTTGGCCTTGCAAGCAAGCATGTTTGGCGGTCTCTTGCATTCATTGTAAATTATGGTGGCTGATGCATGTTCTTTCTCTGGTGGAGGTGTTCCTTATATTTTAACATTAAATTATTTGTATTTTTTTTTTTAAATCTTGTGTTGTGGCATTATTTCGCCGACGGCAGTTCCGTTGGTTTTTGGGGGGTGTCTGTACGATAGCCTGTGTGTGTTGTCCCCTTCTCCATCTTCCTTCCACCCCTTTTGGAGCTCTTCTGTTGGGACACATCTTCTGGAGGTGATGTTGCTGCGGAGGTGACCCGGACCTCTCAAACAAAGGTAAGTTGGGCCCACCCATTCCCGGTGTCGCAGGTGTCTTTGCAAGGTGTCGCAGTGGTGAAGCAGAGCGTTGGTTATCGAGTTACCGACGTGCTGCTGGCCAAGCGGTGGTGTCATTGTTGCAGGTGTCGCAATAATAATAATTATACAGCACCTAAACATTCAGATTATTTAAATGTTAGCATTGGTTTCCTTAATTCAGTATACGAGAAGATGAACAATTTCGCATGAATTTCTTCTATCTACGTCTGACAACAGAATCATCCCACCCTTTCGCAAGATATTTAGCCAACAATGATAATTTTTCACATAATGCGAAAGTGAATTACTAGGGAAGGATGACCTCGCTGTTCCGCCCCTTAAATCAACAATAACTATAAAGTGAATTACTGTGTGGACGCTACTTTAAAATTTATTTCACTTACAGCAACTGCCTGCACGGCATACGATATGTCAAGCTAGACAATACATACATTTCAGACACTAACACCTCTAAATATCTAAGCTCGATGTGACGCACCAAACTTGAAACTCTTGAGCTAGCTGACCAAACACACCAGGGCAGCCCATGCTTTCGTGGCCTTGGCGAAATAAGTGAAGGGATGAGAAAGTTATTTGAAGGATTGGTACATAAGCCGAATAAGCTAAATTTAGAATCCCCATCGCCTAAGTTGACCGCTTTGAGACAGTTGTTCTTCCCACAAGCGCTTTGTAACGGAAAATATTGTCCACTTGACAGAATAAGTTTTTCAATCCTCGTAACTTTGTTCACAGACAGTTCATTGCCAGTAGAAAATTCAAGTCACATAAAGGCAATAATAATTCAATGCCTAATCGGGCCCATCCTCCTAGGACGCCGGGCCCCCCTGGTAGGGTCGGGCCCCGGGGCACCAGCCCTGCCTGACCCCCCCTCTCGTCGGGCCTGGAAAGGATCAGCCGCCAGTGATTCAGTAGTTGACTGACGTTGCCCAGGATACCCCCGATTGTATATCATTTTCTTTGAATCACAAAATAAACACAATCATCGGGGAGGCTCAATTCGTGTATCCCCATTTGGGGATGTGATACTTGGAATATAAACTAATCACCGAAAAATAAGCAGACACGTGTCTAATGATTTTTCGATGTGGTGTATAATATGAGGTGAAAGGGATGAAAAGTGGGGTTGAAGGATTCCTAACGGAGCGTGTATCTCCTAAACGACATAAGCGAGAAGTTTGAAACTCCGAGGAAGGCAATCAGCTAAACATAAGTAAATAGGTGTTCGACAGTTCGACAATGGAAGATCGCTGAAACGAAGGAAAGATGATTGAAGACCATTACGGAGACCGCTAAAACATCTCATGGCGGGTCTCGAAGTCTTGACGCTGCACTCTGTAAGTAAGAAAATGTTTCAATAGCTGTATTTAATGGGTTGGAACAGTAGATTAGTAATAATAATGGTTTCACTAAGTGCACATCATAGGTAGTTTTAATATAAGCTCACGTGTGGAAAGAATCAGTTTTGTTATCAATTCCTTTAACGCCAGGAAGGCAAATTTATAATGTCCATTTCGTATCATTTTAAGAACAGAGAAAGTAGTCTGTTGCTTGTCAGGCTTATGACATATTAAACAAGTTCCCAACAGGCGGACAACTGAAGGCCAAGGTTGCATGTGCGCGAGTGAGCTACTCATAGCACGGCTATACGGATCTCAGGCAGTGCATAAAATAATTTAGAAGGCAGTGAGATTCCTAACATGATATAATCAAAACACCCGGAATCCGTTATCCACGTGTTTGACAAATGAGCATCTGGAGCAAAGCTTTATTTTTGATACGACAAGCTAGAATGACAATGTAAATTGAACTGTATTTCGAAGCGAGAGATCGCAGGTTCGACATTATTTAAGGGAAGAGGCCACATCTAAAATACACAATATCACACGCTAGTTTTGTATCTGAATATTCAATGCTATATGAGAGCATTATCAGCTGTGTTTCTACACACTTTTCTTAACTGTCTCAAGATTTTTTGGGAGAGACACTATACTTTGTAATTTGTGTTTAAAAATGTGTATAATTCAGGAATCCACATTGTTTTATTATGGAATTATTGGAGTAAGTCGTAGAAGTGGATTAATATCTCAGACATGTTTTATGGTAATTTATCCCGGCGGTAATGAACTATTGAAGTCGTGCCAGACCGATGATATAAGGATTAATGAATCCGTGGTATAAAAGAGACACAGGATGTCTAATAATAAAAGTAACGGTGGAGACACAAGGTGTCTGTTATTATAGTTATTCCTGAGTGGAATATTGTGAAGTTATTAAACATTAGATGGATTTTCAGATCATACCTGACTACACTAAACGCAATTAAAGGTCCATAAAACTGAACAAATACACTGTGAGGCATAAATAATTGTGTAACAACTTTATAATCAAAGATAGAATTTTTATGAAACTAAACAAATCTTATAATTCCCCCTTGAGCCTAAATAATAAATGAACGCTAAAAATAAAATATTTTGATGGACCAAAGTTAGACTTTACCAATTGTTGATTTATTTTTGATACACTTTGATAAACTTTGACACCATTAGTCAACAACCAATTGATGATGTGAAAACTGAAGCACACACATCAGATTGGCAGCAATGTGAGTCGATATAATTGGTTAATTATTATCGCATTTGCAGGCTTTCTATTATTCTAATTTTTCTTTTACACATCTGGATACTATGATCATTTGTTGCAAAGAGTGACAAATCGGGCAGGGAGGCAGTGCCAATTGCACAAAATTAGGAGTGCTTATTTATTGTGCATATTTGTGTTGTATTAGTTAATTCTTTTTTAATCAGCAACGTTGTGCAAATATTTAGTATCTCTTTCTTTGTAATAAACGCGTCTCGTTTATTAATTAATGTTAGGTAGGACTAGATAAACAAGTAAATTTAAAGATAAATGTTGGAGATGGCACCATCATATCTTGGAACAATTTTTCTTTTGTTGTTAAATGTAAATATTCTTAATATTTATAACAAGTAAATGTCTTGCTTTCAGTAAATTCTTTTGATGTTTGATCCTCCCGTAGTCATTTTCGATGTAATTGCTTAGGGTTGATCTTACGTGCCATACTCTTAGCTTGTTTGTAATCATTTAATTTTGTATTAGGACCATGCGAGTAACTTAAATTTTGTATAGGACTTTTTTATTATATTCTTTCAGGGCAGTTTAGTATCGGAATAACCGTTTTGCAACTCTCATGCTAGGCTAGGGATCTATTTTAATAAAATGTATTCATGATTTTAACATAAGACTGACCTCTCTTTCTTGCTTAGTTTTATATCGATGCATTCCTCTGAGCTGGTTAAGAATCGAACCTCACTGATTACCGATACCCCCGAGTACAGACTTTTGTTCGAAACCAGCCTATGAAACTGCCGTTCCCAATACTTGTGTGTTTGCTGGAAGAGGGTCTCGGAAGGGTCAATTGAAACCGATGGCTCCCCGAAACCTTCGACCAGCGGGCACTTATAGTATAATTTACGTTGGCGCCTAACGGGGGGCATCGATCTCTCATGATTCGTTTGTTTGTGAAGGTTTTTTATGTTCTGATGGCAAATCCAACAGGTTAGTGACGAGGTGAGACTTCGTACTAGTGTTTTGGAAGGCCACATGGCATTTTTATTCCAGAATTAAAACCATGAGGCTAGGTAACATTTATTAATGATGATAAGTCGAGGATTTGATTTTGCAGTTAGCCTAGTCTTGAGTAAATGTAAGCTTGTTTGATTGTTGTTTATGATGTCATTTAATTTTTACCAGAGGTTCAGCTGTCATCTATGAATAAATTTATGAAGGAACAGGTTTTCTACTATGTTCCAACTCAAACCATTGTTAAGGAATGTGAAGTTGTTAGTTCCCCGTATTTCTCTAAGTGATATTATAATGTCTGTGTAGGAGACTGCCGAGTTGTTGGCAAACTTGCCAGCCCTTCTGCAGATTCTGCAGGCGTCCATGGACAATTTGACGCGGAACAATGTAAATATAAGGGCTGATATAAACAATGTTAGAGCTGACATGGCTCAAAACAATGATAATTTAAGGCTGATATGGCATAAAACAGTAACAATGCTAAGGCAAACTTGTTAGAAACTAGTAACAACACTACCACAAACATCAGGGCTGATATGGCACAAAATATTGTAGAACTGCGAGATAACATTGCGAATGTTAAGACAGAGATCACTACTAGTATAGACAAAGTTAGTGATGACTTACGCGCAGAACTGGAGACATATCGCACAGAATATCAAGCACATTTAGAAGGAGTGAAAGCAGAAATTCGTGCGAATAGATCAGAAATAAAAAAAAACGAAGCTAGACGATGTTCAGACAGAAATGAGCGGTAGCATTGAAGCAGTGAAAAACGAAGTATCTGATGCAAGAGAGGTCGTTAGCAAGCGGATCAATGACATTGAGCAAAGAATGGAAGAGTTTAATACATATGTAGGAGTTTTGAAAGCTGATGTCACAATAGTTAACACAGGATTGAGATTAACACGAGGCATAGCAGTCGCAGTACATCTAAACGTGAAACGTGTTACAGACAAGATGAATAAAGTTAAGGAGGAAGTCCCTGCAAACACAACAGCGATTCAAGAAATCCGTGAGAACACAGTAGACAACAGTAAATAAAAGGAGGATTGCGCTGAAATAATTAACGGAATTAAAAGCGATTGGTCTAAAGACATTCAGGCAATTCGAGAGGAAACTCGTGAAAATAACCATAAATCTAACCAGTAAGTTAGCAAAGCGATAGACGAATACATCGAGGAAAATGAGGAGAAACAGAAAGAATTCGACAATTGTATTCGAGGAAAAATCGTAAGGATCTAATTACAGATTAATGCCATAACCAATAAGCAATCTGATTACATACCTGAATATGCAGAACTTGAGGAGCGTATGAAACGTTTATTGAAACCTAACAGAGAGGAAGTAAAATCTATGAATATATCGACCAGTGAAGAGAAGCCGAACGTTCCAATCGGAAATGTAAACTATAATCCATTCCGATCATACCCTCAGTTTGTGACACCAAACATGAACACAATGCCGAATTAAGGGCTGAGATCTAATTTCAATGTCATGCCAAACTATGGCCAAACACCATACTCAAACATAGTGTATTTGAGAAGCCATGAAGATCGGCCAGCTAAATTCAATAACACTAATTCTATTACACCAATCGAATTCTTGGGGAACCTGGAATCTTACATGAAGGAAACCATGGTAACACCTGACAGAGAGTGACGAACGGTAGAGAAGTATCTCGGGAATAGTCCTTTAACCTGATTTAAGGCCTTCAGATATTAATTTCCAACTACCTGGAGCATCCCTTAAAACGTATTGGTCAATGGATAGATATAAGGGCGGAAATGTACAATAAGAAGTACGCGAGTTCACAAACGACCAAGTACGCTACCTACTTCTCGAGTCAACTTTATCAACTTCAGTGCTTACAACCTCCTTAGTCAGAGCTAGAACTTGTACAGACAATAAGAAGGCAATATCCTATGGATGTTCAAAGGCTACTAATAGAATCAGATGCTAACACATTTCTAAAATGCGACGAAGTTCTAAGAAAGCTGGATAGCAGCCACGAACAATTTGCACATACACCTAGGCATCGTGCAGACGCACGCGACGTCAATGTAACTTCAGTTGAGAGAACAGTTCAAACAGTACAGCCTGCGGAAGAACGACGTATAAATTATCGTCAGAATCAAGAAGGACCGGATAGGAGGAGAGATTTCAGAGAATATCGCAGAGATAACACACATTATGGAAGGAACCGTCGATATGACACAATCAATAAAACTACAATCAAAACAGATACAGAATCGCGGAAACGATTATGCTAACAATCGTCGTAATTATGTTAACAGTAATAATAATAATTACAACCTTGGGTACAGAGGACAGCCACGTGATCGTGACAATCGAAATAACCAATATACCAACAATGTCAGGCGAGACTATAGGTACAGCGGTGGTTACCGCAAGGAAAACGACCCTAGTTTTCAATACGATAATGATTGGCACGGAAAGGCTAATGAAAGCCGTCAATACATCAGAGATCGGAAAATACAGAGGAGAGAAGGAGTCAGACAGGACGAAAACAGCGTACCCGACATACTGTAGTTGAAGAAGACCGACATGAACGCCAGTTTTCAGGGACTCGGAATCGAAATAAAAATTGATTTCTATAATTTTTATTTGTTCGACATGGAGACGTGTGCGCCCGATGACGCATGTTCGCGTTGGGAATCGATCACAATATCATCGGAGAAGTTGCTGCAACACTGTAGAACACTGAATACACCCTACAGGAAGCGGGAAGAATTTCTGAGCAAAATTCAATTATAATCATCTAGTAGGATATAAAAGCCGAAGCTGGCACAGGGGCTAATGGGCAAGATGGCCGCCGCACGCAACCAGCCCTATGTTATTCATATGGAGGGGACAGTCAGAGCTGGCACAGGGGCTATTGGGCAAGATGGCCGCCACGCCCTGAGACCGTCAATGACGTCACAGGGAGAGGTCGGCCGTGTAGTTGCCAAATGGAATATTTATTATTATTTTTATTATTATTATTATTAGGTAATTATTAATTGATCATGTATAATCAAGACCAGCCTTATATTTTCCACCTCTTGGTGTAGTGGCTAGCATTCTTGGCGGTCATTCCTGAGGTTCGAATCCCGGCTCTGCCAAGAAATTTAATTTATGGTCTCAGGAGTGGAACGGGGTACACTCAGCCTTGTGAGGCAAAACTGACAGGAGCTGGCTTTTGATTCACACCTCTACCATTCTGCCTAACCCAACTTCACCTAACCTAACCTAACCTAACCTAACTTCAAAGTCAGAGCAAATATGAGAGCAAATGTGAGAGCACACATAATAAACTAAGTCATAAACTAACCTAACCTAACTTAGCCTAACCTAACCTAACTTAAAAGTGCGAGCAAAAAAGTAAGAGCAAAAAGTGTGAGAAAAAAGTGAGAGCAAATGTGAGAGCACAAATAATAAACTTAGTTATATCCTAACCACACCTAACCTAACCTAACCTAACTTCACCTAACCTAACCTAACATAACCTAACTTCAAAGTGAGAGCAAATGTGGGAGCTAAAAGTAAGAGCAAAAAGTGTGAGCAAGGCGTGGTAGCAAAAATGTGGGAGCAAAAAGTGAGAGCAAAAAGGTGGGAGCAAAAAGTGGGAGCACAAAAGTGGGGGCAAAAATTGGGAGCAAAAAAGTGGGAGCAAAAAAGTGTGAGCAAAAAAGTGGGAGCAAAAAAGTGGGAGCAAAAAAAGTGGGAGCAAAATGGTAGAGCAAAAAAGTGGAGAGCAAAAAAGTAAGAGCAAATGGGAGAGCACAAATAATAAACTTAGTTATAATCTAACCTAACCTAACCTAATATAACCCACAGAAACCTCATTTAAAGATTTTAGATTTTACATTTAAACATTTTACATTTTAACATTTTAGATTTTTGATTTTTTCATTTAACATTTTTTAGATTTTACATTTTACATTTTTGATTTTTTGTATTTTAGATTTTAGTTTTTTTTTAGATTTTCCTTTTTAAATTTAAGATTTTTTGATTTTAGATTTTACTTTTTACATTTTCCGAAAAGAGTGAACTACAAGGTCACATACCTAACCTCACCAAACCTAACTTTACCAAACCTAACATAAGCTAATCCAAAGGCTAATGCACATACACAAAGTATATAAGGGTACATGCAACTATCCTTATGCTAGTCTTATAGGTTACTGTACAACATGATCACTACCCCAACCGGGTATTTTTTTTTTCATTTTGTTGTCTACACATATGTCAATTTTCCAATTTCCCATTATCAGTTATTTTTAATGTCAGTTTTAAGTTTTTCAATTTCATAATATGGAAACATGGATTTTGCATTTTGTTGTTTACACTTTTATCAATTTCACAATTTCCCACTTAGAGTTCTTAAAATGTAAGTTTAAAGATTTTCAATTTCATGATATAGAAACATGGATTTTCCAATTTGTTGCTTACACGTTTGTCAATTTACCAAATTCCCTTTTACAGTTTTTTAAATATCAGTTTAATGTTTTTTTTCTATTTTGTCAATATGGAAACATGGATTTTTCCAATTTGTGTTTTACATGTTCATTTTACATTAGGAGTGGAGAGAGGTGGGTAGTAATTAAAAATGTACAAGCAATGTCCATACAATATATTTTTTATTTTAAATACATGTACACTATTTATATATAATACATTTTATATATTCTTTTTTGTTATAAATTGTACAGTTGTTTTTATTTTGTTTTCTATTTTATTTATTTTTGATTATGAATGCCATTTTTATTTTTGTTTTTTTTTTATTTTTGTAGTGCTATTGTTTTATTTCCTAAGTTGTTTTGGTTTATGTATTTGCTAGTTGCAGGCAGAAGATTTTGATATTCATAACTTAACTCTTTAAGCATGGTTAATGATTGAGTAATGACCATAGGCATGTGTACCTATACCATCAGCACCAATCACTCTTCTATCATCACCAGGACACAAAGCAATTTTGTATGATTATCAGAAGCGATAATGTTCATTGGTATTATTTTACATTGTTTTTCATGACACAATCCTTATAATCTTGAAAGCTTATACAATTTTTGACAACACCTCTGTTAATACCTTTAATCTTTTTGATTTCTTTACCATTTATGTCTAAGACGTACATTCTAGCTCTAAGTCCAACAAATGCTTTTATAATTTGTCCACAAGCCTCGTCTTTAAATTTCCCCAACGTTTTTCTTGTTTGATGTAGAGTAACATATGTGATTAGTAAGGTAATCTGATGTGTCCAGGTGTTCTAGGAAATCCAACTTGTCTTGATTTACATCTGGGGTGTTAACCAAATAAATGAACGAGTCGGTATCCATATACATGAGTTTAAGATTGTTCATTCCTTAATAGGGTAGCAGGACATCATAGTGGTGGGAATACATTAGAGTTTTTGAAATATCCAGTATACACATTCCAATATATATAGGCTTATTGAATACAATGTTACGTTTAGCCATGTGGAAAGCCGCTAGGTTAGGACCATAAATTGTTCTGTCAATAAATGTCAGCTTTGCTATTAGCTTTTCTGCCTTTTAGCTGTCAGTCACAAGACGTATGTCTATTCTTTTACGGATATGTTCCATTGTTTTTCCAAAAATGGCATTGTTGAATAATTTTTACAGATTTTTCACAAAATAATTTCTGGCTTGTTTTCCAAGGTTGTTATTAAAATCAACGTATGCCTTTAACCAAGATCTTTGCTTAAACTTTAACACACGATGAATTTTTATCAATTTTATTCCATGATCTAAAGCCTGTTTTAATGCCATGTAGTGAACAACATATCGCCTTCGATTTCCAAGATGAGGAATTAGTTTTTCAGAAACGAATCCTTAGGTTGTGTACACTCTGGTAGGAAAGGTAAATCGTTGTGTAGATCATGAAGGTCAGATGGGTAATCAACATCAACGTCTAGAATGTATCCCTCAGGATCGTCTTCTTTTAGTTTTTCTAGATCAACAGTTTCTGGAGAAACCCACTGAAATCTACCATAAGGAAGGGAGTGGCACATAGCCCACCCGTATTGGTTGTTGGCATCATCATAGGTAATAAACTGCGATGGTTTCTCAGAATCATAGGTTTCGTTGTATTTATTGTTAGCTTCAGCATACCGATGAGACACCTGGCATATGCCTCCACGTATTCCAGACTCGATTAGAAGAATCTGATCGTAATCCTGTAGCAATTCCAGTTCAATTCCTGTGTAAAGGAGCATTGCCTCGAAACTTAAACCAGGCGAAGTAAAAAAGTGTGCAGCATCCACTCGGTGTGTTTCTAGTGTTTAGTTTCTAAACGTTTCAAAGCTGTCTGCAAGAAGGAGTACATCTGAAGTTAGGTAGAGGTCACTATATTTCCCTAGAGTTTTAATGTTGAACTGTTTCCAGACATTTTTGGCATGTTCATAGTCTTCTTGACTAACATATTCTTCACTTAATTTGTTAAAGAATGCCTCTTTTGGAGGTAAACACGTTTCACTTAACTTTTCCCATGAGTCAATGTAGTCATAACAAAATACCCCTTTACGAGTCATGAGCATTGCATTTTCTTTTCCAAAGTACATGTCTGTTTCAGGGTATGATGTTAAGTTGGAAACTAAGTTTTCCAAACTACTCGGCATTAACCGAAACGTGTCCACAAATCTAAGCTTAACATTTCCTACATACTTGGTAAAGGAAATGTACTTTTCTTTGGAGTTAGCGCTATCATCCACTCTCGCAGTAGTACATCCCAATTGCTTTACAATGAAATTTGCGTCGTAGCCACTCATATTATGTAGAAACACAGGAACGGGGTTACGTGTTTTATACCTCAAATTACAGTTATTGTGAGCACTTCCTCGGTATTCCCCTGTAATATGGCAGTGGTCTCGTACTTTCCAGTCCTCTTTGGTAAATGTTTTTTGACCCAAATAACAGGTTTCAGAACATTGGAACTCTGCTTCTTGATCCTCAGTTAAGGCCTTTGGAATATTTAAGCTGTAAAAGCGATCGATTTCATTAGCTATTGAGATCAAAGTCCATAAACTTTTCTGCAGCGTCAGGCCCACGATAAATAACAGGTTGGCTTGGAAGATTTGTCTTTATGTGTTCCACAGCAGGTGAGGGTTTAACGTATATACCAAAGCTCATAGGAATATGACTCTGGTATGGCACTGTATAACTTGCTTCAGGATTGGGTAGTCAAGTTTGATAGGGTAAGAGTATACTTTCAAAATCTGCATAGATAACGTAGGGTATTCTCAGCATTTTTTCAACATTTAAGAATTTGACAATTGAGTTTTTAACAGGCATTTCAACCCTAGCAATGTCATGCTGGACACACAAAGCTCTATGCTCTTTCAATTTTTTCATTCCTTGTTGACCATATCGATTATCGAAGTGAGTAAAACACCGTTTACACGTATATATCTTATGTCCATGGTGAGTAATCTGATGTCCTACTAGTTAATCAAAATCTTTGAGAAAGACGTAGTGGTTCTGGCCGGATGATGAACTTAGCAGATGGAGGTCACGATGGTCTTGCAGCTCTTGATCCACAACCATTAGAGGGAACTGTTTATTGTCTTGTTCCAATCCAAATACATTAATGGATATATCATTTGCTTTTTCAAATTTGGGAATGTCAGCTAGCGATGTAGGAAACTATATTACAGAAAAATCATACTTGTTGTACAGGTCCCTGTGTTTACTAATGCGAAAAGCATTCTTTTTAACCAGTTTTGCTAAAATGGCATACATAAAACACTTTTCATCTTTCAAGTTTTCAGGATTAATGCAGGCTTTTCTTGCTTGTATAGCTGCTGGTAATGGAATATATGTGCTTCCACGCAAGGGATTGTACTTATTTATTTTCAATCGTACTCCTTCCACTGCTAGAAAGCCCAATTACTGCATTTTAGTTCAGATTCCTCCATTTCCGTAGTTAACTTTGTAAATTGTGTTTCCAAGAAAATACTTAAGTCTGTTTCCAAAAATAGGGCCTGATTTCGTGTTTTAAAAGCACGATCTGTAATTTCATTGGTAGATGTATGAATGAGTCTACATTCAGCCACAAGATTAACTCTTATCGTCTTGTGCATTGCTAGTTCTTTCTGCATAGCTGGTATTATTTGCTGTTTGGACTCTTTAAGGTATGAATTTAAATCCTTGCACGTATCGCAACGAATGAAATAGGATTTAAGTCGACCTTGAAAAGATGTCTTATTTTCAATAAGTCCATTTTTGTCAGGGACCAATGACAGTAGGTAATGTTTTGTAGGCTCAGATTTTTGTCTTTTAGCTGCCGACACAACATTACAACATTCTTCATGACGACGTCCATTGTAGGCATTGTTGAATTTACTGCCACACGTTTTACACTCATAAAATTCCCCACACGAAACTTCATGACGCTTCCTATGATAGTCCCGAAGAAACGTTTTTCCACACTCTTTGCACATATAGCTAGGAATGAGTTCTTCCATCACGAATGTTGATTTCTGCAAACAGCTGCTTACTGCGTATCACATGGCTAGAGGTTGGTCGGTGAGACGGTCTTTCACGATGTGAACACCGTGAGAGGTAGTAGTCAACTGGTGATATTCTTGTTAAGGGTCCTCTAATATACCCAAGTCTAGACCAACAGCTCTTTACGGCTTATGACAAGGCTGTAGACTGGACAGTGAGACGGTCTTTCACGATGTGTACACTGTAAAAGATAGTAGTCAACTGATTGTATTCTTGCTAAGGGTTCTCTAATATATCATAGTCAAGACCAACAGCTACTTACTGTGTAGTACAAGGCTGTACAATGGTTGTTTCGACGGTCTTTCACCATATTAACACCATGAGAGATAATAGTCAACTGGTGATATTCTTGTTAAGGGTCCTCTAATATACCCCTAGTTAAGGGTAACAGCTGCTTGCTGCATATGACAAGACTAAAGACTGGTTGTTTCAACGGTCTTTCACAATGTAAACACTGTGACACTTAGTAGTCAACTGAAAATACTCAAGGTTATCAGGTACTTACTGCATATCAAAAGGCTGTACAATCATATGTGTTAGGCACTCTTTCTTGCCAAGGACCCCTATATTCCCTACACAAGGCTATGCATGTTAGTTCTAAACACTTAGTAGTTAATTGTATATTCAATTTTTATACAAAGCTTATACAAGCACGTTTTTCATGAGGTAAAACTTTGTTAAATAGCTGCATGCGACACGCAAAGTATGTTTCCGCTATCCAGCGGTGATTATGAGAACTACTTGAACGACCAGCATTCTACCTAGCGCTCCATTTCAACACTCACTCACTGAACGACCAGCTTGCTATCTAGCGGTCGATACCATTACTCCTCAACTACCTGCCTGCTACCTATAGGTCAAAATGACATCTCACTCAACTACTAGCATGCTACATGGCTTTTTTGTAGGATTTTTGTTGTCTTATTTGTTGGCTTTTGTTGGCTTGTGTTGGCTTTTTTGTTGGCTTTTGTTGGCTTTTGTATTAGCACTCTCATATTTGCTCTTGCTTGTTGGGGCTTATTTGGTCTTGGAAAGTATGTCAGCCCTTTTCATGGCAGCATAATGCTTACAACCAAGTTTGTAAGCAGCAACAACAACAACAAAAACACACAAAAAGCCAAATAAATCCAAGGTACTCTAAGGTTTATCACTTACACTTACCTCTATCCCATGCCTAGTCAAAAAATAGTGTATTTCTCAAAATTGTCGTAAAATATTGGGACAATAGGCTATATGTTTTAACTAAAAATCCTAAAAAGTCATATGTTAACTCTTAAACATATCTCTATTTCCTCTCTCAGTCTAAAAATAGTATATTTTTCAATTTTTTTCAAGAAATATTTTCAAAATTGGATTTATTTCCAAAATTAGGAATTTTACACACAAAAAAACATTTGTCTGTCATGAATCAATGATCTTGACCCCCTCTACCAGTAAACCAAGTCTCAGGTCTCTGGGACAACAGAAAATAAAATTTTGAAAATGGGCTATATTTCCAAAATTACGAATTCTACAAAAGAGTTTGTCTGACGTAAATCAATGATCTTTACCACTCTACACTCACACTAAGTTTCAGGTCTCTAGGACTAAAAAATAAAATTTTGAAAATGGGCTATATTTTCAAAATTAGGAATTTTACAAAGAAGTTTGTCTGACGTAAATCAATGGTCTTTACCCCCTCTACCCCCACACTAAGTCTCAGGTCTCTAGGGGAAAATTAAATTTTGAAAATGGGTTATATTTCCAAAATTAGGAATTTCACAAAGTTTGTCTGACGTAAATCAATGGTCTTTACCCCCCTCTACCTGCAAACCAAGTCTCAGGTCTCTAGGACAACAAAAATAAAAGTTTGAAAATGGGCTATATTTCCAAAATTAGAAATTTTACAAAAATGTTTGTTTCACATAAATCAATGGTCTTTACCCCCCTCCATCCCCATACCAAGTCTCAGGTCTCTAGGACAAAAAAATAAATTTTGAAAATGGGCTATATTTCCAAACTTAGGAATTCTACAAAAGGTTTGTTTGACATAAATCAATGGTCTTTACCTCCTCTAGCACCATACCAAATTTCAAGTTTCTAGGGCAAAGGAAAAAGAATTTTGAAAAATGTCCACTATTTTGTAAACTAGAAATTCTACAATAAAGTTTTGTTTAACAAAACTGAAAGGTCTCTATCCCTTCTATCTGTAAACCAAGTCCCAGGTCTGTAGGATAAAAATGAAAAAAGTTCAATTGGGAAAGTAGACGATTTTTCATAAAACCAAACATAATATAAAGTGTTCTATGGGCATAAAAAATGGACTCTATGTCCTTTATTTTTGTAATAAAACTTTTTTATTTTTCATGTTTTTTTTACACTCATATTTTGAAATTCCCGTATTTCGGAAACTAGGAAGTTAACAAAAAAGTTTGTTTGACGTAAATGAATGGTCCCTACCCCCTCTACCCCCAAAATAAATTTCTAGCCTCTAGGTCTAAAACTGTGCAGTAGGGGTGATGACAGTTCTAGACCCGCCCCGAAATCTGACGTCACGAGGGAGAGACTTGGTTTGCAGGTAGAGGGGGTAAAGGCCATTGATTTACGTCAGACAAACTATTTTGTAGAATTCCTAATTTTGGAAATATAGCCCATTTTCAAAATTTTATTTTTTGTTGTCCTAGAGACCTGAGACTCGGTTTACTGGTAGAGGGTATCAAGATCATTGATTTATGCCAGACAAATGTGTTTTTTTTTGTAAAATTCCTAATTTTGGAAATATATCCCATTTTGAAAATATTTTCTGGAAAGATTTTGAAAATACACTATTTTTAGACTGAGAGTTGAATTAGAGATATGTTTAAGAGTTAACATATGACTTTTGAGGATTTCTAGTTAAAACATATTGCCTACTGTCCCAATATTATTAGGACAATTTTGAGAAATACACTATTTTTTGACTAGGCATGGGATAGAGTACTTTGGATTTATTTGGCTTTTTGTGTGTTTTTGTTGTTGTTGTTGCTGACAAACTTGGCTGTAAGCATTATGCTGCCATAAAAAGGGCTGACATACTTTCCAAGACCAAATAAGCCCCAACAAGCAAGAGCAAATATGAGAGAGCTAATACAAAAGCCAACAAAAGCCAACAAAAAAGCCAACACAAGCCAACAAAAGCCAACAAAAGCCAACAAAAAAGACAACAAAAATCCTCCAAAAAAAGCCATGTAGCATGCTGGTAGTTGAGTGAGTTGTCATATTGACCGATAGGTAGCAGGCTGGCAGTTGGGGAGTAATGATATCGACCACTAGATAGCATGCTGGTCGTTCAGTGAGTGAGTGTTGAAATGGAGCGCTAGGTAGCATGCTGGTCATTCATGTAGTTCTCATAGTCACCGCTAGATAGCGGAAACATACTTTGCGTGCCGCATGCAGCTATTTAACAAAGTTTTACCTCATGAAAAACGTGATTGTATAAGCTTTGTATAAAAATTGAATATACAATTAACTCTTAAGTGTTTAGAACTAACATGTATAGCCTTGTGTAGAGAATATTGGGGTCCTTAGCAAGAAAGAGTGCCTAAAACACATGATTGTACAGCCTTTTGATATGCAGTAAGTACCTGATAACTTTGAGTAGGGTATAAGAATATTTTCAGTTGACTACTAAGTGTCACAGTGTTTACATTGTGAAAGACCGTTGAAACAACCAGTCTTTAGTCTTGTCATATGCAGCAAGCAGCTGTTACCCTTAACTAGGGGTATATTAGCGGACCCTTAACAAGAATATCACCAGTTGACTATTATCTCTCATGGTGTTCACATGGTGAAAGATCGTCGAAACAACCATTGTTCAGCCTTGTACTACACAGTAAGTAGCTGTTGGTCTTGACTTTGATATATTAGAGAACCCTTAGCAAGAATACAATCAGTTGACTACTATCTTTTACAGTGTACACATCGTGAAATACCGTCTCACTGTCCAGTCTACAGCCTTGTCATACGCCGTAAAGAGCTGTTGGTCTAGACTAGGGTATATTAGAGGACCCTTAACAAGAATATCGCCAGTTGACTACTACCTCTCACCGTGTCCACCTCGTGGAAGACCGTCTCACCGACCAACCTCTAGCCCTGTGATACGCAGTAAGCAGCTGTTTGCAGAAATCAACATTCGTGATGGAAGAACCTATTCCTAGCTATATGTGCAAAGAGTGTGGAAAAACTTTTCTTCGGGACTTTCATAGGAAGGGTCGTGAAGTTTCGTGTGGGGAATTTCATGAGTGTAAAACGTGTGACAGTAAATTCAACAATGCCTACAATGGACGTCGTCATGAAGAATGTTGTAATGTTGTGTCGGCAGCTAAAAGACTAAAATCTGAGCCTACAAAACATTACCTACTGTCATTGGTCCCTGACAAAAATGGACTTATTGAATATGAGTCATCTTTTCAAGGTCGACTTAAATCCTATTTCATTCGTTGCTATACGTGCAAGGATTTAAATTCATACCTTAAAGCGTCCAAACAGCAAATAATACCAGCTATGCAGAAAGAACTAGCAATGCACAAGTCGAAAAAAGTTAATCTTGTGGCTGAATGTAGATTCATTCATACATCTACCAATGAAATTACAGATCGTGCTTTTAAAACACGAAATCAGGCCCTATTTTTGGAAACAGACTTAAGTATTTTCTTGGAAAAACAATTTACAAAGTTAACTACGGAAATGGAGGAACTGAGCTAAAAGGCAGTAATTGGGCTTTATTAGCAGTGGAAGGAGCACGATTGAAAATAAATAAGTACAATCCCTTGCGTGGAAGCACATATATTCCATTACCAGCAGCTATACTAGCAAGAAAAGCCTGCATTAATCCTGAAAACTTGAAAGATGAAAAGTGTTTTATGTATGCCATTGTAGCAAAACTGGTTAAAAAGAATGCTCTTCGCATTAGTAAACACAGGGACCTGTACAACAAGTATGATTTTTCTGTAATATAGTTTCCTACATCGCTAGCTGACATTCCCAAATTTGAAAAAGCAAATGATATATCCATTAATGTATTTGGATTGGAACAAGACAATAAACAGTTCCCTCTAATGGTTGTGGATCAAGAGCTGCAAGACCATCGTGACCTCCATCTGCTAAGTTCATCATCCGGCCAGAACCACTACGTCTTTCTCAAAGATTTTGATTAACTAGTAGGACATCAGATTACTCACCATGGACATAAGATATATACGTGTAAACGGTGTTTTACTCACTTCGATAATCGATATGGTCAACAAGGAATGAAAAAATTGAAAGAGCATAGAGCTTTGTGTGTCCAGCATGACATTGCTAGGGTTGAAATGCCTGTTAAAAACTCAATTGTCAAATTCTTAAATGTTGAAAAAATGCTGAGAATACCCTACGTTATCTATGCAGATTTTGAAAGTATACTCTTACCCTATCAAACATGACTACCCAATCCTGAAGCAAGTTATACAGTGCCATACCAGAGTCATATTCCTATGAGCTTTGGTATATACGTTAATCCCTCACCTGCTGTGGAACACATAAAGACAAATCTTCCAAGCCAACCTGTTATTTATCGTGGGCCTGACGCTGCAGAAAAGTTTATGGACTGTTTGATCTCAATAGCTAATGAAATCGATCGCTTTTACAGCTTAAATATTCCAAAGGCCTTAACTGAGGATCAAGAAGCAGAGTTCCAATGTTCTGAAACCTGTTATTTGGGTCAAAAAACATTTACCAAAGAGGACTGGAAAGTACGAGACCACTGCCATATTACAGGGGAATACCGAGGAAGTGCTCACAATAACTGTAATTTGAGGTATAAAACACGTAACCCCGTTCCTGTGTTTCTACATAATATGAGTGGCTACGACGCAAATTTCATTGTAAAGCAATTGGGATGTACTACTGCGAGAGTGGATGATAGCGCTAACTCCAAAGAAAAGTACATTTCCTTTACCAAGTATGTAGGAAATGTTAAGCTTAGATTTGTGGACACGTTTCGGTTAATGCCGAGTAGTTTGGAAAACTTAGTTTCCAACTTAACATCATACCCTGAAACAGACATGTACTTTGGAAAAGAAAATGCAATGCTCATGACTCGTAAAGGGGTATTTTGTTATGACTACATTGACTCATGGGAAAAGTTAAGTGAAACGTGTTTACCTCCAAAAGAGGCATTCTTTAACAAATTAAGTGAAGAATATGTTAGTCAAGAAGACTATGAACATGCCAAAAATGTCTGGAAACAGTTCAACATTAAAACTCTAGGGAAATATAGTGACCTCTACCTAACTTCAGATGTACTCCTTCTTGCAGACAGCTTTGAAACGTTTAGAAACTAAACACTAGAAACACACCGAGTGGATGCTGCACACTTTTTTACTTCGCCTGGTTTAAGTTTCGAGGCAATGCTCCTTTACACAGGAATTGAACTGGAATTGCTACAGGATTACGATCAGATTCTTCTAATCGAGTCTGGAATACGTGGAGGCATATGCCAGGTGTCTCAGCGGTATGCTGAAGCTAACAATAAATACATGGAAACCTATGATTCTGAGAAACCATCGCAGTTTATTACCTATGATGATGCCAACAACCAATACGGGTGGGCTATGTGCCACTCCCTTCCTTATGGTGGATTTCAGTGGGGTTCTCCAGAAACTGTTGATCTAGAAAAACTAAAGGAAGACGATCCTGAGGGATACATTCTAGACGTTGATGTTGATTACCCATCTGACCTTCATGATCTACACAACGATTTACCTTTCCTACCAGAGTGTACACAACCTAAGGATTCGTTTCTGAAAAACTAATTCCTCATCTTGGAAATCGAAGGCGATATGTTGTTCACTACATGGCATTAAAACAGGCTTTAGATCATGGAATAAAATTGAAAAAATTAATCGTGTGTTAAAGTTTAAACAAAGACCTTGTTTAAAGGCATACGTTATTTTAATAACAACCTTCGAAAGCAAGCCAGAAATTATTTTGAGAAAAATCTGTACAAATTATTCAACAGTGCCATTTTTGGAAAAACAATGGAACATATCCGTAAAAGAATAGACATACGTCTGGTAACTGACAGCAAAAAGGCAGAAAAGCTAATAGCAAAGCTGACATTTATTGACAGAACAATTTATGGTCCTAACCTAGCTGCTTTCCACATGGCTAAACGTAACATTGTATTCAATAAGCCTATATATATTGGAATGTGTATACTGGATATTTCAAAAACTCTAACGTTTTCCCACCACTATGATGTCCTGATACCCTATTATGGAATGAACAATCTTAAACTCATGTATATGGAATCCGACTCGTTCATTTATTTGGTTAACACCCCAGATGTATATCAAGACAAGTTGGATTTCCTAGAACACCTGGACACATCAGATTATCCTACTAATCACATATGTTACTCTACATCAAACAAGAAAACATTGGGGAAATTTAAAGACGAGGCTTGTGGACAAATTATAAAAGCATTTGTTGGACTTAGAGCTAAAATGTACGCTATAGACATAAATGGTAAAGAAATCAAAAAGATTAATGGTATTAACAGAGGTGTTGTCAAAAATTGTATAAGCTTTCAAGATTATAAGGATTGTGTCATGAAAAACAATGTAAAAAGAATACCAATGAACATTATCGCTTCTGATAATCGTACAAAATTGCTTTGTGTCCTGGTGATGATAAAAGAGTGATTGATGCTGATGGTATAGGTACACATGCCTATGGTCATTACTCAATCATTAACCATGCTTAAAGAGTTAAGTTATGAATATAAAAATCTTCTGCCTGCAACTAGCAAATACATAAAACAAAGCAATTTTGGAAATAAAACAATAGCACTACAAAAATAAAAAACAAAATAAAAAATGGCATTCATAATCAAAAATAAATAAAATAGAAAACAAAATAAAAACAACTGTACAATTTATAACAAAAAAGAATATATATATAAATGTATTATGTGTAAATAGTGTACATGTATTTAAAATAAAAAATATTGTATGGACACTGCTTGTATATTTTTAATTACTACCCACCTCTCTCCACTCCTAATGCAAATTGAACATGTAAAACACAAATTGGAGAATCCATGTTTCCATATTGACAAAATGGAAAAAAAACATTAAACTGAAATTTTAAAAACTGTAAATGGGAATTTGGTAAATTGACAAATGTGTAAACAACAAATTGGAAAATCCATGTTTCTATATCATGAAATTGAAAAACTTTAAACTGACATTTTAAGAACTCTAAATGGGAATTTGTGAAATTGATAAAAGTGTGAACACAAAATGCAAAATCCATGTTTCCATATTATGAAATTGAAAAACTTAAAACTGACATTAAAAAAAACTGAAAATGGGAAATTGGAAAATTGACATATGTGTAAACAACAAAATGGACAAAATACCCGGTTGGGGTAGTGATCATGTTGTACAGTAACCTATAAGACTAGCATAAGGATAGTTGCATGTACCCTTATATACTTTGTGTATATGCATTAGCCTTTGAATTAGCTTAAGCTAGGTTTGGTAAAGTTAGGTTTGGTGAGGTTAGGTATGTGAACTTGTAGTTTACTCTTTTTGGAAAATGTAAAAAGTAAAATCTAAAATCAAAACATCTTAAATTTAAAAAGGAAAATCTAAAAAAAACTAAAATCTAAAATACAAAAAATCAAAAATGTAAAATGTAAAATCTAAAAAATGTAAAATGAAAAAATTAAAAATCTAAAATGTTAAAATGTGAAATGTGTAAATGTAAAATCTAAAATCTTTAAATGAGGTTTCTGTGGGTTATGTTAGGTTAGGTTAGGTTAGGTTATAACTAAGTTTATTATTTGTGCTCTCCCATTTTCTCTTACGTTTTTGCTATCCACTTTTTTCTCTACCTTTTTGCTCCCACTTTTTTGCTCCCACTTTTTTGCTCTCACTTTTTGCTCCCACTTTTTTGCTCCCATTTTTTGCTCTCTCTTTTTTGCTCACACACTTTTGCTCCCACTTTTGCTCCCACATTTTGCTCCCACTTTTTGCTCCCACTTTTTTGCTCCCACTTTTTGCTCCCACCTTTTTGCTCTCACTTTTTGCTCCCATTTTTGTGCTCCCTCTTTTTGCTCACACTTTTTGCTCTTACTTTTTGCTCCCGTATTTGCTCTCACTTTGAAGTTAGGTTATGTTAGGTTAGGTTAGGTTAGGTGTGGTTAGGTTATAACTAAGTTTATTATTTTTGCTCTCACATTTGCTCTCACTTTTTTTCTCACACTTTTTGCTCTTACTTTTTTATTTGCTCGCACTTTTAAGTTAGGTTAGATTAGGTTAAGTTAGGTTAGGTTAGGTTAGGTTATAACTTAGTTTATTATGTGTGTTCTCACATTTGCTCACATATTTGCCCTGACTTTGAAGTTAGGTTAGGTTAGTTTAGGTTAGGTTAGGCAGAAGTTGGGTTAGGCAGAATGGTAGAGGTATGTATCAAAAGCCAGCTTCTGTCAGTTTTGCCTCACAAGGCTGAGTGTACCCTGTTCCACTCCTGAGACCAGAAATTAAATTTCTTGGCAGAGCCGGGATTCGAACCTCAGGAATGAGCGCCAAGAATGCTAGCCACTACACCAAGAGGTGGACAATATAAGACTGGTTTTGATTATACATGATCAATTAATAATTACCTAATAATAATAATAATAATAATAATAATAACAAATATTCCATTTGGCAACTACACGGCCGACCTCTCCCTGTGACGTCATTGACGGTCTCAGGGCGTGGCGGCCATCTTGCCAAATAGCCCATGTGCCAGCTCTGACTGTCCCCTCCATAGGAATAACATAGGGCTGGTTGCGCGCGGCGGCCATCTTGCCCATTAGACCCTGTGCCAGCTTCGGCCTTTATATCCTACTTTTATACATTTTGGATACCCTGTAAATCGTCAAGAATTTATTTTAGTCATTCGGCATATTTAAATTACGGTGCATATCGAACAAAGGCGAAACTGTAAATTTTTGCGCTGCATAGTCTAACATGGAGCTAACGCCACGCTGGTCGAGACACACTTCTAGTCGAACGTACGTGAGGGACAGCCGTGTTGGTGACGAATTGGAATCGATCAAGTGACACCAGTTACGAATAATGGAAGACGCCAGTGAAATGGAGAAATCCATTATTATATTAGAAATTAACGACCATCCCTGTTAAATAAGCAGAGGAAGTTATTGGAAACGCTAAATTGTTTTTAACTAGTGCAATATTTGACCGGATTTGAATAACCTGGCGAGTGAAATATTAGGCCGCATGCCGACATGCACAAGCATGCTATGAAAATCGTGATCATTTGTAAAAACTGTGTTAATGATAAAATATGTCGTATTATGTGGAAGTGCTTAAATTTATTTTGTGTTAAACAGTAAATAATTATTTTGACAACGTGCAAAAGTATTGCGAGTGAGCATTGCAGAAGCAATGATAATCTCAGCGGCGGAGTGAATGGGCAATTTATTATACCACACCAGTAGATCAGTGAGTATATTAATGCCAGTAAAAAATTTAAAACCTGTGAAAACCCTACTCTTACTCACAAAATGGAACCTACCAACCATCTACATCACATGGATAAAAACGACCACGCTTTGGAGTTGAATATAGATTGCTAGACCATATGCGTGGGGAGCTGACAATGGAAGATCGCTGAAACGAAGGAAAGATGATTTAAGACCATTACGTGCAATTACAGCCTCCGTGGCTTAGGCGGCAGCACGCCGGCCTCTCACCGCTTGATCCGTGGGTCAAATCCCGGTCACTCCATGTGAGATCTGTGCTGGACAAAACGGAGGCAGACAGGTTTTTCTCCGTGTACTCCGGTTTTCCCTGTCACAATTTCATTCCAGCAACACTCTCCACTATAATTTCATTTCATCTGTCATTCGTTTAATCATTGCCCCAGAGGAGTGCGTCAGGCCTCGGTAGCCGGCACAGTCCATATCCTCGCCGCTAGATGGGGACTTCATTCATTCCATTCCTGACCCGGTCGGAGACTGGAAGCAGGCTGTGGATTTTCATTTCACGGATCGGAGCGTGGAAAGTTAGAAGTCTGCTGGGAAGTGGAAGGTTAGAAAACTTAGAAAGGGAAATGGATAGGTTGAGGTTGGATTTGGTTGGGATTAGTGAAATGCGCTGGCAGGAAGAACAGGACTTTTGGTCAGGAGACTATAGGGTAATTAGCACTAAATCAAACAATGGCCAAGCAGGGGTTGGTCTCATATTGAGTAGGAAACTTGGACAGCGGGTGGAATATTCTGAGCAATATAGTGAACGGATTATTGTTGCAAAAATAATTACTAAACCTACGTGCACCACAGTGGTACAAGTCTATATGCCTACCAGTCAAGCTGATGATGAGGATGTTGAAAAGGTCTACGAAGAAATAGATGAAATTCTGAGGTATATCAAGGGTGATGAAAATGTTATAGTAATGGGAGATTGGAATGCTGTGGTAGGAAATGGGAGAGAAGGGAAGATAGTAGGAGATTTCGGATTAGGTGAAAGGAATGATCGAGGAAGCAGGCTGGTAGAATTCTGCACCGAGCATGAGTTGGTCATAGTTAACACCTGATTCAATAACCACAATAGATGAATATACACATGGATGAGACCAGGAGATACAGGGCGTTACCAAATCGAATTCATTATGGTCAAGCAGAGGTTTCGAAACCAGATTTTGGATTGTAAAACACATCCTGGTGCTGACATAAACTCTGACCACAATCTGGTTGTAATGAAATGCAGATTAAAGTTGAAGAAACTGAAGAAAAGTCAAAAGCCAAAAAGGTGGGCAATAGACAGACTGAAAGTAAAGGATGTAAACGAAAGATTCTAGAAGAGTATTAAGGAAGGACTAATGAAAAACCCTAAACAAACTTCAATTGCAGACGAATGGGCACTTTTGAAGAATGAAATAACAAAATCCGCGGAAGAAAACATTGGTAGGAAAGAAAGAATAGGTAGAAAACCGTGGATCACTCAGGATATACTAGAATTGATGGATGAAAGGCGGAAATACAAGAATGTAAGAGATGAAAAGGGGAAAGCAGAATACAGACGTCTGAGAAATGAGGTCAACAAGAAGTGCAAGGAAGCGAAAGAAGAATGGTTGAAAGAGAAATGTGCAGGTATAGAAAATTGTCTGAAATTAGGAAAAGTAGACACAGCTTATCGAAGGATTAAGAATACTTTTGGGGAAAAGAAGACTAAGTGCTGTAATATTAAGGACACTAATGGAAAGCCTGTAACAGGTAGGGAAGAAAAGGTTGAGAGATGGAAATCTTACATAGAGTGTTTGTATAAGGGAAAGGAGATTGAGAATCGTGTAATGGAAAGGGAGGAGGAAATTGATGAGGATGCAAAAGGAGATTTAATATTGAGATCAGAATTTGACAGAGCATTGGAAGACTTAAGCAGGAACAAAGCACCAGGCATAGATGATATACCGATTGAGTTGCTACGCTGCATAGGAGATGAAGGTCTGATCAGGTTATTTCACTTGGTGTGTTGGATTTATGAGACAGGTGAGGTACCCCCTGATTTCAAGAAGAATGTTATCATCCCTATACCAAAGAAAGTGGGAGCTGACAGATGTGAAGATTACCGTACAATCAGCTTGGTTACTCATGCTTCAAAGATCCTGTCTAGAATAATTTACAAGAGGATTGAAAGCCAGATAGAATCGGAGTTGGGTGAAGACCAGTTTGGTTTCAGGAGAAATGTAGGAACAAGGGAAGCTGTACTAAGTCTTAGGCTGATTTTGGAAGGTAGAATAAGGAAAGATAAGAGAACGTTCATGGCATTTGTAGACTTAGAAAAGGCTTTTGATAACGTTGATTGGACTAAATTGTTTGACATTTTGAAATCTATTGGAATAAAGTACAGGGATAGGAGGGTGGCATACAATCTATACAGAAACCAGACGGCAGTCATTCGAGCTGAAGGACATGCGAGAGAAGCTGGTATTCAGAAAGGTGTAAGGCAAGGCTGCAACTTATCCCCCATACTTTTCAATCTTTACATTGAACAAGCAATGAAGGTAATTGGAGAAAAATTTAAAGTGGGAGTGAAGATTCAAGGAGAAATAATTTCAACTCTGAGATTTGCTGATGACATCGTCATCTTGGCCGACAAGCCTGAGGATTTGAATGAGTTTTTGACTGGTATGGACTCCGTCTTACGGAAAGAATTCATGATGAAAATTAATAAATGTAAAACAAAAATACTGGAATGCAGCCGAAATAAATCAGAAACCTCTATGGACATCAAATTGGCAGGTGAAAAGCTGAAGGAAGTAGGAGACTTCTGTTACTTAGGAAGCAGAATAACCAGTGATGGACGAAGCAAAGAGGATATAAAAAGTAGGTTGGCTCAGGCAAGGAAAGCATTTCTACAAAAAAGGAATCTGTTGACATCGAATATAGATTTAGGTAAGGAAGTCATTTTAAAGCCTTTGTCTGGAGCGTGGAGCTATATGGAAATGAAACTTGGACTATTGGTGCAGCAGAAAAGAGGAGAATTGAAGCTTTTGAAATGTGGTGTTACAGGAGAATGATGATGATCAGATGGTTAGATAGGGTTACAAACGAAGAGGTATTAAGACGAGTGGGAGAGGAGAAATGTTTCTGGCGACTGCTAATGAAGAGAAGAGATCGGTTAGTAGGACACATACTAAGACACCCAGGAACAGCAAGCTTAGTAATGGAAGGAAGGGTAGAGGGCAAGAACTGTAGGGGTAGACCAAGGTTAGAATATGTTAAACAGATTGCCTCGGATGTAGGGTGTGGTAGCTATGTAGAGATGAAGCGATTAGCTCAGGACTGGGAGGCATGGAAAGCTGCATCAAACCAGTCATAAGACTGAAGACTCAATCATCATCATCGTCACGTAGACCGCTAAAACATCTCATGGCGGATCTCGAAGTCTTGACGCTGCACTCTGTAAGTCAGAAAATGTTTCAGTAGCTGTATTTAATGGGTTGGAAGAGTAGATTAGTATTAATGATGGTTTCACTAAGTTTCAATATAAGCTCACTTGTGGAAAGAATCAGTTTTGTCATCATTTCTTTAACGCCAGGAACGCAAATTCATAATGTCCATTTCGTATCATTTTAAGAACAGAGAAAGTAGTATGTTTCTTGTCAGGCTTATGACATAATAAACAAGTTCCCAACAGTTGGACAAATGAAGGCCAAGGTCTCATGTGCGCGAGTGAGAGACTCATAGCACGGCTATACGGATCTCAGGCAGTGCATAAAATAATTTAGAAGGCAGTGAGATTCCTAACATTATATAATCAAAACACGGAATCCGTTATCCACGTGTTTGACAAATGAGCATCTAGAACAAAGCTTTACTTTTGTTAGGACAAGCTAGAATGGCAGCTAGAACTGTATTTCGAAGCGAGAGATCGCAGTTTCGACATTATTTATGGGAAGTGGCCACATCTAAAATACACAATCTCACACGCTAGTTTTGTATCTGAATATTCAATGCTATATGAGAGCATTATCAGCTATGTTTCTACACACTTTTCTTAACTGTCTCAAGATTTTATGGGAGAGACACTAGACTTTGTAATTTGTGTTTAAAAATGTGAATAATTCAGGAATCCACATTGTTTTATTATGGTATTATTGGAGTAAGTCATAGAGGTGAATTAATATCTCCGACATGTTTATGGTAATTTATCCCGGTGGTAATGAAAAATTGAATTTGTGCCAAACCGATGATCTAAGGATTAATGAATCTGTGGTATGAGAGAGACACAGGATGTCTAATAATAAAAGTAACGGTGGAGACACAAGGTGTCTGTTATTATAGTTATTCCTGAGTGGAATATTGTGAAGTTATTAAACATTAGATGGATTTTCAGATCATACCTGACTACACTAAACGCAATTAAAGGTCCATAAAACTGAACAAATACACTGTGAGGCATAAATAATTGTGTAACAACTTTAATAAACAAAGATAGGATTTTTATGAAACTAAACAAATCTTATAATTCCCCCTTGAGCCTAATTAATAAACGAACGCTAAAAATAAACTATTTTGATTGACTAAAGTTAGACTTTACTAATTGTTGATTTATTTTTGATACACTTTGATAAACTTTGACACCATTAGTCAACAACCAATTGTAGATGTGAAAACTGAAGCACACACATCAGATTGGTAGCAATGTAAGTCGATATAATTGGTTAATTAGTATCGCATTTGCAGGCTATCTATTATCCTAATTCTTCTTTTACACATCTGGATACTATGATCATATGAACTATTTTGATTGACCAAAGTTAGACTTTACTAATTGTTGATTTATTTTTGATACACTTTGATAAACTTTGACACCATTAGTCAACAACCAATTGATGATGTGAAAACTGAAGCACACACATCAGATTGGTAGCAATGTAAGTCGATATAATTGGTTAATTATTATCGCATTTGCAGGCTTTCTATTATCCTAATTCTTCTTTTACACATCTGGATACTATGATCATTTGTTGCAAAGAGTGACAAATCGGGCAGGCAGGCAGTGCCAATTGCTTATTTATTGTACATATGTATTTGTGTTGTATTAGTTAATTCATTTTTTATTCAGCAACGTTGTGCACATATTTAGTATCTTTTTCATTGTAATAAACGCGTCTCATTTATTAATTAATGTTAGTTAGGACTAGATAAACAAGTAAATTTAAAGATAAATGTTGGAGATGGCACCATCATAGCTTGGAACAATTTTCCTTTTGTTGTTAAATGTAAATATTCTTAGTATTTGTAAACAAGTAAATGTCTTGCTTTGCAGTAAATTCTTTCGATGTTTGATCCTCCCGTAGTTGTTTTCGATGCAATTGTTTAGGGTTGATCTTACGTGCCATACTCTTAGCTTGTTTTTTATCATTTAATTTTGTATCTTATTATTTTCTTTCAGGGCAGTTTAGTATCGGACTAACCGTTTGTCAACTCTCATGCTAGGCTAGGGATCTATTCTGAATAAAATTTATTCATGATTTTAACATAAGACTGACCTCTCTTTCTTGCTTAGTTTTATATCGATGCATTCCTCTGAGCTGGTTAAAGATCGAACATCACCAATTCCCGATAACCCCGAGTACAGACTTTTGTGCGAAACCAGCATATGAATGTGTCGTTCCCAATACGTGTGTGTTAGCTGGAAGAGGGTCTCGAAAGGGTCATTTGAAACCGATGGCTTCCCGATACCTTCGGCCATCGGGCACAATATATATGCTTTTGTTCTTACATTTTGTCGATATATAAGTTATATATATGCCGAATAGTACTGGCATGCAACAAATGTGTGTCGATCAAGTTCCTACTCACAGAGAAGAGACAAAAAGTAAGCACAGAAGTAGAAATCCAGGACAAATATGTTATGCCAGCAATACTTTAAGGTTCCCTGACAGAAAAACTGAAGAAGCAGCTCAAGCAATCCGTTCTGACATTGGAGGCCACTGTGTCTGAATATCCGTGGATGAAGCAACCAATAAATGTGGCCGGTAAGTATTTGGTAAGCTACATCCAGACGAACCCGGCAAACATCATCTTCTTGCAGGCAAAATGCTGGAGAAAACCATTAATGGTACAATAGCAAGATTTGTAAACGTTTCGCTGCGACTACTGGTGTTGTTGTTGTTGTTGTTGTTGTTGTTTTTGTTGTTGTTGTTTCAGTACTCAGTTTTTTGACTGGTTTGATGCAGCACTCCATGCTTCCCTCTCCTGAGCTAACCGTTTCATTCATCTCTACATAGCTACCACACCCTACATCCGAGGCAATCTGTTAGAAAAATTCTAACCTTGGTCTACCCCTACAGTTCTTGTCCTCGACCCTTCCTTCTACAGTATAACTAAGCTTGCTATTCCTGGGTGTCTAATATGGGTCCTTCCAACCTATCTCTTCTCGTCATTAGCAGTCGCAAGAAACATCTCTCCTCTCCCACTCGTCTTAATACCTCTTCATCATTCTCCTGTAACACCACATTTCAAGCGCTTCAATTCTCCTCTTTTCTACTGCTCCAACAGTCCAGGTTCCTTTTCCATAGAGTGCCAAGCTCCAGACAAAGGCTTTCAAAAATGACTTCCTAATACCTAAATCTATATTCGATATCAACTGATTCCTTTTCTGTAGAAATGCTTTCCTTACAAACCACCCTGCTTTTCATATCCTCTTTGCTTCGTCCATCACTAGATATTTTAGTTCCTAAGTAACAGAAGTCTTCTACTTCTTTTAGCTTTTTACCCGCAAATTTGACGTTCATAGAGGTTTTTGATTTATATCGGCTTCATTCCACTACTGTGGCTAACTGAAATTGAAAACAAGTAGTTCCGTGAAGAACTATACAGACTATTTTCATATATCCTACTTATGTTAATTGCCTCTATCTACATACAAAATTTCAGTTTGATTGCTGTAATAGATACGTAGATATTGAGAACTGACTAAATATTTCGGATGGTCGCCATGTTGGATTTTATATATGTAGTGTACCCGATACCTAGTTGAGGCTATCGGCTACGCCAGCTGACATTGAGCCGTAGTTGAGATTTATGGGAAAAATTGTAAAGATAGCGCTCACATCGAGTAGAGGAGAATATTAGGAAATGACGTAGAAGGCCAAGGATCAAGAAGGCACTGCCAGTCAAGTAGATGGAATTATGGGAGGAATATTAAAGTTTTATTAAGATCTTTATGGAACAGTATATTTAATAATCTCAGAAGAGAAGAGATAACAAGCATTATATATGATAATAACTTGAAGAAAGACAGATAATCCCTTAAGTTATTGTATAACTTAATAGCCGAGATGAAGGTGGTCGAGAATATTTTTGTGACGCACGACCGTAGATGGTGGGAGAGAATCACGTGACCGCGCCAGGTAGGAGCTGGTCAATGCAGTTTAGAGACATCAGTCGAGTTCAGCCAGCGAGCTGAAGTGGTACACATGCGCAGAGCGTACGGTAAAGTCGAGCGGTGAACAGCACTGGTTACGTAAAGCGAAGGCGACAGTATTACTTAACCAAGCAGAGAGCGGAAGTAGGTCAGTGAGCCAAGGCAAGCAACGCAGGGCAGACGGCGAGAAGACCGGTTACGCGGCAGGCTGTACGGGCCGTGTACGGAGGAGAAAGGCCGGGGTTCAGAACAGCATTGTAATACGAGTTTGAGAACTTTATTTCGAGCTGCATTTTATGACGCAGAACAGTATAGCAAAGCGGCATGGCGAGGCCGGCTTTAAGCATAGATCATTCTGGAACAATGCAGTAGATCCGAGCGGGCTAGTTCCGACTTTTATACGCAGGCAACATTAAAGAAGCTGAAATTCATTTCAACATTCAGTTACAACATTGAGTTGGGACTTGTATTCAGTAATAGAATTGTGCAGGCAGATAGTTACAATATACTGCAATTATGAACTTAGATATTCAAATTACATTACGACTATGCATTTCATAACGGAATATGTAGAGCGACCATGGGGTCCAAACAACATTAACGCTTTTAAGCAAACGAACTGTTAAAATTATATGCACTTATGAACATTGGCATGTGCATTAATAGAATTCTTTTTCATGAATTATCATTAATACCGAGTACGAACACAGCTACAGCGTGTTTCAAAAACTTATACACTCTCATAAATAAAATTTATTTTCTACAAGTGAGACTTAACCGCTGTGGAGATTGAACTTTTAACAAGCAAACCGAACATTGTATGGGACAGTGGCGTAACATAGAAGAGGTATATGGGGTACGCTGTTTTTATGAACTTTTACGTAAGATTTTGGACAGTATCCATTATGGATAACATGCAGTTCATGTCGGAGTAAATGAAGACAGAGACGCGATGGCACCACGGAGCGATGGATTCGATTCCTGAAGAAGAGGAGGTCTAACAGCTGATTCACTTGGGATATGAAGGCGATCGTTATTGCGTGGGTGAAACGATATTCACGTCGATCTTTCGAGAAATTTATTACACATGAGAATAATCGACGATCTTTGAAATATAATAACAGCTGATATGAGAAGGTACTGTAAGAGTTATGACTTTCTAATATGATATTTTCATGAGCACTGGGCATACATGTATATATTTTTCTAGTAGGAGTTATACGATTATTTAGACATGGCTTAAACATTATTTTCTCCGAGTATTGCTAGAATATGGCGTTACCATATGATATGGCAGGCACCATTATACGAAATTCTCACCATTGGTTGGCTTTATTAATCAGATGTTTGGTCTTTTAGACATTTTCCAGTAAGGATAGTTTTCCTGGATAGTTAACTTTTTTGTGACGAGTATTTGGAACTCGTGATCTGCAATTGGATTATTTAAATCACTTCGTCAGTTCGTTGCATACTAGCGAGTGTGTATTATTCATCAGTAGGGATTTTTTCATTGGATTGTTTGGAGATATTAAGATGTTATTCACTCAAGTGAATGAATATCGCTTCTATGTGACAACTAGAGACTTGTTGATTCCAATCTGGTACATTCACTCATGAGACGACGAGATGGGGCCTTTCGTATTTATACGATTGCGTGGTGGTACACATCTTTACCCATCGTTCAGGGCATTATCATGTTAGACGACGGGGCAAGGCCTTTCGTATTTATACGATCGTGTGGTGGTTACTCATCTTACTTGCCATTGAGGAACTCATTTTTATCATCCGAGTGTACTTGAGATTGTAAGAGGATCAAACAAGGAACTACTAGTCACATATCAGTCGAATTTTGTTAAATAAATTAAAAATACATGTCAGCAGGGTTACATTTTGTAATTCTTGTTTGCCAATCCAATATTTTGATGCTATACTCATTTGAGAGTACTTTCAATTTAACAGCTGATACAGCTGATGCTTTTGATAATTTTTATGATTGAATTTGATATCTTTGAGAAGGATTTAAAGTAATTGAATCTTATAAGATGAATCATTAATGGTCAGATTTATTTTAAGGCAGATCAGTATTGCATATTTCGATGTGAGAGATTATAGCACATTGGTGTTTTTCTGTGAAGTGAATTATGAGAATTCTAACAGAATTTATGCTATTTGAAAGCAGATTTTGAATTTGATTACGATTACTAAGGTAATATTTTTCCTAATTGTTTAAGAAGTTGTCTAGATGTGATCAGATTAATTACAGTTATTGAAGATTGTGTGCGTTGATAATTTGAAGCCAGTTATGTATTTTTGTAGATCATGCAACGTGATTAAGTGAAGTTTGTGATAGGCATTTTGTGGAAGATGCCAAGTGGAAGTTGCTATATTGCTAATGTATTTTGAAGCAGACATGAGGTTGTCGAACCCAGTCTTGCATAATTTTGAGATTCATGCTGTGCGCTGAATATTTATGGAGTTTGTGGAATAATTGTGGTATTCAAATGTGATATTTGATAAAGTGAAAATATATAATGTAGTTGTGGATAGTGAGATCCAACGTGAATTTGTGAAGGCAATAATATTTTTTTGGCATGATAATTAAATACGAGATATAACTTGGAAGTGATAAAACTGTAAGACAACGTTCTATAAACCATATTAAACAATTTGTTAGGAAATTAAACAAATAAATAATGTTGATAATACAAGATTTTCTGATAATAATAATTAATGAAATAATAATCTGAAGTTTAAGCATATTAATGATCTGACCTAATGAAATAAAAATCAGAATGACTAGATGAGATAATGAAAATCTAAATAACCAGATGAATAAAATTTAAATAAGTTGATAAATTAAATATTGGAATAAATCAATGAATTAAATAAATGGATGAATTAAAGATTGAATAAATAAGCTGATTTAAATAAATTAATAGATGATTAGATAGATGATGAATAACTGAATTAGAAGGTGATAATTAACTAAAGAAGCTGATGATTAACAAATTTAAATGAATTTAAATAAATTTATTTGAGAATGATTTGAAGAATTGCAACTTGTGTTGATGAATTAAACAAATAATTTTGATGATGGTGATAATTATAACCAATGAATAGTGGATTTTCTGTGATTCACAAATAAGCAATGATTAAAGACAGTGTAAATAGTGTAAATTAGTTATTCGATGTTTAGGAGCATTTTACTAACATATTCAGCATTTGAATAATGCCATGCAAGCCATAAATTATGTGATATTTAAAATATGTGATTATAATATGTGTGTTTAGACAGATTAATAATAGTTTTTACATCCACATTCATGATGTTAATTTAAAGAGAAATTAGGTCTCAGTTATCACGAATGTCAGTGACGCAAAGACATAGTGCTACGGTGATCCTGAGAACCCAAGAGAACTTTAGAAATGTTTCCTATTTTATGTGGATTAAATACACTTTGAGTAGAATGGAGATGGTTCGATTTTCTGGACAATGACAATTTAACGTTGGCATTCGACCATTCTCTCAGGTAGGATGAGTATTTAATATGTCTGTCTGACTATCAAAGTTGAATAAATTTGTTTTTATCTTAGTTGTGATCTGATGGTGATGTGATTTTCCTATTTTCTTTCCTTGTCTTAATTAAGGCTTAACCAGGAAGGATGTGGTTTGCTAGGGATTCAGTTGATGGCGCCCATTGATATTTGTATTTTTTTTTATTAAATTTAAACCCGTAACGACCCTGGAGATACTTTATCTTGTGTTACCCTCTGCTTTTGAGATATTTCAACTGAATTTCCGACACATTCCTTATTTGACTAGAGGTTCATTTAACTCCGCTCTGTCCTGGAAATCCAGGAATGCGATGTAATAGCAGATGGGTCATCGCATCCCCAGGACGAACGGGTACAGAGAGAGAGGGAGAATTGGCTTTACCCATCCGTGGGGCTTCGATTTTGTTTATTCTATGGAATAACATCAGATTTAGATTACGGAGAGATTGATCTCAATTTCATTTAATTGTGTTATAAAATTTATTAAACTTAGTCTGACAATATACTTGTATGCCCATTCCAGTGATCATGTTAATCATATTAGTATTATATCATGTTTAGTTATAAGTAATTTTTCTTATACCCAAGTGAATGCAGGAATTGATACATTGTGATGTGCTGTTGTCTAACGTCTCTGAATAAAACGTTTATGGAAAGATATAATTATGTTACCAGAAGATTTAGCTAAGGTGTTAGGAGAGTTACAGAATGGCATGTCTAGTATTGCAGTAACTATTTCTAAAATGGAAACATAAGTTAAAGAGCAGATAAATGATTCAGAAGCTAGATGTAGGGAAAACTTAGAAGCTTTACAGACTAGTAATAGGGAAGATTTGAAATTATTACAAACTAGTAATGAAGAGAATTTGAGATCATTACAGGCTAGTAATGAAGACAATCTGAAAGATAATTTAAAGTCATTAGAGACTAGATTACAGTCAAATAGTAAAGATGAATTAAAGTCATTAGAGACCAGGTTACAGTCAAATAGTAAAGATGAGTTGATGTCAATGCAGACTAGTAACGAAAATAATTTGAGATTATTGGAAGAAAGATTACAGTCCAGTAGTAGGGATGAATCAAAATCATTACAGGCTAGCAATGAAGAAAATTTAAAATCATTAGAAACTAGATTACAGACCAGTACTGAAAGCAATTTGAAAGCTAATGAAGCTAACTTGAAGGATAGTTTTAAATTATTAGAAACTAGATTACAAGCTCGTAGTGAAGAGAATAATACAGAGTTGAAAAACAATTTAACTAGTTTGGAGAATAGATTAACATTAAAGAACGATGAAATCTTTAAGGCTTTACAATTAGATATAAAAACAGTAGAAATGAAAGGAGAGGAAAATGTGCAAATGTTAAGGAAGAATATTATTGATTTAGAAATTAGAGAAGAAGAAAACATTCTTAATTTAAGAACAGATGTTATGTCTATTCAGAAAGACATTAAATCAGATGTATCGAAGTTAAGATTCGACATTGATGGTTTAGTGGCAGATGTAGGCAAAATACAAGAGTGGTCTACTGAAGTATCTTTCGAAACTAAAATCAAAGGTCTAGAAATGAATCTAGGTAATGAAATCAAAGGTTTAAAGTCAGTAATTGGTACCGTTAAAGAGGAAGTCTTAGGAGAGGTTAATTCTAACTTAAAATCCTTAGAAAACCAATTGCAGATAGACATTAGGAAAATTGATGATGATATGGAGCAGAAAGTTAATGAAAACTTAGCTTTATTTAAAAATAGAGTCGGTGCAATAGTGGAAGAACGGTATAGTGAGATCGATGCCGAAGCAAAAGAAAAACGTGCAGGGTTGGATGAGAAATTAATCGCAGGTATGGCGAACTTGGAAGCGAGATTTACTGAGAATAAGGAAGCGATGAAGATAGATTCAACTCAGTTTAGGACAGATGTTGATCAGTTAAAGGAACAAGTCGCGTCAGTAAAGACTACATGCGAAGACAAGATAGACAAATTAAAGAACGATTTAGAAGAGAGTAACAGAACGCAGAATGTTACGTCGTTAGATAATTTGGAAACTCAGGTCAAGACCGTAGAAAAAAGAACAGAAGATAGGATGACTAAAATAGAATCTATAATAGAGAGTTTCACAAGTCAAAATGTTACAACGGGGGAGGTATCGATAAATCAGACACCGATAGACCGCAGTATGAACAGTCAAGAGGTTAGCGTGGGAGAAGACCGTCAAACGCAACAGAATGTAACATTCGAAAGGGCTAGTTCAACCCCTCAAGATAATCCGAATTCGAACAGGAGTACGTTTGGTACGAGTGAACGATACTCAGGTCCAGTGACCATCATCAGAAATCTGGATGATAAGCCAAGGAAGTTTTCAGGAAACACAGGAGTCACACCAGTCGAATTTCTGAGAGATATTCGCGATTATATGGCGGAACATAGAGTAGCCAAGGAAAGGGAACTAAGGATAGTCGAACGCGCCTTAGATGGGCCAGCGTTAACTTGGTTTCGCGCATTCAGGAGCAATTTTGCGAATATGGAACAATTTGCCATAGCATTCTTAAGGAGATTTTGGAGTGCAGAGGATCAGCTGAACGTAAGAGCAGAAATGTATTCGAAGCGTTACTCTACGTCACATCCAACGCATTATGCTAATTACTTTACTTCGAAATTGGCTAAGTTGCAGTTTTTGATTCCTCCATTGCCAGAAGAAGAGCTTTTGCAAGCTATAGCAAGACAGTTGCCAATTGAGGTACAACGATCACTCATAGCATCGGGAGCGAACACACTTGAGCACTATGACGATATCTTACGACGATTAGATTACACAAGCGCTCAAATCACACCCAGAACTGCACGGAACGAGAATCGAAACACGCAAGAGGTGAATGCGGTAGTTGTCGATAACGCAGCACAGACTGATAGAAGAGATTCCTGGGGAAACAGAAGGAACGAAGGGAATAGAGGTAATATTCACAACGTTCGCGGGAATGATCGATATCGAGGACCATATGAGAGGCCATACGATCAGGTCGCAAGAAACAGTAGATACAGGAACTATGATCAGAATTCCAGATACCAGAATAGGAATAGGTACAATAATAGATATCGAGGTCGATACAACTGGAACCAAGGTCAGCAATCTAATCAGAACGATAGGCAGGATAGCAGAAGAAATGATCCAAATGAAAGACAAGACAATCGAGAATATGGAAGATCAAGGCAAGAAAGTAGACAGCCTAGTGCACCACCGGAAGAGATAACTAGAGATGTTAATCGAGCAAGCACGAGTGGTGAAGGAAGAAATAAACGACAAAGTAATGCAGAAGCGGGAGCGAACACACTTGAGCACTATGACGATATCTTACAACGATTAGATTACACAAGCGCTCAAATCACACCCAGAACTGCATGGAACGAGAATCGAAACATTGGGAATCAATCATCATTTTGAGAGATAGCAAGTCAAAGAAGAGGATCTAATTTAAGGAGATATAGTACATCGAGGGAATGGATACTAATGAAGTTGTGGGGACGCAGCTAGCATTAGAAAGTATCATTATGCTGAATAAGAGGATTATAGAGCTATCGTGTACATATGTTGTGTATAGAATGCCTGAAAGTGTTTTTTTTTCTCAAGCCTGATAAAAAAGGAGATGCACGGGAGAGATGTACCCGATACCTAGTTGAGGCTATCGGCTACGCCAGCTGATATTGAGCCGTAGTTGAGATTTATGGGAAAAATTGTAAAGATAGCGCTCACATCGAGTAGAGGAGAATATTAGGAAATGACGTAGAAGGCCAAGGATCAAGAAGGCACTGCCAGTCAAGTAGATGGAATTATGGGAGGAATATTAAAGTTTTATTAAGATCTTTATGGAACAGTATATTTAATAATCTCAGAAGAGAAGAGATAACAAGCATTATATATGATAATAACTTGAAGAAAGACAGAAAATCCCTTAAGTTATTGTATAACTTAATAGCCGAGATGAAGGTGGTCGAGATTATTTTTGTGACGCACGACCGTAGATGGTGGGAGAGAATCACGTGACCGCGCCAGGTAGGAGCTGGTCAATGCAGTTTAGAGACATCAGTCGAGTTCAGCCAGCGAGCTGAAGTGGTACACATGCGCAGAGCGTACGGTAAAGTCGAGCGGTGAACAGCACTGGTTACGTAAAGCGAAGGCGACAGTATTACTTAACCAAGCAGAGAGCGGAAGTAGGTCAGTGAGCCAAGACGAGCAACGCAGGGCAGACGGCGAGAAGACCGGTTACGCGGCAGGCTGTACGGGCCGTGTACGGAGGAGAAAGGCCGGGGTTCAGAACAGCATTGTAATACGAGTTTGAGAACTTTATTTCGAGCTGCATTTTATAACGCAGAACAGTATAGCAAAGCGGCATGGCGAGGCCGGCTTTAAGCATAGATCAGTCTGGAACAATGCAGTAGATCCGAGCGGGCTAGTTCCGACTTTTATACGCAGGCAACATTAAAGAAGCTGAAATTCATTTCAACATTCAGTTACAACATTGAGTTGGGACTTGTATTCAGTAATAGAATTGTGCAGGCAGATAGTTACAATATACTGCAATTATGAACTTAGATATTCAAATTACATTACGACTATGCATTTCATAACGGAATATGTAGAGCGACCATGGGGTCCAAACAACATTAACGCTTTTAAGCAAACGAACTGTTAAAATTATATGCACTTATGAACATTGGCATGTGCATTAATAGAATTCTTTTTCATGAATTATCATAAAATACCGAGTACGAACACAGCTACAGCGTGTTTCAAAAACTTATACACTCTCATAAATAAAATTTATTTTCTACAAGTGAGACTTAACCGCTGTGGAGATTGAACTTTTAACAAGCAAACCGAACATTGTATGGGACAGTGGCGTAACATAGAAGAGGAATACGGGGTACGCTGCTTTTATGAACTTTTACGTAAGATTTTGGACAGTATCCATTATGGATAACATGCAGTTCATCATGTCGGAGTAAATGAAGACAGAGACGCGATGGCACCACGGAGCGATGGATTCGATTCCTGAAGAAGAGGAGGTCTAACAGCTGATTCACTTGGGATATGAAGGCGATCGTTATTGCGTGGGTGAAACGATATTCACGTCGATCTTTCGAGAAATTTATTACACATGAGAATAATCGACGATCTTTGAAATATAATAACAGCTGATATGAGAAGGTACTGTAAGAGTTATGACTTTCTAATATGATATTTTCATGAGCACTGGGCATATATGTATATATTTTTCTAGTAGAAGTTATACGATTATTTAGACATGGCTTAAACATTATTTGCTCCGAGTATTGCTAGAATATGGCGTTACCATATGATATGGCAGGCACCATTATACGAAATTCTCACCATTGGTTGGCTTTATTAAGCAGATGTTTGGTCTTTTAGACATTTTCCAGTAAGGATAGTTTTCCTGGATAGTTAACATTTTGTGACGAGTATTTCGAACTCGTGATCTGTAATTGGATTATTTAAATCACTTCTTCAGTTCGTTGCATACTAGCGAGTGTGTATTATTCATCAGTATGGATTTTTTCAATTGGATTGTTTGGAGGTATTAAGATGTTGTTCACTCAAGTGAATGAATATCGCTTCTATGTGACAACTAGAGACTTGTTGATTCCAATCTGGTACATTCACTCATGAGACGACGAGATGGGGCCTTTCGTATTTATACGATTGCGTGGTGGTACACATCTTTACCCATCGTTCAGGGCATTATCATGTTAGACGACGGGGCAAGGCCTTTCGTATTTATACGATCGTGTGGTGGTTACTCATCTTACTTACCATTGAGGAACTCATTTTTATCATCCGAGTGTACTTGAGATTGTAAGAGGATCAAACAAGGAACTACTAGTCACATATCAGTCGAATTTTGTTAAATAAATTAAAAATACATGTCAGCAGGGTTACATTTTGTAATTCTTGTTTGCCAATCCAATATTTTGATGCTATACTCATTTGAGAGTACTTTCAATTTAACAGCTGATACAGCTGATGCTTTTGATAATTTTTATGATTGAATTTGATACCTTTGAGAAGGATTTAAAGTAATTGAATCTTATAAGATGAATCATTAATGGTCAGATTTATTTTAAGGCAGATCAGTATTGCATATTTCGATGTGAGAGATTATAGCACATTGGTGTTTTTCTGTGAAGTGAATTATGAGAATTCTAACAGAATTTATGCTATTTGAAAGCAGATTTTGAATTTGATTACGATTACTAAGGTAATATTTTTCCTAATTGTTTAAGAAGTTGTCTAGATGTGATCAGATTAATTACAGTTATTGAAGATTGTGTGCGTTGATAATTTGAAGCCAGTTATGTATTTTTGTAGATCATGCAACGTGATTAAGTGAAGTTTGTGATAGGCATTTTGTGGAAGTTGCCAAGTGGAAGTTGCTATATTGCTAATGTATTTTGAAGCAGACATGAGGTTGTCGAACTCAGTCTTGCATAATTTTGAGATTCATGCTGTGCGCTGAATATTTATGGAGTTTGTGGAATAATTGTGGTATTCAAATGTGATATTTGATAAAGTGAAAATATATAATGTAGTTGTGGATAGTGAGATCCAACGTGAATTTGTGAAGGCAATAATATTTTTTTGGCATGATAATTAAATACGAGATATAACTTGGAAGTGATAAAACTGTAAGACAACGTTCTATAAACCATATTAAACAATTTGTTAGGAAATTAAACAAATAAATAATGTTGATAATACAAGATTTTCTGATAATAATAATTAATGAAATAATCTGAAGTTTAAGCATATTAATGATCTGACCTAATGAAATAAAAATCAGAATGACTAGATGAGATAATGAAAATCTAAATAACCAGATGAATAAAATTTAAATAAGTTGATAAATTAAATTTTGGAATAAATCAATGAATTAAATAAATGGATGAATTAAAGATTGAATAAATAAGCTGATTTAAATAAATTAATAGATGATTAGATAGATGATGAATAACTGAATTAGAAGGTGATAATTAACTAAAGAAGCTGATGATTAACAAATTTAAATGAATTTAAATAAATTTATTTGAGAATGATTTGAAGAATTGCAACTTGTGTTGATGAATTAAACAAATAATTTTGATGATGATGATAATTATAACCAATGAATAGTGGATTTTCTGTGATTCACAAATAAGCAATGATTAATGACAGTGTAAATAGTGTAAATTAGTTATTCGATGTTTAGGAGCATTTTACTAACATATTCAGCATTTGAATAATGCCATGCAAGCCATAAATTATGTGATATTTAAAATATGTGATTATAATATGTGTGTTTAGACAGATTAATAATAGTTTTTACATCCACATTCATGATGTTAATTTAAAGAGAAATTAGGTCTCAGTTATCACGAATGTCAGTGACGCAAAGACATAGTGCTACGGTGATCCTGAGAACCCAAGAGAACTTTAGAAATTTTTCCTATTTTATGTGGATTAAATACACTTTGAGTAGAATGGAGATGGTTCGATTTTCTGGACAATGACAATTTAACGTTGGCATTCGACCATGCTCTCAGGTAGGATGAGTGTTTAATATGTCTGTCTGACTATCAAAGTTGAATAAATTTGTTTTTATCTTAGTTGTGATCTGATGGTGATGTGATTTTCCTATTTTCTTTCCTTGTCTTAATTAAGGCTTAACCAGGAAGGATGTGATTTGCTAGGGATTCAGTTGATGGCGCCCATTGATATTTGTATTTTTTTAAATTAAATTTAAACCCGTAACGACCCTGGAGATACTTTATCTTGTGTTACCCTCTGCTTTTGAGATATTTCAACTGAATTTCCGACACATTCCTTATTTGAATAGAGGTTCATTTAACTCCGCTCTGTCCTGGAAATCCAGGAATGCGATGTAATAGCAGATGGGTCATCGCATCCCCAGGACGAACGTGTACAGTAGGTCCTAGAGTTATGTACTGTTAAATGAAGATTATTGTGTACCTGTAGCATTCAAACTTCAATCGCATGATTAGGACACAAGAAGTAACAAGGAGATTTTAAAATTTCGCACAGCTGCCATCTTGTGGTTATGGAAACAATTGAAATAAATTAGATGCTAGTGGATTAACATTCGTATAATGATTTACTGTACCAAGTTTCACTGCACTCGGATGGTTAAATTGCGAGAAACGTCCATGTGAATATTTATACTTCGCGTCGCCGCCATGCTGAATTTGTGATCACCAGGTTATTTAAAGTTCTATAGGTGAACTTAAGTTCATAGCCCCTATGAACATTAAAAAATTCAGTTTGATTGCTATAAAACATTCGTAGATATTCAGAGCCGTCTAAATATTTCGGATGGTCGCCATGTTGGATTCTCAAATGTATAGGCCATAGAGTCATGTACCATTAAAGGAAAATTATTGCGTAGGTTCATTATTCGAACTTTCACATTGATCGCATGACTACATCACAAGAAATAAAAACTTAATTTTTAAATTCACAAAGCCGCCATCTTGAGGTTATTTAAACAATTCAGCTAAATTAGATACCAGTGTATAACAATGTGTATAAACATTTCCTGTACCAGATTTCATTGCGGTTGGAACATTAAATCCCGAGAAAGGTCTATTTAAAATTTTCAAATTCGCTTGGCCGCCATGTTCGTTTTGTAGTTAACCGGTTTTTGAAAGTCTTATAGATGAACATCCGGTAGTGCCCTTTATCTCCGTACAAAATTTCAGGGTGATACCGCTAATAGTTTCAGAGATATAGAATGCCGGTGAAATATTACGCACATCTGCCATCTTGTGGTTATGTAAACAATTGAACCAAGTTAGATGTCGGTGCATTACAATGTGTATAAACATATACTGTGCCATGTTTTATTGCGTTTGGTTGGAAGTAGATTTGGGATTGGAAAAGAAGGATAGAAAAATAGGAGGAGAGTCCCACAAAAGTTATAAATTTAACTTTCAATACATTTAGAGGCAGTTGCCACCGCAAATCCGTGCTCGGATACCTAAAGTGGGTACGAGCTTGGTCGAAGCTGACGGGAACCGCAGCTAAGACTTGGGCAGTTTGCCAGAGAAAGGCTTTAGTGTATTTCCTCCCAAGCACGAATAAAAGTACTATAGGGAAGGGTGATGGTCTGGCCAGACAGATAGTAAAAGCTTTATTGAGTATGAACGAGGGCATAAACCTAAAAAGAGCTAGGAAAGCCAGGATCTTGCCTAACTGTAGTATCAGAGAAATGATGAATCCAAAAACAAATATTTAATTTATTTAACAATTCAAAGAAGTTTGAGGAAATTAACAAACGTGTAATATAATTTTGACAAACATAGTTCATTTGAACTTTTTAACAAATGGGGTCGCAGACCTCTCAACATTAAACGTTTGCTCCAGGCAATTGACAATTTACAAGGTTTCAAACCTTACATGTTTCTAAAATCTTTGTAAGATTTAAACAAATAAACAATGAAGTAATTAAAGTTTGAACGTGAATTGGGGTACAAAGAGTGTACCTTAAGAAATTCTTGAGAGAATGTTCTAGAGAAAGTGACAACTTTGAAAATAACAATAATAAAAACATGAAAAATAAGATAGAAGTTCCTACAACTTCTTATATTTATACAGAATTACTATATGAGAATTGTACAAAAGAGGGCAGGTCACTTACTGTGAAACCTGAAGAAAGTAAAAAGGAAGGTTCTAGACTTTCCAAGTTTGAGCAGGAATCACTAGCCAAATGGGACAGTTTCCATTTCGTGAAACCTGAATATAACTCGCTCAAGAGTTTAAGGAATTGTTTTCCCTGATTATAGGAAAGGAACAACGTGAATTTGAAACTTGTATCACACAAGCAATTATGCAGAATTTAATTAATGTTAAACTAGCAAGGTTGTAAGGGCACTTCGTGAGAGACACCTTATAGAAAAGTTACAATTTTATTAATAATGGTGGTTAGTAGAAGGTTGAGGAAAGATCATTGGGATATAGGATCAATGTTCATGGCCGTATTTAATATAAACGGACGATCGCGACGCGGTAGAAACGTGGAGCAAGCACTGGTTATCACTGTAGTCTATGAAGATGGATGCAAAGTTCACTATAGAAACACTAAAGTTTATGAAAAAGAAAGTTATTGCAATTATGGAAATAACTGATTGCACTATATTGGTGAGAGTATTTCTTGAGAAAGCTGTGAGTTACAATTGAATGCGCCATAGAATGTTCCCACGGAGGAAGAACGTTCGCTATTGCAGTAATTTAAGGAAGATTCCTCATTTTAACTAGTATTTTCACAAGTGAGTGAAAAATACCTAACGGCAAGACTCGCAGATAGAGTACAAGATCTCGAAGGTTCCAGAACGACGTTAGCAGAAAAATGGGGTTGAGAAAATCCAACGGAGGAACTAGCTTTATAATTATAGACAGCGGGTATTAGATAATATCCCACGTAGCGAGAGGATTTCTCATTTCAATAGCTTAAGAAAAGCTCTTTTTTAGTAAGGTTGGCTTATACAAGCGAAAGCTCAACATGGCAAATCCCACGAAGAATGATTTTTGCCCCAAAATAAATACTTTCACACTGTCTATAAAATCTCATTAAAAGCACGTGGAAGTTAAAACCATGAAGATGAGGTTAAAGCTTTTAAAATGGTACTTATCTTGATTTCATGTTGAAGGCGAAGTTCCGTTGGATGACGATAACTACTTTGCCAACATGGCGTAGAAGAGAGTATGCCTCTTGGTTTGAGGAGGCTAGCTCGAGAGGAGCTTTAACTGATCGACTGAGAAGTGAGACCTGCTCAACGGAGCACGGAGAGACCAAGGAAGGGGAAAAGAGTGGGGGGTAGGAGACAAAAGGAGAACATATAAGCATTGCCAACTTTAAAACAAAAAATTGATCTCTTGCTGAGCCGGTCTTCAAAGAGTTGACAACAGATGATACTAGCGCAGCATGGTGAGTAAAGAAGTAGACGTAGTCCTCTTGCTCAAAGAGAAAATAGCTGGCGATGGTAACAGGATCTGGTGGCCAAATGGATAAGTAAGTCCTCTAGCACCAGGAAGAATTGAGGAGCTTCAGAGATTCGCTGCGAGATGACGCTAGGTGGGTCACAGAATATATATCTGGAACAGACTCATAAAAGATATAAACAACCGGAACACCTAAGAGAAAATAGATCACTGTCGGTGTTTGACAAAGAGGAAGGAAAGAACATGCAAAAGCATTGAAAATTATAATCTCTGGTACCGTGTATTCCAAGAATGCACCATACTGGGAGGGGCAGACACCAACAGCGAACAAGAAAAACAAGTAAACATTTAAAGGTAATAAGCAATTGCAGAGAAGTAGTCTTATGATCTGACCATTAGTGGTCAAAACTCTGAGCACCCTGACTCTCCCATCTCCTCCAGGGTAACACTTGGTCACTCTACCGGAAGTCCAGACTAGAGGGGGAGAAACATCCCTAACTAAGACCAAGTCTCCCACCTTAATGTCGGGACTGGAAAGAAACCACTTCTGTCTCCTTTGACAGGAAGTTAAATATTCCAAGTTCCACCTCTTCCAAAAGGAATTGCGGAGGGCTTCAAGTTTACGCCAAACAATAGGTAAATCAGAATCCCTGAAAGAATTAGGAAGGGGAGGAGGGGCAGAGAGAGAAGTGCGTGTAAAGAAGCGACCAGGTGTAAGTGGAAGGAGGTTATCAGGGTCATTGGAAAGCGGAGTTAAAAGGCGAGAATTATCAACACTTTCAATCACGAAATAGCTGGAAGCTGAGAGAAATAAAGCACTAGTAAAGATTACGATACAATGCAAAAGGAGAATTAACAAGTTTAAACAAAGCGTATAGAAACAAGTACATCTATTCAGGATAAGAATATACCAAATAAACAAAGAAACTATGCGATTAGAAAGCAAGAACGCCTTAGGTAACAACCTAGTAGCCATAAACAATGACCTTAAGTCACAATAAGCATCAAAGGGGTCACTCAGAAAAATACTTAAGTCAGCGAGAAACGTGACATAACAAGTATGAATGCAAAAACACATCGAATGTAAGGACGAGAAAAAACAAGTTTGTTCATCAATGAACAATAAGATTGCAAAATATGTAAGCAAAGTGAAATACATGAGCGCGTGAGAAATACGCAACGAAGTTTTGAAACAAGGATCGAAGCAGTTATAGAATACGAGCATGAGTAAGTGGAAGACACAGGCAAGCACGGCCTTGACACACATAGTACAACGAGATAAGGCATATAAATAGCTTAAAGAGTCCTTAACTGGAACAAGTTTATTTTGGGAAGTAGGTGAACGGCTTCTGTACTTGCAGGAGCGGCTCACTAGACAATGCTTGGCAATCAGCCAAAGTTGAGATAAGAGAAACTTGCTTTGACCTTTGGCAATCGTACAGGAAATAAACAACAACTTGGCCTTCCTCAGACTTGTATACAAACAAGTTTGAAAAACAAGCAGTTCAAAGTACACAAACACCATTTGTTGAATCAGCTGTAACTTAAAGCAGATATTCAGCTTGAACGGCATGCAGTCAATCGTAACTTGGACGTGAAAAAGCAATTTAAAGATATATGAAATAGAGTAGGAAATCAATTTCGCATGATTGAGAGGATCACGGAATCCGACAATTTTCGACAGGAAAAAGCTTGATTCTTCCGAAATAGGAAGTGAAGCCGGGACATTGAGAAGAAGGTTATGCATAAGAATAGTTATTCTAGATGCTATAGAATTCAGATTTTCAAGCGGTTTCATGAGCGACTTCCAATTGTGAGGAAGGGGGGAGGAGCCGACCGTGGCCATCCTTCTAAATAACGAAAGAAGTGAACCATAGCTTACAGCGAAGTGATGGAGACTGATAGCCATGGTTTTACACAAGGGGAAGATAGTTTTCTAGAAAGAGTTTAAGCAATTACCTGCTATAAAAAATGACACAAGAAGGTAGACGAAGTAACACAAAGCGAGGCGAACTTGAATTGCCATTTTGTGCGGGAAGAAGGGAAAACCATTTAAACAACTTACAGAGGTAGCGCAGTTGTTCACGATAAGACATCGTTTCGACAAGTGGTTTTCAAAAATATTGAGATCTGAAACATGAGCGTTCTCTTTTTCAGAAATGGGATTTATGTCAGCTGTAACGAAATGACATTGCGCTTTGGTTTGAACACTGGTATGTTTGATTTCACCAGTAATAACCCAACCAAAATCGGTGTCTCTGGCGACCACGGTTGAAGATAACTTGCGTGTTTGTTTGCGAAGGCACTTCCAAAAAACATTGGCACTGAAAAGTACATCAATGGGACCTTGAGCATTAAACTGAGGATCAGCTAACCTTAAGTGCGAAGGAATCTTTAATCCGGAGGTATTAATACAGCTGCTAGGAGTGTCTTTGCCAATACTGGTAAGAATGAGACAGTTTACATTAAGATTGGTGTTTCTTTGGCAAACGTCTCTGATTTTCAATTTTGAAGACTGCAAAACTTGAGTTTTCAAATTGTCAATGCCGGTCACACTGATAGAAGTAGGCGATGACGAAAGACCTAGTTTTTTAATCAACGATTGCGAAACAAAGTTATGAGTTGAAGCGGAATCGAGAAGACCACGGGTTCTAAACCAATTTCCAAATTTATCTTGGATTTCGAATTGTACAGTGGTCAAAAGGGTTTGCGCACTATGAAAAGTTTCGGCGTTAGAAATGCAGGAAGAAGCATTAGTTTGTTCGGAGCTGCTCTGCATGGAGCTTGAAGAGGCAGGTACTGATGACCTCGATTTATCGTGAACGTGCAATAAAGAATGATGCGGTTTTTTGCAATGAAAACAGAGATTAGATGACGAGCAGTTTGAAGAAGAATGCTTAGGTGACAAGCAATTGAAACAATGTTTGCTGTTGAAGACAAACTTCCTTCGATCTTCGACAGACAATTCTTTAAAGGATTTGCACAAATACAATGTGTGAAGCTTTTTACAGAGCGTGCATTTTAATGATTTGTTAAGCGGCCTGATATGTTCTCTTGCATGATTGAGAGAAGAACGGGGTTGCTTGTTCTCGACAGATGGGGGCTGATGTCCCTTTGAAAAAGCAAGGTTTTTCTCAAAAATGTGAGACTGATGATTCGTTTCGACCTTTTCGCACTGAAATGCGAGTGCTGTAAGGACTTGGCATCGGCTGTTAAGAAACGAGATTAAGTGTTCGAAGGAAAATTCTTCCTTGCGAGCGAGTTCGATCTCCCAAGCCTTTAAAGTTGAAAAATCGAATCTTGATGTAGCCAGATGAATGAGTATGGTGTCCCATGTTTGGACAGGCTGCTTAAGTTGGTATAATGCTCTGACATTCAACTGTATAGAGTCCAACAGGTTTCTTAAAGAGGTGACGTCATTAGGTTTGACGGCTGGTAGATTGAAGAGACAGCGTATGTGGCGAGCTACACTCAAACGTAAATTGCCATATCTCTCTTTAAGGAGATTAAAGGCGATGTGGTAGTTGTCTGCGCTTAAAGGCAGTGACTCCACTAAGGCTAAGGCCTCGCTTTCCAAAGACGTGCGGAGGAAATAAAATTTATGAATAACGGGGATCTCGGTATTTTCATGAATTAGGGAGCAATAAAGCTCATAAAAAGAATACCATTTACCTTCCTTGCCTGAGAAGTGCGGTAGGCTTATCTTAGGAAGTAACGGTTTCGGTTTGTTCTCGTGAACTGAAGCGGGTGCGAACTGGGCCGGATTGATGACCCTAGTGTCCGGTTCTGAGATATTGCGGATCAGTTGGTGGGCCTTGGCAATCCCTTCAAAGTACAAGGGTTCGACCTCGTCCCGATCCGATTGAAGTTCTGGGCAAGCGGATTCAATCTCGGTTTGAATTTGATCATAATAATCATAAGACCGTTCGTACAACTTAAGGCGATGTGTCAAGATGTCTAAATCACACTCGGCGGGATTTAATTTGTTGATAAAATTTCTGAATCTAGTGAGTTGCCCTTAATAAGAAGAACGTCTAGCAATGAGAGTTTCATCTTTTTCAGTAGGAGCCATGACAAAGAGAATAAATTGAAATACAACTCACGAAACTGTAGAACCTTGGAGATGCTGTCAAGTTTGCAGCAGCGAATGGGTAGAAAGAATGGGACACACCATAGGAGACAGGAGCGGCCTCTTTCCCGTTCACAGGCTTTGCATGATGTAGTTATAGCTGAAAAATCCAAAGCAGATATTAATAATTTGCCAAGTATTGTCAAATGACACTTGACAAACAATAGAAATAAAAAATGGACTCTCCCGGGTTTCTGGTACCAAACTTTGGGTAGTTTATTGGCTGAGGAATAACCCACCCACCAAGGGAAGATGATTAAGAGAAGGAAGTAGATTTGGGATTGGAAAAGAAGGATAGAAAAATAGGAGGAGAGTCCCACAAAAGTTATAAATTTAACTTTCAATACATTTAGAGGCAGTTGCCACCGCAAATCCGTGCTCGGATACCTAAAGTGGGTACGAGCTTGGTCGAAGCTGACGGGAACCGCAGCTAAGACTTGGGCAGTTTGCCAGAGAAAGGCTTTAGTGTATTTCCTCCCAAGCACGAATAAAAGTACTATAGGGAAGGGTGATGGTCTGGCCAGACAGATAGTAAAAGCTTTATTGAGTATGAACGAGGGCATAAACCTAGGAAGAGCTAGGAAAGCCAGGATCTTGCCTAACTGTAGTATCAGAGAAATGATGAATCCAAAAACAAATATTTAATTTATTTAACAATTCAAAGAAGTTTGAGGAAATTAACAAACGTGTAATATAATTTTGACAAACATAGTTCATTTGAACTTTTTAACAAATGGGGTCGCAGACCTCTCAACATTAAACGTTTGCTCCAGGCAATTGACAATTTACAAGGTTTCAAACCTTACATGTTTCTAAAATCTTTGTAAGATTTAAACAAATAAACAATGAAGTAATTAAAGTTTGAACGTGAATTGGGGTACAAAGAGTGTACCTTAAGAAATTCTTGAGAGAATGTTCTAGAGAAAGTGACAACTTTGAAAATAACAATAATAAAAACATGAAAAATAAGATAGAAGTTCCTACAACTTCTTATATTTATACAGAATTACTATATGAGAATTGTACAAAAGAGGGCAGGTCACTTACTGTGAAACCTGAAGAAAGTAAAAAGGAAGGTTCTAGACTTTCCAAGTTTGAGCAGGAATCACTAGCCAAATGGGACAGTTTCCATTTCGTGAAACCTGAATATAACTCGCTCAAGAGTTTAAGGAATTGTTTTCCCTGATTATAGGAAAGGAACAACGTGAATTTGAAACTTGTATCACACAAGCAATTATGCAGAATTTAATTAATGTTAAACTAGCAAGGTTGTAAGGGCACTTCGTGAGAGACACCTTATAGAAAAGTTACAATTTTATTAATAATGGTGGTTAGTAGAAGGTTGAGGAAAGATCATTGGGATATAGGATCAATGTTCATGGCCGTATTTAATATAAACGGACGATCGCGACGCGGTAGAAACGTGGAGCAAGCACTGGTTATCACTGTAGTCTATGAAGATGGATGCAAAGTTCACTATAGAAACACTAAAGTTTATGAAAAAGAAAGTTATTGCAATTATGGAAATAACTGATTGCACTATATTGGTGAGAGTATTTCTTGAGAAAGCTGTGAGTTACAATTGAATGCGCCATAGAATGTTCCCACGGAGGAAGAACGTTCGCTATTGCAGTAATTTAAGGAAGATTCCTCATTTTAACTAGTATTTTCACAAGTGAGTGAAAAATACCTAACGGCAAGACTCGCAGATAGAGTACAAGATCTCGATGGTTCCAGAACGACCTTAGCAGAAAAATGGGGTTGAGAAAATCCAACGGAGGAACTAGCTTTATAATTATAGACAGCGGGTATTAGATAATATCCCACGTAGCGAGAGGATTTCTCATTTGAATAGCTTAAGAAAAGCTCTTTTTTAGTAAGGTTGGCTTATACAAGCGAAATCTCAACATGGCAAATCCCACGAAGAATGATTTTTGCCCCAAAATAAATACTTTCACACTGTCTATAAAATCTCATTAAAAGCACGTGGAAGTTAAAACCATGAAGATGAGGTTAAAGCTTTTAAAATGGTACTTATCTTGATTTCATGTTGAAGGCGAAGTTCCGTTGGATGACGATAACTACTTTGCCAACATGGCGTAGAAGAGAGTATGCCTCTTGGTTTGAGGAGGCTAGCTCGAGAGGAGCTTTAACTGATCGACTGAGAAGTGAGACCTGCTCAACGGAGCACGGAGAGACCAAGGAAGGGGAAAAGAGTGGGGGGTAGGAGACAAAAGGAGAACATATAAGCATTGCCAACTTTAAAACAAAAAATTGATCTCTTGCTGAGCCGGTCTTCAAAGAGTTGACAACAGATGATACTAGCGCAGCATGGTGAGTAAAGAAGTAGACGTAGTCCTCTTGCTCAAAGAGAAAATAGCTGGCGATGGTAACAGGATCTGGTGGCCAAATGGATAAGTAAGTCCTCTAGCACCAGGAAGAATTGAGGAGCTTCAGAGATTCGCTGCGAGATGACGCTAGGTGGGTCACAGAATATATATCTGGAACAGACTCATAAAAGATATAAACAACTGGAACACCTAAGAGAAAATAGATCACTGTCGGTGTTTGACAAAGAGGAAGGAAAGAACATGCAAAAGCATTGAAAATTATAATCTCTGGTACCGTGTATTCCAAGAATGCACCACTTATCGCCTCTTTTTCCAAATGCTCCTTACGTTTTACCGATAGTAGTCTTTTGTAATCCTTCTTGATGATGCTGTATTGTAGTAATGCCTCCTGGTCCATAGTAAATTTTGCGACATGCATGGCCTCGATGACTCTTTTTCTCCTCAGATAGCATTCTTTGTCGAACCATATTCGCGATCTTCTTTCCGGCTTATACACAAGTGCTGATTTGATAGTTTTTTCCAGGGATAGCGCGGCTGCGTCTATGTCTTTTCTCTTTATGTGTTTATCAAAACTTTTCCATTCCTCCGATTCCTGTCTAAGAACATCTTTGTCTATCTGTCGTGAAGGGTTGGTATCTTTACGTTTTTCTCTCTTGTCCATTTTTGAGACATTAAATTGTGCCGAGATTGGGCAGTGTTTCTTTATCATCGCCTCCTCTGAAGTGAGACATACAGTGTAATTTAGTAACTTAATGGTACGGCCTTTATAGAAAACTAAATCTATAGTGCTGCTCCCTGAATGTGCAAAGTACGTTCTATCTTCAACCTTGTTGACGAGGTTGAATCCTTCCTCCGTCATTAGTTCGAGGAGTTCTTTCGCTCTATGGTTATCGACGTCTAGTCTGCAGTTAAAGTCTCCGGCCAATATAATGTCTCTGTCCTGAGGTACATGTCCTATGGAGAACATGATTGTTGCTATCAGATCTTCAATAGGTGTTAGTGGCCCTGAATATATGGCTATCACAAAGATCCATTCAAAGTTTATTATCATTGTGTCTTGGTCTTGGTATACCGTGTGATTCAGCAGCCCCTTCCAATATCATCATTTTCATCGTTCTATTTTACGTTAGTTCATGTAGGTTTGGAAATTTAAATTTTTATTTTAATATTTTTATCGCAGTTGGAACACAAAACGTGCCCATTTTTAAGCGTGTTTCAGCCATGCGTCACATTTAAGAATTATTATCTCACAAACTCGTCATTGGATCAAATCCAAATTTTAGCACAATATACATTGGAATGTTGTATAACTGGTTTATTAATTACAACATTTTGTGTGTCCATGAAACAAAGTTGTTATCTTTTTGTAAGGTAACTTTTTCTCGGCTCGCGGTGGTTGGAAAATGCAGTTTCTGGTCGCGTTGTAATCCATATACATCAAACAGGTATGCTGTATGACTGTGAAATACGTAAATGAATTCACATATTTTATATCGGTTTGTATTTGTACGGGGAAATAACACATGGTTCACCAGCTAGCCGCTCCGGGGAATGCTGTACAGCGTTGCTGAGATAGAGCGGGGCGCGCTATCGCATTTGTCTGTAGTCACATCGAGGGAAAGTAAGAGGGTTCAGTCCCATTTGCAAGATATGCTTGCAGTGCATTAGTACTATATGGGATACAGGCAGAGAAATATCGACCTTCCTGACAACAACGCTAGTTGGGCTGCATAAAACATTATTATTAGGGGCAGTTGATTCACCTGGTATATGAGTGTACAGTATACCGTGTGATTCAGCAGCCCCTTCCAATATATTTTGCTGCAACCCAACTAACATGCGAAAGGGTTATAAGGTAGCTATTCCCCAGAAAGCGTACTCTATGGTTCTAAAGCCCAGTTAGCACATGTTTCACACGATTCTGAATCCCACCGACAGGTTATATCGTCCGTTCACAAAACATGACGCCTTGAAATCTTGCAGCGACGTCCTTCTACCGTACAACTATGTTAATGTGTCGTGCCTCGTGACCTGGTGGAACGAAGAGGGAATCAATGCATAAAACGAGGTGTTAGCTGCACGGGTATTATGATTAACAAGAAACACGCACTCGCAAGTGTACCGAACTAATAACCAAGATGTTCCAACTATCTCGCAGCCAGCAAAATGAAGCGCTAGCGGAAATATAAACTGTTTCCGCTTGTGATGCATTCTACTATAAGCTAGCGAAGCTGTATAATATTTTTATTATGCGAACATGGAATAACTTTATTATTTATCTAACCGAGATCGAGCATTTCAATGGTCCAGTGGTGACTATTTTAGGCTTTTGCATTGGAGGTCTTAACTTGATTCACGGCTCTGGGATTATAACAAACCATACTAAGAAAGAAGGGCATGGTGGCGCAGTGGTAAAGCTGTTAGCCTCTCACTCGGGTAGACCAGTGTTTGATTCCTGGTTAATACGCATGCGATAAACATACAAAAAAGCAGGGATAATGTTTAAGACCAGCCACACCTGTCTATTTCCCAAATCTTTCCTTGGATAACTACCTACACATGTTACTATATATACTACAATTACTGTTAATTGCTACAAGAATGCATGTGAACGTTTTGGTCTCACCATTAATGTTCAGAAGACCAAGGTTCTGGCACAACCCTCACCAGGCACTTCCCTTCCGCACATCAACATTTCTATCTCAGATACTCCATTGGAGCAGGTAGACCACTTCTCGTATCTGGGCAGTCTGCTATCTGTACACGGCAATTGTGGGCAGGATGTTGAGAAGAGAATCGGTGCTGCCCATGCGACATTTGGGCGACTATCGCACCGGGTCTTCTTGAATAAAGATCTGACCGTGAAGACGAAGCTCATGGTGTACCAAGCTGTTGTCATCTCAACATTGTTGTATGGCTGTGAAACCTGGACCCTCTATCGACATGACTTCCGAAAGCTTGAGCGCTTCCGTCAACAGAAACTTCGATCCATCCTTAAGATAAAGTGGGAAGACCAAATCACCAATCTTGATGTTCTTGAGAAAGCGCTTGCTAATAGTATAGAATCATCCATCATTGGTGATCAACTTAGATGGATTGGACATGTCCATCGGATGGATGATACGAGACTACCACGCCAGGTTCTGTATGGTGAACTCACCTCCGGCACCAGACCTCATGGAGGCCCTAAGAGACGATACAAGGACCAATTTAAGCAGAATATGAAGTTGACAGGCCTCAGTCCACAAACCTGGGACCAGCTTGATAAAGACCGTTCAACTTGGCGCCAGACCATCCCGGCTGCTGTCAAAATGTTTGAAGAAGAACGTCGTAGAATTGTTAAGGCCAAGCGACAAGCACGAAAGCTCCGTGCAGCACAGCCACGCCCTCCACCAACAGTTCTGTGTGATCTGTGTGGACGTTTGTTTCATGCACGCATTGGGCTGTTCAGTCACCGCAAACATGCCCACAGACCTCAACCTTAGATTATTTTAGACTGATTTAGAAGAAGATGTATACTCGGAAACGAGTTAAAGCCGACAACGACGACGACAATTACATAGGTTAGCATATACAAAACTAGCAACAGTTACCCCTTTCCGAGTGTCATGTAAATTATAGAACCGACAGCGGTGACTATATTTACTACTACTGAGCGCAAGGCAATGGGGCCAAGCTCTCTTCTGACTCAATAGACGCGTGGGTTCAAGCGCAGCCACAGTTATGTGATTTACTCCATTTTCAACACCATGCAAGTGCTGGGACGGTACCTTTTGACAGGTCACTGATGCCTTTTTACATATTTTTGCTCAGTTCTATTTATTTTATCTCTCATTAGTATAAACAGGTTAAAAGGTTCCGCCTGATCAATACTTTTATTAATTAAGATCACTGTGTGGTCATTAATGGGTCATGTTTCGAGGCCTAATTAATAGTTTTGGCCCCTTCATCAGCCGATATGTCAGAGAACGATGCAAAAACATATTATTGTATCGTTCTCTGACACAAATGTATGGTACCGGTCTTCAATAACATCTAAAGACCACCGTGAGGCGTCCATTGAAAATGTTTAGAGGCCTAGTTCTTAAGACTTTTGACGGTAACTCACATTAGACACCATACAAGTTTCAATTTTAAGGGAAATTTAAGTGCTACGAAAAAAAAAATTGTATCGTTCTCTGACATATCGGCTGATGAAGGGGCCAAAACTATTAATTAGGCCTCGAAAAATGTCCCATTAATGACCACACAGTGATCTTTATTAATAAAAGTATTGATCAGGCGGAACTTTCAACCTGTTTATACTAATTAGTTTATCAGTACGGAACCAGAATGAATCTTTTAAGTTCTTTTTTCTCTCATCCCGGCACGCAGCTTGTCCACGATTGGCTGGTTGGCAATCACACCTGTTGTCCTTAGGCGTCTTCAACACGGCGGAAAGTTGTAGCAGCCGGGTGTCACCTGTCGGGATACCGTTCCTGGTACAGACCTAGTGCCGCGCACCTTGCTTCCCCATACATGAGGAGCATGTTAACGTATTCCTCTGCAGATAACATGCCGAATGACAGCAGAGATTACATTCAGGCCCTAACCAGCGGAGTATGCGCAGGGCAGAGCGTCGTTCTACTGTTTGAATGTGGCAAACGTGGGCTTGAGGTTACGTATTCAAACATCATACCGATGCAAAAATATTCGAATAATGGAGATTTCGAACCATTGCACAGTGGGTCAAATTCGAAATCTAGGAGGACAAAATTATTTATTTTCATAATTAAAAAATCAATATGTATTACTTCGACAGCATTCTCATATAGCCTAATTGCCGCTCACTATTCTGGGATATAAACGCATCTTAGTGTAAATCTGTCACCACTGTTCGAGCAGTCTGAATTGAAGGGTGAATGTAAGTGGCTGTGGTTTGATTGTCTTTGTGGTTAGTGTGATTCTTTAAGATGGAACATGCAGCTGAAGGTATGATCTTTGTAACGTGTTTCAGTTATTAATGGGCGTAATTGTTACGTAATTTTAGCTAGACTATATTTGCATTACATGATATTTAACTATTATTTTTAAAATAATATTTTCACTTAAATTTTTAGTATGTCGCATCACTCTGCGTCACTTTCTACTTAATGTTAAAATGTAGATACAGTCTTGTAGTTTACGCCTGTGATAAGATTTTTTCTATCTTTTTGCAACTTACTTAGTTATTTCACGTTTTAGAAGATGCCGCGCAACCAGTTCGACGATTATGTCAAAAGTGGAACTTTGTGACTTTGTTAAAAGTAGGGGATAAAAAATTGTTCTGAAGAGATAACTGAATGCTCTATCCAACTCCTAGTCATAGACAATTTCTTGCATGTGTAGACGTAGCTTAAAAATGTCTTAACTGATGTTTATTATGAAGTAAACAAATTATATACGTTGCTTTCACTCTAAATTCATGATTAAAACGTAAAAATAATTTTGTCCCCCTAGATTTCGATTTTGACCCACTGTGCATTGATGGCACATTCCGTCGATTGCTAGGCTAACGCCCAACCTCCTCCGCTCCTCTACACTGCTGGGAGCATGCTGGTAGTACGATGGCAGTAGAGTACATTCGCCATCCGGTTCGGTGTTTAAGACATTAATTAACTGTTAGCTCGTTGTATGCCTTGATTCACCTCTCCGTTCCTCCCGGTCACGAGGCAAAATACATTAACATAATTACATGGTAGAAGGACGTCGCTACATGATTTCAAGGCGTCAAGTTTTACGAACGGATTATACAGTGAGATTCACTTGCTCGAGTGGGACCGGCGGCCGGCTGCCGGGCGCGCGCGCCTTCCGCCAGCCTACCGAGCTCGGTCCGCGGGGTTGCGCGAGGCGAGCTAACCAGGGTCATTAAAGTCCATTAAATCTCTAAACTTTCATGAACGAGGGCGTGTAGTGTTAGCGCACAGATAAGAACGTAACATAAACAACAGCTACAAGATTTAATTAAAGAAGCACAGATGTTTTTTTTTTATTTCTTGGGAATCTGGATGATCACACGTCACCAGTTAAAGGTTAGAACTTACCTTTTCACAGAAGATACTAAAAATGTTCTCCTTCAGCTGACAGACTGACCTCGTTACATTATGTCACTACTTCTGCACCCCCACCCCTGCGTGTATACTGTAATTAATCGAAGCACGGACCTAAGCGCGCTTGTTGTTCAATTGTGGGTTAATTTAACATTCAAAGTGTACAGATCAATTACCCGTACTCTAGTGGAGCTGGAGAACAATATACGGCAGCAGATATCCCTCACAACAGAAGGGAATTACAAAGTGTAAACAATAATTTATTTACACGGTACAATGCCTGTCTGTCAGTTGAAGGAGAACATTTTCAGCATCTTCTGTGAAAATGTAAGTTCTTTAGTCATGATTTGCTGGTGAATTTACCATTAAATAATGCACTTTGTTACGGTTTCCACCTGTGCACAATCCGCGGTGCGAGCTCGGTTGGCTGGCGGAAGGCGTGCGCGCACGGTAACCGGTTGCCCGTCCCGCTCCAGCAAATGAATCTCACTGTATAACCTGTCGGTGGGGGGGGGGTTCAGAATCGTGTGCAAAATGTGCTCACTTGGCAATAGTACCACACAGTACCCCTGCAGGGGAATAGCCACCTTATAACTAGAGACCTGCATGGATACACAAAACGTTATCCGCATCCGTCCCCTGCGTGGCTCAGCGGTAACGTTCTCGCTTGCTGAGCCCAAGGTTGCAGGTCGTATCCTGGCGCAGTCAGCTGGCATTTGAGGGGGCGCAAATGAGAGGGAGCCGTGTCAGTAGATTTACTGGCACGTTAAGGATCCCCTTCAGGGCACAATTCTGGCACCCCGGCATCTCTAAAAGCCAGAGTAGTTAAAAGGGACGTAAAACCAATAACATTATTATTATTCTATTAGCATCCGTCCCGCATCCGCACAACTGTTATCTGCATCCGCATGACATTTTTCCGCATTCACACGTTTGCTATCCGAATCTACTAGCATTATATTACCATTTTTAATTAGATAAAGCATAAATTACTCATCATCATAATCTTCATTTCCCCTTTTCCAGCTGACAATGGGTGGGGGCAAATATGGTTCCTCTCCACTTTGCTCTGTCGTTCCACCATTCCTCTTCCGACACAGTGTTCCAATCCAGGTTCCGTTTTCTAAAACTATTCTCCACCGAGACCATCCAACGCATTCTTGGTCGTCCTCGTCCTCTCTTCCCTGTCATCCGTCGTTTCAGTGCTCGTCTTGGTAGCCTTACTTCATTCATACGTTTGACATGTCCACACCATCTCAATCTGTTTTGCTCCAGTTTGTCATTGAGTTTCTGTACTCCCAGTTCTTTCCGTATATCTTCATTTCTCACTCAGTCCCTCCTCGTTTTCTGGACCATTCTTCTCAGGAATCTCATCTCAGCTGCCTGTACTCTGCTCTCATCCCTTGTCCAAGTTTCTGCTGCATATGTTATTATAGGAACATAATATGCTTTGTACATAACTTCTTTAGCCTTAATTGGTATATCCTTGTTCCATACTAGTCCCCGTACCTGTTGGTAGAAAGCACTCCCGAGTTCCATTCTTCTGCTAATTTCCAAATCTAGTCTTCCATCTTCAGTCAGTTCACTTCCCAATTATTTGAAGTGTTTCACCACTTCCAATTCCTTATCTCCTACTTTGATTACTCCTTTTCCTTCTTTCTTATCTCTACTCATCACCACTGTTTTACTCTTCTCCACATTTATCTTCAATCCCCATTGCTCAATCTTTTCGTTTATTACGTCTAACTGTTCTTTTACCTCCATCTCATCCTCGCCCCAGATCACAACGTCGTCTGCAAACAACATTACCTTCATCTTTGCCCTACTATATTCTTTCATTGCTGCCTAATGCAACATATTTATACATTTGAGGAAAAAGTAGTTTCCTTAGGCTTTGTACATCATGTGCTATGTTGAAAATGAATGTTACACAGCCAGAATAGCAACCCTTCCTTTTCGGAGTGTTAATTATGCTTAATGACATAATTTCAATGGGACTAGCTTAAATCATCATCTTAAATTTGTCATGAAAAAAAACACATAACGGAAAAATGTGATATGTCATAAACATCCGGGTTCTAATAATGGTATTAAACAAGTTCGGTTTGTTTTTTTTAAAACAAACCGCAAATTTTCTCCAAACATTATCCGCAGCTTATCCGCTATCAGAACATCAATTATAACTATATTCGCACGGCGAAAGGTTTTCCAGATATTCGCGGGTTCATCCGCGGATATCCATATCCGTGCAGGGCTTTACTTATAACTAGGGCCCGGATACTTAGGTTTTTACCTTTCTTTTTTCCTGGCTATGTAATTCACAAATCTCAACATATATGTTCATTTCACACTTCCCGGAGCAGAATATGTGAATTTCATTTCACCAAAAACAAGAAGTTCCGTGACGAACTAAACAGCCTACTTTTCTTAAAATTTAAGATTCATGCCATTGATTAATCTATATGGATCTACCTAGAATAATGAGGAAATTAAGTTGTAATATCGAAATTACTAATTAGTTCGAAATACTGTAAACCTGGCATAATGTAGCCTAATAGAGAACTACAGTTGGCAGCCCTGGTGACTGAATATATTCTTAGTTCCATCTCTTAAGGTACAGAATACAAAATTTGGTTGAAGTCCAATGGATAGCATGGACGTTACATGCAGTTAAACATAGGATCTAACAGTGTGCGTAAAATCATGTTGGCAACAATGACATACATGTATTGGTCAGAAATAATCTAAAATAATATGATCTATTGTTGTGTCAATTTTGAATGAAATCCATTAGTTAGTATAGAAGTTACATGCATTTTAAAATTGGACCTATCAGCAGGTCTAGAATCATGTTGGCAGCACTCGCGTAGGCCTATATTAGTTACTCAAAATTAATCTAGAATGCCAGGTACTATAGTGTGCAAAGTTTAGAGCTATTGGCTTGCATACTTACTGATATATTGATATTAGGGTAACAAAAATAGAGACAGCTTTTATTAACAGTTGGCAGCCCTGGTTACTCTTAAGAATCGGCATAGTAATATCTGTTATGGTGCACATAGCACACACGAAATTTGGTTGAAATCCAATTGATAGTATAGAAGTTACATGTATTTAAATTTGGACCTCTCAGCAGGCATAGGATCATGTTGGTAGCACTGACGTATATAAATTACTCCAAATTAATATAGAATATCAGGTACTATACGTGTGCTTAGTTTAAAGCTGTCGGCTTGCATACTTTCTGATATAAGGGTATTTAGATTTAAAAATATGAGAGCATTTATTAACAGTTAGCAGCCCTGGAGGCTCTTAAGAATACGCTCAGTCATATCTGTTTATGTACACATAGCATACCCCAAATTTGGTTGAATTCCGATTGATAGTGTAGAAGTTATATGCATTTAAAATTTGGACCTATCAGCAGGCTTATAATCATTTTGGCAACCTTACAATGTATGGCCTCCTGGAAATTAAACTGCAATATTATTATCTATACGTGTGCCAATTTTGAAATAGCTCCTATTCATACCTTCCAAGATATCCAACATGGAGCTCAAATTTCAATTGCGATTCTTCAGCAGTTGGTAGCACTGACATCATTTTCAAATATGGCCGTGGGATATTCAGGTATAGATCTTAATTCCTACTAAATTTTGTTTTGATTGCTCCAGCCGTTTAGGAGTTGATAGGGGGGGGGGGACACACACAGCCAGACTGAAGGACAGACAGACAGACACACATTTGCCCGCTCTCATAAGTCTACTTTTTCCTCATTCTTGCAAACTGTGAAAAGTAGGCTAAAAACTAAATGAGGGGTTGACACCTAAAATAACCTAAATAGCTGTTTTGCGTTTTTCAAATAAAGAATGTTATTTCCCCATTGGAATGCATCGTAAAATTATTTCCACCGCGATTACAAGCAGTAGGACGGAGATAGTTCAGGTTACTACCGTTAAATGCAGTACAATGATGATGATGATAATTGCTGTTTTAAGGGGACTAACATCCAGGTTATCGGCCCCTAATGGTTCGGGTGATAGTGAAAGATGAGATGAGAATGAAAACTACAACTAATACCAACTACAGTCTTACATACTAGAAGAAGAAATGGTAAACAAATAAAGGATAAGGCAAATAAAAGACAGGAAGAAATGAAATGCCCTCAACCCTCGAAGAATGAGGAATGAGGGACTCGGAAGGAAGAAGAGCCATGAAAGGTAGATGGGAAAGAGGAGAGGGCCCGCCCCAAAGTTAGTGGAAAAAGGGGAAAATCCGACCCAGCTCAGGAATCCCTCTGGATCGCAAACTCCGGAACTCACCAGCCGTGAGCCCCTGAGGATGTAGCACTATCCAGGGTGCACCAGAAGTGGTGGGGCTACACACACCCTGCCTCCTTGAGGGCCTTGAGCAGAAAGCAGGAGATAACATAAAAAGAAAAAAAGGCTGACCCCTCGCAGAAGGAGGGTATCAAGAAAGATGAGACAAGGGACAATTAAGGCGGGAAAGGAAAAGACCCCCTAGGCCTCGGATACCCTAATACCGTCAGGGTCGGAAGAGAACAAGAGTTGACCAAAAGAGGCGGACAGGGAAGAAGACGGAGAGGAGCCCGGCACAAGTACAATAAACTTTTGTGAAGTAAGTTCATAAATAAATTTCACAGAAATAAGAAAAACAGAAAATTGTTGCTGCCTGTATTGATCCTGGAAGAAAAACCTAAAATAACTTATTTTTAGAATACAAGAAACCTAAAGTGAAGGTTTAAGCCACCGAGGAATCCGGGCCCTACTTACAGTATAATCATGTCGCACGTTAGTTCGGTTGCAGCAAACGATATTGGAAGGGGTTGCTGAATCACTCAGTAGGCATATAGGCCTACTTGTTACGGTTTGGACTACACAAGAGGGAGATAACTATGGGATGACATATTTCGCTCGTCAAGTGAGCATCATCAGATCCAAATATAGAAGACGAAATAGCTCCACCAAACCCTCAATAACACCCAGTAAAGGTCACTGCCCTTCAAAAACTAAACGCACGGTAAAACCCTGGGGAAGTGTGGCAACTGTTACTGGTTGGTTGGTTGGTTGGTTGGTTGGTTGGTTGGTTCCTCAGTTTAGAGGCTGCGACAACGCTGTCATGTAGCCCCGTGTACTTTGGCTGTGTGTAGAATCTGTCTGATAACCGGTGTTAATTGTGATGACTGTATTAGTGTGGGTTATCTGTTTTCAATTCAAGTAAGGACTGAAGACACTGAATATTTTCAAGTATTTCCTACTTTTGACGCCAAACGCCACCGTCAACGACTGCTAGTTAAGAACTTGGTTACCAGATGCCATCGTAGTCGGCTCCTGGCGACGAACGTCGGAACCTAAGAGCGTTTGTCAAATGTTTAACCTAATTTAGCTTCACACAGGTGTAATTAGAGGAAGGTTCTTTAACATGCCATAAAACTATGACATGGGACCGCCGGCTTTACTTCCCCTCCGAAGGAAGGCATACTGAGGGATTTTAACGCTCTTAAAAAATCCGACGGCTTCGGCCGGGTTCAACTGTTACTAATAAATACTAAAACATTTAGCACCTGTAAAAAAGAAATCTATATTTTAACATCTGCCGTACAATTTTCAAGACTGAGAAATGACGATCCCATCAAGCAGTCTCACTCCACCTACTAATATATGAAGGTGCAGCTACTAAGCCCTAAACTATTGTAAACTAACATGCAGAGATCACCTACGAATACTCTGCTGAGATGATGGTAAAAAGCTAGAACTGCAACATACTAAAACAGTGTTTGTCTACTAATAATGTGTGATATGGAGACTTATCTGATATTGTGGAATGTCTACAAATTGCTCTGCCAGTAGTTGTTTTATTTGAGATGCCTGGAGATCATGGTCCTTTAGCCCCGTGTACTTTTTGTGAGTGTTGAATTTTGTCTGATAACCAGTGTAATTGTGATGGCCGTATTACTGCGTGTATATACAGGGTGTCAAAAAATAAGAGGTAGAAAATTAAACCACGCATGGGGGTGGGTCTGGGGAGCAATATGAGATAAGATAGCTGTGGGCGCAAACCAACCGTTAAGTTCCTGTGAGCATTTCTAATTACGGAGAAACTTGGCAACGTTGCGCAATGAGCAGCATCGAGTGCGGCGTCGACACTCTTGTGTGTTTCTAGCTGAGCAGCTGTCCTGTGATTCTCGTAGCTCAGTGGACAAGGCTCTGGCGCCGTTCAGTGTGCTCCCATTTGCTTCGGGTTTGAATCCGGAAAAAGTATTTTTTCACCCAGTTTGCTTTATCTGTTTTTCTTTCTTTGCATGACAGATCTTATTGCGCATTAATCACGCACTCGATGCTGCTCATTGCGCGACGTTGCCAAGTTTCCTCGTAATTAGGAATGCTCACAGGGGCTTAACGGTTGGTTTGCGCCCACAGGTTTCTTAACTTATATTGCTCCCCAGACCCACCCCCATGTGGGGTTTGATTTTCTACCTCTTATTTTCCGACACCCTGTATAATGCGGGTGGGTGATGTTTCAATCAATCAACGTATAATATCCGTATAGCACGTTGTATTTCAACAAGCTACTACAACCAACATTCAATTATACTCCTTGAAAAGGACAAAGAGTTATAACTATACCATGTATTTAGGACACAGTAGGCTAAAATGTTCTTTACTGAACTTTTTTTTCGCTATCGTTTTACCCTCCAGGGTTGACTTTTCCCACGGACTAAGCGAGGGATCCCACCTCTACCGCCACTGAGGGCAGTGCCCTGGACCTTGAGACTCTGAGTCAGGGATACAACTGGGGTGTGTGACCAGCACTACGCCCAGGCGGCCTCACCTGCAAAGCGAACAGGGGGACTGATGAAGGGATGGGAAGAGTGGGACGGTTAGGCAAGGAAGTGGGAAGGAGGCGGCCTTGGCCTTACAGTAGGAACCATCCCGGCATTTGCCCGAAGACGAAGTGGGAAACCACTGCTGACTGAGGAGGGAACCCCCTCTACTCATTTAGGCCACCCGAGGCTGAGTAGACCCAGTTCCAGTCCTCATACCACTTTTCAAAGTTCATGGCAGAGCCGGGAATCGAACCCAGGACCTCCGGGGCGGCAGCTAACCATGCTGACCGCTACGCTATGGAGGCGACCCCTTTAATGAAAATTTTGTTTGTAATGTGATGCAACACCCTGTAATATTTATTCGGTATATTTATTTTGTTTCTACGTCTTTGTACAAATAAACGCGATTGGTGCAAGTTGTATTTCATAGACTGTGTATTTCTTTTCACATTTTTTGCAACAACACTCCTTATGCTCGAACCTTATTGGCTGATACCAGAAGTAAGCATGGTGTAAGATTTTGTAATATGCATCTTGCCAACTCCATATTTGGCAATATTTCCGTATCTTCCTTCACTATTGGCTTCACCAATATTTAGGAAGGGATGAAACTTATTTCCCCCCACCTACTTCTCAGTTTAGAGTTGGCAAGCTCCGGTCGGTTCTCTGCGTCGTAATTCACCCAACCTTTAGCCCACGACTATCATGTGAAACTGACGTGTTTACAGGGGCGTATATACAATTATTTTTCGGGGGGAGGGGGGGGGGGCTGACTATCCTGGAAAACTGTGAGTGTTCTCAGGGGATTGTCAGCGCAAAATACCCAGAAATATCAACCAATGTCTTAGAGGATATAACTTTGTGTAATTATTTTAGATAAGAGTTAATTGTAAAATTCTAAGTTTATATAGCCTGCAATTAGTGGCAATACAAAAAGGTTTAATAAATACAACACAACACACAAAGCAAATTTCTATTATGGCCTAGGGAGCATGAATGGCAAATATCTAAATATTTGTCTATTTCTTAAGCAGGAAAGTAAACAGTTTTTTTTTTTTTACAAATTGATGTTATAGCCTAAGTGTAATGGATCTGATGATGATCGCTTGACGATCGAAACTGGTCATCCTAGTGTATTTGTTAATCTCATGTAATTTATTTCAGGATTAGGGCATAACCCAGCTCTTTTTGGGTACATTCGTGTTGACCGACTGAAAAGCACCAAACTTTTGTTTACTTAGGCAACACTGAAAAATAGCTTCAAACCCCGAAACATTCTTAATTTGTATTGGCTTTTTTCGGGGGGTACTGGAGCCCCCAGAGCTCCCCTCATATATACGCCCCTGACGTGTTATGGTTCCTGGCCGTACTCAAATTCAACTATTGTCAGTACGACTCACAGCTTACTATTCTGTAATCATTACGATCCATGTTATACTTTTCTATATTTGTGTGTGTGCTTTCATGTGTTTTGAACTGTATCCTTAAGTCCATATCCGTTTCATTAGATGTTATGTCATAGTGAGTTTTGAATTTTGTTTCTTGATGTTATTCTTTACGTAATTACTGTAGTTTATTCTGAATCTCTTAAGAGTTGAAAGTAATACTGCATCTTTTTTGTCTTATTCTTTTTTGTCTCCTGTGTTTTCGAGACATGCTCAGTGCTCGTGCCACAAGCCAAGATTATGTCTGTTATGTAAGACTATCTACACCGTCTTGATTGGTCTCAGTCGGGCTCTTGTATTCTTGCGAACATCTCCTCGGGATTAACGAGTTATATCGCCCGGTTACCTGGCTGTGTTTGTTCCTTATCTTACGAGTAGATGTAGGGATATGTGATAAGGTTACTGGATTATTTGACAGTTCCTTGAACTAAGTCACTCAGTGTCCTTTGTGTGTCGTGTAGATATCATTTTAATCTTGATTTTGCTAAGCCTTTTATTTGAGTGTTCTTCCAATTTTTACAGTATTCATGTTTGATTTCACTTTTAATTTAGCGTCATAGCCCAAAATTCAACATTATGAATAATTTTGTTTTTGTTTCTTTGATCTCACCTGATCTCGCCTGTTTTGTTCTGTACGCGCCTTCTTTTCTCCTTTTACCTCATCCCCTCCCTCTACACACCACGCTTCCGATACCTCTCTCCCTTGTACACGCGCTTTTATCTACATAACTTCTCAATCTGTCCACTTTGAAGACATACGAGTTTAATATTGTGGTAAATTTTATTTTATTTCATTGTTGAGTTTTACTTATAATTTATTGATAATTTTTCAGAATATTTATCGTTTAAGTTTTGTATTTTCCTATCTTTGTGCAATTACTTTATATTCCGCAAGAGTTGCAGTACCCATATAACTCTTGTTTAATTCAGTTATTTTTTTTATTTTTTTATTTAGTCAATTTACCCTCTAGGATGGTGGTTCCCACGGACTCAGCGAGGGAACTCACCACTACCGCCTCTTGGGCAGTGTCCTGGAGCTTGGAACATCTGGTCAGGATGGATACAACTGGGGAGGTGTGATCAGCACTTCGCCCAGGCGGCCTCACCTGCGAAGCGAACAGGGGCCTCATGAGGGATGGGAAGGGATGGAAGATTGGGATGGATAGGCTAGGAAGAGGAAAGGAGGCGTCCGTGGCCTTACAGTAGGTACCATCCCGGCATTTGCCCGAAGACGGAGTGGGAAACCACGGAAAACCACTTCGAGGATGGCTGAGGGGGAATCGAACCCCCTCTACTCATTTGGGCCACCCGAGGCTGAGTAGACCCCGTTCCAGTCCTCGTACCACTTTTCAAATTTCGTGGCAGAGCCGGGAATCGAACCCAGGACCTCCGGGGCGGCAGCTAACCATGCTGACGGCTACGCTACGGAGGCGACTTAATTCAGTTAATACACGTCAATTTTAAGTCATTTTCGTCTTATGCTTTCTCATTTTAACTTTAAACACCATCTACCTACAATTTCCAGTTGTAAGTAAAAATGATTTCGTCGGTCTTAGTTTCGTAATTGTAACGAAGGTACGACCCATACCCCCTCCGGTATACTTAATTAATTTTTGAGAGTTTTTCCTTGCCGATTTATATTATGCAATCTTATCATTTTATCAAGAGAAATTTCTCTCGTTTAACATTCAAAACAAAGGCCCAGCAGAAAGTTAAATGAGACTTTAATCCATCTCGGATTCCACGTAAAAAGGAGGTCCGGTGGCTCATTGATCGCATGATTAACGGACACGTTAAACTACAAGCTCCCTTACTTTTATATATAACTCCTATAAAAGAGGAGAATCTCCAGTCAAATCTTCCTCTGCAACTCTTGAGGTAAGTACTCATTATTATTTTTATGCTTTACAGCTTCATTGGACCACTTCAGTAAATCATTTCCTGGTCATCTTCTTCTGTAAGTTTTCTTTCCGAGTTGCCCAGTAGGTATTCATTCGTTCTGATCTTCTTTGGCGTTCCTCATCTGTAAACACCCTTTTTACCGTATGTCGTTTGTCTATTTTTATTATGTTCTTGAGTTTCTTTATATTTTTTAGCCTATATTCACTATAAAAATAGGCTTATGAGATCACCTTTTGTCCATGTGTGTGTGCGTGTATGTCTGCGTGCGTATGTGTGTGTGTCCCTAATAAAATCTAAATGGCTGGAGCGATTTCAATGAAACTCGGTAAGGTTATAGCACTATTTAGTCAAACCCCGACCGTGCCCTCCAAATTTTATTACGTCTCACCAATCCAACATGGCGGCTGTGTGAAATATTTCACCGGCATTCTATATCTCCGAAACTATGATTGATATCACCCTAAAAATGTTCCCGGTGATAAAGGGCACTACTGGAAGATCATCTATGTGACTTTCAAAAACCTGTTAAATACAAAACGAACATGGCAGCCAAGCAAATTTGAAACATTCAAATACACTTTTCTTGCGAATTAACTATCCAAACGCAGTGACACGTGGTGCAGCAAAAATTTCTACACATTGTAATGCACTGACATCTAATTTAGATCAATTGTTTACATAACCTCAAGATGGCGGCTGTGCGGAATTTTAAAATTAAGTTTTTATTTCTTGTGTAAATCATGCGATCGGAGTCAACGATTGAATAATGAACCTACGCAATAATCGTCATCTAATAGTACATAACTTTATGGCCTACACATATACAAATCTAACATGTCCATCCGAAATATTTAGACGGTTCTCAATACCTACTAACCTATGACAGCAATCAAACTGACATTTTGTATGTTGATAAAGGCTATAAACATAAGTTCACCTATGAGACTTTCAGTAACCTGGTGAGAACAAATCCAACATGGTGGCGACGCGAAACTTAAATATTTAAATGGACGTTTCTCGCGATTTAACCATCCGAGCGCAGTGAAACTTGGTACGGTAAATGCTTATACACATTTTAATCCACTGACAGTTAATTTATTTCAATTGCTTCTATAAACACCAGATGGCGGCTGTGCAATGTTTTAAAATCTCGTTTTTATTCCTTGTGTCCTAATCATGCGATTGAAGTTTGAATAATACACCTACACATTAAGCTTCATGTAATAGTACATGACTCTATGGCCTACATCAGGGTGGTCCAACCTTTAGTTACCCGAGGGCCAATCAAACTTTAGTACAGGAATGTGAGGGTGAGAGGCATTCCAGAAATAAAACGTATTACATATTTTACTCAAAAACATTTATTAAAATTTATATTAAAAGTAGTTAAATATTACTAGTTTAATATACCACTTAATTTTACAGTCGAGGAATCAATCTGGTGACTGGTACTGCTTTCCTGATACAAGTGTATCAATGTCCACTGTAAGTTCAGTAAGGCAAAGTCTCAGGCTCGATTCCAGTGAAGCACTTTCAATTCGATTTCTCGTTTCTGATTTAAATTGAGAGCGGAAAAAGCACTTTCGCACAAATACGTACTGCCAAACAGCGATAACACTTGCAGAGAGAATTTAAGCCGTTGAGGAAAACGTTCTTTAAAAATCAGTTTCCAGAATTTTTCAGGGACATCACACTTCTTAGTCTGGTAGAATAGGTCTGCCTGAAGATCACATATTTCCATTTGAAGGTCTCAGGGCACCTTACTCACTTCAATATCCATGGGGTTGTTGAACAGTGCAAGTTTTGGTTTTAGGGAGTCAAAATCCTGGAATCTGTTCTGGAATTCTTTCTTGATATCTATTATTATTTCATGAAACATACTGAAATGTATGTCACTTGTTTCTTCTTTCAACTGCTGCCAAGATGGGAAGTGTGCCATATTATTTGCCTTCAATGCAATTTCCATTACATCAAGTTTTTTGCGGAAGCCCTCAATATGTCCATAAAGCTGGGAGATATTTTGTTTTCTGCCTTGTAGTTTCAGGTTTAAAGCATTTAGATGGGATGTTAAATCTGTCAGAAAACCAAGATTATTTAAAAACTGGATTTCTTCCAGTTTTTCTTGATACTCATGTCCAATGTTTTCATATTTGAGAAAAGCAAGAATTTCATTCCTCAACCCAAAAAACTGTTGCAAGCGATTTCCAGCACTAAGCCAACGCACTTCACAGTAGATTGAAATGTCACCATACTCAGCTTCCAAATTGTCCAGGAATGCAATAAATGCTCTATGTCTACAGGCTTTATTGCCTCCCTTTATTAAATTTACAGTGCTTACAACAGTTTTCATTGGCTTACTGAGCCTTATAATTTTTCCACAGAGAGCCTTCTGGTGGATAATGCAGTGGAAAAATAAAAAATTCAATCCTTTGTCTTTACACTATCCTACTAAAACAATGTTAGGATCAGCCATTGCTTTAGCTCCATCTGTTGCAAAGCCAGAGCACTTCACAAAACCTCCATATTTAGAAACGACATCATCCAGTGCGTTGAATATGTCAATGCCCATTTTCCTGGTTTCTAATGATCTTAATTCCAACAGTTCTTCATGAATTTAAAATTCATCGTGTATTGTTCTGACAAAGATAAGGAGCTGGCCGATGTCAGCTATGTCTGTGCTCTCATCTAGAGCTAGAGAGTAAAATTCACATTTTTCCAAAATGCTCTTGAGAGAACCTGAAACTTTACCAGCCATATCATAAATTCTTCTACTAAATATCTGATGAGACAAGGAAACTGTTTCAAAATGTTTAGCCATCCTATGATCTCCAAATGAAGATGCCATTTTACAGCACATATTTCTTAATGAGCTCACCATCCCTAAAAGACTTTTTGCTTTTAGCTTCGGTAGCTCTAAACATACATCATAAGATGCCTTTAAACCGGCAGTGTTTGATGGTTGCTGAAATATATTCTTCTGTCTTGTTAGTTTCAGCTTCAAATCATAAAACACACAACTTCTGGCACTTCCCTGGTATTGATCGTATTTTGATTTATGCAAGCTGGTATAGTGTCTATTCACATTATACTCCTTCGAAACACCTAAGACTTGAGAACAGATAACACATTGTGGTTTTCCATTATGTTCAACAAAAAAGTAACTTTCCTGCCATTTTGACTGAAATTGTCGTTTCTCATCTTCAACACGCCGTTTATTAAGTCCCGCCATATTAGGTACCGTTTTCGCAACAACGATGACAACAAACTCTCGTCGTACTATATCTCTCGAACAATCTCTCTCGTCAAAAACAACCTCTTCGAACAGCCCTGCGCTCCCTTTTATAGGGAAATCCGTCGCAGCACACGAACGAATGCAGCTTCTCGTGCCGTACGTATTCATGGAAAGACAATTCTGATTACTTGCGTATTTTTCGGGATCTTTCCTTTCCCACCTGGTTCCTTCGTAACATTACTGAATGAAAGTGAAAATTAAAGCAGGCACGCCTCGGATTATGACTGTCGAAGAGTGAAGGGCAGTAAGAAGGGCAAGGGACAACAAAAATGAACAGGCGCCCGAGGGCCGCGGGTTGGACCACACTGGCCTACTTTATATAAAAAACCAATATGGCGAGCATCTGAAATATTTAGGTGGTTCTGAATATCTACGAATCTATTACAGCAATCAAACTGAAATTGTATGTGTTGATAGTGGCAATTAACATAAATAGGATATATGAAAATAGGTTATATAGTTCTTCACGGAACTACTTGTTTTTGTTTTGTTTTACAAGCCATCCAAGGTTATTTCTAGTTCTTTCATATCCTCTCTAATTTCATTAATCCATCCTACTTGTTGCTTCATACTCTAGAGTTTCACTATAATTTTTCTAGGTAATCTGGTTACCGGTGTCCTCATAATGCGACCAGACAAAGAGATCCATTTCTTCCGTACAGCATCAGTGATGGGCTCCAGTTTGTATATACCGTGTACTTATGAGATCTCAAAACGCTGTGGTCGTGAGTAAATTTAAACTCAGCGCGAGGAAGTGTGACGTCAGACGCGCTCTGTCTTGCCGGTCAGAATTGAATTCAACGCACGGACTCAGAACCAATCCCGACTCCTGCATTTTTAAAATCGTCTATCTGTGGAAATTGAGATTTAGTATTAAAATCAATTTAGGTTTGAGGAAATAGACATAATCAAGGAGCTCTATGAAATATAACAAGAAAATCTACAATGCATGAAGATAGATACGGTATTGAATTATTTTAATGCCTAAGGCAATAGCATGTTGAAGAATGAATGACGTTATCGCATTACGTAATGCAAAGGGAATATGTACGGCGAGGATCGGACAAGCGGTATTACCTATTCTTCGATTGAGCTTACTTGAGCTGTGCTACGTGTAATAGTGATCGACGAAACAAATTGCTACGATAATAAGCTGAAATTTGTGATAGTCCACGTTACGCTGCTACTCCGAGTGACTGTGCTCAAAACAGTGGAAAAATCATTTTGAAAGATTTAAAAATAATATTTAATGAAATGAACCTATTTTATGAGCACGGATCTAACGACAACTTAAAGACAATGATGGTAATTGTATGAAATAGACCAAATGTGTACATTTGTAAATAATATTCTACGAAAAGAATTAATCCAAAATAAATGGAGGAAATTTATTTTACTTTTATTTTTGAGCTAGATAACCCATGCATTCAATATGTCATGTGTGCTATTCGACATAGTAAAAGACCAAAGACTTTAATAGACACTCTAAATACTCTGTACATTTTTTGGTATAGATGCATTGCTCAAAATACATTGCTCGAAAAAAGTGTTGCATATTGCGATTTAGTGACTTGTTTATTTTGCTATGTGTATGCAATCAAATTATACACAACATAGGGTACATACAAAGAAAAACAACACACTATCTGCTCTACAAAATAGATAGAAACACACAACGAATAACAAAAGTGATAATGTGGGACTGAGAACTTACTTAGTTCCTATTGTCCTTCGTGGAACATAGGGCATCAATGAAGCATCTCCATCTGGTCCTGTTTGCTGACAACCTCTTCACCTCGCTCCAGGTCTTACCCTCCTCTATAGCCTCCTAGTGCACAGATCTGCACCATGTTTGTTTGGGTTTCCCTCTCCTCCTTGTACCTGTGGGTTCCAACCAAGTGCCTCTCTCTCTCAATTGCTTCATTTCTTATTCTCAGGGTATGTCCGATCCATTTCCATTTTCGTCGCTTTATTTGTATGGCCATCTCAGTTTCTTAAGCAGCGGTTGACAAAGATCTGCAGCCTGGAGGTGACTTCTTTAGTTACCTTCCAAGTCTCAGACCCATATATCAGAACGGACCTGATTTTACTCCAGAAGATACGAAGTTTGGTCTTCATGGATATTTTGCTATTTTCCACAACGGATAGAGCCGTACAAAGGCACCGTTTGCTTTTTAGATACGTTGGGAGACATCCTTTGCCGCTCCTCCATCTTTGGTCACCACACTGCCCAGGTAAGTAAAGCTATCCACATCATCGAAGACAAATGGGCCAATTTAGTTGGTGTTAATTCATAGGTCCTTGGTCTGTTTTGAGTTTATCGTTAGCCCCACCTTTTTCCTTTCTACAACCAGATCTTCAAGCTTTGCTTGCATTTCACCATGTGCCTCAGACAGGAGACACAAATCGTCAGCAATATCCAGATCTTCCAGCCTATTGGTGAATCCCCATTGGGTGCCACGTTTCGCATTTCTAGTCACATTCCGCATCACCGCATCAATCACAATCAGGCACAATCATAATCAAGAACATGGTTGGCGACAGGATACAACCTTGGCGTAGGTTCTCCTGAACATACAGATATAGGCTCGGATACAGGGCCCTCCTGAATGACTCTGCATGTGTACTCACGATATGTTTCTTGAATGAGACTAATAATTATAAAGGTCATAATCTTTGACGGCACTCCATAGCGCTTCACTTCCTTCCACATGGCTTCGAAAGCTTTCTCAAAGTCAACAAACACAGCATAGAGGCGAGATGACCATTCCGTACACTGCTCTAGAATATTATCCTCAATGTGTTTATTTGGTCGACACACGAACGATTTTGACGAAAACCTGCATGTCCTCGTCGGAGCCTTCGGTCAACATATTCTTTAATTCTGTTTAGCAGAACCCTCGTAAAGACTTTGCTAGGGATTGAGAGAAGTGTAATGCCTCTCCAGTTATTACAGTTTGACGTATCTCCCTTCTTTGGTAACTTCACCAGCAACCCACATCTCCAGTCCGCCGACATTTCTCCATTTGTCCATACCTTCTCAAATAGCGGCTGCAACATATTTTGTTGTGGTGTCCATATCGACCTTCATGACCTCTACTGGAATATTGTCAACTCCTGCTGCCTTACCAATATGCAACTCTCTCAATGCTCGCTTGATTTCCTCCACTGTGCTTATGCAGGTTTTACTCCTTGGGCCATGCTGGTTCTCTGGATCCCTTTTCATGTTGGGGCGTATCAATACCGTGTATGGCCACCACGCGCTCTAAGGTATGCTTGCAGACGACGAGGCACACTTAGCACCAACGAATCCAACGTGGTTTGGGTCAGATGTTTCCCTTATTAATATCTTATCTAGCTTGGCTATGTTATTGGATCAGGATGTACGATGTAGCTTTTTCTTCAATAAACCTAGACCGGTATTAACGGCAGCATTTAAGGGGCCGGCATATTCTCATTAGTCCGTTTGAGCTTAAAGAGGGCTTTTTTGCTTATGCGTGGAGAGTTTGAAATCAGGTCTTTAATAGTTGAAGATTATCCTGAATACAATAACATACACCATATTAGAGAGACTAGACTTGGCAACTTTCAGGTGCATTTGTATGAGTAACACATAGTAGTTGGGAATGCGAGAGGGGGAATAGCCCAATGAGATAAGGGACCATCACACACGCGAATTTCCCTTCAGTCGAGTGCAGAAAGTGACCAAGTTAACTGCTCTCAACAGGACCGCGCAACACTCAACCAGATAAATAGCCTGCAATACAATCTGAATTGACCATTTACAACAACCACACATTCACTCCAAACAAGCAAATTCCGGAGGTCAATCACCACTTCCAGTATCTGAACAAAACATCACATAGACCACAACTAACAAATATTGACGAGTTGCATTACCTTAACTAATACTGCAACTAAATAAGTGTATATATTGTAAATATTTTCACCCATACTTTCAGACATAGATGTTATAGCGGAAGTGTAATGGATCTGATGATGATCGCTTGACGAACGAAACTGGTCTCCAAGTGTATTTATTAATCTCATGTAATTTTTCTCAGGATTAGGGAATAACCCATCTCATGTGGGTACAATTGTGTTGACCGACTGAAAAGCATCAAACTTTTGTTTACTAAGGCAACACTGAAAAATGGCTTCAAACACCATAATGTAGGCCGTATGTCTATCTTCGCAATTGAATTTGAATATTTTTTCAACATCGATACTTCCTGCTACGAGAACCTTACGTTTGTTCTATTGTGTAGCTTATTGTGAAATTGAGCGCATTTCACTAAACACGTTAGTAGCAAAGTTTGACAAGGGAGAAAAAGAAATATGAGCATTTACGTTATGAGTTATCTCAAAAAGAATAACATATTTCTGTTTTTGAAATTTCCGAAGAAGAACGAGAAGTTGTAATCCAAAAGGCCTGAACATGAACAAGGAGGATCTCAGGACAATCGCAGTTGACGTCAAGGCTGCAGAGATTTTCCTTCCTCCCAATATTCCTAATATAGAAAAAAAGAGTTACATTGTGGTATAAATGGTTATTAAAACTTAATCTGTGGAGCACCCTGTATTTCCAATGCACTGTTCTGTCGTCACAACCATTGATAAAATGATATCACACTTCTTGGATGCGGTGTGGGGTAAGGGAGAGAGAAAGAAAACAGCGCACGATAACACTGGCGGACGGTTAAGAGATACTGAAAACAACCATGGACACAATAAACTAAATCAACAGACAAGGATCCTGTAAAAACATCAACACTGGGATCGCCACGTCAAAACACTGAAAGAAATACATACTCTAGATAAACATATAACTGCTCAGACACCACATCATTCATGATATTTCTTAAGATTTGCTACATGAGAAACAGAAATTAGTTGAGGATCGTCATCAGAGATTATTTCCAGAGTCACGTTGCTCAGGAACCAGGTTATGGTCCTAGGTTCGGACCACCGCAAACACAGTTTACTGGAGATGCCGGAAGCTGCATTACTAATAGGGTGTAGTCGCACCAAAACTCTATCTCCTATCTGAAAATGAACAGGTTTTCTACGCTGGTTGTACCGTGCTGAGACTTTCTGTCTAGCCCGCTTAAGGCTAGCGACGGCGGAATCCCATTTCTCTTGAGTAGAGATGGTTCGAGAAGGGAGAGACAAATACTCGATATTCCAACGGAGCATCAGGGGATCAACAAGTTTACGGCCTATAAACAATTCCGCTGGTGTGTTTTGAATAGACGATTGAAATGAGGTATTAAAACCTAAGATAAATTAATGCAAGTTAATATCCCAATTGGATTGTTCCACATTATGGAAGGCGGTTAGACAAGCTTTCAGAATACGATGAAACATCTCTACCTGATTGCCTTGTGGTCTGAATGGCACCAATAGCACGTGATTAATGCCCCAACTGAAAGGCATAGCTTTGAAGGTTTTGGACTTGAAGATGGTAGCATTATCGGAAACAAGGAACTTTTGCGGTACAAATACAGAAAAAATATGCTTACTTAATAAATGGACCGTCCCTTTAGCAGAAATTTCCTTAACAGGAAAGAGCCAGACAAACTTTGAAAAACCGTCGATCACTGTCAAAATCGCCTGATGCCCAGACCTAGAACGTGTCATAGGGCCGAATATGTCAATAAATAACCGTTCTCCAGGACGAGTAACAACATGAGCACTATGCAAACCTATCTGCGTATTTTGCGCAGGCTTAGAGCGCTGACAGGTGTGACATTTTTTTTACAAAATCAAACACGCCTGGTTTGATCGTAGGCCAATATAATTCAGAGTCAATTTTCGTAAAGTACGGTACATTCCAACGTGTAAGCCTATAGCCGAAGAATGATAGTATGTTAAGAGCATATTACGAACATTCTCAGGGGCGAAAATTCTGAAGGAGTTTGAACCAGGGAGGGGCGGCCAATTACATCATTACGGACACAAAATTCACTCACAGTGGGGTCCTTGTTGGTAATCTTCTCACGGAGTTCACGACAATAAAGATCATCTGCCTGAAACTTACGTATATTTACGAAGGACCATGGACTATACTGTAATAAAACACATTTTGAGGCATTTCCTGAGGTGAAGTTTCAACAGAAGGAGGAACAATCTGACTAAGAGCGGAAATAGTGGAATCCTCGAACATGCGCGAGAGACAATCAGTCACAGAGTTTTCGCTGCCTTTCACGGGCACAATGTCGAACTTGAACGACGATAGTCTCAAAATCCACCGATTGATACGACCAAGTTTCTTTACATGCGACATGCTCCATTTCAGAGCTTCATTATCGGTGTAGACAGTGAAATGGCGATGTTCTAGGAAACTCCTGAATTTCTCGCAGCCAAATACAACAGCAGGAGACTCTTTTTCAAAGATGGAATAGCGACGTTCATGTTAATTAAGCATGCGACTAGCAAATGCTACAGGCGCAAACTTCCCGTCCACGCGTTGACTTAGAACGCTAGACACAGCTAGATCACTAGCGTCGCAATGGAGGAAGAACCTAGACTCGAAATCTGGAGCTTGCAACACAGGATCAGATATAAGACTCTCTTTTAAAGTGTTAAAGTCTTTATCTTGCTCTGGACCCCATATAAATTTTGCGTTCTTCTTTTTGAGGGCATTCAAAGGAGCCAAAATATCTGAGAAATGTCTGATGAACCTGGAATAAAATGCAAACATGCCCATGGCACGGCGTAGAGCTTTCACAGAGGTAGGCACCGGTAGATTCTTGATACATTCAACTCTATCAGGCATGACGCTAATAGTCTACCGTTAGTCGTCAGAACATGTCCTAAAAACTTGATCTGCGTGCGGGCCAAAGAGGTCTTTTCGGGATTGATAGCGAGTCCCGCTTTTCTGAGGCGAGAGAAAACTTCACGGATATGAGTTACATGCTCCTCAAAAGATTTGCTATAAACGACAAGGTCATCTAAATAATTGAAAACAAACTTAAATTTCAAGTCACCTAAGAGATCATCTAACACACGACTAAGAATTTGTGCTCCGACAGCGATACCCATAGGCAATCTACTGAAGTTGAATAACCCAAAAGGTGTGGAAAAGGCAGTAAAATCCTGGCTCTCGGCGTCCAACGGAATTTGATGATATGCCGAATTGAGGTCAATAATAGAATAATAGTTAGCTCCATGAAAATGCTGAAAAGCACTGTCGAGTGTAGGTAATGGAAAATTGTCAAAAACAGCCTTCTTATTCAGCTTCCTGTAGTCGACAACTAATCTATATTCGTCGTCTTTCTTGTGAATCAGAAAAGCTGGAGAACCATATGCAGACTTGGAAGGAACGACTACTCCTTTATCTTGTCGCTCCTTGACATATTTTCTCATTGTACGCCTCAATATAGCGCTGCCTTGGGTTTTTGTGGGTATTTACCCACATAACCTAACGGCGGTACTTTTTGAGGATCCAACCAACCTTCGGGCTGACTACCTAACAGACAGGGCCAACAGCTTTGGAGGTGAACATGCAAATGGCGGGGATCGAACCGGGACATTGTCAGTGAGATCGATATGACATTCGTAACCTACCGCTGAACCTAATTTATCTGTGAGGACATCCGAGAATTCGTTCTCCAAATCAATCAGCACTTCACGCTCTTCCGAAAATAACGACAGAGGCAGCTGGACAGAATGCACAGTAGAAACTTCACTGACACGAGAGGGCTGCCCGACGGGCCGAACCCAGGACAGCACTTCAACAGCTTTCCTGGTTGATATTACAATTTGGACAGGTCAATTTCGTCACATCTGACATCCCACAACCGCAGCAGAACTTACGGGATCTAGCGGTACATTCACAAAAGTTATGACCGTGATTGTTGCAATTCCAACAAAGATATTTGCGGAGACTCGTTTGGTATCGGGAGGATTATTGTGGACACGGGAGATAGAATGCATTTGGCGAGCAGGGTAACAATCACTTTGGACGTGATTTATGGCAGGACGGGAGGGGAGATTAAAAGAGACAGTCTTGTTTCAGATAACGGGATGGGCCACAGAAGTATATGCCTGTTGTGTGCTAGTCGCACAGGCTAATTCAAGGAAACATGACTTCGTGAGAAATAGGGGGTGGAACATAACTCAAACTCGACCGAGAATTGTTCTCATATTCGCGTCCATGTAGAATTATGTCCTCAATACAGCGTACCGAAATGCGACGTATGAAGTACTTATATGCAGGATTTAAATTCCAATAAATAATTTTGATAAGTTCCTGTGGGTGGAATGGCTGAGGCAAATTGACCGTCAGGAGGCGTACAGCCGTGACAAAATCGTCAATCTTCTCGGAGGGACTTTGAGTTCGAGCGTAGATTTCCTGTTTCAAAGCATACGCGAAATCTTGGGGAGTGAAACGGGCTTTTATGTTGCACACAAATTCGTTCCATAAGTGTAATGAATTGGTGACACCCTGTACCACTGCAACGCTTTACCAGAAAGTAAAATAGGTAGGCAACGAACAATCTTATCGGAACTTATGTCATGGCACTGACACAGTTCCACAATCCTCTGGATGAACCAAAAAACTGAAGATGTGTTATCTTCCCCGGAGAAAGTAAGATTCCACTTGCTCACAATGGATGCAACGTTGTCAGAATGACCAACACTGGTAGGATTAGAAAAGTAGCCACTAGATAACGGGTCAAACATAAGTAAGTATTTTGGTACACTAAAAAACTGGGGTTCTGGAATAGCCTTACTTGAAGAAATAGGTGTAGTCAACGACTCAAAATTAAAGGACGGTAAACGAAATTCCTGCTTAATAGTTTTATCCATGACGAAATATATTAAAACACAGCACGGTACACACCAACGAGATAAGAAAAAGGACTACAAAGACTACTAACTTCAAACTACTTCAAAAATATAACAGGTAGCTAAACAGTATTGCGAGAATACATAAATAAGTGCACATCACATTACAGTAAGATGTTGCTTTCCCACGTGGTAATTTACTCACGGGCACCAAGTCGTCATCCTCACACGGAACATACGGTTTGCGGCTGTGTGGTTTTCAAATGTTGGTAGAACAATACCAGACCTTTCTCTTCTTTCATGAATTCTCATCACCTTAAACCTCCGAGAGACAACATTATAATATAGGTACGAAAAGGATGGAAACGTTTTACAATGCAATTCATCTCGAAGTCTCAGGAACGAACAACTGAAAAAAATTGTTAAATTAGAAAGTTGATTTTGTCTCAAAACCACGCTCTGAAATCCATTTGAACGCAACTTACAGTAGATGGAATAATAGTGATAAAGATATACTTACGTACGTAGCAGACGTCAGTGGAAACGTAGCTGAAGCTCTTCCCCTATCCCCGAAGAAATAGAAAATAGAAAAATAGAAGAAAGAAAAACGGGGATATCGCAGTCTTGGTTGGCTTACGATGGGCCCAAATTTTAAAAGGCAAGCCAGAAAGCAATCCCAAATGGAAGGGGGAGAGCTAAATAAAAATAAACTACCGCAACATCCAAAGATGAGCAGAGGCCGTGTAGGTCGTATTAACGTCGCGTGTGCGCTAATAAGACCGACAAACCAAAATATAGTAAAAACCAGACAAAACTCGAAGAAGGTGAGCAAGGTTACTAAAATTAAAATAATACGTGACGCAAAAGCAGAGATACTTAGGCAAAAAAAATGTATTAAAATAACAACCACAATGTACAACGATCCCAGAGATGTTAAAAGAAAGAAGAGAATGTCCAACAAATTAACCACAATATGTTACCGTAAGAAAAATACAAAAGAGAAATAAGGTCGAAAATATACTAAATTAAATTATATTAAAATGAAATAAAATAAGTTAAAGTAACGCGATCAATGCAAGATAAAACGATAACTAAATGTAAGTATGTCGTAATTAGAAAAAAAACGCAGAAAACGACTACACTCAACGAAGTCAAGATACGTTATAAAATTTGGACAAAGCGTGTCATAAAGGATGAACAACTAGGAGGGGGTACTGTACCCGATACCTAGATGAGGCTATCAGCTACGCCAGTTGTGGTAGAACCATAGTTGAGATTTGTGTTCAAGGAGAAAGATAGCGCTCAGATCGAGTCAGAAGAGTTGCAGGAAATGACGTAGGAGGCTGAGGGAGAAGGAGCCACTACCCCTCAAACGTAAGGAATCACGGGAGAAATAATGGATGTTTATAAAGATTAATTAGAAATAAAGTCTTATCTAACCTCCGAAGAGAAGGAAGTAACGAGAAATATTATTGATAATAACTTGAAGAAAGGTGGATAACTCCTTAAGTTATGTTATGACTTTATAGCAGAAGATAGGGGTCGAGGTTAGATTTGTGACGTCAGACAGCGGAAGGAAGGAGGAAGTCACGTGCTAGGTCAAGGTGAGGTGGCCGCACGCAGTAACAAGAGCGAGGAGTATCAATCAAGCATTACAGTTGAGTTGATTAAGTTGTGCGGTAACAGTAGGGGCACGCAACAAGTCTTGGAGCGATACAGTTTATAAGGCAGTGCAGTATGGCGAATTACATGCAGGACAGAGTCGCTAAGCGAAGCCGGCAATGTAATCTTAGGAGTTCGGTATTGGAGCACAGGCTGTCCGAAGGGCGAGTCAAGCAGACCGTTAACTTTAGCTAGGAAGCCGGTGATTAGACACATGTTATTCACTTACAGGTGAAACAGCAATGCTTTTACAAGCTCATAACGTACCGAAGTAACACGCAGTATTCCACTAGGAATGAGAAACATTATTTCGGCTACATTCTCAATGAATAACCGTGTAGTGAAGCAGTATAACGAGCCCAGTGTTTAACCTCATGTTACACGGACAGTGAAGCGGAACGTGTCGTGCTGTGGGCGACATTTTGTTACGATGTGATAGTCAACGAGTTGAACATTATACTCTGACATTTTTCAAGTTTGAGATGTTAGGACTTGGATTTCAGCAGTCCACTCGTTCAGTCCAGTTACAGTTACACATTTTTCTACGGATAATCAGATGGACTTAACTTATTTCAGCGGTGTTACAGCATATTTTATAATGCATTTGAACCGGACATATTTAAGGCGACCATGGGGCCGTTCAAACATTACTGCTTTTGGCAAGTTAAGATGTGTGATTTTATGCACTTTGTGAATAGTGGCAAGTGCAGTATGAAAGTTACACGTCATGAACATTTATAAAATTTATTCACCAAGAACACAGATAAATAAGTACACTTTTTGAAGTCACAATTTTCTACCAATGCAATTCGATCATAGTGAAGACGAACATTATTAATGAATGTCGATCGAACTTTTTACTGAACAGTGGCGTAACACATCCGAAGAGAGAATGGGATACTCAGTGTTTTCGAACTTTTGTGGAGAATTTTGGACAATATCCATGATGGATACTCTTCATTTTATCATGTCGTGCTAGGCGGATACGGAGACGTGATGACAGCTCAGAGCGATGGATTCGGTTCCTAACGAAGAGGATTATTACGGCATCAAGTTCACTTGGATGGAGTCAGGTGTTAGTTCAGTGATTAATACAGGGTTTTTCGTCGATCTTGCGAGAAATCTGTGGCAAACACTTGGATAACCGACGATCTTTGAATATTATTAACATCTGGAATATGAAGGTATTGTAAGAGTTATGGCATTATTGATATGATTTTTACATGAACACTGGGCACACTCGTATTTTTTATAGGAGTGTTATTATTACTTTTTCGACATGGCTTGAATGTTTTACCACTCCGTTTGCTAAAATATGGTGTTACCATATGATATGGCAGGCACATTTATCCAACGTTCTCACCATTGATTGACTTTATTAAGCAGAATTAGATCTTTATTTTTTCTATGAGGATAGTATTTCTTGATTATGGATATTTTTAGCGAGTGTTTCGAACTCGTGATCTGCAATTGGATAGTTAGAATTTTTCGTCAGTTCATTGCATACTGGCGAGTATGTAGAGTTCATCAGCAGGGATTTTTTTTCTTTTATTGGAGTGTTTGGTGATATTAAATTTTATTCACTCAAGTGAATGAATATTGCTTTTATGTGACAAGTAGAATCCTGTTGATTCCAATCATGAACACTCATTCACTAGTCTACGAGACGGGGTATGTTACCTTGAGTAACTGTGTGGTGGCACTCACCTAACCTATCATTTTAGGGATATTTCATCTTAGTCTACGAGACGGGGCCTGTTACCTTGCGTAGCAGTGTGGTGGTACTCACCTAACTTGCTAATTGAGGGTCTCATATTATCATCTGAGTGTAATTATGATCGTATGAGGATTAAACAATAAACTACCAGTCACATATTCGTTGATTTTTGTTAAATAAGTTAAAAATAAATGTCAGCGGGGTTACACTATGTAATTCTTGTTTTGCCAATCCAATAGTTTGTTGCAATACTCTTTTGGGTATATTCATTTAACAGTTAATATTATTGATACTCTTTGTGAGTGATTTGATACCTTTGAGAAGGATTTCAAGTAATTGAGTATTGTAAGACCAGTTATTTATTGTCAGATTTTTAGCCTATTTTCAATTTTGAAAAAATAGGCTTATGAGATCACCTTTTGTCCGTGTGTGTGTGCGTGTGTGTGTGTGTGATTCGTGTGTGTGTCCCCCCCTAATAAAATCTGAACGGCTGGAGAAATTTCAATGAAACTCGGTAAGTTCATAGCACTATTCCGGGCGACCTCGACCGTGCCCTTCAAATTTAGTCACGACTCACCAATCCAACATGGCGGCTGTGCGAAATATTTCACCAGCATTCAATATCTCCGAAACGATTACCGATATTACCCTGACATCAAGTATGGTGATAAAGGGAACTACTATAAGTTCACTTATGTGATCTTTGAAAACCTGGTAACTACAAAACCAACATGGCAGCCAAGCGAAGTTGCGACTTTTAAATAGACGTTTCTTGCGATTTATCGAACCAAACGCAATGAAACTTGGTACAGTATATGTTTATATACATTGTAATGCACCGACAACTAACTTCATTCATTTGTTTACATAACCACAAGATGGCGGATGTGCGAAATATTTCACCGGCGTTCTGTATCTCTGAAACTATTAGCGGTATCTCCCTGAAGTTTTGTACAGAGATAAAGGGCACTACTGGAAGTCCATTTATACGACTTTAAAAAACCGGTTATATACAAAACAAACATGGCGGCCACGCGAATTAGAAAATTTGAAATAGACCTTTCTTGCGATTTAATGCTCCAAACGCACAGAAATCTGGTACAGGAAATATTTATACACATTGTAATGCACTGGTATATAATTTAGTTCAATTGTTTACATAACCTCAAGATGGCGGCTGTGCGAATTTTAAAATTAAGTTTTTATTTCTTGTGATGTAGTCATGCGATCGAAGTGAAAGTTTGAATAATGAACCTACCCAATAATTTTCCTATAATGGTACATGACTCTATGGCCTATACATTTAACAATCCAACATGGCGACCATCCGAAATATTTAGACGGCTCTCAATATCTACGAATCTATTGTAGCAATCAAACTGATTTTTTTATTGTTCATAGGGGCTATGAACTCAAGTTCACTTATAGGACTTTAAATAACCTGGTGATCACAAATCCAACATGGCGGCGACGCGAAATATAAATATTCACATGGACGTTTATCGCAATTTAACCATCCGAGAGCAGTGAAACTTGGTACAGTAAATCCTTATACGAATGGTAATCCACTAGCATCTAATTTATTTCAATTGTTTCCATAACCTAAAGATGGCAGCTGTGCGAAATTTTCAAATCTCCTTGTAACTTCTAGTGTCCTAATTATGCGATTGAAGTTTGAATACTACACGTACACAATAATCTGCATGTAACAGTACATAACTCTAGGACCTACATATATAAAATCCAACATGGCGACCATCCGAATTATTTATTCGGTTCTCAATATCTACGAATCTATTACAGCAATCAAACTGAAATTGTGTATGTTGATAGTTGCAATAAGTGGGCTATATGAAAATAGGCTGTATAGTTCTTCACGGAACTACTTGTTTTGAGGCAGATCATTATCAGATATTTTTGATGTGAGTTAATACAACACATTGGTGTTTTTTAAGTAAATCTTGAGGATCTTAAGAGAGTTTATGCTCTGAATTAAACCAAATCTTGAATTGGATTACGATTACTAAGGTAATTTTCCTTTTGTTTTAGAAGTTGTCTAGACATGACAATATTAATTACAGTTCTTGTAGGTTATTTTCGTTAACCATCTGAAGCCAGTTATATTTTTTTGTGGATCATGCTACGTGATGATGTGAGGTATTTTTGATAGGAGTTTTTGAGGTTGCCAATAGAAAGTTTGCAATATTGTCAATGATAGTTTTGAGGCAGACATGAGGTCATTGAACCCAGTCTAGCGTAATTTTGAAATGCATGCTGTGTGCTGAATAATTGTGGTGTTATGTGAAATAATGATGGTGTTCAAATGTGATATTTGACAACGTGGAATTATATGGTGAAGTTTTGGATAGTGAGATCCAACGGGATTTTGTAATTGCAACGTATTATTTTGGCATGATAATTAAGTATGAGGTATAGCTTGGAACTGGTAAAATTTTAAGACAACGTTCTATAACCAATATTAAACAATTTTTAGGAAATTAAATAAATAAATAATTTTTTGATAATCCAAGATTTTCTAAAAATAATAATAATAATAATTTATGGAATTATAATCTGAAGTTTAAGCATATTAATGATCTGACCCGATGGATTAAATAAATTAATATTTGATCAAACACCCGATGGATTAAATAAATTAATAGTTGATTAAACAGCTGATAAATAAATGAATTAAGTGGTGATAATTAATTAAAGGAGCTGATAACAATAAAATTTGAATAAATTTAAATAATTTAAAAACGATATGATTTAAATAAACTGAGGAATTACAACTTAAATTAATGAATTAAATAATTTAAATGGATGCATTGAGATAATTTAATTTAAATGAGATAATGAAATGAGAGTGTGTGGGTGAGTTACAAATGATTTAATGAATTGATGAATACAATATTTATTTAAATGATCTGATGGTAATGAATTAATAATTCTGATTTGAGTATAACGAATAACGGAATGAGAACTGATGTGAGAAACATTTAATTATTTTGACATGATAATGATGGTGATGACAGATGAGTAGTGAAGTTTTCTTTGATTCACAACCGAGTTGTTGTTAGCGATTATGTAAACATGGTGTATAAATTAATTGTTAATTTTTAAGGAGTGATTGTTGGGATTTCCAACATTGATTAATGCCATTTAAGCCATAAATGATTGGATAATTAAATATAAGTGTTTTTATGATATTTTGTGTTAGACAGATTAACATTTCTTTACATCCACATTACTGATGTTACGTTAACGAAAGTTAGGTCTCAGGGATCACGAAATGTCAGTGACGAAAAGACATAGTGCTACGGTGGCCCTGAGAACTCAAGTGAACTTAAGTTATTTTTGTTTTTCATGTGGATGAACATTATTTAAGATAGTGCAGAGATGGTTCGATTTGTGAGGACTATAACATCATAACTTTCACATTCGACCATACTCTTAGGCAGGGTTTATGTTTCTTTTTCTGTCTGACTGATCAAGTTTAAATAAATTTTGTTTTTATCTTAGTTGTGATCTGATGATGATGTTGTTTCCCAATCCTTTCCTTAGTCTCAATTAAGGCTTAACCAGAAAGGATGTGGTTTGCAGGGGTTCAGTTGATGGCGCCCATTTCTATTTGCTACTATGACCAAATTTAAGCCCGTAACGACCCTAGAGATACTTTATCTCGTGTTACCCTCTGCTTTTTTGATATTTCAACTGAATTTCCGACACATTCCTTATTTTATTTCATGTTCATTTAACTCCACTCTGGCCTGGGATGCCAGCCAGGTATGCGATGTAATGGCAGATGGATCATCGCATACCTCGGATGAACGGGTTCAGTACAATGGTTCAGAACGGGTTGGAGAGGGGGAGGGAGGGGAGGCGTGAGGAAGAAAGACGCGGAGGCACGTGCAAGATCAAGTGAGTTGCGAGAGAAATAGGAAATTAAACAAAAGGAAAGTTACGTTAAATTACCGGCAACACAAAAATATACTTTAAAAGTTGAAAGTATGCGTAGAAGATAAGGGCACACAAAGACGACGAAAATATGTGATGCGCAAAATATTGGCTCACACAGATACAAGAATATCACAGGTTAGGTCACCAGCAAAATAGCAATGGTGAGACCTCCTTTTGTGAACTCTGAAGATAAAGAACAAAGCATTACGGGAAGCAAGAAAAAAATATCAGCAATCCTGTGCATGTTGTTCTACGATAAGATACACTCTGAATGACAGACACAATGGTGCCCCCTACAAGGTAGGCAACCCACCGTCACGCACTCCAGAGGAAAATGAAGACAGCCCGCATACATAATTTTCAACCCTTAAAGTACAAAAACTACGTTATCAAAAATAAATGAAATAATACTACCATACAAAACAAAACCTCACCATCAATTACACGCACACAAAGGGAGGCGGAAAAATATCTGGAGAGAGCAAGCACACGCGAAAGAAATGAAAATCACGCAGAATAAAAGTTTTAAATCACCGAAATATGAAACTGAACTACAGTAAAGGAATTATAGTTTACGACATACAGACACCTCGCCATGGTTTCACCTTGAACGCGGGCACTTCCCCTAGGATATGGGAAAACGTCTAGCCTACTTGGCGGCAAGAACGAAATGCCACGAGACAAAGCAATGACGACGTAATCTCGCTACACAAAGGTAACTGCGTGGTATAATTTGATTGGACGTGACCCCTTCCAATATACAAATCACTGACCAATCAAGAGGACAAGAAAAAGATATGTCCATATATGGTATTAAGACATCAGAGGGCTATTAATAGATTCACAAACTATAGTTTCACGCACCACAAGGGCGTGGATTCGTTACATCATACGGTATATAAAAGGCACAAAGGAGAAACTTATATTTCTCATAAAAATGGCTCAGTGGGATGCCAAAATTAATTAATTGTAATCGAAAGTTCTGCAGTTAATTTTATGCCTCTTTCTGTAAGCAATTTGTTTGGTAGATAAGATTGCTGCTGATGTTTTAACGGTGTTTCTGATTATTACTTATCTAAGGGTGAGTTTTCATTCAATGCATGTCTCATTGAAACTGATGGTCTTGTCTAAGTGCATATTTTTTTAGTTTTAGTGATTTGAATCTTTTGATTTCTCGATTTGCCTGACTGGTATTTAGTATAGATAGCTTTGAAGCCATTTTTCAGTATTGCCCTACTGACTGTTGATATTGCATTTTTCAATCGGTCAACACAATATAGTCCCGATTACTAGGACATGCGATAAAATAAACTGAAAAAAAATACATGTGATTAAAATATATAGTATAAATTTGTTATGGGCTATAGAAGAGGGGGAAAAGTATGGGATGACATGTGTCGTTCATCCAGCTCATTCTCACAAAACAGCAGGCACCAATTCATTGATAAATATCGCTATCAGTATACCGGTATCAACCCAGACCTTCAACAAATAGAGGACAATTCACCAACCAAGAAAGTAACATTTGCGTTTCAACTTCTTGAATAAAAACATACAAAATACCGAATATTTTCAAGAAATAACAACACGCTCGGTAAGCACATACATATTAGCAATCTAAGGATAATTCTTTAAAGGGATCAACATCTTTTATTTTCTTATCTAGATTTACTAACCACAAACACAACTGCATGTTCCTCTTATAGCATTTCTCAATAACTTGGCACATGTGTATTTGCCAGGTAAAGAGATATTGTTATTATGGAATAACTTCGTCACACCTATTTACAAAGTTCTCTCTACAATATCTCTCTACCTGGCAAATACACAGCAACCATCATTTATAACCTAACTTATACAGCATATATTTTCACATACACATCTCTTCAATTCAACGCTGTTTTATCAAGACAAGTTTTATGCTTTATTAGCTTGCCACGGTAGGTGAGTGGTTAACGTGTCGGTCTACCAACCTCAAGCTTGCAGGTTCGCTCCTGGCCGTGGTACCGGTTAGTTATTTTTGAAAGGCGGAAAAAATAATGACACGTATGTCATACGATGTTGGCATGTCAAAGAACCCATTTGTATTCAGTAGGCCGTGTTCATAATGGAAAAATTAATCTCGGGAGTTTCTGCCTACACAAAGTTCCTCATTTCTCTACTAGAAAGCGCTATAGTGTTCAAGGAGCTTAGATATCTAACCTCCTTGCCTTTCATAGTGCTTCAAGGAAAAACGAAATTCGACATGCAAGCTACCATCTGGGTGTCAAATAACAAAGCTTCCATCCGGCACCCGAGGCCAACGATATTATTATTATATGCTTTATTAACTAAATTTTTGTAACAGATCTGGTTTTTGAATTTTTACTCTATGTGATGTTTTGGAACACAAATAAATATATATAATCCTCTATTATGACAAATATTTTATTAAGTTGTATGTTACTGCACTTTTTCTTATCCTATACCACGCTGAAAAAGGACAATAATTGTCCTATGCAACCATCTCATTACTTATTTTCTACTATATAACACCTGGCACCACAGCCCATGAAGGGCCTAGACCTACCAAGCGACCGCTGCCCAGCCATTTGGCCTGCAGATATTGGGGTGACGCGTGGTCACCGCATCGGATCCCCTCGGCCTTTAATCTTGGTTCTTGTGACCGGGGTGCTGCCTCACTGTCAGACAGCTACTCAATTGTCCTCACGAGGCTGAGTGCACCCCGTTCCAGCCCACACGTCAGTTTCTAAAATCCCTGATGGAACCGAGAATCAAACCCGTGGCCTTGGGGTGAGAGGCAGGCGCGCTACCCCAACACCACGGGCCGGCACCGATTTTCTACTATACTTGAACCAATTCTGGAACAAGTTCATCTACACCAGCTGCTTTGTGACTGTCGTTTATTTACTTGTACTTCCTCAAGCATGATCCTGTTCCCGTGCTCATGCGGTGTAATCTCGAAATATACTTCATTACCAGATGTCTCAATCTATAGTCAAGGACCACTTCGTGGTGTAGGCCTACCAGCTAGCACTAGCCAAAACTAGTTTTATCACTACTGCAAATAAATAAGTGTAGGCTATATATTGTAAATATCATAACCCACTCCTGTAGACATAGATTCAATGGTCTAAATGTAAAGGATCTGCTGATGATCGCTTGCCCATCGAAACTGGTGATCCAAGTGTACTGTGCCCTTATAACTGGATGATCCACCAATATCCTCCGGCTGGAAATATCTGGGATTGTAGCATCTTGAAGTCCCGGCTAAAAACGACATGGGGCCACTTGGCGAAAACACTCAGAATAAGGGACAGGATATTTTCTCAGACGGAATGTGCTGCAGTATCAAACTACAGAACAGTAGGGTCATCTAACTGCTTAGGATAAAGAGAGTCTCTATTAAAATCTCGGGCGTAAGGATGCGGATTAGGTCCCTCGGGAACTTCCACCCTACAGCACATTCCTCTACCATCTAACTACAAGTATAATGCCAGTTTCCTATAAAACAATCAGGAAATCGTCAACACGAATCCGTCTATTTATTATAAAAGCAATACACTTCTCGTGTCGCCGAGCTTTGATTAAACGCTCTCAAGAAAAACAATAAATATAAATGACCAAATGTCTTTAATTCATATAAAAGTACAAGTCGTTTCATTAAGAAACCGTAAAAACTGTTAGGTGTAAGCTTCAATAAGCTTCTATACAGCGAACAAACGCTGTGCCCTAGGTGACGGGAGTTTATAACAAGAAAAATGTTATAAGCTAAAAATTTAAATAATCCAAAAAATAAATGACGTTACCCCTGACGTAGATCTCCGTCATTACAAATACTATTCATTACTCTATACAATTTATCTCCCGCACCCTAACATTAAAATTTCTTCCTCTAGGAAGCGCAAAATCTCTACACAAAGTTTTAAAGTTTAAATTTAAAATATAAAACACTCTTAAATCTACTTACGAATCTATCTGAAATACATTTAATATAACATTCTATACAATGAAAATAATCACGTCGTAGTTCATCAACTACTTACTTAGAATAAAAATATTTACAACGCGTTCCTTCCTTTCTCCCGACAATACAACATGTAACTGTCCTTCTACTTCACTCCTGCCTCTCAACGGGCTTCAGAAAAATATGACTTCACTCTACTTTGTCTTGTTCGTGGTTTACGTTACAATCTGGGATTCTATAATCCATACAATTAAGTAGAGACTAGTTCAAAAACCTCCCACAACTTATCTGTTCATGAAATAATTATACTTAATAAAAATACACATTTCCACTCGTCGAATAATTACCATAAATGAAAACATTAGGAAAAGAACCATTTAATAGATCTCAGTTTACCCTCAGCTTCAACAAAGATCCATTAAATCCTATAATTTCTATCAGATTTAACTTCATCCAGGATCCGCTGTCCTGTGAATTTCAACGAGTTTCAACTCTATTGAGACTATTTCAATAACATCCACAATTAATAAACTTCCATAACATTGCTCTCATAACTTCTTACTTCCATGAAATACACGCGTCTGTCACTATAGACATTTCTACAAAAATAGATCAATGGCTACACTCTGGCTCATTGTCTCACAACAAATACCTCCGTCTACAACGGGAATAATAAATCTCATCCATCGAGATACTTCGCAGTTCCTTCAATACAATTTCTTTCTCTATACTTTCCAATAATAAACTCTTCTTTCAGTTACCGCAATCTTAATAACCATATAATAAAAGTACTGGATCTCTCCATGAATCAATTTAATAGGTAATGCGATAAAATTATAATCTTCAAATAAAAATCTTATTTCTTTGCCTCACTCACATTTATTAAAAACCTTTCATCAAACTGTAACATTCCTTCCGTTCCTTACTTCAAAATACGCTCTCGTTCGTATTTGTTAATTCCATATTACAATTCTTTACAGATACTTTCTTTACTGTCTTTTCAACAAATTCTAATACTTTCAAAAAAAAACATTACTTACAACATTTCTTCACTAAATCTGTTTCATTATTTCTCAGATCGTGACTTTATACAGATCTCTACAATAGATCTTTCTGAATCGTATTCTTTGACATATACTTCCTATCACATACTTGGAAAACATTGCATTCATTACAATCATTAATAAAACATTGATATCGTGCGATTTAAAACACGTTTAAATTTTACGATAACTATTCTGAACTAAACTATAAAATCTCCCTTCAAATTTCGAATATCGCAAAAATCCAAAAATCGAAATGAAAAATCCCTAAAATTCCGAAATCGTCGAAAAATACGACCAAACATCCACATGATGTTTTTACGAATACAAGAATGAAAACTGCAATAATCTCATAAACAATATAGAAAATGCCTTTCAACAATAGTTGTCGGATATTCAAGATGTGTTCAACTCTACAAAGTGGGATGTTCAGTGTTGGTCCGTGGTCTACCTTGTGCTGGGTTAAAGTTGACATGAAGCGGACTTCCTTTGGTTACCCATTAGAAACGGAATGTTTCTAGCGGCTTAAGACTGCGCGGTGTTCAGCATTCTTGTCCAATTCTCCCTCCAAATATCTTGTGCGGTCAGGTCTCGGGATACGAACTCGATCATCATCGTGCTGTCGCCTCCTTCCGCCGATGACTCTTCTGGGTGAGATGGGATAGCCCTTTCTCGCTTCGGCGCCGGGTAAATCCCTGGCCACCCTCGTCCATGAATATCTTCTAGTTTTCTTTCCCCAACGTTCCCTGTAGATCGTCATTTGAGATGGTAAAATGACTGATAATTGTAGAATTTCTGTTACGGGAGAGATGAGATGTTAATCTCCCCCGAAATGTTGATGTTAAGTCATTTCGGATGCTCTTGATGCCATCATAGCGTCGTTCCCATAATTGTTTAAACGTTCATCACGACGCTTGTAGAATCGTCATGAAATTCCTCCCTCAACTTTTGGAATTTTATCATTCTTGAAACTGTATATTTGTCGTAAAAATGTATAATTGTTTCTTCGCTGAATGTCGATTTTAATGTTACTTACACATTCATTACTAAGTGCCTTCGATGAATATTTTCTATTTGCTTTGTTCAACTTGGAGAGTAGTTTGTTCGAACGTCCTTCTGCTTCAAAGTCGTGGTTGATAAGACTCTCGCTTCCTCTTCTCTTTCCCACGCGTCTAATTTCCAAAACCGCGTCCTTTCTCAATCCATGGCTCTGATTGGTTGCTTATATTAATTGATCAAACTCTTCATTAATTACTTAAATACTCGGCTGTAATTGTAATCAATCGTTTTTAATTATCATTCAACACTCCTCATGATGATTTAATATAATAACTTTGTCCAAGTAATTATATATGTTAATTAATCTGTTGGTGTTAATTTTAATAGGCGGCTCCTCACTGGTTCCAGTCGCGTGTCGAACTAGCGCCAGTTGCCCTACTCCTCCTACTAGCCACACGCTTGGCTTCTCTCTCTGAGATCTGACTCGGGCGTCCTCGTTGCTGCTCGGGCTCTTTGTCATCTCGGCGAAGCAAGTTCCGAGTCCCCTAGCAACTACTAATTTGCTATTGGCTGTCCGAATTAAAACAGTTAATTCCTTCGCTCAATAAACCTGTTTTGTGTCAGCTTACAGCATCGATAAATATTAACATGGGCTAATTTAGAAAACTTTCCACTAGATGTATAATTTTCTGTCTCGTCTCTCCAAACGAGTACAGTACTGTACCCGAAATTCACATAACCACCAACCATTACCCGAAGGATGGAAAGGATCGCATGCGACGCTGATCCCCAGGTAGCGAAACCGTCAATACCCTGCTAGATAGCGAGTTACGAATCTCTCGATACATAGATATTCAAAATACGAGTGTACTACTACTTACAGTAGCTACATACAAATCCTACAATAAAGTATTTGAGGACGAGATTCTGGGAATCTCGAGGGTGAACGGTTAAAAGATGAAAGTGGGCTCCAGTATCAAACCAGTAGTGCATCCGTAACGAATTATTCAATGAAGAAATCCATTCTTACTATAAAAAGGAACAAGCAATCTAATTGCACCTGCTAAGATTTGTTCAAGATATAGGACGACAAATACAAATAATGTCCAACAGAAATAAACTTAAGTTCACTCAGATAAAAATAAAACGTTATAGACTTTAAATAATAATTATCTTCACTAAGAAGGAATATATACCGTGAATTTCGGTAGCTGGACTTCACTCTGTCCTCATTAAGGAGTAAAATAAAAATGTTATATGTAGACCTCTCGTCTATCAATCCTACCTCAAATTATCAACTACATGTGGATCATACTGATGTAACCTGTTTTTCGAAGGATATTTACGCCACTGACATAAGTTAGATGGAAGCTAATTAATGTTTGTTTAAACGCGGCAATTTATTCAGCCAAGCTAATTTAATTGAGAAATTATTATTATTATTAATGGCATATTTTATTTTGGAGCTTTTTTTTTTAATTTTATAACCAATATAGATAGTTTTTCTATCAATTAGGAAACACTATTAATCGGATTATACCGATAACCATTATCCCAGTAAATTATGTGATTGCGGAGAGTTCGGATTTTATATTCAGTTAGGGCTAGTTGAGAGTTTTGCGTCATCGGGATGTACGGATTCAAGAATAGCCGTAGTGAACAACAACGTGATGTTGCAACTAGTACGAGTGAACTTCTTCAACAGTGAGGATTAATGAAAAGGCGATATGTAATGAAACGGAAATTGTACATCGGAGCCAGGGGGTACCGTTACGAGCTCTGCGCGAGTAATGGTAGCCATTGGTCTAGCAGTATGTGACGTCATCCCGCGGACATAGGCGAGTCCCACAGCACTGCAGCATCTGCATATATTTTGCTTGAGGACCATTTTCTTAATATATACCAGTTATTAGCTACGTAATTGCACTCAGCTTTTGATCTACTAATGTTAGAATATTTCTGAATGATGTTGGAAATAATGACGATGACTTAACATGTAATGAATGTGAGTTAATTAACGGCTATGAAACTTAGGCCTAACACATCTTAGAATCCAACATTTCTGTTCTTAACTATTCATTTTAGGAGATTGGGACATATTGGTCATCAGTCTCATGTACTTGGACGCATAGAATTTGCCTGATAACCTGTGTTTTTGTACTGTATTAGTACGGTATGTGTTCAAGACTTGAAATTTGCACCATCCCGAAATTTTCCTTGAGGGAGTGTGGAAAACTCTTAGGAAAACCACACACGGTGTCAGAATTCGAACTTTTGATCTCCGTGCAGTTATGGTGTACACCTTAACGAACACGGCTATGCTGTGGGATCAGAAAATATTTCTAAAGGAATATTTAAACCAATCCAACAAAGTTATGGTGGTTTAGCATAGTCCATAAATGATTCAACAACACAACATTTCAAACATCGTGGTCAAGTAGCCACTACTTGGGTGTATGTGCTAAATCTGTCTGATAACCTGTGTCGTTATGATGGCTGTACTAATGTGTTCATTTGTAATTGGGGTTAGGATTTAGGAGGAGGCCGTGGTCAATTATATGTCTCAATTTCCGTGTCTGGAGGTACTACTTCCGCAGAAGTCGACTCATTGGAATGCGTTCATCCAGCTTTGTTTTTTCCTTGGGTGACAACGCTTCCAGCGTTGACATTGCTCCCTTAAGCACTGTTCTCTTCTGCAGGCGCATCTCCCGTTTATGATTGACGTGTAATTAAATAGCCTACAATACTTGTATTATTACTATTATTGTTATTTTGCTTTCGAAGCATGAGGCGCCCATATCGATTTATATACTTTACGTGTTAGGACATTATGATGTTATGGTCTACGGTTCCAAAGAATGGGTTGTGGTAGGAATTCAGAAGAACGCGGTCATGATCTGTGATGTAGGTAGGCTACCATCCCTGGCATTTACCTGGAGTTGAAATGGAAAAACACTTCAAGTCCGGCAAACGGTGGAATGCAAACCTACATGTCCCCGATAATCAGTGTTTAGGCGTTGACAAGGAGACACCACACACTGTACGGAATGAGCGGTTGCAGACTTGAGAACTTGGGAGGCAAATTTCTGTCGGCCTAAAGGAAGTATTCCATTTTATTAATTATATTGCAATACACCTATGAGATAGAAACGTCAAGGTCATTAGTTAGTTAGTTATTGTTGTTTTAAGGGGAGGAACTACGAGGTCATATGCCCCTATATAAAGATTTTAGGGTGGGTGGAACAAGATAATATCTAATCCTAGGTTTTTTTTTTCTTTCCCGATAATTATATTCTTTATTGGTTAACAGCCGCTCACACACCCCTGCTGTACAGAGTATCGTTGTATTGAGATGATCGTACAATTGTAATGTTTTAAAATTGTTTGTGGAATAGGACGGCAATAACCCCCAGTTTTTTTTTAGATACCGCTCTTTTTTTAGCTATTAATGTGGCCCTGTAGAAGTGCTGCACTAACTTACTCACTTTAGGCTGTAGCTTATGTTGTTATTGCTAATTCGTTTAGGGACTTTCCGACATAGTGGTCGTGTAGCCCCGTGTACTTGGGTGCGTGTGTGTGGAATTTTCCTGATAGCTTGTGTTATTGTGATGGCTGTATTAGTGTGTGTATTTGCAATTCCGATGAGGATTGGGAAGGAGGTGGGCGTGGCCTTAATTTTGGAGCCATCACAGTATTAGCCTGAACTAGAAATGTGAAACCACGGAAAACCACTTCCAGGATGATTGAGGTTGGAATCGAACCCACCTCTTCTCAGTTATGCCTCACGAGGTTGAGTGAAGGCTACCCCATTCCAGCCCTCAGACCAGAATTATATAACTTGGCAAAGCCGGGAATCGTACCCGGGCCTCCGTGGTGACAGCCACGAGTGATAGCCACTACGCAACAAGGCGGACTTTCAGGCTGTATGCCCGGGTTTAAAAGTAGGTATTTTGTTATGTTTATTTGATCATTAGCTTTTCTCAACTCGTCGTTGACGGAGTTGCGTTGTTAGGGTAACAAGAAATTGCCTTCGGGAGACTGGTGGCAATGTGTATGACTAGACTGTCGGACTTTGTTAGACCAACACGTGTAATTTCGCAATGTTGACAGAGTGCAATCTTCTGCTTAGAATTAGGCACTGAAAGGAAGACAATTTAGGGGTGACGGCGAGAGTCGAAGCCAGTTGATCTGTGAGGAGAAGTGATTACAGATTTGAACAAAGGTTTTACTTTCCTGGATAGATTATCGCATTTATCTAGTAAGGGTTCATTCCATCATAAATGTACCGTCCCAGCATTTTCTTGGGTTGAAAATGGGAAACCACGGTAAAACATATCAAGGACGGCCGATAGGGGGGCTCTAACCCACGTTCACTGAGTCCGCAGAGAGCTTGGCGCCATGGCTTAGTGCAGCGCGTTCACGAGCGTAGATACCTTTGTAGTCTTTTTAACATACCTGTTGCTCAGTAGCACAAAGTCCCAATGCCAGCCAGGGCCGTAGAGAACGATCACTGGCCCTAAGATAACCTGGGGCATAATTTTGAAATTACGGTATTAAGCTTGCAAATATTAACCCCCTCCCCAAAGAGAAAGCTCCTCGCTGTTCTGCCGCATAAAACTTCAATCATCATTACCATCCATGGAGTTTAGTTTCCCAACTGATGATTAATTTACTTTGTTTTTAGTTATTCAGCTCTCTCCTCTATTTTCGTCTCTCATTGGTTTTCTTTTACTTAACGATTTTGATCAATGTGCCTTAAAAATTCAGTTTTATTTGTATCTGAACGTGTTGAGGCTGTACAAGAATAGTCCACACTCCTTTCAGAAATGCACAGGATGAAGTAAAGAATCTTTTTTTTTCTGAGATTGAATTAGAAACGTTAATGACTCTAACTCTAACACGTAAAATGGATGACTCTGGCAACTTAACTATTTCCCCGGAAAACAGAGAACACAAGGGTGTAAAATTAATCATATGTTCTCTTTGTAATGTTTTGTAGACTGTTTACTGTCTGTGTTTACATCAATGTGTGTCATCAGAAAATTTCATAATAGTTTTGATATATTTATTTTCGTAATCAGTTTACCATCCAGGTTGGCTTTTCCCACGGATTCGGCGAGGGATCCCACCTTTACCGCCTTTACGGGCAGTGTCCTGGAGCTTGACATTGGGTCAGGGATACAACTGGGGAGGTGGGACTAGCACCTCACCCAGGCGGCCTCACCTGCAAAGCGAACAGGGGGCCTCATGAGGGATGGGACGGGAATAATGGGAGGGATAGACAAGAAAGAGGGAAGGAGGCGGCCGTGGCCTGACAGTAGGGACCATCCCAGTATTAGCCTGAAGTAGAAGTGGGAAACCACGGAAAACCACTTCGAGGATGCCTGAGGTGGAAATCGAACCCCCTCTACTCATTTGGACCCGAGACTAAGTAGACCCCGTTCCAGTCCTCATACCACTTATCAAATTTCGTGGCAGAGCCAGGAATCGAATCTTGGACCTTCGGGGTGGCAGCGAAGCACGCTGACCACTACGCAACGGAGGCGACAGTTTTAACATTAAATTAAATAGAATTGTCCACTCGAAGTCCTTTTACCACCTCGAGCCCCTCAGCTAATCCGGGCCCCGGGGCTACAGCTCCGCGTTCCCCTCCCTCTCGTCGGGCCAGATGCCATCCAAGAACCTCCACCAACGCGTAATTTCTTCTTCCAAGGCAAACTCAATAATTCATTTTTGAGGTCCCGTTCGTAGTCCTATGGTAAAAAAAAATGTGCAGAACAAACACGGGCAGTTCTAGCATTGACGCTATCCTTTCGTCTGCATCTTAAATCCACAGCTTTTGAACTTCCTTATCGTTAGAAAATGAGTGGTAAATCACTTCAGAATTTCTACGGCCATTGTTTTGTACTCAGAAACGGCACAGTTACTGTGGCTACCCATTTTTATAAGCGCATTATTTAACATCTAAATGGATCATACAACTACATTACAAAGCACGTTTTTGCTACTTTAGGCGACACTGGCTTGTCCGCGAAATGACGTCAGCGTTAAGGGAGCCACCTGGCGACTGAAGCGGGAACTGCGATATCGGCCTACCTGATAGTATTCTAGTTACCTTGCATCGGAGCGTCACTGCAAGAGCAATGAACTTTAAAGGCGGGAAGAAGCGCGTGGGGTCCCAGCCAACCAAGAGGAGGTCGGCCTACATCCAGCTGTGTTGAGATGCATGAAGACGCACGGTGATTGGTCATCAGGCTAGACGGGAGAGTGAGGAGTGGAACGTTGGAAGGGGAAGCGTGCCAAGTGCTTATAGTGACAGCGCGGCGTGAAGAGAGGACGACTTACTTTATAACTTTTGTTCAGAGTGGACTTACGTATTACTTTGGTTCCGTAATGGACAGATCGTTACTTTGAACATTATAATCTTCGCATTTGCCTCCGGACTTATTACTTGTGTTCCATGGTGAACGATTTCTTACTGATACACTCCACTGACAAATTCGTCATGGGTATTATACGAGATGTTGTGAATAGGCAGACCGTATAAGTGGCTTTGGGACTTAGATCCACCACTAAACAGTATTCAAACTTTGATATTAATTCGCTACTGCATCAAGAAACGAAGAAGATGACGCCGTCCAACAATCTACAGCAATCTCTCTTGAAGCAACAAGTACGAGAGAGAAATTACCTCCAATGGTGAGCGGAACTGACGCTTATCTACGTAATCTCTCTTTTCATTCTTTTTCGTCTTAAATTCGGTAACTTCATAGCTTGGTAATAATCGTAAATTCAGTAAATTTTTCCGACCTCCAATTTCACGTAGTTGTCTTGTGGTAATAGTAAAATGTTTAACCTCCATTTTTTATTATTATTATTAAATTTACCACAGTCTTGTGTTATTTTTATTATTATTATTAAACTCATTTTATTCAACATGCAATCTTTAATTCCAGTAGGTAGTTTTATATATAAGACAAACCCTTCTCCCAAATCAAATGTTATCAGTGTTAATGATGCAATCATACCACGGTCTGATTTCGAAGAGTATCTCATGTGTTCTACGCAAGCTAGGGGTTGACATAAATATACATTTTAGGTTTCAAGTTGATGTTGGCTCCTTGGCGCCCAATTAATAAATCAATCTCATACTTAGAAGGTAAAAGTAAGCACCCGTCAGGACTCCGTTACACTGTGTTAAATTCAGTTTAAAAATAAATTTGTTAAATGACTGCCTTCTATTTACAATTCCTTCATTACTCTATAGGCTACATTAATCTCCTTAATTCCTACTTCGTTAAAATTATATTAATTGATTAATTATTTAATCCTATCTCTTATTATTATTGTTTAAATATGTATAATATTATTATTTTATAGTTACCAGTTAGGATAATGTCTTTCCACTTTCTACGATCAATTTTGCTTCACATTACTTTCTACATTTATCACATTTCATTACTTTAAGCTTGTCAATTCCAGGAACTGTGTAACGAACGATTAAGTTAATTACAGTTCCAATATTGTCATAATGTTGATAAAAATTCGATAAAGTTGATTATATTAGACTATCTCCTCTACATTTCGGTTTTACTTTATATTGTGGTTTTACCATCACACTGCAGTGGGTTCAAAAGTTGGACATTCAGCTTTAATGGATAACTCTAATGCCTGCCGTGAATCAATGTTTTTTGTTATTGTGTATATATTGTATATATTATGTATATAATTTCCTTGCCATACGCTAATAATAATAATAATAATAATAATAATAACCATCACATATTTACTTTCATATTCGCTGTTACCATAATAAATCGCTTTCATCGACTACAATGTCACTAAAACCATTAAAACATCGCTATCTTTCATTATTACATCGCTGATATACTCATATTCATTCAATATTGTTGCATGATCCATATGTACTTTACGTTTTCTTAGGAGAGTACTGTACAGTGTACATTAAAACACACACCCCTAGGGTCACAATATAAGGTAAATATCAGCCATGGGCATAGGAATGCCAAGTTTTGTAGAAAATAGTGAACGAAGGCCCAATGATTTGCTTCCTAAAAACACTAAATATGCACTTGTATACACAAACATTTTATACACGTTAAGGGAACACACTCCCCCTGTTAACACATTGCATTACAGTGCTACAACATACAGCTGTCACTTCCATACAGCAGGTTGTCCGGTATACATAGCCCATTGCGCTACCACACGGACATTTAGGCATTTGCGGAATACAGTAGGAATACTACTCACTACACATAAATATCCCTAGTTTATACACCCGGAGGGAACTATTATTGATCCCCATAGCATTTCTGCATTTTCCCGGAGTAAGTAGGACTAGACCACGGAAAGAATTGTTCTATGGGAAGACACACAGGGCCTTACACGCGAATAGGGTCGCAACAGGCCTAAATACATTACCAGTACTCTATATACAGCAGGCATAGAAGCCCCAGTTTTTTGTTTTCCTATCTTTTGCCCCATTTTATCACGCTTTTATGACAGCGAATTCCCACAAACGTTCCCCACCTTAGAGAGAAATACTTCGCTTTCCCATTGCATATACAATGACACACTGCAGTCACACCCACACTCTGTCATATACAGGCTATCTCGCATGCCAACTTTGCGTTCCCGTCACATACTCGTGTCACCAGACGACACGTGCGCTTGACATTCAGCTCGCGAAACGTCAACATACACCGCCATTTCCTTCAGTAGCTCAAAGAGCTCTTGTCCAATCAGCATAGCACGCAAGTGGACACTACTCCCACAGAGCGCCGTAGCCAATTAGCACAGCGTATTCAGCCTAGCGATAACCGCTACCTGACACTCCACATACACACCTCTTATCTCGGTTCTGACGTCACTCCTCCCTCCCTACACGTGACTTACAGAGACCAGCCATTATTTCGCTCGGCGAATCATCACACGCGCGCGCCATTCAAATACCATTGCGACCGGAACATCTACTTCCCGAAGTATACACAGCCTACCAGGGTAGACCCATATTTTTATTTGTATTCACCCCCTCACACGCTACCTACCTAACACAGAGAGCGCATATTTCACGGCAAAATGCCTTTATTATCAGTGCTACACACGGCGTGCATATATACTGTGCCCTTCCAGCAAGAAATATGCAAATCACAGTATGCCAGCAATGCTCAATTCGGGATTTTCGGGGTTATGGTATGTTCTCCCACTCTGTGACTTACACATTTTGCATTAAATAGAGGATACACTTCCAAAAATAAAAAAACAAAATCAACTCCTATTTAAAACATTTAATTAACCAAAATTATGGCGCTACAAACAAATAAAACAAATAAACTATTGACCAATCCTTCTACTTGTTCAAAGTGAACAAGGAATATATAAAAATCAAACAAATATTATGTTAAAATACATGGTTTCCTTCAAACCAACAACTCATAATTATTTTTACTTCCATAAAGTATCTATCTTAAAATTCAACATAATCACGAGCTCCAATGGCTCGATATCTTCCCATAATAACGGTGTATTTCTTTCATACACCTCAATAACTATTTTATGAGTTTCTTATCATCAAACAAATATATAATCATATTTAAAGTACATGTTACTTCTCTACTTAAATGTTTGGGCATTCCACAATATTCTCAACATTACCATCTCTCTCAAGTTTCACAAATTCACTACAGTGATCGGGAAAATACTTGTGTACTCCAGAGTTACAAAAGATTACTTGACAAAGTCAAAAACTATGATTACTCCCGGAATCTAGTTATCTTCATTGAACTCATGGAATCCTACATCCATCCAACATTACATTAGGGATTTTATTTATTTATTTGTCTTATAAGACCATTATCACATAAGAAAGCTACGATCTGAACTGGCAAGCGGTACTTTCATCTACAAGAACCTCGGTTCAAATCCCGGGTCATTAACAACTTTTAAACACTCACGGTGTATTATTACTTCTCTCAGACGGTCCTTTCCCGACCTAGCACACTTACAATAACAAGGGTTGGACCGTAATCACTTGGGCGAGATTTATGGCTAAGAGGGGAGCTTCCCGCCTTGCCCACGCGTGGCAGCTATACTCAATGCTTTTAAAACAGATCTTTCTTTTCTTCAGTTCTCTGGGGAGACCTGGCGTTTCTTTCATTTACTCTCAACAACAATATTAGGTTCATAAACCACTTTCGTAACCTTGGCATTTATTAATTATGAAGTGTCATCGTTGATTGGTAAGAGTAATTCACATACAATGACGAATATTTAGGGGCTTCAATAACTAGACGAGTCTAGGTTCGACTCTCTTGACATGCCTCGGGAACCATTCCCATACTGGAGGACTTACACAAATGCGACTTAGGGTCGGCCGTGGCCTATATTACCTGCGCTTATAATACCATACATTTGCTCCCTATTATAATACAACATAACACACATGGCCTCGTGATCTACGTCACTATTGGAGGACTTTATCATGGCTCAATTGCCGCAATCAACTGTCCCTCATAAGTAATTTACCAAGTACATTTATATTCAACGCCTTCCTAGCGTGATAATTTACTTTAATGCGCTACATTGCGCTATACATTATTTTAAGGCCTAGCGTCTTCCAAAGAACTGATAAATTCAACATCAACAATTGATCCATATCTCAAATTTTATATTAATCTTTTCCCTTGACAATAATCGCTATATTTTTAAGAACATGCATTAACACCATGTCTTTATTCTTTTATTAAGGCTCCAACGCTCTTACTTTCATATCATTCAATTTAATCTTTATTTATATTTCTTTTATATTATTATTATTATTAGTACGCTTGCTTTTTTAACATTCGTCAAATACACTGACATTTTATTTCATACATTTCCTCTACAAGATTTATTTCTTTCACATAATTATTTATAATTTCTAAAATTTTTATTTGTTCAGACCGCGCTCTTATTCTGTTATTTGTTATTTAAAAACATCCCTCTACCTCAAACTCCAGTGGATTGCACACAAACACTTCCCCAACACCAAAACATAATGAAAATATTTACTCACATGTTATAGGTCGGTCCCTGACCTTCCTTTTCTTGCGATGTTTCATTTTTGCCCACTATTTTGTGATTACACCATCTTGTACAAATTCATTTCATGTACTGACATATCTTGACACACATTTAACTCAAATATATTTAACACTGATAACATTTTAAAATACACTGGTGTATTCGTTTATAATACACGATAAAAACACTGAAAATATTACCTTTTAATACAAATTTTATATATTTACACTTCACAGATTTTAATCACTAAGGCTGCTATTAAGCCTTTCACACGTGATTTCTTGACCTCCCGTCTCCAAGGGTGAAATTTAGTAAATGTCGGCTTCCTATCTTGCCAGAATGTGAAAGTCTCGAACCATCTACTTCCTCCCTGGAATAGTAATCCTTCAAATCCCGTTTCCTGACGATCTGCTATTATTATTAACTCGAACGGCTCCTTTCTAGACCCTATTGGTTGGTCTAGCGAAAGTCTGTTCTGTCCACGGTCCCCCAGATAATCTACCGGTGACCTATTGATTTCTCGCCACTAATACTCCTCGTAACGTAGTGCCTTTTAATAGTTCGTCTGCTTCCTTGAAAAATGTCTAGAGTTTCCTTCTCCTTTCCGCTTATTCGGTTCTCGAATTCCTATCTTTCCAGAATACTTTGCGAACCTTATTCTGTCCGTCCCTACTCGGGTTCTTAAAACGTTGATAGAATGTTTATCTCGCTGTTACGGTACTTCAACATGTTATGATACTTTTGGTCGTTTAATTTAAGACCTATCGCCCTTGGTTCTAAGTTCGCAGCCTGCTTTAACTGTAATTACTAAACTTTTTACTGTAAACTTTATACTGTCGGAACTAAATCCTGTAACTAGGATTTTCCTAATTCTCCACACGGCGATACTGTAATAATACTTCTTGGCTACTCCTTACGGATGCACGTTGGTTATCGATACCGCGACGCCTTGGCTGTCGGATAATGTCTATACGATGTGATACAGCGTTTCCCCTCAAGGAATACTTGTAGACTGCCTGATGTGATGTAGCATTATGACGCCCCCTGGGCTATCGGAAACTGCATTCGGTGTGTGACACAGTGTCACGCCCGCAGACTGACAATAACTGCATACGGTGTGATGTAGCACTATGACGCCCCCTGGTCTATCGGAAACTGCATTCGATGTGTGATGCCGCAACGTCACGCCCCCCTGGACGGACTAATACTGCATGATTGGTCTGGCTTGGCCTGGACTTTTATACTATTTAGTCAAAAAAAGATAAAATCCTAGTCCTTTTCGTGACCAACTTTTGAAATAATTGTCGCACAATTATAAAAATTATATCTCCAGAAAGCTCGTTTTCTAAACGTAAAATGACCTCACTGCACATGAAAATCGATCGTGCATTTCTGAGATATTAAATAATTTTTAGTCTTCAGCTGTGTGGGTGTTGCTGTCGATTATTAATTCCCCACTCCTCGGGTCTCAGTAAACCCCCTATGACGTATGGCTACGTTTGCACTTCTTTCCTGGACAATTATTAAAAGCTTTTTCTCCACACAAAAATCTCTCTTCTGAAATCATTCACAAAGCTGTATTTATTTACTTACTTTTATTCTTCCAAATGGGTTAAATCTAATTATTCTTCTTCTGGCACAGTTGCGCTGTTGCCGTTTTAATGCAAGGTAAGGGCGATTTCCGAAACGTGCTCCTTGCCACACGCCTGGAAATTTCCACTCAGTCTATTAATACTCGTGACTGGCTCTTTATCCATGAGTCAGGCATGATCTCATTTCCTGGCCACCTGGGTCCAACTTCTTACACAAGGTGATGCTAGCATCCTCGCCTGAAATCTTTCTATGTTCCATTGAAAACAGTATATTTCTTTCCTTCCTTTTACAAATATACATGGTTTCGACCCCCTTTGAGCCAATGGTACATGGGTTCAATACATACACACCGTTCTATCTTTTGTCCCTTTTCACAAAATATTTGCTCTTTAATACACCCTCGTAAAGACACCGCCCTCCTCTATAGGCAGGCACGTGCATTCCCCCACGGAAGCATGTAGATAAACATCCCTTCCATTCAGAATTTTGTATTCTAGGTATAACAAATTTTGGTGATAATACTGTATTCCAGTCCTAGACGAGAAAGATCGTTCACAACGGTGGCCCAACTATATTCCCCGCCTCACGCCGCTTACCCCCTCTCGGATTATTATTTTACACGCCTACATCTCTTGGGATTTATCGATACAGCTGACACATGATTGGCATTTACATTCACACCCCCAATGATAGGGCTGTAGCAGTTTTCCTAGCCCACCCTTTGCCTAAGCTATGTTGTTTTAATGGGCGCCAAGACCTCAATGCAATGTTGAAATCTAAATTTGTATTTAACAACGTCTAGCTCTGGCAGAACACCTTCAAGACTCTATTCACTCAGATCGTGGTATGATTTGATCATTAACCCAACAAACAATTGTATCAGGAGAAGGAATTGGTCTATATCTAATGCTACCTACTGAAAGCAAAGATTGCATTGTAAAATAAATCAATTTATTATATAAAACAAGAATAGCAAAATTAATAATAATAATAAGTTAAAAATTTAAATAGGAGCGTTGTGATTTTAATATTACCGATAGAAAATTACGTGAAAACGGAGTCTGATAAATTATTGATTTTACTCTTATTCCCAAGCTATGAAGTTACTGAAATATGAATTATAAAAGAGAAATGAGAGATTGCGTATTTCTGCGTCATTCGCGCTTACCACTGGAAATAGCCGAAGCCTTTCCCTCGTACTGGATGATGCTGTGAGCTTCCCACAGTCTCCTGGACGTCGACATCTCCGTCGATATTTGATGAGATTCTGGTAGATTAGATAATTCTATGGTCCGTACATCGGACCCAAACACTCGTACAACCGCACTGGTTAAGTTTTACAAAAGTTAGTCCTCCAATCCACGGAACATCGGAGCGACCCCCGCGTACAACCGTACTCGTTAAGTTCTATACAGATAGTCCTCGTTCCACGGCGCGTCGAACGATATATCCACACGTCGGATCCCCACTCTTCATCCGACATCTAGCTTGCGTGGTCTCCACTGATTGGCTGCACCCCACGCGCTATACTCCCCTCCTCTGGATCATTACACTCGGCGGGAGGGTTCCGTTCCATACATTCGCCTTTTCGTGACAATGCGACCCAGGATTGCGTCATGCTTCCCGACAAGATTAAGCGTGTACTTGAATTCCCAGTGAGTCACGTCTCTCGATATACCCTAACTGACGAAACTCCGTTAAATTCCGTAATCACATAACTTTCTATGATATTGTCGTTCGTAATAATTTGCTTGATAGCGTTTTCTAAGACATAGAAAACCTATCTGAATGCTAATAATTTTTATAAAATGCTCCGAAAATACCTTAATAATAATTATAATAAATTAATAATAATAATAAATTAACATGAAAAATTCTCTTGGCTGAACTATTTGCCGCGTAAATAAATATAGAATGGCTTCCTACTGACTTATGCCAGTTGCATAAAAACCCTTCCAAAACACGTTACATGTTCGCCTCGGATCATCGGATGATTTACCGTGACGACGGTCCATTATCCGATTATCCCAGACACGTTAATAATCCCCATCCAAAATACATATTACATAAATGAAATCACCCTAAATTACAGATATATACACTCATAATTTTTCTTCACGCACTTTGCGTCAAAGTTTGTTGTCACTATGGATTGCACTTTGCAACCAGTCCAATGTTTTACATATAGAATAGTGTTCCACGGATATTTCCGCCTCTCAAATTTCTCCATGTTGGAGAAATTGACATAATTAATGTGTGAGCACTATGTATTTATGATGTCATATCACACGCATTGAAGGTGTTCTGATATATTTATATCACCATAGAACTTCCTAATTTCACTGGAGGTCCCTTCCTTATGGTGAAATTTAATCTCACTTATCACTGAGCACACGATCACACTATTGTGGCAGCGCCTCGTGACCATAATATTTAATCTCTCTTTAAAGTAGATTAAATTAATATTGACTTCTGAAAAAAAAAACAGTAAATGCGCATTACATATAACACCAAATATTTCTGTGCCGTAATCGCCCTGTCTTGTTAAGTTCCCGTAGACCATATTCTACTTAATACTAGTTCTCAACACAGACCAGTTCTCCTGACACAAATAATACCTTTGTACAAATTACCTTAAATTACACACTTACAAATCTTACATGGCGAGGCCGTAAACAGAAATCACGTGTGCTGATATGTATGAGTTTCATGAAGGACTGTCTCGCCTTCTGATGGCCCATCTTTTGCCTCGTGGACGCCTTAAGCAAAAATACCCTGTTCAAGCGCTCACCCATCTCTAGGAGGCAAATGGGAATTCACCAGCGCTACCAAATTCTGGCCTTGGTGTATCGAGACATTTTAGTGCTCAAGAGCATCCGACAATCCCGTCATATTTCCCTGTACCTTAAAAACTCTCATTTACTTACATACTACCCCCCTGTGTGACTTCTGATACGCCTGCCTGGAAGACCATCTCCTCTCACGCACCAAATACCACACTTACTCATTTGATAGGCTGGCTCGCCAGCTAAACATCCTCACTTTATGACACATATTTTCGTAGACTATGTATATTATACGTCCCGTATAATCTGTTTCCCTTACTATCCTCCAGCACATATGCTGTTTTTCCAATACGTTTGGAAACTATAAATGGGCCCTCGTAGAGATAAAAGAACTTGGACATGACTTTCTCTAGCTTATTTGACTGTTTCGGCACTCTAAGTAAGGCTCTGTCTCCCGGCTCGAATAGGTCAGATTTAGTTTCTTTTTGTTGGCGAATTCTCTTTTGTGCTGACTTAGATAAATTCTGTTTCGCCAACTGGACAATGTAATCCATCCCCGGTTGCTTACCCTCATTTAATCCCAACACCCTCGCTAGTTCATTTTGTGATCTTTTTCCGAAGTGAACTTCGTATGGCGTCAAATTCGTGCTCTCATGCTGGACAGAATTCAGCCAAGTCTCGACCTTGGGAAGATGTCCAACCCAGGCCGCATGCTTGTCATGCACTAGAGTCCGAAAAAGACGAGCCACTTCCCTTAATGGACGCTCTGCAGAATTACCCTGAGGGTACCTTACAGAGGAATGAACGTGTGTTATACCAGCTTCCTGCATACTGGTTCTCCATTTCTTTGCAGTAAACTGTGGTCCACTGTCAGATAGTATCCTGAGAGGAATGCCAAACTCAGGTACATACTTATTAATGATCAGACGGCTACACCCTAGTCCCGTGGCTTTCCTTAGCGGATATAGCTTGACATACTTACTAAAAGCGTCAATAACTATAAAAATGTACTCGTAGCCGTACTGTCCTTTAACGATCGGGCCAAATAAATCCACACACAGTAGTTCGCCGGGACTACTGGTGAGAACTGCAGATCTCTCCCCCACTAAATATTTAACTGGATATTTACTCCTTTGACAGGTGTCACACTTAGCTAAAATCCTCCTAACGTCCCTTCCCATTTTACTCCAAATGAAGTCACGACCAATTTCATAGAAGACCTTGGCAGCGCCAAAGTGTCCTAATTCCCTATGGATGAACCAAATTACCTCCTCCCGCAAAGTGGCAGGAACACATATTGCCCACTGATTATTCCTACATTTCCTTGCAAGAAGCCCATCCTGCATCTTGTACGTGAACCGTCCTACTTTCACATACTCTTCTTCACCTATTTCCAACCTAGCCAGTGGCTCCTTTAACTTAACGTCATCACGTTGCTCCACTAGCATATTTCTCAGTGTCTGTAACGATGCCCTGTTGCTACTGTCCACACATGCACATATTAAAATACCGTCCTCTGCTTTAACCACGGGATAATCCCTACATAAATTAGTGTCCCTCGATAGCATGTCTGCTAGAATGTTATCTTTACCTTTAATATATTTTACTGTGAATTCGTATTCCTGCAGAGCAAGAATCCACCTACTAACTCTGTTAGAACTGAGTTTACAAGTCCTCATATACAGTAATGCATGGTGATCTGTGTGGATCTCAAATTTCCCCCCTACTAAATACATTCTAAATTTCCCTAAACTGAAAACAATACCTAAAAGCTCTAACTCAGTAATCGTGTATCTTTTCTCTGCTGCTGTCAGTCCTCGCGAGGCTAAAGATACAATGCACAGATTACCCTCATCATCTTTCTGACATAATACTCCAGAATTGCCTATATGTGAAGCATCTGTCATAACCACATATTCCTTATCTTTTAACGGATATTTCAGCACTACAGCTTTCTCAAAACCTTCCTTCAGCGCTCTAAAAGCCTGATCATGCTTGGACTCCCATATCCACCGAGTCCCACTTTTAAGCAATTCCCTGAATGGTTCTACCAACCCTGAGTATTTAAGAACGAACCTCCTGAAAAAGTTGCAAATTCCCAGGTAAGTTTTTAACTGTTTAACATTCTGTGGCACCTCTGCGTTAAGTATCTTATTAACCCTACTTTCTTCTGGTGTTACACCTCTACTCGACACTCTATGACCTAAAAATGTCACTTCTGACTGACAGAATGACGACTTAGACAGCTTCAAAGTGAACCCTGCCTGATCTAACTTCTGAAAAACTATATCTAAATGACCTAGATGCTCCTCAAAACTGCGTGAACTAATTACCATATCATCTATGTAAATGGTTACAAACTCTCCTGTGTCATCCCCTAATGCGATGTTTAAAGCCCTAATTAAAGCTGCTGAACTACTCTTTAACCCATAAGGTGTTCTACAAAATTGATAAAGGTTATATTTATGACTAAAAGCTGTAAATGGTCTATCTTCGTACATAAGTGGCACTTGCCAAAAACTGGAACTCAAATCTACACAAGTGAAATACTTCTTCCCCTCAAATGTTTGCATTAATTCCTCTATTGACATAGATTTCAGCTGATCTGAACTAATTCTACTGTTAACCAAACGAGCGTCTAAACAAATACGAACCGTGCCGTCGGTTTTGGGTACCGTGATCAAAGAATTAACATACGGACTGTTAGAGTGCTCAATAATCCCATCTTCAAGCATCTGGTTAATTTGTGCCTCAACTGCACTCTGATAAGCGAAAGGTACAGGATATCTATGTCCTGTGAATACTGACCTATCAATAACGTTCAATGAATGGGTATAGCAATTGGCCATACCAATGCGATCCTCAAAAACTCTCCTATTACACAATAACACATCATAGAGCCGAACACATTGTTCCACCTCTATATTACCCTGAAATGCAGCATCACGTAACGAGTCCTCTAGACTTCCGTTCGTAATCACACTGCCCACAAAACATGGAGAACCCCGCTCTACGGCTGGCGATATCTCATTTAAAGTACAAATCACACCTACAATACTACTCCTCTGAATATGGTCATTGAACGCTACTTCTACTTCAGAATCTCCCCATTTAAATTTCAAACTCCCTACATCATAACATAAGTTACCAGACACTCAACTTAGCCACTCTGAACCCAAGATAACACTGAATACTAAATTTGGAATTACAAGGCAAATCTGCTTCTCTACATGATTATTAATTTTAATGTCTACTAAAACTTGCTTAGAAATTACTTTAGACCTCTTCCCAACAGCTGTGATAACAAAAGTGCTTTTAATTGGCATCTCCTCAAAATTTACTCCAGTTCCTTTCATTTTATCATAAAATGCACTACTTATGCAACTCTTCATACAACCACTATCAATTAAAACATCTGTGTACGCCTCGGACACGTTAAATTTAACTATGGGGCTCTTACTAACCACTTCCTGAATAATACCTTCATCATTTAGTTCATGTAATAATTCATTTCTTACATTTAGGTCATAGGGTTCCTGTATAATTGTATGGACAGGGCATGCTACCGACTGAGATTCTGACCTTACTTCGCAGTCTGGTTCGCGTTTAAAGAACCGCTACAGCTGGCCGTAGTACTACTAACTACTAAACTGGTCTGGTTGTTCTGGGCTGTGTTGTCATTGTTTGGCTGTATATTACTACCACTAGGCTGTCCTCTTCCTTGACCCCTATTTTGGTTGTAATTATTGTCATTATAATTTCTCCCTTGATTTCCCCTGAAATCATTGTTTCTCTCTTGATTTCCCCTGAAATCATTGTTCCTCCCTTGATACTGATTACCATAGCCATTTCCTCTGTTCTGATTTAGCTGATTATTATTATTTCTATTTTGAGCGTTGGCTCCTTCGCCACCGTTCCCTTGAACTTCTTGATGCCTGGCTTCATTAGGTCTATTATTATTATTACCCTGGTTCCTATTGAAATTGTCCTCATAACCCCCTCTCCCTAGTGCATCAAATGTGCTTAACAAATTTTCTACTTGTGATATAGTCTTTACATTCTGGTACAAGCAGCCTCCTTGATCCTATAGGGAAAGTGCCTAAGTAGCAACCTCACCACATCACTTTCCTCCTTCAACCCATCCAGATATTTACACACTAATACCTGCCCTAAAAAGTATTCGGTCATGGTGGAGCTTCCTTTAGGGTTATATTTACCACACACTACTCCCTCACGATGCTGCGACTGAATAACCTCATTCCAGAACTTTTCACAGAATGTCATTTTAAAATCATTGATATCAGTAAACTTGTCTCTGTAGACAGCAAACCAATTCCTCGTTTCCCCCACAAACACTTGTTCTAAAATTTCAACTACCTGGCACCACTCAATACTACCATTTTCCAACCTCTCCCCGAATTTATTTTCTATAGTGTTCATGAACTCCATTGGGCACCACTGTCGATTGCTGAACTTACCCAGTTCTACCTCCCTGTGTGTGCTATTCACAAAAACTGGCCTATTCTGACTATTTTCTTGCCTGATCCTAGCTTTTAATTTTAATTCTAATTCTGCGATTTTCTCCTCAGCCTTCCTCTCAATACTGTTTACAGTTAATTTAATGTTTCCTTCTGATTCTTCTACTTTATCATATAGCTTTGCTTGTTTCTCCTCAATCTTGCTAATGCTCTCTCTATTACTCTCTCTTAAATCATTTACTTCTGCAACTATTTGTGAGTGGACTTTCTCAATTCTACCCCCCAGCTGTTCCTTAACCTCTTTAGTAGCTACCTGAATTTCGTCAATTTCTCCCCCCAATTGCTTTTTGACCTGCTGTGTTTCCAGTTGCACTAGTTCTTTTAAATTTTCAGCCTGTGTACTGATTCTAATTTCCAACTCCTCCTGTACTTTTCCTAATTTTCTGTCTACATCTGCAATAATCTCTTTAGTCTTTTCTTCCATCACCCCCCTGATCTCACCTCTAATCAGTTCGAATTTGTCACTCATTTCCCTACTGTTTTGTTCTAATTTAGCATTTAAAGTTTCAGTACTCTCTCTAGTTTCCTTACTGTTGTGTTCTAATCTGGCGTTTAAAGTTTCATTACTCTCTCTATTTTCCCTACTGTTTTGTTCTAATTTTGCATTATTCTGTTCTAATTTTGCATTATTCTGTTCTAATTTTGCATTTAAAGCTTCTGTACTTTCTTTATTTTCCCTACTGTTTTGTTCAATTTTGCATTATTCTGTTCTAATTTTGCATTATTCTGTTCTAATTTTGCATTTAAGGCATCACTACTAACTTTGTTCTGATACATGAACTCGAGAAGTAAAGTTTTTAATTCTGGTTGGCCGCCTACACTCCCTGTTTCAGTATTGGGATTTACCTCCACTACCCCGGTACTACCATCACTCGACATACTGCTCGTATCATCACTCTCCAGTTGATAACCACTACGTAACCTCATCTGTCTTTCTTTCTCATCCCCCATAATGATATACACTGATAAAGACAAATAACCCCCAAAATACAGGCACAGAAATATATACCCTTCTCCTTCCACAAATGTTGTTAGGTTTTCAGCCCTAAGTTGTCGGCGACAATTGTAGCAGTTTTCCTAGCCCACCCTTTGCCTAAGCTATGTTGTTTTAATGGGCGCCAAGACCTCAATGCAATGTTGAAATCTAAACAACGTCTATTTAACAACGTCTAGCTCTGGCAGAACCCCTTCAAGACTCTATTCACTCAGATCGTGGTATGACTTGATCATTAACCCAACAAACAATTGTATCAGGAGAAGGAATTGGTCTATATCTAATGCTATCTACTGAAAGCAAAGATTGCATTGTAAAATAAATGAATTTATTATATAAAACAAGAATAGCAAAATTAATAATAATAATAATAATAAGTTTAAAATTTAAATAGGAGCGTTGTGATTTTAATATTACCGATAGAAAATTACGTGAAAACGGAGTCTGATAAATTATTGATTTTACTCTTATTCCCAAGCTATGAAGTTACTGAAATATGAATTATAAAACCAAGAGAAATGAGAGATTGCGTATTTCTGCGTCATTCGCGCTTACCACTGGAAATAGCCGAAGCCTTTCCCTCGTACTGGATGATGCTGTGAGCTTCCCACAGTCTCCTGGACGTCGACATCTCCGTCGATATTTGATGAGATTCTGGTAGATTAGATAATTCTATGGTCCGTACATCGGACCCAAACACTCGTACAACCGCACTGGTTAAGTTTTACAAAAGTTAGTCCTCCAATCCACGGAACATCGGAGCGACCCCCGCGTACAACCGTACTCGTTAAGTTCTATACAGATAGTCCTCGTTCCACGGCGCGTCGAACGATATGTCCACACGTCGGATCCCCACTCTTCATCCGACTTCTAGCTTGCGTGGTCTCCACTGATTGGCTGCACCCCACGCGCTATACTCCCCTCCTCTGGAGCATTACACTCGGCGGGAGGGTTCCGTTCCATACATTCGCCTTTTCGTGACGCTGCGACCCAGGATTACGTCATGCTTCCCGACAAGATTAAGCGTGTACTTGAATTCCCAGTGAGTCACGTCTCTCGATATACCCTAACTGACGAAACTCCGTTAAATTCCGTAATCACATAACTTTCTATGATATTGTCGTTCGTAATAATTTGCTTGATAGCGTTTTCTAAGACATAGAAAACCTATCTGAATGCTAATAATTTTTATAAAATGCTCCGAAAATACCTTAATAATAATTATAATAAATTAATAATAATAATAATAAATTAACATGAAAAATTCTCTTGGCTGAACAATTTGCCGCGTAAATAAATATAGAATGGCTTCCTACTGACTTATGCCAGTTACATAAAAACCCCTCGAAAAACACGTTACAGGGTGGCAAGACACAATTTTGCTCCCACTCACTTCCGCATAGCGGATGATATATTTTTGACCACTATCAACCCCTCCCCCCTACAAGGTGGATTTTATCCACAGGAGAGGATACACAATACACCACGCAGAGGCGGCATTCTGGTTTACATATTGATAGATGACACGATTTGTTCAGAGCAATGCGGCGCACAAAGGTGCAGCCTACTCTCTAAGATAAAAATATTCTTCCACATAGCGACAGTCGGCAGTGCCGATACCGATACACCACTCGTGGACGCGAATTTTCATACAGCACCCATTATACTTTTGTATCGGGATCCAACACAGATATATGACAAGCTTTTACCCAATACTGCATATCTTCTGAGGGCATACTAAAGACAATATGCCACAGGAGGGGAATATCGATCACGGGGTATCCTGATCAATCCCCGTGACCCTTCCAGGAATGTATAGTACAGTGTTACTATGTTCAGAGGTTCTTTTTATTGAACTGACCAGTATTAGTATATAAGATATATAGAGAATAAGTCCAGGTTATGTATTGTACATTGCAGACAGCAGTATGCTACGTTGTACGGCCGCAGATGCCAAAAATTACAGCACGTTGATCCAAGCTTAACAGCATTCCCCCTCCCATCACACAGTATCTACACTACTACATCTTACACACTATCCCCCGTCCCCTATTAATGCGAGGCACTTGGTGGTCATGCAACTGCCAAGATGCACCACATGCTTTTTCGCTCTTGGCTACATGTTATTCAACATTTCGGAACTATAAAGCTAACAGCCTAGCGTAAAATAATTACCTGCTAACATGATTGTATCAGATATTGTATTTTTCTCCCGCATGCCATTTTTTAACCCTGATAGGGATCTTTAACGTTGCATGCGACAGGAGGTCAGCTATAACTCATACGTATCCATACCTACTTCAGTACGGACTCTAACAACCGCACTGTAAACCCAGTTCCTGGCCACATACAATCCTAACCCTCACCAGTAGAGCATTCCTTACCTTTAACGCTTATCCCACATCCACTTAGGACCACAATTCCTTGGTCCTAATTAACCATCCGATCACCCAACTACTAAAAACTTTAACATGTATACATTCTCCCACTAACAGGAGAACACCCTCCCACATCCTCAACTTTACCGACTAGCATGTCAGGGAATCAACGCAGCTGCAATTAGCTAGCCATCTGAAAGCCAGGAGCAACGAGGTGAACTGTGCCAAAACAGTCCCCACCCCCCTACCCAGAATAAATACCATCCCCACACAAACATACACTCGCTTGACACTATAATCATAAGGTATGTGCACATAGGTGCACTTTGGAAGATGTGACCCTATTTTCTTTTGGAAAATGGGATATTGGTAAGTGTTGACCTGGACAGAGGGCCATCACAGCCCAGGACGTGGATTTTGACGAACGACGGAAGGTCGACGCGGCGATGACGTAGTGCGGGCAAGCGCCAAAGTTGTCGGGTGTACCTAGCCTGTCCCCAACGCTGCGGAAAGCTACACCCATTATGCACTACTGTCAGCAAAGCCCGACCTGCAGGTGGACTCTTGACAGTTCGATGGGAGGACTGACCAACTCAGCGTCGGACAGGATAGACCATCCACATAGGGACGACCCACTTAACTTGACTATTAGTTATAATGTAAGTAAGTCCTAAGCTTCATTGCGCGAAGCTAAGTCCTGTTCACGAACACAGATGAAGATTTATAACGATGAATAATGATGAATAATGATGAATAATGAATAATTTATAATGATGGATATATATATTATGTTGAATCCCACGCCCGCTGAACTTGAATAAATACGGAATGTAGGGCAGTGCATTCAACGCCCACATACATGTTGGTCAGCGGACCTCGAGTTTTTTTTCATGTTGACGTCGCGTGTCATGAGGTTTTGGGCAGCCATTATACCCATCACCGTACTCTCCCTTGCCGAGGTATAGATCACCGGTGGTCTCTCTGACCATACCCCAGGGAGGGAACACCTCTGTCTTGCCTTTCGCTTGCGCCATAGGCATTCTATGGTCCTTAGCCTATTTCAGGCGTTGATTTGTGATATGCGAGATGCGACGTGCGATATGCGAGTTGCGAGATAAGACATGCGATATGCGATTTACAATCAGATGCAACATTCGATTTGCGATATGCGAGATGCGAGATGAGAGATGCGATATGCGATATATGATGTGCAATGATCTGCGATATGCGATAACACGACATTTTGAACATACACATACACTTATGGAAAGAGACACTTACACTGGAGAGATCGATCATCGATCGGCCTCGGCCTGCGATTTTACGCAGCGGTGTAAGCCCGACAACTCGATACTTCGGTATCAACAATATGATTCTTTACCGTTGCGAGATGCGCCGACACGAGGTCGCGACAGGCGATGAAATGACGATGCCATACGACGACTACAGTGCAATCTGTCTACAGGACCGATCGAGCGATTGACGATCAGCGACCTCTTATTCTTTCATGACAATTATTAATATGTCCATACTTTGTTTACAGACTGTGCTCCACCATGCTAGCTGAAGGCACAGAGTGCCTAGAGATACTATCTCTACTCGCGGCAATGAGTAGCGCCACTATCAGTATGATTTGTTCTTTTTCCCAGCTTATAATTTACATTTGTGTTTTGTTTTTTCACAGCTTACTCTACACATTGTCACTTGTGTATACGCCGATTAATACAGATCACCAGGGTGACGAATACTGATCACTATATTTCTTCCAGGACCATGAAGCAGCTAGCCAGCGGGATAACTTTACACCTCCATTCTCATATCTCTCTTTCCCCACGGGTGGCGATTTTATATATTGTCCCATGTGTATATCTTGCCCACGCTCTGACACGCGCTCGTCGCACCCTCTCCAACACACACAGAGCTAACACCCCCCAGCTCTCACACCTTTTCCTCACACTTGTTTTCACGATAATTCACAGTATATCCGTCCCAAGGTTAGGGATAACTGTGGGATATCCACTCCCGCTGGACGGACTCACACACACCTGAAATGAAAGGTGGACTACGGCGGCGAGGGTCGTGCCCACGGTCTGTAAGGGGCAACCTTCCCTGCTAGGAAGGAACGGCCACCCACAGGGGACGATCCATAGAGGTATCCATAGTTTGCCATGGCATACATTCGCTCTTGACTAAGATAGTTGTAATAATTTAGCGCGCTTAAGCTCAGGTTGTAATGTATCCACATGGGTGGAAATAATTATGCGTAATTTGTAAGCCAACATATTGGTGCTACGGCACAAGCGGGTTCATCTGCACTTGTGCCACAGAGTACGAGACCGACACCATTGCATATTGTTTGTATTTCCACTGTATCTTTGCTACACACGCCACAATTGGCACTGCTCTGTTTTATTTTTTTCCTTTCGCTCCTTCTAAAATCACATTTGTAAAAATGCCTCCTTTCTCCCCCACACAATAAACAAATTTTTCTTACCCCCTTAACTTACACACCGAGGCATTTCTTTTCCTCTTTTCTCTTCTATCTGTTCTTTTACATTGTTCATTTTGTGTATTTTCGCTACCCGAGGGCACTTTTTCATCCCGTCCAGGATTGAAAGGACAGAGGGTACGCTAGACCCTACCGATTTTTTTTTCCTTGGGATGGCTCACATTGTTTGTATTACTGATTGTATAGGGTCAAAATACCCTCCATGTATATTTCACCGATGATAATGTCACCATGTTTTGTTTTTGGTGATTGTGTTTCATATTGTACCGAAGATCTGGTGGCGTTATGTGGATGACACGTTCGTTGTTTGGACGGAAGGTGAGGAAAATCTTAGCCATTTCCTGGATCACCTTAATCTCCAGCACCCTTCTATTTGTTTCACCATGGAAAAGGAATCTGACGGCAAAATACCTTTTTTAGATGTTCTCGTCACCAAGAAAGAGGATGGATCTTTAGGACACAGCGTTTTTCGTAAGCCAACACACACCAATAGATATCTCCACGCAAGTTCTCACCATCACCCTGCCCAGAAACATGGTATCCTTACAACTCTAACTACCAGGGCTAGGAGGATTTGTGAAGTGTCTTCTTTACAAGAAGAAATTAACACCCTGCGAACCACCTTTGAGAGCAACGGTTATAGCAAGGCTTTGATTTCTACGGTTCTGAAACCAACAAATAATAATAGGACGTCAGTTGAGAAAAGAGATGTAAGAGGAACTGCTTACCTTCCGTACATACATAACACAACGGATCGTATTGCTAAAATCCTACGTCGATACAACATACGGACTGTATTTGGAACTTCTGTTAAGATTAGGCAACTCCTGCGACCAACTAAGGACAGTTTGCCTAAATTGCAACAACCGGGTATCTACAGAGTTCCCTGTACTTGTGGCAAGGTTTACATCGGGCAGACTTCGAGAACAATATGCACTCGCATTAAGGAACATAATAGATGTATCAGGCTCATTCAACCTGATAAATCAGCTGTTGCCGATCATGCTTTAACACCTGGCCATGATGTCATGTTCCAAGGGGTGGATGTTCTTGCCCGTATAAAGCAATATCGTCCCAGAATCATCAGGGAGGCGGTTGAAATACGTAAACACCCAGATAATTTCAACCGCGACACCGGCTACAATCTCAGTGAATCCTGGCTACCTATTATCAGAACCCTGAGAAAGTAATTCACTGCTGCTTTCCGTTGTCCCTAACATGGGGCTATAATGGCGTCCATCTTTGGGCACCTTCTATATGTTCTTCGTTGCTTTCTCTTAGCAACATTGTCGTATTCCAGATTATTCCTGACGATGAAAGACATGGTTTCTTTCGAAACGCGTCGAATTGCAATATAATAAAACACGGCATAAGCCCAAAATTCAACATTGTGAATAATAACACGGGCCGTGAAAGTCTAAATGACAATATTAGAAACCTCTATGGGGAGGATATTTTCCGACTGATGTCTAGATTCAGTAGGTTACGACGCAAGAAGGTGTGTCTAATCTCTTCACTCGCTTTTCTCCTAAGATGCCGGGATCATGATATTCTACCGAATTTTGTTATGTTGAAGCATTCCTTCAGAACACCTAAGGCAACGAGAATCTATCGTCGTGCAAGCAAGGCGTTATTGATAGAGAGGTTACAGCATACTCGTAAGCAGTTGGATTTTATTTCGAGGGAGTTACTACAGCTACATCTACGCCTCTCAAACTTCGTAAGTGAGGAATTATGGAATATCTTCGATCGTATTTCTTCAGTGCAAGCTAACAGCGTTCTAGATCAGGTGAGGGACAGACATATTTCCAAATATGATAGGTTATGTCAGTTGCAGAAATCTCAAGCCATTAGACTTGATGCTAACAAGGTTGTCGTAAATTTGTCCAGCAACCCCCTAAGTGATACCCAACAGGCAGTTCTCGCTAAAGGTCTCAATTTTGCTGTAGCGCCTAGAAGAATTCCTATTGAAGAACTTATTACATCCGTAGAATCCTCAGTACATCACCTCACACCTGAAGAGGCCGAGGAAGCCAGGCAAGAATGTTCCCGAGTTCTCAAGACAGCTAAGCCACCTAACACCAACTTAAAACAAGGTGAAAGCCGGGCACTTAAAGATCTAAGGGACAATTCTGATATTATCGTTCTCCCCGCTGACAAGGGTAATGCGACAGTGGTATTGGATAAGGTTGATTATGATTCCAAGATCTCGTCTTTGTTATCAGATCCTGTATATAGGATTAATAGTCGTGATCCTACTACTCGCTACTCAAATGTCACCGTCAAATTGATCAAGCAATCATCTATTCCAGCGGATGCAGCGAAGACTCTCCTTCCAGGGGATGCTATTCCTCCGAGACTCTATGGTCTTCCTAAAATACATAAGGACGATGTTCCTCTTAGACCCATTGTTAGTACGATTGGTTCTCCTACATATGCCCTTTCCAAATACTTAGGTAGACTACTTCAGCCGCTTCTGGGTAACACGCCTTCGTACATTAAGGATTCCACACACTTCGTGGAAAAGTTAAAAGCTATAACACTTCAGCCGGGTGATATTCTAGTGAGTCTCGACGTGGTGTCTCTGTTTACGAGAGTACCTATTGATGGTGTTATGTCTCTCATTAATGGCCTTTTTCCTGAAGACATCACAAGACTTTTTTATCACTGCATGACCTCCTCCTACTTTCTATGGAATGGGAATTTTTATGAGCAGACTGATGGTGTGGCCATGGGTAGTCCTCTCTCTCCTGTTGTGGCTAATTTCTTCATGGAGAACTTTGAAGAGAAAGCTTTGTCGTCGGCTCCTTTCAAACCGAAGATCTGGTGGCGTTATGTGGATGACACGTTCGTTGTTTGGACGGAAGGTGAGGAAAATCTTAGCCATTTCCTGGATCACCTTAATCTCCAGCACCCTTCTATTTGTTTCACCATGGAAAAGGAATCTGACGGCAAAATACCTTTTTTAGATGTTCTCGTCACCAAGAAAGAGGATGGATCTTTAGGACACAGCGTTTTTCGTAAGCCAACACACACCAATAGATATCTCCACGCAAGTTCTCACCATCACCCTGCCCAGAAACATGGTATCCTTACAACTCTAACTACCAGGGCTAGGAGGATTTGTGAAGTGTCTTCTTTACAAGAAGAAATTAACACCCTGCGAACCACCTTTGAGAGCAACGGTTATAGCAAGGCTTTGATTTCTACGGTTCTGAAACCAACAAATAATAATAGGACGTCAGTTGAGAAAAGAGATGTAAGAGGAACTGCTTACCTTCCGTACATACATAACACAACGGATCGTATTGCTAAAATCCTACGTCGATACAACATACGGACTGTATTTGGAACTTCTGTTAAGATTAGGCAACTCCTGCGACCAACTAAGGACAGTTTGCCTAAATTGCAACAACCGGGTATCTACAGAGTTCCCTGTACTTGTGGCAAGGTTTACATCGGGCAGACTTCGAGAACAATATGCACTCGCATTAAGGAACATAATAGATGTATCAGGCTCATTCAACCTGATAAATCAGCTGTTGCCGATCATGCTTTAACACCTGGCCATGATGTCATGTTCCAAGGGGTGGATGTTCTTGCCCGTATAAAGCAATATCGTCCCAGAATCATCAGGGAGGCGGTTGAAATACGTAAACACCCAGATAATTTCAACCGCGACACCGGCTACAATCTCAGTGAATCCTGGCTACCTATTATCAGAACCCTGAGAAAGTAATTCACTGCTGCTTTCCGTTGTCCCTAACATGGGGCTATAATGGCGTCCATCTTTGGGCACCTTCTATATGTTCTTCGTTGCTTTCTCTTAGCAACATTGTCGTATTCCAGATTATTCCTGACGATGAAAGACATGGTTTCTTTCGAAACGCGTCGAATTGCAATATAATAAAACACGGCATAAGCCCAAAATTCAACATTATGAATAATAACACGGGCCGTGAAAGTCTAAATGACAATATTAGAAACCTCTATGGGGAGGATATTTTCCGACTGATGTCTAGATTCAGTAGGTTACGACGCAAGAAGGTGTGTCTAATCTCTTCACTCGCTTTTCTCCTAAGATGCCGGGATCATGATATTCTACCGAATTTTGTTATGTTGAAGCATTCCTTCAGAACACCTAAGGCAACGAGAATCTATCGTCGTGCAAGCAAGGCGTTATTGATAGAGAGGTTACAGCATACTCGTAAGCAGTTGGATTTTATTTCGAGGGAGTTACTACAGCTACATCTACGCCTCTCAAACTTCGTAAGTGAGGAATTATGGAATATCTTCGATCGTATTTCTTCAGTGCAAGCTAACAGCGTTCTAGATCAGGTGAGGGACAGACATATTTCCAAATATGATAGGTTATGTCAGTTGCAGAAATCTCAAGCCATTAGACTTGATGCTAACAAGGTTGTCGTAAATTTGTCCAGCAACCCCCTAAGTGATACCCAACAGGCAGTTCTCGCTAAAGGTCTCAATTTTGCTGTAGCGCCTAGAAGAATTCCTATTGAAGAACTTATTACATCCGTAGAATCCTCAGTACATCACCTCACACCTGAAGAGGCCGAGGAAGCCAGGCAAGAATGTTCCCGAGTTCTCAAGACAGCTAAGCCACCTAACACCAACTTAAAACAAGGTGAAAGCCGGGCACTTAAAGATCTAAGGGACAATTCTGATATTATCGTTCTCCCCGCTGACAAGGGTAATGCGACAGTGGTATTGGATAAGGTTGATTATGATTCCAAGATCTCGTCTTTGTTATCAGATCCTGTATATAGGATTAATAGTCGTGATCCTACTACTCGCTACTCAAATGTCACCGTCAAATTGATCAAGCAATCATCTATTCCAGCGGATGCAGCGAAGACTCTCCTTCCAGGGGATGCTATTCCTCCGAGACTCTATGGTCTTCCTAAAATACATAAGGACGATGTTCCTCTTAGACCCATTGTTAGTACGATTGGTTCTCCTACATATGCCCTTTCCAAATACTTAGGTAGACTACTTCAGCCGCTTCTGGGTAACACGCCTTCGTACATTAAGGATTCCACACACTTCGTGGAAAAGTTAAAAGCTATAACACTTCAGCCGGGTGATATTCTAGTGAGTCTCGACGTGGTGTCTCTGTTTACGAGAGTACCTATTGATGGTGTTATGTCTCTCATTAATGGCCTTTTTCCTGAAGACATCACAAGACTTTTTTATCACTGCATGACCTCCTCCTACTTTCTATGGAATGGGAATTTTTATGAGCAGACTGATGGTGTGGCCATGGGTAGTCCTCTCTCTCCTGTTGTGGCTAATTTCTTCATGGAGAACTTTGAAGAGAAAGCTTTGTCGTCGGCTCCTTTCAAACCGAAGATCTGGTGGCGTTATGTGGATGACACGTTCGTTGTTTGGACGGAAGGTGAGGAAAATCTTAGCCATTTCCTGGATCACCTTAATCTCCAGCACCCTTCTATTTGTTTCACCATGGAAAAGGAATCTGACGGCAAAATACCTTTTTTAGATGTTCTCGTCACCAAGAAAGAGGATGGATCTTTAGGACACAGCGTTTTTCGTAAGCCAACACACACCAATAGATATCTCCACGCAAGTTCTCACCATCACCCTGCCCAGAAACATGGTATCCTTACAACTCTAACTACCAGGGCTAGGAGGATTTGTGAAGTGTCTTCTTTACAAGAAGAAATTAACACCCTGCGAACCACCTTTGAGAGCAACGGTTATAGCAAGGCTTTGATTTCTACGGTTCTGAAACCAACAAATAATAATAGGACGTCAGTTGAGAAAAGAGATGTAAGAGGAACTGCTTACCTTCCGTACATACATAACACAACGGATCGTATTGCTAAAATCCTACGTCGATACAACATACGGACTGTATTTGGAACTTCTGTTAAGATTAGGCAACTCCTGCGACCAACTAAGGACAGTTTGCCTAAATTGCAACAACCGGGTATCTACAGAGTTCCCTGTACTTGTGGCAAGGTTTACATCGGGCAGACTTCGAGAACAATATGCACTCGCATTAAGGAACATAATAGATGTATCAGGCTCATTCAACCTGATAAATCAGCTGTTGCCGATCATGCTTTAACACCTGGCCATGATGTCATGTTCCAAGGGGTGGATGTTCTTGCCCGTATAAAGCAATATCGTCCCAGAATCATCAGGGAGGCGGTTGAAATACGTAAACACCCAGATAATTTCAACCGCGACACCGGCTACAATCTCAGTGAATCCTGGCTACCTATTATCAGAACCCTGAGAAAGTAATTCACTGCTGCTTTCCGTTGTCCCTAACATGGGGCTATAATGGCGTCCATCTTTGGGCACCTTCTATATGTTCTTCGTTGCTTTCTCTTAGCAACATTGTCGTATTCCAGATTATTCCTGACGATGAAAGACATGGTTTCTTTCGAAACGCGTCGAATTGCAATATAATAAAACACGGCATAAGCCCAAAATTCAACATTATGAATAATAACACGGGCCGTGAAAGTCTAAATGACAATATTAGAAACCTCTATGGGGAGGATATTTTCCGACTGATGTCTAGATTCAGTAGGTTACGACGCAAGAAGGTGTGTCTAATCTCTTCACTCGCTTTTCTCCTAAGATGCCGGGATCATGATATTCTACCGAATTTTGTTATGTTGAAGCATTCCTTCAGAACACCTAAGGCAACGAGAATCTATCGTCGTGCAAGCAAGGCGTTATTGATAGAGAGGTTACAGCATACTCGTAAGCAGTTGGATTTTATTTCGAGGGAGTTACTACAGCTACATCTACGCCTCTCAAACTTCGTAAGTGAGGAATTATGGAATATCTTCGATCGTATTTCTTCAGTGCAAGCTAACAGCGTTCTAGATCAGGTGAGGGACAGACATATTTCCAAATATGATAGGTTATGTCAGTTGCAGAAATCTCAAGCCATTAGACTTGATGCTAACAAGGTTGTCGTAAATTTGTCCAGCAACCCCCTAAGTGATACCCAACAGGCAGTTCTCGCTAAAGGTCTCAATTTTGCTGTAGCGCCTAGAAGAATTCCTATTGAAGAACTTATTACATCCGTAGAATCCTCAGTACATCACCTCACACCTGAAGAGGCCGAGGAAGCCAGGCAAGAATGTTCCCGAGTTCTCAAGACAGCTAAGCCACCTAACACCAACTTAAAACAAGGTGAAAGCCGGGCACTTAAAGATCTAAGGGACAATTCTGATATTATCGTTCTCCCCGCTGACAAGGGTAATGCGACAGTGGTATTGGATAAGGTTGATTATGATTCCAAGATCTCGTCTTTGTTATCAGATCCTGTATATAGGATTAATAGTCGTGATCCTACTACTCGCTACTCAAATGTCACCGTCAAATTGATCAAGCAATCATCTATTCCAGCGGATGCAGCGAAGACTCTCCTTCCAGGGGATGCTATTCCTCCGAGACTCTATGGTCTTCCTAAAATACATAAGGACGATGTTCCTCTTAGACCCATTGTTAGTACGATTGGTTCTCCTACATATGCCCTTTCCAAATACTTAGGTAGACTACTTCAGCCGCTTCTGGGTAACACGCCTTCGTACATTAAGGATTCCACACACTTCGTGGAAAAGTTAAAAGCTATAACACTTCAGCCGGGTGATATTCTAGTGAGTCTCGACGTGGTGTCTCTGTTTACGAGAGTACCTATTGATGGTGTTATGTCTCTCATTAATGGCCTTTTTCCTGAAGACATCACAAGACTTTTTTATCACTGCATGACCTCCTCCTACTTTCTATGGAATGGGAATTTTTATGAGCAGACTGATGGTGTGGCCATGGGTAGTCCTCTCTCTCCTGTTGTGGCTAATTTCTTCATGGAGAACTTTGAAGAGAAAGCTTTGTCGTCGGCTCCTTTCAAACCGAAGATCTGGTGGCGTTATGTGGATGACACGTTCGTTGTTTGGACGGAAGGTGAGGAAAATCTTAGCCATTTCCTGGATCACCTTAATCTCCAGCACCCTTCTATTTGTTTCACCATGGAAAAGGAATCTGACGGCAAAATACCTTTTTTAGATGTTCTCGTCACCAAGAAAGAGGATGGATCTTTAGGACACAGCGTTTTTCGTAAGCCAACACACACCAATAGATATCTCCACGCAAGTTCTCACCATCACCCTGCCCAGAAACATGGTATCCTTACAACTCTAACTACCAGGGCTAGGAGGATTTGTGAAGTGTCTTCTTTACAAGAAGAAATTAACACCCTGCGAACCACCTTTGAGAGCAACGGTTATAGCAAGGCTTTGATTTCTACGGTTCTGAAACCAACAAATAATAATAGGACGTCAGTTGAGAAAAGAGATGTAAGAGGAACTGCTTACCTTCCGTACATACATAACACAACGGATCGTATTGCTAAAATCCTACGTCGATACAACATACGGACTGTATTTGGAACTTCTGTTAAGATTAGGCAACTCCTGCGACCAACTAAGGACAGTTTGCCTAAATTGCAACAACCGGGTATCTACAGAGTTCCCTGTACTTGTGGCAAGGTTTACATCGGGCAGACTTCGAGAACAATATGCACTCGCATTAAGGAACATAATAGATGTATCAGGCTCATTCAACCTGATAAATCAGCTGTTGCCGATCATGCTTTAACACCTGGCCATGATGTCATGTTCCAAGGGGTGGATGTTCTTGCCCGTATAAAGCAATATCGTCCCAGAATCATCAGGGAGGCGGTTGAAATACGTAAACACCCAGATAATTTCAACCGCGACACCGGCTACAATCTCAGTGAATCCTGGCTACCTATTATCAGAACCCTGAGAAAGTAATTCACTGCTGCTTTCCGTTGTCCCTAACATGGGGCTATAATGGCGTCCATCTTTGGGCACCTTCTATATGTTCTTCGTTGCTTTCTCTTAGCAACATTGTCGTATTCCAGATTATTCCTGACGATGAAAGACATGGTTTCTTTCGAAACGCGTCGAATTGCAATATAATAAAACACGGCATAAGCCCAAAATTCAACATTATGAATAATAACACGGGCCGTGAAAGTCTAAATGACAATATTAGAAACCTCTATGGGGAGGATATTTTCCGACTGATGTCTAGATTCAGTAGGTTACGACGCAAGAAGGTGTGTCTAATCTCTTCACTCGCTTTTCTCCTAAGATGCCGGGATCATGATATTCTACCGAATTTTGTTATGTTGAAGCATTCCTTCAGAACACCTAAGGCAACGAGAATCTATCGTCGTGCAAGCAAGGCGTTATTGATAGAGAGGTTACAGCATACTCGTAAGCAGTTGGATTTTATTTCGAGGGAGTTACTACAGCTACATCTACGCCTCTCAAACTTCGTAAGTGAGGAATTATGGAATATCTTCGATCGTATTTCTTCAGTGCAAGCTAACAGCGTTCTAGATCAGGTGAGGGACAGACATATTTCCAAATATGATAGGTTATGTCAGTTGCAGAAATCTCAAGCCATTAGACTTGATGCTAACAAGGTTGTCGTAAATTTGTCCAGCAACCCCCTAAGTGATACCCAACAGGCAGTTCTCGCTAAAGGTCTCAATTTTGCTGTAGCGCCTAGAAGAATTCCTATTGAAGAACTTATTACATCCGTAGAATCCTCAGTACATCACCTCACACCTGAAGAGGCCGAGGAAGCCAGGCAAGAATGTTCCCGAGTTCTCAAGACAGCTAAGCCACCTAACACCAACTTAAAACAAGGTGAAAGCCGGGCACTTAAAGATCTAAGGGACAATTCTGATATTATCGTTCTCCCCGCTGACAAGGGTAATGCGACAGTGGTATTGGATAAGGTTGATTATGATTCCAAGATCTCGTCTTTGTTATCAGATCCTGTATATAGGATTAATAGTCGTGATCCTACTACTCGCTACTCAAATGTCACCGTCAAATTGATCAAGCAATCATCTATTCCAGCGGATGCAGCGAAGACTCTCCTTCCAGGGGATGCTATTCCTCCGAGACTCTATGGTCTTCCTAAAATACATAAGGACGATGTTCCTCTTAGACCCATTGTTAGTACGATTGGTTCTCCTACATATGCCCTTTCCAAATACTTAGGTAGACTACTTCAGCCGCTTCTGGGTAACACGCCTTCGTACATTAAGGATTCCACACACTTCGTGGAAAAGTTAAAAGCTATAACACTTCAGCCGGGTGATATTCTAGTGAGTCTCGACGTGGTGTCTCTGTTTACGAGAGTACCTATTGATGGTGTTATGTCTCTCATTAATGGCCTTTTTCCTGAAGACATCACAAGACTTTTTTATCACTGCATGACCTCCTCCTACTTTCTATGGAATGGGAATTTTTATGAGCAGACTGATGGTGTGGCCATGGGTAGTCCTCTCTCTCCTGTTGTGGCTAATTTCTTCATGGAGAACTTTGAAGAGAAAGCTTTGTCGTCGGCTCCTTTCAAACCGAAGATCTGGTGGCGTTATGTGGATGACACGTTCGTTGTTTGGACGGAAGGTGAGGAAAATCTTAGCCATTTCCTGGATCACCTTAATCTCCAGCACCCTTCTATTTGTTTCACCATGGAAAAGGAATCTGACGGCAAAATACCTTTTTTAGATGTTCTCGTCACCAAGAAAGAGGATGGATCTTTAGGACACAGCGTTTTTCGTAAGCCAACACACACCAATAGATATCTCCACGCAAGTTCTCACCATCACCCTGCCCAGAAACATGGTATCCTTACAACTCTAACTACCAGGGCTAGGAGGATTTGTGAAGTGTCTTCTTTACAAGAAGAAATTAACACCCTGCGAACCACCTTTGAGAGCAACGGTTATAGCAAGGCTTTGATTTCTACGGTTCTGAAACCAACAAATAATAATAGGACGTCAGTTGAGAAAAGAGATGTAAGAGGAACTGCTTACCTTCCGTACATACATAACACAACGGATCGTATTGCTAAAATCCTACGTCGATACAACATACGGACTGTATTTGGAACTTCTGTTAAGATTAGGCAACTCCTGCGACCAACTAAGGACAGTTTGCCTAAATTGCAACATCCGGGTATCTACAGAGTTCCCTGTACTTGTGGCAAGGTTTACATCGGGCAGACTTCGAGAACAATATGCACTCGCATTAAGGAACATAATAGATGTATCAGGCTCATTCAACCTGATAAATCAGCTGTTGCCGATCATGCTTTAACACCTGGCCATGATGTCATGTTCCAAGGGGTGGATGTTCTTGCCCGTATAAAGCAATATCGTCCCAGAATCATCAGGGAGGCGGTTGAAATACGTAAACACCCAGATAATTTCAACCGCGACACCGGCTACAATCTCAGTGAATCCTGGCTACCTATTATCAGAACCCTGAGAAAGTAATTCACTGCTGCTTTCCGTTGTCCCTAACATGGGGCTATAATGGCGTCCATCTTTGGGCACCTTCTATATGTTCTTCGTTGCTTTCTCTTAGCAACATTGTCGTATTCCAGATTATTCCTGACGATGAAAGACATGGTTTCTTTCGAAACGCGTCGAATTGCAATATAATAAAACACGGCATAAGCCCAAAATTCAACATTATGAATAATAACACGGGCCGTGAAAGTCTAAATGACAATATTAGAAACCTCTATGGGGAGGATATTTTCCGACTGATGTCTAGATTCAGTAGGTTACGACGCAAGAAGGTGTGTCTAATCTCTTCACTCGCTTTTCTCCTAAGATGCCGGGATCATGATATTCTACCGAATTTTGTTATGTTGAAGCATTCCTTCAGAACACCTAAGGCAACGAGAATCTATCGTCGTGCAAGCAAGGCGTTATTGATAGAGAGGTTACAGCATACTCGTAAGCAGTTGGATTTTATTTCGAGGGAGTTACTACAGCTACATCTACGCCTCTCAAACTTCGTAAGTGAGGAATTATGGAATATCTTCGATCGTATTTCTTCAGTGCAAGCTAACAGCGTTCTAGATCAGGTGAGGGACAGACATATTTCCAAATATGATAGGTTATGTCAGTTGCAGAAATCTCAAGCCATTAGACTTGATGCTAACAAGGTTGTCGTAAATTTGTCCAGCAACCCCCTAAGTGATACCCAACAGGCAGTTCTCGCTAAAGGTCTCAATTTTGCTGTAGCGCCTAGAAGAATTCCTATTGAAGAACTTATTACATCCGTAGAATCCTCAGTACATCACCTCACACCTGAAGAGGCCGAGGAAGCCAGGCAAGAATGTTCCCGAGTTCTCAAGACAGCTAAGCCACCTAACACCAACTTAAAACAAGGTGAAAGCCGGGCACTTAAAGATCTAAGGGACAATTCTGATATTATCGTTCTCCCCGCTGACAAGGGTAATGCGACAGTGGTATTGGATAAGGTTGATTATGATTCCAAGATCTCGTCTTTGTTATCAGATCCTGTATATAGGATTAATAGTCGTGATCCTACTACTCGCTACTCAAATGTCACCGTCAAATTGATCAAGCAATCATCTATTCCAGCGGATGCAGCGAAGACTCTCCTTCCAGGGGATGCTATTCCTCCGAGACTCTATGGTCTTCCTAAAATACATAAGGACGATGTTCCTCTTAGACCCATTGTTAGTACGATTGGTTCTCCTACATATGCCCTTTCCAAATACTTAGGTAGACTACTTCAGCCGCTTCTGGGTAACACGCCTTCGTACATTAAGGATTCCACACACTTCGTGGAAAAGTTAAAAGCTATAACACTTCAGCCGGGTGATATTCTAGTGAGTCTCGACGTGGTGTCTCTGTTTACGAGAGTACCTATTGATGGTGTTATGTCTCTCATTAATGGCCTTTTTCCTGAAGACATCACAAGACTTTTTTATCACTGCATGACCTCCTCCTACTTTCTATGGAATGGGAATTTTTATGAGCAGACTGATGGTGTGGCCATGGGTAGTCCTCTCTCTCCTGTTGTGGCTAATTTCTTCATGGAGAACTTTGAAGAGAAAGCTTTGTCGTCGGCTCCTTTCAAACCGAAGATCTGGTGGCGTTATGTGGATGACACGTTCGTTGTTTGGACGGAAGGTGAGGAAAATCTTAGCCATTTCCTGGATCACCTTAATCTCCAGCACCCTTCTATTTGTTTCACCATGGAAAAGGAATCTGACGGCAAAATACCTTTTTTAGATGTTCTCGTCACCAAGAAAGAGGATGGATCTTTAGGACACAGCGTTTTTCGTAAGCCAACACACACCAATAGATATCTCCACGCAAGTTCTCACCATCACCCTGCCCAGAAACATGGTATCCTTACAACTCTAACTACCAGGGCTAGGAGGATTTGTGAAGTGTCTTCTTTACAAGAAGAAATTAACACCCTGCGAACCACCTTTGAGAGCAACGGTTATAGCAAGGCTTTGATTTCTACGGTTCTGAAACCAACAAATAATAATAGGACGTCAGTTGAGAAAAGAGATGTAAGAGGAACTGCTTACCTTCCGTACATACATAACACAACGGATCGTATTGCTAAAATCCTACGTCGATACAACATACGGACTGTATTTGGAACTTCTGTTAAGATTAGGCAACTCCTGCGACCAACTAAGGACAGTTTGCCTAAATTGCAACATCCGGGTATCTACAGAGTTCCCTGTACTTGTGGCAAGGTTTACATCGGGCAGACTTCGAGAACAATATGCACTCGCATTAAGGAACATAATAGATGTATCAGGCTCATTCAACCTGATAAATCAGCTGTTGCCGATCATGCTTTAACACCTGGCCATGATGTCATGTTCCAAGGGGTGGATGTTCTTGCCCGTATAAAGCAATATCGTCCCAGAATCATCAGGGAGGCGGTTGAAATACGTAAACACCCAGATAATTTCAACCGCGACACCGGCTACAATCTCAGTGAATCCTGGCTACCTATTATCAGAACCCTGAGAAAGTAATTCACTGCTGCTTTCCGTTGTCCCTAACATGGGGCTATAATGGCGTCCATCTTTGGGCACCTTCTATATGTTCTTCGTTGCTTTCTCTTAGCAACATTGTCGTATTCCAGATTATTCCTGACGATGAAAGACATGGTTTCTTTCGAAACGCGTCGAATTGCAATATAATAAAGCACGGCATAAGCCCAAAATTCAACATTATGAATAATAACACGGGCCGTGAAAGTCTAAATGACAATATTAGAAACCTCTATGGGGAGGATATTTTCCGACTGATGTCTAGATTCAGTAGGTTACGACGCAAGAAGGTGTGTCTAATCTCTTCACTCGCTTTTCTCCTAAGATGCCGGGATCATGATATTCTACCGAATTTTGTTATGTTGAAGCATTCCTTCAGAACACCTAAGGCAACGAGAATCTATCGTCGTGCAAGCAAGGCGTTATTGATAGAGAGGTTACAGCATACTCGTAAGCAGTTGGATTTTATTTCGAGGGAGTTACTACAGCTACATCTACGCCTCTCAAACTTCGTAAGTGAGGAATTATGGAATATCTTCGATCGTATTTCTTCAGTGCAAGCTAACAGCGTTCTAGATCAGGTGAGGGACAGACATATTTCCAAATATGATAGGTTATGTCAGTTGCAGAAATCTCAAGCCATTAGACTTGATGCTAACAAGGTTGTCGTAAATTTGTCCAGCAACCCCCTAAGTGATACCCAACAGGCAGTTCTCGCTAAAGGTCTCAATTTTGCTGTAGCGCCTAGAAGAATTCCTATTGAAGAACTTATTACATCCGTAGAATCCTCAGTACATCACCTCACACCTGAAGAGGCCGAGGAAGCCAGGCAAGAATGTTCCCGAGTTCTCAAGACAGCTAAGCCACCTAACACCAACTTAAAACAAGGTGAAAGCCGGGCACTTAAAGATCTAAGGGACAATTCTGATATTATCGTTCTCCCCGCTGACAAGGGTAATGCGACAGTGGTATTGGATAAGGTTGATTATGATTCCAAGATCTCGTCTTTGTTATCAGATCCTGTATATAGGATTAATAGTCGTGATCCTACTACTCGCTACTCAAATGTCACCGTCAAATTGATCAAGCAATCATCTATTCCAGCGGATGCAGCGAAGACTCTCCTTCCAGGGGATGCTATTCCTCCGAGACTCTATGGTCTTCCTAAAATACATAAGGACGATGTTCCTCTTAGACCCATTGTTAGTACGATTGGTTCTCCTACATATGCCCTTTCCAAATACTTAGGTAGACTACTTCAGCCGCTTCTGGGTAACACGCCTTCGTACATTAAGGATTCCACACACTTCGTGGAAAAGTTAAAAGCTATAACACTTCAGCCGGGTGATATTCTAGTGAGTCTCGACGTGGTGTCTCTGTTTACGAGAGTACCTATTGATGGTGTTATGTCTCTCATTAATGGCCTTTTTCCTGAAGACATCACAAGACTTTTTTATCACTGCATGACCTCCTCCTACTTTCTATGGAATGGGAATTTTTATGAGCAGACTGATGGTGTGGCCATGGGTAGTCCTCTCTCTCCTGTTGTGGCTAATTTCTTCATGGAGAACTTTGAAGAGAAAGCTTTGTCGTCGGCTCCTTTCAAACCGAAGATCTGGTGGCGTTATGTGGATGACACGTTCGTTGTTTGGACGGAAGGTGAGGAAAATCTTAGCCATTTCCTGGATCACCTTAATCTCCAGCACCCTTCTATTTGTTTCACCATGGAAAAGGAATCTGACGGCAAAATACCTTTTTTAGATGTTCTCGTCACCAAGAAAGAGGATGGATCTTTAGGACACAGCGTTTTTCGTAAGCCAACACACACCAATAGATATCTCCACGCAAGTTCTCACCATCACCCTGCCCAGAAACATGGTATCCTTACAACTCTAACTACCAGGGCTAGGAGGATTTGTGAAGTGTCTTCTTTACAAGAAGAAATTAACACCCTGCGAACCACCTTTGAGAGCAACGGTTATAGCAAGGCTTTGATTTCTACGGTTCTGAAACCAACAAATAATAATAGGACGTCAGTTGAGAAAAGAGATGTAAGAGGAACTGCTTACCTTCCGTACATACATAACACAACGGATCGTATTGCTAAAATCCTACGTCGATACAACATACGGACTGTATTTGGAACTTCTGTTAAGATTAGGCAACTCCTGCGACCAACTAAGGACAGTTTGCCTAAATTGCAACAACCGGGTATCTACAGAGTTCCCTGTACTTGTGGCAAGGTTTACATCGGGCAGACTTCGAGAACAATATGCACTCGCATTAAGGAACATAATAGATGTATCAGGCTCATTCAACCTGATAAATCAGCTGTTGCCGATCATGCTTTAACACCTGGCCATGATGTCATGTTCCAAGGGGTGGATGTTCTTGCCCGTATAAAGCAATATCGTCCCAGAATCATCAGGGAGGCGGTTGAAATACGTAAACACCCAGATAATTTCAACCGCGACACCGGCTACAATCTCAGTGAATCCTGGCTACCTATTATCAGAACCCTGAGAAAGTAATTCACTGCTGCTTTCCGTTGTCCCTAACATGGGGCTATAATGGCGTCCATCTTTGGGCACCTTCTATATGTTCTTCGTTGCTTTCTCTTAGCAACATTGTCGTATTCCAGATTATTCCTGACGATGAAAGACATGGTTTCTTTCGAAACGCGTCGAATTGCAATATAATAAAACACGGCATAAGCCCAAAATTCAACATTGTGAATAATAACACGGGCCGTGAAAGTCTAAATGACAATATTAGAAACCTCTATGGGGAGGATATTTTCCGACTGATGTCTAGATTCAGTAGGTTACGACGCAAGAAGGTGTGTCTAATCTCTTCACTCGCTTTTCTCCTAAGATGCCGGGATCATGATATTCTACCGAATTTTGTTATGTTGAAGCATTCCTTCAGAACACCTAAGGCAACGAGAATCTATCGTCGTGCAAGCAAGGCGTTATTGATAGAGAGGTTACAGCATACTCGTAAGCAGTTGGATTTTATTTCGAGGGAGTTACTACAGCTACATCTACGCCTCTCAAACTTCGTAAGTGAGGAATTATGGAATATCTTCGATCGTATTTCTTCAGTGCAAGCTAACAGCGTTCTAGATCAGGTGAGGGACAGACATATTTCCAAATATGATAGGTTATGTCAGTTGCAGAAATCTCAAGCCATTAGACTTGATGCTAACAAGGTTGTCGTAAATTTGTCCAGCAACCCCCTAAGTGATACCCAACAGGCAGTTCTCGCTAAAGGTCTCAATTTTGCTGTAGCGCCTAGAAGAATTCCTATTGAAGAACTTATTACATCCGTAGAATCCTCAGTACATCACCTCACACCTGAAGAGGCCGAGGAAGCCAGGCAAGAATGTTCCCGAGTTCTCAAGACAGCTAAGCCACCTAACACCAACTTAAAACAAGGTGAAAGCCGGGCACTTAAAGATCTAAGGGACAATTCTGATATTATCGTTCTCCCCGCTGACAAGGGTAATGCGACAGTGGTATTGGATAAGGTTGATTATGATTCCAAGATCTCGTCTTTGTTATCAGATCCTGTATATAGGATTAATAGTCGTGATCCTACTACTCGCTACTCAAATGTCACCGTCAAATTGATCAAGCAATCATCTATTCCAGCGGATGCAGCGAAGACTCTCCTTCCAGGGGATGCTATTCCTCCGAGACTCTATGGTCTTCCTAAAATACATAAGGACGATGTTCCTCTTAGACCCATTGTTAGTACGATTGGTTCTCCTACATATGCCCTTTCCAAATACTTAGGTAGACTACTTCAGCCGCTTCTGGGTAACACGCCTTCGTACATTAAGGATTCCACACACTTCGTGGAAAAGTTAAAAGCTATAACACTTCAGCCGGGTGATATTCTAGTGAGTCTCGACGTGGTGTCTCTGTTTACGAGAGTACCTATTGATGGTGTTATGTCTCTCATTAATGGCCTTTTTCCTGAAGACATCACAAGACTTTTTTATCACTGCATGACCTCCTCCTACTTTCTATGGAATGGGAATTTTTATGAGCAGACTGATGGTGTGGCCATGGGTAGTCCTCTCTCTCCTGTTGTGGCTAATTTCTTCATGGAGAACTTTGAAGAGAAAGCTTTGTCGTCGGCTCCTTTCAAACCGAAGATCTGGTGGCGTTATGTGGATGACACGTTCGTTGTTTGGACGGAAGGTGAGGAAAATCTTAGCCATTTCCTGGATCACCTTAATCTCCAGCACCCTTCTATTTGTTTCACCATGGAAAAGGAATCTGACGGCAAAATACCTTTTTTAGATGTTCTCGTCACCAAGAAAGAGGATGGATCTTTAGGACACAGCGTTTTTCGTAAGCCAACACACACCAATAGATATCTCCACGCAAGTTCTCACCATCACCCTGCCCAGAAACATGGTATCCTTACAACTCTAACTACCAGGGCTAGGAGGATTTGTGAAGTGTCTTCTTTACAAGAAGAAATTAACACCCTGCGAACCACCTTTGAGGGCAACGGTTATAGCAAGGCTTTGATTTCTACGGTTCTGAAACCAACAAATAATAATAGGACGTCAGTTGAGAAAAGAGATGTAAGAGGAACTGCTTACCTTCCGTACATACATAACACAACGGATCGTATTGCTAAAATCCTACGTCGATACAACATACGGACTGTATTTGGAACTTCTGTTAAGATTAGGCAACTCCTGCGACCAACTAAGGACAGTTTGCCTAAATTGCAACAACCGGGTATCTACAGAGTTCCCTGTACTTGTGGCAAGGTTTACATCGGGCAGACTTCGAGAACAATATGCACTCGCATTAAGGAACATAATAGATGTATCAGGCTCATTCAACCTGATAAATCAGCTGTTGCCGATCATGCTTTAACACCTGGCCATGATGTCATGTTCCAAGGGGTGGATGTTCTTGCCCGTATAAAGCAATATCGTCCCAGAATCATCAGGGAGGCGGTTGAAATACGTAAACACCCAGATAATTTCAACCGCGACACCGGCTACAATCTCAGTGAATCCTGGCTACCTATTATCAGAACCCTGAGAAAGTAATTCACTGCTGCTTTCCGTTGTCCCTAACATGGGGCTATAATGGCGTCCATCTTTGGGCACCTTCTATATGTTCTTCGTTGCTTTCTCTTAGCAACATTGTCGTATTCCAGATTATTCCTGACGATGAAAGACATGGTTTCTTTCGAAACGCGTCGAATTGCAATATAATAAAACACGGCATAAGCCCAAAATTCAACATTATGAATAATAACACGGGCCGTGAAAGTCTAAATGACAATATTAGAAACCTCTATGGGGAGGATATTTTCCGACTGATGTCTAGATTCAGTAGGTTACGACGCAAGAAGGTGTGTCTAATCTCTTCACTCGCTTTTCTCCTAAGATGCCGGGATCATGATATTCTACCGAATTTTGTTATGTTGAAGCATTCCTTCAGAACACCTAAGGCAACGAGAATCTATCGTCGTGCAAGCAAGGCGTTATTGATAGAGAGGTTACAGCATACTCGTAAGCAGTTGGATTTTATTTCGAGGGAGTTACTACAGCTACATCTACGCCTCTCAAACTTCGTAAGTGAGGAATTATGGAATATCTTCGATCGTATTTCTTCAGTGCAAGCTAACAGCGTTCTAGATCAGGTGAGGGACAGACATATTTCCAAATATGATAGGTTATGTCAGTTGCAGAAATCTCAAGCCATTAGACTTGATGCTAACAAGGTTGTCGTAAATTTGTCCAGCAACCCCCTAAGTGATACCCAACAGGCAGTTCTCGCTAAAGGTCTCAATTTTGCTGTAGCGCCTAGAAGAATTCCTATTGAAGAACTTATTACATCCGTAGAATCCTCAGTACATCACCTCACACCTGAAGAGGCCGAGGAAGCCAGGCAAGAATGTTCCCGAGTTCTCAAGACAGCTAAGCCACCTAACACCAACTTAAAACAAGGTGAAAGCCGGGCACTTAAAGATCTAAGGGACAATTCTGATATTATCGTTCTCCCCGCTGACAAGGGTAATGCGACAGTGGTATTGGATAAGGTTGATTATGATTCCAAGATCTCGTCTTTGTTATCAGATCCTGTATATAGGATTAATAGTCGTGATCCTACTACTCGCTACTCAAATGTCACCGTCAAATTGATCAAGCAATCATCTATTCCAGCGGATGCAGCGAAGACTCTCCTTCCAGGGGATGCTATTCCTCCGAGACTCTATGGTCTTCCTAAAATACATAAGGACGATGTTCCTCTTAGACCCATTGTTAGTACGATTGGTTCTCCTACATATGCCCTTTCCAAATACTTAGGTAGACTACTTCAGCCGCTTCTGGGTAACACGCCTTCGTACATTAAGGATTCCACACACTTCGTGGAAAAGTTAAAAGCTATAACACTTCAGCCGGGTGATATTCTAGTGAGTCTCGACGTGGTGTCTCTGTTTACGAGAGTACCTATTGATGGTGTTATGTCTCTCATTAATGGCCTTTTTCCTGAAGACATCACAAGACTTTTTTATCACTGCATGACCTCCTCCTACTTTCTATGGAATGGGAATTTTTATGAGCAGACTGATGGTGTGGCCATGGGTAGTCCTCTCTCTCCTGTTGTGGCTAATTTCTTCATGGAGAACTTTGAAGAGAAAGCTTTGTCGTCGGCTCCTTTCAAACCGAAGATCTGGTGGCGTTATGTGGATGACACGTTCGTTGTTTGGACGGAAGGTGAGGAAAATCTTAGCCATTTCCTGGATCACCTTAATCTCCAGCACCCTTCTATTTGTTTCACCATGGAAAAGGAATCTGACGGCAAAATACCTTTTTTAGATGTTCTCGTCACCAAGAAAGAGGATGGATCTTTAGGACACAGCGTTTTTCGTAAGCCAACACACACCAATAGATATCTCCACGCAAGTTCTCACCATCACCCTGCCCAGAAACATGGTATCCTTACAACTCTAACTACCAGGGCTAGGAGGATTTGTGAAGTGTCTTCTTTACAAGAAGAAATTAACACCCTGCGAACCACCTTTGAGAGCAACGGTTATAGCAAGGCTTTGATTTCTACGGTTCTGAAACCAACAAATAATAATAGGACGTCAGTTGAGAAAAGAGATGTAAGAGGAACTGCTTACCTTCCGTACATACATAACACAACGGATCGTATTGCTAAAATCCTACGTCGATACAACATACGGACTGTATTTGGAACTTCTGTTAAGATTAGGCAACTCCTGCGACCAACTAAGGACAGTTTGCCTAAATTGCAACAACCGGGTATCTACAGAGTTCCCTGTACTTGTGGCAAGGTTTACATCGGGCAGACTTCGAGAACAATATGCACTCGCATTAAGGAACATAATAGATGTATCAGGCTCATTCAACCTGATAAATCAGCTGTTGCCGATCATGCTTTAACACCTGGCCATGATGTCATGTTCCAAGGGGTGGATGTTCTTGCCCGTATAAAGCAATATCGTCCCAGAATCATCAGGGAGGCGGTTGAAATACGTAAACACCCAGATAATTTCAACCGCGACACCGGCTACAATCTCAGTGAATCCTGGCTACCTATTATCAGAACCCTGAGAAAGTAATTCACTGCTGCTTTCCGTTGTCCCTAACATGGGGCTATAATGGCGTCCATCTTTGGGCACCTTCTATATGTTCTTCGTTGCTTTCTCTTAGCAACATTGTCGTATTCCAGATTATTCCTGACGATGAAAGACATGGTTTCTTTCGAAACGCGTCGAATTGCAATATAATAAAACACGGCATAAGCCCAAAATTCAACATTATGAATAATAACACGGGCCGTGAAAGTCTAAATGACAATATTAGAAACCTCTATGGGGAGGATATTTTCCGACTGATGTCTAGATTCAGTAGGTTACGACGCAAGAAGGTGTGTCTAATCTCTTCACTCGCTTTTCTCCTAAGATGCCGGGATCATGATATTCTACCGAATTTTGTTATGTTGAAGCATTCCTTCAGAACACCTAAGGCAACGAGAATCTATCGTCGTGCAAGCAAGGCGTTATTGATAGAGAGGTTACAGCATACTCGTAAGCAGTTGGATTTTATTTCGAGGGAGTTACTACAGCTACATCTACGCCTCTCAAACTTCGTAAGTGAGGAATTATGGAATATCTTCGATCGTATTTCTTCAGTGCAAGCTAACAGCGTTCTAGATCAGGTGAGGGACAGACATATTTCCAAATATGATAGGTTATGTCAGTTGCAGAAATCTCAAGCCATTAGACTTGATGCTAACAAGGTTGTCGTAAATTTGTCCAGCAACCCCCTAAGTGATACCCAACAGGCAGTTCTCGCTAAAGGTCTCAATTTTGCTGTAGCGCCTAGAAGAATTCCTATTGAAGAACTTATTACATCCGTAGAATCCTCAGTACATCACCTCACACCTGAAGAGGCCGAGGAAGCCAGGCAAGAATGTTCCCGAGTTCTCAAGACAGCTAAGCCACCTAACACCAACTTAAAACAAGGTGAAAGCCGGGCACTTAAAGATCTAAGGGACAATTCTGATATTATCGTTCTCCCCGCTGACAAGGGTAATGCGACAGTGGTATTGGATAAGGTTGATTATGATTCCAAGATCTCGTCTTTGTTATCAGATCCTGTATATAGGATTAATAGTCGTGATCCTACTACTCGCTACTCAAATGTCACCGTCAAATTGATCAAGCAATCATCTATTCCAGCGGATGCAGCGAAGACTCTCCTTCCAGGGGATGCTATTCCTCCGAGACTCTATGGTCTTCCTAAAATACATAAGGACGATGTTCCTCTTAGACCCATTGTTAGTACGATTGGTTCTCCTACATATGCCCTTTCCAAATACTTAGGTAGACTACTTCAGCCGCTTCTGGGTAACACGCCTTCGTACATTAAGGATTCCACACACTTCGTGGAAAAGTTAAAAGCTATAACACTTCAGCCGGGTGATATTCTAGTGAGTCTCGACGTGGTGTCTCTGTTTACGAGAGTACCTATTGATGGTGTTATGTCTCTCATTAATGGCCTTTTTCCTGAAGACATCACAAGACTTTTTTATCACTGCATGACCTCCTCCTACTTTCTATGGAATGGGAATTTTTATGAGCAGACTGATGGTGTGGCCATGGGTAGTCCTCTCTCTCCTGTTGTGGCTAATTTCTTCATGGAGAACTTTGAAGAGAAAGCTTTGTCGTCGGCTCCTTTCAAACCGAAGATCTGGTGGCGTTATGTGGATGACACGTTCGTTGTTTGGACGGAAGGTGAGGAAAATCTTAGCCATTTCCTGGATCACCTTAATCTCCAGCACCCTTCTATTTGTTTCACCATGGAAAAGGAATCTGACGGCAAAATACCTTTTTTAGATGTTCTCGTCACCAAGAAAGAGGATGGATCTTTAGGACACAGCGTTTTTCGTAAGCCAACACACACCAATAGATATCTCCACGCAAGTTCTCACCATCACCCTGCCCAGAAACATGGTATCCTTACAACTCTAACTACCAGGGCTAGGAGGATTTGTGAAGTGTCTTCTTTACAAGAAGAAATTAACACCCTGCGAACCACCTTTGAGAGCAACGGTTATAGCAAGGCTTTGATTTCTACGGTTCTGAAACCAACAAATAATAATAGGACGTCAGTTGAGAAAAGAGATGTAAGAGGAACTGCTTACCTTCCGTACATACATAACACAACGGATCGTATTGCTAAAATCCTACGTCGATACAACATACGGACTGTATTTGGAACTTCTGTTAAGATTAGGCAACTCCTGCGACCAACTAAGGACAGTTTGCCTAAATTGCAACAACCGGGTATCTACAGAGTTCCCTGTACTTGTGGCAAGGTTTACATCGGGCAGACTTCGAGAACAATATGCACTCGCATTAAGGAACATAATAGATGTATCAGGCTCATTCAACCTGATAAATCAGCTGTTGCCGATCATGCTTTAACACCTGGCCATGATGTCATGTTCCAAGGGGTGGATGTTCTTGCCCGTATAAAGCAATATCGTCCCAGAATCATCAGGGAGGCGGTTGAAATACGTAAACACCCAGATAATTTCAACCGCGACACCGGCTACAATCTCAGTGAATCCTGGCTACCTATTATCAGAACCCTGAGAAAGTAATTCACTGCTGCTTTCCGTTGTCCCTAACATGGGGCTATAATGGCGTCCATCTTTGGGCACCTTCTATATGTTCTTCGTTGCTTTCTCTTAGCAACATTGTCGTATTCCAGATTATTCCTGACGATGAAAGACATGGTTTCTTTCGAAACGCGTCGAATTGCAATATAATAAAACACGGCATAAGCCCAAAATTCAACATTATGAATAATAACACGGGCCGTGAAAGTCTAAATGACAATATTAGAAACCTCTATGGGGAGGATATTTTCCGACTGATGTCTAGATTCAGTAGGTTACGACGCAAGAAGGTGTGTCTAATCTCTTCACTCGCTTTTCTCCTAAGATGCCGGGATCATGATATTCTACCGAATTTTGTTATGTTGAAGCATTCCTTCAGAACACCTAAGGCAACGAGAATCTATCGTCGTGCAAGCAAGGCGTTATTGATAGAGAGGTTACAGCATACTCGTAAGCAGTTGGATTTTATTTCGAGGGAGTTACTACAGCTACATCTACGCCTCTCAAACTTCGTAAGTGAGGAATTATGGAATATCTTCGATCGTATTTCTTCAGTGCAAGCTAACAGCGTTCTAGATCAGGTGAGGGACAGACATATTTCCAAATATGATAGGTTATGTCAGTTGCAGAAATCTCAAGCCATTAGACTTGATGCTAACAAGGTTGTCGTAAATTTGTCCAGCAACCCCCTAAGTGATACCCAACAGGCAGTTCTCGCTAAAGGTCTCAATTTTGCTGTAGCGCCTAGAAGAATTCCTATTGAAGAACTTATTACATCCGTAGAATCCTCAGTACATCACCTCACACCTGAAGAGGCCGAGGAAGCCAGGCAAGAATGTTCCCGAGTTCTCAAGACAGCTAAGCCACCTAACACCAACTTAAAACAAGGTGAAAGCCGGGCACTTAAAGATCTAAGGGACAATTCTGATATTATCGTTCTCCCCGCTGACAAGGGTAATGCGACAGTGGTATTGGATAAGGTTGATTATGATTCCAAGATCTCGTCTTTGTTATCAGATCCTGTATATAGGATTAATAGTCGTGATCCTACTACTCGCTACTCAAATGTCACCGTCAAATTGATCAAGCAATCATCTATTCCAGCGGATGCAGCGAAGACTCTCCTTCCAGGGGATGCTATTCCTCCGAGACTCTATGGTCTTCCTAAAATACATAAGGACGATGTTCCTCTTAGACCCATTGTTAGTACGATTGGTTCTCCTACATATGCCCTTTCCAAATACTTAGGTAGACTACTTCAGCCGCTTCTGGGTAACACGCCTTCGTACATTAAGGATTCCACACACTTCGTGGAAAAGTTAAAAGCTATAACACTTCAGCCGGGTGATATTCTAGTGAGTCTCGACGTGGTGTCTCTGTTTACGAGAGTACCTATTGATGGTGTTATGTCTCTCATTAATGGCCTTTTTCCTGAAGACATCACAAGACTTTTTTATCACTGCATGACCTCCTCCTACTTTCTATGGAATGGGAATTTTTATGAGCAGACTGATGGTGTGGCCATGGGTAGTCCTCTCTCTCCTGTTGTGGCTAATTTCTTCATGGAGAACTTTGAAGAGAAAGCTTTGTCGTCGGCTCCTTTCAAACCGAAGATCTGGTGGCGTTATGTGGATGACACGTTCGTTGTTTGGACGGAAGGTGAGGAAAATCTTAGCCATTTCCTGGATCACCTTAATCTCCAGCACCCTTCTATTTGTTTCACCATGGAAAAGGAATCTGACGGCAAAATACCTTTTTTAGATGTTCTCGTCACCAAGAAAGAGGATGGATCTTTAGGACACAGCGTTTTTCGTAAGCCAACACACACCAATAGATATCTCCACGCAAGTTCTCACCATCACCCTGCCCAGAAACATGGTATCCTTACAACTCTAACTACCAGGGCTAGGAGGATTTGTGAAGTGTCTTCTTTACAAGAAGAAATTAACACCCTGCGAACCACCTTTGAGAGCAACGGTTATAGCAAGGCTTTGATTTCTACGGTTCTGAAACCAACAAATAATAATAGGACGTCAGTTGAGAAAAGAGATGTAAGAGGAACTGCTTACCTTCCGTACATACATAACACAACGGATCGTATTGCTAAAATCCTACGTCGATACAACATACGGACTGTATTTGGAACTTCTGTTAAGATTAGGCAACTCCTGCGACCAACTAAGGACAGTTTGCCTAAATTGCAACATCCGGGTATCTACAGAGTTCCCTGTACTTGTGGCAAGGTTTACATCGGGCAGACTTCGAGAACAATATGCACTCGCATTAAGGAACATAATAGATGTATCAGGCTCATTCAACCTGATAAATCAGCTGTTGCCGATCATGCTTTAACACCTGGCCATGATGTCATGTTCCAAGGGGTGGATGTTCTTGCCCGTATAAAGCAATATCGTCCCAGAATCATCAGGGAGGCGGTTGAAATACGTAAACACCCAGATAATTTCAACCGCGACACCGGCTACAATCTCAGTGAATCCTGGCTACCTATTATCAGAACCCTGAGAAAGTAATTCACTGCTGCTTTCCGTTGTCCCTAACATGGGGCTATAATGGCGTCCATCTTTGGGCACCTTCTATATGTTCTTCGTTGCTTTCTCTTAGCAACATTGTCGTATTCCAGATTATTCCTGACGATGAAAGACATGGTTTCTTTCGAAACGCGTCGAATTGCAATATAATAAAACACGGCATAAGCCCAAAATTCAACATTATGAATAATAACACGGGCCGTGAAAGTCTAAATGACAATATTAGAAACCTCTATGGGGAGGATATTTTCCGACTGATGTCTAGATTCAGTAGGTTACGACGCAAGAAGGTGTGTCTAATCTCTTCACTCGCTTTTCTCCTAAGATGCCGGGATCATGATATTCTACCGAATTTTGTTATGTTGAAGCATTCCTTCAGAACACCTAAGGCAACGAGAATCTATCGTCGTGCAAGCAAGGCGTTATTGATAGAGAGGTTACAGCATACTCGTAAGCAGTTGGATTTTATTTCGAGGGAGTTACTACAGCTACATCTACGCCTCTCAAACTTCGTAAGTGAGGAATTATGGAATATCTTCGATCGTATTTCTTCAGTGCAAGCTAACAGCGTTCTAGATCAGGTGAGGGACAGACATATTTCCAAATATGATAGGTTATGTCAGTTGCAGAAATCTCAAGCCATTAGACTTGATGCTAACAAGGTTGTCGTAAATTTGTCCAGCAACCCCCTAAGTGATACCCAACAGGCAGTTCTCGCTAAAGGTCTCAATTTTGCTGTAGCGCCTAGAAGAATTCCTATTGAAGAACTTATTACATCCGTAGAATCCTCAGTACATCACCTCACACCTGAAGAGGCCGAGGAAGCCAGGCAAGAATGTTCCCGAGTTCTCAAGACAGCTAAGCCACCTAACACCAACTTAAAACAAGGTGAAAGCCGGGCACTTAAAGATCTAAGGGACAATTCTGATATTATCGTTCTCCCCGCTGACAAGGGTAATGCGACAGTGGTATTGGATAAGGTTGATTATGATTCCAAGATCTCGTCTTTGTTATCAGATCCTGTATATAGGATTAATAGTCGTGATCCTACTACTCGCTACTCAAATGTCACCGTCAAATTGATCAAGCAATCATCTATTCCAGCGGATGCAGCGAAGACTCTCCTTCCAGGGGATGCTATTCCTCCGAGACTCTATGGTCTTCCTAAAATACATAAGGACGATGTTCCTCTTAGACCCATTGTTAGTACGATTGGTTCTCCTACATATGCCCTTTCCAAATACTTAGGTAGACTACTTCAGCCGCTTCTGGGTAACACGCCTTCGTACATTAAGGATTCCACACACTTCGTGGAAAAGTTAAAAGCTATAACACTTCAGCCGGGTGATATTCTAGTGAGTCTCGACGTGGTGTCTCTGTTTACGAGAGTACCTATTGATGGTGTTATGTCTCTCATTAATGGCCTTTTTCCTGAAGACATCACAAGACTTTTTTATCACTGCATGACCTCCTCCTACTTTCTATGGAATGGGAATTTTTATGAGCAGACTGATGGTGTGGCCATGGGTAGTCCTCTCTCTCCTGTTGTGGCTAATTTCTTCATGGAGAACTTTGAAGAGAAAGCTTTGTCGTCGGCTCCTTTCAAACCGAAGATCTGGTGGCGTTATGTGGATGACACGTTCGTTGTTTGGACGGAAGGTGAGGAAAATCTTAGCCATTTCCTGGATCACCTTAATCTCCAGCACCCTTCTATTTGTTTCACCATGGAAAAGGAATCTGACGGCAAAATACCTTTTTTAGATGTTCTCGTCACCAAGAAAGAGGATGGATCTTTAGGACACAGCGTTTTTCGTAAGCCAACACACACCAATAGATATCTCCACGCAAGTTCTCACCATCACCCTGCCCAGAAACATGGTATCCTTACAACTCTAACTACCAGGGCTAGGAGGATTTGTGAAGTGTCTTCTTTACAAGAAGAAATTAACACCCTGCGAACCACCTTTGAGAGCAACGGTTATAGCAAGGCTTTGATTTCTACGGTTCTGAAACCAACAAATAATAATAGGACGTCAGTTGAGAAAAGAGATGTAAGAGGAACTGCTTACCTTCCGTACATACATAACACAACGGATCGTATTGCTAAAATCCTACGTCGATACAACATACGGACTGTATTTGGAACTTCTGTTAAGATTAGGCAACTCCTGCGACCAACTAAGGACAGTTTGCCTAAATTGCAACATCCGGGTATCTACAGAGTTCCCTGTACTTGTGGCAAGGTTTACATCGGGCAGACTTCGAGAACAATATGCACTCGCATTAAGGAACATAATAGATGTATCAGGCTCATTCAACCTGATAAATCAGCTGTTGCCGATCATGCTTTAACACCTGGCCATGATGTCATGTTCCAAGGGGTGGATGTTCTTGCCCGTATAAAGCAATATCGTCCCAGAATCATCAGGGAGGCGGTTGAAATACGTAAACACCCAGATAATTTCAACCGCGACACCGGCTACAATCTCAGTGAATCCTGGCTACCTATTATCAGAACCCTGAGAAAGTAATTCACTGCTGCTTTCCGTTGTCCCTAACATGGGGCTATAATGGCGTCCATCTTTGGGCACCTTCTATATGTTCTTCGTTGCTTTCTCTTAGCAACATTGTCGTATTCCAGATTATTCCTGACGATGAAAGACATGGTTTCTTTCGAAACGCGTCGAATTGCAATATAATAAAGCACGGCATAAGCCCAAAATTCAACATTATGAATAATAACACGGGCCGTGAAAGTCTAAATGACAATATTAGAAACCTCTATGGGGAGGATATTTTCCGACTGATGTCTAGATTCAGTAGGTTACGACGCAAGAAGGTGTGTCTAATCTCTTCACTCGCTTTTCTCCTAAGATGCCGGGATCATGATATTCTACCGAATTTTGTTATGTTGAAGCATTCCTTCAGAACACCTAAGGCAACGAGAATCTATCGTCGTGCAAGCAAGGCGTTATTGATAGAGAGGTTACAGCATACTCGTAAGCAGTTGGATTTTATTTCGAGGGAGTTACTACAGCTACATCTACGCCTCTCAAACTTCGTAAGTGAGGAATTATGGAATATCTTCGATCGTATTTCTTCAGTGCAAGCTAACAGCGTTCTAGATCAGGTGAGGGACAGACATATTTCCAAATATGATAGGTTATGTCAGTTGCAGAAATCTCAAGCCATTAGACTTGATGCTAACAAGGTTGTCGTAAATTTGTCCAGCAACCCCCTAAGTGATACCCAACAGGCAGTTCTCGCTAAAGGTCTCAATTTTGCTGTAGCGCCTAGAAGAATTCCTATTGAAGAACTTATTACATCCGTAGAATCCTCAGTACATCACCTCACACCTGAAGAGGCCGAGGAAGCCAGGCAAGAATGTTCCCGAGTTCTCAAGACAGCTAAGCCACCTAACACCAACTTAAAACAAGGTGAAAGCCGGGCACTTAAAGATCTAAGGGACAATTCTGATATTATCGTTCTCCCCGCTGACAAGGGTAATGCGACAGTGGTATTGGATAAGGTTGATTATGATTCCAAGATCTCGTCTTTGTTATCAGATCCTGTATATAGGATTAATAGTCGTGATCCTACTACTCGCTACTCAAATGTCACCGTCAAATTGATCAAGCAATCATCTATTCCAGCGGATGCAGCGAAGACTCTCCTTCCAGGGGATGCTATTCCTCCGAGACTCTATGGTCTTCCTAAAATACATAAGGACGATGTTCCTCTTAGACCCATTGTTAGTACGATTGGTTCTCCTACATATGCCCTTTCCAAATACTTAGGTAGACTACTTCAGCCGCTTCTGGGTAACACGCCTTCGTACATTAAGGATTCCACACACTTCGTGGAAAAGTTAAAAGCTATAACACTTCAGCCGGGTGATATTCTAGTGAGTCTCGACGTGGTGTCTCTGTTTACGAGAGTACCTATTGATGGTGTTATGTCTATCATTAATGGCCTTTTTCCTGAAGACATCACAAGACTTTTTTATCACTGCATGACCTCCTCCTACTTTCTATGGAATGGGAATTTTTATGAGCAGACTGATGGTGTGGCCATGGGTAGTCCTCTCTCTCCTGTTGTGGCTAATTTCTTCATGGAGAACTTTGAAGAAAAAGCTTTGTCGTCGGCTCCTTTCAAACCGAAGATCTGGTGGCGTTATGTGGATGACACGTTCGTTGTTTGGACGGAAGGTGAGGAAAATCTTAGCCATTTCCTGGATCACCTTAATCTCCAGCACCCTTCTATTTGTTTCACCATGGAAAAGGAATCTGACGGCAAAATACCTTTTTTAGATGTTCTCGTCACCAAGAAAGAGGATGGAGCTTTAGGACACAGCGTTTTTCGTAAGCCAACACACACCAATAGATATCTCCACGCAAGTTCTCACCATCACCCTGCCCAGAAACATGGTATCCTTACAACTCTAACTACCAGGGCTAGGAGGATTTGTGAAGTGTCTTCTTTACAAGAAGAAATTAACACCCTGCGAACCACCTTTGAGAGCAACGGTTATAGCAAGGCTTTGATTTCTACGGTTCTGAAACCAACAAATAATAATAGGACGTCAGTTGAGAAAAGAGATGTAAGAGGAACTGCTTACCTTCCGTACATACATAACACAACGGATCGTATTGCTAAAATCCTACGTCGATACAACATACGGACTGTATTTGGAACTTCTGTTAAGATTAGGCAACTCCTGCGACCAACTAAGGACAGTTTGCCTAAATTGCAACAACCGGGTATCTACAGAGTTCCCTGTACTTGTGGCAAGGTTTACATCGGGCAGACTTCGAGAACAATATGCACTCGCATTAAGGAACATAATAGATGTATCAGGCTCATTCAACCTGATAAATCAGCTGTTGCCGATCATGCTTTAACACCTGGCCATGATGTCATGTTCCAAGGGGTGGATGTTCTTGCCCGTATAAAGCAATATCGTCCCAGAATCATCAGGGAGGCGGTTGAAATACGTAAACACCCAGATAATTTCAACCGCGACACCGGCTACAATCTCAGTGAATCCTGGCTACCTATTATCAGAACCCTGAGAAAGTAATTCACTGCTGCTTTCCGTTGTCCCTAACATGGGGCTATAATGGCGTCCATCTTTGGGCACCTTCTATATGTTCTTCGTTGCTTTCTCTTAGCAACATTGTCGTATTCCAGATTATTCCTGACGATGAAAGACATGGTTTCTTTCGAAACGCGTCGAATTGCAATATAATAAAACACGGCATAAGCCCAAAATTCAACATTATGAATAATAACACGGGCCGTGAAAGTCTAAATGACAATATTAGAAACCTCTATGGGGAGGATATTTTCCGACTGATGTCTAGATTCAGTAGGTTACGACGCAAGAAGGTGTGTCTAATCTCTTCACTCGCTTTTCTCCTAAGATGCCGGGATCATGATATTCTACCGAATTTTGTTATGTTGAAGCATTCCTTCAGAACACCTAAGGCAACGAGAATCTATCGTCGTGCAAGCAAGGCGTTATTGATAGAGAGGTTACAGCATACTCGTAAGCAGTTGGATTTTATTTCGAGGGAGTTACTACAGCTACATCTACGCCTCTCAAACTTCGTAAGTGAGGAATTATGGAATATCTTCGATCGTATTTCTTCAGTGCAAGCTAACAGCGTTCTAGATCAGGTGAGGGACAGACATATTTCCAAATATGATAGGTTATGTCAGTTGCAGAAATCTCAAGCCATTAGACTTGATGCTAACAAGGTTGTCGTAAATTTGTCCAGCAACCCCCTAAGTGATACCCAACAGGCAGTTCTCGCTAAAGGTCTCAATTTTGCTGTAGCGCCTAGAAGAATTCCTATTGAAGAACTTATTACATCCGTAGAATCCTCAGTACATCACCTCACACCTGAAGAGGCCGAGGAAGCCAGGCAAGAATGTTCCCGAGTTCTCAAGACAGCTAAGCCACCTAACACCAACTTAAAACAAGGTGAAAGCCGGGCACTTAAAGATCTAAGGGACAATTCTGATATTATCGTTCTCCCCGCTGACAAGGGTAATGCGACAGTGGTATTGGATAAGGTTGATTATGATTCCAAGATCTCGTCTTTGTTATCAGATCCTGTATATAGGATTAATAGTCGTGATCCTACTACTCGCTACTCAAATGTCACCGTCAAATTGATCAAGCAATCATCTATTCCAGCGGATGCAGCGAAGACTCTCCTTCCAGGGGATGCTATTCCTCCGAGACTCTATGGTCTTCCTAAAATACATAAGGACGATGTTCCTCTTAGACCCATTGTTAGTACGATTGGTTCTCCTACATATGCCCTTTCCAAATACTTAGGTAGACTACTTCAGCCGCTTCTGGGTAACACGCCTTCGTACATTAAGGATTCCACACACTTCGTGGAAAAGTTAAAAGCTATAACACTTCAGCCGGGTGATATTCTAGTGAGTCTCGACGTGGTGTCTCTGTTTACGAGAGTACCTATTGATGGTGTTATGTCTATCATTAATGGCCTTTTTCCTGAAGACATCACAAGACTTTTTTATCACTGCATGACCTCCTCCTACTTTCTATGGAATGGGAATTTTTATGAGCAGACTGATGGTGTGGCCATGGGTAGTCCTCTCTCTCCTGTTGTGGCTAATTTCTTCATGGAGAACTTTGAAGAGAAAGCTTTGTCGTCGGCTCCTTTCAAACCGAAGATCTGGTGGCGTTATGTGGATGACACGTTCGTTGTTTGGACGGAAGGTGAGGAAAATTTTAGCCATTTCCTGGATCACCTTAATCTCCAGCACCCTTCTATTTGTTTCACCATGGAAAAGGAATCTGACGGCAAAATACCTTTTTTAGATGTTCTCGTCACCAAGAAAGAGGATGGAGCTTTAGGACACAGCGTTTTTCGTAAGCCAACACACACCAATAGATATCTCCACGCAAGTTCTCACCATCACCCTGCCCAGAAACATGGTATCCTTACAACTCTAACTACCAGGGCTAGGAGGATTTGTGAAGTGTCTTCTTTACAAGAAGAAATTAACACCCTGCGAACCACCTTTGAGAGCAACGGTTATAGCAAGGCTTTGATTTCTACGGTTCTGAAACCAACAAATAATAATAGGACGTCAGTTGAGAAAAGAGATGTAAGAGGAACTGCTTACCTTCCGTACATACATAACACAACGGATCGTATTGCTAAAATCCTACGTCGATACAACATACGGACTGTATTTGGAACTTCTGTTAAGATTAGGCAACTCCTGCGACCAACTAAGGACAGTTTGCCTAAATTGCAACAACCGGGTATCTACAGAGTTCCCTGTACTTGTGGCAAGGTTTACATCGGGCAGACTTCGAGAACAATATGCACTCGCATTAAGGAACATAATAGATGTATCAGGCTCATTCAACCTGATAAATCAGCTGTTGCCGATCATGCTTTAACACCTGGCCATGATGTCATGTTCCAAGGGGTGGATGTTCTTGCCCGTATAAAGCAATATCGTCCCAGAATCATCAGGGAGGCGGTTGAAATACGTAAACACCCAGATAATTTCAACCGCGACACCGGCTACAATCTCAGTGAATCCTGGCTACCTATTATCAGAACCCTGAGAAAGTAATTCACTGCTGCTTTCCGTTGTCCCTAACATGGGGCTATAATGGCGTCCATCTTTGGGCACCTTCTATATGTTCTTCGTTGCTTTCTCTTAGCAACATTGTCGTATTCCAGATTATTCCTGACGATGAAAGACATGGTTTCTTTCGAAACGCGTCGAATTGCAATATAATAAAACACGGCATAAGCCCAAAATTCAACATTATGAATAATAACACGGGCCGTGAAAGTCTAAATGACAATATTAGAATTATGTCCATTTGTATCTGCTAGGGCACCGAAGCTGTAATGATGAACGTAATATGTGATTGAATTATTGTCTCCCCCACAAACCAACACACCTACACATGATCGCTAGATACGAACCGGAGGGAAACACGTTATACAAGGCACTTTCCACAAGACTCGCCCCACTCTTCGGTCTATGCTACACCCACCTTTTCATCTACGAGATTTTCACTTCTTCACCACACCTCACACGGGGATAACCACACACACCCACCGACGTTACCACCTTTTTTCCGAAGGGATCTAATACAAGAGCAGAAGAAACCAAGAGAAGAAAAGAAGAGAGAAAACGTATGAAGAAAGAAGCAGATGACCCTTCACACACACAAGACAAACTACCCCTACGGCCTAGTCTTCATCCCGTCATCGAGGACGATGACTAGCTCCGTCGAAGGAGTTGTTGCATCTGGGGGACGCACCATCATCCTCTTCTATCTACGACACACACATCTATCCCCAAACAAACGCCTTCGGAATACATTATAAAATTCTACTACACATCCAAGCCTAATACTTCTACAACAACCTCCAATATCCCCGCAAGTTGAACTTCATCGACCCCGGCCAGCACCTCACATCCTGAGAAATGTGCAATTGTGCACACTCAACACCCAAAAGGCTATAAAGCTGTAGAGGTGAGGTAACTCGGGGTCAGTCTTCCTTAGTGTTCCCTAGTGCCAAACCGCTGCCGAGCACCGCTTCGACGACCGCCGAAAGGTAAGTGTCTAGCGAACGTAACTCCTCACACAGACATCCACACTTTCACCCCCTAGTGCTTGGATTGTAATAAGCATCTGATTTATTAACTGCTCTGCCAATTCTAGGAGTACTTCAAGTCAGAAGTACTAATTAAACTCAGACATATTAGAAGCAACTGGTCTTTTAGTTTATTTCTTTAATTGTTAAGATCCTGCCCTTCATCCCTCGTCCCGGTAGGATCCAGGTGACACTCAGTTAATTGTTCCGTGACTTCCGCAGTCAGCCACTCGTCTACGTCACATTGCTTGTCTCGCTTGTAGAGCGAGCTGCCAGTCGCCCTCGTTAGCATTAATCATAATAGCAGCTCAGCTGTTTAGAGCCCTTAATCCCGATATCGCATCCTCGAACTACCCAATCAAACAGTACATTTGGGAGTTCTACTTTCGAGCCGCTTCCACGCTCTCGAACCAGTCCATAACCGACACCTCTTACACTCGAGACCCAAGCATTCCCCCAGCTACTCATATTTCATCCCCCCAATCATTACATTGTGGAGGGCACCCTCTCAGGTCCCCTACAATATACATAACAAGTCTTACATTACGTCTTATTAAACGCACAATCCTTCCTCAATACAATTTTTTCCTCGTCGAATTAAAATACTGCACGGAATTCAACACCCAATCGTGTTAATCCTCGTAACCATCTCAACATTACCACGCCAATTACATAATTTCAAGTCCGACATACAGTACATATTTCCACAATAACATTCCTTCAACTTATACATCAATATACCTCTCATCGTGCTTGAATTATATATTACGAGTTGTACTTTCGATACCATAATGCTTGTTATGAAAACCGGATCTAGATCCATATAGGCTTTCATATAGCCGTGGTAGGTTTTTCCGAGATCTTCGAAACTAGGAGTCGCCCAGGGTTCAAACCTCTACCAATCGAATCGGGGTCGGAAAAAACAATCGAAAAAAGGCTGTCTGTCTGTCTGTATGTATGTATGTATGTATGTATGTATGTATGTATGTATGTATGTATGTATGTAGGTAGGTAGGTACTGTGCCCGTTTCCCAGACCTCACGTCGGCCCGGAAATCAACGTGATCTTCAAGAAATGGTACATGTTCGTAACAAACAAATTAGGAGTCCCTGAAATATATATCCGGAAAAACTACCAAAAAATCAACTGCAAACACGGGCAGGCAATAGATCTAGTATCTCGGGTCGTTTAACGATATAGGTGAAAAAGGTTGCCTCAGATATATATTTGTTAAATAAAATAGGATAGTATCACTCAGTCAGGAAATGGAACAAGCTGCAGGAATAATTTAAGATAACTAAGATAAAATGGTCTCTTTTATTTAAGAGCGGACGAAACAAAATAAATAAATAAATAAATAAATAAATAAATGCACTCCTAGAATCAAATTGGTTTTATGCTTATGTTGGGATCAAGGATCCATAAGTCCTAGACTACCAATTTGATTGTCCTATATAATTTCTGTGGGGTAATATGAATCGAAGGTAATGTTCCAGTGTTCGGCGAGTAAGCTGAATAAAATTAAATACAATATTTTTTCGTTGCACTGCACTGTCACTGATTTCAGCTTTTGAAAGAATAAATTAAATTTGGCGTATCACATTATTCACTTCCCCATAAACACATATTTCTAAATACACTGAAAATTCACACATAAATTTAATTAATGTGAAGGATAATTATTGTTGGTTAAATACGAATTTAAACAATCGTAAAGACATAATTTACAAATATTTACAATTATCATCTGACATTGGAGCAGAGTAATGTGCAGATTATGTTGAGATAATCTCATATCAAATGAATATTCATCAAAAATACCATTATTATAAATAATATAATAATTATGATTATTATTATTATTCCGAATCCTGGACCATATTGTATTAATCTGATCATCAAATGCAAATACAATCATTGAATTCCAAAATATAAATTGTTATTAACAAATTATCATAAATTCCTTCCATAACATTATTATAATATTAGCGAAAATAAATAAATTAATTAATTAATTAATTAATCAAAGTAGAAAAGTTAATCAACAATTTAATTGGTTATAGATCAGCTATCCATAATTTAATTATGCATTCCTGATAATGCAAGGCCAGATTTGGCTGAATCCTAGAAATTAGTATAATTGTTTCATAAATTCGTATCAATAGCACTTCTATCACAGCATTTAATATTGCATTATTTTAATCGTCGAATAGGTTACGCATGCATCTAACAAATTACTAAATGAGGATTGTATTACACATACACATCCTTCAAACATCAAACGCACTATACTAGTAGAGAAATTCTTATTATCTCTCACTTCCAATCTTTAAATATTCATATTCTTCTTCTTCTTGGATAGGCCACATGACTCGCATCCATAATATTGCCACAAAATAAGACAACTTATTTAGTGTCCATAACATAATTAGAACTACATGCTTTCTTTTATCTGTGCTGTGCAAAATATATCATAATTCTAAAATGCCTGATACGACTCGAATCTGTCAGCATAATAATCCAGCGTATTATAATCACTAGGTTCGCTAACCAATAAATTATTATTATTATTATTATTATTATTATTATTATTATTATTATTAACTGATCTATAATGCATAAAAAATCATCTAATAAAGTCGTTTAATTAGATAAATACGATCAACTATCGCTGCCAAAAACTCGGAAATATCGTTCGCAATCGCATCAAAATTTAATTGTGTGAATATTCACAATTCAAAAAAAAAGTAATTTATCGAACAAGGCAAGAAATTCAAAGTTATTATGATCGAAGAAAAATGTGTGAAATGATATTAAATTAGCAAGATCTTATTCCTAAAAAGCTCTGTATGTTCGAAAAACAGGCATAATTTCAAAGTCATCTGAAAATAAAACAATCAATTAGTCATGGTTATGGTTTGTCATGGGGTTGCAATGAGTGTAGAATGGACTCACTGCCCGTGAATTTGGGGTTATGTCCCACGATGTCATGGTGTTCAAAGATGCCTAAATCTGCTGGATCGATGATGTAGAAATTTATAAAACGCCAGCATCACCATGTAGATATTAAGGTGTAATTGTATCTTCAAATCCTGGTGTCCATCCATGTTCGTAAATTTTCCCTTAAAGAATCTAAGCTGTCATCATGATCTTGACTGTATTGAAATTCATAATTGTTCCCACGAGGTTCATTGTGTGTGAAGTTAACATTCCAGAAAATTCAAGTTCCCAATATGTCATTTGACTGTTCGGCACTGTTCTATTGCATTTCCACATTCTGTAAATCTTGATGCTCTGTTGTAATAATAACAGTAATGTTCATCTAATTGTGTTCACTTCCTAATGTCTAGTAGAATAATACTCTTCTGAAACTAGTAGTTTTATCTCTTGTATAATGAAGTTGTGATTTTAGCATGACCAAACTGTGCTTACATGGGAAGTTGAACTGTTCGGCACTGTTCTGATGTGGTGTCAAATAATGTTAAATAAGTACTCATATTAACTCCATTGTCACACACGATTCACTGAGTTTAACATTCTGCAGTACACACGTTACCGGTTTTCGTGCAGTAAAACGAACTCACGTTCACATAAGAACAGACTATCCCCGACGCGCTAAGATACTTCACAACCACGATAAAGACAGGTGTGTGAGTTTCAAACGTGTATATGCCTCGGATGAAATACTGCCAGTCAACTGCTCGTCGGTTCTTAGAAGCACACTCCCCTGCTCATCACGTGGTGTGGGTAACATGCTCGCTCACATACTCCTAGAGGCTGACCTCATATCCAGCCGAGCTCGACACGGTATAGCCTGACAAAAACATCTGGCGTTCTGCCACAATAAAAATCTGTTAGTGGAATGATATTCGGAGACTGATATACAATTATAGATGTATAAATATTAATACCAATTCGTTTGTTACCCATAACCTAATTTCGTGTTAAAGATGCCACAATAATCGTCGAGATCCTATGCTTCCAATCTCATCACAGCTGATGTGAGCATAATTCAATCTTGATTTCGGTCACATATTCCACTCTTCCCGTTTTTTATATAAGCGAACGGAAGAGAACTTATAAAAACATTGTCTTCTTCATAATGTGACGAAATCTAGCATCAAAGAAATCTCATTCTACTTTCTTGAAATAACGTCTGAGATTTGCTGAGTTGTAATTTCCAATGATACGGTTGTATTCAATCTCTGCTACTCGGTAGCTGTTGTTCCCAAAGACTGTAACTATCTTGTATGGACCAGAAAAGAGTTTAGCAAATTTGCTGTAAATCCTCATGGGTAAGTTTCAAGATACTGGTCTTCTGATAAGAACAAGATCGTTCTCACACAAAGGTTCACTAAATCGTTTACCAACATGTCTCTTCTGTCTCTTAGCCGCTTGTTTTTCCAGACTGGCTTTGGCCAATTCTACTCTCATGGGTAAAGAAGGAGAAATTTCTGGTGGAATTGTGATGATACCATCCCAGACTCTCTTGGGCTTTCGTCCAAAATGCAAAGTGTATGGAATTTGAGATGTACTTTCGTGGACAGTTGAGTTGAGACTCTCTTCGATTATGGGAATAACTTTCATCAATTTTTCGTGCTCATCAGAGCAATATAAACGACAAAACTTCCCAATCTCCGACATAATTCGTTCTGCCGGGTTCCCTTCAGGGTATCTAATGGTGTTGAGAATGTGTTTGACTTCGAGTCACTGCATAGCCTCTTGACATTCTAAACTAGTGAACTGACTACCATGATCACTCAGAAGGAACTCGGGTTTCCCTGCTTCACGAAAAACACAGTTCTCCAATCGCCTGATAACGTATCGTGATGTTGCTTTCTGGATTGGGTGAAGCATGACCAGCTTTGAGAACACGTCCATCGTTACCAGGATGTATTGGTTACCTCTAAATGACTTAGGAATTGGACCATATAGATCAGTGGCATATAACTCCCGTGGTTTCGATGGAATGATCGCTTTCGGCTGTTCTTTGGCGAGTTTTTAGGCAAATTTACTACGCTGGCAGCTATCATATGATCTGATGACCTTTCGTATAGATTCTCGCATCGTTTTCCAAGAAAAAGCTTCTTTCGCTGAATGCAAAGTCTTATCTATTCCTGCATGTCCAATTGATCGGTGTATGAGCCAAATAACTTTATTTACTAGTTTAGGAGGTATTACTGTTCTGAGGCGCGTATGATCCCTGTCCGTGTATTTCATCACCAAGTCTCCCATGATGTGATAATCCATCGTTTCTTTAGATGTGAACCCATGTACCATTGGCTCAAAAAGGGGTCGAATCCATGTATTTTGTGAAAGGAATGAAAGAAACATACAGTCTCTAATGAAACAGAGAGAGATTTCAAGCAAGGGTTCTAGCCTAACGTTGTGCAAGCAGCTGGGACCAGGTGTTCAGAAGATGAGATCATGCCTCTTGACTCATTGAGAGGGAGCTGGTCATGGATATTAATAGAACGAGTGGAAAATTTTCACTGTAAGACAGAGAAGCGTGACTCGGAAATCCAACTTAGCTTGCAGTATAATGGCAACAGCGCCGCTGTGCCAGAAGAAGAATAATTAAATTTAACCCATTTGCAGGAATAAAAGTAAGTAAATAAATACTGTACTGTGAATCATTTCAGATTTGAGATTTTTGTGTAAAGAAAAACCTTGTAATAATTGCACAGGAAATAACTGCAAACGCAGCATACGTCATTGGGGATTTACTGATACCAGAGGAGTGGGGAATTTAAAAATGAACAGCACCACCCACGCAGCTGAAGACTAAAAATTAATTAATATCTCATAATTGCACGATCGATTCTTATGCGCAGTGAGATCATTTGATGTTTGGACGACGAGCTTTCTGGAGATATAATTTTTATAATTGTACGACAATTAGTTCAAAAGTTGGTCACGAAAGGACTAGGATTTTATCTTTTTGTGACTAAAGAGTATAAAAGTCCTGGCCTCACCAAGCCAATCATGCAGTTTCCGATAGCCCAGGGGGGCGTCACGCTGTATCAGTACATGCAGTTATCAAACGGCCTGAGGGCGCGTCACTGTGCTACATCAGACACCGAATTCCGACAGTCCGTGAGGGGGCGTCACGCTGAAAGACATCGAAGGCAGTTTACCAGTACTCCTTGAGGGGAAAACGCTACATCACATCGCATAGACAATATCCGACAGCCACGGGCGTCGCGGTATCAATAACTTGCGTGCCTCCGTAAGGAGTTGCAAATAAGTAAAATTACAGTATCGTCGTGTTGGAAAATTAGGAAAATCCTAGTTACAGGATTTAGGTCCGACAGTAGAAAAGTTACAGTGAAAAGTTCATAAAATACAGTCAGAGTTGGCTGCGAACTTAAGACTCAGGGCGATAGGTCTTTAAGTAAACGACCAAAAGTATCATAACGTACGGAAGTACCGTAACAGCGAGATAAACATTTTTATCAAATTTAAAGAGCCCGAGCAGGGAAAGGCAGAGAAAATAAGGTTCGCAGTGTACTTTAGAAGATTAGAAGTGCGAGAACCGAATAAGCGAAGAAGAAAGGAGACTATAGACATTGTTTCAAGTAAGCAGACGAACTATTCAAAAGCACTAAGACTCGAGAAGTATTAGTTGCCAAAAATCCATAAGTCACCGATAGATTATCGAGAGGACCGTGAACAGAACAGACTTTCGCTAAGATCAATAAATAGGATCTAAAAGGGGAGCCGTTCAAGTTAGAGAAATAGCAGATCGTCAGGAACGGGATTCGAAGGAGTGCTATTGCAGGGAGGAAGTAGATGATTCGAGACTTTCATATTCGGAGAGGATAGGAAGCCGACATTACTAAATTTCACCCTTGGAGACGGGAGGTCAAGAGGTCACGTGTGATAGGCTTAAATAGCGGCCTAGTGATAAAAATTTGTGAAGTGTAAATATATCAAGATTTTGTGTTAAAAGTAATATATTTTCAGTGTTTTTATTGTGTGTTCTAAACGGATACACCAGTGTATTTAAAATGTTATTAGTGTTAAATGTAAACGTGTTAAATATGTGTCAAGATATGTCTGTACGTGCAATGAATTTGTACGAGATGGAGTAAGTTTAAAAAGTGGGCAAAATGACGCATCGCACGAGAAGGAAGGTCAGGAAACGACCTCAAACATGTGAGTAAAGATTTTCATTATGTTTTGGTGTCGGGGAAGTGATTGTGTACAAATCCACCGGAGTATTTGAGTAAAAGGGATGTTTCTAAATAACTAATTACGGAATAAGAAAGCGGTCTGGACAAAAATAGAATTTGAGAAATTATAAATAATTATGTGAAAGAATAAATCCTGTAGAGGAAATGTATGAATAAAATGTCAGTGTATTTGACGAATGTTATAAAAGCAAGCGTATTAATAAATAATAATAATAATAATATAAAGGAAATATAAATAAAGAGTAAATTGAATGATATTGAAAATAAGAGCGTTGGAGCCTTAATAAAAGCATAATGCATGTTCTTAAAAATAGAGCGATTATTGTCAAAGGAAAAGATTAATATAAAATTGAGATATCTATCAATTGTTAATATGGAATTTATCAGTTCTTTGGAAGACCCTAGGTTTTAAATAATGTATGGCGCAATGGAGCGCAATTAAAATAAAATGTCACGCTAGGAACGCGTAAAATTTAAAAAAAGTACTTGGTAAATTATTTATGAGGGGTAGTTGATTGCGGTATTGAGATATGTTGTAAGTCCTCCAATAGTGACATAGATCACGAGGCCATGTGTGTGTTATTATTATAAAAGGGAGCAAATGTATGGTATTATTGAGCGTAGGTCATGTAGGCCACGGCTGACCCTAAATCGCATTTTGTATAAGTCCTCCAATGTGGGAATGGTTCCCGAGGCATGTTAAGAGATTCGAACCTAGAATCCTCTTGTTGTTGAAGCCCCTAATTATTCGTCGTAGAATGAGTATTACTCTTCCCAATCAATGAGGACCTCTCATAATTAATAAATGCCAAGGTTATTAAAATGGTTTATGAACCTAAAATGTTGTTGAAAGGAAATAAGTAAAGTAAAGGCCAGGTCTCCCCAGAGAACTGAAAAGAAAGGAAGATTTGATTTAAAAGCATTGAGGAGAGCTCCTACACGCAGAATATACGGGAAGTCACCCCCAGTCATAAATCTCGTTCAAGTATACGGTCTGACCCTAATAGTAGGAGGGTTGGTGAAGGCCGTCTGTAAGATGTAAATAATACACCGTGAGTGTTTAAAAGTTGTTAATGACCCGGGAATTGAACCGAGGTCCTTGTAGATGAAATTATTGCTTGCGAGTTCAGATCGTAGTTTTCTTATGTGATAATGGTCTTATAAGACAAAATAAATAAATAACAATCCCTATTGTAATGTTGGATGGAAGTAGGATTCCACGAGTTAAATGAAGGTAACTAGATTCCGGGAGTAATCATAGTTTTTGACTTTGTCAAGTAATCTTTATAACTCTGGAGTACACAGGTATTTTCCCGATCACTATGGTGAATTTGTAAAACTTGAGAGAGTTGATAAATGCCGAAAACATGTGAAGTGCCCAAATATTTAAGTAAAGAATTAACATGTAATTTAAATGTAATTATATATTTGTTTTGATGATAAGAAAATATAAAAAAATAATTTTTGAGGTGTACAAAAAAAGTGACACCATTATTATTGGAAAGTATCGAGCCAAAGGAGCTCGTGGTTATATGGAACTTTAAGATAGATACTTTATGGAAGTAAAAATAATTATGAACTGTTGGTTTTAAAAGAAACCAAGTGTTTTAATAAAATATTTGTTTAATTCTTATGTGATTCCTTGTTCACTTTGAACAAGTAGAAAGATATTGGTCAGTAGTTTAATTATTTTATTGTTTGTAGCGCCATAATTTTGGTTAATTAAATGTGTTAAAATAGGAGTTTGATTTTGTTGTTATTTTTGCAAGTGTATCCTCTATTTAATCCAAAATGTGTCAGTCACAGAGTGGGAGAACATACTACAACCCCGAAAATCCCGAATTGAGCAATGCTGGCATACTGTGATTTGCACATTTCTTGCTGAAAAGGCACATGGGGGTATATAAAGTAATGTGCTTGGATTAATAACTAGAGGAACACTAAAGACGGTCATTTCATGTAAAGTAAAATAATGATAGGAATAGCTACAACGTATAATGTTAACTGACCGCATGGGTCCCTGGAAACTCATACCGAGCAGCCCTGATTATTAAACAAACCCCCTACCACTCATTTCATGGCGCCCAGTACGCAGGGCTGAGTTTTTCTAGGGAAAACCCGAGTTTTCTCGAAAAATCAAAATTTTCAATTTTTGAAAAAAAAATGGTTTTTCGAAATTTTGAATTTTAAATACTTCTATAAAAGTTTTTGAGTTTGAATAAAGATATCAAAAGGGTACGTTGGAGTAAAAACCCGTACCAAAGTAAATTTTTGAAGAAATTGGGACACAATGGATCAGATTACCATCCCTCAAGCATGTATTAGCGATGTGGCATGAGTAGCCCACTATATTTTAATAAGATGGCATTGAGTGAAGAGATGCAACGGCTCTTGGAGGCCATAAACAATAAATTAGGAACGATAGACGATACATTGGGCCTCCAAAAGGATGAATATAAAAAAGAGTTCGAATCTATAAATGATAATTTAACAGCTCTTAAAACTGACAGTGTTAAGATAGAGAATAAGTTAGACAGCCAACAGAAGGAAAATAAACAAAAATTAGAAGCTATCGAAACTAACTGTGTAAGAATGAACAAAGAAGTTGAGGAATTGAAAAAGGGGTCAAATGAACTCCGAGAAAGTATAGAAGGAAACATAGAGTCCAAATTTCAAATATTGGATAAATCATTTGGGGACAAGCTAGAGGCATTGCAAATTGAGAGTAACACGTTTAATGCAGGATTGAAAACCCAGATAAGTACTATAGAAAAAAATAGTATAGAATCCAAAAAGGAGTGTCAAGATAATTTTAAAATTATGGAGGGTAAATGTGGTATTATAGAAACTAAATTTGTTGAAATGGAAGAATCTTGTAAAAAAAATGTAGAGGGTTGTGAAAAGAAACTTGTAACCAAGATCCAAGGTGTGCAGAAAGAATTAGAGGCTCAGATAAAATTAAACAGCAATATCTGTGAAACCTCCCGGGATGAGATAAAAGAAAGTTTTAAGAAATAAGGAGACGACTTTAAAGGGGTAAAGGACCAAGTATAAATACTCGAGGGAAAGGTCGATGGAGTTCAGAATGAAGTAACTGAGATAAAAAATCAAAATCAAAAAGATATACAGGATATGAAAGGGCAGATTGATCTTTTTACCAGGCAGGTAGATGAGAACTTAAAGAGGCACGGGGAGGAAATAAATCAAAAATTCGGTATATACGAAGAGCATCTCCAGAAAGAAAGAAAACAAAGAAATGAAGAAATAAGGAAAGTACTCATAAGATAGATGAAATAAGTCAGGGTATTAATGATGTTCAGGAAACCATCGGAACATTAAAGGTCCAAGTAGGAAAAACTCATACTGAACTAAATCAGGTCCAAGTTGATTTGATGAGATTATATAAGAGTCAAGGGAAAACTGAGGAAAAGCTTGAGGGAATTAAAGTAAATATGGTCAAAGGACAAAGAGAAATGGAGAAGAAAATAAAGGAAATACGAGAAGACCTAGATACCATAGGGGACGTTAAGCCAGAAATTATAACAGAACAGGTCATGGTCTCAAGAAAGAGGTAGAAGAACACTTAAATGAAATCAGGGATAGCTTCAGGGATAGCTTCAGGGACGAGAAAAACCAACTCAAACGAGAACTGGAAACCAGTAAGAAAAATCAGGAAAGAATTCAAAATGAATTGGGATCCCGGTTGGAGAGGACTGAACATAAGAACAGTCAAATGGAAATCCAAATCATGGCTAATGAAGAAAGTGCCCGAAGGGAAAGGAAATTAGAATTTGAGAGTCAGGATGAGTTTCCAAAGACAGGATGGGTAGATCCCCGTGAACTAGGCATAGATACAGATAGGGACTTAGGAGGGGAGAGCTCTTATAAGAACCCAGGATATCCGATGGCGATGTCAACCCCGTACATGAACCAGACAAATGGTCAGATAATAAAAATCATTAAGTCGAATGAGGACAGACCGGTAAAGTTTACGGGTAATAACATGTCAATTACTCCAAAATACTGGTTAAAGGAAGTCGCAGAGTACTTAAACGAAATGAAAGTTCCTCAGGATCGGAGACTGAGAGCTATTGAGAAGCTGTTGGCAGGTGATTGTCTCACCTGGTTCAGAAGCTTCAGGTACACCTTTGATACGGTGGAAGGCTTTAGAGAAGCATTTCTAAAACGATACTGGGCAGCAGACGTCCAAGAGAATTTGAGGCTAGATCTGTACTCTAGTAAGTACAGCACAAATGCACCTACTAAGTACTCAGAATTTTTCACCGCTCAGCTGTGTAAATTCCGGGAACTTGACATTGCTCCAGCTGAGAACGACCTGTGTGCCGCCATTGCAAGACAACTTCCATATGAGATTCACAGGCTGTTAATCTCATCCAAAGCCAGAAGTGCTGTGGAGGTAGAGAGCGTACTACGTCAATTAGATATGACGACTTCACACGTTACTCCCAGGCAACAAAGACAGACTGAACAGGTACATATGGCCAGCAGTCAGGAAAACAGGGAAAAACCATCGACCAGAAATCAGTCCACTAGTACTGATACTCAAGGACTGGGTCGAGAGTATGGGCACCAAGAGCCCAGAGGAATACAGCCATACTACAGAGCAGGATATCGAGGAAGAAATCCTAGGAATACGGGTTACAGGCAACAAGAGAGCCGACCCTATAACAATAACCATCAGAGGCAAGAGAACCGAAAGAAATGGGAGAATTATCCCAGAAGGAACGTAAGGCCAGAGGATAGGGATGATGAATATCGGGCCGAAATAGAAGAGAGATATCAGGAAAGTCTTCGTTATATGAATGAACGACCAGACGAACCTGAAAGGCAAAAAGTCCCTTGGAGTGAGGCAATAAAGAACCGGAAATCACCCGACCGACTAGACGGAGCTCAAAGCTTGGAACTACAAGCTCAATTAAAGAATGAGGGGAAAGGAAGCCCTCAGGATAAAAAAAACTTCAAATTTAAATCGTCAAAAGTGGAAACATACCAGGAGCTGGGAGGAGGTAGAAATTCTGAATTGGATAGCAAGACCAGATGAGCTAATTAATGAGGATGTGGAAGGAATCCCACCTATCAAAAGAGAATTACCCATAATTATGTTAAGGATAGAAGGATTACTGGTCAGGGCATTAATTGATACCGGATCCACAATAAGTTTAATTACGCAAACCCTTCTAAATGAATTGGAAACAAGAGGCCGCGTATTAAAAATTCCCACATCAAGTGTAAAGATTAAGGGGATTATCCCTGAAAAATCTTTAACATGTAAATTTCAGGTATACATTGATCTGATCATGGGTAACGCTGAAATTTCGCAATGCTTTTTGCTGGTAAATCAATTACCGTATAATGTCATATTAGGTATTGATTTTATCCGTGAGAACAAGGTCATCATAGACCTAACGCAAAATTGCATTAGAATTCAAAGAGAGGATGTGGATGAACAAAACATTAATCTACAGGAACCGGATGCGAAAATAGGAGAACAGGTATGGCATGTGGAAGAAGTAACTGAGGAAGGTTATAAGGACATAGAAAAGATATTTGAAGTCCTCAACATAGAACTCGAAGATAATTTGGAAACTGAGTTCGAGACCAACCTGTCAGGAAAAGTAGAGGAAGCCAAAGTTAACCTCGAAAATAAGGAACAATTAAAGAAATTATTATTAAATTTTAGGGATGTATTTGATTCCAAGCCAGGGAAGATTGAAAATTTTAAATACACGTTCCAAGTCAATGATTGGGCACCGTTCAGACAAAAACCATACCCGGTTGCGGAAAAACATTACCCACAAACGAAGAAAACACTGCAGGAGATGATGAATGCAGGTGTTATAGAAAAGATGGCGACACCATATGTTAGTCCATTAGTGATTGTGAGTAAACCGGATGGCTCAGTAAGGGTGTGTCTGGATGCCAGAAATTTAAATGCAAAAATCATACCAGAAACTGATTCGGCACCACCCATAAAAGAAATACTGAGGAAATTCAAAGGCAAGAAGATTTTCACAAATATTGACATGACTTCTTCGTATCATCTTCTCGAACTGGAAGAGAAAACCAGCCTGTTAACTGGATTTCAGTTCGACCAACAAACATACTGTTTTAGGAGATGTCCGTTTGGATTGAAGACCGCAGGATCGGCCTTAATAAGAGCGCTTGATCGAAACCTGTCAGAGGAAGTGAAAGATTGCACTATCCGTTATGTGGATGGTATTTTGCTTACCTCGGAGAACATTGAGGAACATTTAGAAAAGTTGAAGAAATTATTGGAAGACTTAAAGAGGGGCTAATTTTAAAATCAATTTAAAGAAGTCAAATTTTTGTCAAAGACAAGTAACATTTTTAGGGCATGTGATTGACAAGGATGGTGTTAAACCAAATTCATGCAAATTAGAATCGATAAGAGATTTTCCAAGGCCTTTGAAGGTGAAGAACGTTCGCCAGTTTTTGGGATTGATTGGATTTTTCTCAGGACATTGTCCATCATACACAAAAACTGTTGCACCACTACAGGACCTTCTGAAGAAGGGGGGCAAGTGGAAATGGACGGAGGAAACAGAAAAAGCATTTGTGGAGGCCAAGGAAATGCTCTTAAGCTATGTGAAGCTAGGATATCCTGATTTTAATCAGAAATTTATCATTCAAACAGATGCATCCCAGATTGGAATAGGGGCAATGTTATATCAGGAAAACCCGGATAACCCTGATAAGAAAAATTATCTAGCTTTCACAAGTCGGAGACTGAAACCACACGAGAAAAATTATACGATCAGCGAAATCGAGCTGTTAGCGATATTGCACGCGCTGCAATATTGGCGAAAAATCGTATATGGGTTTCAAGTCACTTTGAGGACGGATCATAAAGCCTTAACCTTTTTGATGAAGACTGACCTATCCAGTCAAAGGTTGATGCGTTGGGCTTTATACATTCAACAGTTTGATGTAAAGATAGAATACTGCCCAGGAAAAGAAAATGTAGTTCCAGACTATTTAAGTAGACAGCCAGAGTCCACAGAAGAGGAAGTAATGGCTATTGATTTGGAAGACAGGGATCAGCGTACTCTAAATGAGTTAAGAAGCATTAGTCAACGGCAACGTGAGGATCCATGGATGAACATGCTCATATCGTTCCTTGAGGGAAGTTTGATAAGGGGAACACCGGCGTACACGGAAGCTAATAAGATAGCTCAAGATTACACATTTTATAATGGATTATTATATAAGTTTGTGGACTCTGACCATACACGATTAAGGATTGTTGTACCTGCCATTTTGCAGAGGAAAATAGTATGGTTAGCCCATAGATCGTTCGGACATATGGGAGTCGACAAAACAGTCTCGATGCTGAAAGAAGCATTTGTATGGCCGAGACTGAGAGAAACTGTAAGGGACACGCTAAAGACATGTGATTTATGTCAAAGGATTAAACCAAATGCATTTCTGATGAGACAAAAGCCTATACCATTGTTACCCGAGAGGCCAGGTCAAATCATTTCTATTGATAATTTCGGACCTTTGCCCAAAGCAAGAAGAGGAAATCGACACATAATGGTGGCTATGGATGTCTTCACTAAAATGGTTGTCCTTGCTCCCATACAGAAGACTAGTACCAAACAGGTGTTAAAACGACTCAAAGAAAAAGTGATACCGATTCTGGGAAAACCTGAGAATTTGTTGTCGGATCACGGTAGTTGTTTCACCAGCGTAGAGTTCAGACAAGAATTAGAAAGACTTGGAATACGCCAGATTTTGTCAAGTATTCGCCATCCTGAGGCAAATCCTGTAGAAAGAGTGATGAGGGAGACGGCCAAATATTGTAGAATATATTGTGCCGAAGAAAATTGGAAGTGGATAGATATCTTGGATATTATCGAATTTTGTATAAACAACACAATCCATGAATCTACGGGAGAGATACCAATAACGTTACATCGGAATGAGCAACCAGAAAGACCTTGGAGTCTGGTAATTCCTAGGCCAGCAGACGCTCAGCCGGGAAGAGATGTACGTATTAGAAGAGCCTTTGAGCATCTAAAAGCTCAAGCCGACAGGAGGCAAAGAAGAAATAGGCACAAGAGGTATCATCGGCCACTATTAGCAGGGGAAATGGCATTAGTAAAAAGACCAGCCATTTCGGATCCGGGGAACCGCGTGTACAAAAAGTTCCAGAAAATGTACCACGGACCCTATCAAATAATAAGAGATTTGAGAAATAATGCCTATAGAATACGGCACTGTGAAACGAATCACGAAGTGACCATGAATTCAGCGAATTTGAAAATATATTACCCTCCCGAAGACTTCGATGAAGCCAATGAACAAGCCCTGGTTATGGAACAATTTAGAGATGAGGAATCCACTTTTGATAGAAACGGGAATAAGATAGAAAAGGGAAACAGAGCTCAACCATTCGAGTGCGAATGCGAATTGGAAAAATTGTATTGGGAAATCAAAGAAATAATTGATTTTGTTGAAGAAGAAAATTTCAATTTAAGAAAGGAGAATGATGAAATAAGGAAACGGGTAGGGATAGACCACACCCGTAAAGAAGAATGAGGTTCTGGAAATCTAAAGTCCAGAATAATAAAGGAAAAGGAAAGAAAGGGTAGGGACAGAGCGTACCCAACCTACACAATTACTGGATATGACTTAAAAAGAGGGAAAAAACCAAATTATAGTGGGATTTTTAAGGAATAAAAATCAGAAGGTACGGATGAACGTTATGATGGCTTCGACAGTTAAAAGGAAAAATAAGATTTTTATGAATAATTGAAATAAATTTCCTCAAAATTTTTTGAAAATTTATTTACCTAAGGAGGGGAGAGATGAACCCATGTACCATTGGCTCAAAATGGGGTTGAATCCATGTAATTTGTGAAAGGAATGAAAGAAACATACAGTCTCTAATGAAACAGAGAGAGATTTCAAGCAAGGGTTCTAGCCTAACGTTGTGCAAGCAGCTGGGACCAGGTGTTCAGAAGATGAGATCATGCCTCTTGACTCATTGAGGGGGAGCTGGTCATGGATATTAATAGAACGAGTGGAAAATTTTCACTGTAAGACAGAGAAGCGTGACTCGGAAATCCAACTTAGCTTGCAGTATAATGGCAACAGCGCTGTGCCAGAAGAAGAATAATTAAATTTAACCCATTTGCAGGAATAAAAGTAAGTAAATAAATACTGTACTGTGAATCATTTCAGATTTGAGATTTTTGTGTAAAGAAAAACCTTGTAATAATTGCACAGGAAAGAACTGCAAACGCAGCATACGTCATTGGGGATTTACTGATACCAGAGGAGTGGGGAATTTAAAAATGAACAGCACCACCCACGCAGCTGAAGACTAAAAATTAATTAATATCTCATAATTGCACGATCGATTCTTATGCGCAGTGAGATCATTTGACGTTTGGAAGACGAGCTTTCTGGAGATATAATTTTTATAATTGTACGACAATTAGTTCAAAAGTTGGTCACGAAAAGGGCTAGGATTTTATCTTTTTGTGACTAAAGAGTATAAAAGTCCTGGCCTCACCAAGCCAATCATGCAGATTCCGATAGCCCAGGGGGGCGTCACGCTGTATCAGTACATGCAGTTATCAAACGGCCTGAGGGCGCGTCACTGTGCTACATCAGACACCGAATTCCGACAGTCCGTGAGGGGGCGTCACGCTGAAAGACATCGAAGGCAGTTTACCAGTACTCCTTCAGGGGAAAACGCTGCATCACATCGCATAGACAATATCCGACAGCCACGGGCGTCGCGGTATCAATAACTTGCGTGCCTCCGTAAGGAGTTGCAAAGAAGTAAAATTACAGTATCGTCGTGTTGGAAAATTAGGAAAATCCTAGTTACAGGATTTAGGTCCGACAGTAGAAAAGTTACAGTGAAAAGTTCATAAAATACAGTCAGAGTAGGCTGCGAACTTAGGACTCAGGGCGATAGGTCTTTAAGTAAACGACCAAAAGTATCATAACGTACGGAAGTACCGTAACAGCGAGATAAACATTTTTATCAAATTTAAAGAGCTCGAGCAGGGAAAGGCAGAGAAAATAAGGTTCGCAGTGTACTTTAGAAGATTAGAAGTGCGAGAACCGAATAAGCGAAGAAGAAAGGAGACTATAGACATTGTTTCAAGTAAGCAGACGAACTATTCAAAAGCACTAAGACTCGAGAAGTATTAGTTGCCAAAAATCCATGTCACCGATAGATTATCGAGAGGACCGTGAACAGAACAGACTTTCGCTAAGATCAATAAATAGGATCTAAAAGGGGAGCCGTTCAAGTTAGAGAAATAGCAGATCGTCAGGAACGGGATTCGAAGGAGTGCTATTGCAGGGAGGAAGTAGATGATTCGAGACTTTCATATTCGGAGAGGATAGGAAGCCGACATTACTAAATTTCACCCTTGGAGACGGGAGGTCAAGAGGTCACGTGTGATAGGCTTAAATAGCGGCCTAGTGATAAAAATTTGTGAAGTGTAAATATATCAAGATTTTGTGTTAAAAGTAATATATTTTCAGTGTTTTTATTGTGTGTTCTAAACGGATACACCAGTGTATTTAAAATGTTATTAGTGTTAAATGTAAACGTGTTAAATATGTGTCAAGATATGTCTGTACGTGCAATGAATTTGTACGAGATGGAGTAAGTTTAAAAAGTGGGCAAAATGACGCATCGCACGAGAAGGAAGGTCAGGAAACGACCTCAAACATGTGAGTAAAGATTTTCATTATGTTTTGGTGTCGGGGAAGTGATTGTGTACAAATCCACCGGAGTATTTGAGTAAAAGGGATGTTTCTAAATAACTAATTACGGAATAAGAAAGCGGTCTGGACAAAAATAGAATTTGAGAAATTATAAATAATTATGTGAAAGAATAAATCCTGTAGAGGAAATGTATGAATAAAATGTCAGTGTATTTGACGAATGTTATAAAAGCAAGCGTATTAATAAATAATAATAATATAAAGGAAATATAAATAAAGAGTAAATTGAATGATATTGAAAATAAGAGCGTTGGAGCCTTAATAAAAGCATAAGACATGATGTTAATGCATGTTCTTAAAAATAGAGCGATTATTGTCAAAGGAAAAGATTAATATAAAATTGAGATATCTATCAATTGTTAATATGGAATGTATCAGTTCTTTGGAAGACCCTAGGTTTTAAATAATGTATGGCGCAATGGAGCGCAATTAAAATAAAATGTCACGCTAGGAACGCGTAGAATTTAAAAAAAGTACTTGGTAAATTATTTATGAGGGGTAGTTGATTGCGGTATTGAGATATGTTGTAAGTCCTCCAATAGTGACATAGATCACGAGGCCATGTGTGTATTATTATAAAAGGGAGCAAATGTATGGTATTATTGAGCGTAGGTCATGTAGGCCACGGCTGACCCTAAATCGCATTTTGTATAAGTCCTCCAATGTGGGAATGGTTCCCGAGGCATGTTAAGAGATTCGAACCTAGAATCCTCTTGTTGTTGAAGCCCCTAATTATTCGTCGTAGAATGTATATTACTCTTCCCAATCAATGAGGACCTCTCATAATTAATAAATGCCAAGGTTATGAAAGTGGTTTATGAACCTAAAATGTTGTTGAAAGGAAATAAGTAAAGTAAAGGCCAGGTCTCCCCAGAGAACTGAAAAGAAAGGAAGATTTGTTTTAAAAGCATTGAGGAGAGCTCCTACACGCAGAATAGACGGGAAGTCACCCCCAGTCATAAATCTCGTTCAAGTATACGGTCTGACCCTAATAGTAGGAGGGTTGGTGAAGGCCGTCTGTAAGAAGTAAATAATACACCGTGAGTGTTTAAAAGTTGTTAATGACCCGGGAATTGAACCGAGGTCCTTGTAGATGAAATTATTGCTTGCGAGTTCAGATCGTAGTTTTCTTATGTGATAATGGTCTTATAAGACAAAATAAATAAATAACAATCCCTATTGTAATGTTGGATGGAAGTAGGATTCCACGAGTTAAATGAAGGTAACTAGATTCCGGGAGTAATCATAGTTTTTGACTTTGTCAAGTAATCTTTATAACTCTGGAGTACACAGGTATTTTCCCGATCACTATGGTGAATTTGTAAAACTTGAGAGAGTTGATAAATGCCGAAAACATGTGAAGTGCCCAAATATTTAAGTAAAGAATTAACATGTAATTTAAATGTAATTATATATTTGTTTTGATGATAAGAAAATATAAAAAAATAATTTTTGAGGTGTACAAAAAGGTGACACCATTATTATTGGAAAGTATCGAGCCAAAGGAGCTCGTGGTTATATGGAACTTTAAGATAGATACTTTATGGAAGTAAAAATAATTATGAATTGTTGGTTTTAAAAGAAACCATGTGTTTTAGTAAAATATTTGTTTAATTCTTATGTGATTCCTTGTTCACTTTGAACAAGTAGAAAGATATTGGTCAGTAGTTTAATTGTTTTATTGTTTGTAGCGCCATAATTTTGGTTAATTAAATGTGTTAAAATAGGAGTTTGATTTTGTTGTTATTTTTGCAAGTGTATCCTCTATTTAATCCAAAATGTGTAAGTCACAGAGTGGGAGAACATACTACAACCCCGAAAATCCCGAATTGAGCAATGCAGGCATACTGTGATTTGCATATTTCTTGCTGAAAGGGCATAGATGTTCGGTCATAATTCGGCTCATCCTGGTCCATATTATTCTTAAGGAATCGGTAGATATTTCTCAGCGGTGCATATCTCTTCTGTGATATGGCTAAGCTCCTCAGTTTTTCAAGAGTCTCCCTATCATCCGGAACACTTTCAATAAGATGGATCTCTGTAACACAAGGATTTCGGCTAAGAACACCCGCCAATAGATTCTGCTTGCCCGGACTATGGATAATTTCCAAGTCAAATTGCTGTAAGAATAACGTCCACCTTGTAATTCGATCATTTGCAAGATCAGATTTCATCATAAATTGTAAAGCTTGATGATCCGTGATCAGAGTTACTATATATCCTGTCAGGATCCTTTTCCATGTTTGAAGCGCATAAATCGCTGCTAAAGCCTCCAGCTCAGTAACGTTGTAATTAACCACATGGCTTTTCAACTTGCGACTCGCAAAGGCTAAATAACGATGCTTTCTATTTTCATCCATCTGGTACAGTACAGCACTGATGCCGATTTTTGATGCGTCAGATTCAATGTAGAAGTTCCTCGAAAAGTCTGGATAATCCAGTTTGATATTTCCGACAAGCATCAGCTTAGCCCTTTGAAATGCTTCGTTGCACTCCTCGCTCCTTTTCCACTTATTGTTGATCTTTAACAAATTCTGAAGTGGTGCCATCGTTTCAGTATAATTCGTACAATGTGCGGAAAAGAACTGGCACATTCCCAAGAATTGTCTGACCTGTCGTATTTTCTTTGGCTGCGGAAACTCTGATATTGCCTGTATTTTAAGAGGATTCGGTCTATATCCTGATCCGTCAATAATATGACCCAGAAATTTGATTTCTTCATCGAAAAATCTACATTTATCATAATTGACCTTGAAATGGGCTTCTTCTAGATTTGCGAATAGCAAATTGAGATGTTCTAAATGTTCTTCCAGATTCGTTGAAGCTATTATTTCATCCCGGATGTTCATATTACCTGATTCCAATTCATTGATTCCATGAGCATCTTCACTCACTCCCTAGGTGGAAGTAAAATAGATCGTCCTGTACTTCAAATCAATAATCATTCCGTTATCGGTAATAAAATCTATTCCGATTATAATATCAAAGTTAGAATTGGATATAACCAGGAAAATGTGTTGCATTAGCCTTCCTGCAAGAAGTAGATTTAACATAACTTGTTGTCTGCCTTTAATCATTCTGTCCGGGATCACTCCCCTAATTTTAACTGTTGAAGCTGGAAGAATGTCAATCTTTCCCTTGGTTTGGAGCAAGTCCAAACACAACTGTGAGATAATTGAAACCATTGCTCCCGTGTCCACCAATGTTCTTATTTTGCATACCATTATCTCCAAAGCAATAACTGGAAGTTCATATCTCGTCCCTCGGCGTACTTCTTCGTTCTCAAATATTAAATCATCATCCTTAATTTCGTAAAGTTCCTGGATTTCTACAATATAATCGGGGATCGGAATATTATCAATTAGTTTCGTTGTTCTTGTTGTTTCTGTTGTTGCCGAATCGGCGTTTTTTTCTACCTGCGACCCGCTAGTGCTAGGGTGCTCTAGTGTCTCCTCCTGTGGAGCTGATGGTTGAGTATTCCTAAGCTGCTGAATGTAATCTTGGCTTTCTTTATGCCTATCATCCAAGTTACTATTCTGTTGCCCTTGATTTTGGTATTGTCTGCCGTTATTGTTCATGTGATAATTGTTATACCTCCTATTCTGATACCAGTTGTTCCTGCCATTATCGCGATATCTCGAATATCTTCTGTTATACGGCGTTTGTCTCTGATTATTGTATCTATTATTCGGCATTGCTCTAGGATTGTATTCCTAGTAATTCAATCGATAATTTCCATTAATATTTCGTCGATCATAATCTCTCGGTGTTTTTTCTTCTCTATTATAGGACCTATCCATCTGAGATGTTCTGTCCATTACTACGGCGTTGATTTCACGGTTTTCTCTTCTATCCGACCTACTGTTCTGAAGACTACTCGTATGATCTATACGCCTGAGAATCTCCTCACAATCCTGCAGTGTCTCTACTCCGGATGTTATCAACATGCGCTGGATCTCTATAGGAAATTGTCTCGTGATATGTCTCAATTATTCCCCTCGTGATAATGGTGGAGTCAAAAATTGTAATTTGGCGAGCTGTGTAGTGAAATACCCTGCATACTTCATTGGGTGAGATGTGGCATATTTCCGAGAATACATGTCTGCCCTGACATCGAATTGTTCCTCCGGACACCAGAATCGGTTTATAAATGCGTGACTAAAGTCGTCCATGTTCTTAAACGAGTCCCGGAATGCTCTGAACCAGCTTAGTGGAGTTCCTTCTAACGATCTTTCGACTAGTCTTAGTTGTCTTTCCTTAGAAACTCGATTTTCATCCCTGTATTCACGAAGATCCCTTAGAAATTCCATGGGAGTAGGGTTATTTCCCCCATTGAATTTTACGGATAATCGTAACATGTCCGGGTGTGGTTGAATTTACTTGAGTAGTATTCTTTTCTAAGCCGCCAGATAAATTATGGCTATTGGATGGTGTTGATGTTTCCATTATTTCTCGACTTTTATCCGCATTAACTTTCATGTTGCTCAGTTCGGATTCAATTTTCGAAATACGCATAGTCGTCATACTGTGTTCTAGGTTCAACTTTTTCTCCATCTATAAAGATTTAACCACTACGCTGCCTTTCACGTGTGTTTCCAACTCCTTACGCATATCGTCAAAGTTATTGTCGCATTTACCAGTAAGTTGATCAATTTGTTTCTTGACCCCATCAAACTCTCCAGTATTCGTGTTTATCGCTAAACGTAAGTACGCAACTGTTTCTGCGCTCGATTCATTATTTCTTGTTAGATGCGCCACCAAGTCTTTACTTAATCCATCCAAGTTATCATTCAATGTATTTTCTAATGCTCCCAGATTGTCTACGAATTGCGTTTTGACAACATTAATTTGTCCTGACACATGACCGTGTAATTCGTTCCTCGGAGTTTTGAAATTATGCGACCATCTGGTATCACAAGAGTCAAATTTCTTATCAAGAGCTGCGTTGCTTTTCTCAAAATCTACCTTTACTTCCGAAATCTGCGATTGCAAGCGAGTTTCGAGACTTCTAACATAGGTAGTTAACGCATTAGTTTCAAGTGATATACCCTGAATCTCTGATTTAAGATTAATAATCGATAAATTAATTTCTCCTATATAATACATCGACTGACAAATTCGATACTTCATTTTTCAGTTCTTTCGTCTCCCCTTTTACTTCATCTAAACTATCCTGTATTTCCTCCTTAAATTGCTCAGCTTTCGAAGTTAAGGTTTTCAAATTATTAGTTACAATTTGCACATCATTGGTTAAAGTTTGCAACTTAGCATTTGAAGTTTGCACATCATTAGTTAAAGTTTTCAACTTAGCATTTGGAGTTTGCACATCATTAGTTAAAGTTTGCAACTTATCAGTTAATTCAACCTTATTAGCTGTTAAATTATTATTAAGTTGCTCCTTATCATCAGACATTTGTTGTCGCAACTTATTAAATTCAGCTTGGACTTGAGTTAAGAAACCTCTTAACTCCTCTGGTACTTCGTAAGGCACATCAGAAATACTTAAGAATAGCGAAAACTTACAAACTAGATGACCAACCAGGACCATGAGACTAGAAATATTTTCCTGTTTTTCGAACATATTTAAAGTCTAATAAATAGAGCACATTCATCCACTAAACTCACTCAGGTGAATAGAAAAGAGCAAAAAGAAAAAGTTATTAACAATAAAACAACATCGTGCATCTATAATTATTTTTCATCATAGTAAGCTTATAGAAATCTTAATCATCCTGACATTTACTTTACTATGAAATGCAAAACTAAGTGCAAAATCATCAGCCTAAACCGAATTAAAAATCCTTGCTGAATAATACTGTCAGATATCAGAACACGTCTGACTACCTAACTGTCCCATTTTATTGCCTAAATAACAAACGGTTCGATCACTCTCAATTCGAAACCACTATGTTATGCACAAAGAAAATATCCAAACATCAGTACGATTCTCTCTGTTCGTAACTTTAATGTCAGATATCAGAAGAAAATTGACTCCCAAAGGTACGAATATCTTTGTTCGAGGCCCCACGTTGGGCACCACGTCGACCTCATGTGCCCGTTTCCCAGACCTCACGTCGGCCCGGAAATCAACGTGATGTCCAAGAAATGGTACATGGTCATAACAAACAAATTAGGAGTCCCTGAAATATATATCCGGAAAAACTACCAAAAATTCAACTGCAAACACGGGCAGGCAAGAGATCTAGTATCTCGGGTCGTTTAACGGGATAGGTGAGAAAGGTTACCTCAGATATATATTTGTTAAATAAAATAGGATAGTATCACCCAGTCAGGAAATGGAACAAGCTGAAGGAATAATTTAAGATAACTAAGATAAAATGGTCTCTTTTATTTAAGAGCGGACGAAACAAAATAAATAAATAAATAAATAAATAAATGCACTCCTAGAATCAAATTGGTTTTATGCTTATGTTGGGATCAAGGATCCATAAGTCCTAGACTACCAATTTGATTGTCCTATATAATTTCTGTGGGGTAATGTGAACCGAAGGTAATGTTCCAGTGTTCGGCGAGTAAGCTGAATACAATTAAATACAATATTTTTTCGTTGCACTGCAATGTCACTGATTTCAGCTTTTGAATGAATAAATTAAATTTGACGTATCACATTATTCACTTCCCCATAAACACATATTTCTAAATACACTGAAAATTCACACATAAATTTAATTAAAGTGAAGGATAATTATCGTTGGTTAAATACGAATTTAAACAATCGTAAAGAAATAATTTAAAAATATTTACAATTATCATCTGACATTGGAGCAGAGTAATGTGCAGATTATGTAGAGATAATCTCATATCAAATGAATATTCATCAAAAATACCATTATTATAAATAATACAATAATTATGATTATTATTATTATTATTATTCCGAATCCTGGACCACATTGTATTAATATGATCATCAAATGCAAATATAATCATTGAATTACAAAATATAAATTGTTATTAACAAATTATCTTAAATTCCTTCCATAACATTATTATAATATTAGCGAAAATAAATAAATAAATTAATTAATTAATTAATCAAAGTAGAAATGTTAATCAACAATTTAATTGGTTATAGATCAGCTATCCATAATTTAATTATGCATTCCTGATAATGCAAGGCCAGATTTGGCTGAATCCTAGAAATTAGTATAATTGTTTCATAAATTCGTATCAATAGCACTTCTATCACAGCATTTAATATTGCATTATTTTAATCGTCGAATAGGTTACGCATGCATCTAACAAATTACTAAATGAGGATTGTATTACACATACACATCCTTCAAACATCAAACGCACTATACTAGTAGAGAAATTCTTATTATCTCTCACTTCCAATCTTTAAATATTCATATTCTTCTTCTTCTTGGATAGGCCACATGACCCGCATCCATAATGTTGCCACAAAATAAGACAACTTATTTAAAGTGTCCATAACATAATTAGAACTACATGCTTTCTTTTATCTGTGCTGTGCAAAATATATCATAATTCTAAAATGCCTGATACGACTCGAATCTGTCAGCATAATAATCCAGCGTATTATAATCACTAGGTTCGCTAACCAATAAATTATTATTATTATTATTATTATTATTATTATTATTATTATTATTATTATTAACTGATCTATAATGCATAAAAAATCATCTAATAAAGTCGTTTAATTAGATAAATACGATCAACTATCGCTGCCAAAAACTCGGAAATATCGTTCGCAATCGCATCAAAATTTAATTGTGTGAATATTCACAATTCAAAAAAAAAGTAATTTATCGAACAAGGCAAGAAATTCAAAGTTATTATGATCGAAGAAAAATGTGTGAAATGATATTAAATTAGCAAGATCTTATTCCTAAAAAGCTCTAGTATGTTCGAAAAACAGGCATAATTTCAAAGTCATCTGAAAATAAAACAATCAATTAGTCATGGTTATGGTTTGTCATGGGGTTGCAATGAGTGTAGAATGGACTCACTGCCCTTGAATTTTGTGTTATGTCCCTCGATGTCATGGTGTTCAAAGATGCCTAAATCTGCTGGATCGATGATGTAGAAATTTATAAAACGCCAGCATCACCGTGTAGATATTAAGGTGTAATTGTATCTTCAAATCCTGGTGTCCATCCATGTTCGTAAATTTTCCCTTAAAGAATCTAAGCTGTCATCATGATCTTGACTGTATTAAAATTCATAATTGTTCCCACGAGGTTCATTGTGTGTGAAGTTAACATTCCAGAAAATTCAAGTTCCCAATATGTCATTTGACTGTTCGGCACTGTTCTATTGCATTTCCACATTCTGTAAATCTTGATGCTCTGTTGTAATAATAACAGTAATGTTCATCTAATTGTGTTCACTTCCTAATGTCTAGTAGAATAATTCTCTTCTGAAACTAGTAGTTTTATCTCTTGTATAATGAAGTTGTGATTTTAGCATGACCAAACTGTGCTTACATGGGAAGTTGAACTGTTCGGCACTGTTCTGATGTGGTGTCAAATAATGTTAAATAAGTACTCACATTAACTCCGTTGTCACACACGTTTCACTGAGTTTAACATTCTGCAGTACACACGTTACCGGTTTTCGTGCAGTAAAACGAACTCACGTTCACATAAGAACAGACTATCCCGGACGCGCTAAGAAACTTCACAACCACGATAAAGACAGGTGTGTGAGTTTCAAACGTGTATATGCCTCGGATGAAATACTGCCAGTCAACTGCTCGTCGGTTCTTAGAAGCACACTCCCCTGCTCATCACGTGGTGTGGGTAACATGCTCGCTCACATACTCCTAGAGGCTGACCTCATATCCAGCCGACCTTGACTCGGTATAGCCTGACAAAAACATCTGGCGTTCTGCCACAATAAAAATCTGTTAGTGGAATGATATTCGGAGACTGAGATACAATTATAGATGTATAAATATTAATACCAATTCGTTGTTACCCATAACCTAATTTCGTGTTAAAGATGCCACAATAATCGTCGAGATCCTATGCTTCCAATCTCATCACATCTGATGTGAGCATAATTCAATCTTGATTTCGGTCACAGTACGTATGTATGTACGTATGTACGTATTGTGCCCGTTTAGACCGAAATCCGGACGAGCACATATGCATTTTCACTCAATACCAGTCAGCACGAGAATCTAAACATCCCAGGGCGCCAGAAGGGTTAAATGACTACAATAACACAAAAAATGCTTTACTGATTTTCGTCTCGAAGCAACAATAAGGATAGAAGGAGATTTCCTGAAAATAACACAATTCGTAAAATTATCTCATTTTATTAAAATGTTTAAAATTTGACTGAAGTAATGCCAAAAATAGCACTATGGATGCATGACGGATCAAACATTTATATACACAAATTTACAGATTCACCAACACATGAACATTAGGCATTTGAAACGAAAGTCAGATTGTTAGCCCTGTTGACTTCTTTCGAATGAATTATTTACAATCGTAGGGTTTGTCAGTGCAAATTTAATTGTCCATCCTGATTCCTAACTTTTAAGTATTCACACGTTGAAATGAAATATTATCACTCGATGATAAAATTACTGTTTTTGTTTTTCAAAATAGTAGCAGAAAATTAACACTTTTTCCAGGAATCAGTATCTCAAAATTGGTTCAAATATAAAGTCATAACAATGAATACAACACAATATTAATTACATGGACATTCGAGCATGGATTCGAAGAACTTCGATAAACAGAAAACTATTTATTTTACCATCTGTTCTCGATTCAAATAATCATTCTGAGCTCTTGACTCAATCAGCAATATTATGGTCAAAAATGTATTATTAACAAAATATCAATTCTATTTAATATGGATTTAACCATTCAATTATTTAAATATCACTTGGAAATATTATTTAGAAAAATTTATCACAAAAACAATATCAGTTGCTATTAATAAAATTACAATTCTTTGACAGAATGTCAAAATGTTGATCATCATATTAATTTACCTAATGTTTATATTTTTAACAGGATAACAAATATCCTCTAAATAGTAGTGGTTGTTTAAGAAATAACAGTTTTAAATCATTTACAGCATCGGCCCATTCGATTTAAATGTGTCAAAAATCACATGATCATAATTAGCATCTAGACAACGGTAAAATCTTCTCATAATGAAAGGTAAAATAACAAAATCCGGGTTAACAATTACTAGGAAATATTTATAAAACACGTGGGTAAACTGTGAATTGACAATGATGGCTCCATAAAATAACCCTTGGTTATAAATTCGACAACAATATTTCAACTCCCAACATTATTTCAAAATCATCCAACCTACAATATGGCTGATGCTCCATTTTAACACAATCTCATTCCTGCGACTTAAATTGCGCAATCAGATTGGCATATTAAACTATTTCCACACATACAAAAATGTCTTCCCAAATTATACATAATAATCAAGCCTTTGCTTGTTACTCAAACTGAAAGATTTATTCGCTAGTAAGCTCCTCAATGAGTTTACAGAAATTTTACCATCAGTTTAAACATTAATAATTCCACACTGTGTCTATTTCTAGCCAAATGTTCTATCACAAGACGTTGCTCATAATGATTTTATATTTATACAAACTCTAGTAAAACCCTATTTTATACATTCTATTTGCTTCCCGTATCATTACTTTCCGTGTCTTCTAAATGATTTAACTGCATAATGCAAGTACAAAATGTTCCCATAGAATTATTCTGTTAGTTGAATGTGGGCGTGCGTTAACCACTAGCCTTCGGAAAAACAAGTATCCGATCTAGCAAACTGTTTTAAATATCAACTTTATAAATCACATTACATGATATGATTATTAGAAAATATAAATCATAATTATTACTATCTCAGCTAAATATTGAAAATAATAATTATTATTGAATCAGCATTATTATTATTATTATTATTATTATTATTATTATTATTATTATTATTATTTCCACAAATGGAATTAACGTTTCTAAACTGTTCGGGAAATAGCATCCTCGACTTCTTAAATATGGATAAACATCCATACCTCAACTTAAATTTATTATTAAATTTACAGTTATGACGGCTGATGACCGCGATTAGAAAGCATATCAAAATCAAATAAATGTTCGTTTTGCTCATCCATTAATTCAAATCATTGAGTTCTCATGTCTGAGTGTAAAAACTGCTCAGATCAAGGCTTCCCATGCCTTGCACAAATACTTGCAACAGCACAATATCGAAGAAGAAAAAATGTGCTGGCAAGACTGTAGAAAAATGAGAATTCCAGCTAACTAAGCTTAAAAAATAATGCAAGATGTAGCTTACATTCTTGTTGATCTTAATGTAGATAATCTTGTCTGAACCATTCCAGTCTTCTGTCCCCATTTGGACACGTACTTAAATTCTCGTATCGGCCTCCATTATATAACCGCAAGATGTCTAACCTGACATAGTGGTAATCATACTCGTTGCCTGATAATCTTGATGAAAACTGTTTTTAATATTAGCTGCTTCAACAGCTGAAGTAATATTCTTGACAGGTGTCAGATCGGAATGATCCATGATGCAAAATACCAGAAGTAACGTGACCCAACTGTGATGCATTCAGTACTATCAATACTCTGACAATCTTATTCAGCACCGGTACAAGTTCTGATGTTCAAGTCCCTGGGCAGAGTTTCTCACTCTCCAGACAATGCTAGACATGCTGGTTTCCCTATGTCGTCTAAATGAACTGAACCGTGCAAGAATGGTATGTGAAAAGTACTGACTTATCTTGGTTGGTCAAATAGTTACCAAGACAAAAGCTTGTTCTGGCCATTGGATAAAAATAATCCAGTTTAAATATTATTGGACAGTGGAAAGATGATGATGATGATGATAATTGTTGTTTTAAGGGGCCTAACATCGAGGTTATCGGCCCCTAACAGTGGAAAGAAAATATAGACAAAGTCTATCATATGTCCGTGTGTTCTGCCACAAAGACTATCTCCTCAGTGATAACTTACGAAGAATTCTAAGTTCACTAAAACTTCAAACAATTTTCGAAGTCCAGTAACCATGTACTGTCGTATAAATTCACTAAGTCATAGCAACCGTGTGCTAGTAAAACGTAGAGTATTGCAACCATGTGCACGAAGATATTTTCGAAGTATAACGATGTCCTTAGCGGCAAAGTGCTTACGAAGTAGTAACGTGATGTTTCAGCGACTAGGCACTATATCGGAGTAACATATTGAGCTATGGCTCCCAGCCATTTTATACTCTGCGGGCGGACTCCTTGATGTCACTGCTTGAGATCTGCTCAAACTAAAACATATCATATCTCAGCTTCCGCTCGATCAATTTTCTTGAAATATAGCACGTTATTCTCCGCTTGTCCGTGCCAGTATTTTGGTGTTAGTCCCATGTTTCTACTCAATCGGAAAATATTTTACAGAAATATAGCCTCGACTATGACACTCTTGCTACGTCACTTAGCGATTTGTTGGTTGCATAAAGCTTCGAAACCCTTCTAAGAACAATGGGAGCGCGCTATTCAAAACCTCAGCTCTGGACTTAGCATCAGGGCCTGTGTTCTCAAATCTGGACAACTGGATTTGGGCACATCATGTTTATATATTTCTCACCTTAAATACTTTTCATTAGCGATTTCCATCAACTTACTGTGCCCTATATGACAATACAATATTATTTTCATTAAATAACCACTGTATTGCTTATATTCTTTACGTGTTTAACTTCCAAGATTATCGTCTGAATTCATGTCACATTTAATCAAATAAAATAAACATTTCTTTTCCTCCCTTTTAGTGTTTCAAATCACGGAATAGTAATTCCTTCTTTCATTTCCTCCATATTTCAACATTATTTCTTTCACAATTATACGACAATTCATCCCATTACAATCGTGTATTTATCTATCGATCGCTGGTCTACATTGAGTTATATACCGTTAAACTTTAAAAGTGACAGTAAAAATGGTGCAAAGTAAATAAAATAAAGAAATGTGGTAGAAAGACATGGTATACCGTTCACCAGTCTCTTATTTTTAATTTTTAATAAGTCTTAATAACAATTTCCTTTCAGAATTAGCGTGCCAATAAGCTTAAATAAACGTTTGTGAGCATCCATTCAACGAGCGCGCCATGTGGAATGAACTTGGATTACCAGCAACACCAGGCATGTCGAACCAAAAACCAGACCATACTTCAGCGGTGGGAGTGAGACACTCAGCAGTAATGGTATATAGGCACCGTGCGTGTCGCTCTAGCGGCCGGGTGGAGAACTATAGGTGAGGCAGACTCCAGGCTCGCAGCACAGATTACCCTACGCTCGCAGTCTCTGTTCTGGTATGAGCGTGTAGTCACTCCGACGATAATGGCAGAGAAACGAAGATCAAGTTAACGCAATTGTTGTGTTGTCGGTTGTTCCAATACTTATGCAAATACGGGAAGTGAAATACAATTTTATTGTTTTCCAAAACGAGCGATAGAAGTGGACCGAAGGAAGCGATGGATACAAGCAGTTAACCGAAGGAAGTAAGTACACGTACATACTGCACAAATTTGCAATAAGTTCAACTGACCCGATTTAATTTTATTTTGGTGTTAATTTTTAGCATTGATGGATCACTTAGGCAACCTACGACTTACTCAAGAATATGCAGTGCACATTTCATCGGAAACAGAAGATCTGGACACCCACTAAGTCCAGCCTATGTTCCGACAATATTTCCTGATGAATGCAAGAAGAGGAATGTTTCGCCGGGTCCTAGCTTACAACGCTTTCACAGACAACTCAAACGATTAAAAAAGGAAGAACTAGGCGGAAAAGTTTCAGCTACAGTTTGCGCAAGTAACATAACCAAGGATGCATCCGTGGGAACAGACGCATCTGATTGTCATTGTTCAGACTTCATATTTACTTGTTCTGTAAATGTAAACGACGTTAATACACAAGCATGTATTCCACTTAATTTCGATCTGGGAAGGAACATTTCGAAACATGATCAAATGTGTGGAACGGAAGACGATCATGCAGACGTCACGAGCCCAGGTTTCCAAGGTTACAGTTCCATAAGGAACAATACACAAATGCGTGATTTAACAGGTGTAAACTTCCACATCTTCGCCTTACTGATTGCGTTATTACCAAACTGTAACGTTTCCAAAGTTTGTAAAGAAACCATATTATTAGTTTTCCTAATGAAAATGAAAAATGGACTGTCCTATTCTGCTTTGAGAGTGCTATTCGGTGTTTACAGGACTACAATTTTACGTATTTTTACGACCGTTCTTATGCAACTCGTGAAGCGTACGAAAAATTTCATATTCTGGCCTAGTAAGGAACGTGTTAGAGAAGCAATGCCTCCAGCATTTAAGAGAAATTACAATAATTGTCGAGCCATTATTGACTGCACGGAATTTAGGGTTGAACAGCCTCCCCAAGTAGATCAGAGAGTGTATTTCTATTCTCAATACAAGGGTTGCTACACTGCAAAACTTTTAATTGCTATCACGCCTAGTGGTATGATCGCCATTAAATCGAAATGTTATAGTGGAAGAACTAGTGACTCATTCATAACAACTGACAGTGGTTTATTAACTTTACTTCAACCTGGCGAAGAGGTCATGGCTGATAAAGGATTTCCTGGCATCAGAACTAACTTATCTGGCCGCGGTGTCGTAATAGTGACGCCACCGTTCTTACATGAAGGGAGATTAACAGTTGAGGAGGTTGAGAGTACCGGTACTTACAATATTGCGAGTGTTAGAATTCATGTAGAAAGGCGTATTCAAAGAATCAAAATATACAATGTATTACAGAAATTGCCAACAGAACTGTTTCCGTACATAGATGGCATTGTGCATATGTGTTGCGTTTTAGTAAATTTGCAAACTCCAATAATTAAAGAATAGTTCGAGATTTTTTCTACCAACAGTTTGTTTTATATATTCTTTGTTTTCATTTTCTATTGAACTGTTCAGTGTTTACCAAGCACAAATGATTACTTAATTATCATTAGGAATACCGCTAATTTTTGGCAAGTAATTACTGAAATAGAACTTTGAAATTTTGGTCAGACATTCCTTTACATACGTATTGTCCTTATAAACAGGTATTGTCAAATGTTGTGTTCTGCTATATACATATAGATCACATTTTTCTAAGCCAGTTATGTACATTAGTATTTGTATTTGTGGGTAATACATACGGCTTGTCTTTAAATGTATGTTTTTTTCCCGTCAGCGTAAAGATAACGTACTCTCACATTCCCTGCAGCATCAACTATTGATTTATCTTTACAGGAAGATGGACACTTAACTTCTAACACTCTGTCAGCTACAATCCCAGGTTGTTTTTGGTGGATTATTAACCCATACCGAATAACACGAACACTGAATGAACTTGCATAACATTCCATTGCCTCAATTTCCTTTTCACTTCCCTAAGAAAGATTGTTCAAAGCAGCTCCCCCAATTGGTGAATCAGTTACAAATGCGAGAGCTAAAGTATCAAAATTATGTCTCCTAGATTTGATCCGATGTGCTTTCGTGCTAGCAGATATTCGTATCTTTCTTTCTTGAAACCATCGAGGGCTTCGTGATTGAGGTACAGTTTCCAGGGAGATTTTAATTATCTGATCTGTATCAACCTGAATTTTGCTGGTAAAAAACATTTCGTCACTTACAGTGTAAAAGGTGTATTTGACCGGTGAGCGCACGGCGTTAGAGACTTGTAAATGTACTAGCTGTGTCACAATTTCCTGACATTCTTCTCTCTCCTCATCATTCACTACCCTGTCCATCAACTAGCTGACTACGGTCCTGCACGATTGTTCGATTTCAGTTCTTGCTTCTGCTCGAAGTATTGCACGAAGACTGCAAGGGATGTGTTTTAAAATATCCTCACTTAATTCAAAGGGAGGAAGAGATGTCTCTAAAGTCTTTTTGACGAACAGTGCTTCTACGCGTTTGCCTTTCCTATATTTTTCTTTTGACACTGTTTTCGGACTCGGTTTTCCCCATTGTTGCGGATGGTCTGTTTTCGAGACAACACTTTCATTATTTACAAAATACACTACCGCAGCTACGTGTTGGCAAGTTCCTCTGGCGCCTGCAGGACAGGAACGTTCACTGCTCGAGACATTACGATTCTGGTCAACCTAAACACAAAATAAAAATGGTTACAAGTTATTAACATATAGCAAACATGCAAACGCGTCTGCTGTATATATATTATAGGCGACCTAATATCCCCAAACTAAATATTACAATGTATGTTAGTGGTCGTGAAAGTCTACGTATTGAGATACATTGAGTAATTCATCCTAAATAAACTTTATAAATTGTGACCTAACTACACCATGCCTACCTCAAGTTTCACGATATAAGGCGGCAAAGCCACAGACGTGTGCCGGGTGACTTTTCCTGTGATATATCCGAAAGCATTCGAAATTAACTCTTCCACGTCGTTCACGTGGCCACTGACAACTAGGTTTTTTCCTTTCTTCCATGATGATTCACTTTTTTTTTAAATTTATTTATTATCTCATAAGGGGCACCTGAGCCGAGGCTCGTGATAGTGCAGTACATCAAGGTAACAATGGTATTTTAGAAATTACATGTAAGTTACATTGTTGAATCCATTAAGAATTTAAACAGTTCTTACCTGAAAGTTCTCAGTGAGGAGATATTTTTCAGGCCATCAGGCAGTCTATTATATATAGATGATGAGTAATGCCATAGTGAATTATTTCCAAACCTGCTGGTATTTATTACTGTTACGGCTGTGAGTTTGTGTCATCACTCGCCGCATGAGTCACAACTGCCCCAGGGCTGGGCTGTGGCCTGCCTCCTGTATTGCGTGTGCCTTATGCAACAGGGCTACTAGGACAAAGGGGTAGTCCAGAATATTCGTGACTGGACCAGCGATGGAAACCTCGAGAAGCCGTGAACCCTGGATGGATCTAGAAGCATGTATTGAGTCACCGGCCTGCTATATAAGTGCGACCTGTCTAGCAGTTGTTGTTGTTGTGTTTTACGAGCTAGTGCGAGCGATTATCTTGTGCGACAGAAGTGTGGTGACGAAGTGCTGTGCGAGTTACGAAATCCAGTGACATTGTTTCTCCAGCTTGTGGACAGCGAAATAGCCTGCAGCAAGTGATCGTAAGTAATTGTGGTCGGTGAACTTAAAGGAGAGGGGCAGGTAGTTTCTGTCAAGGCCACCGTACTCATTAGGACGGATTAACTTCTGTGATCTGTTGACAAGTGGAAGGGCCAAGAGCGCTCAAGAAAGAGACTTAAGGAAACTGGAGTAAGGCTCCTAATTGCTTGTATTTGCTGATTAGTGTAATTTTCTGGCCACAATAAAATTAATTATTTCTTTAAGCAGTAATTGGTATTGTGCTTTGTACCCCCACCGTAATCCAGTTAACAAAAGTGCCACTAGGGGGTGGCACGTAACAACTGGTGTCAGAAGCCGGATTACGAACTCAAGCACAACACCTGACGGTCCTGGTTTCAAAACCCGAGCAGGTCATTTTCTCTAATTTTCCTGTGAGTGCATGCCCTTTACAAGACAAACAACTAAAATGGAGGAGAAATTGGCAGCACTGCTAGAAAAGTTAAATGGCTTGGAAACCAAGATGGAGGACGGCCAGAAGAATTTAACCACGGAGCTAACTGCCAAATTAGAAGACGGCCAGAAGAAGGTAGAAGACGGCCAGAAGAAGATGGAGGATGGTCAGAAGAAGATGGAGGACGGCCAGAAGAAGTTAGCCGAGGACCTAACTGCCAAACTAGAAGACGGCCAGAAGAAGATGGAAGACGGTCAAAATAAGCTAGCGGAGGACCTGAAGAGGATAAAGGACGGCCAGAAGAAGATGGAAGACGGTCAGAATAAGTTGACACAGGACCTGAAGAAATTAGAACTGGGTCTGCGTGAGGAAGTCACGGCAGTGGAAAAGAAGTTCGACGCCTTACAAGTGGAAGTTGCCGAGCTGCGCCAACGCCCGCTGATGGGGGTGGAGGAGAAATTCAACGTCTTACAAAAGGAAGTTGCCGAGCTGCGCCAACGCCCACTGACGGGGGTGGAGGAGAAATTCAACGCCTTGCAAGGGGAAGTTGCCGAGCTGTGCCAACGCCCGCTGATGGGGGTGGAGGAGAAATTCAACGCCTTGCAAGTGGAAGTTGCCGAACTGTGCCAACGACCGCTGATGGGGATGGAGGAGAAATTCAACGCTTTACAAGTGGAAGTTGCCGAGCTGCGCCAACGCCCACTGACGGGGGTGGAGAAGAAATTCAACGCTCTACGAGAGGAAGTTGCCGAGCTGTGCCAACGCCCGCCCACCGTTACACCGGGAATATCGGGAACGGGACATAGCAGAGTGACGCCCCCAACCTTCGACGGAAAGGTCCCGTGGAACACCTACTTACGTCAGTTCGAGGCGGCCTGTTCCATAAATAACTGGAACAACACAGAAAAGGCTACAGCTCTCATTGTAGCGCTGAGAGGTGACGCCCTTAACGTCCTTCAGGCCATCCCGACTGGATCCCAGGACTACGCTTCCCTGATCACCCATATGGAGTCAAGTATGGAGATAGCCATCTTCAGCAGGCCTACCAGATTCAGCTCCGGACCCGGGTACAAAAGAACGCGGAAACCCTGCAGGAGTTCGAGATGGACATCGCACGCCTCGTAAGGCTCGCCTACCCAACAGCGCCGGCCAACTTACTGGAGCAGATAGCGACGCAGACTTTCACCGACGGGCTACGGGACTGGGACACTCAACAGGCGCTGCGTCTCGCGCGCAATAAGACCCTGGCAGATGCGCTGAGCCACGCACTTGAGTTCGAGACGGCAAAGCAGGTATCTAGAATGCGCGCGCGGGTGCGTCAAGTGGACGTCGACGAACCAGTAAAACCCAACGAGACCAAGCCCCTGGCCGACGAATTGATGGAGGCGCTAAGCCGTTTCTTCAAGAATCGCAGTACCACCAACAAAAACGTAGCCGAAGGACATCCGGAGAGGCGGCCCGGAAGAGGACTACCAACCTGCTGGACCTGCCGTAAGAGAGGCCACCTGAGCAAGTACTGCGGTGATCGCCGCCGCCAAGGGTTTCCGTCGGGACAGTCAGTCGTTGGGAAACCGCGCGGCCCAGGAAAGCAAGTATCAGTCAGCCTTGGGGGGCAGAGGTTGGCTTGTGACAGTCGTCAAGCCCCGGCAGTCCAGGTTCGTGTGACGAAGTTACGGAGGGACAATAGCAGCCTGATGGTCGACGGAGTCGTCAATGGAGAGAGCTGGCCCATGCTAATCGACACGGGAGCATCGAGGACCATCGTCACTCCCACCGTGATCCCGAAGTGGAGAGTGCAACCCACACAAAGGAACCTCCAGCTAATAACCGCGACCGGAGAGACCGCACCGGTACATGGCGAAGCATCACTGGAGTTCGTGATTGGTCGACGGGCGATAAAGCATCCAGTGCTTGTGGCTGACGTATCAAATGAAGTGATCATCGGACTGGACTTCCTGGACCAGAACAACATCATCTTGGATCTGAGTACCAACACTCTGCACTTCGGAGGTGAGGAACTTGCTTTGCAACCTGCACACGAGGCCGTCACCGCACGACGAGTAAGGCTGAGAGAGGACGTCATCGTTCCCGCCAGGGCGGAAGTCAGCGCCGCCGTAATTGTCGACGGAGCTGCTGAGGGAGTGGTGGCTGTCATCGAGCCAAAATATGAGGACATCCAGACAAAATGATTGCTAGTTGCCAAGACCCTCATCAACACGACGCCTCGGCCGTACGTCCGCCTGTCCAACCTGAACGACTACGATATTACGGTTCACCGGGACACCAACGTAGGAGTCTGCGAGCCCGTTACCTGGATTGCCCGCATCACAGAAACGACGGACGGACACCTGCAGACGGACAACCGAAGAAGACGCGCCCTGCCAGAAGAACTACAGAAGCTGTACCAAGGATCCCAGGACCATTTAGACGAAGAGCAATCACGCCAACTTCAGGACCTGCTACGCGAATTCCAGGATGTCTTCTCCGTGGGGAGCAAAGACTTCGGCAGGACAAGCTTGGTCCAGCACAGAATCGACGTTGGGGACAACGCACCGATTAGGGCCCCATTCCGACGTGTCCCGCTCGCCAAGCAAGCCGAAGTCGACCGGATGGTTGAAGAGATGAAGGACCAAGGGGTAATCGAGCCATCACATAGTCCTTGGAGTTCTCCGGTCGTGCTTGTGAAGAAGAAGGACGGTTCCACCAGGTTCTGCGTGGACTACAGGCGGGTGAACGATGTCACGAAGAAGGACAGCTACCCTCTACCCCGGATCGACGACACGCTGGACACCATATCACGGTCAAGATGGTTCTCCACCTTGGATTTGAAGTGTGGCTACTGGCAGGTGGAGGTCCACCCTAAGGACCGCGAGAAAACGGCGTTCTGTGTGGGCAGCGGGCTCTGGCAGTTCACCGTCATGCCATTCGGTCTGTGCAACGCCCCTGCGACATTCGAAAGGCTAATGGAGTCCATTCTGAGGGGACTACACTGGAAGACCTGCCTGGTCTACCTAGACGACGTCATCGTTCTGGGGAGAAGCTTCGAGGAGCACTACAGCAACCTGAAGGAGATCTTGTTGAAGCTACGGGCTGCCCAGCTGAAGCTGAGCCCCAAGAAATGTCAGCTCTTCCAGAAGCGGGTCCAGTACCTTGGGCATATCGTCTCCGAGGAAGGGGTGCGCACCGACCCAGAGAAGACCGCAGCTGAGAGGGAGTGGGCAGTTCCGAAGGAAAGACCCAACTACGGAGCTTCCTGGGACTCTGCACTTATTACCGTCGCTTCGTGAAAGGATTCGCCGACATCGCCAAACCTTTACATCGACTGACTGAGAAGGACCAACTCTTCACGTGGACAGCAGAATGCCACAGTGCCTTCGAACAACTCAAGCAGGCTCTGTGCACCGCGCCTATTCTGGCCTACCCCAGACCTGGAACAAGGTTCATCGTCGATACCGATGCCAGCGACTTTGGCATAGGGGCAATCCTGTCGCAAGTAGTGGACGGCGAGGAGAGAGTAGTGGCCTACTTCAGCAAGGCCTTGTCAAAGCCAGAAAGGAACTACTGCGTCACCAGGAAGGAGCTGCTCGCCATCGTGAAGACCATTGAACACTTCCACAAGTATCTGTACGGGCAAGAATTTCTCATCAGGACCGACCATGCATCCCTGCGGTGGCTCCTGAACCTCAAGCAGCCCGAGGGTCAACTCGCGCGGTGGTTAGAGAGGCTTCAACAGTACAACTTTGAGATTCAGCACAGGAAAGGCCAACTGCATTCTAACGCCGACGCCCTGTCACGAAGACCGTGCCCCGAAGACTGCACCTTCTGTGCCCGAAGGGAGGAGAACACCGGGATACAGCGCCGAAGGACTACCGTGGAACTTCAAGGGAGCTGGAGCCGCGAATCTTTCACGCGGGCGCAAGCAGAAGATGATGACCTGGGACTGATAGCCGAATGGAAGAGGGCCTGTGTCCCCAGATCCGGGTGGAACATTGTGAGTGACTGCAGCCCAAAGTTTAAGTCCTACTGGACGCAGTGGGACTCGCTGATTGTAAGGGATGGCCTCATCTGCCGTACCTGGGAGAGCACCGACGGGAAGACATCTCGGGAACAAGTCGTCGTTCCAAAGGCTATGACGGAGGAAGTCCTGACGGAAGTTCATGGAGGATCATCTGGTGGACACCTAGGGATAAAGAAGACCCTGGAGAAGCTGAGAGAGCGGTTCTACTGGATCGGATGCCGAAAAGACGTGGAGAACCACTGCCCGAGGTGCCACGATTGCGCAGCCAGCAAGGGCCCAGGACGAAGACGACGGGGTCCACTGAAGACCTACAACGTGGGCGGCCCCATGGAGAGAGTGGCCATCGATGTTGCTGGGCCATTCCCGTTAAGCGAGGCAGGGAACCGCTACATATTAGTCGGCAGCGACTACTTTACCAAATGGCCGGAGGCGTATGCGCTCCCTAACCAAGAAACCGCGACGATTGCAGAGACCCTGGTGAAGGAATTCGTCAGCCGGTACGGAGTACCCCTGGAGCTGCACTCCGACCAAGGGAGGAACTTCGAGTCGTAGGTGTTCCAGAACCTATGCCAGCTGCTGGGAATCCGGAAGACAAGGACAACGCACTACACCCTCAGTCCGACGGGATGGTAGAGCGATTCAATCGCACCATCGAGAACCATCTCCGAATAGTCGTCAGCGAGCACCAGAGGGATTGGGACAAACATCTTCCACTATTTCTCCTGGCCTACCGCGCCGCCGTGAACGAAGCCACTGGGTGCACACCAGCCCGGGCCATGTTTGGGAGGGAGCTCCGCCTACCTGTCGATCTTGCCTTCGGCCGACCTGGGAATGATCCGATCCCGGTAAGCCAGTATTGTCAAGAACTGGTCGACCAACTGGAGGACGTGCTCGCGTTCGCGAGGAGGAAACTGCGGATCGAGACTCACCAAATGAAGACCCGATACGACCAGCAGACGGATGCCGGCGGATTCCACGAGGACGACCTGGTCTGGCTCTTCAACCCATTACGGAAGAAAGGCCTGTCACCCAAACTGCAGAAGTCCTGGGAGGGCCCGTACCGAGTCGTGAAACGGATCAACGATGTCGTCTACAGGATCCAGCGGAGCCCGAGGGCAAAGATGAAGATCGTGCACCGAGATCGCCTGGCAGCCTACGGAGGGACACAGACGAACCAATGTTTGATCGGGACGATCAGCCTTTTTAGGAAGGGGGTGGTGTTACGGCTGTGAGTTTGTGTCATCACTCGCCGCATGAGTCACAACTGCCCCAGGGCTGCGCTGTGGCCTGCCTCCTGTATTGCGTGTGCCTTATGCAACAGGGCTACTAGGACAAAGGGGTAGTCCAGAATATTCGTGACTGGACCAGCGATGGAAACCTCGAGAAGCCGTGAACCCTGGATGGATCTAGAAGCATTTATTGAGTCACCGGCCTGCTATATAAGTGCGACCTGTCTAGCAGTTGTTGTTGTTGTGTTTCACGAGCTAGTGCGAGCGATTATCTTGTGCGACAGAAGTGTGGTGACGAAGTGCTGTGCGAGTTACGAAATCCAGTGACATTGTTTCTCCAGCTTGTGGACAGTGAAATAGCCTGCAGCAAGTGATCGTAAGTAATTGTGGTCGGTGAACTTAAAGGAGAGGGGCAGGTAGTTTCTGTCAAGGCCACCGTACTCATTAGGACGGATTAACTTCTGTGATCTGTTGACAAGTGGAAGGGCCAAGAGCGCTCAAGGAAGAGACTTGAGGAAACTGGAGTAAGGCTCCTAATTGCTTGTATTTGCTGATTAGTGTAATTTTCTGGCCACAATAAAGTTAATTATTTCTTTAAGCAGTAATTGGTGTTGTGCTTTGTACCCCCACCGTAATCCAGTTAACAAAAGTGCCACTAGGGGGTGGCACGTAAAAACTGGTGTCAGAAGCCGGATTACGAACTCAAGCACAACACCTGACGGTCCTGGTTTCAAAACCCGAGCAGGTCATTTTCTCTAATTTTCCTGTGAGTGCATGCCCTTTACAAGACAAACAACTAAAATGGAGGAGAAATTGGCAGCACTGCTAGAAAAGTTAAATGGCATGGAAACCAAGATGGAGGACGGCCAGAAGAATTTAACCACGGAGCTAACTGCCAAATTAGATGACGGCCAGAAGAAGGTAGAAGACGGCCTGAAGAAGATGGAGGATGGTCAGAAGAAGATGGAGGACGGCCAGAAGAAATTAGCCGAGGACCTAACTGCCAAACTAGAAGACGGCCAGAAGAAGATGGAAGACGGTCAAAATAAGCTAGCGGAGGACCTGAAGAGGATAGAGGACGGCCAGAAGAAGCTGGATGACGGTCAGAATAAGTTGACACAGGACCTGAAGAAATTAGAACTGGGTCTGCGTGAGGAAGTCACGGCAGTGGAAAAGAAGTTCGACGCCGTACAAGTGGAAGTTGCCGAGCTACGCCAACGCCCGCTGATGGGGGTGGAGGAGAAATTCAACGTCATACAAAAGGAAGTTGCCGAGCTGCGCCAACGCCCACTGACGGGGATGGAGGAGAAATTCAACGCCTTGCAAGTGGAAGTTGCCGAGCTGTGCCAACGACCGCTGATGGGGGTGGAGGAGAATTTCAACGCCTTACAAGTGGAAGTTGCCGAGCTGTGCCAACACCCGCTGATGGGGGTGGAGGAGAAATTCAACGCCTTGCAAGTGGAAGTTGCCGAGCTGTGCCAACGACCGCTGATGGGGGTGGAGGAGAAATTCAACGCCGTACAAGTGGAAGTTGCCGTGCTGCGCCAACGCCCACTGACGGGGGTGGAGGTGAAATTCAACGCTCTACGAGAGGAAGTTGCCGAGCTGCGCCAACGCCCGCCCACCGTTACACCGGGAATATCGGGAACGGGACATAGCAGAGTGACGCCCCCAACCTTCGACGGAAAGGTCCCGTGGAACACCTACTTACGTCAGTTCGAGGCGGCCTGTTCCATAAATAACTGGAACAACACAGAAAAGGCTACAGCTCTCATTGTAGTGCTGAGAGGTGACGCCCTTAACGTCCTTCAGGCCATCCCGACTGGATCCCAGGACTACGCTTCCCTGATCGCCCATATGGAGTCCCGATATGGAGATAGCCATCTTCAGCAGGCCTACCAGATGCAGCTCCGGACCCGGGTACAAAAGAACGCGGAAACCCTGCAGGAGGTCGAGATGGACATCGCACGCCTCGTAAGGCTCGCCTACCCAACAGCGCTGGCCGACTTTCTGGAGCAGATAGCGACGCAGACTTTCACCGATGGGCTACGGGACTCAGACACACAACAGGCGCTGCGTCTCGCGCGCAATAAGACCCTGGCAGATGCGCTGAGCCACGCACTTGAGTTCGAGACGGCAAAGCAGGTATCTAGAATGCGCGTGCGGGTGCGTCAAGTGGACGTCGACGAACCAGTAAAAACCAACGAGACCAAGCCCCTGGCCGACGAATAGATGGAGGCGCTAAGCCGTTTCTTCAAGAATCGCAGTACCACCAACAAAAACGTAGCCGAAGGACATCCGGAGAGGCGGCCCGGAAGAGGACTTCCAACCTGCTGGACCTGCCGTAAGAGAGGCCACCTGAGCAAGGACTGCGGTGATCGCCGCCGCCAAGGGTTTCTGTCGGGACAGTCAGTCGTTGGGAAACCGCGCGGCCCAGGAAAGCAAGTATCAGCCAGCCTTGGGGGGCAGAGGTTGGCTTGTGACAGTCGTCAAGCCCCGGCAGTCCAGGTTCGTGTGACGAAGTTACGGAGGGACAATAGCAGCCTGATGGTCGACGGAGTCGTCAACGGAGAGCTGGCCCATGCTAATCGACACGGGAGCATCGAGGACCATCGTCAGTCCCACCGTGATCCCGAAGTGGAGAGTGCAACCCACACAAAGGAACCTCCAGCTAATAACCGCGACCGGAGAGACCGCACCGGTACATGGCGAAGCATCACTGGAGTTCGTGATTGGTCGACGGGCGATAAAGCATCCAGTGCTTGTGGCTGACGTATCAAATGAAGTGATCATCGGACTGGACTTCCTGGACCAGAACAACATCATCTTGGATCTGAGTACCAACACTCTGCACTTCGGAGGTGAGGAACTTGCTTTGCAACCTGCACACGAGGCCGTCACCGCACGACGAGTAAGGCTGAGAGAGGACGTCATCGTTCCCGCCAGGGCGGAAGTCAGCGCCGCCGTAATTGTCGACGGAGCTGCTGAGGGAGTGGCGGCTGTCATCGAGCCAAAATATGAGGACATCCAGACAAAAGGATTGCTAGTTGCCAAGACCCTCATCAACACGACGCCTCGGCCGTACGTCCGCCTGTCCAACCTGAACGACTACGATATTACGGTTCACCGGGACACCAACGTAGGAGTCTGCGAGCCCGTTACCTGGATTGCCCGCATCACAGAAACGACGGACGGACACCTGCAGACGGACAACCGAAGAAGACGCGCCCTGCCAGAAGAACTACAGAAGCTGTACCAAGGATCCCAGGACCATTTAGACGAAGAGCAATCACGCCAACTTCAGGACCTGCTACGCGAATTCCAGGATGTCTTCTCCGTGGGGATCAAAGAGTTCGGCAGGACAAGCTTGGTCCAGCACAGAATCGACGTCGGGGACAGGGCACCGATTAGGGCCCCATTCCGACGTGTCCCGCTCTCCAAGCAAGCCGAAGTCGACTGGATGGTTGAAGAGATGAAGGATCAAGGGGTGATCGAGCCATCACATAGTCCTTGGAGTTCTCCGGTCGTGCTTGTGAAGAAGAAGGACGGTTCCACCAGGTTCTGCGTGGACTACAGGCGGGTGAACGATGTCACGAAGAAGGACAGCTACCCTCTACCCCGGATCGACGACACGCTGGACACCATATCAGGGTCAAGATGGTTCTCCACCTTGGATTTGAAGAGTGGCTACTGGCAGGTGGAGGTCCACCCTAAGGACCGCGAGAAAACGGCGTTCTCTGTGGGCAGCGGGCTCTGGCAGTTCACCGTCATGCCATTCGGTCTGTGCAACGCCCCTGCGACCTTCGAAAGGCTAATGGAGTCCATTCTGAGGGGACTACACTGGAAGACCTGCCTGGTCTACCTAGACGACGTCATCGTTCTGGCGAGAAGCTTCGAGGAGCACTACAGCAACCTGAAGGAGATCTTGTTGAAGCTACGGGCTGCCCAGCTGAAGTTGAGCCCCAAGAAGTGTCAGCTCTTCCAGAAGCGGGTCCAGTACCTTGGGCATATTGTCTCCGAGGAAGGGGTGCGCACCGACCCAGAGAAGACCGCAGCTGAGAGGGAGTGGCCAGTTCCGAAGGACAAGTCCCAACTACGGAGATTCCTGGGACTCTGCACTTATTACCGTCGCTTCGTGAAAGGATTCGCCGACATCGCCAAACCTTTACATCGACTGACTGAGAAGGACCAACTCTTCACGAGGACAGCAGAATGCCACAGTGCCTTCGAACAACTCAAGCAGGCTCTGTGCACCGCGCCTATTCTGGCCTACCCCAGACCTGGAACAAGGTTCATCGTCGATACCGATGCCAGCGACTTTGGCATAGGGGGAATCCTGTCGCAAGTAGTGGACGGCGAGGAGAGAGTAGTGGCCTACTTCAGCAAGGCCTTGTCAAAGCCAGAAAGGAACTACTGCGTCACCAGGAAGGAGCTGCTCGCCATCGTGAAGACCATTGAACACTTCCACAAGTATCTGTACGGGCAAGAATTTCTCATCAGGACCGACCATGCATCCCTGCGGTGGCTCCTGTACTTCAAGCAGCCCGAGGGTCAACTCGCGCGGTGGTTAGAGAGGCTTCAACAGTACAACTTTGAGATTCAGCACAGGAAAGGCCAACTGCATTCTAACGCCGACGCCCTGTCACGAAGACCGTGCCCCGAAGACTGCACCTTCTGTGCCCGAAGGGAGGAGAACACCGGGATACAGCGCCGAAGGACTACCGTGGAACTTCAAGGGAGCTGGAGCCGCGAATCTTTCACGCGGGCGCAAGCAGAAGATGATGACCTGGGACTGATAGCCGAATGGAAGAGGGCCTGTGTCCCCAGACCCGGGTGGAACATTGTGAGTGACTGCAGCCCAATGTTTAAGTCCTACTGGACGCAGTGGGACTCGCTGATTGTAAGGGATGGCCTCATCTGCCGTACCTGGGAGAGCACCGACGGGAAGACATCTCGGGAACAAGTCGTCGTTCCAAAGGCTATGACGGAGGTAGTCCTGAAGGAAGTTCATGGAGGATCATCTGGTGGACACCTAGGGATAAAGAAGACCCTGGAGAAGCTGAGAGAGCGGTTCTACTGGATCGGATGCCGAACAGACGTGGAGAACCCCTGCAAGAGGTGCCACGATTGCGCAGCCAGCAAGGGCCCAGGACGAAGACGACGGGGTCCACTGGAGACCTACAGCGTGGGCGACCCCATGGAGAGAGTGGCCATCGATGTTGCTGGGCCATTCCCGTTAAGCGAGGCAGGGAACCGCTACATATTAGTCGGCAGCGACTACTTTACCAAATGGCCGGAGGCGTATGCGCTCCCTAACCAAGAAGCCGCGACGATTGCAGAGACCCTGGTGAAGGAATTCGTCAGCCGGTACGGAGTACCCCTGGAGCTGCACTCCGACCAAGGGAGGAACTTCGAGTCGCAGGTGTTCCAGAACCTATGCCAGCTGCTGGGAATCCGGAAGACAAGGACAACGCCACTACACCCTCAGTCCGACGGGATGGTAGAGCGATTCAATCGCACCATCGAGAACCATCTCCGAATAGTCGTCAGCGAGCACCAGAGGGATTGGGACAAACATCTTCCACTATTTCTCCTGGCCTACCGCGCCGCTGTGCACGAAGCCACTGGGTGCACACCAGCCCGGGCCATGTTTGGGAGGGAGCTCCGCCTACCTGTCGATCTTGCCTTCGGCCGACCTGGGAATGATCCGATCCCGGTAAGCCAGTATTGTCAAGAACTGGTCGACCAACGGGAGGACGCGCACGCGTTTGCGAGGAGGAAACTGCGGATCGAGACCGACCGAATGAAGACCCGACGACCAGCAGACGGATGCCGGCGGATTCCACGAGGACGACCCGGTCTGGCTCTTCAACCCATTACGGAAGAAAGGCCTGTCACCCAAACTGCAGAAGTCCTTGGAGGGCCCGTACCGAGTCGTGAAACGGATCAACGATGTCGTCTACAGGATCCAGCGGAGCCCGAGAGCAAAGATGAAGATCGTGCACCGAGATCGCCTGGCAGCCTACGGAGGGACACAGACGAACCAATGATTGATCGGGACGATCAGCCTTTTTAGGAAGGGGGTGGTGTTACGGCTGTGAGTTTGTGTCTTCACTCGCCGCATGTGTCACAACTGCTCCAGGGCTGGGCTGTGGCCTGCCTCCTGTATTGTGTGTGCCTTATGCAACAGGGCTACTAGGACAAAGGGGTAGTCCGGAATATTCGTAACTGGACTAGCGATGGAAACCTCGAGAAGCCGTGAACCCTGGATGGATCTAGAAGCATTTATTGATTCACCGGCCTGCTATATAAGTGCGACCTGTCTAGCAGTTGTTGTTGTTGTGTTTTACGAGCTAGTGCGAGCGATTATCTTGTGCTACAGAAGTGTGGTGACGAAGTGCTGTGCGAGTTACGAAATCCAGTGACATTGTTTCTCCAGCTTGTGGACAGCGAAATAGCCTGCAGCAAGTGATCTTAAGTAATTGTGGTCGGTGAACTTAAAGGAGAGGGGCAGGTAGTTTCTGTCAAGGCCTCCGTACTCATTAGGACGGATTAACTTCTGTGATCTGTTGACAAGTGGAAGGGCCAAGAGCGCTCAAGGAAGAGACTTGAGGAAACTGGAGTAAGGCTCCTAATTGCTTGTATTTGCTGATTAGTGTAATTTTCTGGCCACAATAAAGTTAATTATTTCTTTAAGCAGTAATTGGTGTTGTGCTTTGTACCCCCACCGTAATCCAGTTAACAAAAGTGCCACTAGGGGGTGGCACGTAACATTACATTATAGTGGAAATTGCTTGCATTTCTGGTGATGTGTGAGTGAGTATCTGAATTGGTTGTGAGTATGATATTTGAATTGGTTATTTTATGTTTAATTTTATATATCATTATTACTGAGGCTCTTTGACGGAGACAATTTAGTGATAGGACATTATATTGTTGGCATAATTGAATTGTAAGTGTTAACATGGGAAGATTGAAAAGTATTTCCAAAGCCCTTTTATGTAATATATTAATTTTATTGAATAATCCTTTGCTGCAACAGGCCCAAATGTGAATCATGTATGCAATGTGACTTTCAATAAGTGCGTGATATATAGACTTCAGTAGTGCTCGAGAAACTTTGTATTTTACTCGGCTTAGAACTCCTATAGCTGGAATTATTTTTCCACCAATAGCTTTGACATGATCATCCCATGAGAGTAGCTCATCAATGACTAATCCCAAAAATTTGGTAGATTTAACTCGGGGTAGACATTGGTCGTGGAAGAATAATTGCATGTCTAAAGGTAGGTTGTAGGAAGGCTTGTGAAAGACGATATAGTTAGTTTTACTTAAGTTAACTGTTAGACGGTTTTCATGCATCCATGATAGAATCAGATGTGCATCTTCCTGCATTTTCTGTTCGAGTTCATGGACAGACTTTCCAACATAGAATACATTGGTATCATCAGCAAATAGGGATATCTTACCGTTTAAATTTAGTCTACCAATGTCGTTGATAAATATTAAAAATAATATTGGGCCTAAAACAGATCCCTGTGGCACCCCAATAGTAATTGCTTGGCAACTATTCTCAGCATTCATGCAACTAACAATTTGTTCCCTGTCTTTAAGGTAATCTACAAACCAGCGAAGTGCAGTTCCTCTCACACCAGCTGTTTCTAATTTATGAATCAGTAGAGAGTGATCCACAGTGTCGAAAGCCTTTTTAAATCTATAAATAAACCTGAAGCAAGCAATCCTGAATCTAGAGCCTCTTGAAGTCTAACAATAATATCTTCCACTGCATTGTTTGTGCTAGAGTTGGGAATGAATCCATACTGATGCTTATAGAAATAATGGTTACGAAGAAGAAATTTTAGTAGCCGGTCCTTCACTACCTTTTCTAATATTTTAGAAATAACAGGAAGTATTGAGATAGGTCTATAATTATTAACATCATGTTTATCTGATCCCTTATAGATTGGTACTACTCGGGCCACTTTTAACTTCTTATGAATTTTCCCTTCGCTCAAGGATTTATTTATTAATTTTGTGATATACGGTACTAACTGATGAAACAGGGTCTTAATTATGTTATTATTTAAGCCAGAAACATCCAAACTACTACTTTTTTTTAAATCATTAATTATTCGTGAGACTTCAGTTTCATCTGTGGGCTCAAGAAAAATAGAGTTGACAGGTTCTGTTACTGATTTGGTGCAATCGTTGATAGGAATTTTATCGGCAAGTGACTTACCAATACTTGTGAAATGTTCATTAAAAATTGTACAGACTTCAGTTGGATTTGTAACCAAATTACCATTTACTTCCAGGTTAATATTACTATTACTATTGGCTTTGGTATCTGTAGATAATATTTCATTGATAATGTTCCAGTGATTATTTGTGTTGTTTAATCTATTCAAAAAATATGCATTTTCTAGTTCTCTTCTCATTTTTGTTACTTTCTTACAGTGTGCATTATAGTCTGCAATTAGCTCCTTTGACTGATACTCACATCCAGATCTTACTCTGATTTGCTGCCTTTTTAGTTTACTATATAACCTGTTCTTTTGATCAATTAGCTTTAAAAAATCTGGAGTTACCCATGGACAAGATGGCCTTAATCTTCCACTTGTATTATGACTCGATCTTAGGTCCCTAGTCTCACTGTTGACGTTTTCCAAATAATAGATCAATTTGTCCACTATTATTTCACAGCTATCATCATCCTTGATCTCTAATGGATTAACAGACATAAAATAATCCAAAGCTTGTAAATTCCATCTTTGCATTTGCTTATGCCTTTTATGAACTTGAGCAGTACCAGTAATAGGAATTTCAAAGTCGCATACTAAAAGGTTGTGGTCACTAAAATCACTGAATACATTACACAGGTTGCAACAATACTGTTTGTTAATATAGATATGATCTATCAAGGTAGCACTATCAGTTGTAACTCTGGTCGGATATATTGTATTACATGCATTCTGGTTGAAACAAACACAAACAAGTTCTTCGGCTAGACGACTTTGTCCTAACTTATCTATATTTATATCTCCAACTGTAAAGCATGCTTTATTACTATACTTCATCCAAGTATCCTCAAGAATTTTAAGAAATTCGGTGCCATGCGTCACATTCGGGTTGTAGCAAGCTAAAATTTGGAAATCCTTACTAAAACCGATTACCTCAACAAGCAATAGATTATAGGGTGTTTTAGTATCATTAATAGACATCACTATATTTGCCTTAAGAGGCCTTTTGATGAAAATAGCTATCCCTCCCCCTCTAGTATTAACTCTTGAACAAAAGTAACCGTCATATCCATTTACATTGAAATATTTCTCCTCTTCGAGACATAACCATGTTTCAGTCAATACTATAATATCCGGGAAATTTGTTTCGGTTATAATAAGGCTGTTGAACTTACTCCATTTATTCCTGATACTCTGACAGTTTGAATATAAAATTCTAAATCCGTAAGTAATTCCTTTTAGTTCTTTTAAGTTATCTACCTGTTTTCTACAACTTCCATAGAAATGATGTGAATTACAAGGTTTCCAAAGTGAAAATATCCTCAATACTTTTTACGTGAGTAATTGGGGATAACTCATCCTTCCTTATAAAGACTTTCCCTTCCCTTGACCAAACAAATTTGTAACCTTTCTGCCTTAGGTCCTTTGCTCTTTTGAGAAGGCCTTTAGCTTTAGGAGTTAAGTGTTCGTTTACATAGACAGTTTCTCCTCCTGTGCATCCACTAACATCCGATGAGGACAGTCGCTGTGCATTAGGCCTTGCTTTAATTAGGTCAAGCTTCTTCCATCTGTTAGATCCCCGAATTGAATCTCTCTAAACCCGCAACTTGTTCGAACGTCACACGTGCAGTACTGAGACTCTCGCAATACGCCTCACCTCTTGTTTCAGAACGGGCCACTACGTAGCGCTAGTAGTAGCATTTCGAGCTACCTGCACGGTGCCTATAGAGTTTACTGTTCTTGGCTAAGTGAGGCATGGAGGAAATATTCCCGGAAGAAAGATTCCTCCATATGAAATGGGATCGACGAACATGCTGGCGATCACTGGTCACCTTCTTCCGAAGGAATGCAGTCAATGATTATCTCTGCGAATACCTGTGGCGTCAGGATTGTTGTAATAGGAAAGCTGACCCTTTCCGAGAAATGATTGAAGACAAACGTCAGGTGTATCATGCCATTTAAACATGTTGGGTTCAGTGTATTTAATTCCGTTGGGTTGGCTAGGCTACGTGTCTTGATTTCCATGGAGAATATTGATTTCCGTCTGCTTCTGTGACGAATGCGTAGTGAGTGATTATACTGACTATAATTTCCTATAAATGTTTGAATATTTTTGCCGTAGGACCCGTCTGGTTCTGCGAAGTGGTCTTACGCTCAAAGCTCGTGACAACTAAGATATTTAAGAAAATTAATGTTGATTCTGCGAAAGGCTCTTTAAAACAATTAACTTCGGTGCTGCGAATGTTGAGCACATGTTGCCAACACTACAAAATGAATCACAAATATCAACATGTCTTGAAATAATAGGTTTTTGACAGACTATAGGAACATTCTTTTCAAGACTTTAAATTGTATTGATCTACAAAGAGACGTACAAATTATAACAGGTGACATTGCTGGGATTTAGTTTCTTTTGTAATGATTATGTTCATATGTTTTCAATACCGGAGAGGAGGCTTCTTTTTTTCTTCCAAGGAAGATTTATGGGAAATTACTTAACACAGATGAGAGATTAATATCAGACTCATGTTTTATGCTCCTTGCCCTCAGCAGCACTATTGTTCAATGACCATGTTGTACGTCAGTACATTATCCTGTTGAGTTAGAATCAGGCGCGGGACACTGTTATGGGCGATTCGAATCAAAACAAAGACTGCCATGTGCGTTTTGTTTACTGTTTGGGCCCGCATGCCGACAACTGTTGCAGTATACTCCATTTTTAGTGACTTAATCTGTATTATGTTGGATCCAATACTAAATTGAATAACAAGTGACTAGCGGTGTTATTAGAAATGGCGACAGCTACGTTCGCTCTAAACGTGGGACAACATAATTGATATAAAGGGTAGGTTTTAATTGGTAAGATGTAAACCTTTGTCATAGTTTCTGTCGGTATAATTATACTGACTAATCAGAATTTATGGATTTACTTTTATTTGTTTGTTTTTCGCGTACCGTAAAAATCCGAATATAGGTGTGATTAGTCTTGTACATATTGGACAATATGTAATTTATTCCTGCCAAATGTACCAAACAATTGTTTTCATCTTGCTGAAGACTTCTGTCAAGTCTTTGTGCAGGATCGGCTTTAGTTTAGTTAACGGTAGGCTACTTAAGTAGTTTGATATGCGGTAGGGCTTATCCATGTCTATATCATACCAAATCATTTTAATATACAGTAATCAATATTTTATTAACACAACTCAACATCGCGTCCAAAAACATTCCAAAGACACTACACTCAAAGATAACAAAACCAAAACTATGTAAATCAAAACACTGTCTATTCTCTAAATCAAAACACTGTCTATTTTCTACATTCTCCCACCTTGCAAAAGGTAGTTTTGCAACACACTCATAAACTGAAGTAAACATTCCAAAATTATAGTTGAACATTGAGCTCAGGAATGTGAACCACTATAAGTCTAGTTTCTTGAGTTGCCTAACAGTTCTACCACAACGAGTCTTGAATTCACTCTCCTTTTCTGTTCCTGAGTTACTGCAGGGAATATCTTCATTAAGGACCGGCTCACTTAGTCGGTGTTGTGAAGTGTTGACAGAATCACCTTTGTTAAGACAGTTTATCTCTAACTAATAAAGTCGCTGTACTGGACGAAGTAGAATGCCAGTTGCTGTCTTAATTTTAACCAGACGAGTCACACTGTCTCTTCCAGCTAACAGCTCCACCACTCTTCCTAAGGGCCAGTTGATCCGTTTCTTGTTGTCGCTCTCCACCAGTACTATGTCTCCTACTTGTATGGATCCCTGTTGCTTTTTGCTCCGTGATCGGAGAAATCCCAGATATTCTTTTTTGAAGCGATTTCTCAGGCTCTCCCGAACAGCTTGTAGATAACGCCATCTGTCGTTTAAACTGCTGGTTTGAATTTGGTCTAAGTCGGTTACATCATTACCCTCTAGGCTCTGTAGGAACATGGAGGGTCTGAGTGGCTTGAGTTCATCTTCTTCAGAAAGATAAGTCAAAGGTCGATTGTTCATCAGGTTCTCACAATCGCACAGAAGAGTACACATTTCCTCATAATTTAGGCAAGCTTTACCCAAATTACGGCGAAGCAAATCCTTTAGAATCTTAATCAACCTTTCCCAGAATCCTCCCCACCAGGCTGCAGTGGGAGGGTTCAGCTTCCATTTAATCTTCAGAAGGCTGCACATCCTCTCTATTTCAGTCCAGTCCAATTGCTCCATGGTTCTGCGAAGTCCGGTGAAATTCGTCCCATTGTCCAAATACATGGTATTCACTCTTCCTCTTCTTGCCACAAATCGGCGTAGTGCTTGGATATACGCTACTGTACTAAGTGAAGTGATCAATTCCAGATGTACAGCCCGATAAACTGCACAAGTGAATATCACAATCCATCCCTTTTCTCCTCCTCGTAGAAACTCAGGGCCGGCCAAGTCTGTGCCCGTGATCTGGAAAACACTCGATGCCTTGATTCGATCCTGTGGCAACGGAGGAAAAGGTACCTCAAAACCCTTAGCAGAGTTACGACGACAGATCACGCATTTCCGAACAACTGCTGCCACCGTCCTTCTTCCTCTAATTATCCAAACCCTTTGGCGCAACAAAACAAGCAGTGTGTGCGTCCCAGCATGGTTATGGAATCGATGAAATTGTTCAATCATTCTTTCAACCATCACATGTTTTGATGGAAGTACAACTGGATAGGTATACTCAGGAGTGTCGTCAGAATCAACGACTCTATACTTCATGCGTAGAATTCCTTCATCGTCTGTGAACACCTCCAGATTCTTCAATTGTTCTTTTCTCTCTTCTTCATAAAGCGGTTCATTCTGGATAAGGAAGTACAGTTTCTTCTCAGCATTGAGAAACTCTTCGCTATCAATTTCCGTTGATACGTGGTCTCTACGATTCCTTTGTTTCAATCTCAAAATCCAAGCAATGGTCCTAACGATTTTGATGTATCCAGAGAATCGTGAACTTAATTGCAGTAAAATCGTTTCCACAACAGTGTTCTTAGCAGCTACAACTGTTTTCCTCCTTTCCCTGTTGACTTCTTCCAACAATGGTTCAGGACGATTAAATACCCATTCTTCTTCTTTACATTTAAGACAAGATGGACCCTCCCACCATCTGGATCTCCGAAGTTGTGTTGGTGAACACCCTCTAGACAGGAGATCTGCTGGATTGAGGCTGCCCGGTATGTGTCTCCATGAACTAGCCTTACTGTACTCATGAATTTCCTTTACCCGATTCTCTACGAACACCGACCAAAGCCCTTTATTAGCAATCCAAGCCAAGACTACTGTTGAATCGGACCAAAACACTGTGTGTATGTCATTCCGGTGTAGGCATCGAAGGCTCAACCGAGACATTCTAACTCCAAGGAGCGCTCCCATCAGTTCAAGGCGGGGTAGTGTCAGTTCTTTGAGAGGCGCCACTCTAGATTTAGCCATCAGAAGACTCAGTTTGATCTTACCTTCTCCTTCCGTTCTCAGAAATATACAACAACCAAACGCTCTTTTGCTAGCGTCCACAAATACATGCAAAGTGCTGTTGTCATTCAGGGAAATCCTTCTAGGTATCCGACAGTCATGTAGGTATTGCAACTGCTGAGTCCATCGACAGAATTCCTCACAAATGTCTCCTGGTAAAACCTCATCCCATCCTATACTTTTCTGCCATGTCTTCTGCAGAATGAGCTTGGGAATCAGAGTTACTGGGGGCCGAAAATCCAATCGGATCAAATATTTTTTGCACGCTGGATAGTACCACTCTTCGGGTTACTAAACCTGTAGTCGGGCTGAAGTTACATCCAAGTTCATCTACGTCGCAATACCAACGAAGTCCTAAGACATTCTCAGTTTTACCAACACCACAATCAAAGGAATTCACCCATCCCCTCAAATTGAAACCTGCGGATAACATCAATTCTTGTGCCTTTAAAATAAAGGGTCCAATTTCTTCCTTTGAAGCGACTCCAGTAAGACAGTTGTCCACATAAAATGCAGGTTTCATTTTTGTAGCTACTTCCTTCAAATGAGTTGGGGGCTCTTCCAGAAGGTTGTTCAGTACAGAAACCAATAGGAAGGGACTGGAACAAACACCAAAAACCACCCGGCAATGTCGAAAAGTGGTAATCTTATCATTATCCCACCAGAGAAAACGGAGCATATCCCTGTCTACAGGATCAATTATAATCTGCAGGAATGCCTTCTCTATATCAGCTATTAGACCTATAGGATAGGTTCGAAAATTGGTCAGCACTGATGGAACAAGGTCGATGAGGTTGGGTCCGGGCTCGAGGCAATCATTCAAGGAATGTCCATTTCTGTCTTTGTTGGAAGCATCGAACACCGGCCTTATCTTTGTAGTGCCACCATCTTTCAGCACAGCTCTATGAGGCAAATAATGTGTAGGCCCATTCAAAACCTCGTTTTCAACACCTTCGATAATCCCTTTGTTTACCCATTCCTGTAACACCTCATCATAATCCTGAAATTTCTGCATCCCTCGTAACTTTCTTGAAGTGTTCAATAATCGGTTCTGAGAAATTTCACGATTCGTTTCCAGAGAAGTACAACCATCAATCCAGGGTAGTTTGACAATGTAGCGCCCAGATTCCTCTTCTCTCTTCACAGTCCTATCGAAGAACATCTGAACTTGTTGTTCCCTTTCTTCCTTTTTTATCTGTTCGCCAGGATCTTTAATACCCAAAGTCTCAATTTCCCACAAATCCGCCACTCTTGTTGATTGAGTTAAAGTAAGTAGAGTGTAAGACGAGGCAGTAGTTGAGGTGATCTCAGAAGAGCCCATAAGTGTCCACCCTAAACAAGTTCTCACAGCTACTAGACTCTTGTTTACGTGTAGAAAGTCTGGCGTGATTATCTGAGCCCACACGTCAGCTCCTAACAATATCTGTATGTCAGTACTGTTGCCACCATTATCTTGGCCAACATCACTAAGTTCAACTCCCTTGTCCCTCAGTAAATTAAACAAGTCAGCATCAACTAGGGGAGCACCTCCACAGATACTATCAGAGCCTAACACTGCAACCTCACATCTGTTTTCCTCGTTCATACCCAGCAAAGTTATTTGATAGGACTCGAAACAAACAGGTGCTGTTTTCCTACCTCCAAATAATTCTTGACTTAGTGTTACCTTTCCAGTTTGTTCCAACTCTAATTTCTTAGCACAAGACTTCTTTATGTAGCTTCTCTGCGATCCACTATCACACAGAACTCTTACTCTGTGCGTGGATCCACCAACAACTACTCTAGCAACTAAAGTCTGCAGATAGGCCACATGTCCTTTATTACTACCTGCCATCATGCTAACTGTTTTTGGAACCGAATCACCTTTTGGTTCATCTGAGGCTGTTTTCGCACACATCAAAGCGTAATGTTTCCCCTTGCAAAATGGGCACTTCACAAACATCTTACACTTAACACTGACATGTCCCGGCCGTAGACACCTAAAACAAGCTCCCTTTTTCTTTAACGTTACTTGGCGTTCTTCTTGAGAATAATCAATAGCTACAGCACAGTCTTGAGAAAGATGTGAGGTTCTGCCACAGAATATACAAGCCGTATCTTTGTTATTTCTGTTTCCCTTACTAACTGAAACATCCTCTATTGAAATTAAAGAAGCCGCTGAAGGTACGTCCCTATTCTTAGTCTTGGTCCTATCGTCTTGCTTAACTCGATCCGTCCTCTCGTTAACTTCAAAAGAACTATGTCTTAGCTTAAGCCGTTCTTCACCTTCTACCTCAGTCTTTAAGAAGGCTAACAATTCACTCAAGCAACAGTCAGGTTCCTTGGTAGACGTTTCTTTTGATACACGATACCTGTTCCAAGTTCTAAACATAACCTCCGGCAAGGCACTCTCTACTAGTGGAAATAACATAGCAGCGTATTTCTCCTTTGTTACTCCCAAGGAATCAAGTGCTCTCAACTGTCCCTCCAGACTGTCATACAGTTGGGCTATGGATCTTAAACTATCCTTCTTTAACACCAAGGATAAAAGTTCCCTAACATAGTACTCGATGAGTAACTCATCCTTCCCATACCTAGACTTCAACAATTCTATAGCCTTTTTGTAGTTTTCCTTTGAAGGAGGAAAGTTTTCTACCAACTTCTGAGCACACGAACCAGGTTCCATACACTGAATCAAATAAACAAATTTGTCTTCATCTTTAAGGCTGCTATCTTCATGTATTTTAGTAAATTGCGCCCAAAACCCAATCCAGCACTTCACGTTTCCATCAAATTTTTTCAGTTCTAGTTTTGGTAGTCTTAGTAGTCTCTGATTAGAAGTACGTGAACAGTTACTCGTATTAGCTTCAGAAACGGCTTGATCTCCAACTTGTAAGGCCTGCACTTTTTCCCTAACCTTAAAATATTTCAAGTCGTACTCACAGCAATTGTTGATCTCTGTTTCAAGCACGATGTCTTCAAGGTCTTCCCTTTGCAGCAGCTCATCGTATACTTCATCATCCAGACGTTTTAACTTCTCGTAGCGTTCCGCAAGTGAAGCATATCTGCTACGAATCTCCACGTGGTCACCATCAGCAAGCGCCAACAGTTCTTCAAGCTTATTTACCTCACGTATAAATACGCCGCGTAATACTCGACGTTCGGTCATCGTTGTTCTGTTTTATTTGATGTTGAGATTGCCAGTAGTCCTGTCACGGTCGCCAGTTATATACCATACCAAATCATTTTAATATACAGTAATCAATATTTTATTAACACAACTCAACATCGCGTCCAAAAACATTCCAAAGACACTACACTCAAAGATAACAAAATCAAAACACTGTCTATTCTCTAAATCAAAACACTGTCTATTTTCTACAATGTCCATAATTTTCCTATCTATGCTAATACTTGCATGCATGCAGCTGTCTCAATCAAATACTACAAGTACAGTATTAAAGATGCAAAGTGACTTGTGATGGAAGCACCCAGGTTTGGACCCTGGTCCTATTTTGACATACACTCTGCATGGCTGTGATTTCTGGTGTCTTATGCGCCAGGGAATAAGGCAAGGATTGATACAATCCTAGGCATGGACGATGAAGTCAACAAAGAATGTTTCTTGGCTCTAGAAATATATGTTAATATTGTTTGTTTGTGTACTTGCTAGAAGATATTAATACAGATACCCTCCAGCAAAATAATAGTAGGCTTTATTGGCTACTTTGTTATCTTCCCTCTGGTTCTCTATTATGCTTAGCCTAGAGCCTGCAAGGTGTAGGCCTACTACATTGTTGGATGTAAAAGCCTAGGAGTACAGTAGGGCTTCATTCAGTAGTGTATGTTAGCCCGAAGCTCCTTTTGAGTGCTGTTTCATTGTAGGTTTCAGTCTTCCTGTGTTAGTAATCATCATTTTATGTATGCAGCATGTCAAATTGTACCTCCCTATTTGATGGTGGAGCCTGCTAACATGCATTTTATAGCTGAGAGAACAAGGGTTGTTCTGGCATCGTAGGGACATTTTTCTTACACTGAGGGTTAAAGTTCTCTTAGCTTGGTCACTCGAAATATGTAAGAAAGTTAGCATTGTATTCCTGTGCATGACAATGGAGTTCAGTACCTAGTATTTGTTCTAGGTGCTGAATGAGTGAATGACAGTTTGTAGTTCCAGGAAGAAAGGCTAGAGCTCAGCAACTCGAACTGAAACCCCGGAAAAAATGCGAACTAAAAGTACTTCCCCCCTGCCCGCTCTGACCAACTCAAGCAAGACCAATATCTGTACAGAGGGGTGTAGTCCATCGCTGGCCGGGAGCCAATAGATGTGTTGACAAGCGATGTCAGTCCACTCTCTCGCTCAAGCTTGCCCTCCTCTCTGTCACACTGGCTGACAGAGCTAGCGCTGTCGCCAGGGTCTCACTTCAAGTTGCTGAGCTCTACCATGTTTTCAGCTCCCCTATACCTTGTAGACACACAACTCCCTAGTCTTACCCATTAGGCCTAGATACATGCCTGGACACAATTCTTGTTTGACCACCTCGTGTAGTGGCTAGCATTCTCGGTTCTTTCCCCAGAGATCTGGGTTCGTTTCCTGGCCCTGCCCATAAAAGTAATTCTGATCTGAGGTCTGAAACGGGGTATGCTAAGCCTCATGTGGCAATCCTGAGGCGAGGTGGATTCGATTCCCAACTAGGCCATCTTGGAAGTGGTTTACCACGTCTACTGCAGGCAAATGCCAAGATGGTTCCTTATTTATGGCCACGGCTGCCTCCCTCCCAATCCTCACCTAAAGTACAAAGACACACTAATACAGTCACCATATCAAGAACTATTACGAGAGCATCATCAGAAGAAAGCAGAGATTTGGAGCGATTTTTACTCTACTGACGCTATGATAAACAGAGAGTGGTCAGTTGCCAATTACGAATTGCGTCTTCTTGTTACCCGATATGCGGTACATGGTTTTCACCACAGAGTTTGCCGCACATTACAGTTTTGCACACCTGATATAAACTGTGTTTGTTCTCTCTGCGAGAAAACGTGTGAGCGTTATCACCTTGCTACTTGCATGAAGAGGAATAAGTCCTTGAAGGAAATTTGTTGTGACTAGTTATGTAGTTATATTTCTTATTTTGTTTGCTTTGGCCATTGGCTGTAATAAATATATTATTAATACAGTCACCATATTGAAACATGTTATCGTAAAAAAATACACACACCCGTTCAAGCCCCTCGAATGATAAAAGCAACAACAAAACAACTTGTGTTAAAAGTGGTCGTGCTACAGTGTTGGAAACTTCTGAACTATAAGAGACCCCTGGCCAAACTTTTCTGTTCACAAATCTGTTTCAGCTTTATCACATTCGTCATTTGAGACCTTCTCTAGCTTCATGAAGATAAGGGGTAATAAATGAAACGAGTATCAGGCGCCCAGCCTACACTAGGACTGGGCAGAAGAGCAACTCACGTGTGCTGCTCCTCTTCACAGTCCTACTGCAAACATTCCCCCACTCTGCCTCTGCTATATTGAAAGGCGGATCACCGACCATTTGCATATATGTGGTGTTGATTTGCAATAATACTACTACATGCATTGCATTTATCTGTGTAGGCCTACATTGACATTTAATTTTTGCTTCGACTTGTACTTTGGACATTTGCAGTTTATCTTCCACCCGGGGCTGGTCCAGTTTTCCAAAGACGGTTTCCGAGGCTGGAGTTGGCGGTCGGGTGGCTTAAAACGGTGTGCCATCAACCATCCAAGTAGCCTACTGACCACGTTCAAGATCTCGTGTGTTTCTGTGTTCTCAACGAGCTTAACCATTGGTATTCACATCTCTGAAGGTTGTTTTCAGCTGCACAATCAAATGTAAAATACAAAATGTAAACATGCAGAAAGCGGTATTTTAATAAATGAAATCTGTCTTTCACAAAGTAATTATCATTTCTCGAAACCTACTCCTCATCCTGAATCCACATTACTGTATAGAATATTGAGGTTATATTGATATCATGCGGTAGAGGAGGGTGGGGGTAGAATTATGGGAGAATGAAATATATTAACATAGCATTTCATTGCAGCTACATTACTGGTGAATAAAGTGCAGCATGGTTGGGGGTGAGGAGGGGTTACGAATGTTTTGAGGTTATGATAGTATAATGAAGCAAACTCTAATTAACTTACTCTAGATTATATCATTTTTAACAGCTTTTAGTCATTATTAAGAACATTTATATTGTATTAAAAGCACCGGTAGGCTTTCAAATAGGCAAATAAATGGAAAAATAGTTCTCGTAGATTTGGAAATCATACCAACATGTCACTCCAAAACTCATCATTGGTATTTCATTTTTGGAACGATATCGCCTCCTGAGGTGCAATAACGAATGCTTTTGATTCAATGTCAGACACTAAAAATCGGTTCCGAACGTACGTAGTATTGTGCGTTCGTAATGATCACAGTCAATCGTAGTTACTTTATATGCGGGATTGGCAGCCATTGTAGCCCAAACATTGCCACGTGGACCTGAAATTCTACGAAATTCTAGCCAATATAAGCGTCCAGAAAATTAGCATTGAGTGTCGTCTCTCTTATTATATGCTCCTTGGTTAGAATCTTTGAGTTACATCACCCTTGACGGTAGGCGGACTGTAGCGTTATCTTATATTCTTTGGCGTTATTTACTTTGGCGTTAATGAGACGAAAGCGCGCAGTTGCCCGCAGTTGCCCGTCAGTGGCTGTCTTGTTTTCATCGTGAGGTTAGAAGGTTGCAGATTCAGCGGTGTGCTTTACGCGATGGCACCGGACGACAGGGTTAGAGGTGTTAACAGTTCTGCCGGTGCTGGGAATTCTGAGGACAGCTGTGAAAATGATCAACGTATGGTTATTTCTTCGGGAAAGTTGGGTGCAGGAGGGCCTTCTTTATCCACCTTGAGGAGCATAAAATTTAGAGGAATGCCCATCGTCAGTGCTGTTCCGAAAGATCGGTAAGGTTCATCTTGATGTTTAAGGAATTCTGTGTTTAATCCCATATTGTATTTAAGCCTTCTGTTTCGAGCTATGTTCGATCGACAGGCATGAGAGGGGCGTGGTGAATTGTTTTTATGAGACCGGCTTGCCTTGTGGTTTTGACAGATCGAAAGTTCCTACCGTACTAAAAGATATTTTTGTATTTTAGTCGCGGATCTTCTATGTTTCAGGCAAGATCTACTCAAATGGAACGGTTGGGGTTACAAAGATTCGCAGTTCGTGGTGAAGAACAAAATCATTGAATTTACTGGAAATCGGTAAGAAAATAATTGCTAGTTCACATTACTGATGCTGTTAAACATAATAGACTTTATATTAGGAAACCATATCGGTATTAAATGGTTTTAGACTCTTCTTTGGGAAACACTCAAATCAATAGTACCACATATTTGGCATTATTTAGTTAAAGGGAATGCCTGATGAGAACCGCATTGATGTGCTGCTTTTTCCACTTGGTGATAATTACCATGGAAAACTTTTGCTTTTTGCTGATGTCACTAAAAGTGACAGTTTTGTTTGAGAACAAGTCTACAGACTAATCGGTAATATCCTCGCCTCTAACAACGTATCTCCAGGTCCTGACCAATAGAACAAACAGTAGCACTGAATGAGATACGAACGAGCGATAACATTCTCTATAGTACATGAATTAGCCAAAATACCTTATCACAGGATGAGAAATTAATCAGGGAATGATGTTTTAATAGATGCTTATTCCTCCACTGTCTGTAACCCACCCAGCCATCCCAAAAAGGATCGCTACTTATATAGGCAAAAATTCCAGCTGTTTCCGCCGTTGTCCACATGAATTATCGTCAAGACAGTACTGCCAACCCCGCCCTTACGGTACTATAAAATCAAAGAAGCGCCTAGTTCATTCTCTAGTGCGCATAATTCTTGTGTCAACAGTGTCCCACTGGTTGCGCGCGGCCAAGGCTGCACCTACACCCGACTGTTCTAACTTTCGTTTAGTCCAATCCAATGGTTTTTGACAATGGTTACAGCCTAATGTGTCCAGATCAATGGTTTTGTGTCAACCGTGCCCTGCTAGCTGCACACGGCCAATGCTACACCTTCACCCGACCATTCTAACCTTGTTTTGTCCAATCCAATGGCTTTTGACAATGGTTACAGACTAACACCTACAGATCAATGGTTTTTTGACAATGGTTACAGCCTAATATATATATAGGCCTATATATATATATATATATATAAGAAAGAAAAGCACACATTCATGCATAAAGTAAATTATCACTTATTGAACACTTTCACTTATATCTTGTCTTTGCTGTACGCAATCAGCGACTCTATTCTTTTATAGCACCATAAGATGTGGTATCAATCACAAGGTTTGTTGCACAACAGGCATAGGCAATTCCCATCTGGTGAGTGAAATTTCTTGTGGTGGAAGCCATGAACCGCCATACAAGTGACGCAACTCGTAGTTGGACTATTTCCAGTCGTCTGACGTCATTTCTTCCGTACAGTAAAAATACTGCCGTATGGCTGCTCTTTTCTTCCTGCATGTCTGCAGGAACTCTGTGCTAGCTTCCGTGGCTTGGAGGTAGTATCTCAGATCTTCTACGAAAAAGGGTTCTCTGGTTAGTACGTAGGTTAGTCTCGAGGGTGTCGAAATTGAGAGACCTAGGAGGCGCTTTATATATGTAGCTTTTGCCTTTTCTAGGTCGGCTATGTTTGTTGTTGTTAGATATGGCCAAATAATCTCTATCCCGTATGTTAAAATTGGGACTATCTTGGCCTTAAATAGTTTAAGCCCAGTGTCAAGGGAGAGCTTGTTCAAATTGGCAATGTTTTTCATGCCTAACATGGCGGTCCTGAGCTTTCCCTTTACATGTTTTGTAGAAACCGTGCCTTGAGGTTGTAAAGTAATTTCTATGTAGCAAAACTGTTTTTTGCAAGTCGGGACTCCCGTTCAAATAGATAGTATCCTTCTTTGAAGTTTTCCGTCCCTTCCTATAGACCATGGTAACAGTTTTGCTCTCGTTGATAATGAGCCCTGTTTCAGCTGCCTATTTTGTTGATCCATTTAAGTTAGCGCATCCTGTAGTTTGTCCTGCTTATCTGATATGATGGTCATATCGTCCGAATATACATAAACGTTTACATTGTCCCTTTTTATTGCTTGTATTGCATCCATTGTTGCCGGGTTGAATAATAGAAGACTTATGGGATCGCCCTGCAGAACTCCTATTGTCTGTTCGATGGGCTTTGATGTAGATAGGTTGTTGTTGACTTAGATAAAGTTCCTAGATAGGATGTCCCTTACTATCGAAGTAATACAGTGATGCGTCTCAATTATGTTGGCGAACTGTTGGATCATTCTTTTCTGGTCCAGTAGGTCGAAGGCCGTGGTGAAATCTGCGAAGACACAGATAGCTCTTCCCCAGGGTTTCCGTAGTGCATCCACGATGTCATTTAAAAGGCATTGGATAGCTTGTAGTGTTGACCTGCCATGCCTGAAACTAAATTGCTTCTCGGGAATTTGATCATCAACCAGTTTGTTCAACCACTTAGAAATTAGTGTAGTGAAGATTTTAAATGCTGTGCGTTCATATCATCTGGGTCACCAGCGGCTTCAGTGGCATAGTTGGTAGCATGCTGAACTGCTGTGCCCAAGATAGCAGCTTCAAACCCGGCCGAAGTCGTCGGATTTTTTAAGAGCGTTAAAAATCCTTCAGTATGCCTTCCTTCGGAGGGGAAGTAAAGCCGGCGGTCCCATGTCATAGATTTATGACATGTAAAAGATCCTTCCACAGACTAAACTTGTGTGAAGCTAAATTGTTAGGTTAGATTTCGTTGGAACGCTCTATCCAAGTTCCAACGTTCACCACTAGGTATCATTGATATCTGGTAGCAAAAGTTGGAACTACTTGAAATTGAACAGAACTTGTAGCTCAGGCTGCTTGAGCTTTTAGTTCTCGCAATCAAGTAGTGCAGTTGCATGCTATATAAAGGGAGGTAGCGCGCAGTTCGTTACTCCTGTGGGGGGTCCGGGCGGGGACACCAAGATCTCCATGGCACAAACCTTGAAGAATTGCAGAGTTTCACCCTAAAGGTGTCCGCTGGAAGCAGCTACAGACTCAGGCGAGCCGAACATGTCCTCGGACACTTCCGGTACTAAAACCATATGATAAATAAATACCTGGGTCACCTTTCCCTTTATACATCACTTTCAGAGTGAAGGTTCTCCATTTCTCTGGGATTGTCCTGCAGTTAGACATTTGTTGACCAATTCCGTCCATGATTCTGCCAACTTAGGGAGAGATAATTTCAGTACGGTATTCATTACAAATTTGGTCTGGACCTTAGTTCGTTTAATGGCTTTTATCACGTCCTGGACAGAGAAAGCTCCCGTAACGATTGGTGGTTTGTTGGTGGAGACCTGCACTTGTGAATTGCCATGTGAGAGTAGATACGTAAAGTGATGTTCCCAACGCTGGATAGGGATGTCTCGGGGAAACCGTGGTTTCCTTGTTTTGAGTCCTTTAAAGGGATCCTTTTCCGCCTCTTCTAGCATTATTACTTCCTCATTTGTCGCGTACTGGGTCCTGGATTCCCATTAAGTTTTGCTTAAGTTCCGCCGTTCCACCATGGTCCATACAGTAATTTCTGGCAGCTGCTCTCTGGTGACGAACAGAGGAATTTATCTATATTTTTTGTAATCTCATTGATTTACTTTCTATGGCCACATTGTTTATTTCCATTGAAAAAGGAGGCAAGGTTTCTCCGAAACGTATGGTTCAAATTAAAAATACACACGGCATTAGCCCAAAAGCATGAATTATTTATATAATAATCCGGGCCGTGAAAGCCTTAATATGCAAAGTACAGTATTGTCAATTCCACGCATTCGGTACTATTTCATATCCGGTATCGTAAAACAAAAGTTAATATGAAAGTGCGCCAAGTTTGTCTTCAGTTAGAAATGGATTTTGCGAATCAACGATCTCTAATTTTAATCATGAATATCACAAGACATCAAACCGGGTGAGTTAGCCGTGGTCGTTGCGGCATGACTGCTGGCAGTCGCTCTCATCCGGGAGGCGACGAGGTTCGAATCCCCCTGCCTGCAACCTTGAAGATGGTCTTCTGTGGTTTACCCATCTTCCTTCCAGGCAAATGCCGGGGTTGGTCCCTAACTATAGGCCACAGCCGCTACCTTCCAACTCCTCGTCCTTACATTCAAACTTTCCTCCCCAGACAACAATCCACACGCGACGGTACTTGTCGCTCACCCATTGGGTGTCCGCCTCGAAGCAGCTACAAAACTGGCGAGCCGAACATGTCCTCGGACACTCCCGGCCTTAAAAGCCATACACTAAAAAAAAACATCAGTAATTTTCATCCAAACCAATGGTTTTTGCCTAGCCCAATATTTTCATCCAGACCAATAGTTTTTGCCTAAATCAATATTATTGTAAGGTAGCGCGGCCCTAGCCAATAGTCTTGTGTAGTTCGCTAACGAACTAGTTCGGAAGAGCGGGTCCCACAGACGAACTACCGAACTAGTTCCCACACTACTAGTGCTAACATGCTAATAGGTAATAACTACCTTATATTTGTAATGTAATACAGTGGTGGTTCATAAATTGAAGTTACTGATAGTTAATTGATTTAGATGTGGGGATAATTCCACAGTATTATTTAACTTAGTCATTTTGGATTATTTGAAAATATGTCCAATTATTTAGAAAATCGGCGAACTGGATTAACATTACCATTTTATTGAACTGGCTGATATTTATTTTTCTCGATACATGGTGATACAACTACTTTTACCTGTTTTTAAGAAATGAACATTATGATGATGATTCACAAAGAAAAGCGAACTTCTATGGACAAAAACTCTGAACTAAAAAACCTATTCCTCCCATTTATGCCATAAAGATAATGTACCCAACGGTTTCAGAGCAGCCAAATAATGAATATCACGAAGCAAGTAAGAAATGAAACGAAAATTGCGGGGGGAGGATACGTCTTATCAACACCTAGTGACAAGTAGGAAATGGAATCGGATGGTGACGCGCCGATCGATATACGCGAAAAATGATGATAATTGTTGTTTTAAGGGGCCTAACATCTAGGTTATCGGCCCCATGCGAGGAGAAAAAAAATAAAGAGAATAATTAGTGTATGCTTGTACGAACACATCGCCCATACTGTTTTTCTTTTAGGTACGGTACCGGTATTTCACTAATGATAAACAAATGATGACTTTTGGCTTTATAAACAATAGAAAGAGAAGTTTTCTCAGACGAAAAGACATGGACCCTAATTAAAAGGATGGCCAACAATAGAGCGAGATGGAAGAAGTTTGTAGCTACCCTATGTTCCTACAAGGAATAAAAGGAAATAGGAAGGAATAAGGAATTTCACTAATGTTTCAATACTCATATTTTTGTATTTTTTATCTTCGAATATCAAAATGTAAAACACATTACTACACACGCAACATGTCAATATCTAATACACGAACTGCACGTGCAGCGAGCATAGTAACTGTAACAGTAGCCTACAGTATTGCTTGAAACAAGAGCAATGTGAATGAGCAATCAGTGGTGACAGACTGCTATAACAAACAAAGAGCGCGTGCAGTGGCAGTGGCAAGGCGAGCGAACGATCTGTCTTCGAAGGGAGCTAACGAACTAAAAGAGCGAACTAGCTCGCTAAGGAGCTGCAAACTAAACTGATCGCTCCCAGCCGTGAACTATTATGCGCAAGACTACTAGCCAATACCCCTGGTATTTGTCACACACAGTGGGGGTAGTCACGCATCAATAATCTTTATCCAGGCCAATGGTTTTGCCCTATTTCTTTTTTCACATAATTACAACGTAACGTATGTTGTGGGGAAGATGACCTCGTTGTTCCGCCCCTTTAAACAACAATAACTAACTAACATGTGTCGTGTGGTGTATTTTGTATCTGAAATTTTGGCAACAGTGATAGGGCATGATATGTCGTCAGTGTGCGCCTGAAACATGGCTGCCGCCGTTGAATGAGCAAGAAATGAAATGAAAATCCACAGCCTGCTTCCAGTCTCCGACCGGGTCAGGAATGAATGAAGCCCCCATCTAGCGGCGAGGATATGAACTGTGCCGGCTGCCGAGGCCTGACGCGCTCCTCTGGGGCAATGATTAAATGAATGACAAATGAAATGATAGTGGAGAGTGTTGCTGGAATGAAATTTTGACAGGGAAAACCGGAGTACCCGGAGAAAAACCTGTCTGCCTCCGTTTTGTCCAGCACAGATCTCACATGGAGGGACCGGGATTTGAACCACGGACCCAGCGGTGAGAGGCCGGCGTGCTGCCGCCTAAGCCACGGAGGCTTGAATGAGCAAGAAATAAAAACCTTTATTTACGTGATATAACAAATATTTCCGGTGCAGCAGTGATAATTGACTGAAGTACTGAAATTAGCCTAAATACCTTTTCTTACGATGTAGGGATTAAACGATTATCTCAGGACAGGGAAGCATGGAAAGCTGCATCAAACCAGTCAAAAGACTCAAGACTCAAACAACAGTCTGTAACTACAGTAAATTCTGCACTGATGAGTAGATTGTAATGTAGCCCTTAAGATATGTCCTATGGCCATTTGCATGGGATCTCCCTTGAAAGAATTTTGTAGGGCCTACTCCCAATTTTATTAGGGCCTTTGATATTGACATTTTGTTATGCATGTTTGGACCCTTGATTATTGTGATCTACACAATAGTTATTTTTTCAGGTATTGGTCAACATGTATTGGTGGACAAATGTCCACACTGATCCAACGGATCCCAATTATATTGAAATCTGTCTACCCCCCCACTGCTAACTGTGATGCCCATTTTTAGCCTATTTTCAATTTTGAAAAAATAGGCTTATGAGATCACCTTTTGTCCGTGTGTGCGTGTGTGTGTCCCCCCCTAATAAAATCTAAACGGCTGGAGCGATTTCAATGAAACTCGGTAAGTTCATAGCACTATTTCCGCGACCCCGACCGTGCCCTTCAAATTTTGTTACGACTCACCAATCCAACATGGCGGCTGTGCAAAATATTTCACCAGCATTCAATATCTCCGAAACTATTACCGATATTACCCTTACATTTTGTATGGTGATAAAGGGAACTACTATAAGTTCACTTATGTGACCTTTGAAAACCTGGTAACTACAAAACCAACATGGCGGCCAAGCGAAGTTGCGACTTTTAAATAGACGTTCCTCGTGATTTAACCAACCAAACGCAATGAAACTTGGTACTGTATATGTTTATATACATTGTAATGCACCGACATCTAACTACGTTCAATTGTTCACATAACCACAAGATGGCGGATGTGCAAAATATTTCACTGGCATTCTATATCTCTGTAACTATTAGCGGTATCTCCCTGAAATTTTGTACGGAGATAAAGGGCGCTACTATAAGTCAATCTATAAGACTTTCAAAAACCGGTTAACTACAAAACGAACATGGCGGCCAAGCGAATTTGAAAATTTTAAATAGACCTTTCTCGCGATTTAATGTTCCAAACGCACTGAAATCTGGTACAGGAAATATTTATACACATTGTAATGCACTGGTATATAATTTAGTTCAATTGTTTACATAACCTCAAGATGGCGGCTGTGCGAATTTTAAAATTAAGTTTTTATTTCTTGTGATGTAGTCATACGATCGAAGTGAAAGTTTGAATAGTGAACATACGCAATAATTTTCCTTTAATGGTACATGCCTCTATGGCCTATACATTTAACAATCCAACATGGTGACCATCCGATATATTTAGACGGCTCTGAATATCTACGAATCTATTATAGCAATCAAACTGAATTTTTTAATGTTCACAGGGGCTATGAACTTAAGTTCACCTATAGGACTTTAAATAACCTGGTGATCACAAATCCAACATGGCGGCGACGTGAAGTATAAATATTCACTTGGACGTTTCTCGCAATTAACCATCCGAGTGCAGTGAAACTTGGTGCAGTAAGTCCTTATACGAATGGTAATCCACTGGCATCTAATTTATTTCAATTGTTTCCATAACCTCAAGTTGGCAGCTGTGCGAAATTTTAAAATCTCCTTGTTACTTCTTGTGTCCTAATCATGCGATTGAATGCTACACGTACACAATAATCTTCATGTAACAGTGCATGACTCTAGGACCTACACATATAAAATCCAACATGGCGACCATCCGAAATATTTAGTCGGTTCTCAATATCTACGAATCTATTACAGCAATCAAACTGAAATTTTGTATGTAGATAGAGGCAATTAACATAAGTAGGATATATGAAAATAGGCTGTATAGTTCCTCACGGAACTACTTGTTTAAATGTCAATTTCGTAGACTTGTTGTAATCACTGAAGTTAGTAATTTAAGATGGTACATAGGCTTTCACGGCCAAGGAATTAAAACTCTGCAATTTTTCTAGGTTTATGCCGTGTCTTGTGCGGGGTTTCGCCTAGGAATACCAAGATAGGCTCATCAGTGGGCTCTTTGGTGTCCGTGCCTGCACCCCCACAAGAGTAGTAAAGAAGCGCAGGTGTGCTTCATAAGAAGGGAGGTAGCGTGCAGTTCGTTACTCCTGTAGGGATCCGGGCCCGCTGATGAGCCTATCTTGATGTTCGTAGGCAAAACCTAGAAATATTGCTGAGTTTTTAATTTAACTTAACCTGTCATGTTAAGTGTCATTTGGAGAGAGCTGTTATGTGCTTTGATCCAGTAATAATTTTCTTTTTGGTTTTTGGCCCTAGTAAATTAAGTGTGTAATCCTTTCAGCAGTTTGCGTCCACCCTGTTTAAGATCTTGACAATGTCACTCGCTTTAACAGTACGATCCTCACCCTCTGAGTTAACATCAGGATTCTTGCAATGGCATGCCACAGGTTGAAGATGATTGTTATCTGTTCATCTTTCTGATTTGTATGATTGCCCAGATAGATTGGTTGAGTAGCTCTAGTGGCCTACTGTCGACCAAAATATTGTGTGCACTCGAGTTTGAAGGTTGTTTGTGAAGTAACCAATAGACCTAAATAAAATCCAATAACATAATAATTTTCGATGTTCTATTTTACGTTAGTTCATGTTGGTTTGGAATTTTTAATTTATATTTTAATATTTTTTAGCGCAGTTGGGACACAAAAGTGCCCGTTTTTAAGCGTGTTTCAACCATGTGTCACATTTAAGAATTATTATCTCCAAAACCCGTCGTCAGATCGAATCCAAATTTTAACACAATATACATTGGAATGGTGTATAACTGGTTTATTAATTTCAAAATGTTGTGTGTCCAAGAAACAAAGTTATCTAACTTTTTCTCGACTCAGGGTGGTTGGAAAATCTAGTTCTTTGTAGCGTTGTAATCCTTATACATCAAAAAGTTATGCTGTATGACTGTGAAATACGTAAATTAATTCACTTATTTTATATCGGTTTGTATTTGTATGGGGAAATAAGACATGGTTCACCAGCTAGCCGCTCCGGGGAAATCTGTACAGCGTTGCCGAGATGGAGCCCATCACACGTGATAAGTGAATTAATTTACATATTTCACAGTCATACAGCATAAAGTTTTGATGTATAAGGATTACAACGCGACCAAGAACTACATTTTCTAACCACCCCGAGCAGAGAGAAAGTTACCCTACAAAAATGATAACAACGTTGTTTTTTGGACACACAAAATTTTGAAATTAATAAACCAGTTATACAACATTCCAATGTATATTGTGTTAAAATTTGGATTCGATCTGATGACGGGTTTTGGAGATAATAATTCTTAAATGTGACGTATGCTTGAACACGCTTATGAAAGTGCACTTTTTGTGTTCCAACTGCCATAAAAGATATTAAAATATGAATTAAAAATTCCAACCCTACATGAACTAACGTAAAATAGAACGATGAAAATGATGTTATTGGATTTTATGTAGGTCTGATGGTTACTTCACAAACAACCTTCAAATTCGAGTGCACATAATACTTTGATCGACAGTAAGTTCGTGGTTCCCAACGTGCGTAGGTCCGATGCGCTTACATATGCTTTTCCACTAGGTAGTAGCTCTATGGGTTACCACGGACTGTAAGGCATGTGTCATTGTCTCTTTGGCCCGTGTACCTACCATCTGTGCAAGGACTCAGTTGGGCTGTTGCACCAGGTAGGTTAACTGGTTGATTACTGCGTCCTGTCAGACTGGGAGGTGTGCTATTGCTGCCTACCTGTGGTCACAGTCTTTTCATAACGAGCATTGTCATGCCATTGCTCCCATCTTTTTGTCCCAGCAATCGTTTGTACTACATTCTTATCTGTTATATTATGCTTATGCCAGCTCTAATTCCCGTACAACAAACCTGAACTGAATTCTAGCAATCATCTCCTGTCAAACTTCCATGTGTATCCGTTTTTAATGCAATTTATCTGTTTATTATGAGCGTAATGTTAGTTCTTATGAGTATATTACATAGTATGTATGTTGTATACCAAGGTTGCCTCAGAAGTTTTGCATTCAACCTAATATATTGTTGGTGATGACTCAGTACCTCTCACCACACCATAACTGTCATGTGAGGTTTATGAGTATTGCTTAAGCACCTCAGTAATACATTAGGAAATAACATCAACATCCCCACAGAAGAAACATGGCATAATCTGAGCTCTATGTATAATATTGTTACGTGCAACCCCCTAGTGGCACTTCCGTTAACTGGATTACGGAGGGTAGAAAGCACAACACAAATTGTTCCTTTAAAGAAACGTATTATCTTTATTGGGGGCCAGAAAGATACACCACACAAATAGCAAATAAGTTACAAGCAATTAGTATCTTACTCTAGTTTCCTCTTGTAGGGAACACTTGCCTTTCGCTTGTCAATAAGCCACAGAAGTTAATCCCTCCTAATGGGACCGGTGGCCTCGATAGAACTACCTGCAACACTTCCTTGAATACGCAAGCTACAGTTATTTACGATAGCCGGTCACTCACCACTACACTCGGCTTCGCTGTCCGCTGGCTAGAGAAACAGCCCCCGGTGTTTTCGCAATTCACCACACTAACCTCTGTTGCACTGGAAAACACACTCACTCAAGACACAGTTCCTCCGTAGGCTTCACACTCCTTCGCTGTCAAGAGAATCAGCTTTACTAGGGTTTCGCAAGTCACGTCACTAACAACTGTCGCTCAGGTAACAGCTCGCACTAGCTCGAAAAACACTGTCCCCTTCGCAGGCCAGGTCGCTCTTATACAGCAGCCTGGTGACTCAATGAATGCTTCTAGACCCCTCCAGGATTCACGGCTTCTCGAGATTTCCATCACTGGCTGGGTCACGAATATTCTGGACCATCCCTTTCACTTCGCAGCCCGTTGCGTAAGGCGCACGTAATACACAGAGGCAGAGATAGTCCGGGGCAGCTGTGACTCACGGGGCGAGGCGACGAAACAAACTCGCTGCCGTAACACCACCCCCTTCCTAAAAGGCTGATCGTCCCGATCAATCATTAGTCCGTCTGTGTCCCTCCGTAGGCTGCCAGGCGATCTTGATGCACGATCTTCATCTTCGCCCTCGGGCTCCGTTGGATCCTGTAGACGACATCATTGACCCGTTTCATGACTCGGTACGGGCCCTCCCAGGACTTCAGTAGTTTGGGTGACAGGCCTTTCTTCCGTAATGGGTTGAAGAGCCAGACCAGGTCGTCCTCGTGGAATCCGCTGGCATCCGTCTGCTGGTCGTATCGGGTCTTCATTCGGTCGGTCTCGATCCGCAGTCTCCTCCTTGCGAACGCGTGCACGTCCTCCTGTTAGTCGACTAGTTCTTGACAATACTGGCTTACCGGGACCGGATCATTCCCAGGTCGGCCGAAGGCAAGATCGACAGGTAGACGGAGTTCGAACCCAAACATGGCCCGGGCTGGTGTGCACCCGGTGGCTTCATCCACGGCGGCGCGGTAGGCCAGGAGAAATAGTGGAAGATGTTTGTCCCAATCCCTCTGGTGCTCGCTGACGACTATTCGGAGATGGTTCTCGATAGTGCGATTGAATCGCTCTACCATCCCGTCGGACTGAGGGTGTAGCGACGTCGTCCTTGTCTTCCGGATTCCCAGCAGCTGGCATAGGTTCTGGAACACCTGCGACTCGAAGTTCCTCCCTTGGTCGGAGTGCAGCTCCAGGGGTACTCCGTACCGGCTGACGAATTCCTTCACCAGGGTCTCTGCGATCGTCGCGGCTTCCTGGTTAGGGAGCGCATACGCCTCTGGCCATTTGGTGAAGTAGTCGCTGACGACCAATATGTAGCGCTTACCTGCCTCGCTCAACGGGAATGGCCCAGAAACATCGATGGCCACTCTCTCCATGAGGCCGCCCACGTTGTAGGTCTTCAGTGGACCCCGTCGTTTTCGTCCTGGGCCCTTGCTGGCTGCGCAATCGTGGCACCTCGCGCAGTGGTTCTCCACGTCTGTTCGGCATCCGATCCAGTAGAACCGCTCTCTCAGCTTCTCCAGTGTCTTCTTTATCCCTAGGTGTCCACCGGATGATCCTCCATGGACTTCCTTCAGGACTTCCTCCGTCATAGCCTTTGGAGCGACGACTTGTTCCCGAGATGTCTTCCCGTCGGTGCTCTCCCAGGTACGGCAGATGAGGCCATCCCTTACAACCAGCGAGTCCCACTGCGCCCAGTAGGACTTAAACTTTGGGCTGCAGTCACTCACAATGTTCCACCCGGGTCTGGGGACACTGGCCCTCTTCCATTCGGCTATCGGTCCCAGGTCATCATCTTCTGCTTGTGCCCGCGTGAAAGATTCGCGGCTTCAGTTCCCTTGAAGTTCCACGGTAGTCCTTCGGCACTGTATCCCGGTGTTCTCCTCCCTTCTGGTACAGAAGGTGCAGTTTTCGGGGCACGGTCTTCGTGACAGGGCGTCGGCATTAGAATGCAGTTGGCCTTTCCTGTGCTGGATCTCAAAGTTGTACTGTTGAAGCCTCTCTAACCACCGCGCGAGTTGACCCTCGGGCTGCTTGAAGTTCAGGAGCCACCGCAGGGATGCATGGTCGGTCCTGATGAGAAATTCTTGCCCGTACAGGTACTTGTGGAAGTGTTCAATGGTCTTCACGATGGCGAGCAGTTCCTTCCTGGTGACGCAGTAGTTCCTCTCTGGATTTGACAAGGCTTTGCTGAAGTAGGCCACTACTCTCTCCTCGCCGTCCACTACTTGCGACAGGATCCCCCCTATACCAAAGTCGCTGGCATCGGTATCGACGATGAACCGTGTTCCAGGTCTGCGGTAGGCCAGAATAGGTGCGGTGCATAGAGCCTGCTTGAGTTGTTCGAAAGCACTGTGGCATTCTGCTGTCCACGTGAAGAGTTGGTCCTTCTCAGTCAGTCGATGCAGTGGTTTGGCGATGTTGTCAAATCCTCTCACGAAGCGACGGTAATATGTGCAGAGTCCCAGGAAGCTTCGAAGTTGGGACTTGTCCTTCGGGACTGGCCACTCCCTCACAGCTGCGGTCTTCTCTGGGTCGGTACGCACCCCTTCCTCGGAGACGATATGCCCAAGGTACTGGACCTGCTTCTGGAAGAGCTGACACTTCTTGGGACTCAACTTCAGCTGGGCAGCCGTAGCTTCATCAGGATCTCCTTCAGGTTGCTGTAGTGCTCCTCTAAGCTTCTCCCCAGAACGATGACGTCGCCTAGGTAGACCAGGCAAGTCTTCCAGTGTAGTCCACTCAGAATGGACCCCATTAGCCTTTCGAAGGTCGCAGGGACGTTGCACAGACCGAATGGCATGACGGTGAACTGCCAGAGCCCGCTGCCCACCGAGAACGCCGTTTTCTCGCGGTCCTTAGGGTGGACCTCCACCTGCCAGTAGCCACTCTTCAAATCCAAGGTGGAGAACCATCTTGATCCTGATATGGTGTCCAGGGTGTCGTCGATCCGGGGTAGAGGGTAGCTGTCCTTCTTCGTGACGTCATTCACCCGCCTGTATTCCACGCAGAACCTGGTGGAACCGTCCTTCTTCACTGGCACGACCGGAGAACTCCAAGGACTAGGTGATGGCTCCTTCATCTCTTCTACCATCCGGTCGACTTCGGCTTTCTTGGCGAGCGGGACACGTCGGAATGGGGCCCTAATCGGTGCGCTGTCCCCAACGTCGATTCTGTGCTGGACCAAGCTTGTCCTGCCGAAGTCTTTGCTCCCCACGGAGAAGACGTCCTGGAATTCGCGTAGCACGTCCTGAAGATGGCGTGATTGCTCCTCGTCTAGCTGGTCCTGGGATCCTCGGTACAGCTTCTGTAACCCTCAGGGGCTCACGGCTGGTGAGTTCGGGAGTTGGCGACCCCGAGGGATTCCTGAGCTGGGTCAGTTTTCCCTTTCTGTCCCTTACCTTTGGGGCGGACCCTCTCCTCTCCTCTTTTCAATATATTTCCTTTCTCTTTAAGATTCCCGCACTGTTTTTGTTACTTGGTTCACCGTGTATCTAAATTCCCTTTTAGCGATTTTGTTAAGGTATTTTTAATCTACGTTGCATTTTGTAAGTTTTTTCTATCTAAATTACATCTCGCGATTGTTTTCAACTTCAATTGCATTTTGTAAAGATTGACAATCTCAATTGCTTTTTGGTAAGTCTTTCAATGTAGGTAGCCGGGCCTTTTAGTGAGAATTTTGAATTTCAATTGCATTTTGTAAGTATTTTCAACCAAAACTGCATTTCGCACGAATTTTGAATCTAAATTGCATTTTTTTTTTGGTGGGCATTTTGCACATATTTTGATTCTTAATTGCATTTTGTGGGTATTTTGAATCTAAATTACATTTTGTCAAGTATTTTCAATCTAAATTGCATTTTGTAAGTATTGTCAATCCACATGAGTCGTTTGAATCTACCGTACATTTTGTAAGCATTTTCAACTTCAATTGCATTTTTAAGTACTTTGAATTTCAATTGCACTTTGTGAATAATTTGGATTGGAACTGGGATATTTCAATCTGAATTGCATCGTGTATTTTCAATTTCAATTGCATTTTGTAAGTATTTTGAACCTCAATTGCATTTTGTACGTAATTTCGATCTCATTTGCATTTTGTAAGTATTTTGAATTTCAATTGCATTTTGTAGGTATTTCGACGCTACATTGCATTTTGTACGTATTTTGAACCTAGCCTTCATTTTATGGGTATTTTTCAATCTATTCATTTTGTGAATCTTTTCGTTCTAAATTCCCTTCTGTAAGAACATTTTGTGAGTTGTTTCAATCTGAGTTCCTTTTTCTAAGTATTTTCCGTCTCACTTAATTTTCGTTCTGGTTTCCGTTTCATTATCATTTTCGCTATCACCCAGATCATTAGGGGCCGATAACCTAGATGTTAGGCCCCTTAAAACAACAATTATCATTATCATCATCACAGCTTCTGTAGTTCTTCTGTAAGGGCGCGTCTTCCTCGGTTATCCTTCTGCAGGTGTCCGTCCGTCGTGTCTGTGATGTGGGCAATCCAGGTAACGGGCTCGCAGACTCCTAGGTTGGTGTCCCGGTGATCCGTAATGTTGTAGTCGTTCGGGTTGGACAGGTGGACGTACGGCCGAGGCGTCGTGTTGATGAGGGTCTTGGCAATTAGCAATCCTTTTGTCTGGATGTCCTCATATTTTGGCTCGATGACAGCCGCCATTCCCTCAGCAGTTCCGTCCTGGCGGGAAAGTAGGTAATATAAGCCGAAGCTGGTGCAGGGGCTAATGCGCAAGATGGCCGCCGCGCGCAATCACTCTATGTTATTCATATTGAGAGGTCATTCATAGCTGACGCAAGGGCTAATGCGCAAGATGGCCGCCACGCGCTACCTCACTCTTTAATGGCGGGCTTTTCAAATCATTATTTGTTTGTTATTAATTTATAAATTTTTATTTATTTAATATTTAATTTATTATTTTTTAGCACAGGGATAATACCCAAAATGGTCACTGCACACAACCACTTACACATATAACATGCTAACCTAACCTAACTTTACCTAACCTAACCTACCCTAACCTAACTTGACCTGACCTCACCTAACTTCAAAGTGCAAGCAAAAAAAAAAAAAGTGAGAGCATAAAGTGTCATCAAAAGTCTTATAGGCTACTGTACAACATGATCACTACCCCAACCGGTTATTTTTATTTTTTTCATTTTGTTGTTTATACATTTATCAATTTTCCAATTTCCCATTTTCAGTTTTCTTTTAATGTCAGTTTTAAGTTTTTCAATTCCATAATATGGAAACATGGATTTTGCATTTTGTTGTTTTAAACATTTGTCAATTTCCCATTTTCAGTTTTTTTACATGTTAGTTTTAAGTTTTTCAATTTCAAAATATGTAAACATGGATTTTGCATTTTGTTGTTTACACATTTGTCAATTTACCAAATTCCCATTTACAGTTTTTTAAAATTTCAGTTTAATGGTTTTTTTTTCTATTTTGTCAATATGGAAACATAGATTTTTCCAATTTGTGTTTTACATGTTCATTTTGCATTAGGAGCGGAGAGAGGTGGGTAGTAATTAAAAATGTACAAGCAGTGTCCGTACAATATTTTTTTTATTTTAAATACATGTACACTATTTACATATAATACATTTTTATATATAGTCTATTCTTTTTTGTTATAAATTGTACGTTTGTTTTTATTTTGTTTCTATTTTATTTATTTTTGATTATGAATACCATTTTTTTAAATTTTTGTAGTGCTATGGTTTTATTTCCTAAATTGTTTTGTTTTATGTATTTGCTAGTTGCAGGCAGAAGATTTTGATATTCATAACTTAACTTGTTAAGCATGGTTAATGATTGAGTAATGACCATAGGCATGTGTAATAATAATGTTATTGGTTTTACGTCCCTTTTAACTACTGAGGCTTTTAGAGACGCCACTAGGCATGTGTACCTACACCATTAGCATTAATCACTCTTTTATCATCACCAGGACACAAAGCAATTTTGTTTAGTCTTATAGATGATGTGTCATGTTGTTTAGAAGTGATAATGTTCATGGGTAATCTTTTTACATTGTTTTTCATGACACAATCCTTATAATCTTGAAAGCTTATACAATTTTTGACAACACCTCTGCTAATACCTTTAATAATTTTGATTTCTTTACCATTTATGTCTAAAGCATACATTTTAGCTCTAAGTCCAACAAATGCTTTTATAATTTGTCCACAAGCCTCGTCTTTAAATTTCCCCCAACGTTTTCTTGTTTGATGTAGAGTAACATATGTGATTAGTAGGATAATCTGATGTGTCCAGGTGTTCTAGGAAATCCAACTTGTCTTGATATACATCTGGGGTGTTAACCAAATAAATGAACGAGTCAGTATCCATATACATGAGTTTAAGATTGTCCATGCCATAATAGGGTAGCAGGACATCCTAGTGGTGGGAATACATCAGAGTTTTTGAAATATCCAGAATACACATTCCAATATATATAGGCTTATTGAATACAATGTAACGTTTATCCATGTGGAAAGCAGCTAGGTTAGGACCATAAATTGTTCTATCGATAAATGTCGGCTTTGCTATTAGCTTTTCTGCCTTTTTGCTGTCAGTCACAAGACGTATGTCTATTCTTTTACGGATATTTTCCATTGTTTTCCGAAAATGGCATTGTTGAATAATGTGTACAGATTTTTCTCAAAATCATTTTTGGCTTGTTTTCGAAAGTTGTTATTAAAATCAACGTATGCCTTTAGCCAAGGTCTTTGCTTAAACTTTAACACACGATGAATTTTTATCAATTTTATTCCATGATCTAAAGCCTGTTTTAATGCCATGTAGTGAACAACATATTGCCTTCGATTTCCAAGATGAGGAATTAGTTTTTTCAGAGACGAATCCTTAGGTTGTGTACACTCTGGTAGGAAAGGTAAATCGTTGTGTAGATCATGAAGGTCAGATGGGTAATCAACATCAACGTCTAGAATGTAACCCACAGGATCGTCTTCCTTTAGTTTTTCTAGATCAACAGTATCTGGAGAAACCCACTGAAATCCACCATAAGGAAGGGAGTGGCACATAGCCCACCCGTATTGGTTGTTGGCATCATCATAGGTAATAAACTGCGATGGTTTCTCAGAATCATAGGTTTCCATGTATTTGTTAGCTTCAGCATACCGATGAGACACCTGGCATATGCCTCCACGTATTCCAGACTCGATTAGAAGAATCTGATTGTAATCCTGTATCAATTCCAGGTCAATTCCTGTGTAAAGGAGCATTGCCTCGAAACTTAAACCAGGTGAAGTAAAAAAGTGTGCAGCATCCACTCGGTGTGTTTCTAGAGTTTTGTTTCTAAACGTTTCAAAGCTGTCTGCAAGAAGGAGTACATCTGAAGTTAGGTAGAGGTCACTATATTCCCCTAGAGTTTTAATGTTGAACTGTTCCCCGACATTTTTGGCATGTTCATAGTCTTCTTGACTAACATTTTCTTGGCTTAATTTGTTAAAGAATGCCTCTTTTGGAGGTAAACACGTTTCACTTAACTTTTCCCATGAGTCAATGTAGTCATAACAAAATACCCCTTTACGAGTCATGAGCATTGCATTTTCTTTTCCAAAGTACTTGTCTGTTTCAGGGTATAATGTTAAGTTGGAAACTAAGTTTTCCAAACTACTAGGCATTAACCGAAACGTGTCCACAAATCTAAGCTTAACATTTCCTACATATTTGGTGAAGGAAATGTACTTTTTCTTTGGAGTTAGCGATAACATCCACTCTCTCAGTAGTACATCCCAATTGCTTTACAATGAAATTTGCGTCGTAGCCACTCATATTATGTAGAAATACAGGAACGGGGTTACGTGTTTTACACCTCAAATTACAGTTATTGTGAGCACTTCCACGGTATTCCCCTGTAATATGGCAATGGTCTCGAACTTTCCAGTCCTCTTTGGTAAACGGTTTATAACACAAATAACAGGTTTCAGAACATTGGAACTCTGCTTCTTGATCCTCAGTTAAAGCCTTTGGAACATTTAAGCTGTAAAGGCGATCAATTTCATTAGCTATTGAAATCAAACAGTCGATAAACTTTTCTGCAGTGTCAGGTCCACGATAAATAAGAGGTTGGCTCGGAAGGTTTGTCTTTATGTGTTCCACAGCAGGTGAGGGTTTAACATATATACCAAAGCTCATAGGAACATGACTCTGGTATGGCACTGTATAACTTGCTTCAGGATTAGGTAGACATGTTTGATAGGGTAACAGTATACTTTCAAAATCTGCATAGATAACGTAAGGTATTCTCAGCATTTTTTCCACATTTACGAATTTCACAATTGGGTTTTTAATAGGCATTTCAACCCTAGCAATGTCATGCTGGACACACAAAGCTCTATGTTCTTTCAATTTTTATATTCCTTGTTGCCCATATTGATTATCGAAGTGAGTAAAACACCGTTTACACGTATATATCTTATGTCCATGGTGAGTAATCTGACGTCCTACTAGTTTTTCAAAATCTTTGATAAAGACGTAGTGGTTCTGTCCGGATGAAGAACTTAGCAGAAGGAGGTCGCGATGGTCTTGTAGCTCTTGATCCACAACCTTTAGAGGGAACAGTTTGTTGTCTTGTTCCAGTCCAAATACATTAATGGATATGTTGTTGGCTTTTTCAAATTTGTGAATGTCAGCTAGCGATGTAGGAAACGATATTACTGAAAAATCATACTCGTTTTCCAGGTCCTTGTATTTACTAATGCGTTCAGCATTTGTTTTAACCAGTTTTGCTAAAATGGCATACATAAAACACTTTTCATTCTTTAAGTTTTGGGGATTAATGCAGGCTTTTCTTGCTTGTATAGCTGCTGGTAATGGAATATAATTATGTGTTGCCACGCAAGGGATTGTACTTATTTATTTTCAATCGCACTCCTTCCACTGCTAACAAAGCCCAATTACTGCCTTTTAGCTCAGATTCCTCCATTTCCGTAGTTAACTTTGTAAATTGTGTTTCCAAGAAACTACTCAAGTCTGATTCCAAAAATAGGGCCTGATTCCGTGTTTTAAAAGCACGATCTGTAATTTCATTGGTAGATGTATGAATGAATCTACATTCAGCCACAAGATTAACTTTGATCGACTTGTGCATTGCTAGTTCTTTCTCCATAGCTTGTATTATTTGCTGTTTGGACTCTTTAAGGTATGAATTTAAATCCTTACACGTGTCACAACGTATGAAAAAGGATTTAAGACGACCTTGAAAAGACGTTTCATATTCAGTAAGTCCATTTTTGTCAGGAACCATTGAAAGCAGGTAATGTTTTGTAGGCTCAGTTTTTTGTCTTTTAGCTGCTGACACAACATTACAACATTCTTCATGACGACGTCCGTTGTAGACATTGTTGAATTTACTACCACAAGTTTTGCACTCATGAAACACACCACACGATACTTCATGACGCTTTCTATCATAGTCCCGAAGAAAAGTCTTTCCACACTCTTTACATATATAGCTAGGCATGGTTTCTTCCATCATGGATGTTGATTTCTGCAAACAGCTGCTTACTGCGTATCACAAGGCTGTAGGCTGGTCAGTGAGACGGTCTTTCACGATGTGAACACTGCAAAAGGTAGTAATCAACTGATTGTATTCCTGCTAAGAGACCTCTTATATACCCTAATCAAGACCAACAGCTACTTACCACGTAGTACACGGCTAGAGCCTAGTGGGTGAGACGATCTTTCACAATGTGATCACTGTTAAATGTAGTAGTCAACTGAAAATATTCTTACACCCTACTGAAGGTTATCAGGTACTTACTGCATATCAAAAGGCTGTACACTCATATGTTAGACACTCTCTCTTGCTAAGGACCCCTATATTCCCTATAAATGGCTATACATGTTAGTTCTAAACACTTAATGGTTATTTGTATATTAAATTTATATACACAGCTTATACGAGCACGTTTTCACGCAATAAAACTTTGTCAAATAGCCACATGCGACACGCAAAGTATGTTTCCGCTATCTAGCGGTGACTATGAGAACTACCTGAACGACTGCATGGCACCTAGCGCTCTGTATCATTACTGAACGATCAGCATGCTATCTAGCGGTCGATATCAAAAATTAGTCAACTACCAGCATGCTACCTACCGGTCGATATGACAACCCACTCAACTACTAGTATACATTCCAATAATGAACACATTTGCTCGTATCCACTAACAATACACACAGCGGGTTTGCTTTATCTTTTAATACAAATATATCTTGTTTAAATAATGTAACAAAAAGTTACATGGCACAATTGTATGGGAATGTTGCATTACCTAAAATGTAATAGTATGTAAGTGTTTAACATTTACAATAGGCTTATAATGAAGGATTATGGTGGTGGCTTATCGTGGTGGCTTATGGTGCCTTATGGTGGTGGCTTATTTTTGGTGGTTTACGTTAATACCTTATTTGTAATGACTTATTTGACAAGTTATTTTTGTCAATGTATTTAGAGGATTTTTCTCTTGGTCTTGGAAAGTATTTCAACCCTTTTTTATGGTAGCATAATGCTTACCGCCATGTTTGTAAGCAACAACAACACACTAAAATTCCAAGAATCCAAAGTATTCTAAGGTTAATGATTGTCTCTCAACTCCATTCAACGCCTAGTCAAAAACATTATATATTTTTCAAATTTTTCAAAAAAAGGTAAATTGGGGAAGTAGGCTATATGTTTAAACTAAAAATCATATCAAATCATATGCTAACTCCAACACCTACGACTATCCCACTCTCAGTCAAAAAAATATAATATTCTTCAAATATTTTTTCCAAAACAATATTTGGAAAGTAGGCCATATTTTGAAAACTATTCATCCTATAAAGTCATATATAGACTCAAACCAATGGCTTTTATATCCTTAATCGTAAGAACAAAATATGGAATCGTTGACATTTTTTCCAAAAAATGATCTTTTTAAAACGGGGGCTATATTTTGGAAACTAGGAATTTTACAAAAAAGTTTGTTTAACGTAAATGACAGGTATTTACCCCCACTACCCACAAACCAAGTCCCAGGTCTCTGGGACAAAATCCAAAAAAGTTCAATTTGGAAAGTAGGCGATATTTTGAAAACTAATCATCCTAAAAAGTCATATATAGACTCAAACCAAATGGCTTTTATGTCCTTAATTGGTAGAACAAAACTTAACATTTTTTCAGTTTTTCCAAAAAAGTCCAAGTTTCAAAATTGTTTATATTTTGAGAACTAAGAATTTTACAAAAAAGTTTGTTTAACGTAAATGAAAGGTCTTTACCCCCCTCTACCCCAAAAAATCCTCCACACAAGATGGCGGCCGTAGCTTAACTTAACCTAGCCTAACCTAACAAGATGGCGGCCGTAGCTTAACTTAACCTAGCCTAACCTAACAAGATGGCGGCCGTAGCTTAACTTAACCTAGCCTAACCTAACCTGACCTACGAAGTGTGATCAAAAAGTTCCAAAACTGCGGCTGCAACTTAACCAAACCTAGCCTAGCCGAACCTACAAGGTGTGATCAAAAAGTTCCAAAATGGCGGCCGTAGCTTTACTTAACCTAACCTAACTTAACCTAAACCTACGAGGTGTCATCAAAAAGTTCTAAAATGGCGGATGTAGGTTAACCTAACCTACACCTACGAGGTGTTATCATAAAGTTCCAAAATGGCGGCCGTAGCTTAACTCAACCTAACCTAACCCTACGAGGAGTGATCAAAAAGTTCCATAATGTGTGGAGGAATGTGGAGGAGGAGGGTGTTTGTAGAACTATTAAAAACTACTGGGGTGGGGTGGGGGTAGTAAGAAATAAAAACAGTATTAATTATTATTCAGCATAAGAGTTTTTAATTCGTTTATTTATTTATTTATTTATTTATTTATTTATTTAACAATTATTAGATACAACCATGAAAAGGTCATTTTACACTAATAATTTAACAATTTCAAATAATAATAATAATAACAAAAACAACAACAATAACAGGTAACAATTGGCAGTGACGGCAGAAAGGATAAATCTCGGGAAGGACGCAGGGAGTAATTGGGGTAGTGAGTGATTAGGAGGGCGAGGGGTTAGGAAAAGAGGGTGAAAGGGATCTTCTAATGTTATGTTTGAATGTTCGATAGGGAGAGAATATGTCAATGTTTGGAAGGGAGTTGCTAAGGGTAGGTAGACGGTGGAAAATAGAGCGCTTCTGTACTTCAAGACGTGGGCGAGGTACGTGGTGTAAATGGTTCTGGCGTGTTGAACGGGAGGGAACATGAAGTGGGAAGTAGCTTAAGAGCATGTTACATTTTGTGTAACCATTCATAATTTTATGTAAGAAACACAGGTCCGTAAATTGTAGACGGCTTCTCAGGTCGAGTACATTGAGCTGGTTTAGAATATCGGATTTGGCGAAGTGCCTTAGTGAAGGATTGCGAGCTTTGACAATTGATATGAAGAAATTAAAGACACTGTTCAATTTAGAAATATTGGTTATAGCCGAAGTAGACCAGATTGGAGAAGAGAAATCTAGGATAGGGAGAACATATGTGGTGAAGTATAATTTAAGTGCAGTGAGGTCTTTAATTTCTGTGAATCTGTATAGAATGCCGAGACTGCGCATTGCGCGAGATTTGATATGGTCAATGTGGGGAGAGAATGTCAGTTTATCATCGTGAATAATACCTAAATCTCTCACCTGAGAAACCGTATCCAATTTATTTCCACATATTTTATAGTTCGCCTGATTTCCAGATTTCAGTAGTGAGAAAGACACATTGAAGCACTTTTTCGGATTTGGGGATAACTTCCATTTGTTGAACCAATCAGTACAAGTATTCACTGCTTCCTGGAGGTCAGCGTGGTCGTCAGAATTGGAAATTTTTCTGAATATCTTGAGGTCATCAGCGTATAGAAGAAGGGAACACGGAGAATTTTGCACACATGTGTTTATATCGTCCATATACAGCACGAAGAGACGGGGTCCCAGGATACTGCCCTGAGTTACTCCGGATAAGACTGGGAGCCAGGACGATACAGACCCTGGAAGCACTACCCGTTGTTGCCTATTGGACAGGAAGCTTTTTATTAGGGATAGGAAGGATCCATGTACGTTGTATCGTGAAGCAAGCTTGTGGAGGAGAAGGAAATGGTTCACGGAATCAAATGCTTTGGCCAGGTCGACGTAGATTACATCTAGCTGAGATTTTTGATCTATTGCAGAAATTATGTGATGGTTCAGAACAGTCAGATTTGTTAAACATGATTTTCCAGGGACGAAGCCATGTTGTTCTTCTGAGAGGTGTGGTTTGGTGAAAGTGAGGAGACGGCAATGTATTATTCTTTCGAAGACTGAAGAGAGTATAGGGACGATAGATATAGGTCTGTATGAGGAAATTTCATGCTTGCTGCCTGATTTAAAGACAGGTGTGACATCAGCTCTTTTCCATGAGTCAGGAAAAGTGCCGGAAGTCATGCACCAGTTGAGTATCATGGATAAGGGGATGCTGAGAGATGCAGAGGTGTTTTTCAGGAATATAGGGCTTATGTCTGATGGTCCGGTAGATCTGTTTGCGGGAAGACTTTTTAAAATATTTTGAATTTCATCGGGGGTCGTTGAAATTTGAGACAGTGAATCAGAACAGACGCTGGTAAGCTGAGGGGGACTGGGGATTGGCACGGGAACCGAAAAGGTTGAATGGAAATATTCATTGAAATGTGTGGACCTCAATTCAAATGGGATTTCTTCATTATGGAGGTTTAGGTTAAGTGGAATTCTGGGAGTCTTTCTACGGGATGATATAAGTGTCCAGAACTTCTTCGGGTTATTCTTGAGATTTCCTGTTATGGAAGAAATGTAGCGGTTGTAATCTTCTGTCATATGAACTCTCGAAATTTTCCGTAGGTGAATAAATACATTGCGTGTATGAGGATTAGGAACTGATTTCCACAGTGACCACGCTCGAGTTTTATTTTGGAGAAGGAGTTTGGTGTTTTGACTTAGCCAGTGCGGGTATTTGTTGGATTTGGGTACGGAGAAAGGAACGTGTTGTTTAATGGCCGAGTAAAGTAAATCCTCAAACAAGGCCACTGCGCTGTTTACGTCTCTCTCAGCTGTTAGCAGGCACCAGGGTAGAGATGATAAATCCTGATTGACAGCTTGCCAGTCGACCTTTCTCCAAAGAGGGAAAACTTTCTTATCGGTGGTGGGGCTATTTTTATGTCTGCTCGCTGGGACGGGGAGAGTGGCTTCTATTGAGCTATGGTCGGTGTTCAGGATATTTCTTCCAACGGTCACAGTGACATTGCGCAGGGTTGAAAATATGAGGTCCAGTGTTTCGGATTTCCTTGTTGGGTGTAGATTGAACTGTTTCAGATGTAGACCGTTTATAAAATTTGATAAAATGAAAGTATCTATTTGGGGAGAGTGTATGGTACCATTGTCTATTGATGTCCAGGAGATATGGGAGTTAAAATCGCCTAGCAACACTATTTCATTTTCTTGATTGAGGGCAAGAACAGTAGAGTTGAAACATTCTTCTAAGGTGTCAATTTTGCTGGAAGGTGGGCGGTAGAAGCAACCTACGGGTAAATTCTTCCTTTTTGGGATAATAATCTCAACCCATATTATTTCGCAGGAAGTTTCTAAGTCAGGCCGATGTTTTGCCTTCAGTTTGTTATGAACTGCGATTGCAACACCACCACCCCTTGAGGATCTGTCGCGCCGAAACACATTGAACTCAGATGAAAACGGAAGTTCCCCACAAGATACGAAGTCTGACAACCATGTTTCTGAGAGGCAGAGGATATCAAATTGATTGATTTCGGTTATATTTGCTATACAGTCGGTTAGTTTATTTTTGATGCTCTGTGCGTTCTGGTAGTAGAGGTTAAGGGGTCCTGGGTTTAAATGAATGTCACCTGATAGTAGTAGTAGTATCAAGTAAACAGTACTGGAGGAAGCACGGCAATGTTGTACAGGTCCACGAGGTGTGGTGGAAACATGGTGGAACACTGGGAGGTTACAAGCTGCAGCGGTCGGGAAAGTAAAATGTCTCTCTGCGCAGTACCACAGAATTTTCTGATCACACGACACATCACTGCGGTCGGAAATGTTTTCAGGCACAGTTGCACACCATATAGTACACTTGAACAGGTAAAATACTACTAAAACACTGTAATATGTCAGAGCTACTGAAACACGAGGTCTGTCACTTGCCGCCATCTTTAACAACATTTCGGAGGGTGTATGTATGGACCACTTCCTTTGTAAGATTTGCTTGCTGAATTCTTTCTCGCCTTGTTGACAGGGAAGCTTTCCCGTTCCTGAATGATGCGTCTCGCGCAAACGTGCACTGTTTCAGTGTGTCCTCACTTGCTAAACTCCTTCTTACCTTGACGACAGGGAAGCCTTCCTGTTCCTAAATGATCCGCCCTGCGCGAACCTGCCCTGCTTCTGGGGGTTTTCATTTGCTAAACGTCTTCCCGCATTAGCGACAGGGAAGCATTCCCGCTCCCGAGTGATTCACCCGGCACTGAAGCGCAGGAGAGGATTTGTTGTTTAAGTGGGTGATGTGTAACATGCTAGGCTTAACCTCACTTTAAACGCGCCATGAGCTTGTTTAATTAACATGGAATTTTGGCTTGATGCACTCTTAATATAACTTCCCTAACAATTCCACGGCTAGTTGTTCTTACCCGCAATCCGCAACATTTGGAGGAGTATACGCACACGGCTTTCTTTCTACATATAACTTCGTGATTTATAAGGACATTACACTTAGCACTTTGCCGCCATTTCTTAGTTACCTCCTGAACGTCAAAACGTACAATACATCTATTGTTTTTTATACCCTCATAAATTAGATATAGAGAATGTCCACCATGATTTAGATCCTCAAGCACACTTTCTAACATATCATTAAAACGTGTAGGAAGGAATGTCTGAAAATTTTCACTAACACATAGTACACATTCACCGTACATTGTGTCCACTTTTTGAATGTTGATGATACGGAAAGGAGTATGCATTGGTAATTCAGTGAGCTTTTTTCTCCCTAATCCGCAGTTCTGCCCCATAGCATTGAGAATGTTTATTGTAGTAGCCTATAAAGAAACAAAAAAATGTCTATTACAGTTTAGCTATAAGTGACCAGAATCACTATCTATATATATATATATATATATATATATCATTTTATTCTAAGAGCTTTCCATGATGATAAGATAAAAGAGCTTACCATAATGATGGATTGAGTGTAAGAAAATTTATTTTGCTGCTTGATGTCACTACTAAAGTGATACTCTTACAACAGACAAGTGAGTTCATGTTTCGCTGACGTAATCGTAGGTTTCCACGCACTTCCTGTGTTGAGCGCGTCATAGTGGCTAAATTTAAAACTCTAGATGAGACTTATTGCTGACGTAATCGTATGTTCCCCGCACGCACACTTTGGACGGGTCCTTTTGAAGGGAGTCATTTTTTTTCGGGTCCGGGCGGACGGGGCTTGTTGGCGGGTCCCTGTGGGCGGGTCCCTTTGACATAATTTGGATAAAATGCATGGGCCAGTCCATAGGGATCAGACCCCCGACCACGGCCGCCATCTTGTTAGGTTAGGCTAGGTTAAGTTAAGCTACGGCCGCAATCTTGTTAGGTTAGGCTAGGTTAAGTTAAGCTACGGCCGCCATCTTGTGTGGAGGAATGTGGAGGTGGAGGGTGCGGAACCGATCAAAACACACTACTGCACAGTTTTTGTCCTAGGGACCTGATATGTATTTTTTGGGGAGAGGGGGTAAAGACCTTTCATTTACGTTAAACAAACTTTTTTGTAAAATTCTTAGTTCACAAAATATAAACAATTTTGAAAATTGGACTTTTTTGGAAAAACTGAAAAAATGTTAAGTTTTGTTCTACCAATTAAGGACATAAAAGCCATTTGGTTTGAGTCTATATATGACTTTTTAGGATGATTAGTTTTCAAAATATCGCCTACTTTCCAAATTGAACTTTTTTGAATTTTGTCCCAGAGATCTGGGACTTGGTTTGTGGGTAGTGGGGGTAAATACCTGTCATTTACGTTAAACAAACGTTTTTGTAAAATTCCTAGTTTCCAAAATATAGCCCCCGTTTTAAAAAGATCATTTTTTGGAAAAAATGTCAACGATTCCATATTTTGTTCTTACGATTAAGGATATAAAAGCCATTGGTTTGAGTCTATATATGACTTTATAGGATGAATAGTTTTCAAAATATGGCCTACTTTCCAAATATTGTTTTGGAAAAAATATTTGAAGAATATTATATTTTTTTGACTGAGAGTGGGATAGTCGTAGGTGTTGGAGTTAGCATATGATTTGATATGATTTTTAGTTTAAACATATAGTCTACCCCAATTTACCTTTTTTTGAAAAATTTGAAAAATATATAATGTTTTTGACTAGGCGTTGAATGGAGTTGAGAGACAATCATTAACCTTAGAATACTTTGGATTCTTGGAATTTTAGTGTGTTGTTGTTGCTTACAAACATGGCGGTAAGCATTATGCTACCATAAAAAAGGGTTGAAATACTTTCCAAGACCAAGAGAAAAATCCTCTAAATACATTGACAAAAATAACTTGTCAAATAAGCCATTACAAATAAGGTATTAACGTAAACCACCAAAAATAAGCCACCACCATAAGGCACCATAAGCCACCACGATAAGCCACCACCATAATCCTTCATTATAAGCCTATTGTAAATGTTAAACACTTACATACTATTACATTTTAGGTAATGCAACATTCCCATACAATTGTGCCATGTAACTTTTTGTTACATTATTTAAACAAGATATATTTGTATTAAACGATAAAGCAAACCCGCTGTGTGTATTGATGTGGATATGAGCAAATGTGTTCATTATTGGAATGTATACTAGTAGTTGAGTGGGTTGTCATATCGACCGCTAGATAGCATGCTGATCGTTCAGTAATGATACAGAGCGCTAGGTGCCATGCAGTCGTTCAGGTAGTTCTCATAGTCACCGCTAGATAGCGGAAACATACTTTGCGTGTCGCATGTGGCTATTTGACAAAGTTTTATTGCGTGAAAACGTGCTCGTATAAGCTGTGTATATAAATTTAATATACAAATAACCATTAAGTGTTTAGAACTAACATGTATAGGGAATATAGGGGTCCTTAGCAAGAGAGAGTGTCTAACATATGAGTGTACAGCCTTTTGATATGCAGTAAGTACCTGATAACCTTCAGTAGGGTGTAAGAATATTTTCAGTTGACTTCTACATTTAACAGTGATCACATTGTGAAAGATCGTCTCACCCACTAGGCTCTAGCCGTGTACTACGTGGTAAGTAGCTGTTGGTCTTGATTAGGGTATATAAGAGGTCTCTTAGCAGGAATACAATCAGTTGATTACTACCTTTTGCAGTGTTCACATCGTGAAAGACCGTCTCACTGACCAGCCTACAGCCTTGTGATACGCAGTAAGCAGCTGTTTGCAGAAATCAACATCCATGATGGAAGAAACCATGCCTAGCTATATATGTAAAGAGTGTGGAAAGACTTTTCTTCGGGACTATGATAGAAAGCGTCATGAAGTATCGTGTGGTGTGTTTCATGAGTGCAAAACTTGTGGTAGTAAATTCAACAATGTCTACAACGGACGTCGTCATGAAGAATGTTGTAATGTTGTGTCAGCAGCTAAAAGACAAAAAACTGAGCCTACAAAACATTACCTGCTTTCAATGGTTCCTGACAAAAATGGACTTACTGAATATGAAACGTCTTTTCAAGGTCGTCTTAAATCCTTTTTCATACGTTGTGACACGTGTAAGGATTTAAATTCATACCTTAAAGAGTCCAAACAGCAAATAATACAAGCTATGGAGAAAGAACTAGCAATGCACAAGTCGATCAAAGTTAATCTTGTGGCTGAATGTAGATTCATTCATACATCTACCAATGAAATTACAGATCGTGCTTTTAAAACACGGAATCAGGCCCTATTTTTGGAATCAGACTTGAGTAGTTTCTTGGAAACACAATTTACAAAGTTAACTACGGAAATGGAGGAATCTGAGCTAAAAGGCAGTAATTGGGCTTTGTTAGCAGTGGAAGGAGTGCGATTGAAAATAAATAAGTACAATCCCTTGCGTGGCAACACATAATTATATTCCATTACCAGCAGCTATACAAGCAAGAAAAGCCTGCATTAATCCCCAAAACTTAAAGAATGAAAAGTGTTTTATGTATGCCATTTTAGCAAAACTGGTTAAAACAAATGCTGAACGCATTAGTAAATACAAGGACCTGGAAAACGAGTATGATTTTTCAGTAATATCGTTTCCTACATCGCTAGCTGACATTCACAAATTTGAAAAAGCTAACAACATATCCATTAATGTATTTGGACTGGAACAAGACAACAAACTGTTCCCTCTAAAGGTTGTGGATCAAGAGCTACAAGACCATCGCGACCTCCTTCTGCCAAGTTCTTCATCCGGACAGAACCACTACGTCTTTATCAAAGATTTTGATAAACTAGTAGGACGTCAGATTACTCACCATGGACATAAGATATATACGTGTAAACGGTGTTTTGCTCACTTCGATAATCAATATGGGCAACAAGGAATAGAAAAATTGAAAGAACATAGAGCTTTGTGTGTCCAGCATGACATTGCTAGGGTTGAAATGCCTATTAAAAACCCAATTGTGAAATTCGTAAATGTGGAAAAAATGCTGAGAATACCTTACGTTATCTATGCAGATTTTGAAAGTATACTGTTACCCTATCAAACATGTCTACCTAATCCTGAAGCAAGTTATACAGTGCCATACCAGAGTCATGTTCCTATGAGCTTTGGTATATATGTTAAACCCTCACCTGCTGTGGAACACATAAAGACAAACCTTCCGAGCCAGCCTCTTATTTATCGTGGACCTGACGCTGCAGAAAAGTTTATGGACTGTTTGATTTCAATAGCTAATGAAATTGATCGCCTTTACAGCTTAAATGTTCCAAAGGCTTTAACTGAGGATCAAGAAGCAGAGTTCCAATGTTCTGAAACCTGTTATTTGTGTTATAAACCGTTTACCAAAGAGGACTGGAAAGTTCGAGACCATTGCCATATTACAGGGGAATACCGTGGAAGTGCTCACAATAACTGTAATTTGAGGTGTAAAACACGTAACCCCGTTCCTGTATTTCTACATAATATGAGTGGCTACGACGCAAATTTCATTGTAAAGCAATTGGGATATACTACTGAGAGAGTGGATGTTATCGCTAACTCCAAAGAAAAGTACATTTCCTTCACCAATTATGTAGGAAATGTTAAGCTTAGATTTGTGGACACGTTTCGGTTAATGCCTAGTAGTTTGGAAAACTTAGTTTCCAACTTAACATTTTACCCTGAAACAGACAAGTACTTTGGAAAAGAAAATGCAATGCTCATGACTCGTAAAGGGGTATTTTGTTATGACTATATTGACTCATGGGAAAAGTTAAGTGAAACGTGTTTACCTCCAAAAGAGGCATTCTTTAACAAATTAAGCCAAGAAAATGTTAGTCAAGAAGACTATGAACATGCCAAAAATGTCTGGGAACAGTTCAACATTAAAACTCTAGGGGAATATAGCGACCTCTACCTAACTTCAGATGTACTCCTTCTTGCAGACAGCTTTGAAACGTTTAGAAACAAAACTCTAGAAACACACCGAGTGGATGCTGCACACTTTTTTACTTCACCTGGTTTAAGTTTCGAGGCAATGCTCCTTTACACAGGAATTGACCTGGAATTGATACATGATTACAATCAGATTCTTCTAATCGAGTCTGGAATACGTGGAGGCATATGCCAGGTGTCCAGGGCTGCCAGCGACTCACTTTTCTCACTATTATTCACTATTTTCAAAGCAGCCTCACTTTTCTCACTATTTGCTAAAATTACTCACTTTTCTCACTTTTTTTTACAAAACTGGTGACATTCTGCGTTAAAAATGTTCTCATACACAATCAGATTGCTTACCCAAAATATACCCATGAATGGGTATTTCGTTTTTCTGCTCCGCTGCCTGAGCACGCTGTCGACAGCGAGCTAGGCGGCCAGAAACATAAAAAGCTTCCATGGTGCAATACCACAGCCGGAGCCATGCAGCGATCGCCGAAAATTTTAACAATGCCTTTCTTAACAAAAGTGTTGTAACGGAAAGGAGCGAGGCGTTGTATATTCTAGTATTTCACAATTTATCAAAGGTAAGTCAATAGTTGGCCTTACACTGACGAATTTTCCGTCGGTTTTAGAATGACATAACGAACCCGCCGTTCTGGACTGTCACGGTACAAAACTTTTTCAACTCACACACCGCCATTCCAGATCTGCTGAATAGTTCCAAAATTTGATATGTAGGTATATGGTCAAATCTGTCTACTTTTCCGTGGTTATGGTTTGTCCATTGGTCTCTCGACATTTAAGAAATATTTTTCGCAATTCCTAACGATTATAAACCGCGTGACTTGTTTCGATTTGTGAAAATCTTAACCATTTTTTTTTTTTGGTGAGTTAACTTTTAATTATTAATTAAAAATTAAATAATTGCATATTATAATTATTATGTATTATTATTTTACGTATTACCTTTTATTCACCACTTTTAAAATATATAAAAATAAAAATAAAACAAAAATTGCCATTATGGCTATCGTTGCGCAAAAATCTTCAAATCGTAAAGAAAGTTCCATTCGTGGTCCGTAATATACACATACACAAAAATTCCTACACCACAGATTTAAGCTGGTTTCCCACACGCTTTTTAATGGCAATCAACAATTGGTTTGTTTTGAATGGGTTTATACACACCACGCGAATGTTCGTAGTTTTGATCGATATTGTTGATATATATCGTAGTAAGCAATACGTTTGTCAAATCAAGTTCATATTTTCAAAATCATTTATTATACGTATTTGTGTAATGCATAAATAACACACACTTCCAACTGTTCAATACAGTGGAATCTCGTTAGCACGTTCTCGGTTACCGGTACCACGTTTTTCCGTTTAACTCGATGATTTTCTCAAGTCCCAGTCCCATTCCTACCAAATACATGTTGATATATCCCCTTAATACGTCACAAATTTAAAAACCTGAATTTTCCGCCAAATCAATACTTTTACTTATGTAAAAAAAATATGGGTACATGTTTCGGAGACCCTACTGTCTCCTTCTTCAGCCCTCCTTTGTTACTACAAACATCGTGTCACATTCAACATCCCATAATAAAACAACAGAATACACAACATAAATTACACAACCACAACATATTAAAAACTATGAGCTTAAAAACACACTTAAAATTCAATAAACAACTAAAGATAAAACATGTGATGCTCCTCGCATTTTTCAGTCAATCAGTTCATATTAAATTTGTGTCATGGGACACGTTAAATATACTTTATCACAACATTTGTTTTGTTCACTTTGTTTCCGAAATATAAAATTGAATGTGATTAATCTATGGAGAATCTTGCTGAGTTGAATGCATCTAAGATTTGTCTATTGTCATTTTTACATTTGTTTTAGGTAGAACATCAGGTATTATTGTGTTCCTATTCTATAATACTCAACAACATGTTATAGTAGAATGCTATACCTTAATACGTCTTCTATTCCCACTTACGACGATCAATTTTTCGTTGTACTATTTCTTAGGTAACCGGATTTTATTCTTATTTCATTATAAAATTCGGCATCTTGATAACATGATGCGATATTGCTTCCTATTCTCTGATAGTTATTGACAGTGTAGACGATTATAGTGTGCTTTGACGGTGTGGAAGTGGCTTGAGGTATGACGCAACACAGAAGATAGCTGACGGTGTAGAAGTGGCTTGAGAGCTATGACGCAACACAGAAGATAGCCGACGTGTCTCTCTCGCGCCTGTATCTGAACTTGCAATTTTGGTGTACAATTTTTTGGACTATCCGAGTAGATTTGAAGTTTAAGAGAAATCTCAAGGAGACAATAAGGTGACACGTCATGTCTTTTTAAAACATGTGTGTTCTAGATGGCTTACACTAGGTCCTGCAGCTGAAAGATTACAAGAGCAGTGGCCAGCACTCTCTACTTACTTTCTGAAAGTTCTGCCACTTAAAAAGGGAAAGGATGCTGAAAAATTACTGCAATCAAAATGTTATCAGGCTATTGCTAGTGCTCTAAAAGATTATACTTTCCCCGCTCAGATTGCGTTTGTAGTATATAGTGCAAGTCTTTTTGAAAGATTTTCAAAAGTATTTCAATTACAGCAACCTATGATACATGTTCTGTATGAAGAAGTGTCAAATTTGTTCATATTGCTCTTGAGTAGGTTCTGCCAGGCAGAAGCATTGAAGAGTACCAGTGAATGTTTGAAAGAATCTTTGATCATCGATGGCAAAAAGTTATGGAATTGAAAAATGTTGACATAGGGAAGAGTGCTGAACGTCTCCTGATCGATAAGAGCTGTAGTGAACTGCAAGTATTGAAGTTTCATCAAGAGGCGCGGAAGCATTATCAAGAGGTGGCGAAGTACGTACTTAATAAGTCCATCCTTAGTACTGGAAAGTATGCCAAGCACTTGAAATGCTTGCAGCCTCAGTCCATCAAAGAAAGTAAGTCTCTGATGAGCATTGTCTTTGTTTACAAAATGTTGCAGCTGCCTTTGAAAGATGTGTACGAAGAGAAGCTTTGCGATGAATGGAAGCTGTTGCAGCTAGAAAATCTCCCACATTTTGAGGAAAGTCCAAGAATTGACCATTTTTGTCATCAAATTTTTGAAATTTTAGACTTTAGTAGGCAGGCAAAATATCCGCCTGTGAGCAAAGTCGTGAAAGCCATCCTACCAGCAGCTCATGGAAGCTCAGATGTGGAACGTGGATTTTCGGAATCAAGAAATCAACTTCCGGCAGATAGAGCAGCAATGGAAGAACTCACCCTGAATGCTCGATTGAACAATTGTGACAGTATGAAGGAGTTCGGTGGGCAGGCTGAAGCGGTTCCCATTACAAAGGCGCTTCTGAAAGCGGCAGTTGGCACTCACAGCAAATATGAAAACTATTTAGAGGCTAAGCGCAAGGAGGCAGAGGAAGAGCAAAGGAAAAAGTAAGAGGCGGAGGACATTCGGCGCAAGCAAGAAGAGCAGGAAAAAACTCAAGTTAACGAAAGAAAGGAGATAGGAAAATTACAGGAAGCGTTCAGGAAGGCAAAAGAAGCGGAAGAAGAGGAGAGACAAGCTTCTGATTACCTAATTGATGAGGCCTACCAAAAGCTAAAAGCTGCTTTGGTAAAGGGTGATCTAAAAATTGCCCAAGGTATAATAGAAGGTGCCCGCAGCATGCGATCCCGGGCCGAAGATCCCCGCAAAAGGCAGGCAGAGCCACTAAGGAAGAAAGTCGAGAAATGCACCTCCATCCTACTTGAAAAGCTCTTCAAGAATCGTGGGAAACGACGGCGCGATGAAAACAGCGACGATCCAGATGACCCTAACATTTTAATTTATTTTTAAGACTGATGACAACTTGTGAATTTTATCTTAAGACTGATGATATCTACTTTTCTTTTTATGTGGCAGTACTACAGTATTATTTGTTTTAGGTGTGGTTTTTTTCTAGCAAGGAGTCTATTATAACATAAACATTGTTTTATCTTAAGACTAATGATATCTATTTTTATTCTTATGTGTCAGTATGGCAGTATTATTTATTTTAGTTTTTTTTCTTTCTAGTAAAGAGTCTATTATAACATAAACATTGTTTTGTTTTCCACATTTATATTTTTGTTTTACGATTTAAATTTCTTGAGTGTTGCATTGATTTTCCAATCCATTATTTCCAAGTGTCCTCTCTGACTACATGAAAAATGACAAACAGTACTCAGAGATATTAACATAGGCGCAAATTTGGTCGACATTTTTTTTTTTTTGGGGGGGGGGCTAATTTATTTTTCAGATACACATTCTTAAAAATTTTGTCTATATCAATACAGTTTTGTCACATTTTTGGGGGGCTATGGTTGGTTTTGGGGAGTTTAGCCACCCAACCCCCACCCCCAATTCCGCCTACAGATATCAACAAACATTAAAATTATGAACCAGATATACGGCCATAAATGCGAATAATGCTATGAATTTACTCACTATTTACTCACTTTTTCATACAAAAACTCACCTTTTTTTCACTTTTTTGAAATAAAAACACTCACTATTTCACTATATTTGGACGAGTGAGTGGATGGGAGCCCTGCAGGTGTCTCATCGGTATGCTGAAGCTAACAAATACATGGAAACCTATGATTCTGAGAAACCATCGCAGTTTATTACCTATGATGATGCCAACAACCAATACGGGTGGGCTATGTGCCACTCCCTTCCTTATGGTGGATTTCAGTGGGTTTCTCCAGATACTGTTGATCTAGAAAAACTAAAGGAAGACGATCCTGTGGGTTACATTCTAGACGTTGATGTTGATTACCCATCTGACCTTCATGATCTACACAACGATTTACCTTTCCTACCAGAGTGTACACAACCTAAGGATTCGTCTCTGAAAAAAACTAATTCCTCATCTTGGAAATCGAAGGCAATATGTTGTTCACTACATGGCATTAAAACAGGCTTTAGATCATGGAATAAAATTGATAAAAATTCATCGTGTGTTAAAGTTTAAGCAAAGACCTTGGCTAAAGGCATACGTTGATTTTAATAACAACCTTCGAAAACAAGCCAAAAATTATTTTGAGAAAAATCTGTACACATTATTCAACAATGCCATTTTCGGAAAAACAATGGAAAATATCCGTAAAAGAATAGACATACGTCTTGTGACTGACAGCAAAAAGGCAGAAAAGCTAATAGCAAAGCCGACATTTATCGATAGAACAATTTATGGTCCTAACCTAGCTGCTTTCCACATGGCTAAACGTAACATTGTATTCAATAAGCCTATATATATTGGAATGTGTATACTGGATATTTCAAAAACTCTGATGTATTCCCACCACTAGGATGTCCTGCTACCCTATTATGGCATGGACAATCTTAAACTCATGTATATGGATACTGACTCGTTCATTTATTTGGTTAACACCCCAGATGTATATCAAGACAAGTTGGATTTCCTAGAACACCTGGACACATCAGATTATCCTACTAATCACATATGTTACTCTACATCAAACAAGAAAACGTTGGGGAAATTTAAAGACGAGGCTTGTGGACAAATTATAAAAGCATTTGTTGGACTTAGAGCTAAAATGTATGCTTTAGACATAAATGGTAAAGAAATCAAAAAGATTAAAGTTATTAGCAGAGGTGTTGTCAAAAATTGTATAAGCTTTCAAGATTATAAGGATTGTGTCATGAAAAACAATGTAAAAAGATTACCCATGAACATTATCACTTCTAAACAACATGACATATCATCTATAAGACTAAACAAAATTGCTTTGTGTCCTGGTGATGATAAAAGAGTGATTAATGCTAATGGTATAGGTACACATGCCTATGGTCATTACTCAATCATTAACCATGCTTAAAGAGTTAAGTTATGAATATCAAAATCTTCTGCCTGCAACTAGCAAATACATAAAACAAAACAATTTAGGAAATAAAACCATAGCACTACAAAAATTTAAAAAAATGGTATTCATAATCAAAAATAAATAAAATAGAAACAAAATAAAAACAACTGTACAATTTATAACAAAAAAGAATAGACTATATATAAAAATGTATTATATGTAAATAGTGTACATGTATTTAAAATAAAATATTGTATGGACACTGCTTGTACATTTTTAATTACTACCCACCTCTCTCCGCTCCTAATGCAAAATGAACATGTAAAACACAAATTGGAAAAATCTATGTTTCCATATTGACAAAATAGAAAAAAAACATTAAACTGAAATTTTAAAAAACTGTAAATGGGAATTTGGTAAATTGACAAATGTGTAAACAACAAAATGCAAAATCCATGTTTACATATTTTGAAATAGAAAAACTTAAAACTAACATGTAAAAAAACTGAAAATGGGAAATTGACAAATGTTTAAAACAACAAAATGCAAAATCCATGTTTCCATATTATGGAATTGAAAAACTTAAAACTGACATTAAAAGAAAACTGAAAATGGGAAATTGGAAAATTGATAAATGTATAAACAACAAAATGAAAAAAATAAAAATACCCGGTTGGGGTAGTGATCATGTTGTACAGTAGCCTATAAGACTTTTGATGACACTTTATGCTCTCACTTTTTTTTTTTTTTTTTTTTTTTTTTTCTTGCACTTTGTAGTTAGGTGAGGTCAGGTAAAGTTAGGTTAGGGTAGGTTAGGTTAGCATGTTATATGTGTAAGTGGTTGTGTGCAGTGACCATTTTGTGTATTAGCCCTGTGCTAAAAAATAATAAATTAAATATTAAATAAATAAAAATTTATAAATTAATAAACAAATAATGATTTGAAAAGCCCGCCATTAAAGAGTGAGGTAGCGCGTGGCGGCCATCTTGCGCATTAGCCCTTGCGTCAGCTATGAATGACCTCTCAATATGAATAACATAGAGTGTTTGCGCGCGGCGGCCATCTTGCGCATTAGCCCCTGCACCAGCTTCGGCTTATATTAGCTACTCGGGAACGATGACGTCCTCTCTCAGCCTTACTCGTCGTGCGGTGGCGGCCTCGTGTGCTGGTTGCAAGGCAAGTTCTTCACCTCCGTAGCGGAGAGTGTTGGTGCTCAGGTCCAAGATGATGATGTTCTGGTCCAGAAAGTCCAGTCCAGTCCGATGATCACATCGTTTGCTACATCAGCCACGAGCACTGGATGCTTCACCGTCCGCCGACCAATGACGAACTCCAGTGATGCTTCACCATGTACCGGTGCGGTCTCTCCAGTCGCGGTTATTAGCTGGAGGTTCCTTTGTGTGGGTTGCACTCTCCACTTCGGGATCACGGTGGGATTGACGATGGTCATCGATGCTCCCGTGTCCATTAGCATGGGCTATCTCTCTCCGTTGACGTCTCCGTCGACCATCAGGCTGCTATTATCCCTCCGTAGCTGCGTCACACTAACTTGGACTGCCGGGGCTTGACGACTGTCACAAGCCAACCTTTGCCCCCCAAGGCTGGCTAATACTAGTTTCCCTGGGCCGCGCGGTTTTCAGACGACTGATTTCCCGTCGGATACCCTTGGCGGCGGCGATCACCGCAATCCTTGCTCAGGTGGCCTTTCTTACCGCAGGTCCAGCAGGTCGGTAGCCCTCTTCCGGACCGCCTCTCCGGTTGTCTTCCGGCTGTGTCATTGCTGGTGGTGCCGCGACTATCGAAGAAACGGCTTAGCGCCTCCATCAATTCGTCGGCCAGGGGCTTGGTCTCGTTGGTTTTTGCTGGTTCGTCGACGTCCACTTGACGCACCCGCGCGTGCATTCTAGATGCCTATTTTACCGTCTCGAACTCAAGTGCGTGGCTCAGCGCATCTGCCAGGGTCTTATTGCGCGCGAGTCGCAGCGCCTGTTGAGTGTCCGAGTCCCGTAGCCCGTCGGTGAAGGTCTGCGTCGCTATCTGTTCCAGAAAGTCGGCCGGCGCTGTTGTGCGAAGTCCATCTCGAACTCCTGCAGGATTTCCGCGTTTTTTTTGCACCCGGGTCCGGAGCTGCATCTGGTAGGCCTGCTGAAGATGGCTATCTCCATATCGGGACCCCATATGGGCGATTAGTGAAGCGTAGTCCTGGGATCCAGTCGGGATGGCCTGAAGGACGTTCAGGGCGTCCCCTCTCAGCGCTACAATGAGAGCTGTATCCTTTTCCGTGCTGTTCCAGTTGTTTATGGAACAGGCTGCCTCGAACTGACGTAAATAGATGCTCCACGGGACCTTTCCGTCGAAGGTTGGAGGCGTCACTCTGCTCTGTCCCGTTCCTGATATTCCCGGTGTACCTGTGGGCGGGCGTCGGCGCAGCTCAGCAACTTCCTCTTGAAGAGCGTTGAATCTCGCTTCCATCCCCGTCGGCGGGCGTTGGCTCAGCTCAGCAATATTCTTTTGTAAAGCGTTGAATTTCTCTTCCACCCCCGTCAGTGGGCGTCGGCGCAGCTCGGCAACTTCCTTTTGTAAGGCGTCGAACTTTTTTTCCACTGCCGTGACTTCCTTACTCAGGCCCAGTTCTAATTTCTGCAGGTTCTGTGTTAACTTATTCTGACCGTCTTCCATCTTCTTCTGGCCGTCCTCTATCCTCTTCAGGTCCTCCGCTAGCTTATTTTGACAGTCTTCCATCTTCTTCTGGCCGTCTTCTAGCTTCTTCTGGCCGGCCTCCATCTTGGTTTCCATGCCACTTAACTTTTCTAGCAATGCTGCCAATTCCACTTCCATTTTAGATGTTTGTCTTGTAAAGGGCATGCACTCACAGGAAAATTATGAACTGTGATACAATGACCTCCACGATTTTGAACCTAGGACTTCAGGTGTTGTGCTTGTGCTTGAGTTCGTAATCCGGCTTCTGACACCAGTTGTTACGTGCCACCCCCTAATGGCACTTCCGTTACCTGGATTACGGAGGGTAGAAAGCACAACACAAATTGTTCCTTTAAAGAAACGTATTAGCTTTATTGCGGGCCAGAATGATACACCACACAAATAGCAAATACAAGCAATTAGTATCTCACTCTAGTTTCCTCTTGTAGGGAACACTTGCCTTTCACTTGTCAATAAGCCACAGAAGTTAATCCCTCCTAATGGGACCGGTGGCCTCGATAGAACTACCTGCAACACTTCCTTGAATACGCAAGCTACAGTTATTTACGATAGCCGGTCACTCACCACTACACTCTGCTTCGCTGTCCGCTGGCTAGGGAAACAGCCCCCGGTGTTTTCGCAATTCACCACACTAACCTCTGTTGCACTGGAAAACACACTCACTCAAGACACAGTTCCTCCGTAGGCTTCACACTCCTTCGCTGTCAAGAGAATCAGCTTCACTAGGGTTTCGCAAGTCACGTCACCAACAACTGTCGCTCAGGTAAAAGCTCGCACTAGCTCGAAAAACACTGTCCCCTTCGCAGGCCAGGTCGCTCTTATACAGCAGGCTGGTGACTCAATGAATGCTTCTAGACCCCTCCAGGATTCACGGCTTCTCGAGATTTCCATCACTGGCTGGGTCACGAATATTCTGGACCATCCCTTTCACTTCGCAGCCCGTTGCATAAGGCGCACGTAATACACATAGGCAGAGATAGTCCGGGGCAGCTGTGACTCACGGGGCGAGGCGACGAAACAAACTCGCAGCCGTAACACCACCCCCTTCCTAAAAGGCTGATCGTCCCGATCAATCATTAGTCCGTCTGTGTCCCTCCGTAGGCTGCCGGGCGATCTTGATGCACGATCTTCATCTTCGCCCTCGGGCTCTGCTGGATCCTGTAGACGACATCATTGATCCGTTTCACGACTCGGTACGGGCCCTCCCAGGACTTCAGCAGTTTCCACGGTAGTCCTTCGGCACTGTATACCGGTGTTCTCCTCCCTTCTGGTACAGAAAGTGCAGTCTTCGGGGCACGGTCTTCGTGACGGGCGTCGGCATTAGAATGCAGTTGGCCTTTCCTGTGCTGGATCTCAAAGTTGTTCTGTTGATGCAATCCACGCCTCCCTGTCCTGAACTAATCGTTTCATCTCTACATAGCTACCACACTCTACATCCGAGGCAATCTGTTTAACCCTGGTCTACCCCTACAGTTCTTGTCCTCTACCCTCCCATCCATAACTAAGCTTGCTATTCCTGGGTGTCTTAATATGTGTCATACCAACCTCTCTTCTCTTCATTAGCAGTCGCCATAAACATCTCTCCTCTCCCACTCGTCTTAATAGCTCTTCATTTGTTACCCTATCTACCCATCTGATCTTCATCATTCTCCTGCAACACCACATTTCAAACGCTTCAATTCTCCTCTTTTCTGCTGCACCATTAGTCCAAGTTTCACTTCCTTATAGTGTCACGCTCCAGACAAAAGCTTTCAGAAATGACTTCCTAATACCTAAATGTATATTCGATGTCAACAGATTCCTTTTCTGTAGAAATGCTTTCCTTGCCTGAGCCAACCTGCTTTTTATATCCTCTTTGCTTCGTCCATCACTGGTTATTTTGCTTCCTAAGTAACAGAAGTCTCCTACTTCATTTAGTTTTTCACGTGCTAATTTGATGTCCTTGGGGATTTCTGATTTATTTCGGCTACAATCCAATATTTTTGTTTTACATTTAGTAATTTTCATCATGAATCGTTCCCTCAAGACGGAGTCCATACCATTCAAAAAGTAATTCAAATCCTCAGGCATGTAAGCCTACTTAAAGTAAAAATTCCAAAAATAGGATGCTCTGTCAATAATATTACACCATTGTTGCAGTTTAGTGGGAAATGTGGGCTTGTTTACTTCTGCACAACTGTTCAATGCGGGGAGGAATCGCAAACACACACGTAATTCTATCCTGAGACTGATAATTATACAGGGTGTTTCAAAACTCGACGGCAAAATTTCGGGAATGGGTTCCTCACAGTAAGATAAGAAACAAATGTTATGAAAATATGGGTCTGGAAACGGTTACTTCCGGAGTTATTCCCCTTGGCAGGAATGAATGAATGTTAGTACATAAATGTACATTACATGTCCTGTTTGGTGTAAAAGAAATCGCGAAACCGGTTACAAATGGTACATGTAGGCATGTTGTGAATGGAAGTGATGTGCGTCGTATTAAAGATCTTAGCACTCATACATGATATGGGATCGTCTTACGGTTTAGCCGTTGCCGAGAACACGTCTGTTATCTGTGATTAGTGATTAATGTAGTGAAGTGAAGTGTGAGTTTCGGTCTGTTTAACACGTCTGGCATCTGTGATTTGGATTGTGGTTTCCCGTCTGCGTTCGTACGTAACGGAGGTAAGTACGTGAAGGTCATTGAAGTAGCCGTATGTAAGTTGTCCGTGGTTAACAGTCATTGTACAGTACTGTACTGTTATTTGTGGTTAGCAGGCCGCTCTGACGTGCGCATGTACACGAACACAGAGCTTGCGAGCATGCATTACATGTATGGTTTGGCGGATGGGAATGCTTCGAAGGCACGTCGCTTGTATTGGGAACGATACCCCAGGCGCAGACTGCCGGACCGAAAGACATTTGAATCCATCCATCGCCGCCTCTGTGAACACGAGAGTTTCGCACGTCCACCAGGAACCGGGGGACGGTCAAGCAGTACAACAGTTGAGGAGGAGGAAGCCGTCCTCAACGCTGTGTTTGAACCTCCTCAAGTCAGCACTCGGCGGTTAGGCTTGCAGCGGAATAGGCCACACACGACTATCTGGAGACGGCTACGAGGAAACCTGTTGTATCCGTATCATCTGCAGCGTGTACAAGCCTTGTCGCCTGCGGATTTTCCGGCAAGAGCAACGTTCTGCCGGTGGTACCTACAACAGTGCGGCTTGACGCCAAACTTCGCTGCCTATGTGTTGATCACAGATGAAGCGACCTTCACAAGAGACGGAATACAGAATTTCCATAATCAGCACAGGTGGAGTGATGCAAATCCGCATGCGATCATCCCATCTTCTCATCAACAGAGGTTCGGCATTAACATCTGGGCAGGCATTATTGGTGATTCCTTGTTGGGACCGTACGTTCTTCCGCGTAGGCTTACTGGACAGAACTACACGGATTTCTTGCGGACACAATTGCCTGAGTACTTGGACGACCTGCCACTTGCTGTCCGTCAAGCAATGTTTCTCATGCATGATGGTGCTCCCGCACATTTCAGTTTGTTGGCCCGCAGGTACCTGAATACCCATTTCCCTGGGTGCTGGATAGGTCGAGGAGGACCGATTGCGTGGCCACCACGCTCTCCGGACTTGAACCCCCTGGACTTCTACCTGTGGGGACACCTTAAGTCGCTCGTGTATGCGAATCCTGTTCCTGATGAAGCTACGTTACGTGAGCGCATAGTGGCCACCTGTCAGGCAGTACGCACTACACCAGGAATTTTTGATCGCGTGCGTAATTCCATGCGACGACGAGCGGAGGCTTGTATTCGAGCGGAAGGCCGTCACTTTGAACATTTCCTGTGATACCTGCTGATACGGTGAAAATGTACAAACGTGTGAATAAATCTGAAAGTATCCGTTTCCAGACCCATGTTGTCATAACATTTGTTTCTTATCTTACTGTGAGGAACCCATTCCCGAAATTTTGCCGTCGAGTTTTGAAACACCCTGTATATGTTTGAGTTTAACAGTAGCTGTTAACAATACAATATTTATAACTTATTTCCGAGTCTTTTCTTCATGCAGTCGTTTTAGCACGAGGTTGCGCCAGTTCATATGTAGTTACGACCTCGCATGACTAGTCAGGAGGTGAGTGTGAGTTAGCAGCTTACAGCAGTTTTCATGTTTTCCACTTAAACATTTAGGAAAGTCCCTTCAAATTTCTTTGTATTTTCTCAGATTTGCTCGCTGTTTAATTGGGTTAACATCATATTAGGAGATAACACACAACATTTTCAAAGTTAATACAATCAGGCATAGACCTACAAGCATTTTTTACACTCATATGGGCTTTGGTGTAATTTTACAACATAATATTATTTCTTCTTTGGATGTCGCAAAACTATCTTACTGTTTTATCTATGGAATATTTACAACATCATTTTATTTCTTCTTTGGATGTCACAAACTATTGCACTGTTTAATCCATTGCCGGCTGGATCGCAACACTCCTGGTTGCTTTAAACTGCCTGCCCATTCGACGATTACAGCATTGGTTTGAGCTTTAGATCATAAATTTGTTTACTTATTTACTTACTTATTTATTTGCTTATTTATTTGTTTACTTATTTACTTACTTCTTTGTATTGTTATGTTTGGAGGCTTAATATCGAGAATGTCGGACGTGAAAACATTACACTAAGTTAGTTCCTTTGTTATTCTAACATCTAAAAGTATTCAGACACATACATACGTGCAAATTTTTATATAAAGGAAAGCAAAAATACATACATGTGGTGGAGGCGATTGTTTTTAAGGGGCGAAATGTCTAGCTCATTTTCCCGTAATTATGCAGACGATAATAAAAATATAACTACTTCTGACTTAAATCTAACTTACATACTTGGCGAGGTGAAAAGAATAAGGACAATAAAAGACAGGGAAAAGAAATGCCTCCGGCCCCCGAAAAATGGGATGATGATTTATTTTGGGGCTTTGCGACATCGTGGTCATGTAGCCCCATGTACTTGGGTGTGAGGTGAATTTGTCTGATAACCTGTCTTATTGGGATGGCTGTATTATACATTTTTACAGATTTTTTGGACAGATTGTTTATTTTTTTACTTATTTATTTACTTACAAATTTATTTATTTTCTTATTTATTTACTTATGTATTTGCTTAGTTAGTTATTTACGTATTTATTTACTTATTTGTTTATTTACTTACATGTTTATTTATTTAATTATGTATTTTCATTTATTTACTTATTTGTTTATTTACTTACATATTTATGTATTTAATTATTTATTTTCTTATTTATTTGTTTACTTATTTATTCACGTATATATTTATTTACTCATTTACTTACATACGGTATGTATTTATTTAATTATTTATATACTTATTTCATTTACTTCTTTATTTACTTACGTATTTATCTATTTAATTATTTATTAACTTATTTATTTTCTTATCTATTGATTCACTTATTTATTTGCTTATTTATGTACTTATTTGTTTATTTACTTACATATTTATGTATTTAATTATTTATTTGTTTACTTATTTATTTACTTATTTATTCACGTATGTATTTATTTACTCATTTAGTTACATACGGTATGTATTTATTTAATTATTTATTTACTTATTTTTTATTTACTTCTTTATTTACTTGGTGCTGCACCTAGCGGTGAATTAATGCATATATCTTGTACGCCTGTGAGTGTCGAATGGGCAGGCAGTTTAAAGCAACCAGGAGTGTTGCGATCCAGCCGGCAGTGGTTTTATCTATAGAATATTTTCATTGTATGTATTTGATAGTGTGCATCATATTTGTTTAAATCTTAATGTATATTTGGGCTGTGGAAGTACAGACAGACGACTGTACGAAACATGTACCCAGTTGTATAAATAGATTATCAACATTGTATTGAAAAGACGGACATTATTAATAGTTTTATTAGTGAACATATTCAATCATCATCATCATCTTGTACAGTTTCCAGCCCCAGGCTGGGTCTGTTTGGAACATAAGCCTCGCCACTTATTTCTTTCTTCCCACCATCTCTCCGCTGTCACTCTGGTCCAGTCCTCGCCTCTCTTCTTGACACATTCCTCCACTCCTTTCAGCCATCGATCTCTTGGTCTTCCCCTTGGTCGTTTCTTCTGCATCTGCATCTCATGTATCCTCAGTGAACATATTCAATACGGGCCTAAAATGGAGAATATTGCTCTGCAGAAAGAAGTCGCTCACGTTTCTTTTTTTTTTTAATGCTGGTCAGTGCCGAAAATCCCTGTTCGCACTAATGTGTTGTTGAAAACTGCATTAATATAGATATGGCATGCTCTGATAACACTGAGAACTCTCCTTTCACTGAAATCCAGAACTGAAGTATAGTAAAACCATCATAACTTCCGACTTGACGTTTCAGTGTTACCCTCGAGTTATCTAACGGTCAGGAGGAAAATCACTTTAACCAGACAATCACAGACAGTCATTCAAATCGATATATCACGACAAATTGAGTTTCGTTCGCGATGACGTGATTTAGCGAACGAAACTCTAGCCTAGCAGTGAAACGTCAAGTCGGAAGTTATGATGGCTTTACTATAGGCTAGTGTCTCTTCCCTAAATTTCAGCTTCAAAGTTCGGTCGTCTTGAAGTTTAGCCAATTCTTCTGCCTGTTTTGTGTCCTCAGCAGTAACGGCGAAGGGATTGCGAACCCAGTCGAATTCGTTCCCGTTGAGGGAAGGAAAATATTCTTGCAGTTTCATCTCCAAAACAGAAAGATGTTCTAAATCATAGTGGAACAGATGTTGGTATCAGCTGTGAGAGGAAACATTTCAAGATCACTTTTTTCAACCTTTGGCTTCCACATTTGAAATAAAAGTACAAAATTGACAAATTGTCATTTTTCTTCTTTGGCCAAAAAAATACTGTATAGCCTACCTATACAAACAATTTGATATATCAAACATGGCAAAGTTATGTTTCTTTTTTTATTGAAAAAAAGGTTCCAATGTACAGCTAGAAAGTGCCACACCCACGTGTTGCCTTGGTAACCATATAGGAGGCCTAGATGACGAACAATTGTTGCCATGATAACCCTGTACCGTACGTCATTTCACTACTACTTTAGTTTTTCTCGATTTCCCACAAAATATTTTTTAAAAATGTACAGTAAATGAACAATAAGTCTGTCTGTTAGGTAGTCAGCCCGAAGGCTGGTGGGTAGATGCCCACAAAAACCTAAGGCAGTGCTATATTGAGGCGTTCTAGGCAAGAAGAGGAGTGAGGTAGTTTGCCATTGCTTTCCTCACTGAGTCAGAACAGCAGTACTAACCCTATGAGTAGAACCTTTCACAGCATCCACAGGCACTGACTGCGCCCTGAATGTCATTACTAAGCACCACCCATACCCCAGTAGCTTCCATATAATCATAGCCATGAGTGAGACATCGGTGAAAAGCCACATTTTACTCTAGCCTGTGCCAACAGACAAATGCAAATGTATTGCATTCATCAAGAGATGGCAAACAGGCCAAATTGTTTGTACCATCATTATTTTCAGAACTGCAGAAAGCTTGAAAAATTTTCAAAAGTTTATTACCAGAATAAGGTAGACATTTTTTTTACTTCCCAGACATTAGCAACAATTCATGGACATATATTAGGAAATTCATTTCAATTCCATCAGTTGGTAATGAGAAAAAGGTGCAAACCATGTCCAAGTTTCCTTTTTTTTTTTTTTTTCAATAAAAATTCCCATAACAACCCTTTCTGTTCAACTTGCGATAACAAAATAAAAACTTACATTAAGGATTCCTAAACATCTCCAGAAAATATCAAGAAAGTACCTTGAAAACGTTAGGGGATACAAGAGAAAGTGTGAATAGTTGTTTATTACAGTGATTCGTACTTCCTGTTTACCTTAAGAATGCATTCAGCTTGTCAGCCCATGTAAGAATATTCTAGCTTTCTTTCCCGGCATACTGGCATCGAGACTATTCAAATGTCCAACAAGTAGTTCCGTGAAGACCTAAATGACCTATTTTCATATATCCTTCTGGTCTTACTTAGGACATGAGAAATGAAAACGAGATTTTAAAAAAATGCACAGCCGCTATTTTTAATGTCTCATAAAATTCCATTACATTAGACGTCAGTATATTAAGGCTTGTACGAAGATATACCCTGCCAAGTTTCACAGCGCTTGGGTGAAAAGTCGCGAGAGAAATCGATTTAAATTTCGCGTCGCCGCCATGTTGGTTTTGTGCTCACCACGTTATTGAATGATTCATAGGTGAACTTATGCTAATACCCTCTATTAACATTCAAATTTTCAGTTTGATTGCTGTTATAGATTCGTAAATATTTAGAACCGTGTAAATATTTCGGATGGTTGCCATGTTGGATGGTTATATGTGTAGGCTATAGAGTCATGTACCATTAGTTCAAGATTATTGCATAGGTTCATTATTCAAACGTTCACTTCGAACGCATGATTAGGATACAAGAAATAGAGAATTTTGCATAACCGCCTTCTTGGGGTTACGTAAACAATTGAACTAAATTAGATGTCAGTGTATTACAATGTGTATAAACATCTGCTGTACCAAGTTTCACTGCGCTCTGATAATCGCGCGAAATAGTACATTATGCAACGAGCCTATAATGTCAATAATTAAGACACGAGTTTGTTTATAAAACGAGCGTTTGCGAGTGTCTTAATTACCTTTATAGGCGAGTTGCATACGACTGTTTATGTTCGATGATAATTATTATAACTATTTTATGTTCGAACATAACTATTCATAAATATCTGTCGAGATTTCGCCAGATTTATGTACTGAATAGAGTGCATGTGACGCAGAGAATGCATTGTATTTGACCATGGCCTCCTCGATTACCCCACTATGACACTAGTCAACGCAGTGAAATTTAAATTAGAAGGCCTTGGAACTCAGTGCAGGTGCTATGATATCCTTATCTAATTGGTCAAACAACTGTTTCTTGAGCTGTGATTGGTGGGAGAAACTGTTTCATAATGAAAAATAGTGTTATAATGACTTATCATTATGATACAGTTTTTTGACATATAATAGTCAGGGTCGAACATAAAATCTATGTGAATGCTTCAACTTCCCTTGGCCGCCATGTTCGTTTTGTACTTAACAGGTTTATAAAAGTCACATAGATGAGCTTCTATAATAGTAGTACACTTTATAATCCTACAACATTTCAGGGTGATATCTGTTACTGTTGTGGAGATATAGAATGCCAGTGAAATATTTCGCACGGTCGCCATGTTGGATTGGTGAAACGTATTAAAATTTGAAAGGCACGGTCGAGGTCAGACGAGGTAAAAAAAAAAGAATGGACCTACCGAGTTTCATTGAAATTGATTCGGCAGTTTAGATTTTACACACAATCGAACAAAAGGCTCATAAGGCTATATTTTGCATAAATGAAAATAGGCTAAAAATATCACCTAGGTACGCAACTTTGGAACACCAAGTTTCGTAGCTACTGAGGTCAGCAAACTCAGGTTTTGAGCAGCTTCGGTGGCGTAGTTGGTAACATGCTGAGGTTGTATGCCCAAGATTTCGGGTTCAAACCCGGCCGAAGTAGTCGGATTTTTAAGAGGATTAAAAATCCCTCATTATGCCTTCCTTCGGAGGTGAAATCAAGCTGGCGGGCCCATGTCATAGATTTATGGCATATAAAAGAACCTTCCACTAACTTCAATTGTGTGAAGCAAAATTTGTAGGTTAGATTTGATTAATGCTCTTAAGTTCCAACGTTCGTGGCCAGGTGCTGGTTGAGGTGGCATCTAGTAGCCAAGTTGACAGCTTGGTGTCGTTGACGGTAGCGAAAGTAGGAACTACTTGAAATAATCGTCTGCAGTCCTTACGTGAATTAAAAACAGATAACACACTAACGCAGCCATCACAATTAACACCGGTTATCAGACAGAATCTACACACACCCAAAGTACACGGGGCTACCTGACCGCGTTGTCGCAGTCCCTAAACTGAGGAACCAACCAACCTCTATATTCCAGTATCTTATGAACTGTACTCAGTTCGCAAGTGTTTCGTTAGAAAGCTACCTATTTTTAAATTAATAGACTTTATTGCAGCCAGTTGGCCATATTACATGTTACAGATATGTACATTTACTAGATACTTGGTTCAATTCTAGTCCTTACTATAAGCCGCTATTGATAAAGTTCTGTTGGGGCATGTCGTGATATGGTACCTTCCACATTCGTTCCTACACAGCTCACATATACACCTCTCATCCGGGTCATGGAATGTCTTTCGTGAGCAGACCTTATGGTGGAACCCATGAACTGCGAGTCTCGTCACGACGTGTCACATTTCGGATAGGGGTTGCATCCATCTTTTGTCCACCATGGCATCAGTCGCGTAAAATTCCTTCGGAATATCAAGCCTTTTGCTTTGCAGATCCTGGAGTAATTTTCTGAAGCTTTCTGTGGATGGCAACAGTAGTGACCGAAGGTCCTCTATTAGGAACGTTTCTCTCGCCAGTTCATATACCAGCCGAGATTTGGCTGACTTGGAGACTCCGAGGGCTCTTTTGAGGAACCTGGATTTCACCTTTTCGAGTTCCGCCAGTTGTTTGTAGTTGAGAAACTCCCATGTTAGCTCCAGGCCGTATGTTAGTACGGATGTGACCTTGGCTGGAAGAGCATCATTGCTGTTTCCAGCGATATTTGGGTAATATGGCTTATGTCGTTTATGGCCTTCACTGCTGCGGCCGTTTTTCGCTCTTGTATGTACTTTGAAGCTTCGGCCTGTAACCTGGAGCGTGAGCCCCCCTGTGGGTGGGGGCTTTAGAATACACCCACGGTATCCCCTGCCTGTCGTAAGAGGCGACTAAAAGGGGCGACCTTGGCTATACTTTAAGGACTCCGCGTTGTTTTGTGAATTGGACCCCCAGTGGGTGGGAGGAAGCGAATACATCCACGGTAATCCCTGCCAGTCGTAAAAGGCGACTACAAGGGCTTCTCGGAACGGTCCCCTTTCGAGGGTTTGACAGTCAGCTCTAAAAGACATACACCCGTGCGGTATAACTCTCATTAGGTTATATCGCACTTCTTTCCGTTACTGCTTTCAGGGTTTGGCAACCAAAATTTCTATATGTGCGTGCTGTTAGGGGATGGGCCACTTACGCTTGCGACTCCGCTCGAAAGCCTGTTCCGGTCTTGGCCGCGCCGACAGGTGGGTGTGCCATGTACCCGTGCAGTAGTATCCGCCTAACTACGCAGGTCCCCGCACAGCCGAATGTCTGAGCTGTAAAATCCAGTATATGCCAAGGGGTACATGCCGATACGGCATTGTAAAACATCGGACCCCCGGGCAATGCCTTCCAAGCTAGGCGGGCCTTGCCCTGGCTGGGTAGCGCCTACTGTGACGGCCCGTGATCGGATGTCGGTGGCATTCGGGGAGGATGGTCTGGCCATGGGTTCAAAAAGAAAAATCCCCAAACAGGGTGGTCCTACACCCAAGTCTTTAACATTTGATTCCCTACGGGGATCAACCCCCTGGGAACAATCTGTGCGTGAAAATCTGGGTGCTAACACCCCCAAGTTTCTGGTAGCTACCAGAACAGATGGGGGTGATTTCAAGCTAGTAAAGAGTATTTTGTTTTCTCGCCACATAGGTGTCTATGGTGAGCTTGAGAAAGTACAAAAGATGAGGAACGGTAGCTTGTTGCTCAAGACTAGGACTGGTGAGCAAGTTGAACAACTTTTGCAATGTGACCACTTTGGCGAAATTCCCGTCAAAGTGGAAAAGCTCACGTCCCTGAATCTGGTCCGATGAGTTATTTTCCACCGGGACCTGATTCTGAACACTGACGAGGAGCTCAAGGAGGATATGCAGCACCGTCACGTGACTGATGTTACGCGCAAGGTCAATGGTCAAATCGTGGATACTGGTGCTTTCATTATTTCCTTTGAGCTTTCGGTGCTCCCGGAGAAAGTCAAGGTTACAAGTTACCGTTGTGACGTACGGCCTTATATCCCTCCACCAATGAGGTGTTATAAGTGCCAGAAGTTCGGGCACATGTTATCCCGATGCTCGAGCTCCGAAATCTGCGGAACATGCGGTAAGGTACCACACGATGCGGAAGAGTGCACAACACCTTATCAGTGCACTAATTGCCCTGGATTTCATTCTCCTCGGGACAGGAACTGCCCTGTCTTCCTGAGTGAGAAGAAAATCCAGGAGATCAAAACCCTGGATGGTCTCACCTACCAGGAGGCCCGCAAGAAGTACCATACCACGATTTCGCCTTCTCCAACGATTGTAGAGCCATAATACCAAATTTGGTCCCGGCTACCTCATCTTTTGTACCAGCTGTGAAACTTGCAACTGAGTTTCCTGTTCCGAAACCAGCACCTATGATTATAACGGAAAGCCCGAAGGTGACTTCAACTCCACCTTCGGCCAGCACGAAGGCTGTGCGAGCGAAGGCTGCTCCGCCCGCACAGCAGGGGAGGAAGTTGAAGACTTACTCTCCACTCGGGAGGATGTCGAAGACTTTCTCCCCACCCAAACGGTCGGCGAAAGCCCCGCCGAAGCCGGCGGAGGCGGCATCGTCGACCAGGGTCAGGAATTCGGCTCCTGACCCGTCTATATATCTTAAAGAGTCGGGTAAGAAGGGACCCCGCACTACGCATTCCCTTTCTCCAAAAAAGGGGAAGCCATCCGCGCCACCACCTGCGGATGCTTCTGCGCCTGGGGACGTTTCGGTCCCCAGATCTGCGCGCTCCCCACGGAGATCCCCCCGCCGCCGAACTGCGTCTAGAAAATCTTCCACCGAGTCGATTCACTCCATGACCTCGCCTGAGGACATGGAGATTATAGTCGACGTAGTGGCTGATGATCCTCCAGAGTCTAAGTTGTAGCTTGCTGCTCCAACTTATTCCCTGGTCAAAAGACTTATACACGTAGTTCCCTAACTTCAAAGGAAGAAAATTAACCCCAAGTTCACACATTGGCACTGTTACAGTGGAATTGTAACAGTTATGACAGGCATTTGACAGAGCTCCGTCAGCTTATTGCCCAATATGCAGCGAGTACAGTCTGCCTACAGGAAACAAACCTCAGACCTGATCACGAGACTGTTCTGAGAGGTTTCCGACTATACTCTAAAGAGCGACAAGACGCCGCCCGGGCTTCCGGGGGCGTTTGTACCTTCGTTCGCTCTGACTGCTATAGTGAGGAGTTTCCACTCGCCACTCCTCTGGAAGCTATTGCAGTTCGCGCGTCCTTGCCTGCTATGACAACTGTTTGTAACGTGTACCTTCCCCAGAACCAGCCCCTTGATATTAATGTCGTCTTAGATCTTGTTGATCAACTTCCAGTCCCTTTCCTACTCGTGGGTGATTTCAACTCTCATCACCCCCAATGGGGATCACCATCTTCCTGCCCCAGAGGAAAGGACGTGGAGGGCTTAATTCAAGGGTTGGATTTATCTCTATTAAATACAGGGGAAGCTACACATTTTAGCTTAGCGCACGGCACGTACTCACACATTGACTTGAGTGTGTGTAGCCGTGCGCTGGTCCCCCTATTTGGTTGGTATGTACACGACGACCTCTGTGACAGTGACCATTTCCCGATCGTTCTTACCCTTCTGAACCAGACGCCCCTGGAGTTCCCCTGTCGTTGGGTTCTTAAGCGGGCAAATTGGCCCTCGTTTCAAGAACGAGCTGTGTTCGTTGATCTTGGTTGCCGGAGCATCGATGACGAGGTACAGCACATCACCGATGTGCTTCTTGCTGCCGCCGAAGAGTCAATTACATCCTTTTCTGGGACTCCTCGTCGCAAACTCGTCCCTTGGTGGACAGAGCATATTGCAGCGGCAATAAGAGACCGTCGTCGAGCTCATAAGCACTACCGTCGGCGTCCAACCATGGCCAATTTGGTGGCGTTTAAGAAATTTCGTGCCAAGGCACGGATTCTTATTCGCCAGAGTAAGAAACAATCCTGGGAACGGTATGTGTCTTCTATTACGGCACATACCCCCTCCTCTCAAGTGTGAACTAAACTACGACGCATTTCGGGAATTCATACATCTTCTACTGTACCGGGAATTTCCATTGATAATGAATTGGTTACAGATCCTTATCGCGTTGCAAACCATCTCGCCTCGTATTTTGCGGATATATCCGGTTCCGATAACTATGACCCTGCCTTCGTCGCCCTGAAGCGCGAAGCGGAACGTTTCCAGCTTAGTTTTGCTTCCCGCGCTTCGGAGGAGTACAACGTGCCCTTTACGGAGTGGGAACTCCGCGGAGCGCTGGCGCTCTGCAGGGACACGTCTCCCGGCCCGGATAATATTCACAACCAGATGCTTAAGCACCTTAACGATGAGAGCATTCGTTATTTGCTCAGGGTGTTAAACCGAATCTGGTTGGAAGGTGTGTTTCCAGCGCAATGGCAGGAAGGTATCATTATACCTATCCTGAAGCCCGATAAGGATCCCAATTTGACAGGGTGTTACAGACCTATTTGTCTCACTAACGGTCTGTGCAAGCTCTTTGAAAGGATGGTCAATCGGCGCCTGGTGTGGGTCCTGGAGAAACGGGGACTCCTGTCTGAATACCAGTGTGGTTTCAGGCGTCTCGGTGTACCAACGACCATCTGGTACGCCTGGAGACCGCCATACAGGACGCTTTTCTCCGGAGACAGCACCTAGTCGCTGTTTTCTTTGACCTCGAGAAGGCCTATGACACTACTTGGCGTTTCGGCATCCTCTCTACCCTGCATCAATGGAAATTCCGAGGTAACTTGCCGGTTTTTATTGCGAATTTTCTGTCCCTTCGCCTGTTCCGTGTCCGAATAGGGGGGACATATTCGCAATATCATATACAGGAAAACTGAGTCCCACAGGGATCGGTGCTTAGCGTAACATTATTTGCGATGCCATAAACGGTATAGTCGCTGCTGCTGGTCCAGCAGTGGTACCGTCACTATATGTAGACGACTTCGCTCTACATTATAGTGCGCAAAATATGGCGGTCGCTGAACGACAGCTACAACAAGCTATTCGGAGAGTGGAACGCTGGACACTAGAGCATGGCTTTCGATTATCAACCGCTAAGTCCTCGGTTGTCCATTTCTGCCGAAAGCGCACTCTCCATCCTGATCCTGAGCTCTATCTGGGCAATGTAGCTTTGCCTGTTGTTGCTGCGTACCGGTTCCTTGGGCTCCTTTTCGATCAGAAATTGACGTGGGAGGCACACGTGCGATGTTTGAAAACTGCCTGTGCTAAGAAACTCAACATGTTGCGGTATCTTAGCGGCACCTCATGGGGGGGGCGGACCGCGTGGTGCTCCTACGCTTTTATAAGGCTCTGATTTTATCTCGATTAGATTATGGCAGTGTAGCATATGGTTCGGCCCGTAAGTCAGTGCTTGTTAAACTGGACAGTGTCGGCCGGCGGGGATTCGCTTGGATGACTTATATCGTCAGTTCCGATTTCCTCCTGTCTCCTGTATCGTCCGAGTACCTAGCAAGGCCCCTCCGTGGATGGTCTCTCGCCCTGATATCATCTTGGATCTGCACACTGGCCCCAAGTCGGACGCTGATTCCTCCGTCCATCGGAGGCTGTTCCAGTCCGTGGTGAGCCGGTATCCGGGATCAGGGCTTCTATTCACGGAGGGTTCGAGGGTAAACGAGAAAGTAGGCTGTGCATTTGTGGTTGAGGATCGTCGGTTTCTCTTTTCACTTCCCGATGCCTGTGGCGTGTACACAGCGGAGCTCTATGCCATCTTAGAGGCTCTGCGGTACACGTTAGCAGACGATCACCAGCACTTTCTTGTGTGTACTAACACTCTGAGTGCGCTGCAAGCGATCGATGTGTGTTTCCCGAAGCACCCGTTGGTCCAGCGTGCGCACGACCTGCTCGTCAGTTCGCGTAACGCTGGGGCCGGGGTGTACTTTGTGTGGCTTCCTAGCCACATGGGTATTGCGGGAAACGAGCTTGCTGATCAGGCGGCGAGAGAGGCAGTCGCACTGCCCTCGCTACCGTACAAGGTGCCTGCTAGTGATGTGCGCTCTCAGTTGCGGCATTCGATCCTGTTGCATTGGGAGGAAGCATGGCGTGCCACGCCTTCACCCAACAAACTGAGAGGCATCAAGGAGACAACGAAGGTGTGGAAATCTTCCTTCCGATCTCTCCGGAAGGAAGCTGTGGTACTCTGTCGACTCCGGATCGGCCATGGGATTGCTACGCACTCCCACTTGCTGAAGAGAGAAGATCCCCCTGTGTGTCCTTGCGGCGCCCACCTAACTGTGGCACACCTTCTCTTGGAGTGTGTGGATCTGGCCGATCTGCGCAGGACTCTTAAACTGCCTAATACCCTCTCCCTTATTCTCCGTGATGACGGGCCGTCAGCTGACCTCGTCATCCGGTTCATGAGGGAGAGTGGTTACTTTTTTAAGTTTTAATGTATAGTTACGACTGTTAATTCAGGTTAAATCTGTGTTATGTTTTTTATTGTGTTTATCTATTTTATTGTTCACTATGCCTTATTTGTTTCATCCTTTTTACCATCCGCCCTTTATTTATTTTTTTATTCAAATAAGGCATAATTTTTGGGGCTCACTGTCTGTTTTATAAACACCATTTTCGTTTCATCATTAGGGGCCGATAACCTCTATGTTAGGCCCCTTAAAACAACAATTATCATCATCATCATCTGGAGCGTGAGGCCGAGGTATTTGAAATTGTTTACTTTCTTCAATTTCTTGCCATTGCATAGCACTTGGTCTGATTCCGCTGGCCTGCCACCGTTCCGGAAGACGACCATCTCAATATTGTCCTCGTTGATTGTTAGTTCGTTTTCCTGGACCCATTCGCTTTGTATGTTGATTGCATCTTGCAAATCCTTTATCTGCTCCGAGGCGATTGCCATGTCGTCTGCGTATATATACAGTTTGGACTCAGTCGATTCCTTTATTTTGTTCCCTGCATCGTGTGAGAGCGCATTGAATAGAATGGGACTGGGGGGGGGGGGGGTCCCCTTGAAGTACTCCATTCGTCTGTATCATCCATTTGGTTTGTCCAACTCCGTCCTGCGCTTGTATATAGTTTTCTGCCAATATGTTCGATATTAAGTGACCAGTGGAGTATTATTGTTAGACGGTCAACATTAACTTGGAGGTCTATTGTGACTATGATCAGTGCTGGATTACCCATTATTAGGCCCGACTAGGCCCAGGCCTATGGCCCCCAATTATCTGGGGGCCCCCAAATTTTATTCCGAAGATTTAGAAAAAAAAAACCAGAACTGAGACAGTTTCAGCATTATATTAAATTACAATGTCCTTAAAAACTTAGTTCACTCATTCTGAACTTAAAGAAATTCTTATTCGAGACAAGCTTGAGTCAGTTTTTCCGAACATTGAAATTGCTTTTCGCATTTTCCTGACCCTCATGATAACGAATTGTTCTGCGGGGCGCTCGTTTTCAAAATTGAAACGGATCAAAAGTGCGTAAAGAAGTATCATGTCACAAGAACGATTAGACATGCTAAGTTTAATGAATATCGAGTCAGATATTCTGCGGGAAATTAATTTTGATGACATTGTAGAAGATTTCATTGACCGTTAAAACAGGAAAACAAATTTTGATTACATTTTACAGAAGTAAAAATTTGTATGATTTGTTAAATTGTTAATCAAATCATCTGAAATGGTTTCAAATAACGATGATGGTTTCAATTGAAATGTATGTACAAGTTATATGTATATACTGTATGATTTAATAAAAAGTGTATTAATCATCTTGAGAAAAGAACTCTTTTATATACTTGATTAAATGTACTTGTGCTAAAAAAATAAAATTATTTGAAAAAAATAAAAGGGCCCCAAAAATCTGAGGGACTTGGGCCTCATTTTACTTTAATCCGGCACTGACTATGATGAGTGCATCTGTGGACAAAAACTGAAGAATTTATTATCAAAGGCAGTCTCTAAGTTCCTAAGAATAGTCTTTTTTTTCTTTTTTTCTGAGCGCCTAAATGACGGCAGTGAGCATAGCAGCAAGAAAAGAAAACTTCATACAGTATATTGGGACATTGAGGCAGTACAGCATTTTATTATTACCTTATAGGGAATTGACAGTAACTTACATAGCATGATGATATTTATCCTCTATTTGTGATATGTATGTGTAAATTTTGCGGACGTTATGCTCTGTTGTATTTTCGGAAACATTTCGCGTCAAAATCTACGTGTTTACGCACAGTTAGCAATTACCATTGTGCGTGAGCTAGGCCTACCAGATGACAGATGGGCGGCGTTGCCAAACGTAATAACACGGCTTGAGGTTTAAACAGTGATGCTTGTATACGTTGGGGTGTGTCGCTATATTCAGCATTGCGAAACAGTGTGCCGCGATCGAAAATAGTTTGAGAACCCCTGCTCTACTCGAATGGTTCGAAGCAGGGGCGTATATAGAGTTTTATTTTGGTGGCGGGGGTGCCCAACCGGGATTAAGGGGCATGTTATTGGCCCCAAAGAATAGGGGTCCGGGGTTCTCCCCCGGGAAGTTTTTATATAGTTTGGTGCAAAATGTTGAGTTTTAAGGCTCTCTGGCATCTTTTTTTAAACCAATTTGTTGTGATGTTTTATGTTTGGTTAATGTCAAACACAACTAAAACCATTATGTTACAATAATCTTGCTCACTTGATAGTGTTTACATGGAAAGAATTATCATTATTTATTTATTAATAGGTGATATGTCAGTTACAGTTAGGCAAAACCTGGTGGTAACAAGATATTTACATGCTGTATATCTCAATTTCTCTCCATAATGTCTCTGTGTTCCCTGAATGCAACATTTAATTTCTTCTTGAAAACTTTTAAACTGTTAGGAATAGGTTATAAGACTTCTTCAGGTAACTCATTCCATGTTTGAATACCCCTGTTTATAAAAGAATACTTAGCTACATTTGTTTTTTCAATGATGGGCCTAATTTTGTATCTTCGTGATCTCTCCTACCCATATAATCTGGCTCATGCATTCTGTTTCGCAACTCATTCCAGGCCGGCTCCCCTGTGTATGCTTTGTACATCTCCTGGAGTCTTCTGTTATGTCTTCTGCTGTGTAGGGATTCCCAACCCTATTACTTTAACATGTCAGTGGCACTGTCAGTTTGGAAGGATTTGCCAATTACGAATCTTGCAGCTTTCCGTTGCACCATCTCCAATTTGTTCGTTAGAGTTGATTGGTAGGGCTCCCACACAATCGTGGCGTATTCCAAAATTGGTCTTACAAGACATTTGTAAGCCAATTCTTTGGCCGGAATACTGCTACCCTTCATGTTTCTCATAACGAAGTATAACGACTTTTGCGCCTTATTAGCAACGCTCTCAACGTGCTCACCCCAGTGTAACCTTTTATTTATGGCAATCCCGAGATAGCTGCATGACTCCACTCCAGGAATAATTAAATGAAAATCCACAGCCTGCTTCCAGTCTCCGACCGGGTCAGGAATGGAATGAATGAAGCCCCCATCTAGCGGCGAGGATATGAACTGTGCCGGTTGCCGAGGCCTGACGCACTCCTCTGCGGCAATGATTAAATGAATGGCAAATGAAATGATAGTGGAGAGTGTTGCTGGAATGAAATTTTGACAGGGAAAACCGGAGTACCCGGAGAAAAACCTGTCTGCCTCCGTTTTGTCCAGCACAGATCTCACATGGAGTGGCCGGGATTTGAACCACGGACCCAGCGGTGAGAGGCCGGCGTGCTGCCGCCTAAGCCACGGAGGCTCACTCCAGGAATAATGTTGTTTCCTAATTTATAATCGACTATTTTCCCTTTTATGCTATTAGTAAAAAACAGGCATTTACTTTTTTCTGCACTTATCCTCATGTTATTTCGGATAACCCAGCATTCTATACGTTCCAAGTCTTGTTGGACGAGCGTATTGTCAACTTGATTGACTTTTCTATATATTACACAGTCGTCAGCGAATAGTCTGACGTCCGATTTAACATATTCTGCCAGGTCGTTTATATATAGAAGAAACAACAATGGCCCAACTACACTACCTTGTGGAATTCCAGAGGTGACTTTTGTCTCTTTCGAAAATACTCCCCCAACTTTGACTGTTTGGGTTCTGTTTTGGAGAAAGTCCCTGATCCAGAATACCACTCTTTCATCAAGACCCAAATTTGCAAGCTTATGTAACAGGAGGTCATGTGGAACCATGTCAAAAGCCTTAGATAAGTCAATGATTACACTGTCCACTTGGCCTCCTGTGTCCACGACTTCTGCTATATTTTGACAAAAACCCACCTCTTGTGATTCACATGAATATCCTTTCCTGAATCCGTGTTGTCTATCATACAACCAGTTGTTTTTCTCGCAAAATTCCCTTATATAATCTGCAATTATTTGTTCCGTTTGTTTACAAACTACAGCCATCAGACTCACTGGTCTATAGTTACCCGGCATGGTTCTGTCCCCTGCTTTATAGATTGGAACTACAATAGATTTCTTCCAGTCGAACGCAACAGACCTATTGTTCAGAGAGACTGATTATTGTTTTGATTTACAACTTACACTATAATATAAAGTAATTGTTTCTTGAAGCATTACCAAATCGGTTTATAACTTCGTCAGTGATTCGTATGTCTCTGTGAATAGATTACAATACTAAACCGTTGCGTCTGTTTTCAGGGTAGAATTTCTTAAGTATGTTTTCAACCAACTCAAACTCCATTCGGCAGTACCGGTAGCTACAGAGAGAGGAAAATTTGCCGAAAGATTGATAAGGGTATAAAAGTTAGGAAATACATCTTTTGTCACACGCTTCAAGGACACTTGTTGCTGTTCTTGATACATTCATAAGGGCGAAGGCACTGGAGAGTAATAAGTTGTTCTGTTGTTACACATAAGATCAGAGCAAACTGATTGTCACACTGTTTACATCGCTCTAACGTCGCCTTGCTTTGCAACGTTGCCATACGTCGCTCAGTAATAATAGTTAATAGTAATTGTTAATGTTTTAATTAATAAAAAAGTATTATGTTTTTTTTTTTTTTTTTTTTTTTTTTTTTTTTTTTTTTTTTTTGCGGGCGGGCGGGGGCAACTCCATTATATACGCCCCTGGATTGAAGGTGGGTGTGTTTACTGTGGAGTTCGTCGCCATCTATGAAGCTCTGCAGTTTGCACTACAGGATGCACATGTCCCCAGCACCATCCTCTTCTTGTCACATCCTCTTTAAGTTGGTCCATCACCTTTTTCTTGGTCTTCCAACCGGTCTCTTGCCTGGCAGGCCTCTTTCATTCGTACTGTATTATGTACTTGGTAGTCTTACTATTCATAATGTTTAACGTGCCCTAATCATTTTAGTTCAGGTTCACTTAATCATAGGTTAAATCTGATCACTTCGTCCTTTATGTGATAGAGGTCAATTCCTACCTTAGCCATCCGGGAAGTGGTTTTTCATTGTTTCTCACTTCTACTCCAGGCAAAGCCCGGGATGGGATGCCACGGCCGCCTCATTCCTAATCCTCACCTGAATTACTAAACAGCCGTCACAATAACACAAGTTCTCAGAAAACAATCCAAACACACCCATGTACATGGGGATAAATGATCACGATGTCCAAGCCCCTCAAATGAAACATATTACTACGTGATCCCCAAGACTATAGAGGCGAACTGTAGTGAACTTGAATTCCAAGTGGACGTTTCTCCAAGGTATCGCGGTACAGCGAAAGCTTTTCAGGCTTTCAGATGGATTCATGCGATCGCTGTGTTGCTGAATTCGCTCGTGGAGTAGAGCCCACACTCTCGTGTATTGTACCATCCGCATGAAGCCTCATGCAATTCCTTCTTCCGACGCCCAAGTCTCGGCCGCAAAATCTGGGTCAGTCACATGAGATGAATCATTACGGTACTTAAAAACTGGAGGCTTTGCTGACTTACAACTTAAAGGCGAAGGTACGGACGGAGTCCTCGAAAAGGGCATTTGCATTCTCAGAAAAACCTCAAACGTACTTTCTTATTCATTAGCCTACGCTCAACGAGGAAGCACATTAAGATCTTTTTTTGTGAAATAAGTCTGTCAAAACTGTACTAACCTAAAATATAACATTTTGCGTAGCTTTTAAAATATTAGAAGCCATTTTTCAGTTTTGCCTGAGCAATTAATTAGTACAGGGTCATTATTATGTGCGCCCCGATAAACACGGCAAGCTAAACCGGCTGACTGGCGCAGATAGCGGGTGTGCGTACGCGGTTCAGCCGGTGGTAGGCGCGCTCCGCTGACTTATATCGTTAGTTCAAACGTGTTTCGTCATTCATATGGACGTATATTTGCAAAGCCTAGACGTTAGTGTTGCACGTTTAGTGAGTATTGTGATTACTGTGATTGTTGGCCATGCCTAGACAGCAATTCACATTGCGCGAACGTGAGTATATCCATAATTCGTATATGAAAAGCAGAAAATCTTGTTCTGAAGCGAGACGAAAATTTCGAATCGCGTTGCCAGGAAGACCTGTGCCTAATGCCAGTACATTTCTGTTATCTGTTTTTAATTCAAGTAAGGACTGCAGACGATAATTTCAAATAGTTCCTACTTTTGCTACAAAATGCTATCGTCCAGAACACCTAGCTGTGAACTTGGCTACTAGTTGCCATCGCAACCAGCACCTTGCGAGGAACGTTGGAACTTAAGAGCATTAATCAAATCTAACCTACAAATTTTGCTTCACACAATTAATATTAGTGGAAGGTTCTTTTAAATGCCATAAATCTATGACATGGGCCCGCCGGCTTCATTTCTCCGCCGAAGGAAGGCATGCTGAGGAATTTTTAACACTCTTAAAAAATCCGACGACTTCGGCCGGGTTTGAACCCGCGACCTTGGGCATAGAAGCTCAGCATGCTACCGACTACGCCACCAAAGCCGCCTCACTGTAGTCTGCATTCGTTGTTGTTGCTGCCTCCTGGTGAACGGCAGATAACTAACTCTCTGGCCAATTTATTAGGGCGGCTTCGGTGGCGTAGTCTGTAACATGCTGAGCTTCTATGCCCAAGATAGCGGGTTCAAACCCGGCCGAAGAGCGTTAAAAATCCCTCAGTATGACTTCCATCGGAGGGGAAGTAAAGCCGGCGGTCCCATGTCATAGATTTATGGCATGTTAAAGAACCTTCCACTAATTGCACCTGTGTGAAGCTAAATTGGATAGGTTAAGAATGTAAACAACGCTCTTAGGTTTCTACGTTCGTTGCCAAGAGCCGACTGCGGTGGCGTCTAGTAGCTAAGATCTGAACTTGGCCTACTAGTCGTTGACGGTGCCGCTTGGCAGCAAAAGTTGGAACTATTTGAAAAATTCTAAGTTGCAATACTTAAATTAAAAAACAGATAACACACACTAATACTGTCATCACAATTAACACCGGTTATCAGACAGATTCTACACACACCCAAAGTACACGGGGCTACATGACCGCGTTGTCGCAGCCCCTAAACTTAAGAACCAACCAACCTAATTTATTAGATACAGTAAAGTCTGACGTGCAAATTACGTAGCCCGCTACTCGGCGAAGAACATCCTGTAAGGGTTTATAGCCTATTTTCATTTATGAAAAAATAGGCTTATGAGATCACCTTTTGTCCGTGCGTATGGGTGTCCCTCTAATAACTTCTAAACGGCTGGAGCAATTTCAATGAAACTCGGGAATGTCATAGCACCATTTTCGCAGACCACGACCGTGCTCTTCAAATTTCATTGCGTCTCACCAATCCAACATGCCGGCTGTGCGAAATATTTCACCGGCGTTACAGATCCTTATCGCGTTGCAAACCATCTCGGCTCGAATTTTGCGGATATATCCGGTTCCGATAACTATGACCCTGCCTTCGTCGCCCTGAAGCGCGAAGCGGAACGTTTCCAGCTTAGTTTTGCTTCCCGCGCTTCGGAGGAGTACAACGTGCCCTTTACGGAGTGGGAACTCCGCGGAGCGCTGGCGCTCTGCAGGGACACGTCTCCCGGCCCGGATAATGTTCACAACCAGATGCTTAAGCACCTTAACGATGAGAGCATTCGTTATTTGCTCAGGGTGTTTAACCGAATCTGGTTGGAAGGTGTGTTTCCAGCGCAATGGCAGGAAGGTATCATTATACCTATCCTGAAGCCCGATAAGGATCCGAATTTGACAGGGAGTTACAGACCTATTTGTCTCACTAACGGTCTGTGCAAGCTCTTTGAAAGGATGGTCAATCGGCGCCTGGTGTGGGTCCTGGAGAAACGGGGACTCCTGTCTGAATACCAGTGTGGTTTCAGGGCGTCTCGGTGTACCAACGACCATCTGGTATGCCTGGAGACCGCCATACAGGACGCTTTTCTCCGGAGACAGCACCTAGTCGCTGTTTTTTTTTTTTACCTCGAGAAGGCCTATGACACCACTTGGCGTTACGGCATCCTCTCTACCCTGCATCAATGGAAATTCCGAGGTAACTTGCCGGTTTTTATTGCGAATTTTCTGTCCCTTCGCCTGTTCCGTGTCCGAATAGGGGGGACATATTCGCAATATCATATACAGGAAAACTGAGTCCCACAGGGATCGGTGCTTAGCGTATCATTATTCTCGATTGCCATAAACGGTATAGTCGCTGCTGCTGGTCCAGCAGTGGTACCGTCGCTATATGTAGACGACTTCGCTCTACATTATAGTGCGCAAAATATGGCGGTCGCTGAACGACAGCTACAACAAGCTATTCGGAGGGTGGAACGCTGGACACTAGAGCATGGTTTTCGATTCTCAACTGCTAAGTCCTCGGTTGTCCATTTCTGCTGAAAGCGCACTCTCCATCCTGATCCTGAGCTCTATCTGGGCAATGTAGCTTTGCCTGTTGTTGCTGCGTATCGGTTCCTTGGGCTCCTTTTCGATCAGATATTGACGTGGGAGCCACACGTGCGGTGTTTGAAAACTGCCTGTGCTATGAAACTCAACATGTTGCGGTATCATAGCGGCACATCATGGGGAGGGGGGGGGGGGGGCGGACTGCGCGGTGCTCCTACGCTTTTATAAGGCACTGATTTTATCTAGATTAGATTATGGCAGTGTAGCATATTGTTCGGCCCGTAAGTCAGTGCTTGTTAAACTGGACAGTGTCCACCACGGCGGTGTGAGGCTGGCGACGGGTGCCTTTCGGACGAGCCCAGTCGTCAGCTTGCTCGCCTAGGCTGGCGTGCCTCCTTTACATCTGAGGCGCCAACAAGTACTGCTGACCTATGCTGCAACTATTCGACAGATGCCACTTCATCCAAGCTATCCATGTTTGTTTTCCAATCCGAATTGCCGGCTTTATGATGCGCTCGTCCGAGCCACTCGGCTGGCGGGGATTCGCTTGGATGACTTATACCGTCAGTTCCGATTTCCTTCTGTCTCCTGTATCGTCCGAGTACCTAGCAAGGCCCCTCCGTGGATGGTCCCTCGCCCTGATATCCTGGATATGCACACCGGCCCCAAGTCGGACACGGTCTCCTCCGTCCATCGGAGGCTGTTCCAGTCCGTGGTGAGCCGGTATCCGGGATCAGGGCTTCTATCCACGGACGGTTCGAGGGTAAACGAGAAAGTAGGCTGTGTATTTGTGGTTGAGGATCGTCGGTTTCTCTTTTCACTTCCCGAGGCCTGTGGCGTGTACACAGCGGAGCTCTATGCCATCTTAGAGGCTCTGCGGTACACGTTATCAGACGATCACCAGCACTTTATTGTGTGTACTGACTCTCTGAGTGCGCTGCAAGCGATCGATGTGTGTTTCCCGAAGCACCCATTGGTCCAGCGTGCGCACGACCTGCTCGTCAGTTCGCGTAACGCTGGAACCGGGGTGGCCTTTGTGTGGCTTCCTAGCCACATGGGTATTGCGGGATACGAGTTTTCTGATCAGGCGGCGAGAGAGGCAGTCGCACTGCCCTCGTTACCGTATAAGGTGCCTGCTAGAGCTCGAGCCAGCCGGGAAGGCGGTGCGCAGAACACAACGCTACCATTACGTCATGCCTCACTTCCATCCCACCAATCACAGTCAGTCTTGAGAATCTGAGCTAGTGTGTTGTCAGGAGAGCTAAGCGTAAAGCAGCGTGAAGGAGACAGGCTCGATGAGGTGTTGTCATTCCGCATGAACTCACGGCAGCAGCCTGCGGTGTGGGAACTCGGACATGGTGGATCTGTTGCAACAGTGGAAATGTATCTCTGTCTCTCTCTGCGCAAATCCCACAGAGCCGGCCGCCTTCCGAGCTGACGCGAGCTCTAGTGATGTGCGCTCGCAGTTGCGGCATTCGATCCTGTCGCATTGGGAGGAAGCATGGCGTGCCACGCCTCCACCCAACAAACTGAGAGGCATCAAGGAGACAACGAAGGTGTGGAAATCTTCCTTCCGATCTCTCCGGAAGGAAATTGTGGTACTCTGTCGACTCCGGATCGGCCATGGGATTGCTACGCACTCCCACTTGCTAAAGAGAGAAGGTCTCCCTGTGTGTCCTTGCGGCGCCCACCTAACCGTGGCACACCTTCTCTTGGAGTGTGTGGATCTGGCCGATCTGCGAAGGACTCTTAAACTGCCTAATACCCTCTCCCCACTCAGGGGCTCACATCTAGTGGGACGTGGGTTGGCGACCACGGGACCCCAGCTGAGTCCGGCATTGCTTCCACTTACTTGTGCCGTGCTCCTCTCCGTCTTCTTTCCTGTCGACCTCCCTTGGTCAACGCTTGTTCTCTTCCGACCCCGACGGTATTAGGTTATCCGAGGCCTAGGGAGTCTTTCACTTTCCCGCCTTAATTGGCCCTTGTCTCATCTTTCCTGATACCCTCCTTCTGTGAGGGGTCAGCCTTCTTTTTCTTTTCCTTTTACCTCCTGCCTTGTGCTCAAGGCCCTTAAGGAGGCAGGGTGTATGTATCCCCACCACTTCTGGTGCACCGTAGATAATGCTACGCCCTCAGGGGCTCACGGCTGGTGAGTTCGGGAGTTGGCGACCCCGAGGGATTCCTGAGCTGGGTCCGTTTTCCCCTTTTGTCCCTTACCTTTGGGGCGGACCTTCTCCTCTCTCCCCTCTCCTGTCCTGTCCTCTTTTCATTATATTTACTTTTCTCTTTAAGATTCCCGCACTGTTTTTGTTACTTGGTTCACCGTGTATCTAAATTCCCTTCTAGCGATTTTTTAAGGCATTTTCAATCTACGTTGCTTTTTGTATGTTTTTTTCGATCTGTATTATATCTCGCGATTGTTTTCAACCTCAATTGCATTTTGTAACGATTGACAATCTAAATTGCTTTTTAGTAAGTCTTTCAATATGGCGGAGCGACCTTTGTGAGTATTTTGAATTTCAATTGCTTTTTGTAAGTATTTTCAACCAAAACCGCATTTCGCACGAATTTTGAATCTAAATTGCCATTTGATTGGCGGGCATTTTGCACATATTTTGATTCTCAATTGCATTTTGTGGGTATTTTGAATCTAAATTACATTTTGTCAAGTATTTTCAATCTAAATTGCATTTTGTAAGTATTGTCAATGCACATGAGTCGTTTGAATCTACCGTACATTTTGTAAGCATTTTCAATTTCAATTGCATTTTGTAAGTATTTTGAATTCCAATTGCACTTTGTGAGTATTTTGAATCTGAACCAGCCTTTTTTTTTTCAATCTAACTTGCATTGTGTATTTTCAATTTCAATTGCATTTTGTAAGTATTTTGAACCTCAATTGCATTTTGTACGTATTTTCGATCTCATTTGCATTTTGTAAGTATTTTGAATTTCAGTTGCATTTTGTAAGTATTTCGACGCTACATTGCATTTAGTACGTATTTTGAATCTCGCGTACGTCTTGTGGGTCTTTTTTTCAATCTATTCTTTTTGTGCAACTTTTCGTTCTAAATTCCCTTTTGTAAGACCATATTGTGAGTTGTTCCCATCTGAGTTCCTTTTTGTACGTATTTTCCGTCTCAGATAATTTTGTTCTGGTTTCCATTTCATTATCATTTTCGCTATCACCCAGATCATTAGGGGCCGATAACCTCGATGTTAGGCCCCTTAAAACAACAATTATCATCATCATCATCAATACCCTCTCCCTTATTCTCCGTGATGACGGGCCGTCAGCTGACCTCTTCATCCGGTTCATGAGGGAGAGTGGTTACTTTTTTAAATTTTAATGTGTAGTTACGACTTTTAATTCAGGTTAAATCTGTTTTATGTTTTTTATTGTTCACTATGCCTTATTTGTTTTATCCTTTTTTACCATCCGCCTTTTATTCTTTTTATTCAAATAAGGCATAATTTTTGGGGCTCACTGTCTGTTTTATAATCACCATTTTCGTTTCATCCATGGCAGTGAGTTGTTTTTATCTACATCCTTTCATTTCACGCCATTTCATTTCATTAGGGGCCGATAACCTCTATGTTAGGCCCCTTAAAACAACAATTATCATCATCATTATTTCACTGGCATTCTATATCTCCGAAGCTATTACCGATATCACCCTGAAATTTTGCCCGTTCATCTAGGTAACTTTCAGAAACCTGTGAAGTACAAAACGAACATGGCGACCAAGCGAAGTTGGAACATTTAAATAGGCTTTTCTCGCTATTTAACCATCTGAGCGCAGTGAAATATGGTACGGTAAATATTTATACATATTGTAATGCACTGGCATCTAATTTAGTTCAATTGTTTACATAACCTCAAGATGGCGGCTGTGCGAAATTTTAAAATTAAGTTTTTAATTCTTGATGTGATCGAAGTGAAAGTTTGAATAATGAACCTACGCCATTATTTTCATTTAATATATGATATTGTCAATTCGTTGAGAAATTGTGTGTACCTAAATTGTTACTAACAATTGATAATGTTAACACTCATTGCGTAACTTATTTTCCTATTAAAAACTGTGGACTGACTTTGTTCAAATAGGTGTGTCAGGTCACATTTAAATATGTTGATATTTAGCATTTGTTTTTAATTAAATTAAACTATGCTGCATTTTCTCCATCACCCCCCACCCCTTCAACCCCACCCCACCCCTCCCCCGCCCTCTCCCCGGCAGGTTCAAATCCCTCGGCCAACTCTCTTGAAGTGCTTTTCTCAATGCCAGGGCAGTTTCCATCTCTGTCCTACAGTGACTACAAAATACCTCATCTGTATGGATATCACAATAGGGAAACTTGTCAGATATCTTGCCTACTCTGTAGATATGCGCGGCTGGATTTTTTTTGCAGACCCGTAGTAGCAGTCGAAGGTTTTATTTATGACGACCGTGGTTTATGAAATGCGATTGCTACATCTTAAGTGCCTATTGTTTAGAGCTTTATAGAACCTTTATTGCGCTATGACTTTTGGAGTTATATTACAATAAACGATGATAGCCCGCGTAAAGCTGATGCTGGTCTTACCCGGTTAGTCTTGCGGCTTAACGCCATATATTCAACCAATTGTGCAAATCGAGGTAAAAGCCATTTTATTTTTAGTTACGTTAAAATGGGGCCAAAAGGAACGTTTTCAGCCACGGAGGCATTCTGTACACCCCTTGGTTATTTTTACAGCCCCCCAAACATGTGATGGGGCGCGTACCTTTATTTTTTGGGTTAAAAATTCGTAATTATTTTTATGGGGAAAAATAATAAAATTAGTATCATTTCCGATGCTTTTGAGGGCAAGGAATTCATTTTTCTTGTCGGGGCAGGGGGGGGGGGTGTAAAAACCCGTAAAACTTGGTTGATGCATATCATTTTCAAGGTATTTTGAGCAGGGGCGGCTGCACCTTATGTGCTGAAGAGCTGCAGCACATTGTTTTATTTGAAAATAAATCACTTAAATAATATTATCTACAATCAAATACAGTGCATAAAAGAGACGCCAGAGATATATCAACTCCCCTATCTTGTCGTGCGCTCTATTCCCGCGTCCGGAATTGGCTGTGCAGATCGCAGCTCACTGAGAATGTCTACGTTTATAGCCTGCAAACATGAACTCTGCCTTTTGCGCATGCGTGCCCAACCTTTCCGTTGTGCTGTTGGGACAACAGCCAAGACTTCAAGTAATTCCTCGCTCAAACATAGAGAGACAGCACTGGTCATACGGGAGGTGGCTCCCTCTAGAGTCTGCGGTAGCATTTAAGAGGGAATCGCTCAAAGCAAATGGCGGAAAATATTAGAGGTAGGCATCATCTGTTCCCGCCAGAAGGTCTTTTAATCTCGCAACTTATTTATTCTATAGCCACATTTTGTTTATCGATACACTATAAAAATTATAATAATTGTGTTTCTAATTTTACTTTTTGAAGGGGGGTATGGGTTACAGCACACAACTGATTTTCTACTCGAGCTGCCACTGATTTTGGGGCGTAGAATTGATTTCTGGGTTAGTTTTTGTTCTAGGGGGCGGAACTACGGGGGTGGTGCACACAATGATAGCAAACTGGTACTTAAAACGATTCATTTCCAAGGTTTTCGGGGATGTAGAATTCATTTCTGGGGTATGTTTTGGTTCTAGAGGGTAGGGTTGGGGGCTGTCAATATTGGGGGCAGGGTGTCAAAAACTGTAAAAATTGGTTGATGCATATCATTTTCAAGGTATTTTGGGGGCGTAGAATTCATTTCTGGGTTATTTTTTGTTCTAGGTAGTAAGGGGTGGGGGCGGTGCACACACTGATAGCTAACTGGTGCTTATAACTATTCATTTTCTGCCACGAAAATCACACTTACCCTCCAGCACTCACTGAAAATGCTGAACTTAGATTTGGAAATAAAGCAGACCTCTTGCCATGCTTGGTACCTGACGAAGAAAATCCAGCGCAGCAGTGCCTCGAGTCCTCGACTTCGACATGGTGGTGATTGATGGCGCCGCCGCAGCCCATTACATCCTTCCAGATCCTGGAAGCACCTTCGCCTATTATGGGAGGATGTTCCTTTCTTACATGAACAATCCTGCGTAGTGAAAGCGCGAAGGATTGATGTAGTATTCGACGAATACGTCAGTACATCATTGAAGTGTGCTTTTCGAATGAATAGAGGACAGGGTGTTTGCCCTCCCCCCCCCCCAAATGGAGCCAACAAAACAAGTTTCTAAAAAGGGTCAGACTTTTTGAAATGCGATGCGAATAAATAAGAGTTGTTCGCGTATCTTGCTAATTACATCAGCACGTCAGCATTTTCTCTGATTTTTAGGTAAAATGGACCCTAATTACGTCTGCGGCAAAAGTGTGCTAGGAAATTGTGACCTGTTCATGCAGAGCGACGTGCAGTACAACTCTGTGAGGTTGTGCAAAAACAGGTCTTCCTTGCACTTCCCTTTGCAAATGTGGTGGTTGTGAGAAGTGACGTATCGGTAAGGTTCTTAATTATTACTGAAACCTTCTCTTGTTCTTTGAAGAACAAGTAACTTCGATTTGTGTACATAGTATTTTCGAAGAAGAAGTAATTGTCAGTAATTTTGATTTCACTGTATGGTATTTTGATTACATTGTCTGCACCGCCCCCGTAGTTCCGCCCCGTGGGATTCACTGGCCCCACCCCATACCTCCTATAACAAAACCAAACCCAGAAATGAATTCTGCGCCCCAAAATACCCTGAAATTATATGCATCAACCAAGTTGTATGGTTTTTGGTCTCGCCCCCTGTAGCACCGCCCCCAATATTGACAGCCCCCAACCCTACCCCCTAGAGCAAAAACTACCCCACAAATGAATTCTACACCCCCCGAAAACCTTGGAAATGAATCGTTATAAGCACCAGTTTGCTATCATTGTGTGCACCGCTCCCGTAGTTCCACCCCCCCCCCCCCCCCCCCCCACGATTCACTGCCCCTACCCCTTACCTACTAGAACAAAAACTAACCCAGAAATGAATTCTACGCCCCAAAATACTTTGAAAATGATATGCATCAAACAAGTTTTACGGGTTTTGACACCCCGCCTCCTGTAGCGCTGCCCCCGATAAGAAAAGTGACCCCAAAAATGAATTCCTTGCCCTCTTAAACGTCGGAAATGATACTAATTTTATTAATTTTGCCTATGAAAATAATTACGAATTTTTATCCCCACCGACTGTACACGAGATGAGGATCAAATAACTGCAGAATTGTGGAAAAATACAGGAGAAAATTGTATCATAAAATTGCACGAAATTATGTTAGACATTTGGCAAACGGAAAAAATCCCCTCGGATTGGAAGTTGGCGATAATCCATCCCATACACAAACAAAAGGAAGTAAAACTGTCCCATACAAAATTCTTTCAAATATTTTACTAAACCGTGCAGAGCTTCAAGTAGATAATCAAATAGGTGAATATCAAGGTCGATTCGGGAAGGGACGGTCATGTGCAGAGCAAATTTTGAATTTGAAAAACATCAAACAATATTTTCGCAACACAACTAACAAAAAAATGTCATAACGTGTGTGGATTTCCGGAAAGCATATGACAGTATAGATCGCGCATCACTCTTTAATGTTTTAACAGAATTTGGACTTGACCAAAAAACAAGAAATATTATCAAAGACACACTTATTACAGAGACAAAGGTACACAGTAATACAGTCATCACAATTAACACGCGGTTAGGGTACAGCGGGGCATTTTGAACAGCGGGGCAAATTGGATAATGGTAAGCATTTGTGTGTATTTAACGAAAACTGGAGACGCCATTTTGCCAGCGTAAGGCTGGAAGGAGCGAGTGGCGTGTGCTTGATCTAGTCTTGGGAGTTTTGAAGTGTAACTGAGAATCTGAAAGGGTGTGGACGTATTTATATTAGCCAGGGTAAGTAGCGAACGCTTCTTGTTTCTGTTTATAAGATTACGGTTTGCTGCCTTAGGCTTTTATGAAATCTGCGTTAAAGCAATGAAGTTAACGTAACCTATCGTATTTACATTAGCCAGGGTGAGTAGCGAACGCTTCTTGTTTCTGTTGTTTATAAGATTACGGTTTGCTGCCTTAGTTTTTATGAAATCTGCGTTAAAGCAATGAAGTTAACGTAACCTATCGTATTTACATTAGCCAGCCTTAGGTTTTTATGAAATCTGCGTTAAAGCAATGAAGTTAACGTAACCTATCGTATTTACATTAGCCAGGGTAAGTAGCGAACGCTTCTTGTTTCTGTTGTTTATAAGATTACGGTTTGCTGCCTTAGGCTTTTATGAAATCTGCGTATTGTCTTTGTACTACGTTCCGATGTTTTGATGTCGGCGCGCGGGGCAATTTGAACAGGGCGTTATGGGGCAATTTGGATTATGAAATCATGGGCAAATATTTATTTCTATGCCGCTTTACTGCACAATTTAAGATACTTTTACATCATTTCAGATGGTGAGACTTTATAAGGGAAAGGGCACTTGGTTGAAATGGAATAAGGAGAGTGTGGAACAAGCCGTTAAAGTGGCTACTGATGGCGTGGTTTCCATTTTAGGAGCTGCGCAGCTGTTTGATGTCCCCTACACTAGTTTGTACCGAAAATGAGCAAATATTCGTCCAAGAAAACTCTATCAACAAAAAATTATGAAAGGGAGTCCATCAAGAAAGTGCGAGTCATGAAACAGAAACGGAAACGGAACTGCCACCTCTAAATAATCAAGAGCAAGTTCCAAATAAATGTGCAGAAATGGACAACATTTGTGCATTTTGTAAACTGGGCTATTATTCACAGCTATCAGTAAAAAAGAGGGAATGGTTTCGTTGTCAGTGCTGCAGATCATGGTGTCACGAACGATGTGTTGGAGCCGATGGAAATAAACAGTTCATTTGTGGTCTATGTGCTTGAGATGTTGTTAGTGGACTATAGTATGTAGTCTGATTTCTTTGAATTGTCCTGATTTCTGTCCGGCATTACCTCAAATATATAATTAACTGTGTAAATAACAATAGTTAAATACAAAATTGTATTCTAACTGTAATTAATTGTAATTTTCATTGTTATTCAAATTACCCCAAGATGTATCCAAATTGCCCCATTAAAACATTACTTGTTAAAATCGGAGGGGTAAATCGGATAGTGCCATTACGTTACAATATTTACAGATATCTGTTTCATAAATTGGGTGAATGATGGTAAAACGTGCGGGTATCCTGTTGCATATTCAGCAAAATGATCAAGTTAGTACTTTCCGAAAAATCGATCGAAACACTTGAAATTATTCAAATTACCCCACTTTACCCTATCAGACAGATTCTACACACACCCAAAGTACACGGGGCTACATGACCGCGTTGTCGCAGCCCCTAAAGTTAAGAACCAACCAACAGAGACAAAGGCTAAAGTAAAATTTATGGGTGGATCAAGTGAAGAGTTTGAAATAAATACAGGCGTCCGTCAAGCTGATGGAATTTCCCCATTACTTTTCAATTGTGCCCTGGGAACGGTTGTTAGAGAATGTAGAAAAGCAGGGGCACCATCTCACCGATTAGGGCCAAAGATTAAGGGTATTCAAATTGACTGTCTAGCGTTTGCTGATGATATGGCACTAATTGCTGAAGACATCGCTGATGCACAGAAGCAGATCACTTATTGTTAATCGTATGGCGTTTAGTGCGGCGAGTGTCCGAGGACATGTTCGGCTCGCCAGAGGCAGCAGATCACTATCTTGGAAGAAAATGAAAATCCACAGCCTGCTTCCAGTCACCGACCGGGTCAGGAATGGAATGAATGAAGCCCCTATCTAGCGGCGAGGATGTGAACTGTGCCGGCTGCCGAGGCCTGACGCACTCCTCTGGGGCAATGAATAAATGAATGACAGATGAAATGAAATGATAGTGGAGAGTGTTGCTGGAATGAAATTTTGACAGGGAAAACCGGAGTACCCGGAGAAAAACCTGTCTGCCTCCGTTCTGTCCAGCACAGATCTCACATGAAGTGACCGGGATTTGAACCACGGACTCAGCGGTGAGAGGCTGGCGTGCTGCCGCCTAAGCCACGGAGGCTATCTTGGAAGAACAAGCATCAAACATAGGGCTTCATATCTCTTATGAAAAAACTAAACTTTTGACTAACTTAAAAAGGCTCCACATGAAATTGATGTTAACTCTAACAAAATTGCTAGAGTAAAGGAATTTAAATACTTAGGCGAATGGGTTACATAAAATGGCTATGAAAATAAATCTGTAACATCAAGAATCCATAAAATGGAGGTTGCTTTTCAATACACAAAAAATGTTTATAACAAGCAATGCTTGTCATGGAATAATAAAATTCGCCATTACTTAACGGTGGTTAAACCGGAAGCTCTTTATGCTTCAGAAACGCTCAATTTACAACTTGAAACATTAAAGGAACAATTAGAGATTATGGAAAGGAAAATTATGCAAAAGATCTTAGGGCCCAGAATTTAAAATGGCATACACTATCCTTAACCCAACTCTGAAATATGTAGGAAAATTCCTAAACTTACCGATATCATGAAAATGAGACGAATTCAATTTTTGGGAAAGAATGAATCATACGAGACTTACTTACCGAATCCACACATTTCTGCAGAACAAACGTACAAGACCAAAGTGGTACAAAAAGGTGGAGAGGGACCTAGTGGAGATGGGATCGCCAGATCTGATGAATAGAAATGCTATCAGAAATATTGTTTACACAAGGGGATTTGAGGAAGATCAGAAGAAACCAACACGACATGCATGGTCGGAGGAATAGAAACTACAACAATCCATGCATATGAAGAGCTATTGGGCAAGGAAGAAGGCTCAACATACGTTGATTCCGCGTGGTCCTAAGTCACCCATCCGCGAGAAGAAGAAAATAAGGGTACGCGTCCCATCGCATGTTTGGGGGGGGGCTGTAAAGAATTAACCAGGGGGTGTTTTCTTTAGAATGCCTCCGTGGCTGAAAACGTTCCTTATAGACCCCTAAACGTAACTAAAAATAAAATCGCTTTTACCTCGATTTGCACAATACTTCCCTTAATCCGCCGGATTACGGTGGGTTGCGACCCAGAAGTGGGTCTCAAAACAATTTTGGTTGGGTTGCAGCGGAATTTTGAAGTACTGTATGATTATTTGTGCACATTAAGTTAAATAGAATGGGTATGTATGCAGGGAAACTCATCTGCACTTCACTGACTGGTATTGTTACGTGCCACCCACTAGTGGCACTTCCGTTAACTGGATTACGGTGGGTAGAAGCACAACATGAATTGTTCCTTTAAAGAAACGTATTAGCTTTATTGCGGGCCAGAAAGATACACCACACAAATAGCAAATACAAGCAATTAGTATCTCACTCTAGTTTCCTCTTGTAGGGAACACTTGCATTTCACTTGTCAATAAGCCATAGAAGTTAATCCCTCCTAATGGGACCGTTGGCCCCGGTAGAACTACCTGCAACACTTCCTTGAATACACAATCTACAGTTATGTACGATAGCCGGTCACTCACCACTACACTCTGCTTCGCTGTGAAGATAATCAGCTTCACTAGGGTTTCGCAAGTCACGTCACCAACAACTGTCGCTCAGGTAAAAGCGCGCACTAGCTCGAAAACACTGTCCACCTCGTCGGCCAGGTCGCTCTTATATAGCAGGCTGGTGACTCAATGAATGCTTCTAGACCCGTCCAGGATTCACGGCTTCTCGAGATTTCCATCACTGGCTGGGTCACGAATATTCTGGACCATCCCTTTGTCCTAGTAACCCTGCTGCTTAAGGCGCAGGTAATATACAGAGGCAGAGATAGCCCGGGGAAGCTGTGACTCATGCGGCGAGGCGACGAAACAAATTCACAGCCGTAACACCATGTTATTAAAAATCTTTTGTTTGCAGTTCCCCAAATTACTGTAATTCAGTTCATTGACAGCAGTAGCTACGCTCGCTAAGGCATAGCGCTAGACCATGGGGCCAAGCTATCTGCGGACTCGGTAGATGTGGGTTTGAACCCCACCGTTGGCCGTCCTTCAAACGGCTTTCCGTGGTTTCCCATTTTCAACTCCAGGCAAATGCCGGGGCGGTACCTTTTAATAGGCCACGACCGCTTCCTTCCACATCCTTGCCCAGTTTCATTCATCTTCATTCATTTCGCCTCTCATTAACTGTTTGTTGACGAGGTGCATCCGGCCGAAAAATCACTCGCCACATGGAAATTCAAAATTCATCGCATCTCATCCCCGATCCTGTTGAAAGAAGAATAAGGGGTAGACATTCAATATCCATAGCTCCACAATAATATTAACATTGGACATCACTGAACAGAAGCATGCATACAGCCTGTACTGAAGAGTAGGGTTCGGATTTTTAGGTGCTAGATATCGACAAAATATATTTTATGTGCTAAAAATACTCTAAGTACGTAATAATATCGTATGGCCTCGATGCCGGGTGCAAGCTTTGTAATTTGACACCCAGAGGGTAGCTTGCATGTCGAATTTCGTTGTTCCTTGAATCACTATGAAAGTCAATGAGGTTAGATATCTTAAGCTCCTTGAACACTATGGCGCTTTCTAGTAGAGAAATGAGGAACTTTGTGTTGGCGGAAACTCCCGAGATTAATTTTGCCATTATGAACACGGCCTACAGAATTCAAATGAGTTCTTTGACATGCCAAAATCGTATGACATGCGTGTCGTATTTTTGCCGCCTTTCAAAAATCACTTACCACGGCCAGGAGCAAATCTGCAATCTTGGGGTTAGTAGACGACACGCTATCCACTCGCCCACCATGGCAAGCTCTCTAAATACGTGATAAAACGTTTTAAAAAGTATGTACTCGCCAAAATAATTTGTTTGGCTGATTGCTGAAGAATTATAGTAGTCAATGACTCTCATCGTCAAGTTATCCATCAAGTTGCCCTCGCTGTTTAAACTAATAATAATATCGTATGGCCTCGGTGCCGGGTGCAAGCTTTGTCATTTGACGCCCAAAGAGCAGCTTGCATGTCGAATTTGTTGTTCCTTGGAACGCTATGAAAGTTAAGGAGGTTATATATCTAAGCTCCTTGTCACTATAGCGCTTTCTAGTAGAGAATGGAGGAACTTTTTGTGTTGGCGGAAAATCCCTATATTAATTTTGCCACTATGAACACGGCCTACTGAATGCAAATGGGTTCTTTGACATGCCAACAACTTATGACATGCGTGTCGTGATTTTTGTCGCCTTTCAAAAATCACTGACCATGGCCAGGAGCGAACCTGCAAGCTTGTGGTTGGTAGCCCGACACGATAACCACTCACCCACCGTGGCAAGCTGCTCTTTAAACTGTGACCTAGGCATGGCTTCTCCCTTGCTGCTGGAGGCAAGAAAGCCATTCAACGTTGTGTAGGACATAGGAGCAATAATGTGATAAATAAACGAAAACTGGGGAAGTGAATCTGATCAGTTGTTAACATCGTTCTGTGTGACTGGTCATCTCTCCTCGATCGTTTACAGCTGTCCTCCCAGATTATTAAGACAGTGAAACTACGAAGAAATCAAGAAGCAAGCTTAATGTAGGCCTATACTGAAATTCCAGTTTCTACCAAACAGATGGTATAACAAACATAAACCCAACACAGAAAATAATAAGTACTGTATTTCAAAAATCAACATACTATATTTTTCCATGCTTTATTTAAATAAAATAACCACTGGATTCTGAATCAGTTTCCTTGGTTCACCCGACAAGCTTTAGGAAGGAAGACAGACCTCTAGTGGGTTGATGTTTGATAGTATGAAATGTTGGAAAGACCTGTAGTAGGTTAGTTTGTTTAAAAATATAATAATAATATAATAAGCCTCGCTATTGGAAATAATGATGAATTAATGATTTGTATGAACTGTGTGTTAAATTGGGCTGTGATTGGTTGGATTTGAATATGCTGGCTGAGCGGGCGTCTGTACTGGGCTGTGATTGGTGATTTGGTTTTTGGTCCGTTTTTAGCCTACTTTTCACATTTTGCAAAAATGAGAAAAAAGTAGACATGAGATCGGGCAAATGTCTGTCTGTCTGGCTGGCTGGCTGGCTGCAGCAATCAAAACAAAATTTGGTAGGAGTAAAGATCTATACCTGAATACAGGCCGGACGTTTGTTTTAGACGATTGCCCTTTACCTTGAAGCCTGCAGGTGAGCCTACACACACTCACTCTCTCACCCTATCACTTCACACTTGTCACCACCGATCTGAAGTAATGGAATTCCAGACTTGAGCAGACAGTCCAGTCCACATCGAAGTATTGTGTGACGCGGAATTACACGTTACGTAGTTACGAACAGAACGTCATGATATTTGCCAATGACTGTACTCCTAGCTGTAGTGTGAAAAAGCTTTGTCAATCATCGGATCGCTTGGGGCAGCTGATAACAACACAGGTACTGTAGTAACTCGCCTCCAGGCTTCCATTAAGATTTTTCACTCGTCTAAAACAAACGTCCGGCCTGTACCCCCCAGGGGCTCACATCTAGTGGGGCGTGGGTTGGCGACCACGGGACCCCAGCTGAGTCCGGCATTGCTTCCACTTACTTGTGCCGGGCTCCTCTCCGTCTTCTTTCCTGTCGACCTCCCTTGGTCAACTCTTGTTCTCTTCCGAACCTGACGGTATTAGGTTATCCGAGGCCTAGGGAGTCTTTCACTTTCCCGCCTTAATTGGCCCTTGTCTCATATTTCCTGACACCCTCCTTCTGTAAGGGGTCAGCCTTCTTTTTCCTTTCCTTTTACCTCCTGCCTTGTGCTCAAGGCCCTTAAGGAGGCAGGGTGTATGTAGCCCCACCACTTCTGGTGCACCGTAGATAATGCTACACCCTCATGGGCTCACAGCTGGTGAGTTCGGGAGTTGGCGACCCCGAGGGATTCCTGAGCTGGGTCCGTTTTCCCCTTTTGCCCCTTACCTTTCGGGGGACCTTCTCCTCTCTCCCCTCTCCTCTCTTCTCCCCTCCCCTCCCCTCTCCTCTCCTCTTTTCATTATATTTACTTTTCTCTTTATGATTCCCTTTTAGAGATTTTTAAGGCATTTTTAATCTACATTGGTTTTTGTATGTTTTTTCGATCTAAATTACATCTCGCGATAGTTTTCAACCTCAATTGCATTTTGTAAAGATTGACAATCTAAATTGCTTTTTAGTAAATCTTTCAATGCAGGTGGCCGGGCCTTTTAGTGAGTATTTTGAATTTCAATTGCTTTTTGTAAGTATTTTCAACCAAAACCGCATTTCGCGCGAATTTTGAATCTAAATTGCATTTTGTTTGGCGGGCATTTTGCGTATATTTTGATTCTCAATTGCATTTTGTGGGTATTTTGAATCTAAATTACATCTTGTCAAGTATTTTCAATCTAAATTGCTTTTTGTAAGTATTGTCAATCCACATGATGTAATGTTTTCTATAGCCCTCACTGTTGCGTGACAAATATACTGTTTTCTACTAAGATATGTTGTTTTAATGGGCGCCAAGACCTCAACGCTATGTTGAAATCTAAATTTGTATTTAACAACACCTAGCTCTGGTAGAACACCTGCAAGAATCTTTACTCTCAGATCGTGGTATGATTGGATCATTAACCCAACAAACAATTGTATCAGGAGAAGGAATTGGTCTATATCTAATGCTACCTACTGAAAACAAAGATTGCATGGTTAAAAGAAATGAATTTATTGTATAAAAAACAAGTATAGCAAAATTAATAATAATAATACTAATAATAAGTTTGAATTTAAATTGGAGCGTTGCGATTTAAATATTACCGCTAGAAAATTACGCGAAAACGGAGTCGGATAAATTACTGATTTTACTCTTATTCCCAAGCTATGAATTTACTGAATTACTGAATATGAAACAAAGAAAGACGAGAGATTGCGTTGTTATGTGTCATTCGCGCTTACCACTGGAAATTGCCGTAGCATTTCCCTCGTACTGGATGTTGAAGTGAGCTTCCCATAGCCTCCTGGACGTCGTCATCTTCTTCGTTGTTGATGATATATTTGTAGATATGAAGATTTATGGTCCGTACATCGGAACCAACACGTACAACCACAACGGTTAAGTTTCACAAAGATAGTCGCTAACTCCACTGAACATCGGAGCCACTCACTCGTGCAACCATACTGGTTAAATTTTATAACGATAGTCCTCGTTTCCACGGCGTGCCAACCATATATGCACCCGCCGCATCCCCACTCTTCAGCCGACTTCTTCACGCTCGCCCTCCACTGATTGGCTGACCCCTCACGCGCTACTCCCCTCTTCTGGCTCATTACACTCGGCGGGAGGGTGAAGTCGTTTGCCGCTCCATACATCCGCCTTTTCTTTAAGCTGCAACGCAGGATTGCGTCATGCTTCCCGACAAGATTAAGCCTGTAGCTGAATTTCCAGTGACTCATCTCTCTCAACAAACTCTAACTGACGAAACTCCGTAAAATTCCGTAATCACATAATTTTCTATGATATTGTCGTTCGTAATTTGCTTGATAGTGTTTTCTATAATCATAGAAAACCTATCTGTATGCTTATAATTTTATAAGAAAATGCTCCAAAATCATTTAATAATAATAAATTAATAATAATAATAAATTAACATGAAAAATTCTCTTGGCTGAACAATTTGCCGCGTAAATAAATATAGAATGGCTTCCTACTGAAAACCCCTCGAAAAACACGTTACATATTCGCCTCGGATCATCGGATGATTTACCGTGACGACGGTCCATTATCCGATTATCCCAGACACGTTAATAATCCCCATCCAAAATACATATTACATAAATGAAATCACCCTAAATTACAGATATATACACTCATAATTTTTCTTTACGCACTTTGCGTCAAAGTTTGTTGTCACTATGGATTGCACTTTGCAACCAGTCCAATGTTTTTCACATAGAATAGTGTTCCACGGATATTTCCGCCTCTCAAATTTCTCTATGTTGGAAAAATAGACATAATTACTGTGTGAGCACTATGTATATGAGATGTCACATCACACGCATCAAGGTGTTCTGATATATGTATATCTCCCTAGAACTTCCTAATTTCACTGGAGGTTCCTTCCTTATTGTGGAATTAATCCCACTTATCACTGAGCACACGATCACACTATTGTGGCAGCGCCTCGTGACCATAATACTTAATCTCTCTTTAAAGTAGATTAAATTAATATTGACTTCTGAAAAAAAAAACAGTAAATGCGCATTACATATAACACCAAATATTTCTGTGCCGTAATCGCCCTGTCTTGTTAAGTTCCCGTAGACCATATTCTACTTAATACTAGTTCTCAACACAGACCAGTTCTCCTCACACAAATAATACCTTTGTACAAATTACCTTAAATTACACACTTACAAATCTTACATGGCGAGGCCGTAAACAGAAATCACGTGTGCTGATATGTATGAGTTTCATGAAGGACTGTCTCGCCTTCTGATGACCCATCTTTTGTCTCGTGGACGCCTTAAGCAAAAATACCCTGTTCAAGCGCTCACCCATCTCTAGGAGACAAATGGGAATTCACCAGCGCTACCAAATTCTGGCCTTGGTGTATCGAGACATTTTAGTGCTCAAGAGCATCCGACAATCCCGTCATATTTCCCTGTCCCTTAAAAACTCTCATTTACTTACATACTACCCCCCTGTGTGACTTCTGATACGCCTGCCTTGAAGACCAGATCTTCCACGCACCAAATACCACACTTACTCATTTGATAGGCTGGCTCGCCAGCTAAACACAATCACTTTATGACACATATTTTCGTAGACTATGTATATTATACGTTCCGTATAATCTGTTTCCCTTACTATCCTCCAGCACATATGCTGTTTTGCCAATACGTTTGGAAACTATAAATGGGCCCTCGTAGAGATAAAAGAACTTGGACATGACTTTCTCTCGCTTATTTGACTGTTTCGGCACTCTAAGTAAGACTCTGTCTCCCGGCTCGAATAGGTCAAATTTAGTTTCTTTTTGTTGGCGAATTCTCTTTTGTGCTGACTTAGATAAATTCTGTTTCACCAACTGGACAATGTAATCCATCCCCGGTTGCTTACCCTCATTTAATCCCAACACCCTCGCTAGTTCATTTTGTGGTCTCTTTCCGAAGTGAACTTCGTATGGCGTCAATTTCGTGCTCTCATGCTGGACAGAATTCAGCCAAGTCTCGACCTTGGGAAGATGTCCAACCCAGGCCGTATGCTTGTCATGCACTAGAGTCCGAAAAAGACGAGCCACTTCCCTTAATGGACGCTCTGCAGAATTACCCTGAGGGTACCTTACAGAGGAATGAACGTGTGTTATACCAGCTTCCTGCATACTGGTTCTCCATTTCTTTGCAGTAAACTGTGGTCCACTGTCAGATAGTATCCTGAGAGGAAGGCCAAACTCAGGTACATACTTATTAATGATCAGATGGCTACACGCTAGTCCCGTGGCTTTCCTTAGCGGACATAGCTTGGCATACTAAAAGCGCCAATAACTATAAAAATGTACTCGTAACCGTACTGTCCTTTAACGATCGGGCCAAATAAATCCACACACAGTTGTTCGCCGGGACTACTTGTGAGAACTGCAGATCTCTCCCCCACTAAATATTTAACTGGATATTTACTCCTTTGACTGGTTTCACACTTAGCTAAAATCCTCCTAACATCCCTTCCCATTTTACTCCAAATGAAGTCACGACCAATTTCATAGAAGACCTTGGCAGCACCAAAGTGTCCTAATTCCCTATGAATGAACCAAATTAGCTCCTCCCGCAAAGTGGCAGGAACACATATTGCCCACCGATTATTCCTACATTTCCGTGCAAGAAGCCCATCCTGCATCTTGTAGGTGAACCGTCCTACTTTCACATACTCTTCTTCACCTATTTCCAACCTAGCCAGTGGCTCCCCTAACTTAACGTCATCACGTTGCTCCACTAGCATATTTCTCAGTGTCTGTAACGATGCCCTGTTGCTACTGTCCACACATGCACATATTAAAATACCGTCCTCTGCTTTAACCACAGGATAATCCCTACATAAATGAGTGTCCCTTGATAGCATGTCTGCAAGAATGTTACCTTTACCTTTAATATATTTTACTGTGAATTCGTATTCCTGCAGAGCAAGAATCCACCTACTAACTCTGTTAGAACTGAGTTTACAAGTCCTCATATACAGTAATGCATGGTGATCTGTATGGATCTCAAATTTCCCCCCTACTAAATACATTCTAAATTTCCCTAAACTGAAAACAATGCCTAAAAGCTCTAACTCAGTAATCGTGTATCTTTTCTCTGCTGCAGTCAGTCCTCGCGAGGCTAAAGATACAATGCACAGATTACCCTCATCATCTTTCTGACATAATACTCCAGCAATGCCTATATGTGAAGCATCTGTCATAACCACATATTCCTTATCTTTTAAAGGATATTTCAGCACTACAGCTTTCTCAAACCCTTCCTTTAGCGCTCTGAAAGCCTGATCATGCTTGGATTCCCATCTCCACCGAGTCCCACTTTTAAGCAATTCCCTGAATGGTTCTACCAACCCTGAGTATTTAAGAACGAACCTCCTGAAAAAGTTGCAAATTCCCAGGTAAGTTTTTAACTATATAAATAATTCATGCTTTTGGACTAATGCCGTGTGTATTTTTAATTTGAAAAATACGTTTCGGAGAAACCTTGCCTCCTTTTTCAATGGAAATAAACAATGTGGCCATAAAAAGTAAATCAATGAGATTACAAAAAATATAGATAAATTCCTCTGTTCGTCACCAGAGAGCAGCTGCCAGAAATTGCTGTATGGACCATGGTGGAACGGCGGACAGATTAGTAAGTAACGAGAAGGTAAAGGGGGCGGTATGGAAATATAGAAACTCCTCGAAGAATGAGGAGGGGGAGGGGGGGGGGGGGAGGGTTAGATGGATATATAGGGAAACATAAACAAAAGGGAAGTGTATCTGAACGATACCTAACGTCATACAGTCAACGGCGAAAAAACAGATGGAAACTCCCCAGTGACGAACAAAGGAGATCAAATCCAGGCTCTGAGCCCTAGAGGGAAAATGTACAATTTTAAATATGTGAAGAACAGAGAGACTGAGAGGAACTATCTCCCTAGATCCTTAATAACTGGTAGCCAAGTGTCACTTAGCTGATATCCAGTGTCTCTGTTAAAATTATTGGGATTTTTACGAATTTCAACTGCCTCCCTTATAATTCTAGACCAGTTGTGCTTAACAAGGGCAAGCGCATGAGCATCCTTGAAACAAACATCGTGCCCTGAAGACAGGGCATGTTCAGCTATAGCTGATTTGTCAGGTTGGTTTAGACGGATGTTCCTTTGATGCTCTTTGATGCGAGTTGCAATGGACCGTCTAAACCAACCTGACAAATCAGCTATAGCTGAACATGCCCTGTCTTCAGGGCACGATGTTTGTTTCAAGGATGCTCATGCGCTTGCCCTTGTTAAGCACAACTGGTCTAGAATTATAAGGGAGGCAGTTGAAATTCGTAAAAATCCCAATAATTTTAACAGAGACACTGGATATCAGCTAAGTGACACTTGGCTACCAGTTATTAAGGATCTAGGGAGATAGTTCCTCTCAGTCTCTCTGTTCTTCACATATTTAAAATTGTACATTTTCCCTCTAGGGCTTAGAGCCTGGATTTGATCTCCTTTGTTCGTCACTGGGGAGTTTCCATCTGTTTTTTCGCCGTTGACTGTATGACGTTAGGTATCGTTCAGATACACTTCCCTTTTGTGCTCTCTGGCGACGAACAGAGGAATTTATCTATATTTTTTGTAATCTCATTGATTTACTTTCTATGGCCACATTGTTTATTTCCATTGAAAAAGGAGGCAAGGTTTCTCCGAAACGTATGGTTCAAATTAAAAATACACACGGCACTAGCCCAAAAGCATGAATTATTTATATAATAATCCGGGCCGTGAAAGCCTTAATATGCAAAGTTTTTAACTGTTTAACATTCTGTGGCACCTCTGCGTTAAGAATCTTATTAACCCTACTTTCCTCTGGTGTCACACCTCTACTCGACACTCTATGACCTAAAAATGTCACTTCTGACTGACAGAATGACGACTTAGACAGCTTCAAAGTGAACCCTGCCTGATCTAACTTCTGAAAAACTATATTTAAATGACGTAGATGCTCTTCAAAACTGCGTGAACTAATTACCATATCATCAATGTAAATGGTTACAAACTCTCCTGTGTGATCCCCTAATGCGATGTTTAAAGCCCGAATTAAAGCTGCTGAACTACTCTTTAACCCATAAGGTGTTCTACAAAATTGATAAAGGTTATATTTATGACTAAAAGCTGTAAATGGTCTATCTTCGTACATAAGTGGCACTTGCCAAAAACTGGAACTCAAATCTACACAAGTGAAATACTTCTTCCCCTCAAATGTTTGCATTAATTCCTCTATTGACATAGATTTCAGCTGATCTGAACTAATTCTACTGTTAACCAAACGAGCGTCTAAACAAATACGAACTGTGCCGTCGGTCTTGGGTACCGTGATCAAAGAATTAACGTATGGACTGTTAGAGTGCTCAATAATCCCATCTTCAAGCATCTGATTAATTTGTGTCTCAACTGCACTCTGATAAGCGAAAGGTACAGGATATCTATGTCCTGTGAATACTGACCTATCAATAACGTTCAATGAATGTGTATAGCAATTGGCCATACCAATGCGATCCTCAAAAACTCTCCTATTACACAATAACTCATCATAGAGCCGAACACATTGTTCCACCTCTATATTTCCCTGAAATGCAGCATCACGTAACGAGTCCTCTATACTTCCGTTCGTAATCACACTGCCCACTAAACATGGAGAACCCCGCTCTACGGCTGGCGATATCTCATTTAACGTACAAATCACACCTACAATACTACTTCTCTGAATTTGGTCATTGAACGCTACTTCTACTTCAGAATCTCCCCATTTAAATTTCAAACTCCCTACATCATAACATAAGTTACCAGACACTCGACTTAGCCACTCTGAACCCAAGATAACACTGAATACTAAATTTGGAATTACAAGGCAAATCTGCTTCTCTACATGATTATTAATTTTAATGTCTACTAAAACTTGCTTAGAAATTACTTTAGACCTCTTCCCAACAGCTGTGATAACAAAAGTGCTTTTAATTGGCATCTCCTCAAAATTTACTCCTGCTCCTTTCATTTTATCATAAAATGCACTACTTATGCAACTCTTCATACAACCACTATCAATTAAAACATCTGTATACGCCTCGGACACGTTAAATTTAACTATGGGGCTCTTACTAGCCACTTCCTGAATAATACCTTCATCATTTAGTTCACGTAATAATTCATTTCTTAAATTTAGGTCATAGGGTTCCTGTATAAGTGTATGGACAGGGCATGTTACAGACTGAGATTCTGACCTTACATCGCAGCCTGGTTCGTGTTTAAAGTATTGCTACCGCTTGGTGTAGTACTACTGACTACTGCACTGGTCTGGTTGTTCTGGGTTGTATTAACGGTATCTCTCTGTCCGTTATTACCATTGGGCTGATTCCCTCCTTGACCCCTGTTCTGGTTATAATTATTATTATTATTATACCGCCCTTGGTTACCCCTATAATCGTTATTTCGGCCTTGATTTCCCCTGAAATCATTATTTCTACCTTGGTAGTTCGTACCATACCCATTTCCTCTGTACTGGTTTTGCTGATTATTATTATTACTATTTTGGTTCCCGCTATTTTGAACGCTGGCCCCTTCGCCACTGTTCCCTTGAACTTCCAGGTTCCTATTCTCATTAGGCCTGTTATTATTGTTACCCTGGTTCCTACCGAAATTCTCCTCGTAACCGCCTCTTCCCAGAGCATCGAATGTACTCAATAAATTCTCCACTTGTGAGATAGATTTAACATTTTGGATACAGGCAGCTTCTTTGATTCTGTATGGAAAATGTCTTAGTAATAGCCTCACTACATCACTCTCCTCCTTCAAACCATCTAGATATTTGCACGTTAATACCTGTCCTAAAAAGTACTCGGTCATAGTGTAGTTGCCTCTCGGGTTATATTTCCCACACACAATTCCCTCACGATGCTGAGACTGAATGACCTCATTCCAAAATTTCTCACAAAATTTAACTTTGAAATCTGTAATATTCTCAAAATTGTCTCTGTAGACAGCAAACCAGTTTCTTGTCTCCCCTACAAACGCTTGCTCTAAAATTTCAACTACCTGGCACCACTCAACACTACCATCTTCCAGCCTCTCCCCGAATTTATTTTCTATAGTATTCATGAACTCCATTGGACAACCCTGCCGATTACTAAATTTGCCTAGTCCTATTTCCCTGTGTGTGCTATTCACATAAACTGGCCTACTCTGGCTATTTTCCTGCCTAATTCTAGCTTTCAACTTCTGTTCTAATTCAGCAATTTTCTCCTCAGCTTTTCTTTCGATATTAGTTACAGTTAACCTAATGCTCCCTTCCGATGCTTCAACTTTAGCACTTAACTGAGCTTGTTTCTCACTAATCTCATTAATGCTTTCCTTATTCCTCTCCCTTAAAGTATTAACTTCAGTGATTATTTCTGCATGTACTTTATCAATTCTTCCCCCCAGCTGTTCTTTAACCTCTTTTGTTGCTACCTGAATCTTATCAATTTCCCCCTCCCCCCCCCCCCCCCCCAATTGCTTTTTGACCTGCTGTGTTTCAAGTTGCACTAGTTCTTTTAAATTTTCAGCCTGTGTACTGATTCTACTTTCTAACTTCTCCTGTACTTTTCCTAATTTTCTGTCTACATCTGCAATAATCTCTTTAGCCTTCTCTTCCATCACCCCTCTGATCTCACCTCTAATCAGCTCAAATTTATCACTAATTTCCCTACTGTTTTGTTCAAGTTTAGTATTTAAACCATCGCTCAATTCCCTATTACTCTCTTTATTTTCCCTACTATTTTGTTCAAGTTTAGCGTTTAAAGCTTCAGTACTCTCTTTATTTTCCCTACTATTTTGTTCAAGTCTAGTGTTTAAAGCTTCAGTACTCTCTTTATTTTCCCTACTATTTTGTTCAAGTTTAGCGTTTAAAGCTTCAGTACTCTCTTTATTTTCCCTACTATTTTGTTCAAGTCCAGTGTTTAAAGCTTCAGTACTCTCTTTATTTTCCCTACTATTTTGTTCAAGTTTAGCGTTTAAAGCTTCAGTACTCTCTTTATTTTCCCTACTATTTTGTTCAAGTCTAGAGTTTAAAGCATCAGTACTAATTTTTTTTTTTTTGCATAAATTGGAGAAGCAAACTCTCTAACCCTGCTTGACTGTTTTGATTACCCCCCCCCCCCTCAGTATCGGGATTTACCTCCGACATCCCTGTACTGCTTTCATTTCCAAGACTAGCCATACTGCTCGTATCTTCACTATTCAACTGGTGACCACTACGCAACTTCATCTCTTCCTCAACACTACCCATGCTGATAAACACCGATAAATGAAAAACCCCCAAAATACAGGCGCAGAAATATATACCCTTCTCCTTCCACAAATGTTATTAGGTTTTCAGCCCCAAGTTGGTAGCGACAAATGTAATGGTAGATCGTGGTATGATTGGATCTTTAACCCAACAAACAATTGTATCAGGAGAAGGAATTGGTCTATATCTAATGCTACCTACTGAAAACAAAGATTGCATGGTTAAAAGAAATGAATTTATTGTATAAAAAACAAGTATAGCAAAATTAATAATAATAATAATAAGTTTGAATTTAAATTGGAGCGTTGCGATTTAAATATTACCGCTAGAAAATTACGCGAAAACGGAGTCGGATAAATTACTGATTTTACTCTTATTCCCAAGCTATGAATTTACTGAATTACTGAATATGAAACAAAGAAAGACGAGAGATTGCGTTGTTATGTGTCATTCGCGCTTACCACTGGAAATTGCCGTAGCATTTCCCTCGTACTGGATGTTGAAGTGAGCTTCCCATAGCCTCCTGGACGTCGTCATCTTCTTCGTTGTTGATGATATATTTGTAGATATGAAGATTTATGGTCCGTACATCGGAACCAACACGTACAACCACAACGGTTAAGTTTCACAAAGATAGTCGCTAACTCCACTGAACATCGGAGCCACTCACTCGTGCAACCATACTGGTTAAATTTTATAACGATAATCCTCGTTTCCACGGCGTGCCAACCATATATGCACCCGCCGCATCCCCACTCTTCAGCCGACTTCTTCACGCTCGCCCTCCACTGATTGGCTGACCCCTCACGCGCTACTCCCCTCTTCTGGCTCATTACACTCGGCGGGAGGGTGAAGTCGTTTGCCGCTCCATACATCCGCCTTTTCTTTAAGCTGCAACGCAGGATTGCGTCATGCTTCCCGACAAGATTAAGCCTGTAGCTGAATTTCCAGTGACTCATCTCTCTCAACAAACTCTAACTGACGAAACTCCGTAAAATTCCGTAATCACATAATTTTCTATGATATTGTCGTTCGTAATAATTTGCTTGATAGTGTTTTCTATAATCATAGAAAACCTATCTGTATGCTTATAATTTTATAAGAAAATGCTCCAAAATCATTTAATAATAATAAATTAATAATAATAATAAATTAACATGAAAAATTCTCTTGGCTGAACAATTTGCCGCGTAAATAAATATAGAATGGCTTCCTACTGACTTATGCCAGTGGCATGGAAACCCCTCGAAAAACACGTTACAATGAGTCCTTTGAATCTACCGTACATTTTGTACGCATTTTCAATTTCAATTGCATTTTGTAAGTATTTTGAATTTCAATTGCACTTTGTGAATAATTTGGATTGGAACTGGGATATTTCAATCTGAATTGCATTGTGTATTTTCAATTTCAATTGCATTTTGTACGTATTTTGAACCTCAATTGCATTTTGTACGTATTTTCGATCTCATTTGCATTTTGTAAGTATTTTGAATTTCAGTTGCATTTTGTAAGTATTTCGACGCTACATTGCATTTTGTACGTATTTTGAATCTAGCCTACGTTTTGTGGGTCTTTTTCAATCTATTCTTTTTGTGCATCTTTTCGTTCTAAATTCCCTTCTGTAAGACCATATTGTGAGTTGTTTCCATCTGAGTTCCCTTTTGTACGTATTTTCCGTCTCAGATAATTTTGTTCTGCTTTCCATTTCATTATCATTTTTGCTATCACCCAGATCATTAGGGGCCGATAACCTAGATGTTAGGCCCCTTAAAACAACAATTATCATCATCATCATATACCTGAATATCTCACGGCCATATTTGAAAATGATATCAGTGCTACCAACTGCTGAAAAATCGCGATTGAAATTTGAGCTCAATGTTGGATATCTTGGAAGGTATGCATGGGAGCTATTCCAAAATTGGCACACATGTAGATAATACTATTTCAGTTTAATTTCCAGGAGGCCATACATGACAGTGTTGCCAAAATAATTTTAAGCCTTCTGATAGGTTCAATTTTTAAATGCATATAACTTCTACACTATCAATTGGATTTCAACCAAATTTCGTATGTAATATGTGTACATAAACAGATATGACTGAGCGTATTCTTAAAATCCACCAGGGCTGCCAACTGTTAATAAATGCTCTATCTCTATTTTCTTATCCAAATACCAATATATCAGAAAGTATGCAAGACGACAGCATTAAACTATGCACACGTATATTACCTGCCATTCTAGATTAATTTGGAGTAACGTATGTACGTCAGTGCTACCAACATGATTCTAAGCCTGCTGATAGGACCAATTTTTAAATACATGTAACTTTTATACTATCGATTGGATTACAACCAAATTTTGTATGTGTTATGTGTACCATAACAGATATGACTATGCTTATTCTTCAGAGCAACCAGGGCTGCCAACTGTTAATAAATTCTCTCTCTATTTTTTCCCTAATATTAATATATCAGAAAGTATGTAAGCCAACAGCTTTAAAATTTGCACACGTATAGTACCTGACATTCTAGATAAATTTGGAGAAACTAATATACGTCGGTGCTGCAAACATGACTCTAAGCCTGCTGATAGGTCAAATTTTAAAATACATGTAACTTCCATACTAACAAATGGATTTCATCCAAAATTGGCACAGCAAGAGATCTTAACATTTCAGATTATTTCTGACCAATACATGCATGACATTGTTGCCAACGTGATTTCACGCGTGCTGATGGATCCAATGTCTAACTGCATGTAACTACATGGACTTCAAGCAAATTTTGTATTTTGTACCTTAAGAGATAGAACTATCAATATATTCAGTCATCAGGGCTGCCAACTGTAGTGCTCTATTAGGCTACATTATACCATGAATATTTCGAACTAATTCGAAATTTTGATATTACCAACTTAAGTTCGTCATTATTCTAGATAGGTCTATATAGATTGGCACGAATCTTAATTTTTAAGAAAAGTAGGCTCTTTAGTTCGTCACGGAACTTCTTGTTAGTATTCCTGATGATATTTTTTTTTAGTTTTTGTTCGAAAAGTGTATTTTGGATGTGTGGCTATGTTGTAGAGTAGGTTTGGTTTGAATATATCGATATTTGGGCGAAAAAGTTAGTCGGACGTTGTAATCCAGGCTTGTGATTGGCTATCTGAGTTCTGCAGTCTCTGAGCTGATTTTTTCAGTGAATATGTAAATTTGTGCTTCTAAAAGGAGTTGAAAGTTAAAATTTTAGCATGGTCGATGTTAATAAAATAATTTTGAGTTTCGGAAAAGATACGTTAGGGTGTATATGAACTGAATGTGGCCCGTCAGCTCGCAGCGCGCCATCCCCGATGGACAGGCTTTCACCTAATCCCCAGGCAGGCCCGCTACGAGCCAGTGGGTCCTGTGTTCGACTGCAGTAACTGACAGATAGGCTTTGAATGTACTTGTAAATGGTAATATTGTTTTTAAGAGCGATTTTGTGTTGAGAAGTACTGTTTTAAGTTATTGTTTGCTGCGTTATGTGGTACGGGCGGCTTCGCTCCGCTCGCGCAGCCAGCGGCGTATGGACCAGGTACGCGGTGCGTCTAAGCGCTCCTTAGCCCGGAGGCTCCTGGCGTAGTATAAAGTTGTTGGCAATAAGCTTGTGAAGTATTTTATAGTGGGGGGTTTATTATCAGCGAAAATTCTCAGTCTCGTTCACCAGACCGCCGCACGCCCTCGCGTCCACGGCACGACATCAGCAGTTGCTTCAGCTTGTTGATAATAATAATAATAATGATGATTTGAAGTTATGACTTTAAGCTTTAGGAAGGAAGACAGACCTCTAGTGGGTTAGCGTTTGATAGTATGAAAAGATGGGAAGACCTATAGTAGGTTAATTTGTTTAAAAATAGATAATAATATTAGTAATAATTATATAATAAGCCTCGCTGTTGGGAATGATGAAAAATGTAATGATTTTTATGAGCTGTGTGTTGGACTGGGCTATGATTGGCTGAGTTTGAATATGCCGGCTGAGCGGGCGTCTGTGCTGGGCTGTGATTGGTTGGTTGTTTTTGGTCTATTTTGAGTGTTCCTAATGGTAAAATTGGTAGTTTTAAATTCGAAATGTGTATTTTGGAGTCTTGGCTATGTTGTAGAGTAGTTTTGGTTTGGATATATGGCTATTTGGGTTTTTAAAAAGTTAGTCGGACGTTGTGTTCTGGCTTGTGATTGGCTATCGGAGTTCTGCAGTCTCTGAGCTGTTTTCCAGTGAATATGCAAATTTGTGTTTCTAAAAGGAGTTGAAAGTTAAAGCTTTAGCAAATTTGAGTTAAATAATGTAATTTTGGGTTTCGGAAATATGAAGTTAAGGTGTATGTGACCCGTCAGCCCGCAGCGCGCCATCCCCGATGGACAGGCTTTCACCTACTGTCGACCAAAGTATTATGTGCACTCGAGTTTGAAGGTTGTTTGTGAAGTAACCAATAGACCTACATAAAATCAAATAACATCATCATTTTCGTCGTTCTATTTTACGTTAGGTCATGTAGGTTTGGAATTTTAAATTTATATTTTAATATTTTTTTATCGCAGTTGGAACACAAAAAGTGCACGTTTTTAAGAGTGTTTCAACCATGCGTCACATTTAAGAATTATTATCTCACAAACCCGTCATCAGATCGAATCCAAATTTTAACACAATATACATTGGAATGTTGTATAACTGGTTTATTAATTTCAAAATTGTGTGTGTCCAAGAAACAAAGTTGTTATCATTTTTGTAAGGTAACATTTTCTCTGCTCGGGGTCGTTGGAAAATGTAGTTCTTGGTTGCATTGTAATCCTTATGCATCGAAACGTTATGCTGTATGACTGTGAAATACGTAAATTAATTCACTTATTTTATATCGGTTTGTATTTCTACAGGGAAATAACACATGTTTCACCAGCTAGCCGCTCTGGGAACAGCTGTACAGCGTTGCCGAAATGGTGCCCACACGCATCATGGCGCGTCTCGCTCGGAAGTGATGGGCTCCATCTCAGCAACGCTGTAGAGCTTTCACCGGAGCGGCTAACTGGTGAAACATGTGTTATTTCCTCGTACAAATGCAAACCGATATAAAATAAGTGAATTAATTTACGTATTTCACAGTCATACAGCATAACGTTTTGATGTATGATGATTACAACGCAACCAAGAACTACCTTTTCCAACCACCCTGAGCCGAGAAAAAGTTACCTTACAACAATGATAACAACTTTGTTTCTTGGACACACAAAATTGTGAAATTAATAAACCAGTTATACAACATTCCAATGTATATTGTGTTGAAATTTGGATTCGATCTGATGACGGGCTTTTGAGATAATAATTCTTAAATGTGACGCATGGTTGAAACGCGCTTAAAACGGGCACTTTTTGTGTTCCAACTGCGATAACCAATATTAAAATATGAATTTAAAAATCCAAACCTACATGAACTAACGTATAATAGAACGACGAAAATGTTGATGGTATTGGATTTTATGTAGATCTATTGGTTACTTCACAAACAACCTTCAAACTCGAGTACACATAATACTTTGGTCGACAGTAGTCCCCAGGCCGGCCCGCTACTAGCCAGTGGGTCCTGTGTTCGACTGCAGTAACTGTCGGATAGACTTGAGGGTTAGAATGAAGTAATATATGAGAATAATGTTGTTTGAGCTATTTAGTGTTGCGGAATGTGTTGTAAGTTGTTGGGTTATGTAATTTTATGGCTAGTAGTGTGCATCCCGGTCCGCCAAGCGCCATCCCGGGCGACCGGGTTCGGATCCAGCCCCCAGGCAGGCACCTAGCGGTCCCAGAGTCTTGGGTTCGGTTGTGACTGAGTGTTTATGGCAGTGGGATGGCTGAGAGTTGGGAGAGGAGCTGTAGTAACTGTGTGAGGACTGCATTTGTGTTAGTAGGAGGAGGAGAGATTTTTAGAGACATGAGGGATGGAATGTTAGGTTGTTCGCGTTGTCTGTATTTCATCTGCCGTCGCCTGATGTCTGTTTTGATGTAAACGCAACCGGAAGAAGAGGCCGCATGCGCACCACCACATTTGACGCACCTTGGTTTGTCTCTGGCTACATTACAATCGGCGTGGTGATGATTACCTCCACACCGATTGCAACGAGCCTCGTGGGGGCAACTAGCGGCATTATGTCCTAATCGCTGGCAGTTGAAACATTGGAATGTGAGTGTAGTATGTGGTTTGGTGTGTTTTTGGATGAGGATTTGATTCTACTGTGTCAGGGGGAGGGAAATTGTCAGGTGGGACATCGCTCTCTGAAGGAGGTGCGACTGCCAGTGAGGGAATGGTGTCTTGAGTTGTTTGAGAGCCATTGTGTTCTTGCATTGTTGGCTTGATACCTTGTTTGATGTCTGTAGGCTTGTTTGCTATGGAGTGACTGATTGGACTGGTGAATTGAGTGCATTTGTGCTTGCGTTTAGGTCGGATGTGCGCAAGATGTGTTTGTGTCCATTGTTTCGGCTACGTTGGGCTCTGTTTGCGAGTGTTCGTGAATTCGGTGGCGTAGTCGGTAGTATGCTGAACTGCTATGCCGAAGATCGCGGGTTCAAACCCGTCCGAGGTCGTCCGATTTTTAAAAGCGTTAAAATCCTTCAGTAAAGCCGGCGGGCCCATGTCATAAATTTATGGCACGTAAAAACCACTGCAATTGTTAGTGTGTAGCAAAATTTGTAGGTTATATTTGGCTAATTAGCAACGATCAAATTCCAACGTTCGCCGCTGCATCTGGTAGCCAAAGTTGGAACTACTTGAAATTGAACTTGTTGGGAGCCCTCGGACATTCAATCAAAATTCCCAGTTATGGCCATTGGCTGCGATTCATATAATTAATGAGGTTCACCCCATGCTTTTAAATATTATACATATTGCTACGTGCCACCCCCCTAGTGGCACTTTTGTTAACTGGATTACGGTGGGAAGAAGGCACAACACCAATTACTGCTTAAAGAAATAATTAACTTTATTGTGGCCAGAAAGATACACTCCTCAACAGCAAATACTAGCAATTATTACCTTACTCCAGTTTCCTCACGTCGAGAATACTTCTCCTTTCACTTGTCAACAGACCACAGTTAATCCTTTCGCTAATGAGTCCGGTCCCGTACGCTGGCTAGAAATAGCTGCACTAGGTCTGTCACTCACTGTTTTGCAACTCACCACAATGACCCCTCTCGCACTGAGTAAGCACACTCGCTCAAAACACAGGCAGTCCCCTGTAAGCTCCTCACTCCCTTCGCTGTCAAGAGAATCAGCTTCACTAGGGGTTTCGCAAGTCACCACACTTCTGTCGCTCAGGATAAGCGCTCGCACTCGCTCGTAAAACACAACAACAACCACTGCTTGACAAGTCGCACTTATATAGCAGGCTGGTGACTCAATAAATGCTTCTAGATCCATCCAGGGTTCACGGCTTCCCGAGGTTTCCATCGCTGGCTCAGTCACGAATATTCTGGACCACCCCTTTGTCCTAGTAGCCCTGTTGCATAAGGCGTACGCAATACACGAGGCAGGGCACAGCCCAGCCCTGGGGCAGTTGTGACTCATGCGGCGAGCGATGACACAAACTCACAGCCGTAACAATATTTTAAGAACAAATAATTATACTCACTTGTCAGTTTATTTTCACACCACTAGGGAGTGACATGCCACCTGCCTCTGTCCCGCCCCCTCCTAAATGATTGGTATTAGTCTACCCATTTGAGATATGATTTCCGGCGGCGAAGTTAGACGACCTTGCGTTGTCGCAGCATCCCCATGTGTCCCCGCTAGTCTACAAAGGCAAGTGTCAACATGCCACAACCTAGCTAAGCGGCAATCTCATCTCAAACGGGTAATTTTGAGAATGGTTCGATAAAATGTCATTGGAATTTTCATTTTTGGTCATATTAGTGGTCCTGAAGCCTAATGCTCAGGAAGAAACCATCTCACACTTTTATATAATTATATTAAACCCTTCGTAAATTACAGATCGCAAGTCTCGTTGATTTCTCTCGGATGGAATTACACATTAAGGACGAAGCAACAGATAATAATAATATCGTATGGCCTCGGGTGCCGGGTGCAGGCTTTGTTATTTGACACCTAGAGGGCAGCATGCTTGTCGAATTTTGTTATTCCTTGGAACGCTATGAAAGTCAAGGAGGTTAGATACCTAAGCTCCTTGACACTATAGCGCTTTCTAGTAGAGAATGGAGGAACTTACTGTCGACCAAAATATTATGTGCACTCGAGTTTGAAGGTTGTTTTTGAAGTAACCAATAGACCTACATAAAATCCAATAACATCATTTTCGTCGTTCTATTTTACGTTAGTTCATGCTGGTTTGGAATTTTTAATTTATATTTTAATATTTTTTATCGCAGTTGAACCACAAAAAGTACCCGTTTTTAAGCGCGTTTCAACCATGCGTCACATTTAAGAATTATTATCTCACAAACCCGTCATCAGATCGAATCCAAATTTTAACACAATATACATTGGAATGTTGTATAGCTGGTTTATTAATTTCAAAATTGTGTGTGTTCAAGAACGAAAGTTATCATTTTTGTAAGGTAACTTTTCTCGGCTCAGGGTCGTTGGAAACTGTAGTTCTTGGTTGCGTTGTAATCCTTATACATCAAAAAGTTATGATGTATGACTGTGAAATACTTAAATTAATTCAATTATTTTATATCGGTTTGTATTTGTACGGGGAATTAAGACATGGTTCACTAGTTAGCCGCTCCGGTGAAAGCTGTAAAGCGTTGCCAAGATGGGCTCCATCATGCCTCATGCCGCGCCTCGCTCGGAAGTGCAGGGCTCCATATCAGCAACGCTGTACAGCATTTCTCGGAGCGGCTAGCTGGTGAACCATGTCTTAATTCCCCGTACAAATACAGACCTATATAAAGTAACTGAAATAATTTACGTATTTCACAGTCATACAGCATAACGTTTTGATGTGTAAGGATTACAACGCAACCAAGAACTACATTTTCCAACGTCCCCGAGCCGAGAAAAAGTTACCTTACAAAAATGTTAACAACTTTCGTTCTTGAACACACACAATTTTGAAATTAATAAACCAGTTATACAACATTCCAATGTATATTGTGTTAAAATTTGGATTCGATCTGATGACGGGTTGGTGAGATAATAATTCTTAAATGTGACGTATGGTTGAAACACGCTTAAAAACGGGCACTTTTTGTGTTACAATTGCGATGAAAAATATTAAAATATAAATTAAAAATTCCAAACCTACATGAACTAACGTAAAATAGAACGACGAAAATGATGTTATTGGATTTTATGTAGGTCTATTGGTTACTTCACAAACAACCTTCAAACTCGAGTACACATAATATTTTGGTCGACAGTAGTGTTGGCGGAAAATCCCGAGATTAATTTTGCCATTGAACACTGCCTACTGAATTCAAATTGGTTCTTTAACATGCCAACAACGTATGACATGCGTGCCGTGAATTTTGTCGCCTTTCAAAAATCACGGCCAGGAGCGAACCTGCAAGCTTGACGTTAACCACTCACCCACCGTGGCAAGCTGTTCGCCTTCCCTCGGTCCATCTGCCCAATAATAAGCGGAGGTGAGGCAGCGGGCCTACATTTTACTCCTTCCAGGCACAGACGTGTTTAAACCAGGCTACTCAGAATTATGAAGGCTTCCAAAAAGATGGTATATTGGGTGATATGAATAAAACTGAGTATAAACTTCGAAGTATATACTTTGAGCATGAGCATCAGTTTTGAGTATATACTCGGTTTGTTATGAATAAAAGATCTTGAGTATCTACTACAATTTCCGGTCCTTTTGGAGTATATACTTCACTTGTGCCACGATGATACTCTCGTTTCGTCGACGCACGTTTAGTCAGTCAACTGTTTTACATGCCATTTGTTAATGCAAACCAGTCGTCTGCTGTAGACTTGTCTTGTTGATTAATTGAAAGTTCCTGGTTAATTGAAATGTCTGTTAGTGGGGATGAATATGGGTCGTCCAGTTGCAAAACTCGTTTAACCACTTGTGAATAAGGATCATGTCGTAAAATTATTTAATATTTTATTTTACTTTATTTTATTATTCTTTTTAATTTTTTATTTTGTTTTGTTTTATTTTATTTTATTTTGTTTTACTACGTTTTAAATTGTTATTTTTTGTTTTGGTTTGTTTTGTTTTATTTTCTTTTGTTTATTTTGATTTTGTTTTGTTTATTTTGTTTTACTTCAATTTGTTTTGTTTTATTTTGATTTTCCAGAAAACATACACAAAAACAAAAACACGAAACAAAAAGCAAAATTCAAAAACAAAAGCAAAAAACAAGAAACACAAAGCAAAATGCAAAATTCAGAAACAAAAGCAAAAGCAGAAAACAAAAAACAAGACACACAAAACAAAAAGCAAAATTTAAAAACAAAAGCAAAAGCAGAAAACAAACACAAAGCAATAAGCAAAATTCAAAAGCAAAAGCAGAAAACAAAAAACAAGACACATAAAACAAAAAGCAAAAGCAGAAAACAAAAAAGAAGAAACACAAAACAAAAAGCAAAATTCAAAAACAAAAGCAAAAGCAGAAAACAAAAAGCCAAGACACACAAATTAAAAAGCAAAATTCAAAAACAAAAGCAAAAGCAGAAAACAAAAAACAAGAAACACAAAGCAAAAAGCAACATTCAGAAACAAAAGGAAAAGCAGAAAACAAAAAACAAGACACAAAACAAAAAGCAAAATTCAAAAACAAAAGCAAAAGCAGAAGAAAAACAAGAAACACAAAGCAAAATTCTGAAACAAAAGCAAAAGCATAAAACAAAACAAAAAGACATACAAAACTAAAAGCAAAATTCAAAAACAAAAGCAGTAAACAAAAAACAAGAAACACAAAGCAAAAAGCAAAATTCAAAAGTAAAAGCAGAAAACAAACACAAAAACAAAACCAAGAAAGAAAAGCAAAAAGTAACATTCAAAAGCATAAGCACAAAGCAAACGTTAAACCAAAAAGCAAAAAGTAGAAAACAACAAACACAAAAGATACGGGAGGCAAAGTCCAGAGAAACGTTTCTCATGAAAATCATTCTTATTCACAAGTGGATTAAACGAGTTTTGCAACTGGATGACTCATATGATCATATATCAAATGTTTCCGATTTGGCCTTTGTAAGGATTGTCTGTAACTATCCTTCAGTATTTGACAAGTCTCAAACACCTGACTCGCGGAAGGAAAAAAGCGAATGTTTAAAAGCTAGAAAGATTCGCTACGCTGGAAACTTTGGCAAATGTATTACAGAAAGTCAAATACTGAAGAAAATAAATTGTTTTTTACAGCTTTTCCTCTTGTTTCCATGTATTTGCCCTAAAAGTAATCAGAAATTCATAGAATATTATCTACCTTAAACCGGTATAATGATCTACAGTCCCTCTCAGAAACCGTTCTTCGTAATTTATACACTTTCCTAGCCCGCAAGTTGTTTACATCTACAAACATAACCTCAACCATCTTGAGACTAGACAGCTGAGCATGGTAATGGCCAGACTTCAGAAATTGTGAGTATATACACACATCAAAAAAAGTTTTGCATCACCTCGGTTCCAAGAGTTCCGGAACCGTTAAATACAAAGGGAATAGAGATCAACACAAACAACATTTCAGCTCGTTTTATTGCTCATGAGACCCACACATTGCATGTTGTACCATCATACAGCTAGACTTTCAGCATTTGTGGTCCAGATTGCAGTACACACCACTACCTCTAATACCCAGTAGCACGTCCTCTTGCATTGATGCATGCCTGTATTCGCCGTGGCAGACTATCCACAAGTTCATCAAGACACTGTTGGTCCAAATTGTCCCACTCCTCAACGACAATTCGGCGTAAATCTCTCAGAGTGGTTGGTGGGTCAAGACGTCCATAAACAGCCCTTTTCAACATATCCCAGGCATGTTCGATAGGGTTCATGTCTGGCGAACATGCTGGCTACTGTAGTCGAGCGATGTCGTTATCTTGAAGGAACGCATTCACAAGATGTGCACGATGAGGTCGAGAATTGTCGTCCATGAAGACAAATGCCTCTCCAATATTCTGCCGATATGGTTGCACTATGGGTCGGAGGATGTCATTCAGGTATCGTAAAGCCGTTTCGGAGCCTTCCATGACCACCAGTGGCGTACGTCGGCCCCACATAATGCCACCCCAAAACATCAGGGAACCACCACCTTGCTGCACTCGCTGGACAGTGTGTCTAAGACGTTCAGCCTGACCAGGGTGCCTCCAAACACTTCTCCGACGATTGTCTGGTTGAAGGCATATGCGACACTCATCGGTGAAGAGAACGTGATGCCAATTCCGTGGGGTCCATTCAGCATGTTGTTGGGCCCATCTGTACCGCGCTGCATGGTGTCGGGGTTGCAAAGCTGGACCTCGCTATGGACGTCGGGAGTGAAGTTGCGCATCATGCAGCCTATTGCGCACAGTTTGAGTTGAAACACGACGTCCTGTGGCTGAACGAAACGCATTATTCAACATGGTGGCATTGCTGTCAGGGTTCCTCCGAGCGGCAATCCGTAAGTAGCGGTCATCCACTACAGTAGTAGCCCTTGGGCGGCCTGAGCGAGGCCTGTCATCGACAGTTCCTGTATCTCTGTACCTCCTCCATGTCCGAACAACATCGCTTTGGTTCACTCTGAGACGCCTGGAAACTTCCCTTGATGAGAGCCCTTCTTGACACAAAGTAACAATGCGGACGCGATCGAACTGCGGTATTGACCTTCTAGGCATGGTAGAACTACAGACAACATGAGCAGCGTACCTTCGTCCTGGTGGAATGACTGGAACTGATCGGCTGTCGTACCCCCTCCGTCTAATAGGCCCTGCTCATGCATGGTTGTTTACATCTTTGAGCAGTTTTAGTGACATCTATGAACAGTCAAAGGGACTGTATCTTGGATACAATATACACAGTCAACGTCTATATGCCGGAGATCTGGGAACCGAGGTGATGCAAAACTTTTTTTGATGTGTGTACTTCAGATTTGTAGCATATACTTCTTTTATTCATACCACATTGGAGTATAAACTCACTAACGGAGTATTTACTCCCACCCTTGAGTATGTACTTCTCAGTGAGTCTAAACTTCAACTTTTTATTCATACCATTCTGAGTATATACTACAAAATTGTTGAGCATGAGCATATACTCCGTTTTATTCATATCACCCATTGTCTTTCACGGCCAGTAAATTAAAACTCAGCCTTCATAGGGAGGTTATGGCTGCTTGAGCTTTTAGTTCTCGCAGTAAAGAGGCGCAGGTGCGCTTCATAAGAAAGGGAGGTAGCGCGCAGTTCGCTACTCCTTTGTGTGTCTGGGCGGGGACACCAGGAGCCCGCTGATGAGCTAGCTCGGTGTCCTATGCGAAACCCCACCCAAGACACGGCACAAACCTTGAAAAATTGCTGAGTTTCAACACTTTGAGTTAAATGAAAGCCATGGAAAGTATGATATCCTGTAAACATACGAACCATTGTAATAATAATAATTACTGTAAATTATTTCACAGGGCCCCCAAGGGCTCACAACTTGAGGACTCCATCTATCCTGTCCAACTTCCTTGGTCAACTTTTGTTTCAGTTATCCGAGGGAGTCTTTCGTTTTCCTGCCTTCCATGGCCTTTCTCTATTCTTTTCCCGCTTCACTCTTTTTTGGAGCTTTTTTGTTTAACAGGGGCAGATAACCTTTATATTCTTCCCCTTCAAACAACATCAATCACCAGAACTTTTTTTTGTGTGACCTTTGATTTGGAGGTAAATGTATCTGTTTCATTGGCTATGACATGTAAACATCATTGCCAGATTGCCACTACACTAATGCCATCTGGATCTAAACTAGTGTATGTTGGTTCTTTTACTAGCCTTGCTCTGTGAATAATGTTTTTTCTTGAAACCACTTTGCTTTACTTTTTATGTTGTCATTACCACGTGTTTACACTTCAAGTGTTAACAGTTTAAGGTCAATGTCAGAATTTCCTGTTGTCCTACTTGCATGCCTGAAAACATGTTAATCATTTAGTTTTAGGTGTTTCTGGTGCAGCCAGCCTTTAGGGATACTGTAGACGATACCTAATGTACAATTAGTCCTTTGAAATCTCATTAAGGACCATTCACCTAACTTAGTATAATAAAAGTATTCTAGTGACACGATTAATGAAGTTTTGGATGGTTGCTGTACTTCTACCCAAGTTATAGATGGCACCAACCCTACATTTACCCTTGGGACCTTGAATAAATTGTAGAGAACTGACAAATTCCGACACAAAATTGGATGAACTAAGTACAGTTCACTCTACAGTTTTCTGCCAGTGGTCTCTGGGTGCTCATACAGTATGTGAGCCTCAAATTCTGGAGCATGCACATTGGTATGTAAATTATCAGTCACACAAAGAGCTTGGCCGGCTCGCAATTATGGATAAACCATGAGCTCTGTGCTCTGTTGTTGGCCAGCAGCACCCCCAGCGTGGGCTGATACTTGGCTCGCTTCATTGTGTGGCCAGATTTAAAAGTTTAACAATGACATTTTCTAGCATTAAATCTGGGCTAATTTCAATTTATAACATTGGTTTTAGCATTCATAATCTCACAAACTAGCAAGGTAAACACTTGAGAAAGGAACTAATTCTAAAATAACTTTTTACGAAGGTTGGATCATAAGTAGTGGCAACACGGCGGTGGAGACGGTATGCACCGGATTTGTCTATTGTCCCGGAGAGTACGCATTGGTGACATACCTACCTTACCTCTGAGCAAGTGGACTCTCCCTTCCCACAGCACCTGCGTGCGCACACTCGAGAGGATACCTTCATTTGTGAGCTAGCAGTCTAACAGAACGTGGTAGCCATGTTTCCCAAAAAGGACCAACGGAGTTGGATCAAGATTGAATGTGCCCGAGGTCGTACAGCACGCCAGTGTCATCAGTCTGCAAGAGGCGTGCAGGGAGGCTGCATTGCCGTACAGAACAGTGGCACGTTGGGTCAAGGCCTTCAACGATGGTCGGCAAACTATGGCAGACATGCATCGCGCAGGTCGTCCTACGAGTGTCAGTGAAGAAGACGTGCATGCTCTTGCCGCGTTACTGGATTGTGATCGAAACCAGACAATTCGTGAGCTCGCCCATGGCACCGGGTGGGCGCATATGACTATGCTGCACATCCTGAAGGAACGCCTGGGCATGGGAAAAATTGTATCACGAAGGGTGCCGCAAGAGTTGACGGAAATGAACAATGGTTGCGCTACGACGCTACCAAGACTCACTTGGAGCGCTATGAGCGTGAAGGAGAAACTTTTCTACACCGTATCGTCACCCTGGATGAGACATGGGCCAGATCGTACAAGCCCAAACTGAAACGCCAATCGAACGAATGGTGGCATCATGGGTCACCCCGAAAGTCGAAAGTCTGTCAGACCCCCAGTGCGGTGAAGGTTGTAACCGAAATTTCGGTTACAATAGCTCACCCTCAGGTTTTCGCCTTTCGCGGTTTGTTTTGTATTTTGTATTTTTTTTAGTTTACCTACCATGGCCACTTATTGGTGGGGGACCACAGAGAGTCTGGTGGTTTGTGCCTTAAGATTCTTTGGTGGTGGTCAGCCAGTAGGTGGACCAGGTGGCCTTGCTAATGGCAAGGTTTGCTTTGACTTGGCAAGGTTTCTATGGTGATGATATTGATAGTTATGATGCAGAATGGAGGCTGGCTTTTGATGAAAATGTGATTTTGGAGAATTGTTGTGCTCTTGGATCTGGAGATTGGTGTTGGGGGGTTGAGGATTGTGTGATGTTTGTTTTGAGGGTCTGGCAGTTGGTTTTGGGAGAGAGGAGTGATGGTTGTAGTGGATGCTCTGCAAGAGATGCAGGAAAAGGAAACCTGCTTATATGTTGACAAAAAGGTATTGATAGTTTTTGATGGGCAGAGAAGAACCTGAAAAGAAGATTTATTATTAATGAATAGTGTAGTTTGAGAAGTCGGTATTGTTCTTTGTGTGATGTCATTTAAGCTAGTATTATAGCCTCACTATCCTGAGGTGGCAAGCTTGGAGGATTTTCAGAATAGTTACAATGAACGCCCAACTGTGGGGCATGTTGTTGGTTTTTGGTTGACTCGGACCACTACAGGGAAATTATCATATTTATTACAAGTGTCGCCCAACGTGAAAGCTCGAAGAATTCAATGAATCACACAAAGACAGGAGTAGGAATGGGGGGAAAATAGTAGAAAGATGGAAGCTGAGATAATGGCAATGTTGGAGATGCTTCTGCTCCGATATGAGAGGAGGAATAAGATGGAAGAGAGGATGAGCAGCAGAATGGATGGTATGGAGGAGAGGATGAATAGCATGGACGTTAGGATGAGCAGCCGAATGGATGGTATGGAGGAGAGGATGAATAGCATGTAAGTTAGGATGAGCAGCCGGATGGACGGTATGGAGGTGAGAATGTCTGAGAAGATAGACAGTGCACAAGAGCATTTGTCAGAGATTATCCCAGACAGCCATGATACTAGCCAGGTCAGTGAAGTCAGTGTAGAAACCACTAATCTCGAAAATAACCTAGGTGGTCAGATTGCTGTTCAGGAACAGAGCCACCCTGAAGTAGAGAAGTTGGCAAGGGAAATTTCGAGCCAGGCACTGGAGACTAGCCAGAAATTTTCCAGATCGGATAGGAAGTTGGAAGAACACAGAATGGAGATCATATGCATTGCAGAAGAGAAAGTTGGGATAGTAAATTTTGAGTGTGTGTCTGTAAAGGAAGAGGAGGAAAAATGTGAAGTACGTGATGCTAGGGGGCGTAAAGAAAAAAATGAAAAAGTGGAAAAGATAAGGCGAGGTTGTAGAGGTGTATATTGGAGAGACCATGGCATGCGTAGAAGAGAGAGCAGTTGCGGAGATAGACACAGAGGTCGCTGCCGACGTAACAGAAGAGGACGTCAAATGGAGGAGGAGAATAAAACTGAAGACGGAGGAAGATGAGATACAAGATTACGTGAAGAAGCGTTGGAGGAGAAGGACGAGGAGGATAGGCAGGAGGACAAGGTGGACAGAGAAAAGGATGAGATGTAAGGCAATGAGAAGGAATAAGAAGAGGAAGAGATGTCAGGCAGATCGAGATAAGAGAGTGAAGGATCAGAAAAAGATAAAAGGGATAGAGGGAAAGAGAGAAGAAAGGAATTGCTGAGCAAGACCGTGAAGCAGATGAGAAAGACCGAAAGCATAAGGGAAAGAAAATGGGAGGAAAATCTGATGTTAGTGAAACACAGGACAAAGACCGAAGGAAGAAAAAAAGAAAGGAAAATATGATACTGAATCAGAGGAGACAGACCAAAAGAAGAAGAAGAAGAAAGGAAAAGGGAAAGGACTTGATGATGATTATGATGATGATTATGAAGATGATTATGATATCGGCACAGGCAGGTCTGATGACAATTCTGCCGTTTCTTCTGACTATGATATTGTTGTTGGATTTTTCCGATGGAGCAGGAGTATCTGATAGACTCGATGAGATAGTACTCTGTCAGAAGAAAATATTTATGCTGGTGATTCATGTGAACTTAGAATAATTGTTTCTGACGATGATAGTGCCAATGGTCTTTCTGAAGATGATATCGCCCTTGAAATTGAAGATGACGATGCCACTATTGGCGAAGATGATCCTGTTATCTTTTCTAAAGAAGATGATCAATATTTGTTCACTTTGTGTTTTTTGTTTGTTTTTGTTAGTGTTTGTTTCATGTATTTTATTTGTCTATTTTGTGTGATAATCCAGAAAGAATCTGTAACTTTGAGTTACATATTATTTCTCGAGGGGGCGTATGTAACCGAAATTGTGGTTACAATAGCTCACCCTCAGGTTTTCGCCTTGTGCGATTTGTTTTGTGTATATATATATATATATTTTTTAGGTTCCCTACCATGGCCACCTATTGGTGGGGGACCACAGAGAGTCTGGTGCTATGTGCCTTGAGATTCTTTGGTGGTGGTCAGCCAGTAGGTGGACCAGGTGGCCTTGCTAATGGCAAGGTTTGCTTTGACTTGACTAGGTTTCTATGGTGATGATGTTGATAGTTATGATGCCATGCAGAATGGAGGCTGGCTTTTGATGAAAATGTGATTTGGAGAATTGTTGTGCCCTCAGGTCTGGAGATTGATGTTGGGGGAGTTGAGGATTGTGTGATGTTTGTTTTGAGGGTCTGGCAGTTGGTTTTGGGAGAGAGGAGTGATGGTTGTAGTGGATGCTCTGCAAGAGATGCAGGAAAAGGAAACCTGCTTATATGTTGACAAAAAGGTATTGATAGTTTTTGATGGGCAGAGAAGAACCTGAAAAGAAGAATTATTATTAATGAATAGTGTAGTTTGAGAAGTCGGTATTGTTCTTTGTGTGATGTCATTTAAGCTAGTATTATAGCCCCACTATCCTGAGGTGGCAAGCTTGGAGGATTTTCAGAATAGTTGCAATGAATGCCCAACTGTGGGCATGTTGTTGGTTGACTCAGACCACTACAGGGAAAGTATCATATTTATTACAAGTGTCGCCCAACGTAGGGACAGTTTATTATATTAGTTACAAGGTGATGGTGATCGTCGTGTACGACTGTGTTGGCGTGATCCTAACGCGTTACGTTCCTCCACGGCAGGCCGTCAATGCACAGTATTACTGTTCGTTTTTGGAGCACCACCTGCGCCCATCATTACGAAAGAAGCGGCCATACTTTCTGCGGCAACCACCCATCATGTTGCACGACGATGCTCGGGCGCATACAACGCGAGCTGTGGCAGATCTGTTCGGTCGATGGGGCTGGGAAGTACTGTACCATCCACCATACTCCCCTGACTTAAGTCCTTGTAACTTAGATTTAATCCCTGAGATGAAGGAACCACTTCGTGGCACTCGCTTCCGGACTGTTGCAGAGATTCGACTGGCTGTAGACCGCTCCATGCACACCATCGACAGAGCGGGGTCGGCGAAAGGTATACTGAGACTTCCACATCGCTGGCAACGGGTTCTACACCACACTGGTGACTTCTTTGAAGGACTGTTAAGGTTGCTAACATGTACCACTTCCGTACCTCTTGATAATAAATAGTTGCCACTACTTAAGTTCCAACCCTTGTATTTATAAAAACCTAATAAATGGCCTATCTACCATAACCTATTAGTCTTTTGTAATAATCCAGCAGTACAATGAATCACCATCATATTTTGTCAGGAACTAGCATATGAACTGTGTCAGCAGTATTCTCTTACATAGAAAGAAACATATTTTGTATCCATAATTGAATTCGCACCTAGTTATTTATCAGAAAGTAAACAAAATTGAGTTGCCTTTATGCTAATTGAAACATGGCACACTTCTTCGTATGGCTTCAGCAAATAAACTTTCTTCTAAACAAGTTTCCTGTTTACCTTCAAGTCAGAGTTTACACAAGCATAAATTTATTCCAAAGCAAACAAACTCCTAACCATTTGTAAGATATATGACTTACTGATCTGTGGATATGGATGTTCTGTGGCATTCACAGCCAGAGAGGGTGTGTGATGACTGATTGATGGCCTTGGGTTGAACTGTCAACAAGAGGGGTGGGTTGGGTGGGCAGAAAATGCCTGCGAAAGGGAGACTAGCACTAAAGAGCGCTGGTGCTCCCGTAGACTCCTACCTCGCCCTGACATGTGGAGCATCCCTGCCCCTCCCCAGAAACTGAAACCTCTCCCCTCCAGCTTCAAACCCCCTGCACTTTAACGACCATTGACCAGATGTTATCCAACTTCCTGCTCTCCTACCTCTCTGACTGCAAATTTTGCAACTCCCTCGGTATCACAACCGATTAGAACCCTGCTGTCAAGGGTTCTATGACCGTTGTCATAGACTGCTATGACTATGATGCCGAAGTCTGCATTGACTCAGATACCTCCACCAAACTCTCCTGCACTCCGACTCTCCTTTCTCTAGGACCATTGGCTCCATTAGCTTGCCACGGTGGGTGAGTGGATAGCGTGTCGGTCTACTAACCCCAAGATTGCAGGTTCGCTCCTGGCCGTGGTAAATGATTTTTGAAAGGCAGCAAAAATACGACACGCATGTCATACGTTGCTGGTATGTCAAAGAACCCATTTGAATTCAGTAGGCCGTGTTCATAATGGCAAAATTAATCTCAAGAGTTTCCGCCAACACAAAGGTCCTCATTTCTCTACTAGAAAGCGCTATAGTGTTCAAGGAGTTTAGATATCTAACCTCCTTGACTTTCATAGTGATACAAGGAACAACTAAATTCGACATGCAAGCTACCCTCTGGGTGTCAAATTACAAAGCTTGCACCCAGCACCCGAGGCCATACGATAATATTATTATTATTATTATTGGCTCCATTTAATTGGGCATTACCTCTTAGGGCCCTCTTCAAGAACTCTTGACTGGCTGTGTGGTGCAGCATTAATGTTCTCGCCTGCTGTGCCCAAGGTTGCAGGATAGAATCCTGGTGCAGTCAGTTTGCATTTGAGCATGCGGAAATGTGAGGGAGCCGTGTCAGTAGAATTGCTGGCACATTAAAAATCCCCTTCGGGGAAAAATTCCAACACCATGATGTCTCTAAAAGCCGCAGTAGTTAAAAGGGATGTAAGACCTATAACATTATTAGTATTATTAATCGAAATCTCTTATATCCATCCCTTAACCTCCTGGCTCCTGAACACCCTGGCTCCTGAACACCCTCGTACTATCACCATCTACATGCTATCTGACAAAACTAGATAATGTACATTGAAACTTCTGCCCAATCAATGAACATTATCTACTTTTGTCAGATATCATATTGTCAATACAGACCAAAAATGGATTTGACATTCGCAAGTAATTGAAAAACTTACTGTCGTCTGCGCAAAGCTTATCAAAATGAATATACAGTAGTACAACCCTTTATATTGTTTTGAAAGATAGAATAGGATGTACATGCATCGTTTTTTTTCCTTCGTTTCCTCCTCTTCAATGGTAGCATAAGAAGAAGCATATACTCAGCATTTATCTTTACTAATTTTAACTTAATAATAACTCCTCTCATGTACAACTTATCTCTTCCTCACTGGTCGCAAAGCCATATGAGCTACATGGTGGTCACTGCCTGGCTGCCTCACCTCTTGCTGGGCACGACACCAGTTGCGCGACCTGGCTCCCTTGTATAATAAGGCCCTAAGGTGCAAGTTTTGCAGATAAAGGTGTTTAATATAGGCTACAGAAGGAATAGATCGTGTGCATAACAAATTAGTTTAAAATTGATATTAAAATATTACAATAGGTCAAAGAATATCTTTATCTCATTCGTTGATTTTCAGAAAGCATATGATTCAGTGGATAGGGATACTGTTTTTGACACATTGAAGGAATACCAAGTTGATCAAAAAACCATAACTTCAATAAAACTTACTTAAACTAATATGATTTCCAGAGTCAAATTTTTAAATGAAGTAATAGAGGTAAAAACTGGGCTCAGACAAGGGGACAGTCTATCACCACTGCTTTTCAATTTGGTCTTGGATAAAGTCATTAGGACGTTTTGGGAGAAGAACGATTCAAGTGCTAAAATTGGTACAAAGAATCAGTACCTCAAAGTCAAAGGTTTAGCATTCGCTGACGACGTAGCGTTGTTTGCTGAATCAGAACAAGAAGCTATTAACCAAATTGATCAGTTAAAAGAAACGGCGGAAAAAGCGGGCTTACAGATTTCGTTGGTAAAAACAGAGATGAACATGACAAGTGATCAGAAATACACTAAGAAAATGATAAAAACAAATTATGGGAGCATCAGGGTCACTGACCGATTTAAATATCTTGGAGAAATAATTAGTAGCAATGGGACGGATAAATTGGCAATTGAGAACAAAAAAGGGAAATTGGAAAAATTAAATTTTTGTACAAAAAATATACTGTATACAATAAAAAGAACCTGTCTATCAATGCAAAATTATGACATTTTAATACAGTTGTTAGACCAATCATCTTGTACGGCATGGAAACTACAAATATAACCGGAATGGAGAATTTGCCCAAGATAAAAAGAAGAATTTTAAGAAGGATTTATGGTCCTAGGAAAACACAGGAAGGTTATAGACTGAGATCCAATGCAGAAATTTATAGTAAAATCGACAAACTTGAAGTGATGATCAGAAAACGGCGACTTCAGTTCTACGGACATATGGTCCGCATGGATTGCTCAAGGTTAAACAAACAAATTTTTGATGAAATCTGGAACTATAAAGGGCAAGGAGGCCATGTAAAGCAAATTAAAGAAGAACTTCAAAAATTCAAAATTACTGAAGAAGATTGTCTAAATCGAATCGAGTACAGAAAAAAAAAATTGGGCTCAGAATTCTTGTCAGGGAGAAGAAGAATCTCAACAGAGGAGAATGGACTGCTGAAAGAAGAGCTGCGCAGTTGACCTGGATGAAAGACTTCTGGAAGAGAAAGAAGGAAACTAGACCTATAAAGAAGTGATATTTGCGTGATCCTTGTTGGCCTGTCTGCGGTGTATATAGGCTACTGTATTATACTTGTAAAATCATATACAGGGTGTTTCAAAAAAAGTGTCCGATATTGCAACAAGGGTTGGGATTGGTCAAAACGAGAAGAAATATTCCTATAAACATACGGTATGTCCGGAAACAAATACCTGTGGAGATATGCACATTTTTCCCGCATGGACGAGGCGTTGTGTTCGGTGGTACAGGCGTCCTTCCGTTGAAGGTCTTTGGAGGAGTCGGATGTTCAGTCATAGTATGCGGTTGTACTGGCAGTGCAGTGCCCTACCCTCACCGCACTGTTGGTCCCGTGCTGTGTGGATGACGTAAACAGTGCAATGGAGTATACCTCGAGGGAAATGGCAAACATGGTTTTTTGCTATAGATTAGAGCATGGTAATGGCATGGCCTCCCTGTTCTCTGGACCTTAATCCATTAGATTTCTGGCTATGGGAACATTTAAAGCCACACCCATCGACAATGTGCAGATGTTACAAGAGCGTGTGACCAATGAGAGTGCCCACATCCGCGAGCAGCCTGGTGTGATTGGATGAGTTAGGGATTTCTTGCGAAGAAGAGCCAAAGCATGTGCTAACCATGTGGAGCATCTCTTGTAACGTGCAGATGGTATCCGCGGACAGAACGGCTGAAATCATCACAGCTCCTGGCTGGTGGTGTGGATGGATGTTTGCCCAACGCGTGTTCTGTTAAACGTGTGTGACGGTCAAGTGTTCATTACAAGTAGCTGGTAGGAATACGTCCATTGTCTGAAGTGTAGTATACACAACACAAGTAAAATGGCTCATATCTCAACAGATATTTGTTTCCGGACAAATGTTTATAAGAACATTTCTTCTCGTTTTGACCAATCCCAACCCCTGTTGCAATATCAGACACTTTTTTCGAAACACCCTGTATACTGTACTATCATCATCATCATCTTGTATAGTTTCCAGCCCCAGGCTGGGTCTGTTTGGAACATAAGCCTCGCCACTTAGTCCTCTCTTCCCACCACCTCTCCGCTGTCACTCTAGTCCAGTCCTCGCCTCTTTTCTTGACTGACACATTCCTCCACTCCTTTCAGCCATCTATCTCTTGGTCTTCCCCTTGGTCGTTTCTTCTGCATCTGCATCCCATGTATCCTCTTGGGAATCTTCTTCTCTTCCATTCTCTTTAAGTGTCCATACCACCTCAGTCTTGATGTCTCAATCCTACCCTGCAAGGGCTCCTCTTTCACTATTTCCCTGACCTTTTCGTTCCTCACCCTGTCTCTTCTTGTTACTCCGATACTACTTCGTAGGAACTTCATTTCACTTGCCTGTATTCTGCTTACGTCTCTTTTCTTCATTATCCATGTTTCTGATGGATAGGTTAGTATCGGGATGTAATAGCCTCTGTATAACACTTCCTTGCTTTTTTGTGGGACATCTTTATTCCACACTAAGCTCCCAATGCTTCTGCCTGTCTGCCACTTTCCGTAATATCTTTGTCATTTCTCCCATTTTCCTCCACTATACTTCCCAAGTACTTGAGACTTTCCACCTTCTTCAGCTGTCCACCTCCAAGTGTTATCCCACTCATTGGTCTGTCCCTTTTCCTGTTCGTTAACAGGATCTCACATTTACTGATGTTGAACTTCCATCCATACTCTCCCACTGTTTCTTCCCAAGCCTTCAGTTGCTCCTGAATTTCCTAGTTTCCCCAGACCATGAGATCATCTGCAAACACCATTGCTTTCATCTTATCTTCTCCTATCTTTCCTGCTACCCGTGTCAATACCTCGTCCATAACCACAATAAAGAGAAGGGGTGACAGTGCACTACCCTGTTTCAGGCCACTCATTTGTCTGAATCAGTCTGTTCTTTCCCCTCCAACTTTCACACAACTCACACTTCCACTATACATCTCCTTCACTCTGTCTACAGTCCCTTTTTCCACTCCCATGTTTTCCATTGCTTTCCAAACCTTATCCCTACACACACTATCATAGGCCTTTTCGATGTCCAGGAAGGCCATCAACAGATCCTCTCCAAATTCATAGTGGTGTTCCTGGAGCTGTCTCACTGAAAATATGAGATCCACTGTTGATCTCCCAGGTCTGAATCCATACTGCTCCTCTCTCAATTCTCTCTCCACTTTGGCTCGTATTCTACTTTCTAATATCTTTTCATATATCTTGGCACTGTACTATGAAAAATTTTAATTTCTTTAAAATGAATCTCCTTTGTTAAAATAGACCTTGTTTATAATTAAAATAATTAACTGGGTGTCGTGTGTTAATAGGGTGTTGCCATGAGAAAGCTTCAATAGCTCTGGCTAGACAGCCATACTCGCCATTCCAGTATTTGTACCGTTGCCCAGTGTCAGAACACGTTAGCTCAGTTGGTTGGAGCAAAGTCCCTGATTCGAGTCCTGGTCGTGCTAAATATTTGAACTTGTACTTCTTGAGCATAACCTAACCCTTGGCATTCAGGTGGTCATGAAAAATACTTCTTTCACGTGACTGTTATTTGTATTTATTTCTAGGTATCCCATTGGCCAGCTTTCTTTACCATATTTCACTCAGTGGGTTATTGATGTGTTTGATGTCGATCTCAGTAAAGGCAACATTCCTGAACCACCTCCGAAAGAAGAGGATTATCCAGTTTCAAAAATAGATAAAGGTAAGAAGTTGGTGCAACTATTCATTATTTGTAGTGATTCACTCACTTTGGCAGTCGATGAATTTGCTATACCATACATGACACACACTTTTAGCCTACACACTGACTATAAGTTGGAAGACTCTATTTCATATATGAGTTTAAAGCATCTTAAATTTTAATATTATTTCTTAATCTGAAACTTGAGCTTTTTTCCTCAAAGCACTGCAGATATAATTATGTACAGAATTGATGTACTAATGTAGGCGTTCACTACTTATTTATTTTATTATTTTAATTTAATTAATATAATAAGCTACTAGCATTACCCGTCGCGGTGTCGCCCGCGAATATTCTAGCTGTAAAGAGTACACTTAGCAAAATCTCAATCATGAATGCTATGACTGATTTATCCTTGGTATGAATAATCAGACTTTATCAATTCAGCTACTGTACTCCAGGTTAGGAGTGGCTGTCAGTGGCGTCTGTTCTCCATGTCAGGAGCGGCCTTCAATTACCAACGACAGGTGGAGCGACACATCGGTTGGATCTTTTTTTTTTTTTTTTGTCGCATCAATTGAACATGCCAGTACGAACCTTGAATATGCGGATAAATGCTAGGGCGTCCCCCACAGGCGACGTCATCGCCCGGACGACATGGGAAATGAGCGAGGGCTACCTGCTTATGGATGGAGCAGGCTAAAGAAGCGAGTCCAACAACTACGTCTGGCGACCATCAACATCGGTACGCTCACAGGTCGAAGCCGTGAACTAACAGCTGTCTTGAAGAGTCGATCAACAGACATAGCATGTGTACAGGAGACGAAATGGACAGGAGCCAAGGCCAAGGATATCGGTGAGGGGTGAGGGGTACAAGTTGTTCTACTATGGTAGGAAATCTTCGCAGAACGGTGTCGCAGTGGTCGTCTGCGAGAGGCTCCAAGGCAGTGTAGTAGAGGTTAGCCGCATCACAGACAGACTGCTATATGTGAAGCTTGACTACAACAACTCAACTATTCGTGTCGTCTCTCATGTTACGCCCCTCAAGTGGGTTGCTCAGGGGATGAGAAAGATGAATTTTGGGGGAGTGTTGATACTCATCTTCGTTCATTCGCAGAGGATGAATATGTGTTCATTGGCGGAGATCTCAATGGTCATGTTGGGTCAGAAAGAGATGGCTATCCTCATTGCCATGGTGGGCGAGGTTTCGGGACTAGGAATGAAGAGGGATGTCGTATCCTTGTATGCACAGAAGCACACGATCTTGTTGTGGCTAACACCTATTTTAAGAAACGGCCAACTCACCTGATCACCTATTACAGCGGTGGTCGAACATCTCAAATCGACTACTGACTTCTCAGGCAGAATGATTTCAAGTTGGTAACCAATGTCAAAGTCATCCCGTCAGATGACATCGCTCCCCTACACCGCCTCCTTGTACTAGATCTCAAGTTTGACACCGTACCCACGAAATGACCTCGAACAACGGGACCGGAACGCATTAAGTGGTGGAAGCTACCGGACCATAGGAACGAATTTGTGAATGCCCTTGGATCACTCACGTTCGACCCAAGCCAACCAATACAGATCAACTGGACTAGGATAGTCAACTGCCTTCACTCGGTTGCAGCAGAGACGTTGGGAAAATCGAAACCTGGGAGGCGTTTTCTTGACAAACAAGTATGGTGGTGGAATGAGGATGTGCAGACCGTGATCAAAAAGAAACGGCTTGCTTTCAAGACTTGGCAGACCTCGCGTCTTACCAGCGATCATCTGGAATATAAGACCCTCAAGTCTGCAGCAAAGCGAGATGTTGCAGCAGCTAAGGCCCAACATTATGCAGATGTGTACAACCAGCTGGGCTCACCTGAAGGAGCCAACAAGATATTCTGGCTTGCAAATGCACGTCATCGGTCCACGCAAGACATTGGTCACGTTATGTACATCAAAGATGAAGACCACCAAATTCTCAGAGACCCATCTGCTATTTTGAGTCGTTGGGAAAGACACTTCTCAGAAATAAGTAACGAGGAGTTCCCTCATCCACCTATCCACAGTGCGTTAAATGTCCTTGGACCAGTACCGCTAATAACTATGGCAGAGGTTGCACAGGCAGTCAGAAAGATGAAGAACGGGAAGGCTACAGGTCCTGATGACATTCCAGCCGAACTGTGGAAATTACTTGGTCAGCATGGTATTGAACTACTGACCTCTCTGTTCAACCAGATTTTGGAAGAAGGTGTAGTTCCTCAAATTTGGACCACAAGTACCACGGTACCTATTTGGAAAGGCAAGGGCGATGTCAGTGAATGTGGCACCTATAGACCTATTCGCCTCCTCTGCCACACGATGAAGATCTTTGAGCGAATCCTTGACAGTCTACTACGTGACATTGTCCAGATCACTAGCAACCAGTGTGGATTCGTGAAAGGATGTGGAACAACTGATGCTATTCACGCAGCACGGCTCCTCATTGAGAGATACCGTGAGAAGAACAGATCTATTCATATCGCCTTATTAGATCTCGAGAAGGCATTTGATCGGGTTCCACATGAACTGATTTGGTATGCACTCCGTTTACATTGTGTTCCTGAAGAATACGTCCGCTGGACACAACTTCTGTATCGTAAGTGCAGTAGTGTTGTGCGATGTCCCGCGGGAATCACATCTCCTTTCCCCATTCAAGTCGGTGTCCATCAAAGATCCGCCCTGTCACCACTTCTGTTTATTCTATGCATGGATACAATAACATCAGATATCCAATTGCAACATCCATGGACGCTTCTGTATGTTGATGATGTCTTATTGGCTGCAGAAGAACGCAATGTTCTTGAAGAGAATCTGCAGGAGTGGAATACGAGGCTGGCTGAGAATGGACTGAAGCTGAATGTCCAGAAAACCGTGTATATGGAGTGTGGGTCACCGACGCCTGGCACCATCCTTGTAGGTAGTCAAGATCTTCAAAGAGTCGACCAATTCAGGTATCTTGGCTCCTTGACTCGTTCAGATGATGACACCCTCCCTGATGCCCGAGCTCGTGTGAGTACCAGTTGGTTCAAATGGAGGGAGGTAACTGGAGTCCTCTTTGACCGCAAGATACCAACCTATCTTAAGGCCAAAATTTACAAGACCGTCGTGCGCCCAGTTGCCCTCTACAGTTCTGAATGCTGGCCGGCCTCTGTTAAACACGAGCAAGCCCTGCATGTTATGGAGATGAGCATGCTTCGTTCGGTGCTTGGTCTGACGCGACTTGACCGTATCAAGAATTGCGATGTGCGAGGGAGGATGGGAGTTGCGCCCATACAGGATAAAATGCAGGAGGCTCGTCTACGCTGATACGGCCACATCATACGCAGTCACGAACAATCAGTGGCTAAAACTGCCTTGTGCCTCAACCCGGATGGCAAACGTCCTCGTGGGCGACCTAAGAAGAGGTGGCTTGATCGCCTTAGAGAAGACATGCGACAAGTTAATCTGTGTCGGCATGATAGCCTTGACCGACAGAAATGGAGATTGGCATGTAAAGTAGTGGACCCTGCTCCAAAGCGGGACAAACGCTAGGAAGATGATGAGGTGATGATCAATTCAGCTACTGGTGCAGTGGTTAGGGATTTGTCATTCCTTCATAGGTAGCCTATATCAGAGTGAAGTTAGTTTTCTGGGAATATCACAGACACTGTTAATTTAAGGGCCTTTAAATGTGGTTTTCGGAGGCCCTTCATAGTCGGGTGAAAAAAGCCTTTCGTACCACACTCGCACATGAAAATTGCGTGAAAACATTCTAGAGTGCCCCTTGACCCCCTTAAGTGCATTATACTGTATGTATTGATGAATTTTACAGTTTAATTTGGTTCGGTTGGTTGGTTGGTTCTTAAGTTTAGGGGCTGCGACAACGCGGTCATGTAGCCCCGTGTACTTTGGGTGTGTGTAGAATCTGTCTGATAACCGGTGTTAATTGTGATGACTGTATTAGTGTGTGTTATCTGTTTGTTAATTTAAGTACTGCAACTAAGAATTTTTCAAATAGTTCCTACTTTTGCCGCCAAGTGCCACCGTCAACGACTACTAGGCCAAGTTCAGGACTGAGCTACTAGATGCCGCCGCAGTCGGCTCTTGGCAACGAACATAGAAACCTAAGAGCGTTGTTTACATTCTTAACCTATCCAATTTAGCTTCACACAGGTGCAATTAGTGGAAGGATCTTTAACATGCCATAAATCTATGACATGGGACCGCCGGCTTTACTTCCCCTCCGAAGGAAGGCATACTGAGGGATTTTTAACGCTCTTAAAAAATCCGACGGCTTCGGCCGGGTTTGAACCCGCTATCTTGGGCATAGAAGCTCAGCATGCTACCGACTACGCCACCGAAGCCGCTTTAATTTGGTTCAGTGACAACCTTATAACCGTCTGGAAACTTTCACAGTAATGTAATAATTGGAACTGCTTTGCGTCTTACAGAAATAGATGGACCTGTGAGATTCTGTTACCATGGTTACCGTGTTGCATTCTTTCATTATTTCATTGTAAATATACATGTTTTAAGGTATTTATTTAATTGTGAGGCATTTAAAGAGTAAGTGAGCACGTTTCACTTACGCATTGGGTTATGCTGAACCTGTAGGTATCCCATATGTGTAGGTTGGTGTTAATGGGACCTTATATTCGGTACAAAACTGGAATGGGACCTTAGCAGAATAATATAGGGAGGGATGGCATGTATAGACACATACACTACTATACCAGTCCCAAAACAACTGTGAACATGGGCTCTCCCAGTAGCGTGCATCCAGCTGAGCACTGTTGCCACAGTGAGACTGGCGGAGATAACACAGCTCTACACTCGCAGTATACGCACGACCTTCACAAGGCGGCTCCGAATGTAAGAGCATGTGCGAGCTTGGGGCCTAATCCTGCGAATATCTATGCTCACAACGGAGTGCGCACATTTTTATAATTGTGGTATGAGGCAGGTATCACACAACGTTATTCGTGCACTCCTGGTGTAGCGACCAGCATTCTTGGCTGTGGCCCAGGAGGTCCGGGTTCGATTCCTAGCTCTGCCAAGCAATTTAATTCTAGTCTGAGGGCTAGAACGGGGTACACTCAGCCTCGTGAGGCAAAACTGGGAAGATCTGGGTTGGATTGCTACCTCAGCCATCCTGGAAGTGGTTTTTCTGTGGATTTGCACCTCTACTCCAGGCAAATGCCGGGATGGTACCTAACATGCCACGGCCGCTTCCTACCCAAATCCTATCTGAATTCCAAATACACCCACTGACACAGTTTATCAGACAAATTCCAAACACACCCAAATACACGATGCTACATGACCACGATGTCGCAAAGCCCCTAAAACAATCATCATCAACAACAACAACAACCCGTGAGGTCCGGATTCGACTCACGGCTCAATTATGACATCTAGATCTGGTCTCAGGGGTACTCTATGCCTCGTGGGGTAAAACTGGAGAGGTGAGTTTTATTTGACTTAAATACAAACAAAAAATAAAAAATGCTGACACCACAATAGCATAGGTTATCATATTTTGTGTTTTTACGTACTTCTGTATTCAAAAACTTCTTTTAAAGGCCATATACCCTGAATATTATATTTCTTGCCTGGCTGTGTATAACTGTTCGGCTGCCACTCGGCTTGCTAAGTGACATTGTTATGAGTTCAAAACTTCAGCTCACAGCACTTATTAAAGCTCCACTACTGAATTGATACAGCAATGCCGTACATCTTCGTTATCTTCCCTAGCGAACCTAAATATTTCAACGCCTAAATTATTCTCTCTCTAATTATCCCTTCAGTTCAAGGGCAGGTGATATCTCCCAAACGGCTGGTCGTAGCGTAACGGTGTTTGGACAGTCAACTTCAACAATTTTAGCTGTGTAACATAGGGTCATCGAAATAATTGAAGAATTAATTATTTTCGTGCGCGGAGAGAAATAACGATTTCGTACGGAGCAGCGAGCCCTGCGAATTGAGTTAACTAGGCAACGCCGCGCTATGCTATTGGTGGTGCGAGTGAGCGAGGTAATCTGGCTCCTCCCTCATGTTCACAGTTGTTTTGGGCCTGGTATACTGTATGCCATAGAAAGCATTTTTAAAATAAGGCATGTGGATAACTTGACACCAGCTGACTATGCAACCTTCAATCACCTCATTTCTCAGGGACATATATTTCCTCTCATGGTTCCCTCTCCTTCGAGAGCTGGAGATAGAAGCCACAGACTTGTCTGTTATCACAGACATTGGTAACAGTGGGTGTCACAGATTTCCTAGAAATAAAGAAGTCGGTCAGCACTGATATCCTGTATGCCCAATTACATACCTGCCAACTGGAACAGGTTTCCCTTAAAATTTACGGAACTGCAGTGTGTTTCACAGTTTTACGGAGGAACTAGAATATTTTAAGATTTTATGTTCCGTGATCACTCTCAAATTCGTGCTACGATAAGCTTACGCAGGCCGCCATTAGATGGTGTGTGATCTGTGAATTTTCAATACGTCTCTCTGATTTGTATTTTACAAAACGATCTTTGATGGTGAATACGGCACTCCCTTATAATTGCTTATGAATCCTAGTCACTTGATATTAAAAGGTGTTCATTTGATAACCCATTTCATTCCTTTGTCCTTCACCACGAGCTGTGGCAGTTGCGAAGCCTCCCCTACTGTTTGTGCAAAGCTGAAGTCGTAGGCATGTAGGCTGCGAATTACATATGAGTAATAATAACAAAACAAAAAAACAAACAACCCCTGGCACTATACAGCCCATGACGGGCTAAGGCCGACCAAGCGACTGCTGCCCAGCCATTCGGCCTGCAGATATTGGGGTGACGCGTGATCAGCGCGTCGAGTCCCCTCGGCCGTTAATCTTGGTTTTCGTGATCGGGGCGCTGTCTCACTGTCAGACAGCTACTCAATTGTCCTCACGGGGCTAAGTGCACCTCGTTCCAACCCTCACGTCAGTTTTAAAATCCCTGACGGAGCTGGGGATCGAACCCGGGGCCTCCAGGTGATAGGCAGGCGCGCTACCCCAACACCACGGGGCCGGCCATTTGTGTAATAATAATAATATCGTATGGCCTCGGTGGCCGGGTTCAGGCTTTGTTATTTGACACCCAGAGGGTAGCTTGCATGTCGAATTTTGTTGTTCCATGAAGCACTATGGCCGCGAAAATAGGAAAAGGATTAAGACAAGGGTGCAGCCTTTCACCTCTGCTCTTCAATGTGTATGTAGAAGAAGCAATAGAAGAATTTTCAGCAACATGTACACATGGAATAAAAATAAACGGTGAATTGTACCAAACAATACGTTTCGCAGATGACATTGCCATCATAGCAGATGATGAGAAAAAACTAGAAATTGCATTACCTAAATTAAATGATCATCTAAGGGTAAAATGTAACATGAAGATGAACAAAACAAAAACCAAGATAATGAAATGTAGTCGAGATGGTAGTCAGAACAGTAATGTATGGTTGGAAGGAGAAAGATTGGCTCAAGTAAATCTTTTCAAGTACTTGGGAAGCATTATTACATCTGATGGGAGATGTGAGAAGGATATTCGCTCTCGAATAGCCCAGGTTAAAGAAGCTTTCAACAAGAAGAGAAGTCTCCTGACATCCAAAGCCATGTCCCTACAAGTTAGAAAGCACTTCATTAAAAGCTACATTTGGAGCATTGCGACCTATGGTTGCGAAACCTGGACACTATTGAAGGCCGACAAGAAACGATTATGTGCATTTGAAATGTGGTGCTGGCGATGAATGCTACGGATACCTTGGACCCTAAGGCTAACTAATGAAGAGGTTCTAAGAAGAGCAGAAGAAACCATCAATCTGACAGAAACAATCAAAAAAAGAAGAAATAATTGGATAGGCCACCTACTCCGGCATTCACCATGGTGCAACACACTGCTTGAAGGGAAAATGGAAGGCAAGGCAGGAAGAGGACGACCAAGATCAGAGTTCTTTGATGACATCGGAGGAAGATGTCCGTACCACCTGATCAAACAGCGGGCTCAGGATAGAAGACCTTTGGACGAAGACATTCATGCTACCCACCAACCGCCAGGTTGAGGAGAGAAAGAAGAAGAAAAGCACTATGAAAGTCAAGGAGGTTAGATATCTAAGCTCCTTGACACTATAGCGCATTCTAGTAGAGAAATGAGGAACTTTGTGTTGGCGGAAAAATCCCGAGATTAATTTTGCATTATGAACACAGCCTACTGAATTCAAATGGGTTCTTTAACATGCCAACATCGTATGACATGCGTGTTGTAATTTTTGCCACCTTTCAAAAATCACTTACCATGGCCAGGAGCGAACCTGCAAGCTTGGGGTTGGTCGACAGACACGATAACCACTCACACACCGTGGCAATCATTACATTTTGTAAAAGGATTTCATTTTAATGATATTCCTACACACTGGTATTTGCAGGTGATGTGTTGATATGGAGAAACAGAAATAGAAGTGCAGGAGAAACTTAACTTTTGGAATGACAAGTTTAAAGAATTTGGACTAAAGATAAGTCAAACAAAAACAGTTGAAATGACTATCAACAGGAACGGCTCATGTTCCAACATCTTTCTAGAGGGAACTCGACTGCAATCCGTTTCTAACTTCAAGTACCTTGGGAGTGTTGTCTCAAAGGACAACTCTATGAAGCAAGAGATCCTTAACAAGTCCCCAAGAGCTTCTCTTTTTTTTTTTTTTTTTGTCATGCGAGAAATCTACTATGGAATGACAAAATACCCCTAGAAAGCAAAATTAAGCATGTTTCATACCTACTTCATTCCAATTCTCACCTATGGACTTGAAACATGCACCCTACTCGTTGTTTGAGTCTTCAGTCTTTTGACTGGTTTGATGCAGCTGTCCATGCCTTCCTGTCCTGAGCTAATCGTTTCATCTCTACATAGCTACCACACCCTACATCCAAGGCAATCTGTTTAACATATTCTAACCTTGGTCTACCCCTACAGTTCTTGTCCTCAACCCTTCCTTCCTAACTAAGCTTGCTATTCCTGGGTGTCTTAGTATGTGTCCTACCAACTTATCTCTTCTCTTCATTAGCAGTCGCCAGAAACATCTCTCCTCTCCCACTAGCCTCAATACCTCTTCGTTTGTAACCCTATCTACCCATCTGATCTTCATCATTATCCTGTAACACCACATTTCCAACGCTTCAATTCTCCTCTTTTCTGCTGCACCAATAGTCCCAAGTTTAACTTCCATAGAGCGCCACGCTCCTTCAAAAATTACTTCCTAATACCTAAATCTATATTCGATGTCAACAGATTCCTTTTTTGTAGAAATGCTTTCCTTGCCTGAGCTAACCTACTTTTTATATCCTCTTTGCTTCGTCCATCACTGGTTATTTTGCTTCCTAAGTAACAGAATTCTCCTACTTCCTTTAGCTTTTCACCTGCCAATTTTATGTCCATAGAGGTTTCTCATTTATTTCGGCTGCATTCCAATATTTTTGTTTTACATTTATTAATTTTCATCATGAATTGTTTCCTCAAGACGGAGTCCATACCATTCAAAAACTCATTCAAATCCTCAGGCGTGTCGGCCAAGGTGACGATGTCAACGGCAAATCTCAGAGTTGAAATTATTTCTCCTTGAATCTTCACTCCCACTTTAAATTTTTCTCCAATTTCCTTCATTGCTTGTTCAATGTAAAGATTGAAAAGTATGGGTGATAAGTTGCAGCCTTGCCTTACACCTTTCTGAATACCAGCTTCTCTCTCATATCCTTCAGCTCGAATGACTGCTGTCCGGTTTCTGTATAGATTGTAGATCACCCTCCTATCCCTGTACTTTATTCCAATCGTTTTCAGAATGTCAAACAATTTAGTCCAATCAACGCTATCAAAAGCCTTTTCTAAGTCTGCAAAAGCCATGAACGTTCTCTTATCTTTTCTTATTCTACCTTTCAAAATCTGCCTAAGACTTAGTACAGCTTCCCTTGTTCCTACATTTCTCCTGAAACCAAACTGGTCTTCACCCAACTCAGTTTCTATCTGGCTTTCAATCCTCTTGTAAATTATTCTAGTCAGGATCTTTGAAGCATGAGTAATCAAGCTGATTGTACGGTAATCTTCACATTCGTCAGCTCCTACTTTCTTCGGTATAGGGATGATAACATTCTACTCAACAAGGCTAATAGTAAAATCCAGGCAACAGAAATTAAATTCATCAGAACAATGAACCAGAGGACCAGGAAAGATAAGATTAGGAATTAAATTAACAGGCAGGAAGTTGGAATCAAAATGCCTGTCACTGAACTCCTAGGAAGACTCAGATTACAGTGGTTTGGACACGTCATGAGAATGGACAGAAATGGAACACCAAAAAATTATTTCGACAGAGAAGTGAGAGGGAGGAGACCGGTGGGAAGGCCAAGACACAGTGAAGTCTGAGGTCCACAAACGGAATGTGAAATGGGAACATGTAGAAGAACAGCAACTCTGCTCCGACCGAAAGAAATGGCGAGCGCTTGCAGACCACACCCGGGAAACTGGAGCTGGGAAATGATGATGATGATATTTGTGGTAGTTTAATTCAGCTGAAATGTTTTGTCCCTCAGTTAAATGTAACTACTGCTGAAGAACTCTGCTTACGTGAAATACAGAAAATTATAGGCATTTTGTCACGTTTTGGAAAGGAATGTATCGAAATCATTGATTAATAAGATAAAAATGTTGTATCATGAGAGTAAAAGCAGTGTACAAGTCGGAAGTGGTGACTCTGAAACATTCTATACAAATAAAGGCCTCAAGCAAGGAAGTGCATTATCACCATTAATATTTATTATACTGATGGATGAAATTATAAAACGTGCAAAACAGAGTATCAGTAATGATGAAGTGAATGCTTGGTATTTGCAGATGATGTGGTGATTTGGGGAAAGTCAAGTGAACATAAATGAGGTACGGTTAGAGAATGTAGAACAGTCTACTTATCTAGGTAGCACGATAAATGGAAGTAATGACATCAACATTGAAATGAATAACAAAGTAAAGGTACCACATTTTATCACCAAGTCAGAGAACTTTTATGGGATGACAAAGTACCCAAGAGAACGAAATTAATATTATAAAAACAGTATTTCATACCAATTGTAACATATGGACTGGAAACACTGGTAACGAATAAAATGCAAAATAGTAAGATACAAGCAGTAGAAATGAAATTTTTAAGAACTTCAGCTAATAAGACACGAAGGGATAGAATTCAAAATATTAAAATCAGAGAAGAGTTAAATATGGAACTGTTAAATTAGAAGATACAGAAAGCAAGAAACTCGCACCTATAGTAGGGATCCTAAGGAAACTTCGGTATCTTATTCCCCTAAACCTTGTAAAACAAATCTACTATTCACTTGTACATAGCAAGCTCCAATATTTAAATGTTATTTGGGCTCACTGCAGGAAATCCACACTGAATGATTTAATGACTATTCAGAATAGGGCTATTAGAAACATATTTAACCTTCCTTACTGCACTCCAGTAAAAGAGCTGTACAATCATTCTTATGGAACTAGGTATGCGAAGGATGTAGCCTTATATATCATTCACTCTTCTAAATACGGTAGAAATAGTTTCAAGTTCTCTGCATCACAGTCATATAATAAACTTCCTGATGAAGTAAAAAGTGCACCAACTTTGTCAGTATTTAAGAGGAAAACTATGAAAGAATTGTGGGAAAAATTCGATGCATCTTAATACATCAAATAAGTATAAACTTACAAATCCTAAGTGCTTATCATTTTAAGTATCAACTTTACTAATAGGCCTATGCCCTTAGTCATCAATTTGTGTTACCTTCAGAATTTTCTTCCTTGGTGTGTAAACGCTCATATTACTGTACAATTCCTCTGTACGAGCCTATTGCTCTTTGGAATTAATTGAATAAAATATCTAAAAAATATCTATCTAAAAAAAGGTTACGTTGGTTCGGACATGTAAAAAGAATGGGTGAAGAAAGAGTAGCAAGAAGGGAATTAGAAAGAGAAGTCAAGGCAAAGAGACTAGTTGGAAGACCGAGAAGAAGGTGGTTGGACCAAATTTAGAAGGACATTAGAGAAGCTGGATTGGATGTGGCAGAAGTGATGGAACAGGAAAATGGAAGGACCGAAAGGAGTGGAGGAGGCTTGTAAACCACACCTGGGTGACTGGAGTGGGACTTCGATGATGTTGCACTTCAGTGCATACAGTTTGCCGCATATTCTGTCGCTTGGAGATTTTACTGATAGGCGATTTAGAAAGTTGCAGGTATGCAATTAAATAGGGATAATGTAATTTGACCTGAAAAGAGATTTACATGTGAATAGTTATTATTGGCACAGATTACAAGGGGTGTGGGGGAAGTCGCAGCATGCATCAAGAATCGACAAGTCCCATTTTACTAGCCTATTTTTTCATGCCTATTTTCATTTATGAAAAATATAGGCTTATGAGATCACCTTTTATCCGTGTGTGTGTGTGTGTGTGTGTGTGTGTGTGTGTGTGTGTGTGTGTCCTTAATAAAATCTAAAGGGCTGAAGCGATTTCCATGAAACTTTGTAAGAACATACTACTACCTTGGCCATGCCTTTCAAATTTTGATACGTTTGACCAATTCAACATGGCTGCCACGCGAAATTCACTGGCATTCTATATATTCGCAATGGTAACAGATGTCGCCCTGAAATTTTGCACAGTAAAGTGTACTACTACAAGTTCACCTATATGACTTTCAAAAACCTGTTACGTACAAAACTAACATGGCAACCAAGCTAAGTTAAAACATTTTAATGGATTTTTCACACGATTTAACCATCTGAGCGCAGTGAAACTTAGTACAGTAAATTTATATAATTATTTTAATGCACTGGCATCTAATTTAATTCAATTGTTTTCATAACCTCAAGATGGCAGCTGTGTAAAATTTTAAAATTAGTTTTTATTTATTGTGTCCTAATCATGCGATTGAAATGAAAGTTTGAATAATGAACCTACTCAGTAATCTTCATATAATGGTACATAACTCTATGGCCTCAACAATCCAACATGGTGGCCATGCAAAATATTTAGATGGTTCTCAATATCTACGAATCTATTACAGTAATCAAACTGAAATGTTGTATATTGATAGAGGCTGTTAATATAAGGTCACCTATTGGACTTTTGAAAACCTGGTGAGCACAAAACCAACATGACAGCCAAACGAAATTAGAACATGTAAATGGAATTTACTCGAGATTTAATCATCCGAGCACAGTGACACTTGTTCGGTAAATGTTCATACAAAATTTAATCTACTGGCATCTAAATTCAATTGTTTTCATAACCCTAAGATGGCGGCTGTGCAAAATTTTAAAAATTGAGAGTTTATATCTTGTGTCCTAATCATCCTAACCCGAACCACGGGATAAACATTTCACTTGACATGCATTGACCAAGAATTGAATCCACCCAGTTCAACTTGGTGAGAGGCTAACACCTTGGCTGCTGTGCCACCATGCCCCCCAACCAAACTAAATGTTAGAAGTGCCCTCTTGTATTCCATAGTAACCAAAATCCAAACTGTCAGAACCAAATACTAAGCAGCTGTTGCTGCCTTGGTATACAGGTAGAAATAGACTGAAGGTTCAGAGTTCAATCCACATCTGTGAGCTGAAATGGGATGCACTCGCCCTTTTGTGTGAAAAGGTGGAATCTATTTCTATTTCAGCCATCCTAATAGTTTTGTTTCCCTATTCAGCACCAAGTTCAGCATTGCTTCCATTAATTGTCTCGTTCCTCCCTTTCACCTTTTCTATAATTTTGGTCAACTCTTAATCTCATCTGAGTCCTAGGGTGTCTTTCATTTTCCTCCTCCCTTTTCTTTTACATTTACTTTTGAGCTGCCATTAGTTATAGGAAACTGTAGAAGAATTTGCCATTTTATATCTTATTCAAGGAAGCAAACTTGAGGGCATTAAAGAGTAGGCAGGCATCGTACATCACATCTTAAGAATATTCATGACAGGATGGTCATAAAATGTATTAAAGAACTCTACCTTCTATTTAAAAAATAACAAAGAATGCATCTCCCATTCCATAATTTCAATTGAATGACGGCATTCAAAGCCTCCTTACTCATTCTCTGCATTGATTGCAAACGTTCAAGACAATGGTCAGGGCTGATAGAAGATGATCCTACTCTTAAACAACAATTAGCACCACCACAACCATCAAGGATATGGGATCGGTGGCCACTCAGCCATACGGTCTGGTTGCATAAAATGTGAACTTTGCTCTTTCCTGTGTGTTTTAATGCTGTTCGTTTTAAGTTCAGTGATTAAACATTAATGGCCTTATTGTTTGATAGTGACATAGCATAAATGGTAATGCTTTTCTCAGTTACTTCCACACAACTTGTAGAAGAATGTGTTGGCTAATGCTGTTCCTTCTTGTCCATGAGAAATGGTACAGCAGGGGCTTGTTTAGGACGATGGAGTGCGGAATATATAACCCCCTAAAGTAAACATTCGTTATAACTAGTGTTCAACCTACGGTATTCAATCGAAATTTAATGTTTTTCAGTCGGTCAACACGATTGTACCCAATCGAAGAGCTCGTTTCCAATACTCACTAAGTCAAAAATGATGATTTTTCAGGACAGACATTTTTTGAACTGGAGCCTATGACAATATTACTTCATTATGAAATAAAGAGACTTTTTCAAATTAATATGAAGAACAATGATAACGAACCAAAACCCTATTTTGAAGTTATTAACGTTAAAATGCCAATTTTCCAAAAGTAAACCAAGTCACTTAGACTTAGCAGAGTTTGGAAGACTTCACGGCCTGGCGGGAAACGGGAGCTTACTCGTACGCATGCGCATTAGACTTAGCAGAGTTTGGAAGACATCACAGCCTGACTTAGTACAGTTTCGGAAATAGATACACGTTACCCCGTGGGGGTTTGCCTGTTCCAGGTGGCGGATAGGGGGGCTCCCCGGACTTGTCCGGAGGGTTTGAGGGAAATAAAATACCTCTCGCGGACCAAAAACAGGCCCCTTGCCACGGTTATGGTGAAGCTACGTTAGGCCTAGCAAGCCAGTAGTGGATATGGAACTGCTTTTAAAATGGGAACAGGCTTCGGAAAGGGCAGATCTAAAGGAAACAGACCTAGCTATGGAAATGGACTACGAATTGGAACTCTGAACATAACGACATTGACGGAAAGAGTGGAGGAGATTGTAGATATGATGGAGAGGAGAAATTTTGATGTACTCGGACTAGCAGATACCAGATGGAGAGGGGAAGAAAGAAAAGAACTAAGAAATGGCTTGAAGCTATACTGGATAGGAAATGAGGAGGGGAAGAGAAATGGAGTGGGAATTGTGGTGAGAGAAGGGCTGAGGGAGGTAGTAAAGAGGGTAACTGATAGAATAATTAGAGCCAGAATCGCAGTGAAAGGTAGAAACCTGGACATTCTGCAAGTCTATGCACCACAGGCGGGATGCCCAGAAGGCGATAAGGACGAGTTTGAAGAAGAGTTACAGAAGCAGTTAGTAGGGAGAAACCTGATAGTCATGGGGGACCTAAATGCCCATGTCGGAACTGATAGAAGAGGTTTTGAGGAAGTGATTGGTGGTGAAGGATGGGGAAACAGGAATAAGGAAGGAGAGAGTTTGCTGGAATTGTGCAAGATAAATGGGCTAATGTGCGTCAGGCCTCGGCAGCCGGCACAGTTCATATCCTCGCCGCTAGATGGGGGCTTCATTCATTCCATTCCTGACCCGGTCGGAGACTGGAAGCAGGCTGTGGATTTTCATTTTCAAATGGGCTAATGGTTGGAAACACATGGTACGAGAAGAGAAAGAGCCATAAAATTACTTGGTACAGCGGGGATTGGACTAGGAAATCAGTGGTGGACTACATTCTATGCGGGAAGGAGACAAAGAAGAGTATCACGGATATAAGGGCAATACCTTCAGAAGCCCTGGACAGTGACCACCGTCTGCTGGTCGCCAAGGTGAGAGGACTGAAGGAAAAGAGGAGAACAGCGAACCAAGAAAGAAGCATAAGGACATGGAAGCTGAAGGAGGATGGAAATAAGAAGTTACAGGTATTAGTGAGGAACAAATTACCGAAGGATGATCCGAGAACAGGTGAAGAAGAATGAAATAGGTTCAGGGACGTGTTGGTAGAAGCAGCGGAAGTCGTGTGTGGCAGAACTAGTGGAAGGAAACACCATGGTGGAACCCCAGAACTAAGGAAGCTGTGAAAATGAAAAGAGAGAGAGAGAGAGTGTGTGTGAGTGTGTGTGTGTGTGTGTGTGTGCGCGCGTGTGCGGGGTTTTTTTTTTTTTTTTTTGCAGTGGGAGAATGTTGAAATCTTTAAACAAGGTCTACATGATTCTCTAGTATTTACATTTGCCATAATTCTAATCACCCTCTTTTGCATCATAAACGTGCTTAGTACATTTGGTGACATACCCCAAAATATGACCCCCATATCTTAAGTATGAATGGAAATAAGCAAAATAAGTATTTCTTATTGTGTGCATGCTTGTGCAAGTTTTCAAAATACGTAACGCAAATCTCATCAAGTTCAGTTTAGTATTCAGATATTGTATATGTTTATTCCATTTCAAGTCATGTTGTATCCATAGTCCTAAAAACTTTGTTTCTGATTTATTTTCTATTTGATGACCATTTAATGTTATATTGGGCATCGCAGGATTCCTATTCTGTATAGTGTGGAAATGTAGACATACTGTTTTTTTATAGTTTATTATGAGACGATTATCTTGAGACCATTTGGTTAACTCTTCTGTAACAGTCAGCAGACTGCTGTAAGACCTTTTAGTTTCACCTTTTATTACGAATGTTGTATCGTCCGCAAACAAAATTTCCTTATGAGAATCAACAATCTGTGTTATATCATTGATATATAGAAGAAAGAGTAATGGGCCCAAAACCGATCCCTGGGGTATTCCAAATTTAATAATACCCTCATTGCACAATGTTTCATTAAGTAATCTGGTTCCATCATCCTTGTCTCAAGCTTACTATTTGTTTATGCCTTGTTAAGTAGGACTCTATCCATTTATTAGCTAGGATTTTATGGTCAACAACATCAAATGCTTTCGATAAATCCAAGATTAGGCCAGTTACATGTTCCTTATTGTCAATTAATTTCAGTATACTATTACTACATTCATAAATTGCTGTATGTGGAGATTTTTCCGTTCTGAATCCATGTTGTGAGTCTGATAGTATTTTATTTTATACTATAAAGCTTATCAGTCTCTTATACATGATTTTTTCCTCAAGTTTTGCAATACCAGTTGGTAAGATAATAGGACGATTGTTATCCAATTCATCTTTTGAACCGTTTTTCTGCACTGGAATTACTTTTGATAACTTGAAAATATCCGGGTACGTTCCTGAGAGAATTGAACTGTTTAATTAAGTGTGTAAGTGGATTTATTATATTTTCTGCACATTTCTTTAAAATTGCATCAGGGATGACATCAGTACCAGCACAGAATTTATTTTTTAGCTCTTTTATAACTATGCTTACTTTTTCACTTGTGACATGATTTATAAATAAAGAATCACTGCATATATTTTATTATTAGAATTTAGTGTATTTACCTGTGATTTATTTAATAATTTTTGTGGAATTTCCTGAAAATAGTCATTAAAAGTGTTTACTATTTTCTCTGGATTATTAATCACATTATTATTGCAGGTCATTGTAATGTTTCTTTGTATTTGAGCAGATTTTCCAGTTTCTTTCCTTATCACGGACCACATAGCCCTGTTTTTATTATATGATTGGGATATAAAATTATCATTATGCATTTTCTTTGCTAGGATAGCGCTGCCTTGGGTTTTTGTGGGTATCTACTCACATAACCTAACGGCGGTACTGTTTGAGGATCCAACCAGCCTTCGGGCTGACTACCTAACAGACAGACAGTCTTATTACCTTAATATGCTAGTGTATTTTTTGTAGTATAAATTGAATTTAGGTGTTGTGTGGTGTTGTTTATATAATTTGTGTAGAAATTTCTTTCTTTGACATGAATTTATAATCCCTGTTGTTATCCAATTGCTAGCTTTGTTTAAAAGGGAATGCTGTTTCAAAATGGTGTTTTAGGGTACCTACTGTTAAATGCATTAAATTTATCATTTACATTTTCTAGTTTATAAATTTCTGACCATGTTCCCTTATTTAATAAGTCATTGAAATATGTAACATTTGTTTCAGTGATGACCTGCACTTTGATTTTATTCCATTTTCATTATTATTGATTTTTTCGGGTACTTCAAAACTCAGTATTTGCCCATGGTGGTCACTAAAACCCGGGAAGTAGACTTCTATTGAATGGTGATATTTATCTGTATTTATAAAAATTTGATCAGGAGTGGCTTAACTGAATTTTGTTATTCTTGTTGGGGTGTTGATTGTAGGTTTCAGTCCATAGGAAATTAGTAACTGTGTTAATAATTCACAATTTCTATCACATTTTAAGGAATCCACATTTACATCCCCACAAATTATTATATCGAAATTCACTTTGCTCATATTATTGAGTAACAATTCTAATTTATCTATAAATAAACGAAACTTTCCTGGCGGAGAACGTTATACACATACAGTTATTAACTTAAACTGCTGTACTTTTACGGCAGAGAATTCAAAATCCTGTTCCATAATTAGGTAATCATAAGCTGTTAACTGTTCATGATCTAAATTATTTCTTAAGAAGATACATGTACCACGATGAAAGTGATCTGGAGGGAGAAGAAAATGCCAGAGGACTGGAAAAGAGGGATAATAATACCCATATTTAAAAAGGGAAGTAGGGAGGAATGCAAGAACTACAGGGGAATTACACTCAAGTGCCACTGCGCCAAAATATTTGAGAAGTTACTGGAGAGAAGAATTCGGACAGAAGTTGAAGATGGGCTGAGGGAAGAACAGTATGGATTTAGGCCAGGAAGGTCAACAGTTGACCTCATCTTTGCTATGAGACAGCTACAAGAACACCATTATGAATATGGGAGAGATCTGGTGATGAGACAGTGGCAAGAGTGAAAGCAATGTACAAGGGAAGCAAAAGCTGAGTAAAGGTGGGAAGGGAGAGAACGGAATAGTTTCAACTAGAGAATGGTCTGAAACAAGGAAGTGCCCTCTCACCCTGTTATTTATAGTGGTGATGGATGAAATCATGTGAAAGCGAAAGCTGTGTAAAGGTGGGAAGGGAGAGAACGGAATAGTTTCAACTAGAGAATGGTCTGAAACAAGGAAGTGCCCTCTCACCCTGTTATTTATAGTGGTGATGGATGAAATCATATGAAAAGTGGTAAATAGCATTGGGGAAAGGAAAATGAAGGCAATGTTGTTTGCTGATGACCTTCTGGTATGGGCAGAGGATGAGGAAGAAGTACAAGAGCAATTGGATGAGTGGGAGAAGGTAGTGTTATCATATGGGGTAGTGTTATCTTATGGGATGAAGTTCTCAGCACAAAAGAGTGAAGTGGTCATCACAACAGAGAGGAAGAACAGACTGGATATGGGCATAACACTTGGTGGAAAGCAGTTGCAAAAAGTAGAATACTTCAAGTACTTGGGAAGCAAATTGAAGAAAAGGGAGGCAATAGGATGGAAATAAATGAAAGGGGAAGGTTGCAGATGGATTTTTCAAGAGTGTTAGGGGCTGATATGGAATAAAGATGTACCACAAAAATGTAAAGGAATCATCTGCAAGACCTACTTTGTGCCAATTTTGACGTATGGTTCAGAAACATGGGTGATGAAGGAAAGGGACAAGAGTAAAATTCGAGCAGTGGAGATGAAGTTCCAGAAGAGTAGGATAGGAGTAACAAGAATGGACAGAGTAAGGAATGAGAGAGTCAGAGAGATGGTAAGAGAGGAACAATTGCAAAATAGAATAGAGCGATCCAGGCTACAATGGTATGGACATGTGAGGAGGATGCGAGAGGAGAGGATACCGAAGAAGATGATTGGAATGGAAATGAAGGGAAGGAGGCCAAGGGACAGATGGACGAAGGGAGGAAAGAGGAGTGTGCTGGGACACAGTGAAAGACGAGAAATGGTGGATGGACAGGAAACGGTGGAGAGGCTGATGTTCCAAGCAGACCCGACCAGCAGTCGGAAAATGCTCAAGATGATGATGATCCTACGTTACAATTTACGATGACATAGTGAGTTCTGGAATAAAATAAGAGTAACATACATAGGTCTACACATTACGAACAAGATCCAAGGGATTTCTCAATTTCGTCCAAAACTGACTTAGTGAGTTTTGGAAACTAGCTCTTCAATTGTATTGGGTGTTTCCCTAATCCTGCAAAGAATATACGTATCAATTAGAAGAGTGTCGACTTGATCTCGCCTTGCGATGATGGAGTTTACTCCACGCAAGCTCATAGCAGCTGATTCTCGAAAAGAAATTATGTTCTTCTGTTATCTTTTAAAAATTTATATTGTAGTTGTTGTTGTTATTAATATTGTTGTTGTTCTACTAATACGACTGCTATTTGGGCAGAATGCCCAGGTGGTAAGTTCTACAAAAAAATGTTCTAATATTTTAACTGATATTTTAAAAATGCATTATCTGCCGAGTTTTCCATATTGGTATGAACAACTACTGAAGTGCATGTGAACAGCACAATAACTGCCTCCTCATTCCCAATCGTGCATGATCACATATTGCCACCTTTGACGAGTGTTTTGCAGTCAATAACTTAAATAGACTTCTTCTCTCAGCTTCCTTTCTTAATCTCAGGGTCTCCGAGATTGCACACCAGTTAATTAATTAGATCACTTCCTCACTCCACACCTCGCTTCTACTCCACCATTCCCAGACCATTTACCAATAGTGCTACCATGGGGAGGTCTCACTCTTTGCCTTTTCTTACTCCAACACTGATAATGTTTTAGTGTTTTTTTTATTTTTTTTATTTATATATATATATTAAAAGTAGAAAGAAGAATAGCTAGAACATGCTTAAATAAAAAATATCAGAAAGATGAACAGTGGCGGATAGTACCAAAATGAAGTGGTATACAGAGAACTGGAGCCCATCACTGATACTATTCGGAAGAAACGGATTAATTTTTTTGGTCACATCATGAGGACACCAGAAACCAGATTATCTAGAAAAATTGTAGAGAAACTTTGCAATATGAAACAACAAGTAGGATGGATTAAGGAAATTAGAGAAGATATGAAAGAATTAGAAATATCCTTGGATGACGTGCAAAACAAAAAAAATAAAAAACTGAAAGATATAAAAATAAGATTTCAAGCAAAAATAGACAAACGTCATACAGTAAAAAGGGTATTTACAGATTAGGAACACCTGAGAAGATCATAGCGAATGAAAAGCTACTGGGCAACTCGGAAAGAAAACTTACTGAAGAAGAGGACCAAGAAATGATCGACTGAAGTTGTCCAATGAGGCCGTAAAAGAAGAAGAATATTTTTTTTTATTTTTTCATCCTGTTCTTGTACGTTTTTATTGTCTCCTTGCCCCAGGAAGTTGTTTTTCCCTTTCTAGCTTTTTAATTGTTAGAATTAACATTTAGTATTGTCTGCTTGCACTAACTATTGTATAATACAGTACCTGTAAATTGTTTTTTCATTTTTCTAGCTTTCCTTGCAGAGTTGGAAGATTTTAGAATTGTTTACTCCATCAAAGGCATTGATAGGCTGATAAGATCTCATGGGCAAACACTGCACGACATCTTCGTCCTCAGGTCGGGAGCCTTCAGTCGCATACCAGATATTGTTGTGTGGCCAGGTAATAATAATATTATTAATATTATACTTTTGTTTTCTTCAGTTATTGGTGGAATTGTTGACATTATTGTACTAATCATTGATCTGGATTAATTGTTCAAACTTTGCAATTGTGCACCATCTACCACCATTCATTGAACGGCACGAAAGTCAGCTGTCCTCCCTCCTCGACTTTCTATTGAGCAAGCAAGCTGTGGAACTAGTAAACCACCAACCATGCACAATAGTTCAAATATCACAAATGGACCCTTTTACCAAAAAAAAGAGGATTAGAAATGAATGCAGTTGTCTTGTTGTTGCTGGGTTAGTTTATGAAACTTCTATAGAGCTAACAGCCCATCTCCTACCAAATGCCATTGAATGGAGGAGTGGGGTCCTGTTCTCTCACTCGAGGGGCTTGATAACCACTTGTTACTATCAAGATACTAACAATACATTTGTTTTATTAATGTTATCGAGCTCAGTACTTGAATGTGTAGGTGCGAGAAGAAGTCGGCGCTGAGCTCAGGCCTGTTGACAAAAATTGCTCCATTCGATCTCAATTTGATCATTTGATGTTTCCATGAACACTAAGGTAAGAATTACTGTATTAAGCCCCTAGATGTCAAAGGCTGTAAGTAAAATGCAAAATGGCAAAGCGTTCAGCCCAGACGACATACCAGCTGAAATCTGGAAGTTAACTTGGACAACGAGCACCTAAATTCTTACGGCAGTTTTCAACTGTATCCTTGATAACTTAATGGGTGCTTGCCTACAATCAGGCGAAACAGTACGACCATACCAATTTCCTATTTGGAAGGGTAAAGGAGATGTTAGTGAGTGTTCCAATTACCGCCCAATTCGCCTGCTCTGCCACACAATGAAAATCTATGAGCGTATTCTTGAGAGCTGAATATGCTGCATGATCCAAATCTCTCCAAAAGGGTTGGTACAACAGATGCAATCCTTACGGCAGGCCTACTCACAGAAAAACAGAGGGAAACGAACCAACTTGTATATCTGGCATTTCTGGATATCGAAAAGGCTTTCGACAGAGTGCCACATATGATCATATGGAGATCACTTCAGGTTCACAGGGTCCAGAAGCTTATGTCTAATGCATCCAGTCTCTCTACCACAACTTCACAAGTATGGTATGCTGTCCAGCTGGAGTTTCACCTAATTTCCCCATCAGTATTGGCGTTCATCAAGATTCTGCACTTTCGCCCCTTCTGTTAATTTTGTGCTTGGATGCAGCAACAGCCGACATAAAACCACCTCACCCATGGACAATCTTATACCATATGCTAATGAGTATTTCTCGCCGATCAAACTCTTGAGAATCTCGAGAATCGTACTCCGTGCTAAAGCATCACCTGGGCAAAAATTGTTTAAAACTCAACATAGGAAGAACTGAATATTCGCAATGTGGCACACAGGCCAATGGTACCATTAACATTGAAGACCATCAACTCAATAAAAGCACTTAGGATGGCGAAACCGTTCTTGACGCCGAACACAAGTAAATGCTGCATGGCTGAAATGGCGCCAAGTCACTGGAGTACTGTGCGACTAGAAAATACCTATCTACCTGATAGGAAAAGTTTACAAGGCCATGATAAGGCCAGTGGCACTCTACAGCACAGAATGTTGCCCAGTTTGAACCAAATACGAACAAGCCCTCCATGGAATGGAAATAAAAATGCTGCGTTGGTTCATGGGTGTTTCAAGGCTTGACCATGTCAGAAATTGGCCACTTAACAAAGGAAGCAAATGGAAGTTGACAACAATTAAAGGCAAAATGATGGAAGCACATCTTCTTCGCTAGAAGTGATGAGAACTTTGTGGTAAAAACGGTCGTCTGATATGATCCCAGGGGGCATCAACCCTATGGGCGCCCAAAGAAACAATGGATGGATTGAATCGGAGAAGACCTGGTATGCAGTCTCAAACCTGAAGATGGCCTTGACAGGAAGAAGTGGCGAACGACAAGCAAGCGGACCCTGTGCCAACGTGGGAAATACCTAGGAAAGAAGAAGTAAAATATGATCGTAAAAGCTGGACCATAAAAAGCAAGAAAAGAAACGCATTGTTGCATTGAAGCTAAGGTGCTGGCGAAGAATTTTACATATACCTTGGACAGCCAAAAAGACAAGCAAGTGGATTATTCAGAAAATCAATCCAGATCTGTTTTGAGGCATTTATTACCAGATTACAGTGTCATACTTTGAGCATTCTATCATGAGACAATCTGATTCCTTGGCAAAATGTGTAATGCTTGGGAAGATGGAGGGGACTCGGAGACGCTGGTAAGAAGCACTGAAGTGGATAGACTCCATCAAAGATGCAATGAATGTTTCACTGGAAGATTGGAAGGCTTTGTGGAAAATAGAAACATTGCTGCAGAGGTAGCCTCCCTCCCATGCACCTTTGCACTTTACATATTGCTGCTATCTTAAAAAAAAAAAAATTATTTTCATTGCCCAATTTAACTACTGGCTGAACCAATCGTCAGATTTCTGCTATACTTGAGTCTCACTTGCTGTCCTATTCAAGGAGTTGGTCGCTGATGTTACAAAATTCTCAGCTTAAGAATTTCAATATGGCAACCATCCATAAAATCAATAACTTTTACGTTTGAATAGATCAATACTTACCAAAATTACCATTCAAGAAGCTTCAAATGATAGACATAAATGGTGCAAGTTAGAAAATATTGAGTCTTACATGTATCCACCAACTTGACCATATAAAGTTTTAAAATGTTCGATTCTGCCGCATCATGTTAAGAGATGAATGTGAATTGTGCAATTACATGGGATTTGAGGCCCCCTCGTAACCCCTTTGCCCCTTTATATTACATAAATAATTTGTACCCTAGTTTGTTGACAAGGCTAACACTCTGGCGGACACATTTGAGAAAGCCTGCAAGCCAAATCATAAACCTTGTGAAGAAGACTTCGTTGAACAAGTCTTATTACAATCTTTGCGATGGCTTACAAGGCGACCTCCCACCGGGCTTTAGGTTCATCACTTCCACTGAACTGCTCAATCTTATTAAGAAGCTGAAAAATCATTGAGTGCCTGTTCCTGACTATATTTCAGTGAGTTTCCTGAGAAACATAACTAAAAATGCCCTCACTTGCTTCACAAAGCTATTAAATGCTATTTATAGGTTTAATAATTTCCCCCATGCCTAGAAAGAAAGTCTCCAAGGTAATAATGATAGGAAGTCCTAACACCGACGGCACCTTTCCTCAAAATTATAGGCCCTTGGCTTACTCTTCATCATCTCTAAGTTATTCGAGATGACACTACTTTCCAGGCTTAGTCTCCTTTGATGTCACCTTGAATGATGAGCAATTCGACTCCACTGTCCACCAAGTATTAAGAATAATAGAAATCACATGCGCTGTTTATGACAACCAAATGACAGGAGTGCTGGCCCCGTGGTGTTGGGGTAGCGCGCCTGCCTCTCATCCGGAGGCCCCGGGTTCGATCCCCGGCTCCGTCAGGGATTTTAAAACTGACGTGAGGGTTGGAACGGGGTGCACTCAGCCTCGTGAGGACAATTTAGTAGCTGTCTGACAGTGAGACAGCGCCCCGATCACGAATACCAAGATTAACGGCCGAGGGGACCAGACGCGCTGATCACGCGTCACCCCAATATCTGCAGGCCAAATAGCTGGGCAGCGGGCGCTTGGTCGGCCTTAGCCCGTCATGGGCTGGATAGTGCCAGGGGTTGTTTTTTTTTTTATATGACAGGAGTTTGCATCCTAGAAATCAATCGTGCTTTCGATAAGGTATGGCACAGCAGCCGCTATACAAAATGAAGCACAAAGGATTCCCAGAATACTTGCTTTCAGTAATAAATTTGTACCTTAGGAATAGATGATTCTATGTCCAAGTGGCGGACGCCCATTCCTCACAGAGAAGAATACGAGCAGGAGTACCTCAGGGTAGTGTTATAACCCCCTCCTTTTTCAACATTTGTGTCCCAGACATGCCCAAAACGGATAACACGAACTTTCACTTATATGCTGATGGCACAGCAATCTCGACCACTTCCTGTAGAAGACGCCCCACTTACTCTAGAACCCTGGCTAGATAAGTGGCACATCAAGATTAATGTTGTTAATTGTTCACGAAGAAATACAAGCACACCACTGTCCAGAATTTAACTTTCTTTGGTGAAGTGATCAGATAGCAGACAGCCACCAAGTATTTGGGAATCACGCTAGACCGCACACTAACTTTCTCTCAGGAAGTTACAGCGCATGCAAATTGAGCGAAAATAGTTCAAGTACAGCTTTGACCTCTAATAAGGTCCCAGAGCTCACTAGATGACTTCAGCAAACTCCTTACTTACAGAACCATTGTGCAGCCAATAATGGAAAATGCCAGTCTGGTCTGGGGTATGCCGCCCCCCTCTACAATAAACAAACTGCAGATTATTCATAATTAAGTACTGCGTACGATATCAAGAGCTGAGTGGTACATGCGTAATGCTCAACTACATGCTGATTACCAATTCTCCTTGATGCACATGTATCAAAAGTCGGGCAGCAAAACTGTACCACTCAACACCAAGATCAACCAATCCAATCACCAGGCCACCGGATGTCGCCATAAGCATCCCAGACCAACTGAAAAATTCTCCAGTGCCTTGTGCACTAGGTCACATTCTGGCCAATCAAGATGAAAGGTAATGAGCCAACACCCCACAATCAAATTCTGCCTGGTCTATCATATCAGATATAGCTCTAAGGCCTGGAGGCTGATAGGTTACTGACTTCACTGTGCGGGTCCTGCCTTCTTCTTAAATACATATTTCCGTGCCAATCACTCCAGTTGTTTTGACGCCAACACATAACAAACGGCAAGCTGAGAAAAATTAAACTGGGGTTATATTTGTTCATTGATAAATACGGTATAAAGTTTAGTTGAAATTTCAGAATGTTCAGACTGAAAGCTTGTTATTTACAGAGCTTGTGTATATATGTACATGGTGGCCACTACTCCTGGAAATCCTGGAAAACTCCTGGAAAATAACAAAAAATTTGTAAACTCCTGGAAGATAGCCACTGTTAATTAATTATAAAAATCAACGGACGAAGATGGGGTATTTTGTCAACCATGGATTAGGACCATATTTTTTCCACAAGCTCCGAAAATACCTGGAGGATTCCGCTGACTAAGTGACCATAGGCTTTGACGAAAGTCTGAACAAGGTCGTCCAAAGAATTCAAATGGATTTACAGGTCCGATATTGGAGTAAGGAGAACAATGAAGTTACTACAAGATACTTGATATCGGTTTTTCTAGATCATGGGACTGCCTTAGATCTCCTCGCGGCGTTTGAAAGTTCTTTGGGTGATACTTTGCTGAAGAACCTGTTGCAAGTCTCCATGGACGGGTCAAATGTAAACCTTAAATTCCTGAGGGAGCTGCTGTCCAGACTGACGGAATTTTGCCTGGAGCCACCCATTCCACTAGACTTGGGGTCGTGTGGACTGCACATGCTACATGGAGCATTCAAAACAGGTTTCGGCGTATCTGACTGGAAGCTAGTGCAGTTCCTCAGAGCCATTTACTACTTCTTCAAGAATTTTCCTGGGCGGCAAGCAAAGCTAGCATCATGCATCTCTGCTTTGAATGATCAGTCAGCAACATCGTCCTCAACAGGTGCAGGTAAACAGGGACTGACGAATACATTATAAATTCCTCTTAAACTCTGTGCAATGAGATATGTTGGAAAATGGCCCAGTTGCTAAGAGAGGTGCCAGTTTGTTACCTGCCCTAACAGCGTACGTGAAGAAGATGGAGACTGACAAAACTGTCCCTTCAAGCAAATGCTACAGGAAGTTTAAGCCATATCTAGCTGATCCTCTGCTGCCAGCAAAACTTGCGTTTTTTTTTTCGTCAATCTGTGATCATTCAGAACCTTTTCTTCGCGAGTTTCAGACTGATTCTCCGTTCACCCCGTTCCTTTATGGGGAATTGCTGAAGTTACTGCGAACATTTATGGATATGTTCATTAAGGAGGAAGTTCTGAACCAAACTAACATCCAGTCAATAGCAATCAAGTAGGAAGACAATTTGCTTTCTGTGAAGCAAATCCACCTGAGTTATGCCGTGAAAGAAGAGATCAACAAGTGCCGATCAAAGTTATCCACTAAAGATGTTTTGAATTTCCGCCAAGATTGTTGCTCAGCGTTGATTCCGATAGTCAAGAATCTTTTGGAGAAATTGTCTCTCAAACTTAAATTTACGCGAGCGGTTGCGTGCTTAGATCCCTCGGTGGTAGCATCTGATCCTGTCGTTTGTTTGAATCGCTTGTCACTGTGCCTAGGAGAGCTGGTCAGTAGACGGTGGCTTTCAGGTGCTAAGGCTGATGGGGTTGACAGTCAATTCAAGAGGTTCATCCGTCTCAGTCATGTGATCGTCACCATGATGTCATTTCGATGAAGCCAGATGCGATTGGATCATCACTGGATGAAACTCCTTGATGCTGAAGAGGAAGATTTTATTGAAGTCAAGAGCCTTGTGCAATTGATTTGCACGCTTTCTCATGGCAACGCCTTTCTTGAACGAGGCTTTTCCTTTAATCGGGAATGCATGGTTGAAAACCAATCGGAGCAAAGCCTTGTAGCCCAATGCCGATAAGATATCTGCTGTCTGTGGTATCCAAAAGTTCGAGATAACGAAGCCTGTCATACATGCTGTTAACAATTCTCATGCTAAGTATGTGGAATACCTGGATAGTGAAAAGAAGAAAAATCTAGCCATGAATAAGATGGAAAGAACGAAGAAGAGAGTTGCCGAAGAAACCAAAGAATTGAAAGATAAAAGAATGCGGTTGTTGGCGGAAGCCAACCGAGAGGCGGCATTGATTTGACGAACGAATCTCAAACCTCCAAAAATAGTACATGACGAAGAAACAAAATCTTCATTGATTTTTAATACTATATTTGATATTTTACCAAAGCTTCTGTTTATTTCTCATGCTTACTTGGCTTGTATCTAGCTGCCAGTATTGTAACAGTGAGATTATTTATTTGTATATGCTGTACTTAGTTCATAATATATTGTATATATGCATACCAAAAAAAAATATATATTATTACGTGCCACCCCCTAGTGGCACTTTTGTTAACTGGATTACGGTGGGGGTACAAAGCACAACACCAATTACTGCTTAAAGAAATAATTAACTTTATTGTGGCCAGAAAATTACACTAATCAGCAAATACAAGCAATTAGGAGCCTTCTCCAGTTTCCTCAAGTCTCTTCTTTATGCGCCCTTGGCCCCTTTCACATGCAACAGACCACAGAAGTTAATCCGTCCTAATGAGTCCGGTGGCCTTGGCAGAAGCTACCTGCCCCTCTTCCTCAGGTACAACAAATACAGTTACTTACGAGCACTTGATGTTCGCTGTTCACAAGCTGGGAGAAACAATGTCACAGGATTTCGTAACTCGCACAGCACTTCGTCACCACACTTCTGTCGCACAAGATAATCGCTCGCACTAGCTCGTAAAACACAACGACAACTGCTTCACGGGTCACTCTTATATAGCAGGCCGGTGACTCAATAAATGGTTCTAGATCCATCCAGAGTCCACGGCTTCTCGAGGTTTCCACCGCTGGTCTAGTCACGAATCTTCTGGACTATCCCTTTGTCTGTAGTAGCCCTGTTGCATAAGGCGCGCGCAATACAGGAGGCAAGCCACAGCCCAGCCCCTGGGGCAGTTGTGACTCAAGCGGCGAGCGATGACACAAACTCACAGCCGTAACACCACCCCCTTCCTAAAAAGGCTGATCGTCCCGATCAATCATTGGTCCGTCTGTGTCCCTCCGTAGGCTGCCAGGCGATCTCGATGCACGATCTTCATCTTCGCCCTCGGGCTCCGCTGGATCCTGTAGACGACATCGTTGATCCGTTTCACGACTCGGTACGGGCCCTCCCAGGACTTCTGCAGTTTGGGTGACAGGCCTTTCTTCCGTAATGGGTTGAAGAGCCAGACCAGGTCGTCCTCGTGGAATCCGCCGGCATCCGTCTGCTGGTCGTATCGGGTCTTCATTCTGTCGGTCTCGATCCGCAGTTTCCTCCTCGCGAACGCGTGCACGTCCTCCAGTTGGTCGACCAGTTCTTGACAATACTGGCTTACCGGGATCGGATCATTCCCAGGTCGGCCAAAGGCAAGATCGACAGGTAGACGGAGCTCCCTCCCAAACATGGCCCGGGCTGGTGTGCACCCGGTGGCTTCATGCACGGCGGCGCGGTAGGCCAGGAGAAATAGTGGAGGATGTTTGTCCCAATCCCTCTGGTGCTCGCTGACGACTATTCGAAGATGGTTCTCGATGGTGCGATTGAATCGCTCTACCATCCCGTCGGACTGAGGGTGTAGTGGCGTTGTCCTTGTCTTCCGGATTCCCAGCAGCTGGCATAGGTTCTGGAACACCTGCGACTCGAAGTTCCTCCCTTGGTCGGAGTGCAGCTCCAGGGGTACTCCGTACCGGCTGACGAATTCCTTCACCAGGGTCTCTGCAATCGTCGCGGCTTCTTGGTTAGGGAGCGCATACGCCTCCGGCCATTTGGTAAAGTAGTCGCTGACGACTAATATGTAGCGGTTCCCTGCCTCGCTTAACGGGAATGGTCCAGCAACATCGATGGCCACTCTCTCCATGGGGCCGCCCACGTTGTAGGTCTTCAGTGGACCCCGTCGTCTTCGTCCTGGGCCCTTGCTGGCTGCGCAATCGTGGCACCTCGCGCAGTGGTTCTCCACGTCTGTTCGGCATCCGATCCAGTAGAACCGCTCTCTCAGCTTCTCCAGGGTCTTCTTTATCCCTAGGTGTCCACCAGATGATCCTCCATGAACTTCCTTCAGGACTTCCTCCGCCATAGCCTTTGGAACGACGACTTGTTCCCGAGATATCTTTCCGTCGGTGCTCTCCCAGGTACGGCAGATGAGGCCATCCCTTACAATCAGCGAGTCCCACTGTGCCCAGTAGGACTCAAACTTTGGGCTGCAGTCACTCACAATGTTCCACCCGGGTCTGGGGACACAGGCCCTCTTCCATTCGGCTATCAGTCCCAGGTCATCATCTTCCGCTTGCGCCCGCGTGAAAGATTCGCGGCTCCAGCTCCCTTGAAGTTCCACGGTAGTCCTTCGGCACTGTATCCCGGTGTTCCCCTCCCTTCGGGCACAGAAGGTGCAGTTTTCTGGGCACGGTCTTCGTGACAGGGCGTCGGCGTTAGAATGCAGTTGGCCTTTCCTGTGCTGAATCTCAAAGTTATACTGTTGAAGCCTCTCTAACCACCGCGCGAGTTGACCCTCGGGCTGCTTGAAGTTCAGGAGCCACCGCAGGGATGCATGGTCGGTCCTGATGAGAAATTCTTGCCCGTACAGGTACTTGTGGAAGTGTTCAATGGTCTTCACGATGGCGAGCAGCTCCTTCCTGGTGACGCAGTAGTTCCTTTCTGGCTTTGACAAGGCCTTGCTGAAGTAGGCCACTACTCTCTCCTCGCCGTCCACTACCTGCGACAGGATTCCCCCTATGCCAAAGTCGCTGGCATCGGTATCGACGATGAACCTTGTTCCAGGTCTGGGGTAGGCCAGAATAGGCGCGGTGCACAGAGCCTGCTTGAGTTGCTCGAAGGCATTGTGGCATTCTGCTGTCCACGTGAAGAGTTGGTCCTTCTCAGTCAGTCGATGTAAAGGTTTGGCGATGTCGGCGAATCCTCTCACGAAGCGACGATAATAAGTGCAGAGTCCCAGGAAGCTTCGTAGTTGCGACTTGTCCTTCGGAACTGGCCACTCCCTCACAGCTGCGGTCTTCTCTGGGTCGGTGCGCACCCCTTCCTCGGAGACGATATGCCCAAGGTACTGGACCCGCTTCTGGAAGAGCTGACACTTCTTGGGGCTCAACTTCAGCTGGGCAGCCCGTAGCTTCAACAAGATCTCCTTCAGGTTGCTGTAGTGCTCCTCGAAGCTTCTCCCCAGAACGATGACGTCGTCTAGGTATACCAGGCAGGTCTTCCAGTGTAGTCCCCTCAAAATGGACTCCATTAGCCTTTCGAAGGTTGCAGGGGCGTTGCACAGACCGAATGGCATGACGGTGAACTGCCAGAGCCCGCTGCCCACAGAGAACGCCGTTTTCTCGCGGTCCTTAGGGTGGACCTCCACCTGCCAGTAGCCACTCTTCAAATCCAAGGTGGAGAACCATCTCGACCCTGATATGGTGTCCAGCGTGTCGTCGATCCGGGGTAGAGGGTAGCTGTCCTTCTTCGTGACATCGTTCACCCGCCTGTAGTCCACGCAGAACCTGGTGGAACCGTCCTTCTTCTTCACAAGCACGACCGGAGAACTCCAAGGACTATGTGATGGCTCGATCACCCCTTGATCCTTCATCTCTTCAACCATCCGGTCGACTTCGGCTTGCTTGGCGAGCGGGACACGTCGGAATGGGGCCCTAATCGGTGCGCTGTCCCCAACGTCGATTCTGTGCTGGACCAAGCTTGTCCTGCCGAAGTCTTTGCTTCCCACGGAGAAGACGTCCTGGAATTCGCGTAGCAGGTCCTGGAGTTGGCGTGATTGTTCCTCGTCTAAATGGTCATGGGATCCTTGGTACAGCTTCTGTAGTTCTTCTGGCAGTGTGCGTCTTCTTCGGTTGTCCGTCTGCAGGTGTCCGTCCGTCGTGTCGGTGATGCGGGCAATCCAGGTAACGGGCTCGCAGACTCCTAGGTTGGTGTCCCGGTGAACCGTAATGTCGTAGTCGTTCAGGTTGTACAGGCGGACGTACGGCCGAGGCGTCGTGTTGATGAGGGTCTTGGCAACTAGCAATCCTTTTGTCTGGATGTCCTCATATTTTGGCTCGATGACAGCCGCCACTCCCTCAGCAGTTCCGTCGACAATTACGGCGGCGCTGACCTCCGTCCTGGCAGGAACGATGACGTCTTCTCTCAGCCTTACTCGTCGTGCGGTGACTGCCTCGTGTGCGGGTTGCAAAGCAAGTTCCTCACCTCCGAAGTGCAGAGTGTTGGTACTCAGGTCCAAGATGATGTTGTTCTGGTCCAGGAAGTCCAGTCCGATGATCACTTCGTTTGATACGTCAGCCACAAGCACTGGATGCTTTATCACCCGTCGACCAATGACGAACTCCAGTGATGCTTCGCCATGTACCGGTGCGGTCTCTCCGGTCGCGGTTATTAGCTGGAGGTTCCTTTGTGTGGGTTGCACTCTCCACTTCGGGATCACAGTGGGATTGACGATGGTCCTCGATGCTCCCGTGTCGATCAGCATGGGCCAGCTCACTCCGTTGATGACTCCGTCGACCATCAGGCTGCTATTGTCCCTCCGTAACTTCGTCACACGCACTTCGACTGCCGGGGCTTGACGACTGTCACAAGCCAACCTTTGCCCCCCAAGGCTGGCTAATACTCGTTTCCCTGGGCGGCGCGGTCTTCAGACGACTGATTTCCCGTCGGATACCCTCGGCGGCGGCGATCACCGCAGTCCTTGCTCAGGTGGCCTTTCTTACCGCAGGCCCAGCAGGTCGGTAGTCCTCTACCAGGCCGCCTCTCCGGTTGTCTTCCGGCTGTGTCGTTGCTGGTAGTGGCGCGACTGTCGAAGAAACGGCTTAGCGCCTCCATCAATTCGTCGGCCAGGGGCTTGGTCTCGTTGGTTTTTACTGGTTCGTCGACGTCCACTTGACGCACCCGCGCGTGCATTCTAGATGCCTGTTTTGCCGTCTCGAACTCAAGTGCGTGGCTCAGCGCATCTGCCAGGGTCTTATTGCGCGCGAGTCGCAGTGCCTGTTGAGTGTCCGAGTCCCGTAGCCCGTCGGTGAAGGTCTGCGTCGCAATCTGTTCCAGAAAGTCGGCCGGCGCTGTTGGATAGGCGAGCCTTACGAGGCGTGCGATGTCCATCTCGAACTCCTGCAGGGTTTCCGCGTTCTTCTGTACCCGGGTCCGGAGCTGCATCTGGTAGGCCTGCTGAAGATGGCTATCTCCATATCGGGACTCCATATGGGCGATCAGTGAAGCGTAGTCCTGGGATCCAGTCGGGATGGCCTGAAGGACGTTAAGGGCGTCGCCTCTCAGCGCTACAGTGAGAGCTGTAGCCTTTTCTGCGTTGTTCCAGTTATTTATGGAACAGGCTGCCTCGAACTGACGTAAGTAGGTGCTCCACGGGACCTTTCCGTCGAAGGTTGGGGGCGTCACTCTGCTATGTCCCGTTCCTGATATTCCCGGTGTAACGGTGGGCGGGCGTTGGCGCAGCTCGGCAACTTCCTCTCGTAGAGCGTTGAATTCCTCTTCCACCCCCGTCAGTGGGCGTTGGCGCAGCTCGGCAACTTCCTTTTGTAAGGCGTTGAATTTCTCCTCCACCCCCATCAGCGGGCGTTGGCGCAGCTCGGCAACTTCCACTTGTAAGGCGTCGAACTTCTTTTCCACTGCTGCGACTTCCTCACGTAGGCCCTGTTCTAATTTCCTTTGGCTCTCCTCTAGTTTCGTCAGCAGGCACTCTTCCAGATTTTTCTGGCCATCCAGAAATTTGGCGGTTAGGTCCTCTGCTAACTTATTCTGGCTGTCCTTCAGGTCCTCTGCTAACTTCTTCTGGCCATCCTCCATCTTCTTCTGGCCGTCCTCCATCTTCTTCAGGTCCTCCGCTAACTTATTTTGACCGTCTTCCATCTTCTTCTGGCCGTCTTCTAATTTGGCAGTTAGGTCCTTGGTTAAATTCTTCTGGCCGTCTTCTAATTTGGTTTCCATGCCATTTAACTTTTCTAGCAATGCTGCCAATTTCTCCTCCATTTTAGTTGTTTGTCTTGTAAAGGGCATGCACTCACAGGAAAATTAGAGAAAATGACCTGCTCGGGTTTTGAAACCAGGACCGTCAGGTGTTGTGCTTGAGTTCGTAATCCGGCTTCTGACACCAGTTATTACGTGCCACCCCCTAGTGGCACTTTTGTTAACTGGATTACGGTGGGGGTACAAAGCACAACACCAATTACTGCTTAAAGAAATAATTAACTTTATTGTGGCCAGAAAATTACACTAATCAGCAAATACAAGCAATTAGGAGCCTTCTCCAGTTTCCTCAAGTCTCTTCCTTATGCGCCCTTGGCCCCTTTCACATGCAACAGACCACAGAAGTTAATCCGTCCTAATGAGTCCGGTGGCCTTGGCAGAAGCTACCTGCCCCTCTTCCTCAGGTACAACAAATACAGTTACTTACGAGCACTTGATGTTCGCTGTTCACAAGCTGGGAGAAACAATGTCACAGGATTTCGTAACTCGCACAGCACTTCGTCACCACACTTCTGTCGCACAAGATAATCGCTCGCACTAGCTCGTAAAACACAACGACAACTGCTTCACGGGTCACTCTTATATAGCAGGCCGGTGACTCAATAAATGGTTCTAGATCCATCCAGAGTCCACGGCTTCTCGAGGTTTCCACCGCTGGTCTAGTCACGAATCTTCTGGACTATCCCTTTGTCTGTAGTAGCCCTGTTGCATAAGGCGCGCGCAATACAGGAGGCAAGCCACAGCCCAGCCCCTGGGGCAGTTGTGACTCAAGCGGCGAGCGATGACACAAACTCACAGCCGTAACAATATTACATTCGATACTGTTTATTTAATTTTATATGTAAACGTCTTGTGTGCTGAAGTTTTTTAAATTAAAATAATTTTACATACAATTTGCTTCTCTCCATCACATCTGCAATCTCTCCACCTTTCCTGTCAATGTCTGAATGTTTAATGTCCCAACTCGTAGTCCATTAGCATATCCGGGTCGTCGTCGTTTGCATCCGGCCTTTCCGAGGCCTGTTCCTGTTTTGAAAGCAAATATAATATCCACTACTGGCTTGCTAGGCCTATCGTAGCTTCACCAGAGCCACGTCAGCCGTCACTTTTCAGGGTACCCATAGGGCCTTCACAGCTACCGTAGCGATCCCGGGGCACACGAAGTCCCCACTGTACTTCACCCCTACAGGCAATCCCCTACTTCATGCCGTTGCCCAACAGCAGTTGAATGGTCAGAGCATCATTGTCATGGGAGATTTGAATGCACATGTAGGAAGTGAAAGGCAAGGATATGAAAATGTAATGGGAGCAGAAGGATGGGGCAGCGGGAATTAGGAAGGGTGAAAGTTGCTGGATTTTTGCAAGAGAAACGGTTTAGTGGTAGGCAACTCCTGGTTCCGGAAGAAAGAAAGCCACAAGGTAACGTGGTTCAGCAGTGATTTAACAATGAAATCTTTGGTAGATTACATGCTGTACGACTGGGAAATGAAGAGAAGTGTCAGAGATATAAAGGTAATACCATCCGAGGCCTTAGATAGCGACCACAGAATACTTGTAATGAACCTGGGAGTTGTTAAGGATAGCAAGAGGACAGAGTACCAGGAAAGGAGAATCAAAGTATGGAAACTGAAGGAAAAGGAAGACGAGGAAGAATTCCAGAAGATAATAAGGGAAAGGATGCCAACAGACAATCCTAAAACAGGGGAAGAGGAATGGAAGCAATTCAAAAACACAATGGTGGAAGCTGCAGTGGCAGTATGTGGAAGAACAAGCAACAGAAAGCGGTGTAAGGAGACACCAAGGTGGAATGAGAGAGTAAAAGAAGCTGTGGGAAGGAAGAACAAGGCTTTCAGAGTGTGGTTCCAGGAAAGAACTGATCTGGCAAGGGAAGATTGTAAGATAAAGAAGAAAGAAGCAAACAAGATTGTCGCAGAGGAGAGGAAGAAGTGGATGGTAAAGTGGACAGAGATGATCGAGGAAGACAGCAGAGGAAATAAGAAAGTACTTTATGGGATGGTCAAAAGTAAGAGAAGAGGTCTGCGAGAGGATGTGATAATGATGGACACATACGGAAATGAGCCACAACAAAGAGACACTCAAGACAGTGTGGAAAGAGTGCCTTGAGGATTTGCTGAATCCAAATGGTCATAGGGAGGAATACAACGTATTGGAAGATGGAGAAGACAACACAGGAATGGAAAAGGACCTGACTTGGAGAGAACTGGAAATGGCTATAGACAAGATGAAAGGAGGAAGGGCACCGGGTGTGGACGAAGTGAGTGTTGAAATGGTGAAGGCAGCAGGGGAGGTTGGGAAACAGTGGCTGTACCATGTGATGAGGGTGGTATGGAAGGAGAAAAGGACCCCAGAAGATTGGAAGAAAGGATTAATTGTCCCAATACTTAAGAAAGGAAGCAGAAAAGAGTGCAGAAATTACAGGGGAGTCACACTCATACCACTCTGTGCCAAGATATATGAAATGATATTAGAAAGTAGAATATGAGCCAAAGTGGAGAGAGAATTGAGAGAGGAGCAGTATGGATTCAGACCTGGGAGATCAACAGTGGATCTCATATTTTCAGTGAGACAGCTCCAGGAACACCACTGCGAATTTGGAGAGGATCTGTTGATGGCCTTCCTGAACATCAAAAAGGACTATGATAGTGTGTGTAGGGAGAAGGTTTGGGAAGCAATGGAAAACATGGGAGTGAAAAAAGGGACTGTAGGCAGAGTGAAGGAGATGTATTGTGGAAGTGTGAGTTGTGTGAAAGTTGGAGGGGAAAGAACAGACTGGTTCAGACAAATGAGTGGCCTGAAACAGGGTAGTGCACTGTCTTCTCTCTATTGTGGTTATGGACGAGGTATTGACACGGGTAGCAGGAAAGATAGGAGAAGATAAGATGAAAGCAATGGTGTTTGCAGATGATCTCATGGTCTGGGGAAACAAGGAGGAGGAAATTCAGGAGCAACTGAAGGTTTGGGAAGAAACAGTGGGAGAGTACGGATGGAAGTTCAACATCAGTAAATGTGAGATCCTGTTAACGACCAGGAAAAAGGACAGACCAATGAGTGGGATAACACTTGGAGGTGGACAACTGAAGAAGGTGGAAAGTCTCAAGTACTTGGGAAATATAGTGGAGGGAAATGGGAGAAACGACTGAGAGATTACGGAATGTGGCAGACAGGCAGAAGCATTTCTGAGAAGCATCAGGAGCTTAGTATGGAATAAAGATGTCCCACAAAAAAGCAAAGAAGTGTTATACAGAAGCTACTACATCCCGATACTGACCTATGCTTCAGAAACTTGGATAATGAAGAAAAGAGACGTAAGCGAAGTAGGATCGGAGTAACAAGAAGAGACAGGGTGAGGAATGAAAAGGTCAGGGAAATAGTGAGAGGAACCCATGCAAGGTAGGATTGAGACATCAAGACTGAGGTGGTATGGACACTTAAAGAGAATGGAAGAGAAGAAGATTCCCAAGAGGATACATGAGATGCAGATGCAGAGGAAACTACCAAGGGGAAGACCAAGAGAGAGATGGCTGAAAGGAGTGGAGGAATGTGTCAGTCAAGAAGAGAGGCGAGGACTGGACGAGAGTGACAGTGGAGAGGTGGTGGGAAGAAAGGACTAAGTGGCGAGGCTTATGTTCCAAACAGATCCAGCCTGGGGCTGGAAACTGTACAAGATGATGATGATGACAATTTGCTTATTTTTAACCGGAAATTTACACTCTGTGTTTTATCTTAAATCATACTCCCGCTGCGGTTTTGGGTCAGCACTCTATCGTTAACTAAAGTAATTTCCTCAGGCTACCCGTTTCTGTCTGGGAGAACATATTGAGTATAGACAACTTCACCGCAATAAGATTGCAGGTGGCATTCTTTTCTCTTTTTTTTTTTTTTAAGCGGATATTTGAGTCACAATGGATTTTTCAAAACAACAATTACATGATTTGTGTGTAGGCTTGCGTATCAATAACGCAATCACCACTAAGTTTTGTCAACATCTGTATAAGTAAACCAAACACAACTGCTTTTTTGTCTACAGGAACTATGTCCCCATTTGCAAAGAAATCTGTCTGTCAAGACTGGTACTGTCCCTCATCTCGAGTTGGAACCAAGGCCAAGATTAGAATGTCCATTTAATTGAGATGCATTGTACCATTCCCTTGGAAAGCACTTAAAAATCTATTCAGCATATCAGTGTTGGGATATTGAACCAGGTGTTAAATGTTGACCAAAGCTGGAGCCCCTGTAAGAGTTGAGCTACACAGTGCAATTTGCTATTTCTTTCACCAGGCCCCTCATATTTTAGTACTACTGTACTGCATTTATGGAAGCCATGCAAAATACATTAACAGAATATAATTGATTCTGATTGGTAGAAGCCCGATTTTCCCATCCATGAGCTGTTCAGATGATCAGGAAGGCAATGGGGTTGTCGAATGAATGTCGATCTCAGATTTGTGCCCTCAAGCGTGGCTTAACTCTTAAAATATAGTGTGACTAACCACAACCAGTTTGCAGTGACATGTTTGCCTATACGTATACCTAATGCTCTTGTATTCTCTTCACTGCTTTACTGACAAAAGCCACTGGCATGTTATAATAATAAGCAGCAAATTTGAATTGAGCATTCTGATGATACTGGTTATTTGTTATTTATAACAAGCAGGCTATGTTTCTAATGTTTAGAGAACCATGGGTCGGTGGTGAAGCTGGTCCAGCTGGCCAACAGACATAACGTGGTGATCATACCGTTTGGTGGAGGAACAAGTGTGTCTGGTGCAGTGACTTGTCCAACCAATGAGCTGCGACCAATTCTTTCCCTGGATACATCTCAGATGGTATTAATAACTAATTATATTCCTCCTAAACACTGAGAATCTTTATGTACCGTATTGGGGATCTTTATGCTAGTCCTCCTGAGAAAGAAAAATATTATTACCTAGTATACAAATTTTGGCAGATGACCTCACTGTTCCACCCCTTAAATCATCATTGGTATACAAATGTTTCAATTTTAGAAGTCAAGTTTATAATCATTGTTATTTCCTTGTTTGAGCAGACCTATGTGGCCAAGAACTAGAATCAATAATAGCAGACTTTCGTAGCAATATTTCAAAATTGGCTTGCAATAGATTCATTCAGTTGTTTGTCCAAACAAGACAATTTTCAAAAAAATAGCTGTCAGATTTCATGGTTATTACTGACATCTAAATTGCCCTATGACACAAACCGCTATAGAAATGAGACAATAAGAGAGAATGCTTCATAGCCCGAAGAAAGAAATTGTTGATTGAAAACTCCGACTTAGTTGTTTTCATCCAGTGAAAAAAAAATTGTGGTTATTCCGAATTGTACACCAACCAACTCGGAAACTTGAGTGCCTTCTACAAGTTTTGCATGCCTGCACTAAGTACAGTTTGTGAGAAATAACTCTGTCTTGTCATAATGCATTTTATTTAATTGCTTTTATAGAGGTGTTGGAAATAAATTGTTACATCTCTCAGTCTTGGATGTAATATATCCGTTCATCATTGGCCACATTATTCATGTTTTCTTTATTGTCTTGCAGTGGTGTAATGTTGCTTCAATCTTGGAGGCTCCATCCGTGAATAAATTAGCTGAGCTAAAGATTAGCTAAAGATGCAGACCACGGTCGTCCTTTCTTAGCAACGTACACTTTACACCTTCATTTAACACATTTGATTTAAATATCTAATGTGAATAAAAGTCCTAGTTCAGAATGATTACTTTTTCATAAATTTCTGGAAATTTAAAAGAAATAGAGAAGTTGTTGTAGTGACGCCTTTACATTTTGATATTTTCATTAATCCATGAATACTCCAAAAAATTACTTTGAACTGTTCTACTCTGTCTACCCACTCATATTGTGTTGATGAAATGAGTCCTCCTTTGGAAATCATGGATATCCAGTCTTGTGATTGTTGCGGAACACCGAGTTGCTTTGAAGATCCCTACGTTTTGTCGATTGACCGGCACTAATCGTCTTCAATCAGTAGATGGAGTCCATGTCCTTTATGACAAGGTGAAGATTATTTTGCAGAGGCATCATCAGTAACGTACAATTCAGTGGTAACAAACTTCATCAAATTGTTATCGGTTCGATTTTCCAGTGAAGTCGAAGGTTGGCCATGCTCTTCAATGACTGAAGTGGTGGCCAGAGGAACTCCGCTTGCATTCACAGTAAGAATAAACAACCTCATTCTGTTTTATACTTCGAATGGGGTAGGATTGTTAGTTAGTTATTGTGGTTCTAAGGGGCGGAACAGCATGGTCATCTGCCCCTATAGGGGGTAGGATTTTTTTTTAACACAATGCGGACGGGACCCGAGTTGACTCGTGTTTCGCTAGCCGAACGTTGGTGGCGGGACCCGAGTGAACTCGTGTTCACAGAATACGTACATTCTATGACATCTAACGGAACGTTCTGGAACTAATTATTGCTCAAGGTTGTTTGAACTTCCGTGCTGGATGGTTTGGGTATTCTTTGCTGCTATTTCCCGCTATTTTGCGGTTCATTTGTTTCGTTTCCCAACCTCTTGTTTACATGGTATAATGAGCCATGTGGTGGGTAACATGGCGCTTCCCAGACTGGCCGTGAGTTTAGATGCAGACGAGATTTTTAACGAATTATATACGGATAAGTATTCAGATTGCCCCTGTGACGTTGAAGATCGCGAGTTCGATTTTGAAAGCTCATCAGACGAAAGTGTCTCGGGTGACAATGATGATATACGCCCTCCCAAAACAACGTGATTAGCGGTGGTCGAGAGTGAGGCTGAAAGTGATATAGTGAGTGTAAATGTAAGTGATATTTCTATTTCTACTAATGAATGGGTTGAAAATAGTAGTGCACCGACTTTAGAAGATTCCCTGGAGTTCCTGGCATAACGGTAAGACCCGATAATCCTCAAAACATTGACAAAGTAGTAGGCCTAATTTTCGGAGATGATTTTTTTGAACATGTTGCCGAGCATACGAACTTGTATCACCAGCAAACAGCTTCATCACACAAATTGTCCCCTAAAAGCTTGAAGGGGACTGATGTAACCAGTAGTAAAATGCGCAAATTTTTTGCATTGTTTATATTGATGGCACAGGTACGAAAGTCATGTTGGAAAGACTACTGGTCAAGTGATCCTCTAATTGAAACTCCCATATACACCAAATAAATGAGCAGAAATAGATTCGAGCAGATCCTCACATTCCTTTATTTCAGTGACAACAGTCAGGCCACAATCAGTACAAGGTTAGTAAAGCTAGGCCCATTTGTTTATGTGCATGCGCTGTAGCACTAAGTTACTCAGAAAATGGCCGGCCACAGGGGTTGAGCAGCGTGATGAGCACCCGGTCAGCAATGTGTTAATATACCAAATCTACAGAATCGAGAAAACAAATTTCCAAACAATCTTGATTCATTCTCCAAGTAAGGTAGTAAGTTACACCACAGGCCTTCATATCCGCATTAAGTTCCAGGAGAGACATGATTGATACTGTAAACCCGTTCCGAAAGGAGAGAATATGTTTTCTATTTAGGAATCGCATAGCCAAACACTCTTCTAAAGATCTCTTGAAGGTGTTTCCCTAACTGGAAGTGCCACCACTTCGTAGAAGGAAACTTAAAGAAGCTTTGAAGCCATTTTTTAGTGTTGCCTTATTAACCATATCGCGAATTGAGGACATCAAATACATAATAAGTTCAATGAAAATACTTTTAGTTGTTTGATTTAGGGGCTTTGCATCATCGTGGTCATTTAGCGTCGTGTACTTGGGTGTGTGTATTTGTAATTCAGATGATGGAGAAGGAGGTGGCCATGGCCTTAAATTAGGAACCATCCTGGTGTTTGGCTGGAGTAGATGTGGGAAACCACGTTTAACCACTTCCAAGATGGCTGAGATAGGAATCGTACCCTCCTATTGCCTCATGAAGCTGAGAGTACCCCGTTCAATCCCTCAGGCCAGAATTCAAATTTCTTGGCAGAGCCGGTAATCATAACCGGACCTACGGGCCGACAGTCAAGAAAGTTAACATCTATACCTCGAGTTCGTCAACATATATTTCAATGCCTTTGCGTGCGCCAAGAGAAAAGTTGAGCTGCTAATCGGACGGTGGAGCTCATCCAATCACGTTTAGATGGCTTCCGTAGGGTGGTGGTATTTGGACAGCTCTCCTCCCTGTTCCATAAGCTCAACCACAGTCTCATCAGGCAATACCACTCCCTTGTCTATGAAATGGTTTATTAGCAGCTTCTTTAGGTGGGGTATATCGTAAAAGACCCAAATCGTTGTGCTAAGATCAGACGTGTTTGTGAAATAAGACTGGGATGTTCTCACATTGAACTCCTTCAATACCTTGGCATTCTTAACTCCCATATCCCAAGTGTCTGCCATGATCTTCATTCCAATTTCTTCGACCTTGTTCGTTCGCAGTCCTCTGGTAATAAATGTGTAGAACAAACTCTGGCAGTTCTAACATCGGCACTATCTTTTCGTTCGCATCTTAAAATCCACTGCCTTCGGACTTCCCTATCGTTAGGAAAAGAGTGGTAAACAACTTCAGAATTTCTAGTCATTGTTTCTGCACTCGGAAACGGCACAGTTACTGTGGCTACCCGCTTTTAAATTTGCATTATTTCACATCAAATCATCCAACTGCAACACAAAGCAAGTTTTCTACTTCAGGCTCAATGGCTTGTCTGCGAAGTGATGTCAGCGTAGAGGGTGCCTCCTGGCGACTGCAGGGGGAACTGCGATAGCGGCCTACCTGATAGTATTCTAGTTACCTTGAGTCCAACCTATGTAAGTTATAATTTCATGAATTTATTCTTATTGTGTTGTCTTAAGTCCTATGTGAGGGGGGGGGGAAACAATTTTAAAATAATGATACGGATGGAATGAATCGATGAGAATGATATAATTTAAGATAATGGGGGGGGGGGGGGGGGCGTACTTCTGTACCACAGTACAACAAACAACAGGCTGAAAACAACACAATTCAATTATCAAATGTTTTTGTTTAAATTTAGATGCTTGACAGCGAGGTATCCAGGATTATTAATAGATAGAGGAGCTCGCAGGAGAAAGAAGTTACGTACTAAGGAATCAAACAGAACAATCTGGGAGTTTAATAATTCATATATCAATGATGCATGCTTCTAGAAACGGGCCTAGAGTAAAATAATTGAAAACACGAGTGTATCCGGACCTACCAACCTTAACGTGAGAAAATCTCTAACCATCAACACAGCACTCTCAGCACACTCAACCAATACGTACAATATGCATGTCCAGCCACACAGGCTGCCTTGGACCTGTACAATCCAAAAAGCATAAAGCCTACAGCAACACCTACTCTAAACAAAACAACTAGAGCTGGAACTAGCACTGCCAGAACCGACAGTCTCGTCAAGAAAACGCACACTCCTGCTTTCAATAACTTGACGTAAGACCACTTCTTTTGGAGTAACAAAAGATCTAAGATTCCCATTCGACTGTGCATATTAACATACCGTAAGACCCTCTTATGGTATGTCAATATCACGTACGAATTAAGAATCGATAATTGATCAACCCTATCGGTGCAGAGAGAGACTATCATTCACGGGCATTGAACATACAATAAGACATTCCAATGAGACCAACTGAGCATTACTCCCTACTAAAACGATAGTCTCCCAGTTATATATATATACGCTGCAGACAGGCCAACAAGGACCACGCAAATATCACTTCTTTATAGGTCTAGTTTCCTTCTTTCTCTTCCAGAAGTCTTTCATCCTGGTCGACTGCGCAGCTCTTCTTTCAGCAGTCCATTCTCCTCTGTTGAGATTCTTCTTCTCCCTGGCAAGAATTTTGAGGCCAATTTTTTTTTTCTGTACTCTATTCAATTTAGACAATCTTCTTCAGTAATTTTGAATTTTGAAGTTCTTCTTTCATTTGTTTTACATAGCCTCCTTGCCCTTTATAGTTCCATATTTTATCAAAAATTTGTTTGTTTAACCTTGAGCAATCCATGCGGACCATATGTCCGTAGAACTGAAGTTATTAGAATAAGATTTTCCCTCCTGCACGAATAAAACTAAATAGCACGAGGAACGGAATTGGGAATTGGGATGGATCTGCACTCCTTCAAAAACTAACACTAAACCTACATCAGAGTCGTGCTGACCAAAGAAAACCATCTCTCTCAGCACACTCAGCCACCCTGGCTGCTTTGGACTTGTACAATCCAAAAAGCATGAAGTCTTCCGTACAGTCCACATATGCCACTACAGACACACCTAGGTCTGATGCTTACACCTAACTTAACCTAAGGTTACCATGACTCATGACTTACGGGGCCCCAAGCATAAGTACTACGGGATTTAAAACACGGTAGGAGTGCAATCCCGGGTCCAAATTCCTATTCATCCTCCTCCCAAAAACGATCAGATAATTACAGTATTAACAATACTTGTGACCTCCAATTACAATTACCATATCCACAAGGCAAGCAAAAGGATACCAACGACACATTCCAACGACAAGCAAATATAAAATCGCGTCCTCCCTACCCTAAATATAGCATCTTAAGATTGACAAAATGCAGTTAACAATTCAAACAATATCTACACTCGCTGCAATTGAATTTGACAGAACGAAGTTAAGTGGAGTGTCTCTCTCGTTCCTAATTTATGTAACGTAGTTGGGGACAGGCCGCAGGTTGTTCGCGTAATGCCCTCAGTATTCCTAATCTAAGCGGAAACATTGAAGTTCTTCAGGTCGAAAGCACGTCTATTCTAATACCTCGGGAGGTGTTCTTCAAGCACTAATTCACTTCTTGTAGGCTCACATCACAAATGTATCAAAGCAGCTCACTTATCTGGATTTACAGATGTTGAAGTCCTCAGCCAGGAACTTCAAGTGTTCTCCGCCACTGGAGAGGCGTTGCTTCCATGTAATAGCAACTTGTCAAATTTACTCATATAAATATAGATTTTAGCACGGGGGCCAAAAGACGGACTTAACTCGGCTCGTAAAAGCATGTTTACACACATGGATTACTTGCAATTCATGAATTAGGTCGGCTTCCTTGTCCTGGAGATAAGCACATGTTGCTCCCTCCAAGGGTGCTTGTTCAAGACAACAATGCAATCCTTGTTACGCGTTGCGTGTTCAAAAACCCTGGGAGCGAGTTCAATCTAGCCTGTTTTAGGCAGTTCGAAGGTGGATGACTTGAAGTCAATAAGAAATGTCTAGACCAGGGAGCAGTAATAGTTTGGTCATGGAACTCACACTGGAGGCACGACATCAATAACGTATCTACTTAGCTTCTCCAATAGCTATGAAGCAGTGTTGCACAGGCAGGAGCGATGGGCTCTGGGAGAGCATGTAGCTTTGTAGGCAGAGCAAAGACCTATGAGTGACTGTCACATTGACACATGTAACATCACAGTGTACGGCTGCCCAGTCGCTCTAGTTGCCAAGCGAGTTCACTACATAGGAGTGCTGCTGCTGCTGACATAACCTAATATTATTATTGTTATTTTATCATTTTAAATGATTATGTCAACTTTATCAGGGGCCTGGCGTTACGTTCCGGTGACGGGACGAAATGTACCGAGAATGCACTAAGGTGTGTGACGTCATCGTACGATGTAGCAGCAAGAGTACCAAGAAGGCAGTGCGAGAACAATCAAGTAGGCAGTGAAGAAACAAAATAAAATCTTGAAACTCTGTTCGTGCACTGCCTTCTTGGTACTCGGCTGCTAGCATTTAAAATTATATAAAGTCTAGTCTTTCAGACTGACTATCCGTGTCTTTTTATTATTATTATTATTATTATTATTATTATAATATCAGATCTAAACGAGAAAGTGCACACAATGGAACAGAACGGTAGGCAACAATACATTGAAATATGTGAAGTGCCACGCGCGAAAGATGAATGCCTGGATGAAATCGTCCACAAAATTGCTGAGACTCTAGAAGTAGATCTAAACATGTTTGATGTAGAGGAAGTTTACAGGCCCCCACTGCAAAGAAAGAACAAAATCCCCCCAATAGTGGTAAAATTCAACTCCATATCCAAAAAGAATGAATTTTTACAGAAAAGAAAAGGACAAAATTTCCTCACTCATGGGAACACTAAATCTAGGTTTTTCATTAACGAAAGTCTAACGTCATTTTACAGGGAGCTACTATGGAAAACTAAAAATCAGGCCAGAGAAAATAACTGGAAATTCATTTGGGTTAAAAACGGCAAAATACTAGCGCGAAAAAACGACGAATCTGGTATATTGAGAATCTCCCGTGAGGAAGACATTAACAAAATTAGGTAACCCCCCCCCCCCCCCGCCAAAAAGAAAGAATTATTATTGAATTATTATATTAATTGATATTATGAACAGTTGGGACAGCAATATAAATGTTTCTGAAATACAAAATGAACTCACATTTCTCAATATACCCGATTTCATCGAAAATGGTATTAATTCTAGAAATAATGCTGAAATCAATATCCTCTCTCTAAATATTCAATCTGTATCAAAAAACTGGGATTATTCAACCATAACCAAAGGCAAGAAAATTAATATTTGCTTAACAGAAATTAACATACTTGAATCTAATAATTACCTATTTACTTTGGATAATTTTAATGTTGTATTTTGTAATAGAACAAATCGTAAAGGAGGAGGCATAGCCATATATGTAAAGAACAACATGGCTATTAGAACACTCAATTCATACATTTCCAATACTCATGAATCAATGGTAATAGAAATACTTCACATGAACAAAAAGATTGGATTAACATGCATTTACAGACCACCTAGCACTAACATAAATGACTTTCTTGATGAACTGGAGACACATATAACACAACACACTAGTAAGTACAGCGAATACGCCATTTTAGGAGATATCAACATTGATACTTTATCTAATGACATCAGTCTATCAGCTATCAAATATACAAATATTATGGCAACTCATGGTTTCCTACCACTTATCACTCAATGTACTCGTTATGATCCAAATTTAGACTCGAGATCATGTATTGATCACATATACTATCGTAGCAGACTAGATCAATATACTTCTGCAGTCATACAATCAGATATCTCTGACCACTACATAACATATGCAGGTATTTGGCCAAAAAATGATAAGACACAATTACAAGATAATGAATCGTACATTACGCTAATGAACGATATTATAATACACACAAGCCTTAACAACACAGACTGGACAGATTGCCTTGAATTAAAAAATCCTAATGATATATATAACAATATAACAACCAAATTTAAGGAAATCTACCAAAAAGCATCTTACATAACAACTCGTAAACACAGAAAAAGCAAACAATGGTTCACTTATGACCTAAAAATACAATGTAAGGAAAGAGACAGACTTGACAAAACAATGCTCAGAAACAAGGATAATATTACAATAAAAAATGAATACAAAGCTTTCAGAAACAAATTAAATAAGCTAATAAACAAAACAAAACATCAATATTATAAAAATAAGATAAATAGTTCCAAAAACGATAATGAAGGAATGTGGAAAGTCATTAATGATATAACAGGTCGGAAAACACAAATTAAAAACAGACAAATCGCCTGGGGTAGACAATATACGCTTGAAAGACATAAAGGCAACATCCAAAAAAACTATACCAATCATAACACATCTCATAAACAAGATATTCGAATCAGGCATAATACCAAAATATCTGAAGTACACAATTATTAAACCAATATATAAGAATGGCGATCACTTAGACTTTGGCAACTACAGACCAATATGCATTTTATCAATCCTCCACAAAATAATGGAAAAATGCTTGGATAAGAGATTGAAGAATTTCCTAAATAAATATGATATTTTAAAGGGACACCTATACGGTTTTAGGAAGGGGAAAAGTACTGAACTACTCCTGGCTGAATTTGCCAATGTAATAAATAATGCCTTAAATAAGAACAATCACATAATGGTACTTTTTCTTGACTTTTCTAAAGCATTTGACACAATAAATCACAATAAACTACTTGCTAAATTACACGATATTGGAAAAAGAGGCACGACTTACAAACTATTTGAAAGCTATCTGAAAAACAGGGAAATGGCAGTTATGGTCAGTAACACTATCAGTGACGCAGTAGAAGGAACACAAGGTATCCCTCAAGGCAGCATTATCTCACCTACACTATATAACCTGTTCGTAAACGACATGAATGGAGCCATTAAACACAGTAAAATATTTATTTATGCTGATGACACCACTATATATACCATACATAAAGACTCTAAAACAGCTTTTGATAGACTTCAAGAAGACTTCAATAACATCACAAGATGGTGTCATGACAATAATTTGTATATAAATACAACCAAATCTAAAATAATGCACATCAGAGTTGATCACTTCACACAAGAAAAATACAAACTAACGCACCACAGCTTATCATGCATACACCAAAACATCCTGGCAGGTTGCAAATGTAACACCTTCATAAATAGTACTTCGACACAAAAATACCTAGGAATTACCCTTGATGAACACTTTAAAATGAACACACACACAGTAAACATAATAAAAAACCTAAGAGCAAACCTCTACACCTTCTACAATCTCCGATTTTATGTAGATAGGAAAACTTACAAAACAATTTACAGTGCTCTGATTGAAAGCAAATTAAGATATGCTATAGCAGCTTGGGGAAATCAAAACACAACTTTAATTAATAATCTTCAAGATAGCCAAAACAGGTTCTTTAAATGTTTCACTGATATTCCTTATTTTAATATTAAAGAGTTGTTTCAAATTACTGTACTGAATCTCTACTACCATGATCCAAGATTCAGGCATAAGGTCTCTCACAACATACAATCAAGAGCCATAACAAGTACTAAACATGTTAAACCTTTATGTATAAATAGCTATGGTTTCAAGAGACTAAATTATATTATACCATCACTACTTAATGAACTACCACCTGGACTGACAAACATTAACAGCAAACAACTAGCTATAAGTCGCATTAAAAAATATTACTTAACCAATCATTAACTCATAAGATAAATTTATTAATATAACTACCATAGTGTAATTTTTTGTATCTTTAATTATTTACATCAATATTTTATCATTATCATAACAAAAAAAATGCATGCACTCTTGTACTGAAATATAATCTATATATATGTTGTAAATAATAATTAATATGTCTCACAGATAATCTGTACTGTCATCAGATTCGTGAGACATATCACAATAATGTAACATAAATAGTATTTAATAAATAAATTAAATTAAAATTAAATTAAATTATTATCTCCTTGATCTGATTTAAGATTCTGATTTGCGTATTTGATATATTTTTTGTACAGTAAAATATGTACACTAGTGTTGGAGCTGTAGGTTGCTATATTGATGATGAACATAATAATCATAATCATGATCATTCACAAAGGTATGAGTTCGATAACAGGCAACCTTGCCTCTAGGTTATACAAGGAAATGACTTGGATATACAAGTATATTATTTATGCTATTTGTTTCCAGAAAAATTGAAAATACATCATTGTTCTTTTAACTAACATCTTCTCACCACATAGACTGTCTGCGTGGCTCAGCGGTTACGTTCTCACCTGCTGTTCCCAAGATTGCAGGATCGAATCCTGATACAGTCACCTGGCATTTGCGAGTTCGCAAATGCAAGAGAGCTGTGTCAGTGGATTTACTATCCCGTTAAAGATCCCCTTCAGGGCAAAATTCCGTCGCCCCTGTGTCTCGAAAAGCCACACTAGTTAAAAGGGATGTAAAACCAATAACATTATTATATCTCACCACGTACATTAGCTTTACCGATAGAATGGTGCATTCTTCATTAACATCTTAGCAAGTTCAAAGAGAATTATTTAAATCATCTTTGAAATATGGTTGTTACTAACACCACACTCTTTATCTCTTGTAAAGATTCATCATCATCAGTTTAAAGTTCTAGTTTCCCGGGTACTGTTGATAAACCTCCTCCATTCCATTCTAAGAAACACTTTGTTCTCCATGATGTCTTGAAATGTTCTTGTGATGTCGATCTTAACAATGTCCTCCCAACAGGTTCTAGGTCATCCCACCGGTCACCTTCCTTCCACCTCCTTTTCCAAGTTTACTCGGGCTATTCTTGACGGTTCCATCCTCTCGACATGCCCAAACCACCGTTCTCTAGATGTTCTGATCCTGTGTAGAACTGATGTTGTGATCCCAGCCTCTCTCCTTACCTTCTCGTTTCTTATCTTGTCAATTGTTAACTAACAATAATTTCCAATAATATTCCTGGTCAGATGACCTAGATGTTATACACCTTAAAACAACCACCACAAACCATCTTACTATATTTCTCAGGTTGAATTATGTCATTACTACCTCAAGCAGATATAATACAGTACAGTGTTTTGAAAAGCTTGTATGGTATTCAATGACAGGGCACACGATATAGAAGTGATGTACGCAGTGTTGGTCTGAGGGCTAGAACAGAGAGGTGGGTTAGATTCTCACCTCCGCCACTCTGGAAGTGGTTTTCCGTAGTTTCCCACTTCTACTCTAGGTGAATGCCGGGATGGTTCCTAACTGAAGGCCACGACCACTTCCTTTCCTATCTTTACCTGCATTATAAATACACACACTAATACAGCCATCACAATAACATTGACAAAATTTACCACTCACCCAAGTACACGGGGCTACATGACCACGATGCCGCAAAGCCTCTAAAGAATCAACAACAAACAACAGACTCTACCACGGATCAAGGACAATGAATGTAAATCACTGTGGTAGCGTGATGAAATGTGTGGTGTTATAAGTAGGCCTATATATAATACTGTATTTTCCATTGCAAATACACACTATGTCTTAACATAACTTATGAGTAATTATAAAGCAATAAATATTTTAAAAATCAAGCTAAAAAAATTGAACCCGCTTGGATTTGAACCCCAGGTCTTGCGGTTGATAGTCTGGGATGCTACCCTTCAGCTAAACATGTTTGATGCTGAGAGGATGTTAACAGTAGCCTTAGTATAACTGCCTAGCATATATTGTCTTGGAATAAACGATTTCTATAGTTATCCGTATTCTTCAGTTATTATAAACCATTTAATATTAAATTTGTATTATTTCATTCAGCACATTCCATAAAAGAATTTCAAACTACTGAAATATGGACCAGCGAACAAACAATAGCCTCCTTTTTGACGGCAGCGCATGGCACGATACAGCACGGCCAGTCTAAGCTCTAAGTCACTACAACGATATAATATTCTAATATAAAAAGATAATATCTTACAGGTCACCTCCTTGAGGACAGTTTAAACCACCCTCTGTACGATAAGTGGAACTGGTGAAACCGGGCCTTGTTGGAATATAATTTACAGATTAGCCAATAAGCTTGTATTATGATTCATATGGTCGCCATCTTGAAACTATTTGGCTTATGACCTTGTAGTTTAAGCAAAAGATGCTTGCCACATGAAGGTATATTGTTGTAAAATTTGGTAGAGATCAGATGATTAGGTTAGTCGTAATTTGATTTAAGCTTTGAACATTTGTGTGTTTGCTGTTTCATTTTTGTTGAGATGGCGGCAATATAAAGCATGACACTGAGTTGTCCTTTGCCAGTGCTACCTCGGTACCATAACTGGTTTAATTCTAATTCGTTGTGTTTGAATTGAATTTGCACACATACATGACCGCCATCTTGAAACTATTTAGCTGATGACCTTGTAGTTTGGGCGACAGACAGTTCCAACACAAAGGTATATTTCCGAAATTTGGTAGTGATCGGATAGTTAGTTCAGTCATAATTTGATTTAAGCTTGGAACATTTGGATGACCACCATTTTGTTTTGGTTAAGGTGGCGGAGATTAAAACATGACCCTGAGGTGTCCTTTGATAGTGCTACCTCTGTACCAAATTTGGTTCAATTCGGTTTCGTCTTGTTTGAATTGAGTGTGGGGGAACAAACATACACACACAGACAGGCTGACAACTTTTGGCTAAAACATATCACATTTCATTGCTAGATTTGAATTATTTTTTTCTCTCATTGCCAATAAATGTTTTATTATATTTTATGTATGTTCTTTCTTTCCCTCCTCTAGAATCATATTCTTTGGCTTGATCGTAATAACCTTGTGGCATGCTGTGAAGCTGGCATAATTGGCCAAGATTTGGAACGCGAACTGCAAAGCCTTGGGTTCACTACAGGTCACGAGCCAGACTCTTATGAATTTTCGAGGTAAGGAACTCCTCTTTCAGCATCTAGAATAAATATAGTAAACTTTTGATTATCCAGCCTCGTGCTCTGCGACAATTCTAAAGATAAATTCCTGTCTGCTGAAAGCATGCCTCAATTGTCTGGTTAGTCGTTGTGGGAATGGTCTTCAGTATCGCACTGCTTATTACGTTGTGTTACTACTGGCAAAACATGGTAGAAGAGCGTAAACATGTATTTGTATGTATGGCACTGACATATCAGCTAGAAAAGAGTGAATTGACATCAAAACATATTTAGAAAAAATCGTTAGTGGCTGAGCAGTGATGCATGTGAAAGAGCTAAGTGATGCGCAAGCGGACATTGTACAGAGAGTTAGTGCAGGCGCACCAAAAGAACAGTGATTGAGTGAAGACACGATCGAGGAATCGTCCATTACTCGCAGTGAGTTATCGAAATGTATCCCTTTATTAGTAGAATACACAACAAAGCCCATTTGACAAGGCCGACCTTTTAACTGTTATAAGAAAGTAAACTATACAGAATGAGACAGAAAATATTGGATGATTATGTGTGTTATCCGTGCAATTTCAAGTCCACGTTAACACGAATCATCAAGATTTTACTGTTAAAACAGTGATGTTGAAGTTTACGGGATTGCTATGAACATAGGAGTCCTTTTTATACAAGGCTGAATCAAAAAGTAGCAATATGGCCGCTAATTTCTAAACATAGTAGATTAGTGTGTTAATTTGGTCTTATATTTCTTCTGGTGTTGGTAAGGCTGCATCTCTTCTCCTACTCTTGTAGTAATCTATGCTACACCCACGCAGTCATTCAACCATTTTGTATTGGACCCAAGATTGCCAATTCTGTGGTGGAACAGAACAAAATGTAGCTACTGTATTTGGGTTTTGGGTAGTGAAGTTGAGAAACTGTAGATTCTTTTAAATTATTTATTTATAGTACTTCTGGCAGGTTAAAAACCTAATTATGCTTTCCACAGTGGGTGAGTGGTTATCATGTCGGATTACTAACCCCAAGCTTGCAGGTTCGCTCCTAGCCATGGTAAGTGATTTTTGAAAGGCAACAAAAATCATGACACGCATGTCATTTGATGTTATCATGTTAAAGAACCCATTTGAATTCAGTAGGTCGTGTTCATAATGGCAAATTAATCTTGGGATTTTCTGCCAACACCAAGTTCCTCATTTCTCTACTAGAAAGTGCTATTGTGTCAAGGAGCTTAGATATCTAACCTCCTTGACTTTCATAGTGCTTCAAGGAACAACAAAATTCAACATGCAAGCTGCCCTCTGGGTGTCAAATAACAAAGCTTGCACCCGGCACCCGAGGCCTTACGATATTATTATTATTATACCTAATTATGAAAAACACACATCAAATTAATATGCACTTCATATTATTTTAGCATAAGATAATTATTATAAGAATAAAATAACGATAATAAAATAATTTTACAAAACTTAAAACTGAATATTATTCTAATAGTACAAAGGTAAGTGAAGTACTTAACATCGTTACAAAAAAACTGCCAAGGAGAGTATGATATTGATTGATTTCTGTACACTAAGAAGCAAAAGAACTAAAGGTGCTCATATATATTCAAGTTGAAATGTTTGCATAATTCGTTGCAGATATTGAATGTCTTCAATGTTTATGTTGCTCTGTATTGGTTCTTAGACAGTGCAATATAATACATTTTAGTCTCATTGACCACAGAGGAACACATCATCTAAATTCTGATAACAAATAAGGACTATCAATGATGTTATTAAATATTTTAAAAGTGCATAACAGTCTACGAACCTGCCTTCTTGTCTCTAGATGTTCATTACAAGCAGAGTTAGTATGGTGCTATATCCATCACTAGACTGCCCCACCTTACAAATCTGTGGGCATTATAGGACCGAACATCCCTACCACCTGCACAATATATTGCACAAAATTATAATTGTTTTGAATGTAGCAAACAGTAGTACAAAAGAGCTTGATATGCACATCCAATCAGATGGTTATCATGTGTAATGGTGCCCTCTATGAGGAATGACAAAAATGAACTTGATGGTAAAATACTTGTTCTTCAGTCTGTCGACATGTATGAGGGGGCACAATTATTTTAAGCAATACCTGAAATAAGAGATATACTTCCAAATTCTACACTTCTTACATAAAATTAATTAGGGAATGACATGTTTTGATTATCACGCAAACATCTTCATATCTACAATTAATTGTAAGTCTATCTTTTGTTTCAGGCATTTGAGTATATTTTCTTCCAAGTGTCAACAAGGCAACCCTGAAGAAATGGCCTCTTTTCTATACATTCAGATCTTTTCCTTATAACCTGGGCTTATCAAACAAACTAGAGCATTTTTATCAGCAACAACAAGAGTCTGAACAATGGATGGAAATTTGGCACATCCAGTAGTTATCCAAACGTCCTGTGCACTAATGAAATGTGTTTCATATTACTAGAATATACCATGTAGTAACTTACACTGTTAACTTTGTTGTTAAATATAGTCACGTTGGTAAGTTGTATATGAGTGATCTGCTGTTTCTCAAGTAGCAGGGTTATTCTGCTTCCTTTGACCTGTTTGCCTCTTTGAAATTGCATAATCTGTTTTTTTGGGAATTCATCATAGTACATTGTTCTTCAAGTCTGTGTCCATTCCATCCAGTAAATCCTTCATCTCCTGTGTCATTTAAATGAAAGTGCCTCAGATGTGTGTTACTTAAATCCTTCCACCTTGGAATTTAATAACACCTGCTCAAAATTTCTCGCTGGTTTAAACAAATCCATGTTCAATATAATTGAAAAATAAAGGGTGATAAATTGCATCTGGATGACATAATGACCCGAGTGGCACAAGTAATTGGGGAAGGAAAGATGAAAGCAATGGTGTTTGCAGATGATTTGATGATTTGGGGAAACAAGGAAGAGGAGGTACAGGAACAGTTGGACGTGTGGGAAGGAATAATACAAGGATATGGGATGAAATTTAGCATAAATAAGAGTGAGATGGTGATCACAACAAGGAAGAAGGAAAGAACCACAACGGGAATAACAATTGGTGGGGAACAGCTGAAGAAAGTGGAGAGTTTCATGTATCTGGGAAGCCTGATACAAGATAATGGAAGAAACGATAGAGAAATAAATGAGCGGGGGAGGCAGGCAGAAGCATTTCGGAGGAGTGTGAGAAGCATGTTATGGAGCAAGGATGTCCCTCAGAACAGCAAAAAGATCATATATCGGACGTACTATGTCCCTATCCTGACATATGCTTCGGAGACCTGGGTTATGAAAGGAAGGGAGAAGAGCAAAATACTGGCCAGTGAGATGAGGTTCTTGAGAAGCAATATTGGAGCTACAAAGATGGACAGAATAAGAAATGAGAGGACCAGAGAATTAATGAAGGAGGAACCATTACAGGATGGTATAGAGAAATCTAGACTTAGATGGTATGGACATGTAAAACGAATGGAGGAGAAGAGGATACCCAGGAGAGTACACGAGACGAAGTGGGAAGGAAAGAGACCGAGAGGAAGACCGAGAGACAGGTGGCTGAAGGGGGTGGAAGAAAGCGTGAATAATAATAATATCGTATGGCCTCGGGTGCCTGGTGCAAGCTTTGCTAATTGACACCCAGAGGGTAGCTTGCATGTCGAATTTCGTTGTTCCTTTGAACGCTATGAAAGTCAAGGAGGTTAGATATCTAAACTCATTGACACTACAGCGCTTTCAAGTAGAGAATGGAGGAACTTTGTGTTGGCGGAAAATCCCGAGATTAATTTTGCCATTGAACACGGCCTACTGAATTCAAATGGGTTCTTTAACATGCCAACAACGTATGACTTGAGTATCGTGATTTTTGTCGCCTTCAAAAATCACTTACCATGGCCAGGGGCGAACCTGCAATCTTGGGGTTGGTAGTCCGACACTATAACCACTCACCCACCGTGGCAAGCTAGCGTGAAGAAGAGAGGAGAAGACTGGACAAGGGTGGAGGCTGAGAGATGGTGGGAAGACAGATGACGTTGGAGAGGCTTGTGTTCCAAACAGACCCGGCCAGTGGCTGGGAACTGTGCAAGATGATGATGATGGTGTAGTTTCTTTCTGGATAACTACCTCTTTTGCGCCCCTCGACGTGTAATGATGCCAGTTTTCAGGCTTTCATGACCACATTGATTACAAGTGAAGGCTTTCAGCTATTACAGTATTTGTGTATTGTACAGGAAGTATGAAAGGTGTGAAGTCTACGTTCAAGTTTTAAGTCCTTAGACTGATTTGATCCAGCTCTTCTAAGCTAATCAATGCATGTCTATAAAGCTACCATACCCTACGTCTGAGGCAACCTGTTTTAACCCTTCCTCTATAGTTTTTGTCCTTCACCCTTGCTATTTCCGTGTGCCTTATACAGTACACCCTACCAACCTATCTCTTATTTTCATTAGAACTCATTGGAAACATCTCTCCTCCACCATTCATCTTAATACCTCTTTGTTACTCTATCTGCTCATTTAATCATCATTCTCATGTAAAACCATAATTACTTTCTAAAACTGTACCTAAATTTATATTTGATGTCAGCAGATTACTTTTGTGAGCTAACCTATTTTTTATATCCTCTTTTCTTCATTTAGAATGTCTGACCCATGCAGAACTCTTAATCCCTGACGGGTTGTGTCAACTTTTGCTCAGCTAATGGATCAGACATTTTAATTCTCTACCCTCCATCTAAATGGCTCGTACTTTCTGGACAACCGGTATACAACCTAATAGCTGGCAGCCCAATGCTATCACGAAAATAGTTTTGATTTCCTTTAGACTCCAAATTCGCGGCTTTGGTGGCGTAGGCGGTAGCATGCTGAGCTTCTATGCCCAAGATCGCGGGTTCAAAACCAGCCGAAGTCGTCAGATTTTTTAAGAGCGTTAAAAATCCTTCAGTATGCCTTCCTTCGGAGTGGAAGTAAAGCCAGCGGCCCCATGTCATAGATTTATGGCATGTTAAAGAACCTTCCACTAATTACACCTGTGTGAAGCTAAATTGTATAGGTCAAGAATGTAAACAACGCTCTTAGGTTCCTACGTTCATTGCCAAGAGCCGACTGCGGTGGCATATGGTAGCTAAGTTCTGAACTAGTAGTCGTTGGCGGTGGAGTTTGGCGGCAAAAGTAGGAACTATTTGAAAAATTCAAAAAGTCTGCAGTCCTTACTTAAATTAAAAAACAGATACACACACTAATACAGCCATCACAATTAACACTGGTTATCAGACAGATTCTACACACACCCAAAGTACACGGGACTACATGACCGCGTTGTCGCAGCCCCTAATCTTAAGAACCAACCAGACTCCAAATTGTCCTTGCCTGCACTTAATTCCGGTCTTCCTGAGAGTTTGCAGCATTTTATTCAATCATTATCCAATGTCTTTTTTTTCTAGGTATTCATGTGACAAGACTGAATAACTGCATAATCCTTTGTCATCCTACTAGCCAGTGATGCCAGTCTGAACTTGTACTTGTGGCAAGGTTTACATCGGGCAGACTTCGAGAACAATATGCACTCGCATTAAGGAACATAATAGATGTATCAGGCTCATTCAACCTGATAAATCAGCTGTTGCCGATCATGCATTAACACCTGGCCATGATGTCATGTTCCAAGGAGTGGATGTTCTTGCCCGTATAAAGCAATATCGTCCCAGAATCATCAGGGAGGCGGTTGAAATACGTAAACACCCAGATAATTTCAACCGCAACACCGGCTACAATCTCAGTGAATCCTGGCTACCTATTTTCAGAACCCTGAGAAAGTAATTCACTGCTGCTTTCCGTTGTCCTTAACATGGGGCTATAATGGCGTCCATCTTTGGGCACCTTCTGTATGTTCTTTGTTGCTTTCTCTTAGCAATCATTGTCGTATTCGAGATTATTCCTGACGAAGAAAGGCATGGTTTCTTTCGAAACGCGTCGAATTTCAATATAATAAACACGGCATGAGCCCAAAATTCAACATTATGAATGAGAATAGATTGTTTACTAGATCAGCAGAAAGACATTCGAAACCACCAACACAACGAATTGGTGCTTAAAACAGGGACATTCTAAAGCGTGTAACCTAGCAATAGTAAGTTACAGAGTTTCTTTTAGGTATTTTAGTTTGTTTTATTTTATCTTGTTGCCAGTCATGGCCCCGGTTGGTAGGCCGCTATTGAAAATCTTGAGTTTTGCCTTGAGATTCTTTGCTGGTGGGTGGCCAAGTGGGTGGACCAGGTGGCCTTGGTTATTGCATACGATAGCTTCCTTGATCTAGGAGGTCAAGATGGCATGTGGACGTTGCCATGGTGATGGGTTGTTGATAGGTGATTTTGTGTCAAGATGGAGGACAGTTGGTGGATATTTGTGTATGAAACATAGTTTTTTGTTTGTTTTGATAAATCAAAGATTGAATAACTCTGAGTTTTGATATATGGAGTATGGACATGGGTTGTTTGCAGTGGAATTTGAGGCAAGACGGGAGCTGAAGTTTTTTTTAGAAAATGTTATGTGAAATGGTGACAGTGTTGATTGGGTGTATGATGCCAAGGCATAGGTACTGGAAACTTGCCTATATTAAATAAATGGTGTGTATTTTGTAAAGTTGGTGTCCTAGTCTTTGTGTGCATTCAAGCAAGAATATTGCCCCACAACCTGAGGTGGCTAACAGGTTGGTTATATTATTATATTACATTGTCGCCCAACGTAGGGGCTGGAAGAAGATAGCTTGGTGAAGTTCTTAAATATATTACAAGCGTTTTGTAGATGTTGTGCGTTACCTAGCGAAACAGGAGCTCCCATTTAGAGGCCACAATGAATCAAGTGAGTCATCGAATCAAGGAAACTATGTAGAGCTAGTTAAACTTGTTAGTATGATTTGCCACTCAAACAACACTTAGAAATTAAATACAAGTTTTTCGGGCTTGTAGGCCGTGGTCCAGACAGGATATCTCCCATTTAAATGGTCTGGACCACGGCCTACAAGCCCGAAAAACTTGTATTTAATTATGAACGCCGGCCGTGAAAGCCTAAGCTGTTATAACACTTAGAAAACTCGTCCGTTTTTACTGGGATGTCAAATATCATTCAGAATGATTTGATTGAAGCTGTATCAAAAATTGTTGGCCCCGAGATAAGAAATGAAATAGGGAAAGCTAAATATGTTTCTATAATTCTTGATGAAACTACAGACTTGAGTACTTTTTCACAGTTGTCCTGTGTATTTCGGTATGTAAGCACAGATTGTAAAGTTGAAAAAAGATTTGTGGGTTTCATAGACGTTACAGTATATCGCACTGCGGCTGCTTTGTACAATATTGTGCAGACTTTCGTTGAAGAATATGGCTGTAAAAGTAAATTGATAGCGCAAAGTTACGACGGTGCTGCAGTTATGGCTGGTCATTTAAATGGTCTACAAAGTAAAGTTCGAGACACTTATCCACACGCTATTTTTGTTCACTGCATGGCTCATAGGTTAAATTTAGTGTTGTCCCAGTCATCGTGTGCAATTAAAGAATGCAGAATATTTTTCAGCACATTAAATGGTTTGGCAACTTTCTAAGTCGTCAAAACGAACGAAAGCACTCGATGAAGAGGTAAGCAGAAGGTTGCCTCGATCTTCAATTCGTTGGAATTTTCATTCCCAATTAGTATGGACAGTACATGACCATCGAATTGATTTGATTGCCTTGTTTGATAAGATAACTGACCCCGATGAAAAATGGGACCAAGAATCGATGACTGCTGCCAATGGTTTTCAGATATTATTGAAGAGCTTAGAGTTCAATTTTCTTTTGAATGTATTCGCAGACATTTTCCCGCATAGTGAGGTTTTATTTTCGATAATACAAACAAAAGCTCACGACGTTGGATACTGTAAGGATAAAGTAAATGAGTTCACTACCCTACTTCAAACTAAACGGGAAGATTTCTGCAAATTGTGGGACTTAACAAATAACGATATCGAAGTGCAGGAACCGAGCAAGAAACGCCTAAAGAACAACGTGGACGCCGAAACATCTTATCGAAGACTATAGTTAGTGCAACAATTAAGTGATAGGTTCCGAAGCTTAGAATCTTTGCAGTTTTTGGAACGACTAAGTCCTAAGAATTTTGTAACTTACAGGAACACTTTTCCTGAATCTGGGCTTCAGTCTCTTAGGAGTATATACGCTAACTTTTTTGACTTCGTTGCTTTGAGAGCTCAACTCATTGCCATATATCAATCAAGCGAATTCAGTGGGAAAAGTGCACAGGAACTTTCAAAATTCATTAGTTTGAATGACTTAATTGAGGCATATGGGGAAGTTTTTAACTTATGCAAACTAGTACTAACAATTCCGGCGTCTAGTGCATCAGTGGAAAGAAAGTTTTCTACCATGAAGCTTATAAAAACCTTCACCCGAAACTCAATGCATCAAGAAAGACTTTCATATCTCGCGCTTCTTTCCATTGAAAAGGAGTTGTTGTGCAGCCTGCAGGGGAACACTGATTTCTACGACCGCGTAATTGATGAATTCGCAAAGAGGGAGAGAAGAATTGAACTTCACTGCAAGTGATCCGCCAAGGTAAACAGTGACATTAATTAATTTTGTACTATTTGGTGCATGGATATTTCAAAATTGAGACTGCACAACAGGGATGGCAAATACATATTCACTTCTAATTTCTCGTCGGAGAAATCGCTTGCTTATAAGAAATGATCTCGATAATTTAGTGAACGTTTTCCTTTGAAATGCATATTTTTCAGATTATTTGAATCGTGTTTTACGTAATATTTTTTTGCATTAATGGCAACTTCTTTTCTAATGCAATAACCAACAACTAATTCTTAAATAATGTGATAAGTCTTTAAAATATTATTCAAATTATACGGAAGTACATTTAAAACGATCTATCCTTGACACCTACTATTTGAATATAATTTGAATGATATTCAGAGCAACATTTCGGGTTGTTGGGCTACTCTGAAGATTCTTACACCGGCCGTGAAAGCCTACCTCAATATAATTTGAGGGATATTTGCAATGAGATATTAACCGAACATGCAATACAAGTTTATTATTTTAATGTTCACTTAGGTCCCATAATAGAAAATAATAATGTTATTGGTTTTACGTCCCTGTTAACTACTGAGGCTTTTAGAGACACTGGGGTGCCGGAATTTTGCCCCGAAGGGAATCTTTAACGTGCCAGTAAATCTACTTATACGGCTCCTTCGCATTTGTGCACCCTCAAATGGCGACTGACTGCGCCGGGATTCGATCCCGATATCTTGAGCTCAGCAGGCGAGAACGTTGCCGCTGAGACACGCAGCCAGTCATAATAGAAAATTTACGGGTAATAACCTGAACGTTTAGCTCCTTAGACCAAGAAATGCAAACAACAAAAACACAAACTACCACACTGTTCAATCGTCAAATAATGACACACGATTAGAAAAGCTCGCCAACCCTGTTGTTGAATAATTTACTCCGCACTTAATATAGTTACATGGATGTGCATGCCTGAAATTGAAAAGGGAATAATGAGCTGTGCTGTATTACAATTTCTTCATTTTTCTTTTAATGTGAAGGTCTCATAATTATGTGTGTACGGTAGAGTAGTTGTTGCTACTTCAGACATCAACCTCTACGTTGACGAGGGCGTCGCTAGAACCGAGTGCTGAAGTTGCTCTATGGTGCAAGCCTATACTTTCAGTCTTCTTCACAGCTTACCCTCGAAAAAATACCACACCACGTAACTGGTGCTGGGTGTGACTATTGCTAAAAGTACAGCAAGGAAATGGTTTCCTTGGTTCTGGTGAAGCTGGTTTGACTTATCGGATGATCCACAGTCTGGGCAAACATCAGACTTAGTCGAAAATTGCTTGTGAGGATATTCTTGCAAATCCATGCAAACAACATGGGAACTGGCAGAAACAATGAGCTGTGATCGCTCAACCATAGTGCATCATTTACATTCTGTAGTGAGATCCTAAAATTGGGTGCACAAGTTCATTCATCTTAAGTTATTGAAGAACTCTGCTGGAAAACTAAACCCCATCCTCCCCATGCCTTCGACCTTGAATTTTTAGATTTTCTTCTTTTCTGCTCTCTCTAACCACAATCAGGGAGAAGTGTTTCCCATTGTAGCTGCTCTCGGCATTCGGCTCCCACTCAAAACCACAATAGTTCTACAGGTGCTGTTTTGAACTCCTCCCCCAATGTTGACAGAAGGTCATAGGGAATGGAGGCGGGTACTTTACTGACTGACCTGTTGACTAAATGGTGTGAATCAACTTTACTGTTTATTAGTATTTTTGTATATTGAGCAATAACGTGAATAAAGACACATTGATTTACAAAACGCAACAAACTTATGCACTGATCTAATAATCAGAACTTCAACCCTCTTGCCACTGGGTCTCCATTATCACCTGTTGTTGTCAGCTACCTGTGTCCAGATGAATGAGTAACAAGAAAATTTTAAATAACTGATTGTTTCAGTTTGGGAGGCTGGGTTGCTACAAGAGCTTCGGGGATGAAGAAGAATGTATATGGGAACATTGAAGATCTGTTGGTCCATGTGAAGATGGTCACTCCAAATGGTGTGTTGGAAAAGGCTTGCAAAGCACCAAGAATGTCCTGTGGACCAGACTTCAACCATGTCATCCTAGGATCTGAAGGTGACTATTACCAAACATTCAAGTACTGACAGAGTAATGGTTAAGATTAGATTACTTTTAATATTCATTGATGTGTTCCAGGTACTCTTGGTGTAGTCACTGAAGTGATCATAAAAATCCGGCCTTTGCCACAGTGTAAGAAATATGGCTCAATTGTTTTCCCAAGCTTCGAGAGTGGGGTGAAATGCTTAAGAGAAGTTGCAAGACAGGTGCGTTACAAGTGTGAACCTTACTTTGTTGTGCCATCCCTCCACTTCTTACATTAATTAAATGACTCATGGTGGTTCCGTATTGATATGCTAGAATAGTTATTAACAAGAAGTCCTTCTTACCTCATATTTCTTCATAAGTTATGATGTGGATTGGCTGCAAACTCTGATAGGGCCTAACATTGATAATAAAGTGTATACCCCTCTTACTGTAAGAAAAACATTACTTCTCCAATGTATTTTCTTTGTATGTGCATATTTGTTAAAAGGGACCCATTGTTGGGTGTTGCAACCTTTATTGTGAACTTTCCCATTTCATTAAATCACCCAAGAAGTACTGTATAGACTCAAATATAATGCACATGTTTTTCAGCCAAATTAAGTCTTGAAAATTACGGTGCGCATTAGATTCGAGCATAAACTTGAAAACCCTCCCGAAGATGGTGCGATGCAATTGCTAAGTTCCCCTTGCCATGTCTGTCTCTTTATATTGAGTAGCTGTACTTTTGTGGTGAATTATTGTCATAGTCTGGTTACAATTTCTTACAACTATCATAAAACTTGGCAAAATGCTATCGGTAACCAGAACTTTAACTTTAACCTACATTGTACCGTAACTACTGTGCCCATTTCAAGGTGGGAAGCAAAATCCTGGATAAAAGCAACACAACTCTCCAAGAAAGGAACACACTAGATTTAAAAAAAAAAGAACATGTGGAATTTTAATTTGTACAGTTTAAGACAAAACAAACATTTGCGCAGAAGGTTAAAGATCTAAATATATCGGGGGTTTAACTGGATTGGTAGGTGGGTTTCACCAAACAAAAATTCCTAAAAACCTTGAATTGAAAAAATCAAAATTTCTTAAAAACAATCCACCTTGTTTATCCACATTTTCTTATGAGCACCTATCCTACTTCATGTTAGAAAATTCAAAGTTATGTTGGGAAGCAACTTCCTATTCACTAAAAATAAATTGAATTTCAAAAGAAAATCTGTGCAATCCTAACACACAGTCCTATTATAACCTAATAGTTTCAGGAGATTCAAAAGAAAATTTTTTAAATAAAAATTCTGAAGTTCTTTTTCACATCACCTTGTCAAATTATAACACATCACTTTCACTATCACTATTTCTTCTTGGTGACCTATCATCTTTAATTCACAAATATAAAAATTAATTTAAATTTATACAATCTCGTATTTCAATATTCCTGTTCAAATATATACACCAGTTCTCCTCACTTACTCTTTCGACAGAAAGTCCATAATATTTCATGCTTGAAATAATCATTCATATTCTATAATATCAGTCAATAATCATTAATACAGTCATCTATTAAGGTTATTCTTAAAATTTCAAGATGAATTCAAAATCTCATCATTGCCATTTTTCAGTGTTGCCTTACTAAATTAAATTTAAATGCTTTTCAGTCGGTCAACACAATTGTGCACAAATTGTAATGTGTGTTATTCTCTAAACCTGAAAGAAATTACATGATTAATTATTACACTTGGATGACCAATTTTGATCGTCGTGATAATCCTCAAATTCTTAACATTCAAACTATTAATCTATGTGTACGTAATGTGGGTTAAGATATACTGTATGCTGTATACACTATTTTAGTTACATAAGCGTATTGTAAAGTTGCATAACTTGTCATGTTTCTTAGTATGTGATTTTTTTTTTTTTGTGTGATATGTTAGTGGCTGTTGACCTTCAAATTTACTACTGAAGTACATCAGCCTATCATCAAAATCTGTGGCACACATTTGCTAAAATTACAACCTTATGTTGGTTATTACAATTTTCACACATGATTACTCTTAAATTGTAACATTCGACAACATTATTCATACAAGAGATATCAGCCATTGCTGCCTGATCTCATGCATGACATTGTGCATCATCATAATCATCAGGTTACAGATCCAGTTTCCCGGGTACTGTTGATTAGCCTCCTCCATTCCATTCCATTCTGTTCATAAACACTTCGCTCTCCATGATGTCTTCAAGTGTTCTTCCCATAAGTTTGTGCATATCATGCCTAAATTGATGTTTCATTACCTATAAAACTTATATAAATGTACATCATCGAATGTTTCAGACATTCCTCTATATTAAATCTCCATCACTCTAAACAATATCAAATCATAGTTATCAATGGTCTATCCTATACTCTCAAATATTCAACCTCTTTCTGAATTATTGAAGATTGTTCTATCATCATCAAATTATGTTTTAATAACACCATAATATGCATCTCCATTTCCTATATTTCAATTCTTAAATATAGTGAAATCATCACTCATATTATGTCATTGTTATACCCATGCATCTCTTTAATAAGCTTATTAAATACTTGACTCATAAGTTACCAACTTTATTCTAAAATTGTGTCAAATGCATTATTTATTCTAATGATGTTCCTAATATAATTATGAATTCAGATACTGTAGAATATCGAAATGACTGGTTAACACTTTATGATAGGACTAGCAGACCCATGAGAGGAATTTCGCATGTTCATAAGCCACACTTTCCCCAATAGGTTTATAATAAGAGACTTAAGGAGAGAGATTGTTATGTTTTAATTTGAACCAAATGATTATAGAACACTATTTACGTTTCAGGCTTCCCTACAGCCAAAATGCGAACTGAACAGCAATGATGTTGCGTATTTTCCTACAGCGACAATATTTGCAAATCGAACACGTCTTACAAAAATTATTTATGAAATTAGAATGCAATTCGTCACTGCTAATGTCATTTGTGTGCTGAGTCCATTGATTGACAGCTTAGCCATAACACTCACCGGTTATTCGATATTTATGGACTTAAAGTGGCCTTCCATAAAACTAATTTTATCACAAATGTCAAAGATGCCTCAAAATTCATCACGATTGGTCTGCAAAAAATCAAAAAAGTCCAAAAATTTAAATACCTAGGCGAATGGATTACCCCTAATAATTCAGAAATAGCTGCCATTGAGAGCAGATGTAACAAATTGGAAGGTGCCTTTCAAACCTGCAAAAACATTTACAAAAGTAAAAGCTTGTCCCGGAATGTCAAACTTTGTCATTATAATACAGTAATTAGGCCGTCAGCACTGTATGCTGCAGAATGCTTACAGATGACAAACAAAGGCCCATTGAGAAAATTAGAACTTAAGGATCGGAAAATTCTAAGGAAAATATTAGGACCTGTTAATGATAATGGTACTTACAGAAGAAGACATAACAATGAATTATTTGAACATATAGAAGATTTGGTGAGTGTGATGAGAAAAAGGAGAATGTCTTTCTTTGGACATTTGGAGCGGATGGAGCATCATCGACTTTCATATCGAATCCACTCATCAATCTCTAAAAAAAATTCCTATTGTAAATGGTCGATGCAAGTTAAAAAGGACCTAACAGAAGCTCGAATCAATCAAGCTCTGGTTTGGGATAGGAACCTGTTCAGAAAGGCGGTTAAATCAACTAGTAATCTACACCCTTTAACATCTGTGATGCCTCGCCCTCACTGCAAGTGGACGGAAGAAAGGAGAGCTGAACATTCGTCAAGAATGAAGATCTACTGGCAGACAAGAAAACAAGCTTTACAGTGATCATATGATTGAAGAACATCGTGGTCCATTGATGGCTGAAACGACTCAAAAAAAAAAAAAAAAAACGATTTGAGTACTCATTACTTTAAATTACTGTTTCTGAAATCCAAGCAAAATGATCAAGGAAAGATCTCAGAATGTTAAAAGGCCATGAAACAGGCGTCGTAGCGGTCGAAATGTGAAGTGGACAGCAATTATGGAGCGTATCATCCTGCAGCAACAGTATCTGCAAATCCCACACTTCGTACAGTTTTTAAGTCATTTTTTAAAGAAATTATAGATATTTATGAAATTAGAATGCCATGCGTCACTGGTAATGTATATTCTCTTTCATTTGAATGCTCATTTTTCACGATCGGTCGCTTGTGAGCACCGTAGGAGGGATCTATACTACTCAAATAATATACAGGGTGTATCTTAATTATACCGACAAAAAAATCAGGGGCGCTCTGCGTGTTATGTAAAAGACGATGCCGCAATCGGATTGGCGGAGAAAATTTTTCCCTCCGAGAAAATGAGGTTACTTTGTTACTTCCGGGCGCACGATTCAAATCTACGAACTCGCTGTATTTGCTGAGCCAGGCAGCAAGCCGCTGGCGACCGCTGTGCTTCAGGCTAGGGAAGGGAGTGTGATAGAAGGTTACAGAGATATGCTGGCGGACATGCGCAAGTTTCCTCGATCGCCTCGGCTTGCCGCATGCCCGCCAGCATATCTCTGTCTCCTTCTATCACACTCCCTTCCCTTGCCTGAAGCACAGTGGTGGCCAGCGGCTTGCTGCCTGGCTCAACAAATACAGCGAGTTCGTAGATTTGAATCGTGCGCCCGGAAGTAACAAAGTAACCTCATTTTCTAGGAGGGAAAAATTTTCTCCGCCAATCCGATTGCGGCATCGTCTTTTACATAACACGTAGAGCGTCCCTGATTATTTTATTATTATTATTAATTAAGATACAACCTGTATATGTTGTAGGATTTTAATTTAATTTATAGTGTAAGACTTTTCTCTACCTAGCTGTTGGCTTGAAGAAGGATCCTCTGGTCCTGTGGTATCCCTCGTATCCATTTCGTCTCGTTGTGTCCATCTTCTTCATAGAAGATCTGGATGTCTCCATTTGTTGACGTTTCAGCTCCATTTTTCCAATATTCTCAAGTTCAATATCTCCCACCATTACATTCAATCAATTTGATGTCCAATTGCACAAGATTCCTCCTAATAAGGGGACATCTGAATTGTTATAAAGTTCATGACATCTCCCACGACTCGATTGACTGTTCATATTGTATGCCACTGTTCCTTCTAATCACGCAATCGTGCTCTTTACTGCCGTAATAATATATATTTCCATTCAAAATTTACTGCACTATTATGTCTTTAATAACGTGGCTTAGCATTCACTATCAGTAGGGGCGTGGTGGCTCAGCGGTCTAGCTGTATGCCTCTCACCTAGGCGGTCCGGGTTCGATTCCCGGTCAATGCATGTGAGATTTTCGATGTGAAATGCCATGTCCTGTGGTTCGGATTCCACGTAAAAAGGAGGTCCCGTGGCTCATGATCTCAAGATTAACGGTCACGTTAAACTACAAGCTTCCTTCCTTTTGCTTCCATTCACTATCAGATTATATTTGTTTGAAAACCCAGTTTTTAAACATCCGTTTGAATTGAGAAACCTCTCTCCGTTACAATTTGGTGCAGATTGATTTAAGCTATAAAAAGATCTTTATAAAACAACCTTCAAAAGCTTCACGTCAATAAATGAATCTTTTGCATGATATTCAAACAAGTCATTGTAACATGTTTTTCTAGGGGGTTTTATGCCACTAACACAAGTTAGTTGGACTATATCATATTTGTTAAACGCGGCAATAATCCGGCCAAGTTAAATTATTTCAGTTTATTCAATTTCATATTTCATATTATTATTATTATTATTATTAATATTTATTACGTCATTTTTTGGAGCTTTTAAATTTGGAAGATTACAGATAGGATTTCTACTAGTATTTCAATACAAGAATAGATTGGAGTACAATAAAATTACGAAATCCGAGGGAACACTTCAAAGCAAGAAAACGTGTATGACCTACGTCTTGCCCGGATACGGAAATATAAATACGGGGAGGCAGCCTCATGGCGGGAATAGCCACGTGTGGTGACCAGCCAATCAAGGAAGAAGAAGCAACGAAGCACGGGCATGGCAACATACATGACGCACGCGGATTGGTCGAAGCAGCGAGGGCGCAGTGTTAAGCTAGACCCTGGTGGGAGAAGATAGAAGATATAGTGGACGCGCTGTGTGAGTGAGGACATTCATTAAGACATTACGCTTGGAGCAGTAAGGAGGTACTTTGTTCGTTAGTCCCAAGTGGGACAATTTAATTCACGCTTACTCTGCTGATCACATCAGATCATGAGTTCCACGCGTCTTGGAGTGTTTAGCCAGACGACGTGTTGTGGTTCATGGAATAGACTCCACCACAAGCTGTAACGATTACTTTTGATCAACGAGGAAGAATCTGACGCTGTCAACACCAATGCAGAGCATCCGACGCTGCGAGACTTCAACCACGTGGAGACAATGTTTCCGTTGGTAAGCACAAGTAATCTACGACACACACTCTCTGTTTTTCAATAGGGCTATATAAATTCTTTAAGCATTAGTTTGGAAATAAGTTAAATTCACGTTATTCTCCCGACCGGCGTATTAAGTAATTTTGTTCGTGGCAATGTTTAAAGTAGTGTGCTCCGTTAACAGTGTTAATTTTATTCATGTTGCCATCATATTTTCTAAGTGTATTAAATTCAATTATTACCAAGTAGATTCTTTAATTCCAGTAGGTAGCAATAGTTATAATACCTCATCCTTCTCCACAATCAAATGTTGTCTGGGTTGATGATTCAATCATCCCACGGCCTAGTCATTAAGAGTCTCTCATATGTTCTACTCACGCTAGGGGTCGATATTAAATATATAAATTTAGCTTGGAACACAGTGTATCCAGCTTGGCGCCCAACATAGATCAAACTTAGCAGTAGTATTTTCTGGCGAATAGTCCGCCCAGGTAGAAAACATTACATGTCGCTACCAACATGGGGCGTTAATAAACGTTACAATTGTCGCCGACAACGTTGGGCCGAAAACCCAGGAACATTTGAGAAAGGAGAAGGAGACATATTTCTGTGCCGGTATTTTGGGGGTTAGTTGTCTTTATCAGTGTATATCACTATGGGGGATGAGAAAGAAAGACAGATGAAGTTACGTAGTGGTCATCAACTGGAGAGTGATGATACGAGCAGTATGTCGAGTGATGGTAGTACAGGGGTAGCGGAGGTAAATCCTGATACTGAAACAGGGAGTGTAGGCAGCCAACCAGGATTAAAAACTTTACTTCTCGAGTTCATGTATCAGAACAAAGTTAGTAGTGATGCCTTAAATGCAAAATTAGAACAGAATAATGCAAAATTAGAACAAAACAGTAGGAAAAATAAAGAAAGTACAGATGCCTTAAATGCAAAATTAGTACTAAACAGTAAGGAAAATAAAAAAAATACAGATGCCTTAAATGCAAAATTAGAACAAAACAGTAGGGAAAATAAAGAAAGTACAGAAGCTTTAAATAAAAAATTAGAACAGAATAATGCAAAATTAGATAAGAACAACAAGGAAATTATTGTGAAAATGGAGCAGATTAGAGGAGAAATCAGAGGAGTAATGGAAGAGAAGGTTAAAGAGATCATTGCAGATGTAGACAGGAAATTAGGAAAAGTACAGGAGGAGTTGGAAAGTAGAATCAGCACACAGGCTCAAAATTTAAAGGAATTAGTTAAATTAGAAACACTGCAGGTTAAAAAGAAATTGGGGGGGAAATTGACAAGATTCAGGTATCAACGAGAGAGGTTAAGGAACAGGCGGGGGGTTGAATTGAGAAAGTCCACTCACAAATAGTAGCAGAAGTAAATGATTTAAGAGAGAGTAATAAAGAGAGCATTAGCAAGATTGAGGAGAAACAAGCAAAGCTATATGATAAAGTAGAAGAATCAGAAGGAAACATTAAATTAACAGTAAACAGTATTGAGAAGAAGGCTGAGGAGAAAATCGCAGAATTAGAATTAAAATTAAAAGCTAGGATCAGGCAAGAAAATAGTCAGAATAGGCCAGTTTTTGTGAATAGCACACACAGGGAGGTAGAACTGGGTAAGTTCAGCAATCGACAGGGGTGCCCAATGGAGTTCATGAATACTATAGAAAATAAATTCGGGGAGAGGTTGGAAAATGGTAGTATTGAGTGGTGCCAGGTAGTTGAAATTTTAGAACAAGTGTTTGTGGGGGAAACGAGGAATTGGTTTGCTGTCTACAGAGACAAGTTTACTGATATTAATGATTTTAAAATGAAATTCTGTGAAAAGTTCTGGAATGAGGTTATTCAGTCGCAGCATCGTGAGGGAGTAGTGTGTGGTAAATATAACCCTAAAGGAAGCTCCACCATGACCGAATACTTTTTAGGCTTGAAGGAGGAAAGTGATGTGGTGAGGTTGCTACTTAGGCACTTTCCCTATAGGATCAAGGAGGCTGCTTGTATCCAGAATGTAAAGACAATATCACAAGTAGAAAATTTGTTAAGCACATTTGATGCACTAGGGAGAGGGGGTTATGAGGACAATTTCAATAGAAACCAGGGTAATAATAATAGGCCTAATGAAGCCAGGCATCAGGAAGTTCAAGGGAACGGTGGCGAAGGGGCCAACGCTCAAAATAGAAATAATAACAATAGTCAGCTAAATCAGAATAGAGGAAATGGCTATGGTAATCAGTATCAGGGGAGGAACAATGATTTCAGGGGGAATCAAGGGAGAAACAATGATTTCAGGGGAAATCAAGGGAGAAATAATGATTTCAGGGGAAATCAAGGGAGAAATTATAATGACAATAATTACAACCAGAATAGGGGTCAAGGAAGAGGACAGCCTAGTGGTAGTAATATACAGCCAAACAATGACAACACAGCCCAGAACAACCAGACCAGTGCCGTAGTTAGTAGTACTACAGCCAGCTGTAGCGGTTCTTTAAACGCGAACCAGGCTGCGAAGTAAGGTCAGAATCTCAGTCTGTAGCATGCCCTGTCCATACAATTATACAGGAACACTATGACCTAAATGTAAGAAATGAATTGTTGCATGAATTAAATGATGAACGTATTATCCAGGAGGTGGCTAGTAAAAGCCCCATTATTAAACTTAATGTGTCCGAGGCGCACACCGATGTTTTAATTGATAGTGGTTGCATGAAGAGCTGCATAAGTAGTACATATTACGATAAAATGAAAGGAACTGGTGTAAATTTTGAGGAGATACCAATTAAAAGCACTTTTGTTATCACAGCTGTAGGGAAGAGGTCTAAAGTAATTTCTAAGCAAGTTTTAGTGGACATTAAAATTAATAATCATATCGAAAAGCAGATTTGTCTTGTAATTCCAAACTTAGTTTTCAGTGTTATTTTGGGTTCAGATTGGCTAAGTAGAGTGTCTGGTAACTTATGTTATGAAGTAGGTAGTTTGAAATTTAAATGGAATAATTCTGAAGTAGAGGTAGCGTTCAACGACAATGTTCAGGGGAGTAGTGTTGTAGGAGTGATTTGTTCTTTAAGTGAGATATCACCAGCCGAAGAGCGGGATACTCAAATTTTTGTGGGCAGTTTGATTACGAACGGTAGTCTGGCGGACTCGTTACGTGATGCTGCATTTCAGGGGCATATAGAGGGAGACCAGTGTGTTCTGCTCTATGATGTGTTATTGTGTAATAGGAGAGTTTTTGAGGATCGCATTGGTATGGCCAATTGCTATACACATTCATTGAACGTTATTGATAGATCAGTATTCACAGGACATAGATATCCTATACCTTTCGCTTTTCAGGGTGCAGTAGAGGCACAAATTAACCAGATGCTTGAAGATGGCATTATAGAGTACTCAAACAGTCAATATGTTAATCCTTTAATTACAGTACCGAAGGCCGACGGCACAGTTCGTATTTGTTTAGACGCTCGTTTAGTTAACAGTAGAATCAGTTCAGATCAGCTGAAGTCCATGTCCATTGAAGAGTTGATGCAGACATTTGAGGGTAAAAAGTATTTCACATGTGTAGATTTAAGTTCCAGTTTCTGGCAAGTGCCACTTATGTATGAAGATCGGCCATTTACAGCTTTTAGTCATAAATATAACCTTTATCAGTTTTGCAGGGTACCTTATGGGTTAAAAAGTAGCTCAGCAGCTTTAATTAGGGCTTTAAACATCGCATTAGGAGATGACACGGGAGAGTTTGTAACTATTTACATCGATGATATGGTAATCAGTTCACGCAGTTTTGAGGAGCATCTACTTCATTTAGAAAGTGTATTTCAAAAGTTAGATCAGGCAGGGTTCACTCTGAAACTGTCCAAGTCGTCATTCTGTCAGACAGAAGTGACATTTTTAGGTCATAAAGTGTCGAGTGGGGGTGTGACACCAGAGGAAAGTAGGGTTAATAAGATACTTAATGCAGAAGTACCACAGAATGTAAAACAGTTGAAAACATACCTTGGAATTTGCAATTTTTTTCGCAGGTTTGTTCTTAAATACTCAGGGTTAGTAGAACCATTTAGAGATTTGCTTAAAAGTGGTAATCGCTGGAGATGGGAGTCCAAGCATGATCTGGCATTTCAAGCGCTGAAGGCAGGCTTTGAGCAAGCTGTGGTGCTGAAGTATCCTTTGAAGGATAAGGAATATGTGGTAATGACTGATGCGTCACATATAGGAATTGCAGGAGTATTGTGTCAGAGAGATGAAGAGGGTAATTTGTGCATCGTGTCTTTAGCATCACGAGGACTTACAGCAGCAGAGAAAAGATATACTATCACTGAGTTAGAGCTTTTAGGAATTGTTTTCAGTTTAGGAAAATTTAGGATGTATTTAGTTGGGGGTAAATTTGAGATTCATACAGATCACCATGCTTTATTATATATGAGGACATGTAAACTCAGTTCTAACAGAGTTAGTAGGTGGATTCTTGCACTTCAGGAATACGAATTCACGGTAAAATATATTAAAGGGAAAGATAACATTCTTGCAGATATGCTTTCTAGGGACACAAATTTATGTAGGGATAATCCTGTTGTTAAGGCAGAGGACGGTATTTTGTTATGTGCATGTGTGGACAGTAGCAACAGGGCATCGTTACAGACACTGAGAAATATGTTAGTGGAGCAACGTGATGACATAATTTTAAGGGAGCCTCTGGCTATATTAGAAGCAAGCGACGAGGAGTGTGTGAAAGTAGGGCTGTTCACGTACAAGATGCAGGATGGGCTTCTTGCACGAAAATGTAGGAAGAATCGGTGGGCAATATGTGTTCCTGCCAGTTTACGGGAGGAACTAATTTGGTTCATTCATAAGGAACTAGGACACTTTGGTGCTACCAAAGTCTTCTATGAAATTGCACATAACTTTATTTGGAGTAAAATGGGAAGGGATGTTAGAAGGATCTTAGCTAGGTGTGACACCTGTCAGAGAAGCAAGTATCCAGTTAAATATTTAGTCGGGGAAAGATCGGCAGTTCTCACAAGTAGTCCCGGGGAACTACTGTGTGTGGATTTATTTGGCCCGATCGTTAAAGGACAGTACGGCTACGGATACATTTTTATAGTTATTGACGCTTTTAGTAAGTATGTCAAGCTATATCCGCTAAGGAAAGCCACCGGTCTAGCGTGTAGCCGACTGATCATTAATAGGTATATACCCGAGTTTGGCGTTCCTCTCAGGATATTATCTGACAGTGGACCACAGTTTGTTGCAAAGAAGTGGAGAACCAGTATGCAAAAAGCTGGGGTTACACACGTTCATTCCTCTGTAAGGTACCCTCAGGGTAATTCTGCAGAGCGTCCATTAAGGGAAGTGGGTCGTCTTTTTCGGACTCTAGTGCATGATAAGCATTCGGCCTGGGTTGGACATCTTCCCAAAGTCGAGACTTGGCTGAATTCTGTCCAGCATGAGGGCACGAAACTGACGCCACACGAGGTACACTTCGGAAAAAGACCACAAAATGAACTTGCTAGAGTCTTGGGGTTAAATGAGGGAAAGCAACCGGGGATGGATGTCATTGTCCAGTTGGCGAAACAGAATTTATCTAAGTCAGCTCAAAAGAGAATTCGCCAACAAAATGAAACTAAATTTGACCTATTCGAGCCGGGAGACAAAGTCTTACTTAGAGTGCCGAAACAGTCAAATAAGCTAGAGAAAGTTATGTCCAAGTTTTTCTACCTCTATGAGGGCCCATTTGTAGTGTCTAAACGTATTGGCAAAACAGCATATGTGCTGGAGGACGGTCAGGGAAAAAGGTTATACGGAACGTATAATATTCATAGCCTTAAGAAATATGTGTCATAAAATAAGTGTGTTTAGCTGGCGAGCCAGCCTATCAAATGAGTAAGTGTGGTATGTGGTGAGTAGTAGATCTGGTCTTCAAGGCAGGCGTATCAGAAATCACACAGGGGGGTAGTATGTAAGTAAATGAGAGTTTTTAAGGTACAGGGAAAGATGAAGGGAGTGGTGGATGCTGTTGAGCACTAAATTGTTTCGATGCACTAAGGCCATTTTTGGCAGCGCTGATGGGTTCCCATTTATCTCCAAGAGATGGGGGAGCGCTTGTATAGGGCTTGTTAGCTTAAGGCGTCCACTAGATAAAAGATGGGCCATCAGAAGGCGAGACAGTCCTCCATGAAGCTCATACATATCAGCACACGTGATTTCTGCTTACGACCTAGCTATGTGAGATCAGGGTTGGATATAATTAAGGTATCTTGTGTACAAGGTACTAGACCTCATGAGATGTTGTATATAAGTAACAGATAAAAAGTTGTGGCAACTAGGTCAGGTTCGATAGGTGGACTGGTCTGGGTTGTGAACTACAGGCTGAGCGAGGAATATGAGAAATTGTGATCTAGAGTAAGGTGGGTTTTTGTGTACATGTACTTAGTAAGATAGGGTACATATGGCACAGGAATATTTAAGTGTTATAAGTAATTGGTACTTACTGGTTTTTTTTTCAGTCATGTCTTCCCTTTTAATTAAAATTTTTACAGAGAAGGTGGGAAGTAGATCACTTTGCTCTACCGCGAGTGTGAGATCGTGTACCATGATATTGGTATCCGGTAGGTGTGGAGCACCTAAAATTTCTACAAGAGTTCCGCAGTGGTTTTCTACTGAACACCATAAATGCGTGTGTAGTGAATTGTGGATATAGAGGGAACACACTTATGTATGTATTTTTTCCCACATAGAATGATGAGAGAGAGAGCTGTAGAATGAACATTCGTGAGAATGACAAACATTTTGAAGTGGACAAAATAAGAACACGTCATAACAAGACGAACATTAGCGGAAAGCGCATGATTGAGGGTTTATATGTGTTTATATGTGTAAAGGGTCATTTCACTTGTATAAGTTGTATTTTGGAGGGTTTTTTCTAACGTGTCTGGAATCATCAAGTGCTGTACCATATGCATGGTAAAGCACATGATTATTCGAGGCGAATGTAACATGTTTTTCAAGGGGGTTTTATGCCACTAACACAAGTTAGTTGGACTATATCATATTTGTTAAACGCGGCAATAATCCGGCCAAGTTAAATTATTTCAGTTTATTCAATTTCATATTATTATTATTATTATTATTATTAATATTTATTACGTCATTTTTTGGAGCTTTTAAATTTGGAAGATTACAGATAGGATTTCTACTAGTAGAAATCCGTATCTATATTGGATGATTCCAATATAATGTTGCACGGCAAATCATTTCATACGTAAAGTCGGGATTTTATTCATTAGGGGTAAGAGAGAGTGGTGTGTGACGCACTGGGTATTTCAATACAAGAATAGATTGGAGTACAATAAAATTACGAAATCCGAGGGAACACTTCAAAGCAAGAAAACGTGTATGACCTACGTCTTGCCCGGATACGGAAATATAAATACGGGGAGGCAGCCTCATGGCGGGAATAGCCACGTGTGGTGACCAGCCAATCAAGGAAGAAGAAGCAACGAAGCACGGGCATGGCAACATACGTGACGCACGCGGATTGGTCGAAGCAGCGAGGGCGCAGTGTTAAGCTAGACCCTGGTGGGAGAAGATAGAAGATATAGTGGACGCGCTGTGTGAGTGAGGACATTCATTAAGACATTACGCTTGGAGCAGTAAGGAGGTACTTTGTTCGTTAGTCCCAAGTGGGACAATTTAATTCACGCTTACTCCGCTGATCACATCAGATCATGAGTTCCACGCGTCTTGGAGTGTTTAGCCAGACGACGTGTTGTGGTTCATGGAATAGACTCCACCACAAGCTGTAACGATTACATTTGATCAACGAGGAAGAATCTGACGCTGTCTACACCAATGCAGAGCATCCGACGCTGCGAGACTTCAACCACGTGGAGACAATGTTTCCGTTGGTAAGCACAAGTAATCTACGACACACACTCTCTGTTTTTCAATAGGGCTATATAAATTCTTTAAGCATTAGTTTGGAAATAAGTTAAATTCACGTTATTCTCCCGACCGGCGTATTAAGTAATTTTGTTCGTGGCAATGTTTAAAGTAGTGTGCTCCGTTAACTGTGTTAATTTTATTCATGTTGCCATCATATTTTCTAAGTGTATTAAATTCAATTATTACCAAGTAGATTCTTTAATTCCAGTAGGTAGCAATAGTTATAATACCTCATCCTTCTCCACAATCAAATGTTGTCTGGGTTGATGATTCAATCATCCCACGGCCTAGTCATTAAGAGTCTCTCATATGTTCTACTCACGCTAGGGGTCGATATTAAATATATAAATTTAGCTTGGAACACAATGTATCCACCTTGGCGCCCAACATAGATCAAACTTAGCAGTAGTATTTTCTGGCGAATAGTCCGCCCAGGTAAAACACATTACATCATTTCAATTTAATTTACCGATAATAACACATTGAAGAACATATTTACAGAAGGAGATGTTGTTTCATTAGTTTTTGAACTTCAAAATTTGTTTAGCCTATTTTCATTTTATGAAAAAATAGGCTTATGAGATCTGTGTGTGTGTGTGTGTGTGTGTCCCCCTCTAATAACTTCTAAACGGCTGGAGCGATTTCAATGAAACTAGTTAAGTTCATGGCACCATTTTGGCCGACCCCGACCGTGCCAATTTTATGACGTCTTACCAATCCAACATGCCAGCTGTGCGAAATATTTCACCAACATTCAATATCTCCGAAACTATTACCGATATCACCCTGAAATTTTGTACGGTGATAAAAGTAGCTACTAGAAGTTCTCCTATGAGACTTCCAAAAACCTGGTAACTACAAAACCAACATGGCGGCCAAACGAAGTTGAGACTTTAGACTTTTCTCGTGATTTAATCATCCAAATGCAATGAAACTTGGTACAGCAAATGTTTATACACATTATAATGCACTGGCATCTAATTTAGTTCAATTGTTTACATAACCTCAAGATGGCGGCTGTGCGGTATATTTCACCGGCATTCTATATCTCCGGAACTATTACTGATATCACCCTGACATTTTGTACGGTAATAAAGGGTACTACTACAAGTTTATCTATGTAACTTTCAAAAAGCTGTAAAGTACAAAACGAACATGGCGGTGAAGCAAATTTGAAACATTTTAATAGACTTTTCTCGCGATGTAACCATCGGAGGGCAGTGAAATATGGCACAGTAAATGTTTATACATATTGTAATGCACTGTCATCTAATTTAGTTAAATTGTGAACATAACCTCAAGATGGCGGGTGTGCAAAATTTTGAAATTAAGTTTTTATTTCTTGTGTCGTAATCATGCTATCAAAGTGAAAGTTTGAATAATGAACCTACGCAATAATTTTCCCCTACTGGTACATAACTCTATGGCCTATACATATAACAATCCAAAATGGTGACCATCCGAAATATTTAGAAGGTTCTCAATATCTACGAATCTTTTACAGCAATCAAACTGAAACTTTTTATGTTCATAGAGGCTATGAACATAAGTTCGCCTATAGGACTTTCAATAACCTGGTGAGCACAAATCCAACATGGCGGTGACTCGAAATATAAATATTTAAATATTTTCTCGCGATTTTACCATCCGAGTGCAGTGAAACTTGGTATGGCAAATGCTTATACAAATGTTAATCCACCAGCATCTAATTTATTTCAATTTTCATAGCCACAAGATGGCGGCTGTGCAAAATTTTAAAATCTCGTTTTTACTCCCTGCGTCCTAATCATGCGATTGAAGTTTGAATACTACACATACACAATAGTCTTCATGTAATAGTAGATAACTCTTAAGACCAACATGTATTAAAATCCAACATGGCGACCATCTGAAATATTAGACGGTTGTCAATATCTACGAGTCAATTACAGCAATCGAACTGAAACTTTGTATGTTGATAGAGGCAATTAATATAAGTAGGATATATGAAAATAGGCTTTAGTTCTTCACGGAACTACTTGTTTTATAATGTTCTTTTTAATGTAACAGGTCTGATTTTTAAACAAATTTACAATATATTTTTACCTTGTTATAACCATTCTTCAAATAGTATCAAGATAGTGGTTTTTTTTCTTCTGATCCAACATTATTTTAAGCAGTTTTCAAGTAGGTTATTCAATGGATACTAAAATTTGTATAGTGAATATTTTTATTTTAGTGCTTAATTTTATTTATAGATTGTTTATGTTCAGATTATATGATGCTCTTAGTTTAATGTTGTTATAATTTGATTTTAGCTGAGGATAGTTACAAGTAAACTGAAACTAGTACTAAATATGTTATTTAGTTTCAATATATTATTGACTTAGGTGGAATAAAACTATTTTACCTATTCATAGGTATTTTTATTTATATGTCAATAAGGATAACTCATATGAGGTATGATATACTTCTTATCAATGCGTAACTTCAAACAAGACAATTGAAGCATCTGTGGTAATTATCGTGGCTCTGCATAGCTGGTAAAATCTTTGTTAGAATTACCGTATATACTCGAATACCACCCGCACATTTTTAAACAAATTCGGACGTGAAAAATTGGGGTGCAGGTCTTATTTGAGTCATCCAAATTTGAAAGATCTAAATTGCCCGCCGCGCGCGATATCGGGTGTTGCGAGTATCCGCTAGATGGTGCTAGCCTTCTTCCGGCTATAACTTTGTTTTACCGTAAGCATGCGGCGTCATACAGTCACACGCACGTTCTCAGAGTGTAAACATGAATGCTACGAAACGTTTGCGGTCATTTACTGTGAGTGAGAAATTGAAAGTTGCGAGGGAAGCTGAAGTTATTGGAAATCGTGCCCGGTAGGAAATATGATATTGACGAGTCATGTATTCGTGATTGAGCGGGATGACGTCTATGCTGCGTGAACCGCCCGTTCAAAGCAGCCTTGAAACAGCTGTATACGGAGCGGATGGCGGCCGATAAGCACACACTGACTCCAACTGGTCGTATTCAGCGCCCGGAAGTTCAGCTGCTGTGTTCGTGGATTTTGACGGCATGGAATCGTATCTCTGGAGATCTCATACGGAAGAGCTTCAAAAAATGTAGTATTTCGAATGCTATGGAGGCAGTGATGACGACATTTAGTGGGAAAGTGATGGTGATAAAAGTTCCGAAGCTGGTACTTCTGATGACGATGAATGACGTGTTTGTGTACTTTTATTTGTATTTTTAATAGTTTGATGTGTGTTATTTTAGGACGACTTCAAAACTGTTGGAAACTATTTTGGATAAATGCAATTCTGTTTATTTAGTTAAGATAGTAAATAATTTTGAGTAAAAATTTTTTTTATTTTTTTTATTTTGTTCTTCAAAATCAGGGTGCGGGTGGTATTCGAGTAAATACGGTATGTTGAATCGCCTCCAGAGGCACTACTGATATGGTTTTCTGTGTGAGTCAACTAACTGCAGGAAAAGTACAGAGCCAGCTCCTGGATCTCCTGGAACTATCTTCCCAGATTTCAGTATATCTACAGAGAGTTTATTTTGTATCTGACGGAGACCCTCGCTTGCCCACTCGCCCGCGCCGCGAGTCTGTCTCCCGCCACGCACTTTGCCGTTACGCGGCGCATGCCCGCACTGAGTCATTGAGTATAGGAATTTGTACTTACCTAGTTCACAGCTGTGCTGAAAATGTTCGCCATTCACTGCTACATCTCGCTGGCACCTTTTTATGAAACTGGCATTTATTTTCTGAAGTTCCTCAGCACCGATTGACTGTATTTCAGCTGTAATATAGTCTTTAAGCTGTCTGTTTGAAATTTTTTGCTAGATCTTTTATTGTATTGACGCTAGGCAGGGGTCTGTTTGGAAATTTCTGATGGAATTTCCGTCGTGTTTTAGCACAAGATTTCCTGTACTTTATGAAGGTATTATATATATACACACGTTCACGTAATGAAAATCGCATTGGAACAGCACACTGAGCACTAAACACGTGAATAATTGACTAAACTGAACCTCACACTGTTAAAGCTCTCAGCAGACTGCAAAGGAGGGAAACTTGCGGCGCCAAGAAGCGGATTACGGCCAAGTGGTCAGCGGGAGACCGGCTCGCGCCATGGGCGAGCGGGCAAGCGAGGGTCTCCGTCAGATACAAAATAAATTCTCTGTATATCTGGTATGCCTCTGGACCAAGTAGATCACTTCCTCTATCTTGGAAGTATTCTCTCCAGTGACTGCTCATCAGAAAAGGACGTTGAGAATGGAATACGTGCTGCCCATATAACTTTCAGACGTCTCGCACATGGGGTCTTCCTGAATGATGTTCTGAGAATGTACACCAAATTGATGGTGTATCGAGCAGTTCTTCACCCTGCCCTCTGGATGTGAAGCCTGGACTCTATATCGCCATGATATGAAGAAATTAGAACACTTCCTCCAACAGAAGCTCAGATACATTATGAAGATCAAATGGGATAACTGCAGTCCAAACACAACAGTTCTTGAGAGGACAAACAGTATAGAAGCCACCACCGTTGGTCACCAACATGATCAGCGCAGGAGTGATGACAGACTAACTCAACGGATCCTGTATAATGAAATTAGTACAGGCAAGAGACCTTGTGGTGCCCCTCTAAAGCTCTATAAGGACCAGCGTACGAAGACCTTGAGGAGTACAGGCATTGAAACCAAGTACTTGGAGTGCCACTGCGGAGGATCGTCCTCGCTGGCGCTCAACTACGGCAGCTGCTGTCGCACATTTTGAGCGTGAACATCGAAGGCAAGCAATATATAAATGCCAGAGGTGTAAACTACATTGGGCTCAACCATAAACTCCACCCTCTATAAGGTGCAACCAGTGTGGTCGAATGTTTCATTGGCTGGATAAGCCACCGAACAATGCCTGATAATGGCTATTGAAGATTTGCAGGAGAGAAATTAGCCAACGACGATCCCTTAAAAACTAATGCACATGGCTATAACATTTGAAACAAGCGATCAGGAAATGTAAGTCTCAGGTATTGCTGACCATGTGAATTAGGATTGGGCGAGACATGGCTGACATCCTATTTCCAGTCTAACATAAATACCATTCATAGGAAATGCAATGCTTCAAAATCTGCCATCTAGTGTTGTATTTGGTTTGAAATACCAATTCACATATACTGTACAAATCTATTAGCATAGTAATAATAATTTCATCAAAGAAGTGTCTTATTTTAGCACAAATGAGGTGCTAACGTAAGTTTACATGTATAACATGCACCTTTCGCTGATGCACATTATATTTGCCAATTCTTTTCAATTAAATTAAATTTCATTAATTTAAATTTTGAAATTTAATGTTTTTCAGTCCGTCAACATTATTGTACCCAACTATAAAGGGCAGTACCCCAATCTTGAAAGAAATTTTTACATGAGATTAATAAATCCAAGTGTATTTGTTAATCTCATTTTTTTTTATCAGGATTATGGAACCACCCATTATAATTTGGTACAATCGTGTTGGCCGACTGAAAAACATTTAATTTCGATTACTAAGGCAACACTGAGAAATGGCTTCCAACACCATAATGTTAAATTCAATGTATAAATATGGTAGATTTATGAATAGCTGTAGATATAACTTGCCTTTCAAATTGAGATGGTGGTGGTGATCATTGTTTTAAGGGCTGGATATTGATGTCATCTGTCGCTCTTTTCAGTTGGAGAGCACCATATCGTAAGTATTCTGAAGAACAAATTACTGTAATTGCCTTTTTCTTTTTCATTCTTGTTCTCAACAAACTTACCAATCATCCCCTTACTTCGCTCAAAGCATTACAAGGGTTGAAAGTCCTGAAATGTTCTAGAGTAGTGAAATTCTGCTCTGCCCTAGTGCAATGATGATCGGTAGACTACATTAGGGACTTTTTACATACTCACTAAATGTGTCATTGAAGTCGGTCATTTTTTTTTTAATGATAAGCTTAAAACAGAATCTCAAATTATGTGCTTTCCTCTAAGTAGCATCCTACCAGCACAAGTAAATTGGTAGAATAAGTGTGTCATAGGAGCCAGTTTTATGCTTATGCTGGGTTTTCCTAGCTCCGCATTTTGTGCGGAGCGCAATGCACAGTGCGGAGCCTACTCAACAACACGGAATCAGACGGCATTGCGGTGCGCTCTGCGCAACTGGACGACTCCTTTGAGAGCAGTCAAGTGCAGACCACGCTACACAACAGACGATTATTTGGGTAGTTTTCTCTTGTGTATTGATATTGGTCTTCTAATATGTTGCAGGATCATTTTCTACCAAACTAAGCAAGTAGTCAAACTGACACCTAGTAACTCTGAAGTAAGATTTGAACTTCACTTCGTCGTCGAGCAAATGTCTGTGGATTAAAAGTTTAAACACTCCTTCTTGCTCTCTACATGTGTACATGGAACTGACAGATTTCCTCACTTTATAAAGACGACCAACAATGAAGTAAATTTCATCTTCGATCTCTTCTTCCTCTTCTAATAACATCGATAACGCTATTTCATTCTCGCTCAGAGGACGATAGCTCATGTTCACTCACTTCTCAAACAAATGAAAACTTGAAATATTCGCAGCACATTGCTGAGCTAGGAAAACGCTACCGCGCAGCGCATTGGGATGCGCGGAGAGAGGTCCGCATGAAACGCGGAGCAAGGAAAACGCTCCTTTAGATCTCCATTGACATTCTTCAACTATACATGAGTATTAAGCTCTTCGAATATAAACTACTGTATTTGTTATATTGTGTTCATAACATTGCGTAAGGCTGAGACAGTATCATATAATTATGAAGAATTTAGTAATCAGTGTTTCTCGAATTCTCAATGATTCATATAGATCTGATATTGCACAGATATCTTTGAAAAGTAATTATTTAATTTTCCATTGACTGAAACTCCTTACTTAATGAATTTGAAACAAATAAGTTCAGTGTACAGATGTCTTACTCTCAAGATTTTACCCATTATCTTCCTCCTCCATCATTTTTCATGTCCTGTTTCATTTTCACACAATTTTGTTTCTCTCTTTCCAGTATAGCCATTCATACCAACAAGGTCTCTCGAGTGATCAAACTTCCAACTAATTTGCTGGATTACTTGCAGTATAAACTTTTTTTTAAACAAATATCAAATAAAAACAAATTTGTCAAAAAAGTACTGACATGTTTTCTTTTATGAGAACTTATAATAAGTTAAGGATGAAGAGTTAAATCTAAAAATAGAGAGGTAATAGTAATGCACCTAACTTTGTGCTTTTCTTAATGAATATTGTTCTAATAGCCTACATAATTGAGGGGCCCGGTGGAAAAAGGGCACTTGCCACCTGTGCAACGATTTTGTGAATTAGGTACAGGAAGACAGCTGACACCATCTAGTATCATCAGTAGGAACTTCTAGCTCAATGGCATGAGCCCATTCTTTGAAAGCGAGCATTATATATTTGCTATTATGTATGACTATCATACATCTGAGTTCCTTAATTCCTTTCTCCTGACTAAACACACCTTTGTGGCATGTGCCTCTTTTCCACTGGGCCCCTCAATTAATGAATATGACTTGGCTCTTTTAAAAAGTATCCCAGGAAACAGCTTGACAAGAGCTTTAGTTTTCTTTGAAGTAAATTTTCTAGAAAAATCTTGTTTTTGTCATAGCGTTGCCAGCCAGCATCTATTCGTCTCATGGACAATGAGCAGTTCAAGTTTGGGCAGGCTCTACGACCAATCCCTAGCTATCTAGGTCTCTTGTTGGATGGTCTCAAGAAAATCTACATCACCAAAATAAAAGGGTTTGATGTCAACCGAATGTGCGTCGCAACTCTTTTATTTGAAGGTTAGTTCATATTAAACTCACGCTTTTCGTAATGTGTTTGTTTTTAACAAGAATAGTTGTAGTAATGATGTATTGTCTCTGGGAGATTCCCATTGTATCAAGGGCTGCAAATGGTATTAGAACTTGAACATACATTTAGGAAGACCGTTTGGTATAAACTTAAGTAGAGTAATAACTCGATTAACCGTCATCGTCGGGACCGTGGTCATGACGGTTGAGCGAATAGATGGATAACAGAAACACTGTATTACTCCTCCAAAATATGACCTCAATCAATTATATTATAGACAGATATCACTCTCACAGTAATGTAATATATTTCGGAGCGAAAATAAATTAAACACAATTGTAATAGCAAATAAAACTATTTATTACATGATAAAAACATCCGTACAGTAGCTACAAATGTGGCTAAATAATGTACAGTACGGTAATACCAACTTACAGGTGAAATAGTTCATGTAGCTTGAAAATAGTCAGTCATTTTCTTCCGCCTCTTTGATGCTCAAGCTTTCACCGCGGCAATATTTCGTATTTTTCGGAGCAGTAGTGTCTGCGTTGCATTGGCCTCTTCTTGACTTTCAAACCATTCTATACACTTGGACAGCATTGCTTCAGCCTCTGAGTGGCTAATAGTTTGTTTTTCGTCATGGTTTGAACACTCGTCCATTCTATGGCGGGCAGGTACACTCAATTCCCACTAAAATAGAGTAAGTAAACAAAGCGAACGCGTCACTGCACCTTAAAGCACTTTGGTATTGCAGTATTATTATGCTATTACATCAGTGACGCTTAACAGGACGGTGTAAAGAGTGACGGTTAAACGAAGTTTTACTGTATTGTTTTCCACAACAGTATGTTGAGCTGTTTAACACACCCAGAAGTGTTTCCTTAAAATCATTTGTCCTATTAGACTGGTCCACTTTTTGACCGGTTGCAATTCTAGCGGCATTTTGGGTAACATTTTGCCAAATGTGTTTCTAATACTAATTTGGACCTGCCGAACACGAATTTTGATGTTGGCACTCCTGAATTTCGACCGGAAGCTCGGAATTCAAGATGGCACCCAAGATGGTGGACGTTTTCTTACTGGTACCATATTTCCCCTCCCAAGGCCGATTTTCTTCATCTAATGACAGGGTTATTTGTGTAGTAGAATGCGATAGTAACTGTAACAAATTGTGCAAGCAATTTGGCTACCATCCCCTTGAAAGTAGTCCCAATTACTTCTAGGGCCTGGGAAGAAATGGAAGCAGAAAACTATAAATCTTCGTAGCCCCTTCTAGTGGCTACGAAACTGAGTGTAAGGAGTTTGTTCAGTAAATTTGTATGTAAGAAATATTTTCATTTCTGTAGCTAGTCCTTCATCCATTTTTTCCTGCAAACTGTCTTTCTTTGGGGTTTTTTTTTTCTCCACATATGATGGCAAGAGCAGCCGTACATAAGATCATCGGATATGTGTCGATTCAAACTTATGAACAAAACTGCTCAGTAAGACTGCATGTCGTGTGCCAGTCTTCGCATTCCATCTTGCGACTGAAGTTTGGGAAGCAAGTCGTCAAGCAAAGTGTAGTATGTGTCGGGCTCTTTAAGGACGTGGTATTCACAGTTGGAAAATATAAGAATTATACAGTGATAATGTACGCTGAAACATGCGGGAACCAAGCTGCAGAATGTGGATTTACAGTAGTAATAAATTGGTTCATGACTGGTGAAAACTTAAAAATAAGTTGAAAAATACCAACCTGCGCAAACGTACATTTCAAAGACCAAAATCCAGAAAATTTCCAGAAAATGGTAAGTGCTGGAGTATGTTCAAGAAGTGCGCAACAATGGCTGCATTGTTATGTGCGATTACGCTTTAAATGAAGGGGTGTGAATCAGCAAGTTGTCACAAGTGTCAAACCCTGTTCAAAGTTAGTCGTGGCCCGGTATTGAGGTTTTAACTTATGTGGCGACAAGGCCTACCTATCTGTGCCAAGCAGGACAACTATTTGTCACAAGTTGCCGACAGACTATACGGACAAAGTGATCGAGTTCCATCAGTTTTGACTTGACCAACTTTCCCAAGTTTTCAGAAGTTATATTCCTCGATTTTCAGCTGCTGAAAACCTCTACCCATTACTGGCTAGCATTACCCTCTAAAGACACAGTACACAATTCCTCATACAATCCATCTTCATTCACACAATCCTGTTGGATCAACTCCACAACGTCATGTGTGTCATAGAATGTTAATTCCCTTTTAAAATGCTAGGGGAAATTACAAAGGTTGAATGAGGCAAAACTAATGGAAGGGATCTTTATAGGCCCACAAATACACTATCTGCTTGGTGATGCTGAATTTGAGAGGACTGGCACATCTGTTGAAGAAACAGCCTAGCTTGCCTATCAGTGTGTGTGAATTTCCTGGGAAACCAGAGATTTGGTTGAAGATTTGTCGAGTGAGGGCTTACAAATATGCAATGTGTCCCTTAAGTCATTTCTCCATTCTAACTTGGACTTCCTTCCATCAAACTTGGATGATGCCTGACGAGTATGGGGAAAGGTTCCATCATGACATTTTACAATTGGAGAAGCGATACAAAGGGATATTGTTACCAACATGCTTGCCGAGTACTGCTCGTATCTCATCACTGATGTTTTAGGGCCATTTTTATCAACGTAAGCCATCCAGGAAGACATTTAAGAAGTTGAGCCCTTTTGCTATTTAATCATTTTTAATGAAAGTTGGGATTTTGCCTGATTCAGATGGATAGATGATTCTATTAGCATTATTGCAAAACCTTCTCCTAAAGCTAAGTACAAATGTGAAATGGTATGAAAAGTTCAACATGTCCTCGCAAAAATACTGTTAGCTGATTGAGAAAAACAGAGTTTAGCACATGCAAATTATCTTAAAAAGGCTATTTTTATTTCTGAGAGCAATAAAAGGTTTGAAGTTGTTTTACTGTGTATCACTGCTACCTGTGCTACTTTGTATGAACATAAAGCTGATGTGAAGTATATGGACGACATGAAGTTTACAACAAGGCAAAAACCATCCAGGAAATGCTTATGAAAATCTGCAAGGTGAATAGAATTGCATTATTTTCAAATACATGTGAAACTTACGATTATATACACACAGACTATAATCGTATATTTCAGATACTGTACCTGTCAAAGTAGGCTGGCTCAGGCAAGGAAAGCATTTCTATAGAAAAAGAATGTGTTGACTTCGAATATAGATTTAGGTATTAGGAAGTCATTTTTAAAAGCCTTTGTCTGGAGAGTGGCACTATATGGAAGTGAAACTTGGACTATTAGTGTAGCAGAAAAGAGGAGAATTGAAGTGTATGAAATGTGGTGTTACAGGAGCATGAAGAAGATCAGATGGGTAGATAGAGTATCAAATGAAGGGGTATTACGAAGAGTAGGAGAGAAGAGATGTTTCTGGCGACTGCTAATGAAGAGAAGAGATAGGTTGGTAGGACACGTATTAAGATAACCAGAAATAGCAAGCTTAGTTATAGAAGGAAGGGTCGAGGACAAGAAGTGTAGGGGTAGACCAAGGTTAGAATATGTTAAACAGATTGCCTCGGATGTAGGGTGTGGTAGCTATGTAGAGATGAAACAATTAGCTCAGGACAGGGAGGCATGGAGAGTTGCATCAAACCAGTCAAAAGACTGAAGACTCAAAAAACAACCACCTTTTAAAAATTGGCCTGTACCTTCGCTGGCTTAGGACCAGAATAGCGTATCTACAATGGTAATCCTATTAAGATACGCTATTCTGGTCCTAAGCCAGCGATTTGCATCTCTGGTTTACTTTTGTCTGATTAGTATTGGCCATATAATGAAAATGTTTCTTTTAATTTCATTTGAATTTTAGGTGAACAGAAGGATGTGGAAATGCAGGAGAAAAACATCTATAAAATTGCTTCCGAGTGTGGTGGTGTTCCTGCTGGCGAAACCAATGGAGAACGAGGCTACATGCTGACATTCGTGATTGCATATATTAGAGTGAGTTTATTATTGTGGTATTACAATTTTTAAACTTTGTTTATTTTTCTAAAAAACAGTGGATGCCATTTATTGTAATCACGGATAATGTTATCAACCGTATTATATAATCACTTTTATGAAGTCCCGTACGGACAGATACTCATCATCATCATCATCATCATCATCCGTGTCCAACTCCAGTCACCCGGGTGTTGTAAACTAGCCTCTTCCACTGCTGTCTATCCTTCCACTTCTCCTGCTCCATTACTTCTGCCACATCCAGTCCAATGTTACGTCTGTCTTGACGGATTTAGTTCATCCATCTCTTGTTCGGCCTTCCAAGCAATCTAATAGCGTCATGGTTCCTCACCATCTCCCTCTTTGCAGCGCTATCCATTTCCATCCTTTGCACATGGCCAAACCATCTTAATCTCGACCTATTCGCTGTACTAATGGTTCAGTTATATTTAGTTCTTGCCTAATTTTCGAGTTTCGGATTTTATCTCTTCTAGTCTTCTGGAGAGATGTTCTCAGAATTTCATTTCAGTTGCTTCGATCTTACTGTTTTGCCTTTTGTTAGTAACCATTGTTTCTAGGCCATACGTTACAATTGGGGTAAAATATAGTTTATATAATGTTAATTTTGTTCTTTGTGGTACTTAACATCCCATAACAGCTGTCGAACTTGATGATAAAATGAGGTACTGTACCCTTATATCTGGATGATCCACCAATATCCTCCAGCTGGAAATAATCTGGGATTGTAGCATCTTGACGCCCCGGCTAAAAACGACATGGTGCCACTTGGCGAAAACACTCAGAATAAGGGACAGGTATTTTCTCAAACGGAATGTGCTGCAGTATCTAACTACAGAACAGTAGGGTCATCTAACTACTTAGGATAAAGAAAAATAACTCTATAAAAATCTTGGGCGTAAGGATACGGATTAGGTCCCTCGGGAACTTCCACCCTAAAGCACATTCCTCTACCATCTAACTACAAGTATAACGCCAGTTTTCTATAAAACAATCAGGAAATCGTCAACACGAATCCGTCTATTTAATTAAAAAGAACAATTCACATCTCGTGTCACCGAGCTTTGATTAAATGCTCTCGAAAATAAACCATGAAATAAAATATATGACTAAGCGTCATTAATCCATATACAAGTACAAATTGTTTCGCTAAGAAACCGTAAAAATTGTTACGTGTAAGCTTAAATTAGCTTTTATACAGCGAACAACTGCTGTGCCCTAGGTGACGGGAGTTTATAACAAGAAAAATGTTATAAGATAAAAATTTAAATAATCCCAAAAATAAATGACGTTACCCATGACTTAGATCTCCGTCATTACAAATACTAATCATTACTCTGTACAATTCATCTCCCGCATCCTAATATTAATATTTCTTCCTCTAAGAAGCGCAAAATCTCTACACAAAGTTTAAAGGTTTAAATTTTAAATATAAAACACTCCTAAATCTATTTACGAATTTATCTGAAATACATTTAATATAACATTCTATACAATGAAAATAATCACGTCGGAGTTCGTCAATTACTTACTTAGAACTAAAATATTTACAACACGTTCGTTCCTTTCTCCCGACAATACAACATGTAATTGTCCTTCCACATTACTTCTAAATCTCAACGGGCTTCAGAAAAATATTACTTCACTCTACTTAGTCTTATTCGTGTTTTACGTTAACATCTGGGATTCCATAATCCATACAATTAAGTAGAGACTAGTTCAAAAACCTCCTACAACTTATCTGTTCATGTAATAAAAATACTTAATAACAATACACATTTCCACTCGTTGAATAATTACCATAAATGACAAACATTAGGATAAGAACCATTTAATAGATCTCAGTTTACTCTCAGCTTCAACAAAGATCCATTAAACCCTATAATTTCTATCAGATTTAACTTCATCCAGGATCCGCCGTCCTGTGAATTTCAAGGAGTTTCAACTCTATTGAGACTATTTCAATAACATCCACAATTACTAAACTTCCGTAACAATTCTCTTATAACTTCTTACTTTCATGAAATACATGCGTCTGTCCCTACAGATTTTTCCTCAAAAATAGATCAATGGCTATACACTGGCTCATTGTCTCACAACAAATACCTCCGTCTACAACGGGAATAATAAATCTCATCCATCGAGATACTTCGCAATCTTCCATGACATTTCTTTCTCTACACTTTCCAATAATAAACTCCTCTTTCAGTCATCACAATCTTAATGAACATATAATAAAAATACTGGTTCTCTCCCTGCCTCAATTTAATAGGTAATGCGATAAAATGATAATCTTTAAATAAAATCTTATTTCTTTACTTCACTCACATTTCTCAAAATTCTTTCAACAGACTGTAACATTTCTTCCATTTCATCATTACGTTATTTCTTACTTCAAAATATGCTGTCATTCGCATCTGTTAATTCCACATTATAATACTTCACAAATTCTTTCTTTACTGTCTGTTCAACAAATTCTAATACATTCAAAGAAAACCATTACTTACAAACTTTCTTCACTAAATTCGTTTCATTATTTCTCAGTTCGTGACTTTCTCTAGATCTCTACAATAGATCTTTCGTAATTACATCCTTTGACATATACTTCCTTTCACATACTTGGAAAACATTTCCATTATTACATTACATTACATTATTACATTTATCCCATAAGTCCAACCCCTCGTCCACGTCGTGGGAGACGGGCAACGGCACAAAGTAGGGGATCGCCTGTAGGGGCGAAGTACAGTGGGGACTTCGTGTGCCCCGGGACCGTTATGGTGGCTGTGAAGGTCCTACCAGAACCCTGAAAAGTGACGGCTAACGGGGCTCTGGTGAAGCTACGATAGGCCCAGCAAGCCAGTAGTGGATGAAGCCAAATGCTTTCAAAAATGGAACGAGCCTCGGACAGGATGGATTTAATAGACGACATGGCTGTACACACGGACTAAGATTTGGAACTTTAAACCTAAGAACGCTGACGGGGAAGGTGGAGGAGATAGTGGATATGATGGAAAGAAGGAAGTTGGATTTATTGGGATTGGCAGAAACAAAGTAGAAAGGGGAAGGAAGGAGAGAACTGAGAAAAGGCTATAGACTGTACTGGAGTGGGAACGAAGAGGGAAAGAGGAATGGAGTGGGAGTAGTAGTACGAGATGGTTTAAAAGAAGAAGTGAGGAGAATAAGTGATAGAATGATGAAAGTGAAAGTAGCACTGAGTGGAGAGACCGTAGAAATAGTGCAAGTGTATGCTCCACAAGTAGGCTGCGCTTCTGAAGAGAAGGAGGAGTTTGAAGAGGAATTGCAGAAGCAGCTGGTAGGAAGAAATATGATTGTTATGGGGGATCTCAATGCCCATGTAGGAAGTGAAAGACAAGGTTATGAGAGTGTTCTAGGACCAGAGGGTTGGGGCGAAAGAAATGTGGAAGGAAAGAGACTGTTGGTCTTCTGCCAGAGGAACAGCCTGCTATTTGGGAACTCCTGGTTCAAGAAAAGAGAGAGCCACACAATCACATGGTACAGTGATGACTTGACCAGGAAGTCGGTGGTCGACTACCGTATTTACTCGAATACGACCCGCCCCCGAATAAGACCCGCACCCTGATTTTGAAGAACAAAATTAAAAAAAAAAAAAAAAAAATACTCAAAATTATTTGCTATCTTAACTAAATAAACAGAATTGCATTTATCCAAAATAGTTTCCAACAGTTTTGAAGTCGTCCTAAAATAACACACATCAAACTATTAAAAATACAAATAAAAGTACACAAACACGTCATTCATCGTCATCAGAAGTACCAGCTTCGGAACTTTTATCACCATCACTTTCCCACTAAATGTCGTCATCACTGCCTCCATAGCATTCGAAATACTACATTTCTTGAAGCTCTTCCGTATGAGATCTCCAGAGATACGATTCCATGCCGTCAAAATCCACGAACACAGCAGCTGAACTTTCAGGCGCTGAATACGACCAGTTGGAGTCGGTGTGTGCTTATCGGCCGCCATCCGCTCCGTATACAGCTGTTTCAAGGCTGCTTTGAACGGGCGGTTCACGCAGACATCAAGTGGTTGTAGCATAGACGTCATCCTGCTCAATCACGAATACATGACTCGTCAATATCATATTTCCTACCGGGCACGATTTCCAATAACTTCAGCTTCCCTCACAACTTTCAATTTCTCACTCACAGTAAATGACCGCAAACGTTTCGTAGCATTCATGTTTACACTCGGAGAACGTGCGCGGGACTGTATGACGCCGCATGCGTACGGTAAAACAAAGTTATAGCCAGAAGAAGGCTAGCACCATCTAGCGGATACTCGCAACACCCGATATCGCGCGCGGCGGGCAATTTAGATCTTTCAAATTTGGATGACTCAAATAAGACCCACACCCCAATTTTTCACGGCCGAATTTGTTTAAAAATGTGCAGGTGGTATTCGAGTATATACGGTATATACTGTATGAGAAAGAACTAAATAAGAACATCACGGACATCAAGGTTATACCATCGGAGAACCTGGATAGCGACCATCGATTGCTGGTAATGAACCTGAGAGGGAGTAAGGAGAAGAAAGGGACTGAGAACCAGGAAAGACGTATAAGGATATGGAAACTGAAAGAAGGGGATAGAAGGGTCAAATACCTCAAAATGGTAAAGGAAGGAATTCCAACAGATGAAGAAAGAGGGGTGGAAGAGGAATGGGCTAGAGTCAAGAAGACACTAGTAGGTGCAGCAGAAGCAGTATGTGGGAGGACAAGTAGTAGGAAGAGGTGGAAGGAAACACCATGGTGGAATGAGAAGACAAAAGATATAGTAAGGAAAAAGAATAGAGCCTTTAGGAGGTGGTATCAAAATAGGACGGTCGACAAGGGAAGAGTACCAGGAAAGAAATAAGGAGGCGAAGAGTGTAGTGGCTGAGGAGAGAAGAAAGTGGATGGAAGAGTGGACAAAGATGATGAAGGAGGATAGTGAAGGTACAAAAAAGGTCCTGTATGGGATGGTAAAAAATAAGAGGCGGAAGGATCCTACGGATTATGTTAGAATGGTGAACAAAAGGGGACAAGAGATAGAAAATAGGGAAGAACTGAAGAAAATGTGGAAAGAATATTTTGAAGAACTTCTGAACCCAAATGGAAAAGATGGTGAGGAGGAAGAAATTGGGGAAGAGGAAGATGAACTGCAAACAGAAAAGGACTTAACATGGAAAGAAGTGGAAGATGCAGTGAACAAGATGAAAGGAGGGAAGGCACCGGGTGTGGATGAGTTGAGTGTGGAGATGGTGAGAGCAGCAGGAGAGGTGGGGATACAGTGGCTGTACCGAGTGATGAGGACAGCATGGAAGGAAAGGAAGACCCCAGAGGACTGGAAAAAAGGAATAATTGTCCCAATCTTCAAGAAAGGCAGTAGAACAGATTGCAGAAACTATCGGGGAATAACACTGACGAGTCATTGTGCAAAGATCTTCGAGAAAGTTTTGGAAAAGAGAATTAGGACAAGGATGGAAGGAGGGATGAGGGAAGAACAACATGACTTCAGAGCAGGAAGGTCCACAGTGGATTTGATTTTTGCTGTAAGGCAGTTACAAGAACAGCGCTATGAGTATGGAACAGATCTACTGATGGCCTTCCTGGACATAGAGAAAGCATATGCCAGTGTATGCAGAAACAAAGTATGGAAGTCCCTGGAGGATAGAGGAGTAGAGAAATGGACTATAAAGAGGATAAAGGAGATGTACAAGGGAAGCGTGAGCTGTGTGAAAGTGGGAGGAGAGAGATCAGACTGGTTGGAACAGAGAAACGGCCTGAAACAAGGAAGTGCACTGTCACCGTTACTTTTCATTGTGGTGATGGATGACATAATGACCCGAGTGGCACAAGTAATTGGGGAAGGAAAGATGAAAGCAATGGTGTTTGCAGATGATTTGATGATTTGGGGAAACAAGGAGGAGGAGGTACAGGAACAGTTGGACGTGTGGGAAGGAATAATACAAGGATATGGGATGAAATTTCGCATAAATAAGAGTGAGATGGTGATCACAACAAGGAAGAAGGAAAGAACCACAACGGGAATAACAATTGGTGGGGAACAGCTGAAGAATGTGGAGAGTTTCAAGTATCTGGGAAGCCTGATACAAGATAATGGAAGAAACGATAGAGAAATAAATGAGCGGGGGAGGCAGGCAGAAGCATTTCGGAGGAGTGTAGAAGCATGTTATGGAGCAAGGATGTCCCTCAGAACAGCAAAAAGATCATATATCAGACGTACTATGTCCCTATCCTGACGTATGCCTCGGAGACCTGGGTTATGAAAGGAAGGGAGAAGAGCAAAATACAGACCAGTGAGATGAGGTTCTTGAGAAGCAGTATTGGAGCTACAAAGATGGACAGAATAAGAAATGAGAGGACCAGAGAATTAATGAAGGAGGAACCATTACAGGATGGTATAGAGAAATCTAGACTTAGATGGTATGGACATGTAAAACGAATGGAGGAGAAGAGGATACCCAGGAGAGTACACGAGACGAAGTGGGAAGGAAAGAGACAGAGAGACAGGTGGCTGAAGGGGGTAGAAGAAAGCGTGAAGAAGAGAGGAGAAGACTGTACAAGGGTGGAGGCTGAGAGATGGTGGGAAGACAGAAGATGTTGGAGAGGCTTGTGTTCCAAACAGACCCGGCCAGTGGCTGGAAACTGTGCAAGATGATGATGATGATGATGATGATGATGATGATGATGATAAAACATAGATATCGTTCGATTTAATGCACGTTTGAACTTTACAATAACAATTCTTAACAAACTATAAAATCGTGAGCTAAAGTTTAAATCTGAATCAAACTATAAAATCTCCCTTCAAATTTCGAATATCGCAAAAATCGAAATGAAAAATCCCTCAAATTCCGAAGTCGTCGAAAAATACTATCAAACATCCGCATGATGTTTTTACAAATATAACATTGAAAACTGCAATAAACTATTAAACAATATAGAAAAATGGCATTCAACAATAGTTGTCGGATATTCAAGATCTACAATTCTACATAGTGGGATATTTGGCGTTGGTCCTTGGACTACCTTGTGCTGGGTTAGAGTTGACATGAAGTGGACTCCCTTTGGTTACCCATTAGAAACGGAATGTTTCTAGCGGCTTAAGACTGTGTGGTGGTCAGCATTCTTGTCCAAATCTCCCTCCGAATATCTCGTGTGGTCAGGTACTGGGATTCGAACTCGATCATCATCGTGCTGTCTCCTCCTTCCGCCGATGACTCTTCTGTGTCAATCTCGTCATAGAATTTCACTATTCTATTCCGCATGTCAATTATCGCTCCTACCTTTGTGATAAAGTCAATCCCAATGATCACATTGAAATTAATCTTTTCTACCACAATGAAAATGTGTTCATAACGACGCTTATTAATGGTGAATTCCATTAGAACTTGGACTCAACATTTTACTGATTTATCTCTGAAAATCCCTAGTACTTTCAAACTTGAGACTGGCATGGAGGTAATCTCTTCTCCGTCTTTAATTTTTTCATAGGAATCTTGTGAAATTATCGAAATAGATGCGCCCGTATCCAACAGTGTTTTTAACGTGGTTTCTCCCACTACAATATTTATAATAGGCAACTCAGCCATTCTCTCTTTCTCTGGGATCTCTTCCTCGAATAACAAGTCGTCATCCGTCGTCTGATATATCTCATTTACCGTGATTTCATTGGTAGGTGAAGTTTTTCTGCCGTTTATTGTTGTTTCCCATTTGAAGTTTTTTTTTTGTCTAGAGGTGTCCTCGTTATTACCTCTATTCTCTTGCCTACTCGTGCCTGGTTTCGGTTCGTCCTCTCTCGGTCTCTCTTCTCTGCTTCTCCGATTTTCCTCCTGTTGATCTCGGATATAATCTCGGTTCTCTTGATTTCTCCTCTGCTGGAAATTCTGGCGATTGTGATTATCGTCATTCCAGTTCTTATACCGGGAATATCCTTGGCGATTATTGTGATTTTCGTTGCTGTTATTCCTCTGGTAATAATTATTCTGGCGATAATTATTATTATACTGATAACCCGATCTTCTGGTTTGAGTATTATTTCTGGCATATCTCTGATATGGCCTGTTATCCTGTTGCCTTCGGTTCTGATACTCGTTTCTCTGATTCTGAGTATAAGCATTTCTTACCGGTCCTCCTCTCCTATTATCGGCGATATTTTCTTCCGTTTGCTGTACTTCGTCAATCATTATAGTATTGACTTCTCGAATGTCTGTTCTTGGGCTACGAAAATTAGAATTCGTTACACTTGAAGTGTAGTCAAGCTGTCTCAGTAAATCATCCATTTCCTGGAGACTTTAAACTCTAGATGCAATTATGTTTCTCTTAACATCCGCTGGAAATTGCCGTGATATAGTTTGTATCATTTCTACGTCTGACGGTGCTGGTTGCAAATATTGAAGAAGTGCTAATTGTGTCGCGAAGTAGCTAGCATAGCGTGTCTTGTGCGAACCCGCGTACTTTCGTGAGTATGCTTCTGCTCTAACATTGTGCTGTTCATCTACCGACCAAAATCGTTTGATGAGGGCATTAGCAAAGTCCTCAAAACTTAGGAAAGTCCATCGGAACGCTCTGAATCACTGAAGTGCGATATTGCTTAGATAACGCTCTACCAATCGTAACTTTCTCTCTTCGGGAACATTATTCTCCAAAAAGTACTCTGAGATATCATTAATAAACTCTATTGGTGGTATTCCATCATTTCCTGGAAACGTGCGTGGTTTCTGGTCAATATTCCGAATTATCATAACGTTTAGAATGTTTGATGATGTGTTTCCACGTGACATGTTTTCTATAGGTGTCGAAAATCGTACTTGATTCTCCCTAGCTTGCGGTGTATTTAACCTCCTAGCTTGGAATAATTCCTCCTCTAATTTCTCGATTCTTTCTTGCAAAATTCTCCGTTCTTCTCTGATGCTACTATTTTCTGTTCGTTCTGGCATTGACGTATTTTCGTTAGTTAACTCAGTAGTCCGACCTTTAATCACATCCTCCACAATGCGAGAATTGCCTACTTCTAACTCCTGTATTTTACTTTTCATCGATTCGATTTCGTTATTTAAATGGGAGATTTTATCTTTCAATCCAACATCTATACGTTCATTAATCTTATCACTTAGATCTGGTTCTAAATCTACTGACAATATGTTCTGTAAACTATGAATTCTCTCTATAAAGTCTTTCCTAATTTCTTCAACGTCTTTAGCATTACGATATTCTGACATTACAAGTTTTTTAGAGAAATCATCTTCTAAACTTTTAACAGTTATGCCTGAGGCTTCAATTAACTCAGTCTTGAGTTTATCAACACTTCCACTTACCACATGTTTAATATCAATTTCAATGTCAGCCCTTACAAGATCAGCTTTCTGATTCACCTGTATCTGTAGCATTGCCACAGTTGTTTTCAACTCATCCAGGTTCGAGTTGATGCTTGTATTCTCAGATTGGAGCTTGCCTAACTGGAGGGTTATGTTATCCTGAAATTCATTTAATCTCTTACTGTTATCTTCTGATTGAATTTCTAAGGCTGCCAAAGATGTTTGGGTCCTAACTAAAGTATTCTTGGTTTCAATGGACTGGGTTTGCAAGGTAGCTAAGTAGCTTTGGTTTCATTGGAGTTTGTTTGCAAAGTAGCTAATGTGGCTTGGGAAGTATTTACAATGGCTTGGGTCTCAGCTAACCTTCTTTGGGTTTCGATAGCACTAGTTTGACATTCCCTAGCTATTCTATCTGCATCAGCTTTCGCTTCTCTCCTAATTCCTTCTGCATTTATCTTAATTTCTAATTCTACTCTTTTCTGGTTTTGGTGGGTGGCTTGGTGTAAGGCTTCTAAGTCCTTATCTGATTTGCCCTGGGTCTCCTGCAACGTAGCAAATATTGCCCTAATAGCATCCAGATCTCCTGGCATCTTCTTTCTTGAGAAATAGGGAACATATACCATGACAACATTCAAGAACATCCGAAACAATTTATACCACTATATTAAAATGAAGGAGATTTTACCGTTTATCAGTTACTTAATCTATTTCAATAATATCTTACTCTCTTTCTGGCAAATTATCATTTGTAGTCAATGGTCTACAACAAATAAAATAAACTCACAACAGTCCCAAATGACAATATTAATCTAACATGACTTATGGCTTCAAAATAACCATAGAAAAACGGTAAATTAAATAAATAAGACCTAGCCATGACCTCTCTAAGGTTATTCCTTTAGACTAGTCTTCTTTCAAACACAATACATGGTTAATTATTCGGGTTAGATTTCTTTCAGATATTCATTTCTTACCTCGATAAATATCGGTTGACTTTTATTACAAATTTTAAGTCTTTCTCCATCTATCTTGCACCGCCCTATTAAAATAAACATATTCTTGGCGTGCCTCCTAGCTGCATCACTGGAACCAACTAGAAAAGAAAGGAGTACGCAGTGGAAATGGATGTTAATTTCTGACCTGTGCTGGGCCCGTACTTGCAGGCCAGATGTGCCGAGCGACTCCAGACTCCGTGAAGGTGGTCCCACGACGAGTGGTAGGAATACCCTCCTGGTGCTAGAAAGCTAGAATAAGTTAGGCCTAGGTTTGAAGAGAGAGAGCGAGCAGCCCGATCGCCAAACACTACTACAGTGCACTCCTGATAATTCGTTTTGCGGTTAATTCGCGGGTCTCCATGAGTATTTTTTTAAATTGGGAATTCTCACAGCAACTAATCATCACGCTAAGTTAAGCAATCTCTCTGTCGTTTAAAAGAATTTTGATGCGACGCAATGCGTAAAGACGAAATCATTGAAACTAGGGAAGACTGAACTGCGTTTCTCTGCGATGCAACAGTAGGCCTAATTGCGCAATCTTCGAAACTTACGCGCATGTTGCCGCGAGTGGTAGAGCACAGATTTCCTTCGTCTTTGAAGCCCAAACAATACAAGAGGAATGCACTTTCACTCGGAACCTACCCTCCCTTTCCCAACAGCCACGCTCCAAGGTCGCTGATCTGTGAGTTGTGAAGGGTGGATGCGCGGACAACTTATTGTAAACAGCGATTATTGCGTAATGGTGCAAACGCGCACGACATTGAGAGCGTGTTTGTTCGATGCTCTTCATGCAGTCAACTAGTCGGGGGGAAAGTACCGCTACTCCGCTCGTACAAAAGCAAGCGCTTGCCGACTTTTGTAACGACGATATTTTGAACGGGCAAGTTAGACGTCGATAAAGACGATTATGATTTACTACAGAAAAGCAAAGAAGAAATAGCATGGAATTTGACTGTTGGTGAGGAAAACGGAAATCCAGTAGATTTAGAGTGCGGGAGTGATGCAACGGAAATCCCGAAAGTTTCCCACAGTCAAGCTAGTGTCTCTAGTCACACTTATCTTTTATATAGAAAAACGAGATGAATTTTCGTTTTCATATAATATTTTCTTCGGAAATGTGCAATCGAAAAATAGAATAAACGGTCTAAGACACAAAAAGTAATGACGGCTTTTTTTTTTTTTTAATATATTAATGTAGGCATAATCCACATAGGCCTACCAGTAGCCTAGCATGTCGTATAAGACACTACAATCAGGAGTTAAAATTATTATTTCGCGTGTTCAAGCCTATTTCAATATTTTAACCAATAGTTTTGTTTTTCCTAGGCTTAACAAAAATAACTGCGGATAATTCGCGGTTTTCGATAATTCGCGGAAGTTCGTGCTTTAATTACCGCGAATTAACGAGAGTGCACTGTAAATAAGACACATGGATAAAGAAATGGAAATTTAATGAATTGAAACCGAACACACAAAGAAACCCCGCCAGAATAACACACACAAAAAAAAAAAGAATACCCTTCACCTAGGGGTCAAATAAAGTCACTTTCAAACGGGGAAGATAAATATAAATAACAATAAATAACTTACGATAATAAATAACGTTAACAAATTAAATTCATACCTGTGCTCACTTCCGTGAAAACGATGTAAAAAGGGAGGAAGTAAAAGATCAAGAGGCAATCGAGCCGGTCGCTGGTCAACAACAATCACTTCTCAGCCTAGAGATGGATGGTTGTCATGAGGACCACAAATAACAAGCATAGCAAAGATAAAACAAGAGGCTGTGTGCGTGTCGCAGAGGCTGTGGCGAGCAATGGGGATGCGATCGAGCTGGCAGTCCCCAGAGAAAAGAAATACAAAAACCAAAGATACTACAAGGAGAAACAAATGACGTCAAGTGTACATGAAATATATCATGATACATACACGCAATCAAACACACAAAATGCCAGCCGACGATGCAGTAATAAAACACAAAGCAACTCGTGCTTGTAGGTAGTCTAGCAAAATATGCTAAACCTACGGTATATAGTCCCCAACTTACGTTCCGAGTTCGAGCTGAATACGGTAAGGCCTACTTAAAGTTACCGCCGTGATCCAGTTGCCCGAAGCATGGAATGAAGGTAAAACGTAAGGGCTAAAATATATGGTGTCATGTCTCGTGTTGGGAGAATGGTCGAAACGTCAACGTCCACAAACAACGGGAGACCCATTCGAAAATATGCCCAAATCAAAACAACTTCAATGCACCTGGCAGCAAGAAAAACATACACTCACAAAATCACTCCCAGATATATTTCACGGCACAAATAAAAGGTTAAACCGTAGACCTAAACTAAACAAAACAGGAGACCGCCATTTCGATTGGTTCCACAGCAAATCCAAGCACACGACGAAGATCAAAAAGAAAAGTTAAATTTAGGAAATGAGCATAGTGGACACAAGGTTAGATGTGTTACTTACATGAGTAAATGGAAGGCTTCGGCATAATAACAATGTTAAATAAAAAGGAAAAACATTACATTTTAAATAATAAAGCGGAGAGCCTCAAGGCACGTCCGGACAGAAAGTATCTCACATGGAGTCTGAGTCAACCGGGACGGCCGCCAAAGAAAATAAAGTAAAGAGAGATGTTAAACATGGCTCAATCTCACACTCTCGTGTATAACCAACGATGTTCCTGAGGCGATCACATCATGTCAAGGATCCATAATGCGTCTCCCTTCTCCTAATCATCCAAATGAGTTGCTTGCCAACAAACTATTGGACTTAGGTAACTAACATATGGTTAATTCTATACAAACAGACTAGACACTGAATCTGGGTTAAAATCACTAACCAACATATTCACAGTGCTATATAAAAAAAAAGTCTATGCACTATATCAGGGGCCAAAATCACTAGCCATCCACGTTGGCAGCGCCATTAAAATATGTGTACCCTTATATCTGGATGATCCACCAATATCCTCCGGCTGGAAATAATCTGGGATTGTAGCATCCTGACGCCCCGGCTAAAAACGATATGGTGCCACTTGGCGAAAACACTCAGAATAAGGGACAGGTATTTTCTCAAACGGAATGTGCTGCAGTATCTAACTACAGAACAGTAGGGTCATCTAACTACTTAGGATAAAGAAAAATAACTCTATAAAAATCTTGGGCGTAAGGATACGGATTAGGTCCCTCGGGAACTTCCACCCTAAAGCACATTCCTCTACCATCTAACTACAAGTATAATGCCAGTTTCCTATAAAACAATCAGAAATCGTCAACACGAATCCGTCTATTTATTTAAAAAAAAAACAATTCACATCTCGTGTCACCGAGCTTTGATTAAATGCTCTCGAAAATAAACCATGAAATAAAATATATGACTAAGCGTCATTAATCCGTATACAAGTACAAATGGTTTCGCTAAGAAATCGTAAAAATTGTTACGTGTAAGCTTAAATAAGCTTATATACAGCGAACAACTGCTGTGCCCTAGGTGATGGGAGTTTATAACAAGAAAAATGTTATAAGTTAAAAATTTTAATAATCCCAAAAATAAATTACGTTACCCATGACGTAGATCTCCGTCATTACAAATACTAATCATTACTCTATACAATTCATCTCCCGCATCCTAATATTAATATTTCTTCCTCTAAGAAGCGCAAAATCTCTACACAAAGTTTTAAGGTTTAAATTTAAAATATAAAACACTCCTAAATCTATTTACGAATTTATCTGAAATACATTTAATATAACATTCTATACAATGAAAATAATAACATCGGAGTTCGTCAATTACTTACTTAGAAATAAAATATTTACAACACGTTCCTTTCTCCCGACAATACAACATGTAATTGTCCTTCCACATTACTTCTAAATCTCAACGGGCTTCAGAAAAATATTACTTCACTCTACTTAGTCTAATTCGTGTTTTACGTTAACATCTGGGATTCCATAATCCATACAATTAAGTAGAGACTAGTTCAAAAACCTCCTACAACTTATCTGTTCATGTAATAAAAATACTTAATAACAATACACATTTCCACTCGTTGAATAATTACCATAAATGACAAACATTAGGATAAGAACCATTTAATAGATCTCAGTTTACTCTCAGCTTCAACAAAGATCCATTAAACCCTATAATTTCTATCAGATTTAACTTCATCCAGGATCTGACGTCCTGTGAATTTCAAGGAGTTTCAACTATATTGAGACTATTTCAATAACATCCACAATTACTAAACTTCCGTAACAATTCTCTTATAACTTCTTACTTTCATGAAATATATGCGTCTGTCCCTACAGATTTTTCCTCAAAAATAGATCAATGGCTATACACTGGCTCATTGTCTCACAACAAATACCTCCGTCTACAACGGGAATAATAAATCTCATCCATCGAGATACTTCGCAATCTTCCATGACATTTCTTTCTCTACACTTTCCAATAATAAACTCCTCTTTCAGTCATCACAATCTTAATGAACATATAATAAAAATACTGGTTCTCCCCCTGCCTCAATTTAATAGGTAATGCGATAAAATGATAATCTTTAATAAAATCTTATTTCTTTACTTCACTCACATTTCTCAAAATTCTTTCAACAGACTGTAACATTTCTTCCATTTCATCATTACATTATTTCTTACTTCAAAATATGCTCTCGTTTGCATCTGTTAATTCCACATTATAATACTTCACAAATTCTTTCTTTACTGTCTGTTCAACAAATTCTAATACTTTCAAAGAAAACCATTACTTACAAACTTTCTTCACTAAATTCGTTTCATTATTTCTCAGTTCGTGACTTTCTCTAGATCTCTACAATAGATCTTTCGTAATTACATCCTTTGACATATACTTCCTTTCACATACTTGGAAAACATTTCCATTATTACATTTATTGATAAAACATAGATATCGTTCGATTTAATACACGTTTGAACTTTACAATAACAATTCTGAACGAACTATAAAATCCTGAGCTAAAGTATAAAATCTGAATTAAACTATAAAATCTCCCCTCAAATTTCGAATATCGCAAAAATCGAAATGAAAAATCCCTCAAATTACGAAGTCGTCGAAAAATACTATCAAACATCCGCATGATGTTTTTACAAATATAACATTGAAAACTGCAATAAACTAATAAACAATATAGAAAAATGGCATTCAACAATAGTTGTCGGATATTCAAGATCTACAATTCTACATAGTGGGATATTTAGCTTTGGTCCTTGGACTACCTTGTGCTGGGTTAGAGTTGACATGAAGTGGACTCCCGTTACCCATTAGAAACGGAATGTTTCTAGCGGCTTAAGACTGCGTGGTGGTCAGCATTCTTGTCCAAATCTCCTTCCGAATATCTCGTGCGGTCAGGTACTGGGATTCGAACTCGATCATCATCCTGCTGTCTCCTCCTTCCGCCGATGACTCTTCTGATTGAGATGGGATAGCCCTTTCTCTCTTCGGCACCGGGTAATTCCCTGGTCGCCCTCGTACATGAATAACTTGCAGTCTTCTTCCCCCATAGTTTCCTGTAGATCGTCATTTGAGATGGTAAAATGACTGATGATTGTAAACTTTCTATTACGGGAGAGATGAGATGTTAATCTCCCCCGAGATGTTGATGTTAAGTCATTTCGGATGTTCTTGATGCCATCATAGCGTTGTTCCCATAATTGTTTAAGCGTTCATCACGACGCCTGTAGAATCTTCATGAAATTCCTCCCTCAACTTTTGAATTTTTATCATCTTGAAGCTGTAGCTCTGTCGTATAAATTTAATATTGTTTCCTCGCTGAATATCTATGTTAATATTACATGCACATTACTGAGTGCCTTCGATGAATAATTCTATCTCTCGTTCAACTTGGAGACTAGTTCGTTGTAACGTCCTTCTACTTCGAAGTCGTGGTTGATAAGAGCCTCGCTTCCTCTGGTCTTTTCTCCGCGTCTCTTTTCCAAAAACCGCGTCCTTTTCAATCCATGGCTCTGATTGGTTGCTTATATTAATTGATCAAACTCTTCATTAATAACTTAAGAACTCGGCTGTAATTATATTCAATCGTTCTTAATTATCATTTAACACTCTTCATGATGGTTTAATGTAATAACTTTGTCCTAGTAATTATATATGTTAATTACTCTGTTGGTGTTAATTTTAATAGGTGGCTTCTCATTGGTCATGGTCGCGTGTCGGTCTCGCGTCGGCTCCCTCTTCTTTCTCTTGCCACACGCTTAGTTCCTCTCCCCATTCTTTTTCACTCAGGCGTCCTCGTGACTGCTCGGGTTCTTAGTCATCCTAGCGAAGCTTGTTCCGAGTCCCCTTGCGACTACTAATTTGCTATTGGCCGGCCGAATTAACTCAGTTAATTCACTCTCTAACCAAACCAGTTTTGTGTTCGTTTCCAGCATCGATAAATTTTAACATGAGCTAATTTAGAAAACTTTCCACTACTTGTATAATTCTCTGTCTCGTCTCCCCAAACGGGTACAGTACCTTTACTTAATCTGTTGTTAATTTCTGTATTTATTTCATTATTCCTGTTAATAACACTGCCTAAATATGTAAGTTGTTCCACATTCTCTAACTGTTCCCCATCTAAGTTGATTCGAAATTTCTTATTTTCCTTTCCACAATACGTTACCACAGTTTTCTGTTTTCTAATATTCATTCCGAACGCCTTAAAATTCTCATTCCAAATATCCATTCTTCTTTGTATTTCATTTTCTCCTTGTCTCCAAATCACTACATCATCCGCAAAAACTAGAGCATTTATCCCATCAGTTTGTCCGATATTATGCTTTACACCCTTTAAACTTTCATCCATCAATATAATAAATAATATTGGCGACAGTGCACTTCCTTGTTTGACTCCTCTTCTTGTATAAAAGACTTCAGAATCACCACTGCCTACCTGAACACTACTCTTACTACCAAAATACAACATTTTAATTTTGTTGATTAACTATTTTGGTACATTCTTTTTCTGTAGACATTCCCATATGTGTCACCTCCTCATGGGCTTTTTCTATATCCAAAAATATAAATATTATATCTTTGTTCATTTCTAGGTGTTTTTCCAGTAACATCATCATCATCTTGTACAGTTTCCAGCCCCAGGCTGGGTCTGTTTGGAACATAACCCTCGCCACCCAGTTCCTTCCTCCCAGTAACATGAATACAGTAAATATCAGGTCCGTTGTTGATCTGTTGGGTCTGAAGCCATCCTGCTCTTCTTGGAGCTGTGCTTCCACTATGTTTCTCAACCTCTTGTCTATTACCTTCTTCATTATTTTTAGGCCATGTGATAACAGAGTTATGCCTCTATAATTCTCACATTTCTTCCTATTTCTCTTTTTAAACAATGGTATAATGCATCCTTGCTGCCAGTCTTCAGGTATCTTTTCTTCTTTCCATAGAATATTCAGGACTCTATACAGCCACTGAAGCCCAATGATTCCAGCTACCTCAATCATATCCACATTGAATTTGTCGCCACCACTTGATTTAACCTTGTTCATGGTTTTTACTGCTGTCTCAAGTTCCAGCCAAGTTATTGGGCCTTCCTTGTTTTCTCCGTCCAATATTTCTATATCCTCCTAATCCTCTGAACTTGCATCACCATTATAGAGGCTGTCAAAGTATTTAGCCAACACAGTTTGAATATTCCTTTCATCGTGCACTACAGATTCATGGTGTTCAAAGCTGTCGTCATCTCAATGCTACTGTATGGCTGTGAAACTTGGACACTCTTATCACCGTGGTATCAAGAAACTTGAGTGCTTCCACCAACAAAAGATGAGATACATCTTGAATATCAAGTGGGAGGACTACGTGACCAACACTGCAGTTCTCGAGAGAGCGCATCTCGATAGCATTGAGGCAACTATCATCGCTCATCAACTGAGATGGTTAGGCCATGTTCACCGTATGAATGATACCAGGCTTCCCTGTCAATTCCTTTATGGTGAACTTTGCTCCGGCACTAGACCTCATGGAGGCCCCTCTGAAGAGTTTTAAAGACCAGTTAAAACACATCATGACGACGACTGGTATAAATATTTACTCTTGCGAACATCTGCTGCGGACCGTTTACTGTGGCGGAACACTACATCGACAGCTGTCAACTTATTTGAGGAAGAACGTTGCAGACATGAAGAAGCCAAGCGACAAGCAAGAAAGCTTCGTCAATTGCAACCCCGCCCTCCCCCGACCTTTGAGTGCAATTTATGTGGGCGCATGTTTTATGCCAGGATTGGCCTGTTCAGTCATCAGAAACACATCCACAAGCTGGTCTGAAAAGCTCTATGCAGAAAGAAGTATGTGTACTCGGAATAGAGTTACAGTCGACGACGACAGATCCATCTTCCTTCTCGAAGGCTTTAATTCTGTCTTGATGTACTCTTTCTGACTTTATTACTCTATAAAGCAATTTCCTATTTCCTCAACTGTCTTCCTCTATTTTCTCAGTGAAAACTCCACAACATTTCTCTTGTTCCTCCTTGATACTTCTCTTGACCCTCAGTTTTAGTATTTTATATTCTACATGTAGTCTTTCTATTCTATCCTCGTCCCTTCCGTATATTTTCTGTTTCTTCTTATCTAGTTCTTTCTTTGTTATTTCTGTCCTTTATTTCTGCTTTTATGTGATTCGTTTACCACGGTGTCTCACTTTCTCTAACCTTTGCTGATGTTTTACCACACACCTCAACTACTGCTTCTACAAATGTCTGTCTTAATTTGTTCCACTCTTCTTCTCCACTTCCTAGGTCACATTTAGGTAACTTATTTCTTATCTGCCATCTTTTTCTCCCCCTTATCTAGTTCCCAGAACGTTACTTTTTTTGAAACTATTTCACAAATTTTAATTTGTTTTAGTTCGACTAATAAGTCTGTGATCACCACTCATACTTTCATTTGGGATTATCTTTGCATTAATCACAAATCTTCCCAATTCTTGGTCTGCTAATACAAAATCAATGAGTGTTCCATGTTGCCCGTCCCAACTGTATCGGCTGATCTCATGGCTATTCCTTTTCATGAACCAGGTGTTCTGAATTATTAAGATTATTCCTGGTACAAAAATCCAGCATACTTTCTCCTTCCTCATTTCTATCGCCATACCCATGCGGTCCCAAAACATTCTCATATCCTGTTCTGTCAGTTCCCACTTGTGCATTCAAATCACCCAATATCATGATATCATCACCAACAACATGCCTTTCCAATTCAGTGAAGAATTCTTCTTTCTCCTCCAAGCTACATCCTCTTTGGGGAGCATATAACTACATTACTTTCCTATTAACCTTGAAACGCATGACTATTATTCTCTCATTCACATATTGCACATCAGCTATTGCCTCCACATTCCAATTTACTATAAACCCTACTCAGTTTCTTTTCTCTTTGTAGCTTCCAGTCCAGTACAAGGTATACCCCTTCCGAAGGTTTCTTTTTCCTCTATTAGTTCATTTTCTTTTCCATTTAATGTTAATACATTAATTGTTCAAAATCGGGTTTTGGTCCTTGGTCCAGCACTTGCATGAACATCAATATTACTATCATACATTGCAACCGTGACCAAAGATGTGTCATTGCTAGCATTTTTCTTCTTCCTTCCGAGGCTTGTTTTAATTTAGAAAGCAATAAATTCAATAGCTCTTCTGCTGGCTTGCTAGGTCTAACGTATAGAAGGTTTTTCTGTCAGGGCTTACTCCCTTAGCCTTTGGGGATTCCTCCTCTTTCCACAAGGGAGTGGGTTCCTACATTAACCTCTAGATAGATGGGTTGCCTCCTCCGCCAGCTCCACTGTACTTAATTTTACTCCTCCGTATTTGCTGTCGTTGAGGTCTTCACACGTAACCCTGTGCTTGGGGCCTGTGATATAACCCACCAGAACTTAGCCGCTACTATAGCTCCTACTATAGTACCCTTGGCCCAACCCCGCGACATGGACGCGCCTGGTGAGAATTGTCCATGTAGACATAGATTGACACTAGCATCAATATCTCATGGACCGGGTTAAGGAGACTATCTGTTTCTAGCCTCCAAGGTACAATGTTAAAGGATATAAATGCTTGTGTTCCTACAGGAAATAAATATTGCTTTTTGACTCATTGTACTTGAGGTAAAGGGTTCCAATCTGAATTTCCATCATCTTTCCCTCTTGTTGATGTGTAACATCTTTCCACTCGTTATCTGGATATTTTTGTGGCACTCGGTAGCTGGACATTTTAGTGAGAGTGATTTTGGAAAATGGACGGAAGTGGACGGGACGGAAATAGATGGGACGGAAGTGCATGGGACGAAAACAATGAGCGTGCGTGGTGGCGGAGACCGGTACAACGACGTACTGTAGGCCATGTGGCTATGGGGAATGTATATCGCATACAGTTTAGTTCAAGGTTTGGAGACCTCATTTAAGATATTTCTACAATAAATCATCTTCAAGTTGTCGTTCTTTGGTGTGAAAATATTCATTATATCATATTTGCTGAAAACAATTGCGATAAAATCGTCATACTTTTGCTGTATTCTTATTTAATGTAAGCACTCGATGTACTGTCGGCCATGTGGCTATGTGGAATCTATATCGCATCAACAAACACTCCAAACAACGTAGGAATTCAGTATATTAACACAGACTACTAACAATAATTGAAACTTCGTTGGTCTGAACGTATCGCTGGGAGAAAGAAACACATTTAATATACCTTCTGCACACCTAATTTTTAATCACGCCTATACTTGGCAGTGCCCTATATCGGCAAGAAGAGGCAATTTTCAATAACATTGCTGGCATGGATTCACTAACTGGCCGGTATAGAGCGCAGCTCGCATCAAGTAGGCAGTGGATTGCTTCCGCCACGGCCGACTGGATGCGAGCTGCGCTAATTTTCCCATGTAAAATATGTTATCAATCGATTAAGATACAACGACTTAGCAAATAACAATTATGATTTATTACGGTCAGGATTTGGCACTGGAGTTTTACAAGTAGTTATTTCAATGACCAACAGAGTTCACTGTTAACAAGGGCTGAGAAAAATTTTCCTTTTTGGAAGTACTGTATTCTTACCAGAGAGTGTGCAGCGGAGGACATTCTTCAATGAAATCTTCCATCTTGAAGTGGATGGCAACTGTGACTTGCCACTCTTCTTTTCCTGCGTCTGACAGATTTTCACTCGAACCTACACACCCACTTCTTACTATATAGAATTGATTTTCTAGTTACTTTCATCAACATTTACCTTGAGAAAAATTGTTAACTTGCTGCATATTCTTTCCCATTTTAGGATCTTGGATTGGAACACAATGTTGTAGCAGAATCGTTTGAGACCTCGGTGCCATGGGACCGGACTCTGTCGTTGTGCAATAATGTGAAACAGAGGGTAGCTAAAGAATGTAAAGGTGAGAACACTTGGTTAATTATTTTATATAGTATATTTGCTATTCTATAGGCCTGAATGTTCAGTGTTGCTTCCCGAATCTGAATAGAATGACCCTGGTATATACAAATAATTGGCCCAAAATAAAGAAATATTCAACAATAATGCAAACTAACATCACCACTTTAAGATTCCTACTCTCGCGTGACTGACCCATGAAAACTTAACCCATTAGTCCCTTACCAATTTTTACATACGTTAAAAACCCCTTACAAATACCCACAACAATAACATTGGACCATAATTAAAATGATCAATAGTCCAATATAAACAGTGAAATGCGACGGCGGGCCCAGCCAGCGACGTCTTCTTTTCACGCAAGAACAAGTGAAATGGACATGAAAAACTAGTATTTTATTAATCAGTGTGGTATTATAAGAACAATTTTTTATGCAAGTGCAACAAACATTTTAAAGTTTTATTTATAAACATTTGTAAGGGTTTTTTAACGTGTGTGCAACTATCTCATATGTATCATCACATTTCATCCACATCAACCATTTTTCATTAATTTTTAATGTTCATAGTGACTGGCCATTATTATACTAGCTGATGAAGGGGCAAATTTTCTATGAAAATAATAAGCTTCGAAACATGTACTAGTGTGTAAAAAAACACAAAAAGTTATTGACTAGACGGAACATAGAATATTTCAATTTTTTAAACTATAATTCGTCAATATGGACCAATTATGACCAATGTTAACCCCAAATAAAAACACCATGTCGTGCATTTCAATTCAACAAATATTAAGTTGGGGGGGGGAAACAAAATTTTCAAACATTTTTAGTTATCAATGTCAGCTTTAAATGTCTACACTAGTATAAGAAAGGTTTTATGAGAACGCCTTTTGAATTCTGTAAATGTGTGCTTGGACAATAATGATTGTTATTAAAATGTCTTCTAATTCTATTTCTTATTTTCCACAGCACTTGGCATTAAGAAGTACTTGATCTCTTGTCGAGTGACACAGACGTATGATGTTGGTAGCTGTATATATTTTTATTTTGGCTTCAAATGGACTGGCATTCCTGATCCTTTGGGAACCTATGAAAAGTTAGAAGAAAGAGCTCGTGACGAGATCCTTAGTTCCGGAGGAAGTCTATCGCATCACCACGGTGTGGGGAAGCTACGAGCCAAGTGGTTCCCAATGCAAGTTTCTCAGTTGGGCGTCCAACTGTATCGAGCTACGAAGGAACAGCTTGATCCCAATAATATTTTTGCCACCGGAAACCTACATTCCTCGCATTTGTGAAGCTCCTGTGTGTGCAGTGTCCTGTCTGTCAGTGTTACCATTTATACAATAGGCTGTTTAATGACTAGTCATTATATTTTTAGGAATACTTTGAAGTTGATGCAATTCTTATTAATCTGGCTAAAAACTTTGAGTACTCTTTGCTTTTGTCCTATTGTACAAATATTTCATTTGTAAGTGCATTTTACTGAAGTAGCAACAACTAGACATTTCTGGCACATTTGATAGAATATATTTTCATAAAAGAAAGTCTTTAAGTACTGTAATGTATTTATAATGACCAGAAGAAACCATTTTAGCCATATTGAGAAGTTGAAAACTTTTGTTGTTACTGCTTCTGTCTGTTATAAGCTGTTACAAAAAGCAGTAAGGATGATTAATCTCTCTCTCTCTCTTTATTTTTTTATTTTTTGGTTTTATTTTTTGTTTAATTCTCAGTTCTGGCCTTTTGTAATTAGTAGGCCTATGTAACAAAATTTGACAACACATCACTCCAGAATGTTGCAGTTTGCCTGTCTGGATTCTTCAGCTTTATTTTACTTCATTATAAGTATAGTGTAGATTATAGACTTTACATGAAATTGTGGTTGTAAAATGCTGGGGGGAATACCCATGTAGAAGCTGTACATAAATTGATTTAGGTTATGCAGTTCCCAGATCGAAAACGATTGGTATATATTGTAATTTGCAGAAAATTTTCTGCAAGCTTATAATTTTGTTGTTATTTTTTGAATGTTATTTATCAACCTTATCGTCAGTGGCACCACGATGACAATGAGGTATAGTAGTTGATAATCATTCTTGTTATTATTTATTTGTTCTAGGTTATTGTGCAGTTAGTCACTTCTCCGTTGTTCTCCATTTTGATGGTTTTCTGTGTTTTGTTGCAACTCCTCTAATTATTTGATTGGTGCCTTATTGTGTCCCATGAGATCGCCTTGGGTATGGTCAGAACTTTGTGTTGGTTGGGGAAGGAAGGAGGAGTGGAAAGGAACTGGTCACCCTGCTGCATGTTAACTTGGCTCAGGAACACCTTTTCGGAGGTTCAGACCCACCTATGGACCAGAAACCTCTTGTAGTGGGATCACTTGGTCTTAATGCCTACTTGAGAAATAGGTAATTTTAAATACACGTGTTACGTTTCTTGTCATTGAAATTCCTGAATGCTTTGTCCTTTGCTTAGAGATCACTTCTATTTTAGGTTTTGTGATCTCATGTTCCCATGTTATTGGTAACTGAAGAGTAATAGTTGTTTAATTCTTTTAATTTTACATTATTTAGTCTTAATTTCATCTTTTGTATGTATGTGAATGACACCCATGTTCGATCTATAGTTATTGTTATTTTATTCCTATCTGACCATATTTCAGCCTGATGGTGATATTCTTTGAGACCAATTGGCCAAAGATTGATAGATTTATTGATGTTCAAAAAGCTTTCAGGTTCCTTGCTCCTTGCTACTTACAGAGTTAAGAATGTGGAAGATAATATCAAAGTCTATTCGTTACGACAGTGCTCTGGCTACCCGGACAGGGAAACACACCCAGTTCACGGCATCGGCTCTGCCGGACAGGGGTAGCCAAGAAGCTCCGAGATCATTAGCCATGCCGCAGCCCTAGAAAAGACAAGACAAGACTTGCTGTGCTGCACTGTATACTGTTGCCTGTCATAAGCAGTTATGAACTTATAAATACATAACGGACAATAAATAAACCGCGCTGTAGCATGTAACCGATAAGTCAGCCCGCTTCACATGTAGGCTATACACAGCACTGAAGTTGGCGTACGTTCAACAGGCACAGCTCTATGCACTCCTTGTGGGCAGCCCTGCAATCAAGTGTGCAACTGTGTTTACTTCCACTATCTCGACTCGGCGAACAGACTTGAGACCTGCATGTCTAATAACAGACCTGATTGCCTCTCACCAAGGTGGACCAAGTTCGATTCCCAGTTAATGCATGTGAGATTTTGTAAGTGGAATGCCACATCCTGTGGTACTGATTCCATGTGTAAAGGAGGTCCCATGGCTCATGATCGCAAGATAAATGGTTACATAAAACTACAAGCTTCCTTCCATTAACAGACTTGCTCATTGCCTTGATTAACCTGTCCGCTTTGATGGTAGTTTAGACTTAGTTTGGAGTTTCTTCTGTGGAAGAGCTATGCCGAACAATGGTATAGTGAAGTTTCCAGTGTTGCCTGTAAAAACAATCAATTTATAATTTTCCTTCGGTTAGCATGCTAGTAAAAAAGTAAATTGGGAAACATTTCAGCTGAAGAAGCACTCGATTATAGCCTAAAACATTTACTGAAACTTGTAAAATACAGTGTACTTATGAGGCGGGAAAAGTAATTACGTATACTACTTAATTTATTTTGAATAAATTAATATTGTAACTAAGTCAATAAGGATGAAAAGATCATGGTTGTTAACGTATCCACTTATATTGATACAGCAATAATGTCTTCAGGCATTCCTTTCTGTCTCCCGCTATCCCAAATATATTTCCGTAATATGGTTATGTCTTTTCAATGTTGAAAAATGCGGGTCGGGTAGTTGAATACCAGTTTGTATACTCCATCTTCCACAATTGATATAGGCTCCAGGAATTTCCCCTGTGATTCTAGGTAGCACTGAACACGTAATAGTAGCCTTGAAGTTGACTTCAATATCAACGCTGTGGTCAGCATTTATAATCATATTGCTTATCCCTTTAACACAAATCAGATTTCTGTCTTAATCGTTGTGCCATCGCCTCAGTTACACGACTGCTCCTTCACTTTCACCAGGGCAGTTGACAGTATGAGCTTGATCGTTGTAGTTCATTGTCAGTTCTTCTCTTGGGTGATTCTTGTAAACCCAACTCTGGTTCACACCTCATGTCTCTTCCGCTATTCCTTGTGACGTTCTGATTGGGTGCTATGTCAAAGTGCAACAGTGTGTGATGTTTCCTGTCATAACTATTAAAATCGCCTGCAATGCATTGCTTGACATTATGCAACCAAAAGCAATTGAAGCACAATCTCTTACTTATTACAAATTCATCGAGTTGCTTAACTCTGCAGTTACCTTAATAAATGACTGACAGTTATGAAGGGCATACTAGGATTCACAAAATGGACATGTACTGTTGCTAGATACATACACATTATAGTAGAGTGACTTGAATGTGACAACCTTAGTTACTTGCCTTATATTGGCCTGTAGGAGTAAGTTTTGCTTCATGACTGGATATACTGTAGCCTGACATCTGTGTGATAGTGGTGCTTTTAACTGCAGAGCCTTAATGGCAATCAGATTTGACTGATTAGTTAGATGCCTAATATCAGTTGCCGAGTCCTTACTGCAAGACAATAGTGAAACAGCTGTCTTAGTGCCTATTAAACAGTTATTAATATATCTGTGACAAGTCAGCACCCCCTTTTAAAGCAGATAACATGTAATTCAACTTCTGCATATTCGGAGGGAAGGGGGTGTGGATCGTGTGTGATTAGTTCATTAGCTATAATTCCCAGTGAAAGTTGTTAGGGCTCCCTGTGCTATTGTCACTAAGGGTCTGGGTATTCCCAATGACTCGCAATTAATTTAGTCAATGCTAATTCTAGGTTAAAATATTGAAGTTCGAACTCTTCACGACCTGCTGCGTGGCTGTCATCATCATTGTTGATACAGGGCTGCATCCAATATAATTTTCAAATCCTGATCATGCACCTGATAAATCTGCAAAAGGACAAATTTATGAACATTACTGGGGGGAAATCACAAATGTATGTGTATTTTTTATTTTATTTTTTATGTTGAATTTCCAAACATTGTTTCTTTAAACAAAACATCTCATTTTATTGTTCAAAATTAATAAAAACTGGATTGTGAATTTTCATGAGAAATCATTAATTAATTTTTATTTGTTACCTTTATTGAAATTTATATGCTTTTCGGTTGGTTAACACGATTACCATTATATCAGGTTTCTTTAATCAAAACACTGATTTTTATGTTTTGTTTAAATTTTATGAAATTTTGAGAAAATGGTTTTATTACATGTGATAAGGCTGTGTGAGTCTTAGCCATGCCCTTTATAGTCTCACTTGAGCAAATATCTTGCATGCTAGTTGATGTGTGAGAGTGGTGGTTAGGAAAGCATTTCCTAAGGCCTTCCCGTTGCCCATGTCATGCTTGCTGTTGGCAGTCTGCCATGTCAGGACAGCTAGTAGACAGTCATACAAACAGCTCAATTGTCATCTCAACCTCATATGTTTTGAGGAGGGCACAAGGCACAGCATATGGGAGACCATTCAGCTCAGTGCCAATTGGAGATTTGGCAAGAGGGAAGCTCTTTCAGTGGTTTTTTGAATTGGGGTGTGGGGAGGAACAGACAAAGATGTTCCTAGCAGGTATGTTGGATTTCAATTCTAGGGAGGATGATATGAATCCCAGGATATGGCGGCATTGTTGGAGAGGGTCATTTTAATGTTGGAAGATTGAAATGGCCCATTAACACTAATTTGCCCTGCAAGCACATATTACATTTGGCTTTGCCATGGTATAAAATGAATATACTGTAAAAGGATTTTCTTCATTCTCCATTCAAAGCTCTGAATTGCTTGTGTGATCATTATTATAACAAAATTTTCTCAGCCCTATACAGTACATCACTTAATCCTTTAATATTTTCTAAGTTTGTGTAGCCCTCATCATCATCATAGTTTCTTCGCCGGGAGTGATTATAAATGAGCAGTTGTAGCCCTCATGATTAACATTTAACATTCACAAGTTGTTCCAAAAAAGTTGCACATATTGCATTCCTTCACTACGGACTAATACAGTACTTTCTGAGTGAATATCTCTTTCCAGTCATCCGTCTCTCCATCACTTGTTTCGGCATTCTTTCATCTTCTCAATCCGATGTCAACTATGTGAGGGGTCAACTGGCCACAAAAATAGGTTCGTTGTAACCCAAGTGGAGTCAGTTGTATATAAGTTAGGAGTATTATTAAAGAAGGGCTATTCTGTGGCAGTGACAGCTTCTATAGCAGATCCAAGCAGTTAACCTGTGTTAATTTTTAAACTTCTTTTATAGTTCTTGATGACAAACTATTATTGGGAAAACCCAGTGTACTTTTCACCCCATCTCCACTCCCATTAGCAAATTAAAAATAGTTTAAACAATTCAAATCATTACCACGTAATGAGCAGCCGCCCAGGTTCACCTGGTTAAACAATATTTCAGGGCCCCTCTTAAAAATTAGGCCACACGCTAATGTGCTCAAGATTGTATTTTGTCAACTCCCAGTTATCAGATAAATTTCAAGTATCAAATTGTGCCTTATTTGAAACTATTATTACTAAGAAATGTTTTCTTTATAGAATTAAAAAGCAAAAAGTAGAGGATGGAATAACTTACCCGAATGTCTACTTTTGTTTCCTTTTAATGAAACTTGTCCAGAAGCATATGAATTGATTTTGCTGAATCATTCCAGGTGTATGTGTTAACATCATTGTACTGAATTTTAAAAAATCACTGAATGTCTGTTCATAATTTTGTGTAACTGTCCTGAATGTTGCTTTGATTGCTTCTCTCACAGGAGTTCCAATTTGTAAATAATCTTCAAAAGCCAACTACAGATCTGAAAATCACTCATATCCCAAGTCAAGAACAGCCATTTCCATTGTATTAGATATGAAGTGTTGAAGTTAATTCACCATATCCTCAACATCCATTGCAACCATTGAACTAAATGTTGTACCTAGGCTACCAATTGAGGTATTGTAACTTGGACACCAACCATAATGGTTTCTGAGCTTTTTAGATTACCCTAAAATGTGCCTACTGATAGAACTATTATACGATAATTTTCATAATGCTGTTTATTTTTATTTTTATTAAGTTGTAATGCACTTAAAACAAAGTTTTATATTGAATACACCATTAAACTAATTCAATTTGATTGTCTAGTTGTTGCTTTCAATTAACATGATATGGAGGGACATTTTAGTCATCAGTCCCATGTCTATCTTACAACCTGTGATGTTGCGGTAATTATGGTGCTGTGTGTATATATCTCTGTGCATAAAGTAAGCTTTGAATTTTTGGCTAGAACTTTGTATTCATTCTTGACGTTTGTTATTGGTTAGTGTCAAAACTACTGGAGGGAAAATGCATAAGTACAAGGAGGCACCCCTACAATATAGCCTAGGCTATCTTCAAGGATGAGGAGGGTTAAGAAGAATCCCTTAATCATTCTTTTTTCATTCCTTCGAAATGATTGGTTTACGGTATTTCTATAGATGTCCAGAAGAGAAGTCATTGAAAATTAAATAATAATAAATTTAAGCCACGTAACTTGATCGAATAAACCCTCACTTTAGGCAAAAAACGAGATAGGATGACAATTGCTCAAGCTGTAGGTTCAGACATAATTTTGTAACATGTAGTAAGCCCGTGTATAAAATTTTGGGCAGAATGTCACCTCTGGCCGAAGTAACGGTTTCTTTCAAAAAGTGTATAAAAATATGATTAATCCGTGTAATTCGTTTCCAGGTGAGTAGATAGGTGTTATTCCCCACCCAATTTAATTGGGCATACTAATGTGTTGACCGACTGAAAAACAATTCTTTTATCGACTATCTTGTGTTTGTCGTCACACTAACCCCACTTTTTAATCAGCATTTAATTCTAATCATAACTATGGATGAGGTAGAAACTGTTAAGTCACATGGGTGCTGATCAAACAGGTCACGAGTACACAGTTTTATTGTACCATAGGATATGCTGGTTAGTTAACTATAATTATGAGCAACTAGAATTGAAATAGGTGCCCTGAAACTTCATTACAGCATTTTCTTCACTTAGAAAGGGGTTGGTGACCAATGAGCTCTGAACTGAGTCTGCGATTGCTTCTACTTTCTTGCATCCATCATCTCAACCACACTCTCTCTTACCGGAGATGGTTTTCTTCTCCATGGTATAAATGAGCTACACACAGTTGCAAGCTGCATGAAACTCCATGTGGAATAAATCAGTTATAACAATTGCAAGCACCTGTGGTGTTGCAGACACAACATCTACTCACATGCGCTAATTTGGAAAAAAGTTACTTTAATTATATAATTTTCACTTCTCAAAAGAGGGTTAATTGATGTCATGTTTCGTTCGACAGGCAAACTTAATCGGATCCTCATCACTTAAAGTGTTAATAGGGTTGGTGTATATACGTACAACTTATATGCTTATAATACATTATAATTAAATGTATTAAAGAGGGCAAGGAGTTCAAAGGAAGTGGCCATGGCCTATTAAAATATACCATCTCAGCATTTTGCTAGAGTTGAAAAACATTATGGTGTTTGAAGCCATTTTCAGTGTTGCCTTAGTAAACAAAAGTTTGATGCTTTTCAGTCGGTCAACACGATTGTATCCAAATGTTATGGGTTATTCCCTAATCCTGAAAAAAAATTACACGAGATTAATAAATACACTTGGATGACCCGTTTCGATCGTCAAGCGATCATCATCAGATCCATTACACTTATTTAGTAGCAGTATTAGTTAAGATAATGCAACTCGTGAATATTTGTTAGTTGTGGTGTATGTGATGTTTTGTTAAGATACTGGAAGTGATGATTGACCTCCGGAATTTGCTTGTTTGAAGTGAATGTGTGGTTGTCGTAAATGGTCAATTCAGATTGTATTGTACAGGCTACTTATCTGGTTGAGTCTTGCGCGGTCCTAGTGAGAGCAGTTCACTTGGTCACTGTCTGTACTTGAAAAAAGGAAACTACTTCAATCATTTCAAAAACTGCTGGAAGTTTGGTCTGAACCCCATCTTTTGAGTCTGGAGATAGCCTTGCACATTTATTCACATAGTAACACCAGCTGGTTAAAATTTGCTTCGGTGTATTGAAATTATTTAGGGTTGACAGTGCTAACCCTGGCTCTTTTTGGCTTTGAATGGATGTCCTTCCTGATACGTGTTTTCTCAGGTCAATTCCCCTTTTTAGGGGCCGATAACCTAGATGTTAGGCCCCTTAAAACAACAATTATCATCATCATCACCTCTCCCCTTTCACTTTCCTATCTGCCTTTCATGGCTCTCCTTCCTTCCAAGTCCCTCAATACGCATTCTTCGAGGGTTGAGGGCGTTTCTTTTCCTCCTGTCCTTTATTTGCCTTATTCTCCTTTAGTTTTCCATTTCTTCTTCTAGTATGTCAGTGCCTTCTAGTATCACCCATACTTTTCAATCTTTACATTGAACAAGCAATGAGGGAAATTAGAGAAAAATTTAAAGTGGGAGTGAAGATTCAAGGAGAAATAATTTCAACTCTGAGATTTGCTGATGACATAGTCATCTTGGCCGACAAGCCTGAGGATTTAAATGAGTTTTTGAATGGTATGGACTCCGTCTTACGGAAAGAATTCATGATGAAAATTAATAAATGTAAAACAAAAATACTGGAATGCAGCCGAAATAAATCAGAAACCTCTATGGAGATCAAATTGGCAGGTGAAAAGCTGAAGGAAGTAGGAGACTTCTGTTACTTAGGAAGCAGAATAACCAGTGATGGACGAAGCAAAGAGGATATAAAAAGTAGGTTGGCTCAGGCAAAGAAAGCATTTCTACAAAAAAGGAATCTGCTGACATCGAATATAGATTTAGGTATTAGGAAGTCATTTTTGAAAGCCTTTGTCTGGAGCGTGGCACTCTATGGAAGTGAAACTTGGACTATTGGTGCAGCAGAAAAGAGGAGAATTGAAGCATTTGAAATGTGGTGTTACAGGAGAATGATGAAGATCAGATGGGTAGATAGGGTTACAAACGAAGAGGTATTAAGACGAGTGGGAGAGGAGAGACGTTTCTGGCGACTGCTAATGAAGAGAAGAGATAGGTTGGTAGGACACATACTAAGACACCCAGGAATAGCAAGCTTAGTTATGGAAGGAAGGGTCGAGGACAAGAACTGTAGGGGTAGACCAAGGTTAGAATATGTTAAACAGATTGCCTCGGATGTAGGGTGTGGTAGCTATGTAGAGATGAAACGATTAGCTCAGGACAGGGAGGCATGGAGAGCTGCATCAAACCAGTCAAAAAGACTGAAGACTCAAACAACAACAGTATGTAGGTTAGTAGTTAGTTTTAAGTTTGCATTTCATTTCATTTTCATCTTCAAGATCACCCAAACCATCAGGGGCCGATACCTAGATGTTAGGCCCCTTAAAACAACAATTATCATCATCATCATCATCAATTCCACCTTGCAGTCACTGGGATTTCAACCTTAGTCACCGAGGTAAAAGTCAAACGGCTATGTCTGTTAGGTAGTCAGCCCGAAGACTGGTTGGATCCTCAAAAAGTACTGCCGTTAGGTTATGTGGTTAGATACCCACAAAAATCCAAGGCAGCACTATATTGAGGCGTACTTGGCAAGATGAGGAGTGAGGTAGTTTGCTATTGCTTTCCTCACTGAGTCAGAACAGCAGTACTAACCCTATGAGTAGAACCTTTCACAGCATCCACAGGCACTGACTATCTCCGGAATGTCATTACCAAACGCCACCCATACCTCAGTAGCTTCCATATAATCACAGCCATGAGTGAGACTGAGACATCGGTGAAAAGTTATACCACTGCACAATCTCACCACTGCCCAGTCTTGCCTAGTAATCTTATCATATCAGTTGTTGAACACGATTGTGCCCAGTTATATTATTAAGTGGGGAGTATTACCCTTTCACGAATTGATTGCCGGCGTTCAAGATGGAAACTATTCTCTGTTTACTTCTGTCACACGTTAATCTGATTCGTCGACAGGAACCGTTGCGCGAGTAGGATGTGACTCAACTTCAGTCATCGTTTAACTGTCGTGGTGACATGAGCTCCTGCGCTTCTAAGACAGGTAGCGCGCGCAGTGCTGCTTTACTTATGTGCAAACTGCACTCTGTCATCACTGTGTCCTCCGCTTTACCCTGCGGGGCTCCTGCTACAATATTCAACAAACGCTGGTGCGGCCATGCTCAGCGGCAATCAAATCTTAAATGGGTAATACAAATATTTATTTTGTACTCAAAGTGTATTAATTGATAAATAATTAATGTATTATTTCTTTCAAGTTAGATTGTTTAAATTTTTTGTACTCCCTGCCGAACACAATTGGGCACAATCGTGTTGACCAACTGGAAAGCATTCTATGATACCATTCACTCCTGTGCCAACCCATAACAAATGGCAGACAAACATTTGGTCATTATACACCTCATGTTCATAAATAGAAAGTTTACTTTGTTTATAGAGCTTGGATTGTTTATGAGAAGTTTGAATCATAATTAGCTCATTCTTTTGACAACAGATTCACATACACTACTCATAATTTTGAGTCAGTCATACGAGACAACTCTTAACAGACGCTCAATTGCTGCAAAGATTGTTTATTGGTATCTGCTGAAAACTTATCAGGTGTATGAACTTTGAACATTGTGTTAAATAAAGAAATGACATTTGGATTATACTTTTGTTTATAATGATTTTGACCAAGGAGGCTTTCAGCCAGGTGACTGATTTTTAAATTCCCGCATATTTCCCGAACGAAAATCGTCCTAATTCCCGTATACTTTCTGAAACTAGAGTTTGCATACCGAATGGCTGAAATATAAATCTTAAAGCACGAATCAAGTTTTTCTAGCGTAAGAGTAACTGCATAGCGACAATGGGTTGTTTCACGAGTGTTGCAAGTGGCGCCGATACCTACTCTCCACATTTGACCATGCCCGACTGCAAACATGCCACCTTCCATTTTGCTAGACCAACCGGAGTCTCGTCAAACGGCCGAGAGCGGCGTCGATAAATTTGTTTTATTTATCCGTGCCCGACCGCAAGAACAAGAGGAGTCTTGTCAAACGAACAGCGCCGATGCATAACATCGCAATATTTCTGTGTGTCTGACCAAGAGAACAGGAATCTCGTCAAACGGACCACGAACGGCGCAGATTGAATAACATCACAATATTTATCGATATTTGACCGTGAGGACAAAGCGAAACCTGTCAAACAGCCGAGACCAGTGTTGATTGTGTAACATCGCAATTCTACAGTAGTTGCTTATATACCTGTATATCTCAGGTTTTGGGAACAGTCAGACTTGTGATGAGCACATTGCTCGTTTCAAAATTAGACTTTTCCTATGTGTAATACAGTACTACAGTACCTTCCCACATTGTTCCTCAGTACCCAGCCTCGAAGCCGTAGGAATAGCAGAAATCTCGTTCAAGTGACGGACGGTGACTTAGGCAAAGTAGCAGCACTCTAAGCAGCGGTGCGGTCTGCAGCCGAAATAGAAGATCAAGCGGCAGGACTCTACCGAGCGTTCGGAGGCCAAGAAGTCGGACATTTCAAGTTTTCCCGGATCAAATGCGAAACTCCCGTATATTTCCCACATTTTTCCCGGGTATTTAAAATTTCCGTACATTTTCCGCATATCCTGTATCGCTCAACACCTTGGTACTGGGTGAGCAACATAAAGCGGAACCGGCCCAACGGGAACACAGCCTGCACACAGTAAATAGATTGTTGCAAACTTTCAACAAAGACTGATACCTCGCATGGTACCACGGCCTTGAGTACACCTGGCCAGCATTGTATTGCATCACCTGCCGACCGACTCGCTCAGAAATTCCTGCAACGCACTGGAGCAGAATGTTTTATTCTGCTCGCCCAGAATAACACATAGGATCTACAAGATTAAAGCCTCCTTGACCATTTTTGCGATCATGATGATTCCAATTTGAAATAAACTGTTTCGAAATTCTTCCCAAAGGTTTGTTACATTAAAATTAACAGGGAAGAGATAATTCTTTCCTACAAATTCTTGTTCCCCAAGCATATTTCAAATTGTACATGAGGTGCTTATATACCTGTATATCTGAGGTTTTGGGAACAGTCAGACTTGTGTTGAGCACATTGCTCGTTTCAAAATAAGACTTTTCCTATGTGTAATCTCATAAATGTGGTTTCTTCATTTCATGTATTCTTTTATACATTTTTTAAATTGTGAGACTGCTATTTAGCAACTTGTGATGTTTTTCGAATGAATTTGGAAGAATCATTAGTATGTCTCTTTGTGTTTTTAGTTGTATGTATTAAACTTTGTCCAGTGCGGCAGCCCATAATTGTGGGAAGTCTTTAAATAAGAATTGTGTAACATTTTCAGCCTTAAAACAATATGGGAAGTGTTTTAAGAAGCATTCTTCAGTATTGTATTAGTTTTATAAGCTCAGTAAAAACATTACATTTTCCACAGTTTCTTCTTTTGTCTTGTTTGTATTCAGGAGACCTACCATGTCACTTTGAATTCCCTACACTTCCCTGGCATAATGAGAGATGAACACTCTTTTTTAGTTTGCACAATTGACACAGGTAGCAGGAACTCCATGTAACTGGTGATGTAGTTGGGATTGTGAACTGTGATGTTGGTAAAGGATGAAATGCTTAGTCGTAGTGCAGTTTCTAGAGGACAACAAATCCAATCTCGTACACACAATTGTCGAGTTAGAAGTTGCTATAGGAAAGTTACGAGCTGACAATGATGTAACCTTATGGGCTACTCACTCTTACCCCCTCAACTCGGGTGGTCGAGTTGCTACGATATCAGGCCCCGCAGATTGTGGAAAAGGAACCACAGTCCGCAGGTCTGAAGTGCACCGCAGATCCACCCTTGCCTTACCCAGCGGAGGTTGACTGGATGAACAGGGAAGGAGAGAGGGAGTTAGGTTGGGAACCCACCTTTATGGGGTTGGTGGGAAGACTTCGGAGGAGAGGATCTTTCCAGGTGCTTACTCCGTGGAAGAAGAAACCATTTAGCAGGTAAGAGTGTATTTAGAGGAAAAAATAATTGAATTTACAATACAATAAAACAAAGGATAACAGGATTTCTTGACAGAGACTAGATTAACTTCCGTGCATAAACAAAAAGGGTAAGAACAAAACTCCCAAGAAATGGCAAAATAAAACTAACGCCTGGCTTACATAAAATAAGGTTTGTATGATCCGGACACCTAGCGAGGTGCCTCTGTGGCAAGTCCTGCGTCCGGAAATTGTTAGATCTACACCAAGTTCCTAAGGTGAACGTGGATGCCTCCATTTACCGGAGGCAGTTCCACAGCATAGTTCACGAATTTCCGGACGCTGGCATTCTCTACAAGGATGGTTTGAAGGTGGGTTGTGCTTAAGTTATTGATGGTGCAAATACCAAGATCTCTTTGCCTGAGCTCTGTAGCATGTTTACTTCGAAGCTCGTTGCCATCTATGAAGCTCTGCAGTTTGCACTACAGGATGCACGAATCCACTTCCTCGTGTGTACCAACTCTTTGAGTTTGTTGCAGTCAATTGCTACACGTTTCCCGCAACACCCCCTAGTGCAGCGAATCCACGACCTACTAGCCGGGTCGTGCCGCGCTGACACTCGAGTCGCCTTTCTGTGGCTTCCAAGCACCACCTCGACCAATGGAGATACTCGCTAGAGATATTCGCTCTCGGTTACGCCGACAAGTACTGGCATTTTGGGAGCGTCAGTGGCTAGCTGACCCAATACCAGTAAACTGAGAGCGAGAAGGAAACTACTCACGTGTGGCGGAGCTCTTTCTGGTCACAGAGAGAGTCCGTCATTTTGTGTAGGCCAAGGATAGGTCATGCAAGATCCACCCACTCATACCTAACGAGAAGGGAAGACCCCCCCACCTAGTACCTGTGGAGCCGTATTCACCTTGGCCCACATTTTAACAGTGTGTGTGGATCTTGCTGACTTACGAAGAACCCTTGGTTTGCAGATGACACTCAAACTTGTATTAGCCGATGATGTAATGGCTGCTGATCATGTTATCCACTTTATAAGTGAGAGTGCGTTAGGGCCAGAAATCTAAATTTTCCAGTGTGCATTGACTCAGACTTGTTCTTTTTTAAATGCTGAATGTTTTTTTTTTCCGTAATTTTGTTTATTATTATAATTATTAGTTTTATTTAAGTTTTATTAATTTTTGGTCCTTTCAAATTTAGGTGTCCATCTCTTAAATTTTAAATACTTTAACCTGTGTTAAGAGGGGCAAATGACCTCGTCGTTCCGCCCCTTAAAACTACAACAACTAACTAAAATCAGGCTACAAATTATGGTCCACACACGACGACCAAAGCCTCTCCCACGTGCTCAACAGAAAAAGAAAATTAAGTTTATGATACAGAATAAACGAGCACGGGGTGAATGGAAGTGACCCGAGTCAGATGCTATTGAAGTTGCAAGAAACCCCAAAAGAAAATTTAAATTTTGATTTAAAACATGAAAAGTCACGGGAGATCAAACAAACATTTATGAAAGCAAGGGCAAGAAAAATATTAAAAGTACATAGCCCACAGAAAGTATGGAGCGTTACAACAATACTAGACCCAAAACAACTGTGAACATGAGGGAGGAGCCAGATAACCTCGCTCACTCGCGCCAGCCAATAGCATAGCGCGGCGTTGCCTAGATAACTCAGCCTGCAGGTCTCACTGCGCCGTACGAAATAGTTATTTCTCTCCGCGCACGAAAATAATTAATTCTTCAATTATTTTTAATGACCCTATGTTACAGAGCTAAAAATTTTGAAGGTGACTGTCCAAACCCCGTTACACTACGACCAGCCGTTCAGGAGATAACATCTGCCCTTGAACTGAAGGGATAATTAGAGAGAGAATGATTTAGGTGTTGAAATATCTAGGTTCGCTAGGGAAAATAACGAATAATCAATTCAGCAGTGGAGCTATGAGTGCTGTGAGTTGAAGTCTTGAACTCATAACAATGTCACTTAGCAAGCCGAGTGGCAGCTGAACAGTTTTACACAGCCAGGCAAGAAATATAATTTTCAGGGTATATGGCCTTTAAAAGAAGTTTTTGAATATAGAAGTATGTGAAAACACAAAATCTGATAACCTATGTTATTGTGGTGTCAGCAATTATGTTTTTCGTTCTGGAAATTGAATCGAATAAAACTCATCTCTTCACAGTTTTACCTCACGAGGCATAGCGTACCCAGTTCTAACCCTGAGACCAGAACTAAATGTCTTGATGAGCCGTGAATCGAATTCGGACCTCACGGGTTGTTGTTGTTGATAATGATGATCGTTTTAGGGGCTTGGCGACATCGTGGTCATGTAGCCCCGTGTATTTGGATGTGTGTGGAATTTGTCTGATAACCTGTGTCATTTTGATATCTGTACTAGTGTGTGTATTTGTAGTTCAGGTAGGATTTGGGTAGGAAGCAGCCATGGCACGTTAGGTACCATCCCGGCATTTGCCTGGAGTAGAAGTGCCAATCCACAGAAAAACCACTTCCAGGATGGCTGAGTTAGGAATCCAACCCACATCTTTCCAGTTTTGCATCACGAGGCTGAGTGTACCCTGTTCCAGCCCTCAGACCGGAATTACATTTCTTGGGAATCGAACCTGGGCTTCCGTGGTGACAGCCAAGAATGGACAGCAAGTGTGCTAGCCAGTACACCACAAGGTGGTCTCCAATAAACAAAAACTGATCCCAATCAACTGTTCTGTATTTCTATTACCTTATAAAGAGTCCACTCCACCAATGGTATCCTTACCTTGACGCGGTGGTGGAGCTTGCGTGGTCAAATGATCCTGAGAGCTATGCCGGCGGTAGCTTAGCTAATGGTAGGGTCTCCCAAGCCGGACAGGTCGAAGGTGATGATCCAGACTAAACGGGATACTCTGGCCCTCCAGGTTGGGGGTTGGACATGGGGCTAACAACCCCACACCATAAAAAAAGAACCTGTTACGAATCAAGGACAATTGCCTCGGAAGGACGGATTTAACAGAAGACAACCTTGGCCTGGATTACGGAAAAGAGATTTGTATATTGCGACGTGGAATGTAAGAACGATGTTGAGACCAGGAAAGATGAATGAAATAGGAGAAGAGATAACTAAATTTAATTTAGACATTGTAGCGTTACAAGAGGTAAGATGGCAAGGACAAGGAAGGATAGATAAAAGGGAATATTCACTATTGTATAGTGGTCCAAATAGCAGAACAGGACAACATGGTACTGGATTTATGGTATCCAAGTCATTAAGGAATAGTATTATGGAATATGAAGCCATAAATGAAAGATTTTGTAAATTGCGCATCAAAGGAAGATTCAGGAACATATCCATATTGTCAGTGTATGCACCAACTGAAGAGAAAGATGAAGATGAGAAGGAAGAGTTCTATGAACAATTGGAACAGATATGCGGTGAGATACAGAGATACGATACATTGATAATAATGGGTGCTTTTAATGCAAAGAATGGGAAGGATCTATCGATGAGATGTGGAGGGGATCATATACTACATGATGTTAGCAACCAAAATGGCACACTACTTGGGCATTTCGCCATCAGGAACAATATGGTGATCAAAAGCACATGTTTCCCACACAAACGAATATATCTAAGTACTTGGAAGGCTCCTGATTCTGCAACCGTGAATCACTTAGACCATGTGTTAAACAATGCAAGATACCCTTCGTCAATTATAGATGTGCGGAGTTGTAGAGGACCAAATTGTGATTCAGATCACTATCTAGTCAAAGCAGTACTTAGAGAAAAGCTGGCTAAAACGAAATCTGAAACCTGGAATCTATTATATATAATCCAAAATTGACTCATCACCGCAGGGCTCAAACCACTAGACCTAGAAAGCTAAAATTTTGCATGTTGGTTGATCCGAGTATGTAGAGGCTCACTAAGAAACGGTTTTTGAAAATTCAATTTGTAAGTGACTTTTTCAGCCCTTTGGCATTGACCATTCAAAATTGACTCATCGACGCAGGGCTCAAACCACTAGACCTAGAAAGCTGAAATTTTGCACGTTGGTTGATCCGATTATGTAGAGGCCCACTAAGAAACGGTTTTTGAAAATTCAATTCGTAAGTGACATTTTTCGGCCCTTTGGCACTGAGCAAGGACAGTCGGTACAAAGTTCCGATTTAGCTCATTTTAAGCCGCCAGATACGAGAAACAATACTCGGAGGTCCTGTGGGGACCCCGAAACACAATTTTTAAGTTCCTAAAAAGAACGGTTTTGGAGATATTACCAAATAACTGTGTTCCCTCTGAGAAACAGATCGTTACTATGGCAACCGCTGAAATTTCGCAGACCGGGGATAGTTTTCTGGCAATATCTCGAAAACCGTTCGTTTTAGGGCCTTAAAACGCGGGGTTCGTTTCCCACTTTTAACCACGAACATTGCTCCTCGCATTGATACGCGTAAAATGAGATATATTTTATTTATAGAGGTGGCTTTTAGGGTCGGGTACGATCGTGATTTTGAGTCTAATTTTAAACTCTTTGAGCTGATTATTGTAAGCGAGCTTTCAGATCTATACTCTAATTTACAATGTTAAGATGCTTTCTATTTTGCACGGTATGCTTTCATTTTCTTTATAATTTTTTTTTTGTTAACTGAATATTTTTGTTTGCCAATTTTGATCTGCTCTTTTTCGTTTTTTACCATGATCAGCAACTCATATTCACAGTCGAATGTGTCATATTCTACCGCCTGTCACGTTAATTATTATTTTTTCTTAATTACTCTTACTGAGGAATTTGGCAAACTTATTTCAATAAAGTTGCTATTTTGTCTTTCACAGCCATTGGATCCCCGCACACGGCACGGCTTAAACCTAGAAATGTTGCTGAGTTGGACTAATGGACTAATGGTGCAGCAGAAAAGAGGAGAATTGAAGCTTTTGAAATGTGGTGATACAAGAGAATGATGATCAGATGGGTAGATAGGGTAACAAATGAAGAGGTATTAAGACGAGTGGTAGAGGAGAGATGTTTCTGGTGACTGCTAATGAAGAGAAGAGATAGGAGGGTAGGACACATATTAAGACACCCAGGAATAGCAGGCTTAGTTATGGATGGGAGGGTCGCGGACTAGAACTGTAGGGGTAGACCCGGGTTAAACAGATGACTCGGATGTAGGGTGTGGTAGCTATGTAGAGATGAAACGATTAGCTCAGAAGAGGGAGACATGGAGGGCTGCATCAAACCAGTTAAAAATCTGAAGACTCTAACAACAATCAGGAATTTTAATTACTTAGAGAGGCATGTGAGGCAAAAGGGTGGTTGGAGAATTTCAATCCCTGGGATGTAACACTGGAAGAGACTGCATAATGTACACCAGCGGCCAAGATGAGAGATATTTAACTATAGGTCTAATAATAGCAATATGTTGACGTTCAAATAATCAATAAGTATGGCCAAATTACATCCAGAATAGCTAAAGTAAAGATTTTGTAAATTGCGCATCAAAGGAAGATTCAGGAACATATCCATATTGTCAGTGTATGCACCTACTGAAGAGAAAGATGAGGATGAGAAGGAAGAGTTCTATGAACAATTGGAACAGATATGCGGTGAGATACAGATACGATACATTGATAATAATGGGTGACTTTAACGCAAAGATTGGGAAGGATCTATTGATGAGATGTGCAGGGGAACATACACTACATGATGTTAGTAACCAGAATGGCACGCTACTTGGGCATTTTGCCATCAGGAACAATATGGTGATCAAAAGCACATGTTTCCCACATAAACGAATACATCTAGGTACTTGGAAGGCTCCTGATTCTACAGCCGTGAATCAAATAGACCATGTGTTAATCAATACATGATACTCTTCGTCAATTATAGATGTGCGGAGTTGTAGAGGATCAAATTGTGATCCAGATCACTATCTAGTCAAAGCAGTGCTTAGAGAAAAGCTGGCTAAAACAAAAACAGAATCTGAAACCTGGAAGAACAGTATAAACGTTGAAAGACTAGGAGATGAAAGAATTAAGGAGGAATATCAGAGAGAAATACAAAAGAAATTAGAAGAAAAAGAGAGAGATGATCTCAATGAAGAGTGTAAGAAAATAGAGGAAGTAGTTAAACTGGCTGCAGAAGAAATAATCGGAAAGAGGCAGCAAACCCGGAATGAATGGTTTGATCAAGAGTGTAGGGAAGCAATAGAAGAGAAGAATAGAGCAAGAGAAAAGATGATCTTGAGCGAAACAAGAAGCGACTGTGAACATTATAGGCAACTGAGGTTGAATGCCAACAAAGTATGTAGAAGAAAGAAAAAGGAACACACAAAGAAACAATTTATAGAAATAGAAGAATTAAACCAGGGAAGTGAAGTAAGAAAATTCTATGCGGCAATTGGAAAAATGGGGAAAGGTTTCCAACCTAGGGAAAGAAGATGCAAGGATAGACAAGGGATGATACTGAATGATGAGAACAAAGTGTTAGATAGATGGTCTGAACACTTTAAGGAACTTCTAAGTGAAAGTGTAGAGCCAGAAATTGAACAACATATGCAACAAAACGAGAGACGAGAAGTAATTAGATCAGAATCAGAGAGTGAGAATGCAAGTATTACGAGTCCTACAGAATCAGAGAATGAGAATGCAAGTATTATGAGTCCTACAAGATTTGAAGTGGCAAATGTAATGAAGAAAATGAAAAACAACAAATCACCAGGGGAAGACAGTATAGTAGCAGAAATGATAAAATATGGAGGAGCGGCATTGGAAGATAGAATACATAAACTATTGGAAAGAATATGGGAAGAAGAGAACATGCCAGATGGATGGAGGGGAGGAATAATATGTCCTATATTTAAGAAAGGAGATAAACTAGCATGTGAGAATTACAGAGGAATTACTCTATTGAATGTTATTTACAAGATCCTATCAGGTATCCTGAAAGAAAGAATGAAGATAATTTCAGAAGAAATTCTGAGTGAATATCAGTGTGGTTTTAGACCCAACCACAGATGATGGAAAAGTTTTATGAACATGATAATTACCTCCACATGCTCTTTATAGATTTTAAACAAGCTTTCGATAGTGTATGTAGAGAAAGACCAGATGAATTACTAGGAGAAATGAGGATACCTGGAAAGATAATCCGGCTGATAAGGATGACACTAGATAACACATGGGCACGAGTGAAAAATGGAAATAAGCTGAGTAAACCCTTTACAATTAATATGGGTGTAAAACAAGGAGATGGATTGTCTGCAGTACATAAAGCACTACATAAAGCAATCAGTAAAGTGGACCAGGGAGACACTATTTGTAACAAATCAAGTCAGATCTGTGCTTATGCAGATGATGTAGTGATCATAGCAAGAGAGAAGCGTACACTGAAAAGAGTATATTTAGAATTAGAGAAAGAGGCTACAAATATTGGGTTATTAGTGATCTTGTCAGGAGAAAGTAATATCGTATTTATGCCTGCGGGCTATGAACGGCCAGCGCACATTCCGCGAGTTTATAGGCCTAATCTGGCATGATCTTGTCAGTAGAAAGTAATCTCGTCTTTATGCCTGCGGGCTATGAACCACGACGCGAATGACCAGCTTCGTCAGCACATTCCGCGAGCGTTAACCTGTCATGACCTTGTTAGAAGAAAAGAAGCCTCTCTCTGACTGCAGGCTATGACTCACGCTACGCGAATGACTGGCCCGTGCAGCAAATAATGATACAGTATATTCTTTTAACTTAAATATTCTTCACATAATCGTCGCACCCTGCTTTTTTCCACGAATTTTTGGCCAAAAATGTGCGACGATTATGCGAGGAAATACGGTATAAAGAGTCCACAAACAATGTTAATCAGAATTACTTGGGGTGTAGATTACATCATGTGAAATAATGTTGTTGTTTCATTTGAGGGGCTAGGACATCTTCGTACTTTACCCCGTGTACTTGTCTGAAATTCTGGGTTATTGTGGTGTCTGTATTAGAGTGTGTGCATTTGTATGCTTGTGAGGATTGGGAAGGAGGCAACCGTGGCCTTATGTTAGGAACCATCCCGGAATTTGCCAGGAGCATAAATGAGAAACCACTTCCAGGATGGCTGAGGTAGGAATCTAACCCATATTTTCCCAGTTTTGCTCACGAGGCTGAGTTTACCCCGTTCTATCCCTCAGACTAGAATTAAATTGCTTGGCAGAGCCGAGAATCAAATCTGGACCTCCTGGGCCACAGCCAAGAATGCTGGTCGCTACGCCAGGAGTGCACGAATAACATTTGTGTGATATCTTATATCTGCCTCATATCACAATTATAAATATGTGCGCACTCCGTTGTGAGCATAGATATTCGTAGGATTAGGCCCCCCAGCCCGTACATGTTCTTACATTCGGAGCGCCTTGTGTTCACGGAGAAGGTCGTGCGTATACTGCGAATGTAGAGCTGTGTCATCTCCGCCTGTCTCACTTTGGCAACAGCGCTCAGCTGGACGCACGCTACTGGGCGAGCCCATGTTCACAGTTGTTTTGGGTCTGGTAAAGTGTCCATCACCAGCAGGTCCCACAGTAGGAATGCCAGTAACGAACCAAACATGGGGACAAACCCCGTTAAAATCCTGAAAATAAAAATAAAATATGCCCACCGCAAAAGAATTTAAATTAAAATAATATGAACAGATTTGAGCCCAGCAATGCCGTTTCAACCAACAATTACACATAAGTTCGTCGCAATCAACGATGAATGCACAGTGGAAAGCTGCGCCGTTTCACCAAACTTTATATACTACATCAAAACTAAATGAAAATTATCCCAGCCAACTATGCATTTAGGGCAGTTTTCATCAACTCTTCACTAACGATTAGTTAGTTAATTCCCATTTAACTTAAATACGAGATTTAATGCGTGATTATCTTCGATGCATTTCACGAGGCCATTTGGGTTCGCAATTACTTAAATAAGATTTACGGCTCTCGCGCATGCGTGGACTCGGTTCCATCTTGGAGAGCATGGCGGACAGAACACGAAGCGTCGAGCACTGATTGTTGTTTGCGATGCTTCCTCGAGACTTTATGGAACATAATTATAAAGGAAGGGAAATACAGAGGACCTTATTCGTGGCAAAAGCTTAAAATGATATGAACAAACTATTTAGGAGAACTGGCAGTTGTGCGAATAGATACCTTATTAGGACGCGCTACCCAGTTGTCTACGTAGCGTAAGCGGTAGAGGTGCAGACTCCCAATTTATTATGCAGCGTTGGAAGCAGTTCGAAACCCCCCTTCGGATATTTTTTTGATTTTAATTTCCGTATTCGTCTTTCTTGGTATTAAAACTTAGTAGCGTGTGTGATCTATTATAATTTTATTGTCATAAACATATTTTATATTCATATGGATGACAATACGTGTGAAACTCGGAAACAAAAACCGCCATTGTGGAATGCGCAAGGCACAGTTCAACTGTTTCCCGCCACTTTAAAGATGCTTTAGAGAGTTGAGTGGTCACATTTGGCCATTTAATGTAATTCCTTGTTAGTGGTAAGTTAACGAGCGTTTCTGTTTGGTGAAATGTTCGTGCAAAGTTAAATAACCTTTATTGATGAATTAAGACATAATTGACGTTGGTGAAAACGGCCCTTAATCTGCTAACATAAATGACTATTTAATAGCCTGCAAATTAACCGCGTGGGTGCTTCCTAATCAAATCCAACATCAAAACACAAGAGGCATCCACTCAAACATACAAGGCGCCAAAATTCACTCTTCTTCTTCGGATGCCTATCAATTAATGGATGTTAGCGACCACATGATGCATCTTTTGCTTATGAACTGCGATGTGGAATAATTTATCGATACTGGGTATTCAAACATCAAACAGAAAATGAAACAATATTCCCTCCAGAAATCTCTAAGGCATCACAAAACTTAAAATAAAATAAATTTACACTGATGATCAGGTGCCATCAAGTCTGTGTAGACTCCTAGCGACTGCATAGTTGGACTGTCTCCATATGATTCGGTCTTTAGCCAAACACTTTCTTTCGTCAAATTATTTTCTACAGAAAACTTCCTCGAGATATCCTTTACAAAATGGTGAAAACTGCATCAAAATCCATTCAGTGGTTCTAAAGATTACCAGTGACATTCAAAAATCGGGGACTTCGTTTTATACTAAGTACAGATTATACGTCAATCAGTATAATTTAATATAATCCCCCTTCCATCCAATCTTAAATTGACTGAATTTTGTGGAACGAAAAGTTCACAGGCGAAATGAGAGTTGCATTTCCAGGGAATGGCGAGGTGAATGAAACTCAAATCCCCCTTCCGTCCAATCTTAAATTGACTGTGTTTCACAGCCGAAATGAAGAAAACCCGAGTTGCACTTCCAGGAAAACTCTAAACACAATCACCCTTCTCAGAAGTCTTAACTCAACATGACTCAACGGTTTGCTGCTGGCTGTATCTGGGGCAATAGGTTCGCCCGCTAGCTAGGCTGTAACAGGGATGATAGACTCGCCCTTAGCTAGCTCACTCGCCCTTAGCTAGCTCGTAAACTGTCGCCTCAGTACTTGAATGGACATGGTTGGAAGAAATTAAAACGTAAAAACACTTACAGTGGGCGATGTATTGAAGATAGACATATGCTCTTGCAGACTTTTTTGTAGAACTTTTCATGCTGAACAATTCTTACTCATAGTATTTAGATATTTTTTAACGGTTTGCCCAGTGTAAGCTTACAAAGCGCTCTGATACCAGTTTTTTTTTTTGTTTTTTTTTTACTTTTCCACTGAAATCGTTACTGCTTGTCTTCCTTTGATCATAAATAAATTATTTTCTACAGAAATCATCCTCGAGATATCCTTTACAGAATGGTGAAAACCGCATCAAAATCCATCCAGTGGTTCTCGAGTTTACCCGTAACATCCAAGAATCAGGGACATAGTTTTATACTAAGTAGAGATAATAATATCGTATGGCCTCGGGTTCCGGGTTCAAGCTTTGTTATTTGATACCCAGAGGGCAGCTTGCATATCAAATTTTGTTGTTCCTTGGAACGCTATGAAAGGCAAGGAGGTTAGATACGTAAGTTCCTCGACACTATAGCGCTTTCTAGTAGAGAAATGAGGAACTTTGTGTTGGCGGAAACTCCCGAGATTAATTTTGCCACTATGAACACTGCCTACTGAATTCAAATGGGTTCTTTACCATGCCAACATCGTATGACATGCGTGTCGTGATATTTGCCGCCTTTCAAAAATCACTTACCACGGCCAGGAGCGAACCTGCAAGCTTGGGGTTAGTAATCAGACATGATAACCACTCACCCACCGTGGCAAGCTCCCTTTATCAGTGAATAATATTAATACACGTAATTATTTTCAAGAAAGTGTTTTATATATATAGTTACCACACCTAATCTAATTGGGTAAAAGCGTGTTAACCAACTGATAAGTAATAGTTTGAACAGGCAACACTTCCAGGAAAACTCTAAACACAATCACCCTTCTCAGAAGTCATAACTCAACATGACTCAACGGTTTGCTGATGGCTGTATCTGGGGCAATAGGTTCGTCCGCTAGCTAGGTAGCTATTGAATGTGAACAATTGTACAGGTGAGATGGAAGTGACACAGCCTGACGACTCTATAACAGAAGATGATATAACAATGCTGGAGGTGGAATTAGCAGTACAGAAAATGAAGATGGGAAAAGCAACAGGGGTGGATGAAATCAGTGTAGAAATGATAAAGGCTGCTGGACCTGTTGGTATGCAATGGTTGTATCGACTGCTAAAGTGTGTGTGGAAACTGAAATGTGTACCAGAAGACTGGGAGAAAGGGCTAATAATACCAGTGTTTAAGAAAGGGGACAAGAAAGTGTGTGATAACTATAGAGGGATCACCCTCATATCACAGATAGTAAAAATACTGGAAAGGATATTAGAAAGCAGAATAAGACGAAAGGTGGAAGGAGAGTTGCAAGAGGAACAGTATGGCTTCAGGAGTGCAAGATCCACAGTGGACCCAATCTTTAGCTTGAGGTAGGTGATAGAAAAGAACTGGGAATATGGAGAGGATTTGGTCATGACTTTCTTAGATCTAGAAAAGATCTAAGTGTCCCCAGAGAGAAGGTATGGGAAACCATTAAGAAGGGACTGGGAAAAGAAATGTTGGAAATGGTGCAAGCAATGTACAACAACTGTGTTAGCAGGGTACTGACCCCAGTTGGAAAGACAGATTGGTTTAGGAACAAGACTAGACTAAGACAGGGGAGTGTGCTGTCACCTCTTTTGTTCATAATGGTAATGGATAAAATTGTAAAGGAAACAAAGGAAGCATATGGACATAAAGAAATGAAGTTACTATTATTTGCAGACTATATTGTGGTCTGGGGAAGGAACACCGAAGAAGTGCAAAAACAAATAGATGCACTGAACGAAAATATTCAGAAGTACAGCCTGAAAATCAGTATATAGAAAAAGCAAGACCATGGTGATGACAAGAGGGGAAAGACAAGGAAAGGGCACTGTGAAAATTGCAAGTCAGAGTTTGGAAACATTCAAATACATAGGAAGTGAATTGATGCAAACTGGTAGGTTGGACATGGAGATTGGGAGGAGGGTACAACAGAGCAATGCATTCTATCAAAGTGTAAGAAAACTTGTTTGAGATAAGGAAGTACCAAGGAAAAGCAAGGAGGTAATGTATAAAATGTACTATGTACCCATATTAACTTATGCAGCTGAGACTTGGACCCTGACAAGCAGGCAAGAGAGTAGAATCCAAGCCAGTGAAATGAAATTCCTAAGAAGTATTGTAATGGTTATTAGTGCCCCATGTTGGTAGCGACAAGTGAAACGTTATTTACTTTGCTCCACGTTGAGCGTACAAATGCGACGTTTTGCTAGCTCCTAACTGTTGGGTGAGAAATGTAACTGTTTACCTTTGCCTAAGCTATGTTGTTTTAATGGGCGCCAAGACCTCAACGCAATGTTGAAATCTAAATTTGTATTTAACAACGTCTAGCTCTGGCAGAACACCTTCAAGACTCTATTCACTCAGATCGTGGTATGATTTGATCATTAACCCAACAAACAATTGTATCAGGAGAAGGAATTGGTCTATATCTAATGCTACCTACTGAAAGCAAAGATTGCATTGTAAAAGAAATGAATTTATTATATAAAACAAGAATAGCAAAATTAATAATAATAAGTATAAAATTTAAATTGGAGCGTTGTGATTTGAATATTACCGATAGAAAATTACGTGAAAACGGAGTCTGATAAATTGATTTTACTCTTATTTCCAAGCTATGAAGTTACTGAAATATGAAATGTAGAACAAAGAAAATGAGAGATTGCGTATTTCTGCGTCATTGGCGCTTACCACTGGAAATTGCCAAAGCATTTCCCTCGTTCTTGAAGATGTTGTGAGCTTCCCACAGTCTCCTGGACGTCGTCATCTCCGTCGGAATTTGATGATATTCTGGTAGATTAGATAATTCTATGGTCCGTACCTCGGACCCAAACACTCGTACAACCAAGTTTTACAAAAGTTCGTCGCTAACTCCACTGAACATCGGAGCGACACGCACTTGCGACCGTACACCTCAAGTATTTCACAGATAGTCCTCTTCCACGGAACATCGGAGCGATTCCCGCGTATATCCACACTCGGCAAGAACTACACAGATTCTTCTTGTTTCACGGCGCGTCGAACGATATATGCACCTGTTGGCTCCCCCACCATGGTACCGACATCTAGCTTACGTCGTCGCCACTGATTGGCTGCACCCTACGCGCTAGATCCCCACTCCTTCCTCATTACACTCCGCGGGAGGGAGAAGTCGATTTCCGTTTCCACAATTCGCCTTTTCTAGACCTTGCGACCCAAGATTGCGTCATGCTCCTCGACAAGATTCAGCGTGTACTTGAAATCCCAGTGAGTCATCTCTCTCAAATACCCTAACTGACAAAACTCCGTAAAATTCCGTAATCAGATAATTTTCTATGATATCGTCGTTCGTAATAATTTGCTTGATAGCGTTTTCTAAGACATAGAAAACCTATCTGAATGCTAATAATTTTTATAAAATGCTCCGAAAATACCTTAATAATAATTATAATAAATTAATAATAATAATAATAAATTAACATGAAAAATTATCTTGGCTGAACAATTTGCCGCGTAAATAAATATAGAATGGCTTCCTACTGACTTATGCCAGTTGCATAAAACCCCACGAAAAATACGTTACAGTATGTGATAGGAAAGACAGAGTGAGGAATGAAGATGTTAGGAAGGAAGTTGGGATGGGAAAACTAAATGAGAGAATTGAGAAGAATAAACTAAGGTGGTTTGGACATGTAAAGAGGATGGAGGAAAATAGAATACCAAGGCCAAGTGCAAGGGTAAGACCTAGTACAAGGTGGATCGATTCAGTGAAGAACAGCGTAAGAAAAAAAAATCTGGACTGGGACTAGATCGTGGAAGAATTGTGGAAGGAAAGTGGAGAAGTGCCATAAATACCCCGACCCGGCAGGAGCTGGATAAGGGGAAATGATGATGAAGATAAAACAGGCAACACAGAAAAAATGGCTTCAAAACTTTGCATGGTTTCCTTTTTACACTAAACACTACAGTATATAGGGAAATTAAGTTTTACTGCAATGTAATGTATAAAAAGATTTTTATTATTTTTAAAAACAATATATTATATATATGCATCCATAAAAAATTTATAAAAATTAGCTTTAACAATATATATATAAATATATAACTTCATAAACTACCAAACACAGAAGTGCAAAACATATTACAATGTCTGAAAGCTAAATTAAGTCTTCAAAACCGATGCTGCCACATGAATGGAATTTCCCACATCTAGACCTGTTATGGTACTAAAGGAGACTGCTTATAGGTGCGGCGATGCTTTTCATCTATATGTTCCAGGTACCATGTTCCGGGGAATAATGTGTCTATAGGTCCTTCTGGTGAATATGGAGCTGTAATCAAGATAGAGTTGTACAGCTGAAAACTATCATTTATCCACACTAAACTACAAAGCACTTGAAATTACCGTATACAAGACAGATTAATAACAATCTATGTACATTAAGATAGTGGTGATCATTGGTTTAAGGAGCAGAATATCAAGTTTTAAAGTCAGGGAAGAAACTCAATAGACAGATGGCCAAGCAGTGTAAAAGTTCATGCATATGGAGAATGTTGAACGAGTGTAAGATAGAGGGCATGTTCGATTCAGGTTGGTTGGTTGGTTCCTCAGTTTAGGGGCTGCGACAACGCGGTCATGTAGCCCCGTGTACTTTGGGGGTGTTTAAAATCTGTCTGATAACCGGTTTTAATTGTGATGGCTGTATTAGTGCGAGTATCTGTTTTTAATTTAAGTACAGACTGCAACTTAGAATTTTTCAAATAGTTCCTACTTTTTCCGCCAAACGCCCTGCTAGGCCTAGTTCAGAACTTAGCTACTAGACGCCACCACAGTCGGCTCTTGGCAACGAACGTAGAAACCTAAGAGCGTTGTTTACATTCAGTTAGTCACCACACCGTCATGGAATCTTGGCCAATATGCTTGTTTCTCGGCTGAGGCAAAGCAGAGAGAGAGAGATGGGGGGAAAAAAGGAAAAGTGTGAAGCCAGCTGCAAGAATTGAGCATGCAAGCTACGTTCTGGGCCAACCCTGCCCTATGGTTTGCTCGACTAACCCCAATATCATACTGTCTGTGCATCAGGTCTTTTCGTACAATTTTCCAAGTATCCCTCGGTCGTTCACGTCCTGTAGATATCATCTCAATTTCCTCTCCTCTCCTCAAGCATTTCATTAATAGGGAGGACATGGTACATTCTTCCCATTCAGTCATGTGCAACTGTTGATCGTGTTTCTTCTGCTTTGTCCCGCATTCAAAGCCGTACAGGGGAACAGGTTTTATGGCAGTCTTGCACACATGACTCCTGTCAGCCAAAGTCATTTCATCCATCCAGCATTAACATAATATCTGCATCGAATGTTGTTCACATGCCTAGTACATTGGAAATCGATATTGTTAGCAATGAAACATTTTGTACAGTACAAAACAAAACGTCTAACGATGCGACAGTAGCTAGGTCAAGGTCCTCCTCTTCCATTATTTGCAGGGCCAAGTTAGTCAAGTGTCGACCTTCTAAACCCAAAATGAGAGGTTCAATCCCAGCTCAGTCTGAATGTATTTAAGGTAATTTAAATAAGACCTCATGTCAGTAGATATACTGAGATTCCTCTACCAAGGCCATAATTCTGACACCTCGGCATTTCTATGAACAGTTGAAAGGGACATTAATTATCAACATTATTAGGAGCGTTTTGGCGTACCATTTGGTATACTTCGGTTAATACAGAAGCTAACCAGACCGTTTTGGCGAACTTGGGGTTTAACTCTGGTATAGTTTGGTTATAATGGACTGAAACAAGGATGTGTACTGGCTCCAACACTTTTTGCGCTGTACTTGGCTGCAATGCTTTATGATTCACCCACAAACATCCCAGGTGTGGAGATCAAGTATCGTTTTGATGGAGGGCTTTTCAACCTAACTCGTCTCCGCTCCTTGAGGAAAACTCAGGTTACTAACATGTTGTATGCAGATGATGCTGCGTCACCAACTCTCACACCAGAAGAGCTGCAAGAGTCAGTTAACTGTTACAAAAGTGCATGTGATCGCTTTGGTCTTACCATAAATGTCAATAAGACTAAAGTCTTGGCACAACCTTCACCAGGCACACCTCTTCCTCAGTTCAATATCTCCATTTCAAATTTGCCATTAGAACAGGTTGACCACTGCTCGTACCTGGGCAGTACCATTTCTGTGAGCTGTACCTGTGAGCAGGATGTGGAGAAGAGAATTGGCGCAGCCCATGCAGCATATGGACGATTAGCGCACCGGGTCTTCATGAATAAAGATCTATCCATGAGTACAAAGCTTATGGTGTACAAAGCAGTAGTCATTTCTACATTGTTGTATGGCTGTGAAACGTGGACCCTTTACCGACGTGATCTTAGGAAGCTTGAGCGTTTCCACCTACAAAAACTTCGATCAATCCTGAGGATTAAATGGGAAGACCGCATTACCAATATTGCTGTTCTGGAAAAGGCTCAAATCAACAGCATAGAATCATCCATAATAGGTCACCAATTTAGATGGATTGGTCATGTCCATCGGATGGATGATGTGAGATTACCTCGTCAAATGCTATATGGTGAGTTATGCTATGGCACCAGACCTCATGGTGGTCCTAAGAGGCGCTACAAGGACCAATTTAAGCAGACCCTGAAATTGACAGGTCTTGATTCACAAACCTGGGACATGCTGGCTGAAAACCGCTCAACTTGGCGCCGTACCATCTCGGATACTGTAAAGGCGTTTGAAAGGGATCGACGCATACATGAAGAGGCCAAGCGTCAAGCTAGGAAACTTCGAGCAGCCCAACCACGTCCTCCTCCAGCAATACTATGCGACTTGTGTGGTCGCTTGTTCCATGCCAGTATTGGACTCTTTAGTCACCGTAAACACATCCACAAACTGGACTGAAGGAAGAAGATTTATACTCGGATTCGAGTTAAAGCCGATGATGAGTTTGGTTATAACCAGGCTCTTGAAATTAGTAACCAAGCTACTACTGTGGTTACTGAAATTTTAATCACATTAGATGCGCCAATTCAAACATAATCTGAAACTACTATTGAAAGTACGAGATATGAAATCATATTTGAACTTGAACCACTCAGCACGCAACAAATGAAATCATACGAAATATAATATCAAATTCTTAGTGGTTTTTGCAATTTTATATTTGATGATTTCGAAACCGAGCTGTTGTGACGTTACTTAGTTGATATATGGCCTACGTTTTTTAAGGATTATGGTGGCTCTTTTAATAGCGTACGTAGCGCGCTACGAATCTCATCAGTTGTTTTTAGAAACTGCAACATCGCGGTCATATAGCCCCTTGTATTTGTGTGTGTGGAATTTGTCTCATATCATATGTTATTGTGCTGGCTGTACTAGAGTGTGTTTTAATTTGTAAATTGAGGATAGGATTGAGAAGGAGGCGGCAGTGGCTATCCCAGCATTTGCCTTGAGTAGAAGTGGGAAACCACAGGAAAATCCACTTCCAGGATGGCTAAAGTAGGAATTGAACCATCTTCTCCTCAGTTTAGCCTGACAAGGCTGAATGTACCCCATTCCAGCCCCCACATCACAATTCGAATTTCTTGACAGAGCCGGGATTTTCACCCGTACCTCCGCTAGCCACTACACCATCTGTTCAACATCAGTTGAAGCGATCGGCTATGGTCACCATTAAGCCTTCTTTTGCTAAGTACCATATCAAATTCCAGGTTTTTTTCAACTACCACCCCCCCCCCCCTTATGAGCACAATACTGTGACTATGGAAAGTCTCGTGAGTCACCCTAAAATGAATATGAAAATCAGTTTCACTGTACAACGATATCCAATATTTGCTAGGCTATAGGCCTACAATGAAGGTTTTAAGTGCCCGTTCTCTGGATGCATTCAGAGCCATTGCGATTATTTCTAAAATTAGTTTCACCCTCTATACAGTATATGTAGGAAACACATCTTGTCGACATCATCATTATTTATTCACCAAATCAATTCCAATGCCATTATTTATTCACTTTATCAATTCCAGTACATCTTTCGTCGCCATATTGTAACTTGTCTTAACCTATTTTGTTTTGGCGAGTGTAACCGCAAACTGTAACCAAACCTAACCCAGGTTAAAACCAGAGGGAGCGCCAAAACACACCTATTATCTTCTGTTACTCTGTAGTGACAAGCATTACAGGAGGAGGTGTGCATAATCTGATGGACCTTTTCAGCATATTGATGGCTAAGAAGTGAGAGCTCATATCTCTAGTACAGCAGGAACATTCCCTACGTGAGAGTCAGTTACAGAACATTTCGCCTAACTGACAAATACAAGGTATCACTTCTTAGTCATCGATATTCAATGCATCCCCAATAAGGTTCATATTGGGAGGCATTGCAGACCACATAGACACAGGCTGCATAATGCAAAACACACTCGGGACCAATATTCAACATTTTCATAAATGCAAGCATTGCCAGGGCCTCTACATACACATTTCTATTAGTCATCAAGTTAATGAGTTAGTGGTTCTTTTACTCCGCCTTTGTCTGGTCCCAAGTCCGGAATGCGAAGGAGGAGGGTTAGCTGGTTTGGCAACCAGCTGTAAAAACAGCTAACGCCGAATGTTGGGCGGCGGTAAATAACTCGACCCCCTGAAGAGGCCAACGGCTTCTGGCTGATGAGCCCCTTTAGGTGAGGTGATGGTCCCCTCAGTGTAGGAAATGACACTGAAACCCATTACGTATATATTGGCCCAACGGCAAAACGGACGGAGGAGGAACTTCCCTTGTGGTTCTCAACGGTCCTGGAGGCGGATGAGGTCATGCCAGATGGACTGGCTGTGAAGGCGCAACTCGATGGTATTTAGAGTCTGCGGCAGTCCATTGCAGTCACAGTGCTAGAACCTGCACGCCTCATTTCTTTTGTGCCGCAGGGTATAGTTCCGAGATCATAGTGTGTGGGTCACTTCCTTGCAAGCTGTGATCCACCTTAAACAAAATCTCGCTTGTGGCCCCTTTTTCCTGCTGTCACATCATTCAACAAGTCCAGCGGCGATGGGATAAGGATGGTGGAGGCAGGTTTTCGGGTTGAAACTGGAAGCCTCTAGTTCGGACCTGCACGTTGGCAGCAGATATGTGACGGTAGTCTTTCTGAGACCTCGTGACTACTCAGGAGTTCGGTCCTGCATCTGTGTTTGGACAGGCCTATTTAGGATCACCGCTGCCCACCCCGAATGGGGAAGGCCCTAGAAAATGTGGGCTAAACATCGGTAGTTACACCTTCAGCTGGCTGGGAGGCCACACCCGGCGGGTCACCCCTTTTGCGGTCGAAAAACGAAAACAAAGAATATCCAAACATTAATGATAGGATCCTGGAATGTTCGAACGTTACTCGATTTGAAGGACAATAACAGGCCTGAGCGAAGAACAGCACTCGTTACCCACGAGCTTGGTCGAATGAACATAGATATTGCTGCCTTAAGTGAAACCAGATTGTCCAACGAAGGTAAAATTACAGAGTTCAGTTCAGGTTACACCATATTCTGGAAGGGAAAAGATGAGGAAGAGCGCTGTATTCATGGTGTTGGTTTCGCTATAAAGACCACACTGGTGAATGATCACCAGCTAACTCCAACTGCTGTCAGTGAAAGAATTATGACTCTTCGAATCCCACTCTCCGGGGGTCGCTTTATGACTCTTATCTCTGCATATGCTCCCACCTTGGATGCTGATATAGAAGTTAAAGATCAATTCTACAACCAGCTGAGCACAATCATTACCAAAGTACCATCTAGAGACAAACTCTTAATGCTTGGCGATTTCAACGCAAGAGTTGGTAAAGATCATCAATTATGGAACAATGTGATGGGAAAACAAGGGCTTGGCAACTGCAATGCCAATGGCCTATTACTCCTTGGTCTATGTGCTGAACATGAACTCTTTAATACCAACACTCAGTTCCGCCTGCCGATTCGCTACAAAACCACTTGGATGCATCCTCGCTCGAAGCACGGGCACATCCTTGACTATATCATCACCAGGCAATGTGATAAAAAGGACATCCTTGTCACCAGGACCGCAAGAAGTGTCGATGATTGTTGGAAGATCATAAGCTCCTTTTTTGCCGGTTGAGGATCTCAATCTGTCGCAAACCGAAACGATCCATCCACAACCTGTCGAGACGGAAATTTGACACTTCTAAACTCCAAGTAAAATCAATTGCTACAGATTACAGAAATGAAATCGCAAATAAGCTGGCTAGTCACCCTGTTAGCACAAATAGTGTTGTACAGGAATGGACAACGCTTCAGAAGGTCATTACTGAGTCAGCTGAGGAAGCAATTGGATTTGTGAAGAACAAAAGACAATACTGGTTTGATGAAAAAAATGATGAAATTATGTGTCTCATCAATGCCAAACGGGAAGCCCATCTATCCTTTCTTCAAGATCCGTCTTCCAGTGTGAAAAAATCACAATTCGTGCAACTTAAGGGGAAATGTCAGGCACAAATCAGGGAAATAAAGAACAACTGGTGGCAGCGAAAAGCTGAAGAACTGCAAAGACTATCTGATGCCCGTGACCTGCGAAACTTCTATGCAGGCATAAAGGAGGTATACGGCCCAATCCGATCATCATCAGGTACATTGAAGACTGCTGACAATTCCGCCATTTTAACTGAACAAGGACAAATTTTGGAGCGTTGGAAGGAACTTTTCTCTGCACTTCTAAATCGTGCCTCCAATGTTGCCGAGGACTTTCTTCGAAACATCCCTCAGCAGCCCCAACAACCATGGATGGCGGTTCCGCCGACATTCCGAGATTTCACCAAAGCGCTCAATCAACTAAAGCCGAGAAAGGCTCCTGGTCCTGATAACATCCCTCTGGAGTTGTTACAAAGTGGAGGTATGGCCTTGAAGACTCGACTTTTTACACTTATCCTGTTATTTTGGGAAACTCGAGAAGTACCTGACGACTTGAAGAATGCTGCCATCATAACTATCTTCAAGAAAGGCGATCGTAGCATGTGTGGGAACTACCGTGGTATATCGCTATTATCCATTGCAGGAAAAGTTCTCGCAAGAATTCTCCTAAACTGGCTCCCAAGTATCTCGGAGAGGATTTTGCCCGAGTCTCAATGTGGTTTCCGAACCTCCAGGGGCACAACAGACATGATATTCTGTGCCAGACAACTCCAGGAAAAGTGCAGAGAGCAACAGGAGCCCCTGTATTTAGTTTTCTATGTCCTGGAAAAAGCCTTTGATTCAGTACCAAGACCTGCTATGTGGAAAGTATTAACGCACTTTGGATGTCCAGATCGCTATGTGGAATTAGTTAAAGCTCTTCATGATGGAATGTCTGGGAAGATTCTTCACGGTAACTCTGTATCCGATCCATTTCCAATCACTCACGGTTTGAAACAAGGCTGTGTGCTTGCTCCAAGACTCTTTGCATTGTACATGGCTGCCATGATGTAAGAATCATCTTCCAACAACCCAGGCATAGAGATTAAGTTTCGCTTCGATGGAGGTCTTTTCAATCTGGCAAGACTTCGTTCACAGAGACATACCCAAGTTACCCGGGTGACAGAACTGCAGTATGCCGATGACACCGCATCTCCTGCTCCGACAGCTGCAGAGCTTCAACAATCGGTCAATCGCTTTAGCACTGCGTGTGATCTCTTTGGTCTCACCATCAATGCAATGAAAACAAAGGTGCTTGCACAACTTGCCCCAGGATTACCTCTTCCTGAGTTCAATATCTCCATCTTAGACTCAACACTGGAGCAGGTTGATCATTTTTCATATCTTGGTAGCATCTTGTCTAAACGGTGCACTTGTGAACAGGATGTTGATAAAAGAATTGGGGCTGCCCATGCAGCATTTGGCCGTTTATTGCACTGAGTCTTCATGAATAAAGACCTAAAGATGCATACCAAACTCATGGTGTACAAAGCTGTCGTCATCTCAACGCTACTGTATGGCTGTGAAACTTGGACACTATCGCTGTGATATCAAGAAACTTGAGCGTTTCCACCAACAAAAGTTGAGATACATCTTGAACATCAAGTGGGAGGACTACATGACCAACACTGCAGTTCTCGAGAGAGCGCATCTCGATAGCATTGAGACAACTATCATCGCTCATCAACTGAGATGGTTAGGCCATGTTCACCGTATGAGTGATACCAGGCTTCCACGTCAATTCCTTTATGGTGAACTTTGCTCCGGCACTAGACCTCATGGGGCCCTTTTGAAGCGTTTTAAAGACCAGTTAAAACACATCATGACGACTACTGGTATAGACATCCACTCATGGGAAACATCTGCTGCGGACCGTTTACTGTGGTGGAACACTACATCAACGGCTGTCAACTTCTTTGAGGAAGAACGTCGCAGACATGAAGAGGCCAAGCGACAAGCAAGAAAGCTTCGTCAGTTGCTACCCCCGCCCTCCCCCGACCATTGAGTGCAATTTATGTGGGCGCATGTTTTATGCCAGGATTGGCCTGTTGAGTCATCAGAAGCACATCCACAAGCTGGTCTGAAAAACTCTATGCAGGAAGAAGTATGTTTACTCGGAATCGAGTTACAGCCGACGACGACATGCGATATTCTTGATCATCAATAATGGTTCGTACAATTCGGTTATAATTCTGCGACAATAACGAGTATTCAAAGTAATAATATATAATAATTCATAATTCACATAAAAATTAAATTTCACTCACTAGAAAGAAGTTAGTTGTTACTAAAAATGAGTTGCGAAATGTGAAATGTGACACATGGTTATAATTCTGTGACAATAACGAGTATGCAAAGTGATAATACTTGTTACTGTCACAGAATTATAACCAAATTGTATACTGTTTAATCAATGAGCAAAGGTTTTTTAATGAGAATATCTCAATATTTTTCAAGCATTATATGAATTTGGCCAGTCACATTCTGAATAGTTCAGCCGACTTGTGCAAATACAGTACGGTACATACTTGGATGTTGGGTTCCAAAACTGATCCATGCATTGTGATACCCCGTGAACAACTATTTACTTGATGCAGCAAGAGTGAGCCAACAAGTGAAGCTTGACTTGGACAGATATTGAGGTTGGAAGGCTCAGTAGCCATTAAGATTTACATTCTTCACCTCATTGTCCATGCGTCTTCTGTTGTCTGTAAATATTATCCAAGCAACTACAATGGTAATGAGGAGTGTGACTTGGGCAGTTTCGTAAGGTAGATTTCTAAATTTTCATATATGTCTTTGTTTTTACATTTCACCACAAGGATTCGCAACTCTATTTTGAGTAACAACTTCTTTCTAGTGTGGAAAGTTTAATTTTTATGTGAACTTTTCATTTTATTTTAAATCAAATTTTGTAAGGACATCCATTTCACTTTATATTATTATGTTAAACTATTAATCAACCAACGCTGATGAAGATATTGTTATATCGAAACATGCAAGTTTAAAATATATTATTAAACATCATTTCGTAATATCGAAAGGGCAAATCACACAATACGTATTATATTTTACCATTAGTCAATACGGATAACACTGTTTACCAATTTAGCATGGTTAACGTGGTATACACATTTTATTTGTAGCATTCCCATGTCTACCATACTTACAAATGAATTATTCAATTACCTTTATGATGATTTCTCTCCCGTGTCTCCATTATTTCAGAGAATTTCTCTGGGGGTACGGATTGGCGACTTTCCAGTGTTGGCTTTATGTGAGCAAGGTTGTTGACTAATTTATCCAATGGACCACCCTTTGTAGCATTATTTGTGATATGCACTGAGAACATGGACGATGCCAGACCTGAGCCATATGAGAAAAGAGCAACCCACTTGCCAGCCAAATTCTCCACCTTGTTGCTGAAATCATATTATCTCTTATTCGTCAGCTGTATAGCACATATAGAAAGATTGTCACAATATACTTAATAATTAAAATAGGAGGATATTCTCAATACACCACCATGCAGAAAACATTTTAGAAAAATATTTTTTTCATCTGCTCCTGCTCTGAACATTGATTTCACACAGACAATAATGATGGGCTCGCTTAGAACAATCCCAAGGAGATACAAATATGGTAAATAGAAATATTTTGAAAAAAATGATCCAATCAACTCAAACCAGTATTGCCAGCATTTCCCTCAGTGTACCATTGGGCTTGCACCTCACCTACTGATGAGCTGCTGGCAATACTGGTTTGAGCTGACTACATTTTTTTTCTTTTTTTTTTCTTTCAAAATATTCTATTTATTTGAAATTTGATGCAGTGTTTTCATACTCATTTGGAGTAAAAAACATCCTGGACCCTTTGGGAAACAGTTTACTTCAATGTACAGTACTTTGGATTTCAATTTATGATAAGTAGTGGTGGCAGAAAATGGTTTAAATTTCTGTTAAATTTATAGATTAAAAATGCAATAGAAGGTGTATTGTTTTATTATATTCACATGCAAAAACCATAAGCTTTAGACAGGTTTTATATTAACAGGCTACTACTGGTATTAAATATAAGAGGAGTAATATCAGACAGATGTAAACTTGAAAGAGTGATGCCACTGTTCAAAAAAAAGGTGCTGCATCTAGCCCAATAATTACAGGCTACTGTCTATACTCTATAGTAATTTCACTTACAAAAGTACTTGAAATAGTAATTTAAAAAAGTCTTGAATTTCCTAACAAGACACAAATTTCTTCTTAAAATTTCAGTATGGTTTCATTCCCAAACATAGCACTGATTCAGTAACATTTGAGGTAGTCTCACTTATACAGAAGGCATTCGACAACAATAAAATAGTAGTAGGACAATTTATACATTTTGCCAAGGAATTTACACCATAAGCCACACCCTGCTGCTAAATTAACTATAAAATGCAGGAATTAGAGGAATACTGTACCCCGTAAGTGGTTTAAAAATCACCAAACTAACAGATAAATATGGTAATATTAACCCGGCAGTGGTCGCGGGAGAAGGGATTATCTCACTTAGGAAATGTCTTGCATGTAACTTCGCAGCCAGCTCGCGGATTCACCTACCCTCCTAGGTATTCCTAGTAGGGGGCATAACGAGGCACCTCCCTCAACAATGGCAAGTTAACATTTGAAAAATTCACATGGTTACTATTATTGTACGAGCTTGAAGAGAAGTGAGACTTTCACTCACCCGCAACCATAACGTAACTATTTTTGTGTTACTTTTCGTTGTATAGTTTGTTCTCTAGTGAATTTAAAAATGGCTAGTAAACTAGAGGAAAAGGTTATGGTATAGTAAGATGAGGTGGAGCAAGAATTAAGAAAAAATTGTGAGGCAAATGATGATTAGTTTAAGTTTGGAGTGCTAGTGAAGACGAAGAGGATAATAAAGAATTTAGTGATTCAGTGCATCAGATATTTCTGGCGATGAACTGGATAATCCTGGTGCACAGTACTCGGGGGAAGATGGACGCACAACCTGGTTCATCCATTGCCCACAATACGTTGTGAAAAAACAGACAAAAGAACCTTGTTCGACGCCTTCCTGGATTAAAAGATGAGACAAAAATTGTGACCTCCCACAGTGAGGCTAGAGTTTGATTTATCCTCCGGAAACTATTCAAGAAATTGTGTACTGCACTAACATACAAATGTCAAAATTGCGTGAAAAGGGGACGCTCGAAACACTTTGAAGAAATAACTGCATTATTTGGGACTATTCTATCGCTCTGGCATTTTGAACGTTTCTCATGTGAATGCAGAAGACTATTGGGAAATCTCTGCCTAATTTTTTCCAACAGCTCCTGCTACTGCCAATCCTTTCTTCAACAAGTTCCTTCCAGTATTCTCAATAGGATGTGCTGGTCGTTTGACAACCTCTGCAGGCTTGTTCACAACAGAGAAAGGTCCAAAGGGTTGCTTTTCCATATAAACTTCCATGTTGTATTTATGCTTAATAAATGTGAGCGTCCTCCAGAGAATATATTTAGATGCCATATTTAGGGTGCTCTGATTTAGAAAGTTTAATTATTCATATTGGTCTGGCAAAATTAAAGTATCTTTTTATGTAAATTTCCATTAGATACGGTACTTCACGAAAGCAAATAACGTATTACCGTACCTTTAAAGCAATCATTTGTGTATAAAGCTTCAAATTACGAAGGTGAGCGAAAATCTCACCCGCGACCACTTAAGTCAAAATTCTTCCCGACCACTGCCGGGTTAATAAATCTAAATGGCCCATTTCTGAAGTTAAATGTGGTGTCTCACAAGGGTCAGTGTTTGGACCATTGCTGTTCCTAATATTTATTAATGATAGAGGTTGCAGATGAGTTACATTGAAACTGATTTGCAAGTCTTAAGTAATTCTTGTATGTGCATAGTTTCTCTTAAGTCTCGATGATTATGACATTTAACTACATACAATATCTCTCTGAGTTTTGCGTAACGAACTTGCATGTAATTCTCCTTTATACTTGGGTACTTACATTTGGATTTTATCACTCTTACTATCCTCCGCACGAACCACACAGACACACACAAGTGTGTTGACAGAGGCTTGAAAGCCAACAATATAAAGTTAAGTCCAGGCAACTGTTCTGCTGGCTTCGAATTTTGATCATTTGCAAAATCTTCCACCCCTTGTTATAGGAAAGTAGGCTCTTTAGTTTATCACAGAACTACTTGTTAAGACATGAGGCGTACCATGACTACAGAGCATCCAGCGTTTAGAAAAGACTGTAGAGCCTTATGGCGACAGTGTTACTAACTCTAGGCAGAGGTAGCGCCGACGTCATACGTTATGTTCACTCGCTTCGAGTACTGTCCTTTCATAAGTTAGCGAGACAACACAACCCCAGCAGCTACCTAAAGTAGAACACGCACAGGAAGGAGCAGTGTTGCAGGTGTTATCGGAATGGACCAGTATCAGGCCGGCTATTTAATCCGGACTTGTTCACTTTTCCAGCGGTATTTAAATTGAAGCTCAGCAGAGGTTTAGACACCAACAAGGTAAAAAATTAATAATGTTAAATCTACGAAATGTAACGTAATGAAAATTTTAGGAATACTTACCGAGATCATGTCCAATGTTTCTCAGTAATATATGTGACTACTGCTTTTCAGGGTTGTCCATGATCACACGCAATATTTACAAAAATATAATAATTTGATAAGTTTCACTTTTGGTATTTGTTTCAGGTATGTTTACAATGAAAGCAAGATATTTACATGATAATGCTCAATCTACATAATATACATAATATTCGGGTAAAATTTCCAGGAAAAGCTGAATTTTGAAAAGCTTTTTAAGGCCCCATATATGTATCCCGTGTATAATTGTCAACAAAATGTAAATATCACAATATTAGTTCAAACCTGTCCCTTGGCATTGTTTGAGGGAATATAGGGGTCTCTAAAAATTCATCCCTGGTGAATTAGCTCTTTAGGGTAGGTTTCTGCATTATCCCTATCAACATTACAAGTCCCAAGAACACATAAATGTTTCCCCCTGCCACTGACTCCCACTTCCTGGCGGGGGACCTTGGTTTCAAGGGCACGCCAACTATACATTGTGCCGCGTACATATTTGTTTCTCAAACAATTAGTTCAATCTCTTTGTCGTCGAAAAACAGATAAAAAGAATCTAAAACAGACGTGAGATGCTTTCCTGTTCGCCACAAATACTGAACAGCGGTCGTTGTTATTACAGCTGAAGCTATTTCTTCTTCATCAACGCTGTCTGACACTTCACCAATAACAACATGCTGTGTGTGCATAGTCCATATCACTACCGAAAATATCACCTCCCTGTACATCAGGGGTGTCAAACTCAATTTTGCAGAGGGCCATATATTAAATTTAGAATGTGACAAGCTCATTGATGTCAGGTATTACATTCGTTGTAATTATTTTAAGAATTGATTGGAGATGTTCATTCGTAAGTCTTGTGCGATGTTTGTTCTTATTTATTTTCATGACGGAAAACATCTGCTCACATAAATAGGTGCTACCGAACATGCACAGAATGCGTGCTGCATGCTTTTTTAATTGCGGGTAGTTATCCAAACTCTTGAAATATTGTGTATAAAATGTAAGAGCGTTAACCTCTTTAAATTTTTCTTTCAAAATACTGTCTGATTGAAGATCTATCAACTCCATTTGCAAATGAACTGGTGCCTGTGAAGCTTCAAAATTGAATGGATTGTTGAAAATTGGGAATTCCATTTCATTCATTTTGTGGAAGTCTTCAAAACGATTGTTGAATTCCGTGATCAGATTTTGCAGAAGTTGAGAATATTGATCCAATTTATTTTGGTTCACCGTGCCAAATGATTTTAAATGAGGGAAATGATCCAAAGTTTGATTTTTTACCTGATTTTCCCACAGCCTCAACTTTGTTTCAAATGCTTGAATACATGAATACATTTGAGTGACAATCAGATTTTTACCCTGTAACTTTACATTCAGATCAGTCAAGTGTTTATTCACATCTACTAAAAAGGCACAATCAACCCACCAGTCATGTCATAATCAATTGGGTTGCCTTTTTCTAACATGAAAGCTTGAATAGAGTCACGTAATGCAAAAAATCTTTCTAAAACTACTCCTCGACTGAGCCAACGAACTTCGGTGAAATAAGGGACATCAGAAAACTTTTCGTCCAAATCTTGTAAAAACTGCCTGAACTGTCGGTGATTTAGTCCTCTGCTCCTTATAAAATTTACTATTTTAATTATAGGTTGCATGACATGGTCCATTTTTAAATGTTTGGATGCCAATGATTCCTGATGAATTATACAGTGAAATCCCACAAAATTCCCAGATGTTTTCTGTTTTAACTTAGTTACAACGCCCGAATGTTTGCCAGCCATGGCAGGAGCGCCATCCGTAGTTGTGCTGCTAAGTATATTCCAGTCGAGTTCATATTCTGATATCAAATGCTCAATTGCAGAATAAATATCATTTGCTCTTGTAGTACCTGTCAATGGGACGCACTTTAATAGTTCTTCAGTTATTTCAAAGTTACTGTTAATACCTCGTATAAAAACAGCAAGTTGAGCTGTATCCTCAGTATCAGTGCTCTCGTCAACAGCCAGTGAAAAGTTTGTAAATTCCTTAATTTTCTCCTTCAGTTGAAGAACCAAATTTTGAGATAAATCATTTATTCTTGAAGCAACAGTGTTTCTTGACAGCGAAATATTTTTAATTATTGACTTTTGAAATGGAAATGAAACATCGGCCACTTTCAACATGCAGTTTTTAATAAACTCACCATCAGTGAAAGGTTTTGATCGCTTCGCGATTTCTAATGCAATAATAAAACTTGATTTCAGGGCATCTTCGCTCTCAGTATTAGCTTTAGTAAACATCGATTGTTGACCTTGAAGTTTAGATTTTAAAGATGACAATGTGTCCATTCTTATTTTTTCAGTGTAACAATCGAATTTTGATTTATGATTCGTATCATAGTGTCTCTTCAAGTTAAAACTCCTTACAAACAGCAACTGTTTGATTGCAAATCAAACACAGTGGTTTACCTTTCCATTCTATGAAAAAATATGCAATTTCCCATTTAGACTGAAAAACCCTGCACTGACTATCAACTTTACGTTTTTGTGACATTATGCCAAAATCGTAACAATTATGGAACTCGACAAAGGATATCGCATGCGCACGACACAAACAAATGCACAGTACCTTCACAATCACTGGACTTCACAATCACTATGTCGCAGTACAACTAAATTAACTAAAATCTTTCTCCGACCGTATCGCTTCGATTACTCGACTCAACTGACTAGACTCGAAGCGCGTGGAAGATTCTAGCCTTCGTGGTATTTCCGCTTGTTGCTAAGAGATGGCGTTACTGTCTACCTCTCTCGCTTGTCTAGGCACGCGCTGCCCTTGAAATTACTTATAAATGTTGTAGTGTGCGCATTTTTAAACTTCCGTAGAGAAATCTAGTGAAGTCATGATTCTTCTGTCTGTCACACATTGCGATCGCGGGCCGTATCTTTGACATCCCTGCTGTACATCATTTCCACTACTGTCATCTATGAAACGAATAATCTCTGCACCCGTAAGATAATGAGACAATTATGTATCTGCAACAGAGTAGCCTCTGGCCTATGAAGCAAAAAATTATCTACGTATTATTTGCTTTCGGTGCTTCCCCTTCATATGTGGCAAAAATTCACAAAACATTCTCGAGATGGCTGGAGAGACTGTGGTACCTTCTAAAGCAACTAACTTGAAACTCAATAGAGCGCGTTTCATGTTATTTCCCCGATAGATATGAGCCGTCAAAAGCAACGGATATCGATCAACTTCGTATTAGTTCTAATTATGAAACAGAGATGGCACGAAAGTACACAACTTCTCGGTTCATAACGTGCGAAAAGATCCCGCGAAGCAGCAGTGGTTCATGTGTAATAGGCATTCTAACTTCTGCCTCCACCGGCCGTTCGTGGTACGTCCAACCGGCTGAACGAGTAGAGTGATAGTACGTCGAACCAGCTTGAGGGGATGAGGATACCGTACGCGAAGAGAACCAATAACGACATTCATTTCGTAGTGATGTGACGCATTACTGATTGACAGATGTCGAGAGCACAACCCTTCTATCCTTCTCGGATGTACTGTATGCTGACGATGTTAACAATTTTTACGTCAGCAATACTGTTGATCATCACTTTTTTGTTATTAGTTAGGCTATAATTTAGTTTCTTTCAATTCTATTCTTGTTGTTTTGTTTAGATTAATATTTGTAATATTGTAGTGAGTTAGCCATGCGGTTAGGGGCGCGCAGCTGTGAGCTTGCATTCGGGAGATAGTGGGTTCGAACCCAACTGTCGCCAGCCCCTGATTCGAACAGAAAATAAAACAGACACACAACAATAACACCAATGACGGATAGTGCTTCAGAACTTATGTTGCCGGCGGAATTGAGCACATGCTCCATTCCGGGCGAGCATGCAGCACTGGACGAGGCTCTTCTTTCCAGCGTGCTAACCCCGCAAATGTTTAAATTACTAAGACGTAATATAAACGATACTTGTATGCAATAACAAAGGTAATCAATTGGCAGATAATTGTAGGAAGCTATTATGACAAAAAATTATATATGTTCAGAGTTCCTTCATGATAAAAGGTGAGGTAACAAAACCAGTGTAGGGAGGGGGGGGGGTCCGTTAAAAGTAAAAGCCCATAAGACCCACAGTCTTTTCTAAATGCTGGATGCTCTATAGTGCCAGGTTGTTGTAGTGATAGTTCATTTTCTTTTTCTATATTACTGGAATCCACTATACTGTTCAAATTATAGTTAATTATAGTAGTGGGGAAAATGTTATTAAGGACCTATATTATTGTATTAAGAGGGCGGAACATAAGGACCTATATTTTTTATACAACAGTAACCATCCGTTTCTTCAACAGTAGTAACTGTAACTTCCTTACTATTTTTGGCAAGTAACCCTGAAAATTACCATATCAGATCTAACAAACACAACTTGCATAGTAACAAATAAAAGCACCAAATAATGTTTAATAGTTACAGTGATGTTGGAAAATCTTCACTGAAGATTTGTTGAATTCAAATGAAAGTGGGGGGGGGGTGTTCTTAATTTTTAATCATCATCATTTTCATTTCCCGTTTCCAGCTTCGTGGGTCGGGTTGTGAATTAAGGACCTCCAACGTTTCCTGTCTCTCCACCACTCCTCTCCTGTTTTTAGTACTTCTTCAGGTTTTCCTCCTCTCTTCTCTACACACTCCCACACTGTATCTGCCCATCTCTTACGGGGCCTTCCTCGTGGTCTCTTCCCTGTCATCTTTTCACAGAAAGTTTTCTTTGGTACTCTCTCCTCTCCCATTCTCATCATATGTCCATACCACTTTAACTTTGTTGTTTCTATCCTGTCCTGCAGCTTCAAGATTCCTGTCCTTTTTCTAATCTCTTCATTTCTAACTCTATCTCTTCTGGTCTTGCCCTCTATACCTCTTAGGAATTTCATCTCCGCGGCTTGTATTCTACTCTCCTCTCTTTTTGTAGTAGTCCACGCTCCAGCTGCATATGTTAGTATGGGTCTGTAGTAGATTGAATCTTGGCTGAAAATCCTCTAGTTTTAATATAATTACGATGTAAATTTACAGTAAATGCCCAGAACTCATCATTGGCCATCTTCAACAACAGTCAACGAATGTAATGCATGGCTTGCTTGCATAGCTCAACATCCATTTTACGGGGTACTGACACTATTGCCTACCTAAAGTAGAACACGCACAGGAAGGAGCAGTTTTGCAGGTGTTATCGGATTGGACCAGTATTAACCCCTCAGGCCGGCTATTTAATCCGGACTTGTTCACTTCTCCAGCGGTATTTAAATTGAAGCTCAGCAGCTCAAGTGCAATACCAAGTTGCTTTAGTCCCATATTATTGATAAAATAATTATTTTTGTCATAGAAAGCAACTGAAGAAGCAACTGAAGCACAATCTAAACGGTAGAGAAACTATAATATTTGTCCAGCAAGTGACAAAGTCCCAAATCTAGCAACAAAATTGCTAAAATGAAATCAATGGAATGAGTTGAAACCTCTATGTTTTGATGAGCATAAGTAAATCATGAGAGCTGATACCATGTTTTGGTGAGCGTGAGTAAATATCATACCACGATGTTTTGAGGAGCACAAGTGTATAGCCAAGGTAGGTATTTTACCACAATGTTTGATGAGAACAAATAAATAACGTAAGTAGGTACAGTAATATGATGCTCTAATGAATGCAAGTAAATAACGGGCATTGGTATTACAATGTTTTGATGAGCACAAGTGAATAATGTAGCGCAATGTATTAGCAAGCACAAGGAAATCAAAGGAGTTGGACAGTGCAAGTTCAATGCAGGAGTTGGTATCAAGGTTTTGTCGATCACGAGCAAACAGCGGGAGTTGATAGCACAATGTTTTGTCGAACACGAGTAAATACTGAAGCAGGAATTGATAACAAAAAGAAGAAAAGAGGGCAGCAAGCAAGCTTGTGTAGGTTTACATGACCGTTAATCTCATGATGGGGGGCAAAAAGATTATCAATACCATAATTAAAATGAAAAGTCAATTAACAGCCTACAGTATTCTTAAGTATCAATGCCATAAGGTTCAATTAGATTACATTTGTTTTGAAACCCAGTACTAGTTGCTTGATGGGACACACACATTCGCTTCTTGCAGGTTTGACACAACACAGAGAGAGGACCTACCTGACAAGCAATGACACCAGTCCTCCATAAAGTGATGGGGTATACATATTGCCAACTTGATTAGCCAACAGTAAAGATGGCTTTGTCTTGTCTTCAAAAAAGCCTTTACTGAGATCCATGAAGGCTTTCTCAATGTCACGGTCAAAATATGTATCTTCAAGCTTCACATCACTGTAACAAAAATTATCTACTTCACTCACTGACATTTTTGCTAGATAAATTAGCATATTACAGACTAATTGAGTATATGTCACACATTTCCACTTACCAAAATTTTTCAAGGCCAGGATATTTTTCAGGAATATCCTTTTTGTTGGTGTTAATAAAATCATTGAGCATTAAACGAGCTAACGACTTCTGGACCAGCTTGCAGTATGGCGAGTGAAACAACACAGCATCAAGATTGCTCAACTCTACACGCTGACCCTCATTACCTGCAAGAGAATATTGAATTTCTCACTCAACTGGTTAATTACAAGAAACCACACAAATGAAATACTGGGCAGTAAGGAAGTAATCTTTAGTAGTAATTTCCAAACCAACTGTACTACACTTTCGTAACTTGTGTGGTATATGACTATACCTGGTCCTTATCTGGGAGCTTGTGGTCAAACTCAACCTTATTAAGAATCGTGGATACATATCCAACTGTTTTAAGCCCCTCTGTGGCTCAAATCTCAGTAGATGCTTGTGAAATTGTGGTGGACACAGCAGAAGTGGGGCAGATTTATCCGGTTTCCCCATCAATTTCATTCGAGTTATACTTCATTATCATTCATCATTGCTCCAGAGGAGTGCGACAGATCTTGCTAACTGAAATGTTGTCATCCATTGATACCTGAATGGACATCATCCAAACCAAGCACTGTCTGGAATCAGGGTGGTGGTGGTTGTTGTTATAACTGGCTCTAACTAATTCACTTTTCAGTCGGTCAAAGCTTTCCATATCTAGGCAATTTTCAAAACATCCGCAATCAAGCACAGGAACAGAATTTCATCTGGGTCACTGATGGTTGAAATTAATTTCTTTCTCAAAGGCCACAAAATTTGAAAGAAGCCCTTAGCATGAAGGCATGTCGTAGATTTTACTGCTCTTCAAAAATGAATCTACCTTATAGGGAATCAAACCTAAGATCTTGGGATTGTGCGGAGGACACACTACCACTGATCCACCTAAGCAGCTATTATCCTGCTGTACAGAGTTTAATGGGCAGAACAGCAAGGTCATCTGTGCCTCTTAACACAAATAAAATGATACAAATTTAGATGGATTTAAAATTTAGAGGTGGATACCTAAATATGAAGAGAGCTTAATATTAATGAAACAAAAAATTAAATAAAACTTACAAATATAATCATAAACAAAAACATACAAAAAAAAACAATAAAAAAGAACAAGTTCTTTGAATAAATACATAAACACTTGATAATTTAGATTGCTGGCCCTAACCTACTCTCGCTTATAAAGCGGATGACGAGATCAACAGCCACCACATAGGGTCTTCCCTTCTCATTAGGTACGATGGGACTCCAACCACGACCAGAAAGAGTTCTGCCACAAGCAAGAAGTTTCCTAGATCGATCGATCTCAATTTATTGGGCATTGGAACAGCTCACCACTGACTCGCCCATAATGCCAGTACTTGTCGGTGGAACTGACAGTGAATATATCTAGCTAGTACCCCTATTGGCCGAGGTGGTAGTGATACCGCCTCTTTTGCAGCTTGACCCGCTCATTCATTTCTCGCAATTCCCATTTGGCTTGCTGTACAGGGAACTTAAGTTTACTTACCGATCAACTTTCTTGCTTTTTGACAATATAGCTGGTAACAGTGGTCCAAGGCACTTAGGTAACACTGAATTGACAATTTTCCATCTACTGTGGGATATTCCGAAGATAAGTCTGGCTTGTAAAAATCATAAGCATGTCGCATGTAGCTTGCTCGGACACCTGTAATCATTGTTTTTAATAAGTGGAATTCATATAAATAAAAATTAGTGCTAGATACTACTTGATGACAATGGGTGTTTTAAGGGGCTTTACATCGCCCCATAACTACATACAACAGAAATGAAAGCAAGCTAAATTTCAACAATGTGTTAAGGTCAACCTTACTAAGCCAATCTGCAGTACCAGGTTGCTCGGATATGAAGCCAAATAGATATTTCAACTACAGTAGACTCCCGTAAGTTCGGCCACCTCGGGACCGGACCATAGGCCGAACTTAAAAGTGGGCGAACTAACCGATGTCTATCTATAAAATGCCCATTTATTGTTTGTAAGTATCGTTTTCCAACGAAAGTAATTAAATGAATGTTAAATCAATGTTTCCAGACACTAGCAAGACAGAAATAACTACTAAACTACTGCACATAGAAAACAACACAGAGTAACACTCTGACATATATTTAACACACATAAAAAGAGAAAAGGTTACAAAAAAACATAGCCTACTGTGAGTTACAGAACTGTAGGCTTAATACAATTTTAAAGTACCTGTATTATTGTTCGTTGGTGGTTTGTATTCTTAGGCACTTAAAAAAAATCTGTAATTTCTGTCTGTGGTAATGATGGACAAAAACGGAAATGAGGTACACAACAAAGAGACACTCAAGACAGTGTGGAAAGAGTACTTTGAGGATTTGCTGAATCCAAATGGTCATAGGGAGGAAGACAATGCATTCGAAGATGGAGAAGAGAACACAGGAATGGAAAAGGACCCGACTTGGAGAGAAATGGAGATGGCTATAGACAAGATGAAAGGAGGAAGGACACCGGGTGTGGATGAAGTGAGTGTTGAAATGGTGAAGGCAGCAGGGGAGGTTGGAAAACAGTGGCTGTACCGTGTGATGAGGGTGATATGGAAGGAGAAAAGGACCCCAGAAGATTGGAAGAAAGGATTAATTGTCCCAATATTTAAGAAAGGAAGCAGAAAGGAGTGCAGAAATTACAGGGGAGTCACACTCATATCTCACTGTGCCAAGATATATGAAAAGATATTAGAAAGTAGAATACGAGCTAAAGTGGAGAGAAAATTGAGAGAGGAGCAGTATGGATTCAGACCTGGGAGATCAACAGTGGATCTCATATTTTCAGTGAGACATCTCCAGGAACACCACTACGAATTTGGAGAGGATCTGTTGATGGCCTTCCTGGACATCGAAAAGGCCTATGATAGTGTGTGTAGGGAGAAGGTTTGGAAAGCAATGGAAAACATGGGAGTGGAAAAAGGGACTGTAGGCAGAGTGAAGGAGATGTATTGTGGAAGTGTGAGTTGTGTGAAAGTTGGAGGGGAAAGAACAGACTGGTTCAGACAAATAAATAGCCTGAAACAGGGTAGTGCGCTGTCACCCCTTCTCTTTATTGTGGTTATGGACGAGGTAATGACACGGATAGCAGGAAAGATAGGAGAAGATAAGATGAAAGCAATGGTGTTTGCAGATCTCATGGTCTGGGGAAACAAGGAGGAGGAAATTCAGGAGCAACTGAAGGCTTGGGAAGAAACAGTGGGAGAGTACGGATGGAAGTTCAACATCAGTAAATGTGAGATCCTGTTAATGACCAGGAAAAAGGACAGACCAATGAGTGGGATAACACTTGGAGGTGGACAGCTGAAGAAGGTGGAAAGTCTCAAGTACTTGGGAAGTATAGTGGACTAAGAACAAAGTTCCAACTGGTTCCGCCTCGTCAATACTGTCAATACTGTCAATACTTGACTCTCAGAGTCAAAAAGAAAAAGTATAGTGGAGGAAAATGGGAGAAATGACAAAGAGATTACGGAACGTGGCAGACAGGCAGAAGCATTTCTGAGAAGCATTAGGAGCTTAGTGTGGAATAAAGATGTCCCACAAAAAAGCAAGGAAGTGTTATACAGAAGCTACTATATCCCGATACTGACCTATGCTTCAGAAACGTGGACAATGAAGAAAAGAGACATAAGCAGAATACAGGCAGGTGAAATGAAGTTCCTGCGAAGTAGGATCGGAGTAACAAGAAGAGACAGGGTGAGGAATGAAAAGGTCAGGGAAATGGTGAAAGAGGAGCCCTTGCAAGGTAGGATTGAGACATCAAGACTGAGGTGGTATGGACACTTAAAGAGAATGGATGAGAAGAGGATTCCCAAGAGGATACATGAGATGCAGATGCAGAAGAAACGACCAAGAGGAAGACCAAGAGATAGATGGCTGAAAGGAGTGGAGGAATGTGTCAAGAAGAGAGGCGAGGACTGGACCAGAGTGACAGCGGAGAGGTGGTGGGAAGAAAGGACTAAGTGGCGGGGCTTATGTTCCAAACAGACCCAGCCTGGGGCTGGAAACTGTACAAGATGATGATGATGATGATGACATCGACGGCAGTTGCTTCTTTTTGTTGTTCGATGTAGGTAGCTGCCAGTTACAAAGCTGCTTTGCCTTCAGAGTGGCTCATTTTATTTTCTTCATCTTCATCTTCAATCTCAGCTTCATCTGCATCATTGGCCTTCTCATTTTCCTGGCGAATAACGCACTCGGCGATTTCGTCATCATTCAAAACCTCGTTGTCTAGTTCCTTTTCAAAGTTGATCCACTCCAACACATCTTCTTCAACAATGGAACCACAGTTTGGTAGTTGCTGAAGGTCGTGCAATAGACCTGCATTGTCATCAGGTTCGTTAATAAGAATGTTGTTTGGCTCATCAGCTGTTGTGTTTTCTTGGCCAATCTTGTCTTCTATATTTGGCCAAAGTTTTTTCCAAGACTTTACAAACGTCGATGGTGGTATTTCGTCGTATGCCTTGGCCGACATGTACATAACATCCTTCATGTTAACGGACTTAAGCGCTTTTATGAGGTCTAAGCTGTCATCAGTCTCCAGTTTGGAAAGAACTTCCGAAAGTAGTTTACGACGATACTTCCTCTTGAAGCACTCAATGACCCCTTGGTCCATTGGCTGTTGAAGACTGGTTACATTGGGTGGCAGGAAGAGCAGTTTAATTTCTTTTTCATCGTCACACTGAAGATTTTCCTGGTGAGTAGGCGCGTTGTCAAGAAGTAGAAGTGCTTTGGTGGGGAGTTTTGATTTTGGGAACAAATTCACAGACGAACCATTCTCTGAACAAGTATGTGTCCATCCACGCTGATTTCTGTGACCGATAATACACTGCGAGAGTTTCCATATTTATGTTCTTAAACGGTCTAGGTTTTGATGCTTTGCCAATGACAAATAGGGGTATCTTGTGAGTCCCCGAAGCATTTGAACACAAGGCGACCGTTATCCTCTCTTTGCTGATTTTAAAACCTGGAGCAGATGTTTCTTGGGGTGTGGCAAAGGTTCTGCTGGGCAGAAGTTTAAAATTTAACCCAGTTTCGTCAATGTTGTATATTTGCTCTGGGCTCAAGTTTTCATCATCGATGATTTTTAAAAATCATGTAGAAAAATCGGTGGCCACTGTTGGGTTTGCTGATAGCTTCTCACCACAAACTCCTATAAAATGAACTCCATGTCCCTTTTTCTAACGAGAGAGCCATCCCTCACTAGCCACGAACGCCTCTTCTGGTTGAAGCTTTGAGTGTAAGATCATAGCCTTTTCTTTTAGGATTGGTCCACTTAACGGCGTTCCTCGTCTTCGTTCTTGAATGAACCACAACCATAGAGCATCTTCCACCAGTTCGTGTTTGGCCTTCCTTAGTGTGCAACGCTTTTCTAGAACTTTTTCGGTTTCAATTTGTATACAAAAGCCCTCGATAATTTTTCTGATGCGTCGCCAGTCGTTGACTGTACTTTTGCCCACGTTTAAATCCTTGCAGATACTTTGCACGGATTCTCCTTTGTCTAGTCTCTCCAGAGCTTGTAGTCTCTGTTCCATCGACTTGTACTTACGCTTACGCGTTTCACTCATTATAAACAAGGCGTTTAAAACACGACGCTAAACAGTTATTAGAGAACAGTAAAAAATGCAAAAGAAACCAAAATCACTGACTTTGTAGGCCTACTATAAAGATTAGCACCACACGACTGCACAGTATGAATACACAAGACGAACTGAATGATCTGTTTTGACAGAGTAGTAAACTAAACAAAGAAAACAACAAACAAGTACTGTACGTAGAGACATGCCGCCCGTTCTCTCCCGGCTTTCGGCCGCCAAGTGCGTGACTCATGCTCAGGTAGCCGACCGGACTAAGCGGAGACCGAACTTACGGAGTCTACTGTAATCGTCAGCTGATAGAACAGCCTCCACATATCTAAATAGTGTGTATTTATCCAACACTACATGATGATGGTCAAAATTATTGAGAACACTAACAAATTTCTTAGCCTAAAATAAATATCAATTATGAATACATCATCAATGGCATATGAAGAAGGACATACAACAACCTTTAGGGGCACAATGGTAAACAAACTACCCCACTACTACACAATTCTTATACATCGTATAAATAGTAAGAAGCAACCTTAAAATATGAATATCTAAATATAGCCTAGTGATATTTCATGAAGCATTGTGTCGGTAAAGCCTCAGGGGCCTGAAAATGTTGGTTTAACACTACATAATTATTATATTCATATATTGAGGTCACCATCATCTCGCAAGTTGCCCAAGTAATGGAAAGAATCATAGAAAAAAGAATTAGAGCAAAGGTAGAAAGCCAAATAGAGGAGGAGCAGTTTGGATTTAGAGGGGGCAGATCAACTGTGGAACCCATTTTCATTCTGAGACAGAACATCAGGGCTTCCATCCACTCACTCGTCCAAAAATAGTGAAATAATGAGTGGTTTTATTTCAAAAAAGTGAAAAAAAAAGGTGAGTTTTTGTATGAAAAGTGAGTAAATAGTGAGTAAATTCATAGCATTATTCGCATTTATGGCCGTAGGCCTATACCTGGTTCATAATTTTAACTTTTGTTGATATCTGTAGGCACAATTAGAGGGGGGGGGGGGTCTTGGGTGGCTTAAGCTCCCCAAAACGAACCATAGCCCCCCAAAAATGTGACAAAACTGTATTAAAATAGACAAAATTTTTAAGAATGTGTATCTGAAAAAAAAGATGGGCTGAGGGAAGAACAGTATGGATTCAGGCCAGGAAGGTCAACAGTTGACCTCATCTTTGCAGTAAGACAGCTACAAGAACACCATTATGAATATGGGAAAGATCTGGTGATGACCTTCTTGGATATTGAGAAAGCATATGATAGTATTAATAGAAACAAGGTATGGGAAGCAATGAGAGCAAAAGCAGTGAACAAGGAGACAGTGGCAAGAGTGAAAGCAATGTACGAGGGAAGCAAAAGCTGTGTAAAGGTGGGAAGAGAGAGAACGGAATGGTTTCAACTGGAGAGTGGTCTGAAACAGGGAAGTGCCCTCTCACCCCTGTTATTTATAGTGGTGATGGATGAAATCATATGAAAAGTGGTAAATAGCATTGGGGAAAGGAAAATGAAGGCAATGTTGTTTGCTGATGACCTTCTGGTATGGGGAGAGGATGAGGAAGAAGTACAAGAGCAATTAGATGAGTGGGAGAAGGTAGTGTTATCATATGGGATGAAGTTCTCAGCACAAAAGAGTGAAGTGGTCATCACAACGAGGAAGAAGAACAGACTGGATATGGGCATAACACTTGGAGGACAGCAGTTGCAGAAAGTAGAATGCTTCAAGTACTTGGGAAGCATAATTGAAGAAAAGGGAGGCAATAGGATGGAAATAAATGAGCGGGGAAGGTGCGCAGATGGATTTTTCAAGAGTGTTAGGGGGATGATATGGAATAAAGATGTACCACAAAAATGTAAAGGAATCATCTACAAGACCTACTTTGTGCCAATTTTGACATATGGTTCAGAAACATGGGTGATGAAGGAAAGGGACAAGAATAAAATACGAGCAGTGGAGATGAAGTTCCAGAGGAGTAGGGTAGGAGTGACAAGAATGGACAGAGTAAGGAATGAGAGAGTCAGGGAGATGGTAAGAGAGGAACCATTGCAAAATAGAATAGAGCGATCTAGGCTACAATGGTATGGACATGTGAGGAGGATGGAAGAGGAGAGGATACCGAAGAAGATGTTTGGAATGGAAATGACGGGAAGGAGGCCAAGGGGAAGACCAAGGGACAGATGGACAAAAGGAGTAAAGAAGAGTGTGGAGGAAAGAGGAGTGTGCTGGGACACAGTAAATGACGAGAGATGGTGGATGGACAGGAAACGATGGAGAGGCTTATGTTCCAAGCAGACCCGACCAGCGGTTGGAAACTGCTCAAGATGATGATCTGAAAAACAAATTAGCCCCCCAAAAATGTCAACCAAATTGCACCTATGTTAATAATATCTCCGAGTACTGTTTGTGATTTTTTCGTTGATCTCTGCACGGCACCGGCTGTGGTAATGCACCATGGAAGCTTTTTATGCTTTCTGGCCGCCTGGCTTGCTCAGGCACCGATGGCAGAAAAACGAACTACCCATTCATGGGTATATTTTGGGTCTAACAATCTGATTGTGCATGAGACCATTTTTAACGCAGAATGTGACCAGTTTTGAAATAAAGTGAGAATAGTGAGTAATTTTATCAAATAGTGAGAAAAGTGAGGCTGCTTTGAAAATAGTGAGAAAAGTGAGTCGCTGGAAGCCCTGCAGAACAATGAAAAGAGTTGGGAATATGAGAAGGATATGGTAATGACTTTAATTGATCTAGAAAAAGCCTATGATAGCATCCCTAGAACAAAAGTTTGGGAAAGCCTAACAAATAGGGGATAAGCAAGGAACTGGAAGACATGATAAATGTAATGTGCATGGATTGCTACAGTAATGTGAAGACTAGAGTCGGGACATCGGAATGGTTTAACCCTTTGGGGTCCAATTGATTTCCCGCCTGCATCCTGCACAGGTCCAATTTAACACTAGGCAAGTATGGGAAGGAAATACTCACATAAGTAAAAAGCTGAATTTTTACATTAAAAATATGAACAGCAAACTTATTTATTATCAGTGAAGTTAACTACATTATCAGCGATATTTTTTCAAAGTATGGTACTTCCGGAAGCATTTGTTTGGGTGTAGTCCTGGATTCCCTGGCCAGGTCTCACAATAAAATGATGTCTCTTTTCTGCTTCCTTTCACCTTCCTATCGGAACACACGGCTCAATCCTTGGTTTTCTTGTCCTCACGAGCATCTATGATGTGTAGCTTCCCGTTCAGTCGAAATTCTTCGTCACAGCTGCTCCGTCGGCCGCGTTTACGGGCATTTTTGTTCCTAACGACCCCAACAAGTCCCATGATAACTTGGTCCCTGAAAGTCTTATGATTCACTTTGGGCTTATTTTCTGCTTTTTGTTGCAAATTATATAGGTGAAAACTGTTCACCAAAGCTACCTCTAACACCCAGAAATACAATTTCCTCCACCACTTCAGGCTTTTCACTACAAAACCATAAGATGAGCAGTAGTGATCAGCACGATCGACCCCTCCCATTTTGGCTGTGTAATCTACTGTACAATGGCAACAGGCTTCAAAATTCTTTCTCCTCCTTGTCCATTCTGGTTATGTCTGACTACCTCTACCATTGCTGGGTTGTGCCATGTACTAAGAACTGACACAGTGCACTTGTCTTTCCACGAAAATACCACGAACTTTTCTTCCTTCCACAGAGCACGGATTTCATGCTTCTTCAGATTTAGTCTCTTATCTTTCAGCTGAGGTGGTAGACCCTTCCGATTCAATAGCACAGTCCCAGTCAGGTGAATTTTCCTTTCCTAAAGTCCTCTTGCCAGTTCCATACTAGTATAAAATCGGTCAGTAAACAATTAATAACCTACAGCTTGAGTAACTTGAATTACTTCTGTCACCAGCTGTAAAACTATTCTACTGCCAAATGTCAAACCAGGGAAAGGTAAATTTAGCGTAGTAAAGGAGCCATAGTACGGAATCATGGACAAAACGTACCCATTCAATGCATCAGCAATAACATATATCGTAATCCCCCACTTTGTTGGTTTTTGTGGATTGTACATTTTGAAAAGGAAGCTTACAGTCGATTCGTCAGCTGAGAGATACTGACTTGGCCTATAAAATCCAAGAATGACTTTCCTACACATTCTAACACATTTCTAACTTTACTCGTTCTTGTAACCATTGTTGATGCACTTGATTGTGGAGGCGGAGAAAGTCCCAGAATATCTGAAGAAATAGTTTCCGAGAAAAAATGTCCTTACAGAAGGTCGATGAATACAGCCACAAGTCTGAAAAATGTTCTTTTAGAGTTTTCCTTTTTTATACGTGCCATATTCAGAAGAACACCGTGAAATGCCATCATTTCAGCGACGGTAAACCGACAACAGTGGCTACGCGGGCTAAAGCGCTGCGTTAGGTCATGGGACCAAGCTCTCTGCTGACTCGGTAGATGCGTGGGTTCGAGCCCCACCGTCGGCTGTCCTTGAAATGGTTTTCCGTGGTTTCCCATTTTCAACACCAGGCAAATGTTGGGACGGTACCTTCTGATAGGCCACGGCCGCTTCCTTCCACATCCTTGCCCAGTCTCATTCATCTTCATCCATTCCATCTCTCATCCCGACGCGCAGGTCGCCCACGGGCATCGAATAGAAAGACTTGCACTCGGCCTCTGAGGAGGCCACACGGAAAAAAAAAGCGACGGTAACATCGACCCAGTCCCACCCTATGGAATGTTTCTGCAACGGCGTACGTTTGGTAATGCATTCTCTTAGATACCTGTTAGTCTCCTCACATATTTCAGAGAACAGTGAAACCGGGAACAGCAACAAAAAGAAATCCAAAGGAGTCACCGGCTTCTTTCCTGTAGTAGGAGGCATGTATTCCATAGCACTGTTGTAAGAATACTTGAAAAAAACACGGTCACCTTCTTCATAACCTTTCCATTCGTCACCCACTACATCATCGCTTTCATCACTAACTTCCGCCTCAATTTCCTCCTCCTCACTCAATATATCATTCTCACATTCGGGAATACTAATGTCACTATCAGAATCCGTAAACAAATCATCGTCATCAATATTGCCACTGTCACATAACTGTTCGTAAATATCATCCGGCTCCATGCGGCTTGTGGACGCCATGTTGTTAACGAAAGTAAACACAGCTGTGGCAGTGAGGAACTATCTCCAAAGAAAATACAATTCAGCTTCAAGAAATTAAACAGTAGATGGCAGTAGGTACCAGAGAAAGACCTAGACTGTATACTGTGTAAAGCTTGGCGCCATTTTTGCTCCAGCATATAAAATATATAACCTTAAAGTTGGACCCCAAAGGGTTAAAATTGACACTGGATTAAAGCAAGGAAGTGTGTTGTCACCATTATTGTTCTTAATAGTGATGGATGATGACATGAAGGCAGCAATGAAAGACTATAGTAAGGCAAAGATGAAGGTAATGTTGTTTGCAGACGATGTGATCTGGGGTGAGGATGAGATGGAGGTACAAGACCAGTTAGACGTAATAAATGAAAAGATTGAGCAATGGGGTTTGAAGATAAATGTGGAGATGAGTAAAACAGTGGTGATGAGTAGAGGTAAGAAAGAAGGAAAAGGAATAATCAGAGGTGAGAAAGAAGGAAAAGGAATAATCAAAGTCAGAGATAAGAAATTGGAAGTGGTGAAACACTTCCAATACTCGGAAAGTGAACTGACTGAAGATGGAAGACTAGATTTGGAAATTAGCAGAAGAATACAACTCGGGAGTGCTTTCTACCAACAGGTACGGGGACTAGTATGGAACAAGGATATACCAATTAAGGCTAAATAAGTTATGTTCAAAGCATATTATGTTCCTATAATGGCATATGCAGCGGAAACTTGGACAATGACTAAGAGGGATGAGAGCAGAGTACAAGCAGCTGAGATGAGATCCCTGAGAAGTATGGTCCAGAAAACGAGGAGGGACAGAGTGAGAAATGAAGATATATGGAAAGAACTGGGAGTACAGAAACTAAATGACAAACTGGAGCAAAACAGATTGAGATGGTTTGGACATGTCAAACGGATGAATGAAGTAAGGCTATCAAGACGAGCACTGAAACGACTGATGACAGGGAAGAGAGAACGAGGAAGACCAAGAATGCGTTAGATGGACTCGGTGAAGAATAGCATTAGAAAACGGAACCTGGATTGGAACACTGTGTCAGAAGAGGAATGGTGGAACAACAGAACAAAGTGGAGAAGAACCATATTTGCCCCCACCCGGTGTCAGCTGGAAAAGGGGAAATGAAGATGATGATTTTGAGGTCTATGTGAATTATGAAGTAAAATCTGTTAGTTCAAACCATGGCAACCACAAGTTTTGGCAGAATATTTCACTTATGTTTAATAGTTTTTGAACTTCCCTTCAATGCGTTAAGAACCTGCACGTTCTCTCTACACATACACCAATCAAGGCTTCAATAACCTATTTGCCTTAGCTATCCGGTCACTTATAAATAGTGCAGACACATGGTGGCTCAAGAAACAAAGGTTGACAGTGAGGAATGAGGATATGGCAAGAAGAAAGTAGGGATCAGTGGCAAATCCTGAAAGAGAAAACTGGGCATGCTGTAGAGATGCTTGCAGATTAAAGTAAAACCCAACCTACCTATGATCATACATTTCCTGTAGCAAGGCAAGTTCAATACAGTAGCAGGCTATTCAGTAAAATTAAATATTGATTGATCGGTACCCGTACTAACCCATTCTTTCAAATTATTTTATCATCAATAAAATCTTTTTACCCTGTTTTGAAAATTTACATGTACAAAACTTCAACTGTGTGTTTGAGCCTTCAGTCGTCTGACTGATTTGATGCAGCACTCCATGCCTCCCTGTTCTGAGCTAATCGTTTCACCTCAACATAGCTAGCACACCTTACATCCAAGACACATATTCTAACCTTGGTCTACCCCTCGTCTTCGACCCTCCTTTCCGTAACTAAAGTTGCTATTCCTGTGTGCCTAAGAAGTGTCCTACCAACCTATCTCTTCTCTTCATTAGCAATCGCCAGAAACATCTCCTCTCCCACTCGTCTTAATACCTCTTCATTTGTTACTCTTATCTACCCGTCTGATCTTAATCTTCTCCTGCAACACCACATTTCAAATGCTTCTATTCTCCTATTTTCTGCTGCACCAATAGTCCAAGTTTCACTTCCATAGAGTGCCACGCTCCAGAAAAAGGATTTCAAACACGACATTCTAATACCTAAATCTATATTCGATGTCAACAGATTCCTTTTCTGCAGAAATGCTATCCCTGCCTGAGCCAACCTACTTTTTATATCCTCTTTGTTTCAACCATCACTGGTTGTTTTACTTCCTAAATAACAGAAGTCTCCTACTTCCATTATCTCTTCACCTGCCAATTTGACGTCCATAGCGGGTTCTGATTTATTTAGGCTGCATTCAATTATATTTGTTTTACATTTGTTGATTTTCATCATGAATTCTTTCCTCAAGTCGGAGTCCATACCATTTAAAAACTCATTCAAATCCTCTGGTGTATCAGCTAAGATGACTATGCCATCAGCAAATATCAAAGTTGAAATTATTTCCCTTGATATTTAAATTTCTCTCTAATTTCCTTCATTGCTTGTTCAATGTACGGATTGAAAAGTATGGGTGATAAGCCGCGGCCTTGCCTTACACCTTTCTGAATACCAGCTTCTCTCTCTCATGTCCTTTCGTTCTAATAAATGCTGTCTGGTTTCTGTATAGAATGTAGAGCACCCTCCTATCCCTGAACTTTATTCCAATTGTTTTCAAAATGTCAAACAACTTACTCCAATCAACGTTATCAAAAGTCTTTACTAAGTCTGCAAATGCCATGAACATTCTCTTATCTCTCCTTATTCTACCTTCCAAGGTCAGCGTAAGACTTAGTACAGCTTCCCTTGATCCTAAGTTTCTCCTGAAGCCAAACTGGTCTTGACCCTACTCTGTTTCTATCTGTCTTTCCATCCTCTTGTAAATTATTCTAGTCAGGATCTTTGAAGCATACGCACTGATCTCTATACATGGATCGCTGATGGCAGCTCTCCGCTGCACGAGAAAGTACGCCAGGTTGAGCGCGCGGTCCGCCATGTTGGTCTACCCATTCTCGAGCCCTCCTTATGGGCAAGCAATGATAATCTAGTCAATTTTAAATCGTAATTAATGGTGCTTTGGAGCACATAAAAATATAGAGATATGTTCACTCATAGCATAAGTGCATTGGGATCACTGACACGTCATTCCGAGGTCAGTAAATCTCCGGAATATCAATCAAAATGAATGTATAATAATGGCTGACAAACATCAACTTAGGTGCTGAGTACACGCAATTAGCGATCAGTAACAGAGTAACGAGTGAAAAAAAGTTTCTGGAAACATTCTTGTAAATTGTATATACAGTATACATGTATATATGCCACAAAATTATGCATAGGCCTAAACGTAGCTCACTATACAGGCCTAGATTCGACATATCGTAATCGGTAATTGGTAATGAATTCCTGTTTCCATGAAATAACCAACACTTCCTCCAAGTAATCCCAGCACTCTACATCAAATACTACAGCTTTTAATCACGCTAGCAGCACAATAAACTTAATAATAACGGGAAGTAGATCAAAGCCAAAAATGCACTTGAAGCCAAACCAATTTCACTCCTCATCTCCACATAAAACTTAACACAACTAAAAACCTACTCAAAATATACTCTCCCCACCGTTTTACAACTATTAAGCGAACTATTCGCACCCAGAACCGAAAAACCCTGAAATGGGATCAAATTTAAACACGCAATAGCCTAGCCCGATCACATCTGCTTCAACACCACCGCATATGTATACTTAACTTCACAATAACTTCAAAATTCCGGCTAAGTGACCTATCTGCCTGAGACGTAAAGGTATTACCGGCTTGCCTGGGATGATGGGTCACCAAACCGGTACTTAAAACTAAGATTTTACGCTTTAAATAACCAAATTCAGCCCATTTTACAACTACAAGAAACACAAAATATTTACTGCCAGTATAAATACACGTATAACATCAAACTACCAGTAACCAATCACAAAGCCGGATTCACAATATTGCACCATGCGCTCGCTGCCATCTTGCTATACCTGTCATCGTCTATTCGGCTTACTGCTGCCTTAGCTACCAGCCATCCATGTATAGAGATCAGTGAGCATACGTGATCAAGCCAATTGTACGGTAATCTTCACATCCGTCAGCTCCTGTTTTCTTCAGTATAGGGATGATAACATTCTTCTTGAAATCAAGAGGATACCTCACCTGTCTCATAAATCCTACACACCAAGTGAAATAACCTGATTAGACTACATCAAAACCTATGCAGCGTAGCAACTCAGTCGGTATATCATCTATGCCTGGTGCTCTGATCCTGCTTAAGTATTCCAATGCTCTGTCAAATTCTGATCTCAATATTAAATCTCCTTTCTCATCCTCATCAATTTCCTCTTTCCTTTCCAAGATTCTCAATCTCCTTACCTTATACAAATGCTCCATATAAGCTTTCCATCTCTCAACCTTTTCTTCCCTATCTGTTAGAGGTTTTTTATCAGAGGCCTTGATATTACAGCACTTAGTCTTCCTTTCCCCTAAAGTACCGCACTCTTAATACTTCAATAAGCTATATCTACTTTTCCTACTTTCAGACAATTTTCTATACCTGCACATTTCTCTTTCAACCATTCTTCTTTCGCCTCTTTGCATTTCTTGTTTACCTCATTTCTCAGACGGCTGTGTTTTGCTTCCCACCTTTCATCTCTTGCACACACACAGACACAAAGCTGGTAGTCAACAAAGGGAATTGCGCTACGTTTTTCACTGCGCCAGGTTACGGCTGCAAAATAATTATCACTCTGTCGACGCAAAATTTGTTGTATTTTAGACTTTTTATTTTCTTAAGTTTCTTCAAATTTCCCTGATTTTTTCTACACCTTTGCGAAATTCCGACATTTTCCTGGTATTTCCAGAGCGACAAATTTCCAAGATTTTCCGGTTCTGTAGCCACCATGTCTTGCATTCTTGTGCTTCCGCCTTTCATCCATTAATCCTGAGTTATCATCAGTCTTCTACCTATTCTTTCTTTTCTACAGATATTTTCTTCAGCAGATTTTGTTATTCCATCAAATACAACTACAGTAAAACTTCTTTTATACGATTCACACTTATACGTTTTCTACACTTATACGATTTTTTTCTTGGTCCCGGCAAAATCCCTATACTTTCCATGTTAATTTATTTCCGATATGCGTTTTACATTTATTCGTTTTTCACACTTATACGATCATATCTTACATCCCCGAGAGAAAAATGCGTCGTTTATACGTTTACAACGGTTTCCCTACCTAAAATCTCTAAAAATATTGGAGCCAGAAACTTATGACACGCACTGTACGTTTCTCGGAAACCATCCCTCGCGCGGGGCTATGTTGTGGCGAGAGCGACCTTGAAGCTATGTTCAGCCGGAGTTGCGTGTGTTGCGAAATACATCATCACTTGCTTCAGTCATTGTTCTGCCTTGTTCGGTGCTTCAGTTGTGGTTAACCTTGATAGCAGTGAACATGGGTGAAAGGAAGAGGAAATGCATTACGATTGCTGAAAAATTACGTATTTTGAATGTAGTGAAGGAAAGTGGCAACATGAAACGCACTGAAATCGCTAAGAAATTGGGGATTGCTCCGTCCACCTTAAACACAATTGTAGCTAAGGCAGCGGAAATTGAAAGAAGGCGCACGTGTTTTAGGTGTTTCTACAAAAAAGCGATCTCGCATTCAAGGCGGAAAATACGAATGTTTGGAAGATTGTTTGTTACAGTGGTTCAGGCAACATAGGGCAGAAGGCTGTTTGTATTGTTACATATTGCCGAGTATAGTTAAACAATCGTATTATTATTTCCTGTTGTTCACTTCTTAACGGGGACCATCGCTCGCCGCTCGCCCGCACTGTGGGCCTGTCTCCCGCCAGGCACTTTGCGTAATGCGTAGCTCGCGCGGCCTATAGCCTATACTGTAGTTCACAGCTGGTGCTGAAAATGTTCGCCATTCACCGCTACACATCGCTGGTACCTCTTTATGAAATTGTCATTTATGATCTGAAGTTCCTCACCACCGATTGACTGTATTTCAACTGTAATATAGTCTTTAAGCTCATTTTCGCGAAAGATTTCCTGTACTTTATGAAGGTATTTACACACGTTCACGTAATGAAAATCGCTTTGGAACATCACATTGAGCACTAAAGACGTGAACAATTGATTAAACTGAACCCCACACTGCTAAAGCACACTGCAAAGGAGGGAAACTTGTGGCACCAAGAAGCGCATTACGGCAAAGTGCTTGACGGGAGACCGGCTCGTGGCGGTGCGAGCAAGGGCCCGCGTCACATATAACACCTAGTCCCTGTATAACCCATAATGTCACATACATTTTGCCGTTTTTATTTAGAGACTTTCATTTACGTATTTTTCACGCTTATACGTTTTTTCATTTGGTCCCTTGAAAATCGTATAAGTGAAGTTTTACTGTATATGGATTTTTTTAACTATTGTCCCATTCTCATAGGGTCAGGGATGAGACATCAATTTTGTAGCAAATGGCCACCTGACACCAACCTCTCAGAGAAGAATGAATGAGTGATGGATGAGATGAAGATGCAAAGTCATTATGGAATGGCAGTGATAAGTGAAACAAAGAAAACCCTGAGGAAATCAGTCTAATATCCACTTTTTGCAACATAAATTCCATTTAAATAATGACTGGGAGTCAAACCCAGGCCACAGTGATAGGCAAAGAAGTTGAGAGGGGAGGTTATTGACTTTAGTGAGGTTTGAAGCCATTTTTTCAGTGTTGCCTTAGTAAACAAGAATTTAGTGATTTTCAGTCGGTCAACACGAATGTACCCAAAAGAGCTGGGTACATTCGTATTAGATAGATAATGCCTTTATTGGTGGCGAAGTTAGGGCTCAAGGCCCTCTCTTACACTTAACCACTATAGAGCATCCAGCGTTTAGAAAAGACTGTGGGTCTTATGGGCTTTTACTTTTAACGGAAACCCCCCTACACTGGTTTTGTTACCTCACCTTTTATCATGAAGGAGCTTGCCACGGTGGGCGAGTGGATAGCGTGTCGGTCTACTAACCCCAAGATTGCAGGTTCGCTCCTGGCCGTGGTAAGCGATTTTTGAAAGGCGGCAAAAATATGATACGCATGTCATACGATGTTGGCATGTCAAAGAACCCATTTGAATTCAGTAGGCCGAGTTCATAATGGCAAAATTAATCTCGGGAGTTTCCGCCAGCACAAAGTTCCTCATTTCTCTACTAGAAAGCGCTATTGTGTTCAAGGAGATTAGATATCTAACATCTAACCTCCTTGACTTTCATAGTCAAGGAACTACGAAATTCGACATGCAAGCTACCCTCTGGGTGTCAAATAGCAAAGCTTGCACCAGGCACCCGAGGCCATATGATATTAAAAAAAAAAAAAATCATGAAGGAACTCTAACATATATATTTTTCGTCATAATAGCTTCCTACAATTATCTGCCAATTGATTACCTTTGTTATTGCATACAAGTATCGTTTATATTACGTCTTAGTAATTTAAACATTTGCGGGGTTAGCACGCTGGAAAGAACAGCCTCGTCCAGTGCTGCATGCTCGCCCGGAATGGAGCACGTGCTCAGTTCCGTCGGCAACATAAGTTCTGAAGCACTATCCGTCATTGGTGTTATTGTTGTGTGTCTGTTTTATTTTCTGTTCGAATCAGGGGCTGGCGACAGTTGGGTTCAAACCCACTAGCTCCCAAATGCAAGCTCACGGCTACGAGCCCTTAACTGCACGGCTAACTCACTACAATATTACAAATATTAATTTAAACAAAACAAGAATAAAATTGAAAGAAAGTAAATTATAGCCTAACTAATAACAAAAAAAAGATGATCAACAACATTGCTAACATAATAATTGTTAACATCGTCAGCATACAGTACATCCGAGAAGGAAGCAAGGGTTATGCTCTCGGCATCAGTCAATCAGTAATGCGTCATATCACAACTAAATGAATGTAGTTATTGGTTCTCTTTGCGTACGGTATCCTTAATACTGGGCCAATCCGTTAACGCCTGCAAAACTGCTCCTTCCTGGGCGTTTTCTATTTCAGGTTGTTGCTGGGGTTGTGTTGTCTCGCTAACTTATGAAAGCGCAGTACTCGAAGCGGGTGAACATAACGTATGACGTCAGTGCTACCTCTGCCTAGAGTTAGCAACACTGTCGCCATAAGGCTTCACAGTCTTTTCTAAACGCTGGATGCTCTATAGAAGAGTATACATCTACATGACTTATAATTACAAATACCAATAGCACAAATAATATTAATAGCAATAAGAATAGTGATAATATGAATAATGGTAGAATCATTGATTTCAAAAATACACAAAGTAAAGTACCCTTAAATAACGTAACTACAGTAATCCGATCATTCATCTCATTCATTCAATCGTTCATTCAACATTTATTCAGAAAGTCAGCGGGATCCACCCAGCAAATACCCGCAGCAAGCCACTTTAAACTTGCGATGAGAGGGATTGTCTCTAATGTTCGCAGGTAGCAAATTCCATGACCTGGACGCAGAGATTATGAACGAGCGGTTGTAAACAGCAGTACGGTTTATATGTATGGCAAGAGAGGAGCCAGATCTCGTATTGTGGTCATGATACGACGAGAGGTAAGAAAACGGTGAAACAAGATAGTTAGGGGTATTAGTGGAAAGTATTTTGTGCAGTAGTGATAACATGTGGAGTTCACGACGCTGTTGCACTCGAAGCCACGACAGCTCCTTATAATAGGGTGATATATGATCATCATATCGCAGGCCAAAGATATATCTTACACAGTTGTTGAGGCACCGGTCCAATTTCTTGTTACTGTCGCAGGTTATTTCAGTCAACACAGTGTCACAGTAGTCAAATATAGGTAGTATCAGAGAGCGAATTAGTTGTACTTTAAGTCGAACAGAGAATACATTACCGAACCGTTTCAGAGGATATAAGCATTTGTGTACTTTATTACATGTGCTTATCACCTGTTTAGTCCAATTTAAGGTCTCAGTCATAATAATTCCTAAGTTTGTCACTGAAGTAGAGTAGGGTATGATTTTATTGTTTAAAATTATTGGCGAGATGTCACGTTGCTTGAGGGAATGTAAGTTTTTACTGGTACCGATAATAATCACTTGAGTTTTATTAGGGTTTATTAATAAACTGTTTTTATAAACATAGTCACTAAGCTGTTGTAGGTCAGAATTTATTTTAATAATTGCATTATTGATATCACTCGGTTTTGAATGATAGTAGATCTGTACATCATCTGCATACACTTGCAATTTGCAGAAATTAAGGGCTTTTGATATGTCATTTATTTGGATGATAAATAACAGTGGCACAAGAACCGAACCCTGAGGGACACAGAGGGTCTTACTTTGTCATTCCGAACTCGCATTTCCCACTATCACACGTTGCCGGCGATTTTCGAGGTAAGAGGAAAAGAACCAGAGTGACACACTATTAAAATTTAGTTCTCGAAGTTCCTGCAGTAGCAACTGAGGGTTGACGGTGTCAAAGGCACTACTGAGATCTAATAATGTCAGTACAGTCACGTCCCGTTGGTCCATTGCACATCTGATATCATCTGTCACTCGTAGTAAAGCTGTCGCAGTGCTATGCCCCTTTCTGAAGCCGGATTGGAATGGGTTGAGTAGGGAATGCTTTGTAAGGTATTCAGTAACTTGTGTATGAACTAGACGTTCAAGTACCTTGGATAATGGTGGTAGGATGGATACTGGACGATAATCTGAAGGAGAATCAAACTTGGAGCTCTTCGGGATAGGTCTAATTAGTGCATCTTTCCAAACATCTGGGAACACTCCGTTTGTCAGGCAGTAGTTAAATATATGAGTTAGTATTGGCAGAACAGCTCCCAAGACATCCTTAATCAGTGATATAGGAATGTGTTATATATAGTGTTGACCGACTGAAAAGCACTAAACTCTTATTGACTTTTACTAATGATAACAGAAAGGAGTTAAATAACAATCGGAGAATAACATTAATTAGCCACTGTGCAAAGATTTTTGAGAAAGTTTTGTAAACTCAAATTGGAGCAAAATTAGTAGGGATGAGAGAACGGCATGGCTTCAGAGTAGGAAGGTCCACAGTACATCTATCTTTTTGCTGTAAGACAGCTACAGGAACAGAATTGTAAATATGGAAGAATAGATCTACTGATGGCCTCCGTGGACATTGAAAAAGCATATGATAGTGTATGTTAAAATAAGGTATGGAAGGCATTGGAGAACAGAAGGTTAGTAAAGTAGACTATATGGAGGATAAGGGATATGTACAACAGAAGTGTGACCTGAAAGAACAGATTGGCTGGAACAGAAGAATTACTTGAGGCAAGGAAGTGCACTTTTATCATTACCTGGCAAAATTAATCTCGGGAGTTTCCGCCAACACAAAGTTCCTCATTTCTCTACTAGAAAGCGCTCTAGTGTTCAAGGAGCTTAAAGATACCTAACCCCGTTGACTTTCATAGTGCTTCAAGGAACAACGAAATTCGACATAAAAGCTACCCTCTGGGTGTCAAATAACAAAGCTTGCACCCGGCACCCAAGGCCATACGATATTATTATTATAGTAGTGATGGATGATATAACGACCAGAGTGGCATAAGTAATTAGTGAAAGAAAGATGCAAACAATTTGATGATTATGGGGTAACAAAGAGGAAGTACAAGAGCAGTTGGATGTATGGGATGGAATAGAACATGGATACGGATGAAATTTAACATAAGTAATAAAAGATGATCACAACCAGGAAGGAGAGAGTTACAACAGGAATAACAATCGATGGGGAACGACTGAGGAAAGTAGTTGAGTTTCAAGAATCAGTGAAGCATGATACAGGAAAATGGAATAAACAACAGATAAATGAGCAGGGGAGACGAGCAGAAATACAGTGGAACCTCGTTAGTACGTTTTTCAAGGGACCGAAAAATTTGAACGTAAAAAGCGGGAAAACGTACTAATGAAAAATGATAATTAAACATCATTAACTTGTTTCAGTGAGGGAAAAGTAAAAAACGTCATAATCGGACGTACGTACTATCGAATATACAATTTTAAACAGCCTACAGAATTATTGCATTACAGAACTAGTTTATACAGCACAGAGAAACGAGAGCAATGAAAACAAGAGAATAATGTACTACCGTATACCGGTACCGTACTCGTAAACAAACTCGTAATTGAAGTACTGTAGTACGAGTTGAAATATTTAGTTTTCTATAATTGATTTCGGCTTAAATACATGTCTTTCTTGATATTCTGTGGAAAAGAAGTGCCGTATTCTTTGGCGTGAACGATTGGATATAACCGAAGTTTTCTTTGAGGTTAGATATGCTCGCGCGTGTACAGAAAAAAAACTACATCCACGCACTTAAGGTGAGGATTATACAAAGGATCTCCTATTTTGGAGCGCCACCTCCATTATTTCAATACGACGCAAAAAAATTATCACTAGGTTTCACCACTTCTTCGGTAATGTAATGCGTATTTGCGGGAATCAGATTGTATTGAGTTTCAAGGTCTATACGGTAAAATTGTGGGATCGGATCGTATCCAAACTGGTGTTCAGGAACATATAAACGCATATCGTATTGAAAGCGATTCTGCGCGCTGACAAAAATGTGATCGTACTAAAGCGATGCGCCGCAAAATATGCAACGTGACCTTGTTTAAAGGTTCTGTGCTCACGGGCTATATAACTCACGCTACGCGACAGATGACGGGGCGGCCGGTCGTCAAACGCACGCTGCCGCATTCACGGAAGGACGAGATACTAGTGGTCGGCCGGCATACGCACGCCAATCTGTGGTGTATTTCAAAACAAAGAACGTGTTATAGGTGGCATGTTCTACTGGCGCGAGAGAGACACGTCGGCTATCTTCCGTGTTGCGTCATAGCTTTCAAGCCACTTCTACACCGTCAGCCATCTTCTGTGTTGCGTCATACCTCAAGCCACTTCCACACCGTCAAAACACACTAATCGTCTACACTGTCAATAACTATCAGAGAATAGGAAGCAATATTGCATCGTGTTTTCAAGATGCCGAATTTTATAATAAAATAAGAATAAAATCCGGTTCCCTAACAAATAGTACAACGGAAATTTGATCGTCGTAAGCGGGAATAGAAAACGTATTAAGGGGATATATCAACATGTAATTAGTAGGAATGGGGCTGGGACTTGAGAAAATCATCGTGTTAAACGGGAAAACGTCGTAACCGAGAACGTGCTAACGAGATTCCACTGTATTCAAGAGTGTAGGAAGCCTGATATGGAGCAAGTATGTCCCTCAAAACAGCACAAGGGTTATACTGGTATATTGGACGTACTATGTTTCAATCATGACATATGCCTTGAAAACCTGGATTATGAATGGAAGAGAGAGAAGCAAAATACAAGCTAACGAGATGAAATTCTTGAGTAACAGTATTGGAGTGACAAATATGGACAGGTTAAGAAAATATGAGAAGATCAGAGAATTAGTGAAGGAGGAAGTATTACAGGATAGGATAGCCAGGAAGATACACAAGTTGAAATTAAAGGGAGAAAGACAAAGAGGAAGACGAGACAAGTGCCGGAAAGGTGTAGATGACTGCATGCAAAAGAATAGAGAAGATTGGACCAAGGTGGAGACGATGGTAAGACAGAAGACGATGGAGAGAGCCAGTGGCTGGAAACTGTGCAAGATGACGAACTAATGACAGATAATGAATGTCATCATCATCATCTTGCACAGTTTCCAGCCACTGGCCGGGTCTGTTTGGAACACAAGCCTCTCCAACGTCTTCTGTCTTCCCACCATCTCTCAGCCTCCACCCTTGTCCAGTCTTCTCCTCTCTTCTTCACGCTTAGGCCCAGCAAGCCAGTAGTGGATAAAACCAAATGCTTTCAAAAATGGAACGAGCCTCGGACAGATAATGAATGTATGATTCTAAATTAAATGACGTAACACTTTATGATAGTGCATCACTTTGCATGTATGAAAAGTACAACTACACTTCGCAGGACATACACTCCACATTCAAACTACGTTACCACAACAAGGATAGACATGTCCTTGTAAACTATAAATAATAATGTCACATACCACAATAGCACTGTGTTGCTTCCAAAACCACACGACAAACCCTCTCTGATAGATAGAAACAATGGTGAATAACTCAAAAATGATACCAAGTGTTCCAAGTTTCATCTATTTTCTATGAAAAAGTCAGTTTCTCCCTTTCCAATTTTAACTTTTCACATGTCTCACAAGCACCATATGAAAATCAAGAGCCATTTTTATAATTGCAGTACATTATAGAGAAAATATATCAATATATCATATAAAGCATCTCACCTCTATCCATAACAAGAGGAGCATTTGGTCCAACAAGCATTGCGATGGCTCCAGCACCTCCCGTCGGCCGTGCATTTCCCTTGGCATATACAGCTATATCCCCTGCTACCACCAGGGCATTGCGTCCTAGAATATATCACTGGTGTAGCACATCTCACAGTCCAAAGGTAAGCTAAGTAAAAATCAAAACTCTAAGTCAAGCATGCCACTGTAAAAATTGATGAAAGGATCCAACAGTTTGCAGGTTAGCAACATATAACTCAAGAATTGTTTGAGTTATAGCTACTGTATATGATAGGTGGCTGCTATTGCTTCATGTATGTGTGTTCCTTTCCTTCCTTTATTGTCATCCCGCGTATATATTACGTGACATTTGCAGTTAGCATGGCTTGTGGCAAGTGAAGTAGTGGGCCAAGTTCAGATGATGTTGGTGTAGTGGGGATCATCCGTTGTCACCAACAAGAATATAGTTTTCTCCAATAATTTAAATACATATGGTTGTGCATTTAATTTAATTTTATCTTATTTTGAAGACACTACTATTCATACCATAATATTTAATTTCAGACCATTCCAAGGCTAGTTGATTTAGCTGGTCCTTCAGAAGAACTGTTACAAACATGCTGCATTGTACCATTAGAATATTTCCCAGCAGAGAAATTGTGAGCATTCACTGGCCTTCTAGTTCTACTCCGACAAGCTACCCTGCAATGCTGGTAATAGCCTAATCACAAGCAACTCTTTCTTCAATTGTTTCCAATCTTGCTGCTACGGTACATTCCCGATTTCAGTTTGAGTTCTTTCCTGAGTACAGGGTGTCACTCAGTAACTGTATCGTTGGTCACAGTCCTAAAGTTAACAATAAAAGCACTCCACAGTCTTCCCCCCATGGGTTCACAAACTTATGGGGCATGGTCTGGCAACCAATGTCCCCACCCCTGTTTCCACTATCATCTTCATAATTGTTGACCTGTCTTGGTCAACTCCTCTTCTAACACTGATAGTATTAGGGCATTCAAGGCATAAGCAGTCTGATTCGCCTGCCTTTTATTCATTACCTTTTCCCAATACCATCATTTTTGATGGGTTGGAACTCTTCCTCTTTTCCATCTCTTTTTATTTATTTAAACATTTCCCACAACTATGGACTGCCGCACTGGACAAAATGTAATACGTTTAACTAAATGATCGATTACATACGCTAAATCCGGTACATTCAACATAACCACCATACTTATTGCCGACAATAGTGTTTGCTGTGTCATTCGACATGATTGCAAGAGAAGAAGTTGTTATATGTAACAAGAAGCAGATGACCTCCATATTCCACCACTTAAAACAAGAACCACCACCACTACCTCTGCACCTAAAATGTGACGAAAAAGCCACAACTGCTTCCAGGCCACAGTAGGTCCCAGCCAAGATGCCGGTTATCCATTTTCTTTAAAAAAAAAACTGGCAATTTCAGAACTGGCACAGTGACAAAACTTGTTTTGGGTCGGCAGCAAGTCGAGGAGGCATGAAGGTTAATACTACAACACTCCTATGTTGCAAGCAAAGCTGCACCCAATGTGCAACTGGACAAGGGTTAGATGGATTATTTTGCATTCTGTGGGGTGACTTTCACAACACATAATGCTAATATCACCATGATTGAGGAGTTATATTTCTAACTCTGCAAGACATTTGTTGGACCTCACTAGCATATTCTCAAACTTCAGTGATAGAATTTGATCTTGACAAATGCAATATAGCTTAACACACAACCATAGTATCAATGCCTGACGGAAAGCATCCTATTAGAATAGGTACCTCAGGACATGTAACAAGGTATTATCCTAACATTTAACTGGAGCAAGTGGATACCCACAGAGGACTGCAGCTCAAGATTGAATCACTCTACTGTAAATTATAAATTCCCTCATGGAACATAGGTCAACGTGCTTGACTGTAGAAGTGCACGATACTCAGATATGAATATTTAGTTCATCCTCGATAGATATAATATAGATAGAAAATTTAGAAGCTATTTTTCAGAGTACACATCAAACACCTCCAAATAATGAGAACAAGTTTGCGCAATTCAATTTTATGAACGGAAACCCATACAAAATTACTAATATTTCCAAAAAAACAAGGAAATAAAATAGCATTCAGAACCAACACAATTGAAAAACACTTGCATAGCAGTAACTTAATGAGCAGGCCCCAGGAAGTAGGGTGCCAAGCAAACTACATAGGACAGACCGGCAGAAGAATGCACACAAGTTATAAAGAACAAAGAAATGCAATTAAACACAGAAAACACTCAGCAGTATGCATACACATGTACGACACCAGACATAGTTTCACTAATATATAAACAGAACTAAAAGAGGCTATAGAGCTCAACTTAAGGTAAATAATCCATTCAAAAAAAACTAACGCACAGTTTTAGAGAGCTTGCCCTTATTCAAATTATTAAGCAGCTTTCCCAACAACAAGCAGGAAGCAACATAACGAACAAGGCAGGCTAAAAGAAATAAAGGGGGAGCTAATAATGGGAAAAATGTCAAGCGGAAAGTATGTGTTTTGTACCATATTCTCAATAAACCAAGGCCTAAATTAGGTAGGATTCAAGTGTCCAAATCACATTCAAAAGTCAACAGCTATATACAGTATATAGATGATCCATTTTATGAGTGACGAATGTTATTGTTCTAAATATCCTGTTCGACACAGCAACAGAATTTATTAGTAAACACCAAAAAATAAAAGTCAACCCCTGGCACTATACAGCCCATGACGGGCTAAGGCCGACCAAGCGACCGCTGCCCAGCCATTTGGCCTGCAGATATTGGGGTGACGCGTGATCAGCGCGTCTGGTCCCCTCGGCCGTTAATGTTGGTATTCGTGATCGGGGCCCTGTCTCACTGTCAGACATCTACTCACTTGCCCTCATGAGGCTGAGTGCACCCCGTTCCAACCCTCACATCAGTTTTAAAATTCCTGGCGGAGCCGGGGATCGAACCTGGAGCCTCCGGGTGAGAGGCAGGCGCGCTACCCCAACACCACACCACACAAAGAAAAAACCACCATAAACATTAAAATTTAAATCAATAATTTCTATACCCTGACCTGCCAAAACCACATCCGATAAACAACATAATTGGACCTCATCCCCCATCTTTCACCCCTACCTCCCCACAGAAGATCAATTCCCTCTTCACCTCACCCACCTCCTTCCCCCAACCCACCCAGACGACGCATCAGAAGGAAAGCACACGTTTTCGCCCTCTCATTTCACTGTGCTAAGCCAACAAGACCACAGGCCTCATCATAACGTAAGTTTACCATTACAACATATTGCAACGTGTCCAGAAACCATGATTGGAACTGTTTAAGGGTAAACTGGTGCAACTGCGATGAGCATGGCATTCCTGAGAATATTCATACACTAGCAGTAGTGCCCGGCTTTGCCCGGTGGATTTATTTGTTTTATGGATGAGTACTACTACAGAACTGGAGCGCTCAAGGATAAGGATCGGAAAGCACCAACACTTATTGCAGCTGATAACCTCAGTATACTGCACCAACACCATCGCCCTTATACAGAGGCATACTATTGTCATGGTAACTGTTTTAAGGGGCCTAAGAAATCTTTTTGCACTAATTACTAGAGGTCGACGGTGCACCGATGTTTCGGTTTCGGTACGGTACAAAGGAAATTACCGACCTCGGTTCGAGACGATAAAAAACTCGGTAAAAAGTTCGGTTCGGTACAAGAGTCATAAATACCGTAATTTAAGGAAACCTTTTTTTTAGTCATCCAAAGTATTGTCCTTTATCATCAATGTTTTACTTCAATAGTTAGTTAAATACAGTAAAACTTCTTGTATACGGTTCATATTTATACGTTTTCTATACGATTTTTTCCTGGTCCCGGCAAAATGCCTATACTTTCCATGTTAATTTATCTCCGAGATACGTTTTACATTTAATCGTTTTTCACGCTTATACGATCATATTTTAAGCCCCTTGCAATATAAAGCGTCATTTATACGATGAGTGTTCTGAGAAAGTACGTATGTTCGAATGCAAACTTTTGTTACCGCCTGTACTTCCGTTCGGAAGGATGCACCGCGTGCTATATTATGTTACGACGGCCTTGAGCGACACCGGTGGTCATGGCGACACTCGCTTGTCAGAGTGTCGTAACAAGGAAGAACAGCTTGCGTAATAAGCGAGCGCTATTATTGTGTTAGCCATTCAAAGTAACAGGAAGCAGCCATAAAACACAGTTCGACAGCATCTGAAGCTTATGTTAAGATGAGCGGAAGTGTTTTACGATCGCCGATGTATTAAAAAAAAATATTACTTCCGCTTTTATAATTTTCATTCGTGTTTTTTTTAGGACTTCTCGTCAAACCATTAAAAATACGCGATTGATTCTGTGTTATAATAATCTTGCGTCTTCAGACAAATGAAAATCCATTAATTTAGGCCTACACTACGGTATTTTATTAATGACGATGAAGAGCCGCAGAATAATACAGTGGATTTTAATGATGCTGTCAATGCTCTATGGACTATCAAACATTTTGTGACACACCATAACGTTTCTGAGGAAATAATGGCCGAATTATATCGGTTTGAAAATACTGTTCACGCCGTGGTCGTGGCCAACAAAAAACAAGTCAAGATAACAGACTACTTCGTAAAGTGCCTCAATTTTCTTCGTTTTGTTATATCAGGGTGCATTTCTCTTGTAGTTGTTTTGTTACATATTGCCGATTATAGTTAAACAATCGTATTATTATTTCTTGTTTTTCACTTCTTAACGGGAACCCTCGCTCGCCCGCCGCCCGCGTTGCTAGCCTGTCTCCCACCAGGCACTTTGCCGTAATGCGTAGCTCACGCGGCACAGTCATTGAGTAGACTATAGCCTATAGTTCACAGCTGGTGCTGAAAATGTTCGCCATTCATTGCTACACATCGCTGGCACCTCTTCATGAAGTTATCATTTACGTTCTGAAGTTCCTCAGCACCGATTGACTCTATTTCAGCTGTAATATACGTTAGTCCAAAGAATATGGACTGTTAAAGCCTTGGCGTCAAGAAGCGCATTACGGCAAAGTGCTTGGCGAGAACCGGCTCGCGGCGCGAGCGAGGGTCCCCGTCGCTTTTAAAACAAAGTCCCTGTATAACCCATATTGTCACAATACATTTTGCAGTATTTATTTACCGACTTTCATTTACAAGTTTTTCACATTTATGCGTTTTTTTTCTTTGGTCCCCTGGATATCGTATAAGTGAAGTTTTACTACTAGAGCACAATAACTCTTCTGATTAATAAAATTAAATTATGGACTTAAGTGTTCCAGTGTGAGCCTAATGTCTATTTAATGTATGCTTCAATTGGCTTACTCCACACTAAAAGGGCAAGTTTGAAAGTTAATGGAACATTGTATGAGATTATTAGCTGTACATTTTTTCTGTATTTTAAATAAAAATTTTGCTATTTGGCAAGTATTTGGTTTACTGTATAACCATTAGAACTCATGTGTTACTTTTTTCTTAATGGTTTACTCTAATTTAGCATGTTAAAATCAGCCGAGTGTCGCCTCCGTAGCATAGCGGTCAGCATGGTTAGCTGCCGCCCGGAGGTCCTGGGTTCGATTCCCGGCTCTGCCACGAAATTTGAAAAAGTGGTACGAGGACTGGAACGGGGTCTACTCAGCCTCGGGTGGCCCAAATGAGTAGAGGGGGTTCGATTCCCCCTCAGCCATCCTCGAAGTGGTTTTCCGTGGTTTCCCACTTCGTCTTCGGGCAAATGCCGGGATGGTACCTTCTTCAAGGCCACGGCCGTCTCCTTCCCTCTTCCTTGACTATCCATCCTCCCCATCCCTTACCTTCCCTCATGAGGCCCCTGTTCGCTTTGCAGGTGAGGCCGCCTGGGCGAGGTGCCAATCCCACCTCACCAGTTGTATCCCTTCCGATTCGATGTTCCCAGCTCTAGGACACTGCCCGTAGAGGCGGTAGTGGTGAGTTCCCTCGCTGAGTCTGTGGGTTCCACCAACCTGGAGGGTAAACGACTAAAAAAAAACAGCCGAGCTGTACCGAACCGATTTTGTACCGAGAACCGAAGTACAATTTTTTTACCGAACCGAACCGTACCGAACCCAAATTTTCAGTACCGAAGACCCCTACTAATTACTCCCCGTGACTGCAATTAAGCAGCTCGCAATTCTGCACCAGAAGACTGGTAGGGGCGACGTGATGCAGCCCGCATTGCCTGGCAACAATAGACTTCGGTATTATTGAAGCTGTTCTGGAGCGCTTGTTCTTCCGACTTACTGAACAAAATTCAATCTTTAAGGTTACCCGAGGGGCGTAGCCTAATTCTACACAGCCTAAACTACTCCTCTTGAATCAGGCTATCATATACAAAAAGAATTTTTCGAATCCGACTGGTAGTTCCAGAGATTAGCACGTTTAAACACACAAACAAAGTCTTCAGCTTTATTATATTAGTAGAGATGTACTTGTATTGGTATCTTATTATGTGCACCCTGATTTGCTAGTAAGGAGTAAAGAAACTATGGACAAGATATTATAATGGATGCGAAACAGACTTTATATAAATAATGTGCAAGATGGCTGCTATGACTGAGGAATCTGATGTTGTGGAGAAACTCAAAAATAAACAGAATTTATATATATACTGTGCAAGATAGCGGCTAAAGCTGTTATTGTGGTGAAACGCAGAACTAAAGAACCTTGACACTAAGAAGTGCAAGATGACTGCTACGGATTTGGAACTTTTGTAGTGGTAATATCGTGAACTAATGGCATAAGAGAGTAAAGACTTGTCTGCCAGGGACCAAGATACCAACTTTATAATCGGTAGGCACGGGATAGATGATCCTGCTGTTCGGCCCCTTAAAACAACAATAACTAATGGGTAAGCAATTACAAGTGCAATCTACGAGGCCATATTTGCTTACATCACGGAGAATTATCAAGTTAACTCTACCATATATGGTTTACCTATAAGTGCTAGAGGCACTCTATCAAAGTTGTGTGTTGTTACATTTTTTTTTAATCCAACTTGCGGAGATATATCTATCACAATGGCTGAGGCCCAGTGCTCCTTCTGAGAAAGGGGACCATTTGGACAAAGCAAAGCTACTACCCACAGCCAATGCTACAATATTACTCCTAAAAGTATTCAGAAAGATAGCACTAAGCAGTTAATGTTCCAGTCACCAACATAGATCCAGTACACTTGGATCCTCTTGGATTGTTAGGGTGCAATGCTTGTTAATGTAGGCACACTCACCATCCCAAGCACTGGACTCAACCCATGCTACAGCATTGAAGAGGGCAGCCGTTCCACCATAGCAAGCATTTATTGTGTCTACCCCCTCGATGTCAGTATTGCCACTCTTCTCAAATAACTGCATCAACACACTCTTCACACTCTTGGACTTATCCAGGAGCGTCTCAGTACCCACCTCCAAATGGCCGATTGAAGAATACTCTACAAAGAAAAAAATTTAACATCAATTCATGGCTCTTTTCTAGTATGCAATTCTTATTATACAGTTAACTCTTTAATGAAAATCTGCTCTACATTCCTTTAACACAATAATAAATACAGCCAGAAAAATACTTGTTCACAGGAAATTCCTCCCAATTCAGTGCAGACAGTGACAAGGTCAACTACTCGCATCCGGACCGCGTGGAACTCAATCAGCTAAGTTTACAGTCCACTCTGAACTGACCATTAACATAACAATCGCATTTTCCCACTAAGCAAGCAAATTTGGAGGTCAATCACCACTTTCAGTATCTTAACAAAACATCACATAGACTATAACTATCAAATATTGACTATTTGTGTTAGGTTAATACTCCAACTAAATAAGTGTACATATTGTAAATACTATCACCCATACTTGTAGACATAGATTTCATAGATCTGATGATGATCGCTTGACGATCAAAACTGGTCATCCAAGTAAATGTATTAATCTCATGTAAAAAATCAGGATTAGGGAACCACCCATCACAATTGGGTACTATCGTGTTGACCGACTGAAAAACATCAAATTTCGACCAGAAAAATTGATATACATTTTATTGTATAAGATAACTACAGCAAATTAGAAATTATAAAAGTATATTTTTAATTTTCTAAAATTTGTAATTATCCCAGATAAAACAAAATAATTACCAAATATAACTCCAGTTCAATTCTGTATCTTTATCTGTTTGTAGTTTGTTGTGGGCTGGCATAAAAATTATTGGAGTGAATGGCATGAAAGTTAGTAATCCCTACCACAAACTAGGCTACAAATTATTTATATAGTCCTAAAGAATAAGTGGTTAAGAGGAAGCCCTTATTTGCTCCTTTCTTCAAAGTGGTAGGTTAAATTTAGAAAATGTTCGGAACGGAAGTCATTGGGAATTTAAATTTCAACATTTTTAGTCATGGGCTCATGATTCATGCCATCCATCAGTACATGAATGACATGAGTAAAAGTATCCCAATCAAGCTCATTATATCTTTTGCCAGCCAGCATGGCAGAGCAGTAAAGAGTACCGGTCTAGCAACAGAGTTCAATCTCGGCTGTTGGTTGAATCCAGCCATGGGCATGAATGTTAGTTATTGTTGTTTTAAGGGGCGGAACTACCAGGTCATCTGCCCCTGGCATGAATGTTTGAGGTGTATTTAATTGTAAGTAAATTTCATTTCTGAACCAAAATGTTTATGTACCAATCATTTCAGTCCAACAGAAACAATCACATGACATAAGAATCAATTAAAACAAAACTGGCTGCATAGCTCATGATTCATGCCATCCATCAGTACATGAATGACATGAGTAAAAGTATCCCAATCAAGCTCATTATAAAGGTCAAAAGCCAAATTTTGTATCTATACAGAAAAAGAAAAAATATATATAAATAAGAACTTTATTGCAGCCAATGGCCAAATTAATAAATTAACATTAAAAGACAAAAAAGATTGCCCTAGTCTTCACTACAAAACATTGTAAGTGTGACCCGTCTTTGTTTGCACAACATCACGTGATACCTATCACACTGTTCTCCACATAGCAAACAGATGCACTGCTGGTCCGGCTGATGAAATCTCTTCTTGGTGCATACTTTAAAGTGAAAGCCATGTACCGAAAATCTCGTGACTATATGACGCAAATCGTACAATGCATTTGTCCATTCAGTTGAAAGCATCGCGTCAGTGCCGTAAAAGTCGTCCCATATGTCTTCTCTCTTCCTTTTCAATTCTGTCAGTAGAGTCTCATATCCAGGTGTAACGGGCAGCAGTAGGTTCAGTCTCAGGTCTTCAACAAAATATGGCTCTCTAGCTAGCAGGTAAACCAAACGGGATGGCGTGTACTTTGAAAGGCACAAAGCTCTCTTGAGATAGATGGATTTTACTCTTTCCAGATCTGCCAGGTGTTTTCTCTTGAGGTGTATCCATATATTTTCCAATCCATACGATGCAATTGGTGCTATTTTTACATGAAACAATTGGATTGCAGTCTTTAGGGACAATTTATGAATTTGTTTTATGTCACTCATCGCTTTCACTGCAGCGGTCAGCTTGTCTCTCATATGGATTGTAAAAACGTTTCCCAGAGTCTGCAAAGTTATCCCGAGATACTTAAAATGAGTCACCGATGGAAGAAGTCTGTCTTTATAGCTTATCTTTCCCCGCTTCCCTCCTTTCCTGAATGTCATCATAACTGTCTTGTCCTCGTTTAAGCGTAATTCATTGACTTCAGCCCAATCCACCAACTTGTTGAAAGCTCTTTGGAGATATTCCATACTTGATGATGATAGAACCATGTCGTCTGCGTATATATATAACCTGACTTTGTCCGTCAATGTTGCTTCTACTATGTCCGCAGTGGCGATGTTGAACAACAGGGGACTTAGAGGGTCCCCCTGTAGTACACCATTAGTTTGTTGTATCGGCTTAGACTTGGAGATGTTGTCATTAATCTCCACACAATTCCAGCTAAGAATATTCCGTATTATAGTGGTCAGGTAGTGCTCCTCGCCTATGAATTTCTCCAATTTTTTCAATAGGATAGTTCTGTTTAATGTGTCAAAAGCCTTGCTGTAATCAATGAACACTGCGTAAAGTTTTCCACTTGGTGGTGCTAATGCCTCCTCTATTTCCATCTGAAGACACTGAATAGCTTGTAAGGTGGATCTACCTCTCCGGAAACCGAATTGCATATCTGGCATTTTTATATCCACGTGCTCTGTCAGACGTTCACATATCAGCTTCGTCAAAGTTTTGAAGAGTGCACACTCAAGAGCTATACCTCTGTATGCATTCGGGTCACTGGTATCCCCTTTTCCCTTATAAAGCATCTTAATTGTAGATCTCCTCCAGCTGTCCGGTATATGCCCACGGCGGATGCATTCATTTAAAATAGACAATATTCCCTCTTTAAGGACTGGTGCTACGCTTTTAAGGTGTTCATTATAGATAAAATCTGGACCACATGCCTTGTTATTCTTCGTAATGTTTATCACTCTCAACACCTCTTCTTCTGTAAACAATTGTAAATGATCTGTTACATGGGAGTTTCCTGATGGACGTGTTTCCCTGTCTTGGAGAATAAGCGACAAATGTTCTTCCCAAATCTCCATTGGGATACTCCTTGGGAATCTGGGCTGTCTTGGGTTTAAAGCCCTGTAGGGGTTCTGTTCTGCTTCTTCAACAAGTTTTCTTTCTTCATTCTCTTGGTATGAAATCCGTGTTGCTTTCAAGATGACCTTATATTGTCTCCTTTTTTCGCTATAAGCTTGAAGATTCTCTGGTGAGGAATATTGTAAGGCCTGATGCAAGGCTGTTAAAGCCACCTTACGGGCAATATAACATTCTTCATTAAACCACAATTTAGATTTCTTCGCCACAACATGTACAGGATATGCTGCATGCAGAATAAGCTGTTCAATTTCATTCGTTGCAGCGTCAAGATCACCCTTTGATATTAATTTCAAAATGGCCTGGTTGTCCGTGAGGTTTATCAGTTTCGTATCTATTTTTCTCAAGATCTTCACAGGCACATTTTCATTTTGGAAATTCTCTGGTTTCAAACTGAAAACCGTTACAACAGGAAGGTGTTTCCTCGTTGAATCCCTTATTATTCTTTGGCTTACAGGAACGATATGTCTCCTGTTTGTAAGGACTAAATCAATAGCACTAGATCCATTGTAGCATATATAGGTCATCTGCTGCGCGTCATTCACAAGAGTCAATCCTTCCCCTTCCAAGTAGTCTAGCACTGAAGACGTCTTGTGACATGTCTTATCGATGCGACAGTTAAGGTCTCCGGCCAATATTAAAGCATCATTTACTGTTGTCTTGTTCATTGCATAGGCTATCTCTTCAATTATATCAACAGCTGACTTGTCAGGTTGAAAATAAACTCCCATGATTACACATAGTCTTGATTTTATCATTAGTACATTGTCTGTCTTATGTAAAATTCTGAATGGTGCTAGTTTGGCTTTAAGCAGACATGTAATTCCCCCTTTTGGTCTACCCAGAGGTCCCTGATTCGCTAGTATATTAAACGTATACGCATAGTTTGCCGTCCATTCTACTGTCAGCATTGTTTCTGTATCACAACATCATGCTCCGCAAAAACGTAGTCCGGTACAATCTTTGTGACGCTCCTTAGACCTTCCACATTCCATAGAAATGTTCGTAAAATCTCTGATCTACTTTTCGTGTGTGGAAAATGCTCTATTTCCTTCCAAATCGGCTCCTCTGTTGTACAGTCCCTGTCTTCGAATACGAAAGGGCCTTACGAGTACATCCTTTGGCCAAAACTCTGGTTTCTCTGTTTCTTGAAGATACTGATATGGTACTCCTAATTTGAACGCCTTATTCGTTCCCATTGTTTTCAGTTCCTCACAAGTGGTATTACCACGTATACCCTTTTCTGAAATGAAGCCTTTCAATTTCTCTGTCGTCGCTTGTTGAGAACATCGTCCTACATAGAGCCAGGCGAATCTTTCTCCTGCTTGTAGTGCTAAAACTGAAGATGTGTCTGTTCCAATTATGATCTGCTGACTTCTTCTTTTCCTCCTATTGCTCTCTACCAAAATAAAACCATCCTCTTTCTCAATTCTCCTCTCCTCTGTGTACTGAAATTCATTGCTTTTATGAACGCCCTGTGGCTTGCTTATTGAACCCACCTGGTTGATCAATTGTTCGACTGGAGACCGAGGAATTTCCAAGCTTCCATCATTGACCTCATTTGGTTTCTGCTTAGCTTCTCCATGGGATATGGTGCTGCAAACAGCTGGTGCTTTCGGGAATGATATTACCGTATTGTTTCCTTGATTGGTATGATCTGATATGGTGCTGCATACAGCTGGTGCTTTCGGGGATGATATTACCGTATTGTTTCCTTGATTGGTATAATCTGTAGCTGGCAGAGACCCAGGCTTATTGTTTCCCTTCACACGATGATATTCGTTTCCTAAGATTGATGAGATGGAAGGTCGACGTTCGTTGTGCAATTTACTAAGTGCGCTTGTCATTTGATCTATTTTTATGTTGATTTCTGCTCTCATATCTTCAAGTTCATTCTTCATAGTTTTCCCTGCTTTGTATAAAATGAAATCCTCTTGACACCCAGAGCAAAGCCATAACAGCTTAGATTTTCTTTTATTGGATGGTTTAAGGGCATTAAATTGTCCCTGTTGCAATTCAGCACACTGAAGATGATGCCATTTCTGGCATATACCATCACAAGCAACAGCATTCTCATTTTCTTCCACCCTCCGTTCACATATTGGGCACATATCCTCATTCCGTTTAGCATATGACTCTTGGGAAGTACTACAAGGGTCTGCGGATGTAACTCGTTTCCTACAGGCATTATCCTTGCCATCTCTATTTTCCATCCTGAGATCACTCAATGAAACCGAGCGCTGTGCATCCATCTCTCCGTATACTGGCAGTCTTCCAGCAGCCTAAAACACTCCTTGCAAACTCACTCGTTCCGCAATGTACCGGTATTGGTGATCTGACCTTACGATCTACGTGGCTGTGATGTTTCACCACCAGATCCCAAAATGGCGCTCAGTATGTGTCTAACTCACAGTAAAGACAATAAGACAATTATATTCCTATTATCAAAGTACGTCACTTTGCTACACACGTGATGAATGCTTTTCACTTAGCTACTCAATTTTTTAACAGTTATATTCATTGAACTTACGAATTTCCTGAGTTCTTGGTCATATTAACACGGAACACGATCCAACTGGACTTCGCCTTTCTTTTGTTCAATATATATTTTGTCTAGAATTTGTTGAAAGGCAGATCAGAACTCCCCCTTGATATTCACTTTCCACAGAGTCCATACACTCGCTACTTAGTCTACAGCAGTTGCTGTTTCAGCCAAACTCCACTGGCTTCTTCTAGACAAAGGATGCGCTAATATTGATTTCTTGCTGTAGATTTCAATGTTAGTAAGTAGTTTATTCTCCATGGAATACCGAGTTAATGTATTGGTGAATTAGAGATCAAGGCTATCCTCCATTTTTCTGTGATAGGACTTTTCTTTCTTTTCTTTGGTGATGAGAATATAACCCAGAAGTTCCTCATAATCGGGCTTTGTTTACTCTATGAATCCATCAACAATAGGTAATCACAGCTAGCATACAGTATATTTGGCTCTCACAAGAGGGGACTTATCAGTGGTAAATTATTCAAAAATTAACTAGGAGAGATTGTTAACAAGTTATAAATAAAGAATTTCAGTTTGATTGCTGTAAAAGATTCGTAGTTATTGAAAACCGTCTAAATATTTCGGATGGTCGCCTACACGTTGATTTTTAAGTCACCCCAAGCGTAAAAACGTAATCATATTTCATATAAAAAAAACACATTTTCACAAAATTTGTAATATAAATACATACAGTCGAACTTCGATATCTCAAAGTTCCTTCGAGATATCGAATTTTTTCAAAAAGAAAGAAAAAAAGAGGGAGGGATACCATTACAGTATTACAAACATACGAATAGACAACTGTTGCTACTTCTCCTATGGACCTACCAACTAGGTTTTAATGCTATTGTATTAATTATTTACAAGTTTCAATCCATTCTACTACATTGTGTGTATTTTGTTAAACTACTACACAGTTATACAGTTTTACTAGTACATTTTCATTTTACAGTAGCCTACTGACAAATTCAAATCTTTGAAAAGAAGTCCGTCAGTTTCTTTTGCTTCCTTTTCTGCAACACCCGGTTCTCCACGAAGTTTTCTAACAGGTTAACAGCTTGAAAAACATCGTCGTCAACTGAAGGTTGTCCCTGTACATAGCGATGAAATGCGGCCAGAATATCTAGAGCCTGTTCTCCAGTTGGCACTTCTTTCGCTAGCGGCATTTCATTGTTTGTGATGTCCACGTCATCTTCCTTCGAACCATCTTGTTGCACTGTTACTGTTCCTAAGATTTCACTGTCTGTGGGGTGCTCAGTTATTAATACATGTGCATCAACATTAATGAAAGAGTCGTAATCTTCTTCACAAGAAAGAACGTTTTGATAATCCGACCATTCTTCAGGCACAGGTTCATCCAGATCTCCTTGTTCTTGAAACTCGAATTCAGTTTTGACAAAACCGGCTTTGCGGAAGCAGTTTGCAATTGTTTTATCCGTTACATCGTCCCACGACTTCTGCAACATCACAACAGCATCCAGGAGATTGATATCGTTGAGTTGTTTTCCTGACTCAACGTTTCTCAATAACCGTTGGGACACATTTCTTTCTGTAGTGGTGTTTCAAGTTTTTTATAACACCTTGGTCCAGAGGCTGCAACTTTGATGTCATATTTGGTGGTAAAAAAAACAACACGTATAGCTTGCAAGTTTCCTGTGACCTTAGGATGAGAAGGACAGTTATCGACAAACAGAAGTATTTTCAGTTTTTCACATAAAAACTTCTTATCAAGTTTATTTAACCAGGATTCGTAATTTCACTTGTTATCCATGCTTTCTTATTGTTCTGATAGTCCACAAGTAATGATTTTACTCATGAAAAACACCTTGGTTTCGCAGACTTACCGATTACCAAGAGCTTTAACTTTTCAGTACCAGTCATATTTGCCGCAACCATTACTGTCACTCTTACCTTGCTTCTTTTCCCACCGTGACATGTTTCCCCTGTAAATGCGAGGGTCTTTTCTGGCAAACATTTAAAAAAAGACCAGTTTCATCGGCATTGAAAACATCACGAGGGTCGTAATCTGCCAGTAGAGTTGGTAGAACGTCTCGTCGATAGTCTTCACAGGCAACCTCAGATACACTAGCACTTACACCTGACATAACTTTCTGCACAATTCAGTTTCGATGTTTAAATTTTATCTAGCCATCCTGTACTAGCCTGGAACGATTCTATGCCCAACTCCTCAGCAAATTGATGTGCTTTTTCACGAAGCATGGAGCCTTGAAGTTGAATGTTTTTGTCCCTCATACACTTTACCCACTTAAACATAGCTTCCTCCAACTGAGGGTAACTTGAGCTCTTAAAACGTTTCCTCTCCGATGAAAAACGTGACTCCTGAATAGCACTAGCAATCTTGTCTTTATTTTTCATAATCGTTGACAGTGTGTTAGCTGGAATACCGAATTCCGCCGCAATATCTTTCTTCCTTCTCACACCCTTTTCCACTTCGTGAATTAACTTTAATTTTTCACTTGCACTTAAAACATTTCAGAACACGTTTCTTCTCCATGGTGTTTGCAATACTGATTTACACAGCGGGTCAGAAACTACAGGACAGTGCTCTCTCACCGGGCTTATCAGCCAAGGCACGAAGGGTGCAGGCATGCCAAAAATAGCCGGAGTTTTCCTTCTTACTGTTATTGTCTGAGGCGCACATTGACCGGAACCCGTCTCCTTGCCCTCAGGCTGCTCTGGAATGTAGCAGACCATACAATATTGACAGAAATAACTTCTCCAAGTACCGTACCGTACCCAAGGTGAACAAAAATCTCATATTCCAAGCCTCAAGTCACAACTCCAGTCTTCAAGGCAATTGTATTTTCACCCCAACTTCGAGATATAGAAAAAAAAATTACGCATGGGGAATGAAATATTCCTGGAGTTATCGAAATATTCGAGTAATAGAACTTCGGATCATAGAACAAATGTAACATGTGAATTAGATACGATACCGCCGGGAAATGAAAATTACTTCGAGTTATCGAAAATTCGAGATATAGAAGTTCAACTTATGGAAGTTCGACTGTATTTTAAGAAAATCCATAATATAAATATAATAAAATTTAAAATGCTTCTGTATCAGAAAATGATGCTAACATCATGTTACCGAAAGTGTTGTGGCTATTTATAGACTTCCCTCCGGAAGTTCAAATACTTCCTGGTCAGTATAACAAAATCACGGAGAGAAGTTGACGGGGACTACCCTACATATAAATCGTAAATTGCACACAGGAAATACAGGGCGCCCAAGAATGTCCTCCGCAGTGGCTACGTGCAGCTGGGAGTGGTTGCGTCATCAGTTTAGTTGGCAGCACTGTCCTTGAAAGGGGGACTCCCGCACATGTGGGTTATAGGCTATCGAAATCGTCAGATATGCTAGCGTGCATGCCTTTAGTGAGTATTGCAGTAAACGAGCGTTCAGACAGATTATTGGAAGAGTGCAACAGTATACAGGCGGTAATGTTTACTACTGAAGAGAGAGTTTCTTTGTTGGAATAAGTTTTTCGCGAAGGCGATCGGCTTACAGAAAATGTAAAATTACGATTTCAGGCACGGTTTCCTAATTCAAAGTGTCTAAACCGTAATACCGTTCAGAATTTGATAAGTAAATTTCGAGAGACTGACTCAGTCCATAATGTACCGGGAACAGGCAGGCCTACGCTTTTAACAGACGAAAAACTTGATGAAATCTCCGATAATAATAATAATATTGTATGGCCTCGGGTGCCAGCCTTGTAATTTGACACCCGGAGGGTAGCTTGCATGTCGAATTTCATTGTTCCTTGAATCACTATGAAAGTCAAGGAGGTTAGATATCTAAGCTCCTTGAACACTAGAGCGCTTTCTAGTAGAGAAACGAGGAACTTTGTGTTGGCGGAAACTCCCAAGATTAATTTTGCCATTATAAACACGGCCTACTGAATTCAAATGGGTTCTTTGACATGCCAACATCGTATGACATGCGTGTCGTATTTTTGCCGCCTTTCAAAAATCGCTTACCGCGGCCAGGAGCAACCTGTAATCTTGGGGTTGGTAGACCGACACGCTATCCACTCACCCACCGTGGCAAGTTAATCTCCAATATAATGCTGCGTAGTCCAAGTAAATCAACACGAATATTAGCTCAACAAACCGGAATCTCTAAGTCGACAGCACATAAAGATGTAAGAGACAAGCTTCAGTCGTTCCCTTATAAAGTTACCGTGGTTCATGAATTAAAACAAACTGATTACGGAAAAAGAGTGATGTACTGTGAATGGTTCCAAAGATTCATAAATCGACATGGACTTGACGTTTTAAATAAAACTTTTTTCCAGATGAAGCATGGTTTCACTTATCCGGCTATCCGGCTTTGACAAAACCGGCTTTGCGGAAGCAGTTTGCAATTGTTTTATCCGTTACATCGTCCCACGACTTCTGCAACATCACAACAGCATCCAGGAGATTGATATCGTTGAGTTGTTTTCCTGACTCAACGTTTCTCAATAACCGTTGGGACACATTTCTTTCTGTAGTGGTGTTTCAAGTTTTTTATAACACCTTGGTCCAGAGGCTGCAACTTTGATGTCATATTTGGTGGTAAAAAAAACAACACGTATAGCTTGCAAGTTTCCTGTGACCTTAGGATGAGAAGGACAGTTATCGACAAACAGAAGTATTTTCAGTTTTTCACATAAAAACTTCTTATCAAGTTTATTTAACCAGGATTCGTAATTTCACTTGTTATCCATGCTTTCTTATTGTTCTGATAGTCCACAAGTAATGATTTTACTCATGAAAAACACCTTGGTTTCGCAGACTTACCGATTACCAAGAGCTTTAACTTTTCAGTACCAGTCATATTTGCCGCAACCATTACTGTCACTCTTACCTTGCTTCTTTTCCCACCGTGACATGTTTCCCCTGTAAATGCGAGGGTCTTTTCTGGCAAACATTTAAAAAAAGACCAGTTTCATCGGCATTGAAAACATCACGAGGGTCGTAATCTGCCAGTAGAGTTGGTAGAACGTCTCGTCGATAGTCTTCACAGGCAACCTCAGATACACTAGCACTTACACCTGACATAACTTTCTGCACAATTCAGTTTCGATGTTTAAATTTTATCTAGCCATCCTGTACTAGCCTGGAACGATTCTATGCCCAACTCCTCAGCAAATTGATGTGCTTTTTCACGAAGCATGGAGCCTTGAAGTTGAATGTTTTTGTCCCTCATACACTTTACCCACTTAAACATAGCTTCCTCCAACTGAGGGTAACTTGAGCTCTTAAAACGTTTCCTCTCCGATGAAAAACGTGACTCCTGAATAGCACTAGCAATCTTGTCTTTATTTTTCATAATCGTTGACAGTGTGTTAGCTGGAATACCGAATTCCGCCGCAATATCTTTCTTCCTTCTCACACCCTTTTCCACTTCGTGAATTAACTTTAATTTTTCACTTGCACTTAAAACATTTCAGAACACGTTTCTTCTCCATGGTGTTTGCAATACTGATTTACACAGCGGGTCAGAAACTACAGGACAGTGCTCTCTCACCGGGCTTATCAGCCAAGGCACGAAGGGTGCAGGCATGCCAAAAATAGCCGGAGTTTTCCTTCTTACTGTTATTGTCTGAGGCGCACATTGACCGGAACCCGTCTCCTTGCCCTCAGGCTGCTCTGGAATGTAGCAGACCATACAATATTGACAGAAATAACTTCTCCAAGTACCGTACCGTACCCAAGGTGAACAAAAATCTCATATTCCAAGCCTCAAGTCACAACTCCAGTCTTCAAGGCAATTGTATTTTCACCCCAACTTCGAGATATAGAAAAAAAAATTACGCATGGGGAATGAAATATTCCTGGAGTTATCGAAATATTCGAGTAATAGAACTTCGGATCATAGAACAAATGTAACATGTGAATTAGATACGATACCGCCGGGAAATGAAAATTACTTCGAGTTATCGAAAATTCGAGATATAGAAGTTCAACTTATGGAAGTTCGACTGTATTTTAAGAAAATCCATAATATAAATATAATAAAATTTAAAATGCTTCTGTATCAGAAAATGATGCTAACATCATGTTACCGAAAGTGTTGTGGCTATTTATAGACTTCCCTCCGGAAGTTCAAATACTTCCTGGTCAGTATAACAAAATCACGGAGAGAAGTTGACGGGGACTACCCTACATATAAATCGTAAATTGCACACAGGAAATACAGGGCGCCCAAGAATGTCCTCCGCAGTGGCTACGTGCAGCTGGGAGTGGTTGCGTCATCAGTTTAGTTGGCAGCACTGTCCTTGAAAGGGGGACTCCCGCACATGTGGGTTATAGGCTATCGAAATCGTCAGATATGCTAGCGTGCATGCCTTTAGTGAGTATTGCAGTAAACGAGCGTTCAGACAGATTATTGGAAGAGTGCAACAGTATACAGGCGGTAATGTTTACTACTGAAGAGAGAGTTTCTTTGTTGGAATAAGTTTTTCGCGAAGGCGATCGGCTTACAGAAAATGTAAAATTACGATTTCAGGCACGGTTTCCTAATTCAAAGTGTCTAAACCGTAATACCGTTCAGAATTTGATAAGTAAATTTCGAGAGACTGACTCAGTCCATAATGTACCGGGAACAGGCAGGCCTACGCTTTTAACAGACGAAAAACTTGATGAAATCTCCGATAATAATAATAATATTGTATGGCCTCGGGTGCCAGCCTTGTAATTTGACACCCGGAGGGTAGCTTGCATGTCGAATTTCATTGTTCCTTGAATCACTATGAAAGTCAAGGAGGTTAGATATCTAAGCTCCTTGAACACTAGAGCGCTTTCTAGTAGAGAAACGAGGAACTTTGTGTTGGCGGAAACTCCCAAGATTAATTTTGCCATTATAAACACGGCCTACTGAATTCAAATGGGTTCTTTGACATGCCAACATCGTATGACATGCGTGTCGTATTTTTGCCGCCTTTCAAAAATCGCTTACCGCGGCCAGGAGCAACCTGTAATCTTGGGGTTGGTAGACCGACACGCTATCCACTCACCCACCGTGGCAAGTTAATCTCCAATATAATGCTGCGTAGTCCAAGTAAATCAACACGAATATTAGCTCAACAAACCGGAATCTCTAAGTCGACAGCACATAAAGATGTAAGAGACAAGCTTCAGTCGTTCCCTTATAAAGTTACCGTGGTTCATGAATTAAAACAAACTGATTACGGAAAAAGAGTGATGTACTGTGAATGGTTCCAAAGATTCATAAATCGACATGGACTTGACGTTTTAAATAAAACTTTTTTCCAGATGAAGCATGGTTTCACTTATCCGGCTATGTAAATTCCCAAAATTCGCGAATTTGGTCTTCAGACAATCCCAATGCACTAAGAAAATTACCATTGCATACGCAGAAAATTGGTGTATGGGTTGCCATATCACGAGCACGCGTAGTAGGGCCAATCTTCTTTGACAGTTCGATGAATTCTGATGTCTATGGCTCTGAGATAATTTACAAGTTTATTGCTCAGTTAAATGTAGACGAAATTGAATGCTCTTTCTTTCAACAGGACAATGCTACAGCACATACGTCCCACCAGTCGCTTCACCTTTTAAATCAATTTTTTGGGGATATAATAATAACTAAAGGCCTCTGGCCACCACGGTCTCCCAATTTAATCCCACCAGATTATTTCCTTTGGGGTGCGGCAAAATCTGAGGTATCCAAAACTAATTCAAAAACGATTGAGGAACTTAAAGTGAATATCATTAATTACATGCAGTCCATTCCGCAAGAAACTTTACTGAAAGTCTTCGACAATATGTGTAGACGTGTTGATGTCTGTCTTCGAACACAAGGACAACACTTACAGCATCTGTTATGAATGGCTGTGGCGAGTACAAAGTTTACTGTTTATTATAATGCAAGCGGCAGCCGTGCTGCCAACGTAACTGCTGTAACTATGTAGGTGCTGCGGAGAACATTTCCAGACTCACTGTATATTCCTCCAGCAGAAGGTAGTGTAGTTGTGTCCACATAAGAGTAGGCTTAGCTCTTCATGGTCACATTTCATTCCCATGTTCGTGTGGTTCTACCTGAATTTCTAAGATAGACGAAATATTTTTTCAGTATCTGCTGCTATTCTTAATGATTGAAACAGTGATTCGCTGTAAGTGTGTGTGTTTAACCTGCAAAACAATGCTGAAAGTGAAGTATACAAGATTACATCTTCAACAACACGTAGAGGAATATTAAAATATTTTCACCACCGATGGAAAAGTACTATATTGACAACAGTGTGGTAAAACCATAACTGCAGAGCAACGTTCTCAAGTAACCCAGCATTTGTCTGCAAATAAGCACATTGCAGCTGCTTCGAGTGTTCATTCACGACAATTACTAATTGCTGAACCAGCTTCTTCAAATGCAGGCCCATCCAAATACTCCCAGTATTATTTAGATGTATGTAGAGCATTTTTGTTGGCACCAACATTTCCATTGGCAAATTAAATAATCCGGGACTGACAATTTACTGTAGAAGTATGGACCCTGAGTCTTCTTATTTTCTTCTACCTCATCCCTTATTTCCTGGGCTGATTTTCTAGGGTCTGCCACCAACAGCCTACAAATTATGTCCTCTTTGGGTGTGGTGTTCATAGATCATCTACATCAAAGCTTTTCTACAGTCCCTCATTTCTTCTGAAGGTGATACCAAGCACTAACTAGCTGGTGTGATAAACCAAATGCCCTTGTAAACATGGGATTGTGTCCCCCCCCCCCACATTAAGTTTATTTCAACAGTGTCCCATAAATCAACAGAATACTCCTTCTTTGGTATTGCTATACAAGATTCACATACTACAATGTCTACCACATACCTAGTATGAATGTTAGTTATAAAACACAAATATTGTTGTCTTTTTATTGACCTGTCTAGTCAATACAATATATTAGTACGTAGGCCTATGTATGTATGTACAACTCCACAAAATACTTATGAGTTAGCATCTCATGAAAGGTGATTCATAATAGGAATTTCACTGGCATTCAACTCCAGCAGACAGCCACATGTCATCTCTTTGTTGTATTATTGTTCTCTACTAAGCAGGCCTGACACTCAAATACTTTGCATACAAAATTATGAATAAATGAATACAATAGACTCGTGGAGAGTAAAAATTCATCCCTCTCACTGGATGAGAATCTTCAAACTCCCCAATCGCTGAGCTCAGAAAACTGCTTCTTGGGCATGGACTAAAGGTAAACAAGTATTGTCAGCATCCAAAAATCAGAACTAAATACAACTTAGTTAGTTCACATCAGTAACATTAAACAAACAAATTGAACTCACCGATATGGTTCCTCTCAACAAGTCTGGTCACAACAGTAAGACACAAGGAATTGATGTCCTCGCGATCAGTACAAAACCCCATCTTCGACTGACCCAGTCCAATGGTATACTTTCCAGCGGAAACTCCATCATATTTTTCTAAGTCAGTCTGGTCCACATACTGAGATGGGAAATAGAGCTCTAAGGCAAGGATGCCTACATTGGCTGGCCACTGACCCATCCTTAGTCCAGCAATCTAAAGAAAGGAAATTAGCATTGTAGTTTAAGGCTTTCATGGCCAAGAACACTAAATATTTTATGGGTACTTTGGTGGTGGTGATATTTGTTTTAAGGAGCGGTACATAGAGGTATATTGCCCACTTTATCTGTTACTGACTGTGCTAATCCAGAGCAGAGTGTGCAACCTCTCCAGTGCAGGCCAGTTGCAGTCTATTGAACTTATCAGTTCCTTTTAAAAAAAATGGGATTCACATCTAGTTTCGAGAATCAAGAACAATCCTCTATTTTAATGAAAAATATATTATTCAAGTGGTATGTAACAACATTGAATAATGTTATTGTTTAAGTAAATAAGAATAAACTAGAGGACCCGTGAGAGAACTCAAGCATGTGTATAAACCACCCGCCAGGCTTTACTGTTATGCGGGCTTCTATAAACACGTTTATTTGTTTAAATGCACATTTCAGGGTGTCGAGCGATGGCCTTTTTTCAAATTCCCGTATAATTCCCGTATTTCCCGTACGAAAATCCACCAAATTCCCGTATATTTTAGAACCCTCTAAGACTAGAGTTCGCATACCGAATGGCTGAAAAATGAATCTTAAAGAGCGAATCAAAATTGTCTGGCGTAAGTGTAACTGCATTTTTGGAGACACTTCCGCAGCTCACGGGTGATGGCGATATTTAGGCCTAACCCGTAGCGTGAGCAAAGCGCGCGCCCGCGCGCGCGAGTGAACTCTCTCGCAGATGGGATGGGATGCTACGAACACAAATAAAATACCGTTTACCTGAGGAGAGATGATATAAATGACTGTTTTACTGAGGAAAAGTGATGTGCGCGAGTGACGCTTGGACTCGCGAGAATAGAGTCTAGCAGTTCCGAGTCTGAACGAGTAACCCGTGCGAAGGACTCGAGTCTCCACGGTGACGTCACGATCCGTACTTACGATATAGGACAGAATGCGGCCAAATTCCCAACACTCGCTAAACTTGCAAACGACTTTTCTACTAGTGATTTACAAGAGAAATCGTTTGCAAAATGCACACTATGCTTCATATTATAACGACTAGGTAATGATAAAGAAAGAAATGTAATTTAAAAAATCAAGTTTAAAAAAACCTCCTCGCCGGGAATCTAACCCCATCACGCTGCGTGAAAGTTAGCACCGTTAACCACTCAACCAGAGATATCGATAAGACTAATGGCGTTATCAACAGCGATATATACTACTGCTTAGCAAATTATCACGTTGAAGGAAATTTCTCTTTACTATATTGCGTTCTTTCTTTCTTTCTGTCATCAGTCCACTTCTTGCCGGTTTCCAATTTTGAATATCCTATTGTATCACTGTGCATTGATGGGAAACTAATAATACTTGGCCAAGGCATACCGACATTACTATATATCGTGTAGTTTCCATATATGGCTCACGGATAACGCTGACAGCGTCCTCGGCCTCGATTCCGGACTCGAGTATCTCGAGTTTTACGGTTCCAGACTCGATTCTTCGCGAGTCCACTCGCAGCCCATCACTACTGAGGAGGGTTGAGAGAGTAGAGAATAGGAGTGTCACATCTTCATATATATTATTTCAGTAGTATGCATCCCTCCTGCGGCGCTCACAAGCGACCGATCGTGACAAATAAGCATTCAAATGAAAGAGAATAGACATTAGCAGTGACTTATTGCACTATAATTTCATAAATATCTATAATTTCTTTAAAAAAAGGACTTGAAAAAATTGTACGAAGTGTGCGATTTGCAATCACCGTTGATGTAGGATAATACGCTCCATACTTCCTGTCCACGGGCCACTGAGACGCATGTTTCATGTCATATTAACATTCTGAGGTCTTTCCTTTATCCTGAAATGTTAATAGTGTTCTATAATCATTTGGTTGAAATAAAAACATAACCTTTCTCCTTAAGTGTCTCATTATAAACCTATTGGAGAACGTGTGGTTTATGAACATGCGAGATTTCTCGCACGGGTCCGCTAGTAATAAATATTTACTGGAAGTGATTGAATTGTATGGTACCGTAACATTATAGAGCTTCCACGAGATAAAATGGCATCGAAGCTTATGCATAACGAACTTCCGGTCCGCGATTCTCCATTTGATTTTCATTGGCAGTGAAACGTTCGTTCGTGATTATCTTCGTTATTATTTCGGATTGTGGTTTTGTTTTTAGGCGTTCAACTTATGAAATAATAACTAAAGGGTTGGTCTTTCATGAATATTCCAAAGACAAGTGTCTCCAAAAAGAGTAATTAGTAGAACTTCGCATCAGAGACGACCATAACAAACAGCTTGCCTACAAAGTGTGCGATTTGCACATTTCAAACGGCATTGGTCTAACATATCTTAGACTACAATAATTAAGTTGGTGCAAATTATACATGTTATATGTGAGAATATTATTATAATTTGCTATCCAGTTGTTATATTGGCATATTATGCATTAACGTGACCTGTTTAAATGCTAAATTGTGACGTAAGCTACGAGTTGTAGGCTATTCGCCGTACCGGTAGGCCTAATATTTACTAACAACGCATCGTTTCTTCTTTAATATTTACTTAATCATTATAATTATAATAGCCTATCTATTAACACTTATTTAACCAATAATCATTTTATAATTCTATACATATTCCAGGTATTGCAAGAAAGCGATTTGATAGCACATGCGGCTCTACCTTGAAATCCAACCATGCCCAGTTTTCATTACCTATGGATGATATTACCGCAACCAAACAACTGGCAACATATTTTTTTAATGCTCATTTACATCTTCACCCTAGTCTACGTAAAGTACCATACGGTAATCACTGAAAGGGTAGGGGGGTTATGACCCCAATTTCACAAACGAACGGACCTCATTTTGCATGAATTATGGACTTCGAATCCTAATAGAGGTATGGATTGTCTGCATTTAGAAATATGTCTGTCAATAATTTAAAACAAGATGCCAGAAAACAAAATACAAAATGCTGCGTGCCTACTACGGTGTTAAGTTGCTCCGTGAAAAAAATACACTTCGCCAAGATTATACGTCAGCGTAGCCATTGCGCCAGAAAGCAAATTCTTCTGATTACAAAGAATTTCCAGGGCAATGACGATCGTAACTTCTTCCAACTTAGGAGTCTCAGCGACCCCTATAGTGTCTAGGCAGGAAATAGCACGGGTCTCTCGTGAGCAAGAGTTGACCACTCTGATTTTTTCAGCCATAGGATACGAATGTACAATTTTCGGCAGTTGGTGCGAAATTGCAGCACATCCGCGTCTGGAATTTTCTAATATCTTGATCTGTTAGCTTCATTAAGGGCTGCTCTTGTCGAGAAACCCAGGTCTCCTCTGTGAATAACAAGGCGGACTGATTCCTGTAGGTCATTGTCAGCAACGAGCGCGCCGCGCGTAGCCCCACGCGTAGAGGGTACGGCCGGCGGTCGGCCAGGCAAAGTATGCATTCGACGTTGGCTGGGTTCCCATCCCGCTTAGCGCTCTATCGGTGGCGCAAATTACGGGTGGCAGCGCGGTCTGCAGGCGAAATAGAAGATTGAGCGTGAGGACTCTACCGAGCGTTCGGGGGCTAAGAAGTCGGGCATTATGAGACTTTTCAAGATTTCCCGTATCAAGTGCGAATTTCCCGTATTTTTCCCGGGTCACTAAAATTCCCGTATTTCCCGTATCGATCGACACCCTGCATTTTAAACAAATTGTAGATATTTATGAAATCAGAGTGCAATTCATCACTGCTGCTGGTTGCACAGTGGGTTGCGTGTGCCCCATGTGTACAGACTACCCGCCCGGCTCTAGTGCTATGTGCCTGTACGCGACACAGTTCTGCCAGGGGCTATCGTCTTGTTTATTTGTTTAAAAGCAATTAACAAATATATTTCCGTTAACTTTTCAAGAAATGTAAGATTTTTCCTGTACTATTGAGATGATTTGGAAGATTTTGGTACAAACCCCACCTTCTAACTCCCTCTGGTCTAGGACCTTGAGTTTTGTGAAACAAACACCTTAGGGTGTCTACCATCTCTTCTTAAAATAATTCCCTGAATATTCCCTGATTTTTCCAGGATTAATGAGAGAATTCCCTGAGTAAAGACTACTACACATTCGCCCGGGAACAGGAAGTGTGATGAAATGCACGCTATTTTTGGGTAGGTTTTAAGCGCTCTCCAGGAACAAGAAGCAAAATGTAATCCAGGAAAGCGAATGGAAAATAGTATTAAGTTTTATGTTTCCTGTTCTCGGAAATTCCAGGAGCCAAACAGATGTGAGCAATGGGAAACAGTTGTGATGATAATTGCTGTTTTAAGGGGCCTAAAATCTAGGTTATCGGCCCCAAACGGTTGTGAAAATAAATGTATTTGAATAAAATAATGTAAGTGAACTTAATGTCCAGTAAAATAAGCAAGGTTTATTAAGTCATGCTGCCTTTACTACGGTAAATGCCTAAAATAAAAGGGACAAAGGGAGGTTGAATACACACATCAAGGTGTCACCATATGAGTGGTATCATCTTAGACCAATATTTAATATGTAAAACCTTTCATTTAGGTTATGAACATTCCCGAATGGGAATATGATGTTATTTCCGTTTGATCAGATAAATTATCAAATAATAAGATAAAATTGGTCCGGCTAGATCAAACATAAAATGCCAGCGTTTCGCCCCGGTGTGCCGTTGGGCTCGTCAGCTAGTACAGACACACCTCACCAATACGCACGGCTAGCTCACACCGAGAAGGCCATCACAAGACACAAAATACAAGTAGTACTGACGTCACGAGTGATGCCAATGTGGATTGCCAAGGTAAGGTTTTTGTTTTATGAAAGGGAGCTTGATTTCCGTAGCACATTGGCATCACTCGTGACGTCGGTACTACTTGTATTTTGTGCCTTGTGATGGCCTTCTCGGTATGTGCTAGCCGTGCGTATTGGTGAGGTGTGTCTGTACCAGCTGACGAGCCCAACGGCACACCGGGGCGAAACGCTGGCATTTTATGTTTGATCTAGCCGGACCAATTTTATCATATTATTTGATAAACCTTTCATTACCATTGAATTTACTAATCCTACGTCGCAGGAATGATGATATTCGGTAGCATAAGGATATAACATATAGGCCTACACAGTAATTTACACATATCCAAGGGACGAAGGGAGGCAAATTCCATGTTCTCGCTCATAATTAGGTCCACCTCGTCATGACATAAGTATCAATTTAGTAATTTATAAATAAATTTAAATGAAGGAAATCATTATGAATGATGTTTCAACAGGCCAGAACACAATAGCGTATTACCAGTATATATGTAGATCTTATCCTGCCACTGGACAGCTTATCAGATAGAAAGATAGATTTGTTTGTAGTGGAGGACATAATACCTGATGGCTAATATTACAATAAAAGAACATTTATTATTTTACATACTTTTTATATTGTTTGTTATTTCTCTTCCCACGGGTAACATCACAATTCTACAAATTCTTTCCCATACATGTTCACATCAATCATAACCTCCAAATTTCCACACGTATATAATATCCACATAGGTGTTCCAATGTTTATCCTTCACTCTCCTTTCTGACTTCATATAATTTGTTCTCATTTCTATCTTCTTCTTTTTAGATTACCGTTTCTACTTCAAGCTGTTTTTTTTATCAAGATTTATATCTTTCATTTTTAATACATACTAGCGGACCCGCGCGAGAACTATCGCATGTGTATAGACCCCCGCCCAGCTCTTGTGCTATGTGACTGTACGCGACACAGTTCTGCCAAGAGCTATCATCTTGTTTATTTGTTTAAATGCACTTTTTAAACAAATACATTTCCCAGCAATTTTTCTAGGTTTGTGCAGTGTCTTGTGTGGACACCAAGCTGGCTCATCAGCGGGCTCTTGATGTACCCGCCCAGACCCCCACAGGAGTAGCGAACTGTGCGCTACCTCCCTTTTTATAACGTGCACCTGCTCCACTTTACTGCGAGAACTAAAAGCTCAAGTAGCCACAACCTCCCTATGAAGGCTTCTAAACAGATGGTATAATACATTTCCGTTGACTTTTCAAGAAATGCAAGATTTTTCCCTGTACTATCGAGACGATTTGGAAGATTTTGGCACAAACCACACCTTCTAACTCCCTCTGGATTAGGCAGGCGCGGATCTAGAGTTTGGCTTGGGGGGGGGTCACAGAATCGAGATTGTTAAGAAAAATGGTATCACTAACAACGCAATCACAAAATAACCAAACGTACAAAACCAGACCAATTTTTTGCAAGCTACATGGATAAATAATAAACAAAGTTTTTATGGTTCCGCCTAGTCAATACTTGTTTTATTAGAGATTTTATCGTGACATAATCACTTGTCTTTACGTAAAGACCATAAAAACTTTTGTTTATTATTACATTCTGTCAATACGGAAAAATGTGCGACTTTAAAAGTCAAAAAGCTACATGGATAGAAATTTGATGCGTTTAGCACACCAAAAATATTCATACAAATTGCAACTGCGTGTTTTGTGACTTTTACATCGAGCTTCGAGAAAAGTATCAAGGTACGTTACAATTTCGGCAAGTCGAGTTGGTACCGACAAAGGGAGAAAGTCACAGCTTAAATTGCCAACCAAGCTTGCAGTTTGGACGCCGGCAAAATTTTTTGGTGCGAAAAAAAGCCCCAAATTCCTATCCGTGCATTGCTGCACATTCATCGTGACATCACTATAAACATCGATTCGGCAATCACAAGGTTTGCTAAACAAAATAGACGAGTTGATTTTGTTATATAAATAATGGTTTTTTATAGAACAGGTATGAAATTGTAAATATGTACAGTTGTAACACAACATAATAATTGCAATAAAGATATTTTCAGTATTGAATAAAATGAAAAAAAAAACTGTTTTTCAGTTAAAATTCGTTAAGTTTTATTTGTCTGGCTATTGTTTTTTCGATTTTTAAGTTTGCAAAAAAAAATTGGTCTCCGTTTGGGAGGGGGTGATGACCCCCGTGACCCCCCCCCCCTCCTTGAATCCGTGCCTGGGTTTAGGAGCTTGAGTTTTGTGAAACATGCACCTTAGCGTATTATATAAGATTGTAACAGATCTGAATTCTTTAAATTTTTAAACTTGAGTTTTTCAGTCTTAGATGATTAGTATTTTTAGTAACTATTTTGATAACTTTTGATATGGAAAATTTTTGTAGGCAAGTCTTGCTTCTCTACATACATTATAATTTACTGCTGAAGAAGATCACAATGAGGCCGAAACCAGTACTGTGATTAAAGTTCAACTAGTTATTGACTTAAGGTTTTAATTTACTTAATATTTTAAACTTCGTCAATGAGGACGAGGGCAGCCAAGGTCATATTCTTGGTTCTTCATAAAAGAACTCTTCCCTCCCACAAATCCAATAACATTTTTAAGATAAAATCTTTGGAGTACAAGCAAAGATCTAAAATTACCGTGGCAAAAAATAAAGATGGAAAACTACTCGGTACAACTTGACAACGGCTATGTAATGGGAAAAAATTCCTTAAGTACTGAAATTAGCCAAAATAACTGAAATGAAATAGTCGAGAAAAAAATCTGGAGATGATGTAATAATATGTGTTTACTCCTCCACTGTCTATAACCCACCTAGCCATCCCAAATATGATCACGATTTATACAGATGAAATTCCAGCTGACACCAATTTTAGCGACATGTACAGTATTATGAAATATAAGAATTTCAAAAATTTTCCGCCTAATCAACACAATGTTATTATTATTTTAGCGTCGTTAAGGGTACATGTTTTGGAATTACCACGGCGTGTGTCTCTCGCTGACGTCAGTAAGTAGTTCATCTTTAACTCTCATGTCCACAGTAACATATTCCAGTAACGTTACCAGAACAACGTATTACAATGTCCATTCCTTTCTTCTTCTTCGGGTGTTAGAAACAATCGATCACATAGGATTTTTTCAACAGGCGCATTCAACTTAAAATTTTGTCTAATGTAAGTTTATTTACAATCAGTCCTTTAGACTATATTTATTAATAATATTTCCATTTTGTTTCAAAATTACCCTCCAAACGAATTCATTTCAGGTTCGTGAAGCAGAATAAGGAAAAGAATTTCAAAACAAACATCTCAATGTTCTTCTCAAACAACACATTTGAACAACAAGTTTGAGTCAGCTTCTATGGAAGAATGTTTCCAGCAATAGAATCACAAGACCACAACCGTTAGCACATATTGACAGTACCTCAATATTTCGGAGACTTAAAGTGCCACATCTTACCAGAATGCATCTTTCAGCACCACAAGTTTAAGAAAATTGATTTGTTCAAGGACACGAACAGCATTTTAGAAGATTCTTTTTTGTTTTTCCAGAATTTTCCACTTTTATTGATTCATGTCCATGGTCCATCAATTTTTATATACCAAACAGTACAATGTATGTCAATACGGCAGTCATGTAGGAAAACGTAAGAAGTATGGAGTGTCTTATACGAGGGCAATTCAGAAACTAACCTCCGATTGGTCACAGTGCGGGTAGTGGGGGGAGTAGCTCGCCATCTGTGCATTCACGCGCTCAGCAGGTCAGTCGGCAGCAAGCCGTAGTCGAGTGAACATCGTACCTGCGCTAGTTTAGTTTTTGTGGCAGTTTGAAATGTGTGCTGCAATAGAAAATCCCGCCAAATGTGAAGTGCGTGCTGTTATACGGTTTTTTACAGCCAAAGGATACTCTGCAGCAGCTATTCATCGTGAGCTTTGTGCCGTGTACGGACCAAAAGTTATGAGTGAAGGAGTTGTCCGTGAATGGGTACGTTTATTTAAAAGTGGACGAGAAAACGTTCATGATGAAGAGAGGAGTGGTAGGCCATCCTTGGTGACTGACGAACTCGTTCAGACAGTTGATGCAAAAGTTCGTGAATATCGACGTTTCACAATGGCGGAGTTGTCTACTAATTTTCCACAGATTTCTAAGACTCTTTTGTACGAGATAGTGACAGCAAGATTGGGTTACCGTAAGTTCTGTGCACGATGGGTGCCCAAAATTCTTATCGACCACCACAAAACTCAAAGAATGGCCTCTGCATTAGACTTTCTGTCACGTTATGCGGACGAAGGAGAACCATTGTTAAACAGAATCGTGACCGGGGACGAAACCTGGATTAAGTACGTGAACCCTGAGACAAAAGAACAATCAAAGATGTGGGCACATTCAGATTCGCCTACCAAACCAAAAAAAGCCCGGCAAGATTTTTCTGCCAGAAAACTGATGGCAACGGTGTTTTGGGATGCCAAAGGGGTGTTGTTGGTTGAATTCATGGAACGTGGGACGACCATTAATCAAGACGTGTACTGTGAAACACTAAAAACATTACGACGGGCTATACAGAACAAACGCCGTGGTATGCTGACTTCCGGTATCGTTTTTCTGCACGAGAACGCCCGTCCGCACTCTGCTCGCAGAACAACAGCCCTTCTTGAGTCCTTCAAGTGGGACGTTTTCAACCATCCACCTTACAGCCCAGATCTGGCGCCAAGCGATTATCACCTCTTCATGCATATGAAGAAATGGCTCGGGTCCCAGCGGTTTGATGACGACGAAGAGCTCAAAGATGCGGTCACAGGCTGGCTCAAGGCACAAGCGGGTGATTTTTATGCAGAAGGAATTTCAAAGCTTGTGAAGAGATACGATAAGTGCCTCAATCGTTATGGAGACTATGTCGAAAAATAGTGCAAAGATGTAGTTGTAAGATGTATATATTAAAATATTTTTACTTAACTTGGTGTATTTTTTTTCAATCAACCGGAGGTTAGTTTCTGAATTGCCCTCGTATTTAAAAACTACATGTTGTTATTTTAAGATTTTTAGCAATTATTAAGTGCTTTCAGTGTTTTGTAAATATGTGTTTTTGACCTTTGATGAGGAATGTAACATTTATCATTTATTGATGATAATGTTATTGGTTTGACATCCCTTTTAACTACACTGGCTTTTAGAGACGCCGGGGTGCCGGAATTTTGCCCCGAAGGGGATCTTTAACGTGTCAGTAAATCTACTGACACTGCTCCCTCGCATTTGCGCACCCTCAAATGCCAGCTGACTGCGCCAGGTTTCGAACCTGCAACCTTGGGCTCAGCAAGCGAGAATGTTACCCCTGAGTCACGCAGCCAGACATTTATTGATGAATCCTAACATTAAGTGTGATGGGCTGAAGAAGGAATTACTGTAATTCCGAAACATGCACCCTTAACGACACTAAAATAATAATAAAATTGTGTTGATTAGGTGGAAAATTTTGGAAATTCTTATATTACATAATCAAACTGTCAACATGGAACCTGAAATGGATACTTCTTCGAATGTACAGTATTGCCAACCCCACGCATTCGGTACTATTTTGCATCCGGCATCAAGTTAATATGAAAGTGCGCCAATTTTCATTACAATGGTGAATACTGTTCTACATACAAAACAAACCTACGCCCCAGACCTCCTCGCTTGTAGTGCAATCAGTAATTTTCGTCCAGACAGTCATATAGCCAAGTAGCAACCAATCACTTCGTCCAGACCAATGGTTTCGTCCAGACAGGAGTCTAACCAAGTACCGACCAAAGATTTCGTCAAGACCAATGGTTTTTCTTCCAGACAGTCGTCCAACCAAGTAGGAACTAATGGTTTAGTCCAGACACCCATTTTAGTTCTGATGTATTTTGTATCGGACATTTTGGCAACAGTTATGGGACGTGATATGACGTCAATGTGTGTGTATCAAAACTGGCTGCAGTCGTTGAATCAGCAAGAAATAAAAACATTTATTTACGTAATAAAACAAATATTTCCGGTGCAGCAGTGACAGTAATTGACAGTAATTTCAATTTCTAATCACTCCCAGAAAGGTAGGTAAATCATGAATCATATATTTTCAATAATGTGCCATTTAAAAGTGTAAATGCCAAAAGTAGCTGTTGTCAAGCTTTAACAACTAGGCTATTCTTCCAAATTGAAAATGTGAGTGACAGATGGAAAGCATACCTACCTTGAAACTTATATGAGGGAGACGAAATTGTTAATCATCATCTTGTACAGTTTCCAGCCCCAGGCTGGGTCTGTTTGGAACATAAGCCTCGCCACTTAGTCCTTTCTTCCCACCACCTCTCCGCTGTCACTCTGGTCCAGTCCTCGCCTCTCTTCTTGACACATTCCTCCACTCCTTTCAGCTATCTATCTCTTGGTCTTCCCCTTGGTCGTTTCTTCTGCATCTGCATCTCATGTATCCTCTTGGGAATCTTCTTCTCATCCATTCTCTTTAAGTGTCCATACCACCTCAGTCTTGATGTCTCAATCCTACCTTGCAAGGGCTCCTCTTTCACCATTTCCCTGACCTTTTCATTCCTCACTCTGTCTCTTCTTGTTACTCCGATCCTACTTCGCAGGAACTTCATTTCACCTGCCTGTATTCTGCTTATGTCTCTTTTCTTCATTGTCCACGTTTCTGAAGCATAGGTCAGTATCGGGATATAGTAGCTTCTGTAGAACACTTCCTTGCTTTTTTGTGGGACATCTTTATTCCACACTAAGCTCCTAATGCTTCTCAGAAATGCTTCTGCCTGTCTGCCACGTTCCGTAATCTCTTTGTCATTTCTCCCATTTTCCTCCACTATACTTCCCAAGTACTTGAGACTTTCCACCTTCTTCAGCTGTCCACCTCCAAGTGTTATCCCACTCATTGGTCTGTCCTTTTTCCTGGTTGTTAACAGGATCTCACATTTACTGATGTTGAGGATGAGGAATCAATTCAAGAAGTCAATAGAGGACCTCCCATTACTAAAGAAGAGTTTCATGCAGCACACTCTAAACTGAAATTGAACAAAGCCACCAGTGTAGATGCCATTCCAGCAGAACTTTTAAAGAACTACAGTACAGTATGATGACATCACGAAAAATTGTCTGTCTGAAGTAATTACTAAATGCTACGATGAAGGAGCCATACCAACGAACTGATTTTATTAAAAGTAGAACCATTACACTGCCCAAACAGGGAAATGCATGTGATTGTTCGAATTACAGGACATGCATCTAAAATTTTACTAGCCATCATCAAAAACAGAATCCGTAGGAAAGCAGAACAATATTTGGATAAAGATCAATCTGGTTTTAGAGCACAAAAAGGAACTAGAAATGCTATATTAGCATTAGGTACATCAAATTTTAGAAAGAAGGTTAGACGTCAACAGGGAAACTTACATAGCATTCATTGACTTGGAAAAAGCCTCCGCTAATGTCGAATGGAAATTGCTTTTTCAAGTACTGGGATATTTGGGACTTGACTGGAATGACAGACGCCTTATTCTGAATCTATACAAAACTCAAATTTCAGAGGTAAATATTAATGGTGTTGCAAGAGAAGCAAAAATCAGAAAAGGAGTATGGCAAGGCTGTCCGCTGTCACCACCTGTTCATAGAGAATGCAGTATGAGAAATGAAAGAGAAAACAAAGGGGTTGAAGTTTAATGGTATACAGGTGGCACAGGTGGTGCAGATGACATTGCACTCCAAGCTAATTCTGAAATGTGTATGTGTAAGATGCTAAAAATATTCAACAAATCCTTAGAAAACTTCAAACTAAAAATCAATACCAAGAAAACGAAATTAACCTACAACTAGAACAAACATAAAAGTGAATAACACTGCAATTGAACAAATCACTGAATTCCCATATTTGGATAGTGTGATAACCTCTAATAACAACTACGTGGAGTACTACAATATAAGGACAATGACTTAAATGTGGATTTAGACCTATAGAGCATATAATTAAAACAGCAGTTGAACCACACTGCTCATTCCAAAGACGCGCAAAACCTAGGTTTAATGGGGAATGTTATCTAGCAAGGAAAGATGCACTGAAAACACTACACTTAGCAAGGCAAAATCTGTCACAAGAAGCTCTACAAGAATATGGGCAAAAAAGGAGAGTGTATAAAGACATACTGAAGGAAACACAAATATCCTTTCAACAGGGAGAAGAAGCAAAAATGTTGGAAGAAGCAAATCGACATCCCTACAAGGCTCCAAGTGCAAAGCAACCACGATTTCTAAGAGACATTTCAATCCAGGATTGGGAAAAGCATTTTATAGGAATACTACAAGCGAATGACACAAGACCAATGTTTAATGCAGAACAACAGAGCAGTAGTGAAATTATCCCCTTCACAATTGAGGAGGTCGAATCAGTTGTGCTACAGCTAAAAAGCCAAAGGCTTGTGGGTCAGATTGGATCTATAATGAACACACAAAAGATAGCTTTGAAGTTATGAAAGGAGAATGGCTGGCCCTCCTCAACCAGTGCTTGATACAAGTGAATATACCGGTCAATTGGCAGCACTCCACATTGAAAGTATTGTATAAGGGAAAGGGAGACGCAGGTTGTCCCGACGCATACAGGGGCATAGCTTTGGAGTGCTCAGGATTTAAATTGTTAATGAAACTACTTACAGCGAGACTGACAGTCTGAACAGAACATAATATGCCCGAAGAATAATTTGGATTTAGAAGAGGACGATCGACCACACATGCCATCAAATGCCTTTGTGATATTGAGGAGGCCTTAAGACATGAAAGAGGGAAGCTGAACATTATATTTATTGATTTTATTCCAAGGCATTTGCCTCAGTGAATAGGAAGATGCTGGAGAAGTTAGATTATATACTAGGGCAACAGCACTACTTAACAAGACTGATAAGGAATATCTTAACTAATAACTTCGTACAAATTGACGACAACGGATTGGAATCTAACTAGGCCTATTTTGAACAAACCAATGGGGTACTACAGGGGGGGCCAATAAGCCCCCTACTGTTTAATATAGCAACCATGGATATGACTCAAATTGTGGAGGATAAAGACGTCTATCTACATGTATGCAGATGATGGATTGATAATAAATAATGTTATTGGTTTTACGTCCCTTTTAACTACTCTGGCTTTAGAGATGCCGGGGTGCCAGAATTTTACCCCGAAGGGGATCTTTAACATGCCAGTCAAGTTACTGACATGGCTCCCTCACATTTGCGCACCCTCAAATGCCAGCTGACTACGCCAGGATACGAACCTGCAACCGTATGTCACTTCAGTTTAGAGGTTACAAGCAACTTTTAACAAACTGGCAAGCTGGGCCAACAAAAATTAAATCAGACTGAACGAAGACAAAACAGTGTTCATGACCTTTCGATTCATAATTACGTAGAATACAAAGGAAAAAGACTAAAACCAGTAAATAACTTCAAGCATCTAGGAGTAGTATTTCAACCACAGGGAGTTGTTTGGAATGCATGTGCAAGACAAAATTGACACAGCAATGGTGGCAATGAATGATATATACAAGACAAATTGGCAAGCTTTCCCTCGATACAGCAATAATTCGAATAGGCTAATCTTAAGATTCTGCAAAACAGGGCTCTGAGGTCAATGTATGGATTTCACTGTTTATACCCTTGCTACTCGGATTCGAGTTAAAGCCGATGATGATGAATGTACACTGAAACTAATATATTGCCTTTGAAACTGCTTGTATCTTGGATCAATGCACTGCAGCACTCACTCATCTCTGGATACAACCATGTGCCACTTGATCTAGCAAGAATCTCAAAATTGGACCATTCCGTGAAAAGTTGAAAAGGTACTATTTGCTGACTCTTGTGAATGTATAATAATTTAATCTTATGATACCACATTCTTTCAAATATTTTTTACGTTTGTCAGAACAGTACTAACTTAATTGTTTTATATCTTCAAAGCATCAGAATGCTCGTTTGCTTATACTCTCATTTTCTCTACTTATACTGTAACACCTTTTCCATGTTCATGTATTGTGAAACTATAATGTGTCAAAATCATCGCTTGGAACACACTTCAATTGAATATTTGTATTATTATTATTAATCTTGATTGGTCATATTGGACCACTTGAGTCGTTCCACTATCACTTCTTTGAAGGTAGTACTGCTTGGTTCTTGCGCTCTTTCCAGTACTTTTTCATTCTTTCAGATCGGGATTTTCTCAACTCATCTGAAATCTCCATAGGCTTTCTATGTGTCATTTCTGCAGAAAATTTGTGAGTTTTAAGAATGGTGTTAATTTTATTTTTCTCCTCGGCATCTGTTATCATGAGTCCAACTGCTTTGAGATCTTGTATACTGTACTCTAAATGTATTATAATTTAGCCTATGTATAGTTAGTTCGTCATCTGCGTAATAAACGGTGTACTGTTCCCCACAACAGTGCTCTCGGGAATCTCTTTCTAAACAAATAAATAATGTTCAAGTAAAAAATTACACCGATAGTAACATACGCATTGAAAAATTTATGGAACCCCCTTACTAGAAAGACCTGATGAGAATAGAAAGAGTGAAGGGGTTGTTCTTGACGAATGTGCTCAACCTCTTGAAATACACTCCCTCTTGCCTTAACCAAGCAACAATTTTATAAAGAAGATGTAAGAAGTCAATGGATGCTGCCCTGCACTGGAGCATATGATGAACTGCTGAACGAACTACGAGACATGACGAAGGATATATGGAGTGATTTTACTGCACAGATGCCATGATGAGCTGTGAGTGGATGAACGTAAACTATGAACTCCACCATATGATTACGCAAATGGCAGTGCACGGCTTTCACCATAAGGTCTGTGCAGAAAAGCAGTACCACCAGCCAGATTCAAACTGCTTGTGTGGGAAACTCTGTGGTAGATATCTTGTGTTATATTGCATTGAAAGCAAGATGTCTTGAACATGATTCTGTACTAATTAATGCACATTGTGCGAGATTCTCATTATTAATGCAATCTGCGCACAGTGCATTATTTTAGTGTATGTTAATTTATTAGAAGAAATAGAAGCAAGAATTGCGGCCTGTAATAGAGCTTACTGGGCACGCAGCCTCAGCAGAAGATCGGAGGTCATTCCCTCAAAACAAGAATTTTCATCCTTTTCCTCAGAATATGGGAATCAAGAAAGGTACCTGGAGACCTAAAGAATGCCACTATCGTCACTATCTTTAAAAAGGGTGATCGCAGTGGTTGTGGCAACTACCGTGGTATATCACTGCTATCAATTGTGGGGAAGATTCTTGCAAGAATTCTACTTAACCACCTCAAGGTTATCTCTGAGAGGATCCTCCCAGTCACAATGTGGATTTAGAAATTCCAGAAGCACAATTGACTTGATTTTCTGTGTGAGACAGCTACAAGAAAAATGTAGAGAACAACAGAATCCACTCTTCTTAGTCTTTTATGACTTGGAAAAGGCATTTGATTCGGTTCCAAGACCAGCCATGTGGGCATGACAGGTCAGGTTTGCCATCAGAATAAGATGTCCGATGAATTTCCCATTACCCATGGACTGAAACAAGGATGTGTACTGGCTCCAACGCTTTTTGCGCTGTACTTGGCTGCAATGCTTTATGATTCACCCACAAACATCCCAGGTGTGGAGATCAAGTATCGTTTTGATGGAGGGCTTTTCAACCTAACTCGTCTCCGCTCCTTGAGAAAAACTCAGGTTACTAACATGTTGCATGCAGATGATGCTGCGTCACCAACTCTCACACCAGAAGAGCTGCAAGAGTCAGTTAATTGTTACAAAAGTGCATGTGATCACTTTGGTCTTACCATAAATGTCAATAAGACTAAAGTCTTGGCACAACCTTCACCAGGCACACCTCTTCCTCAGTTCAATATCTCCATCTCAAATTTGCCATTAGAACAGGTAGACCACTTCTCGTACCTGGGCAGTACCATTTCTGTGAGCTGTACTTGTGAGCAGGATGTGGATAAGAGAATTGGCGCAGCCCATGCAGCATATGGACGATTAGCGCACCGGGTCTTCATGAATAAAGATCTGTCCATGAGTACAAAGCTTATGGTGTACAAAGCAGTAGTCATTTCTACATTGTTGTATGGCTGTGAAACGTGGACCCTTTACCGACGTGACCTTAGGAAGCTTGAGCGTTTCCACCTACAAAAACTTCGATCAATCCTGAGGATTAAATGGGAAGACAGCATTACCAATATTGCTGTTCTGGAAAAGGCTCAAATCAACAGCATAGAATCATCCATAATAGGTCACCAATTTAGATGGATTGGTCATGTCCATCGGATGGATGATGTGAGATTACCTCGTCAAATGCTATATGGTGAGTTATGCTATGGCACCAGACCTCATGGTGGTCCTAAGAGGCGCTACAAGGACCAATTTAAGCAGACCCTGAAATTGACAGGTCTTGATTCACAAACCTGGGACATGCTGGCTGAAGACCGCTCAACTTGGCACCGTACCATCTCGGATACTGTCAAGACGTTTGAAAGGGATCGACGCGCACAAGAAGAGGCCAAGCGTCAAGCTAGGAAACTTCGAGCAGCCCAACCACGTCCTCCTCCAGCAATACTATGTGACTTGTGTGGACGCTTGTTCCATGCCAGGATTGGACTCTTTAGTCACCGTAAACACATCCACAAACTGGACTGAAGGAAGAAGATTTATACTCGGATTCGAGTTAAAGCCGATGATGATAAGACCAGTGGTAGCCTAATGTACGGCTCGGAAACATGGACTATGACCGTGACACAAGAGGAGCTTTTGAGAAGAAGGGAAAGAAAAATACTGAAAAAGATTTATGGAGCAGTGAATGAGGCAGGAAGATGGAGAATACGGGAAAACAAAGAATAGGAGGAACTATATGGACATCCTGATATAGTTACAGAAGTAAAGAGTAATAGGATACGATGGCTGGGGCATGTGGAGAGAATGGCAGGTGATAAGAGTGGTTAAAAAGACCTATAGAGGATATCCAGGTGGAAGAAGATGTTTAGTTAGTTATTGTTATTTTAAGGAGCAGAAGAAGATGCAAAAAAAAAACTAGGAAACGATGGTTGGATGACGTTGTAATGGTTTCTTATGGCCCATACTTTGAGCGACAAGTGTAACGTTTTGCTAGCCCCTAACTGTTGGGAGATAAATGTAACTGTTTACCTTTGCCTAAGCTATGTTGTTTTAATGGGCGCCAAGACTTCAACGCAATGCTGAAATCTAAATTTGTATTTAACAACGTCTAGCTCTGGTAGAACACCTTCAAGAATCTAATCACTCAGATCGTGGTATGATTTGATCATTAACCCAACAAACAATTGTATCAGGAGAAGGAATTGGTCTATATCTAATGCTACCTACTGAAAGCAAAGATTGCATTGTAAAAGAAATGAATTTATTATATAAAACAAGTATAGCAAAATTAATAATAATAATAAGTTTAAAATTTAAATTGGAGCGTTGCGATTTTAATATTACCGATAGAAAATTACGTGAAAACGGAGTCTGATAAATTGATTTTACTCTTATTTCCAAGCTATGAAGTTACTGAATTATGAAATATAAAACAAAGAAAAATGAGAGATTGCGTATTTCCGCGTTATTTGCGCTTACCACTGGAAATTGCTAAAGCATTTCCCTCGTACTGGATGATGCTGTGTGCTTCCCACAGTCTCCTGGACGTCGCCATCTTCTTCGTTATTTGATGATATTCTGGTAGATTAGATAATTCTATGGTCCGTACCTCGGACCCAAACACTCGTATAACTACTCTGGTTAAGTTTCACAAAGATCGTCGCTAACTCCACTGAACATCGGAGCGACTCCCGCGTTAACCATACTCGTTAAGTTCTACACAGATAGTCCTCGTTTCACGGTGCGTCGAACGATATATCCACACGTTGGCTCCCCCACCATGGTACCGTCTTCCAGCTTACGTTGTCTCCACTGATTGGCTGAGCACGCCGCTACTTCCCCTCCTCTGGTTCATTACACACGGCGCGCGTGAGGGAGAAGTCGATTTCCGTTCCAACAATTCGCCTTTCCTTGACGATGCGACCCAAGCTTGCGTCATACTTCTCGACAGGAATCAGCTTGTATTTGAATTCCCAGTGAGTCATGTCTCTCAAATACCCTAACTGACAAAACTCCGTAAAATTCCGCAATCAGATAATTTTCTATGATATCGTCATTCGTAATAATTTGCTTGATAGCGTTTTCTATGACATAGAAAACCTATCTGTATGCTTGTAATTTGTATAAAATGCTCCAAAAATATCTTAATAATAATTATAATAAATTAATAATAATAAATTAACATGTAAAATTCTCTTGGCTGAACAATTTGCCGCGTAAATAAATATAGAATGGCTTCCTACTGACTTATGCCAGTTGCATAAAAAAACCTCGAAAAACACGTTACATATTCGCCTCGGATCATCGGATGATTTACCGTGACAACGGTCCATTATCCGATTATCCCAGACACGTTAATAAACCCCATCCAAAATACATATTACATAAATGAAATCACCCTAAATTACAGATATATACACTCATAATTTTTCTTCACGCACTTTGCGTCAAAGTTTGTTGTCACTATGGATTGCACTTTGCAACCAGTCCAATGTTTTACATATAGAGTTGTGTTCCACGGATATTTCCGCCTCTCAAATTTCTCTATGTTGGAAAAATAGACATAATTAATGTGTGAGCACTATGTATCTATGATGTCATATCACACGCATTGAAGGTGTTCTGATATATTTATATCACCATAGAACTTCCTAATTTCACTGGAGGTCCCCTCCTTATGGTGACATTTAATTCCACTTATCACTGAGCACACGATCACACTATTGTGGCAGCGCCTCGTGACCATAATACTTAATCTCTCTTTCAAGTAGATTAAATTAATATCGACTTCTGAAAAAAAAACCCAGTAAATGCGCATTACATATAACACCAAATATTTCTGTGCCGTAATCGCCCTGTCTTGTTAAGTTCCCGTAGACCAAATTCTACTTAGCACTAGTTCTCAACACAGACCATTTCTCCTCACACAAATAATACCTTTGTACAAATTACCTTAAATTACACACTTACAAATCTTACATAGCGAGGCCGTAAACAGAAATCACGTGTGCTGATATGTATGAGTTTCATGAAGGACTGTCTCGCCTTCTGATGGCCCATCTTTTGCCTCGTGGACGCCTTAAGCAAAAATACCCTGTTCAAGCGCTCACCCATCTCTTGGAGGCAAATGGGAATTCACCAGCGCTACCAAATTCTGGCCTTGGTGTATCGAGACATTTTAGTGCTCAAGAGCATCCGACAATCCCGTCATATTTCCCTGTATGGGGGCGTGGTGGCTCAGCGGTCTAGCTGTATGCCTCTCACCAAGGCGGTCCGGGTTCGATTCCCGGTCAATGCATGTGAGATTTTCGAAGTGAAATGCCATGTCCTGTGGTTCGGATTCCACGTAAAAAGGAGGTCCCGTGGCTCATAATCACAAGATTCACGGTCACGTAATACTACAATCTTCCTTTTTATATTTCCCTGTACCTTAAAAACTCTCATTTACTTACATACTACCCCCCTGTGCGACTTCTGATACGCCTGCCTGGAAGACCAGATCCTCCCACGCACCAAATACCACACTTACTCATTTGATAGGCTGGCTCGCCAGCTAAACACACTCGCTTTATGACACATATTTTCGTAGACTATGTATATTATACGTCCCGTATAATCTGTTTCCCTCACTATTCTCCAGCACATATGCTGTTTTGCCAATACGTTTGGAAACTATAAATGGGCCCTCGTAGAGATAAAAGAACTTGGACATGACTTTCTCTAGCTTATTTGACTGTTTCAGCACTCTAAGTAAGACTCTGGCTCCCGGCTCGAATAGGTCAAATTTAGTTTCTTTTTGTTGGCGAATTCTCTTTTGTGCTGATTTAGATAAATTTGTTTCGCCAACTGGACAATGTAATCCATCCCCGGTTGCTTACCCTCATTTAATCCCAACACCCTCGCTAGTTCATTTTGTGGTCTCTTTCCGAAGTGAACTTCGTATGGCGTCAATTTCGTGCTCTCATGCTGGACAGAATTCAGCCAAGTCTCGACCTTGGGAAGATGTCCAACCCAGGCCGCATGCTTGTCATGCACTAGAGTCCGAAAAAGACGAGCCACTTCCCTTAATGGACGCTCTGCAGAATTACCCTGAGGGTACCTTACAGAGGAATGAACGTGTGTTATACCAGCTTCCTGCATACTGGTTCTCCATTTCTTTGCAGTAAACTGTGGTCCACTGTCAGATAGTATCCTGAGAGGAAGGCCAAACTCAGGTACATACTTATTAATGATCAGACGGCTACACGCTAGTCCCGTGGCTTTCCTTAGCGGATATCGCTTGACATACTTACTAAAAGCGTCAATAACTATTAAAATGTACTCGTAGCCGTACTGTCCTTTAACGATCGGGCCAAATAAATCCACACACAGTAGTTCGCCGGGACTACTGGTGAGAACTGCAGATCTCTCCCCCACTAAATATTTAACTGGATATTTACTCCTTTGACAGGTGTCACACTTAGCTAAAATCCTCCTAACATCCCTTCCCATTTTACTCCAAATGAAGTCACGACCAATTTCATAGAAGACCTTGGCAGCACCAAAGTGTCCTAATTCCCTATGAATGAACCAAATTAGCTCCTCCCGCAAAGTGGCAGGAACACATATTGCCCACCGATTATTCCTACATTTCCTTGCAAGAAGCCCATCCTGCATCTTGTACGTGAACCGTCCTACTTTCACATACTCTTCTTCACCTATTTCCAACCTAGCCAGTGGCTCCTTTAACTTAACGTCATCACGTTGCTCCACTAGCATATTTCTCAGTGTCTGTAACGATGCCCTGTTGCTACTGTCCACACATGCACATATTAAAATACCGTCCTCTGCTTTAACCACAGGATAATCCCTACATAAATTAGTGTCCCTCGATAGCATGTCTGCAAGAATGTTATCTTTACCTTTAATATATTTTACTGTGAATTCGTATTCCTGCAGAGCCAGAATCCACCTACTAACTCTGTTAGAACTGAGTTTACAAGTCCTCATATACAGTAATGCATGGTGATCTGTGTGGATCTCAAATTTCCCCCCTACTAAATACATTCTAAATTTCCCTAAACTGAAAACAATACCTAAAAGCTCTAACTCAGTAATCGTGTATCTTTTCTCTGCTGCAGTCAGTCCTCGCGAGGCTAAAGATACAATGCACAGATTACCCTCATCATCTTTCTGACATAATACTCCAGCAATGCCTATATGTGAAGCATCTGTCATAACCACATATTCCTTATCTTTTAACGGATATTTCAGCACTACAGCTTTCTCAAAACCTTCCTTCAGCGCTCTAAAAGCCTGATCATGCTTGGACTCCCATCTCCACCGAGTCCCACTTTTAAGCAATTCCCTGAATGGTTCTACCAACCCTGAGTATTTAAGAACGAACCTCCTGAAAAAGTTGCAAATTCCCAGGTAAGTTTTTAACTGTTTAACATTCTGTGGCACCTCTGCGTTAAGTATCTTATTAACCCTACTTTCTTCTGGTGTTACACCTCTACTCGAAACTCTATGACCTAAAAATGTCACTTCTGACTGACAGAATGACGACTTAGACAGCTTCAAAGTGAACCCTGCCTGATCTAACTTCTGAAAAACTATATTTAAATGACGTAGATGCTCCTCAAAACTGCGTGAACTAATTACCATATCATCTATGTAAATGGTTACAAACTCTCCTGTGTCATCCCCTAATGCGATGTTTAAAGCCCTAATTAAAGCTGCTGAACTACTCTTTAACCCATAAGGTGTTCTACAAAATTGATAAAGGTTATATTTATGACTAAAAGCTGTAAATGGTCTATCTTCGTACATAAGTGGCACTTGCCAAAAACTGGAACTCAAATCTACACAAGTGAAATACTTCTTCCCCTCAAATGTTTGCATTAATTCCTCTATTGACATAGATTTCAGCTGATCTGAACTAATTCTACTGTTAACCAAACGAGCGTCTAAACAAATACGAACAGTGCCGTCGGTCTTGGGTACCGTGATCAAAGAATTAACATATGGACTGTTAGAGTGCTCAATAATCCAATCTTCAAGCATCTGATTAATTTGTGCCTCAACTGCACTCTGATAAGCGAAAGGTACAGGATATCTATGTCCTGTGAATACTGACCTATCAATAACGTTCAATGAATGTGTATAGCAATTGGCCATACCAATGCGATCCTCAAACACTCTCCTATTACACCATAACACATCATAGAGCCGAACACATTGTTCCACCTCTATATCTCCCTGAAATGCAGCATCACGTAACGAGTCCTCTAGACTACCGTTCGTAATCACACTGCCCACAAAACATGGAGAACCCCGCTCTACGGCTGGCGATATCTCATTTAAAGTACAAATCACACCTACAATACTACTTCTCTGAATTTGGTCATTGAACGCTACTTCTACTTCAGAATCTCCCCATTTAAATTTCAAACTCCCTACATCATAACATAAGTTACCAGACACTCTACTTAGCCACTCTGAACCCAAGATAACACTGAATACTAAATTTGGAATTACAAGGCAAATCTGCTTCTCTACATGATTATTAATTTTAATGTCTACTAAAACTTGCTTAGAAATTACTTTAGACCTCTTCCCAACAGCTGTGATAACAAAAGTGCTTTTAATTGGCATCTCCTCAAAATTTACTCCAGTTACTTTCATTTTATCATAAAATGCACTACTTATGCAACTCTTCATACAACCACTATCAATTAAAACATCTGTGTACGCCTCGGACACGTTAAATTTAACTAGGGGGCTCTTACTAACCACTTCCTGAATAATACCTTCATCATTTAGTTCATGTAATAATTCATTTCTTACATTTAGGTCATAGGGTTCCTGTATAATTGTATGGACAGGGCATGCTACAGACTGAGATTCTGACCTTACTTCGCAGCCTGGTTCGCGTTTAAAGAACCGCTACAGCTGGCCGTAGTACTACTAACTACTGAACTGGTCTGGTTGTTCTGGGCTGTGTTGTCATTGTTTGGCTGTATATTACTACCACTAGGCTGTCCTCTTCCTTGACCCCTATTCTGGTTGTAATTATTGTCATTATAATTTCTCCCTTGATTTCCCCTGAAATCATTGTTTCTCCCTTGATTTCCCCTGTAATCATTGTTCCTCCCTTGATTTCCCCTGAAATCATTGTTCCTTCCTTGATACTGATTACCATAGCCATTTCCTCTGTTCTGATTTAGCTGATTATTATTATTTCTATTTTGAGCGTTGGCCCCTTCGCCACCGTTCCCTTGAACTTCCTGATGCCTGGCTTCGTTAGGTCTATTATTATTATTACCCTGGTTCCGATTGAAATTGTCCTCATAACCCCCTCTCCCTAGTGCATCAAATGTGCTTAACAAATTTTCTACTTGTGATATAGTCTTTACATTCTGGATACAAGCAGCCTCCTTGATCCTATAGGGAAAGTGCCTAAGTAGCAACCTCACCACATCACTTTCCTCCTTCAACCCATCCAGATATTTACACACTAATACCTGCCCTAAAAAGTATTCGGTCATGGTGGAGCTTCCTTTAGGGTTATATTTACCACACACTACTCCCTCACGATGCTGCGACTGAATAACCTCATTCCAGAACTTTTCACAGAATTTCATTTTAAAATCATTAATATCAGTAAACTTGTCTCTGTAGACAGCAAACCAATTCCTCGTTTCCCCCACAAACACTTGTTCTAAAATTTCAACTACCTGGCACCACTCAATACTACCATTTTCCAACCTCTCCCCGAATTTATTTTCTATAGTGTTCATGAACTCCATTGGGCACCCCTGTCGATTGCTGAACTTACCCAGTTCTACCTCCCTGTGTGTGCTATTCACAAAAACTGGCCTATTCTGACTATTTTCTTGCCTGATCCTAGCTTTTAATTTTAATTCTAATTCTGCTATTTTCTCCTCAGCCTTCCTCTCAATACTGTTTACTGTTAATTTAATGTTTCCTTCTGATTTTTCTACTTTATCATATAGCTTTGCTTGTTTCTCCTCAATCTTGCTAATGCTCTCTCTATTACTCTCTCTTAAATCATTTACTTCTGCAACTATTTGCGAGTGGACTTTCTCAATTCTACCCCCCAGCTGTTCCTTAACCTCTTTAGTTGCTACCTGAATTTTGTCAATTTCTCCCCCCAATTGCTTTTTGACCTGCTGTGTTTCCAGTTGCACTAGTTCTTTTAAATTTTCAGCCTGTGTACTGATTCTAATTTCTAACTCCTCCTGTACTTTTCCTAATTTCTTGTCTACATCTGCAATGATCTCTTTAACCTTCTCTTCCATTACTCCTCTGATTTCTCCTCTAATCTGCTCCATTTTCACACTAATTTCCTTGTTGTTCTTATCTAATTTTGCATTATTCTGTTCTAATTTTTTATTTAAAGCTTCTGTACTTCCTTTATTTTCCCTAATGTTTTGTTCTAATTTTGCATTTAAAGCTTCTGTACTTTCTTTATTTTCCCTACTGTTTTGTTCTAATTTTGCATTATTCTGTTCTAATTTTGCATTTAAGGCATCACTACTAACTTTGTTCTGATACATGAACTCGAGAAGTAAAGTTTTTAATTCTGGTTGGCCGCCTACACTCCCTGTTTCAGTATCGGGATTTACCTCCGCTACCCCGGTACTACCATCACTCGACATACTGCTCGTATCATCACTCTCCAGTTGATGACCACTACGTAACCTCATCTGTCTTTCTTTCTCATCCCCCATAATGATATACACTGATAAAGACAAATAACCCCCAAAATACAGGCACAGAAATATATACCCTTCTCCTTCCACAAATGTTATTAGGTTTTCAACCCCACGTTGGGCGCCAAATGTAATGGTTTCTTATGGCCCATACTTTGAGCGACAAGTGTAACGTTTTGCTAGCCCCTAACTGTTGGGAGATAAATGTAACTGTTTACCTTTGCCTAAGCTATGTTGTTTTAATGGGTGCCAAGACTTCAACGCAATGCTGAAATCTAAATTTGTATTTAACAACGTCTAGCTCTGGTAGAACACCTTCAAGAATCTAATCACTCTGATCGTGGTATGATTTGATCATTAACCCAACAAACAATTGTATCAGGAGAAGGAATTGGTCTATATCTAATGCTACCTACTGAAAGCAAAGATTGCATTGTAAAAGAAATGAATTTATTATATAAAACAAGTATAGCAAAATTAATAATAATAATAAGTTTAAAATTTAAATTGGAGCGTTGCGATTTTAATATTACCGATAGAAAATTACGTGAAAACTGAGTCGGATAAATTGATTTTACTCTTATTTCCAAGCTATGAAGTTACTGAATTATGAAATATAAAACAAAGAAAAATGAGAGATTGCGTATTTCCGCGTCAGTTGCGCTTACCACTGGAAATTGCTAAAGCATTTCCCTCGTACTGGATGATGCTGTGTGCTTCCCACAGTCTCCTGGACGTCGCCATCTTCTTCGTTATTTGATGATATTCTGGTAGATTAGATAATTCTATGGTCCGTACCTCGGACCCAAACACTCGTATAACTACTCTGGTTAAGTTTCACAAAGATCGTCGCTAACTCCACTGAACATCGGAGCGACTCCCGCGTTAACCATACTCGTTAAGTTCTACACAGATAGTCCTCGTTTCACGGCGAGTCGAACGATATATCCACACGTTGGCTCCCCCACCATGGTACCGTCTTCCAGCTTACGTTGTCTCCACTGATTGGCTGAGCACGCCGCTACTTCCCCTCCTCTGGTTCATTACACACGGCGCGCGAGAGGGAGAAGTCGATTTCCGTTCCAACAATTCGCCTTTTCTTGACGATGCGACCCAAGCTTGCGTCATACTTCTCGACAGGAATCAGCTTGTATTTGAATTCCCAGTGAGTCATGTCTCTCAAATACCCTAACTGACAAAACTCCGTAAAATTCCGTAATCAGATAATTTTCTATGATATCGTCGTTCGTAATAATTTGCTTGATAGCGTTTTCTAAGACATAGAAAACCTATCTGTATGCTTATAATTTGTATAAAATGCTCCGAAAATATCTTAATAATAATTATAATAAATTAATAATAATAATAAATTAACATGTAAAATTCTCTTGGCTGAACAATTTGCCGCGTAAATAAATATAGAATGGCTTCCTACTGACTTATGCCAGTTGCATAAAAAAACCTCGAAAAACACGTTACAACGTGGAGGACGACTTACGCAAGATGGGAGTAAAAAGATGGAGGAAACGTACAGAAGATAGTCAGGATTGGGCAACGATTGTTGGAGAGGCCAAGGTCCTACATGGACTGTAGCGCCGAGGAGTAACTAAGTATGTTAACTTATTTGATATGGTCGCTGCAATAAATGTTTATTATAACAAGTGCCTGTCAGAAATCAAGAAAAGAACAAGCCTTCCGAAATAAAAAGAGCTTATTGCTAAATAATGACCCCAGTTTGAGAACTAGAAAGTTATTTCTCAAGACCTCTGTTTTGAGTGTCTTACTGTATGGATACGAAACCTGGACATTGGGGAAACTGGAGGAAACAAAACTCAAGGCTGCAGGAATGTGGTTTTGGAGAAGAATGACAAGAACAAGTTGGATGGACAGGAAAACAAATGATCTTGTTCTGCAGGATGTGAAGGAGGGTCAATGTTTATTAAAAACAATAAAGAGAGGAAAACAAAGTATTCAGGTACGACTCTCTTCTCCAAACCATTCTTCTTCTTCACTTCCCGGTTCCAGTGATCTGGGTCAGGGTGTGAATCAAGGACCTCCATCCGAGGCCTCGACTCTCACACTATCATATTTAGGCTATTTGTACGATGGGTTCGCCACACCCAAAGGTTGACAAGGGCCAATTAACCCTGCGTAGGGCGCGGCTGATCTGACAGGCACAGGTTTTTGTTTTTTTGTGTGTGTGCCTTCCCGCAGCGCGCCGAGCGGGACCCTTCCCTCCCAGTAGTTTCCTAACTTTGGTAGCTGGTTCCAACCCATATGGTCAGTTTGTCTCCAGGCGTCAAAGAAGTGCGTCATACATGTTTTGATCTGACAGGTTCACCGCACCCAATTACGTCGCAAATCCAAGGTCTGTATTTTTTCACTTTTGATAGCAATTTTGATAGCTGATGATCGTCCAACATCTCCCCCAGCCCCCTCAAGAGGTCCAGATGCTGTGATTGCACCGTGGAGACAGGAATACAACGGCTCACGATCTATTCCTGTGTGAAATGTAACCGAGGAATATGCCTTCCTCATGCGAAACCATTCTGTGCAACATGCTTTTCAGGCTGCTCTTGCGATCCCACAGCAGCTTTGATGGATGACGACTCCAACTGATTTTTGTCCCCAGACATCTCAACTTCTTGCCTGTCCCATTTTTGGAACATTTTTTAAGGATAAAAGGTCGCATTTTGATTTATATTCATATCCATGATATGCGAATTCTGCATTTTGACTTGTTTTGGTTTTTGTACCTATATAAATACTAAGATTTTTTTTTTAATTGATTTTATATTTTTCCCTTATTGTCAACATCCTAAAGATGATTAGTAAATGTTGTTTTAATTTAATACGGCATTTTATGGACTTAATGTGTTTTTTTTAGCATAGTGGCCTGTCAGGCTCACGGCGCCCTGATGTTCAGGATCCTTGACCGCGCCCTATGCAGGGTTAAGGCGGTGAATACCCTACGACCGTCGGAGTCGGAATAGAACAAGTGGTGACCAAGAGAGGCCGACAGGAAAGATAACTGAAAGGAGCCCGGCGCATATCAGCTGGCGCACATGAGCTGGCCAATCACAATCGAGAAAATGAATTTCAACTCACCAATCAGGGAAGTATTTTTACCACGTCATAGGTGACGTCATTGAGATCACCAAAAGCTCACTAAACCCCGGGACTCGGGATATATACTACAACCAAGAATCCTTGGGGACGTCCAAGGATGTCGTACATCAAGAACTCCCATTAGAGAACTGGCATGTGGTTCTTATGGTAGCATGAAGAGAGCAGCAGAAAACCGTCAAATGTGGCTGCAGCGACAAGGCTTTGCCTTTAGCAAATTATGATGATGATGATCTTCCAACTCAATGAATTATAGTTTCCAAACAATACATGAACTAACAGCTGTAATATTCCATTACCCATCAACATGGTGGTTGAAATCCAATTCTGGAATGTATTAAAATGTCAGTTGTATATACTGAAAGAACATTTACAGTACTAACTATTACTCATGTTATTTTGTATACTGGCCAACATAACCATTGCCTTAAAGCTCACTGAGCATAGTCTGCTATATAGGCCTAATTTTCCAATGAGCAAGTCCTTTTCCACAGCCACAGCCACGACTTGAACAGGATGGAAGTTCGTGGCATTACTAAAAAGTACAAGAAAATATAACATTTGGATCAAATATGATATGAGAACCGCTTTACACGGAGAATTGAAGAAAAAAGCTTCCTTCAACTGTGAAAAAATTAGTAGGATCTATGCCGAGCCATTTAGGATTTGTTAACGAGTATCGTCCCACCAAGGTGAACTGGGTTCGATTTCCAGTCAATACATTTGAGATTTTCGAAGTGAAATAGGCTACCACTAATTGATATTACAACTTTTCAATCGGTCAACACAATGGAATTCCAATTACTGGGATATGCAAAAAATAACCAGAAAAAGATTGCATGTGATTAAATTATATACAGTACAGTATATATTTGTTTTGAACTACAGAAGAGGGTCCATATTCCACGTAAAAAGGGAGGTCCCGTGGCTAACGATTGCGAGATTAACAGTCACGTAACACTATAAGCTTCCATCTTTATCCTACTACACTTAGTGGCTAAAGGTCATGGGAAGGCACGGATTACGAGTTGCTCCTCCGCAAGTCCTCAAAATGGCAGCAATACAGCGAAGCATCGATTCATAAAGAAATGGGTTCCTGACTCCCAGCATTCAACTGGGCGGTAATCTGACTCACAGTAGCCCTTCGATCGCCACGTATAGTTCTGCTGAGGCGACGTGATGTCCGTTCGTTAAATACCTGTGGTCGTGCCGTGCGGCAGTTTATGCGGATGGTAACATCTCGGCGATATTGAAGATCCACCCTCGACACAGTTGTTCTCAGAAACCCGAATTTGCGAGTAATATCCGAAATGCTATGATCCATGCACCATGCGCCGATGAACCCACGTTCAAAAATCTATTAACTCGCGATGTGTTGCCATCTTCACTACACTCGTGCCTGTGACAGACTGCTCTGCTCCGCCGCAGCTTGCCGCAACGCTCAGGAGTCATACACGGCACATTTTCTCATGGGACTACCCTTCCCGTGACTTTTGGTCACTCAGTGTATAGTCTGTAATATGAAAGAAGAATAATGAGAGCTGTCATTCCCTCGTAAGGTAAGATGTGTAGAAGATTACCGGTGTAGCGGTTTCAGACGAGCCATGTTGCACTGTAGTCACAGACAGCAAGAAGCACTCGCTGTGTCAACATTATCCCATGTAGGTAGCTACTGAAGTGTATTTGCTTCTTTCACAGGACAGAAGATGCACTCATACAACGGCCCAACATATCTCATCACATGCATGCAGCAACAGACATTGAAATAATGTCACAGAGGCAATGTGGCATTTCCCAATATGATGCATTACTAGGGACATCCAAGCAAACACGCAACGATAATGAAACTTTGTTTGCACAGAGAATGAAGAAAACATGTATTTAGAGGAAAGATAAAGTTAAAATTTTGTGCCATTCGGAGAAATACTACTATTTAATCATGAACCCTAGCCCAACCACACGTCTAACCTCCATTTTCCGCTCTCCATCCCATTTTAGATCACGACTTATATAACTTAGTAAAATTCCAGCTGTGTTCGTCATTATAGCCTACGCGTGAATTATGGACAAATAGGGTAATCTTGCAACAAGAAAACGTGGGTTTATAACGAAGCAAGTTAGACCTGAACCTTCCAATGCACATGTGCGTCCGGGTACATTACGTCATCCCCCAGCCAGGATTCTTTGTCAGCCAGTGAGCGCATACTTCGCCACGTGCTAGTTAGATGTTGCCAAGTAGTCATTCTTCCCAGAATCTTGGCAGAGTACAGATGATGTCAAGGCATGCGAGGCAAGACGGAGCGGTTCTGTTCTTTAACAAGCACGGCAACAAGCTTGCTGTCAGGAGTGTGAGAAGTAGGTGCGCTCTCAGTTCACCACGTGCTACCTTCTTTGAGTAGAGTTGTTACAGCAAAGAGGGGAAATCGCACGCGCCTAGTGATCCCACCACTTCCCCTCCTTGACGAGACTCCGCCATGACAGGCCAGGTCTAACTTGCCACGCTATACCTTAGACCAATAATTAAGTGGTTATTATAAAGAAGATTATTGATGTGCGAGCACTCCCACTGTGAGTGACAAAAAACCAGGAGTGTTGTGGGCCATGCTACCAAGTAATAATTCGTCTAGCCAAAATCCATTAGCCAGGATAACCATTATTGACGAGTTGGCAATATTCTATTTGTCCCATAATTCACGTGTACTATGGCCGACATGTGCAACGGATGGAAATGGATCGAGCTGCAAAGTGGGAGATGGTGAGAAACATTGACAGTTTTAGATTGGTTGGAAGACCAAAGAAGAGATGGATCAACCAAATCCAACAAGACTTATGTGACATTGGACTGGATGTGGCAGAAGCAATGGAAGAATAGCCAGGAGTGGCAAAGGCTAGTTTATAACACCCAGGTGACTAAGAGTTGGACACGGAAGATGATGGCCGACACAACTGGAATTTCACTATATAAGTCGTGATCTAAAAAGGGGATGGTAGTAGAGTTAAAGACAGCATAGGAGATAATATCTATTACAAAAGTTAGGCCTGTTTCGGCTAAAACCAAGATGATCAGCACCCCTGAACTGTTACCATCCTCGTCCATGTAATACCGTAGGATACATTTATTACTACTTTTACTCTTATAGCCTAGGCCTACTAGTAAATTACCGTAGATTAAAATACATACGTTAACTAACACTGGTGACTTCTCCAAACCCAACTCATCACATGACATTATTTTTCTTTAATGTTGATCGTCGCTCTCGACCTCATACACCACTGAGGAAAAAAAAAAAGAACTTAAGTAGGACACTTAAAGTGTACTCGTAACTGTGTCACATCCTGTACATTGAAGTGATACTAAAATAAGTAAATTGTGAACTTAAAATGGATAATCAAGCGATTTTAGGCCATATAAAAGTAAATTAAACATAGAAAACTGACTACGAGAGGAGATACTGGCATGTGGCCAATAACCACTTAACCTAATAACACAAAACTTTATTTGCACATACCATACTACAGAATCGAGTTCAACCTACCTGAACTTTATAATACCCCTACTTTCTTTACGACGACACTTCTTACTTTTCATAAACAGGAACGACTTCTTTGATATAATGCTGGCACAAAGAAAAAGGAGGTTCCTTATTCAAATGACGTCATGCCATTACTGTTATTACATGCAAGAACCGTTATCAGAACCCCCCAGCAGGTCGTAGAAAGTGTTGTAATTTATAAATATCAGGAGCCCTCCGGCCTGACATTGGGTCGTGCTGGATCAGCTCCACATTATTAAAATTAAAGTTTTGCAGCCTCTATAGTTCTACATCTTTTCCCGCTATGCCATGTAACTGAAAATGAACATCTGATCAAAACCATGAGAATGCGAACAGCTGCATATGCATAGAATTCTTCTTCTTCTCTTCAATCTCTTATTTGACTTATACAAAATTTCTTCGTCCAGTTACTGTGTATATGTTTTTGGGCGGACAGTTTGAAGTCGAGAAATTTCCGACACCTCTAATATGTATCATGGCAACAAGTACACGCACACTTAATTCTCACTCGTGAAAACCACCATTAACAAGTCGAAGACAGTCATCACAATTAACACCGGTTATCAGACAGATTCTACACACACCCCAAGTACACGGGGCTGCATGACCGCGTTGTCGCAGCCCCTAAACTGAGGAACCAACCAACCAAGTTGAAGACAGTGCTTACAATATGATTAGACGAATAAAAACATACCCATGTATGTAATAACTTGACTGTTATTAGTTGTTGTTGTTGTTGTTTTGGTAAGATTACTGGACACAGTTGCTCTTCGCCCAATATATTCTGTACAGATTGCACCACAGTAGCACATACCCGACACACGTAATGTTTATAAACACCGACAGAAATTTGCTAACCTAACCATTCGCCTACAAAAGCTATCCATATGGTCCGTAGCACAAGGTATGTACGATACTCTAAGAAGGGTTAAGGAAAACTCAACTAACACATACTTCGTGTTACATCGTAAAACGTAGAAAGATACAGCAAACGAAAGAGGGGACCAGAAATTATAATGCAAAAAGGATCTGGTCCAAATACTCCATTATGGCCTCGACCAATGGAATTACAGGATTATGCAACATAGTGGACATATTTAAGGGCAATGTATAACCTAACGATCTTAACTTTTTGAGCATCACTATCCTCAATTCATTGAAAACGTCACACTGAAACATATGATGGCTAAGTGTACCCCTCATTCGACCACACACACACACATCTAGCATTCTCGCGAAGGTTCATGCGTGCCATATACACCGGTGTCAGAGCATGCTGAAAACGTAAACGTATTATAGTAATAATGTGGCGTCTCGTATATCTGCCTACCCGAAACCACGGTGTTGTTCGGATAGTGGGTTGTACCAGAAAATAATTACATGCTTTAATTGGCGCTATATTCGACCATTCAGTTTGCCATTCATTGAGGAGCTGGGAATAAATAACAGGCAGGAAGTCCGTAAAAGGTATAGCGATATTATAAACGACTCCATATCCCTGTGCAGCCCCCTTTGCCATGCGGTCCACATCCTCGTTTCCTTGGATACCTGAATGCCCCGGGATCCAAGTGAGCATAACCTCCTGAGCCATAGTCTGAAAATCATACAACATTTGCGCAACTTGATACACATACCAATTGTCAGAGCTACTCGGATTCAATAAAGCCTGGCTTATACTTAAATGATCCTTGGCCTGGATGACGCTCATTGAATCCGTGCAAATCATTGCCGGGGAAACTCTGTGTGTACGTATATACTAACAAGTTTGACGAATGGCAAATACTTCAGCTGTAAAAATCGTTAGATATTTTGGCAAACTATATGTTCGTATAATCTGTCAATCCGGAGCATAAAAAGCCGCCCCCACTCCATCTGGTGACGACATTCTTGAGCCATCTGTATAAAAAATAGTATAATGTGAATAGCAATTAACAATATCCCGAAAGCATCGTGAAATTACTTGCGGAAAACGCTGATACATCCGGAATAGCGCCAGTAAGGAAGTTATTTGGCTGGGATTGTAGGACCGTATATGAAACCGTGTATGGTAAAAGTTTGAGCGTTTGCAGTATATCTGACCGAAATGCTTGCAAGATTTCATATGCCAATACCAAAGCCGGCTTATGCGGACGTGCAAAGCGATTTTGCGCATAATACTCCACAAGCAACTGTACTTTACTGCGAATCGGTGACGCCGACAATGACATTTTAGAAGCCAGGTACTTACTGGCCAAAAATCTCCGTCGTAAGTGTAAAGGTATTTCCCCAGATTCAACTAGTAATGCACAAGTGGGACTGGACGGAAGCGCCCCCAAAATAATACGTAAAACCCGATACTGCAACCTGTCAAAAGTGACCAACCGACTACTCGCCATCATATCGTAGAAAAAGCAACCATAATCCATCTGGGAACGAATAATATTCTTATATACCGTAAGTAATAAATGCGGATCCGCCCCCCAACCCCGGCGTGCTAGCGCTCGGAGAACGTGTAGTCTTTTCTCAATTCGAACTGTGAGTGTTTGAACCTGGCGCGACCACAGTAATCGGTCATCAATATGGAATCCCAAATATTTAATGCTACGAACTACCTCCATGGCTCCCTGTCTAAATAAAATAGGAGTGCGATCAACCTGCCGTTGATGAGTAATAATTATGGCAGAATTTTTCCTCGTCGACGTGTCAAATCCGTGATTATGGAACCATGTATGAGCAGCTGTCAATGCATCATATATATCCGGACGACAGAGCTGGATAGTATCACGCGAACAATAAATAAGAAAATCATCTGCGTATTGAATGATTCGTGCATAAGGAAGGATGACCGATTCTAATGTCTGAGTATAAATTGAAAAAAGAATACCGCTTAAAATATCACCTTGAGGCAATCCACGAGAAGTCTGACGGTTATCAAGTACACCAATGGGGGTGTGTAGAAATAGTCGACGATGGTGTAAAAAAATTCCGTATTAAACATATGAAAGGTAATGGGAAAAGCAGCTCCCCTAGTCGATGTTGTAATATGACTGGATCCACCGCATTATAGGCCGCCTGAATATCCACACATACGGCAACCGTGTGTTGTTTACGGGCTTTCGCTAATAAGATATCCGTCAAAAAAGTCGTAAGAGCGTCGATTGTGCCTAACCGTTTACGGAATGCAAATTGTGACCTCGAAAATAAATTATGGTACTCCAAACACCATTGCAATCTACGTAATAAAGTCTTTTGAAATAATTTTCTGAGACTCGAACCAAGATTGATGCCACGATAGCTTAAGGGGTCTCTGGCATCTTTCATTGGTTTTAATATCGGCAGAATTTCAAAATTATTCCATTCCGCAGGATACGTACCATTTGTCAGTACCGTATTGTAAAGCGCAATCAAGACCGTCAGTGCTGGGTCCGGGAAATGTGCAACCTTCCCATAAGTAATGTAATCCATACCCGGACTCGTGGATTTAGTGTGACGCAACGCAGTCGAGATATCATGGCGCGTGATTGGTTGTTGTAAAACCTGACACTTATCCGAAGTCAAATAAGGTGGTACAAATGCGTGTCTGGAAACTGAATATGGCGAGAGGGAATGATAAAACATTTGAAAGCCTGTTTGCGTGAGTCCCGTACTAGGACGAGTACGACGAGTATTCGATAATTGTTTTATCAAAGACCATAAGGTGCTCAAAGAAGTATGGGAATTGAATGTACTAATATGAGTTTGCCACGCCATCCGTCGTTTTTCATTAAATGTCTTCTGAAGTTGGGCAGTGAGACTTTTGTAACGTAGATAATTATCAACAGTTCCATGAACTCGATATCTTTTTAAACATGCCTTTCTCAGACGAACAAGCAAAGCACACTCTGCGTCCCACCAATGGACCGCACCCGGATGCTGTGACGAATACGATGATATCGCGCGCTGGGGGTGATAACAATCAAGAAATCGTTGTATCAGCTGTAATAAAGAATAATACCGTTGAAACGGAGGTGCTCGCGAAGTCCCCAATCCATCATTCATATAGTGTTGAAAAATTTCATAGTCGAAATGCCGTAAATTCCTTTTGATGGTAAAAAGACATGGACGCTCAAGCTTCTCACCCGGTTTCGCATAATATATAAGAATCGGAAAATGATCGCTCTGATGAGTGTCCCCAAGTGTTCGCCATTCCAATTGATGGGCAATATCCGCTGTTGTAATAGTCAAATCTACCGCACTCTTGGGACGTCCCGGTGGTGTTATGCGCGTAGGCGACCCATCATTAAGAATATTCAAAGCATAAGTTTGAAGTGCATGCACAATATGGCGACCTTTAGGATTGACACGCTCACTGCCCCAGAGTTCATGGTGGGCATTAAAATCCCCGAGAACTATATGTTTAGGAAATTGTGCAATATATTTGAAATACATAAGCCATTGGCGTTGCGATCCCTGAACTTGGGGAGGGCAATATAAATTACTAAAAATAGTATTGCCGATCTGAAAACACTGATGAAAACTACGTGGTAGAAGGTAAGAAATGGGGATCACTGAAAAAGGGATATCATTTCTAATAAGGGTGCTTATACCGCCATAACCGGGACCATCCTCTCTAACAATATTATACATTGGGATCGTAAAACGATATTGGGGCGATAGCCAAGTTTCTTGTAAAAAAAATAACATCCGGATGGAAGTCATCAATTAATTGAAATAATTCATGCCTCTTGTTGACTATACTCCTGCAATTCCATTGGAGGATCCACACGTCTCTTCAAAAACTATTATGTATCTAGTTTATGTCCTCTATGGAACTTGGTCGGAGTGTATATATGCTTTTACTCTGTGACAATGTTAGTTGTAAGTTGTTCATTGTGTTAAGATGTAGATTCAGATGTGTGTGCATATTAAAGAGTTATAATATCCGTTATCCAAAACATAATAGCTATAATGTGCTTTATTCAAACATAATAGTTGGCGACGAGGAATTGGGACTTGATTCTCCGGTACAGATATAGCCTACATCAATGAAGTACGGTATTTACGTCGTCTGTTTCAACGGCCACGTGAGTAAAATCAAGAATCAGGCAAATCGACATGAAATGTACACAGAGTACTTGTAAACAATCCTAAGCAACTCATCGTATATTCAGCTACGTGTGCCTGCATGCCACATATTCAAAATAATATTTATCGCAGTTCGAACTTTGAGGTTATGCAATGTGTTTTTTTTCTTCTCTCAAGCCCAGGACAATATTCGGTCATCGATCACTACCCAGTGTGTTTTAAATCTGTTATCTTGAAGCATTTTATTATATTTGAACTGTGACTTTTAAAATTATTTCTAAGTTCCGTCAAGATGGACGCAAATCAGTTTCAACAATTACTGAACATTTTTACTGATTCTCAAGAGAAGTTACTTGAAAGGTATCAAGCTCACCAGCCCGTCACAACCCCACAAGCCACTAACATCACACCTTTTGAAAAATTTGATTCTGAAAAGGAAACATTCGTGTCGTATTTAGAACGATTTGAAAATTACGCAAACTTCAACAATGCCACCGATCCAACAAAGAAAGCTCAGCTCTTGTGTACATCAATAGGGGCAATTCATTATAACAATCTCTCTGCATTTTTAGGCCCTGATAAACCAATCAAGTCTCTTGGTTATAATGACCTAGTAAAGCATTTCAAGCAAATACTGTCACCCCAAGTCTCAACCGTAGTTTCCCAACACTATTTTTTGAACGTCAATCAAAAAGAAAGTCAAAATATTGCAGGATTTGTTGCCACTCTTAGAAGCCACTTACTAGACTGTGACTTTTATATTCAGTGTACATGTGACGCCAGAATTTCAATCGCGGATGTTTTTCTTCGTGCACAATTTATACGTGGCTTGCGAGATAATTGGATCAGAGAGAAACTTCTCCAGTCTAATGACACGAAATTTGATGATCTCCTGAAGAAGGCTATAGCCTTGGAAGCATCGCGGTATGAGAGTAATCAGCTGTCAAAACAGCTCACTGCACCGTCAGACACTATAGAGGACACAAACAAAGTAACAAAAGCCACAAGTTCATATAATGACCGAAGTAGGAATCAATATAGCAGTGATACTCAGTCACGTTTTGTTCAACAGCCTAGCCCAGGCTCTCACTCACGTTCACAGTCCAGGGGCCGCCGTAGTTCTGTCAATTATAGAGCACTAGGTATTGATGGATTATGCCTGAATTGTGGAAATTCAAACCACAGGTCAAGAGATTGTCGCACAAACAGAAACTCTCTTAAATGTAGGTCATGTAGGAAAGTGGGACATGTTGCAAAAGTTTGTATCACTACACTCCTTCAACAGTCAAATACACACAACATTGCAACTGAGAACATAGATGACAACTTGCATGACCACCCTGAAACCAATTTCGGGATAGGACAACTGGAATGCATCGAAGATCTCTTTGAAGTAGGACAAGAATCAGATAAATATTTTATCAGTGTTAAACTCAACAATAAATCACAAAGATTTGAAGTCGACACGGGAGCAAAATATTCACTCATCTCAGAGAACGAATGTTCAACCTTGGGTCTTGGTTTGCCATTGCAGCCAACAAATGTCTGTTTTCGATCATATTCTGATCATGTTATCAAACCCAGAGGAAAAATTGTTGTCACAGTATCATACAAAGGGAAAGAAATTGTTGCAGATCTTTTTGTAGTTCCGCAAGGTCATGCCGCATTGCTTGGTCGTGTTTGGATCAGGGGCCTCGGCCTTGATCTGAAGGAAATTGACAAGGACACAAATCAATCACTTCACACTGAATCTGTCAACTCAGTGCAGTCAATTCAGGATATTTTACATCAGTATAGTACAATCTTTGAAGAAAAAATTGGATGCGTTCCCAATATTGAAGTAAAACTGCAACTCCGAGAGGGGGTGAAACCTGTCTTCAATCGTGAACGTGATGTCCCTTTTGCTCTTCGGAAACGCGTTGAAAAGGAACTCGCTTCATTGGAATCAGAAGGAGTTATTTCTCCCACAGCTTTAAGTGATTGGGGATCGCCTCTTGTTGTTATCCCAAAACCAGATGGGGGAGTTAGGTTATGTGTTGACTACAAATGTGGAGTAAATTCAAGGTTGATTTCTGCAAACCATCCCATAAGACCAGTTAATGATGTTCTACATAGTCTTAGAAACTCAAAATTTTTCTGCAAGTTAGACTTATACAAGGCATATCTACATCTGAAGGTTGATGAAGAAGGTAGTATGATTCAAACTATATCCACTCACAAAGGAACCTTCAGGATGCACCGACTGAGTTTTGGCATCAAAACTGCCCCCTCAGAATTTAATAGGATATTATCACAGATCCTTCATGGTCTTCCAAAAGCTGAAGCTTATTTTGACGACATCATAATACATGGTACAACGAAGGAGGAGTGCACCAAGAACTTAATAGCCTGTCTAGAACGGCTTTTGAAAAATAATCTGCATTTGAACAAAAGCAAATGCTCATTTTTCAAGGAAAACATAGACTACCTAGGGCATATTGTATCATATAATGAGATCCGCAAGTCACCAGAGAAAGTTCAAGCTGTGTCACAAATGCCACGCCCTAAAAACAATGAAGAAGTGAGACGCTTCCTTGGTATGGTGACTTATTATGCAAAGTTCATTCCTAATTTTTCAACGAAGTCCCACCCATTACGGCAGTTATTGCGGAAAGGTGAACGGTTTTTCTGGTCTGCAGCCTGTGAAGCAGCTTTCTTGAATCTCAAGTCCGAGTTATGTAGTGAACGTGTCCTTACCCCATTCAACCCATCACTGCCTATCATCTTGTCAACCGATGCCAGTCCTACTGGTGTTGGAGCAGTATTAAGTCATGAGATGGATGGCCAAGAAAGACCCATCGCCTATGCATCTCGTGCCCTAACACCAGCAGAATGTAATTACAGTCAGCTTGACCGGGAAGCGCTGGCAATAATTTTCGCCACAACACACTTCTACAACTATATTTTTGCAAGAAATTTCATTCTTGTGACAGACAATGAACCTCTGTCTCGTATTTTTCATCAGAACAAGGGCCTGCCACAAATGACATCCGCAAGGCTCCTAAGATATGCATCGTTTCTCTCCGGGTTTGACTACACGGTAAGAGTGAAAAAAGGGAAAGATAACGAAAATGTTGACTGCCTATCCCGAGCCCCTGTTGCATCTACCTCGCCAAACATTGAAACATCAATAAATGCAGAAGTTTCACAACTCTGTGCTGAAACGATTCTTCAAGTGTCAAGTGAAGCCATTACGTACGAAACTATCCGTGATGAGACTATGTTAGACCCAGAACTTAGTGCCACCCTGCAACGTCTTCAAACTCAATCCTTGGATGAACCATATACAGTTGAAAATGGTATTCTATTCCGTCAAGACCGAATTGTTATCCCAAAGAAACTACAAAGAAAAATATTGGAAGAGTTACATTTAACACACCTCGGCATTGTGAAAACAAAACAGTTAGCAAGACGATATGTCTACTGGCCGCAATTAGACAAAGACATTGAGAAGGTTATCAAATCTTGTGAAGAGTGCGCACAGACTCGTTCAAATCCACCAAAAGCTCCAATACACCCCTGGGATGAACCAGAAGAAAATTGGGAACGCATACACATTGACTATGCGGGGCCATTTGATAACCACCATTTCTTGATGTGTGTTGACGCGAAATCCAAGTGGGTCGAAGTACGAATGGTGAAAGACGCTCCATCCACTGCAACTACTATCAGTCTGCTTGACAATATCTTCACCGTACATGGGTACCCAAATGTCCTTGTGTCAGATAATGCCACTATCTTCACGAGTGATGTATTCAGATCCTATTGCAAGGAGAGAGGGATTTTTCAGAAATATATTGCACCAGGGCACCCAGCAACCAATGGGCTAGCTGAGAGAAACATCCAAACTTTGAAGAGGCGACTTCGTGCTGCTGTAAATGACCCGGCACCATTATCGACTAAGTTACAGAACATCTTGTTTCAATACAGAGCAACGCCATTGGCATGTGGACAGTCTCCAGCTGAACTATATTTGAAACGTCGGCTACGTATCCGGTTGGATGCTCTACGTCCAAACCAAAAGAGCTTGACTACATCCAGTTTCTCACCCCCTGTTCGCTCTTTCAAAGTGGGAGAGAGAGTGCAAGTCCGAATTCACCAGAAAAACCGTGATATTTGGCAGTTTGGTGTTATACAAACTAAACTCGGCCAGCGTCACTATGATGTGAAATTGGATTCGGGACGAATTTTAAAGCGGCATGTTGACCAGTTATTATCGACTCTCGTGCCAAAGAAAGATAAGCATGTCACTTTTGCTCCAACAAATCCTCCTGTGCGCGGTGTTCCAAACATACCAACACCAACCCAGTCAAGACTAGAAAATGAGGATATTCCTCCTGCAACCCACACTTCAGATGATACAAGGCAGACCATCGTGCAACCAGATGAACGCCCTGATCGAAACAGCCTTCCACCACCTGCTGATAATTATTTAAGAAGATCAGCCAGAGACAGGCGACCTCCTCAGTATCTGCAAGACTATGTGCCCAAATGAATATGAATAGTTCCTTTTATTTGTTTTTATATAAGTGGGGGAGACTATTATGTATCTAGTTTATGTCCTCTATGGAACTTGGTCGGAGTGTATATATGCTTTTACTCTGTGACAATGTTAGTTGTAAGTTGTTCATTGTGTTAAGATGTAGATTCAGATGTGTGTGCATATTAAAGAGTTATAATATCCGTTATCCAAAACATAATAGCTATAATGTGCTTTATTCAAACATAATAAAAACGGAAAGAGAAAATCAGTGAAACTAGTGACCCGGGGTCTGATTGTCATGCTGTGTTGATTTTTCAAACGGGGGTAGCAAATTTTTAACGCAATGCGCCCATTGCGCATTATGCCCTAACAACTCCATAAGTTTAGTAAATTCTGCCAAAATAATTTTTGTTGGCTCCGATCCAGACGACCCTGAACCAGGCCCGGGACTGTGTAAATTACTTGTCTCCGACGTCTGGGCTGAGAAGACCGGTGGGGCCTTTTCCAATTTCGGTTGGTTAAAAAGCTGGCAATAAGCACTCCGATCATATCCCAGAGGTTGTACCACTTTGGGGGCCGTTTGAACGATTTCCGTAAACTTGCGCTTTCGGGCCGGCTCAGTCTGCCTGACACTGGGAGCTGAACTTAAAGGCGGAAATTGTTGGGGTAAAGTTAATGGATTGAATGTGGGACCCATTTGACTTTTCATAATCGCATTAAACGATTTATTTTCCACACACATCCTTCTTTTAATTTCAACTTGCTGTTGATGTATTTCGCAACGAATGGCACCTGCCGGGTGATTCTCTGCACAATTGGCACACTTAGATAAAACTTCCTTACATCCCGAGGTGAGGTGTTCAGCGGCACAATTGCCACAACGAGGGGCTCGAGCCCGGCAATGTAACTGCACATGTCCGTAACGTTGACACTTGGTGCATCGTAGAGGCGAGAAAATATACAAATTAACTTCTAGCATAACATTAAAAATGCTGACATAAGGTGGTAAGTTCTGAGTCTCAAAAAAGATTTTCACAGTCCCCGTAGCTATGCGTTCCGTTTGGCCATCAACAGTTCTGTTTCGAAAGAAGCGCTGTACCCGTAAAATGGGGACAGGAGTCTCTATATACTTTGTAGTTCCTCATTCGTAAGAGAAGTGTCAACCCCTCGCACGAGTCCAACCCGTTGGACATTAGAGGAGGAGATAAAAGCTGTCAAATTCCTCTCACGTAGTATCGGATTTCCCAAAAAAGTATTTGCATCGCGATAATTTGTGATTTGTATTTGTACTCTATTTCGTCCTTTTTCTGAATTTCTCGTATGCCAGGGATTTTTCTTTCATAGAAAAGCCGACCCAAGGCCATCGGATGTAAATTTCCAATCGCCCGAGCCCCTTCCCCCTGCACAAAAATAATATATGGTCCAGAATGATGGCTAGGATAACGATAGTTCGTGGCCGGGGTTCGTACTGAGTCAGTTGTGGATCCCATCATTGGTTTCGTTGTCTCCTGGGTTAAAATAATCGTTTGCTCTTGAACGATGGACATATCCTCCATAGGGATAATACCATCCACGACAACATTCCCTACACTGTCTGTGGGTTGGCCCATTAACGTCCCATCGCTCTGAGCCGCCATCGCGACCCCACGCAACTAGTATATAAAACTTATTAACAGCCCAATAATACGATGTCACAAAAACACCAATACCAAGCACTAACTAATCACAAAACAAAAGGTACACTCCAACGGATCACACACACACGCAAGCCGCAAGCTTTTGAGGTGTTGCTGTGAACATGGCTGTCGTGGAACTGACTTATTGGGTTGGTGCTGATGCTTTGTTTTGTGTAAAAACTGAGGAGATGGAGAACACTGATAATGCGAGTTTGATTGCTGTAGAATGAGAAGACCAACTTGCTACAATCCTCAGACCTTGGAGTATCGAAAGTGTGAAAATGGCATATGTCGAAGCCCGACATATTGTTTGTAATAATAAAAAATAATAACGAAATAAGAAAATACACTGTGCGAAGATTACATTAGTAATGAGAAACCCACACAGTGTGCATTAATTGCGTTAGAGACATTTTGCGTTCAATGCAATATAACACATGATATCTGCCACAGAGTTTACCACACATAATGCACAAGCAGTTCGAATGTGGCTGGTGGCACTTCTTCTCTTCACAGACCTTATGGTAAAAGCCGTGCACTGCCATTCGCGTGATCATATGGCGGGGTTCATAGTTTGCGTTCATCCACTCGCAGCTTATCATGCCATCTGTGCAGTAAAAATCTGTCCATATATCCTTCCTCTTGTCGCATAGTTCGTTCAGCAGTTCATCATATGCTCCAGTGCAGGACAGCATTCATTGACTTCTTATATCTTCTATACAAAATTGTTGTTTGGCTAAGACATACACAAGGCGAGAGGGAGTGTATTTCGAGAGGTTGAGCACCTTATTCAAGAACACCACCTTCACTCTTTCAATTCTCATCAGGTCTTTTTTAGTCAGGAGGTTCCTTGAATTTTCCACTGCGTACGGTACTTTACTATCGGTGTAATTTTAGCTTGAACAGTAACTTTGCTGTATTGAGGGAAAGCTTGCCAATTAGTCGTATATCATTCATGGCACAATTGCTGTGTCAACTTTGTCTTGCAAGTGCATTCCGTATACAACTCCCTGTGGTTGAAATACTACTCCAAAGGTACTTGAAGTTATTTACTGATTTTAGTATGTTTCCTTTATATTCTACATAATGATGAATCGGTAGTCTGACTCCTCTTCTAAAGGTCATGAACACTGTTTTGTCTTCGTTCAGTCTGATTTCATTTTTGTCGGCCCAGCTTGCCAGTCTGTTAAAAGTTGATTGGAACGTCACAAGTGAAGTAGATGTGAAAACCAAAATCATCTGCAGTAGATAGAGACGTCGTCATCCTCCACAATTGTAGTCACACCCATGGTTGCTATATTAAATAGTAGGGGGCGTATTGGGTCCCCCTGTGCTACCCCCGTGGTTTGTTCAATATAGTTAGATCCCATTCTGTTATCGTCAATTTGTACGAAGTTATTAGTTAAGATATTCCTTATCAGTCTTGTTAAGTAGTGCTGTTGCCCTAGTATAGAACCTAATTTATCCAGCTGTTAGATAATGAGGCAGGGCTTGGCAACCAAGATGTACATAGCAACGGTTGCTAAGCGACATGTTTATGATCTGTAAGCAGAGAAAATAAAGCTGGAGGTTAGTGACTGTCTTTGGTCTGAGTTTCGATGTTATTCAAACTTTACATAACATAAATCTGGTGACCCTGACGTGATACAAAAAAAGATAACATTGAAAGGACAAATAAAGTTCGTTCCATGATTTGGCGATCGGTAACAAAGCTGTGCAATTAAGTTACACGGGAGTTCGAGAAAATCCGAAAGGGTCCAAGAAGTCATCAGTGCATTAGTCGAGTTAATTAATAATAAGATGGTAGAACTTAAAGAACTCGATAGTAAGGAGTTAGACGCGCTGTATGATAATTGTGACGAAGAAACTCTTGATGAAGATCAACATACCATCGATGAGTATGAAAGAAAAACAGTAGTTTTGAGGTTGAAAGCATTGAAAATAAATGAGACAAATGGTGTGAAGTGGACAGGTACAGCTTTGAGCTCGTCTGGAGAAGGTACGAGGAGGTACAGACTACCCAAAATCGAACTTTGGAAGTTCAGTGGTGACTTCAAGGAGTGGCTAGGTTTCTGGGCTTTCTTTTCGAAGATTCACGAAGATTCTTCACTTCACGACAGTGACAAATACCATTACTTGGTTCAATCAATGGAAGTAGGATCAAGAGCTCAGGATTTGGTTGGCAGTTAGCCACAGACTGTTGGAAACTACGCAAAGGTGATTGAAGCCCTCAAACAAAGGTTTGGAAGGGAGAAATTACTGAAGCAGGTGTACGTGCGTGAGCTTTTGAAACTAGTGATTGACAATGCAAACACGAAACAGGCAGTCAAAGTGTCTTGTATGTATGACAAACTGGAGACACATTTACGGGAAATAGAGACTTTAGGCGTGACCACTGAACAAACAGCTGCATTTCTGTACCCCATGGTGGAGTCCAGTCTTCTGGAGGAGTTGATGGTAGCCTAGCAAAGGAGTTCCAAATATGACAAGGAAGGATCAACTGATCCTGATAAACCTGGAAATTCAACGAAGAGTGAACTTGATTACATAATGGACTTTCTCAAACGTGAGGTGGAAGGAGAGGACCAACCAAATCTGGCTAGGGGTGGATTTATTGACTCTTCCATTGAGCGACAGAAGAATAAGTCTTCTAAGTTTCAACGCCGGAAAGAAGAAATACCGACGGCCACGGGACTGTTCTCCAGTCAATCCTCCAGCTGCATCTTTTGTGGGAAGTATCATGATAGCCAGTTGTGTACCAAAGCACACTCTCTGTCATTGGATGAAAAGAGAGCACCTGCTAAAGATAAGAAAGCGTGCTTTTAACTGTCTGAAGACAGGACATTTATTGAAACTGTGTAAGGTGCCAGTGAAGTGTCTAATCTGTCACAAAGGTCATACTACTCTTATGTGTTCAGAAACAAGCAGGGACGTAAAGGATACTACCACCAAAGAGGTTACGTCTGTACAATCGGCTATGGCAAATTGATTGGGAGACGTCATGCTGCAAACAGCCATTTCAGTGATTCAAACTAAAGAAATCACTAGAAAAATACTATGTTCGATACTGGGTCGCGAAGAACCTATATACTGAAGAAAACAGCAAAAAAAAGTTAGGACTACATCCGGTGAAGGAAATAAGATTGTGTCATATGTTATTTGGTTGTACCAAGGAATTTCTTGAGCATTAAGTGTACCAAATAGATATCAGCAATGTGAGTGATTTGTCTAAAGAGAAGATGAATTTGTTTGATCACCCCCAGATGTGTGAAGTGATTCCTCAAGTGCCTAAAGAACCTTGCTTGAGAGATCTTCAGAGAGAGAAGATTTGGGTTGAAGGTGCTGGTGAAGGACTATCAGAAATTGATATCTTGATTGGGAATGACCTGTATGGTAAGTTGCTGACTGGTCGTGTTCATCAACTCAAGAATGGTCTTACAGCAACAGAAACTAACCTTGGTTGGTCAATTAGTGGACGGCAAATGGGTCCAGGTGTGGGTGACAGTCTGTCAATGAGTGTGATATCTATGAAACAAAGTGAAGTCACGATTTCTGATTTGTGGGACTTATATTTAATCGGTATTAGGAACCCCATTGAACTCACTTCCAAGAGTAGACGGGAAGGGCAAGCAAAGATACATTTTGGGCAGCATGTCAGCCAGTCATCTGATGGATGGTACACGGTGGGACTGCCTTGGATTTGTGAACCTGTGAGTATTCCCAATAATTTACAAATTGCTCAGAGAAGATTGGAGTCTACTACTGAAACGGTTCCTTTTTTTTAAGGAACATATATGGTTAGTAGCATGGTCACCTCTTACTGATGGGCGATTGCAGTGAGTCTAGCACTTGAGCTATGGGATTCTTTGTGGTGGTCCAGAAATGGGTATCAGCGGGCTGTGCTCTTCAATGAAGTTTCTTGTTTATATATACATTCCTTTTATGATAGTCGGTTGTTCAAATTCTTCTTGTTGAGAATGGTGATTGGAATGCAGTTGAGATTCTCTATGGAGAATAGTGATGTAGAATCTGTTTGTTGAAATGAGAATATGATAGATGGATTATGTTGCATGATATGTTGGTTATGAAATCTCGTGGATGCAAACGTTATGATGAAATATTATGTGTTGAAGATATGAGATAGGATGGACTTTTTGAAAAATGATTTGATGAATGGAAATGTGTTGATTCTACCATGGGTATGGTTATGTCTTCTTGTACATGAAATTATATGGTTATGAGATGTTTTCCTTTTTGTGCTACTCAACTACCACCCCAAATTAATAAAATAAATAGTTTACCAAGAAGCTCACAGAACGGGGAGTGGTCGACAAATATTCCCAAGTGTTTGCAGCATGGTTAAAGGAAGGAATCATTAAATAGTGCCAGACATTGACATTCATAACACTGCACATTACCTTCCTCACCATCCTTTATTGAAACCAGAGAGCCTTACCACACCTGTCTTCAATGCTTCTTGTAAGAGGGATAGAGCTCCCACCCTCAATGATTGTTTGGAAAAAGGGCCTAACCTTATAGAGCTCCTTCCCACCTTCATCAACCGATTCCGTATACGATGGATAAGTGTGGTCGCTGACATTCGTATGGCTTTCCTCATGATTGAGGTTACAAAGGAAGATCGAGATTAGGTTTTTGAGGGGTAAGGAATTTCCGTCGGCAGAAACCGTCATATATAGACATGAAAGGGTGGTTTTTGGACTGGCAGCAGTAATTGAACTATAATTAAGTACTGTTTGAGCAGACGATAGAGATGTTGCGAAAAGGCTGTTGGGTGTCCTGTATGTGTACAATTGTGTGACGTCAGTAGACTCCGAATGGGAGTTGAGAGAGTTTAAATCCAAGTCCACGAGCATCCTAGCGGCAGCACAGATGGAGCTACTTCAGTGGGCATCGAGCATACAGGATGGGACAAGGCCTGACCTGTCTCTTGACAATCAGCATGAGGTGTTTGTAAGTGGGGATGAATTTGTTGTGACAACCACCCCAGTATTTGGTCTCACCTGGGATCGACAATCAGATTGTCTGACGATCGAGACAAAGTATACTGATCTGTGTGAGACTATTACTAAACGTACGATCTTGACTAGACTACATCGGGTATTCGATCCGATAGGGATCCTGTGCCCTGTGTTGCTCATTCCTAAATTAATTCTGCAAGAACTCAACAAGTATGGATGGTGGTTAGGATCTGTCAATGCGAGACCTCCTTTTTCGGGAAGGACTAGAAGTGAAGCTTCTAGTCTAATAAGAAAATGAACTTTACTAAGTAGGAACAGATTGAACATTGATGAGTAAATAGGAATGGAAACAGTTTGCCAATAACAGTGGTATTTTATTCAAAAACCAACTTTAAAAAGATTAACAATAAATAAATATATAAACATGTAATGGAAAGGTGACCTTTGACAGGCCAACAACAAGCGAACAAGATTTCATAAGTTTGAAAAGGATTAACAATAAATATATAAATATGTAAGGGAAATGTGACCTTTGACAGGCCAACAACAAGCGAACAAGATTTCATAAGTTTGAAAAGGATTAACAATAAATATATAAATATGTAAGGGAAATGTGACCTTTGACAGGCCAACAACAAGCGAACAAGATTTCATAAGTTTGAAAAGGATTAACAATAAATATATAAATATGTAAGGGAAATGTGACCTTTGACAGGCCAACAACAAGCGAACAAGATTTCATAAGTTTGAAAAAGATTAACAATAAATATATAAATATGTAAGGGAAATGTGACCTTTGACAGGCCAACAACAAGCGAACAAGATTTCATAAGTTTGAAATGCCAAGAACCCTGAGAATAAGTAACCACTTTGTGGCCAGTTAGTCTGAAGTAGAACTATGCAGGGTAAAATAGTGAGTAACTATAGTGCTCAAATGAAGGCCTAAAATTTAGCCTAGGACTGCACACAGAGAGTAGGCTAGTTTATTTACAGAAAAATCAATATTTACATGCCAGTAGGGATAGCATCCCACTAGTTGCCTGATAGTTACAAGGCGAGGTTGTTTACAATTGAAATGGGAGCATTCCCAAGAACACGTTGATAGATTAAAGTTAACATGCGAAAGAGAGAGAACAGCCGTTTTCTCATAGCCTACAATTTAAAGGCATAATACATGCTTAAACCACTTAATAGAAAGAAATAAGTTGAGTTTGGCATAGTTTGACAAGTTGTTTAAGTCGGGTAACATAACCCTAAAAAGAAAGATACATTTTTAAGATTTAGAAATTTTTGAGGTTATAATAAACACTTAGCTTGTTGGCGTTGGTGTAGAGGAATTTCCACATAATATAAATAGAGGAAGAGCGTGATGATCACTTTTTTCCGTCTTGGAAATGTTGAAGACTTCGTGCCCAGCACAAAACTGACGTAGGCCAATCATCGATGTAAACTTATATAGACTTTGTAGAACTCGGTTTTGATCACTTTTTTCCGTCTTGGAAATGTTGAAGACTTCGTGCCCAGCACAGAAGAAAATTTGTTTATCGTTTTTTGCTCACGACAAACTGACGTAGGCCAAGTATCGATGTTAACTTAAATAGATTTCGTAGATTTTAGAATGCACTGCTGGTTTGACTAGAAGCATTTTGCGATGTATTACCACACAGCGTTGAGACACATTCAAGCGTTGTGCAAACAGCGTGAAGACAGCTTACGACAAGTGACTGGCATTGTGACTTGCTGGAGACAGACGAGACAGACAGTTGATGTAGGCCAGGGCAGGCTATATACCGGAGATCACGCGGAATGCGTGACGCGGACAGGTGGCGTCGGCCAATCCGAGAGCATGGAAGATTCTCGAAAACTGCTGAGGCCAATCAGAGCAAGGGGCCAACTGAAAATGAACCTCGTGACCAACATTAGTTCCGGAAATCATTACAGTGTCATGGAACACGTGCTAGCATGAACAGATTGAAGAAAAATGGAATGACATGACAGGTGAGAGGTTATGTTATAATAAAAATAAGTGAACTTTGTAAATTTCACTGAAAAGTGAACATACTGCCAGAGGGGCAACAGAGAAAAAAAAAAAAACATGAGAGAGAAGAGCTAGAGTGGCAGAGGGCAAATGACTGAAATAGGACGAACACAGTGTCCTGATGAAGTTTTAAGTTTGACCACTCGAACTCTAGCATCTCTGCCATGATAGCATTTTATAACACGACCAGTTTTCCATACAAGAGGAGGACTTGGGTCTTTGAGAAGAACCAAATCACCCTCCTGAAGGTTAGGCTGAGAGAGCTGCCACTTGTTCCTCCTTTGGAGCGAGTGAAAATACTCAAGTCTCCACCTCTTCCAAAATTGAGCTTTAAGGGATTCTATCTTTCTCCACAAGATAGGCAAAGACAGATCAAGTTTACGATCAAGCAACGGAGGAGACGCAGCTAAGGAACTGCCCACCATAAAATGACCTGGAGTCAAAGGAAGGAAATCACAAGGATCGTTGGAAAGAGGAGAAAGAGGTCGTGAGTTGACAATTCCCTCAATGAGTATAATTAAAGAATTGAATTCTTCGTAAGTTACAATACTAGAGCCTAGAGTTTTCTTTAAATGATTTTTTGTGAGTTTCACACAAGATTCCCATCGTCCGCCATGATGGGGAGCATAAGGAGGGATGAAATGCCATTTGAATTGGTTTAAGTGCGAGTAATTGGAGATTTGTTCTTTCGCACGAGGGGAACAAAGGGCTTTATACCATTGCTGCGAAGCTCCAACAAAGGTTTTGGCATTATCAGAGAAGACTTCTGAAGGAATGCCTCTTCGTGAAATGAATCTAGAGAAAGCGGAAAGAAAGTATGAGGTGGAGGCACTAGTTACGAGCTCAAGATGAATAGAGCCAGTGACCATACAGACAAATAGAGAAACGTATAGTTTTCCAAGGATTTTCCTTTTAGCACTGGGGTGATTTTGTTGATACACAAACGGACCGGCGTAATTATTTATTTATTTATTTATTTATCGTATGGCTTTTAGTGCCGGGAGTGTCCGAGGACATGTTCGGCTCGCCTGAGTCTGTAGCTGCTTCCAGCGGACACCCTAAAGGGCGAGCTACAAGTTCCGTTCAATTTCAAGTAGTTCCAACTTTCGCCACCAGATATCAATGATACCTAGTGGTGAACGTTGGAACTTTGATAGAGCGTTCTGACGAAATCTAACCTAACAAATTTTGCTTTACACAAGTTTAGTCTGTGAAAGGATCTTTTACATGCCATAAATGTATGACATGGAACCGCCGGCTTTACTTCCCCTCCGAAGGAAGGCATACTGAAGGATTTTTAACGCTCTTAAAAAATCCGACGACTTCGGCCGGGTTTGAACCCGCTATCTTGGGCATAGCAGTTCAGCATGCTACCGACTACGCCACCGAAGCCGCTTACCGGCGTAATCAATGCCGGTGAAGGAAAAAGGCCTGCAGGGAGCTGAACGAAATGGGGGAAGGTCAGCCATGAGTTGCTGATTAGGTTTAGGCTTAGCTTTGAAACAAGTAATGCATTTATGTATAACAGAAGTGACTTCGTGTAAACCATTAATAGGCCAGTATTTTCCCGTATCAAGCATAGAAGGGTTCTAGAACCAACATGCAAGTTTTGATAATGAAACTGACGAATGATTATCCGAGTAACATGATGTTTAGACGGAAGGATAATAGGGTGCTTTTTTTTCATCGGAGAAGTCAGAAAGAGAAAGTCTGCCGCCCACTCTTAACAAACCATCGCCATCGAGAAAAGGGCATAAGGCAAAAAGCCTGCTGTGTTTCTTGAGAGTTTTACCTTTAGCCAATATGTTTATTTCGACTGAGAATGCCTCTCTCTGTGTGAGCCAAAGAACTTTGATGGTGGCAATTTGCAGTTCAACAGCCGAAAGAAAAGGCTGAGGGAATAGAGGTTGATCTAGTACTAAAAATTTCCATCTGAGCACATAAGCAGTGACGCGCACTAGTTTTTGAAAAGAAGAGTAACGTTCCAACAAGGAAGGAGTGTTGGCAGTTACAAAGGCAGAAGCTTTTTTGCTGATTTCAGGAATATCCTCTAACGGGAAATTAGAGTTGGAAGGTCGGTTTTGAATTCTTTCAGAAAGCCATGAAGGGCCGTGCCAGTACAAACAGGATTGAGATAGTGACTTAGGTGAACAACCACGAGAAATGAGGTCGGCGGGGTAGTCTTTGCTAGAAACATGGTTCCATTGTTCTGGTTTAGAAACAGTTTGAATTTTCTCAACTCTGTTAGCTACAAAAGTTTGCCAATTAGAAGGAGGTTTAGAAATCCATGCCAAAGCAATAGAGGAATCTGTCCAAAAATATGTGTGCGAGAACTTACAGTTGAGTGTTTGTTTGAGTTTGTTAGCTAATTCGGCAGCAAGTAGTGCGGCACAGAGTTCAAGACGAGGTAATGAAACTGGTTTCAAAGGCGCAACCTTAGATTTAGCACATATCAAATTGGAGAAAAAGGGGGAGCGGCTTACAATGTAAGCACAACATCCGTATGCTTTGGTCGAACTGTCAGCGAAAAGGTGCAAATCCAAGACAAGAGAGCAAGAGAACGGAACTAGCACTCTAGGAATGTCTATTAATGAGAGATCACAAAGACTGTGCCGAAAGGTAAGCCACTTTTGTAAAAGCGAAGGAGGAATGGGATCATCCCAATTCGAGTTCAATGACCATAGCTCTTGCATAAAGATTTTAGCTAGAACAATTACGGGTGCAATGAACTGAAGCGGGTCGTATATCTTAGCTATTTCTGATAGCACTTGTCTTTTGGTTTGTGGAGGTGAGGAAGACAAATTTACTTCGGAAAAGAATGAGTCAGCTTTAGGATACCAGTGTATTCCCAAAACTTTAGTAGCATCCTCCAATTTACAAAGCTCTACTGGAGTATCAACAGGACAATGTGGCAAGAGATTTGATAGAAGTTCCTCAGAATTTGAGTTCCAACGATGAAGTAAGAATCCTCCTCTGCTAAGTAAAGTTTTTAAACTTTGAGAGAGTTCGATAGCCTCAGATACATTCTTGAAAGAAAAAAGAAAGTCATCAACGTAGAAGGAATTTTTCAACAAAATAGGAGTTTCAGAAGTGAACAAGTGACCATCTTGGTCGGCAAGATGTTTCAAAGTACGAATGGCAAGAAAAGCCGATGGTTTAAGCCCATACGTTACGGTTTTTAATTTAAAGATCTTGATGGTTTTGGTAGGAGCATCACGCCAGAGAATTCGTTGAAGATTTTGTTGTTCGGAATTAATCAGAATTTTTCTATACATTTGTTGTATGTCGGCTATGATTCCAATTGGAAATAGACGGAAATTTAAAAGAATAGACGGGAGATCAGACTGAATGGCAGGTCCAGATAGGAGAGTGTCATTTAAGGAAATGCCATTGGCATCAGGAGCAGAACCATTAAATACAACTCTTATCTTTTCTTTGGTGGAGGGATTCTTCCAAACGGGATGGTGATTTAAATACACTGAATCTAAAGAAGGGTCGAAATCTTTAACAGTCTCCATATGGTTTGAAGCTTCATAATCCTCCATGAATTCAAGGTATTGTTTGCGAGTGGAAGGATCTTGCTTGAGTTGATTCTCAACTGCAAATAAAGCTTTAAGAGCTTTCGGATAGGAATCACATAAAGAAGGAGGAGAAGGAATGCGTGGCATTGTGACAATAAATCTGCCATATGGGTTACGAACAGTGGTTTCTAAAAAATGTTGTTCACAAAATTCATCTTCTGATGAAAGAGAAGGAGTAGATTCAATGGACTCGATTTGCCAAAATTTTTCCAGACGCTGATGAAGATCTGCATTAGTGAAATGGCATTGAGAGGAACCTTGAACAGTTTGAAGAGGAATATAACCTGTGATAAGCCAGCCAAATTTAGTATGGTGGGCGTAGATACCAGATGAAATATTAACCCTTGATGGAAGAAGATTTTGCCAAAATGTGTTAGCTCCAAAAAGAATGTCAACGTGAGAGCTTTTATAGAATTGAGGGTCAGCCAGTTTTAGATCAGAGGGAAATTTCCATTCGTCAATGGAAAAAGAGCGACTGGGAGTAGGACTGCCAATACTCGGAATGGACAGACAGTTTAGATGAAAGTTAGTGCCATATTGGACTGAATCTTTCACCTGCAGCTTGACATATTTTAAGGAAGTAGACTTGCTGTTGTTGATACCAGATATTTCAATATTGGTGGAGAGAGGTTTGAGACCTAACCTTTCAACTAATGATGAGGTTATGAAGTCATGATTTGCCGCATTGTCGAGCAAGGCTCGTACTAAGTGCCAATTGCCGGAAGAATCTTTAACTTGGACCTGGATCGTAGATAACAAAACTTGAGCACTACGCCATGAGGGGGTTGTTTGATTGTAGGATTGGGCAACGGTATTTACAGTAGAAACAGAAGAGCTAGGTGGAGAAGCATCACTGGTGAGGCTCAGCGCAGGTTGGGCATTAGGATTTGAAACTGTTCCAGAAATAGACCGTGGCTTTTCGAAGCGGTGTAAGGTAGAATGATGTCTCAGCTTGCAATGCATGCAAACTCCTTTTGAAGGGCAGTCCGCTAAGATATGCTTTGAAGAGAGGCAGTTGAAACAAGATTTGGTTTGCGACACAGCTTTTCTACGATCGTCAACTGAAAGGCCTTTGAAGGTATTGCAGAAATATAAAGGGTGAGGACTATTGCAAAGAATACACGAGGTTGTATTACCTTGTATAGAGAAAACATGAGAATGTGAAGCTTTTTCCGAGAAATGCTTGATGGGTTTACTTTTGCTGACATCGGTGGAACCTTCAGCTTTATTGATTAAAGCAGAAAGAATTTGACAACGTTTCTTTATGAAAGAGATCAACACTTTAAATGTGGGTTCAGGTTTGTCCACTAAATCGGATTCCCATGCTTTACGAGTATTAAGGTCAAATGTGGACGTAGTGAGATGTATAAGGAAAAGATCCCAATGTTCAACAGGTTGTTTAAGATGTTCTAGGGCTCTTACATGAAGTTCAACGGTGTCTCCCAGATTTCTAAGGGATGATAAATTATCAGGGCGTGAAGCTGGTAAATTAAACAAGGCGTTCATATGGCGTTGAATCCTAAGTTTGGCATTGCCATATCGCTGTTGGATGAGGTCAATAGCTACCGAGTAATTTTCGGTTGCGAGAGGTAAAGCTTCAATTAACTTTAAAGGAGGACCCTGAAGAACAGACTTTAAATAATAAAATTTTTGAATCTCAGGGAATGATCTATTATCATGTATTAGAGAAGAAAAAGGTTCAAAAAAGGAATCCCACTGTTTTTCCTCCCCTGAAAAGGTAGGAAGTTGGATTTTAGGAAGAAACGGTTTGCTAACTTCGGTGTTTTGATGGGTTGCTAATTGCTTAATTAAATCCTTAGCTTCGCCATACATATTGTAATACAGTTCTTCAACAGAACTACGATCCTGTTCTTGATCAGGTTCGATTGTTTCAATTTCGGTTTGCAACACATCATACTCTTGAAAATGTTGCTGATAAACGTTAAAACGTTGAACTAGAACGTCGTAATTGTGATCATCAAAAGATTTGGAACCTAAAAACTGCTGAAAACGAGTAAGTTTGTTTTTACAGGCGGTTCTTTTGGCTACAAGCTCTTTAGGAAGAGACATGGTGGAACTTTGAGTACTTTCACTCACCGATCTGCTAGACTGCCAAGCGTCTGAAGTGGTAGTAGTAGTATTGGTACTGGTAGAGGTGGTAACAAGGGACATCTCCGCTCACCCCAACACAGCTTTCATAGCGATAGCTGAAAAAATACAATTAGCATTAGTGACAGAAGTGAAAAGCTGCAATAGCTTATCGAATGGCTTGGCAACCTGTTTCATACAATAAACAATTATGAAGGTTATTTAAAGGTCCCGGGTTTCGACACCAACATGGTTAGGATCTGTCAATGCGAGACCTCCTTTTTCGGGAAGGACTAGAAGTGAAGCTTCTAGTCTAATAAGAAAATGAACTTTACTAAGTAGGAACAGATTGAACATTGATGAGTAAATAGGAATGGAAACAGTTTGCCAATAACAGTGGTATTTTATTCAAAAACCAACTTTAAAAAGATTAACAATAAATAAATATATAAACATGTAATGGAAATGTGACCTTTGACAGGCCAACAACAAGCGAACAAGATTTCATAAGTTTGAAAAGGATTAACAATAAATATATAAATATGTAAGGGAAATGTGACCTTTGACAGGCCAACAACAAGCGAACAAGATTTCATAAGTTTGAAAAGGATTAACAATAAATATATAAATATGTAAGGGAAATGTGACCTTTGACAGGCCAACAACAAGCGAACAAGATTTCATAAGTTTGAAAAAGATTAACAATAAATATATAAATATGTAAGGGAAATGTGACCTTTGACAGGCCAACAACAAGCGAACAAGATTTCATAAGTTTGAAATGCCAAGAACCCTGAGAATAAGTAACCACTTTGTGGCCAGTTAGTCTGAAGTAGAACTATGCAGGGTAAAATAGTGAGTAACTATAGTGCTCAAATGAAGGCCTAAAATTTAGCCTAGGACTGCACACAGAGAGTAGGCTAGTTTATTTACAGAAAAATCAATATTTACATGCCAGTAGGGATAGCATCCCACTAGTTGCCTGATAGTTACAAGGCGAGGTTGTTTACAATTGAAATGGGAGCATTCCCAAGAACACGTTGATAGATTAAATGAAGAACAAGCCATTCACTTCGTCAGATAGGTGAACTGGTGTTAAGCCCAATAGTTTGTACAAAAATAGAGAAAAGAATGATTTGTTTTGAAGGAAAGTTAACATGCGAAAGAGAGAGAACAGCCGTTTTCTCATAGCCTACAATTTAAAGGCATAATACATGCTTAAACCACTTAATAGAAAGAAATAAGTTGAGTTTGGCATAGTTTGACAAGTTGTTTAAGTCGGGTAACATAACCCTAAAAAGAAAGATACATTTTTAAGATTTAGAAATTTTTGAGGTTATAATAAACACTTAGCTTGTTGGCGTTGGTGTAGAGGAATTTCCACATAATATAAATAGAGGAAGAGCGTGATGATCACTTTTTTCCGTCTTGGAAATGTTGAAGACTTCGTGCCCAGCACAAAACTGACGTAGGCCAATCATCGATGTAAACTTATATAGACTTTGTAGAACTCGGTTTTGATCACTTTTTTCCGTCTTGGAAATGTTGAAGACTTCGTGCTCAGCACAGAAGAAAATTTGTTTATCGTTTTTTGCTCACGACAAACTGACGTAGGCCAAGTATCGATGTTAACTTAAATAGATTTCGTAGATTTTAGAATGCACTGCTGGTTTGACTAGAAGCATTTTGCGAAGTATTACCACACAGCGTTGAGACACATTCAAGCGTTGTGCAAACAGCGTGAAGACAGCTTACGACAAGTGACTGGCATTGTGACTTGCTGGAGACAGACGAGACAGACAGTTGATGTAGGCCAGGGCAGGCTATATACCGGAGACCACGCGGAATGCGTGACGCGGACAGGTGGCGTCGGCCAATCCGAGAGCATGGAAGATTCTCGAAAACTGCTGAGGCCAATCAGAGCAAGGGGCCAACTGAAAATGAACCTCGTGACCAACATTAGTTCCGGAAATCATTACAGTGTCATGGAACACGTGCTAGCAAGAACAGATTGAAGAAAAATGGAATGACATGACAGGTGAGAGGTTATGTTATAATAAAAATAAGTGAACTTTGTAAATTTCACTGAAAAGTGAACAGATGGAATGAAAACTTACCAGAGGGACCAGCAGCCAGATTTGAGAAATGGGTCCATGAACTTCCCATTCTCAACTATGTCAATATTCCACGGAACATGAAAGAGGGCAACACAAAACCAGGAGACTGGCAGCTACACTGCTTCTGTGATGCCAGCAAAGATGCCTGCGCTAGTGCGATTTTCTTGGGGGTACAGCATAGCAACTACACTTCTGTTCAGCTAATACAAGCAAAATGTCAGGTAACACCTCTGAAGAAGGCAACCATTCCACGCTTAGAACTATTGGGTTGCTTTATTGGTGCGTGTCTCATGAAATACGTACTTGAATCCTTGAATTTGGTGACAATCCCTAGGTTCTACTGGAGTGACTCAACCACCGCGTTATCTTGGATTCACAAAAATGATGACTGGGACACATTTGTAGCTAACAGAGTAAGAAGCATTTTAGCCTTAAGTAAGCCGGAAGAATGGCGGTTCGTTCCCATCAGCATAAATCCAGCAGTTATGCACTCCAGAGGATGTAATGCCTCACAGTTGCATGAGAGTGAATAGTGGCAAGGTCCGAAATGGTTGAAGGGTTCCCCGGAATTGTGGCCTATTCAGCGGTAGACGAAGAGGTATACCATGAGAATAGGAAGACTACAATGTGCGCTGCTAATGTAGAAGTTTCGGACACCTGGTATGTGAGATTCCCAACTTTCAATAGGAATTTAAATATTGAGGTCGTATTTTTTGGTTGAAATTATAAGGAGTTGAATATTGTATTAGCAATGGAGAGGGCGAAGTTTTGATGGCTGAAAAAGTGACAAGGCTTCAGGCGGTATCAACTCTGTGACATTGCCATTGGTGGAGCGAGCGGGAAGATCTGGTTTTATGAAAAATAAACTAGACTCGCGAGGTCCTGGTACAAAAAAGTGATGATTTTAGCCACGCGCCAAGATCAATACGCAGTACAATATGAAAAATGAAAATCCACAGCCTGCTTCCAGTCTCCGACCGGGTCAGGAATGGAATGAATGAAGCCCCCATCTAGCGGCGAGGATATGAACTGTGCCGGCTGCCGAGGCCTGACGCACTCCTCTGGGGCAATGATTACATGAATGACAGATGAAATGAAATGATAGTGGAGAGTGTTCCTGGAATGAACTTTGACAGGGAAAACCGGAGTACCCGGAGAAAAACCTGTCTGCCTCCGTTTTGTCCAGCACAAATCTCACATGGAGTGACCGGGATTTGAACCACGGGCCCAGCGGTGAGAGGCCCGCGTGCTGCCGCCTGAGCCACGGAGGCTTCACGCAGTACAATAAAAACAACTAAATCTTGTGACCCGATTGCAGGAGGGATATTTTGGCTATTAAACGAAGCAGATAATGAAGAATTACAATTGTTAGGGAAGACAGAATTTATTTGAGTACACTGAGAGTACCGGAATGTTATTCGAGTAATTGTTGTCATTTTAGAAATGTATTTAAGGGATCTGGTACAGCGAGAGAAATTGTTATACAAAGTATGAGCGCCAATTTTTCCTCGGTTTCGGAAGAGACGCCATGAAAACCGCGAATTTGGAGAACGCGCCAATTCAGCAAGAGGACTCTTCTCTCAACACTTGACGCGAATGGGCGTGTCGCAGTTCGACTCCCGAATATAGTGCGGGCGACAACAATTTGACGGTGAGGGGAGCCGCATCTTCCGCCAACTATAGAGAAAGAAGTAACTTTAAATATTACGCGACCGGTCTTATGTGTTTCATGAGTACAAAAAAATCGAGGCAGTTAGTTAATTAGTTAGTTATTGAGTTTTAAAGGGCGGAACTACGAGATCATCTGCCCCTCGAGACAGTTAACAAGTGTTGTATTTCAAAGAAACATTTTACGATGGCGAAGTGCTATAGCTAGCGACGTCCAGAAAATTCACGAGTGGTTTAACAAGGAGAGAAACGAATCAAACTTTGCACATGAATTCTCACGAACGATTCTTGAACTTGAATATTACAATCTACGAGGGATTATTATCAAATTCCCTAATTATCTTCGAACGACGGAAAGCTTCAGTATTTGCAAGCTATTGTTAACCAGTTCAACTACATTGCATACACGTTTGCAAAAACTAAGTCTACGAGGAATTTTCATCAAATATTCCAGAATTATGAAATGTATTACCGCAGCACGAGATATGACTTCAGACATTAACAAGGAAGTTCAGATGGCTAAGAATTATGGAGAACCTGAGAGTAACCAGATGACATTACGTAAAATTATGGAAAATTCAGGAGTAACGTAAAATGCCACTCTACAAAATGTATAACGATGAAAGAACTTCTAGAACATCAGTACAGGTTAGCGCTAAGAAGAAAGGAAAAAGATGGAACTAGGGCGATCCCAATTCAATGCCTGAAGAAGACGGAATTCTATTCCAGAACGAGAACCCAGTTCGAGTCCCGAACGAGAATGGAATTGGAGGTCCGAAGACCCATTCGAGCGGAGGAAGAAGGGGGAGGTCCAATCGCTGATAACATCAGATCAGTGAACGGTATTCCATCCGTTAATTTCTTCAACAGCAGCTGAAACCAACACAAGACAGAAGGCGACTTGAATTATGTAGTTTTGCAGTCGAAATTTTGAATTTCCATGAGAAACCATTTCTTCGATATTTTTCTATTTTTAGATTTCTGTCAGTTTTAAAATTTAGATTTTTCGTTCTTTTTTCAAATTTGGATTACGATTTATTTTAAATCTACGATTTTCGTTGGTATTAGGGATTTTTTCAACTTTGGAGTAGGATTTTGTCGTATTTTCGGTCTATGGTTATTTCAACGCTGGAGATTTTTATGACACGTTAGGATTAATTTTAGGAACTGATTAGGTATTTATATTACAGTAAGATTCAAGTGAGGATTGTACTATTTTGATCTTGTAAAACGACTTGGATCTTTTGTTCAGTTAGAAAAGATTTTCTTGGAGTATCAGACGGTAACAGATGATCACTCGATATCACGTAGGAGCATCTTGATTTGTGACAGAAAACTGATCGAGGTTTGTTATTCCAATTTTAAAGTGAATTGTCAAGGTCGTGTTGATTCTAATGGATCATGCTAGGCATTCTGAGTGCAGCATGAGTTTGCATTATACTCTGAGACATAAATTTAAGCATTGTTGAGTGCAACAATTAAGAACGACTAGCAGGGAGGACAGGAATATGATGAGTAATATTGTGGATTTTTAAAATTCTGCAAGTATATGAAACATGTCTAAAGTAGGAGAGAATAGTCTTCATATTTTAATTGATGGAAGAACGCAATGTTGTAATATTGGAGCACGATAGATGCTATGTTGTAGTAAGGAGTATATTTCAATCGGTCATGGTGACGTTGGAGATATTAGTTAACCCTTGTTTGTTCGCGTGAAAAATGAAACGTATTTGGTCGCGCACGGGCAAAAATACCGGGCATCATTAAAAGCAGGATGGAGTTACTGAATCTTACTTTTTAGCCATGGTTGACTACATAATAACAAATGAGACAATAAAGTGTATTTATGATAGACATTCATGTAAAAGAAATCACTTATTTTGTTTTAAATGGTAAATGCATGCGTAAAATATTATGTGGCGGTCGCCTCACAGCTTGAGGGGGAGAGAACGGTTACCATTTAGTTTCATTATCTTTGCCCAAAATAAAATTGAATTGATTGTTTACGTCATATATAGGGATAGTATGTTCATACTCATCTTCTGACTGCCCAAGCTGTATGATGGTCACTTACTCCTACCTCGTCTCCATCTCCGTCATCACTGTCTTCAACAGAATGTTCGTGGTCTGAATGAGATTCCAAAAGTACTTCCCTGATCCACTCTTCTTCTCTCTTGTCCATTTTACCACAAATAATAGTCAAAATAAGCAAACAAATACAAAACTGCACGCAAATTATACAATCTTAATTAGTCGCGCACGGAACATTACACCGTAAAAGTGATTCACACACACTTGATCTCGCAACGGAACTTTAGATCGGGTGGCGAAGCTTTTGCTTGTAACAATGGAGCGCATGGAGTGAAACTGATGAGAGATGAGGGGTGTAGTAGGGTGAGGGGCAGGGGGAAGGTACTAGGAAGGGGAAAGACTTGGCGCCAAACCGAGTACACACAGAAGAAATAAACAATAGGCCCGGTCTAAATGACCGTGGCGTGACAAATTGAGGGTTAAGAAAGTAAGAGAATGGAAGTTTTTTTATTTTAGAAAATCGCGCTAGTTTTAAAGAGAGTTTATTCTGAACTGAATCTGTCGAGATTAGTCATTTTGTAAGGTTGCAAGTTTATGTGAAGTTTTATTCCACTTGGTTGTTGTATGAGATGCTGTATATGTTAGTAGATGCGTTCATTTATAGCAGAAAGCGACTATGGAAGGTCATGTATCGTCGGAAAACGCACGAATGAAGTAATTGTAATGAAGCAAATGCTTTATCATCATTCTTATTATCTTATTTAACCTGTAATGGGCATTTTAAACACGAGCTAGGCTTTATTGAACGGCCATGTCCATCATGATTGTAACAGAAATCAAGAAAAAGACAGAGGGTTCAGGCAGTGATTAATTGTCTTGCATCGTCTTCAGTAATAAACCGACGGACACGAAGGGTTCGTTTGTCCGCTATTATCTATATACAGGGTGTATCTTAATTATACCGACAAAAAAAGTCCAGGCAGCGGATGAATCTATTCATGCCTATGCAAACAGTCACCGATATATTACAAGATATTGTGTGTATGATGGCAGACACCTTGAAACGGTGCAGGTATACCCATTTTGCCGTGGAGTCAGAAGTGATCTATTGAAAACCAAACTAGACAAGCAAAATAAGTCATACATATTGCAACAGGATAGAAATGAGTGTTCTTAGTTGGAAGAACATTAAGTAGCGAAACAATAAAAGTAGGGGGGCAAGGCGGGTTATGCTTCATCCATTTTATTTGTACCCGACTGTACATGTTAAAGCATTAATATCTGGTGAACCCAAGGTCGGATGTTGACAAATGAGGTGTCGTTGGACTCGAGCTGACGTCCTCTTTCCTATGGACCACTCGTCATATTTAAAAAAAAAAAATGAAAATTTTTGTTTTTGATAGTAGGCGATAGTTTGAAAACCAAATATGATAGAAAGTTGTGCCATAGTTGAAACTAATGGTCTCTATGACCTTTATTTTTTTAAATAAAACTTTTTTATTTTTGAGATTTTTTGAAAACACTTAAATTTTGATTTTTTATTTATTTTGGAAACTAAAGAGTTTACAAAAAATTTTGTTTGACGTAAATGAATGGCCCTGACCCCCTCTACCCCCAAAATAAATTTCAAGTCTGTAGGACTAAAACTGTGCAGTAGTGTGGTACGGGGGGTTCTGAGTCACCCCCTACTTTCATATAAACTTTGGCCGATATCTCTCGAACGCGTGGTCGGATTTTAACGAACGAGGTATTGTTGGCGTTGGGATGACGTTCTCTTGGCTAAGCATGTGTGTTTGTATTTTTTATTGTTTTTTTGGATTGGCACTATTTTGGAAACGGTGAATTGTGGAAAAACGTTTGTTTGACGTTAATGAAAGGTGGGTATGCCCTCTAGGCGGGCAGCAAATTTCAAGGGTTTAGGAGGAAAAACAAAATGACAGCCTACTTTCTCGCGAACAATGGTGATCATTGGCGAACGGATGGTCGGATTTTAACAAATGAGGTGTCGTTGGACTCGAGATGACGTCCTCTTCCCCATGGACCGCTCGTTATATTTTTCAATTTTTTTGAAACATTTTGTTTTTGAAAGTAGGCGATAGTTTGAAAACCAAACATGATAGAATGTTGTGCCATAGTTCAAACCAATGGTCTCTATGACCTTTATATTTTATAATAAAACTTTTTTATGTTTGGAGATTTTTTGAAAACCCTTAAATTTTGAATTTTTATTATTTTGGAAACTAACATGTTGACAAAAAAAATGTTTGACATAAATGAAAGGTCCCTACTCCCTCTAACAAGAAAATAAATGTCAAGTCTCTAGGATAAAAAAACTAGTCATTTTAATTATTTTTTATAAAAGCGTGTTTGTAGACAGAGAGCCGGTAGCGCTTGACGTATGTTACAACGAGGCTATGATTGGCCATGGTGGATATGGGAAATTACTATTTCGACGGGGGCGATGTATGGCAATACAAGGGGTTGCTTTTCGATATTTTTTTCCTATGACGAATGAATGAAGGCGAATATTTTGAAATGTGACAAGCATGCTAAGATTTTTACCCCTGAAGGGGATCTTTAACGTTTTAGTTAACGGTGATGAGCGAGATCGCTCTTTGACACAACAGACGGTTGTAGGATATGACCAAGTGATTCTTAGCATGCTAAGATTTTTACACCTGAAGGGGATCTTTAACGTTTTAGTTAACGGTGATGAGCGAGATCGCTCTTTGACACAACAGACGGTTGTAGGATATGACCAAGTGATTCTTAGACGTTGGCGATCTCGGCGACCGTGCCCGGATGGCGGGGCCAGCTTACGACGGTTGGTTTTGTGACATTTCCTATGACGGATAGAGGCGAATATTTGAAAATGTATTAAGTGTGCTAGGATTTTTTTTACCCCTGAAGGGGATCTTTAACATGCTAGTAAACGGTGATAAGCGAGACTGCTGTCTGGCAGAGTAAATGGTTTTAGAATATGGAAACCTATAACATTTGCTCGACCAAGTCATGTGCATGTACGCAAAGAGCCAAAACGATAAGGTCATTGGCCTGAAATGTTATAAACTAAATATTGAACTGGGTAAAGTCATGTGTTTTAGGATGAAAGTATGTGATTAACATGATCATGTATTGAGGATGGCCGCCTGCTAGTAATTATTATTACAGTAAAATGTTTAATAATAATAATAATAATAATAATAATAATAATAATAATAAGACACACACACATGTTTTGAATGCTAACACGCACACAGTCCAGCTCACTGGTGACTGAATATTGTACCTAGCTAGAGGACTCGTGAGAGCTGTTGCTGGTGCTAACGAGGCAGGAATGTCTACGTCAGCAGGAAGTGTGATATCAGCTTACTTGCCTCGTAGTGGCTAGCAGGTGTGCTGTTTAAGTATAGACCGCCATTTTGGTTCTGAGACAGTAGGACTACCGATGTATAAGAGGTAGCCATTTTGGTTCCTTATTAAAACATGAAACTAGTATAAGGTACACGAATCTTATTCAGATTGAGGAATGTGAAGTGGCGTGGGAACACGTGCGAGAGAGAGACAGAGAACCATTCAAGGTCAAAACGTTGAGAAAATACAACTTTTTCTGTTGCTAGGCTAACTGATAACGATTGCGTTAGTCATGCACTTGCCATCTTAGCACACGGACGTATACAGTAGAGCTGTGGAAGAAAAATCCTTTTATTTTTTTGGTAAGTACCTATGAATATTTTAATAATGTCATGCTAATGAACCTTTTATTTTAGGGTTGAAATGAGTGGTCCATAGCAAAGCCCTCCGTCAGCTCGAGTCCAACGATACCGCATTCGTTAAAATCCGACCATTTGTTCGAGAGATATCGGCTTAGCCCCTGAATGTATGGCAGGTTAATATGTGACGTCACCAGGAAAGTAGGCTGTGAAGTAGAATTCTCCCCATCCCACTACTACTAGCTATTGGAACACGACATCCCTTGATGTATGTCTCAATGGCTAGCAATATTGTAAGTAACTTAGTCACTACCACACAACCACTCATCTTCGTCATACCATCGAGATTTTATGTTTACAACGAAACACACATCATGTTACCTTTAGGGCCTTATGCAGAATGCAGGAGATACCATATGAAGTCTGACCCTTCAAAGCATGAGGGTATCAGGAAAGAAGAGGCAACGGTCAATTACAATGGAAAAATTAAAGATTCCCTAAGCCCCAGATACTTTAATACCGTTGGAATCGCCAAAGAACAAGAGTTAACATAGGGAAGTCAACAAGAAAGATGACAGAGAGGAGCCCAATACAAGTAAGCGGAAGCAATGCCAGATTCAACTTGAATCGTAGTCACCAACGTTCCGAGGGAGAAATTGTATTCTGAACAGCTAAAATGCTGCTTGAAACAGCAGGACCAACGCACGCAGGGAACACAACCACAACCACACATCGATAAACCATGTAGATCAACTGACCAACATACCAGAATTTATATGTCGATAGATAGGCAAAACAACATAATTTCAAACATCTTCAACCATCGCAAGGGCCACAGGTTTCCGTAAGATAAACCATACATCTATTCGAGGAACAATGTCTAATCTCAGTGCAGGTGCAAGCAAACTACTGAAATAATAACATTCATTTCCTTTTACGAGGCCAAAACCAAACAGTGGAGATATTTGGCATGAACGTAGTCGTAGTATATTGACTTCAGCACTTATTTGACAAATGTGTGTGTTTGTCTGGTGGGGGAAGGGATAACAAAGATTTTGCACGAAATCAAAGTAAAAGGTAGCCTTGAAGCCATTTTTCAGTGTTTACTTATTAATAATTGATATTGTTGACTTTCAGATAGCGTTCGACTCCATCGACCGGGAGTCATTAATGAATATTTTGGGAGATTTTGGAGTGGATGTTACATCACGAAATTTGATTAAACAAACTCTAACCAACACAATGTCGAAAGTAAAATTTATGGGAGAGATATCAGAACCGTTTACAATCAGAACGGGCGCAGACTATCCCCTGTCTTCTTCAACTATGTTTTGGAAACAGTCATTCGAGAATGGAGGAAGTTTATAGACCAAGAAGAAACAAAAGAAGATCGGTCCAGACTTGGTCCTAAGCACAAACTGGTATAGGTTGACAGTCTGGCCTTAGTGGATGACCTGGTCATTTTTGCTAAAGATATAGAATCAGCAGTCTACATGATCAATAGGCTCTCAGAATTTGCTGAAAAGGTATGACAAACATCTGCGTTGGACCTGAATGGATGATCACTAATCTTGGAAAAATCGGTCGAGTCACAAATTTCAGATATCTCGGTGAAGTCATCCAGCAGAATGGATTAGAAGAGAAAGCAATTAATGTCAGAATGAGGAAATTAGACCAGGCATGCCAAATGACAAAGAATATCTATAACAAAAGTCTATGAGTAGGCTATAGGGGACAAGTTCCGACACTATACCACAGTTGTAAATCCTGAGGGATTATATGGACCCGAAACGTTGACCATGAATAGCAGAGGTCAAGCTGGCCAACTGGAAAAAAGAGAGCGCAGGATATTAAGAAAAATCCTAGGTAATAAAGTCTAAGGCAACACGGCCGAGATGGTTCGAGGAATGTGGAAAAGTTCTCAGGTAAATTGGTATTCCAGACCCAGAAATTCCTGACAGGAACACATTTAGGAGATTGGTGAAGAACTACCAAGGTTTTAAAATGGTATCAACTTCCGGAAGTCGGAGAGGACCTTTGTCCGAAGAACATAAACAGGCACTCGTCGCTGGGGTCAGAAGATACTGGTAGGAAATCAAAGCCGGAGCAAGAACAAGACATATACACTAAAGTGAAGTTGGTTGTTACCACGCAGTCCATAGAGGCTCTACTCCATGTATTTTCTAACTTTCAGTCGGTGAACACAAAATAATTCCAATTACTGGAATATCTGAAGAAGAAAAACTGAAATACATTACATGTTATGGACTATTGAAGAAGGATACAACTAAGAGATAACATGTTTCGTTTATCAAGCAAGCTTCATCAGACCCAAATCTTTAGACATATAGCCCTACAAAACGCTACGAAACATAACAATTTATAGATTAATTAGAATTGTTACTCAATAACATGAGCAAAGTAAATATCGATATAATAATTTGTGGGGATGTAAATGTGGATTTCTTAAAATATGATAGAAATTGTGAATTATTAACACAGTTACTAATTTCCTATGGACTGAAACCTACAACAAACACCCCAACAAGAATAACAAAATTTAGTAAAACCACTCCTGATCAAATTTTTATAAACACAGATAAATATCACCATTCAATAGAGGTCTATTTCCCGGGTTTTAGTGACCACCATGGACAAATACTGAGTTTTGAAGTACCCGAAAAATCAATAATAATGATAATGGAATAAAATCAAAGTACAGGTCATTCACTGAAACAAATGTTACATATTTCAATGACTTATTAAATGAGGAAACATGGTCAGAAATTTATAAACTAGGAAATGTAACTAATAAATTTAATGCAATTAACAGTATCCTAAAACACTATTTTGAAACAACATTCCCCTTTAAACAATGAACTATTCACAATTGGATAACAACAGGGATTATAAATTCATGTCAAAGAAATAAATTTCTACACAAATTATATAAACAATACCACACAACACCTGAATTCAATTTATACTACAAAAAATACACTAGCATATTATGTAAGGTAATAAGACAGCAAAGAAAATGCAAAATGATAATTTTATATCCCAATCATCTAATAAAAACAGGGCTATGTGGTCCGTGATAAAGAAAGGAACTGGAAAATCTGCTAAAATACAAAGGAACATTACACTGACCTGCAATAATAAAGTGATTAATAGTCCAGAGGAAGTAGCAAACACTTTTAATGACTATTTTCTGGAAATTCCACAAAAATTATTAAATAAATCACAGGTAAATACACTAAATTCTAATAATAAAATAAATATATGCAGTGATTATTTATAAATCATGTCACAAGTGAAGAGGTAAGAATAGTTATAAAAGAACTAAAAATAAATTCCGTGCTGGTATTGATGGCATCCCTGATGCAATTTTAAATAAATGTGCAGAAAATATAATAAATCCACTTACGCACTTAATAAACAGTTCAATTCTCTCAGGAACTTACCCGGATATTTTAAAGTTATCAAAAGTAATTCCAGTGCACAAAAACGGTTCTAAGGATTAATTAGATAACTATCGTCCTATTACCTTACCAACTGGTATTGCAAAAATTGTGGAAAAAATTATGCCTATGAGACTGATAAGATTAATAGTAAAAAATAAATTCCATCAAACTCACAACATGGATTCAGAACGGAAAAATCTACACATACAGAAATTTATGAATGCATTAATAGTATACTGAAATTAATTAATAATAATAGTAATAACAATAATAATAATGCATTTTATTAATCTCTTAACAATAAGGAACATGTAACTGGCCTATTCTTGGATTTATCGAAAGCATTTGATGTTGTTGACCATAAAATTCTCCTTACAAAACTAAATAAATATGGTATTAGAGGTATAGCTAATAAATGGATAGAGTCTAACTTAACAAGGCGTAAACAAATAGTAAGCTTGAGACACAAGGATGATGGAACCAGATTACTTAATGAAACATTGTCCAATGAGGGTATTATTAAATTTGGAATACCCCAGGGATCGGTTTTGGGCCCAATACTCTTTCTTCTATATATCAATTATATAACACAGAACGTTGATTCTCATAAGGAAATTTTGTTTGCAGATGATACAACACTCGTAATAAAAGGTAAAACTAAACAGGTCTTACAGCAGTCTGCTGACTCTGTTACAGAAGAGTTAACCAAATGGTCACAAGATAATCACCTCATAATAAACTATAAAAAACAGTATGTCTACATTTCCACACTATACAGAACAGGAATCCTGCGAAGCCCAATATAACATTAAATGGTCATCAAATAGAAAATAAATCAGAAACAAAGTTTTTAGGACTATGGATACAACATGACTTGAAATGGAATAAACATATACAATATCTGAATACTAAACTGAACTCGATGTGCTTTGCGTTACGTATTTTGAAAATGTGCACTAGCATGCACACATTAAGAAATACTTATTTTGCTTATTTCCATTCATACTTAAGATATGGGGTCATATTTTGGGGTATGTCACCAGATGTATCGGTACTAAGCACGTTTAGGATACAAAAGAGGGCGATTAGAATTATGGCAAGTGTAATCACTAGAGAATCATGTAGACCTCTGTTTAGAGATTTAAACATTCTCCCACTGCCCTGCATTCATATCTTTGAAAGTATTATGTTTTTTTTTAAGAATTTAATGAATAAAGACGTTTTTCTTAAAACAAACAATGATGTTCATAGACATAACACAAGACAAAATCAAAACATTCATATTTCACACACACACACACACAAGCACATATCAAAAGGGAACTTTTCACACAGGAGTTAAATTATACAATAAACTACCCCAGTATATAAAATTTGAGCCAAAAATAAAAACATTTGAAAGAATGTTGAAGACTTATCTGCAGTGCCATTGTTTTTACTCTGTAGTTGAATACCTTAGCATATAGGAGCGATAATTATAATTATATTTTACTTTTCTATTTTAATTGTAAAACCTAGCTGTAAGTTGTTGTATGTATAGAACTAAGTTTTCATATTGTGATAATACAGTAAGATGTAAATAAATGTCCAATAAGATTGTATCTCTTAAGATCTGTTGTTATAATAAGTTATAAATAGTTATAGTATTAGTAATATATATCTTGAAGTTCTTTTATTTTCTATGTAATATCAAAAATGTATTGTATACATGTAATTGATCAAATGAATAAATACAAATCTAATCTAATCAGACAGTCTCTGCCCTCCAAAAAAACCGTCATAAAACATAGTAAGTGTGGTAATTATTATTGGCAAATAATAATATAACAATAATATCGTATGACCTCGGGTGTCGGGTGCAAGCAATAAGCACCTGAAAAAATAAATATTTAATTAATGTTTTAAAATTTAGAAATTACTATTCCATCATCTAAACACTCTTCCTCCCCCAACTAATATTATGAAAGCGTAGATACCTGTTATACACATAAGAGAAAAAAACAAAAAACTACTGTAGAATTTTAAACTAATATGCAGAATGACCTACAAGTACTATGCCGTGATGATGGTAAAACAACATAACTACAACATAAGAAATAGTATTTATCTACTATTAATGTGTTGAAAGATCTGATGTGGAAACTTATTTAAAATTGTAGAATGTCAACAGGCTGCTCAGACACCCACTATTTGGTATTAACTATAACTCTGAATACTTTGAAATTGAGTAGCTTTCACAAAAGCAGTAATCTCTTGAGAAGTTTCCTGATTATAAAAGAATGCAATGCCGTATGCAAGGTTACATTCAAGTAATACCGGTAGTGTCAATGAAAGGAAATATATAAGAATCATCTGTGTTATAGTATAAAAAGGAAGGAAGTATGTAGTTTAACGTGACCATTAATCTCGCGATCATGACCCACGGAACCATCTTTTTACGTGGAATCCGTACTACAAGACATGCCATTTTACTTTGAAAATCTCACATGCCTTGACCGGGAATCGAACCCGATCCACCGTGGTGAGAGGCCAACTGCGCCACCACGCCCCTTCGTCCCCAGTATCATAGTATGAGGGATGAGAATTGTTTCATTTGACATTGTCAATAAGTATACAAACATACCGATAAAAGAAGCAATAGGGGTAATTTATGTGTTTTCTATGATTGACGATACCACGAACCGATCAACCATAGACAATTTATTATCAGGGAAACCAAACAATGTACAGATCAGTGCGCAACAATGACGGCTCAGGTGAGATCGAGTAATCGATAACTGAGCCTCTGGTGGTGTCTATGTGTTACCAACTGTTGAGGGTGACATTTCTTTGGAACATACATTTCTGTGAGTTCGAAAACACAACATTTCCTCCTTCTTCTAAATTGAACGGCGGCGTTTGTGTGTAGACCTGTGCGGTATAATTGGAGTAGCGGGTGTTGGAGTTCGGTTTCCACGGATCACTTGTGGCATCCTCCCGGCTGGTGCTGCGGTAGCCGGTGCTGGGAGGAACCGAACACGTCGTGGCCTAGGTGGAATTTTGGCAAGTTCATCCCTGGTCGGTTCCAGGTTCTCTGTGTTTGGCTGTATTCCTAGAAATGGCCTAATTTGGTCAATGTGGCACTTTAATCGTTTCTCCTGGTAGTTGCTCTCATAGTGAGATCTCCGATGCGGGATGCGATGGTACCGGTACCGGGGAGCTACTTGTCCAGGTTTGGGTTGCCTGACAGAAAGTAAACTGACTGTCCCACTCTCAAGGTGCGGAATGCCGAGGGCATTTCTGCTTTCACAGACTCTAATGCGAACGTCTTCGGGTCTCACCAGGTTGAGACGTGACCGAATTTTCTTGTCCCAGAAATAGTTGAGAAGGAGACTGTCAAGTGGTAATGTGCAGCGCTTTTCGAAATTGGCGAAGGAACTCATTCAGGTTGGTCTGCAGAGTTCCTTTGGTGGTTTTCATCACGTAGAGGGCATCCTTCACGGTTTAGACATACCATCCTGCTTGGCCATTAGTTGATGGATGTTATGGCGCTGTAAGCGTGTGGTACTTCTCACCACTGTTCTCCAGGAAGGCCTTGCATTATTCTGCAATGAACTGCCTGCCATTGTATGAAACGACGGTGTGTTTTAGATCCCTTAGTGGGGGGTAGTTGGATCTAAAACGGAAGTGTTATTGTGTTGATTTATAAGGGGGTGTCTAAAAGGGGGTAGCTTCCCGTAGCTGGGTAAGCTGACCAGTGTAGAGTGTTGTTTAGTGTTAGGATGCTAGGGGGTGCTCCTATATTTCAGGGGATGGAACTTAGTGTACAGGTCAACGTGCTAGTCGTCCAGCTGACTGTAGATAGTTATGTAACCGACCTGCAGGCGTCAGCTATGTGGCGGCACGCTGCTCCTAGTAGGCGGGCCGCTACGGGAATACAATGCTACCTGAGCTAGCAAGTGTCTGGCTACTGTATGTCACGTCTAATCGTGACGGAGGATTCAGGAAGGACTTTAGGACGTAAAGAGGCGTGTAAACAGTAAGACAAGTGTAGTGTACTGACCAAGTATTTATTGGTCAGTAATATGGAATTATGAGTCCCTTTTAGGGGATGTAGTAAATGTCACAATGTAAGTGTACAAGAATGTGGAGTGGGTCACAAAATATAGGAATTCTGAACACTGCTGACTCACCTGATGATAACGGACCGGGCCTTCGGCGGAGCACTGTATAACTGGTAATTGAGAGAGAGCTTGTCCTCCTTAAGGCTCCCTCTTATAGTCTTTGGTGCTGCTTCGTCGACATTCCGATGGCATAGATGCCCCAGTTAATTATGTGTAGCTGTTTGTGGTGTGATGCAAGTATTTGGCAAGCTTTCCAGGCTGGCTAGCTTGCCCTTGCGGTGTTAGAGATGTTGTTCTGGACTTACGAGATCTGCCAGTTAGGGGTAGTTTGAATAGATGATGGGGGGATGGCCTCCAGGGGGTGCAGACCCCTGGGGGTTGTACAAGCCTCTTCCTCTATTTAGTTCGCGTCCCCGCGAACGGGAACGGAACGTGAGGTTGGGATGTCGCTGCAGCAGTTAGTTCTTGAAGCCCCCTCGTATCTTCTGTTGGTGTCTTCCTCGTCGTCGTCGTATAGATGTGGTGGTGTCGTGTTGATGTGTAGGTGTGAGATCAGCTCGTGTTCAGAGGGGTGGGTTATGGGATAGACATATATATATATATAACATTAACATTGGCATCGACATGGTAAAAATAGTGCATGAGAAAAATTGACATATTGAAAGTTCGAAGAAAAAAAAATACATGGTGCTGATAGTTATTCGGTACATTGTTGTGCAGGGAGGAAAAAGAACCAGGGCTGGACGGAAGATTGTGCCGTCCTCCCTATCTTAGGGGAAAAGTGCTCCCTGCAACGAGAAAGAGAGAAGAAGTAGAAAAATAGGTGTTCCAGGGTATAAGTTAAAGGAAATATTCAAAATGTATTTATTGCGTTGTGATGAAACGGAACACCTTCACAAGTTGGGAAGTTAGAAGAAAAAAAATGAAAGAAAACAAATCATAGACATTGTGTGCATGTGATTTTAACAAAAAAACAAAAAAGTATACCGTTTAATGTGCTATGTTGCGATGTTCATATGTTAACATTTAGGAATATTATTGATCACCTCCGCAGACAATGTGGGGGTGCGAAGTATTATATATATATTGATTTCTAGTGGAATAATTGCCCGTGGGCGCATGAATTTGTATTAAGTTACCCTTTAAAATTATCAATTACAATGATCTTATATCTAACTTAAGCGCGCTAATCTCTTATGATTCTAGTTTTTGGTACCTCGCGTGCACGCTACCCCTTTGTACGTATGCTTGCCGTCTCATGGCTAATCCTGTACGGCCACTTCCTGTTATGGTTTAGTGGTCGTACCGCTTGAAATGTATCCTTAATCCTTAATCTGTGAAGCATTCCCTGTGGGTGAATGCTTTCACACTTGACAATGAGAGTCGCCGCCACAGTCGGTTGCGCCCTCACTGCCGTAATTTGCGCCGCATTTTTGACGCCTTATGTATTTTCTTGTTTATGTTGATCTGCCAGCGAGCCTGATACCCCACAGGTATCAGCCGTGCTGTGCAGATTTTTAGAGTGTAGCTGTAAAAATGTGGTGAGCCTGTAAGTGAAGATGAATATTAAATATAAATTAGTGCGCACGGGTGTAATACAATAATAAGACGGCATTAATAGCATGCTGCTGCTATATGGCAGCAAAATCATAGTCACCAGTGCCATATTCCTGGTGACGATGCCTGAAAAAAAATGGAGAGGTTAATAAAACATTTAAATATTGCCTATTTTCTATGCCGCTCCCTGTGGCAGTGTGTCCACAGTCTGAAGCTCTTTTTACCTGTGAAAAAAATGGCATGGTTAGTGTTAATCGGTGTATGGCCGGGCCTACCCTATACGGTGCCGTAATGTCGTTTCTTAATGTGTTGTCGGTCTTACCCCGGTAGCGGAATTTTGGTTACCGGGAGCCGATATATTCCACCTCAATTATACTTATGTTAATGTATTATCATGTATTCTAATGTATTATAATGTATTCTAATGTATTATAATGTATTGCAATGTGTTATCGGACTTATCCTGATGACGGATTTGTCGGCCATCAGGTGCCGAGCGGCGTTATCTTACACTATGTATCTTAATTATGGTATATATAAAAATGGCTGCTATTACTAAGCCAAATGGGTGGCCTTACTCTATTGCCGAAATGTGCTGTGACATTACTTGGCAACAGCGGTTAATGAATTTGCTTAATCCTAAGTTGCGTACCAAAGTGCAACTGTCTTATTTGCTAAATTTGGACCAGAGCGATCGCCTGAGGCAATTTACTTCCTCAGGGCACCACCCGTACGAATCCTAGAAACACCGGTTGTCTCTAGAATCGCCGGATTCCGCTCCCTTAATTCTAGTTGTCGACGTCTTATTCTAGGTCTTACTAACTAGTACTAATCTAGTCACAGGCGGCTTACGGTGCCCCAAAGCAAACCGTTTCGCCTGCTGTATCTTCCTGCTCATTACCGTTGTTTTTCATACGTTGTCGTAGTTGGGTCGCCCACTTGACCCCTGTGAGTTGCTCGCTATGCTACCCATTTAATGCCCTAGGCTGCCCGATGCGTCGCCATTTATGTGGGCATTGGACATCGTCCAATGGCATAATGTTATCTTCGCCTTCATTGGCAATCGTAGTATGCTTTTCGCAGTATAATAATCTCTTCGCCTTTATTGGCCGCAGTAGTATGCTTTTCGCAGTATAATAATCTCTTCGCCTTTATCGGCCGCAGTAATACTTCACTCCCGCGCATAGGAGTCTTGCTTCCCGCTGTAGAAGCCGTACTTACTTACATTTACCTAAGAGTCTAGTCCTAGTTTGGTCGTCCCTAGGGTCAACTCCTGGGTCTGGCGTGGAGCGAGCTATTTCTCCCACCACCCTCAGAAAGTCTTCCCTGCAGGTCTTGGCTTCGATGACCGTGGCACATAGTGGGTGTAGCATCCCTTCCTCCCAGGGGCAGTTTAGGCGCACCTAGGATTCCAGAGCTTGCCCGGCCAGGCCGCGAGTGCCTCAACCTTACGTGGTTCGTCTGTTTGGTCTAGTCGTCAAGTTACTAGGGTAAGGCTCATCATCGCCTTTTTTTTCTCTCAAAGTGCGGTGCCTTTGGCCTTTTGCTCGTGCCGCTATCACCAATCAGAGTGTTTCAGATTCCTTTTCATGTAATAAAAAAATATGGGCGTAACCTGAGTAAATAATTTATTTTGTGTAAAATGTAAAATATTTCAAGTGTTGTGGGGTTGTAGAGCTTCTAAGTGCATAGACTACTTTAGGTCTACTATTGCTACGTCGGCTGTCCAGCGACAATGCTCTGTTAACCTTCATGGAGGTGTTAGTAGGGTCTATGGCGTTAGGTACCCTGTTATTAGGATCTGGGGGTAGTTATTCGTAGAGTGGGCTGAAAGCATGGTAGGAAGAGGTTGTGCATCTTTGGGCTCAAATAAATGGTGGCCTTGAGCCGGTAATGCTGCTAGGATTGCTCTTATACTGAGTGGACGGGGGAGGTAATTCCCGGGATTGCAAAAATATAAAAATTCCATGCAGGTTTGATAGTAATAACCCTTGGTAAATGGATGGGATACTCCATGCATGTATCTGGATATGAGGCATCCGCACTCATGTAAGGATAGTTGTAGGGTGAGGCGTAATAATAATATGTCCCTGTCATGCGGGAGTATCATTTAAAAAAATGGTTACTATATGATTGTGGCCTCATCTCTCATTTGGAGATGCGCATTATGCTTAATTGTTGTTTGCCGACCCACCCCTAATACTCAGGTGGTAGCATCGAGATCCAAGGCGTAGTAAGCCCTCTTTTTAAACGCATGAAGTCTATCAACCCCGATGTATACTTTGTAATGTAGTGTAGCTGTTTTCATCGTGTTCATGTGCCTGCGTTGGTTGATGTTGGACGTGGGAAGGTTATTGGAAAGGGAGTAGTGTAGTAGGGTGGTAGCCTGTGGGTGGTATAGTGATAATCCCGCTGGGATTGTCCACCTATGCTTCTGTCATTCTCCCTTGGTCCATGTCTGCTTCCTATCCGCCTCTTGGGATAGTAAAGCGTCGTGACGCTGTGACGTCACGGCCTAATTTGGTCTCCCCTTTTGTAGTGTAAATGTGGCCAGTGGTCGTAGTGCGACTGGCCATATCCTAATCGCCTGTAATGATTTTTGAGAACTGAAATCGAGAAAGGAAGTTATTAGGGGGGGTCTTGTTTCCTCAGAGCCCCTGTCTGTGTTCGCTCCTGATTAGTGAGAGCGTGTGTGTGTGACTAAGTTCCGCTACACCATGCGGACGGTTGGTCTGTTATAGGGTAAGTCCTAATGTGTGTCGCGTGTATGGGCAGGAGGTGCCCGTGGCCTGTCAACGTTTTTGAGAACGTGCTTCTATGGGCCCAAGATAAGTTCCGGTCTGTCACGTCTGTCCATTGCTAAATGTCACAATTGTTTTTGCAGTGCTAATAATGTGTGCCATTATGATTGTTTTGTGCTTGTAATTTCATGGTCAATGCCGATATAACAATAGTGTCTGTCACCAGCAGTATTGCAATGTGACGAAATCTGCAAGTCAGTATTTTCGCCATGTTGTGCTTTCATTTGTTTGCGTACGTGATTTTTCGCCAGTATGTGAGTGTTGCCATTGTTCTAGATTCCGGGCGGACCAATGTAGCAATTCGTCCTATTTAGCTAGTACTGTTGTGTGGCCATTATTCCATAAGACCTTTGTCTTACGAAATTTTCATACCTGTGTCTGGGAAATGTATTTTCTGTGTCAGGTGTAATTGAAATTTTATGCCTGGCTTTTGGCCGAAGGAAATGTGGTATTATCTGGTTCTGTAGTTGTATGGGCCAATTTCGGTGTGATTGGACGCCTGGATAGTTGTTTCCCATGGTGTCCAATTTTTTCTGGGATTTGGACCCGTGATCCATGTAATTCTCTGTGTTCTGTGTCTGCGTTGTGTTTCAGGGATTGAGGTGTCCTCAGTGTGGTTTTTGCTTGTGTCTCTCGTACCAAAAATACCGTTGGTTAGTTAGTTTTTGGTACGAGTGTGGTGTGTGATCATGGGTTCGGACCCGGCTTACTGTAAAGACTTGTTATGACGCTATCTGTGCCGTATATATTATGGCACATGTACCGTGTATTTGGAATGCGCAGATGGGAATACGCATTCCTGTGAAGAGTTTGTGTGTTTTGAATTCTCCTCGTAGTGTAATTTGGGGAGTTATGAGGTGTTTGGATCTGACGTGAATGATGGCGTCTTTCCTGTCCACTTGGAGCTGGCTTAGTTCGTCTGTATGCGTGAAGGTCGGCCAGTCATGCGGGCCTTATCGCTGACAGTGGTAGTGTAGAATTACAATGTCGTGCGCCCTCATTTGTTTATGTTCTGACCATGCTCTTGTTCGCGGCACGTGTACGTGTGAACTTGATTGCTGTCTCTTGTAATTGCGGGCAGGCTCTCCGCAATGCAAAAGAACCTCTCACTAACTACATTCGTGTCCCCAAGTTTTGTGTTAATGTAGCGTGGGTCGAGAATAACCCTATCGATGGTACAAAATGTCGTTATACACGAGTGTGTCCGGGCCGCTAGTCGCGTGTTTGGTGACTAGGTGCCGGAGGCGATTTTGTTGTTTTTCATTTATGAACATCTGTTAGTGGAACTGTCCCAATCTGTTTTAGCTTCCTACTTTCCTATCCTGCGACTGGATAGCTACCCGACCTTACATTCCTGGTATTCAGAAGGTTGCGGGTTTTGAGACCGTCTTTACCCAGAGTAATTGTTTCTGGTGCCATTCTAGGCTGTGTCTCCGGGACAGTTCTGTCGAGTGTTAGGATCGTATCCCGGTGCGGTCAGTGAGGTCCGAAGGCTATGTCTTGGCCTTCTTTCCACGTCTGCCAGTGGGATCATTTCCTTTTCTTTTGGTAGTGTTCCCGCCTGTACGTGTAGGTGTGGGAGCTTTGCGTGTATGATATGCCTTCATACGGCGGGCGTGAATAGTGTCTTTAATGATTTTTCTCCCATGGCGCACGCTGACTATGTAATTTAGGTCAGATACCTTCCTGCAGACTTTGAAGGGACCTGACCAGCGTGGCAGGAGGAACTCGGACACGTTTTTCTTACGGGCAGAATTGGAAACCATAACCAATTGCCCGGGTGTGTATTCCACGGTCTTCCTATGCCGATCGTACCGCTCTTTCTGTTTCTTCTGCGCCGCGGCTATGTTCTTCCTAGCGTTCATTCGAGCTATCTGTAAGTGCTCTAGCCGGGCAGCATTGTCCGTGTGAGTGTCCTGTGGGATACATATATTATCTATGGGACTTCTGGGCGTGTATCCGTGCAGCAGGAAGTGTAGAGAGTGTTTCGTAGCCGTGGATATAGAGGTATTATAACTAAAAGTTATGGGCTGCAGGTAATCATCCCAGTCCGTTCCTGCGTCCCCTGTAAATTTAGCCAGCGCTATTCCGAGTATTTTGTTCATACTCTCCGTGAGTCCGTTGGTTTGCGGGGAAAAACTCGTGGTAGTGTATGCCTTAATCCTGAGTATCTCCAAAAACTGTTGGAGCACTCTCGAGGTGAAAATAGTACCTCTGTCGGAAAGTAAGGTTTGGAATAGGCCGTATCGTGTAACTATATCAAATAAGAATTCGGCTATACTGTTTGTGTCTGCTTTGGGAACAGCCTTCGTAATCATGTATCGTGTGAGATACTCGGTGGCCACCAGGATATATTTATTGCCTTTCTGAGATGTCGTAATGGGGCCTTTCACATCTATCCCGACTCTGTGAAATAACTCTCCTACGGGAATTGGGTTGAGTAATCCATGAGGCTTGCCAGGCCTTGTTTTGAATCGCTGGCAAGTGTGACATGTCCTTACGAAGGTATCTAAGTCGGCCTTCATGTTTACCCAATAGTACTTGTCACGGATTCTAAGGTATGTTTTATGCGTGCCTAAATGTGCCCCTGCCAGTGGGCTATTGGGGCGTCCGATCATGATATTTTCTCTCAATGATTCCGGAACCGCTATAGGTGCGTTATCATGCATGGCTGTGGGCTTAAATTTCAGTACCCCGTCTTTGTCTAGTAAAAATCGCCTAGACAGCCGTGCTGTCTTGGAGTCCACTTTATCCAAGTTTTCTAGTGCCAATAGAATCTGTTTCAAGTACGGATCACTTTCTTGCTCCTGTTTGATGTTAATCACCGTCAGGGCAAAAGTGGGCATGTCGTCCCAGTCGTGGTCCTTACTGTCATCCGGGGGATCGGCTACTGGCAGTCTAGACAACCCATCTGCGTCTAGGTGTGTAGCGCCTTTCTTGTGTTTGACCACGAAGTCATATTCATACAGGCGGAATATAAACCTGTTGAGCCGCGAATTTGGGTTTTTAAATTTGTCCCAAAAAAAGCAAGCTCGCGTGGTCAGTCACTACCGTGAACTTGATACCATAGAGGTATACCCTAAAATAGTTCACTCCCCACGAAAATGCCAGCATTTCCCGCTCTGTGGCAGAGTATCTAGTCTCAACGGCCGTTAGCTTCCTGCTAGAGAAAGCGACGGGCCGTTTGCGCCCTTCTGCGTCTTCCTGCAATAGGGCCGCCCCCAGCCCATACAGGCTGGCATCCACGTGTAAGAATGTGGGCCTATCACTATGGAAGTGTTGCAGTAATGGTGGTGAGGTCAATAGTTGCTTCAATGTGTTGAAGGCATCTATGTGCTCCTGTTTAATGCTGAAGGGCGTCTTTTCCCGTGTGAGCTCAGTTAAGGGGTGGGCGATGTGCGCAAACCTGTAGATATACTTGCGATAATACGAGGCCAGGCCAATAAAACTGCGCAATTGTTTCAAATTTGTGGGCACAGGGATGCCCGTTATTGCATCAGTTTTCGCTGGGTCGGGAATAATGCCCTCTCTGTTTACAATGTGGCCCAATATGTTAATCTGCTGTCTGGCAAATTGACACTTCGCAGGTTTAAGCCTTAACTTGGCCTCTCTGATCCTTGCGAAAGCCTCCTCCAAATGTACGATATGTTCGTCGAAGGTATTGGAGAAAACTGTTATGTCGTCCACGTAGACTAATACGCTACGCCACTTAAGACCTGAAAATGTCTTATCCACTAGCTTTTGGAAGGTTTGGCTGGCGTTCCGGAGGCCCATTGGTAACCTTGTGTAGGTATATAACCCGTTCTCTGTAACGAACGCCAGCTTGTGCCTATCTGGTTCATAGACGGGGATTGAATAGAATCCACTATAGCAATCCATCGAACTGAACCAGCTAGCTCCGCCAAGGGCGTACAAATAGGTGTCTGCCCTTGGTAGTGGATAACTATCATTTTCGACTAACTTATTGAGCCTACGGTAGTCAGTACAAAACCTGTGAGATCCGTCCCGTTTTTTGGTCAGCAGAACTGGCGAGCTGTAGTTTGAAATAACGGGAACAATGACCCCTGCCTCGAGCATCTCTGAGATCTGAGCGTCGATGGCGTGTCTCTCCTTCTGGCTCACTCTGAAGGGAGGCTGGTGTACTGGCCGGTCACTAGTGAGTGTGACATGGTGTTCAATGAGGTCTGTCACAGCGAGATCCTTCATTGAATGGGCAAAAATATCCCTGTTGGTCTCCAGGAGCTCCGTGAGCCTTTTATTTTGCTCCGGAGTCAGGTCCTGTCCGTGGGGGTGTTTGGCCGCCTTATCTGTGTGTGTGTCTGTGTGCTGGCTGATAGTGTGCAGTGCAGAGGCCTGGTGCTCGTGATTTTCTCGCTCCGCTCGAATCCCATCTGTGTTCCTGGTGTATATCATGGGATGTGTGGTGAGCCTCTGGTCGTGTTTTAAAAGCATCTGACCGCTAGCGAAATTTATGCTAGCCTCATATCTAGCGAGAAAATCAATGCCAATTATGGCTGACGCAGAAAGATGTTCTATAACGAACATAGGGTGTGTTGTTGCAAAATGGCCTAGCCTAAGATGTACGTTTGCCACCCCCGCGTTTTCTAGCGTCTGAGCATTGGCCGCTACCAGCCGGATGTCACCCGTGACATCGTGTATTTGGGCTTCGGTAACGTGTCTCCTATTAACACAACTTACGGCTGCCCCGGTGTCAATTAGGGCCTGCACTCTGTGGCCATTTATGGTGGCGTGTATCGTCAGGGCCGATACCTGAAATCCACTGCCCTGCACCGATGTGTTATGTAGGATGTATGTAGTTGTTGTTGTTGTTGTTACCGGAGTGACATGTGTACTGGGAAGGCATGGAGCGGGCCGCTTATCGTATCGGGCACGCTTAGCCTCTAAGCCTGCTTCCTGTCCCGAGTGCTTTGCCTCAGTCAGCAAAGTGCGCTCACCCAGTACGTTGCCAGCTCTCTTAATCGGCCTCGCTGTTAGAATAGAAGTCTGCTGGCGAACGTTTAATGTATTAATCGTTCCCAGCCTTCGTGTAGTTGTGTTGTTGTTGTTTCCTTCCTCTCGGGAAGGTGTGTCTGCGAACGTGACCCTGAGCTTGCCCTTGTTACCCCGTTTTTTGTTCCAGGTGGTCGCGAGTTCGCTTCCTGTTGCTGGCTTCCCAGTGCCGAGCGAGCTCGCGTCCTGCGCCTGTGTGTGGTCATTTCCTACCCTGCGTTGTGATGTAGGGGGTATGGTCTTTTGTTTGGGGGGTGTGGGTGTGTTCTCAGGCTTTTTGCGCGTAATTATGAGGGGTGTATAATGTCCCGCCTTAGGGTTCCCTGTAAAAAGTACATGCAGGTCCCTGTCGAATCCCGCAGTGGAAAATAGCGGGGGCAAGTGCACGTCAGTGTATACGTGGATATTGGTTCGAAGCACCTTGCCGAGAGCGGTCACCTCTACGGCACTGGCATAGGTGCCGTCCCTACCCATGTATTTTCTGTAATCCTCCCCGGTCTGGAATGGGTTTTCCCGGTCGTCCGACACAAATCTCGGTACTCTTTCTAGTTGGCCAGGCTGTGTTTGACCGTTTCCTGCCTGTATTCCTTATGATGGTCCTCGCTATGCCGAACCAGGAAGCTAATAGTCCTAAACAGGCAGTTGCCGTCTCCTTGTACGGGGTGTGTCTGGAAACGGCCCGGGGGCGGATTGTCAGCCTTAGCTTTGGCTGGCTGCTTCTTCCCCTTACTCTTGCGAGTTTGCTTGGGGGAAGGGCCTTTCTGTTGTTGTGTTGGGGGAGGAACATCAGCTGCTTCATCCGCTAGCCGAACCTCCCCGTCTAGGCGTTTTTTTGGAACGTAGGTGTACGCCTGCCTGTACTGTATGTGCGCCCCCCCCCCTCAGGGTGGCTGCGCCAGCTCCCCGCCTGCGGTGTGTGGCTAGGCGTGGGGAGTATTGCCCCCTGTCTGTTATTGCCCGGGAGTCTGTTTTCCTGTTTCCGCCAGGGTGGGGTGTATATCTGCTGCTGCGGGGGCGGGTTTTCCCGTCGATTCCCCTGTTCCCTGTACTGGGAAGCTGCATAACCCTGTCTGGTCGGGGTTGGGTTTCCTCGCCTGTCCCCATTTCCCCTGTACTGTGGGGGTGCATAGCTTTGCCTGCGCGGGGGCGGGTTCTCCCGATATTCCCCATTTCCCCTGTACTGCGGGGCTGCACAGCCTTGTCTGCGTGGGGGCGAGTTTTCCCGGTACTCCCTGTCTGCCCTGTATTGTGGGGCAGCGTAAGACCGTCTACTTGGTGGCGGGCTATTTCGACGGGGGATGGTGTGCTCGTACTCCTCAGGGTAGTACTCCTGTGTGTACGGGGATGGTGATCGCTGTGAGGGGTGTGTCGGCTCTGTGTCCGTATACAATACCGGTGAATACCGAGGAGGGTAGTGTGGCCTATCCTGTGGGGGAGGTGTTGTTGGCCGCTGTGGAGGGTAGTAATTTTCCTCCCTCCCGTAGCGTCTCCTCTCTGTGTACCCCCTGTCCCTCTCAGGATAATAGCGTTCTTGTGTGTCTGCGTGCTCATCCCTTAGCGGTCTCCCGCCTGCTTGGATGGCAGCTATGGTCAGTTTCTCCATTCTGTCCACTAATTCGTCCATTTTATTGTTAGTGTCGTCTTGTTGTGTCTGAAAGTGCAGATCCACGGCTTTTTCTGTAGCTTTTTCCGTGATCTTTCTCCCCTCCTCTATGGTCTTTATGTTGTTCAACATATGTTGGACCGTGGGGTTGTTCATTATACACAGCTTTTCCACTATGGCTGGTCTGAGGCCCTGCATTAACAGCTTGACTTTCTGTTTGTTTGTCATGGCTGCATTGTACTTGTCGCACATTATCAACTTTACTTTGATGTATGCCTGGGCGCTCTCTTTATGTCCCTGTGACCTCTGTCTAATTAGGTCGTAGAGATCGTCATCGTCTGGTATGAGCTGGAATTCGCTCTTCAACATTAAAGCGGTTTCCTCCCACGTGGCAGCTTCTAGTGTGTCCTCATGAAGCTCATACCATGTCATGGCCACCTTTGTGAAGTATGCAGGAAGGAGCCGTTTCCTAACTTCCTCGCTCCAACCATTGATCCGGGCCGTTCTATTGAAGGCCTTGAGGTATTCCTCGGGATCCTGGCCTTCCCCCGCGAACTTTGTGGGGTGGATCATGGGGTACTCCGTGTGTCTGTTCATTTCGTGTTCGGTTATTTCTTGTTGGCTGTTTAGTGATTGCGATCTGTCTATGTTGTTCGCACCGCTATCGTGTGCCGAGGTGTTTGAGATATTTAGAGGGGAATTAGTCTCGCTACCCGTGTACGACACTTGTGTTACGTTACCAGGTGGCTCGTCACCTGATATGTCTGTACTGATGGATGGTGTGTTGTCGTACTGTGTGGATTTGACTATGTGTACAGTCCTGTCTAAATCCTGTTTCACTGTTTCTAGAATAGTGTGGATGTCAAGAACTGCTTCTGTCGTATGGTTATCTGACTTGATAGTGTCTGTCTCTAGTAGCTCTGTAATGCGCTCGAGCAGATTATTAGTCTTCTGCTCTGTGATTTTCAGTTGCTGCAACAATAGGGGATGGAGTGTTGGCAGGCAATCTACTTCACTAGCACTGGATACTGGTGACTCTTGTCTGTGTTCACTGGCCTGGGATCGTGTAAAATGTATAACTTGTGCTGCGGCGGTAGGGTGTTGAGCGCGGATTTGCGATGTCTTGAATTCGAGGTCCCTAAGAAGTTGTACTGCGGTCTGGTCAGTTATTAAGTCACTGTTCTTAATTTTTAGCTTCGGCAGGAGTGGAGTCATACTAGCCGACAAATGGTGCGCAAAGTCTCTTAGTATAGTTCTAAATGTGGACATTTAATTTCCACCATCTTTGCACTATGGGGCGGATGGGGGTTGGTGTAATAATACAAACTCCTAGAGAAAAAAAAAATGTGTGACGTAATATGAGGTCAAAAATTTTTTTTTTTCAGTCTCGCTTGGCTATATGCGGTACGGGCCGTTTTGACCACGAGAACTCGTTGTATGAGTCCTATTTTACTGTGCGTGGTACCCGGCCTCCACCATCTGTTTTAGATCCCTTAGTGGGGGGGTAGTTGGATCTAAAACGGAAGTGTTATTGTGTTGATTTATAAGGGGGTGTCTAAAAGGGGGTAGCTTCCCGTAGCTGGGTAAGCTGACCAGTGTAGAGTGTTGTTTAGTGTTAGGATGCTAGGAGGTGCTCCTATATTTCAGGGGATGGAACTTAGTGTACAGGTCAACGTGCTAGTCGTCCAGCTGACTGTAGATAGTTATGTAACCGACCTGCAGGCGTCAGCTATGTGGCGGCACGCTGCTCCTAGTAGGCGGGCCGCTACGGGAATACAATGCTACCTGAGCTAGCAAGTGTCTGGCTACTGTATGTCACGTCTAATCGTGACGGAGGATTCAGGAAGGACTTTAGGACGTAAAGAGGCGTGTAAACAGTAAGACAAGTGTAGTGTACTGACCAAGTATTTATTGGTCAGTAATATGGAATTATGAGTCCCTTTTAGGGGATGTAGTAAATGTCACAATGTAAGTGTACAAGAATGTGGAGTGGGTCACAAAATATAGGAATTCTGAACACTGCTGACTCACCTGATGATAACGGACCGGGCCTTCGGCGGAGCACTGTATAACTGGTAATTGAGAGAGAGCTTGTCCTCCTTAAGGCTCCCTCTTATAGTCTTTGGTGCTGCTTCGTCGACATTCCGATGGCATAGATGCCCCAGTTAATTATGTGTAGCTGTTTGTGGTGTGATGCAAGTATTTGGCAAGCTTTCCAGGCTGGCTAGCTTGCCCTTGCGGTGTTAGAGATGTTGTTCTGGACTTACGAGATCTGCCAGTTAGGGGTAGTTTGAATAGATGATGGGGGGATGGCCTCCAGGGGGTGCAGACCCCTGGGGGTTGTACAGGTGACTGGAGTGCCGTGCTCTTTGAACAAGTCATCCATCAGGGCGATTGTTGCTGCAGATGTCGTGGCGGTCGTAGTCTTGACCTCGAGCCACTTGCTGTGGGTGTCTACAACAATCAGAAGCATGTTGTCAGCTACTGGGCCCGCGTAGTCGATGTGAATGCGTTCGCACGGTGCCATCGGGTACTCCCAGTGATGCTCGCGGAACTTGGGTGGAGTGTGCGCATGGGTTGCGCATGTGGTGCAGAACTTCGCGAGCTTCTCGATGTCGGAGTCAATGCCTGGTCAAAACACAAAAGAACGTGCCATTCCCTTCATTTTGACTATCGCTAGATGAGCTGCGTGAAGAACATTGAGGATGGCATCTCGCAGTACAGGTGGAACTACTACTCAGTGCTCGAACATCAAGCAGTTGACGGCGAGCGTGTATTTCGCCTCGGGTGTCTTGAAGTCATGGCGGGTGAGATCCTGGCCTCCATCCAAAAGTTTGACAACTCTACCGAGATCAGGGTCCTTCCTCGTCTCTCGTGCAATGGCGCTTCGGATTTGACGGGTAACTGCTGCGTCTGCTGAACTGTAAAAAATCAAAGTCGTCGTAATCCTCTGTTTATGCCCTCTGTTGCGAGATTGAGTTTTGTATCATGTTGACGGTCGATGGTAACGGTGCTCTGGAGCAGTAGTCAGCGTTGGCGCTTTGCTTCGACGTTTTGAAAACCACTATGCAGTTACTGTGTGAAGTAGTCGGCATAATTGGACATACGACTAATGCATAGGCCTGGTAGCGACTTCTCTGGATGTAGGATCTGCGTCAGGGGCTTGTGATCCATGATGGCACGGTGAGGGCCTCAATCAGATTGTAAAAACTATCAGCGAAACCAATGGTGTGGTCAGAAACTCACGACATTTAGGCGTTTCTGCGAAACCGTGTCCATTCACCGTTGCGAGATAGCGGGGATGTTGGCTGCTCCATAGACAGCATGAGTTGGACGGATCAGGCCATGGGTTGGAGTGTTGAACGTGAGAGCTTGGCTAAACTCATCGTCGACCTCGAGATGAGTGTATGCGTCTATGACGTCCAGGTGACAGAATAGGGTGGCGCCACGCAATGGATTGAACACGTGTTCCAATATCGGAATCAGGTGTTCATCAATGATGATCCGTGGGTTGAGAGTAGGTTTGTAGTTTCCCGTGATTCTCAACTTGCCGTTCTTCTTCACAGCGACATGAGTTGTTGACGCCCACTCTGAGTAGTCTATCCTCTTGTAGAAACCAGATGCGATTTTGCGTCGATTTCTTTGGCATATGCATCTCGCAGGGCTATATGAATGTCAGGCGATCGGGAGAAGATTAGGGTGGCACCATCCTTCAGCTACAACTTCACTGGTGGGCCTGACAGCTTTCCGGGGGTATCGCTGAGGACGCCCTGGTAGCAATTGAGGGTGGCGTCAAGTTCCTATTTCTGGTCTAGGGACAGAGGGTGCGTGATGGAGAGTTGGTGGATCAGTTCTGGTTTTCCAAAAAGCTGCTCGAAATTGATCTCTCGCACGACCTCAGACTCTCGACCATGGAGTGTCTCGAATTCGTCGTCGACAATGTAGAGTTCGAGGTTCTTGGAGATGGTGCCAATGGTGGTGATGACTGTTGTCTTGCCGATGCAGTTAATACTGTGGCCAGAGTAGCTCACAAGGATACTGTTACGTTCCACCCCCTAGTGGCACTTCCGTTAACTGGATTACGGTGGGTAGAAGCACAACACGAATTGTTCCTTTAAAGAAACGTATTAGCTTTATTGCGGGCCAGAAAGATACATCACACAAATAGCAAATACAAGGAATTAGTATCTCACTCTAGTTTCCTCTCGTAGGGAACACTTGCCTTTCACTCGTCAATAAGCTACAGAAGTTAATCCCTCCTAATGGGACCGGTGGCCTCGGTAGAGCTACCTGCAACACTTCCTTGAATACACACGCTACAGTTATTTACGATAGCCGGCCACTCACCACTACACTCTGCTTCGCTGTCCACTGGCTAGGAAAACAGCCCCCGGTGTTTTCGCAATTCACCACACTAACCTCCGTTGCACTGGAAAACACACTCGCTCAAGACACAGTTCCTCCGTAGGCTTCACACTCCTTCGCTGTCAAGAGAATCAGCTTCACTAGGGTTTCGCAAGTCACGTCACCAACAACTGTCGCTCAGGTAAAACACTGCCCACCTCGCCGGCCAGGTCGCTCTTATATAGCAGGCTGGTGACTCAATGAATGCTTCTAGACCCGTCCAGGATTCACGGCTTCTCGAGATTTCCATCACTGGCTGGGTCACCAATATTCTGGACCATCCCTTTGTCCTAGTAGCCCTGTTGCGAAAGGCGCAGGTAATACATAGATGCAGAGCATAGCCCGGGGGCGGCGGTGACTCACGCGGCGAGGCGACGAAACAAACTCACAGCCGTAACAATACGATCAACCTTCTGTAAAACATAACTTGGTTTGACCATAACTAACCTCAATTTACTCATCATCGAGCAGGGGGCGCCGGTGTCGAGTTCCATCTTGACGGTGGTTCCCTCTATAATAACATCTAAGAATTGCTTCCCTGGAGATTGTATTGTTCCGATGACCTCAACTCTTTTAAAATGATGTTTGACATCAACGCTGTCAGCTGGTTGTTCTCCTTCGGTCATGTGATTTGTATTGCGCTGCTTTGGTTTGGACCTACAATCTTTAGCAATGTGACCTTTCTTGCCACATGTCCGGCATTCACCGTTGATGAATCTACACCGACTGTACGCAGTACGCACGCGCATACATGGCCACCGAACTAAACTAAACCAAGACCGACTACAATATATCAGACCGTAATACGACAATCGATTCAAGAAAAATGGTGGTCATCATAGGGGAAGGTTTTGAATTAACGGCTGTTTGTTTACGTTTGTTGCTATTGTGTCTACTAGCAAAGATTCGTATAAATAGTATGTCTCGAGTGATCTCGCACTGTTTATAATGTTAATAGTGTACCGTAGATAGTGTAGTACATTGCGAATAAATAATAAATACCGGTACCGGTACCATTTGACGTTTAGGCGCCAAAGTCGTGTGTGTTTTTGACAGTTTGAATATACATTTATGGTTAAGGAAGATCTTTCCCCAAGTGTCTACTTCTTTCGACGTAAGTGCATTCTATAAGAATCTCTATGTGCATGTGGAGAAGTTTAAATTGATACTGCAGTGGCAGGTGGACCAAGCTAGGCGCTTTAGTGAGTCATATTTCAAATTACAATAACCTATACCTACCGGTACTTTTGAGATGATGCAAATGTTGGTAGACATTTTAAGGGAAGCTTTGTCTCTTTATTGTGACAATGGTATAATGAAAACTAAGTTTCCGTATAAATCAAATCCAGTCTTCGCTAGAACGTTTAATATTGGCTATTCTCAAGAGCCTATCAGTCAAAGCAAAGAAATGTGATGAACAGTTTATCCATGTGTTTCTAACAGGATGGTATAGGGCTTGCTCAAATATAATTCTTAATGGCAAAATGTAAACTCTGCCATTATGATAATGTTGTAACAGCCTCCTAGCCGGCTCCGTGGTGTTGGGGGACCACGGTTCGATTCCCGGCTCCGTCAGGGATTTCAGAAACTGGCGTGAGGGCTGGAACGGGGTGCACTCACGAAAACCAAGATTAACGGCCGAGGGGACCCGATGCGCTGATCACGTATCACCCCAATATCTGCAAGACAATATAGGCTGGGCAGCGGTCGCTTGATAGGCCTAGGACCTTAATGGGCTGTAGTGCCAGGGGTTATTATATTGTAACAGTCTCCGCATTATGTCGTCTCGGGGATCGCATTGATACTGTGGATCCATAGGTCCTGGGTTCGATTTCTGGCTCTGCCAAGAAATTTTATTCTGGTCTGAGGATGGGAGCGGGGTATGCCCAGTCTCGTGAGGCTAAACTGAGAAGAGACAGTTCGAGTCCAACCACAGCTGTCATTGTAGTGGTTTTCCGTGTTTTCCCACTTCTACTCCAGGCAAATGCCATGAGGGGCAGATGACTTCACTGTTTCACCCCTTAAAACAATAACTAACAAATGTTGAGATGGTTCGTAGCTTAAAATTACGGCCATCTTCTCCACAATCCTAGCTTCAATTACAAATATGCACACTGCTACAGCCATTAAAATGACACAGGTTATCGGACAGAGTCCACATACACCTATGTACAAGGAGACAACATGACCACGATGTCGCAAAGGCCTTAAATGAATCAACATCCATGCTACAATCTATGAAGTATTACAGTTATCAATGAAACTCCTAATGATCTCCAGAAATGGAAAATTTGTGTCATTTGAGCCGTAGATTGGACTGACATACACATTGCGAAGAAATTTAATTCTAGGGTGAGGGCTGGAACGGGGTGCACTCGGCCTCATGAGGCAACTGAATAGAGGAGGGTTCGATGCCCTCCTCAGCCATCCTGGAAGTGGTTTTCTGTGGTTTCCCACCTCTACTGCAGGCAAATGCTGCGATGGTACCTAATGTGAGAATACGGCTACTTCCTATTCAAATCCTCGAAGTGTTTTTCCGTGGTTTCCCCACTTCTACTCCAGACAAATGCCAGGATGGTTCCTAACTTAAGGCCATGGCCTTCTCCTTCCCAATCCAATCCCCAATGTTCAAGCACACTAGTTCAGCCATAACAATAAGACAGGTTATCACACAAATTCCACACACAAATACATGGGGTTAAAATACCACGATGTCGTTGCCCCCAATATAAGCAACAACAACAACAAATTCTATTTGCATTCTTATAGCTCCATTTACCAGAATTTGCATTTTTAATACTGTATTAGTCTTATCTTTGCTTCATGTGTGTCTGTATTTTTAGCTACTGTCGGTTCGCGTTGCTTGTAAGGAAGTACGTCAGGGTTTCATATTAAATTTGTGCCTTATTACATAAAATCCTGTAATTTCTGGGGAATTTAATAAATTATGCGAATGCTTGTCTTCGAATTTGCCGCTATTTCGATGGCGCCATGCCCGCCAGACTCAAAAACTGTTCCCCTACGATTGCCACCATCTTTGTTTTGATGTTACGGTCTGAGATATTGTAGTCGGTCTTGACCAAACTAAATGAAGCTTGACAGAGCTTGCGCATGACCACAGGTCAGTATTATTAAGACATGGATTTGTTTCTTGCGCGAATGACAGATGACCTCACTATTCTGCCCCTTAAATCAATTCAATATTCAAGTTCGTTCTTATAATTCTATTATATTTGATCTTTAAATGTACTATAACAGAGATTATTCTTATATCTTTCCTTTCATTGGCACTATTCATTGAATGTAACCATGGATACGGCATTTCATTCTTACATAATCTGAAATATTTTGCATAGATACATGCTTTTAGGGCTTAGTACTAGTTAGTGTATCACAGCAATAGTAGCTACGCGTTCATAGATTAGTTTGGGGAAGGAATAATAATTGTTACGTGCAAGAGCCCGTCCCAACGTTTTCAAACATGTATCTACCCTTGGATGTGACTTCATGACATTTTGAAACGACCACCTGGTCGCTTGGTTCCGTTTGTGAATACGAGATGGCAGCTGCTGTCGGACTTCGGGGTTTCTTCACGTGGTTCCTTCTTCTCCGCTAGATTGTGTTTGTGCTGCCTTCTGGTGTCATCCTATTCGTGTCATATTTGAAGGCATTTATTATATTCAAGACCAACTACAATACTCATCAGACCTTAATGCAGGTATCGAAAGTGTGAAAATGGCGAATGCGGAAGCCCTCGATATTGTTTGTTTACATTCGTTGCTGGGATACAATATTAGCTTTGATTAGCTTCGTTTGATGAAAGTTGGGATAAACTATTGCTCATCTGTAATTGTTAGTGTCTTTAGTATGTCTGTTAAGTCCAATTCGCGTTAATGTACTGCAATCGTGTGTAAATATGTGATAATACGCTTATTATGGACTGGTTCGTTTGTGTGATGATTGTTCAGTCGACCGATGGCATTGTGTCATTTACTGCAGATGTTGAAGTACCTAAGACTAAAGCATTAATAGAAGTGTCTCAAGAATATACACCGCAATGATTTGCTAGTTAGTGACAATATAATAATAGCGTTTCAGTACCGGTAGTGTCGAACTTAAGTACGTAAAGGGAAAACGCAATGAGCATCTATGGCAAGACCAAAGTGTTGACGTTATCTTGAACGCTCAGCTTCATGTGCCTCCGTAAAGTCTTACCAGTCTAGCAGATGTTCTACACTGCCTTGTATACACGCCAAATATTCAGAGAACTTCTGTTTTATTGGTTAAGGATGATGTGTCCCCTGTGCCAAACATTGAACTCATTGTCTTCCGTCATTATTCATACTTTTGTGATTCTTACAGCTTGCAAGTTATTTTTTATTATGATGTGTGTAATAAAGTGTTGTGAGTAACTAGCCAATTATGTACTTATATTACGAGATGGTGTGCCGCGAAAATTCCGTAAGAGGAAGATGGTGCTTTCCTACCTACATTACTTTACTAAATCTGATATTTCCAGCGTACAACTATTCCAAACGGTAACAGCGAATGTTTAATAGGTTAGATGGTAACATATTATCGTGTCCTTTGTGTGTGGTAATCTCTATAATTATGTTCAGATATCCACACGACGACTTCTTTGCATATTTCAATCAACTAATTCGGTGTGATGTTTTAGCCGAGATTTTAGGCAATTCTACGAGAGGTCTTAATTGAATTGTATCTCTGTAGCGTTGGTTCGATTATTTCAGGCAACTATTCTCATTCCGTGTGTACACAAATACTCTGCATGTGCTGGGACAGCACTTCAGTAACCGGGTACTTTCTTCTCTCCTACTTCAGAATCTGTTTGATTTTTTTGCTAATAATATTAATCTATAATTACTGAACTTAAATACAAATCGTGATAACTCGCCAAAAAGCGTCTTATTCAACCACAGAAACAGTGAGACTATTGTAGCTGCCCCTTGGGTGAAGACGAAGAAACCTATAATTCGAGGCCAGCACTATATAGATAAATTAATTCAGGTAAGTCTAAATCATTTATGCATATTTCTTCGGAACCTAGTCTCGTCTTGTGATATCTTTTATGATATTAGGTGAGTAAAAATAATAATTTACACGAACTGTGACAAGCCCGAACTTAGCTATTGGTAGGGCAACCGTCGCCGCCATGTTTTTTCTACATTAAGGTCTGAGGATTGTAGTTGGTCTTTTTATATTCTACGTCATGAAACAAAGGACTGTGTATGCTTGACGCCGCCAAATTAATTGCTTAATAATGACATTGTTGCTTGATGTGTCAAGCCTTGATTGGACAATAACAATTTACATGAATGCAGTTCGGTATCTGACGTGTGATTCTCCGCCATCTTGTGGTCTTGATTGTCGGTCATCAAAGAAGCAACTAGCCAGCTGGTGTGACAGAGTATCTCTTCGTGGGTTGGGGGCATTGGCCCCCAGCTTTTACAAAATATGAATACCTATTAAACTAAGGAAATGCCTGGTTTCGTAAGGCTTTAATTTTCATCGTTTCGCCGTGAAGAGGAAGTATGACATGCAAATCGCATCTCGATGCAGACCAGTGCTTGTGATACCAAAACGGCGCATGGCTGGGTAGGCCATTTTCAGGCAATTTAGTGCCGTATAATATGTTATTCAAAATGTGTTAATTATTTTATTTTCATTGTGTCTCCACAGAAAAGTTAAGGTACGTTGTTATTTTATTTATATTTTATTTTGGGAGCTCCAATATGGGCCTTGTATGAATGTTTGATCTTGTGTTTTGTTTCGCCTGGTAGGCCTAAAATTTTGTTATGTTTTAATAATGTTTCCATATATATATATTAATTTTGTTATTTTTTTCTTCGTACCTTCTGGAGACACATTTCGAAGTTTATTTTACGTTTTAAATTATTATTTATTTTCTTTTGGCAATCTTGGGATTGGCATATTATTAATCTGTTTTACGATCCGATGCTCCACACTCATGTTAATAGTATTTAGATGTAATTGTTTTCCTCATTTCATTTCTTTCCGGTGATTTTAAAATTAATTTAATGCTAATTCTTTGCCGTAATTTCGATTTGACATGCGGTCTCCTGTTTTTGTGGCCATGTTTGTTTTTGTTTTGCCGAAATGCATTCTGGTCTTGAGGTCAGTCTCTTGGCGCCGACCGCGAAACTCAAACGTGTTGTGGTGTTAGCTTAATATGTTTTTATTTACTTTGTTGGTTTTACTTTGTGTTTTTGGTAAATGTTCCTGTGTTTTTTCTCCGTCATGCAAATTATGGATTTATTTTCTGATCCAATTTTATTTTGTTAATTTAATTTTAAATTTCTTGTTTTGCATCATGGCCTTGGTCACTGCATGTCCGGTCGGTATTGCGTCCTACTAAATTATCAAGCCTGTTCTCATTTAATTATGCCTGTATTTTCTTCTTTTTAATCTTTGGGCTTTAACATTTTAATTTTAATTTAATTCTTTTCTTTTCGTTGGCTTTGCAAGCTAGAATGTTAAGCGGTCTCTTGCCTTCTTTGTAAATTATGCTGGTTGATGCATGTTCTGTTTTCTGGTGGAGGTGTTTTTTGTTAAATTTTAACATTACATTTTTATTTTAAATTTTTAAGCAACTGTTGTGGCATTATTTCGTCGGCAGCAGTTCTGTTGGTTATTGGGGGGTGTCTGTAGAATAGCCTGTGCGTTCCCCTTCTCCACCTTCCTTCTACCCCTTTTGGTGCTCTTCTGTTGGGGCATGTCTTCTGGAGGTGATTTTGCTGAAGCGAGGCGGACCCCTGAATAAACGTATCCACCGCTGGCCATCCACGTGTCAATAATAATACTGTAATAATAATACATTTTATTAATCCCTTAACGATTCAAGGACTCATATAAAAGGAATCGTACTGTTTGGTCTTATTGGCGACAAATTGCAATTCAATGTTTACGTTTACAATTTTTTTTCAGTACGAAAATAAATATGCAACACTTTGCAACTTTCAAAAGTGCATGTGGTCTTCTTTATTTTTCTACAGTATTTGGGTTTTGGAATTTCTTCAAACTGTCATTTTATAAGCATTCCACATAAACTGTTTAGCCTCCCTTTAAAGGTTGGTAGGCTAGGTACAATTTTTACATTTTTCAGGTAGTCTATTAAAAGTTACAAAGGCACTACGGTATACTTAATGCTATAACTGCCATATTGTTCGGAATTGATATGGAAAAGTGATATGTCATCTGCATGTCTAGTTTTGTAAGCATGTAAATCAGATTTAGTGAAGTTTAAATTTTTGTGGATACCTTTGTGTAGGATTTGGTACATCAGGACATTTGATTTAATTTCTGCATTTAGGGCTATAGGTTGAATTTTACTCGTAATGTAAAGGTGTTTGGCTGGTGCAACAAAAGGGTAGTTATCTATATATTTCTTATGGTTCTATTCTGAATAACCTCAATTTCTTTTTTAGGTAATTTGTGCATTTTATTCAAATTGTATTGAAGTATTGTAGGTGGCTATGTATCAGGGAAAATTACACTTTCCTGAGTAGATATTTGGGATGTAGTAGCTCATATTTTTAACATACCAGTGGCAGGTGATATTATTTTTTGGCCAATACATCAATGTGCTTTTGCCAGGAGATATTTTCATCTATTATTAGGCCAACCCTAGGTATTTAACAGATGAGATCCTATTAACTGTCTTTCCATTCAGCATTATACTCTCGGAGATGTCTAACTTTGATCTGCGCTTAGATATTATTAAATAGTTTGCTTTATCTTCATGTAATGTTAATTTATTTGACTGAGTCCGGCTAAGTGTTGTATTCAGACCCTCTTGCATATTTGTAATCAGTGTGTTGGCGGTGTACGCATTGTAAAGAATGCTCTTAAGTCGTCTGCAAACAACGTCGTGTTAACATGAAAATGGAGTGTTGCTATGTCATTAATAGCCGGCCCCGTGGTGTTGGGGTAGCGCGCCTGCCTCTCACCCGGAGGCCCCGGGTTCGATCCCCGGCTCCGCATGGGATTTTAAAACTGACGTGAGGGTTAGAACGGGGTGCACTCAGCCTCGTGAGGACAATTGTGTAGCTGTCTGACAGTGAGACAGCGCCCCGATCACGAATACCAAGATTAACGGCCGAGGGGACCCGACGCGCTGATCACGTGTCACCGCAATATTTGCAGGCCAAATGGCTGGGCAGCGATCGCTTGGTCGGCCTTGGCCCGCCATGGGCTGTCTAGTGCCAGGGGTTGACTTTTTTTTTACTATGTCATTAATACATACTAAGAACAGGAAGGGGCCCAATATTGATCCCTGGGGCACACCATGGGTAATATTTACTTCCTCACTTCTGTAGACATTTATTTCAATATACTGTTTACGATTGGATAGGTAATTTTTAAACCATTTTCATGCTACTCCTCGGATACCTTCTTTATCAAGTTTCCCTAAAAGAATTTCATTGTCTACAGAATCAAACGCCTTTCTCAGGTCTATAAAAATGCCACTCGCTGACATCTTATTGTCTGTGGCATCCTGCGAGTTAGAGATAATATCAATTGTGGCTATTTCTGTGCTTGAGTTTCCTCGAAATACACACTGGCCTTTTTAGAAGTAATCATTAGATTGCTTTCAGCCTATTTTCATTTTATGAAAAAAAAAAAAGGCTTATGAGATCACATTTTGTCAGTGTGTGTGTGTGTGTGTGTGTGTGCGTATGTGTGTGCATGTGTCTGTCTGTGTGTGTGTCCCCCTAATAACTTTTAAACGGCTGGGGCGATTTCAATGAAACTCGGTAAGGTCATAGCACCATTTTGGCTGATCCCGACCGTGTCCTTCGAATTGTATTACGTCTCACCAATCCAACATGGCGGCTGGGCGAAATATTTCACCAGCATTCAATATCTCCGAAACAATTACTGATATCACCCTGAAAGTTTGTACGGTGATAAAGGGCACTACTGCAAGTTCACCTATGAGACTTTCAAAATCCTGGTAACAACAAATCCAACATGGCGGCCAGACGAAGTTGAGACTTTTAAATAGACTTTTCTCGAGATTTAACTATCCAATCGCAATGAAACTTGGTTCAGCAAACGTTTATACACATTATAATGCACATACATCTAACTTAGTTCAATTGTTTACACAACCTCAAGATGGCGGCTGGGCAAAATATTTTCCCGGCATTCTATATCTCCGAAACTATTTCTGATATCCCCCTGAAATTTTGTACAGTGATACAGGGCACTACTACAAGTTTATATTTGTGCGTCTTAAAAACCTTAGAGTACAAAACGAACATGGCGGCCAAGCGAAATTGAAACATTTTAATAGACAAATCTCGCTATTTACCCATCTGAGCGGAGTGGAATATGGTACCATAGCGTATAGAAGAGAAAGTGACGTGACTAGTGGAGTTTGTATGGTCCAGCCGCTAGGCTGAGTGCGGACGGTATCAATAGCCTACCAGCAGTTGAATATGGTTGAATGTTACGTTTCAGTTATCAGCTTCCACTACGATGTATTAGACAAGATGACCCAAATATAAAATTCTCCACACCGAGTACATAAAACGCTGACATCCGTTGAGTTAATTATTTATTTATTTATCGTATGGCTTTTAGTGCCGGGAGTGTCCGAGGACATGTTCGGCTCGCCTGAGTCTGTAGCTGCTTCCAGCGGATACCCGCTGACATCCGTTGAGTTAATTATGAAACATTATTTTACGCCATACTGTAGGTTCATATAATACGGAAATAAAACATCCTGGCGGGGATCAAAATGTAACTGAATGTGTAAAAATCATAAGCTACAGACCATTCACAACTGAAAAAATACAGTACAAATAATATAATATACTATAATATAATGTAATATAATATAAACTCACCCATGTAACTTATAGCTGTCAGTTGTTCGAAACTTTGCAAGGCTTACGGGATGTTTTTGCAGACTTACTTGTTAGCAAATGACTGTTCTTTCCTAATTTCGTACGAAAGATAAAGCGGCACTTAATGAAATGATAAACGAGTTTCCAATAAGGTCCAGTTTATGTTCCATAATATATCCTAAATCACAGGGCCCTAAAACAATCTCATCAATGCTGTCCAAACACTCATAAAATATATCACCCCACAAATTTGAGAGGGTAGAGTAACAGATTTTAATTACTACGGACGGGTTAATGCCATGGACATGTCCCCCGAGTTCGCAGTTCTTTTCAACGATTACGGTACTCCGACTTGTAAAAAATGTTGTAGACACTGTCGGATGGGTGGGTTAGGTAAGTAAGGGTATTTATTGATCCAAAGTCAGGGTAAGTTGCAGCTGTTGTGTCTGACGGCCTTTCACTTTGAAGGGTTGTTGCACACTTCACACAGCTTTTTTAAAAGCTTTTTTTTAGCTTTTTCTTTTAGTAGCTTGACAATGCACCCTGTTAGATAGTAAACCAAGCGTTGTTTCGGATTGTCGTCTTCATAAGGAAGGGGAAGATCATTCTCCCAGTCCGTTATCGCCACTTTGCCTCTAATTTTGTTGTCCGCAGAAAACTTAACAGATTTGCTTTGTTCCTCGGTTTGCTTCACACATGATCGCATTTGATTAACGAATGACGTGAGACGTGGTTCTAACTTAAGTTCGCAGTTCCCGGACAGAGATATAGCCACATTAATTGGAACATACACACACTGTAACATATGCAAATGCAGAAAATCTACAATTGATGGGTGATCGTCACAATTTATGGACATTAAAATTCCGAATAGACGTTCCAAGGGGTCTTGATTGAATTTCCCAGTCAACACGTAACTAAAGCATTTGGACCATACATATTGAGCGACTTCTAAGGTACTCTTTATCGTGACTCTAAGAGATTCCATTATATTATTTGAGGCAAAATTTCTGAGCTAATGGTTTCATAAAGTCTATTAAATTAATGCCTTGTGCGAAGGGGCATCATTGTAGAGTGCGTTTGCTGGTATTCTGGATGTAAGTGCATCTGCTAGATTGTTCAAGTTTCTCGAGAATAATTCTGTATTCTAACTGCCGCTAAAAATGTAAAGGCTTCTTTCCTGAAGAGGGTGCTAGGAATTGCAAGAACGTCCCAGTCCAGGCTGGCATATGTCCTAACAAAAGAAACATACTACATCGAAGATCTCAGATTAAGACTACAACTGCCATCTACTAAGCATATGAAGAAACTCCTCGAGATAAGACACCAAAAGCAGAACGAAATCCCGCTCGAATTCTACGCTACAGAAGCAATGGTGGACATAAGATGGACAAACGAGAACCAGGAGATGAGACATGTGGTAACAAGATTCACCATTCACGGTTTCCACCACAATATCTGTAAAAATGTTGGTTGGTTGGTTCCTTAGTTTAGGGGCTGCGACAACGCGGTCATGTAGCCCCGTGTACTTTGGGTGGGTGTAGAATCAGTCTGATAACCGGTGTTAATTGTGATGACTGTATTAGTGTGTGTATCTGTTTTTTTTTTTAAATTCAAGTAGGGACTGCAACTTTGAATTTTCAAATAGTTCCTACTTTTGCCGCCAAGCGCCACCGTCAGCGACTACTAGGCCTAGTTCAGAACTAGCTACTAGACGCCTCCACAGTCGGCTCTTGGCAACGAACGTAGCAACCTAAGAGCGTTGTTTACATTCTTAACCTCTCCAATTTAGTTTCACACAGGTGTAATTAGTGGAAATATCTTTAACATGCCATAAATCTATGACATGGGACCGCCGGCTTTACTTCCCCTCCGAAGGAAGGCATACTGAGGGATTTTTAACGCTCTTACTTTTATCGTGGAAATCGCTTCTTGATAGAATACACTTGTCAGCACCAAGAAATACGGACTAAATACGGCAGCATTTCTGTGTTTCAAACTCGCGAGCGCTTATTAGAAAGTGACTCCAGCCAGCAACAGTCAACCGCTGCGCCGTCTGTCGGCGGGTGCAGCAACTACCCACACTAAAGATAGGGCAGATTCGGAGGTCAGCACACTTTCCCTTCTATACGCTATGATGGTACATTAAATGTTTATACATATTGTAATGGACTGGCATCTAATTTAGTTCAATTGTTTACATAACCTCAAGATGGCGGCTGTGCGAAATCTTAAAATTAAGATTTTATTTCTTGTGTCGTAATCATGCGATGGAAGTGAAAGTTTGAATAATGAACCTACGCAATTATTTTCCTTTAATGGTACATAACTCTATGGCTTATACATATAATCCAGCATGGCGACCATCCAAAATATTTAGATGGTTCGCAATATCTACGAATCTTTTACAGCAATCAAACTGAAATTCCTTATGTTCATAGAGACTATGGACATAAGTTCACGTATAGGACTTTCAATAACATGGTGAGCACTAATGCAACATGGAGGCGACGCGAAGTATAAATATTTAAATGGACGTTTCTCTTGATTTAACCATACGAGTGCAGTGAAAGTCGGTACGGTAAATGCTTAGGTTATACAAATGTCAATCCACTGGCATATAATTATTATCATAACCAGAAGATGATAGATAGATAGATAGATAGATTTTTATTAATTCCATTTGATCAAATACTCCACCAATGGTATCCTTACCTTGACGCGGTGGTGGAGCTTGCGTGGTCAAATTATCCTGAGAGCTATGCCGGTGGTAGCTTAGCTACTGGTAGGGTCTCCCAAGCCGGACAGGTCGAAGGTGATGATCCAGACTAAACGGGATACTCTGGCCCTCCAGGTTGGGGGTTGGACGTGGGGATAACAACCCCACACCATAAAAAAAGAACCTGTTACGAATCAAGGACAATTGCCTCGGAAGGACGGATTTAACAGAAGACAACCTCGGCCTGGATTACGGAAATGAGATTTGTATATTGCGACGTGGAATGTAAGAACGATGTTGAGACCAGGAAAGATGAATGAAATAGGAGAAGAGATAACTAAATTTAATTTAGACATTGTAGCGTTACAAGAGGTAAGATGGCAAGGACAAGGAAGGATAGATAAAAGGGAATATTCACTATTGTATAGTGGTCCAAATAGCAGAACAGGACAACATGGTACAGGATTTATGGTATCCAAGTCAGTAAGGAATAGTATTATGGAATATGAAGCCATAAATGAAAGATTTTGTAAATTGCGCATCAAAGGAAGATTCAGGAACATATCTATATTGTCAGTCTATGCACCAACTGAAGAGAAAGATGAGGATGAGAAGGAAGAGTTCTATGAACAATTGGAACAGATATGCGGTGAGATACAGAGATACGATACATTGATAATAATGGGTGACTTTAACGCAAAGATTGGGAAGGATCTATTGATGAGATGTGCAGGGGAACGTACACTACATGATGTTAGTAACCAGAATGGCACACTACTTGGGCATTTTGCCATCAGGAACAATATGGTGATCAAAGCACATGTTTCCCACATAAAAGAATACATCTAGGTACTTGGAAGTCCCCTGATTCTACAACCGTGAATCAAATAGACCATGTGTTAATCAATGCAAGATACTCTTCGTCAATTATAGATGTGCGGAGTTGTAGAGGACCAAATTGTGATTCAGATCACTATCTAGTCAAAGCAGTACTTAGAGAAAAGCTGGCTAAAACGAAAACAGAATCTGAAACCTGGAAGAACAGTATAAACGTTGAAAGACTAGGAGATGAAAGAATTAAGGAGGAATATCTGAGAGAAATACAAAAGAAATTAGAAGAAGAAAAAGAGAAAGATGATCTCAATGAAGAGTGTAAGAAAATAGAGGAAGTAGTTAAACTGGCTGCAGAAGAAATAATCGGAAAGAGGCAGCAAACCCGGAATGAATGGTTTGATCAAGAGTGTAGGGAAGCAATAGAAGAGAAGAATAGAGCAAGAGAAAAGATGATTTTGAGAGAAACAAGAAGCAACTGTAAACATTATAGGCAACTGAGGTTGAATGCCAACAAAGTATGTAGAAGAAAGAAAAAGGAACACATAGAAACAATTTATAGAAATAGAAGAATTAAACCAGGGAAGTGAAGTAAGAAAATTATATGCGGCAATTGGTAAAATGGGGAAAGGTTTCCAACCTAGGGAAAGAAGATGCAAGGATAGACAAGGGATGATACTGAATGATGAGCACAAAGTGTTAGATAGATGGTCTGAACACTTTAAGGAACTTCTAAGTGAAAGTGTAGAGCCAGAAATTGAACAACATATGCAACAAAACGAGAGACAAGAAGTAATTAGATCAGAATCAGAGAATGAGAATGCAAGTATTACGAGTCCTATAGAATCAGAGAATGAGAATGCAAGTGTTATGAGTCCTACAAGATTTGAAGTGGCAAATGTAATGAAGAAAATGAAAAACAACAAATCACCAGGGGAAGACAGTATAGTAGCAGAAATGATAAAATATGGAGGAGCGGCATTGGAAGATAGAATACATAAACTATTGGAAAGAATATGGGAAGAAGAGAACATGCCAGATGGATGGAGGGGAGGAATAATATGTCCTATATTTAAGAAAGGAGATAAACTAGCATGTGAGAATTACAGAGGAATTACTCTATTGAATGTTATTTACAAGATCCTATCAGGTATCCTGAAAGAAAGAATGAAGATATTTTCAGAAGAAATTCTGAGTGAATATCAGTGTGGTTTTAGACCCAACCGGAGTACAACGGATCAAATCTTTGTAATTAGGCAGATGATGGAAAAGTTTTATGAACATGGTATTGACCTCCACATGCTCTTTATAGATATTAAACAAGCTTTCGATAGTGTATGTAGAGAAAGACTATATGAATTACTAGGAGAAATGAGGATACCTGGAAAGATAATCCGGCTGATAAGGATGACTCTAGATAACACATGGGCACGAGTGAAAAATGGAAATAAGCTGAGTAAACCCTTTACAATTAATATGGGTGTAAAACAAGGAGATGGATTGTCTGCAGTACTCTTTAACCTTGCACTACATAAAGCAATCAGTAAAGTGGACCAGGGAGACACTATTTTTAACAAATCAAGTCAGATCTGTGCTTATGCAGATGATGTAGTGATCATAGCAAGAGAGAAGCGTACACTGAAAAGAGTATATTTAGAATTAGAGAAAGAGGCTACAAATATTGGGTTATTAGTGAATGAGAGTAAAACTAAGAGCATGGTAATGTCCACATCTAACACAAGAAGAGCCCCGCATGATATTAAAATAGGCGATAAGACATTTGAGGGTGTGACACAATTTAAGTATCAAGGAGTACTTATTAACAACCAGTGTGATATGACAAACTGTATTAAAGATCGATTACAGGCTGGAAACAGAGCATACTATCCAAACATCAAGATGCTCAGGAATCAACTTATATCGCGAACAACCAAAATGAAGATACTGTATATAAGACAATGATAAGACCAGTAGTGACCTATGGCTCTGAAGCTTGGACATTAACTATGGATGATGAGAATACTGGAAGTGTTTTGAAAGGAAAATACTGCGAAGAATATATGGCCCTGTTAGAGAGGAAGATGGATGGAGAATACGATATAACCATGAACTAAACGAATTGATTGGAAAACAAGATATCGTAAAGTTTATAAAGGCACAGAGAATCCAATGGTTGGGACATATAGAGAGGATGCCGGAGAGCCAGATGCCCAAGAGAATGTTGAAAGGGAGGCTATTCTCCAGGAGGAGGAAAGGACGTCCTAAAAAGAGATGGTTGGATGGTGTGACTGCAGACCTCGTCGCAATGGGAGTGAGAGGATGGAGGAGCAAGGCAATGGATAGACCAACATGGAGAGCGGTTGTCCAAGAGGCCAAAACCCACCCCGGGTTGTAGCGCCATGGAGTAAGTAAGTATTTGATCAAATACATGCATTCAATACATTTTTGATATAGGACACGTCAGAATTTACATCTATAAAATAAAAGAACTAACAGGTATATATTACTAATATTATAACTATTTATAACTTATTATAATAGCAAATCTTAATAGATACAATCTTATTGCACAACTATTTACACCTCACTCTATTATCATAATATGAAAACTTAATTCTATAAATACCACAACATACAGCTAGGTATTACAATTAAATTAAAAAAAAGTAAAATATAATTATAGATTCCATCGCTCCTATACGCTAAGATATTCAACTACTAAGTAAAAACAATGGCACTGCAGATAAGCTTTCAACATTCTATCAAAGGTTTTTTTTTTTAATTTTTTATGGCAGCTGTGCGAACTTTAATAATCTCGTTTTTACTTCTTGTGTAATAATCATGTGATTGAAATTTGCACAATAATCTTCATGTAATAGTACTTAACTCTAAGACCTACATATATAAAAATCCAACATAGCGAACACCCAAAATATTACACGGTTCTCAATATCTACGAATCTATTACAATCAAAACTGAAATTTTGTATGTTGAGAGATGCAATTAACATAAGTAGGATATATGAAAATAGGCTTTAGTTCTTCACGGAACTACTTGTTGTTAATGGGATACCGTAGTCATTTCTAAGGTTTGCGACATTAAAATAAATATTTATTTTTCGGGTGCTTAATGCTTTAATATTTATCAGTAACACTTACCACACGTACTAAGTTTTATGACGAGTTTTCTTGTATTTAGTTTTTGGACAGAGAATGTCGGTGGGTGTCACTGTACGTTTGGCGGTGTTTTGTACAGTAATTTGTCTTGAAGATTTGGATCGATTTGGAGCGAAACATGTCATCCCGTAGTTTTCTTATTCTTCTTCTTCTTCTCCTTCAATAGTCCGTAACATCTTAATCTTATGTAATTAATTTTAGGTCATTTTTCACATAGGCCTATTCCAGTAATTGGAATGTATTATGTCTTGACCGACTGAGCGTTACAATATTAATTAAGTATGAGAAAAGAAATAGGATCGAGGTGTAGGAAAGCCAATGCACTGAGTTTTCAGATGCGATATACCATCTCTGTCTATAATTCTCAAGCCGTGCTGTTGGTAGAATTGGCAACATAGGATGTGGGCTCTAAGTTGTATAAACACTTAAGAACACATGCTAAATTTTTCCACCCATAAATATCGTTTATTTTGATATGACAGCATCTAAAAGCAGTTCGTAATAACTATTTCAACACCCGTGAAATTCCTCGTGGTAAATTAGACCTGCTGAACGTTGTAGAAGTGAGTATTTTCCGTATTAAGTCGTATGTACAACCAATGCCTGGTAATGGATTTAACCAACAAATTCTTCACTAATATTTCAGATACCTGTAAAGTGTTGTGTGCCTGGCTGTAAGTCAAATTATGGCAACACTATTAAAATAACTGGTTAAACAGGGCGCTTGAGAATGTTCTCCGCAGTGGGTACGTGTAGCTGTGAGTGGTTGAGTCATGAGTTTTAGTTGCCAGCACTGCACTGTGTCCTTCAAAGCGGGACTTCCCTGTGTGCGTTGTCGGTGTGCATCGCGATAAGGGCGCGAGCCTGCATGTCTTCAGTGTGTATTACAGTCAGCGAGCGTTCAGATAGATTATTATTGGAAGAGTGCAACAGTATACAGGCGGTAATGTTTACTAATGAAGAGAGAGTTTTTTTTTGGTGGAATACGTTTTTTGCGAAGGCGATCGGTGTACAGAAAATGTAAAATTAAGATTTCAGGCGCGGTTTCCTAATTCAAAGTGTCCAAACCGTGATACCGTTCGGGATTTGGTAAGTAAATTTCGTGTGACTGGCTCAGTTCACGAAGTACCGGGAACAGGCAGGCTTACGCTTTTAACAGACGAAAAACTTGATGAAATCTCCGATATGATGCTGCGTAGTCCAAGTAAATCAACACGAAAATTAGCTCAACAAACAGGAATCTCTAAGTCGACCGCACATAAAGCTGTAGGAGACAAGCTTCAGTTGTTCCCTTATAAAGTTACCGTGGTTCATGAATTAAAACAAACTGATTACGGAAAACGAGTGATGTACTGTGAATGGTTCCAGCATCTGTTATGAATAGCTGTGGTGAGTACAAAGTTTACTATTTATTTGTTACAAGGATGATAGACTCGCCCTTAGCTAGCTTGTAAACTGTTGCCTCAGTAATTGAATGGACAGGGTTGGAAGAAATTAAAACGTAAATACACTGTTAGTGGGCGATGTTTTGAAGAGAGACATATGCTCTCCCGGACTTTTTTGTAGAAATTTTCATGCTGAACCATTCTCACACTCATAGTATTTAGATATTTGCCCAGCGTAAGCTTACAAAGCGCTCGGATGCCAGTTTTTTTTATCGACTTTCGCACTAAAATCGTTACTGCTCGGCTTCCTTTGATCATAAATAAATTACTTTCTACAGAAATTATCCTCGATATATCCTTTACAGAATGGTGAAAACCGCATCAAAATCCATCCAGTGGTTCTCGAGTTTACCCGTAACATCCAAGAATCGGGGACTTAGTTTTATACTAAGTAGAGATGATGCAAGCGGCAGCCGTGCTACCAACGTAACTGCTGTAGCTGACTCTCGCAGACGCTTGTAGGCGCTGTGGAGAACATTCCCGGACTCACTCTAGTACTACGTTTTGAACACTTACAGCGAGGTGGACTTTCAGTGCCTAGTAATTTAGTTTTGATACATATCTTCATGTGGCCTCTATATTCCAGAAGATTATGAACTATACTCAGTTGGAAAGTGCCCATTAGAAAGCTACCTAATTTTAAATTAAGTAAGCAGTGGAGCATTATCGTTAGACATTCAACATTAAGCTTGGATGCCTAGTGCATCTGTGGATAAAAAGTGAAGAATTTATTATCAAAGGCAGTCTCTAAGTTTGTAAGAATAGTCTTAAATAATTTTTCTGAGCGCGTGAATGATGGCGTGAGCGTAGCAGCTAAAAGAGCAAATCTCAGACATTGAGACATTGTAGTACAGTACAGTATTATTACCTTATTGGGAATTGACAGTATGTATAGCAGGATAATATTTATCCTCTATTTGTGATATTTATGTGTAGATTTAACGGGCGGTGTGTTTTGTTGTATTTTCGTAAACATTTCGCTTCAAAATGTATGTGTTTACGAAGTGTTAGCAATTACCATGTGCTTGCACTTGGCCTACCAGATGACAGATAAGTGGCGTTGCCAAACGTAACAACACGGCTTGAGAATTGTAGACGGTGATGGATATACCGTATTCTGCAACAAAGAAGTTAGTGCAGTGACGAAATTTTCCCCACATCGCTCAGTATTTTGACCGGTCTTGCTGTATGGAAGTGAGAGCTGGGTATAATAATAATAATAATAATAATAATAATGCATTTTATTAATCCCTTAACGAGTCAAGGACTCATATACAAAGGAATCGTACAGTTTTATCTTGTTGGCGACAAATTACAATTCAATGTTTAGTTGACAAGTTTTCAGTATGAAAATATATACAACATTTTGTAGCTTTCATAAGTTTTTGTACACAATGTAGTCTTCTTTTGTCTTCTCAGATTTTGGAATTTCTTAAACTGACATTTTATAATCATTCCACATAAACTGTTTTAGCCTCCTTTTAAAGATTGGTAGGCTAGGTGCAATTTTTATATTTTCTGGTAGTCTATTGAACTTTACAAATGCACTATACTTAATGCTATTACTGCCATATTGTTTGGAATTGATATGGAAAAGTGATATGTCATCTGCATGTCTAGTTTTGTAAGCGTGTAAATCAGATTGTTTAGTGAAGTTTAAATTTGTGTGGTTACCTTTGTGTAGGATTTGGTACATCACGAATGATTGTTGGACAATGGCAGGAGGGTGCTCGTAATGAAGATTTAAAGGCTAAGCTAGAAATGAACACACTAAAGCTCGAGTCAGCCGGGAAGGCGATGCGCAGAACACAACGCTACCATTACGTCATGCCTCACGTCTATCCCACCAATCACAGTTAATCTGTCTTGAGAATCTGAACTAGTGTGTTGTCAGGAAAGCAAAGTGATTATATCGTAATATTTATTTATTAAGGATAAGTGCGCACAATGTGCATTACATTAATTATTTACAAAATTCTGTAAGCGTTGACAACCTTTTACTACACACGAGAGCGTGGTAAGTATCGCATGACTTTTGACACAATTTACAAATGCACTTTGGTCTGGGCACATGGAACACCTCAGTCTCACAAATCCTGTGGTGAAAACCGTGCACCGCGAATCGGGTCACTGTGTGTCTCAAATCATAGGCAGTGCCTTTCCATTCTGTTGACGTCATGGCCGTAGTGGAGTAGAAATCAATTGGGATCTCCTTCTTTTTTGCAAGTAGTTCTTGTAGCAAATCGTTGTATTGTCTTGTGGATGGTAGTTGGTGAAACAGTCGGAGTTCTTCTTTAAAGAAAGGTTCCCCCGCTAGTTCATACGCCAGTCTCGATGGGGTGAATTTTGACAAACAAAGCAGTCTTTTTAAGAATAAGGCTTTCACTTTCTCTAAGTCTTTCAGGTTATTTTTGCTTAAATTAACCCATATTATATCCAATCCATACGTTGCAATTGGTGTAACTTTTGCTTTAAAGAGTCTCAGTGCCGATTGCAGGGACATATCCCTGAGATGACTAATGTCGTTCATTGATCTGACAGCACAGATCATTTTATCTTTGATGTGTAAATAATTTCCCTTGTATTTGCAAAGTAATTCCTAGATATTTGTAATGACTGGTTTGAAGCAAAGGTTCATCTCTGAGGTAAAGAATGTCATCTTTGGCAGTTCTTCCGCCCTTTCTGAATATCATTGCTACCGTTTTCTGAAGGTTTATTTCAAGATCGTTGTTTTGGGCCCATATTGCAAGTTGATTCAAGCTGTCTTGTAGCTCTTCTCTTGACGACGAGGTCAGAACCATATCATCGGCATATACGATGATTTTGACTTTCTGGGAACGTAAGAGACATACCACATCTGCAGTCGCGACATTAAATAGAAGAGGACTTAGAGGGTCACCCTGAAGTACTCCCATTGTTTGATCGATTGGATTAGATATAGTTAATTCCGTTATCTATTTCTACCTGGTTGTTATGTAGAATATCCATAATCAATCTGGTGATGTAGTGGTGCTCCAGACCAATCATTTTGGTGAGTTTCTTTACTAGTATTCTTCTATTAATGCGGTCGAAGGCCTTAGAGAAGTCTATGAAGACTGCATATACTTTCTGTTTTGGAAACCTTAAAGTGTCCTGTGTTATGTCGAGCAAGTAATTGACAGCTTGCAGTGACGATCTCTGCTTGCGGAAGCCAAACTACTCTTCCGGAATTTTATCGTCTATCAGTTGTGTCAGTGTTGTTGTGAGTATTTTCATCATAAGTTTGAAGAGAGTATCTTCCAATGCAATGCCTCTATATGCATTAGGATCACTGGAGTCACCTTTCCCTTTATACAGCATTTTTATTCTGGATCGTCTCCATGAGTCTGGCATCCTTCCCTGACGTAAGCATTCGTTCATAAGATCGGTCCACGTTCCTATGAGCATTGGTGCGGCTTCTTTAAGATGTTCATTATAAATCGAGTCTGGCCCACATGCCTTTCTATCTTTACTGCTTTTTATTGCAAGTGAAAGTTCCCCTACTGTGATGGGATCGAAAGCACTTGTGTGAGGGTCAGTATCTGGTCTGGTGTCTTTTTCTTGCAAAACGTGACCAAGGTGTTGTTCCCATGTTCCCATGTTTCAATTGGTATGTAGGAAATTTCGGTTGTATAGGTTTCAGTGCTCTGAAGGGATCCTGTTCAATTTCTTCAATTAGTATTTTCTCCTTCTTTTCTAAAAATACTTTCTTAGCCTTTTTGATGATGATTTTACAGTGTTTCCGTAGATCTGCATATGTCTTCAGTGTTGTTTCCGTTTCCTGCTTTCTCACAGCGTGAAGAGCATTGATTGTTCGTTTCCTTATTTGAAAGCATTCTTCATTAAACCATGGCTTGGCTTTCCTTGGTCTTTCTTTAACTGAAAGCACAGAATTCCGCATGGAATTCTCTGAATTCCATAGTGCTTCATCAATGTTTCCTGCAATTATGTTATCATGTATGTCTGAGACCCTAATTGTTTGCAATTTGGTGAGATCCAATTTCCTCGATACTTTGCTTTTGCTTCTTAGCGAAGGAGTTATCTGTATTCCCTGGTAGAGAACTGTGGCAATGGGTAGGTGTTTTCTTACGGTGACATTGTCAATTGCACGCTGTTGGAGAACGGTGAAACCCTTATTAATGAATACGAGGTCAATTGTACTTGACCCATTTTGACATATGTATGTTTTTGTTTCTTTATTGTTAGTCAGTGTTAGGCCTTCTTGTTCCATGCAATGCAGAAGTGTGGACGTCTTACGAGAAGGTACATCAATGCGACAGTTGAAGTCACCAGCTACTATTAGCGCATCATTCCTCGCTACATGACTTAACGCTACAGTTAGATCGTCTATTAAATCTTCTTCTCGAAAATCTGGTTGAAAGTACACACAAATTATGTATAAAATTGGTGTCTTCACGATTAGTATGTTGTTAGTCCGGTGCTTCACTGTAAAAGGGGATAGGCTGGATTTCAGCAGACAAGAGATACCTCCTTTAGGCCTTCCAATGTTACTTTTGATGGCGGTATTATGGATGCAGTAAAAATCTTTTGCTCCCCAGTCTTCTGTAAGAAAAGTCTCTGTTAACAGTACTATGTCATAATCATCAAAAATATTATTTGGAGCTAGTTGTAACGCGTTCTTTATACCTTCAATGTTCCATAGAATAATCCTTAATTTATGTTGCCTTTCTGCTATATTATTACTAGAAGTTCTAATATTTAAAGATCCAGTGGAAGCGATTGTATACATTTTGAGTGCTATGGAAACAGAGGGAAGTAAACGACATGTTGTGCACAAGCAAGCCCGAGAAATAGTTAACAAAGTGCACGAATACTTTACAAGTGTAAAGCAGCGTGAAAGAGATGGGCTCTACATTATAGATGAAACTGTTCGTATGGGCCGACTCAGATGGTGGGGTTATGTGATGAGAATGGAGGAAGAGAGATGACCTAAGAGATTAATGAGTTCGGCTGTCGAGTGTGAATGTAGCCTATGTATGTAATAATAATACAATTTACCTGTGTGTGTGTCGCTCTACTGCTTTAATGCCCTTTATATTTGTGACAAGTAGACTGCTGTACACTTTTGCCAACATAAATTTATTTGCTGCTTCTTTTTGAGCATTGAATCATAATAAGGAAGTAAGTACCGGTACTTACAGTTCTAATTTTCACCTGACTCTTGCCTAGTTGTTGAATGAAATAAAGGTCTATTCTATAATGCATGGTGGGTTATTTTTAATTTGTTATGTTTTCATGTGGTGAAGGAAAAGGCGGGAATTATTGTACTAAGGCGGTCAACGTCATCTTCTTATTTTGAGGTTTATTCTGATTTTTGTCGCGGTTTGCGCTTTTTCGAGTATTTTAGAAAGTCTGTGTGTTGTTCAATATCATGTCAATCCTAATCCCAAACGAAAGAAATCAGCATTGCAGGGGCCAAATTCAGGTTAGTGATATTGGTTTCTGGCATGTATTCAAAACTAGGGCCTTGGGTTGTTGATCTCCTTGTAATGAACGGCACTTCTACTGTTTGTGTTAACTTTGAGGAACAAGTGGTTGGTTCTCACGCCTTGAGGGCATTATTTGAATCAACTGTACTGTAATTTATTATATAATTCGAATGTTATTAAAAAAAAAGTGGTTATAAGCTTTAGTGTTGATTTGTGATGAGTTTATTACGTGTTTTGGAAAAACCGTGGACGTAGGCCTGGAGTTTTGTTTCTTGCTAAGTTGCAATGGAAAATTACGACGAAGATTTAAATGAAAACCCCTTTTTCCAAGTACTGCAGTCAGAACATGCAGAACTCTTCCAGAAAGCGACAGTGGAAGGATGGGTTATTTGCATTCCGCGTCTAGGTTCCGTTCCGAAATATGCATTGACACACGAAGACTTCTTTAGTCATATTTTAATTCCTAGTGATGAACTTCCAGAAAGCCACTTCAGGACTCTCAATGATAGAGAAGTGCGTATTTGTAATAGAGTTATTACTGTTGAAGAGCAAGATATATCAGCACCGTACAGCACCCATATCTTGTTTGAAGAAACTTACTACACGGATGACGTACGATATAAAGTATTATGCGTTGAGAATCCGCTTGAACAGCAGTTACATGTAGGTTCTGTTCAAGGCGATTCCGCCGGTTATGTAACTTTACATACTCTAAGGGAATGTATAGATTTATTATGGTCTGAAAGTGGTGGAAGAGAAATTCTGGAGAAGATGGATGAACTAGTCCACGACTTCTTGCTCACCAATGATAATCTTGAATTTGAACCACTTGGCGTGCAGAAAGATTTAGTTGGGAAATTATACACTCAGTGTCTTCAAGCAGCCTTACGGGATGCTCGGTTGAGAGACAGAGCAAGTAAAAATAAACATTTGCTTGAAAATGTGAAGTTATCTGTTGAAACTTATGTGCATCATATAATTTACAAAAAGCTTATTAAAGGCATTACAGGTTGTACAGCTTATGAAGATGCACAGCTTAACAAGATAATAAGAAACCTTTCTGACGTTCAGCTTCGAGATTTGGGTGTCCGTGCTGATTTGTATGACACCGTTCCCTGGGCCAAGCAAGAGTTGGCTCGAGTTGATGGTTATGGTACTGTTCTTGGAAAAATTGGTTGTTTGAAAAGAATGGTAGCCTCTATTTCAAAACAAAACTCTGTTGATGGTAGTGGAATTCAGAATGGCTTAAGCAATGCAATTGCTGCAGATGATCTTCTTCCCATGATTGTGTTCTTGGTTATAAAAGCTGGTCTTCCAAATTGGATTGCACATTTGACTTACATGAAGCAGTTCCATTTTTCTGTATCATCCATGTGCCAAGTTGATGAAGATAGTTTTCTTGTCACTTCCCTTGAAGCAGCCATCGAACATATTAAATCTGGTATTCTTCTTGGACCTTCGGATCCTGAAGCTCAAATAATCCATGATAGTGAGTTTACTAATGAAAGTACAGTTTTTTTAACAAAGGAGGATGAGTCTGAAGTGCAGGCTGATGGTATGACTGGTGTAGCATATTTTTTTGAGCAAGTACGTTTATGCAATGTGGAAATGGTTAAAGCCATCCTAGAAAGAAAGGTAAACAATGGCATAGGAGAAAAGTCTTCAGTTTCAAATGGTGATTGTGATTCAAGTATTCCTCCCACTCTTTGCCATCCATTGTGTTCCTGTGATAAGTGTGAGAGTGTTCTTTCAAAACGTATGTGTGATACAACTCCTACAATTCATTCTTGTGATGATCATGGATTTACCGCTCTGCATGTTTCTTGCATGTATGGCCGGCCAGTAATGGTAGACGTGCTCATAAGTTATGGCTCTAATGTTGATGCCACTGATTATCGTGGTTCTACTCCACTCCACTATGCTGCTGCAAAAGGGCATCAAAATGCTCTACTACTTTTATTACATTCAGGAGCTACTATTCATGTTTTGGATAATGAAGGAAATACCCCACTACATTTTGCTGCCAATAATGGCCATGAAGGTTGTGTTAAAGCGTTGCTGTATTTTGCTGAACATGTTGGAATAAGAATGAATATTAATTGTGTGAACTCCTGTGGCGATAGTCCATTACATCGTGCAGCTCGTTGGGGCTATGAAGGTATTGTGCAGATATTGCTTGAATATGGAGCATATGCAGCATTAGAGAACAAACGTCATGTTACCCCAATGGATTGTGCTCATAGTCTTCATATTTCTCGATTATTAGTTAAGGCTCTCAAAACGGTTCCTTCACCGAATCTCCTAAATGGTTCCTGTGGTAGAGGCTATAATACTCAGATAAAAAATCAGGAGATTGCTGTAGCAGCAGCTACAAAACCTCCTCTTGACTTCTCTGAGGAATGTAACACATCTGCTTCATCCAATAGCAGTTTGTCTAGAGATGGGGAGATTGGAGTTCGTCCCCAGACAACTGTTCAAATGAAACAAGTGGAAAAACTTTTAAGAGCTATAGCATTTGGTGATGTTCACTTGGCTTGCTATTATCTTGGATTAGATGGTCCTGTTGTTGCTGGTATGGATCTGATGGTTTCATCACAGGAAGGTCGAGTTCAATGTCATCCACTGTGTACATGTGATAAATGTAAACCACAGAATAATTCGGAAGAAAGTGGGGAAGAAATAGATGAAAAGAGGGAACTTCTCAATGTGAACGTGTGCAACCTGGAAGGCTTCACACCTTTACATGTAGCAGCTTTACATGGCCGCACAGACATTGTGAGACTTCTGTTGGATGCTGGAGCAAAGTCTAATGTTTGCACTCGCTCTAAGGGTACAACACCTTTACATCTTGCTTGCCAGAATCAGCGAGTGCAGGTTGTACAGTTGCTGCTTCAATCTGGCGAGTGCGATCTTGATGTTCAAGACCTGCGTGGGAATACAGCCCTTCACTATGCATGTTATACGGGAAGTATTAGACTTGTTGAACTTCTCTTGAAACATGAACCCATGTTACATCTTAAAAATGCCAGTGGTAAAACTCCCCTTGAAGAAGCTAAAGAAAAGATGTCGTGGACCCTTGTTCGTCTACTCAATGGAGGAAAGTCTATGACTCTTACAATAGAACAAAATGGTTAGATTACCCATTTAAAGAACATTTAGTAGGGGTTTGAAAAAAACATTTTAGGTAGATATTTGTTCAGTTCTTTAATTGGAAAATGAATAGGCTTCTATAGATAGTACAAGTTGTCATACAGTCTGGTCAATTGTCAGTATGTTTTGCAATGAGGTTGTGATATTGGTGATTATTATTATTATTAGGCTATAATTATTATTATCATTATTAGCATCAACAATTTGTTTGATTAAGGGGTACCCTGGCAGTATGATAATACTTGTTTCTGTAGAAACGTAGGCTGGATCTAATTTTATGCTTGTAAGTCATGTGCAGAGATGTCATCCATAACGGATTGAGTAGGCCTAACACTGGAGGAGACCAAATCCGGAAGGAAGAAATTCTTCATCATCATCATCATCATCATTTCCCCTTATCCAGCTCCTGCCGGGTCGGGGTATTTATGGCACTTCTCCACTTTCCTCTTTCCTTCCACCATTCTTCTTGGAAGGAAGAAATTCTTAAACTACTGAAATGAGCCAAAATACCTGTGGTAAAGGTCGGGAAAAAATCTAGAGTTGATGTAGGAATAGATGTTTACTCCTCCACTGACTATTACCCACCTGCCATCCCCTTTTCAGATCACGACTTATATAGATAAAATTCCAACCGAGTCTGCCTTTATAGTAGCTAAAATTGCCATCCAATATTCCACCTAGTGAATACCGGTACTTATAATTTTAAAAATTAAGTTTACAATTGTTTCGAGTTCAATTGACCAGTCTTCAGCACTTGCACAAATTACATAACACTAAGACATGCTCATTGTATAATATACAAGGTGTCATTTATGTACTTGAGTACCCTTAAGGGGCGTGTAGGGGATCGGTAAAGGATCTATTTGAGATAGGGAACCTGGGGTCGGAATGGCCTCCTAACCCCAGAAAACAGGTTTGTTTCAGGCCCTCCGTCCCTGTAAAGTAGGGAAGCGTGCCATGTGTTACTCTGAGGTCAGGCACTCCTTCGCTGTCAACGGTCTGGGCGCGATCACTGCTCAACGCTGCGTTAGCCGAGAGCTACATTCCTCTTGCCAATCGATAGTTCCGCGTGGTGTATTTTGTATCCCAAATGTTGGCAACAGTGAATGACGTCAATGTGTGCGCCTGAGGAACAGTTGAAGAGACCTAGTGCACCTTGGAAACATGGCAGCTGTCTTTGAATGAGCAAGAAATAAAAACATTTCTTTACGTAATATAACAAATATTTCTGATGCAGTAGTGATAATTGACAGTAATTACAATTCCTAAAGACTCTCAGAAAGGTATGACAATTATATAGAACGTGTAAAAGCCCAGATTTGGTCTTCTTGAGAATTAATATGGATTGTTCATAATAATTATAATTTCCCTTGCCTCATTAGTTAGCCTACCAAGAAAAAATGGCCATTTTTTAAACCCTTACTAGTTTCTTATATGGCCTGTTGCCATATCTTGATGAATACAGTATTTTTGAATTTGCCTGTTCGTTGGCACAGGCTAGAGTAAAATGTGGCTTTTTACCATTGTCTTGTCTCATTCATGACTGTGATTATATGGAAGCTACTGAGGTGTGAGTGGTGCTGAGAAAAGGCATTAGAGGCACAGTCAGTGCCTGTGGATGCTGTGTAATGTTCTACTCAGTAAGGAAAGCAGTGGCAAACTACCTTACTCCTCGCCTTGCCTAGTATACCTCGTTATAGCACTGCCTTGTGATTTTGCAAGTTTGTACCCACATAACCTATGGTGTAGCTTTTTGAGGTTCCAATCTGCCTCTGGGTTGAGTACCCAACAGAAAAGTTTTTGGTCGATAATTCCGTTACATAACTGTATGCTCAAATCGTGCACCACGACTGCGATGGCGAACTGCAGCAAGCCCAGAGATAGCGGCCATCGTGAGTGGTTTCTCCCTGGGGTTTCCCCACACTCCTTCAAGTAAATGCTTGAATGGTACCTTAAGTCCTGGGGCACTTACCCTACCCCAATCTCTTATCAGAATGATTACAGTTACACTAAGTTATTACATTTCACATAAATTTAAGTTATCAGATACATACCCAAGTATACAGGGCTGATGCCGAAGATGTCCCAAGCTCCTAAGATGAATTAACATCACAATTCAGATAACACTGAGTTTTGCCATGCAAGTTATAAAATTCTTGTTTAATCATTTAACATAGATTTGTTACCCCCTTTCCACTGCTGACTGGATAAAAAAATGGACTTTCTCGGTGGTTGGCATCACTGCATTAAAAAAAATATCAAATTTTGTATATATTGTAGTGTACCTGAATGTTACGTGGGAAGTTTTTATTCATTGTTCATAATACAATTTAATTGATTTATCCGGAAACTCTGTCTACTATCCTCTTAAATTTTCGCTTATTTCCCATAGCTGTCATAGCAGACATTTAACAAATGTACCGTCAAGTTTTAATTCAATCCGAACAGCAAGATCTCCAAAGAATCTTATGGCGTGACGAAACTAGTAAACCCATTAAAATATTTCGCTTTAAAACAGTCACGTATGGTCTTAAACCTTCCGCTTTCCTAGCCATTCGTTCCCTACATATGCTAGCCTCTCAAGATGGTCATTTATTTAATGCTAAAGTTCCAGAAGCATTAACTACATCTTTTTACGTTGACGATTACCTCCAATCCTTTCAGACTCTTGAAGAAGCTTCTCTCATATCGCTAGAACTGAAGGCATTGTTAAAGAATGGAGGATTCCCACTTCATAAGTGGAATTCCAATTCCCCTGAGTTCCTTGCTCAATTTCCCCTCTTCTGTCGAAATCAGTGGAGATTCTGAATCCATAAAAACGCTAGGAGTACACTGGTGCACTCGCACTGATACTCTCATCTACAAAGTCTCGCTTTCCGAAGAGCTCCCTAACACAAAAAGGCAAATTTTATCTGAAATCGCAAACATTTTCGATCCGCTTCAATTCCTTGCTCCAGTTATTATCGCCAAGCTTATCATGCAAGAGCTATGGTCTCTTAAATGTGATTGGGACGATGTCGTTCCCTCCTTTTTCCTCAATAGATGGCTGTCTTTTCGACATAGTGTACTTGATCTTTCTTTTATTGAAATTCCTAGAAATTTAATTAACGCTCCTCCTGATACATCTTTCTTTCTTCATGTTTTTGCCGACAGCTCCGAGAAAGCTTACGGTTGCTGAGCATATTTGGTTTATCACAATTCTCTAAACGAATCTTCGCTTTCAAATCTTATTTGCGCTAAATCTAAAGTTGCTCCTCTTAAAACTATCACTTTGCCTAGGCTCGAATTGTGTGCTGCACTCGTGGCCGCAGAACTTGCTAAGAAACTTCAGAAAGTCTTAAAAATTGAATTTTCGCAAACCTATCTATGGAGCGACTCCATGATTACTCTTTCTTGGATTGCCAAAAGCCCCACCCACTGGCAAACCTTCGTTGCAAATAGAGTTTCTAAAATTCAAACCCTTTCTTCGGGATGTCAATGGAGACATGTGCCTAGCGCTGATAACTCCGCTGACATCATCTCCCGTGGTTGCTTACCCTCTCAATTGGCAGCATCTCAATCCTCAAACTTTTGTAGTCTTATTCCCGCACACGTTCCGGGCTTGTCTCCGTGCCATAGTCGCTAGCGTGTTGGCGTTGTACGTTACTACATCTCCCAAGAGCACAGCAGTAGTAGCCCCCTCCACTACCTTCCTTCTCCTCCTTTCCTCCCTTGGGTTCGCACAGGTTTGCGCCATCGGGTATTAACGACAGTGTATGTCGGTAGTTTCCACATAATCGCAGCCATGAATGTGACTGAGATATTGGTGAAATGCCACATTTTACTCTAGCCTATATCAATAGACAAATAGGCAAAAGCAACAAAAATTGGTCTCCGTATTTCTAGTTGCTCAAAGAATGGGCACACTCTTGGTAACAGTTGTCTTAAGTTCCAACGGCGGGGTTACAGGAAGACCATTGCTGTGTTCCCTTGAGTTTAAGTTTAGGCTCTGGGTTTGAGAACTAAACAAGAAAGAGAGATTGCAGTTACCAAGACTGTGCTCGTTCCTAAATTGACTTTACAGTGTACTTCTACAGTTGAGTATATATAATCGGATGAAAAAAATCTTAATTGGGATAGGTAATGCAAATTGTGGAATGAGAGAGTAAAAGAAGCTGTGGGAAGGAAGAACAAGGCTTTCAGAGTGTGGTTCCAGGAAAGAACTGATCTGGCAAGGGAAGATTATAAGATAAAGAAGAAAGAAGCAAACAAGATTGTCGCAGAGGAGAGGAAGAAGTGGATGGTAAAGTGGACCGAGATGATGGAGGAAGACAGCAGAGGAAATAAGAAAGTACTTTATGGGATGGTCAAAAGTAAGAGAAGAGGTCTGCGAGAGGATGTGGTAATGATGGACAAAAACGGAAATGAGGTACACAACAAAGAGACACTCAAGACAGTGTGGAAAGAGTACTTTGAGGATTTGCTGAATCCAAATGGTCATAGGGAGGAAGACAATGTATTGGAAGATGGAGAAGACAACACAGGAATGGAAAAGGACCTGACTTGGAGAGAACTGGAAATGGCTATAGACAAGATGAAAGGAGGAAGGGCACCAGGTGTGGATGAAGTGAGTGTTGGAATGGTGAAGGCAGCAGGGGAGGTTGGGAAACAGTGGCTGTACCGTGTGATGAGGGTGATATGGAAGGAGAAAAAGACCCCAGAAGATTGGAAGAAAGGATTAATTGTCCCAATATTTAAGAAAGGAAGCAGAAAGGAGTGCAGAAATTACAGGGGAGTCACACTCATACCTCACTGTGCCAAGATATATGAAAAGATATTAGAAAGTAGAATACGAGCCAAAGTGGAGAGAAAATTGAGAGAGGAGCAGTATGGATTCAGACCTGGGAGATCAACAGTGGATCTCATATTTTCAGTGAGACAGCTCCAGGAACACCACTACGAATTTGGAGAGGATCTGTTGATGGCCTTCCTGGACATCGAAAAGGCCTATGATAGTGTGTGTAGGGAGAAGGTTTGGAAAGCAATGGAAAACATGGGAGTGGAAAAAAGAGACTGTAGGCAGAGTGAAGGAGATGTATTGTGGAAGTGTGAGTTGTGTGAAAGTTGGAGGGGAAAGAACAGACTGGTTCAGACAAATGAGTGGCCTGAAACAGGGTAGTGCGCTGTCACCCCTTCTCTTTATTGTGGTTATGGATGAGGTAATGACACGGATAGCAGGAAAGATAGGAGAAGATAAGATGAAAGCAATGGTGTTTGCAGATGATCTCATGGTCTGGGGAAACAAGGAGGAGGAAATTCAGGAGCAACTGAAGGCTTGGGAAGAAACAGTGCTAGAGTACGGATGGAAGTTCAACATTAGTAAATGTGAGATCCTGTTAACGACCAGGAAAAAGGACAGACCAATGAGTGGGATAACACTTGCAGGTGGACAGCTGAAGAAGGTGGAAAGTCTCAAGTACTTGGGAAGTATAGTGGAGGAAAATGGGAGAAATGACAAAGAGATTACGGAACGTGGCAGACAGGCAGAAGCATTTCTGAGAAGCATTAGGAGCTTAGTGTGGAATAAAGATGTCCCACAAAAAAGCAAGGGAGTGTTATACAGAAGCTACTATATCCCGATACTGACCTATGCTTCAGAAACATGGACAATGAAGAAAAGAGACATAAGCAGAATACAGGCAGGTGAAATGAAGTTCCTGCGAAGTAGGATCGGAGTAACAAGAAGAGACAGGGTGAGGAATGAAAAGGTCAGGGAAATGGTGAAAGAGGAGCCCTTGCAAGGTAGGATTGAGACATCAAGACTGAGGTGGTATGGACACTTAAAGAGAATGGATGAGAAGAAGATTCCCAAGAGGATACATGAGATGCAGATGCAGAAGAAACGACCAAGGGGAAGACCAAGAGATAGATGGCTGAAAGGAGTGGAGGAATGTGTCAAGAAGAGAGGCGAGGACTGGACCAGAGTGACAGTGGAGAGGTGGTGAGAAGAAAGAACTAAGTGGCGAGGCTTATGTTCCAAACAGACCCAGCCTGGGGCTGGAAACTGTACAAGATGATGATGATGATGATGAATGCAAATTGTCACGGTCTAGGATCGAATCATTTGGAGCAGGTTATACAATGCTTCTAAAATTGGAAATGACTGCTAGTACAAATCAATTTGTTCCACAAAGGCAATGCTGCCAGTTGCATCTTACCAAATTCCTTCTAAGCCACTGTCTCCAATAAGCTTGAACCTTTATTCTTCCTGTTTCCATTGGGTGGAGATGAGTATGTATTGAATTGTAAGAAAAGATAGGGAAGCCATGGAAAACCATGAGAAGGTTGGCAGACAGGGAGATTAAAACCTCTCATCGCCTCAGCTTAGCCAGATTATGCACACTTGCATGTTAAGCTACATGGCTTCTTTTTTTAGGACGATTTTGTTTCTGTGCACAAGTGGTACAGTATGGTAAACTCATGAATGATCTTGGCCTACCAAGTGACCATTGCTCAGCCATTTGGCCTGCATCTCACGGGGAAAGTGTGGTTAGCACGATGTGTCCCTCTCTGTCATTAATCTTCACTTCGTTGGTTGGTTCCTCAGTTTAGGGGCTGCGACAACGCGGTCATGTAGCCCCGTGTACTTTGGGTGTTTGTGGAATCTGTCTGCTAACCGGTGTTAATTGTGATGGCTGTATTAGTGTGTGTATCTGTTTTTTAATTCAAGTAAGGACTGCAACTTTGAATTTTTCAAATAGTTCCTACTTTTGCCGCCACCGTCAACGACTACTAGGCCTAGTTCAGAACTTAGCTACTAGACGTCACCGCAGTCGGCTCTTGGCAATGAACGTAGAAATCTAACAACGTTGTTTACATTCCTAACCTATACAATTTAGCTTCACACAGGTGTAATTAGTGTAAGGTTCTTTATCATGCCATAAATCTATGACATGGGACCGCCGGCTTTACTTCCCCTCCGAAGGATGGCATACTGAGGGATTTTTAACGCTCTTAAAAAATCCGACGGCTTCGGCCGGATTTGAACCCGCTATCTTGGGCATAGAAGCTCAGCATGCTACCAACTAGGCCACCGAAGCCGCTATATCTTCACTTCCTTAACCCTGGATAGGCAAGGCTTGTAAAATTTACGACACTGGTTTATATTTCTCACTATAGGCGGAGTTCATGTGCAATCTCGATTCTGATTCCCGAGCGTTTACTTAACAATGCTTGCCTTATGAAGTTTACTGTTCTGGAGCTTTTGGTGGAATAGACAATGCTGAATAAACTCTCTCCTTATTGGTTTGTGATGATGGATCTGTGCTAAGTAAATAGCAGTGCATCCTGTAATCTGGGAACTAGAGGGGTGCAGAAGATCAGTGATTCACATTACTTTCCGGGGCTAAAAGTGGACTTGCTGATAAACTATGATTTGAAAACACAATGTTTATGGTTTGTGTTAAGTTAGATATGATGACACAGGAATTACATTATTTAAATGACTCATGGTGGTTCCGTATTGATATGCTAGAATAGTTATTAACAAGGAAAGTACATCCGCCTGAGTCAATACTAAGTTAGTTATAAAGAAAAAATTAATTATTAAACTTGTTTTCAGTACATGTTTCGAGGATTAATTACATTTTATCCCCTTCATCAGCTATTCGTATTGAAAAACACAAAACAAAGCGTAGCACAGTAATAAGATACGTATTTAAATCTAATATGGTGCACCATAAAATTTAGGTTATAAGAAGAGAATAAACTGAAATGAAATAGAAGGTGACAGTGATCAGCTTGCAGGTGCTTGTGACAAATAATAGTTCCGTATTGAAGCTTGAAACGGTAGATATGGAACACAAACACTTCACCAATCTGTGAAGATCTATAATAAATGAAGAGCCTGTATCCAATTTTAGCCTTTTCAAAACAAAGTGGCTTCAAGAAAATCGCCGTGATGGAGTGTGATCACTTGGCAAAGAGAGGTTAGTTGGAAGCGTAAGGTGTATGAGGTATGTATTCAGAAATGTAACATTGTCCTAACCTCATGCACCTGCAAGCTGATCACCTTCACCTTCTATTTCATTTCATTTTATTCTCTTCTTAACCTAAATTTTATGGTGCACCATACTAGATTTAAATACGTATCTTATTACTGTGCTACGCTTTGTTTTGTGTTTTTCAATAGCTGATGAAGGGGATAAAATGTAATTAATCCTCGAAACATGTACTGAAAACAAGTTTAATAGCCTAATTAATTTTTTCTTTATAGTATTGATTCAGGTGGATGTACTTTTCTTAATAACTATTATGACACAGGAAGACAGAAACAAGTTTGTGGTAACCAAAGTGACCTACCATATCAAATAATACATTCTCTGCCATGACCAAATTTTTGTTCATGTTAACAGTGTGTCCATCTTAGGCAAATTTATGTCAACCCTTAATTGGTCGCACCACGGTCATTTAGACCGGGCCTATTGTTTATTTCTTCTGTATGTACTCTGTGTGGCGCCAAGTCTTTCCACTTCCTAGTACTTTCCCCCCGCCCCTCACCCTACAACACCACGCATCTCTTATCAGTTTCACTCCATGCGCTCCATTGTTACAAGCAAAAGCTTCGACACCCGGTCTAAAGTTCTGTTGAGCGACCAAGTGTGTGTGTGTCACTTTTACGGTGTAATGTTCCGTGCGCGACTAATTAAGATTGTATAATTTGCATGCAGTTTTGTATTTGTTTGCATCTTTTGACTATTATTTGTGGTAAAATGGATATATTGTCACATAATTTCATATGTAGTAGTTTAAGTTATAGATGGTAACAATATTTCATTGCATTTTCTATTTAAAACAAAATAAGTCATTTCTTTTACATAAATGTCTATCATAACTACACTTGATTGTCTCATTTGTTATTATGTAGTCAACCATGGCTAAAAAGTAAGATTCAGTAACTCCATCCTGCTTTTAATGATCTTAATTCCTCTTGTTCCCACTGGAACATATGGCATCCCTGAAACGTCTCCATTGCGGTCGTCGACTTGCCAATGCTTTAACTTCCTTCCAGGGCTTCCCAATTTAAAGTGCCTCCTCCTCTACAGTCCTCCTCCAGGTCTTCCTAGGACGACCTCTCCTCCGTGCACCTTGCGGATTCCATTCCAATGCTGTCCTTTCTACAGATCCCACTGGCTTCCTCAAAGTATGACCTATCCATTTCCATTTTCTCTTCTTGATTTCCACTTCAACTGGAACTTGATTTGTTATTCTCCATAGTGCTTTTAATGATGCCCTGTCTTTTTGACCGTGCGCGACCAAATACGTTTCATTTTTCACGCAATCAAACAAGGGTTAATGAGGTCTTGCTGTAATTGGTAATGTAGCTATAATTATATTCAATAATGGACAAAATAAGAGAGATTAAGAGCAGGAATCAGGGTTCAAGGTAAAAGGATTACAACCTTAATTTCAATGAGGTTCTCAGTGGTATGGACACAGTCTTGAAGATAAATTCATGATGGAAATCAATAAGTGAAAAACAAAAATAATGGAATGTACCTGGAAGAAATTATATATATAGGCTGCCTGTAGACAGTGAATTGGTAGGTTAAAACATGGGTTAAGAGAGGTGGAGAATTCTGCTACTTGGGCAGCAAAATAAGCGAAGAGAATATAAAAAGTAGGTTAGCATAGACAATTAAAGCTTTTCTACAGAATGAAAAGTTGACTTAAAGTATGGATTTGGGTATTAGAAAGTCAATTTAAAAAGTCTGTGTCTGGAACATAAGCACTCCATGGAATTGACTTAACTATTGATGTATTAATGCAGCAGATGTGATGTTATAGGAAAATGATGATTGAATGGGTAGGCATATATAGAGCATTTGTTGCTTAAGGTGAGTGGGAAAGAATGTATGTTTTTGTCGAGTTATAATGAAAAGAAGAGACTGGTTGCTTAGTGTATGTAGTGGGCACCTAGGAATAGCTTAATTATTATGGAAGAAAGGGTAAGGAGAAATTATAGGGGAATCTCAGATTGCCTTGGATGTACAGGTTGCTGTGGAGATGAAATAATTAGCCGAGGGTAGTGGGAGCATGGAAGGCTGTATCAAACCAGTCTGTAGACACCTAGTTGTCTTCTAGTCATTTACAAATTTTGGAGTTGAAAAATATTTTACATTGTACTGTTTCCAGAGGGAGTGCATACTCGGCTCGTGGTCTGCACTGATTAGTAAAATAATGTTAATGCCTTGTGTACGGCCGTGGCAGGCTCCCTTGTGTACAGTGAGAGACTCTTAAATATGAATTTACATTCTAGATTATGGTATTTGCTGAGGAGATATTTTAAATGTTTGTCGGAAACTGTATTTTTCTGAAATATTGTACTGATCATTGTGACTGAAAACAAATGAGTGATTTCTTCCATTCCATGTCTTTCTTGCAAAATCCAAACTGGGAAATTCTTGGTAGTACTTTATACAATATGACTGTCAGTGCTTTGTTGTATGAACCTGTTTCAGATAGTTTCTTAAGAGTTTCGTAATGAAATTATTAAAATGTAGGTAATAGATGTAGATTCTGTTCCAGCAATCTTAACAGTGGAGTATTTATTGACTTGCTGTTATAGGCCTTTGGGTCAACGTTAGGGCTGCCAGTTGCCGGGAATGGGGACAATATTTACCTGCAGCACATATTATTTCATTTAGAGTATGAAATCTCTATCTGAAACTGTTATAGTTTAGACCGGCTGCCTGGCTCAGCAGTGTTGTTCTCGCCTGCTGTGCCCAAGGTAGCAGGATCAAATGTGAGGGAGCAGTGTCAGTAGATTTACTGGCACGTTAAAAATACTCTTCAGGCCAAATTCCGGTGCCCCAGTATCTCTGAAAACCTGCAATACTTAAAGGGGTGTGAAACCAGAATAACATTATTATTATTATTATGTTCTAGGTTATACTCAATCTTTGTGAAGGTGGTCTGTTGCGTTGGTATTGTCCACATTGCCTGGAGCTGCCGACCTCTGAGTAACGTAGTTTGTAGTAGGGGTGTTGCAATGCTAAAGTCTGTCCAACGAGAGAAGGGTTCTGCGAGAAAGTGCCATTGTCGCTGAACAGTCTACTATTGCTCAGCAAGTTCAACTGAAGCCCTGTGAGGGTGCTGTCGGCACAAGCGATGGAGGGAGAGCACGCGGTGGGCGGGAGGAGAGAGCGTGAGCGCGAAAGGGTACACTGTACTAACAATTAGCAATTACTGCTCTCTTAATCGTTATTTGTGGGTTATTAGTTCGAATTATATAGGTGATGGGTTAACTGAATTTTATAATTCTTCATATTGCCATTTATTGATGCTCATAGTGCCATAGCCTAATATGTGATTATCACCATATGGGTGTATTTGTGTTCTGTTCTCTTGCTTTGCTTTTGAGAATGCCATTTTATTTTGAAGAAAATTAAGGTAAAAATACATTTCAGTCAGCCAACTCAGGAGTGCATGCGAGTGTGATTTTTCTTTTCTTATTTATTTGAATGTGAAAATAGCTTAATATAATTAGGCGATTGATTGAAACATTATGTCATTATTGTAGTCTGTTACTATGCCGTATTGCCACTATTGACTGCTTATTTGCCTCATATTTTGACTGGCTGCATGGCTCAGCGGTAACGTTCTCACTTGCTGATCCCAAGATAGCTGGATCGAATCCCGGCACAGTCAGTTGGCATTTGAGGGTACGCAAATGCAAGGGAGTCGTGTCGGTAGATTTACTGGCTCGTTGAAGATCCTCTTCAGGGCAAAATTCCAGCACTCCGGCGTCTCTAAAAGCCGGAGTAATTAAAAGGGATGTAAAACCAATAACTTGATTAACATTTTTATTGTCTCATTTGTAACACACCTATATGCCGTTTGGTTATGATGCATTACAAATGATGATTGATCCAATTCTGGTAGCAGGTAGTACGGTATTCTTTATTAAGGGGTAGATGTGAAAAGTAGCGAAAGTGGTAGAGTGACGGGAGCAGCGAACGAGTTTGGGAACGCCGAGCACTAGGTCAAGATATTGCCGCATGACGTCATATCCCAACTCACATTGCACAGACTTTAGTTTCAATTCAAGCTGGCTGTGTGGCTCTGTTAGCCAAGGTGCTTGTCCCCCCTGGGATGGAATTAAGGTACAATGAGAAACTTCATAAATGCCTCCCAACTGTTCCAGAGTTATGCCAGTAGGTATTATTAGGGCAAAAGTCTGGCACCGCAGCAATCATTATTCTATCCAATATTCTGTAACTTACAAATAATGTATAAGGTGTGTTCAAAAAGTAACTAGCCAGAGGCATAGTTACAGAAACCAGTACCTGTATGTTAGAAGTATTGGCCCTGGCTGTTGAGGCACTTGTCCCACTGTGACAGCAGGTGGTGAATGGCTGCCTCATAAAATTCCCTGGGCTGCGATGTGAACCAGTTCCGCACGTACAGCTGGACGTCTACGTCCGAGGTGAATTGTTGGCCCCGCAGAGCCCTTTTTAGGGGGCTAAACATGGTGTAATCACAGGGAGAGAGGTCTGGACTGTATGGAGGGTGGCCGAGAACCTCCCATTTGAATTTCTGCAGGAGTGCCGCGACTGTGTTGGCCGTATGAGGTCGTGCATTGTCGTGGAGCAGAATGACCCTACGGGTGAGATTGCCTGGTCGTTTTGTTTTGATCGCTTGGCGAAGGGTGGTCAAGGTTTGCGAGTAACGCTGGGCATTCACTGTTGTCCCGTGCGGCATGAAGTGTATCAGAAGGGGGCCATCTTGGTCAAAGAAGAACGTCAGAATTACCTTTCCTGCACTCGTGTGGATGGCGTTGCCTTTTTTGGTTGGTGGTGACCCTGGATGCTTCCACTGGAGGCTTTGTCGTTTGGATTCTGGTTCGAAGTGATGACATCATGACTCATCTCCAGCCACCACTCGTGCCAGGAACCCATTCCCTTCCCTCGCATAGCGCTGCAGATGACCAAGACAGTGGGCCATTCGACATGCTTCCTGGTGTGGTTGAAGACTGTGGGGCACCCATTGGGCACACACTTTGCCCAAGTGCAGTCATTCCTTCATGATGGAGTGCACACTTCTGACGCTCAATCCGACCACGGATGGCGGTCCTGGGTAATGAGTGCATCAACCAGCTGGACGTTGTCATCGGTAATGCAGGGGGGTGCCCCAGACCGGGCATCATCGGCTAACGACACCCTCCTTCCCTGAAGCGCCTGTGCCACGCCTTGACCCTTGCAAGGGACATGCAGTGTTCGTCGTACACTTGTGACATTCGGCGATGAATGTCCGTTCCCCGTACTCCTACCGCTGTCAGAAACCGATCATCACCTCTTTGCTCTTCGTTTGATGCCTCCATGTCACTGTTTGCAATGCGTCTGGCAGCATTGGATGATTGATGCATGCTGCTGCTCGCTTTGTATCGTCACGTTACGTGCCCGCATGCCCTCTAGCGACGGGCTGTAACCTTCCACGCTCTGGTCGGAACCACACCTCGTTTCACTCGCCACGATTAGCCGATGTCGTCACCGGTTTGCACATTCCAGCCTCCGGCTCGTTACTTTTTGAACGCACCTTATATATAAAATTGTTCATAATGGTTCATGATGGTATGGCTGTTTTTATGCTTCAGAGAAAAATCAAATTTGTTTTGTTAGGGTATTGCTAATATCAATAGGAGTGATTTACTTACTCATTATGTAACTGTTTTACAGTGCAGGCAGATCAAGCATTAGAGATCATTAGACACTAGAATATTGTGTTAATGTAAGTGAATAAAGGTATCATTGTACCACTGTTCATTTTGTTGAAACTAAGGTAGGCTTAGTGGTCAATCATTCAAAGCTGTTTTGTGCTGGTTACTTTCCTGGAAGTAACAACAAGAGATTTGAAGTAAACAATGATTGTAATAAAGATGGGACATCACTATATTTGCTGGGTTTGCATTCAAGCACTTAAATATAACTAGCCAAATATCCCCAGACACCTGTCAGTTAAATAAATCACTAAATTCTGTTAAAATTATCTATAGTGGTAATGCTAGATTCTGTCCATCATAAAATCCAGTTGTAATAAGAAATGTATGCCATGTACAATATTTTACCTGGCTCTTTTCGATGTAGTATTAATACAAACTTGTCCCTTAAAATACTCTGGCTTTCTGTGTACGATATAGCACAATCATGGAGCCAGTTCCTTAAACTCGGAGATAAATATTATAGGCTATTTGTTATAATATAAAGTCTGCTAAAACTATTGTTAGCATTTGCATCAGATAAGTCAGGATCAAGGGTGTGAAAATTCTGTATGTTAATAAATTTCTTTAAATGTTGCTTCACAACTCCACTTCAAGTTGAAGTGATTTAAAAAAATTTCAATTTAATATTATGGGATGGTAAAATGAAGTTTCCCAGTGTGCCTTGTGTGTTTTGGACCTACTAATGTAGCAAGTGATGTTAATTGACATGCTGCATTATGCAGAACAACGTTTATGAATACCAGTAGCCTTTTGCATGTAATTATGAATAGCCAGGTTGAGTGGCACAATTGGTGGAACTCGTGTAGTATACGTTGCCCGCCGCAATTGAAATCTGAAAAATTTTCTATAGAAATGGCCAATATTACTAATATACAGGAGTTGAATATTTTATTGCTAGAGGGTGTTACTGAATTTTTTCAGAGTGCGAACATTATTGTTTCCAGACCAATATTTTCATCCAGACCAATGGTTTTCCCCTAGACCAATAAAGGTTAGGTGGCCAAATCCCTATTTTTGTCACGCACAGTGGGGGTAGTCGCGAATCAATAATCTTTATCCAGGCCAATGGTTTTGCCTAGTAGTACAATCAGTAAGTTGGCAGCAAACATGGCGGCATGCTTTTTAATAAGTTTGTTACTTGAAAGTTAATGTTGACAATTTCCTCATTTTGGAAGTGTTTACGCGGTGTTTGTTAATGGCAAATGGCTTTAATAACGTGGCAGAGTAATTACAAACCATTTTCAGAGCGCTACTAAGTAAAATAATGCACTTTCGAAACGGGCAACGGATACTAAACGAGAACCCAATTGATTAAACTGGCTGAGTCTGGTGAAGTGTGACAGACATATGATGGTAGATTTACTGCTACATTAAAGATTCCCTCCAGGTACCCAGGCATAAAACCACAGAGCTTAAAAGGAATGTTCATGAAGTTGTCAATTGGCATGGTTATTGGTATTCATTAGCTGGTCCAGTCTGGTTTTACTTTCACACTGGAAAAGAAGTATGGTAGCCTACAGGTATGATGTATGGTGAACTCCATGCTTTAAAGTTAACACTTTTTTTCACTGCCTCGTATTGGTATCTGCCCATTGCCCATTAATTTCTATAATATGACAATAGCTATATGGAACAATGCTATAAAATGTGAACATAACCACTGTCTAGTGGCAGATAACCTCACTGTTTTGCCCCTTTAAACAACAATAATCATCATCATAACCAGTGTCTGCCTTGAGACTGGACTGTGCATGAGATATGAACGTCGGTCATGGACACTGGTGGGGAAACCACTTGATCATCTGTAGACTTGTCCATGAGACTATACTGTGCATCGTATTTGTAACATTAGTTTATCCTTATATAGTACAATCTGAGAGTGGCAATTTGTCCATCATAAACATTCAGTTGTTCAGCTTCACTGTTGGGATGTTGCCTGCTGGATGTATTACAGATTACTGCTTGATAATGTTTATAGCTTGATTGTAGATGTAACATAGGCTGGCCTTGTTCTGAAGAATGTTTATTTTATATAGTTTATAAGTTTTTGTACAGTTCTGAACTTTTAAGCGATGAGACTGTGTATTGTTAAGTTAGTATGTATTATGTGATGAATCATGTACAATTTATCTTTTGACTTTGTTTTTGTGATTTAAAGAAAAACTGTCTTCATTGTTTAAATGTATGAAATTATTGATCTTTCAAATATATACTTTTTTGTAATGTTTGTGGTGTCTTTCTACACAGCTGCCAACTTCCTGATTTTTTTTGTCCGTTAATACTTATTTTCTGTGAAACTTCTTAGTCTCGATTTTATAAAAATCTATTATTATTAGCGTATGGCAAGGGAATTATATACATAACATATACAATATAATACACAATAACAAAAAACATTGATTCACTTCAGGCATTAGTGTTATCCGTTATAGCTGAATGTCCAACTTTTGAACCCACTGCAGTGCCTCCGCTGTTGGTGATAGAAAGTCTTCCAATCTACCTGGATAAGCCCGTAGTTGGCACTCGCTTAAAATGTGGGGAATGGTCTGGCGAGGGGCTCCACGATCACATTCTGGAGATGGTTCATAGTTTCACTTATAGAGAGAATCCCTGCACCTTCCATGACCTGTTCAGTCTGGACAAAGTTGCACGCGGTAGTTGGAACCCATTATCAAATTTTTTCCCCTCTGAAGATGTTATGTAGGGGCAAGTCAGTGGAGTTATTCCAGCGGCCTTTCCATTCCTCCAAAGCATCCAAGTTGGTGGATGTCTTCAGAGCAGCATCACAAAGAGGTGGATGTCATGATTTCAATCTTTGGAGACTAAGAGCTGGTATGTCGCCTAGAACAGGTAGCAGAGGATTCTTGCAGATCTTGTTGTACTCTCGAACAAGAGCACGGGATCTTCGTAAGTCAGGTGGCATTATACCAGACAACAGTGGGAGCCAGTGGACTGGAGTTGGTCTGATGGTGCCAGATATAAGACGCATGCTGGTATTCAATTGTGGGTCAATATACTTCGTATACGGGCTATTAAGCCACACTGGAGCACAATAGTCGGCAGTCGAGAAAACCAGTGCTAAGGCTGAAGAGCGCAGGATGTTCGCAGCAGATCCCCAAGTAGTACCAGTTAGCTTCTGAATAATAATGTTTTGGGTTAAACTTATTTATATCCAGGCAATTGGTTGACTCCTGTAGAAGAAATGGTTCTTGGTACCCCTCTCAATGAAATGAAGTGAACTAGCAGCAGTAATAAGTTATCTTGGTGTAATGAACATACCCAATCAGTGTCTTCTCTGCTTGCCACGGTGGGTGAGTGGTTATAGTGTTGGACTACCAACCCCAAGATTGCAGGTTCGCTCCTGACCATGGTAAGTGATTTTTGAAAGGCGGCAAAAATCACGACACTCGTGTCATACGTTGTTGGCATGGTAAAGAACCCATTTGAATTCAGTAGGCCGTGTTCAATGGCAAAATTAATCTTGGGATTTTCCGCCAACACCAAGTTCCTCCATTCTCTACTTGAAAGCGCTGTAATGTCAAGGAGTTTAGATATCTAACCTCCTTGACTTTCATAGCGATCAAGGGAACGACGAAATTCGACATGCAAGCTGCCCTCTGGGTGTCAATTAACAAAGCTTGCACCAGGCACCCGAGGCCATACGATATTATTATATAGTGTCTTCTCTTGCACCCAACTACTCGGCTATTGCATTACAAAATTTTATCTTGTAGGCATTCGTTTCAATTAAATAATAATAAATGTCCAAGATACTTTTTTTGGAGTGCAATTGGTTTGGGAATATCAATATACTTTACTGTATTTCATTCTGAAGTACCGGTATTTGATTTTCACAACCATTCTACAATGAGGTCTTTCTCTAAATGACGGAACCTCGCAGAGGCTGTGTGCCGGGTGGGCCACAGTGTAGCAGCAGCAGCGTATTTTAACGTATTTAATAATCATAACTTACATGAATTTCAGAGTAGTTGCTGGAAATGCTGTCCTTTTTCTAGACACATGTTGCACCAACGTAGAAAATTTTGGTACACTCGATGTAATTCATCCTCACTGTTATTTGGTGTCTGTGCAGATATTTCGTTCTCGAGAGCCTCAAGAGTACGCGGATTGTTTCTGTTTACCTTTTATTTGCGATTCCCCCACAAGTAAAAATTGCACGGCACTGGAAACTCGTGTACACATTTACTGTAAGACTTCTTCTAGAGAAGGTAAGTTTCCACTAGGACTTACTTTTTTTTCTATACCTAATCATGTTCATGGGACACGAGATAGTACTTCACCACAAGTCTTAACTTTCTCAACTAAGGTATCTTGCCAGCTACATATGTAATTAATGCTATGACAGCACCCAGAGCTTCCTGACCCACTGTTTTGTAATCGGTACATACTAGTTATCTGGTCGTGACTCATCCCGATCAGTCCACCACACGACCCCTGTGAGGTTTCATCATTTAGTGAAGAGCCTCTCTGTTGCACCAAATCTGATTCTTGGCTATTGTGTAATACACATGGATTAGATGTTATATACACTATCTGGACACCCCTATGTAGTGCGTACTTGAATCCTAGGTGTCATGAGAGGTGGACCCGCCAGTATAAAAGGAGGCGGGGATACTTGTGTTGTCGGTAGAGACGTTGATACAGCACAATTGGTCGGTCAGGCGAGCTCAGTGCCTTCGAACGTGGACAATTCATTGGATTTCACCTGTGTAACAAGTCCATCAGGGACACTGCAACCCTTTAATGCTGCCCAAATTGACTGTTGGTGATGTGATCGTGAAATGATAAAACTAAGGAACAGCTAAACCAAGACCAGGCAGACCTCATTTAATGACGGCCATGAACTGTCGGGCATTGCAGAAGGGGATGTAAAAACATAGCAGATGGGATCACACCTGATTTCCAAAAAGCTAGCACAATGGCTGTGTGTCGGGAGTTTAAAAGAATGGGGTACAATGGTCAAGCAGCCGCTCATAACCCAAACATTTCTGCAGTCAATGCTAAGCGCCGCTGGTGTGCCTCTGAACAGTGGATGATTGGAAACGAGTGATTTGGAGTGACTAATCATGCTATAGCCTGCGGCAATCCGATGGAAGGGTTCGGGTTTGGCGAATGCGTGTAGAATGTTACCAGCCATCATGTGTAGTGCGAACATTTAAATTTTGTTTACTAAGGCAACACTGATAAATGGCTTTCAACACAATAATAAGCATGATGTTTGAGTCTTCAGTCTTTTGACTGGTGTCATGCAGCACTCCAAGCCTCCCTGTCCTGAGCTAATTGTTTCATCTCTACATAGCTACCACACCCTACATCCGAGGCAATCTGTTTATATTCTAACCTTGGTCTACCCCTACAGTTCTTGTCCTCGACCCTTCCTTCCATAACTAAGCTTGCTATTCCTGGGTGTCTTAATGTGTCCTACCAACCTATCTCTTCTCTTCATTAGCAGTCGCCAGAAGCATCTCTCCTCTCCCACTCGTAATATCTCTTCATTTATTACCCTATCTACCCAGCTGATCGTTATCATTCTCCTGTAACACCACATTTCAAACGCTTCAATTCTCCTCCTTTCTGCTGCGCCAATAGTCCAAGTTTCACTTCCATTTAGTGCACACTCCAGACAAAGGCTTTCAAAAAGAACTTCCTAATACCTAAGTCAACATTCAATGTCAACAGATTCCTTTTCTGTAGAAATGCTTTCCTTGCTTGCGCTAACCTACTTTTTAAACCCTATTTACTTCGTCCATCATAGGTTATTTTGCTTCCTAAGTAACGGAAGTCTTCTATTTCATTTAGCTTTTCATCTGCCAATTTGATGTCCATAGAGGTTCCTGATTTATTTCCGCTGCATTCCAATATTTTAGTTTTAGATTTATTGATTTTCATCATGAATTCTTTCTTCAAGACAAGAGTCCATACCATTAAAAAACTCATTCAAATCCTGTGGCGTGTCGGCCAAGATGACGAATGCATCAGCAAATCTCCGAGTTGAAATTATTTCTCCTTGAACCTTCACTCCCACTTAAAATTTTTCTCCAATTTCCTTCATTGCTTGTTCAGTATAAAGATTTGTGAAAGCACTCACCAGCACTCCTCGCTGTAATCTCCCCAGTTTTCAGGGAAGTAACCGAAATGTGAGCTGAGAAAGTGCATCATTATGTACAAACGTACACCTAGAGCAGTGGTTCTGAACCCGTAGAAGTCTGCGGACCACTCCCCAATGCACCTTATCAGTTGTAACCCTTCCTCAATAACACTTATTTTAAAGATACTGTATTTCAATTCAAAACCTGATAGTCATCGCCGCGAATACATTCGGACGATTGCCGTTCAACGCACATCGTTTTCTAAATCCCCATTTATTGGCCACTTTTTTATACGCGCTGGTGGACACATCTCTCCCGCGGACCACTGCCGAGGCACTCGCGGGCCACCGGTTAAGAACCATTGACCTAGAGCCTGGTAGCTCTTCAGAAGTTCCTCAACAGTACTTTTGTACTCTGGGCTCCTATGTTTGCTAAGGAAGTTAGTAATTACATGTTATTTCCATGTATTTCTGCCTAAATCTCTTATCGTGGAGAGTTTCAACCCTAATCCATCTGCAAACAGACCTCACTTTCTTTAGGTTTAATTATGCTTAATTCCCAACAAATCAGTTTTGGTACATTTTTTCTTCTTGTTCTTCTTCGCCTTTTGAGACCACAAAGGATCAGTTTAACCGACCATTATTTCGTCGACTTGTTCAAACTGTACGAGCCTTGCAGTTTTTCCAGTACTTCTTCATTCGTATTTTGGTCCATTTCATTAAAAAAAAAAAAACAACCACCACCTGAATATCCTGCAATTCCTTATCAATTTCCTAAATTGAAAGTCGGTAATGATTAGGGTTGGGTAAGTTACAGTTACAATGCTCGAAGTAATGCATCATTAATCTTCACTTTTTGTCTAAAAATATACAGCAATACCTGTCTAAACTGGACTCTTTATATACCGGAAACCTGGACAAACTGAAAACAAAATTCGGATCAACTATTTCATTTATTGGAATCATCCTACTTATTATCATCTGAGAAAGTATAATCTCTAACCACCCTATTTTATTCTCCTTAAATATAGTAAGTTCATTAGAATGATACCAATATTTACCTCCCACGGAGGTATTTCCTATGTAAAATGTCACTGTAAACCGGAAAACTGCCTAACGTGCAAACAGAAAGAAATTCCGGAACTGTAGGCATAAATAACCTAAGACAGATTATCTTATCCATAATACAGAGCTATGTACTAAAGTTTTAGCGTGACTGTACTTGCACCAAAGTTCTAGGAAACATTAAGTCTAATTTTTCCTCAAGGATGCAGCAGGATTGCTACATTTCACTACATCTGTACCGTTACTTTCCCCAACTCTCTTGTAATACACACAGTTTCCTTCTGACAAATGGGAGTAGAAGTAAGAGTTGAAGAAAACAGTGAACTTGAGAGTGATCTTTAAAGGTGCACTTCTTACTGTGTACAGTACTGCATTTATTTACGTACTGTAATTCAATGTCAATGACTTCTAAACATACGACACATACTAGTACGCTGGAAGACCACTTAATACACTAACTTCGTTCCGTCTTTTCAATACTATTTAATTTACAAAATGCTGTCCTAGTACATGTTTCGGACACTTCTGTGTCCTTCTTCAGCTAGAAAACATGTTAAAACCTTATAGCTAAAAAATATACACTCAAAACATTGTGATTCATTAAAAAGTCATTAATGTGGCCACACGGTGTCTCATTGTGCATACACTTGGAAAATATCTATCCCTTTCTATAACTAATTAAAACATGTCAATCTAGTGATTGCATTAGTCAAATTCTTCCTGTTTTCAAAGCACTGTGACTCTTTGTTGCACTTGAGCTGCTGAATTTGATAAACATTTCTATTTATGATAAAACTCTAGCTGTTTTAATATCTGTTCTGAACAGATCTGTATTGTTAAAAACACTAAAATCTAGAATTGATGGTGGCTACACTTTTTATGTTAAGCTATTGGCTGATATTTGGTCACATTTTTTCTTACACCGACCGTAATTGAGTAGTTTGATATTATGGCTTATTATGTGATGCTATTGACAAAGGCGGAAAGTAGCTCGTATTGGGTGGAATCCTTGGGTGTCAAATGTTTCTCCAAAAGTAGTCTTTGTTGCAATCCCTTTTGCTTGTCTTTGTGAAGTAATTTTGAGATTCCCTTATGATTTCCCATGCGGCGAATAAATCAGCTGCACAACTCAGAAGTGTCCGAAACATGTATTAGGACAGCATTTTGTAAATTAAATAGTATTGAAAAGTCGGAACGAAGTTAGTGTATTAAGTGGAATTCTATTTCAATACAGACCAATATGGATAATAAAAAAGTACGCTGGAAGAGAAAATTCAAGTTTTTAAAGAACACGAGCAAACGTCCGGCTAAAGAATTACCGTACCTATGTTGTTTAAAGTCGGAAAAACTCAAATTATTTCATAGTAATCCTATTCGATAATACAGTATTTCTTTGTAGTGTATTGGAACGATTGCGTTCCGCTTTAGGCAGGTTTTACTGTAGTGGCTTTTTATTTATTTCTTTATTTTACGAAATTAATGCTTCTTTGTCGGTCAGCACGATTGTAGTGGATGTTTCCTAAACCTGTAAAAATTTTCATTAAATTAATAAATAAATAAATAAATAAATTCACTTGGATGACCAGTTTTGATCGTCAAGAGATCATCATTAGATCCTTTATACTTAGGCTATTAAATCTATGTGTACAAGTATGTGGGTGATGGTATTTACAATATGTACATTTATTCAGTCACAGCTGTTATTATAAACTTGTGCAACTTGTCAAGATTTGTTGGTTATATGTAATTTTTTGTTCACCCTTTAGAGGGCAAAAGACTGGAGGTATAAAAATTTTTTTTTTTGCACATTTTTAATTGGGGGTGATAGATGAGTAGGAATATGTAACAATTTTATGGGTGTGGATTCTATTTTATAAAATATAGGGTGGGAAATTATTATCCCACTGCCCACACCCGACAGTATGTTTTCTTAAATGAGCAATGGGGTAATAATCATCCACCTCCAAATTATGATGATACTGTGTTTATCACTCAATAATGAGGTTTATTTAACAGGATATAATATATAAAAACACCCATCATGCTCAGTGACCTATACCATCTTTGCCGAAAACTGCACAAAAAATATAAAAGTGATTTTGGAATGTTAAAAGGTAGTATATTAGAATATAATTCAATAATTTCAAAATAGTATTTACTAAAAACACACAAATTTATTTTTAAAAGTTTTCTAATCTATGGCAAACGCCCTGGGCAGGATAATTATTTCCATTCTAGCTGAAATGTATAACTCAAGTGACCAAAACCATTATTAACATTGTATTTCAGTTATATACCAACGTTTACAAATCTCGTATCTTCAATAAAAACACCTTCTTCTGTAAAACAATGCATTTATATCACTCTACACAACCCAACTGGCGAGCTCGTGCACTGTGGAGACCACTGGGATATGCTTCCCACCTTTGTTTTCTGATGACAGTATACATCAAATTAATGGGTTTTCAATATTTCTGTGCAGCTAGCTTGTGGATGCATGTGGAACTGCTTGAAATGAAAGGGGTGGGAAGATTCTCTCCCTAACACCGTCTATAAATACATGGTGGGAAGATAGCATCCCAAGGACCTATATTTTGGTATTGATCTTCAAGTGTGATATCTGTCATTGTTAGTCAATGGTCAGGTTGGAATTGTTACTGTTGGAACAATATGAGATCCATTCTCGTGCAACTGCTACCACTTCCACTGGTTAGAAGTGTAACTTGTAGACATAGATTCAATGTGTTGTTTGAGTCTTCAGTCTTTTGACTGGTTTGATGCAGCTCTCCATGCCTCCCTGTCCTGAGCTAATCGTTTCATCTCTACATAACTACCACACCCTACATCTGAGGCAATCTGTTTAACATATTGTAACCTTGGTCTACCCCTACAGTTCTTGTCCTCGACCCTTCCTTCCATAACTAAGCTTGCTATTCCTGGGTGTCTTAGTATGTGTCCTACCGACCTATCTCTTCTCTTCATTAGCAGTCGCCAGAAACATCTCTCCTCTCCCACTCGTCTTAATACCTCTATGTTTGTAACCCTATCTACCCATCTGATCTTCATCATTCTCCTGTAACACCACATTTCAAATGCTTCAATTCTCCTCTTTTCTGCTGCACCAATAGTCCAAGTTTCACTTCCATAGAGCGCCACGCTCCAGACAAAGGCTTTCAAAAATGACTTCCTAATACCTAAATCTATATTCGATGTCAGCAGATTCCTTTTTTGTAGAAAAGCTTTCTTTGCCTGAGCCAACCTACTTTTTATATCCTCTTTGCTTCGTCCATCACTGGTTATTCTACTTCCTAAGTAACAGAAGTCTTCTACTTCCTTCAGCTTTTCACCTGTCAATTTGATCTCCATAGAGGTTTCTGATTTATTTCGGTTGCATTCCAGTATTTTTGTTTTACATTTATTAATTTTCATCATGAAGTCCTTCCGTAAGACGGAATCCATACCATTCAAAAACTCATTCAAATCCTCAGACTTGTCGGCCAAGATGACTATGTCATCAGCAAATCTCAGAGTTGAAATTATTTCTCCTTGAATCTTCACTCCCACTTTAAATTTTTCTCTAATTTCCTTCATTGCTTGTTCAATGTAAAGATTGAAAAGTATGGGTGATAAGTTGCAGCCTTGCCTTACACCTTTCTGAATACCAGCTTCTCTCTCATGTCCTTCAACTCGAATGACTGCTGTCTGGTTTCTGTATAGATTGCATATCACCCTCCTACCCCTGTACTTTATTCCAATAGATTTCAAAATGTCAAACAATTTAGTCCAATCATCGTTATCAAAAGCCTTTTCTAAGTCTACAAAAGCCATGAACGTTCTCTTATCTTTCCTTATTCTACCTTCCAAAATCAGCCTAAGACTTGGTACAGCTTCCCTTGTTCCTACATTTCGCCTGAAACCAAACTGGTCTTCACCCAACTCCGTTTCTATCTGGCTTTCAATCCTCTTGTAAATTATCCTAGACAGGATCTTTGAAGCATGAGTAATCAAGCTGATTGTACGGTAATCTCCACATCTGTCAGCTCCCACTATCTTTGGTATAGGGATGATTACATTCTTCTTGAAAACAGGGGGTACCTCACCTGTCTCATAAATCCTACACACCAAGTGAAATAACCTGATCGGACCTTCATCTCCTATGCAGCGTAGCAACTCAATCGGTATATCATCTATGCCTGGTGCTTTGTTCCGGCTTAAGTCTTCCAAAGCTCTATCAAATTCTGATCTCAATATTAAATCTCCCTTCGCATCCTCATCAATTTCCTCCTCCCTTTCCATTACATGATTCTCAATCTCCTTTCCCTTATACAAACTCTCTATGTAAGCTTTCCATCTCTCAACCTTTTCTTCCCTATCTATTAGAGGCTTTCCATTTGTGTCCTTAATATTACAGCATTTAGTCTTCTTTTCCCCAAAAGTATTCTTAATCCTTCGATAAGCTGTGTCTATTTTACCTAATTTCAGACAATTTTCTATACCTGCACATTTCTCTTTCAACCATTCTTCTTTCGCTTCCTTGCACTTCTTGTTAACCTCATTTCTCAGACGTCGGTATTCTGCTTTCCCTTCTCATCTCTTACATTCTTGTGTGTCCGCCTTTCATCCATCAATTCTAGTATATCCTGAGTGATCCACGGTTTTCTACCTATTCTTTCTTTCCTACCAATGTTTTCTTCTGCGGATTTTGTTATTTCATTCTTCAAAAGTGCCCATTCGTCTGCAATTGAAGTTTGTTTAGGGTTTTTCATTAGTCCTTCCTTTATACTCTTCTTGAATCTTTCGTAGGGGCCGATAACCTGGATGTTAGGCCCCTTAAAACAACAATTATCATCATCATCATGTTTACATCCTTCTCTTTCAGTCTGTCTATTGCCCACCTTTTTGGCTTTTGACTTTTCTTCAGTTTCTTCAACTTTAATCTGCATTTCATTACGACCAGATTGTGGTCAGAGTTTATGTCAGCACCAGGATATGCTTTACAATCCAAAATCTTGTTTCGAAACCTCTGCTTGACCATAATGAAGTCGATTTGGTAACGCCCTGTATCTCCTGGTCTCATCCATGTGTATATTCTTCTATTGTGGTTATTGAATAAGGTGTTAGCTATGACCAACTCATGCTCGGTGCAGAATTCTACCAGCCTGGTTCCTCGATCATTCCTTTCACCTAATCCGATCTCCTACTATTTTCCCTTCTCTCCCTTTTCCTACCACAGCATTCCAATCTCCCATTACTATAACATTTTCATCACCCTTGATATACCTCAGAATTTCGTCTATTTCTTCGTAGACCTTTTCAATATCCTCATCATCAGCTTGACTGGTAGGCATATAGACTTGTACCACTGTGGTGCAGGTAGGTTTAGTATTGATTTTTGCTACAATAATCCGTTCACTATATTGTTCATAATATTCCACCCGCTGTCTAAGTTTCCTACTCAATATGAGGCCAACCCCTGCTTGGCCATTGTTTGATTTAATGCTAATGACCCTATAGTCTCCTGACCAAAAGTCCTGTTCTTCCTGCCAGCGCATTTCACTAATCCCAACCAAATCCAACCTCAACCTATCCATTTCCCTTTCTAAGTTTTCTAACTTTCCACTTCCTAGCAGACTTCTAACATTCCACGCTCCGATCCGTAGAATGTCAGATTTCCTCTTTGTCACTTCTGTGATGTTAACCCCCTCTTGAGTAGTCCCCACCCAGAGATCCGAACGGGGGACTAGTTTACCTCCGGAATGAAATTTTACAAGGGAGGAGGCCATCATCACATGTAATTATGCATAGAGAGGTGCATATCCTCGGGAATAGCATACGGCTGTAGTTTCCCGTTGCTTTCAGCCGTGCAGCAGGATGCAGTGTAGCCATTATTTGGCTTATATTATCAATATCTTAACCGTCTATAAGACTAGTAAAGAATTGATTTATTCGGAAAGGCTGCTACTCCCTTTCAGAATAAGTAAAGAGCAATTCTACTAAACAAAAATACTAACCTTCTACCGTACTAACAATTAAATACCAAAATTCTACTAACGAAAAAAATACTAAAGTTCCACCAATAACAAATACTACCACTAAAACATTCTGTCACCAGGCACACTCACATGCACCCTCACACATCACAGTCTACTGAAACAATGAACTAGAACTAATAAACAATGCAACTGCTACCAGACACACTCACACACCACAGTCTAATAGAACAATGACATATATCTAATAGACAAACTAACTACCTACTTACAACTAAAACTAACCACATACGTACTGTACTGTTATTTGAATTGACAATACCCTACGTGTAACACTGTCAAAATAAAATTTCGGATAGACCATTCTATTTACTGCATTTAGGATCTTTGGCAAAAATCTACATAGTTTCACCCATCTCAACCAATCTTTATGTAAGTTACTTACCCTTTGGAACCCGACAAGTAACACTGTCTGCTTGAACTTTCGGACAGAGCACCTCATTCCCTGAATTTAGACCCATTGGCACAAATCTACATCGTTTCACCAATCTGGACCAAAATTTGTTGCTCAAGCCGTTGCTCAAGCCAATAGCATAAGTGTAAAGGATCTGATGATGATCGCTTGATAATCAAAACTGGTCATCCAAGTCATCATCATCATCTTGTACAGTTTCCAGCCCCAGGCTTGGTCTGTTTGGAACATAAGCCTCGCCACTTAGTTCTTTCTTCCCACCACCTCTCCACTGTCACTCTGGTCCAGTCCTCGCCTCTCTTCTTGTCACATTCCTCCACTCCTTTCAGCCATCTATCTCTTGGTCTTCCCCTTGGTCGTTTCTTCTGCATCTGCATCTCATGTATCCTCTTGGGAATCTTCTTCTCATCCATTCTCTTTAAGTGTCCATACCACCTCAGTCTTGATGTCTCAATCCTACCTTGCAAGGGCTCTTCTTTCACCATTTCCCTGACCTTTTCATTCCTCACCCTGTCTCTTCTTGTTACTCCGATCCTACTTCGCAGGAACTTCATTTCCCCTGCCTGTATTCTGCTTATGTCTCTTTTCTTCATTGTCCACGTTTCCGAAGCATAGGTCAGTATCGGGATATAGTAGCTTCTGTAAAACACTTCCTTGCTTTTTTGTGGGACATCTTTATTCCACACTAAGCTCCTAATGCTTCTCAGAAATGCTTCTGCCTGTCTGCCATGTTCCGTAATCTCTTTGTCATTTCTCCCATTTTCCTCCACTATACTTCCCAAGTACTTGAGACTTTCCACCTTTTTCAGCTGTCCACCTCCAAGTGTTATCCCACTCATTGGTCTGTCGTTTTTCCTGGTCGTTAACAGGATCTCACATTTACTGATGTTGAACTTCCATCCGTACTCTCCCACTGTTTCTTCCCAAGCCTTCAGTTGCTCCTGAATTTCCTCCTCCTTGTTTCCCCAGACCATGAGATCATCTGCAAACACCATTGCTTTCATCTTATCTTCTCCTATCTTTCCTGCTATCCGTGTCATTACCTCGTCCATAACCACAATAAAGAGAAGGGGTGACAGTGCACTACCCTGTTTCAGGCCACTCATTTGTCTGAACCTGTCTGTTCTTTCCCCTCCAACTTTCACACAACTCACACTTCCACAATACATCTCCTTCACTCTGCCTACAGTCCCTTTTCCCACTCCCATGTTTTCCATTGCTTTTCAAACCTTCTCCCTACACACACTATCATAGGCCTTTTCGATGTCCAGGAAGTCCATCAACAGATCCTCTCCAAATTCATAGTGGTGTTCCTGGAGCTGTCTCACTGAAAATATGAGATCCACTGTTGATCTCCCAGGTCTGAATCCATACTGCTCCTCTCTCAATTTTCTCTCCACTTTGGCTCGTATTCTACTTTCTAATATCTTTTCATATATCTTAGCACAGTGACATATGAGTGTGACTCCCCTGTAATTTCTGCACACCTTTCTGCTTCCTTTCTTAAATATTGGGACAATTAATCCTTTCTTCCAATCTTCTGGGGTCTTTTTCTCCTTCCATATCACCCTCATCACACGGTACAGCCACTGTTTCCCAACCTCCCCTGCTGCCTTCACCATTTCAACACTCACTTCATCCACACCTGGTGCCCTTCCTCCTTTCATCTTGTCTATAGCCATTTCCAGTTCTCTCCAAGTCAGGTCCTTTTCCATTCCTATGTTGTCTTCTCCATCTTCCAATACATTGTCTTCCTCCCTATGACCATTTGGATTCAGCAAATCCTCAAAGTACTCTTTCCACACTGTCTTGAGTGTCTCTTTGTTGTGTACCTCATTTCCGTTTTTGTCCATCATTACCACATCCTCTCGCAGACCTCTTCTCTTACTTTTGACCATCCCATAAAGTACTTTCTTATTTCCTCTGCTGTCTTCCTCCATCATCTCTGTCCACTTTACCATCCATTTCTTCCTCTCCTCTGTGACAATCTTGTTTGCTTCTTTCTTCTTTATCTTATAATCTTCTCTTGTCAGATCAGTTCTTTCCTGGAACCACACTCTGAAAGCCTTGTTCTTCCTTCCCACAGCTTCTTTTACTCGCTCATTCCACCATGGTGTCTCTTTACACCGCTTTCTGTTGCTTGTTCTTCCACATACTGCCACTGCAGCTTCCACCATTGTGTTTTTGAATTGCTTCCATTCCTCTTCCCCTGTTTTAGGATTGTCTGTTGGCATCCTTTCCCTTATTATCTTCTGGAATTCTTCCTTGACTTCCTTTTCCTTGAGTTTCCATACTTTGATTCTCCTTTCCTTGTACTCTGTCCTCTTGCTATCCTTAACAACTCCCAGGTTCATTACAAGTATTCTGTGGTCGCTATCTAAGGCCTCTGATGGTATTACCTTTATATCTCTGACACTTCTCTTCATTTCCCAGTCGTACAGCATGTAATCTACCAAAGATTTCTTTGTTAAATCACTGCTGTACCGCGTTACCTTGTGGCTTTCTTTCTTCCGGAACCAGGAGTTGCCTACCACTAAACCGTTTCTCTTGCAAAAATCCAGCAACTTTCTCCCTTCTTCATTCCTGCTACCCCATCCTTCTGCTCCCAATACATTTTCATATCCTTGCCTTTCACTTCCTACATGTGCATTCAAATCTCCCATGACAATGATGCTCTGACCATTCAACTGCTGTTGTAGCTCCTCCTCAAAGTCTTCCTTCTCTTGAGCTGTACATCCAACTTGAGGGGCATATACCTGGGCTATATCCAGGCTTCTTCCCTTTACAGTTACTCTGATCTTCATGATCCTGTCACTTATTCCCTTTACCTCTTCCTTCATTCCATCTCTCACAACTACTCCTACTCCGCTGCTCCTTCCTTCACTGTTCCCACTCCAGTACAACCGGTACCCTTTCCTCAGTTCTCTGCGACCTTCTCCTTTCCATCTTGTTTCTGCCAAGCCCAGTACATCCAGTTTTCTTCTCTCCATCATATCTACAATCTCCTCCACTTTTCCTGTCAGTGTCTGTATGTTTAATGTCCCAACTCGTAGTCCATTAGCATATCCGGGTCGTCGTCGTTTGCATCCGTCCTTTCCGAGGCCTGTTCCTGGTTTGAAAGCAAATATGATATCCACTACTGGCTTGCTAGGCCTATCGTAGCTTCACCAGAGCCCCGTCAGCTGTCACTTTTCAGGGTTCCCATAGAGCCTTCACAGCTACCGTAGCGGTCCCGGGGCACACAAAGTCCCCACTGTACTTCACCCCTACAGGCAATCCCCTGCTTCATGCCGTTGCCCGTCTCCCACCACGTGGAGGAGGTGTTGGACTTGTGGGAGACGGTCATCCAAGTGAATTTATTTATTAATCTCGTGTAAATTTTGTTCACGAATACGGAAACACCATTGCAATTGGGTACAATCGTGTTGACTGACTGAAAAGTATGAATTCAACTACTAAAGCAACCCAGTCATTTCTTTCTTTAGTTATTTTTATTATTTTTCATATTTTACAATTTATGTTTGCCAAAATACACAGATTATTTAATTTAAATAATAAGTTTGTGTAGTTCGCTTGATTTGAATGATACCAGTAATATCATGGTGTCCACAGGCAGGCGGGATTTGAACCACGGACCCAGCGGTGAGAGGCCGGCGTGCTGCCGCCTAAGCCACGGAGGCTTTAATAATTTACTTTATTATGTATTTTAAATGAATAAGCCTCCGTGGCTTAGGCGGCAGCACGCCGGCCTCTCACCGCTGGTTCCGTGGTTCAAATCCCGGTCACTCCAAGTGAGATCTGTGCTGGACAAAACGGAGGCAGACAGGTTTTTCTCCAGGTACTCCGGTTTTCCCTGTCAAAATTTCATTCCAGCAACACTCTCCACTATCATTTCATTTCATCTGTCATTCATTTAATCATTGCCCCAGAGGAGTGCGTCAGGCCTCGGCAGCCGGCACAGTTCATATCCTCGCCGCTAGATAGGGGCTCCATTCATTCCATTCCTGACCCGGTCGGAGACTGGAAGCAGGCTGTGGATTTTCATTTTCATGTATTTTAAATGAATAAAGAGGCAAACGTTGGGCAGCTATGGAGATGGTGGAGGCTGCAAATAAAAAAGATATATATATTTGCTCAATAAACCTTTTTTCCGATGTTACAAAGACTTCGCGTGTCAGGAATTTTATTGAAAAATGGTCAGGAAAAGTCGGGAAAATTGACATTGAAAATTCTGTGGACACCATGAATATAGAAAAACAGAATGAACTGCCTATGTCGAACTAATTTCAACAAAAATGACCTGTCCTTTGTCATGATTTAAATCCTGGTATGAGGTTGGTGGAGGGTACATATACTGCTGCCGTAGGAGAGGTGTTAGGTGATTTCTCAAAGTAAATTCAGATCATGCTTATCTCCTTGCCAATCTTAATCCCTAGTTACAAGCCCATACACTAGTATGATCACTACAATAATGCAATTGATCAGATAGACTTAACACATATTGAAGCACCCAGGATGATGACCACGAAGCCACAAGCTCTATATGAAACTACAATAAATCGCTCAGTCAGGCTTCATTTAAAGGTTTGTCAAGTAAATATGTCTGTTCCATGCATTTAGGATAATCTCCAAATTGCTCCATCCTGAAATAGTAATGAGCATTTTTGTTGCTTCGTTACTGTTGAAAGTAGTGGTTTTATAGCTACAGTTCCTTTACCCCAGGGGCAGATGACCTCGTAGTTCCGCCCCTTAAAACAACAATAACTATAACTAACTTCCTTTACCCCTTGTTACAGAAATAACTGTTACAAAGCGGGTTCAGTGGCGTAGTTGGTAGCATGCTGAACTGCTGTGCCCAAGATAGCAAGTTCAAACCCGGCCGAAGTCGTCAGATTTTTTAAGAGCGTTAAAATTCCTTCAGTATGCCTTCCTTCGGAGGGGAAGTAAAGCCGGCGGTCCCATGTCATAGATTTATGGCATGATAAAGAACCTTCCACTAATTACACTTGTGAGAAGCTAAATTGTTAGGTTAGATTTCGTCGGAACGCTCTATCAAAGTTCCAACGTTCACCACTAGGTATCATTGATATCTGGTAGCGAAAGTTAGAACTACTTGAAATTGAACGGAACTTGTAGCTCACCCTAAGGGTGTCTGCTGGAAGCAACTACAGATTCAAGCGAGCCGAACATGTCCTCGGACACTCCCGGCACTAAAAGCCATGCGATAAATAAATAAATAGATAAATAAATAATAACCAGGGCCCGGATGTTGATGCCGTAAAAAAGTTTAAAAAATGCACTAAAAATTTTCAAAAATGACTAATAAATGACCTAAAAATTCGAAAAATGCACTTTAAAATGGAGAAAATGAATTGAGACAAGAATATACACCCCTTCCCCTTTCTATTCCGCCACAGCTGACCTTGGTCAACAGAGCAGATAACATTCCATTCCGCTAATAACTGGTTTGCGATGAAAACGGCACCGTTCTTCTGCGTCCAAGATATATATTTTTCTACTAATAGCGATACTGAAATATTTTATTTCAATATTTTAAACTATCTTGTATCAGCCACTAGCTTCTTGTTAACTCTGAGAGACGTAACTCCCACATATAAAGCTGTGACATGACTAAATAGGAAAAAAAAACCAACCTTAAAAGGCCGATTTCTCTAAAATTTTACCAAAAAAATCTACCAAACTTAAAAAAAATGCTCTTAAGATGAAAAAATATCAAATAATGCAAAAAGATGGAAAATAAAAATTTGAAGACGGGGTATTACTCCCATGTGTATCTGTGATTCTCCTTCTGCTTCGAGAATGAGTTTGCAACAGTTAACCCCATCCGCTTCCCTATCCTCACCCCACTTACCCAGTACCTTCTCATACCACTCGGTTCTATTTCCTATCCTTGCATTGAAATCTCCCATCAGCATTATGCTATATTTTTAACTCACACTACGCAGCACTCGGTGCCACATAAAATCTGTATACTTAATCCTAGTTTGACCCTTTACATGGAGCGTACACTGATACAAACCTGACCCGAGTTCCCGAGATTTTCAAATCAATCCGTATTAATCATTCATTTACGTACCTTACAGAAATGGTTATGTTCTAGGGCACTCTTGACATACAGCCCTACTTTCCAATTTGCTCTACCGTATATTGCACCTGACAGGTACACCTTTTAATCTCTTGACTTCCTCTTCCGTTCTCTGAACTTCACTAATCCCTAGAATATCCAATCCCATCCTACTTGGTGATTTAGCTAGTTCTACTTTCTATCTTCTTCCAAAATTGAGCTTTACTCGAAACGTGCAATTTGGAGGTTTCTTTCTCTTGTTCTCGGCAAAACATCATTCAGTTACCTTGGTAAGAAATATTTCCAAATAGTTAAATCTGAAATGGGCTTTAATTCTCTGCTCGTTTCACACAAATCAACTAAGCTGTCTCCTACTTATTCAGTTCTGATGTACAATACTGATTTCTACACCAGCAATAATAGCACTCTTCTCATTTTTCTTCATCTTAAAAACTTATCAACATTGTAAATAAAGATAAATAGTGTGATATGGTTTGCTTGTCATTTGACTTAACTATAAAAACAACCATTATAGTGAGTAGTCGTAGTTGGCATATAAGGACGAGCATTCGGCCTAATTACTGTACTATCCACCAATTAACTCATATCTTTTACGGCTCCAAACTAATAGAATGATAAAGGAAAATACATACTTATAATAATTATAGTTTTACAAAACCATAGATGTGCGACAACTCTATGTCTATGTTATCAGTACCGGCAACTAATACGAACACGCTAAAATAAAACAGCGAAATGACCATTGTCCTTTTGTAGCATTGAATGCAATTCGAAAGTAACAGGTTTATAGAAGTATAACCTCACAACCTTCCCTTGTAGAAAAAAGAAACCAGAGATGACATGCAGGGTCTTCATTTTTGCTTGGCAAGGACATTCTCGCTCACACGCTCCGCCAGTGACAGCTCAGTTCCCGGTACCGGTACTGTATATCTTATTGTGTAGTGTTTTATTGTGATTGTGTATAGTGCTGTAATGCCTTATGTGAAATATTCGTTACGTGAACGAGTATAGCTGCACAATACGTACATAAAGTGCAGGAAATCGTGCGCTAGAACAAGACAAAAGTTTCGAATGATATTTCCAGGGAGACCCATTCCTATAAATCGGACAATAAATCAACAGGCTAAGAGATTCAAACGTACAGATTCAGTAAACGATAAAAATAGACGAAAATGTCGTTATTTCCTTACTGAAGCTAAATTAACCGGAGTAACCGGAAACTTCATAAGGAGATGCCGATTATGTTTGACAGCGGATGGGGAACATTTTCAGCATCTACTGTAAGCATGGTGAGTAAAAATGCATGATACTGATTTTCAGCACCGTATTCTGCCGTCTATACGGGCGCGCGGCAGCCGGGAACTTAGCTGCAACTGGCGGAGCGCGTGAGCGAGAATGTCCTTGCCAAACAGAAATAAAGACCCTGTATATTCAGCAAAATCTGTTAAAGAAGGGGCTCGATTAGGACAGTTTTTTTTTTTACCAGGTATATCGAAACTAAGTTGCCCGCCCCTCTCTTACATCATTTCCACATCAATCTGTATTTTATATATATCTTACGTATAGAAGTTATACCAACTCCTTTAAGAGCAGAGGTCTCCCCAACACACTCAAATACAGTTTTACCATGTGCGAAAATGTTCTCATTTACTGTCATATCCAGCCTTATTATGGTTTGCCATGCTGACTGCAGCTCAATAATGTGCTCCGCTCAGTAAGAGCACTATTCACCAAATGCAGTTAGTTATTGAGATTTTAAAGGGCAGAAGAGCTAGGTCATCTGCATCCCCTCCCCCAACCAAATGCAGGAAGCTAAGCCAAGCCAAAGTTGTTGCACTCCGCCTCCCGTGCTACTCTTTCCGTGGCCTCACACCTCATTGAACAAGACAGCCGATTGCCTCTTATGCGCGAATGTGCCTTTCTTTGACTGGCACTTCACAGTCTCCATAGTATGGAAGTGCATAATTCCTGCACCATTGCATCATGTGTATATTAGTCATTGTTGTTTTATTTAGCGGTTTGCCATATCTTGATGAATGCAGTTTACTGTATTTTGTCTGTTGGCACAGTCTAAAGTAAAATGTGTCTTTTGTTCAATGTGTCAGTCTCATTCAAGACTATGATTATATGGAAGCTACTGAGGTATGAGTGGCATTATGGCCACAGCTACTGGTATGAAACGTTCTACACACACGGTTAGTACTGCTGTAATGTCTAAGTGAGGTAATGGCGAACTACCTTACTTCTCACCTTGCCTAGTCATCATCATCATCTTGCACAGTTTCCAGCCACTGGCCGGGTCTGTTTGGAACACAAGCCTCTCCAACGTCTTCTGTCTTCCCACCATCTCTCAGCCTCCACCCTTGTCCAGTCTTCTCCTCTCTTCTTCACGCTTTCTTCCACCCCCTTCAGTCACCTGTCTCTCGGTCTCCCTCTTGGTCTCTTTCCTTCCCACTTCGTCTCGTGTATCCTCCTGGGTATCCTCTTCTCCTCCATTCGTTTTACATGTCCATACCATCTAAGTCTAGATTTCTCTATACCATCCTGTAATGGTTTCTCCTTCATTAATTCTCTGGTCCTCTCATTTCTTATTCTGTCCCTCTTAGTAGCTCCAATACTGCTTCTCAAGAACCTCATCTCACTGGCCTGTATTTTGCTCTTCTCCCTTCCTTTCATAACCCAGGTCTCCGAGGCATACGTCAGGATAGGGACATAGTACGTCCGATATATGATCTTTTTGCTGTTCTGAGGGACATCCTTGCTCCATAACATGCTTCTCACACTCCTCCGGAATGCTTCTGCCTGTCTACCCCGCTCATTTATTTCTGTATCGTTTCTTCCATTCTCTTGTATCAGGCTTCCCAGATACTTGAAACTCTCCACTTTCTTCAGCTGTTCCCCACCAATTGTTATTCCTGCTGTGGTTCTTTCCTTCTTCCTTGTTGTGATCACCATCTCACTCTTATTTATGCTAAATTTCATCCCATACCCTTGTATTATTCCTTCCCACACGTCCAACTGTTCCTGTACCTCCTCCTCCTTGTTTCCCCAAATCATACATGCCATAAATCGATGACATAGGCCTGCCGTCTTTACTTCCCCTCCAAAGGAAAGCATACTGAAGGATTTTAACACTCTTAAAAATCCAACGACTTCGGCCGGGTTTGTAGCCGCGATCTTGGGCATAGCAGTTCAGCATGCTACCGACCACGCCACCGAAGCCACCATATTATTGTTAATAATGGATAGATTCCAAATATAAAGTTTTGTTGAAGTCTGTTCCATCTACTTTCCGTAATGATGTAAAACACAAAAGTTCAAAACCACGTTCTTGATCGTAATTTGACCTGAAATTTATGAAAAACAAAACGGTTAAAGAACACATTGTCGGAGTAAACCTTCACAATTTAATTCACATTTATTACATGGAAAGTATGTTGTTGTTGTTGTTGTTGTTGTTGTTGTTGTTGTTGTTGTTGTTGTTGTTGTTGTTGTTGTTGTTGTTGTTGTTGTTGTTGTTGTTGTTGTTGTTGTTGTTGTTGTTGTTGTTGTTGTTGTTGTTGTTTGAGCCTTCAGTCTTTCGACTGGTAGATCCATCTCTCCATGCTTTCCTGTCCTGAGCTAATCGTTTCATCTCTACATAGCTACCACACCCTACATCCGAGGCAATCTAACATATTCCAACCTTGGTCTACCCCTACAGTTCTTATCCTCGACCCTTCCTTCTATAAATATGTTTGCTATTCCTGGGTGTCTTAGTATTTGTCCAACCAACATATTTCTTCTCTTAATTAGCAGTCGCCAGAAACATCTTTCCTCTCCCACTCGTCTTAATACCTCTTCATTCGTAACCCTATCTACCCATCTGATCTCCTGTAACACCACGTTTCAAACGCTTCAATTCTCCTCTTTTCTGCTGTTCCAGTCCAAGTTTTACTTCCATAGACCGCCACGCTCCAGACAAAGGCCTTCAAAAATTACTTCCTAGTACCTAAATCTATATTCGAAGTCAATAGATTCCTTTTCTGTAGAAATGCTTTCCTTTCTTGTGCTAACCTACTTTTCATATCCTCTTTGCTTCGTCCATCACTGGTTATTTTGGTACGTATTGAAGTAAAATGTCTATGCCTTGAATTGTTGAAGAGATCATGCCTTCTAATAGTTTCTTTGTTTTTTTAATTGCAGCTCATATTTGGACCCATGTTTTCCGGAAAGACAACAGAATTGATCCGTCGGCTGAAGCGATACCAGATTGCAAATTATAGATGTCTCATTGTCAAATATGCAAATGATGTTAGATACAGTACCGATGGTATTTCTACTCATGATCGACAAACTCTTCCTGCGGTGGCAACAGATAAGCTGAATGGAATTCATGCTGAAGATTATGATGTTATTGGTATTGATGAAGGGCAGTTTGTAAGTATTTGTGAAATCAACATCTTGGTCCCTGTTTAAAGCTAGGATTTGTTTACGATGATCGCTCGGTGAATAACACTGGTGTGAGGATGGCAGTTCCATTGTCCTTCAAAGCGTAAAGAATATACCGTATTTACTCGGCTATAGGACCCCCTTTTTTTTCTAAATTTTTAGTTCCGATATTGAGGGGGGCTACTATAGATGCGAACTTCCGCAAAAATCCGTTATTTTAGGAAAGAGAGAGTAAAAATGAGCTATTTTATTTTGATGCTACATAGTAGGTCTGTCTGTTAGGTAGTCAGCCCAAAGGCTGGTTGGATCCTCAAAAAGTACCGCCGTTACGTTATGTGAGTAGATACCCACAAAAACCCAAGGCAACGCTATTTTGAGGCGTTCTAGGCAAGAAGAGGAGTGAGGTAGTTTGCCATTGCTTTCCTCACTGAGTCAGAACAGTAGTCCTAACCCTACGAGTAGAACCTTTCACAGCATTCACAGGCACTGACTGTGCTCCGAATGCCATTACTAAGCACCACCCATACCTCAGTAGCTTCCATATAATCACAGCCATGAGACTGAGACATCGGTGAAAAGCCACCTTTTACTCCAGCCTGTGCCAACTGACAAATGCAAAAGTACTGTATTCATCAAGTGATGGCGAACAGGCCAAACATAGTAGGATATATGATATAAAAATAAACAAAGTTTACATCTTTAATCAGCCCGTTATGAGACTGCCATAACCTCACTTATCCACCACTATTCCCGACTATCCCCCAATGACTTTCACTACTATCCCTTGTTAAGCAAAAGTCTTAGTAACAAAGAAATAGAATGGAATGGACAAAGTATCAGACATGGAAATGCAAAATTTATTTTTATTTGAACATAGCGAGCGAGAATGCATCAATTAGGGAACGAGTGATGATGCTGAACGATCACATCTCACTAACATTTGTAAACACAACTGAGTACGTATTATTCACATGTTTCTCATTAATATACCAATAACGTGTCACACAAATGCCGACGGTTCTTGCAACAAATGAAATGTGTTTAAAATGCAATTTAGAAAAAGGCTGCCGCGAACACCACTACGAAGGGCAATACATCTTTGTATACAAAAATGCAGGCAAGATATGAAACATGAACTTTCATTGGCAGATTTTAAACTTTGCACTTCTACTCGGCCAATAGTGTGGCATCTTTTATTGGATATTGGGTGAAGCCTATTGGCTACACAATTCGATATCCTGCCCAATCGCGTACATGGTACATGTATGCAAAATGGCGGTTATATCGTCTGAAAAGCGAAATAACGTAACAAGAAAAATATTTTTGTCATCAAGGGGATGAATTTGTTATATTTTAAAAAAATTGTAAGAATTCTTCAATTTCCAAGAATGTTTCATTTTGACTCGCAGTAATTAAGGAGGGGTACTAGAAGAGATTTCCATGAATTTTGTATTTTGGCTCTCAAAAATTAAGGGGGGGGGGGGTACTATAGGCGAGGGGTTCCTATAGCCAAGTAAATTTGGTACTTCATATTTTCTTCAGAGCGACTTTTTGGGTTGTGCTTCATAGTACTAGTTGTGTTTCTTGAGCAAGTGCAGCTGGTATTTTCAGTGATTTGTTTTGAATGTTTTGCAGTGTGGGGTTTATATAGGCTGTTGAAATATTGGAGAATTAACACAACAGCATGAGAGAATTCTAAAAATTTCTGGTAGTGTTCCCTTGTTCTATTAGCACCGTGGCGAAGTTATTGGTCCGAGTAGTTGGTGTGCTGTGAAGGATGTACAGGAGGGGCAGACTCATCTGACAAAAGCATCCTTACAAGTGGCGGTTGGCATTTTCAAAGATTTGTTCTGATACTTGTGTGGGGTTTATATGGGCTGTTGGAATGTTTGAGAACTAACACAAAAACATGGAAGAATTCTATGAATTTCTGGTAGAGGGTTCTCTGAATCCATGGTGAAGTAGTTGTTGCTCTGTGTGGTTGATTCAATGCATAGGATGCCCCACCCAGCGGGTGTACGGAGTCTTGTCTGACCAAGTCTTTCTTTCCAGGAATTTCAACTGCTGGGTGTTGTTTAATGTGGGTCCCCAAATTTTTCTCATGTATTGGTTCTCCATTTTCCTATTAAAATTCTATAGATATTGATAATTTTCACTTGCTTCTCTGTACAGTCTGACGCGGTAGTCTGATGCTCTGGTCCAGCATTGCCGAGCTCCTCTAATCTTTCCTGACCTACCTTAGTCAACACTTGTTCTTTTCTGATCCTGATGGCCTAGGGTGTCTCTCATTTTCTTGCCTTAATTGGCCCTTGTCTCATCTTTCCTGATATTCTCATTTTTTTGGGTCAGATTTTTTCTTTTGCATTATATCTCCTGCAGGGTGCCCTCCATCAAGGGCTGGAGGTTGGTGAACTCGGGAGTTGGTGACTCCAAGGGATTCCTTTTTACCTCTTTTTTTCAATTGACTTTGGGGAAGACCCCTATTTCCATTTTCTATCTGCCTTTTATGGCTCAACTTCTTCTCAAGTCCTTCAAATAATTCTTTGATGGTTGAGTGCATTTCTTTCCCTGTCTTTTAATTCTATTATTCTCCCTTTTTTATTTTTTGTCCTCCTCCTAGTTTGTTGTAAGTCAACAGTTGGTTTGAATTGTATTTTTCATTTCTTGTCATATTCATTTTCACTCTCACCCAAACTATTAGGAGTAGATGACCTAAATGTTAAAACAACAATCACCTCATCACCATCAAGGTACTTATGTGTCTAGAACTTCAAACTACCACCCACATAATGTCAATAGGAAAATTGAGAAGAAACATACGAATAGAACCTGCAGTAAACCACAATCAGCAGTTGAAATTCCTGGAAAGAAGGCCAGCTCCTTCACACACTCACTAGGCAGGACATCCCACACAGCAAACCAACTACACAGAACCATAACAATAACTTGGCCATGAGCTAATTGAACCAGTGTATGGTCTACCATAAATTCCTAAAATTCTTGTATATTATGGTAAGTTCAGAGGAGCTCATTTGAAACCATTCAGAACATATTGAAAATATCAGCTGCATTTGCTGGTGTATTGTCGGATACCTTAAAACACCATACTAGCTACCCAGAAAGCCTTCTGAAGATCCTTACGCCAGCCATGAAAGCCTACATCAGTATGTTTTTCTTTTCTGCTTGATATTCTTTGGTATTAACCTCTTCTTATAAAAATAATCAGCTAATTACAAACTGAAATACTAAGTTCCCAGAATGGCTGTCAGATGGAGAAAGTTAATATTACCGAGCAGGAAATGTCTGGTAGCTTTACTCACAATTCTTGGGTTATTGAGGTAAAAATTCTTGCATTCCAGAATTATTGTCACCACTGTATAGATGACAAATGGAAACTTACATATATTAGGACATGTCATCATCATTATCATTATCATCATCATCGTTTCATTGCTCCAACAAGCTGGATGCGGTTATATATGAGCTTTCTCCAATTTGTCTTGTCCATCCATAACTGTTGTTCCTGGATTTGATGCCAGTTGTTCTCTCTAGCTTCCAGGTCCTTATAAATTTGCTTCTCCCACACATCGCGAGGTCTTCCTCTTGGTCTCTTCCCGGGGACACTCTGTCCAAAGTACACTCTAGGTATCCGGTGGGGAGCCATCCTCTTCATGTGACCATACCCTCGCAATCTCTTTGAGTTCAAGTGTCTCCTGCAGGCTCCTTTCCAATCCCAGTTGTTGTCGGATATCCTCATTCCTTATTTAGTCCATTTTCGACTTTTGAAGGCACGGACGGAGGAAGTGTTTTACTTTTCTCCCAGTACTTTTCGTAGAGCATTTGGGTTGCAAAAATGGGGTCCATAGTTGTCCTATGTGGTCTAAATCCATGTTTTTCCTCTTGAAGTGTAGGTTCAACATATTTTCTTATCCTTCCCTCATGGATGGAGTCTTACATTTTAAGCCATGCAACAGCAAAGTTACACCTCTGTAGTTTGTACATTTCTTCCTATCGCCTTTTTTTTTTTTTCAATAACGGGATAATGATCCCCTGCTTCCAATCATTGGGTATTGTATTTTCTTTCCATATTGTGTTGAGGACTCTGTACATCATCCACTGTTGACCGATCTCTCCAAGAGCTGTAATCATCTCAACACTGAATTCATCATTGCCAGCTTGTCATCTGAAACATTTACATTTTCTTTACAGTTCAGTCAAGTTTCGAAGTGCCTTTTGAACTTATTTAGTATTTTAGTACTATCTCTCGTCACATCACCATCAGGAAGTTCTATTGATTGGATAGATTCATTTGCAGTTCTTCTGTTCTTAATGACACTGTACAACAGTTTCTTGCTCCCATCCTGTGTTATTTTGGTAGCCAGATCTTGCTCACATTTCTGCTTTTCGGCTACAACTAGCTGTTTCACATGCAGTTTTTTCCGTCTGTAAACTTCTCTTCTAATACATGTGGATCTGCCTGCGTTCTTGCTCGATTTAGTGCTCTTCTTGCTGAGTTTCTATCACTAATAGCCTTCTTAACATCATCATTTCACCATTTAGTTTCTTTAGGTTTTCTTATTTTGCTCTGTCCACATACTTTTTCTGCTGTATCTACCATGACCTTCTTTAGAGTGTTCCATTCTTCATCTACCAAAATCAGTTCTTCTTTCGGCAACATTTTTATGACACCTTCCTTGAATTCTTCCTTAATACATGGTCCAGTTAGCCGCCAAATTTTAATTTTTGGGACTCTTTTGTTACCGACCCTCGGAGGTCTTTTCTCTCCACCAACTTTGGAATAACTTTGACGTCACACATGTTTTCATACATTCCGATCTGTTAGTATATTAGGACATGTGTTGTATAGAAATTACAAGCCAGTTAGATGGACGGTAAATGTCTGACCCATGCGACCTTCGGCTTTGTACACCATTACTCTGACCACTGTAGACAAGTTTCTGTAAAACTCACAACCGCTGTAAGCTTCCACATGTTGTTAACAGTTCTTGGATAAAAAGGGAAAAAATTCTTGGGTTAGCCCAATATTTAGCAAGGAAAATTATCCTGATTTGATCATGTCTTAGTTAGCGAACTGGTCAACACATTCTGACTAGAAATATAAAAACATGACAGTGTCTACAACAAAAATGAAATTAAGTACTGGAACGGCCAAAGAATATTAGTAGCAGTATCTTTTTTAAACGAAAGGCATCGTTAATTCTGATGCTAATTTCTTCCTCCCACATTTATAAACTAGCATGACCAATCGTAACAGCGTACATCATTTTTACCATTCTGTTCGCTAATTAGGGACACTTTGTGGTAATATTGGCCTATCGACACAATTTGATTCGAGTAATTTTGAATGGTGTAGTCATTATCAATAATTATTTTGGCTTGTAATTGGTCTGGATAACCAATATATCGTGCATTGCAAGGAGAAACTAATACTGCTACGTAATATTGGTCTCAAAAATTGCAGTTATACACTAAAATTCCCTTATATAGATATCTTAACAAAATTTGCAAGTTGAAACATATTTATGAGGCTATAATTACCCTTCCACAATGCAAGTTGTGTATGTTTTGAGGTTCTCGCAAATTTCTGGATTTCTGGTATATTTCTGCTGTATATTTTACATTTAGAGCAGGAAGATTGCAAAGCAGGATCATGAATGTTCATGCACCCTGTATCTGTCAAACTGATGTATGTTGGAGGAAGATACCTCACCTCAGTATTTAACTAACTTTTGAACTGTATTGTTAATTTAATAATTTGTTTTCTACACTTCCGTTTAGTTTGCTGATACAGTGGAGTGCTGTGAATCGCTGGCCAATCAAGGCAAGATAGTGATTGTGGCTGCTTTGGATGGCACTTATCAAAGAGTTCCATTTGGTGATATTTTAAACCTAGTTCCTTTGGCAGAAGATGTGATAAAACTACGAGCTGTTTGCATGAGCTGCTTTAAAGATGCTTCATATACAAAACGAATCAGTAATGAAAAAGAGGTTCGTACATTCATTTATTTATTTTTTGTTTGTTTGAAAGCTAAAATGCTAAAAGAGAGTCATAATTCCCAATACCGCGGTGTAACTGTGCATGTTAAATCTCGCACCATGGCTGTGACTGGGGGCTGCAACAAGTCTTGAGATCGGAGGTTTGATTCCCAGTGCAGACAGCAGCTATCCCAAGTGTGGTTTAAGCCAGGTTTTTCCACACTCCCTCCAGCCAAGTGTTGGGATAGTACCTTATTTCCAGTTCCAACGCACCTATCCCTTTCCTGACCTTCAAAATTATAGTTACACAAATTTCATCTTTTCACTGACAGTCTCCAGATTTTCTATCATTCCACATTTCAAAATTTTCATCAGGCAATGGAACAAATGAATGAAGATCTAAACAATTTAACACAATTTGTATTTGAGAATTTCCTGAACAAAACACAAACAATAATTCTTGGACAAACTAGAGTTATTAACAAAATCAAAAGCAGCAATACTCCTAGCTTACAACTTTGTGGTGTCGATATTACGTTCACTAATGCAGTTAAAGACCTTGATGTCATTATGACCGAAAACCTAAATTGGAATGAACAGATAACGAAGATATGCGGGAGAGTTCATGCTTCACTTCATCCCCTCAAGCACCAGTAGTCCTACCTCCCACTAAATTTAAAAATTGATGAATTCATACACTCCTACTCCCATCATAACGTACTGTGATGATGTACTCATTGAGACGACTACTGAACTGACCAATAAGCTACAGAAAACATTAAATGCGTGTATAAGATTCGGTTTTTCACTAAATTACTCTGCTTATGTCACACCATTTTTTGAAAAAATAGGCTGGTTAAAATGTGATCAAGTACGTAATTTACACATAGTTACCCTTGTTTATAGACTGTAGACTGAATCACAACCCCACTACCTTTCATCTCTATTCAAAACAGTCTCTTCCTTTCACAACGATCATACACGTTCTAGCTCCCTTAGCATCGCCATTCCCACAACAAAACCACTATCTTCAACAGTTCCTTCCAAGAGTCGGAACTCCATTCTAACTAATATTAGAAATTGTACTAATCTGAAGAATTTTAGATCATCTTGTCCAAGTTATTTCCTACAATAGAAAACTTCCTGAGTGAATGATGTACGACTCTGTGAGCGAATGGATATTTAAAAATAGTTCTCTAGTTTATGATAGCTTCCTTCAACTTACTTAGCTTAAATTAAGGTAATTAATGAATAGTAAATTTACTAGTGTAGTATAAAGGAGTGAGGAATGAAGATATACAGAAAGAACTGGGAGTACAGAAACTAAATGACAAACTGGAGCAAAACAGATTGAGATGGTTTGGACATGTCAAACGGATGAATGAAGTAAGGTTACCAAGACGAGCACTGGAACGATGGATGACAGAGAAGAGAGGATGAGGAAGACCAAGAATGCGTTGGATGGACTCGGTGAAGAATAGCATTAGAAAACGGAACCTGGATTGGAACACTGTGTCGGAAGAGGAATGGTGGAACGACAGAACAAAGTGGAGAGGAACCATATTTGCCCCCACCCGGTGTCAGCTCGAAAAGGGGAAATGAAGATGACGACTACAGAGGTGCCAACCTTTGAAATGGGTTATCAGTAATCCCTTATATTATATTTTATTTGAGATAGTCTCCAAATTTTGAGATAAAGTTGAGTTTCGGACGTTTTCACGAATAAACGTCTCGCGGAAAGCCAGGTTTCTTAATAATGCAGAAAAATATTTCACACAAAACTAAAAACTCTTCTTGATGCCGAAAATATACATTGAACCGATGTATACCACTTAAGGTATCCTCAGTATGCATTTCCTTGACGGCGGGATATAGCTTACGCAATCAGTGCCGCGTGCGTGAAACTTGCTCCATCGCAATCTGTGAGCCTAGCGGAACGAGTTTAAATGATTTAAACTGACCTCGGTGAATTTTCGTTACCTCCAACTATCCAGACATAAAAATTAGCTACTTTTAGTTATTTTCGGTACCTGTTTGTAAAATTAGCTACTTTTTTGTTACTTTCGTTACTTTTCGTTACCGGTAGAAACTCTGTAACTTTTCTCTTTTTTTATATACAAATGTAATTCTTTTCGTGATGTCACTTTTCCGTAATAATTTCACCTTTGACCGAATGCCGTCATCGTGAGGTGAAATCCGTAATTATTACGGACAATCCATAATAGTTGGCACCTCTGTGATTAGTATAAAGGAGGAAATTGGAAGGAGAATACAAAATGTAAGCAATTTTTATCAGAGTGTAAGGGGTGTTGTTTGGAATCGAGACATCCCAAAGAAATGTAAAAGGGTCCTATATTCAACCTATTATGAGCCTATACTAACATATGCAGCTGAAACATGGACTACTACAAAAAGAGAGTAGAGTAGAACACAAGCAGCGGAAATGAGCCATAGAGGGCAAGACCAGAAGAGATAGAGTTACAAATGAAGAGATAAGGAAAAGGACAGGAATCTTGAAGTTGCAGGACAGGATAGAAACAACAAAGTTAAAGTAGTGTGGTCATATGATGAGGATGGAAGAGGAGAGAGTATCAAAGAAAGCTTTTTCCGAAAAGATGACAGGGAAGAGACCACGAGGGAGACCCCGAAAGAGATGTACGGATACAGTCTGGGAGTGCAGAGAGAAGAGGGGAAGAAAACCTGAAGATGTACTTAAAAAGGAGGGGAGTGGTGGAGAGATAGGCAACGATGGAGGTCTATAATTCACAACCCGACCCAGGAAAGAAACAGGAAATGAAGATGATGATTATGATGATGATGAAATTTACTAGTGTAGTTAGGTTAGAATTTTTGGTATGTATTGTGTTGCATCACATTTGTCTGTTACCGTACTATGTGGTTAAGTGTAAGAGGACGGCCAAGAGCCCTAACTTCACCACCAATAATCTTAACAATATTATTATTATTATTAATACAGTCACCTAGGAAACACAGGTTATTTACAAATTGAGCACACAGGGCTGATGACCAAGATGTCCCAAGCCCCTGAAAATTCATTATAGTTTGGGTGGAATGTAGTGTTGCATCAGAGTCAAGCTGATGGTTCTGTGCAGACAGATTTCCAGTCACATATCAGTGGAGGGGGAACAGGGACTGCAGTCACTCTTTGTCTGCCGTGCTGTTGACATCTTGCTTAAAATCTGTGAATGCATTCGTCATGAGCTCGGCGCAGCTGCGTGAGGGGTAATCTCCTCCAGCTACTCGTACTGTACAGTGACCTTGAGGCTTCACCACATACTGCCTGAACTATAACAACATTAGGAAACCTTTTTTTGAGAAGGAAGGTAAAGGTCGTATAATCTCTTCATATGAAACTTTGGATTTGTTTTAGTTGGAGGTAATTGGTGGAGCGGAAAAGTACATGGCTGTATGTCGAGAATGCCATTTTGAGAATGCTGCAACAAGGAAATCTCCTCAGAAGTACCAAATTGACAGAAGTGAAGGAATGCTACATGACATAGAATTGAATCGCCTTAAATTTAATTTGTTTGATGGCAGGCATGCTTGACCAAGTCGTGGGCTACTGTAAGAGTGAAGAATGAGTTTAATGAACTTTCTAGAATAATTCTGTACCAGGGAAGTAGAAGGTTGGTTCTGGAAATATCCGGAATATCTATCTACAGCTCGTTTCTCAAAAACGGGTTCTTGGACTTCCAACCCTCTACTTCTTAGGTACACTATTACATAGTGGAATATATCATATATAACGTATTGCTAAAAGTTAAAACACAACACTGACTTCAATGATTAATACAGTGCACTCCCGATAATTCACGATAATTAATGCACGAACTTCCGAGAATTATCCGCAGTTATGATTTTTAAGCCTGGTAAAAATAAAACAATCGATTAGAATATTGAAATGAAGGCCTATTTTATCACCACGGAAAAAAAAATTAAAAAATAACCCTTTGCTACATTGCATTGTAAGACAGTTAGTTAGTTATTGTGGTTTTAAGGGGCGGAACTACGAGGTCATGTGCCCCTAAATTGTAAGACACACTAGACTAGAGGCATGTGGATTATGGCAACATTAATATCTAAGAAAAAAAGACTCATCATATTTTTGTTTCTTAGATCATTTATTTTTTCCAATTTTAGATTGTATATTTCTGAAGAAAACAATATAAGAGAACGAATATTCATCTCGATTTTCTATATAAGAGATAAGTGTGACTAAAGACACACTAGGTTGTGGGAAACTTTCGGGATTTCAGTTGGATCAGTCCCGCACTAGATCTGCGTTTTCCTCACCGACAGTCGAGTTCCGTACAATATTCTCCTCTTATGAAAATGTATGAAACCATAATCGTCTTTATCGATGTCTAGCTACCCAATTACAGCATGTCACTTTCGTCTGCGTCTTGACATTCATCCAGGTTTTGCCCGTCACAGAAGCCGACAAACGCTTGCTTTTGTGCGAATGAAGTAGCGTGTTGACTGCATGAAGATCATCTAACAAGCACGCACTCGGCTCGGCGTCGCGTAGGTTTGCACCATCGGGCAATAATCGCTTACAATACACTGTCCGCGCATCTACCTTTCACAACAGATCGTCCAGCGACCTTGGGGCGTGGCTGTTGGAAAGGGAGGGTAGGTTCTGAGTGAAAGTGCATTCCACTCTGCACTGTCTCAGTATTGAAGCTTAAAGGTATCCCCTTTGGCGACATGCTCATAAGTTTCCAAGATGGCAACATTCAGATAGCACTGCGCAAGTAGGCTTAATTTTGCATCGCTGAGAAACGCAGTTAGTGTTCCCAATTCTCAAGGAGTTTGTCTCCACGCATCGTATCACGTTAACATTCTTTTAAACGACAGAGGGATTATTTTATTTAGCGGGAAGATAAGTTGCTATAAGAATTACTATAAAGAATACTCTGAGACCCGCGAATTAACCGCAAAGCGAATTATCGGGAGTGCACTGTATACATAATTATTATTACGGTATTATACAGAAGACTTTTTGTTATTACAAGTTATTAGTTGTTTTGGTAAGCGGCTTCGGTGGCATAGTCTGTAACATGCTGAACTGCTATGCCCAAGTTTGCGGGTTCAAACCCAGTCAAAGTCGTCGGATTTTTTAAGAGCGTAAAGATCTTTCAGTATACCTTCCTTCGGAGGGGAAGTAAAGCTGGCGGGCCCATGTCATAATTTATGGCATGATAAAGAACCTACCACTACAATTGGTAGTGTGTAGCTAAATTTGTAAGTTATTTGGCTAGAAATGCTGTATCAAGTTCCAACGTTCACCTCTTGGTGTTGGTGACATCTGGTAGCCAAAGTTGGAACTACTTGAAATTGAACTTGCCCAGTTTCATTCACCTTCATTCATTTCCTCTCATCCACATGCGACATTACTTGTAGCTCACCCCATGGGTGTCCGCATAGAAGCAGCTACAAACTCTGGCGAGCCGAACATGTCCTCGGACACTCCCGGCACTAAAAGCCATATGCTAAATAATAAATAGTTGTTTTGATTTTGTAGAACTTTTACGAATAACAATGCCGTTCTGTCGTGCAGCTTTAAGTTTTTCTATCTTTCCTACTGTTATAACAGTTGTTTTTATACATGGAGAAATAAAGGCATTCAAAATAGAAGGAAAATATTATGTATGTGTACAGCTATAGTTCTACCTTATTTCATCCCATATTTACATAGGATCGAAATTATTGCATTACAGTCAATCAACAATTACGTTGACTAACTGAAAAGCAATAATTTTGCATACTAACGCAATGGCCAAGGGCCTGACCATGTTGAAACACCGGATCCTATGAGAACTCGGCAGTTAAGCAGCATTGGGCGTGGTCGGAACGTGGATGGTATGCCGATTCTAGGTACTGCGCGCTGTTGGCCAACATAAGGAGGAGCGGAATTGCCCTGGCCACTCCACCGCACGTTAACTCCGGCTGAGGATAGCCTCTTTGGAGGCTCGGACCTGCCTTCGGGCAGAATACTAATTAAATTATTAAACTAACGCAACACTAAAAAATGGCTTCCAACACGTTAATCTTTTACATAGGATATGATACATGTGCAAGAAAGCATCTTGTTTTGCTGTACTTACCTATGTCATATAATGGTCTAAAACTTTATACTTTACATTGTCCAAATATTGACCATATAGATGTGGGAGGGTCCATGTGAGTGTGCCTGGTGACATTTACATTGTTTATTAGATATAGTTTATTGTTTCATTCGACTGGGATGTGCGAGGGTCCATGTGAGTGCATCTGGTGACAGTTTCATTGTTTATTAGATATAGTTTATTGTTACACTAGACTGGGATGTGGGAGGGTCCATGTGAGTGCGTCTGGTGACAGTTACCGTACGCACGTGGCATCATACGGTCCCGCGCAGGTCCCGCACACGTTCTCTGCGTGTAAACATGAATGCTACGAAACGTTTGCGGTCATTTACTGTGAGTGAGAAATTGAAAGTTGTGAGGGAAGCTGAAGTTATTGGAAATCGTGCCCGGTAGGAAATATGATATTGACGAGTCATGTATTCGTGATTGAGCGGGATGACGTCTATGCTACAACCACTGGATGTCTGTGTGAACCGCCTGTTCAAAGCAGCCTTGAAACAGCTGTATACGGAGCGGATGGCTGCCGATAAGCACACACCGACTCCAACTGGTCGTATTCAGCGCCCGAAAGTTCAGCTGCTGTGTTCGTGGATTTTGACGGCATGGAATCGTATCTCTGGAGATCTCATACGGAAGAGCTTCAAGAAATGTAGTATTTCGAATGCTATGGAGGCAGTGATGACGACATTTAGTGGGAAAGTGATGGTGATAAAAGTTCCGAAGCTGGTACTTCTGATGACGATGAATGACGTGTTTGTGTACTTTTATTTGTATTTTTAATAGTTTGATGTGTGTTATTTTAGGACGACTTCAAAACTGTTGGAAACTATTTTGGATAAATGCAATTCTGTTTATTTAGTTAAGATAGTAAATAATTTTGAGTAAAAAAATTTTTTTTTTTTTTAAATTTTGTTCTTCAAAATCAGGGTGCGGGTCGTATTCGAGTAAATACGGTAGATGAAATTCTGAGGTATGTCAAGGGTGATGAAAATGTTATAGTAATGGGAGACTGGAATGCTGCGCTAGGAAAAGGAAGAGAAGGGAAGATAGTAGGAGATTTCGGATTAAGTCAAAGGAATGATCGAGGAGGAAGCAGGCTGAGGGAATTCTGCACCGAGCATGAGTTGGTCATAGCTAACACCTTACTCAATAACCACAATAGAAGAATATACACATGGATGAGACCAGGAGACACAGGGCATCGCCTTCATTATGGTCAAGCAGAGATTTCGAAACCAGATTTTGGATTGTAAAACATAGCCCGGTGCTGACATAAACTCTACCACAATCTGGTTGTTATGAAATGCAGATTAATGTTGAAGAAACTGAAGAAAAGTCAAAAGCCAAAAAAGTGGGCAAAAGACGGACAGAAAGAGAAGGATGTAAACGAAAGATTCAAGGAGAGTTTAAAGGAAGGACTAATGAAAAACCCTAAACAAACTTCAATTGCAGATGAATGGGCACTTTTGAAGAATGAAATAACAAATCCGCTGTAGAAAACATTGGTAGGAAAGAATAGGCAGAAACCCGTGGATCACTCAGGATATACTAGAATTAATGGATGAGAGATGAAAAGGGGAATGCAGTATACAGACATCTGAGAAATGAGCTTAACAAGAAGTGCAAAGAAGCAAAAGAATGGTTGAAAGAGAAATGTGCAGGTATAGAAAATTGTCTGACATTAGGAAAAGTAGACACAGCTTATCGAAGGATTAAGAGTACTTTTGGGAAAAGAAGACTAAGTGCTGTAATATTAAGGACACAGATGGAAAGCCTCTAACAGATAGATAAGAAAGGGTTGAGAAATGGAAAGCTTACATAGGGTCGTATGCATAAAAATGTAGCATATGCTACAAGTACAAGCAATAAGTAAAAGCATATGCTTTCAGCAAATACTAGCAAGTAAAAGCATTTGCTTAAATTGATATGAATAACCTTTTGCTTGTTCTGAATAGAAAGTGCTACAAGTTTTTCCAGCAAGTGCTGACTTTTTGTAGAATATGCTAACTAGCATTTGCTAGTCGCGCAAAGCATGCTGGTTGCCGGTAAGAGGTTATGTTCATCTCAACATTATTAATGTGTTGACCGCCGTGACCATACAAGTTTGCATTAGGTGTTACTAGTTTACAGTTTTGATTTCCTGAAGTGCCTATTCATTCTACGATGTCGGAAATGTCAGAAACAGAGGTTGAAATTGACGTGAATTATCACTTTGTTACCATGCTAAAACAGTTACCAGTCTTATTGAGTAAATCGCAAACTCAGTCGATGAAAACAGCCAAATTAGAAGCTGTTGAACAGTTACGTGAGAGCTGTGAGAAGACTCTTGGGCGGCAATTTACAGCAGATCAGGTGAAAAAAAGGATCCATAACATGAAGACGGAAGTCAAAAAGACGAGTGATCGTAACACTACAGGAAATAGGAAGATACAGCTGAAAAAATGGGAGGAGGAACTTAGCAATTTCATAGAAGGACAACAGAATCAAACATTCACTCGTGTACCAGGTATGTTTATTAAATTTTACTATACTCGCTGATGAAATACCGCATGCTATGTTGTAATGAGAAAAAGGTGATGATGATGATAGGCCTAATTTAAGAAGCCTACCTTCTGGGTTATCGGCCCCTAATTGAAAAAAAAAAAAGCATTACGCCTTAGTAGTTAAACGGGACGTAAAACCAATAACATTATTATTCATCATCATCATCATCATCATTTTCCGTTTTCCAGCCTAGGCCGGGTCGGAGCAAACATGAGTCCCCTCCACTTTACTCGGTCTGTCCACCACTCTTCCTCAAGCACTGAACGCCACTCCATGTTCCGGTTTATCACGCTGCACTTAACAAGGTCCAACCACCGACCTCTAGGTCTTCCTCGTCCTCTTTTTCCCGTCATCTGCCTCTCCATCACTTGTTTTGGCATTCTTTCATCATTCATCCTCTTCACATGTCCATACCATCTCAATCTGTTCTGTTCCAGCTTTTCGTTCAGCTTCTGTACATTCACTTCCTTTCGAATGTCTTCATTTCTCACTCTATCTCTTCTAGTCTTCTGTAACATACTCCTCAAAAATTTCATTTCGGCTGCCTGCATTCTACTTTCATCCCTCCGGGTCATAGGCCAAGTTTCTGCTCCGTATGTCAATATTGGTAAGTAATAAGTCTTGTACATCACTTCTTTAGCCTTCATTGGTATGTCTTTATCCCAAATTAAATTCCGAACTTGATAGTAGAAGGCACTCCCACCTTGTATTCTCTTGCTAATTTCCATATCCAATCTTGCATTTTCCATCAATTCACTTCCCAAATATTTGAAGTGCTCAACTACTTCCAGATTTACATCTCCAATTTTAACAATTCCTTTCCCTTCTTCCTTATGTCTTGTCATCACCATTGTCTTACTCTTTTCTACACTGATTTTCATTCCCCATTTCTCAATATTTTCCTTTAAAACATCCAGCTGTTCCTGGACCACTTTCTCATTCTCTCCCCAAATCAGAACATCATCCGCAAATAAGATTATGTTCATTCTTGTACCTGTGTAGGCTTCCTTTGTTGCCTTCAGTATATCATCCATCACCATTATGAATAGCAGTGGTGAAAGCACACTCCCTTGTTTCAAACCAGTTTCAATTTCAAACCATCCTGTTCTACCTGCTTGGGTCTTCACACAACTGCAACAATTACTGTACATTGCTTTTGTCATTTGTATCATTTCATCTCCAATACCTTTCTGTTTTAAGCTTTCCCAAACTCTGTCTCTAGGGACACTATCATATGCCTTTTCTAAGTCAATAAAGGTCATTACCATGTCTTTTCCATATTCCCAGTGTTTTTCCATAGTTTGTCTTACAACAAAGATAGGTTCCACTGTTGATCTTCCCCTTCTGAACCCAAATTGTTCCTCTTGAATTTGGTTTTCAACCCTTTTTCGGATTCTTTCCTCTAGTATTCTCTCCATGATCTTGGCAACATGCGAGATAATAGTAATTCCTCTGTAATTTCCACACACCTTCTTGTCTCCTTTCTTGAATATTGGTATAATAATACCTTTCTGCCAATCTTCTGGAATTTGTTTTGCTCTCCACACACTCTTGAGTACTCTTGAAGTCCAATATATTCCAATGGGTCCTGCAGCCTTTATCATTTCTACTGCCACTTGATCCACTCCCACAGCTTTTCCCATCTTCATCTTCTTAATGGCCAATTCCACCTCTGCCATTGTAATGTCCGCTTCCATTTCTTCTTCTTCCACATCTGGCACTACAGTAACTTCTGTGTGCGTTACATTCCTGACATTTAACAGTCCATGAAAATATTCTTTCCATCGGTTCTTAATCTCTTCTGGTTCCTTCAATATCACTCCTTCTTTGTTTTTCACAAATCCAGCGTTTACATGTTCCTTCCTTCTACTCTTAACTACACTAAATAATAATTTCTTTCCACGCTGACAATCGTCTTTAATTTCCTGTGCGAATAACTCCCAACTTTTCTTCTTCTCTTCTGCCACTACTTTCTTGCAGATTTGTCTAGCTTCTACATATCTCAATCTACTTTCTTCAGTCCTTTTTGTTTTCCACTGTTTCCAACTCTTCTTCTTTTCCTTCACTTTTTCTTTAACTCTTTCATTCCACCATGCTGTTTGTTTATCTTTCATCTTCCCCGATGTTCTTCCACATGTTTTCTCTGCACAACTAACAAATGCATCCTTAAATTGCTTCCATTCTTCTTCCACATTATTATTATGAGTTCATTTTATTAATCTGTAGGCCAAGGTCAGTACCGTAATTCTATTTCATTATTTCAGGAGGATGTGCTGTAGGAGGAAGTAATGAACACGCAACTGATAGCAATAATGATGACACACTACCACTACCACTACAGCGTATGACATTACCAAGACAAATCAAGAAAATAAAGTTAACTTCAGAGACTGAGGAGACGGAAAAACTGTCGAATTCGGAACTTCAAAGACTGGTGTTGTTGGAACAGTTGAAGTTAGCTCGCATGCAACAGCAGGAAATAGAAGATAGGAAATTGGCTTCAAACATAAGTGAATGAACCTGCATACAGTTTGAATAATAATGTGTGGATCAGGGAGATAAATGTTTGTATTTAACTGAGGCGAAATTATACATGTACGGAATCCCAAATAAATTCATAGCGATGTAAGAGTATAAGTTAAATGAAAAAATACTAGCCACACAATTATTAAATTTTGTTTTTCCCAGATCACAGTGCTTCACTTTCATTGTTCGTTTACACCAACGTGTTGAAACAAAATATTAGCGATTTCATTTCTTCTCTGTGCGCACGCCTTCTCATCATGTCATCATGACCATATTCTTGTTCAGCACTGTCACCAGCACCATCATCATATCTTTCTTCAATATGAAGATTATCAAAATTGTCCTCATCCCTTAAATGCTTAGAGACGTTATGTAGCACAAAGCAACAGATGCTAATGCGTGAAATTTTCTCTAAAGAAATTCTGACTTTGTTTGCTAGTAGAGGAAAACGTCTCTTAAGCTGACCAAAACATCTTTCAATAATTACTCTGTTTTGAGCATGCACGCGATTGTAATTCTCTTCTTGTGGATTTTGAGGGTTTCGGTAAGGAGTTGGCAGCCAAGGTACTAGCCCGTATCCTGAATCACCCAACAGTACTGCAGCTCCTGCATGCTCTCGCAATCCTACATACACATGTGAATTCTTAAATATGCGACTGTCGTGAACAGAACCAGGCCAGCTAGCATCAACACTTGTGAAAATTTCTCTTGAATTGCAAGTTGCTTGTACATTGATAGAAGCGAAATTTTTGCGGTTTATGTATTCACCGCCGTGTAGTGGTGGCTTTAAAATTGGTACATGTGTACAGTCAAGAGCACCGATCACGCAAGGAAAGTTAAATCGTTGCTGCCATTCGTCTTTAGCTATGTTGATTTCTTGTGGCCGTGACGGAAATTTTATCCAGTGATGTGCTTTTTGAAAAATGTTCTCGCTGACGAAATCAATGGTTCTACTAACAGTACTTTGATGCACTCCCGTATCTTCTCCTATCCCAACTTGGAAACCCGGATCACCAACAAAACGAAGAAATATCTGCATTCGTTCCTTCGATGTTACCGCACCACCACGCGTCTCGTCACTTTCTCCCAAGAAAGAGCTCGAAATTAATTCAAAATTTTCTTCGTTAAATCTGTACAAATGTTTATATGAATGTTCATCACTTTGCCGTCTGGGATTATAGAGATTCCTGCGTCGGATATTCACAATTTGTGCCATTAAATCAACCAGAAGTTAACACTAAGTCGTCACAGTACAAACTTCAAGCTAACTGAGACTAGCTTGGTAAATCTTAAGCAAATGCTTGCATAGTACTAGCACATGCTTGGTTTTATTCATGTATAATTCAGCATTTGCTGGAAAATTAAGCAAATGCTAGCTAGCAAGTAAATACTAGTAAGTAAAGCAAATGCTAGATTATTTTATGCATACTCATTCCAGCATATGCTTACAAAAGAGGTAGCAAAAGCATATGCTAGACTTTATGCATACTGGCCATAGTGTTTGCGTAAGGGAAAGGAGATTGAGAATCATGTAATAGAAAGGAAGAGGAAATTGATGTTGTGAAAGGAGATTTAATATTGAGATCAGAATTTGACAGAGCATTGGAAGACTTAGGCAGGAACAAAGCACGAGGCATAGATGATAACCGATTGAGGTGCTATGCTGCATAGGTGATGATGGTCTGATCAGGTTATTTCACTTGGTGTGTAGGATTTATGAGACAGGTGAGGTACCCCCTGATTTCAAAAAGAATGTTGTCATCCTTATACTGAAGAAATTAGGAGCTGATAGATGTGAAGATTACCGTACATCAGCTGATTACTCATGCTTCAAAGATCCTGTCTAGAATAATTTGCAAGAGGATGGAAAGCCATATTGAAACGGAGTTGCGTGAAGACCAGTTTGGTTTCAGGAGAAATGTAGGAACAAGGGAAGCTGTACTAAGTTTTAGGCTGATTTTGGAAGGTAGAATAAGGAAAGATAAGAGAACACTGGTCTAAATTGTTTGATATTTTGAAAAAGATTGGAATGAAGAATAGAGATAGGAGGGTGATCTACAATCTATACAGAAACCAGACATTCGAGCTGAAGGACATGAGAGAGAAGCCGGTATTCAGAAAGGTGTTAGGCAAGGCTGCAACTTATCACCCATACTTTTGACTCTTTACATTGAACGAAAATTGGATGCTTTTCAGTCGGTCAACACGAGTTTTTCCCAAAAGAGATGGGTTATTCCCTAATCATCAAAAAAAGATTGAATGAGATTAATAAAAATACTTGGATGACCAGTTTCGATCATCATGCGATCATCATCAGATTCTTTACACATAGGTAGAGGTGTTAGTTTTTGTTAATTAGCGATAAAACGAAAAGTCATATTTAGAGGTTAGGATGTTTTATTTACATATTTCGTGCTGCCTAGGAGTGAAATTAAATCGCGAAATAACGCAAATTTTGTGAATAACACTACAAATATCGCAATCTGCGAAATAAAAACATTTTTCATATTTTTTTCTCACGCCAATCCGAACATTCTTGTCCACAAGCCGATAATCGAATTTGGTTGGTGTTTAATTCAAGAATGATCGATTGTATAGTTTCGCGAGGGGTAATACTACAATATACGTCATATTAGATATACTGTCGATATTCTCGTCACTCGTTGGATTTTAGGGCTGTGGTAAACAGCTGTTATAGTTTGGCCGACTACCTCCAAAAGGTTATGTGATAGTTGTTCATATTGTGAACTACGTTTGCCTCCTGTTACATCGGTAACGAGTGTAATTCATAGTATAATTTAATAAAAAGTGCGCAAATTGTGCGTTATCATCGAAGCTAGTGTGTTATTTGCGTCAATTAGTTGGCGACCACGTGTTCGTCGTAGTAGTTCCGAACTTAGCAGTGCAGGAAGATGAGACACGACGTAATTTAAATATTATGACACGAATTCAAAAATAAATTTTGCCTGTGGTTACGACTTTATACTGGCGTGTGACTATAGTCAACCGTGTGATAACAGTGTTACTGGGCATCGCTCAGTTGAGTTTAAAAATGCCGAAGGTAGCAGTTTCTGCCACAGACAGACTTAGAGAATATAAGAATGAAGGATTTATAATTTCTTGTGGCATTCTTATGTGCAAATATTGTGATTGTCGGTTAGATTATCACAGGAAAGATGCATTAGACAAACATTGCAAATCGGAGAAGCATTCAAAACGCCGAGAAAATTTGCGTCTTGAAGTTAGTGTTCCTAGAGTGACTACCTTGAAAGAAACATTATCAAATGCTAGTTGTGTGAAGGATATCAAAGAAGGATTTATTTTGGACACTACTACTGCGTTTATGAAAGCTAATATTCCAGTAGAGAAACTAGACAATCCTGCTATCGGTACTTGGTTTAATAAGTACGTTCCCGGAAGTGGAGATTTACCATCAGCAAATCAGATTTGTCAGAAATACATCCCCATGATTGGCGAAAGAAGGAGGGAAGAAATTAGGGAAGATATAAAAAACAAAGACGTGACGAAACAACTGACAAGAATAGTAGGTGTGTTTTCAACATTCTTTTTCGTCCATCAGTACCATCAACTGAATTGAACACCCATCTGGCTACCTCTGTTCTAGATTCTGCCAATAGTGTAAATTGCTCCAATGCTCCATATTAGACACCTTGAATTCCTATGAAATTGAACGGGAGCGTGTAGTGGCAGTAGTTACGTACTCAGCATGTTACATGACAAAATGTGTAACTACTCTTCAAGGATTGATTGAAGAATTAGGTCATGTCCAGTGTTGGACTCATAAAGTCAATATTATCGGCTGCATATTTGAAAACGAGCTGGACGAATTGAACATGTCTATAGTAAAGACAAAGAATGCCTTTTTAAATACGCGAAAAAGAAAAAGCAATGACGTTGAATTTGTAAGGGAGAAATATGAAAACGCAGAAAAAGAGAATGAAATTCTAGCTTTCCCAATGTCTGTATGTACAAGATGGAATTCATGGTTTAAGGCTGCAATGTACATGGCCATGCATGTGGAAGATTTGGTAGTATTTTTCAAAACATTGGAAGATTCAAATTCTGGGGTCAAATTTTTCCAACAAGTATCGACTTCAACAATACAAATTATAAAATTACAAGCATTGTATGTTTCTGTTGTTGGTGCCTCTCTTATGGACTTGCTTAATTTCTTGGAGGGATCTATGTACCCAACAATTCACTTACTGGCTGGGAAGCTAAATGACCTTGAGGTATAGCTCAAGCTATTAGGCGATGGTGGAATGTTCAATCATACGTTCCTCCAGTACTTGGAACAGCTTCCTCAAAAGATGCAGATAGTGGTCAAGTCCAAGCTTACGTGTGTTGCCCAGTCAGCTCTAGTGAAAGTCAGGACCACGGATGCAGCCAGGAAGACTTTAGAAGCCATCGGGTCATTGTTTGATCCTCGACATGCATCCAAGAACGTATCTCCCACAGAATTGCTCCAATTTAAGAAGAATGCCCCATTTCTTAAGAAGATGGAGTCTCAACAGTTTTTAGAGGCTCACAGCATTTACCTGACCTCAATCAAGAACCAACTGCGTCATGAAGATAATGTGAATGTTCCAGAGATCCTCATGGGATTAAGGCCTGCTCACAGAGACTATGCAACAGCTGCATTAAAGTGTGTGTGGTATCCTTGTTCAAATGTGGATTCTGAAAGGTCATTTTCGAAATACAGTCTCATAGTAAGTGATGACAATTGACAGCTGCAAATGCTGAGACTTTAAATATGATCTACTTCCAATGATTTCACTGCAGTATTTGGATAAAACTGAAAAAAGTATTCACTGAAATGTGTTTTGAGATGGTGAATGTAAAATAAAAATGTGACTTCCATTTAAGTATTATCTTATTCTTCCATAGCCATGTTTAACGGTTTACCCTGCTGTTTTGTTTTTTACTTTGTTTTATTAATTGGTTACATTTTTAAATGCACTTATTTTCCCTACCATATCGCTTTCCAAATTTTAACATGTCATCCCCCGAAAAAATAATAAAAACACAAAACACCACCATTTGAATTTTAAATCGACAAATCTTCAAAATAATAAAAACATTTTCTAACACCTCTACACATAGGCCCTAAAATTTATGTCAGAAAGTATGGGTGAAAATATTTACAATACGCACACTTATTTAGTTGCAGTATGAGTTGAGATAATTCAACTCGTCAATATTTGTTAGTTGTGGTCTATGCGATGTTTTGTTAAAATACTGGAATTGGTGATTGATCTCCTAACTTGCTTGTTTAGAGCGAATATGTGATTGTAATTAAAGGTCAATACATGTTGTATTGTACTGATGGTTCAAAATGGCGGATATGTAAAAAGTTTATATTCTAAACGTAAGCAAAATTAAGAAATTACGCAGGTTTACCGAGGATTACGCGAGTGACTAAAGTGTTAAATATTGTGTGAACAGTGTAGGTAAAATACGTAAGAGAAATACAATACATAACTTGCTAAAAGAGAAGTCATAGGCCTATAACATTTAATATCATGACGGTCAACTGTGCTCCATGCGGCAAAAAGATCAAGAACAATCAGCAGGCTGTAGGATGTGATGGTGAGTGTGGACGCTGGTTTCATGTAACATGCATGAAAATGAGTAAAGACACGTACCAACAATTCCGGAAAGATGATACTTTCAAATGGTCATGCAATCGGGAAGACTGCCTCCCGCAACCTAACCTCAAAGAGGTTATGGCATCTTTCTCCCAGAAACTTGAGGAATCCCTTTCGGCGATGAGAGAAGAAAACCACGAGGTAAGAAAACTAGCAACTTTCTTATCAGAAAAGTATGATGAACTCCACCGGGAAATTGAAACTCTGAAGAAAGAGAGAAAAACCGTCAAGGACGCAGAAATGGCAGCATCTAGAGCTATCAACGAATTGGAGGAACTAAAACAGTACCAGCGCAAGAACAACTTGATAGTGTATGGAATACCCACGGAAAGAGAGGAGGATGTATTTCACAAAATCTCGGACATTGGCAAGACGTTAGGAGTTGAAATCACCAGGGCAAACATAGACTCAGCTCACCGCCTCCCGTCAACAAAGCCTGGGCCTCAACCGATAATTGTGAAATTAAATAATAGGTGGAAGAAGGAAGAGATTCTCAGTAGCAGAAGACAAAAGAAGACCCTGAAGACGAGTGAAATTGGTTACAGTGATGGTGGTAATATATATATCAATGAACACCTGACCCCAAGAAATGAAACCATCGCCAAAAAGTGCCGTGAATTGAGACAACAGGGAAAAATCTTTGCAACTTGGGTCAGAGACTGCAAAATATACATTCGGAAAAATCAAAATGGACCCTCAAAGCTTATATCAAGTGCTGAAATACTGGATGAACTCGCCCTCTCAAACTAAAATCAATGTAATAGTAAGATATCTACTAAGTATTATCCCATATGGAACTAGAATTACAGAAATTAAATTTTTTAGGTAATGCTAATAATAATACACTGGAATTAACCGAGTGTAACTGTAATACACTTAGCGATTATTATAAGATTAAGGACAGTAAACAGATAATAACCGATACCAGTACACTAAAATGCGTACACATAAATGCACATAGCATAAAAAACAAGTTCGATGATATCCAAATAATGTTAGACAGAATCAAAGGTGTAGATGTCCTAGCAATCTCAGAAAATTGGTTAACAGAACAAACAAAAATGTTTTTCAATATTAAGAAATATGTTGCATATCACATAGTTAGAAAGCAAACTGGCGGGGGAGTATCTTTGTATATTTCAAACAAATGTAGCAGTACCCTTGTAAAGGAAATAAATTCCACCCACAGCATACTGCACATTACTGTGAGAAAAGGCCATCAAGAATACAATATAATCACTGCTTATAACCCTCATAAAAGCAACATTCCACACTTTCTAACTGATCTCGAAGTAATTATTAGTTCTTACTCAATGAATCCTGTTATAATACTAGGTGATATGAATATCGATCTATTAATTGGGGACAGATATACTAGTAGTTATATTAACCTAGTCAAATCATACGGTCTAGTCTTATGTAATACAAAATATCCAACTCGTGTAACACAAACTAGCTCTACTCTAATTGATCATGTATTGGCGAACGACTGTGACAAAATATGTAATGTCTATAATATTGATAATGATTTGAGTGATCACCATTTACTCATCTGTGAAATGAGAAACAAAAAGATAAACAGGAACTCAATATGTGATGATAGGCCAATAGAAAAGGATAAAATAAACTACAAAAAACTTAATAAATATTTAATAACTCAAGAATTTGTATGCAATGAAACTAACATCAATGACTACTACAATAAATTCTGTGATTTTATTAATAAAGGAATAGAAGCCTGTACTATGAAATATACGAATAAGGAGCCAAGTGCCCCACCAATAAAACCCTGGATCACACAAGATCTTTTAGCACTAATACACAGGAAAGATAAGATATATACAAAAACCAAAGTTAAAAATCCATCTGCAGAAATTTTAGAAGAATATAAAATTATTAGCAACCAAGTTACAAAACTTAAGAGAAACCTACAAAGAAACTACTTTGACCAAAAAATTCAAAATGCAAATAATCAGAGGGAAGTGTGGAGTGTTGTTAATGAGATGTTAAATAGACCAAAGAAGGGGAAAAATGAAATTGTCAAACTTATAGTCGACGGCACAAATGTCGAAAAAAAAGGAAAATATATGTGATGAAATTAATAAATATTATGTCAATATTGCTAACAGTATATGGGAAAATCAAGGAAACGGTTCTACCTCGGGCATTACAAGCTATAAAAATACTACTAGCACTAAGACAATCTTTATGTTACCTACTGATGCTAATGAAATACAATCAATTATAAACTCCCTAAATTAGCGGCTTCGGTGGCGTAGTCGGTAGCATGCTGAGCTTCTATGCCCAAGATAGCGGGTTCAAACCCGGCCGAAGCCGTCGGATTTTTTAAGAGCGTTAAAAATCCCTCAGTATGCCTTCCTTCGGAGGGGAAGTAAAGCCGGCGGTCCCATGTCATATATTTATGGCATGTTAAAGATCCTTCCACTAATTGCACCTGTGTGAAGCTAAATTGGATAGGTTATGAATGTAAACAACGCTCTTAGGTTTCTATGTTCGTTGCCAAGAGCCGACTGCGGCGGCATCTAGTAGCTCAGTCCTGAACTTGGCCTAGTATTCGTTGACGGTGGCGATTGGCGGCAAAAGTAGGAACTATTTGAAAAATTCTTAGTTGCAGTAGACTACTTTAATTAACAAACAGATAACACACACTAATACAGTCATCACAATTAACACCGGTTATCAGACAGATTCTACACACACCCAAAGTACACGGGGTCGCAGCCCCTAAACTTAAGAACCAACCAACCAACCATACTCCCTAAAACACAAAAACAATATAAGTGAGGACAACACTACTAATGTCATGCTACAATTGTGTCTTGAGGGCCTTACACCATATCTTGTCAAAATAATAAATCTTTCACTGATGACTGGTATATTCCCCGATGCCTGTAAAGTCTCTAGGGTGGTCCCGATCTACAAAAAAGGGGACAAAACCCACCCATCAAATTACAGACCCATTAATATTATATCTGCCATCAGCAAGGTTCTAGAAAGCGTTGTTAAACGAAGACTTATGAATTTCTTCATGAAAAATGATTACTTTGCAAACTGCCAATATGGGTTTATTCCAAATAGAGGAGCTGATAGTGCTATATTTGAAGTAGTAACTGATGTAGAAAAGGCATTAGATGAAAACAAACTAGCTGCTGGTGTACTAATTGACCTTCAAAAAGCCTTCGATCTGGTTAACCATAAGATTCTCCTTAATAAACTAGAATTTGCAGGCATCAGAGGAGTGGCACATGATTGGTTCAAGAACTACCTCACTAACAGAAAACAATATGTTGCAATCGATAATGTAAAAGGATCTCAAATGAGAATTGACACAGGAGTACCTCAAGGTTCTGTCTTAGGACCAATTCTTTTCTTGGCCTATATTAATGATATAGTATTATTAGAATTGAAAGGCAAGCTTAAACTATTTGCAGATGATATTTTTATACTCTATCTGGGAACATCTGAACAGGAAATTATGCTAAATATTAATTATGATCTCAATAAGCTGGTGGATTGGTTGAGAGCACACAAAATGGTTATCAATATCACTAAAACAAAATATTTGTTCTTCCATAAACCATCATACAAGATTGAGACTACAAACATAGTCAACATAGCCAACAAAGAAATAGAAAGGGTTAAATCGGCAACATACTTAGGTATCACACTAGATAGTACACTAACCTGGGAAAATCATGTAGAAAATGTAAAACATAAAATCAGCCCTTTAATTGGTATTATTTTCAGATTAAGATATAGCTGTCTTACTAGCCAACAGTTGAAAAATATATACTTTGCTCTGATACATTCACATCTAATGTACATGAATTTCATATGGGGATATTGTAAGAAGGAGCTGATAAAAGAACTTGAGATACTCCAGAAACGTGCTATAAAATCTATCTTTGGATTACCTTGGCTCACACCCTCAAATGAATTGTACTCAGGAACTAAAATTATGCCACTGCAAAAACAAATAGCTATGTCAGCAACAGTATTTGTATACAAATTAGAAAACAAATTGATACACACACACATCCATTTTACCCATGCAAATGACATTCATCACTATGCAACAAGAGGAGTAAATCAAATATTCACCAGCCATTCCCAATCCATTAAATTTGGAACTAGAGGAATTATGTCCTCTATAATAAAAGAATACAACTCGCTACCATTAGGCATAAGGGAAAGTTTCTCTATAAAAACATTTAAGAGGAAAACAAAAGACTTCCTGTTAAGGAATGAATAGCCAATGTACAATAGCCTTAAGCAATGCAATGTATCATACCGTATTATCTCTGTAAAGTTAGTCACTAGCAATCTAAGTTACTATTAAACTAAACAATAATGTTACAAAAATTATATATATGCCATGCTGTAACTATGTTAATTGATTGTCCCTAACACGAGCTCAGGCTCATTGGGACCTATGTAAATAAATAAATAAATAAATAAAAATGGTGTCTTGTGCTGTCCTATCCACTGTCGCTATCCACTCTCCCCAGTTGAGATACCGAGACATCTCTGCAATACCAGTATCAAACAGATGCTCTCCCTGACTGTGTGGTGCAGATGGTTAACCGTGGATGTTGGAGGAGAGAGGCCTCTTGTCTAATGCTCTTGCTGCTGTGGCCAAGGTTGCAGGATCGAATCCTGGCACAGTAAGTTGGCATTTATGGGTGTGCAAATGCAAGGAAGATCAGTAGATTTCCTGGCATGTTAATGATCTCCCTTGGGGTAAAATTGCGGCACCCCAGCATCTCTAAAAGACCTGCAGTAATTAAAAGGGACGTAAACCAATAACTCTTATTCTCGTCAATCAAATGAAAGGGGTTTTTCCATCTCAATGGCAAGAGGGAATTGTGGTGCCGATTCCCAAGGTTGAAAGAATCCCAAACTTTTTAGAAGCTATAGGCCCATTTATCTCACTAATAGCCTATGCAAGCTGCTAAAAAATATTGATGGTTAACTGTGGATCTTGAAGGAGAGAGGCCTCTTGTCTAAGTACCATAATGGTTACCAGGCTGTCATCAAGACACATGTCATCATAATAGCAGCCTTCACACACCAACATCAGAGATGTATTCAGATCAATAATCATCATTGGTATAACAGCTTAGGCTTTCCTGGCCGGCGTTCATAATTAAGTACAAGTTTTTCGGGCTTGTAGGTCGTGGTCCAGACAGGATATCTCCCGACGTTTCACCGGAAACTGCGTCCGGCATTTTCAAGGGTTCCGCTCCTTTCTTCGGTCGGCAGTGCCGGACGCAGTTTAATTATAATCATCATTGGTTTTATTTAATATACAGATATGTGTCTCATCAGTCTACCGAGGTCACTGATGGTTTGGTCAGTATTTGGAACATCATATCAGTGGAACCAGTCAAATTGGTTCTTAGAGGTCAATTTTATTAGACCTATTTGCAGAGAAAGGGGAAAGAGCGCTCTCTCTCTCTCTAGCAAGAGGGAGGAGTGATCCAGAACCCTTCCCCCCACCCCTCCTCTACCAATGTTTGGACTAATGACTAATAATGGTGAATAAATCATTTCAAAAAATAATATTAAAGAACATATATGCTGAAAATAAAAGCAGACATGGAAGAAGAATATTATTCTAGTTGGTGCTATATAGTAAAGGTTTGATCATCAGCATGAACCATACCCATTCTGGCTCTGGTAAAAGGAACTGAGCATGTCACATGCAAGCCCAGCATTGCCAACCTCATCGTATACTGGATTGTTTTTTGTAGCATGGAATCCTACTCAGAATGAAATTCATATGTTAATTTCGCACACACCCTATATTCAGGTTGAATACTTTTAAGTACCGGTATATTAAATAATTCTCAAATATATAGCGGTTTGCTAAGTACAGTGATTATTATTTCATGAACAAGTTAAAGTGTGCTTCTTGTTTCTTCTTTTCCCGTTTTAAAATTCAATAGTCGACTAATTTAATGGAAGTAACTGAATGATCTTACCTCACTTGTAATTATTTCGCCATGTTGGATTGGTGAGACGTAATATAATTTGAAGGGCACAGTCGGGGTCGGCCAAAATAGTACTGTGACCTTACGGAGTTTCATTGAAATCGCTCCAGCTATTTAGGAAATTATTAGTAGAGGCCGTATTTTTTTGTAATAGCGATATGCGCAAACTTTTTTCATATCTTGTTTCTTGCCTATATATGACCTTGTAGGTACTTAAAGTAGCATATTTTAGCAAAATGAACTCGCGAAATATCACGAAATCTGATGTATTGCGCGAATTGCACAAATAATCACGAAATATACTCTACTTGGTACGAAAATGCAAAATATTATCGAAAAAGCTCTCCAATACACGTTTAAATGCTTCTGAGGAATTGACCGTCCTGGTTTCCTTCTCGTTTGATTGATAGTGCTGCGCCGGAAGTATGTGTATTCAGTTCCGCGATCTCTAAGGCTATCTATGAAAATCGATATCTGCTTTCGATTACATCAAATGGCGTTGTGTCGTAGATACAGCAGTGCGAGTTCGCGACTGATAAAACTATCGGCAAACATCCAGTATTTAACCCTTTTGCTTTCAAGCTCTCAGCTGATGGATGTGTCAAAACTGACAGCCATATTTACCACACTATGCACACACTACTTTTAAAATTACATGGAAGGCACACCAATGAAGATATCAACATGAAAGTTGGTAAACTTATAGAGTATATATCACTTATTATTACTGTAAGTAAGTCATGCATCTAAACCAAAAGGGTTAAATGTTAAATAATAAGAAATGTGAAATCAAAATTACAAATTTCAGATTTTGAAATTTTGGAAGGAATTCTAGAAAATGGTATTTATAGCCCAAGTTTGTTATTCATGTCAGTAGGAAGGCTATAATATTGCTTACTAGCATAGTAAATATCAAGATTTTATGTGCATTAGATCCAAGGATAAATTAAAATGTTTAGAATGATGTAACACTAAAAAATGTCAGCCATTTTTGCATAAAACACAGATTTCTAACGAATATGTAGCACTCGCCAATGAAGATATTACTGGATCATCATTATCCTCTACACTTTCCGATTCGGACAGAGAAACATCATCATCTCTTGAATAAATATCAAGATATTCAGTGATATCATCATCAGCCAAATGAAGTCGTTCCGCCATGTCACACACGGCCAATAACTAGGCCTAATATAACTGAACTATATCGAACACTTCACTATCACTATGCAACTAATTAGCTAAGAAAACTATTTAAATAATGAACTAACACGTTAACTAAATATATTGCGTACGATATAACTTAATTTTACTATATAATCACGAACGAAAACACAGAGAAATGAACGCAAGTTTGCCGCCGAACACGATGTAAACAAGATACGGAACTCCAGTGAGCACATGTTTCAGACTCTACGAATATCGATAAATATGGATATCCGGAAGTTTCCGCGGGGTATAACGTGAGATACAACTATACTCTTCTTATTCCGTGCAAAAATGCTGCTATCTGGCGCGTAAATAATGAACTAATAATAAAAAAGACGGGTAACGACAGATCGTTACTGTGTCAGTTTTCGCAGGACCCGTGGGTACCGATAGATCGTTACCTTGAAAGCCAAAGGGTTAAGTATAAAATTGCCGAAAATTAAAGTCAAAACAGTTTTTCGATGGCTGAGGAATACAACAGTGAGGGGTAATATGTATTTGACGCTGCAAGAATGATTCTAATATGTAAATACTGCAATGTTCGTATTCAGTGGGAACGAAAAGAAACGTGCGATAAACACTGCAGCGATTCAGAAACGCATAAAAAAGAGGAAGAAAGAAGGAAATGAAACATAATTCTACGCTGCAAGTAACATTCGGCGATACTCGACACATCGCAAAGAAGTTGAAAAACCCCCTAACACATAATTTGTTAGATTTTCCCCATACTATAAGGAAGATTTCAGAAGAAACATCGATCATTGTGACAATTTATTTTGCGAAATACCCACCGAAATAGCGCCAGTTTTAACACCTAAATCAACAGTTTTATTTCACCAAAAAATAAGGCCCTTAGTTATTAGGGGCGAGAGGGGACACAAGGACATACACACACAGGGACAATAGGTGATCTCATAAGCCTATTTTTTCGTAAAAGAACAGGCTAAAAATAGGACCTCGTCAACCAAGCTGATAGATAAATTAGCTTCATCCAAGCACAGGAGTGGGGAATATATTTACAAATGTTGTGTGGAATTATGATAATGGCAATATTGACAACAATAAATGTCAAATATAAAACAATGTTTAATATGAAACTACAATATCATCTTGTCGACCCTAAGATTTTAGTCAAGAGCCACCCAGATTTTATCCCATTGTTAAATGGTTAACAATACTACAACATAGGCCTACCTTGGGGGCTTCAGGAATGGTGTGTGCAGTATAGATATCAAGTGGCTGACTGTTTAAAGCATGGAGCAAGATCAAGTGGTTGCAGAGAATTGATACAATATTTCTAAACAGGACCGACAGCTTAACATGATACGGATGTAGTGCTGGCTGTAGCGATCTGATGCAATCACTTTCTCCCCTCCTGCTTGTAAGAGGCCATTAGAATTTCAAATGCAAAATGTATTTGTTCTCAATATCTCCATGGCAAGGTTAAATACACAAAAGACATTCACAAGTACAAGTGCATTTGCAATTTAAAGTGTTTCACAAACAGACACTCCTTATCTTTTTAAACAAACCAACAAGAGTCCATCCTATTTTTGGAGTGTTTATCTTGACATTAACCTATGTTTCAAATGTAGCCAGTTGACTCACAGTAGTTGGGGATGTCCTCTTTAAGATTTCATCTGAATATAGCATAGTGTTTATCTTTCCTGTCTGACTTGTGCGATAATCAACTTTTCATCTAGATTGTGGCTGTTACATGTTTTATGAGAAGACTATCAAAAGCAAAGATGATGAAGAGAAATACTGTAAATGAGTTGAAACCATTTCGATCTTGATTACTGGACCTTGTCGAGGTGGAAGTCTCCTATTCACACTTCCTTTGTGAACTTATCATTCCTGACCCTCATCATCGGCTTTAACTCGAATCCGATGCACACCACATCTAAGAGATGAAAAGGGGAAAGCAGAATACAGACGTCTGAGAAATGAGGTTAACAAGAAGTGCAAGGAAGCGAAAGAAGAATGGTTGAAAGAGAAATGTGCAGGTATAGAAAATTGTCTGAAATTAGGAAAAGTAGACACAGCTTATCGAAGGATTAAGAATACTTTTGGGGAAAAGAAGACTAAGTTCTGTAATATTAAAGACACAAATGGAAAGCCTCTAACAGATAGGGAAGAAAAGGTTGAGAGATGGAAAGCTTACATAGAGAGTTTGTATAAGGGAAAGGAGATTGAGAATCATGTAATGGAAAGGGAGGAGGAAATTGATGAGGATGCGAAAGGAGATTTAATATTGAGATCAGAATTTGATAGAGCTTTGGAAGACTTAAGCAGGAACAAAGCACCAGGCATAGATGATATACCGATTGAGTTGCTACGCTGCATAGGAGATGAAGGTCTGATCAGGTTATTTCACTTGGTGTGTAGGATTTATGAGACAGGTGAGGTACCCCCTGATTTCAAGAAGAATGTAATCATCGCTATACCAAAGAAAGTGGGAGCTGACAGATGTGAAGATTACCGTACAATCAGCTTGATTACTCATGCTTCAAAGATCCTGTCTAGAATAATTTACAAGAGGATTGAAAGCCAGATAGAAACGGAGTTGGGTGAAGACCAGTTTGGTTTCAGGAGAAATGTAGGAACAAGGGAAGCTGTACTAAGTCTTAGGCTGATTTTAGAAGGTAGAATAAGGAAAGATAAGAGAACATTCATGGCTTTTGTAGACTTAGAAAAGGCTTTTGATAACGTTGAATGGACTAAATTGTTTGACATTTTGAAATCAATTGGAATAAAGTACAGGGATAGGAGGGTGATATACAATCTGTACAGAAACCAGACAGCAGTCATTCGAGTTGAAGGACATGAGAGAGAAGCTGGTATTCAGAAAGGTGTAAGGCAAGGCTGCAACTTATCACCCATACTTTTCAATCTTTACATTGAACAAGCAATGAAGGAAATTAGAGAAAAATTTAAAGTGGGAGTGAAGATTCAATTTAAAGTGGGAGTGAAGCTGTACTAAGTCTTAGGCTGATTTTGGAAGGTAGAATAAGGAAAGATAAGAGAATGTTCATGGCATTTGTAGTCTTAGAAAAGGCTTTTGATAACGTTGATTGGACTAAATTGTTTGACATTTTGAAATCTATTGGAATAAAGTACAGGGATAGAAGGGTGGTGTATTCTTTGAATACACGGTATGTGAGAATCCAATTTTTAATGCTCTTTGCATGTCCATTTCTTCCTTTCTTATCAAACACCAACAGTGATCTTCTATTTTCTCTGTGGTGATCACTTCGCTTATATCTTTTATGAGTCTGTTCTAGATATATATCTTCTATGACCCACCTAGCGTCATCTCGCAGCGAATCTCTGAAGCTCCTCAATTCTTCCTGGTGCAAGAGGATTTCCTTATCCATCTGGCCACCAGATCTTGTTACCATCGCCAGCTATTTTCTCGTGAGCAAGAGAACTACGTCTACTTTTTTACTCACCATGCTGCGCTAGTATCATCTGTTATCAACTCTTTGAAGACCGGCTCAGCAAGAGAAGATCAATTTTTTGTTGTAATGTTTGGCTATGTTTATATGTTCTCCTTTTGTCTCCTACCCCCACTCTTTCCCTTCCTTGGACCCTCCGTGCTCTGCTGAGTGGGTCTCACTTGTGCGCCGGCCGTCGACTCAGTTAAGGCTCAACTCGAGCCAGTCTCCTCAAACCAAGAGGCAAACTCTACTTTCTACGCCATGTTGGCATATTAAATATTGTCAAGGGGAACTTCACCTTCAACATGCAACCAAGATAAGTACAGACTTAAGGTTTTAACCTCATCTTCATCAATTTTATCTACATGCTTTTATTGATTATTTTATAGACAGCGTGAGATTACTTGTGGGGCGGTAATCATTCTTCGCGGGATTTTTCATGTTGGGCTTTTGTCTAATCAAGCCAATCTTGGTGAAAAGCAGCATTTCTTATGCTTGCTAAATGAGAAGTCTTCTCACCACGTGGGATATTATCTAATACCCGCTGTCTATAAATTACAAAGCAAGTTCCTCCGCTGGATTATCTTTGGCCCCATCTTTCTATTAAGATCGTTCTGGAACCTTCCAGATCCTGTACTTTATCTGCGAGTCTTGCCGTCGGGTATTTTTCACTCGCTTGTGAAAATACTATTTAAAATGAGGAATCTTCCTTATAAATTACTGCAATAGCAAACTTTCGTCCACCGTTGGAATGTTCTATGGCGCATTTAATTGTAATTCCCAACTTTCTCAAGAAATAGACTCTCGCCTACCTAGTGCAACCAGTTATTTTCATCATTGCAATAACTTTCTTTCCATAAACTTTCGTGTCTCTACAGTGAACTTTTCATCTATTTAAAAGACTATAGTGATAACTAGTGCTTATCCCACTTTTCTACCGCGTCGCGATCGTCCGTTTACATTAAATCAGGCCATGAACATTGATCCTAAATCCCAATGATCTTTCCTCAACCTTCTACTAACAAAACATATTAATAAAATTGTAACTTCTCCATAAGGTGTCACTCTTCGAAGTGCCCTTCCATTTTGCTGTTTATCATTACTCAATTTCTGTATAATTACGTGTTTTATACACGGTTCAAGCTCACTTTGTTTCTCTTTTATAACGAGAGAATACAATTCTTTTAACTCATTAGTGAGTTGTTTCTAGGTCTCACGAAAGGGTACCTGCCCCATTTATCTAGTGATTCCTATCTAAATACAGGAAGTCTAGAACCTTCCTTGTTGATTTTTTCTTCAGGTTTCACAGTAAGTGACCTGCCCTCCTTTGTATAATTGTAATAGAAGTAATTCAGCATAAACATAAGAAGTAATAGGAACTTCTTCTTCATTTACTCGCTTCCTTTTTTTTGTGTTATTTTCGAAGTTGTAACTTTTTCTAAAATAATTACTTGTAAATTCCTTAAAGTACACTCCTTGTACTCAATTTGTTGTTTAAACTTTAAGCATTTTATTTGTCTTTTTTTAAATCTTACAAGGATTTTAGTACATATATAAGGTTGAAAACCTCATAAATTGTTAATTGCCTGGCGCAAATGTTTAATGCTATCTGAGGTCTGTGACCACAAATTTGTTAACAAGATTGAATATATGTTTGTTAAAGTTATAAACTTCCTTTTGCCTTTTTAATAAATTAAATATTTGTTTTTGGATTCATAATTTCGAAAAAACAACAGTTAGGCAAGATCCGGTCTTCCTTGACTCTCCCTACTCAATGCAATTAAACCTATTGATAGGGCTTTCACCACTTGTTGCATTTGAGCAAAAATTCTTAGTGGTAATCTTGTTAAAGTTCTCTTAGCTTTAAAGGCTAATTCTAACTGGCCAGTAAGGCAAGTACAGTTCGCTACGCCAGCTACATGCTTGTGGAGATCCTCTCCAAAATCTTATGGTCAGTTTTCAAAAAGATAAGTGTTTCTCTTTGCCTAAACTTTTAGTCGGCTACTGGCTGGTTAAAAGCTTAGCCATTTCCAAATGCAACTACTGGTTCATTTACCAAATTTATTTTCAAAAGCATAATTCCTTTATCACCATCCTTTTTGGAAGCACTTGGTTACTGTTCAGGAAGCTTATAACTTCGAAAACTGGAAATATCAAAATTGATGCAAATTATTGTCATTCTTCGAATTACTTTGAAAAAACGAATTTCTTAGAAAAGACATACAATAAATCTGTAACTTTCAGTCATGCCAGACCAACACAGGCGCGGATTCAAGGGGGGGGGGGGGGGGGGTCACGGGGGTCATGACCCCCCCCAAACGGAGACCAAATTTTTTTGCAAACTCAAAAAATGAAAAGATAATTACCAGACAAATAAAACTTAACGAATTTTAACTGAAAAACAGGTTTTTTTTTTTCATTTTATTCAATACTGAAATATCTTTATTCGAATTATTATGTTCTGTTACAACTGTACATATTTACAACTTCAAACCACTGAAATAAAAACGATTATTTATACAACAAAATCAACTCGTCTACTTTGTTTAGCAAACCTTGTGATTACCGAATCGAAGTTTATAGTGATGTCACGATGAATGTGCAGCAATGCACAGATAGGAATTTTGGGCTTTTTTCGCATCAAAAATTTTTGCCGACGTCCAAACTGCAAGCTTGGTTGGCAATTTGAGCTGTGACTTTCTCCCTTTGTCGGTACCTACTCGACTTGCCGAAACTGTAACGTACCTTGATACTTTTCTCGAAGCTCGATGTAAAAGTCGCAAAACACGCAGTTGCAATTCGTACGAATATTTTTGTTTTGCTAAACGCATCAAATTTCTATCCATGAAGCTTGCAAAAAAATTGGTCTGGTTTTGTACGTTTGGTTATTTTGTGATTGCGTTTTAGTTATACCATTTTTCTTAACAATTTCGATTCTCTGACCCTCCATCCCCCCAAAGCCAAACTCTAGATCGATTCTCTGACCCCCCCCAAAACCAAACTCTAGATCCGCGCCTGGACCAACACCCTTCCCCATAGTATTCTTATGCCTGCTTGAGAGGGAATATACTAAGGCCACTCTCCAGCAAACCGCCCAAGTTCTAGCTGCGGTTCCCGTTAGCTTAGACCAAGTCCTTACCCACTTTAGGTATCCGAGAACGAATTTTCAGTGGCAACCGCCTCTGAGTGTATTTAAAGCTAAATTTATAACTTTTGTGGAACTCTCATCCTATTTCTCTATCCTTTTTCTCTAGTCCGAAACCCACTTCCTTTTCTTAATCATCTTCCCTTGGTGGGTGGGTTATTCCTCAGCCAATAATCTACCCAAAGGGTGATATACAATCTATACGGAAACCAGACAGCAGTCATTCGAGCTGAAGGATATGAGAGAGAAGCTGGTATTCAGAAAGGTGTAAGGCAAGGCTGCAACTTATCACCCATACTTTTCAATCTTTACATTGAACAAGCAATGAAGGAAATCGGAGAAAAATTTAAAGTGGGAGTGAAGATTCAAGGAGAAATAATTTCAACTCTGAGATTTGCTGATGACATCGTCATCTTGGCCGACAAGCCTGAGGATTTGAATGAGTTTTTGAATGGTATGGATTCCGTCTTACGGAAGGACTTCATGATGAAAATTAATAAATGTAAAACAAAAATACTGGAATGCAGCCGAAATAAATCAGAAACCTCAATGGAGATCAAATTGGCAGGTGAAAAGCTGAAGGAAGTAGGAGTCTTCTGTTACTTAGGAAGCAGAATAACCAGTGATGGACGAAGCAAAGAGGATATAAAAAGTAGGTTGGCTCAGGCAAGGAAAGCCTTTCTACAAAAAAGGAATCTGTTGACATCGAATATAGATTTAGGTATTAGGAAGTCATTTTTGAAAGCCTTTGTCTGGAGCGTGGCGCTCTATGGAAGTGAAACTTGGACTATTGGTGCAGCAGAAAAGAGGAGACTTGAGGCATTTGAAATGTGGTGTTACAGGAGAATGATGAAGATCAGATGGGTAGATAGGGTTACAAACGAAGAGGTATTAAGGCGAGTGGGAGAGGAGAGATGTTTCTGGCGACTGCTAATGAAGAGAAGAGATAGGTTGGTAGGACACATACTAAGACACCCAGGAATAGCAAGCTTAGTTATGGAAGGAAGGGTCGAGGACAAAAACTGTAGGGGTAGACCAAGGTTAGAATATGTTAAACAGATTGCCTCGGATGTAGGGTGTGGTAGCTATGTAGAGATGAAACGATTAGCTCAGGACAGGGAGGCATGGAGAGCTGCATCAAACCAGTCAAAAGACTGAAGACTCAAACAACAACAACAATTGAAATTTTACATTTAAATCCCATTTTTCTCCCATAATATTCTGCCAAATTTCCATTAACATGTCATTTGAAATCTATGAAAAAAATGGAATTAAAAACTGCAAAAACGAAATATAAAAAAAAAAATATGGAAAAACAATTAATTGTATATGAAACAAATGTTTGTGATATCTCTACTTTTGTTTGGGTGAGTGGAAAAAGGGACTGTAGGCAGAGTGAAGCAGATGTATTGTGGAAGTGTGAGTTGTGTGAAAGTTGGAGGGGGAAAGAACAGACTGGTTCAGACAAATGAGTGGCCTGAAACAGGGTAGTGTGCTGTCACCCCTTCTCTTTATTGTGGTTATGGACGAGGTAATGACACGGATTGCAGGAAAGATAGGAGAAGATAAGATGAAAGCAATGGTGTTTGCAGATGATCTCATGGTCTGGGGAAACAAGGAGGAGGAAATTCAGGAGCTACTGAAGGCTTGGGAAGAAACAGTGGGAGAGTACGGATGGAAGTTCAACATCAGTAAATGTGAGATCCTGTTAACGACCAGGAAAAAGGACAGACCAATGAGTGGGATAACACTTGGAGGTGGACAGCTGAAGAAGGTGGAAAGTCTCAAGTACTTGGGAAGTCTAGTGGAGGAAAATGGGAGAAATGACAAAGAGATTACGGAACTTGGCAGACAGGCAGAAGCATTAAGAGCTTAGTGTGGAATAAAGATGTCCCTCAAAAAAGCAAGGAAGTGTTATACAGAAGCTACTATATCCCGATACTGACCTATGCTTCAGAAACGTGGACAATGAAGAAAAGAGACATAAGCAGAATACAGGCAGGTGAAATGAAGTTCCTGCGAAGTAGGATCGGAGTAACAAGAAGAGACAGGTTGAGGAATGAAAAGATCAGGGAAATGGTGAAAGAGGAACCCTTGCAAGGTAGGATTGAGACGTCAAGACTGAGGTGGTATGGACACTTAAAGAGAATGGATGAGAAGAGGATTCCCAAGAGGATACATGAGATGCAGATGCAGAAGAAACGGCCAAGGGGAAGACCAAGAGATAGATGGCTGAAAGGAGTGGAGGAATGTGTCAAGAAGAGAGGCGAGGACTGGACCAGAGTGACAGCGGAGAGGTGGTGGGAAGAAGGGACTAAGTGGCGAGGCTTATGTTCCAAACAGACCCAGCCTGGGGCTGGAAACTGTACAAGATGATGATGATGAATATTCTGCCAAATGTAACAAAATTGGTATGGTATATGTGTCACAGCTATATTAGGAAACCTGCGTATGGAATTCTTGATTGCAGAATTCTTCCCAGTAGTAGAGATTTAAAAGTCCAAAATGTTTGAACAAAAAAAAAAAAAACACAAATTTAGTACTATAATATCTCATTACATAAATTATTTACAGAAAAATCGATATGTACTGTTTTTTAAGAAAGTATTATCTACCTAATTCCAAATTTCCATTAACATGTCATTTGAAATCTATGAAAAAAAAATGGAATTAAAAATTGCAAAAAAGAAATATTAAAAAAATTATTTTGGAAAAACAACTAATTGTATATGAAACAAATGTTTGTGATATCTCTACTTTTGTTTGGGTGACATTCCCACAACGTTTCGTGAAAATCCAGCTTACGGGCTTCTCCTTTCCACATTGCACACACTCTTACAGACAACACAATAATGCAGGTTATTAGACATTCAACGCACCCAAAGTATATGGGGATGAATGACTACAATGTCCAAGCCCATAAATAAAATGACAGCAATATTTACAGTCTGGGGGACATGTGCACGATAACCATACAATTAACCCCTTTTATTTTTCCGTTTGGAGGAAATGTGAAACTCAGTCCAGTTGTTCTTTTGAGCTTTTAATATGGTTTTAACATTACAAGCATTTCAATAAATCATATAGGACCTTGTGGCCACCATTTCCGAAATGGTTGATTTTTAATAAAGTTTTAAAATAGTTGTGTTGGCTAGTAAATGCAATGAAGTACTGCATGGTACACCACATTCTGTTAGTTGATTCTAAAATGCAAATCAACAATGTCTGGAACAATACTGAGCAGTTTTTACCATTTTTTTTTTGAGAAATTGATGATTGTTACTTATGAGTAAAAGACTAATCCAATCCAATCCAGAACTACCATAGCCTATTTAGAGGCCCACGTTCTGATAAATTTTAAATATTTGTATTGGCAAAGATTATTTGAAGTGCTTTAAGTGTTCAATATTGTCTGGAAGAGCTCATTACGGCAATGATTCTGCATCATGAACAACTGATATGCCTCAATGACTTTGTCATTAGGTTTGAGAAATGGGTTCCAGTTCTTTTTGAGGATTTGAAGACTTTTCAGCTCCTAGGGTATTTGCCTCCTAGTGACTTGTTCAAGTCTTCAATAGACTTGTTCTTAATGAGACAAGACTCAAGTGAAGTGGGCCTGGATGACCCTGATATTCCTCCTCTTAAAACTAAATTCCCCTCCACCTGATTTGTGGTGCACCCAGTATAGGAACCATAAACTTGAAGTGGTAATGAATGGTGAATCTATCGCTGTAGTTGCTTCACCTTCAACTCAATATTTACTATGCATTAATTACTTGAAGTGATATTGGAAGTGAATTCTGAAGAAGTTTTTGCATGTAAACAACCTTTGTTCAAACCAACCTATAAAAGTCAATGGATGTAAGTCCTCTTGTCATGGAGAATACCCAATTGATATTTCGACATTAAAATCCATGCTCTTTGCTGGAAATTAAAATATAGAAGCTCCTGACTAGGTCCAGTTAGTTTTTAGTCCAACTTACCTTTTCAACTGGAATCGAGTATGAAGAAGACATTTACCTACACGTTTCCTCTTAGTCAAACATACAATGGCTGTTTCACTAGTTGGATTATACCAGTATGAGCAATTGGTTTTACAGAGAATAACATTGCCCTGCTTTGTCGGGTCGTGGTAGGGCCTTATACAGAGAGTTTGTTTCATATGCGACGGGGACCCTCGCTTGCCCGCGTTGCGCGCCTGTTTCCCGCCAGGTACTTTGCCGTAATGCGGCGCTCGCCCGGCACTGAGTCATTGAGTATAGGAATTTGTACTTTCCTAGTTCACAGCTGGTGCTGAAAATGTTCGTCATTCACTGCTACACATCGCTGGCACCTCTTTTTGAAATTGCCATTTACTTTCTGAAGATCCTCAGCACCAATTGACTGTATTTCAGCTGTATTATAGCCTTTAAGCTCATTTATAGTGGAGGGTTTCTCGCATACACTATATTTTTAAGCATCCCCCACAGATAAAATTCACATGGTGATAAGTCTGGGCTTCGCGGGGGCCACACGTTCCGACTTATAATCCTAGTACCGAAAATGCGACGCATTTCTGTCATGGATGCTTCGGCAGTGTGAGCAGTGGCAGAATCTTGTTGAAAATAAGTTGACAATTGCTCTCCGTAAGTCAGTTCGTCAAAAAATTGGTCAAGGATCACATTGAAGAACAAATTTAAGTACAAATTCCTATACTCAATGACTCGGTGCCGCGTCAGCGCCGCATAACGGCAAAGTGCCTGGCGGGAGACAGACGCGCAACGTGGGCGAGCGGGCAAGCGAGGGTCCCCTCGCATATAAAACAAACTCTCTGTATAATGAGAATCGCCAAACAAAATCCTCTGCTCTTTCTCGGGATATTTCTGATGAAATTTCGCCATGTAGTTGTTTGAGGTGTCCAGGGTGTACTCCTGGTTATTTCCTTTGTTGCTATACTAAACAAAACTAAACCCAAAAATATGGTAAATTGGCTTTCACGGCTCTTGAATTAAAACTCGACAATTTTTCTAGGTTTATGCCGTGTCTTGTGTGGGGTTTCGCCCTGGAACACCAAGCTTGCTCATCAGCGGGCCCTTGATGTTCTGCGCCCGTAAAAAGAAATTACTGAGTTTTAATCCACGGGCCGTGAAAGCCGATATACCAGCCTTCATAGGGAGAGTTTGGCTGCTTGAGCTTTTAGCTCTCGCAGTTAGAGGTGCACATGCGCTTCATAAGAAGGGAGGTAGTGCACAGTTCGCTACTCCTGTGGGGATCCGGGCACGGAACATCAAGAGCCCGCTGATGAGCCAGCTTGGTTTTTCCGGGCGAAACCCCACACAAGACATGGCATAAACCTAGAAAAATTGCTGAGTTTTAAAACTAAACCCATTCAACTTCAATTGTGACATTATCACTCACGCTTGGCCGTCTGGATTTTGTTTATTGAGAGAGAGTATGCGTGTGCATGCGCCCTTTAAGCTTGCAATTAGAACTTGTGAATGAAAAAAAGAAGACACAGGCCATACGTTCATGGTGGTACAACAATTAGCGGTCATAAGTAAAGTAAAAGAACTAAAAACAGCCTGGTGGAATAATGAAGTAATGAGTGCAGTTCAGAAGATAAATGAAGCAAGAAAGGCTCGAGATAAAGAAATTCAGAAAGGAGATGGAAAAGATGAATTAAAAATGAGTGTGAATTACAACAGACATACAGAGATAGCCCACATTGGAACAGACAGACAGGGATTGGATGAAATAATTGGTCCTTTCAGTTATGGAAACAAAAATGCTGAAAGAGGGCTTTTAATAGCATTTTGTGAGAGAAATGGACTAATTGTAGGAAATGCTTGGTTCAAAAAGAAAAATAGCCAAAAAAATAACTCGGTATGGATGGGGAGAATGCAAAACGAAAACCATGATAGATCTCTTCCTTATTGAGAAAGAAAATCGCCGGCAACTAATTGATGTCACAGCTATGCCTAGAGAGGATTTTGAAGGTGATCATAAAATTGTAGTAGCTAAATTAAGGCTTGGAACAATCGTCCTGTTAAAGGAGACAAGAGAAAGGAAAATAAAAGTATGGCGATTAAAAGAGAAGGAAATACAGGAAAATTTCCAAGACAGTCTGAAGAAATTGCTCCCATTAGACGAGGTAGGAAATGTGGAAGAAGAATGGGCAAAGTTCAAAGAAAGAATCGTCCACTGTGCTGAAGATCAATATGGTAGGGTATCTGGTAAAAGGAAGGATAAGGAGACTCCTTGGTGGAATAACAGAGTAAAAGAGGCAGTGAAAGAAAAACAAAAGGCCTGGAGGAAGTGGATAGTAGGCAAACAGGTTGAGAATAAAGAAAAGTACCAAGCGGCAAAGAAGAAATGCCAGAAGGTGGTGCAAGAAGAGAAAAGGAAGTGCTGGGAAAACTTCACAGAAACTTTGCAGGAAGATGCTAAGGGAAGCCAGAAGGTGTTGTATGGATTGGTTCAGAACAAAGTGAAAAGCAGAGAAGAAACAAAATTTGTGAAGACTGAGACAGGGCAGGTTTTGACACAGAAAGAAGAAATACTGAAACATTGGGAAAACTATTTGGACAAATTACTGAACATCAAATCCAAAGTATTGATAGAGGAAAGAAAGGACTGTAGAAATTCAAGGTGAAGATATAACAATTTTAGAGATAGAAAGTGCCATAAAGAAGATGAAGAGTGGGAAAGCAACAGGAGTGGATGAGGTAGCTATAGAGATGATTAAAGCAGCTAGACCCATAGGGATGCAATGGTTGTACAGATTGTTTCGGGTGATATGGAAAAATAAGGAAGTACCAGAAGAGTGGGTAAAGGTCTAATTATTCCGGTCTTCAAGAAGGGAGATAAAAAAGACTAACAACTACCGAGGAATCACCCTCATCTCACATGTGGCAAAGGTATTTGAACGGATACTTGAGGGATGACTGAGGATTGTAGTGGAAAAGGAAATGGAGGAAGAACAGTATGGATTTCGAAGTGACAGATCAACTTTCGATCTTATTTTTACGATGAGGAATGTGATGGAGAAAAGATGGGAATACAGAAAGGATTTGGTGATGACCTTCATAGATATTGTGAAGACATATGGTAGTGTGCCAAGACAACTGGTTTGGGATGCATTGATAAGGAAGAAAGTAGGTAGAGCTGAAGTGGAATGATTAAAGCCATGTATCGTCAGTGTGTCAGTAGCGTGAAGACCAAGATTGGACAAACAAACTGGTTCAATATAGAAACAGGTCTCCGACAAGGGAGTGTATTGTCCCCCTTACCTTTCCTCACTGTCATGGATGGAATCCATAAACGAGTGAAACTGAAAATGGGAAGTAAAGGGACGAAGGCTTTACTCTTCGCTGATGACATAGTGATATGGGGGACGATGAATTGGAAGTCCAAGAACAAGTAAATGTTTGTAACCAGGAGATAGAAGAGCATGGAATGAAAATCAGTGTGGAGAAGAGTCAGACAATGGTGATGACAAGAAATGTGAGAGATGGTAGGGGGAATATTGCAGTAGATGGAAAATCATTACAAGTTGTGAAAAGCTTTAAATACTTAGGGAGTGACCTAACAGATGATGGAAGGATAAGTGAGGAAGTTGGTAGGAGGATCCAACAACCAAATGGGTTTTACCAGAGTGTGAGGGGTCTGGTGCGGAACCAGGAAGTTCCCGAGAAATGTAAAAAGATCTTGTATTCAACATATTACACACCTATATTGACGTATGCAGCAGGCACGTGGACAACAACTAAACGGGAGGAAAGTAGAATCCAGGTAGCAGAGATGAAGTTCGTTAGAGGTATAATTGGAAAGACCCGCAGAGACAAAATCAGAAACAAGGAAATTAGGGAGAAAACAGGATTCCCAAAGTTACAAGACAAAATCGAGATCAGTGAGCTAAAATGATATGGACATATGATGCGAATGGGAGAAGACCGAGTCCCGAAGCGATTATTTACTGAGAAAGTCACGGGAAGGCGCCAAAGGGGAAGGCCGAGAATGAGTTGGATGGATGCAATGAGGGAGAGCGTTCAGAAAAGAGGAGAGAGAGAGTGGAGGATGTGCTGGAAGAGGGACGAGAGTGGTGGAGAGAGAAAAGTATGGAGGTCCTTGATTCACACCCCGACCCAGATCACTGGAACCGGGAAATGAAGAAGAAGATACAGAGATTGTAGATTGCGAGTGAAACGAATAGTAGCAGAAGAAAAGCAAAAGTCTTGGATTGATTTTACAAATAAAGAAGATTGTACAGCAATTTGGAATTTGCTTTACTGTGTTATTAAAAATACCAGGAGTAGTTATGAGCAAATAACAGCTTTACAGAAACAAGATGGGAGCATCCACTAGGGAAGACACAGAAATAAGAGAAATTATATTTTGAGAATTTGTGCAATGGTATAAAGGACTCCAGTCCTAATGCACAGATTCAGTCAAGTGATAATATATCTGAAGAAACTCCACCAACTTGGAGTGAAGTAGAATCAGCCCTTAAAAGTATGTGCAATGAACGAGCTACTGGCTTTGATGAACTAAGTGCAGACATGATTAAAGCTGCTGGCCCACAAGGAATTCAATGGCTATACTGGGTGATAAGGGCAATATGGAAGGATAGTTATAGGCAGTTATAGTTCCCCTGTTTAAGAAAGGAAGTCGAAAAAAGTGCAACAACTATAGAGGTATTACTTTACTGTCCCATGGTTTAAAAATATTTGAGAAGAGACATCTAGAGGAGTGCAACAAGGCAGTGCCCTTTCACCATTACTATTCATCACCATCATGGGTGAAATCATAAAGGAAGTGAAGCAGAACACCAATATGGATCTTAAAGCATTTGCTTTTGCAGATGATATATCTATCTGGGGAAATAGTGAGCTGGAAGTCCAGGAAAGGCTGAACGTCTGGAATGATCATTTGAAAAAATATGGACTGAAAGTAAGTGCTACAAAATCTGCTGCAATGTCTGTTAACAGACAGAGAAGTAAAGATAATATAATGCTGGAGGGTGTACAATTGGAAACAGTAAACCAGTATCAGTAACTTGGATGCTTAATATCAAGTGACAACAGAATACAGCTTGAATTAAATAACCGTATTCAGAAATCAAGTCAATTCTATCAGCAAGTTCGATATCTACTCTGGAATAAGCAAGTGCCACTAAGATCAAAACAAACTCTGTTTCGAACATACTTTGTCCCTATATTGACTTATGGTTTGGAAACATGCACAGCTACCAAAAAAGACAACAGCAAACTTTAGGCTTCAGAAATGAAGTTTCTAAGAAGCATGCTTCAAAAAACTAGGAAAGACAAAGTAAGAAATGAGAAGATAAGAGAACAAGCTGAAATAAATGAGTCCCTGAAGGAAACCATAACTAGGGCATGTTTGCGATGGTTTAGTCACGTCAAACGTATGACAGAAGGTAGAATTGCAAAACAATGGTTACATACTGAGATTACTGGAAAGAGACCTGTTGGAAGACCTAGGAGGAGATGGCTGGACCAAGTGAAGGAAGATATCACATCCAAGGGAATCAACTGGGATGAAGTCTTGAAGGAGCAGTGGTACATGAATCGACTAAAATGGAGAGTGCTTGTAAACCACACCCGGGAAACTAGAGTGGAAACTTGATGATGATGTGTTTATCCAGAGAACTAACAGTTTTCTGCATAAAAAAAATATATACACACACTACTGTGTGGGGGCTAAATTCCAACACTTTGATACTGTTGTCAAACCTCAATGTCTGTATGCAGCAGAAACACTACATATGATTGGAAAAGGGTGGCCTCGAAGACATCTGGAAGAGGGAAAGGAAAATGCTCCGAAAAATCCTAGGCCCAAATATTAAGGATGGAGAGAGAAGACTCAAACCTAACAAAGAACTATACCTGAAGACAGAAGGAGTCGTAACCCTAATGAGAAAAAGGAGAATACAGTTTTATGGACACTTGGTGAGGATGAACAATGCCAGATTGACGAAGAGGATTTTTGAATTCTTCAGGAAGACAAAGCCGAAATGGTTTCGGGAAGTGAGATTGGACTTGGATCGGATGGGGGTGAAAGAAGAAGACATAATGAACAGAGAGCGACTTAGACGGCTGGTTAGGGAGTTTGCACGTTTCCAGGAGAGTTGTCAGTGAGGAATGGAAGATCTTACACGGAGGAGAGGGAATTGGGAGAGAGGATGAAGAGATATTGGCAGAGAGTGAAGACAACAAATAATGTAAAAGCTGTCAAACGTGGTCCATAGTTGGCCGTAACGAATAAATATATATACTACTGTAATACATTTAGTAAGTGATTACGTCGTTAATAATCCAGTGGACAACTGGCTAGGCAAGACATTCCCCAAGATATTGCTCGTAGAGTACCGGTATGTCATCTCTTCATGCATTATGTCTAGTGCTGAGTTTCGGGAAGAGATTTATGTGGGAATATTACCGGTTGGTTTTTTGGAATTTTCCTAGACTGGGTATTTTTAATTTTGTCTATATTTTCTTTACTTTAGTGTTGACCTCAGTTAGAGCTGGGAAGTTAACATTTATTTCACACAATAGGAAATTGATAAAGCATTCCGAAGAAAGAGAAGTGGTGAGAACCCCAGATATTTCATTTGAACCACTCCCATGATATAGTGTTGGGTGATCGGCTCATGTCATAGGCGCATTGCATTTCAAATCGTTCCCACGTCCGTGGAGCTGATTGTACAAGATAGCACATCCACTTAATGGGTCAATGCAAATTTCAAAGTCAATTAGTCGAACGAGTTATCCCTGATTTCATGGTGCCAACAACATATCTATAGCCACATGCCAGCGCACTTTCAAACAAAGTGCTGGAGTCAAAGTTTCCACTTCGTCATCATTTTACCCACCAATATTGCAAGCTATTGGGTCATGGACACTAACAAAATGCTCATTGTTTTTCTTGACACACAAATGATTTATGACTGTGCATTTTAACCATCGCACACTAAGCAAGAATGTTCATAATAGCGATTACATATTTAAGTTGCTGTAAACAGTAGGAATGTTTTAATTGTTCATAAGTTTGTCATGTTTTAATTTTTTAATAGTTTTTTTATAGTGTTTTAATATCAGTGTATTATATGTTTCGACATTGACGAGGTCAATTTGGTCTGTGTAATGGTGTTTCCTAATATAAAGGCAAAGGGCTGAAGAAGGTTGTTGTTGTTTGAGTCTTCAGTCTTTTGACTGGTTTGATGCAGCCCTCCATGCCTCCCTGTCCTGAGCTAATCGTTTCATCTCTACATAGCTCCGACACCCTACATCCGAGGCAATCTGTTTAACATATTCTAACCTTGGTCTACCCCTACAGTTTTTGTCCTCGACCCTTCCTTCCATAACTAAGCTTGCTATTCCTGGGTGTCTTAGTATGTGTCCTACCAACCTATCTCTTCTCTTCATTAGCAGTCGCCAGAAACATCTCTCCTCTCCCACTCGTCTTAATACCTCTTTGTTTGTAACCCTATCTACCCATCTGATCTTCATCATTCTCCTGTAACACCACATTTCAAATGCTTCAATTCTCCTCTTTTCTGCTGCACCAATAGTCCAAGTTTCACTTCCATAGAGCGCCACGCTCCAGACAAAGGCTTTCAAAAATGACTTCCTAATACCTAAATCTATATTCGATGTCAGCAGATTACTTTTTTGTAGAAATGCTTTCTTTGCCTGAGCCAACCTACTTTTAATATCCTCTTTGCTTCGTCCATCACTGGTTATTCTGCTTCCTAAGTAACAGAAGTCTCCTACTTCCTTCAGCTTTTCACCTGCCAATTTGATCTCCATAGAGGTTTCTGATTTATCTCGGCTGCATTCCAGGATTTTTGTTTTACATTTATTTATTTTCATCATGAATTCTTTCCGTAAGACGGAGTCCATACCATTCAAAAACTCATTCAAATCCTCAGGCTTGTCGGCCAAGATGACGATGTCATCAGCAAATCTCAGAGTTGAAATTATTTCTCCTTGAATCTTCACTCCCACTTAAAATTTTTCTCTAATTTCCTTCATTGCTTGTTCAATGTAAAGATTGAAAAGTATGGGTGATAAGTTGCAGCCTTGCCTTACACCTTTCTGAATACCAGCTTCTCTCTCATGTCCTTCAACTCGAATGACTGCTGTCTGGTTTCTGTACAGATTGTATATCACCCTCCTATCCCTGTACTTTATTCCAATAGATTTCGAAATGTCAAACAATTTAGTCCAATCAACGTTATCAAAAGCCTTTTCTAAGTCTACAAAAGCCATGAACGTTCTCTTATCTTTCCTTATTCTACCTTCCAAAATCAGCCTAAGACTTAGTACAGCTTCCCTTGTTCCTACATTTCTCCTGAAACCAAACTGGTCTTCACCCAACTCCGTTTCTATCTGGCTTTCAATCCTCGTGTAAATTATTCTAGACAGGATCTTTGAAGCATGAGTAATCAAGCTGATTGTACGGTAATCTTCACATCTGTCAGCTCCCACTTTCTTTGGTATAGGGATGATTACATTCTTCTTGAAATCAGGGGGTACCACACCTGTCTCATAAATCCTACACACCAAGTGAAATAACCTGATCAGACCTTCATCTCCTATGCAGCGTAGCAACTCAATCGGTATATCATCTATGCCTGGTGCTTTGTTCCTGCTTAAGTCTTCCAAAGCTCTATCAAATTCTGATCTCAATATTAAATCTCCTTTCGCATCCTCATCAATTTCCTCCTCCCTTTCCATTACATGATTCTCAATCTCCTTTCCCTTATACAAACTCTCTATTTAAGCTTTCCATCTCTCAACCTTTTCTTCCCTATCTGTTAGAGGCTTTCCATTTGTGTCCTTAATATTACAGCACTTAGTCTTCTTTTCCCCAAAAGTATTCTTAATCCTTCGATAAGCTGTGTCTACTTTTCCTAATTTCAGACAATTTTCTATACCTGCACATTTCTCTTTCAACCATTCTTCTTTCGCTTCCTTGCACTTCTTGTTAACCTCATTTCTCAGACGTCTGTATTCTGCTTTCCCCTTTTCATCTCTTAGATTCTTGTGTTTCTGCCTTTCATCCATCAATTCTAGTATATCCTGAGTGATCCACAGTTTTCTACCTATTCTTTCTTTCCTACCAATGTTTTCTTCTGCGGATTTGGTTATTTCATTCTTCAAAAGTGCCCATTCGTCTGCAATTGAAGTTTGTTTAGGGTTTTTCATTAGTCCTTCCTTTATACTCTTCTTGAATCTTTCGTTTACATCCTTCTCTTTCAGTCTGTCTATTGCCCACCTTTTTGGCTTTTGACTTTTCTTCAGTTTCTTCAACTTTAATCTGCATTTCATTACAACCAGATTGTGATCAGAGTTTATGTCAGCACCAGGATATGTTTTACAATCCAAAATCTGGTTTCGAAACCTCTGCTTGACCATAATGAAGTCGATTTGGTAACGCCCTGTATCTCCTGGTCTCATCCATGTGTATATTCTTCTATTGTGGTTATTGAATAAGGTGTTAGCTATGACCAATTCATGCTCGGTGCAGAATTCTACCAGCCTGCTTCCTCGATCATTCCTTTCACCTAATCCGAAATCTCCTACTATCTTCCCTTCTCTCCCTTTTCCTACCACAGCATTCCAATCTCCCATTACTATAACATTTTCATCACCCTTGATATACCTCAGAATTTCGTCTATTTCTTCATAGACCTTTTCAACATCCTCATCATCAGCTTGACTGGTAGGCATATAGACTTGTACCACTGTGGTGCAGGTAGGTTTAGTATTGATTTTTGCTACAATAATCCGTTCACTATATTGCTCATAATATTCCACCCGCTGTCCAAGTTTCCTACTCAATATGAGGCCAACCCCTGCTTGGCCATTGTTTGATTTAGTGCTAATGACCTTATAGTCTCCTGACCAAAAATCCTGTTCTTCCTGCCAGCGCATTTCACTAATCCCAACCAAATCCAACCTCAACCTATCCATTTCCCTTTCTAAGTTTTCTAACCTTCCACTTCCTAGCAGACCTCTAACATTCCACGCTCCGATCCGTAGAATGTCAGATTTCCTCTTTGTCACTTCTGTGATGTTAACCCCCTCTCGAGTAGTCCCCACCCGGAGATCCGAACGGGGGACTAGTTTACCTCCGGAATGAAATTTTACAAGGGAGGAGGCCATCATCACATGTAATTATGCATAGAGAGGTGCATATCCTCGGGAATAGCATACGGCTGTAGTTTCCGAAACATGTACCCATGAGACGCTAACTTAAAATTAAATGTGTGTTGATTAGTCGGAAACTTGGTAACTTGTTATATTCAATTCTAAACGTCAACACGGAACCTGCAATGGATTCTTCTTCGAATTTCATTTCAATATTTCTAACGCGTAAATTTTCGTTAACTTTTTCTTTTATTTCTTAGTCACTCTCATGACGACTTGTCACCCCGAGAGAGAACCCCCATTTTTGGATCGCCAACTCGGAAGCACCAATGCTATTTTCGAATGGGCCCCCTTAAAGCCCCATATTCAAGAGACACATTTCTAGGTTGGCCTGTTCTTCTTTCGGATCTTTGGTGAAGTATTTGATTTACTCAATAATCAGCTGTCGCAACTCTAGCAGGAGATTACAAACATCTAGACCCTCAATGATACCAGCAGTTGTCAACAGACCATTTTTAAACTTAGTGGAGTGTTTTTATATAAAAAACATCGGACCATATTTAATATTTTCAGGGCCATAAGGACCCAATGTGAACAATGTTAAATCACATTTGCTAACATGAACTTCCAGTGATCAAATTTTAATGTGTTATTTTTAATGGGCTTTTATCTTATGTGTTTGTACTAGTTCTATGTTCCCCCGTTTTTTGGATATGTCTGTTGCACCACATCATTCCTCATTTGTTTTCGCTGTCGCTTTCATCCATTTAATTTATTCATTTCACGTTAGATTCATATTTTTAGGATATTTTTAATGATAATGACAAGTGTTTTTCTCGATGTATGGCTGATGAAGGGGTTAATATAAACCCCGATACATGTATCATATGGGTATAATGTAACCCATTGTGTTTTAATTATAAAAAGTATTGATCAGGCGGAGTCTCTCTTCCTTTTAATATATTTTACCAAAAGGGTTTCCCGCCATAAGACATACACGTATCGGGATCGAGCAAATTTTGATACTCCTAGAACCCTTTAGAGGTACTGTATCTCAGTTTCATGCTTTCCAGTTCTTTCAGCTGTCCACGCGACAGGAATTGCCAAATTAATTCCAAGCCTTATGTGAGTGTTGGTAGCACTTTGACTTGGAAGAGTTCCATGGCTGTCTTCAGTGACTTTCTTTGTAGGTATCTGATGTCAGTTATACTTCTAAGTGCAGCAGCTAATCTTTCCTTTATATGCACCGAGAAACGAATAGCATCCCTTGTTCCTACTCCTTTTCGAAATCCATATTGCTCCTCGGCCATGAAACCATCCAATTTTCCATACAATCTCCTTTGTATAGTTCGTAATAAAATTTTTGCTGCAAGAGATGTTAAACTTACTGTTCTATGTTCTTCACACTTTTTCTTCCTTTTAATTGGTATCGTCACTATTTCTTTGAAATCATTCAGCCATGTACCTGTTTTATGTATCTCTTTGCACAACCTAATTATTTCTATTTTTCCTTCCTTTCCTAACACCTTTAATAATTCAATTTGTACATCATCACTTCCCGAAGCTTTACCATTCTTCATTTTTTTATAGACTTCTCTATTTCACTTTCTAAAATGCTATATCCTAATTCTTCCTCTGTTACTGATACTTTTTCTTCTAATACTAACTCTTTATCACTTGGTCTCTTATCCCATTCATATAGATCTTCTATATTCTTTCAATCTATCCAATATTATCTGGGGCTCACTTACTGTCCTCCCGTCCTTTGTTTCTATTTCATAAGTACAGTGAAACCCCTCTAAAAGACCGATTTTTCTTGGAACCGATTTAAAACCTCATAAGGTCAATGCATTTGATACCTCTATTGAAGGACCACCCCTCTCCCCGACCAAAGACCAGGCATTTTCTCAGTCTGACCTCTTTCAAAAGACCACTTCTCGTCTGCCTTCCCATTGGAGATGGTGATGATGTAAACAACGGTTCTGTTGGCACAGAACTGCATCAGCATACAATGTCATTAGAAAAAGTGTTATGTAACGTATAAAAATACAAAAAAACGGCTCTCCTAGAAGATTGTTCGAACCCAGAACAAATTAATGGAATTTCAAACTCATTCAGAGATATTCTAGAAAGTGAAATTGTTAAAAAAAAAAGTGCTAATCTGAAACAGAGATCAATATGTGACTTTTTTAAATGACAGAGCTCAGAAAAGAACTAATTGTAATTAATTTGTACTAAATGTGAACCAATGCAGATAAATTGTTATCAAGTATGTGTTCCAACTGTACTTTATCAATAATGCAGTATAAAATTATTTTTAATGCCTACCCCTATTAAGCCAATGGCCTAGCCGTGTTGAAACACCGGATCCCATGAGAACTCCGCAGTTAAGCAACATTGGGCGCAGTCAGAACTTGGATGGTATGCTGGTTCTAAGCACTGCGCACTTTTGGCCAACATAAGGAGGAGCGGAAAGGCCCTGGCCACCCTACCGCAAGTAAACTCCGGCTGGTGGGTAGCCTCTTCGGAGGCTCGGACCTGCCTTCGGGCAGAATACCAATTAATTTTATTTACCCCTATTAAGAGACCACCCCTCTAAAAGACCAGTTTTCCATGGAACCGTCACGGGTCTCTTAATAGAGGTTTCACTGTAGTATTATTCTTTTCTCTATATTTCCCTTCTTTTCTAATTTTGCTATTTCATTACACTTCATCTTTTACCAATTTTCTTGAGGTCTCTTCTTAGTTCATTGTTAAATCTTTTGTAAAATATTCTCCCCTCTTCAGTATTGACAGATTTCCATTTCCTCCTTTCTTCCATTTTGTCCACCATTTCCTGAGTTATCGATTCTTATTTTATTCTTTGCCTTTCTTTATTTCCTATCTTATCTTTTGCTGCCTCTTTTAAAATATCTCTAACACTTTGCCATCTCTCATTTACGCTGCCTTTTAATTCTTTTGTTTACGGGCATTGAACATAATTTTTCTCAAATTCTTCCTTTTTTCCATCTTAACATCTGGATTATTAATTTCATTTCTCTTTTTACTCTTCCAATTTTATTTATATTCTGCTATAACTAAATTATGAGCAGAAAATATGGACACCTCAGCACTTTTTAGACTGTTTCTGTAAAGTTCATGAAATGTAGTATTTCACTATCTAAATGTGATTTCCAGGTATATCTCCTTTTATGATTCTCAAATAATGTAATCAAGTACAAGTTTTTCGGGCTTGTAGGCCGTGGTCCAGACAGGATATTTTCCGAAAATTAAGTACTTTGAAAAATGTATATGGTTAGTTCAAACTGATTTGCCAGCATTTCGCCCCAGTATAGCATTGGGCTCATCAGTTGGTACGGCAAACCTCACGTAACATAAGTGTTAGAAATATGCTTGACAATATTTGAAATGAATTCAGTAATACCAGCAATTTATTTGATGAAAAAAAAAAAAAAAAATTATAGACCAGTGTTGTCCAATCTGTGGTCCATGAAACCTTTAGGTGATGGCTGATTTAAATATTCTGTTTCTCAAACAAAGCAACTTGATTCACTGGCATCAAACATTAAGGGAATATTTTCAATCATCTAATGAAAAGATCAATTGTTTGAAAAATCCTTTTGTGGTGACTGAAAACGTCAATCCAACATGAACAGCTGCTAGACATTTCATGTGATTCAAGCTTGAAGATGGTGTTCCCTTTAATGAACCTGTTGGAATTTTGGTTACATGTGCGTAACCTGTATCCTGGAGTTTCCCGGAAGGCAGTAAATACCATCCAGCTAATAAATGTCATTCTTGTCTGCATATTTTGCAAATCAGCATTTTCAGCTCTGACTTGTGTTTTTGAAGAGCAAGATGTTTTGTCAGAATCATGATTCAGAGTGTCTACCAGAAGCCGACAGGTTCAAGACAGGCCCAACCATTACATTGACTGATTCAAGTATGTTCATTTTTTCATGTAATTTAAAATATATTGTTTTGAGGGGTACCTTATATAAACATTAACATATATTGCAATCATATCATGCTATACAAAATGTACTACAGTACTTTATTTATGCAAGTATTTTCTGGAGTCTGTCACAGGGGCTGCAACACTTAAAGGCGGGTACACACTTGCGAGCGAATGGCGAGCCGAGTGGCTCATGAGCCGCTCACACTACCAGCCTCGTCAGTGTGTACGGGCTTCTGAGCCTAGTTCAAGCCGCTCAATGTGAGCCGGCTGAAGTCGGTTTTTACAGCGAGCTCAAAGGAATGCTCAGTGTCAGTGTGGACGGCAGAGATACGTGCTCGCGAGTCTGTACCTGCTTCCTGTGAGCCACAGCATGGCGGCCTGGCCCGATGATGATGTGCGTACGCTGATCGATACGTATCGGTCACATTCTGTGTTATGGGACCCGAAACATGAAAATCACTACAAAAAAAAAAAATTGTAAAGGAGGATAGCTGGTGCACAAACATCCAGAATTATTTGCCCGACAGATTGCTTTGATATTCTGCATAGGTATTGCAAGCTGGTGAATGAATCTCCTGTGGCAAGGAAACGTAGAGTTACTGCTAACCTGAAATTTAAAGTATATTATTGAATGCAAAACTAAGAGAACGATAAGTATGGAAAAGATGAATTATAGTGCATTATCTATGTAAAGAGGAAAAGAAAAATCACGAACCTGTCTTGAGCCGAAATCGGTGAGCGAAGATATATTTCCCGTTTCGAGATTCTGTGGCCTATTCTGCTTAGTAAAGTCTCAAAGTCAGTAGGCGACATCCGTGTGAAATTTTTATACTGACCACTAACGCTCTGGAACTTCATGTCCAACAATAATTCCGACCCACTTCGTCTTTTGTACAGTTCATTGCGCCAACACCGACGGGGTTTCTTTTCATTTTCATTTAAATTGGCCATCATCATAGCTGCACCACTCGTAACCATCACAGCAAGCAGAGTTTCTTGTTCGGAAGACATCCGTTTTGCACGTGGGAACAACACACAATGACTGATTCTGCTCGCGAGCATTATAGCTCAAATAATGCTCATAGAAGGCTCGGGCATTTACTTTTTCCGCGAGCGGCTCGTTATTCGCTCGCAAGTGTGTACCCGCCTTAAAAGGTTGGGAAGCACTGTTATAGATTATATACCATTTTTTTTTCGAGAGGGTGGTAGTAATAAACAATCCATATCAAAGAAGTTTATTTCCAGTAATACCCATTCTTTTATAGCAGAAAAATACAAATTGCCTTTTTGTTTCTTGAAGAAATACACAACAATTACATATTTCTCAACAGTCATAATATAGTACTTCTTTTCTCTTTTAATTTCAAAACAATTTTTGGCTTTCTGAAGTATCACAAACAAACACTCAACACTTATGGTATAATAAAAACCTTCCATCACATTCAATATCCTCAATGTGATCTATCAATATTATTGAGTGAAAAGCTACATTAACAATAACTTGACTAGCTAAACATAAAAGCAATTCCTGCTGAAAGACATATATTTTAAAGTTACATCAAGGCCTTGAAACATAGAAAGCTAAACAGCAACAGCACATTGCTTAAGAATGCAATGCTGAATATGGGGGATGTTCCTACACTTTTATAGCACAGAGAGGTGCAAGAGATCTTTCACACGTACCTTATAATCATTTAACGACTCCTCTTTTAAGTTCAAATAATGAAAGTAATACTAGAACTAATGCATTTTAACCCATAATGTGCTGTATGATGTGTCCATTCTCATTTTTCCACAACTACTGTATGGTTTAAGGTATAAAAGCAGTAACTTCCCTGGCTCCCTGGCATATTGTGCAGTTTGATATTCTGACGGGCCTCTTTGTACTTAAAGTTATAAGTCCACATACTTCTCCAATTGGTCTGGCTGTAACAAGCTCCACTAAGCACATGACCATGTCCTAGTGATATCAACTTACAGCCATCAAATAACACTGACTGACAAGAATGTGTCATGTAGCCTAGAGCTGACATAACAGAAGCTGCATTTTCAAGGGAATGTTACTAGGTGCTGCAAGCTCTGACCACAACAAGTTTACGAAACAAAATGTTGCTAGGTGTCCTATGAAATAGGAAGTGAAATACATAGTGAAATCCAAGAAGGTTTTCTGTTCATCCCCTAATCAAACTGGGGGTAGGTACGGGAACATGCTATGAGCTACAAAAGAAACAAATTTATACCTCCTCATGTGACTGCCACCCGAGGTCTGGCTTTGATTCCTGGACCTACCAAGAAATATAATTCTGTAATAATGTTATAGACACCAGGGTGCTGGAATTTTGCCCCGAAGGGGATCTTTAATGTGCCAGTAAATCTAGTGACGCAGCTCCCTCGCAATTGCACACCCTTAAATGCCAACTGACTGCAACCTTGGGTGCAGCAGGCGAGAACATTACCGCCGAGCCACGCAGCCAGTCAAAAATTTTATTCGAATCCAAGGGTTGGAATGGGGTACACTGAACCGTGTGAGGCAAAACTTGGAAGAGGTGAATTTGATTTCCACTACAACCATCAAATACTGTAGGTGGTTTTCTGTGGTTTCTCCATTTCCACTCCAGGCAAATGGTGACTTAAGGTCATGGCCATCTCCTCTCCAATCCTAGACTCGATTAAAAATACACAATAACATAAATTAACAGACCAAGTCTATGCATGCTCAAGTATACAGGGCTGAAATGACCATAACAAGAGAATCAAACTTGCTGACACTTGTGCAAGAAGAGAAAAGATTTCTTAAACCTAACAACTCAGATTTAATTCCAGAACCAAATGAAACTAGGGTTGCCAGCTGCAAACTGATGAATAGTCAAGACCTACAATTTGCAAAACTGACTGAAAAATGACAGGCGACTTTAAAATATAACTGAATAATTCTATAGCCAGGGACTGATGATTGAAAATAATTGATTTTTATAGCTGTGAAGTTGCACGATGGATTACAAGGAAATGAAGAATGTAGTAAATAAATATAATCGAAGGTCTAGGTCAAGAATTTCATGGAATTCTGCCATTCATGGCTAAGTAATTCAACTCGAGCAACTCTTCCAGATTTTTGCCTGGACATTGTACAAGATTTGCTTTCCCAGTGGGGTCCAGGCAGCGTGTCCCAAAAGCCTACCGGTGAGCCCAACAACGTACACCTGGGCGAAACCCGGCAGCAGATATGACAAAAATCTGGAAGATTTGCTGGAGTTCAATAATTTAAAGTTTAGTTAGATATCTATAAATACACATTTTGGTAAAAGGTTCACACATAATGTTATTACTAAAAATTTGAAAATTGACTAAGATGAGAATGGATGCATCACATAAATCTCAATTACTCCTAACAATAAAAACATGAGTTACAGGTCATACAATTAGAACTGTTATTGTCTTTTTAAGGAGTGTAGCTTCTTTGGATTGTCAAACGTTTTAATGTTTCATTTCTGAGACACTATGACTAGATATTTTATAAAAAAGATTAGTTTCCTATTCAAATTGAAAGGGAAAGCAGCTACCAGACCCCAATGAGTGACCTAGTCACAATGTTCACTCAAGTTATCGTCTCATCACAAACAATGAAATGCATCAAATAGTTCTACTTTAATGTAATTTGCACAGTAAAAGACAACCCGAAATAAAAAATATAATAAATAAATACATAGCATTTAAGTTCATGGGCACCCACAGGGGGTGGGCAAAGGAGGGGCTGTGTGCCCCTCCTCTAGAATCCCGAGAATGTTTCGATCGTTCATTGTTACACCAGTTTATTTCATAAATTGAAGTTACTGATTTAGATGTAGGGATAATTCCATAGTTTAATTTAACTTAGTGATTTGGGATTATTTGAAAAAATCGCCAGTTATTTAGAAAATTGGCGAACTGGATAAATATTACCATTTTAATGAACTGCTTGATTTTTATTATGGGGCTACATGACCGCGTTGTCACAGCCCCTAAATTAAGGAACCAAAAAAAAAAAAAGATTTTTGTTCTTGTCGATACATGGTGATACCTGTTTTTAAGAAATACACATTATGACAATGATTTACAAAGAAAAGCGAACTTCTATGACAAAAAGTCTGAACTAAAAAACTATTCCTCCCATTTATGCCTTTGCTGCCATAAAGATAATGTACCCAACGGTTTCCGAGCAGCAAGCAAGTAAGAAATGAAACGAAAATTGCAGGGGGCACGTCTCATCATCACCTAGTGACAAGTAGGTAATGAAATGAAAAAATCCTGCGGGCACCCATGTTTAAGTTCAAAATAAGCATCAGCTGGAAAATAAAGTTCTAATTTAAAGAAATTTGTCAGGTCTGTCATTGCCCACAACAATATAGATATTTTTTGTCCAATGATGGAAATGATATTAAAAACAACATCCAGTGCAGGTTTTAAAAGTTAAGATCAATATTATGTCTTCCATTATTGTAATACTTCTGAACAAAAGCACTCGCAATCACATTATTTGAACTTAAGAAGAGCAGTATTGATTTTGAATGATACACTTTCAACTGAATTATAATTTTAGGCAACATTGTTAGTAACGTCACACCGTAGCCATCAACACATGGCGAGACTGTTGAAATGACCATTAAAACTCAACACTACCAGGAGTGCTGCTAAAAGCTCAATAAATATCACATTTAGGTTCAATATTACCTATTCTTATCAGTCAATGCAGTTGTTATGGCCAAGAATTAATACTGTAGTAAAGCATAACTAAGCACAAGTTAAGAGAGAATAATAAATACATGAATCCATGTAACATGTTACAAACACGTCAACCATAGGCATCTCTGGTGTATACAAATTGAGAGGAATGCATTGACAGGTTTAAAATCATAGACATCTCTCGAGTATAAAAACCGAAGGGAATGCATGGACAGAAACACCACAAAGAATTAACTTTGTAGAAAACTTGCTTAATATACTAAACCCACAGACAAATTGATAAATAATAGACTAGTTATTAACAAGAAAAGTATATCCGCCTGAATCAATACTATAAAGAAAAAAATAATTATTTAACTTGTTTTCAGTACGTGTTTCGAGGATTAATTACATTTTATCCCCTTTATCAGCTATTGAAAAAAAAAGTGTAGCACAGTAATAAGATACATATTTAAACCTAATATGGTGCAGTACAAGTTTTTCGGGCTTGTAGGCTGTGGTCCAGACAGAATATCTCCCGACGTTTCCTGTCTGCACCACGGCCTACAAGCCCGAAAAACTTGTACTTAATTATGAACGCCGTCCGTGAAAACCTAAGCTGTTATACTAATATGGTGCACTATAAAATTTAGGCTATAAGAACAGAATAAAATTAAATGAAATAGAAGGTGACGGTGATCAGCTTGCAGGTGCTTATGACAAATAGTAGTTCCGTATTGAAGCTTGAAATGGTAGATATGGAACACCAATACTTCACCAATCCATGTAGGTCTATAATAAATGCTTAAAGATCCAATTTTAGCCTTTTCAAAACAAAGCGGCTTCAAGAAACCCGACGTGATGGAATGTGATCTCTTGGTAAAGAGAGGTTAGTTCAAAGCATATGGTGTATGAGGTTAGGACAATGTTACATTTAGAAAATGATTTGTCTTATTACTGTGCTACGCTTTTTTCTTTTTTCAATACCTGATGAAGGGGATAAAATGTAATTAATCCTCGAAACATGTATTGAAAACAAGTTAAATAATTAATTTTTTCTTTATAGTATTGATTCAGATGGATATCCTTTTCTTCTTAATAACTATTCTAGCATATCAATGCGGAACCACCATGAGTCATTTAAATAATGAAATCATAGACTCTCAAGGAAAAATAATTTTACTTATTGGCATTTCTTAGAAATTTTTTATCCAATCTCTTTTCAAAGAATGTTTGATTTCATTCTTGAAAACAGTAATAAAATAAAGCAACGATTTTGTTTTGGTGATCAGTTCTAACGAATAAAACCAATTGTTTGTATAATATGAGAGTTGACATAGTTCTGTAACAACTGAGTACACAATATTTATACAAACAATTACACAGCACCAGCAGCACTTACATATTTAATTATAATCTTCAAGAATTATTTTTTCACTTTCCTAAAGATCAATTTGATCCCATCCTATAGTCTTAAGGAAGGGCTTGGTAGTTTTGTCATCAATAATTTTGTCCAAGAACATCATCCATCCTGTGTATAAATATTTTAATTCAAGTTTTCTTCTTTCTCTGAGAGATGTTTTACTTTGTTCTTTGCCTGTAAGTTATTTTACATGTAATTATGCCAAACAGAAAATTACCAACCAACATTACTCACTTTCAGTGGCATTCGGATGAATTAATGAAAAATAAAACAAAACACTGAAAATGCTATTTGTCTGCTGTGTTATTGAGGTGCCTGAATCTGTAATTGGGACTAGGAAGTTACATACCATCCCGAAGTGCCTGCAAAAGCGTATCTTGCCTCATATACCAACCTTTAGATTGTTAATAATAAGAGATACAAATACTTAATAATACAACCTGTGACAATCAAGTTCGGTGAATAGTCCTATACTATCAACATACTGTAGATGAACAATGCACGACAGTGACCCTACTGTCCTTCGAAATAGTCCCCTCCCGTAACTATGCAATGCTGAGATTCTCTTATTAAAATAATGAAGTTTTCTTATGATTTTGTCACTTTCCTAAAGATCAATTTGATCCTCTAGTCTTAAGGAAGGGCTTGGTAGTTTTGTTGTCAATAATTTTGTCCAAGAACATCATCCACCCTGTGTATAAATACTTTAATTCAAGTTTTCTCCTTTCTCTGAGAGATGTTTTACTCTGTTCTTTGCCTGTAAGTTATTTTACAATGTAATTATGCCAAACAGAAAATTACCAACCAACATTACTCACTTTCAGTGGCATTCGGATGAATTCATGAAAAATTATTAGGGCTACAATTTTTAGGTGTTAAAAATCGGGAAAATATTTATTTTTTATGTATTAAAAATACCTGAAATATGTGACAAAAAAGTAAAGATACCGGTGTTTAATTATAATTTGTTTATTAATGTGAATATAAACAATAGGCAGTACTCGCAAATGCAATTTATTTTATGTCTCATTGACTGCTGAAGCATTAAAATACACGAGGAGGTCCATCACAAATGACCGACGATTATAGCGAAACACTTATTCTGAAGGCGCGAAACAGCGGCAATGTGTTTCTTGCCCTTGAGGTGTTGTGTAACTTGAGATCGCTGTTCAGCCTTGATTGCTTTCCCACAAGGTCGGCAGAACAGAACGTCCCCATCAGAAGTAAAATTATCTTTAAATTCTCCAACAGACGATAACTTGTAGTTGTTTTTACTAGGCATCGTAGAATTGCCTTACACCTCACAGTGCCAGAAATGAGCTGCATGTGAGTGTCACTGGTTCCAGGTAGCTGGGGGAGGTCTAGCACGTGGTGCAATATGGTTATGGACATAGAAATCCCCGACTTCCACAGTGAGTGGCACGGGGCGACAAGTTAAGAATAACACAGTTGCAAGCTGACATACGCTCTGCATGAAGATTAGATAGCTAACACGTTCTTCCCTGTTGAAGTAACACAGAACAGAAATGCAATAAACTGAAAGAAAGAAATGTAAATATTATGTCTTTTTATGTGCTAATAAGTAAAAAGCAGGAATTTATGAATTTATAAAAAAAATGCTTAAAATATGTATTTACATAAAAAAAATATTTATGAGATGAGTTATAGTATAGGATACCGACAACATGCTGCTGAATGGAAGTTTTGTAGCTAGGTACGTCAGTGTATACAATAATTCTAATCCAAGTCCGAAGAATAAAATGCACCCCCTGTATGATTGCAAGAAAGCCATACTAATCATTTCCTACAACAAAATGTTACTAATATTTTGATAAAGGTGTGTTTCCCTTACTCCTCCTCCCAGAGATGCCCATGCTTTCTACAACCAAATGCCTCATTATAATTATGTTCAAGGCACATCATATCTTACATTCCAAGAAAGATTTAAAGTTGATAAGCTTGTATCAACAAGAGTCTAAGTAGAATTAAAAAACTACATTGGAATATTTTCAGGTTACTCGTAGATTAAAAAGAAAACATACAGATAGGTACCAATAGCTGGTGCACATTAATGCACAAATGGAGAGATTGTTCTTGAACTTCTTCACTTAGCTCACTGCTACACAATCCAGTATAACTAGGGGCCCTATTGTATGGTGACGGTAGGTAATACATGCAAAAAATTTTTGAACCCGGTGAGACTGTTAAGGTGTATTGCAAAGATATGCAGCAATGGATTTATAAGCGCAAAATGAGTCACACAGTGCAAAATGTCGCAAAATAAGAACAGAATAAATGCAAAACTGACAAGATGAAAATATTGTGGTTCATTGAGACAATAGAATACATTCTGAAAAAAAGATGACAAAGTAAATGGTAGCAATGATTAATAATATATTACATTAAGCTTTATTACAAAATAAACTTTGCAAATTTTGTCTCATGTTTTCTGTTAAGTTTATTTTTATACCTTTTTAACCTATTAAAGAAAATTTTCCAGTTGTTCAACACAAATTGTGCCCAATTGCATTAGGTGAGAAAACAAGTAGACTATTTAGGAGGCCACACAGGAAAAAAAAAAAAAAAAACTGTGGGATTTAAGGGTTCCAGTTAAGTCCCTCACCCTTTTGTGTTACATAAATAATTTGCAGCTAGAAACCTTTCCTGGAGTGCACACAACAACTCACCCAAGTTTTATCGCAATCGGATGAATGGTATATGAACCCATAGGGGACAGACAAACTATCACGTAACATTGATTTTTATAAAGATTATTCCTGAAGAAAACAACCTGTATTAAAATTATTTCCCCTTTTATCAGTGAATAATATTATTATTAGATGTATTTTTTTACTCAGGATAAGTGTGTTGCAGGGTGTATCTTAATTATACCGACAAAAAAATCAGGGACGCTCTGCGTGTTATGTAAAAGACGATGCCGCAATCGAGTTGGCGGAGAAAATTTTTCCCTCCGAGAAAATGAGGTTACTTCCGGGTGCGCGATTCAAATCTACAAACTCGCCGTATTTGCTGAGCTAGAGAGCAAGCCGCTGGCCACCGCTGTGCTTCAAGCAAGGGAAGGGAGTGTGATAGAAGGTGACAGAGATATGCCGGCGGGCATGCGCAAGTTTCCTCGATCGCCTCGGCTTGCTGCATGCCCGCCAGCATATCTCTGTCTCCTTCTATCACACTCCCTTCCCTTGCCTGAAGCACAGCAGTGGCCAGTGGCTTGCTGCCTGGCTCAGCAAACACGGTGAGTTCATAGATTTGAATCGCGCGCTCGGAAGTAACAAAGTAACCTCATTTTCTCGGAGGGAAAATTTTCTCCGCCAATCCGATTGCAGCATTGTCTTTTACATAACACGCAGAGCGTCGCTGATTTTTTTTTTGTCGGTATAATTAAGATACACCCTGTATATATCAAATAATCAAATTATACAAAAAGCATGTTGACTGACTGAAAAGTATAAATTGGTAAGATAGTAAAGTTGCTTGCCTAATTCCATTCAACTCCCATAGACAGGTTTACACCATTAAGCAGTTGCATGCTTACAACACTCGTACGAGGCAACTTGCATATCAATTGGCCTTAAACCTGAATTCTCGAACTGGCAAATTTCTTACCCCCTCAATACAGTAGAAGGAGAGTGTGCAACTTGACTGACAAGGAACGCTCAACTCATTCAAAACTGGGATTTTATTTGGGCTGCATTGGTAGCTGGTTGCGATGGTGTCCCTCTCAGAAATTGTAACGGTTTAGGCCCAGATCGATATTTAGGTCTGTTGTTATGGGCAGATGACCTCAATGTTCTGCCCCTTAAAGCAACAATAAATAACTACTGTCAGGGAAAAAAGTATAGATACTGGAGTTTAGACGTCAATAAAAATGTTACCCGTAGTCTCACATAAAAACAAGCTACTCCAAACATTTCCTTATTTTATTCTGCATTTAGCTATGTAGAGTAAACATTTTTGTATTGTCACCTGTTAAAATTTTATAGCTGATTGACCAAAAAAGTGCAGGTTCTTTTAACAAGTCTACCGGAGCACTCAATTAGAAAGATCATTACAATAAAAGTATTAATCAGATCGTAATGAAACATTAATACGTCTTAAAGGAAGTTATTGTTAACATGTATACGGAGTTTTAATGTGATCTGACGGTTCTGATAATAGTAGTTGTTAATTTTGTAAACCAACTTTTTCTCGGGACTGGTGGCCATAGCAGTATGAAATATGGCTTGTTATGAGGCTCTTAGCAATGCAAGGCTAAACAAAAAAATTGGTAATTTTGGATAGTATAGCCACGTGTGTATTTGATTAATGGAAGATGATATCACTTAGAGTGATAATGACATTACTGTGTTGACCTATTTAATCATAATAAACTAATATTTCAATGATTCAAAACTGCTTTACTTAATAATTCCTTGATTAATTGATCTTCTGAGAGATTTTAACCAAGATGCTCTTATTTTCAGGAGTTGTCGTCATTGGCTGTATCTTGTTCCCGAGTTTAATGTTTTTCCAGTTGGTCCTTTCCGGTTTTATCTAAATTTGTTAACGTGTTTCAGGCGACTATGTAGGCTGAACCTTGTATGAAACATGCAACATGAATAGGGGAGGACGAGGTTGAGTTCGGCAAAGCTTGCATAATTATGTTCGGTTTCTTCATACCTGCAGAGCTCTTCTTCGAAAAGGGCTATCGTGGGTGAGGTGGGCTACCATGAACTATCTTCTGCAAGCCTCCCAGTTTTCCAGGTTAACACCGGTAACATTCTTAGTTTGTTTCAATGGGTCTTTGTAATGCCACAATGGAGCCCGACGTGATCTTGAGTTTGCCACAGGTATCACTCATGTGACGAACATGGTATATGTGTATAAGGACACGGACATCTACCCAGAGACATAATTTGCTTAGGAATTGGTCCTCAGTATTGTGTTGTTTGCGGACTTGGGACAGAACGATGTGAGACTGGTCTTGTATGTAGTGCCAGATATTAATCGAAACATGTCCCACTAAAAGTGTGTAGACAAAATTTTGTATTGATAAACCAATACATAATTTAGCTACGACAAATTAATATGGGAAAATGATTATATATATATTTTAACACAAAATATGATAAAATGTTCCGGCTAACTCACACAAATTGCTAGCGTTTCGCCCCAGTGTACCAATGGGCTCTTCAATTGGTATGGTACACCTCATATGTATAGGAATGCATCGCTCATATAATACGTACATTTTATACCAGTTGCTTTAGTTACCAGAAGCCTGTCATTGTTCCTTGGATAAAATAGTACAGTAGAATAAATTATACTGAACAAAAATTGTACATAATGATAATAATGTTATGTTTTTTTCACTCATTTTTAACTACTGTGGCTTTTAGTAACACAAGAGCGCTGGAATTTTGCCTGAAGGGGATCATTAAAATGCCCATAAATCTGCAGACAAGTCTTCCTCACGTTTACTCACCCTGAAATGCCATCAGACTGTGCCATGCAACCAGCTGGAAAAATGTAAATAAGGATTGACATTTCATAAACTATTTTTGTCCCACAAAACCCAAGTAAAACCCTGTTGTCCTGCCTGATATTTTTCTGCTTTTCCAGCCTTTGTTCTGCCTTTTTTTTTTGTTTTAAATGTTTAACATCTTTTAAATTGTCATTAGTGATGGTCATGAACACCATGGAGTTGGGAAAGGCTGTGCCTTGAAGTTGGGAATCAACCTGGCATTTGCCTGGGGTCAAAGTGGGGAAACCATGGAAAACCACTTCTGGGATGGCTGAAGTGGGAATTAGACACATCTCTTCTCAGATTTGCCCCATGAAGCCAAGTGCACTGTGTTTCAATGTTCAGACCCAAGTTAAATTTCTTTGCAGAGTCAGGAATCTAATCTAAGGCCTTTGGGGCTGGACTCAATATACCGTACACCTTGAGACCAAAAAGATGGCTTTGAGCCCAGAGCCAAAATTCAAAGGAATGAGTAGTTACCTCATATATACTATTGTAGTGAAGGTTCTCAGGTAAACCTGTCAATGGGACTTGGCCAAAACAGTTGCAAAGAGTTTGCCCATTCTTTATTTGAGTGACTGTACTGCACAGTGTAAGCAGATTCTAGAAGAAGACTGCCAAAAGACAAATATATCAATGTTAATTATTACTAAATGGGAAAAGGATGTTGAATTACAAACATTAGGGAAAACTGGTATCAATACTGAATAAAACGTTATCTTGGAACAAAAAAGTAAAATAAGTGTGCTGCATAAATTAATTTTTCATCAAATTCAGCAGGAGGATGTTCCTTTACAAATGCCTCAGAGAGTGGTCAATGAAATGTTACTTTTCAGTTTTCAGCCAATCAACTAATGCAATTAAAAGTGAACAAAAATTACTGATCTTTTTTCTACACATTTCTACACTAGGTTCATAAAGAATAGCCATACTCCAATATTCATTATTTCCAGAACAACTGTGGAGATGTGCAGCAAACAGCAACCTAACAATCATGCTGCCGCTACTTATAAAAGTTAATTTAGACCATTTAGTTTGTAATATCCAACATGAGTTGATTCTCAATACAATCAAAACATATTATGAATACATATCAGGTGAAAGTATGAACTATTTCAGTAACAATTTACAGTAAGATCAAATGACAGAATGTTTCTTCTAGAAAATTGAATTCATACAGCATCCAATAATAATCATCAAATTATACAAAGAAAACAAAGAAATGCATATAATTAAAAGTTAAAACAATGATAACTATATCTTCCAGAAGAAACATGATTGAAAATTAAGCTAATTGATTTAAATTCTTGGAAACACTTTATTTATCACAAATGCTAGTATGCACACACATTCTCCCAATGACCTCAACAACTATTAGAAATCGGAACTTCCTTGCCATTATTCATCTTCTGAAATCAATTATTGGAGAAAATAACATGAGCCGTCCATTCAAAAGTCACTGTAAATATAATCCACAAAATGAACCCAGGCATATAAAATAAGGTTGAGCAATAATGAATCAACACATTTTTAAACATAAAATAAGTATTTTATCATTTGAATGAATGAAAGGGGGGAAAATGTGTCCTTACACTTTCATTAATGTTACATAATTCATTTTCCTTTCATGGTTAAAATTTACTACCAGCCTCATTAATCTCCTGTTTCTTATCATAAAAGATGAATACACATACGTCAGTTCAGTGGTTGAGAAAGGATGGTGGACAGACAGAGTAAAGTGGAGGGTGTCACATTTGCTCCGACCCGGCCCGGGCTGGAAAACGGAAATTGATGATTATGAGGATGACACATACCGGTACGTCAATCTCATGCCAAACCACCAATGTGCAAAAACTTAAGCGGCAAGTCAATAAGTATCTGCAATTGTGCTCTAAGTGTCATTAGGTTGGCTGTATGGCGTTGTGTGATCACCAGCTGCTAGATGGCACTGTTGACCACACCTGAGGTAGGTTTCAGCGTTATCAGATCAGTACAGCTTGCGCTGTTGAGATGGCCGCGGCACCCTCCGTTTGGACCAAGGAAGAACAGCATTCTGTAATATGTTTTTATTTGTAGTCTGTGGGCGTACCAGGAGCGGAAATTCATAGACGGCTTTCAGCACAATACGGGAAATTCATAGACGGCTTTCAGCACAATACGGGGACAATGCAGATGAAACATGGGTTCACCACTTCGAACCACGAGAGCAAACGTCAGAACATGGAATGGAAGCATCCCGGATCCCCCGTCAGAAAGAAATTCAAGAGTCAAGCTTCTGGAGGAAAAGTGATGCTCACAGTGTTTTGGGACACTCAAGGGCCAATCCTGGAACATTACCAGGAAAAGGGGGAAACAGTAAACAGTGAACATGACAGTGATATGCTGGTAAACAAGCTGAAACCTGCAATTCGCAACAAACGCGGCAACACCAAGAGCTCGCTGATGAGCCAGCATGGTGTCCTAGGCGAAACCCCACACAAGACATGGCACAAACCTAGAAGCATTGATGAGTTTTAAACAATGAAATGTTGATTGTTTGTTGCAATAGCCTTAATTGTGTCTTCCTGCCCATCCTGAAAAACACATCACTGGATGTGAGGCAATAATGTTTTTCCACTCTTGTAACACTTATTTTTACTTATTATTGTGCCTTGCATTGTTCCCCTTTCAAACACACGTGTTTGTACGATCTTTCTGTGATTATCGTAATCAACTTCCTCGAGTACTGTAAACATGCCGTTAAGCCCTGAAGATGCTGCAAATGCTGTTGCTTTGTTTTGGCAGCTTCGGTGGCGTAGTTGGTAGCATACTGAACTTCTATGCCCAAGATCGCGGGTTCAAACCCGGCCGAAGTCGTCGGATTTTTTAAGAGCGTTAAAAATCCCTCAGTATGCCTTCCTTCGGAGGGGAAGTAAAGCCGGCGGTCCCATGTCATTGATTTAAGGCATGAAAAGAACCTTCCACTAACTACACTGTGGAACCTAAAATTTGTAGGTTAGTTTGATAGCACTATATTAGTTCCAACGTTCGCCGCAAGATGCTGGCTGCGATGTCATCTAGTAGCCAAGTCCGCAGCTAGGTGTCATGGACGGTAGCATTTGGTAGCAAAAGTAAGAACTATTTGAAAGACTGATCGTCGGCAGTCCTTCTACCTGGATCACAGATAACACACAATTAACATGGGTTATCAGACAAATTCTACACACACCCAAAGTACACGGGGCTACATGACCGTGTTGTCCCAGCCCCTAAACTGAGGAACTAACCAACCGCTGTTGCTTTGGTGGAAGATGGTCGCAGCATGCATTACGGTGCAGAAGTGTAACAACTACATCTTCCATGGTTTCCAGAACTGTAAGAAGGTACAGGGAAACTGGAAGCTATGCAAGGAGACAAGGATCAGGCCCGAGAAGAGCAACATGACCACTTCTTACAACTTCACGTTCCCTTGCAACCACCACACCGCTGCCGCTGAAGCACGAAACAGACTCCACCAAGTTCGAGGGGTCAATGTTAGTGAGAGAAATGCCCAAAGAAGACTGGAAGAAGCTAATCTTCAATCCAGAAGACCTACCTCGGACCCAGAACTCACTAGAGGGCATCATGCCTGGACAGTACTACAATGGGAGCAAATGTTGTTCACCGATGAGTCACTATTTGGCCTACGATTACCTGACAGTAGAGAGAGGGTCTGGAGAAAAGTATTCCCCTTGCTCATTCTCATTCAGGATGCCTTTTCAGGGTGGTTCTCTGATGGAGACTGGAGGAATCAGTATGATTGCAAGGGCGGATTTGGTCTTTGTGGAGCATGGGAGCCTTACAGCACATTGGTATGTGGACAAAATCCTTTTGGAGCATGTTGTGCCTTTTGATCCATTTATTGGTGATGGTTTTACACCAATGATTGATGTTACTCTATTATACTAATCCAAGACAATGAATGCCCACATGTGGCGAGAATTGTGGAAGAGTTCTTTGATGAAGTGGAGATTCATGCTGTGGCTTGGCCTGCTCGAAGCCCTGATTTGAATCCTATTGAGAATGTATGGGACCAATTGGGGAGAAAGGCCCGTCAGACCCTACAGGACTTATGGAGGTACCTCCTGAGAGAATTGTGGAGGATTCCTCAAGACGACATTTCAGCATTAATCAGGAACATTCCTGAAAGGTTGAATGCTGTGATTGGTGCAAGAAGAGGTAATACACACTTTTGAAGGTGTAAAGAGAGATCTGTGAAGTGTAGAACACCAAAACAGAGGTGCATTACCTTCATGAGCCTCCTCAAAATTTGCTTGAGGTGCGAATCCTTTCGTGTTACTTCCGCAACTCCAGCTAAATTTGTTCATAATCATCTTTATTTTCATTGTTAGACACCTAGATGGGACTGTAGCACAATGTATTAACATCTATACTAATATATAACAAGTAGTTCCGTGAAGAACTAAATAGCCTATTTTCATATATCCTACTAATATTAATTGCCTCTATCAACATACAAATTGTCAGTTTGATTGCTGTAATAGATTCGTAGATATTGAGAACCGTCTAAATATTTTGGATGGTCACCATGTAGGATTTTTATATTATAGGCCTCAGATTTATGTACTATTACATGAAGATTATTGTGTAGGTGTTTTATTCAAACTTCAATCGCATGATTAGGACACAAGAAATAAAAGCGGGATTTTAAAATATGGCTCAGCCGCCATCTTGTGGTTATGAAAATAATTTAAATGAATTAGATGCCAGTCGATTAAAATTTGTATAAGCATATACCGTATCAAGTTTCACTGCGCTTTGATGGTTAAAACGCGAGAAACGTCCATTTGAATATTTAAATTTCGCGTTGCCGCAGTGTTGGATTTGTGCTCGCCAGGTTATTGCACGTCCAATAAGTTTACTTATGCTTATAGCCTCTATACACTTACAACATTTCAGTTTGATTGCTGTAGTAATAGACATTGAGAACCGTCTAAATATTTCGGATGATCGCCATGTTGGATTTTAATATAAGTAGGCCATAGAGTTATGTACTATTAGATGATGATTATTGTGTACGTTCATTATGCAAATGTTGATTTTGATCTCATGACTAGAACACAAGAAATAAAAACTTAATTTTTGAAACTCGCACAGCCGCCATCTTGACGTTATGCAAACAATTGAACTAAATTAGATACCAGTGCATTACAATGTGTATAAACATTTGCTGTACCAAGTTTCATTGCGTTTGGATCATTAAATCACGAGAAAAGTCTATTTAAAACTTTCAACTTCGCTTGGCCGCCATGTTCGTTTTGTAGTTAACCGGTTTTTGATAGTCTCATAGATGAACTTCCAGTAGTGCCCTTTATCTCCGTACAAAATATCATAGTGATGCCGGTAATAGTTTCAGAGATATAGAATGCCGGTGAAATATTTCGCACAGCCGCCATCTTGAGGTTATGTAAACAATTGAACGAAGTTAGATGTCGGTGTATTACAATGTGTATAAACATATACTGTACCAAGTTCCATTGCATTTGGTTGGTTAAATAGCGAGAAACTTCTATTTAAAAGTCGCAACTTCGCTTGGCCGCCATGTTGGTTTTGTAGTTACCAGGTTTTCAAAAGTCACATAGATGAACTTCTAGTAGTTCCCTTTATCACCGTACAAAATACCAGGCTGATATCGGTAATAGTTTCGAGATACTGAATGCTGGTGAAATATTTAGCACAGCCGCCATGTTGGATTGGTGAGACGTAACAAAATTTGAAGGGCACGGTCGGGGTAGCCCGGAATAGTGCTAGGAACTTACCGAGTTTCACTGAAATCGCTCCAGCCGTTTAGAAGTTATTAGTGGGGGAACACACAAAAATCCATCACGCACACACAGACAGACACACGAACAAAAGGTGATCTCATAAGCCTATTTTTTCATAAATGAAAATAGGCTAAAAATGAGATGGTGTGTGTCTATGTATTACTCAATCGTGCAAGAACCACTGGTCCGATTTACATGAAATTTTATATGTAAGTAGCTGATTTACCTGGTTAACATATAGGCTACTTTTGATTTCGATACTTTGCACTATTTAAAGATGGTGATTTTTTAGTGACTTACTGCACCCTTTGGTTTCAAACTTTCATATTTCCATTTCAAATAAAAAGAGAACGCTAAGAAAAATAGCAAACTTTTGATGGCATATACGTGGTTTAAAATTTAATTTTCTATCCGAAAGGTCCGTATCACTTATCGTGTATCTCCAACGGTTAGCAAGTAAAACCAAAATTTGTGCTACAAAACACGGTCAATGTCGAGCGGTGTAGTTGGGCAAAATGTTCCATCCTTACTCTCCCTCCGCGCAACACCTCGCCTATCCCCTGTTTTAACTGTCACCTTCACATTTTGATTTATTTATGACTCGTAGCGAAGCACGGCTACTTCAGCTAGTAAAATAATAGATTAGTGTCAAAGAAGTGACTGGAATTTAAAATAAATGTCAGTGTTTCTAAGAAATTGAAGTGTTGTGTTTTTTGTGCCAGTCAGTGTAGGAGAAGAAGATGACATGTACCCAAACTCTCTGTCTTATGAGAGACAGACAAAATAATCCAGAAAGATCTGTAGAAAATCCAGAGAACAGGGCAGCATGGAAATAATAAAAACCTTTACGAGGCAAAGAGGAACGGATGAGCGATAGAGAAAGAAACTGTTTCGTTTGAACAGATGATCATGTGAGTGATAAACAATGCACATGCAAGGAAGCAATATTGAGTCATATCAATATAAGAAACTAAAAGTTTTTTCTTTAGATAATAATGATGATAGTTGTTGTTTTAAGGGATACAGAATTTAACAAGGCATACGAGTTATAACAGAATTAAAAAAGGAAATTAGGTCCGTATGATGAGACGACAGATGTTCATAAGAAAATCAACTTGGTCTCCATAGGATCATATCAGGGTGCAGTATTGATTCTGAACTGCTCTTTTGGAACAGCACCACAAGAAATGAGACTGGTAATATAACAGCAACGCAATGCCACCAAGACTTAACACATTTCTAAACAAACAAATCATTAGCAGCAAATTTTATATTCCATGCCATAAAAAGTAGCAATTTTCAAATCATTTTACTCAGTCACATCAATCTTGTTTCATATGTTGTATGAAATATCTATAAATAACATGCCTATTGCTTCATTTCAATCAATATTTTTCATTCGTGGTTGCTTCTTAACCTATAAATATTTAAATGTCATACTTCTAAGAACAGTGAGAATCTTGACTAAGAGATAGTCCATGTAGTTGATAATAAGAGAACTCCTGAGTTTTTTTTTAAATAGACCAAAACTTGGCACTTGATATCAACAGGTATGCATCATACTGTAAAATGGTCAATCAAATTGTGTGAAAGTGGTAAATGTATTGAGGTACCGTAGGTAAATAAAAACGTTCTTGGCTCTTTAACTTGAAACTTGAAGGAAACATTACAGTATCAAATACATAGAATCCTTATGCTCTTGATAAGCATAATTTGCAAACTAGGGTTCTATGACCTCAAATTTTTACTAACGTCGTTTGTTTTCGTCATAAATGTCGTGATATGAGGTTGGTGCTCCTTTCAAGCTGATCCATAAGATTTTCATTGGCTCTACGGTGTTAAGTTTGCACGAATGCTGTGTGTTTTCGGAGAAAATATCGCAATATACAATATAGGCTACTAGGCAAACGAGAGTATATGGTTATGCAAGCCAGGTCAGGAAGTGCCAAAGATGTAAAAGCCATATAGTAGAAGGTGCATGGTTTAGTTACATTATTTGAACATGTCTAGCAGGCTAATCGTATGCCCTATTACTTTGTGTTGGTACTGTGTTGTGCAACATAACAAAATAAAGAAAGTATGACTGTGTAGGATCTACATCTGGAGAGTAGCTCTTCCATGTTACTGCATTCACTTTGTGGGTGGTGTTTTCCATTGTCAGTCTGGCAATAACGCTTCAAGGGGCACGTGTCAAGGTACAGAAATGTACTTCGACGGGTTCCCTGCCCCTCCAAAAGACCAGCCTCCTCATGACCTGCCTGCATGACCTTCACATGGATACCAGCTGTCTGTTATGTGTTATCTTGTTTATGTTTCTCACATCTGTTGATGTTTACACATAAAAACAGTTTGTCAGGCTTAGTTCCCAGGTTGACACACAGTAGTAGGCTTGGATGGATGGATTGATTTGGTGAAGGACAGTGTGAGAGAATGAAACCTGAAGTGGAGTTCAATAGTTGAGGAAGGATGGTGGACAGACAAGAGTGAAGTTGGAAAACGGAAATTGATGACGACGACGAGTACGCTTGCAAGCAGTGTTCCATATCAACATACTTTTCCTTCTGTTTTCTCCTAAACCACACATTATTAACAGCGTAAAAACTAATTCAGCCAAGGAGTACGTCAATCGAAGGGATTACTTGCAAAATGAGCCTTACATTTGATTACATAAAAATTTATCAGAGAGACCAGAATATAGACATACATAGATGCTAAGGGGGATCAGCATAAAGGTTACATTACTACAGATATCATAATGCTTTTCGAAACCAAACCAAGACAAAAACTTCAGCACTGGTCTTTTAAAGCACCAGTTACAAGGCTACCATACATCTTAGAAAACTGGCATTGTCCTGATTTGTTTTTACTTATTAGTTTGATGAAATTGTACAGAAAATACTTGTTACTGAGAATCTGAACAGTTGCTAACTTTGATACTTGGTTGGCACATGAAAAGGGGGTGATCTAATCAACGTACACCTGTCACCAACACTTCTTACAGAACCTCAAGAAACATCAATCAGCTTGTGATATTCAGCATGGGATAGCTAGAGCTCTGTGTGGATATACAAAACATTATTTGCATCTGCTCCATGTCTGCATGACCTTCATCCGCAACCATGCCAGAGAATGCCTAATATCTGCATTCGCATGTCCTTCATCTCATACCGCATCAACGATATGGCTACGTATTTGCATCCTCCGATATTAATATCTACTAGTAAGAGAATGAAAAATTGGTATAAAAAAATCACATAATTTCAACATTTAAAATAATTTGCATGGGTGATTGAAAAGAGCATTAAAAGTGCTTCATTGTATTATAGTTCATACTTGAGTTTAATATATTAATAACACTTGATGATTACATACATGCCAACCTCTCAAACTGAAATATCGGGAGATTTTGAACCTAATCATATTTCTTCGCCTTATTACCGAGGAACCGACAAAATCACTCAGATTGAAAAATCACAATAGCCTACCACCATATTATGCCAACAACATCCAAGTTCTAGGCTACACAGATAATTCCACGTGTTAAACAGATACAATATTCCGCAGCCTACAACTGCCTCTCACCCAAAGGCTATTATGAAAACCTCGTCTTCAGCCACATCAGTTGAAGTGTTTTAGGAATGTTTAATACAAGACATGCCACAAAAGGTGTCCAACAATATAATAATTATATTATAGACATCGAACTGTCAACAAATGTGTCTGTCGTCATAAGTGTCAAATGACGTTCTTCTTAATAACATAAAACAGAACAAGTGCAACATGTGTACCTGAAATTTGTGAACCATGCATGCTATTTCTTAGATTTTAGACAATGTTTTAGTGTTTTTAACCAATTATTGTGTAATGTGTATTTCCATGCCATCGTCGAGATTTTCGATGTTGTTTGTTCTAGATGTCTTCTAAATATAGGATTGTGGGCTGAGGAAGGGTCCAAAAGCGGGACTCGAAACATGTACCCCTCAAATGTGACAAAAATTAAAGTATTGAATAGGCGGAAAGATTGAAAATACTTATTCTTCATAACTTCTAGGAACACGTGCTGAATTAACCATCGACTATTTCAAACAAAGACATATTCATATACAACTAAGCGGGACGTGTAGTTATGGAGAATTATCTATAAATTATATTGATACGAAACACACTTCTCGTAAAATCGATCTGTTCAATGGATGACTGGTGTTTGTCGTCTCGCACTTTCAGTCCGAAATAATGCACGTGATTTGAAAAAATCGGGAGATTTAATACGTTCAGCGGGAGGGCGGGTGAAATGGTGTAAAATCGGGAGTCTCCCGCCTAAATCGGGAGAGTTGGCAGGTATGTGATTATTTAAAATATGAAATCAAACATTTACACAAAATGATTTTTTGAATAAAAGACTATGAGAGAGCGGCGGAAACATTGTGCAACATTTCATAGCAAAGGCAAATATTCCTCGTACTTGTAAGAATTAAATTGTTATAATTTAGAAATCATCTGCTATCTGCACCCACGCAGGATTCTAGGGATAGCTAATTGAAACAGTATATTTCTCCGTCAGATCTCCTACAAAGGCCATGTAGCTATTCAAAATGTGACAGATGGATGAAGATTTGAAAACTGCTGCTTTAAAGAATCCTTCTCACATCATCTTTTCGGCTTGAAATGAATAAGAAATTACTTAGGGAGAAAATCAAGTCTGCAAATTACAAACAAATACAAATATATTAATTTCTTTATATCAATAAATATGTACAATATAATAATATGATAAAGCAAATAAACTATGCATAATTTACTCAATAAGCAGCAAACAAAATACACTCACAAAACTAACAACACAACCTGTGCAAAGCAACCATTACACACAACACAGCATAAAAATATGTATCACTATACTATACCATCCATTTCAAACACAGCTGAAAGCAACGGGAAACTACTGCTGTAATGCTAATCCTGAGGATATGCACCTCTCTATGCGTAACAGGGAGGCATGGAAAGCTGCATCAAACCAGTCAAACAACAAACAACCGTCTCAAACACATGATTGCAAGCATTGATATTGCAACTCCTCAATTAATTATAGGCCATTTTAATCAACTTATAATTTAATACACAGTCTGATTATGAAGCTAAACCCAACTAAGAACATGTAGGTACATGTAGGTGGGTATTCTGTATCAGCAGCAACACTTGAGTTTCAATAGCAGAGTGGATGTAAATTTTTCAATACTGAATACTAATTGATTTCATTGTGCCAGTTATCATTTACTGGAATATATTAAAATCATGTTTAACATTCTTTGGAGGATGCACAAAGGGCTTAAGGCAAAGACATTTTTTTTTTTTTTAAATACTGACAGACTCATAAGATGTAGCTGTTTTGAATGGTATAAATTGCAATGAGCCTACTCAGAAGAGGATATATTTGTTTTTGGCTGTAAAGACTTGAGTCAATACACTAACTTCATGTCTGGTGTGGTGGCATAGGTGATTACTGTTTTAAGGAATGGAACATCGAGGTCATCTGCTCCAATAGTTGGGAGTGAGGAGCTTAAACCATTTTTCCTTTTGACCTAGTATACAAAAGGATTGGTGATGTCTATCAAGAATATCTTGCATTTCAGACAATGCGCACACATTTTTACGAATTCTCCTCATTCAATGAATACTTCATTTTTAGTGTATGCTCAATAGAATGCAATGATGAAAACATCTTAAGTTAAAGTTTAAAGGTATCTATCACTGTTGATACTATTGTCAACTAATTATTATTTTTTGGCTAGATTTAAATAAGTAAAGAAAAGAATTGGAATAAAGTACAAAGATAATAAGGTGATCTACACTCTATACAGAAACCAGACTGCACTTATAGACTTCAACATGAAAGAGACACAGATATTAAGGAATGTGTGAGGCAAGGCTGAAATCTATATCACCAATACTTTTCAATCTTTACATTGAACAAGCAACGAAGGAAATTAGAGAGAAATTTACAGTATGAGTACAGGATCAAGTGAAATTACTACAATTCTGAGATTTGCTGATGACACTGTAATCTTATAGTAAAAATGGGTTGATTTCATTGTTTGTCTGTATTGACTAATAAGTTGATAAGGATTATAACCTTAATGAATTTTCTGCCTAGTCAATACTTTGTTTATAAATTTAATTATTTCATTGGTTATAGTGGATTTATTAGTTTTATGAATGATATTGAGTACTACCACTGAACTGACACATCAAACTAATAGAAAACATTTTTTTTTAAATAACAGTCGAGGAAGACTATTTGCAGTGGTGATTAGTAGTATAATGGACGTAACATCCAGGTCATTTTCACCTAATGATATTGATAATAATGAATGACCATGGAAATGGCTATTTGCTAACTACTAACACATGTAATTACTAATGAATTCAAAAAAATTGATTAGAAAGTGGAGTAAGTGAAATAAAAGACACTACCTATATCTCACTGGCTGTTAGAAAAGTAGTGCAAAAGTGTCTTTTGCCACATAGCTCTGTACGTAAATAATCGGAGCACATTGGAAAACTTCGTCTGTTCCGAGTTCCTGAGGGAGCAATAGTGTCATTTTTCCCCACTATCGCTGTAGGAATATGATCGGCGTAAATCAAAGAAAATTTGAAAGCAGCTGATAGCCTCAATATACTGTGCCAATACCATCGCACTTACACAGAGGCCAAATATTTTCATGACGATGATAACTTGTTTTAAGGGGCCTAAGAGATCTCTTTGCACTAATTACTCCCCGTGACTACAATTTGTAAGCAGTGCAAGATGTAACTATTTTCGCAATTCCGTACCAGAACATGGGTAGGGGCGGTGTGATACAGCCCGTATTGTCAGCCAATAATATCGACTCCTTAAAATATTTTTATAGTAACACATCGATTCCCAGCATCTCTGGACCCCTACTACAACACTGAAATACTTCCGACACAAAAAACTCAAAGTGTGGCAACAATTACTGTACTGTTAAAATACTAAAGCATTAAGCATCCAAAAAAATAACTATTTATATACGGTACCTAATGAGGATACATAAGATGCAGATGCAGAAGAAACGACCAAGGGGAAGACCAAGAGAGGAGTGGAGGAATGTGTCATGAAGAGAGGCGAGGACTGGACCAGAGTGACAACTGAGATTTGGTGGGAAGAAAGGACTAAGTGGCGAGGCTTATGTTCTGAACAGACCCAGCCTGGGGCTGGAAACTGTGCAAGATGATGATGACCTCCTATGCTGCAAGACTGAGTAATGACAATTTCATTAACAAACAGTCCCACTCCACCAACTAATCTATGAAGGTTGTGATATACTTAAGCAATGAGCCCTTAACTACTGTAGAATTGTAAACTAATGCAGAAATGACCTATGAGTACTCTGCTGAGATGATGGTAAATAGCTAGAACTGCAACATACAAAAACAGTGTTTGCCTACCAATAATGTGTTGAAAGTATTTTACCAGTAATTGAGGACATTGCCGGAAGAGGGGCTTATAAGCCTATACGCCCTTTTTTCGGCAATCACTCTAATCGATCCGCCATATTGTTATTGTTCTTCCATGAAAATTTCATTAAGATTGGCTAATTTTTGTAGATGTGAGGGATATTTTTCTGAAGGCATGTCCAGTTGGTAGTAACTCATGGTGAGCCAAAAACAAGCAACACTGGTTTAGTTGAGGTTATGTGATTATTCTAGTTGGTTGCTTTGACTGTATAAAGACTACTATACATCCCATACAAATGAACAACTTAAAATGGGGTATCCTCATTATTTCAAAATAGTTCAAAAAATTTGACTTTTCTGTAAGGTCACCAAAAACTGACATTTGTGACTTTTGTGCAGAACACAAGGAAAAAACTTGCAAGAGACCCCCAATGACCCTTGTCGAGTAGCATATGACATTCTCGTCACAAAGTACAAGAAAAGGCACGAGTTAAAGGCAGAGTATTTAAATAAAGCTAAAAGTGACCCACCTTTCTTAGTGTGTGAGTTTGATTACGCACAAAACTACCCAGTTCCTCGTTTAAATGTTAACTCACAGTTCTATAAGAGATTACTGTGGATGTACGCATTTAGCCCTATAACCAGTTATTATTATAATAAATATATTTCATCAATTAGGCCTATTTAAGAGGATTAAACATTTCTGTAATGATATGCTACGGTATTAATAATTTGTAAAGCGTACAAGCGTTTTCAAAATATTTTGCACGTTTTTAACGATTGCTGCAGAAAGGGTGTATGACAAATCATTTTATTTTTCTCTATAACAAAGCAAATTAAATATTACAAACTGATAGGTTTTATTAAGTTTCAGACAATCCAATTTTAAATCCAAAACTATAAGAAGTTAATTAACCTGCATTGAAGAAAGATATTTCATAACAAAACTTTCAACTGTGATTATCTCAAAACACAGTTTCTCGTTATACGCCCCTCTTCCGGCAATGTCCTAAATTGTTGCCACACTTTCTACGTTTTTGATGTTTTTTTCTTTTCTTTTTTAAATGGAGGGCAGTGACTGATAGTGGGTGTCATTGTAGGTTGGTAGTGCGGTCATGTAGCCCCGTGTACTTTGGGTGTGTGTAGAATCTGTCTGATAACCGGGGTTAATTGTGGTGGCTGTATTAGAGTGCGTTTCTGTTTTCAATTCAAGTAAGGACTGCAGACATTGAATTTTTTCTTCCTACTTTTGCCACCAAATGCCACCGTCAACGACTACTAGTTCAGAACTTGGTTACCAGACGCCACCACAGTCAGCTCCTGGTGACGAACGTCGGAACCCAAAAGCGTTTGTCAAATGTTTAAACTATAATTCTGCTTCACACAGGTGTAATTAGTGGAAGGTTCTTTAACATGCCATAATAATAATATTGTATGGCCTCGGGTGCTGGGTGCAAGCTTTGTTATTTGACACCCAAAGGGTAGCTTGCATGTCGAATTTAGTTGTTCCTTGAAGCACTATGAAAGTCAAGGAGGTTAGATATCTAAGCTCCTTGAACACTATAGCGCTTTCTAATAGAGAAATGAGGAACTTTTTGTTGGCGGAAAATCCCGAGATTAATTTTGCCATTATAAATACGGCTTACTGAATTTAAATGGGTTCTTTGACATGCCAACATCGTATGACATGCTGTCGTAATTTTTGCCGCCTTTCAAAAATCACTTACCACAGCCAGGAGCGAACCTGCAAGCTTGGGGGTTAATAGACTGACACGTTGACCACTCACCCACCGTGCCATAAATCTATGACATGGGACCGCAGGCTTTACTTCCCCTCCGAAGGAAGGCATACTGAGGGATTTTTAACGCTCTTAAAAAATGCGACGACTTGGGCCGGGTTTGAACCCGCGATCTTGGGCATAGAAGCTCAGCACGCTACCAACTACGCCACCGAAGCCGCTCTAAAATATCGTACTGTACAGTACATGCATAGTTATCTGAAGCTATAATTAGGAATTTAATATACAATGTGTTAAATTGTTACAGAAAGACTAGATGAACACCGTAATACGTACATACTGTACTGTAGCGAGGACAACAGCACAACACTTCCAAATACTTTTAAGCAATCATAGAGATACAATTCACAGTACTGCGGCGATGAAAAGCTGACCAAATTAGTGAGGGTTTACTGTATATCCTTTACAATCTGAGGTCCCAAGAAACTTGGAAGCTATTCATGTGATTTGTTTTACTACCAAACAAGGCATAAAAGTTGCAACTTCTGGCCTAAGGTGTTGCAAACAACTTGAAACACCACTACAGCTATAGAGAAACGTCAAAATAGGAACATAGCTCAACAATATCGATCTTCTGGATGCTACTGTGAATAAATTAATTTACTCTTGAAGAACAAGGATATTTAGATAAACCTAGGCCTGATGTATGGTCAGATTATCAAAATGTTCTTTCTTGTGAAAAAGATTATGACTCCTTCGTGTATGTTGGTGCAGAAGTTATAACAAGTGAGCACCCCACAGACAGGTAATTCTTACAAGGAGTGATGGTGCAGCAAGATGGTTCAAAGAATAAGATGCCATTATTAAAAAAAAAAGTGCCAATCAGGGACCAGGCTCTAGATATTGTGGCCACTATTTTGTCCTGGGGGAATGACATAGCTTGTAAAAGTAAAAAGAAGGCTTACAGAAATAGAGTCCAGGTGTAGAAAAGTCAGTGCAGTGAGTTCTTGGTTGCGATCTACAGTATTCTGCAAGAAAGGAGTTAGAGTAGCGACAAAACTCTCCCTATATCGCTGATTATTCAGACCGACCTTGCTGTATCGAAGAGAGAGCTGGGTAGATTCAAGATATCTGATACATAAGCTACAGGTAACTGATGGCTGGGACAAATAGATGGGAACAATGGCAGGAGGGTGCTTGTAATGAAGAGATAAAGGCTAAGTTAGAAATGAACATGCTAGATGAAGCTGTTCACATGAGCCGATTCAGATGGTGGCGTCATGTAAAGAGAATGGGGGAGGAGAGATTACCTATGAGTTCATCTGTAGAGGGTAAGAGAAGCAGACGAGGCCGCAGTGCTAACTGCTAATAGGGGGTCATTGAGGTGACTTGTTCACAAACAGAAGCTTGCAGACTGGACAGGATGCTGAAAGGCAAAACTGTCTCAAATGAAAATGTATGAAGGTATGTATGGGTGTACAGTGGAATCTCGTTAGTACGTTTTTCAAGGGACTGAAAAATTTGGACGTCATATGCGGGAAAACGTACTACCGAAAAACGCCATACTGCATTTACAACGTATAAGAAAGAACGCGGCGTATATGTGGACGTCAAATCGCCGACCTTAGTAAGTGATTGTATGCACTGCTACAGTCACGACATAAACATAGGTTATCAGTAACTTACACGGAATAAATAACATAAAAATGAATTACTGTACCTCTACACTACAGGGTCTTTATTTCTGCTTAGCAAGGACATTCTCGCTCTCGCGCGCCACCAGTGACGGCTCAGTTACCGGTGACCGCGCACGCATATGTTTGAAGCACGGGCTTGCTTGAACCACTTCAATAAAGCGCTTTCTAGTTGAGGAAACTGTCCCTCTCGCACACGTTTCCTTTTGCAGCTCATTCCTTCTTCAAATGTACGTTCGATTTCCTTCCTTTTGCCGAGAATCGTGTTCAGTGTAGACGGAGGAATGTTCCACTTTCGCGCTATATCCACACGCTTCATGTGAGGATTGCATTCCACGTCTCGAATGTATTTCATCTTCTCATCATTAGTTATCTGCCGTACTTTCTTCTTATCCATTATGAAACACGCAATAAAATAGGTCATAACTGGACGTGAACACTATGAACTAGAAGACAATAGTGCGGAACACGAAGACAATAATGCGCCTACGTGAGAAATAAACAAAGGGAAGGGGGTGAAGGGCAGCGGGAGAGAGACACGTCACCTGTGTTGCGTCATAGCTATAGCCACTTCTACGCCGTCAAACACAATAAAATCATCTACACTGTCAATAACCATCAGAGAATATGCGGCAATATCGCGTCATGTTTCCCAGAAGCCGAATTTTTTAATGAAATAAGAATGAAATACGGTTCACTAACAAATAGTTCAACGGAAATTTGATCGTTGTAAGTGGGAATAGAGAACGTATTAAGGGGATATATCAACATGAATTTAGTAGGATAGGGACTTGAGAAAGGCAGCGGGAGAGAGACACGTCACCTGTGTTGCATCATAACTATAGCCGCTTCTACGCCGTCAAACACAATGAAATCATCTACACTGTCAATAACTATCAGAGAATATGAGGCAATATCGCGTCGTGTTTTCCACAAGCCGAATTTTATAATGAAATAAGAATAAAATCAGGTTCGCTTACAAATAGTACAACGGAAATTTGATCGTCGTAAGCGGGAATAGAGAACGTATTAAGGGGATATATCAACATGTATTTTGGAGAATTGGGATTTGAGAAAATCATCGCGCTAAACGGGAAAAAGTCGTAACCGAGAACGTGCTAACGAGATTCCACTGTATGTAAAAATGAAAATGTACTAGCAAATATAACTGTCGTAGTTTATTTAATACAAAGTAAAATTTACTGCAACTTATAGAGTATTGATCAGGTAGCAATGAAACCCAGTTAATATACCTACAAGAATGTTCTTAGTAACAATAGGAGTAGGTTGTAGTAGCAGCTGATTATTATTATTATTATTATTTATGTGTTTGTAATAATAGTATCCCAAGTTTTTTGTTGTTGTTGCATATTAATACCCCAAATTCTTGATAACTCAAAGTATTCTTCGATCTCCGAAGGTACTTCAAGATATCGAAGTTGGACAGTAATGTGCTGCGGCAGAACACCCACCAAGTTTGTTAATACAGGGAAAGGAAATTTATGATCAAATATATATTATTTTTCCCACATAAAAAAAATATATATGCACAATTGATTGCTATTTACTTTACCAAACCATGAATATAACCAAATCCTTCATGGTTACTATTAATTTGGTCTCTTTAAGTACACAGTCGATCCTAGCTTTGGATGTAATATGAATAAGGTAAAACTTAGCCTATTGCACAAAATCTATACTAACACACAGGGAAATCACATTTATAAAAGCTGATTTAGTCTTCAGGTGCAATCAATGTTTTTTCTTTATTTTTTTCTTCTCTTTTTTCACTGTCATAATAAAATGTAGTAAGTCAAGTACAATTCTTATGAAAATTTATACCTGATTTGGCTTATTTCTATTCTGTTAACAATTCAATAAAAGTTGGCAACATCAACAAAGAAAAACAACATCAAGAGAATAAAGTAATCTGGTCTTGATTAACTCAGGGCAGCAATCAGGAATAACTCTACCTCTTTGGATGTTCACTTGGTCTACCCTCAGCACGCCTTTACCGTACAGATTAATATAGATTACACTCTATCACAGTTTTTTCCCTGGGGCCATATGCGAGGATAACAACAAAACCTCAGTTTCACAGCCTGCCAACCACCTACTGAGGTAGAGCACCAAATCAATGAAGACATGCTTCTAGATAGCAACTATGCATTTCTTTTTTGTTCCCACTACTGCATCTGCAAGAGTCCCAAATCTTTTGGTTTTGCTCTGTCTTGTGTAGGTTCCTATCATGGGTTTTATCCTGACTTAACATTTTTTTTCCTATTCTTTTGTCTAGAAAGAATTCAAACTCAATACAAAACACATCGGGAAAATTAACTTCTAAGACCTTTACAGAAGAAGATGACACAGAGTATTTATTTTGGATACAATTTCTGTTGGAAATCTGTTACATTGTCAAGTTGACTTTGAAGATCTGGAAGATGAACATATATTAGATGAAGAGACAAACAATTTAACTTGAATAATTTCACTTATCCAATATCTATGCAATGCTATTCTGTGTATCATTACATAATATCCAAGCAGGAAGAAGGACTGTCAATAAATAATTATATAAAAATAGGTGATTAAAAGTGAGTGAGAACATGGTAGATATGTTGTAAGTTTCTTTGTTCAGTCTCTGTAATGTGGAGTGGAATACCACCTCCATCTCATAAGTAAAAACCACATGCCTTGCTCTTGAAAACTACAAAGAAAATCTTAATAGGTGCATGCTGAACCAGTATGCATTAACTTGCAATGTGAAAAGCATGGCATTAAAATCTTTGAAATTACAGTTTATACAAATAACGAGGATCAAATTCAACACATTCTATGCTTAAAATGTTTGGTAAATTTCCCGTATCATTCTACACCAAACCAATGACCTCTCAAATAATACCACTGAGTTAAACAAGATTTCCAGTTAAGTGTTATTAACCAATAAAAAGTTTAGAAATAAGGAATATCATGGCACTGGGCCACATCATTTCACTTTTCAAAACTAGGGTATACATTACACTAACATCACCAGAGACGGGAAAGCAGTTATAACAAACATGTTAATTGTTATCCAGCAACATGGATTGCCCACAATAATATACTTGACAGCTGAATGAGGCACAACTGCTGCAAATATGGCTGTTTTTATACTATAGCCAAACAACAAGAACACTTGATTGACACAATCTTATAGATTGTAGCTTATAAGTCAAGCTGTCAAGTATATTGTAAGTAATTCTGGACAGCCAAATTATCTCATCCATAAAGATTGCATCTCCACCTGCACAGAATTCATATCACATGCAAATAGTAAGAGAGAACAAAACATATATTTAGAGACAAAAGACCCACAACGTTGTTTTTCAGGCAAGAGTAATTTACATGTCAATGCTATTTACACAATTCATGACAGTGGCATGAACCAGTGATGTTCTTTGGTTTTACTAGTAAAAGCACTCATGACATTGATAATGCTATGCAAGATGACACGGTATGCATCAAGATACCAGCTATTCACATTCAGAACCATCTCCATGGTCCTCTATTCATTTGGCAGTATGTGAGACTCCACCAACCAACAGATTGCGCAGTGATGCAGCATACACTAGGCCGTATGAGCGTGCGGAGTCATTGCTGGAATAAGTATGTCATCCATGTTGGGCAGAACAAGCTTCTTCTGTTAACAGAAATTCAAAGAACGTATTAAGAAATATTCCAAAACAAGACATTTAGATAACACAGATGTATGCAAAGGCCAAGCTGAAATCTCAAGCTGGGCTTCAGAAACAATAAATAACAGATCACGTCCTTTAGGATAGCTTAAACCACTCTTGGCTCGATAATCGGAATTGGTGGGTCTTAAGCTATTGATTATAATGGTTCCACAATTCACACGGCCGCCATCCTGAAATGGCATGGCTGATGACCTTGTAGTTTGGGCGCAAGACGCGTCCTATATAAAGGTATGTTGTTACCAAATTTGGTAGAGATCGGATTATTAGTTTAGCCGTAATTTGATTTTACGTTTTGAATGCACGAGTGGCCGCCATTCAGTTTTGGTAAAGATGGTGGCGATATAAAACATGACACTAGAGGTGCCCTTTGCTAGTGCTACCTCTGTACCAAATTTCGTTCAATTCGGTTTCACCATGTTTGAATTGATAGGGGGGACAGACATACAGAGTACACATACATACACACACACAATTTTTGGCCCTGTGTAGATCTCATAAGTCTATTTTCATTATTTGCAAAAATAGGAAGTAGGTTAAAAATATAATCTAATTTTGGGCCTTTCATGTAAAGCAATATATTAAAAAAAAAAAACAAAAAAAAAACACCATCTTGATAATGACAAACCACCAAACCCTAGGAGACCAACCAGTTCTTCTCCATGCAATGTCATCAGTTCCAGTCTTCATGACACAGTCATAAGAAAGCATCATAAAAATCCACGTGTAAAATAAAAATAATGGAATGTAGCTGTGAGATATCAACATCAGAATTAGCAGGAGAAATGCTTCAAGTGGGAGAATTCTGCTGCTTGAGAAGTAAAATAAGCAGTGATGATGAATTATTGTTGATTTAGGTGCAGAACAGCAAGGTCATCTATTCTTTGGGAAAGAAATCTATTGACATTAAATACTGATTTAGATATTAGAAAATAATTTTGTAAAGTCTGGTTGGTTGGTTCTTAAGTTTAGGGGCTGCGACAACGCGGTCATGTAGCCCCGTGTACTTTGGGTGTGTGTAGAATCTGTCTGATAACCGGTGTTAATTGTGATGACTGTATTAGTGTGTGTATCTGTTTTTTAATTTCAACAACTGCAACTTATAATTTTTCAAATAGTTCCTACTTTTGCCGCCAAGCGCCACCGTCAACGACTACTAGGCCAAGTTCAGAACTTAACTACTAGACGCCACCACAGTCTGCGCTTGGCAACGAACGTAGAAACCTAAGAGCGTTGTTTACATTCTTAACCTATTCAATTTAGCTTCACACAGGTGCAATTAGTGGAAGGATCTTTAACATGCCATAAATCTATGACTTGGTACCGCCGGCTTTACTTCCCCTCCGAAGGAAGGCATACAGGGATGTTTAACGCTCTTAAAAAATCCGATGGCTTCGGCCGGGTTTGAACCTGCTATCTTGGGCATAGAAGCTCAGCATGCTACCGACTACGCCACCGAAGCCGCCTGGTGTATGGTGATCTATGGTGCTGCAGAAAATAGGACAATTCAAACATTTGAAATGTGGGGTTAGAGGAGAATGACAAGATTAGATAGGTAAATAGCGTAACAAACCAAAAGAGAGAGAGGGGGGGAGGAGATATGTTTCTGGCGAGTTCTAATTAAGACATAGGTTGGTAAGGCACGTACTAAGGTACCTACAATAGCTTAGCAATGGAAGGAAGGCCAAGGTTAGAACATATTAAACACATTGCTTAGAATGTAGGCTGCTGCAGCTAAATATAGTTGAAACAATAATTAGCTTAGAGGACTGCATCAAACCAGTCTGCAGACATGTAATCCCATTCATAAAGAAGAAAGAGTCCTGATGGTGTTGAGTTAGGAAATAGGAGACAGGACAAATAAAACATTTGTAAACCTAATACCAGTACTGTTATGATTAGGAGACGGAGCTGGATATGAAAAAAAAAAAAAAAAAGGTAGAACATGTAAGGGGAAGCAATACTAGAATCAGCTCCAAGTTACATGGTTGCTGTTCAGCTATAAATTGTCAAGGCGAAGTGAAGAAATAATAGGCCAGTCACCGTAGACACAAAAATCGCGTTAGGTCGCAAAAAATTGCAAGGTTCTGATTTTTTGGGATGTTGTTAGGATAGATACCAACAGTGTAAAACCAAGTTTGCAACTTTGAAAGACCTGTGCTAACTTCGTGGCGCTCGAAAAACCTCGAAATTTTCAGACTTTTTTTCAGTTTCTTGCTTACAACTTCTACAACATGCATTCTATGGCAAAGTCATCCATGACACTTGTAAAGAAGACAAAATTAGAGACAATTTGACTGCAACCCCAGTTCTCTATGTCTTATAGATCAAAACATCAAAAGGGAAGCCAATCTATCTCATCTTCAAGACACATCCTCAAATACGAAGAAAGCTCTATATTTAGAACTCAAGAGTAAGTGTCAGACACAAATAAGAGAGATAAAGAATACTTGGTGGCAGCGGAAAGCTGAGGAACTTCAGAGGCTATCTGATACTCGTGATCTGAGGAACTTCTATGCAGGGATTAAAGAGATATATGGCCCACTTCGTTCTTCATCAGGTACACTAAAAAGTGCTGACAACTCTGCCACTCTTACTGACAGCCATGATATCTTAGAGCGTTGAAAGGAACATTTCTCCATCCTTCTAAATCTTCCTTCAACAGCTGCTGAAGACTTCCTTCGTGATGTGCCGAACTATCCTGAACAACCCTGGATGGCTGTACCTCCTTCTTACACGGAATTCAGTGTAGCTCTCAATCAAATGAAACCAAGAAAGGCACCTGGCCCAGATAACATCCCACTGGAATTAATTCAAGCTGGAGGTCAGTCCCTCAAAACGCAGATTTTCACTCTTATTCTCAAAATTTGGGAATTAGGAGAAGTACCTGGTGACCTAAAGAACGCCACTATCATCACAATCTTCAAGAAAGGTGATCGTAGTGTTTGTGGCAACTATCGTGGTATATCGCTACTATCTACTGTGGGTAAAATTCTAGCCAGAATTTTACTTAACCGCCTTCACGTTATCTCAGAAAAGATCCTCCCCGAATCCCAGTGTGGATTTCGATCTTCCAGAAGCACAAATGACTTGATTTTCTGCGTAAGACAACTACAAGAAAAATGTAGTGAGCAACAGAATCCACTCTTCTTAGTCTTTTATGATCTGGAAAAGGCCTTTGACTCAGTACCAAGATCTGCTATGTGGGCGGTGCTACAACGCTTTGGCTGTCCTCGATGCTTTGTTGATCTAATCCAAGCTCTCCATGATGGCATGACCGGTCAGGTTTGTCAGCAAAATAAGATCTCTGACGAATTTCCTATCACTCATGGACTGAAACAAGGCTGCGTACTTGCTCCAACACTGTTTGCATTGTATTTGGCTGCAATGCTCTATAAATCGCCCACATACATCCCAGGTGTAGATGTCAAGTACCGATTTGATGGAGGGCTCTTCAACCTAGCTCGATTTCGCTCCAAGAAGCTAACTCAGGTTACGAAGATAACCAATATGTTGTATGCAGATGATGCGGCATCGCCTACACTCACGCCAGTGGAGTTGCAACAGACTGTTAATTGCTACAAGAATGCATGTGAACGTTTTGGTCTCACCATTAATGTTCAGAAGACCAAGGTTCTGGCACAACCCTCACGAGGCACTTCCCTTCCGCACTTCAACATTTCTATCTCAGATACTCCATTGGAGCAGGTAGACCACTTCTCGTATCTGGGCAGTCTGCTATCTGTACACGGCAATTGTGGGCAGGATGTTGAGAAGAGAATCGGTGCTGCCCATGCGGCATTTGGGCGACTATCGCACCGGGTCTTCTTGAATAAAGATCTGACCGTGAAGACGAAGCTCATGGTGTACCAAGCTGTTGTCATCTCAACATTGTTGTATGGCTGTGAAACCTGGACCCTCTATCGACATGACTTCCGAAAGCTTGAGCGCTTCCATCAACAGAAACTTCGATCCATCCTTAAGATAAAGTGGGAAGACCACATCACCAATCTTGATGTTCTTGAGAAAGCACTTGCTAATAGTATAGAATCATCCATCATTGGTCATCAACTTAGATGGATTGGACATGTCCATCGAATGGATGATACGAGACTGCCATGCCAGGTTCTGTATGGTGAACTCACCTCCGGCACCAGACCTCATGGAGGCCCTAAGAGACGTTACAAGGACCAATTTAAGCAGAATATGAAGTTGACAGGCCTCAATCCACAAACCTGGGACCAGCTTGTTAAAGACCGTTCAACTTGGCGCCAGACCATCCCGGCTGCTGTCAAAATGTTTGAAGAAGAACGTCGTAGAATTGTTAAGGCCAAGCGACAAGCACGAAAGCTCCGTGCAGCACAGCCACGCCCTCCACCAACAGTTCTGTGTGATCTGTGTGAACGTTTGTTTCATGCACGCATTGGGCAGTTCAGTCACCGCAAACATGCCTACAGACCTCAACCTTAGATTATTTTATACTGTTTTGGAAGAAGATGTATACTCGGAAACGAGTTAAAGCCGACTACGACGACAGATCTTGAGATACAACACTTTTAAAAATCAATTTTTTCCAAAACGTTGGAAATTTGTAGTAAGCTAGTCTTTTGAACAAAATACCATCAAAAATACTTATCCTACGAGGAACGCCATGAGAAATAAAGTTGTAGAGCTGTTATTTAGCTTTAACTTAAGCATAAGAAAAAACGCTCTAGGACCAATAGTTGTCCTGTTATCAGTTAAGAAAAATAAGGAAATCGGATTTTTCAAGAAATAGAGGAGAGTTGCAAGAGGAACAGTATGGCTTCAGGAGTGGAAGATCCACAGTGGACCCAATTTTTAGCATGAGGCAGGTGATGGAAAAGAATTGGGAATATGGAGAGGATTTGATCATGACTTTCATAGATCTAGAAAAGGCATATGATAGTGTCCCCAGAGAGAAGGTATGGGAAACCATGGTTAAGAAGAGACTGGGAAGAGAAATGTTGGAAATGGTGCAAGCAATGTACAACAACTGTGTTAGCAGGGTGCTGTCACCCCTCTTGCTCATAATGGTGATGGATAAAATTGTAAAGGAAACAAAGGAAGCATATGGACATAAAGAAATGAAGTTACTGTTATTTGCAGATGATATTGTGGTCTGGGGAAGGAACACCGAAGAAGTGCAAAAACAACTAGATACACTGAACGAAAATATTCAGAAGTACGGCCTGAAAATCAGTATAGAGAAAAGCAAGACCATGGTGATGACAAGAGGGGAAAGACAAGGAAAGGGCACTGTGAAAATTGGAAGTCAGAGTTTGGAAATTGTGGACACGTTCAAATACCTAAGAAGTGAATTGATGCAAACTGGTAGGTTGGACATGGAGATTGGCAAGAGGGTACAGCAGAGCAATGCACTCTATCAAAGTGTAAGAAAACTTGTTTGGGATAAGGAAGTACCAAGGAAAAGCAAGGAGGTAATGTATAAAGTGTACTATGTTCCCATATTAACGTATGCAGCTGAGACTTGGACCCTGACAAGCAGGCAGAGTAGAATCCAAGCCAGTGAAATGAAATTCCTAAGAAGTATGATAGGAAAGACAGAGTGAGGAATGAAGATGTTAGGAAGGAAGTTGGGATGGCAAAACTAAATGAGAGAATTGAGAAGAATGAACTAAGGTGGTTTGGACATGTAAAGAGGATGGAGGAAAATAGAATACCAAGACAGATGCTGGAGGCGAAGTGCAAGGGTAAGAGAGCAAGAGGAAGACCTAGAACAAGGTGGATTGATTCAGTGAAGAACAGCATAAGAAAAAGAAATCTGGACTGGGACAAGATCGTGGAAGAAGAATGGTGGAAGGAAAGAGGAAAGTGGAGAAGTGCCATAAATACCCCAACCCGGCAGGAGCTGGATAAGGGGAAATGATGATGATGATGATGATGATGAGAGCTTTGAATGTAAATTGTTATCAATATTGCACAGTTATCTATTAATGTCATATTTTCTTGTGGGTTGGGTGCCTGGAAGAAATGGCTCTTAGCGATAAGGCCGCCCATTGCAGTGAATGTTATACGACTAACGACCACCACCAACCATTTTGGAAAAAATGTCGCAGTTGTATTCGATGGCCACCCAGAAGAGGGGGCTGTTAAGAGCACAAAAGCAGCAGAAGGACTACGACGTTATGCAGCCTCAGCATGCAGCGATATCTTTTTTTGTAGAATCGACACTGATCGAAGTGCTCCAAGAAAAGTTTTAGTCCAACCCAAAAATAGCAGTGCCTGATCAACTTTATCAGCACTGGACTGGATACACAAGGGATTGAAACAAAGCAAGCTCCAGAAGACACCGACTGACTCATTGTGAGGACAGCACTGGAGAAGAGCGAGGAGTACGAGCACGTCATAATCCCTGGAGAAGATGTCGACCACTTGGTTCTCCTAAACAAACAAAATGTTACCTTCCAGAAAAGTGCCAGGGGTGGAACAGGTTGCAAGCAGTTCTTGTTAACATCATTCAGATCTCTCACTCCCCCCTGGAATAGAATTGTTCCTCCACGCCTTCAGTGGTTGCGACATCATCTCTGCCCTTTTCGGGCAAGGGAAAACGAAGATTTTGGTCGTCCTTCTTGACGCGGCTACCACTTTTCTAAACAATAACGCCACTCATGAGGAGATAGTCTCTTCTGGGAACAAATGTCCCGTGGCGTTGTATGGCGGTGGAAAAGACAATTCTCTCCACGCCTTACGTTACGGGATATTTGTCCGATCTGTTGCCAGGGCAAAAGTCAACCTGGCTCGTCTGCAACCAGCCGAAGAGGCTGCTGCTCAACATTATAGAACTTACCACCAAGTGCAGCAGTGGTTGGGGGTTGAGAAAGAGCCCACAAAGTGGGGATGGACAAGGAGTCAGTGGGGGCTGACACCGGTGACCTCAAACAAGGAACCAGCACCGCAAACTCTGCTCAAACTCCTGGCATGCAGGTAAGGTAATCCATTCGTATTAGGTCGGTCCTAGTCAATGTCCACTGTTGGATATAGGTATTTTTTATAATTGAAATTAAAACATTTGAATCTGTTGTAACCTGTATTTATTATAACTGCTAAAATTCTTGTCATACAGGTGCCTGAAAGAGTGCGGAACAAGTCGAAGCTCCTGCCGGAGAGCAGGGCTGAAATGCTCTGCTCTCTGTAAAATTTGTCGGGGGAAGACCTGCCTTAATTCTCCTACCCTAGACATGACTGAGTCAGATGAAGAAGACGACTTTGATGACCCACTTTTACATCCAGATCCAGATCCAACTACACAGGAGTATCCGGAGCCCCAAGAAGAGCCGTATGATGAATTTGGGCAATTTGTGTCCGGCAAAGTAAAACAAGAAAACCGAAAGAGACCTCATAGTGGAATAACAGTATCAAAAAAGCCATAAAAGAAAGAAACCAAGCCAAATCAGCCTTACATAAAGCAAGAAAAACCGGAGACTCCCCGGAAATTGGCAGAAAACTGGACCTGTACCGAGAGAAAAAATTGGAAGTTAAGAAAATGATACAGACAGAAAAAGAGAAATCCAAACGAGCTAGCTAACAAAATACAATCAGACAATACCAGGAAATTGCTTTACAGTATCATAAGAAATAAAAGGAAAACAGCAGAGGGAATTAAATCCATTGAATACAGTAATGGCGTTACAGCATATAACTCAGACAATATAACGGCAGAATTCCAAATACATTTAGATAATCTTCTCAACAGAAATGGAAGAACCAACACAAGTGAAGTGAAAGGATGTATCTGTTTTCTCAATTCCAATGAAATAGAGGATATAACCTGGGGAGAAGTTGATCGAGCTATTAAGAAAATGAAAAGCAACAGATCGGCAGGGATAGATGAGTTTAACATAGACATGATAAAGACACTTGGGCCAAAAGGCGTACAATGGATGTACCAAGTTTTTAGAGCCTTATGGAAGGAGAATGATATACTCGATGATTGGAAAAAAGGAATGATTATTCCACTATTTAAAGAGGGTGATAGGAAACAATGCAAGAATTACAGAGGCATCACTCTCTTCTCCCATGGTCTCAAGATCTATGAATCAGTGCTATTAGGAAAGATCAAGAAAATAAAAGAACAAGACCTTGAGGAGGAACAACATGGATTCCGACCAGGGTGGTCCACTGTGGATATCATCTTTGCTACCAGGATGCTGTTTGAGGAATATTGGGAGAGAAACAAGACTGTTATAGTTGTCTTCCTTGATATAGAGAAAGCATATGCCCATATCCCTCGCCATCACATTTGGGAGGTACTGCTAAAGAAGGGTGTTCCAGAAGGCTTAGTGGCCCGAGTAAAACAATTGTATGCAGACACCAAGAGTTGCATCCAAGTTCAAGACAGAAGATCGTGCTTGTTTGAAAATAGAAGTGGAGTTCAGCAAGGGAGTTGCTTGTCTCCTCTTCTTTTCATAAGCATTATGGATGAAGTCCTTAAGTTGGTTAAGACGAGAGATATGACATCCAATAAAGACGAGAGATATGACATCCAATACAACGGTGTTTGCAGATGATGTCATGATCTGGGAAGAAAAAGAAGATGACATCCAACAACGACTAAATTGGTGGAAGGCAGGTTTTGACAAGTTTGGATTACAGATCAGCCAAACGAAAACCATGTGTTTGGTGATGAGCAGGGAAAGCAAACCTTTCAAGCTGAAATTGGGACAACATGACATCGAAATTGTTCAACATTTTAAGTACCTAGGCAGCATTTTGTCGACAGATAACAGGTTAACCCAAGAAACCAGCAGTAGGGTTCAAGCAGCTGCAAACTTTTACAACTCTGTTTCACAGCTTCTATGGGACAAAAACTTTCCTCTGGAAGCTAAAATATCACTGTACAAATCCTACTTACTTCCCATATTGACCTATGGTCTAGAAGCTGCCACAATGACTCCCCGGGACAATAGCCGGATACAAGCAATCGAGATGAAATTTCTAAGATCAAGTATTCAGAAGACCAGACGATACAAAATTAGAAATGAGTCAGTCCGCCTAAAGCTAGGGCTGAAAAGAAGTGTGCTTGACATTCTTGAGGAGTCTAGATTGAAATGGTTCGGTCATCTGATGAGGATGCCCTCTTGTAGAACACCTAAAGCCTATTTTGGAAGGGAGATAATTGGCAAGAGACCTCGAGATGGGTGGATGGAGCAGGTCCACAGAGCTTTGACTAAGACGAACGTAGAATGGAGGACAGTGGTGGCAGGACAAACAGCTATGGAAGGGGCTTGTTCATTCCCACACCCGGCCTGCTGGAGTGGAGAATCGATGATGATGATGATGATGATGATAAGTTGTAATTGTTACAGATTTTCCACACAGACATCCACGATAATAAAGAGAGATACGAACCACCCGAGTCCCACAAAAGAGCTATGTTTTATAGCTTGATTGAGTATTTTCTTTCTCAGAAAGCCAGAAAAGGGAATTGAACTTAATACCCACTTTAGTCTCCCACAAGTCCAACCCCTCCTCCACGTGGTGGGAGACGGGCAACGGCATGAAGTAGGGGATTGCCTGTAGGGGTGAAGTACAGTGGGGACTTCGTGTGCCCAGGGACCGCTACGGTAGCTGTGAAGGCTCTATGGGAACCCTGAAAAGTGTCGGCTGATGGGGCTCTGGTGAAGCTACGATAGGCCTAGCAAGCCAGTAGTGGATATCATATTTGCTTTCAAAACAGGAACAGGCCTCGGAAAGGACGGATGCAAACGACGACAACCCGGATATGCTAATGGCCTATGAGTTGGGACATTAAACATACAGACACTGACAGGAAAGGTGGAGGAGATTGTAGATGTGATGGAGAGAAGAAAACTGGATGTACTGGGCTTGGCAGAAACAAGATGGAAAGGAGAAGGTCGCAGAGAACTGAGGAAAGGGTACCGGTTGTACTGGAGTGGGAACAGTGAAGGAAGGAGCAGCGGAGAAGGAGTAGTTGTGAGAGATGGAATGAAGGAAGAGGTAAAGGGAATAAGTGACGGGATCATGAAGATCAGAGTAATGTAAAGGGAAGAAGCCTGGAGATAGCCCAGGTATATGCCCCTCAAGTTGGATGTACAGCTCAAGAGAAGGAAGATTTTGAGGAGGAGCTACAACAGCAGTTGAATGGTCAGAGCATCATTGTCATGGGAGATTTGAATGCACATGTAGGAAGTGAAAGGCAAGTATATGAAAATGTAATGGGAGCAGAAGGATGGGGCAGCAGGAATGAAGAAGGGAGAAAGTTGCTGGATTTTTGCAAGAGAAACGGTTTAGTGGTAGGCAACTCCTGGTTCCGGAAGAAAGAAAGCCACAAGGTAACGTGGTACAGCAGTGATTTAACAAAGAAATCTTTAGTAGATTACATGCTGTATGACTGGGAAATGAGGAGAAGTGTCAGAGATATAAAGGTAATACCATCAGAGGCCTTAGATAGGGACCACAGAATACTAGTAATGAACCTGGGAGTTGTTAAGGATAGCAAGAGGACAGAGTACCAGGAAGAATTCCAGAAGATAATAAGGGAAAGGATGCCAACAGACGATCCTAAAACAGGGGAAGAGGAATGGAAGCATTTCAAAAACACAATGGTGGAAGCTGCAGTGGCAGTATGTGGAAGAACAAGCAACAGCGGTGTAAAGAGACACCCTGGTGGAATGAGAGAGTAAAAGAAGCTGTGGGAAGGAAGAACAAGGCTTTCAGAGTGTGGTTCCAGGAAAGAACTGATCTGGCAAGGGAAGATTATAAGATAAAGAAGAAAGAAGCAAACAAGATTGTCGCAGAGGAGAGGAAGAAGTGGATGGTAAAGTGGACAGAGATGATGGAGGAAGACAGCAGAGGAAATAAAAAAGTTCTTTATGGGATGGTCAAAAGTAAGAGAAGAGGTCTGCGAGAGGATGTGGTAATGATGGACAAAAACGGAAATGAGGTACACAACAAAGAGACCCTCAAGACCGTGTGGAAAGAGTACTTTGAGGATTTGCTGAATCCAAATGGTCATAGGGAGGAAGACAATGTATTGGAAGATGGAGAAGACAACACAGGAATGGAAAAGGACCTGACTTGGAGAGAACTGGAGATGGCTATAGACAAGATGAAAGGAGGAAGGGCACCAGGTGTGGATGAAGTGAGTGTTGAAATGGTGAAGGCAGCTGGGGAGGTTGGGAAACAGTGGCTGTACCGTGTGATGAGGGTGATATGGAAGGAGAAAACGACACCAGAAGATTGGAAGAAAGGATTAATTGTCCCAATATTTAAGAAAGGAAGCAGAAAGGAGTGCAGAAATTACAGGGGAGTCACACTCATACCTCACTGTGCCAAGATACATGAAAATATATTAGAAAGTAGAATACGAGCCAAAGTGGAGAGAAAATTGAGAGAGGAGCAGTATGGATTCAGACCTGGGAGATCAACAGTGGATCTCATATTTTCAGTGAGACAGCTCCAGGAACACCACTACGAATTTGGAGAGGATCTGTTGATGGCCTTTCTGGATATCGAAAAGGCCTATGATAGTGTGTGTAGGGAGAAGGTTTGGAAAGCAATGGAAAACATGGGAGTGGAAAAAGGGACTGTAGGCAGAGTGAAGGAGATGTATTGTGGAAGTGTGAGTTGTGTGAAAGTTGGAGGGGAAAGAACAGACTGGTTCAGACAAATGAGTGGCCTGAAACAGGGTAGTGCGCTGTCACCCCTTCTCTTTATTGTGGTTATGGACGAGGTAATGACACGGATAGCAGGAAAGATAGGAGAAGATAAGATGAAAGCAATGGTGTTTGCAGATGATCTCATGGTCTGGGGAAACAAGGAGGAGGAAATTCAGGAGCAACTGAAGGCTTGGGAAGAAACAGTGGGAGAGTACGGATGGAAGTTCAACATCAGTAAATGTGAGATCCTGTTAACGACCAGGAAAAAGGACAGACCAATGAGTGGGATAACACTTGGAGGTGGACAGCTGAAGAAGGTGGAAAGTCTCAAGTACTTGGGAAGTATAGTGGAGGAAAATGGGAGAAATGACAAAGAGATTACGGAACGTGGCAGACAGGCAGAAGCATTTCTGAGAAGCATTAAGAGCTTAGTGTGGAATAAAGATGTCCCACAAAAATGCAAGGAAGTGTTATACAGAAGCTACTATATCCCGATACTGACCTATGCTTCAGAAACGTGGACAATGAAGAAAAGAGACATAAGCAGAATACAGGCAGGTGAAATGAAGTTCCTGCGAAGTAGGATCGGAGTATCAAGAAGAGACAAGGTGAGGAATGAAAAGGTCAGGGAAATGGTGAAAGAGGATCCCTTGCAAGGTAGGATTGAGACATCAAGTCTGAGGTGGTATGGACACTTAAAGAGAATGGATGAGAAGATGATTCCCAAGAGGATACATGAGATGCAGATGCAGAAGAAACGACCAAGGGGAAGACCAAGAGATAGATGGCTGAAAGGAGTGGAGGAATGTGTCAAGAAGAGAGGCGAGGACTGGACCAGAGTGACAGCGGAGAGGTGGTGGGAAGAACGGACTAAGTGGCGAGGCTTATGTTCCAAACAGACCCAGCCTGGGGCTGGAAACTGTACAAGATGATGATGATGATGATGACCCACTTTAGCCAAGTTAAATGGGTATAATGAACATTATAAAAATAAAATTGTAAACAAAATAAGAAATAAGCCAACAACAACAATGACCAATAGCTATAAAAGACTCAAAGTACGTTTCTTTCACCGATTTCAGTAAAAACATAAATACAGCCTCACCAGTGTATTTAAAAATCAAAATTTGAAAATAGCTTTTAAAACAACCAATAATAACCACAATATATTTTTAATACACAAATTGATACAAAGGGATAAGCACCAAAACTCAGGAGCTTACAGGATAGAAAGTAACGATTGTGCGTCTTCTTATGTGGGCCACAGTGGTAGGGACATTAGGATAAGATTTAAAGAACACATTAACGCTGGTAAACACCAAAAAAAATTGGCTATAGGACAACACATGATTGATATTAATCATTATTTCATAGAGATAAATTATGCCAGTAAAACTAGTTACATGGCTCCCTTGCATTTGCGCATCTTTAAATGCCAGCTGACTGTGCCAGGATACGAACCTGCAACCTTGGGCCCAGCAAGCGAGAACGTTACCGCTGAGTCACGCAGCCAGTCCATCGTGTTTTAGATAATAAATGGATTGGCATTGCCTCTTACAGGGATAGATGGAAAATTTGATGTAATGTCTTGAGCTACTGTTGCCATGGAAACAGACTTGCCATTGGATCATCAGTTTATCAGAGCGAAGATAGTTTTCTCAGAATATCTTTAAACTGTTGGTTTTAGGGCCTTAAAATGTGGTTTTCGGTGTCCCATGGGGACAAATTGAGCATTGTTTCTCGCATCGAGGGGCGTAAAATGAGCTATGTCCGGTTTTTATTCGACAACTTCGATATTTTGTCCAGATAACTTTTTTTGGTGATTTTTCAGTCATGTTGTCCGTTCCACAGGAACAATGATTTATTTCTGGATGAAAGGCAAGCTATGTGTTAATCCAGGGTATAAGCTATCTCCATTTCAAATTTCATCCAAATCCGTCCAGCCGTTTTAGTGTGAAGAAGTAACAAATTAACACACACAAACATTTGCAATTATAATATATATAGGGATGTAGGGATTGTATGTCAATGTTAAGCTTACCTGAAATTCTAGGATAAGTTTCTTCTCAATCCATCTAACGACATGGGCAATGTTCACACGCCTCTCTCCCACCCTGGGATGTGCACTTAAACAGATGCGTGGATTTCCTCGAAAGCCATACCTGTTAACAGAGTTAAATTAATTCAGAATTCATATGATAACTCAGCAATATTATTAGATAAAGAAAGAGGTAGAAAGAAAAGACAACTAATCACTATTAGAGGACAGAGAACATTTCTAATGTTCATGGCAAAGAATTGAAATTTGATGTTTCAGTCTTTGACAAAACAAATTTTATAAAATGCGTAAACATTAACCATTATGACAATGGTAATACAGTAGAGTCTCGGAAACTCGGCACTCGGTAACCCGGCACTCCGGATTTCTCGGCCACCACGACAGGAGAAAAAAATCATGATTTTTGTTTGTTTTTGTGTTTCCGCACAGAGCGTTATTATGCTTTCTCTCGTCTTCTCCGTCAATGGAATTATCGACAGTTAAATAAGACGCGAAACAAGTTAACCTACAGTACATAGTAAGAAGAGTAACGACGACCTGATAAATACAGGTAGTTGTATAGTACAGTACTGTAAATGCACAAACTGTTGGCAGTAAGACGTAAACAAACGGATCTCGTACAGAGCGTTGTATTTATTTGATTGCGCATTCTCCGTGACACGCAGCAAGACATTCTGTTGGATGCAGATATTGTAGCGGCTGTCACAAGAAATGATGAAGATGAAGATTGCGGAGTAGTGGAACCAAAAATCACTCATACCGAGGGACTCAATGCCACTGAAACTACTCTCCGGTGCATCCGCTATGGACATTTTGTTTCTTCACCGTCTTCGTGATGAGGTTTCAAGAAACAGGTTTCAAAGCGAAAAGCAAAAGAACATTAACTACTTTTTTGCAAAAAAGTATATGGTAATTTTCATTAAGTGAAAAAGCTATTTGCCTACAGGATTTATTTTATGCCTAGTTTTTTTAAGTTTTCTTCTATAATATACAGTAATTGTTTTCCTTGATTCTTATGCAGCATGTACTGTAATTGTAGTGGCTTAATCGTTTTAAAACTTGTGTTTCTGTTAAAAACAAACAAAGGCACTGCATTGCATTACTTTTAAACAAAAACAAACAAGTTTATTTCTTCTTTTTAACACATTTCCCGATAACCCGGTATTTTCGCGAACTCGGCCACCCTTCGGTCTACATTAGGCCGAGTTTGCGAGACTCGACTGTAATTAATATCCGTATTGACTGATAGTACTATCTTATTCAAAACCGCCTTGTCAAACATTAAAGAATGTGGTTTAATCACTGCTTAAACGTACATGTTTCGGTGTTCAATGACACCTTTGTCAGCGTATATTGAATTGAAATAGTCTTAAAACTATGTTTACAAAGAGAAAATGGATATCCTTACAGAACACTATCAGAAATTAGAAATTTAAATAAAAAGAAAGGTCACAAAGAGGATTAAAAAACATATGAATAGTTCGATTACAGTGAATCAGACGTCACTGCTATGTGGTTTAATATTATCGGACGTAATATGACTATAAATCAACCTTAATGGATACGGCAGTCTGTATCACATTGATGGGGTCTAACCTTGAAATAAACCAGAAGACTCCTATTAGTTGGATCGATCTGTTGAAGTTAGCTGTCCAATTTGGTAATGCAGTACATTATCTTAATCCAAACTGGCGTAGTATTTTATATGTGCAAGACGTTTGAAACAATTTGGATATGGTCAAGCCGAAATATAATGAATGGATACGTTGAGAAACAAAATAACTAACATTCATTAAACAGTGGGCAACAAATTGGAATATACATATTTCCTCAGCCACAGGGCGCGTGCGGTTTTGTCGTTGCGCGGCAATAAACGTTACATTTTTGAAAAAGCTTAGTGATTTTTAAATCTTTTGTCATTGCAGAGGGAGTGACGTCATATTCTTCACATAGCAAGGGAGAAAATAATAACTTGCAAATTGTTTGGGACCGTACCAAAGTTAAATCGACACAGATTGTATTTCATTGGTCCAAAAATTTGAGCCTTAAATGGGGGTTAAACGTAAAATCGGCAAACATTAAAATGAAGCCCGATATACATTGAGTCTTATGGCATAATAGCCGGAACCATCGGAAAGAAACATTAATTGCGGGAAAACATTAATTCGAGAGTTCACTGTAGTTATATTCACAAACCCTCTATTTAAAGTTTGCCCCAATTTAAGGCTCAAAATAACAGATTCTGGGGCAAATGTTAAATAGTGGTTTCACTGCACTACTCTAGTAGTAATATATTTACCACACTCTATCAGAGGGATGTGGAGGAATATTGACAGTCAAGGTGCCCACCAAGCCATTCAGCTCCACTGCCAGAATTATCTTGGTATTGGACACTTCTTCAATAGCACGCTTAATGTATTTGTACTCTGCTGCCTGAAACACAATGTGCATACCAATATTTATAAGGATTTTTAATACAAAAGCTATAATACACTTTACAACACTGCACCAAGTTGTAATACTTCCCCCATATTTCCAAGCTTGGGGAATTTTGACATGTTATTTGATTCTTTGAAGGCACACACCCAAGCATGTGAATACAATACCATACACAGTGTCTGGGAAGCATATACTCGCATAATGGTTGCAAATTTTAGACATATTTTTGGAGCTGAAATTTGCCAATTGTCATTCAAGTGGCAAAAAATTGAAATTTTTTCTAACCGGAAAAATTTGTGATTTTTATTTCCTTTAAATTTACCTAGTAGTTTTAATTTATGAACAATTTTCAGAGCTTTCCACCAGATCATCTCACATGCAATTGCCCTCCAACTGTTTTATGAATCCATGTACAATTTCCAATAGCATTCGTTTCATTTGAGGAAAGATGTGCACGCCAAGACACATATAATAATTAGAGCGCACAGCATGCTGAGCTTCTATGCCCAAGATCGCGGGTTCAAATCCGGCAACTGACCATAAAACACCCCCTGAAGATGTCAGTTTTAACTCTTCAGTCGGTCAACATGAATTTGCGCAATGATTTGGCGGGGTATAATGCATATATGATTGATTGATTCATTTCTTTATTTCTCCAGGGTAATATGTTAATATACATATAGGAGTCGTCAAATCATAAAATACATAATTACAAAGGTACAGGTAAATACAATGATCAATATACAAAAACAAATACTCATATCTCTGTGCACATTGTCACAAATTCTTCTACGGAATACATTACAGGCCAGACGTTTGTTTTAGACGAGTGAAAAATCTTAATGGAAGCCTGGAGGCGAGTTACTACAGTACCTGTGTTGTTGTCAGCTGCCCCATGCGGTCCAATGATTGACAAAGCTGTCTCACACTACTGCTCAAGTACAGTTATTGGCAAATATAATGGCGTTCTGTTCGTAACTATGTAACGTGTACTTCTGCGTCACACAATACTTCGGCGTGGACTGTACTGTCTACAAGGCGGTGTCGTCACGTGCTCAAGTCTGGAATTCCATTACATCAAAGCGGTGGTGACAAATGTGAAGCAACGGGGCCAGAGAGTGACTGTGTATAGGCTCACCCGCAAACTTCAAGGTCAAGGGCAATCGTCTAAAACAAACGTCCGGCTTGTACCTTGTATGTGAGCCATTTTTTAAATTTTAATTTAAATGTGGAAATGGTTCTGCCATTTCTTAGAGTTGGGGGCCACAAGTTAAAATATTTGGAGACAGTATACAAAGGATCTTTTTTCCTATAATATTGACAGTGAACATCCATCTTGTTTCTAGTGTTGTACGAATGTAGATCAGAATTACTTACAATATTAACATTTCCAGTTAGAATATATCTCTTAATATAATGTACATAGAACAATTGAGTAAGTACAATGATGGTAATGTCATTATCCAGAACTTTTTAAAATAGTCCCTACAAGATGTTAAAGGGTGTGAACCAAACATAACATGGATTGCTCTCTTCTGCAGGATAAAACTATTGCTTATAACTTCCTTTGTTGCACTGCCATATAGATTTATACCAGTGGCGTAGCCAGGGGGGTGGGTTAGAACCCCCCACCCATTGGAAAATCGGCAGGTTGTGATTTGTGTCTGTGGTGATGTACTGTTGTCGCCTTTCGGCCCGGGTCCCCATTTGTGGCTACACACGTCTTCATGACAACGTATAACCATAGTCTACCTACAGATTGTGAAGCTTGGCTCATATTTTTCTACCGCGAGACAATAATGCTCTCATAGCAACCAACTAGAATGTGCCGACTGCGATATGTTGGTGTATGTTATTGTTGCTGGATTTACTGTATGTGAGCATTGTGTAAAGGTCATATCTTTAATTTAACATATTCTTTACCAGAGTAGATGTGCAGTTCAATGAACAGATCTAATATTAGAAGCAATATTTCAGTGTTGCTAAGTAACCTATATGATCGCTTTTCAGTCGGTCAACACGAGTGTACGGTACCAAATTAGATTAGGTGGGCAGTGACAATTTATCTCCTAATGCCTGAAATAAAAAAAAATACATGAATCGTTTATACACTTAATAAAACACTTCTCACATAAAGGGGGGAGGGGGGGGGGTTGTATGAGAAGCGTTTTATTAAATGTATAAATAATTATTGGGTGATATGAATAAAATGGAGTATATGCTCATGCTCAACAATTTTGTAGTATATACTCAGAATGGTATGAATAAAAAGTTTAAGTTTAGACTCACTGAGAAGTACATACTCAAGGGTGGGAGTAAATACTCAGTGAGTATATACTCCAATGTAGTATGAATAAAATAAGTATATGCTACAAATCTGAAGTATATACTCGCAATTTCTGAAGTCTGGCCATTACAATGCTCAGCTGTCTAATCTCAAGATGGTTGAGGTTATGTTTTTAGACGTAAATAACTTGAAGGCTAGGAAAGTGTATAAATTACGAAGAACGGTTTCCGAGAGGGACTGTAGATCATTATACCGGTTTAAGATAGATAATATTCTATGGCTTTCTGATTACCTTTTGGGCAAATACACGGAAACAAGAGGAAAAGCTGTAAAAAGCAATTTATTTTCTTCAGTATTTGACTTTCTGTGATACATTTGCCAAAGTTCCCAGCGTAGATAATCTTTCTAGCTTTTAAACATTCGCTTTTTTCCTTCCCCGAGTAAGGTGTTTGAGACTTGTCAAATACTGAAGGATAGTCACAGACAATCCTTAGAAATGCCAAATCGGAAACATTTGATACATAATCATATGAGTCGTCCAGTTGCAAAACTCGTATAATCCACTTGTGAATAAGAATGATTTTCATGAGAAACGTTTCTCTGGACTTTGCCTCCCGTATCTTTTGTGTTTGTTGTTTTCTACTTTTTTCTTTTTGGTTTTGTGTTTGCTTTGTGCTTATGTTTTTGAATTTCACTTTTTGCTTTTCTTTCTTAGTTTTGTGTTTGTTTTCTGCTTTTGCTTTTATTTTTGAATTTTGCTTTGTATTTCTTGTTTTTTGTTTTCTGCTTTTGAATTTTGCTTTCTGAATTTTGCTTTTTACTTTGTGTTTCCTGTTTTTTGTTTTCCGCTTTTGCTTTTTGTTTCTTGTTTTTTGTTTTCGGGTTTTGCTATTATTTCTGTATTTCACTTTTTGCTTTTCTTTCTTGGTTTTGTGTTTGTTTTCTGCTTTTGCTTTTATTTTTGAATTTTGCTTTTTGCTTTGTATTTCTTGTTTTTTGTTTTCTGCTTTTGCTTTTTGTTTTCTGCTTTTGCTTTTCTTTCTGAATTTTGCTTTTTTACTTTGTGTTTCTTGTTTTTTGTTTTCTGCTTTTGCTTTTGAATTTTGCTTTTTGTTTTCTGCTTTTGCTTTTGAATTTTGCTTTTTGTTTTTTGTTTTCTGCTTTTGTTATTATTTCTGAATTTTACTTTTTGCTTTTCTTTCTTTCTTGGTTTTATGTTTGTTTTCTGCTTTTGCTTTTATTTTTGAATTTTGCTTGTATTTCTTGTTTTTTGTTTTCTGATTTTGCCTTTGTTTTTGCTTTTTGTTTTGTGTTTCTTGTTTTCTGCTTTTGCTTTTCTTTCTGAATTTTACTTTTTACTTTGTGTTTCTTGTTTTTTGTTTATGCTTTTTGTTTTGTGTTTCTTGTATTTTGTTTTCTGCTTTTGTTTTTGCTTTTGTTTTTGCTTTATGTTTTTTGTGTTTGTTTCCTGGAAAATCAAAATAAAACAAAACAAATTAAAGTAAAACAAAATAAACAAAACAAAATAAAACAAAAGAAAACAAAAATAAAATAAAACAAACCAAAACAAATAACAAAAAATAACAATTTAAAACAAAATAAAATAAAACAAAACAAAAAATAATAAAATAAATAAAATGAAATAATTAAATAAATAATTTTACGACATGATCCTTATTCACAAGTGGATTAAACGAGTTTTGCAACTGGACGACTCATATTCATCCCCACTAACAGACATTTCAATTAACCAGGAACTTTCAATTAATCAACAAGACAAGTCTACAGCAGACGACTGGTATGCATTAACGAATGGCATGTAAAACAGTTGACTGACTAGACGTGCATCGACGAAACGAGAGTAACATCGTGGCACAAGTCAAGTATATACTCCAAAAGGAGAGGAAATTGTAGTAGATACTCAAGATCTTTTATTCATAACAAACAGAGTATATACTCAAAACTGATGCTCATACTCGAAGTATATACTTCGAAGTTTATACTCAGTTTTATTCATATCACCCATTGTATTATGAATTACACAGAGAAATGAATTGTTACTCCTCGCCCAATCTAATTGGGTGTATTCGTGTTGACCGACTGGGAAGTCAGACTGTTCAAATAACAAGACGACACCCGAGTTTCCAAAGGACCCTAAAAGGTAAGATTTGAGCTATGGATTTTAGATTAGTATTATAAAGCTTTTCAAGGGGGAGCGTGATGGTGAAGTGGCTTAGCTGCTTGTCAATCACCCGGACGGCCAGAGTTTCAATCCCGGTGACAGTGGGGTGGAATTTTCACCTGAGAAATTACGTGGCATAAGGAAGGGCATCCGGCCGTAAATCCCCGGCCAAAACCAAACTGAGCCTCATTGGCTCCGGCGACCCCAATTAATTGGGATACGCAGTAGAAAGTATTATAAAGCTTTTCAATCAAACAACGGAACTAGGTCTTTAACTGGTTATAAATCAATAATAAAGTTATTGGTTTTAGGTCCCTTTTAATTACTGTGGCTTTTAGAGACACCGGGGTGCCAGGATTTTGCCCTGAAGGGGATCTTTAACGTGCCAGTAAATCCACAGACATGGTTCCCTCGCATTTATGCACCCTTAAATGCCAGCTGACTGCGCCAGGATTAGATCCTGCAACCTTGGGAACAGCGGGCGAGAAGGTTACCACGGAGCCAGTCAGTTATAAATCAGAAGCATGTCTCGGTAGGATATCTATGCATGGCTTTGATGGCGTAGTCCGTAGCATGCTGAACTGCTATGCCCAAGTTCGCGGGCCAGTCGAAGTCGTCGGGCCCATGTCATAGATTTATGGCACGTAAAAGAACTTACAACTACAATTGGTAGTGTGTAGCCAAAATATGTAGGCTATTGGGTTGGACACGCTCTATCAAGTTCAAATGTTCGCCGTTGGGTTTCAGTGACAGTGGCGTCTGGTAGCTTAAGTTGGAACTACTTGACATTAAAATTGGGGATCCTATGGGCGTTCATGTGAAATGCCCTGCTTTGGCCATTGGCTGCAAATCAAATATAAATATCTATGCATTTTGAAAATTGAGACATATGGTAGGCTAAGTAAACGTAAAAGATGTCATCTCAAACGCATGCCGACATTTTAATTTTCAGATGTAGAAAATGGCTTTTTAATAGTCAGAGAGCTGATTTAATGAATAAAGATTTTGTACAATAATATAAACATATTCTCGAATCCTTTGGAAGCAAGCCAATTTATGTCGTCAGGATAATGCTCACAAACTTAGATGTGGTACACTGTTTGTTAATTCTGTTATGAAATACCTGGTCTCCCACATGGCTGCTGTGAAGGTACGGCACACAATTGTTATAGCCAATATTTTGTAAAATTGGCATTGTATCATTTTGTCAAATTCAGGAATGAAAGGGTTCAAACCCACATAAAAATTACGAGGTACCTACAATTGAGCCAATTAACTCCTTAAGATCGTTTTATACTTTTCATTTCACAAATCACACTGGCATTTTTACTAATTAACTACAGTATAATGTTACTCAATTTTATGGAATAACTAGCTTTTGATATGGTTAAGAATTTGATATTATATTATACCCATACTATCAAACCACCCCGGCTTCGCCTGGTATCTTAAAGGGACCTCAGCGTAAGCTTAAAAGGCGCACAGACGGTAGGTCTCAGACGCAATTCAGAAAAGTAGGAACAGCGAAACTCCAAACACTTATAGTCTACTCTTCTCTGAAGTCTCAACTCGACACGACTCGACTGTTAATGCTGGGCTCGTTCGCTAGCTCGTAAGCTCGCTCCGAAGCTAGTAATTTAAATTTCCACTGAATGGAGATTGTTGGAAGAAATTAAAACGTAAAATCACTCATAGTTGGCTAAGTATTAAAGATAAAGATATGCTGTCGCGGACTTCTTTGTAGAACTTTTCATGCGGAGCAATTCTTACACTCATAGTATATGGATATTTTTAATGGTTTACCCAACGTACCGGTAAGCTTAAAAGGCGCACGGACGGCAGGTTTTCCTTCGACACGATTCACTGAAATCGTTACTGCTCGGCTTCCTTTGGTCATAAATGAATGTTTTCCTACAGAAACCTTCCTCTATAAATTCTTTAATGAATGGTGAAAACCGCATCAAAATCCATTCAGTGGATTTAGAGATTACCCGTTACATCCAGGAATCGTGGACTTGGTTTAATGTAGAGATGCCAGCGACTATCATTAAAACAGCTTGCCAAGGTGGGTGAGTGGATAGCTTGTCGGTCTACTAACCCCAAGATTGCAGGTTCGCTCCTGGCCATTGTAAGAGATTTTTGAAAGGCGGCAAAAAAAGACACGCATGTCATACGATGTTGGCATGTCAAAGAACCCATTTGAATTCAGTAGGCCGTGTTCATAATGGCAAAATTAATCTCGGGAGTTTCGGCACAAACAAAGTTCCTCATTTCTCTACTAGAAAGCGCTATAGTGTTCAAGGAGCTTAGATATCTAACCTCCTTGACTTTCATAGTGATTCAAGGAACAACGAAATTCGACATGCACGCTACCCTCTGGGTGTCAAATTACAAAGCATGCACCCGGCACCGAGGCCATACGATATTATTATTATTATTATCATTAAAACAAATACACGAATTTGTAACTACAATGAACTATGAATTCTACATAAGACTCATTATATAGGATACGTCAAACAACTGTACCTAGGGATATTTATAGAGGACTGAACTAATAAAAACAGAGCATTCTTTTAATGTTTCTATGAATCAAAAGTGTACAGGAGCGTGATGGCGCAGTGGCTTACTGCTCGTCTTTCACCCGGACGGCCGGGGTGGAATTTTCATCTGAAAAATCACGTGGCGTCAGGAAGGGCATCCGGCCTTAAATCCCCGGCCAAAACAAAAATGAGCCTGGTTGGCTCCAGCGACCCCAATTAATTGAGAAAAGCCGAAAGAAAAGTTTTTCAGAATTAAAAGTGTACAGTATATCAATATTGTGGCCTTTTTCTGTAGTGGTTGGTGATTTAACGAGACATGTTTATAATGGAAATAATCACTCAGGTGAGTTAAAAATTCAAAAACCCCTTGCAAAAGTGAAATCAACTGTTCCGCAAATAGCGTGCTCAAGGCAGTTGCCAGCTTGCCGCGAATAACGTGCTCAAGGCAGTTGCCAGCTTGCCGCGAATAACGTGCTCAAGGCAGTTGCCAGCTTGCTGGCCGCCGCGAGCGCTAGTGTCGCTTCACCTACAAAGAGGATGCAATTTGGTAATGCAGCGAGCTTTGCGACTGTGTATTTTAGACTGTGGTAATACAACTCCGTCCTCCCAGGGTAACCAATTTAACTTTTCCCCCGCAAAATAACTTATAGCTTATTTCAAACTGAGGCTAGCACCAAATAACTTTAAATCCCACACAGTGGGACAATATTAGCTTTTTTTTTTCTTTTCTTGGCGGGAGAGAAGTTATATGTAAATTAATCTAGTTTTTACTAAAAATAACGTGCTTTAATAAAGACTTAGAAAATTCTATGGGTACATTAACACTAATTTTGGGATCATTATTAACATCTTGAGCATGAGATAACCGTCAGCCGAGTTGATTCATATTACGTAAATATATGTCCAGCAATTCCCCGAATCTCCCAGTTACGAATGAGTGAAATTTGTCGCCTGAGTAGTGTAAGCAATTAAACCTTTTTCCGGCTGCATGTAGCATTTGTAAGGTAAGAAGGACCTTGGTAGGTGACAAAAATCTTCGAAAATGATACTTTAGGCATTCAGGGCTAATTGCAATATAAAGCACAGGATCTTGTTGCAAAAACTGAATAAACATAAAAATGAGTACCGGTATTGAATTACTCACAAATAAACATGATACATCGTGAAAGGACATGCCCACTTTTGCTGAGACCTCTGTAAATAATTTTTCTTGTTGAGAGATACGCAGTCTTCATGTTGGTAGCACAGATATATTTGAGTTTATTTTGTTCCTGTCAAGGGAACAGGAATGTTCTAGATTTACCATTGAAGTGAGACATTTTAGTCAAAATTAACTTAATTTTTTAAAGAACTGATTTGTTTTTGTCTTTTGAGCATATTGTATTCCTCTAAAAATTTGGGATCATAATACATGAAACTTTTCTTGTGTAATAATATCTCATAGAGAAATTGAAATACTTGTCGAGTTGTTGTTAATTCATTTGAGGGGCTTGAGACACCTTGGTCATCAGACCCAGGTAGTTGGGAGTGTGTTGAAGCTGTCTGGCAACCTGTATTGCTGTGATTGTGGTTGTAAATGTATCTGGGACAGGGATGGAGTAGATGCTCCGGGACTTCAGCAAGGCACTAGTCCAGCAATTTCCTGTAGGGAGTGTGGCAAAACCCGGGGAAAAAACACACTCAGGAAAACCGCTGTCAGCACTGGGATTCGAACCTATGATATCCGTAATTACCACAGCTGCCCTCGCGACCATGGTGCACATTTGACGAGCGACGAAATGCTTGTAGAATTTGACTTGAGTACCTATAACCCCCCCTGGTCGATCCTGGCTACGCTACGGATTTATACCATAAACAGTGTGATAGTACTACAGTACATGGAGCAGTAGTGGTACCTTGTAAAGTATAGGCACTAGCAAGTGTGCCTGTATAACCTGCAGTGTTACAGTATATATATAGTATGATCAAGTAGGGAGTGATAGAGGAGTAACACCTCTTTAAAAAACCCTGGTCCAGCTGGCCCGGCTGGTAGTACCTTGTTAGGGTCCCTTGCCAGGGTTATGGTGAAGTCCTCAACGGTACCTGTAGTGAAAGAGGTGAACTCTGGCACAGTGTGGTTGGCGGAAGGGGCAGCCTATTGCTCAGGTTTAATAGGGCAAACTATTGTCCATAGTTATGATAGGTACATTTTGGCCCAACGGCAAAATGAGCGGAGGAGGAGCCAATCACTCTCATGGCTCCCAACGGTCTTAGAGGCGGAAGAGGTCAGGCCAGATGGACTGGCTGTAAAGGTGCACCACAGTAGTACTTGAGTATGCGGCAGTTCGTTGCAGTCTCTGTGTTCGGTCCTGCATGTCTCAGTCTTCGTGAGCCGCAGGATAAGGCTCAGAGATCATAGTGTGTGGGTCTCGTCCTGGCAAGCCGAGATACACCCTAAACAAATTCACGCCAGTGGCACTTCTTCCGAACGTCACTTACTTTCAAAGTCCAACGGCGATGGGATAAGGACGGTGGGGGCAGGTTATGGGTGTAACTGGAAGCTCCTAGTTCGGACCTGCACGTTGGCAGCAGATGTGTGATGGTCGTCTTCCGGAGACTCTGTGACTACTCAGGAATTCGGTCCTGCATCTGTGTTTGGGGAGGTCTATTTAGGATCACCGCTGCCCACCCCACATGGGGAAGGCCCTAGAAAAGGTGGGCTAAACATCGGAAGTCACAATCTTGGTCCGGCTGGGCAACCGCACTCAGCAGGTCACCTCTCACGCGGTCGAAACTCAAAAACAGTAAAGAATCACAAATTGATTATTGGATCATGGAACATCAGAACTTTGCTTGATTTGGACAATAATGTTAGACCTGAGAGAAGGTCAGCTCTTGTAACCCACAAGACTCAACGTTGACATTGCTGCTCTCAGTGAAACTAAGCTGTCTTCTGAAGGCAAGATTACTGAATCTGGAACAGGATATACCATCTTCTGGAAAGGAAAGGAGGAGGGTGAATGTCGTATTCATGGTGTGGGCTTCGCTGTGAAGACCAAACTGGTAAATTATCACCAACTTACGCCCATTGCAATCAGCGAAAGGCTCATGACTCTCCGCATACCACTCTCAGGAGGTTCCTTTATTACACTCATCTCTGCCTATGCTCCTACCTTAGATTCTGATGATGAAGTAAAGGTTCATTTCTATAATCAGCTAAGTGAAATCATCTCCAAGGTACCATCTGCAGATAAACTCTTGCTCCTCGGTGACTTCAATGCCAGAGTTGGGAAAGATCACAGGCTATGGAATTAATGTGATGGGCAAACAGGGACTTGGAAAATGTAATCCCATTGGACTGTTGCTTCTAGGTCTTTGTGCAAAACACAAACTTTTCATTACCAACACGCAGTTCCAGCTACCTAACCGCTTCAAAACCACGTGGATGCATCCTCGTACCAAACATTGGCACATTCTTGATTATATCATTACCCGGCAATGTGATAAGAAGGACACTCTTATTACCAGAACAGCAAGGAATATAGATGATTGCTGGACAGATCATAAACTTCTTATATGTAAGCTCAGGATATCCATCAGACCTAAACCACCTAGGAATATCAAAAATTTGCCAAGAAAGAAGTTTAATACATCCAAACTTCAGGATGAATCCATGTATAAACATTTTGGAAACAGGATCGTCACCCAGTTATCAGAAAACCCAGTAACAAATGACATTCAGCAAGAATGGGCCACACTACAGAAGATTATCACACAGTCAGCTGAGGAAACCATTGGTTTTATAGTGCGGAAAAGGCAAGACTGGTTTGATGACAACAATGAGGAAATTCTGTCTCTCATCAATGCCAAAAGGAATGCCTATCTTGCCCTCAGGACCCAACTTCCAACACAAAGAGAGATAAACTACTGGAACTCAAGGGTAAATGTCATACGCAGATAAGGCAGATTAAAAATACTTGGTGGCAACAGAAGGCTCAGGAACTGCAAAGACTATCGGATGCTCGAGACTTGAGGAACTTCTATGCAGTACTCAAGGAAAAATATGGACCATCTCGCTCATCATCAGGTACTCTGAAAAGCGCTGATAATTCTACTACCTTTACTGATAGTCAAGAAATCTTGGAACGCTGGAAGGAGCACTTCTCCAATCTCCTAAATCGTCCATCAGCAGCTGCTGAAGACTTCCTTTGTGATGTGCCGCAACAACCTGAACAACTGTGGTTGGCAGTACCTCCTACTTATGATGTCAGAGCAGCTCTCACCCAATTGAAACCCAGAAAAGCACCTGGCCCAGATAACATCCCTCTGGAACTAATTCAAGCCGGAGGTCGTTCCCTCAAAACAAGGATTTTCACCCTTATCCTCAGAATATGGGAATCAAGAAAGGTACCTGGAGACCTAAAGAATGCCACTATCGTCACTATCTTTAAAAAGGGTGATCGCAGTGTTTGTGGCAACTACCGTGGTATATCACTGCTATCAATTGTGGGGAAGATTCTTGCAAGAATTCTACTTAACCGCCTCAAGTTTATCTCTGAGAAGATCCTCCCCGAGTCACAATGTGGATTTAGAGCTTCCAGAAGCACAATTGATTTGATTTTCTGTGTGAGGCAGCTACAAGAAAAATGTAGAGAACAGAATCCACTCTTCTTAGTCTTTTATGACTTGGAAAAGGCATTTGATTCGGTTCCAAGACCAGCCATGTGGGCGGTGCTGAAGCGGTTTGGTTGCCCTCAGCGATTTGTAGATCTAATCAAGGCTCTCCATGATGGCATGACAGGTCAGGTTTGCCATCAGAATAAGATGTCCGATGAATTTCCTATTACCCATGGATTGAAACATGGATGTGTACTGTCTCCAACGCTTTTCGCACTGTACTTAGCTGCAATGCTTTATGATTCACCCAGAAACATTCCAGGTGTGGAGGTCAAGTATCGTTTTGATGGAGGGCTTTTCAACCTAACTCGCCTCTGCTCCTTGAGGAAAACTCAGGTTACTAAGGTTACTAACATGTTGTATGCAGATGATGCTGCGTCGCCAACTCTCACACCAGAAGAGCTGCAAGAGTCAGTTAATTGTTACAAAAGTGCATGTGATCGCTTTGGTCTTACCATAATTGTCAACAAGACTAAAGTCTTGGCACAACCTTCACCAGGCACACCTCTTCCTCAGTTAATATCTTCATCTCAAATTTGCAATTAGAACAGGTAGACCACTTCTCGTACCTGGGCAGTACCATTTCAGTGAGCTGTACCTGTGAGCAGGATGTGGATAAGAGAATTGGTGCGGCCCATGCAGCATATGGACGATTAGCACACCGGGTCTTCATGAATAAAGATCTGTCCATGACTACAAAGCTTATGGTGTACAAAGCAGTAGTCATTTCTACATTGTTGTATGTCTGTGAAACATGGACCCTTTACCGACGTGATCTCAGGAAGCTTGAGCGTTTCCACCTACAAAAACTTCGATCAATCCTGAGGATTCAATGGGAAGACCGCATTACCAATATTGCTGTTCTGGAAAAGGCTCAAATCAACAGCATAGAATCATCCATTATAGGTCACCAATTTAGATGAATTGGTCATGTCCATCGGATGGATGATGTGAGAGTACCTCGTCAGATGCTATATGGTGAGTTAAGCTATGGCACCAGGCCTCATGGTGGTCCTAAGAGGCGCTACAAGGACCAATTTAAGCAGACCCTGAAATTGACAGGTCTTGATTGACAAACCTGGGACATGCTGGCTGAAGACCGCTCAACTTGGCGCTGTACCATCTCGGATACTGTAAAGACGTATGAAAGGGATCGACGCACACATGAAGAGGCCAAGCGTCAAGCTAGGAAACTTCGAGCAGCCCAACCACGTCCTCCTCCAGCTATACTATGTGACTTGTGTGGTCGCTTGTTCCATGCCAGGATTGGACTCTTTAGTCACCGTAAACACATCCACAAACTGGACTGAAGGAAGAAGATTTATACTCTGATTCGAGTTAAAGCCGATGATGATACCATAAACCAGGTGGGAGTGAAACAGAGCATAATAACTTGATAATAGGATATTAATGTTAACTTCCTGTCTTAGCTCCTTTAATACAAATATTGCACTGTTTAGTTTAGATTGTAGTTTAATTATGTGTTTTTTTGATAATAGGATATTAATGTTAACTTCCTGTCTTAGCTGCTTTAATACAAATATTGCACTGTTTCGTTTAGAATGTAGTTTAATTATGTGTTTTTCCCAACTAAGATCTGTTTCTATTGTCATACCAAGAAAGGTTTGTTCATCGGTGCTATCTATTTGTTGTTAGTGGAGTACAATACTTAGATTAATATCTGGAAGTTTTGAAGCATACATCCTAAAATGAATATTATGTGTCTTTTTAATGTTTTGCTTTACATAGTGAACGTCTAGGTATGTTTCTAGTTTATGCACTACATAATGTAATATTTTTTGGTAAGGTTTTGTAATTTTCACCTCTAATTAAAATGGTAATGTCATCTGCTTATAGTACAGTCTTCACACATTCATTATCTAAAATGCCAGGCAAGTTATGAATATACAGGAGAAAGAGATATGGCCCAAACACAGAGCCCTGTGGTATGCCATCTTTTATTGTTGTAAATTTTGAATAGTGAGATAGTTTCACATTACTAGAATTTTCATGTTAAATGTGGACACACTGACTATGGTTAATTAAGTATGAATCTGGCCATTTTATTGGTATACACCATAACTGCATAGTTTCTTTAGCAGCAACTTAGTATAAACTTAGTATAAGGTCATCTATGATATGATGATATAAACATTGTACCCTGCCCAGTCATTGGGCAAATTTGTGTGGACTGACTGAAGAGTTACAACTGACAGTTTGTAGAGGCAACATTGAAGGAATGGCTTCAAAAAGATGTTTTGGGATGCTTTATGCCTGAAGGATTGGGACTGTTAGTACTGTAACGTGTTTTTCGAGGGTATTTTACGCCACTGACATAAGTCAGTAGGAAGCCATTCTATATTTATTTACGCGGCAAATTGTTCAGCCAAGAGAAGTTTTCATGTAACTTATTATTATTATTAAGGTATTTTTTGGAGCATTTTTTTATAAGATTATAAGTATACAGATAGGTTTTCAATGTTATAGAAAACACTATCAAGCGAATTATTACGAACAACAGTATCGCGGAAAATTATATGATTACGGAATTTTTCGGATTTTGTCAGTTAGAGTTTGTTAAGAGAGATGAGTCACTGGGAATTCGGCTACAGGCTTATTCTTGTCGAGTAGCGTGACGCAAGCGGGGTTGCTGCATCAAGAAAAGGCGAAATGGCCTGGACCGGTAATCGACATCATCGTCGCGCCGAGTGTAATGACCCTGAGGTGGGGAGTATCGCGTGGTGGCTCAGCCAATCAGTGGAGAGCGGGCGAGAAGAAGACGGCACTGGAGAGGGGAGGTGACGAGTGCATATATGGTTTGCGCACCGAGGAGGCAGGGCGATTATCTTTGTAAAACTTGACCGTTGTGGTTGCACGTGTGGTGGGTTCCGGTATGACCGGACCATAATTCAACATATCTACAAGTATCTCTTCAACTAACGAAGAAGATGACGACGTCCAGAAGGCTGTGGGAAGCTCTCTTCAACATCCAGTACGAGGGAAATGCTACGGCAATTTCCAATGGTAAGCGCGAATGACTCAGAACTACATAATCTCTCGTTTCTTTGTTTCATATTCAGTATTTCAGTAACTTCATAGCTTGGGAATAATAGTAAAATCAGTAATTCATCCGACTCCGTTTTCACGTAATTCTCTAGCGGTAATATTCAGATCGCAACGCTCCAATTTAAATTTAAAATATATTATTATTATTAATTTTGCCATACTTGTTTTATATAATAAATTCATTTCTTTTAACCATGCAATCTTTGCTTTCAGTAGGTAGCATTAGATATAGACCAAATTCCTTCTCCTGATACAATTGTTAGTTGGGTTAATGATCAAATCATACCACGATCTGAGTGTAAAGATTCTTGAAGGTGTTCTACCAGAGCTAGGTGTTGTTAAATATAAATTTAGATTTCAACATAGCGTTGAGGTCTTGGCGCCCATTAATACAACATATCTTAGTCAGAGTAAATATTTCAAAGTGCAAGGAAGGGCAAGTAAAAACATTATATTTGTACACCCCAACAGTGAGGGCCAGTAAAACCGTTTCACTTGTCGCTACCAACATGGGGCCGAAAACCTATTAACATTTGTGGAAGGAGAAGGGTATATATTTCTGTGTTTTTTTGGGGGTTTTTCATTTATCGGTGTGTATCAGATCATGACTTGTTAACAGAGAAAAATATTTCTACCGTTTCTTCCAGTCATGAGATGGACACTGCAAAGTGAAAATGTCACAGGCAGATGGGGCTACATTTTAGTGCATTTCCTTCATCTCCTTATCATTCGCTGCTATGGAGAATTTTAGCAGAGGAGCTGGTTAGTGGTAGGTAGAGGGACTGAGGATTTAGGACTGATTTCTTTACTAACCTTGCAGCAATGGAAAGTTTAAAAGCATGGGCTTCAAACACACTCTAGGCTACATCTGAAACAGAAATGGCAAAATAATGTAATCATAGGTGCTAACACAGGGACTCGTTTTAGGGTAGATGACCTTAATGTTCTACCCCTTTAAACAACAATCACCGAACTAGCATCAATGTCTTTAAAAACCTACACTTTTGAGTGTCAGAGAATAGGGATATATGGTTCAGAGAAGACAATTTTGGCAAAATGCAGGTTATAGAGACAGTTCCCAGTTTCGATACTAAGAGGATATGATTTCTGGAGCATATACGAGTGGGTCTCATAGACCGCTCACACGCACACACATTTTGTAGAAAATTGAATGCCTATTTATATACTACGCAAAACCGTTCTTCAATCGGTCAACACTTATAGTGAAGCCCACTTTTCTTGGGCGATTAATGGTAATATATTCTACACAAATGCCTGAAATAGAACACACGTTACTAATAACTGCACTGTTTTCATCATACGGAATAAAGGCTGATCTTTATCTTTGGCATCGCTTTGATGCCACTAATTTGCCGATATTTGGAACAATCGTTTTGGCAGTTGCAATCTGAAGCGTAGGTTCCAAGGAAGAATCAAACAAATTTGACCTTGTTTTTGTTTTGTTAATATTCACAATTGAAAACATTTGTTCACAAACGAACGTTGTTCTGAACATAGCAACAAATTTCAGTGCAAGGGCAATTCTTGTTCCTCAACGCCTTCATAAAATGAAATGAAATCACCATTGTAATGGTAATAGCGGTCTGTCAAAACTGATCCCGCTGTAGTTTTATCAGCTCAACTTGGCGACTTCATGGGGCAACCTCTGGGCGCACCGAAAAACGCGTCATAAAAACTTTGAGTGCCGGTTTTACTTGTTTTATTTCTTCAAATCTATCTTCAAATTCTTGATGCAATGACTGTAATGCTTTTGTGTCCCCACGTATGTGTTCATAAGTATTTAAATTCAAGGATTTTAGAGAGGGAAAATTGTCCCAATTTCCTTATTGAAGCTGACTTTTAAAAAGCACAAGCTTCAATTTGAAACTTTCAATACGGCCACACATAATACTGATTTATTTATTTTTACCTTTCAACGAGATATTTATATCATTTACCCCGTGATGTCTTTCATGAAAGCGAGGTCAGTGATCCATTGCTCATCATTAGGGATAGGAATTTTTCGGTGATTTCAGAGTGAAGAAAGCAGTATTTTAAAGTGGCAAATTCGGTGGTTTCAAGTGCACTTTTCAGTACTTTCAAAATGATAAATTTTAAGCGGGATTCTTTTAATATCATGGATAACATGCATAACATAACACATTTCAGTCATTCTTCAAAGCATACTTCAGTGAAGAGATCCAAATTCTCTTGTGACAAATGGTGACGCATATCACTTAACGTGCTAGTGTAAGCTGAAAAACAAAAGTTCACAGCGTTTGAACAGGGTACCCAAATGGTTTTCTACACAGATTCTGAGAACTTTGGAAATACAAATGTCATTCCTTGCAAAACCCCAACAATGTCTTCTTGGTCCTGTCGTGCATCCGCTTCTTGATTAAAGTTGGCAGTTCTTTGTATCCTCTTATCACCTCACTTCCTTCCAGTCTTCCACAGAATGGCAACGTCTTAATTTTCTTTGCAAGGTTCTCATTGATGTTCATTGGTACTATTTCTGCTGGATCAAATGCACACATTTGTAAATCTTGTTCCCAGGGTCAACGGATCTCAAGTTGATTAATTTTCTAAGAGCATGGGACTCAGCATTTACTAAAACTGAATGTATTTTCCCTCTTTTTGACACATTTCCACAACCCTACAACAGCTCCTTAATGTTGGTGCCGTAATTTCCAGAAACAGCAAGTTTAAGGGCATGTTGAATTCTCCGTAGGTGTCCATCTAGAAGGTGAACAGTTGGATAAGACTGGCCTTCTAATAAAGGGATGAGTTCAATGATGTCTGTGCCAAATTCTTTGAATCTCAAGTATTTCGTCATGTGAAACATTGTTCAGAAAATCAACACCAGAGTTAACAGTCCCAACTACTTCATTCATAAATTGCACAATATCTTTCAAGTACTCTGACAGGTACACTACAGAATGAAACCAAGAAAACCACCTGGTTAAGACTTGTTCAGGAAACAGTAGCACATTTTGATATGGATACTTGCCATCTATATATTCATGTCTGAAAGGCGCACTATATGATGCCACGCGTTGATAGGGGCAGATGACCTGGCTGTTCTGGCCCTTAAAACCTCAATAACTAAGTAACTTACCAGGATGACCGCCCAGATTGATAAAGATAGCTGTATGCAGAAAGCGAGGCCCGCTATTTACCGTTAAGTTTCCGATCTTTCCGTGTTTGTTGGATGCTCTCCATGCAGTCAAGTCATGGGAGAAGATTACCGCCACTACACTCGCACAAAAACAAGTGTTTTTCCGGCTTCTGTTACGACGATATTTCAAATGGGCAAGGTGGTCTCACTACGATGACATTAGGGCAAAACCTGGATGAATATCAAGATGCAGAAGAAAGTGACATTCAGTAGTTAGACTTAGATAAAGACAATCATGGTTTCAGACATGAAATCGATGAGGATATTTTACGGAATTTGACTGTTGGTGAGGTAAACTGAGATCCAGTACTTATCGAGTGAAGGAGTGATGCAACGGAAATCCCGAAAGTTCCCACAGTCAAGCTAGTCTATAGTCACACTTTTTGTTCTCATACAGTAAAACTCGGTTAAGAAGTTCCCGCATAAAACGTTTTTCCGCTTAAGACGTCCGATATTCTCGGTCCCGTGATTCGTCCCATAAGATACATGTATATTTTTCCCGTATATAGTGTTCGTGCATAAGAGGTTTTCCCGGTTAAATAGTTCAGATTTTGTATTCCCTTAGAGTATAAGACGTTCACTGAGAGACAACTGACTTATAATCAAAACTCGCCAATCTCCGCGGAAGATACATCCGGTGTTCCGAATGAAAGAATACAAGAGTTCCGAGTGTTCGCGGGTCTCTGACCAGGCGAGCATTTCAAGGCTGAATGACATCACGCTATGACGACACCCACTCAAGACCGACTACAATATACAGCATCATGCTTTCATTCGTGGACTCCTATATTCTTTGTTCGTGGCTTTTATCGCTGTTCTGTGTGATCTAACTTGTTAGCCAAGCATTGCCAGACGTAGCATAACATTATTGAGATTACGAGAATTACGTCGTCAGTGAAGTAAAGTTTTCAAATCATTGTGAAAATGAGTGGTTCTCATATGAAAGGCAATAGAAAGCTATTAAAGATAAAGTGGACATTATAAGAAAAGTAGAGTCGTCTACTCTTTCACGTGTTGCTCTTGCGAAGGAGCTCGGAAAGCCGCCGTCTACTTTGAACTGCATCATAGCAAAGAAAGAAGGGATCTTGGCTTCTGCCGGGAATACTTCGGCAAGCTGCAAGAAGATTAAAAGTGGGAAATAAGAAGACGCAGAACAAGCTCTGCTCGTGTGGTTTAAACAGCAGCGAAGTTTAAACATTCCTTTGAGAGGGATTATCGTGAAGGAGAAAGCCGAAGAAATCGCGTGTCGATTACAAGTGCCTTTTACTGCGTCGAATGGGTGGCTGGATCGCTTTAAAAATCGGGCTGGCATAGTTTACAAGGCTATTAGTGGTGAAGCTGCGAGTGTAAGTACAGAGGAAACGGAAGCGTGGAAGGAAACACTGCTGCCGGCAAAAATCAGTAATTACAAACATTGTGACGTTTTTAATGTTGACGAATTCGGACTTTTTTATCAGGTTGTTCCGGATAAATCTTTGGTTTTGAAGGGAGAAAAAAGGGACAAAAAAGTGTTTTCAATTCAGTCTTAGTTGTTCTTTATTTACATTCTAAAATGTGTCTATAATTGTAGTTTGCTGGAATATATGGTGTGTGCTCAAACAGTTATTGCAATTAATTCTATTAATGTGAATTGTGAGGGTTATGCCAATTAATTTCTCTTAATCTCTGGTCTGATAGTCAGATTTTAATATTGGGGCTTCTCTTTTTTTGGCTTTTATATAGGCCTATTTGCTGGGTCCGTGGTTCAAATCCCGGTCACTCCATGTGAGATCTGTGCTGGACAAAACGGAGGCAGACAGGTTTTTCTCCGGGTACTCCGGTTTTCCCTGTCAAAATTTCATTCCAGCAACACTCTCCACTATCATTTCATTTCATATGTCATTCATTTAATCATTGACCCAGAGGAGTGTGTCAGGCCTCGGCAGCCGGCACAGTTCATATCCTCGCCGCTAGATGGGGGCTTCATTCATTCCATTCCTGACCCGGTCGGAGACTGGAAGCAGGCTGTGGATTTTCATTTTCATATAGGCCTATGTACAGTATATTATAGGATCCTTCACAAACAACAAAAATGTGTGCGTTTCACATGCATTTCAGGCCACTACCCTTTTAAGAAGTTTCCCTGTTAAGAAGTTTTTTTTAATGGTCCCTTGAAAAACTTCTTAACAGAGTTTTACTGTATATTGATTTCTTGAGAATTGTAGAATCTAAAATTAGAAAAAATAAACCATCTAAGAAACAAAAAGTGATGACAGTCATTTTTCTTAGTTTTTAATATTGGTATAATCCACATAATGTCTTACAATACTATGTTATAAAGTTTTTTTTTTTGGCGTGTTCATAAAATGCATTTCAATATTTTAATCAATAGTTTTCTTTTTGCTAGGCTTAAAAACATTCATCATCATCATCATCATCATCATCATTTCCCCTTATCCAGCTCCTGCCGGGTCGGGGTATTTATGGCACTTCTCCACTTTCCTCTTTCCTTCCACCATTCTTCTTCCACGATCTTGTCCCAGTCCAGATTTCTTTTTCTTACGCTGTTCTTCACTGAATCAATCCACCTTGTTCTAGGTCTTCCTCTTGCTCTCTTACCCTTGCACTTCGCCTCCAGCATCTGTCTTGGTATTCTATTTTCCTCCATCCTCTTTACATGTCCAAACCACCTTAGTTTATTCTTCTCAATTCTCTCATTTAGTTTTCCCATCCCAACTTCCTTCCTAACATCTTCATTCCTCAATCTGTCTTTCCTATCATACTTCTTAGGAATTTCATTTCACTGGCTTGGATTCTACTCTCTTGCCTGCTTGTCAGGGTCCAAGTCTCAGCTGCATAAGTTAATATGGGAACATAGTACACTTTATACATTACCTCCTTGCTTTTCCTTGGTACTTCCTTATCCCAAACAAGTTTTCTTACACTTTGATAGAATGCATTGCTCTGCTGTACCATCCTGCCAATCTCCATGTCCAACCTACCAGTTTGCATCAATTCACTTCCTAGGTATTTGAACTTGTCCACAATTTCCAAACTCTGACTTCCAATTTTTACAGTGCCCTTTCCTTGCCTTTCCCCTCTTGTCATCACCATGGTCTTGCTTTTCTCTATACTGATTTTCAGGCCGTACTTCTGAATATTTTCGCTCAGTGCATCTAGTTGTTTTTGCACTTCTTCGGTGTTCCTTCCCCAGACCACAATATCATCTGCAAATAACAGTAACTTCATTTCTTTATGTCCATATGCTTCCTTTGTTTCCTTTACAATTTCATCCATCACCATTATGAATAAAAGAGGTGACAGCACACTCCCCTGTCTTAGTCCAGTCTTGTTCCTAAACCAATCTGTCTTTCCAACTGGGGTCAGTACCCTGCTAACACAGTTGTTGTACATTGCTTGCACCATTTCCAACATTTCTCTTCCCAGTCTCTTCTTAACCATGGTTTCTATCATATGCCTTTTCTAGATCTATGAAAGTCATGATCAAATCCTCTCCATATTCCCAGTTCTTTTCCATCACCTGCCTCAAGCTAAAGATTGGGTCCACTGTGGATCTTCCACTCCTGAAGCCATACTGTTCCTCTTGCAACTCTCCTTCCACCTTTCTTCTCATTCTTCTTTCTAATATCCTTTCCAGTATTTTTACTATCTGTGATAAGAGGGTGATCCCTCTATAGTTATCACACACCTTCTTGTCGCCCTTCTTAAACACTGGTATTATTAGCCCTTTCTCCCAGTCTTCTGGTACACATTTCCGTTTCCACACATTAAAAAACATTACTGAGAATAATTCGCGGTTTACAATAATTCGCGGAAATTCGTGTTAAATGCCGCGAATTATCGCAAGTGCACTGTAAAGAAAGAAACAAAAAAGCTAAAATTTGTGTTTTCATGCGAAATTCACGAAAACTCGTGAGCTCAAAACCTTTTTTTTTTTTTTTTTTGCAATTTTCAGGGTTATTAAAACACATTACCACCTGTGTATTATTTCATTTAATAATTAGCAAAATTCGCCATTGCGAATTTTTTCCTATCCCTACTCATCATCCAAGTCTGACTTTGCTACCGCCACTACATGGGAAAGGAAAGAGGGGTGGGAGGGGAAAAGCACCGGGGCACGCAAGTATTAAGTGCTCGCGTTGCCGTGGCCTGCTGTAAACTAACCAGGGTTGGGGAACGCGTTACTTGTTATGCCATTACTAGTAACAGATATTTTAACGGTAATGATGTTACTTTTTAAAATAAGTAACTAACGCCGTAACAGTAAGAAAGTAATGAAAATGCTTGTTACTTTTTCACGATGGAGCAATCAGTTGTCAATAGCACATGTGAATTGAACCAACAACTTTCCATTAGAACCAGTCCATCCCTATATTCAACACAAACAATAACCATAAACAAACCATTAATTTAGGATGGATTTGAAAAGTTAGAGTACCTGCGCCTTTAACATACACCCGCATTGGTGCCATCACCATCATCATAATCGAATATGCAGTCCACAGACTGGTCTGTTGTCACAAAGTTATACCAAGCAGCATGGCTGGTTGCTGCTCTTTTCATTGTACATAGTTGCTCAGACTGGATTTGCTTGAGATATGTATTTCTTGGTTGTCCTCTAGGTCTCTTCCCATTAATGCATTCCTCCACAGTAAGTGACATCAGCTGATAGTGGCTTGAGGTATGACCCCACCAAGAAAGACGTCTTCAGCGAACCCCAGAGACCTCTTGATTTACTCTGGGCAGTACTGTACCCGATATGAGCTGGGGACTATCGGCTACGCTGACGTATTTATTGCATGTATTTGGAGAGAAGGCGATAGCAATGGAAATTTTGGTCTCTTTGGACATCTGGCGAGAGAGAGCGCATCATAAGATCATGATAAGCAAGGAAGTCATTTATTCGCTTTATTTCCTTATTTCCATGACTCCAGGAATATCTGAAGAGAGAGAGAGAGAAAGAACTCTATTTTATATTGCTTACAAGTTTTGGATTCCATCATAAGAAATACATGGAGGATTACGTTTTTGGTGCTCAAGTCTCGGCATATGACGTCAGTCAGGACGTGACGTAACCTACCACAGGGCTGATCGGTCACGTGGGCGGCGAGAAGGGGGTGAGTACCGAGCCTTGACCAGCTGGCAGAAGCAGAGACTTACTTGAACCTGTGGCGTGGACTAGTGTTTTGTATTTTGGCTGTGCGCATGAGTGAAATAATCCGAGACTTCGAACATGCTAGTCAACAGTTTACAACTTCGTGGTATTCATGTGATATAGAACTTTGTGTAAGCGGCATGAAACTTGAGGTTTTGAAACGAGTTCGTGGCAGCATGTGGTATGGACTTCTTGAATTGCGTAGCAGAGACGGCTGATATGTATTGTCTTGTAAAATCTAGTTCGGTTCACGGGCATTTGAAACGCATTGGAACTGAAATATGACGTTCAACGGAACATGCATTTTCAAGCTCATAACTTAGTGAGACTAACGCATTACATTCCACGACATAGTTCTTCTTCAATTATCCGAACATCATGAGCAATCACGAGGTGTCGGAACTTATAAATTTTCAAATATCCGAACATCTTGAGCAACCACAAGGTGTCGGAACTTATAAATTTTCAAATATCCGAACATCATGAGCAACCACGAGGTGTCGGAACTTATAAATTTTCAAGTATCCGAACATCATGAGCAACCACAAGGTGTCGGAACTTATAAATTTTCAATTATCCGAACATCATGAGCAACCACGAGGTGTCGGAACGTATACATTTTCAAATATCCGCACATCATGAGCAACCACGAGGTGTCGGAACTTACAACTTTTCAAATATCCGAACATCATGAGCAACCACGAGGTGTCAGAACTTATAAATTTTCAATTATCCGAACATCATGAGCAACCACGAGGTGTCGGAACTTATAAATTTTCAAATATCCGAACAATCATGAGCGACCATGAGGTGTCAGGACTTTACCATGAATTGTAGATCAGTCAAGTGGATACAGACATTATCGTCAGACTTCAACATTATTCCATATGCTTACGAAGTGAACACTTACACAACAACAGGGTGTTAGAAAATAATTCGCCCATTTTGCATAAAGTTTTCTTCTGGCACTTGAACATAAAACCTTCAGTGCATTAATACACTGTTTTTTTTTCATCATGTGTTTCTGGACCAGTGGCGAACATTGGACGATATAATGAGGCAACCTTTCATCATGAGTAATCAACTATTTTTGCGGAACATTATGGAGATTTGTTACAACATGGACACTTCCGACATTAATATGGGGCATTAAACGGAAAGGAGACATTATGGCTGAGCGAAGTGACGGTCCTTAGATTAACCACGAGTGAGGGGCATACCCATTCGAAGTGAGACATCCGGCGTCGACGATCCTCATGAAATATTAGGGAATGCGTCGATCATTCGAGAAGTTTTCGTGAATGTTAGGGTACTCGCCGATCTTTGAAAATTGGATTTTATGCAGCTGTTTCAACCACCAGGTATCGTAAGAGTACATGAGTATTTTTCCTTGATGTGAAGTAGACATGGGCACACACGTGTAATGGGGCAAGCCTTATCATATTTGTTCATATATGTGTGAAACAGATTCTTTTCTTCTTCGTGGATATGAAGGCATATAGTTGATTTCATGCAGTATCAGTTTAGAACCATGGCTAGTCTTTTACAATGAGTTTATTGGACTAGATAATTTTTTTTCTTGGTCGAATGTCGTTTTTCATTCATTGCTGGTAAGCAGGTGTCAGTTTTTAGTCCACGCTTTGTCATTATCCTATTTGATTTAATTTGAGCACGGTGATTTAATAATTTCAGCAGTCCTTTTGAACTTCGTTTGTTTGAAACAATTTGAACTTCGTTTGTTTGAAACAATCTGAATTTTTTCAGGTGATTATTATTTCTTCTAATAAGGTATTTTGATTCAGATGTGAATTTCAGTCAGTGAATATGCCATGTGGAGCATGGAGCTTTGTCCTGTTCTTTGGTAGTATTTTAACAGACAGGCATATGTATCTTTTTCTTGGGGGATTTTTTCCAGATCAATAATATTCATGAAATTAATGCATACTCGATGCATGTTCAGACTTACTTCAGCGATTGACATGTTGTTTTTCTGAGAGATTTAACACAGTTTTGACCATTAGGCTTGGGAGGTCATGAGCTTTTATTTATTGGAACCAGTTCATAGATTAAGACGATTATTTGAGTGCTCGGATTCATGTGGATTTGCCAGTTTGTTGTGTGAGTATTGCCACTGGTTAGTTGATGTAACTGATAGGTTCGAGCAAATCCAGTTTATAATATTTGTAGGTCCAGCCGAGTGCTGAGTGTTTTTTTGTGGAATCATCGTGATGATGTTGTATTTGAATTTAATTGAGTGGCCTAATGATTTAATGAGTTGATGTTTGTGGATTTTTGGCATTTATGATGGCAGTTCATTTGTTCTTGAGTACAAGATAATTTCAATCCATGGAGGGATTTTGATTACACACATACTTGTGCACTCTGATAGACGTCTAAATCTGATGACTTTTCCGAAAGCTGTTTTGTTGAGGGTTCTGGAGATCCTGAAACAACTCATGCTGATTTTCTGAAATTTATTGATATGATCTGGATATAAAATTTATCTAAATAAATTTAAATAAATTTATCTTAATTAATCTAGTCTGAATAAATAAAAATAAATTAATAATTTAATCTGATATTGCTGAATAAAATTAATAATAAATTAATTGGTGGTGAAGTCTGAATAAAAATAAATGATTATAATAATGAATAAATTATTATGATGATAATAACAGGTGACATTTATGATTACGATTTTCTTAGATGGTTTTAAGAATGATGGAAATAATTTGATTACCATTGACATTCGAACACCATCCAACAAAATATGTTTTAAAATTTTGTAAATATAGTAATGAGAGCGAACAGACTATAACATAACCTCACACTCACATGATATATATAGGGTGTATATGTGTGTATTTAGACAATGGTTACCAGTTCACATGCAATATATGATAATGATTTAACTTTGATAGGGCTCAGAGGTCACGAGTGTCGTGTGTTCTAGTGTTTAGTGCTTCGGTGACCCTGAGCACCCAAGAAAGACTGTTAGTTCTTTTCTTTTTCATGTGAACTTAGAATTTAGGGGAAATGGTTGGAATTGCAATGAACAGTTCATCATAATTTTTCGTATCCGCCATATTCCTAGGTAGGATTCTCCTTGGGTTTATATTTTTCTTGCATTTGACCAGACCAAGGCATCAATAAATTTTTAGTTTGTTTTAAGTGTTGTCACAATGCTATCTTTCCTCATGTCCCTTCCTAATAACTTAAGGCTTATCCTGGAAGGTTGTGATTAATGGCACCCGTTGCATTGATAATTGATGTTGCTTTCACCCATAAACGACCCGGAGACACTTCGTCTTGTGCTACCCATAGCCGATTGTTTTGTTTTTCTTGTTTGTTTTTTTTTCTTCCTGGATTCCAACACAAGCCTTATTTCATTTACCATATTTTGTGCCGTGACGTTTGGTGTGCGATGCTATGTCAGCTGGGTCGTCGCATACCATAACGGAACGGGTACAGTACCTCAGTGTTAGTCACTCGATCCATCTACGAAACCTTAAGCATCCTGCAGAAACACCACATTTTGAAGGCTTCAAGAGACTTAACACACCATTTGCTATCTGTCCATGTTTCTGAGGCATACAATAGCACAGTCCATATGTATTCAGGATCCTTATAAGAAGGGGTAGATTAAGTTTATAGCTACATAATAACATCTTCTTCTGAATAGAAGTGATCTTAGCTTGGGTAATAAGGCTCTTTATCTCTGTCATACACCTTCTATCTTCAGTTATTTTCTGGCCGAGATAGGTAAAGGTTTGAACTTGTTTTATCTTTTGATTTATTCTTCCTTCAAGTTAAGGAGTTTTGGTGATTGTTATATGGCCATGCATTTTGTCTTTCAGGTGTTTTACCTTTATAGCATACTTTTCCACAGTGGCTGCTAGGGCGATTGTAATGATGATACATTGCCTGGTAGTAAGGCCTGGTCGTCTGCAAATTTTATTACCCTTGTTCCATTTACATTCTTATCCATATTTACACCCTCTAGAGGTTCTTCCATCATCAGTTCTCCAATTGCATTGGACAGTGTTGGTGAGATAAATGTTCCTGATGAATCCTCTCTTCGCTGGCCTCTGGTGACCTCAAACAATTTCATGACTATGGACAGTGTGCAGAAGTTCAGGGTTTAAAGTGCAAAGCTAAAAGGACATACATTGTAGGTAAATCAAGGAGTCTATGACACAGCTTTACATGAACACAAATTGTGTATTCTCCAGTACTGTTGTTTGAAGATAACCATGGCTGTACTGTCCTCTTGATAATTGCCAAAACTTTCATACAATAATCAGATTGAAATAAAAAGAAGTTAAAAACTCACTTGTTGGAAATATTTTGAAGCAGCTATCTTGTTGACCATTCGAAGGATCTTCTTTCCTGTGCCGCCACTGCCGCTGCCTCCTCCAGAACTCCCACAGGTCTCATCTCTATAATGTAATTTAAAATTGATTACAGTAATAAATAAGTTTATATTAAAAGCACAAGAAATGATCTGAAATGATTCATGTAGAAATAAATCTTCCCTATATGACAACAATGTTTTCAAGTATGTGGCAATGTTTTCTAAGGGTTCTCAATTATACAACATAATCGAGTACCTCAGGATTAGATGATCAATTTAGCTTGAATGAATACGTGTGTTTATTTGGATTCCCCGTAGTCCAGGCAACAAAAAGGTATAGAGGGAAATGTTTGGAACACAATTTTTGACTTCGTAACTTTGTTTGGAATAGTTAGGAGGTGAACATATCAAAAGTCCCCACCCGTAGCCTTTGAGCCGGTGTGGAGAGGGGGGTTTGAAGGTCCCATTTTCGGTTTATCGCTTACATCTCGGAAACTATGCGTCCTAGCCAAATGACTACTCTATACAAAATGAAAGCTGATTAAATTTGCTACAAATGTTAATTAGTCAAGTTTTTCGATATCTTGTTTAGTTTTCGCGTTATCCGCTCTTGAAATTCTGTAATTTTGGAAAAAACAATATTTTTGCCTGTGTTATGCTCTTTTTGACCGGATACAATTAAATGGGTTGGCTGAATTTTCTGTTGATGAAATTTCACACAGAATAGACTATAAAATTAGACCGTGCTGTCACTAGGGAATTATTTTGCTTAGTCAGTCAATTCACTCTTAGTAGCAATTCTTTGCACCAAAATAACCTTTAATTCTGCAATTGCCTCCCATACTACTAATGGCCATTTCCTGAGATGACCAGGAGTTTTAATGTGAAGTTGATCAATACTGTTTAACATGATTTATAATTTGTTTGATTTGTACATTCAGCAACTATCAATTAATATTTTCTGTAGTCACTAGCATGGGCGGCTGCACATTATGTGCTGAAGTGCTGCAGCACATTGTTTTAGTTGATAATTATTTACTTTAAAATACAGAGCATTAAAAAAGACGTCAGACAAAGAATAATAAATATTTCAACTTCCCTTACAACGAGGTATCTAGTCGTGCGCTCCACTCCGCGTCCGGCACTGGATGTGTATATCACAGCTCAGTGGGTATGCCCACGTTTATTGCCAGCTAATTACACGGACTCTGTGTTTTGCGCGTGCGTGCCCATTTTTCCCCGTTGTGCTGTTGGGAGAACAGCCAAGCCCACAGGCCAAGACATCACAGAGATTCTTCATTCGACCACAGAGCGGCAGCACAGGTCACACGAAATGAGAACATGTTAGGAGGCACTTTCTAGACTCTGCGATACCGGTAGCATTTTAGAGGGAATTGCACAAAGCAAACGGGGGAAAAATAGAGGAAGCCATCAGCTGTTCCCGCCAGAAGGTCTTTTAATACTCCCAAATTACCCATTCTACATTTTGCAAATCGATAAACTAAACAAATTATAATTTATATGCCGTCAAAATAAGGACATGATATTGTGACTTTTTAAAATTACAAAATGTCTAGTTTTTAAATTTCAATGTAGCAATATAACACGTAATTTTATGGCATTGCTGGTATCATTTTAATTCTTTTGGTAACACTGAGAAGTTCTGTTTTGCGCGCCCACACAAAGTGTTTCCGAGTTCGTGAATATGTAGTCACGTCATTGCAGGTGTTATTGTGGGTTTAATTAATTCTTTATGAGGAATTAGTATGTGTGTTGAGTTTGTTCAGTGGAAAGCCTCGAGTGTTTCTGTGTGATTGGTTCTTTGAAATATTGTTATCTTTTGGAGGGGGGATGGGTAACAGCACACAACTGAGTTTCTTTACCAGCCACCACTGGTATCTAAGTAAACTAAAAATATCTTGCACACATTGCTTTGCCCCACCAACCTGGGCCCAATGTTTGGAAAGCCAGGCTCTGCCTGTCACAAGTCAGGACTAAGGGCGAGTGATAGAGGAGTAACACCTCTGTAAAAAACCCTTGGACCAGCCGGCCTGGCTGGTAGTACCATGTGAGGGTCCCTTGCCAGGGTTACGGTGAAGACCTCAATGGCATCTGCAGTGGAGAAGATGGACTTCGGAATAGTGTAGTTGGCAGAAGGGGCACCCAGTGCTCGGGTTCTAAGAGCAAAAGGTATATGGTTGCCATATATAATTGGAGTCAATGCTCCGGAGAGAAAACTCCGTTATAAAACCCAGTCAAGGAGTTTCTTCGACATAATCGGAGTAGAAGTCCTTGGTTGTGATGAGCTTTTGGGTCTAAGGGCTCATTAGAGATGGTGGCGGAAGAACCAATATGGTCAACGGTGGCTCTCGGGTCTTCCAAGAAGATGTCAGGTGGCAACCAACCGTAAAATTGAAAGTCAATCTTTATATTAATCACGAGGCAAAACGGAAATGGAAAGAGGTTCACAGTTAGGGCATCCCCCTCAAGCGACGGAAATGCTAGGGTGTTCCCCGTAAGCGACGGAACATTAAAGAGGAAGGACACTGAGCCTGTGTTTGAACTGCGCAAAGGTACTTAGAACATTGGTACAATGACTGGTCGAAGTGCCGAACTCAGCTCAGTTCTAGACAGACGCTGCATAAACATTTGTTGAGTGCAGGAAACGAAGTGGAAAGGTGCCAAATCACGTCACATTGGGAAAGGATTTAAGCTCATTTACAATGGGAAGGAGAACACCAGAAATGGCATTGGAATAATATTAAATCATCTCCTTAGTAACAACGTTGTCGAGATAAGTAGAATCAATAATCGCATCATGTAGGTAAAACTCGCCTTAGATAAACAACCATGTCTTAATGTTGTATCGGTCTACGCGCCACAAGTGAATTGCCCAGTAATAGAAAAACAAGAATTTTGGGAGGAATTGAGGACTCATCTTGCAATTATACCCAAACGGAACAAAAAATTAAATGTAGGACCTAAATGGTCATGTAGGAGTGGCTTTGGATTTGGAGAACAAAATAAAGGAGAGACGATTCTTGAATTTGCAGCCTCCCATAACCTTGCAGTAGTGAACACGTTCTTTCAAAAGAAGGATAAACACCTTATAACTTATAAGAGTGGTGATTACAAGACGCAGATAGACTATATCCTGATAGACAAAAGAGATTTGGAACAAATTAAGGACTGTAAGGTTATTCCGGGAAAACCACTTACTTCCCAACATAGGCTTCTACTAACAGCCCGAAAACATATTAAGATAAAAAGACCAAAAATTGAAAAGATTAAATGGTATGAATTGAATAGTGAAGAAGGTAGTGTTGTGAAAAATTGTATAGTGGATTATTTATGCAAAACCCCATCTCAGGAAAACAGCCCAACAGTACTATGGTCAGGCTTGAGACATTTTGTGTCGCTACAGCGAAACGTGAGTTAGGTATTAGCAAAGGTGCCCTACATAATGCAAAGGATTCCATATAGTGGGACAACCACGCCAGGAACAGCGTAGCTGAAAAGAAACTCTTGTTTAGAATTTGGCAGAATACTGGTGTTGAGGAAGATAAAGAGAATTACAAACAGGCAAAGAAAGCTGCAAGGTAAACTATTGCAATTGAAAGAGAAAAATCTGATTTTGATTTCTACCAGCGTTTAGAATTAGCCACTAGCGATGATATATATATATATAAGGTAGCTAAGCGCAAATATAATGACTGCAAAGACTTTAAAACCCCAAAATACATTAAAAATAAAGAAGGCAATTTATTAACAAATGACAAGGACATTTGTGAAAGATGGCACGAGTATTATTATGATTTATTAAATAAAGAATTTCTCAGGCGACAAGAAGTGGAACTACCTATGACGCAAGGACCTATTAATAAAATCACAGAAGCGGAAGCTAGGAAAGCCATTTCTAAAATGAAGAATCATAAAGAAACGGGCCCAGATGAGATACCTGCTGAACTCGGGAAATCTCTTGAAGAGGATGGAGCTGTATGGCTATCAAGGTTATTCAATGACATCTTAGTTCACGAACAGATGCCAGATGCCTGGAGAAAGAGTACGTTGGCCCCCTTCTACAAAAACAAAGGAGATGTTCGATCTTGTGGAAACTTCCGTGGTAAAAAACTTACATCACACACACTCAAGATCTGGGAACGAGTCCTTTGTGAGCGTCTTCAAAATTTGTTAAAGTTAACGGATAATCAGTTTGGCTTCACTGCTGGAAAGGGAACCATTGACGCATTAATCTTGCGGCGGACATCAGAAAACGAAGATTGATGTTTTATGGACATGTTCAAAGACTTCCACCGACTAGGCTTACACACAAGATCATGACCTACGCAGAAAGACTGAAGAATATACCGTGGATTGAGCAAGTAAAATAGGATTTGGAGAAGACCCAAGTAAGAACAGTGGAAGTCTTTGACAGGAACCTATTCCGATGTAGGGTAAATGGATGGAATGTAACACCAGAGAATGACGCTCCAAAGAGACCAGGAACCAAGTGGACTGAGGAAAGGAAGATGGCCCACGGAGAGAGAATGAGAGCCATATGGAAGATCAGAAAGGCGAATCATAAAAGTACTGCGTGATCCATCTGGGTCCATTCGCACATAATAATACCTTGTTGGCATGCTGATTTATCTAACTTTACCAAGGTTCAAGATTTAAAATATGAAGCAAACAAAATTAAGAAAGCCACAGGAGATTTGATGAAATTGGATTCTGAAAACTAGCACACGTTTTCATTAAATGAAAAAGAAATGATCTATGGTTTTTGTGAATAATGTCATCCCCAACAAGATTATCACAGCACATAAGTTCAACATAAACCCAATGAAACAGGTAGAATTCTGCTTTCTAAAATGGAAACATCAATCATGCTGCATTCAAGAGAACGGTTTTCCTTGACTTCTTCCAATAAAACTTGGCTCAGTCAAACTTATTTCATTTACATATTTTATATATATGAAACCTGTTATTGCCAACACTGTTAGTGTGAAAAGTTATCACTTACTCGTCTTCTTCTGATGTGCTCTTGTCAAGATCACTATCATCATCAGAAGACTCAGGAGAGTCGTCCACATCATCGTCAAACATCGCATCACCTCTGCAACAAACAAGAACTATGCATTATATTTTGAACCAAGCTTTTACTATAAAATTAGCTCCTTTATATCATCTCACTTGAATGCAATTTTTCTGTTCCTGTCTCTTGAATGTTCTGCATTGTTATTATATAAACTTATGACAAAGTATGTTCTTAGATTTGAAAGTCATTAGAATGCATTTCTGTTTCAAGCATGCCCACAGGACAATGGGATATTTCTTTGTGACCATTAGAAACAGACATTGAGGAAGGAAAATTGAGGAGTTATGGGGTCCGCTAATTGATGATTTAATGAAGATGTTGTGCCGGTCGTTTGCGGCACAATGACCCACTCTTCTCCTCTTTTTTTTTTTTATTTTAATTTTTTTAACAAGTGTATATTCTGAAGTAAATAAGATACATGGCTGAGGGCCTGAACATAAGGAACAATACCTAATAAAACACTTATCACCTATCAGAGTAAGCCCCGGAGAGGATTAAAGAAGATATCATCATCATCGTCATCATTTATTGTACTTAGCAGGCCATTTAGGCCCATTGTAACGTTTATTAGTTAGTGCCCCATGTTGGTAGCGACAAATGTAACGTTCTCTTGCTTAGGCTGTGATGACAAGTGAAACGGTATTTACTTTGCTCCACGTTGAGCGTACAAATGTAATGGTTTCGCTAGCCCACACTGTTGGGTGAGAAATGTAACTGTTTACCTTTGCCTAAGCTATGTTGTTTTAATGGGCGCCAAGACCTCAATGCAATGTTGAAATCTAAATTTGTATTTAACAACGTCTAGCTCTGGCAGAACACCTTCAAGACTCTATTCACTCAGATCGTGGTATGATTTGATCATTAACCCAACAAACAATTGTATCAGGAGAAGGAATTGGTCTATATCTAATGCTACCTACTGAAAGCAAAGATTGCATTGTAAAAGAAATGAATTTATTATATAAAACAAGTATAGCAAAATTAATAATAATAATAAGTTTAAAATTTAAATTGGAGCGTTGTGATTTGAATATTACCGATAGAAAATTACGTGAAAACGGAGTCTGATAAATTGATTTTACTCTTATTTCCAAGCTATGAAGTTACTGAAATATGAAATATAAAACAAAGAAAATGAGAGATTGCGTATTTCTGCGTCATGTGCGCTTACCATTGGAAATTGCCAAAGCATCTCCCTCGTTCTTGATGATGCTGTGTGCTTCCCACAGTCTCCTGGACGTCGTCATCTCCGTCGAAATTTGATGATATCCTGGTAGATTATATAATTCTATGGTCCGTACCTCGGACCCAAACTCGCGTAAAACCGCACTGGTTACGTTTTACAAAAGTTCGTCGCTAACTCCACTGAACATCGGAGCGACACGCACTTGCGACCGTACACCGCAAGTTCTACACAGATAGTCCCGAACTCCACTGAACATCGGAGCGACACGCACTTGCACCCATACTCCTCAAGTATTTCACAGATAGTCCTCTTCCACGGAACATCGGAGCGATTCCCGCGTATATCCACACTCGGCAAGAACTACACCGATTGTTTACGTTTCACGGCGCGTCGAACGATATATCCACACGCCGGCTCCCCTACCATGGTACCGACATCTAGCTTACGTCGTCCTCCTTGATTGGCTGCACCCTCCGCGCTAGATCCCCACTCCTTCCTCATTACACTCCGCGGGAGGGAGAAGTCGATTTCCGTTTCAACAATTCGCCTTTTCTAGACCTTGCGACCCAGCCTTGCGCAATACTTCTCGACAGGAATCAGCTTGTACTTGAAATCCCAGTGAGTCATGTCTCTCAAATACCCTAACTGACAAAACTCCGTAAAATTCCGTAATCATATAATTTTCTATGATATCGTCGTTCGTAATAATTTGCTTGATAGCGTTTTCTAAGACATAGAAAACCTATCTGAATGCTAATAATTTTTATAAAATGCTCCGAAAATACCTTAATAATAATTATAATAAATTAATAATAATAATAAATTAACATGAAAAATTCTCTTGGCTGAACAATTTGCCGCGTAAATAAATATAGAATGGCTTCCTACTGACTTATGCCAGTTGCATAAAACCCCTCGAAAAACACGTTACATATTCGCCTCGGATCATCGGATGATTTACCGTGACGACGGTCCATTATCCGATTATCCCAGACACGTTAATAAACCCCATCCAAAATACATATTACATAAATGAAATCACCCTAAATTACAGATATATACACTCATAATTTTTCTTCACGCACTTTGCGTCAAAGTTTGTTGTCACTATGGATTGCACTTTGCAACCAGTCCAATGTTTTACGTATAGAATATTGTTCCACGGATATTTCCGCCTCTCAAATTTCTCTATGTTGGAGAAATAGACATAATTAATGTGTGAGCACTATGTATTTATGATGTCATATCACACGCATTTAAGGTGTTCTGATATATTTATATCACCATAGAACTTCCTAATTTCACTGGAGGTCCCCTCCTTATGGTGACATTTAATTCCACTTATCACTGAGCACACGATCACACTATTGTGGCAGCGCCTCGTGACCATAATACTTAATCTCTCTTTAAAGTAGATTAAATTAATATTGACTTCTGAAAAAAAAACAGTAAATGCGCATTACATATAACACCAAATATTTCTGTGCCGTACACCATATTCTACTTAATACTAGTTCTCAACACAGACCATTTCTCCTCACACAAATAATACCATTGTACAAATTATCTTAAATTACACACTTACAAATCTTACATGGCGAGGCCGTAAACAGAAATCACGTGTGCTGATATGTATGAGTTTCATGAAGGACTGTCTCGCATTCTGATGGCCCATCTTTTATCTCGTGGACGCCTTAAGCTAACAAGCCCTATTCAAGCGCTCCCCCATCTCTTGGAGATAAATGGGAACCCATCAGCGCTGCCAAAATGGCCTTGGTGCATCGAGACAATTTAGTGCTCAACAGCATCCGACAATCCCGTCATATTTCCCTGTACCTTAAAAACTCTCATTTACTTACATACTACCCCCCTGTGTGACTTCCGATACGCCTGCCTTAAGACCAGATCCTCCACGCACCAGATACTACACTTACTCATTTGATAGGCTGGCTCGCCAGCTAAACACACTCACTTTATGACACATATTTTCGTAGACTATGTATATTATACGTCCCATATAATCTGTTTCCCTCACTATTCTCCAGCACATATGCTGTTTTCCCAATACGTTTGGAAACTATAAATGCTACTGCATCACCTGCTTCCAACCTTGCAAGTGGCTCCCTTAAATGAACGTCATCACGTTGCTCTACCTAGCGTATTTCTCAGTGTCTGTAACGATGCCCTGTTGCTACTGTCCACACATGCTAACCCTACTTTCCTCTGGTGTTACACCTCTACTCGACACTCTATGACCTAAAAATGTCACTTCTGACTGACAGAATGACGACTTAAGACAGCTTCAAAGTGAACCCTGCCTGATCTAACTTCTGAAAAACTATATCTAAATGACGTAGATGCTCCTCAAAACTGCGTGAACTAATTACCATATCATCTATGTAAATGGTTACAAACTCTCCTGTGTCATCCCCTAATGCGATGTTTAAAGCCCTAATTAAAGCTGCTGAACTACTCTTTAACCCATAAGGTGTTCTACAAAATTGATAAAGGTTATATTTATGACTAAAAGCTGTAAATGGTCTATCTTCGTACATAAGTGGCACTTGCCAAAAACTGGAACTCAAATCTACACAAGTGAAATACTTCTTCCCCTCAAATGTTTGCATTAATTCCTCTATTGACATAGATTTCAGCTGATCTGAACTAATTCTACTGTTAACCAAACGAGCGTCTAAACAAATACGAACAGTGCCGTCGGTCTTGGGTACCGTTATCAAAGAATTAACATATGGACTGTTCGAGTGCTCAATAATCCCATCTTCAAGCATCTGGTTAATTTGTGCCTCAACTGCACTCTGATAAGCGAAAGGTACAGGATATCTATGTCCTGTGAATACTGACCTATCAATAACGTTCAATGAATGTGTATAGCAATTGGTCATACCAATGCGATCCTCAAAAACTCTCCTATTACACCATAACACATCATAGAGCCGAACACACTGTTCATCCTCTATATTTCCCTGAAATGCAGCCTCACGTAACGAGTCCTCTAGACTTCCGTTCGTAATCACACTGCCCACAAAACATGGAGAACCCCGCTCTACGGCTGGCGATATCTCATTTAAAGTACAAATCACACCTACAACACTACTTCTCTGAATTTGGTCATTGAACGCTACTTCTACTTCAGAATCTCCCCATTTAAATTTCAAACTCCCTACATCATAACATAAGTTACCAGACACTCTACTTAGCCACTCTGAACCCAAGATAACACTGAATACTAAATTTGGAATTACAAGGCAAATCTGCTTCTCTACATGATTATTAATTTTAATGTCTACTAAAACTTGCTTAGAAATTACTTTAGACCTCTTCCCAACAGCTGTGATAACAAAAGTGCTTTTAATTGGCATCTCCTCAAAATTTACTCCAGTTCCTTTCATTTTATCATAAAATGCACTACTTATGCAACTCTTCATACAACCACTATCAATTAAAACATCTGTGTACGCCTCGGACACGTTAAATTTAACTATGGGGCTCTTACTAACCACTTCCTGAATAATACCTTCATCATTTAGTTCATGTAATAATTCATTTCTCACATTTAGGTCACAGGGTTCCTGTATAATTGTATGGACAGGGCATGCTACAGACTGAGATTCTGACCTTACTTCGCAGCCTGGTTCGCGTTTAAAGAACCGCTACAGCTGGCCGTAGTACTAGTTACTACTGCACTGGTCTGGTTGTTCTGAGTTGTGTTGTCATTGTTTGGCTGTATATTACTACCACTAGGCTGTCCTCTTCCTTGACCCCTATTCTGGTTGTAATTATTGTCATTATAATTTCTCCCTTGATTTCCCCTGAAATCATTGTTTCTCCCTTGATTTCCCCTGTAATCATTGTTCCTCCCTTGATACTGATTACCATAGCCATTTCCTCTGTTCTGATATAGCTGATTATTATTATTTCTATTTTGAGCGTTGGCCCCTTCGCCACCGTTCCCTTGAACTTCTTGATGCCTGGCTTCATTAGGTCTATTATTATTATTACCCTGGTTCCGGTTGAAATTGTCCTCATAACCCCCTCTCCCTAGTGCCTCAAATGTGCTTAACAAATTTTCTACTTGTGATATAGTCTTTACATTCTGGATACAAGCAGCCTCCTTGATCCTATAGGGAAAGTGCCTAAGTAGCAACCTTACCACATCACTTTCCTCCTTCAAGCCATCCAGATATTTACACACTAATACCTGCCCTAAAAAGTATTCGGTCATGGTGGAGCTTCCTTTAGGGTTATATTTACCACACACTACTCCCTCACGATGCTGCGACTGAATAACCTCATTCCAGAACTTTTCACAGAATTTCATTTTAAAATCATTGATATCAGTAAACTTGTCTCTGTAGACAGCAAACCAATTCCTCGTTTCCCCCACAAACACTTGTTCTAAAATTTCAACTACCTGGCACCACTCAATAATACCATTTTCCAACCTCTCCCCGAATTTATTTTCTATAGTGTTCATGAACTCCATTGGGCACCCCTGTCGATTGCTGAACTTACCCAGTTCTACCTCCCTGTATGTGCTATTCACAAAAACTGGCCTATTCTGACTATTTTCTTGCCTGATCCTAGCTTTTAATTTTAATTCTAATTCTGCGATTTTCTCCTCAGCCTTCCTCTCAATACTGTTTACTGTTAATTTAATGTTTCCTTCTGATTCTTCTACTTTATCATATAGCTTTGCTTGTTTCTCCTCAATCTTGCTAATGCTTTCCCTATTACTCTCTCTTAAATCATTTACTTCTGCAACTACTTGTGAGTGGACTTTCTCAATTCTACCCCCCAGCTGTTCCTTAACCTCTTTAGTAGCTACCTGAATTTTGTCAATTTCTCCCCCCAATTGCTTTTTGACCTGCTGTGTTTCCAGTTGCACTAGTTCTTTTAAATTTTCAGCCTGTGTACTGATTCTAATTTCCAACTCCTCCTGTACTTTTCCTAATTTTCTGTCTACATCTGCAATAATCTCTTTAGCCTTTTCTTCCATCACCCCCCTGATCTCACCTCTAATCAGTTCGAATTTGTCACTCATTTCCCTACTGTTTTGTTCTAATTTAGCATTTAAAGTTTCATTACTCTCTCTATTTTCCCTACTGTTTTGTTCTAATTTTGCATTATTCTGTTCTAATTTTGCATTATTCTGTTCTAATTTTGCATTTAAAGCTTCTGTACTTTCTTTATTTTCCCTACTGTTTTGTTCTAATTTTGCATTATTCTGTTCTAATTTTGCATTTAGAGCATCTGTACTTTCTTTATTTTCCCTACTGTTTTGTTCTAATTTTGCATTATTCTGTTCTAATTTTGCATTTAAAGCATCACTACTAACTTTGTTCTGATACATGAACTCGAGAAGTAAAGTTTTTAATTCTGGTTGGCCGCCTACACTCCCTGTTTCAGTATCGGGATTTACCTCCGCTACCCCGGTACTACCATCACTCGACATACTGCTCGTATCATCATTCTCCAGTTGATGACCACTACGTAACCTCATCTGTCTTTCTTTCTCATCCCCCATAATGATATACACTGATAAAGACAAATAACCCCCAAAATACAGGCACAGAAATATATACCCTTCTCCTTCCACAAATGTTATTAGGTTTTCAGCCCCAAGTTGTCGGCGACAAATGTAACGTTTATTAGTTAGTGCCCCATGTTGGTAGCGACAAATGTAACGTTCTCTTGCTTAGGCTGTGATGACAAGTGAAACGGTATTTACTTTGCTCCACGTTGAGCGTACAAATGTAATGGTTTCGCTAGCCCACACTGTTGGGTGAGAAATGTAACTGTTTACCTTTGCCTAAGCTATGTTGTTTTAATGGGCGCCAAGACCTCAATGCAATGTTGAAATCTAAATTTGTATTTAACAACGTCTAGCTCTGGCAGAACACCTTCAAGACTCTATTCACTCAGATCGTGGTATGATTTGATCATTAACCCAACAAACAATTGTATCAGGAGAAGGAATTGGTCTATATCTAATGCTACCTACTGAAAGCAAAGATTGCATTGTAAAAGAAATGAATTTATTATATAAAACAAGTATAGCAAAATTAATAATAATAATAAGTTTAAAATTTAAATTGGAGCGTTGTGATTTGAATATTACCGATAGAAAATTACGTGAAAACGGAGTCTGATAAATTGATTTTACTCTTATTTCCAAGCTATGAAGTTACTGAAATATGAAATATAAAACAAAGAAAATGAGAGATTGCGTATTTCTGCGTCATGTGCGCTTACCATTGGAAATTGCCAAAGCATCTCCCTCGTTCTTGATGATGCTGTGTGCTTCCCACAGTCTCCTGGACGTCGTCATCTCCGTCGAAATTTGATGATATCCTGGTAGATTATATAATTCTATGGTCCGTACCTCGGACCCAAACTCGCGTAAAACCGCACTGGTTACGTTTTACAAAAGTTCGTCGCTAACTCCACTGAACATCGGAGCGACACGCACTTGCGACCGTACACCGCAAGTTCTACACAGATAGTCCCGAACTCCACTGAACATCGGAGCGACACGCACTTGCACCCATACTCCTCAAGTATTTCACAGATAGTCCTCTTCCACGGAACATCGGAGCGATTCCCGCGTATATCCACACTCGGCAAGAACTACACCGATTGTTTACGTTTCACGGCGCGTCGAACGATATATCCACACGCCGGCTCCCCTACCATGGTACCGACATCTAGCTTACGTCGTCCTCCTTGATTGGCTGCACCCTCCGCGCTAGATCCCCACTCCTTCCTCATTACACTCCGCGGGAGGGAGAAGTCGATTTCCGTTTCAACAATTCGCCTTTTCTAGACCTTGCGACCCAGCCTTGCGCAATACTTCTCGACAGGAATCAGCTTGTACTTGAAATCCCAGTGAGTCATGTCTCTCAAATACCCTAACTGACAAAACTCCGTAAAATTCCGTAATCATATAATTTTCTATGATATCGTCGTTCGTAATAATTTGCTTGATAGCGTTTTCTAAGACATAGAAAACCTATCTGAATGCTAATAATTTTTATAAAATGCTCCGAAAATACCTTAATAATAATTATAATAAATTAATAATAATAATAAATTAACATGAAAAATTCTCTTGGCTGAACAATTTGCCGCGTAAATAAATATAGAATGGCTTCCTACTGACTTATGCCAGTTGCATAAAACCCCTCGAAAAACACGTTACATATTGACAGAAAGCAAAGAGACATAACACACGCATCAAATATACAACATAGCAATCATTCCATTGTCGTCAACTATTTGATCAGTCCGATATTTTCCTTTACCTTTTTCTTTGATCTCGTAATTTAAGACAGGTAGGTTATCATCCTTCCGAGCCCGTGCTCAGTGATGGGGCTGCTATCTAAGGTGCTGAGCCACCCGGTTTGTTATCAAAGTGACTTTCTTCTAGGCGAGTTGCCTTCACCACGGCTTGTAACGTGTTTTTCGAGGGGTTTTTATGCAACTGGCATAAGTCAGTAGGAAGCCATTTTATATTTATTTACGCGGCAAATTGTTCAGCCAAGAGAATTTTTCATGTTAATTTATTATTATTATTAATTTATTATAATTATTATTAAGATATTTTCGGAGCATTTTATAAAAATTATAAGCATACAGATAGGTTTTCTATGTCTTAGAAAACGCTATCAAGCAAATTATTACGAACGACGATATCATAGAAAATTATCTGATTACGGAATTTTACGGAGTTTTGTCAGTTAGGGTATTTGAGAGAGATGAGTCACGGGGAATTCAAATACAAGCTTAATCTTGTCAGGAAGTATTACGCAAGGCTGGGTCGCATCGTCAAGAAAAGGCGAATATATGGAACGGAAATCAACTTCTTCATTCGCGCGCCGTGTGTAATGAACCAGAGGAGGGGAAGTAGCGGCGTGCTCAGCCAATCAGTGGAGACCACGTAAGCTGGAAGTCGGTACCATGGTGGGGGAGCCAATGTGTGCATATATCGTTCGGCGTGGCGTGGAACGAAAACAATCTGTATAGAATTTAACGAGTACGGTTGTACGCGGGAATCGCTCCGATGTTCCGTGGATTGGAGGACTAACTTTTGTAAAACTTAACCAGTGCGGTTGTACGAGTGTTTGGGTCCGAGGTACGGACCATAGAATTATCTAATCTACCAGAATCTCATCAAACATCGACGAAGATGACGACATCCAGGAGACTGTGGGAAGCTCACAGCATCATCCAGTACGAGGGAAAGGCTTCGGGCATTTCCAGTGGTAAGCGCTAATGACGCAGAAATACGCAATCTCTCATTTCTCTTGGTTTTATATTTCATATTTCAGTAACTTCATAGCTTGGGAATAAGAGTAAAATCAATAATTTATCAGACTCCGTTTTCACGTAATTTTCTATCGGTAATATTAAAATCGCAACGCTCCAATTTAAATTTTAAACTTATTATTATTATTAATTTTGCTATACTTGTTTTATATAATAAATTCATTTCTTTTACAATGCAATCTTTGCTTTCAGTAGGTAGCATTAGATATAGACCAATTCCTTCTCCTGATACAATTGTTTGTTGGGTTAATGATCAAATCATACCACGATCTGAGTGAATAGAGTCTTGAATGTGTTCTGCCAGAGCTAGACGTTGTTAAATACAAATTTAGATTTCAACATTGCGTTGAGGTCTTGGCGCCCATTAAAACAACATAGCTTAGGCAAAGGTAAACAGTTACATTTCTCACCCAACAGTTAGGGGCTAGCAAGACGTTTCAGGCTCATAGAGTCTCACCTACCCTTACCCATACCTATTGGTTCTGCTCCTATGCCGTTGTCCATCTGCTGGATCATCCACCTTTAGGGAAGATTTCTCATCCCAAGGACATAGGGTGCCCTTTTCCTAACCTTGCTCATCTGCCCTCAAAGAAGGTCATTTGCATGGTATTATACATACCATATTTACTCGGCTATGACCCCTCTTTTTCTCTAAATTTTTAGTTCTGAAATTGAGGGGGGTACTATAGAAGCAAACTTCGGAAAACTCATTATTTTGGGAAAGAGAGAGTAAAAATAAGCTATTTTATTTTGATAGTACATAGTACGATATTGTTACGGCTGTGAGTTTGTTTCATCGCTCGCCGCACGAGTCACAACTGGCCCAGGGCTGGGCTGCTCTGCCTCAGTGTTTTGCGTGCGCCTTATGCAACAAGACTACTAGGACAAAGGGATGGTCCAGAATATTAGTGACTCAGCCAGTGAAGGAAACCTCGAGAAGCCGTGAACCCTGGATGGGTCTAGAAGCATTTATTGAGTCACCGGCCTGCTATATAAGAGCGACCTGTCAAGCAGTTGTTGTTGTGTTTTTAGAGCTAGTGCGAGCGTTTATCCTGAGCGACAGAAGTGTGGGGACTTGCGAAACCCCTAGTGAAGCCGATTCTCTTGACAGCGGGGGAGTGAGAAGCATACAGGGGACTGCCTGTGTTTTGGGCGAGCGTGATTTCACTGAGCGACAGACGTATTGTGGCGAAGTGCCGTGCGAGTTACGAAATCCAGTGACATTGTTTCCCAGCTTGTGAACAGCGAAGCAGCGTGTAGCAAGCTATCGTAAGTAACTGTAGTTTGTGTACATGAGGAAGAGGTGCAGGTAGTTTCTGTCAAGGCCACCTGACTTATTAGGACGGATTAACTTCTGTGGTTTGTTGACAAGTGAAAGGGGGCAAGAGCTCTCCATAAGGAAGGGACTTGAGGAAACTGGAGTAAGGCTCTAATTGCTTGTATTTGCTGTTGAGTGGTGTATTTTCTGGCCGCAATAAAGTTAATTATTTCATTTAAAGGAACAATCTGTGTTGTGCTTCAACCCACCGTAATCCAGTAAACAAAAGTGCCACTAGGGGGGTGGCACGTAACAATATATTTAATAAAAATAAACGCGGTTTACATCTTCTATCCCCCAATGACTTTCACTACTATCCCTTGCTAAGCAAAAATCTTAGTATCAAAGAAATAGAATGGAATGGACAAAGTATCAGACAAAGAAATGCAAACTTTATTTTTATTTGAATATAGGGAGGGAGAATGCATCAATTAGGGAACGAGTGATGATGCTGAACGATCACATCTCACTAACATTTGTAAACACAACCGAGTACGTATTATTCACATGTTTCTCATTAATATACCAATAACGTGTCACACAAACGCCAGCAGTTCTTGCAACAAATGAAATGTATTTCAAATAAAACTGAGAAGAAGGCTGCTGCGATAGAACACCATTTCCAAGGGCACTACACCTTTGTATACAAAACAAAAGAATGCAGGCAAGATATGAAACCGTAACTTTCATTGGCCGGATTTTAAACTTGGCGCTTCTACAGGGTCTTTCATATAAAGTAGGAATGGCGAGCGGAGGTTTTGTCATTCGTTACTGCAGCCGGCTTGGCCGAGCTTGTGGCGCGCCACGGCCCCCTGTTGTAGTATTGAAAGCGCGCACATAGTCCAACTTCACCTTGCAATAAGTGTGCAGGTGTTATCAGTCGCCAGTCTGAACCTCAACTGCTATCAAGGTCAGACAGTTATCATTGCAACATCGTATTTTTGTATGTAAAACTTATTTTTAGTACGAGTCGGCTCGGCGGGTACGTGATGCATTTGTTCAGCAATTTCCTGATGAAGTGCCTCCTTCACTAGCACAGATTCACATAATTGTAAATAACTTTGACACTACTGGCTCAGTGCTCAATAAAAAAGCACAAAATAAAAAATCAGAATCATCACAGCAGCAGAACTCTCTCGCGTCAGCCAAAATGTGGTTACCAGATACAATGCCTGTATAACCCAGGAAGGACGACACTTCCAGCAACTTTTATAAGGTAATATTTCATAGAGGACTGCACACACGCTTAAAGCAGGGGGCCACGGCACGCCACTAGCCCGGCCAAGGCCACTAGAGCAGCGGTTAACAAAGCCGCCGCTCACCGTTCTTACTTTATATGAAAGACCCTGTACTCGGCCAATAGTGTGGCATCTTCTATTGGACATCGGGTGAAGCCTATTGGCTACACAATTTGATATCCTGCCCAATCGCGTACATGTACGCAAAATGGCGGTCATTATCGTCTGAATAACAAAAATAATGTAACAAGAAAAATATTTTTGTCATAAATTTCATGAATTTCTGTTATAATTTAAAAATGTTTAAGAATTTGTCAATTTCCAAGAATGATGTATTTTGTCTCAATAATTAAGGAGGGGTACTATAAGCGATTTCCAAGAATTTTGTATTTTGGCTCTCAAAAATTAAGTAGTAGCCTCTTGCATGTCATTTGCCAACAAAGTAAGATATCAGCAAAGGCTAGGCATGGGATCCTAAGGTTGTCTGCTTTGATCCCCATCCTTAATTCGGTGTTAGCTGGTAGGGATCTCATCCACTCTCTAATGATCTTTTCCAGGACACAATTAAATAATATGCATGAGATGCCGGCTCCTTACCTCACCCGTTATAATGGCGAAATTCTCTGAGAGCTGTCCTCTAAACTTTACTTTGGCTGTGGTGTTGTGCAGGGTGGCTTTCACAAGCCAAGTCTCTGAGTCCTAGTTCTCTTAAGGTGTTGAAGGAAGTAATTCTGTCCACAGAGTCATATGCTTTCTGGAAGTGGACAAAGATAACTACCCATTGTCTGGCTCTTTTCTTGCTGTATTGAAGGATGGTCTTTAGGTTTTGTACCTGTTCGGCACAGGACCTCGATGCACTGAACCCTGCTTGATATTCTCCTAACTCATTATCCAGCTGTCTCGTTACATACCGTTCCAGAATCTTGGAAAATATCTTATAGGTGACAGCAAGGAGTGATATTCCTCTGTAGTTGCTGGGGTCTGTTTTGCTTCCCTTCTTGTGTATCGGATGGATAATGGCTGATGTCCAATCATCTGGGAGCCTCTCACTGGCCCATATGTAATAATTTACCCTATTTACTCGCCTATCACACCCCCTTTTTTCCCCCCGAATTTTGGCGTCAAAAATAGAGGGGGGGGGGTTATAATAGGTGAAAATGTCCCTTGATATAGGTAAGGATGGCGTGGTATAAAGGCACAAAAAGGAGCACCTAGCGTCCTTAAATCAACACACAAAATAGTTATTGTAACCTAAACTTTATTTACGATAAAAGTTATAATAGCCCATATAAATAGCCACTGCCTTGCATCATTACAGCTAACTGGCGACAGGACTAAGACAGCCCTGCTGCCGCACAGCCGTGCGTGTGTTGTGTTCAAGGTTATGCAGTGTTGCCACGTTGCGCGGCACCTGAAATACGAAAGATTTGTTTCTAATACCGACTTTTATAAAGTCATTGGCACAGTGACGTTCTTCTCCGCAAACTTTAGTCCATTCCGGTGCATAAAGCGTTCTGCCCAACCTCTAGTAGCTTTAAATTCATTCCCTGCAATGCCAAGACTTCTCGCAATTTCCGGTGCTTTAAACTCCAACATTTCGCGATTTACAGCGTGGCCATTGTCTCTTGTTTCTCGAACCCACTCCAGAACTTTTATGTCCACATTTTTATACTTTCCTTTCTTCACACCGCGGAAGGACTTAGAAGTTTTCTTGGTTCCCAATAATTTTTCCTTTTGGTTGCGCCAATACCGAATCATACACGGCTACACTTCGTATTTACGACTCGACGCTTTCCCCTCCATTTTCTGCAGCAAATTCTAGCACTTCCAACTTGTTCTCTTGCTCATCTTCAGTCCTGCTTGTGTAGTGCGCACTTCTTAATTATACACTACACTCGGCAGCGCGACCCGTTACTCGTAAGCTGGAGGGTAGGGGATTATGTCGTAACAACGCACCGGTGGTGCAGGCAGAAGCGTGGGTTTTACCGTTAGCTGGAATGTTGTAGGCCTATTTGCTATATTTTTCTGATTATTTCTCCTTCCCAATTCCTTTTTATTTTACAATTTTTCCCCCCCCAATAATAGTAGAAAATTAAGGGGGGGGGGGTTATAGGTGGGGGGGGGGGGGTCTTATAGGCGAGTAAATACGGTATTTATTTACCTCATGTATTTCTTTTTTCATGGTTAGGGAATAACCCATCACAATTAGGTACAATCGTGTTGACCGACTAAAAAACATCAAACTAGGTTTACTAAGGCAACAGTGAGAAATGGCTTCAAACACCAGAATTGTACCACAATTTTGCTGATGTGCACGAATGCAAGTAGCCACGTGTTCGAGTGGATTCCTTGTGCCATAGAGTGAACGAGGTTATAGAGTGAAACATGATGTAATCAAAAGTGAAAATTTGTGTTAAAGCTATTCAATCTATTAATCACAGTAGCAACTTCATCAAACTGTACTAGTGAGAAAAATAATAAATTCAGTGAATTAGTGGAAAAATTGAGATTACTTTGAAGAAGATGGAAATGTGAAACAGTGTCTATCCTACAGCCATTTCACAGTGTCTTATTAACAATTGATATTGCAACTTTTCGGTTAATCAAAGCAATATACAGTAATCCCAATTATAGGGAAATCCAAAAAATGAAAAACACCTGGAAAAAATTACATGAGATTAAAAAAGTATTTGTTACAGATTACCAGAAGGGGAGAAACTATAGTATGACATGTTGCGCTTGTTAACTGAACATTTCAGATGCAAAAGTTCAAATCTACGAGGGTAATTCCAAAAGTAAGGTCCGATTCGCTGTAAATATTTGAAAGCGGCGCCAAGGGTAAAACACTCCCGGCATGCCTTGCGCAGAAAAAGCCGCCAGTAGCGTTGTTACTGTTGCTGTGTGCTGTTGATAGTGTCAGTTCACAATGTTTAAGACAATTAATCAGCCCGCCGATTGTGAAGTAAGGGCAGTGATACGGTTTCTGTCTGCAAGAAACATTTCTGTGGCAGAAATTCATCGGCAGATTACTGAAGTGTACGATCCTAACATAATGAGTGACAGTAAATTGGGCAAGTGGGTGCAAGCCTTTAATGAAGGATGGGAAAATGTGCACCATGAACCCCGCTCTGGCAGACCATCAGTGATTTCAGACGAGTTGGTTCATGCGGTTGACGACAAAATTCGTGAAGATCGACGATTCACTATTTCAGGGACAACGATCAATAAAGCCGCCTACACCGCTACCCTGACTAAACTTCGACGTGCAATCCAGAATAAGCGACGTGGTCTTTTGTCGTCTGGAGTGTTGTTGTTGCATGACAATGCAACCCCATACTGCGAATGACACCCAACTCTAATCAAGAAATTTGGATGGGAACAGATGGACCACCCACCGTACAGTCCAGACTTGGCGCCAAGTGATTTCCACCTGTTCCGTTACCTAAAGGAGTTTCTTGGCGGCAAGCGCTTTGACACAGATGATGAAGTGAAAGAAGCTTTTAAAGACTGGTTAGCTTCGCAGGCGGCCGAGTTCTATGACTTAGGCATTCAAAAGCTTGTGGAACAATGTGACAAATGTGTAGATAAGTATGGAAATTATGTAGAAAAATAGAGAAAGACGTAAGGAATGTCAATAAAACAATTGTTTTGGAAACAATTTTGATTTTGGATGTTGTTTTTTTTTAACCAGACCTTAGTTTTGGAATAGCCCTCGTACAAGGCACTACTAAATCCCACAATTACAAATAGTTGATTATCTTCTAAAATATTTATAGTTTAATTTTTATTGTTTAAGTTTAGTTCTTTTAATATTTGTGACTATTACCTTATATTGCGGAAAAGTATAGGACCCCTATAACTCTCCTGATATCGCGCCAAGAGTTGGCTGTTGGGTTTGAACTGGAGATGTCTCCCCGCTCACTGCGTTTCGCACACTCCAAAAACATTAAGTTAGTCACTACTTGCTTCACCCACTCAGCACATTCCTTCATTCACTGGCTGGGCCGATAACCTAGATGTTAGGCCCCTTAAAACAACAATTATCATCATCATCATCATTCACTGGCAGCGTGTCGTATGCTGCGATAACAACGATTGGCATGCAGGAAGCCGTTATATTTAGTTCTGGAATAGGCGAACCGCGTATGCGTACTCCCAAGAACCCCGCACCCCGTCACAGCGTGTTGAACTGCCATCTCCTGACGCGATGACATCAATATACGTCAATTTTAAGTCACCTTCATCGCATTATTATCCTCATTTAACTATATTTAACTATATCTACCCTATATCTACTTTTGATTTTCATTTAAACTTCATGTAAGTATTTCTGATTTTTTCGGTCTTAGTTTCTTAATTGTTACGAACGTATGACTTGTAATTCTTCTCTAGTATAACTTTCAAAACTTTGGGCTCAATGGAAAGTTATATGTGACTTTATACTTATACTCTTATACAGTATAGTTCCTATTAAAGAGGAAAATCTACAGTCAAACTTCCACAACATCTGTTGTGGTAAGTATCAATTATTATTATAAATGCAGACACACCCTGAGTAGCTGGACAACTTCTATATGAGGTAAGACGCAGCACTTCCTCTTTATTATTTCAGGAGAATTACAAGTGATTCCGCTTTTGTAATAAAGAAATTCTAATACTTTAATAATTTCATAAACGGACTTAACTTGCAATTGACATTCCCTCGTCATCTTCCTGAGTGACATGAAATAACTTGTAGTAATCATTTTTGGCTGCGTTATCACACTTATGTTATCACTTTATTTACCATATTTACTCGGCTAATTTTCGAGTGCCAAAATACAAAATTCTTGGAAATCGCTTATAGTACCTCCTCTTTAATTATTGCGAGTCAAAATACAACATTCTTGGAAATTGTCGAATTCTAAAAAAATAAATACAATTGAGGCAGTGAGTGAGAGAGGGGGCTATGCCGAGATTTTGTCAAAATTGAGTTTTTGGTCCCATTGTGTAGGGTATACATTAATCTTTCAGTGTGCATAATATCAAAGACATCCGCAGGCTCCTGCCCTTGTTTTGTGAAGAATGTAATTTCTGTGAATCACGTTTATGCTGCGAGAGAGCAACCGCAAAATTCCAAATATCTCAGTTCCATCCAACTCTGGCATATTATATTATATTATTATTATTATCTCACTCACTGGCGGCTTCGGTGGCGTAGTCGGTAGCATGCTGAGCTTCTATGCCCAAGATAGCGGGTTCAAACCCGGCCGAAGCCGTCGGATTTTTTAAGAGCGTTAAAAATCCCTCAGTATGCCTTCCTTCGGAGGGGAAGTAAAGCCGGCGGTCCCATGTCATAGATTTATGGCATGTTAAAGATCCTTCCACTAATTGCACCTGTGTGAAGCTAAATTGGATAGGTTAAGAATGTAAACAACGCTCTTAGGTTTCTACGTTCGTTGCCAAGCGCCGACTGCGGTGGCGTCTAGTAGCTAAGTTCTGAATTAGACCTAGTAGTCGTTGACGGTGGCGCTTGGCGGCAAAAGTAGGAACTATTTGAAAAATTATAAGTTGCAGTACTTAAAATTAAAAAACAGATACACACACTAATACAGTCATCACAATTAACACCGGTTATCAGACAGATTCTACACACACCCAAAGTACACGGGGCTACATGACCGCGTTGTCGCAGCCCCTAAACTTAAGAACCAACCAACCTATCTCACTCACTGCCTCAATTACAACAGAAATTCATTCTCTTTTATGACAAAAATATTTTTCTTCTTAAATTAGTTTGTTATTCATACGATATGACCGCCATTTTGCTTACATGTACCGCGTACAAGATTGGGCAGGATTATCTAATGGTGTAGCCAATAGGCTTCACCCGATATCCAATAGAAGCTGCCACACTATTGGCCGAATAGAAGGGCCATCCGCCATTGTAAGTTATGGTTTCATATCTTGCCTGCATTCTTCTGTTTAGTATTCTTTACATTGCGATTCGATTGTGTTTACGACAGTCTTCTTAGTTTTAATTTAAACACATTTCATTTGTTGCAAAAACCGTTGGCGTTTGTGTGACTAGTTATTGGTATATTAATGTGAAATATGTGAATAATATGTACTCGGTTGTGTTTACAAATGTTAGTGAGATGTGATCTTTCAGAATCATCAGACATTCACTAATTGATGCATTCTCCCCTCCCTGTGTTCAAATAAAAATAAAGTTTGCATTTCCATGTCTGATACTTTGTCCATTCCATTCTATTTCTTTGATACTAAGATATTTGCTTAGCAAGGGATAGTAGTGAAGTCTTTGGGGGGTAGCCGGGAATAGTGGTGGATAAGTGAGGTTATGGCAGTCTCATAATGGGCTGATTAAAGATGTAAACTTAGTTTATTTTGATTAAATATATCGTACTATGTAGCATCAAAATAAAATGGCTTATTTTTACCCTCTCCCTTTCCAAAAATAAAGGAATTTTGCGAAGTTCTCATCTAAAGTACCCCCCTCAATTTCGGAACTAAAAATTTAGAAAAAAAATACGGTATATTTTGTGTTCTGATGTTCCTTCATTATCACATGAAGAAGAGCAACTCATTGCTCCAAGCGAAGAATCTCCGCTATTGCGAGAAATATTAGCAGCTGCCAAAAATTCCGTTTTCGGGCAACAGAGAACTCAAAGTGATCCCAGCACAGTTGACTCCCTATAGCTATTTTAAACTCCCCCCCCCCCCCCCAATTTTTGGAATTTCTTGCTGAAGAATATAACAATTAATCGAATTACGCCCTGTTTGTAAGCCCAGGGAAATGTCGAGAATCGGTGACTGGAAGGACACCACTGCAGATGAAATGGAAACGTTCTTAGGCATAGTGTTTCTTATGAGGTTATTTTTGTATTCATGTATTTTGTACTGAAGCATGAAAGAAAAGTGATTACGCTGATTTATAAATTTACATATTCACTTTGTATTCTAACCAAGACAATATGGCATGCTGAACACGTGCCATTTGTATGTTTAGCGATTTATTTATTTTTACTTTGGTTTAAATTCACTAAAATTCTTTATTGTTTAGTATTTTCACATACCTTGGCTAAACTTTCATTTTTGGCATGGCACTAAAGTATATATTTCGAGACGTGTTACAGCCGAGTGTTCACATCTATACTCACAAGCAGTTTCACTTCAGAAAGGAAGCCATCTTGTCAGCCACACCATTCGCTTGCATCATGGTTTCTTCTCATTGGCTGTTTGGCACTCTCGTGATCTCGTAGGTCACCATCATCATGCTCCAAGAGCATTCTACATGATGCCAACCGTCAAACTGTTTATATGACACAAGACATCCTGCATTCAGCATACACTCATCACTTGACTCAACACTAGTCACTCTTCCCCAGCAACTGGGAACTCTGCTTCATCAGGCCACAACTGTCGGCCATGCCTCGTCTAGGCTAAAAACTAAACCAACGGCAATCAAGCCGCGTCATATGATATTAGCAACTTAGCTTTTACTACACCTCCTGGTGAGGTAGTTTTACTTCACATTTCAACGATACCTCGGCAGTTGATCTGCTGGCCTTATAGTACACTATTTTGCAAAACTTCAAGATGATCTTCAGCAAGAAACAACAAGAGAAGTAAAGCTGTCAACTCCACTTCATGGAACTTTTAAAAGTAATTCATCATAAATTAAAGCCAATTTATCACTTTATTCTCTGGTCTCTTTTACAGGCCACACATAATTGTTTGAGATGTTTGCATTTCCAAAGACAGCGATTTTCAACTGCACAAGGCAAAAACCCGAGGGTGAGCTTATGTAACTGAATAAATTTGGTTACAACATTTGCTGTTTTCTTTGTTCAAGAAATTTTCCTATTGTAATGGAACAAATCTGACACAAAACATCCGTCAACTTGGCTAATTTGCAAAGATATATGAGGATTTTTATAAGGCTCGCCGTCTGTCAGATCTCAACGTGAATATAATTTTGTTCTTTTAATACTTCACACAGCCATCTATACCCCATCCGCAGAGTCTGCAAAGTAGATTGGTGCATGTAATCATACGGAGGAAATGAGAGGGTGATTGTGATGGGCGGAGCCAGGCAGCTGAAGAACAAAGGGAGTTGGGCGTCTTGCTCACGCTACGGTTACCAGGTCACGCAGTTAAATTTTGTTACACAATTATCACTTACAGCAAGATAGGTGTGTCAACTTATCAACACTTCTTTATAGGTCGATATTTAGTTAAATGATAGTTACCGTACTGTTTTTAAACCTTAAATTATTAGCATCTGTTTTTGACAATTTCTTTTGAAAAAGCAAACTCAACATTTAGGAAAATTGAGACACACTTTTTTCTTAGTTGAAATATTTGCATCCTTGGTCCATCTTTTGCTCACTCTTTTGTATGCACACATAAACAACTGTATGAAGTATTTATTTGGTTAAACAACATTATCATGATAAATTTTATCTCTTTTTTTTTTTTTTGACTGGCTTCAGGCAACATTTGTAAGGTTCCATTATTGATGCATTTAAACATTCAGAACAAGAACAAGACACCAATAATCTTATTCCATCTTAAATGATGTTCAAGGAAGCTGCATAATCAAAAGGATTCACAGACTGAAAAATAATTTTTCACTAAAAATCTATTAATGTACATGACGTACGAACATCAATGTCTTTGTATAGAAGAAAAAAATATCCAAACAAAAACATTTTGTCAGTAAGTTATCCAGGAAACAACACTACAAATGAGAATTTGGATTTTTATAAAATAGTCACTAAGTTTAAAGAACACAAGCATCATAATATATACCGGGTGAGTTAGCCGAGGTCGTTACGGCATGACTGCTGGCAGTCGCTCACATCCGGGAGGCGAGGAGGTTCGAATCCCCCCGCTGGCAACCTTGAAGATGGTCTTCTGTGGTTTCCCATCTTCCTTCCAGGCAAATGCCGGGGTTGGCCCCTAACTATAGGCCATAGCCGCTACCTTCCAACTCCTCGAACTTCCATTCCCACTTTCCTCCCCAACTGTACTTGTAGCTCACCCATTGGGTGTCCGTCTCGAAGTAGCTACAAAACTGGCAAGCCGAACATGTCCTCGGACACTCCCGGCACTAACAGCCATACGTTAAAAATAAAAAATCATAATATATGTTGTGGCGCTTATTTGGGCAACGTTAGAGGTGGCGCGGGGTCATATTGACCCCTGCCAATTATTTATCAGTATTCATCATCATCTTGAACAGTTTCCGACCGCTGGTCGGGTCTGCTTGGAACGTAAGCCTCTCCATCGTTTCCTGTCCATCCACCATCTCTCATCTTTCACTGTGTCCAAGCACACTCCTCTTTCCTCCACACTCTTCTTAACTCCTTTTGTCCATCTGTCCCTTGGCCTCCTTCCCTTCATTTCCATTCCAAACATCTTCTTCGGTATCCTCTCCTCTCGCATCCTCCTCACATGTCCATACCATTGTAGCCTAGATCGCTCTATTCTATTTTGCAATGGTTCCTCTCTTACCATCTCTCTGACTCTCTCATTCCTTACTCTGTCCATTCTTGTCACTCCTACCCTACTCCTCTGGAACTTCATCTCCACTGCTCGTATTTTATTCTTGTCCCTTTCCTTCATCACCCATGTTTCTGAACCATATGTCAAAATTGGCATAAAGTAGGTCTTATAGATGATTCCTTTACATTTTTGTGGTACATCTTTATTCCATATCATCCCCCTAACACTCTTGAAAAATCCATCTGCGCACCTTCCCCTTTCATTTATTTCCATCCTATTGCCTCCCATTTCTTCAATTATGCTTCCCAAGTACTTGAAGCATTCTACTTTCTGCAACTGGTGTCCTCCAAGTGTTATGCCCATATCCAGTCTGTTCTTCCTCCTTGTTGTGATGACCACTTCACTCTTTTGTGCTGAGAACTTCATCCCATATGATAACACTACCTTCTCCCACTCATCTAATTGCTCTTGTACTTCTTCCTCATCCTCTCCCCATACCAGAAGATCATCAGCAAACAACATTGCCTTCATTTTCCTTTCCCCAATGCTATTTACCACTTTTCGTATGATTTCATCGATCACCACTATAAATAACAGGGGTGAGAGGGCACTTCCCTGTTTCAGACCACTCTCCAGTTGAAACCATTCCGTTCTCTCCCTTCCCACCTTTACACAGCTTTTGCTTCCCTCGTACATTGCTTTCAATCTTGCCACTCTCTCCTTGTTCACTGCTTTTGCTCTCATTGCTTCCCATACCTTGTTTCTATTAACACTATCATATGCTTTCTCAATATCTAAGAAGGTCATCAACAGATCTTTCCCATATTCATAATGGTGTTCTTGTAGCTGTCTTACAGCAAAGATGAGGTCAACTGTTGACCTTCCTGGCCTGAATCCATACTGTTCTTCCCTCAGCCCATCTTCAACTTCTGTCCAAATTCTTCTCTCCAGTACCCTCTCAAATATTTTGGCGCAGTGGCACATGAGTGTAATTCCCCTGTAGTTCTTGCATTCCTTCCTACTTCCCTTTTTAAATATGGGTATTATTATCCCTCTTTTCCAGTCCTCTGGTATTTTCTTCTCTCTCCATATCACTTTCATTACTCGAAAGAGCCACTGTGTTCCCATCACCCCTGCTGCTCTCACCATCTCCACACTCACTTCGTCTATTCCTGGTGCCTTTCCCCCTTTCTTCTTCTTTAATGCTTCCTCCACTTCTTTCCATGTCAATTCCTTCTCTGAAATGTCTTGATCACTGTCTGTTTCTTCCTCCACAATGTCCACTACGCTGGTTTTAGGAGTTCCTTGAAGTATTCTCTCCAGATAACCTTTTCTTCTTCCATATTTTCAACCTCCTTTCCATTCCTGTCCACCATTCTGACATTTTCCCCTGTATCTCTTCTCTTTGCCTTTATCATTCCATACAACACTTTCTTACTGCCATCACAGTCCTCCTCCATTTCTGTCCATTTCTCCAACCATTTCTTTTTCTCTTCCTTCACTACTTCTCCTGCTTCTTTCTTCCGCTCTTGGTATTCTTCTCTTGTTCTGTCTGTCCTCTGTTGGAACCATTTCTTGAATGCTTAATTTTATTTTTCACTTCCTCCTTAGTTCTGGGGTTCCACCATGGTGTTTCCTTCCACCTTTTCTTTCCACTAGTTCTGCCACACAAGACTACCGCTGCTTCTACTAACACGTCCCTGAACCTATTCCATTCTTCTTCACCTGTTCTCGGATCATCCTTCGGTAATTTGTTCCTCACTAATATCTGGAACTTCTCCTTATTTCCATCCTCCTTCAGCTTCCATGTCCTTATTCTTCTTTCTTGGTTCTCAGTTCTCCTCTTTTCCTTCAGTCCTCTCACCTTTGCGACCAGCAGTCGGTGGTCACTGTCCAGGGCTTCTGAAGGTATTACCCTTATATCCGTGATACTCTTCTTTGTCTCCTTCCCGCATAGAATGTAGTCCACCACTGATTTCCTAGTCAATCAGTATTAACGACAATTATTTCGTTTATGCTATTGATATGGCATGAAACCATTCACTGAACTAATGAGCAAGTACATTTGTCTAAAATGAAAGTCATGCACATATTATAAACCACTATTTACACTATAATAGAAATGGTGCGGATCTGACAGGAAATCATCTATTTTTACGAAATATCTCATAATTCTTACTTCAGTTTGCCTATTAACAATATCAAAATCAATGATTAGACAAGTTTCAGATAATGTAGGATTCTAGTTTTTAACCAATGACACATTTTAGAGAAATCTCTTGTTGTATTGTGGTTGTATTGTGCTCCATTTTGTAACTGTCTTTTCTAGTTAGGGTACACATCTGCTTAGAATGAGGTATATCATCGTCATATTCTTCTTTGTCTGCACTCTGCTCAGTATCACCTAAAGATTCTGCTATTTCTACTTCATCTTCACTATCACTGTTTTCACCTCCTAATATGTCTTCCTCTTCGATGTCTTGCAGAAGAGATAACACCATGGATTCTTGCTCTTCGTAGCTTGGACGATTCATAATATTTTATTTTAACACATAACTACAATCAATTCTATTTCGCGATCAGACAGCTACATTCTCATGGAGTACACGTAAGACTACAACAGCTATTTACTCTGCCAGCGGTACTGGTGGCACGGGGTCTTTCAGAACACATTGCAACATGGCTCTATAAAAATACATTTGTCTCGGCCCTCATCCCTTCCACTAATAGGCTACTGCCCTCAGACAATAGATAAGGCATGTGGGGAAAGGAATGTGGCAGGTTTGGTCTGTGTGTAGTAAAATGTAGAAACCCCAGCTTAACGAAACTGCGTGGGGTCACAAAGTCCCCCGCGCCACCTCTCCTGGGTTAATAGGACATCAAATTACAAAATCGATAGAAAATTAATCTACCTTTGGAATTTCCAGTGTGTTAACACGTTCACTGTGTAATAGTCGAGCATGACATATCCACCAAATTGAGCGAGATATTTGCGTAGAACTCTTTAAAAGTCATAATAATTGGAGTTTTCAACATCCGTAAGACGAGTTCAACCGAGCTTACCCTACTCACAGACCTGGTGGTTGAAATCGAGAGGTAATACTGTTCGTCGGGCGGGTTACGCACCAGGCGCGTGGGTGAATTATTGTGCATTGTTTACCACGGATAACAAACAGACGGACAAAGTATGATTCCAAAGAAATCTGTATTCAAATTTACATTTCTCAATTATAGAATTTGACAAAGAAAACTGAAACCCTTTGGCGAACGCAAGTGATTAATAAACCGCATTTCCTCGCATAATTGTTGCATATTTTCAGCCAAAAATTTGTGGAAGAATAGCAGGGTGCGACGAGTATGCAAAGAATAGTGAAGTTCAGAGAAGAGAAAGCACCATATTTTTTTAAAATATACTGTATCGTTATTTGCTGCACACTTGTGCACTTTCTTAATATTATTTGCTTAATTTGTAATCCCATGTATTTCACTTTCATCAAGATTGCCGTATAATTCTTGTATTTTCTCATTACGAACACCATGCACAGGTCTCTGTAGTGATGTTTCCGTGGAAGTATTTGATGCTACACTGGCGCGGGATGTCTCTTGTGCAAGGTTCCGCTAAGTGACGATGCTGGCTGCTAGCGTTCACGTGGTCATAGGCCGTAGGCACAGAGACGAGACTACTTTCTTCTGACAAGGTCACGCCAGATTATAAGCACGCTGGTGCAGCCAATTAATGCATAAATAGAAATGGCTGTGATCATGCCAACCACCTGCACAGCGTACTTTATAGCTTGTAAGCACAGACTCTTTTTTTCTGACAAGGTCACACCAGGTTATAAGCTCACAGCAGCATGTGCAACCGACCAGCACACAAATACGAATGCGCTTAGTGACGATGCTGGCCACTTGTGTCGCGTGGTCATAGGCCACAGGCACAGAGACATGACTACTTTCTTCTGACAAGGTCACGCCGGATTATAAGCTCGCGGCAGAGTGTGCAATCAATTGGCGTATGAATATGAATGTACTGTGAATGTGCTGACCGCTCGCATAGCGTGCTCAATAGCTTGCTGGCACAGACTCTTTTCTTCTAAGGTTATAAGCTCGCAGCAGCCTGTGCACCCGATCAGCCCACGAATATGCATGTGCTATGTGACAATTATGCGAAGAAATTTCATAAACCAATTTTTTGTATATGAAAAGAAGGGTGCGACGATTATGCGAGGAAAAACGTACAAAAGTAAACACTTATAGCTAACCCTGGTGACAGATTAATGTAACTACCATCAGTCTTTCATTAGTAAACAGAGGGAATTACAATAATGTAACACTGAATGAAAAAAGGTGAATGACTGTCCAGAAGTCAAACTTGTGTCCTAAAATTTTCAGTTATACCCATGATATTCCCTAAAGCAAGGCGTTGGGCAGAAACCCGGGAAGCCCGGGCAATTTGAAAAAATGGAGTCCTTCCTCTTGTACTTTTCGCTGCAATGTCTGCAGTGTTTTCCTTCCTTGTTGTTCGGGGCTTAAGGCAAGTACTCAGGCAAGTGAAGAGCATAACGTTGTTTATTTTCTGGTGGTTCTGATAGTAAGTTCGAACCTATCTCCAAGTGAAAATCATGGAGTTCAAATTTCCTCTCTCCGCTGTACTGGTTGTGTAGGAAATACACATTATTGAACATCATATGAAACATACATCCCAAGTTTCTTGAACCAACGAATTGTTTTGTGAGTCTGTGGATAATAGGCCAACATCGGATCCTGCCTATCAACGCCCTTCATATGTTTATTGTGCTCTGCAACCATTTTCGCCTTCATTTTCTTCTGTTCATGCTTGTTTGTGATCTCGACCAAATAATTTACTTCAAATCGCTAGAACAACTCTTCTTATCTTTCCATTTACTATAACATACTCCTTGTGTATAGTGGTTGATCACCTCACCCTTCTTCAACTGTTTGGTAGCTGGGTTACCCTTCCTCTTTGCTTGCAGAGTTCCTTTACTGTGCCCAATACTCCGACCACAGATTGGGTGGCCCGGCTCAACACTCCAATCCTTGGCAAGAACTCGGTACAACTCGAAAATATTAAAAAAAAACCTTAAACGTTCGAAACTATTTCGGAAGAAAACAAAACAACAGGAGGATGAGATTCGAATAATCCCAGGGCAATAGTGAAGATAGGGTTCAACTGGGTATGCCTCGAAATTATTTCGATCAATATTCAAGTTTAGCGACGAAGAATATATAGAATTCAGCTGAACTAAGATAAAAGCTCATCCATAAATGTATTAAATCCACACAAAATACAAATAATAAAACAATAAAGTCTACCTGCACTCGGAGATTCTTCGAGTTTAGATCTTGAGGTGCAAAGAAAATTATTAACCAGGGTGTCTACTGGTAACGAAAGTAATGAAAAGTAACTAATTTTTATGTCCGGATAGTTGGAGGTAACGAAAATTCGCTGAGGTCGGTTTAAACCATTTAAGCTCGCGCCGCTAGGCTCACAGATTGGGATGGAGCAAGTTTCATGCAAGCAGCGGCAATTGCGTAAGCTATATTTCTCCATGCCGACCTCAAGGAAATGCATACTGAGGGTACCTTGACTGGCGTGTTCAGTGTTCGGAGATTATCTTCTTGCCTTTACAGCAAAAGTCCATGTCTACTTGCAAATTAGAGTCGTTTTTATCGGTCATGGAACCGTAACACGAACGAGCACAGACTTTTAGCAAACCACTGAGCTCTTACGGGCTATTGGTAAGCTACATTGTATTCCATGGTTCGATCCAAACATCATAGGCTGTTGGTAAAACTTTTATCACGCCAGAAGGATAATCATAAACATTTCATCGTCATGTCTACTTGCGCCCAGGGTCGTTGTTACAGGTCATGGTACCGTAAAACGAACAGCAGAGACTTTTAGCAAACCACTGAGCTCTTATGGGGCTATTGGTAAGCTACATTATATTTCATGGTTCGGTCCAAATACCATAGGCTGTTGGTAATGCTTTACCACACTCAAAAGCATGATCATCATTCACAAACATTTCATCGTGAAGTCATGGGGAGAAGGGAGAAGTGAAACTGTTCAAGGAGAAAGAAAGTGAAGTAAACCAGTCTGTACAAACCGTACAAGTGTAAATGTGATAGGAGGCTGATGCCTAGGGTCAAACTCACCAGAAGTGTTGTTGCTATAAGAGTGTAGAATTTGTCAATATAAGGTACTGTAAAAAAACATTATCACAAGTACATCTAAAAGGGTCAATAACATGTGTTCAAACAGTGTATATACATGTAAAAATCAGTACAGCCAGAATAGATGGTGGCTTTCAAAGATATCAGTGTTTATTCCTGTTTTGCATAACATCAGCAAATGCATGCATAATGCCCCACACTTGGGATATGGGGTCTCAATGTCGGGAAAACTACTATTTATTTTATTTTTATTCACGAAGATCCATATGATCAACCTTGGCGCCCATTTAAAGTCGGGAAATGAATGTTTAATTCACTTGTGGTCTGTATTTAAAGGCAGTAAATTCTGTAGGTTTGTTTTCAAGGGGTAGTTAAAGTTAAATCAACTCCAGCGTGGAGGTGAGGGTGTTTCAATGTTTTTAGTGAGTTTGTAATGAAATTGTGGCTAGTTTTGACCATATGCTTACCCAACAATATTTAACTTTTATATTTATTTAACTTCCTGTTTAATAGTGACTTTCATGGCCAAGTAATTGAATTCCAGAAAATTTTCTAGAAGATTGTTCGAGTTTAATTCCATTTTTTTGAACTCTCAGTTGATTTATGATTTGAATAAATATTGCCGACTGGGCATTGTTTCATAATTTCAGATAAACAATATTCTTTATTTTTGAGCAGCCACTAAGCCTTTCCTTCTCAATTTAACTTGTCAAAGGGCAACTTATAGTTATCACTCCAGAAGGACTAATGTTAATTCATTTCAAAGGGGTGGAAAGAATAACCTCCACACACTCTGGATTTGAAACTTCTTATAGATTTATTTATTGACTATTGACCAACCTCTGAATTCTTCTTTAAATAAATAATGCAATTAAGGCTGTTTGAAAAGTGATGGCTGACTGGGCTCTGGTGAAGCTACGATAGGCCTAGCAAGCCAGTACTGGATCTTATATTCGCTTTCAAAACAGGAACAAGCCTCGGAAAGGACGGATGCAAGCAACGACGACCGGGATATGCTAATGGACTACGAATTGGCACATTAAACATTCAGACACTGACAGGAAAGGTGGAGGAGATTGTAGATGTGATGAGAGAAGAAAGCTGGATGTACTGGGCTTGGCAGAAACAAGATGGAAAGGAGAAGGTCGCAGAGAATTGAGGAAAGGATACCGGTTGTACTGGAGTGGGAACAGTGAAGGAAGGAGCAGCGGAGTAGTTGTGAGAGATGGAATGGAGGAAGAGGTAAAGGGAATATGTGACAGGATCATGAAGATCAGAGTAACTGTAAAGGGAAGAAACCTGGAGATAGCCCAGGTCTATGTCCCTAAGTTGGATGTACAGCTCAAGAGAAGGAAGACTTTGAGGAGGAGCTACAACAGCAGTTGAATGTCAGAGCATCATTGTCATGGGAGATTTGAATGCACATGTAGAAAGTGAAAGGCAAGGATATGAAAATGTAATGGGAGCAGAAGGATGGGGCAGCAGGAATGAAGAAGGGAGAAAGTTGCTGGATTTTTGCAAGAGAAACGGTTTAGTGGTAGGCAACTCCTGGTTCCGGAAGAAAGAAAGCCACAAGGTAACGTGGTACAGCAGTGATTTAACAAAGAAATCTTTGGTAGATTACATGCTGTGCGACTGGGAAATGAAGAGAAGTGTCAGAGATATAAAGGTAATACCATCAGAGGCCTTAGATAGTGACCACAGAATACTAGTAATGAACCTGAGAGTTATTAAGGATAGAAAGAGGACAGAGTACCAGGGAAGGAGAATCAAAGTATGGAAACTGAAGGAAAAGGAAGTCAAGGAAGAATTCCAGAAGATAATAAGGGAAAGGATGCCAACAGACAACCCTAAAACAGGGGAAGAGGAATGGAAGCAATTCAAAAATACAATGGTGAAAGCTGTAGTGGCAGTATGTGGAAGAACAAGCAACAGAAATTGGTGTAAGACACCATGGTGGAATGAGAGAGTAAAAGAAGCTGTGGTAAGGTAGATCAAGGCTTTGAGAGTGTGGTTCCAGGAAAGAACTGATCTAGCAAGGGAAGATTATAAGATAAAGAAGAAAGAAGCAAATAAGATTCATACAGGAGAGGAAGAAGTGGATGGTAAAAAGGTCAGAGATGATGGAGACAGACAGCAGAGGAAATAAGATAGTACTTTATGGGATGGTCATAAGTAAGGGAAGAGGTCTGCAAGAGGATGTGGTAATGGTGGACAAAAACGGAAATGAGGTACACAACAAAGAGACACTCAAGACAGTGTGGAAAGAGTACTTTGAGGATTTGCTGAATCCAAATGGTCATAGGGAGGAAGACAACATATTGGAAGATGGAGAAGACAACACAGGACTTGGAGAGAACTGGAAATGATGATGATGATGATGATGATGATAATTGTTGTTTTAAGGGGCCTAACATCTAGGTGATCTGGGTGATAGCAAAAATGATAATGAAATGGAAACCAGAACAAAATTATGTGAGACGGAAAATACGTACAAAAAGGAACTCAGATGGAAACAACTCACAATATGTTCTTCCAAAAGGGAATTTAGAACGAAAAGATGCACGAAAAGAATAGATTGAAAAAGACCCACAAAACGTAGGCTAGATTCAAAATACGTACAAAATGCAATGTAGCGTCAAAATACTTACAAAATGCAACTGAAATTCAAAATACAAAATGCAAATGAGATCAAAAATACGTACAAAATGCAATTGAGGTTCAAAATACTTACAAAAAGCAATTGAAATTGAAAATACACAATGCAATTCAGATTGAAATATCCCAGTTCCAATCCAAATTATTCACAAAGTGCAATTGAAATTCAAAATACTTACAAAATCCAATTGAAATTGAAAATGCTTACAAAATGTACGGTAGATTCAAAGGACTCATGTGGATTGACAATACTTACAAAAAGCAATTTAGATTGAAAATACTTGACAAAATGTAATTTAGATTCAAAATACCCACAAAATTCAATTGAGAATCAAAATATGTGCAAAATGCCCGTCAAACAAAATGCAATTTAGATTCAAAATTCATGCGAAATGCGGTTTTGGTTGAAAATACTTACAAAATGCAATTGAAATTCAAAATACTCACAAAGGTCCCTCCGCCATATTGAAAGACTTACTAAAAAGCAATTTAGATTGTCAATCTTTACAAAATGCAATTGAGGTTGAAAACAATCGCGAGATGTAATTTAAATCGAAAAAACATACAAAAAGCAACGTAGATGAAAAATGCCTTAAAAAAAATCGCTAGAAGGGAATTTAGATACACGGTGAACCAAGTAACAAAAACAGTGCGGGAATCTTAAAGAGAAAAGTAAATATAATGAAAAGAGGAGAGGAGAGGAGAGGAGAAGGTCCGCCCCAAAGGTAAGGGACAAAAGGGGAAAACGGACCCAGCTCAGGAATACCTCGGGGCCGCCAACTCCTTAACTCACCAGCCGTGAGCCCCTGAGGGTGTAGCATTATGTACGGTGCACCAGAAGTGGTGGGGTTACATACAACCTGCCTCCTTAAGGGCCTTGAGCACAAGGCAGGAGGTAAAAGGAAAAGGAAAAGAAGGCTGATCCCTCACAGAAGGAGGGTATCAGGAAAGATGAGACAAGGGCCAATTAAGGCGGGAAAGTGAAAGACTCCCTAGGCCTCGGATAACCTAATACCGTCGGGGTCGGAAGAGAACAAGATTTGACCAAGGGAGGTCGACAGGAAAGAAGACAGAGAGGAGCCCGGCACAAGTAAGTGGAAGCAATGCCGGACTCAGCTGGGGTCCCAGAACTGGAAATGGCTATAGACAAGATTAAAGATGGAAGGGCACCAGGTGTGGACGAAGTGAGTGTTGAAATGTGAAGGCAGCAGGGGAGGTTGGGAAACAGTGGCTGTACCATGTGATGAGGGTGGTATGGAAGGAGAAAAAGACCCCAGAAGATTGGAAGAAAGGATTAATTGTCCCAATATTTCAGAAAGGAAGTAGAAAGGAGTGCAGAAATTACAGGGGAGTCACACTCATACCACACTGTGCCAAGATATAATATGAAAAGATGTTAGAAAGTAGAATACGAGCCAAAGTGGAGAGAGAATTGAGAGAGGAGCAGTATGGATTCAGGCCTGGGAGATCAACAGTGGATCTCATATTTTCAGTGAGACAGCTCCAGGAACACCACTACGAATTTGGAGAGGAGCTGTTGATGGCCTTCCTGGACATCGAGAAGGCCTATGATAGTGTGTGTAGGGAGAAGGTTTGGAAAGCAATGGAAAACATGGGAGTGGAAAAAGGTACTGTAGGCAGAGTGAAGGAGATGTATTGTGGAAGTGTGAGTTGTGTGAAAGTTGGAGGGGAAAGAACAGACTGATTCAGGCAAATGAGTGGCCTGAAACAGGGTAGTGCACTGTCTTCTCTTTATTGTGGTTATGGACGAGGCAATGACATGGTTAGCAGGAAAGATAGGAGAAGATAAGATGAAAGCAATGGTGTTTGCAGATGATCTCATGGTCTGGGGAAACAAGGAGGAGGAAATTCAGGAGCAACTGAAGGCTTGGGAAGAAACAGTGGGAGAGTACGGATGGAAGTTCAACATCAGTAAATGTGAGATCCTGTTAACGACCAGGAAAAAGGACAGACCAATGAGTGGGATAACACTTGGAGGTGGACAGATGAAGAAGGTGGAAAGTCTCAAGTACTTGGGAAGTATAATGGAGGAAAATGGGAGAAATGATAAAGATATTACGGAACGTGGCAGACAGGCAGAAGCATTAGAATCTTAGGGCCGTATTCACCATCGCCGGTAAACTCATCCATTATCTAAGATTTCGAAAACTCGGTTAATACTATTATCTCAGATAACATAAACATCGGTATTCACCATTGCCTTTATTATCTCGGTTTTCCAAATCTCGGTTTTTGTTTCAATGTGTACTGCATCGCTGAAATTTTCATATAGAAGCACTGGAAACAGTTGAATAGCGCCACGCAAATCATATGTTTATTGTCAAAACAAAGTTCTGTTCTGTAGCTTTATAGGTTAGGTGTGAGACATAGTGCAGTATATATTCGTAAATAATGTCAAGTTTTGAATTGAAACGTAGGAAGAGGCCTAATATGACACATCAGGAGAAGCAATTACTGATAGATTTAGTGGCTGAGAATATCAGCATCATAGAGAATAAGAAAACAGACGGTGTTACAACATTAATTAAAAACGAGCGATGGGAAAAAATGGCTACAGAATTCAATACACAAGGGCACGGGCCTGCTCGAGATGCAGTAAATTTAAGAACAGTTTGGGATAACATCAAGAAAGCTGCCAGGAAAGCATCCTCGGAGGGCAAGATTGAAGTGCTGAAGACAGGTGGAGGCTCTAGTAACATCAAAAAAGATCCTATTCTAGAAAGAGCTATTGAACTTATTAAACCTTCCGTAGAAGGACTGAGAAACCCTTACGACGACGACAGTGAATTATCACAACTATTGGAGCCGCCAGTTATTGACAGTGATGATGCTGTAGTATTAGCGGAGGGATCTGGGCCTACAACTACCAATTTTTAGGTGACTAGGAGCAAGTACACATCAAATATGCTCAAGTCTCCGATACATCCAACACTACAACCCAATAAAAACAGCAATAGTGTTACCAGCGCCCAAGTCGAGTACGTCAATGAAGTTGATAAGCCTGATAACTCCTCAGAGTCAGTTAGAACTCCATTAGCTTCAAACCTGACCTCTTCAGGTTGGGCTGCATGCCGAAGACCAATGGTAAGCAAGTCAGGAGAGCCTTTGGCAAAAATTCATAGGTTGAAGGCTGAGGCAATAATAAAGAGCACCGAAGAAGCAACACAGGAACATTTATGGAAAAAGGAGCTTCACTTCCTTCAAATGGAGCAGGAGAAAATAAAGCCGGCGGCAGATGAAATAAGTCTTGAAAGAGAGAAGGAGCTTCTTAAGCAAGACCAATTAAAAACTCAAATAATGGAAAAACAGTTAAAATCTATGTAATTCAATAGTTTCCTTCTCATTATACATTCCCAATAAAATACTTCTGTAGTACGTATCAATTAGTGTTCTTCTCCCAAAATTGTCACGACGAGCCACATTATATTGATCAGCTTGTCCATCAATTTGAACGTCCCTTAAAAGTTCAGCCCATGGTACTGGTAGTTCTAGCTGAGGATCGTCCTGAGGTAGCTCTTCTCCTGCTTGTCGCACAATGTTATGTAGAATGGCTGTAGCAGTTATCACTGGAAATGTGTGCTCTAACGCTAAATTCATACCTAAAGCAAGAACAGGGAATCTTTGCTACCATATGTCAAACACTCGCTCTATCACATTTCTAGTTCTTATTTGTGACTCGTTATAAAGATTCTCTTCGGGTGTGTGAACCGCATCCAGAGGAGGCATTAGGTACGATCTACAAGGGTAGCCAGCATCTACTAATAATACTGAATCCCCCTACACACCTTGTTTGAACCTGGCTCGTTGTACACAGTTGTTGAAAATCGTACTATCATGACTACTTCCAGACCATCTAGCCACGAGGCTAGTAAATTCCATATTACAATCACATATTGCTTGCACATTCAGCGAAAAATAACCCTTTCTGCTTCGGAATAATTCAGCATGATTACCTCCAGGAGAACGTATTCGAATATGGGTACAGTCCATTGCCCCTACTGCTTTTGGAAATATGGCAATGTTATAAAAACCCATCTGTGTTTGCTTTATAGCCTCAGGTATTTGCGGAAGACTGATGTAGCGAGGTCGTAAAGCGGCTATGGCAGCACTCACACGATGCAAGATTCGGCAAGCTGTTGGTTGACTCACCCCTGCAAAATCCGCTACGCTCAGCTGATTACTACCAGTAGCATAAAACCTTAATGCAAACAGCAATTGATTTATTGGCGACACAGAATGGTTCCTGAAAGACCACAAATAAAACTATTCAGTTGTTAAATTTACAGTGAAAGCTTTCTATATACCGTACTCACTATTGGAGTTATAGTATTCATCTTACCTATCCGTTGCAAACTCAAGGTTAGGTTCTATGATGGACAATACTGACAACGTAGAAGATTTAGATAACCTAAAACGTGTGATAAAATCAACATAATCGTAATCCTGAAAATATGAGGCACGTTCTTTTATCCACCTAGGCCGTTTCCCTGCATATTCTTGCTGATATTCTTCGTCACTATCGTTTTCTCTAGCATTTATTAAGTATTCCATTCGTCTGCGCGCCATTTTGTTCTGTTGATTATCTTAGTTTTTGGCATTTTACCGGTCAACCTTCCTCCAGTAAAGTGATTAACCAGGATAATCCCTATTAACCGAGATAATTGTGTTTGTGAATAACGATATAGCTATTATCTGAGATTCTTGCAGCTATAAACCAAGATAATCAAATTACTGGCGTTGGTGAATACGGCCCTTAGTGTGGAATAAAGATGTCCTACAAAAAGGCAATGAAGTGTTATACAGAAGCTATTACATCCCGATACTGACCTATGCATCAGAAACGTGGATAATGAAGAAAAGAGACATAAGCAGAATACAGGCAAGTGAAATGAAGTTCCTGCGAAGTAGGATTGGAGTAAAAAGAAGAGACATGGTGAGCAGTGAAAAGATCAGGGAAATAGTGAAAGAGGAGCCCTTGCGAGGTAGGATTGAGGCATCAAGACTGAGGTGGTATGGACACGTAAAGAGAATGGAAGAAGATTCTCAAGAGGATACATGAGATGCAGATGCAGAAGAAACGACCAAGGGGAAGACCAAGAGATAGATGGCTGAAAGGAGTGGAGGTATGTGTGAAGAAGAGAGGCAAGGACTGGACCGGAGTGACAGCGGAGAGGTGGTGGGAAGAAAGGACTAAGTGGCGAGGCTTATATTCCAAACAGACCCAGCCTGGGGCTGGAAACTGCACAAGATGATGACTTTTAGTTTAAAAGACAAAGTTATTAAATTCTGCTGAATGTTAATAACCCATCTGTCCTTGTTTAGTTTAATCTGGGTCTTTGCCCATATATGGTGCCAGTACGAGGACCGATGGTTGTAACGGTCATTGGTTTGTTGGAAACAGAATTAAGGAATAGTAAATCAAAGAATATTTCTTTCCAGATGCAACTTTTTAATTCTTACTCAGCATCTTGGTATGAAATCTGGGAGGTGTATGTTTTCATAAGCTACTCATATTTAGTCACGGAACTTGTGTGAGACCAAGCCAACAACTATGTTTTAAATTTTCATAATGATTATTTTTAGCTGTGGTGGGCCATCAAAACTACCTCCATGGGCGTGACGTGGCTCACGGCCTGCCCTAGGTGATGAAAGATATTAAAATATAGCACAGGATTACAAACTTTTTTCTCATATCCGGATTTTCTGTAGCAGCATGTGCGGCGGCCAGCTGGGCTTCTGCTTTCGCTGCATCAGCAGCTTTGGCAGCCGCCTTATCTTCGTGGTGCTTCTTCAGCTTCATGAGGTTCAGTTTGGTTTCAATTGTGAGGCATACCACACCCTCGTAGGAGACATCCAAGTCAAACCAGAGACCACGCTGATCCAGCATGGGGCTCGATGCTTTGTGTACGATGGGCACATTGTTACCTACGTCCAGATCTGTCACCAAAATCTCTTCCATGAAATATGGCAGCTGCAGAAATAAAAGGACAATTCAACACTGGTATGCAGCTTTCAAGTTAAATGGGTTCCCAAAAGGACATATTTAAAGCTAAGAACCCAACAAAATTTACAAGGAAATTCAGCCCGATTACAAACTTCAAACTTAAGATTAAAAAGCTGAACACAGAAAAACAGTTCTAAATTCACTTATAAAGGATATCTTGATCATCAGTACCATGGTATTGGGTCTGGTGCCCTAGGGCTTGAAATAAGGTAGCACCCCAGCATCTGCGGGAAGAATGCCTGCTGTCAGTGCCAGGGTTCAAACCTGCAATCTCCAGACTCTAGTCCCCATTACAGTTGCAGAGTTATGTTGCTTGATCGAAAGAAAACAGAGCTCAGCTTTAAGCAGAACATCAGCCACAGAACTGTACATAGCTTGACATAAAATGTTAAAGGCAGGGGGACCAGATTACTCAAGACGACAATTTGCCATTGTTGCTCATTTAGTAGTTTTGCCTGTTGAACTAGCAACATTCAAATATTTGTATAGTGGTGCCTGAAGTTACCAACCACTAAGCGAAGAGTTCACCTCAGAGAATTAGAAAAATGAAAATACTCCCTAGGCCTACTTACATGATACCATCAGGGTTGGAAAAGAACAAGGAGTTCAGATAAAAATGATGAAAACGAGAAGTTTGGCATGTCTATGTGAAAACAACGACTACTAGGGCCCCATAGCTTTACAAGGTTATATTTTGAGTCTTGATTATAATAGAGGTTAAGCAAATTCTGACCACAATCTGGTTGTTATGAAATGCAGACTTAAGTTGAAGAAATTGAAGAAAAGTTAAAAGCCAAAAAGGTGGGCAATAGACAGAATGAAAGAGAAGGACACGTGAACAAACGATTCAAGACGAGTATACTGTAAAGGAATGACTAATGAAAAACCTGAACAAGCTACAATTGCAGAGGAATGGGCACTTTTGAAGAATGAAATTTCAAAATCTGCAGAAGAAATGGTTGGTTCCTTAGTTTAGGGGCTGTGACTACGCGGTCATGTAGCCCCGTGTACTTTGGATGTGTGAAGAATCTGTCTGATAACCGGTGTTAGTTGTCATGGCTGTATTAGTGTGTGTTTTCTGTGATTCAGGTAAGGACTGCATACGATCAATTTTCAAGTAGTTCCTACTTTTGCTACCAAATGTTACCGTCCACGACACCTACTATCGGATTTTTTATTATGGATTCTCAAGTTTAGGCCTTAATTAAAAACAAACCAACAGACCTATTAAAAAATGTGAAACCGAATTTATTCAGTTACATTAGCTCACCCTCGGGTTTTTGCTTTGTGCAGTTAGTTTGGGGAATTTTATTCGTATCTTATTATATTGGGTTAACGTGGGGATGAAGCGGTGATTTTTATTGTGCTTGTGTATTTTTTGTGTGGACGGATTGGTCTTTGGATGTTCCGGACCAACTAGAGTCATTGTTTATTAATCATCGGTTTTTGGATATTTGATATTATAAAATACGGGGTTTTGCGATTTATTATTTTTTGGGAACAAGGATATATAAGACTGTATTATTTTGAGTAGAAGCATTATTTCATTTAGGTTTGGGCTTAATGGCTTTATTTTGACCTAGTAATGTTAAATGTTAGTTTCGTGGCTGTACTATAAGGTGCGATGTATTGATATTTTCAAGTGCTGGAAATGTTACAAACCCGGAAAAGACAGGCAGTAATTCGACTTGTGGTGGCAAGTTCAGGGAATACCTAGGCTATTAATAGCATGAACTCTGATGAACCAGCGCGTGGAAAAATACTGGGTGACGTCAGTGTGAATTTCGACTGTCTTATGTTCATGTGTTGTCACGGATATTCCGCTAGGAGCAGCGCGCGCACGAGTTAGTTCCGGCAGAAATAGTGGGGTTATGTATCCGTTCGCCAGTGCATATAATAACGTGTCTGGGGTTCAGAGACCGTCTTCTTGCTTTTACAGCGAAAGTCCGTTGTCTACTTGCAAATTAGTGTCATTACTGGATCATGGTATCGTAAAACGAACGAGCAGTGACTAATCTTAGCAAACCACAGAGCTCTTACGGGCTATTGGAGGCTACGTGCATTTTATGGGTCCATCCATACCTTGGGCTGTCGGTAATAACTTACCACGCCTAAAAGGATAATCATTCGTAAACATTTAATCGTAAAGTCATGCGAGAATGGAGACGTGAACGAACAGTTCGAGAAGGAAGAAAGTGAAGTGAACCAGTCTGAACGTGTGTATATTTTCGTGTACAAAGTGTAAATACATAGGAGGCCGTTTATGCCTGGGTCTGTAATGGCCGTACGTGTTTGCTGCTCTAAGAGCCTAAATTCAGTGGCAAGGTACTGTACAAAATTTATCACGAGTGTATTGAAGGGTATTTCTCATGTTGTATATTATGTATATAGATGTATAGTACAGCCAATAGATTGTTTCTTTTAAATTCATGTGTGTGTTAATTCCTGTTTTGCATGAACCTGGTAACATCAGCGAACGCTTGCCAAATGCCCTACGCCTGGGATAAGGTCTTTCATAGTCGGGGCAACCGCTATGTATTTTATTCTATTTTATTCCGGAAGAACCATATGGTCAACCTTGGCGCCCATTCAAAGTCGGGAAAACTTTAAAAATCACTTGTGGCCTGTATTTAAAGGCAGTTAATTCTGTAGGTTTGTCTTAATGGGGGTATTTAATGTTAAATCAACTCCAGCGGGGAGGCAAGAGTGTTTCATTGGCAGCCCAACGTCAGGCCTTAGACATGCTGATGTATACCAGGACACAGGAATTAAACTGTAGGCATATTTTCATAATTTCACATATTTCAATTAGGGATGGCTACGTTAGAGCCAGGATGCAATTCTGCTATGTTGGGGGACGGTGCTGGTGAGGAGCAGAATCAGACGGGGTCTGATAAGCAATTTGTTATAGGGATGGGGGAAAACAGTAGAGTCAGGGGAGATTTGCCAGGGCAGGGGGGAATGAATTAAGTATGATGGCCATGATGGAGAAGCTCCTGCTTCGTAGCAACAAGTCTGTAGAGATTGAGGAGAGGATAACGAGTCGGATGGATGGTATGGAGGAGAGGATGAATAGGATGGAGGAGAAAATAACTAGTCAGCTGAATAGTGTGGAGGAGCATTTATCAGAGAAGCTTGATGAGGTCATGGAGCATTTGTCGGAAAAGCTTGATGTGATTAGCCTAGACAGCCATGTTACTAGCCAGGTTAGTGAAGTCAGTGTAGAAGCCACTAATCTGGAAACTAAGCTAGGTAATCAGATTGCTGTTCAGGAAGAGAGCGTAGACTCTGAAGTAAATAAGTTGGATGCTCAACAAGTGAAGTTGGCAGGGGATATTTCTAGCCAGGCACTAGAGACTAGCCAGAAATTTTCCAGGGGAGGAAGTTGGGAGAGCAGAAAGAGAAAATTGTAGGCATCGAGGAAGAGAACGTTGAGGTTATTGAGAAAGAGAGTGGTAGGCCTATGAGAGTGGAGATGGATGAGAGTGCTGAGGTCAGTGAGGAAAGTGCTGGGAGAGTGGAGATGCATGAGAGTGCTGAAGTTAGTAAGAAGAGTGGTGAGAGAGTGGAGATGGATAAGCGAGTCGACATTAGTTTGCTAGGGAATGGTATGAAGAAGATAGATGAAAATATTAGCCAACTTAGCGACAGAGTGACTAGTATGGAGGAAGATACTGTAGGTAGAATTCTACGTGGTCAAAATCTGGAACTAGGAGGGAGTGAAAATCTTGTTACGAAGTTAGTATGTAATTTCTATGATGACATTAGGACTGCAGTGTGCGTGCAGGAGATAGTCGCTATTACAGGCATAGAGAGGTCACTTGGAAGGTAGGCAGCGTCAGAGAAATGGGGGTAATCGAAGGGAAGGAAATTATAATCAGGGGAGAGAGAGGAACTGGGATCCAGGTAGAGGGGATAGGTACATTTGGTATGAAGATCATGGGAGAGGAAGAAATAACAATGAGTGTCAGGGATACGGGGAAAACAATCAACCGGGGAACAGACCACGTGAGGTGGAGCAGGCAAATAGGGGGCGTGGCATGGAAAGACAGGTTGAGAGAGGCAATAGGCCAGGAAGTTTAAACTTCACCAGGACTCACTATATGGAGCAGGGGGAGAGTCCTTGCAATAGTATTCCTGTTCACGCTCTGGAAGAAAAACATAATGTAGAGTATAATATAAATGTAGGATCTGATAGGTTAGGAGACCAGAGCTGTAAATTAGATTACAGTAAGGCGCAAGTGAAGTTTGGGTGGAGTGAGCAACAGGATTGGGTTAGGTTAGGTTATCAGGTTGGTGGTAGAGATTTTGTTAGTGTCGTTGGATGCATTCAGGTGATTAAAGAGGTTTCTGAGGAGAAAGAATTAGGTGTCGACATGGTATCAAGTTGTATTTTGGTCATGGGAGATGATCGTGTGTTGAGTGATGTTGATCACTGTTGTTTCTGGGTCATGGGAGATGATCGTGTGTTGAATGATGTTGATCACTGTTGTTTCTGGGTTATGGGAGATGATCGTGTTTTGAGTGATGTTGATCACTGTTGTTTCTGGGTCATGGGAGATGATCGTGAGTTGAGTGATGTTGATCACTGTGTGGGCAGTTGTTAAAGGTACCATGTTGGACGAGGGTCAGAAGTCAGAGGTGCTTGACGTTCTGAGGGAACACAGGGTGGTGTTCTCGGAGAAACCTGGATGTACCTGCGACTACGGGCATAGTTTTGACATCGCAGATAGGTCTTGCTTGAGCAGTCCTAGGTACCTTATAGCTCACTCGCACATGGAGGCTGTTGTTGAGGTGATTGGTCAGATGCTTTATGAGGTTATATTTGAGATTAGTAACGGTCAGTCTGTTAGTCTTCTGGTGGTGGTGACCAGGTGGGATGGTACCATTAGGTTAAGTTTGGAGGGCATGGCAGTTAGTAGTTTGCAGGAAGGATTTCTTTTTGTGTCTTGCAGGACTTTGGGATTTTCAAGAGGGAAAGCTGTACCCTAAGAGATTAAATAAATAAATTAAATTATTGTAATTGTAGGTAAGATACTTTTGAAACAGCAGGGAAGGGAGGGGGTAAAAATTAAGATAGGTGATCTGGTGTTGTTGCGAGCTGAGCATCTGCTGTCGGTAGAGCAAAGTTGCATTCATGAGGTTTTTCATTCCGCTCCATTTGCTATAGACCGCAGGGTAGGTGCATGTGCCTACAGCTTGATTACCAACGATGACAAGGTCCTAGGTACATATAACATTGCTTATATTAAGCTATATGTCACCTAGAGATCTTGCTCACGATGACAAGACAGGAGTTCTAGGGTATTTGTGTGAGGGACAAGGAGTAAATCTATAACCTTGTAGTTTAGAGATTGATCCCTGTGGAGGCGTCTGTAACCGAATTTATTCAGTTACATTAGCTCACCCTCGGGTTTTTGCTTTGTGCAGTTAGTTTGGGGTATTTTATTCGTATCTTATTATATTGGGTTAACGTGGGGATGAAACGGTGATTTTTATTGTGCCTGTGTATTTTTTGTGTGGACAGATTCGTCTCTGGATGTTCCGGACCAACTAGAGTCATTGTTTATTAATTATCGGTTTTTGGATATTTGATATTATAAAATACGGGGTTTTGCGATTTATTATTTTTGGGGAACAAGGATATATAAGACTGTATTATTTTGAGTAGAAGCATTATTTCATTTTGGTTTGGGGTTAATGGCTTTATTTTGACCTAGTAATGTTAAATGTTAGATTCGTGGCTGTACTATAAAGGTACAATGAATTGGTATTTTCGAGTGCTGGATGTGTGACATACCCGGAAAAGACAGGCAGTAATTCGGCTTGTGAGGGAATACCTAGGCTATTTATAGCAAGAACTCGGATGAACTGGCGCGTGGAAAACTACTGTGTGACGTCAGTATGAATTTCGACTGTCTGATGTTCATGTGTTGACACGGATGTTCCGCTAGGAGCGGGCCACGCACGAATTAGTTCCGGCAGAAACATTGGGGTTGGGTATCCCTACGCCAGTGCATATAATGGCGTGTCTGGTGTTCCGAGATCGTCTTATTGCTTTATTGGCAGAACACTGGTCTACTAGCGCCCAGGGTCGTTTTACGTGACATGGTTTCCGTAACGAACAGTTAGAGATTGTCTTCTTGCTTTTACAGCGAAAGTCCGTTGTCTACTTGCAAATTAGTGTCGTTATTACTTGATCATGGTACCGTAATACGAACGAGCAGTGACTAGTCTTTAGCAATCCACTGAGCTCTTACGGGCTATTGGAGGCTACGTGCATTTCATGGGTCCATCCATATCATGGGCTGTTGGTAATAACTTACCACCCCTAAAAGGATAATCAGTCGTAAACATTTCATCGAAAAGTTATGCGAGAATGGAGACGTGAACGAGCAGTTCGAGAAGAAAGAAAGTGGAGTGAACCAGTCTAACGTGTGTAGATATTTTGTGTACGGACGGTACAGTGTGTATATACTGTGCCCATTTAGCACGAAATATGCCAATCACAGTATACCAGCGTAGCTCAATTCGGGATTTCGGGGCAGCGGTAAGTTCCCCCACTCTGTGACTCACATATTTTGGATTAATTAGAGGATACACATGCAAAAATAACAACAAAATCAACTCCTATTTAAACACATTTAATTAATAAAATTAATGGCGCTACAAACATTTAACAATTTAATTACTGACCCAAATATCAACTGCTTGTTCCAAATGAACAAGGGATCACAAATAAATAAACAAATATTGTATTCAAAACCTGTGGTTTCCACATAAACCAGCAATTCTTACTTAATCTCACTTCCATAAAGCACTAACATTAAGTTTACATAACTCCGAGCTCTTTGGCTCCATGCATTTACATTATTACGGTGTCATTCTTGTACACCTCAAACACTGTCTTTTATATTTTCTTATTTCTCAAGAACAAATATATAATTATATTTAAAATCTATGTTAGTTATCTAATTCAATATTTTGGGCATGTCCACACATTCAGTTGTTATCATCTCTCTTTATTTCACAAATATATTAAGGTAATCAGAAAATCAACTGTGTACTCCAGAGCGTGAAGGTACTTGACACAGTCAAAAAACTATAGTTACTCCCGAACTCAGTTGCCTTCAATCAACTCGTGGAATCCCCCATCCATACATTATTACCATAGGGATTGTTATTTATCTCTTATGTCTTAATAGACCATTATCATATAAGAAACTACGATCTGAACCGGCAAACGAAATATCCATCTTTAAGGACCTCGGTTCAACGCCCGGGTCGTTTACAACTTTAAACACTCCTGGTGTATTTATTTCTCTTTACAACAGCTTACGAGACGGTCTCTGTTCCCCCTCGCTTTAAGAAAGCTAGACTCTACTACATGGGGTGCGATTTATGACACGTTAGGGTGGCGGCGACATCCTGTCTGACCCAACATTAGTAGCTTATTTTCAAGGCTTTCAAAACAAACCTTCCCATTCTATCCAGTTCTGGGGAGACCGGGCTTTATTGTACCGTAACATTCAAACAACTATTCTTTGGTTCAAAGACCATTTCCGTATCCTTGGCATCTATTAATTATGAGAGGGTCCTCATTGATTGGGAAGATTAAATACACATACGACGACGGAGAATTACAGGGGCTTTTATCATAAGAAGATCCTGCATTCGAATCTCTTCAGGTGCCTCGGGAACAAATCCCGTACAGAGGGCTTATACAAAATGCGATTTAGAGTCGGCCGTGGCCCATATGACATACGCTCAATAATACCATATATTAGCTCCCTTTTTAAATACATACACAATGCCTCGTGATACTATGTCACTAATAGAGGACTTACACAATTATCAATTCACTGCAATCAACTACCCTCCATAAGTAATGTACCAAGTATTTAACCACTACGCGTTCCTAGCGTGACACTTTAATATTATATTTGCGCTCATTATGCGCTATGCATTATTTTAAGCCGAAAATGTCTTCCCAAGAACTGATAAAATCTCTTTAGTAACAATTCATATTATTTTAATTCACATATTAATCTTTCCGTGGTCGATAAATCGCTCCCTGTTTTAAAATATTCCATTGAACCTCATTTCACACATACGTTAAGGCTTAACGTTCTTATGTTCATATCAATTTATTTGATTTTTATTTAACATTTCCATATTTAATTATTATTATTATCTTTATTCTTTATACAAGCTCAAAAGCTATTTCTTTCATATTTCAACTTTACTTTATTTCAATATCTTTCATGATAATTAATGATATTTCGCTTGCTCTTATGACATCTGTTAAATACATTAACCCTTTATTCACATATTACCTCTACGGGATTTATTCTTTCCATATTTATTTATAATTTCTCTATTTATTTTATTATTGTTCAGACCGTGTTCTTGATTATTCAGTATTTATTCATTAAAACACATCCCTTTCACTCAAAAACTCCGGTGGGTCTGTACACAATCAATTTCTGACACCAAAATAAAAATGAATTTTGTACTCACATATTTTCAGATCATCCCCTGATCTTAAATCTGGTGTGGTGCTTCATTTTTGGGCCCACTTTGAACTTTTTACACCATATTGAAGGTATTCATCTTACGTAAAAACACAAATAAACATATATCTAAAACACTTAATATTGACGACATTTTTATATACTGATGTGTCCCTTTTGAACACATAATAAACACTAAAAATATTATTTAACACACAATCTTGATTATTTTACACTTCACAATGACTCGATCACTAGGCCGTATTTCTGAGCCTATCACACGTGATCCTCTTAAATTCCCGTTTCCAAGGGTGAAATTTATTCGATGTCGGCCTCCTATTCTGTAGAATGCGAAAGTCCCGAAACATCTACTGTTCCCTGGGGTCCAATTCTGCTATTCCTATCCTGGATAACCGGCTATTGATCTAGCTTGAACGGCTTCTTTGTAGATCTGTCTATCGATCCTAACGAAAGTCTATATGGATCGAGGTCTCCTCTAAGACCTATAGATTCAGTTTATAGCAGCTCGCCCTTCTCGATTCTAGTATTATTAGAATTGTTCGCCTGCTTTCAGGAGCTAATGTTTATAGTCTCCTATTCTATTTATTTGAACTGTTTTAACACTCCTACGTTCGAACCTTATTCTGTTCTTCCTTTTTATGTTTCTTCAATTTAAATAACAGTTTATCTGCCTGGTACGATACTTCCGTACGTTATGATCTATTCGTTCGTACATTTAACGACCTATCGCCTTTAAGTCCGACGTTCGCAGCCTGTTCTGACTATATCTTATGAATTTTCACTTTAACTTGTATACAGTCGGGCCTAAATCCTATAATTAGGATTTTCCTAATATTTCACTACGGCGATACTTTAAAATTTCGCCTTGAATGCTCCTTATGGAGGCAAGCAAGTCGTTACTACTATGACGCCTGTGGCTATCAGATCTTACTTCGGCGGTGTAAAACAGCGTTTCTCCCCCTCAAGGAGTACTGGTAGCTGTTATCGATGTAACGCAGAGTTACGTCCCTTCACGGACTGTCGGAATGATTTCTTCTACGTCGTGGAGCAGCACTTCCCCTCACGGAATGCTCGTAGGACTGCATGCGATGTGACACAGTGTCATGCCCGCAGGCTGATAATAACTGCATGATTGGCTTGGTAACGCCCGAAGCTTTATACTATTTTACTACAAAAAAATAAGACTCAAGCCTTTCCTGTGGTCAACTTCTAAAATAATGGTGCCACAAATATAAAAATTATACCTTCCGAAAGCTCGTCTTCTCAATGTCAAATGATCTTATTGCACCTAAGAATCGATCGTGCAATTCGGAGATATTAATTAATTTCTCGTCCTCAATTGTGTGGGTGTTGCATTCTTTTTGCTCTCTCCCCTCCACAGAAGCTTAGGTAATTCCCAAATGACGTCGTCTTACGTCGGCAGTTTTTTTCTGCACAATTATTACATGGTTTCTCTATACTGAAAAATCTCTCATTCAAAATGATTCACTGTACTGTGCTTGTTTACTCATTATTATGCTCGTAAACGTGTTAATTTTAATTATTCCTCTTCTGGCGCATATGCGGCGTTGTCAAATTCCAGCAACGTCGGCTTGAATTCCGATTCAGGCTTCTCTGTCTAACACGGTGGAAAGTTCCACTCAGTTATTAATACTCGTGACCAGCCCTCTCTGAAATGTCGAGTGGGGTGATCTCATCTAAGGAACATCTGTCCCTAGTCGCTTGCACAATGTTAAGCTATATTCCTGGCTTAAAATCTCTCTCCGTTCCTTTAAGAAACTATACGTTTCTTTCATTTCTTCCTTAAGGACATGGATTCGACCGTCATGGACCCTATGGCCCATGGGTTCAATACGTAGGTGGCTGTTATGCCTGGGTCTGATATGGCCGTAAGTGTTTGTTGCTCTCAGAGCCTAAATTCAGTGGCAAGGTACTGTATAAATCACGAGTGTATGAAGGGTATTTTGTGTTGTATATTATGTATATATGTGTATAGTACAGCCAATAGATTATCTCTTTAAAATTCATGTGTGTTTATATTCCTGTCTTGCATGAACCTGGGAGCATCAGCAAACGCATGCCAAATGCCCTACACCTGGGATAAGGTCTTTCATAGTCGGGGCAACAGTTATGTACCGTATTTTATTCTATTTTATTCAGGAAGACCCATATGGTCAACCTTGGCGCCCATTCAAAGTCGGGAAGTTATGTTAAAATCACTTGTGGCCTGTATTTAAAGGCAGTAAATTCTGTAGGTTTGTGTTAATGAGGGTAGTTAATTGTAAATCAACTCCAGCGAGGAGGTGAGAGAGTGTTTCAGTGGCAGCCCAACGTGAGGCCTTAGACATGCTGATGTGTACCAGGACACAGGAATTAAACTGTAGGCATATTTGCACAATTTCACATATTTCAATTAGGGATGGCTACATTAGAGCCAGGAAGCAATTCTGCTTTGTTGGGGGACAGTGCTGGTGAGGGGCAGAATCAGACAGGGTCTGATAGGAAATTTGCTGTAGTGATGGGGGAAAACAGTAGTCAGGGGAGATTTGCCAGGGAAGGGGGGAAATGAATTATGTATGATGGACATGTTGAGGAGGCTCGTGTATCGTAGCGACAAGTCTGTAGGGATGAAGGAGAGGATGACCAGCCACATGAATAAGATGGGGGAGAAAATAACTAGTGAGCTAAATAGTTTGACGGAGCATTTGTCAGCGAAGCTTGATGAAGTCAAGGAAAGATTGTCAGAAATTATCCCCGACAGCCATGTTACTAGCCAGATTAGTGAAGTCAGTGTAGAAGTCACTAATCTGGAAACTAAGCTAGGTAATGAGATTGCCGTTCAGGAAGAGAGCGTAGACTCTAAAGTAGATAAGTTGGATGCTCAACAAGTGATGTTGGCAGGGGAGATTTCTAGCCAGGTACTTTTGACTAGCCAGAAATTTCCCAGGGTAGATAGGGTGGGAGAGCAGAAAGAGGAAATTGTAGTCATCGTGGAAGAGAACGTTGTGGTTAGTGATGCGAGTGCTGGGAGAGTGGAGAAGGATGAGAGTGCTGAAGTTAGTGTGGAGAGTGCTGGGAGAGTGGAGATGCTTGAGAGATCTGAAGTTAGTGATGAGAGTGGTGAGGTAGTGGAGATGGATGAGCGAGTCGAGATTAGTTTGCTAGGGAATGGTATGAAGAAGGTAGATGAGAATATTAGCCAGGTTAGCGAGAAGGTGACTAGGATGGAGAAAGATACTGCAGGTAGAATTCTACGTGGTCAAAATTTGGGACTAGGAGGGAGTGAAAATCTTGTTACGAAGTTAGTATGTAATTTCTCTGATGACATTAGGACTGCAGTGTGCGTGCAGGAGATAGTCGCTATTACAGGCATAGAGAGGTCACTTGGAAGGTTAGGTACCTTGAGAAAGACAGGTAGGCAACGTCAGAGAAATGGGGGTAATCGAAGGGAAGGAAATTATAATCAGAGGAGAGAGAGGAATTGGGATCCAGGTAGAGGGGATAGGTACATTTGGTATGAAGATCATGGGAGAGGAAGAAATAACAATGAGTGTCAGGGGTACGGGCAAAACAATCAACCGGGGAACAGACCACGTGAAGTAGAGCAGTCAAATAGGGGGCGTGCCATGGAAAGGCAGGTTGAGAGAAGCAATAGGCCAGGAAGTTTAAACTTCGTCCGGACTCACTATATGGAGCAGGGGGAGAGTCCTTGCATAGTATTCCTGCTCATGCTCTGGAAGAAAAACATAATTTAGAGTATAATGTCAATGTAGGATCTGATAGGTTAGGAGACCAGAGCTGTAGATTAGATTACAGTAAGGCGCTAGTGAAGTTTGGGTGGAGTGAGCAACAGGATTCGGTTAGGTTAGGCTATCAGGTTGGTGGTAGAGATTTTGTTAGTGCCGTTGGATGCATTCGGGTGATTAAAGAGGTTTCTGAGGAGAAAGAATTAGGTGTCAGCATGGTATTGAGTTGTATTTTGGTCATTAGAGATGATCATGTGTTGAGTGATGTGGATCACTGTTGTTTCTGGATCATGGGAGATGATCGTGTGTTGAGTGATGTGGATCACTGTTGTTTCTGGGTCATGAGAGATGATCGTGAGTTGAGTGATGATGATCACTGTTTGGAAGCAGTTGTTAAAGATACCATGTTGGACGAGGGTCAGAAGTCAGAGGTGCTTGACGTTCTGAGGGAACACAGGGTGGTGTTCTTGGAGAAACCTGGATGTACTCACGGCTACGGGCAGAGTTTTGACATCACAGATAGGTCTAGCATGAGCGTTCCTAGGTACCATATAGCTCATTCTTACATGGAGGGTGTTGTTGAGGTGATTGGTCAGATGCTGTATGAGGTTATATTTGAGATTAGTAACAGTCAGTCTGTTAGTCTTCTGGTGGTGGTGACCATGTGGGATGGTACCAGTAGGTTAAGTTTGGAGGGCATGGCAGTTAGTAGTTTGCAGGAAGGATTTCTATTTGTGTTTCTTGCAGGATTTTGGGATTTTCAACAGGGAAAGCTGTACCCTAAGAGTTTAAATAAATTGAGGATTATTGTAGTTGTAGGTAAGATGGTTTTGAAACAGCAGGGAAGGGGGGGGGGGGGGGTAAAAATTAAGATAGAAGATCTGGTGTTGTTGCGAGCTGAGCATCTGCTGTCGGTAGAGCAGAGTTGCATTCATGAGGTTTTTCATTCCGGTCCATTTGCTATAGACCGCAGGGTAGGTGCATGTGCCTACAGCTTGATTACCAACGATGACAAGGTCCTAGGTACATATAACGTTGCTTACCTCAAGCTATATGTCACCTAGAGATCTTGCTCATGCGATGACAAGACAGGAGTTCTAGTGTATTTGTGTGAGGGACAAGGAGTAAATCTATAGCCTTGTAGTTTAGAGATTGATCCTTGTGGGGGCGTCTGTAACGGATTTTATTCAGTTACAGTAGCTCATCCTCGGGTTTTCTGCCTTGTGCAGTTAGTTTGGGGTATTTTATTCGTATCTTATTATATTGGGTTAACGTGGGGTTGCAGAGGTGATTTTTTGTGCCTGTGTGTTTTTGTGGACGGTTTCATCTTTGGATGGTCCGGACCAACTAGGATCACTGTTTATTAATTATCGGTTTTTGGATATTTGATATTATAAAATACGGAGTTTTGCGATTTATTACGTTTTGGGAATAAGGATATATAAGACTGTATTAAGTAGAAGCATTATTTCATTTTGGTTTGGGGTTAATGGCTTTATTTTGACCTAGTAATGCTAAATGTTAGATTCGTGGCTGTACTATAAAGGTACAATGAATTGGTATTTTCGAGTGCTGGATGTGTGACATACCCGGAAAAGACAGGCAGTAATTCGGCTTGTGAGGGAATACCTAGACTATTTATAGCATGAACTCGGATGAACTGGCGCGTGGAAAACTACTGTGTGACGTCAGTATGAATTTCGACTGTCTGATGTTCATGTGTTGCCACGCACGAAATAGTTCCGGCAGAAACATTGGGGTTGGGTATCCCTACGCCAGTGCATATAATGGCATGTCTGGTGTTCCGAGATCGTCTTATTGCTTTATTGGCAGAACACTGGTCTACTAGCGCCCAGGGTCGTTTTACGTGACATGGTTTCCGTAAGGAACAGTTAGAGATAGTCTTCTTGCTTTTACAGCGAAAGTCCGTTGTCTACTTGCAAATTAGTGTCGTTATTACTTGATCATGGTATCGTAATACGAATGAGCAGTAACTAGTCTTTAGCAATCCACTGAGCTCTTACGGGCTATTGGAGGCTAAGTGCATTTCATGGGTCCATCCATACCATGGGCTGTTGGTAATAACTTACCACCCCTAAAAGAATAATCAGTCGTAAACATTTCATCGAAAAGTTATGCGAGAATGGAGACGTGAACGAGCAGTTCGAGAAGAAAGAAAGTGGAGTGAACCAGTCTAACGTGTGTAGATATTTTGTGTACGGACGGTACAGTGTGTATATACGTAGGTGGCTGTTATGCCTGGGTCTGATATGGCCGTAAGTGTTTGTTGCTCTCAGAGCCTAAATTCAGTGGCAAGGTACTGTATAAATCACGAGTGTATGAAGGGTATTTTGTGTTGTATATTATGTATATATGTGTATAGTACAGCCAATAGATTATCTCTTTAAAATTCATGTGTGTTTATATTCCTGTCTTGCATGAACCTGGGAGCATCAGCAAACGCATGCCAAATGCCCTACGCCTGGGATAAGGTCATAGTCGGGGCAACAGTTATGTACCGTATTTTATTCTATTTTATTCAGGAAGACCCATATGGTCAACCTTGGCACCCATTCAAAGTCGGGAAGTTATGTTAAAATCACTTGTGGCCTGTATTTAAAGGCAGTAAATTCTGTAGGTTTGTGTTAATGAGGGTAGTTAATTGTAAATCAACTCCAGCGAGGAGGTGAGAGAGTGTTTCAGTTGAAGAAAAATATGCAGCGCCTCACGTTTCTCGTCTAACTTGCTCTTCCAATCCGTTTGCCTTCCATTTTACAGGAAACTCGAGGGGAAGGAAGTTGTAGAGCATTAAATGTCCTTCAAGGATATATTATACGTATGCTAATTTATCTTCGATCTGTCGATCGTTAGAGCGTTTTGACGTATGGGGTCTGTTTCGAGATTTTGCTAGTGAACTGCTCATTATTTTACTTCCGTTTTCAACAGCTTTAACACTCTGTATTATGTTATTTATTGATTATGCAAACAGTATGTGTGTCAACTGTTAATTTGGAACACTAATAAACACAAAAAATCTAGCTTAGACCTTTCAAACGGCGAATATTTTTTTCATACCCTTTTAATATGCATGTATAAGACCCCTCCCCATCTGAAATAGAATGTACTTAATACACTGTGTACATAATATTAAGATACGTAGGCCTAAATTTATTATGATATTGTATCCTATGATATCCCACAAATAAGAATATAAGAAAGAAGTAGAGGAAAGAATTGATACTGGGAGATAGTAAAGATGGAGATGGCGAAACATCGAATTAAAAACTGTCAAGCGTGGGCAACAGACGACCTAAACGGAAGGAATATTCCGGGATATCTGACGACCCAGGAAAGGAAATAATGTTCTGGAATATGAGATACCATGGAATAGGCCTAAGTGACTGATCCCATTCCCAATCCTGTACTGTTGAAAACTCCAGAGATTTTCATAGATCATGGCTATTTCAACTGATACACCAATGGCTGGAGTGTGGTCTGATATGGCGATTGAAGTGACACTGATGTGTGATGTGAAAAGTGAAGGGGGACTAACACGAGGGAGAGGCATGAGTGATTCTGTGTTGGCGAAATGGGTTGGAGGGGCTCGTACATGTACAGCCAGATGTTCTTCACTAAGCTTAGAGCAGTTTGCCGGCGTCCATTCTGTAAGTGGAGAACAGCATGTCAACTTTTGAGCATCACGAATGAGCAGAGATGACCAAGACAGAAGAAAGCTTGCACCCGCCTTTTGCTGTACGTGATCCTTTGATGTCCCTTTCAACCGGAGTAATAGGACCCAGCAACATCAACTGTTACCAAGCATTGGAAATCGGAACCCCTACAAAGGGGACTTTTGTTGGAAGTAACTTTGCAGAAATTAAGCATTGTAAGAAAAATGCAGTAGTCCTTTTAGCTGTGGTCAAGCCTTTAAAGATTTTCCAGAGAACCGTAATTAACAAGAGAACTGAAGGGGATGTAGAGGAGCTGTTGAAGTGTGAGTTAGCCCCATATCCCACCACTCCTTTTGACGAAGGGATCATGAGGAAAACGAAAAAGTCTGCTCTCTATGATGCCTTTCCTTCATGCAGTCAAATAACCACCCTGAAGAACTGTTTCTCAGTAATCGATGGTGGCTTTCTTCTTCATAGGGTAAAGTGGAACAACGACACTAAGTTCGCCTCCATCTGCAACCAATATGTGTCTTACGTCATCAACCATTACTGTTACAACTCTGCTGTTGTGTTTGAAGTTGATGAAGAGACAAGTTCCACGAAAAGAGCCGAAGAACATCGGAGAGCATCAAGTAAAACATCAGTGGATACAGACTTCGATGAGAACATGGTGGCTACTGTTCAGCAGGAAAACTTCCTTTCCAACGAATAGAACAAAATTAAGCTGATAACTATGTTAGCGCAGGCCTGGGGTGCAAAAGGTATACAACTCACCATAGCCAAAGAAGACGCTGACTGCAGCATTGTCAGGCGTGGATTACAAAATACCCCTCATTCAACTGTGGTGGTAGTTGTCGAGGACGTAGACCTGCTCGTCTTACTCATGGCACTCACACTACGAGGCACAAATGTCCTTTTCATCAAGCCTGGACGAGGCAACACAGATGACAGACTGTACTCCTCCTAACAACTTCAGGCCTTGCAATTCTGCCAGTACATTCTATTAATCCATGCCTTCACTGGATGTGATACCACTTCTGCTATTTTTGGGAAAAGTAAAGCAAATAAAATATTTGAAGCGGTATCCTAACTAAACCAAAAGCATCGCTGAAGTTTTTATGGCTCCACGTCCACACCAGAAGACATCAATGAAGCTAGGGAACAAAATATGTTCCTACTGATGTATCAAGACACCACTCCATGAGCATGACCTCAATTATCACAGGTACATTTCATTTTGTGTTGCATGTACTACCTTCGTTGAAGCATGCTGTTTGATAAATAAATATTCTATTATCTGATGTTCTTTTCACATGTACATGTGCTTCGTCAAATCGTCAGCCACGATGAAAGCAAACTTGTCTTCATTGCCACCTACCTACTCTATATAATTCGTGCAATGTGTTTCTACAGGTTCAACACTACAAATTGTAATTGAACAGCAAATTTGTCCATCAAGTACATTTATTTTTATTCCTCGCCGCTAGATGGGGGCTTCATTCATTCCATTCCTGACCCGGTCGGAGACTGGAAGCAGGCTGTGGATTTTCATTTTCACAAGAGAGATCAGTGGTGTTAATAAAAATAAAATAAAAAAATATCACTTATAACTTATAATTTTTTATAAGAATATAAACAACCAAATATAACGAACTTTTCAGAACATATATATACTCCGATGGGCTGGACTGTAAATTAATAGATCTTGATCATGTTTTCATTACCATAAAAACGAAATTGTTTTCCAAAATTTTGTGCTCTCCCGAAACATAATCCTACATACGCCACTGCGTTCATATACTTTCTAGGTAGGGCCTATATATTAGTAGTTATATGGTTGATAATACCATCTATGTTTACATAATCAATAAATAACGTGATACAGAGAGTTAACCCGTTAAGAGGGGAGCGAATTCTTCCACATGACCACTACGGTGGGGAGATGTTTTCATATTTCTTTTATGTTTAAATAATTGGATTTACACAGCTCGACATGTATCTGTTTAGTATTGCATGTATATTGTGACAATAAGACACATTAATTTCAATACTGCAACGAATATTTACGAAATAGAATGATTTTTAAGCGAATCATATCTTAGTGCAACAAAGGCATAAGTCTCATATTACTATTTTTTTCTCTGATGAGCATTGTAATCGTTACTTTCCGAAACTTGTACGTTAGCAATAAGTATTTACGTATCCAATAAGATAGGATTTTTTCGAGTGACCTCCTGAGAGGCCTGGTGCAGGTCTTTCTAGTCGACGCCCGTGGGCAACCTACGCGTCGGGATGGGCAAGGATGTGGTAGGAAGAGGCCGTGGCCAGTCAGTAGGTATTGTCCCAGCATTTGCCTGGTGTTGAAAATGAGAAAACCACGGCAAACCATTTCAAGGACGGCCGATGGAGGGGCTCGAACCCACGCATATATCGAGTCAGGAGATAGCTGGGCCCTATGACCTAATGCTACGCTTTAGCGATCACAGCCACTGCTGTCGATAATAAAAGATAGATGTAGTCCCACAAGCGCTATAAATATATTTCACAATATAATTACACTATTGAAGAATACGATAATGACCAGATAACGATGTACTCACCTAATATGTACTTTCTTCTCTTGTTGTGAATATGCAACTGCCGAGCCACTAATTATTCCATTCAGAGGATTTCTCTATATATTATTTACACACACACATGAATTTACACAACAATGATAATCACTATTTACAATACAAGAGGAATGGACACCTGTCAGTTCAATTTTTTGCGGTCTGATACATTCCAAAGCAAGGAGCTGGGCACAGTGCTACATCGCACATTTTGCAGCAGTGCTGTGTCTCCTTTCTTTTATTGTTTGCTTTGCAGACAATACATCTCTTGCTTGCAATGGGTTTCGTCTTTGAGGGAGGATTGAAATCCGGAAAATGCCTTCCCGAGAATCGGTCTGAAGGTTCATTTGATAGTGACACCACTGATCTGACTGGCTGGGCTTCAGTGGGGGTTGATTTACCATACTTGTCAAAAAGCTTCTGAATAATTTGCAAACGAAATTGTAAGTGAGTGAATTTTCCTCCATGATTCTGATAAATAATGAAGGAATTGAACATTGTTATGTCCAACAAGTGCCTGAAAATCTTTTGGTAGAACTTCTTTATTCGCTTTCTGGCTGTACTGTATGGAACAATGCACTGATCAGATAAGTCGACCCCACCCATTGAAACATTGTAATCTATACACATGACAGGCTTTACTATTGTGTCCCCTTTTCTGTTTTTCACAGTGCGCATTTCGGCATCATGTATGCTACTTAGCATACACACGTCCCTCTTGTCTCTCCACTTGAGAGCAATGAGTTTGTTACGATAAGCAAACACAAGTTCACCCTTTTTTAGTTTTTTTTGCCATAACATCTTTTGGGGGATTTTTTTCTGTTAGATTTTACAGCATCTGTTTGTAGATCATTGAGCAGGTCAAACAGCTCCGGACTACTGTAGTAATTATCCACAGCTATTAGGTAGCCCTTATTCAGGAGATCTTCGGCCAGTGTAAAGACAACTTTGGAAGGCTTAGTGTACTCAGAAATATCAATTCCGCAAACTTAGTTAACGAGATTAGTTTCCTTCCCCGTATACCATAAGATGTTCCACACATACCCAGTCTTTAACTTCACATAACTTATATGACTCCATACCAAAGCACGACCTTTTCTTTGGTATGTATACTTTCCATCCCAGTCTACCTTTCCACAATAAGAGGCTCTCATCTATAGATAAGCTATCGTCTGGAATACATGCAGTTCTGAATTTTGATACAAGGATGTCTAGGACTGGCTTCACTTTATATAATTTGGGGTGGACCTGCCTGTTATAAGCTTCATTGTCTGCAAAATGTAAAAATTTCAGCAAAAGGAAAAATCGCTTCTCAGACATAATTTCATAAAATACGGGAGTAGCTAGCAGTTTATTTCGAGAGAAGTAATGGGCTAGTTTCGGCTTCTGAACAATGCCCTGCAGTAATAAAATTCCTAAAAATAGTTTTATTTCATTTTTGTTAGTGGGTACCCAGTCTCTCTCACGACTCTTCTTTTCACTTTCGCCATCAACGAATTCGAACTGATTGTTTGCTGTGCATACAGATTTGTTTGCTGTGCAATAAGCTCACAAAATCTGTCTATAAAAAAATCGAAAATTTCTTCCGGGTTCTTCTTATCTAAAAGTTCACCCTGTATTCCAGCATTGTAATTAGCTGGAAATCTTCCCCACCTATAACCCCGTACGTCCCATTCACCGTGTACAGCAGGAGGATTACCATCATTTGCGATTTCAGTGTCACTGCTGTCACTAGAACTCGAACTCCGTACCGATACACTGTGTCTTGGAACCCCACTAAAAAAGCTAGTCCCTGGAGTATTTACTAATAACGGAGTTTCTTCGTCACTTTCTGAACTGGACTCACTACAACTATCATCATCGCTATGTTCGAGCATATCACGAATAGCACATTCACTTGGAATATCTCTCGAACGTTTAGACATACTGTAGTACAATGTAAAACAAAATAAATCTCTAACACATTCTAAAAACCACAATAGGAACACATCAAAGCTTCTGTATCTCGTGAACATAGTACCGTGTACGAACCATACGGGCTACTAATGACGCACGGCGCACGAGTTGAGTGTGACGCGGCGTTTGAGCGGTTATTGCATTGAGCAAATACGTACCAAATAGCAAGGGGATTCCCTATCATAAAACCATAGTAGCTACGTAGTTCAAAAAATATCGTAGAGATGGCAGCTCCTCCCAGAGCCTGTGAGGAAAGTCTCAAGCCTGGCGCGTAATTATAAAGGCAAGAAAAAAAAAAAAAAAAAACCGTCGTGCGTCTGGAGACGTGACACCCACCCAAGCGCAAAGCTGCAATCGCGGATGGAGCCGCAAGCCCCGCTCTATGGGTTAAAGCCGTTGAAAACGTAAGTAAAATAATGAGCAGTTCACTAACAAAATCTCAAAACCGACCCCGTTAAATCAAAATGCTCTAACGTTTGACTGGTCGAATATAAATTAGCATAAGTATATATAATCTGGAAGGAAATTTAATGCTCTACGACTTCCTTCCACACGAGTTTCCTGTTAAATGGAAGGCAAACGGATTGGAAGGGCAAGTTTGACGAGGCGCTTCACATTTTTCTGCAAATATTTTATGTTCACCGGTTCGTATCTAGGAGACGGTAACACACACAGATAAATATGAATACACCATTTTGTAGGGCATTTAATTACCTTTAAGTTTGAAAAGTATAAATATTTCTGTGCGACGTACCGTGTTAAAATTATGCGCCAAGAACTTAAAAAAGGGGTGCTTTGAGCCCCCCTCTGCCCCCCCCCCCGGCACCTGAAATTGATGGGACTGTATTAGGTGTTGTTTAGGGGATCTCGCCCTACACATTCCTGAAACTACATGATTTAATGCAACAACAATTCCTAGTTTGACTGGACTACAGCTGTGGCTAGGTCATCTCAAATTCCAACTCACCGATTTAACTTTGCACAAAATAAGAACTATACACGATTTTTACATGAATAAGGTATTCCCCACAATTAAGAACCTCCACGAGAAACTGTCAGAAATTATGGAGGATTTTCCTGAAATGCCAATTTCTACGCTTTTGAAAGTAGTCAAAAGCTTGAGATTCCAATTTGAAAAATTGAACAGGAAACCAGCGCTAATGGAATCTGTGAGAGTTGTTGTATCCCGATATACATTCCTGAGAAGAACAAGAGAACTTCGAGCACAGGGCTAAAAGATCTTCTTTACAGACGAGACCTGGTGCGGACAGAACCACACTATGAAATATGGGTGGCAGTAAACGTGGTTGATGCTTTGGAAAATAACTTGGACAATATTATGATCAATACAAAGGGTACATTCAGGAAATTTATGGATGTCGTGGAGGTTTCAAGACACCGCCTAGAGCTGGGAAACGCATCATAATTTTGTATATAGGAGGAAGTGAAGAAGGATTTCTAGATGGTGCAGAACTTTGTTTTATCGGCAAGAAAGGGAGCCGTGATTACCACAATGAAATGAACTCTACTCATTATGAAGAATGATTCACGAAAGTGCTGAGTTTATTGTCTCAAGGTCGGCAGTCATTATAGATCAAGCCCCATATCATACGATGGTCGATTCTGCAACTAAAAACCCGAACATGTCATGGCTGAAACCTAACATTATAACCTGGATAACATCAAAGAATATATTGCTACCACTTGGAGTTGGCTATTACAACAACCTGACTAAATCAGAGCTGATTGTCATTGCCAGGCCTTATTTTCAAACTCCAATGAAGAAGCTGGAACAACTAACCAAACGACTTCAACAGGATGTAAAGCTTGTTTTACCAGTGACTCATTGCGAACTCAATCCAACCGAACTTATTTGGACTTACGTTAAAGGAAAAATAGCAAAAACAAATATGGCTAGCATATTACAAAATGGTAGAAGTATGGTAGCAATGAATGTCTTATGCCGAGAAGTCTTACGTACAGTTACTCCCGAACTCTGGAAACAATGTATTAAACACGCTAAAAGAATTGAAGACCACTACTGGGAGAAAGATGGACTGTCGGAAAATGTCCCTTATTTCGAGCCAGTCATAATTAACATGAATGACAGCAGTTCTGATTCATTGGAACAGAGCGATTCTTCAGACGAAGAATACTCATGAACAGACAAGTCAATTTGGTTCAACAAAAAATGTATAGAACTGAATCTCACCCCTTAATATGTACCAATTAAAACCGCACCGAAAACACCAGCGTCGATCATTTCAACTAAACAAGCCAAAGTGCTTTGGATAAATAACGAATTAAGATTCGCATACATAAGAAAGCAAAAAATCAACCAACAATTATACGACTTTCAATTGCAACTAAGTAATTTCTGGCATGCATCCTAAGGGAACAGCTTCGCCGAGCACCTACATGACACTGTGTAGGGAATAACCCATCAAATTTAGGTACAATCGTGTTGACCGACTGAAAGCACCAAAACTTTTGTTTTAAAAAGTATTATTGATGTTAAACACAGTCTTCTTTACAGTTGCAATATTCGTTACTTCTATATTAAACATTTTCACTTGGCCTACTCAACGAATATGGAGTCCCAAAACACTTAATGTTATTATTAAAAGGTCTTTGTAACAGTCATAATGCAACCATAATGGTGGATGGAGAATGCACAGAATTTTTCAATGTGTCAAATGGAGTCAGGCAAGGTTGTATATTATCACCCCAACTCTACAACATAAATGCTGAGTAGATGATGAAAAGAGCATTGGATGGCTGGGATAATGGAATTTCAATCAGTGGTAGGAAAATTAACAATCTACCCTTTGCTGATGATACTACACTCATTGCAGGAAGTGGGCAAGAACTTGATGAATTGCTCTCCATGGAGTAAAAACCATCAGTTCGGATTTTGGTCTAGAAATCAACATGAAAAAGACAAAACTAAAGGTTAGGGCTTGGATTCGAGCATATTTGCATATTTCTTTCCTGATTAGTACACATTGAAAGAAGCCTTTCAGTGGTAGTTTCACCTCTCTGGGACCAACAGAATTGAAATTTATCGAGCATATAAATGCATAAAACCGCGATTTTAGAATAGAAGCATATAAATGCATATTCTTGTGGTTATCGTCTAAATAGTTTGTTTTCCTTCGAATCCCCCCACCCCCCAAATTCGGGCCCTGACCATCCTAGATTCGAAAACAGAAATAATTATTGAAAAGCCTATCTGGTGCGAATAATAGAACCGCAGGTTTTTAACCTTTAGTGAGGTTGTTCTCGTCATTGAAACTTTTATTGACTGATTTAAGAAAATCATTCAAAACTGAAAACATACAACAAATTCTTGTTGTACAGACCAATGCAGATCTACTTCATTGACTCGCCTAATTCTGAACATTTTGTAAATGAACTTTTAAACTGTAACTTTTATAAGAAAACTTCTCTTATAATATACTTGAAAAACTTGAATTCTCGTATATTGCAGTGTATCATACATACAATTAGAAAATAAAGCTCGTATATAAAGGTATGTTATTGTTTTTTTTCGTTTCACTTTCCATTCTATAGTTTTTAACGGTGTTTTTCGAGCATGTTCTGCATATTTAACCGCATATAATGGGTTTTCGAGCATGTTTATCGAGCATATATATCAAGCATAAAACACATGGTTTTCGAGCATATCTGGAGATTTTATCGAGCATATCGATCCGAGTCCTACTAATGGTTATCAACCGACAAAGTCAAGTCCTAATTCAAATGACAGGATGCCTAAAAGATCTGGAGTTGGTGCATGATTGTGTATACCTGGGCTTCATAATCAGTAACACGGGAAATTATGATAAAGAAATAAAACGACATATTGTCCTAGGTCGTGCTGCAATGGTTAAACTTACAGAGATCTGGCAGAACCGGGCATTATCCAAAACAGTGAAAATGTGATTGGTGAAATCACTGGTGTTTTCTATTATCTTATACGGTTGTGAGACCTGGACTGTGAAGAGCCGAATAGATGCCTTTGAGATGTGGTGTTGGCGGAGGATGCTATGTATACCATGGACAGAAAGAACAACTAATGCCTCCATTTTAGAAGAACTGAGCATCACAAAACGTTTATCTTCCTGTGTTAGTGAAAGTTAGCTCCAGTTCTTGAGACACACTTTGAGGAGAGAAGGAGACAATTTAGAAAAGACCATCCTTCAAGGCAAAATTGAAGGTACCAGGCCAAGAGGTAGAACAACAAGTAGATGGTTAGACCAAGCAAAGAAGATCACCGGCCTACCTCTTCACGATATCTTACGAAGGGCTGAAGATCGCTTAGGATGGAAACGTCTCGTCAAGAATGTAGGTACTAATGAAGTGAAGATATGAGGTCACGACGCTCAGCAATGAGTAAACGACTAATGATGATGATGATGACATTGTTAGGCATGTTTGAGTTTTAAAATGGCACTACTTTTTATACCGTATTTATTCGGCTATAGTTCTCCCCCTTAATTTTCGAGAGCCAAAATACAAAATTCTTGGAAATTGCTTATAGTACCCCTCCTTAATTATTGGGAGTCAAAATACAACATTCTTGGAAATTGACGAATTCTAAAATTTTTTTAAAATTATAACTGAAATTCATCCTCTTTTATGACAAAAATATTTATCTTGTTGCATTATTATTTTTGTTATTCAGACGATATGACCGCAATTTTGCATACATATACCACGTACGCGATTGGGCAGGATATCGAATTGTGTAGCCAATAGGCTTCACCCAATATCCAACAAAAGATGTCCACTATTGGCCGAGTAGAAGCGCAAAGTTTAAAATCCGGCCAATCAAAGTTATGGTTTCATATCTTGCCTGCATTCTTTTGTTTTGTATACAAAGATGTCGTGCCTATGGAAGTGGTGTTCGCGGCAGCCTTCTTCTCAGTTTTATTTTAAACACATTTCATTTGTTGCAAGAACTGGCGGCGTACGTGTCACACGTTATTGGTATATTAATGAGAAACATGTTAATTGTGGAATTAAAACAAGTAAAACTTCCTAAAATTGTATTGAAGAAGAAACCACAGAAATTCAAAGTGGAGAAGAAGAGCGGGTAAATTTAAGACAGACTTTTGTGGAAGCAGCAATCGAGATATGTGGGAAAACAAAAGCAACAGTCAAGGGAAAGGAGACACGGTGGTGGACAGACAAAATACAAGAAGAAATAAAGGAAAGGAACAGGGTAAAGAAAGAAATGGATAAGGAAAAGCAAAAAAAAACATACCAGAGAGATAAGATTACGATAGGAAGATTACATGTGGAATACAAGAGATTGTAATTACAAGTAAAGAGGAGTATTAAAGAAGAAAAGGAGAAATGTTGGGGAGAGTTTACCAACAAAATTGAACAAGATAGTCGAGGAAATCAAAAATTATTATACAGAGTAATAAAATCGAAAAGAACTAATCAAGAAAAAAATCAAGGCATTAGAGAGAGAAGATGGATCCATAGTACATGATGAAAGGGGTCTTCAGAAAGTGATGGCAAATTATTTAAAAATACTTTATAATGAGGATAACAGTTCTAAGAAGGAGATAAGAAATTGGAAATAATAGTTGGAGAAAAAGAAGAGAACCCGATAACATGGTTGGAGCTTGAAAGGGCAGTGAAAACAATAACCAAAGGTAAAGCAAGTGGAAAAGATGAATTCAATGCTGATATGATTAAGGCAGCAGAAAGCATCGGCTTACAGTGGCTATATAGAGTCCTCAATGCCATATGGAAGGATGAAATAATACCTGAAGATTGGCAACAAGGAAACATTATACCATTGTTCAAAAAAGGGAATAGGAAGAAATGTGAAAATGATAGAGGTATAACTTTATTATCACATGGGCTGAAAATATTGGAGCAAGTCATAGACAAAAGACTGAGGGATATAATAGAAACGCAGTTAGAGGAAGAACAATATGGTTTTAGACCGAATAGATCAACAATAGATTTGATATTTACAGTATGTATGATATTAGAAAATCATCTGGAAGAAACAAGGAAATCATTTTCGTATTTTTAGATTTGGAAAAGGCCTTTGATACAGTTAAGAGAAAACATGTATGGGAGTGCCCACTGGAAAGGAATGTATCGAAATCATTGATTAATAAGATAAAAATGTTGTATCATGAGAGTAAAAGCAGTGTACAAGTCGGAAGTGGTGACTCTGAAACATTCTATACAAAAAAAGGCCTCAAGCAAGGAAGTGCATTATCACCATTATTATTTATTATACTGATGGATGAAATTATAAAACGTGTAAAACAGAGTATCAGTAATGATGAAGTGAATGCTTTGGTATTTGCAGATGATGTGGTGATTTGGGGAAAGGGAGAAAAGGAAGTACAAAAGAGACTGGACATTTGGAATGAAAATTTGAAGGAGTTTGGAATGGTAATTAGTAAAAAGGAAACTGTAGTCATGTACTGAGGAAAAGAGAAAAAGAAAAGTCAACGGTTAGAGAATGTAGAACAGTTTACATATCTAGGTAGCACTATAAATGGAAGTAATGACATCAACATTGAAATTAATAACAGTCTAAGTAAAGGTACCACATTTTATCATCAAGTCAGAGAACTTTTATGGGACGACAAAGTACCCAAGAGAACAAAATTAACATTATATAAACAGTATTTCATACCAATTGTAACGTATGGACTGGAAACACTGGTAACGAATAAAAGGCAAAATAGTAAGATACAAGCAGTAGAAATGAAATTTTTAAGAACTTTAGTTAAAAAGACAAGAAGGGATAGAATTCAAAATATTAAAATCAGAGAAGAGTTAAATATGGAACCCTTAAATCAGAAGATACAGAATGCAAGGTTACGTTGGTTCGTACATGTAAAAAGAATGGGTAAGGAAAGAGTAGCAAGAAGGGAATTAGAAAGAGAAGTCAAGGGAAAGAGACCAGTTGGAAGACCGAGAAGAAGGTGGTTGGACCAAATTTTGAAGGACATTAGAGAAGCTAGATTGGATGTGGCAGAAGTGATGGAACAGGAAAAATGGAAGGACAGAAAGGAGTGTAGGAGGCTTGTAAACCACACCTGGGTGACTGAAGTGGGACTTCGATGATGAGGATGATGCGAAGTATAAATTAAGAGGAAGAAAGAGTTTTAGTGTCAAAGGTTTGTTACCTTAATAGCAGAGAGCTTTTTCTGGATGCGTTCCTGAAGCTGCTTCACCAACTGTGGATTGGCCATGAGATCGAAGAAGATTCGTCCAACAAAAGCATTCAGCCACATGATCTCGCTGTTGATCTCCATGCTAGTGTGCTTCAGATGGTCCTGCTTCAGATGATCATGCTTCTTCCCACGAGCAGTCTACACAAGGCAAAATATAGTATCACTTGTGGGTAACATTGTTTGGACATGACATACAATTAATGACTGGACACCCACAGGAAATCATCTTACAGGTTAGGAATGTACCACCGAATGGTGAAGGTCTGCCTCTTCCAACATGCTGGTACACTCTCTGTGCCATGTTGTGTTATGATGCTACTAGTTACTTCTTTCCCTCCAAGAGTTTAGTGCTTTTCAGTCGGTCAACACGAATGTACCCAAAAGAGATGGGTTATGCCCTAATCCTGAAATAAATTACATGAGATTAATAAAACACTAGGATGACCAGTTTCGATCGTCAAGCGATCATCATCAGATCCAATACACTTAGGCTATAAAATCTATGTTTGAAATACAGGTGAAAATATTTACAATATGTACAATTATTTAGTTGCAGTATTGGTACTGCAACTGTCAGTGTATGCTAAATGCAGTATATATGTTAGGTGAAATGCTAAATGGTGATGGCTATCCGGAGATTGTACTTTAGAGAGATTATATGGTTGTAAACTATGGTTAAACTATAAAATTTTAGGCTAACTACTTATCTGATTGTCTTCCGTACTACAGCTATTCGCAGTTTCCGTGCTCACTTGAACTCGCTGTGCGGTCGACTGCGGTGGTTATCCTAACGACTGTTTTTTCCCTGCCTTCCCCCCCTGTCCCTACGTGCTGTGGGGAGTGATCGCGATGTGTTTATGTGAGGTGTTGCCAACCTAGATAAGATGTATGTTATTGAATGAGGTGGATCTACAACTATTAAAGACCGTGGATTAGTCCTCGCCACGCGTGGAGCATAACCCATTCGAACTAAGCGTTGACGGTCTTATGAGGACGTCCCGGCACCTTTAATACTGCCTCTAATATGGGCCTTGGTTTATTGCAGAAGAAAAGTACATCGTACACCTGATCCAGATAACATTTACCTATTAAAAAACCCCTAATTGCCCCCCTTTTTTTATCTAGCTTGGCTGTGTCGCTAAATTGTGTTTTGTTTCCGACAGGGTGTGTTTTTTAGTAGCGTGAAGAGGGGTGAGCTCTCCATGAACGTGTGTTCATTTAGATTGTTGGGATTGTTTCGTTTGGCTAGATGTATCTCGATTGCTTCCTTTATGTCAAGAGCTCTGCCTTTCGATTCGTGATGGATTATTTTAAGGTCCGACTCTATGTTGGTAAAGCTATGCCCTGCGTCACACATATGTTCGCACACGGCTGAATGTGTTCCGTATCTTATCGCATTTCTATGTTCATTATAACGTGTGTCTACTCGCCTTCCACTCTGCCCGATGTAATTAGCTTGACAATCGGTGTCTTGGCACGTTATAGAATATACCCCTGACCTTGAATACGGGTCACGTTTATTTAGATTACTATTTAGGAGGTGCCTAGCGGTTGTGTTTTTCGTCGTGAAAGCTATCTTTATGCCTTGCTTTTTGAATAGGTTAGTGATTTTATATGTATTCGCATTCACATAGTTGAAACGCGCAAATTTTTTCTCATTACTGTCCGGTTTGGGAATCGTTTTATCTTTATTTTTATGTTTGGCTATAATTTGATTTATTTTGCTTGGCGAGAAGTTGTTTTCCTTTGCTATTTGCATAATAGTTCTTATTTCCTTATTATAGTTGTCTTTTGACATGGGTATGTTTAAAGCCCTGTGCACCATTGAATTGAAACCCGCTAGTTTGTGCGTACTGGGGTGATTAGACTGATTGTCGATTGCATGCGAGGTTTGTGTTGCTTTCCGGAATATGGAATATGAAAGGTCGTTGTCTTTACGTTCAATAGTTATATCGAGATAATTTATTTTCCGGTCTATTTCGGATTCCTTAGTGAATTTGATAGAATGGTGAAGGCTATTAATGGATTGGAGAATTGTTTCTTCGCTTGTTAGTTCAGTATCGTAGATGCAAATTACATCATCTACGTATCTTTTCCATATTACTATTCCCTTTGTTGAAGTCTTTTCTAAGAACGAATTTTCTAGTGCATTGATGAAGATGTCAGCGATTAACCCACTTAGTGGCGATCCCATTGCTAGGCCTTCTCTCTGTGTGTATATTTTATTGTCGAATTGAAACACGTTTTGGGTCGTTCTCACCCAAAACGTGTTTCAATTCGACAATAAAATATACACACAGAGAGAAGGCCTAGCAATGGGATCGCCACTAAGTGGGTTAATCGCTGACATCTTCATCAATGCACTAGAAAATTCGTTCTTAGAAAAGACTTCAACAAAGGGAATAGTAATATGGAAAAGATACGTAGATGATGTAATTTGCATCTACGATACTGAACTAACAAGCGAAGAAACAATTCTCCAATCCATTAATAGCCTTCACCATTCTATCAAATTCACTAAGGAATCCGAAATAGACCGGAAAATAAATTATCTCGATATAACTATTGAACGTAAAGACAACGACCTTTCATATTCCATATTCCGGAAAGCAACACAAACCTCGCATGCAATCGACAATCAGTCTAATCACCCCAGTACGCACAAACTAGCGGGTTTCAATTCAATGGTGCACAGGGCTTTAAACATACCCATGTCAAAAGACAACTATAATAAGGAAATAAGAACTATTATGCAAATAGCAAAGGAAAACAACTTCTCGCCAAGCAAAATAAATCAAATTATAGCCAAACATAAAAATAAAGATAAAACGATTCCCAAACCGGACAGTAATGAGAAAAAATTTGCGCGTTTCAACTATGTGAATGCGAATACATATAAAATCACTAACCTATTCAAAAAGCAAGGCATAAAGATAGCTTTCACGACGAAAAACACAACCGCTAGGCACCTCCTAAATAGTAATCTAAATAAACGTGACCCGTATTCAAGGTCAGGGGTATATTCTATAACGTGCCAAGACACCGATTGTCAAGCTAATTACATCGGGCAGAGTGGAAGGCGAGTAGACACACGTTATAATGAACATAGAAATGCGATAAGATACGGAACACATTCAGCCGTGTGCGAACATATGTGTGACGCAGGGCATAGCTTTACCAACATAGAGTCGGACCTTAAAATAATCCATCACGAATCGAAAGGCAGAGCTCTTGACATAAAGGAAGCAATCGAGATACATCTAGCCAAACGAAACAATCCCAACAATCTAAATGAACACACGTTCATGGAGAGCTCACCCCTCTTCACGCTACTAAAAAACACACCCTGTCGGAAACAAAACACAATTTAGCGACACAGCCAAGCTAGATAAAAAAAGGGGGGCAATTAGGGGTTTTTTAATAGGTAAATGTTATCTGGATCAGGTGTACGATGTACTTTTCTTCTGCAATAAACCAAGGCCCATATTAGAGGCAGTATTAAAGGTGCCGGGACGTCCTCATAAGACCGTCAACGCTTAGTTCGAATGGGTTATGCTCCACGCGTGGCGAGGACTAATCCACGGTCTTTAATAGTTGTAGATCCACCTCATTCAATAACATACATCTTATCTAGGTTGGCAACACCTCACATAAACACATCGCGATCACTCCCCACAGCACGTAGGGACAGGGGGGGAAGGCAGGGAAAAAACAGTCGTTAAGATAACCACCGCAGTCGACCGCACAGCGAGTTCAAGTGAGCACGGAAACTGCGAATAGCTGTAGTACGGAAGACAATCAGATAAGTAGTTAGCCTAAAATTTTATAGTTTAACCATGACAGGGAGGCATGGAGAGCTGCATCAAACCAGTCAAAAGACTGAAGACTCAAACAACAACAATCTCTCTAAAGTACAATCTCCGGATAGCCATCACCATTTAGCATTTCACCTAACATATATACTGCATTTAGCATACACTGACAGTTGCAGTACCAATACTGCAATTAAATAATTGTACATATTGTAAATATTTTCACCTGTATTTCAAACATAGATTTTATAGCCTAAGTGTATTGGATCTGATGATGATCGCTTGACGATCGAAACTGGTCATCCTAGTGTTTTATTAATCTCATGTAATTTATTTCAGGATTAGGGCATAACCCATCTCTTTTGGGTACATTCGTGTTGACCGACTGAAAAGCACTAAACTCTTGTTTACTAAGGCAACACTGAAAATATGGCTTCAAACACCACAATGTCTTTCCCTCCATTTTATGTATAAGTGGCTATTGTCAGTTGTCATGTGCACAGAGCTTATTGTGAATAAATAAATATCTTGTGCCTCAAGGGTCAGAATTTCTGTCAAATTCATATATTTGAAAGAGTTAACTGATAGCTATCAGAAAAGAATTACACTATGGGTCATTAACGAAAAAGGAAGCTTGTAGTTTTACGTGACCGTTAATCATGTGATCATGAGCCACGGGGGGGGGGGGTCATTAATAAACAGGCATGTAAAAATAAAATAAAAAAACAGCCATACCAATATATTTCTTCCATTTTATTAAGTACTGGTTGTGGCTTTTGAACATTTGCTTAATTGCAGCTGCTATGGTGTGAATGGGAAAGCAACAGGAGTGGATGAGGTAGCTATAGAGATGATTAAGGCAGCTGGACCCATAGGGATGCAATGGATTTACAGACAATTTCGGGTGATATGGAAAAATAAGGAAGTACCAGAAGAGGGGGGTTAAGGTCTAATAATTCGAGTCTTCAAGAAAGGAGATAAAAAAAGACTGTAACAACTACAGAAGAATCACCCTCATCTCACATGTGGCAAAGGTATATGAAAGGATACTCGAGGGGCGACAGGATGGTATTGGAAAAGGAAATGGAGAAAGATCAATATGGATTTCTAAGAGACAGATCAACTTTCGATATTATTTTTTACGATGAGGAACATGATGGAGAAAAGGTGGGAATAAGGGGAGGATTTGGTGATGACTTTATAGATATTGTGAAGGCATACGGTAGTGTGCCAAGACAACTGGTTTGGGATGCATTGATAAGGAAGAAAAAAAGGAAGGAAGCTTGTAGTTTAACGTGACCGTTAATCTTGAGATCATGAGCCGCGGGACCTCCTTTTTACGTGGAATCCGAACCACAGGACATAGCATTTCACTTCGAAAATCTCACATGCATTGACCGGGAATCGAACCCGGACCGCCTTGGTGAGAGGCATACAGCTAGACCGCTGAGCCACCACGCCCCTTGATAAGGAAGAAAGAAGGTAGAGCTGAAGTGGAAATGATAAAAGCCATGTATCGTCAGTGGGTCAGTAGCGTGAAGACCAAGATTGGACAAACAAACTGGTTCAATGTAGAAACAGGTCTCCAACAAAGGAGTGTATTGTCCCCCATACTTTTCCTCACTGTCATGGATGGAATCCATAAACGAGTGAAACGGAGAATGGGAAGTAAAGGGACTAAGGCCTTACTCTTTGCTGATGACAATAGTGATATGGGAGAACAATGACTTGGAAGTCCAAGAACAAGTTAATGTTTGGAACCAGGAGATAGAAGAGCATGGAATGAAAATCAGTGTGGAGAAGAGTCAGACGGTAGTGATAACAAGAAATGTGCGAGATGGTAGGGGGAATATTGCAGTAGATGGAAAACCATTAGAAGTTGTGAAAAGCTTCAAATACCGTACTTAGGGAGTGTCCTCACAGACGATGGAGGGATAAGTGTGGAAATGGGTTTTACCAGAGTGTGAGGGGTCTGGTGTGGAACCAAGAAGTTCCCGAGAAATGTAAGAAAATCTTGTATTCAACATATTACACAAGTATATTGACATATGCAGCAGGCACGTGGACAAGTAAACTGGAGGAAAGTAGAATCCAGGCAGTAGAGATGAAGTTCCTTAGAAGTATAATTGGAAAGACTCGCAGAGCCAAAATCAGAAACAAGGAAATTAGGGAGAAAACAGGATTCCCGAAGTTACAAAACAAGATCGAGATCAGTAAACTAAAATGGGAGAAGACAGAGTCCCGAAGCGATTATTTACTGAGCAAGTCACAGGAATGCGTCAAAGGGGAAGGTCGAAGATGAGGTGGTTGGATACAGTGAGGGAGAGCATTGAGAAAAGAGGAGTGAAAGTGGAAGATATACTGGAAGAAGGACGAGAGTGGTGGAGAGAGAGAAAAGTACGGACGTGCTTTATTCGCACCTCGACCCAGATTACTGGAACCAGGAAATGAAGACCAAAGATGGTGTAAATATAATGTAGGTCCACCATTTACTGCTATTCCAGCCACTTCCCTTCTAAGAAGACATTCCAATGTTTTGGTAGATGTTTGCAGGTACCGTATTTCCTTGCATAATCGTCGCACCCCTACTTTTCGAATCAAAATTTGGTTTATAAAATTGCATCTCATAATCGTCGCACCCTACTGTTCCAATAAAAATTTGATTCATATCATTTCATGATGTACTCAGCTCATAGCACATTTGTATTTGTGCTCCAGTCCGTTACACACACTGTCCTATTTCAATCTTACGCGAGCTCTGTTGCTAACTAGCCATGACCTTGTTTGAAGAAAGCTGTCTTTCCTTCTGTGCGTACGGGCTATGACTAGAGCCCTGCGCGGATAAACAAAACGTTATCTGCATCCGCCCCACTGATATCCGCATCCGCGCGACTGATATCTGCATCCGCCCCGCATCCGCATGACATTTATTCGCATCCGCCCCACATCCATTAGACTTTTATCCAAATCCGCTGATATTTCAATAGTATGTTTAATTTATTAGATCAAGCATAACGTGTTAAACCAACACATTTAGACATTTGAGGAGAAAGTCGTTCCTGACAATTTGCATCAAGTTGGCATTCCAAGGGACTTCAAGTTGGATGACACTTCTGGTTCCTTGACCTCCGCTTTAGACAAAAATTTGGCTATACTTTTTTGGCTACTTTCGCACTTGTGCCTCGGTAAGTTCGATGTGCCCGATTTGTGTCCCGAGTATGAATACACTTTTTTACAGGTAAAACATCACTATATCGTTCACTTTTTCGTTTCCATTGAAAACGTAACCAAATGTCTGCCATATCGTTGACTTGAGCTTTGTTTCACGCGCTATTGAATATTCACCTTGTTTTATTTTAATAGATAGTTTATCCATGTTGGTGAAATGATGTTCATACTTACGGTCGTGGTAGCATTCACTACGCAAATTTCTCTTCACGCTTGGAGAAAGGGATTGACATTTGGCCGGAAATTCCAAGTCAGTCATCATCCTTCTGCTTCTGGACCCATGCATGTTCGCATAGTTGATGTCATAGTTAATGTTGCAATATCACAGCCAACGTGCTTCAGTGACAAGTTGGAAATAAATCTACAGATAAACCTGGAACCCGATCTTCCAGGATAGCTTAGATGGCGAAGTAGCTGACATGAGGAATGTTAATGATACCTCCACGATGAACTAACAAGCTTATTGACAGCATTATATCTCGTACGTATAGTAATAATGGCAGTGAGAATTGATGATGATGAGATGTCAAGACCATCTACTACAAACATACGGTACTTAATAGAATAGTGTTGAAAACATATGAGTAAAATGATCTTCTCCTGTATAAGTGCAATACGTGCCTGAATATTTCGTATGCAATAGGCTATAGGAGTATTCCTCTTTTAAGCATGAAGCTGTAGATTGGCATATCAAATAATTATGTAATATTAACGTAAGTTTGTATTCTAAATACTATCCGCAAATTTACTCGAAACATTATCCGCTATCCGCACAGCAATGCAAACTATATCCGCGTGGCGAAAATATTTGTGGTCACGCTATGCGACAGGTGGCCGTTCGGCTGGCCGGCATATGCACGCCAGTCTACATTGTCAGAAGAAAGAAGCCTGTCTCTCTGACTGCAGGCTATGACTCACTATACGCGAACAGCTAGCCAACGGCACGCTAAACAGCTCTCGCATTCAACGCCACCCCAGTAGAGTGAAACTTGTGTGGACCTGTCGCTTCCGTGAGTTGGCCTCCGAATGGCGAGATTCAATAAGCCACCGTAAGAAGCGCTGCTAGCCCCAGTTCACCGACGTTACAACAGGCCCGTCACCTATTGGCGGAATCTTACGCAAGGACCACTTCGCGCCAGTATAGCACCAGCCACTTCCGTGGAAACATTGCAACAGAGACCCATGCGTGATGTTACGCACGTGTTGTCCACAATGAGAAAATACAAGAATTATACGGTGATCTTGATGAAAGTGAATACACGGAATTACATAATACACAAAATAATATTTAGAAAGTGCACAGGCGTGCAGCAAATAATTATACAGTATATATTTAAAAATTGTTGGTTTCTTCTTTGAACTAAAATATTCTTCATATAATCGTCGCACCCTACTTTTTCCCACGAATTTTAGGCTAAAAATATGTGACGATTATGCGAGGAAATATGGTATTTACTTCCATCTCTACTGAAAAATTGTGAAAGTTCAGATGCTGCTCTGAGTGGTAGTCTATCTACAAATGCTTTCTTATTATGGTCAAAGCAATATGCATGTATCCGTGCTGAATAACTATAGTAGAGGCAGCCTTACTTCCGACTTGACGTTTCAATGCTACGCTATAGCTATCTAGCGGTCAGAAGTGAAATGAGATCCAAATGGGTGTATTTTATTCCACCCAATCAATACTTGCAATTTCTTACTTAAAATTTAATTAAGCATGTTCACAGGAACATGTTTCGGGCAAAATTTGCCCTTCTTCGGCCTGTACATAATCATCATCAATTTTTACACATACCAAAGACATTCCTATCGTTAACACATGCATAATAAACATTTTCATTGTGGAGTAAATATATGATTCAAATACACTTAAAATAAGTTAGTGACAAATTAAAATTACTTTCTTAAGATGTTTTGGAAGGATAATTAGTCTTGCTACAGTATTGTTCCATAGACGTGTTTGTATAAGGTGCGTTCAAAATGTAACGAGCCAGAGGCTGGAATGCGCAAACCGATGACGACATCGGCTAATCGTGGCGTGTGTAACAAGGTGTGGTTCCGGCCAGAGCGTGGAAGGTCACAGCCCATCGCTAGAGGGCACGCGTGCACATCACGTGACGATACAAAGCGAGCAGCTGCATGCATCAATCGTCCAACGCTGCCAGTCGCATTGCAAACAGTGACATGGAGGCGTCAACCGAAGAGCAAAGAGGTGTTGTTCGGTTTCTGACAGCGGAAGGAGTAGGGGTTACGGACATTCATCGCCGAATGTCACAAGTGTATGACGAACACTGCATATCCCTTACAAGGGTCAAGGCGTGGCACAAGCGCTTCAGGGAAGGACGCGTGTCGTTAGTCGATGATGCCCGGTCTGGGGCACCCCCCTGCTTTACCGATGACAACGTCCAGCTGGTTGATGCACTCATTACCCACGCTAAACTTCCCCCATCTCGCCTCCCGCGATCCAGTGCAGTAGCAAGCTAACGCAGTTGTTGCTCGCGTCAGAGCGCGCTAGTACACACAGGGATACACGTCGCTAAGCCACACTGCACGAACACAGGTAAGATAGCAGATTTCTTTCTTCCCCGGTCAGGCACAGCTCACGTCTCTTTTTTCACTCAATCTGACGTTTAATTTTCTTATACTTTGCAGCATCCAAGCAGAGGCGGATTCCCCCTCGTTCTTTTTCAAATGGAGATAATTTTTACCATTACAGTGCCAAAGAGTAAGTGTCACTTTTATAAAATTCAACAATTTTATAAATTTGGATCATACTCTCGAACGCAACATTTTTGTTTCTTCTAAGACCAAGAATTTTTCTTTCTTCACGCAAACCTGTCATGCTCGTATGCAATCTAATGCGGCATGGAACACCCCATAATAAATTAATATCCGATGCCTTATGGTCACAATTTGCACTCTTTTCCGCCAATCAAGCAGCACATCTAAGTGAACAAGAATGTAACAAGACCAGTTTCTCCAATCAATGTTTTAAGTGAACAATTTTATTGTATCAATCTTTTAATATTTCCATAGCATTATGCACTAGAATCTAAGTCATGCCAGCTGATGCTTATTTGTCACTGATCATTTCTCCTTTCACCAATTAGAAACACGTCTATGGAACAATAATGTAGCAAGACTACTTATCCTTCCAAAACATCTTAAGAGAATAATTTTAATTTGCCACAAACTTATTTTAATATTTTTAGATTTTAAGTGTATTTGAATCATATATTTACTCCACAATGAAAATGTTTATTAATTATGCATGTGTTAGCAATACTAATGTATTTGGTATGTGTAAAAATTGATGATGATTATGTACAGACTGAAGAAGGGCAAATTTTGCCTGAAATATGTTCCTGTGAACATGCTTAAATAAATTTTAAGTAAGAAATTGCAAGTATTGATTGGGCGGAATAAAATACACCCATTTGGATCTCATTTAGAATCGTCAATACGGACCTAAGCATGGATACTAATCCTATTGATCTTTACAGAAGTGAAATCACTTTAATTAGCCAATCACAGGCAGCCATTCAAATCGATATATCATGAAAAATGAGTGTCTTCACTAAATTGCGACATCCTGAACAAAACTCCATTTGTCGTGACATTAATTTCAATGGCTGCCTGTGATTGGCTAGTAAAAGTGATTTCACTTCTCACTGCTATAATCGATAGCGGTAGTATAGCACTCGGAAGTCGGAAGTGGACTACAGATCACATAACGTTAAAGAGTGTATGTTGATGGTTCATGGATCTTCTTAACTATTATAGACCAATCTCCATCTTTGCCACAGTCTGAACTGAAATCATATATGCTGCATCTAGCGCTTGGACTCTATAAAAATGCCTTACTATATTGAGAATTTGGTTCATAGTACATCCTTCTTAAACTGAAATTGTTCCCTTTTCAATGGTTGCCCTCCCCTTATCCATAGGCTCACTTCTTTCATGTCTCTTCCTGTGTGTTATTGGAAATATCTGGTATCTAAAACTGTGAATAGGAGAGAATTCTCTAGCATTGTATGTTTGTTTAAGTTTAAATTTTACAATAGGATGAATAACAGAACAAATGTATTTTCAGAGAAGAAAATAAGCATGATGAATAGAGGCTTTGAGTTTAACTGTATTGACAAACACACAATCCATAATGTCAAACAATTTTTAACCGAATTTATTTGGTTACAGCGTTCACCAACACGATTTCGGTTTGTTTAATGTTGTATTTAGGTTCGGAAATGGCTACCTCTTGCTGAGCACTGCAAGGAGTCTTATACTTGTGCTTATTGGATTATTTGTGGTGTCCTAGCAATGAGGTAATAGGGGGCTTTGCCCAATGAAGTTTCATTGCAGGGGATGTTCCTTTTATGATAGTCGGTTGTTCAGATTTCTTCTTGTTGGGAAAAAAAAAAAAAAAATGACATAGTTTGATTGCCATGGCGATGAGTTGTTGATAGGTAGTGAGGAGGAACATGGATGCTGCCATGCCATGAAGGTGTTGATATTTTTTTGTTGGGATGATGCCAGGCAAGGAAAATGGAGGCCTGCTCAGATGTGTAAAATAATTATTATTAATAAATGTGTATGTTTAATAGAAGTTGGTGTCCTGTGTCTTTGTGTGGATATTTAAGCAAGTATATTGCCCCACACCCGGGCGACTGGAGTGGGACATTGATGATGATGATGATTGCCCCACTATCCTGAGGTGGCTAGCTCAGTATTATAGACATTACAAATTGATAGCAGACATGAAGATAGGCTACAGTAAATTACTGGAAGAAGATAGGGAAATATCAAAACATTTAGTTGCCAACAAAGCCACAGAAAGAAGTGAGGCTAAGGGGAGGGCATTGAAGGGTAAAATGCTAATTTGGAAAGGATGTATAATGTACCAAATTCTGAATAAATCAAGACCAAAGCAAGGCAGAAATTAACTGTAATAATAGACTTAATGAAATAGAAGGTAATAATGTTAAAATCATTGAAACAAAAAATAAACAAACACTTAAATCTTACAAAAGTGGATAAAGGCAAAACTACAGTAAGAATGGAAAAATTGGCTTACATACTGCGTAAATCCAAATATTACCCGCCCCCCGAATGATCCCTGCACCCTCATTTTTGTATGGGAATTTAAAAAAAAAAACAGGGTGTCTACTGTAAGGATGAAGTAAAAATTAGTTACTTTTTAGGTACCTTTTAGTTACCTTTTAGTTAATTTTAGTTACCTTTGAATTCAAGTTACGTCTGCGGTCTACAAGCATAGGCGCTCAATACGCGGTGAAGAAAAACAACAATGAACTGTTTTTAAAGAAGTTTTTTATTTATCGTATGGCTTTTAGTGCCGGGAGTGTCCGAGGACATGTTCAGCTCGTCTGAGTCTGTAGCTGCTTCCAACGGACACCCTTAGGGTGAGCTACAAGTTCCGTTCAATTTCAAGTTGCTACCAGATATCAATGATACCTAGTGGTGAACGTTGAAACTTTGATAGAGCGTTCCGACGAAATATAACCTAACAATTTAGCTTCACACAAGTTTTGTCTGTGGAAGAATCCTTTACATGCCATAAATCCATGACATGGGACCGCCGGCTTTACTTCCCCTCCAAAGGAAGGCATACTGAAGGATTTTTAACGCTTTTAAAAAATCCGACAACTCTGGCCGGGTTTGAACCCGCTATATTGGGGCACAGCAGTTCAGCAACTACAGCACCGAAGCCGCTTTAAATGAAATTCACATGATGTTATAAAAATTTTAAAAATAATAAATATATACTAGATATTTAATATCCAATGAGTTTTCAGCTAATATGTCGTCTTGTCCACAATATGTTGTTATTATTACGGTACCAAGAGGTTGCTCAGCTCTTGCCCATTTGGCGAGATTTCCTTCGTCCCCGCGGTAGGTCGCGAAGAAATGTATGCGATGTTACGCGATCGTCACCGAATTCTGTCTTCGCAGTCAAATGCGGAGAAATATCGAGATGTTACACGATCGGCGCTGGTCTCAGTTGTTTGGTGAGCTTCCCGTAGTTATCACGATAGAACACAGAGAAGAATCTCGATTTAGATCATCAGCGTCATTCGACGAGATTTCCATTGTCCTTGAGTTCGGGCACAAGAAAATATAGCATTATTACGCAATCGGCGCCACTTGCTGTCCGTTTGACAAGAATACAGTTGTCCTCGTCATTGAATGCGGAGAAATATCGCGATGTATCGCAATCGCTGCCGCTCTCGGCCGTTTTACGTTGTCCTTGAGATATTATGAAATCGTCGCCGCACCCGGCCTGTCTATCTGTCCTGATAGAATGGCGGAGGCAAGCTCAAGGTTGATGATGATGATGATAATTGTTGTTTTAAGGGGCCTAACATCGAGGTTATCGGCCCCAAGCTCAAGGTTGGGCATGGTTAAAATTCAGCCGTAGTTATGAACATGTTGTTCGGTCGGCGCCGTGATTCCCTTTGTCCCTATGCTGTAGTTGGGAGTTCATGAGTTCAGGGTGGATCACGAGGAGGATTTAGTATTTCGATGCTACATAGGCTGCCATTTTTAAGTGGGTTGATGCACTTCTCGCTTCCCCGCACACTTTTAAGTATACGGTCATGGGAAAAGTGGCAAGTAGGTTTCGTGATGGGTGCCCCGTGATGGGTGCCCAATCACCTATGACAGGATTCCCGCAGTCCTCGTGGTCACAAGTTCACGATAGGGGACGGGTTTTATGATTTTACGCAACTGACGTCGATCTCAGTCCGTTTGACGAGATTCCCGCAGACAAGTCAAGCGGTCAGCCGGCCGTCTTAAGGATGCGATTTAGGAGGATGAACGTTCGAAGTAGGTACGGTATCGAATATTACGAATTGTTCTGAGAGGATTGCACGAATAATACGACAAGAGGGCAAGTTTTATTTCGATTGAGAACCACGAATTATCAACAAGTTATCGAAATAATCGGTTAGATTATATATCCGATGGAACGAAAGTCCGAAGGAAAAATCGACTAATAACGGAATTTCGAATTAACCATACTGAATGTCGCAAATTTACTTGACATATTTTTTAAATAAGTTATATGTATTTCGAAGATTTTTCGCCTTTTTTTCGAAACGGTAACTTTTCGTAAGATTGCGACATTAAATTGTTTCGCGTTATTTCTGGACTTCAATTTGACATAGTTTCCAAATAACAGAAATGAGAGATTTCTTTTTACTTTTGGAAGTATTCGCAAATAAACGTCTCGCGAAAAGTCAGGTTTTCTAATACAGTAACACAGAAAAATATTTCACACGAAACTTAAGACTTCTTGATGCCGAAAATATACGTTGAACCGATGTATACAGCTCAAGGTATCCTCGGTATGTATTTCCTTGAGGTCGGGCACGGAGACATATAGCTTAGTACTATGCAATAGGCACGGCGCCGCTTGCGTGAAACTCGCAATCTTCTATTCAACCCACCTTCAGAAAATTTTCGTTACCCGTTTGTAAAATTCGTTACTTTTTGGTTACTTTCGTTACCCATTTGTAAAATTCGTTACTTTTTCGTTACTTTCGTTACCGGTAGATACCCTGAAAAAACTTTTATTTTTATTTTTGTAACTTAAATAAATGTTTACGTTTACTGATGCCATGCTAACACACAACTCACTGAACTGTAAAACCCGCGCTTCTGCATGCACAGCCTGTGCATTGTTGACCTTGACAATGACTACTCGCTCCCCCTACCCCCCAGCTTACGAGTTCCCTGCCTCGCGTTCCACACGGTCGTGTTTTAGTGTATATTTAAGAAGCGTGCAGTACACAAGGACTGAAAATGAGCAAAAGAACAAGTTTTACGGCATCCTTCAAGTCTCCTTCCACGAATTAAAAATAAACACACTACGGTACTACTACAACTACTACATTGACACACAAATCAGTGAAATGATATATACAGTATATCTATATATAGACATATACCCAACAAGAATTTGCTGTAGAAAATGGAGTAAAAGCAGCGAGTCGTAAATATGAAGTGCAGCCGTGTATGATTCGTTATTGGCGTAACCAGAAGGACAAATTATTGAGAACAAAGAAAACTTTTAAGTCCTTCCGCAGTGCGAAAAATGGAAAGTACGAAAATGTGGGCATAAAAGTTCTGGAGTGGGTTCGAGAAACAAGAGACAATGGCCACACTGTAAATCACGAAATGATGCTGCGTAACCTTGAACTCTGCACACGCACTGCTGTAGGGCTGCAACGCTGCCCAGAGCCGTGACCAGTGCAAGAGAGAGTGGCTATTTAAATAGGCTATTATCACTTTCTTCGTAAATCAAGTATACGAAATATAAGAATTTCCTGAATTTCTGCCTAATCAACACTTCAATGAAATTAATTTTGAGACTAATGTGTTGTTTGATATGTTAGCAGACCAAATTAACTCCAAAAAATTGAAACCGCCATAGGGATCTCAAAGCTTCACATTACATCAATATCCCCCCCTCATCTCCCGACCTCGCTGTTTACTTCAAACGTTCCCGCTGCTCCATCCCTTCCCCCACCCACCCACACGTTGCTTCCCCTCCACAGCAGGCAGCCGGCTCACAGAGCCTACCAGGTCAGTCGTGCTTATTCCGCAGCACGAAGCTTAACCTCCAGTGAACCACGTTGTGTTGTCACCACCGACGTCAGCAAGTAGTCCACATTCAACCTTCCAACCCGCGTTAACATTAAAGGTATCGTAATGATGCATCACAACAGTTTATTTCTTCTTCTTCTTCTTCAGGTATGAGAATCAATTGATCCATTAGTTTTCATCAGGCGTGTCCAAACTCAAATTCGAACAATGTAAGTTCATTTTATTTAATCCATCAGTCTGTGATTTGTTTAAATTCTATTTCGTTTACTATCTTTACCCTCCAACGAATTCACTTCAGGTCTGTGAACAAGATTTTAAACATATCATCTTGATGTTCTTCAAAAATTACTTTGTTACAACAAGGATGAGTCAGCTTCCAAGAATAATGTTTTAAACAACATAGACCTCAACCGTCAGCACATTCGACAATGACTCAACATTTCAGAGTATCAAATGCCATGTATTACCTGAACTCAGCTATCAACCTTACTAGTTCAAGAATGTGACTTCGTTCAAGGACACGGACAGTATTTTAGATAATTTTAAAATTCTTTTCCAAAATGTTCCATTTTTATTTATTCACACATAAGGATATTATTCATCACATATGAAATGCCGGTAATGCAATGGATTTTAAAAATTGCATGTGTTACTTTAAAATTTTAAACAATTTTTATGTGATTTCGTTGTTGTTTAGTTATGTGTTTTTTGACCTTTTGTGGGTACAAGGACACTAAAATGACAATAAAAAGTGTTGATTAGGCGGAAATTCAGGAAATTCTTATATTTCATAAAACTGTCAACACGGAACCTGAAATGAATACTTCTTCGAATAATAAAGTATACGTTAAAATAAATATTTTGTGTGCCTTTATACTATGCCATCCTAATCTATATCAAGGGAAGTCGGAAATGTGAAGGAAAAAGAAAGAAGCGGGTGTTATATGCGAGTAAATATTGTACGATACACCCGAACAAGCACCATCTAGCCTATATCGCATGTGGCGGGCAATTGAAATATTTAAAAATTGGATGACCCAATTAATACCCGCACCCTAATTTTGTATTAAAATGTGGGGTGGTACACGGGTAAATACGGTAAACAAAACACTGGATTTCTTAGGAAAGGAAAACAAAAACGGAAGAAAGGGTTTCACCAACAAATTCCAAAATTTAATACCAAGTGCGCAAAGTGAAATTGATAAAACTACCTAAAATTCATAAGGAAGTGAGCCCAATTAGACCAACTGTCAATTGAAAAAATGCACCAAACTAAGCAAAGAACTACTTAAAATATTGAAGAATAGGGTTGTAATCAATCAAGATAATTCTGTCAAAAACACTGCAGAGTTAATTAAAAAACGTTCCATACAAATAAAACCTAATATGAGATAAGCATAATTCGACTTAATCAACATGTAAACCAAAGCACCGATAAAAGACGCCATAAACTTAATAGAGGATAACCTTGAGAAAAGCAGTTTGGAAGGAAGATTGTAGTTCTACGTGACCGTTAATCTTGAGAGCATAAGACACGGAACCTCCTTTTCACGTGGAATCCGAACCACAGGACATGGCATTTTACTTTGAAAATCTCACATGCATTGACCGGGAATCGAACCCGGTCCGCCGTGGTGAGAGGCCAACAGCTTGGCCGCTACGCCACCACGCACCCCGAAAAGCAGTTCGGTAAAAGAAACAGGAGAAAGAGTAAAAATGTTGAGGATCATTCTCAAGCAAAACTTTATTAAATTCAATGATAAAATTTATAAACAAACAAAGAGGTTAGAGCAATAGCAGAATAATTCCCAAACGTTTTATCAACAGCTTAAAAAAAAAATAATTTTGGCAGAGAACAAGGCAAAATGGAGAAGATAATATGTTGATGATGTATGTATTAGGGTCATTTTCACCAACATCAATTATCTCTCAATTCATTAGTAAAGGTTATTTAACTTTACACGAGTATTTCAACAAACAGAAACGCTCGTTAACTTACCACTAACAAGCAATTACGTTAAATGGCCAAATCTGACCAATTCACTCTCTAAAGCAGGTGTGTCCAAACTGCGGCCCTCGATACCATCACGTGCGGCCCGCAGCGATATTTGCTCTATCACATCGCTTGCGTCCCGCAGTGATATTTGTAAGTTATAATATTATTTATGAAGTAATTCTATTTGGAATAAGAACCGACAACAGAGAGTCGTAATATCAGGCACATCATCCCCTTGGCTAGCTGAGCTCTCTGGCATCCCACAAGGCAGTGCCCTTGGGCCACTTTTATTTTCATTATTTATGGACGAAATGAAGTTCCTGCGAAGTAGGATCGGAGTAACAAGAAGAGACAGGGTGAGGAATGAAAAGGTCAGGGAAATTGTGAAAGAGGAGCCCTTGCAAGGTAGGATTGAGACATCAAGACTGAGGTGGTATGGACACTTAAAGAGAATGGATGAGAAGAAGATTCCCAAGAGGATACATGAGATGCAGATGCAGAAGAAACGACCAAGGGGAAGACCAAGAGATAGATGGCTGAAAGGAGTGGAGGAATGTGTCAAGAAGAGAGGCGAGGACTGGACCAGAGTGACAGCGGAGAGGTGGTGGGAAGAAAGAACTAAGTGGCGAGGCTTATGTTCCAAACAGACCCAGCCTGGGGCTGGAAACTGTACTAGATGATGATGATGATGGACGAACTACCATCCAAACTCTCTGACACAGCCGATACCCTACTCTTCACAGATGACTGCAAGATTTTCAAGGAAATTAAGACACCAGCCGACGCCGCACTCCTTAAGTCCTCACTTAACGCTCTATCAGACTGGTGCCGCACATGGAAGTTGAAACCAAACCCAGATAAATGCAGCCTTTTAACAATTACCCTACGCAATTCGCCAGTACCTACAACATATTCCTTACTTGACAGGCCCATTACCGCAGTTGCACATCAGCGAGATCTCGGGGTCATATTCGACAACCAGCTAAGCTTTAAAGAACACATACAATATTCTTTATCCAAAGCCATGAAATTCCTTGGCATACTCTACCGCTTCTCAGAAATATCAAATCCAACAGCCTCTAAACCAGCCCATTGCAAACTACTGCTCTCCCATTTGGACAACTTCTTGCCCGTCAAACATAGCTAAATTAAACAGCATTCAATCCTTCTTTGCTGCCATTGTAAGGAACAGAATGCCAAGGTTTAGACACTTCACCACTCAGCAGGTACTTTCAGCCATAAACATCCCTCTCCTCAACACGACAAGACAGGTAACTGACCTGTCCTTCCTACATTCTATTTTAAATGGCCATTACCGTTCGGACCAACTGCTGTCACTTTTCAAACTAAGAGCCCCTTCCCGTTCTACCAGGCTCAAAGATATTTTGCACATTCCACACACAAAACACTCCATAATCCAAAGATCCTTCCAAATCCGCATATCATCCCTGTACAATAGCATTGCAAGGAAACGTGAGTTGGACATATCCACTAACAAGAGGACGTTCCTGAAGCAGGCGAAAGAGAAGTTTAATTGTATTTAGAACTATCATCTTGGCCACTGACGACACAGCTACGAGCAAGGACATTCTACCGGCTCTTGATCTGGACTTGTTTAGTTTGGTGATTTGTTAAATTTTATCTTATATTTTATTTTTAATTGTTATTTGGTTGTTATTTGTACAAGCGTGAAGGGCTAGCATAGCTGTAGTTTGTGCTTTGATTAATAAATAAAAAATAAAAATTAAAAAAACTTGAAAGAGAAATATTTTTTCCGTTCACAACACATGTGTTTGTGAAAGTTCATCTTAGTCAAAACATGGAGAATATATCCATTTTAAGAAATACCCAGCCCAGAGTTTTATTTATGATCCTACCTACCGCGCATTGCTTTGAAGACTCCATGCATTGTTGAGCGCGTAGTTAACGCTACAACTTTCAAAGGCGAGTGTGTGCCAGATGTGTTATTGTCGTTACTTTGTAGAACTTTCAAGTTAGTTAACTGTTTGCAGTTGTTCGCTCACATTGTATTGACAGTGCAAGTGAGAGGTTGAAGAACATGGTTATCTCTGTAATGTTTTATAAGTGATAATTATGGCTTCTACGTGTAGCGGCAAGAAAAGAAAAGTTTCAGACGAGGATAGATCATTTCAAATAAAGTGGACAAATAAGTACATTTTTACTGAAGTAAACAAGACAGCAGTGTGGTTAATATGCAGTGAAATAGTTAGTATGTAAGGAGTATAACTTAAAGCGACAATATGGCACCAAACATCCCTACATCTTCATATGAGTCCTCTACAGTAGTATCAAAACCGGCCAAGTCACAAAATTTACGAAAATGAGTTAAGGTTATCAATTTGAAGTAGAAGTATAGCACTATCAGGCGAAACAAGAATATGCTTCAAAATCGTCCATGTCTTCATGTTACAGAGCACTGAATTCTTGGTCGTGCAACAAAATGGGCCAAGTCATGCAGGCAGTGCTTTCACAACCGGCCATGTCAAAGAACGAGTAGCAATCTTCATGTCGCAGCATTATTGTTTGGAATCTTGAGTTGTTAGATTATGCAAGAATGTGATAATATCAGTAGGCAACATTGTTCCTTATATTGTATATCTATCGAAGTCATAATAATTTGTATTTTGTTCGTTTGCAACACTGACTTCCGTATTAGCGGGCTTCTTACCGCATTGGCGCGAAAGCAATCGTATATCCTGTGTGCTCGTATTTTGTCATTATTGTGTAGTGTACCGTGTATATTGTTCCTATTTTAATAGGTGACTCTTTCTTTTACTGGGGCCGATAACCTAGATGTTAGGCCCCTTAAAACAACAATTATCATCATCATTTCTTTTACTGTGTTCAAGATCTAAGTGAACAACTAACTTTTAATGATATAATACCTATTTTGTATTCTCCTCAGCTTTCTGATGTTCATCTTCATATATTACTATCCAATTTAAGCAGAATGCTTTCGTTTTTATTGCAATAAAGACAGGAAATTACTAGGGCCCGGATCTTTTAAAAATGCATATGCGCATATGCATATTTTGACATATTTTGAGGTTTAGTGCATATTCTAGACGTAACAGCATATTCCGGTATATATGTCTGAATTTTAGGACAATTACAAGAACTACTAAAATAAATCTGTTTTGTGCATCCCTAGCTAGTTGCCTATATTATGTGCATCCCTCACTAATTGGTGTTTTCGACTCTCTGTGTAACGGCACTTTACTTTCACAACTGACAACGGCAACAGATAGCTTAGGTATGGGTAGGCAGGCTGGCTGGACTTCCCGGAATTCCTTTCTCTACCACAGTAGATAATAATCTCAGGGGGTTGGGCAATTGGTCAGGACAGAAGTATCTTCAGTTCACTAGATACGTTCCAGTTTAATGCCCTGCATCTCAAGTGTTAGTTTCTAAAAATGCCTAAGGAAAAGAGCAGGAGAAGAGATTTACTAAATCAGTGGGTGTCGGGTAATAGGGACTATTCAACAGATCGTGTACTGTCAAGTTTGCTCAAAGGAAGTAAAATGTGAAAAGAAATTTCAGCTTGAACAGCATTCAAAAACAACTGCACATATTAAAGCAAAGGAGGAGAAAAACAGCACATCACAACAACTACTTCTTATGCAGGTAAAGCCTAAGTCCAGTATTCTTAATACATTTTCAAATGATCTTTGTAGGGCTTTCGTATGCAGCAACATTCCATGGAATAAATTAAACAATCCAGTTCTGCGATCATTTCTTGAGAAATATTGTGTAAATCAAAAAATACCAGATGAATCAACTCTTAGGAAAAATTACCTACCTCCGCTATGTGAATCTACCCTGGAATTGATCCGTTCTGATATCGGAAGGAACTATGTCTGGATATCCGTGGATGAGACAACGGATTCATGTGGCCGTTAGGTAGCAAATTTCGTGGTTGGTAAATTACATCCAGACGAACCCGGTAAGCCGCATCTTCTTGCTTGTAAAGTACTTGAGAAAACCAACCATAGCACAATAGCAAGATTTGTAAATGATTCTCTGCGACTATTGTGGCCATCTGAAATTGAGGATAATTGTTGTAAAGTGCTTGTACTGCTCACAGTTGCAGCTTCGTATATGTTGAAAGCAGCAAAGGCCCTCCAAGTATTTTATCCGAAACTCATACACGTAACCTGTTTAGCGCACGGATTACACCGCATTGCAGAAGAAATACGCACACAGTTTCCAGCTGTTAACAATTTAATTGGATGTGGGAAGAAGCTGTTTCTTAAAGCACCAGCTCGTGTCCAGTTCTACAAAGATTGTTTACCTGAAGTTCCTTTGCCACCTGAACCTGTCCTGACTAGGTGGGGGACATGGTTATCTGCAGTATCATTTTATCAGGAGAATTTTAATGAAGTGAAAGAAGTGGTTACAAAACTTGAAGATGAGCATATTGCGTGTGTCCGTGATGCAAAAGTTGTGTTTGAAACCACTACTGTTTATCAAGATGTGAATTTCATTCATGCACATTTTTCTAAACTTCCAAAAGCCATTGAGAGCTTAGAATCTTCTGGTACTCCCCTCCATGAATCACTTGATCTCGTTGAGAAAGCTGCATCTTCATTGAATTCCGCTCCAGGCGAAATTGGAGAGAAGATTAAATGCAAGTTAGAAAAGGTGTTGAATTCGAACCCAGGACTGAAGAAGATTAAGTTAATTAGTCAATACTTGAGAGGAACTAAGGTATCCTTGCCAGATGTATGCTCCAAAACTTTGGTGCCCGTGTATAAGTACTGTCCAATCACGTCAGTTGATGTAGAACGATCATTCACAGCCTATAAACTCATTTTGACGGACAATAGACATAGTCTGTCTCCAGAAAACATTGAAAGACTACTAGTTACCTATTGTGATGCTTCTTTTTGCAACAAATGATACCTGTAAATAGGTAAGTGAATAAAATTGCATATTTTAAGTGCATATTTCATTATTTTCCGTGCATATATTCTAACTTTTTAGTGCATATTTGCATGCACATTTTCAGGTTTTTTAGTGCATATAAATCCGGGCCCTAGTAATTACAATGTCAATTTTTTTAAATTTAATTGCCTTTTTTCACTTGAATTTGGAATTTAAAAAGAAAAGTTTTACAAAAAGAGACTAAAATTATACCAAATTGCAACAAAAACGGCCAAGTCAAAATTAATATTAGCAAAAAAGGTGGGTTCATTATGAATCAGATTTCTCAAAATAGCAGAACTTAAATATTAAACCATTACGGATATAACTATGCAATAAAATCTTTCGTGACCACCATTGCTTTGTCTCTAGAGGTTTTTCATCCATACTGAAAAATATGCCTTCAGTGACTTGGCCGGTTTTGATACTAGACGACTCATATGATAAAGTTGAGGGTCAATTTTGTAAAGACAAGGAATCTGAACTTAAAATTAAACTTTCGGGACAGCAGTTATTCATTATTAATGTGTCACTTCAAACCGAATCTCTGGTAAAAGCAGTTACGCAGTAGCAGAAATTATTGCAAACAAATCTAAACCATTTTCAGATGGTGAGTTTGTTAAAGACTGCTTTCAGAGTGTTGCTGATATTATACAGTATGTCCTGACAAAAAAAAAGTGCAGTTTGCAAAATTAAGCTTGTCGCGACAGACTGTAGCTCGCCGTATTAGCGACCATAAAATACCGAGCCACAAATGTCCAGTTCTATTCTCTGGCACTTGATGAGAGCAGTGATGCAATACTGCCCTATTAGCAATTTTCGTAAGGGGAGTTGATTAATATTTCAAGAATTAGCTGCTCTTGTGCCTCTTAAAGACACCACTAAAAGCAATGATTTAATGAGGGGTGTAACTGAAACCTTGAACCGGCTTGGCTTCAAAATATACAAATGTATCTGGTGTAACATTCCTGCATTTGCAAGAAAATGAGAAGGGTTAGTTAAATTACTGCAAGCAGAGACAGCTAAAGTAGAAAGCATTTCTGTAATGCAATATCACTGCTTAATACACCAAGTAAAACCTTTGTGCTAAATTCCGAACTTTAGATAGTGTATTGAAGGTCGTTGTAAAAGTAGTGAATTTCATTCGTTCACATGGTTTGTGACATAGAGAATTTCAAAATTTCTTACAAAATTAAGATTCAGAATTTGAAGATATTGTTTATTATACTGAAATAAGATTGCTGAGAAGTGGCAAAATGTTGAAGCGAGTGTTTAACCTAAAAACCGAAATACAAACATTTATGGAGGAGAAGGGCAAACATATCGTTAGTTATTGTTGTTTTTTGTTGAATTTAAAGACTCAGAATGGATGTGTGATTTTTCCTTTCTGGTTGATATAACAATACAACTGAACAAACTTAATTCACGTCTCCAAGGTAAGGACCGATATTGATCACTACTATGTTTGATCACGTGAAGGCCATTAAAACAAAATTGCGACTTTGGGAATCACAGATTTTTTTAAAAATTGTGCATTTCCCAGCCCTACAAAACTGTAATAATCAAAATTCTCGAAAATACTCAGAAATCATATCAGAATTAAGAACCGAATTCCGCATTGGATTTCAAGACTTCAAGGAGAATGTAATAAGTTTCAATATGCTTTCTTCCCTTTTCTCCATTAACATAGACGAGGTTCCTGAGGATCTGCAAATGGACTGCGTTGATTTTCAATGTGCGTCAGACCTAAAGAATAAGTTTAAGAATGTCCCCTTAAATTCTATCGCGACTACTTTCGCAGAGAAAAATATCCGGGCATTAATAGACACACACTTCCTTTTGCATCACTTTTCGATAGCACATACATATGCAAACAAGTGTTCTCCAGGATGAAACATGTCAAATGCGCAACGAGAACGCGAATCACCGACAGTCATCTGGAAAGTTCACTTCGAGTTGCTACAACAGCAATCAAACCAGATATTGGATGCCTTCTTCGTGAGAAGTAGTGTCGCATCGACTGGTAAAATATTAATTCTGTTATTGATGTGTAACATCTTTCCTCTTGGTTGCCGGCTATTTTCTGTGGGAGTGATTTTGGAAAAGGGACGGAAGTGTGTTACAGGAAACAAAGAGCACGCGCGGTGGCGGAGATTGGTACCACGACGTACTGTCGGCAAACATACAGGAAACAATGAGCGCGCATGGTGACGGAGATTGGTACCACGACGTACTGTCGGCCAACATAGTGTTGCCTCTCAGTTGCTGGATATTTTTTGTGGGAGTGATTTTGGAAAAGGGACGGAAATGTGTAACAGGAAACCAGGGAAGTGCGTGCTATTTGATTTGACCAATGAGCGCGCGCGGTGTCGGAGAGATGGTTGTGAGATGGTGCCAACCCATTTTGCGTGAGGTGACGCCCCTATAGCTCCCTTAATTTAACCAAAGGACTCAAAACTAATAGGTCATCGGTTTTTTAATATCTTGCGAATCAATAATGCTAGGGACTTGTATGAGGTGTCCTAGGACTCGGGGTAATGCCCCCTGTTTTCCTATAGCCCCCTTAATTCAACCAAAGGACCCAAAACTAATAGGTCATCGTCTTTTTAATATTTCGCGAACCAATAATGCTAGGGACTTGTATGAGGTGTCCTAGGACTCGGGGTGACACCCCCCGTTTTCCTATTGCCCCCTTAAATTAACCAAAGGTCCCAAAACTAATAGGTCATCGGCTTTTTAATATATTTCGAACCAATAATGCTACGGGCTTGTATGAGTTGTCCTAGGAGTCGGGGTGACACCCCTTTTTTCATGATTTGCAGAGATGGGTAAATCCAGAGCAGAATATATGCAAAATTATCGACAAAAGAAACGAGAGAAAAAATTAAAAACTGGAGGAGTACAGCCGAAACAAATTGACTTCACATATATTTCGTCTCAATTTCACAGTAGGATGTCAGATGTTACACATCATATGCGACCACTGTAAGGCTTGGAGGCTGGATTTAGACAGCTCCTTAACCCGGTCCATGAGTCAATCCTAATTGGCTACATGGATAATTCTTGCCAGGCGCGTCCATGTCGCGGGGGTGGGCAACGGTACTGTAATATACCATGGAACTACAGTACCGGCTAAGTTCTGGTGAGGACCCAGTCCTATGGGGTATAACATAGGCCCTGTGCACAGGGTTACGTGCGAAGACCTCAACGGAATCTGCAGCGGAGAAGATGGACTTCGGAACGGTGGAGATTGCGGAAGAGGCAACCCAGTACTCGGGGAATAGTATGAGTACAGCTTCAATCGGCAGCGTCTGTTTCCCATGTTAGGGGCGGCTGCAAGGGCGTCTGTTCTCCATGTTAGGGGCGGCCTGAATAATAGCTGGCAGTAGCTTCATAAAATGCCTTTGGGAGTGGCGACCCCATCGTAATAATAGCCTAAAATGGAAATGGCACTTCCAATGATTCGGAAAAGGTTAGGGCGTACCCTGCAGGCGACGCGCAGTTCCTTTGGTACTGGGGGAACTGTGAGAAATGGGCGACCAGTAACCGAAATGATAGTGGGAATCATGAATGTCATGACCCTGACAGGCAAGGTGGAGGAGGTGGTAGACTTCATGGAGAGGGAGAAGGTTGGAATGATGGGGCTGAGTGAAGTGAAATGGAAAGGTAAAGGAAGGAAGAAATTGAGGAAAGGATATACATTATACTGGAGTGGTGGCCAAGAGGCAAAAAATGGCGTGGGACTGATAACCTCGAAACAACTGGAGGAGTATGTTGAAGTGGTAGAGTGTGTGAGTGACAGAATAATGAAAATTAGAATGAAGATGAAGAATGACGTGATGGACTTCATACAAGTGTATGCACCACAGACTGGAAACAGAGAAGAAGATATTGAAGTATTCCTGGAGGATGTAGAAAGAGTAATCTCAGATGTAGAAGTGGTGATCATGGGAGATATGAATGCACAAGTCGGAAATGAGAGACAAGGAAAGGAAGAAGTCGTTGGACCATATGGATATGGGAAAAAGAACCGGGAAGGAGAGGAACTTGTAAACTTTTGTGAAAGGAATGGACTGATAGTGGGTAATTCATGGTTTCGGAAGAAAAACAGCAGGAAAATTACGAGATATGGGTGGGGTGCTAGAAGAACAAAATCAGTAATTGACTACTTCCTGGTGGAAAGGACAAATCGCAGAAAGCTGATGGATGTGACAGCTTTACCAGGAGAAGCATTTGATGGGGACCATAGAACTGTGGTGGCAAAATTTAGATGGGGAAAATTGGAAAACCTAAAGGAGATCAGAGAAAGTAAAATAAAAGTATGGAAATTGAAAGACAAAGCTGTACAGGAAGATTTTCTGGAGAGATTGAAGCAACAAATCCCAGTTACTGAAGTGGAAAATGTAGAAGAGGAATGGTCCCACTTTAAAAAGGCATTTGCTGGTGCAGCAGAGAGTGCTTGTGGTAGGACGTCAACAAGAGTGAAAGAGAAGGAGACACCGTGGTGGAATGAGGAAGTGAGGAAAGCAGTGAAAGAAAAGAAGTCTGCATGGAAAGAATGGAACCGAGATCAAAAAGAAGAAAGCAAAAGGAAGTGTCACGACAGCAAACGGAGGTGTAAGAAAGTGGTAGGAGAAGAAAAGAAGAAAAGTTGGGAAGAATTTACATGAAGAATGGAAACAGATGTAAGAGGCAGTAAAAGGATGCTGTATGGGCTTCTAAGAAGTAAGAGGAAAGAAAGGGTTACTACAAAGCTGGTGAAAAAGGAAGATGGAGAGTTGTTAACACACCCGCAAGAGATAAAGGGACGATGGAAGGAGTATTTCGATAAGCTATTGAACGTGAGCAATTGCACTGGTGAGATCGAAGTGACACAGCCTGACGACTCTATAACAGAAGATGATATAACAATGCTGGAGGTAGAATTAGCAGTACAGAAGATGAAGATGGGAAAAGCAACAGGGGTGGATGAGATCAGTGTAGAAATGATAAAGGCTGCTGGACCTGTTGGTATGCAGTGGCTGTATCGACTGCTAAAGTGTGTGTGGAAATGGAAATGTGTACCAGAAGACTGGGAGAAAGGGCTAATAATACCAGTGTTTAAGAAAGGGGACAAGAAAGTGTGTGATAACTATAGAGGGATCAAACTCATATCACAGATAGTAAAAATACTAGAAAGGATATTAGAAAGAAGAATGAGAAGAAAGGTGGAAGGAGAGTTGCAAGAGGAACAGTATGGCTTCAGGAGTGGAAGATACACAGTGGACCCAATCTTTAGGTTGAGGCAGGTGATGGAAAAGAACTGGGAATATGGAGAGGATTTGATCATGACTTTCATAGATCTAGAAAAGGCATATGATAGTGTCCCCAGAGAGAAGGTATGGGAAACCATGGTTAAGAAGAGACTGGGAAGAGAAATGTTGGAAATGGTGCAAGCAATGTACAACAACTGTGTTAGCAGGGTTCTGACCCCTGTTGGAAAGACAGATTGGTTTAGGAACAAGACTGGACTAAGACAGGGGAGTGTGCTGTCACCTCTTTTATTCATAATGGTAATGGATGAAATTGTAAAGGAAACAAAGGAAGCATATGGACATAAAGAAATGAAGTTACTATTATTTGCAGACGATATTGTGGTCTGGGGAAGGAACACGGAAGAAGTGCAAAAACAACTAGATGCACTGAACGAAAATATTCAGAAGTATGGCCTGAAAATCAGTATAGAGAAAAGCAAGACCATGGTGATGACAAGAGGGGAAAGACAAGAAAAGGGCATTGTGAAAATTGGAAGTCAGAGTTTGGAAATTGTGGACACGTTCAAATACCTAGGAAGTGAATTGATGCAAACTGGTAGGTTGGACATGGAGATTGGCAGGAGGGTACAGCAGAGCAATGCATTCTATCAAAGTGTAAGAAAACTTGTTTGGGATAAGGAAGTACCAAGGAAAAGCAAGGAGGTAATGTATAAAATGTACTATGTACCCATATTAACGTATGCAGCTGAGACTTGGACCCTGACGAGCAGGCAAGAGAGTAGAATCCAAGCCAGTGAAATGAAATTCCTAAGAAGTATGATAGGTAAGACAAGGAAAGACAGAGTGAGGAATGAAGATGTTAGGAAGGAAGTTGGGATGGGAAAACTAAATGAGAGAATTGAGAAGAATAAACTAAGGTGGTTTGGACATGTAAAGAGGATGGAGGAAAATAGAATACCAAGACAGATGCTGGAGGCGAAGTGCAAGGGTAAGAGAGCAAGGGGAAGACCTAGAACAAGGTGGATTGATTCAGTGAAGAACAGCGTGAGAAAAAGAAATCTGGACTGGGACAAGATCGTGGAAGAAGAATGGTGGAAGGAAAGAGGAAAGTGGAGAAGTGCCATAAATACCCCGACCCGGCAGGAGCTGGATAAGGGGAAATGATGATGATGATGATTTATATATATTTAATTTAATTTTAAACATAACTTAACAAATATATGATTAATATTTTAATAAAAATAACATATCTATATATAGATATTTTTTAAATTAATTGGTTTATCTTAGAATTTAGATCCTATTTAATACAGTAGAAAAAATCGGATCATGAGGCCCGCAAACCAATTTACGTTAATGACAGTGGCCCTTTTCCATCGTTAAAGTGGAGGGAAACAGCTAAACCCTACATCGCACATCTTGCAACAGCGGAAAAATTGGTTTGTTTCTGAGTTTCACACAAACTTTCATCCATATGAATATAAAATATGTTTATGACAATGAAATTATAAAACATGTTACTAATACCAAGAAAGAAGAATACGGAAATAATAATAAAAAAATATCCAAAGTGGGATTCAAACTCCTTCCCGCTCTGCATAATGAACACAACTGGAACGCAACCCCTTAGGCTACGAGGACAACGGGGAGAGAGTGTACTATTTACTTAAGTAAACAATGTATACACACAACTGATCCTTCCCCTAAATACTTTGTTCATATCATTTTAGGCTTTTGCCATGAATAAGGTCGTCTTTATTTCCCTTCCTTTATAATTATGTTTCAGAAAATCTCAAGGAAGCATCGCAAACAAAGATCAGTGCTACATGCTTCTTGCTCTATTGCCCAAGTTTCTTTAGGGCGAAACAGAGTCCATGCATGCGCGAGAGCCGCAAAGCGAATTTAAGTAATTATGAACGTGAATGGCCTCGTGTAATGCATCGATGATAACCATGCATTAACAATCCTTCTTCATGGCAGGTTTCCTCATGGTAGGTCTCTCCACCTTATCCGGTCTTCAGGAGCACGTTTCATCAGCTCATAAGATTTATCAATCTTGATGGAATCCAGCATCTGAAACCTTCTTCCTCTTTGGATTTTCCCTTAGACTGTCCCTTCTAATGCACTTTTGACCAAACCATCTCCTCTTAGGCAGTGTCCAATCCAATTCATTTTTCTTTTCCTGATCTTCTTTAGTATCATCCTTTCTTCTCCTACTTTCTTTAATTCTTCCTCACTTCTCACTTCGTCCTTCCAACTTATGCTCTCCATTCTCCTCCATAGCCACATTTCCAAATCCTCTATTCTTCTCTAGTCTTCTTTCGTAAGCGTCTAATGCCCGTTGCTCACGGTAAAATTTTCCTCAAATTTATTGTACAATAATTTAATTTTATAAAATTTCTGTTGCTCACGATCAAATTCAAGTTTTATAAAACCTTCGATAAAACTTTCCATAAAATAGGACATGTTCTATTCCGTAAAATTAATTTTACGAAACGAACCAATCAGGGAAGCTGACATGAAGATGATGCTGGCGCCACGTGGTGAGAAGATTGTAAAGCTCGCTTGTAAACAAACCCTTCGAAAATGTCAGGCTCCGGCTGGACTAAGGAAGCTGTTAGTGTTTTACTGGAAGAGTACCAGAAATATCAGTGTTTGTATGAGGTTAAAACGCTCATATGCCACAATAGAAATGCCAGAAGGGAGGCAGAAATCTCAATCGCCGAATATGTTTCACAAATTCGACCGAACACAAGCCAGGCTGATGTGAAGGCGAAGATCAACAGACTTCGAACTCGTTTGCAATCTCATTTCAGGAGAAATGGCTTGCCTCATGTTAGTGTCCTGTCGAATAATTTTGGGACCAACAAGATCTAGGAGTTTTTTTCAACTGCTTCCTTCCATTCTTAGAAAATTCCTATATAAATTCTGATCTTCTAACCTCAACTCATTTTTGATCAAGGACAGCATTCCTCTACTCTTCTCTTCTTTTTATCGATTCCCGAGTCCAGGAATTCTTAGCATTTCTTTCTTCCTTTTTACCACTGTACAACATATAATTGTAGCTAAAGCAGCAATTTTTGCTTTATTTGTTGGAGCCATACTCTCAAACCAATGTGTGTTGATAGCTGATTCTTGGTTCAGAAGTTTATCGGTAGATGGCGATCCTGATACATCCACGGATTTTATAAAATAATTTTACCGTGAACAACACAGCTTGATTTCGTCAAATTTTTATAAAATTAGTTGTAAAATAAATTTTAAGAAACATTTTACCGTGAGCAACGGGCATATGTTTCCGCTCCATACATAGCTACACTCAAGGGAGATTAAATACTAATATACTTCACGGGGGCTTGGTCACTGACCTAGAATATCGCATTCAGCGAGGTTTCACAGTAAGATCAAATACATTCTCATTTTCTTTAATTATACTATAACACTATTTCCTGTATCATGTATTGCATTTTAAGCGACACTATAATGTGTCAAAAGCATCGTTTGGAACATACTTCAATTGCATCTTTACTTACTCTGAATGAACTGGATTATAATTTTAGCCTTTGGTCATATATGTTGTTGTTTGAGTCTTCAGTCTTTTGACTGGTTTGAAGCAGCTCTCCATGCCTCCCTGTCCTGAGCTAATCGTTTCATCTCTACATAGCTCCGACACCCTACATCGGCGGCAATCTGTTTAACATATTCTAACCTTGGTCTACCCCTACAGTTTTTGTCCTCGACCCTTCCTTCCATAACTAAGCTTGCTATTCCTGGGTGTCTTAGTATGTGTCCTACCAACCTATCTCTTCTCTTCATTAGCAGTCGCCAGAAACATCTCTCCTCTCCCACTCGTCTTAATACCTCTTTGTTTGTAACCCTATCTACCCATCTGATCTTCATCATTCTCCTGTAACACCACATTTCAAATGCTTCAATTCTCCTCTTTTCTGCTGCACCAATAGTCCAAGTTTCACTTCCATAGAGCGCCACGCTCCAGACTTCCTAATACCTAAATCTATATTCGATGTCAGCAGATATAATGAACTATGTACTTTTCCCCACGGAGAGCTCTACTTTCGGGAACCCTTTCCTAGATAAATAAATTAAAAATCTCCCACATTTGTTCGTAAAGTGTGTTAAATGTATAAACAATGCATGTAATATTTCTTTCAGGTATTCGGGCATTAAAATAATTGTTACCAATTGGGTATAATCTAAAATCTAAACTATGGCATTTAGTCTTCAATTATTGAATAACTTTGTAAATGTATGAAATAAGAGCCTTAATTTACTTTTTTAACAAACGACACAGACAACATAAAAATACAGTACTACGAAAATATAAAAAAATAATAGTAACTAACAAGGTGGGAAGAATGACTTGGTTGTCTGGGTAAAGGATCTAAAAGCTCTCGAAGTCCATCATCAATTAGCACCTGTAGCTGGAATTGACTCATGAACTTGAGATACGCAAGATTGTTTTCCTCCAACTCTTGGGGTGTAACCACGTGGCATTCGCTGGCTTCCTCGTGAGACACTGGTGGCTGATCTGAAGTAGGTGGAGCCTGAGAAGACTGTGTAACATTTGAAACTTGTGAAGTCTTGCTTTCCACTGATTTTTGCTCCTTGATGCAGTCAGTAGAAAAATCAAAGGGGATTTCTTGAGTCTCGGTCTGCTTCGCAGCAGCAACGAACCGCCTGAACCTACCAACAGAAAGAGAAAAAAAATCATCATCACTAGTGAACTTGACCATTGATGATGACGATTATTATTATTATTCTTTTAAGGGGCAGAACTTTGAGGTCATCTGCCCCTAACTTGAACATTGTGAGGGGGAGGACAGAAAGCATGCGAGACAAACAATGTCTTAGTACAGAAGGACATTGGGATAACATTTCATGTTCTTTTAAACTACTGTGGCTTTACACACAAGGTATGCAGAGAACATATAATGACAAGATGCAATTAATTCACTATTGTTTAGTTTATCATTTTTGTTTTCATGAGGACCAAGGATGTTTCTATGTGGCAATATTATTTTTCTTTAAGGCAAAAGGCCCTTCCTAACAGCAACCTAATAAGTGGCAATACTGTGCTGGCATTTAGTTAGTTATTGTAGCTTTATGGGGTGGAACAGTGAGGTCATCTTCTCCTGGCATTTACATAAGAGTTGAAAGTGAGACACTAAAATCAAGGATGAATTGATATGGTAACTTTCAGTCAATCAACACCCAGTATTTCCAAATACAGGTATATGTGAAAAAATAACCTGAAATAAATTAAATGTGATTAATATATTGTTATGAACTATTGAAAAAGGAGAAAACTAAGGGATGACATGTTTCTCTTGTCAAGCGAGCATCACCACATCCAAATTTACAAGACAAATGGCTTTACAAAACACTACCAAACCTACAGTGACACCCACAGATAGTCTCTGCCCTACAATAGTCCATAACAATATATACATCTCCTTTCCCCATTCAAGTCGGTGTCCATCAAGGATCAGCCCTGTCACCACTTCTGTTTATTCTATGCACGGATACAATAACATCAGACTTCTATGCCCAAGATAGCGGGTTCAAACCCGGCCGAAGCCGTCGGATTTTTTAAGAGCTTTAAAAATCCCTCAGTATGCCTTCCTTCGGAGGGGAAGTAAAGCCGGCGGTGTCATGTCATAGATTTATGGCATGTTAAAGAACTTTCCACTAATTACACCTGTGTGAAACAAAATTGTATAGGTTAAGAATGTAAACAACGCTCTTAGGTTGCTACGTTCTTTGCCAAGAGCCGACTATGGTGGCGTCTAGTAGCTAAGTTCTGAACTAGGCCTAGTAGTCGTTGACGGTGGCGTTTGGCGACCAAAGTAGGAATTATTTGAAAAATTCAAAGTTGCAGTCCTTACTTGAATTCAAAAAGACAGATACACACACCAATACAGTCATCACAATTAACACCGGTTATCAGACAGATTCTACACACACCCAAAGTACACGGGGCTACATGACCGCATTGTTGCAGCCCCTAAACTAAGGAACCAACCAATAACATCAGATATCCAATCGCAACATCCATGGATGCTTCTGTATGTTGATGATGTCTTATTGGCTGCAGAAGAACGCAATGTTCTTGAAGAGAAACTGCAGTAGTGGATTACGAGGCTGGCTGAGAATGGACTGAAGCTGAATGTCCAGAAAACCGTGTATATGGAGTGTGGGTCACCGACGCCTGGCACCATCCTTGTAGGTAGTCAAGATTTTCAAAGAGTCGACCAATTCAGGTATCTTGGCTCATTGACTCGTTCAGATGGTGACACCCTCCCTGATGCCCGAGCTCGTGTGAGTGCCAGTTGATTCAAATGGAGGGAGGTAACTGGAGTCCTCTTTGACCGCAAGATACCCACCTATCTTAAGGCCAAGATTTACAAGGCCGTCGTGCGCCCAGTCGCCCTCTACGGTTCTGAATGCTGGCCGGCCTCTGTTAAACACGAGCAAGCCCTGCATGTTATGGAGATGCGCATGCTTCGTTCGGTGCTTGGTCTGACGCGACTTGACCGTATCAAGAATTGCGATGTCCGAGGGAGTATCGGAGTTACGCCTATACAGGTTAAAATGCAGGAGGCTCGTCTACGCTGGTACGGCCACGTCATACGTAGTCACGAACAAACAGTGGCTAAAACTGCCTTGTGCCTCAACCCGGATGGTAAACGACCTCGTGGGCGACCTAAGAAGAGGTTGCTTGATCGCCTTAGAGAAGACCTGCGACAAGTTAATCTGTGTCCGCAAGATGCCCTTGATCGACAGAAATGGAGATTGACATGTAAAGTAGTGGACCCTGCTCCAAAGCGGGACAAACGCTAGGAAGATGATGGTGATGAATCATGTGTAATTTATTTCAGGTTATTTCTTCACACATACCAGTAAGTTCATTGGAATTATTTTGTGTTGACCGACAGAAAGTTAATGAGGCAATACTGAAAAATGGCTTCAAAGCTATCTTTATATCAAGGATGGCCGATGATAGAGTTTAAATCCATTAATCTTCCAAGTCTGAAGTCCCTGCATAGCTAACTCGGTTGGTATACAATTAGCTTATACATATACTCCATATAGCCTTCTTGGATCTTGAAAAGGCCTTCGACAGGGTACCTCGTGATCTAATATGGTATGCACTTAGTGATGTAAATACCCAGATATTTATAAACCGGGGTAAATACCCAGGGTATATACCCGGGTAATACCCAATTTGGGTAAATACCCGGGTATTATAGATTTTTCATTAAAAATCATGTGTCGTGGTAAGTTGAACCTTAAAAAAGAGTACCGGTATGCAAACTATTCTACATTAACTTTTTATAAATGTAACAACATTAGATAGCTAATAAAATTAAATTTAATTAGAATTGGGACTTAAAAACAGAATTAGAATTGGGAATTAGATCAGGAGATAAAATTCAATAGTTATAACCTGAAAAACTCAGGGTTAGAATTGAACTAGGCTTTTTTGCAAACATTGAGATAAAAGTTGGGGGAAATTTATTCCGAGCATTGGCCAAGTTCTACAAAAGGTGTAATGTACAGTTTTTCAGAACCGTTTGTAATATCATCTCTACTTAGCATAAAACAAAGTCCCCAATTCTTGGATGTCACGGGTAATCTCGAGAACCTCTGGATAGATTTTGATGCGGTTTTCACAATTCTGTAAAGGATATCTCGAGGATGATTTCTGTACAAAATAATTTATTTATGATCAGAGGAAGCAGAGCAGCAACGATTTCAGTGAAAAAATAAACAACATAAAACTGGCGTCCGAGCGCTTTGTAAGTTTATTTTGGGCAAACCGTTAAACATATCTAAATACTATGAGTGTAAGAATTGTTCAGCATGAAAAGTTCTACATAAAATACAGGAGAGCATATCTCTATCTTCAATACATCGCCCACTATAAGTATTTTTGTTTTCTTTTCTTCCAACCATGTCCATTCTAATATTGAGGCGACAGTTTACGAGCTAGCTAAGGGCGAATCTTATCACCCTTGATACAGCCTAACTAGCGGGCGAACCTATTACCTCAGATACAGCCAGCAGAAAACCGTCGAGTCGTGTTGAGTTAAGACTTCAGAGAATGCTGGTTGTGTTTGGAGATTCCCTGGAAGTGCAACTCGGCTTATCTTCATTTCGTCTGTGAACTTTTTGTTCCGCAAAATACACAGTCAATTTAAGATTGGACGGAAGGGGGATTTGTGTTTCATGCACCTCGGCATTCTTAAATTACGTCTGACAAGAAGTCATTATAATTAATAGTCCAGTCAGTGATGTTAAGCCATCATGCCGAGATGTAAAACGGATATAGGTCATAGTTCATTGACATCGCAAAAAAAAGTGCCTATCACGTAACAATGAAACAGAGCAACAAATAATTTCTAGATTGCCACAAGAGAAAGAAAGACTTCGTTCTCGGCATCTTCAAACCGTTGCTCAAGAAGAACACCGTCTGAACCACGATCAGAAACAAGCTTATAACACCAAGAAGGAAGGTAAGATATTTTTTCTCAATGCCCCTGTAGGCACAGGCAAAACATTCTTGATTAATGTGTTGCTCGCCAAAGTGAGGTCTGGTGGTAATATTGCTCTTGCCGTCGCATCATCTGGAATTGCAGCCACTCTTTTGGAAGGAGGAAGAACAGCACATGCAACATTTAAACTTCCTTTGAAAGTCAGCAGTAATGATGGAAATGTATGTAATATTTCAAAACAAAGTAACACTGCCAGTTTAATCCAAAATTGTTCTTTAGTTGTATGGGATGTGGCTACAATGTCACACAAAACTTCCATTGAAGCTGTAGACAGGACCTTGCGTGATCTAAGGAATCGGAACACACCTATGGGTGGCTGCACAGTTTTGTTCACCGGAGATTTTTGTCAAATCTTACCAGTTGTACCAGAGGAACGAGAGCCGATGAAGTGAACGCTTCATTAAAAATATCTTATATCTGGCCAGATATAACAAATTGGCACTCAAAACTAACTTGAGAGTAGGCTACTCTTATCTCCAGAAGATAATAGTTTGTTTGCTAATTTGTTACTTAGAGTCAGAAATGGAGATTTACCGGTCATTGACGGGAAAATTACCCTCAGTGACGATTTCTGTGTTTTAGTAAGCAGTATTCAAGAATTGATTGATAGCGTTTATCCTCAAATCCATGGCTTATCTAACAAGTCTCATTCATGGTTTAAAGAAAGAACAATATTATCGCCGACAAACGAACAAGTTGTGAAAACTAATGACTTGGTGTTCTCCGAATTCACTGCCCAGGCTCTAGTATATTACTCAGTAGGCTAGACGAAATAGTCGATAGTGAAGAAGCTGTTCATTACCCTACAGAATTCCTAAATTCTTTATTTCCTCCTGGCTTGCCACCACACAAGCTTATTTTAAAAGTAGGAGTGCCTATTATATTGCTACGTAATTTACAACCACCAAAGTTATGCAATGGGACACGATTGGTAGTGAAAACTTTGAAAAACTGTTTCATTGAATCAACTATCTTAACTAGCTGTGGTACAGGAGAAACGGTCTTAGTACCGAGAATCCCTATTATTCCTTCAGATTTGCCTTACCGTTTCAAACGAGTACAATTTCCAGTAAGAGTCTGCTTTGGGATGACTATAAAAAGCACAGGATCAGACACTTAGCGTGACTGGAGTTGATCTTAATGGAGAATGTTTTTCTCATGGACAGCTTTACGTGGCTCTATCGCTTGTTACATCAAACCGAAATCTTTTCGTGTTCACTGCTGGAGGGAAAACGACTAATGTCGTATACAAGGATATCTTATAAGACCTCTGTTAGAAGTAGCCTATCACCTTGCATTCATAACTGTTACCGGGCGAAGCCGGGGTGGGTTGCTAGTTCAAATATAAAATAAATAATCAAATAACCAAAAAGGCTAGTAAACAGAATATCAAACACAGAATAGAAAATGGGAGGGAAGTACAGTGTCAGTTTGAATTCTGGCTAGGATGAGCTGAGCAGTGTTGCCAACCCAAATGCTTCCTGGCATACATCTTCACCCATTATAGAGCCCACATACTACAAAAACTTCCTGACATGCATTTGTATTATTTAGAGTATGATTTTAAAAATTAATATTTCTTTAATATTTAAAATTGAATGAAAAATAACTTAAAGCACTTTTACTAAGCATTTTTTTTTCTTCAAATGTCCTTTCTAATGAATATATTTTATTACCTTTTGAGTTTTGGCATACACTCTCAATTAATATGCAAATAGCCTACTCTTATTACTACAAATGTAGCTTTTCCCTCCCACATCTTTGTTGCTCATTTCCAGTATCGTAATAAAACTCGACCTTCTCAATATCTTGGTATTTATTAAAAATTTAAAACACAAACCACCCAAAAGGTTTTATTCAATATTTTACTTGCTTTAAGGGAAAAAAAACCAACAAAGACAAGGTTACAGTGTCAAAACATAGCATATAAATACCCAAAAATACCTGGACAACCATTTTCCTTTTTTTGTTTAGTTTTGAAGGATCAATATTGTTACTGATTTCAATTTAAGGCATCAAATACCTGTGTTTCAGTCCTTGTTTGTCCAACACTTCATCAACACATCAAAAAGTGTTGTACAAAGCTCAAAAACTGAAAATACCCTCAATTTGGGTATTTAAAAGACCACTGGGTAAATACCCGGGTAAATACCCAATTTATATTTACCTTCCCACTGGGTATTTACCCGTCCCACATTACTATATGCACCACGACAGCATGGGGTACCAGAAGCATATGTTCAATGGGTTCAGCTTCTTTATCAGAATGTCACCAGCTATGTCCGATGTGCTTCAGGAAACTCCGCAACTTTTCCCATCAGAGTTGGTGTTCATCAGGGGTCAGCTTTGTCCCCGCTCCTGTTCATCATCTGTCTTGACACCATCACAGCCGAACTACTGCAACCACATCCCTGGACCTTGCTCTATGCTGACAATATCTTTGTAGCCTGCAAGTCTCGCCAAGAATTGGAACAACATGTTCAATGTTGGAAAACTGCACTACACACCCATACGACTTAATATTGGGAAGACAGAGCATATGGAGTGTAGAGTACCAAGTGAAGGATCAATTCACATTGATGGCACTGAACTCCGAAAATCATCTGTATTCAAATACTTGGGTACGCTAATCTGTTCAGATGGCCAAACACTCCCAGGTGTCCGAAACAGAGTCAACGCTACATGGCTGAAATGGCGCCAAGTTACTGGAGTCCTTTTTGACGGGAATGTCTGAAGTCCAAAATATACAGAACCATCGTTCGACCAGTAGCACTGTATGGTACTGAATGCTGGCCAGTAACGAAGAGACATGAACAACAACTACATGTCATGGAGATGAAGATGATTTGCTGGACACGGGACTTACTAGACTGGACCACATCAGGAATGACAATGTTCGAGCTACATTTGATGTGGCTCCAATCCCTGAAAAAATGCAGGAGAGCCGTCTGCGTTGGTATGGCCATGTACTGCGTAGCAATCACTCTTAAGTCGCGAGAACTGCACTTGACATCAGTCCAGAAGGCCGACGACCACGAGGGCGACCGAGAAAGCGCTGGCTGGATACTATGCGGGAGGACATGCAACTAGTGAATGCCACACCTAGAGACGCTCAAGATCGATCAGTATGGAAGAAAAAGTGCAGAAAATCAGACCCTGCAATAAAGCGGGATTAATGCTAGGAAGATGATGATATCTCTCGATATAAAAATTGTTCGATTGTTCTTGGTTGATGTGAAAACTACTGGAGTGAATGAAATCCAAAATATAATAAGAAATGCAATTAATGAAGATAAAGAAATATGGCAAGGAGTCGATATATAATTAGCTTATAGCTCGCCACGGAGGGTGAGTGGTTATCGTGTCGGACTATCAAGCTTGCAGGTTCACTCCTGGCCGTGGTAAGTGGTTTTTGAAAGGCGACGAAAATCACGACACGCATGTCATACGTTGTTGGCATGCTTCGATCATAAATCCAATAGATGGCTGCTGACGTCACATTGTTGAGAGGAACATCTAGATCAGCTGACTGAAGGGAACTGCGGTAGTTTGGAACACTGAAATACTACACGTGATGTTAGAATTGGGCTATCTAAAGTGAGTTCTATTCATTACCGTACTAAGCCAGAATGGTGTATTAGTGTGTCGCATATGGATGTAAGGAGACGTTTAAAAAAGGATCGGGCATTTCTTTCCATAGGTAAGTTAATTCATTGTAAAATAACCCTAAAATTCTTGACTTAACTACTTGCATTTCTCTACGTTTCCTCTTAACTCCGAAACATGAAAGAAAAATAATTAAACATGTAAATGCTGGCATATATTATGTATTTATGCTCGAAGGTATCAAGTATTTATCGAAGGTATCATTTACATGTCCATAAACCTTATTCTTGGTGTTTTGTTGAGACTGCTAGTAAATGCATCTCTGAACATAAAAATGCTTGATGTTCCTAAGTTGGATTAAATGTAGTGTGGAATACGCAATGCAGTCGTCAATCATGTTCAGTGTCAAATTGCAGGTTATGCTACAGATGTGACGGTGTAGTCTTCGATAATAAATACGCTGAGGTAATATTCGTCATCTTATCAAGTGCGTTTGGTTGAGGAAATGTTGAGATTCTTCTAGGATACATTGCATCCCTAAATTAGTCTATTTAATTCTTCGTAAAATTTCAAAGTTCTGGGTTATTTTTGCGAAGGTTTCTATGATTCCTGGACAATGGAATTTAAAAGGAAAGAGTTCATTGATTATACTGTTTTCCTTTGTAGCAAGTGTAATGCATAGCTGTTAAAAAGCAACGCTTACTAAATCAATAGACTTATTTTCATTTGCCCATGTTGTTTTGTTCACTTTCATAAAATACTGAAGTGGAGGGTAACGGTAAATGAGAGCTCATCGTACGATAAAATTTTCTAAAGTACTGCTACTGAAATTAGGAAATACATTTTCTAATGATGAAAAATGAATAAGGAAATGATGTAGTAATAGATTGAACTTTTTGGGAGCCCTCGGGCGTTCAATCAAAAATGACCAGCTACACAAAAACAATTCTGTTCAAAAACCAGTAGGCCTAATTCAGAGTTGGAGTTGTTAGTAATTATTTACAAGAGGGGACCCTGGTTGTATGAGTATTATGGAATAAGACAGCCAATTTTAACACCAAATATGCTACATTCTTACCTTTGCTACCTTCCGGTACTTAAACATGCGATGCTTTTCCCAATGTCGTATAAATTATGAAAGTGTGTGTTAAAAACCTCATTAAAAAGCATTTCCCCACCTACTCCTATCACCTTCCACTATGAGTTCCTCTGTTTACCCTTCAGTCAGCCGATCAAGATGTTGCTCTCTCGTCACAGTACAGGCGCAGTATGGCAATGCACACTATTGTATTTATGCTTGAAGTTGGCTCGTGAAAGAACCCATTTGAATTCAGTAGGCCGTGTTCATAGTGGCAAAATTAATCTTGGGATTTTCCGCCAACAGAAAGTTCCTCTTTTCTCTACTAGAAAGCGCTAAAGTGCTCCAAGGAAAAACAAAATTTGACATGCAAGCTGCCCTCTGGGCGTTAAATAACAAAGCTTGCACCTTGGTACCCGAGGCCATACAGAAAAAAAGAAAGCTTATAAGGCATCAAGGACAAACCTTGGCTAAAATTATTTATGAAGGGGCTAATTTTTAATAATTCGTTGCTCTTTTCTTCAAAGGGGGTTATCTTAATTACGGTACTTAAATGTATAGCACAAAAGTCAATGAATATCAAATATGAACATTTTAAGCCAAGTAATATTTTGACAGAAAGAACCTTGGACAAGATAACGCAAAAAAATAAACGAGGGAAGCAATGTTGCATAAGCTGCAACCTCAAACATGCTTTGATGTTCTCAGCACCTAATCGTAATAAGGCGAGAAGCACATCCTCCTCATGTGCATGTAACCCAATCTAGCATATAGAAAGTCACAATATATAATTTTCATCTCCTTAGTTGCTTCTGAAGTGTCTTTTGTAGTTTTCAGTTGGTCAACACGATTGTGCCCAATGGATGGGTGGAAAACATTATATGTACCGGTATTAGTTAATTAGTAAAAGGAAGGAGGCTTGTAGTTTAACGTGACCGTTAATCTCGCGATCATGAGCCACGGGACCTCCTTTTTACGTGAAATCCGAACCACTGGACATGGCATTTCACTTCGAAAATCTCACATGCATTGACCGGGAATCGAACCCGGTCTGCCTTGGTGAGAGGCATACAGCTTGACCGCTGCGCCACCACGCCCCCCTAGTTAACCCTCTTAGTGCCAGGCGAAAAGGTAAAGGTGAAGTCTAAAAGTGCCAGGCTGTTTTAATGGAAAATGTAGGCTTTCAGAAAAAAATATGTATATCCCCTGTTTTGAAAGATACGAAGGCGAAATTTAGTCAGGGAGTGCAAAACATAGCTATCTAAATTCAGGGAAATTTTCAAATCATTATGAAACTTTTTTCTTTCTTTATTAATTATTTAATTAAAATAATTTCTTCTGTAAAATAAAAAATAGAAAGTTTGATTATTCCTATTACCCCACGCTTATAAATGGAGTAAAAATGAACACTGGAGAGCACACATACATAACAAAAGAATCAGGGAATGCAGTTTTTTAGTTTAAAAAATATCAGCAGGGGTGTCAAAAATCCGAAATTCTAAAATCTAGCATATTCATAAAATACCGTACACCAACAATGTCATTGTTGATATAAATAAAATAAAAATAATTACAGTGAATATAAATAAACAGAAGGGCACCCTATAGTTTTATTTTTCACATTTGTGGTTGTGTAGCCTGTGGAGGATTGTCCTGGTCAACATTCCTTTCTTCCCACTCACTATTACTATCAACATCATTACCATCACTATCACTTGTTTGGTTATGTACGATCGCATTCAGCGCAGGTAATTCATTGTCCGAAGCGGAATCGGCACTTGATTCATCACACACAAGATCGCAATCACTGTCCACGAAGTCCAAGAGTTCACCACTTGACTCATCAATCATTAATTCTCCAATTTCTTCCTCTCTCAAACAATGCTTCCTTCCCTTGGACGCCATGCTTTTACGAGTCGCGCGTAAACAAGTCAATGAATTTCAAATATCGCTCGAGTATATCGATCGACAGAAAACAATAGATGTTTGCCAGGAAATGGTTGCTAGAACTCTCTTTAATGGTCACGTCAAGTTTAGACGCCATGTTCGGTCTATAAGCCCCTCTAAGAATACAAAAACGAAGCGTCTCTCAGAGCGACGCTGGCAAGTTTCGTTCATTTTATGAGGATCGCTCACAGCGACTCTGGCACTAAGAGGGTTAATTAGTCCTGAAGATTAAACACCTTAAGTCAAAAGGCCTATGATAGTGTGTGTAGGGAGAAGGTTTGGCAAGCAATGGAAAACATGGGAGTGGAAAAAGGGACTGCGGGCAGAGTGAAGGAAATGTATTGTGGAAGTGTGAGTTGTGTGAAAGTTGGAGGGGAAAGAACAGACTGGTTCAGACAAATGAGTGGCCTGAAACAGGGTAGTGAGCTGTCACCCCTTCTCTTTATTGTGGTTATGGACGAGGTAATGTCACAGATAGCAGGAAAGATAGGAGAAGATAAGATGAAAGCAATGGTGTTTGCAGATGATCTCATGGTCTGGGGAAACAAGGAGGAGGAAATTCAGGAGCAACTGAAGGCTTGGGAAGAAACAGTGGGAGAGTACGGAAGGAAGTTCAACATCAGTAAATGTGAGATCCTGTTAACGACCAGGAAAAAGGACAGACCAATGAGTGGGATAACACTTGGAGGTGGACAGCTGAAGAAGGTGGAAAGTCTCAAGTACTTGGGAAGTATAGTGGAGGAAAATGGGAGAAATGACAAAGAGATTACGGAACGTGGCAGACAGGCAGAAGCATTTCTGAGAAGCATGAGGAGCTTAGTGTGGAATAAAGATGTCCCACAAAAAAGCAAGGAAGTGTTATACAGAAGCTACTATATCCCGATACTGACCTATGCTTCAGAAACGTGGACAATGAAGAAAAGAGACATAAGCAGAATACAGGCAGGTGAAATGAAGTTCCTGCGAAGTAGGATCGGAGTAACAAGAAGAGACAGGGTGAGGAATGAAAAGGTCAGGTAATGGTGAAAGAGGAGCCCTTGCAAGGTAGGATTGAGACATCAAGACTGAGGTGGTATGGACACTTAAAGAGAATGGATGAGCAGAAGATTCCCAAGAGGATTCAGGAGATGCAGATGCAGTAGAAACGACCAAGGGGAAGACCAAGAGAGAGATGGCTGAAAGGAGTGGAGGAATGTGTCAAGAAGAGGTGCGAGGACTGCACCAGAGTGACAGCGGAGAGGTGGTGGGAAGAAAGGACTAAGTGGCGAGGCTTATGTTCCAAACAGACCCAGCCTGAGGCTGGAAACTGTACAAGATGATGATGATGAAGTCAATATTAATTAGTACTTTTGGTTGCACCGGTTTCGGCCCCATTGTGGCCTTTCTCAGTGCAAATAATGTGAATAGAAAAGCAAGACTTACAGTACATGAAAAATTTTTATCATAAAAGAAGGTTGTTCTGACTACTATTTCTAGTAAATTAATCATCTAAAAGCTTAAAAATACACATACACTAAAATTTAAAAAAAAACAGATCTGTTAAAAAAATAAAATGTTAATTCGAAACAAAGAAATCTTGATATAAAACCAGCTTGAAGAAGGAAACAGTGATGTGGATGTTATGTAGACAAAAATTATGAGGTTAAGATTGAATTTGTCAGAATGGATGTAGTTGGTTGGTTCTTAAGTTTAGGGGCTGCGACAACGCGGTCATGTAGCCCCGTGTACTTTGGGTGTGTGTAGAATCTGTCTGATAACCGGTGTTAATTGTGATGACTGTATTTATTTATTTATTTATTTATTTACATAGGTCCCAATGATCCTGAGCTCGTGTTAGGGACAATGAAGTAACATACAGTAGTTACAGCATGGCATATATAGAATTTTTGTAACATTATATTGTTTAGTTTAATAGTAACTTATATTAGATTGCTAGTGACTAACTTTACAGAGATGATTTGGTATGATACATTGCATTGCTTAAGGCTATTGGATATTGGCTATTCATTCCTTAATAGGAAGTCTTTTGTTTTCCTCTTTAATGTTTTTACAGAGAAACTTTCCCTTATGCCTAATGGTAGAGAGTTGTATTCCTTTATTATAGAGGACATAATTCCTTTAGTTCCAAATTTAATGGATTGGGAATGGCTGGTGAATATTCGATTTACTCCTCTTGTTGCATAATGATGAATGTCATTTGCATGGGTAAAGTGGATGTGTGTGTATATCAATTTGTTTTCTAATTTGTATACAAATACTGTTGCTGACATAGCTATTTTTGCAGTGGCATAATTTTAGTTCTTGAGTATAATTAATTTGAGGGTGTGAGCCAAGGAAATCCAAAGATAGATTTTATAGCACGTTTCTGGAGTATCTCAAGTTCTTTTATCAGCTCCTTCTAACAATACCCCCATATGAAATTCATGTACATTAGATGTGAATGTATCAGTGCAAAGTATATATTTTTCAATTGTTGGCTAGTAAGACAGCTATATTAGTGTGTGTTATCTGTTTTAGGTAGATTTCATTAGAAAGCTAACTATTGCAATGGGTCCCATGTTTCGACTTCCGGAAAATTTCGACATATCTTCGCGTTTCACATCCCCCAGACCCCAAAACCACCGTCAGTTCAAAAGTTTATATATAATTTATGTATGTATATATATATATATATATATTTGGAGCAGTACACAGAGATGGGATATGGATGAAAAGACCTACCAAAGAGCTATATGAACACACAGACAGACTCACAGATATCATTAGAAAACGCAGACTAACTTTCTACGGGCACATACAGAGAATGAACAATAAACGACTTACAAAGAAAATCTTTGATGTAGTAAACAGTTCAAAAAGGAAAACAAATTGGTATCATGAAATAGAAGACGATTTAAAGCAATTAGGGATCAACAAGCAAATGATAGAAGACAGAGAAAAATTCAGAAACAAAATTAAGAACGCCAAATTTTTAGTAAGTGAAAGGAAGAAGATAGGAACATTGTGGACGGAACAAAGGAAACAGGAGCACAGTCAAAGGATGAAGAGATTTTGGGAAGAGAAGAAGGGAAAGAAGTGAAAATTGTGACATCATGAGATACTTAAGTTCAAACACTGTCCATAAGGGCAACAATGATGTAATAATAATAATAATATATGTATATATGTATATCAGTTTCTTGTGGACACGATAACTGCCGTAATTTCGCACCAATCACTTTGAATTTTTTACATAATATGTATCCCTATAAAATCTCGGTCGAGTTCGTTAATGGGCAAAATCGGTCGAAGGGGGTGAAAATGGGGGTCTTTTTTCGAAAAATTGAAATTTCGCTATAACTCTCTTAATACGTGAAATATCGAATCCATTCAAAGTTCATAATATGTGTCGGATAAGTGCCAACAATTTATGTCAAATAAGTTTTTTGATAGCACCAACCATTGACCAAAGGGGTGGAAAAAAGTGGGTTTTTCGGGAAACATTAATCATATCTCTCTTAATAGGCACAATATCAAAACCGTACAAAATGGACAATATTCCCCTAATAATTACCTAAAACTTTTGTCTGAAAGAATTTTTGATATGACCCACCATTACGCCAAGGGATGAGAAAAATGATTTCGGAATTATAAGAAAATGCCAAGAGCTATCAGAGGTTGCCATGGCAACACTACTAAATTGATGAGGGATGAGCCGTTGCCATGACAACGCACTTGCACGAGATCAGATTCAGTATTTCCATCTGACTAAGCCGGCCCCGTGGTGTTGGGGTAGCGCGCCTGCCTCTCACCCGGAGTCCCCGGGTTCGATCCCCGGCTCCGTCAGGGATTTTAAAACTGACGTGAGGGTTGGAACGGGGTGCACTCAGCCTCGTGAGGACAATTGAGTAGCTGTCTGACAGTGAGACAGCACCCCGATCACGAATACCAATATTAACGGCCGAGGGGACCCGACGCGCTGATCACGCGTCACCCCAATATCTGCAGGTCAAATGGCTGGGCAGCGGTCGCTTGGTCGGCCTTAGCCCGTCATGGGCTGGATGTTGCCAGGGGTTGACTTTGACATCTGACTAAGTGGGAAGCGGCTTCGGTGACGTAACTGGTAGCATGCAGAATGTCTATGCCCAAGGTCGCGGTTTCAAAGCCGGCCGAAGTCGTCGGATTTTCTAAGAGCGCTAAAATCCCTCAGTATGCTTTCCTTTGGAGGGGAAGTTCCAACGTTCGTTACGAGTTGCTGGTTGGGGTGGCATCTAGTAGCCAAGTTCACAGCTAGGTGTCATTGACGGTAGTACCTGGTAGCAACATTAGGAACTACTGCTTGAAATTGACTGTCTGCAGTCCTTACCTGAATTACAGACTAATACATCCATTACAATTCACACCGTTTATCAGACAGATTCTACACTCACCCAAAGTACACGGGGTTAGATGACCACGTTGTCGCAGCCCCTAAACTGAGGAACCAACCAGAGGTACATTTCATTAGAAAGCTAACTATTGCAATGGGTAGGCTACCATGTTTCGACTTCCGGAAAATTTCGACATATCTTCGCGTTTCACATCCCCCAGACCCCAAAACCACCGTCAGTTCAAAAGTATATATATATATCAGTTTCTTGTGGACACTATAACTGCCGTAATTTTTCACCAATCACTTTTTACCGAATATGTATACCTATAAAATCTCGGTCGAGTTCGTTACTGGGCAAAACCGGTAGAAGGGGGTGAAAATGGGGGGCTTTTTTCGAAAAAGTGAAATATTGCTATAACTCTCTTAATATATGAAATATCGAATCCGTTCAACGTTCATACTATGTGTCGGATAAAGCCCAAAAATTTATGTTTGAAGAGTTTTTTTATATCACCAACCATTGACCAAAGGGGTGGGAAAAAGTGGGTTTTTCGGGAAACATTAATCATATCTCTCTTAATAGGCACAATATCAAAACCGTACGAAATGGACAATATTCCCCTAATAATTACCTAAAACTTTTGTCTGAAAGAATTTTTGATATGACCCACCATTATGCCAAGGGATGAGAAAAAAGATTTCGGAATTATAAGAAAATGCCAAGAGCTATCAGAGGTTGCCATGGCAACACTACTAAATTGATGAGGGATGAGCCATCAGACGTTGCCATGACAACGCACTTGCACGAGATCAGATTCAGTATTTTCATCTAAGTGGGAAGCAGCTTCGGTGACGTAACTAGTAGCATGCAGAATGACTATGCCCAAGGTCGCGGTTTCAAAGCCGGCCGAAGTCGTCGGATTTTCTAAGAGAGCTAAAATCCCTCAGTATGCTTTCCTTTGGAGGGGAAGATCCAACGTTCGTTGCGAGTTGCTGGTTAGGGAGGCATCTAGTAGCCAAGTTCACAGCTAGGTGTCGTTGACGGTAGTACCTGGTAGCAACATTAGGAACTACTGCTTGAAATTGACCGTCTGCAGTCCTTACCTGAATTAAGACTACTACAGCCATTACAATTCACACCGTTTATCAGACAGATTCTACACTCACCCAAAGTACACGGTGTTAGATGACCGCGTTGTCGCAGCCCCAAAACTGAGGAACCAACCAGAGGTAGATTTCATTAGAAAGGTAACTATTGCAATGGGTACCATGTTTCGACTTCCGGAAAATTTCGACATATCTTCGCGTTTCACATCCCCCAGACCCCAAAACCACCGTCAGTTCAAAAGTTTATATATAATTTATGTATGTATATGTGTATGTATATATATATATATATATGCATATCAGTTTCTTGTGGACACGATAACTGCCGTAATTTTGCACCAATCACTTTGAATATTTTACCGAATATGTATACCTATAAAATCTCGGTCGAGTTCGTTAATGGGCTAAATCGGTCGAAGGGGGTGAAAATGGGGGGCTTTTTTTTTCGAAAAAGTGAAATATTGCTATAACTCTCTTAATATGTGAAATATCGAATCCGTTCAACGTTCATACTATGTGTCGGATAAAGCCCAAGAATTTATGTTTGAAGAGTTTTTTTTTAATAGCACCAACCATTGACCAAAGGGGTGGGAAAAAGTGGTTTTTCGGGAAACATTAAACATATCTCTCTTAATAGGCACAATCTCAAAACCGTATAAAATGGACAATATTCCCCTAATTATTACCAAAAATTTTGTCTTAAAGAATTTTTGATATGACCCACCATTACGCCAAGGGATGAGAAAAATGATTTCGGAATTATAAGAAAATGCCAAGAGCTATCAGTGCTTGCCATGGCAACTCTACTAAATTGATGAGGGATGAGCCATCAGACGTTGCCAAGATAACGCACTTGCACGAGATCATATTCAGAATTCCAGAATTCGGTGACGTAACTGGTAGCAAGCATGCTGAATGTCTATGCCCAAGGTCGCGAGTTCAAAGCCGGCCGAAGTCGTCGGATTTTCTAAGAGCGCTAAAAATCCCTCAGTATGCTTTCCTTTGGAGGGGAAATTCCAACGTTCGTTGCGAGTTGCTGGCTGCGGTGGCATCTAGTAGCCAAGTTCACGGGTAGGTGTCGTTGACGGTAGTACCTGGTAGCAACATTAAGAACTACTGCTTGAAATTGGCCGTCTGTAGTACTTACCTGAATTACAGACTAATACAGCCATCCCTAAGTACACGGGGTTACATGACCGCGTTGTCGCAGCCCCTAAACTGAGAAACCAACCAAAATCTCTGCGGGAGATATAATTTTGCGTGAAGAAGTAACAGACCGTTACATAGTTACACATCAGTGTCGAAACCTTGCATAAGGACAGTGTGACCAGAAGTATAAAAATGGACCCCAAATGACAAGAAGGTTACCGTTCCCATAAGACAATAAAATGTTTAAAATAAGCATAAAATGACGAAAAACAAAGTTAATTAAGCTCCAATTATAAAATACCTTCTCGCAATAAATGAGGTCTGATCCTTCTACGAAAACCTGCATATTCTGCCTATTTTCGCCTATCCCCAAGTTTGTCCGGTGAAATCTACCTCCACCTTCCGGCGTGCCGAGAGGACTTTTTTAAATTCAAGTGAGGACTGCAGACTTACGAATTTTTCAAATAGTTCCTACTTATGCCGTCAAACTCCACCGTTGACGACTACTAGTTCAGAACTTAGCCACCACAGTTGGCTCTTGGCAACGAACGTAGGAACCTAAGAGTGTTGTTTACATTCTTAACCTATACAATTTAGCTTCACACAGGTGTAATTAGTGGAAGTTTCTTAAACATGCCATAAATCTATGACATGCGACCGCCGGCTTTACTTCCCCTCCAAAGGAAGGCATACTGAGGGATTTTTAACGCTCTTAAAAAATCCGACAACTTCGGCCGGATTTGAACCCGCGATCTTGGGCATAGAAGCTCAGCATGCTACCGACTACGCCACCGAAGCCGCCTAGAGAAGAATGGATATAATCAAGTACAAATGTGAAGAAGCTGTAGAAAGATAGCCTATCGTTGAGAAAAATATTTCAATCAGCAAATAGCGCAATAAGGAACAGGGCTAACTTGGTCATTCTCATGTCACATTACATTAGTTAATTATCACAATTAAATGGGGCAATAGACTACATGTCATTTATTACAGGAGTGTATTTACATATTTATATTCATTGGGCACAATCGTGTTGACCGAATGAAAAGCTACAAAAGACTTGTATAGACAACACTGAAAAAGAATGGCTTCAAATCTCTACATTTCTTCTGAATTAGTGTGCTGACGGTGCAATACTCTCAACAAGAAACGAATCCACAGTTTACGTAGCTCTAGTTGTGTACAATTCTGTATCTAAGTGGCAGAACTAGAGTTGGATGGACAGAGGGGGGTCAAATCATTTACACAGGAGCACAAATCTCTAGTTGTCTCACAGAAGTATAGCCGATTTGTATATTGAAAGAGACCTAGGGGCTAAGAACGAACGTCATGGTCATTGGTGTATGATTTTCACACAAGAAAAATATGTATTGCCCGTTGAGCCATTATATATTTAAACACAAATTGTGATAAATGTTCCGGCATAACTCAACAAATTGCCAGTGTTTCGCCCCCGTGTGCAATTCGGCTCTTCAGTTGGTAAAAGTACAGCTCACCAAGACGCTGGCTAGCACACACTGGGAAGGCCATTGCAAGACGTATTGGACGATGAAAGAATGCTTAAATCACTTATTACTAAACGCTAATCTTCTCCTAACTGTTGATCTTCACAGCAATTGAATATTTCATAATGTTACGTTGAAACTGAATTGAATGCAAAAGCAAAGAAGGAAGTAAAACATCCTAAAAGGACATGAATAGAATATGTTCATGAAACGAACGAACAGAAAATGGAATCTGGGACCAAGAAAGACAAGAAATTATCAGACTTAAAATCCTGTCATCAAATATTCTAACTACAAAAATTGACAACTGGCAACAACAAAATATCTATGCTCAACTTCTACCAAAAGATGTCAAGACTTCTACCTTATAGCTGGATGATGAAGAGGAGTCATTCGGGACGAATGCCCGAGTCTGGTTTCCAAAAATATACTGGCCTTCAGTATATGAACCCATCATCCTGGTCTCGAACCTGGGACAAGTTTCCCATCGATTCCTTCCCGGCTGGGGCTATGCACCAAATCCGGCATATTCTAGGAGCTCGGAACAACACTATTGTAAACTCCAACTCTCTTCAAAGACGATCTTTATATGGTAGCAGCAGCGCAATTGAAGTATATCCGTGATTCACTCCAGTTTCATCCATGAATTCGTATGAGTTCTAGTTCATGGCGAGCGTAGTTAGAAAATGCTCTACAAACATCTTTGGTGAGGTCGTATATCACGGTTACCGGTACTTTACGTAATCAATACTCCACTCATGCATACTGTGTCCCCGTAGTCATACTTAAACGAGCATGATTTTATAATCAGAACACCATAAAGTTATTCCTCTCGAAAGCAACTTGATATGCATGATGTATTCCGAATAATATTCGAGGAGCATTCAAATCTCAAAGTTCACTTCAATTCTGAGTTCAGAACACGTTGCATAAAGAATGTACAAGTAGAAGAGTTGTAGCGCGTGGCAATGGTGTGAGAACTGTCGCATGCACATTAAACAAGCGCTATGAATGCTTGATATAGACAGAGTTCTCTTCACGTTCGTAGAGAAACTTAATACACTGCATTATAAGTTCACTCAAGTCCACAATTGTCTACGGTGAGATAAAGTCCACCAAAAGAAACTTACAAACGACACAGTAAATACACCGCACGGCACGATTCCACTCATTTTAAAAATAGAGCGTTCTGCCCGGCTCCAGAAACCACAAGTGAGTGTCCATCACCAAAAACTACCCAGCGCTTTCCTCCCCCAGAACAACTCTTACGCCACTCGGTCTCGACAGGACAACAGCCAGTCGTTTCGTGCAGGTCGGGAGGTCGATCACCCCGTGACGTCATTGGCAGCTGTTGTGAAACCAAACAGGCCCAAGAATAAATACGTCTCTGTTGCGCTACAAGCTGGTTTCTCAAAATACATAAATCCTGGATACAAAAACAGCCACATCACCCAGGGAAAAAATATCTAATGGGGCGAGTCAGACAAACTGGAAATATCTGAACAGGACTGCCTCGTATCTATCCATCGACTTCGTAATTGTTGGTTGGTTCCTCAGTTTAGGGGCTGCAACAACGCGGTCATGTACCGCTGTGTACTTTGGGTGTGTGTAGAATCTGTCTGATAACTGGTGTTAATTATGATGGCTGTATTAGTGCATGTTATCTGTAATTCAGGTAAGGACTGCAATCAATTTCAAGTAGTTCCTACTTCTTCTACCAAATGCTACCGTCAACGACACCAAGCTGCGAACTTGGCTACTAGATGCTACTGCAACCAGCACCTGACGACGAATGTTAGAACTTAGAGCGTTAATCAATTCTAACCTACAAATTTAGCTTCACACAATTGCAGTTTTTACATGCCATAAATCTAAGACATGGGCCTGCCGGCTTTACTTCCCCTCCAAAGGAAGGCATACTGAGGGATTTTTAACGATTCTTAAAAAATCCGACGACTTCGGCCTGGTTTGAACCCGCGATCTTGGGCATAGACACTCACCTTGCTACCAACTATGCCACCGGAGCTGCCTGGTAATTGTTGGTTTAGTGTATTTCTTGCCACTATGGCATAATGCACAGGGCATCCATCATGCTGACACTACATTATTCTACGCAAACTTAGCGGTAGGTCTCCCATCAATACAGGTAAGATACGTCTCAAGAACCAGTAGTACTCTTGCCCATTAAGAGTGCCACCAATGAAATATGGGCCAAAGATGTGTTGTCCTGCAATACAACACTGAAGCTTCACTAATGATGTTCTGTCTGATGAAGTCAATGTGTGTTGAATGTGAAAACTATATAAGAGGTATTTAGTAATTATTTTTTCCCATTCTTAAAAAATCTGATTTCCTCAGCCGGTATGAGAACAATGAGCATATGGAGTGGTGATACAGTTTTGGGATCTCCACCACTAACCTACTGAAGAGGCAACTATTGAACAGGAAAATGTCATATTTCCTAAAGTCTGTACTCACCATTCCTCCTTTTCACGGTCTGTACGAGCGAACAAGTAGAGGGAAGTCTCTTCAAATGCAGTTTTATCAATGTGGCAAAAGGTGTCATCCTCGTCCTCGTCATCACTTATTTCCTCGTGCGCACTCATCTCTTCGTCATCTTCACGAGCAGACTCCATAGCACTGTCTGTTTTCTTGGCCACGTCTTGCAAATCCACCTCCACTGTCTCATTAACAACAGCATTCACTGCAAGACCATAACATTCCAATAGTGAGGGCAATATTGTCAAGTGCACCCTGATTCTCCACACTTTTGTTGATTGGCAGCTTTTAAATTTGTCACAATTAGTATATGATATCAGGAAGGGGAGCAGGGTATAGCTTTGGGTGGTGGTATAGTGTACATAGCTTGTCAATAACATAACACCCCAAACAATGCATGCAAATGGTCTCTCTTTTTCCTCTTCTACAGTGAGGACCATCCCTATAGAATGAAGCCTACGATGCACCGCGCAACGGGAGGGCCACTGTGTGTAGCTGCCTGTCGAGCAAGGCACTGGCGCTAGCAGCAGCATAGCACCCAACTAGTTCAACAAATACTTTTTAACGTATTTAATAATCACTAGCAGACTCGGGCGAGAAATCTCGCATGTTCATAAACCACACTTTTCTCAATAGGTTTATAATGAGAGACTTACGAAGAAAGTATTATTTATTTATTTCTACAAAATGATTATATTATACTAAGTTATTTACATTTCAGTTAGAATTCCAAGTTCTACGTTCCCTAACTTAAGAAGGCAGTCACTGAAAATTGGATCATCATAACACTCACCGGTTATTCGATATTTATAAAATTATACGATTTGAGTACTCATTCCTTTGATTTACTGTATCTGATATCCATGGAAAATGATAAAGGAAAAGACTTCAGAATGTTAAAATGACATGAAACAGGCGTCACAGCGGCCAAAGTGTGAAATTGACAGCAATTATGGAGCATATTTTCCTACAGCAAGAGTATATGCAAATCGCACACTTCGTAAATTATTTTAAAAGTCATGTTTTTAAGAAAATATAGATATTTATGAAATTAGAGTGCAATTCGTCACTGCTAATGTCTATTGTCTTTCATTTGAATGCTCATTTGTCTCGATCGGTCGCTTGTGAGCGCCGCAGTAGGGATCTATACTACTGAAATAATATATATGATATTTACTTGCATGAATTTTACAGTAGTTGATGGAAATGCTGTCCTCCTTTTACTAAACACACGTTGCACCGACATAGGAAGTTTTGGTACACTCGCTGTAATTCATCCCGACTGATATTTCGTATCAGTGGAGTCATTTCGTTCTCAAGAGTCTCTAGAGAATGCGGATTGTTTTGGTATACCTTTTGTTTGAGGTTCCCCTACAAGTAAAATTCGCAGACAGACAAATTGGGGGACCAGGCAGGCCATAGTCCTCGGTTTATTATTCTGTCATCAAAGACGATGCGAAGAGCCGCCACGGGATACGCGACAGCCTACAGTACTTCACCACAAGTCTTAACTCTCTCAACTAAGGTACCTCGCCAACCGCGTTTGCAATAAATGCAATGCTAGCATTCGGGACTTCCTGACCTGCTCCTGTGTTTTCGCTAAGTGCTTCTCATGTGGCGGTGACTAATTGACTAATCACTCTCCGCCCGTCTCGTGGGCAAACAAACCTCCGTTCTTTAGGGAAGGCCCTCAATATACATACAACAGGCACTTGATTATCCTCAGCCATCAAGGGTTGAAAAACCATGGATAAGCACAAATTAAAACAACATTATGAATAAGAAGCTATTTGCTACATTATAACATCTGAAAATAATTAAAAAAAAAAAACAAAGAAGCCATTTGGTTTAAAAACATTTAGGTTATCCATTTTAATTTCAATAAAGTTACAGTAGGTCAAAACTTCTTTTGGTCACGTAATACACAGTACAGTGTATACAGTATTCAAGTCCATGTCATCACACTGTAGATTAAAAGTATACTTTTATTAACTTCTGCTTCAGTGAAGTGGCTTGTTTCTTAGGCCAGTATTACACTATCAAAGAAACATGGTGTCCACAAAATTTTCAATGTCAATTTTCTTGACTATTCCTGACCACTTTTCAACAAAATTCCTGACTCGTGAAGTCATCGTAACATCAGAAAAAGGTATATCAAAATTGACATTATGGAAATAAGAAATATCAAGTGATTGGCATTTAAATTTTCTTGTTTATGAATGTCAAGTCACAATATTTTAGAGGCTGATTGCAGACACGTAGTGCAATGTGGGGTCGCCACATCCCTACATCAACGCCAAAAAAGCGTACAAAAAATAGGTAAAAGCGGTTTTTACTATGATTTACTGTCAAAATGGAAACTTATCATAATGTCCAGCGAGTTATTGCTTTTTATCTTCAGAGATTAGTTGAACTAGTAACATCAAAATATGGCCATAACGAATAGAATAAGAAGTGATATCACTCGCCTAGTACGCCTGGTCCGCCGCAGCGCAGCGCTGGCTCCGATCTGTGATGTAAATTAGCATTGGCGCTTACGAGACTTTTAAAACCTTGCGACCTGTTTTACATGTTAAAACACCACAAGATATCCTCATAGGCGCTTATAAGTTTGACATCTCCTCTTACTTTACTGTGCCCAATAATAATTTAGTAAGTCGTCTCTTGTAATAGTCCAGTTTCGACAATAAGCGAAGACAAAGAGCAAGTTCAAAATGTTATTAGTTTTGCCAGCTATCGGTAAATTTTAAAAAAGAACGGAACAATTAACCTCGCTATCAGAAAGGATTTCTTCACACTGTTACACATTTTACATTCCCTTAACAGACTTGCAACACAGACAAAAAAAGCCGTACGAACGAAACTTTCAACTTTACCGTAGATTACTATAAAATTCAATAATAACCATTAATTTCACTCCACAAACACCAAAATCAGTAAACTACCATCATTTCAGAAGAACTTAACATTAAACAGATATAGAAGGCATAGTCATGACCCCTTCATAGAGTAGGCTATTGTCTAAAACTGATCACGCCTCCTTCAGCATTACGGTACATACGGTATGTTTTTTTAACTCATTGTCTTTTTATTCTCATCCCTTTCTTCACAGAAGTAGTCTTTAATGGCATCAAGAGCATTTTTATTTACACCATACTGGACAGATACTTAGAAAAATTAGGATTATATGTGGAACAGAAGAGTCTTTCAATCGCCAGTTGGTTCTTGGGAGAAGTAATACTTCCTTCCCTTCTATCACAAATTTGTCAAATTTAAAAATTAAATCTTCTGAAAAGTGAGCATCACAGATGTAGGACTTTTCAGTAAGTTCCCTATCCTTCCCTGATATGGCCCCTTTGCACTTGATAAAACGTTCCTAATCTTTAGGAGGTTTGAAAAACCGTCTGACCTCTTTACAGTCCCCATAGCCAGATCTGCATCCTGGTACAAAAGAGCAAGGCATCTTTACTAATCACATTAAGCACTCATGAAAATGTAAGGGCTAAACTGCTGTTTACTTACATTTAATAACAATAAAATTAACACACGAAGATAACGTCAACACACGACAAGAAATTAAATTCCATTTCAGTCAATGCTTCCTACAATAGCATTTCAGGTATTAATACTATGAAGTAATAGTGTAAGCACTTGTATATCAATAAACGTTTGCACAGAACACCACCTAAACACTCCGACCAATTAAATACTTAATAAATCGCACATAAACACACAAACATTAGTGGAAATCAACAATCTCAAATCGACTGTAGTGCTGCGTAGCGGCGAGTGCCAACCCGATCCGTATTCATTACATGCTATTGAGGGAGAAGAGATCACACTTTATATTCTATTCGTTATGATATGGCTATAAAACACAAAATACTGTATGGTTAATATAAAATTCCTGACTTTCTAATACTTTTTGCCATTTTTTCCTGACTCATGCCATTTTTTCACACTTTTTCCTGACTTTTCCTGACCAAAAACAAAATTCCTGACTTTTCCTGACAATTCCTGACTTTTCCTGCCTGTGGACACCATGTAAAAGATCATCATCATCATTATCATTTCCCCTTATCAAGCTCCTGCCGGGTCGGGGTATTTATGGCACTTCTCCACTTTCCTCTTTCCTTCCACCATTCTTCTTCCACGATCTTGTCCCAGTCCAGATTTCTTTTTCTTACGCTGTTCTTCACTGAATCAATCCACCTTGTTCTAGGTCTTCCTCTTGCTCTCTTACCCTTGCACTTCGCCTCCAGCATCTGTCTTGGTATTCTATTTTCCTCCATCCTCTTTACATGTCCAAACCATCTTAGTTTATTCTTCTCAATTTTCTCATTTAGTTTTTCCATCCCAACTTCCTTCCTAACATCTTCATTCCTCACTCTGTCTTTCCTATCATACTTCTTAGGAATTTCATTTCACTGGCTTGGATTCTACTCTCCTGCCTGCGTGTCAGGGTCCAAGTCTCAGCTGCATAAGTTAATATGGGAACATAGTACACTTTATACATTTCCTCCTTGCTTTTCCTTGGTACTTCCTTATCCCAAACAGGTTTTCTTACACTTTGATAGAATGCATTGCTCTGCTGTACCCTCCTGCCAATCTCCATGTCCAACCTACCAGTTTGCATCAATTCACTTCCTAGGTATTTGAACGTGTCCACAATTTCCAAACTCTGACTTCCAATTTTCACAGTGCCCTTTCCTTGTCTTTCCCCTCTTGTCATCACCATGGTCTTGCTTTTCTCTATACTGATTTTCAGGCCGTACGTCTGAATATTTTCGTTTAGTGCATCTAGTTGTTTTTGCACTTCTTCGGTGTTCCTTCCCCAGACCACAATATCATCTGCAAACAACAGTAACTTCATTTCTTTATGTCCATATGCTTCCTTTGTTTCCTTTACAATTTCATCCATCACCATTATGAACAAGACAGGTGACAGCACACTCCCCTGTCTTAGTCCAGTCTTGTTCCTAAACCAATCTGTCTTTCCAACTGGGGTCAGTACCCTGCTAACACAGTTTTTGTACATTGCTTGCACCTTTTCCAACATTTCTCTTCCCAGTCTCTTCTTAACCATGGTTTCCCATACCTTCTCTCTGGGGACACTATCATATGCCTTTTCTAGATCTATGAAAGTCATGATCAAATCCTCTCCATATTCCCAGTTCTTTTCCATCACCTGCCTCAAGCTAAAGATTGGGTCCACTGTGGATCTTCCACTCCTGAAGTCATACTGTTCCTCTTGCAACTCTCCTTCCACCTTTCTTCTCATTCTTCTTTCTAATATCCTTTCCAGTATTTTTACTATCTGTGATATGAGGGTGATCCCTCTATAGTTATCACACACCTTCTTGTCCCCCTTCTTAAACACTGGTATTAATAGAGTTTAATTGGGAAATCTTTTATATAAGGTGGTTTTATATTTAAAAAAATATATATATATATAAAATATATATAAAAAAAATAAAAAATGGAGCCTTCGTGGCTTAGGCGGCAGCACGCCGGCCTCTCACCGCTGGGTCCGTGGTTCAAATCCCGGTCGCTCCATGTGAGATCTGTGCTGGACAATACGGAGGCAGACAGGTTTTTCTCCGGGTACTCCGGTTTTCCCTGTCAAAATTTCATTCCAGCAACACTCTCCACTATCATTTCATTTCATCTGTAATTCATTTAATTATTGCCCCAGAGGAGTGCGTCAGGCCTCGGCAGCCGGCACAGTTCATATCCTCGCCGCTAGACGGGGGCTTCATTCATTCCATTCCTGACCCGGTCGGAGACTGGAAGCAGGCTGTGGATTTTCGTTCCATATATATAAAATGTATGAGCATCATGCTATCTTTGATGAAAGATTCAAACCAAAATGGCGGATCTTAACAGCTGGAATAATACCACAACAAGGATGCTCATATCAGAGTGAGAAATGCATTAAATGTTACATAATATGTTACATAATGAAAGGTATACGATGTAAAACATAAATAACAGATAGAAAGTGTAGGTAAAATAGCCGAGGCTATAAGCGCTGCACATAAAGGGCGCACATTTCAGGACATAAAGGGGAATTAAATAGTTAAATAGGCTGAAATAAGCCGTGAATAGTAGTGTTGGTTGGTTCCTCAGTTTAGGGGCTGCGACAATGCGGTCATGTAGCCCCGTGTACTTTGGGTGTGTGTAGAATCTGTCTGATAACCGGTGTTAATTGTGATGGCTGTATTAGTGTGTGTAACTGTTTTTTAATTTAAGTACAGACTGCAACTTAGAATTTTTCAAATAGTTCCTACTTTTGCCGCCAAACGCCACCGTCAACGACTACTAGGCCTAGTTCAGAACTTAGCTACTAGACGCCACCGAAGTCTGCTCTTGGCAATGAACTAGAAACCTAAGAGCGTTGTTTATATTTTTAACCTATCCAATTTAGCTTCACACAGGTGTAATTAGTGGAAGGTTCTTTAACATGCCATAAATCTATGACATGGAACTGCCGGGTTTACTTCCACTCCGAAGGAAGGCATACTGAGGGATTTTTAACCCTCTTAAAAATCCGACGGCTTCGGCCGGGTTTGAACCTGTTTTATGTTATAATATAATTCGTTAATTTCACTTATGGTATTACAAAAGAGTGTAAATAAGCACTTTATCTTTACCAGTACCTAATATATGTAACCAAACTCCATTTACACGTGCCCAGATGGCCGAAAGAGTAGGGCGCTCGACTCCGGATCGAGAGGACCAGGAATCGAATCTCACCTAAATACATACTATTTTACTTTGTATGTTTCAATTTTATTTGTTCGGGCAGTGGTTGTTTCAAACGTCACCAACATTAATTTCATCATAATTGTTAATAATTAAATAATAATGAAATTTTTCAAGTCTTCGTACTGCAGCTCGTTCACCAAGATTTTACTCGTATCTTTCTTGTCACATGGGCGACCCATGGTTTAACCCATAGACGTTTAGTTTATCTTTTCAATTATTTTACATAGCGGTATTGCCACTATAGAATTTCAACTACCGTAATCCAGTCAAGCGAACAAGGAACTGTCCTGCATCCATTTTGCTGAACTGCCTGCTTCCAGTCTCCGACCGGGTCAGGAATGGAATGAATGAAGCCCCCATCTAGCGGCGAGGATATGAACTGTGCCGGCTGCCGAGGCCTGACGCACTCCTCTGGGGCAATGATTAAATGAATGACAGATGAAATGAAATGATAGTTGCGAGTGTTGCTGGAATGAAATTTTGACAGGGAAAACCGGAGTACCCGGAGAAAAACCTGTCTGCCTCCATTGTGTCCAGCACAGATCTCACATGGAGTGCTGAACTATGATAAAATATTTGATGTAGTGTAATGGTGCACAACTTTTATAAAAGTTCAGTTTTGTAATTTGACAAACTTCTTTGATAGTGTAATACCGGTCTTATGCTTGCCAACTTAACAACAGCACAACTTTCTACAACTGGTCACTGAATCACATTAAATAAGAATTTTACAGAATTGTGTGAGAAGCAGTTCAGGTTTTTTCACTAGACCTGGCATTCCTCCTCATTACTCCTGTACGTTAATCCTCACAAGAATGTGGGGCATTACCCTTGCCAAGTTAAGATTACACAAGACTTGAGAAATCTCGCCAAGGGATGTTCAAACCATGCAAAGTGAACATAAAGGGTAGTCGAATGAGTGGTGGTGGAATCAGATAAGTGGTTCTCTTAAATATGTTCAATAAATTAATGTCAGGATAGGCCTATCCAATTTGTGAAGCTGTATACAAGGTATGTGCCGGCCCCATGGTGGTGGGGTAGCATGCCTGTCTCTCACCCGAAGGCCCCAGATTCGATTTCCGGCTCCGTCAGGGATTTTAGAAACTAGCGTGGGGGCAGGAACGGGGTGCATTTAGCCTCATGAGGACAATTGAGGAGCTGTTTGACAGTAAAGCAGCGCCCCCAGTCACAAAAATAAAGATTAACGACCGAGGGTTCGCAAATCATGAATCATCTGCAAACCTGGGATGCGGTTGCTGTAAAAATAATTCAAACAATTTCTTCTTTGCTTTACAACAAGCAATTTGTTCTTTATTCCTTCCATCAATATTGCCAACTTCAGCTAGTGTTTGCCACACTTCTTTTCTAGCAACCTTCCATCTTCCCATATCCCAGAGAGTTGATGTGGTGTGTGTACTATTGTGTATATTTGTAATTGTGGCTAATATTAGAAAGGAGGCAGCTGTGGCATTTTGTAATATACCATCCCAGTATTTCCCTTGAGTACAAGTGGGGAAAAACACAGAAAACCTTAGGCATGGAACCTACCTATTCTCAGTTGTCCTCTGGAGACTGAGTAAACCTCATTCCTGGCCCTTGCGCCAGAATTCAAATTTTTGACAAAGCCGAAAATTAACCCCCTTAGCGTGTACGGCGCAATGGTGCACCGTCAAATTTGAATCACCCGCTACGTGGACTTCGTAATAGTTATTTATTTGGTCGTAAGATGGCAAAAAGAGGCAACTTTTGGCTACACTTTGAGCTACTTATTATTGCCAGGAGGTGTCTCATATCTTCACAGTCATTTATTTTTCAGATCTCTGCACACGTGTTCCCGCTTTTGCGGACCGTGAGTTCGCTTGTAAACATGGCAGGTCCTGGCACAGTTATTGATGACAAAGAAATAGCTAATTTGCTCGATAATAGTGCCAACGAAAGTGATTCAAAGTGTGACAGCGATATAGAGGATGAGTTCGCTATAACTTCCAGTGAAAATAGTGATGCTGACGATGTAATTCATGATAGAACGCCAAGAAATACGAACACATTGGGCGACTGTAATAATGTCCCAGTATTGACGTGCCACTGACCAGGGATAATCAGGTTATTGAAAGTTTATAATATTATATGTTGTTGTTATTGTGTGTGTTTTTAGAAAACTTTTGCCAGTGCGTTTGGAAATTATAGCGAAATGCATACGATACCGCGCTTACCATTGGGAGTAGGCTAGAAATAATGAACGTTGTGGGTGCACCCCGAGTTTCACAATATCACACTTGAGGGGTTAAATACAGGACGTTTGGGACTCAATATATACTCCCAGACCACAGAAGATGGGGATATGATTTTTTTCCCCCTTGACCTGGTGATAAAAAAAAAAAGAAAACCCTGGCACTATACAGCCCATGACGGGCTAAGGCCGACCAAGCGACCGCTGCCCAGCCATTCGGCCTGCAGATCCGTGCGTCGGGTCCCCTCGGCCGCTAATCTTGGTTTTCGTGATCGGGGCGCTGTCTCACTGTCAGACAGCTACTCAATTGTCCTCACGAGGCTGAGTGCACCCCGTTCCAACCCTCACGTCAGTTTTAAAATCCCTGACGGAGCCGGGGATCGAACCCGGGGCCTCCAAGTGAGAGGCAGGCGCGCTACCCCAACACCACGGGGCCGGCTTGACCTGGTGATAATAGAAGTAACTAGTAATCCAACACAAAAACCTGCTACGGAAGTTTTAATAATGTCTACATTCTTTGGTAAAACTCACACAAACTACATAAAGAAGATTGACATCTGTGTGAGGTATCGTGCCAAGTCATGTTAATGACTCGAAGAGAGTGATTTCAAGAGACAGTTAACAGGTGATGTCACAGTTGGATTGACTGAACACTTAAATGGTGTCTCTGACATTCACAAGGCATCTCTCTGTTCTAATATGGTGTCTTACAAGAACTGCACATTTGAGTATGGTGGCAAAGCATGGATAGTTACCCAATTCTTCATCAGTTTCCTGGACAATTTTCACACCAGCTTGGCTAGCTTCAGACTGATCATCATCCTGATTCTGACCCTTCAGAAAATGAATACCATATCTGCTGAAACTCTTCAGTACAATACATATAGGGTACTTCTTGCTCCATATCCTGTGGGAATAAGTAAAACCAATCCAAGTGAAATAATATATTCCTAACTTCCTAATTAGCACCCAAACAATTATAACAAATCAGCCGCATTTTTCAAAAAATGGATTATCTATACTAATATAATAAAGTTGAAGAGTTTGTGGGTTTGTTTATGTGGTTAAACGCGCTAGTCTCGGGAACTACCAGTCGGATTCGAAAAATTCTTTTTGTATATGGTAGACAGATTCGAGAGGAATAGTTTAGGCTATGTAGCACTATGCTACACCTCTCAGGTAATCATAAAGATTGATTTTTGTTCAGTAAGTCGGAAGAATAAGCGCTCCCGGATAGCTCCAATAATACCTAAGTCTATTGTTGCCTGGTAATGCGGGCTGCATCACATCGCCCCTACCAGTGTTCTGGTGCAGAATTGTGAGCTGCTTATAAATTGCAGTCACGGGGAGTAATTCGTGCAAAAAGATTTCTTAGGCCCCTTAAAACAGTTATCATCATGACAATAGTATGCCTCTGTATAAGGGCGATGGTGTTGGTGCAGTATACTGAGGTTATCATCTGCAATAAGTGTTGGTGCTTTCAGATCCTTATCCTTGAGCGCTCCAGTTCTGTACTAGTACTCATTATCATCCATAAAACAAATAAATCCACCGGGTGAAGCCGGGCTCTACTGCTAGTAGAGGATATACAGAAAATAAGCTCCATTCACAACTATGTTATGTTTGTTCTGTGGGAGACATGCTCTCTCTTCCTTTGTCAGTTCTTTGAAAATCATTAACACTGGAACGCATATCCAAGGACAAATACACTGTCCGGCAAAGAAAACCGATCACTTGAAAAATTCAACATTACTTTCATTTAAATCATAAATATGAACGCTCTAGGCCTACTGTTTATAGCATGGAAGTGAGGTTAATTGTTTTCCTGGATGTATTACCATTCTTCATGACATTGTTTCACTTAACACTAGCGATTCTTTGACATGATGCTGTTTCCCGTGGAAAGATGTGCACGTCCCAATTTTCGATCAGAGCCACTGCACTGGCAACATCTTCAGGCCTCAGGCGCATATTCTTTTTTGAATTGCACAAAACAACTGAGAATATGGCTGTATTGATCTTTTCCCATGCCAAGAAGTGGCAAAAGAAAAAAGAATAAAACATTGCCTTGTTAAGGATAGCGATGGCACGCACATCTTTCCGCGGGAAACAGCATCATGTCAAAGAATCGCTATTGTTAAGTGAAAGAATGACATGAAGAATGGTAATGCATCCAGGAAACCAATTAACCTTACTTCCATGCTATAACTACTGCATGTACTGTACTAAGCCTATACCGTTCATATTTTTGATTTGAATGAAAGTAATGTTGAATTTTTCAAGTGATCGTCTTTTTGTGCCGGTCAGTGTAGAAATTAACAGAGCAGTCACTCCACTATGGCATACCTGCAAAACTGATCATATAAACAAACAACAGTCCATATGTTTATTAATTAAGTAGAGGGGCTTAGTGGTGCAGTGGTCAAGCTAGGAAATTCCTGGTTGGTTGGTTCTTAAGTTTAGGGGCTGCGACAAGGCGGTCATGTAGCCCCGGGTACTTTGGGTGTGTGAAGAATCTGTCTGATAACCGGTGTTAATTGTGATGACTGTATTAGTATGTGTTGTCTGTTTTTTCTAAATTTAAGTACAGACTGCAACTTAGAATTTTTTAAATAGTTCCTACTTTTGCCGCCAAGCGCCACCGTCAACGACTACTAGGCCAAGTTCAGAACTTGGCTACTAGACGCCACCGCAGTCGGTTCTTGGCAACGACCGTAGAAACCTAAGAGCGTTGTTTACATTCTTAACCTATCCAATTTAGCTTCACACAGATGTAATTAGTGGAAGGTTCTTTAACATGCCATTTATCTATGACATGGGACCGCCGGCTTTACTTCCCCTCCGAAGTAAGGCATACTGAGGGATTTTTAACGCTCTTAAAAAATCCGACGGCTTCGGCCGGGAGGATATTCCTGTCAATGCATGTGAGATTTTCAAAGTAAAATATCACGTCCTGTGGTTTGGATTCCACGTAAAAAAGAAGGTCCTGCGGCTCATGATCTCATAAAAATGACCATGTCTGCCCAACAAATCCTTATTGACGAAGTTTAATAAAATAGGAAATTTAGTCATGTAAAACTACAAGTTTCCTTCCTTTACTTTAAACTTGGAGCAGGCAGAACGTCTTCTTCAGTTGGACCATTTGAATTAGGGAGTAGAAACGCTAGAGGCGATACACTAGAGATTATTGCAGAATCAAATCAGTTAGCCGCAATGAACACTTGGTTTAAATTACATCCACAAAAATTGTAAACCACCAATAGATGGACCTTGCAGAATCGTAAGAAACCAAATAGACTACTTAATGGACAGTAAGAGATTTAGAAATAGTTGTAGATCTGTCAAAACATATCCGGGTGCAGATATACCTATACAATCTGATCATGTTCTCTTGGTTGGAAAATTTGAAGTTAAATTGAAACGAGTAATGACCAAGAAGGCGAAGAGATATGATTTTAGAAAACTGAAGGATCCAAACATAAAGCAGACAGTGAAGAACATCCTAAATGAAAATTTTAAAAAATTGGAAAACATTACTACTATAGGAAGTATTGAAAATGGACTTGCTACTCTAAAAGATACAATAAAGGAAATAAAGGAGCAATACCTAAAACATGTACTCTACTTAACAAGGCTAATAGTAAAATCCAGGCAACAGAAATGAAATACATCAGAACAATGAACCAGAGGACCAGGAAATATAAGATTAGAAATTAAATTAACAGGCAGGAAGTTGGAATCAAAATGCCTGTCACTGAACTCCTAGGAAGACTCAGATTACAGTGGTTTGGACACGTCATGAGAATGGACAGAAATACCACACCAAGAGATTATTTCGACAGAGAAGTGAGAGGAAGGAGACCTGTAGGAAGACCAAGAAAGATCTGATATGGAGACTAAAAATTGTGGAATATCTACAAGCTGCTCTGACAAAAACTTTTCTGATGTAAAGAAAACGCTGTATTTATAGTCACAGATCAGTTTGTAGTTAGCGGCTGTGGTGGCGTAGTTGGTTTATTGCAAATATGTTAGTCCGTCGATCAATACATCACGTTACATATAATTCAACAGTGGTACATGTTTCGGGCCATTAAATAGCCCTTCCTCAGCCACAATTTATCGAATCTAAAGAAACAATCTCATACACATCAAAGACACTGTAACAACATTAAAACATGCATAAAACTTGGTAAAAACAGGTCAACAGCATGGAATAAAATGCGTGTACACATCGTTAAAAGATCACTAAAAAGGATCTCGGGCCCATGAGTTCGTGGAAAAGTGAGTAAGTTCACATGGAATATTGGCACTATATGAAGTCAGCCAGTCACTGTTCATTTTTCCTGACATCAATGTGGCTTGAAGGAGTTTGAACATTTCTTGACATGGGCGCCTGGAGCGTCAAGTTGTGTTAATATGTGGTTGAAACGGACGATAAATGGATCCCAAGAATCGTGGCCAAGTTAGCTCAAGCGAAGAAGCTGATGGTCCATAAATGAAACAAGAGGAGCCAAAATCTTAAAGAGAACAGAAAGAAAGGCCAAAAATTAAAGTGAGAACCCAAGAAACCAGGGAAGGCGAACCCGATCGTGTAGAAAACCAGCGAATCATACCCGAGGAGAGACCCACGTGCGAACGTAGCCTGGGAGAGCACAGGAAGCACTGACACGCTGGGTTGTGCTGAGCAAGTCAAGAGAGGCGAGGCAAGACAAGGGAGGGGGGCGGAGGGGTGGGGAAGGGCTGCGCGGAGAGTGAGCGCAAAAGAGAGCAAGGTTGTGGCTATCGTGTGGGAAGCACAGGTGTAAGCAAACCGAAATAAATAGAAAATTTATGGGGGTTTGTTTAAGGGGATGTTAATGATGTTTCTGGTTAGCGTGTCATAAAGTATGTTGCTGGCGTAGTTGGTAGCATGCTGAACTGCTATGTCCAAGATAGAGGGTTCAAACTCAGCCGAAGTCTTCGGATTTTTTAAGAGCGTTACAATCCTTCAGTATGCCTTCCTTCGGAGGGGAAGTAAAGCCGGCGGTCCCATGTCATAGATTTATGGCATGTAAAAGATCCTTCCACAGACTTAACTTGTGTGAAAATAAATTTCTAGGTTAGATTTCGTTGGAACGCTCTATCAAAGTTCCAACGTTCACCACTAGGTATCAGTGACATTTGGCAGCGAAAGTTGGAAGTACTTGAAATTGAATGGAACTTGTAGCTCACCCTATGCATGTCCGCTTGAAACAGCTACAGCCTCTGGCGAGCCGAACATGTCCTCGGACACTCCAGGCATTAAAAGCCATGGATACGATAAATAAAAACTTTGTAGTTTTAGAAGCTTCCATGAAATCAGTTGAAACGGTTCCTTTTCTCAAGGCACATATAGTAACATGGCCAAATGTTGGTGGGGCACTGCAAGGAGTCTAGTACTCGTGCATATTGGATTCTTTGTGGTGTCCCAGTAATGGGCTGCAGGGGGCTTTGCCCATTCTGATAAGTTGCCATGGTGTGATGTTGATAAATTGGGAGGTTTTGCTTTAAAAGCTGGAGATGTTTAGAGTTTTAGATTAATAACCCCTGGCACTACAGCCCGTGAAGGGCCTAGGCCTACCAAGCGACCGCTGCCCAGCCTTTTGGCCTGCAGATATTGGAGTGATACGTGATCAGTGCATCAGGTCCCCTCAGCCGTTAATCTTGGTTTTCGTGATCGGGGCGCTGCCTCACTGTCAGACAGCTACTCAATTGTCCTCACGAGGCTGAGTGCACCCCGTTTCAGCCCTCATGTCAGTTTCAAAAATCCCTGATGGAGCCGGGAATCGAACCCAGGGCCTCCGGGTGAGAGGCAGGCACGCTACCCCCAACACCATGGGGCCGGCGAGAGTTTTAGATTGGATGGGGGTTATGTTTATGAACTAGAGATATATAAGGTGCGTTCAAAAAGTAAAGAGTCGGAGGCTGGAAAGCGCAAACTGGTGACGACAGCGGCTAATCGTGGCGTGTGTAACGAGGTGTGGTTCCGACCAGAGCATGGAAGGTCACAGCCCGTCGCTAGAGGGCACGCGTGCACGTCACGTGACGATACAAAGCGAGCAGCAGCATGCATCAATCGTCCAACGCTGCCAGTCGCATTGCAAACAGTGGCATGGAGGCGTCAAACGAAGAGCAAAGAGGTGTTGTTCGGTTTCTGACAGCGGAAGGAGTAGAGGGAACGCACATTCATCGCCGAATGTCACAAGTGTACGGCACTGCATGTCCCTTGCAAGGGTCAAGGTGTGGCCCAAGCGCTTCAGGGTAGGACAGGTGTCGTTAGCCCGGTCTGGGGCACCCCCCTGCATTACCGATGACAACGTCCAGCTGGTTGATTGCACTCATTACCCAGGACCGCCGAGTGACAGTGTACGCCATAGCCGCCGTGGTTGGATTGGGCGTCGGAAGTGTGCACACCATCATGAAGGAACGACTGCACTTGCACAAAGTGTGTGCCCAATGGGTGCCCCACAGTCTTCAACCACACCAGGAAGCATGTCGAATGGCCCACTGTCTTGGTCATCTGCAGCGCTATGCGTGGGAAGGGAATAGGTTCCTGGCACGAGTGGTGGCTGGAGATGAGTCATGGTGTCATCACTTCGAACCAGAATCCAGATTTTGATATGAGCAGTGACATGTGCGCAGAATGTGTTGGCGAGTTGTCGCATTTAATTGAAAAGTTGCACTGTACTGTTTTAAAGCAATTGGTTTGGATGAAAATGTTACGTTAGGCACTGTGTGGACGAAAATTACTGCTTCTACTACCTTGACAAGTGCAATAATACGGCCTGTAGGATTTGTCAGCGAGTTGCAATAAAATTGTTTATATATTTCTTTTGGTTGTTGCATTCAATTGAAAAGTTGCACTGTACTCATCTTAAGCCATGGACATATCCATTGGTCTAGACGAAAATATTACGTTAGGCACTGTGTGGGGGAATACGCCTGATAAATAGTGGATTTTGGATGGGTAAAATATAGACAGAAATTGGCATTTACAAGAACACTTGGAAGAGAGATATGACAGTGTTTTGTATTAGACCTATATAGGGGAGACATGTTTTGTAAATATTAGGTAGAATGAAAAAATTGGGATATTAGGATTGTTACCATACCAGTTACCAGTTAAGATCAACGGAGTAGCAGTCAAGACAATAAGGTTTACAGACGATATAGCAGTCCTGGAAACCAATGAAGAGAAACTGCAACATGCACTCACAGAAATGAACAGGATTCTACATGAAAAATATAATATGAAAATCAATATTAAAAAGACGGAAATAATGGTATGCGCTAGAGAACAACTTAATGCAGCTATTCACATAGCTGGTGCTCCACTTAAGCAAGTTAACACTTTCACCTATCTAGGGAGTAAAATTTCTTCCACTGGAAAAAGTTCAACTGATATTCAAGCTAGAATTGCCCAAGCCAAAATTGCATTTAACAGCAAAAAATCCCTTCTGACTTCAAAGAATATATCTATTGACACCAGGACTAAATTTATAAAATGTTATGTGTGGAGTGTAGCCTTGTATGGCTCAGAAGCTTGGACAATGGGATGTGCTGATAAAAGAAGACTCGCAGCTTTTGAAATGTGGTGTTGGCGGCGGATGAGAAAAATTCCAAGGACCGCAAGAGTGACGAATGACGAAGTGCTCAAAAACATTAACGAAAAGAGAGCATTTCTCAAAACAATACAGAAACGACGAGACCAACTGATAGGACATGCCTATCGCCACAATGACTTTATGGTAACTGTGTTAGATGGCAAAATTCGGGGCAAGAGAGGAAGAGGGCGACCGAGACTGCAATATATCAAACATATCATAACAGATGTTAATGTCCATTCATACAGAGACATGAAGAGACTGACTGGTGACAGGGAAGAATGGAAGAGGAGGATTGCTGCCGACTAATCTACGGATTGAGAACATGAATGAATCAGACCTATATAGGTGAATTAATGAAGGGGATGCATGTTTTTAACTACTACTGTATATAGGTGCATATATTGACAACTTATGGATCTTGTGAATATGTAGACCTATGATATAAAATAGGGAGTGTTTTAGTGAAGTGGATGACATAAGTATGTAGATGTTTAGATGTTTGATGTTGTGGCTTCCATTGTGTCCATTTAGTCCCCTGTTTTTGGCTTAAAATAGTGTGTCGTTACATACCAATGTCATTGCATGTGCTAATGACTGGGCATAAGTCCAAGGTTAGGTTTATGTATTCCTGGAAAGCGTTATTAACAAGTATATTACTGTGCCATAAGCAAGGGGGTTTGTGGCATAAGCCCAGGTTAGGTTCGTGTATGCCTGGGAAGCGTTATTAACAAGTACATTACTGCTTCTACTTGAATAGGGAGGGGGTAAAGTGGGGGCGCAGCCTCCCAAGTAAAAAATAACATTATTGAGCACAATGTGTTATAAGAAAAGTATTTGTAGCCAACATTGCAAAACAAAACAAAAAACACACAAAACCATTTGTTGCTATTTGAAGTGGGAGGGGGGGGCGTTTGTAACCAGCCTGCGTGTTTGTGATGTAAACCTTAGGTTAGGTTTGTGTATGCCTGGGAAGTGTTTTTAACAATTACATTACTGCTTGTGGTAATAGCAAGGTAGTGTCCATATATTCTTGCGAAGCGAGGATTATTACAGACCGCGATCGTTTGCGTATAAAATATTTCTAAAAACAAATGGCAGCTTTCGTGACGTTATTAACGACATTACGAAATACTCCTCTGGCAAGCTTACGGGAAAAGCCTCGGTAATAAGGGGTTTTGGGTGGGGAAAACACAAAGACAGAAACAAGCATTAAAAAAAAAACTTCCAAACGCAATGTGCATCGCCATATGTAATTGATTTACATAGCTCAATTACAGACGGCGATACATACGAAAATGTCCCCATTTAAGGTTATATTTATAAAATTTTGTATCGGATTCTGTAATTGGCCTATATAGCTTAATTACAGATGACGATAATATGTAACGTGTTTTTCGAGGGGTTTTTATGCCAATGGCATAAGTCAGTAGGAAGCCATTCTATATTTATTTACGCGGCAAATTGTTCGGCCAAGAGAATTTTTCATGTTAATTTATTATTATTATTAATTTATTATAATTATTATTAAGGTATTTTTGGAGCATTTTATAAAAAATAATAAGCATACAGATAGGTTTTCTATGTCTTAGAAAACACTATCAAGCAAATTATTACGAACGACAATATCATAGAAATTATGTGATTACGGAATTTTACGGAGTTTCGTCAGTTAGGATATTATGAGAGACATGACTCACTGGAAATTCAGATACGGGCTGATTCTTGTCAAGAAGTATTACACAAGCTTGGGTCGCAGCGTCAAGAAAAGGCGGATAGTTGGAACGGAAATAGACTTCATCATCCGCGCGCCGTGTGTAATGAGCCAGAGAAGGGGAAGTAGCGCGTGGGGAGCAGCCAATCAGTGGAGACCACGTAAGCTGGAAGTCGGGACTGGAGTGGGAAGCCGTGGAGTGCATATATCGTTCGGCGCGCCATAGAGCGGGGACAATCTGTGAAAGACTTGACTAGTTCGGTTGCAAGTGTGTGTCCCTCCGATGTTCCGTGGAGTGGAGAACTGTTTAAAACTTAACCAGTGTGGTTGTACGAGGGTATGGCTCCGATGTTAGGACCATAAAGTCACCAAATCTACAAGTATATCATCAAATATCGACGAAGATGACGACGTCCAGGAGACTGTGGGAAGCTCACAGCATCATCCAGTACGAGGGAAATGCTTTGGCAATTTCCAGTGGTAAGCGCGAATAACACAGAAGTACGCAATCTCTCGTTTCTCTTTGATTTAAATTCAGTATTTCAGTAACTTCATAGCTTGGGAATAAGAGTAAAATCAATAATTTATCAGACTCCGTTTTCACGTAATTTTCTATCGGTAATATTAAAATCGCAACGCTCCAATTTAAATTTTAAACTTATTATTATTATTAATTTTGCTATACTTGTTTTATATAATAAATTCATTTCTTTTACAATGCAATCTTTGCTTTCAGTAGGTAGCATTAGATATAGACCAATTCCATCTCCTGATACAATTGTTTGTTGGGTTAATGATCAAATCATACCACGATCTGAGTGAATAGATTCTTGAAGGTGTTCTACCAGAGCTAGACGTTGTTAAATACAAATTTAGATTTCAACATTGCGTTGAGGTCTTCGCGCCCATTAAAACAACATAGCTTAGGCAAAGGTAAACAGTTGCATTTATCGCCCAACAGTTAGGGGCGTTACAACACATCATTATTTTTAAATTTCATATTTATAAAAGTTTGTATCGAAATCTGTAATTGACCTATATAGCTGAATTACATATGGCGATACAAACTTTTATGAATGTGAAATTAGAAAATTACGATGTGTATCGTCATCTGTAATTGAGCTATATAGGCCAATTACAGATTACGATATTTTTTTTTATAAATATGACCTTAAATTGGGAAATTTTCGTATGTATCGCAATCTATAATTGAGCTACAGATACACAATGCGTTTCAAAGGTTTTTTGTAAATGCTGATTTCTGTTTTTGGGTTTCCCCACCCAAAAACCCTACCGAGGCTTTTCCCGTAAGCTTGCCAGAGGAGTATTTCGTGATGTCATCAACGACGTCACGAAAGCCGCCATTTTTTTAGGGCAATTTTATACGCAAACGATCGTAATGTGTAATAGTCCCGGAAAGCTTACATAGAGCGTTTGTATAAGGGAAAGGATATTGAGAATCATGTAATGGAAAGGGAAGAGGAAATTGATGAGGATGAGGAAGGAGATTTAATAATGAGATCAGAATTTGACAGAGCATTGGAAGACTCAAGCAGGAACAAAGCACCAGGTATAGATGATATACCGATTGAGTTGCTAAGCTGCATAGGTGATGAAGGTCTGACAAGGTTATTTCACTTGGTGTCTAGGATTTATGAGACAGGTGAGGTACCCTCCGATTCCAAGAAGAATGTTATCATCCCTATACCAAAGAAAACGGGTACTGACAGATGTGAAGATTACCGTACCATCAGCTTGATAACTCATGCTTCAAAGATCCTGACTAGAATAATTTACAAGAGGATGGAAAGACAGAAGAAAGAGGGTTGGGTGAAGACCAGTTTGGCTTCCGGAGAAAAGTAGGAACAAGGGAAGCTATACTATGTCTTAGGCTGATTTTGGAAGCTAGAATAAGGAAGGATAAGAGAACGTTCATGGCATTTGTAGACTTAGAAAAGGCTTTTGATAACGTTGACTGGAGTAAGTTGTTTGACATTTTAAGACGATTGGAATAAAGTACAGGGATAGGAGGGGGCTTTACAATCTATACAGAACCAGACAGCAGTTATTCGAGCTGAAGGACATGAGGGGGAAGCTGGTATTCAGAAAGGAGTAAGGCAAGGCTGCAACTTATCACCCATACTTTTCAATCTTTACATTGAACAAGCAATGAAAGTAATTGGAGAAAAATTCAAAATAGGAGTAAAGATTCAAGGAGAAATAATTTCGATTCTGAGATTTGCTGATGACATCATCACCTTAGCCGACACACCAGAGGAGTTGAATGTGGCTTTAAAGGGTGTGGATTCTGTCTTGAGGAAAGAATTCATAATGAGAATTAATAAATGTAAAAGAAAAATATTGGAATGCAGTCGAAAGAAATCAGAAACCCCTATGGATGTCGAATTGGCAAGTGAACAGCTAAAGGAAGTAGGTGACTTCTCTTACTTGGGAAGCAAAATAACCAGTATTGGACGAAGCAAAGATGATATAAAAAGTAGGTCAGCACAGGCAAGGAAAGCATTTCTACAGAAAAGGAATCTGTTGGCATCGAATATACACTGGTCAAACCAATTAGGGGATCAGTTGAGATATCTAGGTTCTGACGTATTGTCATCGGAAGAATTACCTAAAATGGTTCGACGTCTTTCTGTCGGTTCTACGGAGTGGAGACATCAACATTACGGCAACCGAGATAGTGGTAATAACAGAATGTTGCTGCAGAGGGGATAGGTGTGGACGTGTGTTTACTCTACCAAACGAATGACACAAGCAGTTGAGTTCAGACGGTGTAGTGAGCAGGTAGTGCAATGCAACAACAACATGACTTACCCGAAGGTATGGCATAGAGAGCAATAGAAAGGTTGGAAGCGGTACAGACGCAGAGGAAGGGGGCTGCAGCTATTGGAGTGTCCCAAAGTGCAATTTCCAGGACCTGGACGCGATTTCAGACAACAGGGACCGTTAAAAGAAGGCCAAGCCAAGGTCGTCCACGGGTAACATCAGCAAGAGATGACCGTTATTTCCGGTTAACAGCCCGTCGAGACAGAAGGCTGAATGCAACTCAGCTGCAACGCACCCTCCAGGCGGCAACAGGACGTGCAATATCAACACAAACAGTCCGAAATCGCCTTCGGGAGAGTGGCCTCTACGCACGGAGGTCTATGGTGTGGGTCCCATTAAAACCACGCCACCGTTCAGCTCGCAGAAACTGGTCGGAGGAACATCAGGATTGGCGTCGTAACGAATGGCGCCGAGTTCTGTTCACAGATGAGTCAAGATTTTGTGTTCAGGCGGACAATCGTCGTTCCCTCATCTGGAGAGAACGTGGAACTCGGAACAATCCCGCTTATGTGCAGGAAACGGCGCCATATCATGGTGGTGGACGAATGAGTGGGCTGGAGTCAGTATCGGCGGACGTACGGACCTCTATGTCGTTTAGAATGGCGCTTTGACTGCTCAGAGGTATCGAGATGAGATCCTTCGACCGTTTGTTGTGCCCTACTCTGGTGCCATAGGTGATGGGTTCATTCTGGTGGACGATAACCCACGACTCCACAGAGCTGCACTGGTGGACAACAAGCTTGACGACGAGGGCATTGAACGAATGGAGTTGCCAGCTTGTTTACCGGACTTAAACCCGATTGAGCATGTCTGGGATGCACTTGGCAGACGCACTGCAGCCAGACCAGCACCTCCCACAACGGTGCCGAGCTGGATATTGCACTCATGGACGAATGGCCAAATATCCTTCAAGAGCTGATTGATAACCTCATATTGTCCATACCACGCAGGTGTGCAACTGTCCTGGCCGTCCGAGGTGATCACACACCATATTAGAGGGCAACGAGAATGACTTTTTCACTATTATGGTAGCCCCATGGTGCCTCGCTCTAAGTAAATGCCATGTAAACCTCCAGTAAAGAATTGAGACAGCACAATATCGTACTGTAGCACACACAAATTACAATTGTAACCGAACTCTGAATAAAAGACGTTACCATATGTATCCTGTGTATGATATCTCACCTGATCCCCTAATTGTTTTGACTGGTGTAGATTTAGGAATTAGGAAGTCATTTTTGAAAGCCTTTGTCTGGAGTGAGGTGCTCTTTGGAAGTGAAACTTGGACTATTGGTGCAGCATAAAAGAAGAGAATTGAAGCGTTTGAAATGAGATGTTACAGGAGAATGACGAAGATCAGATGGGTAGATAGGGTTACGAATGAAGAGGTATTAAGACGAGTGGGAGAGGAAGATGTTTCTGGCAACTGCTAATGAAGAGAAGCGAGAGGATGGTAGGACACTTTCTAAGACAACAAGGAATACCAATCTCAGTTATGAAGGAAGGGTCGAGGATAAGAACAGTAGGGGTAGACCAAGGTTAGAATATGTTAAACAGATTGCCTCGGATGTAGAGTGTGGTAGCTATGTAGAGATGAAACGATTAGCTCAGGACAGGGAAGCATGGATCGCTGCATCAAACCAGTCGAAAGACTGAAGACTCAAACAACACAACAGTTATGTTGTTAAGACATACAACACTTTCAAACAGTTATCTAACTACTGATGTGAAACACTAATCTGATCGCTGGAGAACCTTTCATCAGCATCTGCTACTCAGCACTGTCTGTTGCAGCATGTCTAAAGTGTCCGATTACCTGAGTGGAGGGGCAGATGACCTCGTAGTTCTGCCCCTTAAAACAACAATAACTACTACTACTACCTGAGTGGGCACTGAATTGCTTAACTTTGAATGAGTGGATAATAATGGTTCTTGGACATGGACAAGTACAGTGTGTCCGCAAATTCTCTCCACAGCGGCATGCTATGCGGGTCTTGCCTTGCGGGACGTATTGGGTTGGCAGTACATTCATGTCGCAGTATACACAGTCTCACCGGAGCGCTTGTTCCGTGTTAACCTTCAACTGTTGTGGTAGCTTGGGGAATCTCTGTTCATTATTGCTGACAGTGAGTGCTTGTGCATGATAGTGTTGACGCTGTAAGTTGCGTACAGTGTCATGATGTGGATACCTCGAAGCAGGAAAACATAAACTAAATTGCCGCCTCACATGCTCCATAAAATTTCCACCAGCACGGCAAACCTCTTCCACTAAAAACACACGCTCTTCAGTAGCCAGCATTCCCACTAGACTCAGCTTACACAAGAACTTGACAAGAACATAACTTACAGCGTCAACACTGTCATGCACAGGGTCTCACTGTCAGCAATAATGAACCGAGATGAAAGTCAACACGGAACAAGCGCTGGGGTGAGACTGCGTATACAGTGGCGTAAATGTACTGCCAACTTAACATGTCCCACAAGTCGAGACCCGCGTAGCTTGCCGCTGCGGAGAGAATTTTCGGACACACTGTACAATAGCCCAATTCTTGTCATTTGTCACCACTTACATAGGTATGCTGCACCCAACATATGAATATGATTTTGGACACACTAGCACTGCCTTGCTTAGGCCTTGGTTTATTGAGAATTTGGTACATTGTACATCCTTCCCAATGAACATTTTCTCCTTAACATTGATTGCCCTCATCTTATCTTGTGGTTTTTGTTGAGTTGTTTTTATGCTTGTTAGGTTTTTGAAAGTCACATGTGTGTGCTTACCTAAAAGTCCTCTATTACCAAACAATATTTCAGTTTCATTGCTGTAATAGTGGAGATGAATATTGGTATAATAATTTGAGTGAATTGATGACACTTATTGAAATTTGAAAGGTGTGATTGGGGCCACATGGGGTAGTGGTAAGTCCTTAGCAAGTTTCACGGATCTGTTCCTGCAAATAAAAAGTTAATAAGGGGAGGAGGGTCCCAACGAACACATAAGACAAAAAAGTTGATCTCATAAGTCTTATGTTGAAAATATTTTAGAAAGTTCAAATTTTTAAATCAGAAACCTAATCTTTCAGACTTATGCCTGGATTAAATTTTCAAGAGTACAACATGCATGTAGAAACATGTCCAGAACACAGGAAAGAAGTGAACAGTGGTGAAGACAATAGGGTCAGAGACAAACCCCTCAAATACAGGGGTTAAAAAACATGACGTTCATTCTGGAAAGCTCCCTGCCATTCAAGTACCCAATTACTTCCAAACTATAACACTAAAATAATGGATCTTGTCAATTAGTTATAACTCATACACACTAGTAACTGATCTCAGACTAACTTTCTTCTGGCCAGTCCTTCAGGTAAAAGTTTTACATCACAGTCATGAATATCATAGATGCGCTGATGAGTGAACTTAAGCTTGTGTCTGCGCTCATTCCACATGGCCCGTTTAGGAATCTTCATCCGTGTGTGAGATATACGTAGTACAGCACCTTCGAGACGAACATACACTGAATGAGTATCATTGATGCAGTAACTTTCAGGTACATAGTCCTCTAGATACTCATTCATCCAACCCTAGAAAATAAAAGGAATTACTTTCATAACACATATCGAATGTTAAAAAGAAAAAAGCTGCAATTTTTATACAAATATAGAATATTTACATACTGTATAACTCATTTGGCATGCACAATAAAAAAACTCGATAAAAGTAAGAAACTGAATTGGCAAAATATTTAAGTGCCATCTGATTGAAGACACCAACAAAAAGCAAGGAATCCTCCAGCTTTGGCATAATTTTTACCATCCAAGGCAATGTTTACTGGCATTGTGGAAAGAGAGCGATTGTTGGTAAAGAATAATGTGAAAGGTCCCAGAGATACAGTCAGCATGCCAAGTAACTGTAGAATGGTCAAGAGGAATAGTCAAGTTCGATAGATCTAGAAAGTTGGTCAAGGCGACTATGCCACACTTATCTCGATATGTTAATTTAGCTATATTCAGCATTCCTCTCCTCCTAATCCATCAGAGATAGTGTTATGAGATGTTAAGAGGTGTTTTAGAGAGATCTCTTTGACAACACAAGTCATCCCTTCCATTTCCCTTAATGAACACAGCAATTATCTTGGCATTAATTTCGCTGACACTTTTTAGTCCTCACCGCTTTTTCAACCGAATCAAAAGTTCCATGTCATGCGCTATCCTATTTATGCATTTTAGAGAACACCTGTGGAGATCTTGACCATCCGGAAAATCAAAATAGAAAGTAAGGGGGGCGGCTTCGGTGGCGTAGTTGGTAGCATGCTGAGCTTCTATGCCCAAGATAGCGGGTTCAAACCCGGCCGAAGCCGTCGGATTTTTTAAGAGCGTTAAAAATCCCTCAGTATGCCTTCCTTCGGAGGGGAAGTAAAGCCGGCGGTCCCATGTCATAGATTTATGGCATGTTAAAGATCTTTCCACTAATTACACCTGTGTGAAACTAAATTGGATAGGTTAAGAATGTAAACAACGCTCTTAGGTTGCTACGTTCGTTGCCAAGAGCCGACTGCGGTGGCGTCTAGTAGCTAGTTCTGAACTAGGCCTAGTAGTCGTTGACGGTGGCGTTTGGCGGCAAAAGTAGGAACTATTTGAAAATTCAAAGTTGCAGTCTCTACTTGAATTAAAAAACAGATACACACACTAATACAGTCATCACAATTAACACCGGTTATCAGACAGATTCTACACACACCCAAAGTACACGGGGCTACATGACCGCGTTGTCGCAGCACCTAAACTAAGGAACCAACCAACCAACCAGAAAGTAAGGGGTGTCTACAATACCTGAGATTAACACCATCTTGGACCTTCTTAATTAAAAGGTATACATTCATCAACTCTTGCTTAGTTCAGAACGAACCAAGAGTTCAATTCCTGGTGTCAATTAAGACACAAAGGCAAAGGTGTAATCCTGTAGTCTCATAACACTATCTCCCATGGATTAGGAAGATAGAAATGCTGATTACACCTGCCAGCAATGTGATCAGGCACCATTAGTTCAGAATGACAAGACACTATACAGATGACTTGTAATGTTGGAGTGGTACAATCAGTGCCGAGTAGAAGTCAGCGCTTCTGCAGCGAGATCAAAACCTCACCTCAAGTCCTTGCTTCTCATTACATAAGAGAGGCCCTGTGTAATGTGTGACACCAGACATCTGTCATGTGTCAGCCAAAGTTTGATATGTCACTCATGAGGAAGTTGCAGAAACAGCCAATAAAGGAAGCAGAGACAGGCACTCATCTGGCTCACTTCTTGGTTCATTGAGGCACCTTGGACCACGTGATTCCTAACCCTGGCGAGCTATCTTCCTTCATCTTTGCTTTCCTTTCCTGAGTCCACATCACTCCCACTCTAGGAAGCAGTGTTTTAGTTGTCAATGACTGGAGAATGTCAGATGTTCTGAACAGCATTCTACATTTATTCCTATTGAATATAACTTTGGGATCAATTTCTAAAAATTCAAGGTCTTTTCGAACAAGTCTCGTCCATTTGCTCTTTGTCCCCTTCCGTCTAGAAATGATACTGAAGATTCTTGAGGCCAGTCTCTTGTTTGCATTCTTCCTATGAAACATTGCAAAACACCAGGACATTGTTCCAATAAGGGAATATTTAACCAGTTCATCAAAATAAGAATAGGCCAGTACAAGTAAATGGCCTGTAGCTGTCAAAGATATAAAAATCAACATGCTTCCACTCCTCATGTAACATATTAGACTATACCTTGCAAATTGAGGTATTTTAACAACATAAAATAACTTTTATAGAGTGAAGATCGATTGACAATTTGTGTACATATGTTTAAGACATTGGAAAAGATTTGGTTGGTTCCTCAGTTTAGGGGCTGCAACAGCACGGCCATGTAGCCCCGTATACTTCGGGTGTGTGTAGAATCTGTCTGATAACCGGTGTTAATTGTGATGGCTGTATTAGTGTGTGTTGTAATTCAGGTAAGGACTGCAGACGATCAATTTCAAGTAGTTCCTGCTTTTGCTACCAAATGCTACCATCAACAACACTTAGCTGTGAACTTTGCTACTAGATGCCACCGCAACCGGCACCTGGCGACAAACGTTGGAACTTAATAGAGCGTTAATCAAATTTAACCAACAAATTTAGCTTCACACAACTGGAGTCAGTGGAAGGTTCCTTTACATGCCATAAATCTATCACATGAGCCCGCCGGCTTTACTTCCCCTCCGAAGGAATACTGAGGGATTTTTACTGCTTTTAAAAAATTCGAAAACTTCGGCCGGGTTTGAACCCGCAATCTTGCACATAGAAGCTCAGCATTCTACCAACTACGCCACCGAAGACTCCTGGAAAATATTCCAGCAAGATATTTCAAGGGGCATTTATAAAAATGTTCAGAGGAAAAGAAAAAGTGTAAAAATGACAATGTTTTAAATGACTTACTGTACATAATAAATCGTAAGAGATTGCTACAACATAACTGAAGAAGGTTCATAGACCGAAACATGTACTACCAAAGTGACAACATAAATTGTATTGAAGAGTGGATAGGCCTACCAACTATTGCGTCATTGACAGATTTAGTTTGAGAATTAGTGGATCTTTAAAAATGTATTCATTATTTATTCCATGAATAACTACATCTCTACTTCAAAGTATAAAACAAAGTCCCCGATTCTTGGATGTTACGGATAAACTTGAGAACCACTGGTTGGATTTTGATGCAGTTTTCACCATTCTGGAAAGGATATCTCGAGGATGATTTCTGTAAAAAATAATTTATTAATGATCAAAGGAAGCCAAGCAGAAACAATTTCAGTGGAAAAGTCGGAAAAAAAAAAAACTGGCGTCCGAGCGCTTTGTAAGCTTACGCTGGGCAAACTGTTAAAAATATCTAAATACTATGTGTGTAAGAATTGTTCAGCATGAAAAGTTCTACAAAAAAGTCCGCAAAAGTATATGTCTATCTTCAATACATCGCCCACTATAAGTGTTTTTACGTATCAATTTCTTCCAATCATGTCCATTCAACTACTGAGGCGACAGTTTACGAGCTAGCTAAGGGCGAGTCTATCATCCCTGTTACAGCCTAGCTAGTGGGCGAACCTATTGCCCCAGATACAGACAGCAGCAAACCATCCAGTCGTGTCGAGTTAAGACTTCTGAGAAGGGTGGTTGTGTTTGGAGTTTCCCTGGAAGTGCAACTCGGCTTTTCTTCATTTCGCCTGTGAACTTTTCGTTCTGCAAAATTCACAGTCAACTATAAGATTGGACGGAAGGAGGATTTGTGTTTCATGCACCTCGCCCTTCTTAAATTAAGTCTTGTAACATGTGGTTACAATGTCTATTTTAGATCTCTATGCATTTTCTATGTTCCTTTTTTGATGTTGGTTTTTTTTTATTTTTTTATTCCATGATTTTATATATATCTTTGACTTCTTGTGTGGGTCCGTACTGGAGGATTTTGTAAGAGAGTTTTGTTTTTTTTATCTATGGAGATTGTAGGAAGCCATGTTAGATTATCTGTGGAGATTATTGGTTTGTTGAAGTTAGTTGAAGCTTGTGAAAAGATATTGGCAATTAAGAGAGTGATATATAATCGTCGAATTTAATAGTATTTATGAAAGCAATACAGTATGATATAAATGGTATGTGAGCTTATAGTAGCTATTGGTGATGAGTATGGGAAGTGATAAAAATAAATGGTATTAATAATGATTCATCTCCCTCTTGTGCAGTCAACAACCACGACCCCGATAAGAGCAGTTACATTATGACGCACCAACGAGGAGCACGAATGGGGGAGATGAACCTTAGTGATTTCCAAATGCTCATGGAGCAGTTGACTAAGAGGAGTGACATCTTTGATAAGTGGAGTGCCACCATTGATAAGGGGAGTGAACGGATAGACTCAATAAAAGTACAAATGGAGAAAATATGTGAAGTATGTGATGCTGCAGTTGCTGAAATAGAAGGAAATGATAGAGAACTAAATGAAGAAGGGAATAAGAAGCAAGAAAAGTGGGGGGCGCAAAGAAGAAATGAAAGACGGACAAGAGAGAGAACAAGGTCAAATGGAGGAGGATAAAACTGAGGACAAGGAAGAAGATGAGAAGAGGGCAAGGTAGAAGGGAAAGGAGAAACAGATAACAGAGAAGAAGGAATGAAAGATGGACAAGAGAGAGAACAAGGTGAAGAAGAACAAGGTCAGATAATGGAGGAGGATAAAACTGAGGACAAGGAAGAAGATGAGATAGAGGGCATGGTAGAAAAGAAAGGAGAGATGGATAACAGAGGTGGTGAGATGGAAGATACTGAAGAAGAGAAACTACTAGCAGATGAGATTGGTCATGAGGAGGACAGTAGCAGTCAAGAAAAAGAGGCTAAAGATGAGGGTAAAAGTGCACGAGTGAGTCATGAAGAAGACAGCATACTGGAAAAAGATAAGGTGAAGAAGCGTTGGAATAGGAAGATGGGGATGAAAAAGATGAGATGTAGGATGAAGAGAAAGGATTTGTTGAATAGTATGAGACAGACAAGAAAGAAGAAGAGAAAAATGAGGAAGGGAAGGAGAGAGGTACGATGGAGATGGAAGATGAGAAGTACAAGGTATGGAAGGATATGGAGAATTAAGAAAAAGACGAGAAGGAAGGCAGAGGAAGAAAGAAGAATGGGGAAGAAGGAGAAACAGAAGAAATGGAAGAACGAGGAAGCTGGAATGGTCGAAACTGAAGGGGATGAAGATGATGATGGTTCTTCAGACGACGATGAATGGGAGGACGAAGGATGATGGTAATAACGGAGTGGACTGGTTTGATGCAAATATGTAGTTCATTTTGATTATAATATCGTTGCCGGATCTAATGATGGAAGAGGAGTGTCTTATAGACTTGATGAAATAGTTTTGGCTACTACATCCGAAGAAAATATTCATGTTGGTGATTCTGGTGAACTTAAAACAATTGTTTCTGGCGATGATAGTGCTTATGGATTTTCTGAAGTAGTTGATAAGTTATTTTATTGTGTGTAATATTTCTTAGTGTATTTGTGATGTGTGTTACATTTATTTATGTTGTGTGTTTTTTGTTATGAATGTGATACTCATGTGCTTCTCACATGAGAATCACATTAGGGGGCGTATTGTAACATGTGGTTACAATGTCTATTTTAGATCTCCATGCATTTTCTATGTTCCTTTTTTGATGTTGGTTTTTTTTTATTTTTTTATTCCATGATTTTATATATATCTTTGACTTCTTGTGTGGGTCCGTACTGGAGGATTTTGTAAGAGAGTTTTGTTTTTTTTATCTATGGAGATTGTAGGAAGCCATGTTAGATTATCTGTGGAGATTATTGGTTTGTTGAAGTTAGTTGAAGCTTGTGAAAAGATATTGGCAATTAAGAGAGTGATATATAATCGTCGAATTTAATAGTATTTATGAAAGCAATACAGTATGATATAAATGGTATGTGAGCTTATATAGAGCATCCAGCGTTTAGAAAAGACTGTGGGTCTTATGGGCTTTTACTTTTAACGGAAATCCCCCCTACACTGGTTATGTTGCCTCGCCTTATATCATTTAGGAACTCTGAACATATATATTTTTCGTCATAATAGCTTCCTACAATTATCTGCCAATTGATTACCTTCGTTATTGCGTACAAGTATCGCTTATATTACGTCTTAGTAATTTTAAAATTTTCGAGGTTAGCACGCTGAAAAGAAGAGCCTTGTCCTGTGCTGCATGCTCGCCCGGAGTGGAGCACGTGCTCAGTTCCGCCAGGAACATACGTTCTGAAGCATTATCCGTCATTGGTGTTACTGTTGTGTGTCTGTTATATTTTCTGTTGGATCGAATCATGGCTGCCGACAGTTGGGTTCCAACCCACTATCTCCCGAATGCAAGCGGAGGGCGTGGTGGCGCAGCGGTCAAGCTGTATGCCTCTCACCAAGGCGGACCGGGTTCGATTCCCGGTCAATGCATGTGAGATTTTCAATGTGAAATGCCATGTCCTGTGGTTCGGATTCCACGTAAAACGGAGGTCCCGTGGCATATGATCGCGAGATTAACGGTCACGTTAAACTACAAGCTTCCTTCCGAATGCAAGCTCACAGCTGCGCGCCCCTAACCGCACGGCTAACTCACTACAATAATACAAATATTAATCTAAACAAAACAACAAGAATGAAATTGAAAGAAACTAAATTACAGCCTAAGTAATAACTAAAGAGGTGATGATAAACAGTATTGCTGACATAAAAATTGTTAACATCGTCTGCATACATCCGAGAAGGAAGGAAAGGTTGTGCTCTCGACATCTGTCAATCGGTTATGCGTCATATCACAACGAAATGAATGTCGTTATTGGTTCTCTTCGCATACAGAATCCTTAATACTGGTCCAATCCGTTAACACCTGCAAAACTGCTCCTTCCTGGGCGCGTTCTATTTCAGGTAGCTGCTGGGGTTGTGGTTGTCTCGCTAACTTATGAAAGCGCAGTACTCGAAGCGGGTGAACATAACGTATGACGTCAGCGCTACCTCTGCCTAGAGCTAGCAACACTGTCGCCATAAGGCTCCACAGTCTTTTCTAAACGCTGGATGCTCTATAGTAGCTATTGGTGATGAGTATGGGAAGTGATAAAAATAAATGGTATTAATAATGATTCATCTCCCTCTTGTGCAGTCAACAACCACGACCCCGATAAGAGCAGTTACAGTCTGACAAGAATTTGTTGCACCTGCATCTCCATGATAATACATGGGTTGGTTTTTTAGTTTCGGCACCAATGCTTCAGTGCCAAGTTGCAACAATGTAGGGCGCTGCCACTTTTACCGACGGTTGCTGCCCTGCATCCCCTCCCTCAGAGCACATGACCTCGCCCATCCTCACCACCGCTCATGCGCAGTCGCCCATGTTAGATGAGTAGTTTGAGACCAGCGCTCGCGAAAGACAGTCACAATGTTTTCCAAGCAGGAGTCGAGAACGTGGATAAAAATTAAGTATGCCAGGGGTCGCAGTGCTAAACAGCGTCACCGATGATTGCAGGAAGCGTGCGGTGCAGCTGCGTTACCGTTCAGAACGGTAGCAAGATGGGTTGCAGCCTTTCGAGATGGGCACGAACGTGTGGAGCACATGCCTCGGTCTGGTCACCCACCAGTAAGTGATGACAATGTACAGATGGTGTCCGCGTTAGTAGAGGTGGATCGGAACGTAACGATTCGTCAATTAGAGCAAGATACCGGACTGGCGCATTCAACTGTCCTCCACATCCTGAAGGACTTACTGAAAATGAGGAAGATTGCGTCCAAATGGGTTCTGCACGACTTAACCGACATGCACAAATGGCTGCGATATGACGCTTGTATTATGCACTTGCAGCGTTATGAGCACGAATGAGAGGCCTTCTTACGGCGTATCCTAACCATTGACGAGACGTGGGCCAGATCTTATGAGCCACAGTTAAAACGCCAATCGAACGAGTGGCGGCACCACGGAAACAAACAGTTCGACCAACCCCCACCAATGTGAAGGTAATGTTGATTCTTGCCTATGATTGGGATGGTGTGATCATTCACCATACTGTTCCCCGAGGGCAAACCGTTAATGCGGCGTACTATTGTTCGTTTCTGCAAGACCATCTCTGAGGAGCTCTGAGAAGGAAACGGCGCAACCACATAGTTACACCGCCCATCGTTCTGCATGACAATGCTAGGGCACACACAGCAGGCGTTGTGTCGGCATTGTTGGATCGCTGGGGCTGGGAGGTCCTCTATCGCCCCCATATTCTCCCGACATCAGGTCCTGCGACTATGATCTCATGATGGTGACAATGCGCTGGGAGCGCTTCCGTACCATTGAAGACGTTAAGCAGGCTGCCGAGCGCTCTCTTCGTACCATCAATAGATTGGGCAGTGCCAACGACTTCCGCATCGCTGGGAACACGTTGTACGCAACGGTGGGGACTACATCGAGGGCCTGTGAAACTTAGAACCATCTAAGTGGGTTATTAATCCAGTTATAACTAAGGTGCCAAAACTAAAAAACCAACCCATGTATTTAGTCCAGTCAGTGATTTTAACCCATCATGCCGAGACGTAAAACGGATATTGGTCGTTGTTCATTGACATCAGAAAAAAAGCGCTTATCACGTAATGCATTCATAAATGTTCCCGGGCGAAGCCGGGTCGGGTTGCTAGTATAGTATATGTGGGATGAGATGCGGTACTCATAATGAACACTTAGAACATTATGGCAGATCAATTACTCGTCTCGAGAAGAAATGTACAGTGGACGTTAAATGCAAGCGGCCGATTAAGTCTCGACTACCGCAGAAAGCAATGAGCTGCGGTTAGTAGCAGCCCGCGCCTGCTTAGTGGCAAAGTATATGTTAGTGCCTATCGGTTGCAGCTTTCTCCGGTCCATTTGGCAAGCTTCTCTCTGTCCTTAAGGTTAATAGTTTGCGACAAGGAATGGAAAAAAAACTGATGTAAAGCGATCAATGTCACTCTCAGTCCGTTTGACAACATTCGTGCTGTCTTAGCAGAGTGGCAGTCACAAGTTTGTGTTCTGGCATGGGGAAAGGTCGCAAGTTCATTTCACTATAGATGTTGCTCTTGACCCATTGGACATGATTCTGCTGACTTTATTCTGAGGTAAAATGTTGCAGACACGTCGAGTCCACACATATCCTAAGGGACTGAAGTTCAAGATACTTTTTGAAATATTGCATAAGTTTAAATAATTCAGTTTTGAATTACAGTGCACTTCCGATAATTCGTTTTGCGGTTCATTCGCGGGTCTCCAAGTTTTTTTTTTTCTTATAATAATTCTCACAGCAGCTAATCATCACACTAAGTAAAGCAATCTCTCGGTCATTTAAAAAAATTTTGATGCGACTCAATGCGTAAAGACAAAATCATTGAGATTCGAGAAGACTGAACTGAGTTTCTCTGCGATGTAACAGTAGGCCTACTTGCACAATCTTTGAAACATACGAGCTTTTTGCCGCGAGTGGTATAGCACAGATTTCCCTTATCTTCGAAGCCCAAACAATACAAGAGGAATGCACTTTCACTCGGAACCTACCCTCCATTTCCCAACAGCCACACTCCAAGGTCGCTGGTCTGCGAGTTGTGAAGGGTGGATGCGTGGCTAGAGTATTGTAAACAGGGATTATTGGCTAATGGTCCAAACTTGCGTGACACCGAGAGCATGTTAGTTGGATGCTCTTGATGCAGTCAACAAGTCATGGGAGAGAAGTACCGCTACTACACTCGCACAAAAGCAAGCACTTGCCGACTTCTGTGACAACGATATTTCGAACAGGCAAGTTAGACGTCGATAAAGACAATTTTGATTTAAGACATGAAAGCAAAGAAGAAATAGCACAGAATTTGACTGTTGGTGAGGAAAACTGAGATCCAGTTGATATCGAGAGCGAGTGATGCAACGGAAATCCCGAAAGTTTCCCACAGTCAAGCTAGTGTCTCTAGTCACACTTATCTCATACTAGCAGTAGTACCCGGCTTCGCCCGGTGGAATGATGATAATGTTTTAAGGTCTCCTTAGAAATATAATGGACTTAAAATCTAAGTCATTTGCCCCCAAAGACAATGAGGGAGTAATATCTAGGTCATTTGCCCTTTTGATAAGGATGATAATAAAAACTACTGTTGAATTGACACGTCAAACTTACAAACTACCGTAATAGAAATACATATTTCAAAATTCACAGGCGAGGAAGACTTATTGTGTGTGGTGATTAATGGTGTAATGGGCGTAACATCTACTGTAGGTCATTTGCTCTTATGATGAGGATGATAAGGGAAACTACTACCGGTATTGAATTGACACTTCAACGTATAATGTACACAATGTACTGTAATAAAAATAACTATATGGCGGCTTCGGTGGCGTATTTGGTAGCATGCTGAGCTTCTATGCCCAAGATAGCGGGTTCAAACCCGGCCGAAGCCGTCGGATATTTTAAAAGCGTTAAAAATCCGTCAGTATGCCTTTCTTCGGAGGGGAAGTAAAGCCGGCGGTCCCATGTCAGATTTATGGCATGTTATTGAACCTTCCACTAATTACACCTGTGTGAAGCTAAATTGGATAGGTAAACAACGCTCATAGATGTCTACGTCCGTTGCCAAGAGCCGACTGCAGTGGCGTCTAGTAGCTAAGTTCCGAACTTGGCCTAGTAGTCGTTGACGGTGGCGCTTGGCGGCAAAAGTACGAACTATTTGAAGAATTCTAAGTTGCAGTTTGTACTTAAATTAAAAAACAGATAACACACACTAATACAGTCATCACAATTAACACCGGTTATCAGACAGATTCTACACACACCCAAAGTACACGGGGCTACATGACCGCGTTGTTGCAGCACCTAAACTTAAGAACCAACCAAAAATAAATATTTTAAAAATCACAGTCGAGAAAGACTTTATGCGGCGGTGATTATTGGTATGATGCGCGTAACATCTAGGTCATTTGCACTTATGATGATAATAATAAAGTAATGAAAAAATGACTACTAAACGAACATGGTGTTATTTTAAAACTGATATAGGTAATTCAGGTGTCTAGCTTCGATGTCTTCCAAAGTCTCAACCTTATTTTCTGGCTTAGGCCTGTACTGGATGCGTCTAGTGAAAGAGCGTACTGCTCGGCAAAGAAAAAGAATATAGGTCCAAGCTGCACGAACCTGAGATGATCGCAGATGATGACGAAATATGATGACACACGTTCGGGGTTCCCCGTCCTATACAGATTGACCGGGAATCACTCACTGTTTCGCAACGGCCCTGTGCTGGCATCAGCAACGACAGCAGGAGATAACACGGCGGGCTTTGGAAAGTACTCTCAAGTCACCTCACGATGAATCAGCAAGCTATTCTCACAACTGACCCCCCCCCCCCCAGGGTCTCACAACTTGTGGGACGTGGGTTGGCGACCACGGAACCCCAGCTGAGTCTGGCATCGCTTCTACTTCCTGGTGCCGGGCTCATTTCAGTTCTCTTTCCTGTCGGCCTCCCTTGGTCAACTCTTGTTCTCTTCCGACCCAGACTGTATTAGGGTATCCGAGGGCTAGGGAGTCTTTCAATTTCCCGCCTTAATTGGCTTTGTCTCATCTTTCCTGATACCCTCATTCTTCGAGGGGTCTGCCTTCTTTTCCTTTTCATAATATCTCCTGTCTTCTGCTCAAGGCCCTCAAAGAGGCAGGGTGTGTGTAGACCCACCACTTCTGGTACACCCTCAAGGGCTCATGACTGGTGAGTTAGGAAGCTGGCAACCCCGAGGAATTCCTGAGCTACATGCAGGGAATGGAGTGGTATGTCAGAAATTTCAAGTGGACAGTGTTACGCATCGGGTTCCAAAGGGTAAGTATACACACTTTGTTTTCGATCGGTGAACGATGTAGATTTGTACCAAAGGGCCTTAGTGCTGGAAATGGAGTGGTCTGTCCGAAATTTCGAGTGGACAGTGTTACTCGTCGAGTTCCAAACGGTAATTATGTAAAATCTGGTTGAGATCGGTGAAACGGTGTAGTTTTGTGCCAAGGGCCAAAATGCAGGGAATGGAGTGGCCTGTCCAAATTTTAAAGTGGACAGTGTTACTCATCGGGTTCCAAAGGGTAAGTATACACATTTTGTTTTCGATCGGTGAACGATGTAGATTTGTGCCAAAGGGCCTAAATGCGTGGAATGGAGTGGTCTGTCCGAAATTTCGAGTGGACAGTGTTACTCGTCGAGTTCCAAAGGGTAATTATGTAAAATCTGGTTGAGATCGGTGAAACGGTGTAGTTTTCTGCCAAAGGGCCAAAAAGCAGGGAATAGTGTGGTCTGTCCGAAATTTAAAGTGAACAGTGTTACTTGTCGGGTTCTACGGGTAAGTATATAAAATTAGGGGTCAGATCGGTGAAACGGTGTAGATTTGTGCCAAACAGCCTAAATGCAAGGGATGGAGTGGCCTCGCCACAATTTCAAGCAGACAGTGTTAGTCGCAGTGTCCCAAAGGGTAAATATACAAATTTTGGTTGAGATCGGTGAAACGGTGTAGATTTGGGACAAAGGGCCTAAATGCAGGGAATGGAGTGGTCTGTCCGCAATTCCAAGCAGACAGTGTTACTCGCTGGGTACCAAAGGGTAAGTTTACGAATATTGGTTCTGATCGGTGAAACGGTGCAGATTTGTGCCAAAGTGGCTAAATGCAGGGAATGGGGTGGTCTGTCCGAAATTTTAAGTGGACAGTGTTACTCGCAGGGTTCCAAAGGGTAAGTATACAAAGTTTGGTTCAGATCGGTGAAACGGTGTAGATTTGTGCCAAAGGGCCTAAATGCATGGGATGGAGTAGCCTCTCCGCAATTTCAAGCAGACAGTGTTAGTCGCAGTGTTCCAAAGGGTAAATATACAAATTTTGGTTGAGATCGGTGGAACGGTGTAGATTTGGGCCAAAGGGCCTAAATGCAGGGAATGGACTGGTCTGTCCGCAATTTCAAGCAGACAGTGTTACTCGCAGGGTTCCAAAGGGTAAGAATACACATTTTGGTTCAGATCGGTGAAACGGTGTAGATTTGTGCAAAAAGGGCCTAAATGCAGGGAATGGCGTGGTCTGTCCGAAATTTCAAGCAGACAGTGTTAGTCGCAGTGTTCCATAGGGTAAATATACAAATTTTGGTTGAGATCGGTGAAACGGTGTAGATTTGGACCAAAGGGCCTAAATGCAGGGAATGGGGTGGTCTGTCCGAAATTTTAAGTGGTCAGTGGTACTCGCAGGGTTCCAAAGGGTAAATATACAAATTTTGGTTGAGATCGGTGAAACGGTGTGGATTTGGACCAAAGGGCCTAAATGCAGGGAATGGGGTGGTCTGTCCGAAATTTCAAGTGGACAGTGTTACTCGCAGGGTTCCAAAGGTTAAATATACAACTTTTGGTTCAGATCGGTGAAACGGTGTAGATTTGTGCAAAAGGGCCTAAATGCAGGGCATGGGGTGGTCTGTCCGAAATTTAATGTTGACGGGGTTACCCACAGGGTTCCAAAGGGTAAGTATACAAATTTTGGTTCAGATCGGTGAAACGGTGTAGATTTGTATACATAACAGACAGACAGACAGACAGACAGACAGACAGACAGACAGACAGACAGACAAACTTTGTGCTTTATATATATATATATAGATAGATAGATAGATAGATAGATATAGAAAAACGAGATGAATTTTCGTTCTCATATAATGTTTTCTTCGGAAATGTGCAATCGAAAATTAGAATAAACAATCTAAGAAACAAAAAGTGAGGACAGTTTTTTTTTTAAATTAATGTAGACATAATCCATTTTGGCCTACCTTTAGCCTAGCATGTCTTATAAGCAGGGTTAGGATTTTATGGTGCAAATTTTAGATGAAAAAAGGAAGGGAATAGGTGCTCAAATAAGGTTAAAAAAGGGGGACAAAAAGGTGCTGGTTTATTTCAACTAATTTTCTCTTTCCTCTAGTTTATTGAATTGCAAACAAATACATCAAATCATTTATCAAAAGAAAGAAAAAAACATGAAGCTGTTGTAAAGCTTTTAGTTTTACGTGACCGTTAATCATGCGATCATGAGCCACGGGACCTCCTTTTTTACGTGGAATCCGAACCACAGGACATGGCATTTCACTTCGAAAATCTCACATGCAAGACATTAAGCATCCCTACAATTTTAAAAGCAAGCCTGTTTCTATTAGGAGATGGAAGAATGTGTCTGTAGATGCTGAAGCTTCTTTCGACACCCACAGAAACCAGTGGGGCAAACCTTGTATTCACTCGGAATGCCAACTCTACAGATGTGGCGAATTCCACAATGTCTGGATTCTTCTGATGATTAGACTCAAGTTTGTATTTGGCAAAGCCATCCAACTGCTCCCTCACGGAAGTAAAATTATCCCATTGTTTTTTCCTTTTCCAGACCTTGCTCTTCTAATCGTTTAATAACTGCAGTCAGGTACTTGTAACTATGGACACAATATAGTTCTGTTTGCAAATTATATATTTTCTCCAGTAACAGAAGTTGCTGTGCCTTGGAAATTGCACCTGCGTCAGCTGGATCCGAAGAAAGCACAAACCCTCTTCATCTTGAGCAGTTTCCAACCGCTGGTCGGGTCTGCTTGGAACATAAGCCTCTCCATCGTTTCCTGTCCATCCACCATCTCTCGTCATTTACTGTGTCCCAGCACACTCCTCTTTCCTCCACACTCTTCTTAACTCCTTTTGTCCATCTGTCCCTTGGTCTTCCCCTTGGCCTCCTTCCCGTCATTTCCATTCCAAACATCTTCTTCGGTATCCTCTCCTCTTGCATCCTCCTCACATGTCCATACCATTGTAGCCTAGATCGCTCTATTCTATTTTGCAATGGTTCCTCTCTTACCATCTCCCTGACTCTCTCATTCCTTACTCTGTCCATTCTTGTCACTCCTACCCTACTCCTCTGGAACTTCATCTCCACTGCTCGTATTTTATTCTTGTCCCTTTCCTTCATCACCCATGTTTCTGAACCATATGTCAAAATTGGCACAAAGTAGGTCTTGTAGATGATTCCTTTACATTTTTGTGGTACATCTTTATTCCATATCATCCCCCTAACACTCTTGAAAAATCCATCTGCGCACCTTCCCCTCTCATTTATTTCCATCCTATTGCCTCCCTTTTCTTCAATTATGCTTCCCAAGTACTTGAAGCATTCTACTTTCTGCAACTGCTGTCCTCCAAGTGTTATGCCCATATCCAGTCTGTTCTTCTTCCTCGTTGTGATGACCACTTCACTCTTTTGTGCTGAGAACTTCATCCCATATGATAACACTACCTTCTCCCACTCATCTAATTGCTCTTGTACTTCTTCCTCATCCTCTCCCCATACCAGAAGGTCATCAGCAAACAACATTGCCTTCATTTTCCTTTCCCCAATGCTATTTACCACTTTTCGTATGATTTCATCCGTCACCACTATAAATAACAGGGGTGAGAGGGCACTTCCCTGTTTCAGACCACTCTCCAGTTGAAACCATTCCGTTCTCTCTCTTCCCACCTTTACACAGCTTTTGCTTCCCTCGTACATTGCTTTCACTCTTGCCACTGTCTCCTTGTTCACTGCTTTTGCTCTCATTGCTTCCCATACCTTGTTTCTATTAATACTATCATATGCTTTCTCAATATCCAAGAAGGTCATCACCAGATCTTTCCCATATTCATAATGGTGTTCTTGTAGCTGTCTTACTGCAAAGATGAGGTCAACTGTTGACCTTCCTGGCCTGAATCCATACTGTTCTTCCCTCAGCCCATCTTCAACTTCTGTCCGAATTCTTCTCTCCAGTACCTTCTCAAATATTTTGGCGCAGTGGCACATGAGTGTAATTCCCCTGTAGTTCTTGCATTCCTTCCTACTTCCCTTTTTAAATATGGGTATTATTATCCCTCTTTTCCAGTCCTCTGGTATTTTCTTCTCCCTCCATATCACTTTCATTACTCGAAAGAGCCACTGTGTTCCTATTACCCCTGCTGCTCTCACCATCTCCACACTCACTTCGTCTATTCCCGGTGCCTTTCCCCCTTTCATCTTCTTTAATGCTTCCTCCACTTCTTTCCATGTCAATTCCTTCTCTGAAATGTCTTGGTCACTGCCTGTTTCTTCCTCCACAATGTCCACTATGCTGGTTTTAGTTGGATTTAGGAGTTCCTTGAAGTATTCTCTCCAGATAACCTTTACTTCTTCCATATTTTCGACCTCCTTTCCATTCCTGTCCACCATTCTGACATTTTCCCCTGTATCTCTTCTCTTTGCCTTTATCATTCCATACAACACTTTCTTACTGCCATCACAGTCCTCCTCCATCATTTCTGTCCATTTCTCCAGCCATTTCTTTTTCTCTTCCTTCACTACTTCTCCTGCTTCTTTCTTCCGCTCTTGGTATTCTTCTCTTGTTCTGTCTGTCCTCTGTTGGAACCATTTCCTGAATGCTTCATTTTTCTTTTTCACTGCTTCCTTAGTTCTGGGGTTCCACCATGGTGTTTCCTTCCACCTTTTCTTTCCACTAGTTCTGCCACACACGACTTCCGCTGCTTCTACCAACACGTCCTTGAACCTATTCCATTCTTCTTCACCTGTTTTCGGATCATCCTTCGGTAATTTGTTCCTCACTAATATCTGGAACTTCTCCTTATTTCCATCCTCCTTCAGCTTCCATGTCCTTATTCTTCTTTCTTGGTTCTCAGTTCTCCTCTTTTCCTTCAGTCCTCTCACCTTGGCGACCAGCAGACGGTGGTCACTGTCCAGGGCTTCTGAAGGTATTACCCTTATATCCGTGATACTCTTCTTTGTCTCCTTCCCGCATAGAATATAGTCCACCACTGATTTCCTAGTCAAATCCCTGCTGTACCAAGTAATTTTATGGCTCTCTCTCTTCTTGTACCATGTGTTTCCAACCATTAGCCCATTTATCTTGCACAGTTCCAACAATCTCTCTCCTTCCTTATTCCTGTTTCCCCATCCTTCACCACCAATCTCTTCCTCAAAACCTCTTCTATCAGTTCCGACATGGGCATTTAGGTCTCCCATGACTATCAGGTCTCTCCCCACTAACTGCTTCTGCAACTCCTCTTCAAACTCGTCCTTCTCGCCTTCTGTGCATCCCACCTGTGGTGCATAGACTTGCAGAATGTCCAGGTTTCTACCTTTCACAGTGATTCTGGCTCTAATTATTCTATCTCTTACCCTCTTTACTTCCTCCCTCAGCCCTTCTCTCACCACCATTCCCACCCCATTTCTCTTCCCCTCCTCATTTCCTATCCAGTATAGCTGCAAGCCATTTCTCAGTTCTTTTCTTCCTTCCCCTCTCCATCTGGTCTCTGCCAGTCCGAGTACATCCAGTTTTCTCCTCTCCATCATATCCACAACCTCCTCTATTTTGTCAAAATCCTCACACAGCATAGCAGCACACTCAATCCACGATCCCCAGCGAGTAATGACCGGAAAATTTGGAAGGGGCAGGCCAGTAGTTTCCCTGTAGGCAACAACACGATTCGGAGCTTTCAGTAGAATCTTCTTCAGGGCAGGATGAATTGATTTGCGATGTCGTATTCGTTCCTTATGGATTCACAAACCCTGTGAAGGGCATGAACCAAGCATGTCACATGCTTCAACTTAGGGTATAAAGGTTTCAATTGTTTAACAGCTGAAACCATGTATGGAGCCTGGTCCGTAGCCACAAGAAGTTTTTCAAGCTCGATACCAGTAGGCCAGAGATTTTGGCAGAAGTCTATAATTGATTGCATTACTCTACAGGCATTGGCTTTCTGCAGCTCATACATTTTTAACAACATGGGCTTATCGTTATCCCCTGCTAAAGGAAAAACTAAAATGTTCAAAACATATCGTTCCAATGAGTCTATGGTTTCATCTACAATGATTCCCACATCGCAATCAGACACTTTCTCCTTGATTCTTTGTATGGTTTTTCTTAAGGAAAAAGGAAGAAGAAGGTTTCAGATGCCAGATTCCTTCAAGATGGTTAAATCTTATAAACTGATGAAACGTACTGCTGAAGACCGGATAAGGTGGAAAGACCAACCATGAGGAAACCTGCCATCAGCCAGATAAACTGATGATGATGACTCATCTGGCATTGACATTTTTGTGTATTTTTCAAGAAATCACTTGAAGGCTGAATGGTTCACCTAATTGAGTTGAATTCCTGCTTGTGCAAGAACTGCATACAAATCAATGTTTAATTCCTTCAAATTTTGGCTTTTTGAAGAACTCTGTTGAAATGCATTTCGTAATAGAGGTTGCAGCGATTTGTTTGCTTGAAGAGTCTTATTTATTTGATGCTTAGAGCTGGAAATGTGTTTTTTGATGTGATCTCGCTGGTGTTTTTCATCTAACAAAATTATTGAATAACAAATAGTACATTGCATAACAGTTCCATCAGTGTCTATGAAAACTTGTTTGAATTCCTGAGCCAGAGCAATAAATTTCAATATTTTTACTCGGCTCAACAAAAATAACCGCAGATAATTCGCAGAATTCGTGCATTAATTACCGCGAATTAACGAGAGGGCACGGTAACCAAGCTTAAATGTTATAATAATATTACTCGAGAACTTTGTGGATCTTTTAAAATGTATTCATTAATTATTTCTTCTTTCTTCTTTATGTGCCATCTCCTCTCAGGAGGTTGGCAACCATCATAGAGACTCTTGCTTTAGATGATGCAGCACGAAACAGCTCAATAGTGGAGCAATTGAACCAAGTTTTCAGATTATCGATCCAAGAAATGAGTCTTCTTCCTGGTCTTCTTTTGCCTTGTAGTTTCCCTTGAATGACCAGCTGCAGCAGATGATATTTCTCTCCTCTCATCACATGACCCAGATACTGCAGTTTTCTAATTTTGACAGTATTTAATATTTCCTTTCTCTTTCCCATCCGCCTCTTCACCTCATCGTTGGTGACCTTTTCTTTCCAACTCAACCTCAGTATCCTTCTATACGTCCATAGCTCAAATGCCTCCAATCTGTCCATTTCTCTTTTTTTATGGTCCAGGTCTCAACTCCATAGAACAAGGTGGAGAAGATATAACATCTCAGAAGTCTAATTTTTAGATGTAAATTAAGGTCTCTGCTACAGAACACTTTCCTCATTTTATTGAATGCATTTCTGGCTTGACCGATCCTGGACTTTATCTCCTCAGTACAGTCAATGTAGCAGTTCACATTTGTTCTTAAATACTTGTACTTTGTCACTTGCTGTACTGTCTCCCCATTGATTTTCAAGCACTCTTGATGATGTGTTCGTGACACTACCATAAAACGTGTCTTACTGACATTAAGTGTTAATCCCCACTGTCCACGACTTTGTTAGTCAGTCGCTGTAAATCTTGTAGACCTTCTGCGAATAACAACGTGTCATCTGCAAATCTTAAGTTGTTTATTATTTTTCCATTAACTTCAATTTCACACAGAATTAGCTTTGGTGGGCCAAATTTTTAATTAAGGAAACAGCTCTCATAGTACATTGGCACTACGTGTGACATCATGTAGTCTTGCAGCGGCAATCCCAGTATGAACTAACCAAGCGTCTTTGTGAGGTGCACCATACCAACTGATACACTGTCAATACTGAGTTGAGGTAACCAGATCAATTTCTTAAAATCCGTGAAATTCGATGATGCAGCATTACTTCACGTACACATAAGTCATTTTCCCAAAAATTCAAAACATTTTAAACAATACAAATAAAAAATTAGTGTTTTGAAGGAACAGTGTGCTGAAACATTTTACATATTGGTGATGGATAAAACTTATTATGTGATTTTGCATTAATATTTTCTTCATGAAAATTCAGCATATTATTTTTATCAACTCTGAACAATGAAAATGAGATTTTAAAGAAAGTTTGAAATTTAACATCACCGTTAATCTTGCGAACATGAATCACGGACCTCCTTTTTAATTGGAATCCAAACCACAAAATGTGACACTTCACTCATGAGCATTAACCCAGTTTGCCTTAGTGAGAGGCAAGCAGCTAGACCACTATGCCATAATTTTTTGATTTTTAATTACTGTAGTTTGTATTGGTGTGTGCCTTTTTTGTATTTTGTTAATTGTTAATTCGCCATTTTCGCGGAATGTCCGGTCCACAGGGGATGTGACATGTCCAGGCATCCGGTCACCAATGTGTTAACATGAGTCTAGCGCAGGTTAGAATTTAACATCCACTTCCAATGCTTGCTTCTCTCTCTATCAGTTGGTTCCAGAAGGCGTGGCTTGCTACACACAGTATACAGGGTGTTTCAAAACTCGACGGCAAAATTTCGGGAATGGGTTCCTCACAGTAAGGTAAGAAACAAATGTTATGACAACATGGGTCTGGAAACGGATACTTCCGGAGTTATTCCCCTTGGCAGGAATGAATGAATGTTAGTACATAAATGTACATTACATGTCCTGTTTGGTGTAAAAGAAATCGCGAAACCGGTTACAAATGGTACATGTAGACATGTTGTGAATGGAAGTGATGTGCGTCGTATTAAAGACCTTAGCACTCATACATGATATGGGATCGTCTTACGGTTTAGCCGTTGCCGAGAACACGTCTGTTATCTGTGATTAGTGATTAATGTAGTGAAGTGAAGTGTGAGTTTCGGTCTGTTTAACACGTCTGGCATCTGTGATTTGGATTGTGGTTTTCCGTCTGCGTTCGTACGTAACGGAGGTAAGTACGTGAAGGTCATTGAAGTAGCCGTATGTAAGTTGTCCGTGGTTAACAGTCATTGTACAGTACTGTACTGTTATTTGTGGTTTGCAGGACGCTCTGACGTGCGCATGTACACGAACACAGAGCTTGCGAGCATGCATTACATGTATGGTTTGGCGGATGGGAATGCTTCGAAGGCACGTCGCTTGTATCGGGAACGATACCCCAGGCGCAGACTGCCGGACCGAAAGACATTTAAATCCATCCATCCCCGCCTCTGTGAACACGTCCACCAGGAACCGGTCAAGCAGTACAACAGTTGAGGAGGAGGAAGCCGTCCTCAACGCTGTGTTTGAACGTCCTCAAGTCAGCACTCGGCGGTTAGGCTTGCAGCGGAATAGGCCACACACGACTATCTGGAGACTGCTACGAGGAAACCTGTTGTATCCGTATCATCTGCAGCGTGTACAAGCCTTGTCGCCTGCGGATTTTCCGGCAAGAGCAACGTTCTGCCGGTGGTACCTACAACAGTGCGGCGTGACGCCGAACTTCGCTGCGTATGTGTTGTTCACAGATGAAGCGACCTTCACAAGAGACGGAATACAGAATTTCCATAATCAGCACAGGTGGAGTGATGCAAATCCGCATGTGATCATCCCATCTTCTCATCAACAGAGGTTCGGCATTAACATCTGGGCAGGCATTGTTGGTGATTCCTTGTTGGGACCGTACGTTCTTCCGCGTAGGCTTACTGGACAGAACTACATGGATTTCTTGCGGACACAATTACCTGAGTACTTGGACGACCTGCCACTTGCTGTCCGTCAAGCAATGTTTCTCATGCATGATGGTGCTCCCGCACATTTCAGTTTGTTGGCCCGCAGGTACCTGAATACCCATTTCCCTGGGCGCTGGATAGGTCGAGGAGGACCGATTGCGTGGCCACCATGCTCTCCGGACTTGAACCCCCTGGACTTCTACCTGTGGGGACACCTTAAGTCGCTCGTGTATGCGTATCCTGTTCCTGATGAAGCTACGTTACGTGAGCGCATAGTGACGACGAGCGGAGGCTTGTATTCGAGCAGAAGGCCGTCACTTTGAACATTTCCTGTGATACCTGCTGATACGGTGAAAATGTACAAACATGTGAATAAATCTGAAAGTATCCGTTTCCAGACCCATGTTGTCATAACATTTGTTTCTTATCTTACTGTGAGGAACCCATTCCCGAAATTTTGCCGTCGAGTTTTGAAACACCCTGTATTTATATACATAAGATACTTGCAAGAAGTTGATCAGTTCCAATACCTTGACAGCATTATAACTCGAGATGGTCGTTGCTCAGCGGAAATTACCAATAGGAATCAGAAGGGAGGTAATTTGTTCCAAGTCAAGAATCTCTTTTAGGACAGTCAAATTCCTTTAATATAAAAATTAAAAAAATAAACCATTGTACAGGGTCTTTATTTTTGCATGGCAAGGACATTCTCGCTCAAGTGCTATTCCAGTGGCAGCTCAGTTCCCGGCGAACACGCGCCCGTATGTACGACAGAATGCCGCGCTTAAAGTCAGTATCATGCATTTTTACTCACCATGCTTACAGCAGATGCTGAAAATGTTCCCCATCCGCTGTCAAACATAATCGACATCTCCTTATGAAGTTTCCGGTTACTCCGGTTAATTTATGATGATGATAATTGTTGTTTTAAGGGGCCTAACATCGAGGTTATCGGCCCCTAATGAAATGAAATGGCGTGAAATGAAAGGATGTAGATAAAAAACAACTCACTGCCATGGATGAAACGAAAATGGTGTTTATAAAACAGACAGTGAGCCCCAAATATTATGCCTTATTTGAATAAAAAGAATAAAAGGCGGATGGTAGAAAAGGATAAAACAAATAAGGCATAGTGAACAATAAAATAGATGAACACAATAAAAAAAACAGATTTAACCTGAATTAAAAGTCGTAACTACACATTAAAACTTAAAAAAGTAACCATTCTCCCTCATGAACCGGATGACGAGGTCAGCTGACGGCCCGTCATCACGGAGAATAAGGGACAGGGTATTAGGCAGTTTAAGAGTCCTTCGCAAATCGGCCAGATCCACACACTCCAAGAGAAGGTGTGCCACGGTTAGGTGGGCGCCGCAAGTACACACAGGAGGATCTTCTCTCTTTAGCAAGTGGGAGTGCGTAGCAATCCCATGGCCGATCCGGAGTCGACAGAGTACCACAGCTTCCTTCCGGAGAGATCGGAAGGAAGATTTCCGCACCTTCGTTGTCTCCTTGATGCCTCTCAGTTTGTTGGGTGGAGGCGTGGCATGCCATGCTTCCTCCCAATGCGACAGGATTGAATGCCGCAACTGAGAGCGCACATCACTAGCAGGCACCTTATACGGTAGCGAGGGCAGTGCGACTGCCTCTCTCGCCGCCTGATCAGCAAGCTCGTTTCCCGCAATACCCATGTGGCTAGGAAGCCACACAAAGGTCACCCCGGTTCCAGCGTTACGCGAACTGACGAGCAGGTCGTGTACACGCTGGACCAACGGGTGCTTCGGGAAACACACATCGATCGCCTGCAGCGCACTCAGAGAGTCAGTACACACAAGAAAGTGCTGGTGATCGTCTGATAACGTGTACCGCAGAGCCTCTAAGATGGCATAGAGCTCCGGGGTGTACACGCCACAGGCCTCGGGAAGTGAAAAGAGAAACCGACGATCCTCGACCACAAATGCACAGCCTACTTTCTCGTTTACCCTCGAACCGTCCGTGAATAGAAGCCCTGACCCCGGATATCGGCTCACCACAGACTGGAACAGCCTCCGATGGACGGAGGAGTCCGTGTCCGACTTGGGGCCGGTGTGCAGATCCAGGATGATATCAGGGTGATAGACCATCCACGGAGGGGCCTTGCTAGGTACTCGGACGATACAGGAGACGGAAGGAAATCGGAACTGACGGTATAAGTCATCCAAGCGAATCCCCGCCGGCCGAGTGGCTCGGGCGAGCGCATCATACAGCTGGCGATTTGGATTGGAAAACAAAAATGGATAGCTTGGATGAAGTGGCATCAGTCGAGTAGTTGCAGCGTAGGTCAGCAGTACTTGTTGGCGCCTCCGGTGTAAAGGAGGTACTCCAGCCTCGGGGAGCAAGCTGACGACTGGGCTCGTCCGAAAGGCACCCGTCGCCAGCCTCACACCGCCGTGGTGGACACTGTCCAGTTTAACAAGCACTGACTTACGGGCCGAACCATATGCTACACTGCCATAATCTAATCTGGATAAAATCAGTGCCTTATAAAAACGTAGGAGCACCACGCGGTCCGCCCCCCATGATGTGCCGCTAAGAAACCGCAACATGTTGAGTTTCTTAGCAGAGGCAGTTTTCAAACACCGCACATGTGGTTCCCACGTCAATTTCTGATCGAAAAGGAGCCCAAGGAACCGGTACGGAGCAACAACAGGCAAAGCTACATTGCCCAGATAAAGCTCAGGATCTGGATGGAGGGTGTGCTTTCGGCAGAAATGGACAACCGAGGACTTAACGGTTGAGAATCGAAATCCATGCTCCAGTGTCCAGCGTTCCACTCTCCAAATATCTTGTTGTAGCTGTCGTTCAGCGACCGCCATATTTTGCGCACTAATGTAGAGCGAAGTCGTCTACATATAGCGACGGTACCACTGCTGGACCAGCAGCAGCGACTATACCGTTTATGGCAATCGCAAATAATGTTACGCTAAGCACCGATCCCTGTGGGACTCCGTTTTCCTGTATATGATATTGCGAATATGTCCCCCCTATTCGGACACGGAACAGGCGAAGGGACAGAAAATTCGCAATAAAAACCGGCAAGTTACCTCGGAATTTCCATTGATGCAGGGTAGAGAGGATGCCATAACGCCAAGTGGTGTCATAGGCCTTCGAGGTCAAAGAAAACAGCGACTAGGTGCAGTCTCTGGAGAAAAGCGTCCTGTATGGCGGTCTCCAGGCGTACCAGATGGTCGTTGGTACACCGAGACGCCCTGAAACCACACTGGTATTCAGACAGGAGTCCCCGTTTCTCCAGGACCCACACCAGGCGCCGATTGACCATCCTCTCAAAAGAGCTTGCACAGACCGTTAGTGAGACAAATAGGTCTGTAACTCCCTGTCAAATTGGGATCCTTATCGGGCTTCAGGATAGGTATAATGATACCTTCCTGCCATTGCGCTGGAAACACACCTTCCAACCAGATACGATTAAACACCCTGAGCAAATAACGAATGCTCTCATCGTTACAGTGTTTAAGCATCTGGTTGTGAATATTATCTGGGCCGGGAGACGTGTCCCTGCAGAGCGCCAGCGCTTCGCGGAGTTCCCACTCCATAAAGGGCACGTTGTACTCCTCCGAAGCGCAGGAAGCAAAACTGAGCTGGAAACGTTCTGCTTCGCGCTTCATGGCCACGAAAGCAGGATCATAGGTGTCGGAACCGGATATATCCGCAAAATAAGATGAGAGATGGTTTGCAACGCAGTACGGATCTGTAACCAATTCATTATCAATGGAAATTGCCGGTACAGTAAAAGATGTCTGAATACCCGAGATGCGTCGTAGTTTAGTCCACACTTGAGAGGAGGGGGTATGTGCCATAATAGACGACACATACCGTTCCCATGATTCTTTCTTACTCTGGCGGATAAGAATCCGTGCCTTGGCATGAAATTTCTTAAACACCACCAAATTGGCCATGGTTGGACGCCGACGGTAGTGCTTGTGAGCTCGCCGACGATCTCGTATTGCCGCTGCAATATCCTCTGTCCACCAAGGGACGAGTTTGCGATGAGGAGTCCCAGAAAAGGATGGAATGGACTCTTCGGCGGCAGCAAGAAGCACATCGGTGATGTGCAGTACCTCGTCATCGATGCTCCGGCAACCAAGATCAACGAACACAGCTCGTTCTTGAAACGAGGGCCAATTTGCCCGCTTAAGCACCCAACGACTGGGGAACTCCACGGGCTTCTGATTCAGAAGTGTAAGAACGATCGGGAAATGGTCACTGTCACAGAGGTCGTCGTGTACATACCAACCAAATAGGGGGACCAGCGCACAGCTACACACACTCAAGTCAATGTGTGAGTACATGCCGTGCGCTAAGCTAAAATGTGTAGTTTCCCCTGCATTTAATAGACATAAATCCAACCCTTGAATTAAGCCCTCCACATCCCTTCCTCTGGGGCAGGAAGATGGTGATCCCCATTGGGGGTGATGAGAGTTGAAATTACCCACGATTAGGAAAGGACAGGAAGTTGTTCAACAAGATCAAAGACGTCATTAATATCAAGGGGCTGGTTCGGTGGAAGGTACACGTTACAAACAGCTGTCATAGCAGGCAAGGACACGTGAACTGCAATAGCTTCCAGAGGAGTGGCGAGTGGAAACTCCCCACTATAGCAGTCAGAGCGAACGAAGGTACAAACGCCCCCGGAAGCCCGGGCGGCGTCTTGTTGCTCTTTAGAGTATAGTCGGAAACCTCTCAGAACAGTCTCGTGATCAGGTCTGAGGTTTGTTTCCTGTAGGCAGACTATACTCGCTGCGTATTGTGCAATAAGCTAACGGAGCTCTGTCAAATGCCTGTCATAACTGTTACAATCCCACTGTAACAGTGCCATTGTGTGAACTTATAAACGAGGGATAAGTTGGAGCAGCAAGCTACAACTTAACCTCTGGAGGATATCAGCCACTACGTCGACTATAATCTCCATGTCCTCAGGCGAGGTCGTGGAGTGAATCGACTCGGCGGAAGATTTCCTAGACGCAGTTCGGCGGCGGGGGGATCTCCGTGGGGAGCACGCAGATCTGGGGACCGAAACGTCCCCAGGCGCAGAAGCATCCACAGGTGGTGGGGCGGATGGCTTCCCCTTTTTAGGAGAAAGGGAATGCGTATTGCGGGGTCCCTTCTTCCCCGCCTCTAAGATATGTAGATGGGTCAGGAGCCGAATTCCTGACCCTGGTCGACGATGCCGCCTCCGCCGGCTTCGGCGCGGCTTTCGCCGACCGTTTTGTAACGTGTTTTTCGAGGGGTTTTTATGCCACTGGCATAAGTCAGTAGGAAGCCATTCTATATTTATTCACGTGGCAAATTGTTCAGCCAAGATAATTTTTCATGTTAATTTATTATTATTATTAATTTATTATAATTATTATTAAGGTATTTTCGGAGCATTTTATAAAAATTACAAGCATACAGATAGGTTTTCTATGTCTTAGAAAACACTATCAAGCAAATTATTACGAACGACAATATCATAGAAAATTATGTGATTACGGAATTTTACGGAGTTTCGTCAGTTAGGATATTATAAGAGACATGACTCACTGGAAATTCAGATACGGGCTGATTCTTGTCAAGAAGTGTTACGCAAACGGGGTTGCAGCGTCAAGAAAAGGCGTTAAGTTGGAACGGAAATCGACTTCATCATCCGCGCGCCGTGTGTAATGAGCCAGAGAAGGGGAAGTATAGCGTGGGGAGCAGCCAATCAGTGGAGACCACGTAAGCTGGAAGTCGGTACCGAGGTGGGGAGCCGACGTGTGCATATATCGTTCGGCGCGCCGTGGAACGGGGACAATCTGTGTAGAACTTGCCGAGTATCGTAGCACGCGGGAGTCGCTCCGATGTTCCGTGGAACGAGGACAATCTGTGAAAGACTTGACTAGTTCGGTTGCAAGTGTGTGTCGCTCCAATGTTCCGTGGAGTGGAGAACTATCTGTTTAAAACTTAACCAGTGTGGTTGTACGAGTGTTTGGGTCCGATGTACGGACCATAGAATTATCTAATCTACCAGAATATCATCAAATATCGACAAAGATGACGACGTCCAGGAGACGGTGGGAAGCTCACAGCATCATCCAGTACGAGGGAAAGGCTTCGGCCATTTCCAGTGGTAAGCGCGAATGACGCAGAAATACGCAATCTCTCATTTCTCTTTGTTTTATATTTCATATTTCAGTAACTTCATAGCTTGGGAATAAGAGTAAAATCAATAATTTGTCAGACTCCGTTTTCACGTAATTTTCTATCGGTAATATTAAAATCGCAACGCTCCAATTTAAATTTTATAATTATTATTACTATTAATTTTGCTATACTTGTTTTATGTAATAAATTCAATTCTTTTACAATGCAATCTTTGCTTTCAGTAGGTAGCATTAGATATAGACCAATTCCTTCTCCTGATACAATTGTTTGTTGGGTTAATGATCAAATCATACCACGATCTGAGTGAATAGATTCTTGAAGGTGTTCTACCAGAGCTAGACGTTGTTAAATACAAATTTAGATTTCAGCATTGCGTTGAGGTCTTGGCGCCCATTAAAACAACATAGCTCAGGCAAAGGTAAACAGTTACATTTATCACCCAACAGTTAGGGGCAGCCAAACCGTTACACTTGTCGCTACCAACATGGGCCACTAACTAATTAACGTTACACTTGTCGCTCAACGTGTGGGCAAGCGAAAACGTTACAATTGGCGCCCAACGTGGGGCTGAAAACCTAATAACATTTGTGGAAGGAGAAGGGTATATATTTCTGTGCCTGTATTTTGGGGGTTATTTGTCTGTATCAGTGTATATCATTATGGGGGATGAGAAAGAAAGGCAGATGAGGTTACGTAGTGGTCATCAATGGGAGAGTGATGATACGAGCAGTATGTCGAGTGATGGTAGTACCGGGGTATCGGAGGTAAATCCCGATATTGAAACAGGGAGTGTAGGCGGCCAACTAGTATTAAAAACTTTACTTCTCGAGTTTATGTATCAGAACAAAGTTAGTAGTGATGCCTTAAATGCTAAATTAGAACAAAACAGTAGGGAAAATAAAGAAAGTACAGATGCCTTAAACGCCAGATTAGAACAAAACAGTAGGGAAAGTAAAGAAAGTACAGACGCTTTAAATGCTAAACTGGAACAAAACAACGCTAAATTAGAACAAAACAGTAGGGAAAATAAAGAAAGTACAGAAGCTTTAAATAAAAAATTAGAACAGAATAATGCAAAATTAGATAAGAACAACAAGGAAATTAGTGTGAAAATGGAGCAGATTAGAGGAGAAATCAGAGGAGTAATGGAAGAGAAGGTTAAAGAGATCATTGCAGATGTAGACAAGAAATTAGGAAAAGTACAGGAGGAGTTAGAAATTAGAATCAGTACACAGGCTGAAAATTTAAAAGAACTAGTGCAACTGGAAACACAGCAGGTCAAAAAGCAATTGGGGGGAGAAATTGACAAATTTCAGGTAGCTACTAAAGACGTTAAGGAACAGCAGGGGGGTAGAATTGAGAAAGTCCACTCGCAAATAGTTGCAGAAGTAAATGATTTAAGAGAGAGTAATAGAGAGAGCATGAGCAAGATTGAGGAGAAACAAGCAAAGCTATATGATAAAGTAGAAGAATCAGAAGGAAACATTGAATTAACAGTAAACAGTATTGAGAGGAAGGCTGAGGAGAAAATCGCAGAATTAGAGTTAAAATTAAAAGCTAGGATCAGGCAAGAAAATAGTCAGAATAGGCCAGTTTTTGTGAATAGCACACACAGGGAGGTAGAACTGGGTAAGTTCAGCAATTGACAGGGGTGCCCAATGGAGTTCATGAATTCTATAGAAAATAAATTTGGGGAGAGGTTGGAAGATGGTAATAATGAGTGGTGCCAGGTAGTTGAAATTTTAGAACAAGTGTTTGTGGGGGAAACGAGGAATTGGTTTGCTGTCTACAGAGACAAGTTTACTGATATTAAGGACTTTAAAATGAAATTCTGTGAAAAGTTCTGGAATGAGGTTATTCAGTCGCAGCATCGTGAGGGAGTAGTGTGTGGTAAATATAACCCTAAAGGAAGCTCCACCATGACCGAATACTTTTTAGGACAGGTATTAGTGTGTAAATATCTGGATGGCTTGAAGGAGGAAAGTGATGTGGTGAGGTTGCTACTTAGGCACTTTCCCTATATGATCAAGGAGGCTGCATGTATCCAGAATGTAAAGACTATATCACAAGTAGAAAATTTGTTAAGCACATTTGATGCACTAGGGAGAGGGGGTTATGAGGACAATTTCAATCGGAACCAGGGTAATAATAATAATAGACCTAATGAAGCAGGCATCAGGAAGTTCAAGGGAACGGTGGCGAAGGAGCCAACGCTCAAAATAGAAATAATAATAATCAGCTAAATCAGAACAGAGGAAATGGCTATGGTAATCAGTATCAAGGGAGGAACAATGATTTCAGGGGAAATCAAGGGAGGAACAATGATTACAGGGGAAATCAAGGGAGAAACAATGATTTCAGGGGAAATCAAGGGAGAAATTATAATGACAATAATTACAACCAGAATAGGGTTCAAGGAAGAGGACAGCCTAGTGGTAGTAATATACAGCCAAACAATGACAACACAGCCCAGAACAACCAGACCAGTTCAGTAGTTAGTAGTACTACGGCCAGCTGTAGCGGTTCCTTAAACACGAACCAGGCTGCGAAGTAAGGTCAGAATCTCAGTCTGTAGCATGCCTTGTCCATACAATTATACAGGAACCCTATGACCTAAATGTAAGAAATGAATTATTACATGAACTAAATGATGAAGGTATTATTCAGAAAGTGGTTAGTAAGAGCCCCATAGTTAAATTTAACGTGTCCGAGGCGTACACAGATGTTTTAATTGATAGTGGTTGTATGAAGAGTTGCATAAGTAGTGCATTTTATGATAAAATGAAAGGAACTGGAGTAAATTTTGAGGAGATGCCAATTAAAAGCACTTTTGTTATCACAGCTGTTGGGAAGAGGTCTAAAGTAATTTCTAAGCAAGTTTTAGTAGACATTAAAATTAATAATCATGTAGAGAAGCAGATTTGTCTTGTAATTCCAAATTTAGTATTCAGTGTTATCTTGGGTTCAGAGTGGCTAAGTAGAGTGTCTGGTAACTTATGTTATGATGTAGGGAGTTTGAAATTTAAATGGGGTAATTCTGAAGTAGAAGTAGCGTTCAATGACCATATTCAGAGAAGCAGTGTTGTAAGTGTGATTTGTACTTTAAATGAGATATCGCCGGCCGTAGAGCGGGGTTCTCCATGTTTTGTGGGCAGTGTGATTACGAACGGAAGTCTAGAGGTCTCGTTACGTGATGCTGCATTTCAGGGAAATATAGAGGTGGAACAATGTGTTCGGCTCTATGATGTGTTATTGTGTAATTGGAGAGTTTTTGAGGATCCCATTGGTATGGCCAATTGCTATACACATTCATTGAACGTTATTGATAGGTCAGTATTCACAGGACATAGATATCCTGTACCTTTCGCTTATCAGAGTGCAGTTGAGGCACAAATTAACCAGATGCTTGAAGATGGGATTATTGAGCACTCTAACAGTCCGTATGTTAATTCTTTGATCACGGTACCCAACACCGACGGCACAGTTCGTATTTGTTTAGACGCTCGTTTGGTTAACAGTAGAATTAGTTCAGATCAGCTGAAATCTATGTCAATAGAGGAATTAATGCAAACATTTGAGGGGAAGAAGTATTTCACTTATGTAGATTTGAGTTCCAGTTTTTGGCAAGTGCCACTTATGTACGAAGATAGACCATTTACAGCTTTTAGTCATAAATATAACCTTTATCAATTTTGTAGAACACCTTATGGGTTAAAGAGTAGTTCAGCAGCTTTAATTAGGGCTTTAAACATCGCATTAGGGGATGACACAGGAGAGTTTGTAACCATTTACATAGATGATATGGTAATTAGTTCACGCAGTTTTGAGGAGCATCTACGTCATTTAGATATAGTTTTTCAGAAGTTAGATCAGGCAGGGTTCACTTTGAAGCTGTCTAAGTCGTCATTCTGTCAGTCAGAAGTGACATTTTTAGGTCATAGAGTGTCAAGTAGAGGTGTTACACAAGAGGAAAGTAGGGTTAGCATGTGTGGACAGTAGCAACAGGGCATCGTTACAGAAACTGAGAAATATGCTAGTGGAGCAACGTGAGGACGTTAAGTTAAGGGAGGCACTGGCAAGGTTGGAAGCAGGTGACGAGGGCCCATTTATAGTTTCCAAACGTATTGGCAAAACAGCATATGTGTTGGAGAATAGTGAGGGAAACAGATTATACGGGACGTATAATATACATAGTCTCCGAAAGTATGTGTCATAAAGTGAGGATGTTTAGCTGGCGAGCCAGCCTATCAAATGAGTAAGTGTGGTATTTGGTGCGTGGGAGGAGATGGTCTTCCAGGCAGGCGTATCGGAAGTCACACAGGGGGGTAGTATGTAAGTAAATGAGAGTTTTTAAGGTAAAGGGAAATATGATGGGATTGTCGGATGCTCTTGAGCACTAAAATGTCTCGATACACCAAGGCCAGAATTTGGTAGCACTGGTGAATTCCCATTTGTCCCCAAGAGATGGGTGAGCGCTTGGACAGGGTATTTTTGCTTAAGGCGTCCACGGGACAAAAGATGGGCCATCAGAATGCGAGACAGTCCTTCATGAAGCTCATACATAACGGCACACGTGATTTCTGTTTACGGCCTCGCCATGTAAGATTTTTAAGTGAGTAATTTAAGGTAATTTGTACAATGGTTTCATTTGTGTGAGGAGAACTGGTCTGTGTTGAGAACTAGTATTAAGTAGAATATGGTCTACGGGAACTTAACAAGACAGATTACGGCACAGAAATATTTGGTGTTATATGTAATGCGCATTTACTGTTTCTTTTTCAGAAGTCAATATTAATTTCATCTTTTATAAAGAGAGATCAAGTATTATGGTCACGAGGCGCTGCCACAATAGTGTGATCGTGTGCTCAGTGATAAGTGAGATTAAATTTCACCATTAGGAAGGGACCTCCAGTGAAATTAGGAAGTTCTATGGTGATATAAATATATCAGAACACCTTCAATGCGTGTGATATGACATCATAAATACATAGTGCTCACACATTAATTATGTCTATTTCTCCAACATAGAGAAATTTGATAGGCGGAAATATCCGTGGAACACTATTCTAAATGAAAAACAGTGGACTGGTTGCAAAGTGCAATCCACAGAGACAACAAACTTTGACGCAAAGTGCGTGAAGAAAAATTATGAGTGTATATATCTGTAATTTAGGGTGATCTCATTTATGTAATATGTATTTTGGATGGGGTTTATAACGTGTCTGGGATAATCGGATAATGGACCGTCGTCACGGTAAATCATCCGATGATCCGAGGCGAATAGAAGATTTCCTAGACGCAGTTCGGCGGCGGGGGGATCTCCGTGGGGAGCACGCAGATCTGGGGACCGAAACGTCCCCAGGCGCAGAAGCATCCGCAGGTGGTGGGGCGGATGGCTTCCCCTTTTTAGGAGAAAGGGAATGCGTATTGCGGGGTCCCTTCTTCCCCGCCTCTTTAAGATATGTAGATGGGTCAGGAGCCGAATTCCTGACCCTGGTCGACGATGCCGCCTCCGCCGGCTTCGGCGCGGCTTTCGCTGACCGTTTGGGTAGGGAGGAAGTCTTCGACTTCCCCTCCCGAGTGGGGAGTATGTCTTCAATTTCCTCCCCTGCTGTGCGGGCGGAGCAGACTTCGATCGCACAGCCTTCGTGGTGGCCGAAGGTAGAGTTGAAGTCACCTTCGGGCTTTTCGTCAGAATCATAGGTGCTGGTTTCGGAACAGGTAACTCAGTTGCAGGTTTCACAGCTGGTACAAAAGATGAGGTAGAAGGAACCAAATTAGGTATTATAACTCGATAATCAATCGTAGGCGAAGGAGCAATCGCGGTATGGTACTTCTTGCGGGCTTCCTGGTAGGTGAGACCATCCAGGGTTTTGATCTCCTGGATTTTCTTCTCACTCAGGAAGGCAGGGCAATTCCTGTCCCGATGAGAATGGAATCCAGGGAAATTAGTGCACTGATACGGTGTTGTGCACTCTTCCGCTTCGTGTGGTACCCTACCGCATGTTCCACATATTTCTGGGCTCGAGCATCGGGATAACATGTGCCCGAGCTTCTGGCACTTATAACACCTCATTGGTGGAGGGATATAAGGCCGTACGTCACAACGGTAACTTGTAACCTTGACTTTCTCCGGGAGCACCGAAAGCTCAAAGGAAATAATGAAAGCACCAGTATCCACGATTTGACCATTGACCTTGCGAGTAATGCGCCGGACATCAGTCACGTGACGGTGCTGCATACCCTCCTTGAGCTCCTCGTCAGTGTTCAGAATCAGGTCCCGGTGGAAAATAACTCCTCGGACCAGATTCAGGGACGTGTGCTCTTCCACTTTGACGGGTATTTCGCCAAAGTGGTCACATTGCAAAAGTTGTTCAACTTGCTCACCAGTCCTAGTCTTGAGCAACAAGCAACCGTTCCTCATCTCTTGTACTTTCTCAAGCTCACCAGACACACCTTCTATGTGGCGAGAAAACAAAATACTCTTTACCAGCTTGAAATCACCCCCATCTGTTCTGGTAGCTACCAGAAACTTGGGGGTGTTAGCATCCAGATTTTCACGCACAGATTGTTCCCAGGGGGTTGATCCCCGTAGGGAATCAAAATGTTAAAGACTTGGGTGAAGGACCACCCTGTTTGGGGTTTTTTCTTTTTGAACCTATGGCCAGATCATCCTCCCCGAATGCCACCGACATCCGATCAAGGGCTGTCACAGTGGGCGCTACCCAGCCAGGGCAAGGCCCGCCTAGCTTGGAAGGCATTGCCCAGGGGTCCGATGTTTTACAATGCCGTATTGGCATGTACCCCTTGGCATATACTGGACTTTACAACTCTGACATTCGGCTGTGGGGGGACCTGCGTAGTCAGGCGGATACTACTGCACGGGTACATGGCACACCCACCCGTCGGCGCGGCCAAGACCGGAACAGGCTTTCGAGCGTAGTCGCAAGCGTAAGTGGCCCATCCCCTAACAGCACGCACATTCAGATATTTTGGTTGCCAGACCCTGAAAGCAGTAACGGAAAGAAGTGCGATATAACCTAATGAGAGTTATCATCATCGGCTTTAACTCGAATCCGAGTATAAATCTTCTTCCTTCAGTCCAGTTTGTGGATGTGTTTACGGTGACTAAAGAGTCCAATCCTGGCATGGAACAAGCGACCACACAAGTCGCATAGTATTGCTGGAGGAGGACGTGGTTGGGCTGCTCGAAGTTTCCTAGCTTGACGCTTGGCCTCTTCATGTATGCGTCGATCCCTTTCAAACGTCTTTACAGAATCCGAGATGGTACGGCGCCAAGTTGAGCGGTTTTCAGCCAGCATGTCCCAGGTTTGTGGATCAAGACCTGTCAATTTCAGGGTCTGCTTAAATTGGTCCTTGTAGCGCCTCTTAGGACCACCATGAGGTCTGGTGCCATAGCATAACTCACCATATAGCATTTGACGAGGTAATCTCACATCATCCATCCGATGGACATGACCAATCCATCTAAATTGGTGACCTATTATGGATGATTCTATGCTGTTGATTTGAGCCTTTTCCAGAACAGCAATATTGGTAATGCGGTCTTCCCATTTAATCCTCAGGATTGATCGAAGTTTTTGTAGGTGAAAACGCTCAAGCTTCCTAAGATCACGTCGGTAAAGGGTCCACGTTTCACAGCCATACAACAATGTAGAAATGACTACTGCTTTGTACACCATAAGCTTTGTACTCATGGATAGATCTTTATTCATGAAGACCCGGTGCGCTAATCGTCCATATGCTGCATGGGCTGCGCCAATTCTCTTATCCACATCCTGCTCACAGGTACAGCTCACAGAAATGGTACTGCCCAGGTACGAGAAGTGGTCAACCTGTTCTAATGGCAAATTTGAAATGGAGATATTGAACTGAGGAAGAGGTGTGCCTGGTGAAGGTTGTGCCAAGACTTTAGTCTTATTGACATTTATGGTAAGACCAAAGCGATCACATGCACTTTTGTAACAGTTAACTGACTCTTGCAGCTCTTCTGGTGTGAGAGTTGGTGACGCAGCATCATCTGCATACAACATGTTAGTAACCTTAGTAACCTGAGTTTTCCTCAAGGAGCGGAGACGAGTTAGGTTGAAAAGCCCTCCATCAAAACGATACTTGATCTCCACACCTGGGATGTTTGTGGGTGAATCATAAAGCATTGCAGCCAAGTACAGCGCAAAAAGCGTTGGAGCCAGTACACATCCTTGTTTCAGTCCATGGGTAATGGGAAATTCATCGGACATCTTATTCTGATGGCAAACCTGACCTGTCATGCCATCATGGAGAGCTTTGATTAGATCTACAAAACGCTGAGGGCAACCAAACCGCTTCAGCACTGCCCACATGGCTGGTCTTGGAACCGAATCAAATGCCTTTTCCAAGTCATAAAAGACTAAGAAGAGTGGATTCTGTTGTTCTCTACATTTTTCTTGTAGCTGTCTCACACAGAAAATCAAGTCAATTGTGCTTCTGGAAGTTCTAAATCCGCATTGTGACTCTGGGAGGATCCTCTCAGAGATAACCTTGAGGCGGTTAAGTAGAATTCTTGCAAGAATCTTCCCCACAATTGATAGCAGTGATATACCACGGTAGTTGCCACAAACACTGCGATCACCCTTTTTAAAGATAGTGACGATAGTGGCATTCTTTAGGTCTCCAGGTACCTTTCTTGATTCCCAAATTCTGAGGATAAGGATGAAAATTCTTGATTTGAGGGAATGACCTCCGGCTTGAATTAGTTCCAGAGGGATGTTATCTGGGCCAGGTGCTTTTCTGGGTTTCAATTGGGTGAGAGCTGCACTGAATTCATGATAAGTAGGAGGTACTGCCAACCACAGTTGTTCAGGTTGTTGCGGCACATCACAGAGGAAGTCTTCAGCAGCTTCTGATGGACGATTTAGGAGATTGGAGAAGTGCTCCTTCCAGCGTTCCAAGATTTCTTGACTATCAGTAAAGGTAGTAGAATTATCAGCGCTTTTCAGTGTACCTGATGATGAGCGAGATGGTCCATATATTTCCTTGAGTACGGCATAGAAGTTCCTCAAGTCTCAAGCATCCGATAGTCTCTGCAGTTCCTGAGCCTTCTGTTGCCACCAAGTATTTTTAATCTGCCTTATCTGCGTCTGGCATTTACCCTTGAGTTCCAGTAGTTTATCTCTCTTTGTGTTGGAAGTTGGGTCTTGAAGATGGGCAAGATAGGCATTCCTTTTGGCATTGATGAGAGACAGAATTTCCTCATTGTTGTCATCAAACCAGTCTTGTCTTTTCCGCACTATAAAACCAATGGTTTCCTCAGCTGACTGTGTGATAATCTTCTGTAATGTGGCCCATTCTTGCTGAATATCATTTGTTACTGGGTTTTCTGATAACTGGGTGACGATCCTGTTTCCAAAATGTTTGTACATGGATTCATCCTGAAGTTTGGATGTATTAAACTTCTTTCTTGGCAAATTTTTGATGTTCCTAGGTGGTTTAGGTCTGATGGATATCCTGAGCTTACATATAAGAAGTTTATGATCTGTCCAACAATCGTCTATATTCCTTGCTGTTCTGGTAATAAGAGTGTCCTTCTTATCACATTGCCGGGTAATGATATAATCAAGAATGTGCCAATGTTTGGAAAGAGGATGCATCCACGTGGTTTTGAAGCGGTCAGGTAGCCGGAACTGCGTGTTGGTAATGAAAAGTTCGTGTTCTGCACAAAGACCAAGAAGCAACAGTCCATTGGAATTACATTTTCCAAGTCCCTGTTTGCCCATCACATTATTCCATAGCCTGTGATCTTTCCCAACTCTGGCATTGAAGTCACCGAGGAGCAAGAGTTTATCTGCAGATGGTACCTTGGAGATGATTTCACTTAGCTGATTATAGAACTGAGCCTTTACTTCATCATCAGAATCTAAGGTAGGAGCATAGGCAGAGATGAGTGTCATAAAGGAACCTCCTGAGAGTGGTATGCGGAGAGTCATGAGCCTTTCGCTGATTGCAATGGGTGTAAGTTGGTGATCATTTACCAGTTTGGTCTTCACAGCGAAGCCCACACCATGAATACGACATTCACCCTCATCCTTTCCTTTCCAGAAGATGGTATATCCTGTTCCAGATTCAGTAATCTTGCCTTCAGCAGACAGCCTAGTTTCACTGAGAGCAGCAATGTCAACGTTGAGTAGTGTTATACAGTGTTGGTATTGCTACTAGTGGAGTGACACAGTGTGGTGCAATAGCACCTAGTGTAGTGTTATACAGTGTTGGTATTGCTACTAGTGGAGTGACACAGTATTCATGAGAGTTATACCACACGGGTGTATGTCTTTTAGAGCTGACTGTCAAACCCTCGAAAGGGGACTGATCCGAGAAACCCTTTTTGTCGCCTTTTACGACTGGCAGGGATTACCGTGGATGTATTTGCTTCCTCCCACCAACTGGGCGTCCAATTCACGAACCAACGCGGAGTCCTTAAAGTATAGCCAAGGTCGCCCCTTTTAGTCGCCTCGTACGACAGGCAGGGGATACCGTGGGTGTATTCTAAACCCCTCATCCAACGGGGGGACCGGTTAATTTAGCTTCAGTAAGGAAATAATGACATTTTCGTCTATTTTTATTGTTGACTGAACCTGTACGTTTGAATCTTTTAGCCAGTTGATTTACTGTCCGATTTATGGGAATGGGTCTCCCTGGAAATGTCATTCGAAACTTTTGTCTTGTTCTAGCGCACGTTATGAACGGCACGTAGGCCTATTATGCAGACCTTCGCTCGAACTTGGCCGCCGGTCCCCGGCGTGTGGTCTCCTGCGGTATTGCCCGGGTATTCACTTGCTCTTCTGTAGATGTGTGAGCTCCAAGCTAATTGGGTGTTTCAGTCTTTCAGTGTTTTATAAAGCTACTGTGTACAGGTACTGTATATCTTATTGTGTAGTGTTTTATTTTGATTGTGTATAGTGCTGTAATGCCTCATGTGAAATATTCGTTACGTGAACGAGTATATCTGCACAATACGTACATAAAGTGCAGAAAATCGTGCGCTAGAACAAGACAAAAGTTTCGAATGGCATTTCCAGGGAGACCCATTCCTATAAATCGGACAATAAATCAACTGGCTAAGTGATTCAAATGTACAGGTTCATTAAACAATAAAAATAGACGAAAATGTCGTTATTTCCTTACTGAAGCTAAATTAACCGGAGTAACCGGAAACTTCATAAGGAGATGCCGGTTATGTTTGGCAGCGGACGGGAAACATTTTCAGCATCTACTGTAAGCATGGTGAGTAAAAATGCATGATATTGATTTTAAGCGCCGTATCCTGTCGTACATACGCGCATGGGTCTCCAGGAACTAAACTGTCACTGGCGGAGCGCGTGAGCGAGAATGTCCTTGCCAAGCAAAACTAAAGACCCTGAATAAGGCCTACTTTGTACCAACAACAATATATGGCCTGGAAACGTGCACTATTAATAGAAGGGTTAACAGCAGACTTCACGCTGGGGAAATGAAATTTCTGAGGACAATGCTTCAGAAAACGAAACGTGATAAGATCCGAAATGAGAAGATCCGTGAAGACATACAAGTGAAACCACTTAAGGAAAATAGAGCAACATCAAGGTTGAGATGGTTCGGTCACTTGAAGAGGATGGATCTACTGTAAAGAGAGTAGCACGGAAATGGTTTAATAAGGACATAAAAGGAAAGCAACCTAGGGGAAGACCAAGGGCACGATGGATCTCCCAAATAAAAGATGATCTGAAGGGTAGAGGAGTGGAATTGTGTAAAATTGAAGAATTGTACTTGCATAGACTGAAATGGAGAGCGCTCTTACACTGCATCCGGGAAACCGGAGATGGATAAATGATGATGATGATGAAGATGGTCATAGAAGGCAGGCGCGGATTCAAGGGGGGTGTCACGGGGGTCATGACGACCCCAAACGGAGACCAAATTTTTTTGCAAACTCAAAAATCGAAAATACAATAACCAGACAAATAAAACTTAATGATTTTAACTGAAAAACAGTTTTTTTCATTTTATTAAATACTGAAAATATCTTTATTGCATTTATTATGTTCTGTTACAACTGTACATATTTACAACTTCATACCTGTTATATAAAAACGATTATTTATATAACAAAATCAACTCGTCTATTTTGTCTAGCAAACCTTGTGATTACCGAATCGATGTCTAAAGTGATGTCACGATGAATGTGCAGCAATGCACAAATAGGAATTTGGGGCTTTTTTCGCACCAAAAAATTTTGCCGACGTCAAAACTGCAAGGTTGGTTGGCAATTTAAGCTATGACTTTCTCCCTTGGTCGGTACCAACTCGACTTGCCAAAACTAAAACGTACCTTGATACTTTTCTTGAAGCTAGATGTAACAGTCGCAAAACACGCCGTTGCAATTTGTACGAATATTTTTGGTGCGCTAAAAGCATCAAATTTCTATCCATGTAGCTTGCAAAAAATTTGGTCTGGTTTTGTACATTTGGTTATTTTGTGATTGCGTTTTTAGTGATACCATTTTTCTTAACAATTTCGATCCTGTGAACCCCCCCCCCCCCCGCCAAAGCGAACCTCTTGATCCGCGCCTGATAGAAGGTTACAGATTGTAGCATCATGAGGGTTGATACGTTGCAAGTTTAAAAAGTCTTAAGGGCCATGCAAGTCTTGGAGATAGTCAATTAACAGTGGGTACTCACATACTGAGCTAACCTATAAATATGTAGTTAGTGGCTTGGACACTACTGAGTTACTGCAGTATCAGTATTAAAGTGTGTTTTGTCACTGAGGCTAGGATTTGGAAGAAGGTGGCCATGGCCTTACGTAAGCAACCATCTTGGCATTTGCTTGTCGTAGAAACGGGGAAACCATGAAACACCACTTCTAGAACTCAAGTCCACCTCTTCTCAGTTTTGCTTCATGAGCCTGAGTGTACCCCATTCCAACCCCCAGACCAGAAATAAATTTCTTGGCAGAATAGGGAATGAAATTTGAGATTTTTGCGACCAGTCTTAATACATCCCCCAAGACCACAGAAGGCTGAATATAAAATTACTTGAAGTAAGAGAGTATCACACAAATACTTACCGCATGTTTTGTGAAAGGCTTGTACTCCTTGATAATTGGTATTTCCAACATTGTTTCAGAGCCATTATCTGGGATTTCATATGTGAGTTGAGCGGTAGATCTTCTCTGCGCAGGAGCTAACAACTGTGTGAAAAAGTTGCGTATTGAGATAATTGTCAAAGTAACAGTGATTCCACTAACAAACCCCACAATGTATGATGGAACGGAAAATAGATAACACAATGCAAAGAAAAGAAGAATTAGAGCATAATATCTGACTCTCCACACGGTCGAGAGGAATCCGTAAGATCGTCTAGTATTGCGACTTCTCTGATTAAGTGGGGGGTGAACAGTAGGTATCGCAGTCCGATAATCCACAGTAGGAATATCTGGTTCAATGACTGGGGATACAGGCTGTTCCACAGAAAATTTTGTATCTTCAGAGACTTCAATGGCAGGTTCAATGCAATCACTATCATCCAGTTCGGAAGCATCATCCCTCAAAGCGTATGATGCGAGGGACGACATTGTCACAGCACTATCAAAGGAAGCTCTGTTGCCAGTTTTTCGCCTGTGCCGCAAGTTGGAGAAACTTTTCATTTTTGTTCGAAAATTTGATTTCTTTGTAGACCCCTTGGATGCAACAAATGAAGCCTTAATGGCAGATGAAGTACTAGGTGTATCTGTGTATGAATCAGATAAAAAATCATCCTCCTCTCTTTCTTCAAATGAACTTGATTGTTTTGTGTCCTTCTTTAACAAATGGCTGGGGCTACTAGGAACATCTGGTTTCTGTATCCCCAATTTGTTCTCAGGTACGGATTTTGTAGATTGTTCTGATACATCTTCTGAATCACTAATACTAGAGTTGCTCTTCCCACCTGCTCCTAGCCTACCCCCTCTACCTAACTCAACACTGTTAGTTACTAGTGAGGAGTTTGATTTTCTGTCACTCTTAATTTCACTAAACTTCTCCTCGACTGTTTTTGTAATTTTTCCTTTAAGTTCATGAAAAATCCTCCATGTATCACCTCCTGAAGAACCAAATGTGCCGATGTCTATGATCCCAGCATCCATACTTGTGGACCTCTTCCCTAAGCCTTTTAAATATTCCTTCATGGGAGAAGGATCGCGGGAAGGAGCAGTGGTGGAAGATGCTGAGTTTGAGCATGCCAGAGTGACTGGAGACGACATGGCTGTTGGACCAGTACTAGGAGTCACCTCGCCAGGAGATGACACTCCTGAAGTATCCTTGGCAGAGCTGTCATCCTCTATAAAACAAGAGAACACCAATTTAAGTATTTCCGCTATTTGAAAAGAAATTACGTCACATATGCACATGCAACCGGAAAAAACAACATTTAATTTCACCAGAATCTTTAGGCTGCTGTTCATGAATGTAAGTTTGTTACTAAACGAGTGTACAGGGTTATTCAAAATGATTGTCGGGGTTTCGTGAATTTTTTGTAGAAACAGTGGACAACATACCATTGTTATTGTTGCAGTAACGGTTACACTAACTCTCAAAGTTTTGTTCTACAGCGATTTAGTGCCATGTATAACCACCAGATGGCAGTAACAGCAGTACTTGACAAAATGGTGGTCAGCAGTAAGGAGAAGGCGTTTTGTACTCTCGAATTTCATCAACACCGGTCCGTTACCATAGTCCAGCGCCATTTTCGTACGACGTACGGAGACCCTCCCTCCGACAACTCTATTCGCAGATGGCATGCGCAATTCGTGAATACCATTTGCTTGTGTAAAGGGAAAAGCCTTGGCCATCCCCGCGTGTCACAAGCAGACGTGAATCGGATCAGGGACGTTTATCTCCGTAGTCCTAAGAAATAGACTACAAGAGGCAGCAGGGAACTGCATGTTCCTCAAACCACCGTATGGCGTGTGTTACGAAAGCGTCTGCCATATCACCTAAAACTGCGTCAAGCTTTAACAGGCGATGATAAAATCCTACGCTGGAATTTTGCATGGAACTGCAACAACGTTTTGAAGAAGAAGACAACAGTCATTTTTGTGACAGGCTATTTTTCAGTGACAAAGCCACTTTCCATCTAAGTGGTAAGGTGAATAAACAAAACGTTCGAATTTGGGGGACAACTAACCCCCATTGTTATATGGAACACGTGCGTGACTCACCAAAAGTGAATGTGTTCTGTACCGTTTCAAAAGGTCTACGGCCCCTTCTCCTTCCGTGAAAAGACAGTGACAGGGCTGATTTACCTGGACATGCTCACTGAATGGCTGTTACCCCAGTTGAGTGATGACGTGCTGCAAAGGATGGTGCACCGCCTCATTTCCACGGGGAAGTTAGAGCAGTTTTAAATCAAGAACTTCCAAGACGATGGATCGGACGTGGAACGGAACATGATCAGATGCTCTTACCCTGGCCATCAAGGCCACCAGACTTAACACCGTGTGACTTCTTCCTGTGGGGGTATGTCAAAGATCAGGTATTTGTTCCTCCTCTACCGGTGAATATTCTGCAACTGAAGCAGCATATCCGAGCCGTCTTCGACACCATCGCCAATGACATGTTGGGGCGTGTGTGGGAAGAGATGGACTTTCGAGTTGATGTGTGTAGAGTGACCAGAGGCGCACATATCGAGCATTTGTAATGCATGTAAAAAATTTAAAAAAACTTTTTGAGTTACAGTACATAATAAAAGACGAATCTTCCTACGTCAATTGCACTGTGTGTTATGAATTTTTGTAACCCCGACAATCATTTTGAATAACCCTGTATTACTAGGTTTTACCATGCCCAAGGTGTCCAGTGCCCTTTTTGGCACGGGAATTCAAGCAAGATTCCATAGAAACTTCCTTATTAAGCCTGCCTTCAAGGGATTTCTTGAAAAATACACACAGATGCGAATGCCCGATGAGAATACTCAAAGAAGAAACTACATGGAGCCTATTTACCAAGAAATTATACAAAGAATCAAGGAGAAAGTGTCCGATTGCAACGTGGGAATCATTCTGAATGAAACCATAGACTCGATGGAACAATATTTTCATTCATTCATTTATTTGCAATTGGGGGTGTGTCCCCAGGTGGCAAATTGGGTATACATAACAAATACATAATTATACATAACACTTCAATAACAATTAACAATTAAACTGGGCTATTTACACAAATAGTCAGTCTTTTCTGCGGCAGGTAGAGAGTTCCAATTATCAATGGCCCGGTTAACGAAAGAACATTTACCATAATTTGTACGCTGTTGTCGGCCCATAACTTTGAAAGGATGATCACTCCTACCCATGTAAGTGGGCTTTCCCATACGTTTGCCAAGCTCACCCCATGCTGGTTGATTTGTATACGTGTTGTACATAGCGCAGAGTTTAGATTTCATCCTCCTAGCCTCCAGTGATTCCCACCCAAGTTTCTTTAACATACGGCTCACACTGCTCCTGGGATTAAAGTCACCGAGCACAAATCTAGCGGCCTTTCTTTGTACCATTTCCAACTCATTGATGAGCCCTACTTGATATGGATCCCAAACCGCCGAGGCGTATTCCAGAATAGGCCTTACAAGTGACAAATATCCTAATTCTTTAGCAGAGGTACTACTTCCTTTTAAGCTTGTAAGCTTTAGAAACTACACATCCTACATGACTACTCCATTTCATATCATTCCTTACGTGAACGCCCAAATATTTGCAAGAATCTTCTTCTACAAGTGGGCCGATAACCTAGATGTTAGGCCCCTTAAAACAACAATTATCATCATCATCATCTTCTACAAGTATATCCGAGCCAATATTATATTGAAAATCTTGCCTTCGTCCTTTCCCTATTTTTATGAGACTACATTTACTTGTGTTTATTTTCATTTTATTTTCAATCGCCCACTTATAGACCAGGTTCAGTTCGTCTTGAAGTACTGCGTTGTCTTGCGAGTCATGTATATTTTGATATATTAAACAATCATCCGCAAACAATCGACAATCACTACGAATTCCATTTGGTAAGTCATTTATAAACGCCAAAAATAACAAAGTTCCGATTACGCTGCCCTGAGGGATACCCGATGTTACGGTAATTTCATCCGAGAATAGGCCTTCGACTTTTACTATGTTTTGAACATTTAGTATTTCCCTTAGCAGGGGAGAAAGTTAAGCACATGTTGTTAAAAATATATGAGCTGCAGAGAGCCAATGCCAGTAAAGTAATGCAAACAATCATGGACCTCTGTCAAAAGCTGTGGCCTAGTGGTATAGAGTTTGAAAAAGTTCTTCAGGTGGTTACAGACCAGGCTCTCTCTACACATGGTTTCAGCTATTAACTAGTGTAACTTCCAATTAAGATGGTGGGCGTATGTAATGTGTGCTCTGAAAAATTTAAAGCTTATCAAAGGAAATTGAAGTGTAAGAAAAGTTGTAAGGGGTGCCATTAGAGTGAAAATTGTTCAAAAGTGCAGAAACATGAGATCGAGCCTCTGGAGTCTCTACCAAGGAAGGATCGGATGGGTATGTCAATCGTGTGTATCGGCGTCAGTTGATCACGACCAACACATGTCTTTAGAAACATCCGTTGACAATTCTATAGCATCAACATTCAATATTATTCTTCATAAAGTTGATGAATTTGGTATACACCGAATTGAAATCTTCTGTCCAATTCGTCGGTGACAAATTTGATGAGTTTTCTATCAAAATGGGCAAATTGCACATGGAAATCAAAGCCGTTAATGCAGAGGTTGAGAGCGTAAGAGACTAGCACCGAGAAGATGTCACAAGCCTAAAAACTGATGTTGAAGAATTAAAACAGTATTCGAGAGCGAAGAATCTGAAGATAATAGGTGTTCTTTCACGCCAGATGAAAACCTTATGGATATCATGGTGGAGATAGGCAATATTCTTTGTGTTCCTAACATTGATAACATTGTCATCCTACAATAAAAACCAACCAAAGCACATCATTGTGCATTTTGTTCAGGGAACGAGGAAGGATGCTCTTTTAGGAGCCGATCGACGCCTCAAGAAATTGAGCTATGCTAGGGTTTCGTGGCCCTCAGGTGAATATCTACCTTGATGAACATTTGACCTCCTACAACGAGATCCTCTTCAAGAGGGCTCGTGAAGCAAGAAATATGGGGCTAGAAAAGGTTTTGTCCAGCAAGGCAGAATCCTGGCAAATATTTCAACCAATTCCTCTGAAGTGCTTACCATTAAGATGGAGCAGGACATTGACAAAGTACTTGCTATCGCTGGATCAAGATCATAGAATGATAATGCGCAATCTATAGAGCTAACTTATCAGCAAATTATGAGTGAATTACAATGGAGAACATATTTTAAGTGTGGTAAATTCATTTCCTCACCAAGGTCTATCTCATCTTTGAGGATAACATACCTTAATGTTAGAAGCTTATGAAATGGGAAATTGGAGAGGATTGCTGATCAAATGGATGCTATACAGAATGTAGATTTTGTTGTTGTTATTGTCTCTGAGTCATGGCTGTCTGCAGTTACTGATGAATGTTTATAATATTTCAAGTTACGAGGCCTTTGATCATTTAGAAATTCTTCCTCAAAAGATGGAGGTAGTGCAATTGCCATCTATGCAAAAACTAACTCTTAGCAATGCAAAGTGATATATAATATACTGAAAGAACATAATATCAAATATCTTACAAAGATAATAGTGGAAACCCCTTGCCAAAACGAGCGACAGCGCTCCCCAGCACTTCCTAGTGGTCCGAGTTGGAAAAGTACATCTGAAAGAATCAGCTGATTTACAACAAAACATCGTAAGTCATATCGACCTGTAGATTATTTAATTATCCAATGGTAATGGTTGCTATGGGGAGTTTATATGGCTGTAATAATTATAAACAACAAAGTGAACAGAAATCTTTATTCAAATTCCCAAGAAATAAGGAAATCTTCTCAGAAGGAATTAATTGTATCAAGTAGCCTACCATTACACTGATATTGAAGTTTTTTTTAAACGGAATGCTTTATACATTACAATTTAGCACATTTTATTCTTTATTTATAGATGCACACAGTGGGCTATTCGTAGCCAAAGGGCCGACTCGGATGACGTACTGAAAAGGAAAGGTACAGAGGATTTAAATAGAAGGAAGGAAGCTTGTAGTTTAACGTGACCGTTAATCTCGCGATCATAAGCCACGGGACCTCCGTTTTACGTGGAATCCGAACCACAGGACATTGCATTTCACATCGAAAATCTCACATGCATTGACCGGGAATCGAACCCGGTCCGCCTTGGTGAGAGGCATACAGCTAGACCGCTGAGCCACCACTCGTGTTGTATGCTTAGACCACTTAGTGGAGAAACATTTGAGGAACTCGTTAGATTAATATGAAGATCTATTCTAATTGGTGTAGCGGCTAGCGTTCTTGATTCTAGTGTGAGAGCGAGCATTCACCCTCGTGAGGCAAAACTTAGAAGAGGAGGGTTCGATTCCCACCTCATCCATCCTGGAAGTGGTTTTCCGTGGTTTCCCACTTCTAATCCAAGCAAAATCTGGAATGGTTCCTAACTTAAGGCCACGACCACCTCCTTCCTAATCATATCCCCAATTTACAAATACACATACTAGTTCAGCCATCACAATAATAAATGGTTTTCACAAATTCCACACACACCCAAGTACACAGCGCTACATGACCACGATGTTGCAGCTCCTAAAATGAGCACCAACAGAAAAAGTTCCTCATTGCGATAAGTGCACATGAAAACCCATTTATACTTCAAGCTCTAAAAATATGTTCGCCATAAAGCATGATCATGACCGTCCGTCAAATAGCTTAAGTCATAGGTAAGTTTTGTTATGTTATGGGTTGGGCCTGCAGTGGACTGGAAAATGAACGTAAAATAGCTCTGGTATCATTCAGCTGTAATGAGCAAGATGCAGGTAACTTTCACATACAAATGAAAAGGTACGAATCAAACAGAATGCTTCTCCAGACCCGTAAAACAAAATATCAGAAATATTCAGATATTATTTTCATAAAATTTTTATTGAAATCAGGCATGGTGTCAAAATCAAGATGGATTAACTTACTGAACTTACGAATGTGCCATACTGGAGAGTGTGTGTTAAGAATTGTATTTTGTTGTTACCTAGCAAATATTTTGCAATCCTCATAAAAGTATTTGTCATTAAGACAAATGATCACTCTGAATCGCATGTTAAGATAAACTACGATAAGTAACACAACAATAAGTCTAAATGCTTATGAGTTGTGCTTAAATGTATGGGCCTAAATGAGACCTCAGTAGCCCGTGCCAACACCATGTCATGGATTATCTGCTATATGTTCTCTTCTTCTTCTTCTTCAATTCCCTTATGCCTTCAAGCGTCCGGGTAGCCTCGTTTATCCGTCCAATCCGAGGCTACTCGTAGTTCTCTGAATCAAGTGATTAACCCAACGTCAAGTGGTTTGTTGGGTTACCTTCCCATCCACCATATGTATCCCCTGGAGACAGGGTGCCCCAGATGGTCAGGGTTTGGGCAGGCATTTCCTCCTTACCTACTTAGGTATGATTTTCTCGCCAATACTTGGGTGGCTGATTGCAGTGGTTTCCCACTGGGCGATGGGACCGCCACATCCCTACGCCATTATATTTTTCTCCAATTCTAAATAAATTGAACAAAACCAAGTATCATTTGTTTCCTTTGACCCTACTCTTTAAATTGGTTGGTTCCTCAGTTTAGGGGCTGCGACAACGTGGTCATGTAGCCCCGTGTACTTTGGGTGTGTGTAGAATCTGTCTTATAACCGGTGTTAATTGTGGTGGCTGTATTAGTGTGTGTATCTGTTTTTTAATTTAAGTACAGACTGCAATTTAGAATTTTTCAAATAGTTCCTACTTTTGCCGCCAAGCGCCACTGTCAACGACTACTAGGTCAAGTTCAGAACTTAGCTACTAGACACCACCGCAGTCGGCTCTTGGCAACGAACGTAGAAACCTAAGAGCGTTGTTTACATTCTTAACCTAACCATTTTCGCTTCAAACAGGTGTAATTAGTGGAAGGTTCTTTAACATGCCATAAATCTATGACACGGGACCGCCGGCTTTACTTCCCCTCCGAAGGAAAGCAAACTGAGGGATTTTAAATGCTCTTAAAAAATCCGACGGCTTCGGCCGGGTTTGAACCCGCGATCATGGGCATAGAAGCTCAGCATGCTACCAAATATGCCACCGAAGCCACCTCTTTAAATTACTCAATGCCGAAATATCATACCATAACAAATGTTAACATCACAAAGCAATTTTCGTTGGTGTGCATTGGTGTGTGGACAGCAAAGTGAATGATTCTATGAAGTAAGTTAGTTGTTGAGGTTTTAAGGGGCGGAACTACGAGGTCATCTGCCCCTGTTATTCCGTCAACTCGCACCAAGAGATGGCACTGTGACCGCTGTCTCCGGGCGAGCACCTGCTTTTACAGCGGAGTTTCCGCTATTATCTATATAAGCTATTTGATAATATGTTAGTATTAGAGATTTCTAGGTCAGGGCTTAGTTACATCTTTGAGGCTGTTTATAATCCTAATAAAGAAAGCTTTTCAGTCGGTCAACACAAATCATGCCCAATTACATTAGGCGGGAAACAAGTATTTATATGACCTATCCTGAAAGAAAAAAAAATGAAAAATCCGCAGCCTGCTTCCAGTGTCCGACCAGGTCAGGAATGGAATAACTGAAACCCCCATCTAGCGGCGAGGATATGAATTGTGCCGGCTGCCAAATCCTGACGCACCCCTCTGGGGCAATGATTAAATGAATGACAGATGAAATGAAATGATAGTGGAGAGTGTTGCTGGAATGAAATTGTGACAGGGAAAACCGGAGCACCCGGAGAAAAACCTGTCTGCCTCCGTTTCGTCCAGCACAGATCTCACATGGAGTGACAGGGATTTGAACCAAGGACCCAGCGGTGAGAGGCCGGCGTGCTGCCGCCTAAGCCATGAAGGCTTCCTTATCCTGAAAGAAACGAGTATTATTACAAAACAATACGCTTTTATGAACCCCTCAAGCCGGCTATTTCATCCGGAGGTGTTCACTTCTCTGGCGGTATTTAAATTGAAGCTCAGCAGAGTTTTAGACACCAACAAGGTGTAATGAAGCCGTCGGATTTTTTAGGAGCATTAAAAATCCCTCAGTATGCCTTCCATCGGATGGGAAGTAAAGCCGGCGGTCCCATGTCATAGATCTATGGCATGTTAAAGAACCTTCCACTAATTGCACCTGTGTGAAGCTAAATTGGATAGGTTAAGCATGTAAACAACGCTCTTAGGTTTCTACGTTTGTTGCCAAGAGCCGACTGCAGTGGCGTCTAGTAGCTAAGTTCTGAACTAGGCCTAGTAGTCGTTGGCGGTGGCGCTTGGCGGCAAAAGTAGGAACTATTTGAAAAATTCTAAGTTGCAGTACTTAAATTAAAAAGCAGATAACACACACTAATACAGTCGTCACAATTAACACCGGTTATCAGACAGATTCTACACACACCCAAAGTACACGGGGCTACATGACCGCGTTGTCGCAGCCCCTAAACTTAAGAACCAACCAAGGTGTAATGAAAATTTTAGGAATACTTACTGAGATCATGTCCAATATTTCTCAGTAATATATGTGACGACTGCTTTTCAGGGTTGTCCATGATCACACACAATATTTACAAAAATTTAATAATTTGATAGGTTCCACTATTGGTATTTGTTTCAGGTACTGGTATATTTACAATGAAAGTAAGGTGATAACGCTCAATCTACAAATATACATAATGTTCGGGTATAATTTCCAGGAAAAGCTGAATTTTGAAAAGCTTTTTAGGCCCCGTATATGTATCCCGTTTATAATTGTCAACAAAATGTAAATATCCCAATATGAGTTCAAACCTGTTCCTTGGCATTGTTTGAGGGAATATAGGGGGTTTCTAAAAATTCATCCCTGGTGAAATAGCTCTTTAGGGTAGGTTTCTGCATTATTCCCATCAACATTACAAGCCCCAAGAACACATAAATGTTGCCCCCTGTCACTGACTCCCACTTCCTGGCGCACGACCTTGGTTTCAAGGGCGCTCCAACTATACATTCTGCCGCATACATATTTGTTTCTCAAACAAATAGTTCAATCCCTCTGTCGTCGAAAAACAGCAAAAAAAAAAAACATCTAAAACACACATGAATAGCTTTCTTGTACCCGGCATACCCGTGAAGGGGATCTTTTGTGTGCTCGTGACGAAGTCTACCTCTCGCCACAAACACTGAACAGCAGTCGTCGTTATTACAGCTGAAGCTACCTATTCTTCTTCATCTGCGCTGTCTGCCACTTCTCCAATAACACCATGCTGTGCATAGTCTGTATCACTACCGAAAATATCACTTCCCTATACATCACTTCCACTACTGTTATCTATCAAACGAATAATCTCTGCACCCATAAGATAATTAGACAGCCCAGCAATTATTTCTCTGTGACTGAGTAGCCTCTAGCCTGCGAAGCAAAACATTATCTACAAAGTATTAGCTTTCGGTTCTTCCCCTTCATACGTGGCAAAAATTGTCAAGTTATATATAGTTCACAAAACATTCTCGAGATGGCAGGAAAGACTGGTACCTTCTAAAGCAACTAACTTGAAACTCAACAGAGCGGTTTTATGTTCTTTCCCTGATCGATATGAGTCGTCAAAAGCAACGGATATCGATCAACTTTGTATTAGTTCTAATTATGAAACCGAGATGGCATGAAAGTACATGACTTCTCGGTTCATAACGTGTAAAAACATCCCGCGAAGCAGCAGCGTTTCATGTGTAATAGGCATTCTAACTTCCACCTGCACCGGCTGTTTGTGGTACGTCGAAACGGCTGAACGAGTAAGAGTCCAGCGGACGGCGAACCGGCTTGAGGGGTTAATTATATGACATGTTTCGAACTGTAACGTGTTTTTCGAGGGGTTTTATGCAACTGGTATAAGTCAGTAGGAAGCCATTCTATATTTATTTACGCGGCAAATTGTTCAGCCAAGAGAATTTTTCATGTTAATTTATTATTATTATTATTAATTTATTATAATTATTATTTAGGTATTTTCGGAGCATTTTATAAAAATTATTAGCATTCAGATAGGTTTTCTATGTCTTAGAAAACGCTATCCAGCAAATTATTACGAACGACGATATCATAGAAAATTATCTGATTACGGAATTTTACGGAGTTTTCGTCAGTTAGGGTATATCGAGAGACGTGACTCACTGGGATTTCAAGTACACGCTTAATCTTGTCGAGAAGCATGACGCAATCTTGGGTCGCAAGGTCTAGAAAAGACGAATTGTTGGAACGGAACCCTCCCGCCGAGTGTAATGACCCGGAGGAGGAGAAGATCGCGTGGTGGGGTACAGCCAATCAGCGGAGACGACGTAAGCTAGTTGGGACTGAAGAGTGGGGAGCCGGCGTGTGGTTATATCGTTCGACGCGCCGTGAAACAAGGACTATCTGTGAAATACTTGAGGAGTATGGATGCGCGTGCGTGTCGCTCCGATGTTCAGTGGAGTTAGTGTCTATCTGTGAAATACTTGAGGAGTATGGATGCGCGTGCGTGTCGCTCCGATGTTCAGTGGAGTTAGTGACTATCTGTGAAATACTTGAGGTGTACGGTCGCAAGTGCGTGTCGCTCCGATGTTCAGTGGAGTTAGCGACGAACTTTTGTAAAACTTGGTTGTACGAGTGTTTGGGTCCGAGGTACGGACCATAGAATTATCTAATCTACCAGAATATCATCAAATTCCGACGGAGATGACGACGTCCAGGAGACTGTGGGAAGCTCACAACATCTTCAAGAACGAGGGAAATGCTTTGGCAATTTCCAGTGGTAAGCGCCAATGACGCAGAAATACGCAATCTCTCATTTTCTTTGTTTTACATTTCATATTTCAGTAACTTCATAGCTTGGAAATAAGAGTAAAATCAGTTTATCAGACTCCGTTTTCACGTAATTTTCTATCGGTAATATTCAAATCACAACGCTCCAATTTAAATTTTATACTTATTATTATTAATTTTGCTATTCTTGTTTTATATAATAAATTCATTTCTTTTACAATGCAATCTTTGCTTTCAGTAGGTAGCATTAGATATAGACCAATTCCTTCTCCTGATACAATTGTTTGTTGGGTTAATGATCAAATCATACCACGATCTGAGTGAATAGAGTCTTGAAGGTGTTCTGCCAGAGCTAGACGTTGTTAAATACAAATTTAGATTTCAACATTGCGTTGAGGTCTTGGCGCCCATTAAAACAACATAGCTTAGGCAAAGGTAAACAGTTACATTTCTCACCCAACAGTTAGGAGCTAGCAAAACGTTTCACTTGTCGCCGACAACTTGGGGCTGAAAACCTAATAACATTTGTGGAAGGAGAAGGGTATATATTTCTGTGCCTGTATTTTGGGGGTTATTTGTCTGTATCAGTGTATATCATTATGGGGGATGAGAAAGAAAGACAGATGAGGTTACGTAGTGGTCATCAACGGGAGAGTGATGATACGAGCAGTATGTCGAGTGATGGTAGTACCGGGGTAGCGGAGGTAAATCCCGATACTGAAACAGGGAGTGTAGGCGGCCAACCAGAATTAAAAACTTCACTTCTCGAGTTTATGTATCAGAACAAAGTTAGTAGTGATGCCTTAAATGCAAAGTTAGAACAGAATAACGCTAAATTAGAACAAAACAGTAGGGAAAATAAAGAAAGTACAGAAGCTTTAAATGCAAAGTTAGAACAGAATAACGCTAAACTAGAACAAAACAGTAGGGAAAATAAAGAAAGTACAGAAGCTTTAAATGCAAAGTTAGAACAGAATAACGCTAAATTAGAACAAAACAGTAAGGAAAATAGAGAGAGTACTGAAACTTTAAATGCTAAATTAGAACAAAACAGTAGGGAAATGAGTGACAAATTCGAACTGATTAGAGGTGAGATCAGGGGGGTGATGGAAGAAAAGGCTAAAGAGATTATTGCAGATGTAGACAGAAAATTAGGAAAAGTACAGGAGGAGTTGGAAATTAGAATCAGTACACAGGCTGAAAATTTAAAAGAACTAGTGCAACTGGAAACACAGCAGGTCAAAAAGCAATTGGGGGGAGAAATTGACAAAATTCAGGTAGCTACTAAAGAGGTTAAGGAACAGCTGGGGGGTAGAATTGAGAAAGTCCACTCACAAATAGTTGCAGAAGTAAATGATTTAAGAGAGAGTAATAAAGAGAGCATTAGCAAGATTGAGGAGAAACAAGCAAAGCTATATGATAAAGTAGAAGAATCAGAAGGAAACATTAAATTAACAGTAAACAGTATTGAGAGGAAGGCTGAGGAGAAAATCGCAGAATTAGAATTAAAATTAAAAGCTAGGATCAGGCAAGAAAATAGTCAGAATAGACCAGTTTTTGTGAATAGCACACACAGGGAGGTAGAACTGGGTAAGTTCAGCAATCGACAGGGGTGCCCAATGGAGTTCATGAACACTATAGAAAATAAATTCGGGGAGAGGTTGGAAAATGATAGTATTGAGTGGTGCCAGGTAGTTGAAATTTTAGAACAAGTGTTTGTGGGGGAAACGAGGAATTGGTTTGCTGTCTACAGAGACAAGTTTACTGATATGAATGATTTTAAAATGAAATTCTGTGAAAAGTTCTGGAATGAGGTTATTCAGTCGCAGCATCGTGAGGGAGTAGTGTGTGGTAAATATAACCCTAAAGGAAGCTCCACCATGACCGAATACTTTTTAGGGCAGGTATTAGTGTGTAAATATCTGGATGGCTTGAAGGAGGAAAGTGATGTGGTAAGGTTGCTACTTAGGCACTTTCCCTATAGGATCAAGGAGGCTGCTTGTATCCAGAATGTAAAGACTATATCACAAGTAGAAAATTTGTTAAGCACATTTGATGCACTAGGGAGAGGGGGTTATGAGGACAATTTCAATAGGAACCAGGGTAATAATAATAATAGACCTAATGAAGCCAGGCATCAGGAAGTTCAAGGGAACGGTGGCGAAGGGGCCAATGCTCAAAATAGAAATAATAATAATCAGCTAAATCAGAACAGAGGAAATGGCTATGGTAATCAGTATCAAGGGAGGAACAATGATTACAGGGGAAATCAAGGGGGAAACAATGATTTCAGGGGAAATCAAGGGAGAAATTATAATGACAATAATTACAACCAGAATAGGGGTCAAGGAAGAGGACAGCCTAGTGGTAGTAATATACAGCCAAACAATGACAACACAACTCAGAACAACCAGACCAGTGCAGTAGTAACTAGTACTACGGCCAGCTGTAGCGGTTCTTTAAACGCGAACCAGGCTGCGAAGTAAGTCAGAATCTCAGTCTGTAGCATGCCCTGTCCATACAATTATACAGGAACCCTATGACCTAAATGTGAGAAATGAATTATTACATGAACTAAATGATGAAGGTATTATTCAGGAAGTGGTTAGTAAGAGCCCCATAGTTAAATTTAACGTGTCCGAGGCGTACACAGATGTTTTAATTGATAGTGGTTGTATGAAGAGTTGCATAAGTAGTGCATTTTATGATAAAATGAAAGGAACTGGAGTAAATTTTGAGGAGATGCCAATTAAAAGCACTTTTGTTATCACAGCTGTTGGGAAGAGGTCTAAAGTAATTTCTAAGCAAGTTTTAGTAGACATTAAAATTAATAATCATGTAGAGAAGCAGATTTGCCTTGTAATTCCAAATTTAGTATTCAGTGTTATATTGGGTTCAGAGTGGCTAAGTAGAGTGTCTGGTAACTTATGTTATGATGTAGGGAGTTTGAAATTTAAATGGGGAGATTCTGAAGTAGAAGTAGCGTTCAATGACCATATTCAGAGGAGTAGTATTGTAGGTGTGATTTGTACTTTAAATGAGATATCGCCAGCCGTAGAGCGGGGTTCTCCATGTTTTGTGGGCAGTGTGATTACGAACGGAAGTCTAGAGGACTCGTTACGTGAGGCTGCATTTCAGGGTAATATAGAGGTGGAACAATGTGTTCGGCTCTATGATGTGTTATTGTGTAATAGGAGAGTTTTTGAGGATCGCATTGGTATGGCCAATTGCTATACACATTCATTGAACGTTATTGATAGGTCAGTATTCACAGGACATAGATATCCTGTACCTTTCGCTTATCAGAGTGCAGTTGAGGCACAAATTAATCAGATGCTTGAAGATGGGATTATTGAGCACTCTAACAGTCCATATGTTAATTCTTTGATCACGGTACCCAAGACCGACGGCACTGTTCGTATTTGTTTAGACGCTCGTTTGGTTAACAGTAGAATTAGTTCAGATCAGCTGAAATCTATGTCAATAGAGGAATTAATGCAAACATTTGAGGGGAAGAAGTATTTCACTTGTGTAGGTTTGAGTTCCAGTTTTTGGCAAGTGCCACTTATGTACGAAGATAGACCATTTACAGCTTTTAGTCATAAATATAACCTTTATCAATTTTGTAGAACACCTTATGGGTTAAAGAGTAGTTCAGCAGCTTTAATTAGGGCTTTAAACATCGCATTAGGGGATGACACAGGAGAGTTTGTAACCATTTACATAGATGATATGGTAATTAGTTCACGCAGTTTTGAGGAGCATCTGCGTCATTTAGATATAGTTTTTCAGAAGTTAGATCAGGCAGGGTTCACTTTGAAGCTGTCTTAAGTCGTCATTCTGTCAGTCAGAAGTGACATTTTTAGGTCATAGAGTGTCGAGTAGAGGTGTTACACGAGAAGAAAGTAGGGTTAGCATATGTGGACAGTAGCAACAGGGCATCGTTACAGATACTGAGAAATATGCTAGGTAGAGCAACGTGATGACGTTCATTTAAAGGGAGCCACTTGCAAGGTTGGAAGCAGGTGACGCAGAAACATTTATAGTTTCCAAACGTATTGGAAAACAGCATATGTGCTGGAGAATAGTGAGGGAAACAGATTATACGGAACGTATAATATACATAGTCTACGAAAATATGTGTCATAAAGTGAGTGTGTTTAGCTGGCGAGCCAGCCTATCAAATGAGTAAGTGTGGTGTCTGGTGCGTGGAAGATCTGGTCTTAAGGCAGGCGTATCAGAAGTCACACAGGGGGGTAGTATGTAAGTAAATGAGAGTTTTTAAGGTACAGGGAAATATGACGGGATTGTCGGATGCTGTTGAGCACTAAATTGTCTCGATGCACCAAGGCCATTTTGGCAGCGCTGATGGGTTCCCATTTATCTCCAAGAGATGGGGGAGCGCTTGAATAGGGCTTGTTAGCTTAAGGCGTCCACGAGATAAAAGATGGGCCATCAGAATGCGAGACAGTCCTTCATGAAACTCATACATATCAGCACACATGATTTCTGTTTACGGCCTCGCCATGTAAGATTTGTAAGTGTGTAATTTAAGATAATATGTACAATGGTATTATTTGTGTGAGGAGAAATGGTCTGTGTTGAGAACTAGTATTAAGTAGAATATGGTTAACGGGAACTTAACAAGACAGGGCGATTACGGCACAGAAATATTTGGTGTTATATGTAATGCACATTTACTGTTTTTTTTTCAGAAGTCAATATTAATTTAATCTACGTTAAAGAGAGATTAAGTATTATGGTCACGAGGCGCTGCCACAATAGTGTGATCGTGTGCTCAGTGAGAAATGGGATTAATTTCACAATAAGGAAGGAACCTCCAGTGTCATTAGGAAGTTCTATGGTGATATAAATATATCAGAACACCTCCAATGCGTGTGATATAACATCATAAATACATAGTGCTCACACATTAATTATGTCTATTTCTCCAACATAGAGAAATTTGAGAGGCGGAAATATCCGTGGAACACTATTCCATATGTAAAACATTGGACTGGTTGCAAAGTGCAATCCATTGTGACAACAAACTTTGACGCAAAGTGCGTGAAGAAAAAATATGAGTGTATATATCTGTAATTTAGGGTGATTTCATTTATGTAATATGTATTTTGGATGGGGTTTATTAACGTGTCTGGGATAATCGGATAATGGACCGTCGTCACGGTAAATCATCCGATGATCCGAGGCGAATATGTAACGTGTTTTTCGAGGGGTTTTATGCAACTGGTATAAGTCAGTAGGAAGCCATTCTATATTTATTTACGCGGCAAATTGTTCAGCCAAGAGAATTTTTCATGTTAATTTATTATTATTATTATTAATTTATTATAATTATTATTTAGGTATTTTCGGAGCATTTTATAAAAATTATTAGCATTCAGATAGGTTTTCTATGTCTTAGAAAACGCTATCCAGCAAATTATTACGAACGACGATATCATAGAAAATTATCTGATTACGGAATTTTACGGAGTTTTCGTCAGTTAGGGTATATCGAGAGACGTGACTCACTGGGATTTCAAGTACACGCTTAATCTTGTCGAGAAGCATGACGCAATCTTGGGTCGCAAGGTCTAGAAAAGACGAATTGTTGGAACGGAACCCTCCCGCCGAGTGTAATGACCCGGAGGAGGAGAAGATCGCGTGGTGGGGTACAGCCAATCAGCGGAGACGACGTAAGCTAGTTGGGACTGAAGAGTGGGGAGCCGGCGTGTGGTTATATCGTTCGACGCGCTGTGAAACAAGGACTATCTGTGAAATACTTGAGGAGTATGGATGCGCGTGCGTGTCGCTCCGATGTTCAGTGGAGTTAGTGTCTATCTGTGAAATACTTGAGGAGTATGGATGCGCGTGCGTGTCGCTCCGATGTTCAGTGGAGTTAGTGACTATCTGTGAAATACTTGAGGTGTACGGTCGCAAGTGCGTGTCGCTCCGATGTTCAGTGGAGTTAGCGACGAACTTTTGTAAAACTTGGTTGTACGAGTGTTTGGGTCCGAGGTACGGACCATAGAATTATCTAATCTACCAGAATATCATCAAATTCCGACGGAGATGACGACGTCCAGGAGACTGTGGGAAGCTCACAACATCTTCAAGAACGAGGGAAATGCTTTGGCAATTTCCAGTGGTAAGCGCCAATGACGCAGAAATACGCAATCTCTCATTTTCTTTGTTTTACATTTCATATTTCAGTAACTTCATAGCTTGGAAATAAGAGTAAAATCAGTTTATCAGACTCCGTTTTCACGTAATTTTCTATCGGTAATATTCAAATCACAACGCTCCAATTTAAATTTTATACTTATTATTATTAATTTTGCTATTCTTGTTTTATATAATAAATTCATTTCTTTTACAATGCAATCTTTGCTTTCAGTAGGTAGCATTAGATATAGACCAATTCCTTCTCCTGATACAATTGTTTGTTGGGTTAATGATCAAATCATACCACGATCTGAGTGAATAGAGTCTTGAAGGTGTTCTGCCAGAGCTAGACGTTGTTAAATACAAATTTAGATTTCAACATTGCGTTGAGGTCTTGGCGCCCATTAAAACAACATAGCTTAGGCAAAGGTAAACAGTTACATTTCTCACCCAACAGTTAGGAGCTAGCAAAACGTTTCAGAACGTCAAGTGTTCATCTTCAGATCCTGTTCACTTAGGCTAATTAAATGTACGATGTTTATGAATTACAATTATGCGCAAATACGAAGGTCACTACGGAAATTTTGAGATGTGAGAATGTGGAGGTTGATCCACTTGAATGGAATACAGGGAGCGGAAGCCCCATCCTTTGTGAGTAAGCTGGTAGCAGAAAGTGACTCTCCCACTCCGGGAAGTCCCGCAGTGCAAGGTCGAACAAGCCGTGGCGCGCAGTCAGTCACTGCAATGGAGCTGGAAAGAGAGCATTTTCATGCAATGATTTTCAATGATTTTAAAAGTGGTTTAAACCATTCTCAATATTTTGAGCATTTGCAACAGGTTTTTTGGGAGATAGCTCCTTCCCGTGTCACAGTTTTCCGGTGGTTTCATGAATTTAAAAGGGGCCGAAAATTTTTCAAAGATGAGGAGAGAAGCGGGCGTCGGCAACGGCGGTGACTGAGGAAAACATCACAACTGTGGAGAAAATGCTTCGCGAAAATAATAATTTCAAGAAATTGAGGCAGCATTGCAGATTGGTTCGCCAGCAGTTTTGAAAATCCTGCATGAATTCGTTCGTGTGAGGAAGGTCTCATCCCTATGCGTGCCTCACAATTTGACAGAAGAACAAAAACACGCCCATGTTGAATGGTGTGAGGAAATGCTCACTAGATTCAAAGGAGGGGACTCTAGACGGGTTTCTGACATCCTCACAGGGGACGAAACCTGGATTTAACAATTTGATCCGGAGACCAAGCGTTAATCAGCAGTGTGGATCTTTCTTGATGACAAGACACTGACAGAAGTGAAGCGCCTCCGAAGTGGTGGCAAGAAAATGGTGGCTTCATTCTTCTCAAAGGGTGGTCATGTGGCAACCATTCCTCTGGAGGAACTAAGGACAGTTACCGCTAATTGGTACACCACGGTTTGCCTGCCAAAAGTTTTTGCCAAACTTCAAGAAAGGTGGCCACGCACGGGACTGCGAGAGATCCTTCTCCATCACGACAACTCGTCTGCACACACGGCCAATATGACAATTCAGTTCCTGGAGTCTACAGAGGTCAATCTGATGATTCATCCACCTTACAGTCCTGACCTGGCTCCGTGTGACTTTTTCTCTTCCCGATGGTAAAAAAATCGCATGCGTGGAAAGAAATTTTCAACCCCTGAAGAAACTGTTACGACCTACGAAGATGAGCTTGCAGCCATCGAAGAAAACGTGTGGCAGGAGTGCTGCCAGAAGTGGTTTCAGCGAGTACTTTGGGAAAGTGCAACAATCAGAATAATTTAGAAAAAATTACTTTTGATGTATCTCAAAACTTTTGTAGTGACCCTCGTATATATACAATATTTAAATAACATAGTGTAACACGTCAAAATTATTTGCCGACAGTCGAGTTCACTTCTATGGTTGTTTAAGGGGGAGATCCAGCTTAGAGAGGAATAAAATGTCAATATTCATCTAATTGTTGAACATGCTACACATATTGTTGACAAATGATACATCATATCACATTAATGGCCTGCTTGTGGCAACCAAAAGCAACTTTTATAATGTCAAAATTCTTATCATAAAAGGTTTTTAGAAAAAAAAAAAAAATACCATGCATCGTCGTTTCCCTCATATATTCCAAGTTTATAAGAAGTCTCCTTTTCTTTTTTTAAGGTATATATTACATCTGCACCTACAAAATGTATTTAATCACTAACATAAACTGTAAAAAAGATGGGCAATGGCGATTAATACCTAACAATATTGTCTATAATAATATCGTATGGCCTCGGGTGCCGGGTGCGAGCTTTGTTATTTGACACCCAAAGGGTAGCTTGCATGTCGAATTTCGTTGTTCCTTGAAGCACTATGAAAGTCCAGGAGGTTAGATATCTAAGCTCCTTGATCACTATAGAGCTTTCAAGTAAAGCAATGAGGAACTTTGTGTTAGCGGAAACTCCCGAGATTAATTTTGCCATTATGAACACTGCCTACTGAATTCAAATGGCTTCTTTGACATGCCAACATTGTATGACATGGTGTCGTAATTTTTGCCGCCTTTCAAAAATCACTTACCACGGCCAGGAGCGAAACTGCAAGCTTGGGGTTAGTAGACCGACACGTTGACCACTCACCCATTACTGATACCATGCGAAAGAAAAGACTAGGATTCTTTGGGCACATCATGAGAATGCCAGATTCACATCTTCCAAAATAAAAAACTAGTACAGTACAATCTTGATTCAAAAAACACAATAACTGGATGCCGATGGTTAAAAGAAATCAGTGAGGACTTAAAGAAATTGGCCTAACAACAGAAGATGCTACACATAAAAAAAGTTTAACTATAGCACTTCAAAATATGACTTTTCATTTTCCACTCATAAAAGAGAAAATTTCAACAAGAATCTTTTCCACCCAAGAAAGGGCAAGAGGATCAATACGCATGTAGAAGTACTGGGAGGACCGCAGGGCTCATACATAGTGATGTAAAATACCCAGGTATTTATAAATCGAGGTAAATACCCAGGTATATACTCGGGTAAGTACCCAATTTGGGTAAATACCCGGGTATTTTAGATTTTTCATTGAAATTATGTGTCGTGGTAAGTCAAGTCGAACCTTAAAAAAGGGTACCAGTATGCAATCTATTCTACATTAACTTTTTAGAAATGTAACAACATTAGATAGTTAATAAAATTAAATTTAATTAGAATTGGGACTTAAAAACAGAATTAGAATTGGGAATTAGATCAGGAGATAAAATCCAATAGTTATAACCTGAAAAACTCAGGGTTAGAATTGAACTCGGCCTTCTTGCTAACATTGAGATAAAAATAGGGGGAAATTTATTCAAGAGCATTGGCCAAGTTCTACAAAAGGTGTAATATACAGTTTTCAACACACTGTATATGTTTTTCTTTTTTTCTTCTTTTTTTAAGTTTTGAAGCATCAATATTGTTCCTGATTTCAATTTACGGCATCAAATACCTGCGCTTCAGTCCTTGTTGGTCCAACACTTCATTAACACATCAAAAAGTGTTGTACAAAGCTCAAAAAACTGAAAATACCCTCATTTTGGGTATTTAAATGACCACTGGGTATATACCCGGGTAAATACCCAATTTATATTTACCTACCCACTGGGTATTTACCCGGCCCACATCGCTATTCGTACAGTTCCTACAAGTCGACAAACTAATGGTTGGTTAAAGTGATCCTATGTGGTCTCAAAAGGCGAAGAAGAAGAAGAAGAAACTGTAAATTAAGTACTTTTATTGCATTATATTCAGAGCAGCATAAGATAGTTATTTTGTTTAAGAATAAATACAGTAAAATAAAAATCCTAAAGACCTGAATGAGGTACATTTTGTAGGTGCAGAAGAAAACAATTAGGAGCACATCCTATTCCGTAGAAAGACTTGCTGGTCTTGTCAAATTGGGTATACGTATGCGGATCCAAGTGAAGTGAGTGATGGAAAAACGAGGAAATCCCAAATAGAATGTCTCGTATTCTCCATTTATTTGTATGGAGATATCTGCGTGACTGATTAAGGAAGCACAGAGCGAGACTGCTGTCGGGATGAAACATATTCTACTGTATTAACACTGTTATTTAAATTGTACAACATGACACTTTGGTTGGTTCCTCAGTTTAGGGGCTGCGATAACGTGGTCATGTAGCCCCGTGTACTTTAGGTGTGTGTAGAATCTGTCTGATCATCATCATCAGTTTATCTGCCTGATGGCAGGTTTCCTCATGGTGGGTCTCTCCACCTTATCCGGTCTTCAGCAGCACGTTTCATCAGCTCATACGATTTATCAATCTTGATGGAAGAAGAAGGAAGATTGTAGTTTTACGTGACCGTTAATCTCGAGATCATGAGCCACGGGACCTCCTTTTTACGTGGAATCCGAACCAAGGGACATGGCATTTCACTTTTAAAATCTCACATGTATTGACCGGGAATCAAACCCAGACCGCCATGGTGAGAGGCCAACAGCTTGACCGCTGCCCCACCAACCCCATCTTGATGGAATCCAGCACCTGAAACCTTCTTTTTCCTCTTCAGATTTTCCCTTGGACTGTCCCTTCTAATGTTAATTGTGATGGCTGTATTAGTGTGTGTTATCTGTTTTTAATTCAAGTAAGGACTGGAGACATTCAATTTTCAAGTAGTTCCTACTTTTGCTACCAAATGCCACTATTAATGACAACTATTTCTAAACTTGGTTACTAGATGCCACCGCAGTCAGCTCCTGGTGACGAACGTTGGAACCTAAGAGCATTAGTCAAATCTAACCTATAATTTTGCTTCGCACAAGTGTATAGTGAATGGTTCTTTTACATGCCATAAATCTATGACATGGAACCGCCGGCTTTACTTCCCCTCCGAAGGAAGGCATACTGAGGGATTTTTAACGCTCTTAAAAAAATCCGACTTATGAGATGTCACATTGGGACAGCTTCATATTTCAGTTTTCCCATACCACCAATCATCATCATCATCATCAAATTCCAGCTCCAGTCGCCCGGGTGCTGTTAACGAGCCCTCGCCACCTTTTCCTGTCCATGAATAGTTGGTCTTCATGGGTCCTTCTCCAGTCTAGCCCTTTGTCTTCAAGATCATCCTTGATTTGGTCCAACCATTTCTTCTTTGGTCTTCCTACTGGTCTTTTTCCTGGGATAATCTTGTTGAAATAAGCTTTTGGTGTCCTCTCATCTCCCATTCTTTGAAGATGCCCATACCATCCTAATTGTTGCTTCTGCAAATATTTTGTAGCACTGATATCTATGCCAGCCTCTGTCCTGTTTGTTTCGTTCCTTACTTTGTCTCTCCTTGTCCTTTGAAGCATTGTTCTTATAAACTTCATTTCGGATGCCTGAATCCTACTTTCTTCTCTTCTGGACAGGGTGCAAGTTTCTACTCCGTAAGTTAGAATTGGGATGTAGTATGTCTTAAACAGTATATGTTTACACTTCCTGGGCACTTTATTATCCCACAGTAGTGTTCTAACTTGTGCATAGAAGGAGGCTGCATTACTAGTTCTATTTGTTACTTCACTGTTGTTGTTGTTGTTATCCTTACACACTGTGCTACCAAGATATTTAAATTGATCAACAATTTGTAGAGGCTGATTATTCAGGTAAATGGTTGCATTAGACAGTCCTGTTGTCATCACTACTGTCTTACTTTGGCTTATTTTCAATCCATACTCCTTGAACAGCTTGTCCCATGAATCCAGTTTTTCTTGTACCTCTCTGGCACTTTCTCCCCAAATCATGACGTCATCTGCAAAGACAAGGGCATTTGTTTCATTACCCTGTTCTTCTTTTATTCTCTTCAGGATTATGTCCATCACTGTGATGAATAGTAATGGAGACAGTGAACTTCCTTGTTGGACTCCTTGTTTTGTTGTGAACCATCTGCTTTCCCCATTACCTATTCTTACACATGCCCTTGTGTTCTCATACAGCATTTTGATCTTGTTTATCAAGCCTTTTGGGACATTGTGCCTTTCTAAACATTCCCAAATTTTTGATCTTGCAATGCTATCATAAGCTTTTTCTATATCTAGAAATACCATTACTAATTCTTTCCCTTTTTCAAGATGTTTCTCAATAAGCATTCTTGCAGCAAAGATCAAGTCAATAGTACTCCTTCCTGGTCTAAAGCCATGTTGTTCTTCTTCTAAAGCCTTTTCTAAGTGTCTGCGTAGTCTTTTCGCAATTATTTTTTCCAAGATCTTTAGACCATGGGATAACAAAGTAATTCCACGATAGTTCTCACACTTTTTCCGGTTTCCTTTTTTAAACAATGGCACTATTACACCTTTAGACCAGTCATCAGGGATCTTATTGTCCTTCCATATAGCATGTAATACTCTGTACAACCAATGTATCCCATTAATTCCTGCTGCTTTTATCATGTCTGAACTTACTTCATCAACTCCAGTGGATTTCCCTTTGATCATAGCTTTTAAAGGTTCTTCCACTTCAGACCAGGTTGGGGGTGGTTCTTGGTGGTTTTCATCATTGGCCCTTAAATTGATGTTCGTGTCCCCACTGTCATTATTAGATGCATCATTTAACAGTTGATCAAAATACTGTCCCATTAATTTCCTGATTTCATTTATGCTTCTTATCACTTCTCCATTATTTCCTTCCAAAGCTGTAACTGATTCCTGTTGTCTTTTATTGTTTTTCACAGTTTTATATAATAATTTCTTATTACCTTGTGTATCTTCCTCCAGTTTCTTTGCAAATTCATCCCAAATCTTATCCTTCTCTTCATTAATTATGCGTTTAACTCTTAATTTGTGCTCTCGATATTCTTGAGCAAGTGATCTGATTTTATCCTCATTTCTGTCATTCTTTTGTCTCTCCACTTCTAATTTTCTCTTTACTTTGTTCCTTAATTGAATTATTGTCTTGACTTCCTTATTCCACCAGGCAGTCTCTTTATGTCGAACTTTACTACTTGTTTCGCCACATAATTCTCTAGCTTCTTCAACTAAGACATTTCGAAAATTTTGCCACTCTTCCTCTGCACTTTTGGTATCAGTTTTTGGAACTTTTCCTAAAATTCTTCTCTGAAATTCCTCACGTTTATCAGATTTTTCCAGCTCCCAGATCTTGATCTTTTCCATCTTATAATTAATCAGTTTAACACCAGTTATACTAACTAGAACAAGCCTATGGTCACCGTCGAGACTTTCACTGGGAACGACTTTGACATCCACTACTTGTTTTCCTGCTTCACCCTCTGTTATTACAAGGTCTATCATTGATCTATGTCTTCCATCCCAGCTGTATCTAGTTACTTTATGGCTTTCTCTCTTCTTAAACCAGGTATTTTGAATTTGAAGACTATTTCGACTGCACATATCAAGCAGGTCCCCTTCTAGATTTCTGTTTCCATAACCAAATGGGCCAATCACTCTTTCTACATCCTCCCTTTTGCATCCCACCTGAGCATTTAAGTCACCTATTATCATAATGTTCTCCGTATCCAATTGGTTCTCAAGCTGTTCCAAGAACTTCTGTTTCTCTTCATCCTTGCACCCCGTTTGTGGGGCATAAACCTGCACTAGGGTTGGGATTTTTTCGTTTGATGGTACCTCTAATCTAATGATTCTGTCGCTAATATATTTAATATCTGCAACAGCATCTACTTTCTTACTTAGAATAAAGCCCACTCCATTATGTGACCCTTTCCATTTACCACACCAGTAAAGGGTATATCCTCCTCTTAAAATTTTCTTCCCTTTCCTTTTCCATTTGGTTTCGCTCAGACCCAATATATCCAGTTGCCTTCTTTCCATCAGATCTATAAGTTCTCCACATTTTCCAGTTAATGTCATTACATTCAGTGTTCCTATTCTCATTTTGGGTTTATCTATCTTTATTCTGTTTTTTCCCACAGCCTTACATTGCATAACATCAGGCTGGATGCCATCATTCCTGTCAACTGTAAGGCGTGTGAGCTGTCCATTTTGGGTATTCTTCTTTCCGAGGCTCGTTTTAACATTGAAAGCGCATAACTATTTACTCCTTTATTGGCTTGCTAGGCCTAACATATTGGAGGATTTTCTGTCAGAGTTACCTCCCTTAGCCTTTGGTATTCCACTACCACACCTACAAGGCAGCAGGTTGTACTCATATTTAACCCCTGAGTACTGGGTCGCCTCTTCCGCCATCTTCACTGTACCAAAGTCCATCTTCTCCACTGCAGATGCCGTTGAGGTCTTCGCACGTAACCCTGTGCACGGGGCCTATGTTATACCCCATAGGACTGGGTCCTCACCAGAACTTAGCCGTTACTGTAATTCCATGGTATATTACAGTACCGTTGCCCACCCCCACGACGTGGACGTGCCTGGCAAGAATTATCCATGTAGCCAATTTTAATTGACTCATGGACCGGATTAAGGAGCTGTCTAAATCCAATAGAATAGTTAATTATTGAAGTTTTAAGGGGCAGAACTACGAGGTCATCTGCACCCCCCCCCCCCCCCCACACACACACACAATAGAATTGGATACATGCTCTACCACAAAATAGACTCCTAGCAAATTATACCATAAACCTTCAATAAGGACTATGGAGCGTAATCAATATTGGATCAATATTTAATTTTTAATTTTTAAGCTGGAAACGGGAAATGAAGATGATGATGAAAGTTTTAGCAATTTTTAAAATTTATTTTAACATGTTGGATGTGTTTTAACCAATCAGTATTTACATTTCGTGAGTGACTTTCTAGTAAACTTTTCAATGTTTTTGAATCGATGTGTCGTTAGATGTTTCTTGATAAGTGGCTGATGAAGGGAGCCTTTGAGCCCCAAAACATTTACCACCAACATATGACTATGTAATACTGAATTGATTGACGGAAAAGTTCACAAATATATTTTACAAATTAATGTTATCAATACTGACCAAGAAATGGATTTGAGTAATCCCAGAACTATACTCTTCGTCGGTTTGTTAAACGATGTTATCTGGTATTTGTTACATGGGTTATTGCACAGAGAACATATGGATGGGTGAAATGAAGAACTTAACCACCATTTAGTCTCTTTTTCAGGAAACGAAAAAAACCTGTTTTACATTTCCTGTTGAATTAATTTTCACAAAAATATATTATTGTGTTTCCTAATTTAGTACAGTTTAATGTGTATACATTGTTTTTTCAATAATAATAATAATAATAATATCGTATGGCCTCGGGTGCCAGGTGCATGCTTTGTTATTTGACGCCCGAAGGGCAGCTTGCATGTCGAATTTTGTTGTTTCTTGGAACGCTATGAAAGTCAATGAGGTTAGATATCTAAGCTCCTTGACACTATAGCACTTTCTGGTAGGGAAAGGAAGAACTCTTGTGTTGGCGGAAAATCCCGAGATTATGAACACGGCCTACTGAATTCAAATGGGTTCTTTAACACTCCAGTGGGCGCGCGGTTTGCTGTATCGCGAGTGGGCGCGTGGAGGACAGGTGTCCTCCACTTTGTTTTGTCATTTTACCCTATGAAATTTATATTTAGCGATCATGATTTTTTGTTTTGGGTTAGGTAGGAATATATTAAACACAATTTTCTTAAAAAAGAGTGTATGCTAAAAAATATTAAGCAAGAAATACATAATTATGGTAAATCAATCAAAAACGTGTAAAAGTTTGGTAAGTTTTGTTATAAATATTACTAAACTGTGTATAAGTTTCGTGTTATCAATGAAAAATTATAAAAAATAAGTGTTGTTAATTATTTCTAGTTTGAAATTGCAAATTGGTTTCGTAGTATAAAAAAATAAAAGTATATACCTAATTTTCCATCTTAGTGAAGCATATAAAAACAGCTTTTTTGAAACCCAAACAAACTGCTTTTGACTTCTCTTGACTTATCAGGTAGAAAGTTTGTGGGAACTGCTGCTTTGTTCTTTCTCAGAGTAGCAATCATAGTTTTTTTTCTTCTTTCCGTAGCTTTATTGCCAAGGGCACAGATGCGAACCAATTGTCACAGGTAATATTCCTATTGGTTCCTGAAATAGGCTGCATCAATCTCAAACCAAGTCTGACGTGTAGTTGCTTCTTCTAAAAGGGCCGCTTGGTTTCTTCCCTACATACACTTGAAGGTTTGTAGCATAGAAGGTTGTTTTGGAAACCATAGCAAACGATATTTATCCCATACTTTGCAGGTTTACTAGGCAAATACACACGGAAGGGACAGTTTCCTCCTAATGAATCTAGCTGTTCATCAATGGTAAGGTAGTCGGTTGGATTTTATGTATTCTTGCAATTGAGCACGAACATTTCAAAGATTTCTCGAAAAGCAGCTAGTTTGTCATAAATTTTATTTGATCTCTGTTGTGTACGTTATCAAATCTCAGACAACGTAAAAGAAATCAATACCTCTTTGCGCTCATGGTTACATAAATAGCCTCTACTCCCATGCCGTGTGAATTATCCCACATTTCAAATACGTTTCTTCTTCCAGTCTTCAAAATCCCAGCAGATATAATATAGGTCTACCAATCAATGCACGAATTTCTCGGGAAACAGTGGGCCTAGTATCTCTTTCTCTGACAAACTGAGGGCGAATTTTAGTTATGTAAACGTTAGTACAATCAACTATACTTTTTCACCATTTCATCATCAATATTACACTGTGACGCAGCTTCTGGAGTGACAGTATTTTTCGCAGACCATTGAGGTCCTGGTATAATGTTATGTCTGGGCAACGTGAGGTTCTAAGTACCACCTTGATGTGCGAACTCTGGCTTGACGAAAGGGACCGGAGGGCCTGCTTCTTTACCACTTCTATTTCCTCAGATTCGTCTGGAACATCAACCCATTGATTTTACTTCCACCGGTCATTATTGTTTTCACACTTAAACTATTTCAATTAAACCGTTGTGACTTTCAAAACTATGAAATGAAATGAAAATACCACAGCAATATCCGAAAAAAACTGTAACGCCAGTGGGCGCGCGGAGGACAAGTGTCCTCCACTTCTGCACAGAGCAAATAAACACGAGGTCACGGCGACAATAGGTGAGCATAAAAGCTGACGATGCACTGACGGGCGGAGGATGAGTGGCAAGGAAGGTATATAGCCTCTCAAGGTCACAAGTGTTGCCATCCCTTGTAGTCACACAAAACAAAATCACTGGAGGACACTTGTACTCCGCGCGCCCACTGGAGTGTTAACATGCCAACAACATATCGACGCCTCCAACTAAGAACATCGTAACTGACATTTTTGAGATTTTGAGATTATTCGCGTATCATATACTAAAAAATGAGCTCTATCAACTGGAAGATCATTACTCTCTGATTCCCATTATATTTTTTGTTAATTCAATATTTAAGAACATCGTAACTGCTGTTATTTAATTTGTTCCATTTAAGAACATCGTAACTTGAGATACGATGTTCTTAAACGGAGTGTTGTCTATGAAGTGTTCAGTACATGTGTAGTTACGATCATATTACAGGAAGCATTCAGCTCATTCACTCAAAACTGCATGTTAGTTTTCCGCATCCGTCCACAATGACTAATGACAATGACATGCCAAGGTACTCGAAGCTTCCATTCCCGCTGCTTTGTGAGCTGCGCGATCTTCATTTGATTGAAAATCCACAGCCTGCTTCAAGTTGACCGACGGGGTCAGGGAATGGAATGAATGAAGCCCCCATCTAGCGGCGGGGATATGAACTCTGCCGGCTGCCGAAGCCTGTCGCACTCCCCTGGGGCAATGATTAAATGAATGACAGATGAAAAGAAATGATAATGGAGAGTGTTGCTGGAATGAAATTTGTGGCAGGGAAAACCGGAGTACTCGGAGAGAAACCTGTCTGCCTCCTCTTTGTCCAGCACAAATCTCACATGGAGTGACCGGGATTTGAACCATGGGCCCAGCTGTGAGAGGCCGGCGTGCTGACACCTTAGCCACGGAGGATCCGTCATTTGATTATAGTTCTCATTTTAGCAGCTGGAGAGTGCACATTTCCAGTTACTGAAGTCGAGACACAGTGCAGTGTTGGCAGTCCAATGTAACGCTGACTATAATGTTAAGGTGATTATTGTGTATAGTCTTATACCCTTTTCAAAATGTTATCAAGAGGCAAATTGATGGTTGATTTAGTGAGGAGCATGGCTGCTTATTCAACTCAGTTACATGGTAAGAGCACATTCATTATTATTGTTCAGAAAGGCCAGTCATTATTATTCTCTTTATGTCAGAAGAGTAGCATTAACCAGCAACAGCTACAGCCTCCTCTATTAGAGGAGAAATAATATGAAAGTTAGGCTTATTACAAGGTGCTGCTTACATTTCAATAACAAAATAAGACGTCAAGTGTCCGGGTTTAAAAAAACAACTATGCATATCAAAATAATTTTGTTGAGTAGAATACTATCAAATTCTATTATAATAATTATATGAGAGACGTTATTTTTATTGTTCATGTTATACTTTTCAGATCAAAGTACTGACGAACGTAATTCAAGCACCAAGGACTCTCAGAGTAACTGATCATCCCCCCTAACTTCAGAGCAACATATTATGAGTGAAATTACTAGGGATATCTTGGGTTTGTCACAAAATCTTGAAGGAGTCACCTTTGAAGCAAAAGATCAGAGAGAAGATAGCGAAGATAATGGTGACAAATTACAGCATGAAGACGACAATAAAGAAGAGAATGAAAAATCACAGAATAAGCAAGAAACAAGAAACAAGAAAAAGAAAGAAACAGGCTATAGTTGACATCATAATTAATAATGGCCCAATGCACAACAAGTCGGATTGTTCTAGGATGAAGACTGGTAAAACCATAGTACCCGTTGAACGAGAAAACCTATCCCCCAACACCACAAAACCTGAAAGTTCAACTGAAAACTTCTACCAGAATGAAGATTATGAACAAGAGTTTTTGATTGAAACAGACTGGGAACCTGAGTCTGAGGAAGATAGTGACAAATCAGTGTATGAAGAAGAGGCAAATTCAAAGAAAAAGATTGAAAAATGAGGTTCAAATGAAATTGGGAGCTTTGTTATGAGCTATATAAAGTTTAAAGTTCAAGAAGGAATTACAGACTTTATATTTTATTCAGATAGCTGTGCAGGACAAATCGGAATAGGATTTTGTATGCAGTTTACTCCTTTATGTCAGACCCTGCATGTTTCCATCACCCACAGATTTTTGGAAAAAGGATACATGCAAAATGAAGGGGACTCAATGCATGCTCTCATTGAAAGAAGAAGGAAAGGGCAAACTATTTATGTTCCATACCAATGGGTTATGCTTATTCGCTTGGCGAAAGCAAAGGGTAAACCATACGTGGTTAAAGAAGTTTCCCAGAAGGACTTAAAGAATTGCAAGGAATTTTTGGATTTTGACAAGCGGAACTGGGTAGCAAGAGAAGAGAAAATACACTGGCACAAAGTGAGGCAGGTTCGTATTGGGAGATACGAACCAACCAAGCTACTTATCGAGTACGACCACGAAGGTGAAGAAGTGTTTATTGATCTGTACCAGAATCGACGAGGAAGACGGCAATCTATTTGCACTTTGGAGCTTAGTAATGCTTATAATGGACTGTTGACAGTAGCTCCACAATAGGAGAAGAACCTGCTGTCTTTATGTGTTCCCAATCTCATTCCAGACATGTATGAAAATTTCAAAAAAAATCTGGAAGTTACCGTAGCCGAAACAACTGAATCAGACACAACTAGTGACAAATAAAAATGAAAGTAACTTGTCTCGAAGTTGAATTGTTTTAGTTTGTATATTGTATTTTCAAAACAATGAACATTTTTGGAAAGTTTAAAATAATAACATTTTTTTTTTTAATTTAACCTGTAAACTTCTGTTCTTCTGAAATGTTTTCATAGTCTTCAACGCAGGGGCGTATATACAATTTTTTTTCGGAGGGGGGGGGGGCCTGACTATCGTGGAAAATTGTGAGTACTTAATGAATGTTCTATTATAGCCTGTGGAGTATGAATGGCAAGTATCTAAATGGATTACTTGTTAATTTATTCAGCAAATTTTACAAATTGATAAGCATTTCTTAAAAGTACTATGAAATACATTGTATTTTGTACCCAAGTTGGCTTTTTCGGGGGGGGGGGGGGGGCTGGAGCCCCCTCAGCATGCCCCCCCCCCCCCCCATATACGCCCCTGTTTGAACGATTGTATTGTTCACAGAGAACAATCTTAAGAATAGTAAGTTCAGTCAATTCTTTCTTTTAGCTCATTGTATGCAGTAATAATGGAATTTATATTAATAAAAGACACTATAACATAAAGTTGATGGTTATTATTAGATTAAATTGTCCAAATAATAACATCGTAACTCGACTTTTGCAGTCAGTTGTTCACACATCTCCAATGAAGAACATCGTAACTTCACATACGATGTTCTTCATTGGATAATTCCAATTCAGTAATATCGTAACTACGTGTAAATGGGTTAATTAATAAATTCAAATACCCTTCTTTGGGTAAAATAAACTAGGCAATAAATGCTTTCCATCGAGCCCATGACCGCAAAGATTGAGAAACTCGCTGATTTGTAGGAATTTTTCTAAACTTTAAACTGCTCTCCTCAACATTTTACTTTATGCAGATACGATGTTCTTAGTTGGAGGCGTCGATATGACATGCATGCCATGATTCTTGTCGCCTTTCAAAAATCACTTAACACGGCCAGGAGCGAACCTGCAAGCTTGGGGTTGGTAGTCCGACACGATAACCACTCACCCCACCGTAGATATGGTTCATAAGATGTTTTGAAGGGTATTATTTTGTTTGTTCATATCATTTTAAGGTTGCATAAGATGTTATGGCAAGACATTTTTTCTTAAAATGTGCGCTTAAGATGTTCTGCCAAACTATTATTAAAAGCAGTATGCACCTATTTACCAAATAATTATCTGATGTGTCAGTCTGTGTATGCGTAACAGTAATTGTGGATCCTATTGTTTAAACTTAATGACACAATTCGATTCTCAAGTCAAGTTATTTAACTAATATCGATGGTTGCAATGTATAATCGAATTCTTTAATGTTGAGGTAGAACAATCTAAAAAAAAAATAGTACAAAAAATGTAAAATATAACATTTTGGGGATTTATGCAATAAATTAATCGAAAGTCTATTTCAATTTCATCCTCTTCGTCAATTTCTGGCAAGCATTCTTGAATCGAGTGTTTGGTAGTTAAAGACATTCTTGATGATATATACTCTCGGTATAACACATTTCAAGCACAGTTGTTGCAAGTCTTTGTAGAGCAAAGGGGGAATTGGCAGTTGAGTTAAATAAGCTGGGTTCAAATCCATTTCACACATTTTCTGAGACCCTTTTTTGTTGTTGTTGCTGCTAATACCCAGATAATCTTCTCCAACGGTTTCATAGGTAAAGTTGATTTCGATTTTATGTGTTTCTTTCTTGACAAAGGCAGTTTTAATCTCTGTTTCTTTCAATGGGCTGCCTTTCATTGTCCTAGCATTCGGAGGAATTACTTGTAAGGAAAATTCTTTCCAAACAAAGGAGTCACAATTAGTCATTTCTACAACTTCATACTGTCTTGGCGAGTTTGGCCAGTACAACTATCTGAATATGGAGATACTTCCTTAACATCTCCTCTCTAATCTACCATTGCCAGATATTTGTGAATTCTTTTTCATTGCAAACTGAGTACTTTCTAGAATAGTACAATAACATACTGTCTCCATGGGGAATGTTTAAAACTTTTTGCACAACCAAAGTCATTATTATATTTGATTTCTTTTATAAAAAAAATATATATATCATTGGCCAATTCCTTTTCTTTACGATTTGTTTCTTGGTGTTTGTGTTACTGCATAGAAATGGAGCTTTCCTCTCTGCGCACATACCGTATGTCTTTCTTCGGTAAATGAAAGCTTATCATCACCACGCTACACTTTATCACGGGTTGGACTCAAACACAATCTGTACAATTTTTCAAAGTAAAGCTGAATAACTTACCATTAGAAGGTGGCGGAACACTGGAGTTTATATTGTCTTATTTTAATATCTCTGCACAAAGAAACTAAGTACCTTCTTCTTCTTCTTCTTCTGCTGCTTTTACGGCCTCATTGGACCACTTCAGTCAAACATTTCTTGGTCCTCTTCTTCGGTAAGTTTCCTTTCCGAGTCGCCCAGTAGCTCTTCATTCGCTCTGATCTTCTCAGGCGTTCCTCATCTGTAAATACCCTTTTTACTGTATTACGTTTGTCTATTTTAGCCTGAAATCTTATTTTTATATCTCTCAGTTTTTTTAATTTTGTTGTTTTGCAAGTCATCCAAGGTTATTTCCAATTCTTTCATATCTTCTCTAATTTCCTTAATCCATCCTACTTGTTGTTTCATATTCCAAAGTTTCACTACAATTTTTCTAGATAACCTGGTTTCTGGTGTCCTCATGATGTGACCAAAGAAACAAAACCGTTTCTTCCGAATAGTATCAGTGATAGGCTCCAGTTCTCTGTATACCACTTCATTTGGTACTATCCGCCACTGTCCATCTTTCTGATATTTTTTATTTATGCATGTTCTAGCTATTCTTCTTTCTACTTTTAAAATTTTGTCGATTCTGTTTTTCTGAGTAACTTTAAAAAGAGTTTCACTTCCATAGGTCACCTCTGGTTGAACCACCGTCTTGTAATGTTTTAATTTTGTTGCGATTGATAGACATTTTCTTTTATATGTAGACCATGTTAATCTTTGGGCTTTGATCATTTTATTAGTTCTTTCTTGCCATGCAGGTTTCTCATCCAAGTTGTAAGTTATAATTTCTCCTAAGTATTTAAATTGCTTCACTATTTTAACTTTCTTGTTATTTACTGTTATGTGATTGATTACAAGTGGATTTGCTACCATTATCTCTGTCTTTTCAAATGATATCTGAAGTCCAATTTTTGTGCTATATTTTGTAGGCTTATTATTTGATTTCTGGCTTCTTGAATATTATTAGCCAGTAACGCTAAGTCATCTGCGAATCCCAAGCAATTTAAGTCTATTTGATCTTTCTTGGTTCCAATTCTTATGTTCCTAGGATTTTCCCTGTACCATTCCCTCATTACATATTCCAAAGCACAATTGAAAAGTAGAGGCGATAAACCATCTCCTTGTCTTAATCCTGTTTTAATCGTAAACGGTTCAGATATTTCCCCTCTGAATTTTACTTTAGATTTGGTGTTTGTTAGAGTTAGTTTTAAAATTTTTATTAATTTGGGATGAAGTCCGAAATTCCTAAGTATTTTCAGCAATGAAGATCTATGTATACAATCATAAGCTTTTTTGAAGTCTACGAAGGTTATGACTTGCTGTTTTTGTCTACGTTTGTAGTAGTCCATTACTAATTTTAAGGTGATTATCTGTTCAGGGCAGCTTCGCCATGGCCGAAATCCACCTTGATATTCCCCTATTTCCAGTTCTAATTGATCTTTACAACGATTATATAGAATTCGTGACATGATTTTATATGTGATATCCAAAAGGGGAATTCCTCGATAGTTGTCAGGATTTGATTTTTCTCCTTTCTTATGTAATGGATGTATTATAGCAGTAGTCCAATGGTCTGGCAGTTCTTCTTTGATCCAAATGTTCACTATGCATTGGTGTAATGAAATCTTTACTGGTTCTGCTGCATATTTCCACAATTCTGCAAATGTTTGATCTTCTCCACTCGCTTTGTAGTTTTTGAGCTCTCTCAGCGCTTTGTAGACTTCTTGGATTGTGGGTGGATTTATGTTTTCTGATGGTGTTTTAATAGTGGTGTCTGTATTTATTTGAAGCAGTTCTGGTGGATCTTCGCAATTTAGCAACTTGTTAAATGTTTCTGCTAAAATTTCTGTATTTCTTTTATTACTATGAGCTAACTCGCCATTTTTGTCTTTTAACATTAATGTTGGAGGTTCATATCTTTGTAGTTGTTTGCTAAAAATTTTGTAGTAATCTCTTGAGTTTGTTTTCGCGCTATTTGTTTCGATCATCAGAAGTATATCCTTTTGGTATAGCCGTTTAACCCCTCGTATTATTTTTTGAGTTATCTTCCTTTGTTTTATGAGATCCAAGTGTGATTCATCTGTTTTTTGACTCTGATACCGTAACCAGGCTTGATGTCTATCTTCCACTGCATTATCACACTCATCGTTCCACCATTGGTGTTTCTTCCTTGGATTTATTGGGGCTACTTGTTCAGCTATTTGTTTCAATTCGGGAACTATTTCCTCTAGATCATCTGTTATTTTAATATATCTAGTTCGTTCTGTGTATCCCTTGTTATTTATTAGTTTATGAGGGTCGTATGTTCTCTTCTTTTTTAGGTGAGTTTTTTTCTTTGTCATCATCATCATCTTGCACAGTTTCCAGCCACTGGCCGGGTCTGTTTGGAACACAAGCCTCTCCAACGTCTTCTGTCTTCCCACCATCTCTCAGCCTCCACCCTTGTCCAGTCTTCTCCTCTCTTCTTCACGCTTTCTTCCACCCCCCTCAGCCACCTGTCTCTCGGTCTTCCCCTCGGTCTCTTTCCTTCCCACTTCGTCTCATGTACTCTCCTGGGTATCCTCTTCTCCTCCATTCGTTTTACATGTCCATACCATCTAAGTCTAGATTTCTCTATACCATCCTGTAATGGTTCCTCCTTCATTAATTCTCTGGTCCTCTCATTTCTTATTCTGTCCATCTTTGTAGCTCCAATACTGCTTCTCAAGAACCTCATCTCACTGGCCTGTATTTTGCTCTTCTCCCTTCCTTTCATAACCCAGGTCTCCGAGGCATACGTCAGGATAGGGACATAGTACGTCCGATATATGATCTTTTTGCTGTTCTGAGGGACATCCTTGCTCCACAACATGCTTCTCACACTCCTCCGAAATGCTTCTGCCTGCCTCCCCCGCTCATTTATTTCTCTATCGTTTCTTCCATTATCTTGTATCAGGCTTCCCAGATACTTAAAACTCTCCACTTTCTTCAGCTGTTCCCCACCAATTGTTATTCCCGTTGTGGTTCTTTCCTTCTTCCTTGTTGTGATCACCATCTCACTCTTATTTATGCTAAATTTCATCCCATATCCTTGTATTATTCCTTCCCACACGTCCAACTGTTCCTGTACCTCCTCCTCCTTGTTTCCCCAAATCATCAAATCATCTGCAAACACCATTGCTTTCATCTTTCCGTCCCCAATTACTTGTGCCACTCGGGTCATTATGTCATCCATCACCACAATGAAAAGTAACGGTGACAGTGCACTTCCTTGTTTCAGGCCGTTTCTTTGTTCCAACCAGTCAGATCTCTCTCCTCCCACTTTCACACAGCTCACGCTTCCCTTGTACATCTCCTTTATCCTCTTTATAGTCCATTTCTCTACTCCTCTATCCTCCAGGGACTTCCATACTTTGTTTCTGCATACACTATCATATGCTTTCTCGATGTCCAGGAAGGCCATCAGTAGATTTGTTCCATACTCATAGTGCTGTTCTTGTAACTGCCTTACAGCAAAAATCAAATCCACTGTGGACCTTCCTGCTCTGAAGCCATGTTGTTCTTCCCTCATCCCTCCTTCTATCCTTGTCCTAATTCTCTTTTCCAAAACTTTCTCGAAGATCTTTGCACAATGACTCATCAGTGTTATTCCCCGATAGTTTCTGCAATCTGTTCTACTACCTTTCTTGAAGATCGGGACAATGATTCCTTTTTTCCAGTCCTCTGGGGTCTTCCTTTCCTTCCATGCTGTCCTCATCACTCGGTACAGCCACTGTATCCCCACCTATCCTGCTGCTCTCACCATCTCCACACTCAACTCATCCACACCCGGTGCCTTCCCTCCTTTCATCTTGTTCACTGCATCTTCCACTTCTTTCCATGTTAAGTCCTTTTCTGTTTGCAGTTCATCTTCCTCTTCCCCGATTTCTTCCTCCTCACCATCTTTTCCATTTGGGTTCAGAAGTTCTTCAAAATATTCTTTCCACATTTTCTTCAGTTCTTCCCTATTTTCTATCTCTTGTCCCCTTTTGTTCACCATTCTAACATAATCCGTAGGATCCTTCCGCCTCTTATTTTTTACCATCCCATACAGGACCTTTTTTGTACCTTCACTATCCTCCTCCATCATCTTTGTCCACTCTTCCATCCACTTCCTTCTCTCCTCAGCCACCACTCTCTTCGCCTCCTTCTTTCTTTCCTGGTACTCTTCCCTTGTCTCTACCGTCCTACTTTGATACCACCTCCTAAAGGCTCTATTCTTTTCCCTTACTATATCTTTTGTCTTCTCATTCCACCATGGTGTTTCCTTCCACCTCTTCTTACTACTTGTCCTCCCACATACTGCTTCTGCTGCACCCACTAGTGTCTTCTTAAATCTAGCCCATTCCTCTTCCACCCCTCTTTCTTCATCTGTTGGAATTCCTTCCTTTACCATTTTGAGGTACTCGACCCTTCTATCCCCTTCTTTCAGTTTCCATATCCTTATACGTCTTTCCTGGTTCTCAGTCCCTTTCTTCTCCTTACTCCCTCTCAGGTTCATTACCAGTAATCGATGGTCGCTATCCAGGTTCTCCGATGGTATAACCTTGATGTCCGTGATGTTCTTATTTAGTTCTTTCTCATACAGTATATAGTCGACCACCGACTTCCTGGTCAAGTCATCACTGTACCATGTGATTGTGTGGCTCTCTCTTTTCTTAAACCAGGAGTTCCCAACTAGCAGGCTGTTCCTCTGGCAGAAGTCCAACAGTCTCTTTCCTTCCTCATTTCTTCCACCCCAACCCGTCTGGTCCTAGAACACTCTCATAACCTTGTCTTTCTCTTCCTACATGGGCATTGAGGTCCCCCATAACAATCATATTTCTTCCTACCAGCTGCTTCTGCAATTCCTCTTCAAACTCCTCCTTCTCTTCAGAAGCGCAGCCTACTTGTGGAGCATATACTTGCACTATTTCTACGGTCTCTCCCCTCAGTGCTACTTTCACTTTCATCATCCTATCACTTATTCTCCTCACTTCTTCTTTTAAACCATCTCGTACTACTACTCCCACTCCATTCCTCTTTCCCTCTTCGTCCCACTCCAGTACAGTCTATAGCCTTTTCTCAGTACTCTCCTTCCTTCCCCTTTCCACTTTGTTTCTGCCAATCCCAATAAATCCAACTTCCTTCTTTCCATCATATCCACTATCTCCTCCACCTTCCCCGTCAGCGTTCTTAGGTTTAAAGTTCCAAATCTTAGTCCGTGTGTACAGCCGTGTCGTCGTCTATTAAATCCATCCTGTTCGAGGCTCGTTCCATTTTTGAAAGCATTTGGTTTTATCCACTACTGGCTTGCTGGGCCTATCGTAGCTTCACCAGAGCCCCGTTAGCCGTCACTTTTCAGGGTTCCTGTAGGACCTTCACAGCTACCGTAACGGTCCCGGGGCACACGAAGTCCCCACTGTACTTCGCCCCTACAGGCAATCCCCTACTTTGTGCCGTTGCCCGTCTCCCACGACGTGGACGAGGGGTTGGACTTATGGGAGTTTTTTTCTTTGTCAACGGGGTAAATTTAATTTTAATCTTTATCATGTAATGATCCGATCCTTCCTCTATAAGTGCTCGTTTTAAATTACTGCTGTTAGTCTTCTCACTCTCCTAAATTAACCCTCCTTTGAACGCCTGGATTCATAATAATTATAAAGATTATTCTGTTATCTTAAAAGCAGGAAAATTACGAGATATGGGTGGGGTGATAGAAGAACAAAATCAGTAATTGACTACTGCCTGGTGGAAAGGACAAATCGCAGAAAGCTGATGGATGTGACAGCTTTACCAGGAGAAGCATCTGATGGGGACCATAGAGCTGTGGTGGAAAAATGTAGATGGGGAAAATTGGAAAACCTAAAGGAGATCAGAGAAAGTAAAATAAAAGTATGGAAATTGAAAGACAAAAATGTACAGGAAGATTTTCAGGAGAGATTGAAGCAACAAATCCCAGTTACTGAAGTGGAAAACGTAGAAGAGGAATGGTTCCAATTTAAAAAGGCATTTGTTGGTGCAGCAGAGAGTGCTTGTGGTAGGACGTCAACAAGAGTGAAAGAGAAGGAGACACAGTGGTGGAACGAGGAAGTGAGGAAAACAGTGAAAGAAAAGAAGACTGTATGGCAAGAATGGAATCGAGATCAAACAGAAGAAAGCAAAAGGAAGTATCACGACAGCAAACGAAGGTGTAAGAAAGTGGTAGGAGAAGAAGAAAAATTGGGAAGAATTTAAACGAAAAATGGAAACAGGTGTAAGTGGCAGTAAAAGGATGCTGTATGGACTTCTAAGAAGTAAGAGGAAAGAAAGAGTTACTACAAAGCTGGTGAAAAAGGAAGATGGAGAGTTAACACACCCAGAAGAGGTAAGGGAACGATGGAAGGAGTATTTCGATAAGCTATTGAACGTGAGCAATTGTACTGGTGAGATCGAAGTGACACAGCCTGACGACTCTATAACAGAAGATGATATAACAATGCTGGAGGTGGAATTAGCAGTACAGAAAATGAAGATGGGAAAAGCAACAGGGGTGGATGAAATCAGTGTGGAAATGATGAAGGAGGAATTACCTGTTGGTATGCAATGGTTGTATCGACTGCAAAAGTGTGTGTGGAAACGGGAATGTGTACCAGAAGACTGGGAGAAAGGGCTAATAATACCAGTGTTTAAGAAAGGGGACAAGAAAGTGTGTGATAACTATAGAGGGATCAAACTCATATCACAAATAGTAAAAATACTAGAAAGGATATTAGAAAGAAGAATGAGAAGAAAGGTGGAAGGAGAGATGCAAGAGGAACAGTATGGCTTCAGGAGTGGAAGATCCACAGTGGACCCAATCTTTAGCTTGAGGCAGGTGATGGAAAAGAACTGGGAATATGGAAAGGATTTGGTCATGACTTTGGTTGGTTGGTTCCTTAGTTTAGGGGCTGCGACAACGTGGTCATGTAGCCCCGTGTACTTTGGGTGTGTGTAGAATCTGTCTGATAACCGGTGTTAATTGTGATGACTGTATTAGTGTGTGTATCTGTTTTTTAATTCAAGTAGGGACTGCAACTTTGAATTTTCAAATAGTTCCTACTTTTGCCGCCAAACGCCACCGTCAACGACTACTAGGCCTAGTTCAGAACTAGCTACTAGACGCCACCGCAGTCGGCTCTTGGCAACGAACGTAGCAACCTAAGAGCGTTGTTTACATTCTTAACCTATCCAATTTAGTTTCACACAGGTGTAATTAGTGGAAAGATCTTTAACATGCCATGGGACCGCCGGCTTTACTTCCCCTCCGAAGGAAGGCATACTGAGGGATTTTTAACGCTCTTAAAAAATCCGACGGCTTCGGCCGGGTGGTCATGACTTTCATAGATCTAGAAAAGGCATATGATAGTGTCCCCAGAGAGAAGGTATAGGAAACCATGGTTAAGAAGAGACTGGGAAGAGAAATGTTGGAAATGGTGCAAGCAATGTACAACAACTGTGTTAGCAGGGTACTGACCCCAGTTGGAAAGACAGATTGGTTTAGGAACATGACTAGACTAAGACAGGGGAGTGTGCTGTCACCTGTCTTGTTCATAATGGTGATGGATGAAATTGTAAAGGAAACAAAGGAAGCATATGGACATAAAGAAATGAAGTTACTGTTATTTGCAGATGATATTGTAGTCTGGGGAAGAAACACCGAAGAAGTGCAAAAACAATTAGATGCACTGAGCGAAAATATTCAGAAGTACGGCCTGAAAATCAGTATAGAGAAAAGCAAGACCATGGTGATGACAAGAGGTGAAAGACAAGGAGAGGGCACTGCGAAAATTGGAAGTCAGAGTTTGGAAATTGTGGACACGTTCAAATACCTAGGGAGTGAATTAATGCAAACTGGTAGGTTGGACATGGAGATTAGCCGGAGGGTACAGCAGAGCAATACATTCTACCAAAGTGTAAGGAAACTTGTTTGGGATAAGGAAGTACCAAGGAAAAGCAAAGAGGTAATATATAAAGTGTACTATGTACCCATATTGACCTAAGCAGCTGAGACTTGGACCTTGAAAAGCAGGCAAGAGAGTAGAATTCAAGCCAGTGAAATGAAATTACTAAGAAGTATGATAGGAAAGACAACGAAAGACAGAGTGAGAAATGAAGATGTTAGGAAGAAAGTTGGGATGGGAAAACTAAATGAGAGAATTGAGAAGAATAAACTGTGGTTTGGACATGTAAAGAGGATGGAGGAAAATAGAATACCAAGACAGATGCTGGAGGCAATGAGCAAGGGTAAGAGAGCAAGGGGAAGACCTAGAACAAGGTGAATTGATTCAGTGAAGAACAACATAAGAAAGAGAAATCTGGACTGGGACAAGCTCGTGGAAGAAGAATGGTGGAAGGAAAGAGGAAAGTAGAGAAGTGCCATAAATACCCCGACCAGGCACGAGCTGGATAAGGGGAAATGATGATGATGATTTGGTTATCTTAACCTACTGCATGCAAAATGAGACCTGAAAAGATTATCTTAAAAGCCACATTTATTATCTTATGCGACACTTTGGGATTGCGAGAACTATTTCTTCATAAGATGTTTTGTCGGGTGCTAGTTTATCGGTTCGGTTCTTAAGATAAAATACATGAGCTTCTAACAGTAAACAGAGAGAAATTACTATAAGATGTTTTGCTGGGAAGAAATATTTAGTGATGCTATTCAATTCATGTTAAAAAATACAATTCGACAAAATTGGCGGTTAAGATGTTTTGCCTTTCACCCATCGATTTATGCATTCCTTGTTCGGTTCAAGGTATTTAACATTTCTGTAGATCCTATGGTGGAAGCCATGGATGGCGAGTTGTGTTGTGGGGCGAAGCGCTAGCAATGTGTTGAGTTATGCTGGACATTTTTATCTCTTTTTGTTCTAATTATAATGGCTCAACGGACAATACTCATTTTGATTCTCTTTCGAGAACATTTGATTGTATTCAATGCCAAAGCAAGGTTTATTGTTTTTGGAAGGGGAGTCTTTGACTCCCGTGGTGCACTGGCATGCTCGTGACGTGGCCACATATGTGGCGAGGCGTCTTGCATGGCCTTCTCAGCGTGTACCTGCTACGCATCTTGGTAGGTGTGTCTTTACCAACTGAAGAGCCCAATTGGCACGCTGGGGTGAAATGCTAGCAATGTGTTGAGTTATGCTGGACATTTTTGTGTTAAATGAACTTACTACTTAGTACTTACATTCCTCTAATAACTGCTGCTCGATCCTTTATATGCAGTCTAAAAGGATTGGCATGTTGTCTGCAGGGTGAGGCCTAAGTATTGTAGCAATTGACTGTCTTGAGGTCAACTTCTCCAAGGGTCATTTTGTTTTCAGCAGCTAGTTTTTCTCCTTTTTGGGAGGCCACATACACTGTCTTTTTTTGTTTTGTTTATACCAAGTTTATTTTCCTCTGCCCATTCGTGCAGGCTGTTGAGAACTTCTTGTAGGTCCTGCCTGTTTGCAGACCCAAGAATCATGTCATCTGCGTTTAGGTAGAGGGATAAAGATTTTGTTCAAAAATTTTAATATCTTCCACTGTCGCGATGTAGAACAGGGTGGGATTCAGTGGGTCGCCCTGTAATACTCCGTTGGTTTCGGTGATCTCATTTGAGGTTGATAACCCAATGTTTATCATTATTTTGTTAAAAGCCAGGATGCTCTTTATTATATAAGTGATTTCGCAATTTTCATCCAACATTTGTTCCAGTTTTAGAATGAGTTTCGATCTGTTTAGTAGGTCGAAGGCCTTTGAGAATTTGACAAATATTGCATGGAGAATTCCTTTAGGGTGTCCAAATGCTTGTCCTATGTCATTCAGTAAATTGTTTATAGCTTGTAGGGTGGACCTTCCTTTTCTGAACCTGAATTGCTGATTGGGAATCAGTTGGTCAATTTCCGGGGTGAGCCTTTTGAGGAGTATGTTTATGAATACTTTGATCGATTGTTCTCCAGAGTGATTCTTTGGTATGAGTTTGTCATCGTCTTCTCCTTTACCTTTATACAGGACGTTAATGATAGATTTTCTCCATTCGTCAGGTATTTTGACTGTTAATAGGCATCTGTTAAATAGATCTGACCATAATTCGCTTAAGATTTCAGCCAAGTCTTTCAGGATCTTGTTGGAGATGCCCCCTGGGTCTGTCGCTTTCATGTTTTCTCTTTTGTCTCGCTGACTGTCGCAGTCATTTCTTCTGCTGTGACGGGGCTACCCAGTTCTACTCATGTTGTAGGTTGTGTTACACGCCATTTGTGATTGATTTAGGTTCCGTACTTGTGAGAAGTGATTTTCTCATGTGTCCATTTTAATTTCACCAGATTTCATGTGGCTAGATTAAGTGTAACATTAATATTGAAGTAGAAGAATGACAACATTTCATAAATATAGACATGTCAGTAAAAGTCTCAGCTTAAATAAATGAACAATTTAAACACATACCAGTCTTTTCAGCTTCATCATCCGTCTCTTCTGCACTTGGATATATTTCCTCCAATTCCTCATCACCAGAATGAAAGCGAATAGCAAACGAAGGAACTGAAGTTGCTATGGACTTGCCTAGAAATAAGTTTGAAATACAAATAATTTATAAGCAATGCACAATTGAAAAACACACACAAGACATAGCTGCTCCTTTACTGCTAGCCATACATACCCTTCAGCATCCCTAGCGTGACTTTACTGGGCCCAGGTTTCCTTCCACTCATCTTGTTAATATAAGCCAGGATATCAAGAAGCAGTTATGGAGGAGCTTAGACAAAGATGTTTAGAGAGACAGTTATGAGGTGAGTTTGGAAGGCAAGACAACAAAGCACACCTGAAAACAGATTACGAAGAAAAGATGTTTAAAACGAAACAGAAAATGTTCTTCTGAAAAGAGATTACATTGTGACTTTGACAAGGCAGAGCAAGGTTACATGCACATGCAGGTCTGGGAAACACTATGGGACAGGGCTAGGATTGTGAACACAACTTGGTGCACGTATAATACATGTTCCTACTCTCTGTAACAGAGAGGTAGTCTTCACCCGCTCTGACTTTCTGCTGATCCATCCCGCAATGGAGAGGAACACAGACAGTTTGCTCACGAGTAAGCGAGACTGCTTGTGCTCACATATGCAGCCTTTGCATAGCCCCACTATACAATACCCATACTGCATACTACCTGACAGGCAATATATCCAAATAGTGGTGCTACTAGCAGATTGGGCTCATGATACAGCCTGGCGACAATACATTCCCTACATCAGGGGCCTTAAACTGTTACTTGCTAAGGGCCGCATTTAAATTACAAAATGGTTTACAGGCCTCTAGCAAGATTTCAAAATGTTAGCATATTTTGAAACATAGGTACACATATATTAATTAATTAATTGATATCATCCATAATTAATTGGTTGATAATTTGATTATTAATCACTTGATATTTTTAAACATCTACTTACCAAAAGAAACGTGTGAGCAAAATAGGTTAAATTTGTACAAATTTAAATAAAAAAACTGATACATGTTTTTCTAATTGGAGTGTATACTCATGTTTTCATTCAAAAATGTTTATATGAATATAATGCAATTTATTGTTGCCCAAGTAGTAACTGTCAGGTGTAATCTTGGAATTTGTGTGTTTCTGGTGCCAATAATTTGTGTATTGGTTATTCCAGTCTCGATTTTAGATTTGATGTTATATTTTTACTTTTGAACAACGAAATAACTACACAAGAGCGTAATAATTCGTGAGAGAGAATATACTTCCGGGACATACAAAAAATATATTGAGCACGATTTTAATAAAATCCGGCATTACTGACTTCTAGATCATTACACAATGCAACTACAACTGCGTTTTGTAAAGAATGTGAGCATTTGTAAGTTTGATCACGGGCTGCTCTAACAGCTGAGAGGGCCATGTGAGGCCCGCAGGTTGAAGATTCCTGTTTTCATCGAGTAAGTAATGGTCAAAGTATGCTTTCAGCTGGCAGTGCACATGTTGACCTTAATATGCAGTTTAGCTTGCTTTTATGGTAAATTATGAGTGTTACATAAAAGTATTGTCCCAAACTTTTATTATTTTATAGCACTACTTCTTCTCTCACTTGCCTTTTTCCATCATAGGGGCCAGCTTTCTTAATCTTGATATGCCATTTACTCCTATGAAGTGAGCCGTCTTTGACAAGACCTAAATTTTCCATGTCCCTATGGACAGTCGTAAGCCAAGATAGTGACAGGTCTACAGTGACAGTGAAGAACATATTTTCACGATGTAACCATCGGAACGGCACATGATTTTCTGTACCGTCATATATATTATTTCAGTAGTATAGATCTCTCCTAAAGTGCTCACAAGCGACCGATCGTGACAAATGAGCGTTCGAATGAAAGAGAATAGACATTAGCAGTGACGAATTGCACTCTAATTTCATAAATATCTATAATTTTCTTAAAAAATTACATAGAAAAAAATGTACGAAGTGTGTGATTTACAGATACTGTTGCTATAGGAAAATATGCTGTATAATTGCTGTCCATTTCACATTTTGGCCGCTGTGACGCCTGTTTCATGTCATTTTAACATTCTGAGGTATTTCCTTTATCATTTTGCATGGATTTCAGAAACAGTAAATCAAAGGAATGAATACTCAAATCGAATAATTTCATAAATATCGAATAACCGGTGAGTGTTACAGCTATGCTGTCAATCAATGGACTAAGCACACACATTACATTAGCAGTGACGAATTGCATTCTATTTTCATAAATATCAATTTTTGTAAGAATTGTGCGATTTGCAAATACTGTTGATGATCCAATTTTCAGTGATTGCCTTCTTAAGTTAGGGAACGTAGAACTTTGAATCCTAACTGAAATGTAAATAGTGTTCTATAATCATAGGTTGGTTGGTTCTTAAGTTTAGGGGCTGCGACAACGCGATCATGTAGCCCCGTGTACTTTTGGTGTGTGTAGATTCTGTCTGATAACCGGTGTTAATTGTGATGACTGTATTAGTGTGCGTATCTGTTTTTTAATTTAAGTACTGCAACTTAGAATTTTTCAAATAGTTCCTACTTTTGCCGCCAAGCACCACCGTCAACGACTACTAGGCCAAGTTCAGAACTTAACTACTAGACGCCACCACAGTCGGCTCTCGGCAACGAACGTAGAAACCTAAGAGCGTTGTTTACATTCTTAACCTATCCAATTTAGCTTCACACAGGTGCAATTAGTGGAAGGTTCTTTAACAAGCCATAAAGCTAAGACATGGGACCGCCGGCTTTACTTCCCCTCCGAAGGAAGGCATACTGAGGGATTTTTAACGCTCATAAAAAATCCGAAGGCTTCGGCCGGGTTTGAACCCGCTATCTCGGGCATAGAAGCTCAGCATGCTACCGACTACGCCACCGAAGCCGCCTTCTATAATCATAAAATAAAAACATAACAACCTTTCTCCTTAAGTCTCTCATTATAAACCTATTGCGGAAAGTGTGGTTTATGAACATTGAAGATTTTTCGCACAGGTCCGCTAGTCTCAAACATGAATCTGAAAGTTTGTGTGTGATGGGTGCTACTTGTACCCGACCCCGGATCTGTACCGGTATTTGTTTCACAACTTGCCTCAAAGTGTGACACTACTAGCCCATTGCAGCATGCACATTTCCACAGTAAATCTTGCCTTTTGTCCCAACATGCATTCGTGCATCATACAAAACACCTGGAAATGGCCATTTGTTCCAGCCAGAAAAAAAGAAAAAAAAAAAAAATGTTCAAAATGCAGCAATTCTTCTAGGTTTGTGCCGTGTCTTGTGTGGGGTTTCGTCTAGGACACCAAGCTGGCTCATCAGCGGGCTGTTGGTGTCCCCACCCGGAGTAGCAAACTGCGCGCTATCTCCCTTTATATAAAGCGTTCCTGTGGCTCTTTACTGCGAGAACTAGGAGCTCAAGCAGCCATAACCTCCCTATGAAGGCTTTCACGGCCAGGCAAAACCCCACACAAGACACGGCAAAAACCTAGAAGAATTGCTGAGTTTTCATTCACTGGCCGTGAAAACCAATACAGTGGAACTTCGTTAGTACGTTTTTCAAGGGACTGAAAAATTTGGACGTAAAAAGCGGGAAAACGTACTAATGAAAAATGAACATTAAACCTCTTTAACTTGTTCCAGTGAGGGAAAAGTAAAAAAACGTGTTAATTGGAAGTACGTACTATCAAATAAACAATTTTAAACAACCTAGAGAATTATTGTATTACAGAACTAGTTTAAACAGCACAGAGCCGGTACCGTACTCTTAATTGAAGTACCGGTACTGTAATACAAGTTGAAATATTTAACTTTCTATAATTGATTTCGGCTTAAATAAAGGTTTTTCTTGATATTCTGTGGAAAAGAAGTGCCGTATTCTTTGTCGTGACCGATTGGATATAACCGAAGTCTTTTTGAGGTTAGACATGCTCGCGCGTGTACAGAAAAAAATCCTTGCGCTTAAGGTAAGGATTTCTGTCTACTTCTTCAAGAATTTTTATTTTCTCATCACTAGTTAACGATTTAACGACTTTCTTAGGCCTATCCATTATTTCAATACGACGCAACAAAATTATCACTTGATGCGTGAATCAGATCGTATTGAGTTTCAAGGTCCATACGGTAAAATTGTGGAATCGGACCATACCCAAACTGGTGTTCAGGAACGTGATGTAAACGCGTATTGTATTGAAAGCGATTCTGCGCGCTCTTGAGTTACATTTTTAAACTAATTAGGTCTACTCTCGTCTGTCGCCGAACTCTCTAATCGCTTATTTTACTTTCTGCCCATATTCTTTGTTACTGTTTGTGTTCCTGTCGTGGTTGATAAGCGTAGTTTGTTGCACGTGTTTTCAGCGTTAATGTATTTTTGTCTGTTTTACCTTTAATGTCTGGTGTATCCGTACGTAAATTGTGGCACGTTACATATCGCATTCGGGACAACATTCCGGCGTCTCTAAAAAGCTTTAAGCTTCAGTAGTTAAAAGGGACGTAAAACCAATAACATTTTATCATTATTAAACTGAACATAAACTTGTTAAAAACAAACAACATCAAAATCATCCGCGCATCCTTTTTACATGTTAACAAACCACCCTTAAAAGAAAAAGTCGGACGACAATTACGGGTCCTTTATATTTTACTGTTTAATACGAGTTAGCCAACATAACTGCAGGTTGGCCACCATAAATTATACAGCGTATTGAAATCGCGAACTGAAACTGCTCATGTAAATGGGCATCGTACCGAAAACATAATAATAATAATGTTATTGGTTTTACGTCCCTTTTAACAACTGCGGCTTTTAGAGACGCCGGGGTGCCGGAATTTTGCCCCGAAGGGGATCTTTAATGTGCCAATAAATCTACGGACACGGCTCCCTCGCATTTGCGCACCCTCAAATGCCAGCTGACTGCGCCAGGATACGAACCTGCTACCTCGGGCCCAGCAAGCGAGAACGTTACCCCTGAGCCACGTACTGAAAACAGGATTGTATTCAAATCGATTCGAGTTCGCCATGTAAACGCACTAACTAACTGCCGTAGACACTTGAGGCCGGACAGAACAGATGTGCAACATTGTCGGCGCGTGCTTTTAATACTGCCGCTATACCCGTTACATTGTTCTGTGATCCGTTATGTCGCAACCCTCGCCCACTTGTTGGCCAGGAATGTTATCTCAAAGCGGCCGGGCTCCCATTCCACTAGGGGTGGACAAAGAATGCTTTCAGGGCTGACGAAAATGCGATGCGCTGCAAAATACGCAACGTGACCTTGTTTAAAGAAACAAGTCTCTGTCTTGCGTTCTGTGTGTACGGGTGGTATAACTCACGAAAATTTGATCGTCGTAAGCGGGAATAGAAAACGTATTAAGGGGATATATCAACATGTATTTAGCAGCAATGGGACTGGGGCTTGAGAAAATCATCGCGTTAAACGGGAAAACGTCGTAACCGAGAACGTGCTAACGAGATTCCACTGTATACCATCCATTGTTCAAGATTATAGTATCAGAATGATCATGTAACATAATTAAGTCTGCACTTTCCCTAACTCTACTATTACTTCACTTTCATGGCAACACATACATTCATTATCGGTGGAAATAGACTATTAACATAAACTACAGTCACACAATTCTAAATTGGACTTTCTTCCCCCTGCTTCAAATTAGGAAATTAAATAAAAGAACATTCATGCTACTTACCTTGCAGATGTTTCTGGGGATCCATGTTGGAAATAAATCAAAACTCCAGAGCTGTACAATACTGAAAAATAAAGAAAAACCATAAAATATTATCAGCTCAACATTTGGAATAACTATAGATATTCTAATAATTAATTTGGATTATAGTATACTGTATGGAATCAAGAGATAGAGAAATATGGAATGAAAATAAGTGTGGAGAAGAGTAAGACTGTAGTGATGACAAGAAACAAGAGAGAAGGAAGACAGAATATTGAAGTCAATGGAAATCCATTGGAAATGGTAAAAAGCTTTAAGTATTTGGGGAGCATACTCACAGAAGATTGTACAATAAATGAAGAAATTGGAAAGAGAATCCAACAAGCTAATGGGTTTAGTATGGAACCAGGAAGTCCCAGAGAAATGCAAGAAAGTTCTATCCTCAATGTATTACACACCAATTTTGACATATGCAGCAGGAACTTGGAGCACAACAAAACGCGATGAAAGCCGTATCCAAGCAGCCGAGATGAAGTTCCTTAGGGGAATAATTGGGAAGACACGGAGGGATAAAATCAGAAATGTGGGCATTAGGGAGAGATGTGGGTTCCCAAAACTTCAAGACAAGATAGAAACCAGTAAGCTGAAGTGGTAAAGACATATGATGAGAATGGAAGAATATAGAGTAGCCTGCCAAAAAGAATATTTCTGGAGAAAATACCAGGAAGAAGACCACGAGGAAGGCCCAGAAAGAGGTGGATACATACGGTGAAGGAAAGCATAGAGAAAAGAGGAGTAAAAGAAAAAGAAGTATTAAAAGAAGGAAATGAATGGTGGAGGGATAAACAACTGTGGAAGTCCTTGATTCGCAACCAGACCCAGGGAACTGGAAACGGGAAATGAAGAAGAAGTTATAAAATATAATCATAAAAATAATATTTATATTCCATACTGAATGCAGCAAGCAATATTGGACCAAGCTGGGTGCACTTGGTTTAGTTCAAGAAAAGATCACATAGAAACAATGAAGACACAAGAGGGTGAATTGAGCAGAAAGCAGCAGATAGGTAATAATATCGTATGGCCTCGGGTGCCTGGTGCAAGCTTTGTAATTTGACACCCAGAGGGTAGCTTGCATGTCGAATTTCGTTGTTCCTTGAATCACTATGAAAGTCAAGGAGGTTAGATAATAGATATCTAAGCTCCTTGAACACTATAGCGCTTTCTAGTAGAGAAATGAGGAACTTTGTGTTGGTGGAAACTCCCGAGATTAATTTTGCCATTATGAACTCTGCCTACTGAATTCAAATGGGTTCTTTGACATGCCAACATCGTATGACATGCGTATCGTATTTTTGCCGCCTTTCAAAAATCACTTACCACGGCCAGGGGCGAACCTGCAATCTTGGGGTTAGTAGACCGACACGCTATACACTCACCCACCGTGGCAAGCTAGCAGATATGTTACATACTAAGACACCCAGGAATAGCAAAGTTAGTTATGGAAGGAAGGGTCGAGTACAAGTACTATAAGGGTAGACCAAGGTTAGAAACAGTTTGTCTCAGATGTAAGGTGTAGTAGGTATGTAGAGATGAAACGATTAGCTCAGGACAGAGAGACATGGAGTGCTGCATCAAACCAGTCAAAAGACTGGACTCAAAACACACAGTGTAAAGGATCGGATGATCAACGCTTGGCGATCAAAACTAGTCATCCAAGTGTAGTAATTAATCTAGTGTGATTTTTTTTTTTTTTTTAGGATTTGGGAATAACACCCTTACAATTTGTGTACAATCCTGTTGACCAAATGAAAAGTATTTAAATTTCATTTAATAAGGTAACACTGAAATTGGCTTCCAACAACTTTATTTCTTTGCTAAGTGTCCCGGGCAAAGTATACTCGGGCATTGTAGATAGGAGAGTTTGATCATCATCCCAGCATAAGATCGCTGAAAACCAATGTGGTTTTAGAATACAACAAGAATGACAGATCACATGCACCAATCTACTGAGGAATGCTACGAGCAGAATGGATAGTTGTGTTTGTGATTTGTAGATCTAGAGAAGGGAGTATCAAGGGAAAAAATGCTGAGCATCCTGAGGGATTATGGTATTGAAGTAAAGCAGCAACAGGCATTCAACAAGTAGTTCCGTGAAGAACTATACAGCCTATTTTCATATATCCTGCTCATGTTAATTGCCTCTATCAACATACAAAATTTCAGTTTAATTGCTGTAACAGATTCGTAGATATTGAGAACCGTCTAAATATTTCAGATGGTCGCCAGGTTGGATTTTTATTTTTGTACTATTACATTAAGATTATTGTGTACGTGTGGTATTCAAACTTCAATCGCATGTTTAGAACACAAGAAGTAAAAACGAGATTTTAAAATTACGCACAGCAGCCATCTTGTGATTATGCAAACAATTGAAATAAATTAGATGCCAGTGGATCAACATTTGTAAAAGCATTTAACGTGCAACGTTTCACGGCACTCGGATAGTTAATTCGCGAGAAACGTCCATTTAAATATTTATACTTCGCGTCGCCGCCATGTTGGATTTGTGGTCTCCAGGTTACTGAGAGTCCCCAGGTTACTGAGAGTCCTATAGGTGAACATATGTTCATAGTCTCTATGAACATTAAAAAAAATCAGTTTGGTTGCTGTAAAAGATTCATAGATATTGAGAACCGTCTAAATATTTCGGAAGCTCGCCATTTAGGATTGTTATATGTATAGGCCATAGAGTTATGTACCATTCAAGGACAATTATTGCCTAGGTTCAATATTCAAACCTTCACTTCGATCGCATGATTACGACACAAGAAATTAAAACTTAATTTTAAAATTTCGCACATCCTCCATCTTGAGGTTATGTAAACAATTGAATTAAATTAGATGGCAGTGCATTATAATCTGCAAAATCATTTACTGTACCACATTTCACTGCGCTCAGAGAGTTAAATCACGAGAAAAGTCTATTAAAATATTTTAAATTCGCTTGGTCGCCATGTTCGTTTTGTACTTTACAGGTTTATGAAATATACATAGGTAAACTTGTATCTGTACCCTTTATCACCGTACAAACTTTCAGGGTGATATCTGTAATAGTTTCGGAGATATAGAATGTCGGTGAAATATTTCGCCATTTTGAAGTTATGTAAACAATTGAACTAAATTAGACTCCAGTGCATTACAATGTGTATAAACAGTTGCTGTACCAAGTTTCATTACATTTGGATAGTTAAATCGCGAGAAAAGTCTATTTAAAAGTCTCAACTTCGCTTAGCCGCCATGTTGGTTTTGTAGTCACCAGGTTTTTGAAAGTCTCATAGCTGAACGTCTAGTAGTGCCCTTTATCACCGTACACAATTTCAGGGCGATATCGGTAATAGTTTCGGAGATATTGAATGCTAGTGAAATATTTCGCACAGCCGCCATGTTGGATCGGTGAGACGTAACAAAATTTGAAGCGCACGGTCGAGGTCGCCGGGAATAGTGCTATGAACTTACCGAGTTTCATTGAAATCGCTCCAGCCGTTTAGATTTTATTAGGGACACACACACACACACCTCCCTCACACACACACACCGACAAAAGGTTATCTCATAAGCCTATTTTTTCAAAATTGAAAATAGGCTAAAAATACGGTATCTATTTTTATAATCAAGCTGTAGTGAGAATGGATGGTATGATGAGTTCTTTTCTATTTAAATTCAATTATTCTCATTGCATATTATGTATGGAAAATGAATACTAAGCATTGTCATATTGGCAGCCTTAAATAAAAATAAAGGATACACTATTACAAAAGTTTGGTGCTTTTCAGTCGGTCAACACGAATGTACCCAAAAAAGCTGGGCTATGCCCTAATCCTGAAATAAATTACATGAGATTAATAAATACACTAGGATGACCAGTTTCGATCGTCAAGCGATCATCATCAGATCCATTACACTTAGGCTATAACATCTATGTTTGAGAATACAGGTAAAAATATTTACAATTTGTACAATTATTTAGTTGCAGTATTGGTAATGCAACTGTCAGTGTATGCTAAATGCAGTATATCTAATGTTAGGTGAAATGCTAAAATGGTGATAGAAATCTGAAGTTTGTCTGTTTGGGGTGATTATATGGTTGTAAAAAATCAACTATGGTTATACTGTAATAATACAGGCTGATACTTATCCGGTTGTCTTCCTGGCTGGAGCTTTGAGCAGGTTCGTGTTCACTCTAGCACCAGTTGTGGTCGACTGAACCCGGGTGTTAACTGAACGAAACTGGTTTTCCTTTCTCCCCCCTTTGTTCCTATGTGCTTTCTGAGGTCAGTGCAATGTTTATTTGTGAGACGTTGCCAAATCTAGATAAGAATGTATGTTATTGAATACAGGAAGATCTACAACTATTAAAGACCGTGGAACTGTCTTCGCCACGTGTGGACTAAAAAGCCATTCAAACTAAGCGTTGCCCGGTCTACTGAAGACGTCCCGGCACCTTTAATACTGCCGCGCATACCGGCCTAGGTTTATTGCAGAAAAAAGTACATAGTACACCTGATCCAGATAACATTTATCCCACAAAGATACACTATTAATAAATAATAAATTCATCACTACTGTTCATTTTATATATGGGCCAATTGGGGTCTCAAAAACAAAGGTGATGTCCCGACCTGACCTGACCCATGCATTCGATGCAGACTATTGTAGCCTATCAGCCCGAGGGCCTTGAGTGCTCTATCCAATGAATTCCTAGGGAAGAAAGTCAAGAAAATTGCATACCAGATAGGAGGAACTAAATTGGAGCAGGTGGACCATTTCAAGTACTTGGGCTGTGTATTCTCTCAGGATGGGAGTATAATGAAAGAGATAGAGTCGGTGTGCAGAATAGCTAATACGGTGAGTTCTCTGTGGTAACACTGAATGAAACATCACATCTAAAATACAGAAATTAGTCAAACTACCTTTTCTAATGATGAAAAAGAAATCAGGAAATGATGTACTGTAGTAATAAATGTTCACTCCTACACAGTCCATAACCCACCCCACAATCCCTCATTTAAATCACAACTTATATATTAAAATTTCAGCTGTTTCTGCCATTGTGCCATGAATTATGGGACTAGGCTAATCGCCTCCATTATGGTCCGTATTGACTTAGTAAACAGGAGTTTAGTGCTTTTCAGTCGGTCAACACGAATATGGCTTCAAACACCACAATTGACTTAGTAATTTTAATTAAAAACACTTGAGTGATCCGCCTTTTCAATACAATACACGGACTACTCAAGTGTTTTCAATTTTTTTTAAATACAACATTGTCAACCCCACGCTTACGGTACTACTCTGTATATAAGCGGTACTGTAAAAGTGCCCAGTTAACTTGATAATGCGTCAAGTTGCAATCACAGTTCACCATGAATTATGAAAGTTGCCTGCGCTAATTAAGTTAGTGGTTTTTTTTTCTCTTAATAAATGTATTGAGTTTTGTGGGTTTTTTTCCACTGCTGTAATTAGTCTTTTTTGCAATAGCAAAATTTGTTAAATCCAGACCAATGGCATCTGTCTAGACCAAGGTAGCCCGGCCCTCACACCCCTGGTTTTTGTCACACACAGTGGGGTTATTATTTTTTTATTTTAATGTGCCATATGCAAAATAAATAAATAATACATTAAATTATCACAACATAGCTTGACACGGTGGGTGAGTGGAGAGCGTGTCGGTCTACTAACCCCAAGATTGCAGGTTCGCGGCCATGGTAAGTGATTTTTGAAAGGCGGAAAAAATACGATACGCATGTCATACGATGTTGGCATGTCAAAGAACCCATTTGAATTCAGTAGGCCGTGTTCATAATGGCAAAATTAATCTCGGGAGTTTCCGCCAACACAAAGTTCCTCATTTCTCTACTAGAAAGCGCTATAGTGTTCAAGGAGTTAAGATATCTAACATCTAACCTCCTAGACTTTCATAGTCAAGGAACAACTAAATTCGACATGCAAGCTACCCTCTGAGTGTCAAATAACAAATCTTGCACCCGGCACCCGAGCCCCATACGATATTATTATTATCACAACATGAAATTTGATAAAAATTCCAGCTATTTAAGTACAAATATCTACATAACCCTATACACAAATAATAATAATAAAGAAACCCATACAGGCAGTAATGCTTACTACTGAAGAGAGGGCTTTTTTTGGTGGAATACTGTACGTTTTTCGCGAAGGCAATCGGGTTACAGAAAATGTCATCATCAATCAGCTTATCTGCCTGATGGCAGGTAGCCTCATGGTAGGTCTCTCCACTTTATCCGGTCTTCAACAGCAAGTTTCATCAGTTCATACGATTTATCAATCTTGATGGAATCGAGCATCTGAAACCTCCTTCTTTCTCTTCGGATTTTCCCTTGGACTGTCCCTTCTAATGCACTTTTCACCAAACCATCTCCTCTTAGGCAGTGTCCAATCCAATTCATTTTTCTTTTCCTTATCTGCTTTAGCATCATCCTTTCTTCTACTTTCTTTAATACTTCCTCATTTCTCACTTCGTCCTTCCAACTTATTCTCTCCATAGCCACATTTCGAAAACCTCTCTTCTTCTTTCCTAACCGTCCAAGTTTCCGCACCATACATTGCTACACTCCAAACAAAACATTTCAACAACCTTTTCCTTAGGCTTACTTTCATTGCTCCACCAAATAATTTTCTTTTCTTACAGAAGGCTTCTTTTGCTATTGCAATCCTTGTTTTTATTTCTTTAGTGCATAAGGTAAATGTACCAATAGATGACACCCTTGCCTGGCAACACCAATAGGTGACACTCAGTCTGAATTTTGCAATACTAAGGAATTTCCACATTCCCAGAGGGTTGTGCAAGAACTGGCAACATTGGTGACCCTTACTTGACTCCCTGAGCTCATGCCTAGGGTCAGTGATGTCTTTGAATTCATGTGAAACAGATCTTTGTAAGACTTGTGAATGTATGAAGCAATATTTCCCTTCTTCTAGACACATTCCTTAAGAGGTAAGATGAAAGTTTATTGTCTTCTATAAATCGTTTTATGTAGGAAGGTGATGTTTATTACTATATCAAGGGTTGCAGGGTTCTAGGCTCTGTTTATTTGCTTTGGTTGAAAAGATTAATCTTAAATTGTATATGTAATTATGTTTGTCATCTAATGGTCTTATTGAACGCTATTGGCCCAATGGCTGACAGGGGTGTCAGGCATTGGAATTTGTTCTACATTGGAGTTGGCAATGTTAAAAGTATTGTTTTTAAAATAGATGGTAAACTATGTTAATTTCATTATGATTTGACTTCGGGAACCATTAGTTGACAGGGGGTGTCAGCCATTGGTGTCCAATGTGTCAGGCATTGGCTCATTGATTCTTTCTACAATTTCTTTTCTCTTTTCTTTTATCCCTAGATTCAAAATGTCAAAAAAGATTTTAAATTATTCACAAGAGACCATGGCTGCTGCCATAGATGAAGTGAGAAATGGGAGTTCTGTAATGGCAGCTGCCAAGAAATTTGGAGTTCCTAGGGTGACATTATTGTACAAAGTCAATGGGAAACTGCCTGTGGGGAAGAAAATGGGCCCAGCTACTCTTTTCACTGGTGAACAGGAAAAAATCTTGACTGAGTGGGTGATAACCATGGCAAAAGCTGGTTTTCCTGTTACAAAGAATATGTTCATGATTAGTGTTGCTAAGCTGTCAATGGAGTTGGACTTGGAGAAACCTCCTGGAGAAAAATGGTACAAACTTTTTAGAGGCAGGAATATTGCCATTAGTGACAGAATTTATCAAACCCTTACACGGTCTAGGGCTAACGTCACTAAGGAGAAGCTCATAAAATGGTTTGAAGAGGTTGGACTGTATATGCAAGAGAAGGGTCTGATGGATGTACTGAAAGATGAATCACGAGTTTTTAATGCTGATGAGTCTGCATTTTACTTGAATCTGAGAGGGGGCAAAGTACTTGCTGAAAGAGGGAGCAGGACAGTGTACCTATCTGGAGCAAATGATGAAAAGGAGAATGTCACAGTGCTCATGACAGCAAATGCAGCTGGCCAGATAGCACCACCTATGGTTGTTTATAGGTACAAAAGGATACCAATGCACATTGCTGAGGCATTCCCAGAAGAATGGGCTATAGGTAGATCAGAAAATGGATGGATGACTCATGAACTCTTCTATGAGTATATAGTAAATATCTTCTACCCATGGCTGAAGAAACAGAATATTGCATTGCCTGTGGTGTTCTTCCTTGATGGTCACTCCTCGCATATATCTCTTCATCTGTCCCAGTTCTGTGTTGAGCATGGCATCGAGCTAGTTGCTCTATATCCTAATGCAACACACATTCTGCAGCCCATGGATGTGGCAGTTTTCCACACTTTAAAAGCAGAATGGAGAAAACAAGTGCAGCAGTGGAGGATGTCGAACTTGGGTGAAGAAATGAAGAAAAAGGACTTTCCTCCACTACTGCAAGAAGTTATTGGCAAACTTTCACCATCCATCTTTGAAAATGGATTCAGAAAGTGTGGATTAGTGCCCTGGAATCCTCAAGCTGTGTGTTTAGAACCTGACCAGCCAATGCCTCCAACGCCCAGAACTAACCCCGCGAGAGTCAAGGATTTTTTATCTTATCTAGAGCATGAGATTGGGCAGCAGAAACTCCTGATATTCAGGAATAATAAAGGAGAATGGAGTGGAAACAAAGAAGATTTGTCCTTGTACAACATATGGAAGAGTAACAAAGACAAGTTGGAAGAGCAGCAGGTAAACTATGCATTTCAATTGAAGTTATTTAAAAGTTGGAATGATAAAGTATATTAACTTAGTGTGATAAGAATTTTACTTTAAATTTTCAGATAGAGGTACAGAGAGGGCTGCATACTAGACCACCAATCCCAAGTCTACAACCAACAATGGAATTAGTACCTTCAACATCAGATGCTAATGAACCAGAAGAGATGCTGCATGTAGAGCCAAGACCTTCAACATCTCTTGATGAGCAAGAGCCAAGACCTTCAACATCTGTTGATGGGCCAGAGGAGATGGTGTCAGCCGAGCCAGATTCGTCATTAAATGTTCCTGAACGGCTAGTTTTGAGTCTAGAGTTATCAACCCCTCAAAAAGCCATGGAAATAGAAGTAACTTCTGGTACAAGTAAATGCCATATCCCTTCACCATTCAAGAAAACCTTATTTTGGCCAGGTGAATCTGCAGTGACACCTAAACGAATGAAAAAGGAAAAAATCCCTGCTGTCCTCACTTCACCCCAAATGATGGCTTACTATAAAAAGAAAGAAGAAGGAAAACAGAAGAAATACGACCAGCAAGTCGAGAAAAAGAAAAAGAGGGAAGAAACTAAGAAGGCTTTAGAGGAAAAGAAAAGAGCCAGGGCAGACAAAAAGAAAGCCAAGAACCAAGAGAAACAGAAGAAACAACAGAAAGAAAATGAAGAGACTGATTCCACATCGAATTGTAGTTCAGTTAGTTTCAGAGAGACGGATGATTCAGACTGGCATGAGGATAGTGACGATTTGTCTTGCCAGCCAGTGACACTAGAGGGACTCAAAGAAGGAGACTTTGTGTTGTGTGAGTTCAAAGGTGGCAGAAGAAATCAAACAAAATTTGTGTACCTTTGTATTGTGCAAGAGAAAGATGAGGCAGAGATCCAGGTCATGGGTCTAAAATCTCAGGACGAAAGAAATATGGAATTCACAGTGAATGAAAATGACATTTCATCGATTTCAATCAAACAGGTGCTTGGAAGACTAGATCTGCCTAAAATATCTAGCAAGGGAGAACGAATTAGATACATTTTTGAAAAGTCTGTTCCAGTGAGAGAAATGTGATTTCATTGTTCGTGTGGATAGAATTTTTAAAACTATGAAGACTAATTTAATCGCCTTTTTAACTTTAAAGTCTAATTTCATTTATTTTTTTTAGTTTTTTTTTTACTAACAACTTGTTTTCCTTGACTAACATAATTAGAAATGTTCTTCCTTGTAGAATTGATCTAGATTAAATGTTTTTGTGTGTTTTAAAATATGTCATCTATTGGGCTAAGAAGTATGTCATCTATTGGAACTCATGACTTAAGGGGTGTCACCTATAGGGACTAATGCTGAACATGAGGATGCATTTAATTATCAATAGTCGAATGAAGAAAATGGAAAACTGAACCCATATTCCTGCAGGGGATAGTCCAGAGCATTTAAGGAAGTTTCTTGTTCAATAAAATAGCATTACGAGTAAACACAGTTCTCATTTTGCCATTATTTTCTCTTAACGGTGTCATCTATTATCATTTCTTGTGTAATCCAACTTCCTAGGTATTTAAAACTATCTACTTGTTCAATTTCATCTTTAATTTTATTGTAATTTTTTCACCTTTTCCACCCATGACCATACATTTTGTGTTTTCTAATTTATTTTCACCCCATATATTTTACAAATTTTATCTAGGTCTTTCAACATTTGTGTTGCTTGTCTTTCACCCTCACCCATAACCACTATATCATCTGCAAAACGAATACACTCAAATCTTTTACCTCCAAAGCATACACCTCTTTTTCCATCAAAACATTCTTTAATAATTTCTTCTAAATATACAGGGTGTATCCTAATTATACCGGAAAAAAAAAAATCAGGGACGCTCTGCGTGTTATGTAAAAGATGATGCCGCAATCGGATTGGCGGAGAAAATTTTTTCCCTCCGAGAAAATGAGGTTACTTTGTTACTTCCGGGCGCGCGATTCAAATCAAATCTACGAACTCGCCGTATTTGCTGAGCCAGGCCACTGCTGTGCTTCAAGCAAGGGAAGGGAGTGTGATAGAAGGAGACAGAGATATGCTGGCGGGCATGCGGCAGGCCGAGGTAATCGAGGAAACTTAAATATTAAATAGAATAGGTGATAAACAACATCCTTGTCTCACTCCTTTCCCCAGTCCTATTTCTTCGCCAATTTCAGGCACGGTTTCCTAATTCAAATTCCGGGATACCGTTCGGCATTTGATAAGTAAATTTCGTGTGACCGGCTCACAATCTAATCCAAAAACGATTGATGAACTTAAAGTGAATATCATTAATTACGTGCAGTCCATTACGTAAGAAACTTTAGTGAGAGCCTTCGACAATATGTGTAGACATGTTGAAGTCCTCGAACACAAGGACAACACTTTCAGCATCTGTTATGAATGGCTGTGCTGCTAACGTAACTACTGACACTACCTCTCGCAGCATGAAGCCGCTGTGGAGAACATTCCCTGGCGGCCACACTATTTATATTACATAAGATTGTAAAAAATGTGTATAACGTGTCAATTATTTGTTGAGTCTTCAGTCTTTGGACTGGTTTGATGCAGCTCTCCATGCCTCCCTGTCCTGAGCTAATCGTTTCATCTCTGCATAGCTACCACACCCTACATCCGAGGCTATCTGTTTAACATATTCTAACCATGGTCTACCCCTACAGTTCTTGTCCTCGACCCTCCCTTCCATAACTAAGCTTGCTATTCCTGGGTGTCTTAATATGTGTCCTCTCTCTCTTTTGAAAAATTCTAAGTTGCAGTACTTAAATTTAAAAAAAAACAGATAACACACACTAATACAGTCATCACAATTAACACCGGTTATCAGACAGATTCTACACACACCCAAAGTACACGGGGCTACATGACCGTGTTGTCGCAGCCCCTAAACTTAAGAACCAACCATCTCTCCTCTCCCACTCGTCTTAATACCTCTTCGTTTGTAACCCTACCAACCCATCTTATCTTATCTTCATCATTCTCCTGTAACACCACATTTCAAACGCTTCAATTCTCCTCTTTTCTGCTGCACCAATAGTCCAAGTTTCACTTCCATAGAGTGCGACGTTCGAGACAAAGGTTTTCAAAAATGTCTTCCTAATACCTAAATCTATATTCGATGTCAACAGATTCCTTTTCTGTAGAAATGCTTTCCTTGCCTGAGCCAATCTACTTTTTATATCCTCTTTGCTTCATCCATCACTGGTTATTTTGCTTTCTAAGTAATAGAAGTCTCCTACTTCCTTTAGTTTCTCCCCTACTAATTTGACGTCCATACAGGTTTCCGATTTATTGCGGCTGCATTCCAATATTTTTGTTTTACATTTATTAATTTTCATCATGAATTCTTTCCTCAGCACGGAGTCCATACCATTCAAAAACCCATTCAAAGCCTGAGGCGCCTCGGCCAAGATGACGATGTCATCAGCAAATCTCAGAGTTGAAATTATTTCTCCTTGAATCTTCACTCCCACTTTAAATTTCTCTCTAATTTCCTTCATTGCTTGTTCAATGTAAAGATTGAAAAGTATGGGTGATAAGTTGCAGCCTTGCCTCACATCTTTCTGAATAGCAGCTTCTCTCTAATGTCCATCAGCTCGAATGACTGCTGTCTGGTTTCTGTACAGATTGTAGATCACCCTCCTATCCCTGTAATTTATTCCAATCATTTTCAGACAGTATATTACACTTCTATGGTTGTTGCATTATTATTATTATTATTAATGTGGATGAAGTATGTTTCCTGTTGTCTATTGAATTGTTATTATGGGTAATCTCAGTATTGAAATTTTCTGCCTACCGTATTTCATTATTAATGTTCTAAATCAACAGTTCCTATTTAGACTATTGGCCTAATTGTATTGCAATGTCTCGCGTGGTGAATAAACAGTTAAAAAATACACAAATGCACTGGAAGTAATGGAGTAATACAAATATTAAAATTCATGTAGCATACAGCGTCCGTTGCGGTAGTGTTTAATTAGAGTGGTGAATTTTGTACCCTACATGTTGGCAATTAGTGACATCAATGTGTGCGCTTTAGTGACAGTTGAACAAACCACATGCGGTGCCGAACATGGCTGCCGTTGTTAAATGAGCAATAAATAAAAACACATATTTATGTAAATTAGCAGATCCAGTGCAGTCGGTCAGAAGTGACTGAGGATAGTAATTTAAATCGTTAGTGTCCCCCCAGAAGATGAAATAAGGTATGAAAATCATGTTATCGAAACGAATGTGAAAAAGAGCGACGTTGCATTCAGAATTAATGACAAAACACTCCCTACAGCCCTCAGTATTTAGCCCAACTTTGCTCTATGGATGCAAGAGCTGGATGGATATCTCATACATAAGGTGGTCATCATCATCTTGCACAGTTTCCAGCCACTGGCCAGGTCTGTTTGGAACACAAGCCTCTCCAATATCTTCTGTCTTTCCACCTTCTGTCAGCCACCACCCTTGTCAAGTCTTCTCCTCTCTTCTTCACGCTTTCTTCCACCCCCTTCAGCCACCCGTCTCTCGGTCTCTTTCCTTCCCACTTCGTCTCGTGTATCCTACTGGGTATCCTCCTCTCCTCCATTCGTTTTACATGTCCATACCATTTAAGTGTAGATTTCTCTATACCATCCTGTAATGGCTCCTCCTTCATTAATTCTCTGGTCCTCTCATTTCTTTTTATTTTTGTAGCTCCAATACTGCTTCTCAAGAACCTCATTTCACTGGCCTGTATTTTGCTCTTCTCCCTTCCTTTCATAACCCAGGTCTCCGAGGCATATGTCAGGATAGGGACATAGTACGTCCAATATATGATCTTTTTGCTGTTCTGAGGGACATCCTTGCTCCATAAGATGCTTCTCACACTCCTCCGGAATGCTTCTGCCTGTCTCCCCCGCTCATTTATTTCTCTATCGTTTCTTCCATTATCTTGTATCATGCTTCCCAGATACTTGAAACGCGCCACTTTCTTCAGCTGTTCCCCACCAATTGTTATTCCCGTTGTGGTTCTTTCCTTCTTCCTTGTTGTGATCACCATCTCACTCTTATTTATGCTAAATTTCATCCCATATCCTTGTATCATTCCTTCTCACACGTCCATTTGTTCCTGTACCTCCTCCTCCTTGTTTCCCCAAATCATCAAATCATCTGCAAACACCATTGATAAGAAGGTAGTTGGGACAAATAGATGGAAGCAATGGCAGGAGGGTAGCCTACTGGTATACTCTGTACGCTTGGAGAAAGGGATTGACATTTGGCCGGAAATTCCACGTCAGTCATCACTCCTCTGCTTCTTGACCAATCCATGTTCGCATAGTTGATGTCATAATACTTTTCGTTGCAATATTTCAGCCCACGTGCTTCAGTGCCTGGTCAGCTGTATCTCTGGCTTGTACAGTTTGGCAACTTCCTTCTCAGATCACATGGCAAGACAAGAACTAAATACCTCCGGGCAAGAAGGTTGTAACATGCAAAAAGTAAATTTCTCAGGAAACAAAAAAGTTATACTGCTAGCAGAATTACATTTTTAAACTCAACCTACCGGTATGTGTTTCATTGCATGGCATATCACATGTCTAACAATACCTTACACTGACAATGCTACATTTCGTAAAGAATTAAGAAAGCAATTATTTTCCCTGCAAAAAGGTTGTAACTCATGGACAACTTGTGGGTAACAACCTTTTGATAGTTTTATATAGGTACTGTAATTCAATATTATAGTTCCTGTAACAAACTGTTACAACATCAATACCCTAATAATGAAACAAAATACTAATAATGTATCTTTATTCCGTTACAGGAGTAGGCTACTGTGGTAACGTAAAGCTTAAGTCATACAACCTTTATGCACCCACCTCTTCACATGGTACTTTCCCTGGTTTCGGTGTACCGTATTTACTCGAATACGACCCGCCCTCGAATAAGACCCGCGCCCTGATTTTGAAGAACAAAATTTAAAAAAAAAAAAAAACTCAAAATTATGTACAATCTTAACTAAATAAACAGAATAGCATTTATCCAAAATAGTTTCCAACAGTATTGAAGTCGTCCTAAAATAACACACATCAAACGATTAAAAATACAAATAAAAGTACACAAACACTTCATTCATCGTCATCAGAAGTACCAACTTCGGAACTTTTATCACCATCCCACTAAATGTCGTCATCACTGACATCCATAGCATTCGAAATACTACATTTCTTGAAGCTCTTCCGTATGAGATCTCCCGAGATACGACTCCATGCCGTCAAAATGCACGAACATAGCAGCTGAACTTCCGGGCTCTGATTACGACCAGTTGGAGTCAGTGTGTGCTTATCGGCCGCCATCTGCTCCGTATACAGCCGTTTCAAGGCTGCTTTGAACTGGCGGTTCACGCAAACATCCAGTGGTTGTAGCATAGACATCATCCCGCTCAATCACGAATACATGACTCGTCAATATCATATTTCCTACCAGGCACGATTTCCAATAACTTCAGCTTCTCACTCACATTAAACGACCGCAAACCCTTCGTACAACTCATGTTTACACTCGAAAACGTGCGCAACACGTGCGCGAGACTATGACGCCGCCTGCTTACAGTAAAACAAAGTGATAGCCGGAAGAAGGCTAGCACCATCTAGCGGATACTCGCAACACCCGATATCGCGCGTGGCGGGCAATTTAAATCTTTAAAATCAGGATGACTCAAATAAGACCCGCACCCCAATTTTTCACTTCCGATTTTGTTTAAAAATGTGCGGGTGGTATTGGAGTATATACGGTATTTCTGTGTCCTATATATGGTTGTCCTGTATTCTTTCTATGTTTTCTCACGTTTCTTGACCACTCCCTTAAGTTTACTTTACGTTTTCTTCCTTTATTTCTACCATTTAAGAACTTCAGACTTACAGTCATGCTTCCTTGGTCAGCCATTGTTACAACCTTCTTGCTCCCGGCCTACACTTTATCATTAAAAATATAACGGAAATATGTCAGGTTTGCCAACTTTAACCTGCCAGACGCAACTCTAGCCTCGATTACAACCTTTTTGCATTGAAACCTGACTTTGCAACTAAGCGTGGGTTACAACCTTCTTGCCTGGAGGTATTCAACTGTCAATCGCATTCTTCCAGCTTTACAGAGTTCAATGAAGAGATAGAGGCCAAGTAAGAAATAAACAATTTAGATGAGGGAGTTCAATGAGCCAACACAGGTGGTGGGTCCATGTGATGAGAATGGGACAGGAGACACTACCCAAGATGATATGAGCTTGGTCCGAGAGGGTAAAATAAGCTGAGGTAGACCTAGGAGATGCTGGCTAGGTTCACTGTTTAACTATTTCAAAATGACTGGTGTAAAAACAGAGAAGACTGCACTGCTAACTGCTAGTAGGGGATCATGGAGGCAACTTGTTTGCAAACAGAGGCTTGCAGACTAAACTGGATGCTGAAAGGCAATAGTCTCCAATGAGAATGAATGAATGAATGATAACCGTTTCATATCCACTGTTTCTTTAGTTGAGGAGTCTAGTATCAAAACCGGCCGAGTCACAAAATTTACGAAACTGAGAGAAGGTTATCAATTTGAACTAGAAGTAGCCTATGGCACTATCAGGTGAATCAAGAATATGCTTTAAATTCGTCCATGTCTTCATGTTACGGACAGAGGCGGTTCTAGCCCTGGGCCAGGGGGGGGGGGGGGGGGGGGGGGGGCTCCCCCAGTTTTAGTGAAATAATTATTTTAAAATTCCTTGGTTACTAAATAAATTGATAATTTACAGATATAATTTATCTGATATAAAACAAACTAATGCATTTAATTAAGTTAATTTTTCTTTCAATTTCAAAATTTATTTATTTTATTATATGTAATTTAAACACACAATTGAAATCGTGTATAAATATAATATTTGTAAAATGCAAGCCTCCGTGGCTTAGGCGGCAGCACGCCGGCCTCTCACCCCTGGGTCCGTGGTTCAAATCCCGGTCACTCCATGTGAGATATGTGCTGGACGAAACGGAGGCAGACAGGTTTTTCTCCGGGTACTCCGGTTTTCCCTGTCAAAATTTCATTCCAGCAACACTCTCTACTATCATTTCATTTCATCTGTCATTCATTTAATCATTGCCCCAGAGGAGTGCGTCAGGCCTCGGCAGCTGGCACAGTTCATATTCTCGCCGCTAGATAGGGGCTTCATTCATTCCATTCCTGACCCGGTCGGAGACTGGAAGCAGGCTGTGGATTTTCATTTCATTTGTAAAATGCGTAGTGCATACACCAAGAGAATTAAACTCTTTTCCCAACTTTATGACATGCAAGTTCAGAAGTTTCCAATGTAGAGAAACCTCCATGCGATACAAGTGCATCGATATCTCCCCAACTCGGTGACAAAAATGTGAGTGCAACTGTTTCTAATATAGACGAACCAGTACCATTTTATATCAGTGCATCGATCTATGATGGTCCATGCCAACCTCGTAAATCAGTTTATAAACAAACATTACTATACAATAAGAACAGAAGTTTTAACAGTAAATGGTTTGATAGGTATACATTTATTGAATACTCTGAGAACAAAGATGCTGTTTTCTGTATCGTCATTTCGTTCAATCTGATTCAAGCAATGCTGAACATGTTTTCAGTAAAACTGGATTTTGCAATTGGAAAAGAATATGAGAAAAACGTGCAAAGCATGCTGATAGTGAATGTTATAAATCTTCAATATTAAAGTGAAACAGTTTTCTGGTAAGTGAACATAGCAGCACAGTGATTTCGAAGCTAAGCGAGAAACCTCTGGTTATATTGCGTAACCGCTCAGCTGTGGCAACAATGGCCCGAGTCGCATTACTTTGTGCTCGGCAAGACATTGGGCTTAGAGGTCATCGCCAAACAGTTTCGGATGATGACAGTGTTAATAATAAAGGGAATTTTGATGAAATTTTAAATGTAATTAAACTAGAAAGTGAATGCACAAGTAAACAGTCTATCAAAGAATGCAACTTACTCATCTAAAGATTCTCAAAATGAATTTCTTGATATCTCAGCTAGTATAATAGTTGAACATATTGGAGGAGAGACGAAAAATATAACAATGGTTATGTTTCCTTAATCCTGGATGAAGTTAGAGTTGTTAGTAAAGTGGAACAGATGTCCATATGTGTCAGATATGTAGGACAAAATTCTAAAGAGGAGCGTTTCATTGGTTTTATACATTTGTCTCAACTGAATGCTGAAAGTATAGCTAATTCAGCTTTAGTGTACCTTGTTTCAGTGGATTTCGATCCATGTAAGTGCATTGGACAAGCATATGATGGAGCCGCGGTTGTCAGGGAAGCGATTATTGCGACAGAAGGTCAATAACCCGTGTGTTTACGTGCATTGTTATGCACATCGCTTAAATTTAGTTTTGGTGGACGTTTCAAAGCCAGTTTGTAGACCAGGTAGGGGACACTTTTGGTTTACTGGAAGCAATTTATGCTTTCCAGTCTGTATCTACTGTAAGACACCAAAAGGTTGTTGAGATACAGAGTGATCTTCATCCAGGAGAACGTGTTTTAGAGATACCTCTTCAAAGTGACACGTTATGGGTATGTAAATATAGAGGAGTAATGTATTTTCAGAAACGTTTTGCTTCAGTTAAAGCTACTCTGGAGTATTTTTCAAAGTCAGTTAACAAGAAAGAGGCAGCAGAAGCAAAAGGTTTGTTGAAACAGCTTTGTAAAGTTAAGGTGATGTTTGTGTTACAAATATTTTCTGATATTCTCGAGCTTGCCAATGGAGCTATGTTCTTACAACAAAAACATGTGGACTTCGGAGGGGCACATAGATTGATCTACGGTCTTGTAAAATCGTTGCAAGAAAAACGAAATGATTATTATTTTAAGGAACTATGGGCGGTTACATGTGACTCTGTTCAGTCGTTAGGCGTGAAAGTTTATAAGCACTCTAGAGTCTCAAGTATTCCAAAAAACTTTTCAGACTAGGCCTACGTTTTATTAATGCCAGTCTCTGCGGAGAAAGAAGAGGAAAATGTCACATTATCAGAGACATGTAAAAGAAATCTTTTTGAAATATTAGACAACATGGTAGTAGAGTTGCTGCGTAGATTTACTGAAAATGATTTTGTGTGCAATGCAATGGATGCCTGTAACCCAAGAAGTGAAAACTTTTTAAATTTTGAATATATATATTCTCACATTCTGTGAAAAGTATAATCTAATCTTCACAGACCGTAAGGTGCTACAGACTGAAATCAGTTTAGCTAAGAATGTATTTAGAGGCAAATATCCAAACACTTCCTCATTCTTTTTTTCTGAACTTCTGAAAATGGAAGTTGCTTTTCCATAGCTACTATTATTTTTCAAGTTGATGCTGACTCTTCCTGTGTCATCTGCTTCTACTGAGCGCAGTTTCTCTGTCGTGAAACGAATAAAATCCTATTTAAGAGCAACAATGGCAACAAAGAGGCTTTCCAATCTTGCAATTCTTTCAATTGAAAGAGAATTAAGTGGAAAATTACTTCACGACCCTTCTGATATAGTGAACCAGTTTGCCCAGAATAGAAACAGAAGAATAAATTTATGTGACAGTGAAATATGCTATTTTTTTACCAATGATAGTTTTTAGCCTACTTTTCTCATTTTGCAAAAATGAGGAAAAAGTAGACTAATGAGATCGATCCGGGAAAATGTCTGGCCCCCCCAGATTTAAGCTTCTAGAACCGCCACTGGTTACGGAGCACTGAATTCTTGGTAGTGCATGCAGTCAGTAAATTCATAACTGGCCATGTCAAGGAAAGAGTGCTCAGCAATCTTCGTGTCACAGCATTATTGCCTGGAATCTTGTGTTAGATTACACAAGAATGTGATAATAATAGTAGGCAAAATTGTTCCTTATATTGTATACTCGGCCACGCTACCACAATGACCATCAGACATGTTAACGTCAAGGTTGTTGACGTTTGACATTGTTCCGTATTGACGAGATTATATAAATAGAATAAAATAATTATTCTAGTTATACCACAATGACCATCAATCTGCAACTATTGTCTAAAGTACAGTGAAATGTCCCAGTGCATGTGAGTAAATGGTAAAATTGGCAGTGGTGAGATTCGAACCCACGCCTCCAAAGAGACTGGTACCTAAAATCAGCGCCTTAGACGGCTCGGCCACGCTACAACGATGTCCGTCACTCTTTAACTATTCTCTCAAGTACAGTGAAATGTCCCAACGTACCTTCAATTCTCAAAATGGTGGAAATCATTCACGACCACACTGTACTGTCAATGTTACGATAGACTTTTTCAAAGAATTCAAGTGTGAAGTTTTGGACCATCTGCCCTTTAGTCCAAACCTTTTTCAAGAATTGAAGGTATGGTTGGGTGGCAGTGCCTCGTCAACAAGGAAAAACTTCAGGAGGCTGTCCAGACTTGCCCACCTCAGAGGCGGCAGAATATTTTGCCGAGGGCATTGGAAAGCTGGTTTAACGATACGACAAATGTTTCAATCATTTTGGCGATTATGTTGAGACATACGAATAAAACAAGCAAACATTTAGTAGTAAAATCAGTTTGGTATGTCAATCTGTTATTTTTATAGAGCCCATCGGAACTTGAAAAAAAAAAAAAACAGCCCTCATGTGTACTATGCGCATGCTTTCAATAGTACAGCAGGGGGCCATGGCGCGCCACAAATTCGGCCAAGACCACCGCAGCAGCAAATAACAAAACTGCCGCTTGCCGTTCTTACTTTACATGAAAGACCCTGTACTGCAGAGAGTACTACCAGCATACAACCTGCTGAAATTAAATTATAATACAACTACACTGAAAATGATCAATAGTAAATATTCAAGTCGAGCAACACATGCAATGAACGCAAGGTAAATAAGCCTTAGGCTAAGAGGGCCTACCAAAACAACAAATGGATGGCACTCTAGCTGCAAACATCACATTACAGTGGTATGCCTACATGTTTTACACCAACTTGCCAGTTTTAACAGAAGCTAACCTTAAGCAATTATAGCAAAGCGAGTTTCTGCTAAATTATACGAATGCCTAATTTGACACCAAGCAACACAACAGCCGGTGTTTAAAAACACATTCTCCATACTCAACACATGCTATTTCAACGCTGACAGCTTTAAATAAGCAGTGTCACACATTAATATTCTGAATGTAAGATACGCAAAGTGCCACAAAACGCCACACACCGTCTAAGAAAGTTGATAAAGTATACCTATCCCTTTTTATGCGGTGCAAACTCAGCTGACTAATACTTACACAAAAACAGATTACGCCACGCACTGTAGCCTAATACCGATTGCTGATTCACAAAAACTAGGGATTTCCCTCTTATGCATCCAAACACATCATTGATACAATTTCCTCGGCTTAACAAATTACTGGCCTTACAACAAATTTCAGGCAATGCCAAATGACAGTTCAATAGATTCTCGCGTATACTTCAAAATCATTGTGGAAAAAAATGTAAATAGGATCCCAGAATAACATCTCTGACTATGAACATGGAGATTTTATTCGTTAATAAAACATAACATCTCCATGTTCAGAGTCAGAGATGTTGTGAAGGTTAGAAAAAGCGAGTTTACAAGGAATGTGACACCAATGAAAGATGGCCATTTTGAATCCCAGAAAGACCCAAGGGGATGTTCACTGTTCGGCGTCATGCCAGTAGCATCGTCAGAATATTTTTCCTAGTTAATATTAAGAGATGGAAGTTCTTCAAGTGAAACATTAATGGATTTTACAGTCGTTGTTTGAGTCTTCAGCCTTTTGACTGGTTTGATGCAGCTTTCCATAGCTCCCTGTCCTGAGCTAATCGTTTAATCTCTACATAGCTACCACACCCTACATCCGAGGCAATCTGTTTAACATATTCTAACATTGGTATATCCCCACAGTTCTTGTCCTCAACCCTTCCTTCCATGGTCCGTGATAAAGAAAGAAACTGGAAAATCTGCTAAAATACAAAGGAACATTACACTGACCAGAAATAATAAAGTGATTAATAATCCAGAGGAAATAGCAAACACTTTTAAAGAATATTTTCTGGAAATTCCACAAAAATTATTAAATAAATCACAGGTAAATACACTAAATTCTAATAATAAAATAAATATATGCAGTGATTCTTTATTTATAAATCATGTCACAAGTGAAGAGTTATAAAAGAGCTAAAAAATAAATTCTGTGCTGGCATTGATGGCATCCCTGATGCAATTTTAAAGAAGTGTGCAGAAAATATAATAAATCCACTTACGCACTTAATAAACAGTTCAATTCTCTCAGGAAATTACCCGGATATTTTGAAGTTATCAAAAGTAATTCCAGTGCACAAGAACGGTTCAAAAGATGAATTAGATAACTATCGTCCTATTACCTTACCAACTGGTATTGCAAAAATTGTGGGGAAAAATCATGTATAAGAGACTGATGAGTTTTATAGAAAAAGATAAAATATTATCAAACTCACAACATGGATTCAGAACGGAAAAATCTACACAGACAGCAATTTACGACTGTAGTAATTGTATACTGAAATTAATTGACAATAAGGAACATGTAACTGGTCTATTCTTGGATTTATCGAAAGCATTTGATGTTGTTGACCATAAAATCCTCCTTACCAAACTAAATCAATATGGTATTAGAGGTCTAGCTAATAAATGGATCGAGTCTTACTTAACAAGGCGTAAACAAATAGTAAGCTTGAGACACAAGGATGATGGAACCAAATTACTTAATGAAACATTGTCCAATGAGGGAATTATTAAATTAGGAGTACCCCAGGGATCGGTTTTGGGCCCACTACTCTTTCTCCTATATATCAATGACTAGCAGAAGTACCCATTCTTCGAACGGTCTTCGGTATTAATAACCAGATGTTATCAATTGATCTACTGTTGCAATGTTTAGGGGCTTGGAACCTGTTTGTTGGCAACGAAAAATGATTAGTTAAAATGTGCTCTCAAACTAAATTTACCTAACGTGTTCTTCCTGGCGTGAAAATAAAATTGAAAATCTCGTAGACGAATCGCAATACACGTCACATACAAACTGACAATAACCGTTGTGTCAAGTGCCCAACTACAGGAAGACCCCCTTTTGTAAATTATAAAGGCTTGTGGTGCATGAAAATTAAGTTTTTTTTTTAGCCTCCAATGGCCCAAATTCCTAAAATCAGCAAAAAGCAGTCTAATATTTCAAATCAGGAATTTTTGAAAATAATGTTGTTGTTGGAGATATAATAGACCTTCTGTACGACATATCGCACATGTAAGTCGTGTGAAAAAAATCTAGGGTACTCCTTGAACTCCTTAAGCGCATTGATGAATTTTACAGTTTTAGTTCCGTGATAACCTTATAGCCATTTGCAACCTTCCACAGATATGTAATAAATGGAGTGGCATTACTTATTCCAGAAATAGATGGAAAGTTGGATGCCACCTCTTGAGATACTGTTGTCATGGTTATAATAAAATTGATTACATAAATCTAATGCTTAAAAATGAACTTAAAGACATCTCAGCACTATGTATTTCAGAACATTGGCTGAAAGAGGAACAACTTGAATTAATTCAATTCCCAGGGTTTATACAAGCTAGTAAATACTCTAGATCTAATATTAGCCATGGTGGTACTTGCATCTTCTTAAGAAATAATTTAGATCATGAACAGATAACAGCTTATGATTATCTAATTATGGAACAGGATTTTGAATTCTCTGCCGTAAAAATTCAGCAGTTTAAGTTAATAATTGTATGCGTATACCGTTCTCCGTCAGGAAAGTTTCCTCTATTTATAGATAAATTAGAATTGTTACTCAATAACATGAGCAAAGTAAATTTCGATATAATAATTTGTGGGGATGTAAATGTGGATTTCTTAAAACTTGATAGAAATTGTGAATTATTAACACAGTTACTAATTTCCTATGGACTGAAATCTACAGTAAATACACCAACAAGAATAACAAAATTTAGTAAAACCACTCCTGATCAAATTTTTATAAATACAGATAAATATCACCATTCAATAGAAGTCTATTGTCCGGGTTTTAGTGACCACCATGGACAAATACTGAGTTTTGAAGTATCCGAAGTAATCAATAATAATGATAATGGAGTAAAATCAAAGTGCAGGTCATTCACTGAATCAAATGTTACATATTTCAATGACTTATTAAATAAGGAAACATGGACAGAAATTTATGAACTAGAAAATGTAAATGATAAATTTAATGCATTTAACAGTACCCTAAAACACTATTTTGAAATAGCATTCCCCTTTAAACGAAGAACTGTTCAAAATAACAAAACTAGCAATTGGATAACAACAGGGATTATAAATTCACGTCAAAGAAAGAAATTTCTACACAAATTATATAAACAATACCACACAACACCTGAATTCAATTTATACTACAAAAAATACACTAGCATATTAAATAAGGTAATAAGACTAGCAAAGAAAATGCATAATGATAATTTTATTTCCCAATCATCTAATAAAAACAGGGCTATGTGGTCCGTGATAAAGAAAGAAACTGGAAAATCTGTTAAATACAAAGGAACATTACACTGACCAGAAATAATAAAGTGATTAATAATCCAGAGGAAATAGCAAACACTTTTAATGACTATTTTCTGGAAATTCCACAAAAATTAATAAATAAATCACAGGTAAATACACTCAATTCTAATAATAAAATAAATATATGCAGTGATTCTTTATTTATAAATCATGTCACAAGTGAAGAGTTATAAAAGAGCTAAAAAATAAATTCTGTGCTGGCATTGATGGCATCCCTGATGCAATTTTAAAGAAGTGTGCAGAAAATATAATAAATCCACTTACGCACTTAATAAACAGTTCAATTCTCTCAGGAACTTACCCGGATATTTTGAAGTTATCAAAAGTAATTCCAGTGTACAAAAACGGTTCAAAAGATGAATTAGATAACTATCGTCCTATTACCTTACCAACTGGTATTGCAAAAATTGTGGAAAAAATTATGTATAAGAGACTGATAAGTTTCATAGAAAAAAATAAAATATTATCAAACTCACAACATGGATTTAGAACGGAAAAATCTACACAGACAGCAATTTACGAATGTAGTAATAGTATACTGAAATTAATTGACAATAAGGAACATGTAACTGGCCTATTCTTGGATTTATCGAAAGCATTTGATGTTGTTGACCATAAAATCCTCCTTACCAAACTAAATCAATATGGTGTTAGAGGTCTAGCTAATAAATGGATAGAGTCTTACTTAACAAGGCGTAAACAAATAGTAAGCTTGAGACACAAGGATGATGGAACCAAATTACTTAATGAAACATTGTCCAATGAGGGAATTATTGAATTTGGAGTACCCCAGGGATCGGTTTTGGGCCCACAACTCTTTCTTCTATATATATCAATGATATAACACAGAACGTTCATTCACATAAGGAAATTTTGTTTGCGGACGATACAACACTCGTAATAAAAGGTGAAACTAAACAGGTCATACAGCAGTCTGTTGACTCCGTTACAGGAGAGTTAACCAAATGGTCACAAGATAATCGCCTCATAATAAACTATAAAAAGACAGTATGTCTAAATTTCCACACTATACAGAATAGGAATCCTGCGATGCCCAATATAACATTAAATGGTCATCAAATAGAAAATAAATCAGAAACAAAGTTTTTAGGACTATGGATACAACAAGACTTGAAATGGAATAAACATATACAATATCTGAATACTAAACTGAACTCGATGTGCTTTGCGTTACGTATTTTGAAAACCTGCACTAGCATGCACACATTAAGAAATACTTATTTTGCTTATTTCCATTCATACTTAAGATATGGGATCATATTTTGGGGTATGTCGCCAGATGTACTAAGCACGTTTAGGATACAAAAGAGGGCGATTAGAATTATGGCAAATGTAAACTCTAGGGAATCATGTAGACCTTTGTTTAAAGATTTAAACATTCTCCCACTGCCCTGCATATATACCTTTGAAAGTATTATGTTTTTTAAAAAGAATTTAATGAATAAAGATGTTTTTCTTAAAACAAACAATGATGTTCATAGGCATAACACGAGACAAAATCAAAACATTCATATTTCACACATACACACACACACACACACAAGCATATATCAAAAAGGAACTTTTCACACTGGAGTTAAATTATACAATAAACTACCCCAGTATATAAAACTGGCCCCAAAAATAAAAACCTTTGATAAAATGTTGAAAGCTTATCTGCAGTGCCATTGTTTTTACTCAGTAGTTGAATATTTTAGCGTATAGGAGTGATGGAATCTATAACTATATTTTACATTTTTAATTTAATTTTAATACCTAGCTGTATGTTGTCGTATTTATAGAATTAAGTTTTCATATTATGATAATAGAGTGAGGTGTAAATAGTTGTGCAATAAGATTGTATATATTAAGATTTGCTATTATAATAAGTTATAAATAGTTATAATCTTAGTAATATATACCTGTTAGTTCTTTTATTTTATGCATGTAAATTCTGACGTGTCTTTATATCAAAAATATATTGAATGCATGTATTTGATCAAATGGAATTAATAAAAATCTATCTATCTTGTATTCCTTCTTTAGATTATTAAATGAAATTAGTTTTCTGGGAATATCTAAGAAACTGTTGGATTTAGAGTCTTAAAGTATAATTTTCGGGGACAATTTACGGCTCTTGAGGGGCCCCGAGTTTTGTTTCTGACACCAAGGGTTTGAAAATGAGCTTTGCCACGTCGTTGTACGCCATAATAATGATAATAATTAAAAGAATAATAATAATAAAAATATAACAATATGGGGATAGAGATATAATAGACCTTCCGTACCATACTCGCAATTATAAATCGCGTTAAAAATTCTAGAGTACCCCTTGACCCCTTATGCGCATTATATGTATTGATGAATATTTCAGCTTAATTTGGATCCGTTATAACCTTATTGCCGTTTGAAAACCTTCACAATAATGTAATAAATGTAATTGCATTGCGTCTTACAGAAATAGATGGACCTCTGAGATTCTGTTGCCATTGTTACCGGCATGCATTCCTTCATTAATTTATTAAGTGAAATTACTTTTTTGGGAATATCTCAAAAACTGTTGGTTTTAGGGCCTTAACATGTGGTTTTCGGGGTCCTTTTAGGGCCCCCGAGTTTCGTTTCTGACATTGAGGGACTGAAAATGAGCTTTGTCTCACACTTCCACGCTTATTTCAGCATGTATTTTAAGGGGGTAGGCCCCCTGTTATGAGAGGTACGGAGAAGAGTTACATCAATGATTAGTGTCGTGCCTCTGATGGATATCTGTATCAAATTTTATGTTAATCCACCCAGCCGTTCTCGAGTTATAAGGACACAAAAAATTGTCCACAGACAAACAGACAGACAAAAAAAATGCGTGCATCCGTCACAAAACAGTCTGAAACGGGCAAATAAGTCAAATTTCCGTGGAAATGCAGAAAAAACAGACAAACATTCATTTTTATATAATATAGAAGGGATATAATAGACCTTCGTACCACACCCGCACGTGTAAATCGCGTGAAAAAAATCTAGAGTACCCCTTGACCCCTTAAGCGCATTGAATGTAATGATTAATATTTCAGATTAATTTGGATCCGTTATAACCTTATAGCTGTTTGCAAACCTTCACAGTAATGTAATAAATGGAATTGCAATGCGTCTTACAGAAATAGATGGATCTCTGAGATTCAGTTGCCATGGTTACCGGCATGCATTCTTTCATTAATCTATTAAGTGAAATTAGTTTTCTGGGAATATCTCAAAAACTGTCGGTTTTAGGGCTTTAAAATGTAGTTTTCGGGGTCCTTTTAGGGCCCCCGAGTTTCGTTTCTCACATTGAGGGGCTGAAAATGAGCTTTGTTTCACCCTTCTACGCCTATTTCAGCATGTATTTTAAGGGGGTAGGGCCCCTTTTATGAGAGATACGGAGAAGAGTTACATCAATGATAGTGTCGTGCCTCTGAAGGATATCTGAATCAAATTTTACGTTGATCTACTCAGCCGTTCTCGAATTATAAGGACACAAAAAATTGTCCACAGATAAACAAACAGACTGACAGACAAAAATTTTATTTTTGCGCGCAACCATTTGAAAACAGTCTGAAACGCACAAATATCGCAAATTTCCGTGGAAATTCAGAAAAAACAGACAAACGTTCATTTTTATATAGAGAGAGATATAACACAGAACGTTCATTCACATAAGGAAATTTTGTTTGCGGACGATACAACACTCGTAATAAAAGGTGAAACTCAACAGGACATAGAGCAGTCTGCTGACTCCGTTACCGGAGAGTTAACCAAATGTTCACAAGATAATCGCCTCATAATAAACTATAAAAAAAACAGTATGTCTAAATTTCCACACTACACAGAATAGGAATCCTGCGAAGCCCAATATAACATTAAATGGTCATCAAATAGAATATAAATCAGAAACAAAGTTTTTAGGACTATGGATACAACAAGACTTGAAATGGAATAAACATATACAATATCTGAATACTAAACTGAACTCGATGTGCTTTGCGTTACGTATTTTGAAAACCTGCACTAGCATGCACACATTAAGAAATATTTATTTTGCTTATTTCCATTCATACTTAAGGTATGGGGTCATATTTCGGGGTATGTCGCCAGATGTACTAAGCAAGTTTAGGATACAAAACAGGGCGATTAGAATTATAGCAAATGTAAACACTAGAGAATCATGTAGACCTCTGTTTAAAGATTTAAACATTCTCCCCCTGTCCTGCATATATATCTTTGAAAGTATTATGTTTTTAAAAAGAATTTAATGTATAAAGATGTTTTTCTTAAAACAAACTGATGTTCATAGGCATAACACAAGACAAAATCAAAACATTCATATTTCACACATACACACACACACACAAGCATATATCAAAAAGGAACTTATCACACTGGAGTCAAATTATACAATAAACTACTCCAGTATATAAAACTGGCCCCAAAAATAAAAACCTTTGATAGAATGTTGAAAGCTTATCTGCAGTGCCATTGTAGCTTGTGTAAATATTTGATAAAAGTGGTAAAATATTATAACAGAGGTTTAAATTCTACAAAGTTACTTTCCTTAGATCAAGTGTAATACGGAATATTGATAGTATTTAGTAATTCTTATTGATAATTTAATAAACTTAAACTAAGTTGTGGGAACGTGCATCCAAAGATTCGGTGACTTCTTCAATCACTGTTTGAACCAAGTAGAGCAGTGGTGCTTTTACGAGACTTCACCCGATTGGAAGATATACGTATTTCACATTCTTCTTTATTGGTAGGTAATTAGATTAATTCTATTAGGTAGTAATGATTAAAATAAATTTAGTGTAATTTGGTGTAAACATCTAGGCTAACTTAGATCTCTAGTATGACGACAGTAAACAGTGTTAGTGTCTCGTCAGGTAGTGTAACCGTAACGGATATATGCTCGTCGTGCACAATAAAAGTAAAAAATGGAAATAAAATCATCACAAGATCTCAGGTAAAATTGAATGAGGAGAAAAGTGAAACCGATTGTCGTAATGTAGGCCTACCGCTACCGTCATGCGAATGTCATAACCTGAGAAACGAACTGTCCTCAAAAGACGAAATTATATAGCTGCTAAAGGAAGATATTGCTAAGTAAATGGAAGAGATGAATAAATTAAAAGGAAACAGAGAGGAAAGCAAGGAAACTTGGTCGACAGTGATTGCTGGTAAGGTAAGATTATATAAGCCTAAGCCTATAAATGGAGTACATGTAACTGAAATTCCCGTCTCAAATTCATTTGGAGTGCTTGTCGAAGAAAATGATGACTTTCCTCAAGAAGAAAAGAAGAAAGTGATAAAGAGAAAATCCAGGAAGATGCGGATATTTGCGGATAGCCACGGGCGAGATGTAGCAGCAAGCGTATTGGAGAGAAGCAGAGAAATGGAGGTCACTTCGACAGTAAAGCCAGGAGCTCCAATTGCAGAGGTCACGAACGGGATGATAGGAGAGTGTGCGTCCCTTACTGCAAAGGACTACGCAGTGATCATCGCTGGAGCAAACGACGTCTATAGAAATGAGAGTAAAAAGGTAATCAAAGATTTAAAGGATACATTGCCATCCATGCAAAAAACAAATGGCATTATTGTAAACATTCCGCAGAGATACGATTTCATTCCCAAATCATGTGTAAATGTAGAAATAGCGGCTACAAATGGAAAAATTCATAAAAGTTGTAAGAGTTTTCCACATGTCCAAATTGTAGATGTAAGTAAATTAGACAGGAACTTCTACACTCGGCATGGCCTACACTTAAATAGATTAGCAAAAGAGTATCTTAGTGATGAAATCTGCAAAATTGTAAATTCAAATGGTAAGAATAATTCAACAGTAATATCATTAGAGTGGAAGCAGGGAAACTGGTAGAAGAAGCCAAACGTGAGGTTTGGCATTCAGATCTTTTGAAGTCAAATTTAACGGAGTGCAACAATGGTATTTCGGATTTGTCTGGCAACAATAATAATAACAATTATGATAATAATAATGTAAATAAATCACCAACACAATCTTGCAAAAGTAACAAATTTAAAATTTACCACCAGAATGTCCAGTCCCATTATAATAAAATTGATTACATAAATCTAATGCTTAAAAATGAACTTAAAGACATCTCAGCACTATGTATTTCAGAACATTGGCTGAAAGAGGAACAACTCGAATTAATTCAATGCCCAGGGTTTATACAAGCTAGTAAATACTCTAGATCTAATATTAGCCATGGTGGTACTTGCACCTTCTTAAGAAATAATTTAGATCATGAACAGATAACAGCTTATGATTATCTAATTACGGAACAGGATTTTGAATTCTCTGCCGTAAAAATACAGCAGTTTAAGTTAATAATTGTATGCGTATACCGTTCTCCGTCAGGAAAGTTTCCTTTATTTATAGATAAATTAGAATTGTTACTCAATAACATGAGCAAAGTAAATTTCGATATAATAATTTGTGGGGATGTAAATGTGGATTTCTTAAAATTTGATAGAAATTGTGAATTATTAACACAGTTACTAATTTCCTATGGACTGAAACCTACAGTAAATACCCCAACAAGAATAACAAAATTTAGTAAAACCACTCCTGATCAAATTTTTATAAATACAGATAAATATCACCATTCAATAGAAGTCTATTGTCCAGGTTTTAGTGACCACCATGGACAAATACTGAGTTTTGAAGTATCCGAAACAATCAATAATAATGATAATGGAGTAAAATCAAAGTGCAGGTCATTCACTGAATCAAATGTTACATATTTCAATGACTTATTAAATAAGGAAACATGGTCAGAAATTTATGAACTAGAAAATGTAAATGATAAATTTAATGCATTTAACAGTACCCTAAAACACTATTTTTAAATAGCATTCCCCTTTAAACGAAGAACAGTTCAAAATAACAAAACTAGCAATTGGATAACAACAGGGATTATAAATTCATGTCAAAGAAAGAAATTTCTACACAAATTATATAAATACCACACAACACCTGAATTCAATTTATACTACAAAAAATACACTAGCATATTAAATAAGGTAATAAGACTAGCAAAGAAAATGCATAATGATAATTTTATTTCCCAATCATCTAATAAAAACAGGGCTATGTGGTCCGTGATAAAGAAAGAAACTGGAAAATCTGCTAAAATACAAAGGAACATTACACTGACCAGAAATAATAAAGTGATTAATAATCCAGAGGAAATAGCAAACACTTTTAATGACTATTTTCTGGAAATTCCACAAAAATTATTAAATAAATCACAGGTAAATACACTAAATTCTAATAATAAAATAAATATAAGCAGTGATTATTTATAAATCATGTCACAAGTGAAGAGGTAAGAATAGTTATAAAAGAGCTAAAAAATAAATTCTGTGCTGGAATTGATGGCATCCCTGATGCAATTTTAAAGAAATGTGCAGAAAATATAATAAATCCACTTACACACTTAATAAACAGTTCAATTCTCGCAGGAACTTACCCGGATATTTTGAAGTTATCAAAAGTAATTCCAGTGCACAAAAACGGTTCAAAAGATGAATTAGATAAATATCGTCCTATTACCTTACCAACTGGTATTGCAAAAATTGTGGAAAAAATTATGTATAAGAGACTGATAAGTTAAATAGAAAAATAAAATATTATCAAACTCACAACATGGATTTAGAACGGAAAAATCTACACAGACAGCAATTTACGAATGTAGTAATAGTATACTGAAATTAATTGACAATAAGGAACATGTAACTGGCCTATTCTTGGATTTATCGAAAGCATTTGATGTTGTTGACCATAAAATCCTCCTTACCAAACTAAATCAATATGGTATTAGAGGTCTAGCTAATAAATGGATCGAGTCTTACTTAACAAGGCGTAAACAAATAGTAAGCTTGAGACACAAGGATGATGGAACCAAATTACTTAATGAAACATTGTCCAATGAGGGAATTATTGAATTTGGAGTACCCCAGGGATCGGTTTTGGGCCCACTACTCTTTCTTCTATATATCAATGATATAACACAGAACGTTCATTCACATAAGGAAATTTTGTTTGCGGACGATACAACACTCGTAATAAAAGGTGAAACTAAACAGGTCATACAGCAGTCTGCTGACTCCGCTACAGGAGTGTTAACCAAATTGTCACAAGATAATCACCTCATAATAAACTATAAAAAAAAGAATGTCTAAATTTCCACACTATACAGAATAGGAATCCTGCGAAACCCAATATAACATTAAATGGTCATCAAATAGAAAATAAATCAGAAACAAAGTTTTTAGGACTATGGATACAACAAGACTTGAAGTGGAATAAACATATACAATATCTGAATACTAAACCGAACTCGATGTGCTTTGCGTTACGTATTTTGAAAACCTGCACTAGCATGCACACATTAAGGAATACTTATTTTGCTTATTTTCATTCATACTTAAGATATGGGATCATATTTTGGGGTATGTCGCCAGATGTACTAAGCACGTTTAGGATACAAAAGAGGGCGATTAGAATTATGGCAAATGTAAACTCTAGAGAATCATGTAGACCTTTGTTTAAAGATTTAAACATTCTCCCACTGCCCTGCATATATATCTTTGAAACTATTATGTTTTTTTTAAGAATTTAATGAATAAAGATGTTTTTCTTAAACCAAACAATGATGTTCATAGGCATAACACAATACAAAATCAAAACATTCATTTTTCACACACACACACACACACACACACACACACACACACTAGCATATATCAAAAAGGAACTTTTCACTCTGGAGTTAAATTATACAATAAACTACCCCAGTATAAAAAACTGGCCCCAAAAATAAAAACCTTTGATAGAATGTTGAAAGCTTATCTGCAGTGCCATCGTTTTTACTCAGTAGTTGAATATCTTAGCGTATAGGAGCGATGAAATCTATAATTATATTTTACTTTTTTAATTTAATTGTAATACCTAGCTGTATGTTGTTGTATTTATAGAATTAAGTTTTCATATTATGATAATAGAGTGAGGTGTATATAGTTGTGCAATAAGATTGTATCTATTAAGATTTGCTATTATAATAAGTTAAATAGTTATAATATTAGTAATATATACCTGTTAGTTCTTTTATTTTATAGTTGTAAATTCTGACGTGTCCTATATCAAAAATGTATTGAATGCATGTATTTGATCAAATGGAATTAATAAAAATCTATCTATCTATCTATCTACTCTGTAGTTGAATATCTTAGCTTATAGGAGCGATGAAATCTATAATTATATTTTACTTTTCTATTTTCATTGTAATACCTAGCTGTATGTTGTTGTATTTATAGAATTAAGTTTTCATATTATGATAATAGAGTAAGTTTTAAATAGTTGTGCAATAAGATTGTATCTATTAAGATCTGTTATTATAATAAGTTATAAATAGTTATAATATTAGTAATATATACCTGTTAGTTCTTTTATTTTATAGATGTAAATTCTGACGTGTCCTATATCAAAATTGTATTGTATACATGTATTTGATCAAATAGAATTAATAAAAATCTATCTATCTACCATAGCTAAGCTTGCTATTCCTGGGTGTCTTAGTATGTGTCCTACTAACCTATCTCTTCTCTTCATTAGCAGTCGCCAGAAACATCTCTCCTCTCCGACTCGTCTTAATACCTCTTCGTTTGTAACCCCATCTACCCATCTGATCTTCATCATTCTTCTGTAACACCACATTTCAAATGCTCATCAACTCCTATTGTTTATCATACACCTGAACAATTCACCGTTAGAGAGCCAAACTTTATGAAATCCACATGCCTTTATTGGCAGTTATCATAATTATCTCTCTTCTCCTCCTAATACCTATTATTTTGCTAGTCTGTCCACTCATCTGATCTTTATTATTCTCCAGGAACAACACATTGGTGAGGTGACCTGGGAAAGAGGCTGATGTGGCATCTATCCCAGCATTCATCTACAGTAAAAGTGTTAACCATATAATTATGTAGTAAATTCTCCAAGTTCATCCGTGATAGACATGTTGTCAATGTAAAATTATAATTTCCCTCCACCCTCGAGTGTTATCTGTTACGTCATAATCTTTAAAATTAAGTTAAATGTTTTAACGTTGCAAAACCTGCGGCTGAACTTGTAGAGAATCCAACCTGTGGTCTGTAAATCGCTCACTGTACAAATCCCGCTAATAAACTGCGCCCTCTGTAATTTGCGCCCACTTTAAAAAGCGCCCACTTTAATTTTTCCTCAGTATAAATTATCATTCTTATCACTGAGATACCGGGTGAGTTAGCCGTGGTCATTACGGCATGACTGCTGGCAGTCGCTCACATCCGGGAGGCGAGGAGGTTCGAATCCCCCCGCCGGCAACCTTGAAGATGGTCGTCTGTGGTTTCCCATCTTCCTTCCAGGCAAATGCCGGGGTTGGTCCCTAACTATAGGCCACAACCGCTACCTTCCAACTCCTCGTTCTTCCATTCCAACTTCCCTCCCCAACGGTACTTGTAGCTCACCCATCGGGTGTCCGTCTCGAAGCAGCTACAAAACTGGTGAGCCGAACATGTCCTCGGACACTCCCGGCACTAAAAACCATACGCTAAAAAAAATCACTGAGATAACTTGACTAGAGTTCCAATTGTTAACCTTCGGCAACCTTCGGAAATCCTCGGGTAGAATTACCTTAAAATGTTTAAAGTATAATACGGGTAAATTTGAGGTAAACCTGGGAAAATTTAGGGTGATTGAAGGAATTATTTTGATATTTTAGGTAATTTTGGTAACATTTTGCAAATTTCGGGTAATTTGAGGAATCGTGGTCTATTTTGAAAATTGTTTGTTAATTTGAGAGAGTTTAGAAACTCTTAGGGGAATTCTGGGGTGGGGTGAGAAATCATACAGTCCTTAGTATTATTATTGTTATTTTTTTATTTTTTATTTTATTACTTATTTTTTTATTATATTTATTATTAATTTTTACTGTTATTTGGTAGAGGCATTCGTTAACCGGCATAGTGAGGGAGCCCCTAGTGTGCATGGCCTTGGAGGGTAGTGTAAGCGGTGGGTAGTAATCGTTAACCTTCAACAGTCTCGGGCAATGCTCGGGAGAGTGACCTTGAAAAAGGAGTTGAAATTAGGTAGTTAAAAGCATAGCGTGGCCTGATTATTACCTATATAACGGAAACGTTGGCAGCGCTGATTGTGATTGGTGCTATGAAAGGAAAATTAATGATGGATTGATATGGACTTTAAAAAGGATATGGGTTGTAAAATAAAAAAAAACAGTATTGCCAGATGACTATTTCTTTTATTTAAAACACATACACATACACAATCGCAGACAGATTCACACACATAGAACCATTTTCTCTTTTCAACTTTGCACATTTCTAATTTTTAAATATTCCAACAATGTACATTTTAAATCTTCATTTTTCATTTTTTGTCTTTGCAACATTTCCCAATCACATTTCCAAATTTTGTATTTTCGCAAACACATCTCATTTTCAATATTTTTCATTTCCTTGATGATTTCTAATCGATATAGGCAGCAGTGCAGTCTCTCTCTGTATCCAGTAGTTTGATTGGCAAATTCAAGTTGTATACACCTCATATAGGACTGTCTTACAACTAGGACATATCTATAACCATATATAAAGAAAAACAAACTTGAGAAAGGAAAAGCGTTATGTTGACTAGTCATGAATCCCCCTACCCTCCCTACTGTGTTTGCTATGATCAAATGGTTAATGTTAGGTACTGTGCCCAAATCCAGTTGCCTAGATTTGAGAGCACAGGCCACAATGCTAAGTCCAGAATTAAATGTTTGAATAGCGCGCGCCGAACCTTCTTAGAAGGAATTGGAAGCTTTGAGCAGCCAAGAAATGGTTAAGTGACGTAGGCGAGAGTGTCATAGCCGAGGCTAAATTGACATTAAATATTTCCCGATGGAGTAGAATATTGAGACTAACATCAGATTACTGGCACGGACAAGGGAGGAAGAATGTGCTTTGCTTCGAGGAAATTGATTGAGCGGAAGCTGAGATATGAGATGTTTTAGTTTCAGCATATTTCACGCATTGACCTCGAGAAGTCCGCTTGAGGAGTATATAAGGCATGCATGCCCAAGCTAAGTATGTTCATTCCTTCGTAAGCGCTCAGCCACTAAACACTCTACGTCGCTCCGAACACTGTTATAATCTTCGTGCACATGGTTGCAAAGTCTACGTTATTACCAGCACGGTTGCTGGGACTTAGTGATTTCGACAGTACATGGTTACTGGTCTTATAAAAGTGTTTAACATTATAGTGATCTTCGAACTTTTCAAAAGTTATCACCAAGGTGATAAACTTTGTGGCATTGCTAATTATTTACTGCTACAACGGACATATGAAGACTTAGTCTATATTTTGCTTTCCACTGTCCACTAAAATTTAACTTGGATTATTTCATCCAAACAACCAGAATAAGTCTTGGACTTAATAACTTTCGACCAACCAAAATACAATCGAACTTCCATTAGTCGAACTTCTATATCTCGAATTTTCGATAACTCGAAGTAATTTTCATTTCCTGGCGGTATCGTATCTAATTCACATGTTACATTTGTTCTATAATTCGAAGTTCTATTACTCGAATATTTCGATCTCGAGGAATATTTCATTCCCCAGGCGTAAAATATTTTTCTATATCTCGAAGTTGGGGTGAAAATACAATTGTCTTGAAGACTGGAGTTGTGACTTGGGGCTTGGAACATGAGATTTTTGTTCATCTTGGCTACGGTACGGTACTTGGAGAAGTTATTTCTGTCAGTATTGTGTGGACTGCTATATTCCAGAGCAGCCTGAGGGCAAGAAGACGGATTCGGGTCAATGTGCACCTCAAACAATAACAGTAAGAGGGAAACTCCGGCTATTTATGGCATGCCCGCACCCTTCTTGTCTTTGGCTGATAACCCTGGTGAGAGAGCACTGTCCTGTAGTTTCTGACCTACTGTGTAAATCAGTAATGCAAACACCATGGAGAAGAAACGTGTTCTGAAATGTTTAAGTGCAAGTGAAAAATTAAAGTTAATTCACTAAGTGGAAAAGGGTGTGAGAAGGGAGAAAGATATTGCGGCGGAATTCGGCATTCCAGCAAACACACTGTCAATGATTATGAAAAATAAAGACAAGATTGCTAGTGCTATTCAGGAGTCACGTTTTTCATCGGAGAGGAAACGTTTTAAGAGCTCAAGTTACCATCAGTTGGAGGAAGCTATGTTTAAGTGGGTAAAATGTACGAGTGTATGGAGAACAGGCTCTAGATATTCTGGCCGCTTTTCGTCGCTACAAACAGGGACAACCTTCAGTTGAAGAGGATGTTTTTCAAGCTGTTAACCTGTTAGAAAACTTCGTGTAGAACCGGGTGTTGCAGAAAAGAAAGCAAAAGAAACTGACTGAATTCTTTTCAAAGATTTGAATTTGTAAGTACTGCAAAATGAACATGTACTAGTAATACTGTATAAATGTGTACGTGTCAGTGGCGGATCCAGAGGTTTTCCTCGGAGGGGGCACTCTAGGATTTCAGAGTAGCAAGAGAAAATATGTAATAAAATTACTAAATATGTATTTAATCTACACACACTACACATAACATCCAACCACCAGATTTTATAATTACAAGAAATTCATTTGATTGAAATGGTTTATTGGTTTCAATTTCAAGTCATTGTCACTATGTAAAAAAAACATTTTAATTCTACAGAATATGAACATTTCCCCATTTTAATGCACATTGCACAGTCTAATATGTATTAAAAACGTTTGCTATCATAGTGACTGTCTGAAGACAATATACAAGTCTACTACACAAATGTTACAAGATACTGTATGTACATAGTACCAACATTGTCAGTCACTGAGTCACTACTAGTCACATAAATATAAATACAAAAAACAATTGTATTGAATACTGATTGGGATTCTATTTGGTGACTATCCTAGGCAAAATACATGCCTATTACAAAATAAAATCCAGCCGATCATTCGTTTACCCCCTTTAGAGAAACGTTCTAGAACTTTTTCAACGTCAACATTTATATCACGGTGAACAAATAACAGACACAAGCCATTCAAACTTTCCTCTGTCATTCGCGTTCGTATGCATGATTTAACAAGTTGCAGGCTGATAAAAGATCTCTCTGCACTTGCAACACTGTCGATGTAGTGATTATATTAACAGTGTTGCCATTACATACTATAAGTTATGACAACAAATATTGACCACATTCATGAATGCAGGCAATACAGCAAAGATGTTTTTTGCAGTGCAGTTTGGAGGAACAATCATTTTTTATCGGCAATATCAATGTAGCAGACAACTGGTTTTTCGGGGGGGCACTTGCCCCTGGTGCCCCCCTCTGGATCCGCCACTGCGCACGTGTGTAGTATTTTAACAAAATAAGACACAATGTAGTAGAATGGATTGAAACTTGTAAATAATTAATACGGTACGGTAGCATTAAACCCTAGATGGTAGGCCCATAGGAGAAGTTCTAGTAATAATAATATTACAAGTAGCAACAGTTGTCTATTCGCATGTTTATAATACAGTAATATCCCTCCTTTTTTTCTTTCTTTTTGAAAAAAAAATCTATATTTCGAATTTTCGATATCTCGAAGTAATTTCTATCTCCAAATGCACTTCGAGATATCGAAGTTCGACTGTAGTTCATTACTGTTCGCCTACCAGTCTTGCACAGTTCAGTTCATTAGCCGACATAGGGAATACCAGCATGCTTGCATTGTCTGGAGAGTGAGAAGCTCTGCCCAGGGAACTGATCTTCAGAACTGGAACATGTGTTGCATAAGATTGTAAGAGTAGTGACAGTATTGAAGGCATTACAGTTGGGTCGAGTTAAAACTGGTAATTTTTCATCATGGATCTTTTCGATCTAACCCCAGTCAAGATTACTTCAGCTGTTCAAGCAGCATATTTTACGAACTATTTTCATCAAGATATTCAGGCTACAAGTATGAATACCGCTATGTCTGTTTAAGACCATTGCGGGTATAAAATGGAGGCCGAAAGAAGATTATAAATACGTGTCCTAATGGGGACAAGAAGACTGAAATAATCTGGTTCAGACCAGATTACAAGCATCAAAATCTACAGGAATGTAAACTACAATTTGCATAATTTTTATGTGTAGTTAGCTGGAATTTCTCAATTTTTCTACAGTCTTACCAACACATATTTTCTTTTCATCGATGTTTTTGCTGTTGCAAATATTTTCTTTTTGCAATAGAAGCTTTGATCTGAGCAGTTTTTACACTCAGAAGTAAATGATTCGAAATTTATGGTCGAGCAGAATGAGCATTTATTTAATTTTGATATTTTTCTAGTCACGGTCATCAGCCGTCGTAACTGAAAATTTAATAATAAATTTAAGTTGAGGAATGGATATTTATCCATTATTAAGAAGTCGGGGATGATATTGCACGAACAGTTTAACAACTTTAAATCCATTTGTTGAGGAAATAATAATAATGTTGATTTAATAATAATTATTATTATTTTCAATTTTCTGAGATAATAATAATAGTTGTGAATTCTAATTATCATTATCATGTAGTGTGATTTATACATTTGATATTTAAAACAATTTTCTAAGTTCGGATACTTGTTGATTCCGAAGGTTAGTGGATAACGCATACCCACAAACAAACAAACAACATATTAATTCAGTGGAAGTATTTCACGCTTGCATTATGCATTTCAATCTTTGAGAAGACAAGGAAAGTAATGATACGGGAAGCTAAAAGCATGTATAAAACAGGGTTTTGCTAGAGGTTGTATAAAAATAAAATCATTATTGAGCAACGTCTTTTAAAAAGTTTGGCTAAGAATAGACACGGTGTGGAGTAATTCATGTTTTAAATTGATGGTAAAATTATTATTGTAAACTCATTGGTGGAGTTTACTAACTTATAAATCTTCCAGTTGTCGTAACAAGCAAAGGCTTGAAAATTCTGAATAATTTTGGAAGAAAGAATTGTTGTGTGTGCAAAGAGTTAAATATGCCATTCTGATTGTGCAATTAAGTCGCAGGAATGAGGTTGTTGAATAGAAGCATCAACCGTATTGCAGGTTGGATGTCTTTGAAATTAGTAGAGGAGTTGAATCTAGCCACTCTTTCGTCGAGATATAACCAAAGGTTATTTTGTTGAGCCATCATTGTCAATTCACAGTTTACCCACGTGTTCTAGAAGTATTCCTAGTAATTGCTTGCCCGAAAATTGTTATTGTTAAACTTGTACCTTTCATTATGAAAAGACTTTACCGTTGTCTAGATGCTAATTATGATTATGTGATTTTTGACGCATTTAAATCGAATGGGCCGATGCTGTAAATTATTTAAAACCTCTTACTTCTTAACAACCACTACAAACTGAAAGGATTTTTGTGATCCTGTAAAAATATATAAACGTTTTACAAATAAATTTGATGAACAACATATTTGACATTTTGTCAAATAATTGTAATTTTGATAATAACAAATGAAATTGTTTTATAACAAATTTTCTAAATTATATTTCCAAGTGATAGTTAATTGATTAAATTGTTGAATCCATATTGAATTGAATTTATATTTTGTTGATAATAATATTTTGACCATTATATTGATGATTGAGTCAAAAGCTCTGAATAGATTTTGGATCGAGAACAGATCATTCAATAAATATTTTCTGTTTATCGAAGTTCGTCGAATCCAAATGCTCGAATGTCCATGTAAATAATATTGTGTTGTATTTCTTGTTAATAACTTTGTATTTGAACAAATCTTGAGATAACTGAATCCTGAAGTGTTAGTTAATTTGCTGCTATAATTTTGAAAAAGTGAATCAGTGATATATTTTTCAACGAGTGATACATTTTTTCATTTCAATATGTGAATACTCAAATAAGATAGGAATGAGGAAGGACAATTAAATTTGCACTGACAAAACCCTACTACTGTAAATAATTCTTTTGAGCGAAGTCAGCAGGACTATTAATTTGACCTTCGTCTCAATTGCCAAGTGTTCATGTGTTGGTGAAATTGTAAATCGTGTACATAACGTATGATTCGTCATACATCTATTTTGCTGTTTTGGCATACCTTCAATAATTTTTAACGTTTTAAATAAAATGAGATAATTTTACAGGTTGTGTTATTTTCAGAAAATCTCCTTCTATTCTTATTGTTGCATCGAGTCGAAAATCAGTAAAGCATTTTTTTGTTGAGTTATTGTAGTCACTTTAACCCATCTGGCGCCCCGGGATATTTTGATTCTCGTGCTGACTGATTTTTAGTGAAATGCATATGTGGTCGTCCGGACTTCGGTCAAAACTGGCACAGTACTGTACCCGTTCGTCCAAGGTACGCGATGACCCATCTGCTATTACATCGCGTACCTGGCATCCCAGGCCAGGGGTAAAGTTAAAAGTACACAAAATAAAACAAGGAATGTGTCGGAAATTCAGTTGAAATATCACAAAAGCTGAGGGTAACACGAGATAAAATATCTCTGGGTCGTTACGGGCTTAATTTTAATCATAGTTTCAAGTTAAAGGTGGGCGCCATTAACTGAATCCATAACAAACCACATCCTTCCAGGTTAAGCCTTAAGTATGACTAAGGAAAGGATTGGGAAAACACATCATCATGAGATCACAACTTAAAATAAAATAAAATTTATTTAAACTTGAGTAGTCAGACAGAAACAAAATAAATTCCTGCCTAGGAGTATGGCAGATTATAATAGTTATGATGTTAATGTCCTCTCAAATCGTACCATCTCCGCACTGCATCAAAGAAATATTATTATTCACGTGAAAAAATAAAAAGATATAGTTCTCTTGCGCTCTCAGGGTCACCGTAGCACTATGTCTTTCGTCACTGACATTTTGTGATCTCTGAGACCTATCTTTGATTAATATAACATCAGGAATGTGAATTCAAGTAGATACTAAACTTTCTATCACACAACAAATGTTATATCAACGCTAACTTGTAAATAATCATTCATAAATGGCTTGAATGTCACTGTTCCAAGTTGGAATAGATATAATCACTCTTAAGATTAACAATAAATTTGTACTCGTTATTTACACCACTTCTAACAACTACTCGGTTGTGAATCAAAATTATGTTCTAATCATCTGTCATCATCCATCGAAAATTACTAATTGTTCATCACATCAGCTATCATTCAGTTATCTGTTCTATTCAAATCAACATTATTAATTTCTTATCATCAGATCATTCAAATAGTTATTATATTCATCATTTCATTAAAACATCTTCAGATCATCTCATCTAATTTCATTTCATCATCTCATTTAAATTTAATTCATCAATTTAAACTATAAATCATCAACTTATTTAATTTTATTGTATGTCATCAGCTTATTCAAATTCATTTAGATTCCATCAGCTTATTTAAGTTACTTCAACTTATTTAAATTTATTATAATTATATTTTAATTATCAGCTCTTTTAATTAGTTATCATTTTATTCATTTATTCATCAGTTTATTTTATCAATCATTATTATTTTATTTATCAGGTCAGATTATCAATATGTTTAAACTTCAGATAATAATTCCATAAATTATTATGATTATTAGAGAATCTTGGATTATAAAACTTCCAGAAAATGTTTAAGTTCGGTTACCGAACGTTGCCTTAAAAATCCACCAGTTCCAGGCTATACCCTTAATATACTCAATTGCCATGCCAAAAATACGTTGCCTCCACTAAATCACGTTGGACCTCACCATCCAAAACTTTACCATTTAAATTCACTTCTTCAAATTTCACATTTTAACATCATTAATATTTCACATAACACCACAATTATTCAGCGCACAGCATGAACTTCAGAAATATACTAGACTGGGTTCGACGACCTCATGTCTGCATCAAAAACTCGCATTGGCAATATTATAAACCTCTTCTGGCAACCTCACAAACTTTGGCCAAAAATACCTTAACTCATCATACAGAATGATCCACAAAAATTATAACTGGCTTCAGACGGTTGATGAATATGACCTACAAGAACTGTAGCCAGTATTATCATGTCCAGACAACTTCTCAAACAATAAGAATAATTACCAAAGTAAACGTAATCCAATCCAAGATTTGGTTTAATTCAGAGTACAAAATCTCTGTTAAGATCCTCAAAATTTACTTCAAAAAGAACACCCACGTGTTATATTAACTCATATTCATAATATCTGTTCATCATCTGCCTGTAATAAATTTCTAATAAGAAATAACTCGTCGTAAAAGACTCAATTACTTGAAATCCTTATCAAAGGTATAAACTCACTCACAAAAGAGTATCAAACGTTAAATATTAAATGGCTGTACTCTCAAAAGAGTAATGCAAAAAATATTGGATTGGCAATACAAGAATTGCAAAATGTAACCCTGCTGACATTTATTTCTAAATTACTGAACAAAGATCAACTAATATTTGACTTGTAAAATATTGTCTAATTCCCTTAAGATCACAATTGCACTCGGATGATAAAATGGTATTCCTATAGCGACGGGTAAGGCGATCAAACACCACACAGGTACTCAAGGTAACAGGCCCCGTCTACGTAGTCTAAGATGATAAATTCCTATAGCGACGGGTAAGGCGATCAAACACCACACAGCTACTCTAGGTAACATGGCCCGTCTACGTAGACTAATGAGTGAGTGCACATGATTTGAATCAACAATATTCTACTTATCTCATAAAAGCGATACTGATTCGCTAGAGCGAATTAAATTCCACATCTCAAAAACTATCCAATAAAGGAACAAGAAGTTCCGTGACGAACTAAAGAGCCTACTTTTCTTAAATATAAGATTCATGCCAATGATTAATCTATATGGACCTATCTAGAATACTGACGGGCGGCTTCGGTGGCGTAGTCGGTAGCATGCTGAGCTTTTATGCCCAAGATAGCGGGTTCAAACCCGGCCGAAGCCGTCGGATTTTTTAAGAGCGTTAAAAATCCCTCAGTATGCCTTCCTTCGGAGGAGAAGTAAAGCCGGCGGTCCCATGTCATAGATTGATGGCATGTTAAAGAACCTTCTACTAATTACACCTGTGTGAAGCTAAATTGGATAGGTTAAGAATGTAAGAATGTAAACAACGCTCTTAGGTTTCTACGTTCGTTGCCAAGAGCCGACTGTGGTGAAGTCTAGTAGCTAAGTTCTGAACTTGGCCTAGTAGTCGTTGACGGTGGCACTTGGCTGCAAAAGTAGGAACTATTTGAAAAATTCTAAGTTGCAGTCTGTACTTAAATTAAAAAACAGATAACACACACTAATACAGTCATCACAATAAACATCGGTTATCAGACAGATTCTACACACACCCAAAGTACACGGGGCTACATGACCGCGATGTCGCAGCCCCTAAACTGAGGAACCAACCAACCAGAATACTGACGAAATTAAGTTGGTAATATCGAAATTTGTAATTAGTTCGAAATATACCTGGTATAATATACCCTAATAGAGAACCTCAGTTGGCAGCCCTGATTATTGAATATATTCTTAGTTCAATCTCTTAAGGTACAGAATACAACATTTGGTTGAGGTCCAATGGATAACGTGGACGCTACAAGCAGTTAGACATTGGATCTATCAGCGCACGTAAAATCATGTTGGCAACAATGTCATGCATGTGCTGGTCAGAAATAATCTGAAATAGTATGATCTCTTGTTGTGCCAATGTGGATGAAATCCATTTGTTTGTATAGAAGTTACATGTGTCTTAAAATAGGACCTATCAGCAGGCATAGAATCATGTTGGCAGCACTGTCTTAAATTAGTTACTCCAAATTAATCTAGAATGTCTGGTACTATACGTGTGCAAAGTTTAGAGCTGTTGACTTGCATACTTTTGATATATTGATATTGGGGTAAAAAAATAGAGACAGCATTTATTAACAGTTGGCAGCCCTGGTTGGTCTTACGAATACGCAGAGTCATATCTGTTATGGTACACATAGCACATACGAAATTTGGTTGAAATCCAACTGATAGTATAGAAGTTGCATGTATTTAAAATTGGTCCTATCAGCAGGCTTAGAATCATGTTGTTAGCACTGACGAATATTAGTTACTCCAAATTAATATAGAATGTCAGGTACTATACGTGTGCATAATATAAAGCTGTTGGCTTGCATACTTTCTGATATATTGGTATTTGGATTTAAAAAAATAGAAAGAGCATTTATCAACAGTTGGCAGCCCTGGTGGCTCTTAAGAATACGCTCAGTCATATCTGTTTATGTACACATATTGCATACAAAATTTGGTTGAAATCCAATTGTTAGTGTCGAAGTTATATGCATTTAAATATTGGACCTACCAGAAGTCTTAAAATTATTTTGGCAACACTGTCATGCATCTCCTCCTGGAAATTAAACTGAAATAGTATTATCTACATGTGTGCCAATTTTAGAATAGCTCCCATGCATACCTTCCAAGATATCCAACATGGAGCTCAAATTTCTAGTGCGTTTTTTCAGCAGTTGGTATCACTGACTTCATTTTCAAATATGGGCTTGATGTATTCCGGTATACATCTTTACTCATACTAAATTTGGTTTCGATTGCTGCAGCCGTTTAGGAGTTGATAGGGGGACACACACACAGCCAGCCAGCCAGACAGACAGACAGACAGACACACATTTTCCCGGATCGATTTCATAAGTCTACTTTTTCCTCATGTTTGCAAAATGTGAAAAGTAGGCTAAAAAATCCCTACTGATAAATTCCACATACTCGCGAGCATGCAATAAGCTGATAAAAATCTAAACTACCCGACTGCAGATATCGAGTTCCGAAATACTCGATAAAAATCAACATGATCAAAAATGCTATCACTTAAGAAACATAAGATCAAACTCCTGCTTAATAAAGTCAATAAACAGCGAAAAAGTCTGCCATCTCGTATGGTAACACCATATTTTAGCAAAATCCTCAAAAAGAAGTAAGAAAATATTCAAACCATGCCGTAAATAACACCCCTAAAGATATCCAAAGATTCGGTGACTTCTTCAATCACTGTTTGAACCAAGTAGAGCAGTGGTGCTTTTACGAGACTTCACCCGATTGGAAGATATACGTATTTCACATTCTTCTTTATTGGTAGGAAATTAGATTAATTCTATTAGGTAGTAACTTAATAATTAAAATAAATTTAGTGTAATTTGGTGTAAACATCTAGGCTAACTTAGATCTCTAGTTTGACGACAGTAAACAGTGTTAGTGTCTCGTCAGGTAGTGTAACCGTAACGGATTTATGCACGTCGTGCAAAATAAAAGTAAAAAATGGAAATAAAATCATCACAAGATCTCAGGTAAAATTGAATGAGGAGAAAAGTGAAACCGATTGTCGTAAAGTAGGCCTACCGCTACCGTCATGCGAATGTCATAACCTGAGAAACGAACTGTCCTCAACAGACGAAATTATAAAGCTGCTAAAGGAAGATATTGCTAAGTTAATGGAAGAGATGAATAAATTAAAAGGAAACAGAGAGGAAAGCAAGGAAACTTGGTCGACAGTGATTGCTGGTAAGGTAAGATTGAATAAGCCTAGGCCTATAAATGGAGTACATGTAACTGAAATTCCCGTCTCAAATTCATTTGGAGTGCTTGTCGAAGAAAATGATGACTTTCCTCAAGAAGAAAAGAAGAAAGTGATAAAGAGAAAATCCAGGAAGATGCGGATATTTGCGGATAGCCACGGGCGAGATGTAGCAGCAAGCGTATTGGAGAGAAGCAGATAAATGGAGGTCACTTCGACAGTAAAGCCAGGAGCTCCAATTGCAGAGGTCACGAACGGAATGATAGGAGAGTGTGCGTCTCTTACTGCAAAGGACTACGCAGTGATCATCGCTGGAGCAAACGACGTCTATAGAAATGAGAGTAAAAAAGGTAACCAAAGATTTAAAGGGTACATTGCCATCCATGCAAAAAACAAATGTCATTATTGTAAACATTCCGCAGAGATATGATTTAATTCCCAAATCATGTGTAAATGTAGAAATAGAGGCTACAAATGGAAAAATTCATAAAATTTATAAGATTTTTCCAAATGTCCAAATTGTAGATGTAAGTAAATTAGACAGGAAGTTCCACACTCGACATGGCCTACACTTAAATAGATTAGGAAAAGAGTATCTTAGTGATGAAATCTGCAAAATTGTAAATTCAAATGGTAAGAATAATTCAACAGTAATATCATTAGAGTGGAAGCAGGGAAACTGGTAGAAGATGCCAAACGTGAGGTTTGGCAATCTGATCTTTTGAAGTCAAATTTAACGGAGTGCAACAATGGTATTTCGGATTTATCTAGCAACAATAATAATAACAATTATGATAATAATAATGTAAATAAATCACCAACACAAGCTTGCAAAAGTAACAAATTTAAAATTTACCACCAGTTGTCCAGTCTCTTTATAATAAAATTGATTACATAAATCTAATGCTTAAAAATGAACTTAAAGACATCTCAGCACTATGTATATCAGAACACTGGCTAAAAGGGGAACAACTCGAATTAATTCAATTCCCAGGGTTTATACAAGCTAGTAAATACTCTAGATCTAATATTAGCCATGGTGGTACTTGCATCTTCTTAAGAAATAATTTAGATTATGAACAGATAACAGCTTATGATTATCTAATTATGGTACAGGATTTTGAATTCTCTGCCGTAAAAATACAGCAGTTTAAGTTAATAATTGTATGCGTATACCGTACTCCGTCAGGAAAGTTTCCTTTATTTATAGATAAATTAGAATTGTTACTCAATAACATGAGCAAAGTAAATTTCGATATAATAATTTGTGGGGATGTAAATGTGGATTTCTTAAAATTTGATAGAAATTGTGAATTATTAACACAGTTACTAATTTCCTATGGACTGAAACCTACAGTAAATACCCCAACAAGAATAACAAAATTTAGTAAAACCACTCCTGATTCAATTTTTATAAATACAGGTAATATCACCATTCAATAGAAGTCTATTGTCCGGGTTTTAGTGACCACCATGGACAAATACTGAGTTTTGAAGTATCCGAAACAATCAATAATAATGATAATGGAGTGAAATCAAAGTGCAGGTCATTCACTGAATCAAATGTTACATATTACAATGACTTATTAAATAAGGAAACATGGTCAGAAATTTATGAACTAGAAAATGTAAATGATAAATTTAATACATTTAACAGTACCCTAAAACACTATTTTGTAATAGCATTCCCCTTTAAACGAAGAACTGTTCAAAATAACAAAACTAGCAATTGGATAACAACAGGGATTATAAATTCATGTCAAAGAAAGAAATTTCTACACAAATTATATAAACAATACCACACAACACCTGAATTAAATTTATACTAAAACAAATACACTAGCATATTAAATAAGGTAATAAGACTAGCAAAGTAAATGCATAATGATAATTTTATTTCCCAATCATCTAATAAAAACAGGGCTATGTGGTCCGGGATAAAGAAAGAAACTGGAAAATCTGCTAAAATACAAAGGAACATTACACTGACCAGAAATAATAAAGTGATTAATAATCCAGAGGAAATAGCAAACACTTTTAATGACTATTTTCTGGAAATTCCACAAAAATTATTAAATAAATCACATGTAAATACACTAAATTCTAATAATAAAATAAATATATGCAGTGATTCTTTATTTATAAATCATGTCACAAGTGAAGAGGTAAGAATAGTTATAAAAGAGCTAAAAATAAATTCTGTGCTGGCATTGATGGCATCCCTGATGCAATTTTAAAGAAATGTGCAGAAAATATAATAAATCCACTTACGCACTTAATAAACAGTTCAATTCTCTCAGGAACTTACCCGGATATTTTGAAGTTATCAAAAGTAATTCCAGAGTACAAAAATGGTTCAAAAGATGAATTAGATAACTATCGTCCTATTACCTTACCAACTGGTATTTGCAAAAATTGTGGGGAAAAATCATGTATAAGAGACTGATGAGTTTTATAGAAAAAGATAAAATATTATCAAACTCACAACATGGATTCAGAACGGAAAAATCTACACAGACAGCAATTTACGAATGTAGTAATATTATACTGAAATTAACTGACAATAAGGAACATGTAACTGGCCTATTCTTGGATTTATCGAAAGCGTTTGATGTTGTTGACCATAAAATCCTCCTTGCAAAACTAAATCAATATGGTATTAGAGGTCTAGCTAATAAATGGATCGAGTCTTACTTAACAAGGCGTAAACAAATAGTAGGCTTGAGACACAAGGATGATGGAACCAAATTACTTAATGAAACATTGTCCAATGAGGGAATTGTTGAATTTGGAGTACCCCAGGGATCGGTTTTGGGCCCACTACTCTTTCTTCTATATATCAATGATATAACACAGAACGTTCATTCACATAAGGAAATTTTGTTTGCGGACGATACAACACGCGTAATAAAAGGTGAAACTAAACAGGTCATACAGCAGTCTGCTGACTCCGTTGCAGGAGAGTTAACCAAATGGTCACAAGATAATGGCCTCATAATTAACTATAAAAACAGTATGACTAAATTTCCACACTATACAGAATAGGAATCCTGCGAAACCCAGTATAACATTAAATGGTCATCAAATAGAAAATAAATCAGAAACAAAGGTTTTAGGACTATGGATAAAACAAGACTTGAAATGGAATAAACATATACAATATCTGAATACTAAACTGATCTAGATGTGCTCTGCATTACGTATTTTGAAAACCTGCACTAGCATGCACACATTAAGAAATACTTATTTTGCTTATTTCCATTCATACTTAGGATATGGGATCATATTTTGGGGTATGTCGCCAGATGTACTAAACACGTTTAGGATACAAAAGAGGGCGATTAGAATTATGGCAAATGTAAACACTAGAGATTCATGTAGACCTCTGTTTAAAGATTTAAACATTCCCCCACTGCCCTGCATATATATCTTTGAAAGTATTATGTTTTTTAAAAAGAATTTAATGAATAAAGATGTTTTTCTTAAAACAAACAATGATGTTCATAGGCATAACAGAAGACAAAATCAAAACATTCATATTTCACACATACACACACACACCAAGCATATATCAAAAAGGAACTTTTCACACTGGAGTTAAATTATACAATAAACTACCCCAGTAAATAAAACTGGCCCCAAAAATAAAAACCTATGATAGAATGTTGAAAGCGCATCTGCAGTGCCATTGTTTTTACTCAGTAGTTGAATATCTTAGCGTGTAGGAGCGATGAAATCTATAATTATTGCTACCGGTTTGTCTGGGTGTGGATGGGCCTACTTACCTTATTTCAGAGGTCCGCATCGCTAACTGCAAAATCACCGCCAGATGACATGTCCCAACAGAAGAACATCTAAAGGCGAAGGAAGGTGGAGAAGAGGATAAGGCACAGGCTCGTCTACATATACACTCCGATAACCCACAGAACTGCCACCGACGAAATAATGCCACAACAGTTGCTTAATATTTAAAAAAAACATTTAATCACCAAAAAGGGCCAAGAAAATATAATTTAATAAGATCCTCCAGCAAACACAACATAAGAAAGAAAAACTCTTATTGCCACAAAAAAAACTCTCTGGTGATGCACATTGGCTTAAGGCCAAAACAAGTCAATTACCTATGGAAACAAGAGAAGGCTTTACATGCTAGCTTGCGGAGCAAAAACGAAAACATGTAATTTTAAAAAAATATAATAAAGCCCAAAAGAAAGAAATCCAGCAGACAGGGATCACCAAATAAGAAAGGGCTTGATAAACCACTAAGGTTCGCAAAACTAACTCGACATGCAGGCAGCAAAGCCACGAGGAAACGAAAAGATAAAAAAATAATAAAATTTGACCAATTTACAAATCCAAAACTTTTATGACGGCGGTATACTCAGGAACACTCACAAAAAACACAAAGGAAAATCAACAAGATTAACAAAAAACATGCCAATCTCCCACCACAACCCGTTTGAGTGTCCCGCTCGACGCCAAGAGACTTACACTCACCAGACCACAATGCACTCTGGCAATACAAAAAACAAACATGGCCACGAAACAGATGACTTCATGTCTAGCCGAATTACGGCAAACAATTACTTTTTAAAATTAAACGTCACCAGAGAGAAAAGAAAAGGAGGAAATAATTACACCTTAACACGATTAAAACGAGGCAATTTAGGATGCTACGGATCGTAAATCAAATAAACAATAGGCCAATCCCTAAGATTACGAAAAGAAAAGAACCAACTAAACACAAAGATACTACCCATAAAGAAAAATAAACTAAATAAATAATAAATTACAATGTACGATAAAATAGAAACGTGTCTCCAGAAGGCGCAGAAAAAAAATTTACATATCAGGTAACATTTAAAAAAAGAATTAGGCCTAGAAAACGAAATTAAATACAGTATTAAAACATCAATATAAGGCCAATATCGGAGCTCCCATAACAATATATATAAATATAAATATTTATAAAACGTTCCTTAAATCCTTCTTTGTGGAGACACAATAATAACAAAATCATTAACACACATTAAATAATTTTAAAAGACACCAGATTTGCCTCAACATGGCTACCCCAGCACACGTGCCGTTTTGTACACAAGCAACTTTTCCTTGCTGAAAGTTACGATAATTATCCCACATTTCCTCTTCAAGATGAAATCTCGAATTTATATGCATCAGTGCACAGATTATTTCCTTTAGATAGAATAGATCCACATTTCACGGAGGCCAGGGGGCAAGCCCCCGGCACAAACGGAGACACCTTTTCACGACCAGCTAGGTTCTTGCTATCTTCAGAAGTCCACTACCAACATGGCGGAGACCCAAAAGTTATAGGCCGCAGTGCATTAATGTTAATCGAAATTGTCCAATCACAGAGTGACATAAAATTTAACAATGCGCGTATTATATAGTTATTTAGGCGGCATGATGCATATAGTCTTTTGTTTAATGACGTAGAATACTATATTTTTTAAATATGTCTTGATGAGACGAGACCAGAAGACACCAATGACTCACTCTAGCGGCAGAAGACACAACCCCCGGCTTGAGGTGCCGACAGATGCTGCCATCTCGAGTTCATTAGCCAAACAAAGCCATCTAGGCGGGCGCTTTAAAAGGCGAAGGTACCCAGGACATCGAAATGATGCATAATAGAAATGTTGGGACGGGCTTTGCACGTAACAGTCTCCCTCCCTTAAGCGTGAACACCGTTCACGAATATGCCTAGGCATAGGCAGTACTCCATAACTAGTCGATTCACCAAGCATGTTTCCAGAAGATAATATTCACTAGTTAACTCCAATTGATGAATAAAACCGCATCGTTTTGATTAGGAAGAGTGCAGGGTCAGATTATCAGTGAAGGGATAATTGATCACCTCGCAAACCACTTAGTTAACAGCTTCACTGTGTCCATAAGTCCTCAGAAACGCATTACACCAGCACCTGCAGTGCTTTCAGAGTCCGAGACGCGTTAGGTAAATTTTCAATAAGTCCGATGTTGTTAGCTTTAGACGAAGTAGGTGGATGCAATGTGCAAGATGCCAAGCGACGAGTGGGCAGCCATTTACAAAACAGTAGTTAATCTTATTTCAAAAATAAAAGTTTACAGAAATTACTAATTCTTAATACATTTTACAATTGAGAAACAAGTTTGAATTTATATGAAGAAAATACTGACCATGCCCTAGATCCGTGCTCACAATAGTTAATTAAATAACAAGATTTACCGAAGTAAATTTCATTACCAAGGTTACGTTTTTACAGACTAGTTAGACTTTTCTAGAATACACGAGTTGAACGACTATACATTCAGAAGGAGCTACGGTAGAGGAATGACCACTCAAATTCCCAAGGAAACAGGTATACAAGATCACCATGAGTTAGGTCTCCCACCGAGTCCTACTTACATGCAGGCATCTTCTACGTGAACATCAAAATTAGTTACAATTTTACAAGGTTAGTCTATTACACGATGTTAACATTTTACCATTAAATGGGAATTACCCAACATTACAAGCTGTATCCCAGTAGAGTTTGCTAATCCAATTCAAAATTCCAGATGGAACAGAACGCCTGTAGGCTTCAATGAAGGTTAGGGATACTCTACATTATACAAACTATCAGTTTACAAATTTATGGTACGATTTCTTCATTACAAATCTCTCCACCTCGTTTTATGTGCGACAGATGCACTCTGGAAATTTTGTTGGCCTTAGGGTTTCGAATAAGAAGAGTAACGGGAGTCAAGAATGCCTCTACATAACAGGGGCCTTTGAAGCGAGGGGTCAACTTGCTAGATACTAGATTACTGACGCCCTTGGGCTCGAAATTGCGGACGTACACAACATCCCCAATTTCCAAATCAGTTGGCTTGCGACAGGCACTGTATCGCTTGGCAAGTTGGTCATGTGATATCTTAATACAGCCTTGTCAAATTTCGCCCTCATATCCTCGGGCGTGAAACTGTCTGGAAGGAGATCGGGTAGGTTACACAGATTAGACAACGGAGAATTAGCCATAAACGAAAACATTAACGAAAAAGGGGTGGCTTGCGTGCTCTCATGCACGGCGGTGTAGAAAGCAAAATTGAGCCAATGCGAATTAGAATCCCTCTTGGAATGGTCGTCGTGGTGGAAAGCAATCAGAGCAGAACGGAGATTACGATTGACTCGCTCAGCGAGAGACGGGTTAGGAAAATAGGGAGTGGTGGTTACATGCGAAATAGCATAATTAAATAAGAATTGACGGAACTTATGTCATACAAAGCACTTGGCATTATCTGACACCAGGAACTGACATGGCCCAAAAGATGAAAAGATGGAATTAAGACACTTTATGACGGAACTGGTCGTAGCCTGTCTGGTGGGGAATATCCAACTAAACCGGGTGAAACCGTCAGTGCAAACAAGTGCAAATTGGTTTCCCGACCAGAACGAGGGAACGGGCCAACAAGGTAGATAAAAAGCCTCTCCATGGGTCTAGATGCCGGTTCAGATGACAACAGGCCAACCTTAGTAGAAACCGGAGGTTTGCTAATACTACATGAAGCACAATTTCTAATGAGCCTCCTGATGTCACCATCCATACTTCGCCAAATGAAAAACTGTCTGATCTTAGCTCGGGTCTTGAATACTCCTAGGTGGCCACCAATAGGAGATTCGTGTTAGTAACGAAAGATTTCCGGAATGAGGACCGATGGGAGCTCAATTTTAGGTAGACGGTCATGACGAGACGAACAGCACAATACGCCATCCTTTAGAGAGTAGGGCTTGATCACTTCCCCAGAATTGATTCAGTCAATTAGGCTAGATAAGGAGGGATCTTCTTTCTGGAATCTCCTCACATTTTCAAAAAAGCATAGGGGAATTGCTGAGAACGACATTGACATAATTTACAGGTGATACAAGGTTTACGGGTTCACATTTTTGAATTTCCTCTTCGGATGTTTCCTCATACATGCGGCTTAATGATTCAGCTACCGCATTTTCAGACCCACGAATATGGTGGACCGTGAACTGGAATGACAGGATCCTAGATGCCCATCTGGCAATCCTACCAGTTTTACGGGGTTTCCCTAACACCCAGCTCAAGGCCTGGTTATCGGTCTCGAGGAGAAACTTAGTGTGCTCAAGATACATTCGGAATTTTTCCAGGGCGAACAACACAGCTAAACCCTCAAGTTCGTATATGGAATACTTCCTCTCTGCGTCCGTTAAGTTACGAGAAGCGTATGCAATGGGTTGCCTACCCAGATCAGACCCTTGCAGTAGGACACAACCAACACCACGACCAGACGCATCAGTCTGCACAATGAACTGCTTCCCTAAATCCGGAATGGCTAATACAGGGGCGTTAGAGAGCGCAAGCTTTAGATCTTCGAAGGCTGCCTGCTGAGAGGGACCACAATCAAACTTCACAGCCTTTTTGCGTAATTGATTTAGAGGAGCAGCACGGTCGGCAAAATTACTGATGAACTTGCGAAAGAAGATCACCATTCCAATATAACGAGCAACACCCTTGGCGTTCTTGGGCGGTTTAAAATCTCTGATGGCCTGAGTACGAGACTGGTCCACGGAGATACCAGATTCGGAAACAATATATCCCAAGAAGGAAATTTTGGGCTTGGCAAAGGAAACCTTGGACAATTTGACGGTAAGGCCGGCGTCACGCAACCGATCAAGTACAACCTTCAGATTATCAACGTGTTCCTCGAAGGACTCAGAATAGATCACCACATCATCAAGATAGTGGTACACAAATTTGAAATTAACTTCCGAAAACACCTTGTCCAGAAGTCTGCTCAACACAGCGGCTCCGGTGGATATGCCAAACGGGACACGGGCATACTCAAACAAGTTCCAGTCAGTGGAAAAAGCAGTAACATGCCTGGATTCCGGAGAGAGGGGAATTTGGAAGTAAGAAGAATTCAAATCGAGGATCGTGAACACCTTCGCGTTGCGAAACTAACTAAAGCATGTGTGAAGATCCGGCAAAGGGATGGATTGTAAAACAACTTTTTGATTAAGAGCCCTATAGTCGACCACCGGCCGAAAACCACCGTTAGGTTTTGGCACAAGGAATACAGGGGATGAGTAGGCAGAGATAGAAGTTTGGATTACACCTTCTTCCAACTTCTTGTCAATAATCTTCCGAAGTTCGGCCATCTTGGATGGGGCAAGGCGATACGGGCTGGAACGCACCGGCACAGAATCGGTTAGCTCAATCTTGTATTCCATCAAATGGGTTACACCCAACTTGTCAGTAAATACATCACTATACTCCTGACATAACCTTTTTATGGCATCCTTTTGTTGTTTGAGTCTTCAGTCTTTTGACTGGTTTGATGCAGCTCTCCATGCCTCCCTGTCCTGAGCTAATCGTTTCATCTCTACATAGCTACCACACCCTACATCCGAGGCAATCTGTTTTACATATTCTAACCTTGGTCTACCCCTACAGTTCTTGTCCTCGACCCTTCCTTCCATAACTAAGCTTGCTATTCCTGGGTGTCTTAGTATGTGTCCTACCAACCTATCTCTTCTCTTCATTAGCAGTCGCCAGAAACAACTCTCCTCTCCCACTCGTCTTAATACCTCTTTGTTTGTAACCCTATCTACCCATCTGATCTTCATCATTCTCCTGTAGCACCACATTTCAAATGCTTCAATTCTCCTCTTTTCTGCTGCACCAATAGTCCAAGTTTCACTTCCATAGAGCGCCACGCTCCAGACAAAGGCTTTCAAAAATGACTTCCTAATACCTAAATCTATATTCGATGTCAGCAGATTCCTTTTTTGTAGAAATATTTTTCTTGCCTGAGCCAACCTACTTTTTATATCCTCTTTGCTTCGTCCATCACTGGTTATTCTGCTTCCTAAGTAACAGAAATCTCCTACTTCCTTCAGCTTTTCACCTGCCAATTTGATCTCCATAGAGGTTTCTGATTTATTTCGGCTGCATTCCAGTATTTTTGTTTTACATTTATTAATTTTCATCATGAATTCTTTCCGTAAGACGGAGTCCATACCATTCAAAAACTCATTCAAATCCTCAGGCTTGTTGGCCAAGATGACGATGTCATCAGCAAATCTCAGAGTTGAAATTATTTCTCCTTGAATCTTCACTCCCACTTTAAATTTTTCTCTAATTTCCTTCATTGCTTGTTCAATGTAAAGATTGAAAAGTATGGGTGATAAGTTGCAGCCTTGCCTTACACCTTTCTGAATACCAGCTTCTCTCTCATGTCCTTCAACTCGAATGACTGCTGTCTGGTTTCTGTATAGATTGCATATCACCCTCCTATCCCTGTACTTTATTCCAATCGATTTCAAAATGTCAAACAATTTAGTCCAATCAACGTTATCAAAAGCCTTTTCTAAGTCTACAAAAGCCATGAACGTTCTCTTATCTTTCCTTATTCTACCTTCCAAAATCAGCCTAAGACTTAGTACAGCTTCCCTTGTTCCTACATTTCTCCTGAAACCAAACTGGTCTTCACCCAACTCCGTTTCTATCTGGCTCTCAATCCTCTTGTAAATTATTCTAGACAGGATCTTTGAAGCATGAGTAATCAAGCTGATTGTACGGTAATCTTCACATCTGTCAGCTCCCACTTTCTTTGGTATAGGGATGATTACATTCTTCTTGAAATCAGGGGGTACCTCACCTGTCTCATAAATCCTACACACCAAGTGAAATAACCTGATCAGACCTTCATCTCCTATGCAGCGTAGCAACTCAATCGGTATATCATCTATGCCTGGTGCTTTGTTCCTGCTTAAGTCTTCCAAAGCTCTATCAAATTCTGATCTCAATATTAAATCTCCTTTCGCATCCTCATCAATTTCCTCCTCCCTTTCCATTACATGATTCTCAATCTCCTTTCCCTTATACAAACTCTCTATGTAAGCTTTCCATCTCTCAACCTTTTCTTCCCTATCTGTTAGAGGCTTTCCATTTGTGTCCTTAATATTACAGCACTTAGTCTTCTTTTCCCCAAAAATATTCTTAATCCTTCGATAAGCTGTGTCTACTTTTCCTAATTTCAGACAATTTTCTCTACCAGCACATTTCTCTTTCAACCATTCTTCTTTCGCTTCCTTGCACTTCTTGTTAACCTCATTTCTCAGACGTCTGTATTCTGCTTTCCCCTTTTCATCTCTTACATTCTTGTGCTTCCGCCTTTCATCCATCAATTCGAGTATATCCTGAGTGATCCACGGTTTTCTACCTATTCTCTCTTTCCTACCAATGTTTTCTTCTGCGGATTTTGTTATTTCATTCCTCAAAAGTGCCCATTCGTCTGCAATTGAAGTTTGTTTAGGGTTTTTCATTAGTCCTTCCTTTATACTCTTCTTGAATCTTTCGTTTACATCCTTCTCTTTCAGTCTGTCTATTGCCCACCTTTTTGGCTTTTGACTTTTCTTCAGTTTCTTCAACTTTAATCTGCATTTCATTACAACCAGATTGTGGTCAGAGTTTATGTCAGCACCAGGATATGTTTTACAATCCAAAATCTGGTTTCGAAACCTCTGCTTGACCATAATGAAGTCGATTTGGTAACGCCCTGTATCTCCTGGTCTCATCCATGTGTATATTCTTCTATTGTGGTTATTGAATAAGGTGTTAGCTATGACCAACTCATGGTCAGTGCAGCATTCTACCAGCCTGCTTCCTCGATCATTCCTTTCACCTAATCCGAAATCTCCTACTATCTTCCCTTCTCTCCCTTTTCCTACCACAGCATTCCAATCTCCCATTACTATAACATTTTCATCACCCTTGATATACCTCAGAATTTCGTCTATTTCTTCGTAGACCTTTTCAACATCCTCATCATCAGCTTGACTGGTAGGCATATAGACTTGTACCACTGTGGTGCAGGTAGGTTTAGTATTTATTTTTGCTACAATAATCCGTTCACTATATTGCTCATAATATTCCACCCGCTGTCCAAGTTTCCTACTCAATATGAGGCCAACCCCTGCTTGGCCATTGTTTGATTTAGTGCTAATGACCCTATAGTCTCCTGACCAAAAGTCCTGTTCTTCCTGCCAGCGCATTTCACTAATCCCAACCAAATCCAACCTCAACCTATCCATTTCCCTTTCTAAGTTTTCTAACCTTCCATTTCCTAGCAGACTTCTAACATTCCACGCTCCGATCCGTAGAATGTCAGAGTTCCTCTTTGTCACTTCTGTGATGTTAACCCCCTCTCGAGTAGTCCCCACCCGGAGATCCGAACGGGGGACTAGTTTACCTCCGGATTGAAATTTTACAAGGGAGGAGGCCATCATCACATGTATTTATGCATAGAGAGGTGCATATCCTCGGGAATAGCAAACGGCTGTAGTTTCCCCTTGCTTTCAGCCGTGCAGCAGGACGCAGTGTAGCCATTATTTGGCTTATATTGTCAATATCTTAACCGTCTATAAGACTAGTAAAGAATTGATTTATTCTGAAAGGCTGCTTCTCCCTTTCAGAATAAGTAAAGAGCAATTCTACTAACAAAAATACTACCTTCTACTGTACTAACAATTAAATACCAAAATTCTACTAACGAAAAAATACTTAAGTTCCACCAACAACAAATACTACCACTAAAACAGTCTGTCACCAGACACACTCACATGCAATCACACATCACAGTCTACTGAAACAATGAACTATAACTAATAAACAATGCAACTGTTACCAGACACACTCACACACCACAGTCTAATAGAACAATGACATATATCTAATAGACAAACTAACTACCTACTTACAACTACAACTAACTACATACTTACTGTACTGTTATTTGAATTGACAATATTTACAAAATGCAATTTAGATAGAAAATACTTACAGGAAGAGAGCAAAGATAATGCCAATGGTTATCCTTCGTATAGGAGAATAAATAATGGACGGATTATTATAAAAACAATTCGAGGCATTGACATTGAAATCGATAGTCGATTCATTGCTCCCTACAATCCAAGAATAATAAACTCGAACCTTTGCTGTCTTATTTCACAAGAACTGACCAGTAGATCCTGCCAGCAGGAATTCTGAGAAAAGGTGGCGAGAAACATTTCCAACACAGCTCCCTTTCACTCGCCACCCGCAGTGACATCTCCTTACCAAACACTTAATGACAATAAGCCGCTTGACAATGTGACCGCCACTTCACCTCCAACCATTCAAAAACTAGTTTTCCGTGGTCTCCCACTTGTACTCCAGGCAAATGTTAAGTGTCTACAGCCATCACACTCACAGAGGTTATCACACACATACAAATTCAACTCAGGCTAACAAAGTCCCTCAATGCCATAACTGTCAGCAATACGGCCACACAAAGGGATACTGTGCACTGGATACTAAATGTGTCAAATGTGCTGGCCCACATACAGGAGGAAAGTGCACCATAACCTCAGACGATCAACTCAAATGCGCTCTTTGCACAGGAAACCACGTAGCCTCTTCAAACAGATGTCCAGTCTTTCTGGAGAAAATCAAAAAGAAAACCGCCCAGTCCAGAGTCCACCCTGCTAAACAAACAGCCTCAAACCCCGACCCATTTGACACAGACCAAAACACCACCGACGTCATCAATGGCGCCGACGCCACACCCCGCCACCGACGCCTTGGGCGTCCCACTCCGGGCCCCCTCAATTTTACAACCAAAAATGGGTTTGAATGCCTCTATGCACCAGAAGGGCGCCCCGACCTTGAGGAAACTCGCCCTATGTCAGCACGCAGAAAAATCCACCCTAGCGAAAGCGACGCCGCCTCTGATTACGAACTCAGTGATCGAACCTCGCCGTCACCCTCCCCCAATGTCTCACCTAGCTCACCCAAGAAGTCTTACGCCACAGCTGTAAACCCAGAAAATATTATAACCACAAAGGCAATTATTCATGCCCCCCCCCCCAAAAGAACAGCCCCAAGCCCCTCCTCAAACAGCTCAAGAAACACAAATCCCCAAGTCCCAGAGGCAAAAACAACTACAGCCCAAAACCCCCAGTCGAAATAAAAACAAACGGAAGAGGAAATTACGACTCTACCTCAACAATCAAAGGAAAACCAGCCAAATAAAGACGCTCCCACACCATTGTTGCAGCAACAATCACAACAATCAACCATCGAACACCAGCCCAAGAGCGACATTCCCACACCTTTACTTACCTTCACTTCCCTCAACGTCCCCAATAGCATGCCTCCTCACACTAGGCTAATAATCGAAGTGCTTCAAAACACTTTCAGGGACATCACTGAACACCTCATCAAACTGCTTACGCGTCTAAGCAGCACTCTCTCCCAATTCGTCAACGCTATCAGCCAACAACAATGGGTCTAAAAAGCTAAGAGTTTGCACATGGAATGCTGACGGGGTTTACTTCAGGCACAAACGACTCGAATTAACACAATTTCTCGCTGACAACAACATAGACGTGCTCCTCATACAGGAAACCAAATTTAGACCAAAAACGCGCTTCACGCTTAAAAATTACATTATTTATAGAACAGATAGAGATGGGGAAGGAGGGGGCACACTAGTAGCGGTCCGCAAAAACATCTCACACAATGAGATACTCCTACCCGCACTCACTGAAATGGAAGCAACAGCTATAAACCTAGACATACAGAACACCAATTACACTTTCATATCAGCATATAACGCACCACGACGCCGCTTACGCCATACAGACCTTGACTTCGTGCTCGACTTTGAACACGTCATGGTTGCAGGCGACCTTAATAGTAAACATCCAAACTGGAACAGCTCAGCTACAAATCAGAATGGAATCAGGCTCAACAATCACAACACCAACAATGACTATTTCATTATTGCACCAACTGAACCAACCCACTACACGCGCCGCAACGGGGTCCTTGATGACGGCGACGTCTTAGACATAGCCCTAATCAAGGACATCCCCTACAACATAAACATTGAAGTTATTCACGCTCTAAGCTCCGATCACTTACCAGTAATACTGGAGCTTGGAGCTGACATAACCTACATTAACACTAAAAAACTCATCAACCCTAAACGAATAGACTGGAACAAATACAATGAACAACTAAACTTACTACTGCCCAACACCATGCCCAACATAACATCTACTAACGAACTAGACAACAACATAGATACTTTCACTAAGATTCTAATCACGGCTGCCAAAGCCAGTAGATTACCGCAAAATAAATCCCCGTCAGCACTCCCTGACCATATACTGCAACTCATAAAAGAGAAAAACATAGCCAGCAAACGACTCCGCACCAACCCAACAATGCTAAACAAAGTAGAGTACAACAGGCTTCATGCCAAAGTCAAGAAGGAACTAAACAAACACTCTAATGAAACCTGGGAAAATAAACTCACCAACCTTAAACCACAGCCAGAAAACCCCTCAAATTCACTCTGGAAAATGGCAAAAGTCTTCACAAAACAGAACCAAGCAATTCCACCCCTTAAAATTAACAATAGACAAACAGCCACTTCCAACAATGACAAGGCCCAACTTCTAGCAACTACACTTCAGAAACAATTCACTCCAAATGAACACCTGGTGGACCAAAACTACGATAGCAGGGTAAAAGCAATAGTTACAGACTACCTCCATACTCCGAATACCGACCCTTTACCAATTATAACAACACACGAAGTCAACAATACGATCAAAAATCTCTCCAACAATAAGGCCCCCGGACAAGACGAAATTCACAACATTATGCTCAAAAACTCAACTACACTGCATTAAAACATCTTACCCACCTCCTTAACAATATCATTCTACTCCAGCATTACCCCAAAAACTGGAAAATAGCCAAAATAATATGCTTCCCAAAACCAGGCAAAAACCATAAACTCCCCGAAAACTACAGACCGATAAGCCTACTCAGTGTCATATCCAAAGTATTCGAAAGAATAATGTACAAAAAAATTATCCCCTACATAGATAATAAACTCATTCATGAACAATTTGGCTTCCGTAAACATCACTCAGCAACCCAACAGCTACTCAGAGTAACTGAATTCATATCGCACGGCTTCCAACACAACCAAGGCACCCTGGCAGTATTCCTGGACTACCAGCAGGCTTTCGATAGAGTAGTCCACACACATCTAGTTTACAAACTTATCACTCTCAAAGTCCCACCCACCTATGTTAAAATCATTCACCAGTATCTCAAAAATCGCTCCTTCTATGTTAATATTATGAACACCAACTCAACCCATAGACCAATAACAGCAGGCGTCCCTCAAGGTAGTATATTAGGCCCCTTGCTATTTCTTGTATATATCAATGACATTCCCAAATCTAGGCACACCACTATGGCTATTTTCGCGGATGACACCGCCATAATGGCAAAATCCCGAAATCCCGAAATCGCTCATCGCTTTGTCCAAGAGCACGTCACTCTGTTAGAACCCTGGCTCACCCAAAATAAGATCCAGGTTAACATAAATAAAACCAAAACTGTGCATTTCACCTGGAGATACAAACATCCTCAACGCCCCATAAGACTTCACAACTCGGACATCGAAACCACAAACACACATAAATACCTAGGATTACAACTAGACTCCAGACTCACACTCAATCAGCACACTAAAACCACAGTAGCCAAAACAACAGCACAAATCAAAACACTTTATCCCCTCATCCATCCCAAAAGCAAGCTGAACACCAATAACATTAAATTAATATACATGATGCTCATCAGACCCATTCTAACGTACTCATACACTGCAATAGGATTCCTCTCATACTCGAATTTATGTAAACTTCAACGGGTTCAAAACTGGATGCTAAGACTGGCCCTTAAACAGACCACACAACATACATCAATAATCAAAAGGCACCACTCACTTAAAATTAAATACCTAATGGACTACGTCACAAACCAAGCTCAAAAACTCTACGACAACACCGAATCCCACACCAATCCACTAATCAGACAGCTTGGTAATTATGAACCGAACCCTCAGCAGACACTCAAACGACAGCCCAAATACATCTTAATTATGAAGCAGCTCCTCCAGTCTTAAAACACTATACCAATAGCAAACTCCAAACAAGCGGCCCTAAATCAAACCACAATACACCCTAATACACGTGGCGCAACAAAATTAGCATACTAAAACAGCATCGATCGGACATAACAATTCACGGCTAGCGGTAGCGAAGTCAGAGTATAACTCATGAGGACTACTACTGCCAGCCAATCATAAACATATGCCGCGCAGCGCGCAATTCAAACTCAGTTAAACCACAATCCTTTTGAGGACTCGTTAAATTTTCCGGATCGAGATCCTCAATAGTCACAGGTTCACTAACTGAATTGAAAACAGGAGAAGATAAAACCGGGTTAAACGATAATTTAATTTGCGGATTAAACTTAAACCATAAGTTGCGAGCACCAAAATCAAGAAGCATACCAACGTGGGACATGAAATTAGCTCCAATGACCACAGAACAAGAAAGATTTCTGGCAACAAAAAATTTAAACTTCCAAGAAAAATTTAGAATATGGATTTTGACTGTCATACTACCCAAAATATTTAAGTTTGAACAATTTGCCGAAATAAAAGATTCATTGTTAGGGTTTAACTCAGGTAGATTGCAAACACTCTTCATAGTTAAAAACCAGACCTCGCTTATAAAGGAGGCAACACTACCAGAATCAAGCAATGCAGAAACGGGCTCGTCATTAACACAAATTTTAATAAACGGGGATATTCCTTTAGCCACAGGAGAAATTCAGAAATCATTATTCACTCTAAAATGATTACAAATCGATGACGAGGTCACCCGCACCACAGGTTTCACATAATGTTTAGAATTAGGCTGACTTGCCACGACATTGCTCACCGACAGGTTAGGTAGGTCAGAGACATAAGCAGAATTAGCACGTGATGATTTAGTTTTCAAAGGGTTATCAAGATTTTCATTAGTAGGGCGACCAGAAACTTCACACGGTTTTCCAAAATTCTCATGCACAGAAATATCCATAGAAGTAACACCCGAATCGGTCTCCAAAATATCCCGTCATTGGCGATACACAACTTGGTTATTCGGACACACCTTCTTAACATGTCCCACGCAACCGCAAGTGTGGCACTTAACATTGGGTCTAGGATGAAACATAACCTTAGGAGGGGGACGAGACATCAAGGAAGGAGGGTGAACATTAGCTACACGAAGGGAATCTGCATGTTTCACAGCCATAGCCTATATAACGACCTGTTTTAGCTCGACAAATGACGAAGGCCTGGTACACATAGTCATGTATGACCTATATTGAGGCGAAAACCCATTTACAATAGACGACACCAATTGTCGTTCAGTTAAAGGGGATGCTAACACCTGGGCATATACCTTTATGTCACTGACATAGTAGCTAAGTGACTCGTCCAACCTTTGGACACGATATAAGAACTTTTGCTCGAGAGTACTAAGGGCACTCGCAGGAACAAAAACCCACAACACTTCCCTAATGAACATGTCTAAGGACATGCGGAGGTGGAGGTGGATGCGCAGCATACCGGATGCAACAGGATACAACAGTTGGAAAATCTGATTTTCCGACATTCCAAAAATCGAGGCATGGTTACACAATTCGACCACTTGCTTTAAAAATAAGACCACCTGGGTAACGTCATCTAGGTTGAAATTCTTCAACTTAGTTATAAAACTAGAAATAGGGTGAGGAATCGACCCATAATTAACGGTAGACGTGTACGTAGCATTCGGAAAAGAGACATTATTAGCAGGGTAGCTCCTCGCACACCCTCTACAGGAGACAAAACATTTACATTGCCAGAGAAAAAACTGGCATGCAATGGGTCGGCTGGACCCAGTAAGTCATTAGGTGACCTAACATGAGAAGAATGACCGAATCCAGGGGGTAACTGGTCTGGACGAGCCAGAACCAGGCAATAGAGGGGCAGGCAAACCACTACCAGTAATCGATCCCAAAACCTTAGACCTAGTAAACAGAGCTGACTCACGTTCAACCCCAGAAGAACGCTCCAAATTCACAAGGTTATCTCTTAAGTCAATCAAATCAAAAGCACTATTATTGTCGGCCATTTTGAAAAACACAGAATGCAGGCAGACAATACAGAAATAAACAAATTTTAGGAATTACGAGGAGAGTTTACAATTTCACAACAATACCATAAACTACCAATTAACAACACCATAGATTAGGTTGACACTCGAACACTGCCACAATACAATACAAAATCATGCACAATGCTGCCCAGAACTGCAGACGTCATCGCTTGCTTGGCTCCAGAACAGGAAGCTAAATTACAAAAAATTGCTACAAATCACAGGGCGAACAGCTTCAGACAGGGCTCCTCGATGCCTTCATTCGCAGCATGTAGGCTATCAGAATATAAAAAAAAAACACATTTCCCATGCCAAGAATACATGCCAGTCACTTACCAAGCTTCTTTTTCATTGGGAGTGTTGCATCATAAATAGGATAATATTCAGCCAAGAAACCTTGCATGGAACAGGTCACTTCACATATCACCACATGGATTTTAGAGGCATACATGAAACCAAACAAACGACAAGGATTAACATAATATAACATAAAGCACACTGACTTGACATATCTCATCAGTAACCGTCCTATCAGCCCCAGAAGGGTCCATAAACGGGCCTGCGGTTACGGGGGAGGGGATAGCTGCAGAAGCGATACACGAGCTCGTTCTGCTCCCAAAATGCTACCGGTTTGGCTGGGGGTGGATGGGCCTACTTACCTTATTTCAGAGGTCCGCATCGCTAACTGCAAAATCACCGCCAGATGACATGTCCCAACAGAAGAACACCTAAAGGCGAAGGAAGGTGGAGAAGAGGAAAACGCACAGGCTCGTCTACAGATACACTCCGATAACCCACAGAACTGCCACCGACGAAATAATGCCACCACAGTTGCTTAATATTTAAAAAAACATTTAATCACCAAAAAGTGACAAGAAAATATAATTTAATAAGATCCTCCAGCAAACACAACATAAGAAAAAAACTCTTATTGCCACAAAAAAACTCTCTGGTGATGCACATTGGCTTAAGGCCAAAACAAGTCAATTACCTATGGAAACAAGAGAAGGCTTTACATGCTAGCTTGCAGAGCAAAAACGAAAACTTTTAATTAAAAAGAAATATATAATAAAGCCCAAAAGAAAGAAAGCCAGCAGACAGGGATCACCAAATAAGAAAGGGCTTGATAAACCACTAAGGCACGCAAAACTGACTCGACATGCAGGCAGCAAAGCCACGAGGAAACGAAAAGATAAAAAAAATAGGACCAATTTACAAATCCAAAACTTTCATGACGGCGGTATATTCAGGAACACTCACAAAAAACACAAAGGAAAATCAACAAGATTAACAAAAAAACATTCTAATCTCCCACCACAACACATTTGAGTGTCCCGCTCGACGCCAAGAGACTTACACTCACCAGACCACAATGCACTCTGGCAAAACAAATAACAAACATGGCCACGAAACAGATGACTGCATGTCTAGCCGAATTACGGCAAACAATTACTTTTTATAATTAAGCGTCACCAGAGAGAAAAGAAAAGGTGGACATAATTACACCTTAACACGATTAAAACGAGGCAATTTAGGACGCTACGGATCGTAAAACATATAAACAATAGGCCAATCCCTAAGATTACGAAAGGAAAAGAACCAACTAAACACAAAGGGACTACCCATAAAGAAAAATAAACTAAATAAATAATAAATTACAATGTACGATAAACTAGAAACGTGTCTCCAGAAGACGCAGAAAAAAAATTTACATATCAGGTAACATTTAAAAAAAGAATTAGGCCTAGAAAACGAAATTAAATACAGTATTAAAACATCAATATAAGGCCAATATCGGAGCTCCCATAACAATATATATAAATATTTATAAAACGTACCTTAAATCCTTCTTTGTGGAGACACAATAATAACAAAATCATTAACACACAATAAATAATTTTAAAAGGCACCAGATTTGCCTCAATATGGCTACCCCAGCACACGCGCCTTTTTGTACACAAGCAACTTTTCCTTGCAGAAAGTTACGATAATTATCCCACATTTCCTCTTCAAGATGAAATCTCGAATTTATATCCTTAAGTGCACAGATTATTTCCTTTAGATAGAATAGATCCACATTTCACGGAGGCCAGGGGGCAAGCCCCCGGCACAAACGGAGACACCTTTTCACGACCAGCTAGGTTCTTGCTATCTTCAGAAGTCCACTACCAACATGGCGGAGACCCAAAAGTTATAGGCCGCAGTGCATTAATGTTAATCGAAATTGTCCAATCACAGAGTGACACACAATTTAACAATGCGCGTATTATATAGTTATTTTGGCGGCATGATGCATATATAGTCTTTTGTTTAATGACGTAGAATACTATATTTTTTAAATATGTCTTGATGAGACGAGGCCAGAAGACACCAATGACTCACTCTAGCGGCAGAAGACACAACCCCCGGCTTGAGGTGCCGACAGATGCTGCCATCTCGAGTTCATTAGCCAAACCAAGCCATCTAGGCGGGCGCTTTGAAAGGCGAAGGTACCTAGGACATCGAAATAGATGCATAATAGAAATGTTGGGACGGGCTTTGCACGTAACAATTATATTTCACTTTTTAAATTTAATTGTAATACATAGTGAACCATTTATCCTCTGATGGATAAATGATTCGATGTTTATTTCTTCAATTAATTAATATTTCCACCAGCGTCATGAAATAGCCAGACGAAGATGAGGAAACTTCAAGCATTTGTTGGAGACAGTGGGAACATACCTGCAGCAGTTTGACAAAAGGCTAAATACTTTAGCATTGTGAAAAGAAAGACCCTAGCAATGTTTCAGAAGGACAGGTGGTGGCTACCTCAAAATAGAAGGGACGCGTGGTGAGACACGCTTATGGTATGTTCATTGTAATATTCGCGCCTAGAAAAAATATAATGCAGTAACGTGAGTGGCTGATGATACTACTGGACACTCCTACGAGGCCGAGGTCGGATAAAACCGCGAAGTTATTGAAAAAGTGGAACCAATGAGAGATGAATGCTTGCGAACGCGCCAAGTCTAGCTTGGGCACGCGAAAGCTAGCATTAACGCGGGAGATCGGCTAGACAACATCTCTACGATCGATTCTAGGATTAATGGGCATATTCTTGACCTGCGCAATTTTACGAGTTCAGTGATATTTGTTTCATTCCTGTACCACTATTATTTTGAGAAATTTTTATATAATTTCCCCCTCTATCGATACCTAGGGCCAGTTCATTTATAAGTGGCGTGAAGAGCCAAGACATGAGTTATTACTTTTGTGCGTCTGAGGACGTAGGTTATCATTACATTTTGTGCGTCTGAGGACGTAGGCACTTGTACTTTGCGTGTCATTAGTAAACAGATTTTTATTAATACAAATGTTTTAAATTCAGTGTGATAGATAGTCACAGTACTATTTTGTAGGGACTGTATCATCGACAATTCGCCAACAGACTGTTCTGGGGAATTAAGTACCTAAAACGGCGAATTTAGTAAACAGATATCGAGTGTGAATTAATCTATAACTTTTTGCATCAGCACGAGAGATGACATCGCTTATCCTGGAAGAAGTTTGGAACTGTCAACACTCCATCGAGATGTTTGAGATGTTCGTTGACGGTGACTGGCAGAGGATGAGTACTGAATAATATTCTTATTATCTGACAAATTAACTTATGGTATATGGGACATATTTTGTTTGTAAATATCTTGCTTGTGTTGATTAACGTAGTGTATTTAGTTTTGGTCTGACACACCTTTTGCAGGGAAACAGCTCGCACATATTTTATAGTCGTAAGTTCTTGTTTGTTTGATTTAATTAACGTGGCTATGTGAACGACCGTGTTCGCATATGTTTACGTAGTGCGATTAAGAAGCGTCTCTCGGAGATATGTTGTGTTTCAGAAGTAGGACTGAATTAGTATAATCATGCAATAGATTGGAGGGTAAATTAATCTTGTAATGTTTATTATTGATCAGATTCAGTGAGTTCATTGCCGTTGGAGCAATGTGAATTGTGGCGAGGAGCAGTCAGCTCTCTCGTAGGTTTTAATATTTTTAAAATAGTTTGTGAGGATCTGATTCAACCGACCTGTGTGAAAAATGTTATGTCATTCCCAGCAGTGTGTGTGTGTGTGTGTGTGTGTATTTTATTGGTCATTACAAGCGGGAATTTCGGCGTAGACTGATTTCTGTCAGCGAGGACATATGTGGCTATATCGATTAAGGTCTTACCATATGTTTATATGGTTGAGATTTGTTGCTGTTGATTCTACGAGATAACGGTCAGTTGGTCATGTTATTTTTACACACTGGGGCTGGACGATGACCAGAGTTGAGGAAGGGGAAAGATGTTTCACAAGGCGGGCTGAAAGGATTGCATCAAGGTCATTAAGGGAGTGCTTGTTGGCTCCGTAAAATTTACTTGAAATACATAATAAGAACTGATCAATGGTAAAAATTGTTTAAATAAATGGGAGTTGCCTACGAATCACTATAATCTCCGAAGCGTTAGCTTAACGTGCATTTTATTCATATAAAGTAATCTCAGCCGGTGAGGTTTTTGTTGTTGTTGGTTCAATTCCATATTTATGTTCCGTATTAGTGACCCGTGCAGTCACGTGCGATGCTGTCTTTTCCTTGTTTGTGTATTGAGCAATTGGCCGGGTTGGCAGCTCATTTGTCAGATGCGTCATCGCGTTGAAGGAGGGTCTCGAGGGAGATTCCTGTAAATATTAGATTTTAGATTGTGTGTCAGCATTAATTTTTAAGGGTTTTTATTAGTGTTGTGTCCCATATCCGTAAACGTTGATTTACGAGATGATTGTTCGTAAGCATCGTGGCTGTTACCCGATGTAAACGAACAGTCATCCAAGTACTCATTCCTCGTAGTTAGTCATTAAGCGTACATAAAATCCAATGCAAGTTAGTGGAACTTGGATCCACATTTTTATAAGGGGGAGATCCGTCTGACTCCTCAACTTTTGATAAATATTTCTGTCATGGGAAGATTCAGGGAGGGATTTTATTATTGTTGTTGTCTATATTCATTTTATTTGCACTAATAGTCATTAAATTATGTTATTTTTTACGCCTTGTCACTTCCTTTCTTAATTATAGTTTTAATCCTATGACCCTTACCTCAGTAGAGCATGTTGTTTGGCGAAAGTAAACATCACACTATGAACTGAGCGCGACCCCTTGATCAAGATTCTTGCATATAAACACTGCATTACTAAAGGGTTCACTAGCTGTATGTTGTTGTATTTATAGAATTAAGTTTTCATATTATGATAATAGAGTGAGGTGTAAATAGTTGTGCAATAAGATTTTATCTATTAAGATTTGCTAATATAATAAGTTATAAATAGTTATTGACACCGTGGATGGCCAGGGTGGATGGGCCTACTTACCTGTCTTCAGAGGTCCGCATCGCTTCCACAGCAAAATCACCTCCAGATGACAAGCCCCAACAGAAGAACCCCAAAAGGGGTGGAAGGAAGGAGGAGAAGAGGGGAAGGCACAGGCTCGACAACAGACACCCCCCAATAACCAACAGAACTGCTGCCGACGAAATAATGCCACAACAGTTGCTTAAAAATTTAAAAGAAAAATTTAATTATCAAAAGGGGCAAAGGAAAAAATAAAAAAAAAAAAAAAAATGATTAAAAAAAAGGAAGAAACTCTATGGCGACAACAACCTCTGGTGATGCATATGGCTTAAGGCCAACATAAGTTCTTTACATAAGTAGGCAAGAGACGGTTTAACATGCTTGCTGAGCTAAATGAAAACATATAATTTAAAATTTAAATGATAATGCCCAAAAGATAAAAAAAAAAAAAAAAACATGAATGCAGGAATTACCAAATGAGAAAGGGCTTGATAATATACTAGTACGCAATACCGACCCGACATGCAGAGATCACGGCCACGATGCAAAACGAAAAATTTAAAATTAAATTAAAAAAATAAAATAAGATCAATTAAGAAATCCACAACTTTCGTGACGGAGAAAATCACAGGAACATTCACCAAAAACACAAGGTTAAACTAACAAGGTTAACAAAAAACATATTAAGCTAACACCACAACACGTTTGAGTTTCCCGCTCGACGCCTAGAGACTGCACTCCCAAGACCAGAATGCACTCGGGAAAAACAAAAACAAACATGGCCACAAAACAGACGACCGCATGTCAAATCGAATTACGGCAAACAATTAGCATAAAATTAATTTAAAATCACCAGAGAGAAACAAAGGGAGGAAATAATTACGCCTTAACACTATTGACATGAGGCTTGTTAGACTGCAACGGATCGTAAAAGAAATAAATAATAGGGCTATCCCAAGGATTACCAAAAACTAAATAAATAAAAAATTTACAACGTAAGACAAACTAGAAGCGTGTCTCCAAAGGTACGCAGATAACAAAAAAATTACATAACTGGTATCATTAGTCAAAGAGAAAAATTAGGCCTACCAGGTGAAACAAAATACAGAATTATAACATTAATGTAAGGCCAATATCGGAGCTCCATAACAAAATATATAAAAATTAATAACGTACCTTGAAACTTCTCTGTGAAGACACAATAAAAATAAAATAATTAACACACAAACCAAATAACGTTATACGGCACTAGATTGCCTGAAAATGGCCCACCCAGCACATGCTTCGTTTGGGTCACAAGCACTCCTGTCTGTATCGAGATGCGATTACTATTCGAATTTCTTCTTCACTGCGAAACGATGAAATAATAGCCTGAAGAGCACAGGCAATTCCCTTTTATCGTATATCCATATTTCGTAGCGGCTAGGGGCCCAAGCCCCCAGAACACGGAGAGATAATCTTTCGACCAACTAGCTTGTTGATTTCTTGACGACTGACTATCAATCTCACAAGATGGCGGAGAATCACAAGTCAAAAACAGCATTGCATTCATGTTAATGTAATTGTCCAATCACAGCTTGACACATCAAGCAACAATGTGATTATTATGTTATTAATTTGGCGTTTTTTTTAGCGTATGTATTTTAGTGCCGGGAGTGTCCGAGGACATGTTCGGCTCGCCATTTTTGTAGCTGCTTCGAGACGGACACCCAATGGGTGAGCTACAAGTACCGTTGGGGAGGAAAGTTGGAAGGGAGGGTCGAGGAGTTGGAGGGTAGCGGCTGTGGCCTATAGTTAAGGACCAACCCCGGCATTTGCCTGGAAGGAAGATGGGAAACCACAGAAGACCATCTTCAAGGTTGCCGGCGGGGGGATTCGAACCTCCTCGCCTCCCGGATGTGAGCGACTGACAACAGTCATGCCGCAACGACCTCGTCTAACTCACCCGGTAATTTGGCGGTATCAAGTATATACAGTCTTTTGTTCCATGACGCAGAACACAAGAGCCCTCAAATACATATTTAAAAACGTTGGTACGGGCATTGCACGTAACAGTCTCCCTCCCTTAAGCGTGAACACCGTTCACGAATATGCCTAGGCATAGGCAGTACTCCATAACTAGTCGATTCACCAAGCATGTTTCCAGAAGATAATGTTCACCAGTTAACTCCAATTGATGGACAAAAACCGCATCGTTTTGGTTAGGAAGAATGCAGGGTCAGATTATCAGTGAAGGGATAATTGATCACCTCGCAAACCACTTAGTTAACTGCTTCACTGTGTCCATAAGTCTTCAGAAACGCAGAACACCAGCACCTGCAGTGCTTTCATAGTCCGAGACACGTTAGGTAAATTTTCAAAAAGTCCAATGTTGTTAGCTTTAGACGAAGTAGGTGGAAGCAATGTGCGAGATATCATGCGACGCATGGGCAGCCATTTACAAAACAGAAGTTAATCTTATTTCAAAAAAAGTTTACAGAAATTACTAATTCTTACTACATTTTATAAAAGAGAAACAAAGTTGAATTTAAATGAAGAAGGAAAATCCTGACCATGCCCTAGATCCGTGCTCACAAATAGTTAATTAAATAACAAGATTACCTTCTTACAGACTAGTAGTACATTTCAATAATATGCGAGCTGAACGACTATACATTTAGTAAGAGCTACGGTAGAGGAATGACCACTCAAATTCCCAAGGAAACAGGTATATAATATCACCATGAGTTAGGTCTCCCACCGAGTCCAACTTACATGCTAGCATCTTCTATGAAAACATCAAAATTAGTTTAAATTTTACAATTTACCATAAAATGGGCATTACCCAACAGTTACAAGTTGTATCCCACTCGAGTTTTTAAACTCAATTTAAAATTCCAGAAGGAACAGATGCCTGAAGACTTCAATGAAGGTTAGGGATACTCTACATTATACAAAAATCGGTTTACAAAATTTATGGTAGCATTTCCTCATTACAATTCTCTCCACCTCGTTTTATGTGCGACAGATGCACTCTGGAAATTTTGTTGGCCTTAGGGTTTCGAATAAGAAGAGTAACGGGAGTCAGAAATGCCTCTACATAACATGGGCCTTTGAAACGAGGGGTCAACTTGCTAGAAACTAGATTACTGACGCCCTTGGGCTCGAAATTGCGGACGTACACAACATCACCAATTTCAAATCAGTTGGCTTGCGACAGGCATTGTGTCGCATGGCAAGTTGGTCATGTGATACCTTAATACTCTCTCTAGCCTTGTCGAATTTCGCCCTCATATCCTCGGGCGTGAAACTGTCTGGATGGAGATCGGGCAGTTTCCACAGATTAGGCAACGGAGAATTAGCCATAAACGAAAACATTAACGAAAAAGCGGTGGCTTGCGTGCTCTCGTGCACGGCGGTGTTGAAAGCAAAATTGAGCCAATGCAAATTAGAATCCCACTTGGAATGGTCGTCATGGTGGAAAGCAATCAGAGCAGAACGGAGATTACGATTGACTCACTCAGCGAGAGACGGGTTGGGAAAATAGGGAGTGGTGGTTACATGCGAAATAGCATAATCAGATAAGAATTGACGGAACTGATGAGATACAAAGCACTTGGCATTATCTGATACCAGGAACTGACATGGCCCAAAAGATGAAAAGATGGAATTAAGACACTTTATGACGGAACTGGTCGTAGCCTGTCTGGTGGGGAATATCCAACTAAACCGGGTGAAACCGTCAGTGCAAACAAGCGCAAATTGGTTTCCCCAACCAGAGCGAGGGAACGGGCCAACATGGTCGATAAAAAGCCTCTCCATGGGTCTAGATGCCGGTTCAGATGACAACAGGCCAACCTTAGTAAAAACCGGAGGTTTGCTGATACTACATGAAGCACAATTTCTAATGAGCCTCCTGATGTCGCCATCCATACTTTGCCAAATGAAGAACTGTCTGATTTTAGCTCGGGTCTTGAATACTCCTAGGTGGCCACCAATATGAGATTCATGATAGTAACGAAAGATTTCCGGAATGAGGACCGATGGAAGCACAATTTTAGGTAGACGGTCATGACGAGACGAACAACACAATACACCATCCGTTTGAGAGTAGGGCTTGATCACTTCACCAGAATTGATTCGGTCAATTAGGCTATATAAGGAGGGATCTTCTTTCTGGAATCTCCTCACATCTTCAAAAAGCACAGGGAAATTGCTGAGAACGACATTGACATAATTTACTTGTGATACAAGGTTTACGGGTTCACATCCTTGAATATCCTATTCGGCTGTTTCCTCATACATGCGGCTTAATGAATCAGCCACCGCATTTTCGGACCCACGAATATGGTGGACGGTGAACTGGAATGACAGAATCCTCGTTGCCCATCTGGCAATCCTACCAGTTTTACGGGGTTTCCCTAACACCCAGCTCAAGGCTTGGTTATCGGTCTCAAGGAGAAACCTAGAGTGCTCAAGATACATACGGAATTTTTCCAGGGCGAACAACACAGCTAAACCCTCAAGTTCGTATATGGAATACTTCCTCTCTGCGTCCGTTAAGGTAAAAGAAGCGTATGCAACGGGTTGCCTACCCAGATCAGACTCTTGCAGTAGGACACAACCAACACCACGACCAGACGCATCAGTCTGCACAATGAACTGCTTCCCAAAATCGGGAATGGCTAATACAGGGGCGTTAGAGAGCGCAAGCTTAAGATCTTCGAAGGCTGCCTGCTGAGAGGGACCCCACTTATACTTCACAGCCTTTTTGCGTAATTGATTTAGAGGAGCAGCACGGTCGGCAAAATTACTGATGAACTTACGGAAGAAGTTCACCATACCAATATAACGAGCAACACCCTTGGCGTTCTTGGGTGGTTTAAATCTCTGATGGCCTGCGTACGAGACTGGTCCACGGAGATACCAGATGCGGAAACAATATGACCCAAGAAGGAAATTTTGGGCTTGGCAAAGGAAACCCTGGACAATTTGACGGTAAGGCCAGCGTCACGCAACCGATCAAGTACAACTATCAGATGATCAACGTGTTCCTCGAAGGACTCAGAATAGATCACCACATCGTCAAGATAGTGGTACACAAATTTGAATTTCATTTCTAAAAACACCTTGTCCAGAAGTCTGCTCAACACAGCGGCTCCGGTGGATAGGCCAAACGGGACACGGGCATACTCAAACAGGTTCCAGTCAGTGGAAAAAGCAGTAACATGCCTGGATTCCGGAGAGAGGGTAATTTGGAAGTAAGAAGAATTTAAATCGAGGATCGTGAACACCTTCGCGTTGCGAAACCAACTAAAACATGTGTGAAGGTCCGGCAAAGGGATGGATTGTAAAACAACCTTTTGATTAAGAGCCCTATAGTCGACCACCGGCCGAAAACCACCGTTAGGTTTTGGCACAAGAAATACAGGGGATGAGTAGGCAGAGATAGAGGGTTGGATTACACCTTCTTCCAACATCTTGTCGATGATCTTCCGAAGTTCAGCCATCTTGGGCGGGTCAAGGCGATACGGGCTGGAACGCACCGGCACAGAATCGGTTAGCTCAATCTTGTATTCCATCACATGGGTTACACCCTACTTGTCAGTAAATACATCACTATACTCCTGACATAACCTCTTAATGGCATCCTTTTGACGACTCGTTAAATTTTCCAGATCGAGATCCTCAATAGTCACAGGTTCACTAACTGAATTGACAGCAGGAGAAGATAAAACCGGGTAAAACGATAATTTAATTTGCGGATTAAACTTAAACCATAAGTTGCGAGCACCAAAATCAAGAAGTATACCAACGTGTGACATGAAATTAGCTCCAATGACCACAGAACAGAAAAGATTTCTGGCAACAAAAAAATTAAACTTCCAAGAAAAATTTAGAATATGGATCTTGACTGTCATACTACCCAAAATATTTAAGTTTGAACAATTTGACGAAATAAAAGATTCATTGTTAGGCTCTAACTCAGGTAATTTGCAAACACTCTTCATAGATAAAAACCAGTCCTCGCTTATAAGGGATGCGACACTAACAGAATCAAGCAATGCAGAAACGGGCTCGTCATTAATACAAATTTCAATAAACGGGGATATTCCTTTAGCCACATGAGAAATTCAGAAATCATTATTCACTCTAAAACGATTACAATTAGATGACGAGGACACCCGCACCACAGGTTTCACATTATGTTTAGAATTAGGCTGACTTGCCACGACATTGCTCACCGACAGGTTATGTAGGTCAGCGACATAAACAAGAATTAGCACGTGATGAATTAGTTTTCAAAGAGTTACCAAGATTTTCATTAGTAGGGCGACCAGAAACTTCACAGGGTTTTCCCAAACTCTCATGCACAGAAATATCCTTAGAAGTAACATCCGAATTGGTCTCGAAAATATCCCGTCATTGGCGATACACAACCTGGTTATTCGGACACGCCTTCTTAACATGACCCACGCCATCGCACGTGTGGCACTTAACATTGGGTCTTGGATGAAACATAACTTTAGGAGAGGGACGAGACATCAAGGAAGGAGGGGGACGAGACATTAAGGAAGGAGGAGGAACATTAGCTACATGAAGGGAATCTGTATGTATCACAGCCATAGCCTCTATAATGACCTGTTTTAGCTCGACAAATGACGAAGGCTTGGTGCACATAGTCATGTATGACCTATATTGAGGCGAAAACCCATTTACAATAGATGTCACCAACTGTCGTTCAGTTAAAGGGGATGCAAATACCTGGGCATACACCTTAATGTCACTGACATAGTCGCTAAGGGACTCGTCCAACCTTTGGACACGATACAAGAACTTTTGCTCGAGAGTACTAAGGGCACTCGCAGGGACAAAAAACCACAACACTTCCCTAATGAACATGGCTAAGGAATGCGGAGGTGGATAGCTTCAATCAGCTTATCGCGCAGCATACCGGATGCAACAGGATACAACAGTTGGAAAATCTGATTTTCCGACATCCCAAAAATCGAGGCATGGTCACCCAATTCGACCACTTGCTTTAAAAATAGGACCACTTGGGTAACGTCATCTAGATTGAAACTCTTCAACTTAGTTAAGAAACTAGAAATAGGATGAGGAATCGACCCATAATTAACGGTAGGCGAGTACGTAGCATTAGGAAAAGAAACATTGTTACCAGGGTAGCTTGCTCGCACACCCTCTACAGGAGACAAAACATTTACATTGCCAGAGAAAAAACTGGGATGCAATGGGTCGGCAGGACCCAGGAAATCATTAGGTGACCGAACATGAGAAGAATGACCGTATCCATGGTTAAGTGGTCTGGACGAGCCAGCACCAGGTAATAGAGGGGTAGGCAAACCACTACTAGTAATCGATCCCAAAACCTCAGACCTAGTAAACAGAGGTGATTCACGTACAACCCCAGAAGAACTCTCCAAATTCACCAGGTTATCTCTTAAGTCGATTAAATCAAAAGCACTATTATTGTCGGCCATTTTGAAAAACACAGAAAGCAGACAGACAATACAGAAGGAAACAAATTTTAGGAATTCCGAGGACAGTATACACTTTCACAACAATACCATAACTACCAATTACCAGCATCATAGATTAGGTTGACACTCGAACCCAGCCACAATACTATACAAAATCATGCACAATGCTGCCCAGAACTGCAGACGTCACCGCCTGCTTGGCTCGAGAACAGGAAGCTAAATTACAAAAATTGCCACAAACCACATGGCGAACAGCTTCAGACAGGGCTCCTCGAGGTCTTCACTAGCAGCATGTAGGCTATCAGAAAATCAAGCAACCCACATTTCCCATGCCAAGAACACATGCCAGTCACTCACCGAGCTTCTTTTTCAGTGGGGATGTTGCATTACAAACAGGATAAAAACCAGCACAGACACCTCGCTTGGAACAGGTCACTTACATATCACCACATGGATACTCAGAGGCAAACGACAAGGATTAGCAAAACATAACATCAAGTGCACTGGCATGAGAGATCCCATCAACAACCGCTCCATCAGCATCAGAAGGGTCCATAAAATGAGCCTGCGTGAATGGGGGAGGGGATAGTTGCAGAAGCGAACACGAGCTCGGTCTGCTACCAAAATGACACACACCGGAGATGGCCAGGGTGGATGGGCCTACTTACCTGTCTTCAGAGGTCCGCATCGCTTCCACAGCAAAATCACCTCCAGATGACAAGCCCCAACAGAAGAACACCAAAAGGGGTGGAAGGAAGGTGGAGAAGAGGGGAAGGCACAGGCTCGACTACAGACACCCCCCAATAACCAACAGAACTGCTGCCGACGAAATAATGCCACAACAGTTGCTTAAAAATTGAAAAGAATAATTTAATTATCAAAAGGGGCAAAGGAAAAAAAATGATTTAAAAAAAGGAAGAAACTCTATGGCGACAACAACCTCTGGTGATGCATATGGCTTAAGGCCAACATAAGTTCTTTACATAAGTAGGCAAGAGACGGTTTAACATACTTGCTGAGCTAAATGAAAACATATAATTTAAAATTTAAATGATAATGCCCAAAAGATAAAAAAAACACGAATGCAGGAATTACCAGATGAGAAAGGGCTTGATAATATACTAGTACGCAATACCGACCCGACATGCAGAGATCACGGCCACGATGCAAAACGAAAAATTTAAAATTAAATTAAAAAAATAAAATAAGATCAATTAAGAAATCCACAACTTTCGTGACGGAGAAAATCACAGGAACATTCACCTAAAACACAAGGTTAAACTAACAAGGTTAACAAAAAACATATTAAGCTAACACCACAACACGTTTGAGTTTCCCGCTCGACGCCTAGAGACTGCACTCCCAAGACCAGAATGCACTCGGGAAAAACAAAAACAAACATGGCCACAAAACAGACGACCGCATGTCAAATCGAATTACGGCAAACAATTAGCATAAAATTAATTTAAAATCACCAGAGAGAAACAAAGGGAGGAAATAATTACGTCTTAACACTATTGACATGAGGCTTGTTAGACTGCAACGGATCGTAAAAGAAATAAATAATAGGGCTATCCCAAGGATTACCAAAAACTAAATAAATAAAAAATTTACAACGTAAGACAAACTAGAAGCGTGTCTCCAAAAGTACGCAGATAACAAAAAATTTACATAACTGGTAACATTAGTAAAAGAGAAAAACTAGGCCTGCCAGGTGAAAAAAAATACAGAATTAAAACATTAATGTAAGGCCAATATCGGAGCTCCATAACAAAATACATAAAAATTAATAACGTACCTTGAAACTTCTCTGTGGAGACACAATAAAAATAAAATAATTAACACACAAACCAAATAACGTTATACGGCACTAGATTGCCTGAAAATGGCCCACCCAGCACATGCTTCGTTTGGGTCACAAGCACTCCTGTCTGTATCGAGATGCGATTACTATTCGAATTTCTTCTTCACTGCGAAACGATGAAATAATAGCCTGAAGAGCACAGGCAATTCCCTTTTATCGTATATCCATATTTCTTAGCGGCTAGGGGTGGTGTATTCTTTGAATACACGGTATGATAGAATATAATTTTTAATGCTCTTTGCATGTTCTTTTTTTTCCTTTTTATCAAACACCAACAGCGATCTACTAGTTTCTCTTTGGTGGTCATGTCTCTTATGTCATTGTGAGTCTGTTCTAGATATATATCTTCCATGACCCACCTAGCGTCATCTAGCAGCGAATCTCAGAAGTTCCTCAATTCTTCCCTGTACAAGAGGACTTACTTATCAATTTGGCCATCAGATCTCGTCGCCATCGCCAGCTATCATCTCTGTGATCAAGCGAACTTCGTCTACTTTTTCACTCACCATACTGTGCTAGTATCGCCTGCTATCAACTCTTTGAAGACCATTCATCAAGAAGAACTTTTAGTTTTATAAAGTTGTCTATTCTGTTATGTTCTCCTTTTGTCTCCTACCCCCACTTTTTTCCTTCCTTGGTCCCCCCGCGCTTCGCTGAGCATGTCTCACTTGTTCGTCGGCAGTTGACTTGGTCAGTCAAGGCTCAACTAGAGCCAGTCTCCTCAAACCAAGAGGCACTCTCTACATTCTACGCCATGTTGGCACATTAAGTTTATACGTCAAAGGGAACTTCACCTTCGCCATGCAACAAAGATAAGTACATACTTCAGGTTTTAACCTCATCTTCATCGGTTTTACTATCTTCATGCTTTTAACGATCTTTTTATAGGCAGTGTGAGATATTTATTTGTGGCAATAATCATTCTTCGTGGGATTGTCCATGTTGGGCTTCTGTCCAATTAAGCCAACCTTCGTAAAAAGCAGCATTTCTTATGCTTATTAAATGAGAGATCTTCTCACAACGGGGGATATTATAGAATACCCACTGTCTATAAATATTAAGCTTGTTCCACCGCTGGAGTAACTTTGGCCCTATTCTTCCATTAGGATCGTTCTGGAACTTTCCAGAATCTGCACTTTATCTACAAGTCACGCCGTCATGTATCTTTCACTCACTTGTGGGAATGCCATTTCAAACTAAGGAATCTACTTTATAAATTAATGCTCAATAGCTAAATTTTCTTCCACCGTTGGGATTTTTTTCTGGCGCATTTGATTGTAATCCACAACTTTCTCAAGTAATAGACTTTCGCCTATCTAGTGCAACCAGTGATTTTCCACGATTGCCATAACTTTCTTTGCCATAAACTTTTGCGCTACTACAGTGAACTTTTCATCCATTTCAACGAACTATAGTGATAAAGAGTGTTCTCTCAGTATTTCTTCCGCGTCGCGCTCGTCCGATTATTATAAATACGGCCATGAACATTTACCTTTCATCCCAATTGCTCTTTCCTAAACCTCTTACTAACAACCCATAATAAATTGTTAATTTAGGTCTGTTTCAACGAGGTGTCAATCTAAAGATGTGCCCTCCCATTTTTTCTTATGTGTAATTAATTAACTTCTGCATAACTACGTGTATTGTACACGGTTCAAATTATCTTGTTTCTCCCTTCTAATTTAGGGGATACAATTCTTTCAACTTATAAGTGAGTTATTTCTAGGTTTCACGAAAGGGAAACTTGCCCCATTTGTCTCGTGATTCCTATCTAAACATAGGAGGTCTAGAACCTTCCTTTTGACTTTCTCTTCAGGTTTCACAGTAAGTGACCTGTCCTATTTGTGTAACTACTAAAAGTAATGCTGCTTCAATACAAGAAGTTCTAGGAACTTCTATCTTATTCTTCCTGTTTTTGTTATTGTTATTTTCTAAGTTATTACTCTCTCTAGAACATTCTCTCCGGAATTTCTCAAAGTACACACCTTGTACTCTAGTTGTTGTTAAACTTTAATCACTTTAATTGTCTTTAAAATTTTGAATTTTTATCTTCGCTATTTTAAATCCTTGCGAGGATTTTATAAAGGTTTGAAACCTAATAAATGGTTAATTTCCTGGCGCATATGTTAAATGTTTTCTGAGGTCTGCGACCCCAAAGTTGTTAACCAAATTGAAAATATATATTTGTTAAAGTTATCAACTTCTTTAGAATTGTTAAATAAATTAAGAGTTTCTTTTCGCTTTTTCATTTTTCTAGTACAACGGTTAGGCAAGATCCTGTCTTCCTTGGCTTTTCCTACTCAATGCCATTAAATCTATTGATAGGGCTTTCACCACTCGTTGCATTTGAGCAAGAACTCTTAGTGGTAATCTCGTTAAAGTTTCTCTTAGCTTTAATAGCTAATTCTAACTGGCCAGTAAGACAAGTACAGCTCGCTACACCAGCTACCTGCTTGTGGAGATCCTCTCCGAAAACTTATGGTTGGTTTTCCAAAAGATAAGTGTTTCTCTTTGCCTAAACTTTTAGTCGGCTCCTTGCTGAGTAAAAGCTTAGCCATTTCCAAATGCAACTATTGGTTCACTTACCAAAATTACTCCCCAAGGTATAATATTTTAATCACTATCCTTCTTGGAAGCACTTGGTCGCTTTTCAGGAACTCTATAACTTCGAAAACTGGAAATATTAAACCTGATTCAAATTATTGGCATTCTTCGAATTACTTTGCAAAAACGAATTTCTTTGAACAGACATACAATAAATCTGTTCCTCTCTGTCTTGCCAGACCATCACCCTTCCACATAGTAGGCATATGCATGCTTGAGAGGGAATACACTAAAGCCACTCTCTTGCAAACCGCCCAAGTCCTAGCTGCGTTTCCCGTCAGCTTCGACCAGGTCCTTACCCACTTTAGGTATCAGAGAGCGGATTTGCGGTGGCAACCGCCTCTGAGTGCATTTAAAGTTAAATTTATAACTTTTGTGGGACTCTCCTCCTATTTCTCCATCCTTTTTCTCCAGTCCGAAACCCACCTCCTTTTCTTTATCATCTTCCCTTGGTGGTTAGGTTATTCCTCAGCCAATAATCTACCCAAGGGGCCCAAGCCCCCAGCACACGGAGATATACTCTTTCAACCAACTAGCTTGTTGATTTCTTGACGACAGACTATAAATCTCACAAGATGGCGGAGAATCACAAGTCAAAAACAGCATTGCATTCATGTTAATGTAATTGTCCAATCACAGCTTGATACATCAAGCAACAATGTGATTATTATGTAATTAATTTGGCGGTATCAAGTATATACAGTCTTTTGTTCCGTGACGCAGAACACAATAGCCCTCAAATACGTCTCGATTAGGATGAAACCAGAAGGCACCCCAAACACACTCTAGCGGTTGAAGAAGCAACTCCGACTAGGGACGTCGATAGATGCTACCATCTCGTGTTCACAATCGGAACCAAGCCATCCGGCGGTCGTTTCAAAGGTCGGGAAGTCACATATAGGGGTGATACATATTTAAAAACGTTGGTACGGGCATTGCACGTAACAGTTATAATATTAGTAATGTATACCTGTTAGTTCTTTTATTTTATAGATGTAAATTCTGACGTGTCCTATATCAAAAATGTATTGAATGCATGTATTTGATCAAATGGAATTAATAAAAATCTATCTATCTATCTATCTATACTAGTGTGCCCAGAGTCATGTTAGAAAATCATATCAGTAATGTCATAGCTCTTACAATACCTTCATATTCCAGATGTTAAATAATTTATGCCAAGATCGGCGATAATTCAAGTGTACGCAACAGATTTCTCGAAAGATCGGCGAAATCGTCGCATTTGCCACTGGAAATGCGTTTGGCCCCATCCAAATGCACGTCATGATGTAGTCGTTCTCCTTAATAGGAATCGAATCCGTCACTCTGCGATGCCATCACGTCTCTTCATACGCCTAGCCCCGCATGGTAGAACGAAGGATATCCATAACGGATATTGTCCAATAATCCCCGCAAAAGTTCAATTCGAATGGGTACTCCATTTTATTCTCGGATGTGTTACGCCACTGTTCAATGTAAAATCGTTAATTGACATTCGCTGATAACGTTCTTGTTCACTGCCAATGAATTGCATCGATGAAAAAAATATAATTTCAGAATGTGTTTATGTTCACTAGACACCCTGTATCTGTGTTCGATGTGTTAATTATTTCCATAAGTGTTCATGAACTAAAATAATTTGATGCACATATCGCTATTACATAAAGTGCATGAAATCCAAAGTGCCCATTTTGCATAATGCAGCAATTTGTAAGTTGCCCCATGGTCGCTTTAAATATGCTCTGTTGGAACACATCATTTTGCATGCCGTAATATCGGTAGAATAACTTTAATGTGTATAAATTGTAAAAGCAATGAGTATCTGGACTGCTGAAAGTCTAAGTCCAAATATCGTAAATGTGAAAATGTCAGAATGCAATGTTCCATTAGATTACCACTAAAGTGTCACACATTGTCGCCCAATGTTTGACAAGTTCTGCTCCAATATATAAGTGTAACACAATGTTAACTACTAGCCTCATTGTATTGCTGTTCTATGCGACTATTCGTTGTGAATACTGCCGTAATAATGTTCGTTATTCCCAGTGAACTACTGCTTATTTCTGCTGTAAGTTATGAGCTGGTAAAGCGTTGCTATTTGAAACATATGTTAACGCAACTCCGCTGTTCAAACTAGACTGCTTTCTATCACCGGCCTCCTTCGACCCGTTAACAGCCATCGCGACACAATCTCCGGTCAGCCTACTCTACTGCGCCGTGCTTTTGAAGTTACAATGCTAACTTACGAAGCGATCCTGCCAGGCTGGTAATAGTTACTGCACTGCACTGTATAGGATACTGTCACACTCTTGACTTGCTACTTGAGCAGAATGTAATAGAAGACTGATTTCTTTCACTGCGTGCTGCGATCACTCATCTCGCCAAACACGTACTCGCTACCCCTCCGCGGAAGTGAGGCTAGCCCTTACTTTCGTTCTCTCTTTGACGTCAGACATTTAATCTCAGCCTATCTTCTGTTATCAAGCCGTAATACTCAATTAAGGAGTTATCCACCTTTCCTAATGTTGTTATTAATATTCCACATAATTCCTTTGTCTTCTGAGGTTAAAATCCGATAAATTTTCATAAATATCCAGTACTTCTCCCGTGATTCCGTGCGTTTGAGGGGTAGTGACTTCTACTTCCCTAGTCGCCTACATCATTTCCCTCGACGTCACTGATGCGATCTCAGCGCAACCTTTTCTTCATAGCAACTAAATCCAACCACAGCTAGCGTAGCCGATACCCTCGAGTAGATATCGGGTACATCTCTCCCTTACGTCTCCTTTTTAATTAATCCTGAAGAAACAGATTAGCTTAAAATATTTACACTCAGGCATTCATTATATACAGCATTTCATGTACTCGATAACTATACAACCATCCTCATCTCTAGGGCAATATATTTTTTATATCGTATGGCCTCGGGTGCCTGGTGCAAGCTTTGTTAATTGACACCCAGAGGGTAGCTTGCATGTCGAATTTCGTCGTTCCTTTGAACGCTATGAAAGTCAAGGAAGTTAGATATCTAAACTCCTTGATACTACAGCGCTTTCATGTAGAGAATGGAGGAACTTTGTGTTGGCGGAAAATCCCGAGATTAATTTTGCCATTGAACACGGCCTACTGAATTCAAATGGGTTCTTTAACATGCCAACAACGTATGACATGAGTATCGTGATTTTTGTCGCCTTCAAAAATCACTTACCATGGCCAGGGGCGAACCTGCAATCTTGGGGTTGGTAGTCCGACACTATAACCACTCACCCACCCTGGCAAGCTCTAGGGTAATGATATTTCCGAATGCTGGCTGCATTAAAAGTTCCAACGACTTCATTCGTGTACTTTCTGTACTGATAGTGATTTCAGATGATTATTCCCACGATGATTACTTCGATGTCTTTCGATCCATTCTACTCGTACTTGATCCCTCTATCGCTGTTTTCGTGCGGTGCGCTGGGTTGTCTATCTTCCCGCGTCGTCCTCACATTCTCTCTATCTCCTACTCGTCTTTCACCTGGATAGTTACGATGACCTCCGCTCTGTCTATCGATTTGACTGGACTGCTGATTCTGATTCTCATTTCTGTTATCCCTGCCTTGATATCGGTTATTATACTGGTTTCGATTCTGATATCTGGAATCCTGGTTAAAGTTTCGGTATCTACTGTCTCGTGGATCACGATCATATGGCCTCTCATATGGTCCCTGATACCTATCATTCCCACGGACGTAACGAACATTCCCTCTGTTTTCCTCGTTTCTCCTGTTTTCCCACGAAGCTCTCCGATCTGTTGGTACCGCAATGTCAACAACTACCGCATTCACTTCCTGCGTGTTCCTATTCTCGTTCCTTGAACTCTTAGGTATCATCTGAGCGCTTGTGTAGTCTAATCTGCGTAATATATCGTCGTAATGCTCAAGTGAATTCGCACCAGATGCTATGAGTGATCTTTGGACCTCCACTGGCAACTGCCTTGCCATCGCTTGCAACAATTCTTCTGTAATGGTGGAGTTAAAAACTGCAGTTTCGCCAACTGTGATGTAAAGTAGTTAGCGTAATGCGTTGGATGTGACGTAGAATAGCGTTTTTAATACATTTCGGCTCTCACGTTCAATTGATCCTCCGCACTCCAGAATCGTCGTAAAAATGCTATGGCAAATTGTTCTAGGTTCGCAAAGTTGTTTCTAAAGGCGTGAAACCAGGTCAAAACTGGCCCATCTAAGGCGCGTTCGACTACCCTTAGCTCTCTTTCTTTGGATACCCGATGTTCCACCATATAATCTCGGATATCTCTCAAAAATTCAACTGGTGTGACTCCCGTGTTCCCAGAGAATTTTCTCGGTTTATCATCAAGATTTCTGATGATGGTCACCGGACCTGAGTAACGTTCATTAGTATTGGTCGTGTTCAAAGTCGGTTTAGGATTAACATAAGGGTTGAACTAATCCTCCCAGAAGTAACATTTTGTTGAGCTCGATCATTAGCCCCTACATTCACCTCTTGAGCTATCGGTGTTTGATTCATCGATATATCCCCCGTCGTTACCTCTTGAATTGTTAAATTATTTATGACTGATTCCAGTTTAGCCATTCTATATTCAGTCTGTTTCTCCCCTAACTTGAGTTTCGTTTCCAGATTGTCTAATGAAATAACAGTCTGTGTTCTATTACTTTCTTCGAGGTCATTCTTTAGTTTATCTAGCTTTTCTTCGCATGTTGTCTGAACTGATGCAACCTGCTCCTTCAACTGGCCTACATCCGTTCTGAACTGAGTAGAATCCCTTTCCATCATTTCTTTATTCTCGGTGAATCTAGTTTCCAAGTTCGCCAATCCTGCGATTATCTTACTTTCAATCGCTACACGTTTTTCTTTTGCTTCGGCATCGACATCATTATACCGCTCTTCCACTATCGCACCGACTCTATTTTTAAATAACGCTAAATTATCGTTAACTTTCTGATCAACGTTATCCTCAATTTGTTTAATGTCCGTCTGCAATCGGCTCTCTAAGGATTCCAATTTGGAATTGACCTCTCCTAAGACGTCCCTTTTGACTGTTCCGTTTAACGAACTTAAACCTTTAATTTATTTTCCTAAGTTCGTTTCTAAATCTTTAATCTTGGATTCGAAAGATACTTCAGAAGACCATTCTTGAATTTTACCTACATCTGTTTTTAAACCATCTATTGTGACCGTTGTGTTGATGTCAACAACCACGATGACTCAACTAACGACACATAAATCGAATAAAAAGTACCGTGAGGATCAGGTGACCTTCCAAAAAGGCTAAAGCGGCACGAGAGTCCGTAGTCCACAGGGATCGTGGTACATGGTGACGATGGTCATAGACCGCCTAAGGAAAGGTTCACCTTAAAACTAGACTGAGAAAATAAACATCCAGACTCATGTAAAACACCGTGAAAATTTATTAAAATTCACAAGCCCCTAGCCTAGTTCGGAGGGTTATAATCGGCTAGTCCGCAAATTAATAAATAAACAAAGATAAAGAACAGGTCCCCCCTACCTGAGAAGTTACTGAAAACCCTCGCGAAAGATCTAACTCACAATGGTAAAGCAACAACAGCAACGCTAGGAATATGGCACGACGCAAGTCCCTAGTCCAAGTTACAAGATCAAGCTAATATCTGAATTTACATTTAACAGGGTAGCGAAACAAATCTAGGTTAGGATGGTACCATTTCGACATTTAAATTTAACATTAATTCAACTAGCTAAGTCCTATCAATTAACAAAATTTACGGCGATGACGTCCGTAAAAGAAAACAATTACATCCCAAAAGCTAAGTGTACAGCCATGAAAAACAAACAATTTAATTATGCTTAATAACTATGTGCTAACAGCACACAATAAAGTAACATGTAGGGTTTAATACACTTGACATCATAAATTAATAACGAAATAGACACAGTAGTTTTATTAAAAATTCCTGCCTACACCTTGGTTTACTCTTTGTAAACCATAGTCATCTAATGTGTATAGTTACGGTGACGAATGCGCAGTTGAGACCACGTCTGACATCGCATGGCCTGAGCTCCACAAGCTACGAACTCTAGGTTCGCACATGCTTCAGGTCGCTACAAAAATGTCAACTGTCCTAGTCATTTCCTCACAAGGAAATTATCTTCAACTGCACGGCTATGTCAACAGTTCCAGAATGCAAAGAACAAAGTTAGATAGAAAGAATCGTTAGTTAGGCTTGTTTTACAACAATTATGCATTTTATTATTAGAATGTCGGTTTATAGGTTTATCGTAGGTTTATGGCGAATAACATTGACAATAGCCTGGGCACGGAGTGTCTCCAACTGAGATCATTCTCCACCAAAAAGCCTCGACTCAACAGTCGGAATATAATCAACGAGTATAACAACTCGGACACACAATAACACGGGTTACCAGCGGCGCTAAGCTCGCGTTCAATAACTCTGGGATAGGCCTGTACAACAGTTACCTTCCAATAACATCTGGTCAACGGGATCATCCCCGGACAAAGCATACAATAACATCCTGCTATAACAGGGCAGACTTCACCATCCTATAGAAAACCTTACATAACTGTACCTGTCATACGACAATACACGCAACAGAGCGCTAAACTAACAAAAACCGATCCATAAAACAAGTGATCAAATACAAGAGTGGAAACTGGTTTCCATAAGCAAAATAGCAATGAAAGGAAGAGCGAATACAAATCGTACTCTGTCCTCGTCTATAGTAGTTTTGTCTCACAATGAAGCAGGCGTGCTCTAGGTCACTGGGTTACATAACCAGTTTATTCAAGGCCGGCGATTTAATCAATACAAAACCTGCACTTGGCCGGTTCATAAAAAACTTTACCATATGGGTTACGGATCTCTACAGAGTCCGTGTATCAAACACACGCTATAAATCTGAGTATAGTAATACACTTCCGTCTTTCTACCAAAGACGTCTAAATGAAAGTAAACTTACAATAACTGAAGCTCTTTGCTTTAAAAATGCAACTCAGTAGTTGCTAGAACATCAAATAAAAACGTGTCTCACACGACACAAGAAAAATATGATAAATGTGGCACAGATTCACACACTAGATCTGCTTAATGATACGTTTGGAACCGCGTTCGATGCTAGGCAACGAAACATTCCTTCTAGTTGTTAGGTTCAAACATGACCAAGAATAGCTTCTGAGCTTATTCAAAATGAAATATAATGCATTTACAAACTGGTAGTTACTGTCGACTACCTAAATGATACGACCGTTCTAACGACAGTCAGGGGTGTAACAAAGGATGGCTGCGAAGAATGCAGTCAATTAATAACCAAGGCATCTGATTGCCATAACTACAGTCAGCAAAGACTTGAAAATTACCCCAAGTAGGGTTGAACAAAATAGCCTCAAAATGACTACGATCAGGTTCAGCAAAAAGGTAGGCATTGACGTTCCACGACGTTCACCAAGCTGCACCAGGGCTGACCAAAATGTCTGACCCCAATGGTGTCTCACTCTAAACTGAAATAAATGAGATCTAACTAAACTAGTTACATCCCTACCTAGAAAAATGGCTGACACTGAGTGTGGTTGATTCACAAACTACATTATAACTACTATACCACCAGAAACTAGAACAAAGAAGGGGTGTGACAAAAACTCACGAAATGGAGGAGCTCTCACTCAGCTCTCTATTCCACAACAAGGGTTGTACATAAACCTCTCTGGCTCTCTGGATCGGTATCCTCCTCATCAGGATTCCCATCTGGACTCCCCCAAAGACCAGGGTTCGATTTGTCCCTGTCGACATCTTCGTGGATATGCCTGGAAATGGCATTTTGGCTCCTTCCCTCTCGCTCATCGTTCTGGAAGTTCCACCATCACGCTGGTCCCTGTAGAAACGTCACCCCCCCCCCCATACTGGGATGGTATTAGCCCATGGTGACTGCTTCAACCATGGTGAATAAAAGTCCAATCACGTGGGTAGCGAAATAAGTTGCGTGATTATTCATCCTCTCACTTCCAAAATTATAATGTCCGTCGTGACTATTATAGGCTTCAATTATAAAATACGACACAGCCTTAATCTTGCAGATGTGGATTAGCATGTGAGCTAATACTATTTTATAATGCTGCACGTGCTAGTGACGCTACTTTTGTATCACGCAGCATCCGTGAATTATACGACGTTTCAAAGATAAAATTTCCACTTTGGCAATTTAAATATCTCATACAATTATAATCACACTTATTCAGGATAATTGTAACACTATTACCTGTATATTTCCACTAGGCATCTGCCCTCCACATACGCGTGGGTAATATGTGATGTCACAGCAATGTTGTGCAATACACTATACTTGCCAATAATTATTTCCCAAGCTTCTTATTTAATTCACTGGACTTCATCGACAGTGAATATTAGTATTTGCTTGCTCGATGGCACCTTATAATCACTTTTAACGCTAAACAGCGGATATTCTTCTACGTCTCGTAGGACAAATGTAATTCCACGCCTACACAAGGCGGATTCTCAAGACGCAGTGCTCCGGTACTGGTTGTCTCTAGTAAGTAGGTCGTCAAAACGAAAACGTTGAGCGACTACTTACATTCCTTTTTGCGTATCTGCAAGGGTATTACCTTACCTAAAGTAAAAATAAACATTCTCCAAAATGTTTTAATAATGCAGCATGACGAAATGGAATATTCTGAGTCTCGTAGGAAAGATAAAATAATTAATAAGACCTCAGATAATAATTAGCAGTTTACACCAAAGTCAAAAGTGCGATTCACCGCCACTTCAAAGTATCGCGTGATCTCTCAGCTTCACGTGGCTTCCTGGGTGTGTTCAAAAGTACAACATCCCATCTTAAATGCTCGGTCATAAAAAATATCACATGAACCATAGCTCAGCGGGTTCACTATGTCGGATCTTAAATTCGATATATCTGATTTAATATCCTTCTGAATAGACATGACATCTGTCCTCAAATTAATAATATTCTCTTCACCTTTATTCTCTAACACTAGAATATATTTATTTAAGATGCTTACATTTTCCTCTCCTTTCAATTCTACCGCCTTAATATCTGACCGTAATGTTCTTAATATTCGTCATTCTTTACCTTTAATCTAGTTTCCAAACTCTTTAAGTTGTTATTCAATTCGATGTTACTTTCCTCACTACGAACTTGTAATCTAGTTTCTAATAATATTAAATTGTCCTTTAAATTAGCCTCACTAGCTTTCAAATTAGTTTCAGTATTATTCTGTAATCTTTCCTCTAAAGATTTTAAACTATTTTTTAAAATTAGTTTCAGTGTTAGTTTGTAATCTTTCTTCTACCGACAGTAGTGGCTACGCGGGCTAAAGCGCTGCGTTAGGTCCAGGGGCCAAGCTCTCTGCTGACTCGGTAGACGCGTGGGTTCGAGCCCCACCGTCGGCTGTCCTTGAAATGGTTTTCCGTGGTTTCACATTTTCAACACCAGGCAAATGCTGGGACAGTATCTTCTGACAGGCCACGGCCGCTTCCTTCCACATCCTTGCCCAGTTTCATTCATCTTCATCCTTTCCATCTCTCATCCCGACGCGCAGGTCGCCCACGGGCGTCGACTAGAAAGACCTGCACTCGGCCTCTCAGGGGGCTACACGACAAAAAAATATTTCTTCTAAAGCTTCTAATTAGTTTCATTATTATCTTGTAACCTGTTTTCTAATGCTTTCAGATTATCTGTTAATTCATCTTTAATACTGGACTGCAAAGCTCTTAAATTTTCTTCATATCTAGCCTGTAACCTAGCTTCTGAATCACTTATCTGTCCTTTGACTTCAGTTTCCTTTTTCTTAACATTAGCCACAATGTTATACATATTATCATTATGACTTCAGAACAGAAGTTGATTGAACGCATACTTCACCAAGACATGACTATGTCACTTATGGGCTAAAATGGAAAGCAGGAATGCAATGCAATAGTGGAATTGACTACTTAGGATGATCACCAGCACCAAACATGGATTATTATAACAGCAGAAAACTCTCTAAGAAGAGGTGGAAGACGTCTTGGAGATGTTTATTGTACATTCATACTGAAACTGCATGAAATATAATGGCATACTACGAATAAGCTCCAGCTATATCTTGGGAACGTGTGAGAGCGATGAACTTGTTTCGCGAACAGCTGTTTTTCCTTTTCAAACGTTCGGACTCGGGTTCGGTTCTCTACAAGATCCAGTCGTATCGAGGACTACGCGACCTGATGAACGAGGGTTCAGTCCCAGAACGAGGACAGTGTGTTTCTCGCATACTCCTATTTCAACCAGATGGCAACGTACAAGGTAGCTGACCACCCATTTTTATAGTAGACAGTATGAATTAGACATACTCTAGAGTGTTCCTTTTCACCAATTTTTCTTAGTAGTTAGAAAATGCATTCCAAGGCTAGACCCGATTCTCTATCGCTTCTGTCTTGTAGTGTATTTTATTTTTGTAGTTAACATTAATATATTATTATGCTAATTTTATGCATTAATTCACTTCTTTTTCTTTCTAAATTTGAGCATTTAATGGAATTATATAACTTGTTGAGAAGATTAATATGAAGAGTAGGGAGAAGACTACGATAACGTTTATAAGCAAAGTAGTTAGCAAGCAGATGACCAATACGCTACGAATACTTGTAGATTATTTGAATAGACATTTCTACGAATTTCGAATTTTGAATTTGAACACTTATGATTTCAAGCGAGTTTCTTTAATAGACGTGCGGGTCTATTTTTCATCAAGTGCAGTATAAATATGGAAACATAATGATTTATAGAGCAGATATTTGCGATTTATGGATTGATTTTGGCAATCTACAGCTTTTGAGATTTTTCTTTTTGGAGTTGTCTTAGACACTATTAGATCGTTCAGTTTCTATTTTGTTCATGGTTCGTTTGTTGAACTCCATCCTGGTTAAGCGTTGGATTCTAATAGTTTTCGTGTACCTTCTTAAGCCAGGCTCATTACTATGGTGTAGGATCTTTCACGTTTCTTTGGGTGAGGATCTCCAGTCGAGTTTTTGTCTAGTAGAGCTGAATCGTTCTTTTTACAGTGATCTATCCACAATTTCTTGAAAGATATAGTTATGAACATGAGATTATAATGAGAAATAAATTACTATTGTAAAATGATTGTATAAATATTTTCGTTACTAAGCGAAATGATAATGTCGAAAATTCTCAAGCACTGTTATTTGAACAGCTGATTATATTATATTTGCCTTTGTTCTGATAAAAAATTGTCCATGTTACTTTAACTTATGTTAATTTGATGCACGATATTTCATGACTTTTATGTAAAAGCTTATTAGAACTTAATGATGTTTGGAAAAATGTTTACAAGCTATGGAGAGCTTATCTATGAATGAAGCAACGTGTGTTTGCGAATTTCATTGTTATAATGAGATATTAGACATCAATGGATGATCTATGTCATTTTTCTGTCCAGTATAAATTAGCTATTGAGCTATGTCTGAATACAATTATGTGTATATTTTGAACGTGCAGTATAGTCACGAATATTGATACTAGAAGGCTAGTATGAGGTTAATACATCCAACATTTAAGTAAAACAGCATTGTGAAATTGTTCTAGAATGGATTGTTCAAATTAAGAACATTTGTTATGGAGAAAGGTTAATTGGAAAGACGAGTAATAATATTGATATAATCCTGTAATAATAACAACTAAAACTTTAGAGATAATAATAATAACATGAATAACTATGTGATTTAAAATGTTGTTAACATTTTTATGCTATGATAATGCGTTCGATAAACTTAACCATTCGTCGAACATGCCATGATTTGACTTTAACTAATACTATAGAATGCTTATTGATGGAATCGAATTTATTACTGATGAAGAAGAATTTGAACGTGTACAATAATGTATAAATGTAAATAATATCATAAACTTTGAGGATCACTTAAATATGTAACGAGTGTATATAATAATGTTTAAATATTTTTGAAACTGTCTTTATATGCGATTAGGATGCTGTATTTTGATAGCATTTTTGATTATGTTTCGATGCTAATGTCATTATGAGATTTCTACGCTTCAGTAGAGGCGAATTATTTTGTTTAGTGGAGAGATAGTCCACCATGCAACAGTCTTTAGATTAATAAACTGTTGGTCAATTTTAAATACTTCGGATGTCTTGGTCATTTATACTAGAAATAGGATGCGCTACGAGGACCAGTGAATCAGTTTTTAGGATGCCTAGCGCCACGCTCGAGATTAATTTAGTCATTTTTAGAGTCTCGTTAGCTCACTTTGAGTTATTTTTCGTTTTCATTTCATCGACCACTGGCATCTTCCTATCGCATTCTTTATAAGAGAGGTATCCTTATCCCTGGTTGATCCTAGTTGGTAGAATTTTAGGGGCATTTCAGCCGGGCGCTTCCAGATTCTACGATCCAGCAGTTCCATCGGATTTCAACAGGTAAGACCACGTGGATACGGGTGCATCTTAATTGGTGAACCCATAACGTGGGGAATTCGAATTGGTATTCTCGAATAACCTAGTGGTTAGCCGATTTTAGTTGGCAAATCCCTTTATGGGACTAGATATTTTATTTTTGCTTTAAAAGTAACTGGTAATGATTACGGCATGATCATAAGAGACACTTCCTGGAAACTTTTATGGATCAGCGTGGTCATATGGAGGCATGATATGGGGCTATTTTTCATTCCATGCTTGTTGGCCATTTTATACTTGTCAACGGCGATGATATTTAGTAGATCATCAGTCACATTAACTTCATTTCTTTTTGATAATAAATTAATAAGCTAGATTTGCGAGTAGAATTTAATTATTTTAGTATAAATTACCAAGCACATACACCTCCTATTTTTATAGATATACTTTACTATTAAGTTTAGAAGCCAAACAAGTTATATTATTCATATTGGTGAAAAGGGTCATTCTGAGTGTGTCAATTCTAATATATATGTATTGCATTCCTATATTTCTCCATTTTATATTGTATACTCATATCAGGTGCAGAAACACTAGATGATGTAGTAGCTTTGTTACAAGTTATGCAGGAAAAGTCGACCAAGCTCGAGCAGGACTTGGCTGACAGCAGGTCAAATACTCAAACTAATTTTGAGCGAATAACTGAATTAAATAATAAGAATACTGAGTTAATAACTAGAAACACAGAAGTAATGCAAGCAGATATGTCCCAACTTCATTTGTCTTTGAAACGTTTGCAGGACAGCAATCGAAAAATTTCCGATAGGTCCAAGGAAATTAAGGAGAAAGTTAATGATGTTGAACTAAGTGTTGATAGTGTGTTAGAAGATGTAAGACTTGATCAATTGGATATAAGTAATGTGAATGTTGGAGTGAGTCACGTTCGCTCCAGTGTAGCCACAATTAAGGTTAAATTAAAAGCAGCTCAAACTGACATTACTGCTACACAGGAGAAAATAGTTAGCACAGAGGTTAAAGTAGATGCTACACGGGAGAAAATAATTAGCACAGAGGCTAAAGAAGATGCTACGCAGGAGAAAATACTTAGTACAGAGGCTAGAATAATTAGCACTGAACAAAAGATTGTACAGACAGAAAAACTTGTAACCAGCATGCAATCTAATATTTCTGGCATTAAGGAGGATGTCAAAAGTGTTAGATTGGAACTGGAACATAGTCAAAGGGAAAATAGTTTAGTTGCGCTTCGAGTACAATTCTCCAATGAAGCTAGTAATACACAAGAGACTTGGTCAAAATTAGAAAAATGACATGGTTCTCTTAAAAGAGAAAGTAGAGGACCACAATAAGGTTCTGAGAAAAGATATAGAAATTGATCTTAAAGCCATTGTTAAAGATCATATAACCATTTTTCGGGGTGAAATAACCAAAGTTAACGAGGAGATAATTAAAAATGTTACCTCTAATTTGGAATTAAAAATTTCCCAGACCGAAATCAAGTTGAACAAAGATAAATCAGATATTAAATTAGATACTGACAAAAGAATAGATTCAGTACAGACTAGTCAAATAGATAATATCAATAATCTTAGGGAAGATTTGGAATCACGAGTTAACACTGTAACATCAAAGTTAGAGCAAGTGAGATTAGAAGTCAATTCACAACGTGAAAAGAAAACATCTGAATTAAACGCGATTAGGGAGGAGTTGAACCAATATAACTTAGCTGATCACGTTAATGTAGATGCTTTAAGAAGCGAATTTAATAAGCAAATTGAAGCACTAATAATCAATGTGAGTTCCAAAAAGGAAGGCACAGTTCCTCATGTTAGGCAAAGCTTAGATGTAACATTCCCAGCTAGGAATTTTATTGAACGTTCTAATGGGGCAGTAGGAGGCGAACAGCCCAGACAGCGGTCAGAAGTCCCAAGTACCACTAATCTTGAATATGTTCCTAGGGATTTCAGGACATCTACTCCCAATGACAGGTCAAATGTAACGATTGTGAGAAATTATGAAGAAAAGATAAATAAATTTTCCAACACCGAGAGTTTAACTCCGATTGAATTTATTAGAAATCTTCAAGATTGTTTCATAGAACATCACGTTATTAGAGACAGGGAACTCCGAATTGTAGAGAGACATCTTCTGGAAGGTCCTTTAAATTGGTTTCGAGCTTTACGCTATACTTTTGACAACTTCGAGCAATTCTCTGAAGCATTCATTAAGAGATTTTGGTCTATTGAAGTCCAACATGCAGTAAGGGCAGAAATATACTCTAGGAAGTACATTAGTACTGCACCTACTAGTTACTCCGAATTCTACACTTCACAATTAGCCCGCCTACGTTTTCTTCAACCCCCATTAACTCAGGAGGAAATATTAGAAACTATTTCAGGACAGTTGCCAGTTGAAGTTAGACGTAATATAATTTCGTCAGGGGTGACAGATTTGGCTCAGATGGACGATTTACTCCGAAGACTTGATCATACGTCCATTCCTCCCACGATATCAAAAGGCGGAAGAACGGAAGTCAAAAGCGTGAACGCTGTAGTCGTGGATAGGACCCCACAAACTGAAAAACCCAGTCAGAATGAGTCAAGATGGGTAGGTCCCATTCGAAACCACAGGTATAATGAACAACAACGCGATTATAAGGATAATCAAGCACCATTCCGTAGTTACCAGTCTCGGTATTATCGAGGACAGGATAGGTCGTATCAATCGAATAGAGATCAAGAGAGATATAGACCATATCAAGACAGGTATAGGAATGATGGATTTGACAATAGAGATCAAGGGAGATACAGACCGTATCAAGATAGGGATAGAAACGACAGATTTGATAACAGATATCAAGATAGAGAAATAAATCAGCCAAGAAATAATCAGTATCAAAATCAGAACACCGACAATAGAAACTCAGAAAAAGGGGAACGGCAAGGTTATTTCCAGTGACAGGAGAATAACCAACGAGGATATTCTAGGTACAAATATTACCGTGATAAGGACTATCAAACTGAGGAAGAAAGAAATCAGTCCAGAAAGGACAGAGAGAAAAGAGAAGAGAAGAATAATAGACGTAGGGACACAGACAGTGATCCAGAACCTGGGACCAGCCAACAAGCTGAGAGGCAGGAGAGACGTCCCAAGGAGAAAGATAAAGGAAATTCCTCATAGAATCAGAGTCAAATTCGTCTCCATTCGATATAGCAATTCAAGATATTTAAGAAGTTACTGGCGAGGAAATAGGGAGATTCAATGCGAAGAACCTCAAAAGATATTATGAAAAGATTGAACAATAACAAAATACTGCTCATGAAGTGAATATCAAGAATGATAAAATAAAAGTATTGTCACACTTTTATTTCTTGAGTTGGGAGGGAGATGAGACCGTATTTTGTAATGAGTTGGATCTATGTTGGACAGGTGTGTACTCAGGTGCATTCCTGCGGCGCTATTTGCACGGCACACAGCGCATGGATACTCTGTGGCGAGGTTAGGAGCAACTAGGCAGCCCGCGCTACTTCCTTGAGCACGTGCTTTGTTTTAGTGCAAGAGAGGTCTACAAAATGGAGACGGCAGTAACGTCAATCTGATGCAACAGGATATACTTTGATATAGTAGCCATGAAACAGAATAGTAATTGACAAATGCATTATGTTTAGAGAAGAGGAAACTTGAGTGTATTTCACACATACATAAATGCAGATAACAAAATATCAGAATATTATCGAACATGATCCAGTGTCGATATCGATAGTCAATATCGTTCCTCAACGAACAGCACTATGCGTTTCGCAGAGCAGTAAGCAAGGATCTGTCCAGGCAGAGACACGAGATTGCAATATACTTCGCTGGAAGTACGACACTCATATCGTGCGTAAGCAACGCGGACGTGTATTTACTTAAAGTTAGACAGTTCGTACCGCAAATTTTTATGTCTCAGCTTATTATAGCTGAAGACTGTGTTAAACTTCATCACCAGGAGCAGTGAACTTTGTATTCGCCAGGACCTGTGCGATATTGTCTATGCCAGTACAAGACATTATTCTACAACAGTACAGTTTACAGTATACAAGCATATTATCATTAAGACTTCAGAACAGAAGTTGATTGAACGCATACTTCACCAAGACATGACTATGTCACTTATGGGCTAAAATGGAAAGCAGGAATGCAATGCAATAGTGGAACTGACTACTTAGGATGATCACCAGCACCAAACATGGATTATTATAACAGCAGAAAACTCTTTAAGAAGAGGTGGAAGACGTCTTGGAGATGTTTATTGTACATTCATACTGTAACTGCATGAAATATAATGGCATACTACGAATAAGCTCCAGCTATATCTTGGGAACGTGTGAGAGCGATGAACTTGTTTCGCGAACAGCTGTTTTTCCTTTTCAAACGTTCGGACTTGGGTTCGGTTCTCTACAAGATCCAGTCGTATCGAGGACTACGCGACCTGATGAACGAGGGTTCAGTTCCAGAACGAGGACAGTGTGTTTCTCGCATACTCCTATTTCAACCAGATGGCAACATACAAAGTAGCTGACCACCCATTTTCATAATAGACAGTATGAATTAGACATACTCTAGAGTGTTCCTTTTCACCAATTTTTCTTAGTAGCTAGAAAATGCATTCCAAGGCTAGACCCGATTCTCTATCGCTTCTGTCTTGTAGTGTATTTTATTTTTGTAGTTAACATTAATATATTATTATGCTAATTTTATGCATTAATTCACTTCTTTTTCTTTCTAAATTTGAGCATTTAATGGAATTATATAACTTGTTGAGAAGATTAATATGAAGAGTAGGGAGAAGACTACGATAACTTTTATAAGCAAAGTAGTTAGCAAGCAGATGACCAATACGCTACGTATACTTGTAGATTATTTGAATAGACATTTCTACGAATTTCGAATTTTGAATTTGAACACTTATGATTTCATGCGAGTTTCTTTAATAGACGTGCGGGTCTATTTTTCATCAAGTGCAGTATAAATATGGAAACATAATGATTTATAGAGCAGATATTTGCGATTTATGGATTGATTTTGGCAATCTACAGCTTTTGAGATTTTTCTTTTTGGAGTTGTCTTAGTCACTATTAGATCGTTCAGTTTCTATTTTGTTCATGGTTCGTTTGTTGAACTCCATCCTGGTTAAGCGTTGGATTCTAATAGTTTTCGTGTACCTTCTTAAGCCAGGCTCATTACTATGGTGTAGGATCTTTCACGTTTCTTTGGGTGAGGATCTCCAGTCGAGTTTTTGTCTAGTAGAGCTGAATCGTTCTTTTTACAGTGATCTATCCACAATTTCTTGAAAGATATAGTTATGAACATGAGATTATAATGAGAAATAAATTACTATTGTAAAATGATTGTATAAATATTTTCGTTACTAAGCGAAATGATAATGTCAAAAATTCTCAAGCACTGTTACTTGAACAGCTGATTATATTATATTTGCCTTTGTTCTGATAAAAATTGTCCATGTTACTTTAACTTATGTTAATTTGATGATCGATATTTCATGACTTTTATGTAAAAGCTTATTTGAACTTAATGATGTTTGGAAAAATGTTTACAAGCTATGGAGAGCTTATCTATGAATGAAGCAACGTGTGTTTGCGAATTTCATTGTTATAATGAGATATTAGACATCAATGGATGATCTATGTCATTTTTCTGTCCAGTATAAATTAGCTATTGAGCTATGTCTGAATACAATTATGTGTATATTTTGAACGTGCAGTATAGTCACGAATATTGATACTAGAAGGCTAGTATGAGGTTAATACATCCAACATTTAAGTAAAACAGCATTGTGATAATTGTTCTAGAATGGATTGTTCAAATTAAGAACATTTGTTATGGAAAAAGGTTAATTGGAAAGACGAGTAATAATATTGATATAATCCTGTAATAATAACAACTAAAACTTTAGAGATAATAATAATAACATGAATAACTATGTGATTTAAAATGTTGTTAACATTTTTATGCTATGATAATGCGTTCGATAAACTTAACCATTCGTCGAACATGCCATGATTTGACTTCAACTAATACTATAGAATGCTTATTGATGGAATCGAATTTATTATTGATGAAGAAGAATTTGAACGTGTACAATAATGTATAAATGTAAATAATATCATAAACTTTGAGGATCACTTAAATATGTAACGAGTGTATATAATAATGTTTAAATATTTTTGAAACTGTCTTTATATGCGATTAGGATGCTGTATTTTGATAGCATTTTTGATTATGTTTCGATGCTAATGTCATTATGAGATTTCTACGCTTCAGTAGAGGCGAATTATTTTGTTTAGTGGAGAGATAGTCCACCATGCAACAGTCTTTAGATTAATAAACTGTTGGTCAATTTTAAATACTTCGGATGTCTTGGTCATTTATACTAGAAATAGGATGCGCTACGAGGACCAGTGAATCAGTTTTTAGGATGCCTAGCGCCACGCTCGAGATTAATTTAGTCATTTTTAGAGTCTCGTTAGCTCACTTTGAGTTATTTTTCGTTTTCATTTCATCGACCACTGGCATCTTCCTATCGCATTCTTTATAAGAGAGGTATCCTTATCCCTGGTTGATCCTAGTTGGTAGAATTTTAGGGGCATTTCAGCCGGGCGCTTCCAGATTCTACGATCCAGCAGTTCCATCGGATTTCAACAGGTAAGACCACGTGGATACGGGTGCTGTACCAACTGACATTTGCCTGGATAAGAATTGGGAAACCACGGAAAACGACTTCTAGGCTGACTGAGGTAGGAAACGCACCCTCTTATTCCTATTTTAGCCTCACGAGGCTGAATGTGCCCAGTTCCAGCCTTCAGACCAGAATTACATTTCTTGGCAGAGCCGGGCCTCCGCGGTGACAGCGATGAATGCTAGCCAGTACGCATCGAGGCGGGCAAAGTGTGGAACTGAATGCTGTCATTTAAAGATTAGGTAATCAGTCGAGTTAAATGACTCATGACTTTTTATTTTATTGATAGTTTTAAGTCCAGTGTAAGTGACTGCTTATGTGATAGGGGATTTTATTTTAAATTCAGTGAGATTCTTTAAGTGATCTCATATACCATGGTAAGTTTTATGTTGTCTATTTTGTTTTATGGTTAGGGTAGCTAGTACTGTTACATTCAGTCCCGAAAGAGGTATAACTAACTCAGATCTAAATGACCCTTGTGGAAATCTAGTGGGAAGCTCAAGAGAGAATCTATTTACCTCAGCCTGCTGGGTGGTGTCCGCTAGGTCACCCGTCGTTAGAAGTACACTCCCTTCCCACAGCAACTCTCACTCACTCACTCACTCACTCACTCACACGATAACAACCACTATTTATTTCACTTGTTATAAACTGTATTATGGATGAGAAGAATAATTAAATGACACTAATACATTGTGGGGTTTGAAGCCATTTTTTCAGTGTTTCCTAAGTAAACAAAAGTTTGGTGCGTTTCAGTCGGTCAACACGAATGTACCCAAAAAGAGCTGGGTTATGCCCAAATCCTAAAATAAATTACATGAGATTAATAAATACACTAGGGTGTCCAGTTTCGATCGTCAGGCGATCATCATCAGATCCATTACACTTAGGCTATAACAACTATGTTTGAGAAAACAGGTGAAAAACATTTACAATATGTACAATTATTTAGTTGCAGTATTGGTAATGCAACTGTCGGTGTATGCCAAATGTAGTATATCTGATATTAGGTGAAATGCTAAAATGGTGATAGAAATCCGGAGTTTTTCTGTTTGGGGTGAATATGTGGTTGTAAAAGTCAACTATTGTTATACTGTAATATTACAGGCTACTACTTATCTGGTTGTCTTCCTCGCTGGAGCTTCGAGCAGTTTCGTGTTCACTCTTGCGCCAGTTGTGGTCGACTGCAACTAAATAATTGTACATATTGTAAATATTTTCACCTGTATTCTCAAACATAGATGTTATAGCCTAAGTGTAATGGATCTGATGATGAACGCTTGAAGATTGAAACTGGTCATCCTAGTGTATTTATTAATCTCAAGTAATTTATTTCAGGATTTGGGAATAGCCCAGCTCTTATAGATAGATAGTTTGATCAAATACATGTATACAATACATTTTTGATATAGGACACGTCAGAATTTACATCTATAAAATAAAAGTACTAATAGGTATATACAGTAATACTAATACTATAACTATTTATAACTTATTATTATTATAACAGATCTTAAGAGATACAATCTTATTGGACAACTATTTACACCTTATTCTATTATCATAATATGAAAACTTAATTCTATAAATACAACAACTTACAGCTAGGTATTACAATTAAAATAGAAAAGTAAAATATAATTATAGATTTCATCGTTTCTATACACTAAGATATTCAACTACAGAGTAAAAACAATGGCACTGCAGATAAGCTTTCAACATTCTATCAAAGGTTTTTATTTTTGGGGCAAGTTTTATATACTGGGGAAGTTTATTGTATAATTTAACTCCTGTGTGATAAGTTCCTTTTTGATAAATGCTTGTGTGTGTGTGTGTGTGTGTGAAATATGAATGTTTTGATTTTGTCTTGTGTTATGCCTATGAGCATCATTATTTGTTTTAAGAAAAACATCCTCATTCATTAAATTCTTTTTACAAAACATAATACTTTCAAAGATATATATACAGGGCAGAGGGAGAATGTTTAAATCTTTTAACAGAGGTCTACATGATTCTCTAGTGTTTACATTTGCCATAATTCTAATCGCCCTCTTTTGTATCCTAAACGTGCTTAGTACATCTGGCGACATACCCCAAAATATGACCCCATATCTTAAGTATGAATGGAAATAAGCAAAATAAGTATTTCTTAATGTGTGCATGCTAGTGCAGGTTTTCAAAATACGTAACGCAAAGCACATCGAGTTCAGTTTAGTATTCAGATATTGTATATGTTTATTCCATTTCAAGTCATGTTGTATTCATAGTCCTAAAAACTTTGTTTCTGATTTATTTTCTATTTGATGACCATTTAATATTATATTGGGTTTCGCAGGATTCCTATTCTGTATAGTGTGGAAATTTAGACATACTGTTTTTAATAGTTGATTATGAGGCGATTATCTTGTGACCATTTGGTTAACTCTCCTGTAACGGAGTCAGCAGACTGCTGTATGACCTGTTTAGTTTCACCTTTTATTACGCGTGTTGTATCGTCCGCAAACAAAATTTCCTTATGTGAATGAACGTTCTGTGTTATATCATTGATATATAGAAGGAAGAGTGTTGGGCCCAAAACCGATCCCTAGGGTACTCCAAATTTAATAATTCCCTCATTGGACAATGTTTCATTAAGTAATTTGGTTCCATCATCCTTGTGTCTCAAGCTTACTATTTGTTTACGCCTTGTTAAATAAGACTCTATCCTTTTATTAGCTAGAGCTCTAATACCATATTGATTTAGTTTTGTATGGAGGATTTTATGGTCAACAACATCAAATGCTTTCGATAAATGCAAGAATAGGCCAGTTACATGTTCCTTATTGTCAATTAATTTCAGTATACACTTAATACATTCATAAATTGCTGTCTGTGTAGATTTTTCCGTTCTGAATCCATGTTGTGAGTTTGATAATATTTTATTTTTTTCTATAAAACTTATCAGTCTCCTATACATGATTTTTTCCACAATTTTTGCGATACCAGTTGGTATGGTAATAGGACGATAGTTATCTAATTCATCTTTTGAACCTTTTTTTTTTGCACTGCAATTACTTTTGATAACTTCAAAATATCCGGGTAAGTTCCTGAGAGAATTGAACTGTTTATTAAGTGTGTAAGTGGATTTATTATATTTTCTGCACATTTCTTTAAAATTGCATCTGGGATGCCATCAATGCCAGCACAAAATTTATTTTTAGCTCTTTTATAACTATTCTTATCTCTTCACTTGTGACATGATTTATAAATAAAGAATCACTACATATATTTATTTTATTATTAGAATTTAGTGTATTTACCTGTGATTTATTTAATAATTTTTGTGGAATTTCCAGAAAATAGTCATTGAAAGTGTTTGCTATTTCCTCTGGATTATTTATCACTTTATTATTTCTTTACAGTGTAATGTTCCTTTTTATTTTAGCAGATTTTCCAGTTTCTTTCTTTATCACGGACCACGTAGCCCTTTTTTTATTAGATGATTGGGAAATAAAATTATCATTATGCATTTTCATTGCTAGTCTTATTACCTTATTTAATATGCTAGTGTATTTTTTGTAGTATAAATTGAATTCAGGTGTTGTGTGGTATTGTTTATATAATTTGTATAGAAATGTATTTCTTTGACATGAATTTATAATCCTTGTTGTTATCCAATTGTTAGTTTTGTTATTTTGAACAGTTCTTTGACCAAAGGGGAATGCTGTTTCAAAATAGTGTTTTAGGGTACTGTTAAATGCATTAAATTTATCATTTACATTTTCTAGTTTATAAATTTCTGACCATGTTTCCTTATTTAATAAGTCATTGAAATATCTAACATTTGTTTCAGTGAATGACCTGTACTTTGATTTTACTCCATTATCATTATTATTAATTGTTTCGGGTACTTCAGAACTCAGTATTTGTCCATGGTGGTCACTAAAACCCGGACAATAGACTTCTATTGAATGGTGATATTTATCTGTATTGAAAAAAAAACTGATCAGGAGTGGTTTTACTAAATTTTGTTATTCTTGTTGGGGTATTTACTGTAGGTTTCAGGTTTTGTGTACATTCGTGTTGACCGAATGAAAAACACCAAACTTTTGTGTTTGACACTAATACGTGTAATGGTACAATATAGTAACAGAAATATTATGACTATATAGTTCATCAATTTAGACTACCATTAATAATCAACCATTATTAGGGGGCGTTGTTGCGCAGTGGTCAAGCTGTTGGCCTCTCACCAAGGTGGACCGGATTCGATTCCCGGTCAATGCATGTGAGATTTTCGAAGTGAAAGGCCATGTCCTGTCATTCTGATTCCACGTAAAAAGAATGTCCCGTGGCTCATGATCGCAAGATTAATGGTCACGCAAAACTAAAAGCTTCCTATCAACCATTATTAATTGTTAATAATAATTATAATTAATTACCGGTAACCAAGAAAATGGCAATGCATTTTCAATCTTCACTTTAAAACCAATCACCGGGTAGTCATTAATCATCTAATGGTTCGATTCTAGACATTTCACTATCACTTTCACTGCCACTGACACTGCTGCTGTCATTGTTTGCACTAGTTATTGCGAGCGATTCTAATCCCTCTCGTTCATAATACTTATTTTCTATTTTCTCTACGTGATCACAAACGCTAATCCAATTCATTTCCTGAAATTCTGAAAACCTCTGTTCGCAAAGGCATTTGACATCATTAATTTTAAAGGTGACATTATGTGCACCGACCCACTGTTTTACATCAGACCAGACGAGTTCTATGGGATTTAGAATGCATGGTATGCAGGCAGTCTCAATACCATGTGTCCACTAGCGGCCATATTTCATCTATTATGTGGGTTTTATGTCACGGCTTATGGACTTTAATACGTCCATAAAGGTGAACTTACAGCAATGAATCGTTAAAAGGGATTTTATTAAGCCGCAACCAGTTTTTCATTGTATCCTTATTAGGACTTGATGTTGGTGCATTGTCTTTCTGCGTGTTGTGGTATGATGCGTTGTCAATAACACGCACTGAGTTGCGTTCCAAATTAGGGATCAACTTCTCATTTAACCAACGAATATAATATTCACTGTTCATGTCTTTGTGGTAGTCCTCACTTCTTTTATTTGACTGGTAATTAAGTAGCGCGTAGGGAACAAAACCTCTCCGACCACCGACATGGAGTATAATCAGTCGTTCTCCTCTCGAGATATGATAGAACGCTCCCGATGTGCTATCGTCAGTCCAGGCTTTAGGCGTAGAATGGCTACTATGTGGAGAAAGTTCTGCCCTAAAACTTCCCCATACGGGAGAACGCGAAGTAGGCTTAAGCTTAACCAAAATAGCTACTGTTAAACAGCGAAAAGACTGAAGCGGTGCGGTGCAATGGGCATAAAAGTACATTACCAGAAAACAAAAGTTTAGTTAACAAGATATAAATAATATTTATTGAGACAACAATTTTTCTTTAAATAACATTAAAATGCACAATAAATGCACACAACTGGGATATGCAGAGAATAATTAGTGTTAAATCTTAACAAATGGAGAGGGTCTGGTGACAGTACCCTGATTAATGATGAAAAAAACAATGTTAAGGATTGCCTAGATTTGAGAGAAATTGGAATTGAAATATAATATGCATATTAATAAAAGAACCATAAAAAAGATGAAATGTATGATGAGAGTAAGAAATTCAATTCTTTATCAAGTTTGAACTTATCTTCCAAATTGTTGAGCCAGCTCCATAAAAGTTCCAGTTAGCCTAAAACTGTTTAAAAAGTCCTCCACGGTTTCTTCGGGGGGAGGCGCTCATGGCCTCAAGATGCATATTCCGAAAAGATGAATATTCAACTCTTCTTTTCCCTTCTGGTGACGGTTTGACACTGGTAGTGTCCAGGCGGTGACTGAGTATAAGTCGACATTGGGTGCGGCCAGGAAGACTGCTGCTTCCTTGAAGTTTAAAGTGAGATACACCATCTAAGGAGAAACTTGTAGTGTGCTGCGGCTGGCAAACATTCCTGTCCTCTTGAGCGATGTATCAGAGTAGAGGCCTCGTGACGTAGCAGCGAGGTGAAGCAGCGACTGGCAATAGTGCCATGCGGTGTGGCAGCGTTGATCTGAATGATGAGCTGATCTGAATGACGATGTGATCAGAAGTGGATGGAGAGCGCCAGCAGGTGGCGTCTTAAATAGTGATCATGGAACAATCTCGAAGGCTGGAGATTGCCCGACCAGACAAAGACCTGCCATTGGTCGAACGAAAGTCAGGGTGACGTCAGTTGACCCTGCTCAGCAGACAGCAGATGAGCCAGTAGATGCCGTGTATGCCGGGAGTGAGGAAGCTTGAGGTAGCGAGCGACTGGAACACTAGAGGTGAGAACTATGATATCTATGAATAGGTGCTTGATAACAAGATTATGCATTTGGTTTAAGAAATTAATACATTTACAAAGAAATAATTACCATTCGGGGATCTCGGTAACAAGAAACAAAATTTGACCGACAAATGGGCCAAGCTAAACATTGAAGGTATCACGAAAGTGATCACTATGTATATAAGTTTCATCTTCTTATATGATGGGACGACCTCCTTCTCTGTATTTTTTATGGCTGTCAGGTAAGATACTCGCATGTTTCTTATGTCATGATTCTCTATTAAAACCTGCCTATTATTCCTGGTCTTCTTCCACTTGAAGCCTAACTCTCTTACAATGCCTCTTAAACTGGTGCAGCCTCCTTGGAAGCCAATCTTTCGTAACACAGGCATTAATTTGGATATTGCTGGAGAAGTTTTCTGATGAATGTAAAATTCAGGGATTGTATGTCGAATAACACACTTATCGAAATCGTCAATGTCCGTCACACGTTTCTTCCCTTGCGGTGTTTTTCCTGGCGTACCAAATGAAGTCCCTTCAGCCTCATGTTGCCACTGTTCTGCTAAAATTATCTTGACCGTATTCAACGATACTTGTGTAGCCTCTGATACTCTTTGTTGTACTTTAAACAATTTTCTTCTGTACTCTTCTTGTGCTTTATTCCTACACTCATCAGCTTCCTTCCTCATAAACCTATAAACATTGAAAACAATCTCTCGCATTTGCCCTCTTTTTGTCGTAAACTTCAGTTTAGAATTCACAGGCAGCATCACTTCCTTTGCGAATACAAAATTACGAACGATAGAAACATGCACTGATAACGAGCTGAACCAAACTGACTGAACCTGTCTGTTATAAATCTGTCACAAGAAGCAGCCCTCCTTCTTTCGCCCCCTCTTGCCCTTCCCAACCCTCTTCTGCATTGCAAGTGTCAATAAACTTGAGGTAGGCTCACTGTCTAGCTTCAGTTTCTCACTCAAGGGCCAATTTCTTCCGAGGGACTTAATAACGACCTTCGTCTTGACAATGCACCTTCCAGTCCTACGCTCTCTCTTTCCCCCCCTCCAACCTGCGATAATCCGGAAAAAGAAATCTCGGCCTTTCGACGGTCACTTTTGTGAATCCATGTTAATTTTCTATTCAAGTACGTCACGCTAAGCTGCAAGCATTTTCGAAAGAAAAATAGCAAAAGTTGTGGCAATCAGTGAAAGCTAGTTGAAGGACTCTTTGAATCTCGTTATAAGGTTAGTTATATATATGTATTTATTTATTTATCGTATGATGCTAACAAAATAAAGAAAACAAAGACATGAATACAGTGTCACAAACATTCCAACATTATTTATTTATCGTATGACTTTTAGTGCCGGGAGTGTCCGAGGACATGATCGGCTCGCCAGAGGCTGTAGCTGCATTCAGCGGACACCCTTATCGGGGTGAACTACAAGTTCCGTTCATTTTCTAGTATTTCCAACTTTCGCCACCAGATATCAATGATACCTAGTGGTGAACGTTGGAACTTTGATAGAGCGTTCTGACGAAATATAACCTAACAATTTAGCTATACACAAGTTTAGTCTGTGAAAGGATTTTTTACAAGCAATACATCTATGACATGGGACCACCCGCTTTACTTCCCCTCCGAAGGAAGGCATACTGAAGGATTTTTAACGCTCTTAAAAATACGACGATTTCAGCCAGGTTTGAACCCACTATCTTGGGCACATCAGTTCAGCATGCTAGCAACTACGCCACCGAAGCCGGCTAACATTCCAACAATATGACAACAATACATTATGACTATTATAGTTGAAAATATCATAAATCAACATCCAGTCGCAATCCACTGCTTGTGGAGTAGCACAATTTAAATCCTCCAGACTCCCCGGAAACGCTCGGCAGGGACAATCAAACACTATGTGTCCCAATGTCTGTGGAATAACATCACAGTCACAGTAAGGCGAATCTTTCCAACCCCAAGTATGTAGTACAAAAGCACTTCTTCCCACACCATATCTAATACGATTGAGTACGCCTCGGAAAGTTGTAACCAGCGAGTTTTATAGTGGGGTTCCCAACTTGTACGATGCCTCGAGGAGGAGCTCTTGTCCACTCAGTCTGCCAGCTAGTATTGGCTTTGAAATTGCCGTTTGTTAGTTCTAAGGCTGTTTTCTATACAGGTTTGTGGGATTTCAGTCTAGAAGGACCCAACTGTTGAACGTCTTCATGGATTGGAAGTGACTGATTCTTCTGTATTCTGGACCAAATATGAACTACATTTTTCTGTATTCTGATATGAGGAGGTGCGATATTACTGAGCACTGGTAACCACTGGATCGGAGTTGGAAGTAGTGTTCCAAGTTATATATACGGTATATAAGAGTTTGTGAATTACATATGAGTAGACAGGCGTTAGAGTACCGTAACAACTGTACGACCAACGGCTCCCCTGAGATAAGTAACTATATACATAATAGAATATTGTGTTATTATAACTTGTGCACACATGCATAATACTCATACGTAATTCACAAACCCGTATAAAAAACTAACCTTATACCAATTAAACGCACTACAATTTTTTGTAGTTAGATAATATCTGTATTTAAATATAAACCTCAACACAGTGATCAGGATCTGATGATGACCGTTTGTAGGCCAAAACGCATAATCCTAAAATTTTCCCATTATAATAGTGATCATAACTAATACATGTAATTTTTTTCAAGAATGTTATTTACTTATTATTCATATATTATATGCATTGTACCCCGCCCAGTCATTGGGCGAATTCGTGTTGACCAACAAAGAGTTACAACTGGCAATTTGTAAGCACTGCCGGCTGGATTGCAACACTCCTGGTTTACGGCTGGATCGCAACACTCCTGGTTGCTTTAAACTGCCTGCCCATTCGACGATTACAGCATTGGTTTGAGCGTACAACCTCGTTTCCAAATAAAGGCGCTAGGAAGCAGCACCAAGGCACTGTTGCAGACATAAGTTTTGTATTGATGTTAATGGAGCAGTTGTGTTTGGAATGTATTCTGTATGATTTTATAATGCTGTACTGCTGCGTGCCCTTTTGTAAATCAGAACAGGGCAAGTTAGAATACCGGGGAATCTCATTTCATGAGATACCATCGGACAATTCACTGCGTGGGATGTGGTTACGTGCAATTTCCAGAGAAGGTGACGCAGGGGAAGCAAATAAACAAATAAAGAAATTAATACATACCGGTACATGAATGAATGATTGAGTAAATACGTGAGACAATAAATATGTAAGTAGGTAAATATGTATGTAAATAAATAATTTAAGAAATATGTAAGTAAATAAATAAGTGAAAAAATAAGCAATAAATAAGTAAACAAATAAATAAGAAAATAATTAATTAAATAAATGTGTAAGTAAATAAATACGTGAATAAATAAGAAAATAAGTAAATAAATAAGTATACAAATAAATAAGAAAATAAATAATTAAATAAATAAGTGAATGAATAAGCAAATAAATAAGTAAATAAATAATTAAACAAATAAATAAGAAAATAAATAATTAAATAAATAAGTAAAAAATAAATAAGAAAATAAATAATTAAATAAATAAACGTGTAAGTAAATAAGTAAATAAATATGTAAGTAAATAAATTAGTAAATCAATAGATAAGAAAATAAATAAGTTAATAAATAATTAAATAGATAAATACGTACCTAAGTAAATAAAGAAGTGAATAAAAATAAGTAAATAAATAATTAAATAAATACATATTTAAATAAATTAGTAAATAAATATATACGTGAATAAATAAATAAGTAAATAAATAAGAAACAAATAAATAAGAAAATAAATAATTAAATACTTAAATATGTAAGTAAATAAACAAATAAGTAAGTAAATAAGTAAGTAACTAAATAAGCAAATAAATAAGAAAATACATAATTAAATAAATAAACATGTAAGTAAATAAACAAATAAGTAAATAAATAAATAAGCAAATAAATAAGTAAAGAAATAAGAAAATAATTTATTAAGTAAAAAAATAAACAATCTGTCCAAAAAATCTGTAAAAATGTATAATACAGCCATCACAATAAGAAGGGTTATCAGAAAAATTCACCTCACACCCAAGTACATGGGGCTACATGACCACGATGTCGCAAAACCCCTAAATAAATCATCATCCCATTTTTCGGGGGCCGGAGGCATTTCTTTTCCCTGACTTTTTTGGTCCTTATTCGTTTCTTTTCATCTCGCCAAGTATGTAAGTTAGATTTAAGTCAGTTAGAAGTAGTTATACTTTTATTATCGTCTGCATAATTACGGGAAAATGAGCTAGACATTTCGCCCCTTAAAAACAATCGCCTCCACCACATGTATTTTTGCTTTCCTTTATACTGAAAATTTGCCCGTAAGTATGTGTCTGAATACTTTTAGATGTGAGAATAACAAAGGAACGAACTTAGTGTAATGCTCTCACGTCCGTCAATCTCGATATTAAGCCTCCAAACATAACAATACTTCGTTTCAGGTATCGTCCCCTTTAAAAAGCCGCGGCAATCTCAGTGCCTTGGTGCTGCACCTAGCGGTGAATTAATGCATATATCTTGTACGCCTGTGAGTGTCGAATGGGCAGGCAGTTTAAAGCAACCAGGAGTGTTGCGATCCAGCCGGCAGTGTTTGTAAAAATGGCTTCAAAACTTATCATGTTTGAAAGAACACACGTACACATAATACGGTCGAATTTAATAGGTTTTGCCACGTGACCTGTAATAGCAGAAAGTTAAATTAAATATAAACCACGATTGAAGACTTTGACACGGATATTAACGTTCGAGGTGGAACGGCCATTGTTCAAACGTCTAGCGCGTCTTTTATATGTTATGAGTCGGTTTAAGGCCGGTCAGATGTCAGACGTGGTGTATAGGTGTAAAATGGTACTTAGAATCCAGCATTATGCTTCTTTTTTTTTTTCAATTACTCTCCGTGCTCCACCATAGTGGGAATACAATATAAAGCCACACCTTAAGTCACATCTCCACATTTATTCTCTCACGATATTTTCCTGTGAAAAATACGTTAAATTCTACTAATTTATGGAGAAAATTGAGAGAATTTAACTGTCGAGTCATAAGAGCCGTAGTTAAGTACTGGATTTCTAGCGAGTACACGTATGTTGGCTTTGTGAGAGATTAGAGATTAATTTCTATGTCCCATCTCGGAACAAAGGGCTGCAACAAAGTTCCTCCACTGATTTCTTCTCGCAGCCAGCATCTGCAGGTCTGCCCAGGATTTGCCAGTCGCCTTCCTCTTCCTTCCAACGTACTTCACTCAATCCTAGAATGTCTAAGTGGTAGTTTCTCATTTCTGCGCAGACCTGCTTTAGCCTGCCTGTTTGACGAAAAGTTCTTATATTCCAGCATCCAATTTTCGTCAACATTTTCATGCCAAAAATCGTCAACTGTTTATCAGTCCGGTTATTTTCTGTTGCAGTTTCAGTAATCGAATAAGTTCAGATGTGTGAGTGATTGACCCACAGCACCCTATCATGGTGGAGGGGCTGCCTCCTCACTGTGCCCATGCTCACAGATGTGGAGTTAGATGTTCAACTCTTCTCTAGTTTGGTTTCCCAGAATGGAACGAGATATCCATTCCAACCCTCCTCCTTTTTCAGCCGGGCTTGAGACCGTCCGTGGCGGAGTTGTTGGCTTTGTGGCGGAGGCAATAAAAAGCCGATGACACAAAGTGTCTCTGAGTGCCGCTAGTGTAGTGGTTCCAGCCTAACCTTATACCCTTTTCTGAACGACAAATCTTGCTCCATTTTAACGGACATACAATATTATGCACACTTATCAGATCGCATCACCACACTTATTAATTCACTCACGATGTATTCCTGTGAAAGTATGTTGAACTGTTGCTAATTAATGGAGAAAATACGATAAAATTAGGAGGCTATGTCACATGATCCTACGTATACATAGATGTGTTCGTGGCCAAAGGAATTAAATGTCTTGATTGTATCCAAAATTGCTGCACTGCAGTTCAACTTCAATTATTACGCAGTTAACTACTTAAACTATGGCTATCCTGCCTCGACAGTTATTATCCGTGTCAGAGTTTTAAATATCGGTTTTCGTTGTTTATTTATCTTTCTGGCATTAAGCAAAGTGCTATTATTGCTGGCGCAGAAATAAAAGTACACCAAAGCTGAATAAGTAGGAGACAGCTTAGTCGATTTCTGTGAAATAAGCGTCGACTGAAAGCTCATTCGATATTTCATATTTAGCATTTTGGAAATATTTCTTACCGAGGTAATTCAATTATGTTTCGCCAAGAACAAGGAGAAAAATCGGCATATTGCGCATTTCGAGTAAAGCTCAACTTTGGAAGTCGATAACAGCAGAACAGCAGGTGTGAATACAATCAAATAGGGTCTCTAAGAAATACATGAAGGATGCATTCGTGACAAATCGGGCTCACGTTAGATATTTTATTTTGTTTCAGATAACGAACAAAGGCGGAAAAAGGGCAAGACAATGAAGATTGCCAGGCTCCCACACGTAGAGGAGATCATCATATTAATAATGGTAATAATATCAGAATACGAGGATAAATCAGGGTCACATGCCAGTGAATAGCGCCATGTGATCACCAAGGTGAAGAAAGAAAGCTTGTAGTCTTACGTGACCAGTAATCACGAGCCACGGGACCTTTTTACGTGGAATCCGAACCACGGGAAATGGCATTTCACTTCGAAAATCTAACATGCACTGACCTGGAATCAAAGCCCGTGAGAGGCAAACAGCTTGACCACTGCGTGCCACAACGTCCCACAACGTCCCTAGATCACCAAGGTGAAATAAAGCTTTACACGCCAAAGTTATCATAATTATGTCTTTGGCTACCAATCTTCACATTGGCTCTTCTTCCATATTTTATCTGAGTCTTGAGCTTCGCTTTTCACATGTAAAATATGGATAGTTTATATTCCACCACTTTTTCCATGAAGTTCAGGACACTGCAGTTAAATGATCAGTATCGCAAGCTAAAGAGCGGGGTTCTCTACTACTGCTCCAGAGTTTGTCTTTCTCCAATAACCAAGGGCGTAGTGGGGCAGCGGTGAAGCCGTTAGTCTCTCACCAAGGAACACCGGGTTCGATTCCCGGTCAATGCATGTGGGATTATGTCCGGTGGTTCGGATTCCACGTTGAAAGGAGGTCCTGTGGCTCATGATCGCGAAATGTACAGTCACGTAAAACTACAAGCTTCCTTCCTTTTCTTTCTCCATTAACCTTCGTCCAAATCACTGCCTGCTCTGTATGGTGACGAGGAGTCCTCCATTAGGCTATCCTGTAAGATACCAGATCTTACTCACCTCGTTCCGTCTCCTACCTGTTGTGTATGGAGACGTATTCTGTAGCCTATTGCTCCTGTAAGATATATGATCTCACCCACCTCCTTTAAACCTTGCTCCGTCTCCTATCTGTTGTGGTTGGTGACGTATTCCGTAGCATATTGCTCCTGTAAAATACCAGATCTTACTCACCTCCTTTTAACCTTGTTCCGTCTCCTACATGTTGTGTATGGAGACGTATTCTGTAGCCTATTGCTCCTGTATGATATATGATCTCTCCCATCTCCTTTAAATCTTGCTCCGTCTCCTATCTGTTGTGGTTGGTGACGTATTCTGTAGCCTATTGCTCCTGTAAGATACCAGATCTTACTCACCTCCTTTTAACCTTGTTCCGTCTCCTACCTGTTGTGTATGGAGACGTATTCTGTAGCCTATTGCTCCTGTAAGATATATGATCTCACCCACCTCCTTCAAACTTGTTCCGTCTCCTACCTGTTGTGTATGGTGATATATTCTGTAGCCTATTGCTCCTGTAAGATAGATGATCTCACCCACCTCCTTTAAACCTTGATCCGTCTCCTATCTGTTGTGGTTGGTGACGTATTCTGTAACCTATTGCTCCTGTAAGATATCTCACTTACTTCCTTTAAACCTTGCTCTATCTCCTATATGTTGTGTATGGTGAAGAATTCAGTAGCCTATTGCTCCTGTATGATATATGATCACACCCACCTCCTTCAGACGCTGCCCCGTCTCCTGCCTGTTGTGTGTGATGACGCGCAGTTATTTGCCACTCCCGTACGTCACGGAGTGACTTGAATTCTCCATGGTTAGAGAGGCTGACAGGATATATCTCCCAGACAGGAATTTCTCAATATGAACTTGGTTGCTTTCCCATGTGAGAAATGACACAATCAGGGTGTTACGAATAATCTCTGTTCCATAATTTGTTCAAATTAAAGCTGTCTCTTTATTTCATATATACAGTTATGCGGTGGTGATGTTTTTAAAGGGGTGGAACATTGAGGTCATCCGTACCCAATGATTATGGGAACACTGATTTATTGACTCTTAAAATTACAATGTCACCAAAATTATTCAAGTGACGAGAGTTGAGATGTCAACTACCGGTACTGCATTTCCACATCTCTAGTGTAAGACTTGGAAATGGGACCAGGCTCGAACTCGGCTCTCCTCAGACGCGGTGTCCGTCCATGCCACCAACCACCCACGACACGTCAGCAATTTTCTCCCCCTCGCGTCGCAGCGCAGTCGAGAGTGTTAAGTTGCATATCACGACTACAAGGTGAAAAAATCCCCATAAGATTAATCAGAAATTCGCGTGAAAAAACCAACAAAAATGTTTTCCCTCCACAAGAGAGACCTGTAAGGGTTAGTTCAATGTTCAAACAATTCTCCATGGAACTGGGCAAAAAGAGAGAATTACTTCACACAAAAGTCGAAATTTTATGTTTTTTGTTCGATTCGGGATTCAAGCCTGCGAACTCCGGCATTCCGGGTCCTTTTTGTAGTCGGTCAATACGATTGTACCCAATTATAATGAATGGTTCCCTACTCCTGAAAAAGAAATCCATGAAATTAATCAATACAATACGAAATACAATAAATTTCATTCAATTTTTTTTCAGGATTAGGGAACCACCCATTACAATTGGGTACAATCATATGGATCGACTGAAGAACATTACATTTCGATTACTAAGGCAACACTGATGAATGGCTTCCAAAACGATAATCACACACAAGTACAAATGAAAACCAGAAGAATCCCAACACGAATCACACGAACACTAGACACAAGTAGGCCTAGTAACAATTTACCAAATGACCGTACAATAGAATATATAAATCACAGTAATTTAAGGTGGCATAATTTCCCCGAAAAACAAAACGTTCAATACAATAATATAAGTTACATGAAAACAAAGGTTGACAAGAAGGAGCAGGGTGCAATTGACAAAACGCTTTCGCACGCTTGAATCCCAGTATAGACTAAATGAACAATGGCTACCGCCTAAACAGGACGCGATCCAACAAAGCGAAAAGAATGACATCTCCCACCCTTCAGAGAATTGGACCAGTTACTCATGAAATTCCCAGAGGAATAAAACGCACAAAATTATTTAAAATACACTTTTAGTACGGTATCATATTTGAATGATATACCGGTACTGTATATTGAGCCCGATCAGGCTCATGCATCAAATATTTCTGAGAGCATATTGACTTGACATGCTCAGTTCTACAGAACACACCATGAAGCTTCCTCATGAACAATTCATTATTTTGACTACGGAGAGGACAGCTTATTTTCCTCCTAGAGATATATTACTCACTATTTTTATGCCACATATCTCAGGAGCTTGAAATATTTAATTCTGCTTAATTTGCCATCTTCTATGCCTTTTGTGAATGGAAAATATATATTTTGGTAAAGGTATTTTTTCACCGCAGACATGCGGAGGCTTATGAAAGTAGTCACTGCTTTGACTGGACTACTTCCTTGGAATCAGGAAGCCGTGCCATGCACGCATCACAGCATTTTGATGGTCCGCTGAAGTTGGACGCTTGTGTCGATTGTCCGTCTGATAGACGAAGGCCATTTAGGCACACGAAGACCCCACATTTGGGAAGATATTTATCTACAGCCATCGAGCTGAATCGAACAATTTCAATAACGTACAGTATTGCGTTAGGCTCAGTAAAGCCAGTGCTACGTTTATGTGAATATAAAATGTTGATTGTTCAAAAACTGCGATTCTTTCAGACGAGGGTAAGATTGTTTTTCAAAAAAGTGGAAATATTAAGTCGACGACAACGTCGTGTAGCCCAGTGTGTGCTACGGTACAATTGCAGTACGATAAACCTATTTATTGATTGTACGCAACAGTGATTACCCAGATTCAGTGTGATTTAAACTTTGTAAAATAAGTGTTTTATTTACCACGTGCTGGTAAAATAGAATCTGTGGCAGGAAAAGCAGAGTATTTGAACGACCTGCAAATAATAGAGCCAGTGAGCATTTCATCATATTTTTACACTAGAATCAGTGGATATTTTTCCAATCACGATGATTAACGTTATGCACCACGTGCTGATATTTCTACAACCATACTGTGAGACGATGATGGAGGAGTAATTTACCATGTGAGGGTAACTCCAACGGAATACGCCAACACCATGGAATTGTCCAGCCGACACTACTACGTACAAACCATGTACAGTTTACCAATTGATGACCACGAGGACAGGCTAAAATCCATAGCCTTGCCCAGTATTTTAATGCTTGGAACCTTGAAGTTATTAAACCCCTTACAATGGGAGTTCTGGAAGGTGAACTACCACATCATGTAACCGTGAGTCATGTAAACATTGTAAGAAGTTTGACCAGGTCGTAGTAGTAGTGATTGCATTGTAACTTTGAGCCGAAACACAACGATATTTGACCACTTAGGTAGGAATTGTGCGTACTTTATTTCTTTAGTACTGGGATAATATTTCAGTGAGACACCCCAAGTCCGTGTATTTTACGGCAGGTGCAATCTTCATGTATTTCAGAGAATTTTTATGTCAGAGTAAAGGACGTCTTCAGCTACAAGAGATGTAGATTTTGTGAAAGTAGGGGGTCAGCCCATAGTTAGGTCCCTTCTTTAATTTGAGAGCTCATTCCCGTATCATTTTTCGGCCGACCGATGCCGTAACATTTTTGTACCATTTATTTGTCATTTTCGTAAGTACATTTTACCACGTGTAGTTCGAGAGGAACGAACTCATATACTGTTAGATGGATGAACTAACCAATCTCGTATCATTTAAAACGTCACAGCAGAGGTGAGATGTTTAACTTTTGTGTTGTGGAGAATGCCAAACCACACTTATCAAATCCTACATGTACATAGAACGAGAGACATATCTTCAGATCAGTGCAGTCAGAATGCACGAGTGTTATCTCTTAACATTACTACTCTTGGAACATTATGCTACGTTATAACTTTTTAAAGGGAATGCAATCCCAGGAAACACTGTTAGGGAGTGATGAAACATTGTTAGGATGATCCGTAGAGCACTACAGGGCTTTATTTCGTGCTCCTACAGGTTATAAAATGATCATTTCAAAAGCACTACTCTTTGCTATGCTAAAATGAGCTGCACGCGACGCAGATATGCTTGCTGCGCCCAGCTGAGAACCGGTTTGCCCGAGAAACAAAAGTGAGACGACATTGAACGACTACTTTTTGTGTGCCACATTATGTCACGAGCCTATGAAATTTGAAGGTCACAGGTATTAATAACCATGCTATGGGAGCAGCTTAGGGAGCTGTCAACACCTGTTATTGTTATGAAGTAGTGGAACGTACGCCAATGCGAATTCCTTAAATGTTTTAGCCGACGACTTTGATCGCCTGGCGCGTTGTAGTAAGGTTTAAAATATCATGTTAATTGACCCAGCTTTGTATAAATTAGGCTAGCCAGTGTAATTGTTGTGTCCGTGAACACATTATTTGGTAGAACGGAATGAATGTTCGCCGTACCTTTGCTTTATTCCGGCGTTCTGGAGCTATGCTCAGACGACCGACGTACCTCGCGCAGTTGGTGTAAGACGCGCTAACCTGTGTTATTGTCTGACTTGTTGAAGTCAAGGTATTTGAGTGAATCTCCAGTGAGATCACCTATTGCAGCCTACGACTGGTGTCATTAATACACCCAACTAAACCATATTTAAACCTACAACCTAAATCAAAGCATAATTATCCTAAACCAACGGATTAATTAATTATTATAAATAATTTACAGCTAAAATTTTGCAACCATTTGCTTGTTGTTAGCGGCAAAGTGACTTCAATCCATTTCCATGTGGGAGATGACTTTTAAATGAGCTGACACTACTTGTACCGACGACATCGGATCTACGGGACCGATAGTCAGTAACTTGCGGCCCGCGTGATCTGAAGCTTGTAAGACGCAATTGTAATTGCGCTTTGCCAACGTAACTTACATGCCTGAGATGACGATTGACTACAAACAGTACGTCAATTTCCGAAAGTAGGCTAGTATAAGATTGTTTACTTTATTCCCTAGTGCATTTATTCCCATTGTTTCCCAATTAGACGTAAGAGTGTTTATGCAATGTTTTTTTGATAGTCAGTGGTCAAACAATCATTAGCTTTGGTAATACGCATTTGTTTACGACGCGTCTCGTCGTAATACTTTCGTTCACATAGGCATTAGATAAAATTATAAATGTTATTTAAATGTGGACGTGGTGCCATCCTAACCTAGGGATAGTACTTGCTTGATGTTAAAAGTAAATTCTGCCGAGTCATTTGTTTGTAAATTTGCTACGCGTTAATTATTCATGTACCACGCGCCTAGTTTGCTTTGCTACTCTTTCCATGTACCTAGGATTTCGCGGGGGTCATTATCGTCAAAATAGGGATGACTCATAATTGTATTTAGATTAGCGGATTAGCCGATTTCGACCCTCGGAAATGATTAGGGGTTTTACTTGAATAAATTATTCACGAATCTAACTTAAGACTGGATCTCTTGTTTGGATGTATTTCTTTGGGGCGTCTATGACTGTTTCCGTGCCCAATCACCCAGATCCCCTGGATCAAGTCTCTCGTTCTGAGCTAGCCTACAGAGAAATGCACCCGATCCTCAGGAGTTTGGGTTCTAAGGACGGGGTCTTTCGAAGTGCCATGTTTTCGGCGGATGGTACCCGAAATACCTCATCTAACGGGCTCATACACTTCTCTATACTTTAAATGGCGTCCAACCGGTGTGTCCAATTTTGGACGGAAACCATCTGTTTCTTCTTTTTGTGAGGATCGATTAATGTCATGTTTATAGGCAGTCGAACTGGACTGGTACGAATGGAGAAGTCGTACAGCTGTTTCGGTAGCCACCTGGCAATCCTTTATGTCAGACCAGGGGGGTAGAGCATATTGTGTTTAAGATTCATTAGGTATTTGACTTGTTAATGCTCTATCCTTAGTAAATGTAACTTGTGTTTTTGCTTGTTGGTATTTTTTACCGTGTAACGTAACTTGTTTTCTTTTTGCGTTGACTCCAGCAGTAGTTCGTGAAGTTTATTCACAGGAAGGCTTTCGGCATGGACAAACTTTCCTATATTGGTGTAGTGGTTGTATTCCGGAGGTAATTCCCTCTCTTTTCTCTGAAGTATAATGATTGATGAGGAGTCGTTGAGAAGAGTCCTAGATGGGATGGTGACGAACAATAATGCATCATTTGCCCAGATAAGAGGTGATTTAGGTGGAGTGAGAGGTGACCTAGAAAATAATACAGCGTCCCTGAACCAGGTCAGGGAAGACTTAGGCCCAGTAAGGGGTGACCTAGAAAATAACACAGCAGCCATGAACCAAGTTCGCAATGACCTAGGTAATAACACAGCCGCTTTAGAGGATGTCAGAGGTGACATAAATGTGGTTAGAGGCGATGTTGAGGTTTCTAATGTCACACTCAATGATGTCAGGGGAGAGCTAGGTAACAATGCCGAAACTCTCAACACAACAAACACTAACTTATTGGCAAACACTGCAACATTGAATGAGGTGCACGAGGACATAGACCGCATCAGATTAAATGTAGGTGCTAATACAGTCACTTTAGTAGCAGTTAGGAGGGATGTTGAAACCAACACTACCACTCTCACTAACCTCAACACAGAGCTCAAACAGGTGAGAACTGACCTGGAAACTCAAAGGGCTGAGTCCGATGCTAACCTATTGGCAGGTTTAGCGTCAGTTCGTGTGGACATGGAGAGGCACCACAAAGAAATTAATGAGCAGATCAATACACTAACTACCGACTTTGCGACAAACCGTACAGAGGTACAGGACCGGTTAGATCAACTGGACACTACCGTACATACCGTGTCTGGAGATGTAGCTACCCTTAGGGAAGAGATAGCGATAGACATCGCCACCGTACACAGGGAAGCGGAGGAGCAGAAGACTCACGTTGATGTCATCGTGAAGGATGTCAAGGATGACGTAGATTTCCTGCGACATATACTAGAGAAGGTCGTGATAACAGAACACGTTAAGCTCAGCAGTAATGTGTGATTAGCAGTTCGCGACGTAGACACCAAACTACGAGGCGAGATACACAGACTCCAGAAGCAAATCAGTGATTTAACACTGCAGGCATTAGATGCACCCGCTATTGCAGAAGTGGAGGAGCGACTCAAAGCTATGGTAGGAGCTCAGCAGCGGAGCACTCCTAACACAGCTAACTGCGACCGGAACTTACTGAACATTGAGATTTCGAGCGTGAATGCGAACACATCACACGCAACCGTTCAAGCGCAACCGACTGTTATACACAGCGAAGGCATGCAGGCTAAACCACCTGCTCCATTTAATTTTAATGCACCAAGTTTCATACCCATGAGACAGGTTAACCCTGGAACGAATGTTATGATTATAAGACAGAAGGATGAGCAACCAGCACAGTTCTCTGGAACTGGAAGCAGCGTAACTCCTGTAGAGTTCCTGCAGAATGTGGAATCATACTTTCGAGACACGATGGTGACTCCTGAGAGAGAACAGAGAGTCATAGAACGTCTACTTACAGGTCAAGCAAGTACCTGGTATCGTGCCTTTAGGTACGCTTTCAGTGGGTACCAGGACGTCAGAGAAGCGTTACTTCGGACGTACTGGAGCGGAGATGTACAACAAGACATCCGTGCAGATATGTACACGAAGCGATATAGCACCAACCAACAGTCGAAGTATGCTAATTACTTCGCGACTCAGTTGTCTAAACTGAGGTGGCTCCAACCACCGTTATCAGAGCCTGAATTAATCCAGACAATAACGAAGCAGTATCCGGCTGACGTCCAGCGCACGTTAATAGCCGCGAATGCCACAACATTCATAGAATGTGATTCAATTCTCCGAAGGATCGATAGTACAAACGATCAGTTCTCGAACGGCAGATCGAGGGGAGAAAATCGTCAAGTTAAAGTCACGACGATTGATAAAGTCTCACAGACTGCGAAACCAACTCAAGTTATTTCGGAACCCTACAGAAGGAATGAAACAGGACCAGACAGAAGACCATGGAATAACCGATCTTATGAGAGACCACAGCGACAGAATGATCGTAGATACTGGGACGTCGAGCAGAAAATCGCGATGGCAATGATAACGATCGTAGGGACGATATAATTCGTAACGACAACCCACGTAATAGGCAGTCCGGAAATATTCGCCGTGATTACCGGTACAGTGGAAATTACCGCAGAGACCGTGATCCCAGTAGACAACCAGATAGAGATTGGACAGGTCGTGCTCGCGAAAGTCGACAGTATATCCGACAGTTACAAGCGGACAGAGATCATGAAGAAGATCAAGCTCCGAGGGAACCCACGGGAAAATTGGAAGCACAAGAGCAACGAAAGAGAAGTCCTACGGCTGACGTTGGATTATTAATAACCAGCGCAGAGGATGAGTGGGACAGATTTCAATATGGTATGACCCGAACACGACGCAAAGAACGTCGACTCCAAGATCCGGATGGAGAAGGATTTGGTGACTTGTTCGAGTAACAGTAAAGCCCGATGAGAGTGCTGAAATCTCTTTTTCGACGACTGACGAACGACTCACTGATTTAAACCCTGTATTTGAACAGGAGGCTATTGATGCAAGAAATATTATGATCACTAGAATGGATTGATGGTAAATAAAAATGCTTATCCCACATTTTTATTTAGAACAGCCCGCTCAGGCTCATGCATCAAATACTTCTTTGAGAGCATATTGACTTGACATGCTCAGTTCTACAGAACACACACTGAAGCTTCCTCATGAACAATTCATTATTTTAACTACGGAGAGGACAGCTTATTTTCCTCCTAGAGATATATTACTCACTATTTTTATGCCACGTATCTCAGGAGCTTGAAATATTTAATTTTGCTTAATTTGCCATGTTCTATGACTTTTGGGAATGGAAAATATATTTTTGGTAAAGGTATTTTTTCACCGCAGACATGCGGAGGCTTATGAAAGTAGTCACTGCTTTGACTAGACTACTTCCTTGGAATCAGGAAGCCGTGCCAAGCACGCATCGCACCGTTTTGATAGTCCGCTGAAGCTGGACGCTTGTGTCGATTGTCCGTCTGATAGACGAAGGCCATTTAAGCACACGAAGACCCCACATTTGGGAAGATATTTATCTACAGCCATCGAGCTGAATCGAACAATTTCAATAACGTACAGTATTGCGTTAGGCTCAGTAAAGCCAGTGCTACGTTTATGTGAATATAAAATTTTGATTGTTCAAAAACTGCGATTTTTTCACCGACAACGTGGACCGTCTGTAGTCAGACGAGGGTAACATTGTTTTTTCTAAAACGAGGAAATGTTAAGTCGACGACAACGTCGTGTATCCCAGTGTGTGCTACGGTACAATTGCAGCACGATAAAACTATTTATCGATTGTACGCAACAGTGATTACCCAAATTCTGTGTGATTTAAACCTTGTAAAATCAGTGTTTGATTTACCACGTGCTGGTAAAATAGAATCTGTGGCAGGAAAAGCAGAGTATTTGAACGACCTGAAAATAATAGAGCCAGTGAGCATTTCATCATATTTTTACACTAGAATCAGTGAATATTTTTCCAATCACGATGATTAACGTTATGCTCCACGTGCTGATATTTCTACAACCATACTGTGAGACGATGATGGAGGAGTAATTTACCATGTGAGGGTAACTCCAACGGAATACACCAACACCATGGAATTGTCCAGCCGACACTACTACGTACAAACCATGTACAGTTTACCAATTGATGACCACGAGGACAGGCTAAAAACCACAGCCTTGTCCAGTATTTTAATGCTTGGTACTGTCCCCGATAATCCGGATAGTAGGCTGTCAGAAATCCGCCCCTCAATCGGATTGCCAATAATCGATTGCACCGGCACAGCTACATCAATGAAAATGGCACTGACAGATACTACCGAGATTAGAGCACAGTAGTTAACATGAAATTATTGTGGAACACACCAAAATATACGGGGGTTCATACTTACCTTTTACTTACCTATTTAATTTAATCTCGGGTCTGGGTTTTCAACTGGATCACTTAATAGTATGCCCTCACAATAACCTCCACCACGATATTTAAAATGAACCAAGTCGGAGACCAGAAAATTTAAACTGCACAATAATTTATTTCACATAAAGAAAAAAATATTTTAACAAAATTTAACAACAAAATAGTTATGGCTGTCTGAAGCCATTGTCAATGCAACCATGTCCTCCTGTAGGACTGTAGACTTCGCATACAAAAATTCAGCTTTCTCTAGCTCAAAAGAACGTAATAATAACAACAATGCACATTGGAATGGATAAGGGAGCTGGGACGAGACATATAGCATTTGTTTCCTTGTTCATGAACTTCATAATTTAGTTCATTGACACACATTTATTAATAACCGCAAGGCCGCTAAGTAGTTGACCTTGACCTCCGCCATTCAGTTATCTGGCCACCTGCAATACACCCTAAGCAGTGTTGCATGCTTGCTTCGTCAAATGGACGCAGCTGCCTAACCAGTGTCACCATATGCTGGCCAACGCAGAGTCTAGCTCTCATTCAAAACAATTTAAATGCTCACATCTCAACTCAAATATTATCACGCAAAATTTATACAAGTTCCGTTCACATTGCAATGGATTACTCTGTTAATCTCAAATCTTATTTAAATGTTTATTCCAATTATCGAACTAGCGTTGTTTAAATGTTAATAGCAAAACGCATAATGTTATATCATAGTGTTCAATAATTATTTATAACATTTAGATTGTTCATAACTTAGTCAAACGACAATTGCAAATTTTTTACACGCCTCTATTAATCCCGTTTGTTTCAAATTATTATTATAGATATTTACATAGTTATTTACATTATTTATATTTTATTTATATTTGAAATACATTAACCACACGTTTATCCGGATGATATTTTCTTAAATCGTGGTAATATAATCGACCGATGAAGGTTACTTATATTTAAATTTTAGATTCAGGTTTAATAAGATTTAATAATTATTATTTGTGACGGTAACCTCCATTCAAAATCTATAATTCAATCAATTTATCACTCTTGTTAATTTTAACAGTAACTTCACATGAATAATTTTCAATGGACCTGAACAATACAACTCAGCGGAAACATACCTCGCATAAACGCACAAAATTGGCCCATAATTCATCATATATCTCATTATATATGGCATCAAAATCTTCCACAATACACACAAAAAACCTCCACTTATAAATTCATCATCATCATCATCAATATTACTGTGGGAACCTCCTTCACTTATTAAAGGGCATTATTCATCAGCGACTTTTACATGTCCACTGAACTAACGATTATACATCCATAGTTCCTCTTTAAAAATTCTTATATTCATCAATTGTATCGAAAACTGTTATTATATTTAACCTTCGTGGGTTTCATTCATGAAGCGATATGAAGTAAAAATTTGCCAGTCACAAATAAATTTAATAGCAAATACGATTACACACGCCTCCCTGGTCTATCAAAATGAATTAATCTCATCATATTTATCGCAGTATAAAATACTATATTCAAGCAAAATTCATATAACTGCAGAAATAGTCGAATAGAATGCAAATAGACTAGAAAATGCAAACATTATTGTTTCAATCTAGAATTGAGAAAATCTCCTATCAAATGTTCATTACTATAGTGTACTGAATAAATCGTATTCAAAGTTCATATTTCATAAAATTGTCTATAATGCAATGGTATTTCAGAATTGACTAAAATGTCTGTGTTTCAATCATGTTCATAAAAACGACTAGTATTTCCAAGATCGTCGATAAAGTAGAAGATTTTAACGCTCTAAAATCTTTTAATCATTCTTCTTTCTTGAGGATGACAGAAAATTGGTCAAAGTAATTTACTGGAAGGAATTACTTTAATAAAACGACACGCTGTCTGATTTCAAACTTGACATAGAAAATCGTTAACTTTACAGTAAAATCGTGACTACAAGAAAAATTCAAATTCACGAAAGAATATTTAACTTCAATATAAACTGATCCAAAATGTTTAAATATGCAAATGACATAATAATGTCTCAATAAATCGAAGAAAATGGCATAAAGCTGCAAAGTGTACAGAGTACAGAAACATCTAGCAAAAGAATATGGGGCAATCAAATATATGACAGAAAATATGGGAAAGATAGTTGCTCAGATCTCACTAAAATGGCTCAAATAAATCAAGAAACGTTCACGGCTACCTTATCTGTTGGATTGAAGTTCTAGAAGAAAATTTCACAGAAGACTGCTGCTGGTTCCATTTCACCACAGGATAGATGTGCACCGACCTCGAACCTGGAACTTGCGCCCTCGGAGAATAGAACAGCTTCCTCCTCCGGAAATCGCACTGCTTCGTGTAGACGATAGACATCCTTCTGGCAAAACTCTTCTTTGTGTGCTGGGAAAAACCCTTGCCACTCTTGAAAGTTCCCTGAAGTTCTTGTAGAAATCAGCCATGAAGTTCATTGCAAATATTTCCGCAGAAATGTTCATAATTGTGGAGTATGAGTTTATTTCCACTGCCATTTGATGTAATTCAGCGATGGATTACGATGCATGAGTGTAGCTGAATGTTCACTACATGCTCGTCTTTGTAGAATGACGATTATCGAAGCTCCATGTTGCTACTTCACACTACTGATGTATGTCCCAATTGCATTAAAGTTTTAGTCTTCCATCTCCACTTCCATTATAATGTTAGTCGAAAGTACTGCCAGATTGTATAGTTCCATTGTAGAATGTAGCGTTGTATCACCAAATGTAATCTTCAGTATCACGGTTGCAATACACGTGTCTGCCGTAGCGTAGAATGTGGTAGTAAAAGTGCTTCTCAGGATTCGAGAAAAACACTTTTCTCTGCAGTCTTTAAATGCGAATATCTTCTGAAGTATTATAATGAAAATGTTCAACTTTCGCACACGCCTCAATATTGTAATGCACTATTGAATTAGTATAAATGCAGTAGCTAATTCTTGATAGATAAACTTGTAGAATCGTTTATGTGTGCGCTCCAACTTCGCCTAGTTTTAGTAACAGTAAAATTGCACTGCTGGATACCCAATACTGTTCGATGCGGTGGGCTCTGCCACGCTTGCTTATGACGATATGCTTGTTCTATCAGAACACGAAGTCAGACTATCAAGTCAGAAAAAAACTACGAAGTGAGAAACTCCTCTCTGCTGTGCAAGGCCTTTTATCAACTTTGAAGGGGCGTATCCATCCCTACCATAGCTTCTTCTTCCATCATTACTCGAAGTTCCAACTTTGGCTATTCTTGACGGATTTTCAGATTTCAAAAACATATAATTAATTTCTTCAAAATTCCAAATCAATGCCATAACTGAAAATAGTTTTCCACAATTCTGCATGCCAAAAGTTATTAAATATGGTAGTTTCAGTAATCTCCGTCTCCCTTCAAGCTATCATTCATTGGTTCGAGCCTCTCCTCCAATAGCGTAACTTCTTCCTCAGCACGTTTACTTGCTTCCCTGCGACTGCGTCGTAAATCTAAGATCCTTCTCGAACAAAATCGTGACGTCAGCAAGAATCTAAGGTCAGCCAGCCTAAACGCTCGAGCGTTGCGTCATCCACGCCTACGTCATGAATATACACGTCACAACTATGACGGCCATAACTTTATTCACATATGCCAATACAGCCACCGTGGTCTCAGTATAATTCAATTTACGGGGGCATTCTCCCTTCACCACGTTTTAAAAACAGTTGCAAATTGTTTTTAAACTCTGTTACAAATATCTGAATTCACTTGAACACGAAATTGAATTATTATTGGCTTACTCTTGGATAATATTTCTTCAAGTTTCCAGCATTGAACTTGCCATATACGACATCATTCTCATCATCATAGAGTTCATAACAGTTGTTTCCATAAGCATTCGTAATTCTGTTCGGACCCATAAATACTATTCCAAACTTGGGATAGATTTTCTTACTCACGTCAGCCTTGACAGGTCTGCGTAGTAATACCAGATTTCCAATTTCTAAGGGAGTACCAAAACGTTTTCCAGCTACTCTTTTCAGTCGTTTTTGTGCTGCTCTCTGGAGTTGTTCTTTCGCTCTGTCCATTCTCTGCTGCCTTCCTAGGTCGGGATCTCTAGGAACGTGGTTGAAAAGATTGTCCCACGGCCTTTCTGGGTTTCTTCCTAGATGAAGTCTCATTGGCACCTCTCCTGTGCTCTCCTGCACTGTAGAATTTAGACACTCCTCAATAAGGGGTACAAATCTTACCCAACTAGTATGATCATTCGGACAGAAAATTCGACAAAATTTCGAAAATTCAGCCATGTATCTTTCTGAAGAATTCGATTCCGTATAGCGCACGCTTGAAAATATGTGCTTAATACCAAGCCTTTCCATATCTGCAGCAAATTCTAAGGATGTAAACTGAGCTCCATGATCCGATAGTAGATACTCTGGTTTACCAGCTTTTGGAACTACAGCATGTTCCAGTCTGATTACAACGTTCCTCGTGTTAGCTTGTAGAAGGACCAGGATCGATCACTAAATCCTGTCTTTTCTTCTGGTTTTCAGCTTCCTTCTCTCGTAATTCCTTCAAATACTGCTGACTTTCTTTCTCTCTCTCTTGATACTTCTCCGGTGTCATAACCTGACCTTGAGAATTTTGATTCCGATTCTGGTACTGGTTATTTCTGTTGTAGTTCCTATTGTACCCATTGTTATTATAATATCTACCTCTTCCGTTATTATAGTTCCCTCTATGGTTATTCCAGCCTCGTCTTTGCTGATATGGACGGTAACCTTGTGATCTGTTGTAGCGAAAATGATTGTTCCTGTGAGGACCTACATTTTCAGTTTTCTCTTCAGCAGGCGTATCAGTTTGCTGAACTTGATCCATGTTGACTGTATTAATGTCTTTGAATTCGTGCCTCTGACCTTTTTGAACCAAATTTGTCACCGGACTCGTGTAATCAAGCCTTCTCAATAGTTCGTCCATACTGGTCAAATCCCTTATATTTGACGATATAATAAGTCTTCTTACCTCAACAGGTAGCATACGTGAAATGGCATCTATTAACTGCTCTGTAGACAATGGGGGTTGTAAAAATCTTAAGCGCGATAACTGGCTCGTGAAGAAATCAGCGTACCGTGTTGGAAGAGTACCCGAATACTTCCTCGAGTATACCTCAGCTCTTAATGAATTTTGTGCTTCTATTGACCAGAATCGTTTTATCAGTGCCTCTGCAAATTCATCGAAATTACTAAAAGTGTACCGAAATGCCCTGAACCACTCAAGAGGTCCTCCAGCTAGAAATCTTTCTACGATTCTCATTTCTCTTTCTCTAGGAATATGGGCTTCAATAAAATAGTCTTTCAGGTTTCTGATATACTCTATCGGTGTTAGACAATCTGTATTACTAAATTTCTGAGGCTTGTCCTCAAAGTTTCGGATGACTGTCACATTTCTTGGATATGAATCCATGTAATTCTTCCCACTATCACGATATTTCCATTCAGGTTCAATATTCCTATCCTCTTCTTCTTCCCGGAATCTGAATATACGTTCCTCAGGACTAATATCTCTCTCTTCAGTAGCGAGGTTACATCTTCTCACGTAATTCCTATTATCTTCAAAAGTCAACCCTTCTGGATCCTTATCTGTGATTTCCGTGATGACTTTCCTAATCAACTCTTCTTTATACGTTTCCAACATGCTAGCTTCTCCTAGGTTTAAATTCTGAAGTTTGCTCGCAGTTTCATTGACATCAGAGACAACCTTATGAATTTGTTCCTCTAACGCGGTTTTTAATGCTTGCACGTCCTGGCCTATTTGAGTTCTATCCTCTACCTGCTTTTCGGATAGCGAATCCATCCTTATACTCAAATCCTTTCTAATTTGAACTACCTCATTATTTATATCTACTTGTGTACTGGCTAGTTTTCGTTCAATTCGCTCCTGAATCTGATTGACATGTTCCCCACTTGACTTGTTCCATTCATCTTTCCAAACCGTTACATTCGCAGTTAACATTTCAGCAATATCTACTTCAATGTCTTCCTTAAGTAAACGATTATGATCTAAGACTTGGGTCCTCATGACCTCTACATCATGTTTTAATCCAGCTAGTGAAGCTGTTGTCCTAACAGACTCGTCAACCAATCTAGTTGTTAAAGCACTAATGTTACGAGTACAAAGCGTTTTTGAAGTTTCAATTTCTTCTCTAACCTTATTAACATCAGTTGAACTTTGGCAATGTCTACAAAAACTGTATTAACTTCTATTTGCACCTTATTGATATCGCTTTGCATATCATTAACATCAGACTGAATATTATTTATGTCTACTTGAATGTTTGACACATCGGTTCGAACATTTCTAATCTCTCTTTGAACTTCTTCTACCTTGTCTTGTACAGTAGCAACATCATTCCTAACAACGATTACTTCTGCTCTAGCACATGAAATATCACCCCGGACATTAGCAACATCAAGATTTAACAAAGTAAGGTCTTTCTGGACTGAATCAACTTTTCCCTGTACATTGGAAACATCAATTTTTACATCTGAAACATCTTTATGGACATTGGATAAATCTACTTTAACATCTGAGACATCCTTGTGAATGTCAGTCACGGCATTCTGGACCTCCTGTGTACTGGTCTGTAAACGCGACATGTTATTTTCCAAATTTGCAGAACTGGTCTGGAGATCCTTCAAATTCTCCTTCATCATCTCCTGCATTCGACTAGCATTCCTAGCTTCCATCTCCCTCACACTTTCATTCATGCTAGCTTTCAAACTGTTGGACATCTCCTCCAACATCTTTCTCATACTCTCATCTGCCATCTCAATAATATTTCAATAATAGACTGCGTTAGGGACATACATCAAATAGAGCAAGATAACAACATCTGAGCAACGCCTTTCACCATATATAAAGTTTGAGCAATTTTCTGTCTTAAATCTAACTTATAATTAGCTTATCACTAACTTCATAAACACCCTATGTTGAAATAAACTCAAGCACATGTTCAAATTTCTTTGGTTCATTTTAAATATCCTAACATAAATAATATACATTTACAATCCAAATAGTTTAATTTTATCTTTAATATGACTAAACATGTCATAAGCCGGTCAAATAAAATAAGACTCCAGATCATAGGCGATTTTTCTAAGTTTCCAGCCTATTTAACCTCTCTCAGGTTGTATAAGATCTGATCTTTTCTGAGTGTAATTTTCCTAATACAACACAACATTTAATCCCTATATAATCACACTCTCAAATTCTACAATTGGCCAAGACATCTAACAAAGAATCAACCTCTTTATTTGAGTCTTCACAATCCCATTGACATCGATAACTTGGTAATCCAATGTTATTCGAGCCCCACACGTTGATTGCGCCAATCCTACTGTCCCCGATAATCCGGATAGTAGGCTGTCAGAAATCCGCCCCCTCAATCGGATTGCCAATAATCGATTGCACCGGCACAGCTACATCAATGAAAATGGCACTGACAGATACTACCGAGGTTAGAGCACAGTAGTTAACATGAAATTATTGTGGAACACATCAAAATATACGGGGGTTCATACTTACCTTTTACTTACCTATTTAATTTAATCTCGGGTCTGGGTTTTCAACTGGATCACTTAATAGTATGCCCTCACAATAACCTCCACCACGATATTTAAAATGAACCAAGTCGGAGACCAGAAAATTTAAACTGCACAATAATTTATTTCACATAAAGAAAAAAAAATTAACAAAATTTAACAACAAAATAGTTATGGCTGTCTGAAACCATTGTCAATGCAACCATGTCCTCCTGTAGGACTGTAGACTTCACATACAAAAATTCAGCTTTCTCTAGCTCAAAAGAACGTAATAATAACAACAATGCACATTGGAATGGATAAGGGAGCTGGGACGAGACATATAGCATTTGTTTCCTTGTTCATGAACTTCATAATTTAGTTCATTGACACATATTTATTAATAACCGCAAGGCCGCTAAGTAGTTGACCTTGACCTCCACCATTCAGTTATATGGCCACCTGCAATACACCCTAAGCAGTGTTGCATGCTTGCTTCGTCAAATGGACGCAGCTGCCTAACCAGTGTCACCATATGCTGGCCAACGCAGAGTCTAGCTCTCATTCAAAACAATTTAAATGCTCACATCTCAACTCAAATATTATCACGCAAAATTTATACAAGTTCCGTTCACATTGCAATGGATTACTCTGTTAATCTCAAATCTTATTTAAATGTTTATTCCAATTATCGAACTAGCGTTGTTTAAATGTTAATAGCAAAACGCATAATGTTATATCATAGTGTTCAATAATTATTTATAACATTTAGATTGTTCATAACTTAGTCAAACGACAATTGAAAATTTTTACACGCCTCTATTAATCCCGTTTGTTTCAAATTATTATTATAGATATTTACATAGTTATTTACATTATTTATATTTTATTTATATTTGAAATACATTAACCACACGTTTATCCGGATGATATTTTCTTAAATCGTGGTAATATAATCGACCGATGAAGGTTACTTATATTTAAATTTTAGATTCAGGTTTAATAAGATTTAATAATTATTATTTGTGACGGTAACCTCCATTCAAAATCTATAATTCAATCAATTTATCACTCTTGTTAATTTTAACAGTAACTTCACATGAATAATTTTCAATGGACCTGAACAATACAACTCAGCGGAAACATACCTCGCATAAACGCACAAAATTGGCCCATAATTCATCATATATCTCATTATATATGGCATCAAAATCTTCCACAATACACACAAAAAACCTCCACTTATAAATTCATCATCATCATCATCAATATTACTGTGGGAACCTCCTTCACTTATTAAAGGGCATTATTCATCAGCGACTTTTACATGTCCACTGAACTAACGATTATACATCCATAGTTCCTCTTTAAAAATTCTTATATTCATCAATTGTATCGAAAACTGTTATTATATTTAACCTTCGTGGGTTTCATTCATGAAGCGATATGAAGTAAAAATTTGCCAGTCACAAATAAATTTAATAGCAAATACGATTAGACACGCCTCCCTGGTCTATCAAAATGAATTAATCTCATCATATTTATCGCAGTATAAAATACTATATTCAAGCAAAATTCATATAACTGCAGAAATAGTCGAATAGAATGCAAATAGACTAGAAAATGCAAACATTATTGTTTCAATCTAGAATTGAGAAAATCTCCTATCAAATGTTCATTACTATAGTGTACTGAATAAATCGTATTCAAAGTTCATATTTCATAAAATTGTCTATAATGCAATGGTATTTCAGAATTGACTAAAATGTCTGTGTTTCAATCATGTTCATAAAAACGACTAGTATTTCCAAGATCGTCGATAAAGTAGAAGATTTTAACGCTCTAAAATCTTTTAATCATTCTTCTTTCTTGAGGATGACAGAAAATTGGTCAAAGTAATTTACTGGAAGGAATTACTTTAATAAAACGACACGCTGTCTGATTTCAAACTTGACATAGAAAATCGTTAACTTTACAGTCAAATCGTGACTACAAGAAAAATTCAAATTCACGAAAGAATATTTAACTTCAATATAAACTGATCCAAAATGTTTAAATATGCAAATGACATAATAATGTCTCAATAAATCGAAGAAAATGGCATAAAGCTGCAAAGTGTACAGAGTACAGAAACATCTAGCAAAAGAATATGGGGCAATCAAATATATGACAGAAAATATGGGAAAGATAGTTGCTCAGATCTCACTAAAATGGCTCAAATAAATCAAGAAACGTTCACGGCTACCTTATCTGTTGGATTGAAGTTCTAGAAGAAAATTTCACAGAAGACTGCTGCTGGTTCCATTTCACCACAGGATAGATGTGCACCGACCTCGAACCTGGAACCTGCGCCCTCGGAGAATAGAACAGCTTCCTCCTCCGGAAATCGCACTGCTCCGTGTAGACGATAGACATCCTTCTGGCAAAACTCTTCTTTGTGTGCTGGGAAAAACCCTTGCCACTCTTGAAAGTTCCCTGAAGTTCTTGTAGAAATCAGCCATGAAGTTCATTGCAAATATTTCCGCAGAAATGTTCATAATTGTGGAGTATGAGTTTATTTCCACTGCCATTTGATGTAATTCAGCGATGGATTACGATGCATGAGTGTAGCTGAATGTTCACTACATGCTCGTCTTTGTAGAATGACGATTATCGAAGCTCCATGTTGCTACTTCACACTACTGATGTATGTCCCAATTGCATTAAAGTTTTAGTCTTCCATCTCCACTTCCATTATAATGTTAGTCGAAAGTACTGCCAGATTGTATAGTTCCATTGTAGAATGTAGCGTTGTATCACCAAATGTAATCTTCAGTATCACGGTTGCAATACACGTGTCTGCCGTAGCGTAGAATGTGGTAGTAAAAGTGCTTCTCAGGATTCGAGAAAAACACTTTTCTCTGCAGTCTTTAAATGCGAATATCTTCTGAAGTATTATAATGAAAATGTTCAACTTTCGCACACGCCTCAATATTGTAATGCACTATTGAATTAGTATAAATGCAGTAGCTAATTCTTGATAGATAAACTTGTAGAATCGTTTATGTGTGCGCTCCAACTTCGTCTAGTTTTAGTAACAGTAAAATTGCACTGCTGGATACCCAATACTGTTCGATGCGGTGGGCTCTGCCACGCTTGCTTATGACGATATGCTTGTTCTATCAGAACACGAAGTCAGACTATCAAGTCAGAATAAAACCACGAAGTGAGAAACTCCTCTCTGCTGTGCAAGGCCTTTTATCAACTTTGAAGGGGCGTATCCATCCCTACCATAGCTTCTTCTTCCATCATTACTCGAAGTTCCAACTTTGGCTATTCTTGACGGATTTTCAGATTTCAAAAACAAATAATTAATTTCTTCAAAATTCCAAATCAATGACATAACTGAAAATAGTTTTCCACAATTCTGAATGCCAAAAGTTATTAAATAAGGTAGTTTCAGTAATCTCCGTCTCCCTTCAAGCTATCATTCATTGGTTCGAGCCTCTCCTCCAATAGCGTAACTTCTTCCTCAGCACGTTTACTTGCTTCCCTGCGACTGCGTCGTAAATCTACGATCCTTCTCGAACAAAATCGTGACGTCAGCAAGAATCTAAGGTCAGCCAGCCTAAACGCTCGAGCGTTGCGTCATCCACGCCTACGTCATGAATATACACGTCACAACTATGACGGCCATAACTTTATTCACATATGCCAATACAGCCACCGTGGTCTCAGTATAATTCAATTTACGGATGCAGTACCTTGAAGTTATTAAACCCTTTCCAATGGGAGTTCTGGAAGGTGAACTACCACATCATGTAACCGTGAGTCAGGTAAACATTGTAAGAAGTTTGTCCAGGTCGTAGTGGTAGTGATTGCATTGTAACTTTGAGCCGAAACGCAACGATATTTGACCATTTAGGTAGGAATTGTGTGTACTTTATTTCTTTAGTACTGGGATAATATTTCAGTGAGACACCCCAAGTCCGTGTATTTTACGGCAGGTGCAATCTTCATGTATTTCAGAGAATTTTTATGTCAGAGTAAAGGACGTCTTCAGCTACAAGAGATGTAGATTTTGTGAAAGTAGGGGGTCAGCCCATAGTTAGGTCCCTTCTTTAATTTGAGAGCTCATTCCCGTATCATTTTTCGGCCGACCGATGCCGTAACATTTTTTACCATTTATTTGTCATTTTCGTGAGTACATTTCACCACGTTTAGTTCGAGAGGAACGAACCTATATACTGTTAGATGGATGAACTAACCAATCTCGTATCATTTAAAACGTCACAGCAGAGGTGAGATGTTTAACTTTTGTGTTGTGGAGAATGCCAAACCACACTTATCAAATCCTACATGTACATAGAACGAGTGACATATCTTCAGATCAGTGCAGTCAGAATGCACGAGTGTTATCTCCTAACATTACTACTCTTTGAACATTATGCAACGTTATAACTTTTTAAAGGGAATGTAATCCCAGGAAACACTGTTAGGGAGTGATGAAACATTGTTAGGATGATCCGTAGAGCACTACAGGGCTTTATTTCGTGCTCCTACAGGTTATAAAATGATCATTTCAAAAGCACTACTCTTTGCTATGCTAAAATGGGCTGCACGTGACGCAGATAGGCTTGCTTGCGCCCAGCTGAGAACCGGTTTGCCCGAGAAACAAAAGTGAGACGACATTGAACGACTACTTTTTGTGTGCCACATTATGTCACGAGCCTATGAAATTTGAAGGTCACAGGTATTAATAACCATGCTATGGGAGCAGCTTAGGGAGCTGTCAACACCTGTTATTGTTATGAAATAGTTGAACGCACGCCGATGCGAATTCCTTAAATGTTTTAGCCGACGACTTTGATCGCCTGGCGCGTTGTAGTAAGGTTTAAAATATCATGTCAATTGACCCAGCTTTGTATAAATTAGGCTAGCCAGTGTAATTGTTGTGTCCGTGAACACATTATTTGGTATTTGGTAGAACGGAATGAATGTTCGCCGTACCCTTGGTTTATTCCGGCGTTCTGGAGCTATGCTCAGACGACCGAAGTACCGCGCGCAGTTGGTGTAAGACGCGCTAACCTGTGTTATTGTCTGACTTGTTGAAGTCAAGGTATTTGAGTGAATCTCCAGTGAGATCACCTATTGCAGCCTATGACTGGTGTCATTAATACACCCAACTAAACCATATTTAAACCTACAACCTAAATCAAAGCATAATTATCCTAAACCAACAGATTAATTAATTATTATAAATAATTTACAGCTATAATTTTGCAACCATTTGCTTGTTGTTAGCAGCGACAAAGTGACTTCAATCCATTTCCATGTGGGAGATGACTTTTAAATGAGCTGACACTACTTGTACCGACGACATCGGATCTACGGGACCGATAGTCAGTAACTTGCGGCCCGCGTGATCTGAAGCTTGTAAGACGCATTTGTAATGGCGCTTTGCCAACGTAACTTACATACCTGAGATGACGATAGATTACAAACAGTACTTCAATTCGGGAAGGTAGGCTAGTATAAGATTGTTTACTTTATTCCCTAGTGCATTTATTCCCATTGTTTCCCAATTGGACGTAAGAATGTTTATGCAATGTTTTTTGGATAGTCAGTGGTCAGTGATCATTAGTGTTGGTAATAAGCATTTGTTTACGACGCGTCTCGTAGTAATACTTTCGTTCACATAGGCTTTAGATAAAATTATAAATGTAATTTAAATGTGGACGTGGTACCATCCTAACCTAAGGATAGTACTTGCTTGATGTTAAATGTAAATTCTGCCGAGTCATTTGTTTGTAAATTTGCTACGCGTTAATTATTCATGTACCACGGACCTAGTTTGCTTTGCTATTCTTTCCATGTAACTAGGATTTCGCGGAGGTCCGTAACGTCAAAATATGTGACATGTTACCCCTTAAGGCAATTACCATAACTAGGAAATGATACACTGATATGACTGGTAGACATATGATATATTCAACGACATTTGAAGATTGACACACATAAGATGACATGACATAAGAGACGTAGAAACATTAATTAGAGTACTTACTTTTAAACAAGCCCTCCATACAACTCCCAAAACACATATCATCCCACTTCAAAATATCCATCATTAAAAATGTATATTAGTCTTCAATATAGTGATCTCTTCAAGGGCAGTTAAACATCGAAGTTCCATAAATGACATTCAGCATCAAATTTTCACTTCGCAATAATCTCCATATCTCTGGTCCAAAGATACCTTTCACACATCAACAACAGTCTTTTCATCCAACTTGATAGTACTATAAGTCCGACAGTAATACAATTTATCTCACAATCAATCACAGTCGTAACTTAAGATGAAATCAGACGTTTTGCTTAATATGTATCAACCAATGTGATCCTTTCATCCCCAGAATGGTTCCTTTCCTTAATTCGACCCGTAACACCAACAGAATACGTTAGCCTATTCTTCATTGTTCGTCAACTTGGTTCTCCAAAATACATTTGCAATGAACTTGACGATAATATCTTGTTTTCTCATAGGTTAAAATCATCACCGTACAATGTTCCATAATTAACACACTGCAAGCATATACCAACGACTCTACAAATCATCTTACAACATTTCGTTACCTTCCTTCGTACCTCTTTCAAACATCGTAGCAGCTGATCGTCAACTCCCCACAACCACATAGTTACAGTCATAACCTTTAACTGTAAACTACAAATGTATATCAACAACTGAACGAATCATCTTACAATATATTTCGTTACCCTCTTCTTGGTACCTTTTTCCTCATCAACCTCACAGCTGATCGTCATCTTATTACTCATTCCGTTGTTGTCAATCTTCAACAAAGTCCACCAGAGAACTCCCACGCAGTCCAGCAATACAATCATTCCAAGGGATCCAAGTTTTACGGAAACATCGAGTGAACTCTGTTTTCAGAGAGGCGAAAACATGACATAACTTCTCCTAGACATCTACTCCATAGAGAACACAAGCTAGCATTTTCCTCATACATTACCACTCATCCGTATTCAACATATCTTATCAACATAAAATTAACTTACTAGCGTTTCCAACGTCGTAATCGCTCCAGATCCATAATGTCATTACTTTCAGGTCACGTACAATCTCATACGCCTACCACATATCAAAACAGTCAGAGGCCAAAGATACAATATTACTACTTCTAAGACATCAACAATTCTCTTCCCGACAGAAATGACAGTTCCAAATAAACCATCTTTCTTACTATCAAGAACACATGCATAGAAGATAGTCAAAGTCAATGAAGGCCAGAAATAAACATTTTCAACATCTCACGAATAGAATGCATATTAACTGCACTCTGGCGGCTACATTTCAAATCTTACACTCATAACTCCAATTCTAGCACAAATGCTGCTACCTAACGGTAAACCATGAAATCAATGTACAGTAGCATATTCTCGCGGATCACTTTTCATACTTGAAGCGTAGAAGAGAGTCAAGAATTGGCTCAGACTCCCCGCCCTCAAAATTGTCAGAGGTTCAACGAACCAAGACAACGTACCATAAAAGAGTACAAACAAAACCCTAACAAATACCACTACTCTACCTCAAGGGTAAAAACACTTATCAGAAAACAAAAATATCCAAATATTCACACACATCAAAATTAAATAACTACATCAAACAATTTTCTTCATAGTCTCAGTTGTAGTAGATACAGGTCCATACGAAGATTAAGTCCTTCGATCCAACTTTCATGTTCACCTAAATCTTCTCCTCACTCCACAATATCTCAACTCCGAAGCAGACCACGAGGCATACACTGCATACAAAATATCCTTCCGACAGCAAAATATTTAGAAGTCTTAAATCTATCAAGTCACCAAGAAGTTAAAGATAACAAGGAGACTACCAAATTAATAATTTACCCCAGCTATACGATTCTACATCTTTACAATCAAAATAAAACTTCACCCAAACTTCATACACTACAATTTACATGTAAGTACAAATAAACAAATCAACCAGAAAAGGTAAAGATAATAACAGTTTTCAGAATTACACATGAACAGACCCTGAATGGTACATGAACACAGAAAATTAATACCCAAAAGAGAAAAAAGCCTCAATAGGCAATGGCATATGTCTAACATTGTAAATGTGTCCAAACCAAAAAAAAAGGAAAACAACAGATCAAGACAAACAAGAATACAACAAAAAAGAAGAAATTACGCCGACATCCCAAGAAATTACTGGTATGAGACCAACATGAAAACTTTCAATCACATGTACAGACAAATGAACACACAAATAACATACACACGTCAAATAGCACATCTATCGTACATCTTTACGTCAAAACACAATCTCATCTAAACACAACAAATACACACCACAAGAAAGTTCAATCACCCACACACAAACAGAAATTACTTACATACAAAAAAAACTTACAGCATAGCACTATTCAGACGAATATGCATCATAAGAGCAGAGGAAAAGAAAAGTATATCCGGTACACAATTTAGGAAATGACACTGAAAGAGGAACAACTCGAATTAATTCAATTCCCAGGGTTTATACTAGCCAGTAAATACTCTAGATCTAATATTAGCCATGGTGGTACTTGTATCTTCTTAAGAAATAATTTTGATCATGGACAGTTAACAGCTTATGATTATCTAATTGTGGAACAGGATTTTGAATTCTCTGCCATAAAAATACAGCAGTTTAAGTTAGCCTAATAATTGTATGCGTATACCGTTCTCCGTCAGGAAAGTTTAGTTTATTTATAGATAAATTAGAATGGTTACTCAATAACATGAGCAAAGTAAATTTCGATATAATAATTTGTGGATATGTAAATGTGGATTTCTAAAAATGTGATAGAAATTGTGGATTATTAACACAGTTACTAATTTCCTATGGACTGAAACCTACAGTAAATACCCCAAAAAGAATAGAAAATTTAGTAAAACCACTCCTGATCAAATTTTTATAAATACAGATAAATATCCCCATTCAATGGAAGCCTATTGTCCGGGTTTTAGCGACCACCATGGACAAATACTGAGTTTTGAAGTGCCCGAAACAATCAATAATAATGATAATGGAATACAATCAAAGTGCAGGTCATTCACTGAAACAAATGTTACATATTTCAACGACTTATTAAATAAGGAAACATGGTCAGAAATGTATAAGCTAGAAAATGTAAATGATAAATTTAATGCATTTAACAGTACCCTAAAATACTATTTTGAAACAGAATTCCCCTTAAAAAAGAACTATTCAAAATAACAAAACTAGCAATTGTATAACAACAGGGATTATAAATTCATGTCAAAGAAAGAAATTTCTACACAAATTATATAAACAATACCACACAACACCAGAATTCAATTTATACTACAAACATATACTAGCATATTGAATAAGGTAATAAGACTAGCAAAGAAAATGCATAATGATAATTTTATTTCCCAATCATCTAATAAAACAGGGCTATGTGGTCCGTGATAAAGAAAGAAACGGGAAAATCTGCTAAAATACAAAGGAACATTACACTGACCAGAAATAATAAAGTGATTAATAATCCAGAGGAAATAGCAAACACTTTTAATGACTATTTTCTGGAAATTCCATAATATTATTAAATAAATCACAGGTAAATACACTAAATTATAATAATAAAATAAATAAATAAATGCAATGATTCTTTATTTATAAATCATGTAACTAGTGAGGAGGTAAGAATAGTTACAAAAGAGCTAAAAATAAATTCTGTGCTGGTATTGACGGCATCCCTGATGCAATTTTAAAGAAATGTGCAGAAACTATAATAAATCCACTTATGCACTAAATAAACAGTTTAATTCTCTCAGGAACTTACCGAGATATTTTGAAGTTATCAAAAGTAATTCCAGTGCACAAAAACGGTTCAAAAGATGAATTAGATAACTATCGTCCTATTACCTTACCAACTGGTATTGCAAAAAATGTGGAAAAAATCATGTATAAGAGACTGATAAGTTTTATAGAAAAAATAAAATAGTATCAAACTCCCAACATGGATGCAGAATGGAAAGATCTACACAGACAGCAATTTATAAATGTATTAATAGTATACTGAAATTAATTGACTATAAGGAACATGCAACTGGCCTATTCTTGGATTTATCGAAAGCATTTGATGTTGTTGACCATAAAATCCTCCTTGCAAAACTAAATCAATATGGTATTAGAGATCTAGCTAATAAATGGATAGAGTCTTACTTAACAAAGCGTAAACAAATGGTAAGCTTGAGACACAAGGGTGATGGAACCAAATGAATTAATGAAACATTGTCCAATGAGGGAATTATTAAATTTGGAGTACCCCCAGTGATCGGATTTGGGCCCACTACTCTTTCTTCTATATATCAATGATATAACACAGAACGTTCATTCACATAAGAAAATTTTGTTTGCGGACGATACAACACTCGTAATAAAAGGTGAAACTAAACTGGTCTTACAGCAGTCTGCTGACTCCGTTACAGAAGATTTAACCAAAATGGTCACAAGATAATATCCTCATAATAAACTATAAAAAAAACAGTATGTCTAAATTTCCACACTATACATAATAGGAATCCTGCGAAGCCCAATATAACATTAAATGATCATCAAATAGAAAATAAACCAGAAACAACGTTTTTAGGACTATGGATATAACATGACTTGAAATGGAATAAACATATACAATATCAGAATACTAAACTGAACTCGAAGTGCTTTGCGTTACGTATTTTGAAAACCTGCACTAGCATGCACACATTAAGAAATACTTATTTTGCTTATTTCCATTCATACTTAAGATGTCGCCAGATGTACTAAGCACGTTTAGGAAACAAAAGAGGGCGATTAGAATTATGGCAAATGTAAACACTAGAGAATCATGTAGACCTCTGTTTCAAGATTTAAAGATTCTCACACAGCCCTGCATATATATCTTTGAAAGTATTATGTTTTTTAAAAATATTTTAATGAATTAAGATGTTTTCTTAAAACAAACAATGATGTGCATAGGCATAACACAAGACAAAATCAAAACATTCATATTTCACACACGCACACACACAAGCATATATCAAAAAGGAACTTTTCACACAGGAATTAAATTGTACAATAAACTACCCCAGTATATAAAACTAGCCCCAAAAATAAAAACCTTTGATAGAATGTTGAATGATTATCTGCAGTGCCATTGTTTTTACTCTGTAGTTGAATATCTTAGTGTATAGGAGCGATGAAATCTAATTATATTTTACTTTTCTATTTCAATTGTAATACCTAGCTGTAAGTTGTTGAATTTATAGAATTAAGTTTTCATATTATGAAAACTGAGTAAGGTGTAAATAGTTGTCCAATAATATTGTATCTCTTAAGATCTGTTAATAAAATAAGTTATAAATAGTTATAGTATTAGTATTATATACCTATTAGTACTTTTATTTTATAGATGTAAATTCTGACGTGTCCTATGTCAAAAATGTATTGTATACTTGTAATTGATCAAATGGACTTAATAAAAATCTAATCTAATCTAAGGTACGGCATGCCTTCATAGTATAGTCACTGTGGTCAGTTTTATTTTATTAGAAGTATAGTAAATCCATCATTACTTCCGACTTGACCTTTCACTGCTAGGCTCGAGTTTCGTTCGCTAAATCGCGACACCATGAACGAAACTCCATTTGTCGTGATATATCGATTTGAATGGCTGCCTGTAATTGGCTAGTTAAAGTGTTTTTCTCCTGACCGCTAGATAACTCAAGGAAAACGGATATCGTTTCAGCCATCAACGGAGCACTCTATTTCAACTGTATTTATCCTTGCGCCTGATACATTCGCCGATCCCACTTCATAATAGGCCTATAACATGATGAATGGATGATTGGAGGAAGGTTGAGCTAGAGATGATTCGCACGCTCGTCCACAGATAGCGCACCACAACTACAGAGAATGCGAGGAAGATGCAGATGTCAGAAGAATATTTTTTCCTGAGTTTCAAATTTGTAGTTCAAGCAGTTTTAGACACTCACACATTTTTGAGGAAATGTGAAGTTTCACTTTTGTAACTAAAGCGGTTTTGGAAAGTCTTTTTTCAACCCATAATTTTTCACCAGTTAGAAACTAAATTTCATACACTTGAAATGAAAAAAAAAAGTTCTGGAGGTTTCCGAGATGTGATAAGTGCGTAGTATTTCAATGGTATTTTAACATGAGCGTTTATTAAGTAGGGTTGTCCTTTCCGAATTGAGTTTTCCCGTTCATTTATGTTGGAATTATATCCTCTTTGTCTGGAATTGCGATTATATCAGATGGGTGGCTATTTCACTGTGCATATCAGTAGGGGGTAGTGAGAGTTCTAAGCCACTCATTTTATTTGTACCCGACTGTACATGTTAAAATAATGAATATCTCTCGAACGCATGGTCCGATTTTGACAAATGAGGTGTCGTTGGACTCGGGGGCTTTGCTATGGACCATTCGTTATATTTTTGTTTTTTTTTGTGTAAATTTTTGTTTTCGAAAGTAGGTGATAGTTTAAAAACCAAACATGATAGAACGTTGTGCCATGGTTCAAACGAACGGTCTTTATGACCTTTATTTTCTACAAAAAACTTTTTATTTTTTATGTTTTTTGAGAACACTCGAATTTTGAATATCTTATATTTTGGAAACTGGGAAGTTTACAAAACAGTTTGTTTGACATAAATGAATGGTCCCTACGCCCTCTACCCCCAAAATAAATTTCAAGTCTCTAGCATAAAAACCTGAAAGTAGTGTCAATTGGGGGAGCTGTCTCACTTAAAAAGTTGTGAGCCCCTGCGACCTTGGAATGGAAGGAGTGATGCTAGGAGGGCGTGCTTGGATTCGGTTTTTCCTTCTCGTTGCGCTCTTTACGGGAATGTCGATGTCGAAAAGGTCAAATGATGGAAACAAGGTTTTTGGGGCAAAAACGTCATTTTAGACGTTTTGTTATATCTCGCGAACCAATCACGCTAGAGGCACGTACGAGGGGTCCAAGGACTCGAGGTGACGTCCCCTCTGCAATGAAGCACTCGTTATATTTGGAAACTCGATTTCGGGGTAAACACGTGTTTTTTGTGATTTTTGCCGATATTTCATGAACCAATAACCCTAGAAACTTGTACGAGGTGGCATTTCTTTCGTCGCGTTGTCCTCTTGCCGAGGATGTTCGTGTTGAGCAGGAATGAAAAACCATGTTGAGGTAAAACCGTGATTTTAGACTTTTTGCTTTATCTTGCAAACCCATAACGCTAGAGACGTGAACGAGGTGTCCTAGGACTCGGGCTAACGCCCCCTTTTTGAAACTATGTTTGACATTTTGACAAAGGGCCTAACGCCATACATGTTGAAAAAATAATAATTTTTCTTTACCTGTTTCCAATGTTCATGAAGCGTGGTGGTTGAGAGAGACGATACTGCTGGGTGTGGGTGTGTGTGTGTTTCAACGAACCTATCGCTAACCACAATGACCATGCTTAATAGAACAACGATATTTCGGCGGGTCGGTTTATGACAGAACGAGAGTTCGTTTTTCTGATCTTTCCTGTGGCAGACGGATGGAGGCTAATACAGTATTTGAAAATGTGTGAAGCATGCTAAGATTTTTTACGTGTAAACGGTGAGAATTGGTTCTATGTTGGTCGAAGCGAGTACAGAAAACAAACGTGTAGAGGAGCAGACGAGCAGGAGGCGAATATCATTTGAGCTTATTGGAATGCGCTGATCTGACTTGACAACAAGTGCAATGGAAAATGACAAAGACGCTTGAAGGTTAAATAATCTGACAATCGTGGTGGCAGGGAAATGTGAAATGCATGCATACACATGTGAAATCACATGAGGGCTAAACAAGTAACATTCTGTCTTGCTTCGTACGTGACAAAATGCAAGTCCATGTGAAATTTGACCTGCCACAGGTGTTCACCTTGGACGTCAGCTGTCCACGTATTTGATAACAGGATGTTCAAAGCGTGGGAAAATATGATTATACATGCAACGTAACATATATAAAGACATGTCGTTATCATTTCCTCTCTCACTTAGGTGACTACCTTTGAACACATTGCGTTGCGTGAAACCCCTGGTCTTGTTTAACAGTTTTGGTGTTGGTGGAAAATACTTAACCATGTTGTGAGGTAGGTCTATATTTATTCATTTATATATTTATTGATTTATATATATTTACAAGCAATTATGTATTGATTAGGCAATTAATGATTTTATTTATTTATTTGTTTGCAGATAACTGGTATACCTTACATGTCTGAGAGAGAAGAAACCATTGCAGTTTTGAGCCCACTAGAAGGAAACAGCAAGAAGCCACTGCAAGTGAAGGTGAGATGATTTTTTTAAACTAACTTGTTTCATTTTTTTTTGTTTTATATTTTATTTTATGAAATGCATGTATTAACCTGAATTTAGGTATTTATAGCGGTTTATTTTATTTATTTATAGAAACTTGGAAAGAAAAGCCTTACCGCCGTAGCAGTTGCTGAAAAAACCCGAAACGCACTAAAGCGAAACCATTGCCAAAGAGTGAACTGTTTAAAACTCAGGTAAGTCTAACTTACAAATGCTATTCCATTTTACCACTACTGAAAACTCGTAGACAAAAAAAATCATTACCTGTACATGACTGGGACAATGATTGCTTTCTTGATTAATGGCTATGCTGCTGTTGACTGGGAAAAGTACAAGGCCATGCTGGATTTTCTAAAAACAAAACAAAAATTAATTTATGGGTGGTTCCCTATGGACTCAACGAATATCCACAGGTTTGAACATGATAATGTGAACAAAACGACACGACATTCATTTTTGTTTATATATTGGTTAAAGGGGGGGGGGATGTAAATGACTGTAGCTTTATAAAAAGAAAATAAGTACATGGGTTACTGTTAGTGCCAACATACAGTTTATTTTTTAATGGTGTTTTGATATATTAATGCCAATTAACGTTAACGTTTGAACCACTTTTCATGAATCTATAGTTATTATTATTATTATTATTGTCATGTGTTGTGACATCTCTATATTACGCCTCGAGTGTTTTAAAGTGCGCAGTTTGTCTTTATGTATCTCTCTGTCTAACGTTGTGCAACCCCTAGCTACATACTACCTAGTTCTCTCGTATTGGCTAGTGTTGTTGCTACCTTGCATTTTGTTGTTCAATTTGTTCTTCTATTGGCTCTGTCAATATTTGACGCGAGTTTGGTGCCACTCCCAAACTACGCATTTTATATTTCTGAGAGGCTTCTCTCCTCTCTGGGGGACAGAAGCTTATTCAGTCTTGGACGTGCCGAGATGTAGGGCGAACGTGTGTATTCGGGCAGAGGCCCACCCTCATGGCGCAGCGGAATGTGAGTACGGCTCAATGTATTTCTATCTAACGCAATGTAATTGTTTTTGTTAAACGTTCCTTCTTTTGCTTAATTCTCTTTCCTTTTCAAGATGTTAATGTTAGTATTATAATCCTTGAACCAGATTTCCGAGACCTTGCGTAATGTTATACGGCGTAGTCCATTTTTTGCTTTTGTTATGTACCCTCCTCACAGTTTTATTATTTTGGTTAATACCTCTAAGATTCAAAAGTATTGCGTTTCTGCGTCTTGGCTTATGTATATTTCCTGTCGGGCCTTGGTGCTCGTCTTTGCGTCGGTGTCTCGTTTGTACCACAAATGTTTCGTTTGATTGGTAGCAATTGGACCTTTGTTTTCGGACAGTATGTGTGAGGTAACGGGACATATGTCCAACGTCCCACTAATACATGTCCCTTTTGTTTATAGAATATATGTGACGGTGGTTAACTGGGATTTCTCCAGCTCCGATGCCATATTATTCTTTTTTATATGTCGCGTTGGTGCGGCATTATGTTGGGAGTATAAGCCTATTTTTATAGCGTGCTTTCGATTTTTACCGGTCTCTTTCGTCCCAAGTCAATTGTAATGTAATGTATCTCTGTATATTTCATTTTCCTTTTGTTTTTTTCTTTTGATTTTCGCCGTATTACATAACTTAATAATAACCCCCCTTGTCTTCTCCTTCCTCCTATCTCCGTGAGATCTCTCTCCCCTTTGTTTTACTCCCCCTCACTCCTCCCCCTTCCCTCCGGTATGTTTACATAACATCATGAAAAGCTTCGCGTCTCGTTAATGTTCGATTTTTGAATTTTTGCAAGTTTGGCGTTTCTCTCTGGCTTTCGTAAGTTTCATTTTATTTTATTCCATGTTCGTATCTTTTCGTTAGATTCATGTTGTTGAGCTGCACTCAGGTTCTGTCGTGCTTTTAGTTTTTTAAGTTTCTGAATTCTTTATTCTTGGTAGTGGGTTTCTTTTGTATTATCGATTTTATCTTAGCTTACCTTTTTTCTCTGTTTTAAGTAACTTGTTTATTTCGTGTACACGCTCTTTCTTTTATCTTTAATACATTTTTATATTTTAAGTAATATAGCTCCCTTGTCTTTTCATTTCTTATATTTAAGTTCCCCTTCCTTATCTTCATCTCGATTTCGTCAATCTTGTCTTTGTGATGTAACAAAGGCACGATTAACACGCCTCTGGGATTTCTTTAATTAATTTTATGGGAATCTCGTTTTTGCACTTTTGATTGTTGCATTAAGCAATTATTTGTTTCCATTTGGTTTTTTGGAAATCATCTTTTGCTCGCTCCGAAAACCTTGGGCCCAGCACCGGGTCGAGCAAGACGTCTTTCCCCCCGTCCATTTGCGACCTCGTTGATTTTATCTTCCACTGCTACTCTGACGCGCATTATTATTATTATTATTACCAGACCTTTAGCGGCGCACGTTTTATTTACAAGTATTGATTGATTGATTGATTGATTGATTGAGTGAGTGATGGGTTATTTTGTTTGCTTTAAGGTGTCGCCATGTGCCATTAACGTAATGAACAGACAGTGAACAAGCATACATTATTTTTTAAAGTACCCTGTGCTCTTGTGCAACATCAATAACTTACAAAAAGAAAAATGTTTTATTATAACACATGGCGTTAGTACCAAATACAACAAGTGAGCAAGTTGGTTTACCACGTGGGTTGAATTTAAAATCAGAAAATGATCGTTGGTTAACATTTGAATCCTTGGCCTGTAGGCTTTTTGTCGACACATAAACTTGCAAAAGCCTTTTTTTTTACTTGTGCAGAGAAGATGTGATGCGCTGTGTGTTTTGTCGTATTGAACTTTCACAATGGGAAGAAGGGGATGATCCCTTTAGAGACCATTTACGATGGTCTTCTTGTTGTCCTAACATGCTTGGAAAACAAGTAGGTAACCGACCAGTAAATCCATATCCATTAATGTATTTAAAGGAAACTGTTTTTTGTTGGCTTTGTCAAATTGTTGTTGTTGTTGTTTTCTGCCAACAGGTGCTTACCGCGTATGACAAGGCTGTACACTCGTGGGTTAGACAGCCTTTCTTGCTAAGGGTCTCCTATATACCTTAAACATGGCTATACATGTTAGTTCTGAACATTTAGTGGTTAATTGTATATTGAGTTTAAATAGAGAACTTATACAAGCACGTCCTGCATGTGGTTAAACTTCACAAGTGTCACATGCAACACGCAAAGTATGTTTCCGCTACTTAGCGGTAAATATGAGCACTACCTGTACTACTAGCATGCTACCTAGCGGAGGATATGAACACTTACTAGTAATATCCAAAGTGAGCTGAGGTTAGGTTAGGTTAGGTAAAGTTAGGTTAGCCATCAAAATAAGTTACCAAAATAAGCCATAAAAATAATTGTTTTTTTTTACCCCTGAGGTCTTGGGTTCCAACTCGACTATGCACAGAATTTAATCAACATCTGAGAGTTGAAAGGTTAGGTTAGGTGAAGTTAGGTTATGTGAAGTTAGGTTAGGTTAGGTTAGGTCAGTGAGCTGAGGGAAAGTCTTTAAATATTCCCTCTCTTTCAACTACTTTCCAACACCAAGAAAAAAACACTTAATACATTGACACAAATAATTTGTCAAATAAGCCAATACAAAAGCCAATATTAAAGCCAACACGAAAAGCCAACACAAAAAGCCAACACGAAAAACCAACACAGAAAGCCAACACAAAAGCCAGCCAACACGAAAAGCCAAAACAAAAAGCCAACACAAAAAGCCAACTCGAAAAGCTAACACGAAAAGCCAACACAAAAAGCAAACACAAAAGCCAACACAAAAAGCCAACACAAAAAGCCAACACAAAAGCAAACACAAAAAGCCAACACGAAAAGCCAACACAAAAAGCCAACACAAAAGCCAACACAAAAAGCCAACACAAAAAGCCAACACATAAGCCAATATATAAGCTTATGGTAGGTCACTCCATCAGCAAAACAGTTGTAACCTTTGCAGTGTGAACATCGTACTGACAGGTCAGTTCCTACTATGGAACTTATTACAACCAACAAAGGTAGGCTACGTGCACTCTATCAAGGCTACTCCTATAACTATAATCGCCAGAATGTGAATGGAATAATATTCTGGCGATGCTCAAAAGTGAGGTCAACAAAATGTCGAGGCAATCTGAAGAGTAAAAATGGAAAGGTTTTGAGTGTGAGTGTTCATCAATGTAGTGCTCTAAACGAACCACGCTTGCTGTTTACAAACAATTATCAAAATGCTAAAAAGCAAGTTCAAGAAAACGATATTGTGGCTAAAGATAGTGCAGTGTTTGTTCAAAAGGACTTATCATGTCCTCAAAAAGTCATGCTAAGACAGTTGCCAACGTCCAAGAAACCTTCAACACTATCAAAATCAACTCCGACTACAAATGAAGTGGTATTGCAAGAGGATCAAAAAGGACTATATAGTAATAGTGATGATGGTCATGATGATAATGATGATCATGATGATGATAATGATGATGATGATGATTATGATAATGGTAAAGCTTTGTTTACACCTAAAAAACCATTTGTTAAATTTGTATACTTTTTATTTATTTATTTATTTATTTATTTATTTATCTTATGGCTTTTAGTGCCGGGAGTGTCCGAGGACATGTTCGGCTCGCCTGAGTCTGTAGCTGCTTCCAGCGGACACCCTAAAGGGTGAGCTACAAGTTCCGTTCAATTTCAAGTAGTTCCAACTTTTGCCACCAGATATCAATGATACCTAGTGGTGAACGTTGGAATTTTGATAGAGCGTTCTGACGAAATCTAACCAACAATTTTTGTTTAACACAAGTTTAGTCTGTGAAAGGACCTTTTATATGCCATAAATCTATGACATGGGACCGCTGGCTTTACTTCCCCTCCGAAGGAAGGCATACTGAAGGATTTTAACGCTCTTAAAAATCCGACGACTTCGGCCGGGTTTGAACCCGCTATCTTGGGCATAGCAGTTCAGCATGCTACCAACTACGCCGCCGAAGCTGCTGGAACAAACCCAGTAAGCTAATTCTACGGCTTCGACAATTGCATTCTTTACAACAAGCTGGGCATACCGGTCACGACTGGGAAATCAAATAAATTGAACAAGAGCTTCGCGTGCTGAAATTATTGTGTAATGGGTCTACCACTTTGCGACCACTTTTACCCCCACTCTTGTTTCTTATATTTGCTTATTTGCTTCCACTTTTACCTGAACTCTTTGGATCCATATTTGCTCTCACATTAAACTTTTATTCTTATTACCAAGTTGACTTTACTAGAGCTTAGTCTATGCTTGACAGTTGACATGGAATTATCAGTGACTAGGTATGGTAAGCCTTACGCATACTATAAAGGATATTCATATATTGTGAAACGAACCAATAGAAATGGAACTGTTATTTGGCGTTGTTCAAAGCAACGTTCCAAACATTGTCGTGGTGACCTAAAAAGTAAAATTAGTGAGGTTTTAAGTGTCAGTGATCATCAATGTAGTGTACTGCATGAAACACAGTTGCCGTCGACAAAAAATCATGAAAACCATATTGCTACTCCAAATAGTGCATTGTTTAATGAGCAAAGTTTAACCCCTGTTTTAAAAGTTATTTTTAATCCATCTTCCACGTCGCAAGAGCCATCAACATCACAAACTATGCAAGAGGTAGTGTTGTTGTTGTCGTCGTTTTAAAGAGTGGAACATCTAGGTCATCTGCTCTTGATATGCAAGAGGATCAAAATTACTAAATAGTAATATCAATAAGGTTTTATGCCTATACAACCATTGCGGCTTCCCCAGTTTTCGAAAACAACAGTGAATGGACATTGCTATAAAATGATCTACAACAAGACTTGTGTTTAAAATTATAACAGACTATTGTAAAGAGAGAAAGGCTTGTATTCAGTGTGCATCTATTGTCATAATCATGTATACTCTGCAATGTTAAATATACTAACTTCATAAAAATAAAACAGCATTGTAACATCATTTTGCATTTATTTACAAACTTTATATACATGTTTTCGGTTTCATGATAATATGTTTTAAGAGAATACTAAAAACTAAAACATTATTATTCTATACTCATATTTTTCTTTTAGTCGATAGTCATCACTTATATCTTCCATTATTATTATTATTTGACACTTGTTTTTTTATTTAGGGGCACTTGGCAGGTAATTTCGGTCAAGAAATGCATTTTTGTTTTATGTCTTAAGTGATTCGTCATGCTTTTCTCTACAAGGCTACATAGTTTTTTAATTATATTTTTTCGTTTAAATGGCAAAAAGAGGCTTTTAAAAATGGCTGACACCAGATGACACGCCCCCTTCCTCATTCATATTCCTTGCTTCTCGCTATATTTTCTCTCTAGACTTTTCATTTCTCATATTATATGTGCATGGTAAATTTACATTTCCTAAGTTGTTACTGGCTATCAGGACGGCTGCAATTGTTTATTTTACATGTGGTTATTATTTGTTTCAAATCCATGGAAACGTGTGGTGTATGCAAGATCTTCATTGATGTGAAATATATTCTCTTATCCGTTTTCTGTGTTTGCTATTTTGTGACGGGTAGGGAAAAAAGTTTGGGAAGCGACGATTTTACGGCAATAGGTTTACTAAACCAGGCAATGCACTGATACTGATGTGAATAAGAGTTCTAACCTACCAGGCAGTTCGAACCTCACTCCACTAAGTTGTGTATCTGCAACAGTGAATAGACCTAGTTCATCTAATAGAAAACTTTCTTATTTACAAGCTGAGAATAAGGAAGATACATTTGAAAGTGTAGCTGGCAAAGGATATGTTATTGTTGACATTGATTTGTTATCTGAACTTTTGAAACAGTTTGTAAAGTGTAAATATTGTGACAGTGTTGAATGTATAAATTTATTTGAAGACACAACAAGTAGAAAGGGACTAGCTAATCATTGCATCTGGGAAAGGGTACCCAAAACTGTATTTGTTGGACTCAAAACTCTAAAAGTGGCAGTACTTGATGCAGTTATTTGCTTCAACGACGGAACTGCAGCTAGGAAAAATGTGTTGAGGAAGATGGGGATAAATCTTGGGGAAAACGTGTCGACAGCTCTTCATGCCATTGATAAACAACGATTTGTAGAGGCGGATAAAGATCCTCAGGCCCTGACTAAGGAATCAAGGATCAAGAAGAGGATGGAGAAAAAAGAAGAAAGGAGATGAAGAAAGCCAAACGGAAGCTGAATATATGGCAGGAATGTTTTAGATACTTGTAAGTGATCTTTTTTTAAATTTCTTCATTTTCTGAAACATTGTGTTTTTAGACATTCAGGTGCATTTTTCTCAGCAACTATAGAAGATAGAACGGTGATTTTTTTCTATGTTGTCCCTTACAACCACCCTTAAAGTGGTGAACTAAAACTTATACTGTTGAAATTGAAAATATTTCAATTATTCAAAGAAAATTTGAAACTTTTTGTGGAAAAATAAATTATGAATTTCCAAAAACTTTTTGGTAGATTATTGGCCACTTTAAAAATAACTTCTAGTTTAAGGAAGGAAGCTTGTAGTTTAACGTGACCGTTAATCTTGAGATCATGAGCCACGGGACTTCCTTTTTATGTGGAATCCGAACCACAGGACTTGGCATTTCACTTCGAAAATCTCACATTTCTTGTACTATATCCTGTAAAAAAGTTTGGGTTATGTAGGAGTTTTATTTTTTGAGAAAAGTGTACCTAAAGATAAGCATGCGTAAAACAAAATTCATTCTACACATTTTCAAAATATATCGATAATGAAGGACCAAATTATAACAGGACTTTGAAAATGTACTAAAACAGATAGAAATACACTACAAATATGTGGTATAAATTTCATTTGTATATCATGGCTAGGAGCCTGGTTATAAATTTTATCTAAAATAGCCGCAAAATGAGAGTGATTACGTGCCATGTGCCCTTAATTAAAACGAACCATTCACCTATTGCTTTTAAAACCTTCATAAATTAAATGTACAGGTTGCACAGCATTATTGACTTCATCAAAAACACTCTCCGACATATATTAAACCGTATAGGCAGAAATGTCTTCAAGTTTTCACATACACAAAGTACACGATCACCATATGCTGTTTTCAATTTCCGAATCTTGATAATGCGGAATGGAATATGCGTTGGCAATTTGCTGAGCTTCTTTGTCTCTAAGCCACATGATTGTCCCACAGCATTCAAAACATTCATTGTAGTAGTCTATAAACAAAACAAAAGCATATCTATTACACTCTAAAACAGCTTTAATAATATTGTGCAATTAGGGATTTTGCACTATGCATGGCTAATAAATTATACTAGTTATGCAAGAAATGCCCTAACTGTAGCAGATACTACTTTTCTGCATATAGCACAAGTGTTAAGTTCTAATGCACACTTGACACATGCTATCATGTGTCCACAAGGCAAAAATACAACACCTAGTTCATCTTGATAACAAATTTTACATAATTGTTGGTCACACTTTTGTATCTGTTCGTAAGACAAGTCTTTTCTTTCAGCCTCATATATTTGCTCCGCGTGTTCTAACTCTAAAGGCACTTTTATGTCTTGTGCTGCAATCACGTTTTTTACGAATAGTGTTCACAAATTCCTGACCTTTAAGCAACACCATGTATTTACAGTTTGGTAACCAACGAGCGTGTTACACAAAAGGGTCATCAGTCATTTGCCAATCCTTTAAAGCACATACACAATAAAAAAAATGTTTTATCCCCTTCACCAGTATAAAAAAATCCAGCTTCACTTAGCTGTTTGGTAAGGTGTTTTAATATTAATGGCCAAACATTTTTATAAGATTCTAAACGTTTTTCAACAGAGCTGTACTCTGGGTGTGCTAGTGCTTTAGTATTGCAAACTCCCAATTTTTCAAAAGCACACGCCAATTCAACACTGTCTATGGCATATGGACCACATATATCGACACTACCGTTGTTGGCTGGTAATATATCATTATTATGATTATTTATTTATTTGTGATTCAGCAACGTAAGTAGCGGCCAATGGCCTTGTGGTTCGGTAAAATGGATACACTGGTAGGTTACCCACTTGTTTTCCAAGCATGTTAGGACAACAAGGAGACCATCGCAATTGGTCTCTAAGGGGATCATCCCCTTCTTCCCAGTGTGAAAGTTCAATACGACAAAACACACAGCGCATCACATCTTCTCTGCACAAGTAAAAAAAAAAAAAGGCTTTTGCAAGTTTATGTGTCGACAAAAATCCTACAGGCCAAGGATTCAAATGTTAACCAACGATCATTTTCTGATTTTAAATTCAACCCACGTGGTAAACCAACTTGCTCACTTGTTGTATTTGGTACTAACGCCATGTGTTATAATAAAACATTTTTCTTTTTGTAAGTCATTAACGTTGCACAAGGCATAGGGTACTTTAAAGCATAATGCATGCTTGTTAACTGTCTGTTCATTACGTTAATGGCACATGGCGACACCTGAAAGCAATCAAAATAACCCATCACTCAATCAATCAATCAATCAATCAATCAATCAATCAATACTTGTAAATAAAACGTTAACGTTAATTGGCATTAATATATCAAAACACCATTAAAAATAAACTGTATATTGGCACTAACAGTAACCCATGTAGTTATTTTCTTTTTATAAAGCTACAGTCATTTACATCCCCCCCCCCCCTTTAACCAATATATAAACAAAAATGAATGTCATGTCATTTTGTTCACATTATCATGTTCAAACCTGTGGATATTCGCTGAGTCCATAGGGAACCTCCCATAAATTAAATTCATTTTTTTGTTTTTAGAATATCCAACAGGACCTTGTACTTTTCCCAGTCAACAGCAACATAGCCATTAATCAAGAAAGCAATCATTGTCCCAGTCATGTACAGGTAATGATTTTTTTTTTGTCTACGAGTTTTCAGTAGTTGTAAAATGGAATAGCATTTTTAAGTTAGACTTACCTGAGTTTTAAACAGTTCACTCTTTGGCAATGGTTTCGCTTTAGTGCGTTTCGGGTTTTTTCAGCAACTGCTACGGCGGTAAGGCTTTTCTTTCCAAGTTTCTATAAATAAATAAAATAAACCGCTATAAATACCTAAATTCAGGTTAATACATGCATTTCATAAAATAAAATATAAAACAAAAAAAATGAAACAAGTTAGTTTAAAAAATCATCTCACCTTCACTTGCAGTGGCTTGTTGCTGATTCCTTCGAGTGGGCTCAAAAGTGCAATGGTTTCTTCTCTCTCAGACATGTAAGGTATACCAGTTATCTGCAAACAAATAAATAAATAAAATCATTAATTGCCTAATCAATAAATAATTGCTTGTAAATATATATAAATCAATAAATATATAAATGAATAAATATATACCTACCTCACAACAAGGTTAAGTATCTTCCACCAACACCATAACTGTTAAACAAGACCAGGGGTTTCACGCAACGCAATGTGTTCAAAGGTAGTCGCCTAAGTGAGAGAGGAAATGATAACGACATGTATTTATATGTTACGTTGCATGTATAATCATTTTCCCACGCTTTGAACATCCTGTTATCAAACACGTGGACAGCTGACGTCCAAGGTGAACACCTGTGGCAGGTCAAATTTCAAATGGACTTGCATTTTGTCACGTACGAAGCAAGACAGAATGTGACTTGTTTAGCCCTCATGTGGTTTCACATGTGTATGCATGTATTTCGCACTTTCCTGCCACCACGATTGTCAGATTATTTAACCTTCAAGCGTCTTTGTCATTTTCCATTGCACTTGTTGTCAAGTCAGATCAGCGCATTAGAATAAGCTCAAATGACATTCGCCTCCTGCTCGTCTGCTCCTCTACAAGTTTGTTTTCTGTACTCGCTTCGACCAACATAGAACTAAGTTCTCATCACCGTTTACACGTTAAAGATCTCCTTCGGGGGTAAAAAATCTTAGCATGATTCACACATTTTCAAATATTAGCCTCCATCTGTCTGCCATAGGAAAGATCAGAAAAAGGAACCCTCGCTCTGTCATAAACCGACCCGCCGAAATATCGATTGTTCTATTAAGCATGGTCATTTTGGTTAGCGATAGGTTCGTTGAATTACACACACACTCATCCAGCAGTATCGTCTCTCTCAACCACCACGCTTCATGAACATTGTAAACAGGTAAAGATTTTTTTCAACATGTATGGCGTTAGGCCCTTTGTCAAAATGTCAAACATAGTTTCAAAAAGGGGGCGTTAGCCCGAGTCCTAGGACACCTCGTTCACGTCTCTAGCGTTATGGGTTTGCGAGATAGAGCAAAAAGACTAAAATCACGTTTTTACCTCAACATGGCATTCATTCCTGTTCAACACGAACATCCTCGGCAAGAGGACAACGCGACGAAAAAATGACACCACGTACAAGTCTCTAGCGTTATTGGTTCGTGAAATATCGGCAAGAATGACAAAAAACACGTGTTTACCCCAAAATCGAGTTTCCATTTTTTTTAAAATAAAACGAGTGCTCCATAGCAGAGAGGACGTCATCCCGAGTCCTTGGACCCCTCGTAGGTGCCTCTAGCATGATTGATTCGCGAGATATAACAAAAAGTCTAAAATCACGTTTTTGCCCCCAAAAAAACGTGTTTCCAGCATTTCACCTTTTCGGCATCGACATTCCCGTAAATAGCGCATCGAGACGGAAAAACCGAATCCAAGCACGCCCTCCTAGCGTCACTCCTTCCATTCCAAGGTCGCAGGGGCTCACAACATGCTAAGTGAGAGCTTCCCCCAAATGACACTATTGTCAGGTTTTTATGCTAGAGACTTGAAATTTATTTTGGGGGTAGAGGGCGTAGGGACCATTCATTTATGTCAAACAAACTGTTTTGTAAACTTCCCAGTTTCCAAAATATAGGATATTCAAAATTCGAGTGTTTTCAAAAAACATAAAAAAATTAAAGTTTTTTGTAAAAAATAAAGGTCATAAAGACCGTTCGTTTGAACCATGGCACAACGTTCTATCATGTTTGGTTTTTAAACTACCACCTACTTTCTAAACCAAAAATTTTCAAAACAAAATCAAAAATATAACAAATGGTCCATAGCAAAGCCCCCGTCAGCCCGAGTCCAACGACACCTCATAAGTCAAAATAGGACCATGCGTTCGAGAGATATTCATTATTTTAACATGTACAGTCGGGTACAAATAAAATGAGTGGCTTAGAACTCTCACTACCCCCCACTCATATCACTTCGCACAAAATACATTATATTTCTACGAGTGGGATAGCGGACAAGACTTCAAATCACTTCGTGATTTATTTCTCCAAATGTACATTAAGTGCTAAAATAGGCCTCATTGGAATATGTAGTAACAAAAGGTAACTTCGGTCACGACAAAGCCAACTCAATAGGCCCAAAGACCATGAGCAGTGGAACACATTGCTGAGATAAATTTTGTATCATGGAGCCTTCCTTCTTGAAAACAGCATTGGCGTCATGAGAGGTGGTTATAATATGCTGCAAAAAAGACCATGTTTTGGTACTTCTTAAGAATTGTTCCGTATTTCTAAAGAAAAAATACGTATTCAAATCTAATACCTCATTAGACAACACCAAAGATATAAAAATAGATAACGAAGCAATTCATTCGCAGGACAACAACAAAATCATATTGGGACCACTTGATCTCAAGCTGGTGATGATTTTTAGTTGTAACAGAGAATACTCCAACCATGAAATCACTGAACGCACTCCGGAAGCTTGTATCATCTTCAGGAGAATTTTTGACTTCGTTTGAAAGCTTGTAAAGGATTAATCATGATTGCAGATGTTTATCTTCGATGTGCATCTTTGAGAAATATTGTTATCAGTAATTCTGCATTTTTAGCAACATCAGCATGGCAATATTTTGGGTAATTGAAGGTATTTGCATCGCAGAAACGCGAAGAAGAAGGAAGTAGAAGCTACATGACTTCGGTGGTGTTCGAAGCCGGAACACGCCATGCAGGGAGGAAGGACAATCCCATGTGCGCTTGAGCCGCACGGAAGTGTATTCGAATAAGTCCGGTCGAGTGACCGAGGAACATTTTGGTTGTGAGAAGACTAAGTAAGTCTTATATAAGGATTGACAAAGCATCCTAAAGTTTATCAGCACCGCAGTGCTTGTGAAATCATGTTCGACGAAATAGTAATCACGATAATGTGATATTTGTAAAAGAAGTGATTTAGTGATTTTGTTCTTATACGTCCAGTACATGTGCAACGCGACACCACATGGTGGAATGTGGGTCGTAAAATTTCATCAAAGTGAAAGCTTATAGCATTATTTAACAGTTTTGAGTGCTATAAAAGATGTATTGTCAGAGAAATACGCCGTGCAAAGGCGAATCTCACCCAAATATTCCAGTGATTGTGTTATCACATGTGCCAACGAATCTGTGAATGATAGCTTCAGTGAAGCAGGCACATGGCCATTTATTCTATAAAGCCTGCACAGTTTAAATTCAGTGTTGCTATATAAATTATAATCAGTGATAAAAGCAGTGTTTTTGTAACTTATTCATCATTGCAAGAAGAATGTCAAAAATGTGAGACTGGGATGATATGCAAATTCTCACCTGTACCACGAGGAACGAGATGATAACGTAAATATCCTAATGGAGGAGCCATTGACCATCTAACACCAGCAATATGGAAGCCGATACGAGAATTACGCAAACCATGGCCAAGGAAAATACTACTACAGACAGGGAACATGAGGATTTACCCATTAAATTGAAGCCTGGAATGTTCCCCTGTGTGAAACAGGGTGCCGTGAGTTTTCGTTAATTTCTACTTGTATTTGGTTATGGTCTCGGGGGTGGATTTAGTTGTAGCCAACCGTTTAGATATAACAGTCATTTAGGTAGAGTTAGTATTTTCTTGTAGATGCCGCTGGAGGCATATTTTTCACTTCCATTGGCTTCCACATTTTTGGTGGAAAGCTTATGCCCAGAGTTAGCCACCTCAGAGGGGTGCATTTATATGTCATAATTTTTGTATAGTCCCTAGAATGGACGTCAGCTTAGAAGGAGCAATGATTTATTTGATTTAACCAGCTCAACGAATTTTTATTCCTTTCTGATAATTTTGAGGCCCCATTGCTTAAATGTATGAATACGCCACTGTTAGTCGGTCGTATCATTTCGATGCTGTAAGGATTACGTATCTACCATTTTCATGTAATTACATTTTGAAGGTCTTAGGACCTGGATTCAAGGAGAATCTTGTCAAAGAATGGGAGTGTCTGTAGCCAAAGCACACGCAAACCGACCATTCAACATTTAACCGTATCATTGACAATTATAAGCCAGGAGAATGGTGTTATTAAGAACATTTAGTTTCTTTGAGTGCATTGCGCACGTTATTTTTGGAGAATTCTTTTCTTTTGTGACACAGTGGAGTATCTTTTTAATGTCTTTGCAAAGTGACACATCTTTCTTTTGCTATGCTTTGCCAAGCTGTGATCCAGCCTATGTTTAAACTTCATTTTTCAAGGCGAGTTACGAGGCTTTTGGCCTGATAATAATGACATTGTATTATAAGGTGTAAGAGATGAAAACCATAGACATTTTTTCAATTGCATTACACTAGTTTGCATGCATCCTTGGTTAGACTTTGATACGCAGTGAAGCGTGGTGAATAACACTCGGGTTTCGTGAGGATGACAGCTCGCGACACTCAAGGTTATTTACTGTAACCTGCAGAGCAGCAGACTGGATTCTCAAGTGAGACAGGTGACGCACGATAGCATACTTTGTTTCTGCTAGCCAGATTATTTTTATCGAGCCGTTCTCGGAGCTCAATTGTAATGTACAATTGTATCATTGTAATTGTTTGAGTATAGGGTGATTAAGAAATTACATTCTCAATGTTTAATTGAATTCGCAAGTGTTGTAAGCGAATAGACGAAGGATCTTTACCTTATCTTTTATACTATCAGAGTAACTCTTATAGAATGGAGCCACCATTTTGCTTATTTTTGAAGGCTTAGTTTCTCACTTAAGGTGATTGATTGTTTCCGTGTTTTGACACGTTGACTTATGGGGTGGTTTCCCGTTCGTTTATTATGCCAGCAGATTCATAGGGATGACTGCTGAGGTAAATTCTTTTCGTGATCCAGTGGAGGACACGTTTAGATATTTTAGAATGGTAATTAGATGGAGCATTGCTTGTTCATCTGGAAATGTGTTATTGTGGACTTGATCATATTTCAATGATATTGGAGCCGCATAGTGATCATGGTTGATGTGATTATTCGGATCATGCATCTCGCAAGGAACTGTAGAAGACTTACGACTATGATTTATAACGTGTGTTATTGTTGACAAACAGATGCCACGTGCATTCTGTTATGTTTAGTTTTCAGTCCATTCGCCTTGCATATTGGTCATTAAATAATTAAGGCACTCTTAAACAAGATAGTAATAACCAGAAACCTAAATCATGAAAGATAATTATTATTAAACCGACGTGGGTTAAAACTTCAATTAAATCTTAATCAACTGTTTAACTTTGATCACGATTGTTTCAACGTGAACCAATGCAACGTGCATGAGACAGGATATCCCTGGAAGGGAACTTTAGAGAAATACATGGTCCGACTTAACAGGAATCAGTCTGATGACTGAAGGTAGTCAATTAGTGGGTCGTGTACCACATGTTTGTTTTAACATGCTTTAAAAGCATGCCTTGTCTAAATTCACATACACTTTATTAGATGACGGATGGAACAAACAGTCTCCATTTCGAAGTAGGTAGGGTAATAACAAGAATTATTGTGTTCTCTTAATTTATTTCAGTGCATTTTCCCTATGTGAACCCTACTGTTGTTTATTTTTGTAGCATTATTGTATAATTCTTTGTTATGTGTAAGATTGTAATGAAATGACTGTTATACTAGTTTTGTTTAATTTATACACGGACGTTTGGATCCGATGTTTCTGTAATTCAAGGTTTAGCTTAGACAGATAAATATTAAATGTAAATGCGGGATGGTTTTTAGCATCATTTATATTTTTGCAGTCATGTTTGACTATTTATTTATGGCACGATGATTCTTCCTAGAACATCGTTACCTTTTCATTGTAAATTTAATTAGGGTTTTGTACCATTTTCCCCAGTTTTGCGAGATTTTTGATTGTAATTAGAACTGATCCCGAGGGTTTAATTTTATAGTTTAGGGGTTAGTTTTCTTTCTTTGTTTGTGTTTGATTAGATAGCGGATTAGCCGATTTAATGCCCTCGGATCCTAGGTTAGGGGTTGGATTTTATAAATAAACATTTCTAACGATCTTTACTTAAGACTGGACTACTTTCTTTCGTAGTTTTTTGTGGGGAGTGTATTACCAGGGTGTCTTTGCCATTGCAAATCATGATGGGAACCTGATCCTTGGGACAGGGGAGTCTCACAGCCGGCGAGCCCTTTTGGTTTGCATTCCTATCCTCTTTGTCGGTATGTGTTCGGAGGATAAAGTCATCTGGGAGGCCATACACGGTTGGTGGTAGCCATCTGATCTCCTCAAACGAGCACAATATATCCTGCATCCCAATCAATAAAATGATGGAAATAATTAATTCCAACCTATTACAGAGTGAACAATTGAGTAGGATTGAATTCATCAATATTTTGAAGTTCACTTTATACAATAACTATTTTCAATTTAATGTAGTAATTTACAAGCACAAAGATGGTCTCAGAATGGGTTCTCCTGCATAATATAGACTAATAAGAGGAATAATATAATTATGGAATTAGACGAGTCGCGAGGTGCAAATCAGTTGTTTTGACTTTCGCGCCAGGAGCTTTCACTTAAGTTCTCAACATCTATCTATGGACGAGAGTCCGAATCAACTGTAGTTCAACCTCCCGCTTCCACCAATCAAAGCCATTTTTTAAGTCCTATGCTATATGAAGTGCGATCGGTGAACATGCTTGCGTCTGGGCTTTAATTCTCGTCCAGTATTCCCGCATTCATTTCCTATGCGGTTCCTTCCTTGCTTCAGTTCACGTTTTGCCACTTTTTAGTTTTGGCTTGGAGTTGCTTCTTGAGCGGAACACGTTACTGGATATCCTCCTGTGTTATCCCCACTTCTTGCAGGTCTTTCTCTACCTCGGCAAACCACGCCTACTTGGGGGTATTTTTTAAGAAACCAGTGGAAGTTCCTATTACTCAACCTTATAGAACCCATACGAGAAATGTGGCAATAGGAAGGAATCCTCCCTCTACGAATGGTGTCTGTGATCTTTTCTACAAGTGTGTAGAGTTCATGATTGTGTCATCTTATGAATTAACCATTTTCTTTGCTTTGATCTAGGATATTTCTCAAGATCTGCCATTTTGTTATTTCTAATTTCTCGACCAGAACCTTTCTATTCATAGCAAGGCATTCTCTGCCATATAGAGACCCTGGTCGAATTAATGTGCAGTAGGGGAGACCGGGGATACTTTGGACACGGGGTTACGTTGGACAGCTTTAAATTTGACGCCATGGTGCAATAGTTGGTACACCTGTAACTGAATATTGTGCACAGCCACATGCAAGACCAGCTGATATCATCATCATTTATTGAACAATTAATTCCAACGAGCCAGAGGCTCTTACATAGGAATTGTACAATACAAATTTATTGGCGTCTACTACAATTTTATATACATATATACCTTACATACACATTTGCTGCGTGATTAAGTTAATTTTCGGCAATGATACTTGACCTAACACTGTAATTAGCTTACCAAAAGAATATGTACAATGTAAATAACATAATAAAAGTAAAATAATAATTAAAAATTATTTACAAATCACTCTTTCACCGAAAAGCTAAAAAGAAGACCACTGGAAAAAAATATGGACGGAGGAACGTAAGAAGGGGCATAGCGAGTTCATGAGGAGATTTTGGGAGGAGAGGAAGAGGAAAGCTCCATCAACCCGAGTCAACAAGTTCAAGTGCGCTCCCTAAGTGGGCAAAACGAAGAAAGAAGAAGAATTAAATAATAATTAAAATAATAAGTTTATCAATGCAGAGTGAAATGAGACATGATGATTCACTAAATTTGGCTACCTACTTTATTAGGTACCGATTCCAAAGTAGTCTCTTTAATTTAAATTTGAAAGTCGACAGATTGGAAATTGATTTTAAATCGCTTGGAAGATGGTTGTAAGACTGAATGGCTGAGAACTTAAAGCTACAGTTACCAAATTTATACGAGCGGATTTGAAAGAGAGCGAAGTCATCTGCTTGTCGCGTGTTATAAGTATGAATGTCTGAATTTAGGGTGTAGTCACTGTTATGCAGCACATTGTTTTGCTTAATTCTGTGTATTAGTATTGCTGACCTTAATTCTGCGCACATTGACATTGGCATTATTTTACTCTTGGCATATAAATCCCGACTGTGTGTATTAAAGGGTAGGTTATATATATTTTTATCGCTCTATTTTGTATTACCATAAGTTCATGCAGGGCTGTCTTTTTACACTGAGTACAAATTACATTTAGATACTGCAAGTGACTGTGTACGAGTGAGTAATATACTGTGATTAGAAGTTTTCTAGGGATTAAGTATTTCAATTTTCTCAACAGCCCAGATGCCGGAGCTATCTTCTTCGCAATATAATGAACGTGTGCTACCCAGCTTAGATGTTTATCAATGATTAGCCCCAAATATTTAAAATGTTCGACCTCGTTTATTATTGTGTTGTTGCTATATATATGATTATGTTCAATATTTTTCATACTGGGTTTTGTCATTATCATATATTTTGTTTTCGTGACGTTCATAGTCAATTTATTAATATTGAGCCACTTGGCTATTGCGTTTAAGTCTTCTTGCATATTATTGATTATTGTGCCCACTTTGCTACCAGTATAGAAAACATTCGTATCATCAGCGTAAAGCATAATTTGACCTTTTAAATTAACTTTACTTAAATCATTTATATATATTAGAAACAGCGTAGGGCCCAAAATAGACCCTTGAGGAACCCCACACGATACAGCCTTTTCCGCACTTTGATAGCCATTCATGGCAACATATTGCTTTCTTCCACTAAGGTAGCTATGGAACCACTCCAATGCAACGCCTCGAATTCCAGCATTCTCTAATTTTGATAATAGAATTTCGTGATTTACTGTGTCAAAAGCTTTAGCGAGATCAATGAATAACCCAGCTGCTATCTCGTTGCGGTCAATGCTTTCCTGAAGCATTGAAATAAGATCAGTAATAGCCAGTTCTGTACTGGAGTTCGCAACAAAACCATATTGGGCTCTATAAAAAAAATTGTTATTCTGCAGAAACTTCACTAGCCTCACCTTAACAATGCTTTCCAGGACTTTGGAAATAATTGGTAGTATAGATATAGGTCTATAGTTCCCTGCATCACTTGTATTTCCTCCTTTGAAAATTGGTATTACTTTAGCAATTTTTAGAGCTTGTGGTACTATGCCACTAGTCATAGATTCATTAATTATAGCAACAAGCATCGTTATTAGTTGATCATCAAACGTTTTAACCACACTAGCTGAAATCCCATCTACACCACAACTTTTTTTATTTTTTAGATTCTTAATTATACATTTAACTTCAACGTGATCTGTTGGATATAGAAAGAGTAATTCCGACTGGTAGTTAGCATTATGACTTGTACAGTCCGGATCAGTTATCTGGGATGCAAGATTGCCGGCTATGCATGTAAAATAGTCATTGAATGAGTTAGCAATCTCCTGTTTATCTGCAACGACCGTGTTATCTATCATAAGAGATGTGCAAGTTTTAGAGCTATACCTTTTGTTATATATAATTTCATTCAAGATTTCCCATGTTTTCTTTACGTTTTTATCATACAAGTTTAGCTTTTGTGAATAATAATCTGCTTTTAGTTTCCTTTTCAATGATGTTACTGCATTTCTGCACATAATATATTCTTCTTTTAGGGAGATGTTATCTTTGTGTTGCCTGATCTTGAGTTTTTGGTGTAGTGTGTTGCGTCGCTTAATCAATATTATCAATTCAGATGTAATCCATGGACTTGCATCATCTGTATTTGACAATATTTTCTGATTGTTGGAATTGTGCTTGCGTCTTTTTATAGTTCCTTGCATTTGGTCAATAAAAGCGCTGTACATGTTGTTGATCGTAATATCCTGGCTAGTTTGTGTGATATCATTATTATCGTTAGTTTCGTTAGCCATACAATTAGGACTAATCGACGAAGTGAAAATTTTGTTATGAGAATGGGTTCTTTTGTATGGCCAGACAGTGTCTGTGATGATTATATTGTGGTCACTTATGTCTGTATCCACATTGGATATTGTGAGCTGCATTTTGTCATTGTTTACTACTACATGATCGAGAAGAGTTGATGATGTGTCAGTCGTACGTGTTGCATATATTTTGTTACACAATGTGAATCCATAGCTTGTTAAAACATTAAGGTATCGCATTTTTAGGAGGTCGTCAGTAAAAGTGTTAATATTTGTGTCACCTATGAAAAGACAAGGAGTATTGTTGGTCTGAGAGAGGAAATTTTCCAAAGATGTTAGAAATAAAGCTGCATTAGATCTCGTTGGGTTGTATCCTCCAATGATGGATAGATTGTCTGATTTGATTTTACCAGTTGAGGTGTCTCGCCATATCTCCACCCAGATTAAGCTATGGTTCAATTCACACTTATTAATTAGTTTAAAGTTCCATTTTTTATGTACAAATAACCCCGTACCACCTCCTCTCATATCATCTCTGTGAGCTAACACACCAGAGTAGTTGTTTAGGTTGTAATATTTAGCCTCGTTGCTCTTAATCCAGGTTTCAGATATAACCAAGACATCTACTTCACCTAAAATATGCAGGAGTATTTCCAATTCGTCCAGCTTATTTTTAACACTTCTACTGTTAAGATACACAATTTGTAGGCTGTTACAGTCATTAGTGATAGTTTTACATTTAATAGTGTAATCATGCACACTCACAAATTTTAGTTCTCTGCAGTTGGTAGGATTGGAGTTGTATATCTGGTCCGTCGTTATCGTCATGTTGTCTCCGGGATGGTCTTCTACTGTTGGGTAGTTAAGAAGAGTTGTTATTACTGGAGGGGCTTCCATTGTCAGGCTTAGGTATCTTCTTAGCTAGTTCGCTCTGAAATTTACGGATGTCCTCCATGCTGGTGATGCGAAAAGTGCTTCCACTTTCGTCTTTCTTTACAAAGATTTTACAGTCCTTCGTCCAAACATATTTACAACCATGTTGCCGGAGGTCTCGTGCTTGTTTGTGCAGATATTTATTCTGCGACGTCAGGTGTTCATTTATATAAACACTCCGTGACTTTGCCTGAATCCCAACATCAATGGAAGTCATTCTCGGCTTGAATTTCTTAGCCGTTAATAGATCGTCTTTTATTAAGCGACTACAGAATTTTACCAGCAGAGGAGGCGGTAGTTCTGCTTTCCTTTGAGGGAGTCTGTGGCACGCATCAATGTCATTGGTGTTAATGTTTACGCCTAAACACTTTCCAATATCTTTCACAATTTCCACAGGCTTCTCGTTGTTAATAAGAGGCAGTCCATGAATTTCGAGGTTATTCCTGCGAACATATTGCTGGAGCTCTTGATTTTCAACTCTCAGTTGTTGTATCACACTGTTATTTGTATCGCGCTCGTGTTGTAAAGTACGAACTTCGTTTCGCAGAACGGTGATTTCCGCAATATGGCGGCCTGCTTTTGAAATTAAGAAGATGAGTTCATTTTTAAAATTTTTGTGTGCTGATATATAACATTTTGATGGGCTTAATGTTGTGATTTAGATACTTCATTACCAGAGAATTTCTTTGTAATTTATTTGTAGCATTAGTGAATGTGTTTCGTATGAAATGATACTATGTAATAACCAAAGCATTCACATGGAGAAAAGTGCAGTGTATATATTGTTTCCTTTGTCACGTGGGGTTACATTGGACAGGCCTGGGGCTATGTTGGACTGGTGTCCAATGTATCCCCTGCTTTTTTGTATTATTTTAAAATAATCATTATTTATTTATTTTATTGATGGTTCGAATTTACCGAGAACGGACAGACAGAGAGTCAAATGAAGAAGACTCCATAGCCGCAGTAGGGGATGTGATACATAGAGGATTGTCATTGCGTGTTGCAGCAGACCAATATGGTGTGAAGAAGTCTCGACTGGGTTACCTAGTACAGAAAACCAAAGAGTGTGGCAACGACAACATGGTTTACAGCACTAATTTCAAAAATAGGCAACTCATTCCGGATGTGATGGAGAATGCGCTTGGTGACTACCTTCTACAATGTTCAAGCATGTTCTACGGACTAACTCCAAAGATGACAAAGAAGTAGGCATACCAGTATGCCAAAAAGAAAGGTTTAGATTTGCCGCCCACGCAGGATGAAAGAAACGAGGCTGGTCAAGACTGGTTTTCAAATATGTTTTGTTAAGGGACTAATTCACCGAATTAGTGTTAACCATTATGTATTTAACTATTTATTTCACTACACAACTATACAACAGACTATTCAAACATAGTACAACGAACAACAACTGCCACAGTCTTTTGTCACAAAGTCCAAACACCACAAGATGGCCCTCCAGCCAGCGGCCGCCATTTAGGGTCCAAAAACGACTTAGACTTTTTCAATCAGTTCCATAACATCCTCCCACCTTTTTATCATACTATGATTAAAACCACTGTACTTCAAATATTACAGATCAAGGAAAATTTACAAATTGAGGCGGGATGGAATTCGTATCTTCCTCCCACACCTTGTCGAACTCAAATGTGGAACACCAGGGGGCGAGACAGGAACATCAGGGCTCGATACAGGTGCACCAGGGCTCGATACAGGAACACCAGAGCTCGAAACAGGAACACCAGGGATCGAGACAGGAACACCAGAGCTCGAAACAGGAACACCAGGGTCTTTATCCAAGACTTCTTCACACTGTCACTCAGTAAACGGAGTTGCTTCTAGAGGATAGATGTTCTGCACAGGCCGCTTCAACTCTCCAGTTGTAGTCTTCACCTTGACCACTCTGACGACATTGTCCTTTCCGGGATGTACTGAAACCACCCTTCCTAAAGGCCAGTCCATTCTACGTGCACTGTCACTTCCAAGGATCACTACTTCTCCCACCTTCAATTCTCGATGTGAGTTTGCTTTGCCTTTTCCCGGTTTAAGTTGCCCTAGGTACTCTAGTCTGAATCTTTTTCACAATTCTGCCCTCAAATGCTGCATGTGCCTGAACCTTTTTCCGGGTTTATCTGATCAATGTGATCAATATCGGGTACTCCCACCCTCGGAATGCCCTGAAGAAACATTGCAGGTGTCAACGCTACCAAATCATCACTATCTTCAGACAAATAAGTCAAAGGCCGAGAATTGATGACTGCCTCTGCATCCAACAGAACCGTTAATAGTTCCTCATAGTCTAAGGAGGAACGACCTAGTACTCGTCGCAACAACTTCTTCAGCATTTGAACAATACGCTCCCAAAAACCACCCCACCATGCAGCAGTGGGAGGATTGAATTTCCAAACAATTCTCATGCACGTAGCCTCAACATTTATTTTGGTCCAGTCAACTTCACTGAAAGCATTTTCTGCTCCCACAAAATTTGTCCCATTATCACTGTAAATGATGTTTGGTCTCCCTCTTCGAGCGACGAATCTCCTCAATGCTTGCAGAAACCCTGGAGTAGATAGTGTCCTAACGAGTTCAAAATGCACTGCTCTGAAGACCGCACACGTGAATAGCACCACCCAGACCTTTTCACCTCCTCGGAGGTATAACGGGCCAGCCAGATCAATTCCTACAATTTCAAAGACAGAAGCGTCTCTAATCCGATCCTCTGGCAAAGGTGCAACTTCGATGGTAATTCCCTTTGCTTGGTGTCTTCTGCACCTGACACAGCTCGAAATCACCTTTCTTATTGTCCTTCTACCATTAACAATCCAAAACCGTTCTCGCAAAGTGGAGAGAAGAACTTGTACTCCAGCGTGAGGCATTTCTAGATGTTTCTCCATGATCATCATGTGAACTAGCTGGTGTTTAGCTGGTAGCAGAATTGGAGTGAGGAATAATTCATCGTCCGGTCTCCTTATTAACCTTGTTTTTACTCGAAGTAATCCTCTTTCATCTTCAAACACGTTCAGATTTTTGAAGGACTGCTCCTTTTCGGTGAGCATCTCTTGCGTAACGATCTTCAACAGTCTCCTTTCAGCTACTTGCAATTCTTCGACTTGGAGTTCCTTTGAAATACGTTTTTTGCCTTCTTTTGCTGTGTTGTGGATGAATCGTAGAATCCAGGCCGTCATCCTGACAACTTTTGAGTACTTGGAAAAGTATTTCAGATACCACTTTCCTTCTGGTTCCACAGAAACTAGTACAGTTGAAATTCCTTTCCTTTTCTCTTCATTTACCCTTTCTTCATCAGGCAAGGCATTGTCGAGAGGCCATTCCGAACTAGGAGATCTCAACCAATGAGGGCCCTCCCACCATTTCGACGTCAAGAGTTTGGAAGCAGAACAACCCCTAGAAGGTAGGTCAGCCGGATTATTCACTCCACGTACATGATTCCAGCTATCAGGGTTAGACAACTGTTTAATTTCCTTCACTCGATTTGCTACAAAAGTTCCCCAGACTTCCTTCCTCTTGATCCAGCAGAGAGCTGTTGTAGAGTCTGTCCAATAATATGTTGAAAGCTCTGCTAATTCTAAACTTGCCTTTATGGAAAGTGCAAGGCGAGCTCCAATTGAACAAGCTAGGATTTCCAACCGCGAAATAGTCATTTTTTTCAGCGGGGCTACACGAGACTTTGCTTGAAGAAGCGTTATATTTGTGTCCTTTCCATCTTCTGAACGAAGAAACACAACCGCAGCATATGCTACTGCACTTGCGTCGCAGAACGTATGAAGGCTCCAAGATTCATGTGTCTTGCAGCGTGCCATTTGTCTGGGAATTTTAATATCAGGCAATACCTCAAGTTCTTGATGCCAAATTTCAAACTTCTTCCTCAAGTCATCCTCCATTTCTTCATCCCAGCTCATTTTCTTCCGCCAACTTTCCTGCAACAGCAACTTCGGTACTAGAGAGACAGGACATGTGAATCCTATAGGATCAAAGATTCTCTGAGCAGCCGCCAATACATTTCTTCTAGTGATCTTGTCGTCAATCTTCGACATGTCAATTTTCTCACAAGAAAGAACATCTTTTGTCTTGTTCCATCGAAGTCAAAATACCGAGGTTACCTCAGGAACTGACGAGTCACTCTCGGGAGAATTTAGACTTGTGTACTCCCAGTTACGAAGATCAAAATGTGCTCTAGCCAGCAATGTGGTAGATTCTCCTATAAACGTACTCAATTCTTTCTCATTATCCAAAGAGGTGATACAATTGTCTACATAGAAGGAATTTCTCAGTCTTTTTGCTGTCACTTGGTAGTCTACGCTCTCTTTCAATTGAAGGTCAAGGACTGCTTCCAGCAGAAATGGGCTGCAATTCAGTCCAAATACGACTCGGCAATGTCGAAAAACCTTCAATTCACTATCATTTGAATCCTTCCACCACAAGAAGCGCAAGAAATCACGGTCACTTTCCTGAACAGATATCTGCAGGAACGCCTTCTTAATATCGGAAATCACTCCTATCCTATTTTTTCGAAACATCAATAGAAGTGTGGGGATTTGTTGTAGCAAATTAGGACCCTTTTCGAGACACTCATTTAAAGAAGGAGTATCCTTCGATTTGCTGGATCCATCGAACACGGGTCTCACAGTGGTGGTAGAGTTTTCTTTGAAGATTCCCCGGTGTGGTAAATAATAACACAGGTCTTCCTTTTCTCCTTCTGGAACCTCTTCAATTATGCCCTCATTCATCCATTCCTGAAACACATTTCCATATTCCTCAAACTTTCCTTCTTTGGTCAGTCTATTTGAAACTGAAATCAATCTCTTCTTCGCTATCTCCTTGTTGTTCCGTAAGTACTGTCGGCTCTCCAACCAAGGTAACGCAACTTCGTATCGGCTATCCGCATTAACCTTTACAGTCTCTTGGAAGTAACGACGTGCAGCTTCTTCCATCTCTTCTCTCGACTTGTTTTCCGTGGGGTCAGATATGCCTATAGTCTCCAAGCTCCAAAGGTCGGTTATAGAAGCAGATTGAATGAACAGGGTAGTTGAATACAAAGCCAGGGAACTACCCTCTTCGTCTTTCAATTTACCAGTCACGGTCCAGCCAAGCGTTGTCCTCACAGCAAGCAATCCTGATTCAAGCTTATGGGTTTCATTCAGCAAGAGACTCCTCGCAACATCATCTCCTAGCAGGACTTCCACGTCGGATGGATTTGTTCCCACATCAGACAGCCATATCCTTTTTGCTTTCATTTCCTTCATCCACGGTCCGAACTTCAACCTTGGAATCTTCCCACAGATTACCTTCTGGTCAATCAATTGCAACGTGGTATTAAAGGAACCATCACAACTGCGTACGTTCACATCATACAGGTGATGATCTTCTTCACGGGTCTCAGCGCCCCCAAACAACTTGTGGATCATCATCTCGGTCTTCAAAGGTTTATATCCCATTTCCTCAGCAGTCTTCCGTAAAATGTAGGATCTTTGTGATCCACTGTCTATTAGTGCTCGGACCATCTTCTCCTTTCCTTTATGTGTCAGTTTGATGCACAGCGTTTGTAGAAACACCTCCTTTGTGGCACTCTGAATGTTCATGGAGATATTGCTCTGCCTTTCCCTATCATCCTGTATTTTAGATTCAGGTTTCTCCTCGACCTTCTTTGTATTCAGTTTATGACACATGATCACAACGTGAGGACTAGTGCACAGTGGGCAACGAAGATGTGCCTTGCAATTTTTCACTCTGTGTCCTACCTTAAGACAAGCAAAACAACAGTTTTCTTTGGCCAGCTTGTTGCGCCTTTCCTCCAAACTCATTTGTTGAGCAAGGTGGCATTCCTTGCTCTCGTGGAATTTGCTACAAAACACACACTTTCTCTTCTTGCCTTCAAACTTGGCCGAAAACAAAGAATTCGCCGTTGGTAAATGTGTGTCGACATTTTTTCCTCTCACTCTCCCTTGTCTTTTCGTATCGGACAGACCAAAACCTGCCCGAGCAAAGGTTATCCTCTCTTCTCCCTCCACTTCACGTTTGAGGAAATTTAGAAGAGCCTCTAGCCTATCTTTCTGTTCACCAATCAACTCATCATTCGCTGATTGATTTCTGAGCCATGTCCTTAAAACATCTTCAGGTAAGCATGATTCCACGAGAGGGAACAACATGGACCCATACTTATCCCTTGTCACACCTATAGATTCTATAGCTCTTAACTTGCTCTCTAATGTGTCATACAGTAGGCCTACAGCTATTCCTGATTTGTCATTGTTGTGCGACACATTCTGAATGACTAACCCAATCAGCTCCCTAACGTAGTACTCCGTCAGGAGATCTTCACGACCGAACCGATTCTTCATGCTCTCTATAACCTTTGGATAGTTTTCAGCGGTAGCCGGGAAACTGTTCAGAAGTTCTCTGGCACGACTGTCAGGTTTGGTGCACTGAATCAGATATTGAAATTTATCTTCTGATTCTATGTCACTATCTTCATGGATTCTCTTAAACATGCTCCAGAATCCTAACCAATCTTTAACGTCCCCTCCAAACTTGGCTAGTTCCAACCTAGGAAGTTTCAAGTTTCTTTTAGCTGCAGATGAAGCTTCAGAAATGTGTTCTCTAACCACACCAACATTCTCATTAGAGCAAATATTCGTCATCTTTAACCTTACTTCATCTAAATTATCTCTATAAGTCTCAACTGCCCCGTACTCACGGCTGTAGACATCATCCTCTTCTTCTAATACTAGTTCCAGTATTTTTTCATCCAAAGGAGCAAGTTCAGCACTTAACCTCTCCAATTTCATCAGCATCTTCTTTGCCGATTCCAGGTCAACTATTTCGCTGGTTAAATGACGCATTACCTCATTATACGTCTTTGTGTAGGACGCTCGAATTGGCTTACGTTGTTTCACAAGCTTTTCCATTGTCGTGTAGGCTAGGCTATACCAAGATTTTCACACACAAAGAAATCTTACGTATCTTGCCGTAACTTCTCGTAATTTACGTATTAAATCACGTCGGGGTCACCATATGTTTTGTTAAGGGACTAATTCACCGAATTAGTGTTAACCATTATGAATTTAACTATTTATTTCACTACACAACTATACAACAGACTATTCAAACATAGTACAACGAACAACAACTGCCACAGTCTTTTGTCACAAAGTCCAAACACCACAAGATGGCCCTCCAGCCAGCGGCCGCCATTTAGGGTCCAAAAACGACTTAGACTCTTTTAATCAGTTCCATAACATCAAGACTGGTTTTCAGGTTTTATGAGAAGACATCCTAACCTTTCTTTACGCATGCCAGAGGCTACGAGTTTGGCGAGGATGACCGCTTTCAGCAGGCATACTGTAAGCATATTCATCGACAAACTTGAATGTGTAATGAAGAGGCACAGTTTCCGTCCAAGTCAGATATTCAATTTGAACGAAACTGGAGTAACCTCGGTTCCACATACTGAAAAGATGATTGCGCAGAAGGGATTGAAACAAGTAGGACAAGTAACATCTCGGGAACGCGGAGAGCTTGTTACACAGGTTGGGATAATCTGTGCTAATGGCAATGCACTGCCACCAGTGTGGATTTTTCCACGGGTGCGCTTTGATGAAAACAAGATGATGTCTGGGGCTTCAGTTGGTGCTCTTGGGTTAGTATACATGTCAGGCTGGATCACATCAGAAAACTTTGTCAAAGTCCTTGAGTTCTTTAAAGAGAATGTGCGGTGCTCGAAGGAAAGCCCCGTACTCCTGATTATGGACAATCTCGACTCACACTTAAGTGTTCAAAGTTTGGACTTTTGTAAGGAAAATGGGATTGTTGTGCTGACTATTCCGCCGCACACATCCAGCAGACTACAGCCACTAGACCGATGTGTATTTGGTCCGTTTAAAAGGTTCTTCAGTTCAGGAGTTAATTCGTGGATGAACTCCAACCCCAATCTAACGCTGAACATATATGCTCTCCCAAAATTGTGCGGTTCTGCGTGGGACCGAGGAGCAACACCGGAAAATAAAAATCTGGTTTTAGGGCTACAGGAATTGTACCCTTTGACAGGAATATTTTTCTGATCAGGATTTCTTGTCTTCGGCAGTGTCTGATCGTCCCCTTCCAACTGGAGTTAATGCCCAAGTGGAAGATCAAAATACCGGTATTTTGGTTGCTGAAACAGCAAGCACTGCGACAAGTTCTCCATCAAGCTCTGCGGTAGTAGTTCCTATCTCACCGGAATATGTGAGACCTTTTCCCAAGGGAACACCTAGGTTAGGCCAGCAGTCCAACCGTGGCCGGAAGAGGGGAAGGTGTAACGTGTTTTTCGAGGGGATTTTATGCCACTGACATAAGTCAGTAGGATGCCATTCTATATTAATTTACGCGGCAAATTTTTCAGCCAAGAGCCGTTTTCTTTATAATTTATTATTATTATTATTATTATTAACTTATTATTATTATTATTAAGGTATTTTTTGAGCATTTTTATAAAATTATAAGCATACAGATAGGTTTTCTATGTCATAGAAAACAATATCAAGCAAATTATTACGAACAACATTATCATAGAAAATTATATGATTACGGAATTTTACGGAGTTTTGTCAGTTAGGGTATTATGAGAGAGATAAGTCACGGGGAATTCGGCTACAGGCTTATTCTTGTCAAGAAGCATGACGCAAGCCTGGGTTGCTGCTTCAAGAAAAGGCGAAATAGTCAGGAACGGTAATCGACATCATCCTCGCGCCGAGTGTAATGACCCTGAGGAGGGGGGTAGCGCGTGGTGGCTCAGCCAAACAGAGGACAGCGGGCGAGAAGAAGCAGGGACCAAAGAGGGGAAGCGACGAGTGCATATATGGTTTGCGCGCCGTGGAGGCTAGACGACTATCTTTGTAAAACTTAACCAGTGTGGTTGTACGTGTGATTGGCTCCGATGTTCGGACCATAAAGTTATCATATCTACAAGTATCTCATCAACTAACGAAGAAGATGACGACGTCCAGGAGGCTGTGGGAAGCTCTCTTCAATATCCAGCACGAGGGAAATGTTTCGGCAATTTCCAGTGGTAAGCGCGAATGACTCAGAACTACGTAATCTCTCGTCTTTTTTTTTTCATTTTCAGTATTTCAGTAACTTCATAGCTTGGGAATAAGAGTAAAATCAGTAATTTATCCGACTCCGTTTTCACGTAATTTTCTAGCGGTAATATTCAAATCGCAACGCTCCAATTTAAATTCAGAATATATTATTATTACTATTACTTTTGCCATCCTTGTTTTATATAATAAATTCATTTCTTTTAACCATGCAATCTTTGCTTTCAGTAGGTAGCATTAGATATAGACCAATTCCTTCTCCTGATACAATTGTTTGTTGGGTTAATGATCAAATCATACCACGATCTGAGTGAATAGATTCTTGAAGGTGTTCTACCAGAGCTAGGTGTTGTTAAATATAAATTTAGATTTCAACATAGCGTTGAGGTCTTGGCGCCCATTAAAACAACATATCTTAGGCAGAGTAAATATTTCAAAGTGCAAGGCAGGGCCAGTAGAAGCATTACATTTGTCACGCAAAAGTGAGGGCTAAAGAAACCGTTACACTTGTACGCTCAACGTGGAGCAAAAAAAAAACCGTTACACTTGGCGCTCAACGTGGGGATGTAAACCTAATAACATTTGTGGAAGGAGAAGGGTATATATTTCTGTGCCTGTATTTTGGTTTTGTTTCATTTATCGGTGTGTATCAGTATGGGTAGTGTTGAGGAAGAGATGAAGTTGCGTAGTGGTCACCAGTTGGATAGTGAAGATACGAGCAGTATGGCTAGTCTTGGAAATGAAAGCAGTACAGGGATGTCGGAGGTAAATCTCGATACTGAGGGGGGTAATCAAAACAGTCAAGCAGGATTAGAGAGTTTGCTTCTTCAGTTTATGCAACAAAATAGAATTAGCACAGACGCTTTAAATGCTAAACTTGAACAAAATAGTAGCGAGAATAAAGAGAGTAATAGGGAATTGAGCGATAGTTGAAATACTAAACTTGAAAAAAACAGTAGGGAAATTAGTGATAAGTTCGAACTGATTAGAGGTGAGATCAGAGGAGTGATGGAAGAGAAGGCTAAAGAGATTATTGCAGATGTAGACAGAAATTTAGGAAAAGTACAGGAGGAGTTAGAAATTAGAATCAGTACGCAGGCTGAAAATTTAAAAGAACTAGTGCAACTTGAAACACAGCAGGTCAAAAAGCAATTGGGGGGAGAAATTAACAAAATTCAGGTAGCAACTAAGGAGGTTAAAGAACAGCTGGGGGGAAGAATTGATAAAGTTCATGCAGAAATAATCACTGAAGTTAATGATTTAAGGGAGAGGAATAAGGAAAGCATTAATGAGATTAAGGAGAAACAAGCTAAATTAAGTGGTAAAGTTGAAGCATCGGAAGGGAGCATTAGCTTAGCTGCAACTAACATTGAAAGAAAAGCTGAGGAGAAAATTGCTGAATTAGAACAGAAGTTGAAAGCTAGAATTAGTCAGGAAAATAGTCAGAGTAGGCCAGTTTATGTGAATAGCACACACAGGGAAATAGAACTAGGCAAATTCAGTAATCGGCAGGGTTGTACAATGGAATTCATGAATACAATAGAAAATAAATTCGGGGAGAGGTTGGAAGATGGTAGTATTGAGTGGTGCCAGGTAGTTGAGATTTTAGAGCAAGCGTTTGTAGGGGAGACAAGAAACTGGTTTGCTGTCTACAGAGACAATTTCGAGAATATTTCAGATTTTAAAGTTAAATTTTGTGAGAAATTTTGGAATGAGGTAATTCAGTCTCAGCATCTTGAGGGAATTGTGTGTGGGAAATATAACCCGAGAGGAAACTACACTATGACCGAGTACTTTTTCGGACGGGTATTGACGTGTAAATATCTGGATGGTTTGAAGGAGGAAAGTGATGTAGTCAGGCTATTACTAAGACATTTTCCATATAGAATTAAGGATCTGCCTGTATCCAAAATGTTAAATCTATTTCACAAGTGGAAAATTTATTGAGTACATTCGATGCTCTGGGAAGAGGTGGTAACGAGGAGAATTTTGGTAGGAACCAGGGTAACAATAATAACAGGCCTAATGAGAATAGGAATCAGGAAGTTCAAGGGAACAGTGGCGAAGCGGCCAGCGTTCAAAATAGGGGGAACCAAAATAATAATAATAATAATAATAATCAGCAAAACCAGTACAGAGGAAATGGGTATGGTACGAACTACCAAGGTAGAAATAATGATTTCAGGGGAAATCAAGGCTGAAATAATGATTTTAGGGGTAACCAAGGGAGGTATAATAACAATAATAATTATAACCAGAACAGGGGTCAAGGAGGGAATCAGCCCAATGGTAATAACGGACAGAGAGATACCGTTAACACAACCCTGAACAACCAGACCAGTGCAGTAGTGAGTAGTACTACACCAAGCGGTAGCAATGCTTTAAACACGAACCAGACTGCGATGTAAGGTCAGAATCTCAGTCTATAACATGCCATGTCCATACACTTATACAGGAACCCTATGACCTAAATGTAAGAAATGAATTATTACGTGAACTAAATGATGAAGGTATTATTGAGGAGGTGGTTAGTAAGAGCCCCATAGTTAAATTTAACGTGTCCGAGGCGTACACAGATGTTTTAATTGATAGTGGTTGTATGAAGAGTTGCATAAGTAGTGCATTTTATGATAAAATGAAAGGAACTGGAGTAAATTTTGAGGAGATGCCAATTAAAAGCACTTTTGTTATCACAGCTGTTGGGAAGAGGTCTAAAGTAATTTCTAAGCAAGTTTTAGTAGACATTAAAATTAATAATCATGTAGAGAAGCAGATTTGTCTTGTAATTCCAAATTTAGTATTCAGTGTTATCTTGGGTTCAGAGTGGCTAAGTAGAGTGTCTGGTAACTTATGTTATGATGTAGGGAGTTTGAAATTTAAATGGGGTAATTCTGAAGTAGAAGTAGCGTTCAATGACCATATTCAGAGAAGCAGCGTTGTAAGTGTGATTTGTACTTTAAATGAGATATCGCCAGCCGTAGAGCGGGATTCTCCATGTTTTGTGGGCAGTGTTATTACGAACGGTAGTCCAGAGGACTCGTTACGTGATGCTGCATTTCAGGGAAATATAGAGGTGGAACAGTGTGTTCGGCTCTATGATGTGTTATTGTGTAATAGGAGAGTTTTTGAGGATCGCATTGGTATGTCCAATTGCTATACACATTCATTGAACGATATTGATAGGTCAGTATTCACAGGACATAGATATCCTGTACCTTTCGCTTATCAGAGTGCAGTTGAGGCACAAATTAACCAAATGCTTGAAGATGGGATTATTGAGCACTCTAACAGTCCATATGTTAATTCTTTGATCACGGTACCCAAGGCCGACGGCACAGTTCGTATTTGTTTAGACGCTCGTTTGGTTAACAGTAGAATTAGTTCAGATCAGCTGAAATCTATGTCAATAGAGGAATTAATGCAAACATTTGAGGGGAAGAAGTATTTCACTTGTGTAGATTTGAGTTCCAGTTTTGGCAAGTGCCACTTATGTACGAGGATAGACCATTTACAGCTTTTAGTCATAAATATAACCTTTATCAATTTTGTAGAACACCTTATGGGTTAAAGAGTAGTTCAGAAGCTTTAATTAGGGCTTTAAACATCGCATTAGGGGATAACACAGGAGAGTTTGTAACCATTTACATTGATGATATGGTAATTAGTTCACGCAGTTTTGAGGAGCATCTACGTCATTTAGATATAGTTTTTCAGGAGTTATATCAGGCAGGGTTTACTTTGAAGCTGGCTAAGTCGTCATTCTGTCTGTCAGAAGTGACATTTTTAGGTCATAGAGTGTCGAGTAGAGGTGTGACACCATTGGAAAGTAGGGTTAGCATGTGTGGACAGTTAGGCAACAGGGCATCGTTACAGACACTGAGAAATATGCTAGTGGAGCAACGTGATGACGTTCATTTAAGGGAGTCACTTGCAAGGTTGGAAGCAGGTGACGCAGAAACATTTATAGTCTCCAAACGTATTGGCAAAACAGCATATGTGCTGGAAGATAGTAAGGGAAACAGATTATACGGGACGTATAATATACATAGTCTACGAAAGTATGAGTCATAAAGTAAGTGTGTTTAGCTGGCAAGCCAGCCTATCAAATGAGTAAGTGTGGTATTTGGTGCGTGGAAGATCTGGTCTTCCAGGCAGGCGTATCAGAAGTCACACAGGGGGGTAGTATGTAAGTAATTGAGTGTTTTTAAGGTACATGGAAATATGACGGGATTGTCGGATGCTCTTGAGCACTAAAATGTCTCGATACACCAAGGCAGATTTTGGTAGCGCTGGTGAATTCCCATTTATCTCCTAGAGATGGGTGAGCGCTTGAACAGGGTATTTTTGCTTAAGGCGTCCACGAGACAAAAGATGGGCCATCAGAAGACGAGACAGTGCTTCATGAAACTCATACATAACAGCACACGTGATTTCTGTTTACGGCCTCGCCATGTAAGATTTGTAAGTGTGTAATTTAAGGTATTTAGTACAAAGGTATTATTTGAGTGAGGGGAACTGGTCTGTGTTGAGAACTAGTATTAAGTAGAATATGGTCTACGGGAACTTAAGAACTTACGGCACAGAAATATTTGGTGTTATATGTAATGCGCATTTACTTTTTTTTTTCAGAAGTCAATATTAATTTCGTCTATTATAAAGAGAGATTAAGTATCATGGTCACGATGCGCTGCCACAATAGTGTGATCGTGTGCTCAGTGAGATCAGTGAGATTAAATTTCACCATAAGGAAGGGACCTCCAGTGAAATTAGGAAGTTCTGTGGTGATAAATATATCAGAACACCTTTGATGCGTGTGATGTGACATCTTATATACATAGTGCTCACACATTATTTATGTCTATTTTTCCAACATAGAGAAATTTGAGAGGCGGAAATATCCGTGGAACATTATTCTATATGAAAAACATTGGACTGGTTGCAAAGTGCAATCCATAGTGACAACAAACTTTGACGCAAAGTGCGTAAAGAAAAGTTATGAGTGTATATATATGTAATTTAGGGTGATTTCATTTATGTAATATGTATTTTGGATGGGGATTATTAACGTGTCTGGGATAATCGGATAATGGACCGTCGTCACGGTAAATCATCCGATGATCCGAGGCGAATATGTAACGTGTTTTTCGAGGGGATTTTATGCCACTGACATAAGTCAGTAGGAAGCCATTCTATATTTATTTACGCGGCAAATTGTTCAGCCAAGAGAAGTTTTCATGTTAATTTATTATTATTATTAACTTATTATTATTATTATTATAAAGGTATTTTTGAGCATTTTTATAAAATTATAAGCATACAGATAGGTTTTCTATGTCATAGAAAACAATATCAAGCAAATTATTACTAACAATATTATCATAGAAAATTATATGATTACGGAATTTCACGGAGTTTTGTCAGTTAGGGTTTTATGAGAGAGATGAGTCACGGGGAATTCGGCTACAGGCTTATTCTTGTCAAGAAGCATGACGCAAGCCTGGGTTGCTGCTTCAAGAAAAGGCGAAATAGTCAGGAACGGTAATCGACATCATCCTCGCGCCGAGTGTAATGACCCTGAGGAGGGGGGTAGCGCGTGGTGGCTCAGCCAATCAGAGGAGAGCGGGCGAGAAGAAGCAGGGTCCAGAGAGGGGAAGCGACGAGTGCATATATGGTTTGCGCGCCATGGAGGCTAGACGACTATCTTTGTAAAACTTAACCAGTGTGGTTGCACGTGTGATTGGCTCCGATGTTCGGACAATAAAGTTATCATATCTACAAGTATCTCATCAACTAACGAAGAAGATGACGACGTCCAGGAGGCTGTGGGAAGCTCTTTTCATCATCCAGTACGAGGGAAATGCTTCGGCAATTTCCAGTGGTAAGCGCGAATGACTCAGAACTGCGTAATCTCTCGTCTTTTTTTTTCATTTTCAGTATTTCAGTAACTTCATAGCTTGGGAATAAGAGTAAAATCAGTAATTTATCCGACTCCGTTTTCACGTAATTTTCTAGCGGTAATATTCAAATCGCAACGCTCCAATTTAAATTCAGAATATATTATTGAATGAAAATCCACAGCCTGCTTCCAGTCTCCGACTGGGTCAGGAATGGAATGAAGCCCACATCTAGCGGCGAGGATATGAACTGTGCCGGCTGCCGAGGCCTGACGCACTCCTCTGGGGCAATGATTAAATGAATGACAGATGAAATGAAATGATAGTTGAGAGTGTTGCTGGAATGAAATTTTGACAGGGAAAACCGGAGTACCCGGAGAAAAACCTGTCTGCCTCCGTTTTTTCCAGCACAGATCTCACATGGAGTGACCGGGAATTGAACCACGGACCCAGCGGTGAGAGGCCGGCGAGAATATATTATTATTACTATTAATTTTGCCATCCTTGTTTTATATAATAAATTTATTTCTTTTAACCATGCAATCTTTGCTTTCAGTAGGTAGCATTAGATATAGACCAATTCCTTCTCATGATACAATTGTTTGTTGGGTTAATGATCAAATCATACCACGATCTGAGTGAATAGATTCTTGAAGGTTTTCTACCAGAGCTAGGTGTTGTTAAATATAAATTTAGATTTCAACATAGCGTTGAGGTCATGGCGCCCATTAAAACAACATATCTTAGGCAGAGTAAATATTTCAAAGTGCAAGGCAGGGCCAGTAGAAGCATTACATTTGTCACGCAAAAGTGAGGGCTAAAGAAACCGTTACACTTGTACGCTCTACGTGGAGCAAGTAAAACCGTTACACAGGTGCATGATTGCTACAGACACACCTGAAAAAATGGAACTACAGGAAAGAAAAGGTGGCGCAGTTGCCAAAATACAAATATTGGTGTCATCATCTTCCAGTGAAGAGGACATTGAAGACCTTTGTGAAGAGTCGGGGGATTCCCCTTTCAGTTCCTCGCAGTCTTCTGAAGAGAGTGACGATGATGAATATGATGACGGTGTTGAAGATGTGAAGGAAGGTGATTTTGTAATTGTGAAATTTTCTCATAAGAAAACAGTCGTGCATTACACTGGTAATGTTGTAAAAGTGATTAAACCTATATTCGAGTATGAAATTAAGTTTCTTCGACGTAAAAGCATGGGTGTCATTTATCCCACTGTTGAAGACAAATCTGTTGTTGTGTTTGAAGATATTTGCAAAAAAATTGCTCCCTTATCTGTCAGGAGAGGCAAGCATTACTTTTCAGAAAAGATCCTGCAAAAATTCACAAATGTACGATAGGGATGAGATGAAACAGTTCATCTTTTAATTTGAATTGATCATGCAAACATTTGTGTTTCAGTTCCTTTTTATTTATGTAAGGTTTCAATACATTTATTAGTCTTCTCATTATTTCTTTAAATTTTGTCTGCCTGTCCAAAATATCCCCTTGAAATGTCCAATCCAACCCCACCTATGGGGATAGATTGGACACTTTGCACCTCGTACGATTTTTTGTCTCTAAATAGTGCCAGGATATATGAGGCCAATTTCTCAGGCTGAAATGAATAGTGCATATCGTGAGGAATTGCATGGTGTGATTTTCATAGCAATAAGTCACTTACTGAGCCTGCTAAAATCGTTGATTAAAAATTGTCCAATCTATCCCCAGTCTCCCCTAATATCGTGTCTTGGCGATAATGGATACTGATTTCTTCTTGTAGATATTTTTGGTTAGTTGACTTGCCGTTTCTATTTTCCTGATCCGTAATGCAAGGGCTTCTTTCTCCAAGGTGTTGGAATCTATCCACTCTTCAAGATATATACATTTCTCCGTTCGTTGGATTTTTCCTTCTCCAACCTCTAGGCAGCTTCGGTGGCGTAGTTGTTAGCATGCTGAGCTTCTAAGCCCAAGATAGCGGGTTCAAACCCGGCCGATGCCGTCGGATTTTTTAAGAGCGTTAAAAATCCCTCAGTATGCCTTCCTTCGGAGGGGAAGTAAAGCCGGCGGTCCCATGTCATAGATTTAAGGCATGCTAAAGAACCTTCCAATAATTGCACCTGTGTGAAGCTAAATTGGATAGGTTAAGAATGTAAACAACGCTCTTAGGTTTCTACGTTCGTTGCCAAGAGCCAACTGCGGTGGCGTCTAGTAGCTAAGTTCTGAACTTGGTCTAGTAGTCGTTGACGGTGGCGCTTGGCGGCAAAAGTAGGAACTATTTGAAAAATTCTAAGTTGCAGTACTTAAATTTAAAAAAAAAGATAACACACACTAATACAGTCATCACAATTAACACCGGTTATCAGACAGATTCTACACACACCCAAAGTACACGGGACTAAATGACCGCGTTGTCGCAGCCCCTAAACTTAAGAACAAACCAACCAACTTCTCCAACCTGACTTGTTTGTTATAAATTCCGTTTTCTCTAATTAAATCTGGAGACCCGCATATGCTGCTTGTGTTTTCAGCTCATTGATTTGTTCTGTGGCTGTTTCTGGCGAGTCGAAAAAAATGCAACGTCATCTGGAAATGTCAGAAATGTATTGCTATTATTATTATTATTATTATTATTAAAATCCAGCAATTCTTCTTCTTTTGTGGGGTTTCACCTTGGTGCACAAAGTCAAGCTCATCAGTGGGCTTGTAGTACACCCTACCCCGACTGCCGTTGGGGGCAGTGGACCACGCACTACTTCCTATGTAATATTTTAAAAAAACATCGTAAGGCCATTAGAGACCACTTTGAACAACTGTAACACATTCGTAGAAGCCTTCTTTGCCGTCCTGTATTGTTGCATTCGTTCCCCGGCAGCTTGTCACCTTTCCACCGTCCACCCGCTGTTCTGCTTGTCTTCTTCGTGAACGCCATTGAAGTTATAGATTTCCTGGCGGTTCTTTATTCTGTTAGCAATGTCCTCGTGCTTCATACCCAGTTTTTCCAGATCATTCCTGAATCACTTATCAGAGGTTTTATGTCTGCGATCAAGCATGGTGAAATTCTCTTAGTCAACCGCGTTCTGTCCATTCTAAATAGGTGACCATAGAATTGAGTTTTTCAACAGACATTCGCTACTTTCGTACTTCCTCGCAACCTGTATTGTCATTTAATGATTATAGTTGGTGTTCACTTTTCCATCCCGACGGTGCATGTGGAATTTGTAGGTACTGGACAAAGCAGAGACGGTCATTTTTTCTCAATTCATCATCGCCCCGGAGGAGTGCGTCATATCTCGCCGCGTCGACACCAGATAAACATCATCCCTGACCCGGCGCTTGACTGACCAGTGGATCAGTTTTGTTACTAAGTTTTAAAAATATACAGCATTGTTGTTGATTAATTTTAGATGCTTTTGACATCGTGATCATCCATGGCCGGCTCTACGGAAGGCCGCGGCGTTCGACCTTGCAACGCTGCACTTCTCTGAACTGGGATGGCCATAGCAGCCGGTCAGCTGTTGATGCGTGTGCTTCGCCACGAAAACAAATTGAAATAACGAAATAATATTTGTTCTTTTCAACATTAAAGTAAAAGGATTGTCAAGAGTGAGTAGGGCTTACTTGGAGTAACAAAACCAATTTGTTTTCAATATTTATTTGACATTTACAAAATATACAACAGGTGGCCTCTATCAAAGAATAACAAGTTTTCTGTTTGCTTTCAATTTTTATTTGACATTTACAAAATATACAACAGGTTGGCCTCTAACAAAGAATAGCAAGTTCTCTGTGATTACTATGGCAAGTTACCCGTTCATCCCTCAACTTCCTGTAATTATTTAACAAAATGTTACTCATTGTTAAGACAATACTTGTGACTATTGTCATAACATTACATCCACAGGTACAAGTTTTCTCGGCAGTTTCTGACAATTCAATATCTGATAAAATACCGAGTAGACTAAGATTTTGAATTACTTGGCGTTGATTGTTACATTTACATTTTAAAAATTGTTCCTCAAACTCATCAGAAATTAGTGCCTGCGTAATTCCAACAACATGTTTACACACTGATAAAATAAAATCTGCAGGAACTGAAAGTCCGCCCCTACTTATTTCATTGAAGTAGCTGTCATTTATCTTTTCTTTATTTCTAAGCAAAGCCAAACATTCTTCACATTTTATTCTTGAACATTCCTTGAACGATATGTAACCACAGGCATATATAAAACCCGACTCATCGAATTGTATGTTTTCAGTGTACTTGTCTTCTAAAATACTGTAAAAGGTATCGTCAACAGTAGCTGACGAAAGGCTGCTTGTTGTACTTTCTCCTGAATTTGTATCGGAAGAGGACATTATCATTTCTTTCGAAAAAGTAACTGCTCCATACCTGGCTGAATGAAGGCCAAGTACGCTTTTCAACCTTATTTTCAATTCGGCCTCCATTACCTGAGTAACTGTTATATTATAGTTGCCGCCTGTTAGTTGACGGTACTGCACAAACCTGGATTCTAATTGGTCACTCTGAAATTTGCCAGTTAACACTTAAGAGGGGTTCACATTCTGTAGAGCATAAATAATAATCTCACGTAATACATAGGTTGTTACATACAAAGCGTTGTAAGTTTTATTGGTTAAACAACTCTTTTTTGAGGAATCATTTTCATCGTTCTTTTTCCACGTGGACAACCATTGGAGGAATGCCTTTAGGAAAGCCAACCTTTTGTCTTCGAGATTTTTGAAAGGCATTTGAAGACTATTACGTTTATCAACATGGGTGAGAGGCCGCTTAATATTAACAATGGACCACCAAATTAGGATTACTATGACAAAAAAGCAGTACCTTTATAACAATACTTGTATAGAGCAGAAGCTGTAGATTCGTGAAACTGGTTTGTAACCAAAGAAACCCTTTGGCGTTCAAGTGAATTTGGATAAACCTTTTTAAATGTTAACTTTGGTGCAGACTTAATCAGTAAATCGGATTCCTTTTTGTAGATCTCTCTTATGTCACTAAATGATGCTTGAGTTACTTCTTTAAAATCAGGGTTACAGTCATCTGAACTTAAAACATTTGAAAATGAGTCTAAATCTTCCCATACAGGAATAATAAATGACTTATCAATGCCACTTAAATTCAGCCAATTATTTCGTATATTTTTAATACATGGACACTGTCATATAAAACAAAGTTTTTTAGGGGGTTTCCATCAATATGGAACCAGTAATTACTATCAGAATGTTTGGTTAGTTCTTTGAACATAGCACGATTCACACCATTATTATCAGCTATGATAGACAGAATATTTAGGCCACAATCCTGTATTTGCCTGATAATACCTTTTGCAATATCAGCTAGTTGCAAATCCATTAATTGTTTCACTGGAACTAATTTAATAACCACTTTCAAATTTCCAAAAGCAGAACTAACGAGAAAGGCCAGAACTGTCTTAGCTAAATCGACAGATTCATTTGTAGCAACACCAAATAATTGCCCATTTTTAAAATCTAAAGTTTGTTTGACATGTATTTCATCAATCTGTAAATTTACAACCCTTTCTAAATTTGATAAATCTTTCACAATGTGACTTAGAAAGTTACTGTTCTCTTCATCAGCTTTCGGGGATATGGCGAAGGAAGTTGTTAATTTGTTTAAAACTCGGGGATGAGGTAGGGATAAAATATGGTTAAATCTAATTGCGTTATAACACTTTGTAGACTGCATATAAATGAGGAATGCATTTAGAGTTGTAGTGACGTTATATCTAGGTTTCTTTAAAAAAGTAAGTGTAAACTGATCTTGCAGAAACATTAACTTTTTAACAGAATCTCTGAAGTTTCGTCACCCTGGTTTTCAAGGTCAGTTTTTAGGTTATCTATTAAACTATTAATCTGGACGACTAGTGAACTTACAGAACTTCCAGGTAAGAAAAAGTCGTGGCAAAATTCTATTGCTTGGAACAACTGACTCCACTTACTTAATAATGAATTTCGAAATATTACAGAGCCAGAATGAAGAACGACAGCGTTAGGAATTACGCCTCCATTGATATGAATTTCGACCGTAAAATCATTGTTTATCCTTATACTTGACCTTATTTTAGGTATGTTTGACACATCTAATTTATTCAAAATACAATAATTATCACTAGTACTTACAGACCAGTCTGTTTTATGCTCCACCAATTTATTTTGTATATCACAAATAAAGGACTCGAAAGTCGTAATTTTGTTGGCTTCCTCAGTAAGGGTCTTCTCACATTCCTCTGCAGACCTTTTCCGTTCTTTTTCTTCTTCTCTTCTTTCTTCAGGAGATTTCCTTTTCTTGGAGGAGCACTTACTCAAATACGATGGTAAGTTTGGGAATACCTTTGGAACCGAACGAGGTAACAATACAGGCTTCTTCCGTGTAAATTCCTTATTATTTCCATCACCATCCTTGTATTTTACAACATAACTTACGTCTTCAGGAAGAAAGTGTTTAATACATACGAAGGAATATTTCGTAGGTACCCAATTGGCTCGAGGAATAGCACGTTCCCATATGGCTTTCAATTGTGGATTTTTAGGAAACCCAAACACTGTCACAAATCCTTCAGTTTTTATCGATGAACGATAATTAGACTTGCAATTCGGCACAGCACAAGTCTTTGGCATTGTAGATAGCCACTAGACAGTAATAATCAATGGTATAATTTCATTCACATAGTGTATTTTGAAGAAAACACGAGCGCGTGACACATTTTCCATGTAACTCAGTGGGGTAGGTAGAGCAGACTGGCCATTCACGGCGAGGTTGCCAATTTTCGCTCGCCGCGGCCTTCCGTAGAGCCGGCCATGGATCATCTGCGTGTACGTAGGTGTGTGTGTGGAATCAGTCTGATAACGTTCATTAGATGGCCGTACCAGGGCCGTGAAGAGCGATAATGGGCCCTAAGGCATGATATTCCCGGCCCCTCCAATTTTATTTAACCTGTGACATAATTTTGGAATGATCGTATTAAGCATTCGCATTTTAAACCCCTTTCAAAACCAAAAGCTCCGTGTAATTTAGCTTTCCCAACTGAATAATAGTTTTTTGTTACTCAGCCGCTCTCCTTTTCTCTCTCTCATTCAAGATTTTGATCAGCGTGGGTTAAAAATGCCACCTTTGTTTTATATGAATGTGTTCAGGTACCACAGGAATAAGCCATATTCCTTTCAGAAACGTATGAAGTAAAGAGTCAATTTTTTCTGAGATTGAATAAGAAACCTTATGCTGCACAAAGAGCCTTTGAAGTATAGCACGATATAAATGAAATGGTCAACTCTGGCAAATTTGCCATTTCTCTGGAAGAAAAATTAAAAACACAATTGTTATTCATAAAATTAATTACCATTTATTTGTTATCTTTGCAATGTTTCGGGTAGCCTACTATTTACTGGCTGTATTTACATCTAACAGAGTCATATCAGAAGATGTCATACGGTAATAGTTTTGACATAAATTAAATAAAGTTGTCCACTCTAAGTACTTTTACCGCCTCGGGCCCCGGGGCTACAGCCCCACTTGCCCCTCCCTCTCGTCAGACCTGCGCCGTACTAGTGGGTGTTTTTGTAACTGGGCTAGGATTGTGTAAAAGGTGGCTGTATCCTAAGTTAGGTACCATCCTAGTATTTGCCTAGAATAGAACCATAAAAACTAAATTCTAGGAAGATTGAGGTGGAAACAGAACCCACCGTTTATTAGCTTTGCCTCACGCTGCAGTCCTTAGACTAGAATTCAATTTCTTGGCAGAGCTGGGATTCGAAATCGGACCTCAGAGATGACAGTCAAGAATGCTACCCACTTCACCACTAGATGATCAACAATACCTGTGGCTACGAGGTAATATTTAATGAACATTTGAGGAACATTTAACGTTCTACGAACATACGGTACCTACCATTCATGTCGTCCTCATGAAGAATCAGCAACACAACCCCGCTGGAGGAATAGTGGATCTTCAACGCGGAAATTAGACCAGGTTCAAGGCCCGGCATCATCTTTCTGGTGACCGGTGACAATAGGAGCATTAGTAAGATACTCCCGTAGCTCCAAGTCCTGCAAAACATGAGGATGCTCAAGAACCATTTTCATATTTCTGACCGGTCAGTAAACTTGAAAACGAGACCACTGTCGAGATTCGATCTCAAATCTCGTGTTGTTTGGACAGGTGCACTTACCCACTAACACGACTGAGGACCCTGTCACGATCAGGACTCATTACTAAAGCTTGAATTAAGCGGGTACTGAGCAGCAACTGAGTGGCTCTGATTATAATATGCAAATGTGCTCCAGAAGCATTTGGGGGAGCTTGGATGAGAGATGTGGGTGTCAGTAGGTTCACTGGCATGTGGAAGAACCTCTTCAGGGCAAACTTTCAGCAACCCGGTGTTTCTGAAGCTGAAGCTTTTAAAAGAATTCCAAAACAGAGTTGTTTTTTTTATTAAAACCATTGACATGCAAATACACCATCTTTAGGGGCAGATGACCTCATAGTTCCGCCCCTTAGAACAACAACTAACGAACATAGTAAATAACACAAAATTGTATTTTGTTTTCAACTCTGATCTTACATAATATGTGTTAGTACGCTGTATGTCGACCGGTTATGAGCCCTTTGCTCTATTATCTGCAGAGTATAATACTGTATAATGATGGTTTGATTATCAATAATCGAACATTCATTAGAGTGAGAAATGTAGCCTATTGCATACTCTTCAGGTAGATAAAATACAGCATACCACTTCCATTTCCATTAAATGTGACCTTTGCATGTGAATACCAGGTACAGTTTCCATTTAATAAATTAGTTCGCAGTATATAAATTTAAAAAAACAGCGATCTATCTGTGCAGATACGCTAAAGACCTAAAAATACTCTTTATCTAACGAACATGCTAACAGAGCCGTATCGGGGATCTAATGCATTTAATTGATTTTTGGACTAGCTGAGGAGACAGTGATCAAAGAGGGAGTGAGGGAACAAGAATGCTTCGTTTCCCTTTGTAATTAAACTTACCCTCACTAGACCGTTTTAGAATTAATGTTGATTTTACTTCACGCATTATCATCATCATCATCATCATTTATTGAACAATTAATTCCAACGAGCCAGAGGCTCTTACATAGGAATTGTACAATACAAATTTATTGGCGTCTACTACAATTTTATATACATATATACCTTACATACACATTTGCTGCGTGATTAAGTTAATTTTCGGCAATGATACTTGACCTAACACTGTAATTAGCTTACCAAAAGAATATGTACAATGTAAATAACATAATAAAAGTAAAATAATAATTAAAAATTATTTACAAATCAATCTTTCACCGAAAAGCTAAAAAGAAGACCACTGGAAAAAAAATATGGACGGAGGAACGTAAGAAGGGGCATAGCGAGTTCATGATGAGATTTTGGGAGGAGAGGAAGAGGAAAGCTCCATCAACCCGAGTCAACAAGTTCAAGCGCGCTCCCTAAGTGGGCAAAACGAAGAAAGAAGAAGAATTAAAATAATAAGTTTATCAATGCAGAGTGAAATGAGACATGATGATTCACTAAATTTGGCTACCTACTTTATTAGGTACCGATTCCAAAGTAGTCTCTTTAATTTAAATTTAAAAGTCGACAGATTGGAAATTGATTTTAAATCGCTTGGAAGATGGTTGTAAGACTGAATGGCTGAGAACTTAAAGCTACAGTTACCAAATTTATACGAGCGGATTTGAAAGAGAGCGAAGTCATCTGCTTGTCGCGTGTTATAAGTATGAATGTCTGAATTTAGGGTGTAGTCACTGTTATGCAGCACATTGTTTTGCTTAATTCTGTGTATTAGTATTGCTGACCTTAATTCTGCGCACATTGACATTGGCATTATTTTACTCTTGGCATATAAATCTCGACTGTGTGTATTAAAGGGTAGGTTATATATATTTTTTATCGCTCTATTTTGTATTACCATAAGTTCATGCAGGGCTGTCTTTTTACACTGAGTCCAAATTACATTTAGATACTGCAAGTGACTGTGTACGAGTGAGTAATATACTGTGATTAGAAGTTTTCTAGGGATTAAGTATTTCAATTTTCTCAACAGCCCAGATGCCGGAGCTATCTTCTTCGCAATATAATGAACGTGTGCTACCCAGCTTAGATGTTTATCAATGATTAGCCCCAAATATGTAAAATGTTCGACCTCGTTTATTATTGTGTTGTTGCTATATATATGATTATGTTCAATATTTTTCATACTGGGTTTTGTCATTATCATATATTTTGTTTTCGTGACGTTCATAGTCAATTTATTAATATTGAGCCACTTGGCTATTGCGTTTAAGTCTTCTTGCATATTATTGATTATTGTGCCCACTTTGCTACCAGTATAGAAAACATTCGTATCATCAGCGTAAAGCATAATTTGACCTTTTAAATTAACTTTACTTAAATCATTTATATATATTAGAAACAGCGTAGGGCCCAAAATAGACCCTTGAGGAACCCCACACGATACAGCCTTTTCCGCACTTTGATAGCCATTCATGGCAACATATTGCTTTCTTCCACTAAGGTAGCTATGGAACCACTCCAATGCAACGCCTCGAATTCCAGCATTCTCTAATTTTGATAATAGAATTTCGTGATTTACTGTGTCAAAAGCTTTAGCGAGATCAATGAATAACCCAGCTGCTATCTCGTTGCGGTCAATGCTTTCCTGAAGCATTGAAATAAGATCAGTAATAGCCAGTTCTGTACTGGAGTTCGCAACAAAACCATATTGGGCTCTATAAAAAAATTGTTATTCTGCAGAAACTTCACTAGCCTCACCTTAACAATGCTTTCCAGGACTTTGGAAATAATTGGTAGTATAGATATAGGTCTATAGTTCCCTGCATCACTTGTATTTCCTCCTTTGAAAATTGGTAATACTTTAGCAATTTTTAGAGCTTGTGGTACTATGCCACTAGTCATAGATTCATTAATTATAGCAACAAGCATCGTTATTAGTTGATCATCAAACGTTTTAACCACACTAGCTGAAATCCCATCTACACCACAACTTTTTTTATTTTTTAGATTCTTAATTATACATTTAACTTCAACGTGATCTGTTGGATATAGAAAGAGTGATTCCGACTGGTAGTTAGCATTCTGACTTGTACAGTCCGGATCAGTTATCTGGGATGCAAGATTGCTGGCTATGCATGTAAAATAGTCATTGAATGAGTTAGCAATCTCCTGTTTATCTGCAACGACCGTGTTATCTATCATAAGAAATGTGCAAGTTTTAGAGCTATACCTTTTGTTATATATAATTTCATTCAAGATTTCCCATGTTTTCTTTACGTTTTTATCATACAAGTTTAGCTTTTGTGAATAATAATCTGCTTTTAGTTTCCTTTTCAATGATGTTACTGCATTTCTGCACATAATATATTCTTCTTTTAGGGAGATGTTATCTTTGTGTTGCCTGATCTTGAGTTTTTGGTGTAGTGTGTTGCGTCGCTTAATCAATATTATCAATTCAGATGTAATCCATGGACTTGCATCATCTGTATTTGACAATATTTTCTGATTGTTGGAATTGTGCTTGCGTCTTTTTATAGTTCCTTGCATTTGGTCAATAAAAGCGCTGTACATGTTGTTGATCGTAATATCCTGGCTAGTTTGTGTGATATCATTATTATCGTTAGTTTCGTTAGCCATACAATTAGGACTAATCGACGAAGTGAAAATTTTGTTATGAGAATGGGTTCTTTTGTATGGCCAGACAGTGTCTGTGATGATTATATTGTGGTCACTTATGTCTGTATCCACATTGGATATTGTGAGCTGCATTTTGTCATTGTTTACTACTACATGATCGAGAAGAGTTGATGATGTGTCAGTCGTACGTGTTGCATATATTTTGTTACACAATGTGAATCCATAGCTTGTTAAAACATTAAGGTATCGCATTTTTAGGAGGTCGTCAGTAAAAGTGTTAATATTTGTGTCACCTATGAAAAGACAAGGAGTATTGTTGGTCTGAGAGAGGAAATTTTCCAAAGATGTTAGAAATAAAGCTGCATTAGATCTCGTTGGGTTGTATCCTTCAATGATGGATAGATTGTCTGATTTGATTTTACCAGTTGAGGTGTCTCGCCATTTCTCCACCCAGATTAAGCTATGGTTCAATTCACACTTATTAATTAGTTTAAAGTTCCATTTTTTATGTACAAATAACCCCGTCCCACCTCCTCTCATATCATCTCTGTGAGCTAACACACCAGAGTAGTTGTTTAGGTTGTAATATTTAGCCTCGTTGCTCTTAATCCAGGTTTCAGATATAACCAAGACATCTACTTCACCTAAAATATGCAGAAGTATTTCCAATTCGTCCAGCTTATTTTTAACACTTCTACTGTTAAGATACACAATTTGTAGGCTGTTACAGTCATTAGTGATAGTTTTACATTTAATAGTGTAATCATGCACACTCACAAATTTTAGTTCTCTGCAGTTGGTAGGATTGGAGTTGTATATCTGGTCCGTCGTTATCGTCATGTTGTCTCCGGGATGGTCTTCTACTGTTGGGTAGTTAAGAAGAGTTGTTATTACTGGAGGGGCTTCCATTGTCAGGCTTAGGTATCTTCTTAGCTAGTTCGCTCTGAAATTTACGGATGTCTTCCATGCTGGTGATGCGAAAAGTGCTTCCACTTTCGTCTTTCTTTACAAAGATTTTACAGTCCTTCGTCCAAACATATTTACAACCATGTTGCCGGAGGTCTCGTGCTTGTTTGTGCAGATATTTATTCTGCGACGTCAGGTGTTCATTTATATAAACACTCCGTGACTTTGCCTGAATCCCAACATCAATGGAAGTCATTCTCGGCTTGAATTTCTTAGCCGTTAATAGATCGTCTTTTATTAAGCGACTACAGAATTTTACCAGCAGAGGAGGCGGTAGTTCTGCTTTCCTTTGAGGGAGTCTGTGGCACGCATCAATGTCATTGGTGTTAATGTCTACGCCTAAACACTTTCCAATATCTTTCACAATTTCCACAGGCTTCTCGTTGTTAATAAGAGGCAGTCCATGAATTTCGAGGTTATTCCTGCGAACATATTGCTGGAGCTCTAGATTTTCAACTCTCAGTTGTTGTATCACACTGTTATTTGTATCGCGCTCGTGTGGTAAAGTACGAACTTCGTTTCGCAGAACGGTGATTTCCGCCAATGCCTTGTTGAAGTTGTCCGACATTTGTTTTAGCTCTAAATTCATCTCATCGAAACTCGCAGCACAGAACGATACCGACCTTTGCATCTCCTTTTGTTCTGACTCGATTGATTCAATCTTAGTGAGCCTGATGTTGATTTGATTAATAACACTTGCGAGGTCGTTGAGGTTAGGAGCATCACTATCTACATGTTCTTTGACGCCTTCACTCACAGTGTCGTCACATTGTCCACAGTACCATTTACTGGCTTTAGAGGATATTAGTTTTTTAAACTCACTTTTATTAAGTTGTACACACGTTCTGTGATGAAACTTACCACATTTTCCGTCACACACGATGTAATCTTCTTTATGTGTAATGTTATCTTCGCAGCTCCCACACACTGACTTGCAATTAGACGCCATCTTGCTTTTCACTATACACTATATTTTTTTAGTTTCGGGACATTTCGTCTAATTTCTGTGAGTTCAACAGATGATAGAGAAGCAACTACTCTTGAAAAGTGGTCAAATATATAACAAATAGTTCCATGAAGAACGAAACCACCTATTTTCATTTATTATACTGGCCATTTCTCTCTCAGTGCCGGCCCCGGGTTCGATTCCTGGGTCTGTGAGGGATTTTAGAAACTGACGTGAGGGCTGGAACGGGGTGCACTCAGTTTCGTGCGGACAATTGAGTGGTAGCTGTCTGACAGCGTGTCAGTGCCCCGGTCACGGAGACCAAGATTAACGGCTGAGGGGACCCGACTCGCTAACCACGCGTCACTCCATAATCTGCAGGCCAAATGGCTGGGCAGCGGTCCCTTCATAGGCCTTGGCCCTTCATGGGCTGTAGCGCCACGGTTTTTTTCTATCTCTGTTAAATCAAGTAAACATGTGATGACCTACACATTAAACCGACAACTGTAATGGGTGACGGTAAATAAAAATATATTTTTCAAAATCTTCTTGGATTTAAAAACAACTAGAAGACCCGTGCTGCTCCGCAGCATTCGTTTCAAAAATCGTATAGCAGTTCTTTTCATACATTTGCCTTTTGATTCTAAGTTAATTTTGACGTCTTGAAAGGATTTTTCCTGCGATAGTACGGCAAAAAGCTGCCCATTTTCATTTTTGGTTGCAAAATAGCTATTTTGAAAAGCATGGAGTATTGTTATGTCCCGATGTCGGTTCAAGGCGAAACGGGACTAGTATCACGGGGTCTTAGCGGAGCTAGTAGAGAGATGGGAATGTCAGGAACTAGCCCAAGAGGCACATCGAAAAACAAAGCTAAGAAATGAGAAGTCCAGGCTTAAAATGACTTTCGTAAATTTATTGTGTAACATCAAATCCCTATTCTACTTCCGAGAGTAAAAATCGTATAATCCGCATAGCTAAATAAAAATAATATCAACCATCCCTAATCTGAAGTTAAGTTACACCCTCGCGAATTCCTATTACAAAAATATTCCAAAGCAAGCTAAGAAAGTGACACGTAAAATCTCCCTAAGCAATCACAAACATCAATTAAAAATACGAATAGTCACATCTCTGAATATACTCCAAAATAAATTGTATTAATAGTCGACAATCAGAAAAAAGCGTCATGTACATTTAATTGCACAATAAATGTAACTAAGATACGTTGTTGTCATTTCTTACATTTATTATTACGTTAGTAAATTCTATCTAATCTTTCTGACATTAAATGTAGGCGAAAAGCGCCTATCGCAAAGCAGAAAACAAACTATACCCAATTGGAATACCTAACCAATAAATACATTTATCTAAACGAACATATAGCCTAAGGTACAAGGGTAATCAACAACTATTAAATAAAATAAACCCTTCTATGGTTGCGCCATTTGCGCTCTCCCTGCGCAAATTACCTGTTATTTGCAGTTAATCGTCATCTAATGTGTGGTCCGTTATATCGGTGACAGCATGATTAAAATCATGACTGACGTCACATGTTGCCAATCACCAGGGTTTCCAAGGGGATACTCCAGGAATTGCAACCGTCGTTACACGAAGTGTCAGATCATTCTAAGCTTTGTATTTAGCAGTCATCACACGTGGATGAAAATCGTAGATCCAATCAAGTAACAAAGAATTAAGTTTAAAATTTATAATGAATTGATTAAATTTCGGATTATTTATTTGCATGTTTACTTGAGAAAAATCTATCACATTATTATTATATTTCCATTTAAATATTTTATTTAACCCCCAAAGTGTATTTAAACATTCCATTAAGACCATAGCCGGCCCCGTGGTGTTGGGGTAGCGCGCCTGCCTCTCACCCGGTGGCCCCGGGTTCGATCCCCGGCTCCGTCAGGGATTTTAAAACTGACGTGAGGGTTGGAACGGGGTGCACTCAGCCTCGTGAGGACAATTGAGTAGCTGTCTGACAGTGAGACAGCGCCCCGATCACGAATACCAAGATTAACGGCCGAGGGGACCCGACGTGCTGATCACGCGTCACCCCAATATCTGCAGGCCAAATGGCTGGGCAGCGGTCGTTTGGTCGGCCTTAGCCCGTCATGGGCTGGATAGTGCCAGGGTTTTTTTTATTAAGACCATAAGAATAGCAGACATCGAGTAGTAAAAACCACTATCTCGATTCCAAACACCAAAATATGTGAGAAAAGGCTCACAGACACCACTAAACACATGTCCTAACGACAAACACACGCGGATCCTGTAGATCAGGTTAATATCTGTTCAACAGTGATGAAAATCAATCATCTGCTGCCATCAATAACATACCATAAATATGAGTGAACACAATCTACTCTCATATAACCTGTCTCTAATAGACGCATCAATAGCGTTGCCCTTAATATATACAGTGGTTTTTGGTCTTCGCAAAAATATAAAATGGCTGAAGTTAATCAGCTGTTCACAGCTTTGACTGTATTATACATAAATCTCAAGTAAGCTCAGTTATCAATCGTGATTAGAAATTGTACCAAAAATATGTATTCTCTTTCCAAAGAAGCAGTTATGACTGCTGGAAAACATCAGCATTCCTTCCTCTTAACAAATACGAAGCCTTCTTCAAGTTGTAACAATCTCACGTCTTTATTGTAGTCGAAATGAACGCAAGAAAATAAATCAATAGTTCACATCACGGGGAGGATGCCAAACGCTTGCTCCGAAATAATACTTGGAGTGGCATAACAACGTACGTAGCGAAAGTATTAGCTTAGGTACATGAAGCTTTTGCGTGGTAGAGAAGGTAGTCCCATATTATATATCCTAAACGTGCTTAGTACATCTGGCGACATACCCCAAAATATGACCCCATATCTTAAGTATGAATGGAAATAAGCAAAATAAGTATTTCTTAATGTGTGCATGCTAGTGCAGGTTTTCAAAATACGTAACAGTAAGCACATCGAGTTCAGTTTAGTATTCAGATATTGTATATGGTTATATCATTTCAAGTCATGTTGTATCCATAGTCCTAAAAACATTGTTTCTGATTTATTTTCTATTTGATGACCACTTAAAGTTATATTGGGCTTCGCAGGATTCCTATTCTCTATAGTGTGGAAATTTAGACATACTGGTTTTTTTATAGTTGATTATGAGGCGATTATCTTGTGACCATTTGGTTAACTCTCCTGTAACGGAGTCAGCAGACTGCTGTATGACCTGTTTAGTTTCAACTTTTATTACGAGTGTTGTATCGTCCGCAAACAAAATTTCCTTATGTGAATGAACGTTCTGTGTTATATCATTGATATATAGAAGAAAGAGTAGTGGGCCCAAAACCGATCCCTGGGGTACTCCAAATTTAATAATTCCCTCATTGGACAATGTTTCATTAAGTAATTTGGTTCCATCATCCTTGTGTCTCAAGCTTACTATTTGTTTACGCCTTGTTAAGTAAGGCTCTATCCATTTATTAGCTAGACCTCTAATACCATATTGATTTAGTTTTGTAAGGAGGATTTTATGGTCAACAACATCAAATGCTTTCGATAAATCTAAGAATAGGCCAGTTACATGTTCCTTATTGTCAATTAATTTCAGTATACTATTAATATATTCATAAATTGCTGACTGTTTAGATTTTTCCGTTCTGAATCCATGTTGTGAGTTTGATGATATTTTATTTTATTCTATAAAACTTATCAGTGTCCTATAAATGATTTTTTCCACAATTTTTGCGATACCAGTTGGTATCTAGTTATCTAATTCATCTTTTGAACCTTTTTTGTGCACTGGAATTACTTTTGATAACTTCAAAATATCCGGGTAAGTTCCTGAGAGAATTGACCTGTTTATTAAGTGTGTAAGTGGATTTATTATATTTTCTGCACATTTCTTTAAAATTGCATCAGTGATGCTATCAATGCCAGCACAAAATTTATTTTTTAGCTTTTTTATAACTATTCTTACCTCTGCACTTGTGACATGCTTTATAAATAAAGAACCACTACATATATTTATTTTATTATTAGAGTTTATTGTATTTACCTGTGATTTATTTAATAATTTTTGTGGAATTTCCAGAAAATAGTCATTGAAAGTGTTTGCTATTTCCTCTGGATTATTTATCACTTTATTATTTCTGGTCAGTGTAATGTTCCTTTGTATTTTAGCAGATTTTCTAGTTTCTTTCCTAATCACGGACCACAAAGCCCTGTTTTTATTAGATGATTGGAAAATAAAATTATCATTATGCATTTTCTTTGCTAGTCTTATTACCTTATTTAATATGCTAGTGTATTTTTGTAGTATAAATTGAATTCAGGTGTTGTGTGGTATTGTTTATATAATTGTGTAGAAATTTCTTTCTTTGACATGAATTTATAATCATGTTGTTATCCAATAGTTAGTTTATGTTCGACCCTCACTATTATGTGTTTGAAAACTGTATCATAATGATGGTCATTATAACACCGTTTTTCATTACGATACAGTTTCTCCAGCCAATCAGAGCTCGTTCATTGACCAATTAGGTAACGATAATTTCGCGCATGCGCTCAAAATCCAACATGTCGGACATAAACACAACATCGAACTATAATAAATTACCGACATGGAATACCCACCGTCCATAAGTTCGCGTAAATAAACTGGCGAATATGAGACAAGAAATAGCACAGTACCTTAAAATCACTAACACTAATTTCTACACAGCGCATTGTCTTCAAATGACTGCGGTGACAATATTACTGAGGGACGGCTGATGTAAACATATGGCTGCATATGGCAGAGCGCATGCGTCGGCCGTTCAAAGCTCTTGAAAGACGAAGGTATAACACCCAACGCTCGCTCTGCGATCACAAAATTCCAGTAGCTGACTCTCAACAGATATTTATGAATATTTATGTTAAAACATATAATAAAGTTATAATTATCGTCGAACATAAACAGTCGTATGCAACTCGCCTATAATGGTAATTAAGACACTCGTATGGAAATTATAAAACTCGCATACGCTCGTTTTATAAAAAATACTCGTGTCTTAATTATAGCCATTATAGGCTCGTTGCATAATGTACTATTTGTTATTTTGAACAGTTATTTGTCTAACGGGGAATGCAGTTTCAAAATAGTGTGTTAGGGTACTGTTAAATGCATTAAATTTATCATTTACATTTTCGAGTTTATAAATTTCCGACCATGTTTCCTTATTTAATAAGTCATTGAAATATGTAACATTTGTTTCAGTGAATGACCTGCACTTTGATTTTACTCCATTATCATTATTATTGATTGTTTCGGGTACTTCAAAACTCAGTATTTGTCCATGGTGGTCACTAAACCCCGGACAATAGACTTCTATTGAATGGTGATATTTATCTTTACGGTATTTATAAAAATTTGATCAGGAGTGGTTTTACTAAATTTTGTTATTCTTGTTGGGGTATTTACTGTAGGTTTCAGTCCATAGGAAATTAGTAACTGTGTTAATAATTCACAATTTCTATCAAATTTTAAGGAATCCACATTTACATCCCCACAAATTATTATATCGAAATTTACTTTGCTCATGTTATTGAGTAACAATTCTAATTTATCTATAAATAAAGGAAACTTTCCTGACGGAGAACGGTATACGCATACAATTATTAACTTAAACTGCTGTATTTTTACGGCAGAGAATTCAAAATCCTGTTCCATGATTAGATAATCATAAGCTGTTAACTGTTCATGATCTAAATTATTTCTTAGGTAGATACTAGTACCACCATGGCTAATATTAGTCCTAGAGTATTTACTAGCTTGTATAAACCCTGGGAATTGAATTAATTCGAGTTGTTCCTCTTTCAGCCAATGTTCTGAAATGCATAGTGCTGAGATGTCTTTAAGCTCATTTTTGAGCATTAGATTTATGTAATCAATTTTATTATAGAGAGACTGAACATTCTGGTGGTAAAATTTAAATTTGTTACTTTTGCAAGCTTGTGTTGGTGATTTATTTACATTATTATTATTAATATCATAATTGTTATTATTATTGTTGCTAGACAAATCCGAAATACCATTGTTCCACTCAGTTAAATTTGACATCGAATGATCCGAATGCCAAACCTCACGTTTGGCTTCTTTTACAAGTTTCCCTGCTTCCACTCTAAAGATATTACTGTTGAACTATTCTTACCATTTGAATTTACGATTTTGCAGATTTCATCACTAAGATACTCTTTTCCTAACCTATTTAAGTGTAGGTCATGTCGAGTGTGGAACTTCCTGTCTAATTTACTTACTTCTATAATTTGGACATTTGGAAAACTCTTACAAATTTTTGCGAATTTTACCATTTGTAGCCTCTATTTCTACATTTACACATGATAAGGGAATTAAATCGTATCTCTGCGAAATGTTTACAATAATGACATTTGTGTTAAGCATGGATGGCAATGTACCCTTTAAATCTTTGATTACCTTTTTACTCTCATTTCTATAGACGTCGTTTGCTCCAGCGATGATTACTGCATAGTTCTTTGAAGTGAGGGTTGCATAATCTCCTATCATCTCGTTCGTGACCGCTGCAATGGGTGCTCCTGGTTTTACTGTCGAAGTGACCTCCATTTCTCCGATTCTCTCAAATACGCTTGCTGCTACATCTCGCCCGTGACTGTCCGCAAATATCCGCATCTTCCTGGATTTTCTCTTTATGACTTTCTTCTTTTCTTCTTGAAGAAAGTCATCATTTTCTTCGACGAGCGCTCCAAATGAATTGAGACGGGAATTTCAGTTACATGTACCGGTACTCCATTTATAGGCCTAGGCATATTCAATCTTACCTTACCAGCAACCACATTGGACCAAGTTTCCTTGCTTTCCTCTCTGTTTCCTTTTAATTTATTCAACTCTTCCATTAACTTAGTAATATCTTCCTTTAGCAGCTTTATAATTTCATCTTTTGAGGACAGTTCGTTTCTCAGGTTATGACATTCGCATGACGGTACCTGTAGGCCTACATTGCGACAACCGGTTTCACTTTTCTCCTCACTCAATTTTACCTGAGATCTTGTGATGATTTTATTTGCATTTTTTACTTTTATTTTGCACGACGAGCATAAATCCATAACAGTTAGATTACCTGACGAGACACTAACACTGTTTACTGCCGACATACTAGAGATCTAAGTTAGCCTTGATATTTACACCAAATTACACTAAATTTAAGTTAATTATTACTACCTAAATGTATTAAGTAGTGGTTTTTGGAGAGTTCCGCAGCCACCGCTCCACCACCAAGATGGCGGTGGCACGATATCCCTCGAATGCATGGTTGGATTTTGACGAATGCGGTGTTGTTGAACTCGGGCTGACACCCCCTTTCCAATGGAAGACATATTTCCACCACATTTTTAGAGAATCTCGCTTTTCAAGTACGACATGTGGGAGTTTGAATGCCAATATGGAATTAAACGTTGTCCCACACAATAGACATGTGTACGGTGGAAACCCACTATGAATTAACATGCTTGTTTTTTGTTTTCACGCATGCCCATTCATGGCTTTTGTAAGAGGGCGGGCTTTTTAAAGATGGCAGCTGTAGTGTAACCTAACCTAAACCAACCCACGAGGGGTGATCAAAAAGTATTCCAAGCAGCGCTTGTCGATAGGCAAACCAATAATCAATTAGGATATGTAAGGCCTTGAGGCGATAACCCCTTTTGATTAATCTCTGTTGATGTGTCCCTTTTGACTGGTCCCTGTTGACGGGTCATTGCTGACGAGTCCCTTTGGACGGGTCATTGTTGACGGGTCCCTGTGGACGGGTCATTGTTGACAAGTCCCTGTGGATGGGAAATTGTTGGCGGGTCGCTGTTGACGGGTCCCTGTTGACAGGTCCCTGTGGACGGGTCCTTGTTGACGTGTCCCTGTAGACAGGTCATTGTTGACGAGTCCTTGTTGACAGGTCCTTGTTGACGAGTCCTTGGTGACGGGTCCCTTTTGACTGATCCCTGGGCCGATTACCTAGGTGTTAGGCCTCTTAAAACAACAATTATCATCATCATCTTTTGACTGAGCCCTTTGGACCGGTCCCTTTGGTCTGGTCCCTATGGACTGGTCCATGAAATTTATTCAAATTATGCCAAAGGGCCTAACTAAATTTGTATGTAAAGCAGTGTGTTGAACTGACGTTGTTCGCCAGCCCTTACCACTACAATCTCATAACGATATGAAAGGAGAGTGACGAATTACATGTGAACACGCGCGAGATGACATTATTACCGCCTCCCTTGTGAAAACCACATGTACGCTAACAAGTCATATCCTGTTTTGGTTCGTACATGAGAAAATGCAAGTTCATGTGTAATATGACCTAACACACAGGTGTTCACCTTGAACGATAGCTGTGCACATGCACGATAAGAGCTAACAAGTCACATCCTGTTTTGAGTGTGGTGGGAGGTGAATGGGAGGAGAGGGGGAGAGTCAGTGTAAGAGAGAACACAGGTGAAGAGAGAAAGAAATATGTATTGCTCATAATACATGTGGAGCTGAGGACTGTACACACATAGGGCTATAGGTTAAGTACAACATGAGTGAATAAATAAATAAATACAAGGTGCACAGTTTCATACAACATGTAATTTATTAATCCACGAATTAAAGGCTGAGCTAAATCCCAACAATTTTACATATAGTTTATTTCCTTTTTGTTTCAACACTTTTTCCACAAGGTAATGATTTGGAAACGCTGTCTTTTGGAGTTCTTGGAGATAAAACCTGCCTTTTATGGGTTGATGGTTGAGGTCCTCGAGTAAATAGGTGACTGGGCTGTTCAGGTTGACGTGTCGAATTCGAAATAGTTCAGTCCGCCAATTTGGTGTGTAACCTTTGTCGAAGACAAACTTAAATTTGCTCACACGAACATGGTCCCCGATGTTAAGGCGATGACGTTTAGGGTCTGCTGTTTTTATGGGGTTAAACAATTTATCCAGTCGCGGAATATTTTTGGTTACAAGTCGTGGCTTGGTCCCAATGGTTCTGTGTTTGGTGTCATTGTAACGTGATACTAGCTCAGGTAATAAGTCCAGCCAGCGATATGAGCCTTGAGCGGTAAAGGCTTTCCACATATGGGTTTTCAATGTTCGGTTAAACCGCTCGACCACACTGGCTTTGAGATTGCTGTATGTGGTGTAATGGTGAATATCCTTAGCTAGTAGTGGATAGTAATAATTAAAAGTATTTCATGAGGGGCCCGAGAAAATAAATGCTTGGGGGCCCTGAAATACCTTACTTTAAGTTCCCGCTCTTAATACAGTTTCACACACTAACACAGTCATCACGTGAATACAGGTTATCAGGCAATATCAACACTCACCCAATTATTCAGGCCTGATGACCAAGATGCCTCACGCCCCTCATTTGAATTAACAACAACAACTGCATCTGTTCCAATATGCCAGGAGCAGGAATGATCGATTCTTTTCACAGCTATTCTATGACTTCATTGACTATTTCTCGACAAAGTATGAGCAAGCAATTATTAGTTGCAATAGTTCCAATGTTAGTACTGTAGTTACGGTACTTAACTCTTCAAGTAACATCGTGTTATTGTAATTTACTTCACTATTGGTGATTTAGAGTTCAAGGCTGTCCTCCATTTATCTGTCATAGAATTTCGGCCGTAGAAGTTGTCCTCATTAACGGCCTTCCTTTATTCTATAATCCCGTTAACGACGGGTAATGATAGGTTGTTCTAACGTATAAAAACCTACTTGTGTATGTCTGATACTCATTCACGGAAATACTATTCAACCAATTAAGCTGCAATCAAAGAACATTTCAATACTTGATTTCAGATTGCAGCTTTAACTTAATTAAAATAAGATAAATTCGTTCAACATTTTGATTATTAGTAAATATGGCTTAAGACAAGTCAAGATTAAAACTCAATAACTGGTTGGCACCTGAAAGCAAAATTTACACGTCACATTTCGAAAAATCAAGATTTATTAATATTTAATTTTAGTCCAAGCCAACAGGATAGTGTTAGAGGCACAGACTGACCCCTACATATCTTTAAAACCTCGAAAAACGCATGCAAGTAATAAAATAGACATAGTCACATGGGACACTCAGTTTAGTAAAATCCTAAATATCCAAAGCTCAACGTCAGCGTACCCAAAAATGTGCATCGGAGCTGATCATCTTGATACGAACCAATTTACAACCGAAGAATTCCAAAAAAACACTTACAAAATTGAAACACAACAAGGCTGCATACCAGATGGCATTTATTCCGAACACCTTAAGTCAGCTGCGGAAACATTGCTGTCAGCTACCACTAACCTCATGAATCTTTGCCTACAAACAGGCGATGTTCCAAAAGGATGGACAACTTCCACAATAAAGATGCTCTACAAAGGTAAAGGAGACCCACACGACCTTAACTCCTATAGACGAGTTCCTCGAGAGAACACCCTCCTGAAACTGCTCACAAAATTAATAAAATGTAGACTCGACATGGAAATCGACAATAAACTACCAGACGAACAATTCGGTTTTGGAAGAGTAAGAAGCACGACTCATGCAATAAGAAATTTCATCGACGACATAGAGAATAATATACGACTTCCACAGGGCAAATTTCACGCCGTGTTCATAGACTAAATAGAATCATCATCTCCTCGAAACTTGAGTTTCTAGTCAACGAAAACAAAGCCCTCTCTACCCTTGTTCACAACATACTAAGGTACAACATCGTCTTAGTATCAGACAATGTAACAACCTCTAATGCGAGCATACAGGCAAATGGTGTGATGCAGGGCGACCCCCTAAGTCCCCTATTGTTTAACGTCGCAACTTATATCTTGCAAAAAAAAATAAGAGAAGAGTCGGAGAAAGTAAAGATATACTTATATGTAGATGACTTGATTGTGTGATCTGAAGATCTAGTGGAAGTTCAAAGGCAGTGAACACACTGGAAGTATGGGCAAATATTACCGAACTAGTGGTTAATATAAGGAAAACTGTGCACATGGTTTTTAGGAAGGGTATCGGCGAATGATATAGTGAATTTCAAACAAGAACATTTACACGCTGTAAATAACACTAAATACCTCGGACTGACCCTCCAGACTACGGCGCACTCGTTCATAATACACACAAGGTCAAGGGCAGCTGCTGATACAAAAGCTATATACGACATCAATTCACTGAGTGGATTATCACTCAAGACTGCCATGGCACTATTTCAGGCTAAAATAATCCCTATCCTAACATATGGAATAGAGATCACTTGGGAAAATTTGACTAAGAATGACCTACAAGATGTATAACACAATTTATACTCCCCAAATCAATACTTTGCTTTACTAAAAATACTATAGGTACTGTCCCCGTAAATCCGGATAGTAGGCTGTCAGATATCCGCCCTCTCAATCGGATTGCCAATAATCAATCGCACCGGCACAGCTACATCAATGAAAATGGCACTGACAGATACTACCGAGATTAGAGCACAGCAGTTAACAAGAAAATTATTGTGGAACACACCAAAATATACGGGGGTTCATACTTACCTTTACTTACCTCTTCAAATTAATCTCGGGTATGGGTTGCCAACTGGATCACTTAAAGTATGCCCACACAATAACCTCCACCATGATATTCAAAATGAACCAAAACGAAAACAAGAAACTTTAAACTGTACAATAATTTATTTCACATAAAGGGGTGACTCTAACAAAAATCGACAACAAAATACACGTGGCAATCAGAAGCCATTGTCAATATAATCATGTCCTCCTGTAGGACTGGTAGACGTTACATACAAAATTTTATCTTTCACTTGCTTATAAAGAACTTAATAATAGTAATACACTTGGAATGGATGCGGGAATTGGAACGAGACATGTAGCAAATGTTTTCCTCTTTCATAAACATCACACTTTATTTATAACTGCAAGCCTGTTATGTGGTCGACCTTGGCCTCTAACATACAGTTGTCAGGCCAGCTGCGATCCACCCTACAACATGTCGCATGCCCACGTCGTCAAATGGACCCACCTGTCCAGCTGACCTTAGCATATGCTCGTAACCTCAGAGCCTAGCTCCTTTTCAAACACTTTAAATGTCCTCAACTCAACTCAAATGTTATCACGCAAATCTTTTAAATGCTTCAATCACATGTTACTGGATTACTCTAATAATCCCAAAACTTGTTTAATTACATAATCCATATGTATAATTAGCGTTCTTTAGAGTATATTAACAAAACTCTTAATGTTTATAACAAATGCTCATTAATTGTTTATAACAATTACAAATTGTTTATAATATTGTCAAATGACAATTGAAAAATCTATACACGCCTCTATTAATTCCTTTCATTACAAATTATTATTATAGATAATTACATAATTATTTACAATATTTATATTATTTACAAGAGTTTAGTGATTTTCAGTCGGTCAACACGAATGTACCCAAAAGAGATGGGTTATGCCCTAATCCTGAAATAAATTACATGAGATTAATAAAACACTAGGATGACCAGTTTCGATCGTCAAGCGATCATCATCAGATCCAATACACTTAGGCTATAAAATCTATGTTTGAAATACAGGTGAAAATATTTACAATATGTACAATTATTTAGTTGCAGTATTGGTACTGCAACTGTCAGTGTATGCTAAATGCAGTATATATGTTAGGTGAAATGCTAAATGGTGATGGCTATCCGGAGATTGTACTTTAGAGAGATTATATGGTTGTAAACTATGGTTAAACTATAAAAATTTTAGGCTAACTACTTATCTGATTGTCTTCCGTACTACAGCTATTCGCAGTTTCCGTGCTCACTTGAACTCGCTGTGCGGACGACTGCGGTGGTTATCTTAACGACTGGTTTTTCCCTGCCTTCCCCCCCTGTCCCTACGTGCTGTGGGGAGTGATCGTGATGTGTTTATGTGAGGTGTTGCCAACCTAGATAAGATGTATGTTATTGAATGAGGTGGATCTACAACTATTAAAGACCGTGGATTAGTCCTCGCCACGCGTGGAGCATAACCCATTCGTACTAAGCGTTGACGGTCTTATGAGGACGTCCCGGCACCTTTAATACTGCCTCTAATATGGGCCTTGGTTTATTGCAGAAGAAAGGTACATCGTACACCTGATCCAGATAACATTTACCTATTAAAAAACCCCTAATTTCCCCCCCCTTTTTTTTTTTTTTTTATCTAGCTTGGCTGTGTCGCTAAATTGTGTTTTGTTTCCGACAGGGTGTGTTTTTTAGTAGCGTGAAGAGGGGTGAGCTCTCCATGAACGTGTGCTCATTTAGATTGTTGGGATTGTTTCGTTTGGCTAGGTGTATCTCGATTGCTTCCTTTATGTCAAGAGCTCTGCCTTTCGATTCGTGATGGATTATTTTAAGGTCCGACTCTATGTTGGTAAAGCTATGCCCTGCGTCACACATATGTTCGCACACGGCTGAATGTGTTCCGTATCTTATCGCATTTCTATGTTCATTATAACGTGTGTCTACTCGCCTTCCACTCTGCCCGATGTAATTAGCTTGACAATCGGTGTCTTGGCACGTTATAGAATATACCCCTGACCTTGAATACGGGTCACGTTTATTTAGATTACTATTTAGGAGGTGCCTAGCGGTTGTGTTTTTCGTCGTGAAAGCTATCTTTATGCCTTGCTTTTTGAATAGGTTAGTGATTTTATATGTATTCGCATTCACATAGTTGAAACGCGCAAATTTTTTCTCATTACTGTCCGGTTTGGGAATCGTTTTATCTTTATTTTTATGTTTGGCTATAATTTGATTTATTTTGCTTGGCGAGAAGTTGTTTTCCTTTGCTATTTGCATAATAGTTCTTATTTCCTTATTATAGTTGTCTTTTGACATGGGTATGTTTAAAGCCCTGTGCACCATTGAATTGAAACCCGCTAGTTTGTGCGTACTGGGGTGATTAGACTGATTGTCGATTGCATGCGAGGTTTGTGTTGCTTTCCGGAATATGGAATATGAAAGGTCGTTGTCTTTACGTTCAATAGTTATATCGAGATAATTTATTTTCCGGTCTATTTCGGATTCCTTAGTGAATTTGATAGAATGGTGAAGGCTATTAATGGATTGGAGAATTGTTTCTTCGCTTGTTAGTTCAGTATCGTAGATGCAAATTACATCATCTACGTATCTTTTCCATATTACTATTCCCTTTGTTGAAGTCTTTTCTAAGAACGCATTTTCTAGTGCATTGATGAAGATGTCAGCGATTAACCCACTTAGTGGCGATCCCATTGCTAGGCCTTCTCTCTGTGTGTATATTTTATTGTCGAATTGAAACACGTTTTGGGTGAGAACGACCCTCAGTAATCTCACAATCTCTTCAATTTCTTTTACCGAATTGTTGGATTTTAAGTTGTTTTCGATAGTGTTGATTGCTTCAATAATCGGAATATTGGTGTACATGTTAGTTACGTCGAAGGATACTAGCCTGAAGCTAGGTTTCATTTGTAGGGTGTTCAATGCTGTTACTAGTTCTGTTGTGTTCTTTACAGAGTTGTTTTTGTCGTTGGAAAGACGGCATTTTAAGATTTTTAGTAACTCTTTGCTGATTTTGTAATTAGGGGCATTCCTACAATTGACTATTGGTCTCATTGGGCATTCCTTTTTGTGTATTTTTGGTTGTCCCCTCAATGACGGTATTTTCGGGTTCATGTTTATTAGTTTTGATTTTTCAGCTTTGGTCAGTATGTATTCTGTTTCTTTTAGCGCACTTTTTATTTGTTTTTGGAATTTGTTGGTGGGGTCTTTTGTTAATTCCTTGATTTCGTTGTTGTTTAGGAATTCGACTGTTTTTTCAATGTATTCTGTTTTATTCAAAATTACTGTAGTGTTTCCCTTATCTGCTTTTGTGATGATTAAGTCATGTTCTTTTATTTTTTGTTTCAACGACTTTATTTCTTTGATTTGTTTGTTGTTTTGAATGTTATTGCTATCGCCCTCTCGTTTGAGGATTTTTTTGGCTTCGTTGGTGGCGAGATTTTTGGTTAATTCCCTGTCTTCTGCTGGGAGCTTGTGACTGGCTATCTCAATATCTGTGATTAACTGTTTTATATTGTGGTTCGTGTGTGCGTCTGTGCAGTTGTATTTCAAACCTTTGTCTAACATATTCATTTCACCTTGAGAAAAGGTTACGTTCGTTCTGTTGTTTACTCTGCTGTGGAAATTGAATTCATTGTTATTCGTGTGTTGTTCGTTAGATTGATGGTTCTGTGTTTCTCCTAGTTTTCTTAATTTATTTTCTAGCGTTTCATGCTTCCTCGTTGCTCTGATTTTGATGGTGTCATGTAGGTGTTCGGTGAAGCTGTCCCATTGGGCTGCGTGCCAGAAATTACTTAGTTGCAATTGAATGTCGTATAATTGTTGGTTAATTTTTTGCTTTCTTATGTATGCAAATCTTAATTCGTTTTTTATCCAAAGCGCTTTGGCTTGTTTAGTTGAAATGATCAAGGCTGGTGTGTTCGGTACGGTTTTAATTGGTACGTATTTAGGGGTGAGGTTTAGTTCTATACATTTTTTGTTGAACCAAATTGACTTGTCTAAATTCATGAGTTTAAGCCTGAGTGATTTGAATTTCTTGGCTTCACGATTTGCCTGACTAGCCGTGAACATTGTGGTGTTTGAAGCCATATTTTCAGTGTTGCCTTAGTAAACAAGAGTTTAGTGATTTTCAGTCGGTCAACACGAATGTACCCAAAAGAGATGGGTTATGCCCTAATCCTGAAATAAATTACATGAGATTAATAAAACACTAGGATGACCAGTTTCGATCGTCAAGCGATCATCATCAGATCCAATACACTTAGGCTATAAAATCTATGTTTGAAATACAGGTGAAAATATTTACAATATGTACAATTATTTAGTTGCAGTATTGGTACTGCAACTGTCAGTGTATGCTAAATGCAGTATATATGTTAGGTGAAATGCTAAATGGTGATGGCTATCCGGAGATTGTACTTTAGAGAGATTATATGGTTGTAAACTATGGTTAAACTATAAAAATTTTAGGCTAACTACTTATCTGATTGTCTTCCGTACTACAGCTATTCGCAGTTTCCGTGCTCACTTGAACTCGCTGTGCGGACGACTGCGGTGGTTATCTTAACGACTGGTTTTTCCCTGCCTTCCCCCCCTGTCCCTACGTGCTGTGGGGAGTGATCGTGATGTGTTTATGTGAGGTGTTGCCAACCTAGATAAGATGTATGTTATTGAATGAGGTGGATCTACAACTATTAAAGACCGTGGATTAGTCCTCGCCACGCGTGGAGCATAACCCATTCGTACTAAGCGTTGACGGTCTTATGAGGACGTCCCGGCACCTTTAATACTGCCTCTAATATGGGCCTTGGTTTATTGCAGAAGAAAGGTACATCGTACACCTGATCCAGATAACATTTACCTATTAAAAAACCCCTAATTTCCCCCCCCTTTTTTTTATCTAGCTTGGCTGTGTCGCTAAATTGTGTTTTGTTTCCGACAGGGTGTGTTTTTTAGTAGCGTGAAGAGGGGTGAGCTCTCCATGAACGTGTGCTCATTTAGATTGTTGGGATTGTTTCGTTTGGCTAGGTGTATCTCGATTGCTTCCTTTATGTCAAGAGCTCTGCCTTTCGATTCGTGATGGATTATTTTAAGGTCCGACTCTATGTTGGTAAAGCTATGCCCTGCGTCACACATATGTTCGCACACGGCTGAATGTGTTCCGTATCTTATCGCATTTCTATGTTCATTATAACGTGTGTCTACTCGCCTTCCACTCTGCCCGATGTAATTAGCTTGACAATCGGTGTCTTGGCACGTTATAGAATATACCCCTGACCTTGAATACGGGTCACGTTTATTTAGATTACTATTTAGGAGGTGCCTAGCGGTTGTGTTTTTCGTCGTGAAAGCTATCTTTATGCCTTGCTTTTTGAATAGGTTAGTGATTTTATATGTATTCGCATTCACATAGTTGAAACGCGCAAATTTTTTCTCATTACTGTCCGGTTTGGGAATCGTTTTATCTTTATTTTTATGTTTGGCTATAATTTGATTTATTTTGCTTGGCGAGAAGTTGTTTTCCTTTGCTATTTGCATAATAGTTCTTATTTCCTTATTATAGTTGTCTTTTGACATGGGTATGTTTAAAGCCCTGTGCACCATTGAATTGAAACCCGCTAGTTTGTGCGTACTGGGGTGATTAGACTGATTGTCGATTGCATGCGAGGTTTGTGTTGCTTTCCGGAATATGGAATATGAAAGGTCGTTGTCTTTACGTTCAATAGTTATATCGAGATAATTTATTTTCCGGTCTATTTCGGATTCCTTAGTGAATTTGATAGAATGGTGAAGGCTATTAATGGATTGGAGAATTGTTTCTTCGCTTGTTAGTTCAGTATCGTAGATGCAAATTACATCATCTACGTATCTTTTCCATATTACTATTCCCTTTGTTGAAGTCTTTTCTAAGAACGCATTTTCTAGTGCATTGATGAAGATGTCAGCGATTAACCCACTTAGTGGCGATCCCATTGCTAGGCCTTCTCTCTGTGTGTATATTTTATTGTCGAATTGAAACACGTTTTGGGTGAGAACGACCCTCAGTAATCTCACAATCTCTTCAATTTCTTTTACCGAATTGTTGGATTTTAAGTTGTTTTCGATAGTGTTGATTGCTTCAATAATCGGAATATTGGTGTACATGTTAGTTACGTCGAAGGATACTAGCCTGAAGCTAGGTTTCATTTGTAGGGTGTTCAATGCTGTTACTAGTTCTGTTGTGTTCTTTACAGAGTTGTTTTTGTCGTTGGAAAGACGGCATTTTAAGATTTTTAGTAACTCTTTGCTGATTTTGTAATTAGGGGCATTCCTACAATTGACTATTGGTCTCATTGGGCATTCCTTTTTGTGTATTTTTGGTTGTCCCCTCAATGACGGTATTTTCGGGTTCATGTTTATTAGTTTTGATTTTTCAGCTTTGGTCAGTATGTATTCTGTTTCTTTTAGCGCACTTTTTATTTGTTTTTGGAATTTGTTGGTGGGGTCTTTTGTTAATTCCTTGATTTCGTTGTTGTTTAGGAATTCGACTGTTTTTTCAATGTATTCTGTTTTATTCAAAATTACTGTAGTGTTTCCCTTATCTGCTTTTGTGATGATTAAGTCATGTTCTTTTATTTTTTGTTTCAACGACTTTATTTCTTTGATTTGTTTGTTGTTTTGAATGTTATTGCTATCGCCCTCTCGTTTGAGGATTTTTTTGGCTTCGTTGGTGGCGAGATTTTTGGTTAATTCCCTGTCTTCTGCTGGGAGCTTGTGACTGGCTATCTCAATATCTGTGATTAACTGTTTTATATTGTGGTTCGTGTGTGCGTCTGTGCAGTTGTATTTCAAACCTTTGTCTAACATATTCATTTCACCTTGAGAAAAGGTTACGTTCGTTCTGTTGTTTACTCTGCTGTGGAAATTGAATTCATTGTTATTCGTGTGTTGTTCGTTAGATTGATGGTTCTGTGTTTCTCCTAGTTTTCTTAATTTATTTTCTAGCGTTTCATGCTTCCTCGTTGCTCTGATTTTGATGGTGTCATGTAGGTGTTCGGTGAAGCTGTCCCATTGGGCTGCGTGCCAGAAATTACTTAGTTGCAATTGAATGTCGTATAATTGTTGGTTAATTTTTTGCTTTCTTATGTATGCAAATCTTAATTCGTTTTTTATCCAAAGCGCTTTGGCTTGTTTAGTTGAAATGATCGAGGCTGGTGTGTTCGGTACGGTTTTAATTGGTACGTATTTAGGGGTGAGGTTTAGTTCTATACATTTTTTGTTGAACCAAATTGACTTGTCTAAATTCATGAGTTTAAGCCTGAGTGATTTGAATTTCTTGGCTTCACGATTTGCCTGACTAGCCGTGAACATTGTGGTGTTTGAAGCCATATTTTCAGTGTTGCCTTAGTAAACAAGAGTTTAGTGATTTTCAGTCGGTCAACACGAATGTACCCAAAAGAGATGGGTTATGCCCTAATCCTGAAATAAATTACATGAGATTAATAAAACACTAGGATGACCAGTTTCGATCGTCAAGCGATCATCATCAGATCCAATACACTTAGGCTATAAAATCTATGTTTGAAATACAGGTGAAAATATTTACAATATGTACAATTATTTAGTTGCAGTATTGGTACTGCAACTGTCAGTGTATGCTAAATGCAGTATATATGTTAGGTGAAATGCTAAATGGTGATGGCTATCCGGAGATTGTACTTTAGAGAGATTATATGGTTGTAAACTATGGTTAAACTATAAAAATTTTAGGCTAACTACTTATCTGATTGTCTTCCGTACTACAGCTATTCGCAGTTTCCGTGCTCACTTGAACTCGCTGTGCGGACGACTGCGGTGGTTATCTTAACGACTGGTTTTTCCTGCCTTCCCCCCCTGTCCCTACGTGCTGTGGGGAGTGATCGTGATGTGTTTATGTGAGGTGTTGCCAACCTAGATAAGATGTATGTTATTGAATGAGGTGGATCTACAACTATTAAAGACCGTGGATTAGTCCTCGCCACGCGTGGAGCATAACCCATTCGTACTAAGCGTTGACGGTCTTATGAGGACGTCCCGGCACCTTTAATACTGCCTCTAATATGGGCCTTGGTTTATTGCAGAAGAAAGGTACATCGTACACCTGATCCAGATAACATTTACCTATTAAAAAACCCCTAATTTCCCCCCCTTTTTTTTATCTAGCTTGGCTGTGTCGCTAAATTGTGTTTTGTTTCCGACAGGGTGTGTTTTTTTAGTAGCGTGAAGAGGGGTGAGCTCTCCATGAACGTGTGCTCATTTAGATTGTTGGGATTGTTTCGTTTGGCTAGGTGTATCTCGATTGCTTCCTTTATGTCAAGAGCTCTGCCTTTCGATTCGTGATGGATTATTTTAAGGTCCGACTCTATGTTGGTAAAGCTATGCCCTGCGTCACACATATGTTCGCACACGGCTGAATGTGTTCCGTATCTTATCGCATTTCTATGTTCATTATAACGTGTGTCTACTCGCCTTCCACTCTGCCCGATGTAATTAGCTTGACAATCGGTGTCTTGGCACGTTATAGAATATACCCCTGACCTTGAATACGGGTCACGTTTATTTAGATTACTATTTAGGAGGTGCCTAGCGGTTGTGTTTTTCGTCGTGAAAGCTATCTTTATGCCTTGCTTTTTGAATAGGTTAGTGATTTTATATGTATTCGCATTCACATAGTTGAAACGCGCAAATTTTTTCTCATTACTGTCCGGTTTGGGAATCGTTTTATCTTTATTTTTATGTTTGGCTATAATTTGATTTATTTTGCTTGGCGAGAAGTTGTTTTCCTTTGCTATTTGCATAATAGTTCTTATTTCCTTATTATAGTTGTCTTTTGACATGGGTATGTTTAAAGCCCTGTGCACCATTGAATTGAAACCCGCTAGTTTGTGCGTACTGGGGTGATTAGACTGATTGTCGATTGCATGCGAGGTTTGTGTTGCTTTCCGGAATATGGAATATGAAAGGTCGTTGTCTTTACGTTCAATAGTTATATCGAGATAATTTATTTCCGGTCTATTTCGGATTCCTTAGTGAATTTGATAGAATGGTGAAGGCTATTAATGGATTGGAGAATTGTTTCTTCGCTTGTTAGTTCAGTATCGTAGATGCAAATTACATCATCTACGTATCTTTTCCATATTACTATTCCCTTTGTTGAAGTCTTTTCTAAGAACGCATTTTCTAGTGCATTGATGAAGATGTCAGCGATTAACCCACTTAGTGGCGATCCCATTGCTAGGCCTTCTCTCTGTGTGCACACGTTCATGGAGAGCTCACCCCTCTTCACGCTACTAAAAAACACACCCTGTCGGAAACAAAACACAATTTAGCGACACAGCCAAGCTAGATAAAAAAAAAGGGGGGGAAATTAGGGGTTTTTTAATAGGTAAATGTTATCTGGATCAGGTGTACGATGTACCTTTCTTCTGCAATAAACCAAGGCCCATATTAGAGGCAGTATTAAAGGTGCCGGGACGTCCTCATAAGACCGTCAACGCTTAGTACGAATGGGTTATGCTCCACGCGTGGCGAGGACTAATCCACGGTCTTTAATAGTTGTAGATCCACCTCATTCAATATCATACATCTTATCTAGGTTGGCAACACCTCACATAAACACATCACGATCACTCCCCACAGCACGTAGGGACAGGGGGGGAAGGCAGGGAAAAACCAGTAGTTAAGATAACCACCGCAGTCGTCCGCACAGCGAGTTCAAGTGAGCACGGAAACTGCGAATAGCTGTAGTACGGAAGACAATCAGATAAGTAGTTAGCCTAAAATTTTTATAGTTTAACCATAGTTTACAACCATATAATCTCTCTAAAGTACAATCTCCGGATAGCCATCACCATTTAGCATTTCACCTAACATATATACTGCATTTAGCATACACTGACAGTTGCAGTACCAATACTGCAACTAAATAATTGTACATATTGTAAATATTTTCACCTGTATTTCAAACATAGATTTTATAGCCTAAGTGTATTGGATCTGATGATGATCGCTTGACGATCGAAACTGGTCATCCTAGTGTTTTATTAATCTCATGTAATTTATTTCAGGATTAGGGCATAACCCATCTCTTTTGGGTACATTCGTGTTGACCGACTGAAAATCACTAAACTCTTGTTTACTAAGGCAACACTGAAAATATGGCTTCAAACACCACAATGTTCACGGCTAGTCAGGCAAATCGTGAAGCCAAGAAATTCAAATCACTCAGGCTTAAACTCATGAATTTAGACAAGTCAATTTGGTTCAACAAAAAATGTATAGAACTAAACCTCACCCCTAAATACGTACCAATTAAAACCGTACCGAACACACCAGCCTCGATCATTTCAACTAAACAAGCCAAAGCGCTTTGGATAAAAAACGAATTAAGATTTGCATACATAAGAAAGCAAAAAATTAACCAACAATTATACGACATTCAATTGCAACTAAGTAATTTCTGGCACGCAGCCCAATGGGACAGCTTCACCGAACACCTACATGACACCATCAAAATCAGAGCAACGAGGAAGCATGAAACGCTAGAAAATAAATTAAGAAAACTAGGAGAAACACAGAACCATCAATCTAACGAACAACACACGAATAACAATGAATTCAATTTCCACAGCAGAGTAAACAACAGAACGAACGTAACCTTTTCTCAAGGTGAAATGAATATGTTAGACAAAGGTTTGAAATACAACTGCACAGACGCACACACGAACCACAATATAAAACAGTTAATCACAGATATTGAGATAGCCAGTCACAAGCTCCCAGCAGAAGACAGGGAATTAACCAAAAATCTCGCCACCAACGAAGCCAAAAAAATCCTCAAACGAGAGGGCGATAGCAATAACATTCAAAACAACAAACAAATCAAAGAAATAAAGTCGTTGAAACAAAAAATAAAAGAACATGACTTAATCATCACAAAAGCAGATAAGGGAAACACTACAGTAATTTTGAATAAAACAGAATACATTGAAAAAACAGTCGAATTCCTAAACAACAACGAAATCAAGGAATTAACAAAAGACCCCACCAACAAATTCCAAAAACAAATAAAAAGTGCGCTAAAAGAAACAGAATACATACTGACCAAAGCTGAAAAATCAAAACTAATAAACATGAACCCGAAAATACCGTCATTGAGGGGACAACCAAAAATACACAAAAAGGAATGCCCAATGAGACCAATAGTCAATTGTAGGAATGCCCCTAATTACAAAATCAGCAAAGAGTTACTAAAAATCTTAAAATGCCGTCTTTCCAACGACAAAAACAACTCTGTAAAGAACACAACAGAACTAGTAACAGCATTGAACACCCTACAAATGAAACCTAGCTTCAGGCTAGTATCCTTCGACGTAACTAACATGTACACCAATATTCCGATTATTGAAGCAATCAACACTATCGAAAACAACTTAAAATCCAACAATTCGGTAAAAGAAATTGAAGAGATTGTGAGATTACTGAGGGTCGTTCTCACCCAAAACGTGTTTCAATTCGACAATAAAATATACACACAGAGAGAAGGCCTAGCAATGGGATCGCCACTAAGTGGGTTAATCGCTGACATCTTCATCAATGCACTAGAAAATGCGTTCTTAGAAAAGACTTCAACAAAGGGAATAGTAATATGGAAAAGATACGTAGATGATGTAATTTGCATCTACGATACTGAACTAACAAGCGAAGAAACAATTCTCCAATCCATTAATAGCCTTCACCATTCTATCAAATTCACTAAGGAATCCGAAATAGACCGGAAAATAAATTATCTCGATATAACTATTGAACGTAAAGACAACGACCTTTCATATTCCATATTCCGGAAAGCAACACAAACCTCGCATGCAATCGACAATCAGTCTAATCACCCCAGTACGCACAAACTAGCGGGTTTCAATTCAATGGTGCACAGGGCTTTAAACATACCCATGTCAAAAGACAACTATAATAAGGAAATAAGAACTATTATGCAAATAGCAAAGGAAAACAACTTCTCGCCAAGCAAAATAAATCAAATTATAGCCAAACATAAAAATAAAGATAAAACGATTCCCAAACCGGACAGTAATGAGAAAAAATTTGCGCGTTTCAACTATGTGAATGCGAATACATATAAAATCACTAACCTATTCAAAAAGCAAGGCATAAAGATAGCTTTCACGACGAAAAACACAACCGCTAGGCACCTCCTAAATAGTAATCTAAATAAACGTGACCCGTATTCAAGGTCAGGGGTATATTCTATAACGTGCCAAGACACCGATTGTCAAGCTAATTACATCGGGCAGAGTGGAAGGCGAGTAGACACACGTTATAATGAACATAGAAATGCGATAAGATACGGAACACATTCAGCCGTGTGCGAACATATGTGTGACGCAGGGCATAGCTTTACCAACATAGAGTCGGACCTTAAAATAATCCATCACGAATCGAAAGGCAGAGCTCTTGACATAAAGGAAGCAATCGAGATACACCTAGCCAAACGAAACAATCCCAACAATCTAAATGAGCACACGTTCATGGAGAGCTCACCCCTCTTCACGCTACTAAAAAACACACCCTGTCGGAAACAAAACACAATTTAGCGACACAGCCAAGCTAGATAAAAAAAAAGGGGGGGGAAATTAGGGGTTTTTTAATAGGTAAATGTTATCTGGATCAGGTGTACGATGTACCTTTCTTCTGCAATAAACCAAGGCCCATATTAGAGGCAGTATTAAAGGTGCCGGGACGTCCTCATAAGACCGTCAACGCTTAGTACGAATGGGTTATGCTCCACGCGTGGCGAGGACTAATCCACGGTCTTTAATAGTTGTAGATCCACCTCATTCAATAACATACATCTTATCTAGGTTGGCAACACCTCACATAAACACATCACGATCACTCCCCACAGCACGTAGGGACAGGGGGGGAAGGCAGGGAAAAACCAGTCGTTAAGATAACCACCGCAGTCGTCCGCACAGCGAGTTCAAGTGAGCACGGAAACTGCGAATAGCTGTAGTACGGAAGACAATCAGATAAGTAGTTAGCCTAAAATTTTTATAGTTTAACCATAGTTTACAACCATATAATCTCTCTAAAGTACAATCTCCGGATAGCCATCACCATTTAGCATTTCACCTAACATATATACTGCATTTAGCATACACTGACAGTTGCAGTACCAATACTGCAACTAAATAATTGTACATATTGTAAATATTTTCACCTGTATTTCAAACATAGATTTTATAGCCTAAGTGTATTGGATCTGATGATGATCGCTTGACGATCGAAACTGGTCATCCTAGTGTTTTATTAATCTCATGTAATTTATTTCAGGATTAGGGCATAACCCATCTCTTTTGGGTACATTCGTGTTGACCGACTGAAAATCACTAAACTCTTGTTTACTAAGGCAACACTGAAAATATGGCTTCAAACACCACAATGTTCACGGCTAGTCAGGCAAATCGTGAAGCCAAGAAATTCAAATCACTCAGGCTTAAACTCATGAATTTAGACAAGTCAATTTGGTTCAACAAAAAATGTATAGAACTAAACCTCACCCCTAAATACGTACCAATTAAAACCGTACCGAACACACCAGCCTCGATCATTTCAACTAAACAAGCCAAAGCGCTTTGGATAAAAAACGAATTAAGATTTGCATACATAAGAAAGCAAAAAATTAACCAACAATTATACGACATTCAATTGCAACTAAGTAATTTCTGGCACGCAGCCCAATGGGACAGCTTCACCGAACACCTACATGACACCATCAAAATCAGAGCAACGAGGAAGCATGAAACGCTAGAAAATAAATTAAGAAAACTAGGAGAAACACAGAACCATCAATCTAACGAACAACACACGAATAACAATGAATTCAATTTCCACAGCAGAGTAAACAACAGAACGAACGTAACCTTTTCTCAAGGTGAAATGAATATGTTAGACAAAGGTTTGAAATACAACTGCACAGACGCACACACGAACCACAATATAAAACAGTTAATCACAGATATTGAGATAGCCAGTCACAAGCTCCCAGCAGAAGACAGGGAATTAACCAAAAATCTCGCCACCAACGAAGCCAAAAAAATCCTCAAACGAGAGGGCGATAGCAATAACATTCAAAACAACAAACAAATCAAAGAAATAAAGTCGTTGAAACAAAAAATAAAAGAACATGACTTAATCATCACAAAAGCAGATAAGGGAAACACTACAGTAATTTTGAATAAAACAGAATACATTGAAAAAACAGTCGAATTCCTAAACAACAACGAAATCAAGGAATTAACAAAAGACCCCACCAACAAATTCCAAAAACAAATAAAAAGTGCGCTAAAAGAAACAGAATACATACTGACCAAAGCTGAAAAATCAAAACTAATAAACATGAACCCGAAAATACCGTCATTGAGGGGACAACCAAAAATACACAAAAAGGAATGCCCAATGAGACCAATAGTCAATTGTAGGAATGCCCCTAATTACAAAATCAGCAAAGAGTTACTAAAAATCTTAAAATGCCGTCTTTCCAACGACAAAAACAACTCTGTAAAGAACACAACAGAACTAGTAACAGCATTGAACACCCTACAAATGAAACCTAGCTTCAGGCTAGTATCCTTCGACGTAACTAACATGTACACCAATATTCCGATTATTGAAGCAATCAACACTATCGAAAACAACTTAAAATCCAACAATTCGGTAAAAGAAATTGAAGAGATTGTGAGATTACTGAGGGTCGTTCTCACCCAAAACGTGTTTCAATTCGACAATAAAATATACACACAGAGAGAAGGCCTAGCAATGGGATCGCCACTAAGTGGGTTAATCGCTGACATCTTCATCAATGCACTAGAAAATGCGTTCTTAGAAAAGACTTCAACAAAGGGAATAGTAATATGGAAAAGATACGTAGATGATGTAATTTGCATCTACGATACTGAACTAACAAGCGAAGAAACAATTCTCCAATCCATTAATAGCCTTCACCATTCTATCAAATTCACTAAGGAATCCGAAATAGACCGGAAAATAAATTATCTCGATATAACTATTGAACGTAAAGACAACGACCTTTCATATTCCATATTCCGGAAAGCAACACAAACCTCGCATGCAATCGACAATCAGTCTAATCACCCCAGTACGCACAAACTAGCGGGTTTCAATTCAATGGTGCACAGGGCTTTAAACATACCCATGTCAAAAGACAACTATAATAAGGAAATAAGAACTATTATGCAAATAGCAAAGGAAAACAACTTCTCGCCAAGCAAAATAAATCAAATTATAGCCAAACATAAAAATAAAGATAAAACGATTCCCAAACCGGACAGTAATGAGAAAAAATTTGCGCGTTTCAACTATGTGAATGCGAATACATATAAAATCACTAACCTATTCAAAAAGCAAGGCATAAAGATAGCTTTCACGACGAAAAACACAACCGCTAGGCACCTCCTAAATAGTAATCTAAATAAACGTGACCCGTATTCAAGGTCAGGGGTATATTCTATAACGTGCCAAGACACCGATTGTCAAGCTAATTACATCGGGCAGAGTGGAAGGCGAGTAGACACACGTTATAATGAACATAGAAATGCGATAAGATACGGAACACATTCAGCCGTGTGCGAACATATGTGTGACGCAGGGCATAGCTTTACCAACATAGAGTCGGACCTTAAAATAATCCATCACGAATCGAAAGGCAGAGCTCTTGACATAAAGGAAGCAATCGAGATACACCTAGCCAAACGAAACAATCCCAACAATCTAAATGAGCACACGTTCATGGAGAGCTCACCCCTCTTCACGCTACTAAAAAACACACCCTGTCGGAAACAAAACACAATTTAGCGACACAGCCAAGCTAGATAAAAAAAAAAAAAAAAAAGGGGGGGAAATTAGGGGTTTTTTAATAGGTAAATGTTATCTGGATCAGGTGTACGATGTACCTTTCTTCTGCAATAAACCAAGGCCCATATTAGAGGCAGTATTAAAGGTGCCGGGACGTCCTCATAAGACCGTCAACGCTTAGTACGAATGGGTTATGCTCCACGCGTGGCGAGGACTAATCCACGGTCTTTAATAGTTGTAGATCCACCTCATTCAATAACATACATCTTATCTAGGTTGGCAACACCTCACATAAACACATCACGATCACTCCCCACAGCACGTAGGGACAGGGGGGGAAGGCAGGGAAAAACCAGTCGTTAAGATAACCACCGCAGTCGTCCGCACAGCGAGTTCAAGTGAGCACGGAAACTGCGAATAGCTGTAGTACGGAAGACAATCAGATAAGTAGTTAGCCTAAAATTTTTATAGTTTAACCATAGTTTACAACCATATAATCTCTCTAAAGTACAATCTCCGGATAGCCATCACCATTTAGCATTTCACCTAACATATATACTGCATTTAGCATACACTGACAGTTGCAGTACCAATACTGCAACTAAATAATTGTACATATTGTAAATATTTTCACCTGTATTTCAAACATAGATTTTATAGCCTAAGTGTATTGGATCTGATGATGATCGCTTGACGATCGAAACTGGTCATCCTAGTGTTTTATTAATCTCATGTAATTTATTTCAGGATTAGGGCATAACCCATCTCTTTTGGGTACATTCGTGTTGACCGACTGAAAATCACTAAACTCTTGTTTACTAAGGCAACACTGAAAATATGGCTTCAAACACCACAATGTTATATTATTTATTTTAGAAATACATTAAACCACACGTTTATCCGGTTGATAATTACTCAAATCAGGTTAATATAATCGACCAATGAAGGTTAGTTATATTTAAGCTTATATTCAGGTTTAATAAGTTTTAATAATTATTATTTGTGACGGTAACCTCCATTCAAAATCGTTATCTCAAATTATTTAACACTCTTGTTAATTTTAACAGTAATTTCACATGATTAATTTTCAAAGGACCTGGACAATAAACTCAGCGGAAAAATACTTCGCTTCAAACGCACAAATTGCATAAAATAGGCCCAGAATTCATCATATATTTCAATATATATATGGCATAAAAATCTTCCACAATTCATACAAAAACCTCCACTTACAAATTCTTCAACAACATTAATATTACTGTGGGAATCTCCTTCACTTATTCAAGGGCATTATTCATCAGCGACTTTTACATGTCCACTGAACTAACGATTATACATCCATAGTTCCACTTTAAAAATTCTTATATTCATTAATTGTTTCAAAACTGTTATTTATTTAACCTTCGTGGGTTTCATTCATGAATCAATATGAAGTAAAAATTTGCCAATCACAAATAAATTTAATAGCAAATACGATTATACACGCCTCTCTGGTCTATCAAAATCGAGATTAATATCTCCTAAGTATCGTAGTATAAAAATACTATCTTCAAACAAAGTTCATCTAAACTGCAAAATAGTCGAATAGAATACAATTAGACTGTGGAATGCAAACATTATTGTTCCAATCTAGAATTGAGAAAACTCCTATCAAATGTTCATTACTATAGTGTATTCAATAAATCGTAATCAAAGTTCATATTTCATAAAATTGTCTGTAATGCAATGGTAATTTCAGAACTGACGATAAATGTCTATGTTGCAATCATGTTCATAAAACGACTAGTATTTCCAAGATCGTCGATACAGAAATAGATTTTAACGCTCTAAAATATTTTAATTATTCTTCTTTCTTGAGGATGACAGAAAATTGGTCAAAGTAATTTACTGAAAAGAATTACTTTAATAAAATGACACGCTGTCTGAATTCAAATCTGCCATAGAAAATCGTTAACTTTACAGTCAAATCGTGACTACAAAAATATGCAAATTACTGAAAGAATATAAATTATCAGTCTCAACTGATCCAAAATTATTTAAATCTGCCACTGACATGACAATGTCTTAATAAATCGTAGAAAAAGGCATAACTCATCGAAGTGTACTGAGTACAGAATTATCAAGCAAGAATATGGGGCAAAATATAGGACAGAAAATATGAGAAAAATTGTTGCTCAGACATCGCTAAATGACTCAAATAAAACAAGAAACGTTCACGACTACCTTATCTGTTGATTGAAGTTCTAGAGGAAAATCTTCCAAAGAAGACTGGTGATGGTTCCATTTCACCAAAAAGATGTGCTCCGACCTCGAACCTGGAACCAGCGCCCTCGGAGAATAGAACTGCTTCCTCCTCCGGAAATTGCACTGCTCCGTGTATACGATAGACATCCTTCTGGCAAAACTCTTCTTTGTGAGCCGGGTCTACCCTGGCCTCTCTTGATAGTTCCCTGAAGTTCTGGTAGAAATACGCCATGAAGTTTATTGCAGTTATTTCCGCAGAAATATTCATATTTGTGGAGTATGAATATGTTTCCACTGCCATTTGAAATAATTCAGCGTTGGACAACGAGGCATGAGTGTAGTTGGATATTCACTACATGCTCGCTTTTGTAGAAAGACGATTAGCGAAGTTCCATGCTGTTATTTCACTCCATTGATATATGTCCCAATTGCATTAAAGTCCTTAGCCTTCCATCTCCATTTCCGTTATAATAGTTGAAAGAACTGCCATATTATACTGTTCCATGTTAGAATGCAGCGTTGTATCACCAAAAGCAATATGTAGTAGCACGGTTGCAATACGTGTCAGCCGTAGCGTAGAATGTGATATGATAAAAGTGCTTCTCAGGTGGCGAGAAAATCACTTTTGTCTGCCGTCTTAAAATGCCAATATCGTTCGAATTATAATCTTGAAAATGTTCAACCTTTCCACACACTTTAATAAAGTACTGCACAATCGAATTAGCTTAAAGGCATTAGTCAACTCTTGATATATTATCTTGTAGACTTGAAAATGTGTGCGTTTCAACTTCGCCTAGTTTCAAACACCGTAAAATGGAACTGCGGCACGCTCGAAGCTCGTTCGATGCGGTGGGCTATACCACACGTGCTAAAGACGAATTGTTTCACTTATTCACTCGAAAACGACTATAACATCAGAAATATATATGCGGTATGAGATATATCTGCGATATGAGAGCTCCTCTCTGCTGTGCAAGACCTTTTATCAACTTCTTAAGGGGCGTATCCATCCCTTCCATAGCTTGTTTCTCCGTCATCGCTAGAAGTTCTAACTTTGGCAATACTTGACGGATTTTCAAATTTCAAAAACTCAAAAATAATTTCTTCAAAATTCCAAATCAATGCCATAATTGAAAATAGTTTTCCACAATTCTGCATTCCAAAAGTAATTAAATATGATAGTTTCAGTAATCTCCGTCTCCCTCCTAACTATCGTTCATTGGTTTGAGCCTTTCCTCCAATCGCGTAACTTCTTCCTCAGCACAATTCCATGTTTCCCTGCGACTGCGTCGTAAATCTCAGATCTTTCTCGAACAAAATCATGACGTCACCAAGAATCTCAGTTCAACCAGCCTACTTGCGTGAAGTCTGCGTCATCCGTGCTTACGTCATGAATATCCGCGTCACAACTATGACAGCCATAACTTTCTTCACATTTTCCAATACAACCACCGTGGTCTCAATATAATTCAATTTACGGGGGCAGTACATGTTTCGGAAACTTGATATGTTTCCTTCTTCAGCCCATATGTTGGTGTGAAACATCATATGACATCGAAATCCTAACCAAAAATAAAAATACAGTTCGTACTTTTTCTCTTGTTCTTCATTTGTTGAGCCTGTGTCATTAGACATATTATTGTCAACCATGGAATAAGCACTTATTATTTGAAGTGATGAATGAGTTACATAGAAACGTTAAATATTTATTCCTTGTAAGGATGATTGGGTGTGGTGTCAAGAAATGTTGATCAATTCAGGATATATGTAGGAATTAATCTATTACGGCGGGGGTTAAGGAGGCAGTTTTCTTATTTTTGTTATTTAAATGATCTGCTCATGTATCAAATAATAGGTTAGTCTCAAAGTTAATCTCGTTCAGATTATTGCATTCATTAGATCTCTGATAAGTGTTGATATGAATATTTTCCAAAACATTCATATAGCTGCCTTTCGATGCGTAATGCAAAATTTTGACATCATTATTTATGTCCGTGAACTTATGTCCCGTTTCTTCCATATGTACCGCCATGGCTGAGAACTTCCTGTGCTTTATGGCCGAAACATGCTCAGTATAACGAGTGCGTATGCTCCTACCTGTTTGTCCCGCGTAGTTTGATTTGCAAAAATTACATCTGAGCTCATAAATTCCCGATTTTAAATGTTTATCAATACTGTTAACTTTATTTGTGTTGAAAAATTTGTTGAAGTTTGAATTATTTGCTTTAAAGGCGATGCTCATATTGTGTTTCTTGAGGATATTGGTTACTGTGTACACACTTCGATCCACGTAGGTGAAGGTAGCAAAAGTCTTCTTAGATGTGTCATCTCTAAGTAATTTAGTTAAGGGTCTATTTTTTAACTTGTAAATTAATCTGCTGACATAATTGTGGTTATAACCATTGAGTTTAGCTATTTGATATATAATATCAATTTCTTGCTTCCGTTCATGATCAGAGGAAGGGATACGTAACGCTCTATTAATAAGGCTTATGAATGTTGCATTCTTATGGCCGCCTGTGTGGTTAGAATCCTGCCGTATAACTGTACTCGTTTGCGTTGGTTTTCTGTATACTTTATAATGCATACGATTGTCTTTTCTAATCACAGTTACATCCAGGAAATTAATTTTGTTGTCTACTTCTGATTCTAAAGTGAATTTAATATTTATGTCTATTTTGTTCAGATTATCTAATATTTGTTCAATCGCTTCAACTTGGTTATTGGCTGAAGAAGGAAACATATCAAGTTTCCGAAACATGTACCTATAGTATTTTTAGTAAAGTAAAGTATTGATTTGGCGAGTGTAAATTGTGTTATACATCTTGTAAACATGGTCAATACGGAACCTGGAACGAGTGCGGTTTATAAGAATGACCTCCACAGCCGAGAAAAGGACAAAGCACGCTTTTTAAAGGCCGCCATAGGTGTATCTCGATATCTCGATGCTTATTTCCATTCATACTTAAGATATGGGGTCATATTTTGGGGTATGTCACCAGATGTACTAAGCACGTTTAGGATACAAAAGAGGGCGATTAGAATTATGGCAAATGTAAACACTAGAGAATCATGCAGACCTCTGTTTAAAGAGTTAAACATTCTCCCACTGCCCTGCATTCATATCTTTGAAATTATTATGTTTTTAAAAAGAATTTAATGAATAAAGACGTTTTTTTAACAAACAATGATGTTCATAGGCATAACACAAGACAAAATCAAAACATTCATATTTCACACACGCACACACACAAGCATATATCAAAAAGGAACTTTTCACACAGGAGTTTAATTATACAATAAACTACCCCAGTATATAAAATTTGCCCAAAAATAAAAAACTTTGAAAAAATGTTGAAAGCTTATCTGCAGTGTCATTGTTTTTACTCTGTAGTTGAATATCTTAGTGTATAGAAACGATGAAATCTATAATTATATTTTACTTTTCTATTTTAATTGTAATACCTAGCTGTAAGTTGTTGTATTTAAAGAATTAAGTTTTCATATTGTAATAATAGGATAAGGTGTAAATAGTTGTCCAATAAGATTTTATCTCTTAAGACCTGTTTGTATAATAAGTTATAAATATCTATTGTATTAGTAATATATACCTGTAAGTTATTTTATTTTATAGATGTAATTACTGACGTGTCCTATACCAAAAATGTATTGTGTACATGTAACTGATCAAATGGATTAATAAAAATCTAATCTAATCTAATCTAATCTAATCTATACACGCTCAAGACGTGTATACGAACTGGCTGGTTGAGACACTAATACTCACCTTATCCTTGCCCTTTACGGTTAACTGGAAGAAGCTACTGCAAGAAAGAGAAACAAAAAGAAAGGAAATCTGGCTCTAGTTTTACTCTTGGTTATTTGAACTCCTATTATTTTGAATTCTCGGTAAATTGAACATATTCTCTCGTCCCTTGAGTTTCAAACTATCGAGAGTTGACAGTATATTGAGAAATGTGTGTTCTTTTTGTAATCCAGAATCTTTAATATAGCCATCCCTAGGGTTCATAATATCAATTTACATAATAATTCGATGTGTACATTTTTTTGGGCGGTCTACCGGACTTTATTTATGGCTTCCTCTCGGGAGATTCACAATATACCAGATTCGTAGTTTCCTCGTGCGAGGATTTTGCCGTTTTTAATGAAAATGATTTTCAGTTATTTTTTCTGGCTTGATTTTTAGTTTTCCACAGAAACCCTCTGCAGAGCGGCGTTAGACTTTCATTATAAAGAACCTATATTTAGTGTTCTCACGAGTAAATAAATTTTGCCATTTCTGTAAAAATTCGTGTTTTTATATAGAGTTAAATTTTATCACTATAGGGGTGATTTTTTTCGACTTCTAGAGTCTCGGCAATTTTGTGGACGATTTCGTCCAGGCACTCGTCTTTCGCGTGCGGCACTTTGGCACTTCACATATTCCAATGTACTGTTGCCTATCGTTCTGTTCCAATGTGTGCACGTTCTCATTTAAATCTGATATCATTTTGTCTTGTAGCCTTTTTCGTCTTTTAGGGTTTTTATTTCTGTTGTTAGTGATTTCAGAAGAGTAATATAATTGAGCTTCCTCAATCAGCTCATCATATTTTCCACAATGAAATCGACACTCTTAACACTTTCACTCACTTGGTTTTTCAGTTCACTAATCTCTTTATTTAACTCTAAAAACATACCTCTGATGTTCGATGCGAGCATTTGATTTTCGGTGTCCGGAATTAAAGGTGGTGTCACCGTGTCATCGATATCACACATACGTTTGCAGTCGTTATCGTTTATGATAATTACGAATGAGAGCTTCAAAATGAGGCCACGCTTACTGCTGTACCGTACGTTCATCCAGGGCTGAGATAAAGTTATGTTAGGAAAAGTATAAGAACTTCTTATTGAGTGGTTGAAAAAAAAATTAAAACTTGAGATTTGCAGTACTAATACTTGTGCCTATAACATATGAAAATGTCATTATCCTCAGACAAGTAGTTTTCCATGTATATAGTTTTAAGTGAGCGGTTCCTAGAAAAGAAGCCAAAATCCCGGACAATTTTTCATACAACCACAAATAAAAAATAATTATTAAACTGGAGGATATTTGGCTTATATAATCTAACGCAGAATTAAACAAGGAAGATATTGATATAACTCATCTTTCAATAGGTGTGTTAATTTGTTTGTAATTAAGGCCTAAACTCGGGTATCCATAATAAAAAATCCGATACCGATAGTAGTCTCGGTAGCAGCCGCGGCGGTCAATGCCCCGCTGGTACACGTCTGCTTCCTCCAGGCGATCCAATAATAATATTGTTATATCGTGGGTTTATTTAAAACTAGTTGATACTCAACGATTCGCAAGGTGGACTAACTTGAGCGGTCCAGAGCGGAACTAGCGCGGAACTGACGTCTACAGTTTGCGGGTGCATATATACATAGCATATGGAAGGTTCCAGATTAGAATGTTCTGGGCATAGCAACTAGAATGTTCATGTTATCTCAAGTAAATACACAACATTTCCTCCCTCTTTTAAATCGATGAATTAGGGAACTTAATCAAGAGAGAATCTCAACGGTGGTCGGCACTGTCGAGTACTTCTGCGGGGAATAACAGGGGTTTGCAAAATAGGCGGTGCCCTGTCTACAGGTGTAGCTGGTGTTGCTGGTGGTGTTTGGGCTGTTGTTAGTGTCTCGGTGATGCGAACTCGTCTCAGGCTCGGTTGCTCTATGACTGGTTCTTGATCGTTGGTTGACTCTCGATCGCTGGCTGATTCTTGATCGTTGTCCAAGTTGGTTTTGCCTTTGTTGGTGCCAGCAAACGATCTGATCTGATCAATGTGGCGGTTGAATCGTTTTCCCTGGTAGTTGATCTCGTAATGAAGGTCACTAGTGCGTTTCACAATTGTTCCAGGGAGCCACTTGTCCAGCTTGATATTGCCAGACAGGAAGTAGACTTTCTGTCCAGGTTCCAGAATGCGGAATGTTGAGCTCATTTCAGCTCATTGTTTTTCTGTAACCTTCGTGTGGACATCATCAAGTCTTGTCAAGTTGAGTCTCGTGCGGAGATCTCGTCCCAAGTAAAGCTGGGCTGGATATTGGCCAGTGGTGGAGTGTGGAGCCTTGCGGAATTGACGGAGGAACTCGTGCAGGTTGGCGCGGAGCGTTCCCTTAGTTGTCTTCATCGCATAGAGGGCGTCCTTCACCGTTTGAACATAACTTTCAGCTTGGCCATTGGTTGAGGGATGGTATGGCACTGACAACTTGTGATATTTCACACCAATGATTCTTAGGAAGGTCTTGAACTCGTCTGAGACGAATTGTCGACCATTGTCCGAGACGACAGTGACTGGCACGCCATAGGCCGTGATCAGGTCATCCATGATGGCAATTGTTACGGCTGATGTTGTTGATGTTATGGGTTTGACCTCGAGCCACTTGCTGTATGCGTCGACAATAATCAGCAGCATGGTGTCAGCCACTGGGCCCGCGTAGTCAATGTGGATCCGTTCCCACGGTGTCTTCGGGTATTCCCAGTGGTGATCTCGGAACTTGGGTGGCGCATGCGCATGAACTGCACACACGGCGCAAGCCTTGGTGAGAGACTCAATGTCGTTGTCGATTCCAGGCCAGAACACAAAGGAACGTGCCATGCCTTTCATCTTGACTATCCCCAGGTGAGCCATGTGCAGGTCGTTGAGGATAGCGTCTCACAGTGAAGGAGGGACAACAACTCGATGCTCGAACATCAGGCAGTTTGCGGCGAGAGTGTACTTCGCTTCTGGTGCCATGTAATGCTGGCGGGTGAGGTCTTGCCCAGATGTGGATCTTTCCTGGTCTCGCGTGTGATTGCTTCTGCCCTAACTGGTAGCTGTTGGATCTGATGGACTGCAAAAAAGTCAAAATCATCATAACTGTCCGTCTCTTCCTCCTGTGGAGAAAAGTTTCTGATGAGGTTAACTATTGTTGGTAGGTGAGCTCGGGAGCAGTAGTCAGCGTTGGCGTTGGCTTTGGATGTCTTGATGATGACGTCGTAGTCGAAGTGTGCTAGGTAGTCGGCATTATTGGCGATGCGACTGATGCACAGGACCGGTAAAGACTTCTCGGGGTGCAGGATCTGTGTGAGAGGCTTGTGATCGGTGATGAGAGTAAAGTGGCGAACATACAGAAAATTAAAAGACTTCTGTACAGCCCACACAATGGCCAGTGCTTCCTTATCGATCTGAGGGTACCTTTGTCCCGTTGCTGTCATCGTTTGACTGGCGTAAGCGATTGGACGTTCTTGCCCGTTGCTGAGCCGGCGTGACAGTACTGCACCCAGGCCGGTCTTGCTGGCGTCCCTGGCCAACCGGAGTGGTAACGCTGGGTCATACTGAATGAGTACCTGGGGCGAGGTTAGGGCGTTCTTGATGTCTTTGTTTGCCCTGTCGCCTTCTGGTGTCCAGATGGGAGGATCCTTGAGCAGCATGTCTCTGAATGGTCTGTCTCTGGTGGACAAATCGGGGATGAACGAACTGTTGCTTTACCAAGGAACAGTCGGAGTTCTTCTGGTGTAGTCGGTTTCGGTGCATCACGTACAGATAGGATGTGTGCATCAGACTTGTGGATGCCTGACGCATCGATTTTGTGGCCAAGGGCTTTCAGGGATATTTTAGCGAAAACGCATTTGGCTCGGTTGAGCTTGAGGTTGTGTTGCCGAAACCGTTTCAGAGTGGTGCTGAGAGCCTGCATCAGATTTTCAAAGCTATCAGCAAAAATTATACTGTCATCGAGAAAACTTACGACGTTTGGGAGACCATGCAGGACTGTGTCCATTCGCCACTGCCAGATAGCGGGGATGTTAACTGCACCATATACTGCTCGCGTTGGGCGAATCAGACCATGAGTTGGCGTGTTAAGCGTGAGAGCATGGCTGAACTCAGCGTCGACCTCGAGATGAGTGTACGCGTTGGTGATATCCAGGTGGCAGAAGAGAGTGGTGCCGTGCATTCGGTTGAACGGATGTTCCACCTTGGGAATCGGATGTTCATCGATGCTGATTCGCGGTTAAGTGTAGGCTTGTAGTTGCCTGTGATCCGCAGTTTGCCGTTCTTCTTGGCGACGACGTGCGTTGTCGATGCCCACTCAGAGTAATCCACTCTTTTGTAGAAGCCAGATGCAATTTTCTTGTCGATTTCCTTGGCGTAGGCATCGCGGAGGGCAACTGGTACGTCTCGAGCTCGGGTGAAAACAGGTGTGGCACCAGCCTTCAAGTGTATCTTCGCTGGGGGACCTGAGACCTTCCCGGGGGTGTCGCTGAACACATCCTGGTAGCGAGATAGAATGTTGGCGAGCTGCTTCTGTTGTTCCAAGGTCAGAGCCTGCTTGTCTGAGATCTTGTGGACTGGGTCGGATTTTCTGAAGAGGTGACCAAAGTAGATCTCTCGTACAAACTCCGAAATCCACTCTCGGCCAAGGAGAGATTCGACTTCATCGTCAACCACGTAGAGATTCAAGTTCCTAGTTGTGGTTCCGACGGTGGTACACACTGACGTTTTGCCAATACATTTGATAGGATGACCGGTGTAACTGACGAAGTTACGATCATTTTTCTGCAACAAAAACCTGGTTTGAGCATACTTAGCTTTGATTTGCTCATGGTTGAGCAGGGGGCGCCGGTGTCGAGTTCCATGTTGACGGTGGTTCCCTCTATGTTGACATCAACCAGTGGCTTAGGTGCTGCGTTGACCGATCCGATTACCTCGACTTTGCTCAAGTACTCCACGACATCGAGGTTCTCTGCTGGAAACTCTTCTTCAGTCACATGGTTTGTTGTACGATGTTTCCTCGATTTTGATCTGCAAACTTTTCCGATGTGTCCTTTCTTGCCACACTTCAGGCACTCGGCGTGTAGGAAACTGCACTGACTGCGAGGGTGGGCTTCACCGCACACTGCACATGTTGATTGGTTGTCCTGGGTTGCACTTCGGTTTGCCTGGTGTGGCCCTTGGTGCTGCCTGGTTAGGTTGTAAGACCCTTGACTTCGATGAGCTGACTTGCTGCGTGGCGGCTGCTGGCTGCTGTTCTTCCTGGACAGAGGCTTCTCGTATCCAATCCGATTGGTTGATTCAAAATAAGCGGAAGCTGTTTTGACCTCGTCGGTGGTGATGCGAGTAGCTTCGAGTGCGTGCGCGATTTCATATGCTGCGGTGAATTTCTCTGGTTGTTTTGCAATAATCTCGACGCACATTTCTCGTGATTCCAATCCTGCGATCATTTGTTCAATTAACATGCGATCAAGAAATGTTCCATACTCACAAATTGTTGCAGCCTGCCGCAGTCTTAAGGTGAAGCTAGCGAGGGTTTCTCCTTGCTTCTGCATTACACTCCGAAATTTGATGCTCTCAGCAAACTTGTTGCGTGTGGCGTCGAAGTGGCCTTTCAGCTTAGATTGAATCTCGTTGTATGACAGAGTTTCCGGATCATTAGGAGTCACAAGGACCTTCAGGGCATCATTGAGTTCAGATCCCGTGCAAAGTGTGCGTGCTGATCCGCGGGTATCTTGCTCAGATTGAGCGCCCAGGTAAAGCGAATGAAATAGTCGGCTACAGTCGTCCCGTAGGTAGCACGGTACGGTTGCATTGTGAACTTTGGCGGTCGAGGCTCTGATGGCGTTGTTGACCCTATTGTCTGTCGGATAGCGTCGGTGATCATTGCCGAGAATTGTTGGAGTTGCTCAGAGGTTAAGTCCGGCAAGGTGAAGATGAGTGGAGAACAGTATTTCTAACACGCACTTGCGATGAACTTAGTTCGGTGCACACACTTGCGTTGAGGTCAGAAAGTTCACTCGGTTTAGCATTTCCAACATGCACTGCAATGAACGTCGTTCGGTGCACACTTGCGTTGAGGTTAGAAAGTCACTCGGTTTCACATCGTTATTTATCTCACTTCTGGCACCACTGTTATATCGTGGGAGTTACAAGATAAATAACATACACTTGTTAAAAAAAAAAAAAGGTTTATTTGACACTAGTTGATACACAACGATACACATGGTCGACTAACTTGAGCGGGCCAGAACGGAACTAGCGTGGAACTGACGTCTAAAGTCTGCGATTGCATATATACATGGTATATGGAATGTTCCAGATTAGAATGTTCTGGGCATAGCAACTAGAATGTTCATGTTATCTCAAGTAAATACACAACAAATATTAATAATACGAACTACTCAGACTCAAAAAACAAACAAGTACCGTAAGCACCGTTGGCAGAGGAAATAAGAAAACTAAGGAGACTAAAATACTTGAGAAGTTTACCAGTGGTGTTCTCTTCCACAGGAGTTGTTCCAAAGGCGTTGGTAATGACTCAGGAGGAACTGCAAATTAAACACTTGGTTGCCAGAATGCTAGGCATTGCGGCTGAATACTTATCATATTGTTAGGTTATTTGAATCGTAGTAAGATTGACATGATACTCGATTTTGAAATCCGTATCATGTAAACTGAGTTGTACCATATTTATGAGAGAGATAACAATAATAATAATAATAAATAACAATTAAAATATACTATCCACATTTTGTTATCTGACCATTCCTCATTGAACAAATTTACTATGTCACATCACACCGTGAAATGAAGTTCAATTGTTTTTCTTTATGGGCTTCGAGCATACAATAGGATAGAGAGGGCGCCAGCTATGCTTCTACCGGACGACCGTGGGGCCAAAATAAGATCAGCTGATGTTGGGCAAAACAAGCATGTCTCCCATAAGAATAGCATTATGAAGTGACTTAAAATCCCGATTAAAGCGTATTCCTTGTGATTAACAGACTATTTCTGTTGAAGGTGGCGATAACTACAATTCCTTCTGAATATTGCTGTTCTTTTTTGTACGAAAAGTGTGAAGTATAATCGTTATATGCGATATTTTGGTGTGTTGACATATCAGTGTTGGAATGCATAGGTGACTTGTGTAGGGCCTACATGGTTAGGAAATTATAAAATGGTGAATAAAATACGTTTACGTATAATTCTTATCCGTAATAATTGTCTGACTTGGTTATATTTGTAATATTTTTACATATCTAAAATAATAAACTCTACAAAGCATTCTAGTACTAGCCTACTTTTTTAATAACATGTAGGCCCTATGCTTCTATTATGCTGGTTTTCCTTTATGCATCAAGAAAGTTTGCCGATAATCATCAATTAAAATTCATATTTATGGTCCATATATTAAGCAATTCAGGGTCTGAAGGGAAGCTGAAATAAGCGAATACGTTTAATTATGCGTACAAAGTGATATCCAGCACTGCATCTTAAAAGAAAACCAATGATATCCCCACTCCAAATATTTATCACCTACAGCAATAAATCTTACACATATCCTAATGTTATCCCCTTCCCTTCCATAATAAGTAAATTCATTTTTGGTGGCTAGGGACTTCCGGGTCATCAGCCCTGTGTACTGGAGTAGGCCTAAGTGTTGAACTTGTCTGATAACTTAAATTTCTGTGATGACTGCAGTAGTGTGTATAGCTGCATTGGTGGTTGTTAATTCATTTAAGGGGCTTGTGACATCTTGGACATCAGCACCGTGTAGTTGGGTGTGGGTTGAACTTGTCTGATAACCTGTATTGATGTGATGATTGTAGTAGTGTGTAACTTTATTAGGGACAGGGATGAGGTGGGTGCCTCGGGACTTGAACTAAGGTGCTATCCCGGCATTTGCCTGGGGGGAGTGAGGAAAATCCTGGGGGATAAACCACACTCGAGATAGCAGCAGTCAGCGCCGGGATTCGACCTGCGATATCCGAGCGTGCTGCATGATTTAACGAGCACGGCTACGCCGCTGGATGCCAACTGTATTGGGGAAATGTATGTAATCTAGTCTGTGTATTTTAGGCCATATATTTTAATTCATACCCGTGAAAAGATAGCCTGTTCCCTTTTTCAAACCTCTGACTGCAATTGTAAGCAGCGCAAGATATAACCATTTTCGTTATATAACTTCACATTCAGCCTCTTACATAAAGGAAAATGCGTATTTTACATATTCGTAATATATTATACTGCAAAAATGGGCTCGTATATCGATAATTATTAAGTATAATCTTTACTCTCGCGCTGACAACTTGGGCATAGGCGCCATTTTATACCAACATCAGCTGATCTTATTCTGGCCCCATGTTCCGCTGGCCAAGGCCTCTCTATCCTATTGTATGCTCGAAGTTTATGGGCATAAATAAATTATGAAAACACCATTCGAAAATTCAAGTCTGCTATAATTACAATTATGCGCGGGAAGTCATTAAGTCCTTTTATCTCCTTTCCAGTTCTATTATGATGTTGACAAAACAAATGAGCATCACCATGCCATGAACCATGAACTACAAGTGACTTTCGTGAACATATTTTCCAGATAAAACTTATATTCACGTATAAATTTCACAATATGTCAGGTGTCTTAAGTCATCCAAAACAATTCTGTTTTATTCAACAGATTAAAGGGTGATAGTCTTAGAATTTTATTTGTGAAACTTATAGGAAACAAGTGTTTTATTTTCGTTAGACTGACGTTTTGATCTGCAATTTCTTTTAATGGCTACTAAGGATATACATCTGAGATTCATCTGCGTACAGCCAAAACAGACAGAAGATTACTATTTTACTCATGTCTATATGTGGACCAAACATGTATTTTAGAGGTTACTGTGTTTTGGTAACATTTGTAACTGTCACACTTGCCTCTATTGCGGCAAAGGATAACGTGTCTGCGGTAAGTGATTTCATGAATGATGAAGTGAGCTATTGGAATTTATATTTTTTGAATTGGCGCGTTATAAATATGTGAAGAATGAGATTTAGCCTACCTTATGGGATATTATATTGGTGTCGGATGTTTTTCTATTTAAAATGGGGGTATATGATTGGGTAACACTTCGGGAGTGATGAACTAAGTAGAAAACTAGTTAAATTAGCCGAAATATCTTGTGTAATGAATAATAATAATGTAGGAGTGATGTGGTATTAGATGTTGTCTCCTCCGCTGACTATAACCCACCCACCTTCCCCAATTAATAACACGACTTATATAGTGAAATTTCAGTTGTGTCGTCCATTGTAGGCGTGGCTTATTTGACAAATAAGATATTGCCAACCCCAAGTATACGGTAAACACGGCCGTGTGTTGTTTGTTTTGAGTGGAGTGAGCGATGTGAGCGCGCTCGCTTATTTCTGTTTCTATAGGGACATCCTGAACTAGCTGCAACAGATAGCGCACAGGTACTATGTGGAATCATTTTGTTCTTTATTTCAAATAGCATTTAACAAAAACACACAATTGACTGTTACAAACTATTTAAAATGAAAATTTACTGTATTTTCAACTCGTCATTCTTCAAATTCGATGTGTATAGAATTCCAATGGAAGACAAATCAATTGAGTCCCACATAGAACAGTTACGCCATCTGGCGGGAAATTTTCGCATACGATATCCCTATTCTTTGGTGTTGCGATTGTTGATACTCGTATTCGAAAGGCAAAACCCTAATTCTATGTTATTAATGTTTTACATACAAAAACAAACCTAACCTGGGGCTTTCGCCCCAGACCCCCTTCCTTGTGGTACTAGCAGTAATTTTCGGCCAGGCAGTACCTAACCTAGTAGCGGACATAAATGCCAGTAGTGTCTAGCTCCGCTTCGTAAGCCAATAGTTTTTCGCTTCGCTGGATTAACTATCTACGCTCCCGATTCGTAAGCCAATAGTTTCTGGCTTCGCTCAATTAACTCTCTACGCTCTCTTAGCCCGCTACACATGACCTGTGTCGTGTATTTTGTGTACCATGCATTGGCAACAGTGAAATGACGTCTCGTTAACAATTGAACACTCCCAATGCGCATCCTTCAGTAGCAGTTGAGCAACGACAAGCCTTGACAATTGCCGTCGTTCGCCGTCGTTCAATGAACAATAAATAACTACTTACGTCACATATTTACGTGATTTTAGTACTTATTTCCTGAGCAGTATTGATAATGGACAGTAATTTCAATTGATAATGACTCCCAGAATATCAAATAATACAAATCAAATCATACATTAGGTATGTAACAGTGTAGGATCTTGGTTCATCACTCCCGAAGAATGGCCTATGATTGTACCCAGCTGTTGGCAATTGAAGTTAGCAATGTCAATGATGATGGGCCTGATTCTATGTTGTAAATATGTGTTCTTTTGGAAATTACACTACATACAATATTGACAGATTTATATATTGGTCCTAGTGCTGTGGGCCTATACGTTTGTAAGTTACACATCTCAGAATGACTCCAGAATACACATGGCCTCCCAGTACCCATGTTCATTGCCAACTACTGACTGTGTTATGTTAAGCCAAGCCAAATCAACTGATTGCAAGTGGCTGCGATGCAGAAATTACAATCAATTGTGAAAGAACGTCAGTTGACATGATAGTTTCTACAGTGATTACCGGTATCTAATGAGATTTATTCACTCTTTTAAGAGACGGTGCTGCCGCTTGACTGGAGCTAGAGGAATGGTGATAAGAACATAAGAAAAACGCTGATTTGAAGTGTAATGCACTCTGTTTTCTCTGTTTATAAAAGAAGGCTAGCCTATTAAAAAGATATAGGCTACAGGTCTGTAGAGATTTTTAAAGCTAACCAATGGTATTTCACCATATTATTTTTCTATTACCCTATAGGATATTACAAAATAATAAAGTTGAGTGCATCACACCACTCAACCAGTTTCAAAGTATGGTGTACACAGATCTTACATTTTACAAGTCGGTAAATATTCATTTGTGCCTGTAACGTATAAATGTTTGTCTTACTAACCTGTGAAGACTTAATTTTTTTTTTAAATTGGGCTGTAGAAGGAAGGAAGCTTTTAGTTTTACGTGACCGTTCATCATGCGATCATCAGCCAAGGGACCTCAGTTTTACGTGGAACCCGAAACACAGGACATGGCATTTCACTTTGAAAATCTGGTTATAGTATACATAGCGATACCTGTTTTTATAAAAATGCGCTGAAATGTGGATATTTTTCTGTGTATCGCGATTGTTTGAATATGAGGTGAAATGGTAAATTTGGATGGGTATCGCGATCTTTACTAAAGCGAGGGAGCTCAAGTAAAGATCGTGATACCCATCCCATTATCCTAATTTGTTTGTTTCCCCCACCCAAAACCCCCTATTCCCCAGGCTTTTCCCTTAAGCTTGCTAGAGGAGTATTTTGTGACGTCATTGATGACATCATGGATGCCGCCATTTTGTTTTAGGGGAATTTGGTGCCGCGGGGACTCGCGATGTATACTAATCCCCGATGTTTCTCTTATTTTGACATTTTCTACTCTACCAAGCTTTGTCACTCCACTCATCCACCTGAGCATCTTCATTTTGTCGGTCACTCACTCACTAATTTGCAACACCACACTGGTGTAGGCAACGGCCCTGGAATTCCAGATAACACGGTGGGCTGTTGACAGACCCTTCTCTTCCCGCCTCCCGAGTCACCCCCCTCAAGTTCACAAAGCTTGGACTCGAGTAGTACTTCCTGAATCTGTGTTGATTCCGTCCCTCCAGAGGTTGCCTACTACTGTTGTTTCTCTGTGCGAGACAACTGCAGGAGAAGTGACAGTTGATGTACGGTACATGACTGTTGTTATGTATGACTAAGGAGTTAGGTGAATTTATAGGCTATATGAGGACGACTAATATCTTCTAATGTGCAACTCATCCAAATTATTTCCTAATAGATTCTAGTTTAACACTTGGTAGTTTTCAATAAAAATTTCTTTAGAAATTAGAAAAATAAAAAATTGGGCATTAACTTAAGGTGTTAACATATGGAATTTAACAGGTATGCATCATTGATCAAATGGATAGTGGATAAATGGATAAATAAAAATCTAATCTAACATAGTCTATACCTTCAGTGACATCCACTGTGTCATGGATGCCATCATTTAGTCTCTAGGGGAATTTCTTGGTCTAAGGAATCGTGATCTATACTACAGCCAAACATTGAAGGTTGTGGAAATATCTAAGAAGATACAAGAAAAGCGACTTCAATGGTACAGACATGTGAGAAGAAGATAGGAATCCTTCGTGGGGAGGAGGATGCTAGACATGCAAACACAGGGAGTGAGAATGCGAGGCAGACCTAAACGACGATGGGTGGATTGTGTACAGGAGGACCTAAGAGAAAAACAGTTGTCAGAAGAAGATGTGCATGACCGGGCTAAATGGAGGAGAGCTGTTGGAATCATCGACCCCACATAGGAGTGGGAATGATGTATAGAAAAAGAAGACTACGTATGGACCGGGAAACCCCCACATCTGTACTCATCGTCCGCGATCCACATTCCTCTCGGTTTCACAGTGCTTGGACTCGAGCAGTACCTTCTCAGAGACTTTCTGGAGGCGATTCAATAAAATTCTAGCAAAGATTTTACCAGCTATGGAGAGCAGGACTATGGCAGGGTAATCTCCACACATGCTTCGATCGCCATTTTTGAAGACGGTGGGAATCTTCGATCAGGGAGAAGTCTGGTTTTCGGAGACAGACCTCCATTTTGAATTAGGCTGAGTAAGTATAGGCTACCGATATCAGATGTTCCAGTCATGGGCAATTCTGAGAAAGATTCCATTTTCTGTTGCATGAAACAATACAGTTCTTGGAGTCACTTAGTGAAAGCTACCCTCAACTTCAAGATAGAGGATGATAACAAAGTAGCTTCATTTTGGTAGATTTAGGACCAGCTGCAGTGGCATTGCTTTACCTTGTGCCTTGCTGGCATCAGAAGAGCGTGGGTTCGAATTCCACTTTGGCCATCCTGAAAATGGTTTTTGTGGTTTCCCATTTTCACCACCAGGCAAATGCAAGGACGCTTCCTTTCAATAGATCCACGGCCGATTTCCTTCCCAATTCCCTTCCCTGACCCTTCCTGGAAAGAAAATACAAGGCCATTGGCTGCGTTAATAAAAATTAATTGATAGATTTAGAAGCTCTTTGCAATGTATTTAACCTGGAACTTAGGAGAAAACAAAAGCATCACTGAATTAATTAGTTCAGTAAATGCTTTCAAATCAAAACTCCATCAAAAATTACAATTTACAAAGCAAAATTCAAACTTTCCTTGTTTACAGCAAGCTGTAGAAATCTATGACAACAGCATCACATATGATGTACCTAGGTATTTTGTATTGAAATACAAAATCTGTGCCAAGATATTCGTCACTAAAGCCACTCGTTCCTTTTATGTCATTCCAACTTATTGAAATCGATGAAGACATTTCTGCAACTGTCTCTTCTATGTTAAACATGAGCAAATCTGTTGAAGAAATAAGAAAACTCTAGGGTGATATTTCCTTGAAAACAAGAGCCTTAGAAAATAGTTTCTGGGCACTAATTCCAGAAGAAAAGTACCCATGCTTGAGATCCACTCTGCTACCTACTGCATCTTTTGGTTTACATACCTCTTGGTGAGGTGTACATTTTAAGCCACCAATTTTGGCCGGTCAGCCCTGGTTGCGCAGTCGTACAGAGGATAGCCTGTGAGCCTTAAGCTTATGCAATAGAAGCATGAGCTGTCAGTAGCACGATAAGGCAGACTGTGTCATAATTGTGTTGTGTGCTCAGCTGATGAATAATTTAAATACAATAGTAGGTGATGGACCTGTTGGTATGCAATGGCTGTATCGACTGCTAAAGTGTGTGTGGAAACGGAAATGTGTACCAGAAGACTGGGAGAAAGGGCTAATAATACCACTGTTTAAGAAAGGGGACAAGAAAGTGTGTGATAACTATAGAGGGATCACCCTCATATCACAGATAGTAAAAATACTGGAAAGGATATTAGAAAGAAGAATGAGAAGAAAGGTGGAAGGAGAGTTGCAAGAGGAACAGTATGGCTTCAGGAGTGGAAGATCCACAGTGGACCCAATCTTTAGCTTGAGGCAGGTGATGGAAAAGAAGTGGGAATATGGAGAGGATTTGATCATGACTTTCATAGATCTGGAAAAGGCATATGATAGTGTCCCCAGAGAGAAGGTATGGGAAACCATGGTTAAGAAGAGACTGGGAAGAGAAATGTTGGAAATGGTGCAAGCAATGTACAACAACTGTGTTAGCAGGGTACTGACCCCAGTTGGAAAGACAGACTGGTTTAGGAACAAGACTGGACTAAGACAGGGGAGTGTGCTGTCACCTCTTTTATTCATAATGGTAATGGATGAAATTGTAAAGGAAACAAAGGAAGCATATGGACATAAAGAAATGAAGTTACTATTATTTGCAGATGATATTGTGGTCTGGGGAAGGAACACCGAAGAAGTGCAAAAACAACTAGATGCACTAAACGAAAATATTCAGAAGTATGGCCTGAAAATCAGTATAGAGAAAAGCAAGACCTTGGTGATGACAAGAGGGGAAAGACAAGGAAAGGGCACTGTGAAAATAGGAAGTCAGAGTTTGGAAATTGTGGACACGTTCAAATACCTAGGAAGTGAATTGATGCAAACTGGTAGGTTGGACATGGAGATTGGCAGGAGGGTACAGCAGAGCAATGCATTCTATCAAAGTGTAAGAAAACTTGTTTGGGATAAGGAAGTACCAAGGAAAAGCAAGGAGGTAATGTATAAAATGTACTATGTACCCATATTAACTTATGCAGCTGAGACTTGGACCCTGACGAGCAGGCAAGAGAGTAGAATCCAAGCCAGTGAAATGAAATTCCTACGAAGTATGATAGGAAAGACAAGGAAAGACAGAGTGAGGAATGAAGATGTTAGGAAGGAAGTTGTGATGGGAAAACTAAATGAGAGAATTGAGAAGAATAAACTAAGGTGGTTTGGACATGTAAAGAGGATGGAGGAAAATAGAATACCAAGACAGATGCTGGAGGCGAAGTGCAAGGGTAAGAGAGCAAGGGGAAGACCTAGAACAAGGTGGATCGATTCAGTGAAGAACAGCATGAGAAAAAGGAATCTGGACTGGGACAAGGTCGTGGAAGAAGAATTGTGGAAGGAAAGAGGAAAGTGGAGAAGTGCCATAAATACCCCGACCCGGCAGGAGCTGGATAAGGGGAAATGATGATGATGATGATGACAATAGTAGACTGATATTTATCATGCGTGTGGTGTTACTTATAGTGGAGATTGTGATAGTGGTTGGTTCTTAAGTTTAGGGGCTGCGACAACGCGGTCATGTAGCCCCGTGTACTTTGGGTATGTGTAGAATCTGTCTGATAACCGGTGTTAATTGTGATGACAGTATTAGTGTGTGTTATCTGTTTTTTAATTTAAGTACAGACTGCAACTTAGAATTTTTCAAATAGTTCCTACTTTTGCCGCCAAGCGCCACCGTCAACGACTACTAGGCCAAGTTCAGAACTTAGCTACTAGACGCCACCACAGTCGGCTCCTGGCAACGAACGTAGAAACCTAAGAGTGTTGTTTACATTCATAACCTATCCAATTTAGCTTCCCACAGGTGTAATTAGTTGAAGGTTCTTTAACATGCCATAAATCCATGACATGGGACCGCCGGCTTTACTTCCCCTGCGAAGGAAGGCATACTGAGGGATTTTTAACGCTCTTAAAAAGTCCGACGGCTTCGGCCGGGTTTGAACCCGCTATCTTGGGCATAAAAGCTCAGCATGCCGCCATTGTGATAGTGTGCTGAGTGAAATGCCACCTATTCAATCAAAACTTCGTACCAAACCTCTTCATAGCCAAACTTGTGCTGTTATAAATGTCAATAGTTTTTGAGAATACATCGAGTTCTTGGGCTTCTTTGATTTTTGTTCTCCACACCACAATATCGTAACACAATCCTCATCTCCTTTCCTACATACGATTCCTTTCTCTCTTTCAAGATTTCATCCATTGCAAGATTGGACAGAATAAGAAATTAGAAATCTAAACTATTCCTTTTCTTTGTTGTTATACGAGGGCAGATCGGAAGGTAACGCACAATCATTATTTTCCCAAAAAGTATTTTAGGTAACAAAACCAAGTCACAAATTAATTTACATCTTTGACCTACTTTTCTTATTCACCAACTTTCTCAACACATTTTTGCCATGGTGGTTCCAGTTTCAATATGCCCTGTTCGTAAAAGTGCATTTGGTTGGAGTATAGCCATCTGCAGACTGCTGATTTCACTTCCGCATCTGTCGCAAAGTGTTGGCTGGCCAGGAATTTCTTCATGGGATCAAACAGATAAAAGCCTGACAGTGCCAGGTTCGAACTGTGTGGTGGATTCTGGAGCGCCTCCCACCCAAATAAGGCGATTTTCTCACAAACAGGAGCAGCAACATGGGGGTGGGCATTGTCATGAAGAAGTTTAACGCCCTTAGCTTTAATGTTGTGGCGTTTTCACGAAGGGCACGACGCAACTTAATCAAATTTTTAATGTATGCTGCAGCATTCACAGTGGTCCCGTGTTCAGCCAAGTTCACCAATAACATACCACACATATCCCAGAACACTGTCATGAGCCCTTTCCTAGCAGATTGAGTCACTTAGAATTTTTTTCGTACTGGGGAACCAGCATGTTTCCACTCCATAGAGGCAGCTGTTACTGGCCGCCTGGGGCGTGGCAAATCACTGAGGTTCACACGGCTGTCTTCGAAAAATGCACACGACTTGAAGATATTGCTGCGGTCCATACAGTCGTCACTACACACCCCATGCATGTACCTGTGAATTTCACTCGGTTTATGCCCTTTGGCCCACAAATATCAAACTACACTTTGCTGCTCTTCACAAGTTGTTGACAGTAACATGCTCGCCATGCTTGTTTCGTAGTTCAGTCTTCTCTCACTAGAGCTGCACATGAAAAGAAAATACCCTCTGTAGCGCAAACTACAAACTAGCCTATATCATCATGAAATTTCAACATTCCAGCTGCAATTCCTGGGGGAAAAAAATATGTTTGTGCGTTACTTTACAATCCACCTTCATAGTTATGAGTTTTATGTTATCTTTTGTTTTATTAATATTGTGTTTTCTCATCCACCTCCAAAATTATAACTAATTTGTATTTTTAAATTGTGTTTTTGAGGGGCACATGTCCTTGGTGTTCCACCCCTCAGAACAACAATCATAATCATCATTATCATCTGCTTAATTTCGTGTGTGTTTTATTTTTTCCTCCTAACGTCTCACTCTTTATTTGTGTTCCAGCACCTGAACACAGATTTGGCTCAAGAGTGGGAAGATCCCTTGCTCTTGCTGTCGACACTAGAGGGATCGTTCATTGGAGTGGGGCAGAAGACTGGTTTTGTCAGGTGGATATTGAAGGATGGTAAGTGATCAAGGATTGTGTATGTGAGGACCTGAAACTTGAAAGTTGAGCGAGTTTCTGGGTTACAGTAACTTTAGTGGCTACCTTGATTATAACTCAAAAAAATATTAAATGTTTGCCAGTCAATACTTCAGGAGTTATCTATATATCAATACGGACTTCAAAGTATTTTGCTATTATTGCAAGTGTCTTTGCATTTTACCTTGATTATGGGTTTTCCAAATGAAATCTGACAGAATATGTTGAGAAAAGAACAATACTGAATGAATAATAACTCCTTCAGGGCTAGTGGTCTAGAGAACTGTGAAAGTAAGTCAGTTATTGGTGTTTTAAGGGATGTAACTGTGAAAGTTAAAACTTATGGTATCAAAGATGAGGGTGACCTGACATATAGTAGTTTTTTTAAATTGATGGAGTGTGGCCAAGTTGATGCTGATTTCTGATTGGCTGTGCCTTGAGTTGCACGTGAGCTGCCATAGTTGCCACTGTAGTTTGTACACACATTGTTTTAATTGGTGACAAATGACAGGTTGTTGTGCATTCGGTTGCTTGGATGGGCCAAAGAAAGAATTCATCATGAAAGTATTTCTCAGGGATCCAATTAGAAGGAAGAAATGGGTTTCCATGTTTAAAAGAGAAGGGTGGTTTCCTATCAAGTTTATGAGTGAAAGTATAATTGCACATAATGTGCAAAGATAATGGATTCAGTTCACATTTTGCATGTCAAGGCGTGGTATCTCCTGCACGGTTCATTACATCTGACACACATGCAGCTTGCTCCCGGTTCATGATATATCACAACACAAAGCTTGAAGTGAAAGCCATGTACAGAAAATCTTGTCACTACGTATCCCCCTCGCAACCATTCATGGTTGGTCATCGCATCTATTGCCTCAAACTCTCTCTCTCAAATTAAAATTTTCTTGTAGAAATACAGGCTACGAAGAGTTCATAGCGCAAAATTATCCTCCTCCTTCCCCAAGAACTCTTGGTAGAAAGAAAAGCAAATCTGTGGCAGCACACACATCTCTAATTTAAATTATTTTTAGTACTGTATGGTGACCATATATCTTTCATCAACACCCATGGCTCATGATCACAAGATTAACTGTCATAATTAAGTACAAGAACAGTTAGACATAATAAATGAAAAGATTGAGAAATGGGGATTGAAGAGAAATGTGGAGATGAGTAAAACAGTGGTGATGAGTTGAGATAAGAAAGAAGGAAAAGGAGTAATCAAAGTAGGAGATAAGGAATTGGAAATAGTGAAACACTTCAAATACTTGGGAAGTGAACTGACTGAAGAAGGAAGACTAGATTTGGAAATTAGCAGAAGAATACAACTCGGGAGTGCTTTCTACCAACAGGTACGGGGACTAGTATGGGACAAGGATATACCAATTAAGGCTAAAGAGTTATGTACAAAGCATATTATGTTCCTATAATGACATATTCAGCCAAACTTGGACAATGACCAAGAGGGATGAGAGCAGAGTACAAGCAGCTGAGATGAGATTCCTGAGAAGTATGGTGCAGAAAACGAGGAGGGACAGAGTGAGAAATGAAAATATACGGAAAGAACTGGGAGTACAGAAACTAAATGACAAACTGGAGCAAAACTGATTGAGATGGTTTGGACATGTTAAACGGAGGAGTGAAGTAAGGCTACCAAGACGAGCACTGGAACGACAGATGACAGGGAAGAGAGGACGAGGAAGACCAAGAATGCGTTGGCTGGGCTCGGTGGAGAATAGTATTAGAAAACGGAACCTGGATTGGAACACTGTGTCGGAGGAGGAATGGTGGAACGACAGAGCAAAGTGGAGAGGAACCATATTTGCCCCCACCCAGTGTCAACTGGAAAAGGGGAAATGAAGATGATAATGAATTAAGTACAAGTTGTTTGGGCTTGTAGGCCATGGTCCAGACAGGATATCTCCCGACGTTTCACCGGAAACCGAGTCCGGCATTTTCAAGGGTTTTGCTCCTTTCCTAGGTCAGCAGTGGAATGAGGACCAGCTCCACTGTTCGCAGTATTTATGATTGTGTTTGTCTGTAAAGGTGTACAGTAGCGTGCCGTATTGTACATCTCATCAAGTTAAAGGCAATGGACTTTCGTTTTGTAAATTTCCATTGTACGATGGCATCTGTTTCACTTGAGGGGGGGAAACCAGGGTCTTTGTGGGCACCAAATCAGTCTTCTACAATTTGTAGCAAGCATTTCAACGATTCTGATTATAGTAGAAGTGTGAAACGATGGTGAAAACGAGAAATAGGGGAAGAGTAACAACAGATATAATGATAGGAGGAGAAGTACTAAAGAAGGTGGATAGTTTCAAGTATTTAGGGAGTGTAATAGAAGTAATTCTCCCCCGCTCGGGGAGACAGGCAGAAGCATTCCGGAGGAGTGTGAGAAGCATGTTATTGGAGCAAGGATGTCCCTCAGAACAGCAAAAAGATCATATATCGGACGTACTATGTCCCTATCCTGGCGTATGCCTCGGAGACCTGGGTTATGAAAGGAAGGGAGAAGAGCAAAATACAGGCCAGTGAGATGAGGTTCTTGAGAAGCAGTATTGGAGCTACAAAGATGGACAGAATAAGAAATGAGAGGACCAGAGAATTAATGAAGGAGGAACCATTACAGGATGGTATAGAGAAATCTAGACTTAGATGGTATGGACATGTAAAACGAATGGAGGAGAGAGGATACCCAGGAGGATACACGAGACGAAGTGGGAAGGAAAGAGACCGAGAGAAAGACCGAGAGACAGGTGGCTGAAGGGGGTAGAAGAAAGCCTGAAGAAGAGAGGAGAAGACTAGACAAGGGTAGAGGCTGAGAGATGGTGGGAAGACAGAAGACGTTGGAGAGGCTTGTGTTCCAAGCAGACCCAGCCAGGGACTGGAAACTGTAGAAAAACGCTATTGCCGAACGCATTTCCGATGGTTTTTGAGGACTACCCCGAACATAAACAAGTACAAATAAATAGACATGCGTGCAAAAGAGCATGTATTGATACAGACAGCTATAAAAGAAAGTGTTCAGGTAATTTAAGTTAAATATTACAGAAGACTGTTGTGTCGAACGAATTGAGGAAGACTTTGATCATCCATGTGTTAGCTTCTATGCCCAAGATCGCGGGTTCAAATCCGCCCGAAGTCGTCGGATTTTTTAAGAGTGTTAAAATCCCTCAGTATGCCTTCCTTCGGAGGTGAAGTAAAGCCGGCGGTCCCATGTCTTAGATTTATGGCATGTAAAAGAACCTTCCACTAATTACACCTGTGTGAAGCTAAATTGTATAGGTTAAGAATGTAATCAACTCTCTTAGGTTCCTACGTTCGTCGTCAGGAGCCGACTGCGGTGACACTACATGCCTGCGTTGTCGCAGCCCCTAAACTAAGGAACTAACCAACTAAGTGAAGTGAAATACAGCCAAGAGAGAGCCGTATTCATCATTTGGGGGAAACTGGAGAAACACAGGTAAGAAGTGTTGAGTGTTGAGTGTTGGTTGGTGCCTCAGTTTAGGAGCTGCGACAGCGAGGTCATGTAGCCCCGTGTACTTTGGGTGTGTGTAGAGTCTGCCTGATAACCGGTGTTAATTGTGATGGCTGTATTAGTGTGTATTATGTGTTTTAAATTCAAGTAAGGACTGCAGACATTCAATTTTCGAGTAGTTCCTACTTTTGCTACCAGACGCCACTGTCAACGACAACTAGTTCTGAACTTGGCTACTAGATGCCACTGCAGTCGGCTCCTGGCGCCGAACGTTGGAACCTAAGAGCGTTAGTCAAATCTAACCTATCATTTAGCTTTACACAAGTGTAATTAGTGGAAGGTTCTTGCCATATATTGACATGGAACCACCGGCTTTACTTCCCCTCCGAAGGAAGGCATACTGTGGGATTTTTAACGCTCTTAAAATATCCGATTACTTCGGCCGGGTTTGAACCCACGACCTTGGGCATAGAAGCTCAGCATGCTACCAACTACAAGTGTTGAGTGTATTTGAGTTGCATGTATTGCATATTGGAAATATCTGTTCCCGATGGAAACAGGATGTAAAACTGTCCGATTGAGCTGTGTACATTAACAAATTCACAAAGAAATTTGAAAAATGGTCTGGCTAGCTCAAAACAGTTGCCTGCGTTTCGCCCCAGTGTACCAATGGGCTCTTCAGTTGGTTATGGCACAACTCGCCCAGACGCGTGGCTAGTACGTATTGAGAATGCCGCTGCATGGCACAAAATGTCGCCATGAGCAGCGCCAATGTACTACTGAAGTCAAAACTTCCTTTCAAAAATAATGTTAGCTTACCTTGCTAATCCATATTGGAAATATCTGTTCCCAAAGGAAACAGGATGTAAAATTGTCAGATTGAGCTATGTACATTAACAAATTCACAAAGAAATTTGATAAAATGGTCCAGCTCGCTCAAAACAGTTGCCAGCGTTTCGCCCCAGTTTACCAATGGGCTCTTCAGTTGGTTATGGTCAACAGTATAGTACACAAAATGTTGCATAGTCATCAGCAGACAACTAGGGCGCCGAACTGCGATCCTAGTGGCGTAAAGTGGATCTACCTGTTCGGTGCGCTATTTCCAGGCCTTCAGTAATAACGTAGGCCACGGTTAACACACTGACCAAGTGAATAGCAGACTATACTTTGACTAAAGATTTACATGCGCCAATGTGCTTTTCTTACTTACCGATGTAGGACCGACCTAAAGTTGTGATGTGGTTTTGAATTTCTCTCAACTGCATTTTTACTTGGTAACTTGTGTCTTTCCATCATATGTTTTCTTTTATGTGTTTCATTCAACTTCACATCAAGTCACCCTTAACAGTGCCTACTTTCTATGATTTAGGAATTTGTGTTGAGATTCCTGTCCCAAAGGTCCTGGGTTTGATTCCCAGTTCTGCCAAGAATATTCTGGTCCGAGGGCTGGAATGGGGACACTCAGCCTTGTATTGTTAACTGAGAAGAGCCGGGTTTCATTCCAACTTCAGCCATCCTAGAAGTGGTTTTCCATCCTCGTATACTCCCAAAAAATGCCAGAATGGTACCTTAGGTCATGGCTGCATCATTCCCACTCCTAGTATCCACATACTAGTACAGACACCTCAATAGCATAGATTCAGTCAAATTCCTCTCACCCAAGTACACGGTGCTGAAGACCTTGGTTTCGGAAGCTCATAAGTCAGTGGTGTTCACAGAAGATGTGCTGGAGGACCTCGGGAAAACCCACATGCTTCTTTGTGCTGCGTATGGGAGTGGAACTCGGAACACCGCTCTATCCCTCTCTTAAGAAGCATGTATTGATGTTTTTGACATGCACTGGTTTGCTGACCTTGGTGTAATGAGTTCACTTGCTCATATTATACACGAGGGATTGGGAGGAGAGGAGAAAAGCAAAGGGAAATGTAAATGTGCACAGTGTAGCACGAAATGGACTGCCTATTGCTTTCCTAAAATGAAATAACAGCTTCCACCCTTAACAATGTTGACCATTTGAGAGTATATGAAAAAAATATTCATCACACATGACGTGATGAGATTCAAAGCATTTAAAGGGCATCTTTGTTACCTTTGGCTGCATTTCATAGAGCCAGGCCATTTAACATTTTAATAAAAGTGAACCATAAAGATCAAGTTAACTCCACGACGTAAACAAAAATCGTCAAACTCGACCATGCAAAGGCAATATGACCCTAGTTATTTAATAAATAATGTGTCCTATAAGGAAAAGTCTAAAACTCTCTTAAGTGACAAGCTAGAAACGATGGTTGACACACTGAAAACCGTTGCTGTCGAAATTGCCCCTATTAGGAAAAGGAAAAAGCATGCATGGTGGAATGCGGAATGTGATGCTGCAATTCGGAAAAGACACACAGCATGGCTCAATGGCAACACAAAACAAGGGACTATTACAGGACATTTCGTCAATATCATTCTAAATACAGCCCTCCTACACTATTAATGAAAGATAAATCAGGTAAACTAGCCCACAATGATACTGATAATGCTAAAATTCTAGCAGATTATTTTAGAGAACTACTAAATGCTGATGAACCTAAGGAATATCTTGATTTTGAGCCTAATCCAAAAAATAAAACAAATTTACAGTTCATTATTCCTCCTGACTTGACTGAAGTATGTGCAGCGATTAATTGGCTAAAAAATTATAGAGCAGCAGTAGAGAATTCATTGGTAGCAGAACTATGGAAATATGCAAATGAACAAACAATCTCCAACCTCCATAAACGCCTCATCGATGTATGGAATTCGGAACAAATACCAGAGGAATGGAGAATGGCTGTAATCCACCCAATTCATAAAAAGGGTGATAGATCAGACCCGAACAACTACCGTGGGATTTCTTTGCTTGATGTAACATACAAGATTCTATCTAGAATTATCTTGACAAGAATTCAACAACAACTCGATCAAGAACTAGGAGAATATCAAGGAGGGTTCCGACCAGGTCGCAGCTGTCCGGATCAGATCATCAGTCTGAAATGGATAATGAAATATCATAGAATGAGACAAAAGGAATTGGTCATTACTTTTGTGGATTTTAAGAAAGCTTATGACAGTATCCATCGAGGGTCATTACTTAATATCCTTAGGGAATTTGGGTTACATCAAAAGCTTATCAACCTCATCGGCGTTACTTTGAAAGATACTGAATCAAAGGTTAAATTTCGAGGCACCTTGTCTGAACCATTTGATATCCGGACTGGACTTCGACAGGGAGATGGTCTATCACCGTTATTATTTGTGTTCTTGAAAAGATCATGCGTGAGTGGAACAAAACTTGTCCTCCAAATGTAAAGATTGGTACTAATATAAAACTGAATTGCTTGGCCTTTGCGGATGACCTTGCACTGCTTGCAACCAGTATAGATGAGGCTAAACACCAAATTGAAGAACTTGGGTCTATTGCAGCAAAAGTAGGACTTCAAATTTCATTTGAAAAGACTGAAATAATGGCATCCTTTGATGTAGAAACACAAGATATTACATTGATCAACAATAAAGAAATTAAAGTTGTACATAAATTTAAATATTTAGGGGAGATTATAACATGGAATTTGAATGAGAAAGAGTCAATCGAAAATAGAACAACAAAGTTAAGACAAGCGCAATATATTACTTGGTCTAGTTACAAAAAAAAATCACTCTCCATAAATGCCAAATTACGACATTACGAATCAGTTATTAAACCGGAAGCAATATATGCTTGTGAAACACTTTTCAAGTTAAACACCCGATCAGTTACTGACACATTACAGAAGATTGATAGAAGAATTCTCAGGACTATAATTAATAAAAAAACATCAGGTGGATGGTCAATGAAGCCTCCGTGGCTTAGGCGGCAGCACGCCGGCCTCTCACCGCTGGGTCCGTGGTTCAAATCCCGGTCACTCCATGTGAGATCTGTGCTGGACAAAACGGAGGCAGACAGGTTTTTCTCCGGGTACTCCGGTTTTCCCTGTCAAAATTTCATTCCAGCAACACTCTCCACTATCATTTCATTTCATCTGTCATTCATTTAATCATTGCCCCAGAGGAGTGCGTCAGGCCTCGGCAGCCGGCACAGTTCATATCCTCGCCGCTAGATGGGGGCTTCATTCATTCCATTCCTGACCCGGTTGGAGACTGGAAGCAGGCTGTGGATTTTCATTTCAGGTGGATGGTCAATGGCGTCTATTACCAAATGAAGTGGTTTATAAAGAAACAGAGTCTATAGTCGATACTATGCGAAAAAGGCGAATTGCCTTTTTTTTTTCATATCTCACGCCTGCCGGATACCAGACAATTAAAAGTATTATTTAATTATTTTTTGAAAAGTAAAACAAAGAACTCTTGGTTTATGGAAATTCAAAATGATCTGGATGAACTCGGCTTGACAATGTCCCAAATTTCTAACAAAGATGAGAAGAATATCTTGAAAAACAAGAACATCCGACTTCCCTTAAAAACCTTTACCCGCAAAACTTACACTATAAGCGATGCAGAGAGAGCGGCAAGGTCAACTAGAATGAAAATGTTTTGGGAAAAGAAGAAAAATAAGAAGCTGAATCTCTAATATTGTTTTTGAGATATGTATATACTTGTTTTGGTTAAGTGCTCCAATGCGGGCGTAACATATGTAAATAAATAAAAGTGAACCTTTTTCTTGTTGTGTTAACAATAAAATGTAACATTATGAGACAACAGCATTGTTATGTAAAACTTGAAATGTATTTTTGTTATAACCTGATCTGTATGTGCTGTATGTTTCAGAGCCTGTAGTCAAAGTCCCTGTAGACACTAAAAAGGCTATTACGTAAGTACAATACGATATTGTTTTAGATGTTGAACCATTTTAAATTTCTGAACTCATCCTTCGCTGTCTTCATTCCTTGGCAGCTGCTCTAGTGTCTTTAGATACCATGTAGACGACGAAGTGTTACGAGGTGCTGTCAAGGCCTTATGCCTTAAGCATGCAGTTTCAATGCTACCTAATTCAAATTTCATGCTGCTGATCTGTCATCACCAACTTAAGTTGTGTGTGCTTGGAATACTGCTCACAAGTCCTTTTATAGGGTGCCTGCCCCTAGTCATCATCATCTTGCACAGTTTCCAGCCACTGGCCGGGTCTGTTTGGAACACGGGCCTTTCCAACGTCTTCTGTCTTCCCACCATCTCTCAGCCTCCACCCTTGTCCAGTCTTCTCCTCTCTTCTTCATGCTTTCTTCCACCCCCTTCTGCCACCTGTCTTTCGGTCTCTTTCCTTCCCACTTCGTCTCGTGTATCCTCCTGGGTATCCTCTTCTCCTCCATTCATTTTACATGTCCATACCATCTAAGTCTAGATTTCTCTATACCATCCTGTAATGGTTCCTCCTTCATTAATTCTCTGGTCCTCTCATTTCTTATTCTGTCCATCTTTGTAGCTCCAATACTGCTTCTCAAGAACCTCATCTCACTGGCCTGTATTTTGCTCTTCTCCCTTCCTTTCATAACCCAGGTCTCCGAGGCATACGCCAGGATAGGAACATAGTACGTCCGATATATGATCTTTTTGCTGTACTGAGGGACATCCTTGCTCCATAACATGCTTCTCACATTCCTCCGGATTGCTTCTGCCTGTCTCCCCCGCTCATTTATTTCTTCTCTATCGTTTCTTCCATTATCTTGTATCAGTCTTCCCAGATACTTGAAACTCCTAAACTACACAAAGAACATGTCAACAAAAAAAATCCCTCTCGCCATGCCGGATAGCGGAGATAGATTTCACCGGGCAAAGAAAAATATTTTGAATTCTCTGAATTTGCCAATTGTTGTATACGTACAAACACTCTACATGTTTATCATACGAGAAGCCTCATCTTCTTATAATTATAATATAGTCTACTGATATTTACCATTCACTAGCACAACTGCCAACCATCTGGACAGGAGTTGGAGATAATGCTACCTTTGGCTGATTGTAGAACAACACGGCTTACAAAACATTAATATTGCTTTGATGACATCCGTGGTACAGTCAGCAATAATTTGTGATACCTATCTTTGGCTTAGCTCTTCCCTCATCAACAAGGCATCTTCACTGAGGATATTTTGCTCATCCCTTGGTGTAAGGGTGGTTCATATCAAAAAATCTTTCAGACAAAAGTTTTAGGTAATGTGCAGAGGACTGTTGACAATTTCAAATGGTTTTGATATTGCGCTTATTAAGAGAGGTATGATTTTGTTTTCCTCAAAGAATTCCATTTTCCCCCACCCCTTTGGTCAATGGTTGGTGCTATAAGAAACTTGACCGAGATAAGTTTTTGGCCCTTATCTAAAGAACAGTATGAAATTTGATTGGATTCGATTTTTTACATATTAAGAAAGTTTTAGCGATATTTCTTTGTCCCCCATTTCCACCCCTTGGTCCGATTTTTCCCATTAACGAACTCGACCGAGATTTTATAAGGTAATATTTTATGTATAAATTTGAAAGTGATTGGTGGAAAATGGTGGTAGTTGTCGTGTCCACAAAAAAGGAAAGGAAGACAAAACACAGTGAATTAATGGAAAAGTTTTGGAAAGAAGTAAAGCTGTGATTGGCTCAAGTTCGTATGCTCTCCCAAAGGGGAAAAAATCTATGATTATTATAATAATAATATATATACAGGGTCTCCCAGGTAAAGTCAGACCGTCAGGCGGCGTTTTCTCTCTCCGCTACAGCAGCTGCCCCAGCCGTGCTTGTGTCGCGGCCTCGGCGGGGCTTGTGCGGCGCATTTACAATCTTTACAGTTCTTACTGAAACTGAGCTACCATAGATTATTCAAGCATACGAAACAACACCGTGTTACCGAATAACAATTTCAGCGTCAAAACAAAAGTTCGCATTGTTAACATTAAATGCCGCCAGTTTCTCTTACAGGCTGTATTGTTGCTGTGTTCTTGCCAGTCTGAATCACAGGACACTAAACTTTCATCAACGAGAGTGTGGAGCGTCATCACACAGATAACAATGTAACATAAACAACAGCTTCCTGCAAGATTTAATTAAAGAAGCACAGATGTTTTTTATCTGTTGGGAGTCTAGATGACCTCACGTCACCACTTAAAGGTTTTAAACATGGCAGAACTTACTCGCACCAGCCAGAATGTGGTTACCAGATACAATCCCTGTATAACCCAGGAAGGACAATACTTCTAGCATCTTTTAAGGTAAGATAAGAATTAATATAAGATTGTATACGCGCGTCACAAGCCCGGCCGAGGCCATGGCACAAGCTCGGCTGGGGCAGCTGCCGTAGCGCAAAATGAAAACGCCACCTGACGGTCTGACTTTACCTGGGAGACCCTGTATATATCTATTACACAGTCATCCGCCCTGAGGCATTATATGCTGCCGAATGCCTTGCAATGCATTGGAAAGGACTTTTGGAGAAACTGGAAGTAAAAGAAAGAAAGAAAGAAAGAAAAATCCTAAGGAAAATCTTGGGCCTAGTAAAGGAAAATGGTGAATACAGGAGACGGTACAACCACGAGCTCTACGCACGTGTGGAAAAAATAACTGATGTGGTGAGGAAAAGAAGAATTTCATTTTATGGCCACATGACACGAATGTGCTTTGTGAGATTGACAAACAGGATCTTTACCTACTTTCTAGAGAAGAAAACTAAGGGGGCTTGGTTCACTGAGTTAGGAAGAGATTTACAAGAAATCGGGATTTCATGTGAAGATGTGCGGGAGCGTGTCTCACTTAAGATGAAACTAACAGCTCACCGGGGTTTCCTGGAAAAGCCTAAGCTTAAAACAGGTATGAAGTAGACGAAAAGCAACAACATCAAGAATTCATGCGATAGTGCTTGGTGAATATTAAAGCTCGACACAGAAACCAGTTCAAATGACGTGGTCCTTAGTTGGCTGGAACACAACAAGAAGTTAGTTAGTTATTGTTGTTTTAAGGGTCGGAACTACGAGGTCATCTGCCCCCCCCCACACACACAGCAAGAAGATATATACAGTATATATATGAGGGGCATTCAAATGAAACCCGGCCACTTGCGTAAAGTAATGGTAACTATTTTATTAACTCAAAAATAAATACACAAATAGTTGCCACAACTGTTGGCACATTTATCCCATTGCGACACTAGCCAGTCGATTCCATGTTTGAAGAAGCTAGTAGGCTGCTGACGGATCCAGCCCTGGACCCATTCACACACTTCGGCGTCCGTTGTGAATCGATGTCCGCGAATAGCTTGTTTGAGAGTTCCATAAACATACAAGTCACACGGTGAAAGGTCTGGACTGTACAGTGGATGTTCCAGCATTTCCCATCAATACTGCTGCAATGTCATCTTCATCGAATTGGCAGTGTTTGGCCGGGCATTATCATGCAGGAGAATAACGCCATTGGACAACATGCCTGGGCATTTCGACTTTATAGCTCGTCTAAGGTTTTGTAAAGTGGCTTGATAACGCTCGGCATTGATGGTGGTTCCCCGTTCCAGGAACTCGACAAGCAGTGGTCCCTTGTGGTCAAAAAAGGACATCATGACCTTACCAAAACTGGTGTGCACGGCCTTTGACTTCTTTGGAGGTGGTGAAGTCGCATGTTTCTACTGCTTGCTCCGACGCTTGCTTTCCGGTTCAAAATGGTGACACCATGTTTCGTCAACAGTCACAATATGTGACAGAAAGCGGTATTCCTCCTCATGATAACGTTGCAGACGGCGCCATTCGAGTATTGCGCTGTTCGGCAGTCAGTTGGTGAGGAACCCACTGCGCACAAACTTTTTGAAATTTCAAGTGTTGATGCATTATGATGTGAATGGTGCCCACGCTAATACCCACTAACCGATGGATCGCGTCCACAGTGATTCTGCGGTTGCTCAAGACAAAAGCATTCACTTCCGCTATCATTTCAGGTGTGATGACACGACGAGCCTGTCCAGGACGAGCATCAGCCACCAGTAACTCGTGCCCCTCAAGGAATCTATTGTGCCATTCCACAACACTTAAACGTCACAGACTGTACTCACCTACACAGCCTTCATCCGTCGATACATTTTATGGCCTGCAACTCCCTCCGCTGCTAAAAATCGGATCACTCCTCGTTGTTCCTGCCTACTCGCCTTCATGTTCAGTAATGGACGATAACTTGTGTGACCACCTTCTCTTCGGCGTGAAACCACACTGTCCCTATGCAACGTCAAATGTTGTGCACGCTGCAGTCGCTCTGTCAATAGATGGTGCCACCATACACGCACTTACGTAGTGCCACCGTACGACTAATGCAACGTTGGACGCACTGGCCGGGTTTCATTTGAATGCCCCTTAAATATAGATATATCAATTATATATAAACTTTTGATCTGACAATGGTTTTGGGGTTGTGAAACGTGAAGATATGTCGAAACTTTCCGGAAGTCGAATGAACTCTATGACCTCCAGTTCGTTCCAATAAGCTGGTGGATTTAGTCTCTCAGCTACCTGTTTTCCTCCCGGAGATGTTAATGCCAACATCACCATCTTGGACTCCACTTTCCACTAGTGGTAGAGGGAGAGATTTTGGGATGTTGGTCTGGCAGCTGGCTCTGTGAACAGAGGAATGTACACACTTTCCTGTAACACATGGCACTTAATCTAGTGTTGATATCACCTTGGGCAGTCGCGCTCTGGCTCGTATTGTTGTGGGATGTGCACGCCAACCATTTCCTAATTACCCTTGCTCTTCCTAAGTAGGAAGCCATGTAGTTTCCCAGTTGATGGCTAGTCCAGAATGTCTGACATGTACGGTGTTTGCCAATGATACCTTTGGGACTGTCAACGATCATACCATTCATAATAAAGACCGTCTGAAAAGCTTTCTTTATAAGAACTAGGCAACACTGAAAAATGGCTTTTATCACTTCAATATGCCATTCATGTAAGAAATGGTATTTTGGTTACTGCAGAGGAAACAATTCATATCTCATTCAGCAACTCTCGCTGAAAGCTTATCCCTTGGTGAACAACCAAGATTGCAGCAGTCGTTAAATATCATTGACATTCTTTCAAATGCTCCCGAAGGCAAAATACTATGGCCAACCTTATCACTTTCTAAAGAATGTGTGCTAAAGCCCAATATATGATTCTCGAGAGGAGGAAGATTATATGAGAAAAGTATAGAAAGCTTTGATGCCATTTTTTAGTGTTACCTTATTAACATAAAATAGCGGCTTCGGTGGCGTAGTCGGTAGCATGCTGAACTGCTGTGCCCAAGATAGCGGGTTCAAACCTGGCCGAAGTCGTCGGATTTTTTAAGAGCTTTAAAAATCCTTCAGTATGCCTTGCTTCGGAGGGGAAGTAAAGCCGGCAGTCCCATGTCATAGATTTATGGCATGTAAAAGATCCTTTCACAGACTAAACTTGTGTAAAGCAAAATTGTTAGGTTAGATTTTGTCAGAACGCTCTATCAAAGTTCCAACGTTCACCACTAGGTGTCATTGATATCTGGTGGCGAAAGTTGGAAGTACTTGAAATTGAACGGAACTTGTAGCTCACCCTTTAAGGTGTCCGCTGGAAGCAGCTACAGACTCAGGCGAGCCGAACATATCCTCGGACACTCCCGGCACTAAAAGCCATACAATAAATAAAATAAATAAATAAATAAATAAATTAATTAACATAAAATGGTATTTTTCATTATTATTTTCCTATTTGGAGTAATTTATTTTCCACCTGGTCAATAGTAAATTGTCTTTTACCATTGTCACATTGTCCGGTGTCTTATGTGATAGTAAGATTCTAGACCGTCTAATGTTTATCGTTCTGTGGTCCGTCCCGTTGCTCTGTATGGGGCAGAATGCTGTCCTTCAACTAAGGTGTTGGAACAGCAACTTGGTGTGATGGAGACAAAGATGCTCAGATGGGCATCTGGCTTGACACTCCATGATCATGTCAGCGATAATGACATTCGCAAGCGATATGGAGTAGCGCCAATTGCTGAAAAGATGAGGGAAAGTGTCTCGGCTGGCATGGCCATGTCTTACGAGCTGCTGAAACACGGTTGCACACACAGGATTGGCATTGCGGATAGATGGGAAGAGACCAATAGGACGACCGAGACAGAGTTGGCTTGACACCCTACATGAAGATCTAAAAATTGCCCGACTTCAACCTGACAAGGCACACAATCATGTAATATGGCGACAGAGAACCAAAAAAGCAGACCTGCTAATTTGTGGGAGAAATGCTAAAGATAAAGAAGAAATATTGTGTACATGTTTCGGATCATACTTGATCCTTCCTCAGCAGCTATAAAACACACATCTCAAATTTTAAATACACATTACTGATACATTACAATTGATTGTACATTTTTTTTTTCAACCTCCAATTAGTCAGATTGACATAACAAAATTATTTTATTACTCAACATTTAGTTGTTTTGTACTAATTTTTCAACATAATCGCCAAAACGATTGAGGCATTTGTCGTATCGTGACAACAGGTTTCTAATACCCTCTGCAAAGAAGTGAAGTGGGTATGCCTGGACAGTCTCCTGAAGTTCTTCGTTGGTGGCGATTGCGTTGCCACCCAACCATACCTTCAATTCTCGAAGAGGTGAAAATCACTTGGTGCTAGGTTTGGATTAAATGCTGGATGATCGAAAACTTCCCAATTGAATTCTTTGAGAAGGTGTTTTGTCACGTTGGCACAGTGCAGTCATGCATTGTTATGGATCAAAATCACGCCGGACGAGAGCATGCTTCTTAGTTTGCTTTGAATTGCTCTGCTTGCAAGAAAAACTTATCACAATTCCCAACTCACACTTGGCGTGAGTATCCATGGTAGTGCATTGAAGCCCACAATAACACAGGTTGTGGAGGGGACGTAGCGCAATTGCATGACTCACAGACGTGGCTCCTACCTATCTCTGGGTTACTTAGATGCATGATCGGAGGTTGAAGAAAAACAGCGCTTGTATAAGATGTGTGAAAACATTGATGTTTATGTAAAGTAAAAATTGGGATATTTCAAAGTATTTTTAAAGAACTTTTTCTTGCTTTTAATATGTATTTTGAAATTCAAATTAGTAGGAGGCTACTCATAACAAAGATAAGTTAGTAATCATTTTAAATAAGGTTGCTTGGATGGAGCAGGAGATGGGAAGAGATTTCCTAGAAGCCTAATCATTTCAGCCATAAAGGGTGAAGGAACATTACAATGCATAGCATATAATTAAAAGGAGTGAATGGTGTTCGATCACTACTGTTTACTTTGTTCAGCTGGGGGTGAAAGCTGCTGAACATGCAGATTGTGTAGTTTGATGGGTTACATGCAGTGGAGCGTACAGATACCGTCTGATTTTAAGGTTCTCTGCAGAAAATGCTTTTCTCTTCCTTTCAGGCCATTATTTTTACCAGATCCTAGGGATGGCTCATTGTATGTTCTTGGAGATTTGGATCAAGATACTCTCAAGAAACTGCCCTTCACCATCCCACAGCTTGTTGCATCAAGCCCATGCCGCAGCAGTGATGGCATTCTCTATACAGGTGATTTGTTCTGCCTACGTTCACTAGGCTTTTTCTGTTGCTTTATTGTTGCACACATAGTCAAATATTCTTAGGTAAAATACAAAAAAGTTACATTAAAAGTTAATTATTTTCTTGGGTACTTTGTTCATTCAGTAATTACTCAAATCGGTCCATTAGAACTTTAGAAATACGCATGAATGTATGAAGCATCGGCCTTTATTCATATAAAAGCTGTGTTATTCCTCTTTTCTGGTGGGTTTTCCAAGTAAACTGCTACTGCAAGACTTTTATGAAAGCCAGGCAGCAAAAGCTTTTGAAAGCCCAAAAATTATTCAATTTAGGCACATAGAATTCTAGAAATAGGTGTTAACATATGAAGCCACTTGAAGGCTTCTTATGAATTCTACTCGGCAACAGCTTTCAAACTACGTGAAAATAATTCAAATTGATTCGGAAGAACTATAGAAATTAGCATTAACATATGAAGCCTTGGCTTTTATAACCTAACCTAACCCCGTGGCACTACAGCCCTTGAAGGGCCTAGGCCTACCAAGCGACCGCTGCCCAGCCAATTGGCCTGCAGATTTTGGGGTGACACGTGGTCAGCGCGTCGGGTCCCCTCGGCCGTTAATCTTGGTTTTCGTGACGGGGCACTGTCTCACTGTCAGACAGCTACTCAATTGTCCTCACGAGGCTGAGTGCACCCCGTTCCAACCCTCACGTCAGTTTTTAAATCCCTGACGGAGCCGGGGATCGAACCCGGGGCCTCCGGGTGAGAGGCAGGCGCTCTACCCCAACACCACGGGGCCGGCCTTGGCTTTTATACACAAGGAAAAGTTTTTTTGTCCACTTATCCAGAGGATTTTCCAAGTAAGCTGCCACTTAAAAAAATAAAACCTTGAATGCTGAGGTTCATTGAAGTTGAACTGAACATTGCTTGGGTTCCTTGAAACTGAAAATGTTGGGAACTGCTGACCTAAGTTAATAAAATTATCCTAGGTGCAATAAACATTACACAATCATTATTATTATTCTAGATATCTTCCCAATTTTTAATTTGTAAATCTAAACTTACATTATATTATTTCAGGCAAGAAGATGGATACATGGTATTCTGTTAACCCCAAAACTGGGACCAAACAACATATTTTGAGTTGTGACGCATGGGACAGTACTTGTCCCATTACCAATCCAGATGCGATTCTCATTGGGAGAACCGGTGAGTACTGTATTATATTGTACTTGCATTTTATAGTGGTGGACCCAGCTGCTTAACCGAGCTTCAGGACTGCAACAAGGAGATGCAAGTTTGGAGATCAGAGTCTTGAATCTGCCATCATGAGTATGGATTTTCTTTGGGTCATTTCACACTTCAGTTAGTTAGTTAGTTAGTTATTGTTGTTTTAAGTGGAACTACGAGGTCATCTTCCCTTAAATTCCACACTTCCTCTAGAAAAATGTTGGAATAGTACAGTATCTTATTTCAAATAATTATAGCTACACACACTACTACTATCATCCCAGAAACACTAGTTATCAGACAAAGTGCACACACCTAAGTACTCTGGGTTGATGATCAAGATGTCCCAAGCTCCTAATTGAAGTAATACCAATGTGAGCAATTTGAGGTTTGGCAGTCACTGAATCATAATGTTTCGAAATGAATTGTGCAAGAAAGTACTGCATACTATAGCTAAATGTGAGAAACAACCACTGGCACTTAATGGGTTTAGCCTAGTGTATCAAATACAATAATATGCATTATATTTGTACTTGCATTTCATAGTGATGAATCCTGCTGCATAACCAAGCTTCGGTACTGCAACAGGGAGCTGCAAGTTTGGAGATCAGAGGCTTGAATCTGAGCACTAAATGCGACCATCATTTTTGCTCTCAAGTATTTTCAGCATTCCGTTGTGCTTGAGGTTGTGGTCAACCATTTCAATTGTCTCCTGCAAATTTTCTGCAAAATTTGTCTTGGTTCTTCTATTGGAAATGTTTGGAATATTTCATTGGAAATATTTCCCATTCCATCGAGTTGCTCAGCTCTACGACTGGTTTGCCTTTATAGTTCTATGTCTCTGTTCGTGATCAAGTATTCTATTACACTGCTACCCATCTTCACAGTACAACAAGTGTTTTCTTCAGCCATCATATTTTCTTCTTTTCTCTCTATTTTTGCTCTTCTATGCACCTCTTCATTTTTACTCCCCCGTTCCAAGTAATCTTTATACCTTCCCTCTGCACCACATCTCAAAGGCTTCGCAACGAATCATCACCCACATTTTAGCAGTATAAGGGCAGTCAAGCAAAAAACCTTTATAAAGTGTTAAGCCCTGTGTTTACTGTATTGTTTCTTAAGCAATGTGTGATGTTTTCAAAAGAGCCATACGAATTCTTTATTTTACCTGTTGCATGCAATAACAATCCTGTGTTAATTTGTGTCCCATATATTTGACTTTGTTACTTTATGATTGCTTGGTCATCCATGTATTGTAATGCTCTTATACAATGACCTTCAATTAACAGGTCCTTGCAATTCAACCCTTCCTCCAATATCTGTTCTGCATTTGCTTTAACCAAATCTAGAGTATAACACCGTTGAACACCTTCGCCAATTGTCACAGGTACAGATTGTATGTTGATTACTTGTACAGTTGCTTTTTGGTTTACGTACAGTTTCTGGATCAAGGAAATTTCATATCAGTAAGATAACAAAGAAAGAATATTATACTATTCCATTTAACATCTAACCACACATTAGCCATATTATTAGAACCAATATCAAAGAGTCTTCTCAATATTTTGATCGGGCATCCTGATGTTTGGAACACAATTTGTCAGTCTCCAAGGTTTTCTTTAATTGAGTGAAACATGAAATAATTATACTATACACATACAATAAAAGCTGTGCCTAATTCTCCAAAACTAAGGAAGTTGTTATTTTTAGGCTGTGAAATTCTCGCATGTTACATCTGCCAAAATATGTACTGATTCATGGTCTGGACAGTACTTTTTACCAATTTATTCTGTATTTGTTATAGAATGGGGCAATTACAAATTCAGAGCATTTATGGGGGAAAATCTCAAGATAAAAGTAAAAAAAACATAGATATTGCACATGTTCAAGTTTGGAAATTGTAGTCGTGCTGTCATAATAGTCAACAAATAGAAGAAAAAAAAGGAGACGAGGTGAAATACAGAGAGCTGTGAAGCCATTTCAGTGTTGCCTAATTAATTTAACCAATTCACTGATCAATGAAGCATTTTATGAATGTGTGAGTGAATATTAAAGTATTAGAAGCTATCTTTCAGTGTTGCCTAGTTCTATAATAATGAGTGAGCGAAGTCACTTTACTTAATGCTGGACATTCTATTCCACTTGTAATATGTTCATAAATTTGTATTTTTCCATTTTAATATTTAAAAATCAAGCCACAATTGTCCAATATGTCCAAGAAGCATATTCAAAAGTAGTAATTTGCATCTAGCCCATGTGATTTTAAATTACAGCATCATCATCATCATCATCTTGCACAGTTTCCAGCCACTGGCCGGGTCTGTTTGGAACACAAGCCTCTCCAACGTCTTCTGTCTTTCCACCAACTCTCAGCCTCCACCCTTGTCTAGTCTTCTCCTCTCTTCTTCACGCTTTCTTCCACCCCCTTCAGCCACCTGTCTCTCGGTCTCTTTCCTTCCCACTTCGTCTCGTGTACTCTCCTGGGTATACTCTTCTCCTCCATTCGTTTTACATGTCCATACCATCTCAGTCTAGATTTCTCTATACCATCCTGTAATGGTTCCTCCTTCATTAATTCTCTGGTCCTCTCATTTCTTATTCTGTCCATCTTTGTAGCTCCAATACTGCTTCTCAAGAACCTCATCTCACTGGCCTGTATTTTGCTCTTCTCCCTTCCTTTCATAACCCAGGTCTCCGAGGCATATGTCAGGATAGGGACATAGTACGTCCGATATATGATCTTTTTGCTGTTCTGAGGGACATCCTTGCTCCATAACATGCTTCTCACACTCCTCCGAAATGCTTCTGCCTGCCTCCTCCGCTCATTTATTTCTCAATCGTTTCTTCCATTATCTCGTATCAGGCTTCCCAGATACTTGAAACTCTCCACTTTCTTCAGCTGTTCCCCACAAATTGTTATTCCCTTTGTGGTTCTTTCCTTCTTCCTTGTTGTGATCACCATCTCACTCTTATTTATGCTAAATTTCATCCCATATCCTTGTGTCCAACTGTTCCTGTACCTCCTCCTCCTTGTTTCCCCAAATCATCAAATCATCTGCAAACACCATTGCTTTCATCTTTCCTTCCCCAATTACTTGTGCCACTCGGGTCATTATGTCATCCATCACCACAATGAAATGCAACGGTGACAGTGCACTTCCTTGTTTCAGGCCGTTTCTCTGTTCCAACCAGTCTGATCTCTCTCCTCCCACTTTCACACAGCTCACGCTTCCCTTGTACATCTCCTTTATCCTCTTTATAGTCCATTTCTCTACTCCTCTGTCCTCCAGGGACTTCCATACTTTGTTTCTGCATACACTGTCATATGCTTTCTCAATGTCCAGGAAGGCCATCAGTAGATCTGTTCCATACTCATAGTGTTGTTCTTGTAACTGCCTTACAGCAAAAATCAAATCCACCGTGGACCTTCCTGCTCTGAAGCCATGTTGTTCTTCCCTCATCCCTCCTTCTATCCTTGTCCTAATTCTCTTTTCCAAAACTTTCTCGAAGATCTTTGCACAATGACTCATCAGTGTTATTCCCCGATAGTTTCTGCAATCTGTTCTACTACCTTTCTTGAAGATTGGGACAATTATTCCTTTTTTGCAGTCCTCTGGGGTCTTCCTTTCCTTTCATGCTGTCCTCATCACTCGGTACAACCACTGTATCCCCACCTCTCCTGCTGCTCTCACCATCTCCACACTCAACTCATCCACACCCGGTGCCTTCCCTCCTTTCATCTTGTTCACTGCATCTTCCACTTCTTTCCATGTTAAGTCCCTTTCTGTTTGCAGTTCATCTTCCTCTTCCCCGATTTCTTCCTCCTCACCATCCATTCCATTTGGGTTCAGAAGTTCTTCAAAATATTCTTTCCACATTTTCTTCAATTCTTCCCTATTTTCTATCTCTTGTCCCCTCATGTTCACCATTCTAACATAATCCGTAGGATCCTTCCGCCTCTTACTTTTTACCATCCCATACGGGACCTTTTTTGTACCTTCACTGTCCTCCTTCATCATCTTTGTCCACTCTTTCATCCACTTTCTTCTCTCCTCAGCCACTACTCTCTTTGCCTCCTTCTTTCTTTCCTGGTACTCCTCCCTTGTCTCTACCATCCTATTTTGATACCCCCTCCTAAAGGCTCTATTCTTTTCCCTTACTATATCTTTTGTCTTCTCATTCCACCATGGTGTTTCCTTCCACCTCTTCTTACTACTTGTCCTCCCACATACTGCTTCTGCTGCACCTACTAGTGTCTTCTTAAATCTAGCCCATTCCTCTTCCACCCCTCTTTCTTCATCTGTTGGAATTCCTTCATTTACCATTTTGAAGTACTCGACCCTTCTATCCCCTTCTTTCAGTTTCCATATCCTTATACGACTTTCTGGTTCTCAGTCCCTTTCTTCTCCTTACTCCCTCTCAGGTTCATTACCAGCAATCGATGGTCGCTATCCAGGTTCTCCGATGGTATAACCTTGATGTCCGTGATGTTCTTATTTAGTTCTTTCTCATACAGTATATAGTCGACCACCGACTTCCTGGTCAAGTCATCACAGTACCATGTGATTGTGTGGCACTCTCTTTTCTTAAACCAGGAGTTCCCAACTAGCAGGCCGTTCTCTGGCAGAAGTCCAACAGTCTCTTTCCTTCCTCATTTCTTCCGCCCCAACCCTCTGGTCCTAGAACACTCTCATAACCTTGTCTTTCTCTTCCTACATGGGCATTGAGATCCCCCATAACAATCATATTTCTTCCTACCAGCTGCTTCTGCAATTCCTCTTCAAACTCCTCCTTCTCTTCAGAGGCGCAGCCTACTTGTGGAGCATACACTTGCACTATTTCTACGGTCTCTCCCCTCAGTGCTACTTTCACTTTCATCATCCTATCACTTATTCTCCTCACTTCTTCTTTTAAACCATCTCGTACTACTACACCCACTCCATTCCTCTTTCCCTCTTCGTTCCCACTCCAGTACAGTCTATAGCCTTTTCTCAGTTCTCTCCTTCCTTCCCCTTTCCACTTTGTTTCTGCCAATCCCAATAAATTCAACTTCCTTCTTTCCATCATATCCACCATCTCCTCCACCTTCCCCGTCAGCGTTCTTAGGTTTAAAGTTCCAAATCTTAGTCCGTGTGTACAGCCGTGTCGTCGTCTATTAAATCCATCATGTCCGAGGCTCGTTCCTTTTTTTTGAAAGCATTTGGTTTCATCCACTACTGGCTTGCTGGGCCTATCGTAGCTTCACCAGTGCCCTGTTAGCCGTCACTTTTCAGGGTTCCTGTAGGACCTTCACAGCTACCGTAATGGTCCCGGGGCACACGAAGTCCCCACTGTACTTCGCCCCTACAGGCAATCCCCTACTTTGTGCCGTTGCCCGTCTCCCACGACGTGGACAAGGGGTTGGACTTATGGGAGACAAAATTACAGCAAATGCTCAATAATGCTCATTATTTAACTTGGATTAATTATACCTATCATGATATGTAAATTCTCTACAAAGTGAAAAAATAGAAATCTAAAATGGCAAAAATTGCTAGACATTGAATGTACATAGTAAATCCCAACAAGGGTGATTCCACTGAACAACAAGGAATACTCCATGCAGCACATCATTTTATCCCAGCAAAATAGTTAATTGATAACTTTTTTGTTGCCCAATTATATTAAGTGAGAAATATGTCTCTATCTGAAAAATATTTGTTATTAATTATGCACAGATTTTAAGGGAAGAGTGGGGGAGGGTCACAGGTATGACAAGTTTCGCTTGTCAGATCCGGTTTATTATTATTATTATTAATCTTAATCTTAATTGGTCACATTGGACCACTTGAGTCGTTCCACAATCACTTCTTTGAAGGTAGTACTGCTTGGTTCTTGCGCTCTTTCCAGTACTTTTTCATTCTTTCAGATCGGGATTTTCTCACCTCAACTGAAATCTCCATAGGCTTTCTATGTGTCATTTCTGCAGAAAATTTGTGAGTTTTAAGAATGGTGTTAATTTTATTTTTCCCCTCGGCATCTGTTATCTCGAGTCCAACTGCTTTGAGATCTTGTTGGATTTCTTGGTTCCATTTTCCTCCAGTGTTCTTTCCTAGATTTCTCATCACCAGTTGGCGTACAATTCTGTTTTCTGGAAGCCGTAAGATGTGAAAAAAATATGAAATTCTTTTCTTCTTTATTGTGCTGGTGATTGGATCAATCTCAAGATAGACAGTTTCATTTGGGAGAATCCTCCAGACTCCCTCAACCTGATACTTTTTATTTATGCACGTTCTAATGATTCTTCTTTCCGTTTTGAGGAGCTGATTAGTTCTTTGTTCATTTTTAATTTGGAACAGTGTTTCACAAGCATAAGTGGCTTCTGGGAGAGTTACAGTTTTATAATGTTGGATCTTAGTAGCTATTGATAGGCATTTTTTATTATATGTTGACCAGGTTAGAGATTGTGCCTTTTTCATTTTATTTTTTCTATTTATCCAAGTTACTTTTTCGTCTAAGTTATGTGTTATAATTTCTCCAAGATACTTAAATTAAGGAACTAGGTTAATTTTATGATCATTTATATAGACTTCATTTATTTTAGTCTGTATCTGATCAGTATATTTATTTAGGGACTTGTTTCAGTCTTTTAATATACTGTATACTGATCAGAAACAATCCTAAAACATGGTAGATTTGATTAACCTGTATCTGATGTTTACTTGACAAACGAAACAACTCCTCATTGTAATCTGTGCATAATAATTAATCACCTAATATATTTGGGCATAAATGTATGTTGATCGACTGAAATATTATCAATTAATTGTTAATTGGCAACTCTAAATATGGCATCAAAGCTTTCAATACCAATATATACTGGTCAAGAAAAGTTTTGCATATTGCATGATGTTGTATTTTCATTGCTGTGTGACGACATTTCGTTTTTGCACATTGGCTCATGTGTTAACTCTAAGATAACACGTTGGTTTGTTTGTACCGTACACTGTTATCGGACATGGAGTTTGTGCATACAACCTGCACAAATGGGGCAAGTGGCCAAACCCCTGCTGTGATTGTGGTACATCGAACCAGACCATCAGGCACATTGTCGAAGGTTGCAAACTAAGAGCGTACTTAGATGACCCTAACGACTTTCAGTGTTACACCATCGAGCCTGGACTGGACATAACGTTGATATCTGTGCTTGTACTTGTGCTCTATGCAGGAAGAAGTATGTGTACTCGGAATCGAGTTACAGCCGCCGCCGAATTATTATTATTATTATTATTATGTTTTATGTGTAATGCCATACGCTACATAAATAAATAAAAGAGTTATCAGATAAAGCACGTGTATTATATTTGGTCCACAAATACATAAGCCTGCAATATGCAAAACTTTTTTTTGACCGGTGTAATAGATCAATCATCTAATTAAATCTCTAAAATCTTTAATATGGTAACTCTGCGGGTGGGAACATTATAAATGAACAAAGTTTGGTTACAGTACAGTATACTGTGGCTTCAGGCATTCACCTTGCTTCATCTCCGCTGTATGAAGGGTCAACCAGCTGCGCAAATGTCCACGATATGAGGGATACATGATAATTCATCTTAAAAAAAATGTTGTATTTTGATAGATTCTCATAACAGTGCAAACAAAGAATATGAAAAAAAATCTTTTGTGGTAACATCATAGGTAAACATTAACAAAGCTATTTTGTTTTCCTGTGAATACATTCTTGTTTCCTTCTTTACAGAATACAACATAATGATGCTGGACAGCAAGCATAAAGAGCGAAGTTGGAATATTACTTTCTTTGATTATTCATCAAACACAATGGAGTCTGATACATTCCAAAATTATGGTACAGTATATTCATTTATCATTGTCACTACCATCAGTACAGAGGCATGTCAGTGAAATACCATACATCTTTAAAATGCTGAATTGTTACCTGGCCTTCAATTCTTAACATGGAAGTTGTATTAAACTAGAATTTTCCGTTGCAATCCAGTCTTTTATCTAATCTTCCATTGTACTTTGCTGATGCGTGAAGTCTTAACAAGTGTAGATTTTCTGCACATACTGAGCAAGTGTAAATAGCATAGGAGGCTGATAGACCTAAGGTCGAAGTTGACCACAAGTGTTTGTAGCTCTCTGGAGCATAAATTCAGTGAATAAGTTACTGTAAATAATTTTCTTTAAGTGTTTCTAAAGGGTCTATAATATGTGTGTAAATATTGTGTATATATGCAAAACAAAACCAGTACAGCCAGAATATATGGTGTTTTTCAAAGGTATCAGTGTTTATTCCTGTCTTGTGTGATCGTGGTAGCATCAGCCGACGCATGTATAATGCCCCACACCTGGGGTAAGGGGTCTCAATTTCGGGAAAACAATTATTTTATTTTATTCTGGAAGACCCGTATGGTCGACCCTGCCACCCAATTTAAGTCGGGTAGTTAACGGTAAATTCACTGGTGGCCTGTAAATAACGGCAGTATAATTCGCATTACAGATTCTGAATCTGACGCAACCGAAGAGACAGTTCTCCCTTCTACTTCTGACAGCGCACCCGCTCGTTCCAGGACGAGAGCGCGCGCAACAGCTGTTTACAGCTTTTTTTTTTTGCATTATAGTTTTTTTCAATCGTGTCGGATTTTTATTAAATTTGTAGTGTAGGGTTCGAAAATCGAACGGACTTTTCAATTTATTTGTAACTCAAACCACATTCAGTTTGTGTCATTCTGAAAATAGCCATAAATTCTGGAAATCAGCCAGCACAGCGGTGAGGAGCAACATTTAAGGCATCAGCTGGGTAAGTTTTAAATCAGGCAGCAAATTTCTATGGCGACTGAATACAAAAGCTTGTTGTTCGATATAAGTGCCTTAATGTTGGTGGCAATTATGTGGAAAAGTAGATAAAAGAGTGGGGTTTCATGTAAAAATAAAAATCCCACAAAAAGTTTACTTTTTTTTTTTTACACATCGAAACGGTACCTGCTTAAAAGATATGCCCCATAGGTACAGTTAAACCTGCCTTCAACGGACCCTTTATTAACTGGAAACTTCTCTTAAATGGAAATATTTGATGGTCCCGTGAAGTTACAGGTGCAAGACATGTTAAATTCCCTTCATTAAACGGAAACGTGTGTTACGCGGACAATGATAATCAAAATACGCACTGTATCAGAAAATTTCAAAGTTCTGAAATGCAGTGTTTAGAAGATTTTCAGGCACACTGTGAAAGAGTACCTTGTTTGCTGTAACAGTAGCTGCTGTAGCTAACAAGGAATGTGTAACTAGGTCTTCCTCCTTTCGTACTCCAACTTACAAGTCAAAGTGTACGATTATTTGCCTGTTTACCGTTGTCCAATGCTGCTTGAACGGTTGTCAACCAACCAATGCCAGTCTTTACGTTCATTGTAATTTTTCCTTGTACAGTACAGTAGTAATTCCTAATAGAAATATATAAATACAGTACAACACTGAATGAAGTATGTACTTACTTACTTACTTACTTCGTTGGCCACACTAACCGAAGTCGGTTCATTGCCTCACTCTCTAGCCTCTTCCATGGGTCTCTGTTGCTAGCCATGTTCTCGTTGGCTCCCAGTGTCTCCGGTCTTTCTTGACTCCATCCATCCACCTCAGTTTTGGTCTACCCAGGGGTCTCGTACCTTGTGGCTTCCCTTCTAGCACTGTCTTTACCATTTTCCCTTCTCTTCTCAGGACATGTCCCTGCCATTCAATTCTTCTGCTCTTAATTACAGCTGTCACATCGGGTTCATTAAACAGCGTGTGTATTTCAATATTTTTTCTTCTTCTAAAGATTCCATTTTCAGATACTGGCCCAAAAACTTTTCTTAATACCTTCTTTTCAAAAGTTATAATTTTTCTCTCCATTTTCTTGCTCGGTGTCCATGTTTCCGCCCCATACATTAATACTGGTCGCACGATTGTCTTGTAAATGCGGAGTTTCATTGTTTTCATTAATAGCCTGCTGGTAAATAGTTTATTCATTGAAAAGAGACACCTCTCTGCAGATTTTAGCCGGTTCATTACTTCCTCCTCCATGTTGTTGTTGGCATTGACTTTACTCCCTAGGTATTAGAAAGACCTAGTCTTCCTAAATTCCATATCTTCTATTGCCAGTACTCCTTCTGTTTCCTCTTCATTGTTTCTGGTTACAATCATATACTCTGTCTTATCTTGATTGATCCTCAGACCCACTCTTTGTGCTTCTTCTAGAAGTATGTACAACATTTTATTTTTGTTCAGTATGTCCATTACTTGCATGTCCATGGTTTAATTATTTTAACATAGGCCTACCTCCATTAACCGGAAACCTATGTTTAACGGAAAAAAATTGGGAGTCCCGCTCTTTTCCGTTGAAGGCAGGTTTAACTGTATATTATGTTGGTGGAGTAGTATTTAACTGTTTATTTATGTATTTACATATTTTACGCCCTTATTGGAGTACTTGAATCAGTCTGTATGCATTTAAGTATTTGCAATATTTGGCTCTCAGCTCACCAGGTGTGGATGAGTTGACTGTGGATATGGTGAGAGCAGCAGGAGAGGTGGGGATACAATGGTTGTACCGAGTGATGAAGACAGCATGGAAGGAAAGGAAGACCCCAGAGGACTGGGAAAAGGGAATAATTGTCCCTATCTTCAAGAAAGGTAGTAGAACAGAATGCAGAAACTATCGGGGAATAACACTGATGAGTCATTGTGCAAAGATGTTTGAGAAAGTTTTGGAAAGGAGAATTAGGACACGGATAGAAGGAGGGATGAGGGAAGAACAACATGGCTTCAGAGCAGGTAGGTCCACATTGGATTTGATTTTTGCTGTAAGGCAGTTACAAGAACAGCACTATGAGTATGGAACAGATTTACTGATGGCCTTCCTGGACATTGAGAAAGCATGACAATGTATGCAGAAACAAAGTATGGATGTCCCTGGAGGATAGAGGAGTAGAGAAATGGACTATAAGGAGGATAAAGGAGATGTACAAGGGAAGCATGAGCTGTGTGAAAGTGGGAGGAGAGAGATCGGACTGGTTGGAACAGAGAAACGGCCTGAAACAAGGAAGTGCACTGTCACCGTTGCTTTTCATTGTGGTGATGGATGACATAATGACCCGAGTGGCACAAGTAATTGGGGAAGGAAAGATGAAAGCAATGGTGTTTGCAGATGATTTCATGATTTCAAGAAACAAGGAGGAGGAGGTACAGGAACAGTTGGACGTGTGGGAAGGAATAATACAAGGATATGGGATGAAATTTAGCATAAATAAGAGTGAGATGGTGATCACAACAAGGAAGAAGGAAAGAACCACAACGGAAATAACAATTGGTGGGGAACAGCTGAAGAAAGTGGAGAGTTTCAAGTATCTGGAAAGCCTGATACCAGATAATGGAAGAAACGATAGAGAAATAAATGAGCGGGGGAGACAGGCAGAAGCATTTCGGAGGAGTGTGAGAAGCATGTTATGGAGCAAGGATGTCCCTCAGAACAGCAAAAAGATCATACATCAGATGTACTATGTCCCTATCCTGATGTATGCCTCGGAGACCTGGGTTATGAAAGGAAGGGAGAAAATCAAAATACAGGCTAGTGAGATGAGGTTCTTGAGAAGCAGTATTGGAGCTACAAAGAAGGACAGAATAAGAAATGAGAGGACCAGAGATTTAATGAAGGAGGAACCATTACAGGAAGGTATTGAGAAATCTAGACTTAGATGGTATGGACATGTAAAACGAATGGAGGAGAAGAGGATACCCAGGAGGATACACGAGACGAAGTGGGAAGGATGGAGACCGAGAGACAGGTGGCTGAAGGGGGTGGAAGAAAGCGTGAAGAAGAGAGGAGAAGACTGGACAAGGGTGGAGGCTGAGAGATGGTGGGAAGACAGAAGACGTTGGAGAGGCTTGTGTTCCAAACAGACCCATTCAGTGGCTGGAAACTGTGCAAGATGATGATGGCTCTCAGCTTCCTCTTCTGGTCCCAAATTTTATCATTCTTTCAGATTTGACTGCCCTTTGTCTGTTTATTTTTTTATAAAGGAATTAAAATTAATGAAGTAACCAATCGATTAACAAACATGGTTTGTTTCATGTCAATTTTTAGCAAAGGTCTTTGGACCCCAAAAATTGGATGTTGAATCCAAGAAAATACCATGTGTGCACAATTAAAGGTATGGTATTCAACACGGTACAGCATGGGCTGTATTGATCGTAGAAGTCTGAAATTTTCTAGATATGCTAACTAAGCAATGTGCTCACGAAATATGCCACAATAATTATTATTTCCAAGTTTTGCCACCAGGTGAAAATATGGCACTGTAAGCAATGGTAGGGGTCACAGAAATAAAGGCAGGAATGATCAAACCCATGATAATGGTAGTTCTAGGAGGTTTATTAGCATTTATGGTTACAGACACTGTACAATATGGCCTCCCAACTCAGCAACAAGTTGCATCCGTAACACGACATGTTCGACTGTTGCCAGCAGCATATCGGATGAAATCAGAGTGGCATGTCGTCGTATGCTAGCCTTTAGATCACGCAGAGACCATACATGTCCCTGATAGACACAATCTTTCAAATATCCCCACAACCAGAAGTCACATGGAGTTAGGTCGGGGCCCTCGAAGGCCACGCATCTGGAGAATGTCGAGAGATAGCAAGTCAATACGGAAAAATGGGTGACTATGTGTCATAAAGAGAGATAATGTGGTCGTTACTGAAGGTGTCTCGAAGCAATTCTTTCACCAGGCGAGCGATATGTGGTGTTGCCCCATCTTGCATGAAAATAACGGTGTGGTCACAGTTGCGTTCCTGCAAAGCTGGAATCACGTGTTGCACAAGGAGGTCCCTACAATGTGCAGATGTCACTGTACACCTAACAGGCCCATGATGGGTCAACTCCTCAAAGAAAAACGGGCCGAGAATGAAGGAGCTTGTAAAACCACACCAAACAGTCACGTAAGGGGAATACAATGGTTGTTCCTGCACAACGTTTGGAGGAGTTGAACCCCATATGCGATAGTTCTGTGCATTCACTACGCCCTCCCTAGTAAAATGCGCCTCGTCAGTCCACAGAATATTCCCTGGCCACTTGTTGTCCACTTCCACACGCGCGTGAAACTGAAGGACAAAGTCATGGCGTTGTGCAACATCTTGGGGTTTCAATTTGTAAACAGTTGAAGTTCGTATGGATACCAGTGTAAAATGGGCCGCACAATCTTGTGAACTGTTGACCGGGGTAGCGACAAGTCACGTGACACAGCTCGAGCTCTGGTTACAGAATTAGGAGAATGTGCTGCACGGTCTGCTACAGCGGCCATGGGGATGGGCCGCCATCCTCTCCCTGGTGCGACACCTAATTCACCTGTCTCCTCGAATTCCTTTACCAATTTCTTCAGCTTGTCATGGGACCTCTTCTCAGCTGTTTCTGTCAGCGATATTCCCGCAATGCAGCATTGCTATTGCTGCCATTCTGATAAAACAACTTCACTAGTAGTGCACGGTCTCTCTTCCCAATAGGCATTACGTTGAACACAGAAACGTTCAACCTTCTTACGTGCTTGCCACGGTGGGTGAGTGGTTATAGTGTCAGGCTACCAACTCCAAGCTTGCAGGTTCGCTCCTGGCCATGGTAAGTAATTTTTGAAAGGCGACAAAAATCACGCCATGCATGTGATACGTTGTTGGCATGTTAAAGAACCCATTTGAATTCAGTAGGCTGTGTTCATAATTGCAAAATTAATCTCGGGATTTTCCGCCAACACAAAAAGTTCCTCCATTCTCTACTAGAAAGCGCTCTAGTGTCAAGTAGTTTAGATATCTAACCTCCTTGACTTTCATAGCACTCCAAATATAACAAAACTCGACATGCAAGCTGCCCTTTGGGTGTCAAATAATAAAGCTTGCACCCGGCACCCGAGACCATACGATATTATTATCGTTATTACCTTCTTACGTTACAACGAAGATTCACTTTTGAAAGGGAATCAACATGCGTCGCCAAGCAACAACCAAGGAACTGACGCAGCGCACTTCTACCGGAAGAACATTTTTACGTCAGAGTTACGGGACATTGTACGTTCTGACCGCTTACAGCACCATATTTTCGCCTAGTGGCTAAACTTGTAACTGGTAATTTTTGTGGCAAACTTCACGAGCGCATTGCTTAGTTAGCATATCTACAAAATTTCAAACTCCTACGATCATTACAGCGTGTGCTGTACCATGCAGAATACCATAACTTTAATTCTGGGCATGAAGATGTTTTATTATTATTATTATTATTATATTCGTTCAGCCCCCTAAGGAGTACATGGAACCATTAAATAGCACTGGAATTCATCTTTGTGAACTTCTTATTCGCCCAAAATTTGTTCATTCTTTCACTCTGGACTTGCCGTCTTTCTTGTGTCCATGAATTCTGGAGTTTCAATCTTTTCTCAGATGGATTCTTGGGTGCAAATTTGTGGGTGTTTTTTGTCTGTATGTAGTCCTTGTTGTAGTCATTGGATCAATGTCGACTTCAGTAAGGTCCATTTGTGTGTCTAATAGCCAGCGAATTTTGTTTTGTCGGTTGATGATAAGAAATATTTTCTTAGTCTGACGTGAATCATCCATTCGTGTTAAATGTCCATAAAATTTCATACGCCGTTTGCATGCGACTGAAGAGAATCGTTCAGTTAATGCATATAGTTCTTCCGAGCTTTTTTACATCCATATACCCTCTTGAAACTTGGGCCCGAATATCTTCCTTAGCATCTGCCGTTCAATTTTCTCGATGTCCTTGATGTGAACTGTGAGCGACAATGTCTCAGTTGCGTAGATTGCCTCTGGTAGGACAACTGTGTGGTAGTGTTGGAGTTTGACTTTTGTGGATAGGGATGTTTTACTGTATTTGTACCAGCTAATTTTGATCCTTTTTGTTTCGCAGATTTGGTGCATTTTGCAGCAAGTTCAACTGGACGAGCCATCACCCTCAATAGACGGCTTGGCCGATTCTTGTGGGAACATGATTATGGCTCACCCATAATTGGAATGTATGTGTTGGAGAATGATAGATTGGTGGCTGTACCCTTCACCATTGTGGCTGAGGAGACCCTCGACCACCTTGTGGAGCATTACAGCTCTTCCTCCCACCCCATCATCAGCACTGACGATATGAATCTATAGTAAGTATTTCTCCCTCTTATTACTGTATTTGCGCGCATATATCTTGCCCCCGCGTATATCTCGCACCCCATTTTAAATTGGAAATTGCAGCGAAAAAGTATTCCTCGCATATATCTCGCACTAGCAATAGTGCCCGGCTTCGCCCGGTGGATTTATTTGTTTTATGGATGATAATGATTACTACTACAGAACTGGTACATGATACTTAAACTAACAGAAAACAATATTTTAAAAATATATCTTTTTGTGGTGGTGGTGGTGGTGGGGGTGATAAGTAGTACAGTAGGCCTATAATGGACGTAACATTCAGGTCATTTTCCCGTAATGATAATTATGAATAGGAAACCGCTATTTACTAACTACAGCACTGACACATGTAATTTACAAACAAATTTACAAAAAAAAAGAAAGAGCAGTAAGTGAAATAAAAGACACTGCCTAGGGCCTATATCTCATTGGCTGTTAGAAATGTAGAGACCAACAGTGTCGTATTTTGTCGCATAGCGCTGTAGGAAAATAATCAGAACTCTGTGGAAAACTTCGGTTGACCCGAGCTACTGAGGTAGCAATGGTATCATTTATCGCCACAAAGCGCTTAACGATAAGTTTCGGAATAAATGAAGGTAAATTTGAAAGCACCAACGCTTATTGCAGCTGATAACCTCAATGTACCGCACCAACACCATTGCACTTATACAGAGGCATAATATTTTCATGATGATAACTGTTTTAAGGGGCCTAAGAAATCTTTTTGCCCTAATTACCCCCCCGTGACTGCAATTTATAAACAGCGCAAGATCCAACTATTTTCGCAATTCTGCACCAGAACACTTGTAGGGGTGACGTGATGCAGCCCGAACTGCCCGTCAACAACAGACTTATTAAAATACTCTTACAGACACTACTACGGACATGAATGGTTATAGGGCCTTAATACATGGTTTTCAAGTTCATTTGGTCTGTTATTCTAAATGTAGGGAATGGGGAGCGTTGTCCAAAATATCAAGTGGACAGTGTTACCAGCAGGGTTTCAAAGTGTATGTAAATTTTGGTGCAACTAGGAGAAACGATGTAGATTTGTGATAAAGGGCCTAAATGCAGGGAATGGAATGGTCTGTCCAAAATTTAAAGTGGACAGTGTCACCCACAGGGTTCCAAAGGGTAATATACAAAATGTGGTTCAGATCAGTGAAACGGTGTAGATTTGTGCCAAAGGACCTAAATTCAGGGAATGGAGTGGTCTGTCCGAAATGTCAAGCAGACAGTGTTACTCGTCGGGTTCCAAAGGGTAAGTATGTAAAATTTGGTTCCGATCTGTGAAACGGTGTATATTTGTGCCAAAGGGCATAAACCCAGAGTATGGAGGGGTCTGTCCAAAATTTCATGCAGACAGTGTTACTCATAGGGTTCCAAAGGGTAAGTATACAAATTGCCGTTCAGATCGGTGAAATGGTGTAGATGTGTGCCAAAGGGCCTAATGCAGGGAATGGAGTGGTCTGTCCGAAATTTCATGAAAACAGTGTTACTCGCAGGGTTCCAAAGGGTAAGTATACAACTTTTGGTTCAGATTGGTGAAAGGGTGTAGATTTGTGCCAAAGGGCCTAAATGCAGGGAATGGAGTGGTCTGTCCGAAATTTCATGAAAACAGTGTTACTCGCAGGGTTCCAAAGGTTAGTATACAACTTTTGGTTCAGATTGGTGAAAGGGTGTAGATTTGTGCCAAAGGGCCTAAATGCAGGGAATGGACTGGTCTGTCATAAATTTCATGTAGGCAGTGTTACTCGCAGGGTTCCAAAGGGTAAGAATACACATTTTGGTTCAGATCGGTGAAATGGTGTAGATTTGTGCCAAAGGGCCTAAATGCAGGGAATGTAGTGGTCTGTCCGAAACTTCATGCAAACTGTGGTACTCGCAGGGTTCCAAAGGGTAAGTATACAAATTTTATTTCTGATCGGTGAAACGGTGTAGATTTGTGCCAAAGGGCCTAAATGCAAGGAATGGAGTGTTCTGTCCGAAATTTCATGTAAACAGTGTTACTCGCAGGGTTCAAAAGGGTAAGTATACAAATTTTGGTTCAGATCGGGGAAAAGGTGTAGATTTGATCCAAAGGGCCTAAATGCGGGGAATGGACTGGTCTGTCATAAAGTTCAAGTAGACAGTGTTACCACCAGGGTTCCAAAGGGTAAGTATACAAACTTTGGTTCAGATAGGTGAAATGGTGTAGGCTACGTATCACTAACCATAACGCCAGCGCATGTGGATAGAGCTGTTCGGGAGCACTTGTTCTACCGACTTACTGAACAAAAATCAATCTTGAAGGTTACCTGAGAGGTGTAGTCTAATGTTACATAGCCTAAACTATTCCTCTTGAATCAGGCTATCATATAAAAAAAGAATTTTTCGAATCGGACTGGTAGTTCCAGTGATTAGCGCGTTTAAACACATAAACACACAAACACACAAACTCTTCAGCTTTATTACATTAGTATAGATTAATAATTGGCCCATTTAGCTATGGAAATCAGGATGAAGAAGGAGAAATGTTAATAGATTTCTGTAGAAGGAATGGATTAATTGTTGGAAATACATGGTTTAGGAAAAAGAACTCCCAAAAAATAACTAGGTATGGATGGGGAGACAGAAAGACAAAAACAATGATCGATCTTATCCTAGTGGAAAAGGATAAACGTAGACAACTGGTAGATGTGACAGCTATGCCAAGAGGAGATTTTGAAGGAGACCATAAAGTGGTGATAGCCAAATTAAGGCTTGGGAAAATCACAAAGCTTGCAGAGAAAAGGGAAAGAAAAATAAAGGTGTGGAGGCTAAAAGAGAGAGAGGCAATGGAAAAGTTCCGAGAAGACTTGAAAAAGGAAATTCCCAAAGACGAAGCAAAAAGTGTCGAACAGGAATGGTCATGTTTTAGAAATTGTTTTGCGAAGTGTGCAGTAAACACTTGTGGAAGACTATCAGGGAAGAAAAAGGAAAGGGAGACTCCTTGGTGGAACAACAGGGTAAAGAAAGCTGTTAAAGAAAAACAAATGGCATGGAGGAAGTGGATAGGCAGTAAAAATGCAGAGAAATGGCAAAAATATAGAGAAGCAAAGAAGGCATGCCAAAAAATTGTACAAGAAGAAAAAAGGAAAAGTTGGGAAGGTTTCATGGAAACTTTGAAGGAGGATATCCAAGGAAGTAAAAAGGTTCTATATGGATTGGTGAAAAACAGTGTAAAAGGTAGGGAAAACACAAAATTTGTAAAAACTGAAGCAGGACTGATATTGTATCAAAGAGATGATATATTAAAAAGATGGGAAGAATACTTTTCAAAGCTACTAAATGTTAAATACATTGAACTGGAAGATGAAAAAGAACAAGAAGAAACAATGGAAGAAGAAGAAGAAGAACAAGAAAAGGAGATCACTATGCTAGAAATAGAGGAAGCCATACAGAAGATGAAGAGCGGTAAAGCAGCAGGAGAGGATGAGGTGTCCACGGAAATTATAAAAGCAGCGGGACCAATAGGTGTACAGTGGTTGTATAGATTGTTTAGAATAATTTGGAAGAAGAAAGAGATTCCAGAAGAATGGGGAAAGGGATTAATTATCCCGATTTTTAAGAACGGTGACAAAAAGGAATGCAATAACTACAGAGGGATCACTCTTATCGCTCATGTAGCTAAGATCTTTGAGAGAGTTCTGGAAGGCAGACTGAGGAGGAAGATAGAAGGAGAGATGGAAGAAGAACAGTATGGTTTTAGGAAAGACAGATCAACATTTGACCTAATCTTTGCATTAAGGCAAATGATGGAGAAAAGATGGGAATTTGGAAAAGACATGGTGATGACATTTATTGATATTGAGAAAGCGTACGACAGTGTGCCTCGACAGGTGGTTTGGAATGTATTAAGGAAAAGGAGAGTTAACGGAGCTGATGTCCAAATGTTAAAAGCTATGTACAAATATTGTGTGAGTAGCGTGAAGACCAGTATAGGAAAAACAGAATGGTTTAAAGTGGAAACAGGTCTCCGACAGGGAAGTGTATTGTCCCCCTTACTATTCATCATAGTCATGGATGAAATTCACAAGAATGTTAAACAGAGATTGGGACAAGAGGCAACAAAGGCCATGCTGTTTGCAGATGATATAGTGATATGGGGCGAGGATGAAAAGGAAGTACAAAAACAACTAGATGTATGGAATCAAGAAATAGAGAAATATGGGATGAAAGTAAGCACAGAGAAGAGCAAGACGATGGTAATGTCAAGAGGAAGGAAGGAAGGAAGAGGAAAGATAGAATTGAATGGGAAAATTCTAGAAGTGGTTAAAAGTTTCAAGTACTTGGGAAGTGTGATCACAGAAGATGGTAGGATAACTGAGGAAATTGGAAAGAGAATACAACAAGCGAACAGTTTTTACCAGAGCATAAGGGGTATTCTGTGGAACCGAGATGTCCCAAAGAAATGTAAAAATGTATTATATTCAACCTACTACAGACCCATACTAACATATGCAGCTGGAGCGTGGACTACTACAAAAAGAGAGGAGAGTAGAATACAAGCCGCGGAGATGAAATTCCTACGAGGTATAGAGGGCAAGACCAGAAGAGATAGAGTTAGAAACGAAGAGATTAGAAAAAGGACAGGAATCTTGAAGCTGCAGGACAGGATAGAAACAACAAAGTTAAAGTGGTATGGACATATGATGAGAATGGGAGAGGAGAGAGTACCAAAGAAAACTTTCTGTGAAAAGATGACAGGGAAGAGACCACGAGGAAGGCCCCGAAAGAGATGGGCAGATACAGTGTGGGAGTGTGTAGAGAAGAGAGGAGGAAAACCTGAAGAAGTACTAAAAACAGGAGAGGAGTGGTGGAGAGACAGGAAACGTTGGAGGTCCTTAATTCACAACCCGACCCAGGAAGCTGGAAACGGGAAATGAAGATGATGATGATGAGATTAATTTCGAAGCCTTCATAAAGATGATCGTAGTAATTTTAAAACACGTCTTGCCCGCAATGTTATTGTTCGTTTTTGCGTCGGTGCTTTCCGTTCTTTCACGGTGTTTGTTGTCCGTCTGTTGCATTGTCGACAAGAAGGCCTAGCAGCATTGTCTTCACGTTCCCATTTTGTTTCTCAGTTAAGTGTGATTGTTTTCTTGTGGAAATCGATCTTTTAGTTGTGTAAAAACGCGGAAGTTATACGGCCGGATTTAAACTCAAAGTGATCAAATACACAGACGACGATAGTAATAGAGCTGCCAGTCGAGAATTCATTGTGAATGAATTTGATATTCGCTACTGGCGTCAACAGAAAGACACGCTAGAAAGCAATAACCAAGCACATACGGTGTTTTCAAATGTGGCGATGCAGTAAAACAGCAATACAGGGTGTGATAGTCAGCTGTTTTGTTGGTGCTCCACACGCTAATAATAAGTAATTGTTAGGTTAGAACACGTCGAGATCTGGTATTGTTAACCACAATAAGCTGACGACAGAAGACAAAGTAAATAAGGTCGTCTGTTGAACTCTTGCATGATTTGGCGCTCTACACACTAAATAAGAAATTGTTAGGTTAGAACTCGTCGAGATCTGGTATTGCTAGTCATGATAAGCTGACGACAGAAGACAAGAGAAAGAAGGCAGTCGGTTGAACTCTTGCATGATTGGATGGAGGGGTATGGGTTATGGTGTTGATAGAGCTTCTTGGAGACTGGCAACCCAAATGCATTGGACGGAAGTTAGAATTATGCACGCGAGAGTAGCTCGGAGATTGGCAGCAGCGACGGCAGTTGACAATTCCAGTTACTTTGTTTCAATAATGCAAATTTTACGTTTTTTCAGGAATATGGTATTTCCCTCATAAATCCCCGTATATATCTCGCACCGAAGATTTCCACGCTTATTTTCGGTCAGAAAAGTGCGAATTATATGTGAGCAAATACGGTATTCTTGGTTCTATGAAATTCAGACGATGAAGTTCTTTGTAGCAATAGATTTTTACAACCGAATGCCCTTCCTAACACCAACCTTATCAATGAGTTAATGGATGAAGGTGAATGACATTTGCCTGGGGTTGAAAATTGAAAACTACAACAAATCTGGCAAATGGTGCGGGTTTGAACCCATTTGTACTCCAATGGCCTGATCCCATGACCCTGCACATTAACTCTCCAAGTTAAACCAGTCAGTTTATAGCAAAGCTTTTCTAAAATGCTGAAATAGGGTTTTTGAATGAGTTTGAATACTGAAATGAAAAGTAAGAGTGGTGTGGGTTAGATAATTTTGTAAGTTCAAGACAATTCCACTGAAACCAAGATACTAAGTAGGCCTAACTCTAATCAAATGGTATAAAGAAAAGTTGCTTGATTAGAGTGGATCGTCAATAAGGACCCAATTGAGTAAGATATGATTAATTTCATCTAGATACATACTAAATAATCTCCCAGATTTGTGCATTTTTCACTGCTATATTTTTCTGAGTTTCTGTGAGTTGTGTGTCGAAGCTTCACAGAGAATTTTGGCCTCTGACTTGCATTGTAAGTTTCAGAATTGTCCCATAAATATCTGATTTGGATGTCTTGTGTGTGAATGTATGTGTCCAATGACCTGTTCCTGTGGGCTGAGGCTATTTTAGGTGTCTTGAATTACAAAACGTCTCGTGGGCAACGGAGAAGTTTGGTACCAAGCTTGACTAAGATAATACTCACATCTGGAATATTATCATTTCAATTGTTAAAGTAGTATGTGGGTAGTATTCACACATACAGTATATGGTAGTTTGCAATGCTAAATACTTAAAAATTTGCCATTTTGACTTGCTGCCTATCAGCTTCCACCTATTCATTTGTTTCTGTAGCAGCTTAGACTGGAAGCAAAATGTGACCCAGACAGGGTAGGTATGTCCTCAGGCAGTCTAGAGCCTTCCCTTTATCGCAGACTACTGGTCAGCAGCAGGAATGCTCTGTTGGAGCTACGTAGCGGACTGTGCAGAAAACACCCACGCAACACCTGTGTATAAATGAGTAGCAGGGATATTCCATTCCATTTCCAGTACACTGTCAGAGACAGAGGAAACATTTAGTGAAACATTGTGATTTTCAAACTCCACTTGACCATAGTCAACAAGTCCAGAAAACTTTTGTCCATAAATTAATATTGAAACCGTTTGGGACAACATTGAGGTTTATTTGTGTTTTTTTGTTTTTCCCTTCTTCTAGCCCAACACTTTATGTTGGGGAACATCGCCATGGACTGTATGCTCTTCCTTCATTGGTTGATGATAATAGGGCTATCATAGCCCCCAGACACTGTAAAACTCTGCTCCTGGAGGGTCCAACTGGAGCTTCATCGGAAAGTGATGCTTATATCGACAAGAAAATGTGTCTCCCTCATAATTTCAAAGTGATGCTGTTCAGTTTCCAGAACGCACCTGAAAAACAGCACAGCAGCATGCAGCGTCTTCTCATTTTAGGTGGGTTATTTTACATAACCATTTCGTTACAGCTTTTATATCCCAGAATCATCATCATCATCCGTGTCCAACTCCCGTCCCTCTTCCACTGCTGTCTATCCTTCCACTTCTCCTGCTCCATTACTTCTGCCACAGCCAGTCCAATGCTACATATGTCTTGTTGGATTTGGTCTATCCATCTCTTTTTGGCCTTCCAACCAATCTAATACCGTCAAGGTTCCTCACCATCTCCCTCTTTGCAGCTCTATCCATTTCCATCCTTTGCACATGGCCAAACCATCTTAATCTCGACCTCTGTGTTCGCTGTACTAATGGTTCCGTTATAGTTCTTGCCTAATTTTCGAGTTTCGGATTTTATCTCTTCTCAAAAATGTCATTTCAGTTGCTTCAATCTGACTGTTTTGCCTCTTGTTAGTAACCATTGTTTCTAGGCCATAGGTTACAATTGGGGTAAAATATTGTTTATATAATGTTAATTTTGTTCTTTGTGGTACTTTAACATCCTATAACAGCTGTCGAACTTGATGATAAAATGAAGTACCTTTACTTAATCTGTTGTTAATTTCTGTATTAATTTCATTATTCCTGTTAATGACACTGCCTAAATTGTTCCACATTCTCTAACTGTTCCCCATATAAGTTGATTCAAACTTTCTTATTTTCCTTTCCACAATAACCACAGTTTTCTGTTTACTAATTTTCATTTGGAACGCCTTAAAATTCTCATTCCAAATATCCATTCTTCTTTGTATTTCATTTTCTCCTTGTCCCGAAATCACTACATCATCCGCATCATTCCAGAATATTATTCATTATTATTCTTCAGGATTTATACCTTGTAAGCAGACCCAATCTGCGGTTGGAAACTGCTCTAGTTGATGATGATGATTTATACCTTGAGTGAAAATGTTGCCATTGAGAATTCCTATAACTATGTTTATTAGTTTGTATAGCTTTCAAATGTTTTAAGTGTGTATTCTACTCTCATCATCAGATATATTTTATTTTCAAGTTTATTTTACCCTGGAGTCCATCATCTTATTCATATAATCAGATCAGACATACAGTAATCCTATTTGCTGATGATGTTCTGATTTGGGGAGAAAATGAGAATGTGGTTCAAAAACAGCTGGATGTACTGAAGGAAAATATTGACAAATGGGAAATGAAAACCAGTGTAGAGAAAAAGACAATGGTAGTAACAAGAGGAAAGAGATGACCAATGACAAGGAGAGGTGAAAGTAGAATACAGGCAGCCGGAATTAAATTCCTGAGGAGTATGGTACAGAAGTCTAGGAGAGATAGTGACAAATGAAGACATTCGAAAGGAAGTAATGTAGCAATTTTTTCACTTCATTTAGATGGAATTTCCTCAATTTTAGGGGCAGTAAATTTTATGACAACAACTATTAATATATGAGCCCCAGGAATATCCCTAGATCAAACCCCTTTATTTGTACAGAAGCTGAATGATAAGCTGGAGCAGAACAGATTGAGGTGGACATGTGAAAAGGATGAATGGTGAAAGAATGTCGAAACATGTGATGTAGAGACGGATAACTGGAAAGAGAGAACAAGGAAGACCTAGAGTACGCGCAGCTCCAGCTAGGAAGACAGCAATATAGTATTAGCCTGTAACATTACAGTTTAACCATAGTTGATTTTTGCAACCATATAATCACCCCAAATTACAAACTCCGGCTATCTATCACCATTTAGCATTTCACCTAACATCATATTTACTGCATTTAACATACACCGACAGTTGCAGTACCAATACTGCAACTAAATAATTGTACATATTGTAAATATTTTCACCTGTATTTTCAAACATAGCCTAAGTGTAATGGATCTGATGATGATCGCTTGACGATCGAAACTGGTCATCCTAGTGTATTTATTAATCTCATGTAATTTATTTCATGATTAGGGCATAACCCAGCTCTATTGGGTACATTCGTGTTGACCGACTGAAAAGCACTTAACTCTTGTTTACTAAGGCAACACTGTAAAAATGGCTTCAAACCCCACAATGGATGGATTTGGTGAAAAACAGTGTGAGAGAATGAAACCCGGAGTGGAGTTCAGTGGTCGAGGAAGGATGGTGGGCAGACAAAGTAAAGTGGAGGGGTGTCATATTTTCTCCGACCCGGCTTAGGCTGGAAAACGGAAATTGATGATGATGATGAATCAGATGTTATTTTAGTTTATTTTAACCCGATGCCCAACATTTTATTCATATAATCAGATATATGTTGTTTCCAGTTTATTTTAACCCGATGCCCAACATTTTATTCATATAATCAGATATATGTTGTTTCCAGTTTATTTTAACCCGATGCCCAACATTTTATTCATATAATCAGATATATGTTGTTTCCAGTTTATTTTAACCCGATGCCCAACATTTTATTCATATAATCAGATATATGTTATTTCCAGTTTATTTTAACCCGATGACCAACATTTTATTCATATAATCAGATATATGTTGTTTCCAGTTTATTTTAACCCGATGACCAACATTTTATTCATATAATCAGATATTTATGTTGTTTCCAGTTTATTTTAACCCGATGACCAACATTTTATTCATATAATCAGATATATGTTGTTTCCAGTTTATTTTAACCCGATGCCCAACATTTTATTCATATAATCAGATATATGTTGTTTCCAGTTTATTTTAACCCGATGCCCAACATTTTATTCATATCCCTATATATATTATAATTGTGAAAGTCTGTGTGTGTGTGTGTGTGTTAGTTTGTTACCTCTTGACACTAAAACGGCTGGACGGATTTGGATGAAATTTGAAATGGAGACAGCTTATACCCTGGGATAACATATAGGCATCCTTTCATCCGGAAATAAATCATTGTTCCCGTGGAATAGGCAACATAACTGAAAAGTCACCAAAAATACTCAACCGGGACAAAATATCGAAGTTGTCGCAAAAAGACCGGACAAAGCTCATTTTACGCCCCTCGATGCAAGGAACAATACTCGGTAGGTCCCTACGGGACACCGAAAACCACATTTTAAGGCCCTAAAACCAACCGTTTCAAAGATATTCGCAGAAAACTATCTTTACTCTGATAAACTGATGAAATAATGGCAAGTCCGTTTCCATGGCAACTGAACCTCACGGTATGACATCCGATTTTATATACATATCCCTGTAGGAGGCAAAGACAATCAATTTGTTATCTTTTTCAAGATATATATGAACACAATAAGAACAGGGTAACGCGCCTGCCTCTCATCCGGAGGCCCCGGGTTCGATTCTTGGCTCCATCAGAGATTTTAGACACTGACGTGAGGGCTGCAACGGAGTGCACTCAGCTTCGTGAGGACAATTGAGTAGCTGTCTGATAGCGAGGCAGCGCCCTGGTCACGAAGAACAAGACTAACGGCCGAGGGGACACGGTACACTGACCACGCGTCACCACAATATCTGCAGGCCAAATGGCTGGGAAGCGGTCGCATGATAGGCCTAGGCCCTTCATGGTCTGTAGTGCCAGGGGTAAAAAAATAGGGAAAGCGCCTTCTAATACCACCTTTAATTTGTAAACACTACAGTAGCGGCTTCTAGGGAAGCGTGATGGCGCAGTGGCTTAGCTTCTCGCCTTTCACCAGGACGGCCGGGGTTCGAATCCCGGTGACAGCGGGGTGGAATTTTCACCTGGAAAATCACGTGGCGTCAGGAAGAGCATCCGGCCTTAAATCCCCGGCCAAAACCGAAATGAGCCTGGCTGGCTACGGCGACCCCAATTAATTGGGAATAGCTGAAGAAAGTTTTACAGTAGCAGCTACTAAATAAAGGTAGCGATATAGCTACGTTCAATTTCATAAACACTGGGCTCACAAATCCCGTATAGTTAAGTAAAAATAACAGTCTGGTCGTTATTTCAGTAGCAACGAAGCTCTGTGGTGGCTATTGCCGTGTCCGTAACACTTAAGGCATCCCGCCGTCACATACCTCAATGTGCACTTACAAAATTGTGAACCAGTCTATTTTACTGAAAAGAATTTCTACGAGCGAGTATCCACTCCGGCAAAAACCACACTCACTACCTTTTCCAAAATTTACACAAGACATGATTTTTAAAGCACTCTTCTGTGTGTTGAGGTACAGAGATATACCACATGGAAAGATACAATAACATGTTGGCAAATCTGAGTTCAAGGAACTGCTGTTCAGAATAGGCTTTCGGTGCAGGTTATGCGGCCCATGTTCGTAACATGGAATGTTTTCTTTTGACAATGCATCTACACCATGTGCGAGGGCAACGCATTTCAAAGATCTCTAAAAACACAATAAACAGGTAGTTGGAGAAAATTTTTAAGTGGGAGCGAAGATTCAAAGAGAAATAATTTCATCTTAGAGATTTGCTGATGAGATCGTCATCTTGACCGATACGCCAGAGGAATTGAATGAGTTTTTGAATGGTATGGACTCCGTCTTGAGGAAATAATTCATGATGGAAATCAATAAATGTAAAGCAAAATTATTGGAATGCAGCTAAAATAAATCAGAAACCTCTATGCACATCAAATTGGCAGGTGAAACGCTACGGGAAGTAGGAGACTTCTGTTACTTAGGAAGAAAAATAGCCAGTGATGGACGAAGCAAAGAGGTTGGCTCAGGCAAGGACATCATTTCTACAGAAAAGGAATCTGTTGACATCGAATATACATTTAGATATTAGGAAGTAATTTTTGAAAGCTTTTGTCTGGAGCGTGACACAATAAGGAAGTGAAACTTGGTCTAATGGTGCAGCAGAAAAGAGGAGAATTGAAGCGTTTGTAATGTGGTGTTACAGGAGAATGATGATGATCAGATGGGTAGATGGGGTAACAAATAAAGAGCTATTAAGACGAGTGGGAGTGGAGAGATGTTTCTGGCGACTGCTATTGAAGAGAAGATATAGGTTGGTACGACACATATTAAGACACCCAGAAATAGCAAGCTTAGTTATGGATGGGAGGGTTAAGGACAAGAACTGTAGGGTAGACCAGGGTAAAACAGATTGCCTCGGATGTAGGGTGTGGTAGCGATATAGAGATGAAACGATTAGCTCAGGAGAGGGAGTCATGGTGGGCGGCATCAGTCCAGTCAAGAAACTGAAGACTCAAACAACAACAGTTGGGAATTTTAATTACTTAGAGAGGCATGTGAGGCAAAAGGGTTGTTGGAGAATTTCAATCCCTGGGATGTAACACTGGAAGAGAGTGCATAATGTACATCAACGGCCAAGGTCAGAGATATTTTACTATAGGTAAGGAAAAATACTTTTGATTCCCCATATTCCGATAGATTTGCCATTCCAGTGTGCAAGAGTGCAGTTCCCTCTTCAAACAATATTCGCAATTTCTATTAACAAAGCGCAATCGCACACACTTAACAGCAGGTGTACAATTGCATCGTCCCCATTGACTTGATCGCGAGCGAAGCCGCGGGTACCTGCTAGTAATCAGATATATGTTGTTTCCAGTTTATTTTAACCCGATGCCCAACATTTTATTCATATAATCAGATATATGTTGTTTCCAGTTTATTTTAACCCGATGACCAACATTTTATTCATATAATGAGATATATGTTGTTTCCAGTTTATTTTAACCCCATGACCAACATTTTATTCATATAATCAGATATATGTTATTTCCAGTTTATTTTAACCCCATGACCAACATTTTATTCATCATCATCATCATCATCTTCCTTCCAAGTATTGGACCAAATGTCCCGTTACGGTCTTGCACTTTCCCTCCATCTCTTCATCGGACGTCCTATCGATCTATTTCCCCGTGGCTGGTAGCGAAGGATCTCCTTTGGAAATCTTCCAGGTTCCATCCATGGACATGATGCTTCCAGTTCTCTTGGTAGTCACAAATGTATGCAGTTATTGGTTTCACTTTTAGTTCCTTCAGCACATCCTCGTTTCTCTTATGATCCCATTTAGTATAGCCTGCTGTTCGGCGCATAAAGGTCATTTCCCGTGCTGTGAGTCTGGAGATGTCCTGACATCTTATTGTCCATGCCTCGCTGCCATAGCATAGGGTAGGTCTGGCTAATGTGTTATACAAACGCAAGCGTGTATGCCTTTGGACAAGAGATGGCTTCATGATGTGATTGATGATTCCTGTTGTTCTGGTATAATTAGTTATTTTTGCAGTTATGTCTCGTTCTTCTTGAAATGATAAATGATATCCTAAATACTTGAATTCGTTAACTCTTTCTAAAATTTTACCATCCAGACAAATTTTACTGGGGATAGGGTCCTTACCCTTAAAGGCCATTACTTTAGTCTTTTCAGTAGAAATGCACATGCTGAATTTTGATGCCACTTTCTGGAGGTTGAAAACTGACCACTGCAGATCATCTTCAGAAGCTGCTACCAATGCAACATCATCAGCAAATAGTATAGCATCTAAATTTTTTAGATGCCTGCTGATAGGTATTGAACCATGTCTTTCACACCTCCATTCCTTTATTATAGCATTCATGTAGATTATGAATAGCAATGGAGAGAGTCCACAGCCTTGTCTTACCCCTCTGCTGATTGGCTTCCACTCGCATTTATGATTACTTAACCTTACTGAAATAAGAGTACCACTATACATGTTGGAAATGTTATCAATTAACTGTTGGGGGACACCATCTCTGGCCAATATGTCAATAAGTCTGTTTCTGTCAACAAAATCAAAGGCTTTCTTAAAATCAACAAATGATATGTGTGTTTCCAAATTGAACTCCCTGCGTTTTTCGATCAAAATTTTTAAGGTGAAGTAGGCATCTGCACATGTGCGACCTTTTCTAAACCCATGTTGTTCATTCCCTATTAACTCAGAGTAATGTTTCAGTAATTTTTCTTTAACAATGTTTGCAAAAATTTTGTATCCAGAGTTAAGTATACTTATTCCTCTATAATTTTCCAAAACTTTCGTATTTCCCTTCTTATGAAGAGGAACTACTATTGCCTTTTGCCAATCTTCTGGCGGCCTGTTACCCATCCAGATTAAATTCAATAATCTGAGAAATCTTTTCTTGAAGGCATCGCCTGAATATTTTAACATTTCTGCATTTATCGAATCTTCTCCAGGTGTTTTCCCATTTCGAAGTTTCCTCAAGACCCGTTCTAATTCTTCGAGTGTAATATTTTCCGATGACTTGTTGTTAGATGCTTGTAAAACAAGTTGTTTAATATTTGGACTCGACCAAAGGCTCTGAAAATACTCGAGCCATTCTTTGTGGGATATTGCATTAATTTTTACATCTTCTTTTACTTCCCTATTTAGTTTTTTCAAAATTTTATAGGTTTGTGGTTGTGGTCTTGTTATGTCAGTCTCCAGGTACGAGACAAAGTTTTCCCAACTTTCCCTGTGTTTCTTCCGAACTTCTCTTTTTGCTATTGCTCTCTTATGATGGTATTCAATTTTATCTTCTAATTTACCAGTTGACAGAAACTTTTTATATGAATTTCTTTTTTCGGAGATTACTTTTTTAATTTCTTCGTCCCAAATTCTTAAACCCTTTTTCTTTTTCCATCTTCTTTTTTCTCCCAAACTTTCAAATGCTGACTGTTTTAGAGCTGAACTCAAATTGGACCACTCGTCTTCCACATCGTCAGAAAGTGGAATCATCTGAATGTGATTATCAAGCCTGTTTTGGTATAGCCATTTTATACTGGGATCATTTAAAAGGTTAACCTTATATAAAGTTTCGTTTTCCTGTGTTCTTTGTTTCTTTTTCTTGAACCACCGTGGTTTTAAACGAATAGGAGCAACTAATAAATAGTGGTCTGTTTCCAATTCAGGTCCTCGATAAACTCTTGTATCCAAAACTAAATCTGCCAATTTTCCATTACAAATGATATAATCAATAATTGATTTCTGATTTCTTGTGGACCACGTATATTTATGACTGTCCTTGTGTGGAAATAGTGTGTTCATAATCCGAAACTGATTGAAGATAGTGAAATCTATTAATTTTGTTCCATTATTATTGCGGGTTACCTCTCCATGAATACCAATGTTATTCTGAATTTTCTCATTACCAACTCTGCCATTAAAGTCTCCCATGTTATTTCCAGATTATTTTACCCCAATGCCCAACATTTTATTCATATAATCAGATATATGATGTTTCCAGTTTATTTTAACCCCATGACCAACATTTTATTCATATAATCAGATATATGTTATTTCCAGTTTATTTTAACCCGATGCCCAACATTTTATTCATATAATCAGATATATGTTATTTCCAGTTTATTTTAACCCCATGACCAACATTTTATTCATATAATCAGATATATGTTGTTTCCAGTTTATTTTAACCCCATGACCAACATTTTATTCATATAATCAGATATATGTTGTTTCCAGTTTATTTTAACCCCATGACCAACATTGTATTCATATAATCAGATATATGTTATTTCCAGTTTATTTTAACCCGATGCCCAACATTTTATTCATATAATCAGATATATGTTGTTTCCAGTTTATTTTAACCCGATGCCCAACATTTTATTCATATAATCAGATATATGTTATTTCCAGTTTATTTTAACCCAATGACCAACATTTTATTCATATAATCAGATATATGTTGTTTCCAGTTTATTTTACCCTGATCCACTACATTTTATTCATATAGTCAGTTCATTTGGTTATCAGTGAGCTACAAATTGGCATGGAAAGCTTAGAAGCTATTTCTTCAGTGTTGCCTTGTTATGTTCTTCAGTCAGTCAACATTTTGGATTTAACATGGGGCTATACTTAGATTTGTGTTTATAAAGTTGCACAATTGGCATGGGTTTTGTTTCCCGGCTTAGGTTGAAATTTAAGGTTTGAGGTACTGGAATGATATTGTTGACATGGTGTCTCAAAAGACTTTTATCAGACAAGTGGGTGGGCCACACAAGTTTACTTTTAGTTGAGGGATCTACTGTAACATGTAGATTCTGACTTGTGAACTGAAAATGCCATTCTTTCTTGAAGTTTCATTTAATTCACTGTTTTCATGTTGCATCTTAATCCTTTTGCTCTCTGGCTATATTTGCCAGTCCAGCTCAAAATTCTCACATTTTTCATACTTACTTTCTGTGTCCGGGAGACACACTAAATTCTTCCTTTCCAGAACTCTGCAGTTCTTATCCCTCAGTCTGTGGCCAACATAAGGTCTTCCTGGCTGCAGGTGTCATTAAGATCTTTGCACATGAGCAGGTGTTGTGGAGTCTGGATTTCTCTACAGGCACATCGTGGATCTTCTGCATAACCCCACTTCACAAGGTTCTCATCCGGTTTAAGGACCTCCAGGTGGTATAAGGCAAATGACTACCACTGCTCAGTTCTTCTTTAGGGGTAAACCCCTCTGGTACTATTTGTTTCCATAGTGACACACACCGGGCATCTGGCTTGGTATGGAGGGGTACTGTTCTCTTAATAAAACTCTTCCTGGATCTTAGGCTAGGAGTGGTCACCTTGTGGTTGAACATAGAATGTCTGGGATCTGTTTCAAGCGTTTGTCTCTCTTTCTCTGCTGCCACCCTGCGTCGAATAACTGGAGGTGCAATGCCAGCGAGAGGGTAGATCTTCTGCACTGGAGTAGGTCTCAGACATCCAGTGACAATACATGTGGACTCGTTAAGAGCTATGTCCACTTGCTTGGTATGGGCAGATGCTCCCCACACTGATGATCCATACTCTCCTGCTGCGAAGCAAAGTCCCAATGCTGTTGAACGTAGAACCTGAGGGTTCGCTCCCCATGTTGAACCTTACAACTTCCACATTATGCTATTCCTTGAGCTGATCTTGCAGTTCAATTCTCTACAATGTTTCCTGAAGCTCAGGGTACGATCAAGCTTGATTCCCAAATATTGAGGCGTTTCACAGCTTTCGAGTGTCACTCCTTTCCAGACAACATTCAACTTTCTCCGGGCCTCTTTGTTGCGAAGATGAAATGCGCATACTTGTGTCTTTCCTGGGTTAGGTTTCAGGTGATTCTGGGTGTAATAATTGTCTAATCTCTCAAGAGCATTGGACAGTTTTCCCTCCACCTCCTCAAAACTCCCACCCTGTACAGCAATAGCGGTGTCATCCGCATAAATAAATCGCCTGGCCTCTAAATATTCTGGCTGGTCATTTGTATAAATGTTGAATAGTAATGGGGATAACACACTGCCCTGAGGTAACCCGTTTTTCTGGTTCCTCCATAGACTTTTGTTCCCTTGAAGTGTAACATAGAACCTTCTGTTCTGGAGCATCCCACGTATGACATTTGTTAGATTCATGTCCTTAGTGATGTTGTACAGCTTGGCTATGAGCTTCTTATGGTTCATTGTATCATATGCAGCACTGAGATCTATAAAGGCGACACCAGTGATAATTTTGTTCTCATAACCATCCTCGATATGCTGTGTCAGGTTCTGAATTTGGCTGGAACATGATTTCCCTGGTCTAAATCCAGCTTGATCTTAAATTAGCCGGTTATCAATGAATGTTGCAATTCTTTCAAGGATCAACCTTTCAAATGCCTTGTATATGTGGCAAAGAAGAGAGACAGGATGGAAGTTCTTTGCATCCGTTGGTTCCTTGCTTGGTTTTAGCAGTGCAACCACATGAGCTTTCCTCCCCAGCTTTGGTAAGTGCAGGGTCTCGATGCATCTATTCATCATATTCACCAGCCACTGGATTGTTCCTGGTCCAAAGTTCTTGATTTGTTCTGTCCTGATGTCATCCGGGCCCGCAGCTTTGTTGACTTTCATCAGCTTGATGGCATGTTCTAATTCTGCTGATGTGAAAGGACGACCGAGAAAATTATTCTCATCTTCACTAGGCTTCAGCTTCACAGGCTGAGTCTTCATGATGGTTTTCCCGTTTCGGAGCAGCTGATGAGCTATTTGATTTGGTGTAACCTTGGTGAGAGCCACTGGTAAATGTAAAAAATCACTGAATAAAGAAGTCCACATATACAAAATTAAAAATAATTACACTAGTATATTAAATAGTTTCAGGAAAAAGAAATCCCATAATTTTTAATGACATAGATTTCTGTGAGATAAATATTGGGTTATAGAAAAAAAAATTAAAAAATAAAAATCCATTTTCAAATACATAATTTTAATTTCCCGGCCAAGTTCTACACAATTTATATGTCATATTTTTTTTATAATTCGAAGTTCTTGATAACTTGAATGCTATTTTGTTTTCCGGATATAAAATATGTCTTTAACTTGAAGTTGGGGTGAAAATGCAGTTGCATTACGTTCTTTAGGTGTGACATGGGAATTAAAATATAGATTCAGTTGTGTAGGGTTCCTGGACTGTGTATTTCTGTCAATTTCTGTCAGCAGCTTATTATGCTTGGAATTCCAGGTAATATGCAGTCAACCATTATGAAAAAATAAAACACAAGATTTACAGCGCTCTGCAGGAGTCACATTTTTGAAACAAACATAATAGTAATACAGTAAAATTAATCGAAATGTATCAGCAATATTTGCACATCAACATTTAACTCTAGTTAGTGTACCTGCATGAGTAGACCTAGTGACAATAACAGTTGACTATTTATGTATTTACGGTTTATTAATAGAACCCCATTTTTTCATGTATTTCTATATCTTGAATATTCGATAACTCAAAGTAATTTTTATTTCCGAAAACTCTTCGGGATATCGAAGTTCGGCTGTAATCTCATGTAATTTCTTTTCAGGATTAGGGAATAACCCATCTCATTTGGGTACAGTTGTGTTGACCGACTGAAAAGCATCGAACTTTTGTTTACTAAGGCAACACTGAAACACCATAATGTTCGACTGTATTAAAGAAATAAACTGTTTATCAGTGTTCTTCTTAATCCAGTCATTCTGAAAAAAGTAACTTTAAATTATCTGTTTAATTAATCTGGAACCAGATAATTCATAATATTGGAATGGGAGGGGAAGAGGATTTTGGGGTGACAGAACGATCCATTTTGGTTGGTTGGTTCCTTAGTTTAGGGGCTGTGACAACGCGGTCATGTAGCCCCGTGTACTTTGGGTGTGTGTAGAATTTGTCTGATAACCGGTATTAATTGTGATGGATGTATTAAGTGTGTGTTATCTGTGATTCAGGTAGAAGGACTGCAGATGATTAATTTTTTCAAGTAGTTCTTACTTTTGCTCTTAAATGCTACCATCCACGACACCTAGCTGCGGACATGGCTACTAAAAGCCATCGCAGTCAGCATCTGGTGGCCAATGTTGGAACTAATGGAGCATTGTCAAACTAATCTACAAATTTTAGCTTTAACAAGTGTAGTTAGTGGAAGGTTCTTTTTCATGCCATAAATTTATGACATGGGACCGCCAGCTTTACTTCCCCTCCGAAGGAAGGCTTTCTGAGGGATTTTTAATGCTCTTAAAATATCCGACGACTTCGGCCGGGTTTGAACCCGCGATCTTGAGCATAGAAGCTCACCATGCTACCAACTACGCCACCGAAGCTGCTAACGATCCATTTTATTGTTATCCATGTCAGATGTGTTATCAGCAGCTGGTGATAGGGGTTATTCCAGGTGCACTATCATCACTTTCTATAAAATTAGAATCACTGTCAGTTATAAAGTTACTGTCATCGTCTAGGCATCTAAATAATCAAAGACTTCGGAATTATTTAGTCTAGAACATGGCCCAGTCATTCAAAATAGTTGGGCCGAACTCACATCACAAATCGTATTGAAGCTGAGAAGACAATTTTCACACACTACAAACTTAATCTCACCATGCAGTAAACATACACGGTATATTTATTCAATTTGTTCCATGCGCTTAGTGTGTCTGTCTGTCGAGTGAATTGTGAACCAAAATCCTAAGGAAATATTGCAACATTCTTCTGACATCTGGGAGTCCGCTAAGCTACTAATATAACCAATCCAACATAAAGCTGACAGATCTGCGCGCTGAGTGTAAGATTTAAATGGGAATAGGAACATGCAAATGCAATAGAGATATGTACCTTTGCGCTGTTCATATGTGCATAGAGAGTAAGTTGCATATTGTTTATTGTTTTCTTTTTAGTTCTTTTTCTTTTTTTTAGGACACTATGCAGTTCCTGACTACAGTAAAACAAGACTTCAGATAACCGATAGGAGTGGTCTGATGTTGCCACCTGCTACTAATAGCCCAGTCATCGCTGATGAAAATGAGACCAAAACCGAAAGCTCAGGAGACGAATCTACTTCTTTGTTAAAAGTTACGAAGTGGTCAGACCCTACTAAAAGTACAAGTAGTATTGGCATTCAGACGGAACCACTGAAAGAAGAGGAAGTGCCCCCTGGTTACTGGGATAAACTGTTTGAAGGGGACATCTCGTTCCTTCTGTCTCGGGACTTCTTGAGCGTGTCGTTCACTGCCAGCAGAACATGGATCAACCAGCAAGAGAACAAGTTCTTAAAGTTGGTGGTGGTTGTGTGCTTTGGCTGTATCTTCTCCATGATGTGGTACCTCCGCGTTCAAGTAAGATGGATCTTTCTCTTCTTTGTACCTCAACATTAAAGTATTAAACTTAGTATTCTTGCCCCAAATGTCCAAGTCAGAAAATAAAAAGCAATGTTTGAGGACAAAACTTGCAAATTTTAAAATAACCAGCCCAATTGAAGGGGTGGAGGATTTCTGTAAAATATTAACTGCTCTGGCTGTTGTTTTTGTTATATCTAACTTATTGACTACTCTGAAGAGGACAAACACAATGATTGTCAGGTGCTGACAGAGGTTATTGTGTTCCTCTTTCTTGTCCTGTCCAAGGATTGATTATATGTCCACACCTTGTTGTCTTTCCTGTATACGTTGTACACCCAGAAAGTAAGTTCTGTTTGGCAATAAAAACAAGTACAGATCATCATCATCATCTTGCAGAGTTTCCAGCCACTGGCCGGGTCAGTTTGGAACACAAGCCTCTCCAACGTCTTCTGTCTTCCTACCATCTCTCAGCCTCCACCCTTGTCCAGTCTTCTCCTCTCTTCTTCATGCTTTCTTCCACCCCCTTCAGCCACCTGTCCCTCGGTCTTCCTATCGGTCTCTTTCCTTCCCACTTCGTCTCGTGTATCCTCCTGGGTATCCTCTTCTCCTCCATTCGTTTTACATGTCCATACCATCTAAGTCTAGATTTCTCTATACCATCCTGTAATGGTTCCTCCTTCATTAATTCTCTGGTCCTCTCATTTCTTATTCTGTCCATCTTTGTAGCTCCAATACTGCTTCTCAAGAACCTCATCTCACTGGCCTGTATTTTGCTCTTTTCCCTTCCTTTCATAACCCAGGTCTTCGAGGCATATACCAGGATAGAGACATAGTATGTCCGATATATGATCTTTTTGCTGTTCTGAGGGACATCCTTGCTCCATAACATGCTTCTCACACTCCTCCGGAATGCTTCTGCCTCTCTCCCCCGCTCATTTATTTCTCTATCGTTTATTCCATTATCTTGTATCAGGCCTCCCAGATACTTGAAACAAGTACAGATACTGAAAATTATTTATTACAAAACAAAAGAAAGACTGGACTTTATATCATTTTAAATGCTACAAATGCTGAAAAATGCTAGAATGGCTGGACTCTTGACATCTTAGATGATCAAGAAACAATCAGAACGCTAGAAAGTTACAAGTCATCGCGGTGAAAGGAGGAAGCTGACTAGATGACGTCACGCTCGCCGTGTCGTTGCCGTCTCATAACGCCAGAGCTCACCAGTGAACTCGGTACACATGCTCCAAGCGGTACTATGATGTCACACACCTCAGTGCATTCTTGGTACATTTCATGACGTTGCCGTAACGTAACGACGAAGTCGACTAGATCATTTAAAATGATAAAATACAAAACTATCTTTCAACGTAGCTCCCACCGTTTTGGAGCCACTTATCATAGCGTGGCACAAGTTTTTGTATTTCTTCATAAAATGTTCATAAAACAGCAAAGAGCTGTTGAGTGATTGAAGTGTTAAGATGGTAGCATGCCTGGCTGAGGTAATTGTCCTTGTCTCTTTGTTTTTTTCTCTGCTCCCTCCTTTGATCATGTTTGTCCCCAGCTGTTCATAGGCAAGTGTTCTGTACTTTCCTCAAGTGATTAGTGTAGTATTTCTATATTCTGTGCATTCCTATTTACAGTAGAACCTCGATCTTGCATTTCTAGTCATTTTTTGTACATTCATCATCTTAATTTTGTGGTCCCAAGAAAATTTCTGATCAACCTAAGTTAACAAAACCCTTATCTATCGTTACTTGAAATGTTTTCCTGTCTCTTTCGTTAAAATATCTCGGTCCTAATAAATTGTGATCCCTTATTGTTAGTTTTCAAGAATGAATATCTTTAAAATTCATGCAGTAGCAATTTGTTCACAATGTGCAATATTTTGTACCATTCTATACTGGTGAGGTGTTTGCCATTTTGCTTATTCTTGTCAGAATGTGTCATGCTTTTACAGAATTTAGGATCCCCAGCTGTTCGTAGGCAAGTGTTCTGAGAAATGTTACGTTAAGCAGTGATAATCAATCCACACTGAAATATGGCTTCTAACATTTCAATAAGCAGTGATAAATAATTACAAAAATACCGGTACTTGCTGGCAGCATCTTTTGGGTGAGTTGAGCTATGGTTATTCTCTGTACATCGTACTGTACTGTGACAATTTATCACATTTCTTGCTGTTAATGATCATAACTAGCTTTTAAGAGTAAATGATTATGAAAATGTAGAAAGGACTTTAGGACATAGCTTTCCTTGGAGTGGTGATATCTGTTGAGTAAGACTTGAAAATGTGACTGTAGTCGGAATCTCGTGCGTCCAGGCAGTTGCCTGGTCAGAGTGTGGCTCAAGTCAAAGCTAAAGCATAAATATTGTAGAAGCTTTTGGTGATAATTTTATTTCCACTCTGCAAATGTTAGATGCCATATTGACATAAATTCATAAATGTAGCCTATATAGCAACTTTGAAACATGATTATTTGGTATTTCATGAATACAAGAAAGAAGAATAACAATTACCATGCTTTCCAAACAATCCGTTTCCTGTTCATGCTATAATTGTAATCTTTTAATCTATCAAATATTAGATTTCACAACTTGTATCAAAAAGATGCTTTTTGATATGAAATCAGAGTGATGAAATTTATGGAAATGATTGAATACTGATCTTATTTTTGAAAGCTGACTTTTTTGAAAGTGGCAATAAACACATTTGACGTAGCCTTGTAATGGTTTCTATAGCCCTCACGTTGAGCGACAATTGTAACGTTAATTAGTGCCCCATGTTAGTAGCGACAAATGTAGCAGTTTAGCTAGCCACTAACTGTTGGGTGATAAATGTAACTGTTTACCTTTGCCTAAGCTATGTTGTTTTAATGGGCGCCAAGATCTCACCGCAATGCTGAAATCTAAATTTGTATTTAACAACGTCTAGCTCTGGTAGAACACCTTCAAGAATCTATTCACTCAGATCGTGGTATGATTTGATCATTAACCCAACAAACAATTGTATCAGGAGAAGGAATTGGTCTATATCTAATGCTACCTACTGAAAGCAAAGATTGCATTGTAAAAGAATTGAATTTATTATATAAAACAAGTATAGCAAAATTAATAATAATAATAATAATAAGTTTAAAATTTAAATTGGAGCGTTGCGATTTTAATATTACCGATAGAAAATTACGTGAAAACGGAGTCTGATAAATTATTGATTTTACTCTTATTTCCAAGCTATGAAGTTACTGAAATATGAAATATAAAACAAAGAGAAATGAGAGATTGCGTATTTCTGCATCATTCGCGCTTACCACTGGAAATTGCCAAAGCATTTCCCTCGTACTGGATGATGCTGTGTGCTTCCCACAGTCTCCTGGACGTCGTCATCACCGTCGATATTTGATGATATACTTGTAGATTTGGTGGCTTTATGGTCCTAACCACGGAGCCATACCCTCGTACAACCAAACTGGTTAAGTTTTAAACCGATAGTTCCCCACTCCACGGAACATCGGAGCGACACACACTTGCAACCGAACTAGTCAAGTCTTTCACAGATTGTCCCCCCACTCCACGGAACATCTGAGCGACTCCTGCGTGCAACATACTCGGCAAGTTCTACACAGATTGTCCTCGTTCCATGGCGCGCTGAACGATATATCCACTCGCCTCATCCCCACTCTGGTGCCGACTTCCAGCTTACGTGGTCTCCACTGATTGGCTGAGCACCCCGCTACTTCCCCTCCTCTGGCTCATTACACACGGCGCGCGAATGAAGAAGTCGATTTCCGTTCCAACCATCCGCCTTTTCTTGACGCTGCAACCCCGCTTGCGTAATACTACGTTACAAGAATCATCCTGTATCTGAATTTCCAGTGAGTCATGTCTCCCATAATATCCTAACTGACGAAACTCCGTAAAATTCCGTAATCACATAATTTTATATGATACTGTCGTTCGTAATAATTTGCTTGATAGCGTTTTCTAAGACATAGAAAACCTATCTGTATGCTTATAATTTTTATAAAATGCTCCGAAAATATCTTAATAATAATAAATTAATAATAATAATAAATTAACATGAAAAATTCTCTTGGCTGAACAATTTGCCGCGTAAATAAATATAGAATGGCTTCCTACTGACTTATGCCAGTGGCATAAAAACCCCTCGAAAAACACGTTACATATTCGCCTCGGATCATCGGATGATTTACCGTGACGACGGTCCATTATCCGATTATCCCAGACACGTTAATAATCCCCATCCAAAATACATATCACATAAATGAAATCACCCTAAATTACAGATATATACACTCATAATTTTTCTTCACGCACTTGGCGTCAAAGTTTGTTGTCACTATGGATTGCACTTTGCAACCAGTCCAATGTTTTTCATATAGAACAGTGTTCCACGGATATTTCCGCCTCTCAAATTTCTCTATGTTGGAAAAATAGACATAATTAATGTGTGAGCACTATGTATTTATGATGTCATATCACACGCATTGAAGGTGTTCTGATATATTTATATCACCATAGAACTTCCTAATTTCACTGGAGGTCCCCTCCTTATTGTGAAATTAATCCCATTTATCACTGAGCACACGATCACACTATTGTGGCAGCGCCTCGTGACCATAATACTTGATCTCTCTTTATAAAAGATGAAATTAATATTGACTTCTGAAAAAAAAAAAACAGTAAATGCGCATTACATATAACACCAAATATTTCTGTGCCGTAATCGCCCTGTCTTGTTAAGTTCCCGTACACCATATTCTACTTAATACTAGTTCTCAACACAGATCAGTTCTCCTCACACAAATAATACCTTTGTACAAATTATCTTAAATTACACACTTACAAATCTTACATGGCGAGGCCGTAAACAGAAATCACGTGTGCCGTTATCTATGAGTTTCATGAAGGACTGTCTCGCATTCTGATGGCCCATCTTTTGTCCCGTGGACGCCTTAAGCAAAAGTACCCTGTACAAGCGCTCACCCATCTTTTGGGGACAAATGGGAATTCACCAGCGCTACCAAATTCTGGCCTTGGTGTATCGAGACATTTTAGTGCTCAAGAGCATCCGACAATCCCGTCATATTTCCCTGTACCTTAAAAACTCTCATTTACTTACATACTACCCCCCTGTGTGACTTCTGATACGCCTGCCTGGAAGACCATCTCCTCCCACGCACCAAATACCACACTTACTCATTTGATAGGCTGGCTCACTAGCTAAACATCCTCACTTCATGACACATACTTTCGGAGACTATGTATATTATACGTTTCGTATAATCTGTTTCCCTCACTATTCTCCAGCACATATGCTGTTTTCCCAATAAGTTTGGAAACCATAAATGTTTCTGCGTCACCTGCTTCCAACCTTGCAAGTGGCTCCCTTTAAATGAACGTCATCACGTTGCTCCACTAGCATATTTCTCAGTGTCTGTAACGATGCCCTGTTGCTACTGTCCACACATGCTAACCCTACTTTCCTCTGGTGTCACACCTCTACCCGACACTCTGACCTAAAAATGTCACTTCTGACTGACAGAATGACGACTTAGACAGCTTCAAAGTGAACCCTGCCTGATCTAACTTCTGAAAAACTATATCTAAATGACGTAGATGCTCCTCAAAACTGCGTGAACTAATTACCATATCATCTATGTAAATGGTTACAAACTCTCCTGTGTCATCCCCTAATGCGATGTTTAAAGCCCTAATTAAAGCTGCTGAACTACTCTTTAACCCATAAGGTGTTCTACAAAATTGATAAAGATTATATTTATGACTAAAAGCTGTAAATGGTCTATCTTCGTACATAAGTGGCACTTGCCAAAAACTGGAACTCAAATCTACACATGTGAAATACTTTTTACCCTCAAATGTTTGCATTAATTCCTCTATTGACATAGATTTCAGCTGATCTGAACTAATTCTACTGTTAACCAAACTGTAACTTTATTTAGTGCCCCATGTTAGTAGCGACAAATGTAGCAGTTTGGCTGGCCCTAACTGTTGGGTGATAAATGTAACTGTTTACCTTTGCCTAAGCTATGTTGTTTTAATGGGCGCCAAGACTTCAACGCAATGCTGAAATCTAAATTTGTATTTAACAACGTCTAGTTCTGGTAGAACACCTTCAAGAATCTATTCACTCAGATCGTGGTATGATTTGATCATTAACCCAACAAACAATTGTATAAGGAGAAGGAATTGGTCTATATCTAATGCTACCTACTGAAAGCAAAGATTGCATTGTAAAAGAATTGAATTTATTATATAAAATAAGTATAGCAAAATTAATAATAATAATAAGTTTAAAATTTAAATTGGAGCGTTGCGATTTTAATATTACCGATAGAAAATTACGTGAAAACGGAGTCTGATAAATTGATTTTACTCTTATTTCCAAGCTATGAAGTTACTGAAATATGAAATGTAAAACAAAGAGAAATGAGAGATTGCGTATTTCTGCGTCATTCGCGCTTACCACTGGAAATTGCCAAAGCATTTCCCTCGTACTTGATGATGCTGTGTGCTTCCCGCAGTCTCCTGGACGTCGTCATCTCCGTCGAAATTTGATGATATTCTGGTAGATTAGATAATTCTATGGTCCGTACATCGGACCCAAACACTCGTACAACCACACTGGTTAAGTTTTACAAAAGTTAGTCCTCCACTCCACGGAACATCGGAGCGACTCCCGCGAGAACCGTACTCGTTAAGTTCTACACAGATTGTCCTCGTTCCACGCCGCGCCGAACGATATGTGCACACGTCGCATCCCCACTCCAGTCCCAACTTCCAGCTTATGTGGTCTCCACTGATTGGCTGAGCATGCCACTACTTCCCCTCCTCTGGCTCATTACACACGGCGCGCGAATGAAGAAGTCGATTTCTGTTCCATATATTCGCCTTTCCTTGACGCTGCGACCCAAGCTTGCGTAATACTTCCTGACAAGATTAAGCTTGTATTTGAATTCCCCGTGACTCATCTCTCTCAAATACCCTAACTGACAAAACTCCGTAAAATTCCGTAATCATATAATTTTCTATGATATTGTTGTTCGTAATAATTTGCTTGATAGCGTTTTCTAAGACATAGAAAACCTATCTGTATGCTTATAATTTTTATAAAATGCTCCGAAAATAACTTAATAATAATTATAATAAATTAATAATAATAATAAATTAACATGAAAAATTCTCTTGGCTGAACAATTTGCCGCATAAATAAATATAGAATGGCTTCCTACTGACTTATGCCAGTGGCATAAAAACCCCTCGAAAAACACGTTACAAAACGAGCGTCTAAACAAATACGAACAGTGCCGTCGGTCTTGGGTACCTGATCAAAGAATTAACATATGGACTGTTAGAGTGCTCAATAATCCCATCTTCAAGCATCTGGTTAATTTGTGCCTCAACTGCACTCTGATAAGCGAAAGGTACAAGATATCTATGTCCTGTGAATACTGACGTATCAATAACGTTCAATGAATGTGTATAGCAATTGGCCATACCAATGCGATCCTCAAAAACTCTCCTATTACACAATAACACATCATAGAGCCGAACACATTGTTCCACCTCTATATTTCCCTGAAACTCAGCATCACGTAACGAGTCCTCTAGACTTCCGTTCGTAATCACACTGCCCACAAAATATGGAGAACCCAGCTCTACGGCTGGCGATATCTCATTTAAAGTACAAATCACACCTACAATACTACTCCTCTGAATATGGTCATTGAACGCTACTTCTACTTCAGAATCTCCCCATTTAAATTTCAAACTCCCTACATCATAACATAAGTTACCAGACACTCTACTTAGCCACTCTGAACCCAAGATAACACTGAATACTAAATTTGGAATTACAAGACAAATCTGCTTCTCTACATGATTATTAATTTTAATGTCTACTAAAACTTGCTTAGAAATTACTTTAGACCTCTTCCCAACAGCTGTGATAACAAAAGTGCTTTTAATTGGCATCTCCTCAAAATTTACTCCAGTTCCTTTCATTTTATCATAAAATGCACTACTTATGCAACTCTTCATACAACCACTATCAATTAAAACATCTGTGTACGCCTCGGACACGTTAAATTTAACTATGGGGCTCTTACTAACCACTTCCTGAATAATACCTTCATCATTTAGTTCATGTAATAATTCATTTCTTACATTTAGGTCATAGGGTTCCTGTATAATTGTATGGACAGGGCATGCTACAGACTGAGATTCTGACCTTACTTCGCAGCCTGGTTCGCGTTTAAAGAACCGCTACAGCTGGCCGTAGTACTACTAACTACTGAACTGGTCTGGTTGTTCTGGGCTGTGTTGTCATTGTTTGGCTGTATATTACTACCACTAGGCTGTCCTCTTCCTTGACCCCTATTCTGGTTGTAATTATTGTCATTATAATTTCTCCCTTGATTTCCCCTGAAATCATTGTTTCTCCCTTGATTTCCCCTGAAATCATTGTTCCTCCCTTGATACTGATTACCATAGCCATTTCCTCTGTTCTGATTTAGCTGATTATTATTATTTCTATTTTGAGCGTTGGCCCCTCCGCCACCGTTCCCTTGAACTTCTTGAAGCCTGGCTTCATTAGGTCTATTATTATTATTACCCTGGTTCCGATTGAAATTGTCCTCATAACCCCCTCTCCCTAGTGCATCAAATGTGCTTAACAAATTTTCTACTTGTGATATAGTCTTCACATTCTGGATACAAGCAGCCTCCTTGATCCTATAGGGAAAGTGCCTAAGTAGCAACCTTACCACATCACTTTCCTCCTTCAACCCATCCAGATATTTACACACTAATACCTGCCCTAAAAAGTATTCGGTCATGGTGGAGCTTCCTTTAGGGTTATATTTACCACACACTACTACCTCACGATGCTTCGACTGAATAACCTCATTCCAGAACTTTTCACAGAATTTCATTTTAAAATCATTGATATCAGTAAACTTGTCTCTGTAGACAGCAAACCAATTCCTCGTTTCCCCCACAAACACTTGTTCTAAAATTTCAACTACCTGGCACCACTCAATACTACCATTTTCCAACCTCTCCCCGAATTTATTTTCTATAGTGTTCATGAACTCCATTGGGCACCCCTGTCGATTGCTGAACTTACCCAGTTCTACCTCCCTGTGTGTGCTATTCACAAAAACTGGCCTATTCTGACTATTTTCTTGCCTGATCCTAGCTTTTAATTTCAATTCTAACTCTGCAATTTTCTCCTCAGCCTTCCTCTCAATACTGTTTACTGTTAATTTAATGTTTCCTTCTGATTCTTCTACTTTATCATAAAGCTTTGCTTGTTTCTCCTCAATCTTGCTAATGCTATCTCTATTACTCTCTCTTAAATCATTTACTTCTGCAACTATTTGCGAGTGGACTTTCTCAATTCTACCCCCCAGCTGTTCCTTAACCTCTTTAGTTGATACTTGAATCTTGTCAATTTCTCCCCCCAATTTCTTTTTAACCTGCAGTGTTTCTAATTTAACTAATTCCTTTAAATTTTCAGCCTGTGTGCTGATTCTACTTTCCAACTCATCCTGTACTTTTCCTCATTTCTTGTCTACGTCTGCAATGATCTCTTTAACCTTCTCTTCCATTACTCCTCTGATTTCTCCTCTAATCTGCTCCATTTTCACACTAATTTCCTTACTGTTTTGTTCTAATTTAGCATTTAAAGTTTCAGTACTCTCTCTATTTTCCTTACTGTTTTGTTCTAATTTGGCATTTAAACTATCGCTCAATTCCCTATTACTCTCTTTATTTTCCCTACTGTTTTGTTCTAATTTAGCGTTGTTTTGTTCCAGTTTAGCATTTAAAGCGTCTGTACTTTCTTTATTTTCCCTACTGTTTTGTTCTAATTTTGCATTTAAGGCATCACTACTAACTTTGTTCTGATACATGAACTCGAGAAGTAAAGTTTTTAATTCTGGTTGGCCGCCTACACTCCCTGTTTCAGTATGGGGATTTACCTCCGCTACCCCGGTACTACCATCACTCGACATACTGCTCATATCATCACTCTCCAGTTGATGACCACTACGTAACCTCATCTGTCTTTCTTTCTCATCCCCCATAATGATATACACTGATACAGACAAATAACCCCCAAAATACAGGCACAGAAATATATACCCTTCTCCTTCCACAAATGTTATTAGGTTTTCAGCCCCAAGTTGTCGGCGACAAGTGTAATGGTTTCTATAGCCCTCACGTTGAGCGACAATTGTAACGTTAATTAGTGCCCCATGTTAGTAGCGACAAATGTAGCAGTTTAGCTAGCCCCTAACTGTTGGGTGATAAATGTAACTGTTTACCTTTGCCTAAGCTATGTTGTTTTAATGGGCGCCAAGACCTCACCGCAATGCTGAAATCTAAATTTGTATTTAACAACATCTAGCTCTGGTAGAACACCTTCAAGAATCTATTCACTCAGATTGTGGTATGTTTTGATCATTAACCCAACAAACAATTGTATCAGGAGAAGGAATTGGTCTATATCTAATGCTACCTACTGAAAGCAAAGATTGCATTGTAAAAGAATTGAATTTATTATATAAAACAAGTATAGCAAAATTAATAATAATAATAAGTATAAAATTTAAATTGGAGCGTTGCGATTTTAATATTACCGATAGAAAATTACGTGAAAACGGAGTCTGATAAATTGATTTTACTCTTATTTCCAAGCTATGAAGTTACTGAAATATGAAATATAAAACAAAGAGAAATGAGAGATTGCGTATTTCTGCGTCATTCGCGCTTACCACTGGAAATTGCCAAAGCATTTCCCTCGTACTGGATGATGCTGTGTGCTTCCCACAGTCTCCTGGACGTCGTCATCACCGTCGATATTTGATGATATACTTGTAGATTTGGTGGCTTTATGGTCCTAACCACGGAGCCATACCCTCGTTCAACCAAACTGGTTAAGTTTTAAACCGATAGTTCTCCACTCCACTTGCAACCGAACTAGTCAAGTCTTTCACAGATTGTCCCCCCACTCCACGGAACATCGGAGCGACTCCCGCGTGCAACATACTCGGCAAGTTCTGCACAGATTGTCCTCGTTCCATGGCACGCTGAACGATATATCCACTCGCTTCATCCCCACTCTGGTGCCGACTTCCAGCTTACGTGGTCTCCACTGATTGGCTGAGCACCCCGCTACTTCCCCTCCTCTGGCTCATTACACACGGCGCGCGAATGAAGAAGTCGATTTCCGTTCCAACCATCCGCCTTTTCTTGACGCTGCAACCCCGCTTGCGTAATACTACGTTACAAGAATCATCCTGTATCTGAATTTCCAGTGAGTCATGTCTCCCATGATATCCTAACTGACGAAACTCCGTAAAATTCCGTAATCACATAATTTTCTATGATACTGTCGTTCGTAATAATTTGCTTGATAGCGTTTTCTAAGACATAGAAAACCTATCTGTATGCTTATAATTTTTATAAAATGCACCGAAAATATCTTAATAATAATAATAAATTAATAATAATAATAAATTAACATGAAAAATTCTCTTGGCTGAACAATTTGCCGCGTAAATAAATATAGAATGGCTTCCTACTGACTTATGCCAGTGGCATAAAAACCCCTCGAAAAACACGTTACAGCCTATTCTGGCTAAGGCCTAGCAATTTTCTCCCTAAAAACAAAATTTCTTCTTCTTCCTCGCAAATGAGTCTCTTAGGACAAAGCGGAATCAACATTTATTGGCCTTGATGTTCGCCCAACAACTCTTCATGACTGAGCGAGCAAACATGTCTGGTCTCTCTTTTTCCTTAAAATCCCGCGTATGAGTAATTTTTTAAATTTCCTCTCGACCCTTGAGATTAGGAAAGCCTAATTCAGCCAACTCTTTTTCGGCCTGTTTATACCAATTGGACCTTTTTGCCTTTTCTGTAAGAACATATATATTTTATATGTTAACCTAGTTGGGTCCATTCTTTTGAAATTTCCTATAAAATGGATCCTTCTCATACGGATTGTGTCTTTGATTTTAGCAATTTTCAAATAGACGTCGGCATTAGGTTTTGGAAGGTGAATTCCATCCTTGATTCTTGGTCCCAACTTTTTTCGCATGATTTTGCGTTCCTTAATCTGTAAATTGATTTCTCAGTTGTGTTGCAAATTTAGTGTTTCTGCTGCGTAAAGTGCTTCAGGTAAAATTACTGTTTTATAATGTCGAATTTTACAATTCCTTGAGAGGCATTTTTTTTATAAACTTTTTTTGATACATGGAATGCAGTTTTCATTTTCTGTAGTTTTGCTTCCATTGATTTTCGTTCGTTACCAGAAGTTTACGAAAATACTCCGCAAGAAGTGCACAATTTATTAGAAAGGAAATGTTTTTTTCTTCTTTGGTGTCTCTCCAGAAACAATGAATTGAGGTTTCCCTGTGTAGTGAGGATAGATTCTTTTCTTTCAACAATGAAATTTAATTGGTGATAATATTGCTATTCATGTTGAAGTTGTCCTACAATACAATGGATTCTTCAACCAAACTCTTGGCTTCTGCGGACTGGATTCGGTTCATTTCTCATTTTGATTGCTAAATTTTGGATAATTTGTTCTCAGGTGCGAGAGTTCCAGCAAATGTCTCAGGGGTCCACAGGTAGTACTCATTCCTCTTCAGGGGTCCATTCCTCTTCTGTGACGGCATTGCCTGAGGATATAGGGGGTGGAAACATACGAGTTGGAAAGATAACATTCAGTACGGAAGAAATCCTAGGCAAAGGTTGTGAAGGAACATTTGTTTACAAGTGAGTAACATTGAACTTGTGATCACGGTTGGAGTTGGTGACAGTCACTGATGTTAAAACTCTGTGTAGCTGCTGATATCCAGCAAATATTAACTACTGTATATTATGGTGCAGATAAGTTAGCAGATCATTGAAAAATAATGTTCAATTGTAATTCGTAATAATGATATTATACTCAAGCAGGAAAGCTAACAAGGGCATTATAATACAAATGTAGAAGACAGATGGAAAGCAGTGACATATCTGGTAAGAGCGTATAAAGAAGACAAGGATAATCTCCACAACTCAACACCCTTCCTTCGAAAGTTAAGTTCGTATTGCCCCCATCATCATCTTGCACAGTTTCCAGCCACTGGCCGGGTCTGTTTGGAACACAAGCCTCTCCAACGTCTTCTGTCTTCCCACCATCTCTCAGCCTCCACCCTTGTCCAGTCTTCTCCTCTCTTCTTCACGCTTTCTTCCACCCCCTTTAGCCACCTGTCTCTCGGTCTTCCCCTCGGTCTCTTTCCTTCCCACTTCGTCTCATGTACTCTCCTGGGTATCCTCTTCTCCTCCATTCGTTTTACATGTCCATACCATCTAAGTCTAGATTTCTCTGTACCATCCTGTAATGGTTCCTCCTTCATTAATTCTCTGGTCCTCTCATTTCTTATTCTGTCCCTCTTAGTAGCTCCAATACTGCTTCTCAAGAACCTCATCTCACTGGCCTGTATTTTGCTCTTCTCCCTTCCTTTCATAACCCAGGTCTCCGAGGCATACGTCAGGATAGGGACATAGTACATCTGATGTATGATCTTTTTGCTGTTCTGAGGGCCATCCTTGCTCCGTAACATGCTTCTCACACTCCTCCGAAATGCTTCTGCCTGCCTCCCCCGCTCATTTATTTCTCTATCGTTTCTTCCATTATCTTGTATCAGGCTTCCCAGATACTTGAAACTCTCCACTTTCTTCAGCTGTTCCCCACCAATTGTTATTCCTGTTTTGGTTCTTTCCTTCTTCCTTGTTGTGATCACCATCTCACTCTTACTTATGCTAAATTTCATCCCATATCCTTGTATTATTCCTTCCCACACGTCCAACTGTTCCTGTACCTCCTCCTCCTTGTTTCCCCAAATCATCAAATCATCTGCAAACACCATTGCTTTCATCTTTCCATCCCCAATTACTTGAGCCACTCAGGTCATTATGTCATCCATCACCACAATGAAAAGTAACGGTGACAGTGCACTTCCTTGTTTCAGGCCGTTTCTCTGTTCCAACCAGTCTGATCTCTCTCCTCCCACTTTCACACAGCTCACGCTTCCCTTGTACATCTCCTTTATCCTCTTTATAGTCCATTTCTCTACTCCTCTATCCTCCAGGGACTTCCATACTTTGTTTCTGCATACACTGTCATATGCTTTCTCAATGTCCAGGAAGGCCATCAGTAGATCTGTTCCATACTCATAGTGCTGTTCTTGTAACTGCCTTACAGCAAAAATCAAATCCACTGTGGACCTTCCTGCTCTGAAGCCATGTTGTTCTTCCCTCATCCCTCCTTGTATCCTTGTCCTAATTCTCTTTTCCAAAACTTTCTCGAACATCTTTGCACAATGACTCATCAGTGTTATTCCCCGATAGTTTCTGCAATCTGTTCTTCTACCTTTCTTGAAGATCGGGACAATGATTCCTTTTTTCCAGTCCTCTGGGGTCTTCCTTTCCTTCCATGCTGTCCTCATCACTCGGTACAACCACTGTATCCCCACCTCTCCTGCTGCTCTCACCATCTCCACACTCAACTCATCCACACACGGTGCCTTCCCTCCTTTCATCTTGTTCACTGCATCTTCCACTTCTTTCCATGTTAAGTCCTTTTCTGTTTGCAGTTCATCTTCCTCTTCCCCGATTTCTTCCTCCTCACCATTGTTTCCATTTGGGTTCAGAAGTTCTTCAAAATATTCTTTCCACATTTTCTTCAGTTCTTCCCTATTTTCTATCTCTTGTCCCCTTTTGTTCACCATTCTAACATAATCCGTAGGATCCTTCCGCCTCTTATTTTTTACCATCCCATGCAGGACCTTTTTTGTACCTTCACTATCCTCCTCCATCATCTTTGTCCACTCTTCCATCCACTTCCTTCTCTCCTCAGCCACCACTCTCTTCGCCTCCTTCTTTCTTTCCTGGTACTCTTCCCTTGTCTCTACCGTCCTATTTTGATACCACCTCCTAAAGGCTCTATTCTTTTCCCTTACTATATCTTTTGTCCTCTCATTCCACCATGGTGTTTCCTTCCACCTCTTCTTACTACTTGTCCTCCCACATACTGCTTCTGCTGCACCTACTAGTGTCTTCTTAAATCTAGCCCATTCCTCTTCCACCCCTCTTTCTTCATCTGTTGGAATTCCTTCCTTTACCATTTTGAGGTACTCGACCCTTCTATCCCCTTCTTTTAGTTTCCATATCCTTATAGGTCTTTCCTGGTTCTCAGTCCCTTTCTTCTCCTTACTCCCTCTCAGGTTCATTACCAGCAATCGATGGTCGCTATCCGGGTTCTCCGATGGTATAACCTTGATGTCCGTGATGTTCTTATTTAGTTCTTTCTCATACAGTATATAGTCGACCACCGACTTCCGGGTCAAGTCATCACTGTACCATGTGATTGTGTGGCTCTCTCTTTTCTTAAACCAGGAGTTCCCAACTAGCAGGCTGTTCCTCTGGCAGAAGTCCAACAGTCTCTTTCCTTCCTCATTTCTTCCGCCCCAACCCTCTGGTCCTAGAACACTCTCATAACCTTGTCTTTCTCTTCCTACATGGGCATTGAGGTCCCCCATAACAATCATATTTCTTCCTACCAGCTGCTTCTGCAATTCCTCTTCAAACTCCTCCTTCTCTTCAGAGGCGCAGCCTACTTGTGGAGCATACACTTGCACTATTTCTACGGTCTCTCCCCTCAGTGCTACTTTCACTTTCATCATCCTATCACTTATTCTCCTCACTTCTTCTTTTAAACCATCTCGTACTACTACTCCCACTCCATTCCTCTTTCCCTCTTCGTTCCCACTCCAGTACAGTCTATAGTCTTTTCTCAGTACTCTCCTTCCTTCCCCTTTCCACTTTGTTTCTGCCAATCCCAATAAATCCAACTTCCTTCTTTCCATCATATCCACTATCTCCTCCACCTTCCCCGTCAGCGTTCTTAGGTTTAAAGTTCCAAATCTTAGTCCGTGTGTACAGCCATGTCGTCGTCTATTAAATCCATCCTGTCCGAGGCTCTTCCATTTTTGAAAGCATTTGGTTTCATCCACTACTGGCTTGCTGGGCCTATCGTAGCTTCACCAGAGCCCCGTTATCCGTCACTTTTCAGGGTTCCTGTAGGACCTTCACAGCTACCGTAACTGTCCCGGGGCACACGAAGTCCCCACTGTACGTCGCCCCTACAGGCAATCCCCTACTTTGTGCCGTTGTCCGTCTCCCACGACGTGGACGAGGGGTTGTTTGTAAACAATAACGCGAGTAATAATCAGCATGAATGATCAATTTCTAGTAAATTACACCCATCGAACATATTGATAATTCATCAACAGTATTCCACTGTGAAATTGAGACTTGTATCTTTGTTGCAAGTAATGGGGATGAAGAATTCTGGCAGGGAGGGGTCGGCGACCATGTGCGGGATACAACAGTTTACACCACATCAGAAGTGATTATTGCCATTTCTCAAGCAGCCACCATCATTGACCCAATGGATCAGCTCTTGTCGTAGGGAGACTGACTTTCCTGATCTTTCCCCCCCCCCCCCCCCCCCACTATACTGTATCTTCTAGTCTGTGGCACTGAGGAAAATTCTAAAATTATTGTTTGGCACATGTTCCTATGCACTTTAAAGTGTGATATATCTATTCTAAGTGCTGTAAAACTGCCCTCACTCCCAGGGCATCCATGCAGGTGGTGCAAGAAAGGTTGCTTCTGTGTATGTAGTGGTGTAGGAGCATTTCAAGAGGAGGTGATGTTCCAGAGCTAGTACATTTTCCACACCTTTCTTTCCTAAGGAGGAGTCGGTTAGCTGAGGCATGTCCCTGAAAACCATGTGATATTGAGGAAATCTCAGTTATTTGTGGGTTTATGATTATGAAAGTGCTGGCAAAATTGTAGAAAACATAATTGTCGAATTAAGTACACACTATGCGCTTTTGATACCAAAATAAAAAATGATAGCTCCATTAAAGCTGTTTAACTTAAAACAGTTTAACTCTTTTGCTACAGCATTTCTTACATCACATAATCCCTCAGCTGCGTAATTAAATGAAGATTTTGTAATAAAAGTTAAAGTCCACGAACCTACTATGGTGTCGTAGCAGGCGGAGAGGTGATACTCCGACGTGGCGCGTCCCAGGTGGCGGATAGGGGGGTCCTCAACGGCTTGCCGGCGGACTTGAGCAAAATAAAATAGCTCTCGCGGACCAAACACAACAACCTCTACGGTTAACAACCGCAGTTGTAACTCGGAGGTTGCTCCATACAAGGTTGACTACCTTTGCAAGTCAAACATGGAAGGAAATCTTTTAAGGAATAATCCACCTAGACTGCATTCGGATACGGTGGGCTGTCACCTGAAAGATACCCTAGATGAGTCGGAGCATCTAAAAATACCCCTGACAGATAGAAAACCCAAATTTAGACTGAAGATAGGACAGATAAACTATATAGCAACACACAATATAAATTCCATCATACAGCCAGGAAAACTCAAAATTTTGACAGACGAAATGGATTGCAAAGGGATTCTAATAACCGGGCTACAAGAAATTAATAACACCGATCAGGAACCAATAGAATCACAAGGGTATAGAATTTACAAGGGAATACCAGGAAAAACAGTAATGAAGCAATGTCCACAATTCGGAACAGGATTTGTAGTCAATCTCAAAATAATTGAATCCATCATAGAATTTAAAGCATTATCCCCTAGGCTCTCGACACTAACTCTAAAAGCTGCAAATAGAACATATACCATTCTAAATGCCCATGCCCCAACTAATGATAAAAATAATAAGAAAGAACACAAAGATGATGTGGAGGGATTTTGGGAGCTTTTAGATCAGACAGCAACAAATATACCGTATTTGCTCGCGTATATCTCGCACTTTTTTTCCTGAAATTTCAACTAAAAAAATGGGGTGCGAGATATACGCGAGCCGAAAATACGAGTGAAATTTGTCGGTGCGAGATATACGCGGGGAATTTCCGTATTCCTCTTGTATTGTTTGGGCTTTGAAGATGAGGAAATCTGTGCTATACCACTCGCGCCAACATACTCGTATGTTTCGAAAATTGCGAAAGTAGGCCTACTGTTACATCGCAGAGAAACGCAGTTCAGTCTTCTCGAATCTCAATGATTTCGTCTTTACGTATTGCGTTGCTTCAGAGCTCGGCCGTGTGCAAGCATGTAAAGCGCCGCCGCGTGGGTGTTAGCACCCTTCAGCCGCGCTCGGCTAAGTTCGAGCTCACTCGGGCATGTAGCGAGGAATCGATATGGAAGATATCGATCGTATCGATTGCTACGCGTCTGCGCTCTAAATTCTGCCTTGAATCATCCTTAACGAGCTCATGACGTCTTTTTCATAGGTTCTTAATGTCGCATAACCATAACACACGAACTGATGCAAACTTGCGTAAACTGACGCTATACTGTAGTGCCTCTACGAACGTACAAACTCGGACAGACCTCGCGCAAGCATGCGATGCGGCGCAGGCGTGACTGTTAGCACGCTTTAGGCCTACATTGTGTCTTCAGCCGTGGTCGGGTAAGATCGAGCTCGCTCGTACATGTAGTGAGGAATCGATATGGAAGATGATCGATCGTATCCAATATAAATGTTGGAGTTCCTTTTCTGCCTTGAATCATCCTTAACGAGCTTATAACGTCTTTTTCAATAACGACTTGTGGTGCGCTAAATCGAACGTGTTTATACCTCAAGGTTATTACGGTCATTTATATGACGGCGTCAAAAATGAATGCGAGATATATGCGAGTACTTTTTTTCCCCTGAAATTTCAACTAAAAAAATGGGGTGCGAGATATACCCGGGGGCGAGATATACGCGAGCAAATACGGTAAATAAAAGTCACACCAAAATTTTAATTCGAGACTTTAATGCCCAGTTAGGAAAGGAAAGAAGATATAGAGACATAATAGGATAATGGCCAGCACGGAGAAGAACAAAAAGGAATGGCATAAGGCTGGTGGAATTTTGCAGGAACCATGATATGATCTCCAAATCAACTTACTTCAAGAGAAGACCAAATAAACTCAAAACTTGGAAACATCCAGACTGGAAAAAAGGTGAATGGCAACTAGATCATGTTTGTATGGATAAGAACTATCACAGGGAGATCTACAATGTGAAAGTTCTGAGAGGAACAGATACTGGATCGGATCATTACATGATAAAGATTAAAATTAAATTTACCCCGTTGACAAAGAAAAAAAACTCACCTAAAAAAGAAGAGAACATACGACCCTCATAAACTAATAAATAACAAGGGATACAAAGAACGAACTAGATATATTAAAATAACAGATGATCTAGAGGAAATAGTTCCCGAATTGAAACAAATAGCTGAACAAGTAGCCCCAATAAATCCAAGGAAGAAACACCAATGGTGGAACGATGAGTGTGATAATACAGTGGAAGATAGACATCAAGCCTGGTTACGGTATCAGAGTCAAAAAAACAGATGAATCACACTTGGATCTCATAAAACAAAGGAAGATAACTCAAAAAATAATACGAGGGGTTAAACGACTATACCAAAAGGATATACTTCTGATGATCGAAACAAATAGCGCGAAAACAAACTCAAGAGATTACTACAAAATTTTTAGCAAACAACTACAAAGATATGAACCTCCAACATTAATGTTAAAAGACAAAAATGGCGAGTTAGCTCATAGTAATAAAAGAAATACAGAAATTTTAGCAGAAACATTTAACAAGTTGCTAAATTGTGAAGATCCACCAGAACTGCTTCAAATAAATACAGACACCACTATTAAAACACCATCGGAAAACATAAATCCACCCACAATCCAAGAAGTCTACAAAGCTCTGAGAGAGCTCGAAAACTACAAAGCGAGTGGAGAAGATCAAACATTTGCAGAATTGTGGAAATATGCAGCAGAACCAGTAAAGATTTCATTACACCAATGCATAGTGAACATTTGGATCAAAGAAGAACTGCCAGACCATTGGACTACAGCTATAATACATCCATTATACAAGAAAAGAGAAAAATCAAATCCTGACAACTATCGAGGAATTTCCCTTTTGGATATCACATATAAAACCATGTCACGAAATCTATATAATCGTTGTAAAGATCAATTAGAACTGGAAATAGGAAAATATCAAGGTGGATTTCGGCCATGGCGAAGCTGCCCTGAACAGATAATCACCTTAAAATTAGTAATGGACTACTACAAACATAGACAAACACAGCAAGTCATAACCTTCGTAGACTTCAAAAAAGCTTATGATTGTATACATAGATCTTCATTGCTGAAAATACTAAGGAACTTTGAACTTCATCCCAAATTAATAAAAATTATAAAACTAACTCTAACAAACACCAAATCTAAAGTAAAATTCAGAGGAGAAATATCTGAACCGTTTACGATTAAAACAGGATTAAGACAAGGAGATGGTTTATTGCCTCTACTTTTCAATTGTGCTTTGGAATATGTAATGAGGGAATGGTACAGGGAAAATCCTAGGAGCATAAGAATTGGAACTAAGAAAGATCAAATAGACTTAAATTGCTTGGGATTCGCAGATGACTTAGCGTTACTGGCTAATAATATTCAAGAAGCCAGAAATCAAATAATAAGCCTACAAAATTAGCACAAAAAATTGGACTTCAGATATCATTTGAAAAGACAGAGATAATGGTAGCAAATCCACTTGTAATCAATCACATGACAGTAAATAACAAGAAAGTTAAACTAGTAAAGCAATTTAAATACTTAGGAGAAATTATAACTTACAACTTCGATGAGAAACCTGCATGGCAAGAAAGAACTAATAAAATGATAAAAAGCCCAAAAATTAACATGGTCTACATCATCATCATCATCATCATTTCCCCTTATCCAACTCCTGCCGGGTCGGGGTATTTATGGCACTTCTCCACTTTCCTCTTTCCTTCCACAATTCTTCTTCCACGATCTTGTCACAGTCCAGATTCCTTTTTCTCACGCTGTTCTTCACTGAATCGATCCACCTTGTTCTAGGTCTTCCCCTTGCTCTCTTACCCTTGCACTTTGCCTCCAGCATCTGTCTTGGTATTCTATTTTCCTCCATCCTCTTTACATGTCCAAACCACCTTAGTTTATTCTTCTCAATTCTCTCATTTAGTTTTCCCATCACAACTTCCTTCCTAACATCTTCATTCCTCACTCTGTCTTTCCTTGTCTTTCCTATCATACTTCTTAGGACTTTCATTTCACTGGATTGGATTCTACTCTCTTGCCTGCTCGTCAGGGTCCAAGTCTCAGCTGCATAAGTTAATATGGGTACATAGTACATTTTATACATTACCTCCTTGCTTTTCCTTGGTACTTCCTTATCCCAAACAAGTTTTCTTAAACTTTGATAGAATGCATTGCTCTGCTGTACCCTCCTGCCAATTTCCATGTCCAACCTACCAGTTGGCATCAATTCACTTCCTAGGTATTTGAACGTGTCCACAATTTCCAATCTCTGACTTCCAATTTTCACAGTGCCCTTTCCTTGTCTTTCCCCTCTTGTCATCACCATTGTCTTGCTTTTCTCTATACTGATTTTCAGGCCATACTTCTGAATATTTTCGTTCAGTGCATCTAGTTGTTTTTGCACTTCTTCGGTGTTCCTTCCCCAGACCACAATATCGTCTGCAAATAATAGTAACTTCATTTCTTTATGTCCATATGCTTTCTTTGTTTCCTTTACAATTTCATCCATTACCATTATGAATAAAAGAGGTGACAGCACACTCCCCTGTCTTAGTCCAGTCTTGTTCCTAAACCAATCTGTCTTTCCAACTGGGGTCAGTACCCTGCTAACACAGTTGTTGTACATTGCTTGCACCATTTCCAACATTTCTCTTCCCAGTCTCTTCTTAACCATGGTTTCCCATACCTTCTCTCTGGGGACACTATCATATGCCTTTTCTAGATCTATGAAAGTCATGATCAAATCCTCTCCATATTCCCAGTTCTTTTCCATCACCTGCCTCAAGCTAAAGATTGGGTCCACTGTGGATCTTCCACTCCTGAAGCCATCCTGTTCCTCTTGCAACTCTCCTTCCACCTTTCTTCTCATTCTTCTTTCTAATATCCTTTCCAGTATTTTTACTATCTGTGATATGAGGGTGATCCCTCTATAGTTATCACACACCTTCTTGTCCCCTTTCTTAAACACTGGTATTATTAGCCCTTTCTCCCAGTCTTCTGGTACACATTTCCGTTTCCACACACACTTTAGCAGTCGATACAACCATTGCATACCAACAGGTCCAGCAGCCTTTATCATTTCTACACTGATTTCATCCACCCCTGTTGCTTTTCCAATCTTTATTTTCTGTACTGCTAATTCCACCTCCAGCATTGTTATATCATCTTCTGTTATAGAGTCGTCAGGCTGTGCCACTTCGATCTCTCCAGTACAATTGCTCACATTCAATAGCTTATCGAAATACTCCTTCCATCGTCCCTTTATCTCTTCTGGGTGTGTTAACAACTCTCCATCTTCCTTTTTCACCTGCTTTGTAGTAACTCTTTCTTTCCTCTTACTTCTTAGAAGCCCATACAGCATCCTTTTACTGCCACTTACATCTGTTTCCATTCTTCGTGTAAATTCTTCCCAACTTTTCTTCTTTTCTTCTCCTACCACTTTCTTACACCTCCGTTTGCTGTCGTGATACTTCCTTTTGCTTTCTTCTGTTTGATCTCGGTTTCATTCTTTCCATGCAGACTTCTTTTCTTTCACTGCTTTCCTCACTTCCTCATTCCACCACGGTGTCTCCTTCTCTTTAACTCTTGTTGACGTCCTACCACAAGCACTCTCTGCTGCACCAGCAAATGCCTTTTTAAAGTGGGACCATTCCTCTTCTACATTTCCCACTTCAGTAACTGGGATTTGTTGCTTCAATCTCTCCTGAAAATCTTCCTGTACAGCTTTGTCTTTCAATTTCCATACTTTTATTTTACTTTCTCTGATCTCCTTTAGGTTTTCCAATTTTCCCCATCTAAATTTTGCCACCACAGCTCTATGGTCCCCATCAAATGCTTCTCCTGGTAAAGCTGTCACATCCATCAGCTTCCTGCGATTTGTCCTTTCCACCAGGAAGTAGTCAATTACTGATTTTGTTCTTCTATCACCCCACCCATATCTCGTAATTTTCCTGCTGTTTTTCTTCCGAAACCATGAATTACCCACTATCAGTCTATTCCTTTCACAAAAGTTTACAAGTTCCTCTCCTTCCCGGTTCTTTTTCCCATATCCATATGGTCCAACGACTTCTTCCTTTCCTTGTCTCTCAATTCCGACTTGTGCATTCATGTCTCCCATGATCACCACTTCTACATCTGAGATTACTCTTTCTACATCCTCCAGGAATACTTCAATATCTTCTTCTCTAATTCCAGTCTGTGGTGCATACACTTGTATGAAGTCCATCACGTCATTCTTCATCTTCATTCTAATTTTCATTATTCTGTCACTCACACACTCTACCACTTCAACATACTCCTCCAGTTGTTTCGAGGTTATCAGTCCCACGCTATTTTTTGCCTCTTGGCCACCACTCCAGTATAATGTATATCCTTTCCTCAATTTCTTCCTTCCTTTACCTTTCCATTTCACTTCACTCAGCCCCATCATTCCAACCTTCTCCCTCTCCATGAAGTCTACCACCTCCTCCACCTTGCCTGTCAGGGTCATGACATTCATGATTCCCACTTTCATTTCGGTTACTGGTCGCCCATTTCTCACAGTTCCCCCAGTACCAAAGGAACTGCGCGTCGCCTGCAGGGTACGCCCTAACCTTTTCCGAATCATTGGAAGTGCCATTTCCATTTTAGGCCATTATTACGATGGGGTCGCCGCTCCCAAAGGCATTTTATGAAGCTACTGCCAGCTATTATTCAGGCCGCCCCTAACATGGAGAACAGACGCCCTTGCAGCCGCCCCTAACATGGGAAACAGACGCTGCCGATTGATGCTGTACTCATACTATTCCCTGAGTTCTGGGTTGCCTCTTCCGCAATCTCCACCGTTCTGAAGTCCATCTTCTCCGCTGTAGATTCCGTTGAGGTCTTCGCACGTAACCCTGTGCACGGGGCCTATGTTATACCCCATAGGACTGGGTCCTCACCAGAACTTAGCCGGTACTGTATTTCCATGGTATATTACAGTACCGTTGCCCATCCCCGCGACGTGGACGCGCCTGGCAAGAATTATCCATGTAGCCAATTAGGATTGACTCATGGACCGGGTTAAGGAGCTGTCTAAATCCAGCCTCCAAGGCATGGTCTACATATAAAAGAAAATGTCTATCAATCGCAACAAAATTAAAACATTACAAGACTGTGGTTCAACCAGAGGTGACATATGGAAGTGAAACTCTTTTTAAAGTTACTCAGAAAAACAGAATCGACAAAATTTTAAAAGTAGAAAGAAGAATAGCTAGAACATGCATAAATAAAAAATATCAGAAAGATGGACAGTGGCGGATAGTACCAAATGAAGTGGTATACAGAGAACTGGAGCCCATCACTGATACTATTCGGAAGAAACGGCTTTCTTTTTTTGGTCACATCATGAGGACACCAGAAACCAGGTTATCTATAAAAATTGTAGTAAAACTTTGGAATATGAAACAACAAGTAGGATGGATTAAGGAAATTAGAGAATATATAAAAGAATTAGAAATAACCTTGGATGACTTGCAAAACAAAACAAAAAAAACTAAAAAAACTGAGAGATATAAAAATAAGATTTCAGGCTAAAATAGACAAACGTAATACAGTAAAAAGGGTATTTACAGATAAGGAACGCCTGAGAAGTTCAGAGCGAATGAAAAGCTACTGGGCGACTCAGAAAGGAAACTTACTGAAGAAGAGGACCAAGAAATGATTGACTGAAGTGGTCCAATGAGGCCGCAGAAGAAGAAGAAGAGTTAAAATGTGGATTGTCATTCATTGTAAGTCATTGCATAACACATGAAAATCACACAATACATATTTTGCCCTAGGATCTTGAAAAATACTATCAAAAACAGGTATGAAGAAATGGCAAAGAAAACAGCAGAAACCAAATTATGGAAAGACATTGATGCTAAATGGGATCAATATAAATTAACACCAAGAAGAGAAGCTGTAGCCTTCTTCAGACTTAAAACTGGCCACGACTGCCTTGCAGCTCATCTGAAACGAATCAACATCCTGAGATCTGAAGAATGCACTCTTTGTCACGAACCTGGAAGTAAAATGGATAAGGGGCACCTGCTACATTGCAACAAACTTGATGTGACTGCTAGAACTTCTGGAAACCTCACACAACTCTATTGGAACGCAAGACAGCTGATAGATTGGAATCCGGGCTAGCCATAGGAAACAACAACAACATATTTTGCCCTTGTGATCTATTCTGTAGTTTTTGGTTCAATAAAATGTAGCAGTTGCATGTGACCCTTGAAATTTACTTTACTAGTGTGATAGCTTTCGAAGTAGGACACTTTGCAGGCTGTCCTGGGCAATTCTTGCAATATACAGTAATATTGTCTGCCTCCTCTTACACAGCTCCTTTCCCTTCTTTGAACTCTGTGCCACCAATTTGGGTTTGTGATTCTTGTCCCGAGTTGCCCAATGAAGTGTCTTCCCATTTAGACGCATGAGCGGCAACGTGTCGGGAGATCTGCGGCCACATTTTGCAGCTAGGAAGTTGGAAGCATCATTTTCACTTAAGCAAATTGAAATTATCAACGTCAAGCAAATTCAATGTTTTTATTTTTTTTCATTACTGATACTCTTCCAATCAGATACTTAATGATTGTCACCTGTACTATTTACTAATGAACTATCACCTGGCTCACCATCACTATAGGGGCAGGTGACCTCGTAGTTCTGCCCCTTAAAACAACAATAACTACCGTAACTCACTAACTAACCATCACTATCATCACCACTCCCGTTGTCTCAATTTATCGACAAATTTGAATCTGCCACTAAAAGTTGGTAGATTCGAGCATTGTCATTGTTAATATAACGTGCACTTGTGGCTTCTTACTAATGTGGTATGTTACTAATGGCCAGAGAGCAGAGACAAACGTTGCTGGGTGGGCGATAACAAAAGAAATAAATAAAGGCGCAATACTAGCGGCTTTGCTTCCAACAATTCCCAAAACATGCTGAAAATGTACATACACATGTATACACAGATACACGCATTATTAATGGCACTTTGTTACCAACAAAGAAGATAGAGAAGTAGCGAGAAAGCGCCAAGTCTACTAAAGTCGATTGCCGCAGCGAACGCAGTATCAATGTTAGTCGATTGCTGCAGCAAAAGAGTTAACCTTAGTTTTTAAAATTAATCTAGTACCCATAGCTTGCCTGTAGACTTTATGTTCACGAGTTTCTCTTTCTTTTCCAGAGGTGTGTTTGATAATCGAGCAGTAGCAGTGAAGCGGATCCTGCCAGAGTGCTTTACGTTCGCAGACCGTGAAGTTGACCTGTTGAGAGAATCAGATGAACACCCCAATGTTGTGCGATACTTTTGCACTGAGCAGGATAAGCAGTTCCGTTACATTGCTCTTGAACTATGTGCTGCGACACTACAAGACTATGTGGAGGGCCGGTTTGACAGAAACAAGATCAACAGTAAAGATATCTTGTACCAGGCCACATTAGGATTAGAACATTTACATTCTTTGGGCATTGGTAAGGCATTTGTCTGTATCGATATAACTTGCGAGTAAATTTTGAAGATAGCAATGGGATTGTGGTGATTTTTCTTGTCTTCACACTCTTCAGCTGCTATCAGTTGCGCTTTTTACTTCTTGGGATATTTCTGTGGTCGCAAACCATTGCAATTTTTAATTTATTTTAATCCATTAACAATGTTTTGTGTTAATAGTAGCATATGTATGATATTTGTCCATTCCTTTTTCCAGTGCACCGTGACATCAAACCACATAACGTACTGATCTCAATGGATAGTGCGAAAGGTGAGGTTAGAGCAATGATATCAGACTTTGGATTGTGCAAGAAGCTGCAAGTCGGCAGAATGTCCTTCTCGAGGTGCTCGGGAGTCACTGGAACTGATGGCTGGATTGCTCCTGAAATGTTAAATGGAGGCACAAGAACTGTAAGTTACTGCTGAGTGGCTACAGAAATAAAGGGAAAAGAATATACAATAATTAATTATAATTTTTCTAAGTTATCTCCATCTCTTCTCTCAATATGTCCAAAGATCACAGATCACTACTCTAAGTGCTTTTTTTTTAAAACAATTTAAGGGGTACTCTCAGTTGTTGTCGACAAAACATCACGATCTTGCACTTTTTGGCAATTTGCAGAGTTTGGTTATTACTTTTCGAGCTGACATGTTAAATGAAAGATTGCATTGGGTTAATTTATTTGTGGTCAGCATGTCAAGGGGGTAACTGCACTCAGTATTTCCATTCATTTTACATTTAAAAATTAAGTGAAATGAATATAAGCTCTGTGGTAGTGTCTTCATTTTGCTGTCCTGCTTACACTAAATTCCACAGTCACCAAATGTCTAACCACACGCACAAAATAACAACCTATCCCGCCTCCAAACACTAGCCTGCGTGCTTATAAGAACGGAGTGCCGAGTTGCCGACCCAAGACTGACCAAAAGGAACTGATTCGACAGATCGATTTAAATCGAGGTTTACTCGAAATCTCCTCCAGCTGTTGTGAACAGAGCGTTGACGCCAGCTGATCGTCGAAATTTCAAGTTATATTTTCCGGACTAGATACAAATGTACCAATATTTTTTCTTAAACCGTTTTCAAATGTTTAAGGGGTACCCCCGCGTTTCCCCTGAAAAAAACACTGACTTCTCTTGACAGCTGTGATTTGATTGTTGTGTAGATCTGTGATTAGTGCTATCAGGTGTGGTGGGGCATCAAACACTATAGCACCTGCCTCAACTTTTCCCAGACAACATAATCAAAAGCTTTTGACTTTACAGTAGAAGCTTTAAATAACGCGGATGGGACATGCTTCACCCCCATGTTCACCACGGTATATCAAATATGACCTTAGAAGTGACTAAAATTGATCCCACGGAGTTAGGGCAGGGAAACATTCATACGTGTACTATACAGTAATATGAAACACGTAAGTACAATACACGTAGTGGGTTTTATTTTGTTTTCTTTGCAGCATGATTTCACTTTCAACAGTGTACACGAAATTTCTAAGTTTATCTTCCTTTTTCATCCACCCCATAATTTTATTGTTACTTCAAGGATTTGCCCACATTTGCATCAAGCATTCACTTGAGCCCCAAATGCAGACCACAGTGTCCCATGTTTCTGACTAGAGACATCTGCTACCAAGGTAGTCGGAACAGGAAACTCGGGAATTAATTCTTTGAGTGAAAGTGTGGGCCAGACACAAAGGCCGGAAGTCCCGAGGAGGAACGTTAACACGGAATCCTGAGATAATGAAAGAAGAAGATTCAAAAGAATTGGATTATATTCTAATGAAATAAGATAAAACAAGGAAGACATGTGCCATCAGCCTGAAATAACATTTAAACATAAAACTACATACATGGGTATCACACGTGGCCTAAATAGGGATCCCCAAAACAGCCCCATGGAGGGAAAATGAACCCGAAGTTGAAAAATCAACAACAACAGGAATTACAGTTAAGTGGGCATTAATGCCCAATCGACAAGACACCGCAACACTGTTATCACCAACACGTGCTAATACACAATCACCAATAATCAAAAACAGAAAAATGAAAATAAATCAAAATTAATAAATTAATTGCTTAACCAGCAATGTATCACCAAACCCAAATATCACAGACCAATTAACGGCCAAATTAACAAAGTTGAGAATTTGAAATGGAGCCTGCAGAGAACATGACCGCACATAACAGAAGCCTTGACTCGACTTGACCACAATGGTCAAACAAAGGTATACAAGTTACGTAACAAAGGACAAGTCCCCACCCTTTCATTACCCAGGGAGGGAAGCAATTTTGCCCACCAAAATGCACATATTGCGATTAGGAAACACATTTATTAAAGTGGAGGGTAAGAAATTAATAATAATAATTTCAGCTTAGCTTTATGTCAAGTTGACATCAGTTTGCTAATAGAGCATGAGGGCATAAACCACATGGCCAGTAGCAAAGTAGCACCCAGCAGGATGCGAACAAAATGCAAGAGAAATGCAGACCCCTAGCCCGCACAAAATAATTTACAAGGAACATTGGAAATGACAAAGTACTGACTAGACCATGTGGCGAGCCTACGTCCCTACTAGTTTGAAGTCCAACAGGGCAGCCACCAGCACTGGCTAAGAAAATCTTCTTCTTTTACTTCTTCTGTATGCGCTGCCCAGTCTCCCGCACGTTGGTGATCATTATGGATAGTGTTCGTCTATCCTCAGCAACACGGTATAGTTGTTCAATCGTTTTTGTGCCAGTCCAGTCTTGAAGATTCCGCAGCCAAGACGTCCTTTTCCTGCCTGCTCTTCGATGCCCGTCAATTTTGCCCATTTAAGAAAATCTGCAATACCAAATTGAATGTGTATTGTCCAAGCGAATACAGTACGAATGTACATCACAGCGCAAGTAGAATAGTTTGCAGTTCACCATACCTTGTCCGCCGATCAACACTTCATGCGGGCCCATAAAGGGCCCGTGCCTTATGAAGCGACCTTCTCACTCCATGGTTGAATCAAGACAAGCTAGCCGCGCCCAATCACCACAGTTACAAGGCGAGCCCTTACACACATGCGCGCAGTTACCAACACATCATAATCGCTTACCTAACACCAGTCCAGTTCAAAGTTAGTAATTTAGGCTGACGCGGACTGGTACGCGAGATCACATCACCTGTGTCATTAATATTTGAATGCTTCCCAATCCTTCTACAGAGTTCTAGACTTAGGAAACTTGCACCCGATACAAGTACAGTTCTGACCATAGAATATATAGTTTCCAACGACAATAGCATACGAAGAATGGCCCATTGTTTTAGGATCAAGGGAACCTTGAGTTATGAAACATTGTTTTTAAGATATTTGGATAGCATCTTCTTCGATGATACAGTACATTTATTACAATTCAATTCTGGGGAGGGGCATGTCATCATTTAGAAGGAGAAGAATGTATTGTGACGGCGATCATCCATCACAAAGGACCCCACACTCACATGATAAACTTGCTTTGGCTTACCCGTTTTTTACACAATCGATAATTTTCAGTTTATCTCCTACTGAATATGCTTTCCGCTTTTGGGACATTATGGGGAGTAGGCCACTGTATTTTGAACTCGCGACTTGACACCCAAGAATGCATGATTCACACTATTGTTTCCTGGTCCCGCTACTTTAGCGAAACACTTTAGAATGTAGTGGTCAAGGTCAAGCTAGGGTGTGTGTTGAGGGCAAGTCAGACATTAAAACGGTACTTCAGAACCGCTCTTTGCAGAACTTTTACTTTTTAAGCTCAAAAGTAAAAATTAATGTTTTAAACAAGATGTTCAGTAAAGAACATATAGCCTACTTTCTCCTAAATGCATGGGTATTGTTATAACTCTTTGTCCTTTTCAAGGAGTATGATTGAATGTTGGTTGTAGTAGCTTGTTGAAATACAACGTGCTATAGGGATATTAAACATGAATATGAGGTGCCCTTTGCTAGTGCTACCTCTGTACCAAATTTCGTTCAATTCGGTTTCACCGTGTTAGAATTGATAGGGTGAATCGATTTGCACACATACTTGGCCACCATCTGCAAACTATTGGGCTGATGTTCTTGCAGTTTGGTCTGAATATGTTTCCCACAAAGATATGGTGTTGCAAAATTTGGTAGAGACTAGATTATTAGGTTGGTCGTAATTACATTTTAGCTTTTAACATTTGGGTGGCCGCGATTACGTTTCCGTCAAGATAGCGGTGATATAAAACATGACACTGAGGTGCCCTTTGCTAGTGCTATCTCTGTACCAAATTTCGTTCCATTCGGTTTCACCGTGTTTGAATTAATAGGGAGAATCGATTTTGACACAAAGATGGCCGCCATCCGCAAACTATTAGGCGAATGACCTATTACATTGGTCAAAGGATGCTCCCTCCATAAAGGTATGTAGTTGCAAAATTTGGTAGAGATCGGATGATTAGGTTAATCGTAATTTGATTTAAGCTTTGAACATTCGTGTGGCCGCCATTACGTTTCAGTCAAGATGGTGGCGATATAAAACATGACACTGAGGTGCCCTTTGCTAGTGCTACCTCTGTACCAAATTTCGTTCCATTCGGTTCCACCGTGTTCGAATTAATAGGGGGAATCAATTTTGACATAAAGATGGCCGCCACCCGCAAACTATTAGGCTAATAACCTATTAGATTGGTCAAAGGATGCTCCCTCCATAAAGGTATGTAGTTGCAAAATTTGGTAGAGATCGGATGATTAGGTTAATCGTAATTTGATTTAAGCTTTGAACATTCGTGTGGCCGCCATTACGTTTCTGTCAAGATGGCGGCAATATAAAACATGACACTGAGGTGCCCTTTGCTAGTGCTACCTCTGTACCAAATTTCGTTCCATTTGGTTTCACCGTGTTTGAATTAATAGGGGGAACTGATTTTCACACAAAGATGGCCGCCATCCGCAAACTATTAGGCTAATGACCTAGTTATTTGGTCAAAGGATGCTTCCTCTATAAAGGTATGTTGTTGCAAAATTTGGTAGAGATCGGATGATTAGGTTAGTCGTAATTTGATTTAAGCTTTGAACATTTGTGTGGCCGCCATTACGTTTCCGTCAAGATGGCGGCGATATAAAACATGACACTGAGGTGTCCTTTGCTAGTGCTACCTTTGTACCAAATTTCGTTCAATTCGCATTCACAGTGTTCGAATTGATAGGGGGGGGACAGACATTCAGAGTACACACACTCACACACACACACACACACAGACACACACACACACAGACTCACACACACACATACACACACACAGACAGACACACTTTTTTCGCCCTGTGTTGATCTCATAAGTCTACTTTCATTTTTTGCAAAAATCGAAAGTAGGCTAAAATTAAGGTACCGTACTGTATTTTTTATTGGGGGACATACTTTCCCCCCCCCCCCCCCCCCCCCGTTATATCCACAGTATTTCGGGCTTGTACTGCTTGACTGGGAAGAGATTGATGTGTGTGTTACTTTCTCGTACATTCGATGAGAGTTATTTAATAAGAGGTTGCATGCTTGCATATTTTCTCTAGTGTCATGCGCAATCGAGTAAACCATGCACCCAATTTTCGAGATAAACCTCAGAAAGAAAAAAATATAAGTACAGTATTATGGGACGAGAAAAAATTATGATGACCAATGTTTCTTAACTGAATAAAACATATAAGTATATAGGAAAACACATCAAGGCTGACATACAAAAATCAATGGACAGAAAAAGGGGATGGAATCGTAAGAAAAAAAAAGGCACACTCAATGACAGCCTGGTGCCGCCAGAGGGAGGGACAAAAGGCAAAAAATAAAATCTATGGAGCATGTCTGCAAATGTTCTGTTTTTATTGTTTTTAATCTCTTTCTTCACTCACACCTGCATGTCATTCTGTTTGTCCTTTGTGTTTCTAGCCTTCTTTTGTGTGTCCAATGCATGATTGTTAATGAAACATGTGTAAATGTTCATGTCGCCTTCCAATTATACAAAAAGTTGATCATAATGTGATCAAAAGATTTACCAGGCAATATTTTCAGAATGCAACTCTGTGCAGCTAATTGTATCACAATGGGTTAGCTTTTATAACACAAGCAGCCAAAATGCCTGCACTGTTCTCAAGTTTCCATGCTATCACTTCTGCAGTCCTCACAAAAAGCATGAAAATTAGGTCAATATAACCCCACCTTGCAAGCTACAGTAGGCCTCACTTCAACCTGTCTTGATGCAATCTATCATTGTGCCATGCTGCATGCTATGCCAAGACGTACAAATATATACACAGCAGTGTAAGGTTCTGGAAATAAATTTAGTCTAATAACGTTAGTTTGAACTTAATTCAGATTGAAATACAGTGGAACTTCGTTAGTACGTTTTTCAAGGAACTGAAAAATTTGAACGTAAAAAGCGGGAAAACGTACTAATGAAAAATGATAATTAAACCTCATTAACTTGTTTCAGTGAGGGAAAAGTAAAAAACGTGATAATCGGTAGTACGTACTATCGAATATACAATTTTAAACAACCTACAGAATTATTGTATTACAGAACTAGTTTATGCAGCACAGAGAAATGAGAGCAATGAAAACAAGAGAAAAATGTACTACCGTATACCGGTACCGTACTCGTAATTGAAGTACTGTAGTACGAGTTGAAATATTTAGTTTTCTATAATTGATTTCGGCTTAAATACATGCTTTTCTTGATATTCTGTGGAAAAGAAGTGCCGTATGTTTTGGCGTGAACGATTGGATATAACCGAAGTTTTTTTGAGGTTAGACATGCTCGCGCGTGTACAGAAAAAAAAACGCGCTTAAGATGAGGATTATACAAAGGTTCTCCTACTTTGAGCGCCACCTCCATTATTTCAATACGACGCAACAAAATTATCACTAGGTTTCACCACTTCTTCGGTAGTGTAATGCGTATTTGCGTGAATCAGATCGTATTGAGTTTCAAGGTCTATATGGTAAAATTGTGGGATCGGATCGTATCCAAACTGGTGTTCAGGAACATATAAACGCGTGTCGTATTGAAAGCGATTCTGCGCGCTGACGAAAATGCGATCGTACTAAAGCGATGCACGGAAAAAATATGCAACGTGACCTTGTTTAAAGGTTCTGTGCTCACGGGCTATATAACTCTCGCTACGCGACAGATGACGGGGCGGCCGGTCGTCAAACGCACGCTGCCGCAGTCACGGCAGGACGAGACACTAGTGGTTGGCCGGCATACGCACGCCAATCTGTTGTGTATTTCGAAACAAAGAACGTGTTATAGGTAGCATGTTCTACTGGCGCGAGAGAGACACGTCGGCTATCTTCCGTGTTGCGTCATAGCTCTCAAGCCATTCTACACCGTCAGCTATCTTCTGTATTGCGTCATACCTCAAGCCACTTCCACGCCGTCAAAACACACTAATCGTCTACACTGTCAATAACTATCAGAGAATAGGAAGCAATATCGCATCGTGTTTTCAAGATGCCGAATTTTATAATGAAATAAGAATAAAATCCGGTTGCCTAACAAATAGTACAATGGAAATTTGATCGTCGTAAGCGGGAATAGAAAACGTATTAAGGGGATACATCAACATGTAATTAGTAAGAATGGGACTGGGACTTGATGAGAAAATCATCGAGTTAAACGGGAAAACGTCGTAACCGAGAACGTGCTAACGAGATTCCACTGTACTCATATAAAACGCACACCTCACTTTTAGAAATGAACTTTTTGTTTTGGAAAAGATGCATAGGGTACGCAAAGAAAATATGGTATTTGATGACATTGTTTTAACAAATTATTAATTTCTTTGCAGACATGCTCCGTGGATATTTTTTCCCTTGGTTGTGTGTTTTACTACGTCCTTTCAAATGGCAAGCATCCATTTGGTGATTCTCTGCGTAGACAAGCTAATATTCTCAGTGGGGAGAGCTGGTAAGATCATCCAGATTGTCTGTGAATTGAGTTGTGTATGAATACCCTCCACTCAGTCCTTCCATCATTCCTCTCCTAACACTCTGTACACATTCATTCCTATGTCCTTAATGCACTACTCATATTATTGAGTATTCTGTTAAATGATTTATTGCAGAAAGAGACTAACAAGGGAAGTCTCTGAACCGGGGAATCGCAGATCCTGCTGGAACTTTGCAGATACGTTGCGTGAGCCCAAATAGGCAGAACCGTGAAGAGAAATCTTTCGGAAATTAACTTCCCCTTGTACTAGGTGAAAAATTAAGATTTACACGTTTAAATAGGCGCGCCAGTGGCGTGAGCTTCATTGGCTGCGTCAGAGGTTGCTTCCCGGCCTACGGCGTACTGTCACCGAATGAGAGGCGACAGACCCTGCATACGCTTATATCCGTATACGGAGAGTGTCCCATGCATTGCATGATGAATATTGACATTGCAAAAGTTATATGTTGTCTGGAGGAAAAATATGGAAAATGTATGGAAAGGCCTCTCAGCATTCAAGAACAGGACCTGTTGGACAGTTTGGATGGTAGGCTATAGGCTATTGATGGTTTTGTGCCTATCTGACTTTCTGGCGTTCGTCTCTTGTAACAAGTGTGTTCATTTGTTGTGCTTATTGATATTTACAGGTATCATAACTGGTTGTATAGAGAACAGCACTATGAACGTGGACTCCTATTCTACTCTTACTGTCGCCACACATGAGCTACCGGATGACAGTAACACCAACAACTCTGATGAAGATAATATTTGGACTGCCGCCGATAGCTCACCCAGGAAAGTGTCAGATGAGGCTGTAGGTATGGAATACAAACAAAATGCTGTTGATTATTGGAAAAGCGGTAAGAGGCGTCCGCTTTCCTTTTCGTCGGTAAAAAGTAAGTTCCACCGTTTAAAAAGCAAGAAAGATTTATATTTGTGGGCAGAGCAAGTGAAAAGGGGAGGCACCCGCCGAGACAAATTGAGGAGAATAACATGTGTCGTAAAAGCCCAATTTGACATTGCCCATCAGAATAATGAAGTAATACATGACGTGACAATTCAGCAATGGACTATGCTAGCTGCACAGGACGTAAAATGTACGGGGTTTAAAGCCAGCCATTCCTGGGTGCAGCACTTTAAGGATCGCTATATCATTTCGCGAAAAATAACAACTGTGACGACATCAAAGAATGCCCATCGAGAAAAAGATATTATGTCAGCAGCAGAAATATTCGTAGAAGAGGTTACATCGGTTCTTGATTCTCTCGGCCCTGGGAACGTATGTAATAGTGATCAAAGTGGGTTCAATTTGGAGATGTGTTCGAGTAGGACACTGGCTATAAAAGGGTCGAAAACGGTTTGCTCCAAAGTGCAATCAGTGGGGGCCACAACGCACAGTTACACAATAATGCCAACAGTAACAGCAGCCGGCAAGCTACTAGGACCTCTCTTCATAACTCTGAAAGAACCAAAAGGTGTGTTTGGAAAAAGGGTGAAAGAAACTATATTTGCACATGACAATATTTACGTTGTTCCTACAAAATCTGGCAAAATGGGATCCGCACAATTGAAGGATTGGTTTCACAATGTTTTCAAACAGCATATACCGTCCGGCAATGCGGCACTTCTTCTGGATTCCTTTTCTGGACATAAATCGTTAGAAAGTGAAGAGAGCATACGACTGATGATGATACCTCCTGGGGCCACAGCCTATTGTCAACCATTGGATGTATACGGCTTTAGGGTCTGGAAAAGCTTTGTCCGTAGATTTTCCTACACCGTTCGGTTATTGAATTTTGACATCAATTTGGCCCAGAGAAATACAATCTTGAAAATGCAGTCTCTGACATATCACCAATTGTCGTCCCCTCGTTTTACTTCAATGTGACAATACACATGGTACCGAAGTCAGTACCTGTCCGACAATCCCGGTGGGTTTGAACACCCTGTGTCATATTGTTTCGATATCAGTGCAATACAATGTAGTACTTGCACTCGCCCGTGTTTCATACGGTGTGGATGGTGTAAAACCAGTTTGTGTTTCCAACATTATTACCACGAACATCACTGATGTCAGAACTATGTGAAGTAGCTTGGTCACTTGTGACTATTGGTTCAGTTTACTCTGTGTTGTGTTGTAATGATATGTATTGGTGATACCTTACATTGCATGATTAATAATAAAGCACGACGTGCAATATATTGTAAAGATGCAGCATTAATGTCCCATGCCGCAGCGCAGGTTGTGAGCGCGAGTACGGGAGGGCAGTCGTTTGGAGCATGAGCTTTTGAGCCACCAATCAGGGGTGAGGCACACCTGCGCTTGACCAGCGCGCACAGTTCAAAATGTTTGTACTTATTGCCGTCTACGGAGGGTAGGAGTTAATTTCCGAAAGATTTTTCTTCATGGTTCTGCATAGTTGGGCTCAAGAATCATATTTGCTAAGTTTCAGCAGGATCCTCGATTCCCCGGTTCAGAGACTTCCCTTGTAAGTCCTGTAAGTATGAAATGATTGTTCTTGTCTGCTGTTTATTTGGTGATGAGATATATATTTATGTATATGCTCAAAAGGTCTTAGTCATAATAACAAATTTTAATCCATTACCTTCTTTGTTTTTCCTGGCATATTCATCTCCATGGCATTTTTGTCATACCCAATTTTTCAAATCCAAACTTTTATAAATTTTATGGCAAAATCGTCGCATAGCATAATCATATTTGGGTGCCAGTTGGCCCTACTCTGCTGAAAGCTCTGTTGCTAACCTTGCATGATCTCTACAGAAGAACGGAAAATCTGTCTCTGTGCCTGTGGGCTATAGTTCGTACTATTTGAGCAGCCAGCACATTTCATTATAATGTAAAGTGTTAAAATATTATAATTTGAAGAAAATAATTACTGTGTTATATAAAATTTGTTAAAGATCTTGTCTAAGAAACTAACACAGATATATCAGTCATTACTTTGAGCAAATTATTGCAACAGATTTCATAGCTCCCAGGACAAGTCTATTCTGTTTTCCTGTAAACATCTGTTTCAGCAGAGAGAGCTTTCTCACTTTCTTGTTTCAGGCTGTTTCTCTGATCCAACCAGTCCGATCTCTCTCCTCCCACTTTCACACAGCTCACATTTCCCTTGTACATCTCTTTATCCTCCGTATACTCCATTTTTCTACTCCTCTGTCCTCCAGGGACTTCCATACTTTGTTTCTGCATACACTGTCATATGCTATCTCAATGTCCAGGAAGGCCATCAGTAGATCTGTTCCATACTCATAGTGCTGTTCTTGTAACTGCCTTACAGCAAAAATCAAATCCACTGTGGACCTTCCTGCTCTGAAGCCATGTTGTTCTTCCCTCATCCCTCCTTCTATCCTTGTCCTAATTCTCTTTTCCAAAACTTTCTCAAACATCTTTGCACAATGACTCATCAGTGTTATTCGCCGATAGTTTCTGCATTCTGTTCTACTACCTTTCTTGAAGATCGGGACAATTATCCCCTTTTTCAGTCCTCTGGGGTCTTCCTTTCCTTCCATGCTGTCTTCATCACTCGGTACAACCATTTTATCCCCACCTCTCCTGCTGCTCTCACCATCTCCACATTCAACTCATCCATACCCGGTGCCTTCCCTCCTTTCATCTTCCTCACTGCATCTACCACTTCATTCCATGTTAAGTCCTTTTCTGTTTGCAGTCAATCTTCCTCTTCCCCGATTTCTTCCTCCTCGCCGTGGTTTCCATTTGGGTTCAGAAGTTCTTCAAAATTTTCTTTCCACATTTTCTTCAGTTCTTCCCTATTTTCTATCTCTTGTCCCCTCATGTTCACCATTCTAACATAATCCGTAGGATCCTTCCGCCTCTTACTTTTCACCATCCCATACGGGACCTTTTTTGTACCTTCACTGTCCTCCTTCATCATCTTTGTCCACTCTTCCATCCACTTTCTTCTCTCCTCAGCCACTACTCTCTTTGCCTCCTTCTTTCTTTCCTGGTACTCCTCCCTTGTCTCTACCATCCTATTTTGATACCCCCTCGTAAAGGCTCTATTCTTTTCCCTTACTATATCTTTTGTCTTCTCATTCCACCATGGTGTTCCACCTCTTCTTACTACTTGTCCTCCCACATACTGCTTCTGCTGCTCCTGCTAGTGTCTTCTTAAATCCACCCCATTCCTCTTCCACCCCTCTTACTTCATGTGTTGGAATTCCTTTCTTTACCATTTTGAGGTACTCGATCCTTATCTCCTTCTTTCAGTTTCCCTATCCTTATACGTCTTTCCTGGTTTTCTGTCCCTTTCTTCTCCTTAGTCCCTCTCAGGTTCATTACCAGCAATCAATGGTCGCTATCCAAGTCCTCCGATGGTATTACCTTGATGTCTGTGATGTTCGTATTTAGTTCTTTCTCCTACAGTATATAGTCGACCACCGACTTCAAGTCGTCACTGTACCATGTGATTGTATGGCTCTCTCTTTTCTTGAACAGGAGTTCCTCTGACAGAAGTCCAACAGTCTCTTTCCTTCCTCATTTCTTCCGCCCCAACCCTCTGGTCCAAGCACTCTCTCATACCCTTGTCTTTCTCTTCCTACATGGACATTCAGATCCCACATTACAATCATATTCCTTCCTCCCAGCTGCTTCTGCAATTCCTCTTCAAACTCCTCCTTCTCTTCAGAGGCGCAGCCTACTTGTGGAGCATACACTTGCACTATTTCTACGGTCTCTCCCATCAGTGCTACTTTCACTTTCATCATCCTGTCACTTATTCTCTTCACTTCTTCTTTTAAACCATCTTGTACTACTACTCCCACTCCATTCCTCTTTCCCCTCTTCATTCCCACTCCAGTATAGTCTATGGCCTTTTCTCAGTTCTCTCCTTCCTACCCCTTTCCACATTAAATATGATCAGAATGTTTGTGCGTTACAACACTGTAGGTGAATTTTATTTACTGCTTTAAACACAGTTCATTGTTTTTTTTTTCACCGCACAATGAGCTTCTATGCTTGCAGATCACAGAAACATCTTGAACTATAATAGGTAGCTAATTTTTACTTCATACATAGAAGGTTCTGGTTATCCAACCTGGAAAGCAAAGGGAAAGCCTTGCAGCATACGTTAGTTGATCTGAAGTACCAGTGCTGATGCAGTAGAACTGACCCATGCATGATATTTATTATTTCAGGTTGCCTGATCTGGAGGGTGAAGAGAAGGCCTTGCAGCGTACTTTAGTTGAGCTGATGATTAGTGCTGATGCTATAGACCGACCACCAGCAAGTGCTGTCCAAAAGCATCCCATCTTCTGGGATAATCCTCAGATCTTGGCTTTCCTCCAGGTGAGAGAGACCAGTACATAACAGTACATACCTTCCCCATTGAAAACATATTCATAGACATTTTAATGAGTTATAACCTGGTATTTCTCTGCCAGATCATATTATGATTTCACTAAAAGCCAGCTGTATTTATTTGAGTAGTATCTTCCTCTATTTGTGGCTGCCCAATGACAAATAATACACTATACAGTAGAGTACCGCGATAATCCGAAAATCCGCCTAATTCGAACATCATCATCAGCTTCTAAAGGCCATGGTACAGTGATGACTTGACCAGGAAGTCGGTGGTCGACTATATCCTGTATGAGAGAGAATTAAATACGAACATCACAGACATCAAGGTAATACCATCGGAGGACTTGGATAGCGACCATCGATTGCTGGTAATGAACCTGAGAGGGACTAAGGAGAAGAAAGGGACAGAAAACCAGGAAAGACGTATAAGGATAGGGACACTTAGCCATTTCTTACGGTCTTCAGCAGTTCTCTTCATGTGGGCATACGAGTCACAGGGCTAGGAAAAAATATCTACCAAATTTGTTTTGAGTTTTAAAACAGGAAGAAATTGGATTAAACTAGTTTTTCCAAGTAAAAACATCAATTTATTAGCACAGAAACTCTTGGAATAAATACTACAGGAGTAAACAGTTTATCTGTCAGCTATCTTATACACCTAAAATTCAGAAGGCCTAGACCTACTAACAATGTGCATAACAAAGTTTGAATGCTTTCTTTTTACGTCATTCCAACTTTCACGAGGCTGCTTGCACCAGGTAAACGCCAACAGTGCTTATAAAAACATTACAGTACAGTGTAATTGGTTTTCGAGCCTTCAATAACCTTTTTTGGGAGAGTCAGTGGCTAGATGACCCACTGCCCAGTAAACTGAGAGCGATCAAGGGAACTACTCGCGTGTGGCGGAGCTCTTTCTGGTCACGGAGAGAGTCCGTCATTTTGTGTAGGCTAAAGATAGGTCATACAAGATCCACCCACTCGTATCTGATGAGAAGGGAAGACCCCCGACTTTGTACCTGTGGAGCCGTTTTCACCATGGCCCACATTTTCACCAAGTGTGTGGATCTAGCTGACTTACGAAGAAACCTTGGTTTGCAGATGACACTCAAACGTATATTAGCCGATGACGCGGTGGCTGCTGATCGCGTTATCCGCTTTATAAGTGAGAGTGGGTTAGGGCCAGCAATCTAAATTCTCCAGTGAACATTGACTCAACGACTTGTTCATTTTTGAATGATAAGGTTTTGTTTTTCCGTAATTTTTGTTTATTTTTATAATTTTTATTTTTATTTAATTTTTTGTTTTTGTTTTATTAATTTTTGGTCTTTTTGAATGTAGGTGTCCACCTCAAAATTTTAAATTCAATTCCAAATTTGCATTCCTCAATCTGTGTTAAGAGAGGCAGATGATCTCGTAGTTCCGCCCCTTAAAACAACAATAACTAACTAACTAACTAAAGTCAATAAAGTAATAAAAGTTCAGCAAATTATGCTTGAGGCCAGTTGATCTCATTCCAGTGTTTCAGAATGACGATGGAGCACCTGTGCTGTGAGCCCATTGTCTTGAATTTGTCAGTGCTGATCCTGAAGATTCTCAATGTTTTCACCCCCTTTTTTGAAAATTTTCATGGCCTCTTGAGTTAAAATGCATATCAGTGCCAGTCTAGGGAAATCTTATTGATGAACTCCTTTTCTATGCTCAAGAATAGGCTGACCCTATTTCCAGGATGATGGGATGAGAAAATGGGTCTGGAATACATTCTACATTAATCGAAATAAGAGTATAGTATTACTGAATCAACATTTTGAGTTTATCTTTATTTGATAAAGTTTAGTTACTGAACTCTTATAGAAACTTGTGTAGATATAGAGGGGGATTAGTTATTGTTGTTTCAAGGTGCAGAATTATGAGATCATCTGCCCCTAGAGGAGTGTATATCACTATGGTTGTGTTACAAGTATTTCATCGTTGAAGTATTCTTTCACAACAAAGTGTGAGCTGTCAATACTGTATAGTAAAATTTATCATACTCCATGGGACAATTTTGTCTTACCACCAACATAGCCTTCAACGGAATTCATTCTGAAGATCTTCATCAAAGTCAGTTCGGTCTCTTGGACATTGCAAGGTTTATATAATTCATATTTTTCAGCGGAAATAATTTCTGATAGTTGTGTATAGCAGGTAACCTATTTTGTCCTGTTTGCTGTGTATAATTTGGCGTGATGGTCATTTAATGCGATATATTCCTGATTAAGAAAATTGTTTTGTTTAAATTATGTGAAATAAATATTAATTTGTTGTTAGTATTTGCCATTTCATAGGCTAAAGTACTCTTCACTTTCTTGTACCATATATACATAATTGAAGAGCTCGTTTCCAAAACTCACTAAGTCAGTTTTGGACGAAATTGAGATATCCGTTGGATCTTGTTCGTACTAATATTTTATTCCAGAACTCACTTTGTCATCGTAAATTGTAACGTAGGATATTGCATTTTTTTCCAAAACTGTACTAAGTCAGGGTGTGATGTCTTCCAAACTCTGCTAAGTCTAATGCGCATGCGTACGAGTAAGATCCTGTTTCCCGCCAGGCCGTGATGTCTTCCAAACTCTGCTAAGTCTAACGCGCCTGTTTCCCGCCAGTAACCTCTTGGCTGATTCATGTGTCGTATGTCGATGACCTGTGTTTAAGAGAAAGTTTCTACATTTTAAGAAAGTTTACAAGATGAGTGACTTTGATTTAGAAGGATTAAAGAGTCCTCTAGAAGATTCCGGTCGAAGCAGGAAGAGAAGAAAAGATGTAAACACCTGGGATAAAACAAAACGCAAGACTGCAAGAAACAGTTCAAGTGCTCACCCTGCATCTTGTATCGCTTGTAATCATGCTGGAAGACCGAACTATACATGCAAGGTAGGATTGTTGAGTCAAGAAGACATCACTCATTTCCGTGACAAACTGTATGACAACAAATCAAAAGTAGAGCAAGATAACTTCCTTTTAAAATGTATTGTAAAAAAAGAACCAAAATCACATCGACCAAGAAATGTAGGCAATCCCCGTGCTAGGTTATTAACACCATATTTTATACGGAGGAATGCCGGCCACATTATACGAGTTTGTGCTCAATCTTTCTGTTCGGTAACAGGAATGAGTAGATTCAGATTGAATCGTTTATCTAAGAACTTCAATGCAACAGGTGAACAATGTAAAGAGAACAGGGGCGGTGGTCGTATTAAAGCCAAAGACATGGAAACTGAGGTTTCAATTGTTAATTTCATTAAGACATTGAAGTGCAGAGAAAGCCATTATGGGAGGGCAAAGAGCGTACGAGTTTACATGGACCCAACACTTTCCGTCAATATGATTTGGCGATTGTGGAGAGAGGCCAGGGTAAGTGCTTCAAAATCAGTCGCATCTTATAGCAAATTTCATAGAATTTTCCAAACACGATTCAATATCGAAAACCGACAGATGTTCATACTGTGAAGAATTAAAAATCATAATTCTACATCACCAGCCGAAAGGGCAGACCTGATGGGATGTTACAGATTGCACAAATTACGAGCCAAAAAAAATTATGAAATTTTGAAGCGAGAGGAAGATAATGTTCTGAAAGTAGCATTTGACATGCAACAGAACCAGCCCCTTCCCATGATTAGAATTTCCGAGACTTTTTATGCTCGACAGCTTTGGTTGTACAACCTAACTTTTATAATTCATGAAAACGTCCAAAATGTGGAAAACACATTCATATATTCTTGGACAGAAGATCAGTCTGGAAGAGGATCGAACGAAGTTGCATCAGCCTTGCATTAACTTCCCACACTGTCTTGAAGAGAGGGTTAGTCAAGAAGCAAAACCAGAAGGCATTACATCTCAGAAAACATTGAGATTTTTCTCAGACTCTGCCACAAGTCAAAACAAGAACTCGACCATCATGGGCTTCTTGCTAGATTATGTAAACAAAAGTAACATTTTTAATAAAGCGGAACACATATTTCCCATCAGAGGACACAGTTTTTTGCCTCCGGACCGAGTGTTTGGAAGAATCGAAAAAGTGTACAGAACTCGTGAAAAACTATTAGAGCCACAAGATTATCATGCTATTCTGGAAAAACAAGGAGCTGTTAAACTTTTAAAGAGAGATTGACGGCTACTTGATTTTAAAAGGAGCGCCAATAATGTAATGAAAACTAAGCTCCCATTCTTGATAAGGGAGCAGCGTGTTCTTCTGTACAAAAAAGGAAGGAAAGAAGTGTTTGCCAAGAATACCTACAATGGAGACTTCAATGAATACGAAGTGTTAAAGAAGAAATCAGTCAATTCTTGGAGGAACTCATACAGATTGGTCCATGTAGTAGAGGAATGCAATTAAATATCTTCAGAGAAGAAGAAGGATGTTGCAGCACTTCTGAAGTATGTTTCTCTGTCCGAACAAGCTCAGTTGTACTACAATAAAGCTCTGAAGATCTTCGGTGATGATGCAGATCTGGTTGATCACACAGAAATACACTATGCTGAAGAAGAGCCATTTGTGTAGTACAAAGTTAAGGCTGTGCAAGTGCGTTTGTTCTTGGAATTTATTTGTTATATATTTGTATAACTTTTTTTGTTCCTCATTGATTTTCAAGGAAAATTTGAGCAATCTAGAATAAATCACTAAAATCCCATTGCTCTACGTGCTTGCTTCCGATCTACCAAATGTGTAACTTAGCATGTGTAAGTAGATGTTTTATTCCAGAACTCACTAAGTCTGTAGTTCTTTTCCAGAATTGACCTAAGTCAAGTGACCTAGTTTACTTTTGGAAAAAAATTGGCATTTTAACGTTAATAACTTCAAAATAGGGTTTTGGTTCGTTATCACTGTTCTGCATATTAATTTGAAGAACGTCTCTTTACTTCATAATGAAGTAATATTGCCAAAGTAGGCTCCGGTTCAAAAAATGTCTGTCCTGAAAAATCATCATTTTTGACTTAGTGAGTTTTGGAAACGAGGTCTTCAATTACTACCTGCCTTCAAATAATTAATTCCTGCTCCCTAAATTTAGGAAGGAACATTTTTTTGAAATGTTGTGGTTTTCAGTAGAGACTATCTTGATATTATGGTGTGCATATGGCTGGAAATAAGGTTAGCATCATTCACAACTGCTGAATATGCGAGTGATGGTAAAACATGCATTCCGTTGCTCATCTTAAGAATGAAGTTTTGATGGCCATGGGAGTCATTAGCCAGAAATAAGTTTAGCATCTTTCACAATCTGATTGCAATTGTAACCCCCCTTAAAGGGTAAGTTACCTTGTTTGCACTCTCCCCCCATTCCTAATATATTACTACTGCTACCATTAGAAAGAGGAGGAGGGAAACCGGGTCCAAGCCCGTTGTGTGAAAGCGGGCCTCTTGCCCCAAAAGCCGGCAACAACCTTTAATTAGCCTGGTACATAAATACATACAATACTGTATAATTAACAACAGTTTAATATCACCAGAAGAAAATAACCTCGAACCTCATTAATTACACTACAATATACATGCAAGAACACTTTTCAATAACAACAAATACCTTCCTCCTTCATGCACTACACTAATGCATGCTCAAAATCGGATGCACTATGTACTCACTGGTTTTCAGTTCATCCTCTTTGTCACCCCCCCCCCCCCCCCCCCCCTTCTCCTACAACACACTCGCTATCTCGCTCAGTTCGACAGACTCCCTAGAGGGCCTGCCAACCTGAAGGAAACTTACCAACGGCGACCCCAAGACATCCTTTACGGGACTTCATGGTTTTGCCTCGGCGGCCGGTGTTGACGACGTATTCGGGTGACCCCCTCAGATGTACAAGAGAGGGAGTACGTCGATTTATCCACAAGCTTGAAAAGTGGAAGACTTACCTGGTGAGGATTCTTTCCACCGCAGCTGTCTTGAGGGTGGGGAATGGGACGTTAAAGGGCAAGTAAAGTCGAAATCCAAAATATAAAAGGGGTCTGTATTATAAAAATATCAAAAATATATAAAAATAGGAACTACACTCGGTTACAAAACAGTATTTCATGAGAAATTGGTACAGAGAGGATGATAAATGTCGTTGACGTCACGTGGCACGACACGCCACTTAACATGCTTTTAGGACCTCAACAGAATTAAGAAAAGATAATAATAATAATAATGTTATTGGTTTTACGTCCCTTTTAACTACCCTGGCTTTTAGAGACGCCGGGGTGCCGGAATTTTGCCCCGAAGGGGATCTTTAACGTGCTAGTAAATGTACTGACACGGCTCCCTCGCATTTGCGCACCCTCAAATGCCAGCTGACTGCGCCAGGTTTCGAACCTGCAACCTTGGGCTCAGCAAGCGAGAACGTTACCCCTGAGCCACGCAGCCAGACAATTAAGAAAAGAACAGGTACACAAGGTAATATCTTACAATTAACTAAAACACAAGGGGAAGCTATCCCTAGCAATATGGAATGACAGGAGAATCGAACTGGGAACACGTGCACACAAAATCCCCTGAACGAAAAATGACTTGAAAATGCCACCGTGAGGTTACACAAAGAGAGGACGAATTACAAGATACACACGTAAAGAAAATAGGATCAACTAACACGCACAAACATACCAGGGAATAAACGTAAAGTAAATAAAAGAAATTAAATGAAAAGCTACATTTCTAATTACAGGCTCCAGAAAAGCGGAGCGGAAGGTATCACACGACCGCCATAGGCCTCGTCGCGAACTAGACTCTACTCTTAAAATGGCGGAAACTAACGGCACACCAAGGATGATTGCACCACAAGGCGCTACTCCCAAAATTTGGGATTTGAACAATCCCATAGGTTAAACAGGAAAACAAGCCAAAATTGGAAATTCAAAAATGAAACGCACAGGGGCGTAAAGGAGGACAACCAAGGCAAAAGCGTTACGTAACAACACTTAGCACGTGGACGTAAGGAGATGCAACTTTAGGAACAGGGCCCCCTTAAAACTAAAATAATAAAATTCTACATGGCTGAAATCGGGAAAATTCCAAGAAGCGTGATCACAGGGAAAATAATGAATAAATTTGGAACCCAATTAAAGGACGCACACGGTTACGCAACACAGAAAATCCTCGCCCGAACACAAGAAAGAGTCCCCACTATGAAAACTACTTCCGAAGAAGGAAAAATTGGTAAACAATTTAGATATTAAACAGTGGGCGACATCAACCCATAATTCGGCCGAAGTTCAACCTGTTTGTGCCATACCCACGAGATACGAATATCCACGACGCAGTAACACGGCAAAGAAAAAAACAAAAGCCCCAAAATAAATGGACAAACAATCAAAATAAATATCACACTTCCTGGAACTTACCTGTGCCACTACATATTAAACAAAACTAAAACAACAAAATAAAATAACGCCCCACGAGGAGGCCGATACCTATGTTTTTCAACCTTGGGGGATCCGAACCCCCCAAGCAAAGTGTCCTTCTTGACGGTCAGGTAGATAAGAGAGCGTTACCCACGCCTAAACCAGTACATATATGAAACGCTATAATTTTGGACAATAGAATAGTTGTAGCAACACACGCACACAGAATCCCCTGGCTTCTTGAACGTAGTCCATAAGACACTTCCGTGTTCGCTTCCGTGAGAGTTGGCCACACTGGTCGGTCGCTGTGCGCTCGCCACTTGTCCTCTCCCGGCGTTCGATACATCTCGCGATGATCCTGGTTGGGACAATCGATACAGGTGATGTTGATTTCATAAATGCGTAAATCCAAAGTTATTTTGAGGTTAGGGAACACATTAATTCCAGAACCAGTGCACATCAGGTCCAGAGTATACCTCGCGTGTTTGGACTGCGAGTGCAGTGTTTTGTCCATGAAGATTTAGTTTACAAGGTCTTCACAGGTCGAATTTGCGACACTCAGCATAGGCCACAATGTTCTTCAGATTTTTGGGTAAGTGAAGGAATTTATGAAGCGTTCGCTCCAACTGGATATTCAGGGACGGGTAAATTTGGCAGGAAAGAATATCTTAGGTTAGGTATATTTTTATGTGAGCTGAGTGGCGTGAAACACGTCACATCCTCCTCCCCCCAAAGCAAACTGCGGGGTGGACAGCATTTGCGTAAGTAGGTGTGACAGATCTGGAGCGGATCACCTCTTATGTACGGCTGCAGATTTACATATGTCCAAACATGTTCGAAGGAATTTTTGGTATAGACTTCATCAAATGGCAGGTAGAATGTTCAAGGTTCGAATTCACACAGCGACAAGCTGAATTGATGGCACTGTCTCGGTGATAGTTCCGCTCCTCATGTTAGCTGGAAGGGTCTAGGTAGAAATGTCCTGATGACCCAGTTACAGATGGAGAACGGGCGATGACGAGCCCAGGTCCCCGCCAGCAGTTTCCCAGTCATGCCACCATCCACATGTCCACCAGAGTATCTTTGACGCCCCGAGCTGCACTGGATCCCGCGGAGAAACAGCACAGTCCGACACATCCACAGGGGGCTCCATTTCCAATGGGCCAAGCACTGAAATGCTAAGCACACGAGTAGCAGGACATTCCAGAGTCACAGACAGTTCATGGTGTAATTACTAGTTGCCAGAAGGGCATTTACACTTCTTTTCATGAATAGCTTAAGTTTTCACCAGATATCAGCTGAGGTACATCAGATTAAATTTCGAAAACACACAATTTTATTGCCTTTAAAGGCCCCCCCCCCCGTTACCAAATAAATCACCTTACGTTTCCAAACGGGAAGTTACCATATCCAAGCCATTCTAAATCCTACGCTTTACCTATATATTGCCTCGACTAAGCAGGCATAACCACTTATCACCTCCACATCGAGGTCACCTTAGCTTCAAATAACCAACACAAGAGTTCTACTATTAACTAAGTCTTACCAATCTTGGGAAAAGCCTGTCACACGTCATAAAGACCGATAAACGATCCGTTTGTTCATACAACAAGGTGCAACACGCTTCTCACAACATTTTGGGTAAGCAACGCCTCCAGAGACGCACGTTCTCTGCTGATTTGGGGGGGGGGGGGGGGGGGGGAAACTTTACAAAAGATCACATTACCAGTTATGAAAGAAAAGGGGCATGAAATAAAACAAAGATACCACCAGTTTAGTTGCCGACTAACCCGAGACTCGCTTGGGCGTCTCGTGCGCGGGCTTGCACTGTGAGAGGTGAGTCCTGAAGATCCTCTTCCTTTCAGGGTCGCTCACCAACACTGAAACAGGACTGACAAAGGATAAAATTTTAAATGGACCGCGGTATCGCGGCCGCAATTTTTCTGACACTTGGTTTCCTAAAAGCTTAGGTGAATGGTCCTGGACATATATCATGTCTCCCACGTTGAGGTTGACGGGCTTCCGTCCCTGATTGTACCTTTGAGCTAGTCGCTCGTGAGAAACCTGAATGGACTTGCAGGCCTCCTTCCATATCTGCTTCACCTTGTCGGCAGAAGGCTGATCAGGCAACAGGTCATGAATCGACCACAAGTTCGTCAACGGAGAATTAGGTACATAAGCAAACATCAGAGAAAAAGGAGTAGTGTTATGTGTTTCGTGGACAGCAGTGTTGAACGCAAAAGCTAGCCAATGGACCGATGAATCCCACTTGGCGTGATCATCATGGTGGTATGCGATCAACGCGGAACGCAGGTTCCGATTGGCACGCTCGGCCAACGACGGGTTAGGATAATATGGACTCGTGGTCACATGGGAGATACCGTAGTCGAAACAAAACTTACGGAACAGGTGAGACGTAAAGGTTTTGGCATTGTCCGATACCAGGAACTGGCAAGGACCAAATGAAGTAAAGATAGAATTCAGACATCTGATGACCGTGTGGGTCGTCGACAATCTAGTTGGGAAAATCCAGCTGAAACCGTTGAACCCATCAACACAAACCAGTGCAAACCGGTTTCCCAACTTCGACCGAGGGAACGGCCCGGCAAAATCTATAAAAATCCTCTCCATGGGGCGGGAGGCAGGCTCGGAAGACAATAACCCAACACGAGTATTGACGGCGTGTTTACTGATACTACAATGCCTACAGCATCTGACCATGTTACGAATGTCACCATCCATTGACTTCCAGATAAAGTTTGTTCTGATCTTTTGGCGAGTTTTAAACACACCGAGGTGACCCCCGACAGGAGACTCATGAAAGTATTTGAAAATTTCAGGAACAAGTACGGCAGGCAACACAATTTTACTTCTCTTGTCGTGGCGAGCAACGCAAAACGGAATACCTCTTTTCAATTCATACGGCTTTACAAGTTCTCCACCTGACATCCGGGTGATTAAAGGTCCCAATACAGGGTCTTCTTTCTGATACTCTGCTAAATCACGGATCAACAAAGGTGAGTTGGTAAGGACAGGCTTCACTGCATTAACTGAAACTGAAGACACGGGAGATTCTACCTCGACAGGTCCAGACTGATCCCTAGGGACTTCCTCAAACATTCGACTCAGCGAGTCTGCGATTACATTGTCGGTTCCACGGATGTGGCGAACAGTGAAACTGAAGGAAGAGATTCTGGTCGCCCAACGAGCAATACGACCAGTGTTACAGGGTTTTGCCAGAACCCAGCTGAGAGCCTGATTGTCAGTCTCCAGCTCAAATGAAATGTGTTCAATATAATTTCTAAAGCGCTCAAGAGCGAACAAAACGGCGAGACCCTCCAGCTCGTACACAGAGTACTTAGCCTCAACAGGAGAGAGGGAACGAGACGCATAAGAAATGGGCTGCCTACCCAATTCTCCTTCTTGGAGCAGGACCCCAGCAATTCCCGAGCACGAAGCATCGGTCTGCACAATGAACGGTTTTGAAAAATCAGGGATGGCAAGAACGGGAGCGTTACATAAAGCAAGTTTGAGGTCTTCGAAAGCAGCTTTCTGAGAAGGACCCCAACTAAATTTCTGGTCTTTACGACGGAGAGAGTTCAACGGAGCTGCACGCTGTGCAAAATTGGGGATACATTTCCGGAAGAAGTTCACCATCCCGACGAAGCGGGCTACGCCCTTGACATTAGTGGGAGGTTTGAAATCACGGATACCCTGAGTCCTGGACTGATCTATGGACACACCCGCAGCTGGCTGACACAATATGACCAAGGAAGGAAATTTCTGGTTTCGCAAATGAAACCTTAGATAGTTTTACAGTAAGACCAGCACGCTTCAGTCTTTCCAAGACTTCCTGAATGTGCTTCACATGTTCGTCGAACGTCTCGCTGTAGATCACAACGTCGTCCAAATAATGGTAAAGAAATTCAAATTTGACACCCGAGAAGACATTATCAAGCAGGCGGCTCAACACAGCTCCACCTGTTGACAAACCCAACGGTACGCGATTGAATTGATACAAATTCCAATCGGTGGCAAACGCAGTCATGGGTTTTGATTCCTCGGCCAAGGGAATTTGATAATAGGCCTGGTTCCAATCGAGGAGTGTAAAGAATTTAGCCTTGTGGAACCACGAAAAACAAGAATGGAGGTCAGGCAAGGGAATAGATTGAAGTACAACCTTCTGTTTCAGTCGCCTATAGTCAACGACTGGTCGAAAACCACCATTAGGCTTGGGTACAAGAAACATCGGGGAAGAATACGCAGAAGTAGAAGGGCTAATGACACCATCAGCAAGCATTCGGTCGATAATTTCCTTAAGAGCCTTCATCCTGGACGGAGCCAAGCGATAGGGAGGATGTCTGACAGGGATACTGTCGGTGACTTCGATCTTATACTCAAGCAATTTGGTTACGCCTAACTCATCAGTGAACACCTCTGGATACTCCCGGCACAAGTTCCGTATCATATCGGCCTGGGAATCGCTTAAGTTACTCAAATCAAGTGTATCAATGGTGACGGGATCAGAAGTCTGATTGACTGAACTACCCAACGGCTGGGGATAAGGTTCGATGAAATTAAATTTAAGTTTAGGTCGAAATCTGAATTTGAAAGTCCTCGCTTGGAGGTCAAGGATCAAGCCAACGGATGACATGAAATTGGTCCCGATGAGAAGGGGGCAAGAGAGATTTCTAATTACCCACACCGGAAATTTCCAAGTGAAACCTTGGATCCTGAATTTAACCGAAATACTACCAAGGACATCTAAAGGCGAGCAATTTGCCGACACCAAGCGGGTTTGCAACGGATTCAATTTAGGAAAATTACAGACTGTCTTCATGGAATTGTACCACTTTTCGCTCAATAGTGACACGACACTTCCGGAGTCAAGAATGCCACAGACTGGCTCGTTATTTATCAAAACACCTATGATCGGAGAAGAATGAGAAACTGAAGAGACCCTGTTACAAGAATCAATACACAGAACATTTCCTACGGGGTCTTGGTCTACACCAAATGAAACACAACCAGGTTCGTCGCCATCACGAAAATCATTTGCAGGCTCGGAACAACTCCTTTCATCACGTTCGTTACTTTCACAGACATTACTCGTAGGAAAAATTAAATTGGGCACAGCAGGCTCACCGCCTTTGCAAACAACATTGATAGGTAACGGAAGGTTACACTCAACGGACACAGAATTACTTGGGCCAGGATGCGGGACCTCATCCACAGGTTGACCTTCGGTACAGCCTTCTGAGGGCTCATCCCCACTCCTGGCAAATGGCAGTCAATTAGAGGTACGTTTAGGCTGGCCGCAATACCTAGCGACGTGGCCCACGCCGTTACAATTATAGCAGCGACTATTTCCGGCCCCGGCAGGACGAGCGGGGCGCACGAAGCGGGGCGCACGTGGAGGAACACTAACGACACGCTGTAAGTCCCCGTGACGAACAGACTCGGCAGATATGGCAAGAGCACCTAACTCCCTATAAGTGGTTGGACGGGTCTGCATACTCAGATAAGACCGGAATTCGGGCGATATTCCGTCGACAATGGAAGACACAATATAACCTTCGGAGAAGTCGAGGGCGAAGACCTTCGCATAGTTCCTGATATCCTGAATATAAGCGTTCAGACTCTCATCGAAGCGCTGAACACGGTAGAAGTATCTTTGAGTGAGCGAACCCATGAGACGGGCAGGAATAAAAGAGACCAAAACGTCGCAAAGAAAACTTTGGATAGAAACAGCGGATGATATGGCCTCGACCACCTTGTCGCGCATGGTCCCTGACGTGTGGGGGAACAGTAACTGAAACACCTGGCCCTCAGATAAGGCGAACACTGCTGCATACTCGTTAATCCTAACTAACTCTCTCAAAAATTGGATGACTCCATCCACACTATCAGTGTTGAACTCCTTCAGTTTTGCGAGCGATGTGCTTAATGGATGATTTATGTTGCCAAAACCACCAATTGGGTGAACTGAGCGCTCAGAAATGGCAGGCGCAGGTCGGGGAACAGCGACAATTTGGTTGTCGGGAAAAGCGATTAAGTTGTTTGGCGCAGCAGCCAAAGAATGACAAGAATGTGCACATTCACAAGATGGGCATCTGGCCCTAGATACAGTTCCTGAAATAGCCACGTGGCCATGGGGGCGAGAAGCAGTTAAATTGGAATTATGTTGAACTGCCAAGTTCCTTTCAGAACGAGGCATGGCGAGAGTTTCATGAACAACAGGGTTTGCAGCAGAATTAACAAAACGTGAAGCGCAGGAAGCCGAAACGGTGACAGGCACTCGAGACATACAATGCGAGTAATAGGGTGCGGAATTGGTACTCGACATGCGTTGCCCACTCAGGGTCGCATAAACTTGAAATGTTGAAGAAATAGGCAAGTTAGACAATGAGGCTACGTTACTAGCACTGAAAGGTTGACACTGAGAGGCCACATACTGCTCGAACCCGGTGGACATGATAGGCGCAGTGGGCAATACTGGTGCGGACGGATGCCACACAGGAACCAATGCCGCGGCAGACGTCCCTATATTTCCTCCTAGATACGCACTAGGCAGGGATACGCCGGACATGGATCCGCCACACACAGGGATGCCCAAAGACATATCTGTCACATGAAGGACATCGTGGGCATTATCAGGGTGGGTTACAGACAGATTACCGGATTGCGCTGCAGGCAGATCTCGCAATGTTAAATTGTGGAAGGGATTACACAGGGAACAATTAACGTCAGAGCACTCGTGGTGACGTGAACCGGAAGGATACTCGCCCGATAAACTTAACATGGCCATGGCACCATCACTCTCTTGCCCTCGAGCCAAGTCGTTCGGGATGCTTACATGCAGAGACACAGGACTTGATACGGCAGTTACGTTACATGCGCTATTATTCAACGGTACAGAAACTGAATGGGGGCTTTCCCCTGACATGGCTTCAAAGTACATTTCACAATCACGTACCTTCACAGTACATTCGCAAAGAGAAGTCTGAAGGCCAATCAATTCTCCCAAAACTGTAACGCTGCGGTCACCAGCGACTGAAATCATATCGGATACCCTCCCAAACAGATGCTGGACAGAGGCGCGCACTTGGGCTAATTCACCCTTACTAGAGCAATGAATTTGCAAGTAGTTACACATATTAATTAGATGGGACACTTTAAGTTCAATCAGGGACTTACCCCGATCAAGATCTTCATCTGAGAGTTCCGGAGGGCACACTGGAATTTCTGAAGCTCCTTCCAGCATTTTCTGGCCTTGGCTTAGATCGCCTGAAGACTGCAGGCCACGTATGGTCAACTCGTAATTCGCCTCATCTCGTGTCAGACGAGCCGCAAACTGCACACTTCTCGCAGCAGACATTTTTGCATGAAACAGATTTACAGGGCAATTAATACAGGTTATAGGCGGGACCTCATTACGATAAAAATTGAAACTGATTTAAAATATTAACAGGGGATTTTACAGCCAACACTCCCCCCTAGACAGCAGCAAGTGGGAACCGGGAAACCACGGTACTGCTACCAATGTCACCCCCCCCCCCCCCCTCCTACAACACACTCGCTATCTCGCTCAGCTCGACAGACTCCCTAGAGGGCCTGCCAACCTGAAGGAAACTTACCAACGGCGACCCCAAGACATCCTTTACGGGACTTCATGGTTTTGCCTCGGCGGCCGGTGTTGACGACGTATTCGGGTGACCCCCTCAGATGTACAAGAGAGGGAGTACGTCGATTTATCCACAAGCTTGAAAAGTGGAAGACTTACCTGGTGAGGATTCTTTCCACCGCAGCTGTCTTGAGGGTGGGGAATGGGACGTTAAAGGGCAAGTAAAGTCGAAATCCAAAATATAAAAGGGGTCTGTATTATAAAAATATCAAAAATATATAAAAATAGGAACTACACTCGGTTACAAAACAGTATTTCATGAGAAATTGGTACAGAGAGGATGATAAATGTCGTTGACGTCACGTGGCACGACACGCCACTTAACATGCTTTTAGGACCTCAACAGAATTAAGAAAAGAACAGGTACACATCAGGTAATATCTTACAATTAACTAAAACACAAGGGGAAGCTATCCCTAGCAATATGGAATGACAGGAGAATCGAACTGGGAACACGTGCACACAAAATCCCCTGAACGAAAAATGACTTGAAAATGCCACCGTGAGGTTACACAAAGAGAGGACGAATTACAAGATACACACGTAAAGAAAATAGGATCAACTAACACGCACGAACATACCAGGGAATAAACGTAAAGTAAATAAAAGAAATTAAATGAAAAGCTACATTTCTAATTACAGGCTCCAGAAAAGCGGAGCGGAAGGTATCACACGACCGCCATAGGCCTCGGCGCGAACTAGACTCTACTCTTAAAATGGCGGAAACTAACGGCACACCAAGGATGATTGCACCACAAGGCGCTACTCCCAAAATTTGCGATTTGAACCAATCCCATAGGTTAAACAGAAAAACAAGCCAAAATTGGAAATTCAAAAATGAAACGCACAGGGGCGTAAAGGAGGACAACCAAGGCAAAAGCGTTACGTAACAACACTTAGCACGTGGACGTAAGGAGATGCAACTTTAGGAACAGGGCCCCCTTAAAACTAAAATAATAAAATTCTACATGGCTGAAATCGGGAAAATTCCAAGAAGCGTGATCACAGGGAAAATAATGAATAAATTTGGAACCCAATTAAAGGACGCACACGGTTACGCAACACAGAAAATCCTCGCCCGAACACAAGAAAGAGTCCCCACTATGAAAACTACTTCCGAAGAAGGAAAAATTGGTAAACAATTTAGATATTAAACAGTGGGCGACATCAACCCATAATTCGGCCGAAGTTCAACCTGTTTGTGCCATACCCACGAGATACGAATATCCACGACGCAGTAACACGGCAAAGAAAAAAACAAAAGCCCCAAAATAAATGGACAAACAATCAAAATAAATATCACACTTCCTGGAACTTACCTGTGCCACTACATATTAAACAAAACTAAAACAACAAAATAAAATAACGCCCCACGAGGAGGCCGATACTTATGTTTTTCAACCTTGGGGGATCCGAACCCCCCAAGCAAAGTGTCCTTCTTGACGGTCAGGTAGATAAGGGAGCGTTACCCACGCCTAAACCAGTACATATATGAAACGCTATAATTTTGGACAATAGAATAGTTGTAGCAACACACGCACACAGAATCCCCTGGCTTCTTGAACGTAGTCCATAAGACACTTCCGTGTTCGCTTCCGTGAGAGTTGGCCACACTGGTCGGTCGCTGTGCGCTCGCCACTTGTCCTCTCCCGGCATTCGATACATCTCGCGATGATCCTGGTTGGGACAATCGATACAGGCGATGTTGATTTCATAAATGCGTAAATCCAAAGTTATTTTGAGGTTAGGGAACACATTAATTCCAGAACCAGTGCACATCAGGTCCAGAGTATACCTCGCGTGTTTGGACTGCCAGTGCGGTGTTTTGTCCATGAAGATTTAGTTTACAAGGTCTTCATAGGTCGAATTTGCGACACTCGGCATAGGCCACAATGTTCTTCAGATTTTTGGGTAAGTGAAGGAATTTATGAAGCGTTCGCTCCAACTGGAAATTCAGGGACGGGTAAATTTGGCAGGAAAGAATATCTTAGGTTAGGTATATTTTTATGTGAGCTGAGTGGCCTGAAACACGTCACACTCTTCTTTTACAACATTTAGGTTCAGTACTTACCCCCATATCATGGGTAGTGGCATATATTTATTTATTTGGTAATTGAATCAGTTTGAGCAGGGAGGAATAAATATTTTCAGCAACCTGGCCGGTGCTTGGAGGTCTCCCCACAGAGCATCGAAGTATAACCTGTTATCAGGTCTTGCAATTAACATATCAATCTTCACCTTCAATACACTTCGAAGACGCAAGCAGGTTAAAACATACTTCAGGTTAAAGCGCGTATAATATCTTCAAACCCCTTGCTAGGCCAAGGCATTACGATAACATGAGTAAGATCCGTCAAACAACTCCACAAGTCAGCGCAAAATCAGATATGTGTAACGTTTAAAAAAAATTGAAACCCTCCGAACGATACCGTGTCTCTATGAAATCGCGTTAGAGAAACATTCTCGTTCATGAAATACTACCTAAATAACACAACTATTTCGCTTTTCCCACAATGCAAAATAGGAAATCAGCAGCATAATATTGCGACTACAATCGCCAAGAATATCGACGTTCAACTCTCTCTTTTATTAAGAATCTAAATCCATATTGCAAAGAAACCCGTCATGGCAGCGGAGATAACCAAAAGCAAGGAAAGCATAAAAGATCATAGGACCTCATTGGCAAGAAAACGCACTACAAAGATTAAAAAAAACAGAAACAAAACAACCCTTCTTTAATCAAACACCGAGAATGTTTCTCGTACACGCAGTCAGCTGGCATTTGAGGGTGCGCAAATGCGAGGGAGCCGTGTCAGTAGATTTACTGGCACGTTAAAGATCCCCTTCGGGGCAAAATTCCGGCACCCCGGCGTCTCTAAAAGCCAGTGTAGTTAAAAGGGACGTAAAACCAATAACATTATTATTATTGTTTCTCGTACACCCATACGCCACTGTTCAAAATTTACATAGATTCACAGTTAAGGTAATCCGAAGTAAGGTGGCGATAAAATATTAAAGCCGACGCAAATCACAATTCATTTAAGTTCACAGAATCAACTTCTCATCGGCACTAAGTTAGTTGTTTTACGATTACGCCCGTCAACGATTCTAATAACCAAGTCTCTCATTCTTGACAACAGTCCGACGTTCTCCCTTCAATTTTTTATATATATATTCTTAACTCCGCCGTAGTACCAACATGCCCTCGAACATCGCCGTCTGCCAACTTGAAGATCCAATTTTCTCTTCTCGCCCGCCAACAGATAACATTCACCAAGGAAATCAGGAATTAGGAGACGTGCCAATACTGACACGTTCCAAATGGGTTTTAGAAGCAGTTCAAGTCATAGGTTATGATTATCAGTGAAGTTGATGGATGGAAAATGTATTGTAGGAGACATGTCTATCCTGACATGGTCCAACAGGGTTTTAGAAGCTATCTGGATACCCCAGTTCAAATCATAGGTTTTGATTATCAGTGAAGTTGATGGATGGAAAATGTATTTTAGGAGACATTTCTATTCTGACATGGTCCAACAGGGTTTTAGAAGCCATCTGGGTACCAAAATAGGACATGTGGGGCAGGATATTAGTAACCAGAATGTGACAAGCGCTAGCAACCCCCCCCCCCTAAGTTAGACTACCGGGTGTTAGATAGCCCGATTATTTTAGGTTTCATTTCCCTTATCTGTGGCTAGGCTGGAATTACTCCGAACAGCAACCATGGTCGTCTTCACGCTTCCTCCTCAGGAGGGCATACTCCACCAGACGATCTCCGATAATTCCGACCAGCAGAAATATCAAATCTTCCAATGAAGCTCCATCCACCCGTCAGTACCACGACGAAAATGCAGCTTGGCCAAAACTGCACATCGTCGTAGTATGAGTAAGGGGCACGAGGCAGCGAAAGACTATCTACATAGAGTCTCACTCAAGAGTTATCACTTGCTCAAATCCGAGTAAAATAATTAGCTCGATCTTCACTTTTTCAGTTCCTAGGAAATCGTCAATAAGTCATGACTAACAGTTCACATTCTCGAACATTCAGTTACGTTTGATACTTCCCGTCCTATCATCGTCCACACCTTCACCCTAACACTATCAACCACCAAAACATTTCACCATCCAAATACATACCATATAACTACCATGATCACTTTGAAACACAATTATCGTCCGGAGAATTCCCAACTAATTTGCACTGACTTAGATGAGCCTGGAAGATTCGTTTGGTGGCGCCGTACATCAACATGACCGTCACAGGCGTGATGAATGAGAGTATCTCAAATGGCCCCCGAAAACGTACCCGTAATTTACCAGACTCTTGACGACCCAAAATCTTAGGAGAGAAATTCTTTACGTACACTTGATCACCAACATTCAACTTACAATCTATGCGCCCTGCATTATATCGCTTAGCAATGCGATCGTGCGACACCTTCATGGCGTTACGAGCTTCCTTCCAAATTTCGTGAACCTTATGTTCCGAAGGTTGGTCAGGCAACAGATCATGAATGGACCATAAATTGTTTAAGGGAGAATTCGGCACGTACGAAAACATCAACGAAAACGGAGTTTTACCATGGGATTCGTGCAGGGCCGAATTGAAAGAAAAGGTCAACCAAGTCAACGACGTGTCCCATTTCGAGTGTTCCCGATGATGGTAAGCAATTAGAGCAGCACGTAGGTTCCTATTTACCCGTTCCACCAAAGACGGATTCGGATAATAGGGCGTGGTAGTAACATGCGAAATCGCATAGTCGAAACAGAATCTATGAAATTTGAAAGAAGTAAACGTTTTCGCATTGTCTGAGACGAGAACCTGACACGGTCAAAAAGCATTAAAAATGGAATTCAAACATCGGATCACGGTATTCGTAGTGGAAAGACGTGTCGGAAAGATCCAACAAAAACGAGAAAACCCATCCACACAAACGAGCGCAAATCGGTTTCCGGACACAGACCTAGGAAATGGACCCACGAAATCAATGAACATGCGTTCCATAGGTCGGGTTGCTGTCTCAGAAGACAACTTCCCCACCTTGGTGCTCACAACCGGTTTGCTAATGTTACACCGATGGCAAGACTTAACGAATTGCCTAACATCACCATCCATACCCTTCCACACGAAATATTCGCGGATCTTCTTTCGCGTTTTGAAAATTCCAAGATGTCCCCCCCACTGGAGAATCATGATAATATTTCAGCATTTCAGGCACTAAACTAGATGGCAGGACGATTTTAGGTTTCTTGTCGTGACGTGCCTTGCAACATAATACGCCAGATTTGAGTTCGTAAGGTTTAACCAATTTACCATCGTAAACCTCCACCATGATCTTGCTCAATTCTTCATCCTCTTGTTGATATTTCGCGATGTCCCTAAATAGCATAGGACTGTTGCTAATGATAGGCAACGCAGCATTAATACACCCCTCGATGTTACCCTCCTGAATTTCACCAGAACTCAACTCAGCAGTTTCGGCGTACATGCGACTGAGGGAAGCAGCGATGACATTATCGCTACCTCTAATATGTCGTACAGTAAATTTAAAAGAGGAAATTCTCGTTGCCCACCGAGCAATCCTACCAGTACTGCGTGGTCTTGCCAATACCCAACTCAATGCTTGATTGTCGGTTTCAATCTCAAATGACACATGCTCCAGATACATCTTGAAACGTTCCAAACCAAACATTACCGCCAAACCCTCTAATTCGTAAACGGAATACTTAGATTCCGCTTCATTCAAGGTTCTAGACGCATAGGCTCTAGGACGATGTCCTAAATCGCAGTCGTGCAACAATACGGCGGCAACAGCGCCCAAGGAAGCATCCGTTTGTAGTACAAAATGCTTAGAGAAATCAGGTACAGCTAAAACAGGGGCATTACATAGTGCACGCTTAAGATCTTCGAAAGCCGCTTGTTGAGATTCACCCCAATGAAACTTAACACCCTTACGACGCAAGATGTTCGACGGAAGTGCCCTTTGGGCAAAGTTCGGGATGAATTTCCTAAAAAAATTAGTCATACCAATGAAACGAGCGATACCCTTCACATTCTTAGGCGGTTTAAAATCCCGTATCCCTTGGGTTCTTGTTTGATCTACAGAAACTCCGGCTTGCGAGACAATGTGATCTAGGAATTATATTTCCAACTTAGCGAACGATACCTTTCCCAATTTTACCGTTAATCCAGCATCCCGTAGTCGTTGCAAAACCACATGCAAATGCTTAACATGGTCTTCAAAGGATTCACTATAGACCACAACGTCATCCAAATAGTGATATAAGAAATCGAACTTTATACCAGAAAAAACGCGGTCCAAAAGACGACTCAATACAGCGCCTCCTGTTGATAAACCAAATGGAACTCTATTAAACTGATAGAGATTCCAATCAGTGGAGAAAGCATTAAATGGTTTAGATCGCTCAGACAGAGGAATTTGATTATACTCTTGATTCAAATCAAGCAGCGTAAAATAACGAGCTTTACAAAACCAAGAGAAACAGCTATGCAAGTCGGGCAACGGTATTGATTCTAACACCACCTTTTGGTTTAGACGTCGAAAATCAACGACAGGCCGGAAACTGCCGTCAGATTTCGGTACTAAAAACATTGGTGACGAGTATGACGAGGTAGATGGACTAATCACCCCTTGCGCCATCATCTTATCAATGATCTTTTTAAGTTCCAACATCCTCGGAGGACTCAACCGATATGGAGGATGTCGAACTGGCACATGATCCGTAAGTTCAATATCATACTCCAATACGTTGGTGACACCCAATTTATCAGTTATTACCTCCGGAAATTCCTTACACAATCCTCGAATTACGTCCGCTTGTTCCACTTCCAAATGACCCAAATCCAACTCCTCAATTTGAGCGGAAATACTCGAATCTTCTGCAATATGGGGTCCCAAGTGAATCAAATTACTATACATGTCCTCATTCAATTTATCAGACCTTCTCTCGATCCTTTTGTCAAGCTGAACGAATGTTGCCTTCATTTCAGGTCGAAAACTAAAATACAATTCATCCCTCCGGATATCCAACAGTGATCCAGTGAACGACAGAAAATCAGCCCCCAAAATTACCGGACAAGACAAATTCTTCGCGACCCAAATCCCAAACTTCCATGAAAAATTCAATATCTTAATCTTTACCTTCACCGCACCCAACACATCCATTTTCGAACAATTAGCGGACATCAATCGTGATTCCACCTCTTCCAGTTTGGGCAATTTACAAATAGACACCATATTCTTATACCAATCTTCACTCACCAAAGTCACGACGCTCCCAGAATCCAACAGAGCTTTGACGGCGGCGTTATTAATCGAAATCTCAATAATAGGTAAATGCATATAAGAAGGTGAAGAAATTTTCCTACAAGCTACTGGACACAACATGTTACCTCCTTCTTCATCAACAATTTGATCATAATTATTTCGCTCGGAGTTCGTCACAACCCAGGTATGATATCTGCGATTAATCTTGGGTGGACCATGTTGCACCCTGGGCCTTAATTGTCAATCCTTACATTGAAGATTCTTGCAGAATCGCGAAACGTGACCCGAACGTCCACAATTATAACACCGAATCTCCTTTCGGTTTCCACTCGTATTTGGTCCGGAATTCTGATTTATCACAACAGGAGGTATGGGCAACATCGGAGGAGGTAAATGAGAACTGACCCGTTGTGAATCAACCAATTGAACAGTTTCGGTCTTAACAGCAGCAACACTCAAATCTTGAAAGGTTTTAGGTCGGGAACTCATACCTAAATATGACCGTAAATCCGGCGTGACACCAGCCACAATTATTGATACAAGCTCCTCCTCTGATAATGCCAATCCAAACACCTTTCCATATTTAGTAATGTCTTGAATGTAAGCATTCAATGGTTCCCCCAAAATCTGAGGACGATAAAAGTATTGTTGGACAACAGAACCCAACAACCGACCGGGAACGAACATCGCCAAAATCTCCTTCAGAAAAGTCTTAATAGAAACTCCATACTGTATAGCATCTACCAGTTTGCTCTTAATAGCCCCCGGCGTGATTGGGAACATCATTTGGAAAATCTGTTCCTCAGGAATTAAAAACACGGTAGCACATTCTTGAATATCTACCAAACCCCGAAGAAATTGAATAACTCCATCAATAGAATCAGTGTTTAAATTTTTTATCTTTTCTACGCAAGCTGACAACGGATGGCTAATACCTCCAAATTTAGTACCCGTACACATAGATGAACATCCGCGAGAACCTCGAGGAACGACAGGACGATCAAAATACTCCCCCCTCTCGGCAGCATTTCCTGAGTTTAACATACCACCCATACGTGAATCACTTTTCCAAATACATGGCCATGTGGGGCTTACGGAGATTACATTCCGAATACCACGTTCATGTCCGACATGCCCACTCGGCCTCACACGATGGTGAAATTCGCTATTAATAGAACACGGCAACCCCGTTAAACATTCACGTTCTCTAGACATCGGAACAGCTGATCTCTCGCATCTACCAGTCACACTAATAGGCATCACACTGCTGAATCCAGCGAGATTATAGTGACCCAACGATGTATCTACCCGGAAAACGTTACTCAATTTAGACGTCTTCTCCAGAAATATTTTCCTCCCTTATATCTTCAATCACTTGACCAGAACACGAATCAGATCTCAACAAATGGGCATTTCGCCTTCCGACCCGAACTGTTTCATGAATTGAGAACTCCGGAACAACTGTCCTCACAGATCCACCACCCTCATTAAATTGTTCACCAAAACGATTCAGCGATTGCCTAGAAACTCTTCGCCTAGAACCATCGACACCGCGATAATATGAACTGGAATCATTCAAACCTTCGGTTTCAGGAATTTCACGAATAGAAGCAGAAGTATATACATCTTTAGGCAATGTATCACGAGACAAACTATCGACATTACCAACAAATTTGATATTTTTCTGCTCAGCATTCCCTAAGTTAGAACCTCTACTTGAAACACCTAGATGGCGCACTCCAGAACTAGTAGGCGGAACATTAGTATTTTCATAATTAACAGTTACAACTCTTTCGTGATCTAAATTAATCTCTCTAGCCAAGTTTGACAATAAGGTCTCCGGTTCCTTCAATAGGTTTTCGCCAACCGACGCAGTAGTCTCCTGCGCATACACGGCATCTAACCTTTCGCACGGAATTCTCAATACCGCATCACCTTTACATGCCCCTGCTTCATCATCATCACCTACGTTTCCATTAAATATAATCGGTTGATCATCATCCAAAATTCAACTATCACATTCAACCAACTTGGCTTGTAACTCGACTAAATCATGTTTCTCCTTCTCTTCCCTAGTTTCAGAAACTACAATCATATCACCAATTCTATGAAATAGATGTTGTATCCGAGCTCGTAACATACCATGCTTTTCAACACTCCCTCCACAAGAAATGAAATCATTCACAGCTTGAACAACAAGGTTCACCTTATTTGACATTAGAGATTTATTCAGCATAAAGGTGGAATCCGACATGATAGGTGGCGACACGATCGTATTCTTTGCGAGGCTTAAAATCTCGATATTCCTCTCCAAGGTCTCAGATATGTTCGGATCTCTAATCCGCATCTCGTAACAAATTTCATCCGAAGAAAGAAAATCCAGAAATGGAATCTCTCGGGCCATAACAATACCCGTAATAACGATAAATAGAGAAAATCCACGAATACAAGGCAAAATAGAAGAATAATCCTTTGTAAATACTCCCACCAACCACCATCCGGCAACGGTCACGTCGACAAACACCACCGGCCTTTATACTGAGTAGTATATATATTATATTTACCAGGCTTCACTTACTATACTCAACGAGTTCAACCAAAAGTCAATTATAATTGCAAAAGAAACATACATAACCCCAATTACTCTCAAAATAAAATCATGAAATATACAATCCCATGAAAAATAAAACAACAACATTTGACAGGAACAAAATCACGTTGAAAAATGACCCAAGGCAAACAACAACGTAAACACACAAGAAAATAAAAGAACTATACCATAAGTAAAACAATAACCTAACCACGCTCTAAGGCTGCCACTAATGTAACCCCCCTTAAAGGATAAATTACCTTGTTTGCACTCTCCCTCCATTCCTAATATATTACTACTGCTACCATTAGAAAGAGGAGGAGGGAAACCGGGTCCAAGCCCGTTGTGTGAAAGCGGGCCTCTCGCCCCAAAAGCCGGCAACAACCTTTAATTAGCCTGGTAAATAAATACATACAATACTGTATAATTAACAACAGTTTAATATCACCAGAAGAAAATAACCTCGAACCTCATTAATTACACTACAATATACATGCAAGAACACCTTTCAATAACAACAAATACCTTCCTCCTTCATGCACTACACTAATGCATGCTCAAAATCAGATGTACTATGTACTCACTGGTTTTCAGTTCATCCTCTTCTTTTACAACATTTAGGTTCAGTACTTACCCCCATATATTTATTTATTTGGTAATAGAATCAGTTTGAGCAGGAAGGAATAAATATTTTCAACAACCTGGCCAGTGCTTGGAGGTCTCCCCACGGAGCATCGAAGTATAACCTGTTATCGGGTCTCGCAATTAACATATCAATCTTCACCTTCAATACACTTCGAAGACGCAAGCAGGTTAAAACATACTTCAGGTTAAAGCGCGTATAATATCTTCAAACCCTTTGCTAGTATTCACAGGCCAAGGCATTACGATAACATGAGTAAGATCCGTCAAACAACTCCACAAGTCAGCGCAAAATCAGATATGTGTAACGTTTAAAAAAAAAATTGAAACCCTCCGAACGATACCGTGTCTCTATGAAATCGCGTTAGAGAAACATTCTCGTTCATGAAATACTACCTAAATAACACAACTATTTCGCTTTTCCCACAATGCAAAATAGGAAATCAGCAGCATAATATTGTGACTACAATCGCCAAGAATACCGACGTTCAACTCTCTCTTTTATTAACAATCTAAATCCATATTGCAAAGAAACCCGTGGGGCGTGGTGGCTCAGCGGTCTAGCTGTATGCCTCTCACCAAGGCGGGCCGGGTTCGATTCCCGGTCAATGCATGTGAGATTTTCGAAGTGAAATGCCATGTCCTGTGGTTCGGATTCCACGTAAAAAGGAGGTCCCGTGGCTCATGATCTCGAGATTAACGGTCACGTTAAACTACAAGCTTCCTTCCTTCCAAAGAAACCCGTCATGGCAACGGAGATAACCAAAAGCAAGGAAAGCATAAAAGATCATAGGACCTCATTGGCAAGAAAACGCACTACAAAGATTAAAAATACAGAAACAAAACAACCCTTCTTTAATCAAACACCGAGAATGTTTCTCGTACACCCATACGCCACTGTTCAATTTACATAGGTTCACAGTTAAGGTAATGCGAAGTAAGGTGGCGATAAAATATTAAAGCCGACGCAAATCACAATTCATTTAAGTTCACAGAATCAACTTCTCATCGGCACTAAGTTAGTAGTTTTACGATTACGCCCGTCAAAGATTCTAATAACCAAGTCTCTCATTCTTGACAACAGTCCGACGTTCTCTTCTTTTTTTAAATATATATTCTTAACTCCGCCGTGGTACCAACATTGTAACGTTTTGTTACTAACCTTGCACGAAAATATACATATATCTAAATCTCCACAGTTGGGCGGCAAATGTAACGTTCCCGGTCCTTCTAAGTGACCAAAGGTTACGTTCCTGGCGGGGCTCCAATATTGCGTTCTCCTGGAGTACTGTAGAAGAATCGCAACAAGAACAAGCACCGCTTTACTCACACCACCAATAGCATACTTACCTCTTACCTGTTCATTAGCAATGATTATAATCAGCTGGGCGCCAGGACACCTAACACTTACTTTAGATGTGCCAAAGTATTTAATTAAAATAGTGATAGAGCACTCGAAACGTCTTTCTCTCAAGCCGTGGTATAGCTGAGCCATTAACCAATTGTCTTATCGCTACTGGGAGAAGGTATGCATTATGTCTAAAGCTAGCTACTGGAAATGAAAGTCCTACCATTACTTAAGAACAAAATTTAATTGATCAAAATTTAAAGCAGCAAAAGACGTAAAAAGAGAAACAAATGAATTTTAAAAAAATCTGGAAGTTATATTAAATTGGCGAGAGTTACAAAATGGAATATGAATTAAATTTAAACAAAAGCTGGATTCTAATTTGCCATAAATAGAATTACAGAGACTTGATTGGATTTAGTAAAGGAACTCACGGCCGTCTTCTTCATAGTGGTAGTCTGGTTTTCCCTCTGATCTTGCTGGCGGATGTTGTTTGGTTCTGCCTCAATATTGTATAGATCCTTATCTTGATACGGGCAGGGGAACCGATTTGTCCCGTCTCCCGACTGACATATGTGAATGGCTTTGCTCCAAAATTCACTTTTGTGAATATGATCAAGGACACGATCATATTCACGTCAGTAGTATTAATTTTAAAACTTCTTGAACTGATAAGTTGCGATCTCGCAGCGAAGATGTCTGATAGACGTGAAGATTCAGAAAATCTCAGAAGATTGGGGGGTGAGAGTAGATGACCATTGGTTTTTATGGAAGATGAACTTCCCCACTCTGCAGTATTTCTCGACCAATCAATTAGGTATCCTGATGACGTAGCTCCCCACTCCAGATCCCTAAGTTCTGATCATGCTTCTTCATTAGTTGGGTTAACCACGTGGGGTTGCTTCTGAAGTAATTTTAAATCAGCGTCCTGATGCGATGTTCTTCCGAGAATTCGTGACGTCAGCGCTAACTGACCAACTTGCTTTGTCTTGAAGCCTCGCGTCCCCGGAATGTTTGTACATATATCTCGAAAGTCAAGTCTATTTTTGGCGGACTACCCGTGGCGAAACTGACGACACGTTGAACGAAATATTTCCCAATCAAGTCTTGTATAAAATATAACCTATAACGAATCTAACTAAAATCTCCATTTTATAACTTCCGCCAAACAATAATTAAACCCCTTATATATATATAAAGAAATTATGGAATAAATCTAGAATCGATATGATAATTAAAATATACATAATAATAATAATAATAATAATAATAATAATAAATTAATTTTGCTGCTTATAAAACATATAAATTAAGGGGAAGTATTCGGACTGTTACATCGCCCTTAGAATTTTTTGTCCAATCTTAGATTTGGGCGAACAAATTATATACACATTTAACCTAACAATTAACAGCATCATACAAAATTATACCCTTCAACACTAAAAATATACATATATATACCCTTCAATATTTACAACAATGAATACTTTGTTGATGCTTTAAAGCGTCAATGTTCATTTCTTTCTTCTTGATATGTATGATTTCATTCATACTAACACTCGTTTGTTAGGCAGATATTCTGAGAGACTTGTATCGTTTTAATTCAAATCGTTATTTTTCTTGTCTCCAGAATAATTATAATAAATATTGCCTTCACTAATTCATCACACGACACATCACACGCATGTGATAATCCTGCATACTTGATTCCTCGCAAGTACTCTGTAATGAATTTACAAAATTTTACCTACATCACATAAAACAAGAAAGCATAGTTTTATACATAGGCATAATATTTGAGTGCAAGTTACCCCATTAATTCCAAAATATAAGGTACTAGGTCACCCTTCGCTTATCTGATTCAGATAACTCACTCGTTCCAGTATATGTGTCAACAGTCGGATATGCCTCTTGTAAACTTAGTTACCTATCTCTTTAAAACTACTAATTGTATACCAGGGCATTGACACATGTTGTTCCGTTACACACGAGTCCTTACCTGACTCATTCCACGTATTTTCTTAAAGGGTGTACTCATCTTTAGGTACGGTACTTAAGGAGTTAGCATATGGGCTTAAGGATGGTTCAATGATTTTATCTCTTAACATGTCGTCAATCTGCAGTTGTACTGCCTCTTGGTATTTAAATGGGATAGGGTATCTATTACCTACAAAGACTTTGCGATCAATTACATTTAATGAGTGTGTGTAGCAATTGGCCTCGCCAATCCGATTCTCAAAAACTCTACTATTTCTTACTAAAACATCCAATAATTGATCCCTCTGATCAATGCCTAAAGAACTTTCTTCCACAGCCTGACATAATGCATCCTCTAGATTGTCATTAGTCAGCAAACTGCCAATAAAATTAAAACCATCGTCACTACTTCCCACCTTATTGTCACCTGACAAAATCACTTTAATAACGCACACTCTTTGAGAATAATCACTCTTACCTGGCTCATTAAATGCAATAATCACAGCTTTCTTCCCCCATTTCATTCTAATACACCTCTCATCGTAACACACCTGAACCTGATTAGCAGACAACCAATCAGTACCCAACATCAAGGAAAACACAAGGTTTGGGATCACCAAACATACCTGCATACCTATTACATTATTAATACAAATTTCCACCAGAACCTGCTTAGAAATGACATGAGACTTTTTACCTACAGCTGTTATTACAAAAGTTGATTTGATAGGGATTTCTTGAAATATTACACCTTCGTCTCTCATCCTATTATAAAATGACAAGCTAATGCAACTCTTGACACACCCTGTATCTATAAGCGTATCTATACGCGCCCTCAACACATTTATGCTAATGACGGAATTTAAATTTTCAATATCACTAGGTTTTGTCACCTTTTCATCATAATCGCACAAGAGATCATCTCTTACATTTAGGTCATAACCACTAAATAGAGTATTGGCTGGGAATATCAACGACTGGAAATCTGACCTCGCATTACATGAATGCCCTACCGTGCCTTCCTAACTTTTTATCATCCTCCTCTTTTTCTTTCTCTCGTTTCACTGTAATTATTTCTTCTCTTCTAAGAACGATAGTTTCTCCCTCCTCAGTACTACTCTTATCAACCACAAAACTACACTTCCCCTCTCCCCTAGTTTCACCACCTACCGTAGCCACTACTGTAAGCCATTGCATTCTATATTCTTTATCTCTTTCTTTCAATCTTTCTTCCATTTCTTCTAGCATCGTAATCTGTTTCTCTACTTCCTTTCTACTCCTAGGACTTCTAACTTCGATAATCTGCTCGTTACTTACCTCTAAACTCCTCTTTCCTACATCCAGCATTTCTTCATCCTCTACACGATTTTTCTCTAACGTCTTCGTTAACTGCTGCTCTTTTTCTCTACTCTCATCTATTTCCTGCCCCTCCTCAACATCTATTCTATTTTCAACTAATGTCTTCTCTACCGTAATATTCTGCTTTTTCTCCTTCCTTCCCTTCCGGGCCTTCCCCCCTTCCACCTTCTGTGTTTCGTGCTTGTCTGAGACCCCTTGTTGCATTCGATCCAACATACGTTTCTCCATCCCAGCTAATTTAATGTTCATTCTTTCATCTACCATTCTCTGAAAGCTCTTCCTCATCTCCTGCTGTGATTCCTTTATGCTAACATTGAATTCTTCTTTCATCCGTCTATTTTCTTCATCAATGGCTTTCTGCATTTTCATCTCCTGAGTATTTACTACTTTCCTTATCCTCGTTATTTCTACTCTTATCTTTTCATTAATTCTCTTCTCCTCTCTCTTACTATGCTCTTTTATCTCAACCGTTACTTCCTTAACTTTCTCCCCTATCTGCTGGTTAAGCTCCCTAATTTCATTTCCTACCACCTGTAACTTTTGTTCAATTTCTACCATTATTTGACCTGCTTCCACCTTCATGTACCTCTGAATGTCTTCCTTCACTGTTTCTTTAAATGTTATAATATCTACTTCAAGCTGCTCATACATCTTACCTAACCTCTCTGTCTCTTTGACGACCTTATCTACTTTCTGACTATTATGCTTTAGTCCCTGATTTAATTTCGTCATCTCCTGTTTTAATTCTTTATTTAACTTCTGACTATTATTTTCCATCTCCTGTTTTAATTCTTTATTTAATTTTTGATTATTACTTTCCATTTCATGTTTTAATTCTTTATTTAGTTGCTCAAATTTATTATTATTTTCCTGTCTCATTTGAACTAATATACTCAAAATGCTATCCTGTGCTGACATCTCCGATGAACTACCCTCTACACTAGTCGCATTAGAATTTACCTCCGCTAAATTCCTAGCTTCGTCTATCTCCTTCTCCAGATTCACGCTACCACCATTCTCTTCACCATGTCCCGTCACCTCTATACCACTTCGCAGCTTCATCTTATCTTTATCCGCCATACCGACACACACAAAAAACTTATTATCACCCCCAAAAATACTTGCACTGAAATATATCCTTTTCCCTTCACGACAAACAATTGGTTTTCGGGCCTACGCTTGTGGCGCCAAATGTAACGTTTTGTTACTAACCTTGCACGAAAATATACATATATCTAAATCTCCACAGTTGGGCGGCAAATGTAACGTTCCCGGTCCTTCTAAGTGACCAAAGGTTACGTTCCTGGCGGGGCTCCAATATTGCGTTCTCCTGGAGTACTGTAGAAGAATCGCAACAAGAACAAGCACCGCTTTACTCACACCACCAATAGCATACTTACCTCTTACCTGTTCATTAGCAATGATTATAATCAGCTGGGCGCCAGGACACCTAACACTTACTTTAGATGTGCCAAAGTATTTAATTAAAATAGTGATAGAGCACTCGAAACGTCTTTCTCTCAAGCCGTGGTATAGCTGAGCCATTAACCAATTGTCTTATCGCTACTGGGAGAAGGTATGCATTATGTCTAAAGCTAGCTACTGGAAATGAAAGTCCTACCATTACTTAAGAACAAAATTTAATTGATCAAAATTTAAAGCAGCAAAAGACGTAAAAAGAGAAACAAATGAATTTTAAAAAAATCTGGAAGTTATATTAAATTGGCGAGAGTTACAAAATGGAATATGAATTAAATTTAAACAAAAGCTGGATTCTAATTTGCCATAAATAGAATTACAGAGACTTGATTGGATTTAGTAAAGGAACTCACGGCCGTCTTCTTCATAGTGGTAGTCTGGTTTTCCCTCTGATCTTGCTGGCGGATGTTGTTTGGTTCTGCCTCAATATTGTATAGATCCTTATCTTGATACGGGCAGGGAACCGATTTGTCCCGTCTCCCGACTGACATATGTGAATGGCTTTGCTCCAAAATTCACTTTTGTGAATATGATCAAGGACACGATCATATTCACGTCAGTAGTATTAATTTTAAAACTTCTTGAACTGATAAGTTGCGATCTCGCAGCGAAGATGTCTGATAGACGTGAAGATTCAGAAAATCTCAGAAGATTGGGGGCTGAGAGTAGATGACCATTGGTTTTTATGGAAGATGAACTTCCCCACTCTGCAGTATTTCTCGACCAATCAATTAGGTATCCTGATGACGTAGCTCCCCACTCCAGATCCCTAAGTTCTGATCATGCTTCTTCATTAGTTGGGTTAACCACGTGGGGTTGCTTCTGAAGTAATTTTAAATCAGCGTCCTGATGCGATGTTCTTCCGAGAATTCGTGACGTCAGCGCTAACTGACCAACTTGCTTTGTCTTGAAGCCTCGCGTCCCCGGAATGTTTGTACATATATCTCGAAAGTCAAGTCTATTTTTGGCGGACTACCCGTGGCGAAACTGACGACACGTTGAACGAAATATTTCCCAATCAAGTCTTGTATAAAATATAACCTATAACGAATCTAACTAAAATCTCCATTTTATAACTTCCGCCAAACAATAATTAAACCCCTTATATATATATAAAGAAATAAAAAATATAGAGTACTGTGAAAGAACAGGAGAAGAATCTCTCAACACTAAAACATTGGACGAATTAATCACTAAATTAAAATCAATAGCAGAGGAGTTAGCACCAATAAATCCAAGGAAAAAACATGAATGGTGGAATGTAGATTGTGATCAAGCAATAGAGAAAAGACACCAAGCATGGATAAAACATCAAGCTCTAAAGTCAGAAGAATCAAATTTAGAACTAACTATACAAAGAAAATTAACCCATAAAATCATCAGACAAACGAAACGTAATCATCTTAAGAATACACTGGAAAAGATAGAAGACGATTTCAAGAAAAAACAATCTCGAGATTATTACAAAACATTTGGTAAATATCTTAAAAAATTTGAAGCTCCAACATTAATGTTGAAAAATCAAACGGGAAAGTTAGCACATTCTAACCAAGAAAATACAGAGATCCTTGCAGAAGCATTCGAGAAACTGTTAAATTGTGATGATCCACTGGAAACCCTGCAAGTAAACACTGATACACCTATTTTAACTTCACCTGATTTAATAAATCCTCCAAACATTAATGAAGTAGAACTCGCAATTAAAGAACAAAAAAATTACAAAACTTGTGGCGAAGACTTAGTCTTTGCTGAAATCTGGAAAAATGCTGGTAAACCTGCGATTATAAATCTTCATCAACATCTAGTTAAAATGTGGATTACTGAAGAAATTCCTGCACACTGGACCATAGGAATAATCCATCCATTATTTAAGAAAGGAGACAAAACGAACCCAGATAACTACAGAGGAATTACCCTTCTGGACTGCACATATAAAATTTTCTCTCGCATAATTTACAACAGGATCAAAAACATTCTGGAACCACAACTTGGAGAATATCAAGGAGGATTTCGCCCTTACAGAAGTTGTCCAGACCAAATCCTTAGCCTGAAATTAATAATGGAATATTACAAAAACAGAAATAAGCAACTCTTTATCTCTTTTATAGATTTCAAAAAAGCCTATGATAGTATTCATAGACTGACACTGCTAAAAATCCTCAGATCATATGGTCTCCATCCTAAATTGATAAAAATCATTCAATTAACATTAACAAACACAAATTCGAAAGTTAAATTTAGGGGAGAAATATCAACAGCTTTCTCAGTAAAAACTGGTCTCAGACAAGGTGATGGATTATCCCCTCTGCTTTTCAATGTGGCTCTTGATTATATCATGAAGGTTTGGCAAAAGGAAAACCCTCCTAACATCAAAATTGGAACAAAACCATCAATAAAAATAAACTGCTTAGGATTTGCAGATGATTTGGCTCTTTTAGCACTAGACAAGGAAGAGGTTTGTACTCAGATCACTAGTCTCCAAGAGATTGCTCAAGGGATAGGATTACAGATATCCTTTGAAAAAACTGAGATCATGCCTATGAAACCCTTAGATATAAATGAAGTCTATATAAATGATCATAAAATTAACCTAGTTCCTCAATTTAAGTATCTTGGAGAAATTATAACACATAACTTAAACGAAAAAGTAACTTGGATAAATAGAACAAATAAAATGAAAAAGGCACAATCTCTAACCTGGTCAACATATAATAAAAAATGCCTATCAATAGCTACTAAGATCCAACATTATAAAACTGTAACTCTCCCAGAAGCCACTTATGCTTGTGAAACACTGTTCCAAATTAAAAATGAACAAAGAACTGATCAGCTCCTCAAAACGGAAAGAAGAATCATTAGAACGTGCATAAATAAAAAGTATCAGGTTGAGGGAGTCTGGTGGATTCTCCCAAATGAAACTGTCTATCGTGAGATTGATCCAATCACCAGCACAATGAAGAAGAAAAGAATTTCATATTTTTTTCACATCTTACGGCTTCCAGAAAACAGAATTGTACGCCAACTGGTGATGAGAAATCTAGGAAAGAAAACTGGAGGAAAATGGATCCAAGGAATCCAACAAGATCTCAAAGCAGTTGGACTTAAGATAACAGATGCCGAGGAGAAAAATAAAATTAACACCATTCTTAAAACTCACAAATTTTCTGCAGAAATGACACATAGAAAGCCTATGGAGATTTCAGATGAGTTGAGAAAATCCCGATCTGAAAGAATGAAAAAGTACTGGAAAGAGCGCAAGAACCAAGCAGTACTACCTTCAAAGAAGAAGTGATTGTGGAACGACTCAAGTGGTCCAATGTGACCAATCAAGATAATAATAATAATAAAGAAATTATGGAATAAATCTAGAATCGATATGATAATTAAAATATACATAATAATAATAATAATAATAATAATAAATTAATTTTGCTGCTTATAAAACATATAAATTAAGGGGAAGTATTCGGACTGTTACAACATGCCCTCGAACATCGCCCTCTGCCGTCTGCCAACTTGAAGATCCAATTTTCTCTTCTCGCCCGCCGACAGATAACATTCACCAAGGAAATCGGGAATTAGGAGACGTGCCAATACTGACACGTTCCAAATGGGTTTTAGAAGCAGTTCAAATCATAGGTTATGATTATCAGTGAAGTTGATGGATGGAAAATGTTTTGTAGGAGACATGTCTATCCTGACATGGTCCAACAGGGCCCCAGTTCAAATCATAGGTTTTGATTATCAGTGAAGTTGATGGATGGAAAATGTATTTTAGGAGACATGTCTATTCTGACATGGTCCAACAGGGTTTTAGAAGCTATCTGGGTACCAAAATAGGACATGTGGGGCAGGGTATTAGTAACCAGAATGTGACAAGCGCTAGCAACCGTCACAGCAATTATTCACCACCACAAATCTAGTGAGCTTGCATCAATCCTTTGACGACTCCGTCGACCATCAGGCTGCTATTATCCCTCCGTAACTGCGTCACACGAACTTGGACTGCCGGGGCTTGACGACTGTCACAAGCCAACCTTTGCCCCCCCTAGGCTGGCTGATACTTGCTTTCCTGGGCCGCGCGGTTTCCCTACGACTGACTGTCCCGACGGAAACCCTTGGCGGCGGCGATCACCGCAGTCCTTGCTCAGGTGGCCTCTCTTACGGCAGGTCCAGCAGGTCGGTAGTCCTCTTCCGGGCCGCCCCTCCGGATGTCCTTCGGCTAGGGTTTTGTTGGTGGTACTGCGATTCTTGAAGAAACGGCTTAGCGCCTCCATTAATTCGTCGGCCAGGGGCTTGGTCTCGTTGGATTTTGCTGGTTCGTCGATGTCCACTTGACGCACCCGCGCGTGCATTCTGGATGCCTGTTTTGCCGTCTCGAATTCAAGTGCGTGGCTCAGCGCATCTGCCAGGATCTTATTGCGCGCGAGTCGCAGCGCCTGTTGAGTGTCCGAGTCCCGTAGCCCGTCGGTGAAAGAATTCGTCAGCCGGTACGGAGTACCCCTGGAGCTGCACTCCGACCAAGGGAGGAACTTCGAGTCGCAGGTGTTCCAGAACCTATGCCAGCTGCTGGGAATCCGGAAGACAAGGACGCCGCCGCTACACCCTCAGTCCGACGGGATGGTAGAGCGATTCAATCGCACCATCGAGAACCGTCTCCGAATAGTCGTCAGCGAGCACCAGAGGGATTGGGACAAACATCTTCCACTATTTCTCCTGGCCTACCGCGCCGCCGTGCATGAAGCCACCGGGTGCACACCAGCCCGGGCCATGTTTGGGAGGGAGCTCCGTCTACCTGTCGATCTTGCCTTCGGCCGACCTGGGAATGATCCGATCCCGGTAAGCCAGTATTGTCAAGAACTGGTCGACCAACTGGAGGACGTGCACGCGTTCGCGAGGAGGAAACTGCGGATCGAGACCGACCGAATGAAGACCCGATACGACCAGCAGACGGATGCCGGCGGATTCCACGAGGACGACCTGGTCTGGCTCTTCAACCCATTACGGAAGAAAGGCCTGTCACCCAAACTTCAGAAGTCCTGGGAGGGCCCCTACCGAGTCGTGAAACGGATCAACGATGTCGTCTACAGGATCCAGCTGAACCCGAGGGCGAAGATGAAGATCGTGCATCGATATCGCCTGGCAGCCTACGGAGGGACACAGACGGACCAATGATTGATCGGGACGATCAGCCTTTTTAGGAAGGGGGTGGTGTTACGGCTGTGAGTTTGTGTCATCTCTCGCCGCTTGAGTCACAACTGCCCCAGGGGCTGGGCTGTGGCATGCCTCCTGTATTGCGTGTGCCTTATGCAACAGGGCTACTAAGACAAAGGGATAGTCGAGAAGATTCGTGACTGGACCAGCGATGGAAACCTCGAGAAGCCGTGGACCCTGGATGGATCTAGAACCATTTATTGAGTCACCGGCCTGCTATATAAGAGTGACCCGTGAAGCAGTTGTTGTTGTTGTGTTTTACGAGCTAGTGTGAGCGTTTATTCTGAGCGACAGAAGTGTGGTGACTTGCGAAACCCCTAGTGTAGCGGCGAAGTGAGGAACATACAGGGGACTGCCGTGTTCTGAGTAAGTGTGCTTTCACTGAGTGTCAGATATTGTGGTGTCGAAATCCAGTGACATTGTTTCTCCCTGCTGGTGAACAGCGCGCAGCAAGTGCTCGTAAGTACTGTAGTAGGCGCACATTAGAAAGAAGTTATCCTGCCGCTAATGAGCCTAGTGGCCTTGACAGAACTACATGCAACTTCTTTCTAATGTGCGCCTACTACAGTACTTACGAGCACTTGCTGCGCGCTGTTCACCAGCAGGGAGAAACAATGTCACTGGATTTCGACACCACAATATCTGACACTCAGTGAAAGCACACTTACTCAGAACACGGCAGTCCCCTGTATGTTCCTCACTTCGCCGCTACACTAGGAGTTTCGCAAGTCACCACACTTCTGTCGCTCAGAATAAACGCTCACACTAGCTCGTAAAACACAACAACAACAACTGCTTCACGGGTCACTCTTATATAGCAGGCCGGTGACTCAATAAATGGTTCTAGATCCATCCAGGGTCCACGGCTTCTCGAGGTTTCCATCGCTGGTCCAGTCACGAATCTTCTGGACTATCCCTTTGTCTTAGTAGCCCTGTTGCATAAGGCACACGCAATACAGGAGGCATGCCACAGCCCAGCCCCTGGGGCAGTTGTGACTCAAGCGGCGAGAGATGACACAAACTCACAGCCGTAACACCACCCCCTTCCTAAAAAGGCTGATCGTCCCGATCAATCATTGGTCCGTCTGTGTCCCTCCGTAGGCTGCCAGGCGATCTCGATGCACGATCTTCATCTTCGCCCTCGGGCTCCGCTGGATCCTGTAGACGACATCGTTGATCCGTTTCACGACTCGGTACGGGCCCTCCCAGGACTTCTGCAGTTTGGGTGACAGGCCTTTCTTCCGTAATGGGTTGAAGAGCCAGACCAGGTCGTCCTCGTGGAATCCTCCGGCCTCCGTCTGCTGGTCGTATCGGGTCTTCATTCGGTCGGTCTCGATCCGCAGTTTCCTCCTCGCGAACGCGTGCACGTCCTCCAGTTGGTCGACCAGTTCTTGACAATACTGGCTTACCGGGATCGGATCATTCCCAGGTCGGCCGAAGGCAAGATCGACGGGTAGACGGAGCTCCCTCCCAAACATGGCCCGGGCTGGTGTGCACCCGGTGGCTTCATGCACGCCGGCGCGGTAGGCCAGGAGAAATAGTGGAAGATGCTTGTCCCAATCCCTCTGGTGCTCGCTGACAACTATTCGGAGATGGTTCTCGATGGTGCGATTGAATCGCTCTACCATCCCGTCGGACTGAGGGTGTAGCGGCGTTGTCCTTGTCTTCCGGATTCCCAGCAGCTGGCATAGGTTCTGGAACACCTGCGACTCGAAGTTCCTCCCTTGGTCGGAGTGCAGCTCCAGGGGTACTCCGTACCGGCTGACGAATTCCTTCACCAGGGTCTCTGCAATCGTCGCGGCTTCTTGGTTAGGGAGCGCATACGCCTCCGGCCATTTGGTAAAGTAGTCGCTGACGACTAATATGTAGCGGTTCCCTGCCTCGCTTAACAGGAATGGCCCAGCAACATCGATGGCCACTCTCTCCATGGGGCCGCCCACGTTGTAGGTCTTCAGTGGACCCCGTCGTCTTCGTCCTGGGCCCTTGCTGGCTGCGCAATCGTGGCACCTCGCGCAGTGGTTCTCCACGTCTGTTCGGCATCCGATCCAGTAGAACCGCTCTCTCAGCTTCTCCAGGGTCTTCTTTATCCCTAGGTGTCCACCAGATGATCCTCCATGAACTTCCTTCAGGACTTCCTCCGTCATAGCCTTTGGAACGACGACTTGTTCCCGAGATGCTCTCCCAGGCGCGGCAGATGAGGCCATCCCTTACAATCAGCGAGTCCCACTGTGCCCAGTAGGACTTAAACATTGGGCTGCAGTCACTCACAATGTTCCACCCGGGTCTGGGGACACAGGCCCTCTTCCATTCGGCTATCAGTCCCAGGTCATCATCTTCTGCTTGTGCCCGCGTGAAAGATTCGCGGCTCCAGTTCCCCTGAAGTTCCACAGTAGTCCGTCGGCACTGTATCCCGGTGTTCTCCTCCCTTCGGGCACAGAAGGTGCAGTCTTCGGGGCACGGTCTTCGTGACAGGGCGTCGGCGTTAGAATGCAGTTGGCCTTTCCTGTGCTGAATCTCAAAGTTGTCCTGTTGAAGCCTCTCTAACCACCACGCGAGTTGACCCTCGGGCTGCTTGAAGTTCAGGAGCCACCGCAGGGATGCATGGTCGGTCCTGATGAGAAATTCTTGCCCATACAGGTACTTGTGGAAGTGTTCAATGGTCTTCACGATGGCGAGCAGCTCCTTCCTGGTGACGCAGTAGTTCCTTTCTGGCTTTGACAAGGCCTTGCTGAAGTAGGCCACTACTCTCTCCTCGCCGTCCACTACTTGCGACAGGATCCCCCCTATGCCAAAGTCGCTGGCATCGGTATCGACGATGAACCTTGTTCCAGGTCTGGGGTAGGCCAGAATAGGCGCGGTGCACAGAGCCTGCTTGAGTTGCTCGAAGGCATTGTGGCATTCTGCTGTCCACGTGAAGAGTTGGTCCTTCTCAGTCAGTCGATGTAAAGGTTTGGCGATGTCGGCGAATCCTCTCACGAAGCGACGATAATAAGTGCAGAGTCCCAGGAAGCTTCGTAGTTGGGACTTGTCCTTCGGAACTGGCCACTCCCTCACAGCTGCGGTCTTCTCTGGGTCGGTGCGCACCCCTTCCTCGGAGACGATATGCCCAAGGTACTGGACCCGCTTCTGGAAGAGCTGACACTTCTTGGGGCTCAACTTCAGCTGGGCAGCCCGTAGCTTCAACAAGATCTCCTTCAGGTTGCTGTAGTGCTCCTCGAAGCTCCTCCCCAGAACGATGACGTCGTCTAGGTATACCAGGCAGGTCTTCCAGTGTAGTCCCCTCAGAATGGACTCCATTAGCCTTTCGAAGGTTGCAGGGGCGTTGCACAGACCGAATGGCATGACGGTGAACTGCCAGAGCCCGCTGCCCACAGAGAACGCCGTTTTCTCGCGGTCCTTAGGGTGGACCTCCACCTGCCAGTAGCCACTCTTCAAATCCAAGGTGGAGAACCATCTTGATCCTGATATGGTGTCCAGCGTGTCGTCGATCCGGGGTAGAGGGTAGCTGTCCTTTTTCGTGACGTCGTTCACCCGCCTGTAGTCCACGCAGAACCTGGTGGAACCGTCCTTACACATAAAAACAACACAGATCTAAAAAATAGAGGTATAAAGGAAAACTGATACCTAAAAAAATACAGCTGTTTGAGGAAAATTGATTTCATATTCGGATTCAGCGACCCAAGTATACCTAAAATCAGTTACAAAATCCCCGGAACCAAAAAAATTTTATTTTTTTGTAGGCCTGTGTTATTTATTATAAAAGTTACTGTACTTAAACATGTTTTACCTCACAGTTTAGAAAATTGTTTAAAGTTTAGAAACGTTTTCGTTGTATGTGCCTCCTCTCTCTCTCACCTTGCTGTTAGTATCCAGAGCGGAATGCCGTCCCCGAAGCGGCCAAGATTCCACGTAATTTAAGTACAGTCCAGTCAAAGACCAAGTTGACTATGACTTAAACTAACGTTCCACGGTTCTAAAAATTCTGTTATATATTCGACTTTTCCCCCGATCAGAGGTTTTGGTACGGCGTACCGGTGCATACCGTCACAAATCTAGCCCTGAGTGTACATATTGTAAATATCTTCACCCGTATTTTCAGACATAGATTTTATAGCCTAAGTGTAATGGATCTGATGATGATCGCTTGACGATCGAAACTGGTCATCCTAGTGTATTTATTAATCTCATATAATTTTTTTTCAAGATTAGGGTATAACCCAACTCTTTTGGGTAAATTTGTGTTGACCGACTGAAAAGCACCAACGTTTGTTTACTAAGGCAACACTGAAAAAATGGCTTCAAACCCCATAATAGTATATGTATGTTAGTCAGAGGGTGTACGTTTTGCTGATGTAGTTGAACGTGCATATTTAAAAAAAAAAAAATGTTGGTGCACCTTTTATTATAGTGGTATTTGGTGTACTATTAATCTTATTAAATATATTTTTGACAAATTTGTTGTTGTAATAGTTGCTCTGGCTATAGAAATCATAGTTTATATGTATTTTTATAATTATTTGGGGTGAGAGTTACTTTTAAGGCTCTACAAATCTATCAATCCATAAATTGTTGTTTGAGTCTTCAGTCTTTTGACTGGTTTGATGCAGCATTCCATGCCCCCTGTCCTGAGCTAATCGTTTCATCTCTACATAGCTACCACACCCTACGTCCGAGGCAATCTGTTTAACATACTCTAACCTTGGTCTACCCCTCCAGTTCTTGTCCTCAACCCTTCCTTCCATAACTAAGCTTGCTATTCCTGGGTTTCTTAGTATGTGTCCTACCAACCTATCTCTTCTCTTCATTAGCAGTCACCAGGAACATCTCTCCTCTCCCACTAGCCTTAATACCTCTTCGTTTGTAACCTTATCTACCCATCTGATCTTCATCATTCTCCTGTAACAACACATTTCAAATGCTTCAATTCTCTCCATAAATTACAGACAAATAAATTCTAAACATTTTTACTATAGGATGTGAGTGACCGGATCGAGAAGGAAGAACAAATGAGTGATGTTCTCCAAGCTCTAGAGGAAGACTTGGGAAATGTGGTGCGTGACGACTGGAGAAATCACATTGATGCTGAAGTTGCGCAGGATCTGAGGAAATATCGCAACTATACTGGGACCAGTATCAGAGATCTTCTTCGGGCACTGCGCAATAAGGTGATGTATAATTAATGGAATTATGATTACGGTATTTTTTTTATTTTTATTCTTTTAATCTCTAAATTTGTATCTTTTTTATTTTCAGAAACATCATTATCGTGAACTCTCTGAAAATGCACAAAAGAGTTTGGGGGAAATCCCAGACAAATTTGTGGATTATTGGATTTGTCGATTTCCTCTCTTGCTACTTCATACTTGGCTTGCAATGCAGTGTGTCAAAATGGAGCCTATTTTTAGGCGTTATTACCATGAAAACTATAACTTCAGCCAGTATCAAAAACGGAAAGACCTGGAGAACAATGGTAAATATTCCAACACTGAATCAGTTGGTGTCATATATTTAGCACCACAGTTAAGGAAGCTGCAAGATTCTTCCCAAAAATCCCAAGTTGATAGATCACTTGATCAGTTACTAATACCTAAAAACATTCCTGAATTGTTAAATAAGCAACTAGTTCTAAACCCTTGGAAAATGGGGAAATCTTCACCAAAAAACAGAAGACATGGAATTAAGGAAGGAAGTGAAGATGCAAGCAGTCCAGCACAAAATAAGAGTAATCATACAAATTGGAGGATAAGGGATGATCTGTCATGTTCAAAATCTGCTAATATCAATGAAGAACACGAAGTGACACAGGCACCAGACGATAGAGGTCTGAGGCATTTGGCAGAACAACAACCTGGTTTGAAATTTGAGAAGGACAGGTCTCCATTTAGAGAAAAGGCTGCCAGACCTCAGCGAGGACAGGGGTGGAGAGATGCTCGCAATAACAAAGGGAAAAAGCAGAAGCCTGCTGAAGAACCTCTACAATGGTGTTTACCAGAGACTACTGGTAACAAATAGAATAGTCCTTCAGGTCATGGGCATGTCTTTTCAGGCATTGTTTGGTAGCTCACACTAACCCCAACATGTTTGCCCTCCAGTTTATTGCCATGGCAACTGAAATGAAATTTTTGAGAACATCTCTCCAGAAGACTAGAAGAGATAAAATTCGAAACTCGAAAATTAGGCAAGAACTAAATATAACTGAACCATTAGTACAGCGAATACAGAGGTCGAGATTAAGATGGTTTGGCCTTGTGCAAAGGATGGAAATGGATAGAGCTGCAAAGAGGGAGATGGTGAGGAACCTTGACGGTATTAGATTGGTTGGAAGGCCAAAAAGAGATGGATAGACCAAATCCGACAAGACATATGTAACATTGGACTGGATGTGGCAGAAGTAATGGAGCAGGAGAAGTGGAAGGATAGACAGCAGTGGAAGAGGGACGGGAGTTGGACACAGATGATGACGATGATTATTGCTGTTTGGGAAAGAGATGAATTTCTATGTGGCAATGATTTGACCAACTGGAAAGTTACAATATCAATTAAAATTTTCATAGTAAATAAAGTCTATGTCCATTGGTTCAGTCTGCACATAAAAAGGAGACTCCATGGATTTTTAATGCAACATTTAGATCCATATAACACTTATAATGTGGTTTACTCACAGATACCTCTGCATTATTGAAATAGATGCCATGATCTTCAGAAAGTGTGTGGTGCATAAGGGCTGATCCAGTTTAGTGTGACCTGCCAAGTGTATTCTTTCTTTTCAAAGCAAAATGTCAAGTCCTGTGTTTTGGATTCCATGTAAAAAGTAGGTCCCGTGGCTCATGATCACAAGATTAATGGTCATGTTAAAACTATAAACTTCCTTCCTTTCTTTATGTTCTTTCAGAGAGACTTCTACTGCTTGGCTATCTGTCTTTTGATTATTGTTGGAACAGTTTGACTGGCAGCCACAGGAATTCTGTAATAATGTGGTGCCAGGCCGAGTGGCACAATGAAAGAGTTGGCCTTAAGAACTTGATTGAGGAAGTTTGATCCCAGCTCAGTTTGATAGCATTTAAGGGTGTTTGAATATAAAAGTCTCGTATCAGTGGATTTACCGACATGTAAAAGAATTCCTCAAGGGCAAAAATCTGACACTGGCACCTCTAAAACTACAGAAGTTAAAAGTGACATCAAGCACATATTTTTATTATTATTGTTATTATTATTATTATCATCATCATAATCATTATTATTAAAAATATTATTGTCTTTATTCATCACCATTTTATTAATAAAGAAAACTTTTCAGTCGGCCAACACGAATTGTGCCCAGTGACATAAGGTGGGAAACAAATATTTACATGATCTACAAACTAACACGCTTTTTATGTATTTGTACATAAATATGTAAATATTTTATGTACTGTATTCGTTTCTTTATTAGAATTAGGCAACACTGAAAAATGGCTTCTATCACCATTTCATTGTCTTTATTATTATTTATCATTGTTGCCATCGTCAATGCTGTCATCATCCACTTATCACAGGTTGCTCTGGCGCACTGCCAATGATCGGCTTCAAAACACTTTTGGTTATATATTTATATGTCCGTAACAACACTTTCCACACTATGTGGCATCTCCCCAATATTGTGACCTTTTGAAGTTATCATCATCATCGCCTATCAAACAAAACCACACAATATACCTGAAAGTAAAATTTAAAAAAACATGGAATTTTGTCCATTTTTCAGTTTCCCTTTGGATGACATGTTGTCATATTAATGTACAGTTGTGTGTAATGTGTCGATACACAACCGAGGGAAAGTGTACCCACTTCCTTATAATAGTTTATGCCTACATTTTTTAGGTGAACATATTTACAGATAACTAAACAGGGACTTGGCTCTCTCATATGAAATGTCTGAAAAATGAATTCTTTGTTGACCAAGTGCTCAAGATTCCTGGATTAAATATCCTGGCCCAGTCAGTTGGCATTTAAGACAAGACCCCCCCACCCATGTCAGTGGATTTACTGGCTTGTTAAAGATACCCTAGAGAAAAATTCCTATGCCCATGTATCTCTAAAACCATCAGTTAAACAGGATGTTGAACATGCATTATTGTCATCGTCTCAATGTGGCTCTTTCTCCGGGATGAGAATTCACAAGAGTAAAATGTTAACCCATTTCCTGTTGAATGTTAAAAGTGCATTTGTATTTAACTGCTGACAAATTTTCTTTCTTTGTTGTTAGCATTGCAATAAGTTATAAAGCTGATGCTTTATCAGTTCCTCTGTAGCTTAGGCCTTTCATTTGTGTCACAGACTCTAATCTTGGTAAAGTTAGCTTTCAAGCCTTTTTTCAGTGTTGCCTTATTTTAACAATTGATATTGTAGCTTTTGGTCAACACAAAAATCATTCCAATTACTGGAATAGATGAAAAATAACCTGAAATGAATTAGTTATTGCTATTTTAAGGGGCGGAACTTCGAGGTCATATGCTCCTGAAATAAATTATATGCGATTAAGATTTATATATATTGTTATGGACTATTGAAGAATTAGATCTGATGATGCTCCCTTGATGAGCGAAACATTTCATCCCTTAGTTTTCTTCTTCTCCTCTTCAATATTCCATAACAATACATATAAATCTTAAACACATGCAATTTATTTCAGGTTATTTTTCACATGTTCCAGTAATTGGAATGATGTTTGTGTCGGCAGACTGAACTTGGTAAGAACTTGAAAGGTTTGTGCTGTATAAAACAGAGGGCAGATGTTCTGTAGTGCTGTATCTCCAATTTCCCCTGTTGCTTTCCTTTCAATACTATTCCACAATCATTCCCATCAACTGCAATGTGAGATAGAGGAGATAACATTGATCACTGGCTGAATATTTGTATGTTAGTTTGAAACGTTATTTACTTTGCTCCACGTTGAGCGTACAAATGAGACGTTTTGCTAGCTCCTAACTGTTGGGTGAGAAATGTAACTGTTTACCTTTGCCTAAGCTATGTTGTTTTAATGGGCGCCAAGACCTCAACGCAATGTTGAAATCTAAATTTGTATTTAACAACGTCTAGCTCTGGCAGAACACCTTCAAGACTCTATTCACTCAGATCGTGGTATGATTTGATCATTAACCCAACAAACAATTGTATCAGGAGAAGGAATTGGTCTATATCTAATGCTACCTACTGAAAGCAAAGATTGCATTGTAAAAGAAATGAATTTATTATATAAAACAAGAATAGCAAAATTAATAATAATAAGTATAAAATTTAAATTGGAGCGTTGTGATTTGAATATTACCGATAGAAAATTACGTGAAAACGGAGTCTGATAAATTGATTTTACTCTTATTTCCAAGCTATGAAGTTACTGAAATATGAAATGTAGAACAAAGAAAATGAGCGATTGCGTATTTCTGCGTCATTGGCGCTTACCACTGGAAATTGCCAAAGCATTTCCCTCGTTCTTGAAGATGTTGTGAGCTTCCCACAGTCTCCTGGACGTCGTCATCTCCGTCGGAATTTGATGATATTCTGGTAGATTAGATAATTCTATGGTCCGTACCTCGGACCCAAACACTCGTACAACCAAGTTTTACAAAAGTTCGTCGCTAACTCCACTGAACATCGGAGCGACACGCACTTGCGACCGTACACCTCAAGTATTTCACAGATAGTCCTCTTCCACGGAACATCGGAGCGATTCCCGCGTATATCCACACTCGGCAAGAACTACACAGATTGTTCTTGTTTCACGGCGCGTCGAACGATATATCCACACGTTGGCTCCCCCACCATGGTACCGACATCTGGCTTACGTCGTCCTCACTGATTGGCTGCACCCTACGCGCTAGATCCCCACTCCTTCCTCATTACACTCCGCGGGAGGGAGAAGTCGATTTCCGTTTCCACAATTCGCCTTTTCTAGACCTTGCGACCCAAGATTGCGTCATGCTCCTCGACAAGATTCAGCGTGTACTTGAAATCCCAGTGAGTCATCTCTCTCAAATACCCTAACTGACAAAAACTCCGTAAAATTCCGTAATCAGATAATTTTCTATGATATCGTCGTTCGTAATAATTTGCTTGATAGCGTTTTCTAAGACATAGAAAACCTATCTGAATGCTAATAATTTTTACAAAATGCTCCGAAAATACCTTAATAATAATTATAATAAATTAATAATAATAATAATAAATTAACATGAAAAATTATCTTGGCTGAACAATTTGCCGCGTAAATAAATATAGAATGGCTTCCTACTGACTTATGCCAGTTGCATAAAACCCCACGAAAAATACGTTACATATTCGCCTCGGATCATCGGATGATTTACCGTGACGACGGTCCATTATCCGATTATCCCAGACACGTTAATAAACCCCATCCAAAATACATATTACATAAACGAAATCACCCTAAATTACAGATATATACACTCATATTTTTTCTTCACGCACTTTGCGTCAAAGTTTGTTGTCACTATGGATTGCACTTTGCAACCAGTCCAATGTTTTACATATGGAATAGTGTTCCACGGATATTTCCGCCTCTCAAATTTCTCTATGTTGGAGAAATAGACATAATTAATGTGTGAGCACTATGTATTTATGATGTCATATCACACGCATTGAAGGTGTTCTGATATATTTATATCACCATAGAACTCCCTAATTTCACTGGAGGTCCCCTCCTTATGGTGACATTTAATTCCACTTATCACTGAGCACACGATCACACTACTGTGGCAGCGCCTCGTGACCATAATACTTAATCTCTCTTTAAAGTAGATTAAATGAATATTGACTTCTGAAAAAAAAAACAGTAAATGCGCATTACATATAACACCAAATATTTCTGTGCCGTAATCGCCCTGTCTTGTTAAGTTCCCGTTAACCATATTCTACTTAATACTAGTTCTCAACACAGACCATTTCTCCTCACACACATAATACCATTGTACAAATTATCTTAAATTACACACTTACAAATCTTACATGGCGAGGCCGTAAACAGAAATCACGTGTGCTGATATGTATGAGTTTCATGAAGGACTGTCTCGCATTCTGATGGCCCATCTTTTATCTCGTGGACGCCTTAAGCTAACAAGCCCTATTCAAGCGCTCCCCCATCTCTTGGAGATAAATGGGAACCCATCAGCGCTGCCAAAATGGCCTTGGTGCATCGAGACAATTTAGTGCTCAACAGCATCCGACAATCCCGTCATATTTCCCTGTACCTTAAAAACTCTCATTTACTTACATACTACCCCCCTGTGTGACTTCTGATACGCCTGCCTTAAGACCAGATCTTCCACGCACCAGACACCACACTTACTCATTTGATAGGCTGGCTCGCCAGCTAAACACACTCACTTTATGACACATATTTTCGTAGACTATGTATATTATACGTCCCGTATAATCTGTTTCCCTCACTATTCTCCAGCACATATGCTGTTTTTCCAATACGTTTGGAAACTATAAATGTTCCTGCGTCACCTTCTTCCAACCTTGCAAGTGGCTCCCTTAAATGAACGTCATCACGTTGCTCTGCTTACCTATTTCTCAGTGTCTGTAACGATGCCCTGTTGCTACTGTCCACACATGCTAACCCTACCTTCCTATGGTGTCACACCTCTACTCGACACTCTATGACCTAAAAATGTCACTTCTGACTGACAGAATGACGACTTAGACAGCTTCAAAGTGAACCCTGCCTGATCTAACTTCTGAAAAACTATATTTAAATGACGTAGATGCTCCTCAAAACTGCGTGAACTAATTACCATATCATCTATGTAAATGGTTACAAACTCTCCTGTGTCATCCCCTAATGCGATGTTTAAAGCCCTAATTAAAGCTGCTGAACTACTCTTTAACCCATAAGGTGTTCTACAAAATTGATAAAGGTTATATTTATGACTAAAAGCTGTAAATGGTCTATCTTCGTACATAAGTGGCACTTGCCAAAAACTGGAACTCAAATCTACACAAGTGAAATACTTCTTCCCCTCAAATGTTTGCATTAATTCCTCTATTGACATAGATTTCAGCTGATCTGAACTAATTCTACTGTTAACCAAACGAGCGTCTAAACAAATACGAACAGTGCCGTCGGTCTTGGGTACCGTGATCAAAGAATTAACATATGGACTGTTCGAGTGCTCAATAATCCCATCTTCAAGCATCTGATTAATTTGTGCCTCAACTGCACTCTGATAAGCGAAAGGTACAGGATATCTATGTCCTGTGAATACTGACCTATCAATAACGTTCAATGAATGTGTATAGCAATTGGCCATACCAATGCGATCGTCAAAAACTCTCCTATTACACAATAACACATCATAGAGCCGAACACACTGTTCATCCTCTATATTTCCCTGAAATGCAGCCTCACGTAACGAGTCCTCTAGACTTCCGTTCGTAATCACACTGCCCACAAAACATGGAGAACCCCGCTCTACGGCTGGCGATATCTCATTTAAAGTACAAATCACACCTACAATACTACTCCTCTGAATATGGTCATTGAACGCTACTTCTACTTCAGAATCTCCCCATTTAAATTTCAAACTCCCTACATCATAACATAAGTTACCAGACACTCTACTTAGCCACTCTGAACCCAAGATAACACTGAATACTAAATTTGGAATTACAAGGCAAATCTGCTTCTCTACATGATTATTAATTTTAATGTCTACTAAAACTTGCTTAGAAATTACTTTAGACCTCTTCCCAACAGCTGTGATAACAAAAGTGCTTTTAATTGGCATCTCCTCAAAATTTACTCCAGTTCCTTTCATTTTATCATAAAATGCACTACTTATGCAACTCTTCATACAACCACTATCAATTAAAACATCTGTGTACGCCTCGGACACGTTAAATTTAACTATGGGGCTCTTACTAACCACTTCCTGAATAATACCTTCATCATTTAGTTCATGTAATAATTCATTTCTTACATTTAGGTCATAGGGTTCCTGTATAATTGTATGGACAGGGCATGCTACAGACTGAGATTCTGACCTTACTTCGCAGCCTGGTTCGCGTTTAAAGAACCGCTACAGCTGGCCGTAGTACTAGTTACTACTGCACTGGTCTGGTTGTTCTGAGTTGTGTTGTCATTGTTTGGCTGTATATTACTACCACTAGGCTGTCCTCTTCCTTGACCCCTATTCTGGTTGTAATTATTGTCATTATAATTTCTCCCTTGATTTCCCCTGAAATCATTGTTTCTCCCTTGATTTCCCCTGTAATCATTGTTCCTCCCTTGATACTGATTACCATAGCCATTTCCTCTGTTCTGATTTAGCTGATTATTATTATTTCTATTTTGAGCATTGGCCCCTTCGCCACCGTTCCCTTGAACTTCCTGATGCCTGGCTTCATTAGGTCTATTATTATTATTACCCTGGTTCCTATTGAAATTGTCCTCATAACCCGCTCTCCCTAGTGCATCAAATGTGCTTAACAAACTTTCTACTTGTGATATAGTCTTTACATTCTGGATACAAGCAGCCTCCTTGATCCTATAGGGAAAGTGCCTAAGTAGCAACCTTACCACATCACTTTCCTCCTTCAAGCCATCCAGATATTTACACACTAATACCTGCCCTAAAAAGTATTCGGTCATGGTGGAGCTTCCTTTAGGGTTATATTTACCACACACTACTCCCTCACGATGCTGCGACTGAATAACCTCATTCCAGAACTTTTCACAGAATTTTATTTTAAAATCATTCATATCAGTAAACTTGTCTCTGTAGACAGCAAACCAATTCCTCGTTTCCCCCACAAACACTTGTTCTAAAATTTCAACTACCTGGCACCACTCAATACTACCATTTTCCAACCTCTCCCCGAATTTATTTTCTATAGTGTTCATGAACTCCATTGGGCACCCCTGTCGATTGCTGAACTTACCCAGTTCTACCTCCCTGTGTGTGCTATTCACAAAAACTGGCCTATTCTGACTATTTTCTTGCCTGATCCTAGCTTTTAATTTTAACTCTAATTCTGCGATTTTCTCCTCAGCCTTCCTCTCAATACTGTTTACTGTTAATTTAATGTTTCCTTCTGATTCTTCTACTTTATCATATAGCTTTGCTTGTTTCTCCTCAATCTTGCTAATGCTCTCTTTATTACTCTCTCTTAAATCATTTACTTCTGCAACTATTTGTGAGTGGACTTTCTCAATTCTACCCCCCAGCTGTTCCTTAACCTCTTTAGTAGCTACCTGAATTTTGTCAATTTCTCCCCCCCCAATTGCTTTTTGACCTGCTGTGTTTCCAGTTGCACTAGTTCTTTTAAATTTTCAGCCTGTGTACTGATTCTAATTTCCAACTCCTCCTGTACTTTTCCTAATTTTCTGTCTACATCTGCAATAATCTCTTTAGCCTTTTCTTCCATCACCCCCCGGATCTCACCTCTAATCAGTTCGAATTTGTCACTCATTTCCCTACTGTTTTGTTCTAATCTGGCGTTTAAACTATCGCTCAATTCCCTATTACTCTCTTTATTTTCCCTACTGTTTTGTTCTAGTTTAGCGTTATTCTGTTCTAATTTTGCATTTAAAGCTTCTGTACTTTCTTTATTTTCCCTACTGTTTTGTTCTAGTTTAGCGTTATTCTGTTCTAACTTTGCATTTAAAGCTTCTGTACTTTCTTTATTTTCCCTACTGTTTTGTTCTAGTTTAGCGTTATTCTGTTCTAACTTTGCATTTAAAGCTTCTGTACTTTCTTTATTTTCCCTACTGTTTTGTTCTAGTTTAGCGTTATTCTGTTCTAACTTTGCATTTAAAGCTTCTGTACTTTCTTTATTTTCCCTACTGTTTTGTTCTAATTTAGCGTTATTCTGTTCTAACTTTGCATTTAAGGCATCACTACTAACTTTGTTCTGATACATAAACTCGAGAAGTAAAGTTTTTAATTCTGGTTGGCCGCCTACACTCCCTGTTTCAGTATCGGGATTTACCTCCGCTACCCCGGTACTACCATCACTCGACATACTGCTCGTATCATCACTCTCCCGTTGATGACCACTACGTAACCTCATCTGTCTTTCTTTCTCATCCCCCATAATGATATACACTGATACAGACAAATAACCCCCAAAATACAGGCACAGAAATATATACCCTTCTCCTTCCACAAATGTTATTAGGTTTTCAGCCCCAAGTTGTCGGCGACAAGTGAAACGTTATTTACTTTGCTCCACGTTGAGCGTACAAATGAGAGGTTTTGCTAGCTCCTAACTGTTGGGTGAGAAATGTAACTGTTTACCTTTGCCTAAGCTATGTTGTTTTAATGGGCGCCAAGACCTCAACGCAATGTTGAAATCTAAATTTGTATTTAACAACGTCTAGCTCTGGCAGAACACCTTCAAGACTCTATTCACTCAGATCGTGGTATGATTTGATCATTAACCCAACAAACAATTGTATCAGGAGAAGGAATTGGTCTATATCTAATGCTACCTACTGAAAGCAAAGATTGCATTGTAAAAGAAATGAATTTATTATATAAAACAAGAATAGCAAAATTAATAATAATAAGTATAAAATTTAAATTGGAGCGTTGTGATTTGAATATTACCGATAGAAAATTACGTGAAAACGGAGTCTGATAAATTGATTTTACTCTTATTTCCAAGCTATGAAGCTACTGAAATATGAAATGTAGAACAAAGAAAATGAGAGATTGCGTATTTCTGCGTCATTGGCGCTTACCACTGGAAATTGCCAAAGCATTTCCCTCGTTCTTGAAGATGTTGTGAGCTTCCCACAGTCTCCTGGACGTCGTCATCTCCGTCGGAATTTGATGATATTCTGGTAGATTAGATAATTCTATGGTCCGTACCTCGGACCCAAACACTCGTACAACCAAGTTTTACAAAAGTTCGTCGCTAACTCCACTGAACATCGGAGCGACACGCACTTGCGACCGTACACCTCAAGTATTTCACAGATAGTCCTCTTCCACGGAACATCGGAGCGATTCCCGCGTATATCCACACTCGGCAAGAACTACACAGATTGTTCTTGTTTCACGGCGCGTCGAACGATATATCCACACGTTGGCTCCCCCACCATGGTACCGACATCTGGCTTACGTCGTCCTCACTGATTGGCTGCACCCTACGCGCTAGATCCCCACTCCTTCCTCATTACACTCCGCGGGAGGGAGAAGTCGATTTCCGTTTCCACAATTCGCCTTTTCTAGACCTTGCGACCCAAGATTGCGTCATGCTCCTCGACAAGATTCAGCGTGTACTTGAAATCCCAGTGAGTCATCTCTCTCAAATACCCTAACTGACAAAAACTCCGTAAAATTCCGTAATCAGATAATTTTCTATGATATCGTCGTTCGTAATAATTTGCTTGATAGCGTTTTCTAAGACATAGAAAACCTATCTGAATGCTAATAATTTTTACAAAATGCTCCGAAAATACCTTAATAATAATTATAATAAATTAATAATAATAATAATAAATTAACATGAAAAATTATCTTGGCTGAACAATTTGCCGCGTAAATAAATATAGAATGGCTTCCTACTGACTTATGCCAGTTGCATAAAACCCCACGAAAAATACGTTACATATTCGCCTCGGATCATCGGATGATTTACCGTGACGACGGTCCATTATCCGATTATCCCAGACACGTTAATAAACCCCATCCAAAATACATATTACATAAACGAAATCACCCTAAATTACAGATATATACACTCATATTTTTTCTTCACGCACTTTGCGTCAAAGTTTGTTGTCACTATGGATTGCACTTTGCAACCAGTCCAATGTTTTACATATGGAATAGTGTTCCACGGATATTTCCGCCTCTCAAATTTCTCTATGTTGGAGAAATAGACATAATTAATGTGTGAGCACTATGTATTTATGATGTCATATCACACGCATTGAAGGTGTTCTGATATATTTATATCACCATAGAACTCCCTAATTTCACTGGAGGTCCCCTCCTTATGGTGACATTTAATTCCACTTATCACTGAGCACACGATCACACTACTGTGGCAGCGCCTCGTGACCATAATACTTAATCTCTCTTTAAAGTAGATTAAATGAATATTGACTTCTGAAAAAAAAAACAGTAAATGCGCATTACATATAACACCAAATATTTCTGTGCCGTAATCGCCCTGTCTTGTTAAGTTCCCGTTAACCATATTCTACTTAATACTAGTTCTCAACACAGACCATTTCTCCTCACACACATAATACCATTGTACAAATTATCTTAAATTACACACTTACAAATCTTACATGGCGAGGCCGTAAACAGAAATCACGTGTGCTGATATGTATGAGTTTCATGAAGGACTGTCTCGCATTCTGATGGCCCATCTTTTATCTCGTGGACGCCTTAAGCTAACAAGCCCTATTCAAGCGCTCCCCCATCTCTTGGAGATAAATGGGAACCCATCAGCGCTGCCAAAATGGCCTTGGTGCATCGAGACAATTTAGTGCTCAACAGCATCCGACAATCCCGTCATATTTCCCTGTACCTTAAAAACTCTCATTTACTTACATACTACCCCCCTGTGTGACTTCTGATACGCCTGCCTTAAGACCAGATCTTCCACGCACCAGACACCACACTTACTCATTTGATAGGCTGGCTCGCCAGCTAAACACACTCACTTTATGACACATATTTTCGTAGACTATGTATATTATACGTCCCGTATAATCTGTTTCCCTCACTATTCTCCAGCACATATGCTGTTTTTCCAATACGTTTGGAAACTATAAATGTTCCTGCGTCACCTTCTTCCAACCTTGCAAGTGGCTCCCTTAAATGAACGTCATCACGTTGCTCTGCTTACCTATTTCTCAGTGTCTGTAACGATGCCCTGTTGCTACTGTCCACACATGCTAACCCTACCTTCCTATGGTGTCACACCTCTACTCGACACTCTATGACCTAAAAATGTCACTTCTGACTGACAGAATGACGACTTAGACAGCTTCAAAGTGAACCCTGCCTGATCTAACTTCTGAAAAACTATATTTAAATGACGTAGATGCTCCTCAAAACTGCGTGAACTAATTACCATATCATCTATGTAAATGGTTACAAACTCTCCTGTGTCATCCCCTAATGCGATGTTTAAAGCCCTAATTAAAGCTGCTGAACTACTCTTTAACCCATAAGGTGTTCTACAAAATTGATAAAGGTTATATTTATGACTAAAAGCTGTAAATGGTCTATCTTCGTACATAAGTGGCACTTGCCAAAAACTGGAACTCAAATCTACACAAGTGAAATACTTCTTCCCCTCAAATGTTTGCATTAATTCCTCTATTGACATAGATTTCAGCTGATCTGAACTAATTCTACTGTTAACCAAACGAGCGTCTAAACAAATACGAACAGTGCCGTCGGTCTTGGGTACCGTGATCAAAGAATTAACATATGGACTGTTCGAGTGCTCAATAATCCCATCTTCAAGCATCTGATTAATTTGTGCCTCAACTGCACTCTGATAAGCGAAAGGTACAGGATATCTATGTCCTGTGAATACTGACCTATCAATAACGTTCAATGAATGTGTATAGCAATTGGCCATACCAATGCGATCGTCAAAAACTCTCCTATTACACAATAACACATCATAGAGCCGAACACACTGTTCATCCTCTATATTTCCCTGAAATGCAGCCTCACGTAACGAGTCCTCTAGACTTCCGTTCGTAATCACACTGCCCACAAAACATGGAGAACCCCGCTCTACGGCTGGCGATATCTCATTTAAAGTACAAATCACACCTACAATACTACTCCTCTGAATATGGTCATTGAACGCTACTTCTACTTCAGAATCTCCCCATTTAAATTTCAAACTCCCTACATCATAACATAAGTTACCAGACACTCTACTTAGCCACTCTGAACCCAAGATAACACTGAATACTAAATTTGGAATTACAAGGCAAATCTGCTTCTCTACATGATTATTAATTTTAATGTCTACTAAAACTTGCTTAGAAATTACTTTAGACCTCTTCCCAACAGCTGTGATAACAAAAGTGCTTTTAATTGGCATCTCCTCAAAATTTACTCCAGTTCCTTTCATTTTATCATAAAATGCACTACTTATGCAACTCTTCATACAACCACTATCAATTAAAACATCTGTGTACGCCTCGGACACGTTAAATTTAACTATGGGGCTCTTACTAACCACTTCCTGAATAATACCTTCATCATTTAGTTCATGTAATAATTCATTTCTTACATTTAGGTCATAGGGTTCCTGTATAATTGTATGGACAGGGCATGCTACAGACTGAGATTCTGACCTTACTTCGCAGCCTGGTTCGCGTTTAAAGAACCGCTACAGCTGGCCGTAGTACTAGTTACTACTGCACTGGTCTGGTTGTTCTGAGTTGTGTTGTCATTGTTTGGCTGTATATTACTACCACTAGGCTGTCCTCTTCCTTGACCCCTATTCTGGTTGTAATTATTGTCATTATAATTTCTCCCTTGATTTCCCCTGAAATCATTGTTTCTCCCTTGATTTCCCCTGTAATCATTGTTCCTCCCTTGATACTGATTACCATAGCCATTTCCTCTGTTCTGATTTAGCTGATTATTATTATTTCTATTTTGAGCATTGGCCCCTTCGCCACCGTTCCCTTGAACTTCCTGATGCCTGGCTTCATTAGGTCTATTATTATTATTACCCTGGTTCCTATTGAAATTGTCCTCATAACCCGCTCTCCCTAGTGCATCAAATGTGCTTAACAAACTTTCTACTTGTGATATAGTCTTTACATTCTGGATACAAGCAGCCTCCTTGATCCTATAGGGAAAGTGCCTAAGTAGCAACCTTACCACATCACTTTCCTCCTTCAAGCCATCCAGATATTTACACACTAATACCTGCCCTAAAAAGTATTCGGTCATGGTGGAGCTTCCTTTAGGGTTATATTTACCACACACTACTCCCTCACGATGCTGCGACTGAATAACCTCATTCCAGAACTTTTCACAGAATTTTATTTTAAAATCATTCATATCAGTAAACTTGTCTCTGTAGACAGCAAACCAATTCCTCGTTTCCCCCACAAACACTTGTTCTAAAATTTCAACTACCTGGCACCACTCAATACTACCATTTTCCAACCTCTCCCCGAATTTATTTTCTATAGTGTTCATGAACTCCATTGGGCACCCCTGTCGATTGCTGAACTTACCCAGTTCTACCTCCCTGTGTGTGCTATTCACAAAAACTGGCCTATTCTGACTATTTTCTTGCCTGATCCTAGCTTTTAATTTTAACTCTAATTCTGCGATTTTCTCCTCAGCCTTCCTCTCAATACTGTTTACTGTTAATTTAATGTTTCCTTCTGATTCTTCTACTTTATCATATAGCTTTGCTTGTTTCTCCTCAATCTTGCTAATGCTCTCTTTATTACTCTCTCTTAAATCATTTACTTCTGCAACTATTTGTGAGTGGACTTTCTCAATTCTACCCCCCAGCTGTTCCTTAACCTCTTTAGTAGCTACCTGAATTTTGTCAATTTCTCCCCCCCCAATTGCTTTTTGACCTGCTGTGTTTCCAGTTGCACTAGTTCTTTTAAATTTTCAGCCTGTGTACTGATTCTAATTTCCAACTCCTCCTGTACTTTTCCTAATTTTCTGTCTACATCTGCAATAATCTCTTTAGCCTTTTCTTCCATCACCCCCCGGATCTCACCTCTAATCAGTTCGAATTTGTCACTCATTTCCCTACTGTTTTGTTCTAATCTGGCGTTTAAACTATCGCTCAATTCCCTATTACTCTCTTTATTTTCCCTACTGTTTTGTTCTAGTTTAGCGTTATTCTGTTCTAATTTTGCATTTAAAGCTTCTGTACTTTCTTTATTTTCCCTACTGTTTTGTTCTAGTTTAGCGTTATTCTGTTCTAACTTTGCATTTAAAGCTTCTGTACTTTCTTTATTTTCCCTACTGTTTTGTTCTAGTTTAGCGTTATTCTGTTCTAACTTTGCATTTAAAGCTTCTGTACTTTCTTTATTTTCCCTACTGTTTTGTTCTAGTTTAGCGTTATTCTGTTCTAACTTTGCATTTAAAGCTTCTGTACTTTCTTTATTTTCCCTACTGTTTTGTTCTAATTTAGCGTTATTCTGTTCTAACTTTGCATTTAAGGCATCACTACTAACTTTGTTCTGATACATAAACTCGAGAAGTAAAGTTTTTAATTCTGGTTGGCCGCCTACACTCCCTGTTTCAGTATCGGGATTTACCTCCGCTACCCCGGTACTACCATCACTCGACATACTGCTCGTATCATCACTCTCCCGTTGATGACCACTACGTAACCTCATCTGTCTTTCTTTCTCATCCCCCATAATGATATACACTGATACAGACAAATAACCCCCAAAATACAGGCACAGAAATATATACCCTTCTCCTTCCACAAATGTTATTAGGTTTTCAGCCCCAAGTTGTCGGCGACAAGTGAAACGTTATTTACTTTGCTCCACGTTGAGCGTACAAATGAGAGGTTTTGCTAGCTCCTAACTGTTGGGTGAGAAATGTAACTGTTTACCTTTGCCTAAGCTATGTTGTTTTAATGGGCGCCAAGACCTCAACGCAATGTTGAAATCTAAATTTGTATTTAACAACGTCTAGCTCTGGCAGAACACCTTCAAGACTCTATTCACTCAGATCGTGGTATGATTTGATCATTAACCCAACAAACAATTGTATCAGGAGAAGGAATTGGTCTATATCTAATGCTACCTACTGAAAGCAAAGATTGCATTGTAAAAGAAATGAATTTATTATATAAAACAAGAATAGCAAAATTAATAATAATAAGTATAAAATTTAAATTGGAGCGTTGTGATTTGAATATTACCGATAGAAAATTACGTGAAAACGGAGTCTGATAAATTGATTTTACTCTTATTTCCAAGCTATGAAGCTACTGAAATATGAAATGTAGAACAAAGAAAATGAGAGATTGCGTATTTCTGCGTCATTGGCGCTTACCACTGGAAATTGCCAAAGCATTTCCCTCGTTCTTGAAGATGTTGTGAGCTTCCCACAGTCTCCTGGACGTCGTCATCTCCGTCGGAATTTGATGATATTCTGGTAGATTAGATAATTCTATGGTCCGTACCTCGGACCCAAACACTCGTACAACCAAGTTTTACAAAAGTTCGTCGCTAACTCCACTGAACATCGGAGCGACACGCACTTGCGACCGTACACCTCAAGTATTTCACAGATAGTCCTCTTCCACGGAACATCGGAGCGATTCCCGCGTATATCCACACTCGGCAAGAACTACACAGATTGTTCTTGTTTCACGGCGCGTCGAACGATATATCCACACGTTGGCTCCCCCACCATGGTACCGACATCTGGCTTACGTCGTCCTCACTGATTGGCTGCACCCTACGCGCTAGATCCCCACTCCTTCCTCATTACACTCCGCGGGAGGGAGAAGTCGATTTCCGTTTCCACAATTCGCCTTTTCTAGACCTTGCGACCCAAGATTGCGTCATGCTCCTCGACAAGATTCAGCGTGTACTTGAAATCCCAGTGAGTCATCTCTCTCAAATACCCTAACTGACAAAAACTCCGTAAAATTCCGTAATCAGATAATTTTCTATGATATCGTCGTTCGTAATAATTTGCTTGATAGCGTTTTCTAAGACATAGAAAACCTATCTGAATGCTAATAATTTTTACAAAATGCTCCGAAAATACCTTAATAATAATTATAATAAATTAATAATAATAATAATAAATTAACATGAAAAATTATCTTGGCTGAACAATTTGCCGCGTAAATAAATATAGAATGGCTTCCTACTGACTTATGCCAGTTGCATAAAACCCCACGAAAAATACGTTACAAGTTGTTGTCATAATTCCAGTACCGTACTATTCCATAATCATTCCCATCAACTGCAATGTGAGATAAAGGAGATAATATTGATCACTGGTTGAATATTTGTATGTGAGGTGTGTTGCCATAATTCCAGTACTATTCCATAATCATTCCCATCAACTGCAATGTGAGATAAAGGACATAACACTGATCACTGGCTGAATATTTGTGAGTGGAGTGTGAGTTGTGTTGCCATAATCATTCCCATCAACTGCAATGTGAGATAAAGGAGATAACACTGATCACTGGCTAAATATTTGTGAGTGGTGTGTGAGTTGTGTTGCCATAATCATCCCCATCAACTGTAATGTAAGATAGAGGAGATAACATTGATCACTGGCTGAATATTTGTGAGTGGAGTGTGAGTTGTGTTGCCATAATCATTCCCATCAACTGTAATGTGAGATAGAGGAGATAACATCGATCACAGGCTGAATATTTGTGAGTGGAGTGTGAGTTGTGTTGCCATAATCATTCCCATCAACTGTAATGTGAGATAGGGGAGATAATTTTGATCACAGGCTGAATATTTGTGAGTGGAGTGTGAGTTGTGTTGCCTTAATCATTCCCATCAACTGTAATGTGAGATAGAGGAGATTACATTGATCACTGGCTGAATATTTGTGAGTGGAATGTGAGTTGTGTTGCCATAATCATTCCCATCAACTGTAATGTGAGATAGAGGAGATAACATTGATCACTGGCTGAATATTTGTAAGTGAGTTGTGTCTCAAAAATCAGCTTGGCTCTGTCATTTACCTCACGAGAATTGTAATATGTAGCAGTGTGTGCAAGGACCAATTATTTTGTGTGCAATTAGGAACAGTTTCTCAATGTAGCAGGCTGGATAACCCTTCTAGCCACTCCTCATCGTATTTTGTGCTGTTCGTAAAATAGGAAATGCAGTCAAAACTCAGTTATATGTTTTGAGGGGGAGCCATAAATATGTTGTATAAGTTAGAGAAACTTACTCTTGAAACCCATAGAGAGACCATTTTACTGAACTCTTTCTACATTAATTTGAAGAAATCGACAACTTTTAATTTGATTTTAGATTTTTAATAATTCTTTGTACTAATACTCAAGCCTTGCTAAATTCTGATATTTAACTGTACAGCCACAAAGAGTGGAGTCCAAAAGAAAGTTGCCTGTCACCGCTTCTCTTCATTGTTGTAATGAAGTTATAAAAGCTGTTAAAGAAGGGCTCAAACAACAAATGCTTTAGTCTTTGCTGATAATATTATGGTAGAGAGACAGAAACGGAAGTGCAGGCCAAATTAGATCTGTGGCAGGAAGAACTTGAAAAAATGGGGCTAATGATTAGCAAATCCAAGTCGGATGGCTTGATAATTAGTAGGAATACTGGAAGAGTCAACTTTAAAATTAAAAATGAAGAAGTGGATATTATTGACAACTTTAAATATCTCGGCAGTTTTGTTTCTTCCGACAACACCATGAAGCTAGAGATCAACAACAGACTACAAGAAGCTGTGCGTTCACTACTTTGGGATCCAACATTCCCTCTAGCTTCTAAGATTACCGTATACAAAACCTACGTTGTACCAATTCTAACATACGGACTTGAAGCAGCAACACTGACAGGACCAGTAAACAGCCGTCTACAAGCTGCTGAAATGAAGTTCCTCCGTTACTGCTTAGAAAAGACAAGGAAGGATAAAATAAGGAATGTGATTATCTGAGAAGAGCTTGGATTGGAAAGAAGCCTTTTGGAATTAATGGAACTTGACAGACTACAGTGGTATGGCCATATGAAAAGGATGGTTCCAGAAAGAACTCCTAGAGCTTATTTTGAAAGGGTAGTTCCTGGCAAAAGACCCCGATGACGACCTCGAGACTTATGGGTGAAACAAGTTTTAAAGGATGTAGAGAAGAGAGGTGTAAACTGGCATACTATATCCGAAGAATAGCTAAGGTTGGATAAAGCAAATTCGAAGAGGCTTTTGTACTACAGCACCCGGCTTGCTGGAGCGAAGACCTGATGATGATGAACTCGTTTTTACAACACAAAGAAGTTACGAACACATTGAAAAAGCAAAATTAGAAAATTGGATCAGTCAAAGAAAGCTGTCACTAAAAAACAGGTTTGGCCTAAGGGTGTAATGTCCTCTTCGCACAGCTGGTGTCTTCAAAACAGCAAGCACATCAGCTATCAGAAAATCTCAATCTGGCACATCAGGAAAAAATAATATTTCTGCACATTTGGTCAACTGATGAAGAAAAGTTCCTTTGCATAGGCACTTAACCTCGACCCAGTCTCCTTCCTTCAAATTGTTTTATTTGTTAATTTGCGGTCTGCATCTTCGTCAGATGAGCCTAGATAATCCCAAACATCAGATACCAGTAATGATTCTACATCATCATCGGAATCGTCTTCACTAGTCTCTCCAAAGTCTGCTTGCATCCAGCTGGGACATTTAGTCTCTTGTCTGTTCAGTTTCATCATTTTTCTAGAAAAGTATACATTATTCATGGCCAGGAACCATGAAATTTTCGGAAGGAATTTCTGATAAGTATTTGACATAAAGATGATTAGCGTACAGTGAATGATTTCCCTACTTACTGAAAAATTAACTAAAGTGGAAATGTCTGTGTTTGCATTTATACACCTCAATTGAGAGTGCTATCATGACTTGAATTTCTTGAATGTTTTACCTTACTGATTCACATGCAACTTTAATTTATTTATTTTACATAAGACAATAATTTGTAATTATTATTGTTATTTTATTTTTTTATTCCCCACCTTGTACATACATTTTGATTACATAAGGTGTCGTTCAGTGTTAAGTAAACCCTTCCATGATTCCCTAAGGCAGCTAACTTGTGACCTCTTACATAAAGTCTGACAATCTTTTCTACATTTTTCAGGGGCAGATGACCTCACTGCTTTGCCCCTTAAAGCAACAATAACTTCTCTAATTTTGAGTCGGATAGTTTCCTAGTTCTTTTCTGCTCGTACATACCCATCATGTGGACCCACCATTTGTGCAACTTCATGCACACACCTTAAAGTGATCTTTATCTCAGGTATCCTCCTGGTGTTGCTCCTGCTAATGAGAGTGTTTCTTTTTATGGTTCCATTTTGTAAATTATCCCCCTAATATTCACATATTTACTCTCATTCCATTCAAACACAGGGGAAAGTTGCCTAACAAAATATTCCTCTCTCCTCTTCTGACTTGGCACTTTTTTTTTTTTTTTTAACTATTAATTCCTATGCAGACACTACTGTATACTGCTGATATAACCTGCAGATAGTTTGCCATGTTGGATGAGTGGTTATAGTGTCAGATTACCAACCCCCAAGCTTGCAGGTTCGTTCCTGGCCATGGTAAGTGATTTTTGTCACCTTTCAAAAATCGTGGCACGTATGTGATTCGTTGTTGGCATGTTAAGAACCCATTTGAATTCAGTAGGCCGTGTTTATAATGGCAAAATTAGTCTTGGGATTTTCCGCCAACACGAAGTTCTTCCTTTCTCTACTAGAAAGTGCTATAGCCTCAAGGAGCTTAAATATATAACCTCCTTGACTTTCATAGCGCTCCAAGGAACAACTAAATTCAACATGCAAACTGCCCTCTGGGCGTCAAATAACAAAGCTTGCACCCGAGGCCATATGATATTATTATTATTATTATTACCTGCAAATACTAGGAAAGTAAATATTGCTATTGGGAAAGACATTACTATTTTTTGTCTAACTAGAGAGGAAGCAGGCTAAGCCCTATTTTCCAGTATTGCAGGTCTCCTTTACAAAAGCACTCTTTGACTGTAGCATTACAAAAATATTTGGTCCAGCTGGCAATAAAGGTTATCTAGGCTACTGACTGGATGGGGAAATCTTGTTTCACTTCTAAATAAGTCACTTATGAGAAAGAAAACTTCTCATGGATCAAGAAAATTGAGCTATTGCCTTGTGTGATAAGATATTTTTCTAATATCTTGTAATTCACACCGCATATTGTGGTCACTGTTGCCACCATACAGTAATGGAGTGTTACCCTAAATTACCCTTCAAGTAACTTGAGTTTCGGTTGAAAAATTCAATTTTCTCTTTTCTGTTGTTTTGGGGCCTCAGCATATTGAAATACCATAGGAAGTTAGTTTGGAGCAAAAATGTTAATCTGTTTCCGAGATAAGGATTTTTGAAGTTTGTCAACATTGACAAACATCTACCAAAGCTATATTCATCTACCTTTGCAGACATTTCTTACAACTTTTATATTTAGGCAAATAAGGTACATTATCGCAGAAATTACTACATCAATCTACTTGAAATTTTCATAGTATCTTTTTGTGTATATGTGCATTAATCTGACCTAGAGTAATGGCTGCAATATTTATGTAACTTTAGAAACATTGCATTAATTCAAAACTTTTAAACTTATCAAAGAAGAAATCTACAAATAAATTGTTTGAAGCACTAGAGTCATGATTCTGATTGCAAGCCATGAAATCTTTAATTATGTTTCATCCCTTTTAACATTAATAGTTAGGCCATAAATATACCGTCTTCTTTTTTTATTTATTTTTTCAAAGCATCATTAAATGAGGACTTTACATGGAAAAGCCGCCAAGTCCACATTGACAACATTTTCAGAAATTGAGAAAAACGTGCCTCTGCTTTACAATTTGTAATTATCGTGTGTGTATTGGACAAGTGATATGTAAGGGGTTTGGGAATAATATAAGCAAAGAAAAATAAACGTATAGCCTACCTATTATTTTTGCTGTAAATGTGGATTTTATTTTGGACTTAGAGGGTTTTGGTTGGAACATGATAGTATTTATCAATTCAAAATTCTGTCATATAAATGAATGAGAAGCTAAGACTCTGCAATCAAGTATTTTGCGTTAACAATGAAATATTTGAATAATAAAAATAATTTTTACAAATGTGAATTCAAGAATAATGCTTAATTGAATTAGTTATGGTTGTGCAGAATAGACATGAACTATGTCATGTGTGACGGATGAGCAGTCGCATTGGCTCCTGTGGACTTGGCGGTTCTTGCTTGCCATGACCCGATGGACTGGCGGTTATTGCTTGAAACTGCAAATTTCTACATGCATTTGTAACAACCAAAGAATTCTTAATTGGGCACATAATGGAGTATACAGCTTTAAAATGTCAGAAATTAGACTTGGCGGCTTATACATGTAGGGTCCTCAAATATAATGTTGGTATCTGTGAATGATAATGTCTTTTCAGCTGATAAAGGAAGGACTTACTTAGGCAAGTAAACAATAGACACTTTGTAAAGAAGGACTTCACAAAAGGAACAAATATTTCAAGTAAGCCATTGTCACTGCTTTAGGTGGTTGATATTGTAACTTTCAGACGGTCATGGACTATATACTTGTATATCTTAATCACATGTTATATCAGGTTAATTTTTCACATATTCCAATAATTGAAATTATTTTGTGCTGACTGACTGAAAGTTACCATATCAATTGTCAATAAGGCAACTCTGCAAAATGGCTTCAAAGCTCTCTTTGCTAGAGGTTGTATAAGGCTTTGCCAGAAGGGAGCAATGTTGCAATCTTGCAGTCTCAAAGCAGGAAATGGAATTGTGGCAACGACTTAGACAATGAAATACTGATCAATGAAATGTCTATCCCATCCTACTGTCAAAGTCGTCAATAGATTTCCATTCAAAGTTCCTTTTCTGGTTCTCTGATAATACACATCAGTTAATTCTAGAACACTTGGGCTTAATTTTTTCCTGCTACATTCCTAAACCACCCTCTGCTGACACATGACAGAGGGCCTTTATCTTGCTCTTTCTTCCTCTAACACTGACAAAGACAAAATAATTTATTTGTTTTTTATTGTACTGTTGTCTTGCCCCCAGCATGGAAGAGCTTGATAGTGTTGCGTGTAGTTTGCTGTTTTATTATGAGCTTATAGAACAAGATAGTGTTTGTATTGTCCACTTTGAACTGTGATAATGTGACGTGTGCTTGGAGAAATGTCCTTTTATTTTGTGTGATATGTGAATTTTGTACTTAAATGTAAATGTTTTAATGGAAGATGTACATTTTTAAAAGTTTATGTGAAACACTTGTGATAGTAAATAGAACAGTAATATTATTTTTTATCAGAATATACTACAACTGAAGAGATTTTTATATAATGCTGTTCTACCACTTTGTATTTATAATTGTTGATTTAAATAAATTATATGTTTACAATTTATACTGTACTCTTTACCATGGTCTTCTAGGACGTTGACTCTCATCTCGGGAGGGGGGTGCGCTGTTCGGGTGGCTAAACACTAATTACATCCTAGGAAATTCGAAGAATGGGTCATGGGAACTTAATCTAGAAATCATATGCCAGGGGAACAATAAAAACAGAATTTATTCAAGGGGAAAAAAAAAAGCTCCCACAGTTAATATCCCAAACAAAGAAATAAAACAACCCAAACCTTAAATTACGAAAACAAATGAAACTGGGTCAAGTCCTCACTCCTCTGTCATAATGTCCACAGAGCCGGTACACGGCATTGTACCTCAATCTAATACTTGGGCCAAGCCTTAGCTTCCCTTAATTCAACTCGCAATAAATGAATCAAGGAACTCACTTAAATCACACATACAGGAATAAACTACAACCTAGTTAATGTGGCGACAACAATCTCACTTCAGGCAAGCTCAAACAAAACTTGACTTCCACTCAAATAACTCTGAATTACTTGCCACTGGATTCAAAAAATTTTTCTTCAATTGGTTACTCATTACTGCAATGGAGTCTCAGTTTAGCGCTTCATTATGGGAGACAAAACAAAAGTTTGGTGCTTTTCAGTCGGTCAACGCGAATGTACCCAAAAAAGAGCTGGGTTATGCCCTAATCCTAAAATAAATTACATGCGATTAATAAAACACTAGGATGACCAGGTTTGATCGTCAAGCGATCATCATCTGATCCAGTACACTTATGCTATAACATCTATGTTTGAGAATACAGGTGAAAAATATTTACAATATGTACAATTATTTAGTTGCAGTATTGGTAATGCATCTGTTGGTGTATGATAAATGTAGTATATCTAATGTTAGGTGAAATACTAAAATAGTGATAGAAATCCTGAGTTTGTTTGTTTGGGGTGATTATATGGTTGTAAAAATCAACTATGGTTATACTGTAATAATATAGTCTATCACCACTGCTTTTCAATTTGGTCTTGGATAAAGTCATGAGGACGTTTTGGGAGAAGAACGATTCAAGTGCTAAAATTGGTACAAAGAATAAGAACCTCAGAGTCAAAGGTTTAGCATTTGCTGACGACGTAGCGTTGTTTGCTGAATCAGAACAAGAAGCTATTAACCAAATTGATCAGTTAAAAGAAACGGCGGAAAAAGCGGGCTTACAGATTTCGTTGGTAAAAACAGAGATGATGACAAGTGATCAGAAATACACTAAGAAAATGATAAAAACAAATTATGGGAGCACCAGGGTCACTGACCGATTTAAATATCTTGGAGAAATAATTAGTAGCAATGGGACGGATAAATTGGCAATCGAGAACAAAAAAGGGAAATTGGAAAGATTAAATTTTTGTACAAAAAATATATACAATAAAAAGAACCTGTCTATCAATGCAAAATTACGACATTTTAATACTGTTGTTAGACCAGTCATCTTGTACGGCATGGAAACTACAAATATAACCGGAATGGAGAATTTGCTCAAGATAGAAAGAAGAATTTTAAGAAGGATTTATGGTCCTAGGAAAACACAGGAAGGTTATAGACTGAGATCGAATGCAGAAATTTATAGTAAAATCGACAACCTTGAAGTGATGATCAGAAAACGGCGACTTCAGTTCTACGGACATATGGTCCGCATGGATTGCTCAAGGTTAAACAAACAAATTTTTGATAAAATCTGGAACTATAAAGGACAAGGAGGCTATGTAAAACAAATGAAAGAAGAACTTCAAAAATTCAAAATTACTGAAGAAGATTGTCTAAATCGAATAGAGTACAGAAAAAAAATTTTTGGTCTCAAAATTCTTGTCGGGGAGAAGAAAAATCTCAACAGAGGAGAATGGACTGCTGAAAGAAGAGCTGCACAGTCGACCAGGATGAAAGACTTCTGGAAGAGAAAGAAGGAAACTAGACCTATAAAGAAGTGATATTTGCGTGGTCCTTGTTGGCCTGTCCGCGGTGTATATATATATATAGGCTGATACTTATCCGGTTGTCTTCCTGGCTAGAACTTCGAGCAGTCTCGTGTTCACTCTAGCACCAGTTGTGGTCGACTGACCACGAAACTGAGTGATTTGCCTCCCCTTGGGAGTTCTATTTAAACGTTGGCAGTCGAGGGGGGTGTAGGATGGGGGATTCAAGACTTAACTTTCATAATAATTGTCTCAGAAGAAAATGACTTACAGCACTGGACTCGAGATGTTCCCAATGTCCCAAATGTCATGACTATTTCCCAAATCGATCGTAGGATTAATTTTGATTGAGCTCCGCAATCGGTCCTCATTGTTCCTGAACTTGGTGCGAATTCCTGGCTTGGTGACGCCTGCTTGCTGATTGGTCGTTTAGAACACGCCTTTCCTATTTCTCACATATAAAGTATACTACTGAGAGGTTGAGATCTTCTAGATTCCAAAAATATAACTTTCAATGCGATCCCATCTCTAATTACTAAGTAGGTCACATCTGGGCGATAACAAATTATTTGCTGTCCTTTCCCAACATTGCATTTCTCCCTCTGCACCTTCCTGGAGTTCAACGAACGGACGAACCGGCCGCTCCCGCACTGTTCCTCCCACGCTGGCAACTTTCTCTTCCTAGCACTAATTTCCACTAAGTGCTTTAATGACTGCACTCATCCACTCAACGTTCTTCGCCTCACGTTTTCCATTATTCCACTAATAAAACTGCTGTCGACAAGGGTCCGCCGCTCCTTCGCTGACGTTGCTCAGAACTTGGCTAAGATTTCATATTTGAGACCAAATGAATATGCTTATGCATTAAGGTCTCAATACAGATGTTTAGTTGCCAGGGAACTCCTGATGGGATACCGGTATTTAGGGCATGATGGCACAGTAATCAAACTGCTTGCCTCTCACCAAGGCAGATTGGGTTCAATTCCCAGTTAATGCATGCAAGATTTTCAGGATGCTTACCAAAACCAACTAACAGATTTCCTTGACAATTTCCTGACTTTTCCAGGATAAATCAGAAAATTCCCAGAGTAACTGTAGCCGCCATAATAAATATATAAAACAGAGTTTGTACTTGGAGAGCATTTGAAAAAGTGCTTGAACAATGAAGGGTAGCGTGACAAAGTTGGAAAAAAATCAAAAACAGAAAAAAAAAATCTACGTTTTGCCCATTTCTAAATTTTTCATCCAGAAAAACTATTGTAGTTGCGAGTATTGAAAGTAGCTCGTCAATAGTAATGCTCTCAGACACATTTATATACAAATACACATGCTATTTGTGTGCTCGATCTTGCAAGAAATGACAGTTTACTGATTTAACGTCAGTACAAACATACATCTACAACAATCGTCCACTGAGTATACTTTTCCCCCATCAAAAAATAAATCTTTAATTTCCAATTATTCAAGGTTGGACCTTGTAAAACTGAAATTCCCTGAGTGTCATTAAAATGATAATTCCCTGAGTATTCCATGTTTTCCAGAGTAGTAGACACCCTGGATTTTGGAGGTGATATATCATGTCTGGTGGTCTCAATTCCACATAAAAGGAGGTCTCGTTGCTTATGAGTAGGGCCCGCATGTTGATGACATGTCATCTTTTTACTGAGCTGTCTAAAACAATGCCGAAGTACATAGAAACTCTGGATGGGCCACCCCGTCTTCAAATATGTAATTTTTATTTTGCATTTTTTTTGGTGCTATTTTTACATTTTAAGAGGCGGCCGGAGTCAGTTCCTATTTCACCTTTCATTTCAAAACGTTGCCACTAGTTTCGTTGTAGTCGCTGTCTCCTAGTAGTTACATGGCCCGTACATAGGTATCAGCACGGATTACCCCCTACTGTGAGCACAGATTACCTACTACTACTGTGGTGAGGGTGATTCAAGGTCGCGCGTGCGAGAAAGTTCTAACTGCTCCGGAGTCCAAACACTGGGGAAATGCAATCTCGTGGCAATGCGCTTCAAGAATATCGCGACCAGAAATTTCGAAGTGATAGTCTGTATAGGCTACTTCCAATTGAATGGCCGAAATATTTTGCTATAGATAAGCTAATAGTTAAACTACGGATTACGGAATTCACAAGTGACTGAAATATCCTTGGCCTTCCTCGTGTTGTAGCGGCTAGTATTCTTGGCTGTCACCCCAGAGGTTCGGGTTCGATTCCCGGCGCCGACAAGAAATTCGATTCATTCTTGTCTGAGGGCTGGAATGCCCCGTGAGGCAAAACTGAAAAGATGTGGTTTCGATTCCCATCTCAGCCATCTTGGAAGTGGTTTTCCGTGGTTTCTCACTTCTACTCTGGCTGCGTGGCTCAGGGGTAACGTTCTTACTTGCTGTGTCCAAGATTGCAGGATCGAATCCTGGTACAGCACAAATGCGAGGGAGCCGTGTCAGTGAATTTACTGGCAGGTTAAAGATCCCCTTTGGGGCAAACTTCCAAAACCCCGGCCTCTCCTAAAGCCGCAGATGTTTAAAGGGACGTAAAGCAATAACATTATTATTATTTCTATTATTATTATTATTTTTATTATTATTATTATCATCACTTCTACTCCAGACAAATGCAGCCGACTCCTTCACAATCCTCATCTGAATCCCAAATATACACACTAACGCACTACCTCGTACCACGCTGGTATCGAGAGAGCGTGGGTTTGAATCCCACCTCAGCCGTCTTATTACTATTATTATTATTATTAATATTAATAATTAAAATATTTTCCGGATCTTGCATGTGGGGGGAGGGGGGGAGGGGGGGGGGGGAGGAGCACATGTTGAACTCTCTACCACCGGCGGCTTCTATTAATACTATTATTATTATTATTATTATTATTATTATTATTTCTAAAATTACTATCAGTTTCTGCTTATTTAGGAGGATTATAAATTAATATTACATAATTTGGCAATAGAGGTGAGGGAGTGCAGGATTCTCCAGCCCCAGGGCCCATCACCACTCTCTAAGGCCTTGCATCCGGGGGTCACACACAAGAACGCTACACCACGAGATGGTCTTTAAAACAGTATGTTATGCAGAATGTGATAACGCAGAAAGAAATAAAATGTTATTCTTCAAGCTCTACCATTTCCTTACAGACCTTCCTTACATAAAACTGCCTATGTTGCGAAGTTCGAAACCGAAACACAATAAGGTTTCACGCCGTCATTGTTGTTGCTCATGCTCAATTAGATTGTGTATATTCAATCATTTACTTTCATAAACATCTTCATACTGACATTATGGGGTTTGAAGCCATTTTTCAGTGTTCCCTTAGTAAACAAAAGTTTGGTGCTTTTCGGTCGGTCAACACGAATGTACCCAAAAGAGTTGGATTATACCCTAATCCTGAAAAATTTACAAATCTTTTGGGTAAATTCGTGTTGACCGACTGAAAAGCACCGAACTTTTGTTTTATCTTCATAATAACCTTAATTGTGATAAAGAATCCTTCAGACTAAACTAATTCCTGAAAAGAGTTGAAAAGTAAATTTTCAACACTTCTGTTTGAATATTTCAAAATATAACTCATCGTGTTTACGATAACATGGAAAAGATACGTAAGGAAGCCTACTTCCTAGTATACCTGTAACTTAGTAGTATGCTGAAAAACTGCTGTTTATTTCCTAGAATTATATTTACGTGTTTTTGTAAGTAACCATGACAAGTTATTTTTTCTTTTATTCTTAACAAAGGCGATATTTAAAAAAATGTAGAATACCTTTTTTGAAATTACATTTCTCATCACACAGGATTAACTTCAACGATAAGCTATAGCATATTATTATCAGGACTGAGTTGCTTCAGCTCTTCCTTTCGCATTGCCTTTTCCTCATCAACAACCAAAAAATGTCCAGAAACTACAAATTCAGTTGCTCAAGGGAAAGAAAACTAAGATCCGTTTCCCACGATCATCACATCACTATTCATGAACAAATATGGTGCAATTATATGGGGCAATTGTGATAATTAACTAATACATGTAACTTTTTCCAGGAGTGTATTTACATATTTATATCTTGTACCCCGCCCATTCATTGGGCACAGTCGTGTTGACCGACTGAAAAGCTACAAAAGACAATATTATAGCCTATATAAAAAATCAGTAGTAGTGGTGAAAGATTTCAGCCTATTCCTGTAACAACTTAGACCAGAAACTCATCCTAGCATCAACTCTTACCGCAGCTTCATTATAAACACAAATACGGAACTTTTGATTGCCTATAGCAGCCTTCCCTGGATACCATAATACTGTACTTCAGAATCGTCAGTTTCTTTTCCCTTGATACTCTTCCGTACGCATACATAATCATGGAATTCATTTTAAATTGGCTATAATATGAACATGCTTAATTAATTAATTAATTAGTGTACCATCCTTTATTTTGCAAAAAATATAATGAATAAAATGAAGAATCTACAAGCAATATCATGTGTAATGTATATGATTTATATAAAAATTAAATCAATGTTACATATTTCAAATTTTTTAATGTAATATTACATAGAAGAAATGGAAGGAACGCAGATGCCCCACGTGGAACCATCTGTCATCACTGCGGCAAATCGTGTGCCTCCCGCATTGGGCTGTATAGTCACCTCCGAACTCACCAATGAGAGACTTCCGGATTGAAAGGCCAATCTACTCGATATGAGTGTTTGCTATGATGATGATAGATATTACATTAAAATCCTAGCCTTACTCATCAGTATATTGCCAAAATGGATCCAACTATGACATTTTAACGCATGATAACCTAGAAAGTCATCTCGAAATTGACATCTTAATTATTATGAGGTAACCCGTAGTGACATTCTCACTCCGATACTTACGATGAATATATGGGACACAAGAGGGTTATTCTTCCATATTTGTTAAAAAACGATCCGGGAAAAAAATAGCTTATCCTCTTGATGAAAAATGAAAATCCACAGCCTGCTTCCAGTCTCCGACCGGGTCAGGAATGGAATGAATGAAGCCTCCATCTAGCGGCGAGGATATGAACTGTGCCGGCTGCCGAGGCCTGACGCACTCCTCTGGGGCAATGATTAAATGAATGACAGATGAAATGAAATGATAGTGGAGAGTGTTGCTGGAATGACATTTTGACAGGGAAAACCGGAGTACCCGGAGAAAAACCTGTCTGCCTCCGTTCTGTCTAGCACAGATCTCACATGGAGTGACCGGGATTTGAACCACGGACCCAGCGGTGAGAGGCCGGCGTTCTGCCGCCTAAGCCACGGAGGCTTAACTTATCCTCTTGATATTAAATTTAATTTATCGATCAAGTCTTTGATATTTCCAGAGAAATGGAAACTTACTAAAGTCAGTCATATTCACAAGTCGGGTAAGATTTCACTAATTCTTAACTACCGAACAGTACCGGTAGCTACTAAGTTTGCCCCAAACTAACTTTACGAGCAAACACTTCATGAACACATAGGCCTAATGTATTATTCAGGCATACATGCCATTTTATTCACGATTCATAACACTGATTCATCCCTCGATGATCAACAATAACCAATTTTCACGAATCAGGAGTCATCTGGTTTAAATTAAAGGATAACGAGTCGATGTAATATATACAGATTATTGGTAGAGTTAACCATGACGTAGCCTACAACTTACGAAAATGTCCTATTACGGATCATACTTACAGTATGAAAGACGCAACACTTTGTATCATAGAGAAAAGCTCCATTCACCCTCTGGTGTTCCCCTGGGATCGAATCTTGTGCCTCTGTAATCTTATCTTAATTAACCATCTCCGGGATGCCAATATATCATTATTATTATTATTATTATTATTTGCAAATGTCGTGTAATCGTTTAAATACATTTATTCGTTATGGGATTGTATGCTGCTCCAAAAGATGAAGAAACAATAAATTGGAACAAAACAAATTGTTTCGATTTATAAGTGTCATCCGATTGCATTTACACGAAAACTTTGATATAAAACACCACCATTTCCTATGTAGTTCCCATCTCAAGTCATCTAGGTTTATGGTAGGCTATACTATGAAAAAAAAAGTTATCCTTTTCTCACCGTATTGATCGAATTTTTGAGATATATTCAAAATGCTGGGATTTATAAGAAGATGCACATTTTATTTTAGGAACCTGTACATTGCTAAAGATTGTACAGTATAATGCATTCGTATGAAGTTGACTTGAATTTGGCTCAATAGTTTGGAACCCAAGATGTGCGAATGCTAACTATAGAGTTGAATCGATAAAAAATAAATTCCCTATATTCTTGGAATACAAAAGGACACATGTATATCCTAAATATGCTAAGCGGGAATGTGGTGGCCCAGTGGTGTGGTCAAGCTGTTGGCCTCTCACCACAGCGGACCGGGTTCGGTTCCCGGTCAATGATGTGAGATTTTCGAAGTGAAACGTCATGTCCAGTAGTTCGGATTCCACGTAAAAAGGAGGTTCCGTGGCTATTGATCGCGAGATTGACGATAACATAAACTACACATTTCCTTTAAAAATGCTAAGCATAATTTATTAATGGAACTTTTTCTTTAAAGACTTTAGAGAAAAGTAGGCAGGTTATTACATTAAATAATTTGATAACATCTTTGATAGACCTTATTTGTCATCTGAATTTGAACTATATGTTCCTTCGCGGTCAATAAGACCGAAACGTATAATATTCCACTGTCCAAGAACCAATACAGAGTAATATAAACATTCGCCTGTATCGAACACATTCAATATCTAAAAAAGAAAAAAGACATGCACACATTTCCATATATCAGACAGCACCTTTTGTTCATTTGTATTGTAGAGAAATCACTTAATATCATACACTCCTTATCAGTGACTTGAAACATAATTTCAAGTACGATACTTACTAGAATAATATTTAGTCATACGTATTATAAGTATCATTTTATATTAGTGTAAGAAAAATATTAAGTGTAATTCATATTGTTATTTCTCGTAATTAGGTTGTAACCTGTTAGAAGAACTATAAATAAACAAACAAATAATTATAAATAAATAAACAAATTAATTTAATGAAATTCAGGTCCACTTTAGTGATGGTTACTAACTAGTGATTGCTTGCTACTCATATAATAATTACTGTAACTTCAAAAGCCCAGTAGTCGCTACATCATATTTAGACTGACAAAGCAACATTTTATTTACAATCCACCTCGTGGCGTAGTGGCTAGTCTTCTTAGCTGTCAACGCAGAGGTCCAGGTTTAGGAGCTGAGGGCTGGAATGGGATACACTGAGGCTTGTGAGGCAGAACTGGGAAGAGAAGGGTTACATTGTTACTTCAGCCATCCTGGAAGTTGTTTCCTCACTTATGCTTCAGGCAAATGCTGGGATGGTATCTAACTTAAGGCCACGACCGCCGCATATACAAAACCCGTCCCTAATACAAATACACACCCTAATACAACCATCACAATAACACAGGTTATTAGACACATTATACACACACCCAAGTGCACGCGGCTACATGACCACCATGTCCCAAAGCTCCTAAACGAATCACCACCTCCAACAACAACAACAACTCTATTTACAGTACAACAATGGCATAATCTTGAAAGTAGCCTATACTACTGTATATTACAGACATGTTAGAAAGAACTAAAAAGCTCATAATAAACACTGGAACTGCAAAAGACCTGTAGGCCACACACCATAATATGATGATCTAGAAAGCAGACGATTGTAATCGGGGGTGGATCTAGGGGAGGGCGACCGCCCAGGGCCCCGCGGTCCGGGGGGGTGGGGGGAGTCATGGATTGTTTTAAATTTAATTGATTAATTATTTATTTATTCGTTAATTCCCCATAAGGAGAGCGTTATAACACAATCAATTTTCATGTTTAATTCTGGTCCTTCTTTTTTTTTCCAAAAACCTCTCATACACACACACTATGCTTCCTCTGTCTCTCCTCCCTCCACTTCTTTCCCGGTTGTCTCTCTTTGGGAGTCTGCTCAAACATCTGTTGTCTAAGTCTAATTGATTAATTAATTATACTTTTCAAACTAATTTATAATTCATATTCTTTTTTCAGTGCAGCTATGACCTCCCGTGACCGTTTAGCAAGTATAGATTTCAGTGAAATGATGGAAGACTTCATCCGAGAAAATGAGTCGCAAAGTAATATTTTAATATTTCATAGTTTACATAATCTTCTTCAAGGGGACTTAAGGGTTTCTTTCATATTATTAAAAGAATGTACCGTAGTGTATTCAAAATATTGTAACTATTCTTTATTTTATTATTATTACAAAACTATTTTCCATTTGATTTGATATTTTTTATATTTTCTATTGTTGAGGGCCCGACCGTATCATATCGCCCAGGACACCGCAAAGCCTGGATCCGGCACTGATTGTAATGAAGCGACTGACAGCACCTGGACATGAGCTGATTTCATCACTTCCTGGTATGAGATTACCATCTCTCAGAAGCCGGCTCTGTCTTACTTCACCCTGTTTCAAGGACATGACTTTGCGACGATGCGGTATCTGACGGTAACTGCCTGAACTGCCAGCACCTCGACACGGCTAGCATTAGCAACTCAATATGCTGACATTTTCTAAAATCACGATTAAACATATACAGAGTTCTTAATTTGAAAATATGGTTCAGTAGCACAATAGAGAAAACTATGAGCTGTCTTGCAGTGGAGTTTGTTTCTGTTTTCAACATCATCTGAAGGCATTGAAGAGGTTTGGAAAATTGCAGTTCAGAACTCTATTTTATATGGAGAATTGTGATTTTAACTACACTTTTTATAACTATCTTTGTATTCCTGTTCGATATGCTTTTGTACCGATGAAAAGTGTATAAAATACTACAGCGGGCTATAGGAACAAAATAATTTTACCTTGTCCCGTTTCTTTATAAAACGTTTCACAAACTTTTCACCCATGTTACAACAAGTGCTGGGCTGGCGGTCGGCCGTTCCCACTCCGGCCGGCTCTTAAGAGCATTTTTTAAAGTATGGTAGATTTTTTGGTCTTATTTTAGAGAAATTGGCATTTTTAGGTCAATTTTTTTTTTGTTGTCATGTCACAGCTTTATATGATGAATTTACATCCCTCAGAATTAAGAAGAAGTTAGTAGCTGATGAAAATGAAAATCCACAGCCTGCTTCCAGTCTCCGACCGGGTCAGGAATGGAATGAATGAAGCCCCCATCTAGCGGCGAGGATAGGAATTGTGCCGGCTGCCGAGGCCTGACGCACTCCTCTGGGGCAATGATTTAATGAATGACAGATGAAATGAAATGATAGTGGAGAGTGTTGCTGGAATGAAATTTTGACAGGGAAAACCGGAGTACCCGGAGAAAAACCTGTCTGCCTCCGTTTTGTCCAGCACAGATCTCACATGGAGTGACCGGGATTTGAACCACGGACTCAGCGGTGAGAGGCTGGCGTGCTGCCGCCTAAGCCACGGAGGCTCTCAGTAGCTGATACAAGATAATTTAAAAAAAAATAAAATATTGATTCCATTTCCATAATCAAACGGGTGGAAGCTAGTCTTGGTAACAATCATGGCGCAATTGCTGCAGGTATTGCATCAAAACTGGAAAAAATGTCGGACAAAAGCACCGGGTATAAAAATTTATGCAAAACCTGACATTTTTTCCGGGTGAAAACTACTGCAGGATGGGATTGAGGAGGATTTAGCAGCAAACGACCTTCCTCACTTCAAGTACGCTCCGATCACAATCATCAGTTGATGTTGAACGCAGCTTTTTGAGATATAAAATCTTGTTGGCTGATAACCGCAGATCATTTACATTTGACAACATCAGAATGACATTCGGCGTGCAGTGCAACTCAGACTAAAGTGAACATAAACCTTTTGTTAAGTGCTAGAAATCTATTTTGATTGACTTTTCAGTTTGAGCAAGATGTCACTTTTGAAATATTGGTGAGTTTATTATTATAAGATAATTTTCTCCATTTTATAGTGCATGTTTCGAATTTTTAGGACATTTATTACAGTCATTTTTTCATTTTCAAGTGCATTTTTTAAACTTTTTTACGGCATCAACATCCGGGCCCTACTTATGAGTGTAGTTTAGTGGCCGCTTAATACTACAAGCTTCCTCCTTTCCTTTTGATACCCACTATAACTAAAGCAGAGTTTTATGCAGCACTCACTAAACTGAAAGGAAATAAAGCAACTAGTGTAGATAACATTCCTGCAGAGCTCTTAAAATGTTGTGATGTAAGCATTAAGGAATGCCTTTTTCAAATCATTACTAAATGCTATGAGGACGGAATTGTACCTCCTGATTTTATTAAAAGTCGAACAATCACACTACCCAAGAAAGGAAATGCTTGTGAATGTTCTAATTATAGAACTTGAGCCATTCTTTCACATGCATCAAAGATTTTATTGATAATCATCAAAGAGAGACTAAGCAAGAAAATTGAACAACATCTGGATAGTGATCAGTATGGATTTAGAACAAGGAAAGGGACTAGGGAGGCTATCCTAGCATTACGTCAGATTTTAGAAAGAAGACTGGAAGTTAATCGAAAAACCTATATAGTATTCATTGATATAGAAAAGGCATTTGATAATGTTAATTGGAAAACCTTATTTCTTACATTGGCCAAAGTCAGGATTGACTGGAAAGACAGGCGCCTTATTCTGAACTTATATAAAAATCAAACTACAGAAATAACAGTTAATGGCAATAAAAGAGAAGCAAAAATAAGAAGAGGTGTAAGGCAGGGTTGTCCTCTATCACCATATCTCTTTAATATCTATATAGAAGCTGCAGTAAATGCATTAAAAGAGAAAACAAAAGGATTAAAATTTAATGGAGTACAGGTTCATAGCATTCGCTTTGCAGATGATATTGCACTTTTAGCAAACTCTGCATGTGAAATGAATAGAATGTAAACATTTTTCAGAAATCCTTAGGAAAATTCGGGCTAAGAGTTAATTCTCGGAAGACAAAATTAATGGTGGTTGATAAAAAGAAACAACCAATTTTAGCTAATATAATGTTAAATGATAGTGCCATTGAACAAGTAACGGAATTTTGCTATTTGGGAAGTGTGATTAATTATGACAACAGATGCATCTCAGAAATTAAGAAAAGAATAGTGTTGGCGAAGAAAGCCTTTCAAAATAAGAAGAATTTGCTGCTCAATGAGCACCTCAACTTGAAGATAAGGAAGTCATTTCTCAAGACCTTTGTTTGGAGTGTGTTGACCTATGGTTGTGAAACATGGACACTGGGGAAAAGAGAAGAATCAAAACTTGAGGCAGCTGAAATGTGGTTTTGGAGACGAATGACCCGAACAAGCTGGGTGGAAAGAAAGAGAAATGAGCTTGTTCTGAACCAAATTCAGGAGAATCGATGCCTGTTGAACACCATCAAGAAAAGGAAATCAAAATTCATGGGACACGTACTCAGACATGACACGCTCCTCCAGGTCATATTTGAAGGAAAAATTTTGGGGAAGAAACCAGGGGACGACCAAGACAATCGTATCTCAAGAACATTGTCAAGGAAATGGAATGTGAATCGTATGTCAATATGAAGAGAACTGCTGAAGACCGTAAGAAATGGCTGCAACGACAAGGCTTTTAGCCTTTAGAAGCTGATGATGATTCAATTTAGTAACAAATACTCTGAAGAGATAGGTTATTACACACACATTTACCTTTACTTTTAATCCAGATATCTCCCTAATTTCATTTATCAGTGTCCACCTACTGGTGTAGTGGCTAGTGTTCTTGGCTGTCGCCTCGGAGGTTAGGGTTTGATTATCGGCTCTGCCAAAAAAAAAAAAATCTGGTCTGAGGGCTGGAATAGGGTTCATTCAGCCTCGTGAGGCAAAACTGAGAAGTAGTTGGGTTCGATTCACACCCCAGCCATCCTGGAAGTGATTTTCCGTGGTTTCCCCACTTATACTCCAGGTGAATGCTGGGATGGTTCCTAACTTACGGCCATGGCCGCTTCCTTCCCAATCCTCACCTGAATTACAAATACACACACTGTAACGTGTTTTTCGAGGGGTTTTTATGCCACTGGCATAAGTCAGTAGGAAGCCATTCTATATTTATTTACGCGGCAAATTGTTCAGCCAAGAGAATTTTTCATGTTAATTTATTATTATTATTAATTTATTATAATTATTATTAAGATATTTTCGGAGCATTTTATAAAAATTATAAGCATACAGATAGGTTTTCTATGTCTTAGAAAACGCTATCAAGCAAATTATTACGAACGACGATCATCATCATCATCTTGTACAGTTTCCAGCCCCAGGCTGGGTCTGTTTGGAACATAAGCCTCGCCACTTATTTCTTTCTTCCCACCATCTCTCCGCTGTCACTCTGGTCCAGTCCTCGCCTCTCTTCTTGACACATTCCTCCACTCCTTTCAGCCATCTATCTCTTGGTCTTCCCCTTGGTCGTTTCTTCTGCATCTGCATCTCATGTATCCTCTTGGGAATCTTCTTCTCTTCCATTCTCTTTAAGTGTCCATACCACCTCAGTCTTGATGTCTCAATCCTACCTTGCAAGGGCTCCTCTTTCACCATTTCCCTGACCTTTTCATTCCTCACCCTGTCTCTTCTTGTTACTCCGATCCTACTTCGCAGGAACTTCATTTCACCTGCCTGTATTCTGCTTATGTCTCTTTTCTTCATTGTCCACGTTTCTGAAGCATAGGTCAGTATCGGGATATAGTAGCTTCTGTATAACACTTCCTTGCTTTTTTGTGGGACATCTTTATTCCACACTAAGCTCCTAATGCTTCTCAGAAATGCTTCTGCCTGTCTGCCACGTTCCGTAATCTCTTTGTCATTTCTCCCATTTTCCTCCACTATACTTCCCAAGTACTTGAGACTTTCCACCTTCTTCAGCTGTCCACCTCCAAGTGTTATCCCACTCATTGGTCTGTCCTTTTTCCTGGTCGTTAACAGGATCTCACATTTACTGATGTTGAACTTCCATCCGTACTCTCCCACTGTTTCTTCCCAAGCCTTCAGTTGCTCCTGGATTTCCTCCTCCTTGTTTCCCCAGACCATGAGATCATCTGCAAACACCATTGCCTTCATCTTATCTTCTCCTATCTTTCCTGCTATCCGTGTCATTACCTCGTCCATAACCACAATAAAGAGAAGGGGTGACAGCGCACTACCCTGTTTCAGGCCACTCATTTGTCTGAACCAGTCTGTTCTTTCCCCTCCAACTTTCACACAACTCACACTTCCACAATACATCTCCTTCACTCTGCCTACAGTCTCTTTTTCCACTCCCATGTTTTCCATTGCTTTCCAAACCTTCTCCCTACACACACTATCATAGGCCTTTTCGATGTCCAGGAAGGCCATCAACAGATCCTCTCCAAATTCGTAGTGGTGTTCCTGGAGCTGTCTCACTGAAAATATGAGATCCACTGTTGATCTCCCAGGTCTGAATCCATACTGTTCCTCTCTCAATTTTCTCTCCACTTTGGCTCGTATTCTACTTTCTAATATCTTTTCATATATCTTGGCACAGTGAGGTATGAGTGAGACTCCCCTGTAATTTCTGCACTCCTTTCTGCTTCCTTTCTTAAATATTGGGACAATTAATCCTTTCTTCCAATCTTCTGGGGTCTTTTTCTCCTTCCATATCACCCTCATCACACGGTACAGCCACTGTTTCCCAACCTCCCCTGCTGCCTTCACCATTTCAACACTCACTTCATCCACACCTGGTGCCCTTCCTCCTTTCATCTTGTCTATAACCATTTCCAGTTCTCTCCAAGTCAGGTCCTTTTCCATTCCTGTGTTGTCTTCTCCATCTTCCAATACATTGTCTTCCTCCCTATGACCATTTGGATTCAGCAAATCCTCAAAGTACTCTTTCCACACTGTCTTGAGTGTCTCTTTGTTGTGTACCTCAGTTCCGCTTTTGTCCATCATTACCACATCCTCTCGCAGACCTCTTCTCTTACTTTTGACCATCCCATAAAGTACTTTCTTATTTCCTCTGCAGTCTTCCTCCATCATCTCTGTCCACTTTACCATCCACTTCTTCCTCTCCTCTGCGACAATCTTGTTTGCTTCTTTCTTCTTTATCTTATAATCTTCCCTTGCCAGATCAGTTCTTTCCTGGAACCACACTCTGAAAGCCTTGTTCTTCCTTCCCACAGCTTCTTTTACTCTCTCATTCCACCATGGTGTCTCTTTACACCGCTTTCTGTTGCTTGTTCTTCCACATACTGCCACTGCAGCTTCCACCATTGTGTTTTTGAATTGCTTCCATTCCTCTTCCCCTGTTTTAGGATTGTCTGTTGGCATCTTTTCCCTTATTATCTTCTGGAATTCTTCCTTGACTTCATTTTCCTTGAGTTTCCATACTTTGATTCTCCTTTCCTGGTACTCTGTCCTCTTGCTATCCTTAACAACTCCCAGGTTCATTACAAGTATTCTGTGGTCGCTATCTAAGGCCTCTGATGGTATTACCTTTATATCTCTGACACTTCTCTTCATTTCCCAGTCGTACAACATGTAATCTACCAAAGATTTCTTTGTTAAATCACTGCTGTACCACGTTACCTTGTGGCTTTCTTTCTTCCGGAACCAGGAGTTGCCTACCACTAAACCGTTTCTCTTGCAAAAATCCAGCAACTTTCTCCCTTCTTCATTCCTGCTACCCCATCCTTCTGCTCCCAATACATTTTCATATCCTTGCCTTTCACTTCCTACATGTGCATTCAAATCTCCCATGACAATGATGCTCTGACCATTCAACTGCTGTTGTAGCTCCTCCTCAAAGTCTTCCTTCTCTTGAGCTGTACATCCAACTTGAGGGGCATATACCTGGGCTATCTCCAGGCTTCTTCCCTTTACAGTTACTCTGATCTTCATGATCCTGTCACTTATTCCCTTTACCTCTTCCTTCATTCCATCTCTCACAACTACTCCTACTCCGCTGCTCCTTCCTTCACTGTTCCCACTCCAGTATAACCGGTACCCTTTCCTCAGTTCTCTGCGACCTTCTCCTTTCCATCTTGTTTCTGCCAAGCCCAGTACATCCAGTTTTCTTCTCTCCATCACATCTACAATCTCCTCCACCTTTCCTGTCAGTGTCTGTATGTTTAATGTCCCAACTCGTAGTCCATTAGCATATCCGGGTCGTCGTCGTTTGCATCCGTCCTTTCCGAGGCCTGTTCCTGGTTTGAAAGCAAATATGATATCCACTACTGGCTTGCTAGGCCTATCGTAGCTTCACCAGAGCCCCGTCAGCCGTCACTTTTCAGGGTTCCCATAGAGCCTTCACAGCTACCGTAGCGGTCCCGGGGCACACAAAGTCCCCACTGTACTTCACCCCTACAGGCAATCCCCTACTTCATGCCGTTGCCCGTCTCCCACCACGTGGAGGAGGGGTTGGACTTGTGGGAGACACGAACGACGATATCATAGAAAATTATCTGATTACGGAATTTTACGGAGTTTTGTCAGTTAGGGTATTTGAGAGAGATGACTCACTGGGAATTCAAATACAAGCTGATTCCTGTCGAGAAGTATGACGCAAGCTTGGGTCGCATCGTCAAGAAAAGGCGAATTGTTGGGACGGAAATCGACTTCTCCCTCTCGCGCGCCGAGTGTAATGAGGCAGAGGAGGGGAACTAGCGGCGTGCTCAGCCAATCAGTGGAGACAACGTAAGCTGGAAGACGGTACCATGGTGGGGGAGCCAACGTGTGGATATATCGTTCGACGCGCCGTGAAACGAGGACAATCTGTGAAATACTTGACGAGTATGGGTGCGCGTGCGAGTGGCTCCGATGTTCGGTGGAGTTAAGGACAATCTGTATAGTTCTTGCCGAGTGTGGTTATACGCGGGGAGTCGCTCCGATGTTCCGTGGATTGGAGGACTAACTTTTGTAAAACTTAACCAGTGTGGTTATACGAGTGTTTGGGTCCGATGTACGGACCATAGAATTATCTAATCTACCAGAATATCATCAAATAACGAAGAAGATGGCGACGTCCAGGAGACTGTGGGAAGCACACAGCTTCATCCAGTACGAGGGAAATGCTTTAGCAATTTCCAGTGGTAAGCGCAAATGACGCAGAAATACGCAATCTCTCATTTTTCTTTGTTTTACATTTCATATTTCAGTAACTTCATAGCTTGGAAATAAGAGTAAAATCAATTTATCAGACTCCGTTTTCACGTAATTTTCTATCGGTAATATTAAAATCGCAACGCTCCAATTTAAATTTTAAACTTATTATGATTATTAATTTTGCTATACTTGTTTTATATAATAAATTCTTTTCTTTTACAATGCAATCTTTGCTTTCAGTAGGTAGCATTAGATATAGACCAATTCCTTCTCCTGATACAATTGTTTGTTGGGTTAATGATCAAATCATACCACGATCTGAGTGAATAGATTCTTGAAGGTGTTCTACCAGAGCTAGACGTTGTTAAATACAAATTTAGGTTTCAGCATTGCGTTGAAGTCTTGGCGCCCATTAAAACAACATAGCTTAAGCAGAGGTAAACAGTTACATTTATCACCCAACAGTAGGGGCAGCCAAAACGTTTCAACACTAATACAGTGATCACAATAATACAGGTTGTCAGACGAAATACCACACTCGTCCAAGTACATGGGGCTAAATGACCACGCTTGAAAAGAAACAACAACAACAATCGTCCATTAGTACAGAGGTGTGCAAATTATTAGACTCGATGCCAGTTTTCCAGTACTTCATTTTTCTTTTTATGACTTAATGCAGTAAAAATGTTTGCAAGGCGCTGAAATTTTTTCAAATGTTTAACCAAGAAACTGGCAGTAAAATGCTTTTTTAGAATTTACACTGATTGAGGAGCTTTGCTAATGCAAAATGTCGCACTTTTTGTTTCTATTACGTTATTCTAGGTTTCTTGTGAATTTAGAGCAGAAGGATTCAAAGTCTTTTATTACGTTACTGATGGTCTGCTCTTGAACTGTTCAAAGGTTCATGGACCATGGATTAATATCACCTGGTTTAGAGGGTACATCCCAAAGTCAATGAAAAAGGAGGAAATGTACCCAGCTCAGGTATCCCTCAGAATCTCCAATTTCGAAATTTTCCCCGCGCAATTCCCTTTGGGGAGAAAATATCACTAAGTAGAGCAATAAAATGAATTTGAATGAAAAATTGTGACTGATTTAAATTCTTTCTAATAACTAATTTGCACGATGGAGGTCTTTAATTCACAACCCGACCCAGGAAGCTGGAAACGGGAAATGAAGATGATGATAACCTCTGTAGAATTGCTTTTCAGGCAGTCAACACGAGTGTACCAATTAGATTGGGCAATTAATTTCGTAGTGCCTGAAATAAGTGCATGCATTATTTATATACTTATTAAATCACTTCTCACACAATTGGGGGGGGGGGGGGGAGAGTTAATTGGATGACTAGTGGTTTTCAGTCGGTCAACACGAATGTACCCAAAAGAGCTGGGTTATGCCCTATCCTGAAATAAATTACATGAGATTAATAAGTACACTAGTATGACCAGTTTCGATCATCAAGCGATCATCATCAGTTCCAATACACTTAGGCTATAAAAACTATGTTTGAAAGTACAGGTGAAAATATTTACAATATATACAATTATTTAGTTGCAGTATTGGTAATGCAACTGTCGGTGTATGCTAAATGCAGTATATATGATGTTGGGTGAAATGCTAAATGGTGATAGATATCCGGAGTTTGTATATTTGGAGTGATAATATGGTTGTAAAAAATTAACTATGGTTAAACTGTAATATTACAGGCTACTACTTATCAGGTTGTCTTCCTCGCTGGGGCTACGAGCAGTTTCGTGTTCACTCTCACTCCAGGCATGGTCGACTGAAATGGGCCGTTATTTCAACGACACTGATTTTTCCCTCCCCCTGTTCCTATGTGCTGTGCGGAGTCAGTGCGATGTGTTTATGTGGGGTGTTGCCAAATCTAGATAAGATGTATGTTATTGAATGAGGCGGGTCTACAACTATTAAAGACCCTGGAACATTCCCCGCCACACGTGGACCAATAGCCATTCAAACTAAGCGCTGCCCGGTCTTTTGAGGACGTCCCGGCACCTTTAATACTGCCGCGAATATGGGCCTTGGTTTATTGCAGGAAAAAAAAGAACATCGTACACCTGATCCAGATAACATTTACCTATTAAAACCCCCCTTTTTATATCCAGCTTGGCTGTATCGCTAAGTTGGTCTTGTTTCTGACAGGGTTGTCTTCTGACATGGGTATGTTGAAAGCCCTGTGCACCATTGAATCGAACCCTGCTAATTTGAGGCTAGTATCCTTCGATGTAACTAACATGTACACCAATATTCCTATTGTTGAAGCAATCAACACTATCGAAAACAACTTAAAATCCAACAATTCGGCAAAAGAAACTGAAGAGATTGTGAGATTACTGAGGGTCATTCTCAGCCAAAACGTGTTTCAATTCGACAATAAAATGTACACACAGAGAAAGGCCTAGCGATGGGATCACCACTAAGCGGGTTAATCGCTGACATCTTCATTAATGCACTAGAAATGCGTTCTTAGAAAAGACTTCAACAAAGGGAATAGTAATATGGAAAAGATATGTAGATGATGTAATTTGCATGTACGAAGCGAAGAAACAATTCTCCAATCCATTAATAGCCTACACCACTCAATCAAATTCACTAAGGAATCCGAAACAGACCGAAAAATAAATTATCTCGACAGAACTATTGAACGTAAAGACAACGAGCTTTCATATTCCATATTCCGGAAAGCCACACAAACCTCGCATGCAATCGGCAATCAGTCTAATCACCCCAGTATGCACAAATTAACGGGGTTCAATCCAATGGTGCACAGGGCTTTAAACATACCCGTGTCAAAAGACAACTATAATAAGGAAATAAGAACTATTAAGCAAATAGCAAAGGAAAACAATTTCCCGCCAAACAAAATAAAACAAATTATAAAAATAAAGATGAAATGATTCCCAAACCGGACAGTAATGAGAAAAAAAATGTGCGTTTCAACTATGTGAATGTGAATACATATAAAATCACTAATCTATTCAAAAAGCAAGGCATAAAACTAGCATTCACAACGAAAAACACAACCGGTAGGCACCTACAAAATAGTAATCTAAATAAACATGACTCGTATTCAAAGTCAGGGGTATATTCTATAACATGCCAAGACACTGGTTGTCAAGCTAATTACATCGGACAGAGTGGAAGACGAGTTGACACACGTTATAATGTACATCGGAATGCGAGAAGATTGGGAACACATTCAGCCGTATGTGAACATATGTGTGACGCGGGGCACAGCTTGACTAACATCGAGACGGACCTAAAAGTAATTCATCACGAATCGAAAGGCAGAGCTCTTGACATAAAGGAAGCAATCGAGATACACCTAGCCAAACGAAACAATCCCAACAATCTAAATGAACACACGTTTATGGAGAGCTCACCTCTCTTCACTCTACTAAAAAACACACCCTGTCGGAAACAAGACACAACTTAGCGATACAGCCAAGCTAGATAAAAACGGGGGGGGGGGGGGGGAAGAATTAGGGGGTTTTAACAGGTAAATACTATCTGGATCAGGTGTACGATGTACTTTTTTTCTCTTTTTTCTCTGCAATAAACCAAGGCCCGTATTCGTGGCAGTATTAAAGGTGCCGGGACATCCTCAAAAGACTGGGCAGCGCTTAGTTTGAATGGCTATTAGTCCACGCGTGGCGGGGAATGTTCCACGGTCTTTAATAGTTGTAGACCCACCTCATTCAATAACATACATCTTATCTAAATTTGGCAACACCCCACATAAACACATCGCACTGACTCCGCACATCACATAGGAACAGGGGGGAGAAAGGGAAAAACCAGTGTCGTTGAGATAACAGCCCATTTCTGTCGACCACACCTGGAGTGAGAGTGAACACGAAACTGCTCGTAGCCCCAGTGAGGAAGACAACCAGATAAGTAGTAGCCTGTAATATTACAGTTTAACCATAGTTGATTTTTTACAACCATACCTATTGAAAATCCACAGCCTGCTTTCAGTCTCCGACCGGGTCAAGAATGGAATGAGTGAAGCCCCCATCTAGCGGCGAGGATATGAACTGTGCCGGCTGCCGAGGCCTGGCTCACTCCTCTGGGGCAATGATTAAATGAATGACAGATGATATGAAATTATAGTGGAGAGTGTTGCTGGAATGAGATTTTTGACAGGGAAAACCGGAGTACCCGGAGAAAAACCTGTCTGCCTCCGTTTTGTCCAGCACAGATCTCACATGGAGTGACCGGGATTTGAACCACGGACCCAGCGGTGAGAGGGCGGCATGCTGCCGCCTAAGCCACGGAGGCTTCTACAACCATACCTATTATCACTCCAAATATACAAACTCCGGATATCTATCATCATTTAGCATTTCACCCAACATCATATAATAAATCTTTATTGCAGCCAAATAGCCAAGATGAAATTGAAATTTTACATGTTAGCATATTCAGATATTGACCTTGTTCTTCTTTTGTGCATAGTTCGATGTGATAGCGATCACATGCCGTTTCACACAGCCTACATTCACAGTCTATATTTGGTTCGTGGAAGATTGTATTCTTGCATATCAGGTGGTGGAATCCATGGACTGCCAACCTAGTGATGACGTGTCATATATACTGCATTTAGCATACACTGACAGTTGCATTACCAATACTGCAACTAAATAATTGTACATATTGTAAATATTTCCACCTGTATTTTCAAACATAGATTTTATAGCCTAAGTGTATTGGATCTGATGATGATCGCTTGACGATCGAAAATTGTCATCCTAGTGTATTTATTAATCTCATGTAATTTATTTCAGGATAGGGCATAACCCAGCTCTTTTGGGTACATTCGTGTTGACCGACTGAAAAGCACTAAACTCTTGTTTACTAAGGCAACACTGAAAAAATGGCTTCAAACACAATGGATGACAAGTTTTGTGAACAACATCAGATCCTGCTTACATAGGCTTAATTTAGGTTGGTTGGTTCATTAGTTTAGGGGCTGCGACAACGCGGTCATGTAGCCCCGTGTACTTTGGGTGTGTGTAGAATTTGTCTGATAACCGGTGTTAATTGTGATGACTGTATTAGTGTGTGTATCTGGTTTTTTTTTAAATTCAAGTAGGGACTGCAACTTTGAATTTTCAAATAGTTCCTACTTTTGCCGCCAAACGCCACCGTCAACGACTACTAGGCCTAGTTCAGAACTAGCTACTAGACGCCACCGCAGTCGGCTCTTGGCAACGAACGTAGCAACCTAAGAGCGTTGTTTACATTCTTAACCTATCCAATTTAGTTTCACACAGGTGTAATTAGTGGAAAGATCTTTAACATGCCATAAATCTATGACATGTGACCGCCGGCTTTACTTCCCCTCCGAAGGAAGGCATACTGAGGGATTTTTAACGCTCTTAAAAAATCCGACGGCTTCGGCCGGGTTTGAACCCGCTATCTTGGGCATAGAAGCTCAGCATGCTACCAACTACGCCACCGAAGCCGCTAGGCTTAATTTAGGTTCGGCGGATATGCATATAGCATTTCTGAACTGTTAAGTTAGTAACTGTTACTATTCAAATTTCTTATTAACAAAATGAGCTTTTGTAATTGGTTAGGTTAATAACTGAGTTGATAATGTGGTTGTGTCGACTTGATTCCTGGAAGTTCCTGTACTGATGTTCACTTCACTCCCCACTGTGGAGGGCACATTCGTGTTGATCTCTACTCAGGGCTTCCAGCGACTCACTTTACTCACTATTATTCACTATTTTCAAAGGAGCCTCACTTTTCTCACTATTTCATAAAATTACTCACTATTCTCACTTTTTTTTTCAAAACTGGTCACATTCTGCATTAAAAATGGTCTCACGCACAATCAGATTGTTAGAAATTACCCAAAATATACCCATGAATGGGTAGTTCATTTTTCTGCCACCACTGCCGGCAGCGAGCCAGGCGGCCAGAAAGCATGAAAAGCTTCCGTGGTGCAATACCACAGCCGGTGCAATGCAGCGATCGACGAAAAAATCACAAACAGTACTCGGATATTATTAACATAGGCGCAATTCGGTTGACATTTGGGGGGGGGGGGGGGGGGGGCTAATTTGTTTTTCAGATATACATTCTTAAAAATTTTGTCTACTTAATACAGTTTTGTCACAATTTTGGGGGGTTATGGTTTGTTTTGGGGAGCTTAGCCACCCAAGGAACCCCCCCATAATTTTGCCTACAGATATCAACAAAAGTTATAAATGTGAATAATGCTATGAATTTACTCACTATTTACTCACTTTTTCAAACAAAAACTCACCCTTTTCTTCCCCTTTTTTGAAATAAAACCACTCACTATTTCACTATTTTTGGACGAGTGAGTGGATGGAAGCCCTGTCTCTACTAATAGAGATACATAACTGTCTGTATGCCGGACCCGTATAGAATTTGGCAGTCTGCGGATGATATATGCTCTGGAGGAATAGAGGATATCTGTTCGAGAATTATGCAGTTCTGGAAAGAGAAGCAGGGCCCGGATGTTGATGACATGTCAACTTTTTACTGAGCTGTCTAAAACAATGCTGAAGTACATAGAAACTCCGGACAGGCCACCCCGTCTTCAAGTATGTCATTTTTATTTTGCATCTTTTTGCATTTTTTGCTATTTTTCCATTTTAAGAGCATTTTTCTTAAGTTTGGTAGATTTTTTTGGTCATATTTTAGAGAAATTGGCCTTTAAAGTTTTTTTTTTTTAATTTAGTCACGTCACAGCTTTATATGAGGGAGTTACGTATCTCAGAGTTAACAAGAAGCTAGTAGCTAATACAAGATAATTTAAAAAAGTCCTCTCGGCACGCCGGAAGGCGGAGGTAGATTTCACCGGACAAACTTGGGGATAGGCAAAAATAGGCAGAATATGCAGGTTTTCGTAGAAGGATCAGACCTCATTTATTGCGAGAAGGTATTTTATAATTGGAGCTTAATTAACTTTGTTTTTCGTCAATTTATGCTTATTTTAAACATTTTATTGTCTTATGGGAACAGTAACCTTCTTGTCATTTGGGGTCCATTTTTATACTTGTGGTCACACTGTCCTTATGCAAGGTTTCGACACTGATGTGTAACTATGTAACGGTTAGTTACTTCTTCACGCAAAATTATATCTCCCGCAGAGATTTTGGTTGGTTTCTCAGTTTAGGGGCTGCGACAACGCGGTCATGTAACCCCGTGTACTTAGGGATGGCTGTATTAGTCTGTAATTCAGGTAAGGACTGCAGAGGTCAATTTCAAGCAGTAGTTCCTAATGTTCCTACCAGGTACTACCATCAACGACACCTACCTGTGAACTTGGCTACTAGATGCCACCGCAACCAGCAACTCGCAACGAACGTTGGAACTTCCCCTCCAAAGGAAAGCATACTGAGGGATTTTTAGCGCTCTTAGAAAATCCGACGACTTTGGCCGGCTTTGAACTCGCGACCTTGGGCATAGACATTCAGCATGCTTGCTACCAGTTACGTCACCGATGCCGCTTTACACTTAGTCAGATGGAATTCTGAATCTGATCTCGTGCAAGTGCGTTATCTTGGCAACGTCTGATGGCTCATCCCTCATCAATTTAGTAGTGTTGCCATGGCAACCACTGATAGCTCTTGGCATTTTCTTATAATTCCGAAATCACTTTTCTCATCCCTTGGCATAATGGTGGGTCATATCAAAAATTCCTTCAGACAAAATTTTAGGTAATTATTAGGGGAATATTGTCCATTTTGTACGGTTTTGATATTGTGCCTATTAAGAGAGATATGATTAATGTTTCCCGAAAAACCCACTTTTTCCAACCCCTTTGGTCAATGGTTGGTGCTATAAAAAAAACTCTTCAAACATAAATTTTTGGGCTTTATCCGACACATAGTATGAACGTTGAACGGATTCGATATTTCACATATTAAGAGAGTTATAGCAATATTTCACATTTTCGAAAAAAGCCCCCCAGTTTCACCCCCTTCGACCGATTTAGCCCAGTAACGAACTCGACCGAGATTTTATAGGTAGGCCTATACATATTCGCTAAAAAATTAAAAGTGATTGGTGCAAAATTACGGCAGTTATCGTGTCCACAAGAAACTGATATGCATATATATATACACATATACATACATAAATTATATATAAACTTTTGAACTGACGGTGGTTTTGGGGTCTGGGGGGTGTGAAGCGCGAAGATATGTCGAAATTTTCCGGAAGTCGAAACATGGTACCCATTGCAATAGTTAGTTTTCTAATGAAATCTACCTCTGGTTGGTTCCTCAGTTTAGGGGCTGCGACAACGCGGTCATCTAACCCCGTGTACTTTGGGTGAGTGTAGAATCTGTCTGATAAACGGTGTGAATTGTAATGGCTGTAGTAGTCTTAATTCAGGTAAGGACTGCAGAGGTCAATTTCAAGCAGTAGTTCCTAATGTTCCTACCAGGTACTACCGTCAATGACACCTACCTGTGAACTTGGCTACTAGATGCCACCGCAACTCGCAACGAACGTTGGAACTTCCCCTCCAAAGGAAAGCATACTGAGGGATTTTTAGCGCTCTTAGAAAATCCGACGACTTTGGCCGGCTTTGAACTCGCGACCTTGGGCATAGACATTCAGCATGCTTGCTACCAGTTACGTCACCGATGCCGCTTCACACTTAGTCAGATGGAATTCTGAATCTGATCTCGTGCAAGTGCGTTATCTTGGCAACGTCTGATGGCTCATCCCTCATCAATTTAGTAGTGTTGCCATGGCAACCACTGATAGCTCTTGGCATTTTCTTATAATTCCGAAATCATTTTTCTCATCCCTTGGCATAATGGTGGGTCATATCAAAAATTCCTTCAGACAAAATTTTAGGTAATTATTAGGGGAATATTGTCCATCTTGTACGGTTTTGATATTGTGCCTATTAAGAGAGATATGATTAATGTTTCCCGAAAAACCCACTTTTTCCCCACCCCTTTGGTCAATGGTTGGTGATATAAAAAAACTCTTCAAACATAAATTTTTAGGCTTTATCCGACACATAGTATGAACGTTGAACGGATTCGATATTTCACATATTAAGAGAGTTATAGCAATATTTCACTTTTTCGAAAAAAGCCCCCCATTTTCACCCCCTTCTACCGATTTAGCCCAGTAACGAACTCGACCGAGATTTTACAGGTATACATATTCGCTAAAAAATTCAAAGTGATTGGTGCAAAATTACGGCAGTTATCGTGTCCACAAGAAACTGATATACAGGGTGCTTCGAAAAAATGTATACACACTTTAAACTATCGTAGTTTTCCCGCTCTACAAGGCTAATGATATATTTCTTCGCCAGGTGGCAGCATAATCATCCCTCTATGTTATATTGTCGGTTGGAATTTGTATTATCAGCATGGCGGACGTACGTTTGAGTTTTGAAGAACGTAAGCAGGTTATTAAGTGGTACTGGAAGTTTGAGAATGTAAATGAAGTTCAAAGACAGTGGAGAAGGGAGTATGATACAGAACCACCTTCAAGATTAACAATTACACGCATACGAGACAAATTCGAAGTTCATGGAACAGTGTGTGATGTGCATAAAGGACATTCAGGTCGACCTAGAACAGCTACAAGTGATGAGTCATCAACGGCAGTCTTGGAACTGTTTCAACGCTCTCCTAACAAATCTTCAAGGCAAGGGGCACGTGAAAGTGATGTAAGTGCTAGCAGCGTGCTACGCATTCTGAAGAGAGGCAAGTATCGTGTTTACATTCCAAGGCTGGTGCAACAGCTAAGTGATGACGATCCAGATCGAAGGTTGCAATTTTGTGAATGGGTTCAGGAGATAGTGATACGTGAACCGGGATTTATGGGTAGCATCATTTGGTCGGATGAAGCCCAATTCAAACTTAATGGAACTGTCAATAGGCACAATTGTGTTTACTGGGGTGAAGAAAATCCTCACATTACAATTGAAAAAGCTGTAAATTTGCCTGGTGTAAATGTGTGGTGCGGTTTGTCTTCAAGGGGACTCATTGGACCTTTTCGATTTGAAGGCACTGTAACTGGTATAACTTACCTAACAATGCTTGCTGATTCCATATTTCCTGCCATTCGTGCATTATATGGTAATGATAATTTTTATTTTCAACAAGATGGTGCCCCGCCGCACTATCACAGGGACGTACGAGCTTACCTGGATCAAAATTTGCCGGGCCAGTGGATAGGACGCAGGGGGCCAATCGAGTTTCCAGCACGCTCTCCAGACCTTACACCACTGGATTTCTTCTTATGGGGCACAGTAAAAGATGAGGTGTACAAACGTAAACCACGCAACCTAGGCATTCTTTGGAATGAGATTCAAGCCGTGTGTAGAGAAATCTCATTGGACGTTTTGATACGATGTACAGAATCAGTGGTGACTCGTACTCAGAATTGTATTGATGCTGCAGGTCGCCAATTTGAACAGTATTAACATTTATTATTTATGTTTCATTTACATTGGACTTTCAGCTTTCTAATTTCCTGAAATTTAACTTTGTAGAACGGTAAATACATTTTCTATGGAAGTTCAAAGTGTGTATACATTTTTTTGAAGCACCCTGTATATATACATATACATACATAAATTATATATAAACTTTTGAACTGACGGTGGTTTTGGTGTCTGGGGTATGTGAAACGCGAAGATATGTAGAAATTTTCCGGAAGTCGAAACATGGTACCCATTGCAATGTTTAGCTTTCTAATGAAATCTACCTCTGGTTGGTTCCTCAGTTTAGGGGCTGCGACAACGCGGTCATCTAACCCCGTGTACTTTGGGTGAGTGTAGAATCTGTCTGATAAACGGTGTGAATTGTAATGGCTGTATTAGTCTGTAATTCAGGTAAGGACTGCAGACGGTCAATTTCAAGCAGTAGTTCCTAATGTTGCTACCAGGTACTACCGTCAATGACACCTAGCTGTGAACTTGGCTACTAGATGCCACCCCAACCAGCAACTCGTAACGAACGTTGGAACTTCCCCTCCAAAGGAAAGCATACTGAGGGATTTTAGCGCTCTTAGAAAATCCGACGACTTCGGTCGGCTTTGAAACCGCGACCTTGGGCATAGACATTCTGCATGCTACCGGTTACGTCACCGAAACCGCTTCCCACTTATTCAGATGTCAAAGTCAACCCCTGGCACCATCCAGCCCATGACGGGCTAAGGCCGACCAAGCGACCGCTGCCCAGCCATTTGGCCTGCAGATATTGTGGTGACGCGTGATCAGCGCGTCGGGTCCCCTCAGCCGTTAATCTTGGTATTCGTGATCGGGGTGCTGTCTCACTGTCAGACAGCTACTCAATTGTCCTCACGAGGCTGAGTGCATCCCGTTCCAACCCTCACGTCAGTTTTAAAATCCCTGACGGAGCCGGGGATCGAACCCGGGGCCTCCGGGTGAGAGGCAGGCGCGCTACCCCAACACCACGGGGCCGGCTTAGTCAGATGGAAATACTGAATCTGATCTCGTGCAAGTGCGTTGTCATGGCAACGGCTCATCCCTCATCAATTTAAAAGCGTTGTTATGGTAACCTCTGATGGCACTTGGCATTTTTTAAAATTCCGAAATCATTTTTCTCATCCCTTGGCGTAATGGTGGGTCATATCAAAAATTCTTTCAGACAAAAGTTTTAGGTAATTATTAGGGGAATATTTTCCATTTTGTACGGTTTTGATATTGTGCCTATTAAGAGAGATATGATTAATGTTTTCCGAAAAACCCACTTTTTTCCACCCCCTTGGTCAATGGTTGGTGCTATCAAAAAACTTATTTGACATAAATTTTTGGCACTTATCTGACACATATTATGAACTTTGAATGGATTCGATATTTCACGTATTAAGAGAGTTATAGCGAAATTTCACTTTTCCGAAAAAAGCCCCCCCATTTTCACCCCCTTCGACTGATTTTGCCCATTAACGAACTCGACCGAGATTTTATAGGGATACATGTTATGTAAAAAATTCAAAGTGATTGGTGCAAAATTACGGCAGTTATTGTGTCCACAAGAAACTGATATATATATATATATATATAGATACATATATACATAAATTATATATAAACTTTTGAACTGACGGTGGTTTTGGGGTCTGGGGGATGTGAAACGCGAAGATATGTCGAAATTTTCCGGAAGTCGAAACATGGGACCCATTGCAATAGTTAGCTTTCTAATGAAATCTACCTAATATTGCAGTATTGCTATTAGTGGAAAAATACATATCTTCGATGCAGAAGAATGGTACCGTAGGTATACAGATGCTCTTGTTTTCGTCGCAAACCAGTTACCTGTTACCTGCTCTCTTGACCAAGGTCAGCTGTGGCGGGGTAGAAAGAGGAAGGGGTGTATATTCTTGTCTCAGTTCCGCATAGTATACTGCGAGATATATCGTTCATTGCCGCAAGGAAGTTGCAGTGGTTGGGACATGTACAGCAAATGGATGACCAGAGAGTACCAAAGATAGGGGCCGAAAACCCAGATGTTAGGCCCCTTAAAACAACAATATCATCATCAACAGTACCAAAGAAGTTGTTAGGTACAAACCAGAGGGCAGTTGGTCAGTGAGACGACCAAGATTAAGGTAGCAGGATGATGTAGATTTACTTTCACAAAACTTCAAAAAGAAGTTTGAAAGAAAGGCCTGGCTAACTCAAACATTTTACCCGTTTTTCGCCCCAGTGTACCATTGGACTCATCAGTTGGTATGGTACACCTCACCAAGACGCATGGTTAGTACATACAGAGAAGGCCACTGCAAGGCTCAATGATGCCACAAGCAGTGCCAATGTACTATGAGAGACAAGCTCCTTTTTTTTTTTTTTCAAAAAGAAAACCTTACCGTGGCAATCCAAGATGGAAGTAACTGCTTCCGAAGGATACAGGACGTTTATTTTCCGAATGAGCTAATTGTACTCGTGGCCTTGCAGTGGCCTTCTCTGTATGTACTAACTATGCGTCTTGGTGCGGTTTACCATACCAACTGATGAGTCCAATGGTACACTGAGGCGAAATGCTGGTAAAATGTTTGAGTTAGCTGGGCCATTTTTTCAAACTTTTTTTTAAAGTTTTGTCTCAGTTCCGCATAGTATACGGCAAGATATATCGTTCATTGCCGCTTTCAAAATGCCTAAAATAAAACAGTGTGTGTCAGTGCATTTACAACAACTAGTATCTGAACTTGGTGAAACTTTGGAAAATAAACATCCTGTATCCATCAGGAACAGTAACTTTCATCTTGGATGGTGTAGGGGCGGACTTGAGAAGATTAGGTGCGCGGAGTTGGAAAAGGCTGGCGAAATCAAGAAACAACTGGAGGAGACAGGTGGTCGACAACGCCCGGGCCCTACATGGGCTGTAGCACCAGATAAGTAAGTAGGACAGATTTTGTTTTGTTTATATGTTTACTAGTTGTGCCATATCCCTTGCTGCTGGGCTTATACTGTAGGGTACAAAGGACACACATGATTTACTAATCTCAATGGTAGAAGAGAAGCATTTGTGGCTGGACCATTGGATTCTGTGACTTCATATTCCCTGTTTGAAATGGAGAGGATTCTTGTCTGTTGGGAGGAGTGTTTTATTAAGTATATAAATGCATGTACGAGGGCCATTCCAAAACTAAGGTCCGGTAAAAAAAACCATCCAAAATAAAACTTGTTTCCAAAACAATTGTTTTATTGACATTCCTTACGTCTTTCTCTATTTTTCTACATAATTTCCATACTTATTTACACATTTGTCACATCGTTCCACAAGCTTTTGAATGCCTAAGTTGTACAACTCGGCCGCCTGCAAAGCTAACCAGTCTTTAACAGCTTCTTTCACTTCATCATCTGTGTCAAAGTGCTTGCCGCCAAGAAACTCCTTTAGGTAGCGGAACAGGTGGAAATCACTTGGCGCCAAGTCAGGACTGTACGGTGGGTAGTTCATCTGTTCCCATCCAAATTTCTTGATTAGAGTTTGCGTGTCATTCGCAGTATGGAGTCTGGCATTGTCATGCAACAACAACAACACTCCAGACGACAATTTTTGAAAATGCAAATGTTCAGACACAATTCTGTACAAAGTTGTTCTACTGTCCTTACTTCACAATCGGCGGGCTGATTAATTGTCTTCAACATTGTGAACTGACACTATCAACAGCACACAGCAACAGTCAGCACGCTACTGGCGGGTTTTGCCGCGCAAGGCACGCCAGGAGTCGGCGCACATGCGTGTCTTGCCCTTGGCGCCGCTTTCAAATATTTACGGCTAATCTGACCTTACTTTTGGAATAGCCCTCGTATTTATTTCAGGAGGAAATTAATTGCTACTCCCCACCCAATCTACAGTAACTCGTGTTGACCTACTGAAAAGCTCCTATTAATATATTGAGCCCGAATGAGCTCATGGCTTGGTGATATTTAATGGAAATAATAAGGAACATGTCATGCCATTGCAACCGAACGCGCCCTGTAGCAGCGCAAAGCATGCAGGAAATATGGGAGAAGTTTTGACTTTGGACACTCACCTGTATAAATAATTCTGAGCACCAACTAACACATTTTTGCAACTTAAAAGTCTCAGAACATTCCATTATGTAGATCTGCTTAAAGGAAACATCGAGATGTTTACCGATTTCTTAATGTGAAGTAAAAGGTATTAACACCGCAGATTGGCGGCGGGAAATGGACCGTCAACGACTCCACTTTTGACCTGCACGAGGCAGAGACTCGGTAGCACTACGTCTTTTTCCAGTTCCGCAGCCGACCAAGGCTGATGTGATTATTCTGTTGTACAGCCGTCCATGGTAGACATGCTTGTGAATTGTCCGTCCTGTGAGACGATGAAAGTCTTAGAAGTCCACCCAGTGGTGAAGAATATTTTATTAAGTGCTTCCGACAAGTGAACAGTATTTTTGAGCATAAATTTGTGCAGTTCTTCGCTACGACTTCCTATGAAAGCCAGGTAACATTTCGTCCACGAGGCGATAACCATAATTTGTCACACACAAGGTGTACTGATAATATCTGTGAACATCTATAACAAACCGCAGTGTTAATGCGAATCAATTATCTGAATTGTAATCAGTGACAAATGATATACATGCACGTGCCAGACGCGCGATTTTTCATGCATTTTTGGTGATTATTCTTACATTTGTAACACCATATTTCAAATCTGTGATAGCCGACATTGAGTGTCGAGTAGATTCAGTGAAGCAGACAGTGCAAAGGCCAATTTATTGAGAGTTGGCAAATAAAGCCAGTGTTTTATCATTCAAAACTGTGCTAAGATTAAATTCTGTGGAAATCACGTGTGAGATCAGTGAAATGTATTACCAAGTTGACAACGCGTACACCATGCTCTCTCTGCTGACCAAACTCAGTAGTATGGAGTGAGCACCTATAATGTGAGAAATATTCTACGAGGAGATGACTACACCATGGCAGGAGGATTATTCATCTATTCTCTGGGAATGGGAACCCAGGAGACCTTCAACCCAACATTTGTTCATGAGATCGAGATCTTTGCTCGACAAGCCACGTGTAAGAAGAGGAAATGGGATGGTATAAGCTTGATGCCCAAGCTATTACATGGAACCTTGACCAACCATCCTAGTCTCTGTTATACCATGATATGTGTGGATATGCCATAATGGTGAATACTATGTGAGTTTGTACTTTATCTCATTGTTCGGGTTGAGCTGTGGTGGAGTAATAATGTAGAGTAGTTTAACCGAACTCGTGACATCCAGTCAGGTAGGGCTGTAGATAGTATAATCTATTTCTATTTCAGAAGTTAGACACCTATGTTGGTGCGTGGTGATGGTGATCACAGGACGTTATGTCCTAATTACAGGGATAGGAAGGACCACAAGTTATTTGAACTTGCTCTGGCCAGCCCTTAACACAGGCCAGATTAGACTTTGAGTGATGGACAGCCACCCTTTTGTCACTCATTTATTTTGTGAACCCCTGTCAGTGATTCTCCAATTCACGCCCCTGTACAATTTATTTTTTTGGCTTTATCATGGGCCGTATCAGTTCATGACCGACAGAAGTCATGCCTTTTGTACAAGATTCATTTATGCTTTATTGTGTGGTTTGAAGCCACATCAGTTCAAGCTTGAACTTATTTGGGAACTTCAATAACGATGCAAAGCCAAGCATCGAACCCCAGATTGTCCCGTATCATTTTAGCCATCCTGGTAGTTAGTTGGATTGTCACCTGTTAAACTGTTTTGTTTGTGTCAAGTGTTGAGACACGTTAAAGTTATCTGAATGCCCAAATGTATATATTGTAGGAGTGGAGTATCTTCCACGAATTCCCAAAATGGCGCTCAACGTGGGGAAATTTAAATGAGCTGGTGTTATGAGCCCGTCAGATGAGTTGTTTGGGTTGCCTTTAACCGAGATGACTCCCAAGGCGACTCACCGTCAGGACACATAAGCCAAAAAAAGGACTGGATGTACTTCCTATAGGTCAATGCGCACAAAGACGCAGCATCCCGGGGCGATCGGGCAGACACGGAGAATACGGTGAAAGGACCCAAGAAGTACACCGCAGAAACACTTAGATTATAAAATAACAACATCCAGACTTATGTAAACTCAGGTAAAATTTATTGAAGAATTATCAAACACCTAGCCTAGTTCGGAGGGGTTATTTCGGGCTAATCCCGCAAGCTAAATTTTAAAAAATATCAAAGTATTGAAAATCCTAAACTGATTGTAAGTGGAGAAACCCCCGCGAAAGATCTAATTACAAGAAAAGCAAAAGCGGCAAGCTAGGGCAGTGGCACGTTAAGTACACCCTACACTGATGAAACGGGTTACTTGTGACAGAAGTTAAATTAACAGCAATAATCAATAAAGAATTTATGATGGTACCACTCCCTTATTTATTTTTAAATAAGTTAAAATCTAGCTAAATCCTGACAATTACAACAAAGTATACGGTGACTTACTACCGTAGCAAACAATTAAAGAAAAAGCTATGTGACATCCAGTTGAAAAAAATCAAAAACACTCTTACTAACTAAGGGGTACATCAGGTAAACATACACATTCACTTAAATAAATCAATAAATAAAACACAGCGTTTAAAAAACTTCTTATTCAACAGCCTGCGTACTCGCAAAAACACTCTTTGCATTCTTGGGTCATCTAGTGTTTGATTAGGTCGGCAAATGCAGGATCAACATCATGACTTACATTACACCAGGGTCGAGTGCCACTAGTTGAGAACTAATGGTCCGCAGTGACTCTGTCGTCTCAAGAATGTGTAAAGAAAAGTCTACATGTCATTTCCCGGTGGAAATGTGATCAATCCAAAGAGTAGGCCAGTTCGCATAAAATTGCAAGTCACTGAAATCTTACTATCATTATGGTCGTCTTAATTAACATAATTAGTTCTTGATTATAAGAAGCATTATTATTATTGTCGTAGGTTTAATAGAATACTGGCTTATTCTCAATGGACACCTAAACTTAACTAAAGTGAAGTCTACAAAGATCATCACCTAACATCAACATCGGCTCATACCTGGCCGGCACAATAACAACACGAGTTACTAGACTCGGTTTTCACAATAACACTGAAGGGGCCTGAAGCTCAACTAAACAGTCCTTCGGGTAAAATCCTGGAAAAATGGTCGCAGATTAAATCTGTACGACAGAGCGGCAAAAGCGCTCTACAAACGTAGAAGCTTACAAAAATAGTGTCACAAAAATACCTAATATTACAGACAATAGCTTCTCATCTCATAATAGCATACTCCTAGTGCTCAACAATGCGCTTTCTAAAGCGTTAAAAAGTTACATTTCACGTCCAGTGACGTAATCAAACAGGTGATTGCATTAAATACTTCACATACCTTGGTCTGGGGATCGATCAATACATTCCACACACAAAATGTGTACGTGCGCATGCGCGCACAATCTATCAGTCAATCAGTTGGTCTCGCATCGAGTGCGCGGATCCAAATATGGTTCACATTCAACCTTGGCGTGTCACAGCACGCTATAACCTTATCGCGTCTGTCGATTCTACACTCCACAGGAGAAGTCTTTAGTGGATAACGCTGGTTTCTAAAATATACAAGGTAGCAACCAATGGTGCGTGGCTAAGTTACCACGTGAAAATATCATATAAAGTTATAGGCAATGTTAAAAAATTGCAAAGATCATATCTTACAGATATTCCACTCGGAATAGTTGGCTTTTGGGAATTCGTGGAAGATACTCCACTCCTACAATATATACATTTGGGCATTCAGATAACTTTAACGTGTCTCAACACTTGACACAAACAAAATAGTTTAACAGGCGACAATCCAACTAACTGCCAGGATGTCTAAAATGATACGGAACAATCTGGGGTTCGATGCTTGGCTTTGCATCGTTATTGAAGTTCCCAAATAAGTTCAAACTTGAACTGATGTGGCTTCAAAGCACACAATAAAGCATAAATTAATCTTGTACAAAAGGCATGACTTCTGTCGGTCATGAACTGATACGGCCCATGATAAAGCCAAAAAAATAAATTGTACAGGGCCGTGAATTGGAGAATCGCTGACAGAGGTTCACAAAATAAATGAGTGACAAAGAGGTGGCTGTCCATCACTCAAAGTCTAATCTGGCCCATGTTAAGGGCTGGCCAGAGCAAGTTCAAATAACTTGTGGTCCTTCCTATCTCTGTAATTAGGACATAACGTCCTGCGATCACCATCACAACGCACCAACATAGGTGTTTAACTTCTGAAATAGAAATAGATTATACTATCTACAGCCCTACCTGACTGGATGTCACGAGTTCGGTTAAACTACTCTACATTATTACTCCACCACAGCTCAACCCGAACAATGAGATAAAGTACAAACTCACATAGTATTCACCATTATGGCATATCCACACATATCATGGTATAACAGAGACTTGGATGGTTGGTCAAGGTTCCATGTAATAGCTTGGGCATCAAGCTTATACCATCCCATTTCCTCTTCTTACACGTGGCTTGTCGAGCAAAGATCTCGATCTCATGAACAAATGTTGGGTTGAAGGTCTCCTGGGTTCCCATTCCCAGAGAATAGATGAATAATCCTCCTGCCATGGTGTAGTCATCTCCTCGTAGAATATTTCTCACATTATAGGTGCTCACTCCATACTACTGAGTATGGTCAGCAGAGAGAGCATGGTGTACGCGTGGTCAACTTGGTAATACATTTCACTGATCTCACACGTGATTTCCACAGAATTTAATCTTAGCACAGTTTTGAATGATAAAACACTGGCTTTATTTGCAAACTCTCAATAAATTGGCCTTTGCACTGTCTGCTTCACTGAATCTACTCGACACTCAATGTCGGCTATCACAGATTTGAAATATGGTGTTACAAATGTAAGAATAATCACCAAAAATGCATGAAAAATCGCGCGTCTGGCACGTGCATGTATATCATTTGTCACTGATTACAATTCAGATAATTGATTCGCATTAACACTGCGGTTTGTTACAGATGTTCACAGATATTATCAGTACACCTTGTGTGTGACAAATTATGGTTATCGCCTCGTGGACGAAATGTTACCTGGCTCTCATAGGAAGTTGTAGCGAAGCACTGCACAAATTTATGCTCAAAAATACTGTTCACTTGTCGGAAGCACTTAATAAAATATTCTTCACCACTAGGTGGACTTCTAAGACTTTCATCGCCTCACAGGACGGACAATTCACAAGCATGTCTACCATGGACGGCTGTACAACAGAATAATCACGTCAGCCTTGGTCGGCTGCGGAACAGGAAAAAGACGCAGTGCTACCGAGTCTCTGCCTCGTGCAGGTCAAAAGTGGAGTCGTTGACGGTCCATTTCCCGCCGACAATCTGCGGTGTTAATACCTTTTAATTCACATTAAAAAATCGGTAAACATCTCAATGTTTCCTTTAAGCAGATCTGCATAATGGAATGTTCTGAGACTTTTAAGTTGCAAAAATGTGTTAGTTGGTGCTCAGAATTATTTATACAGGTGAGTGTCCAAAGTCAAAACATCTCCCATATTTCCTGCATGCTTTGCCCTGCTACAGGGCGCGTTATGTTGCAATGGCATGACATGTTCCTTATTATTCCCATTAAATATCACCAAGCCATGAGCTCACTCGGGCTCAATATAGGCAATACTGAAAAATGAATGCTTCTAATACCCAATAATTTCATTTACCGATACTACCATTCTTGATCAGTGGCATACTTAGGATTTCTTTCTCGGGGGTTTTCTTTCACAGTTGTGTCTATTAAAATTATTATTTAGATTAATATTTATATAAAATCAATAATTAAGTAAACATTCTCTTTGAAATTTATTTTAATTTTATTTTCCAGCACAATGAATTAAATTGCAAATAGGCCCACTATTGAAAATATACATCGATTCCCGGTCACTGCATGTGAGATTTTCGATGTGAAATGCCATGTCCTGTGGTTCGGATTCCACGTAAAACGGAGGTCCCGTGGCTTATGATCGCGAGATTAACGGTCACGTTAAACTACAAGCTTCCTTCCTTTGCTTGAAAATATACATTAATTATTTTTTTAAATATGGAAAACAGTAATTAATTAAACAGAAAAGATGCATTGGTGTCAACATAGCCATGCTTATAATATTATATTATGAGGTGACCACGGAAATGATAAAAGCAGCGGGACCAATAGGGATACAGTGGCTATATAGGCTATTTAGAATAATTTGGAAGAAGAAAGAAATTGTCCCGATTTTTAAGAAAGGCGACAAAAAGGAATGTAATAACTACAGAGGGATCACTCTTATTGCTCATGTAGCTAAGATCTTTGAGAGAGTATTGGAAGGCAGACTGAGGAGGAAGATAGAAGGAGAGTTGGAAGAAGAACAGTATGGTTTTAGGAAAGACAGATCAACATTTGACCTAATCTTTACATTAAGGCAAATGATGGAGAAAAGATGGGAATTTGGAAAAGACATGGTGATAACCATGTTATACCATCGGAGAACCTGGATAGCGACCATCGATTATTGGTAATGAACCTGAGAGGGAGTAAGGAGAAGAAAGGGACTGAGAACCAGGAAAGACGTATAAGGATATGGAAACTGAAAGAAGGGGATAGAAGGGTCGAGTACCTCAAAATGGTAAAGGAAGGAATTCCAACAGATGAAGAAAGAGGGGTGGAAGAGGAATGGGCTAGATTTAAGAAGACACTAGTGGGTGCAGCAGAAGCAGTATGTGGGAGGACAAGTAGTAAGAAGAGGTGGAAGGAAACACCATGGTGGAATGAGAAGACAAAAGATATAGTAAGGGAAAAGAATAGAGCCTTTAGGAGGTGGTATCAAAATAGGACGGTAGAGACAAGGGAAGAGTACCAGGAAAGAAAGAAGGAGGCGAAGAGAGTGGTGGCTGAGGAGAGAAGGAAGTGGATGGAAGAGTGGACAAAGATGATGGAGGAGGATAGTGAAGGTACAAAAAAGGTCCTGTATGGGATGGTAAAAAATAAGAGGCGGAAGGATCCTACGGATTATGTTAGAATGGTGAACAAAAGGGGACAAGAGATAGAAAATAGGGAAGAACTGAAGAAAATGTGGAAAGAATATTTTGAAGAACTTCTGAACCCAAATGGAAAAGATGGTGAGGAGGAAGAAATCGGGGAAGAGGAAGATGAACTGCAAACAGAAAAGGACTTAACATGGAAAGAAGTGGAAGATGCAGTGAACAAGATGAAAGGAGGGAAGGCACCGGGTGTGGATGAGTTGAGTGTGGAGATGGTGAGAGCAGCAGGAGAGGTGGGGATACAGTGGCTGTACCGAGTGATGAGGACAGCATGGAAGGAAAGGAAGACCCCAGAGGACTGGAAAAAAGGAATCATTGTCCCGATCTTCAAGAAAGGTAGTAGAACAGATTGCAGAAACTATCGGGGAATAACACTGATGAGTCATTGTGCAAAGATCTTCGAGAAAGTTTTGGAAAAGAGAATTAGGACAAGGATAGAAGGAGGGATGAGGGAAGAACAACATGGCTTCAGAGCAGGAAGGTCCACAGTGGATTTGATTTTTGCTGTAAGGCAGTTACAAGAACAGCACTATGAGTATGGAACAGATCTACTGATGGCCTTCCTGGACATTGAGAAAGCATATGACAGTGTATGCAGAAACAAAGTATGGAAGTCCCTGGAGGATAGAGGAGTAGAGAAATGGACTATAAAGAGGATAAAGGAGATGTACAAGGGAAGCGTGAGCTGTGTGAAAGTGGGAGGAGAGAGATCTGACTGGTTGGAACAAAGAAACGGCCTGAAACAAGGAAGTGCACTGTCACCGTTACTTTTCATTGTGGTGATGGATGACATAATGACCCGAGTGGCACAAGTAATTGGGGACGGAAAGATGAAAGCAATGGTGTTTGCAGATGATTTGATGATTTGGGGAAACAAGGAGGAGGAGGTACAGGAACAGTTGGACGTGTGGGAAGGAATAATACAAGGATATGGGATGAAATTTAGCATAAATAAGAGTGAGATGGTGATCACAACAAGGAAGAAGGAAAGAACCACAACGGGAATAACAATTGGTGGGGAACAGCTGAAGAAAGTGGAGAGTTTTAAGTATCTGGGAAGCCTGATACAAGATAATGGAAGAAACGATAGAGAAATAAATGAGCGGGGGAGGCAGGCAGAAGCATTTCGGAGGAGTGTGAGAAGCATGTTATGGAGCAAGGATGTCCCTCAGAACAGCAAAAAGATCATATATCGGACGTACTATGTCCCTATCCTGACGTATGCCTCGGAGACCTGGGTTATGAAAGGAAGGGAGAAGAGCAAAATACAGGCCAGTGAGATGAGGTTCTTGAGAAGCAGTATTGGAGCTACAAAGATGGACAGAATAAGAAATGAGAGGACCAGAGAATTAATGAAGGAGGAACCATTACAGGATGGTATAGAGAAATCTAGACTTAGATGGTATGGACATGTAAAACGAATGGAGGAGAAGAGGATACCCAGGAGAGTACATGAGACGAAGTGGGAAGGAAAGAGACCGAGGGGAAGACCGAGAGACAGGTGGCTGAAGGGGGTGGAAGAAAGCGTGAAGAAGAGAGGAGAAGACTGGACAAGGGTGGAGGCTGAGAGATGGTGGGAAGACAGAAGACGTTGGAGAGGCTTGTGTTCCAAACAGACCCGGCCAGTGGCTGGAAACTGTGCAAGATGATGATGATGATAACATTTATTGATATTGAGAAAGCATATGACAGTGTGCCTAGACAGGTGGTGTGGGATGTATTAAGAAAAAGAAGAGTTATCAGAGCAGAAGTCCAAATGTAAAAAGCTATGTATAAAAATTGTGTCAGTAGCGTGAAGACCAGTATAGGAGAAACAGAATGGTTTAAAGTGGAAACGGGTCTCCGACAGGGAAGTGTATTGTCCCCATTACTATTCATCATAGTCATGGATGAAATCCACAACAATGTCAAACAGAGATTGGGACAAGAAGCAACAAAGGCCATGCTGTTTGCAGATGATATAGTTATATGGGGTGAGGATGAAAAGGATGTACAAAAACAACTAGATGTATGGAACCAAGAGATAGAGAAATTTGGGATGAAAGTAAGCACAGAGAAGAGCAAGATAATGGTAATGTCAAGAGGAAGGAAGAAAGGAAGAGGAAAGATAGAATTGAATGGCAAAATTCTAGAAGTCGTTAAAAGTTTCAAGTATTTGGGAAGTGTGATCGCAGAAGATTGAAAGATAACTCAGGAAATTGGAAAGAGAATACAACAAGCGAACAGTTTTTACCAGAGTGTAAGGGGTATTGTGTGGAACCGAGATGTCCCAAAGGAATGCAAAAAAGTATTATATTCAACCTACTACAGACCCATACTAACATACGCAGCTGGAGCGTGGACTACTACAAAAAGAGAGGAGAGTAGAATACAAGCCGCAGAGATGAAATTCCTAAGAGGTATAGAGGGCAAGACCAGAAGAGATAGAGTTAGAAATGAAGAGATTAGAGAAAGGACAGGAATATTGAAGCTGCAGGACAGGATAGAAACAACAAAGTTAAAGTGGTATGGACATATGATGAGAATGGGAGAGGAGAGAGTACCAAAGAAAACTTTCTGTGAAAAGATGACAGGGAAGAGATCATGAGGAAGGCCCCGGAAGAGATGGGCAGATACAGTGTGGGAGTGTGTAGAAAAGAAGGGAGGAAAACCCGAAGATGTACTAAAATCAGGAGAGGAGTGGTGGAGAGACAGGCAACAATGGAGGTCCTTAATTCACAACCCGACCCAGGAAGCTGGAAACGGGAAATGAAGATGATGATGATGTGTAAGAAAAATAAAGTTATGCTCTCCATGCAGGCAGGAGACCAAATTTTTTTGCAAACTCAAAAAACGAAAACACAATAACCAGACAAATAAAACTTAACGAATATTAACTGCAAAACAGTTTGTTTTTTTTCATTTTATTCAATACTGAAAATATCTTTATTGCAATTATTATGTTCTATTACAACTGGACATATTTACAACTTCATACCTGTTATATAAAAACGATTATTTATATAACAAAATCAACTCGTCTATTTTGTTTAGCAAACTTTGTGATTACCGAATCGATGTTTATAGAGATGTCACGATGAATGTGCAGCAATGCACGGATAGGAATTTGGGGCTTTTTTTGCACCAAAAAATTTTGCCGATGTCCAAACTGCAAGTTTGGTTGGCAATTTAAGCTATGACTTTCTCCCTTTGTCGGTACCAACTCGACTTGCCGAAACTGTAACTTACCTTGATATTTTTCTCGAAGCTCGATGTAAAAGTCGCAAAACATGCCGTTGCAATTTGTACGAATATTTTTGGTGCGCTAAACGCATCAAATTTCTATCCATGTAACTTGCAAAAGAAAATGGTCTGGTTTTGTACGTTTGGTTATTTTGTGATTGCGTTTTTAGTGATACCATTTTTCTTAACAATTTCGATTCACCGACCCCTCGCCCCCCAAAGCCAAACTCTAGATCCGCGCCTGTCTCCATGTTCTTACTGCCATTACTATGGACTGTCACAATCTGCCTGTGTGGATGACTTTATACAATCCTTGCAATTAACTAATTAAATGTACACGGCAAACAAAGTGGGCTCCTTCTGAGTAAAGAAGGATCACTGGCGGTGGTGTAAAATATTTAACAGGTGTTAGATGGGACAATACATGGTGTCCACAGGCAGGAAAAGTCAGAAATAGTCAGGAAAAGTCAGGAATTTTGTTTTTAGTCAGGAAAAGTCAGGAAAAAGTGTAAAAAAATGGCGTGAGTCAGGAAAAAATGGCGAAAACTATTAGAAAGTCAGGAATTTTATATAAACCATACAGTATTTTGTGTTTTACAGTCATACTTTGATGTTACTAGTTCAACTAATCCCTGAAGATAAAAAGCAATAACTCACTGGACATTATCGTAAGTTTCCATTTTTACAGTGTATCATAGTAAAAACCTCTTTTACCATTTTTTTTCGCTTTTTTTGGCGTCGGCGTAGGGATGTGGCGACCCCATCACTTTAGTTTAGCTCATTAAGTACTTCGATTTATGTATTATTGCATTATAATTTACTTTATTTTGTATTTTAAATTAATAAAGAGGCGAGCATTGGGGCAGCTATGGGGATGGTGGAGGTTGCAAATAAAAAATATATATATTTGCTCAATAAACCTTTTTTCCGATGTTACGATGACTTCGCGAGTCAGGAATTTTGTTGAAAAATGGTCAGGAAAAGTCAGTAAAAGTCAGGAAAATTGACATTGAAAATTCTGTGGACACCATGCAATATAAGGATCAGGTGAACAAATGTGTTTCGGGGAGGAGTTTAAACCCTAACATTGATTGATATGCAAATTGAAAAGTAGATAAATTGCACCCTTGCCTCATACTGTTCTGTGACGCCTTTCAACCCAAATAACTGTGGTTGAATATCTCTACAGATTACAATCCACACTCCTTTCCCTGTGCCTTATTCTCTTGCATTAATGCTCAATGTAAGATGTTTTCTAGCATTTACATCAACTCACCATAATTTTGCACTTTTTTAAATTATCGTAGGAAGGAACAGTTAGAACACAGAAACACAACACTTTCTAAGCAGTTCTAATTTTCATACAAATTTCAGCAAGTACGAAAGTTTATTATGCAAAATAGAAAATAAAATAATAAAGCTATACCTGATACAAATATTTCTCACTGCTAAGTATCCATATAGATATTACACAGATAGGTCCCATTACTATTCAGAAACAGTATCTTGAAATTGATTGAATCAGTATCACTGAATAGAAAGAGTGAGCAGCTGTTTGTCAAGCCATGCATCAATGACAGCTATACACTGATATTTTACAAATACATTCTCTTTGATTTTTAGCAGTGAATTTTCAACAATTTTTTGTGCACTTCCCAGCTTCTTGTGGAAAATATGGTACAGCTCTGAAACCTGAAAGTAAATATATGCAGCTTTAATAAAAAGCCCTCAAAATAAAAATAGTGTAAATTAGAGTGAATTTTGCTTGGGAAAGCTAGACGAGGCAGAGTTCATGGGTAAACCAAGAGAGAAACAGCAAGAAGCTTTGTAAGATATAGCTTTCCCAGAACAGTCCCAGTTTTTACTCTAGTGTCCCAATAAGCCCACAACATGAAATTCCAATTTATAGTGAATAACAGAGTCTACGATTCTGTAGACTAGCCTTTGAAGATGTAAATAACACTTTTTGTGTAAACATATGTATTTGGCAGCCTCTAAATAAGGGCAGCAGAAAAAAATCCTCTATCCTGTTGGATATTTTCATTGACAGGACTGTTTAATTGTTTGGTCATTTCCTTACTTCGGTCATATTGTATATACCGTAGTTTTTTATACTCAGATCAAACTTCCACTGATATTAAACATATCATTTTGACACCTTTATAAACGTGTAACTTCTGTTATTAAAAAACAATATATAGTAAGCTTAAATAGGTCCTAGTGGCAATTTAAGATACAACAGATCCATCATTAAGGACCAAGAAGCATATTGTAATATGCAGTCACAGTTGGTTGATGTTGTGAAGCACAATATTTCAGCTATTAGGACTCCACCTCAGGGGCTCATAACTTGTGGCAACCATGGAGCCCCCCTCTGACTCTAGCATTTGTTCCAGTTACTTGTGCCAAGCTCCTCTCTTTCATCTTTCCTGTTGACTTCCCTGTTTCTGCTCCAACTCCCAAGGTCTCGGGCATCTCTGATTTCCCTTTGTGGCTGTTTCCTCTTTCTTTTCCCAATACTCTTATAGAGGTATTTCGAAAAATGTGTACATGAGTACACATGACAGGCTATACAGGCTTCCCTCACTCCATGTTACAGTACATGACTGTGACCATTCGTAGATGCTCACAGGAAATTGAACAACGATAGTCGACCAGCACGTTTTTTACATTGAAAAGTTCCTCTCAACGTCTACGTTGTTTGAAATTAACAGCCCTAGATGGTGCTTGCCACGGTGGGTGAGTGGTTAACGTGTCGGTCTACTAACCCCAAGCTTGCAAGTTCGCTCCTGGCCGTGGTAAGTGATTTTTGAAAGGCGGCAAAAATTACGACACCATGTCATACGATGTTGGCATGTCAAAGAACCCATTTGAATTCAGCAGGCCGTGTTCATAATGGAAAAATTAATCTCGGGAGTTTCCGCCAACACAAAGTTCCTCATTTCGCTACTAGAAAGCCCCATAGTGTTCAAGGAGCTTAGATATGTAACCTCCTTGACTTTCATAGTGCTTCAAGGAACAACGAAATTCGACATGCAAGCTACCCTTTGGGTGTCAAATAACAATGCTCGCATCCGGCACCCGAGGCCATACGATATTATTATTATTATTATTATTAGCCTTAGATGGTTTAATTTCGGCATTTTAAACACACTCGAAATAGCAATCGCGGCCGATAACACAAATCCACTTAGCACACATATGGTTGCACTGAGGTACTGAACCAGACTGACATTACTGGGCCTACTGTTGTCTGTCTTCCTACCCCCTCAATTTCAACATCACTTCCGGATTAGTTGCAAGTGCAGTGAGTCTCCTGGAATGTGGATATTCCAAGAAATAATGGTTGAACAAAGTTGTGAAGATTCTCATGTCTTCGTATTCATCCTCACTTTCAGTTCCGTTAATATCCAGTACGAGGGTCACTACGAAAGTTTTGAGATACACCAAAAGTATTTTTATTTAAATTATTCCGATTGTTGCACTTTCTCAAAGTACTCACCACCACACTGTACACACTTTTGCATTCGCTGAAACCACTTCTGGAAGCACTCCTGCCACACATTTTCTTCGATGGCTGCAAGCTCATCTTCGTAGCTCATAACAGCTTCTTCAGGGATTGAAAATCTCTTTCCATGGACGCAAATTTTTACCATTGGGAAGAGAAAAAAGATCACACGGAGCCAGGTCAGGACTGTAAGGTGGATGAGTCATTAGTTTGACCTCCGTAGAATCCAGGAACTGAATTGTCATGTTGGCCATGTGTGCAGACGCGTTGTCGTGATGGAGAAGGATCCCTCGCAGTCCCGCGTGTGGCCGCCGTTCTTGAAGTTTTGCAAAAACGTTTGGCAGGCAAACCATGGTGTACCAATTAGCGGTAACTGTCTTTTGTTCCTCGACAGGAATGGTTGCCACATGACCACTCTTCGAGAAGAATGAAGCCACCATTTTCTTGCCAACACTTCGGGGGCGCTTCACTTTTGTCGGTGTCTTGTCATCAGGAAAGATCCACACTGCTGATTGCCGCTTGGTCTCGGGATCAAATTGATAAATCCAGGTTTCGTCACCCGTGATGATGTCAGAAACCCGTCTTGAGTCCCCTCCTTTGAATCTAGTCAGCATTTCCTCACACCATTCAACACGGGCGTGTTTTTGTTCTTCTGTCAAATTGTGAGGCACCCATCGGGATGAGACCTTCCTCACATGAAGGGATTCATGCAGGATTTTCAAAACTGCTGGCGAACCAATCTGCAATGCTGCCTCAATTTCTTTAAATGTTAGACGATTATTTTCGCGAAGCACTTTCTCCACGGTTGTAATGTTTTCCTCAGTAACCGCCGTTGCCGGATGCCCGCTTCTCTTCTCATCTTTCAAAAATTTTTGGCCCCTTTTAAATTCCTGAAACCACCGGAAAACTGTGGCACGGGAAGGAGCTATCTCCCCAAAAGCCTGTTGCAAACGCTCAAAACATTGAGACTGGTTTAACCCACTTTTAAAATCGTAGAAAATTATTGCACGAAAATGCTCTCTTTCCAGCTCCATTGCAGCAACTGACTACCTGCGCGCTGCGGCTTGTTCGACCTTGCACTGTGGGACTTCCCGGAGCGGGAGAGTCACTTCCTGCTACCAGGTTACTCACAAAGGATGGGGCTTCCGCACCCTGCATTCCATTCAAGTGGGTCAACCTCCACTTTCTCACATCTCAAAATTTTCGTAGTGACCTTCGTACCATACGCAAAAATTCATCATAAACCATTAAAAATGTGAGAAAGTGACTGAAAACGTAAGAAAATGTTCTAATAAATTCCATAAAATGACATACGGTAATAATGACGCGAAAAGTGAGAAAATTAACTAAAAATAAAATACTTAGCAAAATGACGGCTAGTCGATGGAGCTTGCTGGGGAACCTTTTTTCACCAAAGATTTGAGATTCAAGTTTGCTCTCCCTTCTATGGATAGCTGGAAGAAATCGTTGAAAGAAACGGAAATAAAATGAAAGGACATGTGGCTACAGTTCTACTCGACTGAAGCCATGATGAAGAAGACATAGTCAGATGCGAACCAGGACCTTGGACACTTAGTTAACTGCATGGCTATCATCATAGAGTTTGCAAGCTCAAGTCCTATCATGAGCCTTCAGGACATCGGATTTTTTAAGAGCGTTAAAAATCCCTCAGTATGCCTTCCTCCGGAGGGGAAGTAAAGCCGGCGGTCCCATGTCATAGATTTATGGCATGTTAAAGAACCTTCCACTAATTGCACCTGTGTGAAGCTAAATTGGATAGGTTAAGAATGTAAACAACACTCTTAGGTTTCTACGTTCGTTGCCAAGAGCCGACTGCGGTGGCATCTAGTAGCTAAGTTCTGAACTTGGCCTAGTAGTCATTGACGGTGGCACTTGGCGGCAAAAGTAGGAACTATTTGAAAAATTCTAAGTTGCAGTACTTAAATTTAAAAAAAAAACAGATAAGACACACTAATACAGTCATCACAATTAACACTGGTTATCAGACAGATTCTACACACACCCAAAGTACACGGGGCTACATGACCGCGTTGTCGCAGCCCCTAAACTTAAGAACCAACCAACCAACCAACCATGAGCCTTCAGCCGATCGTGATGGTCAGCTGTGTGATCAGCATTGCGAACGGTATCATGTTCAAAAATGCACACAGCGACCATGCTTAGTTGATGTGAATATTCATTTGTTAAAGTACACAATTTGGGTTTAATAAAGTTATTAAAATGACGAAAATAAATATGCATTTCTGTAGTGTGGGGGCCATGAACAGGATTTGTATATAAGTTAGCAATGTCTGTGGTGAACCATTTAAAAGATGACATGTCGTCAGAATGCGGGCCTTGGTCATGACACATGTAGGAATCAGTTTGTTATTATTAATACGAGGGCTGTTTTTTAAGCAAGGGCCGATTAGTTTTTAAACTAACCGAACATTTTATTTTGAAACCACATTTATTTTTAGGTTTTACATATCTTCCGCTATTTTTCTACATAGTTGCCTTGTTAATTTAGGCACTTGTCATACCTTAAAACTAAGTTCTTAAGTCCCTCCGCACAAAAGTTTGCCGCCTGCTCTGACAACCAAGAATTCACACGAGGAAAATCCATTGATAGAGTGGTTATCATGAATCTTCGGTCCTCGTGAATTTTCATGTCAATTGCAGTCACCAAGTCATCTGTGATCGCAGACCTGAGCGTTCATCGTCATGAACATTTTCACAGCCACTTTTGAACTTGCGTACCCATTTTTGCACTTTACCTTCCGTCATTGCATTATCACCATACACCTCACAAAGCTGACGATGAATGGCTGCAGCCAACATGTTTCTTTGCACTCAAGAAACGTATCACAGATCGTACCTCACACGCTGCGGGCAAATCAATAATCTTGAACATTGTAAAGATGCACAGTTCAGCATACAGGTTAGCTACACAGCTGCAACTGATGCCTGCTTGTTCGCAGAGGATGCCGGGAGGTAGCGCGCATGCTTGTTGTGGCGTGCGCTCTAACTACGGGCTTAAAAAACACGGCCCTTACTTAAAAAACAGCCCTCGTAAATTCTGCAGTGATATTAATAAACAATCATAATGAATTTCAAAATCAATCCCCACACATGTCATGATACTTTAGCATTCTACTTTACATCTATATGGTTCGTACTAAATGTACCAACGTAATTGTTTTTCAATCGATCAACACGAATCTGCCCAATTAAATCGGGTGCAGAACAACACTGAATTAATCACCCTACTATACTGACATGAATTTTTACATGACTTATTTATACACATATTAATATGGCTCGGATTTTTAGGTGCTAAAAATTGGGAAATTATTTATTTTTTATGTATTGAAAATACCTGAAATAGTGACAAAAAAGTAAAAATATTTAATTATAATTTAGTTTATTAATGTGAATTTTTGCTATGCCTCACTGACTACTGAAGAATTACAATACGGTACACAACGAGATACATCTTCAGGGTGTCCATCACAAATGACCGACGATTATCGTGAAACACTTCTTCTGAATGCGCGAAACTGCGGCAATAACTTATGTTTCTTGCCCTTGAGGTGTTGTGTAACTTAAGATCACTGTTCAGCCTTGATTGCTTTCCCACATGGTTGGCAGAACAGAACGCCCCCTTCAGAAGTAAAATTATTTTTAAATTCTGCAACATACTGCTGCAGACGATAACTTGTAGTTGCATTTACTTTAGGCATCGTAGAACTGCCTTACACTTCACAGCACCAGAAATGAACTGCATGTGAGTGACACTGGTTCCAGGTAGCTCCAGCACGTGGTGCAATATGGCTATGGACAAGGCACGGGGCGACAAGTTACAAATAACACAGTTGCAAGCTGACATACGCTTTGCATGAAAATTAGATAGCTCACAGGTTCTTCCCCGTTGAACTAACGCAGAACAAAAACGCAATAAGCTGATATCTAGCATACTGATTAAAAATATATATATATTATGTCTTTTTATGTGCTAATAAGTGAAAAGCAGGAATTTATGTATTTATAGAAAACATGCTTAAAATATGTATTTACATAAAAAAATATTTATTTACCTAAAAATCCGAGCCCTACTTATTAAGCACTTCTTGAACAAAAGGTTTAGTTAAATTTAAATGAACTACTGTACTATCAATATCAGCACCTCTGCCGACTGGGCTATGCAGTCCCCATAAACCCTAAAAACTTTTAGTTAACTGCTGCTTACCAACTGAAATCCTTCTTGTGTTTTAATATCTCTTGTGGCTTTCTCAAAGATCATATTCCACATGTATGGTGTTGTCCCATAACTGAAAGAAACAATGTCAGACAGAATGTTATCTTAGCTTCCAAGCTGCTGTTCAATTAGCAATTGACATCTTCAGCATACAGTTTGAACAAAAGGTTCAATTAAATTTAAAAGTGAACTAATATCAATATTTGCATTATTCATACTGCGACAGATGACAGGAGTTTTATGTCATCGTAAGATTCGTGTACAGCTGAAATATTGAAAGTATACCACACTGTAATCAGACCTGTAGCATTGTATGGAGCTGAGTGTTGGCCAGTAGCCAACAGATGTGAGCAAGTGCTGCACTCCATGGAGATGAGGATGCTGCGCTGGTCCATTGGCCTAACAAGACTTGATCATGTCACCAATATCCATGTATGAGGCACCGTTGTTGTCGCACCGATTCCTGACAAGATGCTGGAAACTCGCCTGCGTTGGTACGGACATGAACTACATGTCTGTCCAATACATACGTAACCTCAGGAACATGGAATCTTATACTCCAGCACAGCGTAGAATCACAACAAGGGTCAATGAACATCGTAGGCATTTACGTCTTTGTCAACCAGAGAAGTCTGCTGTGGCTGAACATGCCATACATAATGACCATCGAATTCTTTTTGATGAAACTTCTGTCATCTGCATGGAGAAACATTTTACAACTCGTATCAGTCGAGAAGCGATTGAAATAAGTAAACTACCACACAACTTTAATACAGTTGATGGTTATCCCTTGAGTAAATCATGGCTGCCCTCAATAGTTTCATTACCAACATCCTCTTGATCTCAGGAGGTCATGGAGTAACCTTTTGTTTCGACATGGCTTCCTATCTTATACCATGTATCTATGGAGGCTATATGCCATTGTTTACTCTTTCCTTCTTTCTTGACAAACCTTGATAAAGGGACAAGCAGTTGTCTCGAAACATCTGTCTCTTTAAGTTTCACTCGGCCTAATAGCCCCAAAGCTATAATGTTAGGGCCCTGAGGGCACCTAGCGCCCTTAAGAGGGATACCCATATGACTACTACACTCCAGACATCCATCTACAAATAGTCTACGAATAATACTACAGCTATACATCTATAATCATCCCTAAACACACCCCTGCTATCTACGACATCTGTCCAACATTCTACACCATTTTACCCCGGAAATACCCCTAAGCTGGACGCAACAGCAACACACTCTTTCCACGCCAAGCCGGCAGAGCTAGCCACAACTATTAGCCAAGCGCTTGCCTCATACACAAACAGATACACAGGAAATGTTTACCGGAACAGTAGTTTGAAAATCCGGCAACATCAGCAGTATGAAAACACATAAAAAGACATCCCGCTAGGAAGGGGATGTCTGTCTCCTCCAGAATCGCTGCCCGATCGCCAAGTGACGTCGCCGTACCTCCGGTAAGTGTGTACTTCTCAGGATTTTCCTAATTGCTTGTCATCCTTTCATTTTACCACACCTCACTACATTGTACAGCATACTTGTTTAAAGCTATCCCTTATTCCAGGGAAGCATTTACACGCACACTACAGCTCGTAGTAATACACTTTTATCATAGAAGCCCAATTGTTGTATTATTGTCCTCACCCTACTTTACAGCCTGCTTCCCCAGTCACACTTCGCTTGTATAACAAAATACTGGTGTCAGCACTATTATTTTACTCACGCCAAGCGACCTTGTCCTCTAAAGTGCCTTGCTCATAATGCAGCGTCAGCAGCCTAGTTATAGCTTCGCTCGCTCATACTTTAGTTGCAGGACAAGTTCCTTCACCCCTAGCGAACAGCCCTTGCTTGTAATCCCTCAATCGCAGATCTTTATCCTTTCGCTCCCCGCACTTTCCAACACTCACCCGACAATCCCTCACACCCGTCAAAGTCCCCTGATCACATACTACCCTCAACACCTACTCACCCCTTGCTTCTACCCCCACAACAAGGGTAAAACAATATTATGTATTTTACTGAATGTTTCAGTTTTTATGCTTGTTGAGATGTGGAATTAATGCTACCCGTTACTCTTAATATTTTAAAGTATTGTACCGTAGGATTTCACAGATCTTTAGTGGCAATACTATCTCTCTTTGCATGGCAATGCTGTTGGCAGCAAGTGTTGAGGGGTGGTGGAGCTATGCAATGCTCATAGTGTTGCTAATGCAGCTCCTGCAGACATATGAGCGCTCTGTCAAACTGAATGGCACCCTAAAGTGATGATTCTGAAGCATGTGGAACGGACTTAGCAGAATGTCTTGCTCGTTTGTCTATAGGAAGTATGCAGCAATGATGTGTTACTATATTGGATGGTGGCCGCTTTTTGCCAGGATGTGCTACAGTGGACAATGTGCCTCGTACAGGCCATTCTGAGAACAACTCCACACTTGTCGGGTTGATTTCATCACTTTTATTTATTTATTTATCGTATGGCTTTTGTTGCCGGGAGTGTCCGAGGACATGTTCGGCTCGCCTGAGTCTGTAGCTGCTTCCAGCGGACACCCTTATTAGAGTGAGCTACAAGTTCCGTTCAATTTCAAAATAAGTTAAGCCGTAGGGTGCCCTTTCACTGACATCAACAAAGGCAGCCCTGCTACTGGTATCCTGCACCTTACACACATCTAGCATGGGATTACATTGAAGACTTGTCGAGGAGTGGTGTTCTACAGTAAATGGTTTAGTATACAAGTATATGTGTATGTTAACACAACTTTCTCTCCAAGCCTCTTAAATATTCCTATTACTTTCATGTAGAACCGACAAGATATAACTGAGAGTTATTTTTTTCTCTTTTGATAATATGTATTATGCTGGTATGTATCATTATTATTATTTCTAATATTTTTCACATTATTCCTGCTGCTAGAGGAAGCTGTTCCATTTGCAGGGACTGTAACTGATTGATTGGAGGGGCAACCCTAAAATAGAAAAGATTAAGTAATATGTATAGATATATTCTTTTTGAGAATAGTTTCTCATAAGCAAGACGTATTTTGAAGCAAATAGTTGAAAATATGATGACTGTTGGGGCTTGGAACCAAAACCTCCTGCATTCTGAGCAGGGGTGCAAACCAATTACACCACAGATGGTCTGTGCCCAAGGTAGCTCTTGCTGTGAAGATTGAATCTAAAGAATACCGTACAGTCGCTGGTCAAAGCTTCTGTGAGTGTCCACCGTGCAACACACCAAATGATCTCTGACAAGGGCATGACGGTGTAATTTCTGAACATCCATAAGGTGACAGATGATCACGCACAGTTATAGCTATTGTCTTAAACAAACATTGGAATTTTTAGATTCATAGAAATATTATAGAATGCAAAGACATTTGCTATCTTAGCAAAGTATTTGCTTAACTCTTTTAAAGGGTATTCTAAATTATTCCGTTTTTTCTTGCTGCTTTAGCAACGGATTTGAAGGATAAACTATATTTTATATTCTAATTTACCTGATTTTGATTTTGGAATTTTCTCGTGAGAAATCCTAATTTATATCTAGATAATTTTACTCTCTTTGTAAGGATATCCATTTTATTACACTATTGTACATTTAATTATAATATTTAATATAGGTTTTCTTACTTATCCAACATTAGTTAGTAGACTTAGATATAAGCTGGCACAGTTCATATCCTCGCCGCTAGTTGGGGGCTTCATTCATGCCATTCCTGACCTGGTCGGAGACTGGAAGCAGGCTGTGGATTTTCATTTTTTCACTTAGATATAACATCCTCATCATCGAAGTCCCACTTCAGTCACCCAGGTGTGGTTTACAAGCCTCCTACACTCCTTTCTATCCTTCCATTTTTCCTGTTCCATCACTTCTGCCACATCCAATCCAGCTTCTCCAATGTCCTTCAAAATTTGGTCCAACCACCTTCTTCTCGGTCTTCCAACTGGTCTCTTTCCCTTGACTTCTCTTTCTAATTCCCTTCTTGCTACTCTTTCCTTACCCATTCTTTTTACACGTCCGAACCAACGTAACCTTCCTTTCTGTATCTTCTGATTTAACGGTTCCATATTTAACTCTCCTCTGATTTTAATATTTTGAATTCTATCCCTTCTTGTCTTTTTAGCTGAAGTTCTTAAAAATTTCATTTCTAGTGCTTGTATCTTACTATTTTGCCTTTTATTTGTTACCAGTGTTTCCAGTCCATATGTTACAATTGGTATGAAATACTGTTTATATAGTGTTAATTTCGTTCCCCTTGGGTACTTTGTCATCCCATAAAAGTGCTCTGACTTGATGATAACAATACAATTTTAATTATATGTTCTTGATGGCTGAAACATGTACAGAGGTGTGCAAATTACTTGACTCGATGGCAGTTTTCCAAAATTTAATTTGTACTTTTCATGACTTAATGCACTAAATATGTTTACAAGGCACTGCAATTATTTAAAACTAGCCGTAGTACCTGGCTTCGCCCGGTGGAATGATGATAATGTCTCAAAGTCTCCTTAGAAATATAATGGACTTAAAATCTAGGTCATTTGCCCCGAAAGACAATGAGGGCGTAATAGCTAGGTCATTTGTCCTTTTGATAAGGATGATAATGAAAACTACTGTTGAATTGACACGTCAAACTTACAAACTACCGTAATAGAAATACATATTTCAAAATTCACAGGCGAGGAAGACTTATTGTGTGTGGTGATTAATGGTGTAATGGGCATAACATCTAGGTCATTTGCCCTTATGATGAGGATGATAAGGGAAACTACTACCAGTATTGAATTGACACTTCAACTTATAATGTACACAATGTACTGTAATAAAAAGAAATATTTTAAAAATCACAGTCGAGAAAGACTTTATGCGGCGGTGATTAGTGGTATGATGCGTGTAACATCTGGGTCATTTGCACTTACGATGATAATAATAAGGTAATGAAAAAATGACTACGGTACTAAACGAACATGGTGTAATTTTAAAACTGATATAGGTAATTCAGATGTCTAGCTTCGATGTCTTCCAAAGTCTCAACCTTATTTTTTGGCTTAGGCCTGTACTGTAGGCGTACTGCTCGGCAAAGAATATTGGTCCAAGCTGCACGAACCTGAGATGATCGCAGATGATGACGAAATATTATGACACACGTTCGGGGTTCCCCATCCTATTTAGATTGGCCGGGGTATCACTCACTCTTTCGCAACACCACAGTGGCTTGAGCAACGGCCCTGTGCTGGCATCAGCATGGACAGCAGATAACACGGTGGGCTCTGGAAAGTCCTCTCGTCACTTCGCGATGAATCAGCAAGCTATTCTCAAAACTATTCCCCCCCCCCCCCCGAGTCTCACAACTTGTGGGATGTGGGTTGGTTTCCACAGGACCCCAGCTGAGTCTGGCATCGCTTCTACTTCCTGGTGCCGGGCTCCTTTCAGTTCTCTTTCCTGTCGGCCTCCCTTGGTCGACTCTTGTTCTCTTCCGACCCCAACTGTATTAGGGTATCCGAGGGCTAGGGAGTCTTTCAATTTCCCGCCTTAATTGGCCGTTGTCTCATCTTTCCTGATACCCTCATTCTTCGAGGGGTCTGCCTTCTTTTCCTTTTCATATCTCCTGTCTTCTGCTCAAGGCCCTCAAAGAGGCACGGTGTGTGTAGCCCCTCCACTTCTGGTACACCCTCAAGGGCTCATGGCTGGTGAGTTAGGAAGCTGGCAACCCCGAGGTATTCCTGACCTACATGCAGGGAATGGAGTGGTATGTCAGAAATTTCAAGTGGACAGTGTTACTCATCGGGTTCCAAAGGGTAAGTATGTAAAATTTGGTTCAGATCGGTGAAACAGTGTAGTATTGTGCCAAAAGGCCTACATGCAGGGGATGGAGTAGCCTCTCCGCAGTTTCAAGCAGACAGTGTTACTCGCAAGGTACCAAAGGGTAAGTATCCGAATGTTGGTTCTGATCGGTGAAAATTTATAGATTTGTACCAAAGGGCCTAAATGCAGGGAATGGGGAGGTCTGTGCGAAATTTTAAGTGGACAGTGTTACGCGCAGGGTTCCAAAGGGTAAGTATACAAATTTGGTTCAGATCGGTGAAACGGTGTAGATTTGTGCCAAAGGGCCTAAATGCAGGTGATGGAGTAGCCTCTCCGCAATTTCAAGCAGACAGTGTTAGTCGCAGTGTTCCGAGGGGTAAATATACAAATTTTGGTTCAGATCGGTGAAACGGTGTAGATTTGTGCAAAAGGGCCTAAATACAGGGAATGGGGTGGTCTGTCCGAAATTTCAAGTGGACAGGGTTCCAAAGGGTAAGTATACAAATTTGGTTCAGATTGGTGAAATGGTGTAGATTTGTGCCAAAGGGCCTAAATGCAGGGAATGGGGTGGTCTGTCTGAAATTGCAAGCAGACAGTGTTACTCGCGGGGTTCAACGGGTAAGAATACGAATTTTGGTTCTGATCAGTGAAACGGTGTAGATTTGTGCCAAAGGGCTTAAATGCAGGGGATGGAGTAGCCTCTCTGCAATTTCAAGCAGACAGTGTTAGTCGCAGTGTTCCGAGGGGTAAATATACAAATTTTGGTTGAGATCGGTGAAACGGTGTAGATTTGGGCCAAAGGGCCTAAATGCAGGGAATGGAGTGGTCTGTCTGCAATTTAAAGCAGACAGTGTTACTCGCAGGGTTCCAAAGGGTAAGTATACAAATTTTGGTTCTGATCGGTGAAACGGTGAAGATTTGGACCAAAGGGCCTAAATGCAGGGAATGGGGTGGTCTGTCCGAAATTTTAATTGGACAGCGTTACTCGCAGGGTTCCAAAGGGTAAGTATACAAATTTTGGTTCAGATCGGTGAAACGGTGTAGATTTGTACTGCGCCCGAATTCACCAATCAGTACCTATATCCGCAGCACAGTAAAGGATTGCAGACACGTAATTACCCAGCTCACAAACTTACCATTGTCTGCTAAGTAAAAATTGGGAATTCCAGGAACACACAGGGTAGATCTATGAAAGAAAATAGTACTACCAGCGTAGGTACAAATTTCTACTATCATTTACATTTGAGCAAATCGAGAAATTCCAATCTCGAGGGGTGATAAGGTCTGTCTATAGTGAGCGCATCTTGCTTAGCAGTACTATTTTCGGCGATGACAAAAATGAAAACGATGTCAGCTAAGATAAAAATTGACTGATTCGCTAAGGAGCGCCATCCGTTTATTGTGCTAAGAAAAATACAGCCATAAACTGCCTGCCTGTCTATCAATAGAGTCTCCCTGACACTGCAATAAATAACCTCAAAATAAACTAAAACGTGGTACTAATATAACAAGAAAAATTATGAAACGGCGTGATTTTAAACATTACCCTATATTATACATTCCGTTGCATCTTTGAACCGTAGTTCCACAACAAAATATGTAAAATAAAAATTTACTCAGTATTAACTATATTCTTATATACAATAATTCGTGGTTCGCACAAATATACACTTAATTGTGTTGAAGTGATTAAATTATCTATAATACAAATGAGTCTTTACCACTCAACTTCCGTAACAAACACCGTAACTCTATCGGTTGAAAGTATAAATACTAGTCTGAATCAATAGAACATAGGTGACAAACATTTAAGTTAAGCACTGTTCTTACTTTGTCTTCTCCCATTTGATCATTAAATCTCGAAAAATTCCTGAAATTCTTTGCTCGGTTTACATTTCTTTGATAAATGTGAATACTCGAAGTGCATGGCATTTGACCTTCATTACACACTTGTCTTCCAAAATTATACAACAATCACATTATTTCTTAAACACCCTGTACAGAACTTTCCTTGAATACACTTAAACAATGTCACATTCGCTGTGATCAAAACTAGGAAAAACGAGACTCCTCAGTCTCCTCTCGTAAAAATACGTAACTCATTTACGTCTACTATTCTTTTCTTGCACGGCATTTTAAATCTAAACTCCCATTTCAATGCATTTTCTTACTCCATGCAAAGAAAATTAGTAACTTTATTAGATATCCACGTCCATTGTGAATATTGTTCAAGAAACAAACTTTTACAATCTCCTCTATCCTTATACAAAATCTCATCATGCCTATAACTTCACTTCCGTAATTACCTTCTGTACAGTTACTTTTATATCACCCTGTGATTTAACTTTCTTAACTCCTTTTCAAGTATTTAAATTTAGTTTTACATAATTGCAACTTTCAAAGATTATTGGCAAGAATTCATATTTAACAAATGATATAAGTGTGTCTTCCTTTCGTGGAAATATTTGTTTAACAAATTTATCTAGGCTTTTTAATGCTCTAAATGTTTTATTGGACATATATATAAATAAAGTTCTTGAAATACCTTTGTTACTAGGAAATATGGTTTATCACGTTACAGCATAGATCTACATATCTATCTGTTTCATTACAGTGAATTTTGTATTTATTGGTTTAATTATCTATCAAGTATTTGAACTATCTTTTATCAGATTTTGTGTCGTGTAACAATTCAATTGGTTCACAATTGGTTGAAATAAATTTCTGACACTCGAATCAACATCATGAGTTGTCGAAATATTTGACACTTCGTGATATAACTTTTTGAATATACGGTACTTAAATTGTTCAATATACGTTCCATCGCTGCGCATAAAACAGATTTATTTAATTTAACGCAAATATCTATAATTCTAAACGATTTTACATTGAAATGATTTTAACATTAACAACTGCGCTACGCAAATAAAATTTCGTCCAAGTGACGGAAATTTTCAATGAACAAAAAAAATGACTCCTACGAAAATACGAAAAATACTAGATCAAAATCTACACAATTTTAAATACAATGACAAAATTATACGGTTGGTCAATTAGGATAAACACAGAACATGACTACAATTCTACCAAATATAAATCAATCTCTTCTCTACCTTGAGTTGAAGACAGTCTCAGAAGTACCATGTCTTGTCTGGCAAGCCAAATGTGTGTGAGAGCGCATCGCTTACAGCTATGCAGACCGGTTGTGACGGGGCCAGCTGGACATCTCTCCCAGTGGAACAAGGTCGGAGACATAGCCGGGTTAGCGACCTCGCCGTGAAACAGCATGTCTCGTCCGCACTCCCTCGCTCGTCTCCTGCACGTTGCCTGGATCTTCTTGCGATACCCCATCACTGCGCCGACATCGCTTCTCAAGGTTGAAATTCGTTTGGGTCATAAAAGTCTTTGAGAGTATACTGGATGTATATGAACTCGTGTTAAAAAGTAGAGATTTGTTCCGTGATTTTGCGCATCGCGTAGATGTTCCGCTGCGCCTTCCATGTTGTGGAATTCTGGATTCAACTCTTCATTTTTGTAGCTTCTACTTCCCTATGATGTGCACCTTAGCACATCGTCATACTCATTTTAATGCTGACACTTTTATAACTTCCCCGTTGCCAATTCACGAACTGCATTCTGTATAATGTCCAAGTATGAATTAAATTGCAGAAATAATGAAGCTCTTCTGTAGAAGTGAGACGTTTGCATCTGTCTGTATGCGATGTATTATAGCTTTGTTTTTGAAATACAGTAATATCAAGCTATGTTTCAAGATCACTGGTCTATATGCTGTGCTGGTCGGCGTTAGAGTGTTCCTTGCTCTGCAAGTCACAGCCTTCTGTACTCCACACTAGTCTTCTCCACTTTCATAAAGCGTAGCACAATGCTGAAGAACTACTAGTTTCTCCGCTTCACGGTCTTTACTCGTCGCGATCTGAATTTGGAAAGAACTCTTCGCTCTTGCCCTCTGCGTACGGCAAGTTCCTCGCTCTGCCTCCCCTCTTGCGGTGTGACGTAACTCCATCAACTTCTCCTCCCTCAGTGTGTCCTCGACCTTGATCCCTTCTCCTCCTACGTGACGTTTCTCTCACTCCTCGTGGCGTGACGCACTCTTACAATGTAGGCCTCCCTACATTCAGATAATAAATATATAACCATATTTAAATTGTTCCTTCTTGCCTTCCGTAATTGTTTAATTATTAATGATGCATAGTTTTTCATTATTTCAACTCAGGTTTCCCATATCTCACGAATTTTGAGGAATAAAAGATTTTAATTCGTTCTTTTATTTTTCCTGGGTCCCAGTTCATATCCAGACGGGATCTTTGGTATTGGCCTTAAATAAATTCGGGCGCAGTACCAAAGGGCCTAAATGCTGGGAATGGAGTGGTCTGTTCGCAATTTCAAACAGACAGTGTTACTCGCAGGGTTCCAAAGGGTAAGTATACAAATTTTGGTTCAGATCGGTGAAACGGTGTAGATTTGTGCAAAAGGGCCTAAATACAGGGAATGGGGTGGTCTGTCCGAAATTTCAAGTGGACAGGGTTACCCGAAGGGTTCCAAAGGGTAAGTATACAAATTTTGGTTCAGATCGGTGAAATGGTGTCGATTTGTGCCAAAGGGCCTAAATGCAGGGAATGGGGTAGTCTGTCCGAAATTTCAAGCAGACAGTGTTACTCGCGGAGTTCCAAAGGGTAAGAATACGAATTTTGGTTCTGATCGGTGAAACGGTGTAGATTTGTGCCAAAGGGCTTAAATGCAGGGGATGGAGTAGCCTCTCTGCAATTTCAAGCAGACAGTGTTAGTCGCAGTGTTCCGAGGGGTAAATATACAAATTTTGGTTGAGATCGGTGAAACGGTGTAGATTTGGGCCAAAGGGCCTAAATGCAGGGAATGGAGTGGTCTGTCTGCAATTTAAAGCAGACAGTGTTACTCGCAGGGTTCCAAAGGGTAGGTATACAAATTTTGGTTCTGATCGGTGAAACGGTAAAGATTTGGACCAAAGGTCCTAAATGCAGGGAATGGGGTGGTCTGTCCGAAATTTTAAGTGGACAGCGTTACTCGCAGGGTTCCAAAGGGTAAGTATACAAATTTTGGTTCAGATCGGTGAAACGGTGTAGATTTGTACCAAAGGGCCTAAATGCAGGGAATAGGGTGGTCTGTCCGAAATTTTAAGTGGACAGCGTTACTCGCAGGGTTCCAAAGGGTAAGTATACAAATTTTGGTTCAGATCGGTGAAACGTGTAGATTTGGGCCAAAGGGCCTAAATGCTGGGAATGGAGTGGTCTGTTCGCAATTTCAAACAGACAGTGTTACTCGCAGGGTTCCAATGGGTAAGTATACAAATTTTGGTTCAGATCGGTGAAACGGTGTAGATTTGTATACATAACAGACAAACAGGCAGACAAACTTTGTGCTTTATATATATATAGATATGTAGCCAACAGTCTTAATTACATTTTGTTTTAACAAAATCATAGTAAAATATTTTTATAGACTTTCCACTAAAAGACGAGCCTTGTTACTGCAAAATGCCACACGTTTCGTTTTGATTAACTTATTCTACTTTTCGTGCAAATTTAGATCTGAGGAACTTAGTCATTTTACTGATCATCCACTCTTGAACTATTCAAAGATTCGTGGACCATGGTTTGAAATTTAGAGGGTACATTCCAAAGTCAATGAAACAAGAGAAAATGACCCAGATCAGGTATTCCTCAGAATACCCAATTCTTAAAATTTCCAGAATCAGAATCAGAATCACTTTATTTGGCGTTAAACACAAGTGCAATAGCCTAATGGGAAAAAATATAAGTTTACAGGGGAGAAAACATAACTAAGTAGGGTGATAAAAGATGTCAAAAGTTGGTCAATAAAATGATTTTGAATATAACATTCTGACTGTAATTCTTTATTTTATTCAAATAATTTGCACACCTCTGTACCTTTGATATATGAATAAATATGGTTTAGTTATGCATTGATGGGCATATATTTAACAATTTTTGAGAATTCATAGAGATTGTTTTAAAGCATAGTCATTCTTTGATGCAAAAGTGTTAAAAATAAAACATCTTGAAAATAAACTGTTTCCCGAAGGATCCAGGATATTTCGTACTCCGAATAAGCTTATTGACACTGCGCCAAATTTCTAAGAAATTGAAAAATATTGATCCTGTCAGCTCAAACCAGTTTGCCAGTGAACCGTTGCACAGTAGGTCAAAATCGAAATCTAGGAGGACAAAATTATTTATTTTCATAATTAAAAAATCAAAATGTATTACTTCTACAGTATTCTCATATAATTGCCGCTCACTATTCTGGGATATAAACGCATCTTAGTGTAAATCTGTCACCACTGTTCGAGCAGTCTGAATTGGAGGGTGAATGTAAGTGGCTGTGGTTAGTGTGGTGCTTTAAGATGAAACATGCAGCTGAAGGTATGATCCTTATAACGTGTTTCAGTTATTAATGGGCGTAATTGTTACGTAATTTTAGCTATATTTGTATTATATAATATTTAACTATTATTTTTAAAATTATATTTTCACTTAGATTTTTAGTATGTCGCGTCACTTTCTACTTAATGTTAAAATGTAGATAAAGCCTTGTAGTTTACGCCTGTTATAAGATTTGTTGTATTTTTTTGCAACTTACGTAGTTATTTTACGTTTTAGAAGATGCCACGCAACTAGTTCTCACTCGTTTACAACTGTTTGAAGCACTGGGTTTGACGATTATGTCAAAAGTGGACCTCTGTGACTTTGTTAAAAGTAAATTATGGGTAGAAAATTGTTCTGAAGAGATAACTGAATGCTCTATCCAACTCCTAGTCATAGACAATTTCTTGCATGTGTAGAAGTAGCTTAAAAAAGGTCTTAATTGGTGTTTATTATGAAGTAAACAAATTATATACGTTGCTTTCACTCTAATAAATTCATGATTAAAACGTAAACATAATTTTGTCCCCCTAGATTTCGTATTTGACCCACTATGCAATGGTACACTGGGGTGAACTGGTTTCAGCTGACCAGATCAATTTTTCAAAATTATTCAATTCCTTTGAAATTTGATGCAATAAATTGTCTGTCGGGACTTGAACGTGAATGCACTACCAATATTCAGTATCTCCTCAGGAGGTTCATTCCAATAAAACTTCATGTGCAACCATCATGCCAATGAGCCTAAAGCATCAAAGGATACTAGGATGGAGTAGCACACAATATTACTGTCTTACCGTGATTCAATCGAGCTCCAGTGGTTAGAAAGGTACTGTATGAAAGTAGGATAGTCAAGAATGGACTCCAGGATCTTTCCTTGTTCATCAGTGGTAAATGTACTATTGTTATCAAGAAGCACAATGCTCAGAATCCTGGAGGAAAGAACAGAAGACTGGTAATTATTTTGTATCAGAGATGTTGAAATACTATTACTGCTGAATATTCATGAGCATAAGTCACAGTATTTAATACCACCAGCACTGATTGTGTAACATTACAATATTTCCTCATGCCTAGTCACGCGCTCCATGACCTCTAAAAAAACCTGTCGGGCAATTAGAATCCCATTCAATGAGCCAGAAAACAGAACTACAACATTCTTTGTCCCTGAGCAGGCACAAGGAGATACTACCCACAGGTCAATGCTTCCTGTTCCTCTAAAGGCGGGTACTGACTTGCGAGAGACTGGCAAGCCGCTCGAGGAACACTCGAGGGAAAAGTAAATGCCGAACCTTCTATGAGTATTATTTGAGCAATAATGTTTGCGAGCAGAATCAGTTTGTGCATTGTGTTGTTTTCAACACCAAGTATATCTTCTGAATAAGAAACTCTGCTTGATATGATGGTTGCGAGTGGCGCAGCTATGATAATGGCCAATTTAAATGAAAAAGTGTTGGTACAATGAACTGTACAAAAGATGGAGTGGATCGGAATTATTGTTGGACATGAAGTTCCAGAGCATAGGGGTCAGTATAAAAATTTTACAAGGATGTCCTCTACTGACTTTGATACTTTACTATGCAGAATAGGTCACAAAATCTCAAAACAAGAAACATATTTTTGCTCTCCAATTTCGCCTCGACAGGTTCGTGATTTTTCCTTTCCTCTTTATATAGATAATGCAAAATAGTTTATATTTTCCATACTTATTGATCTCTCAGTTTTGCATATACAGTACTTGAAATTTCAGGTTAGCAGTAACTCGACATTTCCTTGCCAGAAGAGATTCATTCACTAGCTTGCAATACGTATTCAGAATATCAAAGCAATCCATCAGGCAAATAATGTCTCACCAGCTATTCTCTTTTACATATTTTTGTAGTGATTGTCATTTCGGGTCCCATAACACAGAATGTACGCACATCATCTTCGGACCAGGCCGCCATGCTGTGGCTCACAGAGGCAGGTATAGACTAGCAAGCATGTGTCTCTGCCATCCACACTGACCCCGACCGTCCCTTTGTGTTCGCCAGAAAAACCGACTATAGCCGACTCAGAGTGAGCAGCTCAAGGTCGACTAGGCTGAGAAGCCGATACACACTGATGACGCTGGTAATGTGAGCCGCTCGAGCCACTCAGCTCACAGGTCTGTACCCGCCTTAAATGGCTGCTTGCACATACTGCCTGAAGTACATTTCTTCTTGCGATGAATAAGCAACTATTTCACTGTGAGTAGGGGCCTGCTATGCATCATCCCATGTAATCCGTTCAGAGATATCCATGGACAAACTAAATAATATAAATAGAATTCTGCAAATGGAATCCATGAATCCATTTCATTGACTCAAAGCTGTTAAAATGTCAGTCCTATGATGACAACCATCGACAGTACCTCCAGTAGTATAATAGCATTTCAACCTCTTTGGGTTGTGCCTAGTGCATATATCACAACATACAGACCTGTTTATGTTCACAGGATTGTTCGTACATGCTACCAGGTTTGAAAGAAGAAGTATAGGCCGCTCATCATCAGTATTAGCTCTGTGGATGTCCAGAGCTTGTTTTACACCCAAGTTCCATTCTTCTTCTGACCATCGAAAGATGCTACACCTGACCCTGAAAAAGTATTGAAATGGATCAAGTTTAGTTATAGAACAACCTTTAAATTGAATGAGCTTCATTCTAAATTTCAAGCATGTTTAAGGAAACCTTATATTCCTTACCCCTCATATCCATTATAATTCTATGTCTTTTCCTTTATAGAAACACCCAGACACATACGTACGGCATAGCCACATGCATTAAATCACAAATCACGGCTGCAATGGGAAGATACAGAAAGTCCGAAGACTCTTAGGTGATCTGAGGGTGTATTTTCCTAATGATTACAGTTACACACACACTACTAGTCTCAACAGAAACACAGGTTTCAGACATCCAATACTCACCCAAGTACATGATGTTATGTTAGTTATTGTTGTTTTAAGGGGTGGAACTACAAGGTCACCTGCCCCTATACATGATGTTGATGATCATGATGTCCCTAGCCCCTAAAATTAATTAATAACACACACACACATAACTGACACAGTGGTTGCATCTTGCCTACTATGCCCAAGGTTGTGCCATTGCAGACAATTGGCATTTGAAGGTATTTCAATTTACTGACACATTAGAGATCCTTTCTGGGCAAAGCTTTGGCACCTCGGCATCTCTAGAGCCTCAGCAGTTCAAAATGATGCGTATCAACTACCAACATTCCCATAAATTAGAGCTGTCACTCTCACTAATTAACGGCCTTCAATGATTCTCCACAGCTTTCATTCACATCCTCACAACAAAATAAATTTGTAAACTGAACACTGAAAGGATATTTTGATCTGGGCACCAACTTGGGCTGTTACCATCCAAGAAGTCCAAATACTTCAAGTATAAGGTGCATTCAAAAAGTAACGAGCCGGAGGCAAACTGGTGACGACATTGGCTAATCGTGGCGTGTGTAACGAGGTGTGGTTCCGACCAGAGCGTGGAAGGTCACAGCCTGTCGCTTGAGGGTACGTATGCACATCACGTGACGATACAAAGCGAGCAGCTGCATGCATCAATCGTCCAACGCTGCCAGTCGCATTGCAAACAGTGACATGGAGGCGTCAACCGAAGAGCAAAGAGGTGTTGTTCGGTTTCTGACAGCAGAAGGAGTAGGGGGAACGGACATTCATCGTCGAATATCACAAGTGTACGGCGAACACTGCATGTCCCTTGCAAGGGCCAAGGCGTGGCACAAGCGCTTCAGGGAAGGACGGGTGTCGTTAGCCGATGATGCCCGGTCTGGGGGAACTCCCTTGCATTACCGATGACAACGTCCAGCTGGTTGATGCACTCATTACCCAGGACCGCCGAGTGACAGTGAACGCCATAGCCGCCGCGGTCGGATTGAGCGCCGGAAGTGTGCACACCATCATGAAGGAACGACTGCACTTGCGCAAAGTGTGTGCCGAATAGGTGTCCCACAGTCTTCAACCACACCAGGAAGTCCCCGTGTGGGTGCGGGTTAGAATACACCCACGGTATGCCCTGCCTGTCGTAGGAGGCGACTAATAGGGCCGACATGGCCGAATAACTTGCCAGTTTTGATTTGTTCAGACCCCCTGTGGATGGGGAGGGCAGAATTCATCCACGGTATCCCCTGCCTGTCGTAAAAGGCGACTTAGAGGGGGCCTTATAAAGGTCAATTTTGGTTTTCTGGTCCCAGCTCTGGTTTGACCAATAGAAATAAACATGCGTGCTGTTAGGGGAAGGGCCACCAGCTTGGCCATCTGGCCAGAAAGCCTAGACGGTATGCCCCATCCCGTCAGGTGGGTGCGCCATGTACCCTACAGTAGTATCCGCCTTACAACGAAGGTCCCTGCATGGCCGAATACTGGAGCTGAATAAATCCTGTGCATGCCGAGGGGGAAGTGCCTGTTTGAGGCACTGGGACCCCGGGCAATATCTGCTATGCCAGGTAGGTATTGCCTTGGCTGGGTGGCGCCCACAGTGATAGCCCCCGTTCGGAGTGGGCAGTATTCGGGGAGGATTTCGTCCGGGATGCCATCAAAGCGATCACGGACACCTGTACAGGGTGGCACCCTTAAAAAGCCGTCTCTTGAGTGTCGAGCTAATCCCAAGGTGTATACGCCTTGGGATGAAGCCTTTAATAGAAGATTCCCCGCTGATAAGTCTCCTCGCTACCTGGTAGCTACGAGGACTGACGGGGGTGATTTTAAACTAGTAAAATCAATAATTTTTTCTGAGGAAATCGAGGGGAAATTTGGGGACCTAAGCGGGATTTCCAAGCTCCGGAACGGTCAGCTGCTGCTGCACACCGTTGATCGGAAGCAAACCGAAGCGTTGCTGGAATGCACGCAATTCGGCGAAATTCCCGTTAAGGTCTCAAAACACGAAACGCTGAATGAGGTCCGAGGAGTTATTTTCCATCGTGACCTCGTTTTAAATAGCGATGCGGAATTGTTGCGGGATCTGGGGAAGAGAGGCGTCACCAAGATTAGGCGCATCACCCGAAAGATTGGGGAGAACAGCGTCGATACCGGCGCTTTTATTCTCCATTTTGAGGGTGATGTAGTACCTAAGCAGGTGAAGGTCACATCGTACCACTGCGATGTTCGACCGTACATCCCTCCACCTATGCGCTGCTATCAATGCCAGAGATTCGGGCATGTTTCCGCCAGGTGCACTGCCAAGGCCGTGTGTAGAGAGTGTGGCAAGGGGACACATGAGGGTGAGAGGTGTACGCCTCCCCCGATTTGTCCTAACTGCCAAGGAAGCCACTCTCCACGATCGAAGCAGTGCCCTGAGTTCTGTAAGGAAGCAAAAATTCAAGAAATAAGAACTCTTGATAGGCTTTCATATCACGACGCTCGCAAGAGGTACCGTGATATGAATGCCCCCGAATTTCGGGTATCGTTTGCAGCTGCAACGACGCCCTCATTCACCCCTGCCGCATCCTTACCGAGTGTAGTACCCTCGACGCCCGTATTATCAGCTGTATTAAAATCACCCCTCGCTGTACCAGCGAAAAATGTCAGCCCGAAGGAGGTACAACAACCTTCTTCGGCCCAGCAAAAGAAGGCGCCGGTTATACCATCTAAACCGGCGCAATCGGAGAAGAAGTCCTCTTCTTCTCCGAAACGGTCGGCGAACAAGTCTTCCCCAGCTAAAGGGGGAAAGAAGACTTTGCCGACCGGGGCTGGTCCTTCTTCCAGCCCACCTAATACGAAAAATATAGGGGAGAAGAGGGAGACGGTTCGCCGCCGTCTCTCTCGCCCTCCTGCTGACGGGGTGGCTACTGTCTCTGCTGGCCTTTCCGCTCCCATTACCACCAAGGGAGCGAAGCCTGCTGAAGCCAAGCCCGTACGCATGGAGGAACTCCCCTATAGAAAAGAAAATAGATCGGCGGAGGAGAGGGGAACGGTTCAGCGCCGTTTCTCTTCCTCTCCTAAAGGCAGGGCTGCTCACGTATCTGCTGACCATCCCGCTCCCACCACTACCAGTGGAGCGGTGCCAGCAGGAGCGACCTTGTTTTATAAGGACCCGGCGTCTGTGGGGAAGGGACCATCTACTTCCCCAAACACGCGTCGGCGCCGATCCAAGAAGAAATCTCTTCGGGGCGTGTCGGGGACAGACACCCAGTTTTCGGACCGGGAGAAAGTCCCTCGACACCGCTCTCGCTCTTCCCCAAGAGCGAGACTCGTGAGGTCCGACGACGACCGCGCGCAACCCAAGAGAGCGCCCGCTCCATTTTCTTCGTCTTCGGACGGAGATGTGGAGATTGAGGTGTGCTCTCCTGCCCCATCATCTCCAACTAGAGCTGGGGAAGGGTGGCAAACGGTCAAGCATAAGTAGAAGACCCATTTCTACTTAAGTCCACACCATGGCACTATTACAATGGAACTGTAATAGCTATTCTGTTCATCTCGCTGAGTTACGACAATTAATATCTTCGTTTTCGGCAACCATTGTCTGCCTTCAGGAATCCAGGTTTCGTCCTGGACATGAGACAACAATGCGTCACTTCAAACTCTTCTCTAAAGACCGGGTGGACGGAGCTGTGGCCGCTGGTGGCGTCTGCACTCTCGTCCACTCTAGCCTCTTTGGTGAAGAGGTGCCGTTGCGTACTCAGCTAGAGGCAGTTGCAGTTCGTACTTCGTTGCCAGTAATGGCAACAGTATGTAACGTGTACATCCCGCCTGATTCTCAGCCGGATTACGACCAGCTGGTGGATCTAGTCTCTCAGCTCCCCCCTCCTTTCCTCCTTCTGGGAGATGTTAATGCCCACAACACCATCTGGGGCTCCGCTACCACTAGCGGTAAAGGGAGAGATTTTGAGAGGCTGATCAGGCGGCTGGACCTGTGTTTGTTGAACACAGGAGAACCTACGCACTTCTCTATTGCACACGGCACTTATTCAAGTGTCGATATTACCTTGTGCAGTCGTGCGCTGGTTCCCCTGCTACAGTGGGGTGTACACGACGACCTTTGTAATAGTGACCATTTTCCAATTATCGTTACTCTTCCGAACCAGAGAGCCATCGAGTTACCAAGTCGATGGATTCTCCGTCGGGCTGATTGGCCAACTTTCACGGCACGTGCGGTGTTTGCCGAAGATACCTTTGAGAGTGTCGACGATCATACCATTCACATAACGAATGGTATTTTGGCTGCTGCTGAGGAAACAATACCTTCCTCATCCGGAAACTCACGCCGGAAGCTTGTCCCTTGGTGGACAGCCGAGATTGCAGCAGCCATTAAAGATCGTCGACGTGCTTTCAAATGCTATCGGAGGCAAAACACTATGGCCAACCTTATCACCTTCAGAAGGATGCGTGCTAGAGCCCGATATCTGATTCGGGAGAGTAAGAAAACGACATGGGAAAAGTATGTGTCGTCCATGACGGCGCATACTCCTTCATCACAAGTGTGGACTAAGCTTCGTCGGATCTCCGGACACCCGACATCACTATCGATACCCGGAGTGTCCATCAATGGAGACATCATCACGGACCATCTCGCCATTGCCAACAGCATTGGCTCGCACTTCTCCGATGTATCCTCCTCCGGGAGTTACGATCCTACATTTCTGACTCTGAAGCGGGAGGCAGAGACTCACCCCTTGTCCTTTGCCACTGCTGCTTCGGAGTCCTATAATGTACCATTCTCTGAATGGGAACTGCGCAGTGCGCTTGCACTGTGCAGGGATACGGCTCCTGGACCGGATAACATACATAATCAAATGTTAAAACATCTGTGCGAATCCAGTATTAAAAAACTGTTGATCCTCTTCAATCGTATATGGATTGAAGGGGAGTTTCCATCTCAATGGCGAGAGGGGATCGTGATACCGATTCCTAAGGCTGGAAAGGATCCCAAGTTTGTAAGCAGCTATAGGCCCATTTGTTTGACAAATGGCCTATGTAAGCTGCTCGAAAAGATGGTGAACCGTCGACTGGTGTGGTTCTTGGAGGATAAAGGTCTCCTGTCTGAGTACCAATGTGGATTTCGCTCTCATAGGTCCACCACTGACCATCTGGTGCGACTTGAGAGCGCCATACAGGGGGCTTTTTTCCGGAAGCAGCACCTAGTCACGGTTTTCTTTGACCTCGAGAAAGCCTACGACACCACATGGCGCTACGGGATCCTTTCCACCCTTCACAAGTGGGGACTCCGTGGTAACTTACCGACTTTCATTGCGAATTTCATGTCCGTCCGACTCTTCCGTGTAAGGGTCGGTAGGACATTATCGCAGTACTATACCCAAGAAAATGGAGTTCCTCAGGGTTCAGTGCTGAGTGTCACCTTGTTCGCGATTGCCATTAATGGCATTGTTGCCGCCGCCGGGTCCGCGGTATTTCCATCGCTGTATGTAGACGATTTAGCTCTGCATTACAGCTCTGGAAGTATGGCAGTCGTGGAACGGCAATTGCAGCTAGCCATCAACCGGGTCGACAGGTGGGCTCACGACCGGGGTTTTCGTTTTTCAGCAGCGAAAACCTCCGTCGTCCATTTTTGTCGGCTCCGGAGGCTACATTTACACCCTGAACTACATCTCAGGGATGCTGCGTTGCCGTTGGTTGACACTTATCGCTTCCTGGGGCTCCATTTTGACAGCAAGTTAACGTGGCAGCACCATATACGGCAATTGAAAATGACATGTCTCAGGAAACTGAACATGCTCAGGTTTCTTAGTGGCACTACGTGGGGGGCTGACCGTGCGGTGCTGCTACGGTTCTACCAAGCCCTCGTCCTGTCCCGGCTAGACTATGGTTCTGCGGCATACGGTTCAGCAAGGCCGGCAACCTTGAAAATGCTGGATAGTATCCACCATAGTGGCGTTAGGCTGGCTACCGGTGCCTTCCGGACCAGCCCGATACCCAGCCTACTCGCCGAATCGGGTGTTCCACCTTTAAATTATAGACGCCAACATATGCTGTTAGCATATGCTGCCAATGTGCGTCAAATGCCGCAACACCCGACCTATCAAGCTCTCTTCGGTACCCAAAACCACCAGGGGTACGCCAACCGGCCTCGTGCCACTCGGCCGGTTGGTATTAGACTTGATAGCTCGTGTACCGAAATAGGAGTGGCTGTAGGTCCCTGTATGATCCGGACATCTAGCGAGGTGCCTCCGTGGCAAGTCCCGCGTCCGGAAATTCGGTTAGATCTGCACCGAGGTCCTAAGGTGAACACGGATGCCTCCGTTTACCGGAGGCAGTTCCACAGCATAGTTCACCAATTTCCGGACGCTGGCATTCTATACACGGATGGTGAGAAGGTGGGTTGTGCTTACGTTATTGATGGTGCAAATACCAAGATCTCTTTGCCTGAGGCCTGTAGTGTGTTTACTGCGGAGCTCGTTGCCATCTATGAAGCTCTGCAGTTTGCACTACAGGATGCACGGATCCACTTTCTCGTGTGTACCGACTCTTTGAGTTCGTTGCAGTCAATTGCTACATGTTTCCCGCAACTCCCCCTAGTGCAGCGAATCCACGACCTACTAGCCGGGCTGTGCCACGCTGACACTCGAATCACCTTTCTGTGGCTTCCAAGCCACATGGGAATTGCGGGAAATGAGTTAGCAGATCAAGCTGCAAAAGAGGCGGTATCACTACCACCTCGACCAATGGAGGTACCCGCTAGAGATATTCGCTCTCAGTTACGCCTACAAGTTCTGGCTTTTTGGGAGAGTCAGTGGCTAGCTGACCCACTGCCCAGTAAACTGAGAGCGATCAAGGGAACTACTCGCGTTTGGCGGAGCTCCTTCCGGGCCCGGAGAGAGTCCGTCATTTTGTGTAGGCTAAGGATAGGTCATACAAGATCCACCCACTCGTACCTAATGAGAAGGGAAGACCCCCCACTTTGTACCTGTGGAGCCGTTTTCACCGTGGCCCACATTTTCACCGAGTGTGTGGATCTTGCTGACTTACGAAGAAACCTTGGTTTGCAGACGACACTCAAACTTATATTAGCCGATGACGCGGTGGCTGCTGATCGCGTTATCCGCTTTATAAGTGAGAGTGGGTTAGGGCCAGCAATCTAAATTTTCCAGTGAACTTTGACTCAACGACTTGTTCGTTTTTGAATGATAATGTATTGTTTTTTCCGTAATTTTTGTTTATGTTTATATATTTTTTTTTATTTAATTGTTTGTTTTTGTTTTATTAATTTTTGGTCTTTTTAAATTTAGATGTCCACCTCAAAATTTTAAATTCAATTCAAAATTTGTATTCTTTAATCTGTGTTAAGAGGGGCAGATGACCTCGTAGTTCCGCCCCTTAAAACAACAATAACTAACTAACACCAGGAAGAATGTCGAATGGCCCACTGTCTTGGTTGGACAATTGATGCATGCTGCTGCTCGCTTTGTATCGTCACGTGACATGCATGCGTGCCCTCTAGCGACAGGCTGTGACCTTCCACGCTCTGGTCAGAACCACACCTTGTTACACACGCCACGATTAGCCCATGTCGTCACCGGTTTGCGCATAACAGCCTCCGGCTCATTACATTTTGAACGCACCTTATACTATTACTTCACATTTCACTTACAGTCTAAGATGTTAGAACGTAACTAGAAATGTACAATAAGAATTATGCACTGGAAAAATAAGAAAGAGAAGGCCATACTTATGGAGTTGGGAAAGCACAGAGGTTGTTTAACCCGACATTACTCACTAGGTCTTTAAATGCACCATTACTCAGTAGTGAGCACAGTGTTCATCTGTACATTAATAGGCAATAATATGGACAACTAAACGGGAGGAAAGTAGAATCCAGGCAGCTGAGATGAAGTTTCTTAGAAGTATAATTGGGAAGACTCGCAGAGATAAAATCAGAAACAAGGACATTAGGGAGAAAACAGGATTCCCAAAGTTACAAGACAAGATCGTGATCAGTAAACTAAAATGGTATGGACATATGATGCGAATAGGAGAAGACAGAGTCCCGAAGTGAGTATTTACTGAGAAAGTCATGGGAAGGCGACAAATAGCAAGGCCGAGGATGAAGTGGATGGATACAGTCAGGGAGAGCATTGATAAAAGAGGAGTGAAACTGGAAGATATACTGGAAGAAGGATGAGAGTGGTGGAGAGACAGAAAGGTACGGAGGTGCTTGATTCACACCCCGACCCAGATCACTGGAACCGGGAAATGAAGAGGAAAAAGAAGAATATCCGCCTATAGAGATGAAGGTATTTGTACAATGTAATCCAACATACAAGTAAAATACCGTTTACATTTGTAAAAGGAATGGATTTCGGCCTTCAATCAATGGAACTTCCTCTCTTCCTTATAACTTACAGACAATTCTGTTTCAGAGTTACAATCACCTTCGTAAACCTCATCTGTATCATTGCAAGACTTCAGGATCCATAAAGGTGAGTGTGATGCGAATAACGGCGGGTTAAGGAAGGTAAGACGAGAGTGATACAGCAATATGAAGTGATGGTAGTACTTTAAGGAGCATATAATTGCCACCCTTGCAATATAAGGTTCATATTAAGCAACTAGAAGCGTTTGAGATGTGGGCCTGGCAGAGAATGTTACGGGTTAAATGGATTAAAAAGAGGACTAATATCAGCATCCTGTAGAAAATGCAAGGGAAGAGAGAATTGAGACCAACGATCCATAAAAGAAAAGCTAAATTCGAAGGCCACATCTTGCGACATAACGCTTTCCTAACTTATCTCCTGGAAGGAAACATCACAGGGAAGAAAGGCCGAGGATGACCGAGAAAATATTTCTTGCAAGACATCACAATAACTCTTAATTATGGTTCCTACTATGAAATGAAACAAGGTGCTGAAGACAGAGAACAATGGTTGTGGAGTCAAGGCATTGTCTTTAGAAGTTGATGATGATTAAGATTGTGATTAGAAGACATGAAGAAAACATGAAGAGGAAAGCAGAGAAGTGACAAGAAAGGAGAGGTACTGCCAACCAGTCACACAGCTGATAACTAGGGAGAGAACAGTCTCTTGCTGCACGGTACTCATGTAGTTTGACAGAATTTCTAAAACTCATCATCATTGATTCTCCACTCCAGCAAGCCTGGCAAGATAATGAAAAAGCCCTTTCCATGTCATTCTTTCTTGCCTTGACTCATGCCTCAATTGCCCATCTCATGTGAGGCCCAAGATGTTGGCAGATGCAAGGAGCACAGTATAAGGCTTCATGATCCATTGTCCATCAAATGTGAGCCCTGTCCTCAAGATGTTGGCAGTTGCAAGGAGCACAGAGTAAGACTTCATGATCCATTGTCCATCAAATGTGAGCCCTGTCTTCAAGATGTTGGCAGTTGCAAGGAGCACAGAGTAAGACTTCATGATCCATTGTCCATCAAATGTGAGCCCTGTCTTCAAGATGTTGGCAGTTGCAAGGAGCACAGTATAAGGCTTCATGATCCATTGTCCATCAAATGTGAGCCCTGTCTTCAAGATGTTGGCAGTTGCTAGGAGCACAGTATAAGGCTTCATGATCCATTGTCCATCTCATGTGAGCCCTGTCTTCAAGATGTTGGCAGTTGCTAGGAGCACAGAGTAAGACTTCATGATCCATTGTCCATCAAATGTGAGGCCCAAGATGTTGGCAGTTGCAAGGAGCACAGAGTAAGACTTCATGATACATTGTCCATCTCATGTGAGCCCTGTCTTCAAGATGTTGGCAGCTGCTAGGAGCACAGAGTAAGACTTCATGATCCATTGTCCATCAAATGTGAGGCCTGTCTTCAAGTTGTTGGCAGTTGCTAGGAGCACAGAGTAAGACTTCATGATCCATTGTCCATCAAATGTGAGGCCCAAGATGTTGGCAGTTGCAAGGAGCACAGAGTAAGACTTCATGATACATTGTCCATCAAATGTGAGCCCTGTTTTCAAGATGTTGGCAGTTGCAAGGAGCACAGTATAAGGCTTCATGATCCATTGTCCATCAAATGTGAGCCCTGTCTTCAAGATGTTGGCAGTTGCTAGGAGCACAGAGTAAGACTTCATGATCCATTGTCCATCAAATGTGAGCCCTGTCTTCAAGATGTTGGCTGTTGCAAGGAGCACAGTATAAGGCTTCATGATCCATTGTCCATCAAATGTGAGCCCTGTCTTCAAGATGTTGGCAGTTGCAAGGAGCACAGTATAAGGCTTCATGATCCATTGTCCATCTCATGTGAGCCCTGTCTTCAAGATGTTGGCAGTTGCAAGGAGCACAGTATAAGGCTTCATGATCCATTGTCCATCAAATGTGAGCCCTGTCTTCAAGATGTTGGCAGTTGCAAGGAGCACAGAGTAAGACTTCATGATCCATTGTCCATCAAATGTGAGCCCTGTCTTCAAGATGTTGGCAGTTGCTAGGAGCACAGAGTAAGACTTCATGATCCATTGTCCATCAAAAGTGAGCCCTGTCTTCAAGATGTTGGCAGTTGCAAGGAGCACAGTATAAGGCTTCATGATCCATTGTCCATCAAATGTGAGCCCTGTCTTCAAGATGTTGGCAGTTGCAAGGAGCACAGTATAAGGCTTCATGATCCATTGTCCATCAAATGTGAGCCCTGTCTTCAAGATGTTGGCAGTTGCTAGGAGCACAGAGTAAGACTTCATGATCCATTGTCCATCAAAAGTGAGCCCTGTCTTCAAGATGTTGGCAGTTGCAAGGAGCACAGTGTAAGGCTTCATGATCCATTGTCCATCAAATGTGAGCCCTGTCTTCAAGATGTTGGCAGTTGCAAGGAGCACAGAGTAAGACTTCATGATCCATTGTCCATCTCATGTGAGCCCTGTCTTCAAGATGTTGGCAGTTGCAAGGAACACAGTATAAGACTTCATGATCCATTGTCCATCAAATGTGAGCCCTGTCTTCAAGATGTTGGCAGTTGCAAGGAGCACAGTATAAGGCTTCATGATCCATTGCCCATCTCATGTGAGTTTTAGGAACTGAAATAGGACTACCCGTCTTATTCTTTCCACTTACAAAACATAATTTATTCTTTCACTTATAATACAGTACACCATGCTTCTGCTCTAGCCATTTTCATAACTGATGCCCACAGGGATTTGGAAAAATGCCCTGTCTATTTACAAAGAATAAATACTTAGGATATTTGAATTCACTTCACTGTTCTGTTGACATTTTGAGTCCAAGTCCAACATACTCCCACCTTTTGATTAACAATGTTGAATCAAAACCACTAAAATAGTAAACAATTTCACAATAAAGAGTGATAAGAAAAAGGAAAGACACTATACACAATTACATTACTGAAGAAAGCGTGATGGAATGTTTACTCTTCTACCAGTCCTTGTAAAGTACACTTTCTCATCTTTCAAGGTAACGGTAGTCTCAGGCTCATCCATCGGTACACTAGTTGTCTTGGAACAAATCTCCAAAGGATAGATGCGTTGAACTGGTCGCATCAACATACCAGTAGTAGTTTTCACCTTCACCACTCGTATTTTGTTGTCCTTCCCTGGGTATACAGCTGCGACTCTCCCCATCGGCCAGTCCATCTTCTTCCTGTCGTCACCACCAATAAGCACGACTTCACCTACTTGAAGGTCTCGCGTCATCTTCTTCAGCTCGTTCCTTCTTTGGATGAGCTGACCAAGATATTCCTCTCTGAACCTCTTTCTTAGGTCTTCCTTTAGTCGTTGTTGCTACCTATACCTCTTTGACAGATTAACACTATCGATGAGATCAAGATCAGGTACTCCCACCCTTGGAATGTCTTGTATAAACATTGCAGGCATCAAAGGCACTAAGTCATTCTGATCTTCAGACAGATAAGTTAGTGGTCGTGAATTAACAACAGCTTCGCAGTCAATCAAAATGGTCAACATTTCATCATATTCCACACATGCACGCCCAAGTACACGTCGCACCAACTTCTTAAGTGTTTGAATCAATCGTTCCCACCACCCACCCCACCAAGCTTCTGAGGGTGAATTGAATCTCCATTCAATTCTTGAAATGGCAGTTTCCTTTACTATCTTATCCCAGTCAAGTGCTTTGAGTAAGTTCTCTGTTCCATGAAAATTTGTCCCGTTGTCACTATAGACGATATGTGGTCTACCCCATCGGGAAATAAATCTTCTCAGTGTCAAAATGAAGCTGGATACCGAAAGAGAAGTAACCAGTTCAAAATGAACCGCTCTGAAGACTGCACAGGTGAAGATCACTATCCAAGACTGGTACTATTCTTCAAGTGCAATGGACACGCTAGATCGATTCCTACAACTTCAAATGCACTGGCTTCTCTCACCCGATTTTCAGGAAGTTCCACAGGTACTGATTCAATACGTTTTGCTTCAAACCGTTTGTTGTTGTTGTTTGAGTCTTCAGTCTTTTGACTGGTTTGATGCAGCTCTCCATGCCTCCCTGTCCTGAGCCAATCGTTTCATCTCTACATAGCTACCACATCCTACATCAGAGGCTATCTGTTTAACATATTCTTACCTTGGTCTACCCCTACAGCATCTCACATATTTGGAAAGAATGCTGCGCAGAGTCTTCCGCCCTTTGACAATCCAGAATCGTTCTCTTATGATAGATAGCAGAATTTGCACTCCTGCATGAGAGGCTTTCATATGTTCTTCCATAACCAACAGATGTGTTACTTTATGATCTGATGGCAACAGAATGGGGAATCTGAAATCTGCATCATCTTTACTTCTAACAATCTTTGTCTTGATTCTCAGCAGTCCGTCCTCATCTTCTAGAGTACACAAGGATTTGAAGTCCATCTTCTCTTTCTTCATAAACATGTAATTTTGTACAAACTTCAAAAGGCGTCTTTCAGCATTCTTTACTTCGTGGGTGGACAGTTCAGAATCGAGATGCTTATCCTTTTTAACCCGAACATTATGAATGAACCGTAGCATCCAGGCCATCATTCGTACAATCTTCGTATAAGACGAGAAATACTTCAAATACCATGCCTCCTCTTGTGTAGCAACAGTTAAAGATATCGCATCTCTCTTCCTTTCCTGATCTATGTCGTCCTCCTTTGCCATTGATTCAGACTTTGGCCAGTTCTCTTCGGAGAGCTTAAGCCAGCTTGGTCCCTCCCACCATTGGGATTCTAACAGTTTTTTCACACTACAGCCTCTTGATGGTAGATCAGCAGGGTTTTCATGGCCAGGAATGTGCCTCCAGTCTTGAACATGGGAACTACTACAAATTTCCTTCACCCTATTTCTAACAAATGTTCCCCACTGTCCATCTTGGGTAATCCAGTGTAATGCGGTGGCAGAGTCAGTCCAGTAATATTCCTTTAAGTCCTTCGCGTCAATACCTTTCCTCACATGTGTAGCTAAACGAATCCCAATACAACAAGCGAGCAGTTCTAACCTTGGAATTGTGATCTTTTTCAAAGGTGCAATCCTAGATTTAGCTTGCAATAACTCAACCGACACTCTCCTGCTGTCTTCACATCTCAAGAACACCACGGCTGCATAGGATGACTTTGATGCGTCGCAAAAGACGTGTAGAGCACACGAGTCTGTCTCCTTCATTGAAGTCCATCTTGGGATTCTTACATCCGATAAAATTGGAAGGTCCTCAACCCATTCTTCTGGAAGTTCAGCATCCCAGCCTAATTTGCTTTTCCAGCTTTCTTGGAGAAGTATTTTAGGGCAAAGAGTAACAGGAGAGGTGAAGCCTATTGGATCGAAGACTCTCTGCGCTGTGGATAAGATATTTCTTCTTGTAATTGCTCTTTGAGGGTAGCTTATCCCACTGACATCGCAGTACAACTTATCTTCTACCTTATCCCACAGTAGTCCAAGAACTGGTGACGGTTTGGCAGTACCTTCGGTGCATAAGGCTGTATGCTCCCAACCTCTCAGGTCAAACTTCCCTTCAGCCATTATCTCAGTAGCTTGTCCAACAAATGTATGCAGCTCCTCTTCTGAATTGACAGACGTGACACAATTGTCAACATAAAACGAGTCCTTCAGTGTTTCAGTCACTCCTTTTAAAGGCGGTTCATACTGATTCAAGTGATGCTGGATAACTGCTCCCAGGAGGAATAGGCTGCAGTTTACTCCAAAAACAACTCTACGATGTCTCAATATTTTTACCTTCTTCTCTTTGACATTTTCCCACCAGAGAAATCGCAGACAGTCACGATCTTGTTCGTCCACAGAGATTTGTAGGAAGGTCTGCTTGATATCGGAAATGACACCAATTTTACCTTGTCGAAACTTAAGCAAAATCTTGGAGATCAAATCCAGCAAGTTCGGTCCTTTTGCCAAACAGTCATTTAAAGAGCAGCTTCCTTTCTGCTTGCAGGATGCATCAAAGACTGGCCTCACACTCGTCGTTGAATTGTCTTTGAAGACTCCCCGATGCGGAAGATAGTGCCCACGTTTCTGTTGCTCGTCATCTTGAACCACTTCTACCACGCCCTCATTCAACCAGTTTTTCTATACTTTATCATAGTCATCAAACTTCCCTGCCACTTCAAGTTTCGTGGTTGTAACTATTAACCTCTTCTCAGCGACCACTCTGTTATCAGGTAGCTCTTCCCGACCATCCAACCAGGGAAAACTAACCTCATATCTTCCCTCAGGATCCCTCTTCACAGTTCTCTTGAAGTGATCTCGCACAGCTGTCTCGATTTCCTCATTTGTTTGGCTTTCACAGGGATCCAAAATTCCCAGGGCATCCAACTTCCATAGGTCCGGCAGATGACTAGTGTGAGTCAAAAGGGTAGTTATCATGGCAGCATGGGTATTTGTGCCAGACTTGTCCATCACTTTACCAATTACGAGCCAGCCTAATTTAGTTTGCACAGCAGTGAGTCCACACTCTAATTCTTTTACAGTTCCAGTGTACAGCTTCCCTAGTGCATCCGATCCTATCAGGATTTCAATTGGTGGCTGTCCAGCTCCGACATCTGTGAGGTGAATCCCCTTCCTCCTCAATTCTCCCATGCAAGTACTTAAATATGGCCGTGAGATTGTCCCACATATTATTGATTGGTCTAAAACTTGAATTATGCAGGAATAGTTATCTACCAAACTCTTCAAGAGAACATCATAACATTGGTGCTCCATTTTCTTGGATGAACCCCCTCCAAATAAGGCATGTATCACGACTTCTGATTTGACTGGTTGATAACCCATTTCCCGCGCAGTACTTTTCAATATGTATGACCGCTGAGAACCGGTATCGATGAGTGCTCTTCTCCCATAGGCCTCAAGATTCACTAGCAGGGTCTGAAGAACTACATCCGAGGAGCACTGACTTGAAAGCGAGGTGTTCTGGTTTTCTTCTGTCTTTTCCTCAAATTTTTGGTCCTTTTGCTAGACTTCCAGCTGTGGACACATGATGGTGCAATGCTTCTTAGAACAGACAATGCAGCTCACTTTACCTTTACAATCTTTAGCACGATGTCCTGGCTTCAGACAGACGAAACATCCCTTGTTTCTCTTTAACATGTCCTGCTTCTCACTTAAAGACAACCTCTGTGCTAGAAAACACTCCTTACTCTCGTGTGGTTTTCCGCAGAACACACACGTCAATTTATACTTCTTCTGCTCACCAGAGAATAAGTCTGTTGCACTAGGTACAATTTTATCAGGTTGCTGCTTCTTCTTATATCTTTGTGGACTAACCTCACTCAGTCTGAAGCCCGCTTTCGCCAAAGAAATTCTTTCTTCGCCTTCAACTTCCTTCCTGAGGAATAGCATTAAGTGCTTCAACCGGTCTCCATAGATTTTGCTTCCGCCCTCTTCATTATCAATTTTCATTGGACTTCTCAGCCACACCCTAAGAATATCTTCAGGGATGCAGGACTCCACGAGCGGAAAGAGCATGGCAGCATGTTTGTCTGAAGTCATACCAATTGACTCTAAAGCACGCAGGTGCGATTCTAGGTTATCATAGAGGCGAGCTGTGTCACGTTTTCCTCTGTCTTCAGTGGCATTCTTTATCACTAGTGTCAGGAGTTCTCTTACATAATATTCGATAAGCAACTCTTCTTTTCCAAATCTATTCTTCAGGCTCTCTATAGCCTTATTATAGTTCTCCGCAGTGGAAGGGAAGCTATCAACAATCTCCCGAGCTCTTGAGCCTTCTGTGGTAGCCTGAATCAGGTACTGGAATTTGTCCTCATTTTCCAAATCCCCGTCCTCGTGAATTCGCCTAAATTGGCTCCAAAAGCCAAGATAGTCTTTTATATCCCCACTGAACTTCTTTAATTCAATTCTGGGTAACTTAAGTTTTCGTCTGCTGGAGTTTGGGAAAGAAATGACTGACTGCCCATTATTTGTGATTTGGACACCGGTATGTTGCCTCACAATAAATTGTTCTACTTTCACACGTGCACAATCCATGTCCTCATTGAACTTCTCTACACTCTCGGAGTCCAACAGTGAGCCCTGTCTTCAAGATGTTAGCAGTTGCAAGGAGCACAATGTAAGGCTAAAATATCTGTCTGACTTACAATGGGGACTGTCTAAATCCAATTTGTCAAGTTAGTAATGATATATTTCACACATGGTCCTTTCCATTGCATTCTGGACTAAGTTTTTGAGTAGTTTTAACATTCAGACTCAGTTTCACATTCATATGTCATTGCCGGGAGGATACACTGACCTAATCCTTTTCATTTTAAGCAAATTAGTGAATGAGTTTTGAATTTTTTTGGCTTTCCAAATGAGTTTGGTTGGTTTCTTAGTTTTGGGGCTGCGACAACGTGGTCATGTAGACTCGTGTACTTTGGGTGTGTGTAGAATCTGTCTGATAACCGGTGTTAATTGTGATGGCTGTATTAGTGTGTGTTATCAAATTATGAGCCTAAAATTGATAATGGATTATAATAGAAAAAGGAATAGAGATATGGTGATAACATTTATCGACTTTAAAAAAGCATATGATTGTATTCATAGAGAATCTTTATTAAAAATTCTAAGACACATGGGATTACACCCCAAATTGACAAATCTCATAAAACTAACTCTTACAGGCACCAAATCAAAAGTTAAATTCACAGGTGAATTCTCTGACCCATTTGAGGTCACAACCGGTTTACGACAGGGTGATGGCTTATCACCATTACTATTTAATTGTGCATTGGAAATGGTAATGCGAGAATGGTCTAAGAAATGCCCTCCAAATATAAAAATAGGGAGAAAAATTCAAACAAACTGTCTTGGTTTTGCAGACGACATGGCATTATTGGCGAAAGATTTAGAGGAAGCCAAAACACAGATATCAGAGCTTCAGACAATTGCAAATAAAATTGGCCTTAAGATATCATTCGAAAAAACAGAAATCATGCCACAAAAACCAACACCATTAAAGGAAATACAAATTAATTATATAAAAATTAAAATTGTAACACGATTCAAATATCTAGGAGAGCTAATAACAAACAATTTAAATGAGAAAGCGTCAATTCAAATAAGAACCAACAAGTTATCTAGGGCACAAAAATTAACATGGGAAACTTACAAAAAGAAATGCTTATCAATTAATGCAAAAATTAAACATTACAATACAGTCATAAAACCGGAAGCCACATATGCAGCAGAAACATTATTCCATCTAAATGAACATTCTAAAACCGACAGATTACAGAAGATCGAAAGGCGAATTGGAAGAACTTGTATCAATAAAGGATATAAAAAAGATGGGCAATGGCGAATAATACCTAACAATATGGTCTATAACAACCTAGAACCCATTACTGATACCATGCGAAAGAAAAGACTAGGATTATTTGGGCACATCATGAGAATGCCAGATTCACGTCTTCTAAAACAACTAGTGCAGTACAATCTTGCTTCAAAAAACACAACTGGATGCCGATGGTTAAAAGAAATCAGAGAGGACTTGAAGGAAATCGGCCTAACAACGGAGGATGCTGCAAATAAGAAAAGTTTAACTACAGCACTTAAAAATATGACGTTTCATTTTCCACTCACAAAGAAGAAAATTCCTACAAGAATATTTTCCGCCGAAGAACGGGCAAGACGATCAATACGCATGAAGAAGTACTGGGAGGACCGCAAGGCTCGTACAGTTCCTACAAGTCGACGAACTAATGGTTGGGTAAAGTGATCCTTTGTGGTCTCAAAAGAAGAAGAAGAAGAAGTGTGTGTTATCTGTAATTCAGGTAAAGACTGCAGACGACCAACTTTTAAGTAGTTCCTACTTTTGCTACTAAATGCTACCAACCACGACACCAAGCTGCGAACTTGGCTACTAGATGCCATCGCACCTAGCACCTGGCGGCGATTGTTGGAACAAATATAGTGATAATCAAATCTAACCTACAAATTTTAGCTTCATGTAAGTGTAGTTAGTGGAAGGTTCTTTTACATGCCATAAATCTATGACATGGGCCTGCTGGCTATTCTTCCCCTCCAAAGGGAGGTGAAGTATAGAGGGAGTTTTAACGCTCTTAAAAAATCCGACGACTTCGCCTGGGTTTGACCCCGCGATCTTGGGCATGGACCCTCAGCATGTTACCAACTACGCCACTGAAGCCGGCCGAAATGAGTTTTTTGCTTATTTCTCTCTTTTAGTGACTTTTTCAAAACCTCTAGCTGATGATTACAGTGTAGCATCTACCATCAGACTACCATAATTATATATACTTACTCTTCAGACATGTCTAACACAGTATTACTCTGCAGCATCACTTGGAAGTCTGCTCTTGCTTTCTCTAGCAAAGGTTCATAACCGGCAGCCAGTAAAGTATGTGTAGCCATCTCACTGTTGAGAATCTTCATACTGGGTTCAAACATGTGTCTCATGAAAATCTGAATGGGGGGGGAAAAAAAAGGTAACAAATATTGGACAGATTTTGTTGGTAAAAACAGAGATGATGACAAGTGATCAGAAATCCACTAAGAAAATGATAAAAACAAATTATGGGAGCATCAGGGTCACTGACCGATTTAAATATCTTGGAGAAATAATTAGTAGCAATGGAACGGATAAATTGGCAATTGAGAACAAAAAAGGGAAATTGGAAAGATTAAATTTTTGTACAAAAAATATTTACAATAAAAAGAACCTGTCTATCAATGCAAAATTACGACATTTTAATACAGTTGTTAGACCAGTCATCTTGTACGGCATGGAAACTACAAATATAACCGGAATGGAGAATTTGTTCAAGATAGGAAGAAGAATTTTAAGAAGGATTTAAGGTCCTAGGAAAACACAGGAAGGTTATAGATTGAGATCCAATGCAGCAATGTATAGTAAAATCGACAACCTTGAAGTGATGATCAGAAAACGGCGACTTCAGTTCTACGGACATATGGTCCGCATGGATTGCTCAAGGTTAAACAAACACATTTTTGATAAAATCTGGAACTATAAAGGGCAAGGAGGCTATGTAAAACAAATAAAAGAAGAACTTCAAAAATTCAAAATTACTGAAGAAGATTGTCTAAATCGAATCCAGTATGGAAAAAAATATTTTTGGCCTCAAAATTCTTGTCGGGGAGAAGAAGAATCTCAACAGAGGAGAATGGACTGCTGAAAGAAGAGCTACGCAGTCGACCAGGATGAAAGACTTCTGGAAGAGAAAGAAGGAAACTAGACCTATAAAGAAGTGATATTTGCGTGGTCCTTGTTGGCCTGTCCGCGGTGTATATATATATTGGACAGCATACACATGAAAATAAGTTTTGTATAAACTGTGGAAATCATACAAACATATTGACAGTTTTCAAGTCCTAGATGGAGAGGTGCTTTGGAGTGTAGCACACCTGCCCATACTACTGAAGATTAAGGTTCAAATTCCAACTGTGGTTATGCTTTCAAGTCTTGCTCAACAGATAAGAGTGTTTTGTATTAGGTTATATTGTAAACAGCTTTGAATTCTCAATCTTACAGTATTTGACCTTGTGTTATTAATTCTTTTAATATGATGGTTGGTTGGTTCCTTAGTTTAGGGACTGCGACAACGCGGTCATGTAGCCCCGTATACTTGGGTGTGTGTAGAATCTGTCTGATATCAGGTGTTAATTGTGATGGCTGTATTAGCGTGTGTATCTGTTTTTTAATTCAGGGAAGGACTGTGTTGGTATTTACTCAGTGCTCTGCTGCGTTGGTCTCGGCAGCACTTCCTTGATGCCCTGTCTCGGGGTTAGTAGGCCGGCTGTGTGATCATGTGACCTGGGGCGACTCGAGGCTTCTCGAAGCATGCAGCACATGGCTGACTTGTATTTACTCGAATACGACCCGCCCCCAAATAAGACCCGCACCCTGATTTTGAAGACCAAAATTTTTAAAAATATATTTTTTACTCAAAATTATTTACTATCTTAACTAAATAAACAGAATAGCATTTATCCAAAATAGTTTCCAACAGTTTTGAAGTGGTCCTAAAATAACACACATCTTCTTCTTCCTAGCATTAATCCCTTGCGGGGTCTGCTACTTTGCTACATCTCCTCCACTTCTTTCGGTCGTTGACATCTTCTGGTGTTAGACCAACAGCGTGCATGTCAGCCCTGATGTTGTCAGTCCACCGCTTTGCAGGTCTTCCACGTGGTCTTGTTCCACCTGGGTTGATGTGGAGTGCTCTTTTGGCAACCGAGTTGTTCTGTCTTCTCATGACGTGACCGTACCAGCGTAGACGAGCCTCCCTCACCTTCTCGACAATTGGTGCAACACCAAATCTTTGCCGGACGTCTGTGTTCCTTGCGTGGTCAAATCGGGTCAGCCCCATCGACCATCGGAGCATCTTCATTTCCATCGTATTCAACATTTGCTCATGTTGTTTGGTCATAGGGCGACATTCAGTCCCATAGATGGCTGCTGGGCGTACCACAGACTTATAGACCTTTGCCTTTAAATGCAGAGGCATCCTTTTATCACAGAGAACTCCAGTGACTTGTCTCCACTAAAATAACACACATCAAACGATTAAAAATACAAATAAAAGTACACAAACACTTCATTCATCGTCATCAGAAGTACCAACTTCGGAACTTTTATCACCATCACTTTCCCACTAAATGTCGTCATCACTGCCATCCATAGCATTCGAAATACTACATTTCTTGAAGCTCTTCCGTATGAGATCTCCAGAGATACGATTCCATGCCGTCAAAATCCACTAACACAGCAGCTGAACTTTCGGGCGCTGAATATGACCAGTTGGAGTCGGTGTGTGCTTATCGGCCGCCATCCGCTCCGTATACAGCTGTTTCAAGGCTGCTTTGAATGGGCGGTTCATTCAGACATCCAGTGGTTGTAGCATAGACGTCATCCCACTCAATCACGAATACATGACTCTTCAATATCATATTTCCTACCGGGCACCATTTCCAATAACTTCAGCTTCCCTCACAACTTTCAATTTCTCACTCACAGTAAATGACCGCAAACGTTTCGTAGCATTCATGTTTACACTTGGAGAACGTGCGCGTGACTGTATGACGCCGCGTGCTTAAGGTAAAACAAAGTTATAGCCGGAAGAAGGCTAGCACCATCTAGCGGATACTCACAACACCCGATATCGCGCGCGGCGGGCAATTTAGATCTTTCAAATTTGGATGACTCAAATAAGACCCGCACCCCAATTTTTCACGTCCGAATTTGTTTAAAAATGTGCGGGTGGTATTCGAGTATATACGGTACATCAGGACAAGCATGGCGCGGCTTGATAGAGACCGAATTAAATCGTGGCCATCACGGCTACAGCCAGTGTATTTAGTTGTGATATTTGTGTAAATATATAGTTTAAATATTATTGTGTGTGTGTAACGTATTATTTTTGAATTCTGCTAACCTGAACATACATAACCAGCGAGCATCTCCTGGCCACCGCATGGTATCAGGAATCGTTCCGGGAGAGAAAGGAACATGGTCATACCGGGCCGGATTTGTGAAAGTGTCGTAATGCTAAAATATTACTTGGTCCTCCGGTGCATTTTGAGTATACTTTCCGAGTGCGGACAACCTGTGGCAATAATATTGGAGCACATGCAACATCATCCCGGCTGCATGCTGTACACGATGGGGAGGACACAAAGGATTATAGGATAAGTGCACATCATAGCAGTATACCGAGGTCAGTCAATCCTTGTATTTCTTTCCTTTTCCTAACTTATCATGGAGTCTAGTGAGAAAAACCTGTTGGTGAAACAACGAGCGGTCATTCAAGGGTCACTGACACGTATCAGTAAATATGCAGACAAGTTTGTGGCAGGCTCCGATATTAATACATTACGTAGCAGGCTGAAGCAATTGACTTCACTCTGGGAAGAATATAAGCATGTCCAATGTAAGCTTGAAATTAATGACGACGAAAATAGTGAAACCCATGAACAGGATAGGGAACAGTTCGAAGAGAACTATTATGATTTAGAAGCCAAAATGACTACACTTATAGATCAGAGCATAACTTCAGAGCAGAATAACGATCAACTATCTCAGAATTCTTGCGGTAATTCACAACAGGCTTCCTTGGAGGTACGATTGCCCGTCATTAACCTCCCTACATTTCATGGACAATATGAGACGTGGACACATTTCCAGGACACCTTTCAGGCATTAATTGTTGATAATTTAAAACTATCAAACATCCAACGTTTCCACTATCTACTGTCCGCACTTAAGGGTGAACCTCACCAATTGATTCAAAATATCCCTATTTCTAACCCTAACTTTCCAGTAGCTTGGGAAATCGTGTGCAAGAGGTACAACAACAGAAAATTGATAGCAACACAACACATCAAGGCTCTGTTGTCGTTACCTACTTGTCACAAAGATACAGCATCTGATCTCAGGAAATTGAACAACCACTTAGTAAGCAATTTGAATGCTATTCAAAATCTCAACCTTTCAGTGCCGCTGCATGAAGTCTTACTTCAGCAGCTGATGTTAGATAAGTTAGATCCCGCTACCCGTAAAAAGTATGAAATGAAGGCTCCCAGCGATAATTTTCCAAGACTCACTGAGGTATCCACGTTTTTGGAAGAGAGGGCATAAGTGTTGGAGCTAATGATGGCAACACGGGAACAAAGGGGGAACACAGCAAATCCACCCAAGAATCAACATGTGAGGAACAATGACAATCCAGGTCGAGTTAGCTCATACGTATCTACAAGGGGGAAGTGTGATTTTTGTGATGCAGATCACCCGGTACATCGGTGTGAGGGTTTTCTGAAGGCTAGCGTAAGACAACGGTATGATTTTGTCAAAAGGAAGGGTCTGTGCTTTAACTGTTTTAGACATCATAATGTCAGCATATGCAAATCTGATAGGTGTAAGAGATGCCAAGGCAGACATCATACCCCAATTCATTTCGACAGTCCCACAAGCAGTCAAACGACTACAGACAGGGATGCCCCAGCTGGTAGAGGTATTCGAGAAGACGAAGGAGGGCATAGTAAGGCAAGTTACTGCACACTTAAATTCAAGCCACAGTCACAAATAATGCTGTCTACTGCAGTAATAGGAGTGGCAGACAACAATGGTAGAGTTCACCAGTGCCGAGCGCTACTCGACAATGGATCACAGTCCCATTTTATAACGGAGTCACTTGCAAGTAAGCTTAAGTTGCAACGACACAGAATCTGTATTCCAATTAGTGAAATAAATAACACTGCGGTCACTGCATCTCAAAGTGTTGATGTTCGTATCAGTTCTAACATGTCCAATTTTGAAACTGTTATCACATGTTCTATACTCCCTCACATAACAGGCAATATTCCGGCAAACTATGTTGATTGTAAATCGTGGAACCTACCTAAAGATATCACATTAGCGGATCCTCACTTCAAAGAGCCAGGACCAGTAGATATGCTCATCGGTGCAGAGATTTTCATGCAACTGTTACTAGAAGGGTGGCGGAAAAATTGCGATGAATTACCCATTTTGAAGAATACCGCCCTGGGATGGATACTGTCAGGTCCCATAAAATCCCAGGATCGGACCAGTAAGAAGGCGGAAGCACCACCCACTTCATCATTTTTCCTCAGACAGGACGATGACCTCGACAGGAAGATGGAAAAATTCTGGTCGATAGAAGAAGTGACAACTAGAAGAACCAACTTAACCAAGGAAGAGCAGTATTGCAAGGAGCATTTCACAACTCACACCAGGCGGGACGACAGCGGACATTTCAGTGTAAGATTAACTACAAGGGAAGAAAGTCCACAACTTGGAAAATCTTACAAAATAGCGGAGAAGCGATTCAGACTACTGGACCAGAGATTCGAGAAGAGACCTGATCTGCGTGCAGATTACGTGAGATTCATGGAGGAGTATGAGAACCTGGGTCATATGAAGTTGGCTCCAGATATAAGCAGGGACGAAGAAGCATGCTGCTATCTCCCTCGTCATGCAGTATTGAAGGCTGAGAGTACCACTACTAAAACACGAGTTGTATTCGATGCTTCCTGAAAAACTGACAACGGTGTTTCACTTAATGACACTCTCGCAGTGGGACCTACCGTTCAACAAGATCTGCTATCAATTGTGACAAGGTTTCGTACTCATCAGATTGCTATGATGGCAGATGTTACAAAAATGTACCGTCAGATCAGAGTAGATGACGAAGATGTTAACTTACTGCGCATACTGTGGCGAAAACATCCTTCTGAGCTTCTACGCACATACCAACTAAAGACTGTAACCTACGGTACTTCCTCAACGTCCTTCCTAGCCACAAGATGTCTAACCCAGCTGGCTGAAGAAGAAGCACATGCGTTTCCCACAGCATCTCGCGTATTGAAACAGGATTTTTACATGGACGATGTATTGTGTGGTAGCGACACTGTGGAAAATGCTATACAGCTACGAGGAGAACTACAAGAGTTGCTGCAACGAGGAGGGTTCCCGCTCCGCAAGTGGACGTCGAATCACGCGGCTGTACTTGAGACTATACTTAAAGAACTCAGAGAATCACAGCTACCACTACGATTTGATAAGGAAGACAACATCAGAATGCTAGGATTACTATGGCATCCCTTTCTTGACAAGTTCCAGTTTGAGGTCCACATCAAGGAGAACAGTGGAAGCCCCACAAAACGGAAGGTATTTTCATTTATAGCTTCTATATTTGATCCCCTCGGGCTGGTAGGACCAGTAATTGTGAGATGTAAAATTTTCATGTAACAATTATGGCAAGAAAAATTAGGATGGGATGAACCACTAGCATCTCCGTTACTTGAAGGCTGGATCAAAATCTTCACTGATCTTCCAGCTCTAAATAACATTCATGTCGACAGGTTGATTCTCTCTACGGGAAGGGTGATCCTCACACAAGTTCATGGCTTCTCAGACGCTTCTGAACGGGCCTATGGAGCGTGTGTTTACATTCGAAGCACCAACCAACAAGGGGAAGTTTCAGTAAGGTTGGTATGTTCAAAATCCAGAGTGGCTCCTCTGAAACAACAGTCCTTACCTAGGTTAGAACTGTGTGGAGCTCTTTTGTTGGCACGTCTGGTTGATAAGACTACCAACACCTTAAACCTGAAAATTGACCACACGTTCTTGTGGACTGACCCGACAATTGTACTATCGTGGCTTGCAGCTGAACCAACAAAATGGAAAACTTTCGTCGCCAACCGTGTCTCCGAGATACAGCAATTGACTGGAAGAGCCAAGTGGGGTCATGTGATGTCAGAAGATAACCCTTCCGATATTCTTTCAAGGGGAGAAGGACCACTCAGCCTGCAGTGCAATCAACAGTGGTGGCATGGTCCAGCATGGTTACTACAAGATTTAAGTAGCTGGCCCACTAGGGACTCGAACGACTCTGCAGGTGAACTTCCAGAAAAGAAGGGATACGGTGCAATGTCTAGTTAGTGCTACTCCATCAGACGAAATCACGACGAGGTTCTCATCCCTCCGTCGCCTACAGAGAGTAATGGCTTATTGCAACAGATTTATGTTAAATTCCAGAAGACACAACGTAAGAAAAACGGGACCACTATCTGCAGAAGAGCTTGAGACTGGACTTCAGACGTGTATCAAGCTTGCTCAACGTGTGACATTCGCACGGGAAATAGGCGAGTTGAAGTCAAACTCATCAGTTTCACAGCAAAGTGCAATAAGAAATCTGAACCCCTTCTTAGACGGGAACGACTTATTACGAGTAGGTGGTCGCCTACAAAACTCGTTGAAACCATTTGCAGAAAGGCACCAGATCATATTACCTCAGCGTCACAATGTAACCCAGTTGATTATGGCTGATGAGCATGTTCGTCTGCTACATGCTGGTGCTAATCATGTAACGGCTTCACTTAGGTCCAGATATTGGATAGTAAGCATAAAGAAAGTGATACGGACTGTCATTCACAAGTGTTTGAAGTGTTTTAGACTACGAGCCACTACAGCCACTCAACTCATGGGACAGCTACCATCTCCTCGAGTGACTCCATCACGGCCATTCTTGAACACGGGAGTTGACTACGCTGGCCCGCTGTACATTAAACAGGGTGCAATCAGGAGCAAGGTTAAGGTAAAATGCTATGTAGCGTTGTTCGTTTGCCTTTGCACCAAGGCGATACACTTGGAATTGGTTCGTGACTTGACTACACAGGCTTTCATCGCTGCCTTACGGAGATTTGCAGCCAGGAGGGGAAGGTGTACAAATCTATACAGTGATAATACTACTAACTTTGTAGGGGCTAGAAATGAATTGTTGAGAGTGCACCAGTCCGAGCAGTGGACGATAGAAATGCTGAACAACGCAGCCCAAGAAGGATTCACTTGGCATTTCATTCCTCCTGATTCGCCACACTTCGGTGGTTTGTGGGAAGCTGGAGTTAAATCCATGAAACACCATTTAAGAAGAACAGCTGGCAATGCCTGCTTGACGTATGACGAGATGTACACCCTACTTTGCCAAATAGAAGCATGCCTGAACTCACGACCGCTCGTTAGTCTATCGGACGACCCTGATGAACCATCATACTTAACTCCTGGCCACTTTCTAATAGGTGCTCCCCTGTTATCCTTCCCTGAACCTGACCTTAGAGATGGTGTGCACTGTTATACTTCCAGATGGCGCTACATTCAAGCGCTGCAACAGAAGTTTTGGAGACAATGGTCTAATGACTATCTTAATAGCTTGCAACAGCGGCAGAAATGGTTGACGAGTCAGCCTAACCTTCAGCCTGGAACTGTCGTGTTGGTTAAGGACGACAACACTCCTCCTCTTTCTTGGAGGCATGCAACGGTCGAGGAAACATATCCTGGAAAGGATGGACGAGTGCGTGCAGTCACCATTCGTACCAGCAGTGGAATTTTGAAGCGTTCTGTACATAAACTATGTCCATTGCCAATTCAAGACTGATATGTGCAATTACTTTCAGTGTCATCTTGTGGTTTAGTTAATTACTTTATTCTTGCCGCAAGAGTTCAAATTTGACCAATGTCCTTTATTGTTTGTGTATAGTGTTGAACCTTCTTATTGTATGATTTAACATGTTCATTTCATTGTCATTACTATAGGCTGTGTATTTTTGTTCCTAAGTTGTTTTGGTTGGGTTTGTGTGTGTTTTGTTTTCGGTGATCCATACGGACTGGTGGTGAAAACTTTAAATTACCACTATTGATTCATGTAAATCAATCATTTTCTTGCAGTTGTTAAATGTGATACATTTAGGTGTGGCGGTATGTTGGTAGTTACTCAGTGCTCCGCTGCGTCGGTCTCGGCAGCACTTCCTTGACGCCCTGTCTCGGGGTTAGTCGGCCGGTTGCGTGATCATGTGACCTGGGGCGACTCGAGGCTTCTCGAAGCATGCAGCACATGGCTGACTTACATCAGGACAAGCATGGCGCGGCTTGAAAGGGACCAAATTAAATCGTGGCCTTCACGGCTACAGCCAGTGTATTTAGTTGTGATATATGTGTAAATATATAGTTTAAATATTATTGTGTGTGTGTAACGTATTATTTTTGAATTCTGCTAACCTGAACGTACATAACCCGCTAGCATCTCCTGGCCACCACATGGTATCAGGAATCGTTCCGGGAGAGAAAGGAACAGACTGCAACTTTGAATTGATCAAATAGTTCCTACTTTTGCCGCCAAACGCCACCGTCAACGACTACTAGGCCTAGTTCAGAACTCAGCTACTAGACGCCACCACAGTCGGCTCTTGGCAACGAACGTAGGGACATATGAGCGTTGTTTACATTTTTAACCTATACAATTTAGCTTCACACAGGTGTAATTAGTGGAAGGTTCTTTAACATGCCATAAATCTATGACATGGGACCGCCGGCTTTACTTCCCCTCCGAAGGAAGGCATACTGAGGGATTTTCAACGCCCGCAAAAAAAAAATCCGATGCAGTGAAAGTCTGTGATTTTAATCTCGTTGTCAATGCCTTTAGTTGTTATCAGAGGCGAAGCTGGAGGGGAATCTGTGAGCCTTAGAATTCCCATTTCACATTTAATTTTTCCTATTTTTCAAATTAAATCTCTAGTTTTTGGTATTATTCTCTGTAACCACGGTGGGATTGACGCCAGCTTCTCAGCGCGGGACAGAGCAGCCAGTGAGTCTCCTTTGAAACAGGCTCCAGTCTCTGTGGGAAGAGAAGGCAATTGGTCATGCTCCAAGGGGAAGGTGGATAGCTGAATGCATCAGCAGAGAGCCTAGGCTCCAAGCTGTGCATTCGTGAGGCGGGCGGTTTTTCTGTGCGTGCATGTCGTTTGTGAGTTTTAAAACATGGATCAGTGTAGTGATTTAATACGAATAGTGTATTTAAAATCAAGACCATTTTCTTCGTTGTCCTATGAAGAGAAATGTGCAGAGAAGACCAAAACCTCATCTCAATATTGTACAGAGTGATAAACATCAATCACATAAATTCCAGTCTCAGTGGTATGAGCAGTATGAATGGTTAACAGCAAGTGTAACGGCGGGCACAATGCATTGTTATGTGTATTCTGTTTGGTGGCGATAGTAAAGAATGGAGTGAAACTGGGATTGCATGTATTAAAAGTTTTCATCATAGAGCACGAATGCATCAAATTTCAAGAAACATATTCTTAATCGGTAACTATATCATCTTCCGGGACAACACAGAATAGAGCTTGCTCTAGCAGAGCGAAAAACAACACGACTGGAGTTTATCTACAAAAATCTAAAACTTTAGAATACCCAGTTGCATGAATGTAGCTTTGCCACTGGTGGTTATGCAACTTTTATCACCTCAAGCATATGTTACAGCATAGTGTTACAATGAACGTGTTAGTGAACATACTGTGAGTTAAAGATACATTTAAGTCTTACGAAGGAACATTTTGTGGATAGCTAATGCATACATTCATCGAACAAATGTGCAATAGGTATTTAATAATAAAATTCTATGAAAATATTGGCATGATGAAAAAATTAATAAAAATAAAATACAGATTCTTCTGAACTTTCAAAAATAAAATAAACACACAATAAATGTGAATCCCAGCTTAAAGTCAGAAAAATGTTTATTTATTTATTCCTATCAAAAGCACTTACAGTGGATGAAGTTAATATGGACAATGATCATATTTACATTACTGGACAGCTCATTTAGGCTACACTGCTGCCGCCCAAAAGTAAGCAACCTCTATTGCATTGCAAGTCTTTCAATGTGCAAGTTGTTGTGGCTACACTGGAGCAAGTGGGAGGAAGTCTGCATTACACCACATTCACACAGAGTATTGAGCTAGAAGGAGACTATGTCAAAAAAAAAATTGAATTTTAGTGAGATTTGTTTTTAAAATATCACCCACTGACTTTTCAATCTACCCTTGTGTTGTGAAAAATGAACTGAAACGAGAGAGATTAATGACCACAACTCCAGAATAAGGAGTAAGCCAACTGTACCAGTACTCTACAGCAGGAGTTCCCAACCAGTGGTATGAGGGAACGTTTAAGGTGGTATGTGTAAGTGATACGATTGTTCACTAATACAGGAGGAGAATTTATCTGCATTTCCTACTCTATCATCATATTTTGAAGAAAATTAAATATATCCCCAATGCCAGATGTGGTTGCTGATATCATTGTCCACTTGAAAGCCCTTCAAGAAATTTTTATAAATATTTCTCCAGAGATTATTCCAAATTTGACTGGATCTGAAATCCTTTTTCAGGAACCTCACGAAATGAGTTGAAATTAAAAGAAAGTTTTATCGATCTAACAGAAGATAGATCCATGAAAGACTGTCTTAAAGACAAATCCTTAATTAACTTCTGGATGTGATGTAAAACCAAGTACCCAATGATCTTCCAGCAAGCTCTGCCATTTGTTACAAGTTACTTGTGTAAGAGCGGATTTTCTGACCTTTGTATGACAAAAATAAACATAGAAACAGAGTAAGTGAAGAGGAAATTAAATTCAATTACTCCTGATATTGATATTTTAATCACAGGCAAACAACAACAAGTTTTGCACTAAAAGTAGATGTTGATGGTTATTTTTTTGGTGCTTATTTTGTACTAATAATATAGAAGTGGCGGCAACGGGGAAGGCCTAGGAAGAGGTGGATGGATACAGTGAGGGAGAGCATAGAGAAGAGAGGGGTAAAAGTAGAAGATATACTAGAAGAAGGAAGAGAGTGGTGGAGAGACAGAAAATTATGGAGGTCCTTGATTCACACCCCGACCCAGAACACTGGAAACGGGAAATGAAGAAGGAGGAGAGAAGAATATTGACGTGGCGGCCTCCGTGGCATAGGTGGCAGCACGCCGGCCTCTTACCGCTGGGTCCGGGGTTCAAATCCCAGTCACTCCATGTGAGATTTATGCTGGACAAAGCGGAGGCAGACAGGTTTTTCTCCGGGTACTCTGGTTTTCTCTGTCACAATTTCATTCCAGCATCACTCTCCACTATCATTTCATTTCATCTGTCATTCATTTAATCATTTCCCCAGGGGAGTGCGACAGGCTTCGGCAGCCGGCACAGTTCATATCCTCGCCGCTAGATGGGGGCTTCATTAATTCCATTCCCTGACCCGGTCGGTCGACTGGAAGCAGGCTGTGGATTTTTCAATATAGAAGTGGAAGAGTAAAACAAAGAACAACTGTTTTGAAGAGATCCAGCATGATTTAGATAAAGTAAATTTAACGATGCTCCAAATTAAAAATAGAGAAGAGAAAAATATTTTAACCCTCTCAGTGCCACGCGCCGATCAGATCGGCTCTCGCTGCTTGTGCCAAAAGTGCCAAAGCCGATTCAATCGGTGCGCCGTTTATCTTAGATTTGCAGATTTCTGTGGGCATATGTCCATGATTATTTCATACTGTTGGAAAGGTGAGGTTTCAAGCTTGCCTGTGCGGTGTTTATTTTTATCCTTTGAAGTCCGTTACGCGATAGGTTTGAGTTTGTATTCACGCCTTCCCTTAGGGCTCCGTCAATCACGCACGCTCCTGCCAAAATTGCGGTGCAGTTGTTTTCTTCTTGTTGAAGTTTTCTGCCTACAGATGTATCTAAGAACTTTCTACAGCTGAAAACGTAGTGTTTCTTCGAACATGACTCTTAGGTGTCCTTAATTTGGGCTCAAAACTGATTTTTACAACAACAAAAAATGAAAAATTATTATCAGAATAACCACAATTAAAAAGGTTTAGATGCCATATGTACTTTTATGAACATAATGTATGAAAGAATGAAGTATTGGTTATAATGCAAAGCAAAAATAATGATTCTATCGTTGGAAATGTGGTATTTATGATGTTTTCGAATAGTCTGCATGACCATTGAAAATAGCTTGGCATTCTTGGCAAGTATTTCAGGAAATGGCTTGGCACTAAGAAGGTTAAAGAATAAATACTTACGATTCACATTAACATTTGAACGGAAAAACTACACCATCACAGATGATCAAAGGGCAGCCAGGTCAGATAGAATGAAGAAATTTTGGGTGCAGAAGAAGCTGAAGCTGAATCGCTAATCTCCAAATACCGTTGTTAGACTTAATTGTATTTGTATTGATTAAAGTGCTCCAATGAGGGTGTAAATATGGAAAAAATAAATAAATGTAAAAGTGTATGTTTTTTGACCTATGAGTAATAAATAAAACTGTAATTTGCAATAATCGCTTTATTTTTTCTTTATTATAAAATGTTATTAATAAATATATAATTTAAATAAAAATTATTAAGAAAAAGATGAAAAAATTCTGTATACAGGTATATATTTATTGTTGTCTTGATTAAAGGGTTGAAGAAAACGAAATACAAGTGCATTAATAATTAAATATAAAGTTTTCTCAGTAATTTTTTTTAAACAAACCATTGGGCACTTTTCCGACAGTAAATAAAATATGTTTCTAAAAAAAAATATAGGACTGTTGAAATGCCAAAATTTCTAAAAATTTCAAATGGTACGCAGTTGCTGAAAGGTTAGGAACCCCTCCTAAACAGCATATAGACAAACTCTTAAATAAATAAATCAGAGAGCGAATCTGATTTTACACAATAGTTCGGTGAGCAATTTATGAATCACTGTTTCTCTATAAGTTATTACTCATTTCACCAGCAATAATTCTGTCTAAAATAAGAAGCTTAATGGCAGTGGGAATACAAGACCTCACCTTTTCATTTTGTTCCTCATGTCTAATATACAACCCGTAGCCATGAGCGGATATAGGCTACACTCTCATCAAACTATATATAAGGTGCATTCAAAAAGTAACGAGCCGGAGGCTGGAATGTGCAAACCGTTGACGACATCGGCTAATCGTGGCGTGTATAATGAGGTGTGGTTCCGACCAGAGCGTGGAAGGTCACAGCCCATTGCTAGAGGGCACACCTGCACGTCACGTGACGATACAAAGCGAGCAGCAGCATGCATCAATCGTACAACGCTGCCAGTCGCATTGCAAACAGTGACATGGAGGCGTCAACCGAAGAGCAAAGAGGTGTTTTTCGGTTTCTGACAGCGCAAGGAGTAGGCGGAACGGATGTTCATCGCCGAATGTCACAAGTGCACGGCGAACACTGCATGTCCCTTGCAAGGGTCAAGGCGTGGCACAAGCGCCTCAGGGAAGGACGGGTGTCGTTAGCCGATGATGCCCGGTCTGGGGCACCCCCTGCATTACCGATGACAACGTCCAGCTGGTCGATGCACTCATTACCCAGGACCGCCGAGTGATAGTGAACGCCATAGCCGCCATGGTTGCTCCACGACAATGCACGACCTCATACGGCCAACACAGTCGCGGCACTCCTGCAGAAATTCAAATGGGAGGTTCTCGGCCACCCTCCATACAGTCCAGACCTCTCTCCCTGTGATTATGCCATCTTTGGTCGCCCTGAAAAGGGCTCTGCGGGGCCAACGATTCACCTCGGATGCTGATGTCCAGCTGTACGTGCGGAACTGGTACACATCACAGCCCAGGGAATTTTATGAGACAGCCATTCACCGCCTCGTGTCACAGTGGGACAAGTGCCTCAACAGCCAGGGCCAATACTTCTAACATACAGGCACTGGTTTCTGTAATTATGCCTCTGGCTCGTTACGTTTTAAACGCACCTTATATTATTAAGGTCTGTCTAGTAGAAGTGTTTCAGTTGGTCAGCACCAGTGCCCAATGAGATCAGGTAGCGAGTTATAATTAATATCCTAGCTTCTGAAATAAAATACATTAATTATTTATACACTTAATAAAACACTTCTCACACAAATGGGGGGATTTGTCTGCCAAGCGATCGTCAGATTCTGCTCACTTAGGCTTAATATAAGCTCACTGGCTATAACACTTATGTACAAGAGTATATACAATTATCAAACTATAGAAGTTTTTAATATTTAAGCTCTTTAACAAGTCAGAATTTTTAACCAATTAATTTTGTTTTGTAAGTTAATTTAATGTCTATAAGTGTTGCGTTTTATGTTAGTACTTCTTATGTGTATCGAATGGAAACCCTTTTGAAACTTTAGCTTCTACCGCAGAGAGCTTTTGAAGTGATTATGTTTTGTTAGAAACTGTTATAATTTAGGAATATAACGATTCATTATTGGTCCATGATGACTGTTGGTTATCTCAGGAAAATTTTAATTAATTAGTGGACTATCAGTTAAAAGTTTCCTGTTATTAATGAAATTTCTTATTAATGTGATGAGCTTTTTAGTCGGATAGTTAGGTAAATCACGTAAACAAACATTTAAATGTAACTGAATTGATAATGTAATGTGCCACCCCTAGTGGCACTTTCGTTAACTGGATTACGGTGGGTGAAAGCACAACACAATAGTTCCTTTAACGAAATATTAGCTTTATTGCAGGCCAGGAAAATACACCACACAATAAGCACTGAATGTCACTTCATAAGACACTACTAGTCACTATAGCTTCCACACTTAGCCTACGTTCACACTACTGTCCTGTACTACTACAGTATGTGTGGTGACCATCTACAAGGAAAAGAATGGAAAGGCACAACATTGTAGGTTACCAGGTTTTGTATTCCACCATTGATAATAGAAAGTAGAAGATAAAATCTCACACTGAGATGGAATGAAGACTGCAGACATGTTGAGCTCCATGGAATCAGTGTTGCCAAGTGTTTCATTCTCCACATGCTTTTGTTCCTTTGTGTATCAATTTATTCTTCAGTTAATGCTAAAAGACTTGCATCTATCTATAATGTTTACATATCAAGAGTCTTAAGTTACTGAAACAGAGGTTTACCTACCAGAAGTTTATGATATACTGAGGTATCATGTACTATTTCCTTGAGTTCATAAAACACGTCGAATGCAGTGTCCCAGACGAAAGGATCCGTTTCGTGTTTAATGAATAACGTCATATCGAGTGCCACATCGAAGTCCAGCTGTCCACGCTCTGCAAGATACATAGCGTCGTAGAGTAGCTTGGAGCGTGTTCCGGCAGGAATCTGCGGCTGTCTCCGTCCTGACACAGTCTCTAGCAAATAGTCAGATAAGAGCCGCCAGTTTGTCTCGTCGTAGTTCACCACAAACAAACCTAAAAATAAACAATGTTTACTTGTAAAAATAACCCAGCCATCGGGGGAGCAATCCAGCTCAACTCGATGCCGGTCCCAAGCCTGGAAAATGGGGAGGGTAAATGGATGGTTAATGAATCTCAGTGGAAGCACTAGTGCTGAGTAGGTGCCTCTATTAAGTACTGAGAAATAGATAGATAGATAGATATTTTATTCAATTAATTCCAAAGAGCCATAGGCTCGTACAGAGGAATTATACAGTAATATGTGTGTTTACACACCAAGGAAGAAAATTCTGAAGGTAACACAAATTGATGAATAAGGACATAGGCCTATTATAAGGTTGATACCATATCTAAGATTGTTTAGACCAAGGTCCCTTAAAATGATAAGCACTTAGGATATTTAATCTTATACATAACTTAACTTATTTGATGTATTAAGATGCATCGAATTTTTCCCACAATACTTCCATAGTTTTCCTCTTAAATACCGACAAAGTTGGTGCACTTTTTACTTCATCAGGAAGTTTATTATATGACTGTGATGCAGAGAACTTGAAACTATTTCTACCATATTTAGAAGAGTGAATGATATATAAGGCTACGTCCTTCGCATGCCTAGTTCCATAAGAATGATTGTCCGAGTTCAAGATGTAGGGAGAGCTATAGAGTATTGTGTTGTGTTTAATCTTGTATATTAGCATAGCTGCTCGGAGTTCTGCACTTATGCTGAGGGGTAGAATTTTACTTTTGATGTACAGATCTTTTACTGGAGTGCAGTAAGGAAGGTTAAATATGTTTCTAATAGCCCTATTCTGAATAGTCATTAAATCATTCAGTGTGGATTTCCTGCAGTGAGCCCAAATAACATTTAAATATTGGAGCTTGCTATGTACAAGTGAATAGTAGATTTGTTTTACAAGGTTTAGGGGAATAAGATACCGAAGTTTCCTTAGGATCCCCACTACAGGTGAGAGTTTCTTAGCAATTCGTTCGTGTTCAATCCAGGTCAGGTGTTTGTCGATGATTAGACCTAAATACTTTGCCTGATTAACCTCTTTTATTTCAATATTATTTATATATATTTTGTCATGTGTGATTTCTTTCATGCTTTGTTTTGAAATTACCATGTAATTGGTCTTCTGTAGGTTCATTGTTAATTTATTGGCCTGGAACCATTGTGAGAGAGTATTTATATCTTGTTGCACATTTTGTATGATTTCAATTATGTCTTTCCCAGTGTAGAAGATATTTGTATCATCTGCATACAATTTGATATGCCCTCTCAAATTACATTTCACAATATCATTTATATACATTAAGAATAATGTAGGTCCAAGTATAGATCCTTGTGGAATGCCATGAGTTATATATTTTCCTGAACTTATGCATTTATTCAAAGCTACATGCTGCTTTCTTCCAAGAAGGTAGCTTTGGAACCATTTTAGAGCTATACCTCGGACACCAGCATTTTCTAATTTTGACAACAGTATTTTATGATCTACTGTATCAAAGGCTTTTGTGAGATCAATAAATAACCCAACTGCCATATTATTTTTGTCAATAGTTTCTTGTAGCATTGTTATTAGGTCAATAGTTGCTGCCTCAGTACTAGATTTTTCCCTGAATCCATATTGCATATTATGAAAGAATGTATTCTTGTTCAGAAATGAAAGCAATCTTGTTTTTACCACTTCTTCCAGAATTTTTGAAACTACCGATAAAATAGAAACAGGTCTATAATTATTTGGATTTCTTTTGTCACCACCCTTAAATATAGGAACTACTTTGGCCACTTTTAAGTCATCTGGTATCATGCCAGTAACTAAGGACTCATTAATCATTTCAACTAAGATTTTAATAAATGATTGCATATTGTTTTTAATGAAATTTGTCTTGATCCTATCTAAGCCACAGCTCTTTTTATTCTTTAAATTTGTGATGATGGACTTGACCTCTGCTTCATCTGTTGGATATAAGTAGAGGGAATTTGACTGCTTGTGGTCCTTACTGAGGATTTCCTTCTGTTCAGGAATAGCTTTTGCTAGACTTCCAGCAATGTTTGTGAAGAACAAGTTGAATGATTCGCATAGCTCTTGATTGTCTGTGATAATTTTGTTGTCTATTTCAAGTGAAGTGCATGTCTCAACTGTAGGTTTTTTGTTGTGTATGATTTCTTTGATAGTCTCCCAAGTTTTTTTGGAATTGTTTCCATATGTTCTGAATTTTTCTGAGTAGTAATTTGACTTTAGTCTTCTTTTTAAGTTTGTTACACTATTCCTGCATCTACAGTATTCCTGGTTCATATCATTATTATTTTTGTGAAGGGGATTTTTGAGCTTTGCATGCAGACTGTCTCGTTGTTTTATAAGTGTAAGGAGTTCAGCTGTGACCCATGGTAAGTTAGTAGTCTGTCTTTTATTGTTAGTTTTGTTTGTTATTTTTCTTTGACTATGCCTGTTCCTTAGATTCAATTGTTTGATGAAAGAGTTATATAGAGAGTTAACAGTACTGTTTGCATCATTATGGGAATCAGCGTTTATAGATATATTAGTTTCAGGAGTGTGTTGCCTATCCCAAGAGTCCTCGTGTGTTGTTGATTTTGTCGAGTTATGTGACTGAGTGTACGTGCTATAATTGGTCTTGGAAATATCAAGAATTAATATACTGTGATCACTAATATCATTGCTGACATTTGATATTTTATAACTTAATTCTGAATTGTTTAGTGACACGTGATCTATTAAGGTAGCTGCAGTGTCACAAAGTCGTGTAGCATATTTAGTGTTGCACTGTTTAAACCCATAGCATGCTATTAGATTTAGATATTTCCTTCTTAATTGATCATCAGCTAGGATATCAATGTTGGTATCTCCGAGGAAGATGCATAATTTATTGTTTATCTGGCTAAGAAAACTTTCAAATGAATTTAAGAAGGGTATGGCATTGCTTCTATTGGGGTTATATGCTGCAATAATATCAATGCTTTTATATGTTGGCCTATTACTTTTAACATCATCTCTGAATACCTCAATCCACATCAAACTATGATTCATTTCACACTTTCTTTTAACATTCACTTTCCATTTGTGTGATACATAAATACCCAGACCCCCACCAACTTTGTCATCTCTATGAGCAAACACACTTGTGAAATTGTTGAAGTTATAAAAATCTGCCTCATTACTTTTCACCCAGGTTTCTGTAACTACCAATACATCTATCTGGCCTATCATTTGCAAGAGAATTTCAATGTCATCAAGCTTATTCCGAATACTTCTGCTATTAATGTACAAACACCTAACCTCTCCACCTAATTCTAATGAGTTTATGCATGCACTTATATTACAGTCCTGTTGCATGAACTCATCCAAACAGTTGTACTTATGTTCACTGCACTGTACTTCACCTAGGTGTCCACTTGTAGTCAGTGCTTTCTTCTCTCTAAACAATAAGATATCATCACTCGTTCTAGCAATTAGTTTTCCGAGAGTAAAAACTTGGCAACTCTGTTTAAAAGTTTTCCAAATTTCATTGTTCCTCTTCTATTGAGGTGGAGACCATCATAAGCAAGGTCCCTGTCTTGTAACCAAGAGTTCCCTTCTAAAAAAATAATGTTTTTTTCACTACACAACCAATCCAGTGTTGAATTCACGGCATTAATGTATCGTGAGTCTATGTCACGTCTTTGTAATACACCACTAACACACACTTTCGAACTCGGAAAGGCACTCTTCACTTCGTCCACGAGCTTGTCCATGTCATTCATAATGTGAGTTGGTGTTGGAGAACTGTTCAAGCAATTGGTCCCTACATGAATCATTACCACCTCAGGGTCTTCTCGAACCTCGTTTGCCCATACCTTTCTAGTTAATTGATCAGTTCTTATTCCTGGATAGCAATAGACTGTGGCATCATCAACTACTGGGCCTACATTTCGCAGAATTGAGTCACCCATGACAAGTACACGGGGACGTCTCCTTTTCTTAGGGTTATGGGTAGGTTTGTCGCGTCTGGATGTCTCGTTTTCAATACCGGTATCTTGTCTTTCTTCTACTTGGGAATCGGAACGGCTGAGGATTTCAAACGGATTCTGGGAGATAAAGTCGTTAGGAATATTCCCAGATTTCACCAAGTTAGGCCTACTTCTTGGAAAGCGTGCATTGGTTTTAGACCTAACCTCTAAATAGTCTGCCTGAGTAGGCCTATCTTCTTCTGCTTGTAGTCGTTCTTTAAGGAGACATATTTGTGACTGTGCATTTTTTAAATCAACCACAAGCATTTTGATTATTTCCTCTTTGGAGGCCAATTCTAATTTGAGGAGTTCAGCTTCATTCGCCGCTCGCGGCAACTCGTACTTGTTTCCCTGTTGATTTCGTTCACATCTCAAAAGTTTTTCGCCACTACATGATTTGTCTTCACAATTAAGACACACCTCTTCAAGAAATAAAGAATTGTTATCACATTGAACGCTCTAGTTCTTAGGCTAGCCTACTTATGAAACCATCAAATCCAACCTCTACTGTAATGGATGAGGGCGATTGTCTGGCGCCTTAAAACGAGACTATCTCAGCTAAGGTATGGTAACCCTGATAGAAGGTTCCCTGGTCCTCCAGGTTGGGAGTTGGGCGAAGGGCTAACAACCCTACCCTGGGAAAAAAGCATTGTTACGAAACCAACACAATACGTGCCTCAGACAAGTGAACCTGAAGACAAACATGGCAGTGAATTACAGAATAATGATAAACGGAAGATTAAAGGATGGTGGAAAAAGATAAAGAAGAGAAAATGATGATGATAATTGTTGTTTTAAAGGGCCTAATATCGAGGTTATCGGCCCCTAATGAAACGAAATGGCGTGAAATGAAAGGATGAAGATAAAAACAGCTCACTGCCATAGATGAAACGAAAATGGTTTATAAATAAAAAATAGACAGTGAGCCCCAACAATTATGCCTTCTTTGAATAAAAAGAATAAAAAAGGCGGATGGTAAAAAGAAAACAATAAAACAAATAAGGCATCTCTCTTAAGTTAACAGCCCTGGGGCTGGTTTGCAGCAACTCGCCAATCTTCTCTATTCTCCGCCATCCTCTTCAATTCACGATATGATTTTGTGTTTGTGTCTGTCATTAACTGTGTTATGTATACAAGTGGTGGTCTTCCTCTAGGCATAGTGAACAATAAAATAGATGAACGCAATAAAAAACATAAAACAGATTTAACCTGAATTAAAAGTCTTAACTTACATTAAAACATAAAAAAGTAACCACTCTCCCTCATGAATCGGATGACGAGGTCTGCTGACGGCCCATCATCACGGAGAAGAAGGGAGAGAGTATTAGGCAGTTTAAGAGTCCTTTGCAGATCGGCCAGATCCACACACTCCAAGAGAATGTGTGCCACGGTTAGGTGGGCGCCGCAAGTACACACAGGGGGGGTCTTCTCTCTTTAGCAAGTGGGAGTGCGTAGCAATCCCATGGCCGATCCGGAGTCGACAGAGTACCACAGCTTCCTTCCGGAGAGATCGGAAGGAAGATTTCCACACCTTCGTTGTCTCCTGGATGCCTCTCAGTTTGTTGGGTGGAGGTGTGGCACGCCATGCTTCCTCCCAATGCGACAGGATGGAATGTCGCGACTGAGAGCGTACATCACTAGCAGGCACCTTATATGGTAGCAAGGGCAGTGTGACTGCCTCCTGCACCGCCTGATCAGCAAGCTCGTTTCCCGCAATACCCATGTGGCTAGGAAGCCACACAAAGGTCACCCTCGTTCCAGCGTTACACGCACTGACGAGCAGGTCGTGCACACGCTGGATCAACGGGTGCTTCGGGAAACACACATCGATCGCTTGCAGCGCACTCAGAGAGTCAGTACACACAAGAAAGTGCTGGTGATCGTCTGATAACGTGTACCGCAGAGCCTCTAGGATGGCATAGAGCTCCGCTGTGCACACGCCACAGGCCTCGGGAAGTGAAAAGAGAAACCGACGATCCTCAACCACAAATGCACAGCCTACTTTCTCGTTTACCCTCGAACTGTCCGTGAATAGAAGCCCTGAGCCTGGATACCGGCTCACCACGGAGGAGTCCATGTCCGACTTAGGGCCGGTGTGCAGATCCAGGATTATATCAGGGCGAGAGACCATCCACGGAGGGGCCTTGCTAGCTACTCGGACGATACAGGAGACAGATGGAAATCGGAACTGCCGATATGAGTCATCCATGCGAATCCTCGCCGGCCGAGTGGCTCGGGCGAGTGCATCATACAGCCGGCGATTCAGATTGGTAAACGAAAGGAAGAGAAAAGAGGAGAAAAGTTTGGACCTGTATTGTGTAGGAGGTGATGGCTCACCCAGGGCTGTAGCGCCGAGAAAGTAAGTAAGTAAGTACTTGTAAAAATATGACTGGTTTAGGACCAGTTCGATTCAATTCCTAGCACTGTTGGCATAGATTTTCCCTGACAATACAAAGGGCAAGGGTCAGTAAAGTGACACACGAGGGTTTAGACAGCAGTGAGGAGGAAATAGGTGGCAATTAAGGGAAAAACTAGTAAGAAGCTATCTAAGTGGTGGAAAATTAGGAATTCACATTCCTCTCAACTGGAATCCCCTCCTACACACCAAACGCCTCCCCTTAGCATTTCCCCCATTTCACACGCTCTCCCTCTGCACCACAAACTAAAGGCTTAGTTTAGGTGCATGCCGGATTAAACTCCCTCTCAGCCGTAATAAGGTAAAACTTATTCTTACATATGCATCATTTTAACATTTTATTATAAACTAGCAACCCGATCCGGCTTTTGTTTCCAATGTCAATGAACAACGACCAATATCCGTTTTACGTCTTGGCATGATGGGTTAAAATCACTGACTGGTCTATTAATTATATTATCGTGGAGATGCATGTGCCACAAATTCTTGTCAGACGTAAATTAAGAATGGCGAGGTGCATGAAACACAAATCCCCCTTCCGTCCAAACTTAATTCGACTATGAATTTCGCGGAACGACATGTTCACAGGCGAAATGAAGAAAAGGCGAGTTGCACTTCCAGGGAAACTCCAAACACAACCACTCTTCTCTAAAGTTTTTAACTCAACACAACTCAACAGTTTTCTGCTGGCTGTATCTGGGGCAATAAGCTCGTCCGCTAGCTAGGCTGTAACTGGGGTGATAGACTCGCCCCTAGTTAGCTCGTAAACTGTCGCCTCAGTAGTTGAATGGACATGGTTGGAAGAAATAAAACGTAAAAACACTTATAGTGGGCGATGTATTGAAGATAGACATATGCTCTCGCGGACTTTTTTTGTAGAACTTTTCATGCTGAACAATTCTTACACTCATAGTATTTAGATATTTTTAACGGTTTGCCCAGTGTAAGGTTACAAAGCGCTCGGACGCCAGTTTCTTTTTCGACTTTTCCACTGAAATCGTTACTGCTCGGCTTCCTTTGATCACAAATAAATTATTTGCTACAGAAAACATCCTCGAGATATCCTTTACAGAATGGTGAATACCGCATCAAAATCCATCCAGTGGTTCTCAAGTTTACCCATAACATCCAAGAATCGGGGACTTTGTTTTATACTAAGTAGAGATACACACACTAGTAGAGCCATCATATTAACACAGGTTATCAATCAAATTCCACACACACCCAAATACAGAGGGCTATATGACCATGATGTTGCAGCCCCTAAAATAAGCTACAACAAAATGTATTAGTTAAAATTTGCCTATTTCCTTAATTTGAAAAAAATATAAGTTTTCTTTATAGAAATTAGCTCCATTCTATGGAGGAATGAGTTAGATTTGAAAACAAGCTTAATTTGAACACCAAACCATCAAACTACAAATGTATATAAGTAATAAAAGAATTAACACTTCTCCGGTGGCTCACAACTTCTTCTTCGTCTTCCTAGCGTTGTCCCGCAGGTGCAGGGTCCGCTTTTTTGGTCATTGACCTCCATTTTGTCCGGTTTCGTGTGTCAGCTGGATTTAGGCCGGTAATTTTTAAGACACCATTTATAGTGTCTTGCCAATGCTGCTTTGGTCGTCCTCTGGGGCGTAGGCCTTCAACCTCAAAATGAAGAACAGTGTTAGTAACAGTATCAGGCGCTGCACGCAGGGCATGGCCATACCATCGGAGCCGTTTCTCTCTCATTTTGTCCACAATTGGGGCGACACCCATTTGCTCCCGAATTGTGTCGTTTCTGACATGGTCAATAAGGGAGATGCCCATTGTCTCATTTCCATGGCGTGCAGGCGACGTTCTGAAATTTTGTCGGATGGTCGACATTCAACTCCATACAGCGCAACTGGCCGTACCACTGTCCGATATATCCTCGATTTGAGACGAAGTGGCATTTTCTTGTGGCAAAGCACATCCGTGACCTCCTTCCACCGCAACCAGGTTGCGTTTACTCTGGCTCTTACTTCATCATTGAAGTAGTAATCACTCTGAAGACGAGATCCAAGGTACCAGAAGCATTCTGTCTTGACTAGATTTTGTCCTGCGACTTGAATGGTACCGTCGCTTGGGTTTAACTCCAAATACTCCGTCTTTTTCACATTCAGACATAGGCCATACTGGGAGAGGCGGTTATTCTAGTCTTCAACTTGACATTAGAGTTTTTCACGGGTGTCATCTGCAACCATTATATCATCTGCATACAGCAGGGTCCAAGGAACATTCCGTTGCAGGTCACGAGTGATGGTGCCCATCACAAGAACAAAAAGGGACGGTGGCTCACAACACTTGTATAGTTATAAAGATGTATCTTTATTGAAGGTAAAGTAAAAAAATTAATACAGTTTATTATGGGACTGTGTTTTTCTGTCTTGTAAACAACAAAGCAAGAGGAATATCAACGTTCTTAACTTTAAGTGACTATGATACTAAAAAAAGAAAATTGTATTGACGAGGCGGGAAACATTTTATATTATTCTATTTGAATAAATATGCAATGTAATTAGCTAGTATGGATCAAAAAGAAGCATCACAGTCAATGTCAACTTATCCATAATGAGCTTCTTCATCTTGCACAATTTCCAGCCACTGCATAAAGGGTCAAAATTGAAATCTAGAGGGACAAAATTATTTTTACGTTTTAATCATGAATTTAGAGCGAAAGCAACGTATATAATTTGTTTACTTCATAAGAAACATCAGTTAAGACCTTTTTTAAGATACGTCTACACATGCAAGAAATAGTCTATGACTAGGAGTTGGATAGAGCATTCAGTTATCTCTTCAGAACAATTTTCTACCCCTAATTTACTTTTAACAAAGTCACAAAGTTCCACTCGGACATAATCGTCGAACCCAATGCTTCAAACAGTTGTAAACGTGTGAGAACTGGTTGCGCGGCATCTTCTAAAACGTAAAATAACTAAGTAAGTTGCAAAAAGATGCAAAATATCTTATAACAGGTGTAAACTACAAGAGTTTATCTACATTTTAACATTAAGAAGAAAGTGACGCAGAGTGACGCGACATACTAAAAATCTAAGTGAAAATATAATTTTAAAAATAATAGTTAAATATTATATAATGCAAATATAGCTAAAATTACGTAACAATTACATCCATTAATAACTGAAACACGTTACAAAGATCATACCTTCAGCTGCATATTCCATCTTAAAGCATCACACTAACCACAAAGACAACCAAACCACAGCCACCCTTCAATTCAGACTGCTCGAACAGTGGTGACAGATTTACACTAAGATGCGTTTATATCCCAGAATAGTGAGCGGCAATTGTATGAGAATCCTGTAGAAGTAATACATTTTGATTTTTTAATTATGAAAATAAATAATTTTGGCCTCCTAGATTTCGATTTTGACCCAATGTGCAGTGGCCAGGTCTGTTGGGATCATAAGCCTCTCCATCATCTTCTGTTTTATCACCATCTCTCCATCTCCACCTTGCTCCTGTCTTCTCCTTTCTTTTGCATGCAGCCCTCCACACCTATCAGCCATTCCTCTGGTCTTTCTACCTTTAATTTCATCTCATGCATCTTCCTGGGTATCCTCTTCTCCATTTGGTTAACATGCCTGTACCATTTAAGCACTGATTCCTCTATCCTATCTTGTAATGCTTCCTCCCTGACATTCCCTGATCTTTTCATTTCTTAACCTATCCATCTTTGTCACTCCAATACTGTTTCTCAAGAATTTAATCTCACTAGTACAAGTATTTAGGAACAAATGTGAACTGCTACATTGACTGTACTGAGGAGATAAAGTCCAGGATCGGTCAAGCCAGAAATGCATTCAATAAAAAGAGGAGAGTTTCTGTAACAGAGACCTTAATTTACATCTAAAAATTAGACTTCTGAGATGTTATGACTTCTCCACCTTGTTCTGTTGAGACCTGGACCATAAAGAAAAGAGAAGTGGACAGATTGGAGGCATTTGAGCTATGGACGTACAGAAGGATACTGAGGCTGAGTTGGAAAAATAAGGTCACCAACGATGAGGTGATGAGGAGGATGGGAAAGAGAAAGGAAATATTAAATACTGTCAAAATTAGAAAACTGCAGTATCTGGGTCATGTGATGAGAGGAGAGAAATATCATCTTCTGCAGCTGGTCATTCAAGGGAAACTACAAGGCAAAAGAAGACCTGGAAGAAGACACATTTCTTGGATTGATAATCTGAAAACTTGGTTCAATTGCTCCACTATTGAGCTGTTTCGTGCTGCATCATCTAAAGCAAGAGTCTCTATGATGGTTGCCATCTCCTCTCAGCCTGTCATAATCCATAATGTGCTAACAAGCAGAAAGTTTAATCTGTTTGTATAGAGAATCAGATTTCAGCAGACCATCTTTATTAAAGGCAATGTACTAACTTACATAATAAAATAACCAGTGATGGACGAAGCAAAGAGGATATAAAAAGTAGGTTGGGTCAGGCAAGGAAAGCATTTCTACAGAAAAGGAATCTGATGACATCGAATATAGATTTAGGTATTAGGAAGTCATTTTTGAAAGCCTTTATCTGGAGCATGGATGTGAAACTTGGGCTGTTGGAGCAGCAGAAAAGAGGAGAATTGAAGCGTTTGAAATGTGGTGTTACAGGAGAATGATGAAGATCAGATGGGTAGATATGGTTACGAATGAAGAGGTATTAAGACAAGTGGGAGAGGAGAGATGTTTCTGGCGACTGCTAATGAAGAGAAGAGATAGGTTGGTAGGACACATACTAAGACACCCAGGAATAGCAAGCTTAGTTATGGAAGGAAGGGTCGAGGACAAGAACTGTAGGGGTAGACCAAGGTTAGAATATGTTAAACAGATTGCCTCGGATGTGGGGTGTGGTAGCTATGCAGAGATGAAACGATTAGCTCAGGACAGGGAGGCACGGAGAGCTGCATCAAACCAGTCAAAATACTGAAGACTCAAACTATAACAACTAACTTACTCCCCACCTATGTCCTCAGGATTCACAATGATGAAGCTGTCTCGGCGTGGAAGCTGGCGAACAGCAATCTTTTTATCTCTCATCCAGCCAAAGGTCATGAATGGATTCACATCCAAACTGGTTCGAGTGAGGTAGATGAGTGGAATCCACCGTGAATGGTTGATCACGTCTGGAGCCACATGAGGCCATTCTTGGAGGAATGTATGCTTAAAAAAAGAAAATTGAGCAATTTAGTTGGTTGGTTCCTTAGTTAGGGACAGCGACAACGTGGTCATGTAGCCCGTATACTTAAGGTGTGTGAAGAATCTGTCTGATAACTGGTGTTAATTGTGATGGCTGTATTAGTGTGTGTTATCTGTGGTTCAGGTACAAGGACTGCACACGATTAATTTTTTCAACTAGTTCCTACTTTTGCTACCAAATGCTACCGTCCACGACACCTAGCTGTGGACGTGGTTACTAAATGCCATCGCAGTCAGCCCCTGATGGTGAACGTTGGTACTAATATAGCGTTATCAAACTAACCTACAAATTTTGGCTTCACACAAGTGTAGTCAGTGGAAGGTTCTGTTTCATGCCATAAATCTATGACATGGGACCGCCGGTTTTACTTCCCCTCCGAAGGAAGGTATACTGAGGGATTTTTTACGCTCTTAAAAAATCCGACGACTTCGGCCAGGTTTGAACCCGCGATCTTGGGCATAGAAGCTCAGCAAAAGAGCAATAGTTATTAACACAAGAGGACCATCATATCACTAGACCTGGAAGATATGCACTGCGTAGTGGCTAGCATTCTTGGCTGTCACCGTGGAGGCCCGTGTTTGATTCCTGGCTGTGCCAAGAAATTTAATTCTGGTCTGAGGGCTGGAACAAGGTCTACTCAGCCTCGTGAGGCAAAACTGAGAAGCGTAGGGTTTGATTCCCATTTCAGTTATCCTGGAAGTAGCTTTCCATGGTTATTGCTTCTACTCCAGGCAAATGCCAGGATGGTTCCTAACTTAAGGCCAAGGCCGCCTCCTTCCCAATCCTCAACTGCATTACAAATACACACCCTACTACAGGTAGTTCAATAACACAGGTTATCAGACAAATTGTACACACACCTAACTACACGGGGCTAAATGTCCGCAATGTCGCAAAGTCCCTAAATGAACTAACAACATAATATCATAAAAACTTTAAAGAAGAACCAAGAGTCTGAAAGACTAGACTTTGTATCATTTTAAATGCTACAAATGCTGAAAAATGCTAGAAAGGCTGGAGGCTTCTTGCTTCGCTCGAAGCCAAAGACTCTTGACATGTTAGAAAATTATCTGCATAATACTTATCTTGCTTATCTTGTTTCAAATTACTCGCGAACGGCAAGTGCAAACCAAGGTCAAACCAAGGGCAAAGCAAGGTCCAGCGCGCGGGATACCGTCACGCTCACCAGACCCCGCGGGGACGTGCCCCTTCCATCCAGTCTAAACACACTTATAGTAGGTGATGTATTGAAGATAGAGATATGCTCTCGTGGACTTTTTTTGTAGACCTTTCATGCTGACCAATTCTTACGCTCATAGTATATTGATATTTTTAACGGTTCGCCCAGCGTGAGCTTCAGAAGCGCACGGACGCCAAGTTTGTTTTCGACTTTTTCACTGAAATAGTTACTGCTTGGCTTCCTTTGATCATACATAAATTATTTTCTACAGAATCTTTCCTCGAGATATCCTTTACAGAATGATGAAACCCGCATCAAAATCCATCCAGTGGTTCTCGAGATTACTCGTGATATCCAAGAATCGGGGATTTTTGTGTTATACTAACGAAGTAGAGATTGTCGGGGAACACATGCACCAAGCAGTACTATGACAGTGCATCTGGGTACATATCGTCCCGTCACCGTGACGCAACGACGAAGTCGACAAGATCATTTAAAATAATAAAAGGCCAGTAGGAAAGACAATGAAGTTCCTGGAAAAATGAAATCTCCAAACTTTGCAGACCTCTGAACGTGGACAACTGGCAAGTGGAGGCAATTTGTGAGATTGGCGTGGGATATTTGTGTCCCATAAAAGCCTTCTGAGTGAGTACCGGTATATCTTAAATAGGCATTAACAATGAAAAATATATACGGTACATTGTTATAAAAATTGTAATTTAAAGCAGATCTCAATGCTGATTATTCTTGTGTAGATATTTTCCTAAACATCACAATATCATTATTAGCTGTAGTACGCAGCATGATTTGATGATTTGGGGAAACAAGGAGGAGGAGGTACAGGAACAGTTGGACGTGTGGGAAGGAATAATACAAGGATATGGGATGAAATTTAGCATAAATAAGAGTGAGATGGTGATCACAACAAGGAAGAAGGAAAGAACCACAATGGGAATAACAATTGGTGGGGAAAAGCTGAAGGAAGTGGAGAATTTTAAGTATTTGGGAAGCCTGATACAAGATAATGGAAGAAACGATAGAGAAATAAATGAGTGGGGGAGACAGGCAGAAGCATTCCGGAAGTGTGAGAAGCATGATATGGAGCAAGGATGTCCCTCAGTACAGCAAAAAGATCATATATCGGACGTACTATGTCCCTATCCTGACGTATGCCTCGGAGACCTGGGTTATGAAAGGAAGGGAGAAGAGCAAAATACAGGCCAGTGAGATGAGGTTCTTGAGAAGCAGTATTGGAGCTACAAAGATGGACAGAATAAGAAATGAGAGGACCAGAGAATTAATGAAGGAGGAACCATTACAGGATGGTATAGAGAAATCTAGACTTAGATGGTATGGACATGTAAAACGAATGGAGGAGAAGAGGATACCCAGGAGGATACACGAGACGAAGTGGGAAGGAAAGAGACCGAGAGGAAGACCGAGAGACAGGTGGCTGAAGGGGGTGGAAGAAAGCGTGAAGAAGAGAGGAGAAGACTGTACAAGGGTGGAGGCTGAGAGATGGTGGGAAGACAGAAGATGTTGGAGAGGCTTGTGTTCCAAACAGACCCGGCCAGTGGCTGGAAACTGTGCATGACAATGATGATGATGATGATGATGACACAGGGGCACCTGCATGGAAATACAATTTGCAGATTTTCTATTCAAACAGTAATCAACAACCAGTGAGACTAGTCTCTTTAAATAAAAGAACCTTCGATTCTACACACCGCAATTCAATAGCTATTTCTTCTAGTGAATGTAAAAGTAGGCTATATATTCCCAGATGAATCTCTTCATCACTCCACAAAGGTTCTTCTTGTCATTCAAGCAGCAGCCTTTATTGTTTATAAGCATTGCTGGGACCTCCCTCAAGAGTCTTTGATCCTACCAGGTATGCTAAGTCATGGTTATTTCAAGGTACCATTGGGTGATATAAGAGAACTTAGGAAGTAGGTTTAGAAATGGTTTCGAAGTTTACAAAACTGTGTAGAGCTATCGAAAATAATATTGTTTCTAAGAACCCTATTACCATCTCGTGTGTTCCAGCACCTCTCTGACTAGAGGGGTTTGCTTTTTGGTGAATACCGATAAAACTGTGAAAACACCATTTTTCTTTATTCCAGGAAATAACACCACTTTTTCGTTTAAAGCACTTGATTGACATTTTGTCATCCAATCACAACAATAGATTATTCTTCAAAGCAAAAGAGTGGAGAAGTTTGCATGTGGTATCCTGTCAGAGCTGGGGTTCTGATTTCGTTGTGTCCACATTAAAAGAGTCTTTGAACATTTTGTATCAACATCTTTATTTCTGTGTGTGTTTGAGTTTTCAGTCTTTTGACTGGTTTGATGCAGCTGTCCATGTCTCCCTGTCCTGAGCTAATTGTTTCATCTCAACATAGCCAGCACACCTTACATCTGAGGCAATCTGTTTAATATATTCTAACCTTCGTTAGTTCATGTCCTCGACCCTTCCTTCAATATTTAAGTTTGCTACTCCTGGGTGTCTTAGTTTGTATCCTACCAACCTATCTCTTCTTCTCATTGGCATTCGCCAGAAACATCTCTCCTCTCCCAATCGTCTTACCTCTTCATTTGTTACCCTATTTACCCATCTGACCTTCATCATTCTCCTGTAACACCACATTTCAAATGCTTTTTTTCTCCTATTTTCTGCTGCACCAACAGACCAAGTTTCACTTCCATAGATCGCCACGCTCATGGAGAATAATTAGTATTAATTCACATAGGTCTATTATGATCTTTGAATTTTATAAAAACCGTAACACATTTCTAGCTATTCTACCAGCTGCGTTGGCCGTGAGCACTAATGCGCTAGCTCGTGCCTTGCTGGCATCGGTAGAGCGTGGGTTTGAATCCCACCTCAGCCGTCCTGAAAATGGTTTAGTGGCTTCCCATTTTCACCACCAGGCAAATGCTGGGGAAAGTTCCTTTCAATAGGTCCATGGCTGATTTCCTTCCAAAATCCCTTCCCTGACCTGTCCCAAAATGAAAATTATGACCATTGGCTGCATAAAATTAATTTGTAGCCATTCTGGAAGCCGTATGTATGGTCAGATGAATATAAATATTTTCTCTCTCTTGTGATAAAGGTCTACATATTTTGATAAGATCCACAAGTTTGTCTCGCAGTAACCCTCCTGTCACATTTGGCTTCTCATACCGAAGGAATGTTGGCCCAATGGCCTTTGGCTGGGCAAGTGGAGCTAACGGGAAGATTTGCACATGAGGAAGTTTTGCTAAGGTTTGAGGGATGGCATGCGACTCTTCGGCGACTCTTCTGTGTCTTGTTGTTGTAGCTTTTCAGTCGGTCAACACAAGTGCAATCCCAATTCTTGGGGAAACCTATACAACCTGTAAAAAATGTACACAAGATTAATAACCAGTGGCGGCTGGTAATGAGGTTGCAGTGTTGCACAACGACCAGGTTAATTCAAGAAAAACAATTAAAACCGTAATAATATTTTTTAGTAATAAAAGCTGTACGTTTAATTTTATATGTATAGGAATTCATAATTTTGTTCTTTAGTAGTTCAAGAAATCTTATAGTAAGTTACTGTGAACTGTCCGAGAAAGTGAGGCACGCCATCTGTCTAGGAGTGCTCGTCCGTTTGGCCGTTGCCCGCTGATTGCAAAAAGGGAGCCGAGGCGTGGACGGAGACATCCGAGACGCTCCGTCAACTCCGATACTACGTCTTGTAACGTAATTTGCGCATAATTGTGACATTTGCGGTTCTTTCCCGCCCTCGTATATAACTTACGTTGTTTTGTTCTCGTGACAGTTTTTATGTAGACTAACTTATATTCCATTTAATCCAATGAAAATGTGATGTTCTCTGAACTGCGGCATTCGTGATGAATGAGGTACATCCGTTTTACCGCGCAATTGAATACAGTTTTCTCTGATACCAAGCAGTCTTTTACCCTACCCTCCCCCTTAATTAAATAGTGCAATAGTGCAACACCCTGAACAATTATCCGCCAGCCACCACTGTTAATAAAATTGAGTACAATCGTGTTGACCGACTGAAAAACATAAAATTTCGATTACTAAGGCAACACTGAAAAATGGCTTCCAAAACGATAAATAAATGGTAGTCCATCTTACCTGTTCAAAGGTTGCATTATTACCAGCATAATGCCTTGTGACTGTTACAACTGGAAAGACTCTCTGTTCAGTCCATGATTTAGCAATATCACGTGTTGACATTGTTACTGGCAAGACACCATCCAGCCAAGCTTGATTGTCTAAAGCATCAAAGAAATCATCTCCAATGTAGGTCTTGTAGGATCTGTAACAGTTTAGAGCAATTTCCATATCTTCAAATTTTTTCAGGTATAGATGTTATTAACCCTCTTAGTGCCACGAGCCGATCACATTGGGCCAAAAGAGCCAAAGCCGATTGAATCGGCGTGCTGTTTATCTTATATTTGTAGATTTCTGTAGGCATATGTCCGTGTTTATTTCATACTGTTGGAAAGGTGAGGTTCCAAGCTTGCCTGTGAGGTGTCTACTTTTTTACTTCGAAGTCCGTTACGAGATAGGCTTGAGTTTGTATTCACGCCCTCCCATACCGCTCCACCAATCACGCAGGTTCCCGCCAAATTGGCGGTGCAGTTGTTTTCTTCTCGTTGAAGTTTTCTGCCTACAGATGTATTTAAAAACTTTCTACAGCTGGAAACGTAGTATTTTTTTCGAATATGACTCTTAGGTGTCCTTATTTAGACTCAAAATTGAATTTTTACACACAAAAAAAAATGGAAAATTGAACAATTATAAGAATAACCTCAATTAAAAAGGCTTAGATGCAGTATTTATTTTACGAACATTATTTACGAAAGAATGAGGTATTTGTTATAAAACAAAGCAGAAGTAATGATTCTATCATTGAAAATTGCTTGGCATTCTTGGCAAGTATTTCAGGAAATGGCTTGGCACTAAGAGGGTTAAAAGGGGGGAGGAAGTCAAGAAGACGATGATGATGATGAGACATAGACAAAAAGGTTATTTCTCCTTCTCAACAGGAGTAGCCAAAGCCAGTTTTGATGGAGAAATTTCAGCAATATTTATGCCACTACAACAACGTCTGAAAGTTCTGTCTAGTATTAGGATGCCCTTCCAGAAAGTTGACCGATACATTTTCAGGCCAGTTTTGTTGCACCTATAATTTCTAAACTACACAACATATTCCAGTAAAGTGGCGATTCATAGGTATTGAAACGGTTTCTATTTGCTCCACTTTGAGCGTAACAAGTGTAACGCTAATTAGTGCCCCATGTTGGTAGCGACAAATGAAACGCTTTGCTTGCCCCTAACTGTTGGTTGAGAAATGTAACTGTTTACCTTTGCCTAAGCTATGTTGTTTTAATGGGCGCCAAGACCTCAATGCAATGCTGAAATCTAAATTTGTATTTAACAACGTCTAGCTCTGGTAGAACACCTTCAAGAATCTATTCACTCAGATCGTGGTATGATTTGATCATTAACCCAACAAACAATTGTATCAGGAGAAGGAATTGGTCCATATCTAATGCTACCTACTGAAAGCAAAGATTGCATTGTAAAAGAAATGAATTTATTATATAAAACAAGTATAGCAAAATCAATAATAATAAGTTTAAAATTTAAATTGGAGCGTTGCGATTTTAATATTACCGATAGAAAATTACGTGAAAACGGAGTCTGATAAATTGATTTTACTCTTATTTCCAAGCTATGAAGTTACTGAAATATGAAATGTATAACAAAGAAAAATGAGAGATTGCGTATTTCTGCGTCATTTGCGCTTACCACTGGAAATTGCTAAAGCATTTCCCTTGTACTGGATGATGCTGTGTGCTTCCCACAGTCTCCTGGACGTCGCCATCTTCTTCGTTATTTGATGATATTCTGGGTAGATTAGATAATTCTATGGTCCGTACATCGGACCCAAACACACGTACAACCTCACTGGTTAAGTTTTACAAAAGTTAGTCCTCCAATCCACGGAACATCGGAGCGACTCCCGCGTGAACCATACTCGGGAAGTTCTATACAGATAGTCCACCTTCCACGGAACATCGGAGCGACTCCCGCGTGCAACCACACTCCGCAAGTTCTACACAGATAGTTCTCATTCCACGGCGCATCGGAGCGACCCCCGCGTATAACCACACTCGGCAAGAACTACACAGATTGTCCTCGTTCCACGGCGCGTCGAACGATATATGCACACGCCGACTCCCCACTCTAGTCTCAACTTCCAGCTTACGTGGCCTCCACTGATTGGCTGCTCCCTACGCGCTAGATCCCCACTCTGGCTCATTACACTCGGCGGGAGGGAGAAGTCGTTTTCCGTTCCAACCATTCGCCTTTCCTTGACGCTGCGACCCAGGATTGCGTCATGCTTTCCGACAAGATTAAGCGTGTACTTGAATTCCCAGTGAGTCACGTCTCTCAATATACCCTAACTGACGAAACTCCGTAAAATTCCGCAATCACATAATTTTCTATGATATTGTCGTTCGTAATAATTTGCTTGATAGCGTTTTCTAAGACATAGAAAACCTATCTGAATGCTAATAATTTTTATAAAATGCTCCGAAAATACCTTAATAAAAATTATAATAAATTAATAATAATAAAAAATAACATGAAAAATTCTCTTGGCTGAACAATTTGCCGCGTAAATAAATATAGAATGGCTTCCTACTGACTTATGCCAGTTGCATAAAAACCCCTCGAAAAACACGTTACATATTCGCCTCGGATCATCGGATGATTTACCGTGACGACGGTCCATTATCCGATTATCCCAGACACGTTAATAAACCCATCCAAAATACATATTACATAAATGAGATCACCCTAAATTACAGATATATACACTCATAATTTTTCTTCACGCACTTTGCGTCAAAGTTTGTTGTCACTATGGATTGCACTTTGCAACCAGTCCAATGTTTTACATATAGAATAGTGTTCCACGGATATTTCCGCCTCTCAAATTTCTCTATGTTGGAGAAATAGACATAATTAATGTGTGAGCACTATGTATTTATGATGTCATATCACACGCATTGAAGGTGTTCTGATATATTTATATCTCCATAGAACTTCCTAATTTCACTGGAGGTTCCTTCCTTATTGTGAAATTAATCCCATTTCTCACTGAGCACACAATCACACTATTGTGGCAGCGCCTCGTGACCATAATACTTAATCTCTCTTTGAAGTAGATTAAATTAATATTGACTTCTGAAAAAAAAACAGTAAATGCGCATTACATATAACACCAAATATTTCTGTGCCGTAATCAGCTGTCTTCTTAAGTTCCCGTAGACCATATTCTACTTAATACTAGTTCTCAACACAGACCAGTTCTCCTGACACAAATAATACCTTTGTACAAATTACCTTAAATTACACACTTACAAATCTTACATGGCGAGGCCGTAAACAGAAATCACGTGTGCTGATATGTATGAGTTTCATGAAGGACTGTCTCGCCTTCTGATGGCCCATCTTTTGCCTCGTGGACGCCTTAAGCAAAAATACCCTGTTCAAGCGCTCACCCATCTCTTGGAGGTAAATGGGAATTCACCAGCAATACCAAATTCTGGCCTTGGTGTATCGAGACATTTTAGTGCTCAAGAGCATCCGACAATCCTGTCATATTTCCCTGTACCTTAAAACTCTCATTTACTTACATACTACCCCCCTGTGTGACTTCTGATATGCCTGCCTGGAAGACCAACTCCTCCCACGCACCAAATACCACACTTACTCATTTGATAGGCTGGCTCGCCAGCTAAACACACTCGCTTTATGACACATATTTTCGTAGACTATGTATATTATACGTCCCGTATAATCTGTTTCCCTTACTATCCTCCAGCACATATGCTGTTTTTCCAATACGTTTGGAAACTATAAATGGGCCCTCGTAGAGATAAAAGAACTTGGACATGACTTTCTCTAGCTTATTTGACTGTTTCGGCACTCTAAGTAAGACTCTGTCTCCCGGCTCGAATAGGTCAAATTTAGTTTCTTTTTGTTGGCGAATTCTCCTTTGTGCTGACTTAGATAAATTCTGTTTCGCCAACTGGACAATGTAATCCATCCCCGGTTGCTTACCCTCATTTAATCCCAACACCCTCGCTAGTTCATTTTGTGGTCTTTTTCCGAAGTGAACTTCGTATGGCGTCAATTTCGTGCTCTCATGCTGGACAGAATTCAGCCAAGTCTCGACCTTGGGAAGATGTCCAACCCAGGCCGCATGCTTGTCATGCACTAGAGTCCGAAAAAGACGAGCCACTTCCCTTAATGGACGCTCTGCAGAATTACCCTGAGGGTACCTTACAGAGGAATGAACGTGTGTTATACCAGCTTCCTGCATACTGGTTCTCCATTTCTTTGCAGTAAACTGTGGTCCACTGTCAGATAGTATCCTGAGAGGAATGCCAAACTCAGGTACATACTTATTAATGATCAGACGGCTACACGCTAGTCCCGTGGCTTTCCTTAGCGGATATAGCTTGACATACTTACTAAAAGCGTCAATAACTATAAAAATGTACTCGTAGCCGTACTGTCCTTTAACGATCGGGCCAAATAAATCCACACACAGTAGTTCGCCGGGACTACTGGTGAGAACTGCAGATCTCTCCCCCACTAAATATTTAACTGGATATTTACTCCTTTGACAGGTGTCACACTTAGCTAAAATCCTCCTAACATCCCTTCCCATTTTACTCCAAATGAAGTCACGACCAATTTCATAGAAGACCTTGGCAGCACCAAAGTGTCCTAATTCCCTATGAATGAACCAAATTAGCTCCTCCCGCAAAGTGGCAGGAACACATATTGCCCACCGATTATTCCTACATTTCCTTGCAAGAAGCCCATCCTGCATCTTGTACGTGAACCGTCCTACTTTCACATACTCCTCTTCACCTATTTCCAACCTAACCAGTGGCTTCTTTAACTTAACGTCATCACGTTGCTCCCCTAGCATATTTCTCAGTGTCTGTAACGATGCCCTGTTGCTACTGTCCACACATGCACATATTAAAATACCATCCTCTGCTTTAACCACAGGATAATCCCTACATAAATTAGTGTCCCTCGATAGCATGTCTACAAGAATGTTATCTTTACCTTTAATATATTTTACAGTGAATTCGTATTCCTGCAGAGCAAGAATCCACCTACTAACTCTGTTAGAACTGAGTTTACAAGTCCTCATACAGTAATGCATGGTGATCTGTGTGGATCTCAAATTTCCCCCCTACTAAATACATTCTAAATTTCCCTAAACTGAAAACAATACCTAAAAGCTCTAACTCTGTAATCGTGTATCTTTTCTCTGCTGCTGTCAGTCCTCGCGAGGCTAAAGATACAATGCACAGATTACCCTCATCATCTTTCTGACGTAATACTCCAGCAATGCCTATATGTGAAGCATCTGTCATAACCACATATTCCTTATCTTTTAATGGATATTTCAGCACTACAGCTTTCTCAAAACCTTCCTTCAGCGCTCTAAAAGCCTGTTCATGCTTGGACTCCCATCTCCACCGAGTCCCACTTTTAAGCAATTCCCTGAATGGTTCTACCAACCCTGAGTATTTAAGAACGAACCTCCTGAAAAAGTTGCAAATTCCCAGGTAAGTTTTTAACTGTTTAACATTCTGTGGCACCTCTGCGTTAAGTATCTTATTAACCCTACTTTCTTCTGGTGTTACACCTCTACTCGACACTCTATGACCTAAAAATGTCACTTCTGACTGACAGAATGACGACTTAGACAGCTTCAAAGTGAACCCTGCCTGATCTAACTTCTGAAAAACTATATCTAAATGACGTAGATGCTCCTCAAAACTGCGTGAACTAATTACCATATCATCTATGTAAATGGTTACAAACTCTCCTGTGTCATCCCCTAATGCGATGTTTAAAGCCCTAATTAAAGCTGCTGAACTACTCTTTAAGCCATAAGGTGTTCTACAAAATTGATAAAGGTTATATTTATGACTAAAAGCTGTAAATGGTCTATCTTCGTACATAAGTGGCACTTGCCAAAAACTGGAACTCAAATCTACACAAGTGAAATACTTCTTCCCCTCAAATGTTTGCATTAATTCCTCTATTGACATAGATTTCAGCTGATCTGAACTAATTCTACTGTTAACCAAACGAGCGTCTAAACAAATACGAACCGTGCCGTCGGACTTGGGTACCGTGATCAAAGAATTAACATATGGACTGTTAGAGTGCTCAATAATCCCATCTTCAAGCATCTGGTTAATTTGTGCCTCAACTGCACTCTGATAAGTGAAAGGTACAGGATATCTATGTCCTGTGAATACTGACCTATCAATAACGTTCAATGAATGGGTATAGCAATTGGCCATACCAATGCGATCGTCAAAAACTCTCCTATTACACAATAACACATCATAGAGCCGAACACACTGTTCCACCTCTATATTACCCTGAAATGCAGCATCACGTAACGAGTCCTCTAGACTTCCGTTCGTAATCACACTGCCCACAAAACATGGAGAACCCCGCTCTGCGGCTGGCGATATCTCATTTAAAGTACAAATCACACCTACAATACTACTCCTCTGAATATGGTCATTGAACGCTACTTCTACTACAGAATCTCCCCATTTAAATTTCAAACTCCCTACATCATAACATAAGTTACCAGACACTCTACTTAGCCACTCTGAACCCAAGATAACACTGAATACTAAATTTGGAATTACAAGGCAAATCTGCTTCTCTACATGATTATTAATTTTAATGTCTACTAAAACTTGCTTAGAAATTACTTTAGACCTCTTCCCAACAGCTGTGATAACAAAAGTGCTTTTAATTGGCATCTCCTCAAAATTTACTCCAGTTCCTTTAATTTTATCATAAAATGCACTACTTATGCAACTCTTCATACAACCACTATCAATTAAAACATCTGTGTACGCCTCGGACACGTTGAATTTAACTATGGGGCTCTTACTAACCACTTCCTGAATAATACCTTCATCATTTAGTTCATGTAATAATTCATTTCTTACATTTAGGTCATAGGGTTCCTGTATAATTGTATGGACAGGGCATGCTACAGACTGAGATTCTGACCTTACTTCGCAGCCTGGTTCGCGTTTAAAGAACCGCTACAGCTGGCCGTAGTACTACTAACTACTAAACTGGTCTGGTTGTTCTGGGCTGTGTTGTCATTGTTTGGCTGTATATTACTACCACTAGGCTGTCCTCTTCCTTGACCCCTATTCTGGTTGTAATTATTGTCATTATAATTTCTCCCTTGATTTCCCCTGAAATCATTGTTTCTCCCTTGATTTCCCCTGTAATCATTGTTCCTCCCTTGATTTCCCCTGAAATCATTGTTCCTCCCTTGATACTGATTACCATAGCCATTTCCTCTGTTCTGATTTAACTGATTATTATTATTTCTATTTTGAGCGTTGGCCCCTTCGCCACCGTTCCCTTGAACTTCTTGATGCCTGGCTTCATTAGGTCTATTAATATTATTACCCTGGTTCCGAATGAAATTGTCCTCATAACCCCCTCTCCCTAATGCATCAAATGTGCTTAACAAATTTTCTACTTGTGATATAGTCTTTACATTCTGGATACAAGCAGCCTCCTTGATCCTATAGGGAAAGTGCCTAAGTAGCAACCTCACCACATCACTTTCCTCCTTCAAGCCATCCAGATATTTACACACTAATACCTGCCCTAAAAAGTATTCGGTCATGGTGGAGCTTCCTTTAGGGTTATATTTACCACACACTACTCCCTCACGATGCTGCGACTGAATAACCTCATTCCAGAACTTTTCACAGAATTTCATTTTAAAATCATTGATATCAGTAAACTTGTCTCTGTAGACAGCAAACCAATTCCTCGTTTCCCCCACAAACACTTGTTCTAAAATTTCAACTACTTGGCACCACTCAATACTACCATTTTCCAACCTTTCCCCGAATTTATTTTCTATAGTGTTCATGAACTCCATTGGGCATCCCTGTCGATTGCTAAACTTACCCAGTTCTACCTCCCTGTGTGTGCTATTCACAAAAACTGGTCTATTCTGACTATTTTCTTGCCTGATCCTAGCTTTTAATTTTAACTCTAATTCTGCGATTTTCTCCTCAGCCTTCCTCTCAATACTGTTTACTGTTAATTTAATGTTTCCTTCTGATTCTTCTACTTTATCATATAGCTTTGCTTGTTTCTCCTCAATCTTGCTAATGCTCTCTCTATTACTCTCTCTTAAATCATTTACTTCTGCAACTATTTGTGAGTGGACTTTCTCAATTCTACCCCCCAGCTGTTCCATAACCTCTTTAGTAGCTACCTGAATTTTGTCAATTTCTCCCCCCAATTGCTTTTTGACCTGCTGTGTTTCCAGTTGCACTAGTTCTTTTAAATTTTCAGCCTGTGTACTGATTCTAATTTTCAACTCCTCCTGTACTTTTCCTAATTTTCTGTCTACATCTGCAATAATCTCTTTAGACTTTTCTTCCATCACCCCCCTGATCTCACCTCTAATCAGTTCAAATTTGTCACTCATTTCCCTACTGTTTTGTTCTAATTTAGCATTTAAAGTTTCAGTACTCACTCTATTTTCCTTACTGTTTTGTTCTAATTTAGCGTTGTTTTGTTCCAGTTTTGCGTTTAAAGCGTCTGTACTTTCTTTATTTTCCCTACTGTTTTGTTCTAATTTGGCGTTTAAAGCATCTGTACTTTCTTTATTTTCCCTACTGTTTTGTTCTAATTTTGCATTTAAGGCATCACTACTAACTTTGTTCTGATACAAGAACTCGAGAAGTCAAGTTTTTAATTCTGGTTGGCCGCCTACACTCCCTGTTTCAGTATCGGGATTTACCTCCGCTACCCCGGTACTACCATCACTCGACATACTGCTCGTATCATCACTCTCCCGTTGATGACCACTACGTAACCTCATCTGTCTTTCTTTCTCATCCCCCATAATGGTATACACTGATACAGACAAATAACCCCCAAAATACAGGCACAGAAATATATACCCTTCTCCTTCCACAATTGTTATTAGGTTTTCAGCCCCAAGTTGTCGGCGCCAAATGAAACGGTTTCTATTTGCTCCACGTTGAGCGTAACAAGTGTAACGTTAATTAGTGCCCCATGTTGGTGGCGACAAATGAAACGCTTTGCTTGCCCCTAACTGTTGGATGAGAAATGTAACTGTTTACCTTTGCCTAAGCTATGTTGTTTTAATGGGCGCCAAGACCTCAATGCAATGCTGAAATCTAAATTTGTATTTAACAACGTCTAGCTCTGTTAGAACACCTTCAAGAATCTATTCACTCAGATCGTGGCATGATTTGATCATTAACCCAACAAACAATTGTATCAGGAGAAGGAATTGGTCCATATCTAATGCTACCTACTGAAAGCAAAGATTGCATTGTAAAAGAAATGAATTTATTATATAAAACAAATATAGCAAAATCAATAATAATAAGTTTAAAATTTAAATTGGAGCGTTGCGATTTTAATATTACCGATAGAAAATTACGTGAAAACGGAGTCTGATAAATTGATTTTACTCTTATTTCCAAGCTATGAAGTTACTGAAATATGAAATGTAAAACAAAGAAAAATGAGAGATTGCGTATTTCTGCGTCATTTGCGCTTACCACTGGAAATTGCTAAAGCATTTCCCTCGTACTGGATGATGGTGTGTGCTTCCCACAGTCTCCTGGACGTCGCCATCTTCTTCGTTATTTGATGATATTCTGGGTAGATTAGATAATTCTATGGTCCGTACATCGGACACAAACACACGTACAACCTCACTGGTTAAGTTTTACAAAAGTTAGTCCTCCAATCCACGGAACATCAGAGCGACTCCCGCGTGAACCATACTCGGGAAGTTCTATACAGATAGTCCACCTTCCACGGAACATCGGAGCGACTCCCGCGTGCAACCACACTCCGCAAGTTCTACACAGATAGTTCTCGTTCCACGGCGCATCGGAGCGACCCCCGCGTATAACCACACTCGGCAAGAACTACACAGATTGTCCTCGTTCCACGGCGCGTCGAACGATATATGCACTCCGACTCCCCACTCTAGTCTCAACTTCCAGCTTACGTGGTCTCCACTGATTGGCTGCTCCCTACGCGCTAGATCCCCACTCTGGCTCATTACACTCGGCGGGAGGGAGAAGTCGTTTTCCGTTCCAACCATTCGCCTTTCCTTGACGCTGCGACCCAGGATTGCGTCATGCTTTCCGACAAGATTAAGCGTGTACTTGAATTCCCAGTGAGTCACGTCTCTCAATATACCCTAACTGACGAAACTCCGTAAAATTCCGCAATCACATAATTTTCTATGATATTGTCGTTCGTAATAATTTACTTTATAGCTTTTTCTAAGACATAGAAAACCTATCTGAATGCTAATAATTTTTATAAAATGCTCCGAAAATACCTTAATAAAAATTATAATAAATTAATAATAATAATAAATTAACATGAAAAATTCTCTTGGCTGAACAATTTGCCGCGTAAATAAATATAGAAAGGCTTCCTACTGACTTATGCCAGTTGCATAAATACCCCTCGAAAAACACGTTACAGTATGTCCAATATAATCTTGAGTTGGAGAAGGTGATATCATCTAGCGATGCAAGGGAGCGGGAATGGAGGCACCAAATTTCCAGTTCGTCTGACAATTGAGGCAATGCGATTCCAGAATGCGAAGCATTAGAACATTTGCAGGAGCACCAAAAGATTTGTAACCAACCAAATTTTAAGCTGAATTGAGTTGCAATCAGCAAGTTGGATTGGAAAAATTTACAAGTGAAGTTGAGTGACATTAATGTCAACTTGATGCTATTTGTATGATTATTGATTTTCATACAGTCGATCTGTAGTAAAAGACAGAAGAAGGTTAAAAATTTACGAGGGAGAGGCCATGAGCTTATACAGTATATACACTTGTCCCTAAATAGACATATTTAGTACCAAGGAATTAATATTTTATTCAATTTTCTTATTTTTCATGAAAGATTATTATGGTACATACTTTGAAATAAAAGTAACAGATTTGTATAAATACAAATATCCCATTTATTTAGCAAAATAAAACTCTGTGGCATTCTTAACTGTTTTTACATATATATATATATTTTTTTTTTTTCGCTGATTCAAATCCGTCAAAGCCCATACGTTGGGGTAATATAACATCACAAGGTTTAGACAAATTTCACATCTATCACTAAAGCTGAAATGCAGATTTAAAATAAAAAATGGAAGAAAGCTTGCAGTTAAAGTGATTGTTAATCTTGCTATCATGAGCCAATACAAGAACTTTTTATTGGGTGGTTGCAAAACATGCAAACATGATTTTACACTACCAATACTTGTGCCTATAAAGTATAAAAATGTCATTACCCTCAGCCAAGTAGTTTTCCATGTATATAGTTTTAAGTGAGCAGTTCCTAGAAAAGACATCAAAAATCCAGACAATTTTTCATACAACCACAAATAAAAAAATAATTATTAAACTTGAGAATGATTGGCTTATATAGTCTGGTTGGTTAGTTGGTTCCTCAGTTTAGAGGCTGCGACAACGCAGTCATGTAGCCCCGTGTACTTTGGGTGTGTGTAGAATCTGCCTGATAACCGGTGTTAATTGTGATGACTCTATTAGTGTGTGTATCTGTTTCCAATTCAAGTAAGGACTGCAGACATTTAATTTTTTCAAGTAGTTCCTACTTTTGCCACCAGACACCACCGTCAGCGATTACTAGTTCACAACCTGGTTACCAGATGCCACTGCAGTCGGCTCCCGGCGACGAACCTCAAAACCTAAGAGCGTTTGTCAAATGTTTAACCTAACCTAATTTAGCTTCACACAGGTGTAATTAGTGGAAGGTTCTTTAACATGCCATAAATCTATGACATGGGACCGCCGGCTTTACTTCCCCTCCGAAGGAAGGCATACTGAGGGATTTTTTTAACGCTCTTAAAAAATCAGACGACTTCGGCTGGGTTTGAACCCGCGATCTTGGGCATAGAAGCTCAGCATGCTACCAACTACGCCACCGAAGCCGCCCTTATATAGTCTAACGCAGACTTAAACAAGGAAAATATTGGTAATACTAATTTTTCAATAGGTCTGATGGTTTGTTTGTATTTAAGGCCTAAACTAGAGTATCCATAAAAAAAGTCCGATAGTAAGTACTGTTACTTCTGTAGTCCATAACAAATATTGAGTCCTTATTATCTCATCCTGGTGATGATTTCTCTGGAAGCATAGATATTTTACAGCCAGTATATGCTGAACGTATCCTGGAAGCTTGCTCGAGCTTCAGACATACTTTTGACTTTGACAAGATCCTGTGAATATTTTTCCTGATGAATTAAAGATGGAACTTGAATTATGCACACTTGAATAAATCATAACACGTCATTCTGCATCATTTACCACGTTGTGGTGATTTAATAATTGATTATTTTTCATGAAGGTAAAGGTATATCATCGCAGAGATGTGAACCGGACATAATTAGTCACTGCACGACTTTGTAAACGTCGATCCCGGAACATCAGCTTCCGAGAGGAAGTATACCCTATCGTGTGTTGGTTACGCATAGACGTGCATTTGTTAAGGTCTGAGTAAACCAGGGTTTCGAACGATAGTTATCCATTTTTTATCAGTGAATCTGATTTCATCGAGTTGTTTTAGCACATAGAGTGTTTGTGAGTGATATAAAATCTGTGAGTATTATACTAGTGACAACGTCGATGTGAAATTCACTCCGAATTTGTAAAACTACATTTTTTACAGATCTTCACGTGGTGAGCACTTACATAACGTAGCAGATGCCTATTTTAGTGTAAGTCGTGAATCTCGAATATTAACAGTATCAACGTGATTTATAGCGTGATTACACAAATTACATAATATAAAACCATGCTGCATAAACGCCGGAATTTTACGCCAAACGATAGTTGTGATATTCGGCGAGGGAAGTTTTACAAATAATAGAATCTGTCTGATAGATACCAGACATACCTGTAAATTCTGTGAGCAGACAACAGGCCATTCTTTTGATAAAAGTCTGCAAAGTGTAGAGTCAGTGTTACTCATACCAAACCTACGCTTAAATTCAGTGATTGGTCATATTTCATCAGTCTATGACATGCTGCTACTCAACCGCGTGGAAGTAACCTGTTCCCACGTTACTATGATGCTTATGGAAGCTTAAGCCATGCTTATGGAGGAGATGTCGAAGAACTGACCGCATTATGGACTGGAAGAAGAGGAAAAAATGGCTGGACTTAAAGCCTCAGAAATGATGGAATTTCCTCTCTGGCACGAGGTGTTGATTGACCCCTCAAATTTCCTTGTTGGAAATGAGGTGAACCACAATCCGCCGTGAGTCTTCCAGTAAATTCCTTGCTGTTCAGGTTATTGGTCATGGTGGAGTAGTTTCGTAGCAACATACAGGTAGTTGTTTATTTTTGTAGTCATTGTTCAAGTATATTTTTGCATTGCCAGCTTCTGCATCGTTTGATTCGAAGCTGATTGGTGAGACACCCTGGTGTTTTTACACGCTGGTGTATTTTGTAAACTTTTGTATATTCACATATTAGGAGCCCTTAGATTTTTGCTTAGCTGAGAGCTATAATTTTTTTGGACAGCTCGTGCTGCGTTTTATGGGAGGATTGTAATCCCATGTTTAATTTCTTTGGCACCCTATTCATGTAATTATTCTCTCGCCACTGACGGGCTTATGATTTTATGAGGAGAGGTTCACTCACTAAATGTTATGAATTTTGTTAAGTTTTTCTTTAGTGGATCAAAGTACCACATTATTCCAGAAGGAATGTTAAAGTGTACGAGCAGTCTGTTGTTCAACTGTCTCAGTCCCGAATACACTAAATCGTATCATTTTCACAACACTAGAAGGCTACAGTGTTGTCTTACTATTATTGTTTGTGCCAAGAACGAGCACGTGAAAGTTATTGATTTTACAAAACAGTCAGTGGGATATCTTTCAAGAAAAGCAAAGCAGTTCAGACAAGTTGCATGTCTGCCTGATTGTGTTCTTTGCCATGTAAAAGCATTCATATCTTACTACTTATTAGGATTAGGACATTGCATTATACTCATTGTGTGTTTTTATAGGGTCATGGTTTGGACAATGATAAATGAACCCAGTGTGAATGACATTTTATTGCATTGTTGTATGCAAAGTTTTAATAGACAGTGATACACACAATATGAGCAGGCTTGCTAGAATTGCTCAAGGCCACGAACTTGTTACGCAATACCCACAATTCAGTGTTTCTCATTGTGAGACCTTGACTGCCAAACGAGTTTTAAGAATGTTACATTTTTGTTATGGAATGTTTTAGAGCCATGATGAGAAGGTTTCATAGACCAAGGTCACAGCTGTGAAGCTGAATATTTGCACAGGGTGATTAAAAAGTCCCATATTTTGAAACATCGCTATGATCTGTAAGCGATTGGAATTACTCATGTCATGATTTCTATTTTTTTATGAGAGGTTTCTCAGATATTATCGATATACATTTATGTATCAGGTTAGCTAAATTTGTTATTATGGTGTCCATTCTTGTAGACACTTATGATGGTATTTTTATGGTGTTTTTGACACGATGATTGCCAGCAGTTCTAAAGCCATGTTGCTAAACTGACCGAGGTATATTTTTCTTGCGAGCTGTTTTTGCCGCAAAGGTTATTCTATGAGCCATTTTGTAGCTTATGCTATTGTACGTGACTGTTTAGTGTCATGTTTTGAGTAAGTAACTCTATGGAGTCTTACGTTTCGCAGCCTTGTGTCATATGGTCAATCGTCATAAACAATGATATAAACCAATGAGATAAACCGTATAATAAATCATGGAATCTAATTAACTATAAATCTACGGTGTTACTGAGTTCAATAAATAATATCTGCATAAATTATGACCAACGTTTGATAGCTGACCGATGCATTGTGCTTAAGGTATTTCCTTACGAAAATTTAATTTTAAAGAGCTGACACAAATTTGACCGACGGAGATCACTAGCAACCGTTTGTTGGTAATTCATGGGCCAGGTGATAAGATGCGTTATCAGACGCAGTTTTACTGTGCGTATGCCAATGTAGTTATACAAGTTTAGATGACAATTAGAAGCAAACAGCTTTCTGATTTGGGTATTCAGGCTTTATTAATAACAATATTACTGAGTGTATTATTTATTTATGCGGGAGGACATGCAACTAGTGAATGCCACAACTAGAGACGCTCAAGATCGACCAGTATGGAAGAAAAAGTGCAGAAAAGCAGACCCTGCAATAAAGCGGGATTAATGCTAGGAAGATGATGATGATTATTTATTTATGTGGGTTACCGTATTGTCCTAACTGTTATGTATTTTTTATTGTACAATTATTGTATTTTGAATTGTTATAATACTATGACTGTCATCCTAACTTTGAAATAGTCTCTATTCTTTTTCTTTCCACGGACGCTTCTCACCGTAGTTTATTGTCAAGTAGGATTAGCTAGGTTAGGTAATGTTAAATGTAAATACGGGAATGGTACTAGTATAATTTAGTTTTGCTGTCATGTTTGACTTAATTGCTTTATGATGTTTCAATTTGGACTCATCATTCTTACTTGTATCCTCAATCACGGTTGTTTGTCGTACCACATCCCAAGTGTTGCTTTTGCTTTCTTTTATGTAATTAGGACTTTTCGAGAGGGATAACTTAATTCAGTTAAGGGTTGCTTTTTTTTAAATATTTGCTTTTCCGGATTAGCCGATTCAAAACCCCCGATAGTAGGATAGGGGTTTGATTCCTGAATAAACAATTTCTTCGAATTTTACTTAAGCCTGGATGTTTTCATTTACTAGATTTGTGTTTTGAAGATGTACTTCTTTGGGTGTTAATGGCATTACTTCCGTTTGGACCTGATCCTTGCGGGATGCTGAATCTCGTTCTGGCTAGCCCCATAAGAAGTGCATCCGATCCTCTCAGGTGGTGTGTTTGGAGGATGGGGTTGTCTGGGAGGCCACACATGGTTGGTGGTAACCAGATCACCTCCTCTGACGGGCACAATATATTTTTTTCCGGTATTTTCTTTTGCATGTCCCAGTGATTGGAATAATATTGCATTGACCAACTAAAAAGTTGCATTACAATTTACTTGTAAACAACACTCAAGAATGAAATAAATACAAACCTTTCAAGCATGAGGCTGTAGAGAGCCTTCTTCAGTGTTCTCTCGGTCAGAGTGTAGTTAAACATTCTAATGGCCATTGCATCTGAAAATAGCAATTTACATTTAGAATATCTGATAAAATTATCCTGGATGTTACTACCTTATCTTAGGAATTTGATGATAAATATCAAATTCCTAAAATACAAATTACAGCAATGACTGAATACTATGAATGAGGTGGGGGTATACAAAAAGGTTTATGCTTTTCAGTCGGTACCCAAATGAGATGGATTATTCCATAATCCTGAAAAAAATTACATGAGATTATTAACCCCTCAAGCGTGATATTGTGAAACTCTGGGCTGCACCCACAACATGCATTATTTCTAGCCTACTCCCAATGGTATGCGCAGTATCATATGCATTTCACTATAATTTCCAAACGCACTGGCAAAAGTTTTCAAAACACACACACATATAGCATAATATTATTTACACGAAGAATGGAAACAGATGTAAGTGGCAGTAAAAGGATGCTGTATGGGCTTCTAAGAAGTAAGAGGAAAGAAAGAGTTACTACAAAGCTGGTGAAAAAGGAAGATGGAGAGTTGTTAGCACACCCAGAGGAGATAAAGGGACGATGGATGGAGTATTTCGATAAGCTATTGAATGTGAGCAATTGTACTGGTGAGATGGAAGTGACACAACCTGACGACTCTATAACAGAAGATGATATAACAATGCTGGAGGTGGAATTAGCAGTACAGAAAATGAAGATGGGAAAAGCAACAGAGGTGGATGAAATCAGTGTAGAAATGATAAAGGCTGCTGGACCTGTTGGTATGCAATGGTTGTATCGACTGCTAAAGTGTGTGTGGAAACGGAAATGTGTACCAGAAGACTGGGAGAAAGGGCTAATAATACCAGTGTTTAAGAAGGGGGACAAGAAGGTGTGTGATAACTATAGAGGGATCACCCTCTTATCACAGATAGTAAAAATACTGGAAAGGATATTAGAAAGAAGAATGAGAAGAAAGGTGGAAGGAGAGTTGCAAGAGGAACAGTATGGCTTCAGGAGTGGAAGATCCACAGTGGACCCAATCTTTAGCTTGAGGCAGGTGATGGAAAAGAACTGGGAATATGGAGAGGATTTGATCATGACTTTCATAGATCTAGAAAAGGCATATGATAGTGTCCCCAGAGAGAAGGTATGGGAAACCATGGTTAAGAAGAGACTGGGAAGAGAAATGTTGAAAATGGTGCAAGCAATGTACAACAACTGTGTTAGCAGGGTACTGACCCCAGTTGGAAAGACAGATTGGTTTAGGAACAAGACTGGACTAAGACAGGGGAGTGTGCTGTCACCTCTCTTGTTCATAATGGTGATGGATGAAATTGTAAAGGAAACAAAGGAAGCATATGGACATAAAGAAATGAAGTTACTGTTATTTGCAGATGATATTGTGGTCTGGGGAAGGAACACCGAAGAAGTGCAAAAACAACTAGATGCACTGAACGAAAATATTCAGAAGTACGGCCTGAAAATCAGTATAGAGAAAAGCAAGACCATGGTGATGACAAGAGGGGAAAGACAAGGAAAGGGCACTGTGAAAATTGGAAGTCAGAGTTTGGAAATTGTGGACACGTTCAAATACCTAGGAAGTGAATTGATGCAAACTGGTAGGTTGGACGTGGAGATTGGCAGGAGGGTACAGCAGAGCAATGCATTCTATCAAAGTGTAAGAAAACTTGTTTGGGATAAGGAAGTACCAAGGAAAAGCAAGGAGGTAATGTATAAAGTGTACTATGTTCCCATATTAACTTATGCAGCTGAGACTTGGACCCTGACAAGCAGGCAAGAGAGTAGAATCCAAGCCAGTGAAATGAAATTCCTAAGAAGTATGATAGGAAAGACAAGGAAAGACAGAGTGAGGAATGAAGATGTTAGGAAGGAAGTTGGGATGGGAAAACTAAATGAGAGAATTGAGAAGAATAAACTAAGGTGGTTTGAACATGTAAAGAGGATGGAGGAAAATAGAATACCAAGACCGATGCTGGAGGCGAAGTGCAAGGGTAAGAGAGCAAGAGGAAGACCTAGAACAAGGTGGATTGATTCAGTGAAGAACAGCGTAAGGAAAAGAAATCTGGACTGGGACAAGATCGTGGAAGAAGAATGGTGGAAGGACAGAGGAAAGTGGAGAAGTGCCATAAATACCCCGACCCGGCGGGAGCTGGATAAGGGGAAATGATGATGATGATGATTATAAACTTTCAATAACCTGATTATCCCTGGTCAGCGGCACGTCAATGCTGGGACAATATCACAGTCGCCCAATGTGTTCGTATTTCTTGGCGGTCTATCACGAATTACATCGTCAGCGTCACTATCTTCACTGGAAGATATAGCGAACTCATCCTCTATATCGCTGTCACACTCTGAATGACTTTCGTTGGCACTATTATCGAGCAAATTAGCTATTTCTTTGTCATCAATAACTGAGCCAGGACTTGCCATGTTTACAAGCAAACTCACGGTCCGCGAAAGCGGGAACACGTGTGCAGAGATCTGAAAAATAAATGACTGTGAAGATATGTGACACCTCCTGGCAATAATAAGTAGCTCGAAGTGTAGCCAAAAGTTGCCTCTTCCTGCCATCTTACGACCAAATAAATAACTATTACGAAGTCCACGTAGCGGGCGATTCAAATTTGACGGCGCACCATTGCACCGTACACGCTGTGAACGTAGCAGGCTGGGGGGCGCACCGTTGCGCCGCACATGCTAAGGGGGTTATATACACCTGGATGACTAGTTTCGATCATCAAGCGATCATCATCAGATCCATTACACTTAGGCTATAAAATCTATGTCTGAAAGTATGGGTAAAAATATTTACAATATATACACTTATTTAGTTGCAGTATTAGTTAAGATAATGCAACTCGTCAATATTTGATAGTTGTAGTGTATGTGCTGTTTTGTTAAGATACTGGAATTGGTGATTAGGGTTAGACTTTCCTGCGATTCCAAGAGGAGTTACTCTACTTGTGCTCTCAATGGCTCAAATATTATTCTGGATCTTTGTGGTCACCAGGAATGCCAGGCTATATGGCTGTGTGTCCTGAAATTATAGTATTATTAGTATGTGTAAAGAATGTCACAATAACTTACTAAGCATGGCCTTGTATGTGGTAAAACTCCTGTTTGTTGCATGTGAAGGCTTAAATTTCAGATCATGAATCAAAAGTCCATCAAACAGATCTTTCAAGCTGATTACACGTTGAGTCTGAAACAGAAAGGAGAGAATCATTATAAATGAGCTCCAATTCAGTCGATTAGAAGAGTTTAAGGTGTAGAATTTGTTTATTTCCATGTTGAGGAAATTAAATGTGCTTACCAAAATCAAAATGAAAACATGGTGTATTGGCTTTCACGGCCAGTGAATTAAAACTCAGCAATTTTTCTAGGTTTGTGCCGTGTCTTGTCTGGAGTTTTGCCTAAGACACCAAGCTGGCTCATCAGTGGGCTCTTGGTGTCTGTGCCCAGACCTCCATGGGAGTACGAACTGCGCGCTACCTCCCTTCTTATGAAGAGAATCTGCGCTTCTTTACTGCGACAGCTAGAGCTCAAGCAGCAATTCACTTCTCTATAAAGGATTCCAAAAAGATGGTGTGCTTCTTTACTGCGACAGCTAAAGCTCAAGCAGCAATTCACCTCTCTATAAAGGATTGCAAAAAGATGGTGTGCTTCTTTACTGCGACAGCTAAAGCTCGAGCAGCAATTCACCTCTCTATAAAGGATTCCAAAAAGATGGTGTGCTTCTTTACTGCGACAGCTAAAGCTCGAGCAGCAATTCACCTCTCTATAAAGGATTCCAAAATGGTGGTGTGCTTCTTTACTGCAACAGCTAAAGCTCAAGCAGCAATTCACCTCTCTATAAAGGATTCCAAAAAGATGGTGTGCTTCTTTACTGCGACAGCTAAAGCTCGAGCAGCAATTCACCTCTCTATAAAGGATTCCAAAAAGATGGTGTGCTTCTTTACTGCGACAGCTAAAGTTCGAGCAGCAATTCACCTCTCTATAAAGGATTCCAGAAAGATGGTGTGCTTCTTTACTGCGACAGCTAAAGCTCGAGCAGCAATTCACCTCTCTATAAAGGATTCCAGAAAGATGGTGTGCTTCTTTACAGCGACAGCTAAAGCTCGAGCAGCAATTCACCTCTCTATAAAGGATTCCAAAAAGATGGTGTGCTTCTTTACAGCGACAGCTAAAGCTCAAGCGGCAATTCACTTCTCTATAAAGGATTCCAAAAAGATGGTGTGCTTCTTTACTGTGACAGCTAAAGCTCAAGCAGCAATTCACTTCTCTATAAAGGATTCCAAAAAGATGGTGTGCTTCTTTACTGCGACAGCTAAAAGCTCAAGCAGCAATTCACCTCTCTATAAAGGATTCCAAAAAGATGGTGTGCTTCTTTACAGCGACAGCTAAAGCTCGAGCAGCAATTCACCTCTCTATAAAGGATTCCAAAAAGATGGTGTGCTTCTTTACTGCGATGTCTAAAAGCTCAAGCAGCAATTCACCTCTCTATAAAGGATTCCAAAAAGATGGTGTGCTTCTTTACTGCGATGTCTAAAAGCTCAAGCAGCAATTCACCTCTCTATAAAGGATTCCAAAAAGATGGTGTGCTTCTTTACTGCGATGTCTAAAAGTTCAAGCAGCAATTCACCTCTCTACAAAGGATTCCAAAAAGATGGTGTGCTTCTTTACAGCGACAGCTAAAGCTCAAGCGGCAATTCACCTCTCTATAAAGGATTCCAAAAAGATGGTGTGCTTCTTTACAGCGACAGCTAAAGCTCAAGCGGCAATTCACCTCTCTATAAAGGATTCCAAGAGATGGTGTACTTCTTTACAGCGACAGCTAAAGCTCAAGCGGCAATTCACCTCTCTATAATGGATTCCAAGAGATGGTGTACTTCTTTACAGCGACAGATAAAGCTCAAGCAGCAATTCACCTCTCTATAAAGGATTCCAAAAAGATGGTGTGCTTCTTTACAGCGACAGCTAAAGCTCAAGCGGCAATTCACCTCTCTATAAAGGATTCCAAGAGATGGTGTACTTCTTTACAGCGACAGCTAAAGCTCAAGCTGCAATTCACCTCTCTATAAAGGATTCCAAAAAGATGGTGTACTTCTTTACAGCGACAGCTAAAGCTCAAGCGGCAATTCACCTCTCTATAAAGGATTCCAAGAGATGGTGTACTTCTTTACAGCGACAGCTAAAGCTCAAGCAGCAATTCACCTCTCTATAAAGGATTCCAAAAAGATGGTGTGCTTCTTTACAGCGACAGCTAAAGCTCAAGCGGCAATTCACCTCTCTATAAAGGATTCCAAGAGATGGTGTACTTCTTTACAGCGACAGCTAAAGCTCAAGCGGCAATTCACCTCTCTATAATGGATTCCAAGAGATGGTGTACTTCTTTACAGCGACAGATAAAGCTCAAGCAGCAATTCACCTCTCTATAAAGGATTCCAAAAAGATGGTGTGCTTCTTTACAGCGACAGCTAAAGCTCAAGCGGCAATTCACCTCTCTATAAAGGATTCCAAGAGATGGTGTACTTCTTTACAGCGACAGCTAAAGCTCAAGCAGCAATTCACCTCTCTATAAAGGATTCCAAAAAGATGGTGTACTTCTTTACAGCGACAGCTAAAGCTCAAGCGGCAATTCACCTCTCTATAAAGGATTCCAAGAGATGGTGTACTTCTTTACAGCGACAGCTAAAGCTCAAGCAGCAATTCACCTCTCTATAAAGGATTCCAAAAAGATGGTGTGCTTCTTTACAGCGACAGCTAAAGCTCAAGCGGCAATTCACCTCTCTATAAAGGATTCCAAGAGATGGTGTATTGGCTTTCATGGCATAAACCTAGAAAAATTGCTGAGTTTAAAATTAAAACATTTAACTAAACAGAAACTAAGTTACCTTCAAAATGCTAATTTACCTTAAATTGACATGAAATCAATTTTCAATTTAAATTCCACATGTTTATTGTGTGAGAGTCACATGTCTTTTTTTTTTTTTTTTTTTAGCAAATAATTTCCATTAATTGAAGGCCTCATTTCAATAATGGGAATTAAGAAGGGAATTATCCTCTTTTTCATATAAATGAGAGGCGAAACTAGGATTTGTGGTGCACTCTCTGTGCAGAAGAACATTAGCTGGATGTGTACCATTTTTGAAATAAGAGAAAACTGATTTGTATGAACAATTTTAAAAGTGGATTTGCACCACTATTGAAATAAGGCCTTCAATTTATGTTTCGCTTTAGAGCTGCGCATCCCATTAAAATGGACCAAAGAATATTTGTATTTATATTTTTCACTGAGCTATTCCTCGGTTTATCATTACGCTCTCACTCTGCAGGTTAATCTGTTCAGTTATGTGATTTTTACGCCTTCATCATCACAGTTGCCAAATGGCCAGTTTGCAGCAAATATCACTGGATTCCTATGAGTCAAGAAAGGGAATCTTTTGAAAGTAACAAAATTCGTATTAAAACAAACTTCCCCCTTTGTCCTTTCCGGTGTTTGTCTGGTTTTATTCCTTCCTAGCCTACTTGAAAAGAGAAGTCCTTGTAGAAGAATATCCCCTGCTATGCACTGTTTTGATTGACAGAAGACCTAGTTTTGCCCATACTTCTGATGAGACTGAAGGTTGAATTACACAAGGGTTCATACTGGTTTCTTGTATTATATCAAATCACTATAATATCTGTACTTGGTATAAAACAAAGTCCCCGATTCTTGGATGTTACGGGTAAACTCGAGAACCACTGGATGGATTTTGATGCGGTTTTCACCAATCTGTAAAGGATATCTTGAGGATGATTTCTGTAGAAAATAATTTATTTATGATGAAAGGAAGCCGACAAGTAACGATTTCAGTGGAAAAGTAAAAAAAAAAAAAAAAAAAAACTGGCGCCCGAGTGCTTTGTAAGCTAACGCTGGGCAAACCATTAAAAATATCTAAATACTATGAGTGTAAGAATTGTTTAGCATGAAAAGTTCTACAAATAAGTCCGCGAGAACATATGAGGCGCCTAGAATCAAAACCCGCCAAATCCATATTTTATGAAAATTGAGATAAGCATTGTTTCATATAGCTTTTGCTGCGCTGAATTCATTAAAACTATTATTTTGTTACAAAACCCGCTACATCCTACTGTAAAACAAAGTCAAAGTTGAGGCTTAGTTGCAATATCCGCCAAGTCCAACGACAGTTTCGCCATTTTTGGTCACAAAACCCGCCACATCCACATCAGCCAATAGGAGCTCCCAGATCCGCCATCTTACCTTCCATGATGCTTTGCGAAGTGTGTACTCTTTACCTACGTGCATTAGTCGGAGAATGTACCCCTGCCTGACGTGATTAGAATGGTTTATGTTGTACTTTCTGATAATAATTTGTTTTGGATAATTTTGACAAAGAACGAGAAGAACAATAACATTCTGGTCTGGGTGATGTTTTCGACAGAACTGACATTTGCGAACACAAACGTGTCACGAAACCTGATTTTGATATGACTCACATAAAGCCAGAAGCCATAAACAGAGGGATTGTCCTTCAGGCTCAAGAAGTGAAAGATGTTTCGAGACTGCTTTCGAAGCATTCTGGAGAAAGATGGAGGTGAAAATGTAGAGCTGCAGTTTTATTGCAATCTGCAAAGTCGTGGCGAACACGAAGAGAATGATGATGATTGAGAAACTACTATTGAGGATGAGGTAGAAACAGAAATTGTGTAGCTATAACTTCCAGTAAAGAATGTGATTTAATAGTTGAATGACGATAGTTTTGTCTCTAAAGGCCTGGACCATAGTAATTGAATATTAATTTAATTTGACGCTTTTCCTTATTATTGTTCAGTACTGTAGGCTACAGTATTGCCGGCCCCGTGGTGTTGGGGTAGCGCGCCTGCCTCTCACCCGGAGGCCCCGGGTTCGATTCCCGGCTCCGTTAGGGATTTTGGAAACTGACGTGAGGGCTGGAACGGAGTGCACTCAGCCTCGTGAGGACAATTGAGTAACTGACAGTGAGGCAGCGCCCCGATCACGAAAACCAAGATTAACAGCCGAGGGGACCCGATGCGCTGGTCATGCGGCACCCCAATATCTGCAGGCCAAATGGCTGGGGATTAGGCCCTTCACGGGCTGTAGTGCCAGGGGTTATTTACTGTACAGTATTATTACCCTTTCAGGAATTGATTGCCGGCGGTGGAGATGGGAACTACTCTTTATGTAATTGTGTCACACGTCAGCTTGCTTCGTTGACAGGTACAGTTGCGCGTGTAGGATATGACTCAGCTCCAGTTTTGGATTTAACTGTCCATGGTGACATGAGCTCCTGTGACGCTTATCTGACGCAATGCAGCGTGACCTATGTGCAGATTGCACTCTGTCATCGCTGTGTCCTCCGCTTCGCCCCGCAGAGCTCATGCTACAATAAACATAAACGCTGGCACAGCCACACTCAGCGGAAATCAAATCTTGAATGGGTAATATGAGTTTTATTCTTTTTCTGTTTATTCTAATAAAACACAACCGCCCCTTAAAACAACAATAACAACAACAACAAAACACAAAAATTATACGATTTTTTAAAATTTTATAACCTATATTTAGTTAACTTTCATTCAAATATTAATTTCTGAATAAAGCTTACGCGGTTTCTACAATCTCTTCGCAACTTCAAATGCATTAGGGCTCTTTGGTATCAAAACCTGCCAAATCCAAATCTTAGTAACAAACCCCGACAAATCCGAATTATTGCTTTATATTTTTCTACATACATTTTTAACTATATCGGGGATCAGCTTCGTACTTCGTCACTGTTTTTAAAAATAATTCATTCATTTTTAGTGAAAAAAGTATTTCGTTTTGGGTATTGGTTCGTTTGTGACAGTTTTTGCCACTTTGCCGAAAAAGTGAAGGAATGGATTTGGCGGGTTTTGATTCTAGGCACCTCATATGTCTATCTTCAATACATCGCCCACTATAAGTGTTTTTACATTTTAATTTCTTCCAACCATGTCCATTCAACTACTGAGGCGACAGTTTACGAGCATGACCAGCGCATCGGGTCCCCTCGGCTGTTAATCTTGGTTTTCGTGATCGGGGCGCTGTCTCACTGTCAGTTACTCAATTGTCCTCATGAGGCTGAGTGCACCCCAGTTACAGCTTAGCTAGCGGACGAACTTATTGCCCCAGATACAGCCAGCAGAAAACTGTCAAGTCGTGTTGAGTTAAAAACTTTAGAGATGAGTGGTTGTGTTTGGAGTTTCCCTGGAAGTGCAACTCGCCTTTTCTTCATTTCGCCTGTGGACTTTTCATTCCGCAAAATTCACAGTCAAGTTAAGATTGGACGGAAGGGGGATTTGTGTTTCATGCACCTCACCATTCTTAAATTACGTCTGACAAGAATTTGTTGCACATGCATCTCCAGGATAGTATAATTAATAGTCCAGTCAGTGATTTTAATCCATCATGCCGAGACATAAAACGGATATTGGTCGTTGTTCATTGAGATTGGAAACAAAGCTCTTATTACGTAATGCATTCATAACTGTTCCCGGGCAAAGCCGGTTCGGGTTGCTAGTTATATAATATACGGTACGGTATATATAATTATAATAATACATAAGAAACATAAAAAAGAAGACCTGAATATAAACTGTCTCGCTTTTGCAGATGACATTGCTTGGTTCGCTAATTCAATGGAAGAGGCCACTGACCAACTTAATAAACTACAAATAATAGCTGCTAAAACTGGACTTAAAGTGGCCTTCCATAAAACTAATTTTATCACAAATGTCAAAGATGCCTCAAAATTCATCACGATTGGTCTGCAAAAAATCAAAAAAGTCCGAAAATTTAAATACCTAGGCGAATGGATTACCCCTAATAATTCAGAAATAGCTGCCATTGAGAGCAGATGTAACAAATTGGAAGGTGCCTTTCAAACCTGCAAAAACATTTACAAAAGTAAAAGCTTGTCCCGGAATGCCAAACTTTATCATTATAACTCAGTAATTAGGCCGTCAGCACTATATGCTGCAGAATGCTTACAGATGACAAACAAAGGCCCATTGAGAAAATTAGAACTTAAGGATCGGAAAATTCTAAGGAAAATATTAGGACCTGTTAATGATAATGGTACTTACAGAAGAACACATAACAATGAATTATTTGAACATATAGAAGATTTGGTGAGTGTGATGAGAAAAAGGAGAATGTCTTTCTTTGGACATTTGGAACGGATGGAGCATCATCGACTTTCATATCGAATACACTCATCAATCTCTAAAAAAAATTCCTATTGTAAATGGTCGATGCAGGTTAAAAAGGACCTAACAGAAGCTCGAATCAATCAAGCTCTTGTTTGGGATAGGAAGCTGTTCAGAAAGGCGGTTAAATCAACCAGTAATCTACACCCTTTAACATCTGTGATGCCTCGCCCTCACTGCAAGTGGATGGAAGAAAGGAGAGCTGAACATTCGTCAAGAATGAAGATCTACTGGCAGACGAGAAAACAAGCATTACAGTGATCATATGAGTGAATAACATCGTGGTCCATTGATGGCCGAAACGACTCAAAAAAAAAAAGAAACACTAGACATGTTTGGGAAGGGTGGCCTCTAAGACATCTGGAAGAGAGAAAGGAAAATGCTCCAAAAATCCTAGGCCCAAATATCAAGGATGGAGAGAGGAGACTCAAACCTAACAAAGAAGACAGAAGGAGTCGTAACCCTAATGAGGAAAAGGAGAATACAGTTTTATGGACACTTGGTGAGGATGAACCATGCCAGATTGACGAAGAGGATTTTCGAATTCTTCAGGAAGACGAAGCCGAAATGGTTTCGGGAAGTGAGATTGGACTTGGATCGGATGGGGGTGAAAGAAGAAGACATATGGACAGAGAGCGATTTAGACGGCTGGTTAGGGAGTTTGCAGGTTTCCAGGAGAGTTGTCAGTGAGGAATGGAAGATCTTACACGGAGGAGAGGGAATTGGGAGAGAGGATGAAGAGATATTGAATGTAAAAGCTGTCAAACGTGGTCCATAGTTGGCCGTAACGAATAAATATATATACTACTGTAATACATACTGACATTATTTCCTTTAAACTGTTGTACATGAGGTACTTTCTCAGTCCTGTGGTCAGATCTTCATCCTCAGCAGAGTTGGGGGTGATGAGATGTTCAGTCCACTGTTCCACTATATCCTTTGGAATATTTGAGTAACAGAAATCTTCTGCAACAGTTTTGTCCCTAGAATAAAATATATAGTTGTTTTTTCATTTTATAGGGACCTGTCACATTGTGGTCCATGTCCTTGAGTGTGTGTTTGTGGATACTGTCTGATAACCTGTATTGTTGCAATGTCTGTACTTACATGTTTACTTGTATTTGGGACTAGTATTAAAAGAAAGATGAGTTTGGTGCCAACCTGGTGGTTGCTAGGATTTGAAATGGAAAACAATGGAAAGTGGAGCTGATGGTGGGACTCACACCTACTTCTCTTCTCAGTGGTCCTCATGAGGCTGAGTACATACACCCTGTTCCAACCTCATACCAGCTTCCATGACCAAACTGGGAATTGAACCCAAGCTGTCTAGGTGAATAGTTGTGGCAGCACAATGAGAACGCTCCCATATTGTACCATGATTGCAAGAGACAGAGATGGATCTGCGAAGGCAATTGCCTGATGCCTTAAAATAACTTTCTTTCAATTTAATACAGACAGAAATAGAGTAGGAATGATTATCAGAAAGTATATCCTAGATTATGTGGTGGAGGTGAAGATGATAAGTGACAGGATGATCTTAGGAAGGATACAGTTCCAGACAGGGACAAAAGATCTGTTCCAAGTATATGCTCCACAAACGGGAAATAAAGAGGAGAACTTAGAAGAATTCCTAGAAGATGTGGAAAAATATATAGAGGATAAGGAAGTAATGGTAATGGGAGATCTGAATGCACAAGTGGGAAGAGACAGACAAGGGAGAGAGGAGATTTTGGGACCATATGGTTATAGCAGTAAGAATCCAGAAGGGGATTTTTGAATGGACTTACGTCAGCGGAACCAATTAATTATAGGGAATACGTGGTTCAGAAAGGAAAAAAGTTAGAAGATAATGAGGTATGGATGGGGGGATAAAAGAACTAAAACTATGATAGACTATCAATTAGTCAATAAAGGACATCGGAAAGAACTAATTGATCTCACAGCCATGCCAGAAGAAGCCTTTGGAGGAGACCATAGGGCAGTGGTAGCAAAATTAAAAATAGGAAAAGTTATGAGATTACCAGAAAAAAGGGAAAGAAAGATTAAGGTCTGGAGACTAATTGATGATGATGATAATTGTTGTTTTAAGGGGCCTAACATCGAGGTTATCAGCCCCTAATGAAATGAAATGGCATGAAATGAAAGGATGAAGATAAAAACAGCTCACTGTCCTGGATGAAACGAAAATGGTGTTTATAAAACAGACAGTGAACCCCAAGAATTATGCCTTATTTGAAAATAGTAAAAGGGGGTGGTAAAAACAATAAAACAAATAAGGCATAGTAAACAATAAAATAGATGAACGCAATAAAAAACATAAAACAGACTTAGCCTGAATTAAAAGTCTTAACTGACATTAAAACTTGAAAAAATAACCACTCTCCCTCATGAACCGGATGAAGAGGTATGCTGACGGCCCGTCATCACGGAAAATAAGGGAAAGGGTATTAGGCAGTTTAAGAGTCCTTCGCAGATCGGCCAGAACCACACACTCCAAGAGAATGTGTGCCACGGTTAGGTGGGCGCTGCAAGTACACACAGAGGGGTCTTCTCTCTTTAGCAAATGGGAGTGCGTAGCAATCCCATGGCCGATCCGGAGTCGACAGAGTACCACAGCTTCCTTTCGAAGAGATCGTAAGGAAGATTTCCACACCTTCGTTGTCTCCTTGATGACCCTCAGTTTGTTGGGTGGAGGCGTGGCACGCCACGCTTCCTCCCAATGCGACAGGATCGAATGCCGCAACTGAGAGCGCACATCAATAGCAGGCACCTTGTACGGTAGCGAGGGCAGTGTGACTGCCTCCTGCGCCGCCTGATCAGCAAGCTCGTTTCCCGAAATACCCATGTGGCTAGGAGGCCACACAAAGGTCACCCCAGTTCCAGCGTTACACGCACTGACGAGCAGGTCGTGCACATGCTGGACCAACAGGTGCTTCGGGAAACACACATCGATCGATTGCAGCGCACTAAGAGAGTCTGTACACACAAGAAAGTGCTGGTGATCGTCCGATAACGTCTACCGCAGAGCCTCTAAGATGGCATAGAGCTCCGCTGTGTACACGCCACAGGCCTCGGGAAGTGAAAAGAGAAACCGACGATCCTCAACCACAAATGCACAGCCTAATTTCTCGTTTACCCTCGAACCGTCCGTGAATAGAAGCCCTGATCCCGGATACCGGCTCACCATGGACTGGATGATATCAGGGCGAGAGACCATCCACGGAGGGGCCTTGCTAGGTACTCGGACGATACAGGAGACAGTGGGAAATCGGAACTGACGGTATAAGTCATCCAAGTGAATCCCCGCCGGCCGAGTGGCTCGGGGAAGCGCATCATACAGCCAGTGATTCGGATTGGTAAACAAACATGGATAGCTTGGATGAAGTGGCATCTGTCGAATAGTTGCAGCATAGGTCAGCAGTACTTGTTGGTGCCTCAGGTGTAAGGGAGGTACGCCAGCCTCGGCGAGCAAGCTGACGACAGGGCTCATCTGAAAGGCACCCGTCGCCGGCCTCACACCGCCGTGGTGGACACTGTCCAGTTTAACAAGCTCTGACTTACGGGCCGAACCATATGCTACACTGCCATAATCTAATCTAGATAAAATCAGTGCCTTATAAAAACGTAGGAGCATCGTGTGGTCCACCCCCCACGACGTGCCGCTAAGAAACCGTAACATGTTGAGTTTCTTAGCACAGGCAGTTTTCAAACACCACACGTGTGGTTCCCACGTCAATTTCTGATCGAAAAGGAGCCCAAGGAACCAGTACGTAGCAACAACAGGCAAAGCTACATCGCCCAGATAAAGCTCAGGATCAGGCTGGAGAGTGCGCTTTCGGCAGAAATGGACAACCGAGGTCTTAGTGGTTGAGAACCGAAAGCCATGCTCTAGTGTCCAGCGTTCCACTCTCCGAATAGCTTGTTGTAGCTGTCGTTCAGCGACCGCCATATTTTGCGCACTATAATGTAGAGCGAAGTCATCTACATATAGGGACGGTACCACTGCTGGACCAGCAGCAGCGACTATGCCGTTTATGGCGATCGCAAATAATGTTACGCTAAGCACCGATCCCTGTGGGACTCTGTTTTCTTGTATATGATATTGCGAATATATCCTCCCTAATCGGACACGGAATAGGCAAAGGGACAGAAAATTCGCAATAAAAACCGGCAAGTTACCTCGGAATTTCCATTGATGCAGGGTAGAGAGGATGACGTAACGCCAAGTGGTGTCTTAGGTTTTCTCAAGGTCAAAGAAAACAGCAACTAGGTGCTGTCTCTGGAGAAAAGCGTCCTGTATGGCGGTCTCCAGGCGTACCAGATGGTCGTTGGTACACCGAGACACCCTGAAACCAAACTGGTATTCAGACAGGAGTCCCCATTTCTCCAAGACCCACACCAGGCGTCGATTGACCATCCTCTCAAAGACCTTGCACAGACCGTTTGTGAGACAAATAGGTCTGTAACTCCCTGTCTAATTGGGGTCCTTATCGGGCTTCAGGATAGGTATAATGATACCTTCCTGCCATTGCGCTGGAAACACACCTTCCAACCAGATACGATTAAACACCTTGAGCAAATAACGAATGCTCTCATCGTTAACGTGTTTAAGCATCTGGTTGTGAATATTATCTGGGCCGGGAGACGTGTCCCTGCAGAGCGCCAGCGCTCCGCGGAGTCCCCACTCCGTAAAGGGCACGTTGTACTCCTTCGAAGCGCGGGATGCAAAACTGAGCTGGAAACGTTCTACCTCGCGCTTCAGGGCCACGAAGGCAGGATCATAGTTATCGGAACCGGATATATCCGCAAAATAAGATGCCAGATGGTTTGCAACGCGGTAAGGATCTGTAACCAATTCATTATCAATGGAAATTCCCGGTACAGTAGAAGATGTCTGAATGCCCGAAATGCGTCGTAGTTTAGTCCACACTTGAGAGGAGGGAGTATGTGCTGTGATAGACGACACATACCGTTCCCATGATTCTTTCTTACTCTGGCGCATAAGAAACCGTGCCTTGGCACGAAATTTCTTAAACTCCACCAAATTGGCCATGGTTGGATGCCGACGGTAGTGCTTATGAGCTCGACGACATCTCTTATTGCCGCTGCAATATCCTCTGTCCACCAAGGGACGAGTTTGCGACGAGGAGTCCCAGAAAAGGATGGAATGGACTCCTCGGCGGCAGCAAGAAGCACATCGGTGATGTTCTGTACCTCGTCATTGATGCTCCGGCAACCAAGATCAACGAACACAGCTCATTCTTGAAACGAGAGCCAATTTGCCCGCTTAAGTACCCAACGACTGGGAAACTCCACGGGCTTCTGGTTCAGAAGTGTGAGAACGATCGGGAAATGGTCACTGTCTCAGAGGTCGTCGTGTACATACCAACCAAATAGGGGGACCGGCGCATGGCTACACACACTCAAGTCAATGTCTGAGTATGTGCCGTGCGCTAAGCTAAAATGTGTAGCTTCCCCTGTATTTAATAGAGATAAATCCAACCCTTGAATTAAACCCTGCATGTCCCTTCCTCTGGGGCAGGAAGAGGGTGATCCCCATTGGGGGTGATGCGAGTTGAAATCACCCACGATTAGGAAAGGGACTGGAAGTTGATCAACAAGATCAAAGATGTCATTAATATCAAGTGGCTGGTTCGGTGGAAGGTACACGTTACAAACAGTTGTCATAGCAGGCAAGGACACGCAAACTGCAATAGCTTCCAGAGGAGTGGCGAGTGGAAACTCTTCACTATAGCACTCAGAGCGAACGAAGGTACAAACGCCCCCGGAAGCACGGGCGGCGTCTTGTTGCTCTTTAGAGTATAGTCGGAAACCTCTCAGAACAGTCTCGTGATCAGGTCTGAGGTTTGTTTCCTGTTGGCAGACTATACTCGCTGCGTATTATGCAATGAGCTGACGGAGCTCTGTCAAATGCCTGTCATAACTGTTACAATTCCACTGTAACAGTGCCATAGTGTGAACTTATAAACTAGGAATAAGTTGGAGCAGCAAGCTACAACTTAACCTCTGGAGGATCATCAGCCACTACGTCGACTATAATCTCCATGTCCTCAGGCGAGGTCGTGGAGTGAATCGACGCAGCGGAAGATTTCCTAGGCGCAGTTCGGCGGCGGGGGGATCTCCGTGGGGAGCGAGCAGATCTGGGGAGCAAAACGTCCCCAGGCGCAGAAGCATCCGCAGCTGGTGGGGCGGATGGCTTCCCCTTTTTTGGAGGAGAAAGGGAATGCGTAGTGCAGGCTCCCTTCTTCCCCGCCTCTTTAAGATATTTAGACGGGTAGGAGATGAATTCCTGACCCTGGTCGACGATGCCGCCTCCGCCGGCTTCGGCGCGGCTTCCCAAGTGGGGAGTAAGTCTTCAACTTCCTCCCCTACTGTGCGGACAGAGCAGTCTTCGCTCGCACGGCCTTCTTTTGGGCCGAAGGTGGGGTTGAAGTCACCTTCGGGCTCTGTTTCTGATTCTGGGGTGTAGATACAGATGTAGATGGCGGTGGTACATTGGAAGGTTTCACAGCTGAGACGAAAGATGAGGTAGCCGGGAGCAAATTTGGTATTATAGCTCTATAATCAATCGTTGGAGAAGGCGAAATCGTGGTATGGTACTTCTTGCGGGCCTTCTGGTAGGTGAGACCATCCAGGGTTTTGATCTCCTGGATTTTCTTCTCACTCAGGAAGACAGGGCAGTTCCTGTCCCGAGGAGAATTAAATCCAGGGCAATTAGTGCACTGATATGGTGTTATGCACTCTTCCACTTCATGGGGTACCTTACCGCATGTTCCGCAGATGTCAGGGCTCGAGCATCGAGATAACATGTGCCCGAACTTCTGACACTTATAACACCTCATTGGTGGAGGGATATAAGGCCGTACGTCACAACGGTAACTTGTAACCTTGACTTTCTCCGGGAGCACCGAAAGCTCAAAGGAAATAATATCCACGATTTGACCATTGACCTTGCGCGTAATGCCCCGGACATCAGTCACGTGACGGTGCTGCATATCCTCCTTGAGCTCCTCGTCAGTGTTCAGAATCAGGTCCCGGTGGAAAATAACTCCTCGGACCAGATTCAGAGACGTGTGCTTTTCCACTTTGACAGGGATATCGCCAAAGTGGTCACATTTCAGAAGTTGTTCAACTTGCTCACCAGTCCTAGTCTTGAGCAACAAGCTACCGTTCCTCATCTTTTGTACTTTCTCAAGCTCACCATAGACACCTTCTATGTGGCGAGAAAACGAAATACTCTTTACCAGCTTGAAATCACCCCCATCTGTTCTGGTAGCTACCAGAAACTTGGGGGTGTTAGCTGGAGACTAAAGGAAAAGGAGGTTGCAAAAGAGTTTAAAAAATAATTGCAAGAACAGATACCAAGGACGGATATTACCCATGTGGAACAAGAATGGGAAAAGTTCAAGAGTGCATTTGTAAGCAGTGCAGAGAAAACATGTGGTAGAACATCAGGAAAGGTATAGGAAAAGGCGAGAAAATGGTGGAATGATAGATGGAAAGAAAAGGTAAAAGAGAAGAAGAAAACTGGGAAGGAATGGAAACAAAAAGGACTGAAGTATGTAGAGCAAAATATATATAAGCAAACAGAGATTGCAAGAAAGTAATTGCAGAGGAAAAGAAGAAAAGCTGGGAAGAATTCGCCCAGGAAATAAGTGAGGATTTAAATTGTGGAAAAGAAATACTATTTGGAACTATAAAAAGTAGAAGGAATGAAAAGGTGAACACTGGGTTCGTGAAAATCAAAGAAGGAGATATATTGACAAAACCAGAAGAGATAACGGACAGATGGAAAGAATATTTCAGTGAGCTTGTGAAGATGAGACGTCAGGCATTTGGAGAAGTTACGCAAACAGCCAAAACGGTGCAGGAAAAAATAGATGAAGGACCAGACATTACTATGGCAGAAGTGGAATGGGCAGTTAGAAAGATGAAGATGGAGAAAGCTGTGGGAATCGACGAAGTGGCAATAGAAATGATCAATGCAGCAGGACCAGTGGGACTGCAGAGGACATACAGACTTCTCAGGAGTGTGTGGAGAGAGAAGAAAGTTCCTGAAGACTGGAAAAAGGGAATAATATTGCCAATATTCAAGAAAGGAGACAGGAAGGTGTGTGGTAATTACCGAGGAATCACCATCATCTCGCATATTGCCAAAGTAATGGAAAGAATCCTAGAAAAAAGAATTAGAGTAAAGGTAGAAAGCCAAATAGAGGAGGAGCAGTTTGGATTTAGAGGGGGCAGGTCAACAGTGGAACCCATTTTCATTCTGAGACAGAACATTGAAAAGAGTTGGGAATATGGGAAGGATATGGTAATGACTTATTGATCTAGAAAAGGCCTATGATAGCATCCCTAGAACAAAAGTTTGGGAAAGCTTAACAAATAGGGGGATAGGCAAGGAACTGAGAGACATGATAAATGGAATGTGCATGGATTGCTACAGTAGTGTGAAGACAAGAGTCGGGACATCGGAATGGTTTAAAATTGTCACTGGACTAAAGCAAGGAAGTGTGTTGTCACCATTATTGTACTTAAGGGTGATGGATGACATCATGAAGGCAGCAATGAAAGACTATAGTAAGGCAAAGATGAAGGTAATGTTGTTTGCAGACGATGTTGTGATCTGGGGCGAGGATGAGATGGAGGTACAAGACCAGTTAGATATAATAAATGAAAAGATTGAGCAATGGGGATTGAAGATAAATGTGGAGAAGAGTAAAACAGTGGTGATGAGTAGAGGTGGAAAAGAAAGAAAAGGAGTAATCAAAGCCGGAGATAAGGAATTGGAAGTGGTGAAACACTTCAAATACTTGGGAAGTGAACTGACTGAACATGAAAGACTAGATTTGGAAATTAGCAGAAGAATACAACTTGAGAATGCTTTCTACCAACAGTAGTTCCTACTTTTGCCACCAAACGCCACCGTCGACGACAACTACTTATGAACTTCATTACTAGATGCCTCCGCAATCGGCTCCTGGTGACGAATGTTGGAACCTAAGAGCGTTAGTGAAATCTAACTTATAATTTAGCTTCACACAAGTGCAATTAGTGGAAGGTTCTTTCACATGCCATAAATCTATGACATGTGACGCCGGCTTTACTTCCCCTCCAAAGGAAGGCATACTGGTTTTTTTCTTAACACTCTTAAAAAATTCCGACGACTTCGGCCGGGATTGAACCCACGAAGCTCAGCATGCTACCCACTACACCACCAAAGCTGCCTCAATTTTAATTAATGACAAAAATTGTCTAGACTAGAAGTTGGATCTTGCAAACATGCTCATACTGCCTGACAGATCAGGCTGGATATATTGAACAACCCTATTCCTCAAATATAAATGCCTCACAGCTATCTCTTGAACTCGAGAAAAGAGTCAAGCAGTCTATCCAATGACTAGAAACTTACCCAAGTCTGATGATGCCCCAGGAGTTTCCATAGCTGTTCACCTGAGGAATCGCCAACACATGTAGTTCAGGTATTGGGAAAGGGATTCCAGTATAATTCTGCATTTGTTCCACCATGAGAGTGGCTTTATTCACTAGGGATTGTAGTGAGGTGAACATTGTAGAGTGAGCATAGCCACGAATGATCACACCTCCTGAAACAAGATGGTCCCAGAATAGGTTAGTTAGTTAGTAATTATTGGGGTTTTATGGAACAGCAAGGTCATCTGCCCCAAACACAGAATAGGTCTCAAGAGGTTTCACTACAGGGGCATTCAACTGTGTTGACGTTTTATTGAATTTGAGTTAATGCCACTTTCTTGCAGATCATCCTGTAATTAATTATAAAACTTACCCCTTGTTGGGCTACCATTGAAACTCTTATAAAACGATGGCACTGGTGAATCTACTGAATCACATTCATCTTGCCCTAGAAAAGCCAAGAGGTAAATTATTTGTGGCATTCATTGACTACTCCAAGGCATTCGATTGGGTAAACAGATGGCTACTCATAGATAAGCTGGAGAAACTAATCGGAACATCTAACGTCACAATACTCATATCGAACCTGTTGGCTGAGAACTACATACAGGTGGAAGATGGCATCGGTTTGTCAGATTGGATGACACAGACAATAGGAGTCCTCCAAGGTGACCCACTCAGCCCTATATTATTCAACGCTTTCACCTCCGATGTAGGGGCAGAGATAAAGGAAAAGACAGACACAGAAATGTACTTGAAATGCCGATGACATGGCAATCGCGGCTGAGGACATAATAGAACTACAACGTGCAATGAACCTACTAGCGGACTGGGCAAAGAGGAACGAAATGAAAATTAATGAGGAGAAGACTGAACTAATCGTATTCAGGAAAGGAGGTAAACTAAGGGAAGCAGAGCACATAACGTGCAATGGCGTTCGCCTTCGCAGAACTAACAGCTTCAGATACCTAGGCGTGACCTTGCAGACCACATGCAACAGCTTCAGGATCCACATAAGAACTAGAATGATTGCAGCTCTGAAAATAATGAATGGCATCGATAACATCGCGCAAATTGCAGTAGAGACAGCCATGGTGCTTTTTCGAGTTAAAGTGCTACCAGTATTAACCTATGGACTCGAAATCATAGGCGAATTCCTGAGTGCAAAGCAACTAGAAGACCTGGAAAAGATTAAATCCAGATACCTGAAGCGAGTACTGAGTGTATAAAAAACCACAAGATCCCGACTCGTATATGAGCTCGCAAGGGAGACTTTCCTGATCGAGGACCTGAGATGCAAACTTATTCTACCAGGAGGAGCAGCATATGATAAGCTGTTGCATAAGCTAAGGGAAAAAAGGAGGGACATTTGGGAGGACTTCTATTCAACGGAGGCCATGACGAATCGGAAATGATATGCTTGGGAAAAGGTGGCGGTTGGGATTGTGGGAGATGGGAGGCTAAGGAAATGAGAACGTCACTAACACTCAGCTGTAAGAGTCTACGCAAGGCGCATCCGGTTTGTTTTTGTTCACGCCCGAGCGCACTGCAGTTCTTGGCGGCGCGTGACGCGGCCACAGATTTTCTCCGCCTTGACGTTTGCCAAGGGCAACAGGGGGACTAGAATGGTCCCACGATGACGCAGTGGGGACAGCGGACCGCAGCACCGGCCCAATTCAGAAGTTCTGGTGCGCCTAGGCCTTAGTGATCCAATAAGAGCATCTTCTTTGGAGCGTCGAGCGGGAATTGTAAATAATTATTATTTCATTATTCTTTATTCTTCATGTGTTTTGTATGAGCTTATACAAGGAAAGTTTTTCCTTTGTAAAGTTTTGTTGGACAGGCTGAGGAAGGGGGAGTATTAGCCCCCGAAACATGTCCCTGTAAGTAATAGAAATAAACAGTACTGAAGGCGGAAAATCTATTATTCTTTCAAAGTTACTGTTCGTTGGTTTTACGTAATTGTTCTTCTGTGTTCGTTACAGTACTGTACAGTTGTGTGTGTTTTTCCAACATGTGAGGAGTGAAACGTAAACACGTTATTCTTTCATTAAATAAAACATTAGCAGTGCTACGAAGACTGGACAAAGGGAAATCACTACAAAAATTTGCCAGGGTACTCAATGTAGGAATTACGTCAATAAAAGATTAGAGAAGAATTCGTGAAGACATTGAATCGTGTACAGTGACGATAGAAGGTGAAAACACTCTTAAGAATCGCAAATCATTGAGAAAGCCTAAACTTGAACTGCTTGACAACGCATTGTGGATGTCGCTCTACCAAGAAAGAAGGACAGGAACACCAATATCAATTGTTTATTTTAATGTAAATATGTGTTTTTCTGTACTTTCTGTTAATCCAACCATTTTTGTGTTCCGACCAAACGCTCAGGGTTGTACTCTATAAATATTGTCAATTTGTTTGAAAGGTTAACTTATTTTATTTATCGTATGGCTTTTAGTGCCGGGAGTGTCGGAGGACATGTTCGGCTCGCCTGAGTGTGTAGCTGCTTCCAGCGGACACCCTTATTAGGGTGAGCTACATGTCCCGTTCAATTTCAAGTAGTTCCAACTTTCGCCACCAGATATCAATGATACCTAGTGGTGAACGTTGGAACTTCGATAGAGCGTTCCGACGAAATCCAACCTAACAATTTAGCTTTGCACAAGTTTAGTCTGTGAAAGGATCTTTTACATGCCATAAATCTATGACATGGGACCGCCGGCTTTACTTCCCCTCCGAAGGAAGGCATAAAGAAGGATTTTTAACGCTCTTAAAAAATCCGACGACTTCGGCTGGGTTTGAACCCGCTATCTTGGACACAGCAGTTCAGCATGCTATCAACTACGCCACCGAAGCCAGAAAGGTTAACTAAGTCAAAGGTAGTTGAAAGTAGTTATTTCAAGTGTTAGTCAACGGTATGGATGAGCTGAGGCACAGCACTAAACAACGAGGTAAAGCACAAATGATCTACTGTGACTGTTCCTCCACATTTTGAATGAATAAATTAATTCTTGAAAGGTGACTTATTGGTTATTGTCTAAATGCCAGCAAATCTCTTAGGGTTGTGTCATGTCTGTTGCGAGGTTTCACTTAGGTTGTTCCCGCAGCAAAGTAGCGCAACGATGTGCTACAAGTATGGGATGTAGTGCCAGTAACACTACCTCAATGGTGGTCCGGGCAGGGTGTACTAAGAGCCCACTGATGAGCCTGACTTGATGGTCATCATGTATGGATTTAGAGAAGTTGTCAATGGTATAAAAGTAAAACAAACCGACGAGGCATCAAGTGAGCATAAAGGATGGATAAAAGACACCGTGAAGATGATGTTTTTGATATTATCATCGAGGTGAAACAACGCTAAAATGCTTGCCATGGTGGGCGAGTGGTTATCGTGTCGGATTACTAACCCCAAGATTGCAGGTTCGTTCCTGGCCTTGATAAGTGATTTTTGAAAGGCAGCAAAAATTACAACACGCATGTCATATGATGTTGGCATGTCAAAGAACCCATTTGAATTCAGTAGGCCGTGTTCATAATGGCAAAATTAATCTCAGGATTTTCTGGAACACTAAGTTCCTCATTTCTCTATTCATACAGTGTCAAGGAGCTTAAATATCTAACCTCCTTGACTTTCATAGTGCTTCAAGGAACAACAAAATTCGACATGCAAGCTGCCCTCTGGGTGTCCAATAACAAAGCTTGCACCCAGCACCTGCTAAAATATCTGTCCACAAATCATCTGAGCCAGGTTGGGCACAAGTGATCTATATTTAAGCTAAAGCTCATAAAAATAAATCACATGTGGGATATTGTACCAAAAGACAACAAGAAGCAACCAAATGAGTAGATGTTTTTCTTAAAACAAACAATGATGTTCATAGGCATAACACAAGGCAAAATCAAAACATTCATATTTCACACACACACACAAGCATATATCAAAAAGGAACTTTTCACACTGGAGTTAAATTATACAATAAACTACCCCAGTATATAAAACTGGCCCCAAAAATAAAAACCTTTGATAGAATGTTGAAAGCTTATCTTCAGTGCCATTGTTTTTACTCAGTAGTTGAATATTTTAGCATATAGGAGTGATGGAATCTATAACTATATTTTACTTTTTTAATTTAATTTTAATACCTAGCTGTATGTAGTTGTATTTATAGAATTAAGTTTTCATATTATGATAATGGAGTGAGGTGTAAATAGTTGTGCATTAAGATTGTATCTATTAAGATTTGCTAATATAATAAGTTATAAATAGTTATAATCTTAGTAATATATACCTGTTAGTTCTTTTATTTTATGCATGTAAATTCTGACGTGTCCTATATCAAAAATGTATTGAATGCATGTATTTGATCAAATGGAATTAATAAAAATCTATCTATCTATCTATCTATCAAGGGCTTATCACTAACATACCACCGGCCAATAAAATCGGTATTTGCTTTTACAAAACACAATCCTGTATAAACAAAATTAATTCAGTGTGATTTGTGACAGAGCCGTAGGTACAAGACTACACTGAAACATTTGCTCCTGTTGTTTGGTATTATTCCTTAAGAATTATGTTGTTGCTGGTGTTTCAATCTTCATTCTTTTGACTAGTTTGATGCAGCCCTCCATGCTTCCCTGTCCCGAGCTAGTCTTTTCATCTCTACATAGTTACCACATCCTACATCCGAGGCAATCTGTTCAACATATTCTAACCTTGGTCTACCCCTACAGTTCTTATCCTTGACCCTTCCTTCCATAACTAAGTTTGATATTCCTGGGTGTCTTAGTGTCTGTCCTACCAACCTATCTCATTTCTTCATTAGCAGTCACCAGAAACATCTCTCCTCTCCCGATCGTCTTAATACTCCTTCATTTGTAACCCTATCTACCCATCTGATCTTCATCATCTCCTGTAACACCACATTTCAAACACTTCAATTCTCCTCTTTTCTGCTGCTCCAACAGTCCCAAGTTTCACTTCCATAGAGCGCCACATTCCAGACAATGGCTTTCGAAAATTACTTCCTAATACCGTACCCAAATCTATATTTGATGTCAAGACATTCTTTTTCTGTAGAATTGCTTTCCTTGCCTGTGCTAACCTACTTTTTATATCCTCTTTGCTTCGTCCATCACTGGTTATTTTGCTTCCTAAGTAACAGAAGTCTTCTACTTCCTTTAGCTTTTCACCTGCCAATTCGACTATGTTAGTCACTGTAATACAAAATGATCTGGAAATGATTCATTTTAACATTAAACCCACATTTCTGTGTGTTTTTTTTTGCATATGGCTTTTAGTGCCGGGAGTGTCCGAGGACATGTTCGACTCGCCAGTTTTGCAGCTGCTTCGAGACGGAAACCCAATGGGTGAGCTACATGTACCGTTGGGGAGGAAAGTTGGATTGTAAGGACGAGGAATTGGAAGGTAGCGGCTGTGGCCTATAGTTAGGGACCAACCCCGGCATTTGCCTGGAAGGAAGATGGGAAACCACAGAAGGCCATCATCAAGGTTGCCGGCGGGGGAATTCGAACCTCCTCGCCTCCCGGATGTGAGTGACTGGCAGCAGTCATGCCGTAACGACCACGGCTAACTCACCTGGTTTTCTGTGTGGTGAACTAACAGAGGAGATTCACAAGCTTTGAGTAGTGAGCTGCTATGAACGAGAAAATGTTAAATCTCTCTACGGACTACAACAATCTTGAAGGTATTTGGAATGACAAATTTTGTAATTTCCTGGAAAAGTTCAATTAGAAACTTGGTTGGTTCCTTAGTTTAGGGGTTGTGACAATTTGGTTATGGGTAGCCCCGTGTACTTTGGGTGTGTGTAGAATTTGTCTGATAACCAGTGTTAATTGTGATGGCTGAATTAGTGTGTGTTATCTGTGATTCAGGTAGAAGGACTTCAGACGATGAATTTTTTCAAGTAGTTCCTACTTTTGCTACAAAATGCTACCGTCTACGACACCTGGCTCTGGACCTGGCTACTAAATGCCATCGCAGTCAGCACCTGCCAGCGAACGTTGGAACTAATATAGTGTTATCAAACTAACCTACAAATTTTAGCTTCCACAAGTGTAATTAGTGGAAGGTTCTTTTTCATAAATCTTTGAAATGGGATCGCCGGCTATACTTCCCTTCCAAAGGAAGGCATACTGAGGGATTTTTAACACTCTTAAAAAATTCGACGATTTCGGCCGGGTTTGAACCCGGCTCAGCTTGCTACCAGCTACACCACTGAAGCCGCTAATTTGTAACTTAGTGTTGCAGATGAATGTACATATGTGTTTGGTATTGTTGGCACTCTTTGTTGATGATTTTTGATATCTGCTAAGTCGTTAAATGTTCTTAACTCGGCTGTTAAAGCTTTAGAAAGTTCCTTTGAAATCATCCTGGGAATTGCTTGTGGTTTTGAAGGGATGCAAATTGATGAATGAGATCAAGTGAACTACTCCGCACATTAAATCGCTCACCACGACTGCGATGGGAGCTGAAGCAAATCCGGAGACCAGAGGTTTGAAGCCTGGTGCAGACAGTGGCTAACCTGAGTGCGACTTTCCCCAGATTTTTCCATAATATTCTTTCCAGGAGAATGCCAAGATAGTACCTTATTTCACATCTCGTGGCACCTTCCTCATCGCAGACCCTAATAATTACAGTCACACACTAGTCACCACTATGAAGATTTGATGGGAAATTCAGCCGACTTCCGTTCATTTTGTAAATTATAGTGACAAAGGGCACGTGTATCAATGGTTTGGAAAACCACAAATTGGCCGAGTACTACGACAGAAGAGGTTACAGTGGTTTGGCCACACCTTTTGAGCTGATGAATCCATCCAAAACCGAGTCCCTCATTCACAACCTGCTGGAAGACTCCCAAGGGGGCGTCCCAGGACGCGATGGAAGGATCGAGTATTGACAATACTTCAGCAAGTGGAGCCGAATGTGGTGGAAGATGAAGCTAGAGACCATCTGCAGTAGATACCTCCTCCTTCGTGACTGATTCCTTTGTTACCACTTTTTCTCTTCTTTTTCTTTCTTATGTTCTTCTGCTGTAGGCCTTAAAGGCCCATAAGTGCAATAAATAATGATGATGATAGTGACAAAGGCTTTTACCCAGATTTTTACTTATTCTTTAAGAATTTTATCTCTGTTTTGATTGTGGATGACGCGTGTGAAATTGCAAAAATTTTATTGAAAATGTTATGTATAATAATTTTTGATTGAACACAGGAACAGTTGAACGTGTGGGAAGGAATAATACAAGGATATGGGATGAAATTTAGCATAAATAAGAGTGAGATGGTGATCACAACAAGGAAGAAGGAAAGAACCACAACGGGAATAACAATTGGTGGGGAACAGCTGAAGAAAGTGGAGAGTTTCAAGTATCTGGGAAGCCTGATACAAGATAATGGAAGAAACGATAGAGAAATAAATGAGCGGGGGAGACAGGCAGAAGCATTCTGAAGGAGTGTGAGAAGCATGTTATGGAGCAAGGATGTCCCTCAGAACAGCAAAAAGATCATATATCGGACGTACTATGTCCCTATCCTGACGTATGCCTCGGAGACCTGGGTTATGAAAGGAAGGGAGAAGAGCAAAATACAGGCCAGTGAGATGAGGTTCTTGAGAAACAGTATTGGAGCTACAAAGATGGACAGAATAAGAAATGAGAGGACCAGAGAAATAATGAAGGAGGAACCATTACAGGATGGTATAGAGAAATCTAGACTTAGATGGTATGGACATGTAAAACGAATGGAGGAGAAGAGGATACCCAGGAGGATACACGAGACGAAGTGGGAAGGAAAGAGACCGAGAGGAAGACCGAGAGACAGGTGGCTGAAGGGGGTGGAAGAAAGCGTGAAGAAGAGAGGAGAAGACTGGACCAGGGTGGAGGCTGAGAGATGGTGGGAAGACAGAAGACGTTGGAGAGGCTTGTGTTCCAAACAGACTCGGCCAGTGGCTGGAAACTGTGCAAGATGATGATGATGATTGAACACTGAGAAAGTCATGCTGCTTTTTGACTGAAGAAGGCTTGATGAGCTGAAACATGTATCAAATGAAGTAGTGGTTAGAAGAAAGTATTGTATTGTAAAGTGGAAATTTATTATAATAGATAAAAACACAGGTTATCAAACATACTCAGCATACACCCAAGTACATGGGGCCAATGACCAAAGATGTCCTAAGCCACTAATATGAATTATTAAAATAACAACATCTTCATCAACAATTATTGTACATTGAGAAAATAATTGAAAACTCTGAAATGTAATGCTCTAAAGTGGTAAGTGATCCTGCTGATCAGTGCACAGTCTTGTATCCTTTTGATGAGACTCTGTTCCTTCATTTCTCCTGAAACCAAACCATTCTTTACACAACACAGACTCAATCTGTAGTTCCATCCTCTTGTAAAAGAAACTACTTCGATGAAAAGATGGCAGTGCAGTTAACCAAGTAGATAAGATACCGTAATATGTCGTCGAGTACTAAAAGAGCTAGAATCCCACATTATTCATAAAATGGGCTGACATTTACATTTAGGGAGAAGATAATGTTGAGGGAGCTCTCAGTTCTCCCAACAAAGAAGGACTATGGGATGTACCCCAAGCCCTACTTGGTACACCTGGGCAAAACCTGTACCAATATCCTAGAAGGTTTGATGAATTTTATTTACTAAATAAATTAGACTCACCTGAAATTTGTCGAGGAGGTATTGGCAGGAGGCTTCTTGGATCAAATATAACTGCACCAAGGGCATTGACACTCATGGGTGGGGACCATTTGAAGTGATCTATTTTCCAACCTGCTCGATGGACACTGGAAAACAAGTCAGAGTTCTCATGTTCTATGCAAGTTTCTGTATTCTTCACAAACAAACTTTAAACCTCAACTTTTATTTTCGGCCAATATATAGTAACGTTTTATTGGTTAAAAATTCAGCAATTCTTTTAGATTTTGCCATGTCTTTTTCGGGGTTTTACCTAGATGCATCAAGTTAGGCTCTTCAGCAGGTTTTTGGTTACCTTGCCCAGATCACTACTGGGGTAGGGAGATAATGTTCCTGCAGCAAAGAAGTGTGGTGAACTTCACTTATGGGATTGTCTTTTGTAGTTTTTCAGTCGTTCAACACGATTGTGCCCAATGAATGGGCAGGCTACAAGATATAAACATGTAAATACACTCCTGTAAAAAGTTACATGTACTAGTTAATTATCACAATTAAATGGGGCAAATTTAGGATTATGTGTTTCGACCCTCAAGTGGTCATCATCAGATCCTGATCACTGAGTTGAAGAGTAAACTTTCACTAATGTAAATTCACTATTGTAGTACAATAGTATCATTAGTTGCCATGGTGGGTGAGTGGTTACCGTGTCGGTCTACTAACCCCAAGCTTGCAGGTTCGCTACTGGCCGTGGTTAGTGATTTTTGAAAGGCGGCAAAAATTACGACACCATGTCATACGATGTTGGCATGTCAAAGAACCCATTTGAATTCAGTAGGACGTGTTCATAATGGCAAAATTAATCTCGGGAGTTTCTTCCAACACAAAGTTCCTTATTTCTCTACTAGAAAACGCTATAGTGTTCAAGGAGCTTAGATATCTAACCTCCTTAACCCTAGAACTGCTGCAGGTTTATCCGTCAAATGCTGCAGTACATTCCCATAAAATACACACTATGGGAATTTAGTATCTGTAAGCAAACTGTGTTCATGAATATAACTTATCATACATCAATAGAAAGCTGAAAGACTGTTCTATATTATTTTTATAGAGGCGAATCATTCAGACTCATCAGTTTGAATTATAAAAAGTATTTTACCAAATATAAGAAATAAAATTGACTTTTCTGCTCTAGAAAACCATATTGCCAAGTTAAATGTTTGTCAGACACATCATAAATGAAAAGTTCACAGTTTTTTGTTACTATTTCAGGAACCAGTTTTAAATAATTCCTGTTATTTACTAAAAAAAAGCGCTCAATTTCTGAATCATCTACATAGGCTTGTTGGCTGCCATTTTGCTCAATGCAACTTCAATGTCAACATGAAAGTACTTCCACTTCTGCAGCCAAATAATAGCCTGCTTATTGTCATTTGTTTGCCAAAGAGTAACACAACGAAAGATAAAAGCATCGGGAACCAGCATGACTTGAAATTAGTGCCATCTGATGGCTAACAGTAGTACTATATTTGAATACCGAGACCGTCTTTCAGAGAGACGGTCGCACTTGATTAATCACCACACCGGCTTCCTGGAAGACGGTCCGCAGTTCTAGGGTTAACTTTCATAGTGATCAAAGGAACAACAAAATTCGACATGCAAGCTACCCTTTGGGTGTCAAATAACAAAGCTTGCACCCGATACCGAGGCCATACGATATTATTATTATAATAGGATAATTTGAATCTCGTCGTATGTTAGGTTTGATTTATGTTCAAGGTTCTGTGAATTGCATCAGTAAAGGTGTATATGCATGTGTATACAATTTTAGAATAACACACTGTAATAATAATAAACTGGTTAACAAATTTTAGCATATACTAGAAATAACTAATTATAATGTTCACTTGAAAGCAATGGTGTTTGCAGATGATCTCATGGTCTGGGGAAACAAGGAGGAAGAAATTCAGGAGCAACTGAAGGCTTGGGAAGAAACAGTGGGAGAGTAAGGATGGAAGTTCAACATCAGTAAATGTGAGATCCTGTTAATGACCAGGAAAAGGAACAGACCAATGAGACTCAATGACGCAGTGCCGCTTGAGCGCCGCATTACAGCAAAGTGCCTGGCGGGAGACAGGCTTGTGCCGCGGGCGAGCGGGCTAACGAGGGTCTCCGAGACAGATAATCTATCCTCTCTGTATATCCCGATACTGACCTATGCATCAGAAACGTGGATAATGAAGAAAAGAGACATAAGCAGAATACAGGCAAGTGAAATGAAGTTCCTACGAAGTAGGATCGGAGTAACAAGAAGAGACAGGGTGAGGAATGAAAAGGTCAGGGAAATAGTGAAAGAGGAGCCCTTGCAGGGTAGGATTGAGACATCAAGACTGAGGTGGTATGGACACTTAAAGAGAATGGAAGAGAAGAAGATTCCCAAGAGGATACATGAGATGCAGATGCAGAAAAAACGACCAAGGGGAAGACCAAGAGATAGATGGCTGAAAGGAGTGGAGGGATGTGTCAAGAAGAGAAGCAAGGACTGGACTAGAGTGACAGCGGAGAGGTGGTGGGAAGAAAGGACTAAGTGGCGAGGCTTATGTTCCAAACAGACCCAGCCTGGGGCTGGAAACTGTACAAGATGATGATGATGACTTGACTTGGTGTTATAAGCAATACTCATGGCGATGTTGACTTATCGTCCTCCACACCGCAACTGACGCGGGGATCTCTCAGGCATAACGTAGTTCGCATGTCATCCTGTGCGCCATCTGTTATCGGGAGTTTTAACTGAGTTTTTGAATGAATTATTCATTGTACCTGAACCAAACTGAATGAGGTTGGAATGACATACGAAAAATGTATGTTATGGACTCTGAAACTGTTTTCATTTCTATTGTAGGCCATTTAAACCGTCTACCACAACTTAGACATCTGTCCCTTGGTTGCTACCCAGTCTATTAGATGATATAGACTGGCTGCGTGGCTCAGGGGTAACGTTCTCGCTCGCTGGGCCCAAGGTTGCAGGTTCGTATCCTGGCGCAGTCAGCTGGCATTTGAGGGTGCGCAAATGCGAGGGAGCCGTGTCAGTAAATTTACTGGCACATTAAAGATCCCCTTCGGGGCAAAATTCCGGCACCCCGGCGTCTCTAAAAGCCTGAGTAGTTCAAAGGGATGTAAAACCAATAACATTATTATTATTATTATTATTAGATGGTATAGGACCCTACGAAATTAACTAATACATGTAATTTTTTTCCAGGAGTATATTTGTACCTTGTACCCAACCCATTCATTGGGCACAATCGTGTTGGCTGACTGAAAAACTACAAAGGACAATTTGTATATGCAACAAGAAAAAGAATGGCTTCAAATCTCTACATCACTTATGGGACCCACTACCCCAGCTGCAGTCCGAAGATAGTGTACCTAGAGCCTGCTGATGAGCCTAACTTGGTGCACCTAGGCAAAACTATGAAAAAGGCACAGCAAAAACCTAGAAGAATGTTGAATTTTTATTACTTGGCCGTGAAAGTCAGAATGCTATGAGTTTTATTTGTTGATTATTGAGAATAATAACAAATTATTAAGAAAGTAAATTTTAAATGATTTAGTGAAAGCACAAACTGTACAGTAGCCTATTTATTTATTTATTTATAATTAAAATTAAAGTTACCAGTAACTAACAAAATATTCTGAACTTTCAGAATAAAAGAAAGAATAAATGTTTATAGTTCTTGATGAATATACCTACATCGCTCAAAAATTCAAAGAGATCTGATAAGGGTAGTTCCTAAGTCCAGCAGTAGAGAAACTCCATACTAAATTTTATTTTTCGAGCCTAACATAATGTTACCCCATCAAAATATGACAAATAAATATATACCGATATCTTCCAGCTACTGTTTCTAGGAGATTCATGTGATCTATCTCATTCACCTTGCACAATTAGGCTACCATTGGTTAAGTCATTATTCAATTATTATTACATCAATAAGGACCCTTACTCGATCAATTTTAGATGCATCATCCTAAGAAAATCTCACTTGGTTGAGTGTTTATTCCCATCCACTAGAACAGCGGTTCCCAACCTTTTTTTCCTCCCGTACCCCTTTATACATATTTATCTAAAATAGTACCCCCTAAAAAGTAAACTTTTAAAACCTTTTATTTTTACGGGCAGTATGTACAGTACAAAACTTAATAAAATCATTAAGAATAAAAACTAACTTACAACTATGTACAACTTATTTTTTAAAATACAGTATAACTAATATTTTTAATATATTATTTGTTTGCTGTTAGTAAGCATTTCGTTTCAATAAAATGCTAAACATAATTTCACTTTTATTTACTTGTGCAAATGAAGATGTATAAGCCTTTAGCTGAGGAAAATAAACAATTACAGCACATAAGCTTTTTTGATTTTATTGAAATCCAATTAATTCTAGCGATTAGTTTGTAAAAACTAGACAAATCAAGACAATAGCACTGCAGCGGTGAAAGTGACTTGGGTTGGGGTAGGGTGGCAGCATTGATCTTGACGTGCCATAAAAAGTCGGCACTGCGCGCCGGTACTTTACGATGGGAACATGGCGCCCGCCTTTACCGTTTATTTTTGGCGTACCCCTAACGGGTTCGTTTCGTACCACCAAGGGGTTGGTTGGGAACCACTGCACTAGAAGACAGTGCATAGCTATTTGTGTTGTTATGGGGGAAGTGATTGGTATCATCCTGTACTCTCTCTGGAGGGAGAACATACTTACACAGATTCTGATGAAGACAGTGGCATGGTTGCAACCGATCTCATCTTCTCAGGCCGAATGATGCTTAGCTTGAAGGCAGCCTTGAAATGTTTCTCATCAAAACAAGGAAACAGTCTTCTTGCCCGGTGTGAATTCATGTCCACAGCCATATACCAACTGCAATGGAGAAAGTGGTCATCATAGTGATTATAAATATCTATTTCTAGGAATTAAGCCCAACAGTGGGTTAAAATCCAGAGTGGCTGTGTTGGAACATGCTAACTCCACTTATGTTTGCTGTGTCGTGGATGTCGAGAGACAGTCGATGACAACTGGCAGTGTTTATGGTTGTAATAATTGGCATTCAGATCAAGTATCTATGTAATGAATCTATGATATTTACCTATTTTCTTTTGTAATATGGTCTTCATAAAATTCTTGGTAGAAAGGACCACTTTGCTCAGTACTTAGGTTACCTGAGAATTCCAACTTCAGCTGATAGATCATTCCTTTGTTTAGCTTCTCACTTAGCGTTATCTCACACCGATCACTGCTTATGCCCCTCTTAAACTTCAGAGCCATAACACTATGCTGTGGTTTTGAAGGTGGGATCCTGAAATTATACAGACCATGTTCTCTGAATTGGAAGTTTAATCAAATGGTATACTGTACTTATTTTATAGTCATGCTTAAGAAATGTTGATGTACCGTAATGCATGTATGTTCTGTAAATGGAAAAAATATGATGTTAATATATTTTGACAATCTTAGTTAATAATGCATATGGTATATACATTTATTTGAGTATATATGTGCATATTTAGTCTTTTCCACATGACTGTTAACAAAATTAATACGTTATTGGATTTTATACAAAGAATAATTGATTTTATCCTCCTCTTCCCCCCAATTTGTTACTGTACCGTAAATATAGTTTTGCAATAGAATGCTATACTTGGCCAAATTCCTGCTATTGTTCAATATGATTTCAAACAATCCAATCTGCTCTTCCCTGCAAGTCACATTTTAGTTGTCTTCAGTTGATATCAAAAGACAATTCACCAGTGTGCTTATAAACAATTATTTTGAAAACATTTGAAATTGGAAGACTAAATGCCAAAAGGATGAAAAGCCAGATAGAAGCAGAGTTGGGTGAAGACCAGTTTGGTTTCAGGAGAAATGTAGGAACAAGGGAAGCTGTATTAAGTCTTAGGCTGATTTTGGAAGGTAGAATAAGAAAAGATAAGAGAACGTTCATGGCATTTGTAGACTTAGAAAAGGCTTTTGATAACGTTGATTGGACAAAATTGTTTGACATTTTGGAATAAAGTACAGGGATAGGAGGGTGATATACAATCTATACAGAAACCAGACAGCAGTCATTCGAGCTGAGGGATATGAGAGAGAAGCTGGTATTCAGAAAGGTGTGAGGCAAGGCTGCAACTTATCACCCACACTTTTCAATCTTTACATTGAACAAGCAGTGAAGGAAATTAGAGAGAAATTTAAAGTGGGAGTGAAGATTCAAGGAGAAATAATTTCAACTCTGAGATTTGGTGATGACATCGTCATCTTGGCCGACACGCCTCAGAATTTGAATGAGTTTTTGAATGGTATGGACTCCGTGCTGAGGAAAGAATTCATGATGAATATTAATAAATGTAAAACAAAAATATTGGAATGCAGTCGCAATAAATCAGAAACCTCTATTGAAATCAAATAGTAGGGGAGAAACTAAAGGAAGTAGGAGTCTTCTGTTACTTAGGAAGCAAAATAACCAGTGATGGACGAATCAAAGAGGATATAAAAAGTAGGTTGGCTCAGGCAACGAAAGCATTTCTACAGAAAAGGAACCTGTTGACATCGAATATAAATTTAGGTATTAGGAAGACATTTTTGAAAACCTTTGTCTGGAGCATCGCATTCTATGGAAGTGAAACTTGGATTATTGGTGCAGCAGAAAAGAGGAGAATTGAAGCGTTTGAAATGTGGTGTTACAGGAGAATGATGAAGATCAGATGGGTAGATAGGGTTACAAACGAAGAGGTATTAAGACGAGTGGGAGAGGAGAGATGTTTCTGGCGAATGCTAATGAAGAGAAGAGATAGGTTGGTAGGACACATACTAAGACACCCAGGAATAGCAAGCTTAGTTATGGAAGAAAGGGTCGAGGACAAGAACTGTAGGGGTAGACCAAGGTTAGAATAGGTTAAACAGATTGCCTCGGATGTAGGATGTGGTAGCTATCTAGAGATGAAACGATTAGCTCAGGACAGGGAGGCTGGAGTGCTGCATCAAACCAGTCAAAAGACTGAAGACTCCAACAACAACAATGCCAAAAGATAGGTCAAGTAGAAAAGATCTATTATTGTTGTGGTACATTAAAGGGCTTGAGACATCATGGTCACTAGACCAACATACTTTGAAACCTGTGTATCTGTAGCCTATAATAACTCAAGTCTGCTTGATATCAGATGACTGAAATCTAATAAGTGCTATTACCTGAATTTTCTATGCTGATTCCAGAATTGTACTTAGTTTTCTTATATCACATACTGTTTTTTTTCACAATTTAACTTCATTGCTGTGCCAGTAAGTAATGAGTTAAGTTGAAGGGAAATTTTCAAGATAGACGTGGAAGCTTTTAGGTGGCACAACAGTGCACAACAGTGCACATATAATACCACAGTACGATGTAAGGGTGGTACAAAGCGTGCATCAGACAGAAATTATCAGTTTACCGGGATCGAGACACATTGGAATGCAGTAAAGAACACTGGAAGACAGAAGAAATTTTGAACTACAAACGAACGTGAAGGCAAGTGGCAAATCGACCTGAAAGAGGGTAAGATAAGTCAAATGCAAATTGTTAAGTTGGTTAAGATATCACAGTGAGATTGAACAAGTGTACTGCAAACTGCCCACTAAGAGAGCGAGACCCGCGACGAAAACGCTACTTGGCGGAACAAGGCTTAAACGAGCAAAAGTCATAGGAGGCAGATACAGCTTACGTGTAACACAGGGGGCAAGGCATTCTCAACTGGCAACATCATAGTAGACAGAGACAGCTTTCGTGTAACAAAAGAGGCAGGGCATTCTCAACGAGTGCACTCGAGACTTTCGGAGGACATACAACACAGCGGAGATTAAACGCACGCATGTTCAATTTACAGTAAAGCATTCACGATAGATACTAAGGACCGACACACTTGCTAGAGGGACTCGTAGAATTCCAACCCGCATACCCTCGCTAAAGCTTAGAACCATATATGCATATACGCGTCTAGAACATAGGTCTCAATAACAACTGATTCACAACTTGATCAACGAAGAAGACAACATGAAACCCTTCTCTAAATCAGAAAACAAAGACGCACGCGAGAAACGGAAGTCGAGAGCTCCCACAAGGTACCGCTCACAAAGCTCTGAAGAACAGACTCAAGCAGTAAACCAACAAACCCAAGGGAAGGAATCAAAAGAAGTGAAAGACATGTTTTCTGAAATCCTAACAGAGCTTCAAAACTTAAAGAAACAAAATGAAGACTTTCGAAAGGAAACAAGAGATGAAATAAACAGCATCAAACAAGAACTAAGGACAACAGAAGAAAATTCACGTAAAATTAATGACGCCCTTGAACGGAAAATAGAAAATGTGGACAACAGAACGCAAGAAAAACTAGACACACTATCCGAGAAAATACATGCCCTAGAGCTACAAGAGGAGCAAAGATTGAAGAGGGAAAGAAAGAACAATATTGTCATTAAAAGTAAAGAGCTACTACATGTAAACCTAGCAAACAGTGAGCTATTAAGCAAAGTCAAATCTATACTGGACAAAATAGAAACTGAAGTCAAGGTAGAAAGCGTATTGCAGATTGGGAGAGACAGCCACGATAAAGGGATAGTGAGAGTCACATTTAAACACTTTGCAGACAAGCTGAAAATTATGAGAAACAAACACAGGCTAAAGGGGCAAGACCTCTAAGTTGAGGACGACCTCACCAAGAACGAAAGAGCAGTACAAGCGAAATTAAGACAGATAGCCAGGGAAGAGAGGAGCAAAGGTAATAGCGAGGTGAAAGTGGGCTACCAGAAGATCCTCCTAAACGGTCAATGGATTAATTGGGAGGATCTAAAAAACGGGGAGCTGACCGACGCACTGTGATCAAGCAACCGGCGGTAACCAAGAAAGAACTAATACTTGCCACACTCAACGTAAGGCCTCTGAGAACTGAAGACAAGGAACTTGAATTGGAAAATGCTCTCTTAAACATAAAGTACGACATACTAGGACTTAGTGAAGTAAGACAACTCGGCGAAGGAATCCGAGAAAAACCGAATGGAGACATCTTCAGCTACATCGGTGAAACCAAAGGGCAAAAAGGAGTGGGCTTCATGATCAAGAAGCACCTAAAAAACAACATTCGGGAAATTCGAGGAATCTCAGAGAGAATTGCGCTACTGTCCTTAGATCTAGAAGGGAATACCATTGTAATTATACAAATCTATGCCCCCACAGAGAACAGCACAGAGGAGGAAATTGAAAAGTTTTACGAGCAACTAGAAGACACACTGGACAACTCCAAAGCACAAAGAACGTTCGTAATGGGGGACTTTAACAGTAAAGTAGGAATCAAGGAACGTACAGACGAAGCACCTATGGGACCATTCGGATACGGAATTAGAAACGGGAGAGGAGACAGATTGATCCAGTTTGCTCGAGGATACAACATGAAAATTGTGAACACCTTCTTCAAGAAATTGCCAGAGTGTAGATGGACATGGAGAGGCCCGAACGGCAGGACAAGAAACGAAATTGACTTTATACTTACCGACAACTTAAAGGAAGTAATGGATATTCAAGTGATCAACGGGCTAAAATTCGACACCGACCATAGAATGGTGCGCTTAAAGCTGACAATAAAGAAGAATAGACGGCCATACTTCAAGACCAGGAAAACTAGCCCTGGACAGATCAACCAGACCGAATACGCCAAAGAAATCCAGCAAAATCTAAATCACCCGAAGCAACAAAACCACCTAAGCACACAGCACCTCTACACAGAACTCATAAATTGTATAACATCTTCATCTAACAACTCAGCAATACCAAGAAGTAAGAAGGGACGACGCGATAAGCTAAAAGACAGTACCAAACGCCTAATCGAGGAAAGGGAAATATTGAAAGCCCAAGCAGTAGATAACAACCAGAAAAAGTTAGAGTACGGGCAGCTTAATAAGCGCACAAAAAGGGAAATTAGAAAGGACATTCGAGACCACAACACAGAAATCATCAGAAAGTACGCAGAAGATTCAAAATCAATAAGAAAGATGAGAAAAGAACTAGCACCAGACAAACAGTGGATGCTTGGAGTGAAAGACAAAAGAGGTAAAAGACAAGCAACAAGGGAGGAAATAACGAAACAGGCCACAGACTTCTACAGAGAGCTGTACTCCACTACACACCAAAGAAGAGACTCAGACCGAAGTGATAAGGGGCTGGAGGCACTACACGACGAAGAAATTCCTCCCATCATGACCAGTGAAGTCAGAGCAGCAATAAAGGAGGCGAAAAACGAGAAAAGCCCCGGAGAGGATGCCATCTACAACGAATATCTGAAAATGGGTGGTGAGGATCTCATAGAAGTGATAACAAGGCTATTCAACATGATACTTGAAACAGAAGAAATTCCAACAGAATGGAAACAGAGTGTTATTGTTCTGCTTCACAAGAAAGGCGCTAAAGATGACATTAATAACTACAGACCAATTAGTTTAATGGCCAGTCTCTACCAACTTTTCACGAAAATCATGACTAGAAGGATGTCTAAACTACTAGATGAAAACCAGGCAGTGGAACAAGCCGGTTTTAGGACAGGCTTTAGCACAATTGACCACCTGCAAGCAATGAAGCAGGTCTTGGAAAAAACGCAGGAATTTAATCTCGAACTATACATTACATTCGTAGACTATAACAAAGCCTTCGATTCTGTGGAACATAGTTGTGTGCTAGAGGCATTGAGAAGCCAAGGCATACAAAAGAGATATGTCAGACTACTGGAAAAGCTCTACGAAGGCTGCCAAGCGAGGGTAAGATCGGAGAGGGAGGGTGCGAACATCAACTTAGAGAGAGGCGTGAAACAAGGCAACCCCCTCTCACCAAAGTTTTTCACATGCCTACTGGAGAACCAATTTAGGAAGTTGGAATGGGACAACAAATACGGCATCGAAATAAACGGGGAAAGGCTGACACACTTACGGTTCGCAGACGATATTGCACTGCTAGCAAAATCGGCAACAAACTTGGAACAAATGCTAGCGGACCTGGACACTGTCAGTAAAGAAGTAGGTCTATCTATGAACCCCCTAAAAACAAAACTGATGACCAACTCACTGGAAGTACAAATCCTCATCAATGGCAAACCACTAGCGTACACACAGGAATACGTCTATCTTGGACAAAACCTGCCATTTGACTGCTCCCAGGAGAAGGAAATCAAGAGACGAGATGGACAAGCATGGAAGAAGTTCTGGTCCTTAAAATTTATATTGATGGACAAATCCCAGAAGATAAGTCTTAAGTCAGAAGTGCTAGAAAAGTGTGTAATGCCGGTACTGCTATACGGCTGTCAAACCTGGGCTTTAACAGAGAGGCAAAGGCAAACAATCTGGGTATGTCACCGCAAAATAGAACGGAAGATCCTTCAAGTTTCCTTGAGGGACAGATTATGAAATGAGGAGATAAGAAGAAGAACTGCCATGAAAGATGCCGTGACAACAGCTGACAGGCTAAAATGGAAGTGGGGAGGCCACGTGGCCAGAATGAAAGACGATCGATGGACACACAAACTAACGGTATGGGACCCCAGGACAGGAAGAAGGAACGTGGGTAGACAGAGGACCCGCTGGGATGACTCAATCGTAAGGAAGATAGGCAAACACTGGACGAGGATAGCAAGGGAGAGACAAGAATGGAGACGTATGGAACTATAAGAAGGGAAGAGAAGGAGAGCTTCAACAACAAAAGATGCTGGTAGACAGCACACCTATGAAATGAAAGATACACTTCTTCAACCTGTTACAAGCCAAACAACGCACGTAAAGCGAAGTGAAATGTAGTATTAGTGAAGTGAACTACAGTGAAGTGTAGCAAGGGGAATAAAAACTTGTATACAACTCCTTAGGACTTGCTCGCCTAACGAGTTTAAACCAGAGCACGTCCCTGTTCGCAGGAGGCCTTTGCCCTTATGGGATTATCAAGGCTATATTTATTTATTTATTTATTTATTTACTAGCAGTAGTGCCCGGCATTGCCCGGTGGATTTATTTGTTTTATGGATGATAATGAACACTTTTTTTTTGAGTCGTTTCGGCCATCAATGGACCACGATGTTCTTCACTCATATGATCACTGTAATGCTTGTTTTCTTGTCTGCCAGTAGATCTTCATTCTTGACGAATTGTAACCTCTTGACAGCCCACACGTTGAGCGTACAATGTGGCAGTTTGGCTAGCCCACACTGTTGGGAGATAAATGTAACTGTTTACCTTTGCCTAAGCTATGTTGTTTTAATGGGCGCCAAGACCTCAATGCAATGTTGAAATCTAAATTTGTATTTAACAACGTCTAGCTCTGGCAGAACACCTTCAAGACACTATTCACTCAGATCGTGGTATGATTTGATCATTAACCCAACAAACAATTGTATCAGGAGAAGGAATTGGTCTATATCTAATGCTACCTACTGAAAGCAAAGATTGCATTGTAAAAGAAATGAATTTATTATATAAAACAAGTATAGCAAAATTAATAATAATAATAAGTACAAAATTTAAATTGGAGCGTTGTGATTTGAATATTACCGATAGAAAATTATGTGAAAACGGAGTCTGATAAATTGATTTTACTCTTATTTCCAAGCTATGAAGTTACTGAAATATGAAATGTAAAACAAAGAAAAATGAGAGATTGCGTATTTCTGCGTCATTTGCGCTTACCACTGGAAATTGCCAAAGCATTTCCCTCGTACTTGATGATGCTGTGAGCTTCCCACAGTCTCCTGGACGTCGTCATCTCCGTCGGAATTTGATGATATTCTGGTAGATTAGATAATTCTATGGTCCGTACCTCGGACCCAAACACTCGTACAACCGCACTGGTTAAGTTTTGCAAAAGTTAGTCTTCAACTCCACTGAACATCGGAGCGACACGCACTTGCAACCGTACTCCGCAAGTTCTACACAGATAGTCCTCGTTTCACGGCGCGTCGAACGATATATCCACACGTTGGCTCCCCCACCATGGTACCGTCTTCCAGCTTACGTTGCCTCCACTGATTGGCTGAGCACGCCGCTAGTTCCCCTCCTCTGCCTCATTACACTCGGCGCGCGAGAGGGAGAAGTCGATTTCCGTCCCAACAATTCGCCTTTTCTAGACCTTGCGACCCAGCCTTGCGTAATACTTCTCGACAGGAATCAGCTTGTACTTGAAATCCCAGTGAGTCACGTCTCTCGATATACCCTAACTGACGAAAACTCCGTAAAATTCCGTAATCATATAATTTTCTATAATATTGTCGTTCGTAATAATTTGCTTGATAGCGTTTTCTAAGACATAGAAAACCTATCTGAATGCTAATAATTTTTATAAAATGCTCCGAAAATACCTTAATAATAATTATAATAAATTAATAATAATAATAAATTAACATGAAAAATTCTCTTGGCTGAACAATTTGCCGCGTAAATAAATATAGAATGGCTTCCTACTGACTTATGCCAGTTGCATAAAACCCCTCGAAAAACACGTTACATATTCGCCTCGGATCATCGGATGATTTACCGTGACGACGGTCCATTATCCGATTATCCCAGACACGTTAATAAACCCCATCCAAAATACATATTACATAAATGAAATCACCCTAAATTACAGATATATACACTCATATTTTTTCTTCACGCACTTTGCGTCAAAGTTTGTTGTCACTATGGATTGCACTTTGCAACCAGTCCAATGTTTTACATATGGAATAGTGTTCCACGGATATTTCCGCCTCTCAAATTTCTCTATGTTGGAGAAATAGACATAATTAATGTGTGAGCACTATGTATTTATGATGTCATATCACACGCATTGAAGGTGTTCTGATATATTTATATCACCATAGAACTTCCTAATTTCACTGGAGGTCCCCTCCTTATGGTGACATTTAATTCCACTTATCACTGAGCACACGATCACACTATTGTGGCAGCGCCTCGTGACCATAATACTTAATCTCTCTTTGAAGTAGATTAAATTAATATTGACTTCTGAAAAAAAAACAGTAAATGTGCATTACATATAACACCAAATATTTCTGTGTCGTAATCGCCCTGTCTTGTTAAGTTCCCGTTAACCATATTCTACTTAATACTAGTTCTCAACACAGACCATTTCTCCTCACACAAATAATACCATTGTACATATTATCTTAAATTACACACTTACAAATCTTACATGGCGAGGCCGTAAACAGAAATCACGTGTGCTGATATGTATGAGTTTCATGAAGGACTGTCTCGCATTCTGATGGCCCATCTTTTATCTCGTGGACGCCTTAAGCTAACAAGCCCTATACAAGCGCTCCTCCATCTCTTGGAGATAAATGGGAACCCATCAGCGCTGCCAAAATGGCCTTGGTGCATCGAGACAATTTAGTGCTCAACAGCATCCGACAATCCCGTCATATTTCCCTGTACCTTAAAAACTCTCATTTACTTACATACTACCCCTCTGTGTGACTTCTGATACGCCTGCCTTAAGACCAGATCCTCCCACGCACCAAATACCACACTAACTCATTTGATAGGCTGGCTCGCCAGCTAAACACACTCACTTTATGACACATATTTTCGTAGACTATGTATATTATACGTTCCGTATAATCTGTTTCCCTCACTATTCTCCAGCACATATGCTGTTTTCCCAATACGTTTGGAAACTATAAATGTTACTGCGTCACCTGCTTCCAACCTTGCAAGTGGCTCCCTTAAATGAACGTCATCACGTTGCTCTACCAGCATATTTCTCAGTGTCTGTAACGATGCCCTGTTGCTACTGTCCACACATGCACATATTAAAATACCGTCCTCTGCTTTAACCACAGGATATTCCCTACGTAAATTAGTGTCCCTCGATAGCATGTCTGCAAGAATGTTATCTTTACCTTTAATATATTTTACAGTGAATTCGTATTCCTGCAGAGCAAGAATCCACCTACTAACTCTGTTAGAACTGAGTTTACAAGTCCTCATATACAGTAATGCATGGTGATCTGTATGGATCTCAAATTTCCCCCCTACTAAATACATTCTAAATTTCCCTAAACTGAAAACAATACCTAAAAGCTCTAACTCAGTAATCGTGTATCTTTTCTCTGCTGCAGTCAGTCCTCGCGAGGCTAAAGATACAATGCACAGATTACCCTCATCATCTTTCTGACATAATACTCCAGCAATGCCTATATGTGAAGCATCTGTCATAACCACATATTCCTTATCTTTTAACGGATATTTCAGCACTACAGCTTTCTCAAAACCTTCCTTCAGCACTCTAAAAGCCTGATCATGCTTGGACTCCCATCTCCACCGAGTCCCACTTTTAAGCAATTCCCTGAATGGTTCTACCAACCCAGAGTATTTAAGAACGAACCTCCTGAAAAAGTTGCAAATTCCCAGGTAAGTTTTTAACTGTTTAACATTCTGTGGCACCTCTGCGTTAAGTATCTTATTAACCCTACTTTCTTCTGGTGTTACACCTCTACTCGACACTCTATGACCTAAAAATGTCACTTCTGACTGACAGAATGACGACTTAGACAGCTTCAAAGTGAACCCTGCCTGATCTAACTTCTGAAAAACTATATCTAAATGACCTAGATGCTCCTCAAAACTGCGTGAACTAATTACCATATCATCTATGTAAATGGTTACAAACTCTCCTGTGTCATCCCCTAATGCGATGTTTAAAGCCCTAATTAAAGCTGCTGAACTACTCTTTAACCCATAAGGTGTTCTACAAAATTGATAAAGGTTATATTTATGACTAAAAGCTGTAAATGGTCTATCTTCGTACATAAGTGGCACTTGCCAAAAACTGGAACTCAAATCTACACAAGTGAAATACTTCTTCCCCTCAAATGTTTGCATTAATTCCTCTATTGACATAGATTTCAGCTGATCTGAACTAATTCTACTGTTAACCAAACGAGCGTCTAAACAAATACGAACAGTGCCGTCGGTCTTGGGTACCGTGATCAAAGACTTAACATATGGACTGTTAGAGTGCTCAATAATCCCATCTTCAAGCATCTGGTTAATTTGTGCCTCAACTGCACTCTGATAAACGAAAGGTACAGGATATCTATGTCCTGTGAATACTGACCTATCAATAACGTTCAATGAATGTGTATAGCAATTGGCCATACCAATGCGATCCTCAAAAACTCTCCTATTACACAATAACACATCATAGAGCCGAACACACTGTTCATCCTCTATATTTCCCTGAAATGCAGCCTCACGTAACGAGTCCTCTAGACTTCCGTTCATAATCACACTGCCCACAAAACATGGAGAACCCCGCTCTACGGCTGGCGATATCTCATTTAAAGTACAAATCACACCTACAATACTACTTCTCTGAATTTGGTCATTGAACGCTACTTCTACTTCAGAATCTCCCCATTTAAATTTCAAACTCCCTACATTATAACATAAGTTACCAGACACTCTACTTAGCCACTCTGAACCCAAGATAACACTGAATACTAAATTTGGAATTACAAGGCAAATCTGCTTCTCTACATGATTATTAATTTTAATGACTACTAAAACTTGCTTAGAAATTACTTTAGACCTCTTCCCAACAGCTGTGATAACAAAAGTGCTTTTAATTGGCATCTCCTCAAAATTTACTCCAGTCCTTTCATTTTATCATAAAATGCACTACTTATGCAACTCTTCATCCAACCACTATCAATTAAAACATCTGTGTACGCCTCGGACACGTTAAATTTAACTATGGGGCTCTTACTAACCACTTCCTGAATAATACCTTCATCATTTAGTTCATGTAATAATTCATTTCTTACATTTAGGTCATAGGGTTCCTGTATAATTGTATGGACAGGGCATGCTACAGACTGAGATTCTGACCTTACTTCGCAGCCTGGTTCGCGTTTAAAGAACCGCTACAGCTGGCCGTAGTACTAGTTACTACTGCACTGGTCTGGTTGTTCTGAGTTGTGTTGTCATTGTTTGGCTGTATATTACTACCACTAGGCTGTCCTCTTCCTTGACCCCTATTCTGGTTGTAATTATTGTCATTATAATTTCTCCCTTGATTTCCCCTGAAATCATTGTTTCTCCCTTGATTTCCCCTGTAATCATTGTTCCTCCCTTGATTTCCCCTGAAATCATTGTTCCTCCCTTGATACTGATTACCATAGCCATTTCCTCTGTTCTGATTTAGCTGATTATTATTATTTGTATTTTGAGCGTTGGCCCCTTCGCCACCGTTCCCTTGAACTTCTTGATGCCTGGCTTCATTAGGTCTATTATTATTATTATTACCCTGGTTCCGATTGAAATTGTCCTCATAACCCCCTCTCCCTAGTGCATCAAATGTGCTTAACAAATTTTCTACTTGTGATATAGTCTTTACATTCTGGATACAAGCAGCCTCCTTGATCCTATAGGGAAAGTGCCTAAGTAGCAACCTTACCACATCACTTTCCTCCTTCAAGCCATCCAGATATTTACACACTAATACCTGCCCTAAAAAGTATTCGGTCATGGTGGAGCTTCCTTTAGGGTTATATTTACCACACACTACTCCCTCACGATGCTGCGACTGAATAACCTCATTCCAGAACTTTTCACAGAATTTCATTTTAAAATCATTAATATCAGTAAACTTGTCTCTGTAGACAGCAAACCAATTCCTTGTTTCCCCCACAAACACTTGTTCTAAAATTTCAACTACCTGGCACCACTCAATACTACCATTTTCCAACCTCTCCCCGAATTTATTTTCTATAGTGTTCATGAACTCCATTGGGCACCCCTGTCGATTGCTGAACTTACCCAGTTCTACCTCCCTGTGTGTGCTATTCACATAAACTGGCCTATTCTGACTATTTTCTTGCCTGATCCTAGCTTTTAATTTTAACTCTAATTCTGCGATTTTCTCCTCAGCCTTCCTCTCAATACTGTTTACTGTTAATTTAATGTTTCCTTCTGATTCTTCTACTTTATCATATAGCTTTGCTTGTTTCTCCTCAATCTGGCTAATGCTCTCTCTATTACTCTCTCTTAAATCATTTACTTCTGCAACTATTTGCGAGTGGACTTTCTCAATTCTACCCCCCAGCTGTTCCTTAACCTCTTTAGTTGCTACCTGAATTTTGTCAATTTCTCCCCCCAATTGCTTTTTGACCTGCTGTGTTTCCAGTTGCACTAGTTCTTTTAAATTTTCAGCCTGTGTACTGATTCTAATTTCTAACTCCTCCTGTACTTTTCCTAATTTCTTGTCTACATCTGCAATGATCTCTTTAACCTTCTCTTCCATTACTCCTCTGATTTCTCCTCTAATCTGCTCCATTTTCACGCTAATTTCCTTGTTGTTCTTATCTAATTTTGCATTATTCTGTTCTAATTTATTATTTAAAGCTTCTGTACTTTCTTTATTTTCCCTACTGTTTTGTTCTAATTTTGCATTATTCTGTTCTAATTTTGCATTTAAAGCTTCCGTACTTTCTTTATTTTCCCTACTGTTTTGTTCTAATTTTGCATTTAAGGCATCTGTACTTTCTTTATTTTCCCTACTGTTTTGTTCTAATTTAGCGTTGTTTTGTTCCAGTTTAGCATTTAAAGCGTCACTACTAACTTTGTTCTGATACATGAACTCGAGAAGTAAAGTTTTTAATTCTGGTTGGCCGCCTACACTCCCTGTTTCAGTATCGGGATTTACCTCCGCTACCCCGGTACTACCATCACTCGACATACTGCTCGTATCATCACTCTCCAGTTGATGACCACTACGTAACCTCATCTGTCTTTCTTTCTCATCCCCCATAATGATATACACTGATAAAGACAAATAACCCCCAAAATACAGGCACAGAAATATATACCCTTCTCCTTCCACAAATGTTATTAGGTTTTCAGCCCCAAGTTGTCGGCGACAAATGTAAGGTTATTTAGTGCCCCATGTTGGTAGCGACAAATGAAACCGTTTGGCTTAGGCTGGGATGACAAGTGAAACGGTATTTACTTTGCTCCACGTTGAGCGTACAAATGTAACCTCTTGACAGCCCACACGTTGAGCGTACAATGTGGCAGTTTGGCTAGCCCACACTGTTGGGAGATAAATGTAACTGTTTACCTTTGCCTAAGCTATGTTGTTTTAATGGGCGCCAAGACCTCAATGCAATGTTGAAATCTAAATTTGTATTTAACAACGTCTAGCTCTGGCAGAACACCTTCAAGACACTATTCACTCAGATCGTGGTATGATTTGATCATTAACCCAACAAACAATTGTATCAGGAGAAGGAATTGGTCTATATCTAATGCTACCTACTGAAAGCAAAGATTGCATTGTAAAAGAAATGAATTTATTATATAAAACAAGTATAGCAAAATTAATAATAATAATAAGTACAAAATTTAAATTGGAGCGTTGTGATTTGAATATTACCGATAGAAAATTACGTGAAAACGGAGTCTGATAAATTGATTTTACTCTTATTTCCAAGCTATGAAGTTACTGAAATATGAAATGTAAAACAAAGAAAAATGAGAGATTGCGTATTTCTGCGTCATTTGCGCTTACCACTGGAAATTGCCAAAGCATTTCCCTCGTACTTGATGATGCTGTGAGCTTCCCACAGTCTCCTGGACGTCGTCATCTCCGTCGGAATTTGATGATATTCTGGTAGATTAGATAATTCTATGGTCCGTACCTCGGACCCAAACACTCGTACAACCGCACTGGTTACGTTTTACAAAAGTTAGTCTTCAACTCCACTGAACATCGGAGCGACACGCACTTGCAACCGTACTCCGCAAGTTCTACACAGATAGTCCTCGTTTCACGGCGCGTCGAACGATATATCCAACGTTGGCTCCCCCACCATGGTACCGTCTTCCAGCTTATGTTGCCTCCACTGATTGGCTGAGCACGCCGCTAGTTCCCCTCCTCTGCCTCATTACACTCGGCGCGCGAGAGGGAGAAGTCGATTTCCGTCCCAACAATTCGCCTTTTCTAGACCTTGCGACCCAGCCTAGCGTAATACTTCTCGACAGGAATCAGCTTGTACTTGAAATCCCAGTGAGTCACATCTCTCGATATACCCTAACTGACGAAAACTCCGTAAAATTCCGTAATCATATAATTTTCTATAATATTGTCGTTCGTAATAATTTGCTTGATAGCGTTTTCTAAGACATAGAAAACCTATCTGAATGCTAATAATTTTTATAAAATGCTCCGAAAATACCTTAATAATAATTATAATAAATTAATAATAATAATAAATTAACATGAAAAATTCTCTTGGCTGAACAATTTGCCTCGTAAATAAATATAGAATGGCTTCCTACTGACTTATGCCAGTTGCATAAAACCCCTCGAAAAACACGTTACAGAATGTTCAGCTCTCCTTTCTTCCGTCCACTTGCAGTGAGGGCGAGGCATCACAGATGTTAAAGGGTGTAGATTACTGGTTGATTTAACCGCCTTTCTGAACAGGTTCCTATCCCAAACCAGAGCTTGATTGATTCGAGCTTCTGTTAGGTCCTTTTTAACTTGCATCGACCATTTACAATAGGAAATTTTTTTAGAGATTGATGAGATAAAGAACACTACTACAGAACTGGAGCGCTGAAGGATAAGGATCGGAATAAATGAAAGTAAATTTTAAAGCACCAACGCTTATTGCAGCTGATAACCTCAATATACTGCACCAACACCATCGCCATTATACAGAGGCATACTATTGTCATGATGATAACAGTTTTAAGGGGCCTAAGAAATCATTTTGCACTAATTACTCCCCGTGACTGCAATTTATAAGCAGCTCGCAATTCTGCACCAGAACATTGGTAGGGGCGACGTGATGTGGCCCGCATTACATGGCAACAATAGACTTAGGTATTATTGAAGCTGTTCGTGAGTGCTTGTTCTTTCGACTTACTGAACAAAAATCAATCTTTAAGGTTACCTGAGAGGCGTAGCCTAATGCTACATAGCTTAAACTATTTCTCTTGAATCTGGCTATTATATACAAAAATAATTTTTTGTATCCGTCTGGTAGTTCCAGAGATTAGCGTGTTTAAACACACAAACAAACAAACTCTTCAGCTTTATTATATTAGTATAGATTGTGATTGCAGGTTCTGCAATCCGAAATCTTCCTACGGAATAACAAAGATCCTAATTGGAGGATCATTTTCGAAACAATGTTAGGAAATTTCAGGAACTTGGGTTGTAATATGAGTGTAAAAGCCCACTTTCTACATTCCATAATAGACTACTTTCTGAAAACAAAATCTGGCATATTATAGTGAAGAGCAAGGTAAAAGTTTTCACCAAGACACTATTTAAGAGATGGTGAGGAGGTACCAGGGGGTCTGGAATGAAACTATGATGGCTGACTACTGTTGGGTGTTGAGGAGAGATAGTGAGGGACAAGGATCTGAAAGGACATCAATGAAGAAAAAGTTTAAAAATTAATGGAACACTAGTTTTTGTTTCGTTATGGGGTATTAAAAAAACAATAATAATGTTATTGGTTTTACATCCCTTTTAACTACCCTGGCTTTTGGAGATGCCGATGTGCCGGAATTTTGCCCCGAAGGGGATCTTTAACGTGCCAGTAAATCTATTGACACGACTCCCTCGCATTTCCGCACCCTCAAATGCCAGCTGACTGCGCCAGGATACGAACCTGCACCCTTTGGTCCAGCAACGTTACCGCTGAGTCACGCAGCCAGTCGTATTAATAAACCAATTTGCGCAGTTCAATACGCTAGTTTTGAAACGCATTTGCAATAAAAGTTGATCGAGTGTGAAATATTGCTTGAATACATTTGTGCTTAGTAGTTACAATCGCAAAAACATAACTTCTTCATTTGTGTAAAAACCTGATTTTGAGGGAAGAAATGGAAGTCATTTCTAGAATTTCTAGAAAATTGTTTCAGAAACATCTATTTTTGAGAAATCATCTCAGAAAAAGTTGGAAAATGCAGACATTATGGTGGTGTCTGTACTAGTGCATATAATGGAATTCAGAGGGAGGTGCCTGTGGCCAAATTTCTTAAAGCATTTGTATTGTACCCATTTTAAGTTTTGTAATATATATTTAAATCAATTTTAATCTCTAGATGCCGCTTCGGTGGCATAGTTGGTAGCATGTGAGCTTCTATGCCCAAGATCACGGGTTCAAACCCGGCTGAAGTCGTCAGATTTTTTAAGAGCGTTAAAAATCCCTCAGTATGCCTTCCTACGGAGGGGAAGTAAAGCCGGTGGGCCCATGTCATATGGCATGTAAAAAAACCTTCCAGGAACTACATTTGTGTGAAGCTAAATTTGTAGGTTAGATTTGAATAACACTCTATTAAGATCCAACGTTCTTCGCCATGTGCTAGTCTGCTGTGGCATCTAGTAGCCAAGTTTGCGACTAGGTGTTGTTGATGGTAGCATTTGGTAGCAAAAGTAGGAACTACTTGAAATTGATTGTCTTCAGTCCTCACTTGAATTACAGATAACACACGTTAATACAGAGATCGGACTGGTTGGAACAGAGAAACGGCCTGAAACAAGGAAGAGCACTGTCACCGTTACTTTTCATTGTGGTGACATAATGACCCGAGTGGCACAAGTAATTGGGGAAGGAAAGATGAAAGCAATGGTGTTTGCAGATGATTTGGGGAAACAAGGAGGAGGAGGTACAGGAACAGTTGGACGTGTGGGAAGGAATAATACAAGGATATGGGATGAAATTTAGCATAAATAAGAGTAAGATTGTGATCACAACAAGGAAAAAGGAAAGAACCACAACAGGAATAACAATTGGTGGGGAACAGCTGAAGAAAGTGGAGAGTTTCAAGTATCTGGGAAGCCTGATACAAGATAATGGAAGAAACGATAGAGAAATAAATGAGCGGGGGAGGCAGGCAGAAGCATTCCAGAGGAGTGTGAGAAGCATGTTATGGAGCAAGGATGTCCCTCAGAACAGCAAAAAGATCATATATCGGACGTACTATGTCCCTATCCTGACGTATGCCTCGGAGACCTGGGTTATGAAAGGAAGGGAGAAGAGCAAAATACAGGCCAGTGAGATGAGGTTCTTGAGAAACAGTATTGGAGCTACAAAGATGGACAGAATAAGAAATGAGAGGACCAGAGAAATAATGAAGGAGGAACCATTACAGGATGGTATAGAGAAATCTAGACTTAGATGGTATGGACATGTAAAACGAATGGAGGAGAAGAGGATACCCAGGAGGATACACGAGACGAAGTGGGAAGGAAAGAGACTGAGAGGAAGACCGAGAGACAGGTGGCTGAAAGGGGTGGAAGAAAGCATGAAGAAGAGAGGAGAAGACTGGACCAGGGTGGAGGCTGAGAGATGGTGGGAAGACAGAAGACGTTGGAGAGGCTTGTGTTCCAAACAGACCGGGCCAGTGGCTGGAAACTGTGCAAGATGATGATGATGATGATGAATACAGTCATCACAATTAACACCGTTTATCGGACAGATTTTACACACACCCAAAGTACACGGGGCTACATGACCGCGTTGTCACCGCCCCTAAACTGAGGAACCAACCATTCTTAAGATTGAGAGCATGAACTCACGAGGTTTAGTGATGATGTCTTACCTCTGATAGTGGTGTGAGTCCTCCATTCTCTTGAAGGAGCTCTTGTCACCCACCCCGTCCCACTGTCCCACACTGTGGATCTCGGTGTCGGCTAACACGACCTGGATATCATTGTGTGCATGGAGCACTATGGTGTCAGTAGCCTCGACACAGCTCATGTTGATACGAACCTGACCTCTGAAACGTTGGAATCTTCCTTCGTTTTCCAGTGGCTGCAGCTTCAGCGCGTAGCTTGTTGGAGTTAAATGTCTCGGCAGGATGTTATCTTGGGTTTGACGAGTTTCATTGTTAAGCTAAATCATAAGGTTAGGTACAATAACAGGAAATTCAACAATTTAAAACCACAAGGACAAGAACCTTACATAAGTGACAGCAAGTGAAGAAACACAAAAATAACAAGATGAATGGAGGTGATTAATGTTAACACTAAGGTTAATGAGAGAAGATGGAACAGGATAGGGATGAGCAGTGCTATGAAAATGGGAAGATGATAGACATAAACAAAATAACAACAGTGTAAAGAAATAGTCCTTCATGAACTTATGGTAATACAAAATAGAGCGATAAAAAATATATATATAATCTACCCTTTGAGAAGACCAAATAAACTCAAAACTTGGAAACATCCAGATTGGAAAAAAGGTGAATGGCAACTAGATCATGTTTGTATGGATAAGAACAATCATAAGGAGATCTACAATGTGAAAGTTCTGAGAGGAACAGATACTGGATCGGATCATTACATGATAAAGATTAAAATTAAATTTACCCCGTTGATAAAGAAAAAAACTCACCTAAAAAAGAAGAGAACATACGACCCTCATAAACTAATAAATAACAAGGGATACAAAGAACGAACTAGATATATTAAAATAACAGATGATCTAGAGGAAATAGTTCCCGAATTGAAACTAATAGCTGAACAAGTAGCCCCAATAAATCCAAGGAAGAAACACCAATGGTGGAACGATGAGTGTGATAATACAGTGGAAGATAGACATCAAGCCTGGTTACGGTATCAGAGTCAAAAAACAGATGAATCACACTTGGATCTCATAAAACAAAGGAAGATAACTCAAAAAAAAAAAAAAACGAGGGGTTAAACGGCTATACCAAAAGGATATACTTCTGATGATCGAAACAAATAGCGCGAAAACAAACTCAAGAGATTACTACAAAATTTTTAGCAAACAACTACAAAGATATGAACCTCCAACATTAATGTTAAAAGACAAAAATGGCGAGTTAGCTCATAGTAATAAAAGAAATACAGAAATTTTAGCAGAAACATTCAACAAGTTGCTAAATTGCGAAGATCCACCAGAACTGCTTCAAATAAATACAGACACCACTATTAAAACACCATCAGAAAACATAAATCCACCCACAATCCAAGAAGTCTACAAAGCGCTGAGAGAGCTCAAAAACTACAAAGCGAGTGGAGAAGATCAAACATTTGCAGAATTGTGGAAATATGCAGCAGAACCAGTAAAGATTTCATTACACCAATGCATAGTGAACATTTGGATCAAAGAAGAACTGCCAGACCATTGGACTACTGCTATAATACATCCATTACACAAGAAAGGAGAAAAATCAAATCCTGACAACTATCGAGGAATTTCCCTTTTGGATATCACATATAAAACCATGTCACGAAATCTATATAATCGTTGTAAAGATCAATTAGAACTGGAAATAGGGGAATATCAAGGTGGATTTCGGCCATGGCGAAGCTGCCCTGAACAGATAATCACCTTAAAATTAGTACTGGACTACTACAAACATAGACAAACACAGCAAGTCATAACCTTCGTAGACTTCAAAAAAGCTTATGATTGTATACATAGATCTTCATTGCTGAAAATACTAAGGAACTTTGAACTTCATCCCAAATTAATAAAAATTATAAAACTAACTCTAACAAACACCAAATCTAAAGTAAAATTCAGAGGAGAAATATCTGAACCGTTTACGATTAAAACAGGATTAAGGCAAGGAGATGGTTTATTGCCTCTACTTTTCAATTGTGCTTTGGAATATGTAATGAGGGAATGGTACAGGGAAAATCCTAGGAACATAAGAATTGGAACCAAGAAAGATCAAATAGACTTAAATTGCTTGGGATTCGCAGATGACTTAGCGTTACTGGCTAATAATATTCAAGAAGCAAAAAATCAAATAATAAGCCTACAAAATATAGCACAAAAAAATTGGACTTCAGATATCATTTGAAAAGACATAGATAATGGTAGCAAATCCACTTGTAATCAATCACATAACAGTAAATAACAAGAAAGTTAAAATAGTGAAGCAATTTAAATACTTAGGAGAAATTATAACTTACAACTTGGATGAGAAACCTGCATGCCAAGAAAGAACTAATAAAATGATAAAAGCCCAAAAATTAACATGTTCTACATATAAAAGAAAATGTCTATCAATCGCAACAAAATTAAAGCATTACAAGACGATGGTTCAACCAGAGGTGACCTATGGAAGTGAAACTCTTTTTAAAGTTACTCAGAAAAACAGAATCGACAAAATTTTAAAAGTAGAAAGAAGAATAGCTAGAACATGCATAAATAAAAAATATCAGAAAGATGGACAGTGGCGGATAGTACCAAATGAAGTGGTATACAGAGAACTGGAGCCCATCACTGATACTATTCGGAAGAAACGGCTTTCTTTCTTTGGTCACATCATGAGGACACCAGAAACCAGGTTATCTAGAAAAATTGTAGTGAAACTTTGGAATATGAAACAACAAGTAGGATGGATTAAGGAAATTAGAGAAGATATGAAAGAATTGGAAATAACCTTGGATGACTTGCAAAACAAAACAACAAAATTAAAAAAACTGAGAGATATAAAAATAAGATTTCAGGCTAAAATAGACAAACGTAATACAGTAAAAAGGGTATTTACAGATGAGGAACGCCTGAGAAGATCAGAGCGAATGAAGAGCTACTGGGCGACTCGGAAAGGAAACTTACTGAAGAAGAGGACCAAGAAATGATTGACTGAAGTGGTCCAATGAGGCCGTAAAAGCAGAAGAAGAAGAATCTACCCTTTAACACACACAGTTAAGATTTATACGCCATGAGTAAAATAATAACAATGTCAATGTGTGCAGAATTAAGGTCAGCAATACACAGATTTTAACCAAACAATGTCCTGCATAACAGTGACTACACCCTATATGCAGACATTCATACTTATAACATGTGACAAGCAGATGACTTAGCTCTCTTTCAAATCCACTCGTATAAATTTGATAACTGTAGCTTCAAGTTCTCAGCCATTCAAGCTTACAACCATCTTCGAAGCGATTTAAAATCAATTTCCAATCTGCCGACTTTCAAATTTAAATTAAAGAGACTACTTTGGAATCAGTACTAATAAAGTAGGTAGCCAAATTCAGTGAATCAGCATGTCTCATTTCACTCTATATTAATAAAATTATTATTTTACTTTTATTGTAAATTTTCTTTTGGTAAGCTAATTAGAGTGTTAGGTAGTATCATTGTTGACAATGAAATTGATCACGCAGCAAATGTGTATGTAAGGTACGGTATATCAAATCAAATCAAAATCACTTTATTTGCAATGAGGTGTCAACCTTGGTGGCAAATGAGGTACATAATTTACAAACACTACACAATATTAAAAGAATAAAGTAACAAACACCCAAAAGAATACAGTAACAAACACTACACAATATTAAAAGAATACAGTAACTTAATGTACTATTCACACATTGATTGAACTCCCCTCTCACAACTGCTGTAGGAATTACATAGCACGTATAATGTTTCTAGGAATACAGCACTAAGTTATACCACTTCTTTCTTTTCCCTGGTTTTGTCTACTCTGCTCTTGAATAACTGGACTGATTTTGGAAAGGGATCAAACACCGCCCTAGGTAAACTGTTCCATTCCTTCACACCCTTCCCAATGAATGAAAATTTACCCCAATCGCTTCTGCTAAAGTGCCGTCCAATTTTGAATTTGTGGTCTGCCCTGCCAATATAATTACTTTCCAATTGAAGCCTCTCACGGATTTCCCCCCATGCTTCCTCTCCTGTATACGCTCTATATAACCCTCATTCATGTTCTCAATCCGTAGATTGGTCGGCAGCAATCCTCCTCTTCCATTCTTCCCTGTCGCCAGTCAGTCTCTTCATGTCTCTGTATGAATGGACATTAACATCTGTTATGATCTGCTTGATGTATTGCAGTCTCGGTCGCCCTCTTCCCCTCTTGCCCCGAATTTTGCCATCTAACACAGTTACCATAAAGTCACTGTGGCGATAGAGATGTCCTATCAGTTGGTCTCGTCTTTTCCGTATTGTTTTGAGAAATGCTCTCTTTTCGTTAATGTTTTTGAGCACTTCGTCATTCGTCACTCTTGCGGTCCATGGAATTTTTCCCATCTGCCGCCAACACCACATTTCAAAAGCTGCAAGTCTTCTTTTATCAGCACATCCCATTGTCCAAGCTTCTGAGCCATACAAGGCTACACTCCACACATAACATTTTATAAATTTAGTCCTGGTCTCAATAGATATATTATTTTAAGTCAGAAGGGATTTTTTGCTGTTAAATGCAATTTTGGCTTGGGCAATTCTAGCTTGAATATCAGTTGAACTTTTTCCAGTGGAAGTAATTTTACTCCCTAGCTAGTTGAAAGTGTTAACTTGCTTAAGTGGAGCACCAGCTATGTGAATAGCTGCATTAAGTTGTTCTCTAGCGCATACCATTATTTCCGTCTTTTTAATATTGATTTTCATATTATATTTTTCATGTCGAATCCTGTTCATTTCCGTGAGTGCATGTTGCAGTTTCTCTTCACTGGTTTCCAGGACTGCTATGTCGTCTGCAAACCTTATTGTTTTGACTACTACTCCGTTGATCTTAACTCCTCTCATAACTGTCTTACATTCCTCAATGCCTTTCTCAATATATAAGTTGAAAAGTGCAGGCGATAAGCTGCGTCCCTGTCTAACTCCTTTGCGAATACAAACTTCTTGCACTACTCCGCATATGTCCACAATGCCTTTTTGGTTTTTATAAAGTTCATAGATTATCCGCCTATCTCTGTAATCCAAGCCAATATCAGTCATAATTTCCATGAGAATATTCCAATTCACGTTATCGAATGCTTTTTCAAGGTCCACAAAAGCAATGTAAAGTGGTTTCCTTATATCCATCATTTTATCAATTATTTCTCGAATTAGTAATATGGCTTCCCTTGTTCCTCTGTTCTGCCTAAAGCCAAATTGATCTTCATTCAGATTTTGCTCTATTTTGTTTTTTATTTGTCTGTAAATTATTTTAGTCAATATTTTTAGCCTATTTTCAATTTTGAAAAAATAGGCTTATGAGATCACCTTTTGTCCGTGTGTGTGTGCGTGTGTGTGAGGTGTGTGTGTGTCCCTAATAAAATCTAAATGGCTGGAGCGATTTTAATGACGCTCAGTAAGTTCATAGCACTATTCCGGGCGACCCCGACCGTGCCCTTCAAATTTTGTTACGTCTCACCTATCCAACATGGCGGCTGTGCGAATTATTTCACCACCATTCAATATCTCCGAAACTATCCCCGATATCACCCTGGAATTTATTACGGTGATAAAGGGAACTACTAGAAGTTCACCTATGTAACTTTTGAAAAACTGGTAACTAAAAAACCAACATGGCGGCCACGCGAATTTGCGAATTTTAAATAGACGTTGCTCGCGATTTAACCAACCAAACACAATAAAACTTGGTACAGTATATGTTTATACACATTGTAATGCACCGACATCTAACTTCGTTCAATTGTTTACATAACCACAAGATGGTGGATGTGCGAAATATTTCACCGGCATTCTATATCTCTGAAACTATTAGCGGTATCACCCTGAAATTTTGTACGAAGATAAAGGGCACTACTGGAAGTTCATCTATAAGACTTTCAAAAACCGGTTAACTACAAAACGAACATGGCGGCCAAGCGAATTTGAAAATTTTAAATAGACCTTTCTCGCGATTTAATGTTCCAAACGCAATGAAATCTGGTACAGGAAATGTTTATACACATTGTAATGCACTGGTATCTAATTTAGTTCAATTGTTTACATAACCTCAAGATGGCGGCTGTGCGAATTTCGAAAATTAAGTTTTTATTTCTTGTGTCATAATGATGCAATCAAAGTGAAAGTTTGAATAATAAACCTAAGCAATAATTTTCCTTTAAAGGTACATGACTCTTTGGCCTATACATTTAATAATCCAAAATATCTGAAATATTTAGACGGCTCTGAATATCTACGAATCTATTATAACAATCAAACTGAATTTTTTTATGTTCATAGGGGCTATGAACTTATGTTCGCCTATAGGACTTTAAATAACCTGGTGATCACAAATCAAACATGGCGGCGACGCGAAGTATAAATATTCACATGAACGTTTCTCGCAATTTAACCATCCGAGTGTAGTGAAACTTGGTACAGTAAAGCCTTATACGAATGTTAATCCACTGGCATCTACTTTATTTCAATTGTTTCCATAATCAGATGATGGCAGCTGTGCGAAATTTTAAAATCTCGTTTTTACTTCTTGTGTCCTATTCATGCGATAGAAGTTTGAATGCTACATGTACACAATAATCTTCATGTAACAGTACATAACTTTAGGACCTACATATATAAAATCCAACATGGCGACCATCCGAAATATTTAGTCGGTTCTCAATATCTACGAATCTATTACAGCAATCAAACTGAAATTTTGTATGCTGATAGTGGCAATTAACATAAGTAGGATATTTGAAAATAGGCTGTTCTTCACGGAACTACTTGTTGATCCATGCGATACGATGCTAAGGGTACGATGTTCCTCAACTTTCAGTGCTCCCTGTTTCTTTGGTATTGGTATCATGAGACTCTTTGTAAAGTCATCTGGGACTTCTCCATTGTTATATATTTCACTGATCAACCCAAACAGATATTTGTGTGTCCTAGAATTCAATGCTTGTAACATTTCTGCTGTTATTTTATCATATCCTGGGGCTTTATGTGATTTCAGCTCATTCACAGTATGAAAATATTCTGATTCAAGAATGGATGGTCCTAAGTTATCATGCGAAATAGTATCTCCATTTTCCAGCTCAGTCAATTGTGTGGGGTCTGCATACAGATTTTCCAAATAATTCTTCCACCTCATCACTACGTCCTTGCTCTCAATCATTAGCTTCCCATATTCATCCACTATGCAAACACTATGACCCTTTCTCCTTTTAAATTGCTTATTAATCAAGTCGTAAGCTTTCTCTACTTGTCCATTTTTCAAACTATCTTCAATTTCTAAGCATTGTCTCATTATATAATCCTCCTTTGCATTCTTAGCTTCCCCGTTCACGATATTTCGAAGGCTCTTGTAATGACGAATTCCTTCATCACTTCTAGAGTTTTATACTTTCTTCTCTCCTCTATAAGCTCAAGTAGTCTATGAGTGATTCAGGGTTTCTGAGGTGATGCTTTCATCTTTCCAACTGTTTTATCAGCCACTTCAAGAATTGAGTCGTCTAGTATCAAAACCGGCCAAGTCACAAAATTTACGAAAATGAGTTAAGGCTATCAATTTGAAGTAGAAGTATAGCACTATCAGGCGAAACAAGAATATGCTTCAAAATCGTCCATGTCTTCATGTTACAGAGCACTGAATTCTTGGTCGTGCAACAAAATAGGCCAAGTCATGCAGGCAGTGCTTTCATAACCGGCCATGTCAAAGAACGAGTAGCAATCTTCATGTCGCAGCATTATTGTTTGGAATCTTGCTTTAGATTATGCAAGAATATGATATCAGTAGGCAACATTGTTCCTTATATGGTATACTCTTCGAAGTCATAATAATTTGTATTTTGTTCGCTTGCAACACCGACTTCCGTATTCGCGGGCTTCTTACCGCATTGGCGCGATAGCAATCGTATATACTCTGTGCTCGCATTTTGTCATTATTGTGTAGTATAACGTGTATGAAATGAAATGAAAATCCACAGCCTGCTTCCAGTCTCCGACCGGGTCAGGAATGAAATGAATGAAGCCCCTATCTAGCGGCGAGGATATGAACTGTGCCGGCTGCCGAGGCCTGACGCACTCCTCTGGGGCAATGATTAAATGAATGACAGATGAAATGAAATGATAGTGGAGAGTGTTGCTGGAATGAAATTTTGACAGGGAAAACCGGAGTACCCGGAGAAAAACCTGTCTGCCTCCGTTCTGTCCAGCACAGATCTCACATGGAGTGACCGGGATTTGAACCACGGACTCAGCGGTGAGAGGCCGGCATGCTGCCGCCTAAGCCACGGAGGCTGTTGTAATGTGTATATTGTTCCTAATTAATAGGTGACTCAAGTTCAAGATCTAAGTGAACTACTAACTTTTAATGATATAATACCTATTTTGTATTCTGCTCAGCTTTCTGATGTTCATCTTCATATATTACTATCCAATTTAAGCAGAATGCTTTCGTTTTTATTGCAATAAAGGCAGGTAATTACAATGTCAATTTATTTTAATTTTATTGCCTTTTTTCACTGGAGTTTGGAATTTAATAAGAAAAGTTTTACAAAAAAGACTAAAATTATACCAAATTGCAACAAAAACGGCCAAGTCAAAATTAATATTAGCAAAAAAGGTGGGTTCATTATGAATCAGATTTCTCAAAATAGCAGAACTTAAATATTAAACCATTACGGATATAACTATGCAATAAAATCTTTTGTAACCACCATAGCTTTGTCTCCAGAGGTTTTTCATGCATACTGAAAAATATGCCTTCAGTGACTTGGCCGGTTTTGATACTAGACGACTCAATTGTTTGTTTGAAGCCAATCCATTTTTCATTCACTGTACTAGCAGATATATCCTTTATTTTTTTTTTGACTTTTGACTTTTTGACTTTTAAAGTTGTACATTTTTCCGTATTGACAGAATGTATCTTTCCTGTATCTGGTCTTGGAATTGCAACTTAATGCTGGCATGTTTAAACTTGCCGACATCGACTGTCTGTTTTACTCCCTTCTCTTACTTAATGTTTCCCACCCAAGCTTCTCTAACATCTGATATGCTGCTTCTTCTCCTAAAATCCCCTATCACAAATCTTGCTGCTTTCCTTTGCACACGCTCAATTTCTTTTATTAGGTATTCCTGGTGCGGATCCCATACACTGCTTGCATATTCCAATATTGGACGAACCAAACTTAGGTAACTTTTCTCTTTTATTTCTTTGTTGCATCCTTTAAGTAGTCGCATAATGACATACAACGATCTGTATGCTTTCCCAACAATGTCTCCAACATGACCCTTCCAGTGCAATTTACTATCAAATCTCACACCTAAGTATTTGCACTTGTCATCTTTTGGTACGATTACCCCATCCAATGTATATTGAAATTCAGTTTTTAATCTCTTGTTTGTGAATATTGTGACAGTTGATTTACCTCCGTTAACCTTCATGTGGTTCTCTTCAACCCAATGTTGGATACTGTCGAGGTCCCTTTGTAATATTTTACAATCCTCTATATTATTTATTTCGATAATGTCATCTGCATACAATCTTATTTTTGATGCTATATTGTTCCCTAAATCATTTGCATATATTAGGAAAAGCAATGGACCAATTTTACTACCCTGTGGAATTCCCTTCTTAACTTTCTCTTCCTGTGATACGTAATTCCCTACTCTGACTCTCTGAACCCTTGAATTTAGAAATGTTCCTATCCAACGTACAACCCTTGAGTCCAATCCCATTCTCGCCAGTTTCTTTAATAATACTCCATGTTCCACTCTGTCAAAAGCTTTGGAAAGGTCTATAGCTATGCAGTCCAACTGTCCCCCTAGATCCAACCGATCTGATATGTCCTGCCGAAATCCCACCAGTTGTGCCTCAAAAGAAAATTTCTTTTTAAATCCATACTGGCTCCTCAGGAACCAATTTTTATCTTCACGTACCCCTCTAATATATTTTACTATTAAACTCTCCAAGATTTTACAAACTACACTGGTCAGACTTGCTGGTGTAAGTAAATTGGTATTATTATAGATTCCTTCCATTCCTTTGGTATTCTACTATTGTTCATGACATAGTCGAAAAGAAACTTTAAATAAGGCACTATGTACCACCCCATTGCCTTTAATAATTCCCCAGTAATTTGATCACACCCTGCTGCTTTTCCTTGCTGAAGCAGTTTCTCTAAAAATATCCTCATTTGTAAAGGTGAAGCTTCTTGTGTCCTTATGTGTTTCGCCCTCTCCAGTCTCATTAACGGTTTCCATATATGTGACATTAAAATTGTAGTAGACACCAATGAATTTGTATTGTACAATTCCTATGTAAGAGCCTCTGGCTCGTTGGAATTAATTGTTCAATAAATGATGATGATTTGGAAGAGAATAAAAGTTGACCTAGGGAAGCACAAGGGAATGGAAGCAATGCCAAGTAAAACTAAAATCTGTTGGTGAAATGGAAGAGTGATAGAGGCTAGCTAATCATACCTCCAATCTCTGTTCAACTCAACACTGTGAACTGCATCTCTCTCTTAAGATTTGGTAATAATAATGTCATGTGAACTCTGGAGAGGTTTGGTGCAGGTCTTTTGAATTGATGCCCGTGGACAGCCCACATGTCTGATGAGGGTGAAATGAATGATGATGACATCACAAGTACCTAGTCCCAGAGTCAGGAAATCAACCATATGAAGTTAAAATGCCATGACCCAGCAGGGATTCAAACCCATGATATATTGGACATAAGCCTAGCATGTTAGACAATTAGCTACGGGATTGAAGATTTGGGGAGAAAAAATTAAATTTCCTTCTAAATCAATAAACTTATGATGAACTACACCTGAAACATAAATGTACCAGTAGTTTAGAAAGAGGTAGGTGTTCTTTCAATAAATCAATTAGGGAATTAAACAAGTCTGAAAGCATCCTACATGTCATTAAATTTGTGAATCATAATTGCTATAGCATTCTTAGACATTTCTTTAAAAATTGACTAAACTGGCATTTCAGGAGACCTGGGTTCAAATTTCAGATGTGTTGGACATTTTCAGCTCAATTCTATCTTATAGCTTAGAATCTAAACTAAAAATTATTGTCCACACTTTAACCCCGCCAACCTGGGCCCAGTGTTTGGGAAGCCAGGCTCTGCCTGTCACAAGCCAGGACAAAGTGGTGAGTGATAGAGGAGTAACACCTCTTTAAAAAACCTCAGTCCAGCTGGCCTGGCTAGTAGTACCTTGTAAGGGTCCCTTGCCAGGGTTACGGCATAGACAGTGGAGTAAATGGGACACCGAACCTCTCCCAGGATAAGATGGTTGAAATGACTCTATTTTGAAGTGTCGGGAGAGACACTTGTACTCTATTTTTTGTAATGCGATTGGTTTTTCAAAATTGTTTTGCCATATTTTCCACAAAAAAAAGAAAAAAACCACCTCAATATCTTCAATAGCAGACGAGGGATTTTTTTCTGTAGCTAATCATATGGGTAGAGTGGGAACTGCAAAAGCTTGTTTATTATTACTGCATGATACACTGAATTTAGTAAACCCCCTGTCCCCCAATAAACACATGTTTAAATTGGTTTTGGCAATAACTTGTTAAGATCTTACTGCAAACAAATGTTTTTAAACGTCGCTCAAGCCATTTAAAGTCTCTTTTTGGGTGTAATTTCTGATGTAGGTTTTTCTAAAAATAGACATTTGTATGAATATAGCTAACGACCCCCTCCCTAACGAATGGTATTATTTTACTGTACCGTACTTTAAGGTCCGACAGTAGTGTGCATGTTATCTCTTATGTAGAACAATTATCATCATCATCATCTCATCTTTCCTGATCCCTTATTGGAGCGCAGCAGATAACTGGTAAGTGAAATCCAGGTTCAATTCCCGATTAATGCATGTCCTGTGGTTGGCATTTCACATTTCCATTGTCCACACCCACACCCTGTCAATGCCATGTCATATAGCTCTGCGGCCATCCTTATACTTTGGTTTTTTCAATCATCACAGTCATGTTATACCCAATTGGCTTGTTTGTTTGTTTGTTTATTAGTTCGCTTATATATTTATTGGCTTGTTTGTTTGTATATTAGTTTGCTTATATATTTATTGGTTTGTTTGTTTATTAGTTCGCTTATATATATATTGGCTTGTTTGTTTATTAGTTTGCTTATATATTTATTGGTTTGTTTATTAGTTTGCTTATGTATATTTATTGGTTTGTTTGTTAGTTTGCTTATGTATATTTATTGGCTTGTTTGTTTGTATATTAGTTTGCTTATATATTTATTGGTTTGTTTGTTTATTAGTTCGCTTATATATATATTGGCTTGTTTGTTTATTAGTTTGCTTATATATTTATTGGTTTGTTTATTAGTTTGCTTATGTATATTTATTGGTTTGTTTATTAGTTTGCTTATGTATATTTATTGGTTTGTTTATTAGTTTGCTTATGTATACTTATTGGTTTGTTTATTAGTTTGCTTATGTATATTTATTGGTTTGTTTATTAGTTTGCTTATGTATATTTATTGGTTTGTTTATTAGTTTGCTTATGTATATTTATTGGTTTGTTTATTAGTTTGCTTATGTATATTTATTGGTTTGTTTATTAGTTTGCTTATGTATATTTATTGGTTTGTTTATTAGTTTGCTTATGTATATTTATTGGTTTGTTTATTAGTTTGCTTATGTATATTTATTGGTTTGTTTATTAGTTTGCTTATGTATATTTATTGGTTTGTTTATTAGTTTGCTTATGTATATTTATTGGTTTGTTTATTAGTTTGCTTATGTATATTTATTGGTTTGTTTATTAGTTTGCTTATGTATATTTATTGGTTTGTTTATTAGTTTGCTTATGTATATTTATTGGTTTGTTTATTAGTTTGCTTATGTATATTTATTGGTTTGTTTATTAGTTTGCTTATGTATATTTATTGGTTTGTTTATTAGTTTGCTTATGTATATTTATTGGTTTGTTTATTAGTTTGCTTATGTATATTTATTGGTTTGTTTATTAGTTTGCTTATGTATATTTATTGGTTTGTTTATTAGTTTGCTTATGTATATTTATTGGTTTGTTTATTAGTTTGCTTATGTATATTTATTGGTTTGTTTATTAGTTTGCTTATGTATATTTATTGGTTTGTTTATTAGTTTGCTTATGTATATTTATTGGTTTGTTTATTAGTTTGCTTATGTATATTTATTGGTTTGTTTATTAGTTTGCTTATGTATATTTATTGGTTTGTTTGTTTGTTTATTAGTTCGCTTATATATTTATTTATTGTTTTGCTTGTTTGTTTGTTTTATTAGTTCGCTTATATATTTATGTTCTGGGGATGGTTATATTTGTGGTGTACCGGGATTTCAAGTATTACAATGTCTTCCATTTTAGTTTTAGTAGTAAGTATGTAGTTAGTTTGTTTATTAGATATATGTAATTGTTCTATTAGACTATGGTGTGTGTGTCTGGTGGCAGGTGCATTATTTATTAGATATAGCTCATTGTTTCATTAGACTGTGATGTGTGAGGGTGCATGTGAGTGTGCCTGTTGGCAGACTGTTTCAGTGATAGTATTTGTTGTTGGTGGAACTTAAATATTTTTTTGTTGGTAGAATTTTGGTATTTATTTGTCAGTAGAAGGTTAGTATTTTTGTTAGTAGAATTGCTCTATTACTTATTCTGAAAGGGAGTAGCAGCCTTGCAGAATAAATCAATTCTTTACTAGTCTTATAGACGGTTAAGATATTGATAATATAAGCCAACTAATGGCTACACTGCGTTCTGCTGCACGGCTCAAAGCAACGGGAAACTACAGCCGTAATGCTCTTCCCTAGGATATGCACCTCTCTATGCATAATTACATGTGATTATGGCCTCCTCCCTTGTAAAATTTCAGTCCGGAGGTAAACTAGTCCCCCGTTCGGATCTCCGGGTAGGGACTACTCGAGAGGGGGTTAACATCACAGAAGTGACAAAGAGGAAATCTGACATTCTACGGACCGGAGCGTGGAATGTTAGAAGTCTGCTAGGAAATGGAAGGTTAGAAAACCTAGAAAGGGAAATGGATAGGTTGAGGTTGGATTTGGTTGGGATTAGTGAAATGCGCTGGCAGGAAGAACAGGACTTTTGGTCAGGTGACTATAGGGTCATTAGCACTAAATCATACAATGGACAAGCAGGGGTTGGTCTCATATTGAGTAGGAAACTTGGACAGCGGGTGGAATATTATGAGCAATATAGTGAACGGATTATTGTAGCAAAAATCAATACTAAACCTACGTGCACCACAGTGGTACAAGTCTATATGCCTACCAGTCAAGCTGATGATGAAGAGGTTGAAAAAGTCTACGAAGAAATAGATGAATTTTTGAGGTATATCAAGGGTGATGAAAATGTTATAGTAATGGGAGATTGGAATGCTGTGGTAGGAAAAGGGAGAGAAGGGAAGATAGTAGGAGATTTCGGATTAGGTGAAAGGAATGATCGAGGAAGCAGGCTGATGGAATTCTGCACCGAGCATGAATTGGTCATAGCTAACACCTTATTCAATAACCACAATAGAAGAATATACACATGGATGAGACCAGGAGATACAGGTCGTTACCAAATCGACTTCATTATGGTCAAGCAGAGGTTTCGAAACCAGATTTTGGATTGTAAAACATATCCTGGTGCTGACATAAACTCTGACCACAATCTGGTTGTTATGAAATGCAGATTTAAGTTGAAGAAACTGAAGAAAAGTCAAAAGCCAAAAAGGTGGGCAATAGACAGACTGAAAGTGAAGGATGTAAATGAAAGATTCAAGAAGAGTATAAAGGAAGGACTAATGAAAAACCCTAAACAAACTTCAATTGCAGACGAATGGGCACTTTTGAAGAATGAAATAACAAAATCCGCAGAAGAAAACATTGGTAGGAAAGAAAGAATAGGTAGAAAACCGTGGATCACTCAGGATATACTAGAATTGATGGATGAAAGGCGGAACCACAAGAATGTAAGAGATGAAAAGGGGAAAGCAGAATACAGACGTCTGAGAAATGAGGTTAACAAGAAGTGCAAGGAAGCGAAAGAGGAATGGTTGAAAGAGAAATGTGCAGGCATAGAAAATTGTCTGAAATTAGGAAAAGTAGACACAGCTTATCGAAGGATTAAGAATACTTTTGGGGAAAAGAAGACTAAGTGTTGTAATATTAAGGACACAAATGGAAAGCCTCTAACAGATAGGGAAGAAAAGGTTGAGAGATGGAAAGCTTACATAGAGTGTTTGTATAAGGAAACGGAGATAGAGAATCATGTAATGGAAAGAGAGGAGGAAATTGATGAGGATGCAAAGGGAGATTTAATATTGAGAGCAGAATTTGACAGAGCATTGGAGGACTTAAGAAGGAACGAAGCACCAGGCATAGATGATATACCGATTGAGTTGCTATGCTGCATAGGAGATGAAGGTCTGATCAGGTTGTTTCACTTGGTGTGTAGGATTTATGAGAAAGGTGAGGTACCCCCTGATTTCAAGAAGAATGTTATCCTCCCTATACCAAAGAAAGTGGGAGCTGACAGATGTGAAGATTACCGTACAATCAGCTTGATTACTCATGCTTCAAAGATCCTGTCTAGAATAATTTACAAGAGGATGGAAAGCCAGATAGAAATGGAGTTGGGTGAAGACCAGTTTGGTTTCGGGAGAAATGTAGGAACAAGGGAAGCTGTACTAAGTCTTAGGCTGATTTTGGAAGGTAGAATAAGGAAAGATAAGAGAACGTTCATGGAATTTGTAGACTTAGAAAAGGCTTTTGATAATGTTGATTGGACTAAATTGTTTGACATTTTGAAATATATTGGAATAAAGTACAGGGATAGGAGGGTGATATACAATCTGTACAGAAACCAGACAGCAGTCATTCGAGCTGAAGGACATGAGAGAGAAGCTGGTATTCAGAAAGGTGTAAGACAAGGCTGCAACTTATCACCCATACTTTTCAATCTTTACATTGAACAAGCAATGAAGGAAATTGGAGAAACATTTAAAGTGGGAGTGAAGATTCAAGGAGAAATAATTTCAACTCTGAGATTTGCTGACGACATCGTCATCTTGGCCGACACACCTGAGGATTTGAATGAGTATTTGAATGGTATGGACTCCGTCTTACGGAAAGAATACATGATGAAAATTAATAAATGTAAAACAATAATACTGGAATGCAGCCAAAATAAATCAGAAACCACTATGGACATCAAAGTGGCAGGTGAAAAGCTGAAGCAAGTAGGAGACTTCTGTTACTTAGGAAGCAAAATAACCAGTGATGAACGAAGCAAAGAGGATATAAAAAGTAGGTTGGCTCAGGCAAGGAAGGCATTTCTACAAAAAAGGAATCTGTTGACATCGAATATAGATTTAGGTATTAGGAAGTTGTTTTTGAAAGCCTTTGTCTGGAGCGTGGCTCTCTATGGAAGTGAAACTTGGACTATTGGTGCAGCAGAAAAGAGGAGAATTGAAGCATTTGAAATGTGGTGTTACAGGAGAATGATGATGATCCGATGGGTAGATAGGGTTACAAACGAAGAGGTATTAAGATGAGTGGGAGGGGAGAGATGTTTCTGGCGACTGCTAATGAAGAGAAGAGATAGGTTAGTAGGACACATACTAAGACACCCAGGAATAGCAAGCTTAGTTATGGAAGGAAGCGTTGAGGACAAGAACTGTAGGGGTAGACCAAGGTTAGAATATGTTAAACAGATTGCCTCGGCTGTAGGGTATGCTAGCTATGTAGAGATGAAATGATTAACTCAGGACAGAGAGGCATGGAGTGCTGCATCAAACCAGTCAAAAGACTGAAGACTCAAACAACAACAACAACAACTTTAACATTCCTTACCTCTTTTGAAAGACTGTCAGCATCAATGGCACTTGCTAAAGCACATACCAGCCATATTCGCACCAGAGAGAGGAGCTTCATGTTGCCAGGCTCCTGGAGAACACAAACATATTCCATCTCAAGCTGAGATAAGAATTATCAATCATGCACGATCCAAAATATTGTGTGTGCTCTCTTGTGGGTTTAGAAGCCACTTGTAAAATAAGATGAAGCTACACAATATTTATGTAATACAAAGGAGTGAGGGGGTTGAGAGGAAGCCCCAAACTCTGTCAGTAAAGCAGTTACACAATCTGTATCCATCGCTTGATATGACAAGGTCTGAGAAGGGGTGAATCACATGCTACTGCTAAGCTGGCAAATATCATGAGGTGAGAAGGACACCTTCCTCACATGAGTATGTCAGAAGATAGTTCTAATGCATGTTTCTCAAACACAGATATAAAATGTCGCAAGATAACATCAATTGCTTCGCATGGACCTTAGAAAGAGTTTATGTGCAAGCTACCTAAACTCTGTCTCCAACCAGGAGTAGGGATGATCAATTCTCTTCACAGCTATTTTATGTTTATTGCTGTCTAACTCCGCTTGACAAAGGATGTGTTAACATTGATTTCTTGCTATGGATTCTTATGTTAGTGTAATTTACTTCACTGTTTGTGATTTTGAAGCCAATGGTGTCCTCCTTTTGTCTGTCACAGGACTTTTCTTTCTTTTCTTCGGTAACAGGGATATAACCTACAAGCTGCCTTCCTTTCCTTCATGAACCCGTCAATGATGGATAATCATAGCTAGTAAAATATATAAGCAAGCTGAGTCCATGGGACCTTTATATTATTTTTACATTAAATTAATAGATGATAGGTCCAAATGAGTTTTACACAGGAAAATATGTTTATAACAATTGTTTTTGCTCAAGGGAGACACATAGCCTATCTATTTAGTCCCTATTAATTTACCCACAAAAAGAAAGTTACGATATCATCAACTTACATACATACATACATACATCTTTACTGATGGCTTCCACCATTTTCTTTTATACAGTATAAGTTAAAAGACATTAAGAGTTAATAAGAATATAATTATACAAATATTTACAATATAGTATACCAAAGCGTAGCTTGTGTAGCCTACTAGTACAATCTTTTCATACAGATTACCTAATGCAGAGGAAAACAGATAATTCTAAGGGGTCTTTGATCAGTATTTAACAAGTCTATGCTGACCCCATTTGAGATTCACATCATTTTGTCAATGGAACCATTTAGACCATAATTAGTGAGATGCCAGTTTGTTTCAAAGTCATGATGCTTCCACATTAAACGGGTGGGGGGCACATAGATATTGATTTCATTTAGTAATTCTGGACAGTCTATGTAAGAGTTTACGATCTTGTACATATTAAGAATATAAAAATTATCTGAATGGGATTTTAGAGTTGGCAGCTTCAAATACATCATTACTTCAGAGTAGTTATGATTTGTTATTGGGTGTAGGAAACGATACGCATAAATTTGTTGGAATTTGTGTTCTTGCACTTTCTCTAATCTTTCAATTTGTGTTTCATTGAAAGGGCTCCAAATCGGTGTACAATATTCAATTAAGGGTCTGACGAGGGTCAAGTACAGTAGGAAATAAATATTTAAGTCACAACGAGTTATGCAACCTAATCTCTGCAATGCCTTTTTTTAAATATTTTCCATATGTTCATTAAAATTAAGTGTGTCTGAGAATGTTACTCCTTGGTCACAAATACTTCTAACAGCATGAAGTGGAATAGATGATAGAAAGTGATAAGATAATTCAATATTCTGTTTCTTCTTTGAGAATCCAACTAATTTACATTTAGTTTCATTGAACAGTAATTCATTTAAAGGCAATACCTTGTCTCAACAACCATTGTTCTCTATTTTTAGCACCTTGTTTCATTTCATAGTAGGAACCATAATGAAGAATTAATGTGATGTCTTGCAGGAAATATTTTCTTGGTCATCCTCAGCCTTTCTTCCCTGTGATGTTTCCTTCCAGGAGATAAGTTAGGAAAGCGTTATGTAGCAAAATGTGGCCTGTGAATTTAGCTTCCCATTTTTGGATCGTTGGTCTCAGTTCTCTCTTCCTTTGAATTGTTTGCAGGATGCTGATATTAGTCCTCTTTGCGATCCATTTAACCCGTAACATTCTCCGCCAGACCCTCATCTCAAATGCTTCAAGTTGCTTCCAAACCTGACCTCTGATTGTCCAAGATTCACATCCATGTTATGGTATAGCGGAATCATGGATCATATGTATCACACACAATTCAGCTAGTGCTTGCACTTGTTGCCATGGTAACTAGGTGTTGGAAATTTGTTGACCCCAAACTGTTTATGCTCCAGCCCAAAATCATACCCATGTTAAAATTTACAAAAATATATTTCTTCTTTAACTCAATATGCTCTCAGAGCACAAAATGGGACAGATGTTTCCAAAATAACTTTAAATAGTGCATAATCAAGTGCCATATCATTTCAAAGGTCCTTGTCACCTGGTATTTAAAATATATTGAGCCAGAATTCGGCTTATTTCAGGTCATATTTGTGTTTTTGGTTGTTTTTTTTCCAATGGTATTGGTGTTGTATGGAAGAAATGATATTGGATTCACTCTAAGAATTGAGTTTTTGTTAAGTTGAGTAATTTTCAAATGTATCATGGGACTTCTGGAGAAGGTCATTTTCTTATGGCAATGAACTGGACTGCGCCTATATTGAGATTATTGTGGTATCTACGAGTACTGTGAAGGTAACTCGATAACCAATCAGTAAGTTTGATTCTATTCGGAAGATTCTGAAACGTCATCACCCATTATATATATTTCCTGGAATTAGCATTATTAAGAAGATTATATCACTTGAGAAGACGTTTAAATTAATTCATATTCATATTTTTTATTCATATTCATTCATTTATTTGCAATGGGGGGTGTGTCCCCCGGTGGCAAATTGTATATACATAACAAATAAATAATTATACATAACAATTCAATAACAATTATACAACAATTAAACTGGAGTATTTACACAAATAGTCAGTCTTTTCTTAAACACACCTATATTTTTGGGAAAAGGCTCTAAGACTGCGGCAGGTAGAGAGTTCCAGTTATCAATGGCACGGTTTACAAAAGAATATTTACCATAATTTGTTCGCTGTGGTCGGCCCTTAACTTTGAAAGGATGATCGCTCCTACCCATGTAAGTGGGCTTTCCCAATCGTTTGCTAAGCTCACCCCATGCTGGTTGATTTGTATACGTGTTGTACATAGCGCAGAGTCTAGATTTCATCCTCCTAGCCTCCAGTGATTCCCACCCAAGTTTCTTTAACATACGGCTCACACTGCTCCTGGGATTAAAGTCACTGAGCACAAATCTAGCAGCCTTTCTTTGTACCATTTCCAACTCATTGATGAGCCCTACTTGATATGGATCCCAAACCGCCGAGGCATATTCCAGAATAGGTCTTTCAAGTGACAAATAGCCTAATTCTTTAGCAGAGGTTCTACTTCCTTTTAATACCCTCATTACAAAGTGCAGGGATTTGTAAGCTTTTGAAACTACACATCCTACATGACTACTCCATTTCATATCATTTCTTACGTGAACGCCCAAATATTTGCAAGAATCTTCTTCTACAAGTATTTCCGAGCCAATGTTATATTGAAAATCCTGCCTTCGCACTTTCCCTATTTTTAAGAGACTACATTTTCTTGTGTTTATTTTCATTTTATTTACAATCGCCCACTTATAGACCAGGTTCAGGTCCTCTTGAAGCACTGCATTGTCTTGTGAGTCATGTATCTTTCGATATATTACACAATCATCCGCAAACAATCGACAGTCACTGCGAATCCCATTTGGTAAGTCATTTATAAACGCCAAAAATAACAAAGTTCCGATTACGCTGCCCTGAGGGATACCCGACGTTACGGTAATTTCATCCGAGAATATGCCTTCGACTTTCACTTTCTGGGAACGACCCGTCAAAAATTCTTGGATCCATAAAATTACTCTTCTATCAATCTTCGTCGAAGCTAATTTATGGAGTAGCATGTCATGCGGAACGACATCAAATGCCTTCGCAAAATCTATAACCACGGCGTCGACTGAAACTCCATGGTCTAACGATTCGCTAATGTCTTGAAAAAGTGATAGCATCTGACTCTCGCATGAGTAACCTTTCCGAAATCCATGTTGCCTATCATTAAACCATGATGATGTTTCCCACTGTTCCCTCAAGTAGTCGCAAATGAGATATTCCATCTGTTTACAAACGACGGACGTAAGGCTAACCGGCCTGTAGTTGCCCAATTCAAGTCTGCTCCCTCCCTTAAATATTGGGACTACCGTAGCTCTTTTCCAGTCATCTGGGATTTGCGCATTGTTTATGGACACATTAAACATCACCTCCAAGTATCGTGCCACGGCCCTACCTCCTAGTTTAAGTACTTCACTAACAATATTATCAGGACCCTTTAATACAATGAAACGTAGTTTTTGTATTAGCTTTACAATTGCTGACTGATTTATTTGGAACAGGGGAGCCCCTGATTCGTCGTTAAGGTCCAACACACAGCTATTGGATTTATTGAACACACTACCGTAAAAGACATTTAATTCATTAGCAATGCCTGTTTCTCAGTAATTAATTTACCGTCACCGGACATTATCATCGACAAATTATTTGAATTTCCCTTTCTTTTCCTAACATAACTGTAAATTTTTTTCCACCCATCACCTCCCGAACCAAGTAAACCTTGCATATAACTGTCATGAGCAGCCCTCTTTTTTAAGACGAGCTCTCTTGATGAGGACTTAAATTTCAACATATACTTGTCACTATCATGTCTTTTATTGTATAATTTCCTAATTTTCCGTTTTAGACTCCTAATTTCTCGTGTGTAATACTCAGGATCTGGGTTTTGTTTCAGCAATTTAAATGGGACAAATTTATCAACAGCGCTATTTAAAATTTTCAAAAAGTTAGTCCACAGGATATTAATGTGATTTCCTTCCGATGCCCATCCTACAAATAGCTCATTCAAATACCCCTGAAACTTGCCCTGATCCGCCCTGCGATACTGGAATATGATCTTTTTTGCTACATCAGAGTCTAATTTTGTAATGTCACCATATCTAATATTTAATTCAACCCCAGAATGTTCACTAATTCCTGGTACTTTCAGACAGTTAATATACAGCTCTACAGGCCTTACGAGATAAACATCTAAGGTATTATTGTCTCTAGTTGGGAAGTCAACTACTTGGGAAAATCCCCCCTCCCTTAATAATTTATTTGCAGCACTCTGAGCCTGACCACAGCTAGTTGACTCACCAGACCAGTCTACTTTGGGGAGGTTTAAATCTCCAGCAATTATTATGCTCTTTTTCATAGCATTACCCGTACAAGTTTTATCATACAGTGTTTCGAGGAGAGAAAGGTTATCTTTCGGTGCTCTATACGCCCCTATCACCTGAAGAGGGAATTTATTTCCTTTATCCGAAATTTGTACACATAACAATGAGGAAGCTTCTGATTTTCTTCTTCTTCTTCTTTTGAGACCACAAAGGATCACTTTACCCAACCATTAGTTTGTCGACTTGTAGGAACTGAATACAGTAAAGTTATTATTTATTCCGCCCTATTCAATAGGAACTGTACGAGCCTTGCGGTCCTCCCAGTACTTCTTCATGCGTATTGATCGTCTTGCCCGTTCTTCGGTGGAAAATATTCTTGTAGGAATTTTCTTCTTTGTGAGTGGAAAATGAAACGTCATATTTTTAAGTGCTGTAGTTAAACTTTTCTTATTTGCAGCATCTTCTGTTGTTAGGCCAATTTCTTTTAAGTCCTCTCTGATTTCTTTTAACCATCGGCATCCAGTTGTGTTTTTTGAAGCAAGATTGTACTGCACTAGTTGTTTTAGAAGACGTAAATCTGGCATTCTCATGATGTGCCCAAAGAATCCTAGTCTTTTCTTTCGCATGGTATCAGTAATGGGTTCTAGGTTGTTATAGACCATATTGTTAGGTATTATTCGCCATTGTCCATCTTTTTTATATCCTTTATTGATACAAGTTCTTCCAATTCGCCTTTCGATCTTCTGTAATCTGTCGGTTTTAGAATGTTCATTTAGATGGAATAATGTTTCTGCTGCATATGTGGCTTCCGGTTTTATGACTGTATTGTAATGTTTAATTTTTGCATTAATTGATAAGCATTTCTTTTTGTAAGTTTCCCATGTTAATTTTTGTGCCCTAGATAGCTTGTTGGTTCTTATTTGAATTGACGCTTTCTCATTTAAATTGTTTGTTATTAGCTCTCCTAGATATTTGAATCGTGTTACAATTTTAATTTTTGTATCATTAATTTGTATTTCCTTTAATGGTGTTGGTTTTTGTGGCATGATTTCTGTTTTTTCGAATGATATCTTAAGGCCAATTTTATTTGCAATTGTCTGAAGCTCTGATATCTGTGTTTTGGCTTCCTCTAAATCTTTCGCCAATAATGCCATGTCGTCTGCAAAACCAAGACAGTTTGTTTGAATTTTTCTCCCTATTTTTATATTTGGAGGGCATTTCTTAGACCATTCTCGCATTACCATTTCCAATGCACAATTAAATAGTAATGGTGATAAGCCATCACCCTGTCGTAAACCGGTTGTGACCTCAAATGGGTCAGAGAATCCACCTCTGAATTTAACTTTTGATTTGGTGCCTGTAAGAGTTAGTTTTATGAGATTTGTCAATTTGGGGTGTAATCCCATGTGTCTTAGAATTTTTAATAAAGATTCTCTATGAATACAATCATATGCTTTTTTAAAGTCGATAAATGTTATCACCATATCTCTATTCCTTTTTCTATTATAATCCATTATCAATTTTAGGCTCATAATTTGATCTGGGCAACTTCTCCAGGGCCTGAAACCTCCTTGATATTCTCCTAATTCATTTTCAAGTTGTACTTTAATTCTATTGAGAAGAATTCGAGAAAAATTTTTATAGGTAACATCCAGGAGTGAAATCCCTCGGTAATTGTTAGAGTCTGTCTTATCCCCTTTTTTATGTAGTGGATGGATGATAGCTGATCTCCAATGTTCAGGGAATTTACCTGTAATCCAGATGTTGACTAGTTGTTGGTGAAGAGCGATTTTTGCCGAATTTCCAGCATACTTCCAAATCTCTGCAAAAGTCTGGTCTTCTCCAGGGGCTTTGAAATTCTTCATCTCATTCAGTGCTATGTAAACGTCTTCTAATGTGGGCGGGTTAATGTTCTCCGGTGTTGTTGTTATTGGAGTGTCAACATCCAATTGGAGAAATTCTATGGGTTCTTCACAGTTTAGGAGTGTCTTAAAATATTTAGCCATAATTTGTGCATTATCCTGGTTGTTGTGGGCCAATTTACCATTTTCATCTTTTAACAATAAGGTAGGTGCTTCATATTTTTTCAGATATTGTTTAAAGATTTTGTAATAATTCCGCGATTGTGAAATTTTGAATTCTTCTTCAATTGATTGTAGGGTGTCAGTATGATATTGCCGTTTTATTCTTCTTAAAGTTTTAGTTGTTTCTTTTCGTTGTGTAACTAAATTTTGAAAAGATGTTTCAGATTTTTGGGATTGGTGTAATAACCACGCTCGGTGTCGTTTTTCAATCATCTCATCACATTCATTATTCCACCATTGATGTTTTTTCCGCGGTTTAATTGGAGCCAGGTCTTCTGCTATTCGTTGTAGGTTGTGAACCAAGTTTTCGAGTTTATCAGTTATTTTAATGTTTCCAGTTGCTTTTTGGTACTGTTCACTCTTGATTAACTGGATAGGATCTATTGTTCGTTTAGTTTTGGGGGTTTTCCTTTGTTGTCTCTTCTGGGGTGTGGGTTTAATTTTAATTTTGACTACGTAGTGATCAGAACCTGTGTCAATTCCGCGGAGGACTTTGACGTTATAGATCTCTTTATGGTGGTGTTTATCCATGCACACGTGGTCCAGTTGCCATTCTCCCTTAGTGTAATCAGGGTGTTTCCATGTTTTAAGTTTTTGAGGTTTTCGTTTAAAACATGTAGATTTTGAGATTAAGTTATGGTTTCGACACAGGTCAACTAGTCGCTCTCCATTTTTATTTGTTCTATTGTGTGCTGGCCATTTTCCGATGATGTCACAGTATTTTCTTTCTCTACCTAGCTGAGCGTTAAAGTCGCCAATTAATAATTTAACATGGTGTTTGGGGATGTTATCTATGGTTTGATCCAGTAGGTCCCTAAATTCTTCTGTTTCTTCACGGTCTTTGGGGGAAGTGTTTTTATCATTAGTGGGAGCATGGGCATTTGTGATAGTATAAATCTTATTAGATGTGTTAAAGGTGAGTGTTGAGATTCGAGGAGATGGTGAGTGGAATTCTTGAACTGAATTTATAATTTTAAGGTTGATCAGAAATCCTGTTCCAAATTGTGGAACATTCTTCATGACTCTCTTCCCCGGTATACCCTTATATAGTCGATACCCTTGAGATTCCAAAGCATCCTGGTCAGTGTTCCTCAATTCCTGTAATCCCATGATAAGAATTTTGTGCTGATCCATTATGTCAGTGATCACCTTTAGCTTACCAGTTTGCATGAGGGAGTTCACATTATGTGTAGAGAAGTAAGTTATCTGCATTGGTTTGATTCTTGATCTCGTCTTATTCGCGTTTGTTGTACTGGGATGTTTCCGTGCCTCTGACATCACGGTATCTCGTAGGTTGCAGCCCACCGGATCCGAATGCTGCTTTCTCTGAACTCTATGTTCAGCCGGTGGAGTATTCCTTGAAAGACTTTCCATGGTTGACTGTCACGGTAACACCGATGAGGGACTAGGTCCTGAGTTACAACTCTGGATGTGATCCAGAGAGGTGATAATAAGGCCGCTCCTCTGAAGTACAGACGCCTTGCGCAGCCGCCCCTAACCTGGAGAACAGACGCTGCATTTTCTACGCCGTTGACCACAAGGATGTAGACATTCGCTGTACTATGTTTATCTGCTATATACATGTACGCGAAATATACCACCTCCCCTAGCAAGATGGCGGCTATGGAAAATTCTAGGCAAGAGCGGTGTGAGAGGGGAGGTGCAGTCGGTCTTCTGAAATCGAGACGTGAGGTAAGGGAAGTGTCGTTCCCAAGAGCACTCAAGGTTAAAATTGAAGTTGTGGGGGAATGTCTACCCTCCCGAGACGACCGCAGCGTGGGCCAAGCTGAGGGCTAGAAGGCCGGACAAGCCATGCAGTATGTTGCAACTAGGCGAAGTTGAATCAAAGCTTATAACAGTGAAAGTAAAGACTATGAAGCAATTCCACGACTACATGGGTGTGTGTATTGAAGTTAGAGATAGTCAGCAGTGTATTTCAGGGAGATTAGTAAGAAGATATTGGTATAAAACACAGAAACAGTGCGTGTTTGAAAAACGTCACGGTAGTAACAGCTTATTCGTAGTGCAAGCGAGCGAGATTGTGTGAAATAGAGACTGGCAGTACAGGTCCAAGAACGTGTCTTGCTTCAGAACTGTGTGAAGGAACATTGAATTGGCATATTAAACTGATAGCTGCATTGAACAATTATACACGATGTGTTATACAATAAAATGGTGTCGTATGATATTTGACTTCGACATGAAGGTGGTGATGATGGCTTAAGCTAATTACGTGTGCCTGGAATACAGATAACAGAGAGTAGATGCCGTTACGAGTGAACAGTAGTTCGTCATGGAACATTTTCAACGTAGTACCGAGCCAAGCTGAACGTTCATTGAAGTGATATGACTTCACACTTTTCGGAGTTTATTTCATTCTCTCACCATGAATGTTTATCAACGATATTACTCATTTACGATGATCAACTTTAAAACTCGTCGGAGATTCATCATGACACTGCCAGAATTGTCAAGATCGGAAGGGATGAGCCCACCGAAACCAGAAGAGACTACGAGAGCCGATGAGGAAGCAGTTCGCTTTCCAGAATGAGCAGGTCCAGCCCAGGGGAGTGAAGTTCGAGCCCCAGAGATGCAGCGGACCGCAGTTCGAGTTCCCACTCGTGCTGTAATACCAGTCCATCAGGATATATATTCAGTTCCTCTGATCCTGCTAGATTCAACACCAGGTAGAATCGACGATTTTTATTACTTGTAGTTTGACAATTTGACAATTCTATTGAGCAACAAATCTTCCATTCTTTTGTGTGTCATTGATTCTTCGGAATTTTTATACCTCAATGCTTAGTTGGATGTTAACATTTTCATGCCCGCTTTGACGTCGATTGTTCTGTGGTGGAACATCAAGATTATCAGTTTAAAATTTTCTTATTTCTCTTTGGAGATCTTTTAGATATTTTTAAAATTCAACCCAGTTGAATTTCTTTGGAACTTAAGAGCATTTTTTTTTTCTCATGACGTTTGTCTTAGACAATTCTTAAATTTTGCCATGTGCTTGGAATAATGCGATCTTGGGTATTTTTCTTGTGAGAAGATTGAATTATCGTAGGAGAAGAACACGTCGATCTTATCAACAATTCATAATGAATTCGACACCGGAAATATATATACGATTTTGTGAAAGAAAATTTTCTTTTCTTGTGAAACCATGTGGATTTTGAAAGACGTGACATTGGACACTTAATGGTCAGATAGCATTATTCTATCGTTAACAAATAGTAGGATTAAATCAAATCTTTCGAGGATTTGTTTTTCAGAGATTTTTGAATATTAGGATCGTCTTAATCCAGTTGATTCTTGGAGGAGTCGTTTTCAAAAAGTATTCATGTCATTATATTTTCTTTTACGTTGCAACGTTAACGATTATTGTTATCATAATTTTGCAATGGTATTAGAATCTGAAGTATAGACCAGTACGTCGGTGCAATTGTATTATTATTAAATATTGGGAACATTTGTTCACTCAAATAAATCTTTACCAAGTAAACTTGCTACCAACAATAAATCAGTACAAGTATTAAAGGTTGTTAACCTGTATAAATATCGTAATCAACAAATACCATTGTAATAACGTGTGAGAATGCGAATACTATATTTTCCACTACGGAAAAGAAACTACGAGGATATATTAAGGTGAATGAGCTTTACTTAATTGTAGGACCATATTAGACTGATATAAACATTTAAACCGATCTAAACTTGCAGTATAAAGATAAACGTTGAGTGATCTTAATAAATAACGAAGGTGGATTAAACATAATTACTATGAACTATTTTATGAAAAGGTTAGACATAATGATTAACCTACTCTCATAAACATTGTTGAATGTTTATTTAAAATAATATAATGACTAATGATAATATTAACAAATATTAACGCAATTAGATAGTTTATCTAAACTAGTGGAATGTAATTAACATAACTATTTATTTAAATTTAATTTGCGAATCGCATCGTCATGAATAAGTTTGAATTTTCATGAGAAATGAAAGAAGGGAGTTTGAGAATTATTCTTGATGAATAATGCAGTACGAGGAACGCTGGAGGGGTTTGAACACTCTAAGATAGGTAAAAGGAATGTCTGGAACAGATATTAGGGGCAAATCTATCTAAATAAATAGATTTTTTAATTTAATCGTATGGTGAATTACATAAAAACAAATCACAAATCCAAGTTCAAGTTTTGGAGCCATTCCACAGTACATTCTTGAAGATGAAACAGATCACTAGGGCTCCCGGAGTAGGCATGGGGGATGACCGTTGCTCACGTCCGCAGGAGTTACCTATAAATTGCCCTGCACGTGTCCCCTGGGTGGTGCTAAGCGAGCAACAACGACATACGGTGAAACTGAACAAATTACAATGTCTCAAACTCTTCGTTATAACGGTTCTTTTCAGAACCACCAAGCCATAGACATTGGACCTTCCGTCCGCATTCTCCAACTAAATATTGAAGGCATAAGTTCTGCCAAGTGTGACTACCTCCACAAACAGCTTAATAGCCTCAACATTGATATAGTCAACATTCAGGAGACACACACAAAAGATGAACAGGACCTTGCTAGAAGAGGACAAATACCGGGCTATACATTAGTTGAATAAATAGATTGTGGAGAAGGATATTGTTCTCCTCTGTTGTTTCAAAACTTGTGAAGTGTTATATTTATGTACATGTTTGTGTATTTGTGGACTGAAAGAATGTGTGATTTTGGGTTCAATCACAAGAATGAATGGAGCCCTTGTATGAGAACCAGCTGATATGTAGACTTGCATTTATAAGCAGCTGATCGTTGGAGGAATGAATTTTAGCCAAGATTTAATTTTTCTTTATTGTACGGAAGTTCTTCATTGTATAGATTTCTCGATAGTAATGTTTAGAATTTATTTATTTATTTATTTATTTTTGAATCGTCTTTTAACAGGAAATATTAATCGTATTTTATTTTTATTTTAAGAACTTCTCAAATAGAAGACAGCAGATGAGTGTGGATCATTTGCGATCTGAGCACTATGTCTACGGAGGCATTCGAGTCTCTTGTATATCCTACTTTATTATTTGTTTCATTTATCTTGTTTTATTGTTGCTTTTGACAATAAATTTTATTTCTTTTATGCGTCGGTTTTCCTTGGTTTAATTTAATTATAGCTAGCGTTGTGTTAGGGGATGGGATTTTCTTTGGTTGTGGCGCTTTCCTTTACCCTTCCCGACCTGAGATTATGGTAAGGATCTCGAGCTTTTAGTGTAGTTTGCTCCTAACACAACATTCCACTGTGTATTTATCGTTGAGGTGCCTGTCGGAAGATCTTCTAGGTGTTTAGCCGGGGCCTTCAAGAATCTTCGATCCATTCTTCATCTTGGGAATTCGACAAGCGGGCCTCATGATAAATACGGCACAATATGTTACATGATTTTAGAGTAATAACAAAGAGTAGAGGCATTGGTTACCTTAGGAATATTTGAGTGATCAATTTAATAAACTTACTTACTTATCATATGGCTTTTAGTGCCGGGAGTGTCCGAGGACATGTTCGGCTTGCCAGAGGCTGTAGCTGCTTCAACCGGACACCCATATGGTGAGCTACAAGTTCCGTTCAATTTCAACTAGTTCCAACTTTCACTACCAGATGTCAATGATACCTAGTGGTGAACGTTGGAACTTTGATAGAGCGTTCCAACAAAATGTAACCTAGAAAGTTAGCTTCACACAAGTTTAGTCTGTGGAAGGATCTTTTAAATGCCATAAATCTATGACATGGGACCGCCGGCTTTACTTCTCCTCCGAAGGAAGGCATACTGAAGGATTTTAACGCTCTTAAAAAAATCCAATGACTTCGGCCGGGTTTGAACCCGCTATCTTGGGCATAGCAGTTCAGCATGCTATCAACTACGCCAGAATGCTTTAGAATATGTCTTCAATGGAATGTAGGGTGAGTGGTTATCGTATCGGTTACTAACCCCAAGCTTGCAGGTTCACTCCTGGCTGTGGTAAGTTATTTTTGAAAGGCGGCAAAAATTACGACACGCATGTCAAATAACCCATTTGAATTCAGTAGGCCATGTTCATAATGGCAAAATTAATCTCGGGAGTTTCCGCAAACTCAAAGTTCCTCATTTCTTTACTAGAAAGCGCTATAGTGTCAAGGAGCTTATATATCTAACCTCTTTGACTTTCATAGTGCTTCAAGGAACAACAAAATTTGATATGCAAGCTGCCCTCTGGGTGACAAATAACAAAGCTTGCACCCGAGGCCATACGATATTATTATTAATGGAATGTAAAGGCTACATGGGCATTGGTGTATGGAGTAACATGGTTCCTCCTCATCATCATCATCATCATCATCATCATCAGTCTTCAGCCCAAGGGCAGGTCCTCACATGGCCGCTCTCCAAGCAAACCTTTCTCCTGCTACTCTCTTTTTATTTTTTCATACTCTGCGTCGATCCTTATACTGTCAACCATTTGGAATCTTCTCCGTCCTAATCGTCTTCTACCATTCACCGTTCCTTCCATTGCATCCATAAGTAAACAATTTCTTCTCATCCAATGACCAAGCCAATTTTGTTTCCTCATCCTGATTGTTTTTTTCTTTTCTGACTCATAGAGTCAGCCATTTTTCCGTATTGACTTGCTATAATAGTCAAAAGATTTCTTTAGTTCCGCCTCATCAATACAATTTATTCAAATTTTTGTAATATAATCACATGTCACTTAATTTACATCGGTACATGTTTCGATGCCTATTTGCATTGGCATCATCATCAGCCTTTCAATGTATTGGCAGCACTTAAAAATCACTTTGTACATTGGATGTGATAAAATGTTAACATAAAAACACACTCAAATCACTTTAAAAGTTTCTTTTTTTTAAGTTTTTAGAAGTTTTTAAAAATATGGTAGACACTCATTACAAAAGCCTTGAAGGTTTTGCTTTTCTTGAGGTTTTCAAAATTAGTTCCTGATGTTATCTCCGAAATTTCTGGACAAGGGTTTCCATTCCCAACTGGAAAGAAATGATGCTAGGAGTGAGAAAGTTTGAATAATAGAATGAAAAGAATTTGGAAAAGTATCCTTACTTATTTGCAAAACTTACGTAATATGCGGTAAGAGTCGAACAGAGCCGTGTTGTGCTAGATGGATACTGTGCTACACTGAGTTGGCATGCCAGCGCGGAAAGTACCGTAGCAAGCGAGACTGTACGAGGTAGGGGAAGTGAGGGGTAAACTAAAGGAGTGGGGTTAGCTAACTATGGCCTACTGTGTGGCCATCCTGATTACCTTTAATATATTTTCTCCTCCCCTACTCTTTTCAGCTCATCTTCATTTCACATTTTCTCTACCCATTTTATCCCTTCTATTCGCCTCCATATCCACATCTCAAACGCCTCCAATCTTTTTTATTCCTCTTTTCTCAATGTCCACTTCTCAGCTCCATATAGTGCTGCACTCCAAATAAAGCATTTCGCCATACCTCAGGCCTTTGTCCAGACCCCAACAAAGCAACCTCCGTTTCTCATTAAATGCCTCCTTGGCAATTGTAATGCGTGTTTTCATCTCCTGTTAGCATCTCATGTCTTCAGTTATTATGCATCCCAAGTATTTGAATGCACTTATTTGTTCTATTTCCTCCTGTCCTAACTTTAAAGTTGTCCGTACGTTTCATGAACTTATCACCATACATTTTGTCTTATTTTTATTAATTCTCATTCCAAATTTCTCACAGGTCGTACTTAGATCTTCCAACATTCCAATCATTACTCTTTCACTCTCTGCCAACAACACCATCATCATCATCATCAAAGTCCCAATCCAGTCAGCTGGGTGTGGTTTACAAGCCTCCTCCACTCCTTTCTATCCTTCCATTTTTCCTGTTCCATCACTTCTGCCACATCCAATCCAGCTTCTCCAATGTCCTTCAAAATTTGGTCCAACCACCTTCTTCTCGGTCTTCCAACTAGTCTTTTTCCCTTGACTTCTCTTTCTAATTCCCTTCTTGCTACTCTTTCCTTACCCATTCTTTTTACATGTCCGAACCAACGTAACCTTGCTTTCTGTATCTTCTGATTTAACGGTTCCATATTTAACTCTTCTCTGATTTTAGTATTTTGAATTGTATCTCTTCTTGTCTTTTTAGCTGAAGTTCTTAAAAATTTCATTTCTACTGCTTGTATCTTACTATTTTGCCTTTTATTCGTTACCAGTGTTTTCAGTCCATATGTTACAATTGGTATGAAATACTGTTTATATAATATTAATTTTGTTCTCTTGGGTACTTTGTCATCCCATAAAAGTTCTCTGACTTGGTGATAAAATGTGGTACCTTTACTTAGTCTGTTATTAATTTCAATGTTGATGTCATTACTTCCATTTATAGTGCTACCTAGATATGTAAACTGTTCTACATTCTCTAACCGTTGACTTTTCTTTTTCTCTTTTCCTCAGTACATGACTACAGTTTCCTTTTTACTAATTACCATTCCAAACTCCTTCAAATTTTCATTCCAAATGTCCAGTCTCTTTTGTACTTCCTTTTCTCCCTTTCCCCAAATCACCACATCATCTGCAAATACCAAAGCATTCACTTCAACATTACTGATACTCTATTTTACACGTTTTATAATTTCATCCATCAGTATAATAAATAATAATGGTGATAATGCACTTCCTTGCTTGAGGCCTTTTTTTTTATAGAATGTTTCAGAGTCACCACTTCTGACTTGTACACTGCTTTTACTTTCATGATACAACATGTTTATCTTATTAGTCAATGATTTCGATACATTCCTTTCCAGTAGGCACTCCCATACATGTTTTCTCTTAACTGTATCAAAGGCCTTTTCCAAATCTAAAAATACGAAAATGATTTCCTTGTTTCTTCCAGATGATTTCCTAATATCATACGTACTGTAAATATCAAGTCTATTGTTGATCTATTCGGTCTAAAACCATATTGTTCTTCCTCTAACTGCGTTTCTATTATATCCCTCAGTCTTTTGTCTATGACTTGCTCCAATATTTTCAGCCCATGTGATAATAAAGTTATACCTCTATAATTTTTACATTTCTTCCCATTCCCTTTTTTGAACAATGGTATAATATTTCCTTGTTGCCAATCTTCAGGTATTATTTCATCCTTCCATATGGCATTGAGGACTCTATATAGCTTCCTGCTGCCTTAATCATATCAGCATTGAATTCATCTTTTCCACTTGCTTTACCTTTGGTCATTGTTTTCACTGCCCTTATCATCAGCAAATCTAATAGATTTTATCCTCCTACCTCTAATCTGCACTCCTCTCTTTGCTTTCATGATTCCTATCCTCATTAAAATTCCTAACCCAGGCAATGCCAGATATGTTAGAGTACATTTAAAGGAGAACTTTTTACATTGTTATTTCATATGCTGTGTTGGTGTTGCTTGCTCAAGACAATTAGACATGGAATAAACTGGATATTGCACCGTTATTGGAAATGTGCCATGCTGCATTGGAAACCATCCTAACCTGACTATGGGTTTGTGCAGAGGACACTTTTATGCTATGATACTTACCTCTTCCTCTTGTTTGCTGGGAACTGAAAGTGAGCACTACAGTGGGAAGAGCTAATAGCCCAGAGGTCCAAGGTCTGTTTAATTGTGAGTAATTGTACACTACCTACATTGCAATAACACTTCATTCACTCTGGGAATTGTTTCACCTCCATCCTTGTTTCAGGAAACTCAGCCAAGACAAAATAATTACTTTATTTAAGAGGAGGAGCAACACAAGTGTCAATTAACCTTATGGTGAAATGAGGCTCGTAAGTAGAGTCTTACTTTTAAAAGCAGTGCCATCAGTTTGTAGGCTGGACTCCATCCCTTATACAGAAATAAATGTTTCAATTCTATAAAGCTACTGCCCCCTACATTTGAGGCTTTCGGTTTAATAGCCTATATCTTAATCAGATGCAGCACCCAGGGTGAACATTTGGGGAATTGTCACCCCCTTCTTCCTTTGAGTGGTCATGGAGACAGTTCCTACACAGGACCGTATTTCTAAATAGGCTAAGTAGGCTGCAGCCTAGAGCGGCAGTTTGGCAAATTATTCAAAAGTTAAAATGAAGTATTTCAGACGCTAATAATATTTTCCGTATGAATTTAAGAATACATGTTACTTAAAAATATGCTTTAGTCATTCTATATAGCCTACTTTCTAAAACTATAACATAATACAAATTCACAAATAATACTAATTGCGAGGGAGAACGCAGTTGTTCCTGCCTTAGAAGAGTTAAGAACTATCTGCGAACTAGTATTTCTGAAATACGGTTAAACTCACTTTCATTACAAGTCGACCGCACAGTGAGTTCCAGTGAGCACGAAAACTGCGAGTAGCTGTTGTACGGAAGACAATCAGATAAGTAGTTAGCCTAAAATTTTATAGTTTAACCATAGTTTACAACCATATAATCTCTCTAAAATACAATCTACGGATAGCTATCACCATTTAGCATTTCACCTAACATATATACTGCATTTAGCACACACTGACAGTTGCAGTACCAATACTGCAACTAAATAATTGTACATATTGTAAATATTTTCACCTGTATTTCAAACATAGATTTTGTAGCCTAAGTGTAATGGATCTGATGATGATCGCTTGACGATCGAAACTGGTCATCCTAGTGTTTTATTAATCTCATGTAATTTATTTCAGGATTAGGGCATAACCCATCTCTTTTGGGTACATTCGTGTTGACCGACTGAAAAGCACTAAACTCTTGTTTACTAAGGCAACACTGAAAATATGGCTTCAAACACCACAATGTTCACTTTCATTACTTTGTATTGAGGCAAATACAACAAAAACACTTTCATATGAGGACATTATTAACAAGTTTGCCATTCGGAAATCTCCTAAGAAAGCTATGTAAATTTGAGCATCAAGATTACGTGGGGTGAGTTGTTTTTGAGAAGTTTGTAGGCTATATTTTTCAACAATGAACCAGTAATTAACTTCATTTTGTATCATTTCATTTCACAGTGTAGGACAACTTAATTCAAATTGAACACAGTTCTTCAATTCTTAGCATTAAAATATAAAAATATATGTAAAATAGTGATCACTGATCTCCAGAACAAATTAATTAATTAAGTTCGAATACCATTTCATTTTTTAACGAATCTTAAAAGAAGTAGAAAAAAACCAAGTATATAACTAATTTTATTATATAATTTATGTAAACCATTAAAATTGTAGTTTTATCTAAACTAAATGAACTTTATGTTTAAAAAAGATGAAAACGCCAATGAACTCTCTCCTTTTGTTGTGTAAAACAAATGTATTAAGCAAATATGAGCTATAGGGGGGCAGCAAATGGGTTTTAGCCTATAGGCGGCATACTCTTAAATCCGGCCCTGTTCCTACACAAGGCATTGTATACATACATCCAACATCCCCCACTTTCTCCCAAAAATATTTTCTGGGTAAACCCCAGATTTTTACCTGGACCTTCCCTTACAGGTCTTGTCTTCTACCCATCGTTTCATAACTAAAACCCAATGTGCAGGAAATGGGGGATGAATACACACACAATGACAGTCTGGTGGAGGGAGAAATAAAAGGAACGTCTCCACAGCTGGACACACTGCCATCTTGAAAGTTGGGCATTTGTGCCATCAGTCCAATCAACGTTTACATTAGCTATTCCTGGGAATATCTATGGGGATTCATGCCATATATTTTTAGCCTATTTTTCACATTTTGCAAAAATGAGGAAAAAGTAGACTTATGAGATCGATCCTGGAAAATGTGTGTCCTTCTGTGTGTGTGTGTGTGTCCCTATCAACTCCTAAACGGCTGCAGCAATCGAAACCAAATTTAGTATGAGTAAAGATGTATACCGGCATATCTCAAGCCCGTATTTGAAAATGATGTCAGTGCTACGAACTGCTGAAAAAACGCACTAGAAATTTGAGCTCCATGTTGGATATCTTGGAAGGTATGCATGGGAGCTATTTCAAAATTGGCACACAAATAGATAATAATATTGCAGTTTAATTACCAGGAGGCCATACATGGCAGTGTTGCCAAAATGATTATAAGCCTGCTGATATGTCCAAATTTTAAATGAATATAACTTCTACGCTATCAATTGGATTTCAACCAAATTCCGTATGTGCTATGTATACATAAACAGATATGACTGAGCATATTCTTAAGAGCCACCAGGGCTGCCAACTGTTAATAAATGCTCTCAATTGTTTTTATCCAAATACCCATATATCAGAAAGTATGCAAGCCGACAGCTTTAAACTATGCACATGTATGGTACCTGACATTCTCTATTAATTTGGAGTAACTTATATACGTCAGTGCTACCAACATGATTCTAAGCCTACTGAGAGGTCCAACTTTATATACATGTAACTTCTATACTATCATTTGGATTTCAACCAAATTTCGTGTGTGCTATGTGTACCATAACAAATATGACTATGCCGATTCTTAAGAGTAACCAGGGCTACCAACTGTTAATAAATACTGACTCTGTTTTTGTTACCCTAATATCAATATATCAGAAAGTATGCAAGCCAATAGCTCTAAACTTTGCACACGTATAGTACCTGGCATTCTAGATTAATTTGGAGTAACTAATATAGGCCTAAGCCAGTGCTGCCAAAATGATTATAAGCCTGCTGATAGGTCCAATTTTAAAATGCATGTAACTTCTCTATTAACTAATGGATTTCATTCAAAATTGACACAACAATAGATCATATTATTTCTGACCAATACATGTATGTCATTGTTGCCAACATGATTTTACGCGCTGTTAGATCCAATGTTTAACTGCATGTAACGTCCATGCTATCCATCGGACTTCAACCAAATTTTGTATTCTGTACTTTAAGAGATGGAACTAAGAATATATTCAGTCACCAGGTCTGCCAACTGTAGTGCTCTATTAGGCTACATTATGCCAGGTATACAGTATTTCGAACAAATTAGAAATTTCGATATTACCAACTTAATTTCGTCATTAATCTAGATAGATCCATATAGATTAATCAATGGCATGAATCTTAAATTTTAAGAAAAGTAGGCTCTTTAGTTCGTCACGGAACTTCTTGTTTCTTCTTTATTAGAACTCACCTCCCACTCTTCTCTTAATACCTTTTCATTTGTTACTCTATCCTATCTTCATCATTCTCCTGCAGTACCCCATACCAAAACTTCCAATTCCCCTCTTCTCTGCTGCACCAACAGTGCAAGTTTCACTTCCATGGGTGCCACCCTAGACGAAGACTTTTGAAAATGACTTTTTAATTCCAAAATCTATCAATGAAAATACAACATGGTAGGTATACAAACAATCATTTGGCAGGAAAGGAAAATAGAAACATGTAAAGAGGAGGAACACATTGACCAAGCGCGGATTCAAGGGGGGGGTCACGGGGGTCATGACACCCCCCCCCCCCCCAAACGGAGACCAATTTTTTTTTCAAACTCAAAAAACGAAGACACAATAACCAGACAATTAAAACTTAACGTATTTTAACTGAAGAACAGTTTTTTTCATTGTATTCAATACTGAAAATATCTTTATTGCAATTATTATGTTCTGTTACAAGTGTACATATTTATAACTTCATACCTGTTATATTCATAACTATAGAGGGATCACCCTCATATCACAGATAGTAAAAATACTGGAAAAGATATTAGAAAGAAGAATGAGAAGAAAGGTGGAAGGAGAGTTGCAAGAGGAACAGTATGGCTTCAGGAGTGGAAGATCCACAGTGGACCCAATCTTTAGCTTGAGGCAGGAGATGGAAAAGAACTGGGAATATGGAGAGGATTTGATCATGACTTTCATAGATCTAGAAAAGGCATATGATAGTGTCCCCAGAGAGAAGGTATGGGAAACCATGGTTAAGAAGAGACTGGGAAGAGAAATGTTGGAAATGGTGCAAGCAATGTACAACAACTGTGTTAGCAGGGTACTGACCCCAGTTGGAAAGACAGATTGGTTTAGGAACAAGACTGGACTAAGACAGGGGAGTGTGCTGTCACCTCTTTTATTCATAATGGTAATGGATGAAATTGTAAAGGAAACAAAGGAAGCATATGGACATAAAGAAATGAAGTTACTATTATTTGCAGACGATATTGTGGTCTGGGGAAGGAACACCGAAGAAGTGCAAAAACAACTAGATGCACTAAACGAAAATATTCAGAAGTATGGCCTGAAAATCAGTATAGAGAAAAGCAAGACCATGGTGATGACAAGAGGGGAAAGACAAGGAAAGGGCATTGTGAAAATTGGAAGTCAGAGTTTGGAAATTGTGGACACGTTCCAATACCTAGGAAGTGAATTGATGCAAACTGGTAGGTTGAACATGGAGATTGGCAGGATGGTACAGCAGAGCAATGTATTCTATCAAAGTGTAAGAAAACTTGTTTGGGATAAGGAAGTACCAAGGATAAGCAAGGAGGTAATGTATAAAATGTACTATGTACCCATATTAACGTATGCAGCTGAGACTTGGACCCTGACGAGCAGGCAAGAGAGTAGAATCCAAGCCAGTGAAATGAAATTCCTAAGAAGTATGATAGGTAAGACAAGGAAAGACAGAGTGAGGAATGAAGATGTTAGGAAGGAAGTTGGGATGGGAAAACTAAATGAGAGAATTGAGAAGAATAAACTAAGGTGGTTTGGACATGTAAAGAGGATGGAGGAAAATAGAATTCCAAGACAGATGCTGGAGGCGAAGTGCAAGGGTAAGAGAGCAAGGGGAAGACCTAGAACAAGGTGGATTGATTCAGTGAAGAACAGCGTGAGAAAAAGAAATCTGGACTGGGACAAGATCGTGGAAGAAGAATGGTGGAAGGAAAGAGGAAAGTGGAGAAGTGCCATAAATACCCCGACCCGGCAGGAGCTGGATAAGGGGAAATGATGATGATGATGATGATGACCTGTTATATTAAAACGATTATTTATATAACAAAATCAACTCGTCTATTTTGTTTAGCAAACCTTGTGATTACCGAATCGATGACTATAGTGATGTCACGATGAATGTGCAACAATGCACAGAAAGGAATTTGGGGCCTTTTTCGCACCAAAAAATTTTGCCGACGTCCAAACTGCAAGCTTGGTTGGCAATTTAAGCTGTGACTTTCTCCCTTTGTCGGTACTAACTTGACTTGCTGAAACTGTAACGTACCTTGATATTTTTCTCGAAGCTCGATGTAAAAGTCGCAAAACACGCCGTTGCAATTTGTACGAATATTTTTGGTGCGCTAAACGCATCAAATTTCTATCCATGTAGCTTGCAAAAAAATTGGTCTGGTTTTGTACGTTTGTTTATTTTGTGATTGCGTTTTTAGTGATACCATTTTCTTAACAATTTCGATTCTCTGACCCCCCCCCCCCCCTCCGCCTGCCCCCCCCCCCTCCCCCCCAAAGCCAAACTCTAGATCCGCACCTGATAATGACAGGCAGGTGGGGATAAAGAGGGCAAGAACAAACTCCACAACCAGGGACACTTCTAGGCATTGTCTCCATCCATCCTCTCGATAGCTCTTCAACCTCCTGGTCTCTCTCAATGTACAGCATGAGGTGTGTCTGGCAGTGGAGATTGATCTCGTTCTGTGTTTTCCCCTTTTGTCTTCACCTCCATCTGCATCTGTCTGTCATTGTGTTAGATCTTTTTATAAGTTGCTATCCTTCTTTCCCTGTCCAATATTAGTTTTTAGCCTACTTTTCACATTTTGCAAAAATGAGGAAAAAGTAGACTTATGAGATCGGGCAAATGTGTGTCTGTCTGTCTGTCTGTCCTTCTGTCTGTCTGGCTGTGTGTGTGTCCCCCCCTATCAACTCCTAAACGGCTGGAGCAATCGAAACAAAATTTGGTAGAAGTAAAGATCTATAGCTGAATATCTCACGGCCATATTTGAAAATGATGTCAGTGCTACCAACTGCTGAAAAATCGCAATTGAAATTTGAGCTCAATGTTGGATATCTTTGAAGGTATGAATGGGAGTTATTTCAAAATTGGTACACGTATAGATAATAATATTGCAGTTTAATTTCCAGGAGGCCATACATGGCAGTGTTGCCAAAATGATTATAAGCCTGCTGATAGGTCCAAATTTTAAATGCATATAACTTCTACACTATCAATTGGATTTCAACCAAATTTCGTATGTGCTATGTGTACATGAACAGATATGACTGAGCGTATTCTTACGAGCCACCAGGGCTGCCAACTGTTAATAAATGCTCTCAATTTTTTAAAATCTAAATACCCATATATCAGAAAGTATGCAAGCCGACAGCTTTAAACTATGCACACGTATAGTACCTGACATACTATATTAATTTGAAGTAACTTATATACGACAGTGCTACCAACATGATTCTAAGATTGGTGAGAAATCCAACTTTAAATACATGTAACTTCTATACTATCATTTGGATTTCAACCAAATTTCGTATGTGCTATATGTATCAAAACAGATATGACTATGCCGATTCTTAAGAGCAACCAGGGCTGCCAACTGTTAATAAATACTGTCTCCATTTTTGTTACCCTAATATATCAGAAAGTATGCAAGCCAATAGCTCTAAACTATGCACACGTATAGTACCTGGCATTCTAGATTAATTTGGAGTAACTAATATACGTCAGTGCTGCCAACATGATTCTAAGCCTGCTGATAGGTCCAATTTTAAAATGCATGTAACTTCTACACTAACTAATGGATTTCATTCAAAATTGACACAACAATAGATCATATTATTTCAGATTATTCTGACCAATACATGTATGTCAGTGTTGCCAACATGATTTAACGCGTGCTGTTAGATCCAATGTTTAAGCATGTAACGTCCATGCTATCCATTGGACTTCAACCAAATTTTGTATTCTGTACCTTAAGAGATGGAACTAAGAATATATTCAGTCACCAGGGCTGCCAACTGTAGTTCTGTATTTGGCTAAATTATGCCAGGTATGCAGTATTTTGAACTAATTAGAAATTTCGATATTGCCAACTTAATTTCATCATTGTTCTACCGGTAGATAGATCCATATTGATTAATCATTGGCATGAATCTTAAATTTTAGGAAAAGTAGGCTCTTTAGTTCGTAACGGAACTTCTTGTTAATTCCTACATCTAAAAATGTGACAGTCAGTCTCAAAGACTAGACTTTGTATCATTTTAAATGCTACAAATGCTGAAAAATGCTAGAAAGATTCTTGACATGTTAGAAAATTATCTGCATAATACTTATCTTGCTTATCTTGTTTCAAATTACTCGCGAACCGCAAGTGCAAACCAAGGGCAAAGCAAGGTCAAGCGCGGGGACGTGCCCCTTCCATCCAGGCTAAAAACACTTTTAGTGGGCGATCTATTGAAGATAGAGATATGCTCTCGCGGACTTTTTTGTAGAACTTTTCATGCTGACCAATTCTTATGCTCATAGTATATTGATATTTTTAACGGTTTGCCCAGCGTAAGCTTAAGAAGCGCACGGACGCAAAGTTAGTTTTTGACTTTTTTACTGAAATCATTACTGCTTGGCTTCCTTTCATCATACATAAATTATTTTCTACAGAATCTTTCCTCGAGATATCCTTTACAGAATGGTGAAAACCACATCAAAATCCATCCAGTGGTTCTCGAGATTACCCGTGACATCCAAGAATCGGGGATTTTTGTCTTATACTAACGAAGCAGAGATTGTCGGGGAACACATGCACCAAGCGGTACTATGACGTCACACACCTCAGTGCATCTGGGTACATTTCGTCCCTTCACCGTAACGTAACGCTAGACCCCACCGTAACGTAACGCCAGACCCCAGCGTAACGTAACGCTAGACCCCACCGTAACGTAACGCCAGACCCCACCGTAACGTAACGCTAGACCCCACCGTAACGTAACGCCAGACCCCAGCGTAACGTAACGCTAGACCCCACCGTAACGTAACGCCAGACCCCACCGTAACGTAACGCTAGACCCCACCGTAACGTAACGCCAGACCCCAGCGTAACGTAACGCTAGACCCCACCGTAACGTAACGCCAGACCCCAGCGTAACGTAACGCCAGACCCCACCGTAACGTAACGCTAGACCCCACCGTAACGTAACGCTAGACCCCACCGTAACGTAACGCCAGACCCCAGCGTAACGTAACGCTAGACCCCACCGTAACGTAACGCTAGACCCCACCGTAACGTAACGCTAGACCCCACCGTAACGTAACGCTAGACCCCACAGTAACGTAACGCCAGACCCCACCGTAACGTAACGCCAGACCCCACCGTAACGTAACGCTAGACCCCACCGTAACGTAACGCCAGACCCCACCGTAACGTAACGCCAGACCCCACCGTAACGTAACGCTAGACCCCACCGTAACGTAACGCTAGACCCCACCGTAACGTAACGCCAGACCCCACCGTAACGTAACGCCAGACCCCACCGTAACGTAACGCTAGACCCCACCGTAACGTAACGCCAGACCCCACCGTAACGTAACGCCAGACCCCAGCGTAACGACGAGATCATTTAAAATGATAAAAAAGTCCTCTCGGCACGCCGGAAGGCGGAGGTAGATTTCACCGGACAAACTTGGGGATAGTCGAAAATAGGCAGAATATGCAGGTTTTCGTAGAAGGATCAGACCACATTTATTGCGTGAAAGTATTTTATAATTGGAGATTAATTAACTTTGTTTTTCGTCATTTTATGCATATTTTAAACATTCTATTGTCTTATGATGACGGTAACCTTCTTGTCATTTGGAGTCCATTTTTATACTTGTGGTCACACTATCCTTATGCAAAGTTTCGACACTGATGTGTAACTATGTAACGGTCTGTTACTTCTTCACGCAAAATTATATCTCCCGCAGAGATGTTGGTTGGTTCCTCAGTTTAGGGGCTGCGACAACGTGGTCATGTAACCCCGTGTACTTTGGGTGAGTGTAGAATCTGTCTAATAAACGGTGTGAATTGTGATAGCTGTATTAGTCTGTAATTCAGGTAAGGAATGCAGACGCTCAATTTCAAGCAGTAGTTCCTAATGTTGCTACCAGATACTATCGTCAACGACACCTAGCTGTGAACTTGGCTACTAGATGCCACCGCAATCAGCAACTCGCAACGAACGTTGGAACTTCCCCTCCAAAGGAAAGCATACTGAGGGATTTTTAGCGCTCTTAGAAAATCTGACGACTTTGGCCGGCTTTGAACCCGCGACCTTGGGCATAGGAGTTCAGCATGCTACCAGTTAAGTCACCGAAGCCGCATCACACTTAGTCAGATGGAAATCTGAATCTGATCTCGCGCAAGTGCGTTGTCATGGCAACGTCTGATGGCTCATCCCTCATCAATTTAGTAGTGTTGCCATGTCAACCACTGATAGCTCTTGGCATTTTCTTACAATTCCGAAATCATTTTTCCCATCCCTTGGCGTAATGGTGGCTCATATCAAAAATTCTTTCAGACAAAAGTTTTAGGTAATTATTAGGGGAATATTGTCCATTTTGTACGGTTTTGATATTGTGCCTATTAACTGAGATATGATTAATGTTTCCCGAAAAAAACACTTTTTCCCACCCCTTTGGTCAATGGTTGGTGCTATCAAAAAAACGTTTCAAACATAAATTTCACATATTAAGAGAGTTATAGCAATATTTCATTTTTTCAAAAAAAAAAAAAGTCCCCCATTTTCATCCCCTTCGACCGATTTAGCCCAGTAACGAACTCGTCCGAGATTTTATGGGTATACATATTCGGTAAAAAATTCAAAGTGATTGGTGCAAAATTACGGCAGTTATCGTGTCCACAAGAAACTGATATACATATATATACATATATTACATAAATTATATATAAACTTTTGAACTGACGGTGGTTTTGGGGTCTGGGGGATGTGAAACGCGAAGATATGTCGAAATTTTCCGGAAATCGAAACATGGTACCCATTGCAATAGTTAGCTTTCTAATGAAATCTACCTAAAATACTGCCGTCAACGACACCTAGCTGTGAACTTGGCTACTAGATGCCACCTCAATCAGCAACTCGCAACGAACGTTGGAACTTCCCCTCCGAAGGAAACCAAACTCAGGTTTTTTAGCGCTCTTAGTAAATCCGACGACTTCAGCCGGGTTTGAACCCGCGACCTTGGGCATAGAAGTTCAGCATGCTACCAGTTCCGATACCGAAGTCGCTTCCCACTGACATATGAAAACTGAATGTGATCTCGTGCAGTGGCGTTGTCATAGCAACTGCTGATGGTCATCCCTTATCAATTAAAAGTAAAGTTGTCATGGCAACCTCTTTGGCACTTGGCATTTTCTTATAATTTAAATCATTTTGTTCACCCCGTGGCGTAATGGTGGGTCATATCAAAAATTCTTTCAGACAAAAGTTTTAGGTAATTATTGGAGGAATATTGTCCATTTTGTGCGGTTTTGATATTGTGCCTATTAACAGAGATATGATTAATGTTTCCCGAAAAACCCACTTTTTCCCACCCCTTTGGTCAATGGTTGGTGCTATCAAAAAACTTATTTGACATAAATTTTTGGCACTTATCCGACACATATTATGAACTTTGAAGGGATTCGATATTTCATGTATTAAGAGAGTTATAGCGATATTTCACTTTTTCGAAAAGAGCCCCCCATTTTTACCCCCTTTGACCGATTTTGCCCATTAACGAACTCGACCGAGATTTTATAGGGATACATATTATGTAAAAAATTCAAAGTGATTGGTGCAAAATTACGGCAGTTATCGTGTCCACAAGAAACTGATATATATATATATATATATATATATATATATATATATATATATATATAGATACATATATACATAAATTATATATAAACTTTTGAACTGACGGTGGTTTTGGGGTCTGGGGGATGTGAAACGCGAAGATATGTCGAAATTTTCCGGAAGTCGAAACATGGGACCCATTGCAATAGTTAGCTTTCTAAAGAAATCTACCTAAAAAGGAGCAGATTTTATTTCTGCAGGTAGGATTTCCTCTTTGCTTTACCCCCACTGCTAACTTTACTTGCCAAGTATCAACATTCTCACAAAGAATATTGATCATAACCAGGGGACCTGCGCGAGAAATCTCGCATGTTCATTAACCACCCGCCCTGCTCTAGTGTTATGCTTATTTGTTTAATTTACGCACTTTTTAAACAAATTGTCGATATTTATGAAATCAGAGTGGAATTCCTCACTGCTGCTGGTTGCACAATGGGTTGTGTACAGACTACCCGCCCGGCTCTAGTGTTATGCGGGCTGGACGCGACACAGTTCTGCCAGGGGCTATCGTCTTGTTTATTTGTTTAAAAGCACTTTATAAACAAATATATTTCCGTTGACTTTTCTTGGAATGCAAGATTTTTCCTGTACTATTGAGACGATTTGGAAGATTTTAGCACAAAACGCACCTTCTAACTCCCTCTGGTTCAGGAGCGTGAATTTTTTGTCGGATAAACTTAGCGTAGCCTATTATATAATAGATATTTCAATGTTTGAGTTGAATAGGGTGACCATGGTCCACTTGCCACACACTTCATGTAAGTGTGGTAAAATATTATGTTTCTTTCATGTTCTTATGTTTTGCAAACAGCTTGGAAGTTGTACTGTTGACTGTTTAAGCTATGATAACACGAAGCACATCTGCTATTCACAAATCAATAGGGGATTCTCTGTACAAAAATATGTGTGTGAACAGGAATTATGCATCACCACATGATCTAAAACAACTGGCCCTCTGTACAATAGAAGAAAGATATCCATCTAATCAATGGCTAAAAATATCTACAGATGGCTCACAAGACAAAGAAAATAGAACTGGAGCAGGAATACATTCATCTCTCTTCTCACTCTACTTCCCAGTAGGCCAAAACAAACTTTGATACTGAGATAAGAGCAATTTCACATTCACTCCATCAGTTACTAGGCAGAAACATTGATTATCAAAAGTGTGTTATCGTTACAGATTCAAAAGCAGCCATCCAAGTCGTCTCGTCAAATTATAAGCTTCAAAATAAAGAACTGAAAGAAATTTTTGGTATGATAAAAACCCTTCAAAGACTCCACAAACAGATCTCATTTCAGTGGATCCCTTCTCATATTGGAATAGCAGGTAATGAAGAGGCAGACAGATTAGCAAATGAAGGTACCACACTACAACAACCTGTCAGTCAGACTGATTTTATGTCAGCAAAAAGGATCTTGAAAAATACTATCAAAAACAGGTACCGGTATGAAGAAATGGCAAAGAAAACAGCAGAAACCAAATTATGGAAGGACATTGATGCTAAATGGGATCAATATAAATTAACACCAAGAAGAGAAGCTGTAGCCTTCTTCAGACTTAACACTGGCCATGACTGCCTTGCAGCTCATCTGAAACGAATCAACATCCTGAGATCTGAAGAATGCACTCTTTGTCACGAACCTGGAAGTAAAATGGATAAGGGGCACCTGCTACATTGCAACAAACTTGATGTGACTGCTAGAATGTCAGGAAACCTCACACAACTCTATTGGAATGCAAGAAAGCTGATGGATTGGAATCCGGGCTAGCCATAGGAAACAACAACAACAACAACAACAACAACAACAAGATATATTTACCATACACATATTCATTATATTTTTATAACAGACTGTGTGAGGCCCTGTGCTTGGCTTGTTAAGCTTTTTCCAGAAGAGTCCAGATTTTGATTCCCAATTGAACGTTGGATTTAACTTCTGATGGCTAATTTTTCTAGCTTGTGATGTTTTCATCATGGTGCACAGATCATCAATGGGCATCAGCCTGAAAGATCAACACCAGGATTCTCCAGAGGCCACTTGCCATTATTTTTGTTTTAGACTGTTATGCTTTTAAATGTGCAGTCTCCAAGTTCCTGAGAATTAAGTCCTCTACTATGGGCCCTCAAGTTTGGGCATCAATAGAAAATAAACGAGAGGACAAATCTCAAACTGAATTCATCAGTAGATGGCACAGTGGTTAACTGCTCATCTTTCACCTAGATGACCAGGCTTCAAATCCCAGCGACAGCAGGGTGGAATTTTCACCTGAAAAATCCCCAGCCATGACAAAAATAATCCAGGTTGGCTCTGGTGACCTCAATTAGTTGGGAGAAGTAGCCTATAGGTGAGGTTTCTTCTATGTCAGATGTTACACATCTTATGTGACTACTGTAAAGCTCGTAATTTTTTTAGGAATATTATGTACCGTACTAAATTTCAACCAGATTAGAATTTTACACCACAATCCGTTCCCTTGTGAGTGCCTTTCAACAACGAGTGATACAATTGTTGAAAATGAAAACTATCATATAAGCAGTGAATATAAAGTTGAAATAATGAACAATCATTGAGAAGTAGTAGCATGGGGCATACAAACAACAAACCCGTGCGCCTAACGGAGGGTTAAGAGGAGATATCTTGCAATTTACCGAGGAGTACAAAACAACTCATTTCATGCCTAGTTTCTGCCGACTGGGGCAACTTGACCCTTACGAATTTATGGAATACAGATTATTAAAGAAATGAATAGTGATCTCTTCATTACTGACATATCAACCTTACCCACTAAACTGTTTACTAGTGACAACTGTATTCGGAAATCTTCTTCTTCTTCTTCCTTAGCGTTTGTCCCGCCTAGCTGCAGGATCCGCTATATGGATATGTTGTCGCCATTTGTTTCTGTCTCAGTGAAGGTGTTGTAGCGTATCATCCCACCGTTGCTTTGGTCTTCCCTTAGGTCTCTTGCCGACGACTTGTATATTGTAGCCAGTCTTTGCAATTGTGTCCGCTTCCGCTCGTAGAGCATGCCCGCATCTTGTCACTGATTGGTGCAACCCCAAACCTTTTCCTGATGTTGTTATTGGAAACATGATCCAATTTGGTGACACCCGCTGTCCATCGCAACATCTTGGTCTCCATAACACCTAAGCGACGTTCTGTCACTGTTGTTGTTGGCCAACACTCACATCCACACAATGCGACAGGATGGATGACAATACAATAGATCCTCGACTTTAGGTTGTCCTCCATCCTTCGATCGCAGGTAACTCCAGTTGTCGTTCGCCACTTCATCCAAGCTGCGCTGATTCTCGTATTGACCTCTTCTACAAGACTTCCATCATTAGTGATCATAGAGCCTAGATATTTAAATTTTGTTACACGTGAACGAGTACACGCAGTGCCTAGAGGTCGACACTTAGGGCGGAGACAACCTAACAAGGCGTCACAAGGATGCTGGAGATGTGGATCGTCAAAGTGTCACCCAGATAATTGCTGGCCCAAAAGTGTAAATTGTTTTGCGTGTGGAAAAATAGGTGATACGGCTTGTTATCATAGAGAGCAAATTAAATCAGTTGTCAGTGACGAAGGGCAACAAGAGGAGTGTAGTGAACAATGGCGGTATGCTCCGTATTGTAGGGAATCAGCTGAAGCGATTGTTAGCGGCGACGGACAACGATCGGAACACACTTGTGATAGTACTAAACAGGAGCAATGTGAGGAAAGTATTCTGGACTATGACGTGAGTAGTGATTATGATCAATTAGTCATAAACAGAGTAAATAATGGGGAAGTAATAGAAGAGTCATGTGAGTGGGAATTATCATTTAATGAGGAGAAAGAAGCAAGGGAAATGTGTAGGCTAGTAGATGAGGACATGTGTGTAGTAGAAGAAGGAATAGGATTTAAACAAAACAACACTGAGGATAGTAATAAAAACAGAAATAATCAGGTAATTCGAGATACTGGGAACTATGTGAATGGAGTGGAGGTAAACCTTGTTACACATAATAATGAACCATTGTTAGTGAAAACCAATATTGATGGTGTAAAGGTATTAATGGAAATTGATACGGGCTCAGGATACAGTTTAATTCATGTAAAGCAGTTGCAAGAATTGTTTCCACATTTAAGTATTATCGGATGTGACGCTAAACTTAAAACAGTAGATGGTAGCCCAATTAAAGTGGATGGAACAGTAACAGTTAAGGTTAGTGACAATGTAGGAGATAAACATGAGCTGAAGTTGGTAGTATGTGACACACCTCAGTTGTTTTGGCCTTTGATTGGTAGGGATTGGTTGGAAGAAATACTAGTAAATTGGAGGGATGTAGGAGAAAGCCTGGAAGAAGTCAAAAATAAAATAAATGGGAGAGTTAAGGTGATCAAAGAATCAGTGTATTGTCCTGAAATTAAAGCATTAATTGCCAAGTATCCTGAAGTATTTTCAACTGATCGTACTAAGATAATAAAAGGGTTTAAAACAAAATTAATGCTCAAAGACGATGCTGTCCCAGTACGTTGTAAAGCCTATGATATACCGTATTATGCAAGACAAAAAGTGACAAATCAGTTGAGACAGATGATTGATGATGGTAGAATGGTGCCTGTCAAATTTTCAGAATGGGCATCACCATTATTTCCTGTGCTGAAGCCGGATGGTAGTTACCGACTATGCATAGACTATAAGAGTACTGTCAATGTAAACATCAAAATTGATCATTATCCATTGCCTAACGCAGTAATAACTGAACTGTCAGGGTTACCCATAAATGCTGAAATTGTAGCAGATGTTACTCTTAAGGATCCTGTATTGACAAAGGCTATTGAGTTAACACAGTCGGGTTGGCCACAACAAGTGACAATGCCAGCACTCAAACCGTATTTTGAAATACGCTATAGCCTGTTAGTGGTAGAAGGGTGTCTTCTTTTTGGAGATCGTGTGGTAATCCCCTATAAATTAAGAAGTAAAGTACTGGATACCCTTCATGGTGGACATCCAGGTAGTGTAAGGATGAAAATGAGAGCAAGGAATGTGGTTTACTGGCCAAATTTTGCCAAAGATTTTGACAAGTATATTAAACTGTGTGAACCATGTGCTAGAGTAAATTTTCAGGCGATTTCACCAATACAACATGTTTGACCTTCAACGAACAGTAATTGGACTCGCCTGCACTTAGATTTCTTTTATTTTAATACTGAAGTGTATCTGATATTGTTTGACAGTCATAGTAAATGGCTGGAAATATGGGATGTTGGGGGTACCTCCTCCACAGCTGTAATTGACAGATTGAAAGCATGCTTTGCCACGTTCGGACTTCCTGCTCAAATAGTGACCGACAATGGTTCCCCCTTTGATTCCATCAATTTCTTGTCATTTTGTACAGATAATGACATAATAGCTTCTAAAAGCCCACCTTATCATCCTCAGGCGAATGGCCTTGCAGAAAGGGGAGTGCGAACAGCAAAGACTGATCTTGAGAAAATGCTAATCTCTGAGTCAAAATTGTCAATTAAGCATAAAGTTTATAATTTCCTTTTCCAGTACCGAAATACGCCAAGCACGGTAACTAATATCACTCCAGCAGAAATGATCCTTACCTTTCCGGTACGAACACCTCTCAGCAAGCTGAAACCAGCTGCTAAACAGTCTTATGTGCCAAATGTAATTACATTTCAGATAGGGGAGCAAGTTCGTGTACGTAGGAGAAAGGAAGATATCCCTGAAGTGGGTACAGTGTTAAAAGCTCTGGGGCGAGGTACATACTTGGTAGATTTAAAAGGTAAACAATCCTTATGGCATATAAATCAAATGAATATGTATTATTCTAAGCCAAATACCCAAGTTGGGGAACAAAGGTCTAATCAAGATGTTTCAAACACAGACAAATTAGTTGTGCCCCATAACCAGACAACCATGTTAGCGAAACAGGCAACTCCGCTAGCAATAAACCTAGAAGCTGAAACTGTATCAGAATCATCCAGTCAGGACATGAAATCAACAATTATCGTTCCCCCTGCTGGAACTCAAGTGTGCAGATCTGAGCGCATCAGTCGACCTCCTGTTAGACTGAATTTATAGATTTCTAACGAGTAGATATTGTCATTGAAGGGAGGAAAGAGGAAGCCTTGGAGGCAGGATTTAGACAGCTCCTTAACCCGGTCCATGAGGCAATTATAATTGGCTACATGGATAATTCTTGCCAGGCGCGTCCACGTCGCAGAGGTGGGCAACGGTACTGTGATATACCATGGAACTACAGTACCGGCTAAGTTCTGGTGAGGACCCAGTCCTATGGGGTATAACATAGGCCCCGTGCACAGGGTTACGTGCGAAGACCTCAACGGAATCTGCAGCGGAGAAGATGGACTTCGGAACGGTGGAGATTGCGGAAGAGGCAACCCAGTACTCAGGGAATAGTATGAGTACAGCATCAATCGGCAGCATCTGTTTCCCAGGTTAGGGGCGGCTGCAAGGGCGTCTGTTTCCCATGTTATGGGCGGCCTGTATAATAGCTGGCAGTAGCTTCATAAAATGCCTTTGGGAGTGGCGACCCCATTGTAATAATAGCCTAAAATGGAAATGACACTTCAAATGATTCGGAGAAGGTTAGGGCGTACCCTGCAGGCGACGCGCAGTTCTTTTGATACTGGGGGAACTGTGAGAAATGGGCGACCAGTAACCAAAATGAAAGTGGGAATCATGAATGTCATGACCCTGACAGGCAAGGTGGAGGAGGTGGTAGACTTCATGGAGAGGGAGAATGTTGGATTGATGGGGCAGAGTGAAGTGAAATGGAAAGGTAAAGGAAGGAAGAAATTGAGGAAAGGATATACATTATACTGGAGTGGTGGCCAAGAGGCAAAAAATGGCGTGGGACTGATAACCTTGAAACAACTGGAGGAGTATGTTGAAGTGGTCGAGTGTGTGAGTGACAGAATAATGAAAATTAGAATGAAGATGAAAAATGACGTGATGGACTTCATACAAGTGTATGCACCACAGACTGGAAACAGAGAAGAAGATATTGAAGTATTCCTGGGGGATGTAGAAAGAGTAATTTCAGATGTAGAAGTGGTGATCATGGGAGATATGAACGCACAAGTCGGAAACGAGAGACAAGGAAAGGAAGAAAAGTCATTGGACCATATGGTTATGGCAAAAAGAACCGGGAAGGAGAGAAACTTGTAAACTTTTGTGAAAGGAATGGACTGATAGTGGGTAATTCATGGTTTCGGAAGAAAAACAGCAGGAAAATTACGAGATATGGTTGGGGCGATAGAAGAACAAAATCAGTAATTGACTACTTTCTGGTGGAAAGGACTAATCGCAGAAAGCTGATAGATGTGACAGCTTTACCAGGAGAAGCATTTGATGGGGACCATAGAGCTGTGGTGGCAAAATTTAGATGGGAAAAATTAGAAAACCTAAAGGAGATCAGAGAAAGTAAAATAAAAGTATGGGAATTGAAAGACAAAACTGTACAGGAAGATTTTCAGGAGAGATTGAAGCAACAAATCCCAGTTACTGAAGTGGAAAACATAGAAGAGGAATGGTCCCACTTTAAAAAGGCATTTGTTGGTGGAGCAGAGAGTACTTGTGGTAGGACGTCAACAAGAGTGAAAGAGAAGGAGACACCGTGGTGGAATGAGGAAGTGAGGAAAGCAGTGAAAGAAAAGAAGTCTGCATGGAAAGAATGGAACCGAGATCAAACAGAAGAAAGCAAAAGGAAGTATCACGACAGCAAACGGAGGTGTAAGAAAGTGGTAGGAGAAGAAAAGAAGAAAAGTTGGGAAGAATTTACACGAAGAATGGAAACAGATGTAAGTGGCAGTAAAAGGATGCTGTATGGGCTTCTAAGAAGTAAGAGGAAAGAAGGAGTTAACACAAAGCTGGTGAAAAAGGAAGATGGAGAGTTGTTAACACACCCAGAAGAGATAAAGGGACGATGGAAGGAGTATTTCGATAAGCTATTGAATGTGAGCAATTGTACTGGTGAGATGGAAGTGACACAACCTGACGACTCTATAACAGAAGATGATATAACAATGCTGGAGGTGGAATTAGCAGTACAGAAAATAAAGATGGGAAAAGCAACAGGGGTGGATGAAATCAGTGTAGAAATGATAAAGGCTGTTGGACCTGTTGGTATGCAATGGTTGTATCGACTGCTAAATTGTGTGTGGAAACGGAAATGTGTACCAGAAGACTGGGAGAAAGGGCTAATAATACCAGTGTTTAAGAAGGGGGACAAGGAGGTGTGTGATAACTATAGAGGGATCACCCTCTTATCACAGATATTAAAAATACTGGAAAGAATATTAGAAAGAAGAATGAGAAGAAAGGTGGAAGGAGAGTTGCAAGAGGAACAGTATGGCTTCAGAAGTGGAAGATCCACAGTGGACCCAATCTTTAGCTTGAGGCAGGTGATGGAAAAGAACTGGGAATATGGAGAGGATTTGATCATGACTTTCATAGATCTAGAAAAGGCATATGATAGTGTCTCCAGAGAGAAGGTATGGGAAACCATGGTTAAGAAGAGACTGGGAAGAGAAATGTTGGAAATGGTGCAAGCAATGTACAACAACTGTGTTAGCAGGGTACTGACCCCAGTTGGAAAGACAGATTGGTTTAGGAACAAGACTGGACTAAGACAGGGGAGTGTGCTGTCACCTCTCTTGTTCATAATGGTGATGGATGAAATTGTAAAGGAAACAAAGGAAGCATATGGACATAAAGAAATGAAGTTACTTTTTTTTTTTTTTTTTTTTTTTTTTTAGCGTATGGCTTTTTTAGTGCCGGGAGTGTCCGAGGACATGTTCGGCTCGCCAGTTTTGTAGCTGCTTCGAGACGGACACCCAATGGGTAAGCTACAAGTACCGTTGGGGAGGGAAGGAGGGAAGTTGGAATGTAAGGGCGAGGAGTTGGAAGGTAGCGGCTGTGGCCTATAGTTAGGGACCAACCCCGGCATTTGCCTGGAAGGAAGATGGGAAACCACAGAAGACCATCTTCAAGGTTGCCGGCGGGGCGATTCGAACCTCCTCGCCTCCCGGATGTGAGCGACTGCCATCAGTCATGCCGTAACCACCACGGCTAACTCACCCGGTCATGAAGTTACTGTTATTTGCAGATGATATTGTGGTCTGGGGAAGGAACACCGAAGAAGTGCAAAAACAACTAGATGCACTGAACGAAAATATTCAGAAGTACGGCCTGAAAATCAGTATAGAGAAAAGCAAGACCATGGTGATGACAAGAGGGGAAAGACAAGGAAAGGGCACTGTGAAAATAGGAAGTCAGAGTTTGGAAATTGTGGACACGTTCAAATACCTAGGAAGTGAATTGATGCAAACTGGTAGGTTGGACGTGGAGATTGGCAGGAGGGTACAGCAGAGCAATGCATTCTATCAAAGTGTAAGAAAACTTGTTTGGGATAAGGAAGTACCAAGGAAAAGCAAGGAGGTAATGTATAAAGTGTACTATGTTCCCATATTAACTTATGCAGCTGAGACTTGGACCCTGACAAGCAGGCAGGAGAGTAGAATCCAAGCCAGTGAAATGAAATTCCTAAGAAGTATGATAGGAAAGACAAGGAAAGACAGAGTGAGGAATGAAGATGTTAGGAAGGAAGTTGGGATGGGAAAACTAAATGAGAGAATTGAGAAGAATAAACTACGGTGGTTTGGACATGTAAAGAGGATGGAGGAAAATAGAATACCAAGACAGATGCTGGAGGTGAAGTGCAAGGGTAAGAGAGCAAGAGGAAGACCTAGAACAAGGTGGATTGATTCAGTGAAGAACAGCGTAAGTAAAAGAAATCTGGACTGGGACAAGATCGTGGAAGAAGAATGGTGGAAGGAAAGAGGAAGGTGGAGAAGTACCATAAATACCCCGACCCGGCAGGAGCTGGATAAGGGGAAATGATGATGATGATGATGATATGATATGTGTAAATTGTAAGTGTTATGTATTAACTATTATGTGTGTATATATGATATGTGTAAATTGTAAATGTTGGTACTGCATTTTACGATATGTTATGTTGGCACGACTTAGAAATAAATCAGTTGAGTTACAAATGGAGAAGAATGAAGGAGTCATTACAGTGGCAAGTCTTCCCCATCTACAGTACTTGGATAGTACCTACCGGTATATCTATATCTATTAGTACCTATATCAGAAATCTATAAGGTAATATTGTATTGTGCTTCTTATTACAGCCATCAACCGTAATGGATTGACCATTGACAGATGGGGGTTACCAAAACAGTTAAGTATAAGAGTGTAATAAAATATTAAAGATTCTTGTTACAGAGAGAGAATCCAATAGAGATGGCTGCCCAGTAATCAAGTAACAGTACCGTACATAATACATTCTATAAAAACAATTCAAGCTTTTGATGGATTATTACCTCTTTAATGTCATTTTATTAAAGAAAGCATTCCAGTTGGTCGACATAAATTTTGCCCAATTACATTATTGGAAATATCTGTTCCCGAAGGAAACAGGATGTAAAATTGTCCGATTGAGCTATGTACATTAACAAATTCACAAAGAAATTTGATAAAATGGTCCGGTTAGCTCAAAACAGTTGCCAGCGTTTCGCCCCAGTGTACCAAAGGGCTCTTCAGTTGGTTATGGTACACCTCACCAAGACGCGTGGCGGGAAACAAGTATTTACATGCCCTAACCTAAAAGAAACAAGATATTATTACAAAATAACATGATTTTATGTACAAAATGAGGTACTTGGCACTTGAGTACTGTTTCCCGCCTAATGTAACGTAACGTGTTGTAACGTGTTTTTCGAGGTTTTTTTATGCAACTGGCATAAGTCAGTAGGAAGCCATTCTATATTTATTTACGCGGCAAATTGTTCAGCCAAGAGAATTTTTCATGTTAATTTATTATTATTATTAATTTATTATAATTATTATTAAGGTATTTTCGGAGCATTTTATAAAAATTATTAGCATTCAGATAGGTTTTCTATGTCTTAGAAAACGCTATCAAGCAAATTATTACGAACGACAATATCATAGAAAATTATGTGATTGCGGAATTTTACGGAGTTTTCGTCAGTTAGGGTATATCGAGAGACGTGACTCACTGGGAATTCAAGTACACGCTTAATCTTGTCGGAAAGCATGACGCAATCCTGGGTCGCAGCGTCCAGGAAAGGCGAATAGTTGGAACGGAAATCGACTTCATCATCGCCGCGCCGTGTGTAATGACCCGGAGGAGGGGAAGATCGCGTGGTGGGTCAGCCAATCAGTGAGGACCACGCAAGCTACAAGTCGGATGAAGAGAGGGGATACGGCGGGTGCATATATCGTTCGACGCGCCGTGGAACGAGGACAATCTGTGAAATACTTGACGAGTATGGGTGCGCGTGCGAGTGGCTCCGATGTTCGGTGGAGTTAGCGACTATCTGTGTAGAACTTAACGAGTACGTTTGCACGCGGGAGTCGCTCCGATGTTCCGTGGATTGGAGGACTAACTTTTGTAAAACTTAACCAGTGCGGTTGTACGAGTGTTTGGATCCGATGTACGGACCATAGAATTATCTAATCTACGAGAATCTCATCAAATATCGACGGAGATGTCGACGTCCAGGAGACTGTGGGAAGCTCACAGCATCATCCAGTACGAGGGAAAGGCTTCGGCAATTTCCAGTGGTAAGCGCGAATGACGCAGAAATATGCAATCTCTCATTTCTCTTTGTTTTATATTTCATATTTGAGTAACTTCATAGCTTGGGAATAAGAGTAAAATCAATAATTTATCAGACTCCGTTTTCACGTAATTTTCTATCGGTAATATTAAAATCACAACGCTCCAATTTAAATTTTATACTTATTATTATTATTAATTTTGCTATACTTGTTTTATATAATAAATTCATTTCTTTTACAATGCAATCTTTGCTTTCAGTAGGTAGCATTAGATATAGACCAATTCCTTCTCCTGATACAATTGTTTGTTGGGTTAATGATCAAATCATACCACGATCTGAGTGAATAGAGTCTTGAATGTGTTCTGCCAGAACTAGATGTTGTTAAATACAAATTTAGATTTCAACATTGCGTTGAGGTCTTGGCGCCCATTAAAACAACATAGCTTAGGCAAAGGGTGGGCTAGCAAAACTGCTACAATTGTCGCTACCAACATGGGGCAATAATTAACGTTACAGTGTGTTGACCAACTGGAAAGCATTCTTTAATAGAATTAGGCAACAACCAAAAAAACCTTTTATTACTTCAATCTTTAATGTCAGCAGCAGCAATATCCAAATATTGTTGTTTCCTATGGCTAGCCCGGATTCCAATCCATCAGCTTTCTTGCGTTCCAATAGAGTTGTGTGAGGTTTCCTGAAGTTCTAGCAGTCACATCAAGTTTGTTGCAATGTAGCAGGTGCCCCTTATCCATTTCACTTCCAGGTTCGTGACAAAGTGTGCATTCTTCAGATCTCAAGATGTTGATTCGTTTCAGATGAGCTGCAAGGCAGTCATGGCCAGTGTTAAGTCTGAAGAAGGCTACAGCTTCTCTTCTTGGTGTTAATTTATATTGATCCCATTTAGCATCAATGTCCTTCCATAATTTGGTTTCTGCTGTTTTCTTTGCCATTTCTTCATACCGGTACCTGTTTTTGATAGTATTTTTCAAGATCCTTTTTGCTGACATAAAATCAGTCTGACTGACAGGTTGTTGTAGTGTGGTACCTTTTTTCGCTAATCTGTCTGCCTCTTCATTTCCTGCTATTCCAACATGAGAAGGGATCCACTGACATGAGATCTGTTTGTGGAGTCTTCAAAGGATTTTTATCATACAAAATATTTCTTTCAGTTCTTTATTTTGAGGCTTATAATTAGACGAGATGGCTTGGATGGCAAATACCGTATACCATTTTATTATTCTTCAGAGTTTGACCCACATTTTAGCTGCATGGTCCGCTACATGGATACGATTTCGTCATTTGCTTCTGATTTGGGCCATGTCTGGGTGAAGATTACTTTGCTTTTCAAGTCTCTACACCACGAGTTCTCAACCTTTTAGACACTGCAACCCTCCTTTTAGGCTTAGTATATTGGCGACCCCCCAAGCTTTAACGTTAAAACAATAATTAAACAAGTAGTTCCGTGAAGAACTATACAGCCTATTTTCATATATCCTGCCTCATGTTAATTGTCTCTATCAGCATACAAAATTTCAGTTTAATTGATGTAACAGATTCGTAGATATTGAGAACCGTCTAAATATTTCATATGGTCGCCAGGATGGATTTTTATTTTTGTACTATTACATTAAGATTATTGTGTACGTGTGGTATTCAAACTTCAATCGCATGATTAGAACACAAGAAGTAAAAACGAGATTTTAAAAGTACGCACACCAGCCATCTTGTGATTATGCAAACAATTGAAATACATTACATGCCAGTGGATCAACATTTGTATAAGCATTTAACGTGCATCGTTTCACGGCACTCGCATAGTTAATTCGCGAGAAATGTCCATTTAAATATTTATACTTCGCGTCGCCGCCATGTTGGATTTGTGTTCACCAGGTTACTGAAAGTCCTATAGGTGAACATATGTTCATAGTCTCTATGAACATAAAAAAATTCAGTTTGGTTGCTGTAAAAGATTCATAGATATTGAGAACCGTCTAAATATTTCGGAAGCTCGCCATTTAGGATTGTAATATGTATAGGCCATAGAGTTATGTACCATTCAAGGACAATTATTGCCTAGCTTCATTATTCAAACTTTCACTTCGATCGCATGATTACGACACAAGAATAAAAACTTAATTTTAAAATTTCGCACAGCCGCCATCTTGAGGTTATGTAAACAATTGAATTAAATTAGATGGCAGTGCATTAAAATATGCAAAATCATTTACTGTACCACATTTCACTGCGCTCAGAGAGTTAAATCACGAGAAAAGTCTATTAAAATATTTCAAATTCGCTTGGTCGCCATGTTCGTTTTGTACTTTCCAGGTTTATGAAATATACATAGGTAAACTTGTATCAGTACCCTTTATCACCGTACAAAATTGCATGATGATATCTGTAATAGTTTCGGAGATATAGAATGTCAGTGAAATATTTCGCACAGCCGCCATTTTGAGGTTATCTAAATAATTGAACTAAATTAGACTCCAGTGCATTACAATGTGTAGAAAAATTTGCTGTACCAAGTTTCATTACGTTTGGATAGTTAAATCGCGAGAAATGTCTATTTAAATGTCTCAATTTCGCTTGACTGCCATGTTGGTTTTGTAGTCACCAGGTTTTTGAAAGTCTCATAGGTGAACTTCTAGTACTGCCCTTTATCACCGTACACAATTTCAGGGCGATATCGGTAATAGTTTCGGAGATATTGAATGCTAGTGAAATATTTCGCACAGCCGCCATGTTGGATTGGTGAGATGTAACAAAATTTGAAGGGCACGGTTGAGGTCGCCGGAAATAGTGCTATGAACTTACCGAGTTTCATTGAAATTGCTCCAGCCGTTTAGATTTTATTAGGGGACACACACACACACACCTCACATACACACACACACGCACACACACACGGACAAAAGGTGATCTCATAAGCCTACTTTTTCAAAATTGAAAATAGGCTAAAAATGATAATAATTGTTAAGTTTTATTCATAAAAAAAACTTGTAACTAATATTAATAAACATTAATTAATTAATCGTAACTCAATTTTGTAAAGGTGACTTAATGCCTTTCAGCTCCGTGGTCAGTTTAGTGCTGCATAAAGCCATCCAGAATGAATATTTCACATTGTATTTTATTTTAAAATGGATTTGTAACATAAAAACCACCTAAACCCTGTACAAATGTAATTTACAATAGCACTGTAACACGCGGGAATCTTGCAGTGTGGCCAACATTAAGTACGGAATACGGCGCTGAAAGGCAGCAAGTCATTGACTTAATGCTTTTCTCCTGTTTTTTTTTCTTTTTTTTTTTTTTTTAGCGTATGGCTTTTAGTGCCGGGAGTGTCCGAGGACATGTTCGGCTCGCCAGTTTTTTGTAGCTGCTTCGAGACGGACACCCAATGGGTGAGCTACAAGTACCGTTGGGGAGGAAAGTTGGAAGGGAGGGTCGAGGAGTTGGAAGGTAGCGGCTGTGGCCTATAGTTAGGGACCAACCCCGGCATTTGCCTGGAAGGAAGATGGGAAACCACAGAAGACCATCTTCAAGGTTGCCGGCGGGGGGATTCGAACCTCCTCGCCTCCCGGATGTGAGCGACTGCCAACAGTCATGCCGCAACGACCTCGGCTAACTCACCCGGTTTTTCTCCTGTGATCGCAATACATGTAACAGTGGTTTCTGGCTTCAACAGAAGGCTGACATAATTCTTTCCTATGTCGTTCCAAGGCCCTTGGGTCAATCCTTCAGAATACCGTACTAATTCTTAAAAAAATGACCATTTTCAGCCTATTTTCATTTTATGAAAAAAATAGGCTTATGAGATCATCTTTTGTCCGTGTGTCTGTGTGTGTGATTTGTGTGTATGTCCCCCCTAATAACTTCTAAATGGCTAGAGCGATTTCAATGAAACTTGGTAAGATCATAGCACCATTCTGGCCGACTCAGACCGTGCCCTTCAAATTTGATTGTCTCTCACCAATCCAACATGGGGGCTGTGTGAAATACTTCACCAGCATTCAGTATCTCCGAAACTATTACCGATATCACCCTGAAATTTTGTACGGTGATGAAGGGCACTACTAAAAGTTCACCTATAAGATTTTCAAAAACCTGGTAACTACAAAACCAACATGGCGGCCAAGCAAAGTTGAGACTTTTAAATAGACTATTCTCGCGATTTAACCATCCAAACGTAATGAATCTTGGTACAGCAAATGTTTATACAAATTTTAATGCACTGGCGTCTAATTTAGTTCAATTCAGGGGCGCCGAATCCATGGTCGAGGTCTAGCGACTGCTAGACCTGACGAGGGGGTGGGTCTCCCGGTCCCCTTGGGGGGTGGGTTCCGTTGGGGGGTTACGGATAGAGGAGGAAAGGGAAGGAGAAGGAAAAGAGGAAAGGAAAGAAGGGAGAGAGAAGAGAAGGGGAGAACTGTGCGAAATAAGCTGTAAAAACGTAATTATTGGGGTAGGGGTCCGGTTTAACAAGGGGGGGGGGGGGGTCCCACAGAACGAGAGGGGTGGGTGTCTGCTAGACCTGAAAAAAAAAAAAAAGATTCGGCGCCACTGGTTCAATTGTTTACATAACTTCAAAATGGCGGCTGTGCGAAGTATTCCACTGGCATTCAATATCTCCGGAACGATTACAGATATCACCTAGAAATTTTGTACGGTGATAAAGGGAACTTCTACAAGTGTAGGCTATCTATGTAACTTTCAAAAACCTGTACATTACAAAACGAACATGGCGCCAAGCGAAGATGGAAAATTTTAATATTTTTCTCGTGATTTAACCATCTGAGCGCAGTGAAATGTGGTACAGTAAGTGATGATACATATTGTAATGCACTGGCATCTAATTTAGTCCAATTGTTTACATAACCTTAAGATGGGGGCTGTGCGAAATTTTTTAATCAAGTTTTTATTTCTTGTGTCTTAATCATGTGATCAAAGTGAAAGTTTGAATAATGAAGCTACGCAATAATTTTCCTTTAATGGTACATAACTCTATGGCCTACAGTATACATATAACAATCCAAAATGGCGAGCATCCAAAATATTTAGACGGTTCTCAATAACTACGAATCTTTTACAGCAATCAAACTGATTTTTTTAATGTTCATAGAGGCTATGAACACAAGTTCACCTATAGGACTTTCAGTAACCTGGTGAGCACAAATCCAACATGGCGGGGACGCGAAGTATAAATATTTAAATGGACGTCTCTCTCGATTTAACCATCCGACTGCAGTGAAACTTTGTACTTTAAATGCTTATACAAATGTTAATCCACTGGCATCTAATTTATTTCAGTTGTTTTTATAACCACAAGATGGCAGCTGTGCGAAATTTTAAAATCTCGTTTTTACTTTTTGTGACCTAATCATGCAATTGAAGTCTGAATACCACACATACACAATAATCTTCATGTAATAGTACATAAATAAAAATCCAACCTAGCGACCATCTGAAATATTTAGACTGTTCTCAATATCTACGAATCTATCACAACAATCAAACTGAAATTTTGTATGTTGATAGAGGCAATTAACATGAGTAGGATATATGAAAATAGGCTGTTTAGTTCTTCACTGAACTACTTGTTGACTTAATGCTTTTCAGCTCCGACCGATTCAATTCAAAAACTGGTTAATTCCATACAAGCTCAAGTTTTTCATTAATAGAATAAAAAAAACATAAAAGTCTAATACAATGCGAGTGTATTCTTCTTTTAATAAAAAACTGCAGCAATAACTCATTTGTTTTACTTTTTCTCCATATCTTGCGACCCCTCAAGACATTTCCTGCAGCCTTCCTGGGCATCGCAACCCCCTGCTCTATACTATACAATCAGTCCAGCATTGCTTCGACATCGATTAGAAGATTGCACCCAGTTATTGCAATTGTATCTTCTCCCGCTTCCCCCAGGGGCTCACATCTAGTGGGACGTGGGTTGGCAACCATGGGACCCCAGCTAGGTCCGGCACGGCTTCCACTTACTTGTGCCGGGCTCCTCTCTGTCTTCTTTCCTGTCGACCTCCCATGGTCAACTCTTGTTCTTTTCCGACCCTGACGGTATTAAGGTATCCGAGGCCTAGGGAGTCTTTCACTTTCCCGCCTTAATTGGCCCTTGTCTCATCTTTCCTGATCCCTCCTTCTTCGAGGGGTCAGACCTCTTGTTTTCTTTTCATTATATATCCTTTTCTCTTTAAGTTTTCCGCACTGTTTTTGTTAATTGGCTCCCCGTGTAAATACATTTCCTTTAGCGTTTTTTTCTTTTCTTTTGGGCCTCTACACTCCCTTTTGTAGGTATTTTCCATTGTATGTTGCATTTTGTAGGTTTTTTCGATCTAAATTGCATTTTGCTAGTGTTTTCAACCTTAATTGCATTTTGTAAGGATTGACAATCTAAATTGCTTTTTAGTAAGTCTTTCAATATAGGGGGCGGAACTTTTGTGAGTATTTTGAATTTCAATTGCATTTTCAACCTAAACTGCTTTTTGCAAGTATTTTCAATCTAAATTGCATTTTGTAGGGTGCGCATTTTGCAAGTACTTTGATTCTCAATTGCATTTGTGGGTATTTTCAATCTAAATTACATTTTGTAAGTATTTTCAATCTAAATTACATTTTGTAAGTATTGTCCATCCAAATGAGTAGTTTGAATCTACCATACATTTTGTAAGCCTTTTCAATTTCAATTGCATTTTGTATTTTGAATTTCAATTGCACTTTGTGAGTATTTTGAATCTTAACCCGGCCTTTTTCAATCTAAATTGCGTTGTGTATTTTCAATTTCACTAGCATTTTGTAAGTATTTTGAACCTCAATTGCATTTTGTACGTATTTTCACTCTCATTTGCATTTTGTAAGTCTTTTGAATTTCACTTGCATTTTGTAAGTATTTCGACTGTGCATTGCATTTTGTATGTATTTTGAACTTAACCTTTTTTGTGCGTATTTTTCGATCTATTCCTTTTGTGAGTATTTTCGTTCTAAATTCCCTTTTGTAAGTGTTACCGCTCTCCATTTTGTGAGTAGTTTCAATCTGAGTTCCTTTTTGTAAGTATTTTCCTTCTCACTTAATTTTCGTTCTGCTTTCCACTTCATGGACATTTTCGCTATCACCCAGACCATTAGGGGCCGATAACCTAGATGTTAGGCCCCTTAATACAACAATTATCATCATCATCATCATCATCTTCTCCCGCTCACAGCACAAGTCCGAACCAACGCAGGCGGCACTCGCTCATCTTGTCATGGATAGGCACGACACCAAACTGTTTCCTGATATTAACAATTTAGCGACCCCTGCTGTCCACTTCAACAGTTTGGTCTCCATAATGCCTAAGCAACGCTCCTTTGTGGTTGTTGTTGGCCAACACTCAACATTCTAGAATGCGACAAGACTGATGACAGTGCGATAGATTTTAGACTTAAGGTGATCTTTCATTCCTATGATCGTAGGTGACACCAGTAGTTGTACGTCACTTTATCTAGGCTGCATTGATTCTTTCATTGACCTCTTCAACACGATGCCCATCATTAGTGATGGTAGAGCCAAGATGTTTAAATTTCATCACCAGTGGCAAGTCTTCCCCATTTACTAGGATGGTTCATTGCTTCTTGATTATTGAATGACATGTACTCCGTTTCCCTTTTTTTTTCTTTCAGGTGGAGTCCATAGTGCAAGTCTATTATTCCAGGTTTGGGTCTAGAGCTGAAAATCTTGTTCGGTTTCAGGGGCCAACATGACGTCATCAGCATAGAGGAGGGTCCATGGTAGTGACCTTTGCAGATCTGATGAATTGAGGACTTGAAATAAGATGCCACCTTGCTTGGAACGAATGTGGAAATTTGGTTGGTTAGTTCCTCAGTTTAGGGGCTGCGACAATGCGGTCATGTAGCCCCGTGTACTTTGGGTGTGTGTAGAATCTGTCTGATAACCGGTGTTAATTCTAATGGCTGTATTAGTGTGTTATCTGTTTATAATTCAATTCAGACATTCGATTTTCAAGTAATTCCAACTTTTGCTATTAAACGTCACCGTCAACGACCAACTAGTTCTGAACTTTGTTACTAGATGCCACCGCAGTAGGCTCCTGGCAACGGACGTTGGAACCTAAGAGCGTTAATAAATACAACCTATAATTTAGATTCACACAAGTGTAATTAGGTTCTTTTCATTCCATAAATCTATGACATGGGACCGCCGGCTGTACTTCCCCTCCAAAGGAAGGCATACTGAGGGATTTTTAACGCTCTTAAAACATCCGACGACTTTGGCCGGGTTTGAACCTGAGACCTTGGGCATAGAAGCTCAGCATGCCAGATCTGATGTTACAGTGTTCATCACTAGAGTGAACAGGAGCGGTGACAAAGTAGAATCTTGATGGACACCTACAGGAATGCGAGATGGACTTACTGGTTCTTCTCACCGTGTTTCTCTACTAATAAGAGTCATACAGCATGAGAGCTTGATTTCTTGTAAGCTCAATGACCTCCCTAATTCTCTTATCCAAAACATGCTCAAAAGCCTTCACAGTGTGGCACAGAAGCCGAATTGGGTCATAATTAATTAATAAATAATGAATAATAATAATAATAATAATAATAATTGGTCAAATAAAGAGGGTAAGGAAGTTCAAATATTTGGGGGAAATTATTCAATAAAATGGGCTGGAAAAATCTGCTGTAGAAGAAAGAATACGAAAGATGGAAAGAGCGTATGGCATAACTAGCAAAATGTGTTTGTCTAAAGATCTTAAAATACAGCACTACAATACCGTAGCCAAACCGGAAGGCCTGTATGCGAGTGAATGTCTCGTACTGAACTACAAATTGGATAAATTAGAAGTAGTTGAAAGAAGAAATAAACGCAAAATACTCGGTCCTTTAAAATCTGCAGAATTCTGGAAATTAAGAAGTAAGGATGAAATATATCGAAATATAGAAAACATATCAGAAACAATATGGAAGAGGAGATTGCTATTTTTTGGACATTTGTACAGGATGGATGACAGTAGGTTAACCAAGCAGATCTTCACATTCCTGTGGAACAAGAAGTCAACAACAACCTGGGTACTGGAAGTAAAAAAGGATTAGGAAAGAAACAATATCAGAGAAGAAGATACACCACAGAGAGATATTTTTAGGCAAAAAGTGCTAAAAATAGAAGGATTCCAAGGGAGGAAGGGAAAGAAAGCTGGCTCGAAATGGTCCGAGGAAACACAGTGAGATGATGAGGGAATACTGGAGGAAGAAGGAACAGCAAAGGACAAAGCATTGAAATTGGCTCGTGGTCCCTAGATGACCGAAACGATAATTATAATAATAATAATAATAATAATCACAAGTGACCTCCGAGGAGGCCTGGTGCAGGTTTCTTGAGTTTATACCAGTAGATGACCAGCATTATGTGATGAGGATGAAATGATGAATAAATCACAAATACCCAGTCCCTGAGTTACGAATAAACATCGTGATGGCTTGGCCAGGAATCAAACCCAGGAGCTTTTGGACCAAAGCCAGCATGTTTTAACCACCTAGCCATGGCATCAGACACAGTAGAATATAATTGTTGATTATTGATTATACGGTCATCTCAAAAGATACACTATAGTGAAGAGTAGTACGCCTCATGGTTTGGTGGTTAGCAAGATTGGCCCCCTGTCCAGAGGCTCTACCAAGAAATTAACTTCTGATTTGAGATATTGGAACATGCAAGTCACCCAAGTGGTGCTGGTATTGAGGATTTACATCAGGCCAATGGGCTCAATAGGTTTCCTTTTATTTTATGTGATGAGTAAGTAATTTCTTGTTACAATATCTTTGGTTATTTTAACAGCTACAAATGAGTAATACAAACACTACATAATGACTAGTTTCTATAGGAAGCACAGGTTTTCTCCTCCTGAAATAATACACAAATACTCGAAGTTGATCCTGGGATTTACAGATCTTCTCTGTGAAGATAATAACACCAGTACCACACCACATTCTCAGCATGGATATGAGCAGTGGCGGCCGGCAATAAGGTTGCAGTGTTGCTCAACGACCAGATTTCTTTAAGAAAAACAATTAATACCGTAATAATATTTTAGTAATAACAGGTGTACGTTTCCTTTTATATGTATAGGAAGGAATTCACAATTTTGTTCTTTAATGATTCAAGAAATCTTATAGTAAGTTACTGTGAACTGTCTGAGAAAGCGAAGCGCGCCAACTGTCTAGGAGCACTCGTCCGTGTGGTCGTTGCCAGCCCCAAGCACTGACCAGATCTCAATAGTGAAGGGTATGGCAGAGATGCTAGACTGAGTACGCTCTATCCCAACAGTTAACTCGGCTGGTCGTTGCCCGCTGATTGCAACAAGGGAGCCGAGGCACGGACAGAAACATCCGAGATGCTTCGTCAACTGCCGATACTACGTCTTGCAATGTGATTTGCGCGTACTTATGACACTCCCGCCCTAAAATATAACTTATGTTGATTTATTCTCGTGAAGTATGTAGACTAACTTATCATCCATTTAATCTGATGGCAATGTTACGGCATGACAGCTGGCAGTTGCTCACTTCCGGGAGGCGAGGAGGTTCGAATCCCCCCGCCGGCAACCTTGAAGATGGTCTTCTGTGGTTTCCCATCTTCCAGATTAACCGGAAGGTTTTCCATTTTGTAAGGTCCGTATTGACGTGTAAAAATTAACTTATAATGGGGTACGGGGTCTCCGCCCAATCAATCAAGAAAAGTATTGATTGGGCGGAGACCCCTTACCCCATTAAGCCACGTACCCACTAGGGGACAAATGTCCCTCAACATGACGCGCAACATAGAGTCGCGCAACGTTGCGCACTGTTCCCTGACGTTGCATGCAACATGGTGCGGCATTTGTGCATGACGCGGGACATGTTGCCTGAGCTCAATCGGCAAGCGAGCGCACAGGGTCGCGCAACATTCTGGCGTCAGTTCTTGGTGAGTGTAGACTGAAAGATAAGTGCCGCTCAACTTGTCAGCAGTGTGAGGAAACAAGACAGTACTGAAACTTATTGAACTGCACCAAAATCATGAATTGTTATTAGACACTTCACACCGAGATTAAATAAGAAGATTAAGAAACAATACGCGTGGGAGGATATAGCCAATGTACTGAAATTGTCAAGAAAAAGATTTAGATGCCAAAGTCCACGCACCCCGCTCACAGTTTAAACGTGGAAAAAGGAAAACAAATACCTGTACGAAAATCACTGGTAGTGCTCGGGATGGTGTGAAATCTGGTTTATGGTTTGCCTATGATTCCATCAAGTTTTTACTGAGACGAGCGACTACTTCAGGCAGCATAGGCAGATTGGAGACACAAGTCACATTTAAGTTTAATTAAGATTTTTTTTTTTTTTTTAGCTAATAGCTTTTAGTGCCGGGAGTGTCCGAGGACATGTTCGGCTCGCCAGTTTTGTAGCTGCTTCGAGACGGACATCCAATGGGTGAGCTACAAGTACCGTTGGGGAGGAAAGTTGGAATGGAAGGTCGAGGAGTTGGAAGGTAGCGGCTGTGGCCTATAGTTAGGGACCAACCCCGGCATTTGCCTGGAAGGAAGATGGGAAACAACAGAAGACCATCTTTAAGGTTGCCGGCGGGGGGATTCGAACCTCCTCGCCTCCCGGATGTGAGCGACTGCCAGCAGTCATGCCGTAACGACCACGGCTAACTCACCCGGTGATATTTTTATTATAGTGCCTACATATGGGCAAATATGTATATCTGCCAATGAACACCTCCTTGTGCACTCTCAGGGGCCGATAACCTAGATGTTAGGCCCCTTTAAACAACAATTATTATCATCATCATCATCATCCTTGTGCACTCATGAAATACTCAGCGAACTGGTGTCTTATTGCCATAACAGTTTGAGTGGGTGGTCTTCCTAACGCTTCCAAATTCAACATAATACCAGGTCCAATTTCTCAGCGGATACCGAGATATGGTTTCATCATGTCTTCGGTCAGTGCAAACGCGCCTTCTCCCATCAGTACAAGGGGCATGTTCGGTCCATTGTTGGCCAATTGAGCCGGTTTTTAGCCATAGCTTTATAGAATGAAGACTCTTGAAACACTCCACTATCAAATGAATTTCCTTTGGCACCACAAATAGCATATATAAAATTATTTTCAGCATCTTCAATAGCCAAGAGAACGATGCTAAATTGCTCCTCATAGCTGTAAAAATCACTGCCGGAATTCGGAGGTGCCTGAATCAAAACGTGCTTCCCGTATACATCTCCTATAGAATGCGGGAACTTACATAATATTTCGTAATTATTTACGTAATTATTTCGTATTCTTTTCGGATACAATGCCAGGACAACAATGACGAATTCCCTGATTCACCCAACACAGGGCGTACTTACGAAACCGTCCCATCTCAATGCAATCATGCACCCGGGAAGACGCCTACAACGTCCAAACATTCTAAGAAGAGAAAGACACCACATGAACAGAGACTGGAAGACACCTTCGAAGTAATGCTCAAAGTAACCCATGACGAATTTGCGGCCTATGGCAATATGTGGTTTCAGAGTTACCCGAGATGCAAGATGAACACTCTGCACTCGTGGCAAAATATTATATCAAAAATATATATTGATATGCGCATGAGGAAATACCGCCGAGACTACAGTACGGCATCATCAAGTCTGACAGATAGTACGGAGTACGGAGAGTATGAGAGGCCCAACAGCATTCCGTAATATCGTGCCTTGGCTATAGAACGCCTGATCATTTGTAATAAAGTTTCAAAATCAGTTGTTGTCATTCTATTAAAGTTACAATTGATCCGTCAGATATTCGAAGATCACTTAACATTTACTCTGCTTTGTCTTTGTAGTAAGTAGTTCCGCACCCACCACCTTCTCTTTCTCTTTTTCTTACATTTTGATTCACTGAGAATAATGTACGCAGCGCTATCAAGACAACCTCCTCGCTCGGGCGACATCTCTGCAACAACTGGCTAGTGTGTACAAGCGACATGACCCGCGGCATTGTTCCAAGATGTTCCGTGCAGCATGGCCCGGAACTTGTTCCGCGACATGTTCCGCAACTTGTCCCCTAGTGGGTACGTGGCTTTATAAGTGAATTTCCCATCTTCCTTCCAGGCAAATGCCAAGGTTGGTCCCTGTCTATAGGCCACAGCCGCTACCTTCCAACTCCTCGACCTTACATTCCAACTTTCCTCCCCAACGGTACTCTTGTAGCTCACCCATTGGGTGTCCGTCTCGCAACAGCTACAAAACTGGCGATGTGCCGGCCGCCACTGGATATGAGTATCTGTTGAGATGGATGTGGTTGGTACACCACATTCTCAGCATTGATATGAGTATCTGTAGAGATGGATGTGGTTCGTACACCACATTCTCAGCATTGATATGAGTATCTGTAGAGATGGGAGTGATTGGTACACCACATTCTCAGCATTGATATGAGTATCTGTGGAGATGGATGTGGTCAGTACCACAGCACATTCTCTGAGTCAACGTGAGCATCCAGCCACTGCTCGATGACTGGTAAGTTCTCATTGCTCCACTCTGCCTCCTCTTTGATGGTGCGCAACGCTTCCTCCATAATGGGCTCTGCAGTACCGAACTGTCCCATTCTTGACACATATAGCTCCGACACCTAAAAAGGACAATCAAATCAGTCAATTTATTTTTTAAATCTTTTAATGTGGCACTATAATACAGTGATAAAAACAGAATGCCTATATGCTTGTGTAACATTTCATATGGGGGTGGGGAGGATATAGGGGTCGCTTGGTGTTTGGCACACAAGAAAAGTACTAACAGTTAATCACTTCTTAGGAAAATACTCTATCAATATTTTAATTTCTTCAATGAATCATCTTGCATTTCTTACTCATCTTGCTATCCATGTTCTTGCTTTTCAATCCTTTCATTCAAACTGTCCTCTACAGTTTACTTTCCTTTCAACATCAGATCCAACTCTTCTTTTCATCTCAAAATAACATAACATAATCTTACTAAAGAACTTCAATAGCCAAAGCCCCCTGCCACCTATTGTTGGTTCACTACAAAGAATCTAGTAGGCTCAATGCACTAGACTCCATGCAGTGCTCCAGCAATAGGCAGCCATTTTATACCCAAATGTACAGTCACAATTTCGCCCTCATGTGATTTTCATGAGCGTAGCAAGTGAAAATCACACATATAAAACATCATCATCATCATCATCATCATCATCATCTTGAGCAGTTTCCAACCGCTGGTCGGGTCTGCTTGGAACATAAGCCTCTCCATCGTTTCCTGTCCATCCACCATCTCTCGTCATTTACTGTGTCCCAGCACACTCCTCTTTCCTCCACACTCTTCTTAACTCCTTTTGTCCATCTGTCCCTTGGTCTTCCCCTCGGCCTCCTTCCCGTCATTTCCATTCCAAACATCTTCTTCTGTATCCTCTCCTCTTCCATCCTCCTCACATGTCCATACCATTGTAGCCTAGATCGCTCTATTCTATTTTGCAATGGTTCCTCTCTTACCATCTCCCTGACTCTCTCATTCCTTACTCTGTCCATTCTTGTCACTCCTACCCTACTCCTCTGGAACTTCATCTCCACTGCTCGTATTTTATTCTTGTCCCTTTCCTTCATCACCCATGTTTCTGAACCATATGTCAAAATTGGCACAAAGTAGGTCTTGTAGATGATTCCTTTACATTTTTGTGGTACATCTTTATTCCATATCATCCCCCTAACACTCTTGAAAAATCCATCTGCGCACCTTCCCCTCTCATTTATTTCCATCCTATTGCCTCCCTTTTCTTCAATTATGCTTCCCAAGTACTTGAAGCATTCTACTTTCTGCAACTGCTGTCCCCCAAGTGTTATGCCCATATCCAGTCTGTTCTTCTTCCTCGTTGTGATGACCACTTCACTCTTTTGTGCTGAGAACTTCATCCCATATGATAACACTACCTTCTCCCACTCATCTAATTGCTCTTGTACTTTTTCCTCATCCTCTCCCCATACCAGAAGGTCATCAGCAAACAACATTGCCTTCATTTTCCTTTCCCCAATGCTATTTACCACTTTTCGTATGATTTCATCCATGTAATACATCAAATAAGCTTAAAAATCCTGTGCTTATCAACAATCTTAGATATAGTATCAACTTTACTAATAGGCCTATGCCCTTATTCATCAATTTGTGTTACCTTCAGAATTTTCTTCCTGGTGTGTAAACACACATATTACTGTACAATTCCTCTGTACGAGCCTATGGCTCTTTGGAATTAATTGAATAAATATCATATCTCGGACCACTATAAATAACAGGGGTGAGAGGGCACTTCCCTGTTTCAGACCACTCTCCAGTTGAAACCATTCCGTTCTCTCTCTTCCCACCTTTACACAGCTTTTGCTTCCCTCGTACATTGCTTTCACTCTTGCCACTGTCTCCTTGTTCACTGCTTTTGCTCTCATTGCTTCCCACACCTTGTTTCTATTAATACTATCATATGCTTTCTCAATATCCAAGAAGGTCATCACCAGATCTTTCCCATATTCATAATGGTGTTCTTGTAGCTGTCTTACTGCAAAGATGAGGTCAACTGTTGACCTTCCTGGCCTGAATCCATACTGTTCTTCCCTCAGCCCATCTTCAACTTCTGTCCGAATTCTTCTCTCCAGTACCTTCTCAAATATTTTGGCGCAGTGGCACATGAGTGTAATTCCCCTGTAGTTCTTGCATTCCTTCCTACTTCCCTTTTTAAATGAAAATGAAAATCCACAGCCTGCTTCCAGTCTCCGACCGGGTCAGGAATGGAATGAATGAAGCCCCCATCTAGCGGCGAGGATATGAACTGTGCCGGCTGCCGAAGCCTGTCGCACTCCTCTGGGGCAATGATTAAATGAATGACAGATGAAATGAAATGATAGTGGAGAGTGTTGCTGGAATGAAATTTTGACAGGGAAAACCGGAGTACCCGGAGAAAAACCTGTCTGCCTCCGTTCTGTCCAGCACAGATCTCACATGGAGTGACCGGGATTTGAACCACGGACCCAGCGGTGAGAGGCCAGCGTGCTGCCGCCTAAGCCACGGAGGCTTCCCTTTTTAAATATGGGTATTATTATCCCTCTTTTCCAGTCCTCTGGTATTTTCTTCTCCCTCCATATCACTTTCATTACTCGAAAGAGCCACTGTGTTCCTATCACCCCTGCTGCTCTCACCATCTCCACACTCACTTCGTCTATTCCCGGTGCCTTTCCCCCTTTCATCTTCTTTAATGCTTCCTCCACTTCTTTCCATGTCAATTCCTTCTCTGAAATGTCTTGGTCACTGTCTGTTTCTTCCTCCACAATGTCCACTATGCTGGTTTTAGTTGGATTTAGGAGTTCCTTGAAGTATTCTCTCCAGATAACCTTTACTTCTTCCATATTTTCGACCTCCTTTCCATTCCTGTCCACCATTCTGACATTTTCCCCTGTATCTCTTCTCTTTGCCTTTATCATTCCATACAACACTTTCTTACTGCCATCACAGTCCTCCTCCATCATTTCTGTCCATTTCTCCAGCCATTTCTTTTTCTCTTCCTTCACTACTTCTCCTGCTTCTTTCTTCCGCTCTTGGTATTCTTCTCTTGTTATCATACATAAATAATTGAAAAATACACATCTAACATACACTGACTAAAACTACCAGTAATCACTATGTTCACATTTGCACACACAAAGTAAAACAAGCTGTAGACTAAAACCTGTCCTTCTGATAAAACTCATAGCATTAAGTATTCCAAAATCATAGTGAGTCTTCTAATAAATCATCTTTATACACTTTTCTCCAAAACTTCAGTACCGCCTACTCCTCTTAGAAGAGAATCGGCCTTTGCTGCCGCCGGAGTTTCAGTAACTATTATTTCAATCATTTCTATAAGTTCTCCTCCTCCTCGAAGAGAACCTTTCACCTTCTTCCGCTTCCTTCTTCTCTGCTCTGTCTTGTAATTCTGCCTCCTTCCCTTCTTCTTTCTCTTCTACCTCTTCCCTTCCTTTATCTGCTTCCTTTGCTTCTTCACCTTCTTCCATGTCACCTGCTTTCTTTCCTTCTTCCTTTTCTTCTGTTTCTTCATCTTCTTCTCCTCTCCCTTCTTTTTCTTCTTCGGCTTCCCTTCCTGCTTCTCTCTCCTTCCCTTCCTCATTTTCCTCCTCTTCCTCCTTATCTGCCATATCTTGCTCTTCTTATCTTTTCTTTCCTCTTTCCCTTTATCTCTTTTATCTTCTTTTCCATTTTCTTCTTCTGATCCTTCACGCTCTCATCTACATCTGCCTGACATCTCGACCTCTTCCGACTCCTTTTCTTTGCCTTCCATCTCGTCCTTTTCTTCCTCCACCTTGTTCTCCTGCCCGTCCTCCTCCTCCACCACTTCTTCACCTAATCTTCTTCCTGTATGTTGTCTTCCTCCTCCTCTATCTTGTCCTCCACCCTTTCCTTCACCTTGTCCTCTATCTCATCCTCCTCCTTGTCTTCAGTCTTATCCTCCTCCTCCATTTGACCTTGTCCTCCTTCACCCTGTTCTCCCTCTTGTCCATCTCTTTCTTCTTCTTCTTCTTCCTCCTCTTCATTACCACCATCCTGATGTCCCCACCCCTCTGATGATTTTCCTGCTTCTTATGCTCAAGTGATTCTCTTATTGAGTCAACCTTCTCATTCTCCAAGTCTACTTTCTCATTTACAGCCACTTTCATAGATTCTACCATCTCACTCACAAACTCTACCAGATATTCTAACTTCTCAGTGACAGATACTTCCAGAGATTCTAACTTCTCAGTGACAGATACTTCCAGAGGTTCTACCTCCTCACACATCTTTTCACTCATCTTAGTCATGCTGGACTCTACCTTCTCATCCACAAACTCTTTCACCGATTCTACCTGCTTGCTCAACTGTTCACTCATCTTAGTCATCTTCTCCATCAGCCTTTGGAACAAACTGAGGTTAAATTCCCCCCCCCCATTCCTTTTACTACCGGTAATATTATCCTTGACATTGTATTACTCAGACCTCTCTAATCTTTCTCTTTCCCTCTACAAAAGTTTTTAATTTCAAAGAAGTCTACACCGTCACTTTGGACGTTGCCAATTTCTTAACCTTCTAGACACTGTTTAAATTTTCAACCTCAATTATTTTCCCACTCTTTCTTCTTTAACCTCCCCATCACTCTCACTTTCTTCTTCCGACGACTCAGAATCACCCTTCGTCTTCTAATATAACATCAAATTTAACCACACTTTTCTTAACTTCATTGCACTGTACTTACACTCTACTGATCATATCTCTTTGTAATTACTATATTTCTTACTTTTCTCGTTCGATTCCCCATGTTGTAGTGCCATTTGTAACGTTTCATATGGGGGTGGGGAGGATATAGGGGTCGCTTGGTGTTTGGCACACAAGAAAAGTACTAACAGACAATCACTTCTTAGGAAAATACTCTATCAATATTTTAATTTCTTCAATGAATCATCTTGCATTTCATACTCATCTTGCTATACAAGTTCTTGCTTTTCAATCCTTTCATTCAAACTGTCCACTACAGTTCACTTTCCTTTCAACATCAGATCCAACTCTTCTTTTCATCTCAAAATAACATAACATAATCTTACTAAAGAACTTCAATAGCCAAAGCCCTCTGCCACCTATTGTTGGTTCACTACAAAGAATCTAGTAGGCTCAATGCACTAGACTCCATGCAGTGCCCCAGCAATAGGCGGCCATTTTATACCCAAATGTACAGTCACATGACATGGAAGGCAGGATTGAGGGATGCTGAGAAATTCAAAAGGAAGGTCCTTCTCAAGGTAATAGATCCAAACTTCAGAAAGCATACAAACTCACATGTCACATTATAATAAGAAAAGCGTATCAAGATAGGCCAAACTTAGACACTACAAAACAGTCTTACTACCAGAAGCATTATATGCATTATCTGTTTTTCCCTGTCACATCTGGTTAATTGGCAATAGTAGAAATGTTCCTTTGATTATCACAATAGGAAGGAAATTGACTCAATACAAGATGTGATATTACAAAACTGACACCATTTTTGGATTCCAAATCTCTATCAAAATTGCCCATTTTCTAATTTACCACATAATCATCCAGGCCTGTGTTATCAATAGCGATGATGGTTGAATCTCTCAGCCTATTTTTACGTGTTTTCCTGAGGAAGTGTTAATATTCATGAAGAGCAAATATTATTTCCATTTATCGTTGAACTATGGTGCTGAATAACATCTTAAAAATAGAAATATAAGTAAAAATAAAATATAAATATGAAATAAAGATTTAAAAATAACTAAATATACCGTAAAGCTTAAAAATAATATTATAACACATAAGATAAAAATGAGGGAAGTACAGTATGTATTAAAGTTTAAAAAATACAGAATTAATAATTATAGAAATGAATATAAAAGTACAATTTCAATTAAAAAAGTAAAACTAAAAACAAATTATCAAATTAAAATTATATAAATTAATACTGTATAAAACAACAAAAAAATAAAATTTTATATTAACAATATACAGTACATAAACATAAAAAAATTAGCATAATTAAAAATCAAAATTGATATAGAAAAGTTACTGCAGTGAATTCAAAGTTGCAATCCACTACATTCCGCAGGAGAGATATTTGTGTTGAGGTAGAACTTGACTTATTCCATCTCCCCATACTGAAGGAGGATCGCCAAATTCTGTAACTTGTCCATATTACAGGCAAGTCACTCCAGTATGACATCCATTATTCTTTATTTGTGCAGATTAATCATATTAATTGATAGCAGTTAAAACTGACATGAAATTTATGTAGGAGCACATTTCAGCCCAAACCTATTGAAATGTTTCAAATGTATTTTTAAAAATCTCAGGTGAAGCTCAGCCCCTCCCCCTGGGTTCGACACAAAGGCTCCCTGACTTTGATCTTAAACTCCCCAGTGTACAGTGATAAAAATACTGGAATAAACATGAAAGACATCGATTTCTTACCAGATCAAGTCCTTCTTGAGTCTTGAAGTTGACGATTGCTCTGTTAACTAGGTATTCCCATTTGGCAGGTTTACCATCAAATCTGGAAAGAAATTCAGAAAAATAGGTTTTACATTCAGTAATAACTACTCGTAAGCACTTCAACTTTTATAATTATAAGCTACTGTGTATGCGAATAGGGACCAACTGTTTCAGTGTCAATGGGTGCTTTAAAATAGTATCTTTGCCTCAAAGAAATTAACCTAGTTGCCTCACCTGATGATTTCCTACTCCAACTTGACTCTAACAACGAGTATTTTAACTCATATACCTTTGAATCATACTCGTGCAGCAGATAATTTCAACCAGGCATGGCTCACAGGGCCTCCCCCACAAAGTTTCTTGAAATACATATCTTCAGTAATGGTTCAGTATTTATAATCTGAATTAATAATAAACATTCTGAAAATTTGCTCTGTCTATTGTGTTAGTCAATATATTGGGAACTGTCAAATATTTTGAAATTGGTAGTCGAATCGCATTAGATTGTGCCTTTAAGCTTCCGGTGTAACAGAGTTGAGAGGTTTAGCAAGCTACATTGCTTTTCATTGTGGCAGTTAAGGCTCAATATCAATTTACTTATTTTTGAACAACCTTACCTAATGATGCCTGGTGGAAAGAAGCCTCCCAACTAACTACCTGCATGGTGGAGGTGGTGGTAGCCAGTGACGAAGCTGGGGGGGAGCTGTGAGCCTTAGAATACCCATTTTATTCTCAAGGAATATGCACATTTAAATTATGCTATTAGGTAGATTTCATTAGAAAGCTAACTATTGCAATGGGTAACATGTTTCGACTTCCGGAAAATTTCGACATATCTTCGCGTTTCACTTCCTCCAGACCTCGAAACCACCGTCAGTTCAAAAGTTTATAATATATATTATATAATTTATGTATATATGTATCTATATACAGTCGAACTTCGATATCTCAAAGTGCCTTCGGAGATAAAAAATTACTTCGAGATATAGAATTTTTTCAAAAAGAAAGAAAAAAAGAAGGAGGGATACCATCACTCTGGAATGTAGCAGACCACACAATACTGACAGAAATAACTTCTCCAAGTACCATACCCAAGGTGAACAAAAATCTCATATTCCAAGCCCCAAATCACAACTCCAGTCTTAAAGGCAATTGTATTTTCACCCCAACTTCGAGATATAGAAAAATATTTTACGCCTGGGGAATTAAATATTCCTCGAGTTATCGACTTCGAGTAATAGAACTTCGAATTATAGAACAAATGTAACATGTGAATTAGATACGATATCGCCGGGAAATGAAAATTACTTCGACTTATCGAAAATTCGAGATATAGAAGTTCGACTGTATATATATATAATATCAGTTTCTTGTGGACACGATAACTGCCGTAATTTTGCACCAATCACTTTGAATTTTGTACATAATATGTATCCCTATAAAATCTCAGTTGAGTTCGTTAATGGGCAAAATCGGTCGAAGGGGGTAAAAATGGGGGGTCTTTTTTTGAAAAAGGGAAATATCACTATAACTCTCTTAATATGTGAAATATCGAATCCCTTCAAAGTTCATATTATGGGTCGGATAAGTGCCAAAAATCCGGGCTAGCCATAGGAAACATGTTTTTGATAGCACCAACCATTGACCAATGGGGTGGAAAAAAGTGGGTTTTTCGGGAAACATTAATCATATCTCTCTTAATAGGCACAATATCAAAACCGTACGAAATGGACGATATTCCCCTAATAATTACCTAAAACTTTTGTCTGAAAGAATTTTTGATACAACCCACCATTACTCCAAGGGATGAGAAAAATGATTTCGGAATTAGAAGTAAATGCCAAGAGCCATCAGAGGTTACCATGACAACGCTTCTAAATTGATGAGGGATGAGCTATGAGAGGTTGCCATGACAACGAGATCACATTCAGTTTTCCATCTGACTATGTGGGAAGCGGCTTCGGTGACGTAGCCTAGCTGGTAGCATGCTGAACTTCTATGCCCAAGGTCGCGGGTTCATAGCCGTTCGAAGTCGTCGGATTTTCAAAGAGCGCTGAAAATCCCTCAGTATGCTTTCCTTCAGAGGGGAAGTCCAACGTTCGTTGCAAGTTACCGGTTGCAGTGGCATCTAGTAGCCAAGTTCACAGCTAGGTGTCGTTGACGGTATATTTGGTACCAACATTAGGAACTACTACTTGAAATTGACTGTCTGCAGTCCTTACCTGAATTACAGACTAATACAGCCATCATAATTAACACCGTTTATCAGACAGATTCTACACACACCCAAAGTACACGGCGTTACATGACCACGTTGTCGCAGCCCTAAACTGAGGAATCAACCAACATCTCTGCGGGATATAAAATTTGACATGAAGAAGTAACAGACTGTTAGATAGTTACACATCAGTTCCAAACCTTGCATAAGGACGGTGTGACCACAAGTATAACAAGTAGTTCCGTGAAGAACTATAGAGCCTATTTTCATACATCCCACTAATGTTAATTCCCTCTATCAACATACTAAATTTCAGTTTGATTGCTGTAATAGATTCGTAGATATTGAGAACCGTCTAAATATTTCGGATGGTCGCCATGTTGGACTTTCATATATGTAGGGCTTAGAGTTATGTACTGTTACATGAAGATTATTGTGTATGTGTATTACTCAAACTTCAATCACATGATTAGGACACAAGAGGTAAAAAAGAGATTTTAAAATTTCTCACAGCTGCCATCTTGTGGTATGGAAACTATTGAAATAAATTAGATGCCAGTGGATTAACATTTGTATAAGGATTTACTGTACCAAGTTTCACTGCACTTGGATGGTTAAATTACGAGAAACGACCATGAGAATATTTATACTTCGCGTTGCCACCATGTTGGATTTGTGATCACTAGGTTATTGAAAGTCCTATAGGTGAACTTATGTTCATAACTCCTATGAACGTAAAAAAATCAGTTTGATTGCTTTAGTAGATTCTAAATATTCCGGATGGTCGCCATGTTGGATTTTTATATGTAAAGGCCATATAGTCATGTACCTTCAAAGGAAAATTGTAGCGTAGGTTCATTATTCAAACTTTCACTTCGATCGCATGATTACGACACAAGAAATAAAAACTTAATTTAAAAATTCGCACAGCCGCCATCTTGAGGTTATGTAAACAATTGAACTAAATTACATACCAGTGCATTACAATGTGTATAAACATTTGCTGTACCAAGTTTCATTGCGTTTGGATCATTAAATCGCGAGAAAAGTCTATTAAAAACTTTCAAATTAGCTTGGCCGCCATGTTCGTTTTGTAGTCAACCGGATTTTTAAAGTCTCATATATGAACTTCCAGTAGTGCCCTTTACCTCTGTGCAAAATTTCAGGGTGATACCGCTAATAGTTCCAGATATATAGAATGCCGGTGAAATAATTCGCACATCCGCCATATTGAGGTTATGTAAACAATTGAAAGAAGTTATATGTCGGTGAATTACAATGTATATAAACATATACTGTACCAAGTTTCATTGCGTATGGATGGTTAAATCACGAGAAACGTATATTTAAAAGTCTCAACTTTGTTTGGCCGCCATGTTGGTTTTGTAGTTACCAGGTTCTCAAAGGTCGCATAAGTGAAATTCTAGTAGTTCCCTTTATGACCATACAAAATTCTAGGATGATATCGGTAATAGTTTCGGAGTTATTGAATGCTGGTGAAATTTTTCGCACAGCCGCCATGTTGGATTGTTGAGACGTAACATAATTTGAAGGGCACGGTCGAGGTCGCCCGGAATAGTGCTATGAACTTACCGAGTTTCATTGAAATCGCTCCAGCCGTTTAGATTTTATTAGGGGGACACACACACACGAATCACACACACACGCACACACACACGGACAAAAGGTGATCTCATAAGTCTATTTTTTTCAAAATTGAAAATAGGCTAAAAATGGACCCCAAATGACAAGAAGGTTACCGTCCCCCTAAGACAAATATAATGTTAAAAATATGCATAGAAAGACGAAAACAAAGTTAATTGAGCTCCAATTATATTGTAAAATACTTTCTTGCAATAAATGAGGTCTGATCCTTCTACGAAAACCTGCATATTTTGCCTATTATAGCCTATCCCCTAGTTTTCCCGGTGAAATCTACCTCCGCCTTCCGGTGTGCCGAGAGGATTTTTTTTTCATTGGCATAGGTAAATTATATCTCTAGTTTTTGGTATTATTCTCTGTAGCCACGGCGGGATTGATGCTAGCTTCTCAGCGCGGGACTGGGCAGCCATTAAGTCTCCTTTGCAGCAGGCTCAAGTCTCTGTGGGTAGAGAAGGCAATTGCGCATTCACCAAGCGGAAGGTTGATAGCTGAATGCGTCAGCAGAGAGCCTAGGCTCCAAGCAGTGCATGTTCGTTTGTGAGTTTTAGAACATGGATCAGTTGTAACGTGTTTTTCGAGGGTTTTTTATGCCACTGGCATAAGTCAGTAGGAAGCCATTCTATATTTATTTACGCGGCAAATTGTTCAGCCAAGAGAATTTTTCATGTTAATTTATTATTATTATTAATTTATTATAATTATTATTAAGGTATTTTCGGAGCATTTTATAAAAATTATTATCATTCAGATAGGTTTTCTATGTCTTAGAAAACGCTATCATGCAAATGATTACGAACGACGATATCATAGAAAATTATCTGATTACGGAATTTTACGGAGTTTTCGTCAGTTAGGATATATTGAGAGACATGACTCACTGGGAATTCAAATACAAGCTGATTCCTGTCGGGAAGCATGACGCAATCTTGGGTCGCATCGTCAAGAAAAGGCGAATTGTTGGAACGGAAATCGACTTCTCGATTCGCGCGCCGTGTGTAATGAACCAGAGGAGGGGAAGTAGCGGCGTGCTCAGCCAATCAGTGGAGACGACGTAAGCTGGAAGACGGCTCCGGAGTGGGGAGCCAACGTGTGCATATATCGTTCGGCGCGGCGTGGAACGAGAAGAATCTGTGTAGAACTTGCCGATTACGGTTGCAAGTGCGTGTCGCTCCGATGTTCAGTGGAGTTAGCGACTATCTTTGTGAAACTTAACCGTGGTGGTTGTACGGTTTGGGTCCGATGTACGGACCATAGAATTATCTAATCTACCAGAATATCATCAAATAACGAAGAAGATGGCGACGTCCAGGAGACTGTGGGAAGCACACAGCATCATCCAGTACGAGGGAAATGCTTTAGCAATTTCCAGTGGTAAGCGCAAATGACGCAGAAATACGCAATCTCTCATTTTTCTTTGTTTTACATTTCATATTTCAGTAACTTCATAGCTTGGAAATAAGAGTAAAATCAATTTATCAGACTCCGTTTTCACGTAATTTTCTATCGGTAATATTAAAATCGCAACGCTCCAATTTAAATTTTAAACTTATTATTATTATTAATTTTGCTATACTTGTTTTATATAATAAATTCATTTCTTTTACAATGCAATCTTTGCTTTCAGTAGGTAGCATTAGATATAGACCAACTCCTTCTCCTGATACAATTGTTTGTTGGGTTAATGATCAAATCATACCACGATCTGAGTGAATAGATTCTTGAATGTGTTCTCCCAGAGCTAGACGTTGTTAAATACAAATTTAGATTTCAGCATTGCATTGAGGTCTTGGCGCCCATTAAAACAACATAGCTTAGGCAAAGGAAACCATTATATTTGGCGCCCAACGTGGGGATGAAAACCTAATGACATTTGTGGAAGGAGAAGGGTATATATTTCTGTGACTGTATTTTGGGGGTTATTTGTCTGTATCAGTGTATATCATTATGGGGGATGAGAAAGAAAGACAGATGAGGTTACGTAGTGGTCATCAACGGGAGAGTGATGATACGAGCAGTATGTCGAGTGATGGTAGTACCGGGGTAGCGGAGGTAAATCCCGATACTGAAACAGGGAGTGTAGGCGGCCAACCAGAATTAAAAACTTTACTTCTCGAGTTTATGTATCAGAACAAAGTTAGTAGTGATGCCTTAAATGCAAAGTTAGAACAGAATAATGCAAGATTAGAACAAAACAGTAGGGAAAATAAAGAGAGCAATAGGGAATTGAGCGATAGTTTAAACGCCAAATTAGAACGAAACAGTAGGGAAAATAAAGAAAGTACAGACGCTTTAAATGCAAAACTGGAACAAAACAACGCTAAACTAGAACAAAACAGTAGGGAAAATAGAGAGAGTACTGAAATTTTAAATGCTAAATTAGAACAAAACAGTAAGGAAATTAGTGTGAAAATGGAACAGGTTAGAGGAGAAATCAGAGGATTAATGGAAGAGAAGGTTAAAGAGATCATTGCAGATGTAGACAAGAAATTAGGAAAAGTACAGGAGGAGTTGGAAATTAGAATCAGCACACAGGCTGAAAATTTAAAAGAACTAGTGCAACTGGAAACACAGCAGGTCAAAAAGCAATTGGGGGGAGAAATTGACAAAATTCAGGTAGCTACTAAAGAGGTTAAGGAACAGCTGGGGGGTAGAATTGAGAAAGTCCACTCGCAAATAGTTGCAGAAGTAAATGATTTAAGAGAGAGTAATAGAGAGAGCATTAGCAAGATTGAGGAGAAACAAGCAAAGCTATATGATAAAGTAGAAGAATCAGAAGGAGACATTAAATTAACAGTAAACAGTATTGAGAGGAAGGCTGAGGAGAAAATCGCAGAATTAGAATTAAAATTAAAAGCTAGGATCAGGCAAGAAAATAGTCAGAATAGGCCAGTTTTTGTGAATAGCACACACAGGGAGGTAGAACTGGGTAAGTTCAGCAATCGACAGGGGTGCCCAATGGAGTTCATAAACACTATAGAAAATAAATTCGGGGAGAGGTTGGAAAATGGTAGTATTGAGTGGTGCCAGGTAGTTGAAATTTTAGAACAAGTGTTTGTGGGGGAAACGAGGAATTGGTTTGCTGTCTACAGAGACAAGTTTACTGATATTAATGATTTTAAAATGAAATTCTGTGAAAAGTTCTGGAATGAGGTCATTCAGTCGCAGCATCGTGAGGGAGTAGTGTGTGGTAAATATAACCCTAAAGGAAGCTCCACCATGACCGAATACTTTTTAGGGCAGGTATTAGTGTGTAAATATCTGGATGGCTTGAAGGAGGAAAGTGATGTGGTGAGGTTGCTACTTAGGCACTTTCCCTATAGGATCAAGGAGGCTGCTTGTATCCAGAATGTAAAGACTATATCACAAGTAGAAAATTTGTTAAGCACATTTGATGCACTAGGGAGAGGGGGTTATGAGGACAATTTCAATCGGAACCAGGGTAATAATAATAATAGACCTAATGAAGCCAGGCATCAAGAAGTTCAAGGGAACGGTGGCGAAGGGGCCAACGCTCAAAATAGAAATAATAATAATCAGCTAAATCAGAACAGAGGAAATGGCTATGGTAATCAGTATCAAGGGAGGAACAATGATTTCAGGGGAAATCAAGGGAGGAACAATGATTACAGGGGAAATCAAGGGAGAAATTATAATGACAATAATTACAAATAGAATAGGGGTCAAGGAAGAGGACAGCCTTGTGGTAGTAATATACAGCCAAACAATGACAACACAGCCCAGAACAACCAGACCAGTTCAGTAGTTAGTAGTACTACGGCCAGCTGTAGCGGTTCTTTAAACGCGAACCAGGCTGCGAAGTAAGGTCAGAATCTCAGTCTGTAGCATGCCCTGTCCATACAATTATACAGGAACCCTATGACCTAAATGTGAGAAATGAATTATTACATGAACTAAATGATGAAGGTATTATTCAGGAAGTGGTTAGTAAGAGCCCCATAGTTAAATTTAACGTGTCCGAGGCGTACACAGATGTTTTAATTGATAGTGGTTGTATGAAGAGTTGCATAAGTAGTGCATTTTATGATAAAATGAAAGGAACGGGAGTAAATTTTGAGGAGATGCCAATTAAAAGCACTTTTGTTATCACAGCTGTTGGGAAGAGGTCTAAAGTATTTTCAAAGCAAGTTTTAGTAGACATTAAAATTAATAATCATGTAGAGAAGCAGATTTGCCTTGTAATTCCAAATTTAGTATTCAGTGTTATCTTGGGTTCAGAGTGGCTAAGTAGAGTGTCTGGTAACTTATGTTATGATGTAGGGAGTTTGAAATTTAAATGGGGAGATTCTGAAGTAGAAGTAGCGTTCAATGACCTTATTCAGAGGAGTAGTATTGTAGGTGTGATTTGTACTTTATATGAGATATCGCCAGCCGTAGAGCGGGGTTCTCCATGTTTTGTGGGCAGTGTGATTACGAACGGAAGTCTAGAGGACTCGTTACGTGAAGCTGCATTTCAGGGTAATATAGAGGTGGAACAATGTGTTCGGCTCTATGATGTGTTATTGTGTAATAGGAGAGTTTTTGAGGATCGCATTGGTATGGCCAATTGCTATACCCATTCATTGAACGTTATTGATAGGTCAGTATTCACAGGACATAGATATCCTGTACCTTTCGCTTATCAGAGTGCAGTTGAGGCACAAATTAATCAGATGCTTGAAGATGGGATTATTGAGCACTCTAACAGTCCATATGTTAATTCTTTGATCACGGTACCCAAGACCGACGGCACTGTTCGTATTTGTTTAGACGCTCGTTTGGTTAACAGTAGAATTAGTTCAGATCAGCTGAAATCTATGTCAATAGAAGAATTAATGCAAACATTTGAGGGGAAGAAGTATTTCACTTGTGTAGATTTGAGTTCCAGTTTTTGGCAAGTGCCACTTATGTACGAAGATAGACCATTTACAGCTTTTAGTCATAAATATAACCTTTATCAATTTTGTAGAACACCTTATGGGTTAAAGAGTAGTTCAGCAGCTTTAATTAGGGCTTTAAACATCGCATTAGGGGATGACACAGGAGAGTTTGTAACCATTTACATAGATGATATGGTAATTAGTTCACGTAGTTTTGAGGAGCATCTACGTCATTTAGATATAGTTTTTCAGAAGTTAGATCAGGCAGGGTTCACTTTGAAGCTGTCTAAGTCGTCATTCTGTCAGTCAGAAGTGACATTTTTAGGTCATAGAGTGTCAAGTAGAGGTGTTACACTAGAAGAAAGTAGGGTTAGCATGTGTGGACAGTAGCAACAGGGCATCGTTACAGATACTGAGAAATAGGTAGATAGAGCAACGTGAGGACGTTCATTTAAAGGGAGCCACTTGCAAGGTTGGAAGCAGGTGACGCAGTAACATTTATAGTTTCCAAACGTATTGGGAAAACAGCATATGTGCTGGAGAATAGTGAGGGAAACAGATTATACGGAACGTATAATATACATAGTCTACGAAAATATGTGTCATAAAGTGAGTGTGTTTAGCTGGCGAGCCAGTCTATCAAATGAGTAAGTGTGGTGTCTGCTGCGTGGAAGATCTGGTCTTCAAGGCAGGCGTATCAGAAGTCGCACAGGGGGGTAGTATGTAAGGAAATGAGAGTTTTTAAGGTACAGGGAAATATGACGGGATTGTCGGATGCTCTTGAGCACTAAAATGTCTCGATACACCAAGGCCAGAATTTGGTAGCGCTGGTGAATTCCCATTTGCCTCCAAGAGATGGGTGAGCGCTTGTACATGGTATTTTTGCTTAAGGCGTCCACGAGGCAAAAGATGGGCCATCAGAATGCGAGACAGTCCTTCATGAAACTCATACATATCAGCACACGTGATTTCTGTTTACGGCCTCGCCATGTAAGATTTGTAAGTGTGTAATTTAAGGTAATTTGTACAATGGTATTATTTCTGTGTTGAGAACTAGTATTAAGTAGAATATGGTCTACGGGAACTTAACAAGACAGGGCGATTACGGCACAGAAATATTTGGTGTTATATGTAATGCACATTTACTGTTTTTTTTCAGAAGTCAATATTAATTTCATCTTTTATAAAGACAGATCAAGTATTATGGTCACGAGGCGCTGCCACAATAGTGTGATCGTGTGCTCAGTGATAAGTGAGATTAAATTTCACCATAAGGAAGGGACCTCCAGTGAAATTAGGAAGTTCTATGGTGATATAAATATATCAGAACACCTTCAATGCGTGTGATATGACATCATAAATACATAGTGCTCACACATTAATTATGTCTATTTCTCCAACATAGAGGAATTTGAGAGGCGGAAATATCCGTGGAACACTATTTTATATGAGAAACATTGGACTGGTTGCAAAGTGCAATCCATAGTGACAACAAACTTTGACGCAAAGTGCGTGAAGAAAAATTATGAGTGTATATATCTGTAATTTAGGGAGATTTCATTTATGTAATATGTATTTTGGATGGGGTTTGTTAACGTGTCTGGGATAATCGGATAATGGACCGTCGTCACGGTAAATCATCTGATGATCCGAGGCGAATATGTAACGTGTTTTTCGAGGTTTTTTTTATGCCACTGGCATAAGTCAGTAGGAAGCCATTCTATATTTATTTACGCGGCAAATTGTTCAGCCAAGAGAATTTTTCATGTTAATTTATTATTATTATTAATTTATTATAATTATTATTAAGGTATTTTCGGAGCATTTTATAAAAATTATTAGCATTCAGATAGGTTTTCTATGTCTTAGAAAACGCTATCATGCAAATGATTACGAACGACGATATCATAGAAAATTATCTGATTACGGAATTTTACGGAGTTTTCGTCAGTTAGGATATATTGAGAGACATGACTCACTGGGAATTCAAATACAAGCTGATTCCTGTCGGGAAGCATGACGCAATCTTGGGTCGCATCGTCAAGAAAAGGCGAATTGTTGGAACGGAAATCGACTTCTCGATTCGCGCGCCGTGTGTAATGAACCAGAGGAGGGGAAGTAGCGGCGTGCTCAGCCAATCAGTGGAGACGACGTAAGCTGAAAGACGGCTCCGGAGTGGGGAGCCAACGTTTGCATATATCGTTCGGTGCGGCGTGGAACGAGAAGAATCTGTGTAGAACTTGCCGATTACTGTTGCAAGTGCGTGTCGCTCCGATGTTCAGTGGAGTTAGCGACTATCTTTGTGAAACTTAACCGTGGTGGTTGTACGGTTTGGGTCCGATGTACGGACCATAGAATTATCTAATCTACCAGAATATCATCAAATAACGAAGAAGATGGCGACGTCCAGGAGACTGTGGGAAGCACACAGCATCATCCAGTACGAGGGAAATGCTTTAGCAATTTCCAGTGGTAAGCGCAAATGACGCAGAAATACGCAATCTCTCATTTTTCTTTGTTTTACATTTCATATTTCAGTAACTTCATAGCTTGGAAATAAGAGTAAAATCAATTTATCAGACTCCGTTTTCACGTAATTTTCTATCGGTAATATTAAAATCGCAACGCTCCAATTTAAATTTTAAACTTATTATTATTATTAATTTTGCTATACTTGTTTTATATAATAAATTCATTTCTTTTACAATGCAATCTTTGCTTTCAGTAGGTAGCATTAGATATAGACCAACTCCTTCTCCTGATACAATTGTTTGTTGGGTTAATGATCAAATCATACCACGATCTGAGTGAATAGATTCTTGAAGGTGTTCTCCCAGAGCTAGACGTTGTTAAATACAAATTTAGATTTCAGCATTGCATTGAGGTCTTGGCGCCCATTAAAACAACATAGCTTAGGCAAAGGAAACCATTACACAGTGTAGTGATTTAATAGTGTACAGTATTTAAAATTAAGACCATTTTCTTCGTTGTCCTATGGAAAGAATGGGTGATATGAATAAAACGGAGTATATTTTCATGCTCAAAAATTTTGTAGTATATACTCAGAATGGTATGAATAAAAAGTTGAAGTTTAGACTCACTGAGAAGTACATACTCAAGGGTGGGAGTAAGTACTCAGTTAGTAAGTATATACTCCAATGTGGTATGAATAAAAGAAGTATATGCTATAAATCTGAAGTATATACTCACAATTTCTGAAGTGTGGCCATTACCATGCTCAGCTGCCTAATCTCAAGATGGTTGAGGTTATGTTTGTAGATGTAAATAACTTGCGGACTGGAAAAGTGTATAAATTACGAAGAACGGTTTCAGAGAGGGACTGTAGATCATTATACCGGTTTAAGATAGATAATATTCATGGCTTTCTGATTACGTTTTGGGCAAATACACGGAAACAAGAGGAAAAGCTGTAAAAAACAATTTATTTTCTTCAGTATTTGACTTTCTCTGATACATTTGCCAAAGTTTCCAGTGCGAGCGTAGCGAATCTTTCTAGCTTTTAAACATTCGCTTTTTTCCTTCCGTGAGTTAGGTGTTTGAGACTTGTCAAATACTGAAGGATAGTCACAGACAATCCTTACAAATGCCAAATCGGAAACATTTGATGTATGATCATATGAGTGGTCCAGTTGCAAAACTCGTTTAATCCACCTGTGAATAAGAATGATTTTCATGAGAAACGATTCTGTGGAATTTGCCTCCCGTACCTTTTGTTTTTGTTGTTTTCTACTTTTTTCTTTTTGGTTTTGTGTTTGTTTTCTGCTTTTGCTTTTATTTTCGAATTTTGTTTTTTGCTTTATGTTTCTTGTTTTCTGCTTTTGCTTTTGGTTTTGAATTTTGCTTTTTGCTTTACGTTCCTTGTTTTTTGTTTTCTGCTTTTGCTTTTGAATTTTGCTTTTTGTTTTGTGTTTCTTGTATTTGTTTTCTGCTTTTGCTTTTTGCTTTGTGTTTCTTGTTTTCTGCTTTTGCTTTTGTTTTTGAATTTTTCTTTTTGTTTTGTGTTTCTTGTTTTTTGTTTTCTGCTTTTGCTTTTTGCTTTGTGTTACTTGTTTTTGTTTTCTGCTTTTGCTTTTGTTTTGGAATGTTGCTTTTGTTTTGTGTTTCTAGTTTTTTGTTTTCTGCTTTTTTTCTGAATTTTGCTTTTTGCTTTGTGTTTCTTGTTTTCTGCTTTTGCTTTTGCTTTTGATTTTGCTTTTTGCTTCGTGTGTTTTGTATTTGTTTGTTTCCTGGAAAATCAAAATAAAACAAAACAAAATCAAAATAAAACAAAATAAACAAAACAAAACGAAAATAGAACAAAACAAACCAACACAAAAAATAACAATTTAAAACAAAATAAAACGAAATAAAATAAAAACAAAACAAAATCAAAAAAGTAAAAAAAATATTAAAATAAAATAATTAAATACATAATTTTACGACATGATTCTTATTCACAAGTGGATTAAACGAGTTTTGCAACTGGATGACTTATATTCATCCCCACTAACAGACATTTCAATTAACCAGGAACTTTCAATTAATCATCAAGACAAGTCTACAGCAGACGACTGGTTTGCATCAAATGGCATGTAAAACAGTTGACTGACTAAACGTGCGTCGACGAAACGAGAGTAACATTGTGGCACAAGTGAAGTATATACTCCAAAAGGAGGGGAAATTGTAGTAGATACTACAAGATCTTTTATTCATAACAAACAGAGTATATACTCAAAACTGATGCTCATGCTCGAAGTATATACTTCGAAGTTTATACTCAGTTTTATTCATATCACCCAATATCTTTTGAAAAAATATATAAAAAGACTGATTCTTACCTTTCCGGTTTCTACTGCTTCGAGTGAACGAAGTATAAGTGCATTGAAGAGACTTAAGACATTTTTAAGGAATTCCATGTCAGATTCTAGACTGAGCAATTTGATTACAGTAAAAACTCGATTAACCGCCATCGTCGGGACCGTGATCGTGACGGTTGAGAGGATAGACAGATAACAGAAACACTGTATTATTCCTCCAGAACATGACCTCAATCAATTATATTATAGACAGATATCACTCTCACAGTAATGTAATATATTTCGGAGCGAAAAGAAATTAAACACGATTGTAATAGCAAATAAAACTATGTATTACATGATAAAAACATCCGTACAGTAGCTACAAATGTGGAAAAATAATGAACAGTAATATAAACTCACAGGTGAAGTAGTTCATATAGCCTGAAAATAGTCAGTCATTTTCTTCTGCCTCTTTGATGCTCGAGCTTTCACCGCGGCAATATTTCCTATTTTTCACAGCAGTAGTGTCTGCTTTGCATTGGCCTCTTCTTGACTTTCAAACCATTCTATACACTTGTACAGCATTGTTTCATCCTCTGAGTGGCTAATAGTTTGTTTTTCGTCATGGTTTGAACACTCGTCTTCATCAGGTACACTCAATTCCTACTAAAATAGAGTAAGTAAGCAAAGTGAACGCGTCACTGCACCTCAAAGCACTTTGCTATTGTGGGAAGGGATTTTGGCAAGCGAATAAACCGAACACGTCTTGTAGTAATTTTAAGTATAAAAACTGCATTTAAACGTAAGATTACATAAGATGAGATTTTACAGAACTTCACGTGACATGACTCGACACAAAACTGTAACTGTTCGTCTTAGTTTCTTGCGACTTCCACTTGACTCCTCTACGCGGCGCCACCGGGCAGTGTCGAGGCTGGCGGGAAGCCCAAAAACGTTCATTATTTTCCGATTCCCACATTCGGCCATCCTGCAGATCATCCGCCTCGGATGATGAGAAGTCTTCAGCTCAGGGTTTGAGGAATTCAGCACAAGTAGTTGTTCGGTTGGGGCCTAAGTGATTCCCTTCACGACAGAGGTCGTGTCATTCAGCTTGACTCTGGAGATTCTGTAAGGCCCATGGTACTTTTTCTTCAATTTAAGGCCTGGTTCAAACTGGGTCCTCTTGATGGTTTTGATATCGCCAACTTGGTTCTGGCGAGCAGGCCGTCGACTTCGATCAAACGACACCCTGTTTTCTTGATGCACTTTCTGGATTTGTGCTCTCGCTTCTTCATGGTGTTCATCTCTCCTGGTCTCAAACTCGTCTACCATCTCTTCATTGATCAACTCAACTATTCTCAGGTCATTTTCACAGAGCATTTTGGCTCCTGTCAAAAGTTCGAACGGCATCTGCTTGATACTGCAGTTGTAGGTGGAATTCATGGCTCTTCGATCAGATTCGACGTTTTTGTACCAATCTCCAGGGTTTTCGATGGACAACTTGGCCAGCACGGAGATGATCGTGGAGTTCATGCTTTCTATCTGGCCATTGGCACGAGGGAGTCAGGTCATGATCAGCGAGAGGGCGATGTTTTTGGCAGTGCAGTACTCTTCGAATTCATGTGAAATATACACGGTTCCACGGTCGGTGACGATCTGCGCAGGATTACCAAATACTCCTTTTTGCACGTCCAGTTTCTCCGAAGTTTCTTTCGTGATCGTCGTTTTAGTGGGATACATCCACCCGAACTTTGTGAAGCTATCCGTTACTGCGAGAATATGCTTGTATCCTTTTTTCATTGAATCCAAGGGTTCAAGATGGTCAGCATGGTAAGTGTGAAATGGTGTGCTTTCTTTAAATAAGAGATGCAAGAGTCCTTGTTTCATCATGATGCTCATCTCAACGCTGGTACTCTGCGCCTCTTCCGATGCCTTTCCTATGTCCATCTCATCGGCTGCTACCACATCGATTTGGTACAAGTACGCTGCTGATATGTCCTTGGACATCTTGACACTGGTTTTGCTGATGGTAGTTACGGCTTGGTCCAGCAAGTCGTTACCCATGATAGCTGGCAACTTTAGTACATCTCCAGACACCACATAGAAATCAGTCAAGTAAGTGTCGTCCTCAACCTGGACGTCGGTTGGAAAATATCCTAGGGGACGCACCTCACTATCTCCAAAACCCTTGAGTACTATGGAGGTAGTCTTCAGCTCCAGATCGCCCATCTCTGTGTAAATGTCTTCACTGATCAGTATTATTGGGCAGCCCGTGTCAACCAATGCATTTATCTTCTGGCCCTGGAGCAACAATTTCTTCATTTTCATAATCGACTTGGTTCTCAAAGCGACATTCACTGTCTTCTTCTCGGCATTCTGCTCAGGGTTTGGGCACTTGGAAGCTATGTGTCTGAAACTGCTGCAATTGAAGCACTTTGGACCCTGACTCTTGTGTGGACATTCTCTGGACTCATGACTGTTCTTCTGACCACAATTGTAACATTTCTTTACAGACGAGGTCTGCTTCTGCCTGTTGTCTTCTCTTGGTGTATGTTTGTTTGTAGTCTTCTCATTTATCGTCACCTTCTGGGAGTTTCGTGCGTAAGCACTCTTGGAGATCTTCAACTTGTCCTTGAATTCCTTGATGTCCCTTGCTCCATATAGAACCATCTTGGATCCAGTGTCATCCTCGATGCCATCGATGACGTATTGTATCAGTGATTTATCATCGATCGTCGACCTGCTGGCTATTTCTCGCATCACCAGGAAATATTCATGAAGAGTTTCAACTTTTGTTTTTCGTCGGTTGGTTAGCAGTCGATGAATCTCTGCTGCACTGGTATCATCTCGGAATTCTTTCTTCAGGGCTTTCTTCAACTTGTGCCAGGAAGTGATGCCACGTTCACTTGCACAAACAACTTAGCCAGACCTGTCTGAGACTTTTTTGCAAAAACATATTTTTGCATCTCGTCCCAGCCCATCAACGTTGCTGTTTCCTCGAAGTCCTTAATCCAACGTCGCACCGGATAGTTCTCGCTGCCGTCATAGGTCCTGACAGAGCCCTCTACATCTTGGAAAGTTAACGCAAACTTGTGTGCGACTCCCTGGTTTGCAGTGTGCCATGAGTCCACCACGTCCTGGTAGACTTCCCCTTCACTTGAGCTTTCTTCTCCAGTCTTTGCTTTGTGTTTGGTATTTGTTGTTTTCTTTTGTTTACCTCCTATTGCTTTGGAGAGTTTCAGGTCTTCTGACGAGCTAGACGAATCCGATGATGAACCTGACGTGCTAGAGGTTGAATGTTTCGTGGACTTCATCCCAGCCATTTTCTCCTTTAACTGACGTAATTCCTCCGCCAGTGCTTCGTTTGCCTCTTTCATCTTGCTCATCGCCTCTTTCTTTTATCAGTCTCGTCTTCTTCTTGTTCTTCTTCTTCTTCATCTTCTTCGTCTTTAGACATCCCCAGCCACGAAAGGTCCATTAAGTTGTCACAGACGCGTTGCACAAGCACGGCTTTCACTCCCGAATATTCAATATTTAACACTTTGCAAATGGCAATTAGGTCAGCCTCGGGGAATTCACTCTCAATGAACTTCAATTTCACCAGGTGTTCTGGTGAGTCACGTTCAAACTCAAATCCTGGGAATTCTCTTAAGCGCTGCCTGCTCTTTCGACCACGTGGCAGTTTTTCGAAAATGAGGTTATGTAACATCTTAATCACAGCCGTGGGCGCCGTCTTAATGTTATTATTCACTTTTTCAATATCTTGTAAACACGCCACTTTGTCCGCCATTTTTCTTTGTCATTCGGCACTCGCGCTGAACACTTTTCTTTTCGTCGTCGTCGTCGTAGGCTTCAGGATCCTGGAACTCGTCTTTTGTAGCCTGCTCTAACCACCACGTCTTTGGAGGTTGAACAGCTGCTCGTCTTCTATATTCCACGTCTTCGTCGTAAATCTTGCCAGAAAAATGTCGTCAATTCACGCCTTGTGGTCTTTGGTTTTATCGCTGTAGGCCTAGCCAAAATTGCCGTGCCGCACTCAAAATCCTTAATATCTCGGACAAGCCCCCAAATGTGGGAAGGGATTTTGGCAATCGAATAAACCGAACACATCTAGTAGTAATTTTAAGTATAAAAACTGCATTTAAACGTAAGATTACATAAGATGAGATTTTACAGAACTTCACGTGACATGACTCGACACAAAACTGTAACTGTTCGTCTTAGTTTCTCGCGACTTCCACTTGACTCCTCTATGCGGCGCCACCGGGCAGTGTCGAGGCTGGTGGGAAACCCAAAAACGTTCATTATTTTCCGATTCCCACACTATTACAGCAATGACGGTTAACAGAAACCGACGGTTTAAAGAGTGACAGTTATACGAAGTTTTACTGTACTCTGGCTATTGAGAAGAGTTTGGTGAACTATCTTTCCAAGGATGACTTCTACAAAGAACACATTATCGGTATATTTTCTGAGCGAAAAACGCAATGACTGGAGTTTATCTACAAAAACAAAGAACTATAAGGTATGAACTTAAGTATACCCTGTTGCATGAATGTAGATTCGCCACTGGTGTCAGCTATTGCATGCAGGGTAGTAGCTCCCCTACTCCCGACAAAAAGAAGATGATAAATCCTTTAGTAGAAGCTCTGGCACAAAACATACCTTGGTTTGAGTGTGTCCCAGTTCAAAGACAGGAAGTTGAAAAGAGCAGTATAACCTTGGGCACTGTGTGTCAGAACATTAAAGATCTGTCGCCGATCACTGTCGGTGAAGGTGCTGTTCTCCTCTAACACAGACACATTCAGGAGCCTGTGGAAAGAGCAAACCAAGTTTCAATATGAACAAAGAGAGTAGCAAGGATAAGGTTCAACATCCTCCCAAAATCTTTCTAAGTTGGGAAAATAACAAAAAACGAATGCCATGCAGAGCCCGTCTGGTCCGAATTACCGTGGGACTGCAAACCAAGACAGTCGCTGCAGTGTGGCATACAATGTAACTCACACAATATCTTGGAAAAATCTCAATTTCCACAATTCTCACAAAAATACGCAATTGAATGCTTCTAATAGTTAAATATTCTACGATGGATTTTACTTCACACAATTTCTCCAATATGGTTAGAATTGATACAAAAATCTGTCACTTTCCAAAAAGCAGATTACTTTGTACGCTTACGAAGCGAAGTGTGTGTCTCCTCAACTTGACGTTACAGACAGAGAGCATCATGGCTTCGAGTCACTGCATAGTAGCGGAGACAGCCAAAGTGAGAAGCGTGCTTCGAAGTAGAGAAGTGCACAATTTATTTCTCGATATAAGAGATTCAAAAGAGTTTGTGGGTACAGAGTGCGGGAAGGATTATGCCTACAATAAAAACTAAGACAACACATTGCTAAAGCACATGTCGAAAAGTTGGATGCTATCGCTAATATGTCCAAAACCGTCCTATTAATGTGAAATGTGCAACAAGTATTTCAGTTGTGAACAGAACCTGAAACGCCACCAACTAGATGTTCATGAAGAGGGATCATCTGGGAAGAAAGCATAGGAGTGCAGCTGTGTAATCATCGAGCAACCTCTGAAAATAGTTTGTTTGAACATTTAAAATCAGTGCATGTTGCAAGAATTACTTTTATTAATACAGGCCTTTACCTCCGTGGCTTAGGCGGCAGAACGCTGGCCTCTCACCGCAGGGTCCGTGGTTCAAATTCCGGTCACTCCAAGTGTGATTTGTGCTGGACAAAGCGGAGGCAGACAGGTTTTTCTCCGGGTACTCCGGTTTTCCCTGTCACAATTTCATTCCAGCAACACTCGCCACTATCATTTAATTTCATCTGTCATTCATTTAATCATTGCCCCAGGGGAGTGCGACAGGCTTCGGCAGCCGTCACAGTTCATATCCTCGCCGCTAGATGAGGCTTCATTCATTCCATTTCCTGACCCGGTCGGTCGACGGGAAGCAGGCTGTGGATTTTCAATATAGGCCTTTAAAATCTAAAGAACTACTGTTCAGCTGTTCTTCACGAAAGGCAATCGGCTCTCTCCGCTGTTGTTCGCTAACTCGAAACCATGATATTCTCTGTCTGTATCTCCTCGTATCTCACTTCCTCTGTCCCTGGTTCAAAGTATAATCCAAAATAATGTTACCGGTATTAAATTTTGATCTCCATTCTGGAATGTTGAAAAGTTTTCCTTGTACTTCAAAAATTGTATCATTGCTTTAAAAATATTTTATAGTCCATTTATTGCATTTAATTGAATTAATTAATTAGTCAAAATTCTCCGTGTCACAGCCTTCTGAATTCACTTCCCGGCTCATGTGCTGCAGGTCTGGTTTACACTTCCTGCATATTGTTCATGATTTTATGCTGTCGATTAGTAAATTTCGATACATGATGACACGGTTGTTGTTTGAGTCTTCAGTCTTTTGACTCTCCAGGCCTCCCTGTCCTGAGCTAATCGTTTCATCTCTACATAGCTACCACACCCTACATCCGAGGCAATCTGTTTAACATATTCTAACCTTGGTCTACCCCTACAGTTCTTGTCCTCGACCCTTCCTCCCATAACTAAGTTTGTTATTCCTGGTTGTCTCAGTATGTGTCCTACCAACCTATCTCTCCTCTTCATTAGCAGTCGCCAGAAACATCTCTCCTCTCCCTCTCGTCTTAATACCTTTTCGTTTGTAACCCTATATAACAATCTGATCTTCATCATTCTCCTGTAACACCACATTTCAAACGCTCCAATTCTCCTCTTTTCTGCTGCACCAATAGTCCAAGTTTCACTTCCATATAGTGCCACACTCCAGACAAAGGCTTTCAAAAATGACTTCCTAATACCTAAATCTATATTCGATGTCAACAGATTCCTTTTTTGAAGAAATGCTTTCCTTGCCTGAGCCAACCTACTTTTTATATCCTCTTTGCTTCGTCCATCACTGGTTATTTTGCTTTCTAAGTAACATGGTCTCCGGGCTCAATATAGAATGGAAACAAAAAGTATGGTAACACATCAAGAGACAATTTATTATCTATACAGGGGGGGGGTCGGAAACAACTTGAACAGGGTTTAATATGAGCATTGGAGGATTGGCCATACTGATAAATCATGGTGTACACAGAATTTTCAATGTCAATTTTCCTGACCATTTTTCAACAAAATTCCTGACTTGTGAAGTCATCGTAACATCGGAAAAAAGGTTTATTGAGCAAATATATATATTTTTCTATTTGCAGCCTCCACCATCCCCATAGCTGCCCAATGCTCGCCTCTTTATTCATTTAAAATACAAAATAAAGAGCAATGTGCTGGGCGATGGGGTCGCCACATCCCTAAGCCAACGCTAAAAAAACATACACAAATAGGTAAACTAGGATTTTACTATGATGTACTGTAAAAATGGAAACTTACCATAATGTCCAGTGAGTTATTGTTTTTTATCTTCAGAGATTAGTTGAATTTGTAACATCAAAATATGGCTGTATAACACAAAATACTATATGGTTAATATAAAATTCCTGACTTTCCAATACTTTTCGCCATTTTTTCCTGACCCACGCCATTTCTTCACACTTTTTCCTGACCTTTCCTGACCAAAAACAACATTTCTGACTTTTTCTGCCTGTGGACACCTAGTAAATAATTTGAAAACAAAACAAAAATTAGTTGATATCTTGCACCGGTGTAATTTTATCAAGCAGCTGAGTCAATCAGATCCCTTTGTGGGCGAATTCAAATGAGTTTTGCGAGGTGATTTTGCCAACTCTGCACGTGGCTCAAGATCAGCTTGAGAGCATTAATCAAAGAAAGAAAACTTTGTCAAGGGATGGATTTGAACAAGTACGTCTGGGTTGGCAGGATTGTACCATAACAACTATGCTATGGTGACACCGGCTGTAATCCAAGGTGTGTTTGTTTTGATGCTGATTTCTTGGCAGCGGTAGCTACTTGGTGATTGGTTATTTACAAAATTGTTCATAAGTGACAAATTTTTCATTTATTGCTAATGCTGAAGCCACAAGGAATTATAACTTTGAGCATTTTCTCTCTATTCCATTGTGCAACTTCTTCTTCTTCCTCTTTATCTGGCACTACAGCCCGGTGTGAGCTTTGACCTCTCCAACCGCAAATTTCCATCGATCTTAATCTTGGACGGCTGTTCTCCAGGGTCGTACGTTCATTGTTTGCAAGTCCACCTCCACCCCATCTTTCCATCGATTCCTTGGTCTACCAGGGCGTCGTCTTCTTTCCATTCTGGCTTTATATATAATCTTAGGTGTTCTTTTGTCTTCCATCCTATCAATGTGGCTCAGCCATCGTAGTCTTTGTGATTTTATATATCGAACAATATCTTCGCTTTTGAGGATTTCATCAATTTCTCTATTAGTTCGTATCCTTTATTCTTCTCTATCCAATACAGCACCATAAATGCTCCATATTATTTTCCTCTCAAACACCCTAAGTTTATTGCAATCCTGAACCGACATATTCCATGTTTCTGGTCTGATCAAGGTCTTGTAAATTTTGAATTTTGTTTTATTGACCAGCTTATCTTTTCTTAAAATGGCCAACAAGGAAACATGCAGTATTACAATACTTTGAAATCTGTTAAAAGGATATTCACCTTTCAATTCGATATTAATCAGTGGCACATCTTGCAAGGGAGGGACACTAGGGCTGAGTTTTTCAACTTCCACATTTTTTACCAGAATGAGTTGAAATTTAAACTGCATACTTAGAATGGTAACACTAAGTCACATACCAAATTTGAAAACAATTGGATGAAATGTAATTGATTTTTTACTAATTATATTATTAAAATATACCGTGAATTCAAAATGCTCCATGCGCATTAGAAATTGTGTAAAATGCTTGATATTTTCATTACATATACATAAAACTATTATAAATATTATAACATTGAGACATTTCAGGAAAGTGATACACGTATTTTGTCAGATTAATTTGTTCTTGATGTGCAATCATGTTTTATGAATTTTGATAATTTTTCATAGTTTTTTATTTTTTTGGTGTGTAATTTACAAAGTGACTGGAGATATCGCAATATTATCTTACAACACATGAGTTTCTAAATATCCAGTGTTTTTTTTAAGTAAAATTGGTGAATATCTCATGCACATGGAGCATTTTGATTACCTAAAAATGTTGTTTGGAGATAAAAGCATTTTTATAAAACCGCATGGTATATTAACCAGTTTGGCTCACCCAATGAAGCTTTTTTGGAAAAAATCTGAAAAATACAATGTTTTGTTGTAGAGATAAAGAGCATAGAGACCTTTCGTTTGAGTTAACCTACGACTTTCTAGGATTTCTATTTTTAAAAGTATAGCCTACTTTCTATGATTTGCCTTCCATCGTCTTTTTACGCAGAAGATATTTAAAAATGTCGCTGAGCCTTTAAAAATGGCAGTGCATGACAACTTTTTTACTGAAATGATCCACAGAGGTCCATAAGATATATATATGGGAAAAACAAGATACAGTTTTTGCCTAAAAACTACTCAGCCCTAGTGTCCCCAGATATTCACCTTTCAATTCGATATTCATCAGTGGCACATCCTGCAAGGGCTCCCAGCAGTGTGGAGCGCTCATCCTGCTCTCGAGACTGTGGGAAGTTCAAGACACGCTCCAGACCAAACTCCCATTCTTCCAAGGTGCCCCACTTGAACACTGGGCAGAGATAGCTATCTGCAACACTGACATACATGGCACAGTTAGGCGAGGGGACAAGGAAGGAGGAACCTCAATATTATTTTGTAGGCATATTTTAGAAGTTATGATATGTTCCATTGGGAAATGTGAAACTTATATCACTTATTTTAAAATACTAACATTATTCAATTGATACTTAATGCTAATAATATGTTAAATTTACATACATTACGAACTTTGTGCTAAGGCACCAATTAGTTAAATGGTTGAAATTAATATATATTTCGTATATAACACTATTTATAGACACTGAATCCTCTGTGGTCTTTCAAGTTTAATATGTAAATACAGAAGTCGTTTACTTTGACGTAAAGAGCAGGAAGGATCTTGAAACCCAAGTACAGACATGGCATGATCGTCTGCAAGGATTTGGGTCTTCGTTTGAACATCCACAAGACTGAATACCTTGAAACGATTCCATCCCCTGGAACTACAGGTATTAATGGAGCTCCTCTTACCAAGGTAAATACATTCCGATACCTTGGTTCACGATTGCATAGCGACAGCTCTGTGAATGAAGATGTGCGAGCATGAATCAGTGCGATTTGGATGCGATTCAGAGATGTCACCGGTGTACTTTGTGATAAGAAGATGCCTATCCGCCTAAAATCAAAGATATACCGCACAATGGTGAGGCCAGTTGCATTATATGGTACCGAGTGTTGGCCAGCACCTAGAAGAGCTGAGCACTCACTTCATGTCATGGAAATGCGGATGCTGCGAAGATCTTTAGACACATCTCTGCTCGACCATATCCCCAACACAACGATTTGACATATAGCTGGCGTGGCTCCAATCACGGCCGACTGAATACGAGCTGCGCTCTATACCGGCCTTGACATTCCCAGTCAGAACCCATGTATAACATGTAATTGGAAAGTTTCTACTCGTTGCCGGTAGAGCGCACTCCCCTCCCATTATAGGCGCGATAAGGAATCAGCTGTACAGTACGTATATTAAATGTGTAATCTCAAGAACCACTGGATGGATTTTGATGCTGCTTTCACCATTCTGTAAAGGTGATCTCGAGGAAGATTTGTGTAGAAAATAATTTATTTATGACCAAAGGGAGCCAAGCAGTAACGATTTCAGTGAAAAGGTCGAAAAAATAGCCTGGCGTCCGTGCGCTTTTTAAGCTTACGCTGGGCGAACCGATAAAAATATCATTATATTATGAGTGTAAGAATTGTTCAGCGTGAGAAATTCTACAAAAAAGTCCGGGAGAGCATATCTCTATCTTCGATACATCGCCCACTATAAGTGTTTTTAGTTTGGACGGGAGGGGCATTTGGCTTGCACCTCGCCATTCTTAAATTACGTCTGACAGGAATTCCTTGCACATTCATAACTGTTCCCGGGCGAAGCCGGGGCGGGTTGCTAGTGACACTATATAATTATTAACATTATAATTTCCGCATTATCAAAATTAAAATTATATCACAAAATAAAATAACGTGCTAATAAACCTAAGAGAAATTAGACATACCTTGCACCTTCTTCGGGTACAAGGACACTACTCCAGCACCGTCTCATTAAAAGGAAAGAGAGGATCAAAATTACAGCCGGGAACAAGTAGCAGCTAATCGTGTGTTGTGTTTTGTGCTAAGAGATCTTTCGACAAATTATCAGATACCGTGTGCCTTCTTTTTCACGAAGCAGCTGTCAGGACGGGACTTACATAAACTCCTGCTGGACGTTATTCTCGAGGTTGAACAATGCGGTTTCATAATTATAATAACTGCCTCTGATAATCACAAAACTAACACTACAATGATGAGGCATTTAGGGGGAGGGAATTTGCAACCAATGGTCAATCACCCATACGACGAGTCTAGGAATGTATTCCCTAGTTTTGATCATTGTCACATTCTAAAAAAAAACCACATTAGAACACAGTTTCTGTAACGAGAGATGACTGATGGTACTGGAATAATTTCAGGGAAATACTTGTCATTACTATACACAATGCAAAAGGGTGAGATCGTCAAACCGGTCAGACATCTCACTAAAAAACTCATCGAACCCACTAAATTTGAAAAAATGAATGTTCGGCGTGCCAAGGAAGTGTTCTCGTCAGAAGTTATTGGTGCCATTAGTACACTGAAAGAAAATATAGGCATGCACCCGGAAGCGTACACATTCATGGACGCAGAAGCAACCATTTTTTTTAAACGTTAATAAATGGTTCGCTATGCATGACGTAAGCATCACATATCATCATATTCAGTCTAGAAATCCAGATAAAGGGCATTTTTTCTCATTAAATGTCAGTCGCCTAAACTGGCTAGAGGAATATTTTCTTTCTTACCTTGAAACTTTGAAAGCTGCTAGTAACGCTGCTAGAAAGGACTTCCTAAGTTCTGAGACTTACGAAGCTACCTATACAATTAATCACGGATTCAACTGTCCAGTGCATAAGGTATCTTCTAAAAATGGGTAGAGGAAAGTCGCCAAATATGGGGAGTTTTTTTAATAGGGCTCACATTAGACATAAGAAGGAACGGAATAATTTTGGTTTTCTCACCAATGTAAACCTCAGGCGATATACTATGTATATTACAAATATGGGCAAGTTTGATGTTGTAATACCCTCTGATATTATTGTTAACTTTAAAAGTGCACTTTCCCCGTATTAGGCAACCGGGTTACGTAATATGGGGAGGTGAGAAACCTCACGGTTTTTATTTATAATAGGTACACTGAATAGTATACCCTACTAATTAAAGCATTAATTCTGACATGTTTTTCGTGTGGCCTCCTGAGAGGCCGAGTGCAGGTCTTTCTAGTCGACGCCCGTGGGCGACCTGCGCGTCAGGATGAGAGATGGAATGGATGAAGATGAATGAAACTGGACAAGGATGTGGAAAGAAGCGGCCGTGGCCTGTTAGAAGGTACCGTCCCAGCATTTGCCTGGTGTTGAAAAATGGGAAACCACGGAAAATCATTTCAAGGACGGCTGACGGTGGGGCTCGAACACACGCGTCTACCGAGTCAGCAGAGAGCTTGGCCCCATGGCCTAACGCTGAGCTTTAGCCAGCGTAGCCACTACTGTCGGTATTTCTGACAATGTAATGAAATCATGAACACAAAGAGTACAAAAATACAAAAATGAATATTTTAAGTAAATAACAGTCCTAGTTTCCTGTTGCCGAACTTCCAAACCGTTCAACAGAAAAATGCATAAACTTTAATGAAAACCGAGTGATTCTGATCGAATTCAACTGTAACGAGGTGCAAGGTATGTCTAATTTCTCTTAGATTTATTAGCACGCTATTTTATTTTGTGATATAATTTGCATTTTGATATTGTGGGAATTATAATGATAATATAATAGTGTCACTAGCAACCCGCCCCGGCTTCGCCCGGGAACAGTTATGAATGTGCAAGGAATTCCTGTCAGACGTAATTTAAGAATGGCGAGGTGCAAGCCAAATCCCCCTCCCGTCCAAACTAAAAACACTTATAGTGGGCGATGTATCGAAGATAGAGATATGCTCACGCGGACTTTTTTGTACAATTTTTCATGCTGAACAATTCTTACACTCATAGTATATTGCTATTTTTAACGGTTTGTCCAGCGTAAGCTTAAAAAGCGCACGGACGTCAAGTTCTTTCTTCGACCTATTCACTGAAATCTAAAATCGTTACTGCTTGGCTCCCTTTGATCATAAATAAATTATTTTCTACAGAAATCTTCCTCGATATTACCTGTACAGAATGGTGAAAGCCGCATCAAAATCCATCCAGTGGTTCTCGAGATTACCCGTGATATCCAAGAATCGGGGACTTAGTTTTACACTAAGTAGAGATAAGTCTTAGTCGTGCAATGCTTGGTTAACAGCGCTGTGTGAGCAGTTGAGTAACTAACAAGATTTCATGAAAAAGGTCTCATTGTCTAGGCCGGTATGAGCGCATTCAGTCGGCCGTGCTCCAATCAATGAGAAAATGCAGGAATGGAGACTCCGTTGGTATGGACGCGTTGTCTGTGCACCACAAAGTTCAGTCATTGGCTCGGCCTACCATCTAACAGTCGACGGCCAGAGACAGCGTGGGAGACCAAAATTGCGTTGGCTGGACACCATTAACACAGATTTACGATCAAGAAACTTGAAATCGCGGGAAGAATTCGATCGCAAGAAATGGCGTGCATTGATCCAAAAAGCGGACCCCGTTGCTACGGGATGACACTAAGAAGAAGAAGAAGAAGAAGAAGAAGAAAGAGCAGTACGAAATCTCTCCAGCCTCCTGTCTCTGGTTTTATGAGGTTGTTTTTATAATCCCTCTGATGTGATGTGACATATCTACATCAAATTCCCCACCTCTTTGTTATTGCCATGGAGAAACCAATATGTTGTTAAATTCAAGGATTGTTTCCAGGCAATTCTTTGCCCCATGATCATGCCCCTAGAGCTGATTGGCATTAATAACAAAAGCATTGACATCACCACCATAGACCAGTAGAAGCACTGCTGGAAGATGGTAGGGTGGGGACAGATATAGAGGGCATTCTAAGCAGATAAATTATTCATACACGTAAATTTTACATAATTATGTTAGTATTGTAGGGTTGAGTAAATATTTACAAGTTTTCAGACACAGTACCCTGTTGCATAGCCACAACTGCAATGGGGAGCTGGTTTGAATCCCAATGCTGACAGCAGCCATGCTGGGATGGTATTCTATTTCAAGTCCATACCCACCTACCCTAATAATTTCAGTTACACACACTTCTAATTTCATCTCAGAAGCACAGTTTATCAGAAAAATACAACACATTTCGAAGCACATGAAACTGATAACCACGATGTTCCTAGCCCCTGAAGTGAATTAAGAATAACAATTCCAACAGCCTAAATAAATCCATACAAGCATCATGTCAAGCCATTCCGAAAATGCCAGTGGCGCTTGCTGGTGAAATGTCAGACATAATGAAACACACAATACAGCCTAACAACCCACAAAACCGCTTTGAAGATTCCTTCACCAGTCGTGAAAGCCTACATTAGTATAGTTCTAGAATTAACCTTGAAGATTCTAAGGGCAGGAATAAGAAGATGAATGGGGAAGCCTGTTGTTAACTTTGCCTGGAAAAACACTCATTAAAGACAGGACAATATTATGGAATAAGGCATGTGTGAGAATGGGACGGCATTTGTGGTGTTTGCAAGTTCTTCTGTGCTTGTCCTCATGGGCGGACAGGGAGGTAGAGCAGCTCTGGTAGATCACATCTGTAGTCAGGCGCAGATCTAGAGTTTGGCTTTGGGGGGGGTCAGAGAATCGAAATTGTTAAGAAAAATGGTATTAATAAAAACGCAATCACAAAATAAACAAATGTACAAATCAAGACCAATTTTTTGTAAGCTACATGGATAGAAATTTGATGCGTTTAGCGCACCAAAAATATTCGTACAAATTGCAACGGCATGTTTTGGGACTTTTACATCGAGCTTCGAGAAGAGTATCAAGGTACGTTACAGTTTCGGCAAGTCGAGTTGGTACCGACAAAGGGAGAAAGTCACGACTTAAATTGCCAACCAAGCTTGCAGTTTGGACGTCGGCAAAATTTTTTGGTGCGAAAAAAACCCCAAATTCCTATCTGTGCATTGCTGCACATTCATCGTGACATCACTATAGATATCGATTCGGTAATCACAAGGTTTGCTAGACAAAATAGATGAGTTGATTTTGTTGTATAAATAATCGTTTTAATATAACAGCCATGAAGTTGTAAATATGTACAGTTGTAACAGAACATAATAATTGCAATAAAGATATTTTCAGTATTGAATAAAATGAAAAAATCTGTTTTTCAGTTAAAATTCATTAAGTTTTATTTGTCTGGTTATTGTGTTTTCGTTTTTTGAGTTTGCAAAAAAATTTGGTCTCCGTTTGGGGGGGGGGGGGGGTCATGACCCCCGTGACCCCCCCCCCCCCTTTGAATCCGCGCCTGTCTCTAGTAATGTGTATTCGTAATTGAGGCTAGAATTGGGAAGATGGCCCTGCCTCAAGTCAGCAACCATCCCGGCATTTTCTTGGAGTAGAAGTGGTAAAACTCCGCCAAGCCCGTGTTGAGAAAGGAGGAGGGAAGGAGCTACAACCTGGAGGGAGGAAAGAATTCTCATCCCAGGGAATAGCAAGAGTATTGACCACTGAAATACCCTGAAATAGCTCCAGGGCAGCCTGTTGCCCAAGGTGGTAGCCCCATCATCAGGCTCGGGCGCTGTAGGCTAATTATTTATTTATTTATTTATCGTATGGCTTTCAGTGCCGGGAGTGTCCGAGGACATGTTCGGCTCGCCAGAGGCTGTAGCTGCTTCAAGCGGACACCCCTAGGGTGAGCTACAAGTTCCATTCAATTTCAAGTACAGTAAAACTTCGTTTAACCGTCACTCTTTAAACCGTCAGTTTCTGTTAACCGTCATTACTGTAATGGCATAATAGCATAATAATAAACCTGGAGGTGAAGAATCTGAGGAACCTGAGAGTGTAACAGTTGACGAGATGGTCAATTTGTGCAATAATTTACAAATCAGTACAAATTTTACGTCAGAAGAAGTATCAGAGTGGTTTGAGTGTGACAGAGTGAACGGGGGGTTTCAAATTTTGAGTGATCACGAAATTGTTGCCAGCGTAAGTGCCACCGAAGAAGAAGAAGAAGGGGCTGATGAAGACGAGTGTTCAAACCATGACGAAAAACAAACTACTGTATTAGCCACTCAGAGGCTGAAACAATGCTGTCCAAGTGTATAGAATGGTTTGAAAGTCAAGAAGAGGCCAATGCAATACAGACCCTACTGCTCTGAAAAAATACGAAATATTGCCGCGGTGAAAGCTCGAGCATCAAAGAGACAGAAGAAAATGACTGACTATTTTCAGGCTATATGAACTATTTCACCTGTAAGTTGGTATTACTGTACTGTATATTATTTTTCCACATTTGTAGCTATTGTACGGATGTTTCTATCATGTAATAAATAGTTTTATTTGCTATTACAATCGTGTTTAATTTCTTTTTGCTCCAAAATATATTACATTGCTGTGAGAGTGATATCTGTCTGTAATATAATTGATTGAGGTCATGTTTTGGAGGAATAATACAGTGTTTCTGTTATCCGTCTATCCGCTCAACCGTCACGACCACGGTCCTGACGATGACGGTTAATCGAGTTTTTACTGTAGTTCCAACTTTTGCCACCAGATATCAATGATACCTAGTGGTGAACGTTGGAACCTCGATAGAGCGTTACAACTAAATCTAGCCTGAAATTTAGCTCCACACAAGTTTAGTCTGTGACTATCTACGACATGGGACCACAGGCTTTACTTCCCCTTTGAAGGAAGACATACTGAAGGACTTTAACGCTCTTAATAAATCTGACGACTTTGACCGGGTTTGAACCCGGTATCTTGGGCACAGCAGTTCAGCATGCTACCAACTACGCCACCGAAGCTGCTTGTAGGCTAATAATCTGCATCCTTAAATTTACTGAAACAAGAGCAAACCGGACGGATCTCACAATGACAACTTTCAGAGGTCCTGGAACGGGGTGAAAAAGACTGCTGCTGGAAAGCTCTTGTGGAAGCCCTTTGCTCCTTGGGGGAGCTTAAAAGGACATACCGTATTTGCTCGCATATATCTCGCACTTTTTTGACCGAAAATATGTGTGAAAATTTTCGGTGCGAGTTATTCGCGGGGAATGACCGTATTCCAGAAAAAACACAAAATTTGCATTATTGAAACAAGGCAACTGTCATACGGTACTCGCCATATTCATTGTCACTGCTGTCACTGCTGCCATCTCCGAGATACTCTCGCGTGCATCATTCTGGTCATCATCCCATACTGCTTCATCCTGACTTCCATCCAATGCATTTGCGATGCCCGTCTTCAAGAAGCTCTTCACAACAATGTCCGTCGACACCATTTATTTCTATTCGTTATGGTTATGCAACATTGAGAACCTAGGAAAAAGAAGTCATACGCTCGTTAAGGATGATTCAAGGCAGAAAAGGAATTTAGAGCACAGACGCTTAGCGATCGATGTGATCGATCATCTTCCATATCGATTCCTCGCTACATGCACGAGCGAGCTCGAATTTAGCCAACCGCGGCCAAAGACAAGGCGAACGATGTACGGCGTGCTAACACTCACGCTGCGCCGTATGCTTGCACGCGGCACCTCGATCCCTAATCGGCTCGTATCGAAGTTCGGATCAACTCGTTGTTGCTCGCTCTTCCTGTTATTATCGCTTCGGGTAAGATCCTGGACAATGACGACTGTTGTGGCGCTCTAAATCGAACGTGTTTCTACCTCAAGGTTATTACAGTCATTTATATGATGGCGTCAGTAATGAATGCGAGTTATATGCGAGTACTTTTTCCCCCCTGAAATTTAAAATAAAAAATGGGGTGCGAGATATACGCGAGCAAATACGGTAAGTCAAGTCAAGAAATGGTTAACCACAGAACACCATTTGTAGGATGGCTAAGGTCATAGTTTTGCCCTACCAGGCTGAGTATACCCTGTTCCAACCCAGAGACTAGAAACGAACCCAGGACTTTTGGGACCAGAGTCTGCTTTAATAACACAATCAAGGCTTTCCTTTCCCTTAAAGTGATAGGAAATGTCTTAAGTGTGTGTCATGCACATCTTACGGGTTGCCCTCCTCAGGATCATCCATCTCCATCCAGCGTGAGAACTTGGCTCTGGCTTCGTCCACACAAGGCTTGTACCCTGCATTGCAGAGTGCATGCTTTGCTAGTCTGTGCAGCGAGGGGTGAGTTGCCTTGCTCTTCACTTTATCTTCTGGAAGTGACTCGTACAGCGGTCCTGCCAACTGGCACACGTAAGTCTGAAATTTACCAAACATGCCACTCTTAGTTGAACGATTAACTTGATTAAATTATTTTCATATATTTAATTACAATCATAAAATGTCTGGTATTTGCAGATGACGTAGCCTTACTCAGCAATAACACACAGGAGGCAAAGGAAGCACTGGAACGATTACATGAAATAGCTGCTAAAACAGGTTTACAGATATCTTATGAGAAGACCCAATACATGGAACGACACACCAACAATGTACTGCCCCCGTAATTGAATTATATAGAGACCACGGTGGCTATATTGAAAATTATAAAGAAAGTTAAGGCTGTCATAGTTATGACGTGGATGGTCATGACGTAAGCACGGATGACGCAGACGTTATACCAGCAGGCTGCTTGAGCTGAGATTCTCTATGACGTCAGCATTTATTCGAGAAAGATCCGAGATTTACGACGCAGTCGCAGGAAACGTGGAATTGTGCTGAGGAAGAAATTATGCTATTGGAGGGGAGGCCTGAACCAATGAACGATTGTTTGAAGGAAGACGGAGATTGCTGAAACTATGGTATTTTTAATACTTTTTGGAATGCAGGATTGTGGAAATCCATTTGCAGTAGAGGCATTGATCTGGAATTTTGGTGAAATTTATTTCCGGTTTTTGAATTTTGAAAATCCGTCACGTATTGACGAAGTTGGAACTTCGAGCGATGACGCAGTAACACGCTATGGAAGGGATGGATACGCCCCTTGTGAAGTTTATAAAAGGCCTTGCGCAGAAGAGAGGAGTCTCAATCGTCTCATATCGCATATCTCAAATCGTCAGATCTTCAGTGCTTATATAGTCGTTTTGGTGAAACGTCGAGGGATATTAGTAGAGAGAGTCGTCTTTAAAACGCGTGGTGAAGCCACCGCATTAAACGAGATTCAAGCATACTAGCAGTGCAAGTTTACTGTGAGTAAAACTAGGTGAAGTTAAAACGCACATTATAACGCGTCTACAAGTTTAGCTATGAACAGTTAGCGGTTGCCTATAAGCTAATTCTATTGTGCAGTGCTACATTAAGCAGTGTAGTAAATTTGAACAATTTCGAGGAGGTATTTTAGAAGATATTAGCAATTTTAGACGTCTGACAAAAGTGATTTTCTCGCCTCCTGAGAAGCACTTTGTATCGCCAGATCCTACGCTACGGCTGACACTGCTAGTATAACAGGGAGACTTCAGATTGAATTGTGACACAACGCTACAGTATTATGGAGCAGTTTAATAAGGCAGTTTGTTCTACTATTACCATAACCGAGGAGAAGATGGAAGGCTAAAGGACTTTAATGCAATTGGGACATACATCGTTGGAGTAAGATAGCAACATGGAACTTCGCTAATTGCCATTCCATACAAGCGGACATGTGGTGAACAACCATCTACACCCATGTTTCGTGGCTCAACGCTGAATACTATCAAACAGCAATGAAAACGATTTCATACTCTCTGAATATGAATATTTCTACGGAAATTACTACAAAAACTTCATGGCGATTTTCTACAAGATCTTCAGGGATTTTTCAAGAGAGGTCAGGGTTGTCCCGACTCACAAAGAAGAATTTTGCCGGAAGGATGTCTTTCGTCTTCATGGAGCAGTGCAATTTCCGGAGAAGGAAGCAGTTCGATTCTCCGAGGGTGCTGTTTCCTGTTTCGAGGATGGAGCTCAGCTTTAACTTGGTGAAATGGATCCATCAGCAGTCTTCTTTGGGGAATTTTCCTCTGGAACGTCAATCGGCAGATAAGGTAGTCGTGAACGTTTATTGTATTTGAGTTTCTTAGCAATATTTGAGCAGCCATTTTCCCATATTTTCTGTCCTCATGTATTTTGCCCTATATTCTTGTTTGAGATTCCTATTCTCAGTACACCTTGATGAGTTATGCCTTTTTCGACGATTTATTAAGACATGGTTATTCCATGGGCATAGTTAAATGATTTTGGATCAGTTGAGACTGATATTTAGATATTTCAATAATTTGCTTATTTTGATAGTCACGATTTGACTATAAGTTAATGATTTTCATGGCAGATTTAAATTCAGACAGCGTGTCTCTTTATTAAAGTAATTTCTACCCCAGTTTAATTACTTTGACCAATTTTCTGTCATCATCAAGAAGGAAGAACATTTAAATGATTTTAGAGCGTTAAAATCTCTTGCGTTGTCGACGATCTTGGAAATACTAGTCGTTATTTGAAATTGATTGCAACACAGACATTTATCGTCAGTTATGAACGACCATTGCATCATAGACAATTTTGTGAAAGATGAACTTTAATTATGAATTATTGAATGCATTAAAGTCGTGAACTTTTGTTAGGAGTTTTTTCTCAATTAGAGAGTTGAATAATAATGTTTGCATTCCACAGTCTAATTGGATTCTATTCGACTATTTTGCAGTTTAGTCGCACTTTGTTTGATGATAGTATTTTTTATACTACAATACTTTGAAGATGATAATCTTAAATTTTGATAGACCAGAGAGGCGTATATAAGCGTATTCACTATTAAATTTGTTTGTGATTGGCAAATTTTTACTTCATTTCGATTCATGAATGAAATCCACGAAGGTTAAATGACAACAGTTTTGAAACAATTAATGATTATAAGAATTTTTGAAGTGGAACTATGAATGTATAATCGCCAGTGCAGCGGACATGTTGAAAGTCGCTGATGTATAATGCCCTTGGAGTAAATGAAGGAGGTTCCCACAGTAATTAATGATATTAAAGAATTTGTTAGTGGAGGTTTTTGTAAATTCTGTGGAAGATTTTGATGCCGTATATATTAATATATGATGAATTTTGGGCCTATTTTTGTAAGCGACGTATTTACCGCAGGAGTGTATTGTATTTGTCCTTTGAAAATTAATCAAGTGAATTTACTGTTATAATTAACAAGAGTATTGAAAGAATTTGAGATAAGATTTTGAATGAAGATTACCGTCACAAATAATTATAATAATTATTAAAGCTTTATTAAACCAGATTGTGACATTAACATGTATAACTAACCTTCATTGGTCGATTATATTGACACGATTTTGAAATTACCAACCGGATGAACATGTGGTTAATGTATTTCTCAAATTAATAATTTGAATAATTTAAATGTTAATATTGTAAATAAATAATGTAAATATCTTTGACAATAATGTGGAACGGAAGTAATGTTAGAGGCGTGTTTAAAATTCTTTTCGTCTTTAACTATATTATAAACAATTTCTAATTGTTATAAACATTTATGAGTTTTTGTTATAAACATTTAAGAGTTTGTTTTATACTCTAAACAATGCTTATTAAACATTTGGATGCTAATTTAACAAGTTTAAGGATTGTCAGAATAATCCAGTGGTATGTGAGTAAAGCATTTGAAAGATTTGCGTAACAATATTTTGTGATGTCTGGCGGACATTTAAAGCTTTTGAGAGTGCTGGATTCTTACGCAACGTGGCTTGACAAGGGAGCCCATTTGACAGGTGTACGTCAGGTTGAAGGGTAGATGGCAGCTGGCCAGACAACTGGTTATCAGCGGACGAGGTCGTCTACAGTGTGGCCTTGCGCCTATAAATACAAGTGTCATGTTTATTAAAAGAAAACAAATGCTCTATAAATGTGTCTCATCCTGACTTCCTTTTTCCAATCCAAGTGTGCTATAAATGTTACGTTATTTTGAGCTCGTGGGAGCTAAAATGTTGTATGATAACTTTGCAAGTCCTATAGGAGGACGTAGTCAGATTGACATGGGCTACTGATAGCCACATTTATTTTGTTGAGTTTGTTAAAGTCATACCCTTTATTTGAAATAAAGCTTTTGTACAGTTCAAAGTTCTTGCCGTCGTTCTGGTTCATTTTTAAATATCATGGTGAAGGTTATTGTGGGAGCATACTTTAGAGATCCTGTTGTCAACCCAATCCCCGAGATATTTTTAAGAGGTAAGTAGAGGTAAGTATAGACCCCCGTCTATTTTGGTGTGTTCCACAATAATTCTTTGTTAACTTCTGTGCTCAAATCTCGGTAGTATCTGTCAGTGCCATTTTCATTGGTGTAGCTGAGCCGGCGCGGTGGATTATTGGCAATCCGATTGAGGGGGCGGATATCTGACAGCCTACTATCCGGGTAAACGGGGACAGTACAAACCATGTATACCATATATGGATCCATACAAAGAGTTGAAACATTTAAGTACTTAGGAGAATTATACAAATAGGAGGATCAAACAAGGTGTCTAACGGAAAAACTCTAGAAAGCATACAAACTTACATGGTCACATTATAATAAGAAAAGCATATCAAGACCGGCCAAACTTAGACACTACAAAACAGTTGTATTACCAGAAGCATTGTATGCGTCAGAAACGACCACAATTGGAGCATCTGGCATCATAGAAACAGAAAAAATTGAACGTAAAATTCTGAGAAAAATATTTGGAGCAGTACACAGAGATGGGATATGGATGAAAAGACCTACCAAAGAGCTATATGAACACACAGACAGACTCACAGATATCATTAGAAAACACAGATTAACTTTCTACAGGCACATACAGAGAATGAACAATAAATGACTTACAAAGAAAATCTTTTATGTAGTAAACAGTTCAAGAAGGAAAACAAATTGGTATCATGAAATAGAAGATGACTTAAAGCAATTAGGGATCAACAAGCAAATGATAGAAGACAGAGAAAAAGTCAGAAACAAAATTAAGAACGCCAAATATTTAGTAAGTGAAAGGAAGAAGATAGGAACATTGTGGACGGAACAAAGGAAACAGGAGCACAGTCAAAGGATGAAGAGATTTTGGGAAGAGAAGAAGAAGAAGGGAAAGAAGTGAAAATTGTGACATCATGAGATATTTAAGTTCAAACACACTCCATAAGGGCAAAAATGATGTAATAATAATAATAATAATAATGTATGTATGTCTACCCCTTATTATTCCCGTTTTTCCAACGGGGTCGGGGATGAGATGCGATGGAAGTCTTAGTGGCGATGGTTTTTACGGCCGGATGCCCTTCCTGACGCCAACCTTATGAGAGGAGTTAATGAGAGATGAAATAAATGATGGTGAATGAAACTGGGCAAGGATGTGGAAGGAAGCGGCCGTGGCCTGTCAGAAGGTACCGTCCCAGCATTTGCCTGGTGTTGAAAATGGGAAACCACGGAAAACCATTTCAAGGACAGCCGACGGTGGGGCTCGAACCCACGCGTCTACCGAGTCAGCAGAGAGCTTGGCCCCTTGACCTAACGCAGCGCTTTAGCCCGCGTAGCCACTACTGTCGGTAATAATAATAATAATAATGATTACCTGACTATGTAATTACTGCACTTTAATTCAGATATATTTCCTCAAATATCCTTCACATATGTTACAGTTAGGGATAGGAAAAATTCGCGATCGCGAATTTCACGAATTTTTAAAAGAAGTAATACACAGGTGATAATGTGTTATAATAACCCTAAAAATGGCAAAAATAAATGTATATGAGCTCGCGAATTTTCGCGAATTTCGCATGAAAACGCGAATTTTAGCTTTTTTTTCTTTATAGTGCACTTCCGATAATTCGCGGCAATTAATGCACGAATTTCCGCGGATTTTTGAAAGCCGCGAATTATCTGCAGTAATGTTTTTAAGCTTAGCAAAAAGAAACCTACTGGTTAAAATATTGAAATGTATTTTAAGAACACGCAGAAAAAAAAAATTATAATACTTTATAACATAGTATTGTAAGAGACACTACGTGAATTAGGCCTATACCAATATTAAAAACTAAGAGAAATGACTGTCATCACTTTTTGTTTCTTAGTTTATTTTCTCTAATTTTAGATTGTATAATTCTGAAGAAAACAATATATGAGAACGAAAATTCATCTCGATTTTCTATATAAGAGATAAGTGTGACTATATACACACTAGCTTGTCTGTGGGAACTTTTGGGATTTCCGTTGCATCACTCCTTTATTTGACATGCACTGGATCTCAGTTTACCTCACCGACAGTCAAATTCCGTACAATATCCTCATCGCTTTCATGTCTGAAACCATGATCGTCTTTGTCGAAGTCTAACTACTGAATGTCACTTTCTTCTGCATCTTAGCATTCATCCAGGTTTTGCCCTAATGTCATCGTAGTGAGACCACCTTGCCCATTTGAAATATCGTCGTCACAGAAGCCGACAAAGGCTTGTTTTTGTGCGAGTGTAGTAGCGGTAATTTTCTCCCATGACTTGACTCACTGCCATCGTTATGTCCAGGCCGCAAGGTTCCTCTAGTGACGTCACGCGTTAGGGTCGGTACAGCCGCCGTAGCAAGTCAGACGGCTCATTTCACACGCAGTCACCCCAAAGCGAATATAAATTCATATTTATAGGAAAATGTTAATACTATTTGGAGTTCACTGACAGTTAGATGAGTAACCACTAAATAGGCCTAATTATCGCTCTGCTAGTTCGAATCCTGCCGTTGTAGCGGGCATTTTACGAGTGAACAAAATGGTGCATCGTCTGTGAACTTACTAGGACGTTAACGCACACAGACAGGGCAAAAATTGCAGCTTTTTGACGTCCTGTAAATGTTATATCAATAAAAAGAGGCATTGAAACAGTTACTCAAGATGTACCACAACGTCGATAAATCGCATATGGCTAAACTCGGGATTGAAGGAAGGAAATATTCGAATATTTCAATACACAAAACAATTTGCAGGAACAGTTTGTTAATAAAATAAATCAATGTATCCGCAGAAACAATACATAGACAGGTACACTTTTCTGTGCCTACTGCCAGATAAACCCTCGAACTGAGCTTAAGTTATAGGCTAACATTTGAGAAAACTACAGAATCTCTCTTTCAAGGATAATATACCAAATTATGTGCATCTCTAATTCTGTATTTTATTTTCCTTTCTTTTAGATAACCATCCCCCCACCCCTTACTGCCTTCTTGAACACTCTGTCCCCAAAATTCATTATATATGGTAGCAACAGAAATATTCATTTCTAGACCTTGTTTAACAGAAAATACAAAACAAATATAATACAAAAATACTAGCTATTCACTTCTGGACTTGCATGAGAAAAAAGGTTAAGTAAGAAATCTGCCATTCTTGACATTCAGTAAAACAAAGTTACGAAAATTATGCCTCCTCTCTAAACAACACCAGCAAAATCCAGATATAAAAAATATACTTTTGAATTTTTGTATATTTATGCACTAAACGAAGTAATTGGGGCCAAAAGGATCTTCTTCAAATAAGTATCCCTTGTACAATATAACCGTTATCCCCCTTGACCTGTCAGAAAAATGGTTAAATTTCAAAAGGTCAATGTCACTTTACAGAGGATTCCACAAAAAAACTAATGTTACCACTGTTGTCCAACTTCATTTCATCTCACAAAAATGAATGACCTTCACAAAACAGGATATTCTTCAAATAAACATAAGTATAAAAACACTATGTCCCCATTGGCCTCCTGTCATCAAAATAAGGTTCAAGAACCACTTCTTCGCATAAAATTGTATGTACCAATTCACTGCGGTACTACTTGACTACCAGAAAAATGTGTGGTATAAGGTCCAAAAATCAAGGCTACTTAACAGAGTATCTTCTCTGAATAAAACCACTACTTCAGTAAAAAAACAAAACAAATCTCACCCTATTCCAGATAAAAGAAATGAAAAAACATAACATTCTTGTTATACACTACTAGAAAAGAAATGAAAACCTACTGTCTCCATAGCACTTTCTCGAATGAATATCTTTTGTACAAAATAACAGATATACCTTGCTGACACTTCTTCGAATAAACATAATTATATATAAAAACACTATGTCCCCCTTGGCATCCTGTCAGAAAAATAAGGTTCAAGAACCACTTCTTCGCATAAAATTGTATGTACCAATTCACTGCGGTACTACTTGACTACCAGAAAAATGTGTGGTATAAGGTCCAAAAATCAAGGCTACTTAACAGAGTATCTTCTCTGAATAAAACCACTACTTCAGTAAGAAAACAAAACAAATCTCACCCTATCCAGATAAAAGAAATGAAAAAACATAACATTTTTGTTACACACTACTAGAAAAGAAATGAAAACCTACTGTCTCCATAGCACTTTCTCGAATGAATATCTTTTGTACAAAATAACAGATATACCTTGCTGACCCTGCTTCGAATAAACATAATTATGTATAAAAACACTATGTTCCCCTTGGCATCCTGTCAGAAAAATAAGTTTCAAGAACCACTTCTTCGCATAAAATTGTATGTACCGTACCAATTCACTGCGGTCCTACTTGACAACCAGAAAAATGTATGGTATAAGGACGAAAAATCAAGGCTACATAACAAAGGATCTTCTCTTTTCAATAACTAATCAGAGCAGCTCAAAAAGTCAATGCACACCTCAAAAACTAATCTGCACAGCTCAAAAAGTCAATGCGCACCTCAGAAAACTAATCTGGTCAGCTCAGAACATTTTTGTTATACACAACTAAAAAAAAACTGAAAAGCTACTGTCTCTATAGCACTTTCTCGAATGAATATCTTAACACATGTATAAAGTGTGGAACCATTTAGAATATCCTAATCTAAGTGTCATAATTTCAGTCAGTATTAAGCTACTGTTGTGATATCAGCACTAGATGTTAACCTCTTATGGTGTAAGCTACAGTACAGAAAGTTAATAACTAATGTAGCCTCGTACCAAGTTAGGTGTGAACGATAATAAAATGAGATTCAGCTTACAATATTATTTACAGGTAATCACACCAAAAAATCTCTGTCCTAAAATGTAGACCTATGTATATATGATCTCAAAGGAAACTACTCTTAATTTGTAGATCACAAGTTGATCATTCTTTATCTGATCAATTCTAATCGTCACTATTCACCACTTTAAGGTTAAATGCCTGAGAAAACCCAACATCACTCTAGGCTATTCAACAAATCACATTCTAAACTACTTCTGGCTCATGATATGATGCACAACGTAACCAATCTCTAACTGTAATCAATGCACAGAACACCTCTTGTGTGACCTAAACAGAGCCTAACCTAACAGTACACATTTTCAATTACTCAATCTAACTTGGCTATTGCATCAGGAATTTACCATGGATTGTAATCTAGAAATCAGGTAGATAGGTTGCTAACAATCCCATTAATGTAAATACAGCAGCCTACATAAATCCTACCACATGAAAATTATGTTCACTTAAGGTTGAACGGGACACATCTTGGATAGACTTCAAACTATGCTGAATAATACCGTACTAATAATAACTTGTCTGATTTACATAAGTAGGCCCTAACATGTAATTTAACCTCAGCATTTACATGTTAGAAATCTTTCCAGTCCTAGCATAGGCTGACATTTAGAACTTCATACTATAATATTGAAACCATATTATTAACTTATAAATTACCATCAAGACGAGTAGGCCTAAAGGTAGCTCTTATCTCCCGAAGTATCTTACTTTCAGGGAAATGTTTAACACACACTCTCGTCTTCCCTGTAATGTGAAAATCTTTTCTAGGACTTTTAAGTACCGGTACCGTATTCATTGCTTTCTTTAATTTTCGTCGGTGGGGATGGAAAAACAAGGCATATAACCTAATCATCTCCATCATAATAGTTGTTTTTGCACCCGGTAACACAACTACGTTTTGGCATTCCAGGGACCATGGAAAGAATAATTGTTTCAATGAATAAATATAATTGTATTACCGGTACCGTACCTACCAATAAACCTGCATTAGTCGAAAATAAGCGATGTAAAGCTCCTAACTGAACCATAACCTTAATAAGTGTGGTGGCAAACATGCAACTCAAACATTTTTTAGATATAGGCTAATTACCTACCTACGAAATGAACATTTGCCTCAGAAAACAAACGGAGTACCGTAATCCTCATTCTGGATGACGTAAGTAGTAGCGTTCTTACGTATTGCTTTTAACTCGGACACTAACTAAATTGTATAAACAACACAGCACAAACCACTCACAGTTAAGCATAATGGTCGTTACCCATCCACCCTTAGCGATCAGCTGATCACATGGTAATGGCCGCTGCCTGATGGCCTGTACATTACGATGGCAGTGCTTGACTGCATGGGGAGCAACCAACAAACACGGAATGATCGGAAACTTAACGGTAGATAGCGGACCTCGCTTTCTGCATACAGCGATCTTTATCAATCTGGGCGGTCATCCTGGCAAGTTACTAAGTTATTGAGGTTTTAAGGGCTAGAACAGCAAGGTCACCTGCCCCTTCATCCTAGTGACTACTCGACGCGTGGCGTCATATAGTGCGCCTTTCAGACATGAATATCTAGATGGCAAGTATCCATATCCAAATGTGCCACTGTTTCCTGAACCAGTCTTAACCAGGTGGTCTTCTTGGTTTCATTCTGTAGTGTACCTGTCAGAGTACTTGAAAGATATTGTGCAATTTATGAATGAAGTAGTAGGGACTGATAACTCTAGTGTTGATTTCCTGAACAATGTTTCACATGACGAAATACTTGAGATTCAAAGAATTTGGCACAGACATCACTGAACTCATCCCTTTATTAGAAGGCCAGTCTTATCAGACTGTTCACCTTCTAGATGGACATCTATGGAGAATTCAGCAAGCCCTTAAACTTACGGTACCAACATTAAGGAGCTGTTGGAGGGTTGTGGAAATGTGTTAAAAAGAGAGAAAATACATTCAGATTTAGTAAAGGCTGGGTCCCATGCTCTTAGAATATTAATCAGCCTGAGATCCTTTGACCCTGGGAACAAGATTTACAAATGTGTGCATTTGATCCAGCAGAAATAGTGCTAATGAACATCAATGAGGGCCTTGCAAAGAAAATTAAGAAGTTGCCATTCTGTGGAACATTGGAAGAAAGTGAGGTCATAAGAGGATACAACGAACTGCAAATTTAATCAAGAAGCAGATGCACAACAGGACCAAGACAGACATTGTTCGAGTTTTGCAAGGAATTACATTATTTCCATAGTTCTCAGAATTTGTGTTGAAAACAATTTTGATACCCTGTTCAAATGCTAACTGTGAACTTTTGTTTTTCAGCTTACATTAGCATGTTAAGTGATATGTGTCACCGTTTGTCACAAGAGAATTTGGATCTCTTCACAGAATTATACTTTGAAGGATGACTGAAATGTGTTATGTTATCCATGATTAAAAATCCCGCCTAAAATTTAACATTTTGAAAGTACCGAAAAGTGCACTTGAAACCACCGAATTTGCCACTTTAAAATACCGCTTTCTTCACTCTGAAATCACCGAAAAATTTCTATCCCTAATTACAGTATTCCTATTTTCAGAGGGAATTGGTAAGATCTAGACTCAGTCTAATATTGATTATTCAGTCGCACAGCACTATTACGAGCACATTACACAATACGATACAATCGAATACCACTCCAAAGATGTGCACACTTTGAAAACTGACTATCCATTCTGACCGTGCAAAATCGTAACCAATAAGCCCGTAGTGTTGGTTTTAAAATCAACCAATAACGAGACTTGAGGATCTCAGTCGACGTCCTCAGAGCGCCATTAAACAGACCAAACCTACCCCTTCCCCCTCAAGGGCCCCCATACATTTCTAAAGCTATAAACACGTGCTTTGGGGATGCATGGCTTCCTTCCTCAGCTTTCTACTCCGGACGGTGAAGATCACTTCACCCATCTAGGGGTGAAATGAAGAACTAGTTACAAGTACTGACAGTGACAGTGAGACAGAGCTTATTGAGAGGGCGCACAAGGTAGCCCCAAAGACTATTTTATAAAACAATCAATTTAATGTTTTAACACAGTTACAGCTGAGAGCTGACTGTAGGATGATCCTCACGTCCTACATGGAGGAATCGCCACTGCCCAAGATTCTGTGTTCTACTATATTAAGCTAAAAAACAAAACCATTTACCATTATAGGAAAATGTAATAAAATTGTCATATTTATGAATAGATAATTAAAAAAGGTCTAGACAGTGAATACAAATGAAGAAGTACTGGGAGCACAACAAGGCTCGTACTGTTCCTACAAATCGACGAACTAATGGTTGGTTAAAGTGATCCTATGTGGTCTCAAAAGGCAAAGAAGAAGATAATTAAAATGCTTCGCCAATCAAATACAAATTCTATTCAATTGCCAATGGTTAAAAAAAAAAAAAAAAGAGAAACACAACACACTGCAAGGGATTCGACCCAGCGATTCCGCGCCTATGAAGCAGGGCTCTTACCACTGCACCACGCGCTCGTATTCTTGCTAGCGTACAACGCACATAGACGCCGCACTGTAATAGCAATTCATTAATTTCTCTGAAACAGAAGCGCACCTTACTACTTGCACCTGGTATACGCCTGGTCATGCCCTACAAGTGTACTAAAGATGGTTCGAATCGGTGACCCATGCATCGTATCCTCAACTTGTTAGTTTGAAAGTCTTCAATTGTCAATATTGGTTGCCAGTGTTTTAAAGTGTGATTGTTATGGGAACTGGTCCCTCAAAACACAGCTTTGAAGAGAATGCTGAAACTAGCAGAACTGATCAACAGTTGCAATGCTCTGTCCTTCAGTTACCAAGTTCCTCTCTGACCCTAGAGAGAGAGGCATCCACAACCTAGACATATTGAGGAAAACCACCTCCTGGCACAGAACTACATGTTTACTACCGTTATAACGACTATCAGAAGGAACTAAAAGTTAGGTACAGTTTCCTTCCAAATCTATAATTGCATAACTTGTCATATAGAATTACTCACCAAGAATTTCCTTCCTGCCTCGGTTCCACTGATGTGTTTTCCCACATGATCCACCATGTTGAAGAACGCTTCCCACACAGGTGGTTCTTTCTCCGTGCGCAGGAACAGCGTCATATTGAGAGCTGCCCCAAAGTGCAGTTCACCAGCGTAGGCCAGGTTCCAAGCATCATGGAGCAGCTTGACTCGGGTAGCCATGCCGACCAAAGGCTGAGCATTATCGGGACTCCATTCTTGGAGGAGCTCGGATAACATGTTCCAGTTTGTGAGATCATAGTTGACCATAAACATGCCTGAAAGTATACAATATTTACTGAAAAATGCTTTCGGACTTTAGGACTACTTTTGCGGAACTCTCTTAATGTAAGAACTAAAATGTAGCAGGGATCAATTGAATCGGCCGGAGCTGAAAAGAATTAAGTCAGTTTTCACTAATTTTCAGGAGACAGATAAAACATCATTGACAGAACAGAACTTAACAAACACACTATATTAGTCATCTATGTTGCGGAGCAACTATTCAGGTTTTATTTGTGTTAGTGGAATATCAATTTTAATTTAATGAACATATTTCTCAAATCAATTTTCGAAATGTGACTTAATGTCTTTCAACTCCGTGGTTAGTTTAGTGCTGCATAAAGCCATCCAGAATGAATATGTCACTTGATATTTTATTTCAAAATGGATTCGTAACATAAAACTCACCTAAACCCTGTACAAATGTAATTTACAGTAGAACTGTAACACGCGGGAATCTTGCAGTGCAGCCAACATTAAGTACGGAATACGGCGCTGAAAGGCAGGAAGTTATTGACTTAATGCTTTTCTCCTCTGATCGCACTACATTAGCCGTGGTTTCTGGCTTAAACAGAAGGCTGACGTAATTCTTTCCTATGCCGTTCCAAGGCCCTTGAGTCAATACTTCACAATACTAATTCTTAAAAAAATGACCCTTTTTGACTTAATACTTTTCAGCTTCGACTGATTCAATAATTTAAATTTTTTTGGCCAATTAAAATATATTTGTTGTTGGTTATTTTAGGGGCTGCAACATCGCAGTCATATAGCCCATGCATTTTTGGGTATGTGTGTGGAATTTGTGGGATAACCTGTGTTATTGTGATGGCTGTACTAGTGCGTGTATTAGTAATTTGGGGATAGGATTGGGAAGAAGACGGCCGTGGCCTTAAGTTAGGAACCATCCCAGCATTTGCCCAGAGTTGAAGTCGGGAAACCACAGAAAACCACTTCCAGGATGGCTGAGATGGGAATCGGACCCCCCCTTCTCAGTTTAACCTCATGAGGCTGAGTGTACCCTGTTCCAGCCCTCACAACAGAATTAAAATTTCTTGGCAGAGCCAGGAATCGAACCCAGACCTCTAGGCCAACAGCTAAGAATGCTAGCCGCTGCATCACGAGGTGGTCAAAATATATTTCAAGCCATGGTAGTGTAATCTGCTAGCTTGCTTGCCTCAAAAGGAACGGTGTAGAGTAGGGAATATTTGAGGTGGTAGGGTTGGTAGCATGCTGAGCTTCTATGCCCAAGATCGCGGGTTCAAATCCGGCCGAAGTCGTCGGATTCTTTAAGAGTGTTAAAAATCCCTCAGTATGCCTTCCTTCGGAGGGGAAGTAAAGTCGGCGGTCCCATGTCATAGATTTATGGCATGTTAAAGAACCTTCCACTAATTACACCTGTGTGAAGCTAAAAATGGATAGGTTAAGAATGTAAACAACGCTCTTAGGTTCCTACGTTCTTTGCCAAGAGCCGACTGCGGTGGCATGTGGTAGCTAAGTTCTGAACTAGTAGTAGTTGAAGGTGGCGTTTGGCGGCAAAAGTAGGAACTATTTGAAAAATTCAAAAGTCTGCAGTCCTTACTTAAATTAAAAAACAGATAACACACACTAATACAGTCATCACAATTAACACCAGATATCAGACAGATTCTACACACATGCAAAGTACACGGGGCTACATGACCGCGTTGGCGCAGCCCCTAAACTGAGGAACCAACCAACCAGGGTTGGAAACTGTCAAAATACAGATATTGTTTGCGGTAGCGATTTTATCCAGTTTTTTTTTTTTTTGAGTTGGGGGTTTGTGGATATACTGTAAGTGCAGAGTGCTTGGATGGACATACCGGTAATCTAGAAAGATTATGTTGTTGGTGATGTTCCAGGCGAAACAAATAATGCAGGAATTAAGGCGGTCCAGGAAAGAACAAGGGTCTTTGAAGGTTATGGGGCAACACACAAAAATATTGTAATCTTGAATCCCCTCCAGCACATTGTCTGGTGAGGGCAACCTTGTCGAATTGCCCTATGAAGAGGGAAGGGACCTACTTACCTCAGTCACTCTACCTCTCTAATTTTCCCTTTCTAGCTTGTTATTGTTGTCTCTTTCTTTTAACATGGATATACTGTATTTGTAACCGAAATGATTCAGTTACACAGCTCACCCTCGGGTTTTTGCCTTGTGCAATTAATTGGGTGTATTTATTCATATTTTATGATATTGGATTAAAATCCGTGTGTTTGTGTTGTGTAATTATTATCAATATTGTAGCGCGATCACATTTTGGATGATTCGCACAGTAGATGCAATGTCATTATTAATTATCGGTAATGGATATTTGATATTACAGTTAGTGGGGATATTTGTATTATTATTATTATATTGAGGACAGCTAATTCTGTAAGTATGTGTTAGTGCCATGGTGTGTGATGTAGGAACATTAGGTTACAAAATGGCCACCTTATTGCCTGGGCTAACATTTTATATAGTGCCCTAAGTTGGAAAACTTCCATGGACATCTAACCAACAATACACCTGTGAGAAGGCTTTGGAATGATGTGGGCAGATGAAAATGAAATATCGATGAAGATTTCAAGTATTTCAAGTATTAAAGGTTGTTTGGCATGATGTGAGTAGATCATTGCATATTGATGAAGATTTTGGAAGATCTGGATCGATCACCAAGTACTGAAGGTTGTTTGCAAGATCTGGGTGGATCATTGCATATTGATGAAGATTTTGGAAGACCTGGATATACCATCAAGTATTGAAGATTGTATTTGCAAGATCTGGGTAGATCATTGCATATTGATGAAGAACGAAGTTTCCCAAACCAGAGCCATTTTCCCAGGGATTGATTGTTTGCTGCTATAAATTGATTGTATTACCAGTATCTCATACATGTCAGAGCTACAGTTAGATCTTTTCTTACGGATCACAATATCAACATGGTTGTAAGTTATTAATAAATCAACTATATTTTAGTCTAAGTTACTTTCCTTTCGTGTGATTCATTTAGCAAGTACATCGCCCTGCTACCCTGAGATGGCAAGCAAAAAGCTAGGTGATCAATAAATATAATTTTTGGTCTGGGGGTCAATCCAGAATTGTGTGATGGTCTACTGGGCACCTTGCCTGTAAGCAGGCGCGCAGATACTACCAGCATCTCATTGGTGTGAGAAACATATCCGTTCCTCAGTGTAGCAGAGGAACTTAAACTTTCTTTTTTTTTCTTCAGAAAAATTACATAAAGCAGTTTTTTTTGAAAAGTTCATCAATTTACTTCTGGTACCAGTACCTGATAATAAATGATATAGCACAATGAGTACAATTTTGACTAGAGAGGCTTGCAGGTCATCATTAGTGGGATTATGAAAATCCACCTCTCGGTAATGAAGTCTTTCTTTCTCCATATTCCAATGGACCTATCACACAGATAAATGGAAACAATAGTGAAAGAGGTGTTGCAAGGTGAAACAATACCCCTCACCTATTTCATCAGGATTGACAATGATGAACGTGTCTGGTCCAGGCAAGTTGTTGATGGTGATACGCCGCTGTTTCTGCATCCAGGCCATGGGCTGCAGATTGTTGACATCCATGCTGTGCCGGCTCAGGTACTGGATGGGGACCCACCAAAGCATCTTTTCCTTGTTGGCTATCTCGTGAGGCCTCTCCTTCAGGAATACGTGCTGCAATATAGGTTGTTTAACTGCTCAATAATGGAGATTGTAACCTTTTGCCATTGCTCATCACTTTGTATTAGGTGATGACTGTTTTAAGGGTCATCTCCCTCCCAATAATAGAGTTATTCTACAATTATTAAATTATGCAATGGTGTTTGCAGAAGATGTCATGATCTGGGGAGAAAAAGAAGATGACATCCAACAAGTATTGAAGGTTGTTTGCAAGATCTGGGTAGATCATTGCATATTGATTTGGAAGACCTGGATATATCATCAAGTATTGAAGATTGTTTTTGCAAGATCTGGGTAGATCATTGCATATTGATGAAGAACGGAGTTTCCCAAACCAGAGCCATTTTCCCAGGGATTGATTGTTTGCTGCTATAAATTGAATGTATTACCAGTATCTCATAAATTGGTGGAAGGCAGGTTTTGACAAGTTTGGATTACAGATCAGTCAAACAAAAACCGTATGTTTGGTGATGAGCAGGGACAGCAAACATATCAAGCTGAAATTGGGAGAAGAAAAATAATCAATGTAAAACAAAAATATTGGAATGGAGCCGAAATAAATCAGAATCCTCTCTGGACATCAAATTGGATGAAGCAAAGAGGACATAAAAAGTAGGTTAGCTCAGGCAAGGAAAGCATTTCTACAGAAAAGGAATCTGTTGACATCGAATATAGATTTGGGTGTTAGGAAGTCATTTTTGAAAGCCTTTGTCTGGAGTGTGGCGCTCTATGGAAGTGAAACTTGGACTATTGGTGCAGCAGAAAAGAGGAGAATTGAAGCATTTGAAATGTGGTGTTACAGGAGAATGATGAAGATCAGATGGGTAGATAGGGTAACAAATGAAGAGGTATTAAAACTAGTGGGAGAGGAGAGATGTTTTTGGCGACAGCTAATGAAGGGAAGAGATAGGTTGGTAGGGCACATACTAAGACACCCAGGAATAGCAAGCTTAGTTATGGAAGGAAGGGTCGAGGACAAGAACTGTAAGGGTAGACCAAGGTTAGAATATGTTAAACAGATTGCCTCGGACGTAGGGTGTGGTAGGTATGTAGAGATGAAACGATTAGCTGAGAATAGGGAGGCCAGGAGGGCTGCATCAAACCAGTCAAAAGACTGAAGACTGAAAACAACAACAGCGACATCGAAATAGTTCAACATTTTAAATACCTTGGCAGTGTTTTGTCGACAGATAACAGGTTAACCCAAGAAACCAGCAGCAGGGTTCAAGAAGCTACAAACTTTTACAACTCTGGTATATTGGCTTTCACGGCCGGTGAATTAAAACTCAGCAATTCTTCTAGGTTTGTGCCGTGTCTTGTGTGGGGTTTTGCCTAGGACACCAAGCTGGCTCATCGGCGGGCTCTTGATGTCCCCGCCCGGACCCCCACAGGAGTGACGAACTGCGCGCCACCTCCCTTTATATTGGGTGCAACTACACCACTTGACTGCTTGAGCTTTTAGTTCTCGTAGTCAAGTGGTGCAGTTGCACCTTATATAAAGGGAGGTGGCGCGCAGTTCGTCACTCCTGTGGGGGTCCGGGCGGGGACACCAAGAGCTCGCCGATGAGCCTAGCTTGGTGTCCTAGGCGAAACCCCACACAAGACACGGCACAAACCTAGAAGAATTGCTGAGTTTTAATTCACCGGCAGTGAAAGCCAATACACCATCTTTTTGGAAGCCTTCATAGGGAGGTTAAGGCTGCTTGAGCTTTTAGTTCTCGTAGTCAAGTGGTGCAGTTGCACCTTATATAAAGGGAGGTGACGCGCAGTTCGTCACTCCTGTGGGGGTCCGGGCGGGGACACCAAGAGCCCGCCGATGAGCCTAGCTTGGTGTCCTAGGCGAAACCCCACACAAGACACGGCACAAACCTAGAAGAATTGCTGAGTTTTAATTAAAATATTACTTTGCGACTTTTTTCCCGGCTGAAGTCTTCTATTATTTCACTGAAATCTAAAATTGCTAATCGGTCACGGGAGGTCATACCTGCACTGAAAAAAGGAATATGAATTATAAATTGGTTTGAAAAGTATAATTAATTAATTAAATTTAAAAAATCCATGGCGCGGGGCCCCCCCGGACCTCGGGGCCCTGGGCGGTCGCCCTCTTCACCCACCCCTAGATCCTCCACTAGGTATTACCAAAGTACAAATGATGAATCAACACTCAACTAGGTGAAACAGGATGGTTTGGAATTGAACATGGATTAAAACAAGAGAGTGTACTCTCACCATTGCTACAGTATTTATGTTGGTGAAGGCAACAGGAAACATACACAGACACAAGAATGAACACAATCCTATTTGCTGATGAACTTCTAATTTGGGGAGAGAATGAGACTGTGGTCCAAGAACAGCTGGATGTGATGAAGGAAAATATTAAGAAATGGGGAAATGATAAATCAGTGTAGAGAAAAGTAATGCAATGGTAATAACAAGAGGAAAGACGGAAGGTTGGTTGGTTCCTTAGTTTAGGGGCTGCAACATCGCAGTCATGTAGCCCCGTGTACTTTGGGTGTGTGTAGAATCTGTCTGATAACAGGTGTTGATTGTGATGGCTGTATTAGTGTGTGTTATCGTTTTTTTAAAAATTCAAGTAAGGACTGCAGACGATAATTTCAAGCAGTTTCTACTTTCGCTATCATGACACCTAGCTGTGAACTTGGCTACTACTAGATGCCATTGCAACCAGCACCTAGTGAGGAATGTTGGAACTTTAGAGCATTAATCAAACATAACCTACAAATTTTGCTTCACACAAGTTTAGTTAGTGGAAGGTTCGTTTACCTGCCATAAATCTATGACATAGGCCCACCAGCTTTACTTCCCCTCCAAAGGAGGGCATACTGAAGGATTTTTACCGCTCTTAAAAAATCCGACGACTTCGGCCGGGTTTGAACCTGCCACCTTGGGCATAGAAGCTCAGCATGCTATCAACTATGCCACTGAAGCCGCCAAAAAGAAGGAAGGAAGAGGGAGGTTGCAGAAAGATGAACAGAGTTAAGTGGAGGGGTGTTATATTTGCTCCGACCCATCATAGGCTGGATAAACGGAAAATTATGATTAATACCAAAATATGAGTAATATAAATAAATTTTAAGAAAGGGTATACAACATATTGGCAACTTTCCCGTCGCTCAACACCAAATAATCTCAATTGCTGGGACATATAAAAAAACAACGTGAAAATAAATTACATGTGATTAAAATGTATATATAGATTTGTTATGGACTACAGAAGAGAGAGAAAACTGTAGGATGACATGTTTCGCTCATCAAGTGAGCATCATTGGATCTAAATACACTATACAAGACAAAATAGCTCTACAAACCAACAATGACACCCACAAACGGTCACTGCCCTCCAAAAACGAAAAGCATGGCAACTTAGAAAGTGTGGCAACTATCTTATATATATATATAAAATGAATGTTCGTTTGTTTGTCTTTTATGCGTTCGTAAACCATTCATCCGATTACGATCAAATTTTGGTGAGTAGTTGTAAACACTTCTGGGATGGTCATAGGCATAGTTAATCCATTTCACGATAGATAGCGCGCGAGTAGTTTAAACAAACGCGTAATGGCGATGCGTTCACATACAATTCGACCGATTGCGATCAAATTTTGGTGAGTTGTTGTGCACAGTCCCGGAAAAGTTATAGGTGTAGTAAATCCAATTTACAAAAGATGGCGCGCGAGTAGCTTCAACAAAATGGCGTGCGTTTGTTTCAAGAAAGTCCCACATGTGTTCATATACCATTCATCCCATTGCGATGAAACTTGGGTGAGAAGTTCTGTACACTTCAGGTAAGATTTCTGGCTTAGTGAATCCACTTAACAATAGATAGCGCACGAGTAGATTCAACAAATGAGCGACGACGGGCGAAGCGTTTCAACAAAGTCCTGTATGCGTTCACATACCATTCATCCGATAGCGATGAAACTTGGGTGAGAGGTTGTGTACACTACAGGCAAGGTTTCTAGCTTAGTAAATCCATGTTATAATAGGTAGCGCACGAGTAGATTCAACAAATGAGCGACGACGCGCGAAGCGTTTCAACAAAGTCCCGTATGCGTTCATATACTATTCGTCTGATAGCGATGAAAATTGGGTGAGATATTGTGTACACTACAGGGAAGGTTTTTGGCTTAGTAAATCCACTTTACAATAGGTATCGCACAAGTAGATTCAACAAATGAGCGACAACGGACGGAGTGTTCCAACAAAGTCCTGTATGCGTTCACATACTATTCATCCGATAGCGATGAAACTTGGGTGAGAGGTTGTGTACACTACAGGCAAGGCTTCTGGCTTAATAAATCCATGCTATAATGGGTGGTGCACGAGTAGATTCAACAAATGAGCAACGACGCACGAAGCGTTTCAAAAAAGTCCCGTATGCGTTCATATACTATTCGTCTGATAGCGATGAAACTTGGGTGAGATATTGTGTACACTTCAGGGAAGGTTTCTAGCTTAGTAAATCCTCTTTACAATTGGTATCGCACAAGTAGATTCAACAAATGGGCGACGGCACGCGAATCGTTTAAACAAAGTCCAGTATGTGTTCATATACCATTCATCCGATTGCTATGAAACAGGTGAATTGTTGTGCACACTCCAGGAAAGGTTAATAAAGGTTAATAAAGGTTAATAAATCCTTTTTACAATAGGTAGTGCATGAGTAGATTCAACAAATGAGTAACGGCGCGCGTATCGTTAAAAAAACTCCGTATGCGTTCATATACCATTCATGCGATTGAAATGAAATTCGGCGAAATATTGTTTTCACTCCCGCGAAGATTTCTGATTTAGAAAATCCATTTTACAATTGGTAGCACACGAGTAGATTCAACTAATGAGCGTCAGCACGTGAATCGTTTCAACCAAATCCCGTATGCGTTCATATACCATCATCATCATCATTTCCCCTTATTCAGCTCCTGCCGGGTCGGGGTATTTATGGCACTTCTCCACTTTCCTCTTTCCTTCCACAATTCTTCTTCCACGATCTTGTCCCAGTCCAGATTTCTTTTTCTCAAGCTGTTCTTCACTGAATCGATCCACCTTGTTCTAGGCCTTCCCCTTGCTCTCTTACCCTTGCACTTGGCCTCCAGCATCTGTCTTGGTATTCTATTTTCCTCCATCCTCTTTACATGTCCAAACCACCTTAGTTTATTCTTCTCAATTCTCTCATTTAGTTTTCCCATCCCAACTTCCTTCCTAACATCTTCATTCCTCACTCTGTCTTTCCTTGTCTTTCCTATCATACTTCTTAGGAATTTCATTTCACTGGCTTGGATTCTACTCTCTTGCCTGCTTGTCAGGGTCCAAGTCTCAGCTGCATAAGTTAATATGGGAACATAGTACACTTTATACATTACCTCCTTGCTTTTCCTTGGTACTTCCTTATCCCAAACAAGTTTTCTTACACTTTGATAGAATGCATTGCTCTGCTGTACCCTCCTGCCAATCTCCATGTCCAACCTACCAGTTTGCATCAATTCACTTCCTAGGTATTTGAACGTGTCCACAATTTCCAAACTCTGACTTCCAATTTTCACAGTGCCCTTTCCTTGTCTTTCCCCTCTTGTCATCACCATGGTCTTGCTTTTCTCTATACTGATTTTCAGGCCGTACTTCTGAATATTTCCGTTCAGTGCATCTAGTTGTTTCTGCACTTCTTCGGTGTTCCTTCCCCTGACCACAATATCGTCTGCAAATAATAGTAACTTCATTTCTTTATGTCCATATGCTTCCTTTGTTTCCTTTACAATTTCATCCATTACCATTATGAATAAAAGAGGTGACCGCACACTCCCCTGTCTTAGTCCAGTCTTGTTCCTAAACCAATCTGTCTTTCCAACTGGGGTCAGTACCCTGCTAACACAGTTGTTGTACATTGCTTGCACCATTTCCAACATTTCTCTTCCCAGTCTCTTCTTAACCATGGTTTCCCATACCTTCTCTCTGGGGACACTATCATATGCCTTTTCTAGATCTATGAAAGTCATGATCAAATCCTCTCCATATTCCCAGTTCTTTTCCATCACCTGCCTCAAGCTAAAGATTGGGTCCACTGTGGATCTTCCACTCCTGAAGCCATACTGTTCCTCTTGTAACTCTCCTTCCACCTTTCTTCTCATTCTTCTTTCTAATATCCTTTCCAGTATTTTTACTATCTGTGATATGAGGGTGATCCATTCATTCGATTGTGATAAAACTTTAGTGAGTTGAGTACAATCCTGCGAAGGTGTATGAATTAGAAAATCTGTTTTTCAATGGGTGGCGCACAAGTAGATTCAACAAATGAGTGACGGCGCGCGAATTGTTTAAACAAAATCCCATATGCGTTCATATGCCATTCATCCGATTGCAATGAAACTTTGATGAGTTGTTGTCTACACGCCAGGGAAGGTTTTCGAGTTAGTAAATCCATTTTACAATAGGTAGCGTACGAGTATATTCAACAAATGGGTGACGGCGCTCGAATCCTTTCAACAAAGTCACGTGTTCGATCATATACCATTCATCCGATTGCAATGAAACTTTGATGAGTTGTTGTGTACACGCGAGGGAAGGTTTTCGAATTAGTAAATCCATTTTACAATAGGTAGCGTACGAGTATATTCAACAAATGGGTGACGGTGCTCGAATCATTTCAAAAAAAGTCCCGTATGCGTTCATATACCATTCATTTCATTGCGATGAAACTTTACTGATTTGTTGTGCACGCTCCCATGAATTTTTTGAGATAGTAAATCAATTTCGCAATAGTTTAGAAGTGGTTAACGGAAAAAGAAAAAAATATTGGGAATCCAAAATCACTTCAACAAGCAAAGTTACAACGCCAACACTTTCTTTGATTGGCATTGCAACGCATGCCGTGTACAGCTAGTTACTGATAAATACTAAAGCATTAACCCGATGAGTGCTACGCCTGCCTATAGACGGGCTGACGTGGTTGGTCCACCAGTGCTACGCCCGTCTATAGACGGTGCACGAGAACTTTTATTTTCTTCAGTATCCCGGTTCACTCTCAAGAGCCGAATCGATGTCTGGCATGTTCTGGCATCTGTTGGGCATTATGTGGAACTAATTGAGCACGGCTTATATATTTGGGAATTGTCTACCAGACCTTTTTGTAGAAGTCAGACGTCTCCAGCTGTCGTTCATCCGTGAATTCAACAAACATGGCGGAACAACAAACTAGTTGCTCTTGATGCGATATTATTTCGGATCAAAGAATCCTTCAGCTATTAACCACAGTGGAAAGTGATGATGAAGTAACATATATTAGTTGCTACAGATTTTAGGAAATATTTTTATTTTGGGTCCTTTACATTGTATAAAGGTGATGTACACGAGAGCACGAAAAGTTAAAGTTTCATTTCTCTCATTATAATATTGAACATAACCATAAGATCTTCAATTTGCATTTAAATATTTAGAACCAACATTTATAAACATTTAAAGCTTTTCACCCCCCTGATAGGTTAAAAAGTGTGACTTCTACATTTTTGTTTACATACCAACGAATAAACTCTGCACTGAGGGACCACTCAGTCAAATGGAAACTCAGCACTTAAAGGGTTAAGCATCCAAAAAATAACTAACAGTATTTATTTCAATATCTACAATTTAGTTACCAAATTAGGACAAAGACTTGTCTATGGTACTGTGTTTCATTGCATACCTGTGTTTGTTGTAATATGTCAAGTCATCTTCAACTCTAACAATTTGCAAAAGTTTTAAGTACGGTACTTCTAATTTATATGTACGAATGCACAGAACATCTGAGGTTGGAATGACTTTACAAATCTTTATATAATCTGTTACTTTCTCATTAGGGTACTACTGTAGTGATACTACCTGCTCGACATCAGCTGAGTTGTCATTGTAGTTGCGAGTGACGGTCACGACTGGATAACGATCATACTCCATCCAGCCATCTATTATGCTCTCCAAGGTGTAATTACTTGGCAATGATCCATCATCCACGGCTTGTTTAGTCATCGAGCTGCAGAGGTCTTCCTCCATGAACACCTTGAACTGCCTAGATAACATATCAAATATACCGTAGATTAGTTCACTGTGTGCTAAAGAGACATAGAGCAACAAGTAGGAGCCTAGTAACAACACAACAACTAGACAGTTACAAGTCTTGTTACAGGAACTAGTAGAAGTCTAGTAACAACACCTACTCAACTAGACAGTTACAAGTCTTGTTACAGGAACTAGTAGAAGCCTAGTAACAACACCCACTCAACTAGACAGTTACAAGTCTTGTTACAGGAACTAGTAGGAGCCTAGTAACAACACCTACTCAACTAAACAGTTACAAGTCTTGTTACAGGAACTAGTAGAAGCCTAGTAACAACACCCACTCAACTAGACAGTTACAAGTCTTGTTACAGGAACTAGTAGGAGCCTAGTAACAACACCTACTCAACTAGACAGTTACAAGTCTTGTTACAGGAACTAGTAGAAGCCTAGTAACAACACCTACTCAACTAGACAGTTACAAGTCTTGTTACAGGAACTAGTAGGAGCCTAGTAACAACACACACTCAACTAGACAGTTACAAGTCTTGTTACAGGAACTAGTAGGAGCCTAGTAACAACACCCACTCAACTAGACAGTTACAAGTCTTGTTACAGGAACTAGTAGAAGCCTAGTAACAACACCCACTCAACTAGACAGTTACAAATCTTGTTACAGGAACTAGTAGAAGCCTAGTAACAACACCTACTCAACTAGACAGTTACAAGTCTTGTTACAGGAACTAGTAGGAGCCTAGTAACAACACCTACTCAACTAGACAGTTACAGGTCTTGTTACAGGAACTAGTAGGAGCCTAGTAACAAGACCTACTCAACTAGACAGTTACAAGTCTTGTTACAGGAACTAGTAGGAGCCTAGTAACAACACCTACTCAACTAGACAGTTACAGGTCTTGTTACAGGAACTAGTAGGAGCCTAGTAACAAGACCTACTCAACTAGACAGTTACAAGTCTTGTTACAGGAACTAGTAGAAGCCTAGTAACAACACCCACTCAACTAGACAGTTACATGTCTTGTAACAGGAACGAGACCCATTAAGCTTTTGTTTTGTAGCTGTTCAATTTTTTACTGACTAACATACAATATCTTCCTATAGAAGCTGTGCCATATTGCAGGGTGCACTACTGTTGACCAAAATATTTTGTGCACTCAAGTTTGAAGGTTGTTTGTAAAGTAACCAATAGACCTATATAAAATCCAATAAAATCATCATTTTCGTCGTTCTATTTTACGTTAGTTCATGTAGGTTTGGAATTTTAAATTTATATTTTAATATTTTTTATCGCAGTTGGAACACAAAAAGTGCCCACTTTTAAACGTGTTTCAACCATGCGTCACATTTAAGAATTAATATCTCAAAAACCCGACATCAGATCAAATCCAAATTTTTAAACAATATACATTGGAATGATGTATAACTGGTTTATTAATTTCAAAATGTTGTCTGTCCAATAAACAAAGTTGTTATTATTTTTGTAAGGTAACTTTTTCTCGGCTGGGGGTGGTTGGAAAATGTAGTTCATGGTCGCGTTGTAATCCTTATACATCAAAACGTTATGTTGTATGACTGTGAAATACGTACATTAATGCACTTATTTTATATCGGTTTGTATTTGTGCGAGGAAATAAGACATGGTTCACCAGCTAGCTGCTCCGGTGAAAGCTGTACAGCGTTGCTGAGATGGATCCCATCACACGACATGGCGCGCCTCGCTCTGAAGTGATGGGCTCCATCTCAGCAACGCTGTACAGCTTTCACCGGAGCGGCTAGCCGGTGAACCATGTCTTATTTCCTCGCACAAATACAAACCGATATAAAATAAGTGAATTAGAATGGTTTTTATGCTTAGGCTTAGATTGTCTCATGAAATAAATAATATGTTATCGGAATAATTAATTTAACCCTAGAATACCGTACTAACATTATTCAATTGATGCTTAATGCTAATAATACGTTAAATTTACATACATTACTTTGAGCTAAGGCACCAATTAGTCAAATGGTTGAAATTAATATATATTTCATATGTAACACTATTTATATACACTGACTCCTCTGTGGTCTTTGAAGTTAAAATAATACGCTAAGTTACATCTTAAATACAACAAATACAGAAGTCGTGTACTTTGACATAAATAGCAGTACGTAATCCATCATCCATCATGTCCGAGGCTCGTTCCATTCTTGAAAGCATTTGGTTTCATCCACTACTGGCTTGCTGGGCCTATCGTAGCTTCACCAGAGCCCTGTTAGCCATCACTTTTCAGGGTTCCTGTAGGACCTTCACAGCTACCGTAACGGTCCCGGGGCACACGAAGTCCCCACTGTACTTCGCCCCTACAGGCGATCCCCTACTTTGTGCCGTTGCCCGTCTCCCACGACGTGGACGAGGGGTTGGACTTATGGGAGAAGGAAAGATGAAAGCAATGGTGTTTGCAGATGATTTGATGATTTGGGGAAACAAGGAGGAGGAGGTACAGGAACAGTTGGACGTGTGGGAAGGAATATTACAAGGATATGGGATGAAATTTAGCATAAATAAGAGTGAGATGGTGATCACAAGGAAGAAGGAAAGAAACACAACGGGAATAACAATTGGTGGGGAACAGCTGAAGAAAGTGGAGAGTTTCAAGTATCTGGGGAGCCTGATACAAGATAATGGAAGAAACGATAGAGAAATAAATGAGCGGGCGAGACAGGCAGAAGCATTCCGGAGGAGTGTGAGAAGCATGATATGGAGCAAGGATGTCCCTCAGAACAGCAAAAAGATCATATATCGGACGTACTATGTCCCTATCCTGACGTATGCCTCGGAGACCTGGGTTATGAAAGGAAGGGAGAAGAGCAGCGAGATGAGGTTCTTGAGAAGCAGTATTGGAGCTACAAAGATGGACAGAATAAGAAATGAGAGGACCAGAGAATTAATGAAGGAGGAACCATTACAGGATGATATAGAGAAATCTAGACCTGGGCCCAATGTTTGGGAAGCCAGGCTCTGCCTGTCACAAGCCAGGACAAAGTGGTGAGTGATAGAGGAGTAACACCTCTTTAAAAAACCTCGGTCCAGCTGACCCGGCTGGTAGTACCTTGTAAGGGTCCCTTGCCAGGGTTACGGTGAAGTCCTCAACGGCATAGACAGTGGAGTAGATGGACTACGGAACAGTGTAGATGGCGGAAGAGGCAGCCCAGTACTCGGGATAATGAGTAAAAGGTATAAGTCCATATAATAGGCATATATCAGACACCGAACTTCTCCCGGGATAAGGAGACCACCTTCTATCAAGTGCCAACGGTCTTTTAGGAGGGCGGATGAGCGGGTAGAAGAAGGGCACTCTCTTGCCCTTGCGGTGGGAAACTGCTCCTAAAGGCGGAAGAGCCGACAGATGGCCAACGGCATAGAATGGAGAAGGCAACGGGAAACCACTCCATTAAAGATCCGACTGGATATCCCAAGAATCAGCAGCTCATGATGGAAAGCTCTTTGGTTAAATTCTCCGGAGGTAAAATAGCTTCCCATTCGGATCTCCGGGCGGGGGCAACTAAAGGAAATAATGGTATTATTAACAAACGCAAGAAACAGAAATGCGTAAGGAAAATAGGAACATGGAATGTTAACACATTATTAAAGGTGGGGAAGCTGGAAAACCTGAAAATAGAAATGAAGAGATTAAAAATAGATATTCTCGGTATTTCTGAAATGAGATGGCCTGGCACGGGTGACTTTTGGTCAGATGACTACAGAATAATCTACTCAGGGCCGGAAGACGGACCGCTCGGAAGAAATGGGGTAGGAGTGATTATGGAAAAATCCATGGGACTCAGAGTAGCGGGATATGTGCAGCATAGTGATAGGATAATTCTAGTCAAGATAAATACGGAGCCAAACAATACTGTTATAATTCAAACATATATGCCAACTACAAATGAAGATGACGAGGAAATTGAAAGAATGTATGAAGATCTAAATCACATGATAGAAGGAACAAGAGCAGAAGACAATGTAATCATTATGAGGGACATGAATGCAACGGTATGGGAAGGAACAGAGGGAACAACTGTTGGGCAGTTCGGACTGGGAGTCCGAAATTTGAGAGGTGAACGATTGATAGAATTCTGCACTAGGCACAAATTAGTCATAACAAATACACTCTTCAACCATCCCAAGAGAAGACGATACACTTGGAAAGCTCCTGGAGACACGAGAAGAGCGCAATTGGATTACATAATGGTAAAAGAAAGGTTTAAGAACCAGGTTAAAAATTGCAGAAGTTATCCAGGTGCAGATATCGCAAGCGATCATAACCTAGTCATGATGCACGCGGAACTCAAATATAAGAACATCGTTACGAGAAAAACTGAGTATCTACAGGTGACAAAACTTAAGATGCCAAATATTAGAGATGAGTTCCAAAGAAGAACAGATGAAATGATTGAAAGAAATACTGACATATTCGAGAAACCAATAGAAAGTCAGTGGGGAATTCTGAAGGAGGAAATACTAGGAACTGCAGAGGAACTGCTAAAAAATAAAAATAAAAACAGCAGGAAAGCATGGATAAGTGAGGAAGTAGTAGAAATGATAACCGAAAGAAGAAGGTTCAAAAACGCCACAAGTGACGAAGGAAAACAACAATATAGAATACTGAGAAATGAAATCGTTAGGAAAAGCAAGCGAGACAAAGAAAAATACTTATGTGATATATGTGATGAAATAGACACCGATTTTAAAGCAAATAACTTAGAAAAAGCATATGGTAATGTGAAGCAATTTTTTGGTGAGAAGAAACAGAAGACATGTGGTATTAAAGATGAGAATGGACAATACCTGTATGAAGAGGGAAAGGTTGGGAAGAGATGGAAAGAATATCTAGAGAATCTCTATGGAGATGAAGTTATGAATAAGGAAGTAATAGAGGAAGAAGACCAGACAGATGCAGAGAATAGAGGTGACCAAATACTAAAATCGGAATTTAAAAGAGCACTGAAAGATTTAAAAGACAAAAAAGCACCAGGTGTAGATAAAATCCCTGCAGAAGTATTAAATAACTGCGGAGAGAAAGCTGAAGATGCAATGTATGGATTGATATGCAAAATGTATGAAACTGGAATAGTACCAACTGACTTTACTAAGTGCATAATAATTCCAATTCCAAAGAAGGCCAGAGCACAAAATTGCAATCAATTTAGGACATTAAGCCTGACAACACATGCATCTAAAATTCTTACACGTATTATACTTAGGAGAATAGAGAACAACCTTGATAACTACATTACAGACGACCAATTTGGATTCAGAAGGGGCATTGGAACAAGAGAAGCAATATTAGCTCTAAGACAAATAATTGAAAAGAGAAATAGAAAAGGAATACCAACATATCTAGCATTCGTGGATCTGGAGAAAGCTTTTGACAACGTGAATTGGAATATACTATTCAAGTTACTAAAAAAAGTGGGAATCTCTTATAGAGATAGAAGAATAATACATAGTTTATATAAGAATGAAAGGGGAATAATAAGATCTGGCAATAACCAGGAAGAGGTAGAAATAAGAAAAGGAGTACGACAAGGATGCTCGCTATCTCCTTACTTATTTAATTTGTATGTCCAAGATGCCATAAATAGGATAAGAGAAGAGATTCAAGTTGGAGTAAATATACATGGGGAGAAGATTGACATGCTCCGATTCGCAGATGACATTGCTTTAACAACAGATAATGAAGATGATCTTCAACAGATACTTCATGTAATGAATAACATCCTTAAAAACGAATTTAACATGAAGATGAATAAAAATAAAACAAAAATACTCGTATGCAGTCGGAACCAGGAAGATCATAGAAGAGCACCAGCAATTTATATCGAGAATGGTAGAATACAACATGAGAAGGAATATAAGTATCTGGGAAGCTTGATAACGTATGATGGAACCAGCAAACGAGAAATTTGGAGTAGAATTATTCAGGCAAAGAACGCCTTTTATAGAAAGAAGAATCTCTTCACATCCAGAAGTATAGACCTAAAAATAAGAAAAAGACTGTTGAAGACATACGTGTGGAGTGTGGCTTTGTATGGTAGTGAGACCTGGACAATGGGGAAGTCGGAAGAGAGGAAGTTGATGGCTTTTGAGGCTTGGTGCTGGAGAAGAATGCTTAAGATCAGTTGGATACAACATATGACAAATGAAGAGGTTTTCAGAAGATCAGGAGAAAGTAGAAGCTTTATGAAGACCCTGAAAACAAAAAGAGCAAATATGTTGGGACATATTCTCAGACATAATAGCCTGCCAGCAAGAGTCATCGAAGGGATGTTAGAAGGGAAAAACACTAGAGGAAGACCACCACTTGCATACATCGCACAGTTAATGACAGACACGAACACAAAATCATATCGTGAATTGAAGAGGATGGCGGAGAATAGAGAAGATTGGCGAGTTTCTGCAAACCAGCCCCAGGGCTGTTAACTTAAGAGAGAGATGGTATGGACATGTAAAACGAATGGAGGAGAAGAGGATACCCAGGAGGATACACGAGACGAAGTGGGAAGGAAAGAGACCGAGAGGAAGACCAAGAGACAGGTGGCTGAAGGGGGTGGAAGAAAGCGTGAAGAAGAGAGGAGAAGACTGTACAAAGGTGGAGGCTGAGAGATGGTGGGAAGACAGAAGACGTTGGAGAGGCTTGTGTTCCAAACAGACCCGGCCAGTGGCTGGAAACTGTGAAAGATGATGATGTTGATGATGACCAGTACGTAATATCTCCAGCCTCTTATACTGTCCCTGGTTTTTATAAGGTTGTTTTTATAATCCCTCTGAAGTGATGTGACATATGTACATCAAATTCCCCACCTCTCTGTTATTGCCATGGAGAAACCAATATGTTGTTAAATTCAAGGATAGTTTCCAGACAATTCTTTGCCCCATGATTTTGCCTCTGGAACTGATTAGCATCAATAACAAAAGCATTGACATCACCACCATAGACCAGTAGAAGCACTGCTGGAAGATGGTAAGGTGGGGACAGATAAAGAGGGAATTCTAAGCAGTTAAATTATTCATACACAAAAAGTTTAGGTATGTTAGTATTGTAGGGTTAATTTGCTCTCAGTGCGCCCTGCAACATGGGTCAGATTTCCCATACAGCTATAAGTGAAATGAAGTTCACTGCCACATGGATTTTCACACATTTTCTTTTCGTTTAATATTTCATATTACAACCACATGCAATAAATTTTATGTTTCTGAATATAGTTACTTCGTTTTCTTGACATGTTCCTACATCTAATACGGCCAACAATTGGAGAATGGTTCCAACACAGCGTATGCCATCGCCACAAAGAAGTGTTTACTTTCCAAAATCAATGAGTGTTTGATAGACGGTATCTGTGATTTAGGCTATGTGTTTAAGCTTGTATTCTTCGATTTGTTTGATGAAGGCGTTTTGGCACTTCGAAACATGTAATGCATGAGTATCAATGATATTAACTTTTGTTATTGACAGGGTGGATGGCTCATTATCTTATATTAAGTTATAAGGTTTCATCATCATCATCTTCATTTCCCCTTTTCCAGTTGACACTGGGTGGGGGCAAATATGGTTCCTCTCCACTTAGTTCTGTCGTTCCACCATTCCTCTTCCGACACAGTGTTCCAATCCAGGTTCCGTTTTCTAATGCTATTCTCCACCGAGTCCATCCAACTTATTCTTGGTCTTCCTCGTCCTCTCTTCCCAGTCATCCGTCGTTCCAGTGCTCGTCTTGGTAGCCTTACTTCATTCATCCGTTCGACATGTCCAAACCATCTCAATCTGTTTTGCTCCAGTTTGTCATTTAGTTTCTGTACTCCCAGTTCTTTCTGTATATCTTCATTTCTCACTCCGTCCCTCCTCGTTTTCTGGACCATACTTCTCAGGAATCTCATCTCAGCTGCTTGTACTCCATCCCTCTTAGTCATTGTCCAAGTTTCTGCTGCATATGTCATTATAGGAACATAATATGCTTTGTACATAATTTCTTTAGCCTTAATTGGTATATCCTTGTTCCATACTAGTCCCCGTACCTGTTGGTGATGTTTATTCCATAAGCTATGCATAATGATAGGACAAAGATTGATTGATTGATTATGATTGATTAGTTAGTTATTGTGATTTTAAGGGGTGAAAGAGCAAAGCCATCTACCCTCAAAGATTGATTGTTGTGAGGTTTGAAGTCATTTTTCAGTGTTGCCTAAGTAAACAAAAGTTTGGTGCTTTTCAGTCGGTCAACACGAATGTACCCAAATAGAGCTGGGTTATGTATTTATGTATTTATTAATCTTATGTAATTTATTTCAGGATCAGGGCATAACCCAGCTCTATTTGGGTACATTCGTGTTGACCGACTGAAAAGCACCAAACTTTTGCTTTATTGATTGATTGATTGATTGACTGTGGAGTCTATTTTAAATCACTTTATTATCTTTAGAACTCTATATTCATTTGAACTCCTTACCTATCTTGTATGAATCTCTTCAGTCCTGCCTTGAAGGTCTTCTCACCCAGAGAGCTGTTCAACATCCTGAACAACCACTGTGCTAGAAATAATACCATTCAATGTTTAGTGATGCAGATGTAATTCACTGAATTCCAAATACCAAACTATAATATGAAATATAGAATGCACCTGAACATTCATCCATCATACATACATATAGCCTATATATACTGTATAATTATTTGTTTTTTTGTTCACAAAACATTTTTTCATAGCCATCAAGTAGAAAATTATAATTTTCAATCATCATTTTGAGTGAAATATGTTTGCAAAATATGATAGTGTGTGAGTCGAGGCCTCGGATGGAGGTCCTTGATTCACGCCCCGACCCAGATCACAGGAATCGGGAATTGAAGAAGAAGATATTTGTTTGCAAAGAAACTTTGCTCCAATCGAGCTGATCAATATCAACTTAATTTTCAAATTGAAGGCACACTGTTGTTTTTGAGTGAGTTATTCAGTGCTCACTCTTTCATTGCAGTTCATGAACTGTTGTTGCTTGTGGTATTGTGGTCATCAGCCCTTATTACTTAAATGTTTAAGGAATTGGTCTATCTCCAGTATCATTATAGTGTCTATATTAATGTGTGTACTTTGGGGTTAGCTGTGACATTAAGATATGTAACATCTCATAATTTGCATTTGTTGATTTAATCGAATCACATGTTTAGACCAATGGAGGAGAGCTCTAGAGTCTAATGGACTGTGCATTAGTAGAACCAAGACTGAATATATGGTATGCGACTTCCACAACAATAAACCCAGTATGACAAATATTGAACTTAAACTAGACGGTGAAACCTTACCAAGGGTAACAAAATTCAAATATCTAGGTTCTGTCATTGCTGAAGATGGCACGATAACCGCCAATATAATCCATAGGGCCACGTCTGGGTGGAACAAATGGCGCGAACTAACAGGAGTTTTATGTGATCCGAAAATACCCATAAGAACGAAGGGGAAAGTTTATAAAACTGCCGTAAGACCAATCCTACTCTATGGTAGTGAAACATGGGCTACTACAAAGGCACATGAGCAAAAGATACATACCACTGAAATGCGTATGTTACGTTGGACAGGTGGAGTCACTCTCAAAGATAAAATCCGTAATGAACATGTGCGAGGCAGTTTCAAAGTAGCGCCTATAACTGAGAAACTTTCAGAAACCAGGCTAAGGTGATATGGACATGTTCTGCGACGACCGGAGAATCATGTAGTGAAGAAGTGCCTTTCCATGACCACGCAAAAGAGAGGGAGCGGCAGACCTTAAACAACATGGATGACGAATGTCCAGAGGGACATGAGAGTATTGGGCCTATCTCCTGATGATGCTTTACAACGAAATGACTGGCGCCTCAGGATTAAGAAAGCCGACCCCGCGTAACGGGAAAAGGCGAGGAGGAAGAAGACATGTTCTGAATGGTGCTTATGGTGGCCTATAGAAGAATGGTTCTGACATTAACATTACTGCAATTGACAGCAGTGGTGTTTCACTGGTGGCAATGTACCGTATCTCCTAAAGTGACCAATCAGGCAGATGAATTGCTGTGATATTGAAACATTTTGCTGAGGTTTCTCCAGATAAGATATAGCTTAAAATGTGTACTACTGAAGTAGTAGGTGGTTATTTTAAGTTATTGAAATTTTATAAGTCACTGGTCAGCAGTACAGTAGGAGATAAAGTAAAGGATAGTCCTTGGAAGGGTTGCTATGAAGAAGATGACAAAGATCTGGAAAGACAGAACTGTAACGAAAGCCATGAAGGACAGTCCAGTGAAAACTCTCAATCTCTCTGTGTTCCTTTACTAATGTGAGACATGGACTTGTAAAGCCTCTGACATGATACACTTTGATGCCTTTGGTAGGTGGTGCTGGTGAAGAATGCTTTGCTTACCATCAATTGAGTTAAGAACAAATACCTTAACCATGGAAGAGCTGAACATCACTAACCTTTATCATCATATGTGGATCAAGTTTTCTCAGATTCTTTGGTCACATAACCAGGAGAGATGAGGCGAGTCTTGAAAATAAAAGTGACAGTCAGTCTGAAAGACTAGACTTTGTATCATTTTAAATGCTACAAATGCTGAAAAATGCTAGAAATCGCTCGAAGCCAAAGACTCTTGACATGTTAGAAAATTAGCTGCATAATACTTATCTTGCTTTATAATACTTTACCTTGTTTCAAATTACTCGCGAACGGCAAGTGCAAACCAAGGGCAAAGCAAGGTCAAGCGCGAGGGATGCCGTCACGCTCACCAGAGCACGCGGGGACGTGCCCCTTCCCTCCAGTCTAAAAACACTTAGAGTGGGTGATGTATTGAAGATAGAGATATGCTCTCGGGGAGTTTTTTGTAGAACTTTTCATGCTGACCAATTCTTACGCTCATAGTATATTGATATGTTTAACGGTTTGCCCAACGTAAGCTTAAGAAGCGCACGGACGCCAAGTTTGTTTTCGACGTTTTCACTGAAATCGTTACAGCTTGGCTTCCTTTGATCATACATAAATTATTTTCTACAGAATCTTTCCTCGACATATCCTTTACAGAATGGTGAAAACCGCATCAAAATCCATCCAGTGGTTCTCGAGATTACCCGTGACATCCAAGAATTGGGGATTTTTGTCTTAAACTAACGAAGTAGAGATTGTCGGGGAACACATGCACCAAGCGTTACTATGACGTCACACACCTCAGTGCATCTGGGTACATTTCGTCCCGTCACCGTAACGTAACGCCAGATCCCAGCGTAACGACGAAGTCGACAAGATCATTTAAAATGATAAAAATAGATGGCAAGAACCATGAGGAAGGAGAGCTTGATGATGATTGTTGTTTAGTGTGGTGGAACAGCCAGGTCATCTATCCCTAAGAAAAGGACAGCTTACAGGTGGAATGACCAAGTGAAGAGAATCACTGGTATGCATTTCGAGGAAAGCAGGTGACCGATGTGGGCGGCAACTGTTTATAAAGAATGTGAGAAAACATGGGGTCTAGACATTCGGAAATTAGTCTCACGACTAATGATATCCACCATTGATGATTCTGGGCAGCGATATCAGTGGGAGACAAATGCACAGTTTTATGCTTTGAGGAAAATCCACACGAAATTTTGGGCATTTTATGTTATACATTATGATAAAATTATTTTCGAATTTGCATCCTCTTGGAAAAGTAGTAGAAGAAAAATCTACATTTATTTACAGTGAAACCTCTCAATTGCGGACACTAATCGGACGAAATAATTTGTCCGTATCTGGGAGGTGTCCTTAAATGAGAGGGGCAACATTTTGAAAAAATTAACAAAAAAATGGGTCAAGACAGAAATAAACGAGAAGTTCCGTGACGAACTAAAGAGCCTACTTTTCTTAAAATTTAAGATTCATGCCAATGATTAATCTATATGGATCTATCTAGAATAATGACAAAATTAAGTTGCTAATATCGAAATTTCTAATTAGTTCGAAATACTGTATACCTGGCAAAATGTAGCCTAATAGAGCACTACAGTTGGCAGCCCTGGTGACTGAATATATTCTTAGTTCCATCTCTTAAGGTACAGAATACAAAATTTGGTTGAAGTCCAATGAATAGCATGGACGTTACATGCAGTTAAACATTGGATCTAACAGCGTGCGTAAAATCATGTTGGCAACAGTGTCATGCATGTAATGGTCAGAAATAATCTGAAATAATATGATATAGTGTTGTGCCAATTTTGAATGAAATCCATTAGTTAGTATAGAAGTTACATGCATTTTAAAATTGGACCTATCAGCAGGCTTAGAATCATGTTGGCAGCACTGACGTATATTAGTTACTCCTAATTCATCTAGAATGCCAGGTACTATACGTGTGCAAAGTTTAGAGCTATTGGCTTGCATACTTTCTGATATATTGATATTAGGGTAACAAAAATAGAGACAGTATTTATTAACAGTTGGCAGCCCTGGTTACTCTTAAGAATCGGCATAGTCATATCTGTTATGGTACACATAGCACACACGAAATTTGGTTGAAATCCAAATGATAGTATAGAAGTTACATGAATATAAAGTTGGACCTCTCAGCAGGCTTAGAATCATGTTGGTATCACTGACGTATCTGTAAGTTACACCAAATTAATATAGAATGTCAGGTACTATACGTGTGCATATTTTAAAGCTGTCGGCTTGCATACTTTCTGATATATTAGTATTTTGGATAAAATAAATTAAGAGCATTTATTAACAGTTGGCAGCCCTGGTGGGTCTTAAGAATACGCTCAGTCATATCTGGTTATGTACACATACAATATACGAAATTTGGTTGAATTCCAATTGTTAGTGTAGAAGTTATATGCATTTAAAAATTGGACCTATCACCAGGCTTGTAATCATTTTGGCAACACTGCCATGTATGACCTCCTGGAAATTAAACTGCAATATTATTATCTATACGTGTGCCAATTTTGAAATAGCTCCCATTCATACCTTCCAAGATATCCAACATGGAGCTCAAATTTCAATTGCAATTTTTTAGCAGTTGGTAGCACTGACATCATTTTCAAATATGGCCGTGAGATATTCAGGTATAGATCTTTACTCCTACCAAATTTTGTTTCGATTGCTCCAGCCGTTTAGGAGTTGATAGGGGGGACACACACACAGCCAGACAGACAGACACACACACATTTGCCCGATCTCATAAGACTACTTTTTCCTCATTTTTGCAAAATGTGAAAAGTAGGCTAAAAATTAATATCTACATTACATACTGAACAAAATACAAAACAATACTATAGTTAGGTTATACACATCCCCAATTACTGTAAATAAAAGCAGTAATGCAGTACAGTACCTACAATTTTATGATTATTTCCTAAATAAATCAGTCAGGTTGATTTGTCAAGTGAACTTTGCATGAGTAAATCCCTGCTTAAGGAGGTGTAAACAGTAACAGCCAACCAACCCTTATCAATTGTTCTTGCAGCTTACTGACTTGGGAGGAAGGCTACTGTATGCAGTCTTTAGCCTATTCTTCTTAAAAATATGTACGGGAGCACAGTACAGTCTTCAAAGTAGAGATTTCCTCATTTTGCAAATTTTACGTTTGAAACCCAAATGAGTTTTTCCAAATAACGGAGGTTAAGCAGACTTTCTGGCCTTAAAGAGCAGAGTGTGTCCGTAAATGAGAGTTCATTTTATTGGCAGTTAGATGTAATCTAGGCAGCTTCGGTGGCGTAGTTGGTAGCATGCTGACTTTCTATGCCCAAGGTTGCGGGTTCAAACCCGGCCGAAGTCGTCGGATTATTTAAGAACGTTAACAATCCCTGAGTATGCCTTCCTTTGGGGGAGAAGTAAAGCCAGCGGTCCCATGTCATAGATTTATGGCATGATAAAGAACCTTCCACTACTTACACTTGTGTGAAACTAAATATAGGTTAGATTTGAATAACACTCTCAGGTTCCAACGTTCGTCGCCAGGATCCGATCGCGGTGGCATCTATTAACAAAGTCCAGAACTAGTTGGTCGTTAACGGTGGCGTTTGGTAGCAAAAGTTGGAACTACTTGAAAATCGAAGATCGAATGTCTGCAGTCCTTACTTGAATTGGAACAGATAACACACATTAATACTGCCATCAAAATTAACACCGGTTATCAGACAGATTCAACACACACCCAAAGTACACGGGGCTATATGACCGAATTGTCGTAGCCCCTAAACTGAGGAACCAACCAGATATAATTTAATTCAGGACATAAAATTCTGTCCCTATCGAGTGTCTGCATCAGAGAAGTGTCCGTAAAGAGAGGTGTCATTGTACTTAGATATTTTCAGAAAATTGGTGGTCTTCCTTAACCTACCGTCGGGCGCAACTAATCTTACAGAAAACACGTGTTAATTCTTAATTTGCATTGGTAATTTGCGGGAATGGAGCTACTTCCACCTTTCAGTAGCTGCCAGTTTCCATATGATCATCAAGCCCATATTGGTCAGTTTGTCACATGAGCTGTTGTTGCATTGCGCCTGATGTGCACCATTATGTAAAATGCAATGAATGAGTGCATTTGCTGTTGTACCAAAACTGATTATTGTGATGACCATTGTTAGGTTTTTCACTATGGGCTATGTGAAAACAATGAAATTGGTGTTTTACCTATGAAAATAAGAAGGAATAATGGAAAAACAGTATTTATGAAGAAAATATTATTACACATAAATATTGTTTTTCTAGCCGCTTCGGTGGCGTAGTTGGTAGCATGCTGAGCTGCTGTTCCCAAGATAGCGGGTTCAAACCCGGCCGAAGTCGTCGGATTTTTAAGAGCGTTAAAAATCCTTCAGTATGCCTTCCTTCGGAGGGGAAGTAAAGCCGGCGGTCCCATGTCATAGATTTATGGCATGTAAAAGATCCTTCCATAGACTAAACTTGTGTGAAGCTAAATTGTTAGGTTAGATTTCGTCGGAACGATCTATCAAAGTTCCAACGTTCACTACTAGGTATCATTGATATCTGGTAGCGAAAGTTGGAACTACTTGAAATTGAACGGAACTTGTAGCTCACACTAAGGGTGTCCGCTGGAAGCAGCTACAGACTCAGGCGAGCCGAACATGTCCTCGGACACTCCCGGCACTAAAAGCCATACGATAAATAAATAAATAAATAATTGTTTTTCTTATGAGAATCTTTATGTAAACGTAAGTGTTATGTATATTTTTCAAGGGCAATTATTTGAAAAATGTAGAAGTTTTATTCAGCAAATATTGTAAATTATTTTTTATTCTGATTTCTAAAGTGTGTGCCTGACAGAATCATTGCACCCATCAGAAGGTTAACAAACTTAATAAGAAGCAAAATACAAGCAACGTTAATAACATTGACTGGATCATCATCATCACACCACAGATGCCTGTGGTTTTTACAGTAAATTAATTCATAATAAGGTTATTGGTTTTACGTCCCTTTCAACTTTTAGAGACGCCGAGGTGCTGGAATTTTGCCCCAAAGGGGATCTTCAGCGTGCCAGTGAATCTAATGACACGGCTTCCTTGCATTTGCACACCCTCAAATGCCAGCTGACTGCGCCAGGATTCGATCCTGCGACCTTGGGCACAAGAGGCGAGAACGTTACCGTTGAGCCACGCAGCCAGTCAATAAATTAATTAGAACTGATATCAATTGAGAGAGAAGCCTCCGTGGCTTAGGAGGCAGCACGCCGGCCTCTCACCGCTGAGTCCGTGGTTCAAATCCCGGTCGCTCCATGTGAGATCTGTGCTGGACAAAACGGAGGCAGACAGGTTTTTCTCCGGGTACTCCGGTTTTCCCTGTCAAAATTTCATTCCAGCAACACTCTCCACTATCATTTCATTTCATCTGTCATTCATTTAATCATTGCCCCAGAGGAGTGCGTCAGGCCTCGGCAGCCGGCACAGTTCATATCCTCGCCGCTAGATGGGGGCTTCATTCATTCCATTCCTGACCCGGTCGGAGACTGGAAGCAGGCTGTGGATTTTAATTTTCATTATTAAGATATTTTCGGAGCATTTTATAAAAATTATAAGCATACAGATAGGTTTTCTATGTCTTAGTAAACGCTATCAAGCAAATTATTACGAACGACAATATCATAGGAAATTATGTGATTACGGAATTTTACGGAGTTTCGTCAGTTAGGGTGAGAGACATGACTCACTGGAAATTGAGATACGGGCTGATTCTTGTCAAGAAGTATTACGCAAGCTTGGGTCGCAGCGTCAAGAAAAGGCGAATAGTTGGAACGGAAATCGACTTCACCCTACCGCCGAGTGTAATGAGCCAGAGTGGGGATGTAGCGCATGGGGTGCAGCCAATCAGTGGAGACCACGTAAGCTAGAAGTCGGATGAAGAGTGGGGATGTGAGAGGTGCATATATCGTTCGACGCGCCGTGGAGCGGGGACTATCGTTATAAAATTTAACCAGTATGGTTGCACGAGGAGTGGCTCCGAGATTCAGTGGAGTTAGCGACGATCTTTGTGAAACTTAACCATTGTGGTTGTACGTATTGGTTCCGATGTACGGACCATAAATCTTCATATCTACAAATATATCATCAACAACGAAGAAGATGGCGACATCCAGGAGGCTGTGGGAAGCTCACTTCAACATCCAGTAAGAGGAAATGCTACAGCAATTTCCAGTGGTAAGCGTGAATGACGCAGAAATACGCAATCTCTCATTTCTCTTTGTTTTATATTTCATATTTCAGTAACTTCATAGCTTGGGAATAAGAGTAAAATCAATAATTTATCAGACTCCGTTTTCACGTAATTTTCTATCGGTAATATTAAAATCGCAACGCTCCAATTTAAATTTTATACTTATTATTATTATTATTAATTTTGCTATACTTGTTTTATATAATAAATTCATTTCTTTTACAATGCAATCTTTGCTTTCAGTAGGTAGCATTAGATATAGACCAATTCCTTCTCCTGATACAATTGTTTGTTGGGTTAATGATCAAATCTTACCACGATCTGAGTGAATTAGATTCTTGAAGGTGTTCTACCAGAGCTAGACGTTGTTTAATACAAATTTAGATTTCAGCATTGCGTTGAGGTCTTGGCGCCCATTAAAACAACATAGCTTAGGCAAAGATAAACAGTTACATTTATCACCAACAGTCAGGGGCAGTCAAACCGTTACACTTGTGGTGCATTCTTGGAATGCACGGTACCTGAGATCACAATTTTGAATGCTTTTGCACGTTCTTTCCTTCCCTTTTGTCAAACACCAACAGTGATCATTTGTTTTCTCCTCTATGTGCAAATTTCTTATATTTTGTGTGAGTATGTTTCAGATATATATTCTGTGATCCACCTAGCGTCATATGACAACAAATCTCTGAAGCTCTTCAACTTTTCCTCGCGCAAGAGGAATTCTACATCCATTTGGCTACCAGATACTGTTGTCAACTCCTTGAAGACCAGCTCAGCAAAAGAAGATTATTTTGTTTTTATTAAGTTGGTTATGCTGATATGTATACCTTTTGTTTTCCTACCCCCACTTTCTCCCCCTTCCGTGGTCTCTCCTTGCTCCGCTGAGCTTCACCCACTTCTTCGTCTGCAGTTGACTCGGCCAGTCAAAGCTCTTCTCGAGCTAGCCTCTAACTAAGAGGCTCACTCTATTCTACGCCATGTTGGCTAGATAGTCTTCAAGGAACTCCGACTTCAACATGAAATCGAGATAAGTACCATTTTTTAAAAAAGTTTTAACCTCATCTTCATGGTTTTAACTTCCAAGCGCTTTTAATTATAGGCAGTGTGAAATCATTTACTTTGGGGCAATAATCACTCTTCGTGGGATTTGCCATGTTGAGCTTTTTTCTTGTATAAGCCAACCTTACTAAAAAGAGCTTTTCTTAAGCGATTCAAACGAGAAATCCTCTCGCTACGTGGGATATTATCTAATACCCGCTGCCTATAATTTTGAAACTATTTCCTCCGTTGGATTTTTTCAAACCCCATTTTCTGCTAAGGTCGTTCTGGAACCTTCTAGAACTTGTTCTCTATCTGCGAGTCCTGCCATCATGTATTTCTCACGTACTTGGGAGAACCCTGTTTAAAACTAAATTACTACAATAGTGAATTTTCGTCCTCCGCTGGAACCTCTGGAAAATTCTACGGCGCATTTGATTGTAAATTACAGCTTTTTCAAGAAATAGACTTTCACCTACATAGTGCAATCAGTTATCTCCATAATTGCAATAACTTTTTTTTCTCATAAACTTCAGTGTTTCTCTAGTGAACTTTGCATCCATCTTTACAGACTATAGTGTTAATCAGTGCTTGCTCCACTTTTCTACCGCGTCGCGATCGTCCGGTTATATTAAATACGGCCATGAACATTGATCCTATATCCCAATGATCTTTCCTTAACCTTCTACTAACAACCATTATTTATGAAATTGTAACTTTCTATAAGGTGTTACTTACTAAGTGCCCTTCCAACTTTGCTAGTTTAACATTAATTAAATTCTGCATAATTGCTTGTGTGATACAAGTTTTAAATCACGTTGTCCCTTTCCTATACATAGGGAAAACAATTCTCTACACTCTTGAGAGAGTCATGTTCAGGTTTCATGAAATGGAAACTGTCCCATTTTACTCGTGATTCTTAATTAAACATAGGAAGTCTAGAAATTTCCTTTTCACTTTCTCCAGGTTTCACAGTAAGTGACCTGCCCTCTTTGTATATTTCCCATATATTAACTCTGTATAAATATAAGAAGTTATAGGAACTTCTATTGTATTTTTCCCGTTGTTATTATTGTTATTTTCAAAGTTGTCACTTTCTCTAGAACATTCTCTCCGGAATTTCTTAAGGTGCACTTTTGGTACTTCAATACACGTTCAAGCTTTAATTATTTTATTGTTCATTTGTTCAAATCTTATAAAGATTTTAGAAACCTGTAAGGTTTGAAACCTTGCAAATTATCAATTGCCTGGAGCAACCGTTTAATGTAGAGAGGTCTGCGACCCTATTTATTAAAAAGTTCAAATTAACCATGTTAATTAAAATTATATTGCATAATTGTTAATTTCCTCAAACTTTTTTCTAATTGTTAAATAAACTAAATATTTGTTTTTGAATTCATCATTTCTTTGATAATACAGTTAGGCAGGATCCTGGCTTTCCTAGCTCTTCCTAGGTTTATGCCCTCGTTCATATATAATAAAGCTTTTACTATCTGTCTGGCCAGATCATCACCCTTCCCTATAGTACTTTCATTCGTGCTTGGGAGGAAATACACTACAGGTTCTCTCTGGCAAACTGCCCAAGCCTTATCTGCAGCTCCCGTTAGCCTCGACCAAGCTCGTACCTACTTTAGGTATCCGAGCACATATTTGCAGTGGCAACCACCTTTAAGTGTGTTTAACTCTAAACTTATTACTTTTGTGGGACTCTCCTCCTATTCTTCTATCCTTCTTTTCCAATTCCAAATCTACTTCCTTCTCTTAATCATCTTCCCTTGGTGGGTGGGTTATTCCCTAGCCTATAATCTACCCAAAATTTGGTGCCGGAACCCGGGAGAGCCCATTTTTTCTTCTCTCTTTTTAAAAAAGTGTCATTTGACATTACTTTGCAAATTTTTAATATCTCCTTTGGATCTTTCAGCTATATCTACGTCATGCAAAGCCTGTGAACGGGAAAGAGGCCGCTCCTGTCTCCTTTGGGGTGTCCTGTTCTTTCTACTCTCTCGCTGTTGCCAACTTGACAGCATCTCCAAGGTTCTACGGTTTCGTGAGTTGTATTTCAATTTATTATTTTTGTCATGGCTCCTGCCGAAAAAGATGAAACTCTTATTGCTAGACGTTCTTCTTATAAAGGGCAACTCACTAGATTCCGAAATTTCATCAGCAAATTAAATCCCGCCGAGTGTGATTTAGATATCTTGACTCATCGCCTTAAGTTGTACGAACGGTCTTATGATTATTATGACCAAATTCAAACGGAGATTGAATCCGCTTGTCCAGAACTGCAATTGGACCGGGATGAGGTCGAACCCTTGTACTTTGAAGGAATTGCAAAGGCCCACCAATTGATTCGCAATATCTCAGAACCGGACACTAGGGTCATCAATCCGGCCCAGTTCGTACCCGCTTCAGTTCACGAGAACAAACCGAAACCGTTACTTCCCAAGATAAGCCTACCGCACTTCTCAGGCAAGGAAGGTGAATGGTATTCTTTTTACGAACTTTACTGCTCTTTAATTCATGAAAATATCGAGATCCCAGACATACATAAATTTTACTATCTCCGCACGTCTTTGGAATCAGAGGCCTTGACCTTGGTAGAGTCACTGCCTTTAAGCGCAGACAACTACCACATCGCCTTTAATCTCCTTAAAGAGAGATATGGCAATTTAAGGTTGAGTGTCGCTCGTCATATCCGCTGTCTCTTCAACTTACCTGCCGTCAAACCTAATGACGTCACATCTTTAAGAGACCTCTTAGATTCTATGCAGTTAAATGTCAGAGCGTTATACCAGCTAAAACAGCCTGTCCAAACATGGGACACCATACTAATTCACCTAGCTACATCAAGATTCGATTTTTCGACACTGAAGGCCTGGGAGGTCGAACTCGCCTACAACAAAGAATTTTCCTTCGAACACCTTGTCTCGTTTCTCAACAGTCGATGTCAATTCCTTACAGCACTCGCATTTCAGTGCGAAAAAGTCGAAACGAATCCTCAGTGTCAAATTTTTGAAAAAAAAACTTGCTTCTTCAAAGGGACATCAGCCCCCATTTGTCGAAAACAAACAAACCCGTTCTTCTTTTAATCATTCAAGAGAAGATATCAGGCCGCTTAACAAATCGTTAAAATGCACGCTCTGTAAAAAGCTTCACACATTGTATTTGTGCAAATCCTTTAAAGAATTGTCTGTCGAAGATCGAAGAAAGTTTGTCTTAAACAGCAAACATTGTTTCAATTGCTTGTCACCTAAGCATTCTTCTTCGAACTGTACGTCATCAAACCTTTGTTTTTATTGCAAACAACCGCATCATTCGTTATTGCACGTTCACGATAAATCGAGGTCATCAGCACCTGCCTCTTTAAGCTCCATGCAGAGCAGCTCCGAACAAACTAATGCTTCTTCCTGCATTTCCAACGCCGACACTTCTCATAGTGCGCAAACCCTGTTGACCACTGTACAATTTGAAATCCAAGATAGATTTGGAAATTGGTTCAAAACCCGTGGTCTTCTCGATTCCGCTTCAACGCACAACTTTGTTTCGCAATCGTTGATTAAAAAACTAGGTCTTTCGTCATCGCCTACTTCTATCAATGTGACCGGCATTGACAATTTGAAAACTCAAGTTTTGCAGTCTTCAAAATTGAAAATCAGAGACGTTTGCCAAAGAAACACCAATCTTAATTTAAACTGTCTCATTCTTACCAGTATTGGTAAAGACACTCCAAGTCACTCCATTAATACTTCCGGTTTAAACATTCCCTCGCACTTAAGGTTAGCCGATCCTCAGTTTAATGCTCAAGGTCCCATTGATGTGTTTTTCAGTGCCAATGTCTTTTGGAATTGCATTCGCAAACAAACACGCAAGTTATCTTCAACCGTGGTCGCTAGAGACACCGATTTTGGTTGGGTTATCACTGGCGAAATCAAACATACCAGTGTTCAAACCAAAGCACAATGTCATTTCGTCACAGCTGACATAAATCCCATTTCTGAAAAAGAGAACGCTCATGTTTCAAATCTCAATATTTTTGAAAACCACTTGTCGAAACGATGTCTTATTGTGAATAACTGCGCTAACCCCGTAAGTTGTTTAAATGGTTTTTCTTTCTTCCCGCACAAAATGGCAACTCAAGTTCGCCTTGCTTTGTGTTATTTCGTATATCTTCTTATGTCATTTTTTATAGCAGTTAATTGCTTAAACTATTCCTCGGAAACTATCTTCCCCTTGTGTAAAACCATGGCTATCAGTCACCATCACTTTGCTGTACGCTATGCTTCACTTCTTTCGTTATGTAGAGGGATGGCCACGGCCGGCTCCTCCCCCCTTCCTCGCAATTGGAAGTCGCTCATGAAACCGCTTGAAACTCTGAATTCCATTGCATCTAGAATAACTATTCTTATGCATAACCTTCGTCTCAATGTCCCAGCTTGTCTTCTTTGCTCGGAAGAATTAAGCTTCTTTTTGTTGAAAATTGTTCGATTTCGTGATCCTCTCAATTATGCGAAATTGATTTCCTACTTTATTTCATATAGCTTTAAATTGCTTTTTCACGTCCAAGTTACGATTGACTGCATGTCGTGTTACTCGTTCTGCTTTAAGTTACAGCTGACTCAATTAGTGTGTGTGCACTTTGAACTGCTTGCTTTTGAGACTCGTGTGTATACCAGTCTGAGGAATGCCCAGTCGTTGTTTATTTCCTGTATGATTGACACAGTTCAAAACAAGTTTCTCTTATCTCAACTCTGGCCGACTGCCAACGATCGTCTTGCGAGTCGCTACCGCACGCTCGGAAGCCGTTCTCCTAGTTCCCAAAATAAACTCGTTCCGCTTAAGGACTCTGTCAGCTATTTATATGTCTTATCTCGTTGTACTATGTGTGTCAAGGCTGTACTTGTTTACGTCTCTTACTTACTCATGCTCGTATTCCATAATTGTTTTGATCCCTGTTTCAAAACTTCGTTGCGTATTTCTCACGCGCGTATGTATTGCAATTTGCTTGCATATTTTGCGATCTTAATGTTCATTGATGAACAAACTTGTTTTTTCTCGACGTCACCTTCGATGTGTTTTTGTATTCATGATTGTCATGTCACGTTTTTCGCTGACTTAAGTATTTTTCTGAGTAACCCCTTTGATACTCATTATAACTTGAGGTTATTGTTTATGGCTACTCATTTGTTACCTATGGCGTTCTTGCTTTCTACTCGCATAGTTCCTTTGTTTATTTGGTATATTCTTGTCCTGAACAGATGTACTTGTTTATATACGCTTTGTTTAAACTTGCCAATTCTTCTTTCTCATCGTATCGTAATCTTTACTAGTGCTTTATTTCCCTCAGTTTCCAGCTATTTCGTGATTGAAAGTGTTGATAATTCTCGCCTTTCAACTCCTCTTTCCAATGACCCTGATGACCTACTTCCACTCACCCCTGGTCACTTCCTTATCGGCACTTCTCTTTCTGCCCCTCCTCCTCTTCCCAATTCTTTCAGGGATTTTGATTTACCTATTGTTGGGCGTAAACTTGAAGCCCTCCGTAATTCTTTTTGGAAAAGGTGGAACTTGGAATATTTAACTTCCTTGCAACGGAGGCAGAAGTGGTTTCTTTCCAGTCCCGACATTCAAGTAGGAGACTTGGTCTTGGTTAGGGATATTTCACCCCCCCTAGTCTGGCCTTTTCGAAAAGTGACTAAGTGTTACACTGGAAGAGATAGGAGAGTCAGGGTATTCAGAGTCTTGACCAATAATGGTCAGATCACAAGACCACTTTTCTTTAATTACTGTATCACTCTTAAATGTTTAATTGCTTATTTGTTCCCTGTTGGTGTCTGGCCCTCCCAGTATGGTGCATTCTTGGAATGCACGGTACCTGAGATCACAATTTTGAATGCTTTTGCACGTTCTTTCCTTCCCTTTTGTCAAACACCAACAGTGATCATTTGTTTTCTCCTCTATGTGCAAATTTCTTATATTTTGTGTGAGTATGTTTCAGATATATATTCTGTGATCCACCTAGCGTCATATGACAACAAATCTCTGAAGCTCTTCAACTTTTCCTCGCGCAAGAGGAATTCTACATCCATTTGGCAACCAGATACTGTTGTCAACTCCTTGAAGACCAGCTCAGCAAAAGAAGATTATTTTGTTTTTATTAAGTTGGTTATGCTGATATGTATACCTTTTGTTTTCCTACCCCCACTTTCTCCCCCTTCCGTGGTCTCTCCTTGCTCCGCTGAGCTTCACCCACTTCTTCGTCTGCAGTTGACTCGGCCAGTCAAAGCTCTTCTCGAGCTAGCCTCTAACTAAGAGGCTCACTCTATTCTACGCCATGTTGGCTAGATAGTCTTCAAGGAACTCCGACTTCAACATGAAATCGAGATAAGTACCATTTTTTAAAAAAGTTTTAACCTCATCTTCATGGTTTTAACTTCCAAGCGCTTTTAATTATAGGCAGTGTGAAATCATTTACTTTGGGGCAATAATCACTCTTCGTGGGATTTGCCATGTTGAGCTTTTTTCTTGTATAAGCCAACCTTACTAAAAAGAGCTTTTCTTAAGCGATTCAAACGAGAAATCCTCTCGCTACGTGGGATATTATCTAATACCCGCTGCCTATAATTTTGAAACTATTTCCTCCGTTGGATTTTTTCAAACCCCATTTTCTGCTAAGGTCGTTCTGGAACCTTCTAGAACTTGTTCTCTATCTGCGAGTCCTGCCATCATGTATTTCTCACGTACTTGGGAGAACCCTGTTTAAAACTAAATTACTACAATAGTGAATTTTCGTCCTCCGCTGGAACCTCTGGAAAATTCTACGGCGCATTTGATTGTAAATTACAGCTTTTTCAAGAAATAGACTTTCACCTACATAGTGCAATCAGTTATCTCCATAATTGCAATAACTTTTCTTTCTCATAAACTTCAGTGTTTCTCTAGTGAACTTTGCATCCATCTTTACAGACTATAGTGTTAATCAGTGCTTGCTCCACTTTTCTACCGCGTCGCGATCGTCCGGTTATATTAAATACGGCCATGAACATTGATCCTATATCCCAATGATCTTTCCTTAACCTTCTACTAACAACCATTATTTATGAAATTGTAACTTTCTATAAGGTGTTACTTACTAAGTGCCCTTCCAACTTTGCTAGTTTAACATTAATTAAATTCTGCATAATTGCTTGTGTGATACAAGTTTTAAATCACGTTGTCCCTTTCCTATACATAGGGAAAACAATTCTCTACACTCTTGAGAGAGTCATGTTCAGGTTTCATGAAATGGAAACTGTCCCATTTTACTCGTGATTCTTAATTAAACATAGGAAGTCTAGAAATTTCCTTTTCACTTTCTCCAGGTTTCACAGTAAGTGACCTGCCCTCTTTGTATATTTCCCATATATTAACTCTGTATAAATATAAGAAGTTATAGGAACTTCTATTGTATTTTTCCCGTTGTTATTATTGTTATTTTCAAAGTTGTCACTTTCTCTAGAACATTCTCTCCGGAATTTCTTAAGGTGCACTTTTGGTACTTCAATTCACGTTCAAGCTTTAATTATTTTATTGTTCATTTGTTCAAATCTTATAAAGATTTTAGAAACCTGTAAGGTTTGAAACCTTGCAAATTATCAATTGCCTGGAGCAACCGTTTAATGTAGAGAGGTCTGCGACCCTATTTATTAAAAAGTTCAAATTAACCATGTTAATTAAAATTATATTGCATAATTGTTAATTTCCTCAAACTTTTTTCTAATTGTTAAATAAACTAAATATTTGTTTTTGGATTCATCATTTCTTTGATAATACAGTTAGGCAGGATCCTGGCTTTCCTAGCTCTTCCTAGGTTTATGCCCTCGTTCATATATAATAAAGCTTTTACTATCTGTCTGGCCAGATCATCACCCTTCCCTATAGTACTTTCATTCGTGCTTGGGAGGAAATACACTACAGGTTCTCTCTGGCAAACTGCCCAAGCCTTATCTGCAGCTCCCGTTAGCCTCGACCAAGCTCGTACCTACTTTAGGTATCCGAGCACATATTTGCAGTGGCAACCACCTTTAAGTGTGTTTAACTCTAAACTTATTACTTTTGTGGGACTCTCCTCCTATTCTTCTATCCTTCTTTTCCAATTCCAAATCTACTTCCTTCTCTTAATCATCTTCCCTTGGTGGGTGGGTTATTCCCTAGCCTATAATCTACCCAACTTGTCGTTCAACGTGTGGGCTAGCGAAACTGTTACATTTGTCGCTACCAACTTGGGGCACTAATTAACGCTACAAGGGGAAGACCAAGAGATAGATGGCTGAAAGGAGTGGAGGAATGTGTCAAGAAGAGAGCCGAGGACTGGACCAGAGTGACAACGGAGAGGTGGTGGGAAGAAAGGACTAAGTGGCGAGTCTTATGTTCCAAACAGACCCAGCCTGGGGCTGGAAACTGTGCAAGATGATGATGATGATCAATTGATTTGAAAATGTGAGACAAGGCAACATTCAACTCTTGAAAAATGTATTAGTATAAATGTTCATTCATGTCCAAGTTTGTAAAAGGGACCATCAATCTTTGTAACATATTTATAGGAAAAATCCTGAAGAAGAAACATGAGTAAAGATAAAGTTACTTACTTTTCAACACTTTGAGGGTCTCCAGTGATCCTAGCATGGCGTAAGGGTGTCTCTTGCTGAATTCATAGTACAGTGCGTGCTCCTTGGTAATCAAACTGCCCCACTGGAAATAGAAAAGATTCGTTAGGTGCTGTTTTTCTGGCGTTTCTGAAGATATTTTCAATTGTATTTCTATAATGTGTTGGTAAAGTCAGAACAAATAAATTAATTAATTTATTTAGTAGCTTCGGTGGCATAGTCCGTAGCATGCTGAGCTTCTATGCCCACGATCACGGGTTCAAACCCGGCCGAAGTCGTCGGATTTTTTAAAAGGGGATACAGCTTAAGGAGCCACAACAATAATGATTTTAACATTATAAATGTGCCTGTCATATATCTTGTACAACAATGATATACATTTCCAAGGAAACACACACAGCTTGCTATTAGAAGCAAAGTTAAAAATTTTCAAAATTCAAATGGTAATTATATTTATGATTTTTTTTTTCAAAATTTGGTTCTTGTTTTGTGCTGACCTTCACTGTTTTCCTGATATCTCCGGTGTTTATAGGCATTTTTGGAGTTTTCTTTTTTAAAATGTGGGTGTTAAACCTTCTGCTACAAAATGAATCTCGCATATTTTCACATGATTAATTAATTAATTAATTAATTAAGCATCATTATTTCTATTTTTTTTCTGAGCAAACTAAAAAAAATATGTTAACGTTTCATAGAATGACTAATTAAGGTCACAACGGTTTTGAGTGAGATTCATTTTGTAGCAGAAGGTTTAACACCCACATTAAAAAAAGAAAACTCCAAAAATTTCTATAAACACGGGAGATATCAGGGAAATGGTGAAGGTCAGCACAAAACAAGAACCAATTTTGAAAAAATTTATAAAAATTATTATCATTTGAATTTTGAAAATTTTTAACTTTGCTTCTAATAGCAAGGTGTGTGTGTTTCCTTGGAAATGTATATCATTGTTGTACAAGATTTATGACAGGCACAGTTATAATGTTAAAATCGTTATTGTTGTGGCTCCTTAAGCTGTATGTGGCCCCTTAAGAGTGTTATAAATCCCTCAGTATGCCTTCCTTTGGAGGGGAAGTAAAGCCGGCTGTCCCATGTCATAGATTTATGGCATGTAAAGGAACCTTCCACTAATTAAACTTGTGTGAAGCTAAATGGCCAAGCAGGGGTTGGCCTCATATTGAGTAGGAAACTTGGACAGCGGGTGGAATATTATGAGCAATATAGTGAACGGATTATTGTAGCAAAAATCAATACAAAACCTACCTGCACTACAGTGGTACAAGTCTATATGCCTACCAGTCAAGCTGATGATGAGGATGTTGAAAAGGTCTACGAAGAAATAGACGAAATTCTGAGGTATATCAAGGGTGATGAAAATGTTATAGTAATGGGAGATTGGAATGCTGTGGTAGGAAAAGGGAGAGAAGGGAAGATAGTAGGAGATTTCGGATTAGGTGAAAGGAATGATCGAGGAAGCAGGCTGGTAGAATTCTGCACCGAGCATGAATTGGTCATAGCTAACACCTTATTCAATAACCACAATAGAAGAATATACACATGGATGAGACCAGGAGATACTGGGCGTTACCAAATCGACATCATTATGGTCAAGCAGAGGTTTCGAAACCAGATTTTGGATTGTAAAACATATCCTGGTGCTGACAAAAACTCTGATCACAATCTGGTTGTAATGAAATGCAGATTAAAGTTAAAGAAACTGAAGAAAAGTCATAAGCCAAAAAGGTGGGCAATAGACAGTCTGAAAGAGAAGGATGTAAACGAGATTCAAGAAGAGTATAAAGGAAGGACTAATGAAAAACCCTAAACAAACTTCAATTGCAGACGAATGGGCACTTTTGAAGAATGAAATAACAAAATCCGCAGAAGAAAACATTGGTAGGAAAGAAAGAATAGGTAGAAAACCGTGGATCACTCAGGATATACTAGAATTGATGGATGAAAGGCGGAAACACAAGAATCTAAGAGATGACAAGGGGAAAGCAGAATACAGACGTCTGAGAAATGAGGTTAACAAGAAGTGCAAGGAAGCGAAAGAAGAATGGTTGAAAGAGAAATGTGCAGGTATAGAAAATTGTCTGAAATTAGGAAAAGTAGACACAGCTTATCAAAGGATTAAGAATACTTTTGGGGAAAAGAAGACTAAGTGCTGTAATATTAAGGACACAAATGGAAAGCCTCTAACAGATAGGGAAGAAAAGGTTGAGAGATGGAAAGCTTACATAGAGAGTTTGTATAAGGGAAAGGAGATTGAGAATCATGTAATGGAAAGGGAGGAGGAAATTGATGAGGATGCGAAAGGAGATTTAATATTGAGATCAGAATTTGATAGAGCTTTGGAAGACTTAAGCAGGAACAAAGCACCAGGCATAGATGATATACCGATTGAGTTGCTACGCTGCATGGGAGATGAAGGTCTGATCAGGTTATTTCACTTGGTGTGTAGGATTTATGAGACAGGTGAGGTACCCCCTGATTTCAAGAAGAATGTAATCATCCCTATACCAAAGAAAGTGGGAGCTGACAGATGTGAAGATTACCGTACAATCAGCTTGATTACTCATGCTTCAAAGATCCTGTCTAGAATAATTTACAAGAGGATTGAAAGCCAGATAGAAACGGAGTTGGGTGAAGACCAGTTTGGTTTCAGGAGAAATGTAGGAACAAGGGAAGCTGTACTAAGTCTTAGGCTGATTTTAGAAGGTAGAATAAGGAAAGATAAGAGAACGTTCATGGCTTTTGTAGACTTAGAAAAGGCTTTTGATAACGTTGATTGGACTAAATTGTTTGACATTTTGAAATCAATTGGAATAAAGTACAGGGATAGGAGGGTGATATACAATCTGTACAGAAACCAGACAGCAGTCATTCGAGTTGAAGGTCATGAGAGAGAAGCTGGTATTCAGAAAGGTGTAAGGCAAGGCTGCAACTTATCACCCATACTTTTCAATCTTTACATTGAACAAGCAATGAAGGAAATTAGAGAAAAATTTAAAGTGGGAGTGAAGATTCAAGGAGAAATAATTTCAACTCTGAGATTTGCTGATGACATCGTCATCTTGGCCGACAGGCCTGAGGATTTGAATGAGTTTTTGAATAGTATGGACTCCGTCTTACGGAAAGAATTCATGATGAAAATAAATAAATGTAAAACAAAAATACTGGAATGCAGCCGAAATAAATCAGAAACCTCTATGGAGATCAAATTGGCAGGTGAAAAGCTGAAGGAAGTAGCAGACTTCTGTTACTTAGGAAGCAGAATAACCAGTGATGGACGAAGCAAAGAGGATATTAAAAGTAGGTTGGCTCAGGCAAAGAAAGCATTTCTACAAAAAAGGAATCTACTGACATCGAACATAGATTTAGGTATTAGGAAGTCATTTTTGAAAGCCTTTGTCTGGAGCGTGGCGCTCTATGGAAGTGAAACTTGGACTATTGGTGCAGCAGAAAAGAGGAGAATTGAAGGATTTGAAATGTGGTGTTACAGGAGAATGATGAAGATCAGATGGGTAGATAGGGTTACAAACAAAGAGGTATTAAGACGAGTGGGAGAGGAGAGATGTTTCTGGCGACTGCTAATGAAGAGAAGAGATAGGTTGGTAGGACACATACTAAGACACCCAGGAATAGCAAGCTTAGTTATGGACGGAAGGGTCGAGGACAAAAACTGTAGGGGTAGACCAAGGTTAGAATATGTTAAACAGATCGCCTCCGATGTAGGGTGTCGGAGCTATGTAGAGATGAAACGATTAGCTCAGGACAGGGAGACATGGAAAGCTGCATCAAACCAGTCAAAAGACTGAAGACTCAAACAACAACAAATTTGCAGGTTAGATTTAGTTGAAACGCTCTATCAAAAGTTCCAACGTTCACCAGTGATATCTGGTAGCAAAAGTTGGAACTACAGTACTTGAAATTGAACGGAACATGTAGTTCACCCTAGGGGTGTCCGCATTGAAGCAGCTACAGCCTCTGGCAAGCCGAACATGTCCTCAGACATTCCCGGCACTAGAAGCCGTACGCTGTATAAATAGACCTAATAAAGACTTTATTTCATACATAGAGGTCTGTAAAAGTGTTTTGTTACACCAAATAAAAAAATGGAGTTATTTTGCAGTTATTGTTAATTTTGGTGGGGTTATTTTAGATTTGCTGATCACGATCCTATTTATTTCCAACATCATTTGGTGTTTTTCTATCATGTTTTAAGTAGACATGTTTACATATAAATATGGCAAAATCACCATTTAACTTTCTTCTTATATGAAACAGCATTTTTTGAAGCAGTATGAAGGAATGTTCACAAATTGAATCTCTTTGTCATGAAATTATGGCATTAAATGCCTGGAGATGCAGTTGGTGGTGCCCTTGAGTTGCCCTTAAATTCTCAAGTTTATGATAAGAAGTGTGCACCAATGGCTGTCAATTTCGTCAACTGTAGGAGTAGGTATTGCAATATTATGGTGCGGGAGATATAGTAGTCACTAATGAAGTGGCAAAGAGTCAATTGTGTCTAAAAAGGGAATGCTGAGTTCTTATTATTGAGAAACTGCATTGTGGTGCAAACCGCACGCAAGTTAGAAATTTGAGGTGATTAAATGCTGATCTTAAAAGGTTCAAAAAGTGTTTTTTTTGGGGGGGGGGGGGGGGGGGAGGTGGCGGTGAGGGGTAATCTAGTTTAATTGCAGTATGTACTTAATTTTAGAGTACAGTCATCACTTCTTGCGACTTTAACGGACCTCTAGTTGTATGACAAGCGGTTTAAACTGATATTTTTTTGCCATTGCACATAAAATCTTGTTTAAAGTTTTATTTTACTAATTTCACCTGTGTGGAGCTAAATTGTGTAGGTTAAGAATGTAAATAACGCTCTTAGGTTCCTACGTTCGTTGCCAAGAGTTGACTGCGGTGGCGTCTGGTAGCTAAGTTCTGATCTAGTAGTCGTTGACGGTGGCATTTGGCGGCAAAAGTAGGAACTATTTGAAAAATTAAAAGTCTGCAGTCTTTACTTGTATTAGAAAACAGATAACACACACTAATACAGTCATCACAGTTAACACCAGTTATCAGACAGATTCTACTCGCACCCAAAGTACACGGGGCTACAAGACCACGTTGTCGCAGCCCCTAACTGTCGACCAAAGTATTATGTGTACTCGAGTTTGAAGGTTGTATGTGAAGTAACCAATAGACCTACATAAAATCCAATACCATCAATATTTTCGTCTTTCTATTCTACGTTAGGTCATGTAGGTTTGGATTTTTTCATTTATATATATATATATATATATATATTTTTTATCGCAGTTGGAACACAGAAAGTGCACGTTTTTAAGCGTGTTTCAACCATGCGTCACATTTAAGAATTATTATCTGAAAAGCCCGTCATCAGATCGAATCCAAATTTTAACACAATATACATTGGAATGTTGTATAACTGGTTTATTAATTTCACAATAAATTGTGTGTGTCCAAGAAACAAAGTTGTTATCATTGTTGTAAGGTAACTTTTTCTCGGCTCGGGGTGGTTGGAAAATGTAGTTCTTGGTTGCGTTGTAATCGTTATACATCAACAAGTTATGCTGTATGACTGTGAAGTACGTAAATTAATTCACTTATTTTATATCGGTTTGTATTTGTACGAGGAAATAAGACATGGTTCTCCAGTGAGCCGCTCTGGCAAAAGCTGTACAGCGTTGCTGAGATGGAGCCCATCACTTCCGAGCGAGACGCGCCATGATGCGTGTGGGCACCATTACGGCAACGCTGTACAGCTTTTGCCGGAACGGCTAGCAGGTGAAACATGTGCTATTTCCCCGTATAAATACAAACCGATATGAAATAAGTGAATAAATTTACGTATTTCACAGTCATGCAGCATAACTTTTCGATGTATAAGGATTACAATGCAACCAAGAATTACATTTCCCAACCACCCCGAGCCGAGAAAAAGTTACCTTACAAAAATGATAACAACTTTGTTTCTTGGACACACACAATTGTGAAATTAATAAACCAGTTATATAACATTCCAATGTATATTGTGTTAAAATTTGGATTCGATCTGATGACGGGTTTGTGAGACAATAATTCTTAAATGTGACGCATGGTTGAAACACGCTCAAAAACGTGCACTTCTTGTTTTCCAACTGCGATAAAAATATTAAAATATAAATTAAAAATTCCAAACCTACATGAACTAACGTAAAATAGAACGACAAAAATGATGATGTTATTGGATTTCATGTAGGTCTATTGGTTACTTCACAAACAACCTTCAAACTCGAGTGCACATAATACTTTGGTCGACAGTAGGAATCAACCAACCAAAGTTTGATTTTATTTTACAAGTCAACAGAATGATCTAAATAAGTCTATAGCAATACTAATTGAGAAATAAGGTAAAGTGTCCAAAGACCTGAATTATAATTTCTTGGGAGAGTCGGGAATCGAATTCGGACCTCCGGGTGCCAGCCAAGAATGCTAGCCGCTACACCATGTGATAATCTAATTTCAATCTTAATATTGTTTATAACTTAGCAAATAAGTTAACATTAGGGTACAACCAAATTTCCAATTATTTTATGCCTTTACCAAAGCAACTCTTTCTTAATTCTTATTGGATTTTTTCGGGGGAGGGGCTGTAGTCCCCATAACCCCCCTTATATATGCCCCTGCCTCAAATTCAATCAAGAACTCACATCGTAAGCAAGAGAGATGTTCTGGAGTCTTCTGGTAGTGAGTAAGTCGATGAGGGCCTTGTTGATAAGAACTTCGTCCCACCTTGGATATGGAGTTGTCAAGTGGCCCAACCACTGGTAGCCAATTTCAGTTGTCAAGGAAGGCTGCATGGATTCTCCAATCAAATCATCTTCCCTGAGGGAAAGAGAATAATATTCACAGAGCTCTACAGTTTAACAAGATGAACAGCACAAGAGGGACACTGGGTATGACAATCCTGGACAGAGTAAGAAAAGGGTTACCATACATTTTGGAAAACTGGGATTGTCCTGGATTTAAGGGTGAAGAAATTGTCCTGGCTGATTTATTTAAAAGTTAATAAGAATTGTGCCTTTGTGTATATTTACTCAAACATACATTTTTAGGTAGATTTCATTAGAAAGCTAACTATTGCAATGGGTACCACGTTTCGACTTCCGGAAAATTTCGACATATCTTCGCATTTCACATCCCCCAGAACCCAAACCACCGTCAGTTCAAAAGTTTATATATATCAGTTTCTTGTGGACAAGATAACTGCCGTAATTTTGGACCAATCACTTTGAATTTTTTACATAATATGTACCCCTATAAAATCTCGGACGAGTTCGTTAATGGGCAAAATCGGTCGAAGGGGGGTGGGGGGTGAAAATGGGGGGCTTTTTTCGAAAAAGTGAAATATCGCTATAACTCTCTGCATACATGAAATATCGAATGCATTCAAAGTTCATACTATGTGTCGGATAAGTGCCAAATATTTAAAATATTTTTTGATAGCACCAACCATTGTCCAAATGGGTGGGAAAAAGTGTTTTTTTTGGGAAACATTAATCATATCTCTCTTAATAGGCACAATATCAAAACCGTACAAAATGGACAATATTACCCTAATAATTACCTAAAACGTTTGTCTGAAAGAATTTTTGATATGACCCACCATTACGCCAAGGGATGAGAAAAATGATTTCGGAATTATAAGAAAATGCCAAGAGTCATCAGAGGTTACCATGACAACGCTACTAAATTGATGAGGGATGAGCCATCAGAGGTTGCCATGACAACGCCATTGCACGAGATCACATTCAGTTTTCCATCTGAGTCTGTGGGAAGCAGCTTCGGCGACATAACTGGTAGCGTGCTGAAATTATATGCCCAAGGATGCGGGTTCAAAGCCGGCCAAAGTCGTCGGATTTTCTAAGAGCGCTAAAATCCCTCAGTATGCTTTCCTTCGGAGGGGAAGTTCCAACGTTCGTTGCGAGTTGCTGGTTGTGGTGGCATCTAGTTGCCAAGTTCACAGCTAGGTCTCGTTGACGTTAGTATATGGTACAAAATTAGGAACTACTACTTGAAATTGACCGTCTGCAGTCCTTACCTGAATTACAGACTAATACAGCCATCACAATTAACACCATTTATCAGACAGATTCTACACACACACAAAGTACACAAGGCTAAATGACCGCGTTGTTGCAGCCCCTAAACTGAGGAACCAACCAACATCTCTGCGGGAGATAAAATTTTGCGTGAAGAAGTAACAGACTGTTAGATAGTTACACATCAGTTCCAAACCTTGCATAAGGACAGTGTGACCACAAGTATAACAAGTACTTCCGTGAAGAACTATACAGCCTATTTTCATATATCCTACTCATGTTAATTGCCTCTATCAACATACAAAATTTCAGTTTGATTGTTGTGATAGGTTCGTAGATATTGAGAACTTTCTAAATATTTCAGATGGTCACCAGGTTGGATTTTTATTTATGTACTAAGGTATTACATGAAGATTATTGTGTACGTGTGGTATTCAAACTTCAATCGCATGATTAGAACACAAGAAGTAGAAACGTAGAAATGTATAATCATTTACAGTACAACATTTTACTGCGCTCAGATGGTTAAATCACGAGAAAAGTGATTTAAAATGTTTCAACTTCGCTTGGCCGCCATGTTCGTTTTGTACTTTACAGGTTTTTGAAAGTTACATATATAAACTTGTAGTAGTGCCCTTTATCACCGTACAAAATTTCAGGGTGATATCTGTAATAGTTTCGGACATATTGAATGCCAGTGAAATATTTCGCACAGCCGCCATTTTGAGGTTATGTAAACAATTGTACTAAATTAGACGCCAGTGCATTACAATGTATATAAAAATTTGCTGTATCAAGTTTCATTACGTTTGGATAGTTAAATCGCGAGAAAAGTCTCTTTAAATGTCTCAAATTCGCTTGACCGCCTTGTTGGTTTTGTAGTTACCAGGTTTTTGAAAGTCTCATATGTGAACTTCTAGTAAAGCCCTTTATCTCCGTACACATTTTCAGGGTGATATTGGTATTAGTTTCGGAGATACTGAATGCTGGTGAAATATTTCGCACAGCCGCCATGTTGGATTGGTGAGACATAATAAAATTTGAAGGGCACAGTCGGGGTCGGCCATAATAGTGCTATGATCTTACCGACTTTCATTGTAATCGCTCCAGCCGTTTAGATGTTATTAGGGGGGGGGGGGGACGACACACACACACACACACACATGGACAAAAGTTGATATAAGCCTTTTCTTTTCATAAAATGAAAATAGGCTAAAAAAGGACCCCAAATGACAAGAAGGTTACCGTCCCCTTAATACAATAAAATGTTAAAAAATATGCATAGAGAGACGAAAAACAAAGTTAATTAAGCTCCAATTGTAAAATATTTCATCGCAATAAATGAGGTCTGATCCTTCTACGAAAACCTGCATATTTTGACTATTATAGCCTATCCCCTAGTTTGCCCGGTGAAATCTACCTCTGCCTTCCGGCGTGCCGAGAGGAATTTTTATAATTTTTCATTTGAGACTGATTTGTGTTTCAGCATCCAGTCCAGTCTGCAAGCCTCTGTTTGTGAACAAATTGTCTCCATGATACCCTATTAGCTGTCAGCACTGCGACCTCCTCTGCTTCTACATCTCTCACTTTGAGATCATTCATCACTGAATCTGACTATCGTTTCCTAGGTTTACCTCTGCTTCTCTTAACCTCTACAGACGAAGTCATTAACCTCTTAGGTAATCTCTCCTCTCCATTCTCTTCACATGACCCCAACATCATACGAACAGCTTCATCTAGCATGTTCATTTATAATGTAGCCTTTATCTCTTCATTGCGACTACCTTCCTGCCTTTGCTCCCACGTATTTGTCCCAGCAATCAATCGTGCTATCTTCATATCAGCTTATGTATCCTGATACCCTGAATCTACCCAGCTCTCACTTCCATAATGCTAGGTTGGTCTAAATACTGAGTGATGTAGAGAGAGTTTCATGGTTACGCTAACTTCTTTCTTGCAGAATACTGTATATTGCAACTGAGAACTCGCTGCATTGGCTTTTATACACCTCGAACCTATTCTTCCGCCATACTAGAGTACCCGCAAGAAGAGCTTGTGGGATTTACTTCCTCCATTTTTGGTCCGTATTGACTTTGATGATTTATTGCAAATATATTAGTCCGTCGATCAATACATCAAGTTACATTATAATTCAACAGTTGTACATGTTTCGGGCCATTAAATAGCCCTTCCTCAGCCACATTTTATCGAATCTAAAGAAACAATCTCATACACATCAAAGACACTGTAACAACATTAAAAACATGCATACAACTTGGTAAAAACAGGTCAACAACATGGAATAAAAATAAATGTTCAAACTCCTTCAAGCCACATACATATCAGGAAAAATGAACAGTGACTGGCTGACTTCGCATAGTGCAAATATTCCATGTGAACTTACTCACTTTTCCACGAACTCATGGGCCGGAGAGCCTTTTTAGTGATCTTTTAACGATGTGTACATACATTTTATTCCATGTTGTTGACCTGTTTTTACCAAGTTTTATGCATGTTTTAATGTTGTTACAGTGTCTTTGATGTGTATGAGATTGTTTCTTAAGATTCGATAAAATGTGGCTGAGGAAGGGCTATTTAATAGCCCGAAACATGTACCACTGTTGAATTATATGTAACTTGATGTATTGATCGACGGACTAACATATTTGCAATAAATCAAAAAGAGCTTGCCGAAACTCAATGATGCGCAGAGACCAATATCAATCGGCATACTTTAATGCTCAATGCGAGGCTCCTGTGTGTCCCCTAAATGCTGATTACCGGGCTTACTGCTCACTGCACTCTTCAACCATGCGGGCTCGCTGCGAGACGTGGTCTACAGTTGTAATTCAAGCGTAGAGTGCAATGAAGCAGCAAACAATATGGACTAATTAGGGGCTATAGGTTACTGTTACCTGGCTCAGGTAATAACTACTGTGTAAGGCATTACATACATGCGCTGAGATCTCACTCGAACCCCAGACACAGTTCAGTATGCCAAACCTCTGGCTGGGCAGATGGTCCTTTCAGAACTGCTGCCAGCGAGCTACTGAAGCGAAGTGGGAGGGGCATGTTCTGCCACTACCGAGCCCACCCGAACATTGCCGAAGATCTGCGCAGGATTCTGTGGCAAGCTCTTCTTGCACGTATTCTACCAACCTGAGAGAATACACACCCAAGTACTTAAAATGTTCCACTTGCTACAATTTAGTTCCTCCTACCTGACATTCTATTATTTTGTGTTTCTTCCCTACCGACATAACCTTCATTTTTGAAATGCTCATCTTCATACCACATTCCCTCGGAGTCTGCCATTACAACCATGTCATCAGCCTAGGCCAGGCTGCTTACCTGGTTTCCACCAAATTGAATCCCACCCAGCCAGTTTATGTCCTTCAGCAAATGGTCCATAAAATAAACAATAGCAGTGAGAGGATAACAACCTTGCCTCACTCCTGTTACAACCTTCAACCAAGAAATCATCCTACTATAACTCTAAGTGCGCGGATTCGGTGGCGCAGTTGGTAGCATGCTGAGTTTCTATGCCCAAAATCGCTGGTTCGAACCGGCTGAAGTCGTCAGATTTTTTAAGAGCGTTAAAAATCACTCAGTATGCCTTACTTCGGAGGGGAAGTAAAGCAGGCTGGCCCATGTCAAAGACTTATAACATGTAAAAGAACCTTCCACTAACTACAATAGTGTGATGCTAAATTTGAAGGTTAGATTTGATTAACGCTCTATAGGTTTATTAGATAAACATTCATTATAAGTTTTATCATTTTAAATGATCTTGTCGACTTCGTCGTTACGCTGGGGTCTGGCGTTACGTTACGGTGACGGGACGAAATGTACCCAGATGCACTGAGGTGTGTGACGTCATAGTACTGCTTGGTGCATGTGTACCCCGACAATCTCTACTTCGTTAGTATAAGACAAAAATCCCCGATTCTTGGATGTCACAGGTAATCTAGTGAACCACTGGATGGATTTTGATGCAGTTTTCACCATTCTGTAAAGGATATCTCGAGGAAAGATTCTGTAGAAAATAATTTATGTATGATCAAAGGAAGCCAAGCAGTAACGATTTCAGTGAAAAAGTCGAAAACAAACTTGGCGTCCGTGCACTTCTTAAGCTTACGCTGGGCAAACCGTTAAAAATATCAATATACTATGAGCGTAAGAATTGGTCAGCATGAAAAGTTCTCTATCTTCAATTCATCACCCACTATAAGTGTTTATAGACTGGAAGGAAGGGGCACGTCCCCGCGTTCTGGTGAGCGTGCGGCATCCCGCGCGCTTCACCTTGCTTTGCCCTTGGTTTGCACTTGCCGTACGCGAGTAATTTGAAACAAGATAAGCAAGATAAGTATTATGCAGATAATTTTCTAACTTGTTAGAGTCTTTGGCTTCGAGTGAAGCGAGAAGCCTCCAGCCTTTCTAGCATTTTTCAGCATTTGTAGCATTTAAAATGATACAAAGTCTAGTCTTTCAGACTGACTGTCACTTTTATTAAATTATAAGTTCCAACATTCACCGCCAGGTGCCGGTTGTGGTGGCATTTAGTAGCCAAGTTCACAGCTAGGTGTCGTTGATGGTAGCATTTGGTAGCAAAAGTAGGAACTACTCGAAATTAATCGTCTGCAGTCCTTACTTGAACTACAGATAACATACTGTAATATTGCCATCACAATTAACACCGGTTATCAGACATATTCTACACACAGCCAAAGTACACGGGGCTATAAAACCGTGTTGTCGCAGCCCCTAAACTGAGGAACCAACCAACTCTCACTGCAGCCTCATTATCAACATAAATACTTAATATTTACTCATTAAGTACTGTATAATAGTTACAATTTGTGGATGTAGTAATAAATTAGCATTTTGAATTGTAATTTTAAAATTTAATCTTTTTTGATATAGTATTTTGTAGCAAATTAATTGAAACTAAAAATAAGTAGGTGGTTCTAAGAATCCGTGGTTTGGGAGTAATGTGTCTGCCTCTCATCCGGAGATTCCCAGCTCCGTCAGGGATGTTAGAAGCTGACGTGAAGGTTGGAACGAGGTCCACTCAGCCTCATGAGGACAATTGAGTAGCTGTCTGTCAGTGGGGCAGAGCCCCAGTCTTGGAAACCAAGATTAATGGCCTAGGGGACCTGACATGCTGATCACGTGTTACCCCATAATCTGTAGGACGAATTACTGGGCAGCGGTGCTTAGTAGGCATAGGCCCTTCATGGGCTGTGGTGCCACGGTGAATGAGGGATATAGAGTTCATCAGTAGAATCCTGTAATATTTGTCAAGGAATGTAGTGAACCCTTATTGATTTGTCGATCAATAAGTCTTCATGATTTTTATTATTATTATTACTGATGCCCAGGTAGTACATGTTGAAATTGACAAAGGGGAGTCAGGTAGTGTGTCGCAACGATTACAACAGAAGCAGCTTGGTAGTTATTCCTGAAGATGACCGGTTAAGCCGAGTTCAAGGACAAATTCTGTACCAACGCGCACCTCAATCGGCGTCGTTATGGGAGTGTCAGAAGTGAAGTTCTAACCGATCCACGATTGAATCAGCAAATCAGAAGAGAGGAAGCCAAAGCCACGCGGTGGATTGCGTACCCTAGAAAAAGGCGCGAAAACACGTATCTAAAGAACCGCCGATACGATATAATTCCGCATAAGTCCATTGAGACGTTTGGATGAAAAGAAGAAGATTGATACCAGTCCCAAGTTTGTGAGGTGAAAACTACAGATTATTTTCACAAATTTCCCCCACCCTACCCTATTCTGTCAGTTTCTAATAAATTGATCGGTGATGAGCTGTTTGAAACACAACTTTATTGAGCTCTGGTGAGCAACATTCACGCCAGTTCGCGTCACGATTTATCAAGCTCTAGTGAGCATACTTCACGTCTGTTTGACAAACATTTCATTTTGTGCTCAAGGGAGCCGAGTTCACGTTTAGCGGAGGGAGATCTCTAGTCGAGATAAGCGCTGCGTGATAGACATATTTGAGACTTGTTTGAAGCCAGTTGCGTGATGATTGAAGTGTGTAATTTTATGTAAATTTTTGTGTTATATTTTGAGTGATATATTGTGCGTGTGAATAAGCAAATGCTGAGATAGGGCCAATTCTACGTTAAGTTATCGCCTAGGACATTTATTGTGAGTGAAAGTCAGTAGCTCATAGCGATTCTAGCTAGGCAAACTAATAACTTTGAAAATTTCTTTCCAAGAAGCAACGCCAAGATATCTGCTGAAAGGTCGTGTGATGGAATGAAGTGCATCGCCTCTACCAATACGTCGACGATGGACGAGTAGATTTCCCGTAGGGAAATGCTTTGGGATGGAGGATAAGTTCTACAAGCTGCAACGGTGATGTACAAACCATTGATTTACTCAATATGTAGTTAGATTAGACGCGGGAACGTTGTAAATATTTTATTCATTGTTTTTCTTGTATTTAGATTTTTTTGTGTGCCGACACTATTATCTTTAAATGTACGTTGGCACGTGGCCAAAGTTGTTTGATTGTATATTTTTCTTATGAGTCATATTTAGTGTACACGGCGTGTGTATTTGATTTTATCCATGCGAATGCGAAAATCGTCACGGTCGACAAGTGGTGCTTTATTCAAGTTAATTTTTTGTAGGAAAAGGAGGTAAATATTGTAAGATGTTTTGCGAACAGGTTTTTATTCATACTAGGGTTGCCGAGCGCAACAAATTAAGATGTCACTGTAGAACACCTTAGTTCTATTTTTTGAGTTTTTTTTAGTCCTTTTCAGGTTCTTTCGTCATGGACTAGATTGGGAGCGCAAGTTGGTGGAAAATATTCTATTGTAATGTTAATTAATGCCCCTTGTTGGTAGCGACAAATGTAATGTGTTTTACCTGGGCGGACTATTCGCCAGAAAATACTACTGCTAAGTTTGATCTATGTTGGGCGCCAAGCTGGATACACTGTGTTCCAAGCTAAATTTATATATTTAATATCGACCCCTAGCGTGAGTAGAACATATAAGAGACTCTTAATGACTAGGCCGTGGGATGATTGAATCATCAACCCAGTCAACATTTGATTGTGGAGAAGGATGAGGTATTATAACTATTGCTACCTACTGGAATTAAAGAATCTACTTGGTAATAATTGAATTTAATACACTTAGAAAATCTGATGGCAACATGAATAAAATTAACACTGTTAACGGAGCACACTACTTTAAACATTGCCACGAACAAAATTACTTAATACGCCGGTCGGGAGAATAACGTGAATTTAACTTATTTCTAAATTAATGCTTAAAGAATTTATATAGCCCTATTGAAAAACAGAGAGTGTGTGTCGTAGATTACTTGTGCTTACCAACGGAAACATTGTCTCCACGTGGTTGAAGTCTCGCAGCGTCGGACGCTCTGCATTGGTGTTGACGGCGTCAGATTCTTCCTCGTTGATCAAAAGTAATCGTTACAGCTTGTGGTGGAGTCTATTCCATGAACCACAACTCGTCGTCTGGCTAAGCACTCCAAGACGCGTGGAACTCATGATCTGATGTGATCAGCGGAGTAAGCGTGAATTAAATTGTCCCACTTGGGACTAACGAACAAAGTACCTCCTTACTGCTCCAAGCGTAATGTCTTAATGAATGTCTTCACTCACACCGCGCGTCCACTATATCTTCAATCTTCTCCCACCAGGGTCTAGGTAAATACCGCGGCCTTGCTGCTTCGACCAATCCGCGTGCGTCACGTATCTCCCCATGCCCCTGCTACGTTGCTTCTTCTTCCTTGATTGGCTGGTCACCACACGTGGCTATTCCCGCCATGAGGCTGCCTCCCCGTATTTATATTTCCGTATCCGGGCAAGACGTAGATCATACACGTTTTCTTGCTTTTAAGTGTTCCCTCGGATTTCGTAATTTTATTGTACTCCAATCTATTCTTGTATTGAAATACCCAGTGAGTCACACACCACTCTCTCTTACCCCTAATGAATAAAATCCCGACTTTACGTATGAAATGATTTGCCGTGCAACATTATATTGGAATCATCCAATATAGATACGGATTTCTACGGATTTCTACTAGTAGAAATCCTATCTGTAATCTTCCAAATTTAAAAGCTCCAAAAATGACGTTATAAATATTAATAATAATAATAATAACATGAAATATGAAATTGAATAAACTGAAATAATTTAACTTGGCCGGATAATTGCCGCGTTTAACAAATATGATATAGTCCAACTAACTTGTGTTAGTGGCATAAAACCCCCTAGAAAAACATGTTACACTATGTCATTTATTTCAGGTTTCTGTCAAACCCATACGTGGGATTATGTGTGTGTTCTTGTGTCAGGTGTGTGTATTGATTCTTCGTGATGAGGGGTAGGAGGTGCTACCGCCCTCAAATATTGTGGTTGTATTTTATGGAAAGGCAGAGCACTCTCAGAGGCTACTGTACTTTGCCTTGTGCTGATTCTTGGATTTCCTTGGGAAATGCTGAGATATTTTATTCTGACACACACACGTATATATTGTGCTTTTGGGAGCACGCTTCTTCGAGACTCGAACCAGTGCCACGGCAGGCCGAGGTTATTGACACGTGGGTTGACAGATGTGCAGATTCCACTTAGCGCCCGTCTATGTCTGGTGATTCATCTTTTAGGCAGTCCAGCTGACCGACTGACCCTGTAAGCTATCAGCAGCAAACCTGTTCTTTTGTGATGGTCATTGGACCATAATTAATCGGGAGTTCGCCATGTCCGTTACGGATTACCGCATATCGTAAGAATGGAATATTGTTTTATGATGTAAATGTTGGCCCTGAGCCTAGTGATTTCTATGACTCATTTCATGTTAGATTTGTCTGTTGTGACACCATTGGATGTACCTTGTATAATTCCTTGTAAAAGTGGCAAGCGGCCATATTTGTATTTCTTGTTTGGTCACGTGTTAATTTACTTGTGTTGGTTTGAAAAGTCCTAATTTTAGGCGTTAATGTTGTTTGCTACGGCAGTTCCTTGATTCCAATTTCATGCAGAAATTATTTGTTGTTTTATTTAGTGTAGGAAGTGTCGGATTAATTTAATTAGTGTTTAGTTGGTTCCCCGTGTCTGTCTAGCTCTAGACAATGCAGATTCGTCCCCTGAAGGTTTACTGGATGGTGACGAATCTCGCATTAATTTGTACACATCATAACGCATGTAGAACGGCCGCACACGCACATTGTCATTGTAGTAATTTGGGACATTTGGTCCAGATATTTACGATCTCTCTTGAGATCGGGCCTAAGTTGGCATTTTATTAATTCAAGTGGGAGTCATTTGGGCGTCCTTGTTTGTTTTGTTTTATTGTAAATAGTTGATCTGTTATTAAATTCATATGTTTTAACCCTGGTATTCACTTTTTCCTGCATGTTATTTTGATTATGTTACCCTGCAAGTTATAAGAAGCGCTTATCAACAACTTAACGAAATGGACTGTTACACCCCCCGAAACTGAGTCTCATATGCTTCTTTGCAAGGGTTCATATATCAAAAACGGCTGCCCAAGTGGGGATTGTTGTTGTTGTTGCTTTGTTGACCTCATACTTATTTCGCTGAGAAATGATGCCAGGTCAGCAGGACAAGAGTAAATTCAGTAAATTGAGGCGAAGTTGTACCGCCATGTGTATTAGTAAAATCACTGAGTTCTTAAAGTTAGAAATATTGAACAAGGTTAGAAGTTGATATTGTATTTGCTGTTAACTTGTTCTGGCGCCCGGCTTAAAATTAGAAAATTTGCATATTAAGTGAACTCAGTCAAAAGCAGGAAGGTGTTGCCTTACTTTACATTTAATTAACTTCGGTTAATTAAAGTGTTGTTCGTAAATTCTGTTAGTTAGGAATTTAAAAGCAGATCACAAGGGAGTTATTTTGTTGTTTGGAAATAAGAGACATTATTCAGTAAGATTTTGATTACTGAAAATTTATTTAAATTAGAATCAATGTAATTTAAATATCAAGACATGTGTGTGTGTACGACTGAAATCCCATTGCATGACCCTGTTTTTCTCAGTATATATTTGTGTGTTTTGCGATGGCTAGCATCGAGGAGATTAAAGCGTTGGTGGAGCAGATGTCTGTGCAATTGTCTGAAAAGACGGAAGAACAGTTAAAAATTCAGAGTGAACATAGTGATAAACAATTACACGAGTTACGTAAACATAGCGATAAACAATCACACGAGTTGCGTGAACACAATGATAAACAATTACAGGACATGAACAGTAACATTATGGTACAATTGCAAATCCAGAAATTGGATAATGACAAACAATTAAAAAACATAACTACTCAATTACGGGAACAGAGTGAACAGAGTGATAATAATAATAAACAGTTAGCGGAACTAAACCATAAGTTATCAGAGCAGGCAACCTTACAATCTGTTCAGTTAGAGAAGATCACCCTTGAAAACCAGAGTACTAAATTAGAATTAGAGAAACTGGCAGGAGAGGTGGCAGAAAATAATTCGAGGCAATTAGGAGAAATTAAGAAGCTAGAATCTAAATTCGACGATAAACTAGTACAGTTAGATGAAATGGTAGCCGCCAAATTGAAACAAATTGAGACAGCATGCGTGAACAACACGGCAGGGATCAAAAGCACGCAGGATGAATTACAGGGGCAATTCAATAGAATAGATGCGAAGAACGTAAACATACAGGAGCAGATTAATTCAGTCGACAACAATGTGTTAGAATTGATAAAGGAACTTGACAAGCTGGAGATAAAAACGGAGAAAGAACGGATGCACTTGCGCGAAAACCTGGAAGACCAGTTAACTAAGAACCAAGAGCAAATACGAGAAGAAATAGGAGAACAGTTAAATAAGAATCAGAAAGAAACGGGAGAACAATTAATTAAAACTCAGCAGCAGATACAAGAAATAGGGGAGCAGCTTGAGAAGAATCAGGAGAGCAATGAAGAAAAAATGAATAATTTAAAGAGTAGGATCCGGAAAGATTGGGAAAAGCAGGTGAATGAGACTAAAGTAGATAGGCTGAATATATCAAAGCGGCAAGGCGAGAATAACTCTAGAATGCAGGCTCTGGAGGAAAGTATGAAGTCCAAGCTCCAAGAACACGCAGACCTCATCGTTAAGAACGAGATAAGATCTTTAGAGAATGCCACTTTATTCTCTTCAGAAAATGTAGTAGGGAAACATGGACGTATTGGGAGTCCGGAGGGCTCGAAGCTAGCTGAGGATACGAGCCGAGGTCAGAGTCCAAAGATAACGTGCGACACATTCCAAAATTACAGAGGGGAGACATCAACTCCACAACCTGGTTTGGCACCTGCCCAAGTCATACAAGTAATTAGGGGAAACGACTTTAAACCCGACAAATTCAGGGAGAATTCAGGATCTACTCCAAAAGCATTTTTGCGCCAGCTGGGTGATTACTTTAATGACCAACATGTCAGTCCCGCAAAACAGCTGCGACTGGTGGAATTTTTTTTAGAGGGCCCAAGTTTAATGTGGTTTCAAAGCTTCAAGTATACGTTTAATGACATGGCCCAGTTCAAAGAGGCATTCTTGAGGAAGTTCTGGAGTCCTTCACTGCAGCAGGGGTTGAGGATGGATTTATATACCAGGAAATATCATAGCACACACCCTACAAGGTTTACTGGATGGTACACGGAAACAGTAGCACCGATGCAAGAGATGCTAAAGAAATCAAATCGATGGTCATGGAATGAGGAGTGCGACAGGTCCTTTAGAGCCACGAAAGACCTACTGGAGAATTGTGTGAAGTTACGGTACCCAGACTTCGCGAAGAAATTTGTAATTCAGGCAGACGCTTCATTGATTGGAATCGGCGCCATGCTTTACCAAGAGGACGCTGATGAACCCAAGAATCGATCATATTTGGCATTTACTAGTCGTAAACTTAGGAAGCACGAGAGGAACTACACTGTTACAGAACTTGAGTTGTTAGCGATTTTGTACTCACTTCAACAATGGCGCAAGATGATCTTCGGGTACTCCATTGTTGTCAGAACTGACCACCATGCACTGACCTTCTTATTCAAAACAACGATGGCAAGCGAAAGAGTTACGCGTTGGTCCATTTATATACAGCAGTTCGATATTACCATAGAACACTGCCCTGGAAGGATGAACATCATACCAGATGCTTTAAGCAGGAATCCTGAAGATGAGAACGAGACAGCAGTAGATGTACAACACATAGCATTGACACCTAAGGCTCGTGAATTTTTGGACAAGTTGAATGAAATTCAGAAGGAACAAGAAAAGGACCCATGGATGATGATGATGATCAAGTTTTACAAGAAGGAACTACAGCCAGATTCACCTGAATATCGAGAAGCCCGTGCCAAGGAAGCGAAATTCCACTACCTCAATAAACTTCTTCACAAGTTCGTGGATGATGATCACACCAAACTTCGAATTCTAGTTCCAGCATCGTTACAGAGAGGACTGACGTGGCATGTCCATGAAAGCTTAGCACATATCGGCACGGAGAAAACAGAAGCGTCAATAGGAGAAACTTTTACTTGGCCAAAGATGCGACACACCATTGTTGAAGTAATTAGAACTTTTGACGCGTGTCAGCGTACTAAGCCCAATAATTTCATACTGAAACAGCTTCCAAAACCTTTATGACCACAGAAACCGTGCGAGCTGGTCGCTATTGACTGTTTTGGTCCTCTAGTTAAGGGAAAAAGAGGATGCCGACACCTTCTTGTATGTGTCGATGTATTTTCCAAGATGGTGGTATTATGTCCAGTCCAGAAGACGACATCAAAGCAAGTCCTCAGCAGAATCCAGAACAAAGTCATTCCGACGCTTGGGAAGCCGGAATTCATCTTATCGGACCATGGGACATATTTTACAAGCAATGTTTTTAGACAAGGCCTAGAGAACTTAGGAATAAAGCATGTTCTATCGAGCATTCGCCATCCTTGTGGAAATCCAAGCGAGAGAACGATTCGCTGTGTTGCCAAGTATTACCGCGTCATGATTCCAAATGATCATAATAAGTGGGTCGACAGAGTAGAAGATATTGAGATGTGCATGAATACTACGAAGCACGAGTCGACAGGTCAAGTCCCACTAGTTGTACACCGCAACAGGATGCCTGAAAGATCTTGGGACAAGATTATTCCATGCCCAAGGGACCCGTTATTAGCACATGAGCTGCGAATTCAGCGAACAAGAGAACACACGAGGAGCCAAGCGGACCGAAGACTGAGGAGATATAGAGGGAAGAAATTTCATCGTGAACTACAGGAACAGGAACTAGTGCTTGTTCGGAGACCACCGATATCAGATCCTAAGAACAAAGTATTTGCCAAGTTCTGTCCAAAATTTATCGGCCCGTTCCGTATTATCAAACATTTGGGTAATAATGCTTACAGACTTGAAGAATTGAGCAATGGCGCTAAATCTGTTTTCAATAGTGCTAATCTCAAGCCGTATTACAGAAGGGAACCATTTGATGTGTGATAAGGACAAGGGATGCAGAATCATTATTGCAAAAATTAATTTGAGAAACCACACTCAAATGTACGTGGCTACGTGGTACCTGGGGAGAGCGAGCTTTGTTTGTAAACAAGACAGCCGGTCCGGCAGAAGTTGTAATTGTGTGAGTGAGAGGGGGAAGGTCGAGCGAGACGTGTGAATGACATTGCAGCGAGGAGCGCGTACACTAATTGGGACAGTGGAATGTACACTCAGGCAGACGAGTGAGGTACTTAAGAGATGTTATCTATACTACTGTGGATATTGTTTTTAAAATCCAAATCAATCACTTGCTTCGAATTTCAAAACCTTGCTGAGATTAAATGAACCCTTATTGATTTGTCGATCAATAAGTCTTCATGATTTTTATTATTATTATTACTAATGCCCAGGCAGTACGTGTTGAAATTGACAAAGGGGAGTCAGGTAGTGTGTCGCAACGATTACAACAGAAGCAGCTTGGTAGTTATTCCTGAAGATGACTGGTTAAGCCGAGTTCAAGGACAAATTCTGTACCAACGCGCACCTCAATCGGCGTCATTATGGGAGTGTCAGAAGTGAAGTTCTAACCGATCCACAATTGAATCAGCAAATCAGAAGAGAGGGAGCCAAAGCCACGCGGTGGATTGCGTACCCTAGAAAAAAGGCGCGAAAACACGTATCTAAAGAACCGCCGATACGATATAATTCCGCATAAGTCCATTGAGACGTTTGGATGAAAAGAAGAAGATTGATACCAGTCCCAAGTTTGTGAGGTGAAAACTACAGATTATTTTCACAAATTTCCCCCACCCTACCCCATTCTGTCAGTTTCTAATAAATTGATCGGTGATGAGCTGTTTGAAACACAACTTTATTGAGCTCTGGTGAGCAACATTCACGCCAGTTCGCGTCACGATTTATCAAGCTCTAGTGAGCATACTTCACGTCTGTTTGACAAACATTTCATTTTGTGCTCAAGGGAGCCGAGTTCACGTTTAGCGGAGGGAGATCTCTAGTCGAGATAAGCGCTGCGTGATAGACATATTTGAGACTTGTTTGAAGCCAGTTGCGTGATGATTGAAGTGTGTAATTTTATGTAAATTTTTGTGTTATATTTTGAGTGATATATTGTGCGTGTGAATAAGCAAATGCTGAGATAGGGCCAGTTCTACGTTAAGTAATCGCCTAGGACATTTATTGTGAGTGAAAGTCAGTAGCTCATAGCGATTCTAGCTAGGCAAACTAATAACTTTGAAAATTTCTTTCCAAGAAGCAACGCCAAGATGTCTGCTGAAAGGTCGTGTGATGGAATGAAGTGCATCGCCTCTACCAATACGTCGACGATGGACGAGTAGATTTCCCGTAGGGAAATGCTTTGGGATGGAGGTTAAGTTCTACAAGCTGCAACGGTGATGTACAAACCATTGATTTACTCAATATGTAGTTAGATTAGACGCGGGAACGTTGTAAATATTTTATTCATTGTTTTTCTTGTATTATGATTTTTTGTGTGTGCCGACACTATTATCTTTAAATGTACATTGGCACGTGGCCAAAGTTGTTTGATTGTATATTTTTCTTATAATAATAATAATATCGTATGGCCTCGGGTGCCTGGTGCAAGCTTTGCTATTTGACACCCAGAGGGTAGCTTGCATGTCGAATTTCGTAGTTCCTTGACTATGAAAGTCAAGGAGGTTAGATGTTAGATATCTAATCTCCTTGAACACAATAGCGCTTTCTAGTAGAGAAATGAGGAACTTTGTGCTGGCGGAAACTCCCGAGATTAATTTTGCCATTATGAACTCGGCCTACTGAATTCAAATGGGTTCTTTGACATGCCAACATCGTATGACATGCGTATCGTATTTTTGCCGCCTTTCAAAAATCACTTACCACGGTCAGGGGCGAACCTGCAATCTTGGGGTTAGTAGACCGACACGCTATCCACTCACCCACCGTGGCAAGCTATATTTTTCTTATGAGTCATATTTAGTGTACACGGCGTGTGTATTTGATTTTATCCATGCGAATGCGAAAATCGTCACGGTCGACAAGTGGTGCTTTATTCAAGTTAATTTTTTTTGTAGGAAAAGGGGGTAAATATTGTAAGATGTTTTGCGAACAGGTTTTTATTCATACTAGGGTTGCCGAGCGCAACAAATTAAGATGTCACTGTAGAACACCTTAGTTCTATTTTTTTGAGTTTTTTGAGTCCTTTTCAGGTTCTTTCGTCACGGACTAGATTGGGAACGCAAGTTGGTGGAAAATATACTATGTCATTTATTTCAGGTTTCTGTCAAACCCATACGTGTGATTCTGTGTGTGTTCTTGTGTCAGGTGTGTGTATTGATTCTTCGTGATGAGGGGTAGGAGGTGCTACCGCCCTCAAATATTGTGGTTGTATTTTATGGAAAGGCAGAGCACTCTCAGAGGCTACTGTACTTTGCCTTGTGCTGATTCTTGGATTTCCTTGGGAAATGCTGAGATATTTTATTCTGACACACACACGTATATATTGTGCTTTTATGAGCACGCTTCTTCGAGACTCGAACCAGTGCCGCGGCAGGTCGAGGTTATTGACAAGTGGGTTGACAGATATGCAGATTCCACTTAGCGCCCGTCTATGTCTGGTGATTCATCTTTTAGGCAGTCCAGCTGACCGACTGACCCTGTAAGCTATCAGTAGCAAACCTGTTCTTTTGTGATGGTCATTGGACCATAATTAATCGGGAGTTCGCCATGTCCGTTACGGATTACCGCATATCGTATGAATGGAATATTGTTTTATGATGTAAATGTTGGCCCTGAGCCTAGTGATTTCTATGACTCATTTCATGTTAGATTTGTCTGTTGTGACACCATTGGGTGGGTGTAACTTGTATAATTCCTTGTAAAAGTGGCAAGCGGCCATATTTGTATTTCTTGTTTGGTCACGTGTTAATTTACTTGTGTTGGTTTGAAAAGTCCTAATTTTAGGCGTTAATGTTGTTTGCTACGGCAGTTCCTTGATTCCAATTTCATGCAGAAATTATTTGTTGTTTTATTTAGTGTAGGAAGTGTCGGATTAATTTAATTAGTGTTTAGTTGGTTCCCCGTGTCTGTCTAGCTCTAGACAATGCAGATTCGTCCCCTGAAGGTTTACTGGATGGTGACGAATCTCGCATTAATTTGTACACATCATAACGCATGTAGAACGGCCGCACACGCACATTGTCATTGTAGTAATTTGGGACATTTGGTCCAGATATTTACGATCTCTCTTGAGATCGGGCCTAAGTTGGCATTTTATTAATTCAAGTGGGAGTCATTTGGGCGTCCTTGTTTGTTTTGTTTTATTGTAAATAGTTGATCTGTTATTAAATTCATATGTTTTAACCCTGGTATTCACTTTTTCCTGCATGTTATTTTGTTATATGTTACCTTGCATGTTATAAGAAGCGCTTATCAACAACTTAACGAAATGGACTGTTACACCCCCCGAAACTGAGTCTCATATGCTTCTTTGCAAGGGTTCATTAGATTAGGGCCAACAAGGGGAATAATTTGGTAGCTACAAGGAGAGTTCATTAGAGGTATAATTGGAAAGTTCCGCAGAGACAAAATCAGAAACAATGAAATTAGGGAGAAGACAGGATTCCCGAAGTTGCAAGTCAAGATCGAGATCAGTAAGCTAAAATGGTATGGACATATGATGCGCATGGGAGAAAACAGAGTCCCAAAGCTATTATTTACTGACAAAGTCATGGGAAGGCGTCAAAGGGAAAGGCTCGAGTATGAGGTGGATGGATGCAGTGAGGGAGAGCATTGAGAAAAGAGGAGTTAAAGTGGAGGATGTACTGGAAGAGGGACGTGAGTGGTGGAGAGACAGAAAGGTACGGAGGTCCTTGATTCACAACCCAACCCAGATCACTGGAACTGGGAAATGAAGAAGATGAAGAAGGAGAGTGAATGTCAATATGCAGTGAAGAGATGGAGGTGGAGGGCCACTCACCGGAATATGATGACACCCCAGTGGTCTGCTGGGAAGGGTGCTGCGTAGTGTGGCAGCACCACAAGGTCCAACTGGGGTAGAGGGTAGGGTGTGCCAAACACTTCTTCATAATACTTGACGACTTGTGGAACGGCATCCACAGCATCTTGCAGGCGACTCAGGAAATGTGCTCTACCAAACAAACGAATGCGGGGGCCTCCTGCAATTCACAGACGATTCTTGTGAGAGACATACAAGTCTCTACTGTACTATTTGTGCAGTACACAACCTTCATTTGTTAATGATGCAGTCATGAAAACCCAATCCTTGGAATATGCTTGATTTCCTATTGAGGACAAGCAAACTACAATAAAGTTAATACAGTTAATCAGGACTTACACATTCGATCAGAAATGAGAATACACCTACTGTAAGAATACAACAGAAAAAAAACCAAAGAAACATGAACTTACATGAAAAAAATTACACACAAGAACAGAACAGGAAAAGTCATGCCAGTAGATCAACAAACTGCTCAACCCACAACTATCTTCTACACATCACTTTCTCTTAATTTGGCTCTGTGTGATTAACAGTAGGCTACCAGTAACTTCTTGAATCTTCTAATATTAGCAGGGAAGGGGCTGAAATTTTCCCCTGTCAAACTGTTTCATTCAGCTTCGCCCTCTTGATACATTTTCCCCAGTAACTATTTTAATAATAACATTGGTTGGTTCCTCAGTTTAGGGGTTGCGACAACGCGGTCATGTAGCCCCGTGTACTTTGGGTGTTTGGAGAATCTGTCTGATAACCGGTGTTAATTGTGATGACTGTATTAGTGTGTGTTATCTGTAATTCAGGTAAGGACTGCAGACGGTCAATTTCAAGTAGTTCCTACTTTTGCTACCAACATCAACGACACCTAGTTGCAAACTTGGCTATTAGATGCCACCACAACCAGAACTTCGCGGCAAATGTTGGAACTTAATAGCGTTAATCAAATTTTACCTACAAATTTAAGCTTTACACAATTGTAGTTAGTGTAAGGTTCTTTTACATGCCATAATTCTATGACATGGGCCCGCCGGCTTTACTTCCCCTCCGTAGGAAGGCATACTGAGGGATTTTTTCAACGCTCTTAAAATAGTCCGACGACTTCGGCCGGGTTCGAACCCGCGACCTTGGGCAAAGAAGCTCAGCATGCTACCAACTACGCCACTGAAGCGGCCTATAATAACATTAACAACAACCATCATTATACATTTTGTTCATCACTCCCCAGCAGTTAAGCTGAGTGTGCTTGTGTCATGCTATAGGACTGCAATGGGGAGCTACAGCAGCACCAGGGATCAGAGGTTACAATCTCATTCTGAGTGTAGTTTTCCCACGCTCTCTCCGGACAAATGCCAGAATGATACCTTGTTTCAAGTCCCAAGGAACCTATCCCAATCCAAAGCTCTAATAACTACAGTTACACACACGCTACTACAGTCATCACTGTAACACAGGTTTGTAGATAAATTCAATGCACACTCAAGCACATGGAGCTGGTGACCATGATGTCCCAAGCCCCTAAATGAATTAACAACATTCTTGTTGAATCATAGAAATGGCTCTCCTAGAAGTAGTCATATCTGCTGAGTAAGATTTGACCCCAGTCAGGATTCAAAGTGAAACTGTCTGCACAGGTGCATTACGCCACTTACACAAATGTGGCTATGCTCTGACAACGGAACATCTACAAGTCTTAGATGGAAAGGCCCTATTGCGGTGGCTTTCGGAATGATGAGGAAATATCCTTGATCTCCTAGACGACAAGCATAGATCCATCTGTTAGGAAACATCTGAACGGGACTTAGCAGAAGAATTGGATTTGAATCTACATTTTCAAGTCTTACCGGCCACATTGGCCAAGAGTAGTAATCCACTGAATGTCTTTTATAATCATTTTCCTTGTTGAAATTATATATCTACTTTACTTATTATATCCACTTACTGAACTAGACTGAAAAAGGACTGCTTGGAAGTCCGAAACATGTCCCTGAAGAGGAGTTACCACCTCACGCAAAGTAAGTTGTGTTGTACAGTGGACGTAATAAGTAAAGTGGATATACTAAGGCACTAGCTCGTGCCTTGCTGGCATTAGGAGAGTGTGGGTTCCAATCCCACCTTGGACGTCCTGAAAATGGTTTTCGTGGTTTCCCATTTTCACCACCAGGCGAATGCCGCGACGGTTCCTGTCAACAGGTCCACGGCCGACTGCCTCCCAAAATCCCTTCCATGACCCTTCCTTAATTAGACCCAAGACCCATGTTACCATCCCCAGTTGTATCTGATGACAAAATGTGTTCAGGTCCCAGACACCGTCCTTGTGACGGTAGAGGAATGATTCCTCACAGAGTCTGTGGGTAAAGCCGAGCTGGGAGGATTAAAGAAATACAATCAAGTTGATACTCAGGATGGTTTTCACTTAGTAAATTGCACTTACCTTCGCCTGTGAGGGGATGCAGTGGGGTCACGTATCCCAGGTCGGCCAGTATGGTCGCCACAGAGAATGTAGACATGGGCGGAGTTCTCTGGAAATGATCGACTTCCCATCCTGGCTTGTCAGTTCTACAGAGCAATGAGAGGAACCATTTATATCTCAGAGATCTGCATGTATACTTTTCTTCGGCATAGTTAAGATACTGCACAGCACTATCACGTTAACGTTCTCAGCCTCTTGTGGGATAATGATGTTTTAGAACTGTATCATCTCCAATTGCATTAGCTCATACATGGTGATTGCTGTATCAAGGGATGTAACATCTAGGCCGACCATGTGCAACATCCGTATCCGGCCCTCTGAACTCTTTCATCCGGCCCGCTTGGTCAGTTATTGAAACCCCCAGGGGCTCACATCTATTGGGACGTGGGTTAGCGACCACGGGGCCCCAGCTGAGTCCGGCATTACTTCCACTTACTTGTGCCGGGCTCCTCTCTGTCTTCTTTCCTGTCGACCTCACTTGGTCAACTCTTGTTCTCTTCTGACCCCGACGGTATTAGGGTATCCAAGGCCTAGGGAGTCTCTTCCTTTCCCGCCTTAATTGGCCCTTGTCTCATCTTTTCTGATACCCTCCTTCTGCGAGGGGTCAGCCTTCTTTTTCTTTTCATGTTATCTCCTGCCTTCTGCTCAAGGCCCTCAAGGAGGCAGGGTGTATGTAGCCCCACCACTTTTGGTGCACCCTAGATAATGCTACATCCTCAAGGGCTCACGGTTGGTGAGTTCAGAAGTTGGCGACCCCGAGGGATTCCTGAGTTGTGTCCGTTTTCCCCTTTTGTCCCTTACCTGTGGGGCGGACCCTCTCCTCTTTCACTTTCCTATCTGCCTTTCATGGCTCTCCTTCCTTCCAAGTCCCTCAATCCGCATTCTTCGAAGGTTGAGGGCATTTCTTTTCCTCCTATCCTTTATTTGCCTTATTCTCCTTTAGTTTTCCATTTCTTCTTGTAGTATGTAGGTTAGTAGTTAGTTTTAGTTTTAAGTTTGCATTTCCTTTTCATCTTCACGATCACCCAAACCATCAGGGGCCGATAACCTAGAAGTTATGCCCCTTAAAACAACAATTATCATCATCATCATCATCATCATCAGTTATTGTAAATGTATTTCTTACGTAATCTGTTAAATTGAGATAAGAAGTTTTCGATCCCTTGACAATACAGTGCAAAAATTTTCTCTCAGAGCTTGGCAACTCTGTTAATACAAGCTCTGACGCCAACTGCATCCCCCCACCCTCTCCCACTCGACATTGTACTGTAAATCGCTTCAGAAGCTAGGTAAGCGTGTCGGTAACTTCCTTATTGATCCTTGTCACTTGAATGAGTTGAATTCAAAGCTGCAAAGACAAGATCAATTGGCTCATAAACTTTACGGACATGTGACATCCTATCAGAGGAAACTGAATCTATGGGAAAATCAAATGAGAAATGAAAATACCTGTCATTTTCAAACTCTGTCACAACAGAATAAATCATTCTGTACAAGCCGGATGTTTGTAAATTACGTATGTGTTCTCTTAGACGTGAAAGAGCAAATTGTAAACAGATTTCAAGAACTTTCAGCTTTATTTCTTGTGTTTGATTTTTTTTCGCACGGCCATTTTCTATCTGAGTAAATAGGGCATCAACTAACTTACAGTTGGAATTAATTGATTTACAGTTCAATGCTCGGTCGAGGGACAAGTTCTTTGCTGCTAGAAACTTGACCAAATTCTATGAAAAATTTCCCCATAATGAATTTCCTCGCCTTCATCACGAGGCCGCCAAACTTATGAGTATGTTCGGTTCTACCTATGTATGTGAAAGATTTTTTCCATATTAAAACGCAACAAACCGAGGTTCCGAGCAGGCATTTCAGGTGAGAATTTGAAAAGTTATTTACGCTTGTCTGTAACACGTTCATTTGCGCCTAATTGTAACAAGATTGTTAACGTACTCACACAAGGCGTTCTGTAGTCTAAATGAGAACAGTAATAAACATTATGTGTATCAGCCAACATGTAAGATACTAGTTTTTAATTGGTGTGTGAAATTAGTTGTACATTTGCCATTGTAGAAACATTATGTATTTTGCCTTTCAGTAAAGCTGTTATTGTGTGATTTTTGGCACAGCGGAAATGTGTTGTCTTTCGCCCTTTTGCATATGAAGGGAGACATGTACATGAACGACTATACATTTTACACGTGAAACAGTCCATAGTTAACGTGAACATAATTTTGAAAGGAAACGTTTTTCCGCTCTTTCTTAGACCCTCCCTTCATATGACAAGCAATTTGATTAATGCAAAATAATATTTCATGAACAATACGTTCGGTGTTCTTGCAACGTTGCCTGCAAAATACATTTGTCGCCTGCTAATCGACCTCTACACATTTCTTGAACGATGACACTCCCCCAGCGCGCGGAGTGGAGAGGAAGAAAGGACGTACAGTAAGGGAGGGGATGCACGCCTGTTGTTCTGATACACACATTGTCTGCACCGTGCGGCTTGACCTTGGTGGTGCTATTTTAGACGATTGCCCTTGACCTTGAAGCTTCCGGGTGAGCCTGTAGACAGCCACTCTCTCGCCCTATCGCTTCAAAGCTGTCACCGCCGGTCTGATGTCATGGAATTCCAGACTTGAGCACGTGACGACATCCAAGAATCGGGGACTTAGTTTTATACTATGTACAGACGTTGTGTTGTATACACAGTGGCGGATCCAGAGGGGGGCACCAAGGGCAAGTGCCCCCCCCCCCCGAAAAACCAGTTGTCTGCTACATTCATATTGCCGATAAAAATGATTGTCTCTCCAAACTGCACTGCAAGTAAAATTTTTGTTGTATTGCCTGCATTCGTGAATGTGGTCAATGTTTGCTAACATATAGAGTATGTAATGGCAACACTATTAATATAATCGCTACATCGACAGTGTTGCAAGTGCAGAGAGATCTTTCAGCAGCCTGCAACTTGGTAAATCATGGCTACGAACGCGAATGACAGGCAAGTTTGAATGGCTCGTGGCTGTTATTTGTTCGCCGTGATATAAATGTTGACGTTGAAAAAGTTCTAGAACGTTTCTCTAAAGGGGGTCAACGAATGATCAGCTGGACTTTATTTTGTGATAGGCATGTATTTTTCCTAGGATAGTCATCAAATAGAATCCCAATCAGTATTGAATACAATTGTTTTTTGTATTTACGTACCGGTATATTTATGTGCCTAGTAGGCCTAATGACTCAGTGACTATGTACATATCTTGTAACATTTGTGTAGTAGACTTGTATATTGTCTTCAGATAGTCACTATGATTGCAAATGTTTTTAATTCATATTTGACTGTGTAATATGCATTAAAATGTGGAACTGTACATATTCTGTATTTTTTTTTACATAATGACAATGACTTGAAACTGAAATTAATAAACCATTTTAATGAATTTCTTGTAGAATTATACAATGTGGTGGTTGGATGTTATGAGTAGTGTGTGCAGATTAAATACCGTACAAATATACTAATTTTATTGGACTACATATTTTCTGTAGCTACTCTGAAATTCTAGAGTGCCCCCTCCGAGGTGAACCTCTGGATCCTCCACTGTGTATACATGTGCATAATACTCATACGTAGTTTTCTATCAATGATGTGATGCATTCCTTAACCCTTTTAATGCCATGCTATTGTGAATGGTTGTGTTAAAAATGCCCAGCCAAATTTGGTAGAGAAGTTTTTGAAAAAGAAAAGTAGAATATTGATATTTTGTTCCATAGCAGATAAATGATGAAAATTAATAAATGTAAAACAAAAATACTGGAATGCAGCCGAAATAAATCAGAAACCTCTATGGACATCAAATTGGCAGGTGAAAAGCTGAAGGAAGTAGCAGACTTCTGTTACTTAAGAAGCAAAATAACCAGTGATGGACGAAGCAAAGAGGACATAAAAAGTAGGTTGGCTCAGGCAAGGAAAGCATTTCTACAAAAAAGGAATCTGTTGAATTCGAATATAGATTTAGGTATTAGGAAGTTATTTTTAAAAGCCTTTGTCTGGAGCGTGGCGCTCTATGGAAGTGAAACTTGGACTATTGGTGCAGCAGAAAAGAGGAGAATTGAAGCATTTTAAATGTGGTGTTACAGGAGAATGATGAAGATCAGATGGGTAGATAGGGTTACAAACGAAGAGGTATTAAGATAAGTGGGAGAGGAGAGATGTTTCTGGCGACTGCTAATGAAGAGAAGAGATAGGTTGGTAGGACACATACTAAGACACCCAGGAATAGCAAGTTTAGTTATGGAAGGAAGGGTCAAGGACAAGGACTGTAGGGGTAGACCAAGGTTAGAATATGTTAAACAGATTGCCTCGGATGTAGGGTGTGGTAGCTATCTAGAGATGAAACGATTAGTTCAGGACAGGGAGGCATGGAAAGCTGCATCAAACCAGCCAAAAGACTGAAGATACCAAATAATGAATTGTTTGTTTCATCCGAAACACTTTAAATTTTCTCTTCTTAAATTTAAATTGTGAATTTATTTTGACAACCTACACTATCTTAATAGCTTCTTCCTCTTCTTGCATCGTTATGCCCGACTCAGGAGCACGGTTGAACCTGTTTAGCTGATGTGTTGGCCTTCTTTTCCTTCCAAAATCTCTTTATCCTCTCGCTGAGCGCCTTTCTTCGGTCTTCTGTCCAAGTTATGGTGGCCCTGGTGTTGGGTTTGTCTTCAAATTGGTGATTGTCGATTAGGGTTCTGAATTTGCATCTGTCCTGTATAATATTGTCTGAAATGTTGATTTCCTGGAGATCTGTTTAAATTTCACGTAGCCAGCTGTTCTTGGTTTTTAGTAAGAGGGCCAAGTTGAGAATTCTTTTAGTCGATCTGCCATTGTTCATTCTGATAATGTGCCCGTAAAATTTCAATCGTCTTTTCCGAAAAGTATGAGACATTTTTTCACATTGGCGATATATTTCCAGGGATGACTTTTTCCTCCAGATTCCCTCTATAAAAACTGGGCCAAAAATTTTTCGTAATATTTTCCTTTCTTGTTTTTCAATCTCTTTGGTTAAAGATATGCCACCAATGATTAAGGTTTCTGATGCATATAACGCCTCCGGTTTGATTACTGTATTATAATGTCTAAGTTTTGCTTTCCGAGATATTGATTTTTTGTTATACCTATTCCAAGTGATTCTGTAAGCTTTCTGTAATTTGGAAATTCTCTCTTTATTTGCTTCACGGTTTAAACCAGAGGGCTGAATAATTTCTCCCAGATATTTGAATTCGTTCACTTGAAAGATTTTGCCGAATTAGTTCTCATAGGTTGTCCGTCTAAGTATCGTGAGGCTCCTCCTTCCATGTACTGAGTTTTCTCATAAGAAATTTGAAGTCCCGTTTTGATGGCAATTTCATGTAATTTCTCAATGGAATGAATTACTTCTTGCCTGTTATTAGAAAGGATTGCTATGTCATCAGCAAAGGCCAAACAATGTACATGAATTCTATCTTTGAGTAGTCTGCCAAGGGTTATTCCCTTAGTTTCCTTTTTCCAGGTCCTGATTATCTTCTCAAGTACGAGGTTGAACAGTAACGGAGATAATCCGTCTCCTTGGCGGACCCCAGTGTTAATTGCAAAAGGCTCAGATATTTCGCCGAGGAATTTAACTTTGGAAGTAGTGCCAGTTAATGTTTGTCTGATTAATTCTCTTGTTTTTCTATCCACTTGAAATTCTTCTAGAGTATTGAAAAGTGTTTGACGATCTATAGAGTCATATGCTTTTCTGAAATCTACAAAGGTAATGACTGTCTGTCTGGTTTTGCGCATTTGTAGGATAGTTTTGAGATTAAGAATTTGTTCCGTACATGATCTTCCTTTTCGGAAACCTGCCTGGTATTCTCCAATCAGACGGTCTGTTTGTTTCTCAAGTCTAGTGAGCAGGGCTATGGAGAAAATTTTATAAATAACTGGTATCAAGGAAATTCCTCTATAATTATTGATGTTGGTTTTATCCCCTTTCTTGTGCAGTGGATGGATTAGCGCACATTTCCAATCCTCAGGTATTTCTTCGGTGATCCAGATGTTCTCAAGAATTGAGTGGATTTTCCGGGCTACGTTCTCACCACCTATCTTCAGCATTTCGGCAATTATACCATCTTCCCCTGGGGCTTTATTATTTTTATTCTTTATTTTCTTCCAATGTTGGGGGTTCTGAATCTTGGTTGGATGTTTTCTTTCAAAGATGAGTTGTTCTTTAGGGGATTCACAGTTTAAAAGATCCTTGAAATAATCTGCTAGAAGTTTGCAATTTTCTTGATTATTTGTTTCCAATGTCCCATCCGGGCGTTTAAAGCAAAGACTGGGTGCCTGATAATTTGATAATTCTTCTCTGAATGTTTTGTAGAAGTTTCGTGTGTTGTTTTTAGTAAAATCTTGTTCAATTTCAGCCAATCTGTAGTGATCGTACTTGCGTTTTTCAGATCTGATGATTTTAGAGGTTTGCTTCTATACTTTGGTGAATTCGTGCCAATTTTGTTCCGTTTTGTGAGAATTCCAATTCTGCCAGGCTTTAATTCTGAAGTTTATAGCCTTGTCACAGGTTTCGTTTCACCGCCTATGCTTGCGTTTCCTGGGCGGTGTGCCAATGTTTTGAGAAGCTTTCGAAAGTATATCTTTGAGTTCTAACCAGCCAGAAGAATCGTGAGTAGGGATACTTTCTTGGAAAGTACTGGCGTTCTGTTTAAGAAATTCTGGATCGACGCGCAGATTTTTTGTTATTTTTGGTTTGGACCTGTTTGGTTGAAATTTTACCTTGATTAAGGATAGATGGTGGTCAGAGTCAAGGACTCCTTTCTTGACTTTGACATTCATAATTTCTTTTTGATTCTTTTTGGAAATAGCCACATGATCTATTTGAAATTCTCCTAAGTGAAAATTAGGGGATCTCCAGGTCTTTTTCTTGTGTGGAAGTGCTAGGAAATGTGTTGACATTAGTTTGAGATAGAACGTTTTGCAAAAATCAAGTAATCTTTCTCCATTTGTATTAGTTCTATTGTGTGCTGGATATAGTCCTACAATGGTCCTGAATTTCCTTTCTCTACCAATTTGGGCATTAAAATCTCCCAAGTGGATTTTTATGTGATGATTTGGAATGATGGCTGTAGTTCCTTCCAGCAGATCCCAGAAGTCTTCCCCCTTTGTGGATCTTTACGATTGTAGTTGTTGGTGGGTCCATGCGCATTAATAAGCGTATAAGCTTTGTTTCCTGATTTAACGGATAGTGTTGAAATTCTTTCAGAAGGCGAGGAAAAGTTAAGCACTGAGTTTATAATGTTTTCTTCTGACAGCGAATCCAGTGCCAAATTGTAGTGGCTTCATATGGAGGGAGATTGCTGGCTTGCCTTTATAAATTCTATAATTTCCTGATTCAAAATGATTTTCATCCGTGTATCTGGTTTCCTGTAGTGCTAAAATTTGGATGTTGAAGTTATCCAATATGTCTGTTAATTGTTTTAACTTGCCAGTTTTCCGAAGTGTGTTGATGTTTAAGCTACCAATGAAAGTTTTGCATTTTGGGCGAAGAGATTTGGGAAGCTCCGATACATTTCCGCATGATGTTCTCGGTCCCCCAGAATCCGATGACCGAGAAAAATAACTAGTATGTCTACTAGGGCCTGGGGTAGTTATATTGTAGGTTGTTTCCATCATGCTAACAAGTTGAAAGTAGTGGGGGCATCGATCTATGTCGGTGTCATGGTTACAACTGAAGTAGTGAGCTTCAGAGGTTGCTGAAGATGTTGTCAAGCTGTGCCTGTTTTTGGTCCGCGAGAGGTATTTTATTTCCCTCAAACCCTCCGGACAAGTCCGGCGAGCCTGCCTATCCGCCACCTGGGACGCGCCCGATAGGGGAACAGGCTGAAACCCCCACGGGATCTTAATAGCTTCTATTAAAACAAAGAGCAAACCATATTTATCACCACGAATCTTAATTAGTTCCGAGTAAGAGCGTAAAAGCTCAAGACTTCAAAAGATAAAACGCGCAAGAAGTCGGCTGACTGCAGCTTGTTCAAAGAATACTTATTATTAATTTAGTTATTCAAACAAATCGATATATCCAGAGAGAGATAATAATTCCCACGTTGTCGTGGTTACAACACTGATAGCACTATGTGGCTGGAAATTGTAGCAAAATTTCATTTAAAATAATGGGGCCCCGTGGCATTTTTAGCAAAAGCTCCCTCGAGCGATATATTGGTCCCCTGGCACTTATGAGCACTTCAAGCTCGTCTCACAGCACACAAAAGAAGTGATGTACAAGTCATGAAACATCAATGCCATTGTCAACATTAATACTATTAATCTATATACATAAAATCATATTTTGAATTGATAAATTTTAATTTTTATCTGTTTGGTCATTATGGCATCACACCAAAGCTATTGGAGTGAGTGGTATAAAAATGGCATTCATGGAGTAAATTGCAAATCATTTCCGGAGCACCAAGGGGAGAGATATTTAGAGGGAATCTTTAAATAGCTCTTTGTTTTTTTTTATTCAAAATGACAGTCTTATTTAAAAATTGTACTAAACAAAATTCCTTGAGAATTAAACATCAAACATTTTTGTTCTATGGACTTGTGGTATCTCCCATACGTGTTTATATCATGAATCAACAAAAACCAACACTTTTAATTGTAGGGCATCTCAGCCTAAATATGTGATACAAGAGTTAATTATAGCATCCAGTTCACATTGAGTCTGTTATAACTTTCAACCCTAAAACGATATTTAGCAAAATAAAATGATAGGTGCCTCAAACATTCATGAACAAGCGATGCCTGTGTACGGAAGGTCTAAACCAGAATGTAAGAAATAGATATATTAATGAACACTTACAATTTTTCTGTAATTCGGATAGGCATATTGGATAGCGACGTCATTCTGGCGGGACGGGTGATGCTCATCTCGAATGTTGTCTTGTACATTGGACCGTCAAAGCAAGGGAATAGCCTTCGAGCACTGCTGGGCCGCATGTGAGTGGCTACAAACAACCTGAAAACGTATGTGAATCAGACTACACTCAAGCAGAACTTTATTTATTCTTATAGTCATAAGAAGTCATTTACATAGTGGTGGTGGGGATGGGGGGCAAATCAAAAAAATGTTTTTATTTTATGTGTACTTACAAGGGAAGTGATCGGGGCACTACTTTCAGACCGTGAAGAAATAAGACAGACTAGCTGGGAAGTGATCGAGGCACCAGTCTCAGACAGTGATGAAACAGAAGAAGGGTGCCTAAAATAATATACGAGGGTAATTCCAAAAGTAAGGTCCGATTTGCCGTAAATATTTGAAAGCGGCGCCAAGGGCAAAACACGCATGTGCGCCGACTCCTGCCATGCCTTGCGCGGCAAAAGCCACCAGTAGCGTTGTTAATGTTGCTGTGTGCTGTTGATAGTGTCAGTTCACAATGTTTAAGACAATTAATCAGTCCGCCGATTGTGAAGTAAGGACAGTGATACGGTTTCTGTCTGTAAGAAACATTTCTGCGGCAGAAATTCATCGGCAGATTACTGAAGTGCACGGTCCTAACATAATGACTGACAGTAAAGTGCGCAAGTGGGTGCGAGCCTTTAATGAAGGACGGGAAAATGTGCACGATGAACCCCGCTCTGGCAGACCATCAGTGATTTCAGAAGAGTTGGTTTATGCGGTTGACGACAAAATTTGTGAAGCTCGACGATTCACTATTTCAGGGACAACGATCATTAAACCCGCCTACTGCGCTACCCTGACTAAACTTCGACGTGCAATCCAGAATAAGCGACGTGGTCCTTTGTCATCTGGAGTGTTGTTGTTGCATGACAATGCCAGACCCCATACTGCGAATGACATGCAAACTCTAATCAAGAAATTTGGATGGGAACAGATGGACCACCCACCGTACAGTCCGGACTTGGCGCCAAGTGATTTCCACCTGTTCCGCTACCTAAAGGAGTTTCTTGGCGGCAAGCGCTTCGACACAGATGATGAAGTGAAAGAAGCTGTTAAAGACTGGTTAACTTCGCAGGCGGCCGAGTTCTACGACTTAGGCATTCAAAAGCTTGTGGAACGATGTGACAACTGTGTAAATAAGTATGGAAATTATGTAGAAAAATAGAGAAAGACGTAAGGAATGTCAATAAAACAATTGTTTTGGAAACAATTTTGATTTTGGATGTTTTTTTTAACCGGACCTTAGTTTTGGAATAGCCCTCGTATATCACATTGGTCCAAATTAATCCTCAGGCTATTTTTATGAAGTGTTACATGAGAAAGACCGGAGCTTGCCAATGAGATACTGACACATGAAAAGCAGCAGAAATGAACATAAGCTATTGGCAGGAGTTGGTTTGTTCTGTGCTTTTAACACTTTTAATGTGTTAACATCGAATACACTGGTATTGCTGTACAATTTTGCCTAAGTAGCAGACAATATATGGATCACCATTCAGGGTTGTACTTTTATTCAATTCTTTTTCCATAGGGTGTCCTGCCTTGCGACAGGACCTCTGTAAAGAATTAAGAGCAACAATGGGAGCATTGAGAAAAGAAGAGGGAAAGTGGAAGATTTACTGGAAGAAGGACGAGAGTGGTATAGAGACAGAAAAGTATGGAGGTGCTTGATTCACACCCCGACCCAGATTACTGGAACCAGGAAATGAAGAAGAAGAAGAATGGGTTCTTGTCATAAAAGCAAAAAGTTGTTCATGCATGGGCGGCAATCATTCAAAACTTGCTGCCGGTTGTCCAGAGTAACTACGCACCCCTACTGGACCGATGGGTCTCTTCGATGCCCCCGTTGAAAAGCGAGTTAGGTATGCTACACAATGCAAAACTAAGACCAGGGGAGGCGCGGATGCCAACAAACGGCCCTAGGAACGAGAAGCGGGCGCGAAGACTGTGATTCTCTCTCCTTTGGTAAGCAGCCAACCTAACGAGCCTGTGCACAGGAAGAAAAGGACTTGGCAGGAGTCTCGCCAAATGCTTTAAAAGCATTGCTTTTGCAGTAATGATCCAACCGCTGGATTCTTCTACAGAAACTTTGTTACGACTTTTACTTCTTCTAAATAATCAAGTTCGGTGATCTTTCCAGTAACATCGGCAAACTGGCGGTCCACACTAAATCATTCAATTAGTAGTAGCAACGGGCGATGTGTACAAAGGGCAGGGACGTAATCAATGGCTCGCACTTACTGGGAATTCTTTGTTCATGCTGGTATATTGAGTACATCATGCCATATTGTTTTGCTTGACAATTATTAGTGCCTATGAACACTTAGTGTCACTGTCGTGTGACAGCTTTATCTGGTGACCAATTACGACTGAGTTCTGTGATGCGCTGCCTTTACCCCATGGCAGATGTGACTTCACGTTCCCGCTCAACTGTACTGTCTAGTGGTTGTGACGTCCTCTGCCAATGTAATAGAGCTGCATTGCACCAGTGTATTGTTACACATCTAAGGGCGTAAGAAGTGTACACACATATAACTACCATTCTACAGATACAACTACATCTACAAGACATATACAGCTACTCCCTTAACAGCTACATTTATTAAACAATCTGCCCAACACCCTACACTTTTCACCCCTTTAAACACCCCCAAGCTGGGAGCAACGGCAATAACAACACACTTCTATTACACAAAGCTAGCAGAGCTGAAGCCACAGCTCTTGCGTCAATGCTGACATAACTTCGTGAACACATACACAGGAACTGGCTGTCATAACAGCAACATGGAGTAATACAACAGTCAGCACTTCTGAAACGCATAAGAGGACCACCTCTCAAAAGGAAAGTATCTGTTACCGTCGGAGACTCTGTCCGTCCTCACGCTGACATCATACCTCGGGTAAGTGTGCATCTCAGAGTTCCATACACAAATTGTACATCCTTCCCCTCACCACACCTATTTTACTCTAAAAAACTACACTTTGCTACATTAACCCTGAATCCAGGGAAGCCAACACTACATTTTGATTTTAGTAAATAAGTAACCATTACTACTGCAGCCCAATTGTGATTATTGTTTACCAATACCTTCTTTACTGCCCGCTTCCCTACTTACACCTTGACCTGTAATCACATTATTTAAAAACTGCTGCGCTAGCGATAGTAACTTATTCATTACCAGCGGCCTTGTTTCCTTAGCTTGCACGTGCACAGACCGCAGTAGCGCATCGTCAGCAACGATTCAGATTGCTCATCGCGGCACCTAATCCGTAAGCTGTTAGCTTCCGCCTTGAAGCGCAACCCTCGATTTACAACCCCCATCGTGTAGAGCTTCACTCGCCCTTCCACAACACTTTCCCGATATCAGACTCTCGATTAACGGTCTTGAACACTCGCCACTCTTCCCCTAAATTATCGGCAACTCTTCCAACACTTAACACACCTTCCCCTCACATCGTTTTAGCCACCCGACAAACAGGCCAAAACAGTATAAATAATGTCCTGCCGGTCACAAAATACACCGCCAAACATCACTCGAGTGACATTAGTTGTAGTAGATGTTTCATTTAGGGGCTAGAATATCATAGTCATTTCGGCCCCATGTACTTGGGTGTGTGTGTATTTGTAATTGAGGCTAGGATTGGGAAGGAGGTAGCCATGACCGTAAGTTAGAAACCATCCCAGCATTTGCCTGGAAAAGAAATGAGAAACCACTTTCAGGATGGTTGAGGTGGGAATCCATCCTATCTCTTCTCATTTATGCTTAATGAGGCTGAGTGATCGCCATTCCAGACCTCAGACGAGAATGAAATTTCTTTTCAGATTAAGGCGGTCAGTGGCATACCAAAGGGTTAACTTGGATTACAACTGTACACAACGTAGCTATTTACGGAACTATGCTTGAACTGTGTTGGATTGCTTGTATAGGTATAGCATTGTATAGAATTGGGAAACTGAATATACAGTATTAGGCCTATGAACACTTAATTGTAAAAAAAGTTCTCATCTGTTCGAAAATATTTCATATATTTACTCAATACTGGAAATAACACAATTTTTTTCAAAAGTTTAAAATAAGTACGTTTTTCATGCTACCGGTATGTCAAAAAATTTGGCATCTTATGCATTTGACTATGATTAGTATATTTATCATACTTCAATCTTCTTATGAAATAAAAAATAAAAAATTAGCTAATGAAATACCCAATAAAAATTGGCCTACAATTGTAATCCACGCGACTACTGGCGTTAGCGATCACCGGAACGTATTTGAAGATAAAGACAACCTTATCATGGTCTGAAAGTTGTGCCTCGATCACTTCCCAGCTACTTCTGTCTTATTTCATCACGATCTGAGAGTAGTGCCCCGATCACTTCCCTTGTAAGTACAAATAAAATTGCGTGGCTCAGGGGTAACGTTCTCGCTCACTGAGCCCAAGGTTGCAGGTTCGAAACCTGGCGCAGTCAGCTGGCATTTGAGGGTGCGCAAATGCGAAGGAGCCGTGTCAGTAGATTTACTGGCACGTTAAAGATCCCCTTCGGGGCAAATTCCGGCACCCCGGCGTCTCTAAAAACCAGTGTAGTTAAAAGGAACGTAAAACCAATAACATTATTATTATTATTACAAATAAAATAAAAACATTTTTCTGATTGCCCCCCTCCCTATCTATGTAAATGCATTTCTTGTTGTAAATCTTCGCGATTTTTCCGTATGCTTTCCGCAATTTAAGTTCACGAGTTTTTTGTGCTACTCTTTCCATACCTGTAGGTTCAATAATTTCACCCAAATACTTGAATCCCTCCCTACATTATTCTGCTAAGGTCCCATTCCAGTTTTGTACCAAAAATAAGGTCCCATTAACACCAACCTACACATATGGGGTACCTGCAGGTTCAGCATAACCCAATGCGTAAGCGAAACACACTCACTTAGGCCTACTCTTTAAATGCCTCACAATTAAATAAATACCTTAAAACATGTATATTTACAATGAAATAATGAAAGAATTTAACACGGTAACCATGGTAACAGAATCTCACAGGTCCATCTATTTCTGTAAGACGCAATGCAGTAGCCTACTAATTATTACATTACTGTGAAAGTTTCCAGACGGTTATAAGGTAAAATTCAGCTGTAAAATTCATCAATACATACAGTATAATGCGCTTAAGGGGGTCAAGGGGCACTCCAGAATCTTTTCACGCAATTTTCACGTGTCAGTGTGGTACGAAAGGTCTTTTTCACCCGACTATAAAGGGTCTCCGAAAACCACATTTAAAGGCCCTTAAATTAACAGTGTCTGTGATATTCCCAGAAAACTAACTTCGCTCTGATATACCTATGAAGGAATGACAAACCCCTAACCACTGCACCAGTAGCTGAATATTGATAAAGTCTGATTATTCATACCAAGGATAAATCAGTCATAGCATTCATGATTGAGATTTTGCTAACTTAAGTGTACAATTTACAACTAGAATATTCGCGGACGAAGCCGCGATTTGTAATGCTAGTTATTTATATTATATCTATATTACACAACATGATAAAATTACTGACTGTCAAAACTTGTAAAGGAAACACTATTATTCTGGTTCTTGCAACAGAATTTGAATTGAAGAATGGATCTCAGGGGAGCTTCTGCTCGTAAGCGCTTTTTGGCTCGTATGACGAGACCACCAAATTTCCTTAAAGAGCACCAGGTTGAGAATGCCTGGTCTAGAACATGGTAAGAACAAAAGGATGTCTGACCTCTTCTCCTTGGTCCTGTGGTCCTCATAGCTGTTACGGAACAAGGCCTCGGTGGCGTTGAGCTCCAGAGGCCCTGTGTAATTGAACTCCACCTCGTAGAGATCCCCAGGGGTGAGGTTTCTTGTCAGTCTTATTATATACCATTGAATAGTGGGTTCCTTCTGCGTACTGACAACTCCAAAGGGCTCGCACCTAAAATCAGCAAGAACATTGAGCTGTAGTCAAAATACGTTTTACTTTTTCTGCTTAATCTAGAAATAGAAATGTGTAATTGCTAGTTAAAAGAAAAACCATTTACTGTACTTAACCCTTGAGAACTAGTGTGGAAAAATATAACACGAGGACTGGCTCCGGATCATTTTGACCCATAGTCGTAAGTTAGTCGTTCGTACTTTGATGAAGTAATTTTACACCTGGTGTCTTTTTCCTATGAACTATTCCAAATATAAAATTAGGTTTATTTATATTTTTCAAATTTAACATGCAAAAAATGGACAATAATTTTCATGACAGTATCATTGGCCTTGGTAGTGGCGGGAAAGCAGTCATCTTAATCTTTTTGAGCAAAGAAGCTGATGACCAAGACCCTAAACATGGGTGAACAAGAACGTGAGCTATGTTATTGTGCTGCACCAAAATAGGTAAATTTTCCCCCTTATTTTTTACAGATTGTCCTGACTAACGTAAGCCGAAAATTGCCACACGAGGACTGGCGCTATGGGTAAATCTGACCCGACCGTAAATAATAATAATAATAATAATAATAATATATATATATATATTTAAAATTATTATTATTATCAAATCTTTACAAATACACACATTTTACAAAATTCAGAATATCTGTACACATTTTATGAATTTCCTTACACTTCCTACTCATTGTTTAACCTGTAAATTTACAATTATTAAATTATATTGTTACAATATGATAAAGACAGGTCGAAATAGGATATCAAATTCATACAGAGCAGGAAGAGATATCACATATGCCACTAAAAGGTGAAACCTTGTGTGTGACTTGCACATCATTGATTACTATTTCAAAATATTGTATAATGGCTTAGCCGAATAACACGTTCTATGTACATTATGTATACACTAAAAATAATGAATAAGAAGGAAAATTGAATTTGTGTTTTGTATAAACTTGTAGGCTCAACTAATTATATTTTCAATTTTAATTTTGTTTTCTCCGAGAAAATGTTTTATATGCATCTTCAGGTTTCGATGATTCCCTTTAAATTCTTTTAATTTAACTGGGAGAATGTTATATAATTTTGGTGAGAAATACAGAAAGTTACGTTTGGCTATACTTAACTTAGGTTGATATAAAATAGAGTGATTCTCTGTAATACTTCTGGTTTCATACCCGTGACTAACAACTTGAATTATATTTCTATCTTTAAAAATGTATTTATATATTTCAGCATACAGTCTCATAGTCGGATATAATCTTTCTTCAACATTATTCGCAGTATGAGATTCTGCACTATCTGAACACTTTTTTAGTACGGTACATTTTCATAGGCGCCTCCCCAGGCAAGAATACCATATGTAAGAACTGACTGAACTAGAGCATGGTAGATGTCTCTTATTAATTTGTAATTGACAATATGTTTTAAATTGTGAAATATATAGATTGTTCTTCTTATTTTACTTGTAAGGTGTTTGCATTGGCTTTTCCATTTCATGTCACTATCTATAAATAGTCCCAGATATTTAACTGTATCCACTTTAGCTATTTTAGGACAGTCACAGTTTTGATTACAGTTCAAAGTGTGTATTTTTAGTTTATTAAAATCATCTTCAACTGCTTGTAAACTGAATCTTACTAACTTTGATTTATTTATATTTAAAAATAGTTCGTTACCATCTAGACATATCTTTAACAGTTTCAATGCAGCAGTTGCAATTTGCTTTACATTTCCCCATGTTCTACCTTCAACACAAAGTACCGTATCATCTGCGTATGATATGACATTAACATTTCCAATTCCATGTATAGATGATTCAATATCGTTGATAAAAAACAAAAATAATAATGGACCCAGCACTGTGCCTTGTGGTATTCCTCTTTTCACTCTTAGAGGTAGACTGTAGTTTCATTTATTCTAACGTATTGAATCCTTTCAGTCAAATAGCTGTCTATCAATTTCAGTGCTATGCCTCTGATGCCATATCTCTCCATCTTCTGAAGGAGAATATGGTGAGGTATGGTGTCAAAAGCCTTCTCTAAGTCGAGAAATGTGCCCAAGGTCGGTTTCATACTGTTCATATTTTCATAAATTCGACCAGTTAATTCCCCAATAGCATCAGTGGTGCTCAAAATATTTATAAAGCCAAATTGTCTAGTTGATAGTAAATTGTGTTTCTTCAAAAACTGATAAATATGATTTTTATACATTTTTCAAGTAATTTTGATATGATTGTCGTTAGCGATATAGGTCGATATTTCTTTAGTTCTGAAGGACTACCTGATTTATGTAGCGGTTTTACAATTGTAATTTTTAATTGCTTTGGGAAGTATCCAACTGAAAGTGACTCGTTTATTATTGTTAGCAAAGGACTCTTTAAAGAATTAAAATTCTGCTTAATAATTTGAGCTGAGATGTTATCTATTCCCATTGCTTTATTGTCGCTTATTTCGTGCAGTTACTTATGTAAATCCGCTTCGGTAATTGGAATAAAAAAACAGGAATATGTGTTTCTGTTGATTTTCAAGGAAAAATCTGGATTGTTCTTAATATTTTTAGACATGTCAGTAGTTTTGTTAATAAAATAATCATTGAATGTATTAGCTATAGTGAAATCATCATCGTAAACATGATTTTGAGATCTTATTTTTGTTATTTTTTCTTTATGACTTATTCTTTGTGTTATTTCATTGACAATGTCCCATACTTTTCTTGGATTATTAGAATTGGAATTTATTAATTGTTTATAGTGGTCAGTTTTAGCTTTATTAAGCAATTCGTTTAATTTATTTCTATACCGCTTATATTTCTCCTTCATGGCATTGTTCTCTTTATTTGCTATATATTCCTGATACAACCTATCTCTGGTGTGAATGGACTTAATTAGCGCGTGCGTTATCCACTCCTTTCTCTTTCGTTGCTTTGAATTTAATTGTATTGAATATTTTTTTATGCAATTTTGGATAGTTTGTATAAATTTATCTACTTTAGAGTCCAAGTGGTTGTTCCCTAATACTGTGTCCCAATTAATATTGCTCAATTTATTTTTAAGCATCTCACTATCTAACTTAAATCTATGTTCACGTAAGTTACGCTGAGCTGCTTCTAAGTCACGGCCCTTTTCAAGATTTATACTAACTAATATAGGATAGTGGTGTGTAATTCTGCTCTGAGATATAATGGGTAAGATGTTGTCATTAGAAATACTGCTACGAATAAGTGCATGATAAATACAGGTTTTGCTCGTTGAAGTTTCTCTAGTAGTGCCATATATCATCATCATCATCATCATCTTGTACAGTTTCCAGCCCCAGGCGGGGTCTGTTTGGAACATAAGCCTCGCCACTTAGTCCTTTCTTTCCACCACCTCTCCGCTGTCACTCTGGTCCAGTCCTCGCCTCTCTTCTTGACACATTCCTGCACTCCTTTCAGCCATCTATCTCTTGGTCTTCCCCTTGGTCGTTTCTTCTGCATCTGCATCTCATGTATCCTCTTGGGAATCTTCTTCTCATCCATTCCCTTTAAGTGTCCATACCACCTCAGTCTTGATGTCTCAATCCGACCTTGCAAGGGCTCCTCTTTCACCATTTCCCTGACCTTTTCATTCCTCACCCTGTCTCTTCTTGTTACTCCGATCCTACTTCGCAGGAACTTCATTTCACCTGCCTGTATTCTGCTTATGTCTCTTTTCTTCATTGTCCATGTTTCTGAAGCATAGGTCAGTATCGGGATATAGTAGCTTCTGTTTAACACTTCCTTGCTTTTTTGTGGGGCATCTTTGTTCCACACTAAGCTCCTAATGCTTCTCAGAAATGCTTCTGCCTGTCTGCCACGTTCCGTAATCTCTTTGTCATTTCTCCCATTTTCCTCCACTATACTTCCCAAGTACTTGAGACTTTCCACCTTCTTCAGCTGTCCACCTCCAAGTGTTATCCCACTCATTGGTCTGTCCTTTTTCCTGGTCGTTAACAGGATCTCACATTTACTGATGTTGAACTTCCATCCGTACTCTCCCACTGTTTCTTCCCAAGCCTTCAGTTGCTCCTGAATTTCCTCCTCCTTGTTTCCCCAGACCATGAGATCATCTGCAAACACCATTGCTTTCATCTTAACTTCTCCTATCTTTCCTGCTATCCGTGTCATTACCTCGTCCATAACCACAATAAAGAGAAGGGGTGACAGTGCACTACCCTGTTTCAGGCCACTCATTTGTCTGAACCAGTCTGTTCTTTCCCCTCCAACTTTCACACAACTCACACTTCCACAATACATCTCCTTCACTGTGCCTACAGTCCCTTTTTCCACTCCCATGTTTTCCATAGTGCCATAAATCAACGATCTAAAATTATGCTCATGCAGTAAGTTTAAATATTCATTAGAGTCATACTCATCAAATAGGTCTATGTTAGTGTCACCTAGAATCAACTCGGTTTCTAGTGTACATTTTTGCTGGACATAATCATGGAGACTATTAATCAATAGTTGTTTATTGTATTTTGATGAACGGTATACACCTGTCAATGCTATTCTAATGTTCCCATAATTTATTTTGAGCCTAAGGAATTTGAAATCATTGTAAAGTCACAGTTTCTACCTCATGGTCAATAGAATTCTTCACCATAAAAACAACTCCATCACATTTATTAAAGCATCCTTAGTTATAATATGTTTTATAGTTGGAATGCTTGCATATATTAAAGTTACCTAATTTCCAAGTTTTTGTGAGTATAACGACATCAAACATATGGTTATATGCTTCTAACTCGGCATCTAAATTTATTTTATTTTTAGATAGACTTCTAATATTTGTGTGAAATATGCTTAAGTTATTTACCTTCTTAAATTTAAGTATTTGAGACACGCTCTACCTACTTCTGTATGAATTTGATATGAATAGTACGAGTGTTCAAAAGGCTATGGACATGTTTCTTTTGCTGGGTGAAGGTCAAGGCTAGGAAGGAAGGTACAGTAAGCGACAGGAAATAAGTGCTGACCAAATTGAAAATATAGGGCATCATTTAAGCGTCGGGTCAACATTACCCATGCGCCAGTCCTCGCGGGTTAAAATATGTACAAACTTACAAGACCAAAGTGGTACTTCATTGAATTAGGATCACCAAATATACAGGAGAAATGTAATCAGGAATGTTGACCACACTAGGGGATTTGAGGAAAATGGGAAGATGGTCGATGGAACAGAGATACAAGGGTCCGTGCAAATAAAGAATTATTGGGAAAGAAGGAATATATGTTGATTCCATGTGGTCCTATGTGACCCATTCTCAAAGAACTAGAGGAAAATATGTACAGTAACACAGGTAGATGGACCAGTGGTAGATTTTCTGCATCCTGATCCCAAGATTGCAGGTTCAATTCCCAGACGAGGAAGCCGTATTTTTGATTGCTAGGATACATCCATGATAATCCAAGTCATACGATGCCTGTTTGTACAGATACCACATATCGCATTTAGTGCTTACAGAACGAAGTTAAGTGCATTCAGTCACAGGTGGCCCAGTGAAAAGAAGGAAACTTTTAGCTTAACATGACGTTGGCACAAGCTAGAGCCAAATGTGGCTTTCCACTGGTGACACAGCTGGTGGCTGTGGATGCTGTTAAAGGTTCCATTCATAGGGTCAGTAGGAAGCTGCTGGCACAGCTGATGCCTGTGGATGCTGTGAAAGGTTCTATTCATATGGTCAGTAGGAAGCAGCTAATTAATTAAAACTACTAACTCATAAAGAAGAACAGATCAGGGACAATAGTAGGCACACTGGAGGCAACCAAACAAGCGACTGGTCAGCAGAAAGCACGTGGCCAGATGCTAGTGCCGTCGCTGTATGGTTTTCATGGTAACAAGGTATTAACAGTTTTTGCACTCTCTCCGAAATGTGAGATTTCTTCTGTGGAAAATCAACTAGATATAAATGGTCGAGAAATATTGAAATATAAAATATATGTGCGATAGCATGAATGGAACTTACTTTTCTTCGGAGTGGTTGAGTCGCTTCACCTTGACGGAAGTATGTGACACTTTGAGACTCTCGTGTGCATGCAGTGTGATGGAGTTGGTCGCGGTCTCGCACGTCACGTTTATGTTGACTCTCCCATGGTAGCGTCCCTCCTCTAGTAAGGGCTGCAACTCTACCTTGTAACTCAGCGGAGCGACTCCTTCTGGGAGTTGGAAATTTTCCGTGTCGCCGTTCGGAGCTTGTATGTCGATACTACGCCGACTCATTACATGGATGTTTCTCAACGGTGGATTGGGCTGCCATAATGAGAAAATCAAAGACATTATACAGCATCATAGGACCAATAAGGGGAGAAGACCTTACCTTAAATCAAAGTGAATACAATCTTATTAGAAGGTGTATGTTTCACAAAACTCAAGCTCCTAAACCAGAGGGAGTTTGAAGGTGTGGTTTGTACCAAAAATTCCAAATCATCTGAATAGCACTGGAAAAATCTTGCATTTCTTGAAAAGTCAATGGAAATATATTTATTTGTTTATAAAGTGCTTTTAAACAAATAAACAAGACGATAGCCCCTGGGAGAACTGTGTCGCGTACTGCCGCATAGCACTAGCGCCGGGTGGGTAGTCTGTACACATGGGGCGCACACAACCCATTATGCGAGAGTTCTCACACGGATCCGCTAGTTGGTAAATAATCCAGGGTTGCTGCTGACAGTGTTCTTGCATTACACAATTTACTGTGCATGTCTTATGAATTGTTGTAGGTCGATATGGAACACGCTAATGTGCGTTTTGCTCTGTTTTAAGATTTATTGACCACCTTGTAGTGTTAGTTATTGAGGTTTGAGTAGTGTAGTGGCTAGCATTTTGGCCGTCACCCCGGAGGTACGGATTCGATTCCCGGCTCGGAAAAAAATTCTGGTCTGAGGGCTGGAACGGGGTATATTCAGCCTCGTGAGGCAAAACTGGGAAGAGGGGGTTGATTTCCATCTCAGCCATCTTGGAAGTGGTTTCCGTGGTTTCCCCACTTCTACTCCAGGCAAATGCCGGGATGGTTCCTAACCTAGGGCCACGGCCGCCTCCTTCCCAATCCTCACCTAAATTACAAATACACACACTAATACAGCCATCACAAAACCACAGGTTATCGAACGAATTCCACACACCCAAGTACACGGGGTACATGACATTATCTAGAATTACGGCTGAATGTAGTTTGTGTAATGCCACGCGTTGGAGCTGCGCAAAGATCAGTTTCGTTTGTTAATATGATTTGATTGAGGGCTTGTAGCATCGTGGTCATCAGTCTCATGTACTTGAATATTGTATCTTTGCGTGGCCGTTAATCTCGCGAACATGAGCCATGGGACCTCCTTTTCACGTGGAATCCAAACCGGAGCGCGACATTTCACTTCGAAAATTTCACATATAATTGGTAATAATAATAACATCGTATGGCCTCGGGTGCCGGCTGCAAGCTTTGTTATTTGACACCCAAAGGGTAGCTTGCATGTCGAATTTCGTTGTTCCTTGAAGCACTATGAAAGTAAAGGAGGTTAGATATCTAAGCTCCTTGAACACTATAGTGCTTTCCAGTAGAGAAATGAGAAACTTTGTGTTGGCGGAAAAACCCGAGATTAATTTTGCCATTATGAACACGGCCTACTGAATTCAAATGGGTTCTTTGACATGCCAACATCGTATGACATGGTGTCGCAATTTTTGCTGCCTTTTAAAAATCACTTACCACGGCCAGGAGCGAACTTGCAAGCTTGGGATTAGTTGACCGACACGTTAACCACTCATTTCGTTATATAATATGGTGAGAGATAAGCAGCTTGACTAATGCGTCATCATGGCCCCCTCTGGTGTACGAAACGGTCTTGATTTTTCGTAATTACAGCAACAAAAGTATGACAAAGAGTATTCATGAACGATAATACAATAAGTACGGCACTGATTTTAAAATTTATAACACAACTCGTGGTTTAGTGGTGGTTAGCATCATTCTTAAAATGCTGGCTGCACGAACTGTTATGTTTTGTGGGTTATCAGGTTCCTCTGGTGGCAGCAAATCAATTGGTTATACGTTCAGAGGTACTTATAGCCTACTTATAGTATTGAAATTGACTGCTGGCAGTTCCGCAATACTGTATGTATATTTACTCTGCAATTTATTTCTTAGCTGTGAAAACGAATATATGGTCTCTCTTTTTACCAACGATTTGTATAAGCACATCCAACCGGGGCACAAGAAAGGCCCATTTTCGCTAAAATATTGTCCGCCCTCTATACATTACATATTGTCGAACAGCGATCGGAGAACAGAGCTGCCCTTAACTCCAGGCAAATGTAAGTATGTAACCGATCATCCTGGACACATTTTTCCGTGCAGCTGATGCGACCAGTGCGGCTTCCAGTATGTAATACAGATCAATCGGTTGTATTTTGCACGCAATGCACCCTGAGATGTTCTGCTCTATGATACCGTCAACAGCGGATAATGAATGCTAGTGGGAGATAAAGTGAGAGATATGATTAACGAATCAAACACACAGCTTGTAGTTAAACTGCAGTGGATTACAAGTTAGTATTTTTTTTTTCATTACAAACGCTCTTTTGAAAAATTTCAAAATTGTCAAACAACCCTATTTTTCATCTTTTTTTTTTTTTTCGTTTTCAAATGTGATTAATTTTGGATTCATCAGATGGATTCATCATAGCATGTAATGAATGTACTCAATAACTCTGCACAGTGCAAGTTTACGAGTTTAAGGTGCAAATGACCAACCTGAAATAAAATTATTGTAACGGGCCAAGCGAATCATTTTTAGGATATTTGCAAAATTTCCCAACAGGCACTTGATAATAAAACAATACTTACCCTAATTAACTCGATGGCGGAGCAATTCATCACCGCAAGTAGGATGAGAAACAAACCCATCGCCGTTCTCTTCATAACGACGCGTGCTGCAACAATATTACAACTTGTAGATACCACACAATTGTTGGAGTAAACCAGGAGAGCATGGGTCTGTCATTACTATTGTAGTTTAGAATAGCATATGGCAAGTAGGTGACACCCACACAAATAATAAATAACAAATAATAGATAATAAATAATTAATAATAAATAATTAATAATTAATAATGAATAATAAATATTAGATAATAGATAATTAATAATAAATAATTAATAATTAAGTATTAATAATAAACAATGAACAATAAATCATAAATATTAATAAAGGAAGCAAATAAAATGAATTATATTTATTAGAAGCTTTTCAGTCAGCCAACGCGAGTGTGCCCAAATTAGATTGGACAGGGAATTACAATAATTAATGTCCTAGTGCATGAAATAGAGTAGCCTACATGAATTATACACTTAATAAAACACTTCTCACAGAAATGGGGGACTTACTTTCGTTCGTCAAGTGAACATCATCGGACCATTCTCACTTAAGTTTAATTTATGATGATGATGATAATTGTTGTTTTAAGGGGCCTAACATAGGTTTAATTTAGGTTCAGTGAATATACTCGTGTATATATATAACACTTATGTACAGCAGTATTTACAGTATCAAACTATAGAAGTTTTAATTAAACTTCGTAACGAGTCGGATTTTTCAGACAAATTATCATATATATTATTTCAATAGTATAGATCCCTTCTGCGGCGCTCACAAGCGACCGATCGTGACAAATGAGCATTCAAATGAAAGAGAATAGACATTAGCAGTGACGAATTACACTGCTGCTGCTAATCGGTATTGAAGCCGCTGGCTGCGAGCGAAGCGAGCAGGCCAGCGGCGCTAGACAAAGCCTGATGTATTTTATTTTACGGGAGGTGAAATTTGATTTGTTTTGTAAATATAATATGGTTCTTTAATATAATAATAAAGCTTTTCCGCCGCAAGCGATTGTTGGCCACGGAGATAATTTCATAAATATCTATAATTTCTTCAAAAAATTACTTTAAAAAATGAACGAAGTGTGCGATTTGCAAATACTATTGCTGCAGGAAAATACGCTTAATAATAAATTGCTGTCCACTTCACATTTTGGCCGCTGTGAAGCCTGTTTCATATCATTTTAACATTCTGAGGTCTTTCTTTTATCATTTTGCATGGATTTTAGAAACAGCAAAGCAAAGGAATGATTACTCAAATCGTATAATTTCATAAATATCGAATATCCGGTGAGTGTTATGATGATCCAATTTTCAGTGATTGCCTTCTTAAGTTAGGGAACGTAGAACTTGGAATCCTAACTGAAATGTAATAGTGTTCTATAATCATTTGGTTGAAATCAGGGGCGGCTCCAGTTCCAAACAAGGGGTAGTGCCAAGTAAAAAATATGAAAATATTGGTATTTACGTAACATGATAGCAGAACAGTCTACTTGCTCATTTCTCACAAAGGGTTCGATTTCCGATGTATATATAGGGCCTACACCAATCTTGACAGTCAATATTTCACATCGGGACTTACCGATAATATACGATAATGAATCGGTCGGAGCTGAAAAGCATTAAGTCAAAAACTGTCATTTTTTAAAGAATAAGTATTTTGAAGTATTGACCCAGGGGCCCTGGAACGGCATAGGAAATAATTAAGTCAGCCTTCTATTTAAGTTACACACAAAACATTTTCATCAGAAGAAAAAGCACGGAAGCTCACTGGCAAGGCAAATTCATCACAAAGCAATTTGTTTTGTGGGTTAAGCCAGAAACCACTGCTACTTGTAGTGCGATCAGAGGAGAAAAGCATTGTCAACGACTTCCTGCCTTTCAGCGCCTTTTTCCGTACGTAATGTTGGCTGCATTGCAAGATTCCCGCGTGTTACAATGCCATTGTAAATTACACTTGTACAGGGTTTAGGTGGTTTTTAACATTTTAAATGATCTTGTCGACTTCGTCGTTACGCTGGGGTCTGGCGTTACGTTACGGTGACGGGACGAAATGTACCCAGATGCACTGAGGTGTGTGACGTCATAGTACCGCTTGGTGCATATGTTCCTGACAATCTCTACTTCGTTAGTATAAGACAAAAAATCCCCGATTCTTGGATGTCACGGGTAATTTCGAGAACCACTGGATGGATTTTGATGCGGTTTTCACCATTATGTAAAGGATATCTCGAGAAAAGATTCTGTAGAAAATAATTTATGTATGATCAAAGGAAGCTAAGCAGTAACGATTTCTGCGAAAAAGTCGAAAACAAACTTGGCGTCCGTGCGCTTCTTAAGCTTACGCTGGGCAAACCGTTAAAAATATCAATATACTATGAGCGTAAGAATTGGTCAGCATGAAAAGTTCTACAAAAAAGTCCGCGAGAGCATATCTCTATCATCAATACATCGCCCACTATAAGTGTTTTTAGACTGGATGGAAGGGGCACGTCCCCGCACGCTCTGGTGAGCGTGCGGCATCCCGCGCGCTTGACCTTGCTTTGCCCCTGGGTTGCACTTGCCGTTCGCGAGTAATATGAAACAAGATAAGCAAGATAAGTATTAAGCAGATAATTTTCTAACATGTCAAGAGTCTCGCTTCGCTCGAAGCCTCCAGCCTTTCTAGCATTTCTCAGCAATTGTAGCATTTAAAATGATACAAAGTCTAGTCTTTCAGACTGACTGTCACTTTTTATGTTATAAATCCATTTTAAAATAAAATAACATGTGAAATATTCATTCCGCACTAAACTGACCACGGAGCCAAAATGCATTAAGTCACGTTACCAAAATTGGTTAGAAAAATATGTATATTAAATTAAAATTTATATTCCGCCAACAAAAATATAACCTGAATAGCTGTTTCACAACATACATGACTAACATAGCGTGTTTGTTAAGTTCTGTTCCATCAATGACGTTTCATCTGTCTCCTGAAAAGTACTGAAAACTGACTTAATGCTTTTCAGCTGCGACCGATCTAGAATTAATATTCTTTGTGTGAGAGCGATTGGTTGTCAGTTTGTGTCAACGAACCCCCCACCCCACAAATAACCAATGAGTGTCAAATTACTTCCAGTCAATCAGGCCATTGGTCCACACCCTCTTCTCTTCCACCCTTTGTGACAGCGTGTGACAGACAGGCATAGCGCTGGCCCAGTACCTCATAATGACCGATAGATGGCATTGCACTTCAGTTTCGGTACTACCTTGAGCCAAACTGTATCCGGCTCAGAGCCCAGCTGATTTCCTCATAACGAGTGACGAGAGAGGCTACGAATACGATCGTAAATTGGACTGCGCATGCGTCAACCGTGCCGCATAGACCACGGCTCAAGATATCACTAGGGCGAAGATGGAATCAATGATCATACTCTACGGACGGAATATTTAAACTACGGTACTAAGTAATTTGAAACTAAGTAGGCGTTGGAAATTATTCTTTCAGAATTATGAATAATTTATTTTCTCCTAGAGGGCAGTGCCACGGGACGTTGGCACTACGCCTAGAACCACCCCTGGTTGAAATGAAAACACAACAACCTTTCTCCTCAAGTCTCTCACTATAAACCTATTGGGGAAAGTGTGGTTTATGAACATATGAGATTTCTCGCACGGGTCCGCTGGTATTTCTTATTCCGTTAATCTATTTCACTCCTATAGTGTAGCGTTTTATTAGTATAAGTAAATCGTTAACTTCTACCGTAGCGAGCTATTGACGTGATCACGTTCTAGACTCTTTTGATATTAGCCCAACCGTTATTTTTCAAATTTCTCATTTAAATGATGAGATTTTTTAGTTGGTTAGTTGGTTCAAACAAATATTTGTCCAGGACATCCGTACAGGAACAGACGCAAATCAGATATGTATACAAAACTACATTGTCAACTCAGTCACATGTAAGTGTTGTAACCAACATACAGTATTTAAGAGCCCTTGTGGCAGTTTGAATTAGGCAGTTGTTATTATTAATTTCTTTATATAAATTTCCTACTGTACCCGTATAAATCACGAAGCCACTTGCTGGAAATCTGAAGATCGGCTGAATCGCAGAATCTTAAAAGTTCTCGGCTAGACAAACCCCCAAAATCCTACCAACAAGCACTTCATGATCATGTTATGGATAAATAAAATATATATAGAGGTGGTAGAGTGAGAAACTAACCAAATTCTCGGGTCGTAGAGGGTATAGGGCACCTTACCTGTTCAGGATTCCACAACACAATCTCCCTTATAATTGAAATAAGTCACGTAACACCATACGTAGAAGAAGAACGAACTAAATTTATTAACAAAAACAATTAAATATAAATAAACAAACACTCGTAAAATAAAAAATGAGACTAGCTTGCCTCCTCATATGACAGAAATGTTGTCCAACACGGCTTCCCTACATGTTTAAATACACTCACACATATATCAGCTGTTTACTGATAATCCATTGAATAATAACAAAAGTTATTGAAAATGACAATCTTCTGACTTTAAAACTGCATACACGCATCTCAAGTTACAGCTGGGCATCGTGTTTACATTCGTCAAGGCTGCGTTCTTTCGCCCCTGCAGGCTATACACCTCTGCAGTACATTTTACATAATCCTGCCGTTACATCATAACATGTTCTGACTCGCCACTCACAGCTGATTAGACATTACAATTATTTAACACGTAAAGTTAATAAACTCTTCTAATACTGACAATATCGTTTCAATTCTTTTAAAAACCAACTACCTTTCACATATATGGAGTATTGTCGTAAAATACACTTGACAAGAACAATTCACTTCATTAAATATACTTACGTCGTTCACACCTGACGTAGTTCCACACACTCTCATACTATTACATAAAACTGCTCACTCACAACGAACCACACGTTCTCAAACGATCTACGCATATTACAGCACGCGTAAAATATTATTATCGTACAATAAAACACCAACATAGTTAAATTATTATTAAATATTTATATACAATATTTACAACGATCTATCAATTCAAGTTTAATTGTTTATATCCGTATCTAACTCACTATTATTGTAACGTGTTTTTCGAGGTTTTTTTATGCAACTGGCATAAGTCAGTAGGAAGCCATTCTATATTTATTTACGCGGCAAATTGTTCAGCCAAGATAATTTTTCATGTTAATTTATTATTATTATTAATTTATTATAATTATTATTAAGATATTTTCGGAGCATTTTATAAAAATTATAAGCATACAGATAGGTTTTCTATGTCTTAGAAAACGCTAACAAGCAAATTATTACGAACGACGATATCATAGAAAATTATGCGATTACGGAATTTTACGGAGTTTTCGTCAGTTAGGGTATATTGAGAGACGTGACTCACTGGGAATTCTAATACAAGCTGATTCCTGTCGAGGAGCATGACGCAATCTTGGGTCGCATCGTCAAGAAGAGGCGAATTGTTGAAACGGAAGCCTGTCGCCGAGTGTAATGACCCGGAGGAGGAGAAAATCGCGTGGTGGTTCAGCCAATCAGGGGAGACGACGTAAGCTAGTTGGGACTGAAGAGTGGGGAGCCGGCATGTGGATATATCGTTCGACGCGCCGTGAAACGCGGACAATCTGTGAAATACTTGAGGAGTAGGGGTGCAAGTGCGAGTGGCTCCGATGTTCGGTGGAGTTAAGGACAATCTGTGTAGAACTTGCAGTGTACGGTCGCAAGTGCGTGACGCTCCGATGTTCAGTGGAGTTAGCGACGAACTTTTGTAAAACGTAACCAGTGCGGTTTTACGAGAGTTTGGGTCCGATGCACGGACCATAGAATTATCTAATCTACCAGAATATCATCAAATTTCGACGGAGATGACGACGTCCAGGAGACTGTGGGAAGCACACAGCATCATCAAGAACGAGGGAAATGGTTTGGCAATTTCCAGGGGTAAGCGCTAATGACGCAGAAATACGCAATCTCTCATTTTTCTTTGTTTTATATTTCATAATTCAGTAACTTCATAGCTTGGAAATAAGAATAAAATCAATTTATCAGACTCCGTTTTCACGTAATTTTCTATCGGTAATATTCAAATCACAACGCTCCAATTTAAATGTTAAACTTATTATTATTAATTTTGCTATACTTGTTTTATATAATAAATTCATTTCTTTTACAATGCAATCTTTGCTTTCAGTAGGTAGCATTAGATATAGACCAATTCCTTCTCCTGATACAATTGTTTGTTGGGTTAATGATCAAATCATACCACGATCTGAGTGAATAGAGTCTTGAATGTGTTCTGCCAGAGCTAGACGTTGTTAAATACAAATTTAGATTTCAACATTGCATTGAGGTCTTGGCGCCCATTAAAACAACATAGCTTAGGCAAAGGTAAACAGTTACATTTCTCTCCCAACAGTGTGGGCTAGCGAAACCATTACATTTGTCGCTACCAACATGGGGCACTAACTAATAACCCATTACATTTGGCGCCGACAACTTGGGGATGAAAACCTAATAACATTTGTGGAAGGAGAAGGGAATATATTTCTGTGCCTGTATTTTGGGGGTTATTTGTCTTTATCAGTGTATATCATTATGGGGGATGAGAAAGAAAGACAGATGAGGTTACGTAGTGGTCATCAACTTGAGAATGATGATACGAGCAGTATGTCGAGTGATGGTAGTACCGGGGTAGCGGAGGTAAATCCCGATACTGAAACAGGGAGTGTAGGCGGCCAACCAGAATTAAAAACTTTACTTCTCGAGTTCATGTATCAGAACAAAGTTAGTAGTGATGCTTTAAATGCAAAATTAGAACAGAATAATGCAAAATTAGAACAAAACAGTAGGGAAAATAAAGAAAGTACAGAAGCTTTAAATGCAAAATTAGAACAGAATAATGCAAAATTAGAACAAAACAGTAGGGAAAATAAAGAAAGTACAGAAGCTTTAAATGCAAAATTAGAACAGAATAATGCAAAATTAGAACAAAACAGTAAGGAAAATAGAGAGAGTACTGAAACTTTAAATGCTAAATTAGAACAAAACAGTAAGGAAATGAGTGACAAATTCGAACTGATTAGAGGTGAGATCAGGGGGGTGATGGAAGAAAAGGCTAAAGAGATTATTGCAGATGTAGACAGAAAATTAGGAAAAGTACAGGAGGAGTTGGAAATTAGAATCAGTACACAGGCTGAAAATTTAAAAGAACTAGTGCAACTGGAAACACAGCAGGTCAAAAAGCAATTGGGGGGAGAAATTGACAAAATTCAGGTAGCTACTAAAGAGGTTAAGGAACAGCTGGGGGGTAGAATTGAGAAAGTCCACTCACAAATAGTTGCAGAAGTAAATGATTTAAGAGAGAGTAATAGGGAAAGCATTAGCAAGATTGAGGAGAAACAAGCAAAGCTATATGATAAAGTAGAAGAATCAGAAGGAAACATTAAATTAACAGTAAACAGTATTGAGAGGAAGGCTGAGGAGAAAATCGCAGAATTAGAATTAAAATTAAAAGCTAGGATCAGGCAAGAAAATAGTCAGAATAGGCCAGTTTTTGTGAATAGCACACACAGGGAGGTAGAACTGGGTAAGTTCAGCAATCGACAGGGGTGCCCAATGGAGTTCATGAACACTATAGAAAATAAATTCGGGGAAAGGTTGGAAAATGGTAGTATTGAGTGGTGCCAGGTAGTTGAAATTTTAGAACAAGTGTTTGTGGGGGAAACGAGGAATTGGTTTGCTGTCTACAGAGACAAGTTTACTGATATCAATGATTTTAAAATGAAATTCTGTGAAAAGTTCTGGAATGAGGTTATTCAGTCGCAGCATCGTGAGGGAGTAGTGTGTGGTAAATATAACCCTAAAGGAAGCTCCACCATGACCGAATACTTTTTAGGGCAGGTATTAGTGTGTAAATATCTGGATGGCTTGAAGGAGGAAAGTGATGTGGTAAGGTTGCTACTTAGGCACTTTCCCTATAGGATCAAGGAGGCTGCTTGTATCCAGAATGTAAAGACTATATCACAAGTAGAAAATTTGTTAAGCACATTTGATGCACTAGGGAGAGGGGGTTATGATGACAATTTCAATCGGAACCAGGGTAATAATAATAATAGACCTAATGAAGCCAGGCATCAAGAAGTTCAAGGGAACGGTGGCGAAGGAGCCAATGCTCAAAATAGAAATAACAATAATCAGCTAAATCAGAACAGAGGAAATGGCTATGGTAATCAGTATCAAGGGAGGAACAATGATTTCAGGGGAAATCAAGGGAGAAACAATGATTTCAGGGGAAATCAAGGGAGAAATTATAATGACAATAATTACAACCAGAATAGGGGTCAAGGAAGAGGACAGCCTAGTGGTAGTAATATACAGCCAAACAATGACAACACAGCCCAGAACAACCAGACTAGTTCAGTAGTTAGTAGTACTACGGCCAGCTGTAGCGGTTCTTTAAACGCGAACCAGGCTGCGAAGTAAGGTCAGAATCTCAGTCTGTAGCATGCCCTGTCCATACAATTATACAGGAACCCTATGACCTAAATGTAAGAAATGAATTATTACATGAACTAAATGATGAAGGTATTATTCAGGAAGTGGTTAGTAAGAGCCCCATAGTTAAATTTAACGTGTCCGAGGCGTACACAGATGTTTTAATTGATAGTGGTTGTATGAAGAGTTGCATAAGTAGTGCATTTTATGATAAAATGAAAGGAACTGGAGTAAATTTTGAGGAGATGCCAATTAAAAGCACTTTTGTTATCACAGCTGTTGGGAAGAGGTCTAAAGTAATTTCTAAGCAAGTTTTAGTAGACATTAAAATTAATAATCATGTAGAGAAGCATATTTGCCTTGTAATTCCAAATTTAGTATTCAGTGTTATCTTGGGTTCAGAGTGGCTAAGTAGAGTGTCTGGTAACTTATGTTATGATGTAGGGAGTTTGAAATTTAAATGGGGAGAATCTGAAGTAGAAGTAGCGTTCAATGACCATATTCAGAGGAGTAGTATTGTAGGTGTGATTTGTACTTTAAATGAGATATCGCCAGCCGTAGAGCGGGGTTCTCCATGTTTTGTGGGCAGTGTGATTACGAACGGAAGTCTAGAGGACTCGTTACGTGATGCTGCATTTCAGGGAGATATAGAGGTGGAACAATGTGTTCGGCTCTATGATGTGTTATGGTGTAATAGGAGAGTGTTTGAGGATCGCATTGGTATGGCCAATTGCTATACACATTCATTGAACGTTATTGATAGGTCAGTATTCACAGGACATAGATATCCTGTACCTTTCGCTTATCAGAGTGCAGTTGAGGCACAAATTAACCAGATGCTTGAAGATGGGATTATTGAGCACTCTAACAGTCCATATGTTAATTCTTTGATCACGGTACCCAAGACCGACGGCACTGTTCGTATTTGTTTAGACGCTCGTTTGGTTAACAGTAGAATTAGTTCAGATCAGCTGAAATCTATGTCAATAGAGGAATTAATGCAAACATTTGAGGGGAAGAAGTATTTCACTTGTGTAGATTTGAGTTCCAGTTTTTGGCAAGTGCCACTTATGTACGAAGATAGACCATTTACAGCTTTTAGTCATAAATATAATCTTTATCAATTTTGTAGAACACCTTATGGGTTAAAGAGTAGTTCAGCTGCTTTAATTAGGGCTTTAAACATCGCATTAGGGGATGACACAGGAGAGTTTGTAACCATTTACATAGATGATATGGTAATTAGTTCACGCAGTTTTGAGGAGCATCTACATCATTTAAATATAGTTTTTCAGAAGTTAGATCAGGCAGGGTTCACTTTGAAGCTGTCTAAGTCGTCATTCTGTCAGTCAGAAGTGACATTTTTAGGTCATAGAGTGTCGAGTAGAGGTGTAACACCAGAAGAAAGTAGGGTTAATAAGATACTTAACGCAGAGGTGCCACAGAATGTTAAACAGTTAAAAACTTACCTGGGAATTTGCAACTTTTTCAGGAGGTTCGTTCTTAAATACTCAGGGTTGGTAGAGCCATTCAGGGAATTGCTTAAAAGTGGGACTCGGTGGAGATGGGAGTCCAAGCATGATCAGGCTTTTAGAGCGCTGAAGGAAGGTTTTGAGAAAGCTGTAGTGCTGAAATATTCGTTAAAAGATAAGGAATATGTGGTTATGACAGATGCTTCACATATAGGCATTGCTGGAGTATTATGTCAGAAAGATGATGAGGGTAATCTGTGCATTGTATCTTTAGCCTCGCGAGGACTGACTGCAGCAGAGAAAAGATACACGATTACTGAGTTAGAGCTTTTAGGTATTGTTTTCAGTTTAGGGAAATTTAGAATGTATTTAGTAGGGGGGAAATTTGAGATCCACACAGATCACCATGCATTACTGTATATGAGGACTTGTAAACTCAGTTCTAACAGAGTTAGTAGGTGGATTCTTGCTCTGCAGGAATACGAATTCACAGTAAAATATATTAAAGGTAAAGATAACATTCTTGCAGACATGCTATCGAGGGACACTAATTTATGTAGGGATTATCCTGTGGTTAAAGCAGAGGACGGTATTTTAATATGTGCATGTGTGGACAGTAGCAACAGGGCATCGTTACAGACACTGAGAAATATGCTAGGTAGAGCAACGTGATGACGTTCATTTAAGGGAGCCACTGGCAAGGTTGGAAGCAGGTGACGGAGAAACATTTATAGTTTCCAAACGTATTGGCAAAACAGCATATGTGCTGGAGAATAGTGAGGGAAACAGATTATACGGGACGTATAATATACATAGTCTACGAAAATATGTGTCATAAAGTGAGTGTGTTTAGCTGGCGAGCCAGCCTATCAAATGAGTAAGTGTGGTATCTGGTGCGTGGAAGATCTGGTCTTAAGGCAGGCGTATCGGAAGTCACACAGGGGGGTAGTATGTAAGTAAATGAGAGTTTTTAAGGTACAGGGAAATATGACGGGATTGTCGGATGCTGTTGAGCACTAAATTGTCTCGATGCACCAAGGCCATTTTGGCAGCGCTGATGGGTTCCCATTTATCTCCAAGAGATGGGGGAGCGCTTGTATAGGGCTTGTTAGCTTAAGGCGTCCACGAGATAAAAGATGGGCCATCAGAATGCGAGACAGTACTTCATGAAACTCATACATATCAGCACACGTGATTTCTGTTTACGGCCTCGCCATGTAAGATTTGTAAGTGTGTAATTTAAGATAATTTGTACAATGGTATTATTTGTGTGAGGTGAAATGGTCTGTGTTGAGAACTAGTATTAAGTAGAATATGGTGTACGGGAACTTAACAAGACAGGGCGATTACGGCACAGAAATATTTGGTGTTATATGTAATGCGCATTTACTGTTTTTTTTTCAGAAGTCAATATTAATTTAATCTACTTCAAAGAGAGATTAAGTATTATGGTCACAAGGCGCTGCCACAATCGTGTGCTCAGTGATAAGTGAGATTAAATTTCACCATAAGGAAGGGACCTCCAGTGAAATTAGGAAGTTCAATGATGATATAAATATATCAGAACACCTTCAATGCGTGTGATATGACATCATAAATACATAGTGCTCACACATTAATTATGTCTATTTCTCCAACATAGAGCAATTTGAGAGGCGGAAATATCCATGGAACACTATTCTATATGTAAAACATTGGACTGGTTGCAAAGTGCAATCCATAGTGACAACAAACTTTGACGCAAAGTGCGTGAAGAAAAATTATGAGTGTATATATCTGTAATTTAGGGTGATTTCATTTATGTAATATGTATTTTGGATGGGGTTTATTAACGTGTCTGGGATAATCGGATAATGGACCGTCGTCACGGTAAATCATCCGATGATCCGAGGCGAATATGTAACGTGTTTTTCGAGGGTTTTTTATGCAACTGGCATAAGTCAGTAGGAAGCCATTCTATATTTATTTACGCGGCAAATTGTTCAGCCAAGATAATTTTTCATGTTAATTTATTATTATTATTAATTTATTATAATTATTATTAAGATATTTTCGGAGCATTTTATAAAAATTATAAGCATACAGATAGGTTTTCTATGTCTTAGAAAACGCTAACAAGCAAATTATTACGAACGACGATATCATAGAAAATTATGCGATTACGGAATTTTACGGAGTTTTCGTCAGTTAGGGTATATTGAGAGACGTGACTCACTGGGAATTCTAATACAAGCTGATTCCTGTCGAGGAGCATGACGCAATCTTGGGTCGCATCGTCAAGAAGAGGCGAATTGTTGAAACGGAAGCCTGTCGCCGAGTGTAATGACCCGGAGGAGGAGAAGATCGCGTGGTGGTTCAGCCAATCAGGGGAGACGACGTAAGCTAGTTGGGACTGAAGAGTGGGGAGCCGGCATGTGGATATATCGTTCGACGCGCCGTGAAACGCGGACAATCTGTGAAATACTTGAGGAGTAGGGGTGCAAGTGCGAGTGGCTCCGATGTTCGGTGGAGTTAAGGACAATCTGTGTAGAACTTGCAGTGTACGGTCGCAAGTGCGTGACGCTCCGATGTTCAGTGGAGTTAGCGACGAACTTTTGTAAAACGTAACCAGTGCGGTTTTACGAGAGTTTGGGTCCGATGTACGGACCATAGAATTATCTAATCTACCAGAATATCATCAAATTTCGACGGAGATGACGACGTCCAGGAGACTGTGGGAAGCACACAGCATCATCAAGAACGAGGGAAATGGTTTGGCAATTTCCAGGGGTAAGCGCTAATGACGCAGAAATACGCAATCTCTCATTTTTCTTTGTTTTATATTTCATAATTCAGTAACTTCATAGCTTGGAAATAAGAGTAAAATCAATTTATCAGACTCCGTTTTCACGTAATTTTCTATCGGTAATATTCAAATCACAACGCTCCAATTTAAATGTTAAACTTATTATTATTAATTTTGCTATACTTGTTTTATATAATAAATTCATTTCTTTTACAATGCAATCTTTGTTTTCAGTAGGTAGCATTAGATATAGACCAATTCCTTCTCCTGATACAATTGTTTGTTGGGTTAATGATCAAATCATACCACGATCTGAGTGAATAGAGTCTTGAATGTGTTCTGTCAGAGCTAGACGTTGTTAAATACAAATTTAGATTTCAACATTGCATTGAGGTCTTGGCGCCCATTAAAACAACATAGCTTAGGCAAAGGTAAACAGTTACATTTCTCTCCCAACAGTGTGGGCTAGCGAAACCATTACATTTGTCGCTACCAACATGGGGCACTAACTAATAACCCATTACATTATTAATATTTAGCAATATTAATATTATAACTGACTTTATTTAAGATATCTATGCCATGAAGTCTTGTTTAGGTTTAAAATTGTTTATATCAGGTTACTATGACCGATCATTGAAGATAAGTGCATATGATTATTACTCAATTCAGGTTTAATAAGTTGTTAATAATAATTAGTAATCAAAGGTTAATTCCATTTCCCAAATACGTTTCCGCCAACACCCTAAACTGTCTAACCTTCAATCTTGTTGCCATACTTATATATCTGAGTTATACTTAACTCAACTTCATAACAACAATGCTTAAAACTTCCATACAACAGTCTTATAATGCATAAACTTCTCAATACGGAAACACCCTCGTATTGTATCAAATATATATATATCATCGCAGACTTCTATACAACCTCGTATACGGCATTAACAATTCCTCGTATACCCACAAACAAATTCCTATAACCTTCTTACCATTGTTTCTATCAATTTTCACGTAGTACTTGCATTATTTCATTGTTACTTTCACTTACCTAGTTGTCAATACAACCGCTTACATTGTTACCACAAAATATCTGTTGTTACTTCATTACTTTCAATTACAATAACGACCATTGAAGTTTATATTGGAAGACCTAACGAAGGTTTACTCCCTATAGTTACTATGTCGTTAACCATTTGTTACTAGCATGTAATATGAATACCATGTAACGTTTCGTAGTATGTGAAATAATTTAGCTTTACTATGTGGTGACAAATGTAATGGTTCCTACTAAACAAACATGATAATAATAAATCACTGTGGTATGTACTTACCTTGATAGTGTAATATAATATGTGTTGAGTGCCAGATCCCTATTTAAGATAGTGAATCGAAAATTTATGAATTAACCTCGGCTATCAGCAGTAGAGTGAGACCTACTTAACCCTGGTCGTGGTGAGACAAAGTCATCTAACCAATCCAGAATTTTATCAAGAAGTAAGATTGATTTGCCTATAGTATGTATTAACTACAAGAAAAGTTATAGACATGAAGTTAAATAAATAATTTATTGACTCAAGAACAAAATACTAATAGTTACAAAAAGAATTTAATTTACCAACTGCGGTTTAATTATTTAAAAGAAAAATGAACATTTGAATTGAATATTAAACTTGAAGTTACTTGATAATAGAGACGATAGTTTTATTTAATTGCTTGCTCACCCAGTCGAAGATTCGTCATATTTAGGGTTATGACAGATCACCTTAATACTCCGTCACGTATGTAAAAATGTTGTAATATATCGTAAGATACAGCATACCACGATCCATTCTGTTCCCTTCTATAGATTTATTGTAGTAGTGATCTCTAAGCCATTGTATGTTGATTCCTATAATGACCAAGCATGGTCCTGTATTGAATATTTGCATAGTCCATTCTTAAACCAGGAAGTCCAGTTGCTACTTCCTCTGCTAATTGAGAGCTGTCCGTGAATGAATGTCTTGTCGAAGTGTAACAGCTTATAACGTCCTTGTCACGTGGGGTTGGAGACAGCCCCCACTATAGTAGCAAGCTACCCTCTCTCTTGGGTCTTCTCCATTCATGACTCCCTGCTTGCACCACCAGTTGAAACTTCCTGTACTAGTGACGTATTAGTTGCACCAGAAGTTGTAATATTATGTTCTATTCGTTCGAGAAGAATCCAGATGGTAGCCTCGTGATGATTACACATGTGGGTTTCTTAGCATCCCATGACAGTGACTGCCTGCCGTTGTGAAATAACTACTGCGTCATTCTGGGGTTTATACTATTGCAGCTAGTTGCAATTTATATGACATACAATCCTTCGTCTCTTTACAAGTAAGTGTTAATAAAAATCTGTCTGACTATAATAATAAAAACCGCTTACAATTATATGATATAAAAATCATCTCATGGATGTACTAATTAATAATAATAATATGATAATAAATGAATAACCCTTTAAATATAACAGCTATGGGATCGAATCGTTACAATCGCCCCTAAGATAAGTAATTTAAATGACATTTAACATTATTTCTCTTACCACATCCAATATAAAAAACTATAAATATAAATATTATAACCCCCAAAAAGACAATATACAAATAATACCCTTCAACAATACACAAAACTATATAAGAAATATTCTCTTCACAAAATACATATAGAGACAAAATATGCTCTTCCAAGTGTTCATAATTACATACATTCTTCTTTATATATATATTAGTGAGCTGTAAAAATATACATATAATGCCCTTCACTTCTAATTTTGACACAATTGGCATCGCTGCACTCGTTTATTTTGGTGATCGTATGCATGACATACAATCCTTGCTTTATAGTTAGAGAACGTATTTTTCGTATGCTAGTCTGGTGTAGAATTACATTGTTGTAGTACCAGCTGAGATTAACAAATAATAACTATCACAGCACACGATAATAGGATGCAAACAACACAATATTCCTTACGTCTCGATAAGAAAAATATACTAATGGTGTAAATATATCTAATATTTGAAGAACAAAAATAAAATTTAGCAAGATACCTAAGGAAATTTCAAATTTCAGTGCAGATGTCATACATGTAAATACTTCCCCTAATACATAAAATGACATCGAAATATCTCAAAGTAGTTAATAAACAGTTCACTTACATACACCAGTTACTACTAACTTGCCTACGTGGCTTCTTACCTTCTTAGGCCACGGCCTCCTCAATTCAAATTAATACCTCCTTAGTCTCCACGACTTCTTAACTTCTCATAAAACCATAATTCCTCTTCACTACTTCCCGAAAACAATAACTTGAATTTTCAAAATTTCAAATAAACCTAAAATCTGACTTCTTGTTCACATTATAAAATTTAACTTAGCCTCACGATATAACTTTACTGTATTGTCATTCATACTTACAACAACAAAATGATTAAGACGAGGACAAAATACTACTCAATACTATTTCACAAAAACACATGACAAACTCCTCGGAATAAATATTTCGTTCCACAAAATATTAATGCTCTTATCTTTAAACTTAGTCTATACATGATTTGACTTCTGGCTGAATACCTAAAAACCCCCCTTAGTTTTCTCTCAAAACTTATTGTTAAGTACCGTGTCCTACAGACACCACTTCCTACTTGCTTCGATCGCCTGGACTATAGCTCATTTCTATTAAACCAGAATCTCTCAAAACTCACAACAACTCATCGTGACATTACACGTCACATACAAAAACCTCCCCTATTCGTGCTATAATCCCACATCTTCGTATTGTTACAGGTCATCTCTTACTAACCAATAACATCCTAAATTTCAGCGAGACTTTATCAAATTCAGAAATAGAGGCGAGAATCATGGGGAAAATTAACCTGCAGATACAGTCCATGATGGATAATATTCACATAATGGTTAGAAATGAACTGAAAGAGTCAACTCAACAGTCGTTTGAATTTTATAATACACAGCATGAAATCAGTCCCCTGATGAGAAATTCAACAAGAAAACCAGAATTGGACGTCGTAAACGCGGAGTATGCCACAGCAACAAGTCGACAGGTCAGAAGCAACCAGACAGGCATAACAGAAATGAATGCGATATCCAAAGTAGCAGATACCAGTTACGCCCTGCTCAGCAAGATCATCGCCCACTGCCCACAGCCAAAATAGGGAAGGGGAATAACAGTGGTGGACGACTCAAACCGGCACCAAGGCTATACTGGATGTACATCGGACACCTGGACGAAGAAACCACGGAAGAAGACATCACCTCATATGTGGCAGAAAAGGGCATTAATAGCGTCAAAGCATGCTTCACCATTCGAACAAGAGGAAGGAACAAAGCGTTCAAGATAGCATTCCTGGAGAAAGACAAAGAAGTGGTTGACGATGAAAATTTTTGGCCTAAAGAGGTTACTTTTCGCCCCTTCGAGTTTTAACACTGAATGCCGATTATCAACAAAATCTACCATCGCAAGAGGCCATCCGGAGTGCAGATCACACAGCAACAAAATCATCAACAACAATAACACTGAGTGCGTCAGATTAATGACTTGGAATGTAGAAGTGTTGAAGAGTGTATTGGCCTTGACCCCACGACTCACACTTGTAGAGAATGACATCCTGCTTTTTACAGAAACTTTCAGCATGGAAGAAATAGGCATTAACGGTTTCTACGGTATTCACTCTCTAGCCACGAAAGGCGACAGAGGCCGCCCCTCAGGCGGATTGAGCTGCTATATAAAGCCGCACCTACAACCTATCAGCCAAATTATGAGAACATTCAACACCCTAACAGTAAACATTAGTAAGATGAACATAATAGGAGCGTACTTCACGCCCAATACAGATCCTGAGGTTATAATAGACGAGCTAGGGAAGGCACTGGAGAACGCAGAAAATGATAAACCAACCCTGTTACTTGGTGACCTGAATTGCCGCGTAGACAAATGGGATTCAAAATCTCAAGCGGTCACAGACTTTCTTCTAGATTACCATCTAAGGCTACTAAACAGGAAGAGTGATTACACGTACATTGCTCCAAATGGAAGGAGCACAATCGATTTAATCTTCTCAAATGCAGGAGGACAGGCACAAGTGAAGACCGAAAAAATAGTAATCAGAAAACACCTCCCAGTAATAGCGGAAATCCAACTAAGTACTGGAACACAGCATCAGAAAGGAGAACCCCCTAAGCAGAGAGTCTCTAGACATATAGAGGAGGAAAGATGGAAAATGAACAGGGAGGAGATACCGACAATCATGCATATGATAGGGCAGGGGAACCTGGATGGAGCGACAGCAGCACTGAATGACACAATTCTAAACGCCACCACTGTTATACCTACATATGATCGCATTGCAAAGCCATGGTTTGATGAGGAATGTTACGTCATGAGACAAACAACGATACATTTACTTCATTCCGCTAGGGTATTTGGTATGGACGCACTAACGAAATATGCTGAGGAGCGTCGGAAATATAAAAGTCTACTAAAAGAAAAGAAAACAGAGTACGATTTATACATAGAACAGAGGTTAATAGCCGAGGCGGAAGCGAAACCTTATAAAATCTTAAGGAACTCGAAGAAAAAGGCAGCAACTCCTCTCATAAACATGGCGCAATGGGAGGCACATTTTAGTCATCTTCTTGGAGAAACTAATATAAGGACAAACGGCTTCACACCGCAGTTGGCAAACATCCAAGACACTCGCCCAATCACAACAGAGGAGGTCAAACAACTTATAAGCAATGGGAAAAATAACAAAGCTGCTGGGCCAGATGGGATTTTTACAGAGCATTTAAAGGACACACTCCATGACCTGTTAGACCCGTTAACATGCCTGTTTAACGAATGCCTAAAACGTAAGTCAATCCCAGAACAATGGAGGAAGACACTCATAATTGTGATCTACAAAGGGAAAGGGAAGAAGGAGGATCCAAACTCTTACAGGGGAATTGCCCTGGAAAATGTTATGTTCAAAACCTTCTCTAAACTTCTTCTAATACGGGTGGAACATGGACTACGTGCTAGCATACCATCAAATCAATATGGCTTTACCCCGGGTAGATCAACTCTACAGGCTGTACAGGAACTTGTGCAAGAAATAATAACGACCTTAGCCCAACCCGGTAGACCGCTGTATGCAATCTACATAGACTATTCCAAGGCATTTGACAGTATCAACAGAAGGATACTTATCCACAAACTGGAAAACATATTGGGCACCTCCAATAGTGAATTAGAAACATTGAAATCGATTTTAAACGTGAACTATGTTACAATCCATGATGGTATCACCACGTCGAGGAGTATCACTCAAACAAAGGGGGTTCTACAAGGGGATCCCATGAGTCCAGTCCTCTTCAACGTAATGACCTCAGACATTGGGCAAACATTAGACTCAAGAACAGTCAAATTACTCATGTACGCCGATGACATGGTCATCCTCTCAAGATACCGAGATGACCTACAAACAGCTATGAGGAACATTAGGGCATGGGCGGAAGAAAACTCTATGGAAATTAACAGCTCCAAAACAAAGGCTATGAAATTTAGAAGGGGAGGAAGGATAGCTAAAATGGACCAACTCAAGTGTGGAGAAGAACCTTTAGAATTCGTACCCAACTTCAAATACCTGGGTGTCGTGCTACAAACTACTGGAACTGCTTTCTCCCTGCATGTACAGGAGCGAGCTACGGCAGCAACGAATGCCTCATACGACATTCCCAAACTCCAAAGCCTATCCCTGTCAACAGCGATAAAGTTATTCAAAATTAAAGTTATGCCGACCGCCACATATGGCATACAATTAATTTGGCCCTACTTGTCGGTGAATAACCTCAGGAAGCTAGAGAGCGTCAAAGCGAGATTTATTAAGAGAGCTCTATCCATATCAAAATTCTCAAGGAACAGCTACGCCTATAAAATAGCACAGGAATCCTTCTTTATAGAAGACGTAAAGCACTCTTTCGATCTACCGGAAACTCAAACGTATAAAACCATCATCGAGGAGAGACGAAAAAAAGCCGACGAAATACCACAAGAAATAATGGAGACTGAAGCAATGAAGACAGATATCTGGAAGGGGCCAAATTTCAAACTTCGACATCTGTATACGCGATTCGCTGTCCATGGGTTCCATGGAAGGATCTGTCAGAATGAGACATTTCATGAGCCCAAGGAGGACTGCGTCTGCAAGAATTGCAATAATCCATGCCCCAAATACCACTTAGTGGAATGTGTAAGCAGGTCTCAATCTCTAATCGCAGAAATGTCAGAGTGGTGAAAACGTGATTGTACACATTGTGTTTAATAAAATCATATAAATTTCAGCTAAGAAATCTTACATGCTTCGACTAACTCCTTGGAATAATAACATCACACTTTGCTTTCCTAACTATTCTTCCTAAAATAATGACAGTGTTCCAGTTGATAGTCAATAACACCGACACTCCTAATTGACAAATATTTTCCCATAATCACTTCATAAAGGACCAGGAAGTCCAGTTGCTACTTCCTCTGCTAATTGAGAGCTGTCCGTGAATGAATGTCTTGTCGAAGTGTAACAGCTTATAACTTCCTTGTCACGTGGGGTTGGAGACAGCCCCCGCTATAGTAGCAAGCTACCCTCTCTCTTGGGTCTTCTCCATTCATGACTCCCTGCTTGCACCACCAGTTGAAACTTCCTGTACTAGTGACGTATTAGTTGCACCAGAAGTTGTAATATTATGTTCTATTCGTTCCAGAAGAATCCAGATGGTAGCCTCGTGATGATTACACATGTGGGTTTCTTAGCATCCCATGACAGTGACTGCCTGCCGTTGTGAAATAACTACTGCGTCATTCTGGGGTTTATACTATTGCAGCTAGTTGCAATTTATGTGACATACAATCCTTCGTCTCTTTACAAGTAAGTGTTAATAAAAATCTGTCTGACTATAATAATAAAAACCGCTTACAATTATATGATATAAAAATCATCACATGGATGTACTAATTAATAATAATAATAACATGATAATAAATGAATAACCCTTTAAATATAACGGCTATGGGATCGAATCGTTACAACAATAATACGTCTCACCATACTGATTTCTCTTCGAAGTACAATATTGCAAGATTACGCCAACAATATTACGTAACATTGAAAATTGTGTATAATATCAACATGTTATTTAAGTGTCCAATAGATATGAATTACGACTGGATTACGATGTCCCTAAAATCCCTACTGTCGAATGAAAATTATCTTCCAGGAAGATGTATCTCAATAAAAGTTTCATTAAAGAAGGATCAATGCTTTCTATCAAATAAAATAGTTTGTCAAATCATGAATATAGTTCCATTCAATAATATCGTTGTATACATAAATTCGTAGCATAATCATGAAGAATATTACTTGCCAGATCGTCGCAATGTTAATCGAATAACATCTATGTTATTTAACAGTTTATTACACGTAGTTTTCTTCCCCTATTAAATATCTTCTTACAATAAGATGCTCAATTCATTTAATCAAATGAATTTAAAATAGACATCCGAGACTAAATCTGTCTGAAATTCAGCTTAATAAAATCGAAAACGTCGAATACTATTTAATAAAAATCTTAAATGTGGAAAATGAAATTCCATTTGTACCAATTTTGCAAATCGGTACATGTTCATCTTATCTTCGAGACGCCGCAGGAGCTCCAGGTCTGGCCAGATTATCATGAGAGCATACACCAGGGCTTTTCTGAGAATTCCATTCACCAAGTTGGCGCCTGGCTGCTGGTGAAATGGGATCGCCTAGCCTTTTCTGCCATGATTTGTGCCCTTGTGTGTGCTGTCACCTAAAGGTTTATCGTAAATGGAAAAGAGGGATAAGTCAAGCTTTGATCCGTGAACTTTTGAAAGGTGAACATTTCCTGTCAGTTTCATTCGCCAAGCCTTCTGCCAGGATTTGTGCCTTTGTGTGTCCTGTCACTTATAGGCTTATCGTGATAGACACTTGTAAAGGGAGATAAATCGAGCTTTGTGTCTGCAAACATTGGAAAAGCGAACATTTACTGTCAGCTTCATTCGCCAAGCTCTTATTCTGAGAAAAATCTTACAAAGGACATTGTGTAACGCCTCGACTCCTAGAAGGTTTCTACGCAGTAACCTGTATGGGCTGATATTCAATGATACCAACTCAAACCTCGGGCTCTGGCCCTTGTGTTAGCGGGTTGGGCCACTAGTCGCGTGTGGTATTACTGGAGTCAAGTGGTGGGGGGACTCTGGAATACAAGGGTGCGATCTGTGACAGGGAAGACAGTACGAGTGGAAGGTTGGTGACGGAAGGACTTAAAGGCGATCGCCTCCGGGGGAACTAGGCAGCTCCTCCGGAGGGCTGAAATACACCAGGTGGTATTAACTAAATTTGTTAGAAGGGGCAACCGTTCGCTGGAACATTAAACTGTGTCTTTTGCTATGTCGTTAAGGCCATGTGACGGTGGACCGTATTTTAAGCGGACTGACATTATTATTTTAGTATGTAATATTTTGGAAGGGTTTGTGTGATTTGGTGGTACCTTTATATGTAATTACTGCAGGGTGGGTTATTATTGCCCTATTTCCGGTTAGCTGGATGGGAACCTCGTGGATTTAACTTTGGTCAGATAGGCTTCAGAAGACAGTCAGTGCTGGACTCTGAAGTTTCTCAGACGCTTTCGTTCACTAAGGAACGCGTTTGTTGCTTTATGCAATTTGTTTGTGAAACGGCACCAGGCCTAAATTTCATGTTGTTATTTTCCTTGTATCCTTGCGGGTGAAACTACCCTCATTTCTGTAATTCTATTAATCGTATGATGGGGAAAAGTAATTTTGCCAAGTGGGCAATGTCTGACTTTATTTTATTCACAGTATTATCCGTAATTTGCATTACCTTTAAACATAAGCCTAAGTTAAGCGGTTTAGGGTTTTAGTTGTAATTTAATCATGATTTAATTGTATCTTTGATTTTCATTTTATTTTGTTATTGAGATGTTGTTTTTTATTGACGGCAGTCAGTAGGAAGATTGTTTCTCTTCCCTTCACCATATGTGGCAAGATTAGAATTATCGCCCTTTCTGGGTACGCCCAGCTTTCCATTCAACAAGCTGGTCTTGACACTTGCTTCGTCCCGCCTTATCTTTTCTCCTAATTCAAATCGGGGATGTTCTTGAATACCACGAAAATTTGGAACATTCACTCCTAGGTTTTATTTGCTGTGAAATCAGCTGACCTAGTGAGTAATGAAATTAGCCCTTTCATGTGTTTTTTCATTATTAATTTTGGGTGTGGTAATGTCATGTGATTATTTTTCTCGATACGCTGATATTATTATTATTATTATCACACCTTGGGTAATCAGAAGGGAAAGGGGGGGATGAGAGCCTGTTACACCATTAATTGAAATCATGTCAATTCGGAAACTGTAGATTTGAATTTTATGTTCAGATGAAGAATGACAATTATCTAACATATTATCGAAGCATAAAAGTTAATAGAAGTCAAAGTAGGAATACATCATGAAACATGGATAAATAGTTGCCCAAATGTTGTCAAATACTCTAACTGTTAAAATAAAATCTGGTCGTTCTACCTAACTGTCGACTCTTGAAGTTCATAATAGGATTTACGAAAATACCCCGACGTTCCACGTTCCACAGAAGATGATCACGAACCCAGGTCTCCCCCATCCATGAAGCTGCTACCTCGGGTAAGGACGTCGTTCCTCCCCGGTAAACTCCTACATTCTTCGGGCATCGAACTGCATACCGTCCCCCTCGTTCCTTGGATACCAGGCTTTATGCATTTGACGGGAAAACCCCGTCATCTTCATTCTTCCAGTGATGAATCTTCATTCGTCGTCTCCGTTTGAAATTCCAGATCATATTTGAGCAACATTGTCGATCGATCTCCATTGTTGCAAATAAATTTGTAGGCTGTAGATCAAATCACATTATAGTTGGAAATATTCACGTAGGTGTTTGATGAATTATAATAGTTGCTCGTAATTAGATAGTAGTTGTACATAATCATACATAAATGTACACGATGTTGTAGTACATAATGTTGTAGATTTACTTGACATTGTAGATGAACATGATGTTGTACATAATTTCTGTAGTTAACGTTGCTCCATGTCGTCAACACATATCTCTGTTAGACGTGTCCCAATCGCATCCTAGTTTACTCCATATTGACTATCATCTCAAATGCGTAATTCAACAATCCTTCTTGCTTCATATTTCCAATCATTGTGTAGCTCAAGTAATAGTATACTTCAATGTTCATAAGATTCACTATATTGTTCGATTACTCACGTTCCCTTGTAGTATGAGACTTCACTGTTGAGTTGAAAAGTTCATCTGCTCGTAATAACGTTTCTTCTCCACTGCAGAAATATAATGTCTATAACTCGACTGAAATTCAATATCTGCTTCTTTAATGTTCGAATAACTGTTCACAGATGCTCAAAGAGATTGTATTAAGTTTCACTGTATTAAAATGGTAGAAATGTTCACGAAACACTAAAATGCTTATCGGCTCAGATTGCGATAACTTGAACTTATATGAGCTGAGTACGGCCGTGCATAATTATCGCCCGCGATGGCAGGACTTCTGATAGTCCCCTATCCTCGCACTCGGTTAACGGGTCGCCAGGAATAATTTTCTCTCGGACCTCGACTGTTCCTTACGAACTCTCAAGACAGAAGAACCTCTTTTTTTGCTCACAATCTCCCAGCAAAGCTCCTGCTGGCGCCATTTTTGACTCCGCGTGAAATTGACGCGCGTACTTGTATAAACACAAAATACAGTGTACTGCGTACTTCCAGCGACTTTCAAAGTACTGATAATTTCTTCTTATAATTTCGTTCAGTTTTACAAATAGTAAAAAGTCATTCTTAGGGCCTAAATGCAATGATCTAATTAGATTAATGAGGCTTTGACAATCCCTCCTTCCATTAGACCTCTTCTCGTTGGCTAGATTCCCATATCCAATAGCATAATTTATAATAATATGATGCTCCAATTTCGCGGTATACTTGCTGTTACCAGGTGAATACGACCTTGGCAGAGCGTCATTTAGCATCACCAATCACGTGACTAGGCTTCGACTCGGCTGAGACTCGCCAACTAAACTGGTTTCTGTCACCAATCCAGCGACAACTTCCCAATGTTAAATTTTAAAATGGGCTTGGAAAATATCATTTTTGCCAGAAATAATTCAAATTCGGGTTCAATACCAATACTTTATCGTGTTTGCAACGTGTCCTAATGCATTGGTCTGTTCGTAGTGTTACTATTTTATCAAATTATTCTTCTTTAATCGTATCGGCCTACTAAGGACCACCTCATTTCAACTGTCTTTGATCTTTGCCCATTGCTTCTTCATACGTTGCCGGTGTTGCTCTTTTTTTCTTCCATCCACATCTTTCCCGTCTTCAACTTAGGCTTTATTTGAAAACCCTGGTGGACGTTTAGTTTCTTCCTGAGGGAGTTGCGTTCTTGAATATCTTCACAGGTAATCTCCATCTCCTGTTGGAGAACCAGGCTAGCTTGGTCTTTTTATTTTTAAATTTTATCAAATTATTATTATTATTATTATTATTATTATTATTATTATTATTTGAGGTCATGTTTAAACCCACTGTAATCTATGGTTGTTTTGACGATATTCTGAAGCTTAGATAAATTCTGTGTTGTATACCGTAAACGGGGGGTAACTTTGTGTCTAACGGGTAACCTTTTGTGACAAGACTTCATTTTACTGTATTTTGCAAATCCCGCCATAATTGTCCTTACTTTTGGCGGGTGAATCGTGGCATCCCACTGGCCATGATTTGCCCGCCAAAAGTGAGGTCAATTATGGCGGGATTTACAAAATACAGTTAAATGAAGTCTTTTCACAAAGTTACCCAGCAGGCACAAAGTTACCTCCACTTACGGTAGTATATTTTATCCAGAGTACCTTATTGGAAAAATTAAAATACTCTATTTTAATTGTATAAACTGTGCTAACATTGGAGATGGTAACTCTGAATGGTTTAGCACAACCAAAGGAGTACAACAAGGCAGTTATGGATACTATTCTGAAGGAAGTGAAGGGAACATGCAATGGAGATCAACAGGCAGAAAAAAATCAGCAGAAATACAGTAATTCAGGCTGCAACATAAAACTACAAGACCATGAGATTGAAGTTGTTCAACAATTCAGATACCCTGGGGAGCTTACTATCTAGTAATGGCAGGGTGGAATCAGAAATAACGAACAGAATAACCAAAGGGTCAAACTCTTACAGTATTGAACGGCACTTATTATGGGATGAGAAAGTCCCTAGAAGAACCAAAACCACACTGTACCAATCATATCTCATTCCTATTCTCTGAAAAAAATGCCCATTAACATCGAAGGACCTTAGCAAGATACAAGCCTGAGAAATGAAGTTTCTTAGAACTGCCCTCCAAGAAACACGACCCGATCCTATCAGGAATGAAGAGACCCGTTCAAACATAGGTTTAAATGAACCTATGGAGGAAAGACTTAGGTCAGCTAGACTTCAATGGTCAAGTTAAGCGGACGAATAGCACAAGATTACCAAGTGCATATATGAAAAAAAAAGACTCGCAGGCAAGAGACCAGTTGGAAGACGAAGATGGATGGACCAACCGAAGGAGGATGGAATTGGGAATCTGTGATAATCAATAAACACTTTCTCGACAGGATATATTGGAAGAGAATTGTTTACATCCACCCTAACCAGCACACCAAAATGCAGTGTAAAGCAAGACATCGGGAGTGAAGACCATATACATGTCGAATGTTAACTAATTGTACCTGGTTCGCTGGAACAATAAACTGATGATGATAGTATATTTTATTTTAAGTTTATATGTACCGGTATAATTCCAAATGTTTGGTGTATTTAAACCTGGCTGGGAATTTGAGAGCTAGGTTTAATAAACCAATGACGCAAGGATCAGTTCCGTGTCTCATCAGTCTAGCGATATAGCTTCGCTGTCTTGACCGAGTGTGGCCCAGCAAACGCGTGTCTCTGTCATTGGCGGACATCATTTTGAATCTGGAGTGAGAGAGACTGTATGATTGGTGGATGGAATAGTGCGGATCTGAGACTATAAACCAACACCAAGTCACGATTGTTTGACCGAGGCGCAGGAACTGTGTTTTGCATATGCGGCGAAAGAAGGTACAGGGTGGCGCACGAAATGTCATACATCAAAAATGATTTATAAAATGTGTAAATCTGGGCTCACAGCCATGTCCTTTCGGGAACAGAAACCTTATTTCATGCGTGATTCGACTGACAGCAGCACATGTCGCGCATGCGTACCGGATTCCAGTTATACAACATGGCGGACAAAGGGAGATTGACGCGCGAACAGGTGAAAACAGTGTTGTTTTATGCGGAAACAGAGTGTAATTCGGACTCAGGAAAGTTTTCGTGTTCATTTCCGTACCCGGTGGGCTCCCTGCCGACAGACGGTGTATAGACTGGCCAGCCAATTTGAAACAGAAGGCACTATACTGGAGAGAAAATGGACCCGTCTCAAGCCAGTCCGCTCACCGGAGAATATTGCTGCTGTGAGAGCGGCTGTGGCTCTGAGTCCCTTCAACTCCAGCAGGACTGCCTGTGTTCAGCTGGGCATCTCTGGTCGGTCAATTCAGAGAATACTGCAGTCTGAGCTTGACCTATTTCCATACAAAATGACAACAAGTCATAAACTAACGGCGCTTGACAAGCAACGGCGAGTACAGTTTGCTGCGTGGGCTATTGCAGAAGGTGATCTCGTACTGCACAACACATGATTCAGTAATGAGGCATACGTTTATCTCAATGGTGCTATGAACAAACATAATGTCCGATTTTGGGCGAAAGAGCGCCCTGCTATTGTGCACGATGTTGAAAGTCATGGTGTAAAAGTGTGTGTATGGGCTGCAATTTCCAGTCATGGAATTATTGGTCCTATCTTTTTCAATGACACAGTCAACAGTGCACGTTACATGGGGATGTTGCAAAACAGTTTCCTTCCAGTATTCTTTGCATTACGCCTACCAATAGAGACACAATGGTTCATGCAAGATGGAGCTCGTCCACACACAGCAAATGTTGTTCTGGACTTCCTGCATGGACATTTTGGCCCGTGTGATGTCCCATCGATATCCCGAACGTTTTCAGAGGGGCTCAATCTGGCCACCACTGAGCCCCGATTTTAATCCCTGTGACTTCCTCCTGTGGGGATATTTGAAGCAGACAATCTACCTCCTGAAACCAGAAAATGTATTGCAATTGCAAACGGCCATTGTGACTTTCTTCCGAGGGTTGAGTGAGGACTTGTAACGTAGAGTGGTCACAAACATGCAGATTCGTTTTGAAGCTGTTGTACGCCGAGAAGGTGGACATTATGAACATCTCCTGCATACTGACTAATCATACACATTTGATTGAATGTTTTAATACCATATTCTATTAAATATAATGTATATTAAATATTCTATAAACAATTTCCAGTGTATGACATTTCGTGCGCCACCCTGTAGTTCCTTGGGTATTAAGGTTATGTTAAACATAGGCTAACTCAGGCTAGAGACCCAATTCAGGTGTCGGAGGTCAAGAATGCCTAATACACAAAACACAATTTGAATGTTGTATGTGGAGAGAACTCGGGCTATAGCGTTCTGTCAGGAAATGATTAAAGTGAAAGTAGTTTGTTGTGGTTTAATCTATTATATAAAGCTGAATGTTGGTTTGTCTGCCTGTCTGTTATTTTCACCGAACTGAACCATTTTTTTTAACGTATTTACCTTTCGGAACCCTGCGGGCAACACTCTCTACTTGAAATTTGGACAACCCTCTCCATTTTCTATATTTTGACACTTTGGCACTAATCTACACCTCTTCACCAACCTGAACCAAATTGTACGTACTTATCTTTCGAAACCCTGCAGGTAACACTGTTTGCAATTTGGACAGCCCTTTCCATTCTAAAGATTTAGGCCCTTTGGCACAAGGCTACGCCGTTTCACCGAACTGAACCAAAATTTTAATTTACCTTTTGGAACCCTGCAGGTAACACTGCCTACAGTACTTGAAATTCGGACAGTCCTCTCCATACCATAGATTTAAGCCGTTTGGCACATAGAAAAAATATTGAATTTTTGGTTTAGACAGACATATCAAGGCTCATTTTAAGCCTCGCCAAGCAAGTGACAAAACTCTTGACGTAAACTTTGGTTCAGTCGGTGAAATGGTGTAGATTTGTATAAATAATAGACAAAGGGACCCAAAAGCCACGTTTTAAGGCCCTAGAACCAACCGTGTGAGAAGTATTTCGGTGTTGTAGTAAGGGTCCAGAAATGCTGGGAATTGAGGTGTAACTGTAAGAATATTTAAATGAGTCTATTGTTGGCTGGCAATACGGGCTGCAACACGTCATCCCTACCCGTGTTCTGGTGTGGAATTGTGAAAATAGTTACATGGTTACATCTTACGTGCTTACAAATTACAACCATGATGTTTAACTGTAGGTCACATCTGTTAACAAAATATTAGGCCTCTGTAAAAAGTGATGGTGTTGATGCCGAAGATGGAGGCTTTCAGCTGCAATAAGTATTGGTACTTTCAAATGTTGTTTGACGTGCTCCGATCAATTTCCTACAGCGCTATGCGGCAAAACACCACACTATTGTTCCTCACTCTTCTAACAGCCTATGAGATGTAGTGATTTATCTTTTAGTTTCAAATTTCTTGCTCAAGAATTTTCAAAGATGACAAGCACTTTTAAAGAATTTTCCAAACCTTATTTTCATCCTTAAAATACATAGGTTGCTTTTTTTTAAGTTTTGGCAACTATGTTATACATGGATAAATTACACACCTACATGGTTCCAAGTATCATAGGCCCTCGATGTAGTCTCCAACACTGCGTGCAACGTGTTCCCAGCGATGCGGAAGCCGTTGGATTCCGTTGGCACTGCCCCATCTATCGATGGTGCGAAGAGAGTGCTCGGCAGCCTGCAAAATACATCCAATTGTAAGGTAGCGGTTCCCGCGCAGTGGCTCCTTCATCTTCGGGATGGGATCAAAGTCGCAGGGACTTACGTCGGGAGAGTAGGGGGGATGATAGAGCACCTCCCAGTTCCAGCGATTCAACAATGCAGACACAATTCTTGCTGTGTGTGCCCTAGCATTGTCAGGCAGAACGATGGGCGGAGTATCCATGCGGTGTCGCCGTTTCCTTCTCAGAGCTGCTTGGAGATGGTCTTGCAGAAACGAACAATAGTACGCTGCATTAACGGTTTGCCTTGAGGCAACGGTATGTTTTATGATCACACCATCCCAATATTAGGCAAGAATCAACATTACCTTCACATTGGTAGGGGTTGTCAAACAGTAACTTAATGTACAAACACGCCGTAAGAAGTCCTCTCCTTCGCGCTCATAACGCTGCAAGTGCGTACGAGAAGCGTCATATCGCAGCCGTTTCTGCATGTCGGTTAAGTCACGCGGAACCCATGTTGACGCTTTTCCTAATTTTCAGGCAGTCCTTCAGGATGTTGAGGACAGTCGAATTCGCCAGTCCTGTATCTTGCGCTAATTCATGAAGCGTTACGTTGCGATCAGCCTCCACTAACGCGGACACCATCTTTACATTTTCATCACTTACTGGTGGGTGGCCAGAACGAGGCATGTCCTCCACACGTTCGCGCCTATCTCGAAAGGCTGCAACCCATCTTGCTACCGTTCTGTAACGTAACGCAGCTGCACCGCAAGCCTCATGCAGTCCTTGGTGGCACTCTCGAGCCATGCGACCCCTAGCACACTGAATTTTTATCCACGTTCTCTACTACTGCTTCGAAAACAATGCGACCGTCTTGCGCGAGCGCTTGCCCACAACTACTCATCTAACAGGCGCCACTGCATACGAATGGGGGAGGGGACGGACGAGGTCATGTGCTCTAAGAGAGGGGTACAGGTTAACAACTTTTGGTAACAATGGCAGAGTCCAACACCGTTGCAACATAAAGCAGCAGCATCGTTGCTAAAACTAAAAAAGCAACCCTTGTATATTAAATAGAAAAATCTTCATACACGTGCCTCTTCGATTTCGATGTCAAATTAAATAGCATATTTGTCTGAAACGTTCCTGAAAACGTATTTTTTCACCCCTGGAAATGGAATTTTGTAAAATCCTATCTCATGTCCTGCCTATGAACCTAAGGGAAATTCCAATAGAAGCCCAGATCATCGCGGTTTCTTTGCTGCAAGCCAGAGAAGCAGCATTAGAGCCACTGAGGATTACGACATTCCTATTATTTAACATTCTTATGATTAGTGGTCAGTTTAAATAGATTCAAATATAACTGAAACTAAATAATGTACATATTGAAAGAAGTTAAAAACATGCTTTTCACAGCATTTAATTACTAGGAACAATTCCAATATAGCATTTGATAGGAAATTAGTCGTATAGTGATGAACTAGGCTCGTAACCAAGGGACTAAAAGTCTTTCCGAAACCAGCAAACCCACGCAACGCAGGTATATGCAGATTGAGTATTCTAAGTACCTTGGATATTATGCTACGTTTCGTAAGGAATTATCACACTTGACTTACGGCCAATAAGCTGTTACAGTTATTGCACGAGAACCGTAGCGTATAAGAATCGAATGATAATGCTACATAGGCCTATAACAAGTCTATCTTCAACTAAATGAATCAATAATACATTTCTTGTAGAGCGCCGAACTTTAAAGGGAGCATTATTTGCGTTTTAGTTTTGCTTAGTGTTTCACCCCCATTTGAAGTTACTTTAAGACACGGTGACGAAGTTACTTGTGAGACTGTTCTTTGTACTGCTGACACATTAAAAAGCAGGTAGAATAGGCTAAAATATAACGTCTTTCTCCAAAAAGCTGTGCCCAAAATGGCACAGAGGATATATTCATGATTTAATTGGAAATATGCGGGGTTACTATTAATATAATTTAGAAAATATAACGATAATATTTTTGTTTCCTCCACCAGATTTATCAACGTGTATAATAAGTGTTAACACACTAAGAATAATATCTCCATGGTCTTTCATCCACACACACAAATGTACAGACGTTTTTGAGTCAATTCTTTCCTAACGAAACTCAAGGATTGAGGCTCTCCCGAAAAATATTCTGGCTACCAGCCGACAATGAACTATTCCATAATATTAACATGTCTGCATGAAGCTATGCTCATGTAGACAAATACATGTATGTTACTTAAGTGATAGACGATGTAGAATCTATACTTTATTTGTGTTTCATATAAATTAAAGATTCAGATCTGTCAGATTTTTAATCTATAACAACGTATGGTAATATCTGTAATAGATCCCCACTGTAAGATGCTTTATATATTGGTGATTGCCATTCACAAAATTCGCACACCCCACAGTCAGTGAAATTTCCAGTGACACCCTCGACATTTGGCAAGTCACTCTGAGACGGACAGTACTTAGTAACATTTTCTTCTGAGTCCTCACTACACAAAGGAGCATCGTAATCTACGGCTGGCAGCTGCGCCAGTATATCCTTGATCTGCTTCTCAGTCTTGTTGCTACTAGAGTCTATTGTCTGTTCAGAAGTTTCTGAAGAACCCGAAGAATTATTGGACAGTTTACAGGTAAAATTTCTTTCTTCCTTTTTAATCTGCATGTTAACTTGTGAATTGAGAAATTTAGCTATGTGATCTGTTTTATTCTTGAGCATCTCAATATGATTGCATTTCAGTGTATTAGGTACATTGTCAACAGACTTTGCTTGAAGTCCTGCTATCAGTTCTTGGGTTGTTTTTACCTTTGTAATTCTTGCCAAAGATGCCATCTTCTCTCTTAAAATATCAACTGCTGCTCCCTTTGTTTGAGTCCTCTTTCGGCCTCTCCTCTTCGTGGTTATGGTAGCTGGTTTGATAACCGGCTCATCCCCTCTACCATCTTCAGATATTGAACCAGGCTTGCTAACAACTTGTGGATTATAATGTGTGCTGTTTGCATAGTAAACGAGGTTATGTTTAGCTGAAATCTTACATTCATCTATGATGTGATTTGAAGATGAAACTTGAATCTTCATTACGTTTTCCTCTGCTCCTGGCTTACTGTTCATTCTGCTAAATGCAATAATAAGTATTGTCTCCAAATTAGAATGTAGGCTATAACTTGTTTAGAAGAATTCTTGTTTATGAACTCCAAGACAAGAGCCAAGGCCTCCTAAATTGAGCAAAGAGCTCTAGACAGAGATATGGCATTTATTAGTGAGTTTGGTTTGAAGTTGAACAAGGCAATCTCTCAAAGCAGCCCACCAGCATCGATGCCAGTATGCATGCATTAATACAGCCTTGTTACAGATGGAGTTTGTGTATCCAGCCGCATTAGCGCCAGCACCCGTCCTGTCTCGTGTAGATTGTCAAAGTGCGGTACGTTAAAATGTACTCATCGACACTATTGAAGACATTATTTTTATTACAAGTTATCCTATTTTCTTGAAATTGATATCACTGATTCCAAGAATATAAACTAGTGGATTTTTGCCAAAAAAGAAAAATTAAATAAATTTGGGGGTCTTTTTCAAAGATTAATCACAAAAATAACGTGCATTTTTAGGACGCGATATCTTTGCTCTTTTTCAACTTAATTGGCAACTCAAACTAACACTTGGGGCGCTGCAGTCGGTCTGGATAAGTAGGGTAAAAATACTCAATAACACGCGTTTGATATGGAACACTATTTATTTTTCGGTTATAATTAGTAAATATGGTCCCTAAAATAATGACAGTGTTATTTTTAAGTGTATATATGTATAACTGTGCGATACACGTCATCTAATGTATGTGTTCCACTGGATTTTAGGTGTAAATTGCATATTATCAAGCATCTGTTGTCTGCTGGTATTTGTTTTTGGTCAGTTCGAGTCACGGCGTTGTTACGTTTAAAAGCTATATTTGAGTTTGCTCACTGTACCATTGACTCTAGAAATTATTTGCTGCTTGGTAGGGCGAAGGGATGAGTTTAACTCGTATTAAAACTCAGGGGAGACAGGATTTTCTTGATTTGGATGGTTAGCAGGTGGGTTTGGTGTTGAATATCGGACTGGTAGCAGGTTATCACAGAGTAGATATTTACCATGCGAAGTCAAATTAGGCCTATATGACTCGTAGTGGAATGGCTCGGACATCGCAGAGCGAGGTGATGGCGATTGGTAGGGTTATTGGAAATGAACTAGGGAGCGGGGAAGGATACCAGACTGATGAAGCTTGGCTGTCCTCGGCTGGTGTAGGCTTGGCTGTCTTGGTACGGCTTGGCTCGGCGAGACTGTGCTTGGCTGTCTAGGTGCGGCTTGGCTCGGCGTAACAGTGAACAACCCGTCCTGTCATCAGTGAGTGGTCCAACCCGCTCCTGTTACCCGAATTTGTTTGGCATCGTCACCTTTGGGCTATTGCTATTTGCATTTTTTGGAAAGTGATGAAAACATTTATCCGCAGCCCTCTTATACATCGACTTACAGCCGTAAACTGAGCAATATACTTCGCTTTTACTCATTTTGCACTCTATCAACGAGTAAAACTTATTACTTATGTATAAAGACACGAAGAATTTATCACGATCTGATTACCAATACAAGAAACCATATACCAACAGTCACCACGTGACTAAAGTACCCTACTTGGTAAGTTTCTCATTTTTACCGCTAGATGTCATATCAGATAGCTGGAGTTGCCAATTGAGTCATTGTTGTTGCAAATTGATCTGCTGTATCGCTCTATGTTCAGAATGTTGTATAGCAGAATCGTTTTGTATTATTGATTGAGACAAATATATTAGCTTTGTTTTACAATTTACGTTACTTTGATTGAAAAAATAAATTAATTGTGGGGGGCGTGACCCCTAATTTCAATTTAACAGCTTCATTCTGCGTTACAACATAGCCGCATTATTTGTCTATATTTTAGTTTTTAAATGAAACTAATATCTGCATTCTAAGTGGTCATTTTAACTGCCCAAGTCAAGACAAATATTGAAAAAAATATAAAGTGAGAGATATCGTAACTTGAAGTTGAGGTAGACTAGGCTACACATTTAGAGTGAAGAGTCTTGCTTTTCAACTCCAAAAAACTGCCTTTTCTTTGGATTTTAGGTCAATCTTCTGCATTCTCCGACCCGAGAGTATCTCCTACATTGTTTTAGTTCTGGAGTAGACTGTTTCAAAGCCAGATTAATGTGTGCTTTATCTGCTGCACCTATGCGTCAAAGTGACAGATGCTAAACAGTGTCCACACCGATCATTAAAGTGAATATAAATGAGTTAAACAACAATAAAACAAGTATAAATTATATATTTCTGGAAACTAGAGAGGACATACTATCGAATAAGACAAAAAAAAAACGAAAATTTTAATGACTAATGGAAGGGTCGATGAGTACCTACTAAACACTCAAACGCTCTTGGCCAACTCAGTATGATTTTTGCATTGGTGTAATTAATGCACTATCATGAAATTTACAAGTACGAACTTAGATTTTTATCTCATAAAGTAGACTGGAAAGTACCGGTATTTCGAGAAATTCTTTGTTAAGTTAATTCAGCATGCTAGCCAATTTCGTACTATTGTTGCTTGGATAGACATACTCAGCAAAGTTGGAGAACAAAGTTCAAGGTTTCCTTCAAGGAAAGAAAACCCCAAGTAAATGAAACGATTAGTTCCTAAGAAAAATCAATGTACGTTACATTATGCCTTAATTTAGCCTACACGTGATCCGGGCAGTTCTCCCTGGATCCTGTGAAGTGAACCCTTCAGAAAAGCAGTGTTTAAAGTAAGAAATCTTAATCAAGGGGTCGCGCTCAGTTCCTATGTGATGTTTACGTTCGCCAAACAACATGCTCTACTGAGTTAAGGGTCATAGGATATAAACTATAAAATAGAAAGAAAGGTGACCAGATGTAAAATAATAACATGATTTAATGACTAATAGTGCATAAAAAGAAATAAACAACAATAAAATATATAACAATCCTCCCTGAATTTCCCATGACAGGAATATCTATCAATTCTGAGGAGTCAGACGGATCTCCCCTTTATTTAAAATGTGGATCCTAGTTCCACTACCTTGCAATTTGGGTTTTATGTGCGCGTAATGACTAACTACGAGGAATGAGTACTTTGGATGACTGTACGTTTACAACGGGTTAACAGCCACGATGCTTACGAACAATCATCTCGTAAATCAACGTTTATGGATATGGAACATGACATTTAAAAAACCCTTAAAAAGTAATGCTGACACACGCACTAAATCTACTATTTACAGGAATCTCTCTCGGGACCCTCATTAGCGCGAAGACGCACTTGACTTTGAGCTGCCAACACTGGCCAGATTGCTCAACAGAAACAAGGAAATACAGCATAGCACATGACTCACGGGTCACTGAATGGAATATAAACATGGAATAAACCAACAACAAAAGCCTGACTGGCTGATATTACTTTATATGAACAAAACTGCATGTTAAGCTAACGCTTCGGAGATTATCGTGATTCGTAGGCAACTCCCATTTATTTAAAACAATTTTTTATCATTGATCAGTTCTTACTTCTGTATTTCAAGTTATTACTGAGCCACACAGGCACTCTCCCTAATGACCTGGCTGGCAACCTTCAGTTCGTCTTGTGCAACATCTCCCCTCTTCCTCAATTACCTGTCATCGTCCCACTCCAGTGTGTATAAATATAACTGACCAGCTGTGCCGTTATCTCAAGGGATCAACAGCAACAAACTTAACCACTTCAACATATGGTCAGACATTAATCAAAATATCCAGAATTGCCCTCGCGAGGTCACAATCTGGATTTGTCATCAAGCTGCCAGAAATCAGTCTACGCTGAACTTCCCGCTTGTAATGACACCAAACACACACTCACACACACACACTTGGGAATAACAATACGTCTTTTCACACAAATCGGCTGAATGGATGCTCGCCAAGAATTAAAAAAATATTAAAACCTACGATAGAGCTGACTGCTCTTCGTCACAAATCACATTGCTCCAAAGGCAATAATTTCATTGAATCTGATCAATAATAAAACAAAAGAAATCAGATTACCCTCCAATCTACTGTATAATTATATTACTTCAGTCCTACTTCTGAAACACAACATATCTCCGAGAGACGTTTTTAACCGCATTGCGTAGCATATGCAAACACGGTCGTCCACATATCTACGTTAGTTAAAACAACAGACAAGAAAAGAACCTTCTACTAATAATACATGCGAGCTGTTTCCATGCAAAAGGTGTGTCAGACCAAAACTAAATCGACTACGTTAATCACACAAGCAAATTATTTACAAAACACAATATGTCCCATACACCATAAGTTAATTTATCAGATAATAATAAATATTATTCGGTACTCATCCTCAGTCAGCCACCCGTCAAAGAACATCCGCGGCCATCTCCCAACCGGATTCTTCTTATCTCATCTCAACCATCTTGACGGAGTCTTGATATTTCCAGGCTTCCTCCATGGTCAATGATGTCATCTCTCGTGCTGATTCAAAAATTAAATTATTATACACTTGATGTCTGACTACTAAATTCGCCGTTCGGGTACTTCTTTCCCCAAAACAGTCTGTTGGCGAATTATCGAAGATACTTCCCCTACAAATATAGTACTGTGACTATCTGACACTGAATTTAACACTTTTAATAATAGTTTCTGTGTCCTTCATGACACGCAAAGTATAACTGTCTGTGTCCACTGACACACAAAATAACAAGCTGTGCCCTCGACACACACAATAATAATAAGCCTACGTCCGTAGACGCACAAAGTAATAGTCAACTTGTGTCTTCGACACACAAATGTAATAGTCAATGTCTTGGCTCTTCACACCACTTATAAATGAACCAGCCCTAGGTGTAGATAGAGGGGGAAATTAGATAAAAATTTTACAAAATAATAGTGATACAGGAATGAAATAAATATCATTGAACTCGAAAAATAGCGCAGGTCAAGAATATGCCCATTAATCCTAGAATCGATCGTAGAGATGTTGTCTAGGCGATCTCCCGCGTGAATGCTAGCTGAGCGTGCCCACGCTAGACCTGTCGCGCTAAATAGGCATTCTTCTCTCATTGGTTCCCACATCTTCTGTATCTTGGCGGTTTTTTATCAGGCTTTGGCTAGTAGGAGTGTCTAGCATGTACATCAGCCACTCATGTTACTGCATCATATTTCTTCTAGGCGCGAATATTACAATGAACATACCAGCAGCATGTCTCACTGCGCGTCGCTTCTATTTTGAGGCGGCCACCACCTGTCCTTCTGAATCATAGCTATGGTCATTCTTTTCACAATCCTAAGTATTTAGCCTTTTGTCAAACAGCTTCAGGTATGTCCCCACTGTCTCCAGCAATGCTTGAAATTTCCTCATCTCCGTCTGGCTATTTCATGATGCTTGTAGAAATATTTATTAATTGAAGAAATAAAACATAGAATCATTTATCCAACAGCGGATAAAGGGTTCAGAAGATAATAATGAGAATAACTCTAATCTAATACAATCATGTTGTCAATATCATGATTGTGTATGTTATGAAGTTATGAGCCGCAACAGGTGAAAAGCCATCACGATATGCAGGTTGTCGCATGGCCTGCACCATATAACTTTGGCTGATAATGGAGATGAAAACGACAGGAACAAAGTAGCCTATTGACGTCCGAAACGGGGGAGGAGCTTACGGTCAGCTGTTTGCAATATGGCGGCGATATGGTGACGTGAAGTAATTGGGTGTGCGTTTGTTATGGCTTCTAATTTATGATGACAAAATACTACATATTTCCTTTCATTGATAGAAATATTTTTATAATCAATTTAAATGCAGTACCTAATTACTACCAGTTAAAAATATTACCCATATGTAGATAGTTAATTTACTGTCTGCTGTTGTAACCTTTTGACAGCCCACACGTTGAGCGTACAATGTGGCAGTTTGGCTAGCCCACACTGTTGGGAGATAAATGTAACTGTTTACCTTTGCCTAAGCTATGTTGTTTTAATGGGCGCCAAGACCTCAATGCAATGTTGAAATCTAAATTTGTATTTAACAACGTCTAGCTCTGGCAGAACACCTTCAAGACACTATTCACTCAGATCGTGGTATGATTTGATCATTAACCCAACAAACAATTGTATCAGGAGAAGGAATTGGTCTATATCTAATGCTACCTACTGAAAGCAAAGATTGCATTGTAAAAGAAATGAATTTATTATATAAAACAAGTATAGCAAAATTAATAATAATAATAAGTACAAAATTTAAATTGGAGCGTTGTGATTTGAATATTACCGATAGAGAATTACGTGAAAACGGAGTCTGATAAATTGATTTTACTCTTATTTCCAAGCTATGAAGTTACTGAAATATGAAATGTAAAACAAAGAAAAATGAGAGATTGCGTATTTCTGCGTCATTTGCGCTTACCACTGGAAATTGCCAAAGCATTTCCCTCGTACTTGATGATGCTGTGAGCTTCCCACAGTCTACTGGACGTCGTCATCTCCGTAGGAATTTGATGATATTCTGGTAGATTAGATAATTCTATGGTCCGTACCTCGGACCCAAACACTCGTACAACCGCACTGGTTAAGTTTTGCAAAAGTTAGTCTTCAACTCCACTGAACATCGGAGCGACACGCACTTGCAACCGTACTCCGCAAGTTCTACACAGATAGTCCTCGTTTCACGGCGCGTCGAACGATATATCCACACGTTGGCTCCCCCACCATGGTACCGTCTTCCAGCTTACGTTGCCTCCACTGATTGGCTGAGCACGCCGCTAGTTCCCCTCCTCTGCCTCATTACACTCGGCGCGCGAGAGGGAGAAGTCGATTTCCGTCCCAACAATTCGTCTTTTCTAGTCCTTGCGACCCAGCCTTGCGTAATACTTCTCGACAGGAATCAGCTTGTACTAGAAATCCCAGTGAGTCACGTCTCTCGATATACCCTAACTGACGAAAACTCCGTAAAATTCCGTAATCACATAATTTTCTATAATATTGTCGTTCGTAATTATTTGCTTGATAGCGTTTTCTAAGACATAGAAAACCTATCTGAATGCTAATAATTTTTATAAAATGCTCCGAAAATACCTTAATAATAATTATAATAAATTAATAATAATAATAAATTAACATGAAAAATTCTCTTGGCTGAACAATTTGCCGCGTAAATAAATATAGAATGGCTTCCTACTGACTTATGCCAGTTGCATAAAACCCCTCGAAAAACACGTTACACTGTTACATATATGAAGCCTGTACTTGGGAGCCTAGCGGTATTGATGTTTTTTATTAATTTCACAATATATATATATATATCTCACATAACACAAAGGATGACTCCCTGATAATAAATTGAATCAAGCAACCCTGAATTTGCATGAATGTTTTGGGTTCAAAGAAGCGTTACTTGGGATGCTCAAATCATACTTCAATATTGCAAATATTGACCTACATACTTGCTGTTCAAAGGCAAGAATGTTAATTTATTAATCTCTTGCCACAGGCAAGTTAAAATGGAGGCATCCTCTTTATCAATATATTTAATTAAATATTTAAAATACAGATATTTAACAAAGCTGGAGTCTTCATTTGAACTTGTCATAAGCAAACGGAACAGATCAAAAACTACACTAAAAGCCAAACCAAATTCACTCCTCAGCTCGACATAAACCATAATACCTATACAAAACATACTCTCCTTACTGTTGTACAACTTTCAAACCAACTATTCGCACTCAAAACTGTAAAACCCTGAAATGAGAACTAATTAAATTTAGAATAGCCTAGGCCGATCCGGTCTCCCACTACATTACCGCATATGTAGCCTATACTTAACATCACTATAACTTAAAAATTACGACTAAGTGACCTATCTGCCTGAGTAGAATAGGTGTTACCGGCCTGCCTGGGATGATGGGTCACCAAACCGGTACTTAAAACTAAGATTTTACATTTTAATTAACTAAATTCAACAGTAGGGAGATCATAGCGAAAAACACAATTTAAGCCAAATCATACTTCAATGACCTACATACTTGCTGTTCAAAGGCAAGAATATAAATTCTCTGGCAAATTAAGGCTAGGAACAGCATTTTTCTTAAGTTTTCTAACCATTCGGCTATTGTCAATCGGAAGAACCCCTTAAATAAGTTGACGAAGAGCGGATTACATTCTTTGTACGGCACAGAAGTAATAATAATAATAATATTAATAATATCGTATGGCCTCGGGTGCCTGGTGCAAGCTTTGTTAATAGGCTATAAGTTTATCAGTATTTTTGATGTAGCTAAATCCATGTGAATACAAATTAGAGACAATAACTATCAATAATCAACAATACCGGTGGAAAGAAGTCGTCTTCACAAAAATGCAGGCTGCACACTGTCATGTAACATGTAACACGTTTTCCAATTGACAGCGACGAAACCCATCTTTCTCTCTGAACTTTTTGTACAGGAAAGTAGTGAAGATATTTCGTAGCCGTTTTATACGTTTTGCAACCTTATACAGAGCAGTACCTCCTCGATTTTGACAAATTTCTTTCTGCTTCCATCACGACGTCAATGCTTCACCATCTAAATAAATCTCACCAATCACAATGTTACAGCTTCAACATTCTGCCGCGTGGCTGCGCCATCCAACTTTTCTGACGTCAATAACCAGTGGCGTACTGACAAGGGGGGGGGGGGTTAGGGTTTAAATCCCTCCCCATATACATGTGTTTACCTGAATCCTTATATTATCCCAGCTATAAGATGTCAGGCTCTATGGCTAAATGGTTAGCGCGCTAGGCTTTGGCCCGACTTGTTCCGGGTTCGATTCCCAGCCGGGCCAACAGGTATTTTAATCTCCTGGGGTTAATTCCCGTTGATCGTGGAGTGGGTGTATGTACCGTCTTCATCATCACTTCATCCTCATTACGACGCGCAGGTCTCCCACGGGCGTCAACTAGAAAGACCTGCACTCAGCCTTTCAGGAGGCCACACGCTCATTATTACCTATCAGCTGTTAAATGTTTTACCGTCAGTGAGCCTTCTTTACTTAGAAGGAGCCCACCTCGTTTACTGTATACATTTATTTATTTGATTGTAGCGCCATCAAGATATACAGATTTTGAGAGTCAATAGTAAGAACATATGGACATGTTGATACCAATGCATTTTTTCGGTTTATTTAGTTACGGTACTGTTTTACAAATTGTTGTTAATGTTTGCATATTTTGTTTATTGTGCTTGAAAATATAATGAAAATAATTTTCATGCAGAGAGAATGCTTATTTAATTGTTGCTTTTTATGAATAATAATCGAAATGTTATTTTTAATAATATAATTTACACAACCATGAATGAAATCCCCTCCCAGAAATCCTGCGTACGCACTATTTATTTAATCGTATGGTGAGTACAACAAGGAATTCATAAGTCCAGGTCCAAGTTCTTCAACCACACAGCAGCACTTTCTGATAGATGAAACAGGTCGCTGCGGCTTCCGGAGTAGACATGAAGAGGGCAACGCAGGATGACATGGTCCATGGTCTGCTCCTCTTCACTGCATTCACACATTGGAGAATCCATCCAGCCCCACTTATGACGCAAGAAATTACAGCGCCCATGCCCAGTTCTCAGTGTACACCATAGTTTTCTTGGGAGGTCAAATCCATTCATTTTCCGAATTGGATTTATCTCATGAGCATTAGTACCAGATGTTGAATTTGACCACTGAGTATAACCTAAAGTGACCTACGATATCCTGGTCGGCTACCATGTGGAGTCAACGCGATTCGGGCATTTAACGCTGAATGTATGGATAACAGGTGCGTGTACTTCCAGATGCAAAATAAATAAAGTAAATGAATGTTCATATTAGTACGATTTACTTTGCGACAACATCATGATTAAGGTTAACATTGCATAGTTGACGCTTTTAAAAGCCAGGAACGTCAAAATGCACTGTCTACTAGGCTCTAGGGCTGCCAGATTTCAAGAACGGACAAATGGAACACACGTCCCAGAACATTTTTTAAATCAAAGTTGTTAAATGTTGTAATAAATAATACACACGTGTATAAAATAAACATTACATAATCAAACACACAACATTAAAACTAATTATTTCTGACATATCATATAGGCCTGTAACATCAGCAACTTACAAATATTTTTCATTTGAAGGACCCTTTGCAAGTATTTTTTAAAAATCTGTAAGTACCTTCTGAGCCTCTCACCGCTGGGTCCGTGGTTTAAATCCCGGTCACTCCATGTGAGATTTGTGCTGGACAAAATGGAGGCAGACAGGTTTTTCTCCGGGTACTCCGGTTTTCCCTGTCACAATTTCATTCCAGCAACACTCTCCACTATCATTTCATTTCATCTGTCATTCATTTAATCATTGCCCCAGGGGAGTGCGACAGGCTTCAGCAGCCGGCACAGTTCATATCCTCGCCGCTAGATGGGGGCTTCATTCATTCCATTCCCTGACCCGGTCGGTCGACTGGAAGCAACTGTGGATTTTCATTTCAAGTACCTTCTGATAAAATTCACTAGAATTTTCGTAAATTGAAATATGTGAACAATTCTTGTTTTATCAAACTAATGGAGCTTCTGTTTCCATGTCTCCATTTGATATTCATGACAGAAAAAGCTCTCCGTAAAATCATTGGAGAGGAAAATGCTGAGTATGAACTTCACAACATGTAGGACTACCCATCTATCTGACACAGACATTGAATTTTTTTTTCTCGTTCAAACTTATTGTTGTTAGGGACGGAACAGCGAGGTTATCTGCCCCTACATAATGCATGGCAAACCAAGGTGTTAGTAGTATTGGCAGCCTAAACCGTGTTACCATAGCAACAGCTTACTCTCAAATAGGACTTGTTGTGGTTGTTGTTTCATTTGAGGGGCTTGGGCATCGTGACCATTTACGCGGTGTACTTGGCGTGTGTTTAAGGAATTTTTTGTCTGTTCACCTGTGTTATTGTGATGACTGTATTAGTGTGTGTATTTGTAATTCCGGTAAAGAATGGGAAATAATAATAATAATAATATCGTATGGCCTCGGGTGCCAGGTGCAAGCTTTGCTATTTGACACCCATAGGGTAGCTTGCATGTCGAATTTCGTAGTTCCTTGACTATGAAAGTCAAGGAGGTTAGATGTTAGATATCTAATCTCCTTGAACACAAAAGCGCTTGCTAGTAGAGAAATGAGGAACTTTGTGCTGGCGGAAACTCCCGAGATTAATTTTGCCATTATGAACTCGTCCTACTGAATTCAAATGGGTTCTTTGACATACCAACATCGTATGACATGCGTATCGTATTTTTGCCGCCTTTCAAAAATCACTTACCACGGTCAGGGGCGAACCTGCAATCTTGGGGTTAGTAGACCGACACGCTATCCACTCACCCACCGTGGCAAGCTAGAATGGGAAAGAGGCGTAGCCTTAAGTTAGGAACCATGCCAGCATTTGCCTGGAGTAGAAGTGGGAACCACGGAAAACCACTTCCAGGAAGACTGAGCTGAGAATCGAAGCCACCTATTCTCACTTTGCCTCACGAGGCTGAGCCCTGGGACCACAATAAACTTTCTTGGCAGAGCGTCCCCTACCGCTCAGTAAAGTGAAGCAACGTGGCCGGCGTGCCGGTGCCGATGCCATTTGACGTCACTAACAACAATCGCCAATCACGTCAAGCCTGGAATGCAAAAGCGGGACATTTGAAAATTGGTGCGAAATTGAATATATTAACCAAAAAACGGAATATTTGGTGTTCCGTTAAAGATTAAAACGGAACGGGGGAACGGAATGTCTGGCAACCCTACCTGGCTCACACGAGAGGCTACAGCTGGAAAGACCACACTGACGATCGCCATAGCTATCTGGTTGTTGGAACGACATCGATCTAATCCTGTTTGAAATACAGTTAATCAAAACAAGAAGTTCCGTGACGAACTAAAGAGCCTAATTTTCTTAAAATTTAAGATTCATGCCAATGTTTAATCTATATGGATCTCTCTAGAATAATGACGAAATTAAGTTGGTAATATAGAATTTTCTAATTAGTTACAAATTCTGTATACCTGGCATAATGTAGCCTAATAGAGAATTACAGTTTGCAGCAATGTTAACTGAATATATTCTCAGTTCCATCTCTTAAGGTACAGAATACAAAATTTGGTTGAAGTCCAATGGATAGCATGGATATTACATGCAGTTAAACATTGGATCTAACAGCGCACGTAAAATCATGTGGGCAACAATGACATACATGTATTGGTCAGAAATAATCTATTGTTGTGTCAATTTTGAATGAAATCCATTAGTTAGTATAGAAGTTACATGCATTTTAAAATTGGACCTATCAGCAGGCTTAGAATCATGTTGGCAGCACTGGCGTAGGCCTATATTAGTTACTCCAAATTAATCTAGAATGCCAGGGGTACTATACGTGTGCAAAGTTTAGAGCTATTGGCTTGCATACTTTCTGATATATTGATATTAGGGTAACAAAAATAGAGACAGTATTTATTAACAGTTGGCAGCCCTGGTTACTCTTAAAGATCGCCATAGTCATATCTGTTATGGTACACATAGCACACACGAAACTTGGTTGAAATCCAAATTATAGTATAGAAGTTACATGTATTTAAAGTTGGACCTCTCAGCAGGCTTAGAATCATGTTGGTAGCACTGACGTATATAAGTTACTCCAAATTAACATAGAATGGCAGGTACTATACGTGTGCATAGTTTAAAGCTGTCGACTTGCATACTTTCTGATTTATGGGTATTTGGATAAAAACATTGAGAGCATTTATTAACAGTTGGCAGCCCTGGTGGCTCTTAGGAATACGCTCAGTCATATCTATTTATGTACACATAGCACATACGAAATTTGGCTGAAATCCAATTGATAGTGTAGAAGTTATATGCATTTAAAATTTGGACCTATCAGCTGGCTTATAATCATTTTGGCAACACTGCCATGTATGTCCTTCTGGAAATTAAACTGCAATATTATTATCTATACGTGTGCTAATTTTGAAATAGCTCCCATTCATACCTTCCTGGATATCCAACATGGAGCTCATATTTCAATTGCTATTTTTCAGCAGTTGGTAGCACTGACATCATTTTCAAATATGGTCGTGAGATATTCAGGTATAGATCTTTACTCCTACCAAATTTTGTTTCGATTGCTGCAGCCGTTTAGGAGTTGATAGGGGGGGGGGACACACACAGCCAGACAGATAGAAGGACAGACAGACAGACAGACACACATTTGCCCGATCTCATAAGTCTACTTTTTCCTCATTTTTGCAAAATGTGAAATGTAGGCTAATAACGAAATGCAGTTGCGTTTAGAAGTTCCAACTAAACCTAAATCAGGAGTTGATCCTGATTGCTCTCTTGCCATCCTACTGATACGTTAGCACAAAGGTCTAACCTCTGCTCTTCACGACATTAATGAATGTTTGGGGCTCATGGCCAATATGTTAAGCCCCTTAAACAATGACATGCTGTAGTATGGCAAAACATACAGAAGATCTAACTAACTTCGCGACTGGGCCGCACAAATCCAAGGACAACTGCCAACCCAGCCAGCGTATAACAGAGTGCGACGACACCCTTAGTCACCGGTACCTTGCTTTCTTTTGTTGCCATGGGACACTTTTCATATCAAACAGCTATTAAATTGTCCACTTTGTACCTGTGGAGCCGTTTTCACCGTGGCTCACATTTTCACCGAGTGTGTGGATCTTGTTGACTTACGAAGAAACCTTGGTTTGCAGATGACACTCAAACTTATATTAGCCGATGACGCGGTGGCTGCTGATCGCGTTATCCGCTTTATAAGTGAGAGTGGGTTAGGGCCAGCAATCTAAATTTTCCAGTATAAATTGACTCAACGACTTGTTCGTTTTTGAATGATAATGTTTTGTTTTTCCGTAATTTTTATTTATTTTTATAATTTTTAATTTTTATTTATTTTTTTGTTTTTGTTTTATTAATTTTTGGTCTTTTTAAATTTAGGCGTCCACCTCAAAATTTTAAATTCAATTCCAAATTTGTATTCTTTAATCTGTGTTAAGAGGGGCAGATGACCTCGTAGTTCCACCCCTTAAAACAACAATAACTATATAAATTGAGGCGTTGGGAGCAATAACCACTTAAGTCGACTTAAGTCGTTTTTCCGGCGAATGCAGTTTTGCAATCCCCAATGTGTTCTTCATCTATCCTCCAAATATTATTTTGTTATGTCAACTCTAGATGGCAGGAGCTTGCATTATATACAGCTGTGTAGCAAGTCGTTCTTCCGGCGAACCGCTTGGCCGACTTAGGCGCTTCGAGCGCTGGTATCGCACACGCGCCGGAATCAGTGAGTGTTATCTTGTGACTGTTGCGTGTGGTTTTGTTATTGTTATTCTGTAAAGATGTGTGATCAGTAGACCTGGGATTTTAAGGCAAATGCCTATTTCGTTCCTTACGAAATAACATGATTTTTTTAAAATATCTTGACGTTTCATGATAAATCCCTTACATTAATAGAGTTTTATAGTGCCCTAAAATGCCTATTTGGACCTTTAGAGCCTATTTTACTATTTTAGTGCCTAAAATGCCTATTTTCTACATTTAAAATAAAATTCAACTTCTGTAATTTTTACAATCACACAATGGACATCCCTGGAACGAGCAGAACAGCAGAGGGTGGGTTTTTTCACAGAAATGTGCTCTTCCCAGACAGCTGTCACCAAAGGAATGCTGAGTGAAGGGTGGATGTGGAGGATTAGCTCAGAAGAACAACGAGCAGGTAGTCAAGGACGTACTGTGTCGAGTGACGGGGTGAGGGGGAGGATTATCTAGGAAGAACAAGGAGCAGGTAGTAAGAAGCGACATACTGTGTCAAGTCGCCAGTGAAAGAACATCTGTTTAAGTGAATATAATTCATCATGCCTAAAACGAAATCATCTAAGAGTGCGCTTATACAACAATGGCTTGTACAATTTCCAGGGATGACTTTTGATGGCAAGATTATTTTCTGCCAGTACTGCAAGAAACAGGTATGTGCCTATATCTTAAATTTCATATTAATCTAAAATTAAGGTTTTGATATTGGCTTCTCTAATTAATTGTAGAGACCTACTGTCGGCGCAGAAAGTATGTGCAGTCGAGTTTAAACGCTAATACAATTTGAACCAGGCCACCAATCTAAAATATAAATACACCATCGTAAAGCGTGTTTTATTCTGCGTTATCTCCTGTTACATGCATATTTCTATTGTGTTTCTGGTGAAAGATATATTAGGCGGAATGCAAAAAAATACCTATTTTCTTGTCCGTTTTTTGTAAACAACAACTTTGTAGTTTAATTACATGAAAACGGAGAGCCTGTCGCTCGATTTAAAATAAAAATCGGTATAAAATACAGAAATCATTGTAAGTTTTCGGTATACAACGATTTGAAACAAAAACCTTCAGACCTTTGATGAACTCAGTCTCGATTTCGGAAGACCACCCAGTATCAAACGGACAGTCTTTTACAAAAACAATAACTTTTTTCCAACGTGTGTAGAGTAATTAAACTTCATAAATATATTTATAATAGTGCATTCCATAATCCACCTAAATTTCATGAAAGTCGAACAGTACGTTTTCATGTAACGGTACTACAAAGTTGTTGTTTACAAAAAACGGGCAAGAAAATAGGTACTTTTTGCATTCCACCTAACATAACTTTCACAGGAAACATAATAAAAATATGCATGTACCAGCAAAGAATGCAGAATAAAACAAGCTTTACGATGGAGTGATTGCATTTTAGATTGGTGGACTGGTTCAAATTTTATTAGCGTTTAAACTCGACTGCAGATACTTTCTGCGCCGACAGTAGTCCAGGCGACCTGGGTTCGATTTCCAGTACCGGCAGTAATTTAGAAATCTATGAGGTCTGGAAGGGTGTTGACCCAGCATCGTGAGGACAATTGAGAAACTACGGTGGGCAGGGGTCACGGAGGCAAGGCAATACGGCTGAGGGATGTATCGTGCTGACCACACGCCACCCAATATCTGCAGGCCATGAGCTGGGCAGCAACCGTTATTGAAAGCCAAGGCCCTTCGGGGACTGTAGTGTTCTTGTTCTTAATTAACTTTAGAGTAATAATGGCTTAATTTAAATAGTTCAAAATTACAAATTTTATTCAATAGCTCACCTTTTCCATTCCTCATCTTAGTCTCTAATTGACATCACTTTATTGTGTTTTAGATTTCACATGAGAAAAAATGCCACCTTCAGCAGCATGCAGATAGTGCCAGTCACAAAGCGAAAGCAGCCATGAAAAGTAACATTAGACAGACTCTGCTCACACAAACTATATCTCCTACAACTCATAATGGTTTCTATGCTGATATGTGTAGAGCCCTAGTTGCAGCAAATATCCCCTGGAATGCTGTGCATAATCCGGTTTTCAGAGATTTTTTACAGAAATACACCAAGCAGCACATCCCATCAGCATCTACATTAAAGAAAAACTACTTAGATATTTGTTACAATGAGGTCATTTTGTCAATCAGGGAGGATATTGGGGAGCAGGGCCGTGGAGAGCGGCGACGGGCCCTGGGGCTGGAATCTCCCGGGGCCCCCTCTATAACCAAATCTTGTAAAATTAATTTATAATCCTCGCAAATTTGCACAAACTGATTTTGCGCAATTTCTTTTTAGCACAAAATATTTGTCACGAAATCAATTACAAGAACATTAAAACACAGCAAGCAATAATAATAATAATACTAATAATAATAATAATTGTAGCATGCTGAACTGCTATGCCCAAGATCGCGGGTTAAAATCCGGCCGAAGTCGTCGGATTTTGAAGAGCGTAAAAATCCTTCAGTAAGTCTTTATTCGGAGGGGAAGTAAAGCCGGCAGTCCATGTCATAGATTTATGGCATGTAAAAGGTAGGCATGTAGGTTATTTGGTTAGAAACACACTATCAAGTTCCAACGTTCCCCGCTGGGTGTCAATGACAGTGGCGTCTGGTAGCCAAAGTTGGAACTATTTGAAATTGAACTTGTTGGGGAGCATACGGGCGTTTAATTGAAATGTCCTGATATGACTACTGTATTGGCTCCAATTCAAATATAATAATAATAATAATAATAATAATAATAATAATAATAATAATAATAATAATAATAATAATAATATTTAAGCCAAGATTATGGGGGAGTGGACACACCGGGGATCTGGGGGTATGGGATATCACCAAGATGAGAGTAGGGTGGGGGCTGCGTGGCGCAGTCGGTAGAGGCACTGAGCTTCTAACTGAAAGAGAGTGGGTTCGATCCCCACCCAGGTAGTGTATTTTAGAAGCAAAACTACCACTTTCGGAAACGCAAATAGCCCTTGGGTTCACTCAGCCTACACCGGAAATGAGTACCAGGGTACTTCCTGGGAGCAAAGGCGGCCGGGCGTGGAGCTGACAACTCCATCCCATCTAGTGCCGATGTCACAAAAAGTGGAAGCCTCTACCTTCCACTACTCCCAGGGCCTCCATGGCCTGTACGGAGTTGGCTTTGCTTTGCTTTTGAGAGTAGGGTCCGAGGGTCCTCCTCCGGAAAGGTTTGCGACAATTAGGTCCAAATTATTGAGTTATAGGCCATTTGGGTGATTATTTTTGGAGTAAAAAAAGTTTGGTGACTATTGACATTTAGTAGCTATAAAAAAGACTCCGATATTGAAGTAAAAGCTCTCGCATCTTCAAGTAATACCCCGTGGTGTAGCGCACCAATGACCGTGATGAGGGTCTACAGCAAGTCTGCAGATCGGAGGTTCGAATCCTGGTGCTGACAGCGGCCATCCTGCGTGTGGTTTTTCACACTCCCTCGAGACAAATGCCGGGATAGTACCTAATTTCAAGTCCAGGGACACCTACCCTACTCCTAACCCTAATAATTACAGTAATAGTCACGACGGCTAATGCATTCCCAGTCGGCAACTAAGAATACGGCATGCGATTGATCATGTCACAGAGGCCATAGCATAGCACAGTGTATATCCTGCTTTTCGTCCAGCAGTGGGTGATTTTAAGAGGGTCTAAGTTTTTATTCTCCAAGACAAAGAGTTACAACAACGTTGCCAATAAACCTCTCTTATTATACAACAACCACTAGCCTCCCGTTCAGTCCACACAATACGCACGTTTCTTGGTTTTCTATTTTGTTCGCTGTTTGAGAATCTTATAATTTACTTCATTAATATTTGTGAAAACTACTGCTTTACAGTCAACTTCATTCAATAATGTGGAGGCCTTCAGAAACAAACCGGAAAATGCGTCAGCAAATACTAAATTATATCTACAGTACTAGTAGATGCAAACGATACCCGACCGAGCGCCAATGGTTCATTGCCCGCCAGTGATACTAGACATACAAGCTACCAAGTACACGAGTTAAATGTTGTAAGCCCCTAAATGAATTAACAACTGTAACGACAAATAGGCCTAATATTAACTGATGAGAAAGACTACGAATGACACCGCAGTCGGGAAGCCGAATCTTGCATTCCTGCCGGAGCTTCGTCAGGACCCAGAGTCATTTCTAAGTCGTAGATAAAGAGAGCAACTAATTTTATGTTTTACAGTACTGAGACGTTAAAGCGTATCACGAAAAGGTTTCATTCGCAAGGGGAAAATATCTCTTCGCGTCCAGAAAAATAAATGCTTTGCAGATCGATAGGCTACAGTTCTTTGGAGTAAATTGTGTAGAAATATCCAACAATAATAGCCACTGCACCATCTCAAAACAAAATTATTAATATTCGACAATACTTCATCTTAATTTTCTTCTGAATTAAGCAGAGTTCAAATATTTGATCTTAGGGAAATCTGCGCGGTTGCCTACACGCAATATATTAATTTCTCCATCGCTATGCTCACCACTGACGTTACTTATTGTTGTTTTAAGGGGCGGAACAGCTGGGTCATATCCCCCTACCACTGACGTTCCATGAGAGGAATTGGAAAACAAAGTTGAGTGGTTCAGTGCCCTAGCTTAATTGTCATTTTTCCCCTGGTTAATTAAACTCCCAGTACAGAGAAATACTGGAATGTTACCTTAGTTTCAGTCTTTGGATACATTTCCCAACTCCCGTACCAATACGGTAGTAATATACATTTTCAATAAATCCCTTCAGAAAAGATTTGCGCACGAACCCAAGTAGGCTACCTAGGATTGTTGATCGTATTGAATGAACCAGTAACAATAATAATTATAATCTCGTTATCATTCGATATACTGCACCTAAACATACAGATTATTCAAATTGTTTTCTCAATTCATTATACGAGAAGATGAACAATTTCGCATGCATTTTTTCTATCTACGTTTGACAACAGAATCATCCCACCCTTTCGCAAGATATTTAGCCATCAATAATATTTTTTTCACATTGTGCGAAAGTGAATTACTAGGGGCAGATAACCTTGCTGCCCCGTCCCTTAAATCAACAATAACTATCAAGTGAATTACTGTATGGACGCTACTTTAAAATTTATTTCACTTACCTGCCTGCACGGCATACGATACGTCTAGCTAGGCGATATATTCGTATCAGACACTGTCACCTCTAAATATCTAAGCTGGAAGTGACGCACCGAACTTTAAATTCCTATACTAGCTGACCAAACACACCAGGGCAGCCCAGACCCTCGTGGTCTTGGCGAAATAAGTGAAGGGATGATAAAGTTATTTGAAGGATTGGTGCATAAGCCGATAAGCTAAATTTAGAATAATGGAATGCTCTCTCTGACTTCCGGTATATTCTGAGAACAATACATAGTGAAGCCCCATCGCCTAAGTTGACCACTTTGAGACAGTTTTTCTTCCCACAAGCGCCTTGTAAAGAAAAATATTGTCCACTTGACGGAATAAGTTTTCAATCCTTGTAACATTGTTCACGGAGAGTTCATTGCATTCACTAAATGATTGTCAGTAGCAAATTCAAGTCACATAAAGGCAATAATAAATCAATGCCCGATCGGGCCCGTCCTCCTAGGATGCCGGGCCCCCTGGGAGGGTCGGGCCCCGGGGCACCAGCCCTGCCTGACCCCCCTCTCGTCGGGCCTGTTGGGGAGTCTTGCATATGGTTGTGTGTGGACGAAACCACCGACTCTGTGGGCAGGTACATTGCTAACCTTATAGTAGGAAAACTGGAACCCAATCAGGCATCTACCGCTCACCTTCTTTGCTCTAAACAGCTTGAGAAAGTCAATAGTCGAAGCATTGCATGCTTCATCAACAAGGGGTTGCAATTGTTGTATCCTGGGGGTATTGATGATTCTAAAGTCCTTCTCCTTGTCTCCGATGCTGCTTCCTACGTGATTGCCACTGCACCTCTCCTCAAAACTTTCTATCCTTCTTTAATTCATGTTACTTGCATGGCCCATGCCTTGCATAGACTCGCAGAAACAGTTAGGGCCGAGTTTCCTGCAGTAAATACTCTCATTTCAACAATGAAGAAAGTTGGTATATTGGCTTTCACGGCCGGTCCGGGCGGGGACACCAAGAGCCCGCCGATGAGCCTAGCTTGGTGTCCTAGGCGAAACCCCACACAAGACACGGCACAAACCTAGAAGAATTGCTGAGTTTTAATGAAGAAAGTATTCTGTAAGGCTCCATCAAGAATAGCCATCTTTCGAGAGAAACTCCCCTCTATTCCCCTTCCACCACAGCCAATCATCACCCGTTGGGGTTCCTGGATGGAAGCTGCCCTGTATTATGCAGAACATCTTGAGGAAATCATGACTGTGATAGACAATGTGCCTTTAACGGACAACTCTGCATGTGTGTCGTCTGTCAAAGAACTGTTAAATGATTGTTCCAGTGTTCAGAGAGACATTGCGTATATTCAGGCAAATTTTTCATTTCTTCCAGTCACCATTACAAAAATGGAGGAAAAAGGAAACAGTCTCAAACAGCAATTTTCTGTAATTGAAGAAGCTGAGAATAACATACAAAGTTCTAGGGGCAAGGTAGGAGATAAAATAAGAGACAAGTGGTCTAGTGTACTGCTGAAGAACCCAGGTTATTCAATGCTGAAAAGGGTACATCAGGTAATGGATGGGGAAAAGGTAGACTTACCAAGTGAAATTGAATTGAAAAATGTAGGTAAATTTTCCTATGCCCCTCTAACATCTGTGAGTGTGGAGCGCTCTTTTTCTGCTTTCAAAATGATTTTAACAGAGAAAAGACACAGCCTGACTGTGGAAAATTTGGAGAAGATTATTGTTATGTACTGTAAAGCAAACTACGAATGAAAGTACTGTAGGAATGTTCCTCACAAATAAATAAACACATACTCCATTCGCGTTTCCACCGTTATTGGATGCCTACAGTGCTGTAATTGTGTACAGTGATTTTAGTATTAAGGTTTTAGATCAGTACTGATAATGATATATCATATAATCCAAAACATTTTTTGACACATTACTTTTTATATTGTTTTTCATAAATGTCTTTTTTATTCTGTCTTAATTTTGCAGTTATTTCGGTTAAGAATAGGGATACCACGTTTGTTAAAGAAATAAAGTATCACGTTACAGTTTAAGTGTATATTGTAATGTTTCAAAGTCTATTTCCTGCCTATCCACACATTTTGAAAACATATTTTAAGTGCCTATTTACTTGTTTTAAAAGCCTATTTACTTGTTTTAAAAGCCTATTTTAGGCGCCTAAAACTATTTTTTTAGAGCCTAAAATCCCAGGTCTAGTGATCAGTCAGATGATAGTAAACATGAGAAGTTAAATGAAGGATCGGGTTTGGAAATGCAGGATAAAGGAAAGAAGAGATTACTTTAGCGAGACTCTTGGAAACGCGTGCAGAACAAAGCCAAGAGGAATCGTGGTGATAGCTATGTGAGTTCTAGTGGCAAGAAGGTTTCCAAGAAAGTATTTAGTTACACTGAAAATTGTTGCACGAGAAACTGCCACTCATTTTTCCACAAAGAAAATCACCGGAGAATGCAGATGCACTTAAGCACATATTAGAGAAAGAGACTGTTGTGGAGGAAAGTGAACTGCAAAGTGAAATCAGTGAGGCTGAGGAAACCATTGAATGTCCATAAACTCCTGTTGTTTCATTATTATTATTATTAGTTTTTAAATACAGTTTTACTTAACTTAGTCCATCCTATCAAGGCAATGCTGGTGTATATCTATTCATTTAATCATTATTTTCTGATTGAAATGGGGTAAACAGAACCAGAGTTCTGTAACCATTCTAAGCCTTATCTGCATATCCGTTTGCATTTAAATGTACTAATTACACAGGATTATAAAAAATGGCTGTGTTCTGACACCTTTTTATTTCTTTTTTAGGCAAAATAATTGTGATACTTTTAAAAGTGCCTTATTAAAAGAATAGTTTCAAAATTACGTTTTTGGTGTTAATTATATATGTACTGTATATATATTATAATTTTATTATAAAAATATACTTATTGTGCAGTACACGGTAGCTATTTTTTAGATTTAAATTAATTTGAACGAATCTACTATACATAAATGGTAATTTAAGATGCTGATTGTCAGTCTCTGCAATAACGACTTAAGTCAATCCATATTTAAATTAAAATATTTAAGAACTGGTAAAGTTTAAATTCACAATGACATTGGTATATTGTTAAGGACAATCTTTAAATGGTTTGTATAAATCAACGTATCCATAAATGAAAAACTCACACATTTACAGTGTTTCAAAACTTTAGGAGTGATTTTCTCAAAACAGTGTTTTCAGACTTAAGTTGTTATTGCACCCATCGCCTCAATTGTCCTCATGAGGCTGAGTGTACGCCGTTCCAGTCTTCACATCGCTGGTTGAGTCGGAAACCAAACCTGGGGCCTCCTAGACAAGAGGCGAGTGATCCATCCCGTACACCATGAGGTTAGATACAGGGGATCTATTTCAGAACAAGTAGTCCAATGGATTACTAATATGGCCTACTTTCATATATGATACTGGTTCCTTTCGATCTCAAAACCCTTCTAACAAATAAGTAGATTTTCCGTGTGATAGTATAAATTAATAGCTTCTAGTATCTGTACAAAAATAGACCAGGTTACAGAATTTTGTTGTCTGGGTAGTGCCATTACCAGTGACAATCAATGCCTTACAGAAGTCAAAAGAAGAATTGCTATGGTAAAGCAAGCATTTCAGAGCAGGACAAATCTATTGTTAAATCCTGCTTGGTAAAACTCGATTCAAAACGTGCAGTTGGCAGTTTGTAAATTATACTCCTACGTACTTGCAAGTAAATGTATTCATAGGCACTCATTTGATTTGTTTATTTCCTAAAAAAAATACCATACTCATCTTATTTTATTACGCTATCATCTCGTATTTAGGATGAGGTAGATTGATGTAATAATTGGTATGAGACCGGTACTATTATTTGTATATTGTGTCACAGGAGTTTTGTTGGATTACTGAATTTTCCGAGATAACGAGTATCGATATGCCAAGAGGTGTGCTGGTTGGCAGTGGAGGAAAATTAGTTGATCGCTTCAAGCTTTGTAAATTTGGGACTCGCTAAATTCCCGCAAAAAAAAGTTATTTGCATTTACTCGCAACTAAGGCAATTCTAACAGATGGGAAACCGTTATCTCAAATACGTGCGAAAGTAACTGCATAACCACAAAATATTGCATGCATAAAATATGCCGCGCCATTTTGCCACGATATTACACTGCCCTACTCGCCAGAGTGCAGGAAGGTTTAACACATGAGGATCTAAATTAGAAAGTCATAACCGTTGGTTGCACTTTGCTCCTCTAGGAATCCCGAGCGATTCCGAAACATTCCGACTGTGCACGAAAAATGCACAGGTGTTTGTGCTCGCGAGACTCAAGTTTATGGGGAGCTTCACTTCTTATTAATAATAAACTTTATTGCGCACAATGTGTATAGAGGATCACAATACTACAGTAATACAGCACAATACAAAATACAACATAACAACGTGACGACCAATGAGCTCAATAATTAGTGTTCTTATTAGCCTACTTTTCACATTTTGCAAAAATGAGGAAAAAGTAGTCTTATGAGATCGGGCAAATGTGTGTGTGTCTGTCTGACTGTCCTTCTGTCTGTCTGTCTGTCTGGCTGTGTGTCCCTATCAACTCTTAAACGGCTGCAGCAAACGAAACAAAATTTGGTAGGAGTAGAGACCTATACCTGCATATCTCACGGCCATATTTGAAAATGATGTCAGTGCTACCAACTGCTGAAAAATCGCATTTAAAATTTGAGCTCCATGTTGGATATCTTGGAAGGTATGAATCGGAGCTATTTCAAAATTGGCACACGTATATATAATAATATTGCAGTTTAATTTCCAGGAGGCCATACATGGCAGTGTTGCCAAAATGATTATAAGCCTGCTGATAGGTCCAAATTTTAAATGCATATAACTTCTACACTATCAATTGGATTTCAAGCAAATTTCGTATGTGCTATGTGTACATAAACAGATATGACTGAGCGTATTCTTAAGAGCCACCAGGTCTGCCAACTGTTAATAAATTCTCTCAATTTGTTTTAATCCAAATACCCATATATCAGAAAGTATGCAAGCCGACAGTTTTAAAATATGCACACGTATAGTACCTGACATTCTATATTAATTTTGAGTAACTTATATACGTCAGTGCTACCAACATGATTCTAAACCTGCTGAGACGTCCAACTTTAAATTCATGTAACTTTTATACTAACTAATGCATTTCATTCAAAATTGGCACAACAATAGATCATATTATTTCAGAATATTTCTGACCAATACATGCATGGCATAGTTGCCAACATGATTTTACGCGCGCTGTTAGATCCAATGTTTAACTGCATGTAACGTCCATGCTATCCATTGGACTTCAACCAAATTTTGTATTCTGTACCCTAAGAAATGGATGTAAGAATATATTCAGTCACCAGGGCTGCCAACTGTAGTGCTTTATTAGGCAACATTATGCCAGGTATACAGTATTTCGAACTAATTAGAAATTTCGATATTACCAACTTAATTTCGTCATTAATCATTGGCATGAATCTTAAATTTTAAGAAAAGTAGGCTCTTTAGTTCGTCACGGAACTTCTTGTTATATTACTGTTGTTGTTACCATGATTGCAACTTAAACACGAGCAGCTGACCCACTCCGTGATTGGCTGAAGGTTGCCATTATCTCATTGGCTGTTAGAAACGCAGTAAGCCATCTTGCATTGACAGACGCCAATAACGCAGTTTTGTAGTCAATTTTACAGTGAAGTATCTGCATTATCGTACAAAGACTAAACCTACGTGTAGTGCTTATTTTAGTTGTGATGTTGTGATTTTGAATTAAAATAGAGGCATTTGCACTCGTTAAAATGACTCCATTGAAAGTTTCAGTCTGCAATATTGCACGTAAGACAAGAAGGCTATCTGGCAGCTCACTTACAGTACATAATGCAAATTCTAGTTTACACGATATACACCAATACACCACACAGAAAGAAACGTAAAGCTGAAATTCAAAGTCACTTCTCGAAGCTACAGTGCATTCAGGGCCTGTGACTACAGAGAAAAATTATGGCCCTCACGCTATGTTTGAAATTTGCGCAAAATCATTAAATATAAACACTGCTATAAACAGTCTCTTCGTTTCTGCCCAATCGTTCCAATTAGAACGTGGCATCTGGAATATCCAACGGATTTCAAGCAAGAAAACAGCTTAAAATCCAAATAATATACTTGCATTCCACCAACAACCAATTAGAAACCACCAGCCTACATAGAATCAAACAATGGATCAGTTCTGTACCTAGCCACTCCTAATCACCACCCACAGAACACGACTCAGCTCCAGTCCCCTTCTTCCCCCGAACGTACACTACACATACAATTACTCAGGCGTCCCGACGCCCACCCTCCAGACCACACGACACACTAATCATACAGTGCTTCAACTGTCAACGTCTGCACCACACAGCACCTGAATGCTCAAAGGAAGCCCGATGCAACAGATGTGGAGGTCCGCACCGCCACTCTGACTGCACCGCGCCAAGAGACAGCCCCAACTGTGGAGGTAAGCACGCGGCTTCCTCTCCTGGGTGCAGGTACATCAAAACTGCCATCAGAAACACTCAGTTGAAGCACAGACAACATCAGAAACACATCCCACCACCTCTCACTCCCTTAAAAGCACCCTAGCACGCACAACACCCCAATACTGACACAAATCCTCCAATTACTCCAACAACTCTCCTCTCCACAGGCGTACTAAAACAAAACCAAACAGTTAAACGAGGTCGAGCTTGGCCAGACGAAGAATGGCTGACCGCGTCCGGCTACCCAAATCGTCCATTTCTCAGTAAAATCTCCTCAAAACAGATTAACAACACAGATATGTACCCAAACTACATAAAGCAATCCAAAAACCATAACATTAAAACCGGCGATTACTCCAAAAAGGCCTAAAACAAACAGCCAATCACAGAACAGCTCACACTCCACCACACCTACTCATTCAAATTCAGCCACTCACAGCACACCTACACCAACAATCACCAATACGTTACACTACAATCCATACTTTTCAATTTCATTTCCTCCCACAGCGAGGCCTATTAATATCAATTAATTACTTTAAAATCAAACCTACTATAGGTCTATCACGTTTTTATACTACGAAATCTACCCACTACTGTCGACCAAAATATTATGTGCACTCGAGCTTGAAGGTTATTTGTGAAGTAACCAATAGACTTACATAAAATTCAATAACATCATCATTTGCATCGTTCTATTTTACGTTAGTTCATGTAGGTTTGGAATTTTTAATTTATATTTTAATATTTTTTATCGCAGTTGAAACACAAAAAGTGCCGGTTTTTAAGCGTGTTTCAACCATGTGTCATATTTAAGAATTATTATCTCACAAACCCGTCATCAGATCGAATCCAAATTTTAACACAATATACATTGGAATGTTGTATAACTGGTTTATTAATTTCAAAATTTTGTGTGTTCAAGAACGAAAGTTGTTATCATTTTTGTAAGGTAACTTTTTCTCGGCTCGGGGTCGCTAGAAAATGTAGTTCTTGGTTGCGTTGTAATCCTTATACGGGGAATTAAGACATGGTTCACCAGCTAGCTGCTCCGGGAAATGCTGTGCAGCGTTGCTGATATGGAGCCTATCACTTCCGAGCAAGGCGCGCCATGACGCGTGATGGAGCCCATCTTGGCAACGTTGTACAGCTTTCACCGGAGCGGCTAACTGGTGAACCATGTATTAATTCCCCGTTCAAATACAAAACGATATAAAATAAGTGAATTAATTTACGTATTTCACAATCATACAGCATACCTTTTTGATGTATAAGGATTACAACGCAACCAAGAACTACATTTTCCAACTACCCCGAGCCGAGAAAAAGTTACCTTACAAACATGATAACAACTTTGTTTCTTGGACACACAAAATTTTGAAATTAATAAACCAGTTATACAAAATTCCAATGTATATTGTGTTAAAATTTGGATTCGATCTGATGACGGGTTTGTGAGATAATAATTCTTAAATGTGACGCATGTTTGAAACACGCTTAAAAACGGGCACTTTTTGTGTTCACACTGGGATAAAAAATATTAAAATATAAATTAAAAATTCCAAACCTACATGAACTAACGTAAAATAGAACGATGAAATTGATGATGTTATTGGATTTTATGTAGGTCTATTGGTTACTTCACAAACAACCTTTAAACTCGAGTACACATAATAATTTGGTCGACAGTAGTGGTCTTTCTTCTTTCCCAAAAAGATATTATTTTAACAACTTAAACCTCATTTATTTTATTATTGTTATTATTATTACCAACCAGCCTCCAGGCTGACTACCTAACAGACAGATTACCAAGCTGAAGCTGCTGCTGAACTGCTACGGCGGGACGCGCGAGAACGGGCGCAGAAGTCATATTCATATAATTACTTAAAATCAGTCAAAATTCAAACATACGTCATTAAAAACATCACGAGGCAAAGTAAGTCAATAATAACGAAATACGTCAAAACGTCAAAACAAGCAAACGACAAGCGACTCCACCGCGGTGCCTCGGGCCGCTCGGTGGCCGTCGGGCGTCGCTGCGAATGCCAAGATAGTTTTTATTTAATACCACACTCATCTTCCCATACTTAAAATCATTTCGCTAAAAACAGCCTCTGGCGAGCCGAACATGTCCTCGGACACTCCCGGCACTAAAAAGCAATACGCTAAATAAATAAATTTTGCTAAAAATATTAAAACCCAGGCAGAGTAGCGCGCTAGCTCAACGGCACCTGGCCCACCTCCAGGGCCGTGGAGCGCGAGTACGGGCCCTAGGGCTAGAACATACGAGCCCCCTACATATTGCTTCGTCCCCGTGACATCGTGTAAATATCACATTTCCTTTTTATTTTAAGGCCCACTAAAAACGTTGATTTTTTTAATTTACTGTTTTGGAACTTACTAATTTTGTTCAGTATAAATTTGCAATGCCGTTTCTGTTGTATCTGACCGGAACTTTTACTCTTTCTCATCACCAGAACAAGTTCAACGCCTTTCAGAATATTATGTACTAAATTTTTGGAAGGTTCATAAATGTAGCTTAGCGGTTATTAAATTGAGTTGAAATGTTTAGATACAACCTCACTATAAACAGTGGAAACCTTACTATTTCTCTGGCCACGAAGATATGAAGATAATGATTATTTACATGTTCTCATTGTAGTATTTTGTAGTATATTCAATTGATTCAGATACATTGAATATAAAAGATGTCAAATGTGTTAGCAAATACTTAAAATTGGATAAATTTGTCTACACCGACGTTTTCTACTTTCGCGGGCCCCTCGGCAAGACCGGGCCCCAGGGCTGCAGCCCCGTTAACCCCTCCCTCTCGTCGGGCCTGCCCACAGTCACTGCGACATTTCAGAGACTACTACACCCCTGTGCTACCACAAGCACTGTAACTCTTGACACAGATGTCAGTAAAATTGTCAGCAACATTGTCACCCAGGCATCACATGGTAGGCTATAGGTTACTACTATGCAATTATGGGGCATCCTTTGTACTAATGTGCTACTATGTTTTCATGTAGATAATTTTGGGGTAATTTATGGTAACATTTGATGGCAACTCAGGCGTGCTATTAACCCTAGCAATGCCAACGGAGGAGTGGGGTGTATTTCGTGCCCACCAGTTCCATTTTTACGATTTATTCATGATATTCCTTTTCTACGCTTAGTCTACTGTACAGGACGTTATTGTCTATTTTGTATCCGGTTACCTAACCACACATTTCCTTTTTTTTACATTTTAATTCTTGTATAAGATATTAACAATTTTCTTTTGGTGGGCACGGAAACCCCCACCCCCTTGGTAGTTCGTGTACCTCGTCATACTGTGCACTGTGGTAAGGGCAAAAGTACAACAAAGTTAACAAAACCACCATAATTTGTTCTGGTGGCAAGAGGTACACATGCGGAAAACACAGTCAAGAACAGTCGTATGTTCCACGTGTGTTAAAGATGGCGAAGAGTATGATCAGTAAATAATTACTTTTGGAACATCTCTTTTCATGATTTTTAGCCTACTTTCGATTTTTGCAAAAAATGAAAGTAGACTTATGAGATCAACACAGGGCGAAAAAAGTGTGTCTGTCTGTGTGTGTGTATGTGTGTGTGTGAGTCTGTGTGTGTGTCTGTGTGTGTGTGTGTGTGAGTGTGTGTACTCAGAATGTCTGTCCCCCCCTATCAATTCGAACACGGTGATTGCGAATCGAACGAAATTTGGTACAAAGGTAGCACTAGCAAAGGACACCTCAGTGTCATGTTTTATATCGCCGCCATCTTGACGGAAACGTAATGGCGGCCACACAAATGTTCAAAGCTTAAATCAAATTACGACTAACCTAATCATCCGATCTCTACCAAATTTTGCAACAACATACCTTTATAGGGGGAGCATCCTTTGACCAAACTAATAAGTCATCAGCGTAATAGTTTGCGGATGGCGGCCATCTTTGTGTGAAAATCGATTCCCCCTATTAATTCGAACACGGTGCAACCGAATGGTACGAAATTTGGTACAGAGGTAGTACTAACAAAAGGCACCTCAGTGTCATGTTTTATATCGCCGCCATCTTGACGGAAACGTAATGGCGGCCACACAAATGTTCAAAGCTTAAATCAAATTACGATTAACCTAATCATCCGATCTCTACCAAATTTTGCAACAACATACCTTTATAGAGGAAGCATCCTTTGACCAAATAACTAGGTCATTAACCTAATAGTTTGCGGATGGCGGCCATCTTTGTGTGAAAATCGATTCCCCCTATTAATTCAAACACGGTGAAACCAAATGGAACGAAATTTGGTACAGAGGTAGCACTAGCAAAGGGCACCTCAGTGTCATGTTTTATATCGCCGCCATCTTGACAGAAACGTAATGGCGGCCACACGAATGTTCAAAGCTTAAATCAAATTACGATTAACCTAATCATCCGATCTCTACCAAATTTTGCAACTACATACCTTTATGGAGGGAGCATCCTTTGACCAATCTAATAGGTCATTCGCCTAATAGTTTGCGGATGGCGGCCATCTTTGTGTCAAAATCGATTCTCCCTATTAATTCAAACACGGTGAAACCGAATGGAACGAAATTTGGTACAGAGATAGTACTAGCAAAGGGCATCTCAGTGTCATGATTTATATCACCGCCATATTGACAGAAACGTAATGGCGGCCACACAAATGTTCAAAGCTTAAATCAAATTACGATTAGCCTAATCATCCGATCTCTAGCAAATTTAGCAACAACATACCTTTATGGAGGGAGCATCCTTTGACCAAACTAATAGGTCATCAGCCTAATATTTTGCGGATGGCGGCCATCTTTGTGTGAAAATCGATTCCCCTTATCAATTCGAACACGGTGAAACCGAATGGAACGAAATTTGGTACAGAGGTAGCACTAGCAAAGGGCACCTCAGTGTCATGTTTTATATCACCGCTATCTTGACGGAAACGTAATCGCGGCCACCCAAATGTTAAAAGCTAAAATGTAATTACGACCAACCTAATAATCTAGTCTCTACCAAATTTTGCAACACCATATCTTTATGTGGGAAACATATTCAGACCAAACTGCAAGAACATCAGCCCAATAGTTTGCAGATGGTGGCCAAGTATGTGTGCAAATCGATTCCCCCTATCAATTCAAACACGGTGAAACCGAATTGAACGAAATTTGGTACAGAGGTAGCACTAGCAAAGGGCACCTCATATTCATGTTTAATATCCCTATAGCACGTTGTATTTCAACAAGCTACTACAACCAACATTCAATCATACTCCTTGAAAAGGACAAAGAGTTAAAACAATACCCATGCATTTAGGAGAAAGTAGGCTATATGTTCTTTACTGAACATCTTGTTTGATTTTGCTTCCTACCGTTGTTAATTAAGTTATACTTTTGTCATTTAAGGTTCAAAATACAAGATATATTCATTAAAGGATAATGCAAATCACACAAAAGGAATTTATTATGTTGGTCACAAAATACTCCCCCGTTGGTAGCCCGTGGTTTGAAAAATAACATGGTATTTCTAGGGTTAAAATATAAAGAGCAATAGCACAATATATATTTGACCACCGTCACTAACGCGCTAGAAGGTGCCGTCAGAAACTCTCTCGCCATATTCCCTTGATTCTCAGTTTGGACATTGCGCACGACCGCCATTGAATCTGTAATATCGGTAGCTTGGATTCAGGCGCGGATCTAGAGTTTGGCTTGGGGGGGATCACAGAATAGAAATTGTTAAGAAAAATGGTATCACTAACAACGCAATCACAAAATAACCAAACGTACAAAACCAGACCAATTTTTTGCAAGCTACATGGATAGAAATTTGATGTGTTTACCGCACCAAAAATATTCGTACAAATTGCAACGGCGTGTTTTGTGACTTTTACATCGAGCTTCGAGAAAAGTATCAAGGTACGTTACAGTTTCGGCAAGTCGAGTTGGTACCGACAAAGGGAGAAAGTCACAGCTTAAATTGCCAACCAAGCTTGCAGTTTGGACGTCGGCAAAATTTTTTGGTGCGGAAAAAGCCCCAAATTCCTATCCGTGCATTGCTGCACATTCATCGTGACATCACTATAAACATCGATTCGGTAATCACAAGGTTTGCTAAACAAAATAGACGAGTTGATTTTGTTATATAAATAATCGTTTGTATATTACAGGTATGAAGTTGTAAATGTGTACAGCTGTAACACAACATAATAATTGCAATAAAGATATTTTCAGTATTGAATAAAATGAAAAAGAAAAACTGTTTTTCAGTTAAAATTCGTTAAGTTTTATTTGTCTGGTTATTGTGTTTTCGTTTTTTGATTTTGCAAAAAAATTTGGTCTCCGTTTGGGGGGGGGGGTCATGACACCCGTAACCCCCCCCTTGAATCCGCGCCTGCTTGGAATGGAACTGAGCAATAATGACGAAATTTGAAAACAGGCCAAATAAAATCAATAACCACTGTTTCATGTCAAAGCAACCGTACCCAGTGTCTTGTGGTCACTCAACTTGTGGAATCGAAGAGTATGGAGTTGGTGTAAGAAAAGTCGAACTTGTTATCAGTCAAGCGCTTCATGCACCACTAAAAGAAATATCGCCATGACAATTACTTACCCCTGCTGAAGGTAACTTGTTTAGTCGTCTGACGCTCAGAGACTGGGTACCCCGTCACATACTTTGCAAGCTTTTAAAATGTCCTGTGTGACGTGTGTGAGGAGACGTCCCCCCTCCGCCATGAGCAGTACATTAGGACCTCCCTCTACCGAGTGGGATGATGCGCTCTGTCTGCCCTAGGAAATTAAATGATTTATGCCGACACGTTGCAATTGGCTGAAGCCACAGCCATGCTCGAGTTCTTATAACGAACATTTTTGCAAAACTTGCTTAATATAGAAACTGAAAACATTCAAGAAACAATTATTTTTAGCCCACTTCTCACAATTTGCAAAAAATGAGGAAAAGTAGACTTATGAGATCGATCCGGGAAAATGTGTGTCTGTCTGTCTCTCCGTCTGTCGGTCTGTCCTTCTGTCTGTCTGGCTGTGTGTGTGCCCCACCCCTATCAACTCCTAAACGGCTGCAGCAATCGAAACCAAATTTAGTATGAGTAAAGATGTATACCGGAATATCTCAAGCCCATATTTGAAAATGGTGTCAGTGCTACCAACTGCTGAAAAAACGCACTAGAAATTTGAGCTCCATGTTGGATATCATGGAAGGTATGCATGGGAGCTATTCGAAAATTGGCACACATGTAGATAATACTATTTCAGTTTAATTTCCAAGAGGCCATACATGACAGTGTTGCCAAAGTAATTTTAAGCCTTCTGATAAGTCCAATTTTTAAATGCATATAACTTCTACACTATTAATTGGATTTCAACCAAATTTTGTATGTAATATGTGTACATAAACAGATATGACTGAGTGTATTCATAAGAGTCACAAGGGCTGCCAACTGTTAATAATTGCTCTTTCTATTTTCTTCATCCAAATACCAATATATCTGAAAGTATGCAAGCCGACAGCTTTAAACTATGCACACGTATAGTACCTGACATTTCAGATTAATTTGGAGTAACTTATATACTTCAGTTCTACCAACATGATTCTAAGCCTGCTGATAGGACCAATTTTTAAATACATGTAACTTCTATACTAACAAATGGATTTCATCCAAAATTGGCGCAACAAGATATTCTAATATTTCCGATTATTTCTAACCAGCACACGCATGACATTGTTGCCAACATGCTTTTACGCGTGCTGATAGATCCAATGCCTATCTGCATGTAACGTCCATTGGACCTCAACCAAATTTTGTATTCTGTACCTTAAGAGATGGAACTAAGAATATATTCAGTCACCAGGGCTGCCAACTGTAGAGCTCTATTAGGCTACATTATACCAGGAATATTTCGAACTAATTAGACATTTTGATATTACCAACTTAATTTCGTCATTATTCTAGATAGGTTCATATACTGTAGAATAATCATTGGCATGAAAAGTAGGCTCTTTAGTTCGTCACGGAACTTCTTGTTATTTTACAGATTAATTCAAACATACCTAGGTATTCGTTCTTAAAATTAGGATAACGGTTTCTGTATACATTTCCAGGTACAGTACAGCCTGCCTAAGGCGGAACGCAATAGTTCAGGATTTATTTTTCCGTCTTACAAAGTATTGAGTGTTAATAAAACAAAATCCACTACAGGGAAATGATGTATTATCGCACAGGATTACAATATACAGTACCAGTCAAAAGTTGAGGACCACATAAGGAAATCATGAAATGTTACCTAAAACCCAAACCTGTGGCACTGGAGCTCTGCGATTTCTTTACTGAGCTCTTACATCTGATAGAATATAATACGTCCTGTTTTCGTTCAATTGGACCAAGTATTGTAGAAGTTATGATTTTTATCATTTTAAATGATCTTGTCGACTTCGTCGTTACGCTGGGGTCTGGCGTTACGTTACGGTGACGGACGGACAGATGCACTGAGGTGTGTGAAGTCATAGTACCGCTCGGTGCATGTGTACCCCGACAATCTCTACTTCCTTAGTATAAGACAAAAATCCCCGATTCTTGGATGTCACGGGTAATCTCGAGAACCACTGGATGGATTTTGATGCGGTTTTCACCATTCTGTTAAAGATATCTCGAGGAAAGATTCTCTAGTAAATAATTTATGTATGATCAAAGGAAGCCAAGCAGTAACGATTTCAGTGAACAAGTCGAAAACAAACTTGGCGTCCGTGCGCTTCTTAAGCTTATGCTGGGCAAACCGTTAAAAATATCAATATACTATGAGCGTAAGAATTAGTCAGCATGAAAAGTTCTACAAAAAAGTCCGCAAAAGCATATCTCTATCTTCAATACATCGTCCACTATAAGTGTTTTTAGACTGGATGGAAGGGGCAAGTCCCCGCACGCTTTGGTGAGCATGCGGCATCCCCCGCGCTGGACCTAGCTTTGCCCTTGGTTTGCACTTGCCCTTCGCGAGTAATTTGAAACAAGATAAGCAAGATAAGTATTATGCAGATAATTTTCTAACATGGCAAGAGTCTTTGGCTTCGAGCGAAGCGAGAAGCCTCCAGCCTTTCTAGCATATTTCAGCATTTGTAGCATTTAAAATGATACAAAGTCTAGTCTTTCAGACTGACTGTCACTTTTTTTAAACTGTTGGAAGGTCACACCAAAAAAATCGCCATTTTCTGAGGTATAATGTATTGTATATTTCAACTGGTTGCAGGTATTGTCCTCAATTTTCTATTTTAGACTTAGCAATAGTTAGGGATCATGTTGGTATAAATATACAAATTCCGAAAATATGTAGGACCTCTTTATTTGCGGGTGCATACGTTTTCAAGCCAGCTCTAAAGTGGTCGATTTTCCCTTGTTCTTATCACGCTTGTTGTAAGTCTTCCCAAGACCGACTACAATATCTCAGACCGTAACATCAAAACCAAGATGGCGGAAATCGTAGGGGAACAGCTGTAGCAACTGGCGGGCATGGCGCCATCGAAATAGCGGCAAATTCGAAGACAAACATTCGCATATTTGATTAAATTCCGCCAGAAATTACAGGTTTTTATGTAATAAGGCACAAATTCAATATGAAACCCTGACGTATTTCGCTACAAGCAACGAGAACAGACAGTAGCTAAAAATACAGACATAAATAAAGCAGAGGTAAGACATTATGTTAAAAAATGCAAATATTTCTAAATGGAACTACAAGAATAGTCAACCAACAACAAAGTCAACCCCTGACACTATACAGACCATGAAGGGCCTAGGCAAATATAAAATGCAAATATAAATGGTTGTTGCTTATATTAGGGGCTACGACATCGTGGTCTTGTAGCCCCATGTATTTGTGTGTGGAATTTGTGTGATAACCTGTGTTATTGTTATGGCTGAACTAGTGTGTTTGTAAATTGGTATTGTAGTGGGAAGGAAGCGGCCATGGCCTTAAGTTAGGAACCATCCTGGCATTCGCCTGGATTAGAAGTGGGGAAACCATGGAAAACCACTTCCAGTATGACTGAGGTGGGAATTGAACCCTCCTCTACTAAGTTGCTTCATGAGGCTGAGTGCACCCCATCCCAGCCCTCACATGAGAATTAAATTTCTTGGCAGAGCCGGAGAATCAAACCCGGACCTCCGGGACGACAGCCAAGAATGCTAGGCACTACACAACGAGGTGGTCTAAAACAGAATGGTACCACTGAACGAAAGTAGAACGAGCGATAATATTCTCTATATTACATTAATTAGCCAAAATACCTTATCAAACAACGAGAAATAAATCAGGGAATGATGTTTTAAAAGATGCTTCCTCCTCCGCTGTATGTGACCCACCCAGCCATCCCAAATAGCATTGTGACTCACAATTTGGCTTTAGGAGAGAAAGATGCACAATCCAGGCAATTCGAAGTCTTCAAACTGAGATTGCGTCTACCCTATCAGTACCGAAGGGAATGTTACAATCCATATTCATTGACTTCTCTAAAGCTTTTGACTCGATTAGCAGGAAGAAAATATTGGAAAAACTAGACAGACTATTGAGAGGTAACAGCTACACTAAACATCTTGTCAAAAGTATTTTAGGCTCTAACAATATAGTCATTAACGATGGCATTACAACATCAAGCCCAATTGAGCAGACTACAGGCATGCTGCTACAAGGAGACCCATTAAGCCCTCGTGTTATTTATCACTGCTATGGCAGATAATATCACAGATATATTATTAGAGCGGGTAATCTCATTTATATACGCAGATGACATGGTGCTCGCTTCAAGTTCACAGGTCGAATTGCAATCTGCTCTCGACCCCTTTGAATTATGTGTGTTACACAATGACCTTAGGTTAAACAGAAACAATACTAAATCTATGACCTTTAGGAAAGGGGGAAAGCCAGCAATTTTCCACATTGCAGGAAAACCGCTTGAGGGTGTACCACATTACAAGTAGTCCTACTTAGGTCCTACATTAGTCAACTGACAATGTTTTCACACTGCAAATCAAGGATAGACCCAGCGTCACTACCAAAGCCTTCAACGACATAAAACATTTGACTAAGCTATCTATAAAAACAGTCTTAAAACTTTTGCGGTTAAATGTTACCCGTATTGTGACTTATGGACTGGAGAGCATTTGGACACATTTAAATATGAAGTACTTGGAACAATATGGAGAAACTGAAGGCGACTTACATAAAGAAGGCCTTGGGTTTATCAAAGTATACACCTTCAAGACCGGTGAGAACTCAGACTTCAAATGCTGCTACCTTCTACTCCAGGATATGTAAAACTCATGGACACACTAGAGCCAAAGAACATTGGTAGGATTTTTGCGTCACGGACACTATGATTTTTGACGATTGGAAGAGGGGGGGGGGGGGGGGGGGGTGCGAGCTGAGACCATTGAACTGTCGGTACTATTGGAACAACTCCTCCCATGGTAACCCTCGCTGAAAACTGCTTCCTGGTGCACTGCCAGGCGTAACTAGTCGCACCAAAAACTGTCATACCATTTAACTCTAGGTTGCATGTCAGCTGATATGTCGTGATTCTTTTCATATATTTGAACGTACGTACCTCTGTGCAACGTTATATGTATGGTATTTTCCAATAATACGGTAGGTTTACGGTCTACTTTATTTCGAAGTAGCCTATTCTGCGTTTATGGATATGTCTTACATCAAATTTTGACATAGGCCTAAATAGCACGTATGACAAATACACGTAGGCCCTATTGTAGGTTATACGTTATTAAGTTAGTCACAGTATTATAACCTACGTCTAGCTTATATTACAGATTTCCATGGAAACGCCCAGATGTAGGCCTATTAAAGAAATGGGTTATAGCTGTGAAAACTTTTATAAACATGCTACTTGTTTCATTCAAATAGAAACAAACCACTGCTTAAAGATGATGCGGTACCTGCAATTTGCAATTTCCCACAGCATCGGCTTCAGCCACCCAAGAAAAGACCGAGAGTTATTGAACGACAAGTAGCCTAATATTTACTGTTACTTTCTTCATCAGCATAGGCATAAAATTTCACATTTTCAGTATACTTTTATGATGTCAGTCTTGGAGACGATAAAAATAATTCGGCTTAAGGGATCTTTCCTGCAGGACCTGTTCGTTTGCTGTATGACTTATGTGAGGTCGAAGTTTCGACCTGCTTTGAAGAAAAAGAAGCTTGTAGTTTTTACGTGACCGTTAATCTTGTGATCATGAGCCAAGGGACCTCCATTTTACGTGGAATTCGAACCACAGGACATGGCATTTCACTTCCAAAATCTCACTTGCAATGACCGTGAATCAAACCTGGTCCACCTTGGTGAGAGGTGAATAGCTTGACCACTGCGCCACCATGCCCCATTGCTTTGAAGAATATTGAACATGTGGTTGTTTTGTATAAATAAAGCAGGCTATGTATTTTTGTTCACCAAGCATCTATTTAATTGTTTAGTTATAGGCTTATGCATATTCACACACATATGAATGTTGAATACCAATTAACAAACTTTTTCTTCTTTATTGTTAGTCATTACCAGCCTAACCTTATTTTTATTTTATTTTAATGTATGTACGACTTGTATTTTTTGCCAGTAGGCCTATAACTTAGTTATTGTGTATGCTGCCTTTGATCTAAGGATAAAATGATGAACAATCAGGCTGCAATATAATATTTAATGTTGGCATATATTTCTAGCCATTTTAAGTATCAAATTACTATGATATTTTGAAATATGTATTTCGGCGTAAGTTCAGTTTAGTTTACCATTCGCCTAAATGTTCAAAAGTACCTCTTTTACTTGTATCTCGTCGTACATATGTACATCATCCTTTTGTTCGTATACGTCAAACGTGAGATCACGGTGACGTCACTGATCTCCCTAAATATTCCCCAGATACCGGTGTATCGGAAGGTATAGTTCAACCGAAGATACCATGCTATATTCTGCACATTAAGACATGAATCTTTGATATTCCTAGGGAATAACAATTAGTTTATTGTATGATTTTAGATTTTATTCATTATATGCATGGGCATTGGCTGCAATAAACCCCTTATTATTATAGGCTATAGGTGAATTTCCAGCTGTGGATGCCATTATTCACATCAACCATCGTCAGAGCAGTACTGCCAACCTCACCATTACGGTACTAGCCGCACCAACACTCGACCATTCTAACCTACGTTTTGTCCAATCCAATGGTTACAGCCTAACACGTCCAGATCAATGGTTTTGTATCAATCTGCCCCGATAGCTGCGCGCAATCAAAGCCGCAGCCTTCGATTTGTCCAATCCAATGGTTTTTACAATGGTTACAGCTTAACGCATCCAGAACAATGGTTTTTGACAATGGTTATAGCCTAACGCGTTCCGATGACTGCCTTTTTTTTTAACAACAGTGATCTGCTAATAGATGTAGTCTCCTCCGCTGTCTATAACCCACCCACCATCCTAATTTATAACACGACTTAGGCCTATATAGTGAAATTTCAGTTGTGTCGGCCAGTGGGCGTGGCTTATTTGACAAATAAGATATTGCCAACCCTATGTATAGGTAAACACGGCCGTAGGGTGTTTGTTTTGAGAGTAGAGAGCTGTGAGATCGCACTCGCTTCTATCTGTATCGGGACATCCTGAACTAACTCCAACAGATGGCGCATAAGTACTATCATTAGTACTTTATTTCAAATAGCATTTGCCAATAACACACAATTGATGTTACAAACTCTTTAAAATGAAAATTTACCGTATTATGAACTTGTCATTCTTCAAATTCGATGTGTATAGAATTCCAACGGACATACATTCTATCTTATTAATGTTTTTAATACAAAAACAAACCTAACCAGCAACTAACGCCCCAGTCCCCCTTGCTTGTGGTAGCCTACTAACAGTAATTTTCGGCCAGGCAGTAGGCCTACCTAACCTAGTAACAGACATAAATATATATACAAAAACAAACCTAATTTGGGGATAACTCCCCAGGCCCCCTAGCTTGTGATACTAACAGGAGCATAATTCTATTTACATACCTGTTGCATTTAAAATCACTGCTTCCATCAGATTACAGTACCCACTTGAATTTTTTCCACAAGCACACAAAGATTATTGATTCATGATTCTTATAGAATATATTTACACTTAAAGAACTTGACACTTTAGAAGACACTGACACTGCTGGTATGTCATTAAAACTACCATCATCTACTTTAACAAACAGGAGTTGTGTAGGACGGTTGATTTGGGAAAATTGTCGAAATGGTATCAGGGGTTAGTATGGCAATTTTCATAACCACAAATTTAGGTTCGAAATGTTTAAGTTAACAAATACAACTGTTTTAACTTCGAAAAAGATCCCGGTGAATATTTCTCATCCACTTCTCTTTCAAAGATTTGTCTTTAGGAAATTTAAAAGTTGAAGTATCTTCAGCAGTATTAAATTTACAGGCAAGTACACAGTAATGACAATAAACAGCCAATGCTTCTCACATTACGTATCTTCGGCATTTATAATTATTCACAGTGCACTTCACTACTTAAGGTACACTATTACAATATATAACAGCTCGAAATCACTTGAAATATGCGACATTTGAACGAAATTCACGCAGCAGACCCACTTAAATGTTGGTTGACCAAATGTAAACAATCCCCTACGATTACCGCCATTTTCTACGATATCGATAGTGGCATTATGGTCTGATTTATTGTAGTCGGTCTTGGTCTTCCTTGCTACCTACCCGCTTCTAACTTATCGTGTATAGTATTTCCACTTTCACTCAACAGATGGCATCTTAGCTCATATTTCTGGCTTGTGGGATATCGCCATGAGATTATTTTGTGGTCATCAGTACATCGACCATTTTAGCGCTGGCTTGAAAAGGTTTAAACCTGCAATAAAAAAAAGGTCCTGCTTTTTTTTCGGAATTTGTATATTTATACCAAAATGATTCCAAACTTTTGCTAAGTCTAAAATAGAAAATTGAGGGCAATACCTGTATCCACATGGGATATACAATACATTATACCTCTCAAAATGGTGATTTTTCGGTGTAACCCTCCAGCAGTTAAAAAATCATAATGTCTACAATAATTGGCACAATTGAACGAAATCAGGACGTATATATTCTATCAGATGTAAGTACTCAGTAAAAAAAACAACAACAGATGAAACGCAGAGCTCCAGTGCCGCTAGTTTAGGTTTTAGGTGACACATCATGATTTCCTTATGTGGTGCTAAACTTTTGACCGGTACTGTAGGTCTGTAAATAAAAAAGAAAATAGGTTCACATCTATTACTCTGTATTTTCAACTTACGTACACAAATTTCAGTTTCTCTGCTCGTTTCTTTGTTTCCACAATATGTCTTTCAAAGTGCATTGTCGCGACTTCTTTACAAGAGAATGTTGTATGATCTCCTTTGCATCCTGCATTAACTCCAGGTGTTCTGGAACATTCTTGGAAGCTGCAAATTCCTGAAGGTCACTCACAACAGTGCTTCTCCCAAAGCTCCATTTCGTTGCCTTCATCGTCATCGTCGACCATTTCTTCCATGACTTCGCACCTGCTGTTTTCGGCAGCAATATCAGCTGCACCTTGAAGGTCTTCAGTGGTTTATGTTTCCCAGAACTTTGGTGCAACTATAGTCACTCTCAAAATTTAGTACCGTACGTAACTTTGTATTATGGATAGTCGGGTTATTTGCGCCTACGGTACCAGATTTTTTTTCCATTTCCGCGTTGGGCAGTTTTCCGGTTTACATTGTAATTGTACATAGGAAATACCTCCGTTCCGAGTTTTGTTTTCCGTTTGGCCAGGTTTCCGGTATATGAATAGTCCGGTTAAGGCAGGTGTTACTGAATGATGATCCATACTCCACTGTAAATCACAGACAATGTTCTTTCAAAACTTGCTTTGTGCTCTAACTTGTTTTTTTTCTGGTCATGATCATAGGTTCCTTCGATGTTATCCTGTTCCGCACTACTTCATACCATGTCTTTATGGAAAGCCTTGGAACCCTCATGAATGGCAAAGAAACCTACCGTAATAATTAATTAATGACATTCCGCAACGGAAGTCGAGAAGCTGTGGAGGACAGGATATATCTAGGATTGAAACCTCTACTGAGAGTCAACAGCTGCAAATACCTGGGAGTGACTCTGCAACCCACTGCCAGACCATTCAGAACACACGTGAAATCCCGAGCAGCATCATCTGCCCCAAAAGCAATTTTCGACATCAAAGAAATATCCAGATTATCACTGCAAACTGCTATGGCCTTGATCAACGCAAAAATAGTTCCAATCGCAATCTACGGAATAGATATCATATGGGAAAAGATCAGTCTAAAAGATCTAATGACTTTGGAAGCAGTCAAATCACGATTCTTGAAAGCCGCCCTAGGTGTCTCGAAATACACAAAGTCGAGGCTAGTATACGAGCTCGCCAAAGAACCCTTCTTTATAGAGGACCTACGTATGAGGCTCCCATTCACCGTCAGCTCGAATAAACTGCTCCTTGAAAGATAAAAGAAAAGAAGGGAGATTTGGCCGGACTTTTATACAACAGAAGCTATGATAAATAGATCCTGGGCCGACACGAATCAGGAGCTCCGACACCTGGTGACCTCAATGGCTGTGCATGGGTACCACCACAAGGTATGCAAGACCAAGTGTTTTCACGACCCCGGGAATACCTGTGTTTGTGAATTGTGCGATCAGCCCTGTGACTGTTACCACGTGACCAGCTGTAAAAAGCGAGTGAAATCCCTGGTAGACTTTAGTGCATAAGATCCACAACATGGGTTGCTTGGAACATATTCATATACCGGTACTGTACCTATATGGCCGTATGGCTGCAATAAATCCTTATTTTAATTAATGTACTTCTTTGCAACACTCGCATGGTCTGACTTGGGAATGTTCTTTCTCATCCCCTTCAAAGACATTACAACATACTTATGATCAAATAAGATACGTTTTGGTATATTGGCTTTCACGGCCAGTGAATTAAAACTCAGCAATATTTCTAGATTTGTGCCGTGTCATGTGTGGGGTTTCGCCTAGTACACCAAGCTGGCTCATCAGCGGGCTCTTGGTGTCCCCGCCCGGACCCCACAGGTGTTATCTCCCTTTTTATAAAGGGCACCTGCGCCTCTTTTGTTGGTTGGTTCCTCAGTTTAGGGGCTGCGACAACGCGGTCATGTAGTCCCGTGTACTTTGAGTGTGTGTAGAATCTGTCTGATAACCGGTGTTAATTGTGATGGCTGTATTAGTGTGTGTATCTGTTTTTTTTAAATTTAAGTACAGACTGCAACTTAGAATTTTTCAAATAGTTCCTACTTTTGCCACCAAACGCCACCGTCAATGACTACTAGGCCTAGTTCAGAACTTAGCTACTAGACGCCACCGCAGTTGGCTCTTGGCAACGAACGTAGAAACCCAAGAGCGTTGTTTACAATCTTAACCTATCCAATTTAGCTTCACACAGGTGTAATTAGTGGAAGGTTCTTTAACATGCCATAAATCTATGACATGGGACCGCCGGCTTTACTTCCCCTCCGAAGGAAGGCATACTGAAGGATTTTTAACGCTCTTAAAAAATCCGACGACTTCGGCTGGGTTTGAACCCGCTATCTTGGACACAGCAGTTCAGCATGCTACCGACTACGCCACCGAAGCCGACCTTGGTAAGGTGTTTTAATATTAATGGCCAATCATTTTTATAAGATTCTAAACGTTTTTCAACAGAGCTGTACTCTGGGTGTGCTAGTGCTTTAGTCTTGCAAATTCCCAATTTTTCAAAAGCACATGCCAATTCAACACTGTCTATGGCATATGGACTACATATATCGACACTACCGTTGTTGGCTGGTAATACATCATTATTATTATTATTTATTTGTGATTCAGCAACGTAAGTAGCGGCCAATGGTCTTGTGGTTCGGTAAAATGGATATACGGGTATGATATCCACTTGTTTTCCAAGCATGCAAGGACAACAAGGAGACCATCGCAAATGGTCTCTAAAGGGATCATCTTCCCAGTGTGTAAGTTCAATACGACAAAACACACAGCGCACCACATCTTCTCGGTTCAAGTAAAAAAAAAACGGCTTTTGCAAGTTCATGTGTCGACAAAAAGCCTACAGGCCAGGATTCAAATGTTAACCAACGATCATGTTCTGATTTAATTTAACCCACGTGGTAAACCAACTTGCTCACTTGTTGTATTTGGTACTAACGCCATGTGTTATAATAACACTTTTTCTTATTGTAAGTTATTAACGTTGCACAGAGTACTTTAAAGCACAATGCATGCTTGTTCACTGTCTGTTCATTACGTTAATGGCGCATGACGACACCTAAAAGCAAACAAAACAACCAATCACTCACTCACTCAATCAATCAATCAATCAATCAATCAATCAATTAATCAATACTTGTAAATAAAACTTTAACGTTAATTGGCATTAATATATCCAAACAGCATAAAATTATAATAAACTGTATGTCGGCACTAACAGTAACCCATGTACTTATTTTCTTTTTATAAAGCTGCAGTCATTTACATTCCCCTTTAACCAATACATAAACAAAAAATAATAATGTCATGTCATTTTGTTCAGATTATCATGTTCAAACCTGTGAATATTCGTTGAGTTCATAGGGTACAAAGTTCCTCATTTTTCTACTGGAAAGCGCTATAGAGTTTAAGGAGATTAGATATCTAACATCTAACCCCCTTGACTTTCATAGTCAAGGAACAACTAAATTCGACATGCAAGCTACCCTCTGTGTGTCAAATAACAAAGCTTGCACCTGGAACCCGAGGCCATACGATATTAATATTATTATTATTATTATTATTATTATTATTATTATAGGGAACGACATGTCAGTTAAATTAAAATTTTTGTTTTTTACAAAATCCAATATGGCCTTGTACTTTTCCGGTAAACAACCAATATGGTCTTGTCTCGGTTGCCAATACATAGTCATTAATCAAGAAAGCAATCATCGTCCTAGTCATGTACAGGTAATACATTTTTTGTCTACGAGTTTTCAGTAGTGGTAAAATGGAATAGAATTTTATGTTAGGCTTACCTGAGTTTTAAATAGTTCACTGCCTGGAAACAATGGTTGTACTTTACTGCGTCTCGGGTTTTCAGCGACTGCTACGGCGGTAAGGCTTTTCTTTCCAAGTTTCTAAAAATAAATAAAATAAACCGTTATAAATACCTAAATTCAGGTTAGTACATGCATTTCATAAAATAAAATATGAAACAAAAAAATGAAACAAGTTAGTTTAAAAAAATAATCCCACCTTCACTTGCAGTGGCTTGTTGCTGTTTCCTTCTAGTGGGCTCAAAAGTAAACTGGTTTCTTGTATCTCAGACATGTAAGGTATACCGGTTATCTGCAAACAAATAAATTAAAAATCAATAATTACCTAATCACTAACTACAAATTTAAGGTTCATTAGCATGACATTATTAAAATAATCATTCATAGGTACTTATCAAAAATAAGGATTTTTCTTCCACAGCTCTACTGTATACGTCCGTGTGCTAAAATGGCAAGTGCATGACTAACGCAATCGTTATCAGTTAGCCTAGCAACAGAAAAAGTTGTATTTTCTCAGCGTTTTGACCTTGAATGGTTCTCTGTCTCTCTCTCGCACGTGTTCCCACGCCTCTTCACATTCCTCAATCTGAATAAGATTCGTGTACCTTATACTAGTTTCATGTTTTTAATAAGGAACCAAAATGGCTACCTCTTATACATCGGTAGTCCTACTGTTTCAGAACCAAAATGGCGGTCTCTGCTTAAACAGCACACCTGCTAGCCACCACGAGGCAAGTAAGCTGATATCACACTTCCTGCTGACGTAGACATTCCTGCCTCGTCAGCACCAGCAACAGCTCTCGCGAGTCCTCTGGCTAGGTACAATATTCAGTCACCAGTGAGCTGGACTGTGTGCGTGTTAGCATTCAAAACATGTGTGTGTGTCTTATTATTATTATTATTATTATTAAACATTTTACTGTAATAATAATTACTAGCAAGCGTCCATCCTCAATACATGATCATTTTAACCACATACTTTCATCCTAAAACACATGACTTTACCCAGTTCAATATTTAGTTTATAACATTTCAGGCCAATGACCTTACCGTTTTGGCTCTTTGCGTACATGCACATGACTTGGTCGAGCAAATGTTATAGGTTTCCATATTCTAAAACCATTTACTGTGCCAGACAGCAGTCTCGTTTATCACCGTTTACTAGCATGTTAAAGATCCCCTTCAGGGATAAAAAATTCCTAGCACACTTAACACATTTTCAAATATTCACCTCTATCCGTCATAGGAAATGTCATAAAACCAACCGTCATAAGCTTCCCCCGCCATCCCACCAAAATAGCTATTCATTTCTTCCGGGCACGGTCACCGAGATCGCCAACGTCTAAGAATCACGTGGTCATATCCTACAACCGTCTGTTCTGTCAGAGAGCGATCTCGCTCATCACCGTTAACTAAAATGTTAAATATCCCCTTCAGGGGTAAAAATCTTAGCATGCTTGTCACATTTCAAAATATTCGCCTTCATTCATTCGTCATAGGAAAAATATCGAAAAGCAATCCCTCGTTTTGCCATACATTTCCCCCGTCGAAATAGCCATTTCCAGTATTCACCATGCTCAGTCATAGCCTCGATGGAACACACGCCCAGCGCTACCGGCTCTCTGTCTACAAACACTCTTTTATTAAAAAAATAATAATTAAAAGTGCATAGTTTTTTTGTCCTAGAGACTTGACATTTATTTTCATGGTCGAGGAGGTAGGGACCTTTCATTTATGTCAAACAAACTTATTTGTCAACGTGTCAGTTTCCAAAATAGTAAAAATTCAAAATTTCAGTGTTTTCAAAAAGTCTCAAAAATAAAAAAAGTATTATTCTAAAAATATAAAGGTCTAAGAGACCATTGGTTTGAACTATTGAACAACGTTTTATCATGTTTGGTTATCAAACTATCGCCTACTTTTAAAAACAAAATTTTTCAAAAAAAATGAAAAATATAACAAGTGGTCTATAGGAAAGATGACGTCAGCTCGAGTCCAACGACACCTCATTTGTTAAGATCCGACCATCCGTTCGCCAATGATCACCAATGTTCGCGAGAAAGTAGGCTATCATTTTGTTTTTCCTCCTACACTGAAACTTGCTGTCCACCTAGAGGGCATACCCACCTTTCATTAACGTCAAACAAACTTTTTTCCAATTCACCGTTTCCAAAATAGTGCCAATCCAATAAACAAGTTTTTTTTAAAATACCAACACACATGCTTAGCCAAGAGAACGTCATCCCAACGCCAACAATACCTCGTTCGTTAAAATCCGACCAAGCGTTGGAGAAAGGAAAAAAGGAAGGAAGCTTCTAGTTTAACGTGACCGTTAATCTTGAGATTATGAGCCACGGGACCTCCGTTTTACGTGGAATCCGAACCACAGGACATGGCATTTCACTTCGAAAATCTCACATGCATTGACCGGGAATCGAACCCGGACCGCCGTGGTGAGAGGCATACAGCTAGACCGCTGAGCCACCACGCCCCCAAGCGTTGGAGAGATATTGGCAATGTTTAAATGAAAGTATGGGGTGAAGTAGCACCTACAACCTAGCACTACTACACAGTTTTAGTCCTAGAGGCTTGAAATTTAATTTGCGGGTAGAGGGAGTCAGGGCCATTCATTTATGTCAAACATTTTTTTTGTAAAGTTTCTAGTTTCCAAAATATAGGAATTTCAAAATTGGACTGTTTTCAAAAAAATAAAAAAGTTTTACTATAAAAAATAAAGGACATAAAGACCATTCGTTTCAACCATGGCGCAACGTTCTATCATGTTTGGTTTTCAAACTATCGCCTACTTTCAAAAACAAAAATTTTCATTTTTTTTGAAAAATATAATACGTGGTCCATAGAAAAGAGGACGTCAGCCAGCGTCCAACGACACCTCATTTGTCAACATTCGACCTTGGGTTCACGAGATATTGGCTTGGACTCACGCGGCGGCCATGATACTCGTTAGAACTCTCATCACTCCCCTACTGAGGATGACGCTAGAGACCGGAAAAGATGGAGTGCCATCTGCAGCAAATACCTCCTCTTATGATTGACTGACTTTCCTTTTATTGGATCTTTTTTGTGTTTTGTTATATTTTTTTCCCTTTGTTATATTTTTGTTGGTTTTTGTTATATTTGTGATATTTATCTTTTCCTATTGTCCTTCTGCTGTAGGCCTCAAAGACCCGTTTAATGCAATAAATGATGATGATGATTTAAAAGATAGAGGAAGTAGGAGACTTAGGAAGCAAAATAACCACTGATGGACGAAATGATGCAAGTTATGGGGCAGGCATGTTGTAAGAATTGTCAGAGGTAACAAAAGATAATGAGAAACTCGAACCTCATTTTTCTCAGTTTAACATTTTTCACTACTTTGGTAGGCTACCATTTGTAAGAAAACTAATAAAGACTGGTCCAGTAAATATTTTTGATGTATCAATATCATCCTAATGAACAGTAATAAGAAGGGACATCCCTTTAAATAATATACAAAATGAAATATAAATATATTTTACATTATTTTCGATTAAAACATCGTACCTTAAAAAAGTCATATTGGCAAAAGTATTTCGTTTTTGTCAATAATCCTTCTTATTATTGCAGTTATGATTCAAACAGTAATCCCTGAAAGTTTCAATTGGCTAATCCAAACAGATTTTGAGTAAAGTGTACCAAACATTTGAAAATTTAACATGGGCGAGATAGGCAGGTCTTTCTTACATTAAGCCGTTAAAACCATGTGTGTGATTGTGCTTAAGTATATACATTTATACATTAATTAATTTATTTGGAATCCGTTCTCGTGCAACTGGTACTATTTCCGCTATCTACACATCGCTCAAACAATAAGCTAAGTGATATTCAATTCCAACCTTCCATTCACTAACAATCACAGATGTCTCACTAAATAAGGTCAATAACCACTAATAATATCTTAACAAAAATCACATAACTAACAAATGGTGACAAGTTGCGCAAGTTTATAATAACTGCTGTAACTAAATAAATGCACATATTGTAAATACCATAGACATAGATTTAACGGGATAAGTGTAAAGAATCTGATGATGATCGCTTGACGATCGAAACTGGTCATCCACGTGAATTTATTTATTAATCTCGTGTAATTCCTTTTCAGGCCTACAGGGGTGCTTACGGTAAAGCTGAATAAAATAGAAATCTTTATTGCAAATTGAGACAACGTATTACAATAGATCATTTTATTTGAGGCAGAAGTCTCTCTCTCGCTCGCAGGACCTTAACGAACTCTCCTTGGTTATCATAGAACCTTCAATAATATACAGATTTCCTTAAGACATGAAAATAATGTCGTGTTTTTTGTTTTGCTTTTTTAAAATCCTAGCCACGCCAGTCTTTGTCAGCAATTGAGCTAACGCGGCTAGAAATTAATTACATTAGTGAAAAGTTCTTAAACAACGATTTTACATGTCTAAAATTATTTTAAAAGAGGTGCACGCGAAAAACGGGCGTACGACAGTAACCGTTCCAAATTCTTTTAAGGTTTAGCTCAATTGACTGCAAATAATGCAGATCTTATTATGTTGCCACGAAAACCAATTTCAGTAATCTGCCCATTGTTGAAGTACCGTAGAGTGGGGTGGGTGAAGTCGATCAGGTGGGGTGAAGTCGATCATTGTGACGTCTCGATATAATTTCAGCGCTACCACCTATTGGGTAAATGGAGAAGTAACGATTTAACTTGCTTTGGAATGTTGAAGCTCCGTGCTATTTATATGATATTATTTGTATGTTATAACCATAACACGCTAAGTGTGGTTAAGTTTTCAATCAATGTCCATTTTTAATATTTTTCAATACTTTGGTCAACAAACAGTCATCCACCGGTTTCAATCGGTAGCCTAACCCAACTTCTTCACCGACTTCATTTGATAAGTTGATGTGTTGTACTCTTGTGCTGCCCTTTAGACCTCACCTAATTTATGCCGCATGCAAGCAATAATGTATTATACCGAATGTTTACATTTGGTAGGGTGAAGTCGATCATGGTACGAATATATCAGAAGAAGCCAGGCGCTGCTGGGAAACGATATTCTAGTGTTCAGTATTTAAACAATGCTGTGCAAAGAGTAAAAAGGGGGAAAATAAGCATCAGAAAAGCCTCTGAATGATATACTATCCTAAATTATTGGGTCAAAGGTAAACACAATACTACTGGGTCAAAGGTAACACACAGAACATTTGGAGAACAACTTGCATTGACTACCACTGATGAAAATTGTTTGATTGAAGGTTTAGTTAAGTGCTCAGAGTGGGGGTTTCCTCTGAAACGTACTAATGTATGAAATATAGAGGAAAAGAAGGCTATTATTGGATACAATTTGTCAAGCCATTTGTCTCTGAATGTATTGCGTTTTTGCAAAGAAAATAATAATGAAATTGCTCTCAAAGACTTTAAAAAGAGTACGCTACCTCTTCCATAGACTATCGAAGAAATGAACATAACATTAATCGAGATTTTAGTCACAGGGAATGTTTGTTTTACGAATTATATTGTATGCTTTAGAGAATAAGCTCGCTAGGGTTAAATATTAGTAAAATGTAATGATTTTGCCATTTCTATATGTTAAATCATGATTGAAATATTTTAAAAACTAAAATGATGATCTATTTCACCCCATAAGATGTGTGAAGTCGTTTCTAGGCTGAAATAAACCTGTGATCGACTTCTCCCCACCAGGTGGGGTGAAGCCGATCACACTTCAAACAGTAATAGTTTCGTAATTTACGGAAGTTGTCATGTTGTTATGCAAGCATTAGATTGATGAAGCTTCATTACATATATATATATGCGTTTTCAAAATTGCATTACGTCATCTTCATACTGTAATATGTCAAAAAAACGTATTTTTGATCGACTTCGCCCCACTCTACGGTAGTGCTGCCCCAAATGCAAAGCCCCATTGTAATGCAATATCTTACATAATGGTGTTGGTTGCTATCTACAGTGTTGATTTAGCAATTTCGATGCATTATTTATTTATTTAATTTATTTATTAATCAAAGCACAAACTACAGCTATGCTAGCCCTTCACGCTTGTACAAATAACAAAATAACAATTTAAAATAAAATATAAGATAAAATTTAACAAATCACCAAACAAAACAAGTCCAGATCAAGAGTCAGTAGAATGTCGTCAGTGGGCAAGATGACAGTTCTAAATACAGCTTAACTTCTCCTTCGCCTGCTTCAGGAACGTCCTCTTGTTTGTGGATATGTCCAACTCGCGTTTCCTTGCAATGCTATTGTACAGGGATGATATGCGGATTTGGAAGGATCTTTGGATTATGGAATGTTTTGTGTGTGGAATGTGCAAAATATCTTTGAGCCTGGTAGAACGGGAAGGGGCTCTTAGTTTGAAAAGTGACAGCAGTTGGTCCGAACGGTAATGGCCATTTAAAATAGAATGTAGAAAGGACAGGTCAGTTACCTGTCTTGTCGTGTTGAGGAGAGGGATGTTTATGGCTGAAAGTACCTGCTGAGTGGTGAAGTGTCTCAACCTTGGCATTCTGTTCCTTACAATGGCAGCAAAGAAGGATTGATTTGTGTTTAATTTAGCTATGTTTGACGGGCAAGAAGTTGTCCAAATGGGAGAGCAGTAGTTTGCAATGGGCTGGATTATCGATAGGTAATAGAGGCGAAGGGCTGTGGGATTTGATATTTCTGAGAAGCGGTAGAGTATGCCAAGGATTTTCATGGCTTTGGATACAGAATGTTGTATGTGTTCTTTAAAGCTTAGCTGGTTGTCGAATATGACCCCGAGATCTCGCTGATGCGCAACTGCGGTAATGGGCCTGTCAAGTAAGGAATATGTTGTAGGTACTGGCGAATTGCGTAGGGTAATTGTTAAAAGGCTGCATTTATCTGGGTTTGGTTTCAACTTCCATGTGCGGCACCAGTCGGATAGAGCGTTAAGTGAGGACTGGAGGAGTGCGGCGTCGGCTGGTGTCTTAATTTCCTTACTTTACGATAAATAAATTGGTTTTATTCAGCTTTGCTCTAATAATTTGGCCACATCTGTAGGAAAACACACCTTACAATTGGGTACAATTGTGTTGACAAACTGAAAAGCATTAAATTCGAAAACAAATGGTCTTTATAAAAGTTGGACCACACGTTTTGGTGCGAGTTTGATACAAACGTTCATTAGTTGAATCCAGAAGTTTTTGCCTTCTTCATCAGCTAAACGAAAGTCACACTCTGGTTCCATTCCCATGCGGCAGACGATTTCGATACAGGACTACAAAATTTGTTCCCACGATGTCTCAATTCTGGTGGAGCTCATATATTGCTGTATGTGGTGCAAATGAAGTCTAGCATGCAACAATGTTTTTTTTTTTAATAAAGAAACTTATTTCCTGGATGGATCTCTTAGATAGTACAGGACTTGTGAAGTGTTACACTAAGTGCACGAACATTTCTCTTGTTTATAGCGTGTGGGCAGATGACCTCACTGTTACACCCGATAAAACAACAACAACAACAACAACAACAACAACAGCAACAACGATCTGAAATTATAGCTGGCTGAAGGTCCACAAGGACCAAAATTCATTTCGTTAAATAAAAGAAAAAGAATAAAATATTTAACTGTTAAATGTACGTTTTCAATAAATGAATGAGTCACCAGCAAAAGATGTTAACTGACAATTTTGCCTAGAGTGAGATATCAGTGTAAATGATGTAATGATGGCATGATTTGCAGAAGGTGTTGTCAACACAGAATGTTTGACATAGGCAATGACAATGTGAGCATTTCAGCTGTTCTTGATTGGGAATCAAGCTTGATCGTACCCTGCGCTACAGGAAACATTGTAGAGAATTGAACTGCAAGATCAGCTCAAGGAATAGCATACTGTGGAAATTGATAGGTTCAACATGGGGAGAGAACCCTCAGGTTGTACGTTTAACAGCTTTGGGACTTTGCTTCGCAGCAGAAGGGTATGGATCATCAGTGTGGGAAGCATCTGCCCATACCAAGCAAGTGAACATAGCTCTTAACGAGTCCACTCGTATTGTCACTGGATGTCTGAGACCTACTCCAGTGCAGAAGATCTACCCTCTCGCTGGCATTGCACTCCCAGCTATTCAACGCGAGGTGGCAGCTGAGAAAGAGAAACAAAAGCTTGGGACAGATCCCAGACATTCTATGTTCAACCACAAGGTGACCACTCCTCGCCTAAGATCCAGGAAGAGTTTTATTAAGAGAACAGTACCTCTTCATAACAAACCAAACGTCCGGCGTGTGTCACTCTGGAAACAAATAGTACCAGAGGGCTTTACCCCTAAAGAAGAACTGAGCAGTGGCAGTCATTTGCCTTATACCACCTGGAGGTCCTTAAACCGGAAGAGAACAGGAGTGCCAAAGTGTCGTAGCAACATTGTGAAGTGGAGTTATGCAGAAGATCCAGGATGTGACTGTGGAGAAATCCAGACTCTACAACACCTGCTCACGTGCCAAGATCTGAATGACACCTGCAGCCAGGAAGACCTTATGTTGGCCACAGAACGAGGGATAAGAGCTGCAGAGATCTGGAAAGGAAGAATTTAGCGTGTCTCTCGGACACGGAAATATAAAATATAATATATTGCTGGTTGTTATGAAATGTAGATTTAAGTTGAATAAACTGAAGAAAAGTCAAAAGCCAAACAGGTGGGCAATAGATAGACTGAAAGAGAAGGATATAGGCTAAACGAGAGATTCAAGAAGAGTATACTATAAAGGAAGGACTAATGAAAAACCCTAAACAAACTTCAATTGCAGACGAATGGGCACTTTTGAAGAATGAAATAACAAAATCCGCAGAAGAAAACATTGGTAGGAAAGAAAGAATAGGTAAACAACCGTGGATCACTCAGGATATACTAGAATTGATGGATGAAAGGCGGAAACACAAGAATGTATGAGATGAAAAGGGGAAAGCAGAATACAGACGTCTGGGAAAGGTTGAGAGATGGAAAGCTTACATAGAGTGTTTGTACAAGGGAAAGGATATTGAGAATCATGTAATGGAAAGGGAGGGGGAAATTGGTGAGGATTCAAAAGGAGATTTAATATTGAGATCAGAATTTGACAGAGCATTGGAAGACTTAAGCAGGATCAAAGCACCAGGCGTAGATGATATACCGATTGAGTTGCTACGCTGCATAGGAGATGAAGGTCTGATCAGGTTATTTCACTTGGTGTGTAGGATTTATGAGACATGTGAGGTACCCTCTGATTCCAAGAAGAATGTTATCATCCCTATACCGAAGAAAGTAGGAGTTGACAGATGTGAAGATTGCCGTAGTACAATCAGCTTGATTACTCATGCTTCAAAGATCCTGTCAAGAAGAGGATAGAAAGCCAGATAGAAACGGAGTTGGGTGAAGACCAGTTTGGTTTCAGGAGAAATGTAGGAACAAGGGAAGCTGTACTAAGCCTTAGGCTGATTTTGGAAAGTAGAATAAGGAAACATAAGAGAACGTTCATGGCATTTGTAGACTTAGAAAAGGCTTTTGTTAACGTTGATTGAACTAAATTGTTTGACATTTTGAAAAAGTACAGAGATAGGAGAGTGATCTACAATCTATACAGAAACCAGACAGCAGTCATTCGAGCTGAAGGACATCAGAGAAGCTGGTATTCAGAAAGGTGTAAGGCAAGGTTGCAACTTATCACCCATAATTTTCAATCTTTACATTGAAAAAACAATGAACGAAATTGTAGAAAAATTTAAACAGGGAGTAAAGATTCAAGGAGAAATAATTTCAACTCTGAGAATTGCCGATGACATAGTCATCTTGACCGAAACGCCTGAGGATTTGAATGAGTTTTTGAATGGTATGGACTCCGTCTTGAGGAAAGAATTCATGATGAAAATTAATAAATATAAAACAAAAATATTGGAATGCAGCCGAAATAAATCAGAAACCTCTATGGACATCAAACTGGCAGGTGAAAAACTAAAGGAAGTAGGAGACTTCTGTTACTTAGGAAGCAAAATAACCAGTGATGGACGAAGCAAAGAGGATATAAAAAGTAGGTTAGCTCAGGCAAGGAAAGCATTTCTACAGAAAAGGAATCTGTTGACATCGAATATAGATTTAGGTGTTAGGAATTCATTTTTGAAGGCCTTTGTCTGGAGCGTGGCACTCTACGGAAGTGAAACCTGGACTATTGGTGCAGCAGAAAAGAGGGGAATTGAAGCGTTTGAAATGTGGTGTTACAGGATAATGATGATCAGATGGGTAGATAAGGTTACAAACGAAGAGGTATTAAGACTAGTGGGAGAGGAGAGATGTTTCTGGCGACTGCTAATTAAGAGAAGATATAGGTTGGTAGGACATATACTAAGACACCCAGGAATAGCAAGCTTAGTTATGGAAGGAAGGGTCGAGGACAAGAACTGTAGGGGTAGACCAAGGTTAGAATATGTTAAACAGATTGCCTCGGACGTTGGGTTTGGTAGCTATGTAGAGATGAAACGATTAGCTCAGGACAGGGAGGCATGGAGTGCTGCATCAAACCAGTCAAAAGACTGAAGACTCAAACAACAACAATATTTAGCAGTTACAGTTTTTGACTCCTTAAATTGTTAATGTTAATAACATTGTTATAGTTTTATTCTAACAATTTTGTAAACCGAAGCCGAACATACAGCACACATTCACATCATTAGCGTGCACAAACTACCAACACAGATATCAAGTGGTTACCATGGCAACAGGTGTTCGTTATCTAGTCCTATTCATTTTACTTACGTCTCGCGAGCACAAATTCTTGAGCAATTTTCGTGCACATTCGGAATGTTTCGGCATCGCTCGTGATTCCTACAGCAGCAAAGAGCGAAAGACACGATGCAGTCCACATACAAGTTTTGTACTAACTTGCGCATTGAAAGAGGCAGGTCTGGAATTTGGGCCAGTACTGCATATGACAAAAATTGCGAAGGTTCCACGCTGAACATAGCTTGTATTTCTGCGATATGAAAGAAGAAAACTTTAACTCGAGGCCCTTAGGTAACTGAGCAGCTCGATACCACTGGTCTACGAAATTGCGAGGTTATTGTCGAATGATTTCAATTACGTTAGATCTTAAATACCGAGAAGAGATAGGTTGGTAGGAATCATACTACGACACCGAGGAATATCAAGCTTAGTTATGGAAGGAAGGGTCGAGGACAAGAACTGTAGGGGTAGACCAAGGTTAGAGTATGTTAAACAGATTGCCTCGGATGTAGGGTGTGGTAGCTATGTGGAGATGAAACGATTAGCTCAGGACTGGGAGGCATGGAGATCTGCATCAAACCAGTCAAATGACTGAAGACTCAAACAACAATAACTTAAATACCGATTGGAATGCATTCATTCTGCGCCTGGTATATTTTAAACTTTACTTAAAGCACCAACAAGCACCAACAAGGATGAGTTGGAAATGAGACTGGAGAATTGGAGAAATGCTTTGGAAGACAGAGGGATGAAAATCAATAGGAAGGAAACGGAGTACATGTGCCTAGGAGGACAAGGAGAAGAAACAATCCAGCTGGATGGCCAAGACTTGAAGAAAGTCGATAACTTTAACTACTTAGGATCAGTAGTGTCCTGTAATGGCAATTCAGACATGGCAATAGCCCGTAGAGTGCAGGTAGGATGGATGAACTGGAAAAGGGCATCAGGTGTATTGTGTCATAGAAGAATAAATCTGAAGACTAAGGGAATGGTGTATAAATCAGTAGTGAGATATGCAATGATTTATGGAGCAGAGACATGGGCACCGACTAAGGCACATTGTAAGGCAATGGATGTGGCTGAAATGAAAATGTAAAGAATGATTTGTGGCGTCAACAGAAAGGATAGAATCAGAAATGAGAGACTAAGAAGCAGTGTTAAAGCGACGGAGGTATCAAAGAAGGTTCAAGAGAGAAGACTATAGTGGTATGGACATGTCATGAGAAGGGACGACACTTACGTTGGCAAGAGAATGACAGAAATGGTAGTGGAAGGGGACAGAGGAAGGGGAAGACCACGAAGACGATGGAGGGACTGCATATGCGAAGACTTGAGAGAGAAACATCTAAGGGAAGAGGACGTATGGGACCGACGAAAATGGAGAAGACTTGCCAGGAACGTCGACCCCACTTGAGTGGGAAAAGACGATGGAAAAGAAGAAGAAGAATACGACTTAAAGCAAGTTTCAGGATAATTTTGCTTTAATAATGCGAATCATTAGCAAATTTTAAACTCAATCAGCAACCCTCCTCCATATTTGATTCCTGGGGGCCCAAATATGTTACAGAAAGTTCAGTAGAGACATCTGTATATTGCTATTAGAACATCTTAGTAATTATTATTGGAAGTTCGTACGCTTATCGGTTGCGGGATAGTGCGAACTCGTGGTGTTGGGTTAAAAAGTCCCTAAAGTTAACAAAAGTCCTACAAACATGTGCTTATTTTTCTTCTAGCGTCTCCAAGTGACATAATTAAAAAAAATCAGTGGTGCTAATATAAAATATTAATGTCAACAAAATCACTAAAAAGGTTACTAAATTGAAATTTCTTCGGAAGTATTATTTTAAGGGCGCGAGTGATCTCGGATCATATGGTTACCGAGACAAAAGGGTCATTACCGTATATCAAATGTTGCCTCATAATAATAATAATAGTAATGATCCCTATATCGTGCCCGTCAGAGGAGTTGCCAGGATAGCCAACAACCGAAATGACTTCCCTAACATCTCATCCGCCGGACCTAACTGCCGAGAGGATCAGGTGAACTTCCATACAGGCCAAAGCGGCACGAGAATCCATCGTCCACAGGGATCGTGGTACATGGTGACTAAAGGTCATAGACTGCCTAAGGAAAGGTTCACTTTACAAGCTAGACTGAGGAAAGAAACATCCAGACTTATGTAAAACATCGTGAAAATTTATTGTAAAATTCACAAACCCCTATCCTAGTTCGGAGGGTTTCTATCGGCTAATCCGCAAGCTAATAGATAATCAAAAACAAGAAGTTCCGCAACGAACTAAAGAGCCTACTTTTCTTAAAATTTAAGATCTATGCCAATGATTAATCTATATGGATCTATCTAGAATAATGACGAAATTAAGTTGGTAATATCGAAATTTCTAATTAGTTCGAAATACTGTATACCTGGCATACTGTAGCCTAATAGAGAACTACAGTTGGCAGCCCTGGTGACTGAATATATTCTTAGTTCCATCTCTTAAGGTACAGAATACAAAATTTGGTTGAAGTCCGATGGATAGCATGGACGTTACATGCAGTTAAACATTGGATCTAACAGCGCGCGTAAAATCATGTTGGCAACAATGACATACATGTATTGGTCAGAAATAATCTGAAATAATATGATCTATTGTTGTGTCAATTTTGAATAAAATCCATTAGTTAGTATAGAAGTTACATGCATTTTAAAATTGGACCGATCAGCAGGCTTAGAATCATGTTGGCAGCACTGGCGTAGGCCTATATTAGTTACTCCAAATTAATCTAGAATGCCAGGTACTATACGTGTGCAAAGTTTAAGCTATTGGCTTGCATACTTTCTGATACATTGATATTAGGGTAACAAAAATAGAGACAGTATTTACTAACAGTTGGCAGCCCTGGTTACTCTTAAGAATCGGCATATACATATCTGTTATGGTACACATAGCACACACGAAATTTGGTTGAAATTCAAATGATAGTATAGAAATTACATGTATTTAAAGTTGGACCTCTCAGCAGGCTTAGAATCATGTTGGTAGCACTGACGTATATAAGTTTCTCCAAATTAATATAGAATGTCAGGTACTATACGTGTGCATAGTTTAAAGCTGCCGGCTGGCATACTTTCTGATATATTGGTATTTGGATCAAATAAATTGAGAGCATTTATTAACAGTTGGCAGCCCTGGTGGATCTTAATAATACGTTCAGTCATGTCTGTTTATGTACACATAGCACATACGAAATTTGGTTGAAATGCAATTGAAAGTGTAGAAGTTATATGCATTTAAAATTTGGACCGATCAGAAGGCGTATATTCATTTTGGCAACACTGCGATGTATGGCCTCCTAGAAATTAAACTGCAATATTATTATCTATACGTGTGCTAATTTTGAAATAGCTCCTATTCATACCTTCCAAGATATCCAACATGGAGCTCAAATTTCAATTGCGATTTTTCAGCAGTTGGTAGCACTGACATCATTTTCAAATATGGGCGTGAGATATTCAGGTATAGATCTTTACTCCTACCAAATTTTGTTTCGATTGCTACAGCCGTTTAGGAGTTGATAGGGGGGGGGGGGGACACACACACACACAGCCAGCCAGACAGACAGAAGGACAGACAGACAGACAGACACTTATTTGCCCGATCTCATAAGTCTACTTTTTCCTCATTTTTGCAAAATGTGAAAAGTAGGCTAATAAAGAGCAGGTCCCTACCTGAGAAGTTACAGTAAACCCTCGCGAAAGATCTATCTCACAATAATAAAAGCAACAACAGCAACACTAGGAAAATGGTACGGCGCAAAACCCTACATCAAGTTACAAGATCAAACTAATATCGGAATTTACATTTAACAGGGTAGCAAAACAAATCTAAGTTAGGATGATACCATTTTCTCATTTACATTTAATATTAATTCATCTAGCTAAGTCCTGCCAATTAGTTACAAAATTTACGGCGGTGACGTCCGTAATATCAAACAATTACAATCAAAGCTATGTGACAAGCCATAAAAAAAAATCTAAGACTCTCTTACAAACTGGGTGCTAATCAGCGCACAAAAGGTGACATAAAGGATTTGTACACTTTTACATCAATAAATCAATAAATACAAGACCACAGTTTTATTCAAAGCCTACCTACACCTTGGTTTACTGTTTGTAAGCCATAGTCATTTAACGAGTGTAATTACGGTGACGACTGCGTAGTGAAGACTACGTCTAACATCGTATGGCCTGCGCTCCACCAGCAACGAACTAAAGGTTCGAGCAAGCCTCTGTCGCTACAAAAAGTGTCAGCTGTCCTAAAGTCATTTCCTCCAGGAAATACTTTCATTGGCACGGCTATGTCAGCAGGTTCCAAATGCAAATGAACAAGGTTAAATAGAAAGGATTCGTTAGTTATATTTTGTTTATCAAAATTATGCGTTTTATTATTAAGATGTCGGTTTAAATTATCGTTGGTTTATGGCGAATAACAGCTGACTAGCTTGGCACGGAACGTCTCCTGCGAGATCATCTCTGCCATAGAGCCTCGACTCAAAAGTCGGAATACAATCAACGAGCAATAACAACTCGGATACACAATAACACAAGTTACCAGCGGTGCACAGCTCGCGTTCAATAACTCTGGGACGGGCCTGGACACATCAGTTACCCTCCCTAAATATCTGGTCTACGGGAACAGTCCCGGACATGGTACACAAAATACCTTCACACATGAAAAACCCTCATCACATAAAATAAACATAAAATAAGAATCCTGACATAACACTGTACTCGTCGAAACAACGGTACACGCAAAAGGCGTTTAACTATCAAATGACAATCTAAAGAACATGTGAGCAGATACAGAAATGGACTCTGGGTTCCATGAGCTATCAATGCAATGAAAAATAAATTAATGCTACAAGCATTCTGTCCTGTGTTAACATAAGTCTGTCTCACTTGGAAGCAAGCGCTCTCATTCGTGCGCTGGGAAATATTCACAAACCTGTCTGAGTCACAGGAAGTTGCAGGCTCCCTGCACTATTAGACACAACACGTTGACTGGGCCGGCAATTCAGGCAAGAAAATAACTATGAAACTGGCCTCATAATAATACTTTTACCATAGGTTATAAACATCAAAGAATGTGTGCATTAAGAGCACGCTATCAAGCTGAATACAAACATATAACTCTGTCTTTCATAGCAAAGACGTTTAAAAGATAGCAATGTCACTCATTGCTGGAGCTCTTTGCTCTCAAAGATAAAATACTTCATTAGTTTCTTGTATCAAACATTCAAATAAACACGTGTCATCACACTTGCCACAAACAAAATAATATTATGGCGCAAAGTTCACTCTGCTGGATTTGCTTAATGATACGTTGGGAACTGGGTTCGATGCTAGGCTACAACGAAACATCCCTTTTACTTGCAAGGTCTACACTTGACCTGGATGGCTTCTGAGCACATCATGAATGAAATATAAATGCAGTTACAAAACTGGTAATTACAGTCGATTACCTAAATGATACGACTTCTCTAATGAAGTCAGGGGCGTAACATTGACTGTCTGCTATGAGTGCAGTTAAAGAATTATGATCAAGGCATCAGTTTGCCGTAACAGGAGTCTGCTAAGACTCGAAAATCACCCCAGATAGGGTTAAACAAAGTAGCCTGGGAATGACTACGGTCACGTTTAGCAATAAACAGGAATTGGCGTCCTATGACGTCCATCAGGTTGCACCAGGGCTGAACAAAATATCAAACCCAAGGGGGGCTCACAATCACTGTGGATAAATAACATCTAATTATACTAATTACATTCCCTACCTATGAAATGGCTGTCACTAAGTTCGGCTGATTTACAATCTACACTAATCTAAATATACCACCAATGACTAGAACAAAGAAGGGCTGTACAAACTCACGATCTGAAGAAGCCAACACTTAGCTCTCTGTCCAATGACAAGGGTTGAACAAAAGCACCTCTGGCTTTCAGGATTGGCATCGTCCGTATCAGAACTTCCATCTTGGCTCTCCTAAAGACCAGGGTTCGGTCTGTCCCTGTAGTCGACATCGTGAATGGGTTGGACATGCCTAGGAAAGGCATCCTCGACTCCTTCCTTCTCGTTCGACGTTCTAGAAGTTCCACATCATGCTCGTTCCATCCGAGACGTCTCCCTCATACCATAACGGTACTTAGCCCATTATCTCCGGCTCGAACATGGAGTTATAAGTGTCGAACACGTGGTCGGTAATGTTAGACATCATGTATTCCATTAGTACTTGAAAATTGTGGTGTGCTTTGTAGCTATCACAGGCGTTACACATATAATTAGCAACACAGCCTCTACACTTTGCAGATATCATTAATAAATGGCCATGCACTGATCTGCTGGTTCACACGTGCACAGATTCTACTTTTGCAATCACGTGGCATCCGGGAAATTGGCGTCGATTTCTGGCGGATAAATCCACCGTAGCAATTTATATACGAAGTGATTTTAATATCACACTCGTTCAATGTAACTTTATCACAGTTATTGGTATATTTAACACTAGGCTTCAGCCCTCCACAAATCACGTGGGTACAAAATGTGGTGCTACAGAATCGTAGAAAATTCACAATATTTTTAAATACGTTCACAATGCAATTTGTGCTGATCACTACACTTTACAAATCGTGATGCACAGTATGATGGTGCTCGATGACACTTGATAAATATTTCTTCGCTAAAAAGCGGACTGTTTCCACGTCTTACATGACGGATATTTCAACACGCCTCAACAGGGCGGATTCTCCTGACGTAGTGCACGGAACTGCGTTCCTCGTGGAATCAAGTCGTCAAACTAAGTCGTTGAGTGACTATTTACATCCCTTCTTGCGTATCTGCAATGATATTACCGTACCTTAAAGTGAAAAAACATTCTTCAAAATGTTTCAATAATACTGAATGACGAAATGGAAAATTCTGAGTCTCGTAGAAAGGTAAAGTTGATTAATAAGACCTCAGATAAATAATTAAGCCGACTTCACCAAGGTCAAAAGAGCTGATGATGATAATGATGATAATTGTTGTTTTAAGGGGCCTAACATCTAGGTTATCGGCCCCTAGGTCAAACGAGCGATCCTCCGCTACTCCAAAGAGAATAGAATAAGCTCTCAGCTTCTGGTTGCTTTCTGGGTGTGTTCAAAGGTAATACATCCCATCATAAATGTATTGTCATGAAAAATATCACATGGACCTTAGCTCAGCGGGTTCATCTGCCTCTCCGTCGTTTCAAATAAAATGTCGGGAAGACATTTTTATTTGACTCAAAGTTCATTCATGAGTGATATTTTTTTAGAATAGCTGCGTTGAAGGTTCCAATGCACTCTCCTGTTTGAATGTCTTCAATCACGTAACATATCGCCTTCTGTTTTACTTCAGGAGTCAGCTTCGCATCAAGTGCTCTAATTAATGCAGCTCCGGCATTTTTCACTCCAAAGGGTAGTTTTCGAAAGACATAGGTGGTCTGATCGAACAGAAACCCTGTATACTTCTGAGTATGCTTAGACAATCTTATATGGTAGTAGGATTGTACTAAGTCCAATGACGAAAATACCTTCTTCCCCTTAAATTTTGTGAGGATGTCCCTAATCTTGGGCGGTCGGTCATGCTCAGGAACTAGGCGTTCGTTTAAGGCCCAGGCATCGAGACAAAGTCTCAGGCTTCCATCCACCTTAACCACAGGTGTTATAGGATTCAAGAAAGTAGTTGGTGACTTCTTAATTGTACCTGCTGCTTCCATTTCATGGATCTTCTTAGCAGCTTCCTCTCGGTGTTTCTCTGCGATAGGATAAATCTTCTTCTGGAACGGGGAATAATCCAATAGTATAAGATCGTACTCGTAGTCCAATATCTCACCAGGTGTGGTGTCGAATATATCCTCGTATTCGCTTAATATGGCATCTAGTTTCCCTCGTACGGGTGCTGATAATCGTTCTGCCTCTCCATCGGCATCTCGTGTCTCCTCAATTTCCTTGCCATTTAAATTCTCAACAACGTAGACTTCGGATTCAAATTCCGGTTCTTCCTCTACTAAATTCATTTGGATGGGTTCGTTCGGCTTAAACTCCACCGTATTACGTCCCATATCAATGATTCCATCGTACTTCCGAATGAAGTCTGCACCCAATATGGCATCATGATGCAAGCCTTTCATCACTAGAAATTCATGCAAATACACGTGGCTAGAAATTTTTAAAGTGCATAAATTCTGAACTTTGCACTTTACGACACGGTCAGTTATAACTCCCCTGACTCTTACTGCAGAAACTGGCAGCTCTGTCACCTCAGAGTTTGCTTTCAGTCTGGCATGGCAATCGGCGGAAATGACACTTATCATTGCCCCTGTATCGATGAGAATGACTACGTCACATCCATTCAGGGTAGCTACAATCTTCGGTAGATGCGTCAATTCGTAGTTGTGGTTCGTCGTTCGTCGTTCGTCTAATAGATCTTCCTGAATCGGCTCCCAGAGTAAGATAGTGTCAGTTACTCTGTGCTCAATCGGGTAAGAATCTACTGAGTTTTTGGCGTTTTTTTCTTTTCTTGGCGGGAAGTACCGGGCTGGTTTTGCCTCGTTTCTTCCGCCGGAATATTACGTGTTTCCCGCGAAGTCGGGTTCTGATCTCCCTCTTCTTGGTTTTCTTGAAGTCCTCGGAGTTGCTGAAGGTATTCACGACTCTCCTGTGCTCTTCCTCTCCAGTCTCGATCGACCTGGTATCTGGGGTCCCGATCTCGACTGTATCCTCTGCTGTAGCGGTAATCTCTACGGACACCTCCCTGCTGTGGGTTCCGGTTGTTATTCCCTCGGCGGTCGTCATCGTAGCGACGGTTGTCGTTCGTTCCTCGATCAAAGCGTCGGTTCCAATAACTACGACGGTCATCTCTCCGGTCTCTAGCGTACGGAGTGTTATTCCAATTTCTCCGACCACGATCGTATTCATCACGCTGGTCAAGACTCTCTTGAGTCTGTGTTTGCTGTGGCGTCTGGCACATTTTGTCCACAGTCGTCAAGTTGATGTGTCGCTCATCACGCCTGTCAGCCTTCTGTTGACGGTGTGTTGGAAACTGTTCAGTATTGGCGTCCAATCGCCGTAAGATCTGATCGCACTGCTGAAATGTAGATGCTCCTGCAGCGATCAATACTAGTTGCACGTCTGCAGGGTATTGCCAGACGATGGTATTTACAAGGTCTTGCTCTGACAGTGGGGGTTGTAAACAACGAAGTTTCGCAAGCTGGGTTGCTAAGTAGTTCGCATAGCACGTAGGAGTGTTCGAGCTGTATCGGCGAGTGTACATCTCAGCTCTGATACTCTGCTGGATGTCGCTCGACCAGTAAGTTCCCAGTAAGGCTTCTCTGAAGTCTTGAAAGCCTACGAATGAGTAGCGGAAGGCCCTGAACCAAGTGCCAGCTTGTCCCTCAAGCAAATGCTCAATGACTCGGAGCTCTCTCTCCGGAGTTACCATTGTGTCCCTTAAGTAGCTCTCCACATTCGCTAAGAATTCTACAGGAGTGATGCCACTTCCAGTGCCTGAGAATCGAGCTGGTTGCTCTTCCCGCGAACGGATGATTGTCACGTTCCCCTGCGTGTGCGCGGGTCTGAATGAACTCGGCATATAATTATGCGTTGGCGTACTTGTGTCCTGACTTTGTTGATTATGTGCGGGTTGGAAAGGATTCGCGTTATAATTTAACGCTTGACTCTGCGCTGAACCGGTAACTTGGAACGGTTGTGGTTCCATGGGTGCGCTAGGTTGAAAGAGTGTAGGCATTATCCCTGCGGATTGCGGTCCTGGCGTTGCCTGAGATTCTCCCATCTGTGGAGGTAAATGTATCTCCCTTGGTTGAGTCTCAAGTCGGTCGAGACGTCTCTCGATAATTTCGAGCCCTGGGATAGTCTTAGCTGCGACCTTGTTTCCCAAATCGTTGAGCTGCAACTCAATTCTTTCGACTTTACCTTTGAGGTTGGTGTCGACTTCACGAATAGCTGTCCTCAAGTTGTAACTGACGTCTAACCTCTCGGTTATTGCGACTTACTCAAATCTTTTCTGCAGTGAGTCGATTTCCCCCCTCGACTTTGGACATGTTGTCCTTGATCCAACCTACGTCATCCTTGACCTCGGCTACCTTCTCCTCCATAATAATTTTATGCTCATTAAGGTCACCCGTCAACAGCATTACATCGTTCTTATTTTCTTCTCGATGAATGTCTACTGTCTCTCGTAGCCCTGTTACGGTCTCGGTTAATTCCGTAATATTCTTTCGGTTCGTATTCAACTCGTCCTTGAACTGGATCATACCATCGACGATCGTCTTGACATTGTTGTTGACGGCGTTCGCTGCACCTCTCATCAGTACGAGTCCTATGTTTATGGTAGCCATGTCCTTCTTGACGTTGTCCATGAATCCCTCGACGTGAGTTAATCGAGTTCCAAATTCCTCTCGAGTATGGTCTAAGTCAGCCCTCATATCAACCTGAACTCTATTAATCGTAGTTTGAATTTGAGCGGTGTACTCCTCCAAACGGGCTTGCACGTCCTTCCTAGCTCTATTCATTTGGTCAGTTAAATTATCAATACGCTGGTTAGCCTCCTGATGGTGTCGTATTACGTCAACCCTAACAGCTGCTAAACCTGCCGTCAGATCATTTCTGGCCTCTATTCTATGAGGATCTATGTCGGCCCTGACCTGCGATATATCAGCCCTAACATTATTAATTGACTGTGTGTTAACCTCAAGATCCTGTCTAACATTATGAATTACATTCCTTACTTGGTCCACATGACCACTTACAGTGTTAACAGCTTGGGTATTCTCATCCAAGTCACCCCGGACTTCTCCTAAATCCCCCCTTACAGTACCTACTTCCTGCCTGACTTCACCTAAGTCAGCAGTAATCTGCTGGAGATTGGCATTGAACCTGCCAACATCTCCCTAAATACACGACGAATTGTTTCCTCATCCTTGACAAGAAATTATTGAGAAAGAGAGGGAGCAATCTCTTATGGAACTTACAGCTATGATTAGTTACTTGGTGGTATAAAGCTTAAATAAACATCACGAGTACAGCTGGAGTATGCAAACTAAGTGCTTCTACATTTACAAAGACAACAGCGAGCAAAGCAAAGTATTACATTTACTCAGGATGAGGCATCATCAAAGAAAATCCTATCCATCATTTATCTAACACAAAAGCCTCACCCCCATGGACTTGTATCAAACATGAACGCCATGTGGTTAATTGATCTGCAATACGACTTTCTAAGTTCGTCCCAGTCCGGTCAATTTACCATTGATCAACATTAAGATCCTCTTAAATAACCTGGAACTGACGGTCACCACGTTAACGTCGGACCCACGTTTGGCGCCATTTAAAGAATAGTATATATTATGTGCCCGTCAGAGGAGTTGCCAGGATAGCCAACAACCGAAATGACTTCCCTAACATCTCATCCGCCGGACCTAACTGCAGAGAGGATCAGGTGATCTTCCATGCAGGCCAAAGCGGCACGAGATTCCATCGTCCACAGGGATCGTGGTACATGGTGACCAAAGGTCATAGACTGCCTAAGGAAAGGTTCACCTTACAAGCTAAACTGAGGAAAGAATCATCCAGACTTATGTAAAACATCGTGAAAATTTATTGTAAAATTCACAAACCCCTATCCTAGTTCGGAGGGTTTCTATCGGCTAATCCGCAAGCTAATAGATAATCAAAAATAAAGAGCAGGTCCCTACCTGAGAGGTTACAGTAAACCCTCGCGAAAGATCTATCTCACAATAATAAAAGCAACAACAGCAACACTAGGAGAATGGTACGGCGCAAAACCCTACATCAAGTTACAAGATCAAGCTAATATCGGAATTTACATTTAACAGGGTAGCAAAACAAATCTAAGTTAGAATGATACCATTTTCTCATTTACATTTAATATTAATTCATCTAGCTAAGTCCTGCCAATTAGTTTCAAAATTTACGGCGGTGACGTCCGTAATATCAAACAATTACAATCAAAGCTATGTGACAAGCCATAAAAAAATATCTAAGACACTCTTACAAACTGGTTGCTAATCAGCGCACAAAAGTTGACATAGAGGATTTGTACACTTTTACATCAATAAATCAATAAATACAAGACCACAGTTTTATTCAAAGCCTACCTACACCTTGGTTTACTGTTTGTAAGCCATAGTCATTTAACGTGTGTAATTACGGTGACGACTGCGTAGTGAAGACTACGTCTAACATCGTATGGCCTGCGCTCCACCAGCTACGAACTAAAGGTTCGAGCAAGCCTCTGTCGCTACAAAAAGTGTCAGCTGTCCTAAAGTCATTTCCTCCAGGAAATACTTTCATTGGCACGGCTATGTCAGCAGGTTCCAAATGCAAATGAACAAAGTTAAATAGAAAGGATTCGTTAGTTATATTTTGTTTATCAAAATTATGCGTTTTATTATTAAGATGTCGGTTTAAATTATAGTTGGTTTATGGCGAATAACAGCTGACTAGCTTGGCACGGAGCGTCTCCTGCGAGATCATCTCTGCCATAGAGCCTCGACTCAAAAGTCGGAATACAATCAACGAGCAATAACAACTCGGACACACAAGTTACCAGCGGTGCACAGCTCGCGTTCAATAACTCTGGGACGGGCCTGGACACATCAGTTACCCTCCTTAAATATCTGGTCTACGGGGACAGTCCCGGACATGGTACACAAAACACCTTCACACATGAAAAACCCTCATCACGGGGCTAGCCTCCAACATAAAATAAGAATCCTGACATAACTGTACTCGTCGAAACAACGGTACACGCAAAAGGCGTTTAACTAACAAATGACAATCTAAAGAACATGTGAGCAGATACAGAAATGGACTCTGGGTTCCATGAGCTATCAATGCAATGAAAAATAAATGAATGCTACAAGCATTCTGTCCTGTGTTAACATAAGTCTGTCTCACTTGGAAGCAAGCGCTCTCACTCGTGCGCTGGGAAATACTCACAAAACTGTCTGAGTCACAGCAAGTTGCAGGCTCCCTGCACTATTAGACACAACACGTTGACTGGGCCGGCAATTCAGGCAAGAAAATAACTATGAAACTGGCCTCATAATAATACCTTATCATAGGTTATAAACATCAAAGAATGTGTGCATTAAGAGCACGCTATAAAGTTGAATACAAACATATAACTCTGTCTTTCATAGCAAAGACGTTTAAAAGATAGCAATGTCACTCATTGCTGGAGCTCTTTGCTCTCAAAGATAAAATACTTCATTAGTTTCTTGTACCAAACATTCAAATAATCACGTGTCATCACACTTGACACAAACAAAATAAAATAATGGCGCAAACTCCACTCTGCTGGATTTGCTTAATGATACGTTGGGAACTGGGTTCGATGCTAGGCTACAACGAAACATCCCTTTTACTTGCAAGGTCTACACTTGACCTGGATGGCTTCTGAGCACATCATGAATGAAATATAAATGCAGTTACAAAACTGGTAATTATAGTCGATTACCTAAATGATACGACTTCTCTAATGAAGTCAGGGGCGTAACATTGACTGTCTGCTATGAGTGCAGTTAAAGAATTATGATCAAGGCATCAGTTTGCCGTAACAGGAGTCTGCTAAGACTCGAAAATCACCCCAGATAGGGTTAAACAAAGTAGCCTTGGAATGACTACGGTCACGTTTAGCAATAAACAGGAATTGGCGTCCTATGACGTCCATCAGGTTGCACCAGGGTTGAACAAAATATCAAACCCAAGGGTGGCTCACAATCACTGTGGATAAATAACATCTAATTATACTAATTACATTCCCTACCTATGAAATGGCTGTCACTAAGTTCGGCTGATTTACAATCTACACTAATCTAAATATACCACCAATGACTAGAACAAAGAAGGGTTGTACAAACTCACGATCTGAAGAAGCCCACACTTAGCTTTCTGTCCAATGACAAGGGTTGAACAAAAGCACCTCTGGCTTTCAGGATTGGCATCGTCCGTATCAGAACTTCCATCTTGGCTCTCCTAATGACCAGGGTTCGGTCTGTCCCTGTAGTCGACATCGTGAATGGGTTGGACATGCCTAGGAAAGGCATCCTCGACTCCTTCCTTCTCGTTCGACGTTCTAGAAGTTCCACATCATGCTCGTTCCATCCGAGACGTCTCCCTCATACCATAACGGTAATTAGCCCATTATCTCCGGCTCGAACATGGTGTGATAAGTGTCGAACACGTGGTCGGTAATGTTAGACATCATGTATTCCATTAGTACTTGAAAATTGTGGTGTGCTTTGTAGCTATCACAGGCGTTACACATATATTTAGCAACACAGCCTCTACACTTTGCAGATATCATTAATAAATGGCCATGCACTGATCTGCTGGTTCACACGTGCACAGATTCTACTTTTGCAATCACGTGGCATCCGTGAAATTGGCGTCGATTTCTGGCGGATAAATCCACCGTAGCAATTTATATACGAAGTGGTTTTAATATCACACTCGTTCAATGTAACTTTATCACAGTTATTGGTATATTTGACACTAGGCATCAGCCCTCCACAAATCACGTGGGTACAAAATGTGGTGCTACAGAATCGTAGAAAATTCACAATATTTTTTAAATACGTTCACAATGCAATTTGTGCTGATCACTACAACTTACAAATCGTGATGCACAGTACGATGGTGCTCGATGACACTTGATAAATATTTTTTCGCTAAAAAGCGGACTGTTTCCACGTCTTACCTGACGGATATTTCAACACGCATCAACAGGGCAGATTCTCCTGACGTAGTGCACGGAACTGCGTTCCTCGTGGAATCAAGTCGTCAAACTAAGTCGTTGAGCGACTATTTACATCCCTTCTTGCGTATCTGCAATGATATTACCGTACCTTAAAGTGAAAAAACATTCTCCAAAATGTTTCAATAATACTGAATGACGAAATGGAATATTCTGAGTCTCGTAGAAAGGTAAAGTTGATTAATAAGACCTCAGATAAATAATTAGCCGACTTCACCAAAGTCAAAAGAGCGATCCTCCGCTACTCCAAAGAGAATAGAATAAGCTCTCAGCTTCTGGTTGCTTTCTGGGTGTGTTCAAAGGTAATACATCCCATCATAAATGTGTTGTCATGAAGAATATCACATGAACCTTAGCTCAGCGGGTTCATCTGCCTCTCCGTCGTTTCAAATAAAATGTAGGGAAGACATTTTTATTTGACTCAAAGTTCAATCATGAGTGATATTTTTTTAGATTAGCTGCGTTGAAGGTTCCAATGCACTCTCCTGTTCGAATGTCTTCAATCACGTACTATATCGCCTTCTGTTTTACTTCAGGAGTCAGCTTCGCATCAAGTGCTCTAATTAATGCAGCTCCGGCATTTTTCACTCCAAAGGGTAGTTTTCGAATGACATAGGTGGTCTGATCGAACAGAAACCCTGTATACGTCTGAGTATGCTTAGACAATCTTATGTGGTAGTAGGATTGTACTAAGTCCAATGACGAAAATACCTTCTTCCCCTTAAATTTTGTGAGGATGTCCCTAATGTTGGGCGGTCGGTAATGCTCAGGAGCTAGGCGTTCGTTTAAGGCCCTGGCTTCGAGACAAAGTCTCAGGCTTCCATCCACCTTAACCACAGGTGTTATAGGATTCAAGAAAGTAGTTGGTGACTTCTTAATTGTACGTGCTCCTTCCATTTCATGGATCTTCTTAGCAGCTTCCTCTCGGTGTTTCTCTGCGATAGGATAAATCTTCTTCTGGAACGGGGAATAATCCAATAGTATAAGATCGTACTCGTAGTCCAATATCTCACCAGGTGTGGTGTCGAATATATCCTCGTATTCGCTTAATATGGCATCTAGTTTCTCTCGTACGGGTGCTGCTAATCGTTCTGCATCTCCGTCGGCATCTGGTGTCTCCTCAATTTCCGTGCCATTTAAATTCTCAACAACGTTGACTTCGGATTCAAATTCCGGTTCTTCCTCTACTAAATTCATTTGGATGGGTTCGTTCGGCTTAAACTCCACCGTATTACGTCCCATATCAATGATTCCATCGTACTTCCGAAAGAAGTCTGCACCCAATATGGCATCATGATACAAGCCTTTCATCACTAGAAATTCGTGCAAATACACGTGGCTCGAAATTTTTAAAGTGCATAAAATCTGAACTTTGAACGTTAGGACACGGTCAGGTATAATTCCTCTGACTCTTACTGCAGAAACTGGCATCTCTGTCACCTCAGAGTTTGCTTTAAGTCTGGCATGGTAATCGGCGGAAATGACACTTATCATTGCCCCTGTATCGATGAGAATGACTACGTCACATCCATCCAGGGTAGCTACAATCTTCGGCAGAGGCGTCAATTCGTAGTTGTGGTTCGTCGTTCGTCGTTCGTCTAATAGATCTTCCTGAATCGGCTCCCAGAGTAAGATAGTGGCAGTTACTCTGTGTTCAATCGGGTAAGAATCTACTGAGTTTTTGGCCTTTTTTTCTTCTCTTGGCGGGAAGTACCGGGCTGGTTTTGCCTCGTTTCTTCCGCCGGAATATTACGTGTTTCCCGCGAAGTCGGGTTCTGATCTCCCCCTTCTTGGTTTTCTTGGAGTCCTCGGAGTTGCTGAAGGTATTCACGACTGTCCTGTGCTCTTCCTCTCCAGTCTCGATCGACCTGGTATCTGGGGTCCCGATCTCGACTGTATCCTCTACTGAAGCGGTAATCTCTACGGACACCTCCCTGCTGTGGGTTCCGGTTGTTATTCCCTCGGCGGTCGTCATCGTAGCGACGGTTGTCGTTCGTTCCTCGATCAAAGCGTCGGTTCCAATAACTATGACGGTCATCTCTCCGGTCTCTAGCGTACGGAGTGTTATTCCAATTTCTCCGACCACGATCGTATTCATCACGCTGGTCAAGGCTCTCTTTAGTCTGTGTTTGCTGTGGCGTCTGGCACATTTTGTCCACAGTCGTCAAGTTGATGTGTCGCTCATCACGCCTGTCAGCCTTCTGTTGACGGTGTGTTGGAAACTGTTCAGTATTGGCGTCCAATCGCCGTAAGATCTGATCGCACTGCTGAAATGTAGATGCTCCTGCAGCGATCAATACTCGTTGCACGTCTGCAGGGTATTGCCAGACGATGGTATTTACAAGGTCTTGCTCTGACAGTGGGGGTTGCAAACAACGAAGTTTCGCAAGCTGGGTTGCGAAGTAGTTCGCATAGCACGTCGGAGTGTTCGAGCTGTATCGGCGAGTGTACATCTCAGCTCTGATACTCTGCTGGATGTCGCTCGACCAGTAAGTTCTCAGTAAGGCTTCTCTGAAGTCTTGAAAGCCTACGAATGAGTAGCGAAAGGCCCTGAACCAAGTGCTAGCTTGTCCCTCAAGCAAACGCTCAATGACTCGGAGCTCCCTCTCCGGAGTTTCCATTGTGTCCCTTAAGTAGCTCTCCACATTCCCTAAGAATTCTACAGGAGTGATGCCACTTCCAGTGCCTGAGAATCGAGCTGTTTGCTCTTCTCGCGAACGGATGATTGTCACGTTCCCCTGCGTGTGCGCGGGTCTGAATGAACTCGGCATATAATTATGCGTTGGCGTACTTGTGTCCTGACTTTGTTGATTATGTGCGGGTTGGAAAGGATTCGCGTTATAATTTAACGCTTGACTCTGCGCTGAACCGGTAACTTGGAACGGTTGTGGTTCCATGGGTGCGCTAGGTTGAAAGAGTGTAGGCATTATCCCTGCGGATTGCGGTCCTGGCGTTGCCTGAGAGTCTCCCATCTGTGGAGGTAAATGTATCTCCCTTGGTTGAGTCTCAAGTCGGTCGAGACGTCTCTCGATAATTTCGAGCCCTGGGATAGTCTTAGCTGCGACCTTGTTTCCCAAATCGTTGAGCTGCAACTCAATTCTCTCGACTTTACCTTTGAGGTTGGTGTCGACTTCACGAATAGCTGTCCTCAAGTTGTAACTGAGATCTAACCTCTCGGTTATTGCGACTTCCTCAAATCTTTTCTGCAGTGAGCCGATTTCCCCCCTCGACTTTGGACATGTTGTCCTTGATCCGACCTACGTCATCCTTGACCTCGGCTACCTTCTCCTCCATAATAATTTTATGCTCATTAATGTCACCCGTCAACAGCATTACATCGATCTTATTTTCTTCTCGATGAATGTCTACTGTCACTCGTAGCCCTGTTACGGTCTCGGTTAATTCCGTAATATTCTTTCGGTTCGTATTCAACTCGTCCTTGACCTGGATCATACCATCGACGATCGTCATGACATTGTTGTTGACGGCGTTCGCTGCACCTCTCATCAGTACGAGTCCTATGTTTATGGTAGCCATGTCCTTCTTGACGTTGTCCATGAATCCCTTGACGTGAGTTAATTGAGTTCCAAATTCCTCTCGAGTATGGTCTAAGTCAGCCCTCATATCAACCTGAACTCTATTAATCGTAGTTTGAATCTGAGCGGTGTGCTCCTCCAAACGGGCTTGCACGTCCTCCCTAGCTCTATTCATTTGGTCAGTTAAATTATCAATACGCTGGTTAGCATCCTGATGGTGTCGTATTACGTCAACCCTAACAGCTGCTAAACCTGCCGTCAGATCATTTCTGGCCTCTATTCTATGAGCATCTATGTCGACCCTGACCTGCGTTAGATCAGCCCTAACATTATTAATTGACTGTGTGTTAACCTCAAGATCCTGTCTAACATTATGAATTTCATTCCTTACTTGGTCCACATGACCACTTACAGTGTTAACAGCTTGGGTATACTCACCCAAGTCACCTCGGACTTCACCTAAATCACCCCTTACAGTAACTACTTCCTGCCTGACTTCACCTAAGTCAGCAGTAATCTGCTGGAGATTGGCATTGACACCTGCCAACATCTCCCCAAATACACGACGAATTGTTTCCTCATCCATGACAAGAAATTATTGAGAAAGAGAGGGAGCAATCTCTTATGGAACTTACAGCTATGATTAGTTACTTGGTGGTATAAAGCTTAAATAAACATCACGAGTACAGCTGGAGTATGCAAACTAAGTGCTTCTACATTTACAAAGACAACAGCGAGCAAAGCAAAGTATTACATTTACTCAGGATGAGGCATCATCAAAGAAAATCCTATCCATCATTTATCTAACCCAAAAGCCTCACCCCCATGGACTTGTATGAAACATGAACGCCATGTGGTTAATTGATCTGCAGTACGACTTTCTAAGTTCGTCCCAGTCCGGTCAATTTACCATTGATCAACATTAAAATCCTCTTAAATAACCTGGAACTGACGGTCACCACGTTAACGTCGGCCCCACGTTTGGCGCCATTTAAAGAAGAGTATATGTTATGTGCCCGTCAGAGGAGTTGCCAGGATAGCCAACAACCGAAATGATTTCCCTAACATCTCATTCGCCGGACCTAACTGCCGAGAGGATCAGGTGAACTTCCATACAGGCCAAAGCGGCACGAGAATCCATCGTCCACAGGGATCGTGATACATGGTGACTAAAGGTCATAGACTGCCTAAGGAAAGGTTCACCTTACAAGCTAGACTGAGGAAAGAAACATCCAGACTTATGTAAAACATCGTGAAAATTTATTGTAAAATTCACAAACCCCTATCCTAGTTCGGAGGGTTTCTATCGGCTAATCCGCAAGCTAATAGATAATCAAAAATAAAGAGCAGGTCCCTACCTGAGAAGTTACAGTAAACCCTCGCGAAAGATCTATCTCACAATAATAAAAGCAACAACAGCAACACTAGGAAAATGGTACGGCGCAAAACCCTACATCAAGTTACAAGATCAAGCTAATATCGGAATTTACATTTAACAGGGTAGCAAAACAAATTTAAGTTAGAATGATACCATTTTCTCATTTACATTTAATATTAATTCATCTAGCTAAGTCCTGCCAATTAGTTTCAAAATTTACGGCGGTGACGTCCGTAATATCAAACAATTACAATCAAAGCTATGTGACAAGCCATAAAAAAATATCTAAGACACTCTTACAAACTGGTTGCTAATCAGCGCACAAAAGTTGACATAGAGGATTTGTACACTTTTACATCAATAAATCAATAAATACAAGACCACAGTTTTATTCAAAGCCTACCTACACCTTGGTTTACTGTTTGTATGCCATAGTCATTTAACGTGTGTAATTACGGTGACGACTGCGTAGTGAAGACTACGTCTAACATCGTATGGCCTGCGCTCCACCAGCTACGAACTAAAGGTTCGAGCAAGCCTCTGTCGCTACAAAAAGTGTCAGCTGTCCTAAAGTCATTTCCTCCAGGAAATACTTTCATTGGCACGGCTATGTCAGCAGGTTCCAAATGCAAATGAACAAGGTTAAATAGAAAGGATTCGTTAGTTATATTTTGTTTATCAAAATTATGCGTTTTATTATTAAGATGTCGGTTTAAATTATCGTTGGTTTATGGCGAATAACAGCTGACTAGCTTGGCACGGAGCGTCTCCTGCGAGATCATCTCTGCCATAGAGCCTCGACTCAAAAGTCGGAATACAATCAACGAGCAATAACAACTCGGACACACAATAACACAAGTTACCAGCGGTGCACAGCTCGCGTTCAATAACTCTGGGACGGGCCTGGACACATCAGTTACCCTCCCTAAATATCTGGTCTACGGGAACAGTCCCGGACATGGTACACAAAATACCTTCACACATGAAAAACCCTCATCACGGGTCTAGCCTCCAACATAAAATAAGAATCCTGACATAACTGTACTCGTCGAAACAACGGTACACGCAAAAGGCGTTTAACTAACAAATGACAATCTAAAGAACATTTGAGCAGATACAGAAATGGACTCTGGGTTCCATGAGCTATCAATGCAATGAAAAATAAATGAATGCTACAAGCATTCTGTCCTGTGTTAACATAAGTCTGTCTCACTTGGAAGCAAGCGCTCTCACTCGTGCGCTGGGAAATATTCACAAACCTGTCTGAGTCACAGCAAGTTGCAGGCTCCCTGCACTATTAGACACAACACGTTGACTGGGCCGGCAATTCAGGCAAGAAAATAACTATGAAACTGGCCTCATAATAATACCTTTACCATAGGTTATAAACTTGAAAGAATGTGTGCATTAAGAGCACGCTATAAAGCTGAATACAAACATATAACTCTGTCTTTCATAGCAAAGACTTTTAAAAGATAGCAATGTTACTCATTGCTGGAGTACTTTGCTCTCAGAGATAAAATACTTCATTAGTTTCTTGTATCAAACATTCAAATAATCACGTGTCATCAAACTTGACACAAACAAAATAATATTATGGCGCAAACTCCACTCTGCTGGATTTGCTTAATGATACGTTGGGAACTGGGTTCGATGCTAGGCTACAACGAAACTTCCCTTTTACTTGCAAGGTCTACACTTGACCTGGATGGCTTCTGAGCACATCATGAATGAAATATAAATGCAGTTACAAAACTGGTAATTATAGTCGATTACCTAAATGATACGACTTCTCTAATAAAGTCAGGGGCGTAACATTGACTGTCTGCTATGAGTGCAGTTAAAGAATTCTGATCAAGGCATCAGTTTGCCGTAACAGGAGTCTGCTAAGTCTCGAAAATCGACCCAGATAGGGTTAAACAAAGTAGCCTTGGAATGACTACGGTCACGTTTAGCTATAAACAGGAATTGGCGTCCTATGACGTCCATCAGGTTGCACCAGGATTGAACAAAATATCAAACCCAAGGGTGGCTCACAATCACTGTGGATAAATAACATCTAATTATACTAATTACATTCCCTACCTATGAAATGGCTGTCACTAAGTTCGGCTGATTTACAATCTACACTAATCTAAATATACCACCAATGACTAGAACAAAGAAGGGTTGTACAAACTCACGATCTGAAGAAGCCCACACTTAGCTCTCTGTCCAATGACAAGGGTTGAACAAAAGCACCTCTGGCTTTCGGGATTGGCATCGTCCGTATCAGAACTTCCATCTTGGCTCTCCTAAAGACCAGGGTTCGGTCTGTCCCTGTAGTCGACATCGTGAATGGGTTGGACATGCCTAGGAAAGGCATCCTCGACTCCTTCCTTCTCGTTCGACGTTCTAGAAGTTCCACATCAATGCTCGTTCCATCCGAGACGTCTCCCTCATACCATAACGGTACTTAGCCCATTATCTCCGGCTCGAACATGGTGTTATAAGTGTCGAACACGTGGTCCGTAATGTTAGACATCATGTATTCCATTAGTACTTGAAAATTGTGGTTTGCTTTGTAGCTATCACAGGCGTTACACATATATTTAGCAACACAGCCTCTACACTTTGCAGATATCATTAATAAATGGCCATGCACTGATCTGCTGGTTCACACGTGCACAGATTCAACTTTTGCAATCACGTGGCATCCGTGAAATTGGCGTCGATTTCTGGCGGATATATCCACCGTAGCAATTTATATACGAAGTGGTTTTAATATCACACTCGTTCAATGTAACTTTATCACAGTTATTGGTATATTTAACACTAGGCTTGAGCCCTCCACAAATCACGTGTGTACAAAATGTGGTGCTACAGAATCGTAGAAAATTCACAATATTTTTTAAATACGTTCACAATGCAATTTGTGCTGATCACTACACTTTACAAATCCTGATGCACAGTACGATGGTGCTCGATGACACTTGATAAATATTTCTTCGCTAAAAAGTGGACTGTTTCCACGTCTTACATGACGGATATTTCAACACGCCTCAACAGGGCGGATTCTCCTGACGTAGTGCACGGAACTGCGTTCCTCGTGGAATCAAGTCGTCAAACTAAGTCGTTGAGCGACCATTTACATCCTTCTTGCGTATCAGCAATGATATTACCGTACCTTAAAGTGAAAAAACATTCTCCAAAATGTTTCAATAATACTGATTGACGAAATGGAATATTCTGAGTCTCGTAGAAAGGTAACGTTGATTAATAAGACCTCAGATAAGTAATTAGCCGACTTCACCAAAGTCAAAAGAGCGATCCTCCGCTACTCCAAAGAGAATAGAATAAGCTCTCAGCTTCTGGTTGCTTTCTGGGTGTGTTCAAAGGTAATACATCCCATCATAAATGTGTTGTCATGAAAAATATCACATGAACCTTAGCTCAGCGGGTTCATCTGCCTCTCCGTCGTTTCAAATAAAATGTAGGGAAGACATTTTTATTTGACTCAAAGTTAATTCATGAGTGATATTTTTTTAGATTAGCTGCGTTGAAGGTTCCAATGCACTCTCCTGTTTGAATGTCTTCAATCACGTAACATATCGCCTTCTGTTTTACTTCAGGAGTCAGCTTCGCATCAAGTGCTCTAATTAATGCAGCTCCGGAATTTTTCACTCCAAAGGGTAGTTTTCGAAAGACATAGGTGGTCTGATCGAACAGAAACCCTGTATACTTCTGAGTATGCTTAGACAATCTTATATGGTAGTAGGATTGTATTAAGTCCAATGACGAAAATACCTTCTTCCCCTTAAATTTTGTGAGGATGTCCCTAATCTTGGGCGGTCGGTCATGCTCAGGAGCTAGGCGTTCGTTTATGGCCCTGGCATGGAGACAAAGTCACAGGCTTCCATCCACCTTAACCACAGGTTTTATAGGATTCAAGAAAGGAGTTGGTGACTTCTTAATTGTACCTGCTGCTTCCATTTCATGGATCTTCTTAGCAGCTTCCTCTCGGTGTTTCTCTGCGATAGGATAAATCTTCTTCTGGAACGGGGAATAATCCAATAGTATAAGATCGTACTCGTAGTCCAATATCTCACCAGGTGTGGTGTCGAATATATCCTCGTATTCGCTTAATATGGCATCTAGTTTCTCTCGTACGGGTGCTGATAATCGTTCTGCCTCTCCGTCGGCATCTCGTGTCTCCTCAATTTCCTTGCCATTTAAATTCTCAACAACGTTGACTTCGGATTCAAATTCCGGTTCTTCCTCTACTAAATTCATTTGGATGGGTTCGTTCGGCTTAAACTCCACCGTATTACGTCCCATATCAATGATTCCATCGTACTTCCGAATGAAGTCTGCACCCAATATGGCATCATGATGCAAGCCTTTCATCACTAGAAATTCGTGCAAATACACGTGGCTCGAAATTTTTAAAGTGCATAAAATCTGAACTTTGAACGTTACGACACGGTCAGGTATAACTCCTCTGACGCTTACTGCAGAAACTGGCAGCTCTGTCACCTCAGAATTTGCTTTCTGTCTGGCATGGCAATCGGCGGAAATGACACTTATCATTGCCCCTGTATCGAAGAGAATGACTACGTCACATCCATTCAGGGTAGCTACAATCTTCGGTAGATGCGTCAATTCGTAGTTGTGGTTCGTCGTTCGTCGTTCGTCTAATAGATCTTCCATAATCGGCTCCCAGAGTAAGATAGTGGCAGTTACTCTGTGTTCATTCGGGTAAGAATCTACTGAGTTTTTGGCATTTTTTTCTTCTCTTGGCGGGAAGTACCGGGCTGGTTTTGCCTCGTTTCTTCCGCCGGAATATTACGTGTTTCCCGCGAAGTCGGGTTCTGACCTCCCCCTTCTTGGTTTTCTTGGAGTCCTCGGAGTTGCTGAAGGTATTCACGACTCTCCTGTGCTCTTCCTCTCCAGTCTCGAACGACCTGGTATCTGGGGTCCCGATCTCGACTGTATCTTCTGCTGTAGCGGTAATCTCTACGGACACCTCCCTGATGTGGGTTCCGGTTGTTATTCCCTCGGCGGTCGTCATCGTAGCGACGGTTGTCGTTCGTTCCTCGATCAAAGCGTCGGTTCCAATAACTACGACGGTCATCTCTCCGGTCTCTAGCGTACGGAGTGTTATTCCAATTTCTCCGACCACGATCGTATTCATCACGCTGGTCAAGGCTCTCTTGAGTCTGTGTTTGCTGTGGCGTCTGGCACATTTTGTCCACAGTCGTCAAGTTGATGTGTCGCTCATCACGCCTGTCAGCCTTCTGTTGACGGTGTGTTGGAAACTGTTCAATATTGGCGTCCAATCGCAGTAAGATCTGATCGCACTGCTGAAATGTAGATGCTCCTGCAGCGATCAATACTCGTTGCACGTCTGCAGGGTATTGCCAGACGATGGTATTTATAAGGTCTTGCTATGACAGTGGGGGTTGCAAACAACGAAGTTTCGCAAGCTGGGTTGCGAAGTAGTTCGCATAGCACGTCGGAGTGTTCGCGCTGTATCGGAGAGTGTACATCTCAGCTCTGATGCTCTGCTGGATGACGCTCGACCAGTAAGTTCTCAGTAAGGCTTCTCTGAAGTCTTGAAAGCCTACGAATGAGTAGCGGAAGGCCCTGAACCAAGTGCTAGCTTGTCCCTCAAGCAAACGCTCAATGACTCGGAGCTCTCTCTCCGGAGTTACCATTGTGTCCCTTAAGTAGCTCTCCACATTCGCTAAGAATTCTACAGGAGTGATGTCACTTCCAGTGCCTGAGATTCGAGCTGGTTGCTCTTCTCGCGAACGGACGATTGTCACGTTCCCCTGCGTGTGCGCGGGTCTGAATGAACTCGGCATATAATTATGCGTTGGCGTACTTGTGTCCTGACTTTGTTGATTATGTGCGGGTTGGAAAGGATTCGCGTTATAATTTAACGCTTGACTCTGCGCTGAACCGGTAACTTGGAACGGTTGTGGTTCCATGGGTGCGCTAGGTTGAAAGAGTGTAGGCATTATCCCTGCGGATTGCGGTCCTGGCGTTGCCTGAGAGTCTCCCATCTGTGGAGGTAAATGTATCTCCCTTGGTTGAGTCTCAAGTCGGTCGAGACGTCTCTCGATAATTTCGAGCCCTGGGATAGTCTTAGCTTCGGCCTTGTTTCCCAAATCGTTGAGCTGCAACTCAATTCTCTCGACTTTACCTTTGAGGTTGGTGTCGACTTCACGAATATCTGTCCTCAAGTTGTAACTGAGGTCTAACCTCTCGGTTATTGCGACTTCCTCAAATCTTTTCTGCAGTGAGTCGATTTCCCCCCTCGACTTTGGACATGTTGTCCTTGATCCGACCTACGTCATCCTTGACCTCGGCTACCTTCTCCTCCATAATAATTTTATGCTCATTAAGGTCACCCGTCAACAGCATTACATCGATCTTATTTTCTTCTCGATGAATGTCTACTGTCTCTCGTAGCACTGTTACGGTCTCGGTTAATTCCGTAATATTCTTTCGGTTCGTATTCAACTCGTCCTTGACCTGGATCATACCATCGACGATCGTCTTGACATTGTTGTTGACGGCGTTCGCTGCACCTCTCATCAGTTCGAGTCCTATGTTTATGGTAGCCATGTCCTTCTTGACGTTGTCCATGAATCCCTCGACGTGAGTTAATCGAGTTCCAAATTCCTCTCGAGTATGGTCTAAGTCAGCCCTCATATCAACCTGAACTATATTAATCGTAGTTTGAATGTGAGCGGTGTACTCCTCCAAACCGGCTTGCACCTCCTCCCTAGCTCTATTCATTTGGTCAGTTAAATTATCAATACGCTGGTTAGCCTCCTGATGGTGTCGTATTACGTCAACCCTAACAGCTGCTAAACCTGCCGTCAGATCATTTCTGGCCTCTATTCTATGAGCATCTATGTCGGCCCTGACCTGCGTTAGATCAGCCCTAACATTATTAATTGACTGTGTGTTAACCTCAAGATCCTGTCTAACATTATGAATTTCATTCCTTACTTGGTCCACATGACCACTTACAGTGTCAACAGCTTGGGTATTCTCATCCAAGTCACCCCGGACTTCACCTAAATCACCCCTTCAGTACCTACTTCCTGCCTGACTTCACCTAAGTCAGCAGTAATCTGCTGGAGATTGGCATTGACACCTGCCAACATCTCCCCAAATACACGACGAATTGTTTCCTCATCCATGACAAGAAATTATTGAGAAAGAGAGGGAGCAATCTCTTATGGAACTTACAGCTATGATTAGTTACTTGGTGGTATAAAGCTTAAATAAACATCACGAGTACAGCTGGAGTATGCAAACTAAGTGCTTCTACATTTACAAAGACAACAGCGAGCAAAGCAAAGTATTACATTTACTCAGGATGAGGCATCATCAAAGAAAATCCTATCCATCATTTATCTAACCCAAAAGCCTCACCCCCATGGACTTGTATGAAACATGAACGCCATGTGGTTAATTGATCTGCAGTACGACTTTCTAAGTTCGTCCCAGTCCGGTCAATTTACCATTGATCAACATTAAGATCCTCTTAAATAACATGGAACTGACGGTCACCACGGTAACGTCGGCCCCACGTTTGGCGCCATTTAAAGAAGAGTATATGTTATGTGCCCGTCAGAGGAGTTGCCAGGATAGCCAACAACCGAAATGACTTCCCTAACATCTCATCCGCCGGACCTAACTGCCGAGAGGTTCAGGTGAACTTCCATACAGGCCAAAGCGGCACGAGAATCCATCGTCCACAGGGATCGTGGTACATGGCGACTAAAGGTCATAGACTGCCTAAGGAAAGGTTCACCTTACAAGCTAGACTGAGGAAAGAAACATCCAGACTTATGTAAAACATCGTGAAAATTTATTGTAAAATTCACAAACCCCTATCCTAGTTTGGAGGATTTCTATCGGCTAATCCGCAAGCTAATAGATAATCAAAAATAAAGAGCAGGTCCCTACCTGAGAAGTTACAGTAAACCCTCGCGAATGATCTATCTCACAATAATAAAAGCAACAACAGCAACACTAGGAAAATGGTACGGCGCAAAACCCTACATCAAGTTACAAGATCAAGCTAATATCGGAATTTACATTTAACAGGGTAGCAAAACAAATCTAAGTTAGGATGATACCATTTTCTAATTTACATTTAATATTAATTCATCTAGCTAAGTCCTGCCAATTAGTTACAAAATTTACAGCGGTGACGTCCGTAATATCAAACAATTACAATCAAAGCTATGTGACAAGCCATAAAAAAATATCTAAGACACTCTTACAAACTGGGTGCTAATCAGCGCACAAAAGGTGACATAGAGGATTTGTACACTTTTACATCAATAAATCAATAAATACAAGGCCACAGTTTTATTCAAACCTACCTACACCTTGGTTTACTGTTTGTAAGCCATAGTCATTTAACGTGTGTAATTACGGCGACGACTGCGTAGTGAAGACTACGTCTAACATCGTATGGCCTGCGCTCCACCAGCTACGAACTAAAGGATCGAGCAAGCCTCTGTCGCTACAAAAAGTGTCAGCTGTCCTAAAGTCATTTCCTCCAGGAAATACTTTCATTGGCACGGCTATGTCAGCAGGTTCCAAATGCAAATAAACAAGGTTGAATAGAAAGGATTCGTTAGTTATATTTTGTTTATCAAAATTATGCGTTTTATTATTAAGATGTCGGTTTAAATTATCGTTGGTTTATGGCGAATAACAGCTGACTAGCTTGGCACGGAGCGTCTCCTGCGAGATCATCTCTGCCATAGAGCCTCGACTCAAAAGTCGGAATACAATCAACCAGCAATAACAACTCGGACACACAATAACACAAGTTACCAGCGGTGCACAGATCGCGTTCAATAACTCTGGGACAGGCCTGGATACATCAGTTACCCTCCCTAAATATCTGGTCTACGGGAACAGTCCCGGACATGGTACACAAAATACCTTCACACATGAAAAAACCTTCTTCACGGGGCTAGCCTCCAACATAAAATAAGAATCCTGACATAACTGTACTCGTCGAAACAACGGTACACGCAAAAGGCGTTTAACTGACAAATGACAATCTAAGGATCATGTGAGCAGATACAGAAATGGACTCTGGGTTCCATGAGCTATCAATGCAATGAAAAATAAATGAATGCTACAAGCATTCTGTCCTGTGTTAACATAAGTCTGTCTCACTTGGAAGCAAGCGCTCTCACTCGTGCGCTGGGAAATATTCACAAACCTGTCTGAGTCACAGCAAGTTGCAGGCTCCCTGCACTATTAGACACAACACGTTGACTGGGCCGGCAATTCAGGCAAGAAAATAACTATGAAACTGGCCTCATAATAATACCTTTACCATAGGTTATAAACTTGAAAGAATGTGTGCATTAAGAGCACGCTATAAAGCTGAATACAAACATATAACTCTGTCTTTCATAGCAAAGACTTTTAAAAGATAGCAATGTTACTCATTGCTGGAGTACTTTGCTCTCAGAGATAAAATACTTCATTAGTTTCTTGTATCAAACATTCAAATAATCACGTGTCATCAAACTTGACACAAACAAAATAATATTATGGCGCAAACTCCACTCTGCTGGATTTGCTTAATGATACGTTGGGAACTGGGTTCGATGCTAGGCTACAACGAAACTTCCCTTTTACTTGCAAGGTCTACACTTGACCTGGATGGCTTCTGAGCACATCATGAATGAAATATAAATGCAGTTACAAAACTGGTAATTATAGTCGATTACCTAAATGATACGACTTCTCTAATAAAGTCAGGGGCGTAACATTGACTGTCTGCTATGAGTGCAGTTAAAGAATTCTGATCAAGGCATCAGTTTGCCGTAACAGGAGTCTGCTAAGTCTCGAAAATCGACCCAGATAGGGTTAAACAAAGTAGCCTTGGAATGACTACGGTCACGTTTAGCTATAAACAGGAATTGGCGTCCTATGACGTCCATCAGGTTGCACCAGGATTGAACAAAATATCAAACCCAAGGGTGGCTCACAATCACTGTGGATAAATAACATCTAATTATACTAATTACATTCCCTACCTATGAAATGGCTGTCACTAAGTTCGGCTGATTTACAATCTACACTAATCTAAATATACCACCAATGACTAGAACAAAGAAGGGTTGTACAAACTCACGATCTGAAGAAGCCCACACTTAGCTCTCTGTCCAATGACAAGGGTTGAACAAAAGCACCTCTGGCTTTCGGGATTGGCATCGTCCGTATCAGAACTTCCATCTTGGCTCTCCTAAAGACCAGGGTTCGGTCTGTCCCTGTAGTCGACATCGTGAATGGGTTGGACATGCCTAGGAAAGGCATCCTCGACTCCTTCCTTCTCGTTCGACGTTCTAGAAGTTCCACATCAATGCTCGTTCCATCCGAGACGTCTCCCTCATACCATAACGGTACTTAGCCCATTATCTCCGGCTCGAACATGGTGTTATAAGTGTCGAACACGTGGTCCGTAATGTTAGACATCATGTATTCCATTAGTACTTGAAAATTGTGGTTTGCTTTGTAGCTATCACAGGCGTTACACATATATTTAGCAACACAGCCTCTACACTTTGCAGATATCATTAATAAATGGCCATGCACTGATCTGCTGGTTCACACGTGCACAGATTCAACTTTTGCAATCACGTGGCATCCGTGAAATTGGCGTCGATTTCTGGCGGATATATCCACCGTAGCAATTTATATACGAAGTGGTTTTAATATCACACTCGTTCAATGTAACTTTATCACAGTTATTGGTATATTTAACACTAGGCTTGAGCCCTCCACAAATCACGTGTGTACAAAATGTGGTGCTACAGAATCGTAGAAAATTCACAATATTTTTTAAATACGTTCACAATGCAATTTGTGCTGATCACTACACTTTACAAATCCTGATGCACAGTACGATGGTGCTCGATGACACTTGATAAATATTTCTTCGCTAAAAAGTGGACTGTTTCCACGTCTTACATGACGGATATTTCAACACGCCTCAACAGGGCGGATTCTCCTGACGTAGTGCACGGAACTGCGTTCCTCGTGGAATCAAGTCGTCAAACTAAGTCGTTGAGCGACCATTTACATCCTTCTTGCGTATCAGCAATGATATTACCGTACCTTAAAGTGAAAAAACATTCTCCAAAATGTTTCAATAATACTGATTGACGAAATGGAATATTCTGAGTCTCGTAGAAAGGTAACGTTGATTAATAAGACCTCAGATAAGTAATTAGCCGACTTCACCAAAGTCAAAAGAGCGATCCTCCGCTACTCCAAAGAGAATAGAATAAGCTCTCAGCTTCTGGTTGCTTTCTGGGTGTGTTCAAAGGTAATACATCCCATCATAAATGTGTTGTCATGAAAAATATCACATGAACCTTAGCTCAGCGGGTTCATCTGCCTCTCCGTCGTTTCAAATAAAATGTAGGGAAGACATTTTTATTTGACTCAAAGTTAATTCATGAGTGATATTTTTTTAGATTAGCTGCGTTGAAGGTTCCAATGCACTCTCCTGTTTGAATGTCTTCAATCACGTAACATATCGCCTTCTGTTTTACTTCAGGAGTCAGCTTCGCATCAAGTGCTCTAATTAATGCAGCTCCGGAATTTTTCACTCCAAAGGGTAGTTTTCGAAAGACATAGGTGGTCTGATCGAACAGAAACCCTGTATACTTCTGAGTATGCTTAGACAATCTTATATGGTAGTAGGATTGTATTAAGTCCAATGACGAAAATACCTTCTTCCCCTTAAATTTTGTGAGGATGTCCCTAATCTTGGGCGGTCGGTCATGCTCAGGAGCTAGGCGTTCGTTTATGGCCCTGGCATGGAGACAAAGTCACAGGCTTCCATCCACCTTAACCACAGGTTTTATAGGATTCAAGAAAGGAGTTGGTGACTTCTTAATTGTACCTGCTGCTTCCATTTCATGGATCTTCTTAGCAGCTTCCTCTCGGTGTTTCTCTGCGATAGGATAAATCTTCTTCTGGAACGGGGAATAATCCAATAGTATAAGATCGTACTCGTAGTCCAATATCTCACCAGGTGTGGTGTCGAATATATCCTCGTATTCGCTTAATATGGCATCTAGTTTCTCTCGTACGGGTGGTGATAATCGTTCTGCCTCTCCGTCGGCATCTCGTGTCTCCTCAATTTCCTTGCCATTTAAATTCTCAACAACGTTGACTTCGGATTCAAATTCCGGTTCTTCCTCTACTAAATTCATTTGGATGGGTTCGTTCGGCTTAAACTCCACCGTATTACGTCCCATATCAATGATTCCATCGTACTTCCGAATGAAGTCTGCACCCAATATGGCATCATGATGCAAGCCTTTCATCACTAGAAATTCGTGCAAATACACGTGGCTCGAAATTTTTAAAGTGCATAAAATCTGAACTTTGAACGTTACGACACGGTCAGGTATAACTCCTCTGACGCTTACTGCAGAAACTGGCAGCTCTGTCACCTCAGAATTTGCTTTCTGTCTGGCATGGCAATCGGCGGAAATGACACTTATCATTGCCCCTGTATCGAAGAGAATGACTACGTCACATCCATTCAGGGTAGCTACAATCTTCGGTAGATGCGTCAATTCGTAGTTGTGGTTCGTCGTTCGTCGTTCGTCTAATAGATCTTCCATAATCGGCTCCCAGAGTAAGATAGTGGCAGTTACTCTGTGTTCATTCGGGTAAGAATCTACTGAGTTTTTGGCATTTTTTTCTTCTCTTGGCGGGAAGTACCGGGCTGGTTTTGCCTCGTTTCTTCCGCCGGAATATTACGTGTTTCCCGCGAAGTCGGGTTCTGACCTCCCCCTTCTTGGTTTTCTTGGAGTCCTCGGAGTTGCTGAAGGTATTCACGACTCTCCTGTGCTCTTCCTCTCCAGTCTCGAACGACCTGGTATCTGGGGTCCCGATCTCGACTGTATCTTCTGCTGTAGCGGTAATCTCTACGGACACCTCCCTGATGTGGGTTCCGGTTGTTATTCCCTCGGCGGTCGTCATCGTAGCGACGGTTGTCGTTCGTTCCTCGATCAAAGCGTCGGTTCCAATAACTACGACGGTCATCTCTCCGGTCTCTAGCGTACGGAGTGTTATTCCAATTTCTCCGACCACGATCGTATTCATCACGCTGGTCAAGGCTCTCTTGAGTCTGTGTTTGCTGTGGCGTCTGGCACATTTTGTCCACAGTCGTCAAGTTGATGTGTCGCTCATCACGCCTGTCAGCCTTCTGTTGACGGTGTGTTGGAAACTGTTCAATATTGGCGTCCAATCGCAGTAAGATCTGATCGCACTGCTGAAATGTAGATGCTCCTGCAGCGATCAATACTCGTTGCACGTCTGCAGGGTATTGCCAGACGATGGTATTTATAAGGTCTTGCTATGACAGTGGGGGTTGCAAACAACGAAGTTTCGCAAGCTGGGTTGCGAAGTAGTTCGCATAGCACGTCGGAGTGTTCGCGCTGTATCGGAGAGTGTACATCTCAGCTCTGATGCTCTGCTGGATGACGCTCGACCAGTAAGTTCTCAGTAAGGCTTCTCTGAAGTCTTGAAAGCCTACGAATGAGTAGCGGAAGGCCCTGAACCAAGTGCTAGCTTGTCCCTCAAGCAAACGCTCAATGACTCGGAGCTCTCTCTCCGGAGTTACCATTGTGTCCCTTAAGTAGCTCTCCACATTCGCTAAGAATTCTACAGGAGTGATGTCACTTCCAGTGCCTGAGATTCGAGCTGGTTGCTCTTCTCGCGAACGGACGATTGTCACGTTCCCCTGCGTGTGCGCGGGTCTGAATGAACTCGGCATATAATTATGCGTTGGCGTACTTGTGTCCTGACTTTGTTGATTATGTGCGGGTTGGAAAGGATTCGCGTTATAATTTAACGCTTGACTCTGCGCTGAACCGGTAACTTGGAACGGTTGTGGTTCCATGGGTGCGCTAGGTTGAAAGAGTGTAGGCATTATCCCTGCGGATTGCGGTCCTGGCGTTGCCTGAGAGTCTCCCATCTGTGGAGGTAAATGTATCTCCCTTGGTTGAGTCTCAAGTCGGTCGAGACGTCTCTCGATAATTTCGAGCCCTGGGATAGTCTTAGCTTCGGCCTTGTTTCCCAAATCGTTGAGCTGCAACTCAATTCTCTCGACTTTACCTTTGAGGTTGGTGTCGACTTCACGAATATCTGTCCTCAAGTTGTAACTGAGGTCTAACCTCTCGGTTATTGCGACTTCCTCAAATCTTTTCTGCAGTGAGTCGATTTCCCCCCTCGACTTTGGACATGTTGTCCTTGATCCGACCTACGTCATCCTTGACCTCGGCTACCTTCTCCTCCATAATAATTTTATGCTCATTAAGGTCACCCGTCAACAGCATTACATCGATCTTATTTTCTTCTCGATGAATGTCTACTGTCTCTCGTAGCACTGTTACGGTCTCGGTTAATTCCGTAATATTCTTTCGGTTCGTATTCAACTCGTCCTTGACCTGGATCATACCATCGACGATCGTCTTGACATTGTTGTTGACGGCGTTCGCTGCACCTCTCATCAGTTCGAGTCCTATGTTTATGGTAGCCATGTCCTTCTTGACGTTGTCCATGAATCCCTCGACGTGAGTTAATCGAGTTCCAAATTCCTCTCGAGTATGGTCTAAGTCAGCCCTCATATCAACCTGAACTATATTAATCGTAGTTTGAATGTGAGCGGTGTACTCCTCCAAACCGGCTTGCACCTCCTCCCTAGCTCTATTCATTTGGTCAGTTAAATTATCAATACGCTGGTTAGCCTCCTGATGGTGTCGTATTACGTCAACCCTAACAGCTGCTAAACCTGCCGTCAGATCATTTCTGGCCTCTATTCTATGAGCATCTATGTCGGCCCTGACCTGCGTTAGATCAGCCCTAACATTATTAATTGACTGTGTGTTAACCTCAAGATCCTGTCTAACATTATGAATTTCATTCCTTACTTGGTCCACATGACCACTTACAGTGTCAACAGCTTGGGTATTCTCATCCAAGTCACCCCGGACTTCACCTAAATCACCCCTTCAGTACCTACTTCCTGCCTGACTTCACCTAAGTCAGCAGTAATCTGCTGGAGATTGGCATTGACACCTGCCAACATCTCCCCAAATACACGACGAATTGTTTCCTCATCCATGACAAGAAATTATTGAGAAAGAGAGGGAGCAATCTCTTATGGAACTTACAGCTATGATTAGTTACTTGGTGGTATAAAGCTTAAATAAACATCACGAGTACAGCTGGAGTATGCAAACTAAGTGCTTCTACATTTACAAAGACAACAGCGAGCAAAGCAAAGTATTACATTTACTCAGGATGAGGCATCATCAAAGAAAATCCTATCCATCATTTATCTAACCCAAAAGCCTCACCCCCATGGACTTGTATGAAACATGAACGCCATGTGGTTAATTGATCTGCAGTACGACTTTCTAAGTTCGTCCCAGTCCGGTCAATTTACCATTGATCAACATTAAGATCCTCTTAAATAACATGGAACTGACGGTCACCACGGTAACGTCGGCCCCACGTTTGGCGCCATTTAAAGAAGAGTATATGTTATGTGCCCGTCAGAGGAGTTGCCAGGATAGCCAACAACCGAAATGACTTCCCTAACATCTCATCCGCCGGACCTAACTGCCGAGAGGTTCAGGTGAACTTCCATACAGGCCAAAGCGGCACGAGAATCCATCGTCCACAGGGATCGTGGTACATGGCGACTAAAGGTCATAGACTGCCTAAGGAAAGGTTCACCTTACAAGCTAGACTGAGGAAAGAAACATCCAGACTTATGTAAAACATCGTGAAAATTTATTGTAAAATTCACAAACCCCTATCCTAGTTTGGAGGATTTCTATCGGCTAATCCGCAAGCTAATAGATAATCAAAAATAAAGAGCAGGTCCCTACCTGAGAAGTTACAGTAAACCCTCGCGAATGATCTATCTCACAATAATAAAAGCAACAACAGCAACACTAGGAAAATGGTACGGCGCAAAACCCTACATCAAGTTACAAGATCAAGCTAATATCGGAATTTACATTTAACAGGGTAGCAAAACAAATCTAAGTTAGGATGATACCATTTTCTAATTTACATTTAATATTAATTCATCTAGCTAAGTCCTGCCAATTAGTTACAAAATTTACAGCGGTGACGTCCGTAATATCAAACAATTACAATCAAAGCTATGTGACAAGCCATAAAAAAATATCTAAGACACTCTTACAAACTGGGTGCTAATCAGCGCACAAAAGGTGACATAGAGGATTTGTACACTTTTACATCAATAAATCAATAAATACAAGGCCACAGTTTTATTCAAACCTACCTACACCTTGGTTTACTGTTTGTAAGCCATAGTCATTTAACGTGTGTAATTACGGCGACGACTGCGTAGTGAAGACTACGTCTAACATCGTATGGCCTGCGCTCCACCAGCTACGAACTAAAGGATCGAGCAAGCCTCTGTCGCTACAAAAAGTGTCAGCTGTCCTAAAGTCATTTCCTCCAGGAAATACTTTCATTGGCACGGCTATGTCAGCAGGTTCCAAATGCAAATAAACAAGGTTGAATAGAAAGGATTCGTTAGTTATATTTTGTTTATCAAAATTATGCGTTTTATTATTAAGATGTCGGTTTAAATTATCGTTGGTTTATGGCGAATAATAGCTGACTAGCTTGGCACGGAGCGTCTCCTGCGAGATCATCTCTGCCATAGAGCCTCGACTCAAAAGTCGGAATACAATCAACCAGCAATAACAACTCGGACACACAATAACACAAGTTACCAGCGGTGCACAGATCGCGTTCAATAACTCTGGGACAGGCCTGGATACATCAGTTACCCTCCCTAAATATCTGGTCTACGGGAACAGTCCCGGACATGGTACACAAAATACCTTCACACATGAAAAAACCTTCTTCACGGGGCTAGCCTCCAACATAAAATAAGAATCCTGACATAACTGTACTCGTCGAAACAACGGTACACGCAAAAGGCGTTTAACTGACAAATGACAATCTAAGGATCATGTGAGCAGATACAGAAATGGACTCTGGGTTCCATGAGCTATCAATGCAATGAAAAATAAATGAATGCTACAAGCATTCTGTCCTGTGTTAACATAAGTCTGTCTCACTTGGAAGCAAGCGCTCTCACTCGTGCGCTGGGAAATATTCACAAACCTGTCTGAGTCACAGCAAGTTGCAGGCTCCCAGCACTATTGGACGCAACACGTTGACTGGGCCGGCAATTCAGGCAAGAAAATAACTATGAAACTGGCCTCATAATAATACCTTTACCATAGGTTATAAACATCAAAGAATGTGTGCATTAAGAGCACGCTATAAAGCTGAATACAAACATATAACTCTGTCTTTCATAGCAAAGACGTTTAAAAGATAGCAATGTCACCCATTGCTGGAGCTCTTTGCTCTCATATATAAAATACTTCATTAGTTTCTTGTATCAAACATTCAAATAATCACGTGTCATCAAACTTGACACAAACACAATAACATTATGGCGCAAACTCCACTCTGCTGGATTTCCTTAATGATACGTTGGGAACTGGGTTCGATGCTAGGCTACAACGAAACATCCCTTTTACTTGCAAGGTCTACACTTGACCTGGATGGCTTCTGAGCACATCATGAATGAAATATAAATGCAGTTAAAAAATTGGTAATTATAGTCGATTACCTAAATGATACGACTTCTCTAATAAAGTCAGGGGCGTAACATTGACTGTCTGCTATGAGTGCAGTTAAAAGAATTATGATCAAGGCATCAGTTTGCCGTAACAGGAGTCTGCTAAGACTCGAAAATCACCCCAGATAGGGTTAAACAAAGTAGCCTTGGAATGACTACGGTCACGTTTAGCAATAAACAGGAATTGGCGTCCTATGACGTCCATCAGGTTGCACCAGGATTGAACAAAATATCAAACCCAAGGGTGGCTCACAATCACTGTGGATAAATAACATCTAATTATACTAATTACATTCCCTACCTATGAAATGGCTGTCACTAAGTTCGGCTGATTTACAATCTACACTAATCTAAATATACCACCAATGACTAGAACAAAGAAGGGTTGTACAAACTCACGATCTGAAGAAGCCCACACTTAGCTCTCTGTCCAATGACAAGGGTTGAACAAAAGCACCTCTGGCTTTCGGGATTGGCATCGTCCGTATCAGAACTTCCATCTTGGCTCTCCTAAAGACCAGGGTTCGGTCTGTCCCTGTAGTCGACATCGTGAATGGGTTGGACATGCCTAGGAAAGGCATCCTCGACTCCTTCCTTCTCGTTCGACGTTCTAGAAGTTCCACATCAATGCTCGTTCCATCCGAGACGTCTCCCTCATACCATAACGGTACTTAGCCCATTATCTCCGGCTCGAACATGGTGTTATAAGTGTCGAACACGTGGTCCGTAATGTTAGACATCATGTATTCCATTAGTACTTGAAAATTGTGGTTTGCTTTGTAGCTATCACAGGCGTTACACATATATTTAGCAACACAGCCTCTACACTTTGCAGATATAATTAATAAATGGCCATGCACTGATCTGCTGGTTCACACGTGCACAGATTCTACTTTTGCAATCACGTGGCATCCGTGAAATTGGCGTCGATTTCTGGCGGATAAATCCACCGTAGCAATTTATATACGAAGTGGTTTTAATATCACACTCGTTCAATGTAACTTTATCACAGTTATTGGTATATTTGACACTAGGCTTCAGCCCTCCACAAATCACGTGGGTATAAAATGTGGTGCTACAGAATCGTAGAAAATTCACAATATTTTTAAATACGTCCACAATGCAATTTGTGCTGATCACTACACTTTACAAATCGTGATGCACAGTACGATGGTGCTCGATGACACTTGATAAATATTTCTTCGCTAAAAAGCGGACTGTTTCCACGTCTTACATGACGGATATTTCAACACGCCTCAACAGGGCGGATTCTCCTGACGTAGTGCACGGAACTGCGTTCCTCGTGGAATCAAGTCGTCAAACTAAGTCGTTGAGCGACTATTTACATCCCTTCTTGCGTATCTGCAATGATATTACCGTACCTTAAAGTGAAACAACATTCTCCAAAATGTTTCAATAATACTGAATGACGAAATGGAATATTCTGAGTCTCGTAAAAAGGTAAAGTTGATTAATAAGACCTCAGATAAATAATTAGCCGACTTCACCAAAGTCAAAAGAGCGATCCTCCGCTACTCCAAAGAGAATAGAATAAGCTCTCAGCTTCTGGTTGCTTTCTGGGTGTGTTCAAAGGTAATACATCCCATCATAAATGTGTTGTCATGAAAAATATCACATGAACCTTAGCTCAGCGGGTTCAATATCCCTATATACATTATAATTGTGAAAGTTTCTGAGCGTGTGAGTGAGCGAGTGAGTGAGTGTGTTTGGTACCTCTTCACACTAAAACGGCTGGACGGATTTGGATGAAATTTGAATGGAGATATTTTATACCCTGAGGTAGGGATCGGTCGATTTAAGACCTCCTGAATCAAAAATAACTCAAGGATGCCTTGAGCTAAACTTACTGTAACGTGTTTTTCGAGGGTTTTTTATGCAACTGGCATAAGTCAGTAGGAAGCCATTCTATATTTATTTACGCGGCAAATTGTTCAGCCAAGAGAATTTTTCATGTTAATTCATTATTATTATTAATTTATTATAATTATTATTAAGGTATTTTCGGAGCATTTTATAAAAATTATTAGCATTCAGATAGGTTTTCTATGTCTTAGAAAACGCTATCAAGCAAATTATTACGAACGACAATATCATAGAAAATTATGTGATTGCGGAATTTTACGGAGTTTTCGTCAGTTAGGGTATATCGAGAGACGTGACTCACTGGGAATTCAAGTACACGCTTAATCTTGTCGGGAAACATGACGCAATCCTGGGTCGCAGCGTCAAGGAAAGGCGAATAGTTGGAACGGAAATCGACTTCATCATCGCCGCGCCGTGTGTAATGACCCGGAGGAGGGGAAGATCGCGTGGTGGGTCAGCCAATCAGTGGAGACCACGCAAGCTAGAAGTCGGATGAAGAGTGGGGTTGCGACAGGTGCATATATCGTGCAGTGTTCCGTGGAAGGAGGACAATCTGTGTAGTTCTTGCCGAGTGTGGCTATACGCGGGAGTCGCTCCGATGTTCCGTGGAACGAAGACTATCTGTATAGAACTTAACGAGTACGGTTGTACGCGGGAATCGCTCCGATGTTCCGTGGAGTGGAGGACTAACTTTTGTAAAACTTAACCAGTGTGGTTGTACGAGTGTTTGGGTCCGATGTACGGACCATAGAATTTTCTAATTTACCAGAATCTCATCAAATATCGACAAAGATGTCGACGTCCAGGAGACTGTGGGAAGCTCACAGCATCATCCAGTACGAGGGAAATGTTTCGGCAATTTCAAGTGGTAAGCGCGAATGACGCAGAAATACGCAATCTCTCATTTCTCTTGGTTTTATATTTCATATTTCAGTAACTTCATAGCTTGGGAATAAGAGTAAAATCAATAATTTATCAGACTCCGTTTTCACGTAATTTTCTATCGGTAATATTAAAATCACAACGCTCCTATTTAAATTTTAAACTTATTATTATTATTAATTTTGCTATTCTTGTTTTATATAATAAATTCATTTCTTTTACAATGCAATCTTTGCTTTCAGTTGGTAGCATTAGTTATAGACCAATTCCTTCTCCTGATATAGTTGTTTGTTGGGTTAATGATCAAATCATACCACGATCTGAGTGAATAGAGTCTTGATGGTGTTCTGCCAGAGCTAGACGTTGTTAAATACAAATTTAGATTTCAACATTGCATTGAAGTCTTGGCGCCCATTAAAACAACATAGCTTAGGCAAAGGGTGGGCTAGCAAACCTGCTACAATTGGCGCCCAACGTGGGGATGAAAACCTAATAACATTTGTGGAAGGAGAAGGGTATATATTTCTGTGCCTGTATTTTGGGGGTTACTTGTCTTTATCAGTGTATATCATTATGGGGGATGAGAAAGAAAGACAGATGAGGTTACGTAGTGGTCATCAACTGGAGAGTGATGATACGAGCAGTATGTCGAGTGATGGTAGTACCGGGGTAGCGGAGGTAAATCCCGATACTGAAACAGGGAGTGTAGGCGGCCAACCAGAATTTAAAACTTTACTTCTCGAGTTCATGTATCAGATCAAAGTTAGTAGTGATGTCTTAAATGCAAAATTAGAACAGAATAATGCAAAATTAGAACAGAATAATGCAAAATTAGAACAAAACAGTAGGGAAAATAAAGAAAGTACAGAAGCTTTAAATGCAAAATTAGAACAGAATAATGCAAAATTAGAACAAAACAGTAAGGAAAATAGAGAGAGTACTGAAACTTTAAATGCTAAATTAGAACAAAACAGTAGGGAAATGAGTGACAAATTCGAACTGATTAGAGGTGAAATCAGAGGAGTAATGGAAGAAAAGGCTAAAGAGATTATTGCAGATGTAGACAGAAAATTAGGAAAAGTACAGGAGGAGTTGGAAATTAGAATCAGTACACGGGCTGAAAATTTAAAAGAACTAGTGCAACTGGAAACACAGCAGGTCAAAAAGCAATTGGGGGGAGAAATTGACAAAATTCAGGTAGCTACTATAGAGGTTAAGGAACAGCTGGGGGGTAGAATTGAGAAAGTCCACTCACAAATAGTTGCAGAAGTAAATGATTTAAGAGAGAGTAATAGAGAGAGCATTAGCAAGATTGAGGAGAAACAAGCAAAGCTATATGATAAAGTAGAAGAATCAGAAGGAAACATTAAATTAACAGTAAACAGTATTGAGAGGAAGGCTGAGGAGAAAATCGCAGAATTAGAGTTAAAATTAAAAGCTAGGATCAGGCAAGAAAATAGTCAGAATAGGCCAGTTTTTGTGAATAGCACACACAGGGAGGTAGAACTGGGTAAGTTCAGCAATCGACAGGGGTGCCCAATGGAGTTCATGAACACTATAGAAAATAAATTCGGGGAGAGGTTGGAAAATGGTAGTATTGAGTGGTGCCAGGTAGTTGAAATTTTAGAACAAGTGTTTGTGGGGGAAACGAGGAATTGGTTTGCTGTCTACAGAGACAAGTTTACTGATATTAATGACTTTAAAATGAAATTCTGTGAAAAGTTCTGGAATGAGGTTATTCAGTCGCAGCATCGTGAGGGAGTAGTGTGTGGTAAATATAACCCTAAAGGAAGCTCCACCATGACCGAATCCTTTTTAGGGCAGGTTGAAGGAGGAAAGTGATGTAGTGAGGTTGCTACTTAGGCACTTTCCCTATAGGATCAAGGAGGCTGCTTGTATCCAGAATGTAAAGACAATATCACAAGTAGAAAATTTGTTAAGCACATTTGATGCACTAGGGAGAGGGGGTTATGAGGACAATTTCAATCGGAACCAGGGTAATAATAATAATAGACCTAATGAAGCCAGGCATCAAGAAGTTCAAGGGAACGGTGGCGAAGGGGCCAACGCTCAAAATAGAAATATTAATAATCAGTTAAATCAGAACAGAGGAAATGGCTATGGTAATCAGTATCAAGGAAGGAACAATGATTTCAGGGGAAATCAAGGGAGAAATTATAATGACAATAATTACAACCAGAATAGGGGTCAAGGAAGAGGACAGCTTAGTGGTAGTAATATACAGCCAAACAATGACAACACAGCCCAGAACAACCAGACCAGTTCAGTAGTTAGTAGTACTACGGCCAGCTGTAGCGGTTCTTTAAAACGCGAACCAGGCTGCGAAGTAAGGTCAGAATCTCAGTCTGTAGCATGCCCTGTCCATACAATTATACAGGAACCCTATGACCTAAATGTAAGAAATGAATTATTACATGAACTTAATGATGATGGTATTATTCAGGAAGTGGTTAGCAAGAGCCCCATAGTTAAATTTAACGTGTCCGAGGCGTACACAGATGTTTTAATTGATAGTGGTTGTATGAAGAGTTGCATAAGTAGTGCATTTTATGATAAAATGAAAGGAACTGGAGTAAATTTTGAGGAGATGCCAATTAAAAGCACTTTTGTTATCACAGCTGTTGGGAAGAGGTCTAAAGTAATTTCTAAACAAGTTTTAGTAGACATTAAAATTAATAATCATGTAGAGAAGCATATTTGCCTTGTAATTCCAAATTTAGTATTCAGTGTTATCTTGGGTTCAGATTGGCTAAGTAGAGTGTCTGGTAACTTATGTTATGAAGTAGGTAGTTTGAAATTTAAATGGAATAATTCTGAAGTAGAGGTAGCGTTCAACGACAATGTTCAGAGGAGTAGTGTTGTAGGAGTGATTTGTTCTTTAAGTGAGATATCACCAGCCGAAGAGCGGGATCTCAAATTTTTGTGGGCAGTTTGATTACGAACGGAAGTCTAGAGGACTCGTCACGTGATGCTGCATTTCAGGGAAATATAGAGGTGGAACAATGTGTTCGGCTCTATGATGTGTTATTGTGTAATAAGAGAGTTTTTGAGGATCGCATTGGTATGGCCAATTGCTATACCCATTCATTGAACGTTATTGATAGGTCAGTATTTACAGGACATAGATATCCTGTACCTTTCGCTTATCAGAGTGCAGTTGAGGCACAAATTAACCAGATGCTTGAAGATGGGATTATTGAGCACTCTAACAGTCCATATGTTAATTCTTTGATCACGGTACCCAAGACCGACGGCACGGTTCGTATTTGTTTAGACGCTCGTTTGGTTAACAGTAGAATTAGTTCAGATCAGCTGAAATCTATGTCAATAAAGGAATTAATGCAAACATTTGAGGGGAAGAAGTATTTCACTTGTGTAGATTTGAGTTCCAGTTTTTGGCAAGTGCCACTTATGTACGAAGATAGACCATTTACAGCTTTTAGTCATAAATATAACCTTTATCAATTTTGTAGAACACCTTATGGGTTAAAGAGTAGTTCAGCAGCTTTAATTAGGGCTTTAAACATCGCATTAGGGGATGACACAGGAGAGTTTGTAACCATTTACATAGATGATATGGTAATTAGTTCACGCAGTTTTGAGGAGCATCTACGTCATTTAGATATAGTTTATCAGAAATTAGATCAGGCAGGGTTCACTTTGAAGCTGTCTAAGTCGTCATTCTGTCAGTCAGAAGTGACATTTTTAGGTCATAGAGTGTCAAGTAGAGGTGTTACACCAGAGGAAGGTAGGGTTAGCATGTGTGGACAGTAGCAAGAGGGCATCGTTACAGATACTGAGAAATAGGTAGGTCGAGCAACGTGATGACGTTCATTGAAGGGAGCCACTTGCAAGGTTGGATGCAGGTGACGCAGAAACATTTATATTTTCCAAACGTATTGGAAAAACAGCATATGTGCTGGAGGATAGTAATGGAAACAGATTATACGGGACGTATAATATACATAGTCTACGAAAATATGTGTCATAAAGCGAGTGTGTTTAGCTGGCCAGCCAGCCTATCAAATGAGTAAGTGTGGTATTTGGTGCGTGGAAGATCTGGTCTTCAAGGCAGGCGTATCAGAAGTCGCACAGGGGGGTAGTATGTAAGTAAATGAGAGTTTTTAAGGTACAGGGAAATATGACGGGATTGTCGAATGCTCTTGAGCACTAAAATGTCTCGATACACCAAGGCCAGAATTTGGTAGCGCTGGTGAATTCCCATTTGCCTCCTAGAGATGGGTGAGCGCTTGGACAGGGTATTTTTGCTTAAGGCGTCCACGAGGCAAAAGATGGGTCATCAGAATGCGAGACAGTCCTTCATGAAACTCATACATATCAGCACACGTGATTTCTGTTTACGGCCTCGCCATGTAAGATTTGCAAGTGTGTAATTTAAGGTAATTTGTACAAAGGTATTATTTGTGTCAGGAGAACTGGTCTGTGTTGAGAACTAGTGTTAAGTAGAATATGGTATACGGGAACTTAACAAGACAGGGCGATTACGGCACAGTAATATTTGGTGTTATATGTAATGCGCATTTACTGTTTTTTTTATTTCAGAAATCAATATTAATTTAATCTACTTTAAAGAGAGATTAAGTATGATGGTCACGAGGCGCTGCCACAATAGTGTGATCGTGTGCTCAGTGATAAGTGGGATTAATTTCACAATAAGGAAGGAACCTCCAGTGAAATTAGGAAGTTCTAGGGAGATATACATATATCAGAACACCTTGATGCGTGTGATGTGACACCTCATATACATAGTGCTCACACAGTGATTATGTCTATTTTTCCAACATAGAGAAATTTGAGAGGCGGAAATATCCATGGAACACTATTCTATATGAAAAACATTGGACTGGTTGCAAAGTGCAATCCATAGTGACAACAAACTTTGACGCAAAGTGCGTAAAGAAAAATTATGAGTGTATATATCTGTAATTTAGGGTGATTTCATTTATGTAATATGTATTTTGGATGGGGATTATTAACGTGTCTGGGATAATCGGATAATGGACCGTCGTCACGGTAAATCATCCGATGATCCGAGGGGAATATGTAACGTGTTTTTCGAGGGGTTTTTATGCAACTGGCATAAGTCAGTAGGAAGCCATTCTATATTTATTTACGCGGCAAATTGTTCAGCCAAGAGAATTTTTCATGTTAATTCATTATTATTATTAATTTATTATAATTATTATTAAGGTATTTTCGGAGCATTTTATAAAAATTATTAGCATTCAGATAGGTTTTCTATGTCTTAGAAAACGCTATCAAGCAAATTATTACGAACGACAATATCATAGAAAATTATGTGATTGCGGAATTTTACGGAGTTTTCGTCAGTTAGGGTATATCGAGAGACGTGACTCACTGGGAATTCAAGTACACGCTTAATCTTGTCGGGAAACATGACGCAATCCTGGGTCGCAGCGTCAAGGAAAGGCGAATAGTTGGAACGGAAATCGACTTCATCATCGCCGCGCCGTGTGTAATGACCCGGAGGAGGGGAAGATCGCGTGGTGGGTCAGCCAATCAGTGGAGACCACGCAAGCTAGAAGTCGGATGAAGAGTGGGGTTGCGACAGGTGCATATATCGTGCAGTGTTCCGTGGAAGGAGGACAATCTGTGTAGTTCTTGCCGAGTGTGGCTATACGCGGGAGTCGCTCCGATGTTCCGTGGAACGAAGACTATCTGTATAGAACTTAACGAGTACGGTTGTACGCGGGAATCGCTCCGATGTTCCGTGGAGTGGAGGACTAACTTTTGTAAAACTTAACCAGTGTGGTTGTACGAGTGTTTGGGTCCGATGTACGGACCATAGAATTTTCTAATTTACCAGAATCTCATCAAATATCGACAAAGATGTCGACGTCCAGGAGACTGTGGGAAGCTCACAGCATCATCCAGTACGAGGGAAATGTTTCGGCAATTTCAAGTGGTAAGCGCGAATGACGCAGAAATACGCAATCTCTCATTTCTCTTGGTTTTATATTTCATATTTCAGTAACTTCATAGCTTGGGAATAAGAGTAAAATCAATAATTTATCAGACTCCGTTTTCACGTAATTTTCTATCGGTAATATTAAAATCACAACGCTCCTATTTAAATTTTAAACTTATTATTATTATTAATTTTGCTATTCTTGTTTTATATAATAAATTCATTTCTTTTACAATGCAATCTTTGCTTTCAGTTGGTAGCATTAGTTATAGACCAATTCCTTCTCCTGATATAGTTGTTTGTTGGGTTAATGATCAAATCATACCACGATCTGAGTGAATAGAGTCTTGATGGTGTTCTGCCAGAGCTAGAAGTTGTTAAATACAAATTTAGATTTCAACATTGCATTGAAGTCTTGGCGCCCATTAAAACAACATAGCTTAGGCAAAGGGTGGGCTAGCAAACCTGCTACAATTGGCGCCCAACGTGGGGATGAAAACCTAATAACATTTGTGGAAGGAGAAGGGTATATATTTCTGTGCCTGTATTTTGGGGGTTACTTGTCTTTATCAGTGTATATCATTATGGGGGATGAGAAAGAAAGACAGATGAGGTTACGTAGTGGTCATCAACTGGAGAGTGATGATACGAGCAGTATGTCGAGTGATGGTAGTACCGGGGTAGCGGAGGTAAATCCCGATACTGAAACAGGGAGTGTAGGCGGCCAACCAGAATTTAAAACTTTACTTCTCGAGTTCATGTATCAGATCAAAGTTAGTAGTGATGTCTTAAATGCAAAATTAGAACAGAATAATGCAAAATTAGAACAGAATAATGCAAAATTAGAACAAAACAGTAGGGAAAATAAAGAAAGTACAGAAGCTTTAAATGCAAAATTAGAACAGAATAATGCAAAATTAGAACAAAACAGTAAGGAAAATAGAGAGAGTACTGAAACTTTAAATGCTAAATTAGAACAAAACAGTAGGGAAATGAGTGACAAATTCGAACTGATTAGAGGTGAAATCAGAGGAGTAATGGAAGAAAAGGCTAAAGAGATTATTGCAGATGTAGACAGAAAATTAGGAAAAGTACAGGAGGAGTTGGAAATTAGAATCAGTACACGGGCTGAAAATTTAAAAGAACTAGTGCAACTGGAAACACAGCAGGTCAAAAAGCAATTGGGGGGAGAAATTGACAAAATTCAGGTAGCTACTATAGAGGTTAAGGAACAGCTGGGGGGTAGAATTGAGAAAGTCCACTCACAAATAGTTGCAGAAGTAAATGATTTAAGAGAGAGTAATAGAGAGAGCATTAGCAAGATTGAGGAGAAACAAGCAAAGCTATATGATAAAGTAGAAGAATCAGAAGGAAACATTAAATTAACAGTAAACAGTATTGAGAGGAAGGCTGAGGAGAAAATCGCAGAATTAGAGTTAAAATTAAAAGCTAGGATCAGGCAAGAAAATAGTCAGAATAGGCCAGTTTTTGTGAATAGCACACACAGGGAGGTAGAACTGGGTAAGTTCAGCAATCGACAGGGGTGCCCAATGGAGTTCATGAACACTATAGAAAATAAATTCGGGGAGAGGTTGGAAAATGGTAGTATTGAGTGGTGCCAGGTAGTTGAAATTTTAGAACAAGTGTTTGTGGGGGAAACGAGGAATTGGTTTGCTGTCTACAGAGACAAGTTTACTGATATTAATGACTTTAAAATGAAATTCTGTGAAAAGTTCTGGAATGAGGTTATTCAGTCGCAGCATCGTGAGGGAGTAGTGTGTGGTAAATATAACCCTAAAGGAAGCTCCACCATGACCGAATCCTTTTTAGGGCAGGTTGAAGGAGGAAAGTGATGTAGTGAGGTTGCTACTTAGGCACTTTCCCTATAGGATCAAGGAGGCTGCTTGTATCCAGAATGTAAAGACAATATCACAAGTAGAAAATTTGTTAAGCACATTTGATGCACTAGGGAGAGGGGGTTATGAGGACAATTTCAATCGGAACCAGGGTAATAATAATAATAGACCTAATGAAGCCAGGCATCAAGAAGTTCAAGGGAACGGTGGCGAAGGGGCCAACGCTCAAAATAGAAATATTAATAATCAGTTAAATCAGAACAGAGGAAATGGCTATGGTAATCAGTATCAAGGAAGGAACAATGATTTCAGGGGAAATCAAGGGAGAAATTATAATGACAATAATTACAACCAGAATAGGGGTCAAGGAAGAGGACAGCTTAGTGGTAGTAATATACAGCCAAACAATGACAACACAGCCCAGAACAACCAGACCAGTTCAGTAGTTAGTAGTACTACGGCCAGCTGTAGCGGTTCTTTAAAACGCGAACCAGGCTGCGAAGTAAGGTCAGAATCTCAGTCTGTAGCATGCCCTGTCCATACAATTATACAGGAACCCTATGACCTAAATGTAAGAAATGAATTATTACATGAACTTAATGATGATGGTATTATTCAGGAAGTGGTTAGCAAGAGCCCCATAGTTAAATTTAACGTGTCCGAGGCGTACACAGATGTTTTAATTGATAGTGGTTGTATGAAGAGTTGCATAAGTAGTGCATTTTATGATAAAATGAAAGGAACTGGAGTAAATTTTGAGGAGATGCCAATTAAAAGCACTTTTGTTATCACAGCTGTTGGGAAGAGGTCTAAAGTAATTTCTAAACAAGTTTTAGTAGACATTAAAATTAATAATCATGTAGAGAAGCATATTTGCCTTGTAATTCCAAATTTAGTATTCAGTGTTATCTTGGGTTCAGATTGGCTAAGTAGAGTGTCTGGTAACTTATGTTATGAAGTAGGTAGTTTGAAATTTAAATGGAATAATTCTGAAGTAGAGGTAGCGTTCAACGACAATGTTCAGAGGAGTAGTGTTGTAGGAGTGATTTGTTCTTTAAGTGAGATATCACCAGCCGAAGAGCGGGATCTCAAATTTTTGTGGGCAGTTTGATTACGAACGGAAGTCTAGAGGACTCGTCACGTGATGCTGCATTTCAGGGAAATATAGAGGTGGAACAATGTGTTCGGCTCTATGATGTGTTATTGTGTAATAAGAGAGTTTTTGAGGATCGCATTGGTATGGCCAATTGCTATACCCATTCATTGAACGTTATTGATAGGTCAGTATTTACAGGACATAGATATCCTGTACCTTTCGCTTATCAGAGTGCAGTTGAGGCACAAATTAACCAGATGCTTGAAGATGGGATTATTGAGCACTCTAACAGTCCATATGTTAATTCTTTGATCACGGTACCCAAGACCGACGGCACGGTTCGTATTTGTTTAGACGCTCGTTTGGTTAACAGTAGAATTAGTTCAGATCAGCTGAAATCTATGTCAATAGAGGAATTAATGCAAACATTTGAGGGGAAGAAGTATTTCACTTGTGTAGATTTGAGTTCCAGTTTTTGGCAAGTGCCACTTATGTACGAAGATAGACCATTTACAGCTTTTAGTCATAAATATAACCTTTATCAATTTTGTAGAACACCTTATGGGTTAAAGAGTAGTTCAGCAGCTTTAATTAGGGCTTTAAACATCGCATTAGGGGATGACACAGGAGAGTTTGTAACCATTTACATAGATGATATGGTAATTAGTTCACGCAGTTTTGAGGAGCATCTACGTCATTTAGATATAGTTTATCAGAAGTTAGATCAGGCAGGGTTCACTTTGAAGCTGTCTAAGTCGTCATTCTGTCAGTCAGAAGTGACATTTTTAGGTCATAGAGTGTCAAGTAGAGGTGTCACACCAGAGGAAGGTAGGGTTAGCATGTGTGGACAGTAGCAAGAGGGCATCGTTACAGATACTGAGAAATAGGTAGGTCGAGCAACGTGATGACGTTCATTGAAGGGAGCCACTTGCAAGGTTGGATGCAGGTGACGCAGAAACATTTATATTTTCCAAACGTATTGGAAAAACAGCATATGTGCTGGAGGATAGTAATGGAAACAGATTATACGGGACGTATAATATACATAGTCTACGAAAATATGTGTCATAAAGCGAGTGTGTTTAGCTGGCCAGCCAGCCTATCAAATGAGTAAGTGTGGTATTTGGTGCGTGGAAGATCTGGTCTTCAAGGCAGGCGTATTAGAAGTCGCACAGGGGGGTAGTATGTAAGTAAATGAGAGTTTTTAAGGTACAGGGAAATATGACGGGATTGTCGAATGCTCTTGAGCACTAAAATGTCTCGATACACCAAGGCCAGAATTTGGTAGCGCTGGTGAATTCCCATTTGCCTCCTAGAGATGGGTGAGCTCTTGGACAGGGTATTTTTGCTTAAGGCGTCCACGAGGCAAAAGATGGGTCATCAGAATGCGAGACAGTCCTTCATGAAACTCATACATATCAGCACACGTGATTTCTGTTTACGGCCTCGCCATGTAAGATTTGCAAGTGTGTAATTTAAGGTAATTTGTACAAAGGTATTATTTGTGTCAGGAGAACTGGTCTGTGTTGAGAACTAGTGTTAAGTAGAATATGGTATACGGGAACTTAACAAGACAGGGCGATTAGGGCACAGAAATATTTGGTGTTATATGTAATGCGCATTTACTGTTTTTTTTATTTCAGAAGTCAATATTAATTTAATCTACTTTAAAGAGAGATTAAGTATGATGGTCACGAGGCGCTGCCACAATAGTGTGATCGTGTGCTCAGTGATAAGTGGGATTAATTTCACAATAAGGAAGGAACCTCCAGTGAAATTAGGAAGTTCTAGGGAGATATACATATATCAGAACACCTTGATGCGTGTGATGTGACACCTCATATACATAGTGCTCACACAGTGATTATGTCTATTTTTCCAACATAGAGAAATTTGAGAGGCGGAAATATCCATGGAACACTATTCTATATGAAAAACATTGGACTGGTTGCAAAGTGCAATCCATAGTGACAACAAACTTTGACGCAAAGTGCGTAAAGAAAAATTATGAGTGTATATATCTGTAATTTAGGGTGATTTCATTTATGTAATATGTATTTTGGATGGGGATTATTAACGTGTCTGGGATAATCGGATAATGGACCGTCGTCACGGTAAATGAGCCGATGATCCGAGGCGAATATGTAACGTGTTTTTCGAGGGGTTTTTATGCAACTGGCATAAGTCAGTAGGAAACCATTCTATATTTATTTACGCGGCAAATTGTTCAGCCAAGAGAATTTTTCATGTTAATTCATTATTATTATTAATTTATTATAATTATTATTAAGGTATTTTCGGAGCATTTTATAAAAATTATTAGCATTCAGATAGGTTTTCTATGTCTTAGAAAACGCTATCAAGCAAATTATTACGAACGACAATATCATAGAAAATTATGTGATTGCGGAATTTTACGGAGTTTTCGTCAGTTAGGGTATATCGAGAGACGTGACTCACTGGGAATTCAAGTACACGCTTAATCTTGTCGGGAAACATGACGCAATCCTGGGTCGCAGCGTCAAGGAAAGGCGAATAGTTGGATCGGAAATCGACTTCATCATCGCCGCGCCGTGTGTAATGACCCGGAGGAGGGGAAGATCGCGTGGTGGGTCAGCCAATCAGTGGAGACCACGCAAGCTAGAAGTCGGATGAAGAGTGGGGTTGCGACGGGAGCATATATCATGCAGTGTTCCGTGGAAGGAGGACAATCTGTGTAGTTATTGCCGAGTGTGGTTATACGCGGGAGTCGCTCCGATGTTCCGTGGAACGAAGACTATCTGTATAGAACTTAACGAGTACGGTTGTACGCGGGAATCGCTCCGATGTTCCGTGGAGTGGAGGACTAACTTTTGTAAAACTTAACCAGTGTGGTTGTACGAGTGTTTGGGTCCGATGTACGGACCATATAATTATCTAATCTACCAGAATCTCATCAAATATCGACAAAGATGTCGACGTCCAGGAGACTGTGGGAAGCTCACAGCATCATCAAAAACGAGGGAAATGTTTCGGCAATTTCCTGTGGTAAGCGCGAATGACGCAGAAATACGCAATCTCTCATTTCTCTTGGTTTTATATTTCATATTTCAGTAACTTCATAGCTTGGGAATAAGAGTAAAATCAATAATTTATCAGACTCCGTTTTCACGTAATTTTCTATCGGTAATATTAAAATCACAACGCTCCTATTTAAATTTTAAACTTATAATTATTATTAATTTTGCTATTCTTATTTTATATAATAAATTCATTTCTTTTACAATGCAATCTTTGCTTTCAGTTGGTAGCATTAGATATAGACCAATTCCTTCTCCTGATACAATTGTTTGTTGGGTTAATGATCAAATCATACCACGATCTGAGTGAATAGAGTCTTGATGGTGTTCTGCCAGAGCTAGACGTTGTTAAATACAAATTTAGATTTCAACATTGCATTGAGGTCTTGGCGCCCATTAAAACAACATAGCTTAGGCAAAGGGTGGGCTAGCAAACCTGCTACAATTGGCGCCCAACGTGGGGATGAAAACCTAATAACATTTGTGGAAGGAGAAGGGTATATTTTTCTGTGCCTGTATTTTGGGGGTTACTTGTCTTTATCAGTGTATATCATTATGGGGGATGAGAAAGAAAGACAGATGAGGTTACGTAGTGGTCATCAACTGGAGAGTGATGATACGAGCAGTATGTCGAGTGATGGTAGTACCGGTGTAGCGGAGGTAAATCCCGATACTGAAACAGGGAGTGTAGGCGGCCAACCAGAATTAAAAACTTTACTTCTCGAGTTCATGTATCAGATCAAAGTTAGTAGTGATGCCTTAAATGAAAAATTAGAACCGAATAATGCAAAATTAGAACAAAACAGTCGGGAAAATAAAGAAAGTACAGAAGCTTTAAATGCAAAATTAGAACAGAATAATGCAAAATTAGAACAAAACAGTAAGGAAAATAGAGAGAGTACTGAAACTTTAAATGCTAAATTAGAACAAAACAGTAGGGAAATGAGTGACAAATTCGAACTGATTAGAGGTGAAATCAGAGGAGTAATGGAAGAAAAGGCTAAAGAGATTATTGCAGATGTAGACAGAAAATTAGGAAAAGTACAGGAGGAGTTGGAAATTAGAATCAGTACACAGGCTGAAAATTTAAAAGAACTAGTGCAACTGGAAACACAGCAGGTCAAAAAGCAATTGGGGGGAGAAATTGACAAAATTCAGGTAGCTACTAAAGAGGTTAAGGAACAGCTGGGGGGTAGAATTGAGAAAGTCCACTCACAAATAGTTGCAGAAGTAAATGATTTAAGAGAGAGTAATAGAGAGAGCATTAGCAAGATTGAGGAGAAACAAGCAAAGCTATATGATAAAGTAGAAGAATCAGAAGGAAACATTAAATTAACAGTAAACAGTATTGAGAGGAAGGCTGAGGAGAAAATCGCAGAATTAGAGTTAAAATTAAAAGCTAGGATCAGGCAAGAAAATAGTCAGAATAGGCCAGTTTTTGTGAATAGCACACACAGGGAGGTAGAACTGGGTAAGTTCAGCAATCGACAGGGGTGCCCAATGGAGTTCATGAACACTATAGAAAATAAATTCGGGGAGAGGTTGGAAAATGGTAGTATTGAGTGGTGCCAGGTAGTTGAAATTTTAGAACAAGTGTTTGTGGGGGAAACGAGGAATTGGTTTGCTGTCTACAGAGACAAGTTTACTGATATTAATGACTTTAAAATGAAATTCTGTGAAAAGTTCTGGAATGAGGTTATTCAGTCGCAGCATCGTGAGGGAGTAGTGTGTGGTAAATATAACCCTAAAGGAAGCTCCACCATGACCGAATACTTTTTAGGGCAGGTTGAAGGAGGAAAGTGATGTAGTGAGGTTGCTACTTAGGCACTTTCCCTACAGGATCAAGGAGGCTGCTTGTATCCAGAATGTAAAGACAATATCACAAGTAGAAAATTTGTTAAGCACATTTGATGCACTAGGGAGAGGGGGTTATGAGGACAATTTCAATCGGAACCAGGGTAATAAATAATAGACCTAATGAAGCCAGGCATCAAGAAGTTCAAGGGAACGGTGGCGAAGGGGCCAACGCTCAAAATAGAAATAATAATAATCAGCTAAATCAGAACAGAGGAAATGGCTATGGTAATCAGTATCAAGGGAGGAACAATGATTTCAGGGGAAATCAAGGGAGAAATTATAATGACAATAATTACAACCAGAATAGGGGTCAAGGAAGAGGACAGCTTAGTGGTAGTAATATACAGCCAAACAATGACAACACAGCCCAGAACAACCAGACCAGTTCAGTAGTTAGTAGTGTAATGTGTTTTAGGATGGTGATTTGCTCACTGTTGGATGATAAATGTAATAGGTCATGAAATGAATTGAGACACATGTTAATACACACTGGTATTGTGAACTTACCTTCAGTAGTGCTCTCAAAATGAAATGTTGGGCGCCATGGTCGCAACAAAGTGTTGAAGACCAATAAAAGAAACACAAATAATGATAAATTAACATCAGTGGAGCACCTGAGACCTCTTTCTCCCAGCCTTTCTTTAAATTTGCTTTCCACCGCTTCTAAGAATTCCATAGGACATCCCTGACGGTTGCTAAATTTAGCCAGCTCTACCTCCTTGAAACCGTGACTGCTTATGAAACTTGTTCTCCCCTGCCCGGCCTCTTGCCTTACCTTATTCAATCTCACTTCCAGCTCCGCTATTTTCTTTTCCGCCTTTCTCTCAATATTCTCAACTCTTTCCCTGTTACTTCCTTCCCTTTCTTCTATCCTGTCCGTTAATACTCCTTGCTTCTCCTTGACTTCCTGAATACTATCTAAATTCACTAAGTTGAAATCTTCCACCTTCTTACTTAATTCTTTCTGTACCTTTTCAATCTCACCCTCCAGCTGTTCTTTAACCTGTTTGGTCTCCACTTGCACCAACACCTTGAAATTCTCTGTCTGAGTGTTCATTCTCTCCTCCAAACTGCCTTGTACCTTCCCCAATTTACTATCTACATCTGCTATGATTTCACTAGATTTCTCAGTCAACTGACTCTTAATTTCTCCTCTCACTCCTTCAATACTATGCTTCACCTTCTCATACTTGGTACTCAGCTCCTCATTAATTTTAGTGACTCCATCTAACTTTTTATTTAGCTCTTCAATTTTATTATTAGTTTCAGCGTTATTCTGATCTAATTTCCTGTTTATCTCCTTATTATTAAGTTCAAGTTTAGCATTAGTTGCTTCTAACTTGTTACTCAAATCCTGATTATTACTCTCTAATCTAGCATTTATTTCTTGACTGTGACTATCTAGTTTATTATTAGTGGCTTCTAATTTGTTATTCAACAACCTTAACATGCTCATAATGCCTTCACTTATTTCCACCGACATCTCCTTACTGGTATTGGGATCAACCTCCGATCTCCCTTCCATCAACTTCTGACCATCTTCTGCCAACTGACTACTCTCCTCCCCCACATTCTCCTCTACCATATCACCACTCAACTGTTGACCACTCCTAAGCTTCAACAGGTCCTTATCAGCCATACTGATATACCACAATTAAAATCCCCCACAAAACAAAAGCACAAAGATAATACCGTTCCCCAAATACAAATACTATCTGGTTTTCGTGCCCCACGTTGGGCGCCACCTGTAATGTGTTTTAGGATGGTGATTTGCTCACTGTTGGATGATAAATGTAATAGGTCATGAAATGAATTGAGACACATGTTAATACACACTGGTATTGTGAACTTACCTTCAGTAGTGCTCTCAAAATGAAATGTTGGGCGCCATGGTCGCAACAAAGTGTTGAAGACCAATAAAAGAAACATAAATAATGATAAATTAACATCAGTGGAGCACCTGAGACCTCTTTCTCCCAGCCCGTGGCGAAATCAAAGTAATCAACCAGTTAGTTTTTGCATTGGGGATAAGGGATGACTTACATGTACTTCTAACTACTGAAGAAGGAATGCTAGGCATGGATTAAAATACTGAATTTAATTCTACACAAAAACAAAATATGAAAAGTTAATAATAATAAATAGTAAATACTTTCACTGAAGTTATGTTAACATGAGGGGCGAGAAAAGTGATGAGACCGATATTAAGTTTAACGTTATTTCCAAAACTGTGAATCTTATTGGGAATGAAGTAAGTCATTCAGACCGTCTATAGTTTGGACTTGATTGTGCATATAAGACATAACCTCGTCTTTCCATGCAATAACGACAATGGTTGTGTTTTTGGCCAAAGTCGGTAAAGTGATTTATGGAGTTAGAACTTCGTCACTGATCAAGCTAGCAGCTAAATCTACATCATCGCTGCTCAGTAAATATGATTAACGGAACTTGTCTACTGGGATCCTTCACGACGTCATTCCAAGAGATGAATCAACGCCCCTGGAACAACTACAAGTCTTAACTATGGAGACCAATTCCTTCGACACGCAACCTCGGTAAGCTAGGCTGACATATATTATTCAAAATCTCTTCTTTTATATTTCTGGCAAATAACTTCACAGTTTTGGAAATAACGTTAAACTTAATATCGGTCTCATCACTTTTCTCGCCCCTCAGGTTAACATAACTTCAGTGAAAGTATTTACTATTTATTATTATTAACTTTTCATATTTTGTTTTTGTGTAGAATTAAATTCAGTATTTTAATCCATGCCTAGCATTCCTTCTTCAATAGTTAGAAGTACATGTAAGTCATCCCTTATCCCCAATGCAAAAACTAACTGGTTGATTACTTTGATTTCGCCACGGGCTGGGAGAAAGAGGTCTCAGGTGCTCCACTGATGTTAATTTATCATTATGTGTGTTTCTTTTATTGGTCTTCAACACTTTGTTGCGACCATGGCGCCCAACATTTCATTTTGAGAGCACTACTGAAGGTAAGTTCACAATACCAGTGTGTATTAACATGTGTCTCAATTCATTTCATGACCTATTACATTTATCATCCAACAGTGAGCAAATCACCATCCTAAAACACATTACAGTAGTACTACGGCCAGCTGTAGCGGTTCTTTAAAACGCGAACCAGGCTGCGAAGTAAGGTCAGAATCTCAGTCTGTAGCATGCCCTGTCCATACAATTACAGTATACAGGAACCCTATGACCTAAATGTAAGAAATGAATTATTACATGAACTAAATGATGAAGGTATTATTCAGGAAGTGGTTAGTAAGAGCCCCATAGTTAAATTTAACGTGTCCGAGGCGTACACAGATGTTTTAATTGATAGTGGTTGTATGAAGAGTTGCATAAGTAGTGCATTTTATGATAAAATGAAAGGAACTGGAGTAAATTTTGAGGATTATTATTAATCGTATGGCAATTACACATCACTTTTTGGAACACAGAGAAAATATAACCATAATTTACAAATTTACAGACATATTATTTACATAGTTTAACACATTTGCTGTAGAAAACAAAAAGTCAAAGTGGTTTCCAGGATATAAGTTCTGAGGGCACTCTTCAACTATATGCTTGATGGTCTGACACTGGAAGCCACACGTGCACTCTGGAGAGGTGATCTTTCCCCATTTGTATAGTAGATCACCACATCTCCCATGGTTGGTGCGTATCCTGTTCAGTGTACACCATGTCCTACGGGGCAGATCAAGTTCCCATGGATTGTTGTTACTATGGAGAAAACTATGTAGCTCTGGTGGAGTGTTTGTGTACCAATTTTCTGCCCAGGCTTCATGAAGATTGAAGTTATGGTCTGCCAGGTTGTTGGCTGTTCTGATTGCAGGGTGTCTGGAGCGGAGTCTATTGATTTGGATTGCAGGTATGTCCTCATGGATTGGCAGCTGTTGGTTGTTGCAGATTTTGTTAAATTCTCTCAGGAGGATATTCTTTCTTCTCAGCGTAGGAGGTGGAATACGGCTCAGGACAGGTAGCCAGAAAACTGGTGTGGACTTGATTGTACCAGTAATTATCCGCATAGTTTGGTTTAGTTGAACATCTACTAGCTTCGTGTGACTACTGTTTAGCCAAACAGGGCTGCAATATTCTGCTGCTGAGTATACAAGACCTAGGGCAGTTGATCGGAGGGTAGACGCAGTGGAACCCCATGTTGTACCACACAGTTTTTTTAGGATGTTATTTCTTGACCTCAATTTGGCTGCAGTGTTTGTTAGATGTTGTTTAAATGACAGTGTTCTGTCAAGTGTCACTCCAAGGTACTTTGGGTATTTGTTATGAATCACACGTTTTCCATCAAAATATATGTTTAGTTCATGGTTGGCTAGGATGTTGCTCAGATGAAAGCACGTGGATTCAGTTTTATTAGGGTTCGGTTGAAGTCCCCATTTACAGAAGTATTGAAACATTGCACATAAATCCTTCGTTAATATTTCTTCAGTGGCCTCGATTTGTTTGTGTTGAGTTGCTAACACCCAATCATCAGCATAGCCGAACTTCCTGGACTGGGTGTCTGGCATATCTGCTATATAGAGACTGAATAATAGCGGAGCTAGGACTGAGCCTTGGGGTAGTCCGTTGTTAAGAGTCTTCTGGTCACTAACGGCATTCCCTATGGTTACCTGGAAAGGTCTATCAGTCAGCATGTTGTTCAGGAGTCTTGCTGTTCTTCTGCAGGGTATGACACGGAGAAACTTATTAACAATGCCCTGTCTCCACACAGTATCATAGGCGGAGGATAAATCAATAAATACAGCAGAGGTCTTTTGCTGTTTCTGGAATCCTGCCTCTATATAAGATGTAAATGAAAGAACTTGATCCACACAGCTTCGGTTTGGACGAAATCCAGCCTGTTCAACAGGAATATTTTCATGTAATTCATTATGTATTCTGTTATACAGCAGCCTCTCAAGTAGTTTGTACATCATGCTCAGAAGAGAAATAGGACGATAACTTTGGGCTTCGTTATTGGGTTTACCTGGTTTCAAGATACCAATGATCTTCGTCTGTTTCATTAGTCGAGGAATGGACCCTGTTTGTAAAATATTGGTGAAAAACTGGGCTAGCCATCTTTTAGCATACTCACCACAGTGCAGAAGGAATTCTGGGTGTATGCCATCAAGACCTGGGGCTTTACCTGATTTAATGTCTTTTAGAGCTGACGATATCTCTTCAGGGCTGAAAGGTATAGAATAAGAGCTATTATCTGGGCATTCTGATAACATGGTTCGCAGTTCTCGTTTTACTTGAATGGCATGGGGCCGGGAGATAGATGGCTTAGATATTGAGACAATGTGAGCAGCAACTTTGTTTGGTTCTATTAAGTTGTTATTTCGTGTTGTTCGATTTCCACCTCCCAAATTACGTAAGAGGGACCAGGCTTTCCTGCTTGAGTGTTTGAAGTCTAGATTTTCGACAGTGTCCAGCCATTTCTGTCGTCGCGTGGCATCAAGGCTATGCAGCAGGTCATCTGCTATTTCTTGTTCTCCAGTAGAAAGGAAGTCCTCGTACAGTTTCTCACTGACTTCAGACCAGCCAGGAATATATTCCTTCCGGTATCCTCTGGGAATAAACTTTTTTGCTATGCTTAATACTGCTCCAACAAATCTTCCATAGTTGTTACTCAAAGGAGGAATCCACCCTAAGACTTTATCAAGATTTATGGAGAACTCAGACCAGTTAGCTTTCTGAAAGTTCCAGCGTGGACGAGGAATGGAATTCACCAAGGGGATTTGTATGCCTACTTCTTGAATAACTGGGCGGTGCTGACTATGTGGGAAATCAGGTAGGACTCTGCGTGTGGTTGCTAGTGGTTTGAGGTTCTCGTTTGAAGACACAAAACACAGGTCCGGATTGGACTCCCGCCTCCAGGCAGCTGATCTAAATGTGCATCTGTCTTTGGCATCAAATATTAGATGAAAATTGTGTACTTCTGCCCATGAAACTAAAGCTTCTCCATTAGAATCATTGGAGTTATATTTCCATTGCTCATGGTGACTGTTGAAGTCACCTGTGTAAATAACTGGATGAGGATGTAGGTGGAGCACTGAACTGCGGGAGGTTTGTAGATGTCTACAACGTGCAAGTCTCCAATTTTTATTACAACTTCATGGATGTCATTAATGGCATTAGATGAGATTAAGTAGGCATTCTCAATAGTGTTTCGCACATACGTGGCAATCCCATAAGCTAGATGGTAAGTTGCACCAAGGAGGTCATATCCTGGTATTTTGCCTCTTGATTTGAGTTGGTATTCATCATTTGCATGTGTTTCTTGGATGGCAATTACATCAATATTATTCTCCAAACAGAGCTTAGATAAATATTGACTTTTAGATCTGCTAATACTCTCTATATTAATCTGTAGGATTCTAGTACTTGGTCCAACGTATCTACATCTTTGGTTCTTAAAAGAACCGTTGTTGATGAGAGGAGTCATTGTGATGTGATTGTGCTAGGAGATCACAAGGATTTTGAGGAGATGCCAATTAAAAGCACTGTTGTTATCACAGCTGTTGGGAAGAGGTCTAAAGTAATTTCTAAGGAAGTTTTAGTAGACATTAAAATTAATAATCATGTAGAGAAGCAGATTTGCCTTGTAATTCCAAATTTAGTATTCAGTGTTATCTTGGGTTCAGATTGGCTAAGTAGAGTGTCTGGTAACTTATGTTATGAAGTAGGTAGTTTGAAATTTAAATGGAATAATTCTGACGTAGAGGTAGCGTTCAACGACAATGTTCAGAGGAGTAGTGTTGTAGGAGTGATTTGTTCTTTAAGTGAGATATCACCAGCCGAAGAGCGGGATCTCAAATTTTTGTGGGCAGTTTGATTACGAACGGAAGTCTAGAGGACTCGTCACGTGATGCTGCATTTCAGGGAAATATAGAGGTGGAACAATGTGTTCGGCTCTATGATGTGTTATTGTGTAATAAGAGAGTTTTTGAGGATCGCATTGGTATGGCCAATTGCTATACCCATTCATTGAACGTTATTGATAGGTCAGTATTTACAGGACATAGATATCCTGTACCTTTCGCTTATCAGAGTGCAGTTGAGGCACAAATTAACCAGATGCTTGAAGATGGGATTATTGAGCACTCTAACAGTCCATATGTTAATTCTTTGATCACGGTACCCAAGACCGACGGCACGGTTCGTATTTGTTTAGACGCTCGTTTGGTTAACAGTAGAATTAGTTCAGATCAGCTGAAATCTATGTCAATAGAGGAATTAATGCAAACATTTGAGGGGAAGAAGTATTTCACTTGTGTAGATTTGAGTTCCAGTTTTTGGCAAGTGCCACTTATGTACGAAGATAGACCATTTACAGCTTTTAGTCATAAATATAACCTTTATCAATTTTGTAGAACACCTTATGGGTTAAAGAGTAGTTCAGCAGCTTTAATTAGGGCTTTAAACATCGCATTAGGGGATGACACAGGAGAGTTTGTAACCATTTACATAGATGATATGGTAATTAGTTCACGCAGTTTTGAGGAGCATCTACGTCATTTAGATATAGTTTATCAGAAGTTAGATCAGGCAGGGTTCACTTTGAAGCTGTCTAAGTCGTCATTCTGTCAGTCAGAAGTGACATTTTTAGGTCATAGAGTGTCAAGTAGAGGTGTCACACCAGAGGAAGGTAGGGTTAGCATGTGTGGACAGTAGCAAGAGGGCATCGTTACAGATACTGAGAAATAGGTAGGTCGAGCAACGTGATGACGTTCATTGAAGGGAGCCACTTGCAAGGTTGGATGCAGGTGACGCAGAAACATTTATATTTTCCAAACGTATTGGAAAAACAGCATATGTGCTGGAGGATAGTAATGGAAACAGATTATACGGGACGTATAATATACATAGTCTACGAAAATATGTGTCATAAAGCGAGTGTGTTTAGCTGGCCAGCCAGCCTATCAAATGAGTAAGTGTGGTATTTGGTGCGTGGAAGATCTGGTCTTCAAGGCAGGCGTATTAGAAGTCGCACAGGGGGGTAGTATGTAAGTAAATGAGAGTTTTTAAGGTACAGGGAAATATGACGGGATTGTCGAATGCTCTTGAGCACTAAAATGTCTCGATACACCAAGGCCAGAATTTGGTAGCGCTGGTGAATTCCCATTTGCCTCCTAGAGATGGGTGAGCGCTTGGACAGGGTATTTTTGCTTAAGGCGTCCACGAGGCAAAAGATGGGTCATCAGAATGCGAGACAGTCCTTCATGAAACTCATACATATCAGCACACGTGATTTCTGTTTACGGCCTCGCCATGTAAGATTTGCAAGTGTGTAATTTAAGGTAATTTGTACAAAGGTATTATTTGTGTCAGGAGAACTGGTCTGTGTTGAGAACTAGTGTTAAGTAGAATATGGTATACGGGAACTTAACAAGACAGGGCGATTAGGGCACAGAAATATTTGGTGTTATATGTAATGCGCATTTACTGTTTTTTTTATTTCAGAAGTCAATATTAATTTAATCTACTTTAAAGAGAGATTAAGTATGATGGTCACGAGGCGCTGCCACAATAGTGTGATCGTGTGCTCAGTGATAAGTGGGATTAATTTCACAATAAGGAAGGAACCTCCAGTGAAATTAGGAAGTTCTAGGGAGATATACATATATCAGAACACCTTGATGCGTGTGATGTGACACCTCATATACATAGTGCTCACACAGTGATTATGTCTATTTTTCCAACATAGAGAAATTTGAGAGGCGGAAATATCCATGGAACACTATTCTATATGAAAAACATTGGACTGGTTGCAAAGTGCAATCCATAGTGACAACAAACTTTGACGCAAAGTGCGTAAAGAAAAATTATGAGTGTATATATCTGTAATTTAGGGTGATTTCATTTATGTAATATGTATTTTGGATGGGGATTATTAACGTGTCTGGGATAATCGGATAATGGACCGTCGTCACGGTAAATGAGCCGATGATCCGAGGCGAATATGTAACGTGTTTTTCGAGGGTTTTTTATGCAACTGGCATAAGTCAGTAGGAAACCATTCTATATTTATTTACGCGGCAAATTGTTCAGCCAAGAGAATTTTTCATGTTAATTCATTATTATTATTAATTTATTATAATTATTATTAAGGTATTTTCGGAGCATTTTATAAAAATTATTAGCATTCAGATAGGTTTTCTATGTCTTAGAAAACGCTATCAAGCAAATTATTACGAACGACAATATCATAGAAAATTATGTGATTGCGGAATTTTACGGAGTTTTCGTCAGTTAGGGTATATCGAGAGACGTGACTCACTGGGAATTCAAGTACACGCTTAATCTTGTCGGGAAACATGACGCAATCCTGGGTCGCAGCGTCAAGGAAAGGCGAATAGTTGGATCGGAAATCGACTTCATCATCGCCGCGCCGTGTGTAATGACCCGGAGGAGGGGAAGATCGCGTGGTGGGTCAGCCAATCAGTGGAGACCACGCAAGCTAGAAGTCGGATGAAGAGTGGGGTTGCGACGGGAGCATATATCATGCAGTGTTCCGTGGAAGGAGGACAATCTGTGTAGTTATTGCCGAGTGTGGTTATACGCGGGAGTCGCTCCGATGTTCCGTGGAACGAAGACTATCTGTATAGAACTTAACGAGTACGGTTGTACGCGGGAATCGCTCCGATGTTCCGTGGAGTGGAGGACTAACTTTTGTAAAACTTAACCAGTGTGGTTGTACGAGTGTTTGGGTCCGATGTACGGACCATATAATTATCTAATCTACCAGAATCTCATCAAATATCGACAAAGATGTCGACGTCCAGGAGACTGTGGGAAGCTCACAGCATCATCAAAAACGAGGGAAATGTTTCGGCAATTTCCAGTGGTAAGCGCGAATGACGCAGAAATACGCAATCTCTCATTTCTCTTGGTTTTATATTTCATATTTCAGTAACTTCATAGCTTGGGAATAAGAGTAAAATCAATAATTTATCAGACTCCGTTTTCACGTAATTTTCTATCGGTAATATTAAAATCACAACGCTCCTATTTAAATTTTAAACTTATAATTATTATTAATTTTGCTATTCTTATTTTATATAATAAATTCATTTCTTTTACAATGCAATCTTTGCTTTCAGTTGGTAGCATTAGATATAGACCAATTCCTTCTCCTGATACAATTGTTTGTTGGGTTAATGATCAAATCATACCACGATCTGAGTGAATAGAGTCTTGATGGTGTTCTGCCAGAGCTAGACGTTGTTAAATACAAATTTAGATTTCAACATTGCATTGAGGTCTTGGCGCCCATTAAAACAACATAGCTTAGGCAAAGGGTGGGCTAGCAAACCTGCTACAATTGGCGCCCAACGTGGGGATGAAAACCTAATAACATTTGTGGAAGGAGAAGGGTATATTTTTCTGTGCCTGTATTTTGGGGGTTACTTGTCTTTATCAGTGTATATCATTATGGGGGATGAGAAAGAAAGACAGATGAGGTTACGTAGTGGTCATCAACTGGAGAGTGATGATACGAGCAGTATGTCGAGTGATGGTAGTACCGGTGTAGCGGAGGTAAATCCCGATACTGAAACAGGGAGTGTAGGCGGCCAACCAGAATTAAAAACTTTACTTCTCGAGTTCATGTATCAGATCAAAGTTAGTAGTGATGCCTTAAATGAAAAATTAGAACCGAATAATGCAAAATTAGAACAAAACAGTCGGGAAAATAAAGAAAGTACAGAAGCTTTAAATGCAAAATTAGAACAGAATAATGCAAAATTAGAACAAAACAGTAAGGAAAATAGAGAGAGTACTGAAACTTTAAATGCTAAATTAGAACAAAACAGTAGGGAAATGAGTGACAAATTCGAACTGATTAGAGGTGAAATCAGAGGAGTAATGGAAGAAAAGGCTAAAGAGATTATTGCAGATGTAGACAGAAAATTAGGAAAAGTACAGGAGGAGTTGGAAATTAGAATCAGTACACAGGCTGAAAATTTAAAAGAACTAGTGCAACTGGAAACACAGCAGGTCAAAAAGCAATTGGGGGGAGAAATTGACAAAATTCAGGTAGCTACTAAAGAGGTTAAGGAACAGCTGGGGGGTAGAATTGAGAAAGTCCACTCACAAATAGTTGCAGAAGTAAATGATTTAAGAGAGAGTAATAGAGAGAGCATTAGCAAGATTGAGGAGAAACAAGCAAAGCTATATGATAAAGTAGAAGAATCAGAAGGAAACATTAAATTAACAGTAAACAGTATTGAGAGGAAGGCTGAGGAGAAAATCGCAGAATTAGAGTTAAAATTAAAAGCTAGGATCAGGCAAGAAAATAGTCAGAATAGGCCAGTTTTTGTGAATAGCACACACAGGGAGGTAGAACTGGGTAAGTTCAGCAATCGACAGGGGTGCCCAATGGAGTTCATGAACACTATAGAAAATAAATTCGGGGAGAGGTTGGAAAATGGTAGTATTGAGTGGTGCCAGGTAGTTGAAATTTTAGAACAAGTGTTTGTGGGGGAAACGAGGAATTGGTTTGCTGTCTACAGAGACAAGTTTACTGATATTAATGACTTTAAAATGAAATTCTGTGAAAAGTTCTGGAATGAGGTTATTCAGTCGCAGCATCGTGAGGGAGTAGTGTGTGGTAAATATAACCCTAAAGGAAGCTCCACCATGACCGAATACTTTTTAGGGCAGGTTGAAGGAGGAAAGTGATGTAGTGAGGTTGCTACTTAGGCACTTTCCCTACAGGATCAAGGAGGCTGCTTGTATCCAGAATGTAAAGACAATATCACAAGTAGAAAATTTGTTAAGCACATTTGATGCACTAGGGAGAGGGGGTTATGAGGACAATTTCAATCGGAACCAGGGTAATAATAATAATAGACCTAATGAAGCCAGGCATCAAGAAGTTCAAGGGAACGGTGGCGAAGGGGCCAACGCTCAAAATAGAAATAATAATAATCAGCTAAATCAGAACAGAGGAAATGGCTATGGTAATCAGTATCAAGGGAGGAACAATGATTTCAGGGGAAATCAAGGGAGAAATTATAATGACAATAATTACAACCAGAATAGGGGTCAAGGAAGAGGACAGCTTAGTGGTAGTAATATACAGCCAAACAATGACAACACAGCCCAGAACAACCAGACCAGTTCAGTAGTTAGTAGTACTACGGCCAGCTGTAGCGGTTCTTTAAAACGCGAACCAGGCTGCGAAGTACGGTCAGAATCTCAGTCTGTAGCATGCCCTGTCCATACAATTATACAGGAACCCTATGACCTAAATGTAAGAAATGAATTATTACATGAACTAAATGATGAAGGTATTATTCAGGAAGTGGTTAGCAAGAGCCCCATAGTTAAATTTAACGTGTCCGAGGCGTACACAGATGTTTTAATTGATAGTGGTTGTATGAAGAGTTGCATAAGTAGTGCATTTTATGATAAAATGAAAGGAACTGGAGTAAATTTTGAGGAGATGCCAATTAAAAGCACTTTTGTTATCACAGCTGTTGGGAAGAGGTCTAAAGTAATTTCTAAGGAAGTTTTAGTAGACATTAAAATTAATAATCATGTAGAGAAGCAGATTTGCCTTGTAATTCCAAATTTAGTATTCAGTGTTATCTTGGGTTCAGATTGGCTAAGTAGAGTGTCTGGTAACTTATGTTATGAAGTAGGTAGTTTGAAATTTAAATGGAATAATTCTGAAGTAGAGGTAGCGTTCAACGACAATGTTCAGAGGAGTAGTGTTGTAGGAGTGATTTGTTCTTTAAGTGAGATATCACCAGCCGAAGAGCGGGATCTCAAATTTTTGTGGGCAGTTTGATTACGAACGGAAGTCTAGAGGACTCGTCACGTGATGCTGCATTTCAGGGAAATATAGAGGTGGAACAATGTGTTCGGCTCTATGATGTGTTATTGTGTAATAAGAGAGTTTTTGAGGATCGCATTGGTATGGCCAATTGCTATACCCATTCATTGAACGTTATTGATAGGTCAGTATTTACAGGACATAGATATCCTGTACCTTTCGCTTATCAGAGTGCAGTTGAGGCACAAATTAACCAGATGCTTGAAGATGGGATTATTGAGCACTCTAACAGTCCATATGTTAATTCTTTGATCACGGTACCCAAGACCGACGGCACGGTTCGTATTTGTTTAGACGCTCGTTTGGTTAACAGTAGAATTAGTTCAGATCAGCTGAAATCTATGTCAATAGAGGAATTAATGCAAACATTTGAGGGGAAGAAGTATTTCACTTGTGTAGATTTGAGTTCCAGTTTTTGGCAAGTGCCACTTATGTACGAAGATAGACCATTTACAGCTTTTAGTCATAAATATAACCTTTATCAATTTTGTAGAACACCTTATGGGTTAAAGAGTAGTTCAGCAGCTTTAATTAGGGCTTTAAACATCGCATTAGGGGATGACACAGGAGAGTTTGTAACCATTTACATAGATGATATGGTAATTAGTTCACGCAGTTTTGAGGAGCATCTACGTCATTTAGATATAGTTTATCAGAAGTTAGATCAGGCAGGGTTCACTTTGAAGCTGTCTAAGTCGTCATTCTGTCAGTCAGAAGTGACATTTTTAGGTCATAGAGTGTCAAGTAGAGGTGTTACACCAGAGGAAGGTAGGGTTAGCATGTGTGGACAGTAGCAACAGGGCATCGTTACAGATACTGAGAAATAGGTAGGTCGAGCAACGTGATGACGTTCATTGAAGGGAGCCACTTGCAAGATTGGATGCAGGTGACGCAGAAACATTTATATTTTCCAAACGTATTGGAAAAACAGCATATGTGCTGGAGGATAGTAATGGAAACAGATTATACGGGACGTATAATATACATAGTCTACGAAAATATGTGTCATAAAGCGAGTGTGTTTAGCTGGCCAGCCAGCCTATCAAATGAGTAAGTGTGGTATTTGGTGCGTGGAAGATCTGGTCTTCAAGGCAGGCGTATTAGAAGTCGCACAGGGGGGTAGTATGTAAGTAAATGAGAGTTTTTAAGGTACAGGGAAATATGACGGGATTGTCGAATGCTCTTGAGCACTAAAATGTCTCGATACACCAAGGCCAGAATTTGGTAGCGCTGGTGAATTCCCATTTGCCTCCTAGAGATGGGTGAGCGCTTGGACAGGGTATTTTTGCTTAAGGCGTCCACGAGGCAAAAGATGGGTCATCAGAATGCGAGACAGTCCTTCATGAAACTCATACATATCAGCACACGTGATTTCTGTTTACGGCCTCCCCATGTAAGATTTGCAAGTGTGTAATTTAAGGTAATTTGTACAAAGGTATTATTTGTGTCAGGAGAACTGGTCTGTGTTGAGAACTAGTGTTAAGTAGAATATGGTATACGGGAACTTAACAAGACAGGGCGATTAGGGCACAGAAATATTTGGTGTTATATGTAATGCGCATTTACTGTTTTTTTTATTTCAGAAATCAATATTAATTTAATCTACTTTAAAGAGAGATTAAGTATGATGGTCACGAGGCGCTGCCACAATAGTGTGATCGTGTGCTCAGTGATAAGTGGGATTAATTTCACAATAAGGAAGGAACCTCCAGTGAAATTAGGAAGTTCTAGGGAGATATACATATATCAGAACACCTTGATGCGTGTGATGTGACACCTCATATACATAGTGCTCACACAGTGATTATGTCTATTTTTCCAACATAGAGAAATTTGAGAGGCGGAAATATCCATGGAACACTATTCTATATGAAAAACATTGGACTGGTTGCAAAGTGCAATCCATAGTGACAACAAACTTTGACGCAAAGTGCGTAAAGAAAAATTATGAGTGTATATATCTGTAATTTAGGGTGATTTCATTTATGTAATATGTATTTTGGATGGGGATTATTAACGTGTCTGGGATAATCGGATAATGGACCGTCGTCACGGTAAATCATCCGATGATCCGAGGCGAATATGTAACGTGTTTTTCGAGGGTTTTTTATGCAACTGGCATAAGTCAGTAGGAAACCATTCTATATTTATTTACGCGGCAAATTGTTCAGCCAAGAGAATTTTTCATGTTAATTCATTATTATTATTAATTTATTATAATTATTATTAAGGTATTTTCGGAGCATTTTATAAAAAATTATTAGCATTCAGATAGGTTTTCTATGTCTTAGAAAACGCTATCAAGCAAATTATTACGAACGACAATATCATAGAAAATTATGTGATTGCGGAATTTTACGGAGTTTTCGTCAGTTAGGGTATATCGAGAGACGTGACTCACTGGGAATTCAAGTACACGCTCAATCTTGTCGGGAAACATGACGCAATCCTGGGTCGCAGCGTCAAGTAAAGGCGAATAGTTGGAACGGAAATCGACTTCATCATCGCCGCGCCGTGTGTAATGACCCGGAGGAGGGGAAGATCGCGTGGTGGGTCAGCCAATCAGTGGAGACCACGCAAGCTAGAAGTCGGATGAAGAGTGGGGTTGCGACGGGTGCATATATCATGAAGTGTTCCATGGAAGGAGGACAATCTGTGTAGTTCTTGCCGAGTGTGGTTATACGCGGGAGTCGCTCCGATGTTCCGTAGAACGAAGACTATCTGTATAGAACTTAACGAGTACGGTTGTACGCGGGAATCGCTCCGATGTTCCGTGGAGTGGAGGACTAACTTTTGTAAAACTTAACCAGTGTGGTTGTACGAGTGTTTGGGTCCGATGTACGGACCATATAATTATCTAATCTACCAGAATCTCATCAAATATCGACAAAGATGTCGACGTCCAGGAGACTGTGGGAAGCTCACAGCATCATCCGGAACGAGGGAAATGTTTCGGCAATTTCCAGTGGTAAGCGCGAATGACGCAGAAATACGCAATCTCTCATTTCTCTTGGTTTTATATTTCATATTTCAGTAACTTCATAGCTTGGGAATAAGAGTAAAATCAATAATTTATCAGACTCCGTTTTCACGTAATTTTCTATCGGTAATATTAAAATCACAACGCTCCTAATTAAATTTTAAACTTATTATTATTATTATTAATTTTGCTATTCTTGTTTTATATAATAAATTCATTTCTTTTACAATGCAATATTTGCTTTCAGTAGGTAGCATTAGATATAGACCAATTCCTTCTCCTGATACAATTGTTTGTTGGGTTAATGATCAAATCATACCACGATCTGAGTGAATAGAGTCTTGTTGGTGTTCTGCCAGAGCTAGACGTTGTTAAATACAAATTTAGATTTCAACATTGCATTGAGGTCTTGGCGCCCATTAAAACAACATAGCTTAGGCAAAGGGTGGGCTAGCAAACCTGCTACATTACGTTGAGCGTTACAAAGGGGATTTTTATTTAAACATTAAAGTTAGACAGTTTAAAGAGCAGAACAAGTTGCTTAATTGCATTAAATTTATTAAAAAAATGAAATCAAGCACCAATGGAATATAACAAGAGGATCTAGCCCCATAAACATATGAAATGGAATTCAAACAATTATAAATTTTTTATAACAAGAAAGAACAACGTTCCAAGTAATGTTAATGAACTCCATATCAACGTGTACATGCAATCAAGTCGATATGTAAACTGGAATAGAAAAAAGAAACAATTGCTACGTGTCTACATTAGAGGTTAGACCCTTGAATGCTAGCAAGCAAGCATTGATTTAAAAACCAGTGAATGGCAAGAGAGAGCCTTTCAAAAACAGATGATCAGTTGAATCATTCATGCAACTAAATAAGGCAAAATTAAAGCCTAAGAAAAACATTAAGCAGAATTAAAGAGCTTAAAGCTCATATCAAAGTATGTGCGGCCTGCAAACAGAGCCCAGTAGAAAAATTGTAAGAAGGTTTTACTTGAAGATCTTGATGATTATACTAACAAGAGTTCAATGGAACATTTTCACTTATATTTTGGTTTGGTTTCTTGCAGCGATGATTTCGCAAGTCACTGTAAACGATAGCAGTAAACTGCTATATGGATTCATATGGTCCTAAACCATACTACCTCTCCAGGAGGAGCAGTTTAAAAGCTGTAGCGAAGCATAGCTATAATACACGTCGTCTTGAAGAACACACTTTCGCCCACTGGCGAAATGGTTAAGAAAAACTTATACTTGTTGAAATTTGAAAAGACTTAAAGCTTAACGGCATATCAGCCGAAGCTTGTAGCAGTGCTGAATTTGTTAGAGTCCCATGGCGTAGAAGTTCCTTAGTGAAAAGTAAGCTCGTGTCCAAATGAGGACAAGTTTGAAGCTTTAAATATGTAGATGAAAAAAAAGCGTGCTGAATTGTCGATAGCTTCGACATGATGACAGCAAGTGTCCTGCAGACAGGGGAGTTTGGAAGAGAAGTTCCAGAAAATTCGATGGATCGGGAACTGTGATTGGTCGGCAGGACACTGTGACCAATGAGAAGCGTTGAAATAGATACGAAAGGTATGACGAAAATATGGCTGTCAATTGGATTGAAGCACTTATGGAGTTCAGTAGAAAATTTTAACTGTAACAGGCCTAAAGAATATGCCTTAAAACCATGCAGGCGTAAATGCAGAACAAGTAAGCGAAAAAATATTATAAACAATTGAACAAAATGGCCAATCAAGACCCAAACGAGCAAATATAGAAAACATGTGTGCACATGTCAAATTAGTTAGGTTAAGCAACAGCTGACATTTTAATATTTTTCTCTCGAAAATTACGCAAAGTTAAAATGAATAAATTACAGGCTTTGGTAGCCTTCACAATTGCGAACACCCTAGATTGACATATAGGCTGCCTTTCATCCATATAATAAAGCTCTATGTCCGTAAGTAGTACAGTTCGCTACACTCCAAATATTGCATCATCATGACCAGAAATTGCGTAATCCTGATGACGTCATGGGTCCTTAGAGCAAGCACGTGGTCCAGGTGGGATCAGGTGATTGGGTAATGGCTAGGATGACCACCACGCCTTGTGTTCGCATGGAGAGTACAGCAGAGGTCAGTTGTGTATCGTGACTATTAATTATTGATTGATTATTGAATTATATTTTGCTAATTGTTAAAGGAAGTGTAGAGAGTGTTGGGTGTCATAACTTTTGAATGAGAGTGTACGCTGAGGCGCTCGACATAGCAGGCTCGCTACCAGACATGTGGTGTGCAGCTGTTCCGTTTTTGCTCGCGCCGTGCGGCAAGCCATGATACCGGCCACCGCCCTCCCACACATGTGGTGCATGGTTGTTAAAGTTTTTGCTCGCGCATGCTAAACGCCATATATTACCAGAGCGTGGGAGTGGAGTTGTGTTACTCCTTGTCGCTATGTTATGTCTGTTTAATTTAAACGATGTTAACATTTCTTGTGTTCTGTCTTGCTTCATGATCTCAATCTGGTTAAAGTGTTTTATATGACATGTATAACTTCGAGTGTGTGAAATGAATTTCGATCTGTTTGTTTTTAGATTCCCAGACGTCATTAGTCAAGTCTGTAATTTTTAATGCGAGAACGAGATTGGATGTCGGTTCCCAGAGCTTCATGTGAAATGTTTTAAAGAGGTTTTTTGGCGCTCTAACTTCTTAATATATATATAAGAGGAGATTGCTATGGAGCAGTAGTTAGCTATCTTTATCTGCAATATCATGAGTCTGTGCGAGGGGTTGATAGAAAAGTTAGTAAAATTGCAACACATTATGATGTTTGCGGAAAGTGCCCTGAATCAAGGGTTGCATTTCATCGTCAGTGCGACGAAAATAGAGGAGGAGGTGTGGTATAACACCTTAACACCGGGCGAAAAGGAGCTTTTAAGCGCCGAAATATTCGAGCTGATGAGGGATCAACACCACTGCCGTGAAATTATTTTCAACGGCGTGACATTTCACAATGTCAATATTATTATTGACAAGTTGAGATCCATCGGCTCGATGAATTTCAACGTGTTTGAACCTACATTGGCGGAAGAGCTAATGGCCGTGTTTGAACGGCCATTAGAGGAAGAGCATATGGAAGAGCATATGGAAGAAGTGCAAGAAGAAGAAGAAGAAGAAGAAGAAGACCATCGAATGGAAGAAGAAGAAGAACATCGAGTGGAAGGAGAAGAAGAAGAAGAAGAAGAAGAAGACCGACAAGAAGAAGAAGAAGAAGAAGAAGAAGAAGATGATGATGATGATGATGATGATGATGTTCAAATCTTGAATTAAATTCAATGGACAGTGGACAGTGGATTGAAAAAATGTGCAGTGTAAATTTTATTTTTTAAATATATTTATTTGATCATTTGTGGTTTACATTAATTATATAATATGAATTAGTGAAAAATGATATGATCTTCGTTCTTAAAGTGGTAAGTAGTTCTTTTTCCAACAAGCTGCGGAGAATTGAAGATGCTGTGTTGTTTGCAGAGTTGAAATATGCTGGTCTTGTGCACGGGGTAAGTACAATCATTCTTTTCTTTCTTGCGTGTGTTGGTTTTAGTGAGCTGAAAAATATATATAGAGACACATAATAATAATAATAATAATAATAATAATAATAATAATAATAATAATAATAATAATAATAATAATAATAATAATAATATCTTTGTGAGGAATAAAAAATAAAAAAATAAAACTTACACTGTTCTAATTATAAGATATTTTTGTTGGGGATCCATGAGTTGTGAGTTGAATCGAATCCAAGCCAAGATACGAAGGCTAGGGTTCCTTTTCTACGTAGTACTTTGTCGACTAAGTAAATATTAGGATGTTTTGTTCGTTGTAACTCTGCTTCATAGAACGCACCAAATATTGGGATATTTTTATTATCTTTTAAAAGATATGTTCGTGGATTAGTATTTTGAACTTTATAAATTGTAAATAATTCTGTTGTCCAATTAGCTTCGTACCCCTTAGTGAAGTGTTTCTTGATTTTTGATATTCTTACAATGTCACCGATTTTATATTGGTTTTCTTAAAGTTTCATTATATTGTGTTGGCAAGCGGGGTGGATTGTTTCTTTTCACATCATTAGGTTTCATGCCAATGCTGCGATGTATTTTGTGATTATACTTTACTAGTAACTCAGGCAAAATATGTACCCATCGGTAAGAACCTCGTGTTGTGAATTCTTTCCACATCGATTCCTTAAGAGTTCGATTAAATCTTTCTATCACACTCGCTTTAATGGAGCTGCCAGTGGAATAATGCTTTAGATTTTGTTTCTGAGACCATGTTTTGAATTCACTGTTATAAAATTCCGTTCCTCGATCGGTGTGAAAATAATTGGGCAATCTTTTACTTTGAGAATAAACAAATTTTAAGCTTTTTACAATCTCACTTCCTTTTTTGGTTTTAAGAGGAATTGCCCATGCATATTTCGAGTAAACGTCAATAATGGTTAATAAATATTTAAATCCATTATTCCATTTTGCAAGTTTGGACATGTCCACAAGGTCAGCTTCATGGAGGTCATCGATTCCTTTGCTAATAACATGACGTCTTTTAAACTTTTTTCTAAGCGGTGCGTGAAGTTCTTTTGCAATTTCTCGTCTGATTTCGTTCATAGTTATTTTCCAAACAATGTTTTATAACATACTGTGCATTGTTTTACAAACGTTGGAATTTTTATTCAATATATCCTGCATTTCTTAGTTCTTCTTCTATTGCAAAGATTTCGCTGTCTAGTCCTGTGTGACCTGCAGCTTTCGATGCAATTAATTTTTTAAGTCTTGATACCAATTTGTTTGGTTCATTCCAGTGAACGAATTCAATATTGTTTCCGCCTTCAAATTTCCAAATGGCTTGTGGCGCGATGTGTTTTTTTTGACCATATCCAGTATGCATCGTAGTATTTGCTTCTTCATTTTCATCTGCTGTTTTTATAATTCTATCTATGTCTTCAGTGAGAAGGGGTTCAATTATATGTCTATACTTATAAGATTGCCTCCCTCTTGGAGCTGCATTGCTTGTATAATTTCTTTTGTGCACGTTTGAAACATTTAATAATTTCAAATATGAACTTAAATCACTCCTATCTATTAGAGTGGGGTCTGGTACTTTCCTTTGAATCAATTCAAGTAGACCTTCTGTAATAGGAAATTTTTCACCACCAACTTTTATCCACTTTTTATCGAAGAAAACTCGTTCGCGTCCCAAGTATTGTTTATCATTTCTTATCGTTATACCAAATGTTCTATCCACGTTTTGTTTAATGAACGGATCAAAGTAGCGGTTAAGTAGTGAAATTATTTTGATGCTATCTCCATCTTCTTCGTCTGAAGTAGCAGTGGATTCAGAATCGTCATATTTTCCTTTTCTTTTTCGATTTTCTTTATTTTGAGTCGACGTATTAGCAATAGCTACAAGTTGATTTAATGAACTTGTTACTGGTTTAAAGTTAGTCTCTATATCTAATTCTTTTCGTCTAACATCATCTTGAAGTGAAAGATACTTGTCTTTAACATCTTTTTTTAAGCGAGAAAGTTTATCCTTTACTCGACTTTCAGCTTTAATCTTTGAGCTCTTCTCCATGACTAAACGGAAATTGTGGTTGTTTTACTTATTTATAGTATATTCAAAATCGATTTGAAGAGGAAGATCATCAGTTTTATGTTTTTTAGGGTCTCTAAGTCGAAACTGAATTTCATCTTGCTCTTCAACGACAATATCACTGCCATCCAGTTCAATCTCTTGACGTATATTTAAAATTGCATACACAATTGGAGATCTTGGTGAAACAAAAATTGGTTTTAATACGCCTTTGTAGGGAAGTTGGTACTGTATGTTATGATTATGAAGCGTGTATACTGGTGAATGGATTGATGGTGTGTTGGAGAATTTCAGAATAAATTTCGATAAGTTCTTTTTCTTTACTTCATCTTTTAATATACCATATTCTTCTTTGGATGCAGTAAAACTTTCGAGTGGTTCTTTGTTAACCATTTGCTCAATTTTTTCCAGTTCAGTTTTTAACTTGTTATATTCTTCTTTGGATTCAGCAGCATAACTTTCAAGATCATCTTTTTTAACAATATTGAGATTGTTAGCAACACCCTCAATACGAGTTTGTAAATTGCTTAAAATTTCTTTTAGTTGATTAACTTCAGTTCGTGAAGCAGCATAGTGTTCTACAAACCGTTTATTTGTCACGTCTTGGTCGTTAACAGGAAACTCAACATTTGTTTGTTTTGATGTTGTAGATTGTTTACAGTTTGTTTCAATTGATCAAATTCACGTTGGGAAGCGGCATATTGTTCAACAAACGTCTTATTTGCAACATCGTTATCGTATATGGGATTGTTTACGTGAGTAATTCGTCTACTCATCATATTTAAAGTTCCACCATCGTCTACGTTTAAAACGTTTTGTTTATTAAATTTAGCGATTAAGTCTTCTAGATCTTTTCGAGAGGCAGCAAAGTTTTCTAAGTAATATTTGTTTATTGCATCTAACGAATCGATTGGTTGAGATATGTTTGTTATTCTTCTATTTAACATATCTACAGTTTCATCATCTCTGTTTATATTCAAAAGAGATTTTTTAATTTCATCGAGTTCATTTGTTACATGAGTTTTAAGAAAAGAATACGTTACCGCATCTTGATTTTGAATTGGATCTTTAACATTTCTTATTCTTTTGTTACCCAAGTCGAGAGTATCTTGATCATACGGAAAGTGATCTTCTGAAAATTCTCGCACTAAACCATGAATGAATTCTACTCGTTGTAACACTTCGGTTATTCGGGTCTCAAGATATTTTTTTATATTCGATGTATGTTGCTGCATTGCAATAAGGTTTACTGCATCATTTGCAGATGATGGTAAAGCTAAGCCCGCGAGACGTTTGTTTTGAAAGTCAAGTTCTTTTTTCTCTATTTTACAAATTGAAAAAATTAAACCTTTAAGCTCGTTAAAGTTTCGTTGTATGTCTTCTTTAGACTCGATTTTATTTAGCTCATTTAATAACTTCACTACATAACCTTTGTTGCATGCATCTTCAACATGTATTGGCGTTCCAACATTTTTTAACCGTTTGCCGTTAATACTTAGATGTCCGTCGCTTGTTGTTGTTGTTAGTTGATTTCCATATTGCACTAGCTTATCATCAACATATGATTTAGTTGCAATATCATGTCGTGAAGTCGGTCGTCCGATAGACACATTATTGGTTTTGTTAAACGATGTCATAGTTAAGTTGTTAACCACGCAAAAGCTATAACACGAATGGCCATTTACCTCTTTTTGAAGTCATATTTATAACTGAAAATAAACATCAAAACCATTGCGATATCGACCATTTTGTAAATCGCTATCTTTATCGATAACCAAAAAACCAAACTTAGAGTTTTGCCAACAATACGAACAAATATCAAAGAACTGTTCATAGCTCATATCTGTATTTACATGATCGTTATATACGTGACGCAAGTTTGTTCCGTCTTGTTTAAAAAGAATTAAAAAATTAGCGTTATCTCTAATTAGATGTTTAGGTATACAAGAATATGTTTGACAAAGATAAAATACGTCAACGTTGTGATGACGACCTCTACTGAAATAATCTTTCATGTGTTGTTGTTTATTGCTGGCTACATCATCAAAAACAAAGATAGAGTTTTTTCTAGCCATTTCTGGAGGCATTACTTCATCATTATCGGAAAAAAAATCACTTTTTATTTCTTTTATGGAGTCCAAAAACTTTTTTAATTCAACATATTTACTTTGAGCAAGTGATTTAGAATAAATATAAACGTTTTCAAAACGAACTCCATTTTTATGACACAATAAATTTAGCATTACGTTTGTTTTGCCGCAGTTCGATGGACCGCAAATGATACATCGAATTGTGTTCGGTAGTAAAACACCATGCTTTCTTTTTTCACTTTTACTCTGGTTTTCAGCATTAGTAAATGAAATTACTGGTAGAGTGTTTGACTGCTTAACAAACTTCAACATGTCTACGTTTACGTCTGAGAATGCACACTGCACAAAAAATCACATCACATCAACATATATTGCTTCCACACGTATCATAACTTGTATTATATGGAATAATAGTAGGATTTTCAGGATTTAAATCAACGTTGCCGACGTAAAACCCTCTTATATATGGACAATATGGCGCCCATTTTTCATGATCATTTAAAGGATTATCGTTTTCCCTCCAATTTTCAATTTCAATCTTACAGAATATACATTTCACCTTATCACCATGACCAGTATAATAAAATCCTGCTGGTGCTAAACAAAATTCGTTTGGACAGGGAAGAGGCCAATTTTGAAAAGTTTTAAGTCTTTCATATTCGCATTTCAATTCTATGCTAGGAGAAATATTGTTTACGTAGGGGCAAGAAAAAGCCCATTTCTTATGCTCTTCAAACGGATCATCATCTTCTTCCCAATAACTAAGTTGCAGATTACAGAAAGCACACCTAACCATATCCTTATATCCAAAATAGAAAAATCCTGCAGCTGCTAACCATGCAGTGTTCGTAAAACTGTCTGAAGACCAGGTCTTAAATGTTTTTAGCCGATCTCTTTCAGATTTTAAATTCATTTCTTTTTGACTCAATATCATTTGCATTAACTGTTTTTTGGAATACTTTACACAATTAAAATACTTCATGATGCTGGTTTACTTCACAAAGAAAAGATGTTCACCGCACAAAGCTAAATGCGAACTGACATGAATCAACAAAACACGTTGGCTAATATGCATGTGTTGGGTTGGCCGAGCGGTCTAAGGCGTTAGACTTAAGATCTAATTTTCAGAAATTGAAAGCGAGGGTTCGAATCCCTCACCTGACAATATTATTATTTTATTTACATGTAGAGTGAGGAGGTAATTGATCATTAATAAGAACTTTAATATGAAATGGTACAAAAGACATTTTTTTTCTTCTTTATTCATTTAGAATTACAATTAATACAATTTTATTTCTCTTGAAGTAATCTCATTCTTTTTTTAGTTGTCCAGATGAGTGTGGGTGTGTTGAGATGATCTTCTTCTTGTTTTTAGTTGTCCAGATGATTATTTTCTGTAGACAAAAATATACACTGTGTTAAAAAGCAAACTAAAAACAAAATATGTATAGCTGTCAACGACACTAGTAGATTTAAATTAATCACCTTTTATAGATAGCGATTACAGTTGTCACATTTGCAGCGAAGATGAAACAGTTGAAATTTCCTCTTTAGATGATCTGGTAGATGTTCCCACTCTAGACGAATTCGTTGTGGTTCATATATAGTCAGCACGTTTATAGGAAAGTAGTTCCAATCAAACTTATTAAAACCTCGAAGTCCACTGTTTCGAAACTTGTTTATTATCGAACACACGATTTTCATGATGCCATCAGAAGAATTTAACCAATGTTGAACAGCATTGACGTTGAATTTAGCACAACTATTGCTTCCCATTGCTAGAGATGGTAAATGTTTTGGACAATCTGTAGGTAAACGATGGCTATGCCTCAACATTAGGTCTGACATTCCATCAATCGTATTAAGATCGAATAATGAGTCTGGGGAAAGTGCTTTTAGTGCAAACAAAGAAAATTCCTGTGGCAAATTATATACAACTAAATAATCATATTTATTCTTAATAGACTCAAAAAAGGAAGAAAGAGTTTTTTCACAATATGCTGCAACCCATGTGATCACGGGGCTGAATGAAGGTATATTGCCGTTATTTAACATACAGTAAGCAAGTTCCAAACTGCCGTTTGGTAGCTTGCGAATGTCTGCAACTATTGGTTGCTTCTTATTCCACGTGCCAGCATCAGTAGAAGGAGAGTTTGTTGTTGTCAATTCCATGATTGCAACTAAAGTGAGAATACTTGATTACATGCTTGCTTATAACTTAGCAAATATTGGTTTAGATAATTACTTCATTCGTTAATGGTCTGTAAGATATTTGACGATCATGAATAAGAACACAATAAAGAGTTGTATCTTCAGGTATATTCTCACTCGTCTCGATTTCAATTCGCACATCGACTGAAGATGTCTTCACTGCTTCCACTTGTTCGAGACAATTAATTACAATAATCGGACAATGAGACTTAAATTCATCTCGTGAAACCAGAGTCTCTGAACGAACATCATCGATCTGATAATATACATTACGAAATTTAACAAACATGTCATATAACTCGCTGTAGTCATTTATGGCAATTTCAGAAGTTGGCATTTCATAGGGATAAAAAATTGAATTTAAAAAAACTCTTATAGATTTAATGTTACAATGGTCGAAATAGGAAGAGCATGTGTTTAGTAAATTTCTTCTAGTTTGAAAACCTAATAAAAATTGACGCGGTTTTTGAGTTTCAGAAGTAGTCATGACAGTCCAACTATATTTAGTTGTTCTAGGAAGAGAAGGCAAGACATGAACATCCCACGATCGAAAACCAACCTGAATGGGAATATTTTTCTGCATTAGTTTTAATCTTTTAATTTGTTCTTCGTCTGATAATAATAAAACGGGAATTTTTAGATAAACTTTAAATAACTTGACCTTAGAAAGATCGTTTTCGGTTGTCGATTGCAACGCACGTGCGTCACTTGAAGATCGGAGAAGTATTACCTCATGCTTGCAGTTTAAAATCGGCTTTCTGTAATCCTCTGCTATTCCTAACAGGTTGCTTAAAGGAAGTATTATATGAAAACGTTTTGTGTTACTATCAACAATATTTGCTTCACTTGCTGGTGTTGTTAAAGAGGGAAAATAACCAGCATTTTGTAAAGCTGTATATTCGTTTTTTGAATATGATGCAAAGGTTTTTATAGAACTTGTTATACCTAGATGCCGTGTACGATCAATTTCTTTACCATTTAACGTGATGCGAATTTCGCTAAAAAGATTAGCCCCAAAATTTTGGTCAGGATGTGCTGTAGTAGAAGCAGCCGGATTTATGTTAGAAGTAATAATTTGACCTTCTAAGTGAAGAACACCTTCTGATAATAAAACTATGTTTTCTTCATTTTGAATCGGTATTCGAATTTCATCATTATTTTCGAATTTATTAGCTGAATAAGGTTGATAAACTCTTTCTTCTCGTCGCACAACTCTGTTGTCAACCTCTCTTTTATCTGTTATGTTAAACATGCTAAACATGTTAACAGCTTCAACTATAGATAGAAACAAAATAAGATTAACAATTGCATATATATTTATATTGAAATTAAAGTACGCGATAGCCTAAAGACTGTAAGAATTGTTTGTTGTTACTCGATAACTGTTTCTTAGATTTCAAGGTGCGATGTCGTTGTTTGTTTTTTTTTACAAATTTTAGCTGATTGATTTATATTATTTTTTCGAATCAGAGTCGACTTCTTTTTTTTCAAACTTTGAGTATTATATAGTATAACCATATTTGTGATTGTTTTCTAGTAAGCTTACTCAAGTAGAATGAAAACATAACAGTATTTCATTACTTTATATAGCAAGATATTGTGCTGGACGAATAATTAATTCTACAGTTAAATCTTCATCTTGCAAATCAATGAGCTGTTGAAGATGATCTTCAAGTTGCACAGATACGTGTTGAATAACCTTGGTGTTCATAGGCAAAAAATTAATTGTTGTTGGTTGTAAAACAATCGGGTAACCAGCAGGAACATGAGCTTTAAAATTATATACTGCTCAAAAAAATTAAAGCACCACTTTTTTCAAAGGCCACCAAATTTAGAAAGTTGACTGCACAAGGTCGAAATCTCAGTATGACGTTTGCCCCGACGCCTACCAAGCACATGCTTCAGCACAACTCCCCAACTTGTGTAGTTTCGGGATAGCGCCCCCAAAACCAGCCAATTTTTGAAAACCGTAAATTGAAGTTTGCGAAAAACGCTGTAGGACTTGTCGCAGGTTGCCAAAGCAGTCGAAAATGAATGAGTCTTGTTCTTAAGGTTCCACGAACACGTTGAAATCGTTACATTTGACGTTTGGGCATTTTCAACCCCCTTCATCATCCCCTAAACATGGACTACCATTGGGGGCGCCTGAGAAGGTACCGGATGTGTTTAACCACCTGAAAACCTGCACACCGTCCTCAGTTGCTGATTGCAGTAAGTTCTTAAGGCCTCCGGCAATGTTCACCCCTCCTAACACCCTCAACTGGCAAGGGACCAAACCACCCCGTCTTGATTCACCCCTAAGGAAGGTTTAAATCGAGATTTTTATCAGTGCTGCTAATGGGGGGGTCTTCCCCTAACGTTTCAAAAGAGGACCTGCGCCTGTGTCTCCACCCCTTCCCTTGCTACCCCCTTTTGTATGATTTTTCGAATCAGGCCTTTTTTAAGGGCTGAAATGAGGTCTTAATCGCTGAAAGGGTTGTAAAGGTCCTTAGAAGTAGTGGTGACACGAAATCAACCCCTTCCGATGTTTGATTGGCATTCCATCCCCCAAAGTTGACATTTTTGCACCCTCAACCCTCCCTGTCTGGACGCGTAACGCGTCATGGCAGAGTTTTCAAAGTTGGATCAAAATGAAGCTTATGGCCTGAAATGGAGCCCAAAACAGCAAGTTGGATGGAAATTCATCGGTAGGGTGGGAAACGGGACCAAAATGTTTTCAAAAAAGTCAACAGCCTCTAGTATGTACACCAATGCATAGGCAACCCACATCACGTCATTTTTCTCCCATTGCCAAACTTTGTAACCTATTGCCGATCATAGGCAACCCACACGCACGGACGTGATGTGGGTTGCCTATGCATGGTCGTACTTACTGTAGGCTGTACACTATTTTGAAAAATTTTGGTCCCGTTTCCCAACCTACCAATGAATTTCTATCCAGCCTGCTGTTTTGGGCTCCATTGCAGGTCATAAGCTTCATTTTCATCCAACTCTGAAAACTCTGCCATGACGCATTACGCGTCCAGACAGGGAGGGTTGGGGGTGCAAAAATTTCGAATTTGGGGGACGGAATGTCAATCATCGATCGGAAGGGGTTGATTTCGTGTCACCACTACTTCTAAGGACCTTTACAGCCCTTTCAGCGATTAAGACAGCGTTTCAGCCCTTAAAAAGGGCCTGATTCGAAAAATCAAACAAACGGGGTTGCAGGGGAAGGGGTGGTGACAAAGGCACAGTTCCTTTCTTGAAACGTTAGGGGAAGACCTAGGGGAAGACCCCCCCATTAGCAGCACTGATAAACATCTCGATTAAAACCTTCCTTAGGGGTGAATCGAGAAGGGGTGGTTTGGTCCCATGCCAGTTGAGGGTGTTAGGGGGTGTGGACATTGCCGGAGGCCTTAATAACTTACTGCAATCAGCAACTGAGGACGGTGTACAGGTTTGCAGGTGGTTAAACACACCCGGTACCTTCTCAGACGCCCCCAATGGTAGTCCATGTTTAGGGGATGATGAAGGGGGTTGAAAATGCCCAAACGTCAAATGTAACGATTTCAACGTGTTCGTGGAACCTTTAAGAACAAGACTCATTCATTTTCGACTGCTTTGGCAACCTGCGACAAGTCCTGCAGCGTTTTTCGCAAACTTCAATTTGCGGTTTTCGAAAATGGGCTGGTTTTCGGGGTGCTACCCCGAAACTACTCAAGTTGGGGAGTTGTGCTGAAGCAAATGCTTGGTAGGCGTCAGGACAAACGTCATACTGAGATTTCGAGCTTGTAGGTCAACTTTTCAAAATTTGGTGGCCTTTGAAAAAAGTGGTGCTTTAATTTTTTTGAGAGTGTGTTGGTTTATGGTTCAAATAAGAACTCGTACCAAGCACAAGGTTGCAACATACTCGAATACTATTAACAGTGTTAATTTTAATCATATATTCAGAATGATGAGTTGTGTTTGCGTTGAACTTTCTATGAGAAAAGCCTAACAAATCTGCAATAGAATCTGCAACACCAAAATCTATAGCAAACACTTTCGAATGTAGTTTACAATGATAAAAGACTTTATCATAATTAATATAAAATGATGGGAATTTGTCTTTGTCGCCTAATAAATGTTCAACTTTATAGCCAAAATGTTATTATTCTCGTTAATTGCAACTTCATTATCGATTCTATTTCGATGAATTTCAATTTCTCTTTTATTCTCTTTAGGGTAAACTTTCTTTTCAATACCTAAAGGCCCTGCTATACTGTTGGCTACAGTGAAATCAATATTAAACGGGGAAGACAAAACGAGACGGTTGTCTCTTTTTCCATCTATATCCTCTTCCACATACAATTTTGTTTTTTCTAAATGTTCTGGTATAAGTTTCGACAATGAGTGATAACTAAGTAAATCATCAAAAGCTGAGGCTAGATCTTCAAATTCATAAATACCCGGTGGTACCACTAAATCAATTGATAAAAAATTAGTAAAATGAATGCGAAATTTATTATTTCTGTTGGTAACATTTCGAATAGAATTAGATGTATACAATCCTGCAAGTCCTATTTCAAAAAACTCCGCTCCTACAAGATGAATCGGGTTCTCCAATGTAACATCAATCTTCGAGCCTTTACCTTCAAGAGTTATCCGTCTTTCGAAAGCCATCTTTGAAATGTTTAAAGACGGTCTGTGTTTCCCTTATTTATACAATACAAGAAGACTAAACATAAATGTCCACAAATCGAAGAAGTAATCGATTGATATGAATGAAAATTATATTGTAGATAGCAATTTTTAAGATATGTTAAAATTTCTAATGGTGGTCTTAAATTACCAATACTATCAAAATAATGCACATATTTACCACGTTTACTGAAAGCTACCCAATGTGAACCAGATTTATCCATCGGTTCAAGGTTAACAATACAGTTTTCATTTTTTCGAGGATATCTTGGTAACGTATCTCGCATAAAGACTCCTCTAAAATTTGGAATCTTTAATTGATGTGCGTATTTAGCTAAATCGAAATTACTTAATGCTTTATTTGGTATTTGGTTAATTATCTTTTGTATGCAGGAGGATTTAAATAAATGCCTTGACCTCCTTTTCCTCGCATTGCTTCTATCATTCGATTGTGTCTTTTCATTTCTTTTAGTTCTTCTTGAGCAGCTTTCGCCTTGTTTATAGCAGACGCCACCCCTGCTGCTCCGCCTGCTAGACCCCCCAAGCCCGACAAGGCTGCAAATATCGGAAGTAGGGGTAATATACCACCTTGCTTTTTCGATGTTCTTCTTTTTTTAATCTTTTCTTGTTTTTTTTTATTATTATTTAAGTTTCGCTTACCTCCTCCAATTTTAGACTTAGCTTTCATGATGCCACCCACTGTTAGTGCAGCCGCTCTCTCTCCAAATGATGCGTCACGGGATTTTACACGAGACCAAGCTTTTGAAGCTAAAATTTCATCAGCCTCTCTTCTTTTGTTTGAATCTTTATGCTTTGCGTAAGCAATGTCGTGCTCTTTGCACGCTTTATCTAATATATTTATTCCTGGATCACCACGGCTCAATCGCTTTTCTAATTTTGTTCCTGGTCCACAATATTCATATCCCGGGATGTGTAATTCCACGGGTAAATTATCAATAGTTTTATTAAGTACACGACTGATTAATGATCCACTTCCTGTTCGTTTATATTGAGTGGTAGAGTTGCTCCTCTTACAACGCACCATTACTAAATGATATGTAATATAAAGTAATTATACATATATAATTATATTTCTGGAAAATGGGAATGGTGGGGGGGGAGGTGTTTTTTTTTTAAAATAATACACACAAAAAATTTGGGTTATTATTTATTCTTTTTTCATAAGCAAAGGAACACACAAAAATTAGTATTATTAACAGCATAAAAGTGTGTGTGTGTGTGTGAAAGAAATAAAGTAAGTGAGATGAACTGCTTTAATCTCAATTTGTTTCTAATCATTTTTCAGAGAAAAATGACCAAACGGTAAAGTATCAATTCCGTTTTCAGTTATGTGTCTTTTATCTTCGTTTGATGAAATTGCCAACTTATTTTGCCGAACAGTAAATACAGAATGAGATTTTGAAATTATACAAACTTGAACTTTGTTGACTTTTTCTCTGTTATAAAGACACTTTCGATACTCATCAATATTCATACTTTTACTCACACTCTTCTTAATGCCTTTAGCCTTACACAAGCTATTCATTTCATCACACAATTTTATTGCATACATTTTGGGTCGTAACCCCACAAATTCTTCAACAATCCTTCCAGCATTTTCATCTTTCATTAAACCAATTTCACCTTTATTTTGTCTCACAATGCCAAAAGGATTGTTTGTTTCATAGTTTCCAGTATCAAACAAATTTGAATGCTGTTTCATGAACTCATAAATATCATAATAGAATATATACATAAAACTATCGGTGTCTGTGTATAACAACCTCACATTTGATTCAGGATTTGCTAAAATAACATTGTAATGAAAGTCATTCATTTTACATTTAGACAAATCTAATATAGATGCACCAACATATACTGGTTGATTGTGAAAAATCTTTAGTCTACTCATCTCGATGACCATACATTGTTCATCGAATATAATTCTATGTTTAAAATTAGCCTTAGCTATTAAAGACCTAGCACCACGAGCTCCATGCCATTTGGTGACCCATTTGATGTCCCTTAACTTCCTCACATTCATCAGTGAACGACCAAAAATTGCATTATTCATCAATTTATAAAAATTCTTTTCAAAATCATTTTTGGCATGTTTTCGTTTCTCTGTGTTCACATCAATATATGGTTTTAGCCATTGGCTCTGATTGAATTCAATTATTCTGTGAATACGATCTAATTTCATTCCTAGTTGAATACATTGCTTTAACAATCTATAATGCAAAACATAACGTTCTTTATTATCTAGGGTAGCCATTAGCTTTGTCAACTTTTCGGGACATAGAGGGTAATCTGAATGTTTGTCATGTAACTCTTGAGGATAAGTCAAATCTACTTCCAAAATATATCCAATTTCTGAAGTATCATCAATAGTTAAAACATCAAAGCCTTCAACATTTGCAACCCATTTAAAGCCCCCCGTTGGAAGATATTCCATCATCGCATATCCATATAAATTATTAACGTCAAAGTACATTATGTAGGAGTCTTGCTTTTTCTCATCATAAGTTTTCATATACTTATTATTAGCAATCGCATGTCGTGTTATACACTGAACATTTCCTCCTCGAATAGATCGTTAAAAAAAGTGTAACATATCAATATCTTGAAGCAATTCAAGTTGAACATTGGTTATCTTTTTCATAGCACACCAAGACATAGATGGAGCAGTGTAAAAATGAGCTGCATCAATGCCATAAGTTTCCATGCCATTCGATCTAAAATTTTCAAAGACATCAGCCAAAAGAAGTGTGTCAACTTTTAAATACAAATCGGCGTATTCTCCTAATGTTTGACAGGAAAACGTTTCCCACACCGATTGAGCAAACTCATACTCTTCATTCGATATTGTTTGATCATTAAGACTGCTATAAAACTTGGATATTTCAGGTAATTTAGTTTCGTTAAGTACATCCATACTCGTGACGTATTCATAGGGAAACACACCTTTTCTCGCAGTAAATCGAAACTGTGCATCATCATTAAAATAACGTCGTGTTATTTGCTTTGAATCTTCACTTAACGAAGATGAACATTGATCTAGTGAACAGGACAAGAAATTATATGTATCGAAAAATCTTAACTGAATGAATCCATTCTTAGCCCGTACATACTTTGTAAACCCTTTATAACGTTCCATATTCACCGCTAACAAACTTATATTACCAGGATTATGTAACACCTCTCCATCACGTTTCTCGCAAATTTCTTTAATTATAAAATGTCCATCATACGCCGTTAGATTATGAAATGCTATAGGCAAAACCTTTGTTACTTTGTAATTTAAATTACAACTATTGTGTGCGCTTCCTCTATATTTTCCAGTTAAGTGACAATGATCGCGTACTTTGAGTTCATTAACTGCAATCGGTTTCTCGCAAATGTGACACATTTTACTTGACAAAAATAATCTTTCTTCATTTTCGGTCATCTTTATCATTGGCTTAACCGTTAAGTAATATGTTTGAAGTTTATCCACAATACTATAAAGTTCCTTTACAAACAATTCAATGCAATTATTTCCCCTAAAGAGCTTGAAACTGCACAATTCACTATCGAAATTACAATGAAGGTATAAAGAAATGCTGTAAGGAATATGTTTATGTGTTAAAGTAGAGTTATGATTGTCACTATTTGGAAAACAGGAGGAAATTGGAGACAAGACGCATTCAGTGTCTGCATATATTATAAATGGAACTGTATCTTTAACTCGGAATTCTGTAAAATTAACAAATCTTTGTTCATCAGTCGGCATTATGCTTTTTGCAACAGGAAACTGTTTACAGTCTGCAAAGTGAACATTTAACTCATCCTCAAGAAAATAATATGACAAACAACGTCTACATATATAAATCCTTCTGTGAGTGCTAGTGAGGCTTGAACGCACAAGGCGAGCAAGATTTCTAATTAAACAAAAGTGATAACTTTCACTGTTTCCAATCTGCAACATCAATAATTCTACACTCCTTTCATATACTTTATCTGATACATACAAAGGTACAATAGTAAAAGTTTTTTTTCCTTTTACTTCGTTTGTTCCCATACATACCCAATTGTTTTCATCATATTGTGCTCCAAACACATTTACAGAAATATTGTTTTGGTTTTCAAACTTGTTTAAATATTTCATTTCCATCGGAATTGGAATACCATCTAAATTTAAAACATCTCTGTAATTAGGATAGGAAGAAAGATGATTCACGTTTCGAGTTTTTGGATACAAACCAGCAACCACACTCCACGCAAAACAAGCTTCCTTTGTATCATACAAATTTAGCACTGCATTTTTATTGACTATTGCGTCAGGCAATCGACTAGTATTGGACATTCCTACTTGAAATCCAACATATTTATTTATATTAATTCTCAAACTATGAATTTTTTCTAAAGCCCACCCGGAACCATTTGCTTCAAATTCGCTCATTTTTGTCAATGTACCTTCAATGATATTCTTATTATAAAATTCATTTAAATCAGTATACTCGAAAACTACCTCATTTTTGATAGCAAAATATTTCGTTTCTGATCTGTCGCGAAGCACATATTGTGCACACAAAACTGAATTCACCTTTAAAGCTTGTACAGTTAACGCTTTCTTAACATACTTTGTAAACCAAATATTAGCATTCGCTAAAAATTCGCGAGGATCCAAAAACTCATTCTTAACATTTGATACTGCAAGTGTGTACACTCTTGAATTGAATGCCGTTTCAATTAACTCACAGCTCAAGAAAGATTCATCCTTTATTTGAATTGTAATTTCTTCGAAATTCACAGCTTGTTGCAATATGTGCTCACTAATAACTCTCCAACATTCAATCAACTCATCACTGTTCTCAATCAACTCGGTTTGAGTGTTTTCCCCGATTTGGTATGATACTGAAATAGCACCGTTTAGTTCACTTCGAAAATTAGAAACACTTTCAAATGCATCGTCCAATTGGTTTCTTATATTTTCACTGTTATTATGTATTACAATATCGACCTTTCTACGTTTGCTAGGAGGCGAGGTCATTGTTGGTGTTGTCTAAGCAATTGTCCAATTTGCACTAAAGTTAATACACCACCAACAGTTGGTGTACCATCGCTGATGTCTAAGTATACGTCCAATTTGCACTATTGTTAATACACCACCAGCAGTTGCTGTAACATCGGTTTACCATAAACCTATAATCTTTTAAAGTATATTCAAGCCATTGTGATAAATTACTGCCTGTAATCTCCAATGAACAATGAACAGCCTCAAAAGGAAATTCATCCTGAAGTTTACCAAGCAAATTGTTTCTATACACATTCAATTTTGTTACATCGTAACAAGTCATGGAAAATTCGATTTTGAAAACTTCATCAAATGTATTGTATCCGAAGAAACAAATAAAATGTTCATCTTCACATAATTCTTTCAATAGATATCTTAGAACTGTTTCTGTCACCTCTCGCTGACTATCAACTGATTTGCTAACATTGGTAACGTAGACTGAAAATGTTGAAATTCCACTCGAAGGTGTCCATTTGTTAAAACAAGCTTCTTTCTCATTACGACTCACCTCGTTATCATCTTCTTCCGGTTGTTGAAAGCATACACGATGATACTCTATTAGCGGGTGCGATCGATGTTCAGTTCCACTCAGGAAATTAACAGTTTTCCACTTCATTATGCTGGTTGTTTTATTAGTTTTTTAGATAATCTGAAAAATTAAACAAATTAAGAAATAATTAGCAACTAAATATATCAATCGTTATATCAATCAATACATAAAATATATATAATCCAATACTCACCAAAACATGTTGATGTGAGCGGTTTTTCAACCCAAAATACACCGTCATCAGTTTGCCTTCGAGTACTGTTTCAAAATGACTTGATGTGAGCGGTTCTTCACCCCCAAATACACCAGCATCAGTGTGCCTCCCATTGAGTTTAGTTCATCGATCTCGGATGCGCTTAATTTTGAAAATACTGCTGGTAGAAATACACTTGTTACTTCATCTTCAATGTTAATGTCCACCACTATTTTTCTTCCAAACCTCGTCTGTACGGGGCGAATAATTTGGACCACATATGGTAAATCAATGACTAGTTCTGCTAGTTTCTTATTAGAATACTCAGTACAAGATGATAAGTTATTGAACTTCGTTAGAGCTTCCATCACACAATTTGTTCCTCGTCGTTGACTTTCTTTATTTCTTTCACACACACACACTCTTCGCGCAAAAGTAGAAGTTAAACTCTTCCATGCACTCGTCCATTTATATATCCTTCACCCCCACCCACACTCCAGAAACCATATGCTGCAAACTAGCTTCTAACGCAAACATTTCTTTTTTTCCACTATTGCTTAAAGAAGTCAAAGATTACATTCTTAGCCAATGACGTTAAAGGTCAACTCTGTCTCACGCGAACACCGCAGACGAGATCAATCACACTGCTGCACATGGTCAAACTTGCACGGGTGTCAAATGATGGTTAGCATCCTAAGCAAAAAACAATAACAGCTGCACACCACATGTGGATGGGAACCGCCTCTCCGCTCAGCCCGCCCGAGCGGACAAAAAAAAAAAAAAAAAAAACATAACAGCTGCACACCACATGTGTGGATTGTTGATAGTGGCACACATGCTCACACTCGCATGAGTGTCAGATGACGGTTAACATCCTAATAAACAACCCCCATGACGTCAACACCCATTAACTTTTTATCATCATCGCACAAACAAGCCAAAAGGTCAACCTCTTCCCACGCTAACACGTGCACTGCACATGCTCGCTCCTGGACCACGTGCTCGCTCTAAGGACCCATGACGTCATCAGGAATGACGTCATCAGGATTACGCAATTTCTGGTCATGATGATGCAATATTTGGAGTGTAGCGAACTGTACTACTTCCGTAGTTAGGCCCTTTGACACAAAACTACACCATTTCATCGATCTGAACCAAATTTTACGCACTTACCCTGTGGATTCCTGCAGGTCCACTTGAAATTTAGGACAGCCCTCTCTATTCCCTACATTTAAGCCCTTTGGCACAAATCTACACCGTTTAACCGAACAGAACAAAATTCTACGTACTTATCTTTTGGAACACTGCGGATTATACTATCTACTACAAATTTGGATTAACCCTCTTTTTCTCTAGATTTAGGCCGTTCGGACGAAATATCGAATTTGTCGAAAGACCAATCTAGGCTCATTTTAAGCTACGCAATGCATGAAACAAAACTCGCGACTTAGAATTTGGCTCAGTTCGGCGAAATGGTGTAGCTATGTGTAAATATCAATAATTGTGGGAAAATTACACCGTGAATAGGTTAAGGAAAATTACTTTTAATTCCCCATATTCCGATAGATATGCCATTCCAGTGTGCAAGAGTGCAGTTCCCTCTTCAAACAATATTCGCAATTATTATTAACAAAGCGCAATGACACTCTCTTAACAGCAGCAGGTGTACATTTAGACAAAACCATTTTTCCCCATGGGTAACTGTATGTGGCGTGCTCGCGAGTATCCGGACAACAAAATCGTTATGCCTCAGCAAAGCATGCCAAAACCAAAAAAGCAATTTAAAATGTGTTCACACAAGGTAACATCGTGCCCTGTAGACTTTCTCAACTCAATGGAATTCTCATTTTGCTGCTCATACTAATATACTGTAAACATCAGAATTTTCCGAATTGAAATGGGTCTACCCAGCCAAGATTGCTGTAATGGTAGGACAGACCAATTATCAGCAATAATACATCATCCCGATTGCCTTCATCGAGTGCGAAGTCGCGGGTACCTGCTAGTAATAATGATATATTCATTTGGAAAAATGAATGGTCCCCTACTGTTAAAGAGATGTGTAGGAAAATATGAACTTTGTTGACCAGATTATCGTTAGTGACCCCTTCAAATGTTAATCATAATAACAGAAAAGAAGACGATTAAATTATGTTAAGTAAGACTTCGTCCAATCTTTCGGTACTCAGAAAACGTATTCTCATTAAATTAATAAATCACTTTGTAAAATAGTCAAAAACTGTAATGTTAAGAATTTGTTAAAATTACTTTGGGTCATAATCTATTAAATTATGAACTTAAATAAGAGATCGGGCCTTCATTTAACAGCCCCTCAAATACCTGGTTGTTCTGAATAAGGTACGAGATCAAATAGGGATAGTTTTAAATTCTGAAAATATTGTGTACTGCTTCTCAACCCAGAGAAAATAACGTAGCTATGTACTGATGTACCTAATTTTTTATTGAGTTTTAGATTCGAGTATCGATAGTTTTGATCGTTTTTTAGCTCATTGTCAAGCACACCCCACTACCAGTGAGCCGCTTGGTGGGAGTGGGGTGGCAAGATGTGTATGTAAATCAATTAATAGAATATTACCGGGTGACTTAGCCGTGGTCGTTACGGCGTGGCTGCAGGCAGTCGCTCACATCCGGGAGGCGAGGAGGTTCGAATCCCCCCGCCGGCAACATTTAAGATGGTTCTGTGGTTTCCCATCTTCCTTCCAGGCAAATGCCGGGTTGGTCCCTAACTATAGGCCACAGCCGCTACCTTCCAATTCCTCGTCCGTACAATCACACTTTCCTCCCCAGACAACACTCCACACGCGAGGTACTTGTAGCTCACCCCATGGGTGTCCGCATAGAAGCAGCTACAAACTCTGGCGATCCGAACATGTCCGCGGACACTCCCGGCACTAAAAGCCGTACGCTAGAAAATAAAAAATAAAAATAAAATAAAATAAATAAAACAAGTAGATCCTTGAAGAACTAAAGCCTATTTTCATGTATCCTACTTATGTTAATTACCACTATCAACATACACAATTTCAGTTTGGTTGCTGTAATTGAGAACCGACTAAATATTGCGGATGGTCGCCATGTTGGATTTTTATATAATTATGTACAGGTCTTAGAGTTATGTACTGTTACATGAAGATTATTGGGTACGTGTAGTAGTCAAACTTCAATCGCATGATTAGGACACAAGAAGTAAAAACGAGATTTTAAAATTTCGCACAGCTGTCATCTTGTGGTTATGGAAACAAAAAAGATGCCAGTGGATTAACATTTGTATAAGGATTTACTGTACCATGTTTCACTGTACTCGGATGGTTAAATTGTGAGAAACGTCCATGTGAATATTTATACTTCGCATTGCCGCCATGTTGGATTTGTGATCACCAGGTTATTGAAAGTCCTATGGGTGAACTTATGTTCATAGTCCCTATGAACATAAACAAATCAGTATGATTGCTGTAATAGATTCGTAGGTTTGTTCAGAGCTTGGGCCAGACAAAGATCTTATCTTAGCAGGGGATTTAAATCTCCCAAGTGTCGATTGGTCAGGTGATAAAATGCTAGGGGGGAGGGAACAACAAATAGCGAACTCATTCATACAGGAGTGCGGACTTTCACAAGTAGTGGAAAGACCCACCAGGGGTAGAAATATACTAGATGTTTTCCTCATTAAGCCTGTGGACAATCTGATCAGTGTTGAAAATATTCCGGGAATTAGTGACCACCAGGCTGTCGAAATGTTATTCCATTGGGAACTGGAACGCAGCCAAGATATTAAAGAAATGTTTGTTTGGAAATACAATAAGGCGGACACTTTAGGTTTTCAAAATTACATAAAAGTAAATTTTCCTCGATGGGCATCGACTGGCGCTAGCGTTGAAGATGTGTGGTTAAATTTCAAAAATATTATTCATACGGGCCAATCGCTATACGTTCCAAAATATAGAGTGAAGGGAAACCAGGATCCAGAATACTACAATTCACGTGTTAGAATTCTTAAGAGAAAAGCTAGAAAAATACACAACAGACTAAAATCAAATAGGAACTATTACAGACAATACCAACTAATTATCAAGGAATTGAACACAGAAAAACGTAAAGCACACGATTCTTATATGAAGACTATACTAAAACCGGGAAATACAAATACTTTTTATAATTATCTTAGGAGACGGAAAAAGAACAGCGATGACATTAAGTCTCTTAGGGACTCAGAAGGAAATCTTGTCACAGGAAACCCACAAAAAGCTGAAGTGGTTAATGAGTGATATTGTAGCGTTTTTACTGCGAAAGCTAGCATGTCCGTTCCTTCAAAATTAAAGGAAAATACATTTAAACCATTCACTAAGAAAGTGGTAGGAGAAGAAAAGAAGAAAAGTTGGGAAGAATTTACACGAAGAATGGAAACAGATGTAAGTGGCAGTAAAAGGATGCTGTATGGGCTTCTAAGAAGTAAGAGGAAAGAAAGGGTTACTACAAAGCTGGTGAAAAAGGAAGATGGAGAGTTGTTAACACACCCGGAAGAGATAAAGGGACGATGGTAGGAGTATTTCGATAAGCTATTGAACGTGAGCAATTGTACTGGTGAGATCGAAGTGACACAGCCTGACGACTCTATAACAGAAGATGATATAACAATGCTGGAGGTAGAATTAGCAGTACAGAAGATGAAGATGGGAAAAGCAACAGGGGTGGATGAGATCAGTGTAGAAATGATAAAGGCTGCTGGACCTGTTGGTATGCAATGGCTGTATCGACTGTTCAATTGTGTGTGGAAACGGAAATGTGTACCAGAAGACTGGGTGAAAGGGCTAATAATACCAGTGTTTAAGAAAGGGGACAAGAAAGTGTGTGATAACTATAGAGGGATCACCCTCATATCACAGATAGTAAAAATACTGGAAAGGATATTAGAAAGAAGAATGAGAAGAAAGGTGGAAGGAGAGTTGCAAGAGGAACAGTATGGCTTCAGGAGTGGAAGATCCACAGTGGACCCAATCTTTAGCTTGAGGCAGGTGATGGAAAAGAACTGGGAATATGGAGAGGATTTGATCATGACTTTCATAGATCTAGAAAAGGCATATGATAGTGTCCCCAGAGAGAAGGTATGGGAAACCATGGTTAAGAAGAGACTGGGAAGAGAAATGTTGGAAATGGTGCAAGCAATGTACAACAACTGTGTTAGCAGGGTACTGACCCCAGTTGGAAAGACAGATTGGTTTAGGAACAAGACTGGACTAAGACAGGGGAGTGTGCTGTCACCTCTTTTATTCATAATGGTAATGGATGAAATTGTAAAGGAAACAAAGGAAGCATATGGACATAAAGAAATGAAGTTACTGTTATTTGCAGACGATATAGTGGTCTGGGGAAAGAACACGGAAGAAGTGCAAAAACAACTAGATGCACTGAACGAAAATATTCAGAAGTATGGCCTGAAAATCAGTATAGAGAAAAGCAAGACCATGGTGATGACAAGAGGGGAAAGACAAGGAAAGGGCATTGTGAAAATTGGAAGTCAGAGTTTGGAAATTGTGGACACGTTCAAATACCTAGGAAGTGAATTGATGCAAACTGGTAGGTTGGACATGGAGATTGGCAGGAGGGTACAGTAGAGCAATGCATTCTATCAAAGTGTAAGAAAACTTGTTTGGGATAAGGAAGTACCAAGGAAAAGCAAGGAGGTAATGTATAAAATGTACTATGTACCCATATTAACGTATGCAGCTGAGACTTGGACCCTGATGAGCAGGCAAGAGAGTAGAATCCAAGCCAGTGAAATGAAATTCCTAAGAAGTATGATAGGTAAGACAAGGAAAGACAGAGTGAGGAATGAAGATGTTAGGAAGGAAGTTGGGATGGGAAAACTAAATGAGAGAATTGAGAAGAATAAACTAAGGTGGTTTGGACATGTAAAGAGGATGGAGGAAAATAGAATACCAAGACAGATGCTGGAGGCGAAGTGCAAGGGTAAGAGAGCAAGGGGAAGACCTAGAACAAGGTGGATTGATTCAGTGAAGAACAGCGTGAGAAAAAGAAATCTGGACTGGGACAAGATCGTGGAAGAAGAATGGTGGAAGGAAAGAGGAAAGTGGAGAAGTGCCATAAATACTCCGACCCGGCAGGAGCTGGATAAGGGGAAATGATGATGATGATGATGATGATGATGATGATGATGATGACTATTCATAACAGGGAGGTTAGAAAAAACCTGAAGAAAATCAAAAAAATCAAGTCAGTAGGACTCGATGAGGTGTCTGGCGACATTCTCAAGATAGGCGGAGAACAAATAATTCCCTTCCATAGGGTATTGTTCACAGTCTCTCTGAACAATAGGTCTGTCCCGTCCGACTGGAAGAAAGCTATTGTAGTTCCAATTTATAAAGGAGGGGACAGAACCATGCCGGGTAACTATAGACCAGTGAGTCTGACAGCAGTAGTTTGTAAACAAATGGAACAAATAATTACAGATTATATAAAGGAATTTTGGGAGAAAAATAACTGGTTGTATGATAGACAACACGGATTCAGGAAAGGATATTCCCGTGAATCACAGGTGGTGGGTTTTTGTCAAGATATAGCAGAAGTCATGGGCACAGGAGGCCAGGTGGACAGTGTAATCATTGACTTAGCTAAGGCTTTTGGCATGGTTCCACATGACCTCATGTTACATAAGCTTGCAAATTTGGGTCTTGATGAAAGAGTGGTATTCTGGATCCGAGACTTTCTCCAAAACAGAACCCAGACAGTCAAAGTTGGGGGAGTATTTTCGAAAGAGACAAAAGTTACCTCCGGAATTCCACAAGGAAGTGTAGTTCGGCCATTGTTGTTTCTTCTATATATAAACGACCTGGCAGAATATGTTAAATCGGACGTCAGACTATTCGCTGACGACTGTGAAATATATAGAAAAATCGAAAATCAAGTTGACACTGCGCTCCTCCAACAAGACGTGGAACGTATAGAATGCTGGGTTATCCGGAATAATATGAGGATAAGTGCAGAAAAAAGTAAATGCCTGTCTTTCACTAACAGCAGAAAAGGGACAATATCTGATTATAAATTAGGAAACAAAATTATTCCTCGAGTGGAGTCATGCAGCTATCTCGGGATTGCCATAAATAAAAGGTTACACTGGGGTCAGCACGTTGAGTGCGTTGCTAATAAGGCACAAAAGTCATTATACTCTGTTATGAGAAACATGAAGGGTAGCAGTATTCAGGCCAAAGAATTGGCTTACAAATGTCTAGTGAGACCAATTTTGGAATACGCCACGAGTGTGTGGGTGCCCTACCAATCAACTCTAACGAACAAATTGGAGATGGTGCAAAGGAAAGCTGCAAGATTCGTACTTGGCAAATTCTCCCAAACTGATAGTGTCTCTGACACGTTAAAGTCATTGGGTTGGGAATCCCTACACAGCAGAAGACATAAAAGAAGACCCCAGGAGATTTACAAAGCATACACAGGGGAGCCGGCCTGGAATGAGTTGCGAAACAGAATGCATGATCCAGATTATATGGGTAGGAGAGATCACGAATACAAAATTAGGCCCATCATTCAAAAAAAGAAACTTAGCTAAGTATTCTTTTATAAACAGGGGTATTCAAACATTGAATGAGTTACCTGAAGAAGTCTTAGAACCTTTTCCTAACAGTTTAAAAGCTTTCAAGAAGAAATTAAATGTTGCATTCAGGGAACCCAGAGACATTATGGAGAGAAATTGAGTTACAAGCAACATGTAAATATCTTGTTACCACCAGGTTTTGCCTAACTGTAACAGTACCTATTAATAAAATAAATATTGAGAACCGTCTAAATATTTCGCATGGTCGCCATGTTGGATTATTCTACGTAAAAGCCATAGAGTCATGTACCATTAAAGGAACATTATTGCGTTGGTTCATTATTCAAACTTTCACTTCGATCGCATGAATACGACACAAGAAATAAAAACTTAATTTTAAAATTCGCACAGCCGCCATATTGAGGTTATGTAAACAATTGAACTTAATTAGATACCAGTGCATTGCAATATGTAAAAACATTTTCTGTTCCAAGTTTCATTGTGTTTGGATCATTAAATCACGAGAAAAGTCTATTTAAAACTTTCAACTTCACTTGGCCGCCATGTTCGTTTTTTAATCAACCGGTTTTTGAAAGTCTCTAAGATGAACTTCCAGTAGTGAGTGCCCTTTATCTCCGTACAAAATTTCAGGGTGATAACGGTATAGTTTCAGAGACATAGAATGCCGGTGAAGTATTTCGCACAGCCGCCATCTTGAGGTTATGTAAACAATTGAACGAAGTTAGATGTCGGTACATTACAATGTGTATAAACATATACTGTACCAAGTTTCATTGCGTTTGGTTGGTTAAATCGCGAGAAACGTATATTTAAAAGTCGCAACTTTGCTTGGCCGCCATGTTGGTTTTGTAGTTACCGGGTTTTCAAAGGTCACATAAGTGAACTTCTAGTAATTCCCTTTATCACCGTACAATATTCCAGGGTGATATCGGTAATAGTTTCGGAGATATTGAATGCTGGTGAAATATTTCGCACAGCCGCCATGTTGGACTGGTGAGACATAACAAAATTTGAAGGGTACGGTCGAGGTTGTCCGAAATAGTGCTATGAACTAACCGGGTTTCATTGAAATCTCTCCAGCCGTTTATATTTTATTATGGGGGAGGGGACACACACACACTTTTCACACACACATACACACACACACACAGACACATGGACAAAAGGTGATCTCATAATCCAATTTTTAGCCTACTTTTCACATTTTGCAAAAATGAGGAAAAAGTAGTCTTATGAGATCGATCCGGGCAAATGTGTGTCTGTCTGTCTGTCCTTCTGTCTGTCTGACTGGCTGTGTGTGTGTGTCCCCCTATCAACTCCTAAACGGCTACAGCAATCGAAACAAAATTTGGTAGGAGTAAAGATCTATACCTGAATATCTCAATGCCGTATTTGGAAATGATGTCAGTGCTACCAACTGCTGAAAAATCGCAATTGAAATTTGAGCTCCATGTTCGATATCTTGAAAGGTAGGGTGGCGCACGAAATGTCATACATCGAAAATGGTTTATAAAATGTGTAAATCTGGGCTCACCACCATGTCCTTTTGTGAACAGAAACCTTATTTCATGCGTGATTCGACAGACAGCAGCACATGTCGCTCATGCGTACCGGCTTCCAGTTATACAGCATTACGGACAAAGGGAGGCTGACGCGCGGACAGAAGGTGAAAAGTGATATTTTATGCGGAAACAAAGAGTGTGTAACTCGGACTTAGGAAAGGTTTCGTGTTCATTTCCGTACCCAGTGGGCTCCCTGCTAGCAGACGGTGTATCGACTGGCCAGCCAATTTGAAACAGAAGGCAATATACTGGAGAGAAAACGAACCCGTCTCATGCCAGTCCGCTTACCGGAGAATCTTGCTGTTGTGAGAGCGGCTGTGGCTCGGAGCCGCTCCAAATCCACCAGAACTGCCTATGTTCATCTGGACATCTCTCGTCTGTCAATTCAGAGAATACTGCAGTCTGAGCTTGACCAATTCCCATACAAAATGACAACAGGTCAGAAACTAACGGCGCTTGACTAGCAACGGCGAGTACAGTTTGGTGGTTGGTCTATTGCAGAAGGTGATGCACAACACATGGTTCAGTGATGAGGCATACGTTTATCTCAACGGCGCTGTGAACAATCATGTCCGGCTTTGGGCGAAAGAACGGCCTGCTATTGTGCACGAGGTTGAAAGTCATGGTGTGAAAGTGTGTGTGTGGGCTGCAATTTCCAGTCATGGAATTATTGGGCCAGTCTTTATCAATGACACAGTCAACAGTGCGCGTTACATGACATGTTGCAAATCAGTTTCCTTCCACAACTCTTTGCATCACGACTACCAATAGAGACCCAATGGTTCATGCAAGATGGAGCTCGTCTGCACACAGCAAATGATGTTCTGTACATCCTGCATGAAAATTTCTGGCCCCGTGAATGTCCCATCGATATCCCGAACGTTTTCAGAGCGGCTCAATCTGGCCACCACATAGCCCCGATATTAATCCCTGAAACTTCTTCCTGTGGGGATATTTAAAGGAGACAATCTACCGCCAGAAACCATAAAATGTACTGCAATTGCAAGCGGTCAATGTGACTTTCTTCCGAGGGTTGAGTGAGGACATGTGTCGTAGAGTGGTCACAAACATGCAGGTTCGTCTCGAAGCTGTTGTATGACGAGAAGGTGGGCATATTGAACATGTCCTGCATACTGTCTAATCATGCACATTTCAATGAATGTTGTAATACCATTCTTTATTAAATATGTTGTATATTAAATATTCTATAAACAATTTCCAGTGTATGACATTTCGTGCGCCACCCTGTATGTATGGGAGCTATTTCAAAATTGGCACACATATAGATAATCATATTTCAGTTTAATTTCCAGGAGGCCACACATGGCAGTGTTGCCAAATTGATTATAAGCCAGCTGATAAGTCCAATTTTTAAATGCATATAACTTCTACACTATCAATTGGAATTCAACCAAATTTCGTATGTGCTATGTGTACATAACCAGATATGACTGAGCCTATCCTTAAGAGCCAACAGGGCTGCCAACTGTTAATAAATGCTCTCAATTTATTTTATCCAAATACCAATATATCAGAAAATATGCAAGCCGACAGCTTTAAACTATGGACACGTATAATACCTGACATTCTATATTAATTTGGGGTTACTTATATACGTCAGTGCTACCAACATGATTCTTAGCCTGCTGAGAGGTCCAACTTTAAATACATGTAACTTCCTTACTATCATTTGGATTTCAACCAAATTTCGTATGTGCTATTTGTATCATAACAGATATTACTATGCGTATTCTTAAGAGTCACCAGGGCTGCCAACTGTTAATAAATGCTGTCTCTACTTTTGTTACCCTGATATCAATATATCAGAAAGTATGCAAGCCAATAGCTATAAACTTTGCCCACGTTTAGTACCTGGCATTCTAGATTAATTTGGAGTAACTAATTTCGTCAGTGCTGCCAACATGATTCTAAGCCTGCTGATAGGTCCAATTTTAAAATGCATGTAACTTCTATACTGAACCCATGTGCCATAGGGTCCATGGAGGTCGAATCCATGTATTTGGGGAAGAAATGAAAGAAACGTACAGTTTCTAATGTAATATAGAGAAAGATCAAGCTAAGATGCTAGCCTAACGTGGTGCAAGCAACAAGGACCAGGTGTTCGAGAGATGAGATCACCCCTCTTGACATTCAGAAGGGAGCTAGTCATGAGTATTAATAACTGAGTGGAAAATTCCCACTATTAGACAAGGAAGCCTGACTCGGAAATCGAGCTTAGCTTGCTGGAAAACGACAACACCGCCTATGCGCCAGAAGAAGAATAATTAAATTTAACCCGTTTACGAGCATAAAAATAAGTAAACAATTACAGTACAGTGAATCATTTCGAATGAGAGATTTTTGTGTAAAGAAAAACCTTTTAAATATTGCACAGGAAAAAACTGCAAACGCAAGTATACGTCATCGGGGATTTACCAAGGCCTGTAGAGAGGGGAGAGTACAAAAGAACAGCAACACTTACGCAGCTGAAGATTACAAAGTAATTAATATCTCCGAATTGCAAGATCGATTCTTATGTGCAATGAGATTATTTGACATTGAGAAGACGAGCTTTTTGAAGGTATAATTTTTATAATTGTGCAACCATTACTTCAAAAGTTGGCCACAAAAAGGGCTAGAGTTTTATCTTTTTGTAGTGAAATAGTATAAAGCTCCTGGCATCACCAAGCCAGACATGCAGTTTCAAAACGGCCTGAGGGCACGTCACTGTGCTACATCACACACCGAATGCAGTCTCAGACAGTCCAGGGGACGTGACGCTGGAGCATCAGTACAAGCAGTTCCAAACAGCCCAAGAGGGGGCGTTGCTACGCATCAGTATTCAGACAGCCGTGTGGGGCGTCACTCTGCGTCACATCGAAGACAGTTTACCAGTACTCCTTGAGGGGAGAAACGCTGTAATACACCGCAAAATTAATATCCGATAGCCATAGGCGTCGCAGTATTAACAACTGGCTTGCCTCCATAAGGGGTTGTAAAGAAGAAAATTTAAAGTATCGCCGTGTTGAAAATTTAGGAAAATCCTAGTTACAGGATTTAGGTCCGACAGTACACAAGTTTATAGTGAAAAAGTTCGTAAAATATAGTCAGAGCAGGTTGCGAACGTTGGACTTAAGGCGATAGGTCTTTACATAACGACCGAATATATCATAACGTGCGGAAGTACCGTAAGAGAAAGATAAACAGTTATCTAAATTAAAGAACCCAAAAAGGGAAAAAAACAGAGTAAGGTTCGCAACGTATCTCAGAAAAGTAGGAGTGCTAGAACCGATTAAATAAAGAAGAACGGAGACTATAGACATTATCTCCAGAAAGCAGACGAACTATTCTAAAGCACTAGACTTGAGAAGTACTAGCTGCTATAAAATAAATCCATCGATCATCGATAGATTATCGAGGGGACCTCGATCCGAACAGACTTTCGCTAGGATCGATAAACTAGATCTAAAAGGGGAAGCCGTTCAAGCTAGAGAAATAGCCGGTCATCCAGAATAGGATTAGAAGAATTAGGATTCCAGGGAAAAGTAGATGTTTCGAGACTTTCGTATTCTGCAGGATAGGAAGCCGACATTGAATAAATTTCACCCTTGGAAACGGGAAATTAAGAGGTCACGTGTGATAGGCTAAGAAAATACGGCCTAGTGATCAAAAGTTGTGAAGTGTAAATCGATCAAGATTGTGTGTAAAAATAATATTTTTTAGTGTTTATTGTGTGTTCTAAAGGGATACACCAGTATATTAAAAATGTCGTCAATGTTAAGTGTATTAAATATGTGTCAAGAAGTGTTTGTACATAAGATGAATTTCTATAATATGGAGTAAATTTTAAAGTGGGCCAAAATGAAACACCGCACAAGGATAAAGGTCATGAGACGATCTTAATAACATGTGAGTAATGAATTTCATTATATTTTGGTGTCAGGGAATGATTGTGTACAAATCCACCGGAGTTTTGAGTAAAAGGGATGTGTTTAAATAAATAAATACTGAATGAACAAGAACGCGATCTGAACAAAAATAGAAATTTGAGAAACTATAAATAATTATGTAAAGAATAAATCCAGTAGAGGAAATATATAAAATGTTAATGTATTTGACGACTGTCATAAGAGCAAGCGAAATATTAGTAATTATCATGAAAGATATTTAATTAAAAGTAAATTTGAGTTATATGAAAGAAATAGCTTTTGAGCTTGTGTAAAGAATAAAGATATGAAATGAATAATAATAATAACCAAGTAAGGAAATATTAAATAAAGATCAAATTAATTGATGTGAATATAAGAGCGTTAGAGCCTTAATAAAAAGTATAGACATGATGTTTAAATGCATGTTCTTGGAATAGAGAAAGTTATGGTTAAAGGAAAAGAATAATATAAAAATTGAAATGTGTATCAATTGTTAATATGATATTATCAGTTCTTTGGATGACGCTAGGCTTAAAAAATGTATAGCGCAAAAGGAGCGCAATTAAAGTAAAATGTCACGCTAGGAACGCGTAAAAGTTAATGTACTTGGTAAATTACTTATGAGAGGTAGTTGATTGTAGCGGATTGAGAATTGGTATAAGTCCTCTATTTGTGACGTAGTATCACGAGGCATTGTGTATGTTATTGAAAGGGAGCAAATGTATGGTATTGAGCGTAGGTCTTATAGCTATAGGCTGACCCTAAATCGCATTTTGTATAGTCCTCTATATGGGAAAGGTTCCCGAGGCATGTGAAGAGATTCGAACTCAGAATCCTCTTAATTTGAAAGCCCCTTTATTATTCGTCGTTAATTACTCTTCCACAATCAATGAGGACCTTTCATAATTAATAAACGCCAAGATTACGAATGTGGTTTATGAGCCCAATAATATTGTTGTATGTACACGAAGAGTATAATGCCAGGTCTCCACAAAGAACTGAGAATGAAAAGGTTTGTGTTTTTAAAGCATTTAAAGAGAGCTCTAGCCGGGGCTAGACGGGAGGGATCCCGCATAGCCATAAATAACTCTCAAGTTTCACGGCCAGACCCTTGGAGTAGGAGGGTGTCTGAAGGCCGTTTTGTAAGAAGTAATGAATACACCAGGAGTGTTTAAAGTTGTTAATGACCCGGGCGTTGAACCGAGGTCCTTGTAGATTGATATTTTCGCTTGCCTGTTCAGATCGTAGTTTTCTTATGTGATAATGGTCTTATAAGACGTAAGAAATAAATAACAATCCCTATTGTAATGTTGTATGGAAGTAGGATTCCACGAGTAAATTGAAGGCAACTAGGTTTCGGGAGTAACCATAGTTTTTTGACTGTGTCAAGTATCTTCATACTCTGGAGTACACAAGTAATTTCCTGATTACCTTAATGTATTTGTAATGCTAGAGAGAGATGATAACATCTGAAAATATGTGAAAATGCCCAAATATTGAGTTAGAAAATTAACATGTAATTTTAAATGTAATTATACATTTGTTTGATGATTAAGAAATATAAAAAGTAGTATTTGAGGTGTACAAAGGATGGCACCATTATTACAAAAAGCATTGAGCCAAAGAGCTCGGAGTTATATGAAACTCACAGTTAATGCTTTATGGAAGTAAAAATAATTAGGAATTGTTGGTTTATATGGAAACCATATGTTTTAATACGATATTTGTTTTATTATATTGTTATTCCTTGTTCATTTGGAACAAGTAGATGATTATGGGTCAGTAATTAAATTGGTAAATTGTTTGTAGCGCCATAATTTTTATTAATTAAATGTGTTAAAATGGGAGTTGATTTTGTTGTTATTTTTTGCAAGTGTATCCTCTAATTAATCCAAAATATGTGAGTCACAGAGTGGGGGAACTTACCGCTGCCCCGAAAATTCCGAATTGAGCTACGCTGGTATACTGTGATTGGCATATTTCTTGCTAAAAGGGCACAATACTAACTAATGGATTTCATTCAACATTTGCACAACAACAGATCATATTATGTCAGATTATTTCTAACCAATACTTGCATGACACTGTTGCCAACATGATTTTACGCGCGCTGTTAGATCCAATGTTTAATTGCATGTAACGTCCATGCTATCCATTGGACTTCAACCAAATTTTGTATTTTGTACCTTAAGAGATGGAACTCAGAATATATTCAGTCACCAGGGCTGCCAACTGTAGTACTCTATCAGGCTACATTATGCCAGGTATACAGTTTTTCGAACTAATTAGAAATGTCGGTATTACCAACTTAATTTCGTCATTATTCTAGGTAGATCCATATAGATTAATCATTGGCATGAATCTTAAATTAAAATAAATGTAGGCTCTTTAGTTCGTCACGAAACTTCTTGTTTTATAAATGAAAATAGTCTAAAAATACAATATGAAATATCATGAACTGCTGTTTTAATGTGAATATCTCGAGTGTTCTGCTTTACTGTATGAGTGGAGTAATTTGCAGTGCCGTCACTTTCTTCGCACAGTAGTCAACCACTTAAGTTTAATTGTGGAAAGACGTGTAATTATCGGGCAAGTAGCCGTCACAACAGTTTGCGTCCTGAATGTTGAATTGGAGCCATTAGCTTCCTTTCCTTCACAGATGTAATAATAAAAACACCGACATTTCTTCAGCGGCAAAGGAAATTAGAAAGAGATGCACACATGAGCGGGCTCGCAAGAGCACTCGTAGGATACAGTCTCTCCCACTCTCATCTTATCATTACAGACAATGCCTCCATACGAAATTCAATTTTCTTTTTTCAGACTGCGATAAAATTCTCAAATGAACGTTTATAGAAATCCTTAACATTCTCACGGACGTGTGATATTGTGCTGTTCTACACTAGTGTCCAAAAAGTTAACCATAATAACTAAACGAGGCCGTACCGCCTGATAGGAATGTCAGACGTATTGCTGAACAAACGGAAGCTGAATCACACACAATATGTCACACAATTTGTCCAGAAAAAGCAGTGTCAGAAAGGTTCTGATAGCTAAGGTACACCTTTGACAACAACTAATAAAACTTGTCATTGTCTTCCACAATAAAATATGCTGTTAATAGGGTGTATGGTTACCCCTAACGGCCACACATGCTTCGCAGCGACGTGGCATGCTCTCTATCAGATGGTCCTAGAGCTATTGTGGCAGTCAATCCCATTCCTCAGAAAGGGCAATGTGAAGGTCTTGGAGTGTCCTTGGTGGAGGCTGACGGGATGCAATTCGCCTCCCCAATGCATCCCAGACATGTTTTACAGGATTCAGATCCACAGACCTCGCTGGCCAGTCCATGTGATGAATGTCTTCCCCGGCCAGAAATTCATCCACCAGAGCAGCGCGGTGTGATCGTCCATTAAGTGGAAGTCTGGACCAACCTCACCACTGAAGAGTCAAACATGTGGTCTCAGTACCTCATCCCTGTATCTCCGAGCGTTCACAGTCTTCCTCGCACCACCCATGAAGATGTGCAGGTCCGTACGGCCATTCAACATGATGCTGCCCCACACCATGACGCCACCATCCGTTCCACGATGTTCCTGTGGTTGTATTGTCTACCCGGTTCTCTCCAGATTATTGTGCGACGGGAAGTTCTGCTAACTGATGCGGGATTCATCTGTGAAGAGCACATGCCTCCATTCATTCATGGTCCACAGTAAACGGGCCCGTCTCTGTGCTGGAGTGAGCGGGACGCACACCGCTGAACGTCTGGCAAACAGCCCTGCTGTTCTGAGCCTCCGGTACACAGTTTGCGGGAAACGGAAACTCCTGAGACGGCTGCAAGCTCCGCCGACAATTGTCTTGCAGGTGCACTCCGATTTCGTCGGGCGGTTAAGGCCAGATATCGGTCCTGCTGTGGGGTAGTTTACTCTTGGTCGACCTGGTACTGGCCTACGGCTAACATCTCCTGTGTCTCGAAATCGTCTCCAAAGCCTGAAAATGACACTTTGTGTCACATTCAAGGCGACTTCGGTCTGTGTCTGGCCTGTTTCCAGAGGGCCGAGTATTCTACCCTGCAAAACGGGCTCGAAATGGCGTCGTTGTGCCATTATGTTGTCACGTTCGCCACGAGGCTACACTCCACACACTATAACAGGGCAAACACGACCGAGGGAATATGGGGCGTAGGCACAGGTTGTGTTTACCTTGCGGTTACGCAGCTAGTCAAAGTAGGGAATACTCCTTTCTTATAAAGAGCGAACATGTATGGTTGGTAGGTGCATATGTCGTGCGATTTGCGGTCTATTTCCTGTTGCCCTGCTTATTCGTAACTTAAGCTTAACTTTTGGACACTACTGTCGACCAAAATATTATGTGTACCCGAGTTTGAAGGTTGTTTGTGAAGTAACCAATAGACCTACATAAAATCCAATAACATCATCATTTCCGTCGTTCTATTTTACGTTAGTTCATGTAGGTTTGGAATTTTTAATTTATATATATATATTTTTAAATCGCAGTTGGGACACAAAAAGTGCCCGTTTTTAAGCGTGTTTCAACCATGCGTCACATTTAAGAATTATTATTATCACACAAACCCGTCAACAGATCGAATCCAAATTTTAACACAATATACATTGGAATGTTGTATAACTGGTTAATTAATTTTAAAATTTTGTGTGTCCAAGAAACAATGTTGTTATAATTTTTGTAAGGTACCTTTTTCTCGGCTCGGGTTGGTTTGAAAATGTAGTTCTTGGTCGCGTTGTATAATTCTTAAATGTGACGCATGGTTGAAACACGCTTAAAAACGGGCACTTTTTGTGTTTCAAGTGCGATAAGAAATATTAAAATATAAATTAAAATTTCCAAACCTTCATGAACTAACGTACAATAGAACGAAGAAAATGATGATGTCATTGGATTTTATGTAGGTCTATTGGTTACTTCACAAACAACCTTCAAACTCGAGTGCACATAATATTTTGGTCGACAGTAGTGTGTTTGTACACACGTGCATAATACTCATACGTAATTCACAAATCCTTATAAAACAAACTAACCTTATATAACGAGATTCTAACTTCGAATCGTAATATAAACACCAACTAAACGCACTGCACTTATTGTAGTTAGATAATATTAGTGCATAATTTATACCTCAACACAGTGATCAGGATCTGATGATGACCGCTTGAAGGTCGAAGCGCGTATTCCTAAAAATGCCCCAATATAATAGTGATCATAATAGGCTACTTGCATATCGACAGCTCTATTATAATACATTGTAACCCTGCCCAGTCATTAGGAAAATTCGTGTTGACTGACTGAAGAGTTACAACTGACAGTTTGTACAGGCAACACGGAAAGAATGGCTTCAAAACTTTACAATTGCGATGTACACGAAATTTGACCCAACACTCACCACTTCATTTCAACAATCTCACCACGTCATGCGTCTTCATAAGTTATTTCATGACCTTGTGACTGAATTTTAGAGGCATTCAATAAAATGTGAGATCGGGTCAAAATTCAAAATTATTTGGTTTTATGGGAAATAAATGATGCATTTTTTGTTTTTCTACACAATAGCATCACACAACTTTACAGTAATATAGAAAATCTCAAAATGTTCTTTAACATATTGTTTACATTTAATAAGTGCTCCACGTGTGCCCTCCTACTGCTTCTGCAGATATCAAATCAAGACCAACTACAATCCTCAGACCTTAATGTGGTAAAAACATGGCGGCGAAAGTTGCCCTGCCAATAGCTAAGATCATGTCATCGGGCTTGTCACAGTTCGTGTAAATTATTAATTTTACTCACCTAAGAGCATAAAATATATCACAAGACGAGACTAGGTTTCGAAGAAATATGCATCAATAATTTACTTACCTGAATTAATTTATCTATATAATGCTGGCCTCGAATTATAGGTTTCTTCGTCTTCACCCAAGGGACAGCTACAATAGTCTCACTGTTTCTGTGGTTGAATAAGAAGCTTTTTGGCGAGTTATCACGATTTGTATTTAAGTTCAGTAATTACAGAATAATATTATCAGCAAAAAAAAGTCAAACAGATTCTAAGGTAGGAGAGAAGAAAGTACCCGGTTACTTAAGTGCTGTCCCAGCACATGCAGAGTATTTGTGTACACAATCGGAATGAGAATAGTTGCCTGAAATAATCGAACCAACGCCATTGAGGTACAATTCAAGACCTCTCGTGGAATTGCTTAAAATCTCGGGTAAAACATCACACAGAATTAGTTGATTGAAATATGCAAAGAAGTCGTCGTGTGGATATCAGAACATAATTACGGTATGGAGAATACTACACGCAAGGGACACGATGATGTTACCATGTAACCTATTAAACATTCGCTGTTACCGTTTGGAATAGTTGTACGCTGGAAATAGTTGATTTAGTAAAGTACTATAGGTTGGAAAGCACCATCTCCCTCTTACGGAATTATCGCGGCACACCATCTCGCAATATAAGTACATAATTGGCGAGGTACTCACAACACTTTATTACACACATCATAATAAAAATTACTTGCAAGCTGTAAGAATCACAAAAGTATGAATAATGACGGAAAACAATGAGTTCACTGTTTGGAACAGGGGGAACTTCTTCCTTAACCAATAAAACAGAAGTTCACTGTATTATTTGGCGTGTATACGAGGCAGTGTAGAACAACCGGGTGAGTTAGCCGAGGTTGTTACGGCATGACTGCTGGCAGTCGCTCACATCCGGGAGGCGAGGTGGTTCGAATCCCCCCGCCGGCAACCTTGAAGATGGTCTTCTGTGGTTTCCCATCTTCCTTCCAGGCAAATGCCGGGGTTGGTCCCTAAGTATAGGCCACAGCCGCTACCTTCCAACTCCTAGCCCTTTCATTCCAACTCCCCCCCCCTCACCCCTCCACCCCCCAACGGTACTTGTAGCTCACCCATTGGGTGTCCGTCTCGAAGCAGCTACAAAACTGGCGAGCCGAACTTGTCCTCGGACACTCCCGGCACTAAAAGCCATACGCTAAAAAAAAAGTGTAGAACATCTGCCAAACTGGTAATGATTTACGGAGGCACATATTGCTGAGCGTTCAAGATAACGTCAACGGTTTGGTCTAGTCGTAGATGCTCATTGCGTTTTCCCTTTACGTACTTAAGTTCGACACTACTGACGTGTACTAAGCTAATATTATATTGTCACTAACTAGCAAATCATTGCGGTGTATATTCTTGAGACACTTCTATTATGCTTTAGTCTTAGGTACTTCAACATCCGAAGTAAATGACACATTGCCATCGGTTGACTGGACAATCATCACACAAACGAACCAGTCCATATTAAGCGTATTATCACATATTTACATACGATTGCAGTACATTAACGCGAACTGGACTTGACAGACATACAGAAGACACTAAAAATTACAGATGAGCGACAGTTTATCCCAACTTTCATCAAACGAAGCTAATCAAAACTATATAGTGTATTCCAGCAACGAATGTAAACAAACAATATGCCGGGGCTTCAGCATATGCCATTTTCACAGTTTCGAGACCTGCATTAAGGTCTGAGTATTGTAGTTGGTCTTGATGGAATCTACAGTCAAGTTCATTGTACAATCGATGTTCCAATCAATATGTTGAATGACATTGTTAATGCGAGGTCGCATTAATCGATTTAATCGATTAATCGGACCGATTAACTGAATAATCTAAAAATACGATTAACCGATAAATGTTCTTTAGTAATAAGTAAACAACACTTCTGGAAAATATACATGTAGCCTATTAGTTATGATCACTATTATATTGGGGCATTTTTAGGAATACGCGCTCCGACCTTCAAGCGGTCATCATCAGATCCTGATCACTGTGTTGAGGTATAAATTATGCACTAATATTATCTGACTACAATAAGTGCAGTGCGTTCAGTTGGTGTTTATATTAAGATTTGAAGTTTGAACCTCGTTATATAAGGTTAGTTTGTTTTATAAAGGTCTGTCTACTGGGAAAGCAAGTATACAAACACTGAACATTTCACATAACCCCACACCAAAACAAATCACTCGGAGATGGTCAGGGGACCGTGGAGGCCATTCCAGGAAGTTCTGATCATCATCCCCACAACGACTAATCCAACGGTTTGTCAAACGTGAGTTTCAAATTCACGATCATCACCTGACTGGAAGTGGGATGGAGCACCATTTTGTTGGTAAAACAATACTTTGCTAACTAATCACTGCTGCTGCGCTCTAGTGGCAGAAATCTGAAATGCAGCTGAAAATAAAACACTTTGAGTTGACTGTAAAGGCTTGTGATGCTACAGTGAATTACTGAAACCACTCCAATAATTTGTAATTACCCTGTAGTAGTGTTTGCAATTGTATGTAACTTACAATGAAGTCCGCACGTTTCTGCAGATAGTCGTAGATAAATAATGACAGTCTAAGCTCGGAGCCTCTGGGCCACCACTCAATTTCTACTAGCAGGGCTCCCGGGAGGAGGTTATTCATACGTAATTATATCGTGCCTCTGGTGCATGTTTCATGAACTATGATAGCTACATGGTCAAGACACTCCTTATTGACTGGCAGACTATCGTTTTCGTAGGGTTATACCTTTTAATTGGTCTTATTTCAATGGTGCTATTGTTTGTTCAATTTCCGTGAAACGATAGTCGTGCAGATATCGTGTCTCTCCCCGCCAATAGGGTGGACCGATTATTACTGCTCAAAAAAATTAAAGCACCACTTTTTTCAAAGGCCACCAAATTTTGAAAAGTTGACCTACAAGCTCGAAATCTCAGTATGACGTTTGTCCTGACGCCTACCAAGCATTTGCTTCAGCACAACTCCCCAACTTGAGTAGTTTCGGGGTAGCACCCCGAAAACCAGCCCATTTTCGAAAACCGCAAATTGAAGTTTGCGAAAAACGCTGCAGGACTTGTCGCAGGTTGCCAAAGCAGTCGAAAATGAATGAGTCTTGCTCTTAAAGGTTCCACGAACACGTTGAAATCGTTACATTTGACGTTTGGGCATTTTCAACCCCCTTCATCATCCCCTAAACATGGACTACCATTGGGGGCGTCTGAGAAGGTACCGGGTGTGTTTAACCACCTGCAAACCTGTACACCGTCCTCAGTTGCTGATTGCAGTAAGTTATTAAGGCCTCCGGCAATGTCCACACCCCCTAACACCCTCAACTGGCATGGGACCAAACCACCCCTTCTCGATTCACCCCTAAGGAAGGTTTTAATCGAGATGTTTATCAGTGCTGCTAATGGGGGGGTCTTCCCCTAACGTTTCAAGAAAGGAACTGTGCCTTTGTCACCACCCCTTCCCCTGCAACCCCGTTTGTTTGATTTTTCGAATCAGGCCCTTTTTAAGGGCTGAAACGCTGTCTTAATCGCTGAAAGGGCTGTAAAGGTCCTTAGAAGTAGTGGTGACACGAAATCAACCCCTTCCGATCGATGATTGACATTCCGTCCCCCAAATTCGAAATTTTTGCACCCCCAACCCTCCCTGTCTGGACGCGTAATGCGTCATGGCAGAGTTTTCAGAGTTGGATGAAAATGAAGCTTATGACCTGCAATGGAGCCCAAAACAGCAGGCTGGATAGAAATTCATTGGTAGGTTGGGAAACGGGACCAAAATTTTTCAAAATAGTGTACAGCCTACAGTAAGTACGACCATGCATAGGCAACCCACATCACGTCCGTGCGTGTGGGTTGCCTATGATCGGCAATAGGTTACAAAGTTTGGCAATGGGAGAAAAATGACGTGATGTGGGTTGCCTATGCATTGGTGTACATACTAGAGGCTGTTAACTTTTTTGAAAACATTTTGGTCCCGTTTCCCACCCTACCGATGAATTTCCATCCAACTTGCTGTTTTGGGCTCCATTTCAGGCCATAAGCTTCATTTTGATCCAACTTTGAAAACTCTGCCATGACGCGTTACGCGTCCAGACAGGGAGGGTTGAGGGTGCAAAAATGTCAACTTTGGGGGATGGAATGCCAATCAAACATCGGAAGGGGTTGATTTCGTGTCACCACTACTTCTAAGGACCTTTACAACCCTTTCAGCGATTAAGACCTCATTTCAGCCCTTAAAAAAGGCCTGATTCGAAAAATCATACAAAAGGGGGTAGCAAGGGAAGGGGTGGAGACACAGGCGCAGGTCCTCTTTTGAAACGTTAGGGGAAGACCCCCCCATTAGCAGCACTGATAAAAATCTCGATTTAAACCTTCCTTAGGGGTGAATCAAGACGGGGTGGTTTGGTCCCTTGCCAGTTGAGGGTGTTAGGAGGGGTGAACATTGCCGGAGGCCTTAAGAACTTACTGCAATCAGCAACTGAGGACGGTGTGCAGGTTTTCAGGTGGTTAAACACATCCGGTACCTTCTCAGGCGCCCCCAATGGTAGTCCATGTTTAGGGGATGATGAAAGGGGTTGAAAATGCCCAAACGTCAAATGTAACGATTTCAACGTGTTCGTGGAACCTTAAGAACAAGACTCATTCATTTTCGACTGCTTTGGCAACCTGCGACAAGTCCTACAGCGTTTTTCGCAAACTTCAATTTACGGTTTTCAAAAATTGGCTGGTTTTGGGGGCGCTATCCCGAAACTACACAAGTTGGGGAGTTGTGCTGAAGCATGTGCTTGGTAGGCGTCGGGGCAAACGTCATACTGAGATTTCGACCTTGTGCAGTCAACTTTCTAAATTTGGTGGCCTTTGAAAAAAGTGGTGCTTTAATTTTTTTGAGCAGTATATATTAAAATAGTTTTGAAGAAATTTCACCCTTTACTAAATCTGAAATATCTCGGAAAATATTTGCGCTACGACGACGTGTGTTGTCTTAAAATGTAATGTCCGTCATACATTATCAATTGACCGACAGTAGTGGCTACGCGGGTTAAAGCGCTGCGTTAGGTCAAGGGGCCAAGCTCTCTGCTGACTCGGTAGACGCGTGGGTTCGAGCCCCACCGTCGGATGTCCTTGGATTGGTTTTCCGTGGTTTCCCATTTTCAACACCAGGCAAATGCTGGGACAGTACCTTCTGACAGGCCACGGCCGCTTCCTTCCACATCCTTGCCCAGTTTCATTCATCTTCATCCATTCCATTTCTCATCCCGACGCGCAGGTCGCCCACGGGCGTCGACTAGAAAGACCTGCACTCGGCCTCTCAGGAGGCTACACGACAAAAAAAAATCAATTGAACCCCACCTTACTTGATTATATCATCCGTGTATTAAAATAACGGCGAAAATTCATTTGTTCAAGGTCGCACGAAAATAGTATCTATAATAACTTGACGGACATATTGTCGCTAGGCGACAACGATTTACTCTGTATCATGATAGTCCGGTAAAATTTGCTAAAGGACACATGGGAAAACTGACCGATTGTTAATCAACGATTGTATTGGACTGTAGTATTCGCTATGCTATCGTATGCACAGTTATTCAGCATATTAGCATAATGCAATGTAATGCTATCCTGTCAGAGAAACATAGTGGCAAACATTCCCTATATTCTCCTATCACCATTTTGCAGTTTTCATGCGTAGACAGTCGTTACTTCATTTGCGGGGCTTAGACATCGTGGTCATGTCGCCCCGTATACATGGGTGTGTGTGTATAATTTTTGTGATAACCTGCGTTGCAAACATTCCTATATTCTCCTATCACCATTTTGCAGTTTTCATGTGTAGAAAGTTATTTCATTTGCGGGGCTTAGATATCGTGGTCATGTTGCCCCATGTACATGGATGTGAGTGTAGAATTTTTGTGATAACCTGTGTTATTGTGATTGTAGCACTAGCTTGTGTAAATTGGAGATATGATATGGTATTTGAAGCCATTTTTCAGTGTTGCTCAAGGATTTATTGGACTGTAGTATTCTATATGCTATCGTATGCACAGTTAATCAACATATTAGCATGCTAGCCAGTCAGAGAAAAATAGTGGCAAACATTCCTACATTCTCCTATCACCATTTTGCAGTTTTCATGTGTAGACAGTTGTTATTTCAATTGCGGGGCTTAGACATCGTGGTCATGTTGCCCCGTGTACATGGGTGTGTGTGTGTGTGTGTGTGTGTGTGTGGATTTTTGTGATAACCTGCGTTATTGTGATTGTTGCAGTAGCATGTGTAATTTGGAGATAGGATATGGTATTTGAAGCCATTTTTCAGTGTTGCTCAAGGATTTATTGGACTGTAGTATTCTCTATGCTATCGTATGCACAGTTAATATTTCATTTGCGTGTACACCTTTTACTAAAACTGAAATCTCTTGGGAAGTATTTGCGCTACGACGACGTTTGTTGTCTTAAAATGTAATGTCCGTCACACATTATCGATTGAACCCCACCTTCCATTATTATATCATCCATGTATTAAAATAGTTCCGAATATTCATTTCTTCAAGGTCACATTTTACAACGACTAACACTGTATCATGATAGTCAACGCCGCACCAGTACTGAATCTAACTTGATTGACAGATTGACCGTCTTAAAGATTGTCTCTAGGCGACAACGACTTTGTATCATGATAGTCCGGTAATGTTGAGTGCACATATCTTCATCGTGGTTTCCATGGTAGTAATGTGAATCCACGTAAACATCTTCCTATTAACAGAGATCAAATCTCCTTGGGGACATAACGTATTCAATTAAACATCTTCTATGCGGATTGAATCACGCCAAAACAGATTATTTCTTCCTGCCATTGTTTGTTTTATATCGTTCGTTTGGTGTTTCAATACATCAAATATAATTATAACATTCACTGGTTTAGGGCGATCACTTCCCTAATTACGTCATGATATCGTTATCTTCTACCTGCTCCACTCGGGCGCTAATGTCGCATGTATCCATTCATGATATCGTTAGCTTCTATCTGCTCCACTCGGGCGCTAATGTCGCATGTATCCATACAATACGCAGAACGGGATTCTGTGCACATAATTTAATTAAAACTTCTCAAGGAATGGATTACTTTGAGACTGAAATGCTCATGCGCAATCGGCAGCCATTTTGCTAACGTCAATACCTCTTTGAAAGACAACAAATACTGTATACGAAAGACAACTAATTTCACGAAGATGCCGCTACAGTCGAATGTTGGAACCACCATTTTGTATTGTGTATCCGATCTTTCTGTTATATAGTCTTTGGTCTCACCAGCTACAAACCGTCTTCTTTTGGTTTCATCATTCGTCCTTATAGGTTGTGTGCTCATTAAAAACAAAGATTCATATAATAGATTAGAGGCGACACTCAATTACAAATGTTATACAGATTAAAGATGACGGCAATGGTCTGTTCAGGTCATTGGCATATTGTGAATACAACAATCAGAGTTTATTTACACATTTTAGAAAGCGAATTGTTAAACATTTTACAGACAACTGGAATGATTATTATTCTCTGCGATAGGCCTACGTATGAAATTGCTATCAATACGAGCGATGATTACCAAGTTTATATGTCAATAATGGAATTCATGGAGGTCATGTTGAGTTAGTTGCCGCTGCTCAAGTTTACAAAATAGATATTGGCATAATTACTAATAATAAAACGCATAGTGTAAAAGCAGGAAATACGCCAGCAAATAGAATAATTTCTTTGCTATACTCTGGGGATGGGAGGAACGGTCATTATGACGTCCTAAATACCAGTATCAGTGCTAACTCAGTTGAGAACGTGGATGCCATGTCACTCGATTCAGTGGCTGATTTACACTTTCAAACTAAGAGTGGGTTTGCGAGCAGTAAAACCACAGAATCGTGTCGGAAGCGAGCCTCAGAACCAGACATCGTGAGTAGGGGAGCAGTGAGAGCTCTAGACCAATCTAGAACCATCCTCACCCCACTACTAAGCCGCAGCCATGTAATATTTGTGAAATCTCGTGAACCCATGGTCCGATTTTGACAAATAAGGTGTCGTAGGACTTGGGGTGACGCCCCCTTTCCTAAGGACAACTCAATATATAAAATAAAATAAAAATGAAAATTTATGATCTTGAAAGTAGGCGATATTTTGAAAACCAAATATGATAGAACATTGTGCAATGGCTTAAACGAATGATCGCTATGTCCTTTATCGTTAGAGCAAAAGTTTATATTTTTTGATTTCTCCCCAAAAAGTTCAATTTTGAAATTGGCTATAGTTTGGAAACTAGGAATTCTACAAAAAAGTTTGTTTGACATAAATTGATGGTTTTTACCCCCTCTACTCTCAAACCAAGTTTCAAGTCTCTAGAACATAAACTGTGCAGTAGGGGGATGAGGCCGTAGCTCGACCAGCCTACTTTTTCTCGAACCTTGCCGATATCTCACGAACGCATGGTCGGATTTTGACTGTGACGTGTCAAATGGCTTGTCTCGAGGCCCTATTTATTTTGTGAAATAGGTTAAAGTGGGGGTAGTAGTGGAGCTGGATACCAACCTACTTTCCCGCGAACTTTGCCGATATCTCACGAACCCATGGTCGGATTTGGACGTGTGACGTGTCATATGGATTGTCTCGAAGCCCTCTTTATGTTGTTAATAGGTTAAAGTTTTGAGGATGAGGAAAACAGAGGTTTTGTGGTAAAACCATGATTTTAGACTTTTTATTATATCTCGCAAACCAATAACGCTAGAGACGTGTACGAGGGGTGAAAACCTCTTTCTGAATGTATTTTTGATGACAAAGGGACTAACAACACTTTTGTTGAAAAAATAATAATTTTTAAAACTTTTTTTACCTGTTTAAAATGTTAATAAAGAGTGATTGTAGATAGAGAGAGAGACGATACCGCCGGGAATGTGTTTTAACGAGCCTGTTACCTGCCATGGCGGTGGTATCCTAATACAGCAATCGATATTTCGATTGGACGGCGGGGCGATGGTTCGTTTTTTGATTTTTCCTATGATGGACGGATGCAAGCTAATATCCTAAAATGTGTGAAGTGTGCGAAGATTTTACCCCTGAAGGGGATCTTTAACATGTAAACGGTGATGAGAACTTGGTTATGTTGGTTAAAGCGAGTACAGAAAACAAACTTGCTTGAGGATAGACTAGCAGGATGTGAATGTCATTTGAGCTTATTGGAATGCGCTGACCTGACTTGACAACAGGTCCAATGGAAAACTACAGAGTGGAGAGGGGAGAGTGAAATGCATGTGAACACGAGTGAAACCATATGTAAGCTAACAAGTCACATCCTGTTTGGTTCGTACGTGAGAAAATGCAAGTTGATGTGTAATATGACCTAATACAGGTGATGGTTGACCTTGGACGTTAGCTGTACACGTGCACGATAACAGGATGGTAAAAGCGTGGGAAACAAAAATGATTATACATGCAACGCGATATATAATAGACTCGTCGTTAACATTTTCACTCGCACTTATGTGACTACAGCGTTGTGTGAAACACCTGGTCTTGTTTAACAGTTTTGGTGTTGGTAGAAAATACTTAAACGTGTTGTGGGGAAGGTATTTGTTTATATATTTACAAGCAATTATTTATTGAATGATAAGGAGATAAATGAATGTTTATTTATTTGTTTGCAGATAACGTTTATACCTGTTGTGTGTGGGAAAGAGATTGAGAGAGAGAGAAAGACAGAAAGAGGGACAGAAACCATTACCACACTAGCCCACGAGACGGGAATAAAGCAAAGCACACAATTCAAGGTGAGATTCGTTTATTCGTTCATACATATATATAACCTGTTTGATTTGTTTTGTTGTTGTTATTGTTGTTGTTTATGCATAAACTATATGGAATTGATATACTTATGGTGGTTTATTTTTATTTCTTTTCAGATATTTGGAAAAGTTTTACTGCTAGAGCCACGACAGCTGAAAACCAAGTGGTTCTAGAGTGGGACCATTGTCAAGCAGTCTACACCTGAAAACTCAGGTGAGAGTGTTCTTTCAAAATAATGTCTTCCACTGCTGCGGATACGTTAACTTGGCAACCCTTAAACCGTTATTTTGAATCACATGTGTGTTCTGGTTGCGTGGTCAATGTTAGGGAAATTTTGATTCCCAAATATTTTCTGAATCTTGTTCTGACATTTAAAAAATGAAATGCGTACCGCGCAAGGGTTGCATGCGGCTTTAAAGGTGAATAGAGAACTTGTGTGTGATTTTATATATAAAAAGGACGTAGAGCATAAAGAAACATTTTATATTAGCAGTAAAATGCAAGAGCTATTCATAGGCCACAATTTGGAACAGTGGTATGAGATTTTGCTTGCTAAATTTGATAAACTGCAACAAGGACCCAGTGGTCTTGCTATAGACAAAATCCATCACCTGCAAATCAACATTTGTCAATGCAGCCCGTTTAATGCTGGGTCTGGCGTTATTCAAACACCACCAGCAATAGCATTGAAAAAGGCCTTGGTCAATATAAAGAACCATGATGATAAATGTTTCCTCTGGTCTATTGCTGCGTATTTTCAGCCAGTACGACATCATGTTGACAGACCAGGAATGTACAAGGCCAAGTTTGAGCAATTGAAACAACATTTAAATTTAACTCATGTGTCGTTCCATATGGACCTAACCGACATCCATAGGTTTGAACAAGATAACCAGGACTTTTCGTTCATGGTGTATGGCCTGGATGGTTATGAAATTATGGGTCCTCTTTATGCCACGAAACAACCAAAACGACACCACATTCATCTTTTATATTTATCTGTGGGAGAGGTGAAACACTATTGCCCGATTAAAAGCCTGAGTAGATTGCTTAGCAGTCAAGTATCCAATCATAATGGTAAAAAACATATTTGTGACCGTTGATTGCAATATTTTGTTAGCCCTTCGCTTTTGTAACGACATAGGGTAGATTGCATATCTCAGGAAGCAGTGAGACTGATATTGCCTCAAGGGGACAAGGCTGTGTTGAAATTCAAGAACATTCATAAGCGTGACACAGTACCCTTTGTGGTCTAAGCAGATTTTGAAGCTCTCACTACACCCATGGCGGGATGTGAACCAGATCAGCCGTCACGCTTCGGTCGGTCCTTAACTTTGTGCAAAAGATCGGATGATTTCCCAGACGTTTGCGTAGTTCTTCCTGATACGATTCTGTTCTTCGAGAAGATAACTTCAGACCAACTACAGTAGAACGTCGTTTATCCGGACTAATTGGGACCGGAAGTGTTCCGGATAACGATTTTTCCGGATAATCGAACATGCGTTTATTTCATTGGAAATAACATGTACAGTACATTGTGGTGCTACATATTTTAAAATTCTTATTTATTGAATGAATAACAATAACAAAATATTTATGATACTGTACATTACATGAAAGGTCTACTCTACATTGCTGAAAAAATAATCTGAAATTTCTTTTTGTACAAGATTTCCTCGTCATTTCTTAGCAGCTAAATCACGCATTCTCTTCAATAAAAGAAGTTGAGTTGAGCTACTTTCTTCCTGTTTTTCATACCACAATAATGCAGTTTCTAATGCAGTAAAAGCTTTCCCATGACTTGGTCCTTCTTCATCTTCCTCATCTAAGTTTCCATCTTCTTCTTCATCATCATTTACTTCTTGCACCCGAGAAACAATTTCATCATCATCATCTAAGATTTGAAAGACTGGATCACTGTCACTTTCCAACCAAGCTTGCGCGTCTTCTCTATCACAGTTGGAAAATCCAGAAATTTGTGGGAATAACTCATTTGTCATTTCATCCAAATCCTCATCAACACTGTCGGTGGTCTTAACGGTCTCTTCTTCTCCTACCAATATATTCCATGCATTTCGAAGATTCTGTGGTGTTAAAGTGTTCCACCCATCAGCTATCATGTAACAGCAGTCCTTAAAAGAAATATTTTTGAAAATGATGTCACGCTCTCTTCATCTTCTCCCAACAGTAAACGACGTAAAATGTCCTTCTTGTACATCCGCTTAAGCTTTTCTATCACCACTTGATCCATTGGCTGTATAAGAGACGTTACATTAGGGGGAAAATATCTGACTTCAAAATCCTCGTCTATCGCATTCAACTGATCAACATCTGGATGAGATGGTGCATTATCAAGTAAAAAGAGCACTTTACCATGTTTTCTTTTCTCTTCTCAGAATCTCTTCACATCCGGGATACATTTATTTTGGTACCAGTCATAAAATATCTCTGCATTCATCCAAGCATTTCTTTAGGCCTTGTAGCATACAGGAAGGCATTTTACATTCTAAAAAAAACGCGGTTATTATGATTTTCCTATCATGAGGAGAGGTAGACGATGAGTACCACTAGCATTTGCGCACACCATGATAGTTACTTGTTTTTTACTGACCTTGAAGCCAGGAGATGTCATTTCTCTCTTTGACGCAAGCGACTTGCGCGGTAGTGACCTCCAATTCAATCCCGTTTGATCAGCAGTATACACGTCATCTAAAGAATAGTCTTCTTTAATCAAAAGTTCTAAGAAATTATTTTTGAATTCCTCAGCAGCAGTTGTATCACTAGATAAACGTTCTCCTTCAATCTCCAACTCACGAATGACATGGCGAAATTTGAAATTCTTCAACCAACCCGTGCTAGCCTTAAAACCTGGAAAACCACCAAGCTTCTTCTTTAGCTGCAACACTTTTTCACACCACAAAGGTCCAGAAATGGGATCTCCCTTACTCCTTCTCTGAATAAACCATAAGTACGCCGCTTCTTCGAATTGTTTAACCGCAGCTGATCTCATAGTTTTTCTCTTTTTAGACCCTTCTTCAATATCTAATTTCGATGCATAATTCAGAATTTCACCTTTTCGGTTCTTCAAATCATAAATTGTGGATTTTCCAACATTGTAAGTTTTCATTAAAGACTACACTCTCACCTTTATCCAATTTATTAATGATCTTCAACTTCTTCTCAATCGGTAAAACATTGCGATTTCGTTTGTCCTTTTCTCCACTTGTAGAAGCCATTTTCACAACGGAATACTGTACAGACACTCACATAACAAGTTGAAACATTATTTAGTAACCAAATGGTAAGAGACAACAGCGGTAAACGAGAACAGACTCATTATTGCATAGCGTGCGCTTGCACATAACAACAGTATGAGTGCGCTGCTTATTGTCTTTTTTTTGTTGCTCGTCCGGATAATTGACGTTCCGGTTGTTTGACGTCCGGATAAACGACCTTCTACTGTATTTACTACATCCTGGACTGTAACAACCTAGGGGGTGCTATTGGTACTAAGAGTAATATGAGCCGATGCGAGATAGCGCGGCATGTATCATTCAGTGAGTCTTGTATCGATTTGTCATATCGAGCTACGTTCGATAGTTTCGACCAGTTGCTACTGGTAACGTTTGTTGACGACAATGATAAGTTGAATTTTTCATCTGCTGAGAGAAGATGTGAATTGACAGGAGCGGTTTAAAGTGAAGTTTAGGACGGCTAAAGCCGGGCCTGGAGCTTCTAAACCTTAATATGGACCCAACAGCATGACGTTCATGACGTTCTTACCAAAAAAATGATCAAAATGGTAAAAATGTTCGAAATATGCATTCATATGACAAATCAAAACCACTGAATTGTGACGATAATCACTTGATTTGCATCAGAAACCAATCGAGCATGGAAATAGAGGCAAAGAAAAAAATATGATTTTTCCTAAACATCCGAGCTCGCCTGAAGCGTATTCAACTACACCAGTCAGTAAACCAAAGATGCTATCCAAATGCTGGGATGGCAATATGGCGACACCCGTATTTGGCACCCTCTGATTACCACTCATTGATAACCTTAAGGACTCCCTTCGTCGACAGAGATTTGAGGACTACTCCCTTGTGAAGACCACCACACTGTGGCTTAGATATGCCGGACCAGACATTTACCGTTCAGGAATACATGCAATGGTCCTTAGGGGGCACAATAGATGGAGATCATGTAGAGAAATGACAGTTAGTGCCGAAATAATGTATCTACTCGTTTATAGTGTAAAAATTTAAAAGAATAACATTTGGATTTTAAATAAAAACAATGTAGTGCATTAAATTTGGAGTGGCCATCGTATAAAGATTGCGTTCCGTACGTTCGGGGGAAAAATATCATGATCGATACAAGAATCTTCAACGTACGAGGTCTGTTATTTGGTGCCAGGGGCATTATCTACCAAGAAGTTGCGTAGCTCTACCAGAAGCTCGGCTTAGAAAAGGATCTCCTGACCACACTTGCTGAAAACAGCATTGCTCACTCTCTGGTCATATTGCATCATCATTTCTACATGAAAGCTGACACCTTCTCAAATATACCAGCCCATATGAGGCGTTAATATTTCAATAATTTAAAGGCCTCCTGTATCTCATCAGACATATGCAGGCTGTATGTACTGTAAATGACTCTGTAGTTTGGGGTAGACCCACTGCCATCGTAATAGTCACGATGGCAGTGGTAGACCTCATATGAGCCCGAAAGCAGTTTTCATGGTGGACACCAGGTGTCACTAGTGCATGGAAAGGAGTTCTTCTATGTTCTGCACCCAAGATGGTGGTCAGTCTTGCCAAACTGTAAACAAAACTGGAGTGAAGAAGCTCTAGAAGACATTATAAATACTCTAATGTTATAAATAGCATGAAATGTTTTAGTTCATGATGAGGATGATGATGATAATTGTTGTTTTAAGGGGCCTAACATCTAGGTTATCGGCCCCCTCTTAGTTCATGAAATAGTAATGCTGTTGAAATGTTGAATCCCATGTTTTAAATTAATCCTAGACTGTACAATAGTATCTTGTAACTCATATAGTAAGCATTAAACTTCTATACCCAATCATTCACCCAAAATCTACATTGTCAACTAAAAATGTTATACTACTATACCAAGCCCTAATAAGACCGGTATTAACGTACGCGACACCGGCAATAGCATTTATGTCAATTACAAAACTAGCTAGGCTTCAACGCATCCAAAATTGGATGTTAAGAATTGCTCTCAAAGTACCGCGCGAGACTCGAATAGCGGACCTTCACAGACAAACAAACACTCCCTACCTATTGGAATATATGACAAAACTCACTAATAACTACTACGCCAAAGCTCAAGACCATACAAACCCGTTAATAAGTAATCAGGGTACGTATGAACCTGACAGAAATGATAAAATTAACAGAAGACCAAAATACATACTGCTAGTTAAGGACATACTACAAAACAACGATATCTAAGCCCTTAAAACCAAGCACCAGGTCAGTAACGTTACGAACTACAAAACAAAACGAACTACTAACAACCGTTACCATGGCAACACTACTAGTCTTATAAATCAAACCCACACCCAAAAACACGTGGCCAGGCCAGCAGTGAGCCTACACGACTCCTCGCGAGGGGACCCTAATGATTATTAATCCGACCATCAGAGAGTTTCTACACGAGATCGCACACCACTTGTCACTACCTTATACCGTACTCATTACGGCAAGCTAAATAAATAAGCTAATTAACAAACCCAGGCCCTAACAAAACAAAATTCTTACACAGCTGATAGTAGCGAAATCAGAGTGTAACTCATATGGATTACTGTTATCGGCTACTCACACGCAAACATTTACACCATACACTACACTAATAACCCTGATAAGGACCCCAAGGTACTAATTAGCAACATATTCCAGCGGCTAAACCATGGGAGTACCACTTGAATTACCAAAAAACACCAGCTGGTACCGTTTTTAGCACGGGAGAATAGCCTTAAACTGGAGATGGAAAAAACAATAATAAAATTTAAACACATCCCACAAATAGCTTTTAGGACACATAAACCAAGATAAATTAACAACAAATACAGTAAAACAAATTCCATTTCACTCGCTAAGTCAATAACATATCATTCAAAATCATTTAAAAATACTGTAAGCAGAGAGGCACGGTCGGGCTCTGATTGGCGACGCTGAGTTGCGAGCAGCCAATCAGCGAGGAGCACTTCCTAATTCGAACTCCCCGCCTAACTTGAAAATAATTCATTCTATAGACATCCCTAACATTATTCCGAACTTTCCGCGACACCGTGGGGCGCCTCCCGGAAGGGGGAGGCTGCGGCCGACCAACTCTGGTGGCGCTCGGCGGGTCGTGGACCTACGAAGTAGTCACTTCCACCTTCAAACATAAATATTACCATACTGAAGCTGCCGCTGTAAACGACCATCAAACCCTTCCACATCATGGCGAGCAGGGATGATAAGTAGCTTTGCTCTATATAGCAAAATAAGCGAAAATCATCCCAAACTGCTGCGTAAACAAAATGAACGAAAGATAAGGTCATTAAATAAATAAATCCCTCAAAAAATTATATAAGTCAAATGCGAATATAAATACAAAAATCACGAACAACCCCTTAAACAAGCCAAACGAACAATTCATTACAAATTAAATAATAATCTTCTCCGACCAAATTTATTCTTTTACCAAACGTAACTTCCATTATAGTCCAAAACAAAATAAAATCCAGGCAGAGGAGCGCTTGTCGCACCGGTACCTGGCGCATAACACAGCCGCGGTCGCTCGCTTCGCGAGCCGACCGCGACTATGTCATTACAGACTAGGATTTTTATAGTAACATTGGAGTGTGTTTCATTCGCAAGCTAGCAGCCGTGCACGAAGCAGCTCCAGAACCAAGCTCCGAGCAGCGAATACCTAAAGTCGATGAAAATTGATGATCCATCTACCGCCGAGACCTCGACTCTGACTCATCGATACCATCTTCCTTACCCAGCCTTCAATCAAGACCAACTACAATACTCAGACCTTAATGCAGGTCTCGAAAGAGTGAAAATGGCGTATGCTGAAGCCCCGGCATATTGTTTGTTTACATTTGTTGCTGGGATACACTATTTAGCTTTGATTAGCTTCGTTTGATGAAAGTTGGGATAAACTGTCGCTCATCTGTAATTTGTAGTGTCTTCTGTAAGTCTGTAAAGTCCAGTTCGCGTTAATGTACTGCAATCGTATGTAAATATGTAATAATACGCTTAATATGGACTGGTTCGTTTGTGTGATGATTGTCCAGTCAACCGATGGCATTGTGTCATTTACTTCGGATGTTAAAGTACGTAAGACTAAAGCATAATAGAAGTGTCTCAAGAATATACACCGCAATGATTTGCTATTTAGTAACAATATAATAATAGCTTAGTACACGTCAGTAGTGTCGAACTTAAGTACGTAAAGGGAAAACGCAATGAGCATCTACGGCTAGACCAAACCGTTGTCGTTATCTTGAACGCTCAGCAATATGTGCCTCCGTAAATCATTACCAGTCTGGCAGATGTTCTACACTGCCTTGTATACACGCCAAATAATACAGTGAACTTCTGTTTTATTGATTAAGGAAGATGTTCCCCCTGTGCCAAACAGTGAACACATTGCGTTCCGTCATTATTCATACTTTTGTGATTCTTACAGCTTGCAAGTTATTTTTTATTATGATGTGTGTAATAAAGTGTTGTGAGTACCTTGCCAATTATGTACTTATATTGCGAGATGGTGTGCCGCGATAATTCCGTAAGAGGGAGATGGTGCTTTCCAACCTATAGTACTTTATTAAATCAACTATTTCCAGCGTACAACTATTCCAAACGGTAACAGAGAATGTTTAATATGTTAGATGGTAACATATTATCGTGTCCCTTGCGTGTAATATTCTCCATAATTATGTTCTGATATCAACACGACGACTTCTTTGCATATTTCAATCAACTAATTCGGTGCGATGTTTTACCCGAGATTTTAGGCAATTCCACGAGAGGTCTTAATTGAATTGTATCTCTATGGCGTTGGTTTGATTATTTCAGGCAACTATTCTCATTCCGATTGTGTACACAAATACTCTGCATGTGCTGGGACAGAACTTAAGTAACCGGGTACTTTCTTCTCTCCTACCTTAGAATCTGTTTGACTTTTTTTTGCTAATAATATTGTTCTACAATTACTGAACTTAAATACAAATCGTGATAACTCGCCAAAATCTTCTTATTCAACCACAGAAACAGTGAGACTATTGTAGCTGCCCCTTTGGTGAAGACGAAGAAACCAATAATTCGAGGCCAGCACTAGGCTATATAGATAAATTAATTCAGGTAAGTCTAAATTATTGATGCATATTTCTTCGGAACCTAATCTCGTCTTGTTATATATTTTATGCTCTTAGGTGCGTAAAAATAATAATTTTCACAAACTGTTACAAGACCGATGACATGATCTTAGCTATTGGTAGGGCAACCATCGTCACCATGTTTTTTCTACATTAAGGTCTGAGGATTGTAGTTGGTCTTGCTTCAATTAACTCCCTTCCCGCCCTGTATTATCCAAGCAACAATACCCATTCCTAACCGTTGCCTATTATTGCCAACAATCAAGTTTCAAACCCACCTTCAGACCATTCCAAGTCAAGCAATCCCATCTTCCTGAGTTGCCGCCAAGCAAATAACTCATTCCCTCTCTCCCCTGCAGCCACATAATTAATTAATCGATATTAATTAATTATTAATTAATAATTTAAACCAGCTCGTCAACTGTCGCAGCCCCTCTGCCTAAACACTGGAAACCTTTGACGACTGGTATTTTTCTCTTGGGCGAAGCCGAAATCTACGTTCCCTAAGGTCTGCCAAGCATTTGACCAATCATACATATTCATTATTACACTCACTTAACGATCACCACTTTTAAACATGAACTCCGCACGCAAACACAACCCTGAAGAGTACGATCCAGCCGATCCCGGCTGGGATACCTTCAGGGATACACGTACAAACACTCGCTCATCAACCCGCACCAACTGGATACTAGAGATGGATATGACAGCGCAACTGTATGCTGTCAATCCTGAAGCGGATCCTCCCATGTGGAGCACGATGCTTATGACCCGCCCTCCCCGAAAACTCCATCCAGATACACTTCGACAGGTCATCTGCCACGCACTTGAGCCCCATGCCAAGATCATCCCATGCATAGAGGAGACATGCCAGCATTATGTCTCAATCATCCCTACACACCAGATATATCTCAGAACCTTGAGCGAAGCGCTTCAGCGTCACTCAGCCATTCCCCAGCATATTTGGGTGAGCCCATATCAAACACATACTCAAGTCGCGCACACTCAAACTGAAACCCAGGAGATCAGTGAGGCGCAATCTACAAAAACCATCCCTATTCCACCTCCTATGCCTAAATATCCCTCATCCAAGGAGACCCAAACCGTTCACACCCTTTCCTTAACTCCTATACAAAAGATTTCAGTCATCCCAGTCGAAATCACTACCAATAAACCCAAACTCACTCCTCCTACCGAATCCGCCCCACCCCCTAGCCACCCCAGCCACGGTCATTAAATAAATAAATCCCTTAGAAAAAATTATATAAGTCAAATGCGAACAAGATGCAAATAAATCATGAACTATCCCTTAAACAAGACAAACGCTCAATACATTCAAAATTAAATTAAAATCTTCTACGACCAAAGTTTTTTATCAAACTTAACTTACATTCAGTCCAAATTAAAATTCAAATCCAGGCAGAGGAGCGCATGTCGCACCGGTACCTGGCGCATTACACAGCCGCGGCGAACATTGTATATTTGCGGTTGTAATCTAGACTAGCATTACCCGTCGCGGCTTCGCCCGGGAATATCCTAGTTGTAAAGAGTACACTTAGCAAAATGTCAATCATGAATGCTATGACTGATTTATCCTTGGTATGAATAATCAGACTTTATCAATTCAGCTACTGGTGCAGTGGTTAGGGGTTTGTCATTCCTTCATCAGGGCCTTTAAATGTGGTTTTCGGAGACCCTTTATAGTCTGGTGAAAAAGACCTTTCGTACCACACTCACACGTGAAAAAATTCTAGAGTGCCCCTTGACCCCCTTAAGCGCATTATACTGTATGTATTGATGAATTTTACAGCTTAATTTGGTTCAGTAATAACCTTATAACCGTCTGGAAACTTTCACAGTAATGTAATAATTGGAATTGCATTGCGTCTTACAGAAATAGATGGACCTGTGAGATTCTCTTAAGGGGCAGATGACCTCGTAGTTCTGCCCCTTAAAACAACAATAACTAACTAACTAGATTCTGTTACCATGGTTACCGTGTTGCATTCTTTAATTATTTCATTGTAAATATACATGTTTTAAGGTATTTATTTAATTGTGAGGCATTTAAAGATTAAGCGAGTGCGTTTCGCTTACGCATTGGGTTATGCTGAACCTGTAGGTACCCCATATGTGTAGGTTGGTGTTAATGGGACCTTATTTTCGGTACAAAACTGGAATGGGATCTTAGCAAAATAATATAGGGAGGGATATTTGCAGTAATCTGTGACATACTGTACTATTTAGGTCAAATATTGTTGTTAGGTTCATAACATAAGTTACAACACTCAGTTCTAATTCATGACTGTTAAATAAGAATCATGGAAAATAATTATGATGTTAATTCTTACTCCGTATATGGCAATAGACCTCATATGAGGCAATTCAAAATTTTCCGAACTAGAACTTTAAAAACATTTCTTTCGTTTTCATAGTGTTCTTTAGTGTGTAAATAGCCTGATTTGAAATAAACAGAATTTGATTCTTGTAAAAAACGAATTCATGTTCGAGAGTGTTAAAATAAAACCCGCTTGGCTCGAAATTTGTTACACAAAATACATCCCTCAATCCTTGATAGGAGATTGTGCCGTGTCTTGAAGTATTTTGGTAGAAACCCAGCAGTTTCAGTCATTAATTTATTGCAGATCATAATTCTGAAATAATACAGTATTTAACTCCAACAATTCTTCTAGGTTTCTGTCGTGCCATTTGCGGGGTTTAGCCTAGGCGCACCAAGTGAGGCACTTGAGCGGCTCTTGGTACCCCCTGCCTGAACCTCGGGTCCGCTGGCTAGTGAGCCTGACGTGGTGTACCTCGGCGAAACCCTGCAAAAGACACGGCGAAAATCTGGAAGGATTTCTGGATTCTAATTACTTGGCCGTGAAGCCAAATTGTCTTCATCATCATCATCTTGTTTATAGGTTAGTGGTCTGAATATTAACTACCTACTACAGGGACAATGTATACTGTCAAAGATGCAAATGGTTGAATCTTTCAACCATTTTTCAACGATTTTTTTGTGGAAGTGTTAATATTTCTGTAAACCACATTATTTGTTTATCTCCTTGACTTAAGCTACTTGATATTTTTTTTAAAATGAAAACCATTTAAAATAAAAAATAACTAACTTATAATAATAAAAATGCTGTATTTTAATTCAATTATCTTATTTTATTTCTTACTTTATGCTCGACCCTGACTATTATATGTCAGAAAACTGTATCATAATGATGGCCATCATAACACTATTTATCATTATGAAACAGTTTCTCCCACCAATCAGAGCTCAAGAAACAGTTGTTTGACCAATAAGGTGAGGATAGCAACGCACCTGCACTGAGTTCCAAGGCCTTCTAATTTTAATTTCACTGCCTGGCCTAGTGTCATAGTGGGGCAATCGAGGAAGCCGTGGTCAAATACAAGGTACTCTGTGCGTCCCATGCGCTCTGTTCAGTACATAAAACTGGCGAAATCTCGACAGATATTTATGAATATTTATGTTCGAACATAAAATAGTTATAATAATTATCGTCGAACATAAACAGTCGTATGCAACTCGCCTATAATGGTAATTAAGACACTCGTATGGAAATTATAAAACTCGCATACGCTCGTTTTATAAACATACTTGTGTCTTAATTATTGCCATTTTAGGCTCGTTGCATAATGTACTATTTTGATTTTAATTGTTTATTTTTTTAATTGTTTGATAATTTTTTTTGAGACGTTTCGGCCATCAATGGACCACGATGTTCTTCACTCATATGATCACTGTAATGCTTGTTTTTTTTGTCTGCCAGTAGATCTTCATCCATGACGAATGTTCTGCTCTCCTTTCTTCCGTCCACTTGCAGTGAGGGCGAGGCATCACAGATGTCAAAGGGTGTAGATTACTGGTTGATTTAACCGCCTTTCTGAACAGGTTCCTATCCCAAACCATAGCTTGATTGATTCGAGCTTCTGTTAGGTCCTTAATAACTTGCATCGACCATTTACTATAGGATTTTTTTTTAGATATTGATGAGTGGATTCGATATGAAAGTCAATGATGCTCCATCCGCTTCAAATGTCCAAAGAAAGACATTCTCCCTTTTCTCATCACACTCACCAAATCTTCTATATGTTCAAATAATTCATTGTTATGTCTTCTTCTGTAAGTACCATTATTATTAACAGGTCCTAATATTTTCCTTAGAATGTTTAATATGCTTCTAAAAATTAAAAATAAATAAACTTATATACAAATGAAATTTCTAATAATTTAACCATTTTAATATTAAATTTATAAAATTAATAAAATTATGAACATTAAAATGTTAACGAAAACAACAATTAAAATTAATAATAATTATGCTAAAATAATTAAAATTAAATGTAAATGACTAGAAATAAAATATATGTAATACTATTCTGCCCTATAAAGGGAAGGGACTCCGGAATTACCCAGGCTAATTTCCAACTTTTTATTTACCTTTTCCTCAGAAGATATTTACAGGAACTAATCGAATTTTTTAAGAGATGTTCTTCAAAACTCTCTCCTCACTTTAGCACATAATTTTAGAAAATAAATGTATTTTTGAATTTTCATGAATCATTTAAAAATGGCATAATTTTAACAGCACTTTGATGAATATTTCCGACAAAATTAAACTAAAGTAAATTTTGAAAAACGGACGTGTTAAAATATAACACATATAGGGACGAATTACATCTAAAAGTTTCAAATTTCTATGTTGAAAAGTTCTGAAAAGAAGGGGAATTTTGGATCTAGAAAGAAATATTAGCGAGAAATAGGAATGAAAGTTTTTTCTAGTTTTTAGAATATGCCACTACCATAGGATTCCTCTTCATCCATTTAAAGCACTAGCATCTAATTTGCTATTGTGTCATGCTCCAATATCCTTGCTTCTAACGCAGCCTTTATTAATTTTTTGGTACCTGTTTATTGTTTGAGTCTTCAGTCTTTTGACTGGTTTGATGCAGCCGTCCATGCCTCCCTGCCCTGAACTAATCGTTTCATCTCTACATAGCTACCACATCCTACATCTGAGGCAATTTGTTTAAACTATTCTAACCTTGGTCTACCCCTACAGTTCTTGTCCTCAACCCTTCCTTCCATAACTAAGCTTGCTATTCCTGGGTGTCTTAGTGTGTGTGCTACCAACCTATCTCTTCTCATCATTAGAAGTCGCCAGAAATATCTCTCCTCTCCCACTCGTATTAATACCTCTTCGTTTGTAACGCTATCTACCCATCTGATCTTCATCATTCTCCTGTAACACCACATTTCAAACGCTTCAATTCTCCTCTTTTCTGCTGCACCAATAGTCCAAGTTTCACTTCCATATAGCGCCACGCTCCAAACAAAGGCTTTCAAAAATGACTTCCTAACTTAAATCTATATTCGATGTCAACAGATTCATTTTCTGTAGAAATGCTTTCCTAGCCTGAGCCAACCTACTTTTTATATCCTCTTTGCTTCGTCCATCACTGGTTATTTTGATTCCTAAGTAACACAAGTCTCCTACTTCCTTTAGTTTTTCACCTGCCAATTTGATGTCCATAAAGGTTTCCAATTTATTTCGGCTACATTCCAATATTTTTGTTTTACATTTATTAATTTTCATCATGAATTCTTTCCTCAAGACGGAGTCCATGCCATTCAAATCCTCAGGCGTGTCGGCCAAGATGACGATGTCATCAGCAAATCTCAGAGTTGAAATTATATCTCCTTGAATATTCACTCTCACTTTAAATATTTCTCCAAATACCTTCATTGCTTGTTCAATATATTTTTAGAGAATACATAAAAGAAACAAGATTTAAGTTAATCGTGAATCTGACGTCGCCGTTGAGTGCCATGGGATGTTGCTTCCAACCAGGTATAATGATATGGAACAACGCATAGAATTTAAAAAAGATAAAGTCATCTAATCTTGGAAAGAGTCCTGTTGAATCATATTAGTCGTTTATAATATGTTGTTTCCAGATGGTTGAACACTGTAAAAATGTTTCTACAATAAAATTGCTAAAATCAACAACTTCGATCAAGACAGAGGATTCCTAATTGTTCGTTAGCTCGGTAGAATTAGCTGTCGGAGCTGGTAAAGCCCCGAATTAGCTCATTCACATTTCTTGGGATTATGCCATGTGAAAATAAAAGATATAACATTCCTATACGTTTCGTGAGGGACCTTGCCTCCTTCTTCAAATATGAATAATATTAATAGTATGCCGGACCTGAAAGCCTTAATCTACCCAGTTATACGCTCATTTGGTGATAAAGAAATTCAATTTCTTATACGGTCCACTTAGTGATTACGGTATACGTAAGTTTGAGTTATTACTTACTAGCAACCCACCCCGGCTTCACCCGGGAACAGTTATGAATGCATTACGTGATAAGTGCTACGACCTATATCCGTTTGACGTCTCAGCATGATGGGTTAAAATCACTGACTGGACTATTAAGTATATTATCATGTAGATGCATGTGCAACGAATTCTTGTCAGACGTAATTTAAGAATTGCGAGGTGCATGAAACACAAATCCCCCTTCCGTCCAATCCTAACCTGACTGTGAATTTTGCGGAACGAAAAGTTTACAAGGCGAAATGAAGAAAAACCGAGTTGCACTTCCAGGGAAACTCCAAACAATACCACTCTTCTCTGAAGTCATAACTCAACATGACTCTACAGTTTGTTGCTGGCTGTATCTGGTGTAATAGGCTCACCCGCTAGCTAGGCTGTAACTGGGGTGATAGGCTCGCCCCAAGCTAGCTCGTAAACTGCCACCTCAGTAATAAAATGGAGATTTTTGGAAGAAATGAAAACGTTAAAACACTTATAGTGGGCGATGTATTGAAGATAGAGATATGCTCTCGCGTAATTTTTTGTAGAAATTTTCATGCTGAACAATTCTTACACTCATAGTTTATTGATAGTTTTAACGGTTTGCCCAGCGTAAGCTTAAAAAGCGCGCGGACGCCAGGTTCTTTTTTCGACATTTTCACTGAAATCTTTACTGCTTGGCTTCCTTTGATCATACATAAATTATTTTCTACAGAAACCTTCCTCGAGATATCCTTTACAGAATGTTGAAAACCGCATCAAAATCCATCCAGTGGTTCTTGAGATTACCCGTGGCCTCCATGAATCGGGGACTTTGTTTTATACTAAGTAGAGATTGAGTAAGTTTCAAAACTTCGTAAGGTGGCTTGACTTACATGGTGATGAATTGTTTTAGTTTTCGGTAAATACGTATGATGAACTAATGATGACAAAACCTTAATCTCTTGTCTCCCTGTATTTTATCTTCTACCCCATGTGGCTTAAATAATCTAGCGATGCTACTGAACGGACTCTGCACATGGTTAAATTTCAGTCATAGTGAGTCTTAAAATATTGGGTAGCATATTCTTTGCGAACCACCCTCTGCCCTGCTGTTTCTCACAGATCCTCTCCTTCACGGGCCGGTAATAACGCAGTTAGACCCCCCAAGGACTCGGGAACGTACGTCTTGCAGTTGGATGTCACGTGATGCGAGTTCCCGTGTTGAAGTGGGAGGATGAGCTCAACTGGATAATGGTGCTCTCCGCGGCTTCTAACGACAGGAAGTGGGGAGAGATGGGCTATCTCATTGAGATTCGCGCTGCTCTCTGCAGGGTGGCCAAACACGACTCACCTTGACTACTCAGAACTTATTTGTGCACTAAAGTTTGTTACAAGATGAGTGATTGATTATAATATGGTGGTTACACGCATTATGGCAGGTTGTTGTTGTTTGAGCCTTCAGTCTTTTGACTGGTTTGATGCAGCCCTCCATGCCTCCCTGTCCTGAGCTAATCGTTTCATCTCTACATAGCTACCACACCCTACATCCGAGGCAATCTGTTTAACATACTCTAACCTTGGTCTACCCCTACAGTTCTTGTCCTCGACCCATCCTTCCATAACTAAGCTTGCTATTCCTGGGTGTCTTAGTATGTGTCCTACCAACCTATCTCTTCTTTTCATTAGCAGTCGCCAGAAACATCTCTCCTCTCCCACTCGTCTTAATACCTCATCGTTTGTAACCCTATCTACCCATCTGATCTTCATCATTCTCCTGTAACACCACATTTCAAACGCTTAAATTCTCCTCTTTTTTTCTGCACCAATAGTCCAAGTTTCACTTCCATGGAGTGCGACGCTCCAGACAAAGGTTTTCAAAAATGTCTTCCTAATACCTAAATCTATATTCGATGTCAACAGATTCCTTTTCTGTAGAAATGCTTTTCTTGCCTGAGCCAACCTACTTTTTATATCCTCTTTGCTTCGTCCATCACTGGTTATTTTGCTTCCTAAGTAGGATAGGATAATAGGATAAGAGATGAGATTACCAAGATGCTGCAAAAAGGAGGAAATTTTTATGAAACAATAAAACATCTGGTTCGGAATAAAGAATTTCCAGTAAAAGCAAAACTCTTCATATACGAGTATAAGACTTATTGCTCACCCATTGTTACGTTTGGAGCAGACTGCAAGCAGGTGAAATGAGGTTTCTCAGAGCAGTGAAAGGGAAAACAAGATGGGACAGAATATGAAATGCAGAAATTAGAAAATAACTAAATCAGGAAAGTATGAGAGAGTGGGTAGAGAAAAAGAGATTACGCTGGTATGGACATGTTAAGAGGGTGAGTGGGTAAAGGTTACCAAAAACAATGGAAGAACTTAAGATCGATGGAAGAAGACCTCGATGGCGTCCAAGAATGCGCTGGAGTACCGGAGTGAGAGTCTGTATAGAGAGAAGAGGAGTTAACAGCTATCAAGCGGGGAAGAAAAGTGGTGGGTATATAGAATAAGATGGAGAGGCCTCGTAAACACCCAGGCCCGGCAATAGCTGGAACGGGATATACATAATATGACATATACAGTATATACACGCTATATTCAGAGTGATAAAGTTGTGACTTGTTCAATGACGTTTATCATACTGGGCTCATACACACATCAAAAAAAGTTTTGCATCACCTCGGTTCCAAGAGTTCCGGAACCGTTAAATACAAAGGGAATAGAGATCAACACAAACAACATTTCAGCTCGTTTTATTGCTCATGAGACCCACACATTGCATGTTGTACCATCATACAGCTAGACTTTCAGCATTTGTGGTCCAGATTGCAGTACACACCACTACCTCTAATACCCAGTAGCACGTCCTCTTGCATTGATGCATGCCTGTATTCGCCGTGGCATACTATCCACAAGTTCATCAAGACACTGTTGGTCCAAATTGTCCCACTCCTCAACGACAATTCGGCGTAAATCTCTCAGAGTGGTTGGTGGGTCAAGACGTCCATAAACAGCCCTTTTCAACATATCCCAGGCATGTTCGATAGGGTTCATGTCTGGCGAACATGCTGGCCACTGTAGTCGAGCGATGTCGTTATCTTGAAGGAACGCATTCACAAGATGTGCACGATGAGGTCGAGAATTGTCGTCCATGAAGACAAATGCCTCTCCAATATTCTGCCGATATGGCTGCACTATGGGTCGGAGGATGTCATTCAGGTATCGTAAAGCCGTTTCGGAGCCTTCCATGACCACCAGTGGCGTACGTCGGCCCCACATAATGCCACCCCAAAACATCAGGGAACCACCACCTTGCTGCACTCGCTGGACAGTGTGTCTAAGACGTTCAGCCTGACCAGGGTGCCTCCAAACACGTCTCCGACGATTGTCTGGTTGAAGGCATATGCGACACTCATCGGTGAAGAGAACGTGATGCCAATTCCGTGGGGTCCATTCAGCATGTTGTTGGGCCCATCTGTACCGCGCTGCATGGTGTCGGGGTTGCAAAGCTGGACCTCGCCATGGACGTCGGGAGTGAAGTTGCGCATCATGCAGCCTATTGCGCACAGTTTGAGTTGAAACACGACGTCCTGTGGCTGAACGAAACGCATTATTCAACATGGTGGCATTGCTGTCAGGGTTCCTCCGAGCGGCAATCCGTAAGTAGCGGTCATCCACTACAGTAGTAGCCCTTGGGCGGCCTGAGCGAGGCCTGTCATCGACAGTTCCTGTATCTCTGTACCTCCTCCATGTCCGAACAACATCGCTTTGGTTCACTCTGAGACGCCTGGAAACTTCCCTTGTTGAGAGCCCTTCTTGACACAAAGTAACAATGCGGACGCGATCGAACTGCGGTATTGACCTTCTAGGCATGGTAGAACTACAGACAACATGAGCAGCGTACCTTCGTCCTGGTGGAATGACTGGAACTGATCGGCTGTCGTACCCCCTCCGTCTAATAGGCCCTGCTCATGCATGGTTGTTTACATCTTTGAGCAGTTTTAGTGACATCTATGAACAGTCAAAGGGACTGTATCTTGGATACAATATACACAGTCAACGTCTATATGCCGGAGATCTGGGAACCGAGGTGATGCAAAACTTTTTTTGATGTGTGTACTTCACGAAGGTTTGAGGCGATTGTTCTACTTTATCCATTATAATATTTTAACATTACGCATGGTCGCCATATTGAATGTATGGAATCTATGTACTAGTGTATTCCTCAGATTAAATACCCTACACAATACTATGTCTTTTGTTAAGTTTCGAAATTCTAATCAGAATAATCGATCTTAGTACTTTATATATTCAGGATGGCGATTATAACTTGATCAGATTAAATGAAGGCCTTACTTCAATAGTGGTACAACTCCACTTTTAAAATAAAGAGTGTTATCCTCTTTTCATGTTCATACAAGTCAGCTTTCGCTTATTTAAAAAACGGAACACATCCAGCTATTTATATATTTATTTATTTATTTATTTATTTATTTATTTATTTATCGTATGGCTTTTAGTGCCGGGAGTGTCCGAAGACATGTTTGGCTCACGTGAGTCTGTAGCTGCTTCCAGCGGACACCCTTAGGGTGACCTACAAGTTCCGGTCAATTTCAAGTAGTTACAACTTTCGCCACCAGATATCAATGATACTTAGTGGTGAACGTTGGAACTTTGATAGAGCTAATGTTCTTCTGCAAAGAGAGTGCACCACAATGCATAGTTTTGCCTCTCATTTATATGAAAAAGAGGATAATGCCCTTCATTTTAAATTGGAGTTGTACCACTATTGAAATAAGGGCTTCAAATATTCTGCAAATATGCAAAGTTTCGAAAAAAATATTTTATTTGCTTTAGGATGGTGGATGTGCATAATTTTCAATATGATTACGTTGTAATTTGGACTCATTAATCGATTATATAAAGCTTCCTGTATACCAGGCTGGTGAGTATTGCTCTATTAGAACGAGAATTTATTATCGATCATAATACTTGAACATTAACGCACGACCACCAAATTGAAATTAATACCCGAGAAAGTCGTAATTTTGCCTTCCAACCTTGAAATTGAAAATACACGTGGCGGCCATTTTGTCTCCGCTTATTTCTTTATGTACTTCGTATGGCAAAATGAGGATACATTGCGGCAAAGAATTAAAAACTAACAGATAACAAAAAGGTTTAAATATCACAGAGTAGATTGTAGATGCCGTAACAGGTTTGGCATTTACAGCACTATGTCCAGGGTATTCAGCCAGTTGACAGCACTGTGTAGGTCATGGTTAGTTCCTTCAAATCTCCTGCTTGGACACTCGAGGCCAACATGCTGAATGGTCTGAGGTACATTGGCACAGTCGCAGAATGGACGTAGAATATTTCGCCACTTGTGCAGCCAGAAATTGCATCGTCCGTGATTTGTGTGGACCCTGTTCAATGATGTCTACACCTTTCTCGGTAAAATAAAACAAGGCTGTCTTTGCAGGCATCAGTTATTAAACCCAGATGGACATGTACAGGTGCAGCCCATTCTTCATTCCAGGTCTTGTCAGCAGCGAAATGCGATGAAATATGCTATTTTTTAGAAAGAAGCCGCCGATTCCATTGTTGTTCTATAGGGCGAGGTGGCGCATCGGTCAAGCTCTTTACCTTTCACCACGGCGGTCCGAGTTCGATTCCCAGTCGAAGCATGTGAGATTCTCGAAGTGAAATGCCTTGTCCTGTGGTTCGGATTCCACGTAAAAAGGAGGTCCCGTGGCTCATGATCGCGAGATTAATAGTCACGTTAATTTACAATCAACTTCTTCTTCTTCTTCCTTTGTTGTTCAGAATTTCTATTGTTTTGTCGATGTATTCCGTTTTATTCTGGATTACCGTGGTAATACTCTTGTTGGATATCGTTATGACTAAGTCCTGTTCTTTTATTTTTTTGTTTCATTGACTTTACTTTATGTTGCCGTGAGTGTTGTTGCTTTTGCTCTCCCGTTTGAGTATTTTTTGTCCTCGTTAGTGGCTAGGTTTTTGGTTATTTCCTATCTTGTACTGGAAGCTCATGGCTGGCTATCTCAATGCCCGCAATTAATTATTTTTGTTGTGAGCTGTGTGTGCGTCTACGCTGTTGTACTTCAATCATTTGTCTAACACATTCATTTCTTGTGTGGAAAACGTTCTGTTCGTTCTGTTTACTCTACTGTGGAAGTTGAATTTATTGTTATTAAATATTTGGTGAGTAACTGGGACGACTTTCTCAGTGCATATCAAGAAAAGATTAGCTGCTGCACTTAGAAGTATAAGTGACATCAGACACCTACAAAGAATGTCACCGAAGACAGCCTTGGAAATCCTCCAAGTCAAAGTGCTACCAACACTCACATACGGCTTGGAATTAATTTGACAATTCATGTCACGTAGACAGCTGAAAGAACTGGAAAGCATTAAACCGAGATACCTGAAAAGGGTTCTAGGAGTATCAAAATTTGTTCGATCCCGATACGTATATGTCTTATGGCGGGAAACCTTTTTGGTAGAAGACCTAAGACTGCAAATGCATCTGCAGTACACTCCAGCATACAAAGAACTATTACAAGAGCTATGAGGAAAAAGGGACACGTTCAAAGAAATATTCTACACAACAGATGCAACGATCAACAAAGATTGGATGAAAGAAGAATACAAGCTGCGACACCTGATGACGCGCTTTGCGATGCACGGTTTCTATCATCGTATTTGTGCCAGGAAATCCTTTCACCAGGCTAGCCATGAGTGTACATGTGTTTTGTGTGGAGAACAGTGTGATACATTGAACCCTTCAGAATAGCAGTGTTTATATGCAAGAATTCTTAATCAAGGGGTCGCGCTCAGTTCCTATGTGATGTTTACGTTCGCCAAACAACATGCTCTACTGAGGTAAGGGTCATAGGACTAAAACTATAATTAAGAAAGAAAGGTGACAAGATGTAAAATAATAACATGATTTAATGACTAATAGTGCACAAAAAGAATATAAACAACAATAATAAAAATCCTCCCTGAATTTTCCCATGACAGGAATATCTATCAATGCTGAGGAGTCAGACGGATCTCCCTCTTTATTAAAATGTGGATCCTGGTTCCACTAACTTGCAATTTGGATTTTATGTACGCTTAATGACTAACTACGAGGAATGAGTACTTTGGATGACTGTTCGTTTACAACGGGTTAACAGCCACGGTGCTCACGAACAATCATCTCGTAAATCAACGTTTACGGATATGGAACATGACACTAATAAAAACCCTTAAAAATGTAATGCTGACACACACACTAAAATCTACTATTTACAGGAATCTCTCTCGAGACCCTCATTTAGCGCGATGACGCACTTGACAATGAGCTGCCAACTCCGGCCAATTGCTCAATACACAAGCAAGGAAATACAGCATAGCACGTGACTTCACGGGTCACTGAATGGAATATAAACATGGACTAAACCAACAACAACAAAAGCCTGACCAGCTGATATTACTTTATATGAACAAAACTGCATGTTAAGCTAACGCTTCGGAGATTATCGTGATTCGTAGGCAACTCCCATTTATTTAAACAATTTTTATCATTGATCAGTTCTTAATTCTGTGTTTCAAGTAATTACGGTGCCACAAGCACTCTCCACTAATGACCTCGCTAGCAACCTTCAGTCCGTCTTGTGAAACATCTCCCCCTTTCCTCAATACCTGTCATTGTCCCAACTCCAGTGTGTAAAAATAACTGACCAGCTGTGCCGTTATCTCAAAGAATCAACAGCAACAAAATCTCAACCACCTCAACATATGGTCAGACATTAATCAAAATATCCACAATTGCCCTCGCAAGGTTACAATATGGACCTGGCACCAAGCTGACAGAAATCAGTCTACGCTGAAATTCCCGCTTGTAATGACCACAAAATACACACACCCACACACATCTGGGAATGACATTACGAACTTTCACACAGGTCGGCTGAATAGGTGCTCACAAACTATTTAAAAAAATATTAAAACCTACGATAGAGCTGACTGCTCTTCGTCACAAATCACATTGCTCCAAAGGCAATAATCTCTTTGAATCTGATCAATAATAAACCTTAAAAAAATTATTACCCTCCAGTCTACTGTATAATTATATTACTTCAGTCCTACTTCTGAAACGCAACATATCTCCGAGAGACGTTTTTTAACCGCATTGCGTAACATATGCAAACACGGTCGTCCACATAGCTACGTTAGTTAACACAACAAACAAAAACAAGAACCTTCCACTAATAACATATGCGAGCTGTTTCCATGCAAAAGGTGTGTCAGACCAAAACTAAATATACTACGTTAATCACACAAGCAAATTATTTACAACAATATGTCCCATACACCATAAGTTAATCTATCAGATAATAAGAATATTATTCAGTACTCATCCTCAGCTAGTCACCCGTCAAAGAACATCAGCAGCCATCTCCCAACTGGATGCTTCTTATCTCATCTCAACCATCTTGACGGAGTGTTGATAGTTCCAGGCTTCTTCAATGGTAAGCAATGTCATCTCTCGTGCTGATTCGAAAAGTTAAATTATTATACACTTGATATCTGACTACTAAATTCGCCGTTTCAGGTACTACTTTCCCCGGAACTGTTCGTTGGCGAATTATCGAAGATACTGCCCCTACAAAATATAGTACTGTGACTATCTAACACTGAATTTAACACATTTATTAATAATTTCTGTGTCCTTGATGACACGCAAAAGTATAAGTGCTTCCGTCCTCAGACGAACAAAAGTAATACGCCCTACGTCCTCAGACGTACAAAAGTAATAAGCAATGTCTTGGCTCTTCACGCCACTTATAAATGAACCGGCCCTAGGTCTTGATAGAGGGGGAAATTATATAAAAATTTCACAAAATAATAGTGGTACAGGAATGAAATACATATCATTGAACTCGAAAAATAGCGCAGGTCAAGAATATGCCCATTAATCCTAGAATCGATCGTAGAGATGTTGTCTAGGCGATCTCCCGCGTTAATGCTAGTCATCGCGTGCCCAAGCTAGACTTGCCGCGCTGGTAAGCATTCTTCTCTCATTGGTTCCATATTTTCTGTAACTTGGCGGTTTTTATCAGACCTTGGCTTCGTAGGAGTGTCTAGTATTTTCATCAGCCACTCACGTTACTGCATCATATTTTTTCTAGGCGCGAATATTACAATGAACATACCAGAAGCGTGTCTCACTGCGCGTCGCTTCTATTTTGAGGTGGCCACCACCTGTCCTTCTGAATCATTGCTAGGTCTTTCTTTTCACAATCCTAAGTATTTAGCCTTTTGTCAAACTGCTGCAGGTATGTCCCCATTGTCTCCAACCAATGCTTGAAATTTCCTCATCTCCGTCTGGCTATTTTCATGATGCTGGTGGAAATATTTATTAATTGAAGAAATAAAACATCGAATCATTTATCCATCAGAGGGTAAAGGGTTCACAACTCCCTCACTCACAAAATTTCGAACTTCGGAGAAAGTCGATAATTTAAAAAAAAATCCGTAGGCCAATTTGTTTATTTTAGAATCACCCCTTTTCTATTACTCGGTCTAGCCGCTCCTGTCTTGAATGGCATTTACTCGTTTTATTTTCCTGCTTGGACCTCGCCCCTCCAACTGCTTGCATGACGCGCTGGTGCCTTAGGCAACACTCTGCTCGTCTCGTTAATGTTTGTCAACACCAATTCCACTTCCTTCTTCACGTGCCGTACTCAACTGCTCCCCGTTCACTTGGTTGATATTGGACGTCCATATATTTAAACTGCATCATTATTTCGGCGCTCTCATGGTTCACTTCTTCGATACTTTTTTAAGTTGGCTGCGTTGTAGACATTGTTCCTGTGCTTAACTCTTTCACTCTGTAAGCATTATTTCCAAGGTTTCTTACGATAGAATAGGGTCCTATGAACTTTTCGCAGAATTTGCTGAAGATCTTCTTCTCTGGATCCGATGTAGCGGGTCGTTTCACCAAAACGAGGTGGTTGATTTCAAGATCACTGTGAAACCTCTTATTTCTTACTCGCCGTAATCTGCGATCTGCTTGTTTTCTCATGTAGGCTCTCGTTCTCTCAATTCGCAGGTCAGGTGCTATCATGGGATCTTGTGGGCAGTTAATGATGCTTTTCCACGTTCTCACTGGATACTCGTTTTTGTGTAGGACCATAGGGATCTGTCCTGTTGACTCGTGCCTGGTGGAATTCATGCATATCTCTACATCCTTAATTTTATCCACCCATTTGTGATGTTCATTTGGAATGAAGATTCTCAAGTATGATGTTACACATTTTATTGCTCTCTCACTTGGATTAGCTTGGGCATGTCGGATACTGCTTAAAACGTGTTTTATACCCATGTCCTCCATACCTTTCTTGAATTCGGCGCTTGTAAAATAACTGCCATGATCTGACAATATAAATTCTGGTTTTCCAAGGATTGGAATAACTCTATTTCGAATACGAATGAGTACTTGTTTCGATGTAGTTTTCTGAATAGGGCATAATACGACAAACTTAGAAAATACATCAATGCACACTAGCAAGTGACGGCAACCTCGCCTTCCTTCGGAATTGGACCGAAACAGTCTAGGGCCAGTAGCTCGCAGGGTTTCTGAGGTAGCAATGGTCTAGGATACCGCATCATTAAATAGTTATTGGGCTTTGTCCTCTGACAAGGATCACAAGTCGTAATGACGTCACATATAGTTGTTCTCATACGTGGCCATGTAAATGTCTCTCCTATTGTCGCTTCGCACTTGTCTAATCCGACGTGTCCGTAACTTTCGTGAGTATGCCATGTCAGTCCTCGCTGTAATGATGCAGGTACTAATATGCGTAACTTGGTGTGGTCATTATCTATCCATTTGTGCAGCAAATTGTTGACATAAACATATCTTCCTTCTTTGGCTTTCGCTTCTCGAAATGCAGGTGTTCCTGTAGGTAGTTGCTTTCTGAAGTATTGAATTAATAGCATCATCCATGGTTCCGCTTCTTGTTCTCGCTGTATCTCACGTAACTCCTCCAAGAATTCCCGGTCCTTCGGTGTTAATTCCAAGTGTTGTACCATCGCTGTTTCTTCATTATCAGGCTCTGGGTTCCTGCTGAGTGCATCCGGAATCACGTTCATCTTCCCTGGGCAATGTTCAATCTCAATGCTAAACTGCTGAATATATATAGACCAACGTGTCACACGTTCGCTTGCCATCGACATCTTAAACAAGAATGTTAATGCCTTGTGATCAGTCCTGACAACAATGGGGTAGCCATAAATTATTCGTTTCCATTGTTGTAGCGCATGAAGAATGGCCAACAGCTCTAGTTCCGTTACAGTATAATTGCGCTCCTGCTTACGCAATTTTCGGCTGACAAATGCCAAATATGTTTTATGTTGCAGGTTAGCTGGATCTTCTTGGTAGAGCATAGCACCTATACCAATTAGTGAAGCATCCGCTTGGATTATAAATTTGTGCTTGAAATCTGGATATCCTAACTTAATGCAGTTTTCCAGTAGCTGTTTTGTTGCTTGGAACGCCTTCTCACACTCCACATTCCATAACCATTTATTATTCTTCTTTAGCATTTCCTGCATTGGAGCTACAGTCTCCGTGTAACCTGGACAGTTTTCCTTAAAGAATCCCGTTACGCCTAAGAAAGCCCGAATGTGCTTGACTCTCGTTGGTGTAGGGAAATTCTTTATCGCTTCGATCTTAGCTGGATTTGGCTTCACTCCTTCCTTGTCAATGATGTGACCCAAATATAAGATCTCGCTCTTGAAGAAATGCGATTTCTTCAGGTTTACTTTGAAATTTGATGCATTCAGGTTGCCTAATACTTTATCTAAATTTTCCATGTGAGTTTCAATGTTGTCGGATGCCAGCAGAATGTCATCAATGTAGCGTACCGTCATCTCCTTAACTTCCTCGGTTAGATTCCGGTCCAGGGCTCGGATTAAAGCACAGCCCGCTGTTTTTACTCCAAAGGGCATTCGGACGAAGCAAAACGTTTGGTTATCGAATAAGAAGCCAGTTAGAAGCTGTGACTTCTCATCCAATTCAATATGGTGGAACGAGCTCGTCAGGTCAACTGATGAATAAATGCTTTTGTTTTTAAAGCCTTTTAGTTCGTCTCTGATAATTGGCGCTCTGTCTTCCTCAGGAAAAATGAGTCTCATGTTGAGATTTCTGGCATCTAAACAAAGTCTAATAGATCCATTTGGTTTTGTGACTGCCAAAATCGCATTTAGATAAGGTGTAGGTGTCTTCCTTATCACTCCAGCTTGTAACATCTCATCTATAATGACCTTAACTTGACCGCGATATTTTTCAGGAATTGGGTACAACCTGCTTTTGAACGGTGACCAATCCTCGACTTGCATTGAATATTTGAAATTTAATATTTTCCCAGGTACTGTATCAAATACTGTTTTGTGCTTCCTTAAAATCTCTTCCAATTGTTTTCTGTGTTCACCCCCAAGTTGAATGTCATTGAGCCGCTCCTGTAGTAACTCTTCAAATTGTGCCTCACTGTCGTCTCCTTCCGTTAATAAAGACCATATCTCCTGGGATTCACTCTCCTCATCTAGATCCACAACAGCTCCTTCTATGATGTTATCTTCTGCCTTTCGTATCTCCTCTTCCGTCTCTTCCGATATTGCTTCCAATGCCCAAGAATTTACATCTCTTCCGGTAGTGATTTCATCCATATGCAATCCCACGTTCTTCAGCTGATCATACTCTCTAAAACTGACTGTATTCTTGTGCAAATCTATCACTGCTTGATAGTCACAAATAAAATTTGCACCAAGAATTATATTGAAATTCATCTTTTCCATGATAATGAATGTTTGCCCAAAAGTGTGTTCCAATATGTTCAGCTCTAAGTATGCCTGACGTTTACAAGTGACGGTGCGTTCAGGTATAACACCCCTCACTTTGAGCTGTGGTACGGGAATTACAGGAATATTCTGACTACGTCCCAACTCTCGAACCAAGGCCTCCGATACCAGACTGATCTGCGACCCCGTATCCAATAAACATCTTATATTAATTCCACCAATCCTCGCGTAAATAATGGGTAACTGCCTAATTTCATCGTTCCGTGGTTTCACCGTCTTCTCCAGGCATTCTTCTGGCAAAACAATCCATTCTTGTATGTTCGCTACTATCCATCCATCTTCAACTTCCGACTGTTGCGTTTGTAGACTGTCTTCTTTATCCAATTTTAGCATTTTTTTAAAGCTCCGGTGCGACTCCCATCATCCTTTTGTCGCCCATGCCCTTGATATTCCTCTTGTCTCAGTAGACTTCCAGCTTCCTCAGTATGTGTCTGGATTCTTCATGTTCCCAATGGCTTTTTCCATCTTCCTAGCTCTCCACCTTGACTAGCGTGTAATTCCTCTAGGTAATTTTGTGATTGAGCGTGCCCATCATCCCAGTCATTTCGATAGTTTCGTGGCTCTCCTTGATTTTGATCTCTTCTTCCTTTCCATCTTTGATTAGCATTGTAATCACCGTATCTTCCATAAGGCCTTTCATTTCTTCGATTTTCACGCCATTACTGATATCCTCTCTGTTGATATCTATTGTTGCCTTGATATGACCTATTGTTGTAGTTATTCTCGTTACGCTGGTATGGTCTGTTTTCTCCTTCTTCCTGGTTTCGCCTAGGTGTGGAGGTGCTTGTATTAGTACCCTGCGTTTTAGTGTTTGCCTGTTTAGGTTTTATGACCTCTGTCGTATTGACTAACTCCAGCTGTCTTCCTCCTCTATAATGATTCTGAGATGTAGTCTCATCTATCTGGCGTAATATCTGCTCTGCATGTAAGGCCGTACTAACGTTCGCTGCGACTAGTACTTGCTGCACGTTGACTGGTAATTGCCGCGCTATTGTCATCACCAGATCCGCTTCATTTAAAGGGTAATCAAGGTCGCGAAATTTTAGCATTTGCATGTTAAAGAAATCTGAGTATTTCGTTTGCTGGGTGGTTTGGTATTTTCTAGAGTAAAGCTCCATCCTTAGACTCTGTTGTATTGCTGGCGACCAGTATTTGCGCAGAAACGCTAATTTGAAATCTGACATGGTTCCAAATGTATATTTGAAGCTTAAAAACCATGTAAGGACATTTCCTGATAAAAATCTCTCCATCATCCTCAATCTACGTGCTTCAGGTACCCCAGTGTCATTGTAATGATCTTCAATTTCTTTAATAAAAGCTTTAGGTGTCACCCCTGAATTCTCCGTGTATTTCTGCGGTTTATAATCGTTCGAGCGAATTACTTGGACAAGTTGTGTGGGCTGATGACCGTCTTGTGGCGTGGAACTCCTTTCAATATTCTTGCGAAACCCTTCCGTGTTTGCTGTTAATGGGCTCTCTGTCTGAACTTGACTCCCTGCTGTGCTTTCCTCCCCGGGGCTATTTGAGTCGTCCTGCCTATCTCTCATTGTTCCTGTTTTAAATATCGAGGATTTTTCTAATGACCTCAGTTCGGCTTTAATGATCCTGTCTGTTTGCTCTTTAGGTTTACTCTTAATTTCTTGCTCTAGTGCTTGAATACGAGTATGATTTTCGCCTACTGTCTTAAGGATGGTTGATCTTTCCTCTTTAGAATCGATATCCATTTTTCGCCAATCTTTCCTTATCTGTTCCTTAATTGTGCTTACTTTTTCCTCAATCTGGCTTTTAGTGTCATCCTGATTGCTTTCTATCTGGCTCAACCTTTCTTCCAATCTCGCGCTATTTTCGTCGATGGTACTCTTTAATTGAGTCTGATCCGCTTCTAGGCTTTTCCATTTCTCCGCTGATTTTATTTCGAGACGATCAATATCTTTAATTATGCCGGATATATTTTCATCTACTGCTGATAATTGTTGTTGAATGACCTTGCCGCTCTTTTCCATTTCCATAAATCGTCCTTCTAACTTATCCTGAGCTATCTTGACCTCGCTTGTATTCATAGTGCACGCTAGTTCAATTTGCTCTAATTTAGCTAACACCGATTCATCCAGAATGCTAAGTTTTTGATCAAAAATACTTTCCATTTTCTTAATCTGATCTAATTGTTTTTCATTATTTTTACTAACATCTAGGGCCAGTAATACCATCTGTTGATTAGTGTGATCTTTCATCTCTGCGGTTAACGAAGCTAATTGGTTCGTGTTTTTATCATTCTGTGCCTCTAACTGCGAATTTATAGTGTCATTAATTTCATTTTTTAGTAGTCTAGCTTGTTCCGCCTGAAATTCATTTTGTTCAATCCTACTGTTATTTAATTGTGTCCGCAATGATTCACTTTGTTCGGATAGTTTAGTTTTTAGCGATTCACTCTGTTCAGAAAATTTGTTTATAGACTCACTTTGTTCTATCATAGTATTGTTTATCGATTCACTTTGTTCGGATAATTTAGCGTTTAATGCTTCACTTTGTTCTGATAATTTAGCGTTTAATGATTCACTTTGTTTCGCCAATTTAGTGTCCAACAATTCCTGTGTTCTCCTAGCCGCGTTCTCAATGATTTCTTGAATCTGTTCCACCGTTGCCATCTTATATACTTTATATGAGACATTAGGGAAATGGCATAAAGCAATGCCCTTTGACACATACATACAATCCAATGCACATTTAATTTCTTTATCCAACTCAGTTCATTTATTTTTACATTTAATCCCACTAGTCGATTGCATCTCTGAGTGGTTCTAATTTTACTCAATTTAATTTAAACCCGAACACATATTCAGTCATTAAATTGTTATCCTGATCTGATATTAACACTGACTAATTAACAAAGTATTAATTGTCATTTAAGGCTACCAGCCTCCTAACATTTTCATGAGTTTGGCTTTCTAAACGAATCTAGTTTTAACTTTAATCATTGGGCGCCCGGTATCACGTATATTACCTTTTACTTTAATTCAATAGACAAAAACGTGAACCGTATTTTACATTGCAGACTCCTGATTTTAATTTATATTTCACACATTTGGCGGTATCCACTTCGCCTCAATTACTTTTAATAAAATATCACTTTCCGGTGATTAAAATACTGTCATATCTGCCTGCACTTGCGGCATGTCAGTTTTACTCAAATACGCCAACTAAATGTGTTCCAGCAGCGAACCAGCAACAAAATTACACCTTCATTGTTGCGTCAGTTTGAAAACCCAACTACGCTTACATTGACATGTGCAAAATCTTTGCTGTTACACCACAGTGAACCTCCCCACGTTGGGCGCCAGTTTACCTCCTATGAACCCTTCAGAATAGCAGTGTTTATATGCAAGAATTCTTAATCAAGGGGTCGCGCTCAGTTCCTATGTGATGTTTACGTTCGCCAAACAACATGCTCTACTGAGGTAAGGGTCATAGGATTAACACTATAATTAAGAAAGAAAGGTGACAAGATGTAAAATAATAACATAATTTAATGACTAATAGTGCACAAAAAGAATATAAACAACAATAATAAAAATCCTCCCTGAATTTTCCCATGACAGGAATATCTATCAATGCTGAGGAGTCAGACGGATCTCCCTCTTTATTAAAATGTGGATCCTGGTTCCACTAACTTGCAATTTGGATTTTATGTACGCGTAATGACTAACTACGAGGAATGAGTACTTTGGATGACTGTTCGTTTACAACGGGTTAACAGCCACGGTGCTCACGAACAATCATCTCGTAAATCAACGTTTACGGATATGGAACATGACACTAATAAAAACCCTTAAAAATGTAATGCTGACACACACACTAATATCTACTATTTACAGGAATCTCTCTCGAGACCCTCATTTAGCGCGATGACGCACTTGACAATGAGCTGCCAACTCCGGCCAATTGCTCAATACACAAGCAAGGAAATACAGCATAGCACGTGACTTCACGGGTCACTGAATGGAATATAAACATAGACTAAACCAACAACAACAAAAGTCTGACCAGCTGATATTACTTTATATGAACAAAACTGCATGTTAAGCTAACGCTTCGGAGATTATCGTCATTCGTAGGCAACTCCCATTTATTTAAACAATTTTTATCATTGATCAGTTCTTAATTCTGTGTTTCAAGTAATTACGGTGCCACAAGCACTCTCCACTAATGACCTCGCTAGCAACCTTCAGTCCGTCTTGTGAAACATCTCCCCCTTTCCTCAATACCTGTCATTGTCCCAACTCCAGTGTGTAAAAATAACTGACCAGCTGTGCCGTTATCTCAAAGAATCAACAGCAACAAAATCTCAACCACCTCAACATATGGTCAGACATTAATCAAAATATCCACAATTGCCCTCGCAAGGTTACAATATGGACCTGGCACCAAGCTGACAGAAATCAGTCTACGCTGAAATTCCCGCTTGTAATGACCACAAAATACACACACCCACACACATCTGGGAATGACATTACGAACTTTCACACAGGTCGGCTGAATAGGTGCTCACAAACTATTTAAAAAAATATTAAAACCTACGATAGAGCTGACTGCTCTTCGTCATAAATCACATTGCTCCAAAGGCAATAATCTCTCTGAATCTGATCAATAATAAACCTTAAAAAAATTATTACCCTCCAATCTACTGTATAATTATATTACTTCAGTCCTACTTCTGAAACGCAACATATCTCCGAGAGACGTTTTTTAACCGCATTGCGTAACATATGCAAACACGGTCGTCCACATAGCTACGTTAGTTAACACAACAAACAAAAACAAGAACCTTCCACTAATAACATATGCGAGCTGTTTCCATGCAAAAGGTGTGTCAGACCAAAACTAAATATACTACGTTAATCACACAAGCAAATTATTTACAACAATATGTCCCATACACCATAAGTTAATCTATCAGATAATAAGAATATTATTCAGTACTCATCCTCAGCTAGTCACCCGTCAAAAAACATCAGCAGCCATCTCCCAACTGGATGCTTCTTATCTCATCTCAACCATCTTGACGGAGTGTTGATAGTTCCAGGCTTCTTCAATGGTAAGCGATGTCATCTCTCGTGCCGATTCGAAAAGTTAAATTATTATACACTTGATATCTGAATACTAAATTCGCCGTTTCAGGTACTACTTTCCCGAGAACTGTTCGTTGGCGAATTATCGAAGATACTACCCCTACAAAATATAGTACTGTGACTATCTAACACTGAATTTAACACATTTATTAATAATTTCTGTGTCCTTGATGACACGCAAAAGTATAAGTGCTTCCGTCCTCAGACGAACAAAAGTAATACGCCCTACGTCCTCAGACGTACAAAAGTAATAAGCAATGTCTTGGCTCTTCAAGCCACTTATAAATGAACCGGCCCTAGGTCTTGATAGAGGGGGAAATTATATAAAAATTTCACAAAATAATAGTGGTACAGGAATGAAATAAATATCATTGAACTCGAAAAATAGCGCAGGTCAAGAATATGCCCATTAATCCTAGAATCGATCGTAGAGATGTTGTCTAGGCGATCTCCCGCGTTAATGCTAGTCATCGCGTGCCCAAGCTAGACTTGCCGCGCTGGTAAGCATTCTTCCCTCATTGGTTCCATATTTTCTGTAACTTGGCGGTTTTTATCAGACCTTGGCTTCGTAGGAGTGTCTAGTATTTTCATCAGCCACTCACGTTACTGCATCATACTTTTTTATAGGCGCGAATATTACAATGAACATACCAGAAGCGTGTCTCACTGCGCGTCGCTTCAATTTTGAGGTGGCCACCACCTGTCCTTCTGAATCATTGCTAGGTCTTTCTTTTCACAATCCTAAGTATTTAGCCTTTTGTCAAACTGCTGCAGGCATGTCCCCATTGTCTCCAACCAATGCTTGAAATTTCCTCATCTCCGTCTGGCTATTTTCATGATGCTGGTGGAAATATTTATTAATTGAAGAAATAAAACATCGAATCATTTATCCATCAGAGGGTAAAGGGTTCAACATATCACGTAATGGAGTGTAAGAAAAGAGCGGTCTCTCTGATTGAATTTTGCTCTGATTCTTGAGCCTGACGTAATGCACATATTTTGCACATTGTGCGTAATAAATTTGTTATTATATTTGGTGTGTCTGTCTTTTTATTTTGTTTTGTAGTGATTCGTGTTTGGACAGTGTTGTGTTAAGCAGCACACCAAGCGCCTATCATGGGCGACATTCGTGTTTGGACAGTGTTGTGTTAAGCAGTACACCAACCGCCTATCATGGGCGACATTCGTGTTTGGACAGTGTTGTGTTAAGCAGTACACCAACCGCCTATCATGGGCGACATTCGTGTTTGGACAGTGTTGTGTTAAGCTGTACACCAAGCGCCTATCATGGGCGACATTCGTGTTTGGACAGTGTTGTGTTAAGCAGTACACCAACCGCCTATCATGGGCGACATTCGTGTTTGGACAGTGTTGTGTTAAGCTGTACACCAACCGCCTATCATGGGCGACATTCGTGTTTGGACAGTGTTGTGATAAGCTGTACACCAAGCGCCTATCATGGGCGACATTCGTGTTTGGACAGTGTTGTGTTAAGCAGTACTCCAACCGCCTATCATGGGCGACATTCGTGTTTGGACAGTGTTGTGTTAAGCAGTACACCAACCGCCTATCATGGGTGACATTCGTGTTTGGACAGTGTTGTGTTAAGCTGTACACCAACCGCCTATCATGGGCGACATTCGTGTTTGGACAGTGTTGTGTTAAGCTGTACACCAACCGCCTATCATGGGCGACATTCGTGTTTGGACAGTGTTGTGTTAAGCAGTACACCAACCGCCTATCATGGGCGACATTCGTGTTTGGACAGTGTTGTGTTAAGCTGTACACCAACCGCCTATCATGGGCGACATTCGTGTTTGGACAGTGTTGTGTTAAGCTGTACACCAACCGCCTATCATGGGCGACATTCGTGTTTGGACAGTGTTGTGTTAAGCAGTACACCAACCGCCTATCATGGGCGACATTCGTGTTTGGACAGTGTTGTGTTAAGCAGCACACCAACCGCCTATCATGGGCGACACTCGTGTTTGGACAGTGTTGTGATAAGCAGTACACCAACCGCCTATCATGGGCGACATTCGTGTTTGGACAGTGTTGTGTTAAGCAGTACACCAACCGCCTATCATGGGCGACATTCGTGTTTGGACAGTGTTGTGTTAAGCAGTACACCAACCGCCTATCATGGGCGACATTCGTGTTTGGACAGTGTTGTGTTAAGCAGCACACCAACCGCCTATCATGGGCGACATTCGTGTTTGGACAGTGTTGTGATAAGCAGTACACCAACCGCCTATCATGGGCGACATTCGTGTTTGGACAGTGTTGTGTTAAGCAGTACACCAACCGCCTATCATGGGCGACATTCGTGTTTGGACAGTGTTGTGTTAAGCAGTACACCAACCGCCTATCATGGGCGACATTCGTGTTTGGACAGTGTTGTGTTAAGCAGTACACCAACCGCCTATCATGGGCGACATTCGTGTTTGGACAGTGTTGTGTTAAGCAGCACACCAACCGCCTATCATGGGCGACATTCGTGTTTGGACAGTGTTGTGTTAAGCAGTACACCAACCGCCTATCATGGGCGACATTCGTGTTTGGACAGTGTTGTGTTAAGCAGTACACCAACCGCCTATCATGGGCGACATTCGTGTTTGGACAGTGTTGTGTTAAGCAGCACACCAACCGCCTATCATGGGCGACATTTGTGTTTGGACAGTGTTGTGTTAAGCAGTACACCAACCGCCTATCATGGGCGACATTCGTGTTTGGACAGTGTTGTGTTAAGCAGTACACCAACCGCCTATCATGGGCGACATTCGTGTTTGGACAGTGTTGTGTTAAGCTGTACACCAACCGCCTATCATGGGCGACATTCGTGTTTGGACAGTGTTGTGTTAAGCTGTACACCAACCGCCTATCATGGGCGACATTCGTGTTTGGACAGTGTTGTGTTAAGCAGTACACCAACCGCCTATCATGGGCGACATTCGTGTTTGGACAGTGTTGTGTTAAGCTGTACACCAACCGCCTATCATGGGCGACATTCGTGTTTGGACAGTGTTGTGTTAAGCTGTACACCAAGCGCCTATCATGGGCGACATTCGTGTTTGGACAGTGTTGTGTTAAGCAGCACACCAACCGCCTATCATGGGCGACATTCGTGTTTGGACAGTGTTGTGTTAAGCAGTACACCAACCGCCTATCATGGGCGACATTCGTGTTTGGACAGTGTTGTGTTAAGCAGTACACCAACCGCCTATCATGGGCGACATTCGTGTTTGGACAGTGTTGTGTTAAGCTGTACACCAACCGCCTATCATGGGCGACATTCGTGTTTGAACAGTGTTGTGTTAAGCTGTACACCAACCGCCTATCATGGGCGACATTCGTGTTTGGACAGTGTTGTGTTAAGCTGTACACCAACCGCCTATCATGGGCGACATTCGTGTTTGGACAGTGTTGTGTTAAGCAGTACACCAACCGCCTATCATGGGCGACATTCGTGTTTGGACAGTGTTGTGTTAAGCTGTACACCAACCGCCTATCATGGGCGACATTCGTGTTTGGACAGTGTTGTGTTAAGCAGTACACCAACCGCCTATCATGGGCGACATTCGTGTTTGGACAGTGTTGTGTTAAGCAGTACACCAACCGCCTATCATGGGCGACATTCGTGTTTGGACAGTGTTGTGTTAAGCTGTACACCAACCGCCTATCATGGGCGACATTCGTGTTTGGACAGTGTTGTGTTAAGCTGTACACCAACCGCCTATCATGGGCGACATTCGTGTTTGGACAGTGTTGTGTTAAGCTGTATACCAACCGCCTATCATGGGCGACATTCGTGTTTGGACAGTGTTGTGTTAAGCTGTACACCAACCGCCTATCATGGGCGACATTCGTGTTTGGACAGTGTTGTGTTAAGCTGTACACCAACCGCCTATCATGGGCGACATTCGTGTTTGGACAGTGTTGTGATAAGCTGTACACCAACCGCCTATCATGGGCGACATTCGTGTTTGGACAGTGTTGTGTTAAGCAGTACACCAACCGCCTATCATGGGCGACATTCGTGTTTGGACAGTGTTGTGTTAAGCAGTACACCAACCGCCTATCATGGGTGACATTCGTGTTTGGACAGTGTTGTGTTAAGCAGTACACCAACCGCCTATCATGGGCGACATTCGTGTTTGGACAGTGTTGTGTTATGCTGTACACCAACCGCCTATCCTGGGCGACATTCGTGTTTGGACAGTGTTGTGTTAAGCTGTACACCAACCGCCTATCATGGGCGACATTCGTGTTTGGACAGTGTTGTGTTAAGCTGTACACCAACCGCCTATCATGGGCGACATTCGTGTTTGGACAGTGTTGTGTTAAGCAGTACACCAACCGCCTATCATGGGCGACATTCGTGTTTGGACAGTGTTGTGTTAAGCTGTACACCAACCGCCTATCATGGGCGACATTCGTGTTTGGACAGTGTTGTGTTAAGCAGTACACCAACCGCCTATCATGGGCGACATTCGTGTTTGGACAGTGTTGTGTTAAGCAGCACACCAAGCGCCTATCATGGGCGACATTCGTGTTTGGACAGTGTTGTGTTAAGCAGTACACCAACCGCCTATCATGGGCGACATTCGTGTTTGGACAGTGTTGTGTTTAGCAGTACACCAACCGCCTATCATGGGCGACATTCGTGTTTGGACAGTGTTGTGTTAAGCAGTACACCAACCGCCTATCATGGGCGACATTCGTGTTTGGACAGTGTTGTGTTAAGCAGTACACCAACCGCCTATCATGGGCGACATTCGTGTTTGGACAGTGTTGTGTTAAGCAGCACACCAACCGCCTATCATGGGTGACATTCGTGTTTGGACAGTGTTGTGTTAAGCAGTACACCAACCGCCTATCATGGGCGACATTCGTGTTTGGACAGTGTTGTGTTAAGCAGTACACCAACCGGCTATCATGGGCGACATTCGTGTTTGGACAGTGTTGTGTTAAGCAGTACACCAACCGCCTATCATGGGCGACATTCGTGTTTGGACAGTGTTGTGTTAAGCAGCACACCAACCGCCTATCATGGGCGACATTCGTGTTTGGACAGTGTTGTGTTAAGCACTACACCAACCGCCTATCATGGGCGACATTCGTGTTTGGACAGTGTTGTGTTAAGCAGCACACCAACCGCCTATCATGGGCGACATTCGTGTTTGGACAGTGTTGTGTTAAGCTGTACACCAACCGCCTATCATTGGCGACATTCGTGTTTGGACAGTGTTGTGTTAAGCAGTACACCAACCGCCTATCATGGGCGACATTCGTGTTTGGACAGTGTTGTGATAAGCAGCACACCAACCGCCTATCATGGGCGACATTCGTGTTTGGACAGTGTTGTGTTAAGCTGTACACCAACCGCCTATCATGGGCGACATTCGTGTTTGGACAGTGTTGTGTTAAGCTGTACACCAACCGCCTATCATGGGCGACATTCGTGTTTGGACAGTGTTGTGTTAAGCAGTACACCAACCGCCTATCATGGGCGACATTCGTGTTTGGACAGTGTTGTGATAAGCAGTACACCAACCGCCTATCATGGGCGACATTCGTGTTTGGATAGTGTTGTGATAAGCAGTACACCAACCGCCTATCATGGGCGACATTCGTGTTTGGACAGTGTTGTGTTAAGCAGTACACCAACCGCCTATCATGGGCGACATTCGTGTTTGGACAGTGTTGTGATAAGCAGTACACCAACCGCCTATCATGGGCGACATTCGTGTTTGGACAGTGTTGTGATAAGCAGTACACCAACCGCCTATCATGGGCGACATTCGTGTTTGGACAGTGTTGTGATAAGCTGTACACCAACCGCCTATCATGGGCGACATTCGTGTTTGGACAGTGTTGTGTTAAGCAGTACACCAACCGCCTATCATGGGCGACATTCGTGTTTGGACAGTGTTGTGTTAAGCTGTACACCAACCGCCTATCATGGGCGACATTCGTGTTTGGACAGTGTTGTGTTAAGCTGTACACCAACCGCCTATCATGGGCGACATTCGTGTTTGGACAGTGTTGTGCTAAGCAGTACACCAACCGCCTATCATGGGCGACATTCGTGTTTGGACAGTGTTGTGTTAAGCTGTACACGAACCGCCTATCATGGGCGACATTCGTGTTTGGACAGTGTTGTGTTAAGCTGTACACCAACCGCCTATCATGGGCGACATTCGTGTTTGGACAGTGTTGTGCTAAGCAGCACACCAACCGCCTATCATGGGCGACATTCGTGTTTGGACAGTGTTGTGTTAAGCAGTACACCAACCGCCTATCATGGGCGACATTCGTGTTTGGACAGTGTTGTGTTAAGCAGTACACCAACCGCCTATCATGGGCGACATTCGTGTTTGGACAGTGTTGTGTTAAGCAGCACACCAACCGCCTATCATGGGCGACATTCGTGTTTGGACAGTGTTGTGTTAAGCACTACACCAACCGCTTATCATGGGCGACATTCGTGTTTGGACAGTGTTGTGTTAAGCAGCACACCAACCGCCTATCATGGGCGACATTCGTGTTTGGACAGTGTTGTGTTAAGCTGTACACCAACCGCCTATCATGGGCGACATTCGTGTTTGGACAGTGTTGTGTTAAGCAGTACACCAACCGCCTATCATGGGCGACATTCGTGTTTGGACAGTGTTGTGATAAGCAGCACACCAACCGCCTATCATGGGCGACATTCGTGTTTGGACAGTGTTGTGTTAAGCTGTACACCAACCGCCTATCATGGGCGACATTCGTGTTTGGACAGTGTTGTGTTAAGCTGTACACCAACCGCCTATCATGGGCGACATTCGTGTTTGGACAGTGTTGTGTTAAGCTGTACACCAACCGCCTATCATGGGCGACATTCGTGTTTGGACAGTGTTGTGATAAGCAGTACACCAACCGCCTATCATGGGCGACATTCGTGTTTGGACAGTGTTGTGATAAGCAGTACACCAACCGCCTATCATGGGCGACATTCGTGTTTGGACAGTGTTGTGTTAAGCAGTACACCAACCGCCTATCATGGGCGACATTCGTGTTTGGACAGTGTTGTGATAAGCAGTACACCAACCGCCTATCATGGGCGACATTCGTGTTTGGACAGTGTTGTGATAAGCAGTACACCAACCGCCTATCATGGGCGACATTCGTGTTTGGACAGTGTTGTGATAAGCTGTACACCAACCGCCTATCATGGGCGACATTCGTGTTTGGACAGTGTTGTGTTAAGCAGTACACCAACCGCCTATCATGGGCGACATTCGTGTTTGGACAGTGTTGTGTTAAGCTGTACACCAACCGCCTATCATGGGCGACATTCGTGTTTGGACAGTGTTGTGTTATGCTGTACACCAACCGCCTATCATGGGCGACATTCGTGTTTGGACAGTGTTGTGTTAAGCAGTACACCAACCGCCTATCATGGGCGACATTCGTGTTTGGACAGTGTTGTGTTAAGCTGTACACCAACCGCCTATCATGGGCGACATTCGTGTTTGGACAGTGTTGTGTTAAGCTGTACACCAACCGCCTATCATGGGCGACATTCGTGTTTGGACAGTGTTGTGTTAAGCAGCACACCAACCGCCTATCATGGGCGACATTCGTGTTTGGACAGTGTTGTGTTAAGCTGTACACCAACCGCCTATCATGGGCGACATTCGTGTTTGGACAGTGTTGTGATAAGCTGTACACCAACCGCCTATCATGGGCGACATTCGTGTTTGGACAGTGTTGTGTTAAGCAGTACACCAACCGCCTATCATGGGCGACATTCGTGTTTGGACAGTGTTGTGTTAAGCTGTACACCAAGCGCCTATCATGGGCGACATTCGTGTTTGGACAGTGTTGTGTTAAGCGGTACACCAACCGCCTATCATGGGCGGCATTCGTGTTTGGACAGTGTTGTGTTAAGCTGTACACCAACCGCCTATCATGGGCGACATTCGTGTTTGGACAGTGTTGTGATAAGCTGTACACCAACCGCCTATCATGGGCGACATTCGTGTTTGGACAGTGTTGTGTTAAGCAGTACACCAACCGCCTATCATGGGCGACATTCGTGTTTGGACAGTGTTGTGTTAAGCTGTACACCATCCGCCTATCATGGGCGACATTCGTGTTTGGACAGTGTTGTGTTAAGCTGTACACCAACCGCCTATCATGGGCGACATTCGTGTTTGGACAGTGTTGTGTTAAGCAGTACACCAACCGCCTATCATGGGCGACATTCGTTTTTGGACAGTGTTGTGTTAAGCAGTACACCAACCGCCTATCATGGGCGACATTCGTGTTTGGACAGTGTTGTGTTAAGCTGTACACCAACCGCCTATCATGGGCGACATTCGTGTTTGGACAGTGTTGTGTTAAGCAGTACACCAACCGCCTATCATGGGCGACATTCGTGTTTGGACAGTGTTGTGTTAAGCTGTACACCAACCGCCTATCATGGGCGACATTCGTGTTTGGACAGTGTTGTGTTAAGCAGCACACCAAGCGCCTATCATGGGCGACATTCGTGTTTGGACAGTGTTGTGTTAAGCTGTACACCAACCGCCTATCATGGGCGACATTCGTGTTTGGACAGTGTTGTGTTAAGCAGTACACCAACCGCCTATCATGGGCGACATTCGTGTTTGGACAGTATTGTGTTAAGCTGTACACCAACCGCCTATCATGGGCGACATTCGTGTTTGGACAGTGTTGTGTTAAGCTGTACACCAACCGCCTATCATGGGCGACATTCGTGTTTGGACAGTGTTGTGTTAAGCAGCACACCAAGCGCCTATCATGGGCGACATTCGTGTTTGGACAGTGTTGTGATAAGCTGTACACCAACCGCCTATCATGGGCGACATTCGTGTTTGGACAGTGTTGTGTTAAGCAGTACACCAACCGCCTATCATGGGCGACATTCGTGTTTGGACAGTGTTGTGTTAAGCTGTACACCAAGCGCCTATCATGGGCGACATTCGTGTTTGGACAGTGTTGTGTTAAGCGGTACACCAACCGCCTATCATGGGCGGCATTCGTGTTTGGACAGTGTTGTGTTAAGCTGTACACCAACCGCCTATCATGGGCGACATTCGTGTTTGGACAGTGTTGTGATAAGCTGTACACCAACCGCCTATCATGGGCGACATTCGTGTTTGGACAGTGTTGTGTTAAGCAGTACACCAACCGCCTATCATGGGCGACATTCGTGTTTGGACAGTGTTGTGTTAAGCATTACACCAACCGCCTATCATGGGCGACATTCGTTTTTTGGACAGTGTTGTGTTAAGCAGTACACCAACCGCCTATCATGGGCGACATTCGTGTTTGGACAGTGTTGTGTTAAGCTGTACACCAACCGCCTATCATGGGCGACATTCGTGTTTGGACAGTGTTGTGTTAAGCAGTACACCAACCGCCTATCATGGGCGACATTCGTGTTTGGACAGTGTTGTGTTAAGCTGTACACCAACCGCCTATCATGGGCGACATTCGTGTTTGGACAGTGTTGTGTTAAGCAGCACACCAAGCGCCTATCATGGGCGACATTCGTGTTTGGACAGTGTTGTGTTAAGCTGTACACCAACCGCCTATCATGGGCGACATTCGTGTTTGGACAGTGTTGTGTTAAGCAGTACACCAACCGCCTATCATGGGCGACATTCGTGTTTGGACAGTATTGTGTTAAGCTGTACACCAACCGCCTATCATGGGCGACATTCGTGTTTGGACAGTGTTGTGTTAAGCTGTACACCAACCGCCTATCATGGGCGACATTCGTGTTTGGACAGTGTTGTGTTAAGCTGTACACCAACCGCCTATCATGGGCGACATTCGTGTTTGGACAGTGTTGTGTTAAGCAGTACACCAACCGCCTATCATGGGCGACATTCGTGTTTGGACAGTGTTGTGTTAAGCTGTACACCAACCGCCTATCATGGGCGACATTCGTGTTTGGACAGTGTTGTGTTAAGCTGTACACCAACCGCCTATCATGGGCGACATTCGTGTTTGGACAGTGTTGTGTTAAGCAGCACACCAAGCGCCTATCATGGGCGACATTCGTGTTTGGACAGTGTTGTGTTAAGCTGTACACCAACCGCCTATCATGGGCGACATTCGTGTTTGGACAGTGTTGTGTTAAGCAGCACACCAAGCGCCTATCATGGGCGACATTCGTGTTTGGACAGTGTTGTGTTAAGCTGTACACCAACCGCCTATCATGGGCGACATTCGTGTTTGGACAGTGTTGTGTTAAGCTGTACACCAACCGCCTATCATGGGCGACATTCGTGTTTGGACAGTGTTGTGTTAAGCAGCACACCAAGCGCCTATCATGGGCGACATTCGTGTTTGGACAGTGTTGTGTTAAGCTGTACACCAACCGCCTATCATGGGCGACATTCGTGTTTGGACAGTGTTGTGTTAAGCAGTACACCAACCGCCTATCATGGGCGACATTCGTGTTTGGACAGTATTGTGTTAAGCTGTACACCAACCGCCTATCATGGGTGACATTCGTGTTTGGACAGTGTTGTGTTAAGCTGTACACCAACCGCCTATCATGGGCGACTTTCGTGTTTGGACAGTGTTGTGTTAAGCTGTACACCAACCGCCTATCATGGGCGACATTCGTGTTTGGACAGTGTTGTGTTAAGCAGTACACCAACCGCCTATCATGGGCGACATTCGTGTTTGGACAGTGTTGTGTTAAGCTGTACACCAACCGCCTATCATGGGCGACATTCGTGTTTGGACAGTGTTGTGTTAAGCAGTACACCAACCGCCTATCATGGGCGACATTCGTGTTTGGACAGTGTTGTGTTAAGCTGTACACCAACCGCCTATCATGGGCGACATTCGTGTTTGGACAGTGTTGTGTTAAGCTGTACACCAACCGCCTATCATGGGCGACATTCGTGTTTGGACAGTGTTGTGTTAAGCAGCACACCAAGCGCCTATCATGGGCGACATTCGTGTTTGGACAGTGTTGTGTTAAGCTGTACACCAACCGCCTATCATGGGCGACATTCGTGTTTGGACAGTGTTGTGTTAAGCTGTACACCAACCGCCTATCATGGGCGACATTTGTGTTACCAAAGCTGCTGATGGTTCAATCTTTCAACCTTATTTTAACGATTTTCCTTATGGAAGTGTTAATATTTCTGAAAACCAATTATCAGTCCCGTATCCCCTTAATCTACGGTGCAGGATACAATTCAAACTTTAAATGCCAATTCAGAACATTTACATTTCAGGAACCACTTGGAGTGTGTGTGTTTGTGCTTCAGTCTTTTGACTGGTTGGATGCAGCTTTCAATGGCCCCCCTGACCTGAGATAATCGTTTAATCTCTACTCAGATACCACGCCTTACATCCGAGACAATCTGTTTAACATATCCTTTACCCCTACAGTTCTTGTCCTCGACTCTTCTTTCCATAATTAAGTTTGCTATACCTGGGTGCCTTAGTATGTGTCCTACCAACCTATCTCTTCTCTTCTTTAGCAGTCGCCAGAAACATCTCTCCTCTCCCACTCGTCTTAATACTTCTTCATTTGTTGCTCTATCTATCCATATGATATGTTTGTGATGTCAACCCCCTCTCGAGTAGTCCCCACCCGGACATCCGAATGGGGGATTAGTTTACCTCCGGAATGGAGTGTTACAAGTGCGGAAGCCATTATCACATGGGTGCATATTCCCGGGAAGAACAATATGGTTGTAGTTTCCCGTTGCTTTCAGCCGTGCACTTAGAATAAAGTATTAAAATTGTCAGGGATTTATAAAATGCCCATAATTAATCTACTGAACTAAAATGAATTATGTTGTTTGATTGGCCGATTCGTTCCTCAGTTTAGGGGCTGCGACAACGCGGTCATGTAGCCCCGTATACTTTGGGAGTGTGTAGAATCTGTCTGATAACCGGTGTTAATTGTCATGGCTGTATTAGTGTTTGTTATCTGTTTTTAATTCAAGTAAGGACTGCAGACATTCAATTTTGAACTAGTTCCTACTTTTACTACCACACTCCACCGTCAACGACAACTAGTTGTGAACTTGGTTACAAGATGCCTCCGCAGTCGGCTCCTGGCGACGAACATTGGAACCTAAGAGTGTTAGTCAAATCCAACCTATAATTTCGCTTCACACAAGTGTAATTAGAGGAAGGTTATTTTACATGCCATAAATCTATGACATGAGACCGCGAGCTTTACTTGCCCTTCGAAGGAAGGCATACTGAGGGATTTTTAACGCTCTTCAAAATAAGACGACTTCAGCCGGGTTTGAACCCGCGACCTTGGGCATAGAAGCTCAGCATGCTACCAACTACGCAACTGATGCCGCCAATGAATATTATGTATAACCATATTTATTTAGGACAAAGTACAAAACAAATAACAAAAATATCCGTGTAGTTAAAAATCTGTATTTCCTAAACAGGTGACTGCAGTACAATAACATTACTTCAGTAACCCAAAAACATATTCTATAATGTAAGATAAGAAAAGTGGCGTTTTGCAATAATCGGAAGTGAATTCAAAATTTAACATTGCCGACATAGGGCTTTCCAACTCCCCCCTAAATTTCCTAGGCTGTCGATGTCAAATTTTAACTTTTTATTCAACATTTTCTCTGAAATTACTGGGTCTTTATATTTGCTTGGCAAGGACAAATCTCGCTCACGCGCTCCGCCAGTGACGGCTCAGTTGCCGGCTACCGCGCGCGCGTATGTACGACAGAATACGGTGCTTCAAATCAGTATCATGCATTTTTACTCGCCATGTTTACAGTAGAGGTTGAATATATTCCCCATCCGCTGCCAAACATAATCGGCATCTCCTTATGAAGTTTCCAGTTACTCCAGTTAATTTAGCTTCACTAAGGAAATAACAATATTTACGCCTATTTTTATTATTTACTTTTTTACTGAACCTGTACGTTTGAATCTCTTAGTCAGTTGTTTTATTGTACGATTTATAGGAAAGGGTCTCCCTGGAAATTTCACTTGAAACTTTTGTCTTGTTCTAGCGCATGATTTCCTGCATTTTATATACGTATTGAGCAGATATACACCTACACGTAAGGACAATTTCACATAATATAGGGCAATACAGCACTATACACAATCACAATAAAACACTATACAATACGATATACAGTACACAGTAGAATCTAAGAAGTGATTATCCGGGCTGTTAGGCCGTGGTCCAGTAGGGCTGTTGTTTCCCGACGTTTCAGCGAAGACTGCGTTCGCCATTCTCAAAGGTCTTCTCTTTCCGATGGTCAGAGGTAGACTGAAGTTGCGCTTGTCCGCCACCGCTATATATAGTGTGCGACCGAGTCGGTTCACTGCGCGGTCCGGAACTTTCCGCGCCAGGAGTGGAGCACGCTGATTGGCTGCCAGTACCGGGAGGTGTGCAATGCTCAGCCAATGGTTTGATGTTAGTTGATCTGAGGACGGGATGCCAGATTTTGTTCACCCGTTCGCTCTCTTCTTTCCGGTTGAAATTGTTAGGGTGTTTGAAAATTTCAATAGCCTCTCGCTGCAGCCTCGCGTGGTAGTGGACGTTGCTGGACAGCACTCAGTGCACCCGTAGTGAACATCATGTCCTTTAAGAAGGGAATGCTCTGCCGCCGAGGACTTCTCCATCTGGCCCAGCCGGCTGTGTCGCTTGTGTTCCTTCAGCCTGGTGGCAATACTGCGCTTCGTGGTACCAATGTAAACCTGGCCGCAGCTGCAAGGTACCCTGTAGACGCCCGCACTGGAATGGGGATGGCGCTTGTCCTTGGCAGATCTGATTAAATCGCGTATCTGTCTCGTAGGCCTGTAAACGGTCCTGATGTTATGATGACGGAGTATTTTGCCTATCCGGTCAGTCACCTTGTGAACGTATGGGAGTTACGTCACTGCTGTCGGCCGATCCTGTTCCCTCTCCGTGGACGCCGGTCGTCTGGGATGACATGCCCGTTGGATCTCCTTGCTGGTGTAACCATTGGCGCGGAGAGCTGTGTTGAGGTGACGTAGTTCCTCTTTCAGGTGGGGGGACTCACAGATACGCTTAGCACGGTTGACCAGAGTCTTGATGACGGCGTGTTTTTGTTTAGGGTGGTGGTTCGATGCCTTCTGTAGGTACCGGTCAGTGTGGGTAGGCTTCCTGTAGACAGTGTGCCCCAAGCGAAGGTCCGGAGTTCTCGTAACCATGACATCAAGGAAGGCGAGAGAGTGGTTTTTCTCCTTCTCCATGGTAAACAGCCTAAATGCCAGCATCCAGTTTACCATGGAGAAGGAGAAAAACCCCTCTCTCGCCTTCCTTGATGTCATGGTTACGAGAACTCCGGACCTTCGCTTGGGGCACACTGTCTACAGGAAGCCTACCCACACTGACCGGTACCTACAGAAGGCATCGAACCACCACCCTAAACAAAAACACGCCGTCATCAAGACTCGGGTCAACCGTGCTAAGCGTATCTGTGAGTCCCACCACCTGAAAGAGGAACGACGTCACCTCAACACAGCTCTCCGCGCCAATGGTTACACCAGCAAGGAGATCCAACGGGCATGCCATCTCAGACGACCGGCGTCCACGGAGAGGGAACAGGATCGGCCGACAGCAGTGACGTAACTCCCGTACGTTCACAAGGTGACTGACCGGATAGGCAAAATACTCCGCCATCATAAAATCAGGACCGTATACAGGCCTACGAGACAGATACGCGATTTAATCAGATCTGCCAAGGAAAAGCGCCATCCCCATTCCAGTGCGGGCGTATACAGGGTACCTTGCTGCTGCGGCCAGGTTTATATTGGTACCACGAAGCGCAGTATTGCCACCAGGCTGAAGGAACACGAGCGACACAGCCGGCTGGGCCAGATGGAGAAGTCCTCGGTGGCAGAGCATTCCCTTCTTAAAGGCCATGATGTTCACTACGGGTGCACAGAGGTGCTGTCCAGCAACGTCCACTACCACGCGAGGCTGCAGCGAGAGGCTATTGAAATTTTCAAACACCCTAACAATTTCAACCGGAAAGAAGAGAGCGAACGGGTGAACAAAATCTGGCATCCCGTCCTCAGATCAACTAACATAAAACCATTGGCGAAGACCCTTGAGAATGGCGAACGCAGTCTTCGCTGAAACGTCGGGAAACAACAGCCCTACTGGACCACGGCCTAACAGCCCGGATAATCACTTCTTAGATTCTAACGCCGGCCGTGAAAGCCTAAGTTTGTATAGTACACAGTAGCTTTATAAAACACCCAATTAGCTCACACGTCTACCGCAGAAAGAGTGTGGGAATACGGCCGGGGACCTCGCGCGCAAGCCGGCTATTGGACGGGGACTGTCGGTCAAGGTCGAGCGGAATCACCTTGCCAAGCAAAAAATAAAGACCATGTATTAACAGGAAATAATTTGTATTATTTTAGGAATGTTCCTTAATGTTCTACCACAGGCGTTTTGAAAATAAGATCATTTTTGAATTTTCGTTGATTTGTTTTAAAACTGGCGTAATTTTAACAGTATGTTCATGAACATTTCCATGGGGCAAAATTAAACTAAAGTAAGTTTTATAGAACGGCTGTGTTGAAATAAAACACATATAAGGAGGAATTACTTCAACATATTTCAGCTTTGTATGTTGAACAATGTGGAAAAAAGGTGAATTATATTAAGACATAGCAAGAAACTGGAATCAAAGATTTTCCCACTAGTTGAGGAAACGTCGACAGTTTTGGTTTTAGGACGAGGTTTGCTTCGACACCGCAACACTTGTTTGCTTTCTTCATTTTTTTAAACCGTATAATAGGGAGAAAACTACGAATGTAGAGAGAAATCCAGTGAAAAATAAATAGAAAAATAAAACGCATGGTGTTGGGAAAAAATAAGGAAAGTACCGGTCGTCTTAAAAATGAGCCTTGAAGGAAATGAATGTACCGTTAGAAAACCAAGGGACCTTAGCTTAATATGACGTAAAAATGAAATTTTTAAAGTTTTCATCATTCTGGATCCCTTAAGATCATTTATAGGAAATGGCGCTATCTATTTCCTCCCCACTCTTGTGGCCCAGGGGCTCCCATCTAGTGGGACATGGGTTGGCGACCACGGGATCCCAGCTGAGTCCAGCATTGCTTCACTTACTTGTGCTGGGCTCCTCGCCGTCTTCTTTCCTGTCGACCTCTCTTGGCCAATTCTTGTTCTCTTCCGACCCCGACGGTATTAGGGTATCTGAGGCCTGAGGAGTCTCTTCCCTTCCCGCCTTAATTGGCCCTTGTCTCATTTTTCCTGATACCCTACTTCTGCGAGGGGTCAGTCTTCTATTTCTTTTCATGTTTTCTCCTGCCTTCTGTTCAAGGCTCGCAAGGAGGCAGGGTGTATGTAGCCCCACCACTTCTGATGCACCCTGCATAGTGCTACATCCTCAAGGACTCACGGCTGGTGAGTTTGGGAGTTGGCGACCCCGAGGGATTCCTGAGCTGGGTCCGTTTTGCCCCCTTTTTCCTCTGACCTTGGGGCGGGCCCTCTCCTCTTTCCTATCTGCCTTTCGTGGCTCTCTTCCTTCCAAGTCCCTCAATCCTCATTCTTCGAGGGTTGAGGGCATTACTTTTCTTCCCATCCTTTATTTGCCGTATCCTTTATTTGTTTACTATTTCTTCTTCTATTATGTAAGTTTGTAGTTAGTAAGCTATTAGTTATAGTTATCATTCTCATCTCATACTTCACTATCGCCCAAACCATTAGGGGCCGGTAACCTAGATGTTAGACCCCTTAAAACAACAATTATCATCATCACCATCAACATTCACTCCAACTTTTAATTAAGTACAAGTTTTTCGGGCTTGTAGGCCGTGGTCCAGACAGGATATCTCCCGACGTTTCACCGGAAACTGCGTCCGGCATTATTAAGGGTTCCGCTCCTTTCCTTGGTCAGCAGTGGATTGAGGAAGAGGCTTGAAATAATGGGTAACGGTTTGTGGTGGGGTATTGTTGTTTGAATATGACTGTTGGCTGGGTGGATCTTGGCGATGAACTAATGGCTGGAAGGTAGTTTTGGACCTTCAAATTAGCATGCTGGCCGAGCGTTCTCTTCGAATTCCGGTTGGGTCGACTGGTCTCGCGTACATGTTGCGGGGTGCGGTGCGTGCTCCGGCTTCGGCGACCGAGCTTGTGAGGGTCAGGTGTTCCCTGCGCGACTACCGGGCTGTAGTGGGAAGGTTCTTCAGGTTGACGTGTGCTTGTTATCTTGGCCTTGGTGTTCCTAAGGGCCGGGATCCATGTATTACGCACACGTTCTATTTCTTCCTTTCGATTGAAATTGTCAGGGTGTTTGAATATTTCTATGGCTTCCCATGGCAGCCTGGCGTGGTAGTGTGTGGTCGTGGAGAGTATCTCCGTGTCCCCGTACTGTACATCGTGACCGGGCAAGTGAGAATGCTCAGCGACTGACGATTTCTCAGTTTGACCCAGGCGGCTGTGTCTGTTAAGTTCCTTGAGTCTGGTCGTCACGCTCCTCTTCGTCTTTCCTATGTATACCTGCCCACAGGTACACGGGATTCTGTAGACACCTGCAGTGGAGTGTGGGTGGCGCTTGTCTTTAGCGGATCGCAGTAAGTTCCGGATTTTGGCGGTGGGTTTATAAAACGTCTTCACCCCATAGGTCTTGAGTAATTTGCCTATTCTGTTCGTCACCTTCTTCACGTACGGCTGGAATGCAGTGGCCACCGGAGTTTCCTCAGAATCTTTCCTCGTGCTCCGGGGCCTGGGATGAGAGGCTCGCTCAATCTCCTTATTGCTGTATCCGTTGGCGCATAGGGCCCTCTTTATATGTTCCAGCTCTTGGTTGAGGTTGGATGGCTCACAGATTCTCCTAGCACGGACTACCAATGTTTTGATAACTCCGTGTTTCTGTCGGGGGTGGTGATTGGATGTCTTGTGTAGATACCGGTCGGTGTGTGTGGGTTTCCGGTATACAGTGTGCCCCAAGCGCAGGTCATTAGTCCTGGTGATTAGCACGTCAAGAAAGGCCAGGCAGTTGTCTTTCTCCTTCTCCATTGTAAATTTTATGCTGGTATTGAGGCTGTTAAGGTGGTCCAGGAAACGTTCCAGCTCTTCTTCTCCCTGGCTCCAGACTACGAAGGTATCGTCAACATAACGTAGCCATACTTTCGGTTTGAGGGGTGCAGTCTCGATCGCCAACTGCTCGAACTTTTCCATGTAGAAGTTCGCAATCACAGGGCTTAGTGGGCTACCCATGGCAACTCCCTCTATTTGCTCGTAGAAGTTCTCGCGCCATAGGAAGTAGCTCGGGGTGAGGCAGTGGCGAAACAAGTCAGTGATGTCTTCCGTGAAGAGCTCGGCAATCTGGTTTATGGATTCTTTCATAGGCACCTTCGTGAAGAGGGATACTACGTCAAAGCTGACTTGGCGGTCTTCAGGTTCCAGACGTATGTTCTGCAATTTCTCAATAAAATGGCCTGAATCCCTGACGTAAGTCTCAGTTTTGCTGATGTGCGGTTGTAGAATGATGGAGAGATGCTTGGCGATGATGTACTTTGGAGAGCCGATAGCACTCACAATAGGTCTCAGTGGTATATCAGTTTTGTGTACTTTGGGTAGACCGTACAGCCTGGGAGGTAGAGCTTCAATCTTGCATGTATACTTCTTCACGTAGTCTGGTAGTGAAGAGACCTTGAATAACCTGTTGGTCTCTCAAAGTATCCGTGTTGTGGGATCTTTCGTGAGTTTTCGGTATGTCTGAGACCAACAGGTTAATCAAGGCCTCTTCACTACCAGACCACGTGAAGAAGGATACATGCAAGAGTGAAGCTCTACTTCCCAGGCTGTACGGTCTACCAAAAGTACACAAAACTGATATACCACTGAGATCTAGTGTGAGTGCTATCGGCTCTCCAAACTACAGCATCGCCAAGCATCTCTCCATCATTCTACCACCGCACATCGTAACACTGAGACTTACGTCAGGGATTCAGGCCATTTTATTGAGTAATTGCAGAACATACGTCTGGAACCTGAAGACCGCCTAGGCAGCTTTGACGTAGTATCCCTCTTCACAAAGGTGCCTGTTAAAGAATCCATAAACCAGATTGCTGAGCTCTTCACGGAAGACATCACTGACTTGTTTCGCCACTGCCTCACCCCGAGCTACTTCCTATGGCACGAGAACTTCTACGAGCAAATAGAGGGAGTTGCCATGGATAGCCCACTAAGCCCTGTGATTGCGAACTTCTACATGGAAAAGTTCGAGCAGTTGGCGATCGACACTGCACCCCTCAGACCGAAAGTATGGCTACGTTATGTTGACGATACCTTCGTAGTCTGGAGCCAGGGAGAAGAAGAGCTGGAACGTTTCCTGGACCACCTTAACAGCCTCAATACCAGCATAAAATTTACAATGGAGAAGGAGAAAGACAACTGCCTGGCCTTTCTTGACGTGCTAATCACCAGGACTAATGACCTGCGCTTGGGGCACACTGTATACCGGAAACCCACACACACCGACCGGTATCTACACAAGACATTCAATCACCACCCCCGACAGAAACACGGAGTTATTAAAACATTGGTAGACCGTGCTAGGAGAATCTGTGAGCCATCCAACCTCAACCAAGAGCTGGAACATATAAAGAGGGCCCTATGCGCCAACTGGGTAGGTTATTAGATAAAGGAATAACCCTCCCTAAGGGAAGACGACGAAGAAAAAAAAAAAGGGGAAGAAGTGGGTTTCGGAATGGAGAAAAAGTATGGATAGATGGGACGAGAGTCCAATATAACTCATAAACTTAAACTAAAGTAAACGTTTAATTACCATTTTCACTGCGCGAGCCTGCGGGATACCTAAAGTGGGTATGGACTTGGACACAGCTAACGGGAAATGCGGCTGGAGCTTGGACTATTTGCAAGCAAGCGGCGATCGTACTTTCCCTTCCCAGCCTATATTTGGATACTATGGGGAAGGGTGGTAGTCTGGCAAGACAAAGAATGACAGATTTACTGTATATCCTTTCAAAGGAGTTAAGTTTAAAATAATGTTTTGAAAGGCGCAAATAATTTGAATTTGCCGTGATGATTTTAGTTCTTGGAACTGTAGGATTTCCCGAGAATGGCCAAGTATTCCCAGAAAGGGTAGCGATGAAGCAGTTATGCTTTTGGGGATAATTTTTTTGTTTTCTTGGAGAATTTAGGTAAGAAAAACAATAGTTGCATTTAAGAATAGCTAAGCTTTTACCCAGAAAAGTGCCGACTAAAAGTTTAGACTAGAAGAAAAACTTAAATTTTGAAAACGAACCACAAGTTATAGAGAAAATCTCAACAAGCAGGAAGCTTGCGGAGCTAGCTTTACTTGCCTTACTGGCTCATTAGAATTAGCTATAGCAGCTAAAAGATGCTTAAAAAATGATGCTAGAAGTTTTCGTTCAAATGCAACAAGAAGCAAAACTTTTATTATTTTAGTACCGGTATGTGATTTTCTTAAAGAGAGCATAAACCGATGGGAAGAGTCAGGGAAAATAGGGTCCTGCCTAATCGTTATTCTAAGACAAGAACGAAAAAATATAATCTGATTTATTTAACAATGCGTGGAGATATAATAATTTTGACAAATATAAAAGTTACAATTTAGGTTTTAACCTTTGAAGTCTCTGACCTCTAGAATGTTGAAGTTTGCACTCGGCAATTAACAATTTTTAGGTTTGAAACTCTTATAAGAACTAAAATCTGCATAAGATTTTAAAAATGGTGCTAAGATTAACAAATTCGAAGTTTAACAACAATTAACGCAATTAAAGCTTTAACAATAAATATGGGCACTTTAAGAATTCCTATATGGAAATCTTGAAAGTAAGAACAAAGAACAAATTCGAAATTATAACAAAAGAAAGAGAAATTAAGAAGAAGCCTCTATAACTTCTTATGTTAATACAGGGATCTCGAGGAAAAATAGGGCAAGTTACCCTTTCGTGAAACCCGGAGAAGATAGTTAAATAACTCAGTTGTGAGTAGACAGAATTAAATTCCTTAGTTATAAAGGAAAACCAAGGTGGTTTTAAATGTGTGCTAGACACGAGTTATACAGAAATTACTTATGAGATATGAAACAATGTTGGGAGGGCACCTGCTGAGAGGTGACACCGCATTGAAAAGGACCGAAGTTTAAAAATTAACCTAATTTGTTAGTAAAGGTGTTTGGGAAGTAGGAAATGGGAACTTAAGGAGAAAGTTCTCGGCCGTATTTATTGCTCTTACAAACGTGACGCAGTTGGTGGTCTAACGGGCACTGTTTTCACTATAGTCTATTGGTGTAGATAGAAAGTTCACTATTGTAGCACAGAAAGTTCACAAGGAGAAAAGCTTTTGCAATTATGTAAATCACTAGTTGAATTTTAGCTTGAGAGAGTTTACTGCGTCGTAGCTTTTGTAGGTTGCAGTTGAATGCAGCGAAAAATGTCCAACGAAGGAAGACAAATTATGTTGATTAGAGGCTTATGCAACATAAATTTCTCAGTGAGGAAAATGTATTCCCATATTTGAAGAAATGCTAGGCTATTTTACTTGTAGAAAGATAGTTCGATGTCGAAAGTTCTGGAGTTATGATAACAGTTGAATTGGGCAATAGATTCCACGGAGGAAAAGTTAAGTTTTTATAGACAGTATTTCGTTTAATATGAATCCCGCGGTGTGAGAACTCATTCTCAGTTAATTTGTGCAAGAAGCACTAAACTTTTAAGTGGAAAGTCAGCTTAGTTAGAAAATGACTAGAAATATCCATCGAAGGTAGTTAATGCACTGCATTTAGCAATTTCACTCTGTCTATAAAACAAGAATTAAAAAGCATTTAGCTATTTAAAACCAATTAAAATGCGGTGAAAACCATTGAAGTTGTACTTAGCTCATTTCTGAAGAGTAGGCGATCCAGGCGACCGTTAGCTCAAATCCCTATCATGGCGTAGATATTTAAAACATGTCTCGCATGGACAGGAGTCAAGCCTTAGTTAGGCTCCAACTGTAAGCTTTGACGTCTGACACACAAGTGAGAACCGCTCAACGAGGCACGAAGGTACCAAGGAGGGAGGAGGGTGGGGGAAACAGACAAAGGAACGTACATAAGAATTACAAACATAACAAAATTAAGTACCTTGATGAAGTGGTCTTCAAGTAGTTGATAGCAGGCGTCAATAGCGAAGCCTGGTGGATGGTTAGAGAAGAAGTCCAGCATGGAGGTGTTAGCTGACTATGACGACGGCATCTGGTGGCTTGACTTGTAAGGAAGTCCTCTTGAGGGTGAAAATGTTGAAGAACTTCAGTGGTTAGCTGCTAGATGCCGCTAGGTTGAACATGGAAGATATATATCTATAAGCTATAACAGACTTACAAACGAAGTAAGCAAGGTGCACAAATAAAAGAAAAAGTAAGAAATCACTGTTGGTGTTTGCGAAAAAGGAAGGAATGAATTAAAGCAAAGAGCAGCAAAAGCTAACTCTGTCTTACCGTGTATTCCAAAGAATACACCACCAACGAATACAGCAATAAGGAGATTGAGCGAGTCTCTCATCCCAGGCGCCGGGGCTCGAGGAAAGAATCTGAGGAAACTCCGGTGGCCACCACATTCCTGCCGTACGTTAAGAAGGTGACGGACAGGATAGGCAAATTACTCATGACCTATGGGGTGAAGACGGTTTATAAACCCACCGCGAAAATCCGGGACTTGCTACGATCCGCTAAAGACAAGCGCCACCCACACTCCACTGCAGGTGTCTACAGAATCCCGTGTTCCTGTGGGCAGGTATACATAGGAAAGACGAAGAGGAGCGTGACCACCAGACTCAAGGAACTTAACAGACACAGCCGCCTGGGTCAAACTGAGAAATCGTCAGTTGCTGAGCATTCTCTCTTGCCCGGTCACGATGTACAGTACGGGGACAAGGAGATACTCTCCACGACCACACACTTCCACGCCAGGCTGCAACGGGAAGCCATAGAAATATTCAAACACCCCGACATTTTCAATCGAAAGGAAGAAATTGAACGTGTGCGTAATACATGGATCCCGGCCCTTAGGAACACCAAGGCCAAGATATCACGCACACGTCAACCTGAAGAACCTTCCCGCTACAGCCCGGCAGTCGCCCAGGGAACACCTGACCCTCACAAGCTCGGTCGCCGAAGCCGGAGCACGCACCGCACCCCGCAACATGTACGCGAGACCAGACGACCCAGCCGGAATGCGAAGAGAACGCCCGGCTCACCATGCTAATTTGAAGGTCCAAAACTACCTACCAGCCGTTAGTTCATCGCCTAGATCCACCCAGCCAACAGTCATATTCAAACAACAGTACCCCACTACAAACCGTTACCCATTATTTCAAGCCTCTTCCTCATTCCACTGCTGACCAAGGAAAGGAGCGGAACCCTTGATAATGCCGGTCGCAGTTTCCGGTGAAAAGTCGGGAGATATCCTGTCTGCACCACGGCCAACAAGCCCGAAAAACTTGTACTTAATTATGAACGCCGGCCGTGAAAGCCTAAGCTGTTATACTCCAACTTTTATATGAGTAATGTTTCATTGTTCCTGAGTATCCAAACAGGAACCACATTATCATGGTGGCATTAGACAATGCTCGTTATTGTACAGTTGGACTTAGAATTTGCAGTCCTCCTAATTCCTGTGTTGGCCAGTGTACAAGCCATATAGAAGTAAGGGAGAGTTGACCAAGCAGCGGAAAGCTGTTGTGAAATCCAAATCTTGAGACAAGAAATTCTTGCTTATGGCCGGACTCGAATCGTAGCCAAACGCGAGTTCAGTTTCAAAGCCTACAGCTTGTCCCTGAAGCAACGACCATATATAACACGATAATGCGTAATGCAGGGGCTTAAGTGTCTGCTTTGTCTGTGCAAACTGTGAGCTGCTTGTGTAAGATCTTATTGTGGGCTGCAGATTGGATCCTGCTGTTGCGCGAATAGCAGCATGATAGGCAAGGGTAAGTAGATAAGTGCATGCTCAATTGAGCCACTGTGCCAGGGGACAGATTACTCCAGGGGTCACCAAGGCTTACTATTCTTTTAATGAAGCCATATTTTTTAGCCTATTTTCATTTTATGAAAAAAAAAAAAAGGCTTATGAGATCACTTTTGTCCGTGTGTGTGTGTGCGCGTATGTGTGTGTGTCTCTCCCTAATAATTTCTAAACCACTGCAGTAATTTCAACGAAAATCGGTAAGGTCATAGTACTATTACGGCCAACCCCGACCGTGGCCCTCAAATTTTATTACGTCTCACCACTCCAACATGACGGCTGTGCGAAATATTTCACCGGCATTCTGTGTCTCCAAAACTATTACTGATATCACCCTAAAATGTGTACGGTGATAAAGGGCACTACTAAAAGTTCACCTATGAGAATTTCAAAAACCTGTTAACTACAAAACGAACATGGCGGCCAAGTGAAGTTGAAACTTTTAAATTGACTTTTCTCGTGATTTAACCATCCAAATGCAACGAAACTTGGTACAGCAAATGTTTATGTACATTGTAATGCACTGACATCAAATGTAGTTCAATTGTTCACATAACCTCAAGATGGCGGCTGTGTGCAATTTTTAAATTAAGGTAGTATTTCTTGTGTATTAAGCATGCGATCGAAGTGAAAGTTTGAATAATGAACCTACGCAAAAATCGTCATCTAATAGTACATAACTCTATGGTCAACATAATACAAATATCCATTTTGGTGACCAACTGAGATATTTAGACGCTTCTCAATATCCACGAATTTATTACAGCAATGAAACTGAAACTCAGCAATTCTTCTAGGTTTGTGCCGTGTCTTGTGTGGGGTTTCGCCTAGGACACCAAGCTAGGCTCATCGGCGGGCTCTTGGTGTCCCCGCCCGGACACCGGCCGTGAAAGCCAATATACCATCTTTTTGGAAGCCTTCATAGGGAGGTTAAGGCTGCTTGAGCTTTTAGTTCTCGTAGTCAAGTGGTGCAGTTGCACCTTATATAAAGGGAGGTGGCGCGCAGTTCGTCACTCCTGTGGGGGTCCGGGCGGGGACACCAATAGCCCGCCGATGAGCCTAGCTTGGTGTCCTAGGCGAAACCCCACACAAGACACGGCACAAACCTAGAAGAATTGCTGAGTTTTAATTCACCGGCCGTGAAAGCCAATATACCATCTTTTTGGAAGCCTTCATAGGGAGGTTAAGGCTGCTTGAGCTTTTAGTTCTCGTAGTCAAGTGGTGCAGTTGCACCTTATATAAAGGGAGGTGGCGCGCAGTTCGTCACTCCTGTGGGGGTCCGGGCGGGGACACCAAGAGCCCGCCGATGAGCCTAGCTTGGTGTGCTAGGCGAAACCCCACACAAGACACGGCACAAACCTAGAAGAATTGCTGAGTTTTAATTCACCGGCCGTGAAAGCCAATATACCATCTTAATGAAACTGAAATTTTGTTTGTTGATAGAGACAATTAACATAAGTAGGATATATGAAAATAGGCTGTATAGTTCTTCACGGAACTACTTGTTGGTATTTATGCCCCTCATTCTGTGTCCTATTGCATAGGGTGCGAGATTTTGATCTGAAGTGCCCAGGTTCCATTCCCGGCTTGGGAAGTTGAGTTTGTTGGTTTGTAGGGTGAACTCTCCTGGCTCCCCGTCAGCACGTTGTGCACATCACCTGCACCAAACCTCTCCGAAGGTCACACATCATAGTGAGAAGTATTCCCTATTTGCGGAGGTAAATCTCAATTCGGTGCGTTCGGTGGCGTAGTTGGTAGCATGCTGAGCTTCTATGCCCAAGGTTGCGGGTTCAAACCCGGCCGAAATCGTCGGATTTTTAAGAGCGTTAAAAGTCCCTCAGTATGCCTTACTTCGGAGGGGAAGCAAAGCCGGCGGTCCCATGGCATAGATTTATGGCACGAAGAAGAACCTTCCACTAACTACACTTGTGTGAAGCCAAATGTTGTAGGTTAGAATTGATAACGCTCTATTATAGAGTTACCAGGTAGAAAAGACTGTTGGAGGCGGGGCTCGCATTACGTAGCTGCTGAAGAGCTTCCCCCTCCATACACGACTTCGGAAGGTCCAGCGACAAGGACAACGAAGCAAGTAGCAGCGAGAAAGAGAGAGAGAGACACTTCCCCTACCTGACACACAGGCGCAGAAGAAAGACTAGCAGTTGAGAGGCAAGGCAGCTGGAAACACTCTCCCCTACTTTGGTGCGCTTGCGCGTTGAAACATTCTTTTCAACCTGGTCACTCTATAGTTCCACAGTTCGCCACACGTGCTGACTGAGATTCCATCTATAGAGTTACCAGGTAGAAAAGACGGTTGTAGGCGGGGCTCGCATTACGTAGCTGCTGAAGAGCTTCCCCCTACATACACGACTTCGGAAGGTCCAGCGACTAGGACAACGAAGCAAGTAGCAGCGAGAAAGAGAGAGAGACACTTCCCCTACCTGACGCACATGCGCAGAAGAAAGACTAGCAGTTGAGAGGCAAGGCAGCTGGAAACACTCTCCCCTACTTTGGTGCGCTTGCGCGTTGCAACATTCTTTTCGACCTGGTCACTCTATACTTTTGCTACGAAACTATGACGAATAGAAGGAACTAGTGTGAGGACTCCGCCATTATAGCACGGTAGTTTGTGGTCCCGCCGCTACAAGCACTGCAAGCGATAATCTCCATCAACCTGTACCAGGGTTGTAGGCACTACAAGCACGCCATCAAAAAACAGCAGTTGAAAAACAAGCAACAACTCCATAAACCCATCCCCTCACTCCTCTCCCTCTCACCAACACTTCCCCCACGCAATCCTAGCACTCTACATCAAATCCTACAGCTTTTAATCACGCCAGCAGCACAATAAACTTAATAAATCCGGGCTACAGAACAGACCAAAAAACTACACTTTAAGCTAAACCAAATTCACTTCTCAGCTCGACATAAGCCATAATACAAGTTAAAACCTATACAAAACATACTCTCCCTACTGTTTTACAACTATTAAACTAACTATTCGCACTCAAAACCTAAAATCCCTGAAACGGGAGCTAATTTAAAAACGCAATAGCCTAGCCCGATTACGTCTCCGGCAGTGCTACCGCATATGCATTTCAGGGTGTATGTAGCCCCACCAGTTCTGGTGCACCCTAGATAATGCTACACCCTCAGGGGCTCCCGGCTGGTGAGTTCGGGAGTGGGCGACCCCGAGGGATTCCTGAGCTGGGTCCGTTTTCCCCTTTTGTCCCTTCCCTTTGGGGCTGACCCTCTCCTCTCTCCCCTCCCCTCTCCTCATAATCCTCTCCTCTTTTCCTTATATTTTCTTTTCTCTTTCAGATTCTCGCACTGTTTTTGTTACTTGGTTCCCCGTGTATCTAAATTCCCTTTTAGGATTTTTTTTTGTAGGTATTTTAATCTACGTCGCATTTAGTAAGTCTTTTCGATCTAGATTGCATTTTGTGTGTGTTTTTCAATCTCAATTGCATTTTGTAAGGATTGACAATCTAAATTGCTTTTTAGTATGTCTTTCAATATCCGGGCCGGGGCTTTTGTTAATTTTTTGAATTTCAATTGCATTTTGTATTTTCAACCTACCCCGCTTTGTTCAAGTAGTTAAGTCTCAATTGCAATTTTTTGGGTATTTTGAATCTCCATTACATTTTGTGCGTATTTTCAATCTCATTTGCATTTTGTAAGTATTTTGATTTCACATGCATGTTGTAGGTATTTCGACTGTACGTTGCATTTTATACGTATTTTGGACTTAACCTACATTTTGTGCGTATTTTTCAATCTATTCCTTTTCGAGTATTTTAGTTCAAAATTCCCTTATGTACGTATTACCGCTCTCCATTTGGTGAGTAGTTTCAATCTGAGTTCCTTTTTGTAAGTATTTTCCCTGCTACATAAGGCATAGTTGTTGGGGCTCATTGTCTTTTTTATCTAAACCATTTTCGTTTCATCCATAGCAGTGAGCTGTTTTTTTTATCTTCATCCTTTCATTTCACGCCATTTCATTTCATCAGGGGCCGATAACCTCTATATTAGGCCCCTTAAAACAACAATTATCATCATCATCATCGCATATGCATTCATAACTTCACAATAACTTCCAAATTACGACTAAGTGAGCTATCTGCCTGAGTAGTTACAGGTGTTACCGGCTTTCCTGGGCCGATGGGTCACCAAACCGGTATTTAAACTCAATTATTAAGCTTTAATTAACCAAATTGAGAGGAAACAGATCAGACCAAAAACGTACTTTTTAAGCTATACCAAATTCACTTCTCAGTTCGACATAAACTTTAATTCAACTCAAAACCTACACAAAACATACTCTCCTTACTCTTTTACAACTATTAAACGAACTATTCGCACTTAAAACCTAAAAACCCTGAAAAGGGAGCTAATTTAAAAACGCAATAGCCTAGCCCGATTACGTCTCCGGCAGTGCTACCGCAACTGCATTCATAACTTCACAATAACTTTTGTATAATTTGGTGCAAAATGATGGGTTTTAAAGCTATCTGGATTCAGTTTTTCAACCTATTTATTGTGATGTTTTATGTACGGTATGGTTAATGTCAAACGCAACTAATACCATTTTATCCATAATGTAGAATCTTGGGCTTATGCCGTGTTTTATTTATTCAAACTCGACGCGTTTCGAAAGAAACCATGTCTTTCTTCATCAGGAATAAATGGAAATACGACTAAATTGTTGCTAAGAGAAAGCAACAAAGAAACTAAAAAAGGTGCCCTAAGATGAACAATGAAGTGTATCTAACACGTCCTTCGAGAAGTGTATGTGGCATTCTTTTCCAGGCCGAGAAAGTAATTACCGGAAAATTAAACTCAAAATCGATGTGGAGCGAAATATTTATGATTGTATCGATTCCAAAGGAACAATTTCAGTTGATCATTCAGGAGCTGGTTGCTGTCTTCAGCGTGTCATGGATATTATCCCTAGACTTGTTTATTTTGGGTGCCGATTCATCTTCAGAACGAAGGAAATCCGCCGAGATTTGCAATCTCGAACATCCGCCAAGTTTTCACGCAAGCTTTCGAAAGTTCAGTACCGTAGCTGACAAAATGAATTGGTTAGTAGAGAGTTACTTTAAATAGTTTATGTGTGCTTGTTTTAATATGCTGGGGATTAGCCGTGTTTTTAATCTGTTTCTGTATACTCCAGGAATCTGTGCGTTCCGTAACATGCAATGAAGACCGTAGTTCTTATTTCCATGAATTATATTTTCCATTGTGCCCTGCCGTGCTATTTTAATTGTAACAGCTAATTACTTTTTAAAAGAGTACTAGTTACAAAGTAATTCGTTTCCCTTAGCGCCATCCCTAAGACCAGCTGACCCCGACAGTGTGGAACTTACCCACTCTAGCGCTGCCTGGCGGGGCGCGCTTGAACTTCAGGAGTCTTCTCACTTTCTCCTTCTATTCGTCATGACGAAACGCTACCATCCACGAAACCTTTATAGAATTATTGTCTGCAGTCCTTACATGAATTAAAACATATAACACACACTAATACAGCCATCATAATTAACACCGGTTGTCAGACAGATTCTACACACACCCAAAGTACACGGGGCTACATGACCGCGTTGTCGCAGCCCATAAATCAACCAACCAAATCTCAATTCTTTCATGATTACAGCATCACCATGAAACTTTCCTTATCTATTGGGGAAGGTGGTGTAAAATAACGCAGTGGGTATTACAATAATTGATAGACCTAATATTTAATGGTTGTGACCACTCTAACAGTCCGTGGATAAGCAGTTGGCAATACGCAACTGTGTTTTCGTGCTGTTTCGCTGAGCTGGATGCACACATTCAAGGAAAAGATGTTTCAGCCCACATTCATGTTCATCCTTAACGGTTATAATTATAACTTTATTGATGTAGCCAATGGACATTGATTTTCTGTTCAGGACAGGTCAGGGAATGGATTTTCAAAGGAATAATTAAGACTAATTGTTTGAGTAATTGTTACTCAAATCAAAACAATCATTATCTTCGTGTATATACAGCACATTAGGGGCTGATGACCTCGTAGTTCCGCCCCTTAAAACAACAATAACTAACTAAATACAGCACATTACACCGCATGTTTCCTGACAAGGGAAATACAATGAAAGTTATTTTGGGTGACATATTACGATATCAGTGCTGGGGGGGGCTGACGATTCTGTCATATTATTCGATTGAATGCGTTTTTTCCCGATCCTGCATGTGTTTGTGGAGCGACACCCCAACCATTCAACACCTTGTGCAGCAGTGTAGTATTACGTCATACTCAGAGGATTTAAAGAAATTTCTCGTGTTGACTCCAGATGCTGTTAAGTGGACAGACAATTTAAATTTTACATCATAATTGCCAATTGTGACTCTAGGTTACACTAATAATCTCTGTTTTGCTTTTATTTTAATAATGTCCTAGCATTTTTGCTGGTATGTATTCTGAATATTGTTGTGTTTTACAATGTGTTGCCATACGCTAAATAAATAAATAAATAAATAAATATTCCTTTCTCTGATTGTCTTCAGTCTTTATATGTGTTCCGGTTTATATCATAAGCAGTATGAATTGAAACACACAATCTACAGTATGGAATAAGGTTCATATTCCAATATCCCATACTATTGTTCCAGGGGTTCATATTCCAATATCCCATACCATTGTTCCAAGGTTCATGTTAGAGTATCCTATACCATTGTTCCAAGGTTCATATTAGAGTATCCTATACCATTGTTCCAAGGTTCATATTCGAGTACCCGATACCATTGTTAAAAGGTTCTTATTCAATATCCCATACCATTGTTCCAAGGTTTATATTCCAATATCCTATACCATTGTTACAAGGTACATATTCGATTATCCGACACCATTGTTAAAAGGTTCTTATTCAATATCCCATACCATTGTTCCAAGGTTCATATTCCAATATCCCATACCATTGTTCCAAGGTTTATATTCCAATATCCTATACCATTGTTACAAGGTTCATATTCCAATATCCCATACCATTGTTCCAAGGCTCATATTCCAATATCCCATACCATTGTTCCAAGGTTCATATTCCAATATCCCATACCATTGTTCCAAGGTTCATATTCCAATATCCCATACCATTGTTCCAAGGTTCATATTCCAATATACTATACCAGTGTTCCAAGGTTCATATTCCAATATCCCATACTATTGTTCCAAGGTTCATATTCCAATATCCTATACCATTGTTACAAGGTACATATTCGAGTATCCGATACCATTGTTAAAAGGTTCTTATTCAATATCCCATACCATTGTTCCAAGGTTCATATTCCAATATCCCATACCATTGTTCCAAGTTTCATATTCCAATATCCTATACCAGTGTTCCAAGGTTCATATTCCAATATCCCATTCCATTGTTCCAAGGTTCATATTCCAATATCCCATACCATTGTTCTAAGGTTCATATTCCACTATCCCATACCGTTTTTCCAAGGTTCATATTCCAATATCCCATTCCATTGTTCCAAGCTTCATATTCCAATATCCCATACCATTGTTCCAAGGTTCATATTCCAATATACCATACCATTGTTCCAAGGTTAATATTGCAATATCTCATACCATTTTCCAAGGTTCATATTCCAATATCCCATATCATTGTTCCAAGGTTCATATTCCAATATCCCATACCATTGTTCCAAGGTTCATATTCCAATATCCCATACCGTTTTTCCAAGGTTCATATTCCAATATCCCATACAATTGTTCCAAGGTTCATATTGCAATATCCCATACCGTTTTTCCAAGGTTCATATTCCAATATCCCATTCCATTGTTCCAAGGTTCATATTCCAATATCCCATACCATTGTTCCAAGGTTCATATTCCAATATCCCATACCGTTTCTCCAAGGTTCATATTCCAATATCCCATTCCATTGTTCCAAGGTTCATATTCCAATATCCCATACCTTTGTTCCAAGGTACATATTCGAGTATCCGATACCATTGTTCCAAGGTTCATATTCCAATATCCCATTCCATTGTTCCAAGGTTCATATTCCAATATCCCATACCATTGTTCCAAGGTTCATATTTCAATATCCCATACCATTGTTCCAAGGTACATATTCCTATATCCCATACCGTTTTTCCAAGGTTCATATTCCAATATCCCATTCCATTGTTCCAAGGTTCATATTCCAATATCCCATACCATTGTTCCAAGGTACATATTCGAGTATCCGATACCATTGTTAAAAGGTTCATATTCCAATTATCCCATACCATTTTTCCAAGGTTCATATTCCAATATCCCATACAATTGTTCCAATGTTAGCCTCAAAATAAATTTAAATTACTATTGCTTTACTACGATCTGTTATAACAACTATTTTGGTATACTCCAATTGGAAAATTATGCATAATTTTCATACTGTTCCTGACAGGTACTGAATTAATTTTCTTTTCAGTGGCAGTTCTTGTGTTCCTGGGACTTCTGTTAGAGCTGGCCGCGAAGAAGACGAAGCAGAGGAAGGTATAGCGCTTCTCTAGTGCTCATTTGTGGGCTATTGCCATCTCTTGATAGATGTAGTATTTGTATGTTGGCACAGGCTAGAGAAAATGCATTATTTTTGCTGGGGTTTCAGTCTCATTTGCGGCTGTGATTATACGGTAGCTACTGCTGTATAGGCGGTGTTGAGGTGGTACAGCTGATGTCTGTGGATGCTGTGAAAGGGGTCAGTTCTTCTACATTGACTCAGCGAGGAAAGCAATGACAAACTACCTCACTCCTTTGTTATTATACCTTAATATAGTGCTGACTTGGGTTTTCGGGGTTTCTAACCACATTACGTGGCGGTCATTTCTGAGCAAATGACGAGCCACCGGGATTATAACATACACGGCCGGAACTCTGCTAGATGTGTGGCTGTCTCGTAATTACCAAATGTGACACGAGAGGTCCTTAACACATCATCGTGCACATAGGAAAATGTTTCCACTGTTTTACATTTTCTAACTCTAGGGTAATTCTAGGACGGTACCCTTGGATTTCCTTAGCCAGCTTCATTCAAGTTGATTTATCTCATATCTCATTTATCTCTTATGAGTTTGGCGTTAGGGTGGGCATCCCACCGTAAGAACAATCACACAGAAATAGGCCTACATCGCTCCTCATCCCCGACTTCGTTGAAAGGGAAATAATAAGAGGGTAGATACACAGAGAGCTTCCGAGCCATTTATTAGTGTGCCACACGAAAAAAAAAAAAAACACGAAATAAAACCAGTTGTATATGCTTGCCACGGTGCGTGAGTGGTTATTGTGCCGGATTACAAACCCCAAGCTTGCAGCAGTTCGCACCTGGTCGTGGTAAGTAATCTTTGAAAGGCGACAAAAATGACGATACGCATGTCATACGTTGTTGGCATGTTAAAGAACCCATTTGAATTCAGTAGGCCGTGTTCATAATGGAAAAATTAATCTCGGTATTTTCCGCCAATACAATGTTCCTCCATCCTCTACTAGAAAGCGCTAAGTGCCAATGAGCTTTGATAATTATCTAACCTCCTTGACTTTCATAGCGTTCTGAGGAACGACAAAATCGACATGCAAGCTACACTCTGGGCGTAAAATAACAAAGCTTGCACCCGACACCCGAGGCCATACTGTGCCCGTTTAGACCGGAGTCCGCACGACCACATATGCATTTTACCAATAATCAGTCAGCACGAGAGTCAAAATATCCCGGAGCGCCAGATGGGTTAAAGCAAATCGCAAAAACGACATCAAATTTAAAAAATGCTTTACTGATTTTTGGCTCAATGCAACAATAAGGATAGAAGGAGATTTAATTGGGTAAGACACATCTGGTAAAATTATCTCAGTTTATTTTAAAGTTAAAATCTGACTGCAAGAATGCTCAAAGCAGCATCATCCACGTGTGGCGATCCACACTCTTATTTACACACAATATACAGAAATCTTCCAAACACATTTGACAATCTTTTTGGAAACACAAGTCCGATTAATAGTCCTGTGGACTGTGTTCCAAAATTATTAATATGTAATTCCAGTTCAAAGTTAATTGTCCATACTGGAAATAACGTAGATCACTGCTTGACTATTTACATGTTATTAACACTCGTAGAATAAATGTTTATAGAATTTCTTAGACTTTCATTTGTTTTCCAGTTTTCAAAAATATATCGTTGAAAATATTATCATCATCGAAGCAACACAAATTATTTATACATATTAATAACATCTGAAAAGTATTTGACCTTGAGCATAGCATCGAAGAACTGTGCGAAGCACAACAACAATTAATTGTTCTTCTGACATTAAACATTCGAGAAGTGACTCGATTATGAACTTCAAGTTCCAAACAAAATATATGATTTCTGAATCATCAACTTGATCAATAAATGGTTGAACCATTCAACTATTAGATTTTCCACTTGGGAACAATATTATAAAAATATTTATATTTATGGCCATTCTTAGTAACTTTCACAACTTGCAATTCTTCGACAGAATGCGGAAATTAGAATTGTAGTTTTATAATGAATTCATTTAGTTCATGGCACTAGGATTGAAAATATCCTTCAAATTATTCGTGGTTAAAGAATTATTTTTAATTGGCAGTGGCCCATTCTATTATTTGTGTAAGAACACAATATTACAAAAACAACGGCAAAGGTCTTCCTCTGAAGAAGAATAAACTACTATCATGACTAATCCGGGTTCTAGCAAAATCAAAGTCTAAATGGAATTCGAAAACAAGGTTGAAACAAGAACTGATGGTTTCAAAGAAATAACCTTCGGGTTATTCATACGACGAAATGTGTGGCTCCAATACTCCTACTATAAACCTGAGCCATCGAACCTGCTATTTGATTGATGCTCGAAAAAAACCTTCATTCCTGCGACTTAACATGCGCACCTGGGAATGGCATTCAACTACTCCACACACATAAATTATCTTCCCAAAATTTATACAATAAATCAAGCCTCTGCTTGTTATCAACACTGGAAGATTAATAAACTTACAAGTTTATTTTATTTTACCATTCAGTTCAACCCGTGAATTTACCATACTTATGAAAAGCTTCATTTCACTTTCGAGTGTATTTACGTCATGATTTTATATAAATACAACAATATCCTATTTGATACACATATCATTTGCTTCCCGTTTCATGCCTCTCCGTGTTATCTGAAAAATATACTTTGCTCATAGCAAATATCAACTGTTCAACCAGAACTGAAATGTTGGTTGAATGCGGGCTTGCGCTAACCACTCTCCTTCGGAAAATCTCCTGTTCCAAACTAGAAATGTTTAAACTACTTCATAGGCTCTATCTCAATACATATGATTATTAGAAAAAATAATACCCAAGAATTATTTAGAAAAATTATAAAAATTATTATTATTATTATTAGTGGATTATTATTATTATTATTATTTTTTCAAATATGTTTAATTATCATCTCATTATGTGAGAATCCACATGTTCGAACCTTCGAATATGGAAAAAATATCCATTCCTCAACAAAAATAAATTTAACTTTTACAGTTACATCGGCTGATTACCGTGATTTCCTTAAAATATGAAAAATTCAAATAAATGCTCGAAATGCTCGGTCATCGATCCTAAACTGTTCTGAGTGCTGAAAATGCTCAGAATAACTCTAACAAGTCTTGCGTAAATCATTACAAGCTTTAAATACGACGAAAAAAATGTGTTGGTCATCTGCAGAAAAATAGTTTGTTCCAATTAGCTAAGCATAATATAATTCAAATGTGGCTTACATTTCTTGATGGTCTTGAAGTGTAGTAAACCTGGTCTATACCAGATTTATCCGTAGACATGCCCTATCGGACAAGCACGTATAATCCTTGTATCGGCCGCCATTGTAGACCCACAAATCGTCTAGTCAGACATAGTGGTAGTATCTTTCGACGTTTGAAATGACTGTGGTTTCATTTTAATATGGGCTTCTATCAAAGCCATAACAGTTTGTTGAAATAGGGTCAGATCTAAGTGATCTCTTCTTAGATATGTCAGTTGTAACATAACTCACTGTAATCCCATCAGTACAAGAAAAACATTGACAGTCTAAGCAATTAACGGCTGTTCTGAAGATCGTTCCCTGGGCATGGTTTATTAATATCACCATCTGCCATGCGCTAGACAACTTGCAGTTTCCCTTGCGTAGACTAATGAACGCCACCGTTATAGACTAGTCTTCAATGTACTGACAGATCGAAGTGGTTAACTAGTTACAAAAATGAAAACTGACTTGAAATGGATTTAAACATCCAAGTATTAAGTTACTATTGGACTGTGACAAAATACTATTTCCTAGACAAAGTCTAGCATATGTCCTATTTGGAAATATAAATATTTCCACCAATGTCTGTAGAAATCAATCACCTCAGTGATTCTCCTCACCAGAAACTTACTAAGTTCCAACTCGTTTGCGCAGCACTTCTCGTGACTATCACGATTTGAAAAGAACTTCTGCGTAGATACGGCAACCATGTGCCTTGGCTCAGCGTAGACGCAACTTGCTTGCCAAGTGCTTGTGTTGAAGTGAGCTAACCATGCCTCCTCCAGCTGGCTTTTATTCAAAACGCTCAGGGTCACGCGTCATCGCCTGATATCTGGAAATCCTCATATCTCTTGAATCCCTGGTCCGATTTACTTGATACTAATTGCATTCTCTTTCATTTGGCCGTGCCAGTAATCTGATCCCAGTCTCAAGTCTCTACTCCGTAGTTAACTATTTAATCAATAAATAGCCTCGACCTCTGCTATTACTCGCTACGTCACTTGACATCCAACTATCGGTAAAATCCTTCGAAATGCTTCGAGAAGCAATGTAGCGCGATATTCAAATATCTGAACTTTCAAAAGCGGCTACAGCCTTTCCCTTGATATCTAGGTGTCTGAAACTTGGAATACCCATTCCTAGAGTTGGGCACAATACTATATTATTATTATAACAGTTGAATGATAATTTTTATGTTGGTCAACATAAATATATGCCTACATGAATTGGGCGGTAAACACGCTGTACGAGCAGAAAGTGAGTTCTGTTTGGTAATAAAAACAAATCGGTAACAAAAAGGTAGTATATTCGAATTCACGGTCAGTGAAATAAAACTCAGTAATTTTTCTATGTTCGTGCCGTGTCTTGTGTGGGGGTCCAGACGCAGACACCAATAGCCCGCTGATGAGCCAGCTTTGTGTCCTAGGGGAAGCCGTACACAAGACACGGCACAAACCTAGAATAATTGCTGAGTCTTAAATCAGTAACAGTTCAGGAGTGCTGAACTTTATACAAAATACATAATTTAGCCGAAATACCTTCGGTAATAATTGTGGAAGAGCTGTGGTAATAGATGTTTTCTCCTCCGCTGTCTTTAATCCACTCACCATCCACTTTTTAGATCACGACTTACATAGTAAAATTCCAATTGTGTCCGACATAATACGCGTGAATTATGGGTCAAATACAATATTGCCAACCTCCCGCATAAGGTACTTGGCCCTACTCATCAATAATCTTTATCCAGACCAATAGTTTTTACCTAGATCTGTAATTGCTTGGTAGAGGTAATATAAACACCCCTGGTTTTGTCACGCACAGTGGGAGTACACACGCATCAATAATCTTTATCCAGACCAATCGTTTTGCCAATTACTACTTTTTCACATAATTACAAGGTGTATTTTGTATCCCATATGTTGGTAACAGCATAGCGTATTTAAGAATTCTAAAATGAAACACTATCACTTATCTTCTATTGCATTAATTATCAAGAAGTTCCGTGACGAACTAAAGAGCCTACTTTTCTTAAAATTTAAGATTCATGCCAATGATTAATGACGAAATTAAGTTAGTAATATCGAAATGTCTAATTAGTTCGAAATACTGTATACCTAGCATAATGTAGCTTAATAAAGCACTACAGTTGGCAGCCCTGGTGACTGAATATATTCTTAGTTCCATTTCTTAGGGTACAGAATACAAAATTTGGTTGAAGTCCAATGGATAGCATGGACGTTACATGCAGTTAAACATTGGATCTAACAGCGCGCGTAAAATCATGTTGGCAACAATGCCATGCATGTATTGGTCAGAAATAATCTGAAATAATATGGTCTATTGTTGTGCCAATTTTGAATGAAATCCATTGGTTAGTATAGAAGTTACATTAATTTAAAGTTGGACGTCTCAGCAGGCTTAGAATCAGGTTGGTAGCACTGACGAATATAAGTTACTCCAAATTAATATACAATGTCAGGTACTATACGTGTGCATAGTTTAAAACTGTCGGCTTGAGGGTATTTGGATTAAAACAAATTGAGAGCATTTATTAACAGTTGGCAGACCTGGTTGCTCTTAAGAATACGCTCAGTCATATCTGTTTATGTACACATAGCACATACGAAATTTGGTTGAAATCCAATTGATAGTGAAGAAGTTATATGCATTTAAAATTTGGACCTATCAGCTGGCTTATAATCATTTTGGCAACACTGCCATGTATAGCCTCCTGGAAATTAAACTGCAATATTATTATCTATACGTGTGCCAATTTTGAAATCGCTCCCAATCATACCTTCCAAGATATCAAACATGGAGCTCAAATTTCAAATTCGATTTTTCAGCAGTTGGTAGCACTGACATCATTTTCAAATATGGCAGTGAGATATTCAGGTATAGGTCTTTACTCCTACCAAATTTTGTTTCGTTTACTGAAGCCGTTTAGGAGTTGATAGGGGGGGGGGGGGACGGGACACACACAGCCAGACAGACAGAAGGACAGACAGGCAGACACATTTGCTCGATCTCATAAGACTACTTTTTCCTCATTTTTGCAAAATGTGAAAAGTAGGCTAAAAATGCGGTTATCACCTCACACTATCAGTACGACATGCTATAGTTCTGAAAAACACACATTCATTCGCTATCCCTTTCCATCTCATGACAATTTTACATATAGTTTTCATGTGCTTCAGACACATTTTTCTGTAATGTTTGCATCAATACATCTTGGTTTTGACATCTTTCATTCTTGGGCAAACAATACATCTTGATTTAGCGCCATTTCATACCTAATACTAAATAGAAGTGCTTAGTGAGCAATATAGCGCCTGTGACCACGTGGAATTATTGCCAATGTGTATTGAACACGTCCACACTAGACCATGAAAAGACCAGGACAGCCAAGACGTGCTACATCAGGAAGCTACCTGGAGTCACAGTGCTATTCAGGGCCGGATTTACCATAAGGCAAAATAGGCACGTGCCTAGGAGCGCCAAAGTCCAAGGGGCGCCGCAGGGCGCCCATTCGGTTAGGCAACCGGCAATGATCTGGACTGGAGGCGCCCCGAAGGGAACCGCCGTCAGGCGCCCTCTTTGTTACGGCTTTAAATGTGCTAAGTTAGGATTATAGCAGTATAGGCTATATGCTAAAATAAATATTGAGAAATGAGCAGATGCATTTAGAAATAATATCGAGTCTTTGTTGCATGCCCTTCCACCTCGCTCTTCGTTATGCCGCTCGACGCCCTTTTGTCCCGACAAGTGTGAGAGGGGTGGGGAGGCGGGCGCGCGCTGTTGTTGCGGTAGCTGGGTTTGCTTGCATTGTAGTAGCATCGAAGTGCCCCGCGCCCCACCCCCCTTGCCTGTCTTGTGTACGAGTTTGAGCTTGCGTTGTTTTGTTTTGTTGTGATCTGCAAGTAAATGTTTTAAACTATGGGCAGCAAATAGTTGTCTGGTTACCAAAACCGTGTCCGCAAAGCTGAAGACGATAAGAAAGCCGACGTTACACTATCGAAATGTCGGCAAATAAATGAGATGTTTAGTGCGCGTGTGAATCCTACATCTCCAACGACAAATTCGGATAACAAGAACAATTCTTGCTCTGCGGTTCACGACATTGACTGCGATGGAGTTCACCAACTTGGGGTAAGCTACCGTACACGAATTACTTTACGCAAAGTAGGCCTTTCCCAATAGGCGATTCCTTGATACACTGTTGCACAAAGTGACATACGTAAAAACTCAGACTGGCCTCGAAACCGTACAGTGCTTGCAGAGTATATTAAAAGTTGTTCTTTTTAAATTTACTATGTTTGAAGTGCTCTAATTAATACGGGATTTTCCTTTTCAGCTCCAACAAGCCAAAATTGATGAAAAAGAGAATGTAAATTCTAGGCCTACATTTAATTCAAATGACACCTTAGGGGGAGAAAGCAACAAAAATTTAAATTTGCCTCGGCGGACAAACAAAATGTTACGGCCAATGGTGAACCAAAAGAAAGGTTTCTAGGTTTTATGGCGAGCATCGGGCACAAGTCAGAGCAGCTTTTTGATGCAGCAAAGGCTAAGTTGGAAGATCTGGATATGAAAGTGGAGGATATTCGAGGCCAATCCTACGATAACGCAAGTAATATGTCCGGCGAATATTCTGGGTTGCAAGCTCGAATAGCGGCCTTGAATCCCTTAGCTCTCTATGCACCATCCTCACCCCATTCACTAAATTTGGCTGGAACTCATGCCGCTGAATCTTGTTCAGAATCTGTAAGGTATTTCTTTAATAGCTCATGAACTGTACAACTTTTTTACTGCTTCGACCTACCGTTGGAAAATTTCAAAGAACTTTATCGCACGCGTACTAAAAAGCCCGTCAGTGACTCGGTGGTCGGCACGATATGACGCTTGTCAAGCTCTGAGGGAAGGCTGGAGTGGCGTCGTGGCAGTTCTTGAGATTATACACGAAGACAGAAATCAAAAGGCAAATACTCGATGTGAAGCCAAAGGCATCTTAAGCAATATCCTACAATTATAAACTGCTTTCCTAGTTGTTTTTTGGAGTACCATTCTAAAAAGATGTAATACTCTTAGCCAGAAGCTCCAAAACGTTAGCACTAATTTGAGAACTGTGGTAGAATGTTACGCTTCGTTAGCGGAATTTGTGCAAAGTTTAAGAGATAATTTCGATGTCTATGAGAAAGAAGCCAAAGAATTAAGCGGTATTGCTCAATATTCCTACGACCTAAAGAGAAGACCGGAACGAAAGACTAGGAATGATGAGACAAAGCAAGGAGAATATGTACCGTCAGAGGGCTCAGAAAATTTTCGCGTCAATGTATTTTATGTAATCCTGGATGTACTAAGTGCTGAGCTTAAGAGGCGAAGTGAGGCTTACAAGTCCTCCATAAGAGATTTTATTTTCTAGAAAACCTGTTAGATCTAGATGGACCAATGATAAAAAAAATCGCTGACGATCTCTCAGAAATGTACGTGGATGACTTTGAAAGTGCACTGGCTGACGAGTGCTTGCATTTAAAGGAACATTTAAAAATTGCAGATTTTAAAGGTAAGTCAGCCTCTGAGCTCAGCCCTTTCCTTCATGAAAAAGATTTACACGATATGTACCCAAACGTAAACATTGCTTTACGGATACTTCTCACCATTCCAGTGACCAATTGTTCTGGAGAAAGATCATTTACGGTACTGAATCGCGTCAAGAACTATTTGCGGTCTGTCACTAAAGAAGAAAGGTTAAACTCTATTGCACTCCTAGCTATTGAAAAAGATATGACGATAAACTTGAACTGCGGTGCCATAACTAATGAATTCGCCGAAAAGAAGGCAAGAAGGAAACTTTTGAAGTAGTTCTCGTTGTGCTTGAGGCAGGCCCCGTTATGTCTTCATTCATGTTTTTAATCTGCACTTTAATTTCTCTAAAAGATATTGCAGGAAGATATGCAGTTGGCCTTATTTGTATTTTAGAGGCACATTATTCAACTTAAAATGTCGTTCGTACCACTGCTCTTCATGCGTTTTAAAATTAGTGTGTGTTCTACTATTTTTTAAAAATATATTTCGTGATACCACAGTTCATTCCGTCACAGCAGTAAATTATGTTTTTATTTTTGAAGCTACTCTTCATTTTTGTTGTATGAATTAAGGCTAGACATTATTTTTGGAAAGGGTATTCATAAAGTGTTTTGGTTGCATAAAAGTTAAACTGTTTCATGTAGTTTTGCTGTTTTTTTTATTGAATTGACTATGTTTTCCCTGCGTAAAAGTTCAAGCATAAAATTATGCTGTCAGCCATATATCTGTTTATTGCTTTTTTCCGAACTCCTTACCTCATACAAGTGGCTATCCCTTATCATAAAAATCGCAGAGGGGGGGGGGGGGTTGCTCAAGTGAGGAGGGGCGCTCAATGGAGAGGTGCCTATAGCGTAACTTAGGGTAAATCCGGCCCTGGTGCTATTGCCTACCTTTGAACGATAACACATAAACGTTAGTAGGCGAGGGGGTATGTGAAACCCCACGTGGGCACTGCAGGGTTAAAGCTCCTGACAAACATGGCAAATGTGGTTGAATGAGCGAGAAACAAAAACACATATTTAGATCGTAGGCTTTCGCGGCCGGTGTCTAGTCTAAGGATAGCGTAAATGAAGGGAAGAAACTAGTTTGGAACATGCTCCTAGCTAATGGTTACAGAAATTGCCAGATAAATAAGGCCACACGGAATGTAGAACAAAGCAGAAGAACTGACGAAAAGAACGAAGATAGGCTCTACCATAAAGCCTTTCTGCCATATGTACAGGGGTTGACAGATCGAATCGCCAGGTTGCTAAGGAATGACAATGTGACAATGGTGATGCATCCAATAAAGAAGCTGACGCAAGTGGTGCGTAAATCGACCGAGATAGAGCAGCAAAACCAGGACGAAGGAGTTTAAAAAGTGCCTTGTTCCTGTGGACAGGTTTACATAGGGCAAACAAAAAGACGCGTTTCCATTAGAACTTCAGAGCACATTCAAGACACGAAACAGATAAACTACAGATCTGCAATAGCTGAACATGATGACGTCACGAGACACGCCATCGAATTTGATAAGGCCGAAACTGTTGCTAAAATTCCTGGATATCAAAACAGGTTAATTAGAGAAGCAATAGAGGTCGTGAAGTATCCCAATAATTTCAATCGCGGAGATGGTTCCAGACTTAGCAACACTTGGAAAGTTCTCCTAGCGCGCGACTGGAAGGAGCGCGGACCAATCAGGGAGCAGTGTGAAGTCAACACAGGGCAAGCAGGCACGTCTGGCTGGCAATAACCGTCAGTTTGAGTACGGACACCTACTCGTACCTACCCATGATTAAGGCTGCTGCAATGACAGCCGAAACGTCGGGATACAATCATCGATACACGACGCGGCACTATCCTGTAAGCCTAGATGATAAAAACACATATTTACGTAATTTAGCTCTTATTTTCAATGCAGTAGTGTTAATGGACAGTAATTTCAATTGGTAATGACTCCCAGATTATGAAATAAGATATGAAAATCATGAAAATGACATATACAGTATTATCCAAATGCAAAGCGTAGAATCCAGGTTGATCACTCCTCAACAATATTACTTATAAAACATACAAACTATTTATTGCCAAACTTACTACGAATTGTAAAATATCTTCTCACTTAGCTCCCACTTGTCATAGCGTGACACAAGTGTTTGAGAGCCTTCTGTCGCCTGTGTTGTCAACGATTTCATGGACAAGTGATCTTAAAATTTGCGGAACGTTCGTAGAACAGTTTTCCTTGACGAGTTCAACTGCACGAACCAAGTCTGTCTGCGTGGCGCAGCGGTAATGTTCTCGGTTGCTGTTCCCAAGGTTACGGGATCTATTCCTGGCACAGCCATTTGGCATTTGAGGAGGCGCAAATGCAAGGGAGCTGTATCTGTAGTTTTACTGGCACGCTAAAGATCCCCTTCGGGGCAATATTCCGGCACCCCGGCGTGTCTAAAAGCCTCAGTAGTTAAAAGGGACGTGAACCAAATCTTCAGTGCAAACAGTGACCAAGTTAACTGCTCTCATCAGGACCATGCAAGACTCAACCAGATAAGTAACCTGTACAATACAATCTTAATTGACCATTTACAACAACCACATATTCACTCCAAACAGGCAAATTCCGGAGGTCAATCACCACTTCCAGTATCTCACCAAAACATCACATAGACCACAACTAACAAATATTGACGAGTTGCATCACCTTAACTAATACTGCAACTAAATCTATACATACAGGGTGTACCGGTATTTGATATAATGGAAGTCCTTTACTCTGGTGATAGAAGAGACTATTCTAAGCTTCCCAGGTAAAAAAAATTGTCACCTATCTTTAAATTAAAAATTAATCATTAAAAAGTCAATGTTTTTAGTTTTTCAGAAACTCTTCAAACAGAAGGTGAGACAAGCAGTCTGGAGGAAACGGGGCGGGGTGAGGTGGGACAATGAGCGGAGGGGAAGTTGTTACATAATCGGAGCATTGACCTTACCGGTTGAGGGGAGGTATCAGCAGTTATGAGGATAGCGAGCAATACCCGTCTCGTAAGAAAATTTGTATTGCTGCTGCTGTTGTTGTTGTTGTTATTGAAATTGCACGCAATGGCTTGGGACATTAGGATCGGTAGTACTGTATAGCCTACTTTGTAAGTGTAAGTATAAAATATTTTTGATAATCAGCCCTGGTGTGTCATTGGCGTCTGGCATGTTAATGAAATACAGTGTGACAAAATTCCGACATCCCGTATTCTGTTCAGGACTAGCATTTAAGACGGAAGGAAAATACTTGATGTATTGTTTGAGAGCCTTGGCGATTTTGGTCATTTAGCACCATGTGGTTGGGTGTAGGTAGAATTTGTCTGATAACCTGTGTTTTTGTGGTTTTCTTAGTAATGTGGGTCTTTGTAATTCAGGTGAGGAATGGGAAGAAGGCGGCCGTGGCCTTAAGTTAGGAACCATACCAGCCTTTGCCTGGGGTAGAAGTGGGAAACCATGGAAAACTACTTCCAATATTTAATGCTAGTGTGGTACTGTACCCGTAAATTCGGGAAGATGCATGTTGGGAATCCATAGCACAAGCTGGATTGTTTTATTTCTAAATGAGCTCCGGTTAAAATCCATCAGAAATTGCTCCAACAAGGTCTTCGGGAATCTGCACAGCATTGATCAATGGTATCGTGAATATACAACAAAATACACTGGCTCAGAAGCACCTACCTTAAATTATCTCGGGGTCTCTGTAGGACTTAGCGCCAACCTAAAAACGGCTTAACGATACCACTATTTCCATTATATTTAAAATAAATCACTCGAAGACAACAACGAAAAATGAACTGAGTAAATTTATTATAACAATGGTAAACTAAGACTAATATAAACAATAAATAACAACAATTAATAAATTAATTACACACATTCATACGCACTCCTCTCTTACAAAAAATACGCTATTGAATTTACTGTGCTGTCAGTTAAATAGCAACAAATTTTGACTGGCCTGAGCCTACTAGAAGTATTTAAAACGTTTAAGACAAAAATCTGCATGCCAACATTCTTGAAGAGCTATAAAAAACCAGCACGCTTCTCGTAACCCACCTGGCTACGCACTCATTCATTCAGAAAATGACACACATTCTCGATTAGCCGAGCGGCTGCTTGCTTAAGAGGGCAGTGGACTGGCAACATCTGTCCTCATTATGTAATAGACTGGCCTTGAAATATCTAGCGGGAATACACATCCCCACATTTACTGTGGCCGCGCTGTGTAGCGAACAGTCGCCGTGTTTAAAATTTACATTCTCATTATATAAAACTCTTCATATCTCAAGCATTTTTCAAACAAACACTTTGTTTGAAAAGTGCTTGAGTACTTCCAGATTTTAACGCTAGCATCCATGCATTCTCCTGTATGGTCCATGACACATAGGGTTGTTCAGTCATACTTAACAACATTAAAAGCACTCGTTCTAAAAACATTCATTCAGAAATACACTATAAATAAACAAATAAATATTATAAAAAATATTTCCCTAACTAAATAATTGCGAAATATTTACAAAAACTGAATCGTTATATTTAACGTTATAAAGTAGAGTCGTAGCTCTCTTTCAACAATAATACTACTCTTTCTTCCATATACAATGTGATCTTCACATATACTTCCTTGGAAATTTATCAATGTTCTGATATACTGCACACACTTTGTCGTAATAGACAATATCAGTCAAATGCGTTCAACCACCAAAGGTCAATTGCACTCAACTCCGTGTTAATAAAAGTTAATAAAGGTATTAGTGAACATAAAGTAGACAATTGTTTCTCTAATTATTTTCCGCTTATCCACGCTCTTGTAATTCCTGCTAAAGTCGTAAATCTAACAAGTATAGGAGTTCTCAACACAATGACTCCTTCTATTAATGCCTTGTTCTTTCCAAAAGAACTATAATTCAATAACTTCCCTCCAATGCGGTAAAACCTTCGCAAGGGTACACACATCTCTCCACAATCTCATATATCCACAGTATCTGGTATTAAAATCACATCCACTATATTGGGCAATTCTTAACGCAGTCATTGTTACCAACATCTCTTCTGTAGGAATTGCATTTAAATTACAGGCATTATCTTCAGCATTGTATCAGTCAATCTCTGGCATATTGAACTCTTCCTTCAGTTCTTAAAAGAAACTTCCTTTAATAAAGAACGACCTTAGACAAGTCATCTATGACCTCCATAAGTTTACTTCACAAAAGATACTTAAATGTCCACCGTTTTGTTACATATACAATTAATAAAAATACTGTTCCGTCCACCTCTATGAGCTAGCTTTAAATTACACGCTTATGCAATGTCAGGTTCACAATACGACGCGACACCACATTTAGTGTATAAATAACCACATATGTTATTTGTCGTGTCCGTTAGACTTCAATTTTGACTAGGGTAAACCAGCTTCGAATCCCTGTCGTAAGATAAAATTATCTTCTATAAAGTTTTATTTCCTAATACAATTAAATGATTAAAGCTCTTAGCTTTCACAAATAAAGTAAGGATTTTCAATTCCACAATGTGTCTCCATTCGATACACCGAATGTCTATGGTATATGACTTCTATCATATCCTGACAAATATTTCTTGTCAGAGCGACGTAAAGTTCACAGTAGTTATGAAGATATAACAATATCATTCGTGGTTTCTTCTGTTCTTGATGATTTCTTTAGAATGAGGCGCCCAAATTAAATTACTTAAAAATTTAATTGGCATCTGTGACTAAATGTCTATAGCCTTAACTCAAAATAAAATTCAAAACGTCGAAAGTTAAAATGACTGGTCTTAAATAAGGAATACTGATTCCTTAAACAAATAAATATGTCAGTTCAGAAACTGATCCGTAGAATAAATGTAAAAATGTTGAAAGACGATCATCTCAAATGATCTTTCAGAATAAAATCTTGTTACACATATGAAGAATAAATATATGTCGAAACATGGAATACATAATATATGGAGTAAAACGTTTGCTCAGAATGTCACTAAATAGCTCTCAATATAAAAGTAAATAACACTGCTATCTTATCAGACGATATCTAGAAGATCAATTTAAGTCATCATCTTCCTAGCATTAATCCCACTTTTTTCAGGGTCTGCTTTTCTGCACTTTTTCTTCCATACTGCTCGATCTTGAGCGTCTCTAGTTGTGGCATTCACTAGTTGCATGTCCTTCCGCATAGTATCCAGCCAGCGCTTTCTCGATCGCCCTCGTGGTCGTCGGCCTTCTGGACTGATGTCAAGTGCAGTTCTCGCGACTGAAGAGTGATTGCTACGCCGTACATGGCCATACCAACGCAGACGGCTCTCCCGCATTTTTTCATGGATTGGAGCCACATCAAATGTAGCTCGAACATTGTCATTCCTGATGCGGTCCAGTCTAGTAAGTCCCTGTGTCCAGCGAATCATCTTCATCTCCATGACATGTAGTTGTTGTTCATGTCTCTTCGTTACTGGCCAGCATTCAGTACCGTACAGTGCTACTGGTCGAACGATGGTTCTGTAAATTTCCGACTTCAGATATAGTGGCACATTCCGGTCAAAAAAGACTCCAGTAACTTGGCGCCATTTCAGCCATGCAGCGTTGACTCTGTTTCGGACATCTGGGAGTGTTCGGCCATCTGAACAGATTAGCGTACCCAAGTATTTGAATGAAGATGATTTTCGGGGTTCAGTGCCATCAATGTGAATAGATCCTTCACTTGTTACTCCACACTCCATATACTCTGTCTTCCCAATATTAAGTCGTAGGCCATGGGTGTCTAGTGCAGTTTTCCAACATTGAACATGTTGTTCCAATTCTCGGCGAGACTTGCAGGCTACAATGATATCGTCAGCATAGAGCAAGGTCCAGGGATGTGGTTGCAGTAGTTCGGCTGCGATGGTGTCAAGACAGATGATGAACAGGAGCGGGGACAAAGCTGACCCCTGATGAACACCAACTCTGATGGGAAAAGTTGTGGAGTTTCCTGAAGCACATCGGACATAGCTGGTGACATTCCGATAAAGAAGCTGAACCCATTGAACATATGCTTCTGGTACCCCATGCTTTCGTAGTGCATACCATATTAGATCACGAGGTACCCTGTCAAAGGCCTTTTCAAGATCCAAGAAGGCTATATGGAGTGGTTTCCGCTTTTCTAGGTGCATTTCCATCAAAAGACGAGCGGCGTGAATAGCATCGATTGTCCCTGTACCTTTCATAAAACCACACTGGTTTGAGGCAATCCTGATTATGTCACGAAGGCGTGTATCCACGATACGCTCAAATATCTTCATAGTGTGGCAAAGCAGGCGAATCAGTCGATAATTTGAGCAGTTGTGCACATCTCCTTTACCTTTCCATATTGGTATTGTTACACTGCTGAGCCAAGTAAGAGGAGCTTCGTTTTCATTGATGATCTTGTTGAAGAGATCTGCTAGAAACTGAGCTGCTTGTGATCCAAGCATCTTCCACACCTCCGATGGGAGATCATCCGGTCCAGTTGCCTTTCCATTTTTCATTTTCTTCATAGCGGTCTCCACTTCGGCAACCGTGATGGCTAGTACTGGACCAAGTACAGGATCCGCAGCTGGTAGTGGCGGATGCGAAAATTCTTCGTTGCTAATATTTTCGAAGTGCTGTTTCCATCGGTTAAGGATCTCATTAGGTTTCCGTAGAGGTTGTTGATTTTCATTCTTAATGATCATAACATGTCCAACATCTTGAGTGGAACGATGGCGATTCTTCGCTAGTCTGTAGATATTATTTGCTCCTTCTGCTGTGTTGAGCTCTTCGTACATGCTCTTGTAATGGTCTGCTTTAGCCTTTGCCACTTCCTGTTTTGCCACCGACTTCAATCTTCTATATTGCTGACGATCAAGATCCAGTCCCGATTGGAGCCAGATCTTATACGCTAACTTCTTCATCCTGATGGCATCTTGGACATGAGAATTCCACCACCATATCTCTTTATTGATAAAACTGCGTCCAGGTTTTGATTTACCCATGATGTCAGTAGCACAAGTCGTAATATGTGTGGAGGCCTTTGCCCAGATTTCATCAACGTGTTGACCTTTTTCTGGCATAGATAAAGAACCTATAGATGTTTTCAGCTGGATGTGATGTTGTTTTAATTTCCACCATTTAATTCGTTCCCATGTAGATTTAAGACTTTTCTTGCCGAGATCATGGCGAATCCTAAAATTGAGGAGAAGCAGATGATGTTGGGGTGCAATAATGTCTGATGGTATGACTTTTACATCAGTGACAAACTTCAGATCACTCCTTCGTACCAGCCAATAATCAATCTGCGTATTTCTTCCACCACTACTGTAGGTAATGAGGTGCGATGGTCGCCTTTTGTAAAAGGTGTTAGTCACAGCTACGTCTAAGGCCTCAGCAAATTCCAGGATTCTGTTTCCATCCTCATTTTGCTCTCCAAAGCCTTGTCCACCATGTACTCTCTCGAAACCATTTCTATTCCCTCCAACGTGGCCATTTAAGTCACCACCAATGAACAGGAGTTCTTCTTCAACAAACTGTAGGTAAGTTTCGAGGTTGTTCCAAAATTCATCCTTCTCATCATCCGTGCACCCAGTTTGTGGCGCATAACATGAAACCACACGTAAGGTTTTCGTACCAGTGTCGATCTTAATAGACATCAATCGGTCAGAAAGACGGTTTACTTCAGAGACATGATCTCTGAACTTTGTACTCACAGCTATAGCTACGCCATTCCTGCCTGATATCTTTCCGTGGTAGAATAACTTGTATCCTTCACCAATATCCTTGGATTTTGAGCCAGGCCATTTGGTTTCCTGGATGCAGGCAATATCTACTTGTCGGTTCTTCGAGGTATCTGCAAGTTCTCGGCTTCGACTCGTAAGAGTACCAATGTTAATGGTTGCCATTCTGATTTGTTGGACTCGCTTCTTTAGCCCATCCCGTCCTTGAGTGGGGAGCCCTTGCACATTTCTCACACCATTCGGGCGATGATGATGCGCGTCGCCTACAGCGGGGAACGCCCCAGCAGTTTCATCCATAATATTTATTCTAGCCAGTGCATTGAGATACAACAGAATTTGTTTTACCGACCGGCTTGTTGTTAAGCCTGCCATCGAACCCTCCTCCTTTCTCATCCCGGACTTGGGACCGGGCAATGGTGGAGCATCTTGACAAATCTTCTTAGGTGGGATCTTCTTTCTCCGTCATATATATAGTTCAGTGTCATCGTAGAATAATTATCGTAGAAATATTCATATAGATGGTGTATGAAATATTTCTATAGATCGTAGTTGTTATATAATGTTCGTGTAATGACGTGAATGCACAAGATGTTAGAGTACATAACGTCTACATTCTGAAGTATTCTGGTTAACGAAGCTCCATATTGCATCTAAATCTCTGCTTCAAATATGTCCCTCGCGCATAATGTTCTTATCCCATCATCGTAACATCGTGATAAATAACGAACAACAAGCCCTGATGAATATTAGCAGTCATATTGAAAATGTTTATATACTGCTCCAATGTGTAAGTAAAGACACTTGGTTTGTGTTCACTGCTGTCTCGTTTCAACTAAAATGCTATTAGCTTCTGCATCCGACACTTTTCTAAGTCACTTTTAAAAAGTTTATAACAGCGAAACTATACAATTTGTGACGCTTAGATTTCGGTAAATACTCGAATGCAGTTTGCACGGTCTGCTTATAAAATTTGCCGAAGTCTATTCTCAAATGCTACTGAGTAAATTCAATATCAAAAATTTGCAAACTTCGCCTAGTTTCAGAGCTCGGGATCACCTATATATTTCCCGGCGATCTCGCTGTCTCCACGAGTGTTCTCACTACCGTACTCGGATAACCTTCGGGATCTCGGTTAACCCGTTAAACACATCTACACTCTTCGAAGTCTGTAGGATAAAGAACCTCGATGCCTGGGTCTCTCTCTCCAAGTCGTAATTTTGGCGGCCATTTCTGACTCCCTCCATATATTTAGCGCGCACTTGAACAATGCTTATTACTGCGTAGTTAGACCTTTCAGCTCCTTTTAAAGTCTCTGTAATATTGTCCTTTACTATTATTCTCATTACCAATGAATAAAATATCCTTCTTGGGGCCTAAATGCGTAAAATCTCCATATAATATAGTTGAAGGTATTCCCGTCTTCAATAAGAGCTCTCCTCATTAGCTGGAGGCTTATGTCCAATGACATAAATTACAACAATAATTATAATATCCCTTAGCAAATTCACTGTTGCTAGGTCAATTTCAACCTTCTAGAAACTTCTGTTGCGCAACATATCACGTGATCGGTATCTCCCTGCCTTGCTCCTCGCTAACACGACTCGTTTGCGTCAAGTTCCAGCATTTATATTGCTACTAGCAGAAGTACCCATTCTTCGAACGGTCTTCGGTATTAATAACCAGACGCTATCAATTGAGCTACTGTTGCAATGGTTAGGGGCTTGGAACCTGTTTGTTGACAAAGAAAAATGATTAGTAAAAATGTGCTCTCAAACTAAATTTATGTAACGTGTTCTTCCTGACGTGAAAATAAAATTGAAAACCTCGTAGACGAATCGCAATACACGTCACATACAAACTGACCCTAACCGTTGTGTCAAGTACCCAGCCACAGGAAGGCCCCATTTATAAATAAAGGCTTGTGGTGCATGAAAATTTAGGAGTTTTAGCCTCCAATGGCCCAAATTCCTAAAATCAGCAAAAAATAGTCTACTATTTCAAATCAGGAGTTTTAGAAAATAATGTTGTTGTTTGGAGATATAATAGACCTTCTGTACGACATATCGCACGTGTAAGTCGTGTGAAAAAAATCTAGGGTACTCCTTGAACCCCTTAGCATTGATGAATTTTAGAGTTTTAGTTGGTTCCGTGATAACATTTCACAGAAATGTAATAAATGGAGTGGCGTTACTTCTTCCAAAAATAGATGGAAAGTTGGATGTCACCTCTTGAGATACTGTTGTCATGGTCACTGGCTTGCATTCCTTCATTAGTTTAATAAATGAAATTAGTTTTCTGGGAATATCTAAGAAACTGTTAGTTTTAGAGCCTTAATATATAGATTTCGGGGACCCTTTACGGCTCTTTAGAGGCCCCGAGTTTTGTTTCTGACACCAAGGGGTTGAAAATGAGCTCTGTCTCGTCGTTGTACGCCATAATAATGATAATAATTAAAATAATAATAATAATAATAATAATAATAATAATAATATAAAGCTGAAGAGTTTGTGTGTTTATGTGTTTAAACGCGCTAATCTCTGGAACTACCAGTCCGATTCGAAAAATTATTTTTTTATATGATAGCCTGATTCAAGAGGAATAGTTTAGGCTATGTAGCATTAGGCTACATCTCTCAGGTGACCTTCAAGATTGATTTTTGTTCAGAAAGTCGGTAGAACAAGTGCTCCCGAACAGCTCTATCCGCATGCGCTGGCGTTATGGTTAGTGATACGTACACCGTTTCACCTATCTGAACCAAAATTTGTATACTTACACTTTGGAACCCTGCGAGTAACACGGTCTGCTTGAAATTTCGACAGAACACTCCATTCCCTGCATTTAGGCCCTTTGACACAAATCTACACAGTTTCACCGATCTGAACCAAAATTTGTATACTCACCCTTTGGAACCCTGCGAGTAACACTGCCTACATGAAATTTACGACAGACCAGTCCATTCCCTGCATTTAGGCCCTTTGGCACAAATCTACACCCTTTCACCAATCTGAACCAAAAGTTGTATACTTACCCTTTGGAACCCTACGAGTAACACTGTTGACATGAAATTTCGGACAGACCACTCCATTCCCTGCATTTAGGCCCTTTGACACACATCTATACCGTTTCACCGATCTGAACGGCAATTTGTATACTTACCCTTTGGAACCCTGCGAGTAACACTGACTGCATGAAATTTTGGACAGACCCCTCCATTCCCTGCATTTAGGCCCTTTGGCACACATCTATACCGTTTCACCGATCTGAACGGCAATTTGTATACTTACCCTTTGGAACCCTGCGAGTAACACTGACTACATGCAATTTTGGACAGACCCCTTCATTCCCTGCATTTAGGCCCTTCATCACAAATCCACACCGTTTCTCTTAATTGCACCAAATTTTACATACACTTTGAAACCCTGCTGGTAACACTGTTCACTTGATATTTTGGACAACGCTCCCCATTCCCTACATTTAGAATAACAGACAAAATTAACTTGAAAACCACGTATTAAGGCCCTAGAACCATTCATGTCCGTAGTAGTGTAACTGTAAGATTATTTTAATAAGTCTATTGTTGACGGGCAGTTCGGTTTGCATCACGTCACCCCTACCAGTGTTCTGGTGCAGAATTGCGAAAATAGTTGCATCTTGCGCTGTTTATAAATTGCAGTCACGGGGGGTAATTAGTGCGAAAAGAATTTTTAGGCCCCTTTAAACAGTTATCATCATGAAAATATTATGCCTCTGTATAAGTGCAATGGTGTTGGTGCAGTACATTGAGGTTATCAGCTGCAATAAGCGTTGGTGCTTTCAAATTTACCTTCATTTATTCTGAAACTTATCGTTAAGCGCTTTGCGGCGATAAATGATACTATTGCTACCTCAGTAGCTCGGGACAGCCGAAGTTTGCCAAAGAGTTCTGATTATTTTCCTACGGCGCTATGCGACAAAAGACGACACTATTGGTCTCTACATTTCTAACAGCCAATGAGATATAGGCCCTAGGCAGTGTCTATTGTTTCACTTACTGTTCTTTTTTTTGTGTAAATTTGTTTGTAAATTACATGTGTCAGTGCTGTAGTTAGTAAATAGCTGTTTCCCTATTCATAATTATCATTACGGGAAATTGACCTGAATGTTACGTCCATTATACTGTACTACTTATCACCCCCACTACAACCACCACCACCACCACCACCACCACCACCGCCACCACAAAAAGATATATTTTTAAAATATTGTTTTCTGTTAGTTTAAGTATCATGTGTCTGTTCTGTAGTAGTATTCATTATCATCCATAAAACAAATAAATCCACCGGGCGAAGCCAGGCACTTCTGCTAGTAATAATAATATAACAATATAGGGATAGGAATATAATATACCTTCCGTACCATACCCGCACGTTTAAATCGCGTTAAAAATTCTAGCGTACCCCTTGACCCGTCAAGCGCATTGTCTGTATTGATGAATATATCAGTTTAATTTGCATCCGTTATAACCTTACTGTATAGCCGTTTGCAAACCATCACAGTAATGTAATAAATGGAATTGCATTGCGTCTTACAGAAATAGATGGACCTCCGAGATTCAGTTGCCATGGTTACCGGCATGCATTCTTTCATTAATTTATTAAGTGAAATTAGTTTTCAGGGAATATCTCAAAAACTGTTGATTTTAGGACCTTAAAATGTGGTTTTCTGGGTCCCTTAAGGGTGGGCCCCCGAGTTTCGTTTCTCAAATTGAGGGGCTGAAAATGAGCTTTGTCTGACCCTTCTACGCCAATTTCAGCATGTATTTTAAGGGGGTTGGGCCCCTTTTATGAGAGGTACGGGGAAGAGTTACATCAATGATTAGTGTCGTGCCTCTGATGGATATCTGTATCAAATTTTACATTGATCTACTCAGCCGTTCTCGAGTTATAAGGACACAAAAAATTGTCCACAGACAGACAGACAGACAAAAAATATTTTTGCGCGCATCCGTCATAAAACAGTCTGAAACGCGCAAATATCGCAAATTTCCGTGGAAATTCAGAAAAAAACAGACAAACTTTCATTTTTATATATATAGAGATGTTAAACTGTATCATGGGCTTGGAAAATATTCTCATTTAAGTCCTAAATAATTCATTTTTCGGGGGCAGTACCACATGTACATAATAATATTAATAATAATAATAATAATAATAATAATAATAATAATAATAATAATAATAATAATAATAATAATAACAATAAAGCAAATATAGCGAGTTCATCGGCCCTATCAAAAGGCAATGGCATGTAGAACGGATCGAGACCATAGGGCCTACCTATCATTGTCCCAAGTACGGGCGTGATCCCAAGTACCCTGCTCCAAGGCCTTAACGAACTGGATCCGGATACTCAACTGTACAAACTAATGCAGAAGGCAGTACTTCTCTCAACAACCCGAATCGTCTGGAAGTTCATGGGTAGCGATTTTGACTTCCAGCTTAGAAGTGGATGTTTCAGTAACGATACTTTGGTTCCCTGAGGCCCGTATAGTTATGTTATGATGTACCAGCAATGTGTTATATGTACTGTATAAAATAATAGTAATAATTAAATGATAGCGAGGCTGTGTAGCTCAGATAATAGTGCTATCCTTCTCGAGGGTTCGATCTAGGCTCTGTCTTGTAATACATGAAGGTGAACAAATACGACAGCCTTTTGCCGATGGATGTAATGGCACGTACATGAAATTCTGTGAACACAACATTCCGATCTTGACATCACCGCAAAGAATAATAATAGTGTGTCTAACAACATATTATTATTATGGTTATTATTATTATTATTATTGTTATTATTATTATTATTATTATTATTATTATTATTATTATTATTATTATTAAACACATTATAAGAGATTATAATTTACTGAATGTTATTTATTTTTAAGTAGTGTTCCAATTGTTTAGGACGTTCAGTAAATAAATATGTTTGGTAACCATGATGATGGAAGAGACTTGAAAGCTGGTTGTGATGGTTGTTGTTAATTCATTTTAGGGGCTTGGGACATTTGTTTATCAGCCCCGTGTAGTTGTGTGAGTGTTGGATTTGTCTGATAAACTGTGTTTCTGTGGTGACTGTAGTAGTATGTGTAGCTGTAGTTATTAGGGTCGTGAATGAGGTTGGTGCCCCGGGACTCCAATACCATACTATCCCAGCATGTGCTTGGAAAGCGCGTGGAAGAATCCAGGGAAATCCAAACTCAGGATAGCCACTGTCGGTGCTGAGTTTGGGCCTCCAATCACCGGACTTGCTGCGATCGTAGGTGCACGATTAAATGCGCATGCCTACGCCGCGGAGGTAGGAAAGAAAGCAGCTGTGGTCTTATGAAGGGACATCCCAACTTTGGCCTCGAAGGATGCCACGGGAGGCCAACAGCTGGACCGCTGCGCCATCACGCCCCGACTTGCATATCGGCCGGTGATGGTAAGCTGTCTCAATACTAGCACCACATGTAGATGATGATAATAACAATAATAGTCTAATAATAATAATAAGAGTCAGCCTGTGTAGCTCTGGTGGTAGAGTGCTAACATTTCCGAGGGTGCGGTCTACGTTCAGGCATGTAGTAAATGAATGTGATCTAATACGATCAAGTCCATGGATTTCATGGCACATACAAGAAATCCTGCGTACCTAAAAGTCTGGCAACTCGACATACCAAACAAAAACCATAAAAGAAGTTAGTTTGGTTCCTTAGTTTAGGGGCTGCGACAACGTGGTCATGTAGCCCCGTATAAAATAAGTTAGTGTGTCTAAAAGTCTATTATTGCTATTATTAGTATAATAGTAGTAGTAGCCTACTATATATATATTTTTTACAGTTGTTGCACTCCCTTCACACAAAGATAGACCAACAGTTCCTTAAATTAATTTACTAAATCTTTAGGATTCCCATTTTCTATGCATATGCCACGAGGCTGGCAAAATCCAAAACAGATCCACCATCACTAGTCATGTAGCCATTACCCATGAAGGTGTGAATCAGCTGTTCATAGGCTCGGTTCGTGTATTTCAATGCCATTGGCAGACAAGACGAGGAGGTCATTCAACTTCAGACTCTTGTCAACATTCCTCAGCGTTGGAGGGGAGGGCGACGGGGAGAAGTCAGCTGTGGTGCTGAGGGGAACGCAGACTAAGCCCTTTTCCAAGACATTGACCGACGATTTTTGTGATTTAATTCCACCTACACTAATTAAGATACGACTACATTTCATGAAGATATTTGCTTAGAATAGTCTCTTCTCTCACCAGTGTAATGGACTTCCATCATATCAAATACACCCTGTATATACAGGGTGTATTTGATATGATGGAAGTCCTTTACACTGGTGATAGAAGATGGTATTCTAAGCAAATATCTTCATGAAATTAAGTCGGATCTTAATTAGTGTAGGTGGAATTAAATCACAAAAATCGTCGGTCAATATCTTGGAAACGGGCTTTCACTTCATTCCCCTCAGCAGCAGAGCTGACTTCTCCCCGTCTCCCTCCCCTCCTACGCTGAGGAATGTTGACCAGAGTCTGCAGTTGAGTGACCTCCTCGCCTTGTCTGCCAATGACATTGAAATACACAAACCGAGCCTATGAACAGCTGATTCACACCTTCATGGGGAGTGGCTACATGACTAGTGATGGTGGATCTGTCTTGGATTTTTCCAGCTTCATGAACTATGCATAGAAAATAGAGATCCTAAAGATTTAGTAAATTAATTTAAGGAACTGTTGGTCTATCTTTGTGTGAAGATAGTGCAACAACTGTAATACACTTATTAATAATACTAATAATAGTAATAGTAGGCTTTTAGACACACTAACTTCTTTTATGTTTCTTTTTGGTACGGTATGTCGAGTTGCCAGACTTTAATGTACGTAGGATTTCTTGTATGTGCCATGAAATCCATGGAGATGATCTTATTAGATCCCATTCATTTACTACATGACTGAACGTAGATCGCACCCTCGGGAAGGTTAGCACTCTGCCACCAGAACTACACATGCTGACTCTTATTATTATTATTATTATTAGACTATTATTATTATTATTATTATTATAACACTGTATTATAACAATGTATTTGTATTTTATTTTCATTTTCGTGTATTTTCATATGTATTTACATTGTTGATGGACCAATAAATCAATCCCCCCCCCCCCCCTCTCCAGTTAATGGCCACCCGAGGGCTGGAGATGGGATGGGACAATTCACAATATGAACATGTGGTACCATACTAGTATTAAATCTTGGAAGTAGGTTTCCATGGGTTCCCACTTCTACCCCAGGCAAATGTCGGGATTGTTCCTAACTTCAGGCCACGGCCGCCTTCTTCTCAATAATCATAACCGCTGGCAGTGCAGCCCATGAAGGGCCTAGGCCTACCAAGCGACCGCTGTCCAGCCATTTGGCCTGCAGATATTAGGGTGACGCGTGGTCAGTGCATCGGGTCCCCTCGGCCATTAATCTTGATTTTCCTGACTCGGGCACTGCCTCACTGTTAGACAGCTACTTAATTGCCCTCACGAGGCTTAGTGCACTGCGTTACAGCCCTCACGTCAGTTTCTAATATCCTTGATGGAGCCAGGAATCGAACCCAGGGCCTCCAGGTGAGAGGCAGTTGCACTGCCCCAACACCACAGGGCCGGCGCCTTCTTCCGAATCCTCACCTGAATTACAAATACCCACATTACTACAGAAACCACAAAACACAGGTTATCACACAAATTCTACCCACACCCAGCTACATGGGGCTAAATGACCAAAATCGCCAAGCCTCTCAAACAAAACATCAAGTTTTTTACTTCCGTCCTAAATGCCTAGTTCTGAACAGACTGCGGGATGTCGGAATTTTGTCACACTGCATTTCATTAAGAGAATGTTTTTAGTATTTTCAGAAACTAGTCAACAGAACGTCCGACACGGACGCCAATGATACACCAGGGCTGTATCGAAATTAGTTTATACATGAACACTTACAAAGTAGGCTACACAATACTACCGGTCCTGACGTCCCAAGCCATTGCGTGCGTTGTCAACAACAACAACAAGAACAACGGCAATGCACATTTTCTTACGAGACGGTAGAGCTCAAACAGCTGATAGCCTACCACCCCTCAAGTCAACCGGTAAGGTCAATGCTCCGATTACGTAACAACTTCCCCTTCGCGCGTCGTCACATCGGGCTCCGCCTCGTTTCCCCAGCCTGCCGCACCACTTTCTGCCTGATTAGTTTCTGAAATAACTAAAAACATTGACTTTTTAATGATTAATTATCAATTTCAAGATAGGTGACAAATTTTTTACCTAGGAAGCTTAGAATAGTCTCTTCTATCACCAGTGTAACGGACTTCCATCATATCAAATACACCCTGTATAAAACTCAATGTTGGTTTGTTTGTCTGTTATTTATACAAATCTGCACCGTCCAACGGACCCCTCCATTGCCTGCATTTAGGCCCTTTGGCACAAATCTACACCGTTCCACCGACCTGAACCAAAATTTGTATACTTACCCTTTGGAACCCAACGAGTAACACTGCTTACTTGACATTTGGACAGACCACTCCATTTCCTGCATTTAGGCCCTTTGGCACACATCTACACCGTTTCACCGATCAGAACCAAAATTTGTATACTTACCCTTTGGAACCCTGCGAGTAACACTGTCTGCATAAAATTTCGGACAGACCGCTCCATTTCCTGCATTTAGACCCTTTGTCACAATTGTACACCGTATCACCGATCTGAACCAAAATTTGTAATCTTACCCTATGGAACACTGCGAGTAACACTGTCCACATGCAATTTCAGACAGAACACTTCATTCCCTGCATTTAGGCCCTTTGGCACAAATCTATACCGTTTCACCGATCTGAACCAAAATTTGTATACTTACCCTTTGGAACCCTGCAAGTAACAATGTCTACATGACATTTTGGACAGACCATTCCGTTCTTTGCATTTAGGCCCTTTGGCACAAATCTACAGCGTTAGCCAAATTTTACATACTTACCATTTGGATCCCTGCGGGTAACACTGTCCACTTTAAATTTCAGACAGGATACTCCATTCCCTGCATTTAGGCCCTTTAGCACGAATCTACACCGTTTCACCTAATTGTACCAAGTTTTACATTCCTACCCTTTGAAACCCTGCTGGTAACACTGTCCACTTGATATTTTGGACAACCATCTCCATTCGAGATATTTAGAATAACAGACAAAATGAACTTGAAAACCACGTTTTAAGGCCCTAGAACCAGTCATGTCTGTAGTAGTGTAAGTGTAAGAATATTTTAATAAGTCTATTGTTGGCTGGTAATTCGGGCTGCATCACGTCGCCCCTACCAGTGTTCTGGTGCAGAATTGCGAAAATAGTTACATCTTGCGCTGCCTATAAATTGTAGTCACGGGGAGTAATTAGTGCAAAAGGATTTCTTAGGCCGCTTAATACAGTTGTCATCATCATGAAAATATTATCCCTCTGTATAAGTGCAATGATGTTGGTGCAGTACATTGAGGTTATCAGCTGCAATAAGCGTTGGTGATTTCAAATTTACTTTCAATTATTCCGATCCTTATCCTTGAGCGCTATGAGGCGATAAATGACGCCATTGCTACCTCAGGAGCTCGGGACAGTCGAAGTTTTCCGAAGTGCACTGATTATTTTCCTACGGCGCTATCCGACAAAATACGACACTATTGGTCTCTACTTTTCTAAGAGCCAATGAGATATAGGCCCTAGACCGTGTCTCTTACTTCACTTACTCCTCTTTCTAATCATATTTTTCAATTCGTTTGTAAATTACATGTGTCAGTGCTGTAGTTAGAAAATAGCCGTTTCCCTATTCATTATTATCATTATCATTACGGGAAAATGACCTGAATATTACGTCCATTATACTGTACTGCTTATCACCCCCACTACAACCACCACCACCACCACCACCACCACCACCACAAAAAGTTATATATTTTTTCTGTTAGTTGAAATATCATGTGCCAGTTCTGTAGTATTATTCATTATCATCCATAAAACAAATAAATCCACCGGGTGAAGCCGGAAATTACTGCTAGTAAGTGTATATTCTGTATATATATGTAGCTCTTCACGGAACTACTTGTACAGTGTTGCCTTGTAATCGGAACTGAATGTTTATCAGTCAGTCAATACGACTGTACCCAATTGTAATGGTTGGTTCCCTAATCCTTACATGAGATTGATAAATACCCTTGGATAACCAGTTTCGATCATCAAGCGATCATCATCAGATCTATTACACTTAGGCTAGTAAATCTATGTCTAAAAGTATGGGTGATAGTATTTACAATATACTGTATACACTTATTTAGTTGCAGTAGTAGTTGAACTAATGCTACTCGTCTTTATTTGTTAGTTATAGTCTATGTAAGTGTTTCCCAAACTATTCTGTGTGTGTACCAATCTGAAATATGATAATCTTTCGCTTACCATCTAATGGTTGGGAGATATAGTAACTATAACCCCCATCACCACTACGTAGCAGACCAAAAGATGCATTGTAAATTGTGTTTATTAGGGGTAGACTGTTGAAGTTTAAGTTCAAATAATAAAAATTGTGTGCGGCTTCGGTGGCGTAGTCGGTAGCATGCTGAGCTTCTATGCCCAAGATCGCGGGTTCAAACCCGGCCGAAGTCGTCGGATTTTTTAAGAGCGTTAAAATCCCTCAGTATGCTTTCCTTCGGAGGGGAAGTAAAGCTGGCGGTCCCATGTCATAGATTTATGGCATGTTAAAGAACCTTCCACTAATTGCACCTGTGAGAAGCTAAATTGGATAGGTTAAGAATGTAAACAACGCTCTTAGGTTTCTATGTTGGTTGCCAAGAGCCGACTGCAGTGGTGTCTAGTAGCTTAGTTCTGAACTTGGCCTAGTAATCGTTGACGGTGGTGCTTGGCGGCAAAAGTAGGAACTATTTGAAAAAGTCTAAGTTGCAGTACTTAAATTAAAAGACAGATAACACACACTAATACAGTCATCACAATTAACACCGGTTATCAGACAGATTCTTCACACACACCCAAAGTACACGGGGCTACATGACCGCGTTGTCGCAGCCCCTAAACTTAAGAACCAACCAAAAAAATTGTGTCCAGTTTTTATTTTATTTTATTACAATACGTATTCAATTCCAACATTCAGAAATGACACTGTACAAATAATATTAACAAAAGAACTCTTAATAATTAAACATAAAAACCAAAGTACAACTAACAACTTAAATGTGAGGATTAGAAGCCAACTTAGGAATGTCTAGTTTTAGATTGCTGAGTCTCAAACGAAGATCGTTTTCCACTGCAAGGAGCCTATTCCGGTATTTATTCTTGAGATAAACAAGTGAAGAAAATGCAGTCTCGCACAAGAACGAAGTAGTGAAAGGCACTAAAAATCTAACTGCTTTGTCAGCTGTGTCTGCCTCTCAACCCAAAAGTTTACAAGAGCCATTTTTTTTGAAAACGTTTGCCTTAGTTCTGAATCACAATTCAGTTCATAAAACTGCCCCTTATCTTTGGCCTTAAAGTCCTCCGGCAAAATATCAATGTTTTTATATTTTTATAGTTTTCGTAACATCACCGCGTACCACCAGTGGTACGCGTACCACAGTTTGGGAACCGCTGGTCTATGTGATATTTGAAGGTCAATCACCTGTTTCAGTTTGTACGTGGGCTGTTTTTTAAATAAGGGCCGTTTTCTTAAGCCCGTAGTTTGTGCGCACGCCACAACAAGCGTGCACGCTACCTCCCGGCATCCTTTGCGAACAAGCAGGCGTCAGTTGCAGCTGTGTAGCTAACCTGTATGCTGAGATGTGCATCTTTACAATGTTCAAGATTATTGATTCGCCCGCCGCGTGTGAGGTATGATCTGTGATACGTTCTTTTGTGTGCAAGAAACATGTCGGCTGCAGACATTCATCGCCAGGTTTGTGAGGGGTATGTTGGGTGATAATGCAATGACGGGAGGTAAAGTGCGAATATGGATACGCGAGTTCAAACGTGGCCGTGAAAATGTTCAGATGACTTGGTGACTGCAATTGACACGAAAATTCTCGAGGACCGAAGATTCACGATAACCACTCTATCAATGGATTTTCCTCAAGTGTCGCCGACGATGAAGAAGTGAAAACAGCCGTGAATTCTTGGTTGTCAGAGCAGGCGACAAACTTTTATGCGGAGGGACTTGAGAACTTAGTTTTAAGGTATGACAAGTGCCTAAATAAACAAGGCAACTATGTAGAAAAATAGAGGAAGGTATGTAAAACCAAAAAATAAATGAGGTTTCAAAATAAAATTTTCGGTAAAAAAAAACAGCCCTCGTATTAACAATGTACAGTGGAACTTGGATAATTCGAACCTCAAGGGACCAGTAAAAACATTATCCAAAAATTCGAATTAAGAAAGTTCTTTGAAAAGGGTAGAGAAAATATATTGTATTACGTTCACATAATGATTTACGTTCAGCAACGCAGATTAACAGACAACTGTACTTAATAATGACTATCATCAATAACCTCAAAAGTTTCCAATGAAAAATAAAACCAAAATATACTATTCACCTATTTAACGACAGTAGTAGTCCAACTATCTGGTTAAGTCTTAGAGAAATCTACTGCTTTTCAAAAAAGTTTGAGATTTTTACCTGTTTCCTACAATTAAGTCTCTCGGCCATCACAAAAGAATCTAACAAATTTAAGGAACGGAAAACAGAATCATTTACGTCATTCTACTTAAAAAAAACGCCTAATTTCCGTGATGTGATTTGTTGCTTGGGCTGCACTCGGAGCAGTTTTTTCGGGAACTGACCAAACTGTTTGGCTTCCGATCGGCTTTTTACACTAAAAACTTCGAATTATCCAAAATATAATTCGAATTAACCACGATTGTTTTGCATTGATTGTATATAAAATGCCAGGGACTAAGAGAAAAATTCGAATTAAAGAAGATTTCGAATTATAGAAGTTCGAATTAGCCACGTTCCACTGTATTTATTAATCTCATGTTTTTTTTTTTCAGGATTAAGGAACCGCCCGTTACAATTGGGTACAATCTGGTTGACCAACTGAAAAACATTAAATTTTCGACATGTAGATATAATCACAGTCATTATGCTTATTGATTATGTTGATGCTATTTTCAGGAAGTAAACTGCCCTGAGGAGGTGTCCATGATCTACGGCTTCGAGGATCACAACAGAACAGCTGTTTGGCCGGAAAGTAGCCCCTCAGTTGTTTCTAGTTCCTCAACTGGATCGTGCTCTTCATTTCCTTCAGTCTCGTCGAGGGAGGAAGTCTCGTCTGATATCATTAATTCCGAACCACCCTGTTTCAATCACGACGACTCTCTAGTGACGCGGCGATGTGTCCAATTTAGCACTTCCTCATCTCCTCAGTGGATACCACGTGACCCTCCAACGTGCCACGAGTTGACGGATCACGCGAACCCCTGTCCATCACCATTCCAGCCATTGAGAGCTACTCCAGCCTCATTATGTCTGTTAGTGACCAGCCCTCAGCCATGGGCCCCACTATGCACCATCACTGGGACTACTCTGAGTATATTAGACCCCCAGGTGCAAGTCCTTGACCTTCTTCAGGAACTAAGCACAATGAACATTACCACCATATGGCTTCCAGCAAGAAGAGACCACCCTTATGGCCCAATACTCCGGAAGCTTCCAGGGGAATTATGGGGGGATTTATACCCTCTAAAATATTTCGAAAATTTATTTTCGGAAAAATGGAAATTAACTGAGGAATGTTTAAAGTTAGAGCTGCGAAACATAACTAATTTCTCTATAATCACTGCCAACTGCTCAGAGAATCATCCTATCATGTGCCTTACGTCTCTAAATGATGGCTACAAACTTATGCAGCTCGCCTGTCCAGAAGGGTATCGAACCTCAAGATATTACCAAGATCAGAACCGATGCTTCAAAATTGTGAAATTGAAACCCAAGAATCGCGTGAATCTCTGGGACGCTCAGGAAACTTGTGGAGTTGGCAATAAGCTATTAAATGTGACCTCAACCTCTCTGAAGAGTTTAGTCAAGGGAATGGGTGTTAAAATCGGGTTGAAAGATAATGAAGTATGTTGGATGAATGCAATAACCAACACTTCTTTGGAAAGCAACGACAGTTTCATCCTGGAAAATGCAAATGCCATTAGCATAGATGGACGTTTCATGGAATTAGATCCTAGGTCTAGGTTAATTTGTGTGTTGTGTGAAGTAGATGCCCAGATACCCGTTCCTGAAATGTCCTTGCGGTACATCGTTAAAGAAAAATTACTTCAGCTGAATATATACTCGCCCTCCGGTCTCTGGAAAGAATCGCCAAATCACGATGGATTCACTTGTTTCACTGATGCTGGTCAGGGTTTCGTTAGCAAAGTGAAGGTCAAGTCTCGTGAGAGCAAACACTGGACTCTGGCGTCTCTGAAGGACTCCCTGTCACTGGGCTACAACGACAAACAAGTCAAGTTGCAACTCGATGTTCACAAGGCGACCTACAAACTGAAGTACTTCAAGAAGAGGGTGGGGAACTATTGGTGCGAGGGTCACAGAGTATCAACTTTTGAAAAGATAGTCAGTAACAACGTGTTAGTGAAAGGAAAATCTCCCGGGAATGTATACTCTTTAATATTAGACGTACATGGTAAGTGCCATGCTAACTTGACAGCTTGTGATCCAACATTTACGGACAATTTCAACGGCATTGAGAACGCACTTGCGCAGAAGTTTCCGAAAGCACTTCTCTCTGAAGTACGTGTGATGAGAGTAATATATGCAAACAACGAGGGAATATTAAGACTTGCAGTACATATCACCCCGAAATTCATCACTGGCGGCATACAACATGACTTCGAACGAATGAATAACATAACTAAGAAATATATATTTAAGATGGGGAGCAGATACAAGAAGATATCTCTGCTTAGCACGGAGGGATGTGTTCCACCAATAGACGCGAACAACACAAATAGTCTTCATTGGAACTTCACGCACCTGGGAGCAACCAGTGTTCCTGTCGAACTCTGCGTGGGACTTGAAGGATTACCAATATACAGGAAGTGTCTAGGAGATTTTAAAACCGGAGGTTATTGGGGACCAGTGTTAGGAAACTGTTCGGAGAAGTATGTTACTAAGACTACCAGGCTACTTCATGACTTAGCCACCAACAGGTCAGGCACTGTAGTGACCGATGGAAGATCAATGGCTAACAATGTATCTTTGCTTACATCTATTCCTAAAGATCTCGTAGCAGCTGATATTTACTACATGGCTTGTATAATTCGTAACATCGCCCAGTCTTCTACATTTAGGACATTGGGCGTTGGGAACATAAGTAGCGATATAGTCTTAGTGTCCCAGTTATTCAACCACTTTTCTCAGGTGGACGGACAGGAAGTCATGCTAGCTCAGAAACATCTAAATTCATCTTGCATATTTCTGAATTATGTGGACGAATTATTCGACCAGATCACGGCCAGAATTCATGATTCTGATGATAACAGTGGAGTATTACGTGCCGTTACACCACAACTGATGATACAGATCATGGACCCAGTGAAGAGTAATGTGACAGGTTTAGCGCTGGTACGACGAGAGAATGACTACTCATCAGTTGCCAATGACTTCTCTCAATTTGACGTGGTTCCCCTCACTGCGCATCACCACTTGGACACTGTCCTCAGTCTGCAGAATATTGAAGCTGCCGTCTGGGTTCCACAAAATCTTATCGATACGATCTCAAACTCCGGAGCAATCATTTCTAATGAAGAGTATAGAGTCAAAGATGGTAGCTACAAGAATACTACACAAAGGTTACGCATTGTTATAACGTTACTATATAAAGACATTATGTTTTACAATTCTGCTGTAAAAAACGAAGGTTCGTCTCACAGTGATTTCAATGACACCAATACAAATTCGTCAGACGTTAGTGTTGTAGGGAGTAGGATTGTAAGTGTGACAATACCAGGAATATCACAGAATTTGCCTCTCCTAATTCCAATAATATTTAGGCCTCTCCTTAAAAGTCGATCTAAAACTTGTGCGTTTTGGGATTTTGGTTTCAACAGCTCCAGTAGCTCCTCTTCCCTGGGTGGATGGTCACATGAAGGATGTGTTTATGCTGGTAACTATAGCTATGAATACGATACAGACAGTCAAGCAGATATCTGCATGTGCACCCATCTGACGCACTTCGCGGAGCTCGTCGTTGGTCGCTATGGTTATACGTTCTCGAGGTACGATGCTCTGACTGAAGACATCGCCTGGGCTGAGGCGCAGGACAGAATGTTAGACGTGATCACGTATTTGGGCTGCTCCTTGTCACTGTTTGGGATCACAGGTATTGTTGCCACTGCAGTCCTCTTCAGAACATGGAGACAAAAGCCTGGAACTAAAATTTTACTTCAATTATCGCTGGCAGTGGCGGGTCAGATGATCCTGCTGATGGTGTCAGGATCAGTCAAGGACACTGAAGATCATGAAGGTACCAAGCCATCTTGTGTCATTTTGGGGGCATGTCTGCACTATATAACGCTTGCCGCGTTCTCTTGGATGCTCATAACGGCTGTGCTACAATTTTTGAGGTATGTTCGTGTGCTAGGGCCAACCAGACCCCCAAGGTTTTTCATAAAATCCATGCTATTTGGCTGGGGAATGCCGTTGCTACCAGTTATACTAACAGCTTCTATATCGCCGGAATCCTATCAAGTGTCGAGCATTTGTTACCCCAGCGGCATTGCGCTGTATTTGGGAGTGTTGCTACCGATTATCTCAGTGTTGTTGCCGAACATGGCTGTATTTGTGCTCGTCATAAACAGCATCGTGCGAGGCCCGGACGGGAAAGTCAGACCGCCCACGGACAAGAAACTAGTTATTTCACAGCTACGTCTTAGTGTGGTTCTGTTCTTTCTGCTGGGACTATCTTGGCTGTTTGGCCTTTTAGCAGCTTCTGGTTCAGCAATTGTCTTCGCTTATCTGTTTTGTCTTGCGGCCACGCTGCAAGGGTTTGTTATGTTTATATTCTTCGTGGTGTGCGACCCGTTGACGAGGAAGCTGTGGCATTCATTCATGACATCCTGGAATGTTGTGACGGAGCTCAAGAGGAACACTGTGGGTAGTCAGGCCGAACTCACATGTTCTACGGTGTCTACGACTGTTTGTACGAGTCAATGAGGGACTCAAAGCATTGCGTGTACCGTAAGAGAAAGGACAACAATGGAGGGTATTTGTAGAAATAATCTGTAATTTTCGTGCAAAAAATAATTGTTAGAAAAATTTCTATTAATTTTAGTCATCCACCTTGTTTTTATCTCAATATATTTATCTCAGTTTTGGATGTGACGCGTTGTTCAACCTTCTGATCAATACATACCGTATGTATAAACGACAGATGTTTTTCAGCAGGTCTATGTCCTGAAGAAAACCTTTCCCATGTGCAAAATGTATTGAAATGACTGATTTATTTATCCGAGTTCAAATCACATACAAATACAGTGAGTCCGGGAATGTTCTTCGCAGCGCCTACATGCGTCTGGGAGAGCTAGCTACAGCAGTTACGTTGGTAGCACGGCTGCCGCTTGCAACATCTCTACTTAGTATAAAACAAAGTGCCCGATTCTTGAATGTTACGGGTAAACTCAAGAACCACTGGATGGATTTTGATGCGGTTTTCACCATTCTGTAAAGGATATATCGAGTATGATTTTTGTAGAAAATAATTTATTTATGATCAAAGGAAGCCGAGCAGTAACGATTTTAGTGGAAAAGTCGATAAAATACCTGGCGTCGAGCGCTTTGTAAGCTTACGCTGGGCAAACCGTTAAAAATAACTAAATACTATGAGTGTAAGAATTGTTCAGCAAGAAAAGTTGAACAAAAATGTCCGCGAGAGCATATGTCTATCTTCCATATATCGCTCTCTATAAGGGAACAACTGAAGCTAGTCTCTTACAGCTCTATGTGCTGTCGACTTAGAGATTCCTGTTTGTTGAGCTAATTTTCGTGTTGATTTACTTGGACTACGCAGCATTATATCGGAGATTTCATCAAGTTCTTCGTATGTTAAAAGCGTAGGCCTGCCTGTTCCCGGTACATCGTGAACTGAGCCAGTCACACGAAATGTAGTTACCAAATCCCGAACGGTATCACGGTTTGGACACTTTTAATTAGGAAACCGCGCCTGGAATCTTAATTTTACGTATTCCACCAAAAAACCTCTCTCTTCAGTAGTAAACATTACCGCCTATATAATGTTGCACTCTTCCAATAATAATCTATCTGAACGCTCGCTGACTGTAATACACGCTGAAGACATGCAGGCTGGCGCGCTTATCGCGATACACATCGACAGCTCACACGGGGAAGTCCCGCTTTGAAGGACACAGTGCAGTGCAGCCAACTAAAACTCATGACTCAACCACTCACAGCTGCACGTACCCACTGTGGAGAACATTCTCGGGCGCCCTGTATATATAGGCTATACATTGCACTACATTTCATTTCTCCAGTGTTCAACTGTTAGAATGGCACAGTCATTAGCTTCCATCAAGTCCTGCATATCACATGGTCTTGGTAACATGCTGCAATTCAGAAGGTGCTCGGGTGTTGTTTTTCAGCACATTCACAAAGTTCTTCGGTACTGTATCCCTACTTCTTCAAATTACTTTTGCACCGACTCACACCAGTTTTCAGTCTGTTTAGCGTCTTCCACGATCCGTATTGTAAACGGTAGCCTGCTGCCGGCTTCTCCTTCATTTCCCACGATCCTCCCAGTGATTTTGTTTTACAAAGTTCAATTCGGTGAGCTTCAGCTGAGGAAGGAATGGGCATCGTTGTTTGGAGGAAGCTCTTTCTTGACTTAGCCTAGGTGGATGGACATCAAGTCCATACATTGAGTGTCTTGGAACTGTTTCCTGCTTTTTCTTCTCAGCTTCTGCCGCTACTTGTCTTCTAACTTCTGGAGGCGCTACTCCCTTGAGTAGAAAATTCTTATCGACAGAAGTTGGGCATAGACAGCCTGTCACAATGCGGTCTGTCTCATGGAGGGCAACTTCTACTTGATTCATAATGTCAGTAATTGAGGTCCGTATTGACTAACTATATATTGGAAAGAAAATAAAGGGATTCTGCCTTTTCAATACTTATATTGAACCTACTCACATGTACATGTTTCGAAGGTTAACTCCTTCTTCCTCAGCCTGTACATAAATATCAAAGATAAATTACCTTTATAAGATCATACGTTACATGAAATAAAGATTTGTGAAATAAATAATGAGAAGTTCAACTGTTTCCGATTCTCCATAGAAGATCTTCTAATTGGATTTCCAGGCCTGGGTGCATTAAAAAGCCGCTGAATCAGGCCGGTGTTGTGAGTCGCTATTTGGTTGCGTCATCGTTTTCCAAACTAGTCTCTATGCTGCCCTTGGAGAACATCATGGCAAAGGAACCATAGAATCCCTGCAGCAGTGGCATGCCCCGCCGTGTGTAGTGTGTTTGGGCGTGAACAACAGCAGATCAAAACGTGTCTCGCAAATATCACTCCTTTGATTGTCCAAAGACACATACTAGGGGAGAAGGGGAAGGGAAGAGGACGGGAATAAAAACAAAGGAAAAATAAATGTGGATGTTTATGATGTGTCGATGCTGGCTGTAGTTTTGGGGTGGATGAATGCGAAAAAAGAGAGATATAATCATTATTGAATTTGGAAAATAAATGGTATGAATGGTGGAATGCAACTGATCAATTTATCTATTACTATATAATGCGTCTATTAGTGTTCTGTATAAAATACTGGTTTCAAAAATTATTTCATTAAGATTGTGGGAAGGGTTAAATCGCTGTGCTTTGTCGATCTCTATTTGTTCCAGAATATTCATGAGTGTGCCTTTGTTTTCTAGATGTAAAATGACTAGATCGTTCTCTATGGTAGTGAATTTGTGCCCAGTTTCTACCATATGGTTGCCTATCGCCGAAAATGTATTATGTTTAGTGGCATTAACATGTTCCAAAAATCTGGTGTTGAACTCTCTTCCTGTTTGTCCCACGTAATCAGCGTCACAATCATTACATTTGATTCTGTAGATACCAGAATTATTATATTTGTTTGTTTTAATGAGAATATGCAAGTTGAAAAATTTATTGTGATTAGTGTTGTTGGTTCTGAAAGCTACTTTTACTTTATATTTTTTGAGTAAAAGTAAAAGTAGCTTTCAGAACCAACAACACTAATCACAATAAATTTTCAACTCGCATACTCTCAATAAAACAAACAAATATAATAATTCTGGTGTCTACAGAATCAAATGCTATGATTGTGACGCTGATTACGTGGGACAAACAGGATGAGAGTTCAACACCAGATTTTTGGAACATGTTAATGCCACTAAACATAATACATTTTTGGGGATAGGCAACCATATGGTAGAAACTGGGCACAAATTCACTACCATAGAGAACGATCTAGTCATTGTACATCAAGAAAAGAAAGGCACACTAATGAATATTCTGGAACAAATAGAGATCGACAAAGCACGGAGATTTAACCCTTCCCACAATCTTACTGAAATAATTTTTTAAACCAGTATTTTATACAGAACACTAATAGACGCATTATATAGTAATAGATAAATTGATCAGTTGCATTCCACCATTCATACCATTTATTTTCCAAATTCAATAATGATTATATCTCTCTTTTTTCGCATTCATCCACCCCAAAACTACAGCCAGCATCGACACATCATAAACATCCACATTTATTTTTCCTTTGTTTTTATTCCCGTCCTCTTCCCTTCCCCTTCTCCCCTAGTATGTGTCTTTGGACAATCAAAGGAGTGATATTTGCGAGACACGTTTTGATCTGCTGTTGTTCACGCCCAAACACACTACATACGACGGGGCATGCCACTGCTGCAGGGATTCTATGGTTCCTTTGCCATGATGTTCTCCAAGGGCAGCATAGAGACTAGTTTGGAAAACGATGACGCAACCAAATAGCGACTCACAACACCGGCCTGATTCAGCGGCTTTTTAATGCACCCAGGCCTGGAAATCCAATTAGAAGATCTTCTATGGAGAATCGGAAACAGTTGAACTTCACATTATTTATTTCACAAATCTTTATTTCATGTAACGTATGATCTTATAAAGGTAATTTATCTTTGATATTTATGTACAGGCTGAGGAAGAAGGAGTTAACCTTCGAAACATGTACCTGTGAGTAGGTTCAATTGAAAAGGCGGAATCCCTTTATTTTCTTTCTAACTTCTACTTGGTTGGCATGAGCAGAGTTCCTCCAGACAGGGGCAGCATATTCTGCAGCAGAAAAACTCACAGCAATGGCAATTGTACGCAGGACACTAGGCTGCGCTCCCAATGTGGTGTATGTGAGTTTCCGAATGATGTTGTTCCTGGTGCATACCTTCCTTTTGGTGTCCATGCAATGCTGTTTATAAGTTAGTGCGCGATCCAGCTATACTGTTAAGTATTTAGGTTGAACACAATGTTTCAGATTGTGTCCTTTCCAGGTGACGTTCAGCTGCCTTCTCGCCTCCCTATTGCGCAGGTGAAACGCGCATATTCGGGTTTTCTCTGGGTTGGGGTTAAAGTAGTTAACATTGTAGCAGACGACTACGTCTTCAAGAGTTGGTCAGCTTTAACTCTACCTCTTCAAACGTTGATCCTTTAGGTGGATATGGTACGACCAAGTATTTCGCACATCCTATAATTATTAATCAATTCTGTTTTGTGACCTTTCTTTTATTTAAATTAATGAATTATTGTAAAGATATCCATTTTATTTTTAGGTTTTTGTTAAGATACCGTAGTTTCAAAGATTTTACACGTTGACGAAGTTATCATTGATATAACGAAACATGTACGTGTTAATTTTATTATTAAACCACTTTCTAGGGTTTGACAAGGTGGCTTTATAATTTGAGATTAATATCAGTCAACATTGATATTATTTAATACCATCTTCATAATGGTTAATGGCTATGCATTCTTAATATATTTCATTTAAAGCTGTGTGTTTCGGAGCTGTGGTGTGCCCCATCGTCAGCCAGCATTAAATATAAAATATTACTTTTGTTGAACACTATTTTGATTAGTATCTTGGAGCACTTCTGAGGTATTACCTTAATTGTTACTTCTCTTGTGTGCCCAAGATACCAGGTTCAAACCCGGTCGAAGTCGTCGGATTTTTAAGAGTGTTAAAATTCCCTCAGTATGCCTTCCTTCTGAGGGGAAGTAAAGCCGGCGGTCCCATGTCATAGATTTATGGCATGTAAAAGAACCTTCCACTAATTACACTTGTATGAAGCTAAATTATAGGTTAGATTTGACTAACGATCTTAGGTTCCAACGTTCGTCGCTAGGAGCCAACTGCGGTGGCATCTAGTAACCAAGTTCAGAACTAGTTGTCGTTGATGCTGGCGTTGAAAATTGAATGTCTGCAGACCTTAGACTATTTAATTAAAATGCAGATAACACACACTAATACAGCCATAACAATGAACACCGGTTATCAGACAGATACTATACACACCCAAAGTATACGGGGCTCTATGACCGCGTAATCGCAGCCCCTAAACTGAGGAACCAACCAACCATCTCTTGAGTGCACGGAACCTCATAAAAGCTTCATAGTCCAGTCATATTAGGGGATTCACATCGGAATGAGAGATAGCAAGCTGTAAACTCGTAAACACCTTCATTTTGGTGTTCTAAAAGTTGTCTCAAACGTCTCATAAAATCTCGTGTCTGCGCCGTAAGTTATTCAAGGTCAAAGGTCACAAAAATAAGTTTTTCGCGATTATCTCGGTTTATATAGCTCCAATGATGTTATTAATTATTTAAAAAAATGTAGAACATAACATTTGCGACAGAGTATGTTTGAAAAAATGTTTCATACGCCCAACCGTTTTGGGGATAGAGGGCAGAGAGCCCGCAGCGCTCAGCCATACTCACTGCAATGCAAGGTCAACCGTGAATCTCAGTCAATAATACCTTGTACAAAGTTATTAAATCATTGAAATATAGTTCACAATAAATAATTTGTATTATTTATTAGTCAATACATTATATTTAATGACATTTTGCACATATCTTATCTTCTTCTTCTTCTTCTTCCTTCAGCTTTTTCCCAATTAATTGGGGTCGCCGGAGCCAACCAGGCTCATTTTGGTTTTGGCCGGGGATTTAAGGCCGGATGCCCTTCCTGACGCAACGCGATTTTTCAGGTGAAAATTCCACCCCGCTGTCACCGGGATTCGAACCCCGGCCGTCCGGGTGAAAGACGAACAGCTAAGCCACTGCGCCATCACGCTCCCTTTGCACATATCTAATACTCGTATATTCATTTAATAATACTTGCCGGTACCTACTTTGTGTAATTAAAAACTCATTAGATGAAATACTTATTGTAGGGCTAAGGGATTTATTTCCGTGATATGGGTAAGTTCGTGACAATTATTTGGTAACTATTTTATAATAATGGCATGAGAAAAACCATGAAAGCCACATTATAATGATAATATGACACCTGTTGATATCGAATTTGGTGAAAATAATCTGACGTATGTCATCGATGATGGATTTCTGCTGCATCGCGTCGTATGGAGTAGAGACGATACTTTTTCCGTAGTTTTAGATAAGTATTTACAAATTATGGTTCAAGAATTGTTGTATTTGACGGATACTCAAGACTACACTAAAACATAAAAGCATTGGAACAACTAACAAGAACTACTGCTCTTTCGAAATCTCATGCAGTTTGTTTTGATGAAACAATGATTATGCCAATTAGTCAAGATAAGTTTTTGTCAAACCGATGTAATAAAAAGAAACTTATTGATATGCTCATTGAAACGTTAGAGAGTGTAAATGTATTAGAACAAAACAAGCAAGAGATGATACTGATGTACTTATCATAAAAACAGCTATCGAATAATTCAAACATGAAAAGACTCCCGTAATCATTGGAGAAGACATAGATTTGCTCGTTATTTTAATTGGACGCACTCAACTACTCCAAGAAGAAATTTTCTATAAAAAGGTTGGAAAAGGCAATGCCAAAGCACACATCTATTCGTCAAAAAGTTTTGAAAAATATCCCCTTTCTAAAATACATATATTATTTTTACATGCATTCAGTGGCTGTGTCACAACTTCTGCGTTCTTAAAAAAAGGGGAAAAAACTTTCATCAAATCTCTACAAAAACTTGCCCATTTTGACCGACTGGCTAATGTTTATCTACAAGTTAACTGCCCTGTACAGCAATTATACGAAAATGGGTTATGCATCTTACTAGCGATTTATAATGCTCCTAAAGCTGAGGGCAATATCGATCATCTTCGATATACTCAGTTCATAAAGTCTCCAAAGCTTCATAAACCTGTACAGTTGTCCAATCTTCCACCGACAAGTGCAGCAGCCCGTCAGCATATAAATCGTGTTTAAAATGGTTATGGCATGATTTAGAACCCCAGGAATGGGGTTGGGTGTTGCAAAATGAACTCCTGGAGCCAAAAACAACAATATTACCAACAGCTCCTGAGGAATTACTTAATACACCAATTTGTAATCGTAAGATTGGATGTGGTGTACGCTGTGGGTGCCGAAAATAGGGGTTGCAATGCACTTTAGCTTGTGGCCAGTGTAATGGACAAGCTTGCCTCAATGCTGTTTAATCACAAAGCGACTCTGAGGAAGAGAGTGCACTTGACGCGGAAATTCTGGAAGGCCTGGAAACAACGATTCAGGACAACGAAGATGATGGCAATGAAAGTGACATTTTCACATGCCCGAGAGATGACGAAGAAGAAGAAGAAGGAGAAGAAGAAAATTAATATTTTTGTTCTTCAAATAATTAAAGATTTATATATTTTCACTTCATTTCAATTCAAATTGTAAGAAATATATAGCTACTGAATAAAGGTAAAATTACAATATATTTACTCGTTTTATTTCTACTTAAAATCTACTTTAATTAAATTAATATAAAATTAAGATATACAATAAGAATTTCAATATATTGACTAATAAATAATACAAATTATTTATTGTGAATGATATTTCAATGATTTAATAACTTTATACAAGGTATTATTCACTGAGATTTACGGTTGACCTTGCATTGCAGTGAGTATGGCTGAGTGCTGCGGTCTCTCTGCCTTCTATCTCAAAAATGGTTGGGCGCATGAAAAATGTTTTCAAACAACATTTGTCGCAAATGTTATGGCCAAGAAATTTTATAATAAATGTTAACATCATTGGAGCTATATAAACCGAGATAATCGCGAAAAACTGATTTTTGTGACCTTTGACCTTGAATAACTTACGACGCAGACACGATGTACATGATCAGTTGTCACTTAGCTGCAACCTATAATACTTTGAAACATGTCATGTCTCATTACAAAATGTCAATGTATCGCGCTTCAAGATCCCAGCTGCTGGCTAGTGGCTAGCAGACTGTGGAACAGAAACAGTTACCATGTTCATCCTTGAAAAAAAAAATCAACATTTATTATTCTGTTTCTTATTATTGTTCATTAAGAGTGGTATAAAGTTGCCTTTGTAGCTTAGCGGTTAGCATAGTTAGCTGTCACATCAAAGTTCATGAGTTCAATTCCCAGCTTTAACACAAAATTCACACTTCAACCATAGGGCACAATGTTTTTTAATTTAAAAAAATGATGGTAGCCATTTTGTTCATCTTTCTTCTTTATTTTCACATTTCACACATTGCCATTTATCAATTTTCCATTTTATTTTATTTTTTAAATGTCAGTTTCAAGTTTTTGATTTTTATAATATAAAACATAGATTTTCCATTTTTTTGTTTACACATTTCCTATTTAAATTTGTTATTTATTTTTAATATTAGTTTAAAGTTTTTTAAAATTTTTGTTAATATACAAACATGGATTTTCCATTTTGCTGTTTACACATTTCTTTCATTTTGTGTATGTCAAAATTTCATATTTGCGAAACATGATTTTCTTTTTTCATTTTAAGTTTTTGTAAATGAACTTAATGCAAGTGCTTGACCATGGCAATAGTGCAGTCTGTCTATGTGTTTCCAGAAACATAGAGGCTTATTACTACTGCGTTTTGAGAATAAGGGAAATAGACCTAACGAATAGCCTCCTTTCTTACAATTACAAAAACAAATATTTACAAAATACAAAATCTACTAAATCTACTAGTCACAAAAAGCCATGTCTCTAAACAATAAAATACAAAAAAAATCACACCTCCTCCTCATGTTCATAATCCCATGGTAGGCTAATGTGTAGGGCATTCGTCTACACACATTTGTTATTCATCAAGGCAAGAGTGCGTTTTCTCTGTTTCACAAGATAGAAATTATGGTTGCTGGATTGTATCCTGCACTGTTTATGCGACATAGCTTTGCTAGTTCATAAAACCGCGAGGTAGTTATCTACACATAGCGATTTTACAACTGCTCTACCTACACCTTTTACTCTTTTGGCTTCCTTACAGTCTAGTGTGCGATATGCACCATTAACTCTATATCAAATCCAGTCCACCTTTGTATTTGCCTTGCCACAAAAATTTAAAAAGTGGTATACAGATTAAAACAGGGTCACTTTAGCCTCAAGCCGTTTGAATGATCAAAGAGGATTCCATTCTCACCTCAACTATCCTACAAGTGTTTTTCCACTTTGTCTTTGGGTAAATGTTAGAATGATACCTCCTGTAAGGCCACAGCCGCCTCCTTTCCACTCCCTTGTCAAACCCAATCACTCTTCCCATCCCTCTTTCCCAGGTTTAAATCCAGGCTCTGGCACAAAATTTAATTTCTGGTTTCAGGATTGAAACAGGGTCTGGTCAGCCTCGGGTACCCCAAATGAGTAGAAGAGGTTCGATTCCCACCTCAGTCATTCTTGAAAGTGGTTTTCTTTAGTTTCCACACTTTCAAATGTTGGAATAGTATCTCTCAACCTCGCTAGCGTTATTCTATGGAGGCTGTACACTCACTCGCCATTCTGCAGGCTGTTTATTGTTTTACCGGAAGTGTCATATAATGTGTATTACACACTCTGCACTTTTGTGTTAACACAAAGGGAATTCAGTGAGTCATTTGTAGTTAAGAGCTGAGACTGGTATATCATAGACACACACATATAATATACATAAATGTTTCAACATTTATTCTTATTGGAGCGCAGCAGGTAACTGGTAAGTGTAATCCAGGTTCAATTCCCGATTAATGCATGTCCTGTCGTTGGCATTTCATATTTCCAATTTCCACACCCACACCCTATCAATGTCATGTCTTATAGCTCGGCGGCCATCCTTATACTTTGTTTTTTTTTTCAATCATCACAGTCGTGCCTTGAAGCGTCTGTGGCTTAGGCAGCAGCATGCTGGCCTCTCACCGCTGGGTCTGTGGTTCAAATCCCAGTCACTCCATATGAGATTTGTGCTGGCTAAAGCAGAGACAGTTTTTTTTCTCTAGCTACTCCAGTTTTCACTATCACAATTTCATTCTAGCAACACTCTCTACAATCATTTTATTTCATTCGTCATTCATTTAACCATTACCCCAGGGGAGTGCGATAGGCTTTAGCAGCCTGAACAGTTTCATATCCTTGTCGCTAAATGGGGACTTTATTCATTCCATTTCCAGACCAGGTCTGTCGCAATCGATTCACAATATCAAAAATCGGAAAACGAATCGTCATATCACGTTTCGCCGTTCCACCAAAATATCGATTGTTCTCATGGAATATCGCCACACTGGCCAAATCGCATCACATAAGCCTTTGCGATCCTGATTCATGAAATATCCATTCATGCATTTGCACGCATGGCTATCGTGGTCCACCACATTGAAAAACGAACCGTCGTATTACGACCCGCCGTTCCATCGAAATAGCCATGGATTTTTTCGAGGGCGTGCATGGCCCACGTGGCCAGACACATCGAAAATCGAATCGCCGTATCACGTCCCGCCGTTCCATCGAACATCGGAAAACGAACCGTCGTATTACGCCCCGCCGTTCAATCGAAATAGCCATGATTTTTTTTCGAGGGGGCATGGCCACTTGGCCGGATGCTATTTTCTTTATTTTTATTTTTTCCAATTGTTTTCAACAAAAGTATAGTTAGGCCCTTTGTCAAAATTTCAAAATATATTCAAAACGGGGGCGTAGGCCAGAGTCCTATGACCCCTCGTACACGTCTCTAGCGTTATTGGTTTGCGAGATATTAGTAAAAGTGTAATTAGGCCCTTTTAACAAAAATTGAAAATACATTCAAAAAGGGGGCGTCATTCCAAGTACCCCTCATACAAGTTCGCGAGATATTAGCAAAAGTGCAGTTAGGCCCTTTTGACAAAAATTAAAATACGTTCAAAAAGAGGGCGTCATTCCAAGTCCAACGACCCCTCATACAAGTCCCTTGCCTTACTCGTTCGCGAGATATTAGCAAAAGTGCAGTTAGGCCCTTTTGACCAAAATGGAAAATACATTCAAAAAGGGAACGTCATTCCTTGCCCAACAACCTCTCATACAAGTCATGGTTCATGAGATATGAAAAGCGCATGACCTATTAGTTTTTCATCTTTTGTTTAAATATTAAAAATAATTCATCCATAAATAATTGTTTAAAAAGCCCACCCTCTTACAAAATCACCAAGTGCGCATGCGTAAAACATAAAACAAAAATGTTAATTCATAGCGGCAATCGGCTGTACGCATGCGCTTTATGTGCAACAACGTTTAATTTCATATTAGCATTCAAACTTCCACATGTCGCACTTGAAAGTGACATTTACTAAAACAAATACTATTTCACCCCCTAGTAGGGGTAGGTTTTATTTTGGGGTGGAAATATGTTGTCCATTTGGAAAGGGGGTGTCAACCCGAGTCCAACGACACCTCATTCGTCAACATCCGACAATGCGTTCGGGAGATATCGGCTTTGCCCCTGAATGTATTGCGGGTTATTATGTGACGTCAGAGGGAGAGGTGGTGGGGAGAGTTAGAAGCGCCATCACTCCCATACTTGCCACGATAATCGAGAGTCAAATATAACTCCCAGATTTCTTGCTGTGGTCTGGTACGGAACGGTTTGGGATGCAACCTGTGGAGGTGGTACTGGGTCGGGTAGAAAACTGAGTAGTTTGGTATAACCGATGATGATGGGTTGTGTTTTTTCGAACTTAGTATTATATGATCGAGTGCGTACTGAAATAGGCTTTAAAGTGAAGAGAACCTATTTTTCTGGCATTTAAAGAGTGAAAATAATAATATTAATTCAACCACTAGCAAAGAAAAGGAAGATTTTGAGAAAAATCCTGGATCCAGTCAAAGAACACGATGAGTTACGAAGACAACACAACCAAGAGTTGTACACACGTAGAGAATATAACTGACATGATGAGGAAAAGGAGGATTTCTTTTTATGGACATAAAAACCGAATGAAATCAATATGTCTATCCACCCGAATTTTTGCTTTTCTCCAACAGAAAAAGGCAAAGGGGGCCTGGTTCAGTGAAGTAGAGAAAGATCTGTTGGAGATTAGGATAAAATGTGAAGATATCCAGGAGCGTGCTCCACTTAGGGAAATACTTCAAGAACATAGGAGTTTTCAACCTACGCCGAAACTAAAAACCGGGAAGGCGTGGTCGACAGAGAGAAAGGTGCAACATCGAATGCGAATGAAAGAGTACTGGGCCAACATTAAAATGCAGATTAAACAGTTGACATGACGTGGTCCTTAGTTGGCCGTAACGAAGCAAGAAGAAGATATATCAATGATATTCTATCAATTTTAGCAGTGGTGTCACTAGAAGCTACCAACATTACAGACAAAATAATGTAAAAATACATTAAGCTGGATTCAAAATTTAATTCACATTTCTGTGTCTCTGGAAGTGAAATCATAGTACTAGTTGATTGTTTTGTATATTTTGACAATAATAACACTTCTCTGCTGCCTGACATTACGGAAAGTCGCAAATGATAGAATTTTAGTTTTAATTTTAGTTACAAAGTTTAATGCAGAACTCTTAAGTCATTTGCTTACCTTTAGACCATTGAGGGCAGAGGAAGTCACCTGAAATGACAGAGTGAAGTCACTGGTCCACATATATATATATTTCATAAGGGACTATTTTATATACCAACCTGCAAATTTCACATTTACGGGAAGATCTGCGTGTAGATCAAATAAAATATAAATTCTCTTGTGCAACAATTTACAGTAAATAAAGATTACACAAATATTTTTGATGTGTAACATCTCTCCACTCGGTATCTGGACATTTTTGTGGGAGTGATTTTGGAAAAGGGACGGAAGTGGATGGGGCGGAAATGGATGGGACGGAAGAGCATGGGACGGAAACAATGAGTGCGCGTGGTGGCGGAGATCGGTACATTGCATAAATATACTTCAGAACGAGAGATCAGCTGCCATCTTGTCTGCAACCGAGACGGCTCAGCTTTTTAAAGCCACTTCTGTACTATAATATTACAATATACACTTTTAATTTTCTATTGAAAATTGCTCAATATGATTGATATCAATCGATTAAGATACAACGTCTTAGGAAATAACAATTATGATTTATTACGGTCAGGAGTTGGCACTGAAGTTTTACAAGTAATTATTTCAATGACCAACAGAGTTCACTGTAAACAAGGGATTTGCGCTCCCGGGACACACGTAGTAGGATAACATGTCACATGTTACACATCATATGCGACTATTGTAAGGCTCGTATTTTTTCTTTTTTTCACCTATTTTCATTTTTGAAAAAAAAAAAAAAAAAGCTTATGAGATCACCTTTTGTCCGTGTGTTTGTGTGTAGACTATGTGTGTGTGTGTGTGTGTGCGTCCGTGTGTGTACCCCACCCCCTCCCCCTCCCCCCGTAATAACAGCAAATAACAATACAAATTGCAAAGCATTGCCATCTAATTTAGTTCAATTGTGTACATAATATCAAGATGGCGGTTGTGCGAAATTGTAAAATAGGTTTTTATTTCTTGTCTTCTAATTATGCGATCGAAATCAACGTTTGAATATTGAACGTACACAATAATCCTCATCTAATAGTACATAACTCTATGGCCTACATATATTAAAATCCAACATGGCGACCATCCCAAATATTTAGACGGTTCTCAATATCTATTAATCTATGACAGAAATCAAAATGAAATTTTGTATGCGTATAGGGGCTATAACCAAAAGTTCACCTACGGGACGTTCAATTGCCCGGTGAGCACATATACAACATGGCGGCGACGGAATATTTAAATATTCAAATAGACGTTTCTCGCGATTTAACCATCCGAGCGAGGTGAACCTTGGTACGCTATATGCTTATATAAATTTTAATCCACTGGCATCTAATTCATTTAAATTATTTTCATAACCACAAAATGGCGGCTGAGTGAAATTTTAAATTTACGTTTTTAATTCTTGTGTACTAATTATGCGATTGAAGTTTGAATAAAACACCTACACAATAATTTTATATATTAAAATAATTTGGCAGAAAATTTCACCTTTTATTAAACTGAAATATCTTGGGAAGTATTTACGCTACGACGACGTTTGTTGTCTTAAAATGTAATGCGCGTCACGCATTATCGATTGTACTCCATCTTACTTGATTATATAATCCGTGTAATAAAATAATTGCGAATATACATTTCTTCAAGGTCACATTTTACAAAGCCACATGAAAATACAGGGCGCCAGGAAATGTTCTCCGCAGTGATTGTGAGCTACTGCGAGAGCTAGCATCAGTAGTTACGTTGGCAGCATGCCTGTCGCTTGTATCAAAACAAACAAACAAACAAACAAACAGTAAACTCTGTTATAACAGCTTAGGCTTTCACGGCCGGCGTTCATAATTAAGTACAAGTTTTTCGGGCTTGTAGGCCGTGGTCCAGACAGGATATCTCCCGACGTTTCACCGGAAACTGCGTCCGGCATTATCAAGGGTTCCGCTCCTTTCCTTGGTCAGCAGTGGAATGAGGAAGAGGCTTGAAATAATGGGTAACGGTTTGTAGTGGGGTATTGCTGTTTGAATATGACTGTTGGTTGGGTGGATCTTGGCGATGGAAGGTAGTTTTGATGAAGACGGTTTATAAACCCACCGCCAAAATCCGGGACTTGCTGCGATCCGCTAAAGACAAGCGCCACCCACACTCCACTGCAGGTATCTACAGAATCCCGTGTTCCTGTGGGAAGGTGTAGGCCTACATAGGAACGACGAAGAGGAGCGTGACCACCAGACTCAAGGAACATAATAGACACAGCCGCCTGGGTCAAACCGAGAAATCGTCAGTCACTGAGCATTCTTTTTTGCCCGGTCACGATGTACAGTATAAGGGCACGGAGATACTCTCCAAGACCTCGCACTACCACGCCAGGCTGCAACGGGAAGCCATAGAAATCTTCAAACACCCCGACAATTTCAAAAGAAAGGAAGAAATTGAACGTGTGCGTAATACATGGATCCCGGGACTTAGGAACACCAAGGCCAAGAAATCACTCACACGTCAAACTGAAGAACCTTCCTGCTACAGCCCGGCAGTTGCCCAGGGAACACCTGACCCTCCCAAGCTCGGTCGCCGAAGCCGGAGCACGCACCGCACCCCGCAACATGTACGTGAGACCAGACGTTCCAGCCGGAATGCGAAGAGAACGCTCGGCTCACCATGCTAATTTGAAGATCCAAAACTACCTTCCTGCCGTTAGTTCATCGCTAAGATCCACCCAACCAACAGTCATATTCAAACAGCAATACCCCACTACGAACTGTTACCCATTATTTCAAGCCTCTTCCTCATTCCACTGCTGACCAAGGAAAGGAGCGGAACGCTTGATAATGCCGGACGCAGTTTCCGGTGAAACGTCGGGAAATATCCTGTCTGGACCACGGCCTACAAGCCCGAAAAACTTACTTAATTAGTAAACTCTGTACTCTCCAGAGCCATTCATAACTGATGTTGGAAGTGCTGGTGACACACACGCTCGCTAATTGCAATACACACTGACGATTTCGACAGCCTACAGCCCACACGTGTGGGATTCACCCTGTCAAAGACACCGTGCTGCCAACTGAACTGCTGATGCTACCTCGGGAAGAAGCCCGTAGTCACTGCGGATAACATTTCCTGGCGCTCTGTAGAATCTGGTTGGTTGGTTCCTCAGTTTAGGGGCTGCGATAACGCGGTCATGTAGCCCTGTGTACTTTGGATGTGTGTAGAATCTGTCTGATAACCGGTGTTAATTGTGATGACTGTATTAGTGTGTGTTATCTGTTTTCAATTCAAGTGAAGACTGCAGACAATGATTTTTTTCAAGTAGTTCCTACTTTTGCCGCCAAACGCCACCGTCAACGACTACTAGTTCAGAACTTGATTACCAGATGCCACCGCAGTCGGCTCCTGGCGACGAACGTCGGAACCTAAGAGCGTTTGTCGAATGTTTAACCTATATATAATTTAGCTTCACACAGGTGTAATTAGTGGAAGGTTCTTTAACATGCCATAAATCTATGACATGGGACCGCCGGCTTTACTTCCCCTCCGAAGGAAGGCATACTGAGGGATTTTTCCTGTAGAATCTTGGTTGGTTGGTTCCTTAGTTTAGGGGCTGCGACAACGCAGTCATGTAGCCCCGTGTACTTTGGGTGTGTGTTGAATCTGTCTGATAACCGGTGTTAATTGTGATGACTATATTATTGTGTGTATCTGTTTTTTTTAGGTAGATTTCATTAGAAAGCTAACTATTGCAATGGGTCCCATGTTTCGACTTCCGGAAAATTTCGACATATCTTCGCGTTTCACATCCCCCAGACCGCAAAACCACCGTCAGTTCAAAAGTTTATATATAATTTATGTATGTATTGAACCCTTGCAAAGAAGCTTATGAGACTCAGTTTCGGGGGGTGTAACAGTCCATTTCGTAAGTTGTTGTTAAAGCGCTTCCATAACATGCAGGGTAACATACAACAAAATAACATGCAGGGAAAAGTGAAGCCAGGATTAAAACAAATGAATTTAATGACAGATCAGCTATTTACAAATGAAATCATTAAACAAAAACTCCCAAAATGACTCCCACTGAATAAATTAATTTGCCAAACTAGGCCTAATCTCAGGAGAGATTATTAATCGGACCAAATGTCCCAAAATCTGCAATGACAATATATACGTGTGCGCTGTTCTACATGCTTAACGATGAGTACAAATGAATGCATGGTTCGTGATCATCCGGATAAACTTTCAGAAGACGAATCCGCATTGCGTAGAGCTAGACAGACGCGGGGAACAACTATACACAACTTAAAACTAAACCGACACTTCCTATATTAAATAAACAACAAATAATTTCCGCTTGAAATTGGAATCAAGAACTGCCGTAGCAAAACATTACTGCCTAAAAATTAGGACTTCTCAAAAATCAACACATGTAAGTTAACACGTGACCAACAAAAGAAACGCACATATGACCGCCGTCATTTTTACAAGTAAGTACAACTACACCACACGGGTGTCACACACGGAAAAACATGAACTGAGTCATAGAAAAATCAGTAGGCTCAAAGCCAACATTTACATCATTAACACAATATTCCATCCATACGACATGCAATAATTCGTAACAAACGTGGAGAACTCCCCAATTAATTATGGTCCAAATAACCATCACAAAAGAACAGGTTTGCTAAATGATAGCTTAATAGGGGTCAGTCGGACAACAGGACTGCCTAACAAAATACGTCACCAAGGCTAGACGGGCGCTAAGTGGAAATCTGCACATCTGTCAACCCACGTGTTAATAACCTCGACCTCCCAAGGCACGGGATCGAGTCTCGAAGAAACGTGCCCCAAAGCACAATATATACGTGTGTGTGTCAGAACAAAATATATCTCAGCATTTCCCCTAGGAAATCCAAGAATCAGCATTGGACAAGGTACAGTAGCCTCCTCGGAGCACCCTGCCTTTCCATCAAAATACAACAACAACAAAATATGAGGGCGGTAGCACCATCTACCCCTCATCACGTAGAATCAATACACACACCTGACATAAGAACACACACAGAATCACACGTATGGGTTTGACAGAAACCTGAAATAAATGACATAAATATTTTCCCCCACCTTGCGCTTCCGTTCTAGGCTGTGACTAACGAACCTGAAAAGGACTCAAAAAAAATTCTAAAAAAAATAGAACTAAGGTGTTCTACAATTGCATCTTAATTTGTTGCGCTCGGCAACTCTAGTATGATTAATAACCTGTTCAGCAAACATCTTACAATAATTACCTACCTTTCCTATCAAAAAAATATGAACTTAAATAAAGCACCACTTATCGAATGTAACGAGTTTCGCATCCGCATGGATAAAATCAAGTACACGCGCCGTGTACACTAAATATGACTCCAAAGAAAAATAAACAACAAACAACTTTGGCCACGCGCCAACGTACATTTAAAACACTAGTGTCGGTGGACAAAAAAAATCTAAACAAGAAAAAGAATAAATGAACTATATACAACGTTCCCCCGCCTTATCTAACTACATATTGAGTAAATCAATTTTTGTACATCACCGTATCAGCTTGCAGAACATATAACCTCCGTCCCGGCTCATTTCCCTGCGGGAAGTTATCCCTCCATCGTCGACGTCGTAGAAGCGATGCACTTCATTCCGTCTCCTGACGAAACGTTGGACATCTTGGCGTAGTCTCTTGGACAGAAATGTTCAATGTTAATAAAAATTGCCTGGCTATAATCGCTGTGAGTTACTACTTTCACTCACGTTGTAATGGTTTCCTTTTCCCCACGTTGAGCGCCAAATGTAGCATCTTTGCTAGCCCACACGTTGAGCGACAATTGTAACGTTTTCACTGCCCCAAACTGTTGGGTGATAAATGTAACTGTTTACCTTTGCATAAGCTATGTTGTTTTAATGGGCACCAAGACCTCAATGCAATGCTGAAATCTAAATTTGTATTTAACAACGTCTAGCTCTGGTAGAACACCTTCAAGAATCTAATTACTCAGATCGTGGTATGATTTGATCATTAACCCAACAAACAATTGTATCAGGAGAAGGAATTGGTCTATATCTAATGCTACCTAATGAAAGCAAAGATTGCATTGTAAAAGAAATGAATTTATTATATAAAACAAGTATAGCAAAATTAATAATAATAATAATAAGTGAAAATCCACAACCTGCTTCCAGTCTCCGACCGGGTCAGGAATGGAATGAATGAAGCCCCCATCTAGCGGCGAGGATATGAACTGTGCCGGCTGCCGAGGCCTGACGCACTCCTCTGGGGCAATGATTAAGTGAATGACAGATGAAATGAAATGACAGTGGAGAGTGTTGCTGGAATGAAATGTTGACAGGGAAAACCGGAGTACCCGGAGAAAAACCTGTCTGCCTCCGTTTTGTCCAGCACAGATCTCACATGGAGTGACCGGGATTTGAACCACGGACTCAGCGGTGAGAGGCCGGCGTGCTGCCGCCTAAGCCACGGAGGCTCAATAATAATAATAATAAGTATAAAATTTAAATTGGAGCGTTGCGATTTTAATATTACCGATAGAAAATTACGTGAAAACGGAGTCTGATAAATTGATTTTACTGTTATTTCCAAGCTATGAAGTTACTGAAATATGAAATGTAAAACAAAGAGAAATGAGAGATTGCGTATTTCTGCGTCATTTGCGCTTACCACTGGAAATTGCCAAAGCATTTCCCTCGTACTGGATGATGCTGTGTGCTTCCCACAGTCTCCTGGACGTCGCCATCTTCTTCGTTATTGATGATATATTTGTAGATAGGAAGATTTATGGTCCGTACATCGGAACCAACACGTCCAACCACCACGGTTAAGTTTCACAAAGATAGTCGCTAACTCCACTGAACATCGGAGCGACACGCACTTGCAACCGTACTCGGCAAGTTCTACACAGATTGTCGCTAACTCCACTGAACATCGGAGCGACACGCACTTGCAACCGTACTGCCTTCGTCTTACACAGAATGTACTCGTTCCACGGCGCGTCGAACGATATATGCACCTGTCGGCTCCCCCACTCTTCAGCCGACATCTAGCTTACGTCGTCTCCACTGATTGGCTGCACCCCATGTGCTACTTCCCCTTCTCTGGCTTATTACACTCCCCGGGAGGGAGAAGTCGATTTCCGTTCCAACAATTCGCCTTTTCTTGACGCTGCGACCCAAGATTGCGTCATGCTCCCGACAAGATTAATACTGTATATGAATTTCCAGTGACTCATGTCTCTCAAAATATCCTAACTGACGAAAACTCAGTAAAATTCCGCAATCACATAATTTTCTATGATATTGTCGTTCGTAATAATTTGCTTGATAGCGTTTTCTAAGACATAGAAAACCTATCTGTATGCTTATAATTTTTATAAAATGCTCCGAAAATACCTTAATAATAATTATAATAAATTAATAATAATAATAAATTAACATGAAAAATTCTCTTGGCTGAACAATTTGCCGCGTAAATAAATATAGAATGGCTTCCTACTGACTTATGCCAGTGGCATAAAAACCCCTCGAAAAACACGTTACATAATCGCCTCGGATCATCGGATGATTTACCGTGACGACGGTCCATTATCCGATTATCCCAGACACGTTAATAAACCCCATCCAAAATACATATTACATAAATGAAATCACCCTAAATCACAGATATATATATACACTCATAATTTTTCTTCACGCACTTTGCGTCAAAGTTTGTTGTCACTATGGATTACACTTTGCAACCAGTCCAATGTTTTACATATAGAATAGTGTTCCACGGATATTTCCGCCTCTCAAATTTCTCTATGTTGGAGAAATAGACATAATTAATGTGTGAGCACTATGTATTTATGATGTCGTATCACATGCATTGAAGGTGTTCTGATATATTTATATCTCCATAGAACTTCCTAATTTCACTGGAGGTCCCTTCCTTATGGTGAAATTTAATCTCACTTATCACTGAGCACACGATCACACTATTGTGGCAGCGCCTCGTGACCATAATACTTAATCTCTCTTTAAAGTAGATAACATTAATATTGACTTCTGAAAAAAAAACAGTAAATGTGCATTACATATAACACCAAATATTTCTGTGCCGTAATCGCCCTGTTTTGTTAAGTTCCCGTAGACCATATTCTACTTAATACTAGTTCTCAACACAGACCAGTTCTCCTCATACAAATAATACCATTGTACAAATTACCTTAAATTACACACTTACAAATCTTACATGGCGAGGCCGTAAACAGAAATCACGTGTGCTGATATGTATGAGTTTCATGAAGGACTGTCTCGCCTTCTGATGGCCCATCTTTTGTCCCGTGGACGCCTTAAGCAAAAATACCCTGTACAAGCACTCACCCATCTCTTGGGGACAAATGGGAATTCACCAGCGCTACCAAATTCTGGCCTTGGTGTATCGAGACATTTTAGTGCTCAAGAGCATCCGACAATCCCGTCATATTTCCCTGCACCTTAAAAACTCTCATTTACTTACATACTACCCCCCTGTGTGACTTTCTGATACGCCTGCCTGGAAGACCAGATCCTCCCACGCACCAAATACCACACTTACTCATTTGATAGGCTGGCTCGCCAGCTAAACACACTCACTTTATGACACATATTTTCGTAGACTAGGTATATTATACTGTGCCCGTTTAGACCGGAGTCCGCACGACCACATATGCATTTTACCAATAATCAGTCAGCACGAGAGTCAAAATATCCCGGAGCGCCAGATGGGTTAAAGCAAATCGCAAAAACGACATCAAATTAAAAAAATGCTTTGCTGATTTTTGGCTCAATGCAACAATAAGGATAGAAGGAGATTTAATTGGGTATGACACATCTGGTAAAATTATCTCAGTTTATTTTTAAGTTAAAATCTGACTGCAAGGATGCTCAAAGCAGCATCATCCACGTGTGGCGATCCACACTCTTATTTACACACAATATACAGAAATTTTCCAAACACATTTGACAATCTTTTTGGAAACACAAGTCCGATTAATAGTCCTGTAGACTGTGTTCCAAAATTATTAATACTTAATTCCAGTTCAAAGTTAATTGTCTATACTGGAAATAACGTAGATCACTGTTTGAATATTTACATGATATTAACACTCGTAGAATAAATGTTCATAGAATTTTAAACTTTCACTTAGTTTTCCAGTTTCAAAAATATATCGTCGAAAAATATTATCATCATCGAAGCAACACAAATTATTTATACATATTAATAACATCTGAAAAGTATTTGACCTTGAGCATAGCATCGAAGAACTGTGCGAAGCACAACAACAATTAATTGTTCTTCTGACATTAAACATTCGAGAAGTGACTCGATTATGAACTTCAAGTTCCTAACAAAATACATGATTTCTGAATCATCAACTTGATCAATAAATGGTTGAACCATTCAACTATTCAATTTTCCACTTGGGAACAATATTATAAAAATATTTATATTCATGGCCATTTTTACCAACTTTCACAACTTGCAATTCTTCGACAGAATGCGGAAATAAGAATTGCAGTTTCATAATGAATTCATTTAGTTCATGGCACTAGGATTGAAAATATCCTTTAAATTATTCGTGGTTAAAGAATTATTTTTAATTGGCAGTGGCCCATTCTACTATTTGTGTAAGAACACAATATTACAACAACAACGGCGAAGGTCTTCCTCTGTAGAAGAATAAACTACTATCATGACAAATCCGGGTTCTAGCAAAATCAAAGTCTAAATGGAATTCGTAAACAAGGTTGAAATAAGAACTGATGGTTTCAAGAAATAACCTTCGGGTCATTCATCCGACGAAATGTGTAGTTCCAATACTCCTACTATAAACCTGAGCCATCGAACCTGCTATTTGATTGATGCTCGAAAAAACCTCTTCATTCCTGCGACTTAAACATGCGCACCTGGGAATGGCATTTCAACTACTCCACACATATAAATTATCTTCCCAAAATTTATACAATAAATCAAGCCTCTGCTTGTTATCAACACTGGAAGATTAATAAACTTACAAGTTTATTTTATTTTACCATTCAGTTCAACCCGTGAATTTACCATACTTATGAAAAGCTTTATTTCACTTTCGAGTGTATTTACGTCATGATTTTATATAAATACAAAAATATCCTATTTGATACAAATATCAATTGCTTCCCGTTTCATGCCTCTCCGTGTTATCTGAAAAATGTACTTTGCTCAATGCGAATGTCAACTGTTCAACTAGAACTGACATGTTGGTTGAATGCGGGCTTGCGCTAACCACTCTCCTTCGGAAAATCTCCTGTTCCAGACTAGAAATGATTAAACTACTTCATAGGCTCTCTCTCAATACATATGATTATTAGAAAATATAATATCCAAGAATTATTTAGAAAAATTATAAAATTTATTATTATTATTATTATCAGTGGATTATTATTATTATTATTTATATCATTTTAAATATGTTTAATTATCATCTCATTATGTGAGAATCCACATGTTCGAACCTTCGAATATGGAAAAAATATCCATTCCTCAACAAAAATAAATTTAACTTTTACAGTTACATCGGTTGTTTTCCGTGGTTTCCCAAAAATATGAAAGATTCAAATAAATCTTCGAAATGCTCGGTCATCGATCCTAAACTGTTCTGAGTGCTGAAAATACTCAGAATAACTCTAATAAGTCTTGCGTAAATCATTGCAAGCTTTAAATACGACGAAAAAATAAATGTGTTGGTCATCTGCAGAAAAAATAGTTTGTTCCAATTAGCTAGGCATAATATAATTCAAATGTGGCTTACATTTCTTGATGTTCTTGAAGTGTAGTAAACCTGGTCTGTACCAGATTTATCCATAGACATGCCCTATCGGACAAGCACGTATAATCCTTGTATCGGCCGCCATCATATACCCACAATTCGTCTAGTCAGACATAGTGGTAGTATCTTTCGACGTTTGAATAAACTGTTGTTCCATTTTAATATGGGCTTCTATCAAAGCCATAACAGTTTGTTTAAATAGGGTCAGATCTAAGTGATCTCTTCTTAGATATGTCAGTTGTAACATAACTCACGGTAATCTTATCAGTACAAGAAAAACACTGACAGTCTAAGCAATTAACGGCTGTTCTGAAGATCGTTCCCTGGGCATGGTTTGTTATATCACCATCTACCATGCGCTAGGCAACTTGTAGTTTCCCTTGCGTAGACTAATGAACGCCACCGTTATAGACTAGTCTTCAGTGTACTGACAGATCGAAGTGGTTAACTAGTTACAAAAAATGAAAACTGACTTGAAATGGATTTAAACATCCAAGTATTAAGTTATTACTGGACTGTGACAAAATACTATTTTCTAGACAAAGTCTAGCATATGTCCTTGTAGAAATATAAATATTTCCACCAATGTCTGTAGAAAAATCAATCACCTCAGTGATTCTCCTCACCAGAAACTTACTAAGTTCCAACTCGTAGCGCAGCACTTTTCGTGACTATCACGACTTGAAAAGAACTTCTGCGTAGATCCGGCAACCATGTGCCTTGGCTCAGCGTAGATGCAACTTGCTCTGCAAGTGCTTGTGTTAGAATGAGCTGACCATGCCTCGCCCAGCTGGCTTTTATTCAAAACTGTCAGGGTCACGCGTCATCACCTGATATCTAGAAATCCTCATATCTCTTGAATCCCTGGTCCGATTTACTTGATACTAATTGCATTCTCTTTCATTTGGCCGTGCCAGTAATCTGATCCCAGTCTCAAGTCTCTACTCCATAGTTAACTATTTAATCAATAAATAGCCTCCACCTCTGCTATTACTCGCTACGTCACTTGACATCCAACTATCGGTAAATTCTTTCTAAATGCTTCTCGAAGCAATGTAGCGCGATATTCAAATATCTCAACTTTCAAAAGCGGCTACATCCTTTCCCTTGATATCTAGGTGTCTGAATCTTGGAATACCCATTCCTAGAGTTGGGCACATCCACCCCACACCTAGCAAAAAATAAAAATTGAATTTTTTTTATTTTTCCTATCTACACATTAAATCATCTGGTTCTTGAATAATCGATTTTCAAATTCGATGCATTATAAGTTCCCACGATGTTACCAGTTCGTGTATTGGCTACTTCATAGCTTCCATTATTGTTTACTTCCACAATCTTTAATTTCACCAGGCTTAATATCAAAAATATCGTGATACTCCTCCAAAATTTTCCCTAGCTCTGGGGACTCCTTCTCAGTGTAGACTTCTCTTCCTTCAGCTTCATGAAAAATCAGAGACCATTGAGCATCTCCCTCGATGTCTTCTTCTTCTTTTCCCTCGAAGTTAATCTCTTCGGTACTCTTGAATCTGATCGTCTCTGTCTTCATATCTATCACTGCTTGATATTTCTGAATGAAATCTGCTCCCAATATCATGTCAAAAGCCATGTCCTTCATTACAACAAACACATGTCGGAAATCATGTCCTCCAATCGTAATACATAAGTATAATTGTGTTTTACACAGAGATATTTTTTGGGTATTATTCCTTGGATCTTAATTCCTGATACTGGAATCTCCTCTAAATTCTCTTTGAGCTTCCACAGAATATAAAGCTTCTCACTCACCAGACAAAGCATAGCCCCAGTATCGATCAAAGTATCGACAGGCATACCGAATACTTCGCATGATATGATTGGCATTCTAATTCTTGTACCCATTTCTTTTCGTTCGTCATTCTGTTGAATTAAGTCATCATCCTCTGCTTGCCATTTAATAATTCTGGAAGTGAAAGTGTTCAAAATTCTATCTTCTACTGTGAATTCGAAGTTTTTTTTTCGTTACCATTCCCCCGGGATTGGTGTGTTCCCGATGGACCTGGTTCGTTGGGCCTCTGCTCCAAAAACTGCAAGTTATCTTGGTATCTTGCTTCCAAATTTTTCCTCGTCTCCTTGTTGAACTCTTCATTGGACTGACGATCATCCACATTCCCTCTGTTGTTGTAGTTGTTTCTACCATAGTATCTTCTTTCCTGGTACCTTCCTTGACTATCTCGTGGTCTTCTCCATCGAGTATTGTATCGATTACCACCATCCGGTCTCGCATATGGCTTGTAACTGTATCTGTTACTGTACTGGTTCCATCCTCCTTTATTTGGATCTTCCCTCGGGGTTTTCTCTTCTCGCTCCTCTCGAATCTCTCGAGGTGTCTGAGAATAACTATCAGCCATAACAGCGTACACAGCGTTGTTATTTTTTCCTCCCTTCTGATGGAAGAATTGAGCGTTTGTATGATCCAGCTTCTGTAATACTTCATCAAATTGTTCCATATTGTAGATATCAGCAGCGATCAAAGTCCTCTGGACGTCTGCTGGAAACTGACGTATCAATGCAGTAATCAACTCGTTATCAGGCATCGGCGGATCTAAATGTTGAAGTTTAGACAGCTGTCCAGAAAAGTACGTAGAGTATCGAGTAGGTTGTGACGTCGAGAATCTCTTCGAATATAACTCTGCTCTGACTTGCTGTTGGGTTTCCGGGGACCAAAACTTTTTCAATAGCCCACGAGAAAACTCCTCAAAAGTGGTTAGAGTGGATCTAAAAGCTCTAAACCAAAGAAGTGCAGGACCTTCCAAAAACTTCCCTATCACTCGGATCTGTCTTTCTTTAGGGATCTTAGAATCTTTCAGGTAATCCCCTGCTTCTCTCAAAAATTCCACGGGTGTCACAGAATCTCGCCCTGAAAATTTAGAAGGCTTGTCTTCTACATTCTTAAATACAGTTATGGGGTTGGATTGAAATACTGTCCTGACCTCATCCTGTCTTTGACTATCCGTTTCTCTAGCTGCTCCTAGATTTATCTGTATCTGTTCCTTTCCCCTTACATTTGGCATTTTCAAAAGATGATCAGACTGTTTCTCATCCTTGATTTGAGTTTTCATAGCCTCAAGTTCCTTCTGGTTTTCTTCTGCCATTTTCTTAATTGCTTCAGTTTCTTTACAATTGTCCTTGACATCAGTGGATATCTGGTTCATAACAGCCTCATGACTTTTCAATGACCCTGTCATGTCTGATATGTCCTTCTGAGTTGCTTGGATATCTTTGGCAATTACTTCAATATGGGATGACAAAGATTCCCTAATCTCCTTGATTCCCTCTTGATTCTCCAGCTTGAGTGTGTCTTTAATTTCATTGACAACTGTGGTTTTGATTTCAGTTTGCAATTCACTAATCACACCTTCTCTTATTTCTCCCATGACAAGTTCTTTGAATTGTTCCGTTAAACGTTGAACAACTAGAATTCCCATCTCGTTACTCTCCTTCTTCACTCTGACTTCTAGGTTGACCATGTCTTCACCAACTTTCCTAAGACCATGTTCTATCCTATCAGCTAAGCTTTGAGATCGAAGATCGGCATCGCGAAATTTTTCGTCCATTAAACTTGCGTTAGTAGCTAATGAAGTTTCGAGCTCATGTGTTTTTTCGCATAATTTATTCATTTTACTCTCAAGTGACATTTTCAAAATTTCAGAATTCTCTTTAAATTTACTTTCCATTGAATTAAATTTACTGTTTACATTTTCATTCAAGTTACTTTTTAAAGAATCAGAACTTTCTTTAAGTTTATCATTTAAACTTTCTTTAAGTTTATTTTCTAAAGACTCAGAATTTTCTTTAAGTTTATTTTCTAAAGAATCAGAATTTTCTTTAAGTTTATCATTCAAATTTTCTTTAAGTTTATTTTCTAAAGAATCAGAATTTTCTTTAAGTTTCTCATTTAAACTTTCTTTAAGTTTATTTTCTAACGAATCAGAATTTTCTTTAAGTTTACTTTCTAAAGAATCAGAATTTTCTTTAAGTTTCTTTTCTAAAGCCTCTGTATTTTCTTTCATAATAGTGGCTACACGTCGTCCAGCCTCTTTTGAACTCTCCTCCAAACTCCTCATCATCCTCATCATTTCTTCCATAATTTCAATTATTATTCAAAACTTAGGGGTATACAACAGTGGCAAACACAAGCTTATAACTAGAACAAGAAATATGAATAGCTAATTGGAACACTCTTAATAAAATGAGATTTGTCCTAATGTCGACGTGATGGAAAAACAAAAATCTCTACTTTTACGAATTACATTTACCACAATATCACAAGAAAAATATGCAAGTTCTCAAATATCCTCCACCTGGATTCTAATAATGTGTATATCCAGTCATCGAACGTTTACTACTGAATTTACTTGACGCCCTAATGGTTAAGCCATTATCAAAAATAATCAAACCCCTTCTAATTATTAACCAAGTTAAATTTTTACCCTTCCCCACTAATTGGGTTTCCTACTAATTTATTCATCCAAACCAGACATCTCTCAACTCCCAAAATATTTCTATAAAAATTATCACAATTTAAATCGGCATGCGATTGACCATGTCTAAATCGAGACCCACGTTCGAAGCCATTTCTCTCTCTATCTTATTTTATGTGCCCGTTTAGACCGGAGTCCGCACGACCACATATGCATTTTACCAATAATCAGTCAGCACGAGAGTCAAAATATCCCGGAGCGCCAGATGGGTTAAAGCAAATCGCAAAAACGACATCAAATTAAAAAAATGCTCTGCTGATTTTTGGCTCAATGCAACAATAAGGATAGAAGGAGATTTAATTGGGTATGACACATCTGGTAAAATTATCTCAGTTTATTTTGAAGTTAAAATCTGACTGCAAGGATGCTCAAAGCAGCATCATCCACTTGTGGCGATCCACACTCTTATTTACACACAATATACAGAAATTTTCCAAACACATTTGACAATCTTTTTGGAAACACAAGTCCGATTAATAGTCCTGTAGACTGTGTTCCAAAATTATTAATACTTAATTCCAGTTCAAAGTCAATTGTCTATACTGGAAATAACGTAGATCACTGTTTGAATATTTACATGATATTAACACTCGTAGAATAAATGTTCATAGAATTTTAAACTTTCACTTAGTTTTCCAGTTTCAAAAATATATCGTCGAAAAATATTATCATCATCGAAGCAACACAAATTATTTATACATATTAATAACATCTGAAAAGTATTTGACCTTGAGCATAACATCGAAGAACTGTGCGAAGCACAACAACAATTAATTGTTCTTCTGACATTAAACATTCGAGAAGTGACTCGATTATGAACTTCCAGTTCCTAACAAAATACATGATTTCTGAATCATCAACTTGATCAATAAATGGTTGAACCATTCAACTATTCAATTTTCCACTTGGGAACAATATTATAAAAATATTTATATTCATGGCCATTTTTACCAACTTTCACAACTTGCAATTCTTCGACAGAATGCGGAAATAAGAATTGTAGTTTTATAATGAATTCATTTAGTTCATGGCACTAGGATTGAAAATATCCTTTAAATTATTCGTGGTTAAAGAATTATTTTTAATTGGCAGTGGCCCATTCTACTATTTGTGTAAGAACACAATATTACAACAACAACGGCGAAGGTCTTCCTCTGTAGAAGAATAAACTACTATCATGACAAATCCGGGTTCTAGCAAAATCAAAGTCTAAATGGAATTCGTAAACAAGGTTGAAATAAGAACTGATGGTTTCAAGAAATAACCTTCGGGTCATTCATCCGACGAAATGTGTAGTTCCAATACTCCTACTATAAACCTGAGCCATCGAACCTGCTATTTGATTGATGCTCGAAAAAACCTCTTCATTCCTGCGACTTAAACATGCGCACCTGGGAATGGCATTTCAACTACTCCACACATATAAATTATCTTCCCAAAATTTATACAATAAATCAAGCCTCTGCTTGTTATCAACACTGGAAGATTAATAAACTTACAAGTTTATTTTATTTTACCATTCAGTTCAACCCGTGAATTTACCATACTTATGAAAAGCTTTATTTCACTTTCGAGTGTATTTACGTCATGATTTTATATAAATACAAAAATATCCTATTTGATACAAATATCAATTGCTTCCCGTTTCATGCCTCTCCGTGTTATCTGAAAAATGTACTTTGCTCAATGCGAATGTCAACTGTTCAACCAGAACTGACATGTTGGTTGAATGCGGGCTTGCGCTAACCACTCTCCTTCGGAAAATCTCCTGTTCCAGACTAGAAATGATTAAACTACTTCATAGGCTCTCTCTCAATACATATGATTATTAGAAAATATAATATCCAAGAATTATTTAGAAAAATTATAAAATTTATTATTATTATTATCAGTGGATTATTATTATTATTATTTATATCATTTTAAATATGTTTAATTATCATCTCATTATGTGAGAATCCACATGTTCGAACCTTCGAATATGGAAAAAATATCCATTCCTCAACAAAAATAAATTTAACTTTTACAGTTACATCGGTTGTTTTCCGTGGTTTCCCAAAAATATGAAAGATTCAAATAAATCTTCGAAATGCTCGGTCATCGATCCTAAACTGTTCTGAGTGCTGAAAATACTCAGAATAACTCTAATAAGTCTTGCGTAAATCATTGCAAGCTTTAAATACGACGAAAAAATAAATGTGTTGGTCATCTGCAGAAAAAATAGTTTGTTCCAATTAGCTAGGCATAATATAATTCAAATGTGGCTTACATTTCTTGATGTTCTTGAAGTGTAGTAAACCTGGTCTGTACCAGATTTATCCATAGACATGCCCTATCGGACAAGCACGTATAATCCTTGTATCGGCCGCCATCATATACCCACAATTCGTCTAGTCAGACATAGTGGTAGTATCTTTCGACGTTTGAATAAACTGTTGTTCCATTTTAATATGGGCTTCTATCAAAGCCATAACAGTTTGTTTAAATAGGGTCAGATCTAAGTGATCTCTTCTTAGATATGTCAGTTGTAACATAACTCACGGTAATCTTATCAGTACAAGAAAAACACTGACAGTCTAAGCAATTAACGGCTGTTCTGAAGATCGTTCCCTGGGCATGGTTTGTTATATCACCATCTACCATGCGCTAGGCAACTTGTAGTTTCCCTTGCGTAGACTAATGAACGCCACCGTTATAGACTAGTCTTCAGTGTACTGACAGATCGAAGTGGTTAACTAGTTACAAAAAATGAAAACTGACTTGAAATGGATTTAAACATCCAAGTATTAAGTTATTACTGGACTGTGACAAAATACTATTTTCTAGACAAAGTCTAGCATATGTCCTTGTAGAAATATAAATATTTCCACCTATGTCTGTAGAAAAATCAATCACCTCAGTGATTCTCCTCACCAGAAACTTACTAAGTTCCAACTCGTAGCGCAGCACTTTTCGTGACTATCACGACTTGAAAAGAACTTCTGCGTAGATCCGGCAACCATGTGCCTTGGCTCAGCGTAGATGCAACTTGCTCTGCAAGTGCTTGTGTTAGAATGAGCTGACCATGCCTCGCCCAGCTGGCTTTTATTCAAAACTGTCAGGGTCACGCGTCATCACCTGATATCTAGAAATCCTCATATCTCTTGAATCCCTGGTCCGATTTACTTGATACTAATTGCATTCTCTTTCATTTGGCCGTGCCAGTAATCTGATCCCAGTCTCAAGTCTCTACTCCATAGTTAACTATTTAATCAATAAATAGCCTCCACCTCTGCTATTACTCGCTACGTCACTTGACATCCAACTATCGGTAAATTCTTTCTAAATGCTTCTCGAAGCAATGTAGCGCGATATTCAAATATCTCAACTTTCAAAAGCGGCTACAGCCTTTCCCTTGATATCTAGGTGTCTGAATCTTGGAATACCCATTCCTAGAGTTGGGCACAATACGTCCCGTATAATCTGTTTCCCTCACTATTCTCCAGCACATATGCTGTATTTCCAATACGTTTGGAAACTATAAATGTTACTGCATCACCTGCATCCAAACTTGCAAGTGGCTCCCTTGAATGAACTTCATCACGTTGCTCTACCTACCTATTTCTCAGTATCTGTAACGATGCCCTGTTGCTACTGTCCACACATGCTAACCCTACTTTCCTATGGTGTCACACCTCTACTCGACACTCTATGACCTAAAAATGTCACTTCTGACTGACAGAATGGTGACTTAGACAGCTTCAAAGTGAACCCTGCCTGATCTAACTTCTGAAAAACTATATCTAAATGACCTAGATGCTCCTCAAAACTGCGTGAACTAATTACCATATCATCTATGTAAATGGTTACAAACTCTCCTGTGTCATCCCCTAATGCGATGTTTAAAGCCCTAATTAAAGCTTCTGAACTACTCTTTAACCCTTAAGGTGTTCTACAAAATTGATAAAGATTATATTTATGACTAAAAGCTGTAAATGGTCTATCTTCGTACATAAGTGGCACTTGCCAAAAACTGGAACTCAAATCTACACAAGTGAAATACCTCTTCCCCTCAAATGTTTGCATTAATTCCTCTATTGACATAGATTTCAGCTGATCAGAACTAATTCTACTGTTAACCAAACGAGCGTCTAAACAAATACGAACCGTGCCGTCGGTTTTGGGTACCGTGATCAAAGAATTAACATACGGACTGTTAGAGTGCTCAATAATCCCATCTTCAAGCATCTGATTAATTTGTGCCTCAACTGCACTCTGATAAGCGAAAGGTACAGGATATCTATGTCCTGTGAATACTGACCTATCAATAACGTTCAATGAATGTGTATAGCAATTGGCCATACCAATGCGATCCTCAAACACTCTCCTATTACACAATAACACATCATAGAGCCGAACACATTGTTCCACCTCTATATTACCCTGAAATGCAGCATCACGTAACGAGTCCTCTAGTTTTCCGTTCGTAATCACACTGCCCACAAAACATGGAGAACCCCGCTCTACGGCTGGCGATATCTCATTTAAAGTACAAATCACACCTACAATACTACTCCTCTGAATATGGTCATTGAACGCTACTTCTACTTCAGAATCTCCCTATTTAAATTTCAAACTCCCTACATCATAACATAAGTTACCAGACACTCTACTTAGCCACTCTGAACCCAAGATAACACTGAATACTAAATTTGGAATTACAAGGCAAATCTGCTTCTCTACATGATTATTAATTTTAATGTCTACTAAAACTTGCTTAGAAATTACTTTAGACCTCTTCCCAACAGCTGTGATAACAAAAGTGCTTTTAATTGGCATCTCCTCAAAATTTACTCCAGTTCCTTTCATTTTATCATAAAATGCACTACTTATGCAACTCTTCATACAACCACTATCAATTAAAACATCTGTGTACGCCTCGGACACGTTAAATTTAACTATGGGGCTCTTACTAACCACTTCCTGAATAATACCTTCATCATTTACAGTAGTTCATGTAATAATTCATTTCTTACATTTAGGTCATAGGGTTCCTGTATAATTGTATGGACAGGGCATGCTACAGACTGAGATTCTGACCTTACTTCGCAGCCTGGTTCGCGTTTAAAGAACCGCTACAGCTGGCCCTAGTACTACTAACTACTAAACTGGTCTGGTAGTTCTGGGCTGTGTTGTCATTGTTTGGCTGTATATTACTACCACTAGGCTGTCCTCTTCCTTGACCCCTATTCTGGTTGTAATTATTGTCTTTATAATTTCTCCCTTGATTTCCCCTGAAATCATTGTTTCTCCCTTGATTTCCCCTGTAATCATTGTTCCTCCCTTGATTTCCCCTGAAATCATTGTTCCTCCCTTGATACTGATTACCATAGCCATTTCCTCTGTTCTGATTTAGCTGATTATTGTTATTTCTCTTTTGAGCGTTGGCCCCTTCGCCACCGTTCCCTTGAACTTCTTGATGCCTGGCTTCATTGGGTCTATTATTATTATTACCCTGGTTCCGATTGAAATTGTCCTCATAACCCCCTCTCCCTAGTGCATCAAATGTGCTTAACAAATTTTCTACTTGTGATATTGTCTTTACATTCTGGATACAAGCAGCCTCCTTGATCCTATAGGGAAAGTGCCTAAGTAGCAACCTTACCACATCACTTTCCTCCTTCAAGCCATCCAGATATTTACACACTAATGCCTGCCCTAAAAGTATTCGGTCATGGTGGAGCTTCCTTTAGGGTTATATTTACCACACACTACTCCCTCACGATGCTGCGACTGAATAACCTCATTCCAGAACTTTTCACAGAATTTCATTTTAAAATCATTGATATCAGTAAACTTGTCTCTGTAGACAGCAAACCAATTCCTCGTTTCCCCCACAAACACTTGTTCTAAAATTTCAACTACCTGGCACCACTCAATACTACCATTTTCCAACCTCTCCCCGAATTTATTTTCTATAGTGTTCATGAGAACCATTGGGCACCCCTGTCGATTGCTGAACTTACCCAGTTCTACCTCCCTGTGTGTGCTATTCACAAAAACTGGCCTATTCTGACTATTTTCTTGCCTGATCCTAGCTTTTAATTTTAATTCTAAATCTGCGATTTTCTCCTCAGCCTTCCTCTCAATACTGTTTACTGTTAATTTAATGTTTCCTTCTGATTCTTCTACTTTATCATATAGCTTTGCTTGTTTCTCCTCAATCTTGCTAATGCTCTCTCTATTACGCTCTCTTAAATCATTTACTTCTGCAACTATTTGAGAGTGGACTTTCTCAATTCTACCCCCCAGCTGTTCCTTAACCTCTTTAGTAGCTACCTGAATTTTGTCAATTTCTCCCCCCAATTGCTTTTTGACCTGCTGTGTTTCCAGTTGCACTAGTTCTTTTAAATTTTCAGCCTTTGTACTGATTCTAATTTCCAACTCCTCCTGTACTTTTCCTAATTTTCTGTCTACATCTGCAATAATCTCTTTAGCCTTTTCTTCCATCACCCCCCTGATCTCACCTCTAATCAGTTCGAATTTGTCACTCATTTCCCTACTGTTTTGTTCTAATTTAGCATTTAAAGTTTCAGTACTCTCTCTATTTTCCTTACTGTTTTGTTCTAATCTGGCGTTTAAAGTTTCATTACTCTCTCTATTTTCCCTACTGTTTTGTTCTAGTTTAGCGTTGTTTTGTTCCAGTTTTGCATTTAAAGCGTCTGTACTTTCTTTATTTTCCCTACTGTTTTGTTCTAGTTTAGCGTTGTTTTGTTCTAGTTTAGCGTTGTTTTGTTCCAGTTTTGCATTTAAAGCGTCTGTACTTTCTTTATTTTCCCTACTGTTTTGTTCTAATTTTGCATTTAAGGCATCACTACTAACTTTGTTCTGATACATGAACTCGAGAAGTAAAGTTTTTAATTCTGGTTGGCCGCCTACACTCCCTGTTTCAGTATCGGGATTTACCTCCGCTACCCCGGTACTACCATCACTCGACATACTGCTCGTATCATCACTCTCCCGTTGATGACCACTACGTAACCTCATCTGTTTTTCTTTCTCATCCCCCATAATGACATACACTGATACAGACAAATAACCCCCAAAATACAGGCACAGAAATATATATCCTTCTCCTTCCACAAATGTTATTAGGTTTTCAGCCCCAAGTTGTCGGCGACAAAAGTAATGGTTTCCTTTTCCCCACGTTGGGCGCCAAATGTAGCATCTTTGCTAGCCCACACGTTGAGCGACAATTGTAACGTTTTCACTCCCCCAAGCTGTTGGGTGATAAATGTTACTGTTTACCTTTGCCTAAGCTATGTTGTTTTATTGGGCGCCAAGACATCAATGCAATGCTGAAATCTAAATTTGTATTTAACAACGTCTAGCTCTGGTAGAACACCTTCAAGAATCTATTCACTCAGATCGTGGTATGATTTGATCATTAACCCAACAAACAATTGTATCAGGAGAAGGAATTGGTCTATATCTAATGCTACCTAATGAAAGCAAAGATTGCATTGTAAAAGAAATGAATTTATTATATAAAACAAGTATAGCAAAATTAATAATAATAATAATAATAAGTATAAAATTTAAATTGGAGCGTTGCGATTTTAATATTACCGATAGAAAATTACGTGAAAACGGAGTCTGATAAATTGATTTTACTGTTATTTCCAAGCTATGAAGTTACTGAAATATGAAATGTAAAACAAAGAGAAATGAGAGATTGCGTATTTCTGCGTCATTTGCGCTTACCACTGGAAATTGCCAAAGCATTTCCCTCGTACTGGATGATGCTGTGTGCTTCCCACAGTCTCCTGGACGTCGCCATCTTCTTCGTTATTGATGATATATTTGTAGATAGGAAGATTTATGGTCCGTACATCGGAACCAACTCGTCCAACCACCACGGTTAAAACTCAGCAATTCTTCTAGGTTTGTGCCGTGTCCTGTGTGGGGTTTCGCCTAGGACACCAAGCTAGGCTCATCGGCGGGCTCTTGGTGTCCCCGCCCGGACCCCCACAGGAGTGACGAACTGCGCGCCACCTCCCTTTATATAAGGTGCAACTGCACCACTTGACTACGAGAACCAAAAGCTCAAGCAGCCTTAACCTCCCTATGAAGGCTTCCAAAAAGATGGTATATTGGCTTTCACGGCCGGTGAATTAAAACTCAGCAATTCTTCTAGGTTTGTGCCGTGTCCTGTGTGGGGTTTCGCCTAGGACACCAAGCTAGGCTCATCGGCGGGCTCTTGGTGTCCCCGCCCGGACCCCCACAGGAGTGACGAACTGCGCGCCACCTCCCTTTATATAAGGTGCAACTGCACCACTTGACTACGAGAACCAAAAGCTCAAGCAGCCTTAACCTCCCTATGAAGGCTTCCAAAAAGATGGTATATTGGCTTTCACGGCCGGTGAATTAAAACTCAGCAATTCTTCTAGGTTTGTGCCGTGTCCTGTGTGGGGTTTCGCCTAGGACACCAAGCTAGTCTCATCGGCGGGCTCTTGGTGTCCCCGCCCGGACCCCCACAGGAGTGACGAACTGCGCGCCACCTCCCTTTATATAAGGTGCAACTGCACCACTTGACTACGAGAACCAAGACACCAAGAGCCCGCCGATGAGCCTAGCTTGGTGTCCTAGGCGAAACCCCACACAGGACACGGCACAAACCTAGAAGAATTGCTGAGTTTTAATTCACCGGCCGTGAAAGCCAATATACCACGGTTAAGTTTCACAAAGATAGTCGCTAACTCCACTGAACATCGGAGCGACACGCACTTGCAACCGTACTCGGCAAGTTCTACACAGATTGTCGCTAACTCCACTGAACATCGGAGCGACACGCACTTGCAACCGTACTGCCTTCGTCTTACACAGAATGTCCTCGTTCCACGGCGCGTCGAACGATATATGCACCTGTCGGCTCCCCCACTCTTCAGCCGACATCTAGCTTACGTCGTCTCCACTGATTGGCTGCACCCCATGTGCTACTTCCCCTTCTCTGGCTCATTACACTCCGCGGGAGGGAGAAGTCGATTTCCGTTCCAACAATTCGCCTTTTCTTGACGCTGCGACCCAAGATTGCGTCATGCTTCCCGACAAGATTAATCCTGTATATGAATTTCCAGTGACTCATGTCTCTCAAAATATCCTAACTGACGAAAACTCCGTAAAATTCCGCAATCACATAATTTTCTATGATATTGTCGTTCGTAATAATTTGCTTGATAGCGTTTTCTAAGACGTAGAAAACCTATCTGTATGCTTATAATTTTTATAAAATGCTCCGAAAATACCTTAATAATAATTATAATAAATTAATAATAATAATAAATTAACATGAAAAATTCTCTTGGCTGAACAATTTGCCGCGTAAATAAATATAGAATGGCTTCCTACTGACTTATGCCAGTGGCATAAAAACCCCTCGAAAAACACGTTACAACGTTATGTCCTATGCGATTAATGATCGAAGACTTTCCCTAGCTTAGCATTCGCTTACACACGCACAATTATCACTTGAAAAATACAATACAACATTTACATAAATTATACACTTTAAACACATCGTCACTGGCTTGAAAAACAAGTTTTAAACATGACTGTCTCGCAGTCCTTATCTCGCTAGATATCTCCACTGCTCTACGTGAACCTTGCTCGCTTTGAGCACTAATTGGAATGTTAGTAAAGTCTTGCCCATTAAGAGCTGAAAATCGTGACGCACACAGGCGTGAACCTTGCTCACCAGAGCTCAAAACAGAAGTCTTCGAAACAGCTTCTCCTCGATCAATTTATTGGAAACTGACAGAATGAGGTTGAGTGGGGAGAATTAAGAAAAATATTCTAGAGTTTTTATCTCACGCACATGGGACTAGTATCAATCTTCATCAATTTATTCAAACGTCTCAGCGCACTTATGCGGAATTATTTCGGATCGGCGGTTCTTTAGATAAGCGTTTCCGCGCCTTTTAGGTAGATTTCATTAGAAAGCTAACTATTGCAATGGGTCCCATGTTTCGACTTCCGGAAAATTTCGACATATCTTCGCGTTTCACATCCCCCAGACCCCAAAACCACCGTCAGTTCAAAAGTTTATATATAATTTATGTATGTGTATATATATATGTGTGGGAACCGGATGAGGATAAAGAAGGCCGAGTATGGGATCTAGCGGGCGCTGGAGTAAGCTCAGCGCCATTTGTCTGAGAATAAAAAGAAGAGAAACAGTATTCCGAGTTCCGATGAGCCGCGAAACACATTCCCTTAATTCTCTACTGTATTTTAATCAGTTTCATTGTTTTAATAAATAATTCAGTTCTATATTCTATGCTTGTGAGTGTCATGATCTGGAAACCGTTTCCCACAAATGGGGGCTCGTCCGGGATGGACTGAAACAACGAGTTACGACGCAATCCACGACACGAAGTACGACGCAAAATACAACGCTATTTTTGACGAAGTGGACGGCTAATCATATTTGTTGCTGTTGCCTACGACGCTGACGACGAGACGACGTGCAGTTTTGTGAGCCCACGACGTGCGAATCTACGACGAGGATTCATAGGCTAGCAAAATTTGTTCTTAAGTTTCAGTGACAATTAGTGGTGCCGTGACGACGACGAGGGTTGGAATCTAAACTACGACAGAGAATTGTGGATATGGTAAGAGGATAGCGACTCGTCAGAGAGAAATGACGGGAAGTGGTATTCAACGATATCACCTACAAATATCATCGGTTTGGTGAATGAGGTTAAACAGGTTTGATAGCGAGGTTTTGAGGAAGCGATATTGACGGAAATCTACTTGATAGACGTGAGTAAACAAATAAGATGACTACACTCGGTGCAATAGAGAAAATAAATAAGAACATAAGTGTTGCTCCGGTCAAAGCAATCAAAGTTTTACATAACCTCATTTTCGAGCATATACCAGACGACAGGAAGAATCGAAAGCGACTGCGAGAGTTTCCTGGATTCGATTTTGACGAAAATTCCATTGAAGAGGAAGCTAAGAAGAAATTTATCGAAGAAACATTTTCCAAGGCTGATCTGTTGCGTGTTTCTGAGATTCTTAATACCGAGATCGGGACAAAGGAGGTAATGATTAACACCATTTGTTATTACTTGAGAAATTTGGATGAACTCGCAACTAATATAGACGATGATGACGAAGATGAAGAAGACAAAGAAGACGAAGAGAGCGAAGAGGAAGACCAGCACAGAAGGTATAGAGAACAACATAAGTTTTCATTGTCGTTCCGCGACGTAGAGGGCGCTATGGAAACATTTAACGGTAAGGATGGTTACCCAGTGAAGAAATGGATCGCAGATTTTGAGGAGACGTCAATCTTGATGGGATGGAGTGAACTGCAAAAGTTTATTTTCGCTAAGAAATCACTCGATGGTTTAGCTAAGCTTTTTATTCAAGGTGAGAAAGGACTGACGTCCTGGACTGCACTGAAGAATGCCTTGAAAGAGGAGTTTGACGTGGCGGCAAGCAGTGCAGAAATTCACAAGTTGTTAACCCAGCGACGAAAAAAGCGCGACGAATCTCTACAGGAGTACTTTCTTGTGATGAAGGAAATCGCCAGTAGAGGTGATGTTGAGCAAGTTTCTCTGCGTCAGTACGTGATTGATGGGATCGAGGACGATTCAGGATCAAAACTTCTTCTCTATGGAGCAAAAAATTCCAAGGATTTCAAGGAGAAAATGAAAAGTTATGAGATGGCAGTGAAGTCTTTGCCAAAGAAAAGCACAAAGTATAATAACAGTAATTTTCAAGGAAGTGCCAAGAGTGCCAACGAGAAGGACGGAAAGAAGTACAAAGAAGAAAGAGGCGAGTAGTGGAGATAGATGTTATAATTGCGGTGGATCTGGTCATAGTTCAAAGGAATGTGAGCACAAGGATAAAGGCAAGAGATGTTTCAACTGCAATGAGTTTGGCCACATTTCATCCGAGTGCAAAAAAGAGAGGAAGAACGATAAGAGGAATAATCAAGGTATCAATCTTATTGATGAAAAGAAAAGCTGCCTCAAGTTCAAAGAGGTTAGTTTGGGTCAGCAGAAACTTCAGGCACTTATCGACTGTGGCTGTCCTTATAACCTACTGCGACAAAACATCCATAAGACCATGGGTTCCCCAGGATTCAAGAGCACGGATCTTGTTTTGAAAGGATTCGGTAATGGTTTTGTTGCTCCTCAAGGTTGCTTCACAACAGTCGTTGAGGTAGACGAGCTGGAGTTCCAAACCAACGTTTATGTTGTTTCTGATGATACTATGGAGTGGGACATGGTTATTGGTAACGATCTATTAGATCAGGGTGAGGTCATCCTGAGCAAGCAAGGAGTTACCATCAAGAAACTAGAGGTCCCAATGATGTTGATCAGGGTAGCCGACGAACAGGAATTGGATATCGAGAACTGCGTTGATGAGGAAAAAAGGGAACAGATCCAGCATTTGGTAGCGAGATACGTACCAAAGAAGACGAAATCTACTGATGTCAAGATGAAGATCACATTGAAAGAAGAAAACCCGATATTTAGCAGGCCCAGACGAATGGCACCGCTTGAGAACGAATTTGTCGATGAGCAAGTCGAGGCGTGGCTGGAGGAAGATATCATAGAACCGAGTCAATCAGAATATACATGCCAAGTGGTGGTAGTCAAAAAGAAAAATGGAATTTCGTTCAAGATCGTGACTGACTGTATGGCATTCCAAAAGACAATGCACAAAAGGGACCTGGTCCCACGAGTAGCTACATGGGCTATGGCCTTGGAGGAGTTTGACTATACCATCGAACACCGAACTGCAACCAGGATGAAACATGTCGATGCCCTGAGCCGATGTCCAGCAGTGATGTTTGGATTCCCTGATGGCCTTGCAGCGAGTATCAAAATCGCCCAGAGAAAAGACGAAGGATTGACAGCGATAAAAGCGACACTGGAGAAAGGGCCTTACGAAAACTTCATCGTCAGAGATGGACTGCTATTTAAATTTGTTGACGGGCGAGAGACGTTGGTGGTCCCGCGAGCAATGCACCATGAAATCATCAGAGCTGCACATGAGAAGAGACACTACGCTGTTAAAAGGACTGAAGAAGACGTGAAGCAGGAATATTATATTCCAGACTTGGCCAACAAGGTGAAACGAGTCATAGCCAACTGTGTGAAGTGTCTGGTTGTTAACAGGAAGGCAGGCAAGGAAGAAGGTTGGTTACATCCGATGTTCAAGGAGAGTGTGCAATTGCACACCTACCACATGGATCACATTGGACCACTTAAGTCTACACACAAGGGATATGAACACATCTTCTGTGTGATAGACGCCTTCACGAAGTTCACCTGGCTGTATCCTGTGAAAACTACCAAATCGGCCGAGACGATCGAAAAGATGGAGTTTCAGAGGACGAACTTTGGAAACCCAGTTCAAGTGATCACCGACAGGGGGCCATCGTTCACCTCCCATGAGTTCCAGGACTACTGTAAATCGCAGAGTATCAAGCACGTCTTGATCACAGCTGGACTGCCAAGAGCCAATGGTCAAATCGAGAGAGTCAACTCAACAGTGACCAAGATCATCGCTAAACTTAGCATTGACGATCCAACAAAATGGTACAAGGTTGTACCATCCGTCCAACGAGCTATCAACTCTACGTTCCAGAGGAGCTGCTGACAGAAGTCAGAATGCACAACCAAAATGATCTACGTATAGTGCAACTCATCGAAGAGGAGCTGATCGATTCGTTCAACGAAAAACGTGATCAGATGAGAGAAGATGCAAAAAAGCAGATAGAAAAAGTACAATCTGAAAATCGTGCTGAATTCAACCGACGACGTAAGGAGCCTAAGAAGTATCAGGTCGACGACCTGGTTGCCATCAAACGCACTCAGATCGGTCCACATCTGAAACTAAAAACCAAAAGTCTAGGACCTTATCGAGTGACTCGAGTAAAACTCAACGACACATATGACGTCAGCAGAGAAGGAGACCATGCTGGACCAAGAATTACATCGTCCTGTGCGGAGTTCATGAGGCCCTGGCCGGGCGGATTTTCTTCATCCGGGTCGGATGAGGATCAGGACGGCCGAGTGTGGGAACCGGATGAGGATCAAGAAGGCCGAGTATGGGATCTAGAGGGCGCAGGAGTAAGCTCAGCGCCATTTGTCTGAGAATAAAAAGAAGAGAAACAGTATTCCGAGTTCCGATGAGCCGCGAAACACATTCCCTTAATTCTCTACTGTATTTCAATCAGTTTCATTGTTTTAATAAATAATTCAGTTCTATATTCGATGCTTGTGAGTGTCATGATCTGGAAACCGTTTCCCACATATGTATATAAATATATATGTATATATATATATATATGTATATCAGTTTCTTGTGGACACGATAACTGCCGTAATTTTGCACCAATCACTTTGAATTTTTTACCGAATATGTATACCTATAAAATCTCGGTCGAGATCGTTACTGGGCTAAATTGGTCGAAGGGGGTGAAAATGGGGGGCTTTTTTTCGAAAAAGCGAAATATTGCTATAACTCTCTTAATATGTGAAATATCGAATCCGTTCAACGTTCATACTATGTGTCGGATAAAGCCTAAAATTTATGTTTGACGAATTTTCTTTATAGCACCAACCATTGACCAAAGGGGTGGGAAAAAGTGGGTTTTTCGGGAAACATTAATCATATCTCTCTTAATAGGCCCAATATCAAAACCGTACAAAATGGACAATATTCCCCTAATAATTACCTAAAACTTTTGTCTGAAATAATTTTTGATATGACGCACCATTACGCCAAGGGATGAGAAAAATTATTTCGGAATTATAAGAAAATGCCAAGAGCTATCAGAGGTTGCCATGGCAACACTACTAAATTGATGAGGGGTGAGCCATCAGACGTTGCCATGACAACGCACTTGCACGAGTTCAGATTCAGTATTTCCATCTGACTAAGTGGGAAGCGGCTTTGGTGTCGTAACTGGTAGCATGCTGAATGTCTATGCCCAGTGTCGCGGTTTCAAAGCCGGCCGAAGTCGTCGAATTTTCTAAGAGCGCTAAAAATCCCTCAGTATGCTTTCCTTTGGAGGGGAAGTTCCAACGTTCGTTGCGAGTTGCTGGTTGGGTGGCATCTAGTAGCCAAGTTCACAGCTAGGTGTCGTTGACGGTAGTACCTGGTAGCAACATTAGGAAATATTGCTTGAAATATACCGCCTGCAGTCCTTACCTGAATTAAGACTAATACAGCCATTACAATTCACACCGTTTATTAGACAGATTCTACACTCACCCAAAGTACACGGGGTTAGATGACCGCGTTTTCACAGCCCCTAAACTGAGGAACCAACCAGAGGTAGATTTCATTAGAAAGCTAACTATTGCAATGGGTACCATGTTTCGACTTCCGGAAAATTTCGACATATCTTCGCGTTTCACATCCCCCAGACCCCAAAACCACCGTCAGTTCAAAAGTTTATATATAATTTATGTATGTATATATATATATTGAACCCATGGGCCATAGGGTCCATGACGGTCGAACCAATGTCCTTAAGGAAGAAATGAAAGAAACGTATAGTTTCTTAAAGGAACGGAGAGAGATTTTAAGCCAGGAATATAGCTTAACATTGTGCAAGCGGCTAGGGACAGCTGCTCCTTAGATGAGATCACCCCACTTAACATTTCAGAGAGGGCTGGTCACGAGTATTAATAACTGAGTGGAAGTTTCCACCGTGATAGAAAGAGAAGCCTGAATCGGAATTCAAGCTGACGTGGCTGGAAATTGACAACGTCGCATACGCACCAGAAGAGGAATAATTAAAATTAACACGTTTACGAGCATAATAATGAGTAAACAAGCACAGTACAGTGAACCATTTTGAATGAGAGATTTTTCAGTATAGAGAAACCATGTAATAATTGTGCAGAAATAAACTGCCGACGTAAGACGACGTCATCGGTGAATTACCTAAGCCTCTGTGGAGGGGAGAGATCAAAAAGAATGCAACACCCACACAATTGAGGACGAGAAATTAATTAATATCTCCGAATTGCACGATCGATTCTGAGGTGCAATAAGATCATTAGACATTGAAAAGACAAGCTTCCGGAAGATATAATTTTTATATTTGTGGCACCATTATTTTAGAAGTTGACCACAGGAAAGGCTTGAGTCTTATTTTTTTTGTAGTAAAACAGTATAAAGCTTCGGGCGTTTCCAAGCCAATCATGCAGTTCACGACAGACTCCTTGAGAGGAGGTGCTGTATCACGTCACGATCATCATTGAAAGCAGTTACAACGAGCACTCCGTGACCGGAGGTGCTGCATCAAAGTCTTCAAACGTATAAACCTCAGGGGAGGTCATACTGCGCAACAAGTATAAGCACCGTATATGCAGTATTCAGACAGCCAGAGGGCACGTCACTGTGTCACATCGCATCAGTCCTACGAGCATTCCGTGAGGGGAAGTGCTGCTCCACGACGTAGAAGTAATCATTCCGACAGTCCGTGAGGGGACGTAACTCTGCGTTACATCGATAACAGCTACCAGTACTCCTTGAGGGGAGAAAACGCTATTTTGCATCACCGAAGTAAGATCCAATAGTCACAGGCGTCACAGTAGTAACGACTTGCTGGCCTCCATAAGGAGCATTCACGACGAAATTTTAAAGTATCGCCGTAGTGAAGTATTAGGAAAATCCTAATTATAGGATTTAGGCCGACTGTATACAAGTTAAAGTGAAGATTCGCAAGATATAGTCAGAGCAGGCTGCGAACGTCGGACTAAAAGGCGATAGGTCGTTAAATGTAACGAACAGATCATAACGTACGGAAGTATCGTACCAGACAGATAAACTGTTATTTAAATCGAAGCAACCTAAAAAGGAAGAACAGGATAAGGTTCGAACGTAGGAGCGTTAAAACAGTTCAAATAAATAGAATAGGAGACTATAAACATTAGCTCCAGATATCAGGCGAACAATTATAATAGTACTAGAATCAAAAAGTGCTAGCTGCTAGAAACTAATCTATAGGTCTTAGAGGAGACCTCGATCCATATAGACTCTCGTTAGGATCAATAGACAGATCTACAGAGAAGCCGTTCAAGCGAGATAATAGCCAGTTATCCAGGATAGGAATAGCAGAATTGAACTCCAGGGAACAGTAGATGTTTCGGGACTTTCGGATTCTTCAGAATAGGAAGCCGACATCAGATAAATCTCACGCTTGGAAACGGGAATTTAAGAAGATCACGTGTGATAGGCGCAGAAACGCGGCCTAGTGATCGAGTAATTGTGAAGTGTAAAATAATCAAGATTGTGTGTTAGATAATATTTTTAGTGTTATTATGTGTTCAAAAGGGACACACCAGTATATAAAAATGTCGTCAATATTAAGTGTTCTAGATATAGGTCCAAAAGTGTTTTTACGTAAGACGAATACCTTTAATATGGTGTAAACAGTTCGAAGTGGGCCCAAAAATGAAACGCCACACCAGATTTAAGATCATGGGATGATCTGAAAATATGTAAGTACAAAATTCATTTTTATTTTGGTGTCAGAAATTGATTGTGTACAACTCACCAGGAGTTTTGAGTGAAAGGGATGTGTTTTAATGAATGAATACTGAATAATCAAGAATACGGTCTGAACAGTAATAAAATAAATAGAGAAATTATGAATAATCATGTAAAGAATAAATTCCGTAGGGAAATATGTGAATAAAGGGTTAAAGTATTTAACAAATGTCATAAGAGCAAGCGAAATATCATTTAATTATCATAAAAGACATTGAAATAAAGTAAAGTTGAGATATGAAAGAGATAGCTTTTGAGCTGGTATAAAGAATAAAGATAATAATAATAATAATTAAATATGGAAATGTTAAATAATAATCAAATGGATTGATATGAACATAAGAACGTTAAGCCTTAACGTATGTGTAAGAAATGAGGTTCAATGGAATATTTTAAAACAGGGAGCGATTTATCGACCATGAAAGATTAATATGTGAATAAAAATAATATGAATTGTTACTAAAGAGATTTATCAGTTCTTGGGAAGACATTTTCGGCTTAAAATAATGCATAGCGCATAATGAGCGCAAATATAATATTAAAGTGTCACGCTAGGAACGCGTAGTGGTTAAATACTTGGTACATTACTTATGGAGGGTAGTTGATTGCAGTGAATTGATAATTGTGTAAGTCCTCTATTTGTGACATTAGTATCACGAGGCATTGTGTATGTATTTAAAAAGGGAGCTAATATATGGTATTATTGAGCGTATGTCTTTGGGCCACGGCCGACTCTAAATCGCATTTTTGTATAAGTCCTCTGTAGGGATTTGTTCCCGAGGCACCTGAAGAGATTCGAATGCAGGATCTTCTTATGATAAAAGCCCCTGAAATTCTTCGTCGTCGTATGTGTATTTAATCTTCCCAATCAATGAGGACCCTCTCATAATTAATAAATGCCAAGGATATGATAATGGTCTTTGAACCAAAGAATAGTTGTTTGAATGTTACGGTACAATAAAGCCCGGTCTCCTCAGAACTGGATGAATGGAAAGGTTTGTTTGAAAGCCTTAAGAATAAGCTACTAAATGTTGGGCCAGACGGGATGTCTCCCCACCCTAACGTGTCATAAATCGCACCCCATGTAGTGGAGTCTAGCCTTCTTAAAGCGAGAAGGAACTGAGACCGTCTCGTAAGCTGTTTTAAAGAGAAACGAATACACCAGGAGTGTTTAAAGTTGTAAACGACCCGGGCGTTGAACCGAGGTCCTTAAGATGGATATTTCGTTTTGCCGGTTCAGATCGTAGTTTCTTATATGATAATGGTCTATTAAGACATAAGAGATAAATAACAATCCCTATTGTAATAATGTAAGGACGTGGGATTCCACGAGTTGATTGAAGGCAACTGAGTTCGGGAGTAACTATAGTTTTTTGACTGTGTCAAGTACCTTCACGCTCTGGAGTACACAATTGATTTTCTGATTACCTTAATATGTTTGTGAAATAAAGAGAGATGATAACAGCTGAATGTGTGGACATGCCCAAAATATTGAATTAAATAATTAACAGAGATTTTTAAATATAATTATATATTTGTTCTTGAGAAATAAGAAAATATAAAAGCTAGTGTTTGAGGTGTACAAGAATGACACCGTAATAATGCAGATGCATGGAGCCAAAGAGCTCAGAGTTATGTAAACTTAATGTTAGTGCTTTATGGAAGTGAGACTAAGTAAGAATTGTTGGTTTATGTGGAAACCACAGGTTTTGAATTCAATATTTGTTTATTTTATTTTGTGATCCCTTGTTCATTTGGAACAAGCAGTTGATATTTGGGTCTGTAATTAAATTGTTTAATTGTTTGTAGCGCCATTAATTTTATTAATTAAATATGTTTAAATAGGAGTTGATTTTGTTGTTATTTTTGCAGGTGTATCCTCTAATTAATCCAAAATATGTGAGTCACAGAGTGGGGGAACTTACCACTGCCCCGAAATCCCGAATTGAGCTACGCTGGTATACTGTGATTGGCATATTTCTTGCTAAATGGGCACAGGGGGATATATAAATACTGTGCTGGATTAATAACTAGAGGAACACTCAAGTCGGTCATATCATGTAAAATTAAAGTAATAATAGGAATAGCTGCAACGTAAAATATTAACTGACCGCATGGGTCCCTGGAAACTCATACCGAGCAGCCCTGAATATATATTATATTACAAACCCCCTAGCAAATCATGATATGATTTTGGCGCCCAACGTGGGGCTGAGTTTTCCTAGGGAAAACCCGAGTTTTCTCGAAAAATCAAAATTTTCATTTTTTGAAAAAAAAATGGTTTTTCGAAATTTTGAATTTTAAACACTTCCATAAAGGTTTATGAAATTGAATAAGATTATCAAAAGGGTACGGTGTAAGTGAATACCCGTACCAAAGTAATATTTTTAAAAGAAATTGGGACACACGGATTCAGAGTATCATCTCTCAAACATGTACTAGTGTGGTGGCATTAGAGGCCCACTGTATTTTAATATGATGTTGTTAAGTGAAGAGAGGCGGAGGCTCTCTGAGAATGTAAGGGCCGAGAGCCCAGGGAAAAGTAAAACTACAGGTGAGAAAGAGTACCCAACCAAAGAATTGATAAATGTTTCTGTAGAAAGCATGCGTGCACCTGGAGACATAGTTACACGAAGAGATGGTAACATGTCTGCAGACAAAAGGGTAATAAATGTTGAGCCTTTAGAGCTCGGAAAGGAAAAGGAAATTTGTAAACCAATTCCAAGGGAAAATGTAATGGATAATGATAAGAATAAGTCTCACGTAGTAATGTCGGTCCAGGTAGGCTCCGAAAACGAAGGGGAAAAGAACGATAGTACTGACGTTCAGGATCAGGAAAAGGTAGAAATGGCGACTTGGGATGAAATAAAGAAATTCTTGGATATAATTAGGGAAATGACAAATGAGCACGAAAAAATGAGGAACGAACTTTGGGAATTAAAAAATTACAATTTAAGAAAGAAGGAAGGAATTGAGGAACAAAGAGATAGGATCTCGGAGGAAATAATGAAAATAAACGGGCTCCGTGAAAGGGCAGGTAAAAATTGGTATAAGATACCCGAAAAGGAATTAGAAGAATTATACGAGGAAATCCCGAAGCTTAAAAGGTCATTTAGGGAAACGAAGAAGGAATTTGTAGAACGTATGGTGAAAGAAGGAAAAATCGAATTAGTTTCATGGGAACAGATAGAAAGTTTCATGGATGAAATTATGGAAATAAAGAGACAATGGTCGGAGATACAGGATAAATGGGATAAGATTTGGTGGAAGACCGGTTATAAAGAGCACGAAAGGCTGAAATATGTAAAGGAACAAAAGGATTATATGGTAGAGGAAAGGAGTAAAATGCATCGGTTCATAATGAGCATGTATGATGAAAATGGAATAATAACTATTCAGGAGTTAGCCGAATTGAGGAAAGTCAAGATTCCAGAATATACAAAGATAGTAGAGGATGCTCAGAAAAGATATGAGGAATACATGTTGGAGCAAAATCGTCAGGCAAATGAAATAGTTGCCCAAGCTGAAAAACAGGCTGAAATTAAAGAAGAAGAAGTAACGGTGCCAGAACAGCCCGAAATTGATATTAAAGAAGAAGAGCAAGAAATAGAAATCATTATGACTCCAGGGGAAATTGAAGAAAACTTGGAAATCCTTCCAGAGAAACCAATGGAAATTCAGGAAGAGATCGTAACTCCAGAACGGGAGGATAGCCAAAATGAAAATGAGCTCCAAACGGAAGAGACTCATTTTTATGAAAGGGTCGAGCTGGAAGAACAAGAAGTAATCTCGGAACAGGAGATACTAAAGGAATTGATAATTGAAGAAACGGAAATGATAATTCCAGAAGAAATAGAGAAATTAGATGAAACAAATATGGAAAATATCAACGAAGCACCGACGGAAATAGAGGTTCAAGAGCTCACAGGAATTGAAAAGGAAAACTCCGAAGAAAATGAGGAGGTAGAAAAAGAAAACCTAGAAGACATGCAGGAGGATCAAGAGGATAAAACTGCATTAGAAGGATCAAAATTGAAAGCTCAGATCCTTGAATTGTTGATTAAATACCAGAACTGGCAACAAAAGAACAGAGAGAGGGAAAGTGCTAATAAGAGCCAGGAAACCCTAAAAGAAAAAGATGAGATTGTTGGGAGCAATGAAAAAATGAGAGGAGACGTCTCTGAAGAAGAGCCAAAGGGAAGAAAACCGCCATTGATAGTTGGTGTACCAGGAATTGGATACCCCATGGAAACAATGAAAGGAGGAGGAGTAATAAACAATGCCTTGGAGAAAGAGGATGCCCAGGCATATGTCAGCTAGAAACTCCGTAGGAAGAAAAGGAATGAAAGAAAGGAAAAATGGAAGAAGGGAGATAAAAGAAGAGCACGTTTATGGACAAGGATGAAAGGAAGACGGAGATGGTTTATAAAGCAAAAGAGATACAGAGTGTGGAAAAGAAGGAATAAAACTTATATAGAAGTAAGGAAACGAGAGAATATGGAATGTAAGGAAAGAAAAGTAAGGGATGAAGAGAGTCAGGAAGATGCTGAGGTCATAAAGAAAATAGAGCATTATATTAGAGCTATAGAAAGATGTGAAGGAAATGAAAATGTTTTGTTGCATTGTTTAAGCATATTAAAACATTTACCCATAACTGTTCGCCAGTTGATAGAAACGAATGTGGTAGAAACGGTTGAAAGTATTCACGAACAAGGAGGGGACGTGAATATACGAGCGCAAGAATTGCTGATAAAATGGGAAAATGAAATGATAGAAGATTTAAGAGCAGGAGGGGAAGAAGTTATGGAAATGGAAGATATGCTCGAGGAAGACCCTGAAGAAGAAGAAGAAGAAGAGGATGAGGAAGAAGAACAAGGAGAAATGATAATCACGGGAGACGTAAGATGGAGACATAAAGGATAAGAAGAGAATTATCTCTTTTGAACAAACGGGTAAAGATACCTGCAACCATCAAAGAATATGGGAAATAAGTGTAATATGTGCTGAAATACCATCTCAAAGAGAGATGAGGAAAAGGGAAGAGAACCAGAAAGAGTCAGGTGAAGTCAGACTGAGCTCTTAAAAATTTTAATTTAAGTGTAACAGACTTGAAGTCTGATAACTATAATGAAATAAATTACGGGTAAAGCTAATTGCACCCGCAAGATAATTAACATAAAGTCATTAAGTTGAAAAAAATATAATGAATGAAGAACAGGCCGACTTGAAGTCTGACCTGAGAAAAGAAGAAAGGGAACCAACTGTTGACTCAAGTTTGGAGGAGCTCGCCAGACGAGGGGAGAGAGTTGTAAACACTGAACGTGACAAGAGATTTATGGCCTGAGTGAAGTCGACCACTAGGGAATAAATGAATGAATGGGAACTCTTGGAGACCCAACCTAAACACAGACCAGAAAGGAGAGGAACTTTAAAGAAGTAATTGATTTTATTGAAAAGGAAGATTTTAATGTATTAAAGAAGAAAAGGGTAAAGATTGAGTATACCCAACCTACACAATTAGTGGAAGGAACCTTAAGAAAATAAAATAACAGTAAATACGGATGACGTTATGATTGATTCGACGGAAAGGAAACACAAAATTAAATTGAAATAAATTTCCTCAAAATTTTCGAAAATTTATTTACCTAAGGAGGGGAGAGATGAACCCATGGGCCATAGGGTCCATGACGGTCGAACCAATGTCCTTAAGGAAGAAATGAAAGAAACGTATAGTTTCTTAAAGGAACGGAGAGAGATTTTAAGCCAGGAATATAGCTTAACATTGTGCAAGCGGCTAGGGACAGCTGCTCCTTAGATGAGATCACCCCACTTAACATTTCAGAGAGGGCTGGTCACGAGTATTAATAACTGAGTGGAAGTTTCCACCGTGATAGAAAGAGAAGCCTGAATCGGAATTCAAGCTGACGTGGCTGGAAATTGACAACGTCGCATACGCACCAGAAGAGGAATAATTAAAATTAACACGTTTACGAGCATAATAATGAGTAAACAAGCACAGTACAGTGAACCATTTTGAATGAGAGATTTTTCAGTATAGAGAAACCATGTAATAATTGTGCAGAAATAAACTGCCGACGTAAGACGACGTCATCGGTGAATTACCTAAGCCTCTGTGGAGGGGAGAGATCAAAAAGAATGCAACACCCACACAATTGAGGACGAGAAATTAATTAATATCTCCGAATTGCACGATCGATTCTGAGGTGCAATAAGATCATTAGACATTGAAAAGACAAGCTTCCGGAAGATATAATTTTTATATTTGTGGCACCATTATTTTAGAAGTTGACCACAGGAAAGGCTTGAGTCTTATTTTTTTGTAGTAAAACAGTATAAAGCTTCGGGCGTTTCCAAGCCAATCATGCAGTTCACGACAGACTCCTTGAGAGGAGGTGCTGTATCACGTCACGATCATCATTGAAAGCAGTTACAACGAGCACTCCGTGACCGGAGGTGCTGCATCAAAGTCTTCAAACGTATAAACCTCAGGGGAGGTCATACTGCGCAACAAGTATAAGCACCGTATATGCAGTATTCAGACAGCCAGAGGGCACGTCACTGTGTCACATCGCATCAGTCCTACGAGCATTCCGTGAGGGGAAGTGCTGCTCCACGACGTAGAAGTAATCATTCCGACAGTCCGTGAGGGGACGTAACTCTGCGTTACATCGATAACAGCTACCAGTACTCCTTGAGGGGAGAAAACGCTATTTTGCATCACCGAAGTAAGATCCAATAGCCACAGGCGTCACAGTAGTAACGACTTGCTGGCCTCCATAAGGAGCATTCACGACGAAATTTTAAAGTATCGCCGTAGTGAAGTATTAGGAAAATCCTAATTATAGGATTTAGGCCGACTGTATACAAGTTAAAGTGAAGATTCGCAAGATATAGTCAGAGCAGGCTGCGAACGTCGGACTAAAAGGCGATAGGTCGTTAAATGTAACGAACAGATCATAACGTACGGAAGTATCGTACCAGACAGATAAACTGTTATTTAAATCGAAGCAACCTAAAAAGGAAGAACAGGATAAGGTTCGAACGTAGGAGCGTTAAAACAGTTCAAATAAATAGAATAGGAGACTATAAACATTAGCTCCAGATATCAGGCGAACAATTATAATAGTACTAGAATCAAAAAGTGCTAGCTGCTAGAAACTAATCTATAGGTCTTAGAGGAGACCTCGATCCATATAGACTCTCGTTAGGATCAATAGACAGATCTACAGAGAAGCCGTTCAAGCGAGATAATAGCCAGTTATCCAGGATAGGAATAGCAGAATTGAACTCCAGGGAACAGTAGATGTTTCGGGACTTTCGGATTCTTCAGAATAGGAAGCCGACATCAGATAAATCTCACGCTTGGAAACGGGAATTTAAGAAGATCACGTGTGATAGGCGCAGAAACGCGGCCTAGTGATCGAGTAATTGTGAAGTGTAAAATAATCAAGATTGTGTGTTAGATAATATTTTTAGTGTTATTATGTGTTCAAAAGGGACACACCAGTATATAAAAATGTCGTCAATATTAAGTGTTCTAGATATAGGTCCAAAAGTGTTTTTACGTAAGACGAATACCTTTAATATGGTGTAAACAGTTCGAAGTGGGCCCAAAAATGAAACGCCACACCAGATTTAAGATCATGGGATGATCTGAAAATATGTAAGTACAAAATTCATTTTTATTTTGGTGTCAGAAATTGATTGTGTACAACTCACCAGGAGTTTTGAGTGAAAGGGATGTGTTTTAATGAATGAATACTGAATAATCAAGAATACGGTCTGAACAGTAATAAAATAAATAGAGAAATTATGAATAATCATGTAAAGAATAAATTCCGTAGGGAAATATGTGAATAAAGGGTTAAAGTATTTAACAAATGTCATAAGAGCAAGCGAAATATCATTTAATTATCATAAAAGACATTGAAATAAAGTAAAGTTGAGATATGAAAGAGATAGCTTTTGAGCTGGTATAAAGAATAAAGATAATAATAATAATAATAATTAAATATGGAAATGTTAAATAATAATCAAATGGATTGATATGAACATAAGAACGTTAAGCCTTAACGTATGTGTAAGAAATGAGGTTCAATGGAATATTTTAAAACAGGGAGCGATTTATCGACCATGAAAGATTAATATGTGAATAAAAATAATATGAATTGTTACTAAAGAGATTTATCAGTTCTTGGGAAGACATTTTCGGCTTAAAATAATGCATAGCGCATAATGAGCGCAAATATAATATTAAAGTGTCACGCTAGGAACGCGTAGTGGTTAAATACTTGGTACATTACTTATGGAGGGTAGTTGATTGCAGTGAATTGATAATTGTGTAAGTCCTCTATTTGTGACATTAGTATCACGAGGCATTGTGTATGTATTTAAAAAGGGAGCTAATATATGGTATTATTGAGCGTATGTCTTTGGGCCACGGCCGACTCTAAATCGCATTTTTGTATAAGTCCTCTGTAGGGATTTGTTCCCGAGGCACCTGAAGAGATTCGAATGCAGGATCTTCTTATGATAAAAGCCCCTGAAATTCTTCGTCGTCGTATGTGTATTTAATCTTCCCAATCAATGAGGACCCTCTCATAATTAATAAATGCCAAGGATATGATAATGGTCTTTGAACCAAAGAATAGTTGTTTGAATGTTACGGTACAATAAAGCCCGGTCTCCTCAGAACTGGATGAATGGAAAGGTTTGTTTGAAAGCCTTAAGAATAAGCTACTAAATGTTGGGCCAGACGGGATGTCTCCCCACCCTAACGTGTCATAAATCGCACCCCATGTAGTGGAGTCTAGCCTTCTTAAAGCGAGAAGGAACTGAGACCGTCTCGTAAGCTGTTTTAAAGAGAAACGAATACACCAGGAGTGTTTAAAGTTGTAAACGACCCGGGCGTTGAACCGAGGTCCTTAAGATGGATATTTCGTTTTGCCGGTTCAGATCGTAGTTTCTTATATGATAATGGTCTATTAAGACATAAGAGATAAATAACAATCCCTATTGTAATAATGTAAGGACGTGGGATTCCACGAGTTGATTGAAGGCAACTGAGTTCGGGAGTAACTATAGTTTTTTGACTGTGTCAAGTACCTTCACGCTCTGGAGTACACAATTGATTTTCTGATTACCTTAATATGTTTGTGAAATAAAGAGAGATGATAACAGCTGAATGTGTGGACATGCCCAAAATATTGAATTAAATAATTAACAGAGATTTTTAAATATAATTATATATTTGTTCTTGAGAAATAAGAAAATATAAAAGCTAGTGTTTGAGGTGTACAAGAATGACACCGTAATAATGCAGATGCATGGAGCCAAAGAGCTCAGAGTTATGTAAACTTAATGTTAGTGCTTTATGGAAGTGAGACTAAGTAAGAATTGTTGGTTTATGTGGAAACCACAGGTTTTGAATTCAATATTTGTTTATTTTATTTTGTGATCCCTTGTTCATTTGGAACAAGCAGTTGATATTTGGGTCTGTAATTAAATTGTTTAATTGTTTGTAGCGCCATTAATTTTATTAATTAAATATGTTTAAATAGGAGTTGATTTTGTTGTTATTTTTGCAGGTGTATCCTCTAATTAATCCAAAATATGTGAGTCACAGAGTGGGGGAACTTACCACTGCCCCGAAATCCCGAATTGAGCTACGCTGGTATACTGTGATTGGCATATTTCTTGCTAAATGGGCACAATATATATATGTGTGTGTATATCAGTTTCTTGTGGACACGATAACTGCCGTAATTTTGCACCAATCACTTTGCATTTTTTTTACCGAATATGTATACCTGTAAAATCTCGGTCGAATTCGTTACTGGGCTAAATCGGTCGAAGGGGGTGAAAATGGGGGGCTTTTTTTCTTCGAAAAAGTGAAATATTGCTATAACTCTCTTAATATGTGAAATATCGAATCCGTTCAACGTTCATACTATGTGTCGGATAAAGCCCAAAAATGTATGTTTGAAGAGTTTTCTTATAGCACCAACCATTGACCAAAGGGGTGGGAAAAAGTGGGTTTTTCGGGAAACATTAATCATATCTCTCTTAATAGGCACAATATCAAAACCGTACAAAATGGACAATATTCCCCTAATAATTACCTAAAACTTTTGTCTGCAAGAATTTTTGATATGACCCACCATTATGCCAAGGGATGAGAAAAATTATTTCGGAATTATAAGAAAATGCCAAGAGCTATCATTGGTTGCCATGGCAACACTACTAAATTGATGAGGGATGAGCCATCAGACGTTGCCAAGATAACGCACTTGCACGAGATCAGATTCAGATTTCCATCTGACTAAGTGTGAAGCGGCTTCGTTGACGTAACTGGTAGCATGCCGAATGTCTATGCCCAAGGTCGCGAGTTCAAAGCTGGCCGAAGTCGTCGGATTTTCTAAGAGCACTAAAATTCCTCAGTATGCTTTCCTTTGGAGGGGAAGTTCCAACGTTCGTTGCGAGTTGCTGGTTGCGGTGGCATCTAGTAGCCAAGTTCACAGCTAGGTGTCGTTGACGGTAGTACCTGGTAGCAACATTAGGAACTACTGCTTGAAATTGACCGTCTGCATTCCTTACCTGAATTACAGACTAATACAGCCATCCCTGAGTACACGGGGTTACATGACCGCGTTATCGCAGCCCCTAAACTGAGGAACCAACCAAAATCTCTGCGGGAGATATAATTTTGCGTGAAGAAGTAACAGACCGTTACATAGTTACACATCAGTGTCGAAACCTTGCGTAAGGACAGTGTGACCACAAGTATAAAAATGGACCCCAAATGACAAGAAGGTTACCGTTCCCATAAGACAATAAAATGTTTAAAATAAGCATAAAATGACGAAAAACAAAGTTAATTAAGCTCCAATTATAAAATACCTTCTCGCAATAAATGAGGTCTGTTCTTTCTACGAAAACCTGCATATTCTGCCTATTTTCGCCTATCCCCAAGTTTGTCCGGTGAAATCTACCTCCGCCTTCCGGCGTGCCGAGAGGACTTTTTTTTTACAGGGCACGCCACACATCGCGTGGTTTTTGCGTGGTCTCATCTGATTGGGTGATTCAATCCTAGGTCGGTTGAATCTCACTCGTGACCATCCCCTAATGACTCCAATTTTGGTGCGCGTTGTTACACAATTTGTCCTTGAACTCGGCTTACCCGGTCGTCTTCAAGAATAACTACCAAGCCTGCTCCTGTGGTAATCATTGCAACATACTAACTTGGCTTCCCCTTTGTCAATTTCTACATGTACTGCCTGGGCCTCAGTAATAATAATAATAAATCATGAATACTTATTCATCGCAGATTAATAAGGGTTCAGTATATATGTAGGCTATATATGTATATATGTATAGACATCAGTTTTTTGTGGACACGATAACTGCCGTAATTTTGCACCAATCACTTTGTTTTTTTTTACATAATATGTATCCCCTTAAAATCTCGGTCGAGTTCGTTAATGGGCAAAATTGGTCAAAGGGGGTGAAAATGGGGGTCTTTTTTCGAAAAATTGAAATGTCGCTATAACTCTCTTAATATCAGAAATATTGAATCCATTCAAAGTCATACTATGTGTCGGATAAGGCCCTAAAAGTTATGTTTGAAAAGTTTTTTGATAGCACCAACCATTGACCAAAGGGGTGGGAAAAAGTGGGTTTTTCGGGAAACATTAATAATTTCTCTGTCAATAGGCACAATATCAAAACCGTACAAAATGGACAATATTCCTCCAATAATTACCTAAAACTTTTGTCTGAAAGAATTTTTGATATGACCCACCATTAAGCCACGGGGTGAGCAAAATTATAAGAAAATGCCAAGTGCCAAGAGAGGTTGCCATGACAATTTTACTTTTAATTGATAAGGGATGAGCCATCAGCAGTTGCTATGACAACGTCACTGCACGAGATCACATTTAGTTTTCCATCTGTCTGTGGGAAGCGACTTCGGTATTGGAACTGGTAGCATGCTGAACCTCTATGCCCAAGGTCGCGGGTTCAAACCCGGCTAAAGTCGTCGGGTTTACTAAGAGCGCTAAAAACCCTGAGTATGCTTTCCTTCGGAGGGGAAGTTCCAAAGTTCGTTGCGAGTTGATGGTTCCGGTGGCATCTAGCAGCCAAGTTCACAGCTAGGTGTCGTTGATGGTTGTATTTTTAATTATGTAGCCTATTTTAGGTAGATTTCATCAGAAAGCTAACTATTGCAATGGGTGCCATGTTTCGACTTCCGGAGAATTTCGACATATCTTCGCGTTTCACATCCCCCAGACTCTCAAACCACCGTAGTTCAAAAGTTTATATATATATATGTGTGTGTAAATATATGCATATATATCAGTTTCTTGTGGACTCGATAACTGCCGTAAATTTGCACCAATCACTTTGACTGTTTTACATAATATGTATCCCCTTAAAATATCGGTCGAGTTCGTTAATGGGCAAAATCGGTTGAAGGTGGTGAAAATGGGGGGCTTTTTTTTCTCTCGAAAAAGTGAAATATCGCTATAACTCTCTTAATACGTGAAATATCGAATCCATTCAAAGTTCATAATATGTGTCGGATAAGTGCCAAAAATGTATGTTTGAAAAGTTTTTGATAACACCAAACATTGACCAAAGGGGTGGAAAAGAGTGGGTTTTTCGGGAAACATTAATCATATCTCTCTTAATAGGCACAATATCAAAACCGTACAAAATGGAAAATATTCCCCTAATAATTACCTAAAACTTTGTCTGAAAGAATTTTTGATCTGACCTACCATTACGCCAAGGGATGAGAAAAATGATTTCGGAATTAAAGAAAATGGCAAGCGCCATCAGAGGTTACCATGACAACGCTTCTAAATTGATGAGGGATGAGCTATCAGAGGTTGCCAAGACAACGCCATTGCACGAGATCTCATTCATTTTTCCATCTGACTCTGTGGGAAGCGGCTAACTGGTAGCATGCTGAACTTATATGCCCAAGGTCGCTGGTTCAAAGCCGGCCAAAGTCGTCGGATTTTCTAAGAGCGCTAAAAATCCCTCAGCATGCTTTCCTTTGGAGGGGAAGTTCCAACGTTCGTTGCAAGTTGCTGGTTCGGTGGCATCTAGTAGCCAAGTTCACAGCTAGGTGTCGTTGACGTTAGTATATGGTACAAAATTAGGAACTACTACTTACAATTGACCGTCTGCAGGCCTTACCTGAATTACAGACTAATACAGTCATCACAATTGACACCGTTTATCAGATTCTACACACACACAATGTACACGGGGTTACATGACCACTTTATCGCAGCCCCTAACCTGAGGAACCAACAAAAATCTCTGCGGGAGATAAAATTTTGCGTGAAGAAGTAACAGACTGTCAGATAGTTACACATCAGTTCCAAACCTTGCATAAGGACAGTGTGATCGCAAGTATAAAAAATGAACCCCAAATGACAAAAAGGTTACCATCCCCATAAGACAATAAAATGATAAAAATATGCATACAAAAACGAAGAAAAAGTTAATTAACCTCCAAATGTAAAATACTTTCTTGCAATAAATGAGGTCTGATCCTCCTACGAAAACCTGCATATTTTGCCTATTATAGCCTATCCCCTAGTTTGCCCGGTGAAATCTACCTCCGCCTTCCGGCGTGCCGAGAGGAATTTTTTAAATTCAAGTAAGGACTTCAACGTTGAATTTTTCAAATAGTTCCTACTTTTGCCGCCAAACGCCACCGTCAACGACTACTAGGCCTAGTTCAGGACTTAGCCACCGCAGTCGGCTCTTGGCAACGAACGTAGCAACCTAAGAGCGTTGTTTACATTCTTAACCTATACAATTTAGTTTCACACAGGTGCAATTAGTGGAAAGTTCTTTAACATGCCATAAATCTATGACATAGGACCGCCGGCTTTACTTACCCTCCGAAGGAAGGCATACTGAGGGATTTTTCCTGTAGAATCTAATAACGTGATTGACATATTGTCGCTAGGCAACAACGACTAAAACACTGTTTTAAGATAGTCAGCGCCGCACCAATACTGAATCTAAATGGACAGATTGACAGTCTTAAAGATAGTCACTAGGCGACAACGACTTACTCGGTACCATGATAGTCCATTGGACTATAGATACTACTGGAACAATTCCTCCCATGGTAACCCTCGCTGAAAACTGCTTCCTGGTCATCGCCTTCTTGACGTGCACTACCAGGCGTAACTAGTCGCATCAAAAACCGTCATACCATTGAACTCTAGGTTGCAAGTCAGCTGTTATGTCGTGATTCTCATGAAAGGAGTTGAGCTTGCAAACTCTATGATGATAGCCATGCACGGCCATGGAGTTGACGAAGTACCTCTTTTACTTGTATCTCGCCGTACGTATACGTCACCCTCGCCTCCTTGACGTGCAGTACCAGGCGTAACTAGTCGAACCAAAAACCGCACTTTTCTCCCATACAGTCGGCATTCCAGTAGTTTTTTTTTTTTTTTTTTTTAGCGTATGGCTTTTAGTGCCGGGAGTGTCCGAGGACATGTTCGGCTCGCCAGTTTTGTAGCTGCTTCGAGACGGACACCCAATGGGTGAGCTACAAGTACCGTTGGGGAGGGAAGGAGGGAAGTTGGAATGTAAGGACGAGGAGTTGGAAAGTAGCGGCTGTGGCCTATAGTTAGGGACCAACCCCGGCATTTGCCTGGAAGGAAGATGGGAAACCACAGAAGACCATCTTCAAGGTTGCCGGCGGGGGGATTCGAACCTCCTCGCCTCCCGGATGTGAGCGACTGCCATCAGTCATGCCGTAACCACCACGGCTAACTCACCCATTCCAGTAGTATCTATAGTTCAATGTGATAGTCCGGTAAAAATTGCTAAAAGACATTGCCCATCTTAAATATGGTTGACTGGGCAACGCTGTGAATAGAAAGTAGAGTGCACATCTTCATCGTGGTTTCCATTGTAGTAATGGCCATCCACTTGAAATCATTCCTAGCTAAATCTAAGGTAGCTCCTTTAAAAACTATTCTTTTCAAAGAATGGATTAATTTGAGACTAAAATGTTCAAGCACAATCGGCAGCCATTTTGCTAATGCCACAATCATGTCAAAACCTGTTTGGATGACAACAAATACTGTATACGTAAGACAACTGATTTTACGAAAAACAATAAGTTCCGTGACGAACTATAGAGCCTACTTTTCTTAAAATTTAAGATTCATGCCAATGATTAATCTATATGGATCTATCTAGAATAATGACGAAATTAAGTTGGTAATAACGACATTTCTAATTAGTTCGAAATATACCTGGCATAATGTAGCCTAATATAGCACTACAGTTGGCAGCCCTGGTGACCGAATATATTCTTAGTCCCATCTCCTAAGATACAGAATACAAAATTTGGTTGAAGTCCAATGGATAGCATGGACGTTACATGCAGTTAAACATTGGATCTAACAGCGCGCGTAAAATCATGTTGGCATCAATGTCATGCATGTATTGGTCAGTAATAATCTGAAATAATATGATCTATTGTTGTGCCAATTTTGAATGAAATCCATTAGTTAGTATAGAAGTTACATGCATGTTAAAATTGGACTTATCAGCAGGCTTAGAATGATGTTGGCAGCACTGACGCATATTAGTTACTCCAAATTAATCTAGAATGCCAGGTATTATACGTGAACAAAGTTTAGAGCTATTGGCTTGCATACTTTCTGATATATTGATATTAGGTTAAAAAAATAGAGACAGCATTTATTAACAGTTGGCAGCCCTGGTTGCTCTTAATAATACGCTCAGTCATATCTGTTTATGTACACATAGCACATACGAAATTTGGTTGAAATCCAATTGATAGTGAAGAAGTTATATTCATTTGAAATTTGTACCTATCAGCTGGCTTATAATCATTTTGGCAACACTGCCATATATGGCCTCCTGGAAATTAAACTGCAATATTATTATCTATACGTGTGCCAATTTTGAAATCGCTCCCATTCATACCTTCCAAGATATCAAACATGGAGCTCAAATTTCAAATGCGATTTTTCTGCAGTTGGTAGCACTGATATCATTTTCAAATATGGCCGTGAGATATTCAGGTATAGATCTTTACCCCTACCAAATTTTGTTTCAATTGCTCCAGCCGTTTAGGAGTTGATAGGGGGGACACACACACACAGCCAGCCAGCCAGACAGACAGACAGACAGACAGAAGCCCAGCCAGCCAGACAGACAGACAGACAGACACACATTTGCCCGATCTCATAAGACTACTTTTTCCTCATTTTTGCAAAATGTGAAAAGTATGCTAAAAATAATTGTGTGTGTTATTTGTGTCAAATTCAGCTAATTTCACGAAACACATTGAATTTGCGTGTGTCATTTGTGTCCAATTGAGATACCGTGTCACAATACTTGTACCTTATTTGTTGCAATAAATACATATTAAACTTAGCACGACTTTTTATTTACCAGCAAGACGAAATACAAGTATGCGCTCAGTGTTCATTTTAAGTTGTGCAAATATCTTTATTTCTATTGATAGTTGGCATAATTATCAAGTCAAATCAGCCCCTATAGTATAAAGAATGTATTTTCATAATTAATGTATTTTGTTCAGATGGCCTCCGTAATTGTCTTTATTTCTACAGACGTTTTGGTATATTGTTGCACATGGGAAAACTGACCGATTGTGAATCAAGGATTGTCTGTAGTATTCTCTATGGTTTCGTATGCACAGTCAATCGGCATATTAGCAAAATTTAATGTAATGCTATCCTGTCAAACATTCCGACATTCTCCTATCACCATTTGGCAGTCTTCATGTGTAGACAGTTGTTATTTAATTTGCGGGGCTTAGACATCGCGGTTATGTTGTTCCATGTACATGTGTGTGTGTGTGTATATATATATATATAGAATTTTTGTGATAACCTGTGTTATTGTGTTTGTTGCACTAGCATGTGTAAATTGGAGATAGGATTGGGAGTGAGGCGGCCATGGCCTTCAGTTAGGAACCATCGTGGTACGGTATTTGATTGGAGTAGAAGTGCTAAACCACGGAAAACGACTTCCAGGATGGCTGAGGCAGGAGTCGAACCCACCCCTTCTCAGTTTTGCCCCACAAGGCTGAGTGTGGCCCGTTCAAGCCTTCAAATCAGAATTACATTTCTTGGTAGAGCCGGGAAATTCTGTAGTATGAATCCAAACACGTTACGAAGTATATTATGCAACGAATCCACCCACCTGGTCGGCTTTCTTCTGGATGTCTTTGAAATCGCGCCATGCGCTACGGCACTCTTTTGTTCTCCACAATTCATTTGTTAATTATGCCCAAGATGTTGTTTCATGAACTTCAACAGACGTTATAAGACAATAATATACGGTACCTAAGTACGTTGAAATTCTGATATTACAAATACTGGACGAATTTCCCAGTTTACTTCGTAAAAGAGATACGAGCCTTACAGTAGTCGCATATGATGTGTAACATCTGACATGTTATCCTACACGTATACTACACAGCTTGGACATTTTTAAGATGTTAATTTACGATCAGTTTTCATACTGGTACTATGATGAATGTATAGATTGAATTGGAGATATGCTACTGTCACACTTGTGGCGCAGCGGCCAAGCTGTTAGTCTCTCACCAAGGTAGACCGCGTTCGATTCCCGGTCAATACATGTGAGATTTGCGAATTGAAATGCCATGTCCTGTGGTTCGCATTCCACGTAAAAGGGAGGTACCGTGGATCATGATCGTGAGATTAACAGACACGCAAAACCACAAGCTTCCTTCCTTCCTTCCTTTTACATGAATAATTCATAATAACAAAGTGACACACAACGTCGACTCTAGTCTGAAATACTGTGTGCACACTCCTCAGTAACTATAACATTCATTATTCTCAAGGCTCTCATACAGTTCGTCGTAAACAATCAAAACATGGCTTCCTACAATCATAAAATGACCTAGTCTCACAAATGATGAAAATACTGCTTTTATTCCACTCATATAACAACATTCTGTTATGCATTTAATATTTGATTACTCACCCACAGTTTGACAATAATGCCGCTTACTTAAATGTCATTTGTCGTCTTTATTTTATCATACACTCAACAACATTAGTCTCAAGTTTTCACTTCCTACCCCATGTGATATTCGACCATGAACGTGAAGCTTCATAAACTGCTCAATGACAAATGAAAGTCGGTGAAACATTTGCCTCTGTGCTCGTCAAACCAGTGCCTGCTAAATGCACTGCCTACTGTATTGCCATAATATTCTCGCGCTACAGAGCACACACGGCCTTGTTTCCAATACACACATTTTCAATTGTACAACAATCACGCTGCCTTTGCATGGTATCACTGCCAGCTAGTACACTTCCGTTTGATCGATCGAGCGGGCAGTGCATACTTCCGTTTGATCCACCACTGCCAGCTCGATCGTTCCGATCCACTTCCGTCCCCAATTTTCAAAATCACTCCCACAAAACTATCCAGCAACCGAGCGGAAAGATGTTACACATCAATAAGGATACAATATTATGGTATTTGAAGCCATTTTACAGTGTTGCCTTAGTAATCGAAATTTAATGTTTTTCAGTCGGTCAACAAGATTGCACCCAATTGTACAGTCGTGGTTCCCTAATCCTGAAATTAATTATTGCGTGAGATTAATAAATACACTTTTCCAGAAGCAACGGTAACATAACTGTCTGTTCGGGTCACTAGCATGGAGACATGCGAAGAGCAAATGTCATAATATTGAAAGAAGTGCTTTAGGATTGTTGAAATGAATGCTGCGGAGCAGCACGGGTCTTCTAGTCTTCTAGCCTAACTGTAAGGCCTATATATAAAAATCCAACATGGCGACCATCCGAAATATTTAGACGGTTTTCAGTATCCACGAATCTATTACAACAATCAAACTGAAATTTTGTAAACTGATATAGGCAATTAACGTAAGTAGGATATAAGAAAATAGACTGTATAGTTCTTCACGGAACTACTTGTTATTTTTAGCCTACTTTCAATTTTGAAAAAAAATAGTCTTATGAGATCACCTTTTGTCGTGTGTCTGTGTGTGTGCGCGCGCGCGCGTGTGTGTGTGTGTGTGTGTGTGTGAGTGAGAGAGAGGTGTGTGTCCCCCTAATAACTTCTATACGGCTGGAGCGATTTCAATGAAACTCGGTAAGTTCATAGCACTACTCCGGGCAACCCCGACCGTGCCCTTTAAATTTTGATACGTCTCACCAATCCAACATGGCAGCTGTGCGAAATATTTCACCATCATTCAATATCTCCGAAACTATTCCCGTTATCACCCTGGAATTTTTTACGGTGATAAAGGGAACTACTAGAAGTTCACCTTTGTGACTATTGAAAAACTGGTAACTACAAAACCAACATGGCGGCCACGCGAATTTGCAACTTTTAAATAGACGTTTCTCGCGATTTAACCAACCAAACGCAATAAAACTTGGTACAGTATATGTTTATACACATTATAATGAACCGACATGAAACTTCGTTCAATTGTTTACATAACCACAAGATGGCGGATGTGCGAAATATTTCACCGGCATTCTATATCTCAGAAACTATTAGTGGTATCACCCTGAAATTTTGTACGGAGATAAAGGGCACTACTGGAATTTCATCTATAAGACTTTCAAAAACCGGTTAACTACAAAACGAACATGGCGGCCAAGCGAATTAAAAATGTTAACAGACCTTTCTCGCGATTTAATGTTCCAAACGCAATTAAATATGGTACAGGAAATGTTTATACACATTGTAATGCACTGGTATCCAATTTAGTTCAATTGTTTACATAACCTCAAAATGGCGGCTGTGCGAATTTTAAAATTAAGTTTTTATTTCTTGTGTCGTAATTATGCGATCGAAGTGAAAGTTTGAATAATGAACCTACGCAATAATTTTCCTTTAATGGTACATGACTCTATGGCCTATACATTTAACAACCCAACATGGCGACCATGCGAAATATTTAGACGGTTCTGAATATCTACGAATCTATTATAGCAATCATACTGATTTTTTATGTTCATAGGGGCTATGAACTTATGTTCACCTACAGGACTTTAAATAACCTGGTGATCACAAATCCAACATGGCGGCGACGCGAACTATATATATTCACATGGACGTTTCTCGCTGTCTGAGATGGGGCCACTCCCAGGGATCCTGCGGCTCTCCAGTCCGTTGTAACCGGTGCTCAGGTGGCCACCACCACACCGGCTGCACGGTGCCGCGGGACGCGCCGGTGTGCGCCAACTGCATGGGCGACCATCCGTCATCCCATCGCAGTTGCCCCGTCTACAGGTCCATGGCAAGAGCAGAGAGGAAGGTGGCTCGTTCCCATGGACCGACCACTAGGCCCCTGTTTCGGCAGGCGAGGCCCCCCCTCCACTCTCCGGTGACGGAGGCTCGGGACCAGGGACCCCATGGAGACCGGGTAGTGGCGCAGGTTCTCCGGATCCTTGTACCATTGCTCGGTGGCCGGCAAGGCCCGCGCTGATCCCAGCAGTGCCGAGTTCTATCGGATTCCCCGGAGACAAACTGGCGAGAAGACGGACATGGATCTGGTGCATGATACCTTCTCCCAACTAACATACCTACTCATTTCCATACCCACATTATCCTTGCATGTGGCAATAACCAAGCCGCCAGGTTTTACGTGTAGGCAATCTTTCCTTTCTGCCTATGCGGTTTTCCCTGGCCCTACAATCTTACCCTTATATATGAGTACATATTTATATGTGCTCATATATAAAATATACCAATGTTAATACCTATTCATGATGCCTGGTAGATCGCGACCGCGATGGGACAGGCGCAAAGTCCTAAAAGACAATCCTTATCCAATCCCCTATGCTATCTCTTCTACTATCGTAGATTAACTGCATGTCGGAGGCACCAGTAGTAAGGTCGGGTGCCACGCGGGGGGTGCGGGTACCTTTTCGGGGCCCCCCCGAAAAAAAAAAGAAAAAAAAAATCTCGCAATTTAACCATCCGAGTGCAGTGAAACTTGGTACAGTAAATCCTTATACGAATGTTAATCCACTGGTATCCAATTTATTTCAATTGTTTCCATAACCACAAGATGGCAGCTGTGCGAAATTTTAAAATCTCCTTGTTACTTCTTGTGTCTTAATCATGCGATTGAAGTTTGAATGCTACATGAACACAATAATCTTCATGTAACAGTACATAACTCTGGGACCTACATATATAAAATCCAACATGGAGGCTATCCGAAATATTTAGTCGGTTCTCAATGTCTACGAATCTATTACAGCAATCAAACTGAAATTTTGTATGTTGATAGAGGCAATTAACATAAGTAGGATATAGGAAAATAGGCTGTATAGCTCACCACGGAACTACTTGTTATTTCTACGAGGGAGTGTGGGAAATCTTACGTGAGACGCTTGTGGGGGTCCACATTCCTCAAGTGTGTGGGATTCTTACCCACTTAAAACCAAACACCCTTCTCCCACGACGTGTGCCTCCTCCCCGGAGCCGCTCTCGCATTACTTGAGGGCGGTGTCATGCGCGAAGCCTTCAATTCCCCTTCATAAGTAGGGCCAGGATGTTGATGCTGTAAAAAAGTTAAAAAAATGCGCTTAACATTTTGAAAAATGACTGTAATAAATGACCTAAAATTGGAAAAATGAACTATAAAATGGAGAAAATGATCTTATAATAATAAACACCAATATTTCAAAAATGACATCTTAAGCTCAAACTGAAAAGTCAATCAAAATAGATTCCTATCACTTAATAAAAGGTTTATGTTCACTTTAGTCAGAGTTGCACTGCTCTGATGTTGTCAAATGTAAATGATCTGCGGATATCAGCCAACAAGTTTTTATATCTCGAAAAGCTGCGATCAACATCAACTGGTGTGATCGGAGCGTACTTGAAGTGAGGAAGGTCGTTTGCTGCTAAAGCCTCCTCAATCCCATCCTTGCAGTAGTTTTAACCAGTAAGAATGTCTGAGAATTTGCATAATGATTTTTACCCGGGGTTTTTGTCCAGCACTTTTTTCAGTTTTGATCCAATACCCGCAGCAATTTCGCCACGATTGTTGCTGAGACTAGTTTCCACCAGGTTGATTAAGGAAATGGAATCAATATTTCAATACTTTAAATTATCTTGTATCGGCTACTAGCTTCTTCTTAACTCTGAGACACGTAACTCCCTCATGTAAAGCTGTGATATGATTAAATTGGAAAAAATGCTTGCCACGGTGGGTGAGTGGTTATAGTGTCTGACTACCAACCCCAAGAATGCAGGTTCGCCCCTGGCCATGGTAAGTGATTTTTGAAGGCGACACAAATCACGATACTCATGTCATACGTTGTTGGCATGTTAAAGAACCCATTTGAATTCAGTAGGCAGTGTTCAATGGCAAAATTAATCTCGGGATTTTCCGCCAACACAAAGTTCCTCCATTATCTACTTGAAAGCGCTGTAGTGTCAAGGAGTTTAGATATCTAACCTCCTTGACTTTCATAGCGTTCAAAGAAACGGCGAAATTCGACATGCAATCTACCCTCTGGGTGTCAATTAACAAAGCTTGCACCAGGCACCCGAGGCCATACGATATTATTATTATTATTATTATTATTGGAAAAAAATGACCTTAAAAGGCGGATCTCTAAAAAAAAGACCAAAAAAGTCTACGAAACTTAAAAAATGCTCTTAAAATGGAAAAATTGCAAAAAAAAAATGCAAAAAGATGCAAAATAAAAATGACATATTTGAAGACAGGGGGGGGGGGGGCGTCCTGATTTCCTATGTAACTCAGCATTGTTTTAGACAGCTCAGTAAAAAGATGACATGTCATCAACATCCGGGCCCTACTCATAAGCATCTCTTCCTTAGACGCAAAGAACTTTGCACGCTAGACTGCTACCTCATCCCCGGATTCTTGATTTTGCAGCGTAACTTGCACGATGTTGTCTGGAGTCAGTTCCCCCTGCTCAGCTTCCAAGCATCTTCTTTGTGGCAGCCCATGGACACAAAGAAAGTGTGGAGTACGTCATCGATGTCATTGCGGTAGATGCACATCGCATTACTCGCTTGCTCTGTTCTGTGGAGGAGTTTTCGGAAGTATCCATGAGGTGTTAGTTCACTACACCATGATTTCGGTCGGACCAGTCAGCCAAGGATAATAGAAATAAGTCATTCTTTATCGCGTTGGAAGTCTTTTTTCAGTGTTGCCTCAGTACCGGTAATCGATAACAGCCATTCTTTATCGTTTTGGAAGCCATTTTTCGGTGTTGCCTGTACACTGGAGAGCTTTTGCCTTAGCTAGAGCGTAGAGTAGCTCTAGCTAGGGCACTCTAAGCTCCTCTCCAGTGTACACAGGTGGTAGAGAACCCTAGCGGAGACCGCTCTAAACTCTAGCTAGGGCCGGCTGACTCTACGGTGTAAACAGTATTTGGGTGCCCTAGCTAGACCAGTCTAGCTCTATTCGTTCGGTTGAATATTGGAAAGTGCTCTACGTAGAGTCCATGGTGAATTGTAGTGGTTATTTGTTTATTATTATAGTGTTTGAGTATGGCTGAATTTTTGTGGAGTCGCGAAAAAGCAATAACATTAATTGAACGTATTGAAGCCCATCCAAAAGCTTGGAATTGTACTCTGAAAGAATACAGTCAGAAATTGAAATTTACGAATATAAATAATTATTTTCTTTTGTAACAAGGCACACACACTCCACCACCACATATGCTAAACGCTCTCTTGAAGACATTTTAACTTCACAACACAGTGCAATAAAACCTAGACGCAGACTGCTCTCAGAAATGTTTAGCGCTGCTCTACCTAGTGCATTTACGTTTAACAGTGTACACAGGTTCAGAGAGTGCTCTAGGTAGATCTGTCTATCTCCGCTCAACGAATGTTCTACCTAGGGAAAATTACTCTACAGTGTATACGCACTCAGTTTAGTTAGAGCGGTCTAGCTAGACTTGCTCTATGAAAATCACTCTCCAGTGTACAGGCACCTTTAGAAATCGAAATTTGATGTTTTTCAATCGGTCAACACGATTGTACCCAATTGTAATGGGTGGTTCTATAATCCCAAAATATATATAATAGATGAGATTAATAAATACACTTGGATGACCAGGTTCGTTCGTCAAGCGATCATCAGATCCTTTACACTTAGGTATTTTAATTTCACCCCGCCCCCTTTACCTTCTCTTTACTTACTACTCTGTCCGCCCTTCTACCATGGTCCATACAGTAATTTCTGGCAGCTGCTCTCTGGTGACGAACAGAGGAATTTATCTATATTTTTGTAATTTTTTGTAATCATATTGATATACTTTCTTTGGCCATATTGTTTGATTGCATTGGAAAAGGAGGCAAGGTTTCTCCGAAACGTAAGGTTCTAATTTAAATACACACGGCATTATCCCAAAAACATGAATTATTTATATTTTAATTTATGTTTAAAAGTATGGGTTATGATATATACAATATATACACTTATTTAGTTGCAATAGTTATTAAACTAGCCCAACTAGTCAAGATATGTAATTTATTTGTTGATATATTGATAGTAAAACAAAAATATTGGAATGCAGCCGCAATAAATCAGAATCCTCTATGGACATCAAATTGGCAGGAGAAAAACTAAAGGAAGTAGGAGACTTCTGTTACTTAGGAAGCAAAATAACCAGTGATGGACGAAGCAAAGAGGATATAAAAAGTAGGTTGGCTCAGGCAAGGAAAGCATTTCTACAGAAAAGGAATCTGTTGACATCGAATATCTATTTAGGTATTAGGAAAACATTTTTGAAAACCTTTGTCTGGAGCGTCGCACTCTATGGAAGTGGAACTTGGACTATTGGTGCAGCAGAAAAGAGGAGAATTGAAGCGTTTGAAATGTGGTGTTACAGGAGAATGATGATCAGATGGGTAGATAGGGTTACAAACGAAGAGGTATTAAGACGAGTGAAAGAGGAGAGATGTTTCTGGCGACTTCTAATGAAGAGAAGAGATAGGTTGGTAGGGCACATACTAAGACATCCAGGAATAGCAAGCTTTGTTATGGAAGGAAGGGTCGAGGACAAGAACTGTAGTGGTAGACCAAGGTTAGAATATGTTGAACAGATTGTCTCGGATGTAGGTAGAGATGAAACGATTAGCTCAAGACAGGAAGGCATGGAGTGCCGCATCAAACCAGTCAAAAGACTGAAGACTCAAAGAACAACATACTGATAGTGGTGATCGACCTTCAAGTCTGCTTGCTTTATGTGATAGTTATTAAGTGGTCAGGTTGTTGTGGATTGTGTTCTTAGCTATTTAAGCGATGTGTGGTCAGTTTCCGCGCAGTTGCAGTGCAGGCTTTTGTTGCTGCTGTTATTTGGACTATTGGTGCAGCAATAAAGCGGAGAATTGAAGTGTTTGAAATAAGGTGTTAATGGAAAGTGATGAAGATCAGAAGGATACAGGTTACGAATGAAGAGGTATTAAGCCGAGTGGGAGAGGAGAGATGTTCCTGCCGACTCCTAATGTAGAAAACAGATAGGTTGGTAGGACACATACTAAGACACCACGAATAGCTAACTTAGTTACAGAAGGAAGGGTCGAGAATAAGAACAGTAGGGGTAGACCAAGGTTAGAATATGTTAAACAGATTGCCTCGGAGGTAGGATGTGACAGCTATGTAGAGATGAAACGATTAGCTCCGGACAGAGAAGCATGGAAAGCTGCATCAAACCAGTCGAAAGACTGAAGACTCAAACAACAACGAGGATTTGTTGACAATGAATTTAACAAACGACAGTCTTTGACTGCAGCATCAATTATAGTTGAGAAATATTTATGTAAGTAGCTGAACTACCCGTTTACATACATAATGTAATTATGTTTTTACCTTGTTATCAATAATTAGATCCATAACTTAACCAGCGGTACCGAAATAAATATTATTAGAGCTCGCGTCAGCCTGGAAGGCGGCCGGCTCTCTGGGATTTGCGCAGAGAGAGAAAGAGATACATGTCCACTGTTGCAACAGGTCCACCACGTACGAGCCCCACACCGCAGGCTGCTGCCATGAGTTCCTGCAGTATGGCAACACCGTCGCTTAGCTCGTCGAGCCTGTCTCGTTCACGCTGCTTTACACTTGGCTTTCCTGACAACACACTAGCTCAGATTCTCAAGACAGACTGACTGTGATTGGTGGAATGGAAGTGAGGCATGACGTAATGGTAGCGTTGTGTTCTGCACACCGCCTTCCCGGGTGGCTCGAGCTCTAGCACAGCTCAACAGTAGTGATTTCATAGCGTGTCGTGGCATTGATGAAGTGGAGAGAGGATCAAGTTTGTCTTCGAAATCAAATAACTACAACACTTTAATTCTAGAAGGCATGTCCGCTTCATGGAAAACATCATGAACGACGACATAAAATACAAAGCCGAAATACCAGTAATTGAAACACTGAAATAACAAAATGGGAGGATTATAAACTATAAATAAACAACGAGGGACTGTCTCATCGGCGGCTTTCGTGGCGTAGTTGTTAGCATGCTGAGCTTCTATGCCCAAGATCACGGGTTCAAATCTGGCCGAAGTCGTCGGATTTTTAAGAGCGTTAAGAATCCCTCAGTATGCCTTCCTTCGGAAGGGAAGTAAACCCGGCGGTCCCATGTCATAGATTTATGGCATGTTAAAGAACCTTCCACTAATTACACCTGTGTGAAGCTAAATTTATAGGTTAAGAATGTAAACAACGCTCTTAGGTTCCTACGTTCGTTGCCAAGAGCTGACTGCGGTGGCGTCTGGTAGCTAAGTTCTGAACTAGTAGTCGTTGACGGTGGCGTTTGGCGGCAAAAGTAGGAACTATTTGAAAAATTCAAAAAGTCTGCAGTCCTTACAAGAATTAGAAACAGATAATACACACTAATACAGTCAGCACAATTAACACCGGTTATCAGACAGATTCTACACACACCCAAAGTACACGGGGCTACATGACCGCGTTGGCGCAGCCCCTAAACTTAAGAACCAACCAACCAAAATAATTATCACCTACAACTATCTTATAAGCAATAGCTGACTGTACTCTTTAGTGTTAGGTGTTACAGAGAACACCTGAAGCTCAATTTGCCAGCATTGCGTTTTCGACTTCTTCGAACATCATCGAAAGTAACCCAAAATGATGTGAATAAAGAATTGTGTTTACTTTACGACTACAAAGGCAAACGAACATGATATGTTTAGCCTATTTTCAATTTTGAAAAAATAGGCTTATGATATCACCTTTTGTCCGTGTGTGTGTGCGTGTGTGTGTGTGTGTGTGTGAGGTGTGTGTGTGTGTCCCTAATAACTTTTAAACGGCTGGAACGATTTCAATGAAACTCGGAAAGTTCATATCACTATCATGGGCGACCCCGACCGTGCCCTTCAAATTTTGTTACGTCTCACCAATCCAACATGGCAGCTGTGCGAAGTATTTCACCAGCATTCAATATCTCGGAAACTATTCCCGATATCACCCAGGAATTTTGTACGGTGATAAAGGGAACTTCTAGAAGTTCACCTATGTGACTTTTGAAAAACCGGTAATTATAAAACCAACATGGCGGCCAAGCGAATTTGAAAATTTTAAATAGACCTTTCTCGCGATTTAATGTTCCAAACACAATGAAATCTGGTACAGGAAATGTTTATACACATTTTAATGCTCTGGTGTCTAATTTAGTACAATTGTTTACATAACCTCAAAATGGCGGCTGTGCGAATTTTAAAATTAAGTTTTTATTTCTTGTGCCGTAATCATGCGATCGAAGTGAAAGTTTGAATAATACCTACGCAATAATTTTCCTTTAATGGTACATGACTCTATGGCCTATGCATTTAACAATCCAACATGGCGACCATCCGAAATATTTAGACGGCTCTGAATATCTACGAATCTATTATAGCAATCAAACTGAATTTCCTTATGTTCATAGGGGCTATGAACATAACTTCACCTATAGGACTTTAAATAACCTGGTGATAACAAATCCAACATGGCGGCGACGCGAAGGATAAATATTCACATGGACGTTTCTCGCAATTTAGCCATCCGAGTGCAGTGAAACTTGGTACAGTAAATCCGTATACGAATGTTAATCCACTGACATCCAATTTATTTCAATTTTTTCCATAACCACAAGATGGCAGCCGTGCGAAATTTTAAAATCTCCTTGTTACTTCTTGTGTCCTAATCATGCGATTGAAGTTTGAATGCTACACGTTCACCATAATCTTCATGTAACAATACATAACTCTAGGACCTACATATATAAAATCCAACATGGCGACCATCCGCAATATTTAGTCAGTTCTCAATATCTACGAATCTATTACAGCGATCAAACTGAAATTTTGTATTTTTATGGAGGCAATTAACATAAGTAGGATATATGAAAATAGGCTGTATAGTTCTTCACGGAACTACTTGTTATTCAGTATGTATTGTCTAGTGCTCTAGTGTATTCCACGTTACAATTAGATGTCCAGTAAAAGACCGGAGATGGGATACCTGCTCATGACTCTGTCTGAGTCGAGAGCTAAGCAATGATGCACCAGCACCATCTGTGAGAGGACAGCTCAAACAAGTGGCCAAGGGCATTCAGTGGACAATTTATTTTATTGGTCTCAATGAGGAAATCTTGAACACTGTCGACCACTTGATGACCAATGATGAGCCTTCTGTTGCGCCACTAGGAGGTGCGATACAGCTCAGGTGGCCAAATTACGGTATTGTGGTAATACAGCAAAATCCGTTATTGCTAATTGGTTCACAGGCTCTTCAACAATGTATAGATTTGCTGTACCGTGATGAAGAGAATTTGTTTTCGTAGCATCCTAACCAGATCAGTCTTTACCGCCAATTGAGGTAACGAGGTTGGGAATTAATGAATTGTTATTTGCAGTTCTTCAGTCGGTCAACACTACTATGGCCAATGAACAAGATTAACACTCCTGGGAAAAAATACATGTATTAGTTAATTGTCACTAGGATTACGCGTTTTGATCGTCAAGTGGCCATCATCAGATCCTGTTCACAAAGTAGTGCATTTCAGGGGCGTATATACACACATCAAAAAAAGTTTTGCATCACCTCGGTTCCCAGATCTCCGGCATATAGACGTTGACTGTGTATATTGTATCCAAGATACAGTCCCTTTGACTGTTCATAGATGTCACTAAAACTGCTCAAAGATGTAAACAACCATGCATGAGCAGGGCCTATTAGACGGAGGGGGTACGACAGCCGATCAGTTCCAGTCATTCCACCAGGACGAAGGTACGCTGCTCATGTTGTCTGTAGTTCTACCATGCCTAGAAGGTCAATACCGCAGTTCGATCGCGTCCGCATTGTTACTTTGTGTCAAGAAGGGCTCTCAACAAGGGAAGTTTCCAGGCGTCTCAGAGTGAACCAAAGCGATGTTGTTCGGACATGGAGGAGGTACAGAGATACAGGAACTGTCGATGACAGGCCTCGCTCAGGCCGCCCAAGGGCTACTACTGTAGTGGATGACCGCTACTTACGGATTGCCGCTCGGAGGAACCCTGACAGCAATGCCACCATGTTGAATAATGCGTTTCGTTCAGCCACAGGACGTCGTGTTTCAACTCAAACTGTGCGCAATAGGCTGCATGATGCGCAACTTCACTCCCGACGTCCATGGCGAGGTCCAGCTTTGCAACCCCGACACCATGCAGCGCGGTACAGATGGGCCCAACAACATGCTGAATGGACCCCACGGAATTGGCATCACGTTCTCTTCACCGATGAGTGTCGCATATGCCTTCAACCAGACAATCGTCGGAGACGTGTTTGGAGGCACCCTGGTCAGGCTGAACGTCTTAGACACACTGTCCAGCGAGTGCAGCAAGGTGGTGGTTCCCTGATGTTTTGGGGTGGCATTATGTGGGGCCGACGTACGCCACTGGTGGTCATGGAAGGCTCCGAAACGGCTTTACGATACCTGAATGACATCCTCCGACCCATAGTGCAACCATATCGGCAGAATATTGGAGAGGCATTTGTCTTCATGGACGACAATTCTCGACCTCATCGTGCATATCTTGTGAATGCGTTCCTTCAAGATAACGACATCGCTCGACTACAGTGGCCAGCATGTTCGCCAGACATGAACCCTATCGAACATGCCTGGGATATGTTGAAAAGGGCTGTTTATGGACGTCTTGACCCACCAACCACTCTGAGAGATTTACGCCGAATTGTCGTTGAGGAGTGGGACAATTTGGACCAACAGTGTCTTGATGAACTTGTGGATAGTATGCCACGGCGAATACAGGCATGCATCAATGCAAGAGGACGTGCTACTGGGTATTAGAGGTAGTGGTGTGTACTGCAATCTGGACCACAAATGCTGAAAGTCTAGCTGTATGATGGTACAACATGCAATGTGTGGGTCTCATGAGCAATAAAACGAGCTGAAATGTTGTTTGTGTTGATCTCTATTCCCTTTGTATTTAACGGTTCCGGAACTCTTGGAACCGAGGTGATGCAAAACTTTTTTTGATGTGTGTACAATTTTTTTTCGGGAGGGGGCTGCCGATCCTGGAAAATTGTGAGTATTCTCAGGGGATTGTCACCGCAAAATACCCAGAAATATCAACCAATATCTTAGAGCATATAACTTTGTGTAATTATTTTAGATAAGATTCAAAGTTTATATAACCTACAATTACTGGCAATACAAACAAGGTGTAAAATACAACACAACACACAAATAACATTTTATACTTAATGAATTTTCTATTGTGATCTATGGAGTATGAATGGCATGTATCTAAATATTTGTCAATTTACTAAGCAGAAAGGTATTTTTTTTTTAACGCGTTGATGATATATTTCCCAAAAGTACCGTACTGAGGAATTCGCAGTTTTGACTCACAAAGCTGAGTGTACCCCGTTCCAGCCCTCAGACCAGAATTAAAATTTCTTGACAGAGCCGGGAATCGAATTCGGACCTCCGGGGAGGCAGCCAAGAATGCTAGCCACTAATTTAAATCTTAATATTGTTTATAACTTAGCCAATAAGTTAAGATTAGGGTACAACCAAATTTATAATTATTTTATGCTCTTACCAAAGCAACACTTTCTTAATTTTTATTGACTTTTTTCGGGGATGAGGGGGTGAGGGTGGAGCCCCCTCAGCACCCCCCTTATATACGGCCCTGGTGCATTTACATTAGTGAAAATTTCAACTTTAACACAGTGTCTGTAAAACTGCAACCGCCATTTACTTATGGTATATGTGATTTTTTCTGTAACTTAATGAATTTCATATGATTTCTCTTTCATCCAAATTCCATTTTCACACTTTGGTCCTAAAATTTTCCAGAGGATCTTCCTTTCTTGTTTTTCAATATTTTTTTAAATTTTTATTCGAGATTTGCCACCAATTATAATAATTTCAGATGCATATAGAGCTTCAGTTTTAACGACTGTGTTATGTCTTCATTATACTGTAGTTCTTTTATTGTATCTGTTCCAAGTAATTTTGTATGCTCTTTGTAGTTCTTTCTCTGTTAGCTTGCTTATTTAACCCTGCTCGTTTAATATTTCACCTAAATATTTAAATTTGTCTACTTGAGCCGATATTTTAATGTTTAATTGTTTAATAGAAAATAAAATAATATAAAAACACTTTAACGCTAAATGTGTAAAATCTTTGGTTCGTAAAATAACTCTTCTAGCACATGTGACTAATGTATGACAAAATACAACCAAGAAATGTCCCTCAACAGGTCTCCTCACCTATCTGAATGTTTATAATGGGCAATTCTATAGGTCTTCTCTTCTTCTCCTTGTCCTCCTCAAATAACAAGTCTTCATCAGTCGCCTGGTAGGTTTCATTTATGACGTTTCCTGGGAGGCTGCTTCAAATCAAATGTAGGCACCACGGAATCTAAATTGACAGATGTGCTGAGAAATGTGCTATTGTATTTAATTATTCTTTTGTTCTTCACAATTTGTCATAATGTAATAATCAAAAGATTTCCTTGGTTCCGCCTCGTCAATGCAATTTATTCAAATTTTGTGATATAATCATATGTCACTTAATTTACATCGTTACATGTTTCGATGCCTATTTGCATTGGCATCATCATCAGCCTTTCAATGTATTGGCAGCACTTAAAAATCACTTTGTACGAAGGAAATCTTTTGATTATTATAGCAAGTCAACACGGAAAAATGGGTGACTCTATGAGTCAAAAAGGTTTCATAATTGTTACGTGCAAGAGCCCGTCCCAACGTTTCAAACATGTATCTACCCCTGGATCGAATTCATTACATTTTGAATCGACCGCCTGGTGTCTTGATCCCGTTTGTGGACACGAGATGGCACCTGCTGTCGGACTTCGGGATTCCTTCAAGTGGTTCCTTCTTCTCCGCTAGAATGCGTTAGTTGTGCCTTATAAAACTCTTCCTTTTCGTGGAATAATGGATGGCAATTATATTCTACGTCATAAACAAAAGAATATATATACTTCACGATACCGCCAAAATTGTTACTTAATTATGACATTGTTGATTGAGGTGTCAAGCCTTGATTGGACGTTGAATATTTACATGAATGCAGTTCGGTATCTGACGTGTGATTCTCCGCCATCTTGTGGAGTTCATTGTGGGTCGCCTAGAAAACAACTAGCCAGTTGTGAAGGAGTATCTCTACGTATGCTGGGGGCATTGTCCCCCAGCTTTTACAAATTTGAATACCAATTCTACTAAGAAATTGCCTGTGCTCTTCAGGTTTTAATGTTCTTCGTTTCGCCGTGAAGAGGCGTATGAAATGTAATCGCAACTGGATGCGAACGAGTGCTTGTCATCAAACGACGCATGTGCCGGGTTAGCCATTTTTTCAGGCAATTTAGTGCCGTATAATATGTTATTCAAAGTGTATTAATTATTTTATTATCATTGTGTCTCCTCTGAGACCTTTTAAGGTATGTAATTTTTAAATTAGTTTATTTATTTTCTTTTGGCAATTCTTGGATTGGAATTTTATTAATCTGACCTAAGTTCCGATACTCCAACCTCATGTTAATAATATTTAGAAGTAATTGTTTTATTCCTTTCCTTCTGGTGATTTTAACAATTAATTTCAATGCTAGTTGTTTGCCGTAATTTCGATTGGACATGTGGTCGTCTGCTCTAGTGGCCATGTTTGTTTTTTGTTTTGCCCGACTGCATTCTGGTCTTGGTAGTGCAGTCTCTTGGCGCCGACCGCGAAACTCAAACGTGTTGTGTTAACTTAATATGTTTTTTATTAATCTTGTTGGTTTATCCTTATGTTTTTGGTGAATGTTCTTGTGTTTTTCTTAGTATCGAATATCGGGAATTTCTTAATTGATCATATTTTATTTTATTAGTTTAATTTTAAACCTTTCTTTTTTTTTGGCGTGGCCTGGACCTCTGCATGTCGGATCGGGATTGCATTCCCTTGTAAATTATCAAGCCCGTTCTCATTTAATTATGCCTGTATTTTCCTTTTATTTTAATCTTTGGGCTTTAACATTTAAATTTTAATTTAATTCTTTTCCTTTGTTTGTTTTGCAAGCAAGCATGTTAAGCGGTCTCTTGCCTTCTTTGTAAATTATGCTGGTTGATGCATGTTCTGTTTTCTGGTGGAGGTGTTTTTGTTAAATTTTAACATTAAATTTTTATTTTAAATTTTTAAGCAACTGTTGTGGCATTATTTCATCGACAGCAGTTCTGTCGGTTATTGGGGGATGTCTGTAGAATAGCCTGTGCGTTCCCCTTCTCCATTTTCCTTCCACCCCTTTTGGAGCTCTTCTGTAGGCACATGTCATCTGGAGGTGATTTTGTTGCAGTGGAAGCGAGGCGGACCTCTAAAGACAGGTAAGTAGGCCCATCCACGCTAGCCGTCCACGGGTGTCAATAATGTTATTCACTCAGTCTTTTGGAAGCCATGTTATGAATATTCATCTTTTGATTCTGTATAATCATTTCAGATAAAAAAGAAAAATGACTCTGACTCAAATAATATCTTCCATTTTAATGCATTGAATCTTAATTTGCAATACAGAATTTGGTTCAGTTCAACTTACCCATAATAATTTGGCCACCTTTGTAGTTCCACGACGAACTAAATATTCATATCAATGATTGATCTATGGAGACTTATCTAGAGTAATAAAATGAGCTGCGGAATTAAGTTAGTAATACTATAACTTATGTTTTGTTCGAAATATACCTGAACATTGTAGCACAATAGAGCACTACAATTAGTTTGAAATAGTTTCTTACGATAGATTCTGACATATTGAGAGTCTTCGACTCAAATTTTCAGAGCAAGTTATTAGGTAGTTGGTATTTAGATCGTAGGCTTTCGTGGTCGGTGTCTAGTTTACCATCTAGGCTTACGGGACGGAGCCGTATCGTATATCGATATACGACGCGGCTCCACCCAGTAAGCCTAGATGATAAAGGTAGTTGGTAGGTCTGCTGCCTCTGAAAAGGCGCACAATTATATACCTTACGGCATACACTGTATATATATATATATATATATATATATATATATATATATATATATATAGTTTTCCATTAAATGTCATGGAAGTTAAGGCAGATAAACATTGAACCGATCACCACGCATAGAATCATGTTGGTTACAATGCCATGTATGGGTTACTCATAATTAATCTAGATAGTTAGTTATTGAGATTTTAAGGGGCGGAACTACGGGGTCATCTGCCCCTCTAAACACATATTAACGTATACAAATTTGGAATGAAATTAATAATTTAGAGGTGGACATATAAATATGAAAAAATCGAAAATTAATAAAACAAAAAAATAAATTAAATTAAATGTATTTATTAAATACTATTTATATTTCAGTAAAGTGCTATGTCTCACGAATCTGATGGCAAATCCAGTACAGAATATCTGTGAGACATATTAATTATTATTTACAATATATATACAGATTATATTTCAATACAAGAGTGCATGCAAAAAATATGTTTTTTGTGATAATGGTAATGATGATGATAATGATAGTGGTGATAATGAGAAAAATATTAATGTAAATAATTAAAGACACAGAAAGTTACACTATAGTAGTTATATTAATACATTTATGTTATGAGTTAGTTAGACAAAAATTACAGAATAAACAAAAAAAAATGGAATTCGGAGAAGAACAAATCTTTGAGTCAATGTATACTGGAAATTGTAATCTAGAAAGTTACGTTCAATAAATTTGCAAAATTTAGATCTGTTGGCCTGCATACTTTCTGATCTACTGAGACTAGGGGTCACAATTTTAAAGAGGATTTATCGACAGTTGGTAGCCCTGGCGTTTCTGAATGTATTCTTAGTTCCATCTCGTAAGGTACATACAAAATTTGCTTCAAGTATGGACGTTACATACATTTAAACATTGAACATTGAAAACCTCTCAAGAGATAACTGCTTGTATAAAAGCTTCTCAAAAGAGGCGGCTTCGGTGGTGTAGTTGGTAGCATGCTGAGCTACTCTGCCCAAGGTCGCGGGTTCAAACCCAGTCGAAGTCGTCGGCTTGCAATGGTTTGTCCCTCACTATAGTGCATTAGTTTAATTACTACTGCAACTAAATAAGTGTCCGACTCTGTGGCTAACTGGTTAGCGCGCTAGGCTTTGGCCCAAAGTGCCCCGAGTTCGATTCCCGGTCGAGCCATCAGGGATTTTAATCTCCTGGAGTTAATTCCCGTGGCTTGGGGACTGGGTGTATGTGACGTCATCATCCTCACTTCATCCTCATTACGACGCGCAGGTCTCCCACGGGCGTCAACTAGAAAGACCTGCACTAGGCCTCTCCGGAGGTCACACGATCATTTCAACTAAATACGTGTACATATGAGGCGCCTAGAATCAAAATCCCCCAAGTCCACAAAACAAAATTTGTGGGAAAATGAGGAAAACTGTTAACATATGAAACACCATCCTTGGAATATGAACATTTCGTTTAAAATTACTTTGTCATCAAACGATGCATTCCAACAAATTACAGGATTGTCCCTTAATGGGCAATTCTTAAGATTAATTAGGAGGTAACTGGTTTTGAAAGTGAAATGTACATATGGACGTTTTTGGAAATAAGAAAAGCAGTTCTAATAATAAAAACAAGAAGTTCCGTGAAGAACTATACAGCCTACTTCTCATGCCAATGATTATTCTACAGTATATGAACCTATCTAGAATAATGACGAAATTAAGTTGGTAATATCGAAATATCTAATTAGTTCAAAATATACCTGGTATAATGTAGCCTAATAGAGCACTACAGTTGGCAGCCCTGGCGACTGAATATATTCTTAGTTCAATCTCTTAAGGTACAGAATACAAAATTTGGTTGAAGTCCAATGGACGTTACATGCAGTTAGACACTGGATCTATCAGCACGCGTAAAAGCATGTTGCCAACAGTACCATGCGTGTGCTGGTCAGAAATAATCTGAAATATTATGATATCCTGTTGTGCCAATTTTGGATGAAATCCATTTGTTAGTATAGAAGTTACATGTATTTTAAAATTGGACATATCAGCAGGCATAGAATCATGTTGGCAGCACTGACTTATATTAATTACTCCAAATTATCTAAGAGGGTCAGGTGCTATTCGTGTGCAAAGTATAGAGCTGTTGGCTTGCATACTTTCTGATATATTGATATTAGGGTAAAAAAAAGACAGCATTTATTAACAGTTGGCAGCCCTGATTGCTCTTAACAATACTTATAGTCATATCTGTTATGGTACACATAGCACATACGAAATTTGGTTGAAATGCAACTGATAGTATAGATGTTGCATGTATTTAAAAATTGGTACTATCAGCAGGTTTATAATCATGTCGGTAGAACTGACGTATATAAGTTACTCCAAATTAATCTAAAATGTCAGAATATAGTTTAAAGCTGTTGGCTTGCATACTTTCTGATATATTGGTATTTGGATAAAACAAATAGAGAGAGCAATTATGAACAGTTGGCAGGCCTGGTGGCTCTTAAGAATACGCTCAGTCATATCTGTTTATGTACAGATATTACATACAAAATTTGGTTGAAATCCAATTGATAGTGTAGAAGTTATATGCATTTAAACATTGGACCTATCAGAAGGCTTAAAATTATTTTGGCAACACTGTCATGGTTGGCCTCCTGGAAATTAAACTGAAATAGTATTATCTACATGTGTACCAAATTTGGAATAGCTCTCATGCATACCTTGCAAGATATCCAACATGGAGCTCAAATTTCTAGTGCGGTTTTTCAGCAGTTGGTGGCACTGACATCATTTTAAAATATGGACGAGAGATATTCCGGTGCACATCTTTACTCATACTAAATTTGGTTTTTATTGCTGCAGCCGTTTAGGAGTTGATAGGGGGGGACACACACACAGCCAGACAGACACACAGACAGACAGACAGACAGACAGACAGACAGACAGACATTTGCCTGGATCGATCTCATAAGTCTACTTTTTCCTCATTTTTGCAAAATGTGAAAAGTAGGTTAACAAGGGAAGAAGGGAAACATGTGAACGTGAACCATCCAAATTATGTATGAAATGAAAACCAGACCTGAATTATGATTATGCATATATTTAAAATTTAACAAACACTTAACCACACATTACAAAACACAACACAACTGATGGCAGTATGAAGGCATCCTGGCTAATGCAATTCTATGTGCTGATTGGCTGAAAACAACTTAGTGGGTTTTGAAACTAACAATGGCAGTAGTTCAATTGAATCTAGTGGATTTTGAAATTAACCCTAAGTATTGTCCACCATTTTCATAGTTAAAAAGCATCTTTTGAAGGAAAATAATGTCACCATTGAGTTACACGCGTGCGAGTTCACATCAAGGCAACTTCATCTTATTTTTCATGTTCGATGGACTTGGTGGGTTTTGATTCTAGGCACCTCTTATATTAAGTACCGTACATTGCAGATTGTATGTGTTCAATATAATAATAAAAAGGAACAATTTCCTTTGTAGCAACAAACACACTTTATGTCAAACTTCAGAATGAAATTTGGTGATAACAGAGACTGGCTTTTTTTCTTCACTGCCTACTTGATATTTCTACTCTCGCACTGCCTTGTTGATACAATGCTGTTACATCACTCTCCTGCCAGTAACTATGTTACGTTAACAGAGACTGGCTTATTTTTCTTCACTGCCTACTTGATATTTCTACTCTCGCACTGCCTTCTTGATACAATGCTGTTACATCACTCTCCTGCCAGTAACTAAGTTACGTTAAAAGAGACTGGCTTTTTTTCTTCACTGCCTACTTGATATTTCTACTCTCGCACTGCCTTCTTGATACTCTGCTGTTACATCACTCTCCTGCCAGTAACTATGTTACGTTAACAGAGACTGTTTTTTTTCTTCACTGCCTACTTGATATTTCTACTCTCGCACTGCCTTCTTGATAATCTGCTGTTGCAAAGTATTCCGTATGTGATAAACATTCCACATGGTACCACTGCCAGCTGGATCACATCCCTGCCAGGAGGGATGAGATCCAACTGGCAGTGCGTCTTACACACTTCCGTCCGATCCACTTCCGTCCCATTTTTCAAAATCACTCCCACAAAAATATCCAGCAACCGAGTGGAAAGATGTTACACATCAAAAATGTATCTTTCTCTCTCAGTCATAAACATAATGAATTACCGCAATCGATTTTCTGGGTTTCAGGAAGGATATACCGTATTTTCATAGAACATTGCATTAACATAAGTAGTGGAGTAGTGGTGCTTCTAACGCACTCTTGAACCCTCCTTGCCCCACTACTAAGCCTCAGCCATGTTAAATAATTAATATCTCTTGAACGCATGGTCGGATATTGACAAATGAGGTGTCATTGGACTCGAACTGACGTCCTCTTTCCTATGAACCACTCGTTATATATTTTTTTTGAAAATTTTTGTTTTCAAAAGTAGGTGATAGTTTGAAAACCAAACATGATAGAACGTTGTGCCCTGGCTCAAACGAATAGTGTTTATGACCTTTATTTTTTATAATAAAACGTTTTTATTTTTTATGTTTTTTTGAAAACCCTCGAATTTTGAAATTCCTATATTTTGGAAACTAGGAAGTTTACAAAAAAGTTTATTTGACGTAAATCAATGGTCCCTACTCCCTCGACCCCAAAAATAAATTTCAAGACTCTAGGATAACAACCTGACAGTAGTGGGGGAGCTGGGCCACTTAGGAAGTTGTGAGCCCCTGCGACCTTGGAATGGAAGGAGTCATGCTAGGACGGCGTGCTTGGATTCGTTTTTTTTCGTCTCGTTGCGTTCTTTACGGGAATGTCGGTGTCGAAACGGTGAAATGTTGAGAACATGTTTTTTGGGGTAAAAACGTGATTTTAAACTTTTTGCTCTATCTTGCGAACCAATCATGCTAGAGGCGTGTACGACGGGTCCAAGGACTCGGGGTGATGTTTTCTTTGCTATGGACTACTCGTTACACTTTTTTAAACAATTTGGAAACTCGTTTTTGGGGTAAACACGTGTTTTTTGTGATTTTTGCTGATATCTCACGAACCAATAAGCCTAGAGACTTATACGAGGTGTCATTTTTTCGTCGCGTTGTCCTCTTGCCGAGGATGTTCGTGTTGAGCAGGAATGAAAAGCCATGTTGAGGTAAAACCGTGATTTTAGACTTTTTGCTCTATCTCGCAAACCCATAACGCTAGAGACGTGAACGAGGTGTCCTAGGACTCGATCAAACGCCCCCTTTTGAAGCTATGTTTGACATTTTGACAAAGGGCCTAACTATCAATAAATGACAAAAATGGTCCGGTTAGCTCAAACAGCATTTCGCCCCCAGTGTGCCGTTGGGCTCGTCAGTTGGTAAAGACACACCTACCAATACGCGTGGCTAGCACATACTGAGAAGGCCATGCAAGACACAAAATACAAGCAGTATTGACGTCACGAGCATGCCAATGTGCTACGGGACTCAAACTCCCTTTCATAAAAACAAAAGCCTTACCTTGGCAATCCAAATAAAGTTATTAATATTCCCGAAGGGAATATGATGTAGTTTCCATTTGAGCGGATGAATTATCAATAAATGACAACGGCCCAACGGCACACTGGGGCGAAACGCTGGCATTGTTTGAGCTAACTGGACCATTTTTGTCATTTATTGATAATTCATCCGCTCAAATGGAAACTACATCATATTCCCTTCGGGAATATTAATAACCTTATAAAGGGCCTAACGCCATACATGTTAAAAAAATTCTTTACCTGTTTAAAATGTTCATGATGCGTGGTGGTTGAGAGAGACGATACGGCTGGGTGTGTGTGTTTCAACGAACCTGTCACTGACCACAATGACCATGCTTAACAGAACAATCGATATTTCGCCGGGTCGGTTTATGACAGCGAGGGTTCGTTTTTCTGTTCTTTCCTATGGCAGATTGATGGAGGCTAATATTTGAAAAAGTGTGAAGCATGCTAAGACTTTTTTTTACCCCCGAAGGAGATCTTTAACGTGTAAACGGTCATGAGAACTTGGTTCTATGTTGGTCGAAGCGGATACAGAAAACAAACTTGCAGAGAAGCAGACGAGCAGGAGGTGAATGCCATTTGAGCTTATTGGACTGCACTGATCTGACTTGACAACAGGTGCAATGGAAAAATGACAAATACGCTTGAAGGTTAAATAATCTGACTATCGTGGTGGAAGGGAAGTGTGAAATGCATGCATACACATGTGAAACCCCATGAGGGCTAAATAAGTCACATCCTGTCTTGCTTCGTACGTGACAAATTGCAAGTCCATGTGAAATTTGACCTGCCACAGGTGTTCACCTTGGACGTCAGCTGTCCACGTGTTTGATAACAGGATGTTCAAAGCGTGGGAAAAATGATTATACAATCAACGAAACATATATAAAGACATGTCGTTATCATTTCCACTCTCACTTAGGGGACTACCTTTGAACACACTGCGTTGCGTGAAACACATGGTCTTGTTTAACAGTTTTGGTGTTGGTGGAAAATACTTAACCTTGTTGTGAGGTAGGTATATATTTATTCATTTATATATTTATTGATTTATATATATTTACAAGCAATTATTTCTTGATTAGGTAAATAATGATTTTATTTATTTATTTATTTGTTTGCAGATAACTGGTATACCTTACATGTCTGAGAGAGAAGAAACCATTGCACTTTTGAGCCCATTAGAAGGAAACAGCAACAAGCCACTGCAAGTGAAGGTGAGATGATTTTTTTAAACTAACTTGTTTCATTTTTTGTTGTTTTATATTTCATTTTATGAAATGCATGTATTAACCTGAATTTAGGTATGTATAGCGGTTTATTTTATTTATTTTTAGAAACTTGGAAAGAAAAGCCTTACCGCCGTAGCAGTTGCTGAAAAAAAACCGAAACGCACTAAAGCGAAAACATTGCCAAAGAGTGAACTGTTTAAAACTCAGTTAAGTCTAACTTAAAAATGCTATTACATTTTACCACTACTGAAAACTCGTAGGCAAAAAAATCATTACCTGTACATGACTGGGACAATGATTGCTTTCTTGATTAATGGCTATGTTGTTGTTGACTGGGAAAAGTACAAGGCCATGTTGGATTTTCTAAAAACAAAACAAAAAATTAATTTATGGGTGTTTCCCTATGGACTCAACGAATATTCACAGGTATGAAGATGATAATGTGAACAAAATGACATGATATTCATTTTTGTTTATATATTGGTTAAGGGGGGGGGGAATGTAACTTACTGTAGCTCTATAAAAAGAAAATAAGTACATGGGTTACTGTTAGTGCCAACATACAGTTTTTTATGGTGTTTTGATATATTAATGCCAATTAACGTTAACGTTTTATTTACAAGTATTGATTGATTGATTGAGTGATGGGTTATTTTGTTTGCTTTTTAGGTGTCGCCATGTGCCATTAACGTAATGAACAGACAGTGAACAAGCATGCATTATGCTTTATTGTACTCTATGCTCTTGTGCAACGTTAATAACTTACAAAAAGAAAAATGTTTTATTATAACACATGGCGTTAGTGGCAAATACAACAAGTGAGCAAGTTGGTTTACGACGTGGGTTGAATTTAAAATCAGAAAATGATCGTTGGTTAACATTTAAATCCTTGGCCTGTAGGCTTTTTGTCGACACATAAACTTGCAAAAGCCGTTTTTTTTACTTGAACAGAGAAGATGTAATGCGCTGTGTGTTTTGTCGTATTGAACTTTCACACTGGGAAGAAGGGGATGATCCCTTTAGAGACCATTTGCGATGGTCTCCTTGTTGTCCTAACATGCTAGGAAAACAAGTGGGTAATCTACCAGTGTATCCATTTTACCGAACCACAAGGCCATTGGCCGCTACTTACGTTGCTGAATCACAAATAAATAATAATAATAATGATATATTACCAGCCAACAACGGTAGTGTCGATACATGTGGTCCATATGCCATAGACAGTGTTGAATTGGCGTGTGCTTTTGAAAAATTGGGAGTTTGCAAGACTAAAGCACTAGCACACCCAGAGTATAGCTCTGTTGAAAAACGTTTAGAATCTTATAAAAATGTTTGGCCATTAATATTAAAACACCTTACCAAACAGCTAAGTGAAGCTGGATTTTTTTATAACGGTGAAGGATATAAAACAATATGTTTTTATTGTGGATTTGCTTTTAAGGATTGGCAAATGACTGATGACCCTTTTGTGCAACACGCTCGTTGGTTACCAAACTGTAAATACATGGTGTTGCTTAAAGGTCAGTTATTTGTGAACACTATTCGGAAGGAAAACGTGATTGCAGCACAAGACATAAAAGTGCCTTTAGAGTTAGAACACGCGGAGCAAATACATGAGGCTGAAAGAAAAGACTTGTCTTACGAACAGATACAAAAGTGTGACCAACAATTATGTAAAATTTGTTATCAAGATGAACTAGGTGTTGTATTTTTGCCTTGTAGACACATGATAGCATGTGTCAAGTGTGCATTAGAACTTAACACTTGTGCTATATGCAGGAAAGTGGTATCTGCTACAGTTAGGGCATTTCTTGTATAACTAGTATAATTTATTAGCCATGCATAGTGCAAAATCCCTAATTGCACAATATTATTAAAGCTGTTTTAGAGTGTAATAGATATGCTTTTGTTTCGTTTATAGACTACTACAATGAATGTTTTGAATGCTGTGGGACAATCATGTGGCTTAGAGACAAAGAAGCTCAGCGAATTGCCAACGCATATTCCATTCAGCATTATCAAGATTCGGAAATTGAAAACAGCATATGGTGATCGTGTACTTTGTGTATGTGAAAACTTTGAGACATTTCTGCCTATACGGGTTAATGATATGTCGGAGGGTGTTTTTGATGAAGTCAATAATGCTGTGCAACCTGTACATTTAATTTATGAAGGTTTTAAAAACAATAGGTGCATGGTTCGTTTTAATTAAATAAAAAAACAAATGTCAAATAATAATAATGGAAGATATAAGTGATGACAATGGACTGAAAGAAAAATATGTGTATAGAATAATAATGTTTTAGTTTTTAGTATTGTCTTAAATCATATTATCATGAAACCAAAAACATGTATATAAAGTTAGTAAATAAATACAAAATGATGTTACAATGCTGTTTTATTTTATACAAAGTTAGTATATTTAACATTGCAGAGTATACATGATTATGACGATAGATGCACACTGAATACAAACCTTTCTCTCTTTACAACAGTCTGTTATAGTTTTAAACACAAGGCTTGTTGAAGATCATTTTATAGCAATGTCCATTCACTGTTGTTTTCGAAAACTGGGGAAGCCGCAATGGTTGTATAGGCATAAAACCTTATTGTTATTACTATTTAGTCATTTTGATCCTCTTGCGTATCAAGAGCAGATGACCTAGTTGTTCCACTCTTTAAAACGACAACAACAACACTACCTCTTGCATAGTTTGTGATGTTGATGGCTCTTGCAACTTGGAAGATGGATTAAAAATAACTTTTAGAACAAGGGTTAAACGTTGCTCATTAAACAATGCACTATTTTGAGTAGCAATATGGTTTTCTTGATTTTTTGTCGACGGCAACTGTGTTTCATGCAGTACACTACATTGATGATCACTGACACTTAAAACCTCACTATTTTTACTTTTTTAGGTCACCACGACAATGTTTGGAACGTTGCTTTGAACAACGCCAAATAACAGTTCCATTTTTATTGGTTCGTTTCACAATATATGAATATCCTTTATAGTATGCGTAAGGCTTACCATACCTAGTCACTGATACTTCCATGTCAACTGTCAAGCATAGACTAAGCTCTTGTAAAGTCAACTTGGTAATAAGAATAATAGTTTAATGAGAGAGCAAATACGGATCCAAAGAGTTCAGGTAAAAGTGGAAGCAAATAGGCAAATATAAGAAACAAGAGTGGGGGTAAAAGTGGTCGCAAATTGGTAGACCCATTACACAATAACTTCAGCACGACGAAGCTCTTGTTCAATTTCTTTGATTTCCCAATCGTGACCGGTATGCCCAGCTTGTTGTAAAGCATGCAATTGTCGAAGGCGTTGAATTAGCTTACTGGGTTTGTTCCAGTATACAAATTTAACAAATGGATTTTTAGGTGTAAACAAAGCATTACCATTATCATGATCATGATCATGATCATCATCATTATCATCATTATCATCATTACCATCATCACTATTACTATATAGTCCTTTTTGATCCTCTTGCAATACCACTTCATTTATAGTCTGAGTTGATTTTGATAATGTTGAAGGTTTCTTGGACATTGACAACTGTCTTAACATGACTTTTTGAGGACATGATAAGTCCTATTGAACAAACACTGCACCATCTTTTGCCGCAATATCGTTTTCTTGAACTTGCTTTTTAGCATTTTGATAATTGTTTGTAAACAGCAAGCGTGGTTCGTTTAGAGCACTACATTGATGAACACTCACACTTAATACCTCTCCATTTTTACTGTTCAGATTGCCTCGACATTTTGTTGACCTCTCTTTTGAGCATTGCCAGAATATTATTCCATTCACATTCTGGCGATTATAGTTATAGGAGTAGCCTTGATAGAGTGCACGTAGCCCACCTTTGTTGGTTGTAATAAGTTCCATAGTAGTAACTGACCTGTCAGTACGATGTTCACACTACAAAGGTTACAACTGTTTTGCTGAAGGAGTGACCTACCATAAGCTTATATATTGGCTTATGTGTTGGCTTTTTGTGTTGGCTTTTCCTGTTGGCTTTTTGTGTTGGCTTTTTGTGTTGGCTTTTCGTGTTGGCTTTTTGTGTTGGCTTTTTGTGTTGGCTTATCGTGTTGGCTTTTTGTTTTGGCTTTTGTGCTGGCTTTTTGTGTTGGCTTTTCGTGTTGGCTTTTCGTGTTGGCTTTTTGTGTTGGCTTTTTGTGTTGGCTTTTGTGTTGGCTTTTTGTGTTGGCTTTTCGTGGTGGCTTTTCGTGTTGGCTTTTTGTGTTGTCTTTTCGTGTTGGCTTTTTGTGTTGGCTTTAGTATTGGCTTTTGTATTGGCTTATTTGACAAGTTATTTGTGTCAATGTATTTAGTGTTTTTTTTTCTTGGTGTTGGAAAGTAGTTGAAAGAGAGGGAATATTTAAAGACTTAACCTCAGCTCACTAACCTAAATTATTTTTTGATGGCTTATTTTGGTAACTTATTTTGATGGCTAACCTAACTTTACCTAACCTAACATAACCTCAGCTCACTTTGGATATTACTAGTAAGTGTTCATATCCTCCGCTAGGTAGCATGCTAGTAGTACAGGTAGTGCTCATATTTACCGCTAGGTAGCGGAAACATACTTTGCGTGTTGCATGTGACACTAGTGAAGTTTAATCACATGCAAGACGTGCTTGTATAAGTTCTCTATTTAAACTCAATATACAATTAACCACTAAATGTTCAGAACTAACATGTATAGCCATGTTTAGGGTATATAGGAGACCCTTAGCAAGAAAGGCTGTCTAACCCACGAGTGTACAGCCTTTTCATACACAGTAAGCACCTGTTGGCAGAAAACAACAACAACAACAATTTGAGAAAGCCAACAAAAAACTGTTTACTTTAAATACATTAATGGATATGGCGGTGTCGAGCCCAAAAGAGTAATGTCTTATAATTATTTTTATAAAAAAAATGAAATGTTTAATTTAAAAAAGTTATATAATAAATGGATTTGAAACAAAATATTAAGCACCGAACCGGTGCAACTGTACAAGAACTAAGGGTTCTAGCAAAGGAACTCAAACTAAAAGGACTATACAAGATGAAGAAGGCTGCACCTATTGTTTTTAAAACCTTCATAAGTTAAATGTACAGGTTGCACAGCATTATTGACTTCATCAAAAACACCCTCCGACATATCATTAAACCGTATAGGCAGAAATGTCTCAAAGCACTATCTGCAGCATTACTCGAAGCACTGTTTACAGCTTCAAGAAGAGCAGCCAAACTTTGTATCCGTTTATGACTTTAATGGTGTTAGGGGGTCTTTCCTAAAAAATGACGAATTTTGTCAATGGCTAATATCAAAAAGCCACAAAGCTTTTACGTGTATAGCACACAATGCAAAATGTTATGATGCGTATTTTATTTTACAATATTGCGTCAATAATGGCATTAAAATTAAAACCATTTACCAAGGGTCTAAGATTATGGAGCTCAAAATACCCACCCTAAGGCTTAGAATAATTGACAGCATAAACTTTATCCAAGGAGGCCTTGCATCCTTTCCCAAAACATTTGGACTAAAAGAACTAAAAAAGGGGTATTTTCCACACTTTTTCAACAAGAAAGAAAATCAAAATTACGTAGGGTCCATTCCAGCTACTAAATACTATGGTGTTGATACAATGAAACCTGATGCTAGAAAAGTATTCTTAGAATGGCACGCTGAGAAAGTGAAAGAAAACTACGTGTTTGACTTTAAGAAAGAATTAGCCGAGTATTGCCATTCTGATGTCGATATATTACGGCGAGGTTGCCTTGCCTTTAGACAGTCATTTTTAGAAATAGCAAATATAGACCCTTTCCAATACATAACTATTGCCAGTGTTTGTATGGCCATTTACAGGTCAAAATTCCTTGAAAAAGACACAATTGCAGTAGTTAAGGAGCAGAAAAAAGAGATGTTCAGTAAGGAGTCTATAGCATGGTTAAGTTCGTGCCCTAATGTTCGACACGCATTAAACGGTGGCGAGGTCACAATTTGTAGAGCCAAAGTCGATGGGTACGACTACAAGACTAAAACCGTGTATCAGTTTCACGGTTGTTTCTGGCATGGTTGTCCCGAATGCTACTCAGGTGATCCTATCAACAATGTCAACAATGAAACTATGGATGACTTGCTTACAAAAACGATAGAGCGAACACAAGCTCTTAAAAATTCCGGGTACAAGGTGGTGGAGATGTGGAGCTGCAAATGGAAAAATTCTAAAGACTACAAAAGGAGTCTAGATAAAACCATAGATGTTGTAGAGATAGTAGAGCCACTAAACCCCAGGGACGCATTCTTCGGTGGTAGAACAAACGCCTCAAAGTTAAAGGTTTCTGGTAAGAAGCTGAGATATATAGATATATGCAGTTTATATCCAACAGTTATGTTTTATGACTGGTACCCTGTAGGTCACCCTAAAAAAATATTCAAGCCAGAAAAATACAATAAAGACTGGTTTGGCCTAGTTAAATGTAAGGTGCTTCCTCCAAGAGGTTTGTATCATCCAGTGCTTCCGGTAAAGCTAGATAAGCTGATGTTCTCTCTGTGCGGGAAATGTGTAGAAGAGAAGGCTGGCTATTGTAATCATAGTGATAAAGAGAGGGCGCTTCTTGGAACTTGGACTACAATCGAACTTAATAAGGCTCTTGAGAAAGGCTACAAAATACAGGAAGTTTACGAAGTATGGCATTTTGAAGAGAAAAGTAATGAGCTTTTCAAGGACTATATTAAAACCTTTATGAAAATTAAGCTAGAAACTAGTCCTTGGAATGGTGATTACAAATCTAAAGAAGAATATGCCCGAGTAATAAGAAAAAAAACAAGGTATAAAGCTTGATATTGACAAAATTAAACCCAACGCTGGTAAACGAGCTGTTGCTAAAATTCTCTTTGGGGAAAGTTTGGTCAGCAGCAAAACATGTCACAAACAGAGTTCATTGATGATCCTAAGAGGTGGTACGAATTGTTGTTAGACGATAAGATAGAAATTACTAATGTAATGTACATCAATGAGGAAGTAATTGAGGTAACATACCACTACAATGATTTCTATGTAGAAAATAGCACAAATACGAACATATTTGTGGCAACTTTCACCACTTCCAATGCTAGAATAAGATTATACGATATGCTTGATAGATTAGGAAAGGCAGTAGTTTATTATGACACTGATAGTGTTGTTTACATAGATGATGGAACAAACACCGTAGAGACCGGTTGTATGCTCGGCGAATGGACTGAAGAATTCGGAAAAGATGATTACGGGGTTGAATGGATAAGCACAGGTCCTAAGAGTTATGCGTACGAAACATATAAAGGCAAACAGGTTACCAAGATCAAAGGATTTACTCTCAACCACGAAAATGCCAAAAAACTTAACATGAAGACAATGACCGAGTTAATACAAGATTCTAATAATAAGGTTGTTATAAGCAATAACATGATAACAAGAGATACGAAAACAAAAAGCCTTGTAAATAAAAATATTGCCAAAGAATTTAAAGTCGACTACGACAAGCGTTTCATCCAGAAAGAAGAAGACAACATAATTGATACACTTCCTTGGGGGTACTAAATATAATAGTGTACATATTATTTTATAGCTATTTACACCCTTCTTTTAGCCATTATTTTATCCTTAATTCGTTAAAAAGTTACTAATAATTTTAGCCTTAAATTTAGCCATTATTCTGCCCATTGTTTCTAAAAATAGTTATTAGAAATTTTAGCCTTAACTTTAGCCCTTGATTTATCCATAATCTTTTAAAAAGTTACTGATAATTTTAGCCTTGTTTTAACCATTATTTTGAAAAACATCGTTAGAATTTTCAATGGTTAATTTTAGCCATTATTTTAGGTGTCTATAGGATAAATTTGTGTTACGTTTTATAGGTGGAGGTACCCATAATTTTGTCATTTACATTTTAGAGTCACTTTTATGGTTACTTTTAACCCTATTTTATTAAAAATAACATTGGTAATTTTATGGATACGTTAACCATAACTGCGGTGGCGTCTAGTAGCTAGTTCTGAACTAGGCCTAGTAGTCGTTGACGGTGGCGTTTGGCGGCAAAAGTAGGAACTATTTGAAAATTCAAAGTTGCAGTCCCTACTTGAATTAAAAAACAGATACACACACTAATAGAGTCATCACAATTAACACCGGTTATCAGACAGATTCTACACTCTACACTCACCCAAAGTACACGGGGCTACATGACCGCGTTGTCGCAGCCCCTAAACTAAGGAACCAACCAACCAACCATAACTTTTCATAGTTAATTTTTATGGATAGATTAACCATAACTTTTGATTGTGTTTCATGGTTATCTTTAACCATAATTATCTTGGTTATTTTTTTTGTTAAGTTTAATGGTTACTTTCAACCAGAATTTAGAAAAAATTCTGGCAATTTAAAGGTTATTTTTAACCATAATTGTTTTTATGGTTACGTTCTGCCATAAAGTAATACGAAATATTATGGTTACTTGTAACCATAATTGTTTGGAAGATTTATAATGGTTAAGATAACCATATGTTCGATCAATAATTTCTAAATGATGTTTAAGTTCACTTTGTCCATTATTTGTTAATAGAATTTTAATGGTCACTTTATCCATTAATTTTTAATAGAATTTTAATGGTCACTTTTTATCCATTAATTTTTAATAGATTTTTAATGGTCACTTTATCCATTATTTTTAATAGAATTTTAATGGTCACTTTATCCATTATTTTTAATAGAATTTTAATGGTCACTTTATCCATTATTTTTAAAATAGAATTTTAATGGTCACTTTATCCATTATTTTTAATAGAATTTTAATGGTCACTTTGTCCATTATTTTTTAATAGAATTTTAATGGTCACTTTATCCATTATTTTTAATAGAATTTTAATGGTCACTTTATCCATTATTTTTAATAGAATTTTAATGGTCACTTTGTCCATTATTTTTTAATAGAATTTTAATGGTTACTTTTGAACCACACTTAATTGGCTGTCCCGAACCTACGCCTATACTACTAATACTTGTAAATAAAACGTTAACGTTAATTGGCATTAATATATAAAAACACCATAAATAACTGTATGTTGGCACTAACAGGAACCCATGTACTTATTTTCTTTTTATAAAGCTACAGTCATTTACATCCCCCCCTTTAACCAATATATAAACAAAAATGAATGTCATGTCGTTTTGTTCACATTATCATGTTCAAACCCGTGGATATTCGTTGAGTCCATAGGTAACACCCCATAACTTAAATTTTGTTTTTTTTGTTTTTAGAAAATCCAACATGGCCTTGTACTTTTCCCAGTCAACAACAACATAGCCATTAATCAAGAAAGCAATCATTGTCCCAGTCATGTACAGGTAATGATTTTTTTTGTCTACGAGTTTTCAGTAGTGGTAAAATGGAATAGCATTTTTAAGTTAGACTTACCTGAGTTTTAAACAGTTCACTCTTTGGCAACGGTTTCGCTTTAGTGCGTTTCGTTTTTTTTTCAGCAACTGCAACGGCGGTAAGACTTTTCTTTCCAAGTTTCAAAAAATAAATAAAATAAACCGCTATAAATACCTAAATTCAGGTTAATACATGCATTTCATAAAATGAAATATAAAACAAAAAAATGAAACAAGTTAGTTTAAAAAAATCATCTCACCTTCACTTGCAGTGGCTTGTTGCTGTTTCCTTCTAGTGGGCTCAAAAGTGCAATGGTTTCTTCTCTCTCAGACATGTAAGGTATACCAGTTATCTGCAAACAAATAAATAAATAAATAAAATCATTATTTACCTAATCAAGAAATAATTGCTTGTAAATATATATAAATCAATAAATATATAAATGAATAAATATATACCTACCTCACAACAAGGTTAAGTATTTTCCACCAACACCAAAACTGTTAAACAAGACCATGTGTTTCACGCAACGCAGTGTGTTCAAAGGTAGTCCCCTAAGTGAGAGTGGAAATGATAACGACATGTCTTTATATATGTTACGTTGCATGTATAATCATTTTTCCCACGCTTTGAACATCCTGTTATCAAACACGTGGACAGCTGACGTCCAAGGTGAACACCTGTGGCAGGTCAAATTTCACATGGACTCGCAATTTGTCACGTACGAAGCAAGACAGGGTGTGACTTGTTTAGCCCCCATGTGGTTTCACATGTGTATGCATGCATTTCACACTTCCCTGCCACCACGATGGTCAGATTATTTAACCTTCAAGCGTCTTTGTCATTTTTCCATTGCACCTGTTGTCAAATCAGATCAGTGCATTCCAATAAGCTCAAATGACATTCATCTCCTGCTCGTCTGCTCCTCTGCAAGTTTGTTTTCTGTATCCGCTTTGACCAACATAGAACCAAGTTCTCATGACCGTTTACACGTTAAAGATCTCCTTCGGGGGTAAAAAATTATTAGCATGCTTCACACATTTTCAAATATTAGCCTCCATCCATCTGCCATAGGAAAGATCAGAAAAACGAACCCTCGCTGTCATTAACCGACCCGGCGAAATATCGATTGATCTGTTAAGCATGGTCATTGTGGTCAGTGACAGGTTCGTTGAAACACACACACCCAGCCGTATCGTCTCTCTCAACCACCACGCTACATGAACATTTTAAACAGATAAAGATTTTTTTTCAACATGTATGGCGTGAGGCCCTTTGTCAAAATGTCAAACATGGTTTCAAAAAGGGGGCGTTAGCCCGAGTCCTAGGACACCTCGTTCACGTCTCTAGCGTTATGGGTTTGCGAGATAGAGTAAAAAGTCTAAAATCACGGTTTTACCTCAACATGGCTTTTCATTCCTGCTCAACACGAACATCCTTGGCAAGAGGACAACGCGACGAAAAAAATGACACCTCGTACAAGTCTCTAGGCTTATTGATTCGTGAGATATCAGCAAAAATCACAAAAAACAGGTGTTTACCCCAAAAACGGGTTTCCAAATTGTTTAAAAAAGTATAACGAGTGATCCATAGCAAAGAGAACATCACCCCGAGTCCTTGGACCCGTCGTACACGCCTCTAGCATGATTGGTTCGCAAGATAGAGCAAAAAGTTTAAAATCACGTTTTTACCCCAAAAAACATGTTCTCAACATTTCACCGTTTCGACACCGACATTCCCGTAAAGAACGCAACAAGACGAAAAAAAACGAATCCAAGCACGCCGTCCTAGCATGACTCCTTCCATTCCAAGGTCGCAGGGGCTCACAACTTCCTAAGTGGCCCAGCTCCCCCACTACTGTCAGGTTGTTATCCTAGAGTCTTGAAATTTATTTTTGGGGTCGAGGGAGTAGGGACCATTGATTTACGTCAAATAAACTTTTTTGTAAACTTCCTAGTTTCCAAAATATAGGAATTTCAAAATTCGAGGGTTTTCAAAAAAACATAAAAAATAAAAACGTTTTATTATAAAAAATAAAGGTCATAAACACTATTCGTTTGAGCCAGGGCACAACGTTCTATCATGTTTGGTTTTCAAACTATCACCTACTTTTGAAAACAAAAATTTTCAAAAAAAATATATAACGAGTGGTTCATAGGAAAGAGGACGTCAGTTCGAGTCCAATGACACCTCATTTGTCAACATCCGACCATGCGTTCAAGAGATATTAATTATTTAACATGGCTGAGGCTTAGTAGTGGGGCAAGGAGGGTTCTAGAGTGCGTTAGAAGCACCACTACTCCACTACTAACATACTTAATGCCAGAACTCCCTTGGTTAACTCATGTTTTCGTCTGACCCCAAAGCTATTTGGGTATTGTTTCTGTGGTTTAGAGTATCCTTCCTTTTCCTGCATCTGATGCCCCCTTCTCGTTATTATATCATCATTCTCTAGGGACTGTAACTCGGAACTGTGATATGAGTTATAACGAGGCGCCTAGAATCAAAACCCGCCTAGTCCACAAAACAAAATTTGTGGGGAAAATGAGAAAAACTGTTAACACATGAAAATACATCCTTGGAATATAAACATTTCGTTTATTAATTACCTTCTCATCAAACGATGCATTCCAACAAATTACTGGATTTTCCGTTAATGGAAAGTAACACAATTCTTAAGATTAATTAGGAGTTAAGTAGTTTTGAAAGTGAAATGTACATTATGGACGTTTTTGTGAGTAAGAAAAGCAGTTCTAAGAATAAAAACAAGGGAAGAAGGAAAGCATGTGAACTTGAACCATCCAAGTTATGTACCAAATGAAAACCAGACCTGAATTATGATTATGCATATATTTAAAATTTAACAAACACTTAACCACACATTACAAAACTCAACACAACTGATGGCAGTATGAAGGCATCCTGGCTAATGCAATTCTATGTGCTGATTGGCTGAAAACGACTTAGTGGATTTTGAAATTAACCCTAAGTATTGTCCGCAATTTTTATAGGGAAATAGCGTCTTTTGAATGAATATAATGTCACCATTGAGTTGCTCGCGTGCTAGTTCATATAAAGGCAACTTCATCTCATTTTTCATGTTCGATGGACTTAGCGGGTTTTGATTCTAGGCGCCTCATTATTGTAAATACTATCACACATACTTTGGGACATAGATTTAATAGCCTAAGTGTAATGGATCTGATGATGATCGCTTGACGATTGAAACTGGTCATCCAAGTGTATTTATTAATCTCATGCTAAATGTTGGTCAGGATTAGGAAACAATCCATCACAATTGGGTACAATCGTGTTGACAGACTGAAAAACATCAAATTAAATTACTAAGGCAACACTGAAGAATTACTTGAAGGCCGTCTTTACATTCTAACAACACACGCACCAATTCTTGTATCTATCAAACGAGACATGAGTTCCTACAGTTAACTCCTCTATCATCACTAAAAGTTTGTTACATACTATAGTTACTGAGGGGCAGATGACCTCATGGGTTGGGTTAGGTTAGGTGAAGGGGATACGGAATGGGTAATTTTTCAAAAATTAGTCATTTTTTATTTTTTATTTATTTATTAATATTTAATATGTCCTCTTTAAAATGCTGTATGAATTAAGATGATATTACAACTACAAGTGTTTTTTTTAATAGTTTAGATCATGATGTACACTTGATTTCTGCTGGAAGTAAACACTTAAGGTATCTTCTCTGGCTAAATTTTCAAATATACCGCCTTTAGGGAATAAGTTTGTACTTTGGCCACCTGTGTTGTGTGCATCATGTGCATATTGAGATTCATTTGTTTCTTACTTTGTTTATAGTCTGGATGGTTTCCATGTAATCAGTGCATCTAGCCTTGTATAATTATCAGTGATTAGTCTTTGGTATTGTATTTACGAGTCCCTCTAAAATACCTAGGCATACTGGTAAAGTATTCAAGAGACGTACTAATTGGCTGAAGAAACGTACAATTAATTTGAACTTGTTAGAAGATACACAATCTCCATCAACAATACCTCCACATGTTCCTGTAACAAATGACCTCAACATAGGCCTACAATCAATACCTGTACAAAATACCATTTGCAAGCCTGAAAGTGCCTCACAGAAGAAACTCAGTTGTGAGGAGCAAAAATATGAAGACCTATCAAAAGGGAATGAGAGTTGTGAAATTGTAGATATGTGTATATTATTAGAAGTGATTCAAAATAATACCATTTGTAAAAAGTGTGCTAAAGTGGGAGTGTCTCTGAGGGTGAAAACACATGTTGGTCTTGCAGCAGAGTTTGAATTAGTTTGTAAATATTGTGCACACAGTGTGAAGTTATTCAATTCTTCATCAGTTAGCCTACTGTAAGTACCAAAGCAAAATACACTGAATTGTATAGTGTAAATATTAGGTTAGTGTATGGCCTCCGTGCAGTTGGGTGTCGAACAGCTGATGCTATGTTGCGTATTGACTTACAAAGACTAAGAGCTGCTGAAAATGCTATTAAAATACTAGCTCAGAAGGCCAGAAAGGAAAAGAGAGGTGCCGAGAAGAGATTACAAGAGAAATTTGAAGAAGATCCAGAGAGTCCAAGCTACGGGCCCGGCATGCATTAGGGTTAAAACTTTGAAGCCTATTTCCCGTAAATCAATTTTTTTCTTACTTAAGGAACATTTTTTCAGCCAATTTTGAATGTAGAAACTTCAAATTTGCATCACTTCTTTATACATATCTATTACAACTACTGAAACAACAGTTTTTAATTTGCATGGTTTTTTGTATATTTGGGAGGCCAAAATATTTCTTAAAAATACCATAAATACATGTTCCATTAAAAAAATGTTTTCTACTTAAGTAAGTACTCATAAAAATTTTGCTTGTTTCATTAGAAATCAAACACACCAAATCTTAACTTGTAAAAATTTCAAGTGTCTAAGTTCAGTGGTATCAGAGAAAATGTTCCTTATAATTTTATTTTATTATTGTAAGCATAGGGCATTCCGTATCCCCTTAAACTACAGCCGCCATCTTTAAAAAGCCCGCCCTCTTACAAAAGCTATGAGTGGGCATGCGTAAAAACAAAAAACAAGCATGTTAATTCATATTGGCATTCCACAGTATACATGTCACTTGTGTGGAACAACGTTTAATTTCATATTAGAATTCAAACTCCCACATGTCGCACTTGAAAAGCGAGATTTTTCCAAAAAATTAAAATTTCACCCCCTAGTAGGGGTAGGTTTTATTTTGGGGTAGAAATATGTTGTCCAATGAAAAGGGGGTGGCAGCCTGAGTTCAACAACACCTCATTCATTAAAATCTGACCTTGCGTTCGTGAGATATCGCGCCGCCGCCATCTTGTAGGTGGAAAGCCGTAGGTGGCTGTAGAACTGTCCAAAAACCACTACTGTCACAGATTAAATTGCCAACCAAGCTTGCAGTTTGGACCTCTGCAAAATATTTTGGAGCGAAAAAAGCCCCAAATTCCTGTCCGTGCATTGCTGCACATTCATCGTGACTTCACTATAAACATCGATTCGGTAATCACAAGGTTTCTTTTTGACTCTGAGAGTCGCACATTTTTTCCGTATTGACTGAATTATATTAAGAACAAAGTTCCAAATGGTTCCGCCTCGTCAATACTGTTTATTAAAATGTCGTGATACAATCACCTGTCTTTTAACACATGGTACATGTTTCGACGTCTAACACTTATTGACGTCTTCATCAGCCTAAATATTTGGGCAGCACTTAAAACATTCCGTTTATATACTGGGTGTAGTTAAAAATTGTACATAAAACACACATAGATCACAGTAACACATTAAAAAGTTGTTAAAACATTTTCTTATGTTAAAAGCTCAATAAAATACTCAGCCGGGCTTGGCAGTCTTTCTTGGTTTATTTCTAATGTTAGCCCAAGCAAGGGGTGACCATTCCCAAGATGTAATGCGGCAATGAGCTAACAGAGCCGTGCTGAGTCGGACGGAGACTGTGCTGTACTGACGTGTTAGACGTCGAAACATGTACCATGTGTTAAAAGGCAGGTGATTGTATCACGACATTTTAATAAACAGTATTGACGACGCGGAACCATTTGGAACTTTGTTCTTAATATCACAAGGTTTGCTAAACAAAATAGACGAGTTGATTTTGTTATATAAATAATCGTTTATATATTACAGGTATGAAGTTTTAAATATGTACAGTTGTAACAGAACATAATAATTGCAATAAAGATATTTTCAGTATTAAATAAAATGAAATGACACAGTCAGTCTGAGAGACTAGACTTTATATCATTTCATATATGTATGTTATTGGTTTTACGTCCCTTTTAACTGCTCTGGCTTTTAGAGACGCCGGGGTGCCGGAATTTTGCCCCGGAGGGAATCTTTAACGTGCCAGTAAATCTACTGACACGGCTCCCTCGCATTTGCGCACCATCAAATGCCACCTGACTGCGCCAGGATACGAACCTGCAACCTTGGGCTCAGCAAGCGAGAACGTTACCCCTGAGCCACGCAGCCAGGCCTTATATCATTTCAAATGACGCATGCTACAAATGCTACACATGTTAGAAAGGCTCAGGAGGACTTCTTGTTTCGCTCGAAGCCCCAGGACTCTTTCAACAGACTCCATTACCCATAAACTTAGGCTTCCCGCGCGGGGAACGGAGAGCGGGAGGTGCACTCTGCTGCATGACGTCACGCACTCGCCGTCTCCGTATCGCGTAACGCTAGACCACAGGAGTAAAGTCAGACTCAACAGACTCCATTACCTTTAACTTAGACTTCCCGCGAGGGGAACGGAGAGCGGGAGGTGCACTCTGCTGCATGACGCCACGCACTGGCCGTCTCCGTATCGCATAACGCCAGACTCTAGGAGTAAACTCAGACTCGGTGCATATGCACTGAACAACATGATGACGTCATACACGCCGTAACCGTAACGCATAACGGTAGACCAAAGCATAACGATGAAGTCGACAAGATCTTTTGAAATGATAAAAACAAACTGTTTTTCAGTTAAAATTCGTTAATCTTTATTTGTCTGGTTATTGTGATTTCGTTTTTTGAGTTTGCAAAGAAATTTTGTCTCTATTTGAGGCGGGAGGGGGGGGGGAGAGGGAGGATCATGGCCCCCGTGACCTCCCCCGACCCCCCCCCCCCCCCTGAATCCGCACCTGAGTTAGAAACCCTTTTCCCTGAATCAGCACCCGGGCACGGGGTGCAAGGTTAATCGGCTGGCGCTCTCACAGTCCTGCTGACTCATATCTAGGGACCGGATTTTTAGCCTACTTTCGATTTTTGCAAAAAATGAAAGTAGACTTATGAGATCTACACAGGGCCCAAAAATGTGTGTCTGTGTGTGTGAGTGTGTGTACTCTGAATGTCTGTCCCCCCCTATCAATTCGAACACGGTGAAACCGAATTGAATGAAATTTGGTACAGAGGTAGAACTAGCAAAGGGCACTTCAGTGCCATATTTTATATCGCCGCCATCTTGACGGAAACGTAATGGCGGCCACCCAAATGTCCAAAGTTTAAATCAAATTACGACTAACCTAATCATCCGATCTCTACCAAATTTAGGAGTGTCATATATTCATATGGCGAGCGTCTTGTGACTAAGCTACAAGGTCATTAGCTCAATAGTTTGCAGATGGCGGCCATGTATGTGTGCAAATTGATTCCCCCTATCAATTCAAACACGGTAAGACCGAATTGAACGAAATTTGGTACAGAGGTAGCACTAGCATAGGGCACCTCAGTGTCATGTTTTATATCGCCGCCATCTTGATAGAAACGCAATGGCGGCCACCCAAATGTAAAAAGCTTAAATCAAATTACGACCAACCTAATCATATGATCTCTACCAAATTTTTCAACAACATGTCTTTTTATGGGAAGCATCTTTTGACTGAACTACAAGGTCATCAACCCAATAGTTTGCAGAAAGCGGCCATGTATGTGTGCAAATCGATCCCCCATATCAATTCAAACACTGTGAAACTGAATTAAATCTTTTTTTTTTACAGAGGTAGCACTAGCAAAGGGCACCTCATATTCATGTTTAATATCCCTATAGCACTTTGTATTTCAACAAGCTACTACAACCAACATTCAATTATACTCCTTGAAAAGGACAAAGTGTTATAACAAGACCCATGCATTTAGGAGAAAGTAGACAATATGTTCTTTACTGAACATCTTGTTTGAAAATGCATATGCGCATATGCAAATACATATTTTGTGTGTTTTTGGTTTTATTGCATATTCTGAACATAAAAGCATATGCATTTGAAATTGAGCATAATTTAAATCATCTTGAACAAAATTTGTTTTTCCTTGTAAGATACTTTCTGAGCAACAGATAATGAGATAACAGTATTTTAAGCCTGGCTATTTCAAGAAGGTAATGGAGAGGGACATTCCTTTCACCATCTGGACAGCCAGTAGCCCGGGGTTAGTTTTGTGAGGAGTTTCTTCAGTTAATGTGTTACTTTATTCTTAGTCTGCATAACCTTAACTCAAAATGCCTAAAGAGAAGAGCAGCAGAAAGTATTTATTAAAACTGAAGAAACTCCTCACAAAACTAACCACGGGCTGACGAGATGGTTAACTCTCCGTTGGTCGCGTTGATTACTGTTGTAACCCAGGTTAATTTGTTTTATATGTGCGAACATAATAGCCTACACTATGTTTTGGAACAAACTGTTCAGCACCTACCTTTCCTAGAAGGTTTCCCCACTACAATCATCGTGAAATATTTCATCAATTACCTCTGGCAACCGGGTGAGTTAGCCGTGGTCGTTACGGCATGACTGCTGGCAGTCGCTCACATCCTGGAGGCGAGGTGGTTCGAATCCCCCCGCCGGCAACCTTGAAGATGGTCTTCTGTGGTTTCCCATCTTCCTTCCAGGCAAATGCCGGGGTTGGTCCCTAACTATAGGCCACAGCCGCTACCTTCCAACTTCTCGTCCTTACAATCACACTTTCCTCCCCATACAACACTCCACAGGCGACAGTACGTGTAGCTCACCCATTGGGTGTCCACCTCGAAGCAGCTACAACACTGACGAGCCGAACATGTCCTCGGACACTCCCGGCACTAAAAGCCATAAGCAAAAAAAAAAAAAAAAAACTCTGGCAGTTCAGTGGCGTACAAAAGAGTTGAATCTGTTGACATCGAATATAGATATAGGTATTAGGAAGTCATTTTTGAAAGCCTTTGTCTGGAGCGTGGCGCTCTGTGGAAGTGAAACTTGGACTATTGGTGCAGCAGAAAAGACTGAAGACTCAAACAACAACAACCAAAGAGTTAACTTGGATTACAACTATACTCCACGCGACTTCTTAGGGAACTACGCTTGAACTGCGTTGGTTTGCTTGTATAGCTATAGCATTGCATATAATTGGGAAACTGAATGTTTTATTAACACTTAATTGTAGAAAATTTGATATTCTTACGCAATAAAGGAAATATTAACAAGTTTCTTACAAAAGTTCAAATTAAAAACTTTTCCTTACATTTTGTGTCAAAATATTTGGTATTTCATGCATTTGTCTATGATTAGTATATTTATCGCATTCCATCTCTATCTCTATATACTTAAAATGAAAGTTTGTCTGTTTTTTTTCTGAATTTCCCAGGAAATTTGCGTCTCAGACTGTTTTATGATGGATGCGCGCAAAAATAAAAATTTTGTCTGTCTGTATGTCTGTCTGTTTGTTTGTCTGTGGACAATTTTTTGTGTCCTTATAACTCGAGAACGGCAGAGTGGATCAACATAAAATTTGATACAGATATCCTTCAGAGGCACGACACTAATCATTGATGTAACTCTATTCCGTACCTCTCATAAAAGGGGCCCTACCCCCTTAAAATACATGCTGAAATAGGCGTAGAAGGGTGAAACAAAACTCATTTTCATCCCCTCAATGTGGTCCCCCGAAAACCACATTTTAAGGCCCTAAAACCAACAGTTTTTGAGATATTCCCAGAAAACTAATTTCACTTAATAAGTTAATGAAGGAATGCTTGCCGGTAACAATGGCAACAGAATCTCAGAGGTCCATCTATTTCTGTAAGACGTAATGCAATTCCATTTATTACATTAATGTGAAGGTTTGCAAACGGCAATAAGGTTATAACGGATCCAAATTAAGCTGAAATATTCATCAATACATATAATGCGCTTAAGGGATCAAGGGGTACTCTAGAATTTTTTAACGCGATTTACACGTGCGGGTATGGTACGGAAGGTCTATTATATCCCTATCCCTATATTGTTATATTATTATTATTATTATTACTATTCTTTTAATTATTATCATTATTATGGCGTACAACGACGAGACAAAACTCATTTGCAAACCCTTGGTGACAGAAACAAAACTCGGGGCCCCTCAAGAGCCGTAAAGGATCCCCGAAAACTATATTTTAAGGCTCTAAACCCAACAGTTTCTTAGATATTCCCAGAAAACTAATTTCATTTAATAAACTAAAGAAGGAATGCAAGCCATTAACCATAACAACAGTATCTCAAGAGGTGGCATCCAACTTTCCATCTATTTCTGGAATTAGTAATGACACTCCATTCATTACATTTCTGTCAAAGGTTGCAAATGGCTATAAGGTTATCACGGAACCAACTGAAAATGAAAATCCACAGCCTGCTTCCAGTCTCCGACCGGGTCAGGAATGGAATGAATGAAGCCTCCATCTTGCGGCGAGGATATGGACTGTACCGGCTGCCGAGGCCTGACGCACTCCTCTGGGGCAATGATTAAATGAATGACAGATGAAATGAAATGATAGTGGAGAGTGTTGCTGGAATGAAATTTTGACAGGGAAAACCGGAGTACCCGGAGAAAAACCTGTCAGCCTCCGTTTTGTCCAGCACAGATCTCACATGGAGTGACCGGGATTTGAACCACGGACCCAGCAGTGAGAGGCCGGCGTGCTGCCGCCTAAGCCACGGAGGCTTCCACGGAACCAACTAAAACTGTAAAATTCATCAATGCTAAGGGGTTCAAGGAGTACCCTAGATTTTTTTCACACGACTTACACGTGCGATATGTCGTACCGGAGGTCTATTATATCTCCAAACAGCAACATTATTTTCGAAAGTTCCTGATTTGAAATAGTTGACTGTTTTTTGCTGATTTTACTAATTGGGCCATTGGAGGCTAAAAAAAACTGAATTTTCAATCACCACAAGCCTTTATAATTTATAAAAGGGATCTTCCTGTAGTTGGGCACTTGACACAACGGTTAGGGTCAGTTCGTATGTGACGTGTACTGCGATTCGTCTACGAGGTTTTCAATTTTATTTTCACGCCAGGAAAAGCATGTTAGGTAAATTTAGTTTGAGAGCACATTTTAACTAATCCTGTGTCTTTGCCAACAAACAGGTTCCAAGCCCCTAAACATTGCAACAGTAGCTCAATTGATAACATCTGGTTATTAATACTGAAGACCGTTCGAAGAATGGGTACTTCTGCTAGTCCTCCTCATAAAATCAAGTATTAAAATATTAAAACAAATATAACTAATGGAATCATCTACATCATCATCATCATCTTCCTTCCAAGTATTGGGCCAAATGTCCCGTTACGGTCTTGCACATTCCCTCCATCTCTTCATTGGACGTCCTATCGATCTATTTCCCCGTGGCTGGTAGCGAAGGATCTCCTTTGGTAATCTTCCAGATTCCATCCTTTGGACATGATGCTTCCAGTTTTCTTGGTAGTCACAAATGTATGTAGTTATTGGTTTCACTTTTAGTTCCTTCAGCACATCCTCGTTTCTCTTATGATTCCATTTAGTATAGCCTGCTGATGTCCTGAGATCTTATTGTCCATGACTCGCTGCCATAGCATAGGTTTGGTCTGGCTAATGTGTTATACAAACGCAAGCGTGTATGCTTTTGGACAAGAGATGACTTCATGACGTGATCGATGATTCCTGTTGTTCTGGTATAATTAGTTATTTTTGCAGTTATGTCTACGTTCTTCTTGAAAAGATAAATGATATCCTAAATACTTGAATTCGTTAACTAATGGAATACACATTACAAATTAGCCTACGATTGTAATCCACGCTACTACTGGCATCACATTTTGAAGTGCGACCACCGGAGGGTTAAAGGAATGTCCCACTCCAATTCCCTTCTTCAAATAACCAGGCAGCATGCTTGCGTAAGATATTAGTTATTAATCTGTTGCTCAGAAAGTTACTTACAACACGCAGGCGAAACCTATTTTGTTCAAGATGTTTTAAATTATACTTAATTCCAACTGTATATGCTAAAATATGCTGTTTTGTTCAGAATATGCAAAAAGTCCAAAAAAAAAACTCAAAATACAGGGTCATCGGAAAAGGTTGCAGAAATTTCAAAAGCCATATCTCCCGTTGTAAGTGAGATAAATTAATAATACGACCTGGAAACTAATTAGAAACTCATCGAGTTTTAGTTTTAGATGTTACTGTACCCCGGCCGTGATCTTCAGCCGATGCGCAGAATGAGTGCGCGACAGGAAGCTGCCATGCTACTGTTTCAGTAGAGAGTGTGATTGCAATGGTGACAATTCAGCAGAAAGCACAGTGTGTGTTGTGGTTGAAAAATGAAAATCCACAGCCTGCTTCCAGTCTCCGACCGGGTCAGGAATGGAATGATTGAAGCCCCCACCTAGCGGCGAGGATATGAACTGTGCCGGCTGCCGAGGCCTGACGCACTCCTCTGGGGCAATGATTAAATGAATGACAGATGAAATGAAATGATAGTGGAGAGTGTTGCTGGAATTAAATTTTGACAGGGAAAACCGGAGTACCCGGAGAAAAACCTGTCTGCCTCCGTTTTGTCCAGCACAGATCTCACATGGAGTGACCGGGATTTGAACCACGGACCCAGCGGTGAGAGGCCGGCGTGCTGCCGCCTAAGCCACGGAGGCTTTGTGTTGTGGTTAGTGGAGTTTAAATCTATTATAACTGTTCAGCGCAGTTTCCGACGTGGTTATGGTAGGAATCCTCCACATGCTAATGTTCTAAACGCACTGAACGCCCCCCCCCCCCCCAGGGGCTCACATCTAGTGGTACGTCGGTTGACGATCACGGGGCCCCAGCTGAGTCCGGTATTGCTTCCACTTACTTGTGCCAGGCTCCTCTCCTTCTTCTTTCCTGTCGACCTCACCTGGTCAACTCTTGTTCTCTTCCGACCCCGACGGTATTAGGGTATCCGAGGCCTAGGGAGTCTCTTCCTTTCCCCCCTTAATTGGCCCTTGTCTCATCTTTTCTGATACCCTGCGAGTGGTCAGCCTTCTTTTTCTTTTCCTTTTACCTCCTGCCTTGTGCTCAAGGCCCTTAAGGAGGCAGGCTGTACGTAGCCCCACCACTTCTAGTGCACCCTAGATTTTGCTACACCCTCAGGGGCTCACGGCTGGTGAGTTCGGAAGTTGGCGACCCCGAGGGATTCCTGGGCTGGGTCCGGTTTCCTCCCTTTTATCCATTACCTTTGGGGCGGACCCTCTCCTCTTTCACTTTCCTATCTGCCTTTCATGGCTCTCCTTCCTTCCAGGTCCCTCAATCCGCGTTCTTCCACGGTTGAGGGCATTTCTTTTCCTCCTTTCCTTTATTTGCCTTATTCTCCTTTTGTTTTCCATTTCTTCTTCTAGTATATAAGTTAGTATTAGTTTTAGTTATAGTTTGCATTTCATTTTCATCTTCACGATCACCGAAACCACTAGGGGCCGATAACCTCGATGTTAGGCCCCTTAAAACAACAATTATCATCATCATCGTCATCAGCTCTGAACGCAAGATTTCCGGATCGTTGGATTGGTAGGACCAGTCCTATTCAATGTCCTCCTAGTGTCCCCGATTAGACACCCCTAGACTATTTTTATGGGGATACGTAAAAACATCGGATTCAGTGAACCGGTCAGAGGTCTGCTGTTGCTACAATCACGCCTGAGATGATCCAGCGCACTATCCACGATGTTTGCAGAGCCACCAAGGGACCGTACATAGAATAGTACATTATGCAACGAGCCTATAATGGCAATAATTAAGACACGAGTATATTTATAAAACGAGCGTATGCGAGTTTTAGAATTTCCATACGAGTGTCTTAATTACCATTATAGGCGAGTTGCATACGACTGTTTATGTTCGACGATAATTATAACTTTATTATATGTTTTAACATAAATATTCATAAATATCTGTTAATTATTATCATTATTATGGCGTACAACGACGAGACAAAACTCATTTTCAAACCCTTGGTGACAGAAACAAAACTCGGGGCCCCTCAATTTTGTGATCGGAGAGCGAGCGCTGGGTATATCTCTGTCTTCCAAGATCTCTGACCGACCGACGCATGTGCTCTCTGTGCTTGTAATGCCATATTATGCAGGCCATATGTTTACATTTGACGTCCCTCAGTAATATTGTCACCGGAGTCGTTTGAAGGCAATGCGCTGTGTAGAAATTAGGGTTGGTGATATTAAGGTACAGTGCTATTTCTTGTCTCATATTCGCCAGTTTATTTACGCGAACATATGGACGGTGCGTATTCCATGTCGGTAATTTATTATAGTTCGATGTTGTGTTTATGTCCGACATGTTGGATTTTGAGCACATGCTCGAAGGTATCGATACCTAATTGGTCAATGAACGAGCTCTGATTGGCTGGAGAAACTGTATCGTAATGAAAAACAGTGTTATAATGACCATCATTATGATACAGTTTTCTGACACATAATAGTGAGGGTCGAACATAAACATTATTATAAGGTATAAAAAACTTTTTGAGTTGGTGAATTTAGAAAAAATACTCGTTTTAATATCTCAAATAGTTCCTGAGCTATGAGTTTTTGAAATTGCTGCAACCATTTTCGTTGACCCTGTATGAATTTTCAAAAAAACCTGGTCCGTACTTATCACATATCCCCGCGCACTAGATCTCTGCAAAGCGGCCATCAAGGATTTTCCTTTCCCCTCCTTTCCAAACACTGCTTACCATTCCCAAAGAGTTTGAAGTAGGCATGTCAAATTCTCTCTGAGCGACTTCACCACACTAACACCCCAAATGAGTTGCCCTACTACTGTATTAGGAAAACGGCCTTCAAAACAATACGTTTTGATGAAATACTTCGTAAAAACATGTATATTGCGTGTAAAACAGTAATTTATAACTTATAAATCAACTTGTTGTATAATGTATCTCTTCTTAGTGGACTTGACAAAAACATGTTATATATTGCGTGTAAAACTTATACATCAACTTGTAGTATAACGCATCTCTTCTTAGTGGACTTTGCAAAAACATGTTATATATTGCTTGTAAAACTTATAAATCAAATTGTTGTATAACGTATCTCTTCTTAGTAGACTTTACAAAAACGTGGTGTAGGCCTATAAAAAAAACTTAAAAAACAACTTGTTGAATAACGCATCTCATCTTAGTGGACTGCAATTCATGGTGTATATTGCGTGTAAAACTCATAAAACAACTTGTTGAATAACATATCTCTTCTTAGTCGACTATGCAAAAACATATTGTATATTGCATGTAAAACGTATAAAGCAACTTGTTGAATAACGTATCTTCTCTTAGAATAAATATAATAACGACTGCCTCAATAACCACTTATGTACGTCGCAGGTCTTGGTGGTTCACCAATAATTCTTGCTTCCCCCTTTGTTCCTCTGAATGGAGAGGAAGAGTTAGCATCTGATTCTCAACAACAGCTTCCTTTGACTTTCCAGATTTGTCTCAATCGACGTGCCGGTTCTCTTATCGCTATGTGTGAATTAGTTTGCACGCAGGTGGAGAATCACGGTTCCTCGCAGGCAAATGATAGGTCAGTGCCAGACGAACGAACTGTTCGGATAGCTTCATATGGCGCTGAGCACTTGTGAACGTTCCTCATATGTCTGATGACCGAGTCGTTGCGACTGGAGGTCGCGGGGCAAATGGGACACTGAAAGCGAGACTTCTTGCCACAAACCGTAAGGTGCCTTGATAAACTTTTCTTCACTGAATACAACTTATCGCACTGAGAACAATGGTACATTTGATTCTCGTAGTTATTTGTCTTGGAGGACATCACAGCTCTGCCTCTCGACTTGGGCGACGAGATCGACAGCTGGTTGGCATAGATGGATGGTGCACGGTGTCGGGACTTGACATTGGGGTTGCAGGGAAGGGGAAGCCCTCTGTTATTCTCTTTTAGGTAAATGCTGATGGTTTTAGCCCCAGGGACATCAGGTACGTCCTCGAATTTCCCTACGTAGCGACACCACGCACCCTTACGCTTACTCCTGTTGTGAAATATTCGGATCTGACGGGAAGTCTTCCCACACTCGAGTCGCCTATGTTTGACGAAGCTTCTTCTAGAGCCATACATCTTACGACACTGTCCACACCGCATGCAACTAGGATACTTGGTGGGCTGCCCGCAGTAAGGCAGAACAATTTCTCTCTCCAGATTATACTTAGTGGCCGTGGCCTGTCTTCGAGCACATGATACCCGAAAATGAGGCGGTAGCGATGATTCGGATGACCTTAAGTATATTTCTTCTGAAGAACTTGAGCACCCATTGATTTCAGTCTCTTCAGTAAGAACAGATTGTGGTCGTTGAGTCGTCTCCATACTTGTAATACTACGCTCAGGAGAAAAATCTAACATATCTTGTAAACATTCACCAGCGATGCCCTTTTGGCTCTCAATCCTCAGATTGATAGGTTTATCGATATTTTTAACATTAACAGTGTTTGGAGGAGTTTTAAAAACGGGCTTGCTGGCTGAAGGACTGGAAGTAACAGGCAGGCTCGCTTGAATTGAGGTTTCATTTGACGTATGTACCACAATGCCCTGAAGAAGATCAGATATATAACAGTGTGTTTTGTCCATGCTGTCGATGTTCTGAGACTGATTCAGTCCATTTGCTGCTACTATTTGAGGAGAAGAATTACTTTCGTGGTTGATTTTATCTTCCTCATGAAACTGAGATTCTGGGTGTTGCGACTGATCTGTTGCAGTAAGTGAAGTGGAAGCATCAAGAATTTGCTGAATAGGATTGTGTGGACTTTCAGCTGCCAGAGTTATGTTTCTGTTATAAAATAGTGAACTATTTTGTTCAAAAGAACTGTGAGTTTCTGGGTGTTGCGACTGATCTGGTGCACTAAGTGAGGTGAAAGCATCAAGAATTTGCTGAATAGGATTGTGTGGACTTTCAGCTGCCAGAGTTATGTCTCTGTTATAAAATAGTGAACTATTTTGTTCAAAAGAACTGTGAGTTTCTGGGTGTTGCGACTGATCTGGTGCACTAAGTGAAGTGGAAGCATCAATAATTTGCTGAATTGGATTGTGTGGACTTTCAGCTGCCAGAGTTATGTTTCTGTTATAAAATAGTGAACTATTTTGTTCAAAAGAACTGTGAGTTTCTGGGTGTTGTGACAGATCTGCTGTGCTGAGTGAAATGAAACCATTTTCATTTTGTTGATTAAGATTTTGTGTGACCAGCGCTATATTTTCGTTACAGACACTATCTTGTTGTGAAGAGATATTCATAGGTGCCAGTGAACCGTAGCAGCTGTGAAGAAATGAGGAACCGTCGTTGGCAGTGGGCATCTCATTTATGTGGAAGTAATTCCTACATTCCGATGATGGCAGGTGAAAATGATGGGTATTGACGACGACAGGTTGGATATAACTACCAGGTGTGTACGGGATGTAGTAAATGTCCGAGTTAGGGTTAGAAATATGAAAACAACCCTCGCACTCCGCCGAATGGAGACATGATGGAGACATTCCACAAACACTCTTCGTACAGTAGTTATTTGTTTGAAATTCTTCAGGTGGAACTAGGCATATATACTCGTTAGAGGGCCAATTACCGTGCATATCTGGATGTAAATATATATCGCAATTAACACTAGTGGACGGCATGTGGATGCTGGAGGAATAGCCCCAGGGATCCTCTGACCTCATATTCCTCAGCTCGTGAAGAGGAAGTGGCAATGCTGGTGCTTGTATGTCAAAGGAACTGAGCTTAGCTGAAACATATACACAGCTTTAAGGACATTCAGGGTTTCGCCATTCTTATTCTCCGGTCTTTCCACAAATATTACCCTGCTAGTAAGATGAAGTGGTAGTGCAGTTAAGGAAGTACACCTTTCTTCAATTAGATAGCCAAAAGGCCAGTCTTCCGTTCACAGAACAAATTCAAGCTGCTAGTACGGCAGGTGCGCCGCGCCGTTGTTATGATACCGGCAACAATAAGGGCCATATTGTTCATAATGCTAACCGCCGGTGCCAAACGCGGCTGACATGCCCTATACATACGGTGACCATATTTTTGACAATTAAAATCGGGACAGCCTTATCGGGGGGGGGGGGGGATTAGTGGAGGATAGAGAGATTATAGTTTGACACTAACATTTAGAGTTCTTTTATGGCCTTTATTTTCGTTTTGGTAGTCAGTTTACCCTCCAGGTAGGCTTTCCACACGGACTCAGCGAGGGATCCCACCTTTACCGACTATAAGGGCAGTGTCCTGGAGCTTGATATCGGATCGGGAGACGCAACTGGGGAGGCGGGACCAGCGCCTTCGCCAAGGCAGCGTCACCTGCAAAGCGAATAGGGGGCCTCATGAGGGATGGGACGGGATGGGAAGAATGGGAGGGATACACAAGGAAGAGGGAAGGAGACGGTCGTGGCCTAACGGTAGGTTCCATCCCGGCATTTGCCTGAAGACGAAGTGGGAAACCACGGAAAACCACTTCGAGGATGGCTGAGATGGGAATCGAACCTCCTCTACTCATTTGGATAACCGGAGGCTGAGTAGACCCCGTTTCAGTCCTCATACCACTTTTCAAATTTCGTGGCAGAGCCGAAAATCGAACCGTGGACCTCCGGGTTGGCAACTAAGCACGCTGACCACTACACAATGGAGACGACTGTTATGGCCTTTTACATAATTTAATTTTAAGAAGTTCCACAAAAAGCGATCCACCAAAAATCCAATACATGAATACAAAGTTTATTTTAGTGTCTTTTTTTAAATTTATGCAAGTACCTTACAATTTTTGTGAGAAAGAAAAGAAAGCATTAGTAAGTTTATTTTTAAGTTTTTTACTTTACATCCTTCTTTTTAGTTCAATTTGGGCCGGCTGTGGACCAGGTGGTTCTTATCTCTGGCAGCTTTCATCTTAGCCCAGTATTCCTTGATCCTGGGACTGTGAATGTCCTTCTGCTCCTGAGTCCATTTCACACCTCCTGCTTTTGCTGTTAGCGACTGGAGCGAGTCTGATGTTCTGATCAAAGTTCTGTATTTAATCCTGTCGTAGATGTTACTGGGGTCATTATTCAATTGTTCAAGGTACTTTACATCTTATGATTACAATAACAAAAAGAAATTCTTACTGAGCCTTTACAAGCGCCTGAAGTCTTGACCAACTAGGACGGGGACGTGGATATTTCAAAACAAAACGTATCTTTCTTTTAATTACGCATATTTTTCAGAGAATTTTCATTCATATCGTATAGGCCATCTATGGACCGCGTCATTCCAACAGTCTCCTACAGGCTTTGATGTTTGCCTAGTACACCCGCATTCGTTCTCGGTGGACTTCCCTCCGTTCCTGGGCCCAAATATTTCCCGTTTTCAGCTTTGCAAGCTTGAAGTTTTCTTTTGAGTGGGGCACTCTTGAATGTTTGTTGGTGTAATCCCCACTTCTTTCTGATCTTTATCCAGTTCAATGTACCAGGCCCATTTTGTTTTCCTCTCCTGAAAGTAAGTAATGTTGCGGTTGTTCAGTCTCGCTGGGCTCATTCGTTTCACATGTCCTTAAAATGTTAACCTTTTCTTCCGGATGACGTCACTTGTCTTCTCCACATGAATATATAGTTCATGGTTATGCCGTCTTCTGTATTCCCCATTGTCTTTGATGGAACCCAATATCTTTCTCAAAATTCTCCTTTCTTTGGCCTCCAATTTTTCTACCAAGCCTTTTTTTTTTGTTCATCGTGAGGCATTCAGAAGCAGAGAATTATTATTATTATTATTATTATTTTCAAACTAAAAAATCGGGACAATTTTATTAATATGAGGGATGCCGGGACATGCTCCGATTTTTTCGGGACGCATAGTCCCCGTAGCTATACCGCCAAGGATTATCTTCATTAGCCTACTTTCGAATTTTGCAAAAAATGAAAGTAGACGTATGAGATCAACACAGGGCGAAAAATTGTATGTCTGTCTGTGTGTGTGAGTCTGTGTGTGTGTGAGTACTCTGAATGTCTGCCCTCCCCCTATCAATTCGAACACGGTGAAACCGAATTGGACGAAACTTGGTACAGAGGTAGCACTAGCAAAGAGCACCTCAGTGTCGTGTTTTATATCGCCGCTATCTTGACGAAAACGTAATGGCGGCCACCCAAATGTTAAAAGCTTAATTCAAATTACGACCATCCTAACCATCTGATCTCTACCAATTTTCGCAACATTATACCACTATGTACGAAGAATCTTTTGACCAAACTACAAGGTCATCAGCCCAATAATTTGCGGATGGCGGCCATGTATGTATGCAAATCGATTCCCCCTATCTATTCAAACACGGTGAAAGCGAATTGAACGAAATTTGGTACAGAGGTAGCACTAGCAAAAGGCACCCCAGTGTCATGTTTTATATCGCCGCCGTCTTGACGAAAACGTAATGGCGGCCAACCAAATGTTAAAAGCTCAAATCAAATTACGACCAACCTATTCATCTGATCTCTACCAATTTTTGCAACATTATACCTTTGTGTATGAAGAATCTTTTGACCAAACTACAAGGTCATCAGACCAATAATTTGTGGATGACGGCCATGTATGTGTGCAAATCGATTCCCCCTATCTATTCTAACACGGTGAAACTGAATGAAATTTGGTACAGAGGTAGCACTAGCAAAGGTCACCTCAGTGTCATGTTTTATATCGCCGCCATCTTGACTGAAACGGAATGGCGGCCACCCAAATGTTAAAAGCTTAAATAAAATTACGACCAACCTATTCATCTGATCTCTACCTATTTTTGCAACATTATATCTTTATGTATGAAGAATCTTTTGACCAAACTACAAGGTTATCAGGCTAATAATTTGTGGATGGCGGCCATGTATGTGTGCAAATCGATTCACCATATCAATTCAAACACAGTGAAACCGAATTTAATGAAATTTTGTACAGAGATAGCACTAGCAAAGTGCACCTCATATTCATGTTTAATATCCGTATAACACGTTGTATTTCAACAAGCTACTACAACCAACATTGAATTATACTCCTTGAAAAGGACAAAGAGTTATAACAATACCCATGCATTTAGGAGAAAGTAGGCTATATGTTCTTTACTGAACTTCTTGTTTTTACTTTGCTGTAAATTATACACAATAACTTTCGTTTTATTTGCATTTCATTAAGATGCTGGATAATTTATACCTGGCCTTCTCAATAAGCGGCCCGGCGAGAGGATTCTGCTGGCCCGTCATGAAATGCTTGAGTAAGTTTAAATAATTCAAAGAAAATTATTCTAAATGTTACTCTTACAAGTTAGATCCCTTTTTGGTTTCAAATTTGCCACTTTTCTAAATCGGAATACGTTAGATAATTCCTGAGATAACAGCAAACCATTTGCGCGCCCAGCGACCCATGGGATGGTGACAAGGGACTGGTGCTCCTAATGGGGCTCCTTTTACCCTCTTATGGTGATAAATTGACGTAGTAATACTGTAGTTGTTGTAGTGAATATAAAACTTTATCGCCTCGATACATTTAAGGAGATATAGTTTTCTCATTTTTAGCCTACTTTTCACATTTTGCAAAAATGATGAAAAAGTAGACTTATGAGATCGATCCGGGAAAATGTGTGTCTGTCTGTCTGTCCTTCTGTCGATATGTCTATCATTCTGTCTGTCTGGCTGCGGCAATCCAAACCAAATTTAGTATGAGTAAAGATGTATACCGGAATATCTCAAGCCCATATTTGAAAATGCTGTCAGTGCTACCAACTGCTGAAAAAACGCAATAGAAATTTGAACTCCATGTTGGATATCATGGAAGGTATATATGGGAGCTATTCCAAAATTGGCACACATGTAGGTAATACTATTTCAGTATAATTTCCAGGAGGCCATAAATGACAGTGTTGCCAAAATAATTTTAAGCCTTCTGATAGGTCCGATTTTTAAATGCATATAACTTCTACACTATTAATTGGATTTCAACCACATTTTGTATGTAATATGTGTACTTAAACAGATATGACTGAGTGTATTCTTAAGAGCCACCAGGGCTGCCAACTGTTAATAATTGCTCTCTCTATTTTCTTCATCCAAATACCAATATATCTGAAAGTATGCAAGCCGACAGCTTTAAACTGTGCACACGTATAGTACCTGACACTTTAGATTATTTTGGAGTAACTTACATACTTCAGTTCTACCAACATTATTCTAAGCCTGCTGATAGGACCAATATTTAAATACATGTAACTCCTATACTATCAGTTGGATTTCAACCAAATTTCGTATGTGCTATGTGTATCATAACAGATATGACTATAAATATTCTTAAGAGCAATCAGGGCTGCCAACTGTTAATAAATTCTGTCTATATTTTTATACCCTAATATCAATATATCAGAAAGTATGCAAGCCAACGGCTCTTTACTTTGCACACGTATAGCACCTGACACTCTAGATTAATTTGGAGTAATTAATAGAAGTCAGTGCTGCCAACATGATTCTATGCTTGCTGATAGGTCCAATTTTAAAATACATGTAACTTCTATACTAACAAATGGACTTCATCCAAAATTGGCACAACATGATATCATAATATTTCCGATTATTTCTAACCAGCACCCGCATGACATTGTTTGCCAACATGCTTTTACGCGTGCTGATACATCCAATGTCTAACTGCATGTAACGCCTATTGGATTTCAGGCAAATTTTGTATTCTGTATCTTAAGAATATATTCAGTCACCAGGGCTGCCAACTGTAGTGCTCTATTAGGCTGCATTTCGAACTAATTGGACATTTCGATATTACCAACTTAATTTCGTCATTATTCTAGATAGGTTCATATACTGTGGAATAATCATTGGCATGAAAAGTAGGCTCTTTAGTTCGTCACGGAACTTCTTGTTTAAGTTTGATAATATTTTGTTTTAAAGTTATTTGCTGAATGTAGCCCATAGTAGTTATTTTAAGTATTAACTAGATTTTGCTTGCCTGGTAATTTGGTCCCGCCATGGTTAGGTCTACAGTATCTGGACATATGAGTCGGGTAGACCGCCCAGCGACTGCAGGCCCAGGTGTTTAAATAATTATTGTATCAGCAGCAGCTTCAGAATTTAATAGATATAGTGACTTTAATAATGAAGTAGTAATTTGAATTAAGTTATGGGTTGATTTTCATAATATGAAGTTGTTATAGACCGATAGTAAATATAATAAATAGTTTTTGCCTCAAAGGCAGTCTAGAGGCACACCCATTTATTTGTACCTGCATCATAAATATCAAAATTTGAGTGGCGGTGAAGTTGACTCAATCCTTTGTATAAAAATGTTTAAAAACTGAAATTACTTGAATTAGTAGTCGGGAGAATATCTGGAGAAGGTTTAATATTAGATGTTCACTGCTACTCTGTCATAGATCCACCATCCCGCCCTAACAACAACACGACTTACAGAGTTGAAATCGAAGTTCTAACCTCCATCTTTCTAACTCAGTCAGTAATGCCAACCCCACGCATTCGGTACTATATCGCATCCGGCAGACCAATGGTCTAGACCAATATTTTCGTCCAGACCAATGGCGGTTGGCCCGCAGGGCCGCGTTAGCTAATAGATAACACCCCTGGGTTTTGTCACGCACAGTGGGGGAAGTCACGCATCAATAATCTTTATCCAGGCCAATGGTTTTTTCATTTTATTTCATTATTCATGTTGGCAACGTGTCACGTGGGTATGACGTGTCGATGTAAAATGGTGGACGATGTTCAAAAATGCTTACTTTACGTAAAAAGCAATTCTATTTCCGGTGTAGCCAGTGGGAATTGAAACAAATGAACTCGCTAGGACTCCCAGAAAGGTATATTAATCATAAATGATATAATTTCAATAAGCTATGTTGTTAAAAGTGGTGATAAGGGAGGATTGAGTGAACTGCACTTTTAATAAAATTTGATGTTTTTCAGTTGGTCAACGCGATTGTACCCAATTGTGATGGGTTATTCTTTAATCCTGAAAAAATAATGACATGAAATGAATACATACAATTGAAGACCACACGGAAAGAACGGGGTAAATCCATTTTTTTCGGAATTGAGTTTATGGCGCATTCTGGTGGCCAACCATCGTCACTACAGATCAGTTGAAATTAATTTCAAATAAAGTGGAATGTCACCGAGATACAGAGGATTTTATTTTTAGTGGAAATGGAAGGAACGTCCCATATCCTCTCACTTGTTTTTTTTATAATTTAACTTAAGTTGTTATTTGTTTGTCATGTAACTCACCTCTTTTATAATAAACAAATTTGAAGAAAAAAAATATTGCTTACCGGTACCATCAATTGGGCTGATTTAAGTATTTCTTTTTAGTGTTGGAAGTTTAAATCCGCTATCCTGAAAAATATACAGATTGTGACTTACCGTGTTTATCCCGTGGGTTCTTCAATTGAGTACAATCGTGTTACCGACTGAAGAACATCAAATTTCGATTAGGCCCACTAAGACAACACTGAAAATGGCTTCAAACACCATAACGTAATAATGAATACAGTTATATTAAGACACACTAGGGCTGAGTTTTTAGGCAAATATGACAAAATAACATTTTTATTTTCCCCATATATCTTATGGACCCCTGTGAATCATTTCAGTAAAACAGTTTTCATGCACTGCCATTTTTAAAGGCTCAGAGACATTTTTAAATCTCCTGTGCGTAAAAAGAAGATGGAAGGCAAATCATAGAAAGTATGCTATACTTTTAAACCAGAAATCCTAGAAAGTCGTAGGTTAACTTAAACGAAAGGTCTCCATGCTCTTTATCTCTACAACAAAGCATTGTATTTTTCACATTTTTTCCACAAAAGTTTCATTGGGTGAGCCAAACGGGTTAATATAGCATGCGATTTTATAAAAATGCTTTTATCTCCAAACAACGTTTTTAGGTAATCAAAATGCTCCATGTGCATGAGGTATTCACCAATTTTACTAAAGAAATCACTGGATATTCAGAAACATATGTGTTGCAAGATAACATTGCAATATCTCCAGCCACTTTGTAAATTACAGACCAAAAAAATAAAAAATAACTATGAAAATTATCAAAATTCATAAAACATGATGGCACATAAAGACAAAATTAATCTGACAGCATACATGTATCACTTACCTGAAATGTCTCAATGTTAAATTATTAAGAATAGTTTTATGTATATGTAATGAAAATATCAAGCGTTTTACACAATTTCTAATGCGCATGGAGCATTTTGGTCACATGGTATATTTTAATAATATAATTAGTAAAAAATCAATTACAATTCATCCAATTATTTTCAAATGTTGTATGTGGCTTAGTGTTACTATTCTAAGTATGCAGTTTACATTTCAACTCATTCTGATAAAATAATGAGGAAGTTGAAAAGCTCAGTCCTATTGTCCCTTAAGTGCAGTACTCTGAATGATGGATCGTGAACGAATCGATTCTCGCTGTGTTCCTGCGTATATCGATAGTTAATCGATACTCTCTGGCTCACTGTTAAGGATCGGAGTCAGTGATTTGTCCCGTGGGATTTGTCCCAAATTGTGGGACATTTAGACAAATATTTTTAGGAAAGGGATAAAGAGACTTTTGCAAAAAGTGGGGTGAATTTCGTGCAAACGTGCACGATAGCTACGATTCATTCATACCAATAGAATAAAAATAAACCTTTCACGGAAGTTTTGTATTACATTACAATCGCCAACTGCTGCTTGTGCGATAACAGACAGTATTGTGTGTTTTGGAGATGTTTGGTGTTTTTGTGAAATCTTCATTAAAAAATATAATTCAAAGACTTGTACAGGGAAAGATAAACATCTCAATCTTTAAATCAATAAAAAACTTGTATTAAGCGAATGTTTAAGTGTACGATAATGTTGGTTTATGTTCGACGACGTCGAAATCTAAACATTATGTGTCGGAAAACTGTATCATAATGAGGCTCATTATACCACTATTTTTCATTATGAAACAGTTTCTCCCACCAATCAGAACTCAAGAAACAGTTGTGTGGCCAATTAGATGAGGATACCTTCGCGCATGCGTTCAAAATCCAACATATTTCTGTGTTGTCAAGCAAAGTGAATGGTCTCTGCTTCCGGAGTGCCTTGACCACGCATGCGCTCTGTTCAGTCACCAAAGCCGCGTGCTCTGTTCACTAACTGAATTAACTGAATCCCACAGATATTTATGAATATTTATGTTAAAACATATAATCAAGTTATAATTATCGTCGAACATAAACAGTCGTATGCAACTCGCCTATAATGGTAATTAAGACACTCGTTTTATAAAGATACTCGTGTCTTAATTATAACCATTATAGGCTCGTTGCATAATGTACTATTATGTTCGATCCTGACTATTATATGTCTGAAAACTGTACTATAATGATGCTCATTAAAAAAAATATTTTTCATTATGAAACAGTTTCTCCCACCAATCAGAGCTCAAGAAACAGTTGTTTGACCAATTGGATAATTAGAAGCGCTGAGCTCCAAGGCCTTCTAATTTAAATTTCACTGCCTGGCATAGTGTCATAGTAGGTTAATCGAGGAGGCCATGGTCAAATAGGCTACAAGGCATTGTCTGCGTCCCATGCGCTCTGTTCAGTACATAAAACTGGTGAAATCTCGACAGATATTTATGAATATTTATGTTCGAACATAAAATAGTTATAATAAATCGTCGAACATAAACAGTCGTATGCCAACTCGCCTATAATGGTAATTAAGACACTCGTATGGAAATTATAAAACGAGCGTATCAGAGATTTATAAACATACTCGTGTCTTAATTATTGCCATTATAGGCTCGTTGCATAATGTACGATGTCGAAATATAAACATTATGTGTCGGAAAACTGTATCATAATGAGGCTCATTATAACACTAGTTTTCATTATGAAACAGTTTCTCCCACCAATCAGAGCTCAAGAATAAGTCGTGTGACCAATTAGGTAAGGATACCTTCGCGCATGCGCTCAAAATCCAACAAGTCTATATAAATTACCGACATGGAGTGTGGTCCATATGTTCGCGTAAATAAACTGGCGAATATGAGTCAATTTTGTAAAATGTTTTCTAGGTTCTAGGAACATAACGCATTTTTACTTTGCTATTGCTAATTCGTTGAATGTTTGAGTTAAATTCTGCATTCTTTTTTCCACTTCTGTCCCTCTGAATAGGCCTACCTTAAATAATCATACAATTAATCTGTGGGCCTCGGGAAAATTAAATTGAGAAGTCCTAGTATACAGGGCGATTCAGCTAAGACCACCTCAAATATCTACGGAACCGTTTAAGAGGTTAGTTATTCCTTAGTTTAGGGGCTGCGACAACGCAGTCATGTAGTCCCGTGTACTTTGGGTGTGTGTAGAATCTGTCTGATAACCGGTGTTAATTGTGATGACTGTATTAGTGTGCGTTGTCTGTTTTTTAATTCAGGTAAGGACTTCAGACTTTTGCATTTTTCAAATAGTTCCTCCGCCAAAACGCCACCATCAACGACTACTAGTTCAGAACATAGCTACCAGACACCACCGCAGTCGGCTCTTGGCAACGAACGTAGGAACCTAAGAGCGTTGTTTACATTCTTAACCTATACAATTTAGCTTCACACAGGTGTAATTTATTAGTGGAAGATTCTTTAACATGCCATAAGGCTTTACTTCCCCTCCGAAGGAAGGCATACTGAGGGACTTTTAACGCTCTTAAAAATCCGACGACTTCGGCCGGATTTGAACACGCGATCTTGGGCATAGAAGCTCAGCATGCTACCAACTACGCCACCGAAGCTGCCTAAACCGTTTAAGATATCGTCATTCTGTTTTCAGATTATTAAATCGTACTACGGGGCTCATAGAACACGGTCCGTTTCGCTCCCAGCAGATACGTAGGCCTATTTACCGAGAAACCGGTAGCAACTTTCGTTTTTTAAATGGGACTATACTAATTTCACCCACTGGAACAACTAAGAATCAAGTGACAAGTTCAGTGATGTGCTTATTTTGCAAATCCGACAAGTACTTTTTGAGATATTAAATGTTTCCATATGTGTCGGCATTAGACAGAAAGCGATGCGCCAGCCGCTGGAATGTGGAGTGCATGATTCTCTTGCGTGACGCTCTCCTATCTCTGGAAGAAGAAGACCACTCCAACGTGGACTAAGGAAGTTCGGAAAGATTTTGAAAAGTTGAACAACACAGTGTCTCAGATGCTAGAGCGAAGTGAATTTAAGATTAAAGTGGAAAATCTGGAAGGGTTTCAAGATGAAGGAAGACTTAAGAGAAGTGGACGAACTTGAACAGAAGATCAAAGGAAACAGGCCAGTGAACGCTAGCAGGAATATTGGAGACGGAGGAAACTCAGGGCAAAGGAGAAGAAAAAGAAATAAAATTGTTGCGTGATCGTAATTCGTTTAGAATAAAAGCCTGAGGAAATATGTAAGCAAGGACTACTCTTGGCATGGCAAAAAATTTAAATATGCATGAACAGATCTATAGAGCATCCAGCGTTCAGAAAAGACTGTGGAGCCTTAAGGCGACAATGTTGCTAACTCTAGGCAGAGGTAGCGCTGACGTCATACGTTATGTTCACCCGCTTCGAGTACTGCGCTAGTAGGGGGGTAAGGCCGGTTCTAGGCCACTCCAGAACCCTCCTCGACCCACTACTAAGCCTCAGCCATGTTAAATATCTCTCGAACGCATGGTCCGATTTTGACAAATGAGGTGTCGTTGGACTCGAGCTGACGTTCTCTTTCCCATGGACCACTTGTTATATTTTTGATTTTTTTTGAAAATTTTTGTTTTCGAAAGTTGGTGATAGTTTGAAAACCAAACATGTTAGAACGTTGTGCCATGGCTCAAACGAATGGTCTTTATGATCTTTATTTTTTGTAATAAAACTTCTTTATTTTTTATGTTTTTTTGAAAACACTCGAATTTTGAAAATCCTATATTTTGGAAACTAGGAAGTTTACAAAAAAGTTTATTTCATGTAAATCAATGATCCCTACCCCCTCTACCCCCAAAATAAATTTGAAGTCTCTAGGATGAAAACCTGTAGTAGTGGGATGATGACAGAGCTGCTTAAAAAGCGAGTGGTGAGCCCCTGCGACCTTGGAATGGAAGGAGTCATGCTAGGAGGGCGTGCTTGGATTCGTTTTTTTCGTCTCGTTGCGCTCTTTACGGGAATGTAAGTGTCGAAAGGGTGAAAATTTGGAAACATGTTTTTGGGGGTAAAACCGTGATTTTAAACTTTTTGATATATCTCGCGAACTAATTATGCTAGAGGCGTGTACGACGGGTACAAGGACTCGGGGTGACGTTCTCTTTGCTATGGACCACTCGTTATAATTTTAAAAAGTATTGGAAACTCGATTTTGGGGTAAACACGTGTTTTTTGTGATTTTTGCCGATATCTCACGAACCAATAACGCTAGAGACGTGTACGAGGTGTCCTAGGACTCGGGCTAACGCCCCCTTTCAAATGTGGTAGATATCTTTTTCCATAAAATAATTCGCTAAGGGCCTAACGCCATACATGTTGAAAAAACTTTTTCTTTTTCTTTACCTGTTTATAATGTTCATGAAGCGTGGTGGTTGAGAGAGACGATACGGCTGGGTGTGTGTGTGTTTCAACGAACCTGTCGCTAACCACAAGGACCATGCTTAATAGAACAATCGCTATTTCGGCGTGTCGGTGTATGACAGAGCGAGGGTGCGTTTTTCTGATATTTTACCTTTAACGTGTAAACGGTGATGAGAACTTGGTTCTATGTTGGTCGAAGCGAGTACAGAAAACAAACTTGCAGACGAGCAGGAGGTGAATATCATTTGAGCTTATTGGAAGGCGTTGATCTGACTTGACAACAAGTGCAATGGAAAAATAACCATGACGCTTGAAGGTGAAATAATCTGACCATCGTGGTGGCAGGGAAGAGCGAAATGCATGCACACACGTGTGAGATGACATGTACGCTAAACCAGTGACATCCTGTCTTGCTTCGTACGTGACAAAATGCAAGTTCAAGTGAAATTTGATCTGCCACAGGAGTTCACCTTGGGCTTTGGCTGTCCACGTGCGCGATAACTGTTAACAAGTTACATCCTGTTTTGCTTCGTACGTGACAAAATTCAAGTTGACGTGAAATTTGATCTGCCACAGGTGTTCACCTTGGACGTTAGCTGTCCACCTGCCTGATAACAGAATGTTCAAAGCGTGGGAAAAAATGATTATACATGCAACGTAGCATATATAAAGACATTTCGTTATCATTTCCACTCTCACTTAGGTGACTACCTTTGAACACACTGCGTTGCATGAAACCCCTGGTCTTGTTTAACAGTTTTGGTGTTGGTGGAAAATACTTAACCTTGTTGGGGGGTAGTATATATTTATTCATTTATATATTTATTGATTTTTATATAAATACATGCAATTATTTATTGATTAGGCAATTAATGATATTATTTATTTATTTATTTGCAGATAACGTGTATAGCATACCTGTCGTGTGTCTGTGGGAAATATATTAAAGAAAGAGAAAGACAGACAACTAGAAAAGGAAACCATTTCCACACTAGCCCACGAGACGGGAATATAGCAAAGCATTACACGTCAAGGTGAGATTTGTTTTTATATATAACCTGTTTGATTTTGTTTTGTTTATGAAATGCATAAACTATATGGAATGGATATACTTATGGTGGTTTATTTTATTTCTTTTTAGATATTTGAAAAAAAAAAGGGTTCACTGCTATAGCAAATACAGTTGAAAACCAAGTGGCTTTAGAGTGGAACCATTGTCAAGCAGTCTACAGCTGAAAACTCAGGTGAGAGTGTTCTTTCAAAATAATGACTTTTACTGCTGCGGATACATTAACTTTGGAGCCCCTTGAGTCTTGTTTCAAATCACGTGTGTGCTCTGGCCGCGTAGTCAATGTTAGAAAAAGTTTGATTCCCAAAGAATTTTTTGAATCTTGTTTTGAAATTTTTAAATTGAAATTAGTACAGCGCAAAGGTTGCATACGGCTTTAAAGGTGAATACAGAACTGGTGTGCGATTTCATACATAAAAAGAAGGACGTAGAGCATGAAGAGACATTTTATATTTGCAGTAAAATGCAAGAGCTATTCATAGCCCATAATTTGGAACAGTGGTATGAAACCCACGTGGTGAATGCCTTGCTATCAAAATTTGATAAACTGCAACAAGGACCCAGTGGTTTAGCGTTAGACAAAATTCATTATTTGCAAATCAACATTTGTCAATTCAACCCGTTGAATGCTGGGTCTAGCTATATTAAAACACCACCAGCAATAGCTTCGAAAAAGGCAGTGGTAAATATTGAGAACCATGACAATGATTGCTTTCTGTGGTCTGTGGCTGCGTATTTGCAGCCAGTACAACAGCATTGATACAGACCAGGAATGTACAAGGCCAAGTTTGTCGAATTGAAACAAACGTTAAATTTAACTCGAGTATCGTTCCCTATGGACTTAACCGAGATCCATAGGTTTGAACAAGACAACCAGGACTTTTCGTTCATGGTGTATGGCCTTAATGGTGATGAGATTGTGAGTCCTCTTTATGCCACAAAAGAACCGAAACGACACCACAGTCATCTTTTATATCTATCTGTAGGAGAGGTGAATCACTATTGCCTCATTGAAAGCTTAAGTAGATTGCTAAGCAGTCAAGCATCCAAAGATCAACATAAGAAACATATTTGTGACCGTTGCTTGCAATATTTTAAAACCCCCACGCTTTTGGAACGTCATAGGGTAGATTGCATTTCTCAGGAAGCGGTGAGATTGATATTGCCACAAGGGGACAAGGCTGTGTTTAAGTTTAAGGACATTCACAAGCGTGACACTGTTCCCTATGTGGTATACGCAGATTTCGAAGCACTCACCACACCCATGGCGGGATGTGAACCAGATCCCACCATCAGCTCAACCACACCCATTCAAAAACATGAACCCTTTGCCATAGGATTTAATGTGGTGTGTGCCTATGACCCCACACAATCCGTTTACAAATACCGCGAGGGGCCAGATTGTGCCAAATGGTTCTTGGATGAACTCTTCAAGTTGGCTCATGATGTACAGGAATTACTGGACCACCCAGTACCCATGAGCCTATCTCCAGAACAGCAGCAGCAGTATGAGCATGCCACGACATGCCATATTTGTGAAAAGCATATTTTAAGTGGAGAGGAAAAAGTCAGAGACCACCACGGGGGAGATTCGTGGAACTGCGCATAGTAAATGCAATTTAAACTTTCCAGCTCCTCGTTTCATCAGTGTCTTTTTCCACAATCTGGCAAATTATGACATTCAGTTTTTGATTCGTGAATTGGGCCATGTCAACAAGGGCTCGTTTACCATTATTCCCCAAAACCATGAGCGTTTTACAGCCCTGACATGGAGGTTGGGCGACTTTAGCATTCGATTTTTGGATTCCTTTAAGTTTATGGCATCCTCGCTAGACAGCCTTGTGAATGGCTTGAATGAGGAGGAATTAAAAAATACTAGAATGCATTTTAATGATCCTGAGCAATTTCAATTGTGCATTCGGAAAGGTATATTCCCGTATGATTTCTGCAATAGCAGTGACGTGTTAAAGCAAAGAAAACTCCCACCACAAGAGAAATTTTACTCGAAACTAACACGCAGTACCGTTTCCGATGAAGACTATGCACATGCATGTCAAGTTTGGCGAGTGTCGGCATGAACACGCTAAGTGAATATGCTTTGCATTACCTAAAACTGGATGTATTGATGCTCACTGATGTGTTTGAAGAATTCCGTAACTAGTGTCAACACATTTACGGTCTTGACCCGGCTCACTATTATACGAGTCCTGGGCTCTCGTTCGATGCCACTTTGAAATACACTCAAGTGGAATTGGATTTACTCACTGATGTAGACATGGTTCTATTTTTTGAAAAGGTAATTCGTGGCGGCTTTGTGTCACTTAACCAACGCCATGCCGAAGCGAACAATGTCTACATGCCTGATTATTCACCAGACAAACCAGAATCGTACTTAATGTACTATGACGTGAATAATTTGTACGGTTACGCCATGAGTCAGCCTTTGCCCTATGGGAAGTTTGCTTGGCTGACAGACAAACAAGTGTCAGAATTTGATGTGAACATGGCTAGCCAAGAAACAGGCCGTGGATATGTGCTAGAAGTGGATATTGAATATCCCTCATCCTTGTATGATGAACATGCCGATTTCCCATTCTGCCTTGAGCAAATGGTCCCCCCTGACAGTAAAGTGAAAATTGAAAAACTCATGGGCACACTTTACAACAAAAATCGGTATGTGTTACATATCCAAATGTTAGTGCAATGCCTCGCCCAAGGCTTGGTGTTGAAGAAAATCCACAGGGGTATTTCTTTTGCTCAAAAAGCATGGCTTGAGCCATACATGAGACTCAACACAGAGCACCGGCAAATGGCAACACAGCAGTTTGAAACTAATTTTTTAAAATTAATGAACAACTGCATCTATGGCAAGTCTATGGAGAATGTTCGCAAATACCGTGACATTAAATTGGTCAATGTCTGGGAGGGGCGGTGGGGTGCCCGGCGGTACATTGCCAAGCCAAATTTCAAATCGATCAAAATTATCGATGAGGATTTGGCTACTATTGAAATGAGTAAGACCAGCGTGACCACGGATAAGCCCATTTACTTGGGTCAAGTCATTTTAGACTTTTCTAAATCGGTCATGTATCGATTCCACTATGAGTTTGCCAAACGCCATTTTAAGGACGTCTCTCTTTTGTATATGGACACGGAGTCATTCATTTACCACATTCGCCACTGCAACCCCTATGGCGTCATGAGGCAACATAGTGACTGGTTCGACACCTCTTGCTATAGTGCTGACAAGGTGTTTCAGCTGCCCATAAAAAACAAGAAGGAAATGGGTGTTTTAAAAGATGAATGCGGTGATTCCATTATGACGGAATTCGTAGGTTTGGCCTCAAAAATGTATGCTTATCGCACACTCGACTGTAAGGAAGCCAAAAGAGCAAAAGGTGTAGGTAGGGCAGTGGTAAAATAGCTACGTGTAGACGATTACTTAGCGGTTTTACGCACGGGCAAAGCTATGTCTCATACACAGTGCAGGATACAATCCAGCAACCATCATTTGTATCTTGTGGAACAGAGAAAACGCACCCTCGCCTCCATGGATAACAAACGTGTGTGGACTGATGACCTGCTCACTAGCCTGCCCTGGGGTTATGATCGCAAGGAGGAGGAGGTGTGATTACACTGTTTAATCGTTTATGGGACATAGCTTTATGTAACTTGTAGATTTAGTATTTTGTAAATATTGGTTTCTGCCATTGTAAATAGTAGATTTTGTAAAATAGTGGCAACCCACTTGGACCTTTTGCTCTTAAAAAAAGTTCTATGCAACCTTTCTTTATTTTTATTTTTGATTGGTAAATAGTGTGATTCTTTTAACGCTGTACAAAGTTGATTTTTTTTTAAATATGAAATAAGTAAGATTTTTAGTAACTTTATATTTTTTTGTAATGTAAATGGTAAACTAAAAAAAGTTCTTTTGGAATGAGTGTGCATGTCGAGAATGTGGTTTTGGGAATAAATAAAGTGGTTGTGTTTGTTCCCAAAGACAGGTGTGAATGTATGAGTGGAGATAGAAAGCTGGTGTGTATGGTTGACCAGAGCAAACACGGTGAGGTAGGGTGGGTGGGTGGGGAGGGGGTAAATGGTCACTTATATACTCATTTTGTTTTCAATAGTTTCGTTTTTTTTTCATTGAAATGTGGCAGTAAAAAGACATTATTTTTATAAAAACAGTCTTACCTGCAGTAGTCGTAGACCTCGACGTTTCTCCAAACACGCATCAACACATTGCAGCATCGCCATGGTCAAGCACTTGCATGAACATCATTGTCAAATCTCAACTTTCGACATACACCAAATGGTAAAATGTGAAAGCAGCAAAATGGAAAATCCATGTTTCCATATCACCAAAAACGCAAAACTTAAAACGGACATTTAAAAAAACTGGAAATGGCCATATGTGAAATTTGAAAATTCAAAAAACTTCAAACGGACATTGTTTAAAATGTGTCATCAGCAAACTGGAAAAATCCATATCATCAAAAACGCAAAACTTGAAACGAACATTTTTAAAAACTGTAAATTGCAAATTGGCAAATTACAGTGTGTGGAATTCATCATGTGTGAAATGTGTAAAATGAAAAAATCAGCCATCAACATCACGATTTCTTAAAATTAAAAATATAACAAATCATCGTGCTCTGGTAAACCTTTGTTTTTATTTCATAGTCATAGTGAATTGACAAAAGAAAAATAGAATACAAACAAATCCCAATTCCTCACTCCTCAATGTTTATGTCCATGCATCATTAACTTTCCTTTCATAGCACTCATGACAATTAGGACTGCCATCCTTTCACCCACTGAGGCATCACTGGATGTGAAACGTTGTTTAGCTTTCTTCAATAACAATTTATCTGCCACATGTCTTAAACCAGGATGACTATGGCGATAAGAAAGGTCATGTTCCTTGCATGCTTGATCCAGAAGATTAATGGGTACATCACCACGTTGTAAACGTTTTTCGAGACGAGTTCCAGGGCCGCAAAAACGATAACCTGGAAGATGGATTTCGAAAGGTAAGTATTGAATCACTTTGTCAATGACGCCATTGCCAGTACAGGTCTGGCATATCCTTTTCCATCGATGGTAAAAAGGGTTGGTCGTCCTCTTCCTCTGTGGACGATGTTTGTGTTTGTTGTTGTTGTTGTTGCTTTTTCTCGCCACGACACTCGTGGAATGATTCAACAAAGTCTTTACATGGACTTTTATGACCGTGATACAGTTTCACTAGCTGGCCAGTCGCACACTGACGCATAGACGGTATTTTTGCCATGGCCACTTGCTTATGGTGATCGTAATCCGTACAGGGTTGCAATTCACTCAACACAGGGTCTTGAGTCCATGATTTTGGTACATGTTGCCAGATTTCTTTGACCGCGTTGGCGGCCACATAATAAATGAACGACTTGGGCAGCGCCAAGAGTTCCTCTTTGGTAAAACTGTCTAGTTTCTTTTTGCACACAAAGAACTTGCCGATGGCTTTGTCCGTAGCATTGCCTTTCTCCATGGTATCACGTGCTGTAGATGTTTACACGTCGCTTGTAGAAATCTCACTGACGTCATTCACAGGTAAATTTTGAGTTATAATTTTGTTCAACAACTCCCAGCAGGCATGGGTGGTTAACCAATGAAAGAGATGCCACGCATGCGATAGGGCTGTATGGGTAATGTTGCCACAGGAACAAGTATCCATGAGCGTTTGCAGGGAGGGGCAGCCCAACCCCATGAGGTCGATACATTGGCAGTAAGACGCCAAAAATGGTTGCAACCATTGACGTTTTTCATTACCTTTCACAAATACCACATTGGCAGAGGACAAGTGTGCTTTCATGACCACGTCCAAATATTTATAGGAAATGGTTCCCTGATTCCAGTCTAGTGGCCTATGATTTTCAATCCACTGGGTTTGTTTACGGTCTTTTTCACACAACAAATCAAAAGCATGGAGTGGTTTAAATAGCAAATGCGTAGCTTGCGATATCCAAAACGTGGTACAATCGATCATGGCCACTTGTTTAAATATAAATTTGTTGTCACCAATTTTAAACCCTTGGCAATCCACAATGAGTGTGCGCAACATGTTGACGCTTGCCTGGACCAAGTTCAACTGACGACTGACTGACGATCAGGTGTGATCATGGCATGGACTTACATGCCATGCTAGTTTTAAATTGAGGTTAGGGTAGGACAGAGGGACATGCAAAAATAAGAATTTAAGAATTACATAATTTTATTATCATAACACGTCTTACAGGCTTTTGTCATTTTGGGATAAGGACGATACCAACTGATACAACAATATAGTCTCTTGTGTTTGTAACGTCCATAACACCGATGATGTCCCAATGTTTCTAAACTAGGCGTTTTTGATGGTGAGCTGCTCACCGAAGCACCATGGATACCATACGGTCCACACCTATCGTAACTTGTTTTTTTTCATTACCCAGGGACACAAGTGAGGGATAGCTTGAATGGCAGGGTATATTTCCCACTTCCATTCTGCACAGGTAGGGGCAGGTGGGTGACCAGCGCTGATGTTCCTGCATGGGTTCATCGCCCTCCTGCCATTGGTCTATGATGATGGGACAAAAGGCACATTTCACTTCATCTCTTGTTTTCAAATAGTAGAATCCAGCGGCCGCCAAGGCTTGAGGGTTTATGAAAGGCACCGGCCATGTGGAAAAAGTCTTGAAACGTTGTTCCTCAGAGTTTAAATTCATGGATGTAACGTCTCTTGAGGCTTTAAAGCAAGACATGACTGAGCGGCTTGACGTGGGTTGAGCTGTTATTTATACACTCGTCACTTGGTTGGACAGTGGATAATAGTTGACTTGTTTGTGATGAATAATCAAACAGTAGGCCGTGGTATTGGGTGGTACATTGTCATGCGTTTCAAAATCTAGTCGAATGTCGATATTGGATGGCTTGACAGACTCTTCCAGGTAAGAACAGTCAAAGACAATCAGTGGCGCTCTTGCCTTAAACGCTTGGGGTAGTAGCATGGGGCCGTTCTCTTTTTGATAATACGACCATCGAAATTTAGAAAACAAGTCGTACAGGGGACCAAACTTATTTTTTGAAAAATCCAAATCCAGTCCTTCATAGGGAAACACGGCTCCGTTGAGGAAAAGACGTTTATTTCTCAATTGCAGGTGATCAAATTGCGTGGCATCTTTGGTTTGTTGATACTTGCGATTTGTTTGAAAACCCACGATCAGGTAGAGAGGTCTCTCTGTATAGCGAGCTGTTTTTACAGACCAACTGTGCGTGTTGGTGGTGGGCAATAGCGGATACTCATTGAGTGCCCATCTTCTAAATTCCATGGGTAGAGGCATATCTCTCTTTACCATTTTGAGTATATCCAGTTTTTTGCTATCTTCAAGGGTCACATGGGGCACTTTCCATAGCAAGCGTTGTAGTTGAATTTTTGAATCGATGGGGGCATTGTCGGCTCCCTTGAGTGCATTATTATCACTCCTGTCTCTCACTAGGTAAAGCACTTGCCTTGCGTTGACCACAATGCGTTGGTGATCTTCGGCAAAGCCTAAAATCAGTTTAAGAGGTAAATATCCAGTAAAGGTCCCATCGGTGTGTACCATCCAGTCATTGGTCGAGTCAGGACACCAACCTGCCATGCAAAGTGTTTTACCTTCTTCCTCACTGTAAGAGGGGTATAGTTTCATGACACTGGAAATGCCCACATTTCGAGTGCTATCCACCACGATGTCGCTAATGACATACCGCACTTCAGAAAACAGGAAGGCCAAACCATGGTTGGCCAACTTGGATGTGGTGGGTGTAGAGCCATCGGCTTTGGTGAGCCGACCTTCAATCTGAATGACACTTTCATGCGGTAGGGTGTAAATATCTTGGTTGTTGATAACAAATTGAATTTCATCATTGTTATTGAGTCCAGGTGTTTGAGCTTGATAGGAATGGAGATCAATTCTTACCACTCCTGGTTGCTCCTCGATGCGGTTCGCTATCTCTAAGATAGAATTCATTATCAGGGTTGACGTGGTAACCCAAATGCTGTAAAATCTGCTTGTCTTGAGATGTTAACGTGTATTCACGTGGCAAACAACTAACACCATTCCTAGATGGTGTTGTTGCTTTATACACAAACTTCATTGTGGCTTTAGCACCAACTTGTAAGTCACTGGTGTGGTAGAATCTAGATCAATGAGTTGTTGATCTCTATTGATCAGTCTTAATGTTATATTATTAATACTATCGACAGCCACAGAATGGAAAAGCACCACTGGAGGGTTTTCACGAATAATATACCCATTGGGCGATGTCACAATAAAGTCATAAAGCGAATGCGATGGTTCCTGATTGGTGTACACTTGGCTAATAATATTACATGTCACCGACACATGATGGTCCTCAATGAATTTCACTTCATGGTCTGATTCATGTTTTTTGTTGGGCTCCAACACACGTGGTTTAAATCCTAGTAATGGGCCAATGGAATCGGAGTGTGTTTTAAAGTCAATGTTGAAGGTAGAGAAAATGCTGCAGCGATGAGTGTTGGTATTGCCTACAAGTTCAAACTTGCGCGTTCCATCGAGAAATGACTTTAAACCATATTGATTGATCAACACCACATAAATGTGTTCATAAATGTCATCGATCGTGTATCCACCAGAGTTCAGGGTGAGCACAGAATAATCATAGTAAAACTTGTTGTTCACATTTTCACGTATGTTGTATATTCGATTGTACGTTTCAAGAGGAACAAGTCCTAAACCATAGTGTTTTTCACTCAATTCGATAGGCGGGTAAAAGTCTAGGCTGACTTCAGGTCCACGTCCATGCAGTGTAAACGTTTTACTTTCTGCCGACATACTGGTGGCGATTTAGCTTATGCTGCGTCTTATATAAAAAAATTAAACACAAACGTCCACACTGTTGGCTGTTAAACGTTTGCTCACGTTTCACATTATAATATATCATGATCCTGTTTCCGAAATAGGTCACTAGTTCCATGGGCGGGGGCAAATTCCCAAAACTGTCAAAGTACCATACAGTGGATCCCTCTTAGACATAAGCTACATAATGCGTTCCTGGTCCTCGGTGATCATCCAAATTGACAACAGCACATTCCTGTTTCCAGGGTCGTGGGGGTAATTGGTTTCGCATACACACACCTCGAAAATGAGAAAGCTTTAGTTGTTTAGCATAGCTTTCCACTTGTTGATGCGTCAGGGCATGTCTCGCTATGGCTGAGGTAATTTTTTTTAATACTTCGAAATGGTGAAATCCCAAATCCTTGTTGATAAAAGGCTGGCTTTAAATTGGCATTTCTAGCCCCCATGGCAATCGCTTCCATCGTTTCATTGTGTCGCTGACTTTCTTTGAGTTGTTGCTTGCCCTGCTGTGCGGCTTTAATGGTTTTCGCCACTGCACTGACACCGCCCAAAAGTGAACCCAGAGCAGCCAAACCGGCAAATAATGCAGGTAAAAATCCCGCTCGTTTGGGGACGGGAATCACTCGCCCTTGGTTTGAAACCTGTCGCCGACGTTTTGGAATAACATGTCTCTGTGCTGCTCGAAAGGCTTTCCATATGGTCAATACATTATTTTTTCTTTTTTTCTTTCGCAAGGGCTTGTCCACGAATGTTGTAAGCCCAGGCTTAGCCAAGGACAAAGTCCTATTTTTAGTCTTTCTCACCGCATACCTTTGTTTCACCATAATGATAAAGACCAACAAGCTTTCACAGGAAAGTTTAAATCACAACTAACGTCAGATGGTTATTTCATGGCTGTATATTCCAATTCCACATAAAGTGGGAAATCGTTTATGGTTTTTCCCGCTTGCTTTTCATCCCATGTCAACATGAGGTGAAAGGATAATTCTTCACCTGCATGGACCATTTCATGGTTATGGACCAACATCCTATGCCCATTTATCTGTATTTGTAAATGGTTCTCATCAGGTATGGCATATTTGATGTGAATGGTTCCATCATAGTGTAATCGATAGTGGCTTAAACCCGAAGCAAGCACATAGGACAAGTGCTGATCATGGACTAGCGGTAAATGGTTTCTGTCATTCACAGGTTTTTCATTTGTCAGATACACTAAAATACAGATGGGATAAATTTATAAAGCCTTTTCATTTCATAGGTCATGTAACCCTTGGTACAAATATCGTCTTCGTCGTGTGGGTCTTCCACGTGAATAATCCGATGGTGATTAGCGCTATAGCCATTCACCATAAGCTGGGGCACTTTGTCATAAAACTCATACACTTTGTTATCCACATACTTTTTCGTAGTAACGTCTGTAGACACTTGAGGATGTTTTACATGGGTTATCCCCTTTCCCTTAAAGTCATAATCTCCCTGTTTTGTGCGTGGCACTACTGACCTATCCACATAGTGTTTATTAGCAGGATCTGTTTCTTGTTTAGGATCATGTATGGGGACTGACCTAGCTTTGGCCATCAACGCACGTCCAAAGACATCCATCGTCAACCTGTAGTACCAGTCTACTGTTTCTATGACAAGGTTCGGTGTCCTATATATAGACAGCCTGCTAGCCTGTCTAAGCCTTAGTTGAAATGAAGATTATTAAGCAGCAAGAGTCATTCCCCGTGGGGGACATGGTTTCCCATCTCTGTCCCACATCACGTGAACAACGCCATGGTTCACTGTTTCCATCTTCCATTCGCTGCATCATTGTGGGGCCTTCCGGCTGTGGAAAGACTAATCTTTTGCTAACGCTCATTACAGCGTCCAATGGTCTGCGTTTTCAAAATATTTATATTTTTTCAAAATCTCTCTACCAACCCCTCTACGTGTTTCTGGATCAAGTCATGTCTGGATTACAAAAAGGGAATATGGGTTATTTTACATTTTCCATGCAAGAAAATGTGATTTCACCGGATGAGGTAAAGCCCGATTCACTCATGATTTTCGATGATGTATCCACTGAACGTCAAGGCATCATTCAAAGCTATTTCAGCATGGGTCGTCACAAACATATCGATTGCTTCTATCTTGGACAAACGTATTCTAAAATGTCCAAACAGTTGATTCGTGACAATGTGACCCATTAAACAATGGGTCATTGTTTTATTTCGTCAGGACGAGAGGAACAGTCGTCACATTTATAATGAACATGTGAATCCTGATATGACCTTTCAAATGTTTACAGAATTGTGAGCCAAGTGCTGGAACACTCAACCTCATGCCTGTTTAGTGATTGACAAACAAAGTGAACTCAACCAAGGACGGTATCGCTTAGGGTTTGATCATTTTATTGCTATTTAAGGCCCTGTCTCATTCCCCGGCAAGTCATTTGTCAAGACACCATGGCGTTAGCAGAGAGTCAATTGAAAAAGCATATTATTAGAGCAAAAAATACTATTCGCCAAAAGTTTCGTCAATTGAAACAATCACGTGCAAATCATGCTTTGTTTATTCAACAACATTTAGCACCTCCACTAAAAGCCATGTTGAAACCCTCTTTCAAGCCATCTGAAACGCTACCCACCGTTTTACAAGCCACGCAGACGCTGCACGAGGACCCTGAGGAAGAGGAAGAGGAACAGGAAGATTTGACTAGTGTTAGTTAAGTTGAGGATGAGGAGGAACAAGTGTTTACGCCTAAAAAAAAGGCCGCACCCCTTGCAGAGTTTTTGAGGAAAAAGAAATCCTTGGCCATGGTCGATACACCTTGCCCTTCCAGAGCGTCTCCGTTTTCACAACTCTTGACCACCCCTCAACATAAAGCTCAACTGATAACCATTTTAATAAAATATTATGGATCAACATTGGAACCCTATTTCACCGATCTATTTATTGGAAACACGGATACCACGTATGGTGTTCGCTATGAGGATGATAGTTTTAAAATTGGCGATTCATCCATTAAATTTGCTCGTACTAAAGCTGTCATTAAAAACATCAACTATAAATTAACGCTAGGACTGTTAAAGCTGCTCTTTTCTCGGTCCCCCTCTTCCCATGATTACACGTCAGAGGACCTTGGCAAATATAAATCCATTTTATTGGATACCCATGCCCACAAAATACAGTATGATCCCACGCAACAAGTGAATGCTAATATATCTCAAAAATATAAAACCATCATTGCAAAAATGTTTCCCACCAGTCAAAGTACTCGTCGTAAAGCGTCTGCTTCGGGAGTGACATTTAAACCACTAAAACCCCTTGTGGATGTTACCTACTGGCACAATCCCAATAAGCTCGTCCAGCGGCTACAGTTGTTGCATGCCTCACGTCAAGCTGGCCATACCGGTCACGATTGGGAAATTCAAGAAATTGAACAAGAACTTCGAAATGCCAAAATTATTGTTTAAGCCCTCACCCATTAAAATGGGTATTGCTCACGAGTTGCATCGCCCAGCTAGGCGTCACTATCCGCGACTCAAGGTGATTTCACGAGGTGTGGATGAACTTTGGCAGGCTGACTTGGTTGAAATGATACCCTATGCTAGCGTTAACGACGGTGTACGCTATATGTTGACCGTCATGTTGACCGGCTATTCCAAAATGGCCTTTGTTGAACCTGTGCGTCGCAAGTCTGGTCCACTAGTTACCAAGGCCTTTCAACATATGATTCAACACTCCAAACGTCAACCTCAGCTGCTACAAACCGACCAGGGGAAAGAATTTTTCAACAAGGATTTCTCCAGTTTTCTCAAATCTAAGGATATTCACCATTACACCACGTACAGCAATCTCAAAGCCAGTGTGGTCGAGCAGTTCAACCGAACATTGAAAACCCATGTGGAAAGCGTTTACCGCTCAGGGCACGTATCGCTGGTTGGACATGTTACCAGACATGTTACAATGACACCAAACATAGAACGATTGGGACCAAGCCACGCCTCGTGACCAAAAATATTCAGCGATTGGATAAACTGTTTAACCCCATAAAAACATCCGATCCTAAACGTCACCGACTGAAAATTGGGGATTTTGTTCGTGTGAGCAAATTTAAGTCTGCCTTCAATAAGTGCTTCACGCCTCAGTGGGGGACTGAACTATTTCGAATTCATCAAGTCAACTTGGACACTCCAGTCACCTATTTACTCGAGGACCTCAACCGTCAACCCATAAAAGGTAGATTTTATCTCCATGAACTTCAGAAAACAGCATTTCCTCAGCATTATCTTGTGGAAAAAGTGTTGAAACAAAAAGGAAATAAACTATATGTCAAATGGTTGGGGTTTAACTCTACGTTTAATTCTTGGATCAATAAATTACATGTTGTGTGAACCTGTGCAATTTTTAATTTATTCACACATGTTGTACACTACCTATAGTTCTGTGTGTACAGTCCTCAGCTCCACATATTTCTTTCTCTTTCCACCTGTGTTCTCTCATACATTACCCCTCCCCCTCTCCCCCCTTCACATCCCACCACTGCTGTTTGTAGCTCTTGCCTATCTATTGGTTGTGACATCATTCCCACAAGTTGCATTATACTTTTTACAGATTCAGCGATTCCCACACTTTGAACATTCTGTTATCAGACACGTGGACAGCTAACGTCCAAGGTGAACACCTGTGGCAGATCAAATTTCACGTCAACTTGCATTTTGTCACGTACGAAGCAAAACAGGATGTAACTTGTTAACAGTTATCGCGCACGTGGACAGCCAAAGCCCAAGGTGAACACCTGTGGCTGATCAAATTTCACTTGAACTTGCATTTTGTCACCTACGAAGCAAGACAGGATGTCACTGGTTTAGCGTACATGTCATCTCACACGTGTGTGCATGCATTTCGCTCTTCCCTGCCACCTCGATGGTCAGATTATTTCACCTTCAAGCGTCATGGTCATTTTTCCATTGCACTTGTTGTCAAGTCAGATCAACGCCTTCCAATAAGCTCAAATGACATTCACCTCCTGCTCGTCTGCAAGTTTGTTTTCTGTACTAGCTTCGACCAACATAGAACCAAGTTCTCATCACCGTTTTCACGTTAAAGGTAAAATATCAGAAAAACGCACCCTCGCTCTGTCATACACCAACCCGCCGAAATAGCGATTGTTCTATTAAGCATGGCCCTTGTGGTTAGCGACAGGTTCCTTGAAACACACACACACCCAGCCGTATCGTCTCTCTCAACCACCACGCTTCATGAACATTATAAACAGGTAAAGAAAAAGTTTTTTCAACATGTATGGCGTTAGGCCCTTTGCGAATTAATTTTTGGAAAAAAATATCTACCACATTTGAAAGGGGGCGTTAGCCCGAGTCCTAGGACACCTCGTACACGTCTCTAGCGTTAGTGGTTCGTGAGATATCACAAAAAACACGTGTTTACCCCAAAATCGAGTTTCCAATATTTTTTAAAATTATAACGAGTGATCCATAGCAAAGAGAATGTCACCCCGAGTCCTTGGACCCGTCGTACACGCCTCTAGCATAATTGGTTCGCGAGATATAGCAAAAAGTTTAAAATCACGGTTTTACCCCCAAAAAACATGTTTCCAAATTTTCACCCTTTCGACACTTACATTCCCGTAAAGAGCGCAACGAGACGAAAAAAACGAATCCAAGCACGCCCTCCTAGCATGACTCCTTCCATTCCAAGGTCGCAGGGGCTCACCACTTGCTTTTTTAAGCAGCTCTGTCATTATCCCACTACTACAGGTTTTCATCCTAGAGACTTCAAATTTATTTTTAGGGTAGAGGGGGTAGGGATCATTGATTTACATGAAACACACTTTTTTGTAAACTTCCTAGTTTCCAAAATATAGGATTTTCAAAATTCGAGTGTTTTCAAAAAAACATAAAAAATAAAGACGTTTTATTACAAAAAATAAAGGTCATAAAGACCATTCGTTTGACCCATGGTACAACGTTCTACCGTGTTTGGTTTTCAAACTATCACCAACTTTCGAAAACAAAAATTTTCAAAAAAAATTTCAAAAATATAACAAGTGGCCCATAGGAAAGAGAACGTCAGCTCGAGTCCAACGACACCTCATTTGTCAAAATCGGACCATGCGTTCCAGAGATATTTAACATGGCTGAGGCTTAGTAGTGGGTCGAGGAGGGTTCTGGAGTGGCCTAGAACCGGCCTTACTCCCCTACTTGCGCTTTCATAAGTTAGCGAGACAACACAACCCCAGCAGCTACCTGAAATAGAACACGCACAGGAGGGAGCAGTTTTGCAGGTATTAACGGATTGGATCAGTATTAAGGATACCGTACGCGAAGTGAACCAATAACGGCATTCATTTCGTTGTGATATGACGCATTACTGATTGACAGATGTCGGGAGCACAACCCTTCCTTCCTTCTCGGATGTACTGTATGCTGACGATGTTAACAATTTTTACGTCAGCAATACCGTTGATCATTACTTTTTTGTTGTTATTAGTTAGGCTATAATTTAGTTTCTTTCAATTCTATTCTTGTTGTTTTGTTTAGATTGATATATTTAATATTGTAGTGAGTTAGCCATGCGGTTAGGGGCGTGCAGCTGTGAGCTTGCATTCGGGATATAGTGGGTTCGAACCCAACTGTCGTCAGCCCTGATTCGATCGAACAGAAAATAAAACAGACACACAACAATCACACCAATGACGGATAGTGCTTAAGAACTTATGTTGCCGGCGGAACTGAGCACTTGCTCCACTCCGGGCGAGCTTGCGGCACTGGACGAGGCTCTTCTTTCCAGCGTGCTAACCTTGAAAATGTTTAAATTACTAAGACGTAATATAAACGATACTTGTATGCAATAACAAAGGTAATCAATTGGCAGATAATTGTAGGAAGCTATTATGACGAAAAATATATATGTTCAGAGTTCCTTCATGTGAAAAGGTGAGGTAACAAAACCAGTGTAGGGGGGGTTCCGTTAAAAGTAAAAGCCCATAAGACCCACAGTCTTTTCTAAACGCTGGATGTTCTATAGCATATTTATTGAATACATAAATTTTTGTTTATCCAGAGTCATTTGGTCCCATTGGAATTCCTTTTATGTTTATCACAATAAATACATGTTTTTATTATAATAGCATTTATTGCAGCCAGTTGGCCATATTACATGTTACAGATATGTACACTTACTAGATACTATGGTTCGCTTCTAGTCCTTACTATAAGCCACTATTGATAAAGTTCTGTTGGGGCATGTCGTGATATGGTACCTGCCGCATTCGTTCCTACACAGCTCACATATACACCTCTCATCCGGGTCATGAAATGTCTTTCGTGAGCAGACCTTATGGTGGAACCCATGAACTGCGAGTCTCGTCACGACGTGTCTCATTTCGGATATGGGTTGCATCCATCTTTTGTCCACCATGGCATCAGTCGCGTAGAATTCCTTCGGAATGTCAAGCCTTTTGCTTTGCAGATCCTGGAGTAATTTTCTGAAGCTTTCTGTGGAAGGCAGCAGTAAAAGTGACCGAAGGTCCTCTATTAGGAACGTTTCTCTCGCCAGTTCATATACCAGCCGAGATTTGGCTGACTTGGAGACTCCGAGGGCTCTTTTGAGGAACCTAGATTTCACCTTTTCGAGTTCCTCCAGCTGTTTGTAGTTGAGAAACTCCCATGTAAGCTCCAGACCGTATGTTAGTACGGGTATGACCTTGGCTCGGAAGAGCATCATTGCTGTTTCCAGCGATATTTGGGTAATATGGCTTATGTCGTTTATGGCCTTCACTGCTGCGGCCGCTTTCGCTCTTGTATGTATTCTGAAGCTTCGGCCTGTTACCTGGAGCGTGAGGCCGAGGTATTTGAAATTGTTTACTTTCTTCAGTTCCTTGCCGTTGCATAGCACTTGGTCTGATTCCGCTGACCTGCCCCCGTTCCGGAAGACGACCATCTCAGTCTTGTCCTCGTTGATTGTTAGTTCGTTTTCCAGGGCCCATTCGCTTAGTATGTTGATTGCATCTTGCAAATCCTTTATCTGTTCTGAGGCGATTGCCATGTCGTCTGCGTATATATACAGTTTGGACTCAGTCGATTCCTTTATTTTGTCTCCTGCATCGTGTGAGAGCGCATTGAATAGAATGGGACTGAGGGGGTCCCCTTGAAGTACTCCATTCGTTTTTATCATCCATTTGGTTTGTCCAACTCCGTCCTGCACTTGTATATAGTTTTCTGCCAATATGTTCGATATAAGGGTCGTCAGCCTTGACCTACCTATGAGTGTTTCCAGCTTATGTATCAGCAGCTTTCTGTTTACCAGGTCAAAAGCCTTCGTGAAGTCAACAAAGACTACATAGAGTTTGCTCTTGGGTTTCTCTAGTGTTGTTGTTATGTGCCGTAATAGGCTTCCTGCAGCCATAGTTGTCGATCTATGCTTCCTGAATCCACATTGCTCTTCTGGTAGTATTGGGTCTATTTTTTCGTATATTCTCGCTGTCAATATTCCTGTTAGTAGCTTTAGGGCTGCGGATTCCAGCGCTACTCCCCGGTATGAATTTGGGTCGTCAGTACTCCCTTTTCCTTTGTATAGTAGCTTGATGGTTGACTTCTTCCATTCGTTTGGTATTTGCCCGAGTTCCAAGCATTTGTTTAGTAGGGCCGTCCATATCGGTACCAGTTCCTCAGTAGTTTGTTTTAGATGCTCATTCCTTAGTCCATCTGGTCCGGGGGATCTATTATTTCTTTTCTTCTGTATGGCCATGGTGATCTCTTCTTCTTTGATGGGTTCTGACACATCGCGTTCTTCTGGGGGCCTGGTTTCGGGTCTAGTCTCCTTTGCACAGGTGACGTTCTTGATATGCTCCTCCCATGTCTCCAATGATATGTTTGGTTGGAAGCTATGGATCTTTGGCCTCAGGGCACGGTATGGGTCTGTTTCTGCTTCTGCAATGACCGCTCTTTGCGTCTCTTCTATGAAGTCCCTTTTTTTTCTTTTTAATCAGTTCTTTGTAGGTTTTCCTGTGTTGTCGGTATTCTTCCAGTGCTTTGTTGTCTTTTTTGACTCTTATGTTGTGGAGTTTGCCTAGGGTTTCCTTCCTTTGAATAAAACACGACTCATCGAACCAAGGTTTAGCCTTTCTCCTGTGTGAAGGCGTGGTAGCTGCGCCGGTGATGCAGTCTTGTATCCAAGCTGCCGCCTCGTCGATTCCTCCCTCTTGGATGCTTTCCATCATCTTGTCTATGTCTTCCAACTTATCTCTAATTTTATCTCTGTTTAGAGTTTTGCTCACTCTGGTCGGTTCTTCTATAGTTTCCCCATCGCAGATCTCTCCATCTATTTCTAGGCTCACTGGTATGTGCTTGCGTATAATAGCACCCTCCGACCTAATTGTACTTGCGTTCCTTGTTTCGAGTGTTCCTCTTGTGCATATTAAGTCTATTGTGCTGGTCCCGTTGGGGCCTATGTACGTCCAGTCATGAGTTTTGTTCCGTATTTTAAAACCCTCTAGGCTTAGATAGTTGAAAACTTCTTCACTCTTTGCGTTTTGTTGATCCATTCTGCAGTTTAAGTCTCCGGCAAGGACAGTCTTTCTTTTTCCTGGGAATGTATTCAGTGCAGCTCCAAGGTGGTCTATTATGTCCGGGGCGGTCTGGTTGGGATTGAAGTAGGCCGCCACTATTACACCGATTTTCGTTTCCACGACTAGTATGTCCTCTTCTTTCCATAATAACTTTATCGGGGCCATTTTAGGCTTAACTATGCAGGCAACGCCACCTGATGGTCTTCCCCTCTCCCTGCACTGCCTCGCAAATGCATGAAAATTGTAGAAATTGGGGACGTCGAATCTCTTTTCTTCTTTAATCATAGTCTCCGTGAGAATACAGATGTCATATTCGCTTAGGATTTCTCGTGATAGGAGGTTCATTGCACCTCGCAGCCCTTCTACATTCCACGTTAGTATCCTCGTCCAACTGGCGCGAGCCTCTGAACTTCCAGGGTTGCCGAAAGGGCCGGCAATAGACGTCCGTAGGCCAGAAGTTGCAGTTGTAGACCAAATCTCTTTTATTAAAGGGTATGCCGACTTTAAAAGCTCTGCTGCCAATTTTCTGGTTCACTACGTCACAGTGGATCACTCCTTCCACTCCATTTTCCTGCAGATACGCAGTTAAGTCCTCTGGGGAAGTGTCTTGGCTCAGTTTTGAGACGTAAAGCCACGCACTCTTTTCTGCAGTTTTAAGTCTTGTGACTCCTTGTCTGGTGCCTTTCACATATTCCCTTCTGTGTGCGCTTTCTTCCTGGGTTGGGGAGCGTTGATCCCTTTGCACACGACGCCTCTGCACCACTTCGGTCCATTCGGTTTGATTTGGTTCAGACATTTCTTCTTTTTTTCCCCTCTCTTCGTTTTGGACCTCGTCTTGTGGGCTGCTATCGGTGGTACCTTCGTTCTTTCCAATATTGTGTGGTGGTTTTGCATTCAGTATTGCAATCTCTTTCCTGGGAGTAAGTATATTTGCTCCATGACCTTGAGCGCTACTTGTACTCTTCTCATATTGATTTGCTATATTCAGTGTTGTAATTCCGTGGGAAAGTTCATGTATTTGTGGAAATGTGATGAGAATTTCCTCTTTGATCATTGTTTTAATTTGATTTGATAAGTTTTCCCTCACAGATTGCATTTGAAATGAGATCTTATCTTCTATTTTATTATTATTCAACGTTTCTTCCCGATGCTAAGAATTTTTCCGCGTTGAAATACTGGTATGTTTGTTCTCGTTCCGTCATTTCGTGTCTCTCCATATATCTGCTTGCCACGGTGGATGAGTGGTCAACGTGTCGGTCTACTAACTACAAGCTTTCAGGTACGCTCCTGGCCATGGTAACTGATTTTTGAAAGGCGGAAAAAATTACGACACCATGTCATATGATGTTGGCATGTCAAAGAACCCATTTGAATTCAGTAGGCCGTGTTCATAATGGCAAAATTAATCTCTGGATTTTCCGCAAACACAAAGTTCCTCATTTCTCAACTAGAAAGTGCTATAGTGTTCAAGAAGTTTAGATATCTAACTTACTTGACTTTCATAGTGCTTCAAGGAACAACGAAATTCGACATGCAAGCTACCCTTTGGGTGTCAAATAACAAAGCTTGCAACCGGCACCTGAGGCCATTCGATATTATTATTATCCATAAATCTGATATCAACCAACAAAAATACATCCATCATGGCCAACATTTCATACTTTTCGCTTTAAAAGCAAAAGACAATTCAAAATGGCTAAAATTTCCACTGCCTATTTCACTCACACAATGCAGGAGGATAGAACACACCGACGATCGCAAAAGTCAGGAACGAGATTATCTAGTTGTTGGAATAGGATCTGCTGATCGTGTTTGGAGGAACAAGATCAAGAACAAGAACCTGTGGTTCGCGAATAAAATATTTAAAGGGGTTCGCCAAACACTTTTTCTTAATGGCGGGTTCCTTAATTTTCGCGGCATTGTCTTATTATTATTAGGTAGTTTTCATTAGAAAGCTAACTACTGCAATGGGTACTGAACTCGAATTTATGGAAGTCTACAGAATTGCACCAGCCAAGTGCTCAATTTGCATGGAAAAAATAAATAAAAAATGTATTAATGAATTCATTAATAGAAAAAAGTTAGTGGCGGGATTTATAACATTTCTGTCTCTGGCACTAATTCTTTATTTTGTGCCAAACTGCAACGTCTCAATGTCCCTAGAGCCATTCTCACTCGCACAGGAAGCACGGACATTAAGTGTTGGCCCAATAAGACACCGTCCACTTGAACCCTTTATGAGATAGTGGTTTATATATTAACCACCTTCCATAAGAACAATTTATGCTTTCAAAGATGCTGATAGTTGAATCTTTCAGCCAAATTTCTGAGAATTTTTATGCCGAAGTGCTAGTATATCTAAAAATTAAATATTATATATGTATCTACTTGACGTAATGTGTTGTATAACATTTTTTAACTATTTAAAACTAAAAACATTACAAGTAAAGTGTAAAAATGAAATATAAATCTAGAAATAGAATTTTTAAAATAAATAAAATTACAATAATAAAATAAATATAATCTTTTAAATAATAATAATCATAACTATAAAACATTATAAAAACAAATTGAAATTAGTTAATTAGTTAATTAAATAATTCAAGTAAAATATGAAAATTAAATCTATAAAACATAAGCTGAAAAATGACAAGAAGTTCCGTGAAGAACAACACAGCCTACTTTTCATGCCACTGATTATTCTACAGTATACGAAACTATCTAGAATAATGACGAAAATAAGTTAGTAATATCGAAATATCTAATTAGTTCAAAATATACCTGGTATAAATTAGCCTAATAGAGCACTACAGATGGCAGTCCTGGCGGCTGAATATATTCTTAGTTCAATCTCTTAAGGTACAGAATACAAAATTTGGTTGAAGTCCCATGGACGTTACATGCAGTTAGACACTGGATCTATCAGCATGCGTAAAAGCATGTTGCCAACAATACCATGCGTGTGTTGGTCAGAAATAATCTGAAATATTATGATATCTTGTTGTGCCAATTTTGGATGAAATCCATTTGTTAGTATAGAAGTTACATGCATTTTAAAATTGGACATATCAGCAGGCATAGAATCATGTTGGCAGCACTGCCTTGTATTAATTACTCCAAATTAATCTAGAATGTCAGGTGCCACTCGTGTGCAAAGTATAGAGCTGTTGGCTTGCATACTTTCTGGTATATTGATATTAGTGTAAAATAAATATAGACAGCATTTATTAACAGTTGGCAGCCCTGATTGCTCTTAACAATACTTATAGTCATATCTGTTATGGTACACATAGCACATACGAAATTTGGTTGAAATCAAACTGATAGTATAGAAGTTACATGTATTTAAAAAAAATTGGTCGTATCAGCAGGCATATAATCATGTTGGTAGAACTGACGTATATAAGTTACTCGAAATTAATCTAAAATGTCAGAATATACGTGTGCATAGTTTAAAGCTGTTGGCTTGCATACTTTCTGATATATTGGTATTTGGATAAAAAAAATAAAGAGAGCAATTATTAACAGTTGGCAGCCCTGGTGGCTCTTAAGAATACGCTCAGTCATATCTGTTTATGTACAGATATTACATACAAAATTTGGTTGAAATCCAATTGATAGTGTAGAAGTTATATGCATTTAAACATTGGACTTATCAGAAGGCTTAAAATTATTTTGGCAACACTGTCATGGTTGGCCTCCTGGAAATTAAACGGAAATAGTATTATCTACATGTGTGCCAATTTTGGAATAGCTCCCATGCATACCTTGCAAGATATCCAACATGGAGCTCAAATTTCTAGTGTGTTTTTCAGCAGTTGGTAGCACTGACATCATTTTCAAATATGGACGTGAGATATTCCGGTGCACGTCTTTACTCATACTAAATTTGGTTTTGATTGCTGCAGCCGTTTAGGAGTTGATGGGGGGGGGGGGCGGACACACACACAGCCAGACAGACGGACAGACAGAAGGACAGACAGACAGACACACATTTTCCCGGATCGATCTCACAAGTCTACTTTTTCCTCATTTTTGCAAAATGTGAAAAGTAGGCTAAAAATAATAATATGGTATGGCCTTGAGTGCCGGGTGCAAGCTTTGTTATTTGACACCCAAAGGGTAGCTTGCATGTCGAATTTCGTTGTTCCTTGAAGCACTATGAAAGTCAAGGAGGATAGATATCTAAGCTCCTTGAACACTATAGCGCTTTCTAGTAAAGAAATAAGGAACTTTGTGTTGGCAGAAACTCCCGAGATTAATTTTGCCATTATGAACACGGCCTACTGAATTCAAATGGGTACTTTGACATGCTAACATCGTATGACATGGTGACGTGATTTTTGCTGCCTTTCAAAAAATCACTTACCACGGCCAAGAGCGAACCTGCAAGCTTGGGTTTAGTAGACCGACACGTTGACCACCCACCCACCGTGGCAAGCAGAATAGACATATGTTGATGCGTTTTCGTAGGGGATGCTGAATGAGCTATTGGAACTGAAGTAAGAATACTTCCATTGTGCAGAAGAACACCCTTTAGAAAGATGGTATATTGGCTTTCACGGCCAGTGTATTAAAACTCAGCAATTTTTCTAAATTTGTGCCGTTTCTTGTGTGGGGTTTCGCCTAGGACACCAAGTTGGTTCATCAGCGGGCTCTTGGTATCTTGGGGGTCGGGCGCTGATGAGCCAGCTTGGGGTCCAAGTTGAAACCCAACACAAGATACGGCACAAACCTAGAAGAATTGCTGAGTTTTAATTCACTGGCCGTGAAAGCCAATATACTATCTTTTTGAAAGACTTCGTAGTGAGGTCATGGCTGCTTGAGCTTTTAGTTTTCGCAGTAAAGAGACGCAGGTGCGCTTCATTAAAAGGGAGGTAGCACGCAGTTCGCTACTCCTGTGGGAGTCCAGGCGTGGACACCAAGAGCCCCCTGATGAGCCAGCTTGGTGTCCTAGGCGAAACCCCACATAAGACACGGCACAAACCTAGAAATATTGATGAGTTTCAACCCCCTTTAGACTTATTTTGCTAGAGTCAATAACAGACACCAATCTTTTTTTTATAATCTGCCTTTAGGCGACCAATGAAGCCAAGGATATCAGAAGAGTGCTCTAGTTCCCTTTCTTTTATAAAATATTTTTTGAACTCCTCTTCATAATGTCTCCAGCAGGAGAAGATCGTTCTAAGCCCTAAAAGTTGTGGTTGATTGAGGAACTCTGCAACATCGTTGCCATGTACCCCCGTGTTCTTGTGGGGAATTTGTCTGATAACCTGTGTTATTGTAATGGCTGTATTAGTAGACTACGTTTATTTGTAATTCAGGTGAGGATTGGGAAGTTGGCGGCCGTGGCCTTAAGTTAGGAACCATCCAGGCATTTGCCTGGAGTCTGTCTGTTATGTAGTCAGCCCGAAGGCTGGTTAGATCCTCAAAAAGTACCGCCGTTAGGTTATGTGGGTAGATACCCACAAAAACCCAAGCCAGCACTATATTGAGGCGTACTAGGCAACATGAGGAGTGAGGTAGTTTGCCATTGCTTTCCTCACTGAGTCAGAACAACAGTACTAACCCTGTGAGTAGAACCTTTCACAGCATCCACAGGCACTGACTGTGCCCTGAATGCCATTACTCAGCACCACCCATACCCCAGTAGCTTCCATATAATCACAGCCATGAGTGAGACTGAGACACCGGTGGAAAGCCACATTTTACTCTAGCCTGAGCCAACAGATAAATGCAAATGTACTGAATTCATCAAGAGATGGCAAATAGGCGAATTGCCTGGTGTAGAAGTGGGAAATCATGGAAAACTACTTCCAAGACGGCTGAACTGGGAATCGAACCCTGCTCTTCTCTGTTTTGTCTCACGAGGCTGAGTGTTCCACGTTCCATCCCTCAGACCAGAATAAAATTTCTTTGCAGAGCCGGAAATCAAACCCGGATCTCCGGGCCCAGGTCCTACAAGAAGCCATCTTTTGTTAGCCTACTTTCGATTTTTGCAAAAAATGAAAGTAGACTTATGAGATCACTACAGGGCGATAAAAAGTGTGTCTGTCTGTGTGTGTGTATGTGTGTGTATGAGTATGTGTGTGTGTGTGTGTGTGAGTGTGTGTACTCTGAATGTGTGTCCCCCCTATCAATTCGAACACGGTGAGCACAAATTGAACGAAATTTGGTACAAAGGTAGCACTAGCAAAGGACACCCCAGTGTCATGTTTTATATCGCCGCCATCTTGACGGAAACGTAATGGCGGCCACACAAATGTTCAAAGCTTAAATCAAATTACGACTAACCTAATCATCCGATCTCTACCAAATTTTGCAACAACATACCTTAATGGGGGCAGCATCTTTTGACCAAACTAATAGGTCATCAGCCTAATAGTTTGTGGATGGCGGCCATCTTTGTGTGAAAATCGATTGCCCTTATTAATTCGAACACGGTGAAACCGAATGGAATGAAATTTGGTACAGAGGTAGCACTAGCATAGGGCACCCCAGTGTCATGTTTTATATCGCCGCCATCTTGACGGAAACGTAATGGCGGCCACACAAATGTTCAAAGCTTAAATCAAATTACGACTAACCTAATCATCCGATCTCTACCAAATGTTGCAACAACATACCTTTATGGAGGGAGCATCCTTTGACAAATCTAATAGGTCATTAGCCTAATAGTTTGCGGATGGCGGCCATCTTTGTGTCAAAATCGATTACCCCTATTAATTCGAACACGGTGAAACCGAATGGAATGAAATTTGGTACAGAGGTAGCACTGGCAAAGGGCACCCCAGTGTCATGTTTTATATCGCCGCCATCTTGACGGAAACGTAATGGCGGCCACCCAAATGTGCAAAGCTTAAATCAAATTACGACTAACCTAATCATCCGATCTCTAGCAAATTTTGCAACAAGATACCTTTATGAAGGGAGCATCCTTTGACAAATCTAATAGGTCATTAGCCTAATAGTTTGCGGATGGCGGCCATCTTTGTGTCAAAATCGATTACCCCTATTAATTCGAACACGGTGAAACTGAATGGAATGAAATTTGGTACAGAGGTAGCACTAGCAAAGGGCACCTCAGTGTCATGTTTTATATCACCGCCATCTTGACGGAAACGTAATGGCGGCCACACAAATGTTCAAAGCTTAAATCAAATTACGACTAACCTAATCATCCGATCTCTACCAAATTTTGCAACTACATACCTTCATGGAGGGAGCATCCTTTGACCAATCTAATAGGTCATTAGCCTAATAGTTTGCGGATGGCGGCCATCTTCGTGTCAAAATCGATTACCCCTATTAATTCGAACACGATAAAACCGAATGGAATGAAATTTGGTACAGAGGTAGCACTAGCAAAGGGCACCCCAGTGTCATGTTTTATATTGCCGCCATCTTGACGGAAACGTAATGGCGGCCACCCAAATGTGCAAAGCTTAAATCAAATTACGACTAACCTAATCATCCGATCTCTAGCAAATTTTGCAACAACATACCTTTATGAAGGGAGCATCCTTTGACAAATCTAATAGGTCATTAGCCTAATAGTTTGCGGATGGCGGCCATATTTGTGTCAAAATCGATTACCCCTATTAATTCGAACACGGTGAAACTGAATGGAATGAAATTTGGTACAGAGGTAGCACTAGCAAAGGGCACCCCAGTGTCATGTTTTATATTGCCGCCATCTTGACGGAAACGTAATGGCGGCCACCCAAATGTGCAAAGCTTAAATCAAATTACGACTAACCTAATCATCCGATCTCTAGCAAATTTTGCAACAACATACCTTTATGAAGGGAGCATCCTTTGACAAATCTAATAGGTCATTAGCCTAATAGTTTGCGGATGGCGGCCATATTTGTGTCAAAATCGATTACCCCTATTAATTCGAACACGGTGAAACTGAATGGAATGAAATTTGGTACAGAGGTAGCACTAGCAAAGGGCACCTCAGTGTCATGTTTTATATCACCGCCATATTGACGGAAACGTAATGGCGGCCACACAAATGTTCAAAGCTTAAATCAAATTACGACTAACCTAATCATCCGATCTCTACCAAATTTTGCAACAACATACCTTTATGGACGAAGCATCCTTTGACAAATCTAATAGGTCATTAGCCTAATAGTTTGCGGATGGCGGCCATCTTTGTGTCAAAATCGATTACCCCTATTAATTCGAACACGGTGAAACCGAATGGAATGAAATTTGGTACAGAGGTAGCACTAGCAAAGGGCACCTCAGTGTCATGTTTTATATCGCCGCCATCTTGACGGAAACGTAATGGCTGCCACCCAAATGTTCAAAGCTTAAATCAAATTACGATTAACCTAATCATCCGATCTCTACCAAATTTTGCATCAACATACCATTATGGAGGGAGCATCCTTTGACCAAACTAATAGGTCATTAGCCTAATATTTTGCGGATGGAGGCCATCTTTGTGTGAAAATCGATTCCCCCTATTAATTCGAACACGGTGAAACCGAATGGAACGAAATTTGGTACAGAGGTAGCACTAGAAAAGGCCACCTCAGTGTCATGTTTTATATCACAGCCATCTTGACGGAAACGTAATCGCGGCCACCCAAATGTTAAAGGCTAAAATGTAATTACGACCAACCTAATAATCTAGTCTCTACCAAATTTTGCAACAACAAATCTTTATGTGGCAAGCATATTCCGACCCAACTGCTAGATCATCAGCCCAATTGTTTGCAGATGGTGGCCAAGTATTGAACCCATGTACCATGGCCTCAAAGAGAGTCGAATCCATGTATTTTGAGAAAAGAATGAAAGAATCATACAGTCTCTAAGGGGACGGAGAGAGATTTCAAGCCAGGATTATAGCCTAACATTGTGCAAGCGCTAGGGCCAGGTGTTCCTTAGATGAGCTCATGCCTCTTGACATTTATAAGGAGCCAGTCATGGATATTATTAGAACGAGTGGAAAGTTTTGACTGTAAGACGAAGAAGCTGGACTCGGAAATTGCTCTTACGTTGCAGGAATATGGCAACCTCGCTGCTGAGTCAGAACAGGAATAATTAAATCTAACCCGTTTACGAGTATAAAAATAAGTAAACAGATACAGTACGGTGAATCAATTTGGATTAGAGATTTTTGTGTAAAGAAAAACCTGGTAAAAATTGCACAGGAGAAAACTGCAAACGCAAGTAGACGTCATTGGGGGTTCACCGAGACCCAAGGAGTGGGAGAATAAAAAAAGAACAGCACCACCCACACAGTTAAGGACGAGAAATTAATTAATATCTCGGAAATGTACGATCGATTTCCATGCACAGGAAGATTATTTTACGTTTGGAAGACGAACTTTCTGGAGATACGATTTTTATAATTGTGCGACAATTAGTTCAAAAGTTGGTCACGAAAAGGACTAGGATTTTATCATTTTGTGACTGAAAGGTATAAAACTCCTGGCCTCACCAAGCCAATCATGCAGTCTACGAGAGCCCGTGAGGGGAACGTCACGCTGTATCAGTACATGCGGTATTAGTCCGTCCAGGGGGGAGTTACGCTGGAGCATCATAATCATCAGTCTACGAGCATTCCGTGAGCGGAAGTGCTGCACCACATCGTATACGCAGTATTCAAGAGCCCGTGAGGGGGACGTTAAGCTGTATCAGACATCGATCCAGAGCCTGTGGGAGGCTATGCTACAAGTTCACCGAGTGTAGACCAGTTACGATATAAGTACGCTACGCTGAGGGTTAGCAGTTCGAGACTTTGAAGAGTCCTAATTTATAAAGAACATTAAATATACGGACTTTAAAGCAATATCGCCAAAGTAAGACACAGCGATCAGTAGGGAACTTCGAGTTCCAGAAGAATACTAGTTCAATACAGTTACGAAGTTATAAGAACTCCAACAAATAAACGGCGTTACGTCTAGTAAAGACATTGTTAAAGACATTAAGTCCTATAAAGGACAAGAATAAACAGTAATTACGATCGCGAAAGATAGAAGTTCAAGCGAAAGGAACTTAGGAACTTAGCTTCGAAACCAGAGGGAAACGTACTCTAGTGAGAAAACGTCAAAAATATACGATAGACAGTATACGGTCCTCGAAGGGAGGCCAAGATATAGAAACTAAACGGTACGATAGACAGTGTACGGTCCTCGAAGGGAGGCCAAGATATAGAAACTATAGGGGGCGATAGACCACCATATATAAATAGAGGTGACGGCAAAGTAAAGACATTTATCGCCTAGTTAAAGCAGATAAAGTAAAGCCGAGTAATAGACAATAGAAGCGGTTTTGAGAGACTGAAACCAGTAGTTTCCTTTGTAGGAGAGAGCAACTTTGAACGAGTAAAATCACACGTCCAATGCAGGTCGATAGGATTCACATCAGGGATCATCAACAGCCGACAGAAATTGTAAAAATCGTTGAGATACACCCGTGTGATAGGAGTGAAGTGTAAATATTGTAAGAAAAGAAATAAGAGTGTCATTTTAAGTGTTTTAGGTAAAGTGAAAGCGTTTTATGCACAGTGATATGTGTTATAATATGTACCAGAGTAATATTTTTTAGTGTTTTAATGTGTGTTCAAAACGGATACACCAGTGTATAAAAAAATGTTGTCAGTGTTAAATATAGTGAATATGTTTCAAGAAATTTCTGTACATAAGATGAGATTGTACAATATGGAGTAGGTCAAGAAGGTGGGCCAAAATGTCACATCAAACGAGAATAAAGGTTAGAAAGCGACCTTAAACATGTAAGTAAAGATTTTCATTATGTTTTGGTGTCGGGAAAAATTTTGTGTATAATTCCACCGGAGTTTTGAGTAGAAGGGATGTTTTTAAATGAATAATAACTAAATAAGAACGCGATCTGAACGAAAATAAAGTTTTAAGAAATAATAAATAAGTATGTGAAGTAATAAATCCTGTAGAGGAAATGCATGGAATAAAATGTCAGTATTTAATGAATGTTATAAAAGCAAGCGTGATAATAATAATTATAACAAAGATATTTACATAAAGGTAAATTTGAATTATATGAAAGAAATAGCTTTTGAGCTTTTGTAAGGAATGAAAACATGATGTGAATAACAAGGTAAAGAAATCTAAATAAAGATTAAATTGAATGATATAAAAATATAGAGCGTTGAAGCCTTAACAAATGTATAAGACATGATGTGAATGCATGTTCTTAAAAATGGAGCGACTTATTGTCAACGGAAAAGATTAATATAAGAGTTAAGATATGTATCAATTGTTACTATGAAATTTATCAGTTCTTTGGAAGACATTCGGCCGTAAAGTAATGTGTAGCGTAATGGAACGCAATTAAATAAAAAGTCACGCTAGGAACGCGTAAAAGTTAAAGTACTTGGTAAATTACTTATGGAGGGTAGTTGATTGCAGTGAATTGAGATATGTTGTAAGTCCTCTAATTGTGACGTAGATCACGAGGCCATGTGTGTATTATTTAAAAGGGAGCTAATGTATGGTATTATTGAGCGTATGTCATGTAGGCCACGGCCGACTTTAAATCGCGTCTTGTATAAGTCCTCCAAATGTGGAAATGTTCCCGAGGCATGTTAAGAGATTCGAACCTAGAATCCTTTTGTTGTTAAAGCCCCTAATTATTCGTCGTAGAATGTGTATTAATCTTCCCAATCAATGAGGACCCTCTCATAATTAATAAATGCCAAGGTTACGAAAGTGGTTTATGAGCCAAAGAATATTGTTGAATGGAAATAAGTGAAGTAAAAGCCAGGTCTCTCCACAGAACTGAGAATAATGTGAAGGTTTGTTTTAAAGCATTGAAGAGAGCTGCCACCGTAGGTTAGGCAGAGAGTCGCTTTCCTTGTCATAAATCACGCCCGAGTATAATGGCCTGACCCTCATCGAGCGAGGGTGGGTAAAAACCGTCTTGTAAGATGTGTTAAATACACCGTGAGTGTTTAAAGTTGTTAATGACCCGGGCGTTGAACCGAGGTCCTTGTAGATTGATATTATCGCTTGCCAATTCAGATCGTAGTTTTCTTATGTGATAATGGTCTTATAAGACAAATGAATTAAATAAAATCCCTATTGTAATATTGTATGGAAAAGAAGGAATCCACGAGTTTTGTGAAGATAACTAGGTTTCGGGAGTGATCATAGTTTTTGACTTTGTCAAGTAATCTTTATAACTCTGGAGTACACAAATAGTTTTCCCGATCACCGTAGTGAATTTGCAAAACTTGAGAGAGATAGTAAATATGGAGCACATGTGATATGCCCAAATATTGAAGTGAATAATTAACATGTAATTTTAAATGTAATTATATATTTGTTTTGATGATAAGAAAAGATAAAAATAATTCTTGAGGTGTACAAAAATATGACACCATTATTATGGGAAAGTATCGAGCCAAAGAAGCTCGTAGTTATTTGGAACTTTAAGATAAGTACTATATGGAAGTGAAAATAATCGTGAATTGTTGGTTTTAAAGAAAACCATGTGTTTTAATCTAATATTTGTTTTATTTTTATGCTATTCCTTGTTCACTTTAGACAAGTAGAATGATATTGGTCAGTAGTTTATGTGTTTATTTGTTTGTAGCGCCATAATTTTTGATTAATTAAATGTGTTAAAATAGGAGTTGATTTTGTTGTTATTTTTGCAAGTGTATCCTCTATTTAATCCAAAATATGTAAGTCACAGAGTGGGAGAACTTACCGCAGCCCCGAAAATTCCCGAATTGAGCAATGCTGGCATACTGTGATTTGCATATTTCTTGCTGCAAGGGCACAGTATGTGTGCAAATCGATTCCCCCTATCAATTCAAACACGGTGAAACCGAATTGAACGAAATTTGGTACAGAGGTAGCACTAGCAAAAGGCACCTCAGTGTTAGGCTTGCCAGATATCTAAAATGTTCAACCGGGACCTTCCCCCCCCCCCCCTCCGCTTCTAGGTTATATAAGGGTACACACCATTGACTGGTTTTTAGAGTTTTAGAGGGTAGTATATTCCTAATGCAATAGATAATAAATGACAATTATAAATTGAAACATGTTAATATTTATTAGTTACAAGTAAGAAAAAACACTTTGAATAATGAATAAAACTTGGACAATATTTGGCTAGGACTTTTTTTAGAAAGTCTTTTTTTGGTTTTAATTTTGTTGTAAAAATCTTCACAATCTAATCCAATGTTAATTTTACAAATCATCAAGCCTTTAACTGTAGATTCCTTCATCAAACCTCTATCATCAGTCCATGTGTTGTTCATCAAAGAAAATACTCTCTCAACTGGTGCTGATGCCCCAGGTAAGCAGAAGGCATACTCAACAATCTTGATCAGATTGGGGGCTGCTATGCGATTCTCGTTGAAGTGACCAAACAGCCTTAGCCATTTTTCTTCGCTTGAAATAATCACGTCTCTGGTAGTCTCTTCTTGCTTCCACTGTTCCCAATTTGACTGCAAATACTCCTTAGCAAGAACAACTTCGTCAAACAGCTGATCATTGTTTATTTTCATATTTTCATCAAGAAGACTGCTATTGATGATTTCAGCAGAAGTTTCGGCTTTTTCCCAATCAACAGCTTCTGCTTTCGTCAGATTGACCCATGAAAACTGTTCAGCGTTTCCAAAGCTGTTCTCCCAGAGTTCTGCAATGCAATGCATCTGTCATAAAAGCCATCAAATTCTTCTTTCACACTGTTACGTACTTTCTCTTCTAGACTCCTGTAGATGTTCTTTGCACCCGTAGGGATAAAGTTTGAGGCCTTTCTTTCTGTCAGGTTTCTTTTGAGAGCTTTGTGAGCTTCAGCAACCTCAAAAGCTGTCGTGTTATTTTTTTCCATTTCCAGGATGACCTTGTTAAATAGTGCAAGCTGTCCGTGGACAAACCACAAGTAGAGCTCGCCCTTTGAATTAGTAAATAAGTTTTTTTTATTATTGATGGGCATATTTCTTGGTCTAAAAAAACGCTTTCAGACCTTCAAACATCTGTAGAAATCTTTCCAGTGCCGGCATCATTGATAGAAACCGAGTGTTTCCGTGTTGAATTAGTTTACGGTACTCTATCTCTGCATATTCACAAAATGATTTTAGTTTAGTTACAAGGACTGTGTCTATGTGGAAGTATTTATAAATCTTCACCACTAAGGCCTCAATATCGATTGGGAGACTATCTACTACAGTTTGCACACAGTTGTGCACAATGTGTGCTCCACATCCGATTCCATTGATTTCCCGTCCTAGGCTATTCTTGAGTCGATGGAAAACATTGTTTTTCCCTGCTCTTTTCACACCACCGAAGTTAGTGTTGCAGTTATCGCCACAAAAGCCAACCACTTTGTTGTTCAAATCGTTTTGCAACAGGACAGAGCATAAGTGATTTGTAAGAATTTCAGATGTTTTACCCTCCACAGATTTGAAATCTAACAGCATTACTTGCACACCTGAATTAGGATTAAATAGCGCATAACAATTGGCACAAGTTTTATATATTTTCTGTTTGATGCATCCATACTTACAGATACGTAGTTTGACTTGGTCAAGTCTTCTTTAGCTCTTCCTGAGCTAATAGAACTATGCCATTTAAAACTATTGCTTCACACTTAGTTTTTCCGAGTGAGAATTTAGGTTCAAAAAACTTAGAAACTAGTTTTGATGAACAAGAATTGGAATTGAAACTTAAGGTATGGGTTGCTGTGTGGTAAGCAAAGGTCGCCTCTTTTGCTGCTAAATCTAAGTTTTTGTCATTAGAACTCGCAGTCTTAAAAAAACTGGTCAGTTTTGATGCGCTAGCAGCACATGCTAAACTCTTCTTGTGTTTACTCGATTGCAAATGATCTTTTGTATCAGATCGACCACCATGAGCAACCGAAAACTCTGAATTACAATGTGAACATTTAACTCTATCGTCTTGATCTTGATTACCAGTACCGGTACATACCTTCTTCAAAAAAGGGAATTCATTCTGTAAATCACCGGTAAATTTACACGACCGTTTTGGCATTTTAACAAAGAAAGAATAAACTTTAAACTTAAAACATAAATAAAACAGCGCTAGCTCGCTAACACAACACGCACCGCTGACAAGGATTGACAACTGACTGAGTTTCATCTTCATCTCTATCGCAAGCCTAGTGCCGACGTGGGCGAGTCCAATGTTATTGCACGAGGGGGTGTACTGTGCAGCGAGTACCCAGTACTATACTCGCCCGGAGAGACTATCCCATCGCGTATAGCCACGGTTGGCTAAACAAGACGATACGATGACAATATAATTTACTAGAAAACCATCACTCTTCTATAGTTTTACTTTTCATACAGTGCAGAATTAAATGACAATATTATGATTATCCTTAATAATCCTACACAATTAATTACTTTAGACCTTTTTGGTCATCTAAAAAATTGAATTTAATTTTTTCCGGGACGTGAAGGAAACCGGCCGGGACACCGGGACATTGTCTGAAAACCGGGACTGTCCCGGTCAAACCGGGACGTCTGGCAAGCCTACTCAGTGTCATGTTTTATATCGCCGCCATCTTGACGGAAACGGAATGACGGCCACCAAAATGTTAAAAGCTTGAATCAAATTTCGACCATCCTAATAATTTGATCTCTACCGGATTTTGCAACAACATGCTTTTTTGTGGAAAGCATCTTATGACTGACTACAAGGTTATCAGCCCAATAGTTTGCAAATAGCGGCCATGTATGTGTGCAAATCCATTCCCCAGATCAATTCAAACACGGTGAAACCGAATTGAATGTTTTTTTTTACAGAGGTAGCACTAGCAAAGGGCACCTCATATTCATGTTTAATATCCCTATAGCACGTTGTATTTCAACAAGCTACTGCAACCAACATTCAATTATACTCCTTGAAAAGGACAAAGAGTTATAACAATACCCATGCATTTAGGAGAAAGTAGGCTATATGTTCTTTACTGAACATCTTGTTTTTATTTTGAGATAGCCGTATATTCTTGAAAATCCACAGCCTTCTTCCAGTCGACCGACCGGGTCAGGGATGGAATGAATGAAGCCTCCATCTAGCGGCGAGGATATGAACTGTGCCGGCTGCCGAAGCCCGTCGCACTCCTTTGAGGCAATATTTAAATTAAATGAATGACAGATGAAATGAAATGATATTGCAGAGTGTTGCTGGAATGAAATTTTTGACTGGGAAAACCGGAGTGCCCGGAGAAAAACCCGTCTGCCTCCAATTTGTCCAGCACAGATCTCACATGGAGTGACCGGGATTTGAACCACGGACCCAGCGGTGAGAGGCCGGCGTGCTGCCGCCTAAGCCACGAAGGCTTCCTTTTTAAATGAAAATCCAGAGCCTGCTTCTGGTCGACCGAATGAATGAAGCCCCCAAAACATTCTTTTTCTTCTTGTTTCGGCATGTGTTTCCTTTTGGATGCGTATCCTGGATATGAAATAAGTTACTTGCCAAAGAAATTTAGATTTCGTTTTCTTTGCCCTGTTTGTTGTTGTTATCATCACCGATTCTTTAAGGACTTAGCGACATCGTGGTCATATAGCCCCGTCTGTTAGAGTGTGTGTAGAATTTGTCTGATAACCTGTGTCACTGTGATGTCTGTACTAGTGTATGGATTTGTAATTCAGAGAGTATTTGGGTAGGAAGCGGCCGTGGCCTTATGCTAGGTACCCTCTCGGCATTTACCTGGAGTAGAAGTGGGAAACCACGGAAAACCATATCCATGATGACTGAGGAAGGAATCGAACCCACCTCTTTTCAGCTTTTTCCCACGGGGCTTGTTCTTCCTCACGATTAGGGTTCACGCTCATGGCCAATGGAAGCAACAACAATAAACTAATGATCTTATATGCTCACAAATGTCATGGGGAAATTTTATAGTCCCTCAATGTGTAGTAAAATCCAAAACCAATGTAATGCTTTTGCCACGCAAAATTTTAGATCCCTGTTCGCTTGAGAATCGTCCTTTGTTTGCTTCATTTATCACCGATTGTTAACAGGCATGGAGGAAGATGAATGAAGGGTATTGTCATGCAGCTGTTCTGCTCGGCAAGCTTGGACATTTATATAAGGGCCCTTTGTATTATGGAACAACATTCGTAGTAGCAACAGGATCATCTTTCATCTGTGTTTTGTGTTTGAGTCTTCAGTCTTTTGACTGGTTTGATGCAGCTCTCCATGCCTTCCTCTCCTGAGCTCATCTTTTCATCTCTACATAGCTACCACACCCTACATCTGAGGCAATCTGTTTAATATATTCTAACCTTGGTCTACCCCTACAGTTCTTGTCCTCGACCCTTCCTTCCATAACTAAGCTTGCAATTCCTGGGTGTCTTAGTATGTGTCCTACCATCCTATCTCTTCTCTTCATTAGCAGTCGCCAGAAACATCTCTCCTCTCCCACTCGTCTTAATACCTCTTCGTTTGTAACCCTATCTACCCATCTGATCTTCATCATTCTCCTGTAACACCACATTTCAAACGCTTCAATTCTCCTCTTTTCTTCTGCAACAATAGTCCAAGTTTCACTTCCATAGAGCGCCACACTCCAGACAAAGGCTTTCAAAAATGACTTCCTAATATCTAATTCTATATTCGATGTTAACAGATTCCTTTTTTGTAGAAATGCTTTCCTTGCCTGACCAACCTACTTTTTAGCCTATTTTCAATTTTGAAAAAATAGGCTTATGAGATCACCTTTTGTCCGTGTGTGTGTGCGTGTGTGTGTGTGTGTGTGTGTGTGATTCGTGTGTGTGTGTGTCCCTAATAAAATCTAAACGACAGGAGCGATTTCAATGAAACTCGGAAAGTTCATAGCACTATTCCCGGCGACCTCGACCGTGCCCTTCAAATTTTGTTACGACTCACCAATCCAACATGGCGGCTGTGCGAAATATTTCACCAGCATTCTATATCTCCGAAACTATTACCGATATTACCCTGACATTTTCTATGTTGATATAGGGAACTACTATAAGTTCACTTATGTGACTTTTGAAAATCTGGTAACTACAAAACCAACATGGCGGCCAAGCGAATTTGCGACTTTTAAATAGACGTTTCTCGCGATTTGACCAACCAAACGCAATGAAACTTGGTACAGTATATGTTTATATGCATTGTAATGCGCCGACATCTAACTTCGTTCAATTGTTTACATAATCACAAGATGGCGGATGTGCGAAATATTTCACCGGCATTCTATATCTCTGAAACTATTAGCGGTAAAACCCTGAAATTTTTTACGGAGATAAAGGGCACTACTGGAAGGCCATCTATAAGACTTTCAAAAACCGTTTAACTACAAAACGAACATGGCGGCCAAGCGAATTTGAAAAGTTTAAATAGACCTTTCTCGCGATTTTATGTTCCAAGCGCACTGAAACCTGGCACAGGAAATATTTATACACATTGTAATCCACTGGTATCTAATTTAGTTCAATTATTTACATAACCTCAAGATGGCGGCAGTGCGAATTTTAAAATTAAGATTTTATTTATTGTGATGTAGTCATGCGATCGAAGTGAAAGTTTGAATAATGAACCTACGCTATAATTTTCCTTTAATGGTACATCACTCTATGGCCTATACATTTAACAGTCCAACATGGCGACAATCCGAAATATTTAGACGATACTGAATATCTACGAATCTATTTTAGCAATCAAACTGCATTTTTAATGTTTATAGGGGCTATGAACTTAAGTTCACCTATAGGACTTTAAATAACCTGGTGATCACAAATCCAACATGGCGGTGACGCGAATTATAAATATTCACATGGACGTTTTTCGCAATTTAACCAACCGCGTGCAGTGAAACTTGGTACAGTAAATCCTTATACGAATGATAATCCACTGGCATCTAATTTATTTCAATTGTTTCCATAACCTCAAGATGGCAGCTGTGAAAAATTTTAAAATCTCCTTGTTTTTTCTTGTGTCCTAATTATGCGATTGAAGTTTGAATACTACACGTTCACAATAATCTGCATGTAACAGTACATAACTCTAAGACCTACATATATAAAATCCAACATGGCGACCATCCGAAATATTTAGTCGGTTCTCAATATCTACGAATCTATTACAGCAATCAAACTGAAATTTTGTATGTTGATAGTGGCAATTAACATAGGATATATGAAAATAGGCTGTATAGTTCTTCACGGAACTACTTGTTATATCCTCTTTGCGTCGTCCATCACTGGTTATTTTGCTTCCTAAGTAACAGAAGTCTCCTACTTCCTTCAGCTTTTCACCTGCCAATTTGATGTCCATATAGGTTTCTGATTTCTTTCGGCTGCATTCCAATATTTTTGTTTTACATTTATTAATTCTCATCATGAATTCTTTCCTCAAGATGGAGTCCATACCATTACAAAAACTCATTCAAATCCTCAGGCGTGTCGGCCAAGATGACGATATCATCGGCAAATCTAAGAGTTGAAATTATTTCTCCGTGAATCTTCACTCCCACTTTAAATTTTTCTACAATTTTCTTCATCGCTTGTTCAATGTAAAGGTTGAAAAGTATGGGTGATAAGTTGCAGCCTTGCCTCACACCTTTCTGAATACCAGCTTCTCTCTCATGTCCTTCGGCTCGAATGACTGCTGTCTGGTTTCTTTATAGATTGTAGATCACCCTCCTATCCCTGTACTTTATTCCAATCGTTTTCAAAATGTCAAACAATTTAGTCCAATCAACGTTATCAAAAGATTTTTCTAAGTCTACAAATGCCATGAACGTTCTCTTGTCTTTCCTTATTCTTCTAATACTGTGCATTTCGTTTTCATGTATTCAGCGACGAACGAGATAAAAGATACATTTCGTATGTAGCATCTAAAATCATCCATAGGGTCATTACATAAGAGGATGGAGATCAAGCATTTCTTTTATATAGAGAGTATATTTTGTTTATTCAGATGGCGTTTTGTCTGGATTATTTGGGCAACATTTTAATTTTTCCACTTTAACTTCAATTTATCACTAAATTTCATTGTGAAGTTTGATTTTAATAAAGTGTATTTGTTGCAACAAAAATTATTCTTCTAAGGAAATTGTCTTTTTTTATTGTTATATTGAACACATTCAATCTGCAATGTACGGTACGGTACTTAATACGTAACTCATATCACAGTTCAGAGTTCGAGTCCCTAGAGAGGGTTGGTGGTTGGTTCCTCAGTTTAGGGGCTGCGACAACGCGGTCATATAGACCCGTGTACTTTGGGTGTGTGTAGAATCTGTCTGATATAACCGGCGTTAATTGTGATGACTGTATTAATGAGTGTTTCTGTTTCTTAATTCAAGTAAGGACTGCTGACTTTTGAATTTTTCAAGTAGATCCTTCTTTTGCCGCCAAACGCCACCATGAACAACTACTAGTTCAGAACTTGGCTACTAGAAGCCACCGTAGTCGGCTCCTGGCGACGAACGTAGGAACCTGAGCGTTGTTTAAATTTTATCATTTTAAATAATCTTGTCTACTTCGTCGTTACGCTGGGGTCTGGCGTTACGTTACGGTGACGGGACGAAATGTACCCAGATGCACTGAGGTGTGTGACGTCATAGTACCGCTTGGTGCATGTGTTCCCCGACAATCTCTACTTCGTTAGTATAAGACATAAATCCCCGATTCTTGGATGTCACGGGTAATCTCGAGAACCACTGGATGGATTTTGATGCAGTTTTCACCATTCTGTAAAGGATATCTCGAGGAAAGATTCTGTAGAAAATAATTTATGTATGATCAAAGGAAGCCAAGCAGTAACGATTTCGGTGAAAAAGTCGAAAACAAACTTGGCGTCCGTGCGCTTCTTAAGCTTACGCTGGGCAAACCATTAAAAATATCAATATACTATGAGCGTAAGAATTGGTCAGCATGAAAAGCTCTACAAAAAGTCCCTGAGAGCATATCTCTATCTCCAATACATCGCCCTCTATAAGTGTTTTTAGACTGGATGGAAAGGGCAAGTCCCCGTGTGCTCTGGTGAGCGTGACGGCATCCCGCGCGCTTGACCTTGCTTTGCCCTTGGTTTGCACTTGCCGTTCGCGAGTAATTTGAAACAAGGTAAAGTATTATAAAGCAAGATAAGCATGATGCAGATAATTTTCTAACATGTCAAGAGTCTTTGGCTTCACACAGGTGTAATTAGTGGAAGGTTCTTTAACAAGCCACAAATCTATGACATGGGACCGTCGGCTTTACTTCCCCTCCGAAGGAAGGCATACTGAGGGAGTTTAACGCTCTTAAAAAGTCCGACGACTTCGGCCGGGCTTGGGCATAGAAGCCACCAGTCCCTAGAGAAGGGGGCATCAGATGCAGGAGTTGTTGTTTGAGTCTTCAGTCTTTTGACTGGTTTGATGCAGCCCTCCAATCTCCCTGTCCTGAGCTAATCGTTTCATCCATACATAGCTACCAAACCCTACATCTGAGGCAATCTGTTTAACATATTCTAACCTTGGTCTACCCCTACAGTTCTTGCCCTCGACCCTTCCTTCCATAACTAAGCTTGCTATTCCTGGGTGTCTTAGTATGTGTCCTACCAACCTATCTCTTCTCTGCATTAGCAGTCGCCAGAAAAATCTCTCCTCTCCCACTAGTCTTAATACCTCTTCGTTTGTAAACCTATCTACCCATCTGATCTTCATCATTCTCCTGTAACACCACATTTCAAATGCTTCAATTCTCCTCTTTTCTGCTGCACCAATAGTCCAAGTTTCACTTCCATAGAGTGCCACGCTCCAGACAAAGGCCTTCAAAAATGACTTCCTTGTACCTAAATCTATATTCGATGTCAAAAGATTCCTTTTCTGTAGAAATGCTTTCCTTCCCTGAGCTAACCTACTTTTTATATCCTCTTTGCTTCGTCCATCACTGGTTATTTTGCTTCCTAAGTAACAGAAGTCTCCTACTTCCTTTAGTTTTTCACCTGCCAATTTGATGTCCATTGAGGTTTCTGATTTATTTCGGCTGCATCCCAATATTTTTGTTTTACATTTATTAATTTTCATCATGAATTCTTTCCTCAAGACGGATTCCATACCATTCAAAAACTCATTCAAATCCTCACGCGTGTCGGCCAAGATGGCTATGTCATCGGCAAATCTCAGAGTTTAATTATTTCTCCTTGAATCTTCACTCCCACATTAAACTTTTCTCCAATTTCCTTCATTGCTTGCTCAATGTAAAGATTGAAAAGTTAAAGCCTTGCCTTACACCTTTCTGAATACCAGATTCTCTCACATGTCCTTCAGCTCGAATGACTGCAGTCTGGTTTCTGTATAGATTGTAGATCACCCTCCTATCCCTATACTTTATTCCAATCGTTTTCAAAATGCTAAATAATTTAGTCCAATCAACGTTATCAAAAGCCTTTTCTAAGTCTACAAATGCCATGAACGTTCTCTTATATTTCCTTATTCTACCTTCCAAAATCAGCCTGAGACTTAGTACAGCTTCCCTTGTTCCTATATTTCTCCTAAAACCAAACTGGTCTTCACCCAACTCCGTTTCTATCTTGCTTTCCATTCTCTTGTAAATTATTCTTGACAGGATCTTTGAAGTATGAGTGGTCAAGCTGATGTTACGGTAATCTTCACATCTGTCAGCTCCCACTTTCTTCGGTATAGGGATGATGACATTCTTCTTGAAATCAGAGGGTACCTCACCTGTCTCATAAATCCTACACACCAAGTGAAATAACCTGATCAGACCTTCATCTCCTATGCAGCGTAGCAACTCAATCGGTATATCATCTATCCTGGTGTTTTGTTTCTGCTTAAGTCTTCCAATGCTCTGTCAAATTCTGATCTCAATATTAAATCCCCTTTTGCATCCTCATCAATTTCCTCCCCTCTTTCCATTACATGATTCTCAATCTCATTTCCTTTATACAAACCCTCTATGTAAGCTTTCCATCTCTCAACCTTATTTTCCCTAAATGTTAGAGGCTTTCCATTTGTGTCCTTAATATTACAGCATTTACTCTTCTTTTCCCCAAAAGTATTCTTAATCCTTCGATAAGCTGTGTCTACTTTTCCTAATTTCAGACAATTTTCTATGCCTGCACATTTCTCTTTCAGCCATTGTTCTTTCGCTTCCTTGCACTTCTTGTTAACCTCATTTCTCAGACGTCTGTATTCTGCTTTCCCCTATTCATCTCTTCCATTCTTGTGTTTCCGCCTTTCGCCCATCAATTCTGGTATATCCTGAGTGATCCACGGTTTTCTACCTATTCTTCCTTTCCTACTAATGTTTTCTTTTGCGGATTTTGTTATTTCATTCTTCAAAAGTGCCCATTCATCTGCAATTGAAGTTTGTTTAGGGGTTTTCATTAGTCCTTACTTTATACTCTCCATGAATCTTTCGTTTACATCCTTCTCTTTCAGTCTGTCTATTGCCCACCTTTTTGGCTTTTGACTTTTCTTCAGTTTCTTCAACTTTAATCTGCATTTCATAACAACCAGATTGTGGTCAGAGTTTATGTCAGCACCGGGATATGTCTTACAATCCAAAATCTGGTTTCGAAACCTCTGCTTGACCATAATGAAGTCGATTTGGTAACGCCCTGCGTCTCCTGGTCTCATCTATGTGTATATTCTTCTATTGTGGTTTTTGAATAAGGTGTTATCTATGACCAACTCATGCTCGGTGCATGATTCCATCAGCCTGCTTCCTCGATCATTCCTTTCACCTATTCCGAAATCTCCTACTATTTTCCCTTCTCTTCCTTTCCCTACCACAGCATTCCAATCTACCATTACTATAACATTTTCATCACCCTTGATATACCTCAGAATTTCATCTATAACTTCGTAGACCTTTTCAATATCCTCATCATCAGCTTGACTGGTAGGCATATAGACCTGCACCACTGTGGTGCACGTAGGTTTTGTATTGATTTTTGTTACAATAATCCGTTCACTATATTGCTCATAATATTCCACCCGTTGTCCAAGTTTCCTACTCAATATGAGACCAACCCCTGCTTGGCCATTGTTTGATTTAGTGCTAATGACCCTATAGTCTCCTGACCAAAAGTCCTGTTCTTCCTGCCAGCGCATTTCGCTAATCCCAACCAAATCCAACCTCAACCTATCCATTTCTCTTCCTAAGTTTTCTAACCATCCACTTCCCAGCAGACTTCTAACATTCCACGCTCCGATCCGTAGAATGCCAGATTTCCTCTTTGTCACTTCTGTGATGTTAACCCCCTCTCGAATAGTCCCCACCCGGAGATCTGAACGGGGGACTAGTTTACCTCCGGATTGGAATTTTACAAGGGAGGAGGCCATCATCACTTGTAATTATGCATAGAGAGGTGCATATCCTCGGGAATAGCATTACGGCTGTAGTTTCCCGTTGCTTTCAGCCGTGCAGCAGAACGCAGTGTAGCCATTAGTTGGCTTATATTATCAATATCTTAACCGTCTATTAGACTAGTAAAGAATTGATTTATTCTGAAAGGTTGCTACTCCCTTTCAGAATAAGTAATAGAGCAATTCTACTTACAAAAATACTAACCTTCTACTACAATTAAATACCAATATTCTACTAACGAAAAAATACTTAAGTTCCACCAACAACAAAATACTACCACTAAAACAGTCTGTCACCAGGCACACTCACATGCACCCTCACACATCACAATCTAATGAAACAATGAATTAGATCTAATAAACAATGCAACTGCCACCAGACACACTCACACATCTCATTCTAGAGGAACACCGAAGTATATATAACAAACTAACTATGTACTAACAACTAAAACCAACCACACACCCGCATTATAGAAGAGGAAACAGTAACATGAAATATAAGTAAGGGAAATAAAACACAGGGGGAAAGGAAATGACCTCAACCCTCAAAGAACGAGAATTAAGAGACCGGGAGGAAAGGAGAGCCAGGAAAGGCAGAAAGTAAAGGTAATGAGGAGAGGGACCACCCCAAAGGCAATGGAAGAAGGAAGCTATTAGCAAGGTTATTGTTATTTGTAGAAATTAATCAAATCAATCGTATATACAACGAACTAGCAGTAATAAGCAATGTAACTGTCACCAGACACACACAGGGGCTGATGACCACGCTGTTCCGCTGCTTTAAATAACAATAACTAACCTACCTGACACCCTCAAATGGACCCTCGCACACCACAGGCTAAAGAAACAATGAACTAGCAGTATTAAGTCATATTCCTCCAACTCACCTACGAAGATGCAACGATTTACCGTGAGAGTACATGAAAATTGTAAAATAACACCAATGACATGAAGACATTGCTCATCCACATATCAGTAGGCTTCATTCGAGACGTTCACCCAACTATCCGATGGAGAATCTACTAGTATAAGTAGCTACCAACTTCAGGGGCAGTCCCAGGGAGGGGGGGGGGGGAAGGCAGGGGGGTCATCCCTCTCCACCCCCCAAAACGGTCTTCAAAAATAGAAGAAAAAAATGAGAAAGAGATAGGCAGAGGAGAGAGAGGGAAGAGTACAAAGGTTTGACTTGACAGTTCCAATTTTTACATTTTTCGATCAAACGCTTATAGTGTATACTTGCGGGAGAGAAGCGACGCGATAACGCATCCATCCAGTGTACCAAAAATGTTTCTCCTATGACGGAGCCCAAGCCCAGCCGGCCAGCCAGCCCTTATCAGCATCAGGTGCTTTCGGGTGTCTTGTGTTGCCTGTGAGTAACGCCACTCCCGCGCGCACATTGCGAAGGCTGAAGGACTCGAATGTCGGAAGAATGGCTGGCTCTGTTACATTGCCATCGGTCAACGAAAATCAATGTGGAGAAAGTAATTGATCGGTTTGCCAAAATGAAGACAAGGCGATTGGATTTAGTTCTTTAATCAGATACCTACAATAAATAGATTTACATTTTATTATGTGTGTTTTCTTTCTAGAGTCTATTCGACCCCCTCCTCGGTTTTTATAAATCGAATAGGTTATTATACGAATTTCAATCCTTATGAAATTATGCAATGCAGGATGCAGATGCAGGAAAAGGAAGGATACTCTAGCCCCCAGCAACATTACCCAAATAGGTTTGGGGTCAGACGAAAACATGAGTTAACCAAGGGAGTTCTGGCATTAAATATGTTAATGCAATGTTCTATGAAAATACGGTATATCCTTCCTGCACCCAGAAAATGCTGGCATCGATTGCGGTAATACATTATGTTTATGACTGAGAGAGAAAGATACATTCTTTTGGTTGGTTCTTAAGTTTAGGGGCTGCAACAACGCGGTCATGTAGCCCCGTGAACTTACGGTGTGTGTACAATCTGTCTGATAACCGGTGTTAATTGTGATGACTGTATTAGTGTGTGTTATCTGTTTTTTAATTTAAGTACTGCAAAATAGAATTTTTCAAATAGTTCCTACTTTTGCCGCCAAGCGCCACCGTCAACAACTACTAGGCCAAGTTCAGAACTTAGCTACTAGACGCCACCGCAGTTGGCTCTTGGCAACGAACGTAGCAACCTAAGAGCGTTGTTTACATACTTAACCTATATAATTTAGCTTCACACAGGTGTAATTAGTGGAAGGTTCTTTAACATGCCATAAATCTATAACATGGGACCACCGTCTTTACTTCCCCTCCGAAGGTAAGCATTTTTAACGCTCTTAAAAAATCTGACGACTTCGGCCGGGTTTGAACCCGCTATCTTGGGCACAGCAGTTCAGCATGCTACCAACTACGCCACAGAAGCCGCTTTTACAAGAAATAACCATTTTCGATAAAATATTGCCCGCCTTGCACACATTACATACTGTCAAACAGCTGACGGAGAACAGATCTTCTCCCCTCCCTCCAGGCGAATGTAACCGATTACCTGGACTCACTTTTTCGTGCGGCCAATGCGAGGAGTGCGACATCCGGTAGTATTACAGAGATCAATGGTCCCACCATACTGGGAGCTGTCACAATTAGTCAACATTCCGTCCCTAACGGGAAACTCAGGAATATGAGAATTTATAGCTCGTAGCAAATGGGAAGACACCCCCTATAGTTAGAGCCCTGCGTGGATAACAAAACGTTTTCCGCATCCGCCCCACATCCGCCCCGCATCCGCCTCGAATCCGTACGACTGTTATCTGCATCCGCCCCGCATCCGCACGACTGTTATCCGCATCCGCCCCGCATCCGCACGACTGTTATCCGCATCCGCCCCGCATCCGCACGACTGTTATCTGCATCCGCCCCGCATCCGCACGACTGTTATCCGCATCCGCCCCGCATCCGTATGACTGTTATCTGCATCCGCCCCGCACCCGCACGACTGTTATCCGCATCCGCCCCGCATCCGTATGACTGTTATCCGCATCCGCCCCGCACCCGCACGACTGTTATTCGCATCCGCCCCGCATCCGCACGACTGTTATCTGCATCCGCCCCGCACCCGCACGACTGTTATTCGCATCCGCCCCGCATCCGCACGACTGTTATCTGCATCCGCCCCGCATCCGCACGACTGTTATCCGCATCCGCCCCGCATACGCACGACTGTTATCCGCATCCGCGCAGGGCTTTACCTATAGCCCTCACCCACCTAGCGTCATCACTGCTAGGGACCACGGCGCGGCGTGGCGGCTTGAACCTCGTGTGTGAACTGTCAAACGAATTATCTGCTGTGAGTGAATGGACCGGCCGTGTGTGCGTGACGTCACTGCTTGCCTCACCTGTTGAGAGGGAAAGCTACACCAACATTCTTGTGTTGCTCGCGGTACTGACATAAGGTGAGTCTAAACTCTGTTCAACTTCCTCCTTCAGTTCACGGCCAAGGCTGACCACTTCTTTAACAAGTCTTTCATCGGATACCGGCAGCTGTGCCTTTGTTGTTGTTGATTCATTTACGAGCTTGCTACATCTTGGCCAATTATATAGTTGTTGTTCTTTCATTTGAGGGGTATGAACCTCGTGCTCATTTAGCCCCGTATACATGGGTGAGTGTGGAAGTTGTCTGGTAACCTGTGTTATTTTGGTGTCTGTAGTAGTGTGTGCATATGTAATACAGGTGTGAATTGAGAAGGAGACGCCCGTGGTCTAAAGTTAGGAATCATCCCAGCATTTGACTGGAGTAGAAGTGGGAAACCACGGATAAACACTTCTAGTATGGCTGAGGTGGGGATCGAGCCCAGGCAGTCAAGAATGCTATCTGCTACACCGTTGTCACTTAGCCCCATGTACTTGGGGATGTCAGTGAGAGAGAGAGAGGGGGGTTTCGGATTTGTCTAATAACCTGTGTTATGGTGGTGTCTGTGGTAATGTGTGCAATGACTAGGATTTTGGAGGAAGTGGGCGTGTCTCTACGTTAGGAAGCTTCCCAGCCTTTGGCTGGAATATAAATGAGAAACCACGGAAAACCCCTTCCAGGATAGCTAAGCCACCTCTTCTCAGTTGTACCTCACGAGGCTGAGTGTTCCCCGTTATAGCCCTCAGACCAAAATTAAATTACTTGGCAGAAATGGGAATCGAACTTGGGATCTCAGGGGTAACTGGCAGTAATGCTAGCCACTGCATCAAATACATTGAACTCTATTAACATGCACCAAAACAAAAATATAAATATAAATTCCACCGATTTCTTATTAATATTGTTGTTTGAGTTTCCAGTCTTTTGACTGGTTTGATGCAGCCGTCCATGTCTCCTTGTCCTGAGCTAATCGTTTCATTTCTACATAGGTACCACAGCCTACATCCGAGGCAATCTGTTTAACATATCCTTACCTTGGTGTACCCCTACAGTTCTTGTCCTCGACCCTTCCTTCCATAACTAAGCTAGCTATTCCTGGGTGTCTTAGTATATGTCCTACCAACCTATCTCTTCTCTTCATTAGCAGTCACCAGAAACATCTCTCCACTCCCACTCGTATTAATACCTCTTCATTTGTTACCCTATCTACCCATCTGATCTTCATAATTCTCCTGTAACACCACATTTCAAACACTTCAATTCTCCTCTTTTCTGCTGCACCAATAGTCCAAGTTTCACTTCCATAGAGCGCCACGCTCCAGACAAAAGCTTTCAAAAATGACTTCCTAATACCTAAATCTATATTCGATGTCAACAGATTCCTTTTTTGTAGGAAGGCTTTCCTTGCCTGAGCCAACCTACTTTTTATATCCTCTTTGCTTCGTCCATCACTGGTTATTTTGCTTCCTGAGTAACAGAAGTCTCCTACTTCCTTTAGCCTTTCACCTGCCAATTTGATGTCCATAGAGATTTCTGATTTATTTAATTAATATTATACATGTGAATTGAGTCTCTCTGGACTACATGTGCGTCTAGTTCTTGTTCCTCTACCCGCCTTTATGACATCCTCCCAGTACTTTTTGAGACCATCGATCAGTGCCTTTTCTTGTGCTTCTGGTAAAAATCCTTTCCGTCTCCTGGACTCAGATACCGCTTTAAAATTTTGATAGTTTTTAATTATTTGTCGACATTCAAATCTGTCGCCCCCCAGGGGCTCACATCTTGTGGGACGTGGGTTGGCGACCACGGGACCCCAGCTGAGTCCAGCATTGCATCCACTTACTAGTGCCGGACTCCTCTCCGTCTTATTGCCTGTCGACCTCTCTTAATCAACTCTTGTTCTCTTATAACCCCAACGGTATTAGGGTATCCGAAGCCTAGGGAGTCTCTTCCTTTCCCGCCTTAATTGGCCGTCATTTCATCTTTCCTGATCCCTCCTTCTTCTAGGGACCAGCCTTCTTTTTCTTTTCATTATATTTCCTTTGCTCTTTAAGATTCCCGCACTGTTTTTGTGAATTGGCTCCCCGTGCATCTAAATTCTATTTTGTGAATATTTTGACTGTACACTATATTTTGCAGGTATTTTCAATCTAAGTTGCATTTGGTATGTTTATTCAATATAAATTGCATTTAGCGAGTATTTTCAACCTCAATTGCATTTTGTAAGGATTGACAATCTAAATTGCTTTTTGTATGATGGGCATTTTGTAAGTATTTTGATTCTCAGTTGCATTTTGTAAGTATTTTGAATCTAAATTACATTCTGTAAGTATTTTCAGTCTAAATTGCATTTTGTAAGAATTGTCAATCCAAATGAATTTTGAATCTAAATTACATTATAAGTAGGCTATAAGTATTTTCAATTTCATTTGCATTATGTAAGTATTTTTAATAACCGACAGTAGTGGCTTCGCGGGACCGACAGTAGTGGCTACGCTGGCTAACGCGCAGCATTAGGTCATGGGGCCAAGCTCTCTGCTGACTCGGTAGACGCGTGGGTTCGAGCCCCACCGTCGGCCGTCCTTGAAATGGTTTTCCGTGGTTTCCCATTTTCAACGCCAGGCAAATGCTGGGACGGTACCTTCTGACAGGCCACGGCCGCTTCCTTCCACATCCTTGCCCAGTTTCATTCACCATCATTCATTTCATCTCTCATTAACTCCTCTCCTGAGGTTGGCGTCAGGAAGGGCATCCGGCCGTAAAAATCATCGCCACAAAGACTTCCATCGCATCTCATCCCCGACCCCGTTGGAAAACGGGAATAATAAGGGGTAGTCATAGAGGCTTCGCGGGCTAAAGCGCAGCGTTAGGTCATGGGGCCAAGCTCTCTGCTGACTCGGTAGACGCGTGGGTTCGAGCCCCACCGTCGGCTGTCCTTGAAATGGTTTTCCGTGGTTTCCCATTTTCAACACCAGGCAAATGCTGGGACGGTACCTTCTGATAGGCCACGACCGCTTCCTTCCACATCCTTGCCCAGTTTCATTCATCTTCATCCATTCCATCTCTCATACTGACGCGCAGGTCGCCCACGGGCATCGAATAGAAAGACCTGCACTCGGCCTCTTAGGAGGCCAAACACAAAAAAAGTATTTTTAATCTCAATTGCATTTTGTATGTATTTTGAATTTCAATCGCATTTTGTGAGCATTCCGAATCTACATTGCATTTTGTAAGTATTTTGAACCTAAACTACATTTTGTGAGTATTTTCCTTCTAAATTCCATTTTGTAATTATTTTCAGTCTAACTTAATTTTCGTTATGGCTTTCATTGTCATTTTCGCTATCAGTGAGACCATTAGGGTCCGATAACCTAGATGTTAGGCTCCTTAAAACAACAATTATCATCATCATCATCATCATCATCATCATCATCAAATCTGTCGTGGATTTTCGTTTCTGGAATACCAATTTGCATCAGGTCTTTCTCACATTCTTGGGAACATCTCCAATTGGTTGCCTTTGGATTTGTGAAATTCCAGATTTTCTTAATCAGTCGGTCATACGGAAGATGTGTCCGCCGAACAGCAATCTATCCTTTCTGATGGACGATACTGTTGGTTCTTTCTTACTTTGTATCACTCCATTTTGTAATACGAGTATTAAAAGGCAGTAGTTCCACAGCAAAAGAATTATGATATTTGACCTGGTGAGGTCAATCGTGGAATATGGCTCAGTGGTTTGGGACCCATATCAGGTAGGGCTTATCAATGAGCTGGATACGGTACAATGGGAGGCTGCTAGGTTTGTGCTCAACGATTTTATTCCTACAAGTAGTGTAACTCGAATGATAGAAAAAACTAGGGTGGGAATCTCTGGAAGATAAAAGGACGAAATCCAGACTATACGCTATGTTTAACACTTACACTAATCGGCCAGCGTGGGGAGAACTAAGTAAACGTCCGGGAAATCTCACCTACCTGAGCAGGCCAGATCATCCGCATACCCCTCAGGGGCTCACATCTAGTGGGACGTGGGTTGGCGACCATGGGACCCTAGCTGAGACCGGCATTGTTTCCACTTACTTGTGCCGGGCTCCTCTCCATCTTCTCACCTGTCGACCTCTCTTGGTCAACTCTTGTTCTCTTCCGATGGTATTAGAGTATCCGAGGCCTAAGGAGTTTTTCACTTTCCTGCCTTAATTGGTCCTTGTCTCATCTTTCCTGATACCCTCATTCTTCGAGGGGTCAGCCTTCTTTTTCTTTTCATGTTATCTCCGGCCTTCTGCACAAGGCTCTCAAGGAGGCAGGGTGTATGTAGCCCCACCACTTCTGGTGCACCCTGGATATTCCTACACCCTCAAGGGCTCACGGCTGGTAAGTGTGGGAGCACCCCTAAATATGTACCAATTAAAACCGTACCGATTACACCAGCCTCAATCATTTCAACTAAACAAGCCAAAGCGCTTTGGATAAAAAACGAACTAAGATTTGCATACATAAGAAAGCAAAAAATCAACCAACAACTATACGCTATTCAATTACAACTAAGTAACTTCTGGCACGCATCCCAATGGGACAGTTTTACCGAGCACCTACATGACACCATCAAAATCAGAGCAACGAGGAAACACGAAACGCTAGAATATAAACTAAGAAAACTAGGAGAAACACAGAATAATCAACCTAGTGAACAACACACGAATAATAATGAATTCAATTTCCACAGCAGGGTAAACAACAGAACGAATGTAACCTTCTCTCAAAATGAAATGGATATGCTAGACAAAAGTTTGAAATACAACTGCACAGACGCACACACGAACCATAATATAAAACAGTTAATCACAGATATCGAGATAGCCAGTCACAAGCTCCCAGCAGAAGACAGGGAATTAACCAAAAATCTTGCCACCAACGAAGCCAAAAAAAATCCTCAAACGAGAGGGCGAAAACAATTACACTCAAAACAACAAACAACTAAAAGAAATAAAGTCATTGAAACAAAAAATAAAAGAACATGACTTAATCATCACAAAAGCAGATAAGGGAAATACCACAGTAATTTTGAACAAAACAGAATACATTGAAAAAAAAACGGTCGGATTCCTAAACAACAACGAAATCAAGGAATTCGCAAAAGACCCTACCAATAAATTCCAAAAACAAATAAAAAGTGTATTAAAAGAAACAGAATACATATTGACCAAAGCTGAAAAATCAAAACTAATAAACATGAACCCGAAAATACCGTCATTGAGGGGACAACCAAAAATACACAAAAATGAGTGCCCAATGAGACCAATAGTCAATTGTAGGAATGCACCTAATTACAAAATCAGCAAAGAGTTACTAAAAATCTTAAAACGCCGCCTTTCCAATGACAAAAACAACTCTGTAAAGAACACAACGGAATTAGTAACAGCACTGAACACCCTACAAATGAAACCTACCATGAGGCTTGTATCTTTCGATGTAACTAACATGTACACCAATATTCCTATTAATGATGCAATCAACACTATCGAAAATAACTTAAAATCCAACAATTCGGAAAAAGAAATTGAAGAGATCGTGCGATTACTGAGAGCCGTCCTCGGCCAAAACGCGTTTCAATTCGACAATAAAATGTACACACAAACAGAAGGATTAGCGATGGGATCACCACTAAGCGGATTAATCGCTGACATCTTCATTAATGCACAAGAAAATGAGTTTTTAGAAAAGACCTCAACAAAGGGAATAGTAGTATGGAAAAGATACGTAGATGATGTAATTTGCATCTAGGATACTGAATTAACAAGCGAAGAAACAATTCTCCAATCCATTAATAGCCTACACCACTCAATCAAATTCACCAAGGAATCCGAAACAGATCGAAAAATAAATTATCTCGACATAACTATTGAACGTAAGGACAACGAGCTTTCATACTCCATATTCCGAAAAGCCACACAAACCTCGCATACAATCGACAATCAGTCTAATCACCCCAGTAAGCATAAATTAGCGGGGTTCAATTCAATGGTGCACAGAGCTTTAAACATACACATGTCAACAGACAATTATAATAAGGAAATAAGAACCATAGATACACGTTATAATGAACATAGGAATGCGATAAGATACGGAACACATTCAGCCGTATGCGAACATATGTGTGACACGGGGCACAGCTTCACTAAAATCGAGACTGATCTAAATATAATTCATCACGAATCGAAAGGCAGAGCTCTCGACATAAAAGAAGCAATCGAGATTCACCTAGCCAAACAAAACAATCCCAACAATCTAAATGAACACACTTTTATGGAGAGTTCACCCCTTTTATCTCTACTAAAAAACACACCCTGCCGAAAACAAGACACAACTTAGCGATACAGCCAAGCTAGATAAAAAAAGGGGGGGGGGAAATAGCGGTGTTTATAGGTAAATGTTATTTGGATCAGGTGTACTATGTACAATTTTCTGCAATAAACCTAGGCCGATATGCGCGGCAGTATTAAAGGTGCCGGGACGTCTTCAATAGACCGTGTACCGCTTAGTATAAATGCCTTTTTAGCCCATGCGTGGCGAAGATAGTTCCACGGTCTTTAGTAGTTGCAGACTCCTGCATTCAATAGCATACACTTTTATCTAGATTTGGCAAAGTCACACAAATATACATGGCACTGACCTCTGGAAGAACATAGCAACTAAAGGGGGAGGAAGGGGAAAACCAGTTCCACCCAGCGAACACTCGGGGTTAGTCGACTACAACTGGTGTCTATGGAAACACGCAACTGCTTCAAGTTCCAGTTAAAGAGACAACTCGATAAGTATAAGCTTGCATTATTTCAGTATAACCATAGTTGATTTTGTAAAACCATATAATCACCCCTAACAGACAAATTCCGGATTTTCATCACTACTTTAGAAGTTTACCTAACAAAAGATATACCACATTTAACATACACCGACTGTTGCATTACCAACACTGCAACTAAATAATTGTATATATTCTATATATTTTTTCACCTGTATTCTCAAACATAGATGTTATAGCCTAAGTGTAATGGATCTGATGATGATCACTTGACGATCGAAACTGGTCATCCTAGTGTAATTATTAATCTTATGTAATTTATTTCAGGATCAGGGCATAACCCAGCTCTATTTGGGTACATTCGTGTTGACCGACTGAAAAGCACCAAACTTTTGTAGATTATTAAACATTTGCAATAACAAAACTATTTTTAAAATATGGTTAGGTTGTCGAAAACATCCCAATGTACCATGTAATGCTAATATTGCTAGAACAAAAATTAAATATTAGTCTGTTTTGAAAACTGTACCTGTTTTGTGTATTCCAGGCCAACACTAATCTCTTGTCCGCAATCTGGACAGGGTATATTTAGTTGTTCGCAATCTGGACGGTTTTTGACTTGTTCGCAATCAAGACACAACCGATTTGAAATGAGTCACTTCAAATTCACACCACTCGACACAACATAATTCGGTAGAGGGGAGGAGGGACGGAACCTACCTGACCGCTCTCAATGGGCGCAGTTCCACAGCCACATTTCGAAGGTTGATGCTAATGACCAGGGTCATGTGTGAAGCTTGGGCGCAATTCCATACAACCCTACCGTATAGTCTGGAGCTTAGGCCTATCGCTTATTGTATCACAGCTACACCTTGTCATTAGTTGTTTGTGGGTGGGATTGTGATTTCTCAGTCTTGCAACCTTGAAGATATTAGAATAAAGAGTTCTATTTTTGAATGCTTTCTTTCTCTTATTCCGTATAGGCCAACTACGGACCTCGACATTCAACTATTGTGTTTGGAGTGGGTCTTGATGTTTAATTTATATTAATCTATAATTATAAGATCCGCCTTGTCAAACACTAGAAGGTAGTTTACTAATTAAAATATACGTACATGTTTCGTTATTACATTGATAACTTATTCAGCGTGAGAAAAACTTGATCAATAAAGAACCAAAGAAAAAATGGATATCCTTACAGAAATCCATTCATTTAAAATAATTGAATGGACACAAAAAGGAACATTAAACCATTATAAATAAATTATTTTCTACAGAAATCATCCTCGAGATATCCTTTACAGAATGGTGAAAACCGCATCAAAATCCATCCAGTGGTTCTCGAGTTTACCCGTAACATCCAAGAATCGGGGACTTTATTTTATACTAAGTGGAGATAAGACAGGTTATCAGACAAATTCCACACACACCCAGTACACGGGGCTACATGACGACGATGTCACAAAGTCCGTAAATGAATCAACAACAACAACAGCAGCAATAGTTGTGTTAACATTACTGCAGCTACAATCTCAGACAGCTGCTTTAAGCCCTATTTGTCAGTTCTTTGTCAACAAAGACTAACTCTCGTAATTCATGAAGAGAGTCCCTGACTAATCCCAATGAACAACATTAGCCTGCTAGCGACCTTGTTATGTTCTCCATAAGAGATAACAGAGTAATGCTCTTAATACCGCAATTAAAACACAGTACACTCTGTGCAGACATGTCTAGACCTATCTCGTGGTGTCAGCCACGCCAGCATCACGGTCCTTATCCCTTAATGAGATAGGATGGTTTGAATAACAAGTAGTTATGTGAAGATAATGATGATAATAATTATCGTTTCAAGGGGCCTAGCATCTAGGTTATCGGCCCCTAATGGTTTGGGTAATTATGAAAATGATGATGATGATGATAATTGTTGTTGTAAGGGGCGTGATAGTGAAAGATGGAAAAGGAAGATTGTAGTTTTACGTGACCGTTAATCTCGAGTTCATGAGCCACGGGACCTCCTGTTTTCGTGGAATCCGAACCACAGGACTTTGAAAATCTCACATGCATTGCCCGGGAATCGAACCCTGTCCGCCGTGGTGAGAGGCCAACGGCATGACCGCTGCGCCACCACGTCCTTAGTGAAAGATGAGACGAGAATGGAAACTATTTACAAATGTTAACTACAGACTTACAAACTAGAAGAAGAAATGGTAAACAAGTAAACTATAAGACAAATAAAGGACAGGAAGGAAAGAAATGCCCTCAACCCTCGACGAATGAGGATTGAGGGACTTGGAAGGAAGGAGAGCCATGAAAAGCAGATAGGAAAGGGAAAGAGGAGAGGGCCCGCCCCAAAGTTAGTGGAAAAAGGGAAAAAGAAAACGGACCCAGCTCAGGAATCCCCCGGGATCGCCAACTCCCAAACTCACCAGCAGTGAGCCCCTGAGGGTGTAGCACTATCCAGGGTGCACCAGAAGTGGTGGGGCTACACACACCCTGCCTCCTTGAGGGCCTTGAGTTGAAGGCAGGAGATAACATGAAAAGAAAAAGAAGGCTGATCCCTTGCCGAAGGAGGGTATCAGGAAAGATGAGACAAGGACCAATTAAGGCGGGAAAGGAAGAGACTCCCTAGGCCTCGGATACCCTAATGTCGTCGGGTTCGGAAGAGGCAAGAGTTCACCAAGAGAGGTCGACAGGAAAGAAGACGGAGAGCAACCCAGCACAAGTATGTGGAAGCAATGCCGGACTCAGCTGGGGTCTCGTGGTCGCCAACACACGTCCCACTAGATGTGAGCCCCTGGGGGGGAATGGAAATGAACTGGAAACTGTAACTAAAACTAACTACCTATTTTTAGCCTAATTTCAATTTTGAAAAAAAAAAAAAAAAAAGGCTTATGAGATCACCTTTTGTCCGTGTGTGTGTGCATGTGTGTGTGTGTATGTGTGGGGAGTGTGTCCCCCCCCCCTAATAAAATCTAAACGGCTGGAGGGATTTCAATGAAACCCGATAAGTTCATAGCACTATTCCGGACGACCCCGACCGTGCCCTTCAAATTTTGTTACGTCACACCAATCCAACATGGCGGCTGTGCGAAATATTTCACCAGCATTCAATATCTCCGAAACTATTCCCGATATCACCCTAGATTTTTACGGTGATAAAGGGAACTACTAGAAGTTCACCTATGTGACTTTTGAAAAATTGGTAACTACAAAACCAACATGGCGGCCGCGCGAATTTGCGACTTTTAAATAGACGTTTCTCGCGATTTAACCAACCAAACTCAATAAAACATGGTACAGGATATGTTTATAAACATTGTAATGCACCGACATCTAACTTGGTTCAATTGTTACATAACCACAGGATGGCGGATGTGCGAAATATTTCACCGGCATTCTATATCTCTGAAACTATTAGCGGTATCACCCTGAAATTTTATACGGACATAAAGGGCACTACTGGAAGTTCATCAATAAGACTTTAAAAAACCGGTTAACTACAAAACGAACATGGCGGCCAAGCGAATGTGAAAATTTTAAATAGCCCTTTCTCGCGATTTAATGTTCCAGCCGCAATGAAATCTGGCACAGGAAATGTTTATACACATTGTGATACACTGGTATCTAATTTAGTTCAATTGTTTACATAACCTCAAGATGGCGGCATTGCGAATTTTAAAATTAAGTTTTTATTTCTTGTGTCGTAATCATGCGATCGATGTGATAGTTTGAATAATGAACCTACGCAATAATTTTCCTTTGATGGTACATGACTCTATGGCCTATACATTTAACAATCCAACATGGCGACCATCCGAAATATTTAGACGGCTCTGAATATCTACGAATCTATTATAGCAATCAAACCGAATTTTTTAATGTTCATAGGGGCTATGCACTTAAGTTCACCTATAGGACTTTAAATAACCTGGTGATCACAAATCCAACATGGCGGCGACGCGAAGTATACATATTCACATGGACGTTTCTCGCAATTTAACCATCCGAGTGCAGTGAAACTTGGTAGAGTAAATCCTTATACGAATGTTAATCCACTAGCATCTAATTTATTTCAATTGTTTCCATAACCACAAGATGGCAGCTGTGCGAAATTTTAAAATCTCCTTGTTACTTCTTGCATCCTAATCATGCGATTGAAGTTTGAATGCTACACGTACACAATAATCTTCATGTAACAGTACATAACTCTAGGACCTACATATATACAATTCAACATGGCGACCATCTGAAATATTTAGACGGTTCTCAATATCTACGAATCTATTACAGCAATCAAACTGAAATTTTGTATGTTGATAGAGGCAATTAACATAAGTAGGATAAATGAAAATAGGCTGTATAGTTCTTCACGGAACAACTTGTTAAATTTATTTATTTAATAGCAATCCACCCTGGCTTCGCCCGGTGTCTAACAGTTAACCCAGCGTAAGCATAAAAGGCGCACGGACGGCTCGTCCCAGACGCAATTCAGAACTGCTGAGATGAACAGCGAACCTCCAAACACATACAGTACACTCTTCTCTGAAGTCGTAACTCGAAACGACTCGACAGTTTGATGCTGGCCGAAGCTGGGGTGATAGGCTCGCTCACTAGCTCGTAAACTCGCTCCGAAGCTAGTAATTTATATTAATTTTCCACTGACATAAATGGAGATTGTTGTAAGAAAACATAACGTAAAACTCTTATAGTGGGCGATATATTAAAGATAGAGATATGCTGTTGTGGACAATTTTGTAGAACTTTTCATGCTGAACAATTCTTACACTCATTGTATATGGATATTTATAACGGTTCACCCAGCGTAAGATTAAAAGGCGCACGGACGGCTGGCTTTTCTTTGGCTCGATTCACTGTAATCGTTACTGCTCGGCTTCCTTTGGTCATCAATTAATGTTTTTCTACAGAAACGTTCGTCGAGAAATCCTTTACAGAATGGCGACAACCGCATCTTAATCCATCCAGTGGTTCTCGAGATTACCCGTTACATCCAAGAATCAGAGACTTTTTATACTATGTTGAGATTTATTAGTTTAGATACAACGATGAAAGGGTTATTTTACACTAATAGTTTAACAAATCTTAAATAATATTTACAACAAGTAGCAAATGGCAGTGATGACAGCAAGGGACAAATCTCGGGAAAGCTGCAGATAGGGATTGAGATAGTGGATGATAAGGGATTGATTGATTTTATTTCCACGGCTATACTTAGAGCTTAAGAGCTCCTTTACAGTAGTGCCCTACATACAATAATATCAGGGCTTATAAAAATAAAACATTTTTCTTACATTCACAATATAAATAATAATAGTCTAACAATTATAGTGACAAAAAGACAGTAATAATACATTAATATATACATATTTATATTTTATTTTTTAGGGGAAGAAATGCATCTACGCACAGAGTGTCGGGCTCCTGCTCCTGAGTAGCAGACTACCGACTAAAACTCCCCCGTTACTTCTGAACACTTGCCTGGAACCGTTTACCACATTACTTCAGGCTAGAGTCAATTTATATTTGCCCGTAGGGCACTCTTCCGTAATGAATCATCTTCAGTGGCGATCCAGATCCGTCTTCTTTGTTCGGAGGATATCTTCAACAAAACTTGCTACAAGTTCCAATGTTCTTCATTTTGTTGCATTATCTAATTCGTTGATACAGTAGATGCAATCTGATGAATCCACCTTCCCCATCTTCTTAAGATAGGAACAGAAGTACCCATGGCCAGTCAAGAACTGAATGAGATAGTAACCAACCTCACCATGTTTCCTCTCTGTCCAAACCTGCACCTGGGGCATCATTCTCCTAGTCCACTGGCTTCGGTGTCCTTGCTCCCATTTGATCTGCCAATTGTGAAAGGTTTGTGCTCTTGCTGTTCGTCTTGCATTTTGCAAACCTACTTCCGATTTCCTTCAGTAAATGTACTTGCGTTCTTTCGCTAGAAAAAAAATGGAATTATCCCAGCAATAACAATAACTGCTTCTTCAGAGACCGTGCGATAAGCAGATGCCACGCGTAAAGCACCCCGCCTCTGTACTTGTGCTAGTGACTTCCTATAAATTTCCTTATCCAGGGCATCCGCCCATATTTCCGCTCCATACAGCAGAACTGAATGGATGGCTGTCATCAGTAATCTCCTCTTACTAGATTTTGGCCCACCAACATTGGCCATTAGCCAATAATAATAATAATAATAATAATATATATATATTTTTTTTACGAGGGACTGAGGAAAATCTTCAAAAGACACATGTGAAGGGTCCGCACTCCACAGTAGTGTAGGATTCTTACCCACTAAAAACCACCTCCCTTTTCCCACGATGTGTTCATCACCCCGGAACCGCTCTCGCATTACTTCAGGGTGACGTCGTGCTTACTTAGTCATTCAGACTTCTTCTTTCTTCATTTTTTCTTAAGGATGTTCGAACGCATCCATTTCCCTCTTCTTCTGGCGCAGGACATATTCTATGTAAATAGCTATCTGATTCCATGTTTGATCATTTCGGAGCATCATCTGTAGGATGTTGTCCGGTTTGATTGCCCCTTCTCTTCTATGTGTTGTCCAGCGTTCACACACAAAGAATGTGTGGAGTGCATCATCCTCTTCATTACAATAATGACACAAAGGACTATTAGCCACGCCTATGTGATGCAGGAATCTCCGAAAATATCCATGGCCTGTTAGGAACTGTGTCAAATAATAATTGACCTCTCCGTGGTTTCGATCAACCCAGTCAGCCAGACGCGGAATAAGTTTCTTTGTCCATCGACCTCGTGTCTCATCATCCCACTTCTGTTGCCATCGTTCCATACAATGGTTGTGTGCAGACGTCTTTGCCTGGTGTATGTCCAGTTCTTCTTTGGTGCGCCAAACTTCCTGACGCTCTAAGGCAAGTAAATCAATTGGTGCTACTCCCGCTACCACTAGAACAGCAGGCTCTGAAACAGTGCGATATGCACAAGAGATCCTCAGTGCTCCTCTTCGTTGTACTGCTGCTATCCTTTTACGATATTTCTCGAACCGTAAGGACTCAGCCCAGATCTCAGCTCCATAGAGTAATATGGACTGGACTGTTGTCATCAGGAGACGTCGTTTGCTAGGCTTCGGACCTTTAATATTACCCATTAATCGGCTCAAAGCGGTCAAGATATTTACTGCTTTATCCGTCACTCTTTGAATATGGGCCCAGAATGTGAGCTTCGTATCTAGCGTCACATCCAAGTACTTCGTACTCCTTGATGAACTAATCATCGTCCCTCCCACTTGCATTGGTACAATAATAATAATAATTTAATTTAATTTAATTTAATTTATTTATTAAACACTATTTATGTTACATTATTGTGATATGTCTCACGAATCTGATGACAGTACAGATTATCTGTGAGACATATTAATTATTATTTACAACATATATATAGATTATATTTCAATACAAGAGTGCATGCATTTTTTTTTGTTATGATAATGATAAAGTATTAATGTAAATAATTAAAGACACAGAAAGTTACACTATGGTAGTTATATTAATAAATTTATGCTATGAGTTAATGTGTGGTTAAGTAATATTTTTAATGCGACTTATAGCTAGTTGTTTGCTGTTAATGTTCGTCAATCCAGGTGGTAGTTCATTAAGTATTGATGGTATACTATAATCTAGTCTCTTGAAACCATAGCTATTTATACATAAGGGTTTTACATATTTAGTACTTGTTATGGCTCTTGTTTGTATGTTGTGTGAGACCTTATGCCTGAATCTTGGATCATGGTAGTAGAGATTCAGTACAGTAATTTGGAACAACTCTTTAATATTAAAATAAGGGATATCAGTGAAATATTTAAAGAACCTGTTTTGGCTATCTTGAAGATTATTAATTAAAGTTGTGTTTTGATTTCCCCAAGCTGCTATAGCATATCTTAATTTGCTTTCAATCAGAGCACTATAAATGGTTTTGTAAGTTTTCCTATCTACATAAAATCGGAGATTGTAGAAGGTGTAGAGGATTGCTCTTAGTTTTTTTTAAAATTATGTTTACTGTGTGTGTATTCGTTTTAAAGTGTTCATCAAGGGTAATTCCTAGGTATTTTTGTGTCGAAGTAGCCTACTATTTATGAAGGTGTTACATTTGCAACCTGCTAGGATGTTTTGGTGTATGCATGATATGCTGTGGTGCGTTAGTTTGTATTTTTCTTGTGTGAAGTGATCAACTCTGATGTGCATTATTTTAGATAATAATAATAATAATAATAATAATAATAATAATAATAATAATAATAATGGAAAAATTAAATACAAAAGAATGCTTACAGGCTATCAGCCCGAAAAACAAGCACCATATACAAGAAACAGGGGGTAGGAATTGAGGATGAAAGGGATCTTCTAATGTTTTGCTTGAATGTTGTGTAAGGAGAACATATCACTGGCGAAGCTGGAGGGGAATCTTGTGTGAAATATCACACAAAAACCTACTTGGCGTTACACACAGACAGGAACATGGCTTCGAGTCAGCGAACAGCAGCGGAGACAGCCGAATGGCTTCCGCTTTGACCGCCATTTTGATGCAGGTTATAGTTATAGGATTTCACCAAACTAGTTTTAATAAGTCGCAGTGGCGAAGCTCGAGGGGAATCTGTGAGCCTTACATCCTCAAGGAATATGCACATTTAAATTTTCCTATTTTTCATTGGCATAGGCAAATTAAATCTCTAGTTTTCGGTATTATTCTCTGTAACCACGGTATGATTGACACCAGCTTCTCAGCGCGGAACTGAGCAGCCAGTGAGTCTCCTTTGAAACAGGCTCAAGTCTCTGTGGGTAGAGAAGGCGATTGCGCATTCACCAAGCGGAAGGTCGATAGCTGAATGCGTCAGCAGAGAGCCTAGGCTCCAAGCAGTGCATGTTCGTTTGTGAGTTTTAAAAACATGGATCAGTGTAGTGATTTAATAGTGTACATTATTTAAAATTAAGACCATTTTCTTCCTTGTCCTATGAAGAGAATATTTTTGAACAACGGCCTAGAAAAAATATATCACGAAACAGTGCGCCTCATAAGACTGATTCTTACCTTTCCTGTTTCTACTGCTTCGAGTGAACGAAGTATGAGAGCATAGAAGAGAGTTAAGACATTTTTAAGGAACTTCATATCAGATTCTAGACTGATCGATTTAAGTACTCTGACTATTGAGAAGAGTTTGGTGGACTACCTTTCCTGGGATGACATCTTCAAAGAACGCATCATTGCTATATTTGCTGAGTGAAAACCACGACTGGGGTTCACCTGGAGTTTATACTTTAGAATACCCAGTTGCATGAATGTAGCTTGGCCACTGGAGAATGTGTCAATGTTTGAAAGGGAGTTGCTAAGGGTAGGTAGACGGTGGAAAATAGAGCGCTTCTGTAGTTTCAAGACTTGGGTGAGGTATGTGGTGACGTGTTGAACGGGAGGGAACGTGGGGCGGGAAGTAGCATGTGTAGCCATTTATAACTTTATGTATAATAATAATAATAATAATAATAATAATAATAATAATAATAATAATAATAATAATAATAATAATAATAATAATAATAACGAAATGAAAATCCACAGCCTGCTTCCAGTCTCCGACCGGGTCAGGAATGGAATGAATGAAGCCCCTATCTAGCGGCGAGGATATGAACAGTGCCGGCTGCAGAGGCCTGACGCACTCCTCTGGGGCAATGATTAAATGAATGACAGATGAAATGAAATGATAGTGGAGAGTGTTGCTGGAATGAAATGTTGACAGGGAAAACCGGAGTACCCGGAGAAAAACCTGTCTGCCTCCGTTTTGTCCAGCACAGATCTCACATGGAGTGACCGGGATTTGAACCACGGACCCAGTGGTGAGAGGCCGGCGTGCTGCCACCTAAGCCACGGAGGCTTCACAATAATAATAATAATAATAATAATAATAATAATAATAATAATAATAATAATAATAATAATAATAATAATAAGGTTTCCAGGAAAAGCCGCAGCTGAAGACAGGGAAGGCGTGGTCCCAAGAGAGAAAAGAACAACACCGAAAACGAATGCGGGAACACTGGGCGGTAGTTAGAGCTCGGAAGAAGAGACAGTTGAACTGACGTGGTCCCTAGTTGGCCGAATCGAAGAAAGAAGAATAAGGTGCGTTCAAAAAGTAACGAGTCGGAGGCTGGAATGCGCAAACCGGTGACTACATCGGCTAATCGTGGCGTGTGTAACGATGAGTGGTTCCGACCGGAGCGTGGAAGGTCACAGCCCGTCGCTAGAGGGCATGCGTGCACGTCACGTGACGATACAAAGCGAGCAGCAGCATGCATCAATCGCCCAACGCTGCCAGTCGCATTACAAACAGTGACATGGAGGCGTCAACCGAAGATCAAAGAGGTGTTGTTCGGTTACTTACAGCGGAAGGAGTAGGGGGAACGGACATTCATCGCCGAATGTCACAAGTGTACGGCGAACACTGCACGTCCCTTGCAAGTGTCAAGGCGTGGCACAAGCTCTTCAGGGAAGGACGGGTGTCGTTAGCCGATGATGCCCAGTCTGGGGCACCCCCCTGCATTACCGATGACAACGTCCAGCTGGTTGATGCACTCATTACCCAGGACCGCCAAGTGACAGTGAACGCTTTAGCCGCCGTGGTCGCTCCACGACAATGCACGACCTCATACGGCCAACACAGTCGCGGCACTCCTGCAGAAATTCAAATGGGAGGTTCTCGGCCAACCTGCATACAGTCCAGACCTCTCTCCCTATGATTACGCCATGTTTGGTCCCCTGAAAAGGGCTCTGCGGGGCCAACGATTCACCTCGGACGTTGAAGTCCAGCTGTACGTGCGGAACTGGTTCACATCGCAGCCCGGGGAATTTTATGAGACAGCCAATCACCGCCTCGTGTCACAGTGAGACAAGTGCCTCAACAGCCAGGGCCAATACTTCTAACATACAGGTACTGGTTTCTGTAATTATGCCTCCGGCTCGTTACGTTTTGAACGCACCTTATAATATCGTATGGCCTCGGATGCCGGGTGCAAGCTTTGTTATTTGACACCCAAAGGGCAGATTGCATGTCATATTTTGTTGTTCCTTGGAGCGCTATAAAAGTCAAGGAGGTTAGATATCTAAGCTTCTAGACACTATAGCGCTTTTTAGTAGAGAATGGAGGAACATTTTGTGTTGGCGGAAAATCCCGAGATTAATTTTGCCATTATGAACACGATCTTACTTACTTACTTACTTACTCCATGGCACTACAGCTCTTGAAGAGCCTTGGCCTCCTTGATTGCCAATTCTGCTCGGTCCACTGCCTTCCTTCTCCATCCTACGATTCCCATGCAGTAGAGGTCCTCCTCGACATCATCCAGCCACCGCTTTCTTGGTCTGCCTCTACTCCTCCGTCCTTGTGGTTTTCCTTGGCTCCCCACACAGTAAGTTACTTTCAGCTCTGCATTTGTTCTAACTCTCCATTCTTCATTCTCCTTCACAGCGCCAAAAATCTTCCGTAAAATTTTCCTCTCCCATACTCCTATCTTGTTCTCATCTACTTTGGTTAAAGTCCACGTTTCCGCACCGTACATGATTATTGGTCGAATTATTACTCGATAGACACGCAACTTCAACATTCTGGATAACAAACGCGATCTCAGGAGAGTTAAGAATGCGTAGTAGCATCTGTTCGCAGACAACATTCTTTCTTTTATCTCTGTCTGTACCTCGTTACTATCAGTGATCACAGATCCAAGGTATTTAAACTGTGGGACCCTCTCAAAGTTGTAATTGTCAATGTCTATGCATGTTTGGTTTTTGTGATCTCGACTGGCTACCAAATATTTCGTTTTTCCTTCATTTACCCCTAGGCCCAGCTTTCTGCTCTCCCTTTCCATATGGCTGAAACCCTCAGACACAAATCTTTGGCTTCTGCTTATAAAAGCTACATCATCTGCATAAGCAAGATACTGAAGTGTCCTATTGAAAATGGATCCTCCTCGATTGCATTCTATACTCCTCATAACTTTCTCTAAAGCCACATTGAAGAGCAATGTTGACAGTACATCTCATTGTCTAAGTCCTCGTTTCACTTCGAAGGATTCTGAGAGCATTCCTTGAACTTTAACTTTTGACTTGGTATTCCTCAAAGTCATTTTTACAAGACCAACAAGTTTCTTAGGTATTCCAAGCTCTAACATTGCTGCATACAACTGAGGTCTCCTAACACTGTCATACGCCTGTTTAAAATCAATGAACAGTTGATGTAGAGTGATATTGTACTCATAACATTTCTCCATGATTGATCTCAGCAAGAAAATCTGATCAGAGGTGGATCTACCACTCCTAAATCCACACTGGTATTCTCCTAGAGCACTCTCAACAAACGGTTTTAATCGCAAGGCCAATATTTTGGTAACCACTTTGTATGTCACATTTAGCAATGAAATTCCCCTGAAGTTTCCACAGTTGGTCTTATCTCCTTTCTTATGAAGTGGGCAAATTATGGCCTCATTCCATTCCTGGGGCATTTCCTCCATCTCCCAGATTCTAACCAGCAATTTATAGATGCACTGTCTCATCTCGTTTCCACTATGTTTCAAAAATTCAGAACAGATTCCATCCTCTCCTGGTGCTTTATTATTTTTTAGGCTCTTAATAGCTTCATTGACTTCCTCAAGTGATGGTTTCTCTATCAGCAACTGGGGTTCATCATATAGGGTCTCCTGGTTCTCCACAACTGCAGGGATTGGCTCATCTTCCTCCTCGTCCTCCAGATTTAATAGCGTCTCAAAATACTCTACCCATCTTTTCATAACTCCATCAGCATCTCCAACTAGATTACCATATCTGTCTGTACAGAAGGAGATGTTCGTGGTTGGAATCCTCTTTTCAATTCTCTTGGCCCGTTGTAAAAATTTCGTACCTCTTTTTTGTCATACATCTCCACCATGTCCAGCAACCTTTTCTTCTCTAGTTCCCTTTTCTTCCTTTGACATACTCTTTTTGCATCTCTCCTTTTGTCCTCGTACTCATTTTTTGCGGCTCGGGTCATCCGTTGGAGCATTTTCAATCTGGCCTGGTTTCGTTCATCAAGTGCTTGCTGACATTCTTCATCAAACCATTCAGCTCTAGCTGTTGGTGGTTGCCTCCCCAGTACTTCTTCGGCAGTGCTAGTAATTGTGCTTTTGATCTGTTTCCACCGTTCTTCTGTAGTCATGCATGTATTTACCTCCTCCTTTGCCGATTGCAATCGTTCCTCCAGTCTTTCACTATATGCTCTAGCTATCTGCTCATCCTTCAACTTCTCAACAGCAAACCTCTTCTGCCTCTGTCCAATTTCTTTTTTGTTGTTCGCTATCCTCTGTCTGAACCTTAGCAGTACCATTCGGTGGTCACAATCACAGTCTGCCCCTCTGTAACTTCTAACATCCATTACTCCAGATCCATAACGTCTCTCCACCAAGACATGGTCAATCTGATTCGATGTATTACCATCTGGGGATGTCCAAGTTTCCAAGTGTATCCGTTTATGAGGAAAAAAGGTGCTGCTTACCGTCATGTTTCTACTTACTGCAAAATCTATCAGCCTAACTCCGTTGCCATTTGATCTTTCGTGTAGTCTATGTTGTCCTGTCGTAGGTCTGTAAATTTCCTCTCTTCCCACTTTGGCATTCATGTCACCCAGTATCATCTTTATATCATGTCTTGGTTGTCTGTCAAATACCTCTTCAAGTTTTTCGTAGAACAGATCTTTCTCTTCCTCGTCACTTTCTTCAGTTGGTGCATGCACACATATTAAGGTGGTCTTGAAGAATCTTCCTCGGATCCTTATCACACACATTCTCTCATTGACTGGCTCAAAATTCATCACGGCATGCTTCATTGACTTCTTAACCATAAATGCAGTTCCAAATGCCTTATTTATATTGCCGCTATTAAAGAAGGTATAATCCCTGAAATCCATTATCCCTGTACCCTTCCATCTCTCCTCTTGGAGAGCAGCTATCTCAACTTTGTATTTTGCCATCTCTTGCTGGAGGTTCCTTATAGCTCCGACTCTATTGAGGCTCAGCACATTCCATGTGGCGATCCGTAAATCATTTGTCCTTTTTCTTTGCCTGGGTCTATCCAATAAATCTGTCCGGCTTTTGTCATCGTGTGGTTTCGTAACAGGTGCTTTTTTCTAGAGTAGGTTGTTAGCCTCACGTCCAACCCCCAACCTGGAGGACCAGGGACTCTTCTGTCAGGGTTACCATACCTTAGTCGAGATGATCCAGTTTTAAGGCGCTGGAAATTCGCCCTCACCCATCCCTTAGAGGTAGGATTTTCTGGTTGTGTAAGTAGGCAAGCCTACCAACTTGAGCATTTCTCGGTACTTACGGGTGGCACCTTCTCGACATCAGTACCCCCACCAAGACTCAGTAACCAGCCATTGACCCTCCCCATTTTTCCGGGCTTGGGACCGGCATTGACTTGAGCTGGATTGTTCCCCCAGTGGCTGGGTTATGAACACGATCTACTGAATTCAAATGGGTTCTTTAACATGCCAACAACGTATGAAATGCATGTCGTGATTTTTGTCGCCTTTCAAAAAAACACTTACCATGGCCAGGAGCTAACCTGCAAGCTTGGAGTTGGTAGCCCAACACGATAACCACTCACCCACCGTGGCAAGCACTTTATGTAGTAAACACAGATTAGTAAATTGTACACGGCTTCTCAGGTCGAGTAGGCCTACATTGAGCTGGTTAGTATGCCAGATTTGGCAAAGTGTTTTAGTGAAGGATTGCGAGCTTTGACTATTGATATGAAGAAATTACATACTAGGAAGAGGAAATAAAATATAGAGAGAAGAAGAATAAAGTAAATAAAAGACACGAAGAAAGGGCATGCCCTCAACCCTGGAAGAATGAGAATTAAGGGACTTACGCAGAACTGGAAGGAGTTTGAACGCAACGTCGGATTTCTTTTTTAAATTCCCGTGTTTCTCTTTCTTGGCATTAATAACATATGTATCTTTTATAATTTCATTGTCATAAACATCCTCCCTATATTATTCTGCCAAGGTCCCATTCCGATTTTGTACCGAAAATAAGGTCATCTTAACACCAACCTACACATATGGGGTACCTACAGGTTCCGCATATCCCCACGTGTGCCCGAAACGCACTCACTTCCTCTTTAAATGCCTCACAATTAAATAAATACCTTAAAAATGTACATTTACAATGGGAGCACCGTAACCTGCCGAGCCTGCCGCTAGAGCACAGGGCTGCGCGGCGTCGGCAGCCATTTGGCGGGAGCGCGGCGTACTGCTAGCTGAGGAGTCTCTCAGCAGATGGCTCCGGTGTGGTCTCGCCAAGACTTTCTCTAGGGTTCAATCCTTTGCAAATGTAAAAATTGCTGTAGAAGAAACTCCCGAGCAAACAATAAGCGATGAATTCGTTGTAACATCGAATATTGTCTACAAAGAGGTGCTGTGACAAGTAAAAAACACATTTCTACATAATTCTTTGTGTTCTTCTCATGTACGTATGCCGTTTAACAACAATAAATACATTTCTTCAATATTAAAAACTTCGTTCTCCCACATTCTTCCCTACAACCCCATAAACCTACTTTCACGTTACGAAAGCTCGCACGGGCCCACTAGTATTTTATATTCGGGAATGTGATGGCGCAGTGGCTTAGCTGCTTGTATTTCGCCCAGATGGCCGGGGTTCGAATCCTAGTGACAGCGGGGTGGAATTTTCACCAGAAAAATCACGTGGAGTCAGAAAGGGCATCCGGCCTGAAATCCCTGGCCAATACCAAAATAAGCCTGATTGGATCCGGCGACCCCAATTAATAGGGAAAAGCCGAAGAAAGTTAGTAAGTTAGTTAGTTAGTTATATTTGCTATTCATATGGATGAAAATTCGCGTGAAACTTGGAAACCAACCAATTTTTCTCCCATTGCAAGATGCGCGATGTAGAGTTCAGCTGTTCCCCCCCGTATTCCCCCACTTTAACGATGCTTTAGGGAGTTGGTTGGTTGGTTCCTCAGTTTAGGGGCTGTGACAACACGGTCATGTAATCCCGTGAACTTTGGGTGTGTGTAGAATCTGTCTGATAACCGGTGTTAATTGTGATGGCTGTATTAGTGTGTTTATCTGTTTTTTAATTCAAGTAAGGGCAGCAACTTTGAATTTTTCAAATAGTTCCTAATTTTGCCGCCAAACGCCACCGTCAACGACTACTAGGCCTAGTTCAGAACTTAGCTACTAGACGCCACCACAGTCGGCTCTTGACAACGAACGTAGGAACCTAAGAGCGTTGTTTACATTCTTAACCTATACAATTTAGCTTCACACAGGTGTAATTAGTGGAAGGTTCTTTAACATGCCATAAATCTATGATATGGGACCGCCGGCTTTACTTCCCCTCCGAAGGAAGGCATACTGAGGGCCTTTTAACGCTCTTAAAAAATCCCACGGCTTCGGCCGGGTTTGAACCCGCTATCTTGGGCATAGAAGTTCAGTACGCTACCAACTACGCCACCGAAGCCGTTTTAGGGATTTGAGTGGTCATATTTGGCCATTTAACGTAATTGCTTGTTAGTGGTAAGTTAACGAACGTTTCTCTTCGATGAAATGCTCGTGCAAAGTTAAATAACCATTGATGATGAATTAATAGATAATAATAGTAATAATACTAATATCGTATGGCCTCGGGTGCCGGGTGCAAGCTTTGTAATTTGACACCTAAGGGGTAGCTGGCATGTCGAATTTCGCTGTTCCTTGAAGAACTATGAAAGTCAAGGAGGTTAGATATCTAAGCTCCTTGAACACTACTGGCTGCGTGGCTCAGCGGTAACGTTCTCGCTTGCTGGGCCCTAGGTTGCAGGTTCGTATCCTGGCGCAGTCAGCTGGCATTTGAGGGTGTACAAATGCGAGGGAGCCGTGTCAGTAGATTCACTGGCACGTTAAAGATCTCCTTCGGGGCAGAATTCCGGCACCCTGGCGTCTCTAAAAGCCACAGTAGTTAAAAGGGACGTAAAACCAATAACATTATTATTATCATCCTTGAACACTATAGCGCTTTCTAGTAGAAATGAGGAACTTCGTGTTGGCTGAAACTCCCGAGATTAATTTCGCCATTATGAACACAGCCTACAAAATTCAAATGGGTTCTTTGACATGCCAACATCGTATGACATGGTGTTGTAACTTTTGCCGCCTTTCAAAAATCACTTACCACGGCCAGGAGCAAACCTGCAAGCTTGGGGTTGGTAGACCGACACGATAACCACTCACCCACCGTTGGTGAAATCAATCAACAACTACACCATCAAAAGTCACATTTAAACTGCTCGAATAACACTGTAATATTCTACATAGGGGAGCTGGAGTCCCAGATATCAAAGATTCAAATCTTAGCACTGACAGTGGCCATCCTGAGTTTTGTTTTCTCCCGGGGTTTTCCCCACACTCAATCCAAGCAAATGCCACGATGGTACTTGAGTCTGTCCGCCTTGTGGCATAGTGACTGACATCCCTGAAGTACACTAATTTTTAAATAATTTTTAATTATGGACTGAAGGCTCGAACCACGTGAGGAAGAACTCTGAAAAAATTAGCGCGGCCGCCATGTTGGATGGTGAAACGTATTAAAATTTGAGAGGCAAGGTCAGAATCGGACAAAATAATAATATGTCCTCCGACATTCTACAAGTGAATATCCATGGTTTCCTCACTTCTACATCAGGAAAATGCTGGGATGGTAGCCTACTTAAATTAAGCCCATGGTCGCTTCCAACCCAAATCCTACATCGAATTATAAATACACATCCTGGTACAGCCATGACAATGATACAAGTTAGCAGACAAATTTCTCTCACACTCAAATACACAGGTTTTAAGAGCTTTAACAAGTAGTTCCGTGAAGAACTATACAACCTATTTTCATATATCCTACTTAGGCCTATGTTAATTGCCTCTATCAACATACAAAATTTCAGTTTGATTGCTGTAATAGATTCGTAGATTTTGAGATCCATTTAAATATTTTGGATAGTCGCCATGCTGGATTGTTATATGCATATGCCATAGAGTCGTGTACCAAAGGAAAATTATTGCGTAGGTTCATTATTCAAACTTTCACTTCGATCGCATGATTACGACATAAGAAATAATAACTTAATTTTAAAATTTGCACAGCCTCCATCTTCAGGTTATGTAAACCATTGAACTAAATTAGATATCAATGCATTACAATGTATATAAGCATTTCCTGTACCAAGTTTCATTGCGTTTGGATCATTAAATCGCGAGAAAGGTCTATTTAAAATTTTCAAATTCGCTTGGCCGCCATATTCGTTTTGTAGTTAACCGGTTTTTGAGAGTCTTATAGATGAACTTTTAGTAGTGCCCTTTATCTCCGTACAAAGTTTCAGGGTGATACCGCTAATAGTTTCAGAGATATAGAATGCCGGTGAAATATTTCGCACAACCGCCATCTTGAGGTTATGTAAGCAATTGAACCAAGTTAGATGTTGGTGCATTACAATGTGCATAAACATATACTGTACCAAGTTTTATTGCGTTTTGTTGGTTAAATCGCAAGAAACGTCTATTTAAAAGTCGCAAGTTCACTTGGCCGCCATGTTGGTTTTGTAGTTACCAGGTTTTCAAAAGTCACATAGGTGAACTTCTAGTAGTTCCCTTTATCACCGTAAAATATTCCAGGGTAATATCGGTAATTGTTTCGGAGATATTGAATGCTGGTGAAATATTTCGCACAGCCGCCAAGTTGGATTGGTGAGACATAACAAAATTTGAAGGACACGGTCTTATTAGGGGGGACACACACCATTACACACACACGCCCACACAGACAGACACACGGACAAAAGGTGATCTCATAAGCCTATTTTTTTCATAAATGAAAATAGGCTAAAAATCCCTCAGTATGCCTTCCTTCGGAGGGGAAGTAAAGCCGGCGGTCCCGTGTCATAGATTCATGGCATGTAAAAGAACTTTCCACTAATTACACTTATGTGAAGCTAAATTATTGTTCACATTTGACTAACGCTCTTAGGATCCAACGTTCGTCGCCAGGTGCCGACTGCGGTGGCATCTAGTAACCAAGTTGAGAACCAGTTGTTGACGGTGGCGTTTGGTAGCAAAAGTAGAAACTACTTAAAAATTGCCAGACCCAAAGTACATGGGGCTACATGACCACGTTGTCGCAGCCCCTAAACTGAGGAACCAACCAACGAAATACACGGGGAGACATGAGCACGATGGCGTGATCTCCGTAAATGAATCAACTATAAGAAGCTACCTTCATTTCACGTCCCGGAACACTTGCTCCAATTTTAGACCATGATATTTTCAGTTAAGGGGCAGATGACCAACAATAACTAACTATATTTTCAGTTACATACTATTACAGTCCCTACCATAACACAGGTTATCAAACAAATTTAGCAAACGCCCAAGTACACGAAGCTGATATCCCCCAGGGGCTCACATCTTGTGGGATGTGGGTTGGCGACCACGGGACCCCAGCTGAGTCCGGCATTGCTTCGACTTATATGTGCCGGGCTCCTCTCTGTCTTCTTTCCTGTCGACCTCCCTTGGTCAACTCTTGTTCTTTTCCGACCCCGACGGTATTAGGGTAACCGAGGCCTAGGGAGTCTTTCACTTTCCCGCCTTAATTGGCCCTTGTCTCATCTTTCCTGATCCCTCCTTCTTTGAGGGGTCAGACATCTTGTATTCTTTTCATTATATTTCCTTTTCTCTTTAAGATTCCCGCACTGTTTTTGTTATTTGACTCCCCGTGTAACTAAATTCCCTTTAGCGTTCCTTTTTTTTCATCTACACTACATTTTGTAGGTATTTTTAAACTACGTTGCATTTTGTAAGTTTTTTCGATCTAAATTGCATTTCGCGATTGTTTTCAACCTCATACGCATTTTGTAAAGATTGGCAATCTAAATTGCTTTTTAGTGAGTCTTTCAATGTAGGCTCAGGACATTTTAGTGAGATTTTTGAATTTTAGTGCATTTTGTATTTTCAACCTAAATCTAAATTGCATTTTGTGTGGTGGGCATTTTGCAAGTATTTTTATTCTCAATTGCATTTTGTGGGTATTTTCAATCTAAATTGCATTTTGTAAGTATTGTCAATCCAAATGAGTAGTTTGAATCTACCGTGCATTTTGTAAGCTTTTTCAATTTCAATTGCATTTTGTAAGTATTTTGAATTTCAATTGCACTTTGTGAATATTTTGGATTGGAAATGGGATATTTCAATCTGAATTGCATTGTGTATTTTCAATTTCTATTACATTTTGTAAGTATTTTGAACCTCAATTGCATTTTGTACGTATTTTCGATCTCATTTGCAGTTTGTAAGTATTTTGAATTTCGATTGCATTTTGTAAGTATTTCGACTCTATATTGCATTTTGTACGTAATTTGAATTTAGCCTACATTTAGTACGTATTTTTCAATCTATTCCTTTTGTGAATCTTTTCGTTCTAAATTCCCTTTTGTAAGAACATTTTGTGAGTTGTTTCAATCTGAGTTGCTTTTTGTAAGTATTTTCCGTCTCATAATTTTCGCTCTGGTTTTCATTTCACTGTCATTTTCGCTATCACCCAAATCATTAGGGGCCGATAACCTAGATGTTAGGCCCCTTAAAACTTCAATTATCATCATCATCATCACGAAGCTGATAACCAACATGTCCGCTGCCCCAGAAATGAATTGACAACAGCATAACTGTACATCAGACAGTGCACGTAGCACATTACAGACCTAGTTGTTAACAGTAGAAGCCGATAAGAGTTTAACGATGGCGCGTGCTGCAAGATTTCCAGGTAATCATCATTAATGTCTCCTTTAGACGCGGGAGACGTTTGACATTTCGTGTATTGCGCTGCTACAAGCGTCCTTCTTCACCTTTCAAAGGAATTTGATAACATACATTTTTAGCCTATTTTCATCAGAGGAAAGGCTTGTCTCTTTGGGTGAGTGGTTATCGTTTCGGACTACCAATCCTAAGCTTGCAGGTTCGCTCCTGGCTGTGGTGACACAAATCACGACACGCATGTCTTACGTTGTTGGCATGTTAAAGAACCCATTTGAATTCAGTAGGCCATGTTCATAATAGCAAATTGGGACGCAGCCTTTTTCTAATATACCCTAGCTTTGCTGCTATACTTGTCTCTACCATTTAGTGATTCATTTCACGGAAGGCTGTATTGATGTCACGTTGAGGAACATAAAACGCCACATTTCCTGATGACTGGATGAGAGCGAGCCGTCTGCACCAGCTACTGGACGAGCAAACATGCTTATCAATATTGGACGCGCCCACGCGTCGGGCCCTGTTGAATGAAAGTGTTTTGTTACGTGGAGAATTTCTTGCGTAAGAAGACAAAGCTTTGATGGTTGCACCATGTAATAATGAGGTTGTCTTGGATGCGATGGCTAGGCTAGGTGTTGAACATATTATTGTAAGTCTGTCAACGTCCCTTTTACAGTACGTGGTGTGGTTATAAGAAGTGCCGAAATTTTACCCGAAAAGGATCTTGAATGTAGGAAGTCAATCTATAGCCAACCTGAACAGAATACCGGACATCACATACCACTTGACCGGCGAAGTGTAGGCTAATGACTTTAAAATATTTAGGATACGACAGTCATTACCACTTGATAGAATGAGGAGTATTAGGATGCGTCTTAAATGTGCGCATACAGAATGTTAAGTAACTCATACGAGCATATGCACAACATACGATAGGGGTATTATGATTTACCGTTTGCCCACCTTGTGGTGTAGCGGCTAACGTTCGTGGCTGTCAGCCCGGAGGTTCGGGTTCGATTCCGGGCATTGTCAAGAAATTTGTACTCTGTTGTGAGGGATGGAACGGGCTATACTCAGTCTCATGAGGCAAAACTGGAAGTAGTTTCCCCACATCTACTCCAGAAAAGTGTTCGGATGGTTCCTAACTTAATGCCAGGACCGCCTCCTTCCCAATCCTGTCCCCAATTTACAAATACATTAGTATTGCCATGACAATAACACAGGTTATCACATAAATTGCACACACACCCAAAATACACGGGGCTATATGGCCGCGATGTCGTTATATAAGCAACAACAAATGATTTATCGTTGCCGAGCTCTCGGAGACGTACAGAGTATTTTATTCTATTTTATTCAGGAAGACCCATATGGTCAACCTTGGCGCCCATTCAAAGTCGGGAAGTTATGTTAAAATCACTTGTGGCCTGTATTTAAATTCTGTAGGTTTGTGGTAATGAGGGTAGTTAATTGTAAATCAACTCTAGCGAAGAGGTGTGAGTGTTTCAGGGTCTATTCTTTCCAAGTGCCCCTTGAATTGGGTTAGTCGCATACGTATCGTGTCGATGCATATGGAGATAGTTCTATATATTTCTGCATTTGGTTTTGGAAGATGAACTCCATCTTTGATTCATGGCCCTAAGTTTTTTTCTTATTATTTTACATTCATTTGGTGAGTTGTTGAGCACGCTCCCATGATTTTTTTCCTTCGATAAATGCCAATATTGTGTAGGGTGGGTATTTTGTAAGTATTTTTATTCTCAATTGCATTTTGTGACTATTTTGAATCTAAATTACATTTTGTAAGTATTTTCTATCTAAATTGCATTTGTAAGTATTGTCAATTCAAATAACAGTACAGTACGTATGTAGTTAGTTGTAGTTGTAAGTAGGTAGTTAGTTTGTCTATTAGATATATGCCATTGTTCTATTAGACTGTGGTGTGTGAGTGTGTCTGGTAGCAGTTGCAGTGTTTATTAGATATAGTTCATTGTTTCAGTAGACTGTGATGTGTGATTGCATGTGAGTGTGTCTGGTGACAGACTGTTTTAGTGGTAGTATTTTTTGTTGGTGGAACTTAAGTATTTTTTCGTTAGCAGAATTTTGGTATTTAATTGTTAGTACGGTAGAAGGTTTGTATTTTTGTTAGTAGAATTGCTCTTTACTTATTCTGAAAGGGAGTAGCAGCCTTTCAGAATAAATCAATTCTTTACTAGTCTTATAGACGGTTAAGATATTGATAATATAAGCCAAATAATGGCTACACTGCGTCCTGCTGCACGGCTGAAAGCAACGGGAAACTACAGCCGTATGCTATTCCCGAGGATATGCACCTCTCTATGCATAAGTACATGTGATGATGGCCTCCTCCCTTGTAAAATTTCAATCCGGAGGTAAACTAGTCCCCCGTTCGGATCTCCGGGTGGGGACTACTCGAGAGGGGGTTAACATCACAGAAGTGACAAAGAGGAAATCTGACATTCTACGGATCGGAGCGTGGAATGTTAGAAGTCTGCTAGGAAATGGAAGGTTAGAAAACTTAGAAAGGGAAATGGATAGGTTGAGGTTGGATTTGGTTGGGATTAGTGAAATGCGCTGGCAGGAAGAACAGGAATTTTGATCAGGAGACTATAGGGTCATTAGCACTAAATCAAACAATGGCCAAGCAGGGGTTGGCCTCATATTGAGTAGGAAACTTGGACAGCGGGTGGAATATTATGAGCAATATAGTGAACGGATTATTGTAGCAAAAATAAATACTAAACCTACCTGCACCACAGTGGTACAAGTCTATATGCCTACCAGTCAAGCTGATGATGAGGATGTTGAAAAGGTCTACGAAGAAATAGACGAAATTCTGAGGTATATCAAGGGTGATGAAAATGTTATAGTAATGGGAGATTGGAATGCTGTGGTAGGAAAAGGGAGAGAAGGGAAGATAGTAGGAGATTTCGGATTAGGTGAAAGGAATGATCGAGGAAGCAGGCTGGTAGAATTCTGCACTGAGCATGAGTTGGTCATAGCTAACACCTTATTCAATAACCACAATAGAAGAATATACACATGGATGAGACCAGGAGATACAGGGCGTTACCAAATCGACTTCGTTATGGTCAATCAGAGGTTTCGAAACCAGATCTTGGATTGTAAAACATTTCCTGGTGCTGACATAAACTCTGACCACAATCTGGTTGTAATGAAATGCAGATTAAAGTTGAAGAAACTGAAGAAAAGTCAAAGGCCAAAAAGGTGGGCAATAGACAGACTGAAAGAGAAGGATGTAAACGAAGGATTCAAAAAGAGTATAAAGGAAGGACTAATGAAAAACCCTAAACAAACTTCAATTGCAGACGAATGGGCACTTTTGAAGAATGAAATAACAAAATCCGCAGAAGAAAACATTGGTAGGAAAGAGAGAATAGGTAGAAAACCGTGGATCACTCAGGATATACTCGAATTGATGGATGAAAGGCGGAAGCACAAGAATGTAAGAGATGAAAAGGGGAAAGCAGAATACAGACATCTGAGAAATGAGGTTAACAAGAAGTGCAAGGAAGCGAAAGAAGAATGGTTGAAAGAGAAATGTGCTGGTATAGAAAATTGTCTGAAGTTAGGAAAAGTAAACACAGCTTATCGAAGGATTAAGAATACTTTTGGGGAAAAGAAGACTAAGTGCTGTAATATTAAGGACACAAATGGAAAGCCTCTAACAGATAGGGAAGAAAAGGTTGAGAGATGGAAAGCTTACATAGAGAGTTTGTATAAGGGAAAGGAGATTGAGAATCATGTAATGGAAAGGGAGGAGGAAATTGATGAGGATGCGAAAGGAGATTTAATATTGAGATCAGAATTTGATAGAGCGTTGGAAGACTTAAGCAGGAACAAAGCACCAGGCATAGATGATATACCGATTGAGTTGCTACGCTGCATAGGAGATGAAGGTCTGATCAGGTTATTTCACTTGGTGTGTAGGATTTATGAGACAGGCGAGGTGCCCCCTGATTTCATGAAGAATGTAATCATCCCTATACCAAAGAAAGTGGGAGCTGACTGATGTGAAGATTACCGTACAATCAGCTTGATTACTCATGCTTCAAAGATCCTGTCTAGAATAATTTACAAGAGGATTGAGAGCCAGATAGAAACGGAGTTGGGTGAAGACCAGTTTGGTTTCAGGAGAAATGTAGGAACAAGGGAAGCTGTACTAAGTCTTAGGCTGATTTTGGAAGGTAGAATAAGGAAAGATAAGAGAACGTTCATGGATTTTGTAGACTTAGAAAAGGCTTTTGATAACGTTGATTGGACTAAATTGTTTGACATTTTGAAATCGGTTGGAATAAAGTACAAGGATAGGAGGGAGATATACAATCTATACAGAAACCAGACAGCATTCATTCGAGTTGAAGGACATGAGAGAGAAGCTGGTATTCAGAAAGGTGTAAGGCAAGGCTGCAACTTATCACCCATACTTTTCAATCTTTACATTGAACAGGCAATGAAGGAAATTAGAGAAAAATTTAAAGTGGGAGTGAAGATTCAAGGAGAAATAATATCAACTCTGAGATTTGCTGATGACATCGTCATCTTGGCCGTCAAGCCTGAGGATTTGAATGAGTTTTTGAATGGTATGGACTCCGTCTTACGGAAAGAATTCATGATGAATATTAATAAATGTAAAACAAAAATACTAGAATGCAGCCGAAATAAATCAGAAACCTCTATGGAGATCAAATTGGCAGGTGAAAAGCTGAAGGAAGTAGGATACTTCTGTTACTTAGGAAGCAGAATAACCAGTGATGGACGAAGCAAAGAGGATATAAAAAGTAGGTTGGCTCAGGCAAGAAAAGCATTTCTACGAAAAAGGAATCTGCTGACATCGAATATAGACTTAGGTATTAGGAAGTCATTTTTGAAAGCCTTTGTCTGGAGCGTGGCGCTCTATGGAAGTGAAACTTGGACTATTGGTGCAGCAGAAAAGAGGAGAATTGAAGCATTTGAAATGTGGTGTTACAGGAGAATGATGAAGATCAGATGGGTAGATAGGGTTACAATCAAAGAGGTAGTAAGACGAGTGGGAGAGGAGAGATGTTTCTGGCGACTGCTAATGAAGAGAAGAGATAGGTTAGTAGGACACATACTAAGACACCCAGGAATAGCAAGCTTAGTTATGGAAGGAAGGGTCGAGGACAAGAACTGTAGGGGTAGACCAAGGTTAGAATATGTTAAACAGATTGCCTCGGATGTAGGGTGTGGTAGCTATGTAGAGATGAAACGATAGGCTCAGGACAGGGAGGCATGGAGAGCTGCATCAAACCAGTCAAAAGACTGAAGACTCAAACAACACAATACCGGGATTTTCTGCCAACAAAATAGTTCTTCCTTTCTCTACTAGCAAGCGCTATAATGTCTCCTGTTAACCTCCTTGACTTTCATAGTGCCTCAAGGAACAACAAAATTCGACATGCAAACTGCCCTCTGGGCGTCAAATAACGAAGCTTGTACCCGGCACCCGAAGTCATACGATATTATTATTATTATTATTACTATCATGAAACAATTAGCTTATGAGATCACCTTTTGTCCGTGTGTGTCCCTAATAACATATAAACGATTAGAGTGATTTCAATGAAACTCGGTGAGGACATAGGCTACTGCTATTTTGTCCAACTCCGAACGTGCCTTTCAATTTTTTCTACGTTTAACCAACCCAACATGGGGACCACGCGAAGCAATTACCATTATCACCTTGAAATGTTGTATGGTTCACTTATGTGACGTTTAAAAACCTGTTAAGTACAAAATCAGCATGGCGGCCAAGTGAAGTTAGAAGATTTAAATAAAATTCCCTCGAAATTTAATCAACCGAGACCAGTGAAACCCAACATCCTTCATGTTTATACAGGATATAATCGACTAGAATCTAATTTAATTCAATTGTTCTCATAACCTCAAGACGGCGGTTGTGCGAAATTTTAATTTTTTCTATTTTATTTTATGTGTCCCAACTATGCGATTGAAGTAAACTTGTGTATAATGAACCTGCGCAATAATCTTCATGTAGTGGTACATAACTCTATGGTCTACATGTAGGAAAATGCAACCTGGTGATTTATAGAAATGAAGGTGATCTCAAGAGTAGCCTATATAGATATTCATCATATAGAACTGAGAATGTACATATTTAGACTAATACGTTTACTTAGTTAATAATTAGAAATAGACTCAAGTTACGATATGATGAAGATTATACATATTTAATAAAACGGGACTCCAGTGATCCAGAAAACAAGTGAATTATACAGTATTAGCATTACCCGTCGCGGCTTCGCCCGCGAATATTCTAGTTGTAAAGAGTACACTTAGCAAAATCTCAATCATGAATGCTATGACTGATTTATCCTTGGTATGAATAATCAGACTTTATCAATTCAGCTACTGGTGCAGTGGTCAGGGGTTTGTCATTCCTTTATGGGTATATCAGAGCGAAGTTAGTTTTCTGGGAATATCACAGACACTGTTAATTTAAGGGCCTTTAAATGTGGTTTTCGGAGACCCTTTATATTCCAAGTTCCGACGAGCCGCGAAACACATCCCCTTAATTCTCTACTGTATTTTAATCAGTTTCATTGTTTTAATACATAATTCAGTTCTATATTCGATGCTTGTGAGTGTCATGATCTGGAAACCGTTTCCCACAAATGGGGGCTCGTCCGGGATGGACTGAAACAACGAGTTACGACGCAATCCGCGACACGAAGTACGACGCAAAATACGACGCTATTTTCGACGAAGTGGACGGCTAATCATATTAGTTGCTGTTGCCTACGACGCTGACGACGAGACGACGTGCAGTTTTGTGAGCCCACGACGTGCGAATCTACGACGAGGATTCATAGGCTAGCAAAATTTGTTCTTCAGTTTCGGTGACAATTAGTGGTGCCGTGACGACGACGAGGGTCGGAATCTAAACGACGACAGAGGATTGTGGATGTGGTAAGAGGATAGCGACTCTTCAGAGAGAAACGACGGGAAGCGGTATTCAACGATATCACCTACAAATATCACCGGTTTGGTGAATGAGGTTAAACAGGTTTGATAGCGAGGTTTCGAGGAAGCGATATTGACGGAAATCTACTTGATAGACGTGAGTAAACAAATAAGATGACTACACTCGGTGCAATAGAGAAAATAAATAAGAACATAAGTGATGCTCCGGTCAAAGCAATCAAAGTTTTACATAACCTCATTTTCGAGCATATACCAGACGACAGGAAGAATCGAAAGCGACTGCGAGAGTTTCCTGGATTCGATTTTGACGAAAATTCCATTGAAGAGGAAGCTAAGAAGAAATGTATCGAAGAAACATTTTCCAAGGCTGATCTGTTGCGTGTTTCTGAGATTCTTAATACCGAGATCAGGACAAAGGAGGTAATGATTAACACCATTTGTTATTACTTGAGAAATTTGGATGAACTCGCAACTAATATAGACGATGACGACGAAGATGAAGAAGACGAAGAGAGCGAAGAGGAAGACCAGCACAGAAGGTATAGAGAACAACATAAGTTTTCATTGTCGTTCCGCGTCGTAGAGGGCGCTATGAAAACATTTAACGGTAAGGATGGTTACCCAGTGAAGAAATGGATCCCAGATTTTGAGGAGACGTCAATCTTTATGGGATGGAGTGAGCTGCAAAAGTTTATTTTCGCTAAGAAATCACTCGATGGTTTAGCTAAGCTTTTTATTCAAGGTGAGAAAGGACTGACGTCCTGGACTGCACTGAAGAAGGCCTTGAAAGAGGAGTTTGACGTGGCGGCACGCAGTGCAGAAATTCACAAGTTGTTAACCCAGCGACGAAAAAAGCGCGACGAATCTCTACAGGAGTACTTTCTTGTGATGAAGGAAATCGCCAGTAGAGGTGATGTTGAGCAAGTTTCTCTGTGTCAGTACGTGATTGATGGGATCGAGGACGATTCAGGATCAAAACTTCTTCTATAAGGAGCAAAAAATTTCAAGGATTTCAAGGAGAAAATGAGAAGTTATGAGATGGCGGTGAAGTCTTTGCCAAAGAAAAGCACAAAGTATAATAACAGTAATTTTCAAGGAAGTGCCAAGAGTGCCAACGAGAAGGATGGAAAGTGCTGGGGCAGTACAAAGAAGAAAGAGGCGGGTAGTGGAGATAGGTGTTATAATTGCGGTAGATCTGGTCATAGTTCAAAGGAATGTGAGCATAAGGATAAAGGCAAGAGATGTTTCAACTGCAACGAGTTTGGCCACATTTCATCCGAGTGCAAAAAAGAGAGGAAGAACGATAAGAGGAATTATCAAGGTATCAATCTTATTGATGAAAAGAAAAGCTGCCTCAAGTTCAAAGAGGTTAGTTTGGGTCAGCAGAAACTTCAGGCACTTATCGACTGTGGCAGTCCTTATAACCTACTGAGACAAAACATCCATAAGACCATGGGTTCCCCAGGATTGAAGAGCACGGATCTTGTTTTGAAAGGATTCGGTAATGATTTTGTTGCTCCTCAAGGTTACTTCACAAAAGTCGTTGAGGTAGACGAGCTGGAGTTCCAAACCAACGTTTATGTTGTTTCTGATGATACTATGGAGTGGGACATGGTTATTGGTAACGATCTATTGGATCAGGGTGAGGTCATCCTGAGCAAGCAAGGAGTTACCATCAAGAAACGAGAGGTCCCAATGATGTTGATCAGGGTAGCCGACGAACAGGAATTTGATATCGAGAACTGCGTTGATGAGGAAAAAAGGGAACAGATCCAGGATTTGGTAGCGAGATATGTACCAAAGAAGACGAAATCTACTGATGTCAAGATGAAGATCACATTGAAAGAAGAAAACCCGATATTTAGCAGGCCCAGACGAATGGCACCGCTTGAGAACGAATTTGTCGATGAGCAAGTCGAGGCGTGGCTGGAGGAAGATATCATAGAACCGAGTCAATCAGAATATACATGCCAAGTGGTGGTAGTCAAAAAGAAAAATGAAAAAAAAAGCGACTTTGTACTGATTTTCGTCCATTGAACTCAATCGTGGTTAGGGATCTATTGCCCATGCCAGTTATAGAGGAACTTCTGGGCAAGTTACAGGATGCTACGGTGTTCTGCACCTTGGATCTCAGGAACGGGTTCTTTCATGTGGAAATCGAAGAAGGAAGTCGACGATATTTGTCGTTCGTAACGCGTTCTGGACAGTACCAGTACAAAAAAGTCCCATTTGGATTTACCAACTCACCTGCAGTCTTTCAACGCTTTATTAAAGCTGTGCTCTGGAGTTAATCCGAGAGAACATAGTGTTTACCTATATGGATCCCAGCGAAGGATGATGACGAGGGAATCCGACGATTGAGACGAGTGTTTGAATTAGCTGCAGAGTATGGGCTGGAAATCAACTTCGAAAAGTGCCAGTTTTTGAAGAGGAGGGTACAGTTCCTCGGATACACTATTCAACGTGGACAGATTCAACCCGCCACTGAGAAGGTCCTTGCTGTACAAAACTTCCCGGAGCCAAAGACGATCGCTGCGCTGCAGAGCTTTCTTGGATTGGCTGGCTATTTTAGAAAATTTATCCCAAATTTCTCGATTGTAGCCAAACCACTGAGCGATCTGTTGAGAGGTAAGCCCGAGTTCAAGTTTGGCGAGGAACAACGACGTGCATTTGTTGAGCTCAAACGTCTTCTCGCTTGAGAACCTGTGTTGAAGATATACAACCCGAAATACGAGACGGAGCTGCACACTGACGCCAGCAAGAGTGGGTATGGCGCTGTGTTGTTGCAAAAGTACCCAGAGGACAACAAACTACATCCAGTCTCATACATGAGTAAAAATACGACGATACAGGAAGAAAAATACAGCAGTTACGAGCTCGAGATCTTAGCTGTGGTGAATGCATTAAAAAGTATAGGGTGTACTTGCTTGGAATTCCGTTCAAGATAGTGACTGACTGTATGGCATTCCAAAATACAGTGCACAAAGGGGACCTGGTCCCACGAGTAGCTAGATGGGCTATGGCCTTGGAGGAGTTTGACTAAACCATCGAACACCGAACTGCAACCAGGATGAAACATGTCGATGCCCTGAGCCGATGTCCAGCAGTGATGTTTGGATTCCCTGATGGCCTTGCAGCGAGGATCAAAATCGCCCAGAGAAAAGACGAAGGATTGACAGCGATAAAAGCGACACTGGAGAAAGGGCCTTACGAAAACTTCATCGTCAGAGATGGACTGCTGTTTAAATTTGTTGACAGGCGAGAGACGTTGGTGGTCCCGCGGGCAATGCACCATGAAATCATCAGAGCTGCACATGAGAAGGGACACTACGCTGTTAAAAGGACTGAAGAAGACGTGAAGCAGGAATATTATATTCCAGACTTGGCCAACAAGGTGAAACGAGTCATAGCCAACTGTGTGAAGTGTCTGGTGGTTAACAGGAAGGCAGGCAAGAAAGAAGGTTGGTTACATCCGATGTTCAAGGAGAGTGTGCCATTGCACACCTACCACATGGATCACATTGGACCACTTAAGTCTACACACAAGGGATATGAACACATCTTCTGTGTGATAGACGCCTTCACGAAGTTCACCTGGCTGTATCCTGTGAAAACTACCAAATCGGCTGAGACGATTGAAAAGATGGAGTTTCCGAGGACGAACTTTGGAAACCCAGTTCAAGTGATCACCGACAGGGGGCCATCGTTCACCTCCCATGAGTTCCAGGACTACTGTAAATCGCAGAGTATCAAGCACGTCTTGATCACAGCTGGACTGCCAAGAGCCAATGATCAAATCGAGAGAGTCAACTCAACAGTGACCAAGATCATCGCTAAACTTAGCATTGACGATCCGTCAAAATGGTACAAGGTTGTACCATCCGTCCAACGAGCTATCAACTCTACGTTCCAGAGCAGCATCGGAATGTCACCTTTCGAGCTGCTGACAGGAGTCAGAATGCACAACCAAAATGATCTACGTATAGTGCAACTCATCGAAGAGGAGCTGATCGATTCGTTCAACGAGAAACGTGATCCAATGAGAGAAGATGCAAAAAAGCAGTTAGAAAAAGTACAATCTGAAAATCGTGCTGAATTCAACCGACGACGTAAGGAGCCTAAGAAGTATCAGGTCGATGACCTGGTTGCCATCAAACGCACTCAGATCGGTCTACATCTGAAACTAAAAACCAAACGTCTAGGACCTTATCGAGTGACTCGAGTTAAACTCAACGACACATATGACGTCAGCAGAGAAGGAGACCATGCTGGACCAAGAATCACATCGTCCTGTGCGGAGTTCGTGAAGCCCTGGCCGGGCGGATCTTCTTCATCCGGGTCGGATGAGGATCAGGACGGCCGAATGTGGGAGCCGGATGAGGATCAAGACGGCCGAGTATGGGATCTAGAGGGCGCAGGAGTAAGCTCAGCGCCATTGTCTGAGAATAAAAAGAAGAGAAGCAATATTCCGAGTTCCGACGAGCCGCGAAACACATCCCCTTAATTCTCTACTGTATTTTAATCAGTTTCATTGTTTTAATAAATAATTCAGTTCTATATTCGATGCTTGTGAGTGTCATGATCTGGAAACCGTTTCCCACATATATAATATAATATTTCACAGTATTGAGTAGGTGGATTACACAATATTACTTATTACCATTAGTCAATACGGATACAACTGGTATCAATGGTTAATGTATACGCATTTTATGCTTAAAAGTAGCAATTTTCCATGAATGTATAGATCGTGTGTGTTTTATGCCCACCAATATCCGGAGAGTAGTTATCAACCTGGAAGTAACACTATCGTAAATGTGGTAGCCTATATCCAGACACGTAAGGCACCCACTCTAGTCGTTCATGAGTTCCAGAAATCAGTAGCGCTTATCAGAGTAATAAAAGGCTCATGCACACGGCACGGATGTAAGTGGGCGGGTAGTTTACATTGTTCTATCTGTTCGGATATTGCATCTCGCTGAGTCAGCCAGCTGCAGCGAGACAGACATCTCCATCTTGGGAGCCACAGACACTGTCCGAAATCGCAAAATCAACAGATGCTACAAGACTTCTACCACCATTTCACGTATATAATAACCCCTCTCGGCGCGCCGGAAGGCGAAGGTAGCTCTCAAAGGGCAAAGAAATATGTATCGAATTTACTAAATTTGCCAGTTGTTGTATACCTACAAACGTTGGCCGGGGCGTATTTAATGGGGGGATTTGGAGGGTACAGCCTCCCCCCCCCCCCGAAAAAAGCCAATAAGAGTTAGTAATGTGATTTGCTGTGGTAAAACCATAAAATAATATTGTAAATTTGGTTGTACCCTAATCTTAACTTATTGGCTAAGTTATAAACAAGATTAAGATTGAAATTAGACTACCTCCTGGTATAGTGGCTAGCATTCCTTGCTGCCACCCTGGAGGTTGGGATTCGATTCCAGACTCCGCCAAGAAATTTTAATTCTGGTTGGTTGGTTCCTCAGTTTAGGGGCTGCGACAACGCGGTCATGTAGCCCCGTGTACTTTGGATGTGTGTAGAATCTGTCTGATAACCGGTGTTAATTGCGATGGCTGTATTAGTGCGTGAATTTGTTTTTTAATTTAAGTACAGACTGCAACTTATAATTTTTGAAATAGTTCCTAATTTTGCCGCCAAACGCCACCGTCAACGACTACTACTGTCGACCAAAGTATTATGTGTACTCGAGTTTGAAGGTTGTTTGTGAAGTAACCAATAGACCTACATAAAATCCAATACCATCAACATTTTCGTCGTTCTATTTTACGTTAGTTTATGTAGGTTTGGATTTTTAATTTATATTTTAATATTTTTTATCGCAGTTGGAACACAAAAAGTACACGTTTTTAAGCGTGTTTCAACCATGCGTAACATTTAAGAATTATTATCTCAAAAACCTGTCATCAGATCGAATCGAAATTTTAACACAATATACATTGGAATGTTGTATAACTGGTTTATTAATTTCACAATTTTGTGTGTCCAAGAAACAAAGTTGTTATCATTGTTGTAAGGTAACTTTTTCTCGGCTCGGGGTGGTTGGAAAATGTAGTTCTTGGTTGCGTTGTAATCGTTATACATCAAAAAGTTATGCTGTATGACTGTGAAATACGTAAATTAATTCACGTTATACATAAAAAAGTTATGCTGTATGACTGTGAAATACGTAAATTAATTCACTTATTTTATATCGGTTTGTATTTGTACGAGGAAATAACACATGGTTCACCAGCTAGCCACTCCAGGATAAGCTGTACAGCGTTGCTGAGATGGAGCCCATCACTTCCGAGCGAGACGCGCCATGATGCGTGTGGGCACCATTTCGGCAACGCTGTACGGCTGTTCCCGGAGCGGCTAACTGGTGAACCATGTGTTATTTCCTCGTACAAATACAAACCGATATAAAATAAGTGAATTAATTTACGTATTTCACAGTCATACAGCATAACTTTTTTATGTATAACGATTACAACGCAACCAAAAACTACATTTTCCAACCACCCCGAGCCGAGAAAAAGTTACCTTACAGAAATGATAACAACTTTGTTTCTTGGACACACACAATTTTGAAATTAATAAAACAGTTATACAACATTCGAATGTATATTGTGTTTAAATTTGGATTCGATCTGATGACGGGTTTTTGAGATAATTATTCTTAAATATGACGCATGGTTGAAACACACTTAAAAACGTGCACTTTTGTGTTCCAACTGCGATAAAAAATATTAAAATATAAATTAAAAATTCCAAACCTACATGAACTAACGTAAAATAGAAGGACGAAAATGATGATGTTATTGGATTTTATGTAGGTCTGTTGGTTACTTCACAAACAACCTTCAAATTCGAGTGCACATAATACTTTGGTCGACAGTAGGCCTAGTTCAGAATTTAGCTACTAGACGCCACCGCAGTCGGCTCTTGGCAACGAACGTAGAAACCTAAGAGCGTTGTTTACATTCTTAACCTATCCAATTTAGCTTCACACAGGTGTAATTAGTGGAAGGTTCTTTAACATGCCATAAATCTATGACATGGGACCGCCGGCTTTACTTCTCCTCCGAAGGAAGGCATACTGAGGGATTTTTAACGCTCTTAAAAAATCCCACGGCTTCGGCCAGGTTTCTGGTCTGAGGGTTGGAACGGGGTACACTCAGCCTTGTGAGGCAAAACGGAGAATTCCACAGTACGATACTTCTGAGAAATAAATTATCAATTCGTAAAAACAAATAGGTCTAACTGTTTACCTTTCTGATTAATAAATTGACAAATGATTAGATATTAGCCATTCATACTCCATAGGCCATAATAGAAAATTCAAATTTTATTTGTGTGTTGTGTTGTATTTTACAACTTTTTTTTTTGTAATGCAACTAATTGTAGGCTACATAAACTTAGAATTTTACAATTAACTCTCATCTAAAATAATTACACAAAGTTATATGCTCTAAGATATTGGTTGATATTTCTGGGTATTGTGCGGTGACAATCCCCTGAGAATACTCACAATTTTCCAGGATAATCAGCCCCCCCCCCCCCCCCGAAAAGAAATTATATATACGCCCCTGAAACGTTCCACATGTTTAGCATCTTCATGTAGTACCGAAAACGTTTTGCTCATCATTTGGGTGGGCCATATCAAAAATTCTTTCAGACCAAAGATTTAAGTAATTTTTAAAGGATTATTGAATATTTTAAAACTGTTTTGATATTGTGCCTATTAAGGGAGGTATGATTTATCCTCTCAAAACTATATTTTCCCCCACCCCTTTGGACAATGTTTGGTGTAACTAAAAAACTTTGCTAGGGTAGGCTTTTGACTCTTATCCGAAGAAATGTATGAACTTTGAATGGATTCGATTTTTCACATGAAATGAAAATCCACAGCCTGCTTCCAGTCTCCGACCGGGTCAGGAAGATTTTTCACATACGGTACTAAAAAAGTTATAGTGATATTTCACTTTCTAGAAAAATCCCCCGTCTCATTTCAACCCCCTTGGTCTGATTTTACCTATTAATGAACTCTACGGACATTGTGAATGGTTATATATCTATGAGGGGCATTCAAATGAAACCCGGTCAGTGCGTCTAACGTTGCATTAGTCGTACGGTGGCACCACGTAACTGCGTGTATGGTGGCGCCATCTATTGATAGAGTGACTGCAGCGTGCGCAACGTTTGACGTTGCATAATGACAGTGTGGTTTCACGCCGAAGAATAAGGGGTCACACAAGTTATCGTCCACTACTGAGGCTGTGTCCCAATACTCAAGTTGTCTGCTATTGACTAGCTGCTATGTGCTATGCACTACGGAGATTTGGGACATGTCTGCTTGATCACAGCCTCCTACATAGACTTGTGTTCTGAAACGCACAGGACTTACATGCTGGTACCAAACCAACACTCAAGATGGCGGTGATCTGCTACTCCTTGTAAGTTCTTTGCGCTTTCATCAGCTGTTTAAATAAACAATACCTGAATTATACGATCATGGATGCGCCAAAAAGATCACTTTTTAGCCGAGCCCTAATTATGGTTTGTGTTTGGCTTAAGTCAAAGACAACCTACAATTTACATAACCTACAATTTCGATAAGCTACAATTGCTATAACTTCCTTGACGTAGTCGACAATCTAGCATGCACTTTAGTTCACTAGATGCTACAGACGTGATTGCTATGTGCTAAGCAGTATTGGATCACGACTTCTGACGTCACATCCGGCAAAGTAGTTGACTATCTAGTTCACTACGGCTGAAATTGTACTATTGGGACACAGCCTGAACATGAAGGCGAGTAGGCAGGAACAACGAGGAGGAATTCGATTTTCAGCGGCGTAGGGAGTTGGAGGCCGTGAAATGTATCGATGGATGAGGTCTGAGTACGGAGAGTACAGTCTGTGTCGTTCAAGTGTTGTGGAATGGCGCAAAAGATTCCTTGAGGGGCGCGAGTTACTGGAAGACTATGCTCGTTGTTTTCCAATGGCGTTATTCTCCTGCATGATAATGCCCAGCCACACACTGCCAATGTGGTGAAGACAACATTGCAGCAGTTTCGATGGGAAACGCTGGAACATCCACCGTACAGTCCGGACCTTTCACCGTGTGACCTCCATGTTTTTGGACCTCTCAAACAAGCTATTCGCGGACATCGATTCACAACGGACGCCGAAGTGTGTGAATGGGTCCAGGCCTGGATCCGACAGCAGCCTACTAGCTTCTTCAAAGATTGAATCGACTGGCTAATGTCGCAATGGGATAAATGCGCAAACGGTTTTGGCGACTATTTGTGTATTTATTTTTGAGTTAATAAAATAGTTACTATTACTTTACACAAGTGAGCGGGTTTCATTTGAATGCCCCTCATACATTGAATAAAACAAACTCCCCGAATCTCGAGAACCACTGGATGCATTTAGATGCGGTTTTCACCATTCTGTAAAGGATTTCTCGAGGAAGGTTTCTGTAGAAAAACATTCATTTATGACCTAAGGAAGCCGAGCAGTGGAGATTTCAGTGAATCGAGTCGAAGAAAAACCTGCCGTCCGTGGGCCTTTTAAGCCTATGCTGGCTAAACCGTTAATAGTACATTATGCAACGAGCCTATAATTGCAATAATTAAGACACGAATATGTTTATAAAACGAACGTAAGCGAGTTTTATAATTTCCATACGAGTGTCTTAATTATCATTATAGGCGATTTGCATACGACTGTATATGTTCGGCGATAGGTATAACTTTATTGTATGTTTTAACATAAATATTCATAAATATCTGTTGAGAGTCAGCCACTTGAATTTTGTGATCGGAGTGCAAACGCTGGGTATAATATCTCTGTTTTACAAGTTCTCTGACCGACCGACGGATGCGCTCTGTGTGTTTGCAATGCCATATGCAGGCCATATGTTTACAGCCTGCCGTCCAGCTCTATAGCATTCACTAATATTGTCACCGAAGTCGTTTGAAAGCAATGCGCTGTGTAGAAATTGGAGTTGGGGATATTAAGGTATACAGTGCTATTTCTTGTCTCATATTCGCCAGTTTATTTACGCGAACATATGGACGGTGCGTATTCCATGTCGGTAATTTATATAGAAAGATGCTGTGTTTATGTCCGACATGTTGGATTTTGAGCGCATGCGCGGAGGTATCCTTACCTAATTGGTCAATGAATGAGCTCTGATTGGCTGGAGAACAGTGTTATGATGAGCCTCATTATGATACAGTTTTCTGACACATAATGTTTATATTTCGACATCTTCGAACATAAAAGTATTTATATTCTATGAAACAATATTCGAGTCGCCAAGTTGCAAAACCAGCTAACTGACAAAAAAAATTAAAATAGCTTTTAGCGCCATTGGAAACGATTTCACGTCCTCTAACGATTGTTGAAAGATTCAGGGTGCAAAACCAACTATAATGCTCTCAAAATGAACTTCGAAGAGAGCATTGGTTTGTCGAGCTTGTTCGGATGCAAAACCAGCTAAGTAGGGTATATCGATTGCCTACTTCTCACCGTACGGATGCAAAACCTGCCAATTGTTGCAGTGTTCCATCAATTGTCTCGTTTACTGATTTTGTAGGGCGATGGAGTCACCGAAGTGTTAGGTAGCCAGTAATGGAACTGGACTGGAATACTTACAGTACGCACAGAGCGACCTGAAAATCCCAGGAACATGGCACTTCCCGTTCCAGAAGGCCAAGAAACTGATTTTTACGAAGAGCCCAACTAAAAAAGTAAACTTTGTACAAAGAGAGCCTTTTTATAATTTCGAAGCCTGCCAGCCAAGGAGTCTTACAAAGAAAGGGAAAACTTTTAAGAATGATCTCCTTGACGTCATCCCTAAAGGTAATCTAGTGTAAAAAGCTAAACTCGATGACGTTAAGAGACTTTTGGCTCTACACTACAGAGAGCAATGGGACCAAGATGAGACCTTAATTTTCTTTACGGACGTGTTCACGCAACAAGAAAGCTTTACTGCAGAGCAAAGCAGAATAGCTGACCAAGCAGACGAAGTTTTCAAACTATTCGATAACGCTGACGGCGAGGGTGTCGTTTAGGAATAAAGGTCTGTAACTAAGTGATTGTGTTAATGATGTAACTTATGTATTAAACAGAAACTTGCAAATGTTTTGATATTGATAATGTTGACTGAGTGCATTTATTTACCATTTCAACTCATACAAAATATGACCTTTCAAATATCATGGCAATTATTATTGATAATATTGATGATAGTTCAATATCTTATAATATAAGAACCACTAACCCCAAATACTTTCACACCTATTTCCCGTCTCACAACTCACATGTCACGTTTTCCAAATTACTAGCTTTGAACCATTCAAAAGTTTGCAAAACCGGCAAACTGCATTTTATTCAGTTGCAAACCCTGCAAAATACGACGTTCGGTTACAGAACCAGCTAACTTCAAAAGTTACCTGTAAAATACGACTAAAGTACAAATGCACGATTGCTCACTCTAAGATACAATCCACTATTTTTTCTCTGTTCTTTAAAACAAGAATCTTATTTGTACCTCTTTTGAACCGCTTTGAAACGGTTTTTGATGTTTTCCCAACATTTTAAAAAAGTGCATTTAACTCGTTTTGCAACTAGGCGACTCGCAATAATTGTTCAGCATGAAAGGATGTACAAAAACGTATGCGACAGTATATCTCTATCTTTAATACATCGCCCACTATACGTTTTTTTTACGTTTTCATTTCTTCCAACAATCTCCATTCATATCAGTGGTAATTTAAATTATTAGCTTCGGAGCGAGTTAACGAGCTAGCGAGTGAGCCAAACACCCCAACTTCGGCCAGCATCAAACTGTCGAGTCGTTTCGAGTTAAGACTTCAGATACGAGTATATGTGTTTGGAGTTTCGCTGTTTACCTCGGATTTTCTGATCTGTGCCTGTGACCTGCCGTCCGTGCGACTTTTAAGCTTACGCTGAGTAAACCGTTAAAGATACCGGGCGAAGGTGGGGTTGCCAGTTTTATGTATACATTTGGAAATGATTGGTGCAACAGGACGGTAGTTTTCGAGGCCACAAGAAAGCGATATATATCAATGGCATAGTCGGTAGCTTGCTAAACACTATGCCCAAGATCGCGGGTTCGAACCCGGCCGAAGTCGACGGATTTTTAAGAGCGTCAACATCCTTCATTACCGTATACTTTCAGGGGCAGATGACCTCATAGTTCCTCCCCTTAAAACAACAATAACTAACTAACCGTATGCCCTCCTTCGGAGAGGAAGTAAAGTCGGTGTCATAGATTTATGGCATGTGGAAGATCCTTCCACTAACTAAACTTGTGTGAAGCTAAATTTCTAGGTTAGATTTCGTTGAAACGCTCTATCATAGTTCCAACATTCACAATGAGGTGTCGGTGACATCTGGTAGCGAAAGTTGCAACTTGTAGCTCTCCCCATGGGTGTCCGCTTGAAGCAGCTACAGCCACTGGCGAGCCGAACATGTCCTCGGACACTCCCGGCACTAAAAGCCATACGCTTAATAATAAATAATCATCACTCATTTGTAGACATAGATTTTATAGCCTAAGTGTAAAGGATCTGATGATGATCGCTCGACGATCGAAACTGGTCATCCTAGTGTATTTATTAATTATTTTCAGGATTAGGGAACCACCCATTACAATTGGGTACAATCGTGTTGACCCGCTGGAAAAACATTAAATTTCGATATCTAAGGCAACACTGAAAAATCGCTTCCAACAAGATAATAAATAATAACAAGAAGTTCCGTAACGAACTAAAGAGCCTACTTTTCTTAAAATTTAAGATTCATGCCAATAATTAATCTATATGGATCTATCTAGAATAATGACGAAATTAAGTTGGTAATATCGAAATTTCTAATTAGTTAGAAATACTGTATACCTGACATAATGTAGCCTAATGGAGAATTACAGTTGGCAACCCTGGTGACTGAATATATTGTTAGTTCCATCTCTTAAGGTACAGAATACAAAATTTGGTTGAAGTCCAATGGATAGCATGGACGCTACATGCAGTTAAACATTGGATCTAACAGCGCGCGTAAAATCATGTTGGCAACAATGACATACATGTATCGGTCAGAAATAATCTGAAATAATATGATCTATTGTTGTGTCAATTTTGAATGAAATCCATTAGTTAGTATAGAAGTTACATGCATTTTAAAATTGGACCTATCAGCAGCCTTAGAATCATGTTGGCAGCACTGGCGTAGGCCTATATTAGTTACTCCAAATTAATCTAGAATGCCAGGTACTATTCGTGTGCAAAGTTTAGAGTTATTGGCTTGCATACTTTATGATATATTGATATTAGGGTAACAAAAATAGAGACAGTATTTATTAACAGTTCGCAGCCCTGGTTACTATTAAGAATCGGCATAGTAATATTTGCTATGGTACACAAAGCACACACGAAATTTGGTTGAAATCCAAATGATATTATAGAAGTTACATATATTTAAATTTGGACCTCTCAGCAGGCTTAGAATAATGTTGGAAGCACTGACGTATATAAGATACTCCAAATTAATATAGAATGTCAGGTACTATACGTGTGCATAGTTTAAAGCTGTCGGCTTGCATACTTTCTGATATATGGGTATTTGGATTTAAAAAATTGAGAGCATTTATTAACAGTTGGCAGCCCTGGTGGCTCTTAAGAATACGCTCAGTCATATCTGTTTATGTACACATAGCACATACGAAATTTGGTTGGCATCCAATTGATAGTGTAGAAGTTATATGCATTTAAAATTTGGACTTATCAGCAGGTTTATAATCATTTTGGCAACACTGCCATGTATGGCCTCCTGGAAATTAAACTGCAATATTACTATCTATATGTGTGCCAATTTTGAAATAGCTCCCAATCATACCTTCCAAGATATCCAACATGGAGCTGAAATTTCAATTGCGATTTTTCAACCGTTGGTAGCACTGACATCATTTTCAAATATGGCCGTGAGATATTCAGGTATAGATCTTTACTCCTACCAAATTTTGTTTCGATTGCTGCAGCCGTTTAGGAGTTGATAGGGGGGGGGGGGGGAGGGGACACACAGCCAGACAGACAGACAGACAGACAGAAGGACAGACAGTCAGACACACATTTGCCCGATCTCATAAGTCTTCTTTTTCCTCATTTTTGCAAAATGTGAAAAGTAGGCTAATAATAACAAGAAGTTCCGTGATGAACTAAAGAGCCTACTTTTCTTAAAATTTAAGATTCATGCCAGTGATTAATCTATATGGATCTATCTAGAATAAAGACGAAATTAAGTTGGTAATATCGACATTTCTAATTAGTTCGAAATACTGTATACCTGGCATAATGTAGCCTAATAGAGAACTTGGCTCAGGGGTAACGTTCTCGCTTGCTGAGCCCAAGGTTGCAGGTTCGAAACCTGGCGCAGTCAGCTGGCATTTGAGGGTGCGCAAATGCGAGGGAGCCGTGTCAGTAGATTTACTGGCACGGGGCAAAATTCCGGCACCCCGGCGTCTCTAAAAGCCAGTGTAGTTAAAAGGGACGTAAAACCAATAACATTAACATTATTAATAGAGAACTACAGTTGGCAGCCCTGGTGACTGAATATATTCTTAGTTCCATCTCTTAAGGTACAGAATACAACATTTGGTTGAAGTCCACTGGATAGCATGGACGTTACATGCAGTTAGACATTGTATCTATCAGCGCGCTTAAAATCATGTTGGCAACAATGTCATGCATGTGTTGGTCAGAAATAATCTGAAATATTATCATCTCTTGTTGTGCCAATTTTGGATGAAATCCATGTGTTAGTATAGAAGGTACATGTATTTTAAAATTGGACATATCAGCAGGCATATAATCATGTTGGCAGCACTGACTTATATGAATTACTCCAAATTAATCTAAAATGTCAGGTACTATACGTGTGCATAGTTTAAAGCTGTCGGCTTGCATACTTACTGATATATTGGTAATTGGATAATAAATAGAGAGGGCAATTATTAACAGTTGGCAGCCCTGGTGGCTCTTAAGAATACGCTCAGTCATATGTGTTTATGTACACATATTACATACAAAATTTGGTTGAAATCCAATTGATAGTGTAGAAGTTATATGCATTTAAAAATTGGACTTATCAGAAGGCTTAAAATTATTTTGGCAACTTTGTCATATATGGCCTCCTGGAAATTAGACTGAAATAGTATTATCTACATGTGTGCCAATTTTGGAATAGCTCCCATGCATACCTTCCAAGATATCCAACATTGAGCTCAAATTTCTAGTGCGTTTTTTCAGCAGTTGGTAGCACTGACATCATTTTCAAATATGGGCTTGAGATATTCGGGTATATATCTTTACTCATACTAAATTTGGTTCCGATTTCTGCAGCCGTTTAGGAGTTGATAGAGGGGGACACACACACAGCCTGACAGAGAGACAGACAGACAGTCGCACATTTTCCCGGGTCGATCTCATAAGTCTACTTTTTCCTCATTTTTGCAAAATGTCAATAGTAGGCTAAAAATAATAATAAATATCTTGGCGATATTATACAGCCCTCGGGACTTAATCGATTCACCAATGAAGACAGAATCACTAAGCTCCAGAAGGCCTACAGGCTAACGTGGGCCCATTACAACAAGAAATGCATTTCGACGAACGCCAAATTACGACATTATGAAACAGTTATTCTTCCTGAAGCAACATATGCCGCAGAGACAACAGTAATCGATGGTCATTCCAAGATTAGGGAACTGGAAAAGCAGGAGCGAAAAATTCTCCGGAAGATCTACGGAGCAATCGACAGAAACGGCATTTGGATGAAGAGACCTAGTACAGAACTCTATCGAAAGACCAATACGATAACTGACGAAATTAGAAAACGCAGAGCCAAATTTTACACTCTCGTCCACAGGATGGCCACCTCCAGATTGCCAAAGAAACTACTTGGTATCATAACACAGAGTAAATGTGGCTCAGAATGGCTTAAAGAGGTACAGACAGACTTACAAGTAATCACCATAGAACATTTCGAAGACCGAACTGAGCGCCAGACGAAAATCGCGAATGTTAACTTTGAACCAAGATCATTACGAGAACCTGGGAAAATTTGGACGGATGAGAGGAAGAGAGAGCATTCCGCGAGAATAAAGAGATTTTGGGAGGAGCGGAGGAGACACACCTCCAAATCAAGATTAATCGCTCTCCTGTAGGGGAATTTTCGCTTGAATAATAATAATAAGACGAAGAAGAGATCCATGATTCAATGCTTCTCAGTGTAGGGACGGAACTTTGAGCTACCTTACACATGGAAGGAAAGTGTCCCATATTTTGGAATCTGTAGCATTGCCACGTGTACCAAACTACTTGGTCGGTGTTGGTATCATTAATGAATGCCCCCTCTCTCGAGACGAGCGCTAAGAATGTGCACAGTAGATCTCAACTTTAATTAATAATGACGTAAGCCTCATAATATAGTCGTAAAGATTGGAGCTTCCTGTTTCATATTTAATGGGCGTGTATAATCAACGTTCATAAAACAATGCGAGAGTGCAACGTCATGTGGAGAGAAGCGGGTACATGTTCGTCTAGATCAGACATGGGCAAACTTTTCAGAGGCAGGGCCAGAACAACATATGTTTATAGATATATTATAAAGTTATTTCTGAATTTTAAATCAAACAAAAAACCAAAAACAAAAAAACGAAGCAAAAATCAAAATTCAAAAACAAAAGCAAAAGCAGAAAACAAAAACCAAAAACACAAAGCAAAAAGAAAAAAAGTAGAAAGCAACAAACACAAAAGATACGCGAGGCAAAGTCCAGAGAAACGTTTCTCATGAAAATGATTCTTATTCACAAGTGGATTAAACGAGTTTTGCAGCTGGACGACTCATGTGGTATATAGGCAGATTATAAACTTTGTATTTCTGAATGTAAAATAAAAAATATCTCATAGGCTACAAATGGTAGAAAACTTAGGGAAAAAGAACACACCTTCATTATCTATTAGTAGAGGAAGAAGTATATGACAAGCGAAACTGTGACTGTGCTTCTAAAAAATTTTCATAATCTGGTTGAAACTGGGATGAGCTGATTCTTAGTAGCGCAGCTAAATTGCGGTCTGCCAATCTATTTCTGACGCTATTTAGCTTCATTGTAGAAAACTCCTGGTCACGATATAATAACATGCGAACATGGCAGTTATCTTTTGTGCATGAGATTTCAAGTTCCGGAAGCTTGAATTTTGTAGGGCCTTGTAGAACTCGATTTTCGAAACGTTGAGGAATAGTTGCTCAATTCGTTGTTACATTGTCACTCAATTAGTTCTAGTTGCAACTCTGATTTTACTGTTTCACAGTGAACATTAAATAGCATGCTGAAAACGTCCCTGTCCTGTTCAATAACTTTGAAGTTCTGAAATCTTCATTCAAATATGTCGTGGAGATTTTTCGCACAAAAAGTTATTACACAAAACGCATAAACGCAATGGGATTGAAACAGTTTTTCACTTCTAGGTTCACAGAACAGGAAATGAGACCTATGTGTAATTGTAGGTAGTACAATTCAAAACCATGTCGCTGGCCGGATTAGACTAGCACAAGGGCCGCACTTGGCCCATGAATGCTCCAGATCAACCACCTACTCCGTTAACTTGATAAGAGGCCTTCTCTGCAGTAAGTAGATCACCACGTGGTGCTTGGCTGTCGCCCCAGATGTCCGGGATCGATTCCAGGCTCTGCCAAGAAATTTAATTATGGTCTGAGGGCTGGAACGAGGTACACTCAGTCTCGTGAGAAGAGAAGGGTTTGATTCCCATCTCAACCGTTTTGAAAGTGGATTTCCAGGTTTCCCCTCTTCTACTCCAGACAAATGCAGGGATGGTATCTGAATTAAGGCCACGGCCGCCTTCTGTCCTTATCCCAGGCTCAATGTACAAAAGCACACACTAATAAAGGCATCACAATAACACAGGTTTTCAGACAAATCTCAAACATACCCATGAAGACGGGGCTACACGACCACGATACCACAAATCCCCTAAATGCAGCAACAATAACGTCAAAAATAAATAAATTACCAACCATAGTGGTTATAATATGTAATTTAGCGTCTATTATGCAAAATTCCCCGATTGGTCACATTTGCCGTAAAGTATATAATTATTGCAAGTATTATGGTTTTTGAGCCATTTTCAGTGTTGCCTTTGTAAACAAAAGTTTGATGCTTTTCAGTCGGTCAACACGATTGTACCCAAATGATAAGCAGGGGTGAATCCAAGGGATTGGATGGGGTTAACAGCTTCCTCATTCAGCCTGATTGATCCTTATACTGTAAATAAATATCCTTCAAAACAAGCATCACTTGTTATCTCTTTCTATCTTTCTTTCTTCCTTTATTTCTTTCTTTCTTTCTTTCTTTCTTTCTTCTTCTTTCTTTCTTCCTTCCTTTCTTTCTTTCTTTCTTTCTTTCTTTCCTTCTTTCTTTCTTTCTTTCTTTCTTTCTTTCTTTCTTTCCTTCTTCCATTCTTTCTTTCCTTCTTTCTTCCTTCTTTTTTCTTTCTTTCTTTCTTTCTTTCTTCCTTTCTTTCCTTCTTTCTTTCTTTCTTCCTCTCTTCCTTCCTTTCTTTCTTTCTTTCTTTCTTTCTTTCTTTCCTTCTTTCTTTCTTCTTCTTCTTTCTTTCTTTCTTTCTTCTTTCTTTCCTTCTTCCTTTCTTTCTTTCTTTCTTTCCTTTTTCCTTTCTTTCCTTCTTTCTTTCTTTCTTTCTTTCTTCCTTTCTTTCTTTCCTTCTTTCTTCCTTCTTTCTTCTTTCTTTCTTTCTTTCTTTCTTTCTTTCTTTCTTTCTTTCTTTCTTCCTTTCTTTCCTTCTTTCCTTCTTTCCATCTTTCTTTCTTCCTTTATTTCTTTCTTTCTTTCTTTCTTTATTTCTTTCTTTCCTTCTTTCTTTCTTTCTTACTTTCTTTCTTTCTTTCCTTCTTTCTTTCTTTCTTTCTTTCTTTCTTTCCTTCTTCCTTTCTTTCCTTCTTTCTTTCTCTTCTTTCTTTCTTTCTTTCTTTCTTTCTTTCTTTCTTTCTTTCCTTCTTCCTTTCTTTCTTTCCTTCTTTCTTTCTTTCTTTCCTTATTTCCTTTCATTCCTTCTTTCCTTCTTTCCTTCTTTCCTTCTTTCCTTCTTTCTTTCCTTCTTTCTTTCTTTCTTCCTTTCTTTCCTTCTTTCTTTCTTTCTTTCTTCCTTTCTTTCTTTCTTTCTTTCTTTCTTTCCTTCTTCCTTTCTTTCTTTCCTTCTTCCTTTCTTCCTTTCTTTCCTTCTTTCTTTCTTTCTTTCTTTCTTTCTTTCCTTCTCTCTTTCTTTCTTTCCTTCTTTCTTTCCATCTTTCTTTCCTTCTTTCTTTCCTTCTTTCTTTATTTCTTTCTTTCTTGTCGAATTTTGTTGTTCCTTGGATCGCTATAATTGTCAAGGAGGTTAGATATCTAAGCACCTTGGCACTATAGCGCTTTCTAGTAAAGAAAGGAGGAACCTTTGTGTTGGCGGAAAATCCCGAGATTAATGTTGCCATTATGAACACGGCCTACTGAATTCAAATGGGTTCTTTGACGTGCCAACAGCCTTTCAGATATCACTTACCATGGCCAGGAGCAAACCTGCAATCTTGGGGTTGGTAGACCGACACGATAACCACTCACCCACCGTGGCAAGCGAACATTTGATGATTCGACTTGTTCGTCAATTTATTCCATTATTGTCTACGAATTGTTGCCACCTGCTAATATTCAATATGCTCTCTTCTTTATTGGGAACATGTTTTCAGTCCTTCTATGGGAACTTATTCAGCTTGTTTTCTCATCTTAACAACTTCATATGTATTTTTTTAAATGAAAATGACATTAATGACAATATAAATAAACATTACCAAATTGACGTCCTTATTAATTAAGGTAATATTACTCGTATTAAAATCAGAAAGCAAAAGTCTCAAGTTATAATCTCTATAAGAATGAAAGTTTGTCTGTTTTTTCTGAATTTCTACGGAAATTTGCATTATTTACGCGTTTCAGACTGCTTTATGACGGATGCGCGCGAAAATAAATGTTTTGTCTATCTGTCTGTCTGTCTGTTTGTTTGTCTGTCTGTGGACAAAGTGGTTGTTCCCTTATAACTCGAGAACGGCTGGGTGGATCAACGTAAAATTTGGTACAGATATCCTTCAGAGGCACGACACTAATCACTAATGTACCTCTCATAAAAGGGGGCCTACCCCCTTAAAATACTTGCGGAAATAGGCGTAGACGGGCGAGACAAAGCTCATTTTCAGCCCCTCAATGTGAGAAACGAAACTCGAAACCACATTTTAAGGCCCTAAAACCAACAGTTTTAGAGATATTCCCAGAAAATCAATTTCATTTAATACAATAATGAAAGAAAGTAAGTCGGTAAGCATGGCAACAGAAACTCACAGGTCCATCTATTGCTGTACGACGCAATACAATTCCATTTATTACGTTGGTTGGTTCTTAAGTTTAGGGGCTGCGACAACGCGGTCATGTAGCCCCGTGTACTTTGGGTGTGTGTAGAATCTGTCTGATAACCGGTGTTAATTGTGATGACTGTATTAGTGTGTGTTATCTGTTTTTTAAATTAAGTACTGCAACTTAGAATTTTTCAAATAGTTCTTACTTTTGCCGCCAAGTGCCACCGTCGACGACTACTAGGTCAAGTTCAGAACTTAGCTACTAGACGCCACCGCAGTAATTTATTACGTTACTGAGATAGTTTGCAAACGGCTATAAGGTTATAACGGAACCAAATTAAGCTGTAAAATTCATCAATACATATAATGCGCTTCTAGGGTCCAGGGGTACTCTAGAATTTTTTCACGCGATTTACACGTGCTGGTGTGGTACGGAAGGTCTATTATATCCCTATCCCTATACTGTTACATTATTATTGTAATTATTATTATTATTATTATTATTATTATTATTATTATTATCCTACGGCCTACAACGACGAGACAAAGCTTATTTTCAGCCCCTTGGTGTCAGCAAAAAAAACTCGGGGTCCTTAAACAGCCGTAAAGGGTCCCCGAAAACTACATTTTAAGGCTCTGAAACCAAGAGTTTCCGAGATATTCCCAGAAAACTAATTTAATTTGATAAACTAATGTATGAATGCAAGCCAGTAACCATGACAACAGTGTCTCAAAAAGTTACATCCAACTTTCCATCTATTTCTTCTAGAAGTAATGCCACTCCATTTATTAAATTTCTGTGAAAGTTTGCAAATGGCTATAATGTAATCACGGAACCAACAAAAACTGTAAAATTCATCAATGCGCTTAAGGGGGTCAAGAGGTAACCTAGATTTTTTCACAAGACTTAAACGTGCGATATGTCGTACAGAAGGTCTATTATATCTTCAATCAGCAACATTATTTTCAAAAATTCCTTGATTGAAATAATATTTTTATTTTATATTTTTGCTTTTAGGAATTTGGGCGATTGGAGGCTAAAAAAAACAGAATTTTCATGCACCACAAGCGTTTATAATTTATTTAAGGGGTCTTCCTCTGGATGCGGACTTGACACAATAGTGAGGGTCAGGTTTTATGTGACGTGTATAATTGCGTTTCGTCTACGAGGTTTTCAATTTTATTTTCACGTCAGGAAGTACACGTTAGGTAAATTAGTTTCAGAGCATGTTTCAGCTAATCATATATCGTTGTCGACAAACAGGTTCCAAGCCCCTAACCATTGCAACAGTAGCTCAATTGATTACGTCTGGTTATTAATACCGAAGACCGTTCGAAGAATGGATACTTCTGCTAGTTCAATATATGTATAAAGATTTATTGACTTGATTCAAAGAACTCTCAAAATGAAATGGGTCTTGTGGAGGTCTTACTCTATTTGAAGTCGTCCATCCATCAATATCGTCCTTACAATACTGGATCATAGGTGTGATTATTTTAACTTGGTCCCTCTGCGAAACTTCCTGCACTATTGGACGTCCTCTGTTAACTCTATTAGGCTATTAGGTTGGTCGAATATTTTGAAACTGCCTTAATGTTTTAATAATCTTGTCAATGTCGTTTGGTTCGAACATTGCGTGTTTTTTCATATACTTACTCTTACTCTCCCGGCTCCACAAACCGCAGTCGGTTCTTGGCCTCGTCAAGTAGCCTCCTCCACCTCGTTCTGTCCTTGGCATCTTCCTCTTGCGCTCCTAGTTGCTGGATGTCCTTGGCTACCTGGTCTCTCCATCTCATTTTTGGTCTGCCTATAGGTCTTCGTCCGTCTGGCTTTATCTCACGCACTTCTCGCAGTCTAGATCCCCCTTCTCTTCTATACACATGGCCAGCCATCTCAGTCTTCTTGTCTTAGCTTCCGCAACAACATCGGGTTCTTTATATAACTCCTTTAGTTCCTTGTTCTTTTTCCATCGCCACTCACATGCTTCACAAATTGATCTGAAAATCTTTTTGAGGATTTTATTTTCAAAAAGCTTTATCTTTCTCTGTGCAGCACCATACAATAAAGCTGGCCTAATTATAGTTTCATATATTCGCATTTTGGTGCCTCTTGATAACAATGTGTTTATTTCATATACCGCGAAATATTTCGAAATTCGAATGCTCGAACATGTACAGCCTCAGTGGTGCAACTAGCGGCTGGGGGAGGTAATTTAACTCATGTACAGCCAAGGACCGACACGATGTAAACACAGACAATGTCCTTGCACTCGATGTCACACACGTGTAGTCTTACTTTCACCAGACTGACAGTGAATTGACTGTCGTATCGCGACGGACTGGACAGCTGTAAAGCGCACGCCCAAACATACCCAATTCAAGAAATATGATGTACTAGCTGAAGTACCCGTGCTTCGCTACGCGTCATAAATAAATTAAAATGTGAAGGTGACAGTTAAAACAGGGGATAGGCGAGGTGTTGCGCAGAGGGAGATTAAGGATGGAACATTTTGTCCAACTACACCGCTCGGCGTTGACCGTGTTTTATAGCACAAATTTAGGTTTTACTCGCTAACCGTTGGAGATACCTTTCGGATAGAAAATGTAATTTTAAACCTCGTATATGCCATCAAAAGTTTGCTATTTCTTAGCGTTCTCCTTTTATTTGAAATGGAAATATGAAAGTTTGAAACCAAAGGGTGTAGTGACGTCACTAAAATGGTCGCCATCTTTAAATAGTGCAAAGTATTGGACTCAAAAGTAACCTATATGTTAACCAGGAAAATCTGCTACTTCCATGTAAAATTCATGTAAATCGGACCAGTGGTACTTGCGTGATAGAATAATACACAGACACACACCATCTCATTTTTAGCCTCGCTTCACTCGAGTCATAGTCGTGTCATATTGCTATTCAATGAAATGCAGGTTTAACCCCGTTGACACCCCTTTAGAACCTGAATATCCAAAAATCCCTCCTTAGTAGACGTTTTCGACACACAACAAACATATCCCCAAAATATCATTCTTCAAACTTTAATAGTTTTGGTTGGTCGATGAGAGTGAACATCCAAAATTCCTTCCTTAGTGGACGTTTTTCTTCCAGAATTTCACCCCTCCCCATAGGCCCCTTAAATTGGATTTATGAAAAAACTGTCGAAAACCTATTTATTTTTTTATATATATATATTGAACCCGCTGAGCTATGGTTCATGTGATATTTTTTATGACAGAGCATTTATGAGGGGATGTTGTACTTTTGAACACACCCAGGAAGCCACGTGAAGCTGAGAGATCACGCGATGCTTTGAAGTAACGGTGAATCGCACTTTTGACTTTGGTGTAAACTGCTCATTATTATCTGAGGTCTTATTAATTATTTTTATCTTTCCTACGAGACTCAGAATATTCCATTTCGTCATGCTGCATTATTAAAAACATTTAGGAGAATGTTTATTTTTACTTTAGGTAAGGTAATACCCTTGCAGATACGCAAAAAGGAACGTAAGTAGTCGCTCAACGTTTTCGTTTTGACGACCTACTTTCTAGAGACACCCAGTACCGGGGCACTGCGTCTTGAGAATCCGCCTTGTGTAGGCGTGGAATTACATTTGTCCTACGAGACGTAGAAGAATATCCGCTGTTTAGCGTTAAAAGTGATTATAAGGTGCCATCGAGCAAGCAAATACTAATATTCACTGTCGATGAAGTCCAGTGAATTAAATAAGAAGCTTGGGAAATAATTATTGGCAAGTATAGTGTATTGCACAACATTGCTGTGACATCACATATTACCCACGCGTATGTCGAGGGCAGATGCCTAGTGGAAATATACAGGTAATAGTGTTACAATTATCCTGAATAAGTGTGATTATAATAGTATGAGATATTTAAATTGCCAAAGTGGAAATTTCATCTTTGAAACGTCGTATAATTCACGGATGCTGCGTGATACAAAAGTAGCGTCACTAGCACGTGCAGCATTATAAAATAGTATTAGCTCACATGCTAATCCACATCTGCAAGATTAAGGCTGTGTCGTATCTTATAATTGAAGCCTATAATAGTCACGACGGACATTATAATTTTGGAAGTGAGAGGATGAATAATCACGCAACTTATTTCGCTACCCACGTGATTGGACTTTTATTCACCATGGTTGAAGCAGTCACCATGGGCTAATACCATCCCAGTATGGGGGGGGTGACGTTTCTACAGGAACCAGCGTGATGGTGGAACTTCCAGAACGATGAACGAGAGGGAAGGAGCCAAAATGCCATTTCCAGGCATATCCACGAAGATGTCGACAGGGACAAATCGAACCCTGGTCTTTGGGGGAGTCCAGATGGGAATCCTGATGAGGAGGATACCGATCCAGAGAGCCAGAGAGGTTTATGTACAACCCTTGTTGTGGAATAGAGAGCTGAGTGAGAGCTCCTCCATTTCGTGAGTTTTTGTCACACCCCTTCTTTGTTCTAGTTTCTGGTGGTGTAGTAGTTTTAATGTAGTTTGTGAATCAACCACACTCAGTGTCAGCCATTTTTCTAGGTAGGGATGTAACTAGATTAGTTAGATGTCATTTATTTCAGTTTAGAGTGAGACACCCTTGGGGTCAGACATTTTGGTCAGCCCTGGTGCAGCTTGGTGAACGTCGTGGAACGTCAATGCCTACTTTTTGCTGAACCTGATCGTAGTCATTTTGAGGCTATTTTGTTCAACCCTACTTTGGGTAATTTTCAAGTCTTTGCTGACTGTAGTTATGGCAATCAGATGCCTTGGTTATTAATTGACTGCATTCTTCGCAGCCAACCTTTGCTACACCCCTGACTGTCGTTAGAACGGTCGTATCATTTAGGTAGTCGACAGTAACTACCAGTTTGTAAATGCATTATATTTCATTTTGAATAAGCTCAGAAGCTATTCTTGGTCATGTTTGAACCTAACAACTAGAAGGAATGTTTCGTTGCCTAGCATCGAACGCGGTTCCCAACGTATCATTAAGCAGATCTAGTGTGTGAATCTGTGCCACATTTATCATATTTTTCTTGTGTCGTGTGAGACACGTTTTTATTTAATGTTCTAGCAACTACTGTGTTGCATTTTTAAAGCAAAGAGCTTCAGTTATTGTAAGTTTACTTTCATTTAGACGTCTTTGGTAGAAAGACGGAAGTGTATTACTATACTCAGATTTACAGCGTGCATTTGATACACGGACTCTGTAGAGATCCGTAACATATGGTAATGTATTTTATGAACCGGCCAAGTGCAGGTTTTGTATTGATTAAAACGCCGGCCTTGAATAAACTGGTTATGTAACCCAGTGACCTAGAGCACGCCTGCTTCATTGTGAGACAAAACTACTATAGACGAGGACAGAGTACAATTTGTATTCGCTTTTCCTTTCATTGCTATTTTGCTTATGGAAACCAGTTTCCACTCTTGTATTTGATCACTTGTTTTATGGATCGGTTTTTGTTAGTTCAGCGCTCTGTTGCGTGTATTGTCGTATGACAGGTACAGTTATGTAAGGTTTTCTATAGGATGGTGAAGTCTACCCTGTTATAACAGGATGTTATTGTATGCTTTGTCCGGGGATGATCCCGTTGACCAGATGTTACTGGAAGGTAACTGTTGTACAGGCCTATCCCAGAGTTATTGAACGCGAGCTTAGCGCCGCTGGTAACCCGTGTTATTGTGTGTCCGAGTTGTTATACTCGATGATTATATTCCGACTGTTGAGTCGAGGCTTTTTGGTGGAGAATGATCTCAGTTGGAGACACTCCGTGCCCAGGCTATTGTCAATGTTATTCGCCATAAACCTACGATAAACCTATAAACCGACATTCTAATAATAAAATGCATAATTGTTGTAAAACAAGCCTAACTAACGATTCTTTCTATCTAACTTTGTTCTTTGCATTCTGGAACTGTTGACATAGCCGTGCAGTTGAAGATAATTTCCTTGTGAGGAAATGACTAGGACAGTTGACATTTTTGTAGCGACCTGAAGCATGTGCGAACCTAGAGTTCGTAGCTTGTGGAGCTCAGGCCATGCGATGTCAGACGTGGTCTCAACTGCGCATTCGTCACCGTAACTATACACATTAGATGACTATGGTTTACAAAGAGTAAACCAAGGGTTAGGCAGGAATTTTTAATAAAACTACTGTGTCTATTTCGTTATTAATTTATGATGTCAAGTGTATTAAACCCTACATGTTACTTTATTGTGTGCTGTTAGCACATAGTTATTATGCATAATTAAATTGTTTGTTTTTCATGGCTGTACACTTAGCTTTTGGATGTAATTGTTTTCTTTTACGGACGTTATCGCCGTAAATTTTGTTAATTGATAGGACTTAGCTAGTTGAATTAATGTTAAATTTAAATGTCGAAATGGTACCATCCTAACCTAGATTTGTTTTGCTACCCTGTTAAATGTAAATTCAGATATTAGCTTGATCTTGTAACTTGAACTAGGGACTTGCGTCGTGCCATATTCCTAGCGTTGTTGTTGTTGCTTTATCATTGTGAGTTAGATCTTTCGAGAGGGTTTTTCAGTAACTTCTCAGGTAGGGGACCTGTTCTTTATCTTAGTTTATTTATTAATTTGTGGACTAGCCGATTATAACCCTCCGAACTAGGCTAGGGGCTTGTGAATTCTAATAAATTTTCACGGTGTTTTACATGAGTCTGGATGTTTATTTTCTCAGTCTAGTTTTAAGGTGAACCTTTCCTTAGGCGGTCTATGACCATCGTCACCATGTACCACGATCCCTGTGGACTACGGACTCTCGTGCCGCTTTAGCCTTTTTGGAAGGTCACCTGATCCTCACGGTACTTTTCTTTTTATTCGATTTATGTGTCGTTAGTTGAGTCATCGTGGTTGTTGACATCAACTAAACGGTCTCAATATATATATATTTTTTTAAGCTGATTGATTTCCTCCGAGTTTCAAACTCCTCGCCTATGTCGTTTAAGGGATACACGCTCCGTTAGGAATCATTCAACCCCCACTTTTCATCCCTTTCACCTCTTAATATACACTACATCGAAAAACCATTAGACATGTGGCATCTTATTTTTAATGATTAGTATATATGCCAAGTATCACATCCCCAAATGAAACCACTCGTGAGATATTGTTATTCAATGAAATGCACGTTTACCCCCTTAACACCTCTTTAGAACCTGAATATCCTAAACTCTTTCCTTAGTGGACGAACATATCCCCAAAATTTCATGTTTCTAACTTCAATAATTTTGGCTGGACGATGATGAGTGAGAGAGTCAGTCTGGGCATTTTCTTTCATTTATTTTTGATAATTTCACTCCTCCCCATGAACCCCTTAAATTGGATTTATGAAACAAACGGTCGAACACCTATTTACTTATTTAAAGCTGTTTTCCCCCTGAGCTTGATGAGAGAGTAAGTGAGTCAATCAGTTAGGACACTTTCTTTCCTTTTTTTCCCCCCAGAATTTCACCCCTCTCCAAGGGCCCCTTAAATTGGATTTATGAAAAAAAAACGGTCGAACACCTATTTACTTGTATTTTAAGATGTATTTCCAGCCGAATTTCAAACTTCTCGCCTATGTCGTTTCAGAAATACACGCTCCGTTAAGAATCCATCAACCCCCAATTTTCACCCCTTTCACCTCATAATATACACCACATCGATAAACCCTTACACATATGTCTGATTATTTTTAATGATAAGTTTATATTGTGCCCTTGTATATAACAGCGTCGTATATACGAGAATCAAACTTCGGGGAGCGTTCAGTCCGGATATGCTTTCACTAGAGCTCAAATACCAGACGGCTGCTTACAATTACAAGGACCATATGCAAAACTATAAACTAAGAAATGAGTGAAAAACAAATAAAATTACCACCATTTAATAACTGAATAAAAACAACAAAACATAAAAAGTAATATAAACAAAGTCCACCCTGAACTTTACTCCCACAGTACAATAATTTACACAGATCTGAGTGGCCTAGAAAGGTCCACTCCAAAGAAATAAAATTGTGGATCAAATTCCACTTGTCTGATTAATATGTATGCACGCGTATAACTACGCTAGAGAAGAAATAAGTACTTTTGATGGAGATTTGCTCACAGATGGAACAGCCAATATGCTTGCAAACCCCCATACTGCAAACCATTATTATGGCTTTATGGGACACACTCGTAGAATAACTTACCAACAATTAAAATTTTACTGACACACGCAACCATTTAAAATTTATAAACTAATTGATCTCCATCGAGATCGCAGTGAGTCAGGAAACTCCCAGCAAAACAGAAGCTTGCCCAATGGCTCAATTGCTCAACATATACATGACAACAACGTGGCCGAACATCGAGACCACCCGAGGTCAAAGAACATGACAATAATTAAACAAGAAATAAGATGCCTAAAATCCGATGATATTTACATGAAATAAAAGCATGAATAAGCTAACACGCTGGGACTCGATCAATCAATACGCGAACAGCACCCATTTACCGATTACAATTCTTTTATCATTAAACAGGCTTTATTTTAATATAAGATAAACATTTACAAAGAACGGAGACCTGGTCCGTGAATACTAATGAGCACAGCTTGCTCCTTATCTGATGGAGTGCGCCGGGTAGAAATACCTTCACTTACCACTCATTAGCGTCTGTGTTCAAAACCAGCCCTCCTTGTCGAAGCTTTGAGTCATGCTATTTATAACAAGAGACTAGACAGTCCCGATACGCCACCTGTTAATCGCGACATATAAATTCACACACTTCTTGTCAATTCCAAAGAATTGCAAGAACATCGTAGAAGGGGATTCCAACATTTTCCTCGCAAGGATTAAATGCTTAACCTGGCCAAAGCTTCAGACAGAAACCAGGGTTCCCGAAAACTCCTATCCCATAAAACACATATTTGCAGACTCAACAAAGCATTTAGGGCAGAACACAACACAAATCTACCACGGGCCGACACTCCAATCAAATATCATAGATTTTGTGTACCATAACACAAAAAGAGAAACATCATCAACAAATAAAGTCATTGGGCATATGACCCCTCACTTAACAAAATGCAACAAACGGCAATTAACACACAAGCCTGTGTAACAATAAAAATCTATACAATAAAAAGATTTCCCACCAATTCTATTATCTACTCTAGTTAATTCAGTTTCGCTTCTGTTATGATATCGGTTCCCAATTTGCGTCGCTTAGCCGCGCATTTTACGGTAGCGAAGCGCACTCGAGTACGCTTGCCCCGTGTACTTGACATCAACAAAAAAATAATCTTCATACAGATAGAATACATGCCACGTTGCTCATGAACTAAACTAAAGTGTGTCAGTACCACAAACCAACTACAATAAAACACGAAGACAAAAATAAAATAAAATATTTACACAAAATAATATGTTCCCACAAAACCATAACCAGTTTGTCAAATAATTAAATTATTTAGTACTTATTCCTCTTTCTGCGTCGTCTCATCGAACATCGCCTGACATTCTCTCTCCAAAGTGTTTAGCTCATCTCAGACCACATGGAGCCGTAGAAACGTTGGTTCGATGTCTTTCTCTGGGTCTGGAGTTCCATCTTGACGTTGAATAAAAATAAAAATAAAATGTTATTTATAGTCACACGTAATTTTCTATCTAAATTTTGCCAATAGTTACTTTATTCACCATTTGTCTAGTGCAAAATTAAACGTAGACTTTCCCTAATAGTTGTAGTCGTGGGAGACTACTAAAATCTTACCGATACACAAATTTCACACTCAGCTGTGCGCACACAACTTTATTATAATGTTTTCAATAATGACCCTATCTCTGATAAATTTAACACTGTATATCTTCACGGTATGGAAAAGAATAAGTGATCACCTCACGGTGTCACCAAGAATCAACCTCGTCGTCACTCAGACGACAGTATTTATGTGAATTTGGCAAAAAGACGGAGGGAGAGGGAAATCTATCACTAACTTCTATAATAATGCGACTATTGGCATGCAACAGGTATCAAACAGTTTGAAAAATTATACAGGTCACAATGGGGCTATCGTGCTCTGGAATCGATCATAGATTTCGTTAATCCAATCTTTCCCGCTTTCAACTTCAAGCCGGCGTCAGACGCTCCCTTGGCGCTAAAATTTGTGACCCTCTCTGATTGGTAGTTCATGACGTCAATATCGCAGTTTAGAACAGAAGCCTCTGTCCTATGATTGGTTGAAAGTTCCTCTCATCTCTCTCATCCAGCAACTATCTTACTCGTAACGCTAGGGTGACAAAGAAATTACGGTCTGAAATGAGTCAGGACCCCAACACACCTTTGTCTGATAAAGTGTCTGTCAAACATTCCGATCTCGTCACTCCTTTGTTTCAGGACTGGGCACGTTCAAACGTACTGTCTCCACATAAGCTTGATATTTCGCAATCCAGTCTGGCCTTCCTGTATGATTCTGGCAGTAAAATCAGAATATAATGAAATGAATAATTAGAATCATTAATATGCGTAGCTTATTAAGGGTTCACAACTCCCTTAGTTGGGAAAAATCGAACTTAGGGATAAAGTCGATTTGTCTTCCCTAAGTCACATGGTGCAGATACTGGGTTAGCCTCCCTTCAAAGTGCTCAGTCAGTCCGCCTCTGCTAGTTGACAAGTGTTTTCCTCGTTCCAATGTTTACATTCTCGCCCATTCATTAGGACAGTACCAGTCTGCTGCTCACTTGCCGAGCGCTTCGCCTGGGGCTATTTGTTGCTTAAAGACTATTCCCCTCTCTGTTGCTCGTCTGTCGACATACCTGTCAACTCTGCTTGCTTCAAGATGTAAACAGGCCAGACGCTAATCACTTCCTCGATGTCGTGCTGGCTTCTGCTTGCCCCCCGTTCACTTGCATGATGTTGGACGATCACGTATTTAAATCGCTGCATTACTTCCAAGATTCCTCACGATGCTGAACGGTTTTCACTCCTCCATGCTGCCATCCTCTTCCTATCTCCCGCGTGTTGCCATCTTTTTCCTCTCTCCCACGTGTTGCCATCTTCTTCCTCTAGTAGTGACCCGTTTTTCGGATCGCACCGGTGTTTCTCTTCCCCACCGGGCTGCGTTCTCTAATGCCCCGTGCCGCTAATCTTTGTTCGTCTTCCTTGCTGGCTTCGCTATTTGCTTGTTCTCCATGCAGCTGATCCAAGTATCTCTGCGTCTCTATGTGCATGGCTTCAAACCCTTGATTTGTTCTGCCTTCCTCATTGTATGTGTCGGGATTCTTCCGCTTGTCAATTGCCTGTTTCCAACGTCCTTGTTCATTTCCCTCGTTTACATGAACTTCCTCTAAGTATTTCTGCGATTGAGCATGCCTATCGTTCCAGTCGTCTCGGTAGCTTCTAGAGTCCTCACGATTCTGAAATCTGCGGTCTTGCCATCTCTGATTTTCATTCCGATCTCCCCATCTCCTGTATGGTACATCTTGTCTCCGATTGTCCCTCCATTGTTGAAATCCTCGTTGTTGGAATCTATTCTGTCCTTGGAACTGTCTGTTGTTATTACGGTTGTTATCGTAATGTTGGCGCTGTCTTTTCTCGACATCATCCTGACCTCTCACGGGTGTTGAAATGTTTGTATTTGTATTGGTAGCCTGGGATCTTGTGTTTATCTGGCTCGGCTTAATCACCTCGGTTGTATTTACGATTTCGACCTGTCTTCCAACTCTATTGTGTAAGTGGGACGTGGTTTCATCTATCTGGCGCAGGATCTGTTCAGCGTGTACCGCGTCTGAAACGTTAGCTGCGACCAATACCTGCTGAACGTTAACGGGAAGCTGGCGTCCGATAGTCATGACTAGCTCGGCTTCACTTAAAGGATTATCCAGATCTTTAAATTTAAGGAGCTGTGATGAAAAAAAATCTGAATACTTAGTTTGCTGAGTAGATTGGTACTTTCTGGAGTACAATTCCATTCTTAACCCCTGTTGATATGAAGACGACCAATATTTTCGAAGAAAAGCATGCTTGAATGCATCTACGCTTTCAAACGTGTATTTGAAGCTCAAGTACCACGTTAAAACATTTCCAGTTAAAAATTTTTCCATCATGCGCAGTTGCCGGGCGGGAGCTATATCATTATCATTATAATAGTGTTCGACTTCCCGCAAGAATGCCTTGGGTGTGACTCCAGAATTTTCCATAAACTTAGCCGGTTTGAATTCATTAGAACGGATGATTTGTACAAGTTGAGGGTGCTGATTACCGTCATGGGGTGTAGAACTTCTCCCTATGTGATTACGAAATTCTTCCGTGTTCCGAGCAAGTGGACTTTCCGTGTCAACCTGACTACCAGTTGAATGAGTCGCCCCCGGGCTATCTCTGTCTCCATCTCTCCCCTTCTCGCCTAATGACCCTGCATTATGTTCCATAGAAAATAATTCTGCTTTTATCAGCCTGTCACCTTGTTCTTTAAATTTTGCTTTTATCTCATCTTCTAACGTCTGTATCCGTGTGTGGTTCTCCCCCAGCTTCTTAATTACCGCCAACCTTTCTTCCTTGGAGTCCTTACATAATTTTTGCCAATCCTTTCTAACGTTTTCTATCTTCAGATTATTAGTGTCCTGGCTCACTTCGATCCGTTCCAAGCGATCCTCCACGCGTACATTGTTTTCATCAATAGTGGCTTTTAATCCCTCCCGGTCCACTTCTGCATTTTTCCAGCGATCTGTTGATTGGTTTTCGAGACGGTCTATGTCTTTTATAAGGCCGGTCACGTTTTCATCTACCGCCTTTATCTGTTCCTGTATAACTACGGTTATTTTCTCCACTTTATTAAATCTGTTTTGTAACCTGTCCTGTGCAGTTATAATTTCGCTATTTTTAGTTGTGCATGCCAATTCAATCTGTGCCAATTTTGCCAGAACTGTATCGTCTAAGTTATTAAGTTTAGCGTTAAACTGATCCTCAAGTTGTTTTATCTGTTTAACCTGCTTCTCATTGTTCTTACTTACATCTAAGGCGAGTAGTATAAGCTGTTTCCTTGTATGTTCTTTCATTTCAACCACTACATTATCGAGTTGCTCAGTGTTACGACTGTTTTGCGCGTCTATTTGAGAGTTTATTGATTCACTTTGTTGTGTCAATTGAGAACTAATATTATCATTTTGTAGAGCTAATTGTGTATTAATACTGTCATTTTGAAGCGCTAATTGTGTATTAATAGATTCATTTTGAAGCGCTAATTGTGTGCCAATAGATTCATTAATTTGGGCTTTGATCACCGCTGACTGTTCAACCCTACTACTGTCTATTTGTGCCTTAAATGTTTCACTCTGTGCTATTAATTCCGCTGATTGTTCAGCCCTGCTACTGTCTATTTGTGCCTTAAATGTTTCACTCTGTGCTATTAATTCCGCTGATTGTTCAGCCCTGCTACCGTCCATTTGTGCCTTAAATTCAGCCGTCATCTCCTGCCGTAACAACACCATTTGCTGCTGAGTGCGTGCCGCAGCGCTCTCTACAACCTGTCTTATTTCGTCTAAAGAAGCCATCACCACAATACACTTGAGAAAATAGAGAAAATGCCAATTGGCGATGTTCTCCGATACGTGCATACATATTAACACACATTTATATCAATTTACACATACTCAGTTCGTTTAAATTTATAAACACAATCCCATTAATCCAATAGCATCCCTGAGTATCCTTCATTTTACATAATTTAAAACTTAACCCACACATTCAGTTATTAAATGCTAGCCTTACAAAACGCTACAAGAACAGACTAATTAATCAAGTATTAATTGCCTTGGAAAAGCTACACGCCTTCCTATTACATTCATGGAGTTGTCTTTCTATGCAAAGCTAATTTTTATCAATAACATGGGCGCCCAGTCTCAAGATATTATCTTTACAATTAATGCAAGAAACAAAAACGTGTACTGTATTTTACATTGCAACTCCTGATTTTACTGTATAATTCACTCACTTGGCGGTAATACCTTCGCCATAACTACGTTACTTAAAATTATCACATTCGGTGATTCAAATACTGTCACATTCTGCCTCCACTTGTGGCGTGTCAGTTTATCAAAAAAATGCGCTAGAAAAGCCTAAAACAGTGAAATGCCCCAGGTTGGGTAATGCCAGCGTTGCCTATGTGCCCTTGTATATAACAGCGTCGTATATACGAGAATCAAACTTCGGGGAGCGTTCAGTCCGGATATGCTTTCACTAGAGCTCAAATACCAGACGGCTGCTTACAATTACAAGGACCATATGCAAAACTATAAACTAAGAAATGAGTGAAAAACAAATAAAATTACCACCATTTAATAACTGAATAAAAACAACAAAACATAAAAAATAATATAAACAAAGTCCACCCTGAACTTTACTCCCACAGTACAATAATTTACACAGATCTGAGTGGCCTAGAAAGGCCCACTCCAAAGAAATAAAATTGTGGATCAAATTCCACTTGTCTGATTAATATGTATGCACGCGTATAACTACGCTAGAGAAGAAATAAGTACTTTTGATGGAGATTTGCTCACAGATGGAACAGCCAATATGCTTGCAAACCCCCATACTGCAAACCATTATTATGGCTTTATGGGACACACTCGTAGAATAACTTACCAACAATTAAAATTTTACTGACACACGCAACCATTTAAAATTTATAAACTAATTGATCTCCATCGAGATCGCAGTGAGTCAGGAAACTCCCAGCAAAACAGAAGCTTGCCCAATGGCTCAATTGCTCAACATATACATGACAACAACGTGGCCGAACATCGAGACCACCCGAGGTCAAAGAACATGACAATAATTAAACAAGAAATAAGATGCCTAAAACCCGATGATATTTACATGAAATAAAAGCATGAATAAGCTAACACGCTGGGACTCGATCAATCAAAACGCGAACAGCACCCATTTACCGATTACAATTCTTTTATCATTAAACAGGCTTTATTTTAATATAAGATAAACATTTACAAAGAACGGAGACCTGGTCCGTGAATACTAATGAGCACAGCTTGCTCCTTATCTGATGGAGTGCGCCGGGTAGAAATACCTTCACTTACCACTAATTAGCGTCTGTGTTCAAAACCAGCCCTCCTTGTCGAAGCTTTGAGTCATGCTATTTATAACAAGAGACTAGACAGTCCCGATACGCCACCTGTTAATCGCGACATATAAATTCACACACTTCTTGTCAATTCCAAAGAATTGCAAGAACATCGTAGAAGGGGATTCCAACATTTTCCTCGCAAGGATTAAATGCTTAACCTGGCCAAAGCTTCAGACAGAAACCAGGGTTCCCGAAAACTCCTATCCCATAAAACACATATTTGCAGACTCAACAAAGCATTTAGGGCAGAACACAACACAAATCTACCACGGGCCGACACTCCAATCAAATATCATAGATTTTGTGTAACATAACACAAAAAGAGAAACATCATCAACAAATAAAGTCATTGGGCATATGACCCCTCACTTAACAAAATGCAACAAACGGCAATTAACACACAAGCCTGTGTAACAATAAAAATCTATACAATAAAAAGATTTCCCACCAATTCTATTATCTACTCTAGTTAATTCAGTTTCGCTTCTGTTATGATATCGGTTCCCAATTTGCGTCGCTTAGCCGCGCATTTTACGGTAGCGAAGCGCACTCGAGTACGCTTGCCCCGTGTACTTGACATCAACAAAAAAATAATCTTCATACAGATAGAATACATGCCACGTTGCTCATGAACTAAACTAAAGTGTGTCAGTACCACAAACCAACTACAATAAAACACGAAGACAAAAATAAAATAAAATATTTACACAAAATAATATGTTCCCACAAAACCATAACCAGTTTGTCAAATAATTAAATTATTTAGTACTTATTCCTCTTTCTGCGTCGTCTCATCGAACATCGCCTGACATTCTCTCTCCAAAGTGTTTAGCTCATCTCAGACCACATGGAGCCGTGGAAACGTTGGTTCGATGTCTTTCTCTGGGTCTGGAGTTCCATCTTGACGTTGAATAAAAATAAAAATAAAATGTTATTTATAGTCACACGTAATTTTCTATCTAAATTTTGCCAATAGTTACTTTATTCACCATTTGTCTAGTGCAAAATTAAACGTAGACTTTCCCTAATAGTTGTAGTCGTGGGAGACTACTAAAATCTTACCGATACACAAATTTCACACTCAGCTGTGCGCACACAACTTTGTTATAATGTTTTCAATAATGACCCTATCTCTGATAAATTTAACACTGTATATCTTCACGGTATGGAAAAGAATAAGTGATCACCTCACGGTGTCACCAAGAATCAACCTCGTCGTCACTCAGACGACAGTATTTATGTGAATTTGGCAAAAAGACGGAGGGAGAGGGAAATCTATCACTAACTTCTATAATAATGCGACTATTGGCATGCAACAGGTATCAAACAGTTTGAAAAATTATACAGGTCACAATGGGGCTATCGTGCTCTGGAATCGATCATAGATTTCGTTAATCCAATCTTTCCCGCTTTCAACTTCAAGCCGGCGTCAGACGCTCCCTTGGCGCTAAAATTTGTGACCCTCTCTGATTGGTAGTTCATGACGTCAATATCGCAGTTTAGAACAGAAGCCTCTGTCCTATGATTGGTTGAAAGTTCCTCTCATCTCTCTCATCCAGCAACTATCTTACTCGTAACGCTAGGGTGACAAAGAAATTACGGTCTGAAATGAGTCAGGACCCCAACACACCTTTGTCTGATAAAGTGTCTGTCAAACATTCCGATCTCGTCACTCCTTTGTTTCAGGACTGGGCACGTTCAAACGTACTGTCTCCACATAAGCTTGATATTTCGCAATCCAGTCTGGCCTTCCTGTATGATTCTGGCAGTAAAATCAGAATATAATGAAATGAATAATTAGAATCATTAATATGCGTAGCTTATTAAGGGTTCAATATACCGAATATCACATCCGCAAAGAAACAACTCATGAGATATCGTTATTCAATGAAATGCACGTTTACCCCCCTTAACACCTCTTTAAAACCCGAATAAACAAAAATCATTCCTTAGTTGACGTTTTCGACATACAGCGAACATATTCCCAAAATTTAATGTTTCCAACTTTAATAGTTTTCGCTGGGCGTGATGAGTGATTGAGTCAGACAGGACATTTTCTTTCAATTATTTTTACCAAAATTTCACCCCTCCCCATGAGCCCCTTAAATTGGATTGATGAAAAAACGCTTGAACACCTATTAACTTATTAGCCTACTTTCGATTTTTGCAAAAAATGAAAGTAGACTTATGAGATCAACACAGGGCGAAAAAAGTGTGTCTGTCTGTGTGTGTGAGTCTGTGTGTGTGTGTGTCTGTGTGTGTGTGTGTGTGTGAGTGTGTGTACTCTGAATGTCTGTCCCCCCCCTATCAATTCGAACACGGTGAATGCGAATTGAACGAAATTTGGTACCAAGGTAGCACTAACAAAGGACACCTCAGTGTCATGTTTTATATCGCCACCATCTTGACGGAAACGTAATGGTGGCCACACAAATGTTCAAAGCTTAAATCAAATTACGACTAACCTAATCATCCGATCTCTACCAAATTTTGCAACGACATACCTTTATGGGGGGAGCATCCTTTGACCAAACCAATAGGTCATCAGCGTAATAGTTTGCGGATGGCGGCCATCTTTGTGTGAAAATCGAATCCCCCTATTAATTCGAACACGGTGCAACCGAATGGAACGAAATTTGGTACAGAGGTAGTACTAACAAAAGGCACCTCAGTGTCATGTTTTATACCGCCGCCATCTTGACGGAAACGTAATGGCGGCCACACAAATGTTCAAAGCTTAAATCAAATTACGATTAACCTAATCATCCGATCTCTACGAAATTTTGCAACAACATACCTTTATGGGGGGAGCACCCTTTGACCATACCAATAGGTCATCAGCGTAATAGTTTGCGGATGGCGGCCATCTTTGTGTGAAAATCGATTCCCCCTATTAATTCGAACACGGTGCAACCGAATGGAACGAAATTTGGTACAGAGGTAGTACTAACAAAAGGCACCTCAGTGTCATGTTTTATATCGCCGCCATCTTGACGGAAACGTAATGGCGGCCACACAAATGTTCAAAGCATAAATCAAATTACGATTAACCTAATCATCCGATCTCTACCAAATTTTGCAACTACATACCTTTATGGAGGGAGCATCCTTTGACCAATCTAATAGGTCATTCACCTAATAGTTTGCGGATGGCGGCCATCTTTATGTCAAAATTGATTCCCCCTATTAATTCGAACACGGTGGAACCGAATGGAACGAAATTTGGTACAGAGGTAGCACTAGCAAATTGCACCTCAGTGTCATGTTTTATATCGCCGCCATCTTGAATGAAACGTAATGGCGGCCACACGAATGTTCAAAGCTTAAATCAAATTGCGATTAACCTAATCATCCGATCTCTACCAAATATTGCAACTACATACCTTTATGGAGGGAGCATCCTTTGACCAATCTAATAGGTCATTCACCTGATAGTTTGAGGATGGCGGCCATCTTTATGTCAAAATTGATTCCCCCTATTAATTCGAACACGGTGGAACCGAATGGAACGAAATTTGGTACAGAGGTAGCACTGGCAAAGGGCACCTCAGTGTCATGTTTTATATCGCCGCCATCTTGACTGAAACGTAATGGCGGCCTCACGAATGTTCAAAGCTTAAATCAAATTGCGATTAACCTAATCATCCGATCTCTACCAAATTTTGCAACTACATACTGAACCCTTGCAAAGAAGCATATGAGACTCAGATTCGGGGCGTAACAGGTCATATTCGTAAGTTGCTGTCAGGGCGCTTCATTAACTTGCAGGGTAACATATAACAAAATAACATGCAGGAAAGAGTGAAGCCAGGGTTAAAACAACTGAATTTAATAACAAATCACCATATTTACACATAAACAATTAACAACAAAAACTCCCAATTGACTCCCGCTTAATAAAAAAAATGCCAAAAACTTAGGCGATATCTCTGGAGAGATTAATTACCTGGACCAAGTGTCCTTAAAATAAAAGATACAAAAAGTGACCATATAAGTGCGTACGCCGTTCTACATGCACCACGATGTGTACTTTGAATGCGTGATTCGTTATCATCCAGAATGACCCTTCAGACAACGAATCCGCATTTCCTAGAGCTAGACCGACACAAGGGAACACAACTACCATACTTAAGTTAAATCGACACTTCCTAAATCTACTATAAACAAACACAAAATTTCCGTGGGAAATTGGACTTAAATTGCCGTAGCAACATTTACTGCCTAAAAACTTAGGACTTCTCACACAAATCAACACAAGTACATTAACACGTGACCAATAGAAAAATACTCAAATGACCGCTGTCAAAATTTACAAATACTCTACCACTACACCACACGGGTGTGACAAACAAAATTACATGAAATCGAGTCATCAACAAAGCAATAGGCAAACAGCCAACATTTACGTTAATCACAATATTCTTATCCATACAAGGTACAACAATCCGTTACACACATGGCGAACTCCCCAATTAATTATGGCTTAAAAATTAGCCATCACAATGAACAGGTTTGCTACATGAAAGCTTACAGGGTTCAGTCGGACAAAAGGACTGCCTATCAAAATAAGTCACAGGCAAAACGGGCGGTTTGTGGAACTCTGCATGTCTGTCAACCCACGTGTCAATAACCTCGACCTCCCAGAACATGGGGTCGAACCTCGAAGAAATGTGCCCCAAAGCACAATAATACGTGTGTGTCAGAAAAACATATGGACAAGAATCAGCAGTCTCCCAAGAGCACTCTGTCTTTCCATCTAAAATACAACAGCAGCAAATAATATATAAGGGCGGTAGGACAACTACCCCCTCCTCACGTAGACTCAACACACACTAGACACATCAACACACACTTAATCACACGTATGGGTTGTGACAGACCCTGAAATAAAAGACACAAATAATATCCACATGCTGGCGCCATCGTTCTATGCCGTGACTAGTCACCTGAAAAGGACTCAAGAAAAATCTATCAAAATTAGAACGAAGGTGTTCTACAATTACTTTTAAGTTGGTGCACTCGGCTACCCTAACATGAATAATAACCTGTTCAGCAAAATGTTTTACAATCATTTCCTCCCATTCCTATTTCAAATATTAACGTTAATAAAGCACCATTTATCGAATGTAACGGGTTCCGCAATTGCAAGGATAAAATCACGCACGCACGCCGCGTACATTACATATGACTCAAGAAAAAAAATCAAAATATCAACAAACACTTTGGCCACGCGCCAACGGACATTTAAACATATAGTGTCGGTACAAGAAAAACAGCTATAAAACAAGAAAGAAAAACATGACTATTTACAAAGTTCCCCGGCCAAATCTAACTACATAATTGAAATAATCCAATTTTAGTACATCACCGCTTCTGCATGTAGGACTAAGGACATCCTCCTCAACCCATTGCCCTATGGACAATTTAGCACTCCATAGTAGTTGTCTGCGTTGATTTCTTGAAGCTCGTCCCAACTTCAAACCACGTGCCGATCATCTTGGTCTCGACTCCTTGGCAGAAAAGTTCAATGTTAAATATTTGCCTATCTATAATCGCTTGCAGGCTACTCAGTTCACACACAATTGTCCTACTGCGATTAATAGCGAAGACTGGCCCTAATTATATCGCACATACGCACTATAAAAACACATACAATACACACAATTTATACATAAAATATACATCTCGAGTCCGCGCCACTGGCTCGTTAACAAGTTCAAAATCCTGGCTGCACTCGCAGTCGCTATCTCGTCCGGTATTTCCGTCCCGTCTTATGGACTTCGGTTCTGGTAAGCGCTAATGAGGGTGATACGATACTTCCCCCTTAAAGTTGAACTCGTCGTCTTTAAAAGAATGTTACAGTTTATCACGCGCTGGCGTGAAATATTTAGATCACACAATTTAGTTGATTTTAGAACAAAATGTATTATAGCTTATAAAATTCGGTACTGCAAACGCTGCGACTTTAGCTTCCCAGAGCTCAGAAAATAAAATTAGCTTCACTGATTTTAGAGCGTAAAATTCACACTTCAAACTGGCGTGGAGTATGCCTCTGAAGGCTCCACACGTTAATTACTTAGATTGGCGTCAAAAATCACACTTCAAACTGGCGTGGAGTATGCCTCTGAAGGCTCCACAAGAATAGTCTTAGATAAATTCGAGCGTCAAAATCACACTTCAAAACTGGCGTGGAGTATGCCTCTGAAGGCTCCACACAATAAGACTTAGATAAATTCGAGCGTCAAAATCACACTACAAACTGGCGTGGAGTATGCCTCTGAAGGCTCCACACAATAAGTACTCAGATTGGCGTCAGGCCAGACTATTTATGAGAAACTGACAAGGGCGGTGGAGTGGGGCGGAGTCGGATAAAAACTTCCAGAGTTTATGTCTCACAAAGATGGGGCTAGTGTCATTCTTCTCCAAATGAATCCAACGTCTCAAATTACTCGAGCGGAGATTAATCCGTTCGGCGGTTCCTTAGATACACACTTCCGCGCGCTTTTTACTACTGACGCCGTCCACCTCGTGGTCACGGCTTGGTCTCTTGCGATTGGCTGATTCAATCGTAAGTTCGTTGAGAGGACCTCGTGATTCTTCCTTTATGTCTCCAATTTTGGTACAGTAGTTGCACAATTTGGCCTTGAACTCGACTAATTCTGGCCGTCCCCAGGAATAGCTACCAACTCAGCTTCTGTTGCAATCGTTACGAAATGCTGGCCTCCCTAATATCCAAGTCGACTTCCTTATGTGCTGCCTGGGCCGTAGTAATAATAATAATAATAAATATGAATACTTATTTATCGAAGATCAATAAGGGTTCATTTATCCTCAGCAAGGTTTTGAAATTCGAAACAATTTATTGGTTTGGATTTCAAAAACAAAATCCACTGTAGTAACAACACATCTCTTTAAATCTCACTCAGCTGCTCGAGTGTATGCCCCTCTGACTCAATTAGTGTGCTCCCTTCTCGCTGGAATGTCATTCATATTTTCATTAGGTCTCCCCCTTCTCCTCACGTAGTTGCCACTCCCGTCGTCTCAGCTGCTCGTTGTTTACAAACAAAGTGCGTACTCACGCGCTCCCCGTGGATTTGAGTGTTTGCTTTAAAAAAAAAAAAAAATTTCTGGCAATACCGATTCTGCATAATCATCTTTCCTAATCATCAAATGGTTCCCTTCTGTAGTACGGTTTCAAATTGGCGCTATTAAAAACAGATTTTGCACCAGTGCTCACTTCTTCTAATCTGTAGGCATTGTTACCCAGATTCTTAATTACCCGGAACGGGCCAATGAATTTCGGACAGAACTTGGCGAAGACTTTGTTCTTAGGGTCGGAGATCGGTGGTCTACGAACCAGCACTAATTCTTGTTCTTGTAACTCTCGGTGAAACTTCTTTCCTCGGTACCGTCTCAGCCTTCGGTCCGCTTGGTTCCTCATGTGCTCTCTCGTTCGCTGGATTCGCAAATCATGCGCTAATAATGGATCCCTTGGGCAAGGAATGATCTTGTCCCAAGTTCTTTCCGGCAACCTGTTGTGGTGTACAATCAATGGGACTTGACCCGTCGACTCGTGCTTAGTAGTGTTCATGCACATCTCAATTTCCCCTACTTTGTCTACCCATTTATTGTGTTCGTTAGGAATCATTACTCTGTAGTATTTAGCGACACAGCGAATTGTTCTTTCGCTCGGATTTCCACAAGGATGACGAATACTTGAAAATATGTGTTTGATTCCTAGGCTCTCCAAACCTTGCCTAAAAACATTGCTTGTGAAATAAGTACCGTGATCTGATAGAATGGATTCCGGCTTCCCAAGCATCGGAATGACTTTGTTCTTAATTCGACTAAGGACTTGTCTTGATGTCGTCTTCTGAATAGGACATAGCACGACCATCTTCGAAAATACATCGACACATACCAAGAGGTGTCGGCATCCACGCTTTCCTTTTACTAAAGGACCAAAGCAATCAATCGCGAGCATCTCGCATGGTTTCTGCGGTAATAGTGGTCTTGGAGGTTGTTTCAGAATAAAGTTGTTCGGCTTTGTGCGCTGACAAGCGTCACACGTTCTAATTACTTCAACAATGGTGAATCTCATCTTGGGCCAAGTAAAGGTCTCCCCTATCGTAGCTTCAGTCTTATCCGTGCCGATATGTGCTAGGCTCTCGTGAACATGCCAAGTTAATCCCCTCTGTAGTGATGCTGGAACTAAGATCCGCAGTTTAGTATGATGCTCATCCACGTACTTATGTAACAAGTTATTCAAGTAGTGAAATCTCGCTTGTTTAGCACTGGCTTCCCGGTACTCCGGTGAATTTGGTTGTAACTCCTTCCTATAGAATTTTATCATCATCATCATCCATGGGTCAGCTTCTTGCTCCTTCCGAATATCCTTCAATCTTGCCAAAAACTCACGAGCCTTATGTGTCAAGGTAATATTGTGAACTTCCGCTGTTACTTCGTTTCCGTCCTCAGGGTTTCTACTCAAGGCATCTGGTATGACGTTCAATTTCCCAGGACAATGCTCTATTGTGATGTCAAACTGCTGTATGTAGATGGACCAGCGCGTAACTCTCTCACTTGCTATTGTTGTCTTAAATAAAAATGTCAATGCATGGTGGTCGGTTCTAACAATGATGGAATAACCGTAGATCATCTTGCGCCACTGTTGGAGAGAATATAGAATTGCTAGTAGCTCAAGTTCCGTAACTGTGTAGTTCCTCTCATGTTTCCGTAATTTACGACTCGTAAATGCCAAATAGGATTTCTTCTTGGGTTCTTCAGCGTCCTCTTGGTACAGCATAGCACCAATCCCAATTAACGAAGCATCTGCTTGAATGATAAATTGTTTCTCAAAATCCGGATATCCAAGTTTCACACAGTTTTCCAATAAATCCTTCGTTGCTTTAAAAGACCTGTCGCACTCCTCGTTCCACGACCATCGATTCGCTTTCTTCAACATCTCCTGCATAGGCGCTACTGTTTCTGTGTAACCAGGGCAATTTTCTTTGAAGAAACCTGTCACTCCCAAAAATGCTCTAACATGTTTGACTTTGGTAGGTGTGGGAAATTTCTTAATAGCATCAATCTTGGCTGGATTAGGCCGCACGCCCTCGACATCAATTATATGTCCCAAATATAAAATTTCGCTCTGGCAAAAATGTGACTTTTTTAAGTTGATCTTGAAGTTCATGGTTCTCAGGTTGTCCAGCAGTTTATTTAAATTTATCAAGTGTTCTTCCATTGTCTCAGAAGCGATTAATATGTCATCAACATATCTCGTGGTGAAGTTCTTGACCTCCTCAGTCAGATTTCTATCGAGTGCTCTAATGAGTGCACATCCCGCAGTTTTCACGCCAAAGGGCATTCGACACCAGATATAACTTTGATTATCGAATAAAAATCCCGTCAACAGTTGGGATTTTTCTTCAAGTTCAAGATGGTGGAAACTATTCGTCAAATCAACACTTGAGTATATCTTCTTCCCGCGGAAGCCTTTCAAAACATCTTTGATCCTCGGCGCTTGGTCGTGCTCAACTAGCAGTTTGCTATTTAAAACTCGCGCGTCTAGGCACAGCCTAATTGATCCGTTTGGCTTGGTCACAGCCAATATTGCGTTCAGGTAAGGAGTTGCAGCTTTCCTTATCATGCCAGAATATAATAAGTTAGTAATAATGTCCTTCACCTGAGAAATTGCTTCTCTGGGATCGGGTACAATTTACTTTTGAATGGGGTCCAATCTGTTACCTGCATCGCATATTGAAAATTTAAAACTTTCCCAGGTACGGTGTCAAACGCTCCTTTATGTAATCTTAAAATTTCTTCCAATCTTCTTCTATCAGATTCCCCTACGATGGCTTCCTTAAGTCGCTCCTGAAGTAGAATTTCGAATTTGGTTCCGCCCATTTCTTCTTCCGCCAAATGCACCCAAAGTTCCTGCGAAATATCTCGGCTGTCCATTTCTAGCACTGCTGTCTGGTTGACTTGCTCTCCCCTCAAGATCTTATCTCCGGCCTCATTAGTGCATTCCTCAACAACCCAAGTATTGGCCTCTCTCTCCAGCGGATTCTCTTCCATATTTAAACCCACATGATCCAATCCTTCTACTTATTTGAAGCTTACAGTATTGTTATGTAAATCAATTACAGCATGAAAATCGCAGATGAAGTTGGCTCCTAAAATTATATTGTAGTTCATCTTTGGAATAACAATGAATGTTTGTGAAAAAGTATGGTTCAATATTTCCAGATCTAGAAATGCTTGCTGTTTACAATTCATAGTTTTGTCAGGAATGACACCTCTGACTTTCATTAGCGGTACCGGCATAATAGGAACAGTCTGTTTTCTTGCTATTTCTTTTATCAAAATTTCAGTGACTAAGCTCACCTGGCTACCTGTATCAATCAAACATCTCACCCTCATACCTCCAATATGCGCGTAAATAATTGGTAGCTGTCTGATAACATTTTCACGGTTCTTCACCACTTCCTCCAGGCAGTCGTCTGGGAATGCTACCCACTCTTCTATATTGGCCACTACCATCTCTTCTTGCTCCCTAGCGATCTCCGTTTTTAGCCTGTCTCCTTTCAGTTCATTTGGTTTTTTTTTATCCCGGGCCCCATTAGATGTGTTTCGCCGGTTATCATTCTGTCGCTCCTGTTGCCTCAGTAAACTCTCTGCCCCCTCTCCTTGATGGTTGTCTGGGCTCTGTCTGTTCGCCATGGCACGCCCCCACTTCTCCTTCTCCGCTTCTTCATTACTTAATTGATCCAAGTATTTACGGGATTCAATATATCGTTCGTCCCAGTTATTCCTATAATCCCCTCTGTTTTCTTGGCGATAGTCCCTGCCGTTACTCCATCTACCATCTCCATTTCTTTGGTAAGGTCTACCTTGTCTCTGGTTTCCCCTCCAATTCGTGTATTCCCGCTGGTACGTCCACTGATTATTTTGATTTTGGTTATTCTGATGATATCTCCCGCGGTTATTCTGATAATTCTGATTGTTGTTATGGAACTGGTTTCGGCCGTCAAAATCTTGTCTTCTTGGCGTGAACTGTGTCCCTGTGGACTGTGTCTTACTTTGGTTCCCCTGGCCGTGGTTATTTTGGAGTCCCTGAACTACCTCTGCCGTGTTGACACATTCCAAATTCCTTCTTCCTGTCTGTGGGCTTACCATACTCGTCTCATCTAAGTGTCTGAGTAATTCTTCGGCTTGGACTGCGGTCTGAATATTTCCTGCGACTAATAATTGTTGGATATGCATTGGGAGTTGTTTTCCGATGGTTAGAACCATATTCGGCTCGCTAGGCGGGTCATCAAAATCCCTGAATTTTACCAATTGCTGACTGAAGAATTCTGAAAAACGGGTTGGATGCGTACTGTGGTATTTGCGCGTGTACAGGTCCATTCTTAACCCTTGCTGTAACGAAGGACTCCAAAACTTCTTCAAAAACGCCTCGCGGAATTGAGCCATGTCTGTAAACGTGTACTTGAAACTTAAAAACCAGGTCAGGCTAGGTCCTTCTAAAAATTTCTCCACCAGTCTTAATTGTTTCTCCGGGCCGATGTGTTGGTCATTAAAGTAGTCAGTTAATTGCCGTAGAAATGCTTTGGGAGTAGTTCCTGAATGTTCTTTAAACTTATCGGGCTTAAAATCATTACCCCGAATGACTTGGATGACTTGGGCTGGTGCTAAGTTCGGTTGCGGAGTTGAAGTCTCCCCCCTGTACTGCTGGAATGCATTAGTCGTTAGTCTGGGACTTTGACCCCGACTCGTGTCCTCAGCCACCTTCGAACCTGCCGGACTTCCAATACTTGTTTGCTTTTCCGGAATATTTTCGTTTGAAAATAATGTCGCATTCTCTAACGATCTAATCTCGTTCTTTATGATTAATTCTGAGTGTTCCTGTAATTTCGACTTCATATTTTCCTCCAGTGCCTGCATTCGCTTTAAAACTGCCAGCCTGTCTTCCTTATTCGCATGAGCCTGCTGGTCCCAATCTCGCCGGATCCTACTTTTTAAGCTATTTATTTTCTCCTCGTTCCTCTCCTGATTTTTCTCTAGCTCTTCACGTATCCGTTCCTGCGTTTTCACTAGTTGTTCTTCCAAATTATCCTGAGTTTTGACGAGCTGCTCCCCTACTTCTTGTCTTATGACCTCTTGTGTGTTTATTAGCTGGCCTTCCATCTCTTTTCTTATGATCTCTTGTGTTCTGCCTAATTGCTCCTCTAAATTTTCCCGCAAGTGTATCCGCTCGGTTTCAGCCTTAACTTCGACTTTATCTATTTCCTTTATTAATTCCAGCACGTTGTTATCTACCGAATTAATTTGCTGCTGTAGTTTCTCTTGGGTTTTCTTCACTTCCGCGGTGTTACTGACACATGCTGCCTCTATCTGCTTGAGTTTATCTGCCACCATCTCGTCAAATTGTACTAATTTGTTATCAAATTTCGCCTCCAATTTCTTCATTTCGCCTAACTGTCTGATGTTGTTTTCCGCAACCTCGCCTGCCAGTTTCTCTACTTTTTGAACGCTCTGATTAATATCATTTGTGATTTTTCCTAACTGTTCGGTTTGTGTTACCGCCTGTTGTGACAATTTGTGGTTTAGTTCATTGAATTGTTTGTCAGTGTCAAATTTCTGGACTTCTAACTGGACCGAAATGTTACCGCTCATATCAAGTAATTGTTTTTCACTATGCTCACGCTGAGCTTCTAATTGTTTTTTTAATTGTTCTTCCGTCTTTACGGACATCTGCACTAATTGTTCTTCCGTTTTCGCGGACATCTGTTCTAATTGTTCCTCCGTTTTCGCGGACATTTGGATCGACATCTGTTCTAACAATGCCTTTATCTCATCAACACTCGCCATATCACACACAAAATATATTCAGAGAAAAACAGGGTTATGGGCTAAGGTTTCAGCCCTATACGCACATACATGTCACACATTTAAATATTACTGGCTCTAATTTAATGAAAATTTCAGTAACAAAATTTACTGAATACAATGACATTTATTCCCAAACAACAAAATAACCCCTAGTGATCTGCTTTTAAATTCCTAACCAACAGAATTTACGAAACACCAATTAACCGAAGTCATTTAAATGTCAAATATAAGGCAACATCTTCCTGCTTTGACTGAGTTCATTAATAATGCAAATTTCTAATTTTAATGTGGGCGCCAGAACAAGTTTATAACAAATACCAAATCAAATTCTAACCTTGTTCAATATTTCTAACTTTAGGAACTCAGTGATTTTACTAATGCACATGGCGGTACAACATCGCCTCCATTTACTGAATTTACATGTCCGCTTGACCTGGCATCATTTCTCAACGAAATAAATATGAGATCAGCGAAGCAACAACAACAACAATCCCCACTTGGGCAGCCATTTTTGTTTTATGAACCCTTGCAAAGAAGCATATGAGACTCAGATTCGGGGCGTAACAGGTCATATTCGTAAGTTGCTGTCAGGGCGCTTCATTAACTTGCAGGGTAACATATAACAAAATAACATGCAGGAAAGAGTGAAGCCAGGGTTAAAACAACTGAATTTAATAACAAATCACCATATTTACACATAAACAATTAACAACAAAAACTCCCAATTGACTCCCGCTTAATAAAAAAAATGCCAAAAACTTAGGCGATATCTCTGGAGAGATTAATTACCTGGACCAAGTGTCCTTAAAATAAAAGATACAAAAAGTGACCATATAAGTGCGTACGCCGTTCTACATGCACCACGATGTGTACTTTGAATGCGTGATTCGTTATCATCCAGAATGACCCTTCAGACAACGAATCCGCATTTCCTAGAGCTAGACCGACACAAGGGAACACAACTACCATACTTAAGTTAAATCGACACTTCCTAAATCTACTATAAACAAACACAAAATTTCCGTGGGAAATTGGACTTAAATTGCCGTAGCAACATTTACTGCCTAAAAACTTAGGACTTCTCACACAAATCAACACAAGTACATTAACACGTGACCAATAGAAAAATACTCAAATGACCGCTGTCAAAATTTACAAATACTCTACCACTACACCACACGGGTGTGACAAACAAAATTACATGAAATCGAGTCATCAACAAAGCAATAGGCAAACAGCCAACATTTACGTTAATCACAATATTCTTATCCATACAAGGTACAACAATCCGTTACACACATGGCGAACTCCCCAATTAATTATGGCTTAAAAATTAGCCATCACAATGAACAGGTTTGCTACATGAAAGCTTACAGGGTTCAGTCGGACAAAAGGACTGCCTATCAAAATAAGTCACAGGCAAAACGGGCGGTTTGTGGAACTCTGCATGTCTGTCAACCCACGTGTCAATAACCTCGACCTCCCAGAACATGGGGTCGAACCTCGAAGAAATGTGCCCCAAAGCACAATAATACGTGTGTGTCAGAAAAACATATGGACAAGAATCAGCAGTCTCCCAAGAGCACTCTGTCTTTCCATCTAAAATACAACAGCAGCAAATAATATATAAGGGCGGTAGGACAACTACCCCCTCCTCACGTAGACTCAACACACACTAGACACATCAACACACACTTAATCACACGTATGGGTTGTGACAGACCCTGAAATAAAAGACACAAATAATATCCACATGCTGGCGCCATCGTTCTATGCCGTGACTAGTCACCTGAAAAGGACTCAAGAAAAATCTATCAAAATTAGAACGAAGGTGTTCTACAATTACTTTTAAGTTGGTGCACTCGGCTACCCTAACATGAATAATAACCTGTTCAGCAAAATGTTTTACAATCATTTCCTCCCATTCCTATTTCAAATATTAACGTTAATAAAGCACCATTTATCGAATGTAACGGGTTCCGCAATTGCAAGGATAAAATCACGCACGCACGCCGCGTACATTACATATGACTCAAGAAAAAAAATCAAAATATCAACAAACACTTTGGCCACGCGCCAACGGACATTTAAACATATAGTGTCGGTACAAGAAAAACAGCTATAAAACAAGAAAGAAAAACATGACTATTTACAAAGTTCCCCGGCCAAATCTAACTACATAATTGAAATAATCCAATTTTAGTACATCACCGCTTCTGCATGTAGGACTAAGGACATCCTCCTCAACCCATTGCCCTATGGACAATTTAGCACTCCATAGTAGTTGTCTGCGTTGATTTCTTGAAGCTCGTCCCAACTTCAAACCACGTGCCGATCATCTTGGTCTCGACTCCTTGGCAGAAAAGTTCAATGTTAAATATTTGCCTATCTATAATCGCTTGCAGGCTACTCAGTTCACCCACAATTGTCCTACTGCGATTAATAGCGAAGACTGGCCCTAATTATATCGCACATACGCACTATAAAAACACATACAATACACACAATTTATACATAAAATATACATCTCGAGTCCGCGCCACTGGCTCGTTAACAAGTTCAAAATCCTGGCTGCACTCGCAGTCGCTATCTCGTCCGGTATTTCCGTCCCGTCTTATGGACTTCGGTTCTGGTAAGCGCTAATGAGGGTGATACGATACTTCCCCCTTAAAGTTGAACTCGTCGTCTTTAAAAGAATGTTACAGTTTATCACGCGCTGGCGTGAAATATTTAGATCACACAATTTAGTTGATTTTAGAACAAAATGTATTATAGCTTATAAAATTCGGTACTGCAAACGCTGCGACTTTAGCTTCCCAGAGCTCAGAAAATAAAATTAGCTTCACTGATTTTAGAGCGTAAAATTCACACTTCAAACTGGCGTGGAGTATGCCTCTGAAGGCTCCACACGTTAATTACTTAGATTGGCGTCAAAAATCACACTTCAAACTGGCGTGGAGTATGCCTCTGAAGGCTCCACAAGAATAGTCTTAGATAAATTCGAGCGTCAAAATCACACTTCAAAACTGGCGTGGAGTATGCCTCTGAAGGCTCCACACAATAAGACTTAGATAAATTCGAGCGTCAAAATCACACTACAAACTGGCGTGGAGTATGCCTCTGAAGGCTCCACACAATAAGTACTCAGATTGGCGTCAGGCCAGACTATTTATGAGAAACTGACAAGGGCGGTGGAGTGGGGCGGAGTCGGATAAAAACTTCCAGAGTTTATGTCTCACAAAGATGGGGCTAGTGTCATTCTTCTCCAAATGAATCCAACGTCTCAAATTACTCGAGCGGAGATTAATCCGTTCGGCGGTTCCTTAGATACACACTTCCGCGCGCTTTTTACTACTGACGCCGTCCACCTCGTGGTCACGGCTTGGTCTCTTGCGATTGGCTGATTCAATCGTAAGTTCGTTGAGAGGACCTCGTGATTCTTCCTTTATGTCTCCAATTTTGGTACAGTAGTTGCACAATTTGGCCTTGAACTCGACTAATTCTGGCCGTCCCCAGGAATAGCTACCAACTCAGCTTCTGTTGCAATCGTTACGAAATGCTGGCCTCCCTAATATCCAAGTCGACTTCCTTATGTGCTGCCTGGGCCGTAGTAATAATAATAATAAATATGAATACTTATTTATCGAAGATCAATAAGGGTTCATTTATCCTCAGCAAGGTTTTGAAATTCGAAACAATTTATTGGTTTGGATTTCAAAAACAAAATCCACTGTAGTAACAACACATCTCTTTAAATCTCACTCAGCTGCTCGAGTGTATGCCCCTCTGACTCAATTAGTGTGCTCCCTTCTCGCTGGAATGTCATTCATATTTTCATTAGGTCTCCCCCTTCTCCTCACGTAGTTGCCACTCCCGTCGTCTCAGCTGCTCGTTGTTTACAAACAAAGTGCGTACTCACGCGCTCCCCGTGGATTTGAGTGTTTGCTTTCAAAAAAAAAAAAAATTCTGGCAATACCGATTCTGCATAATCATCTTTCCTAATCATCAAATGGTTCCCTTCTGTAGTACGGTTTCAAATTGGCGCTATTAAAAACAGATTTTGCACCAGTGCTCACTTCTTCTAATCTGTAGGCATTGTTACCCAGATTCTTAATTACCCGGAACGGGCCAATGAATTTCGGACAGAACTTGGCGAAGACTTTGTTCTTAGGGTCGGAGATCGGTGGTCTACGAACCAGCACTAATTCTTGTTCTTGTAACTCTCGGTGAAACTTCTTTCCTCGGTACCGTCTCAGCCTTCGGTCCGCTTGGTTCCTCATGTGCTCTCTCGTTCGCTGGATTCGCAAATCATGCGCTAATAATGGATCCCTTGGGCAAGGAATGATCTTGTCCCAAGTTCTTTCCGGCAACCTGTTGTGGTGTACAATCAATGGGACTTGACCCGTCGACTCGTGCTTAGTAGTGTTCATGCACATCTCAATTTCCCCTACTTTGTCTACCCATTTATTGTGTTCGTTAGGAATCATTACTCTGTAGTATTTAGCGACACAGCGAATTGTTCTTTCGCTCGGATTTCCACAAGGATGACGAATACTTGAAAATATGTGTTTGATTCCTAGGCTCTCCAAACCTTGCCTAAAAACATTGCTTGTGAAATAAGTACCGTGATCTGATAGAATGGATTCCGGCTTCCCAAGCATCGGAATGACTTTGTTCTTAATTCGACTAAGGACTTGTCTTGATGTCGTCTTCTGAATAGGACATAGCACGACCATCTTCGAAAATACATCGACACATACCAAGAGGTGTCGGCATCCACGCTTTCCTTTTACTAAAGGACCAAAGCAATCAATCGCGAGCATCTCGCATGGTTTCTGCGGTAATAGTGGTCTTGGAGGTTGTTTCAGAATAAAGTTGTTCGGCTTTGTGCGCTGACAAGCGTCACACGTTCTAATTACTTCAACAATGGTGAATCTCATCTTGGGCCAAGTAAAGGTCTCCCCTATCGTAGCTTCAGTCTTATCCGTGCCGATATGTGCTAGGCTCTCGTGAACATGCCAAGTTAATCCCCTCTGTAGTGATGCTGGAACTAAGATCCGCAGTTTAGTATGATGCTCATCCACGTACTTATGTAACAAGTTATTCAAGTAGTGAAATCTCGCTTGTTTAGCACTGGCTTCCCGGTACTCCGGTGAATTTGGTTGTAACTCCTTCCTATAGAATTTTATCATCATCATCATCCATGGGTCAGCTTCTTGCTCCTTCCGAATATCCTTCAATCTTGCCAAAAACTCACGAGCCTTATGTGTCAAGGTAATATTGTGAACTTCCGCTGTTACTTCGTTTCCGTCCTCAGGGTTTCTACTCAAGGCATCTGGTATGACGTTCAATTTCCCAGGACAATGCTCTATTGTGATGTCAAACTGCTGTATGTAGATGGACCAGCGCGTAACTCTCTCACTTGCTATTGTTGTCTTAAATAAAAATGTCAATGCATGGTGGTCGGTTCTAACAATGATGGAATAACCGTAGATCATCTTGCGCCACTGTTGGAGAGAATATAGAATTGCTAGTAGCTCAAGTTCCGTAACTGTGTAGTTCCTCTCATGTTTCCGTAATTTACGACTCGTAAATGCCAAATAGGATTTCTTCTTGGGTTCTTCAGCGTCCTCTTGGTACAGCATAGCACCAATCCCAATTAACGAAGCATCTGCTTGAATGATAAATTGTTTCTCAAAATCCGGATATCCAAGTTTCACACAGTTTTCCAATAAATCCTTCGTTGCTTTAAAAGACCTGTCGCACTCCTCGTTCCACGACCATCGATTCGCTTTCTTCAACATCTCCTGCATAGGCGCTACTGTTTCTGTGTAACCAGGGCAATTTTCTTTGAAGAAACCTGTCACTCCCAAAAATGCTCTAACATGTTTGACTTTGGTAGGTGTGGGAAATTTCTTAATAGCATCAATCTTGGCTGGATTAGGCCGCACGCCCTCGACATCAATTATATGTCCCAAATATAAAATTTCGCTCTGGCAAAAATGTGACTTTTTTAAGTTGATCTTGAAGTTCATGGTTCTCAGGTTGTCCAGCAGTTTATTTAAATTTATCAAGTGTTCTTCCATTGTCTCAGAAGCGATTAATATGTCATCAACATATCTCGTGGTGAAGTTCTTGACCTCCTCAGTCAGATTTCTATCGAGTGCTCTAATGAGTGCACATCCCGCAGTTTTCACGCCAAAGGGCATTCGACACCAGATATAACTTTGATTATCGAATAAAAATCCCGTCAACAGTTGGGATTTTTCTTCAAGTTCAAGATGGTGGAAACTATTCGTCAAATCAACACTTGAGTATATCTTCTTCCCGCGGAAGCCTTTCAAAACATCTTTGATCCTCGGTGCTTGGTCGTGCTCAACTAGCAGTTTGCTATTTAAAACTCGCGCGTCTAGGCACAGCCTAATTGATCCGTTTGGCTTGGTCACAGCCAATATTGCGTTCAGGTAAGGAGTTGCAGCTTTCCTTATCATGCCAGAATATAATAAGTTAGTAATAATGTCCTTCACCTGAGAAAATGCTTCTCTGGGATCGGGTACAATTTACTTTTGAATGGGGTCCAATCTGTTACCTGCATCGCATATTGAAAATTTAAAACTTTCCCAGGTACGGTGTCAAACGCTCCTTTATGTAATCTTAAAATTTCTTCCAATCTTCTTCTATCAGATTCCCCTACGATGGCTTCCTTAAGTCGCTCCTGAAGTAGAATTTCGAATTTGGTTCCGCCCATTTCTTCTTCCGCCAAATGCACCCAAAGTTCCTGCGAAATATCTCGGCTGTCCATTTCTAGCACTGCTGTCTGGTTGACTTGCTCTCCCCTCAAGATCTTATCTCCGGCCTCATTAGTGCATTCCTCAACAACCCAAGTATTGGCCTCTCTCTCCAGCGGATTCTCTTCCATATTTAAACCCACATGATCCAATCCTTCTACTTATTTGAAGCTTACAGTATTGTTATGTAAATCAATTACAGCATGAAAATCGCAGATGAAGTTGGCTCCTAAAATTATATTGTAGTTCATCTTTGGAATAACAATGAATGTTTGTGAAAAAGTATGGTTCAATATTTCCAGATCTAGAAATGCTTGCTGTTTACAATTCATAGTTTTGTCAGGAATGACACCTCTGACTTTCATTAGCGGTACCGGCATAATAGGAACAGTCTGTTTTCTTGCTATTTCTTTTATCAAAATTTCAGTGACTAAGCTCACCTGGCTACCTGTATCAATCAAACATCTCACCCTCATACCTCCAATATGCGCGTAAATAATTGGTAGCTGTCTGATAACATTTTCACGGTTCTTCACCACTTCCTCCAGGCAGTCGTCTGGGAATGCTACCCACTCTTCTATATTGGCCACTACCATCTCTTCTTGCTCCCTAGCGATCTCCGTTTTTAGCCTGTCTCCTTTCAGTTCATTTGGTTTTTTTTTTATCCCGGGCCCCATTAGATGTGTTTCGCCGGTTATCATTCTGTCGCTCCTGTTGCCTCAGTAAACTCTCTGCCCCCTCTCCTTGATGGTTGTCTGGGCTCTGTCTGTTCGCCATGGCACGCCCCCACTTCTCCTTCTCCGCTTCTTCATTACTTAATTGATCCAAGTATTTACGGGATTCAATATATCGTTCGTCCCAGTTATTCCTATAATCCCCTCTGTTTTCTTGGCGATAGTCCCTGCCGTTACTCCATCTACCATCTCCATTTCTTTGGTAAGGTCTACCTTGTCTCTGGTTTCCCCTCCAATTCGTGTATTCCCGCTGGTACGTCCACTGATTATTTTGATTTTGGTTATTCTGATGATATCTCCCGCGGTTATTCTGATAATTCTGATTGTTGTTATGGAACTGGTTTCGGCCGTCAAAATCTTGTCTTCTTGGCGTGAACTGTGTCCCTGTGGACTGTGTCTTACTTTGGTTCCCCTGGCCGTGGTTATTTTGGAGTCCCTGAACTACCTCTGCCGTGTTGACACATTCCAAATTCCTTCTTCCTGTCTGTGGGCTTACCATACTCGTCTCATCTAAGTGTCTGAGTAATTCTTCGGCTTGGACTGCGGTCTGAATATTTCCTGCGACTAATAATTGTTGGATATGCATTGGGAGTTGTTTTCCGATGGTTAGAACCATATTCGGCTCGCTAGGCGGGTCATCAAAATCCCTGAATTTTACCAATTGCTGACTGAAGAATTCTGAAAAACGGGTTGGATGCGTACTGTGGTATTTGCGCGTGTACAGGTCCATTCTTAACCCTTGCTGTAACGAAGGACTCCAAAACTTCTTCAAAAACGCCTCGCGGAATTGAGCCATGTCTGTAAACGTGTACTTGAAACTTAAAAACCAGGTCAGGCTAGGTCCTTCTAAAAATTTCTCCACCAGTCTTAATTGTTTCTCCGGGCCGATGTGTTGGTCATTAAAGTAGTCAGTTAATTGCCGTAGAAATGCTTTGGGAGTAGTTCCTGAATGTTCTTTAAACTTATCGGGCTTAAAATCATTACCCCGAATGACTTGGATGACTTGGGCTGGTGCTAAGTTCGGTTGCGGAGTTGAAGTCTCCCCCCTGTACTGCTGGAATGCATTAGTCGTTAGTCTGGGACTTTGACCCCGACTCGTGTCCTCAGCCACCTTCGAACCTGCCGGACTTCCAATACTTGTTTGCTTTTCCGGAATATTTTCGTTTGAAAATAATGTCGCATTCTCTAACGATCTAATCTCGTTCTTTATGATTAATTCTGAGTGTTCCTGTAATTTCGACTTCATATTTTCCTCCAGTGCCTGCATTCGCTTTAAAACTGCCAGCCTGTCTTCCTTATTCGCATGAGCCTGCTGGTCCCAATCTCGCCGGATCCTACTTTTTAAGCTATTTATTTTCTCCTCGTTCCTCTCCTGATTTTTCTCTAGCTCTTCACGTATCCGTTCCTGCGTTTTCACTAGTTGTTCTTCCAAATTATCCTGAGTTTTGACGAGCTGCTCCCCTACTTCTTGTCTTATGACCTCTTGTGTGTTTATTAGCTGGCCTTCCATCTCTTTTCTTATGATCTCTTGTGTTCTGCCTAATTGCTCCTCTAAATTTTCCCGCAAGTGTATCCGCTCGGTTTCAGCCTTAACTTCGACTTTATCTATTTCCTTTATTAATTCCAGCACGTTGTTATCTACCGAATTAATTTGCTGCTGTAGTTTCTCTTGGGTTTTCTTCACTCCCGCGGTGTTACTGACACATGCTGCCTCTATCTGCTTGAGTTTATCTGCCACCATCTCGTCAAATTGTACTAATTTGTTATCAAATTTCGCCTCCAATTTCTTCATTTCGCCTAACTGTCTGATGTTGTTTTCCGCAACCTCGCCTGCCAGTTTCTCTACTTTTTGAACGCTCTGATTAATATCATTTGTGATTTTTCCTAACTGTTCGGTTTGTGTTACCGCCTGTTGTGACAATTTGTGGTTTAGTTCATTGAATTGTTTGTCAGTGTCAAATTTCTGGACTTCTAACTGGACCGAAATGTTACCGCTCATATCAAGTAATTGTTTTTCACTATGCTCACGCTGAGCTTCTAATTGTTTTTTTAATTGTTCTTCCGTCTTTACGGACATCTGCACTAATTGTTCTTCCGTTTTCGCGGACATCTGTTCTAATTGTTCCTCCGTTTTCGCGGACATTTGGATCGACATCTGTTCTAACAATGCCTTTATCTCATCAACACTCGCCATATCACACACAAAATATATTCAGAGAAAAACAGGGTTATGGGCTAAGGTTTCAGCCCTATACGCACATACATGTCACACATTTAAATATTACTGGCTCTAATTTAATGAAAATTTCAGTAACAAAATTTACTGAATACAATGACATTTATTCCCAAACAACAAAATAACCCCTAGTGATCTGCTTTTAAATTCCTAACCAACAGAATTTACGAAACACCAATTAACCGAAGTCATTTAAATGTCAAATATAAGGCAACATCTTCCTGCTTTGACTGAGTTCATTAATAATGCAAATTTCTAATTTTAATGTGGGCGCCAGAACAAGTTTATAACAAATACCAAATCAAATTCTAACCTTGTTCAATATTTCTAACTTTAGGAACTCAGTGATTTTACTAATGCACATGGCGGTACAACATCGCCTCCATTTACTGAATTTACATGTCCGCTTGACCTGGCATCATTTCTCAACGAAATAAATATGAGATCAGCGAAGCAACAACAACAACAATCCCCACTTGGGCAGCCATTTTTGTTTTATGAACCCTTGCAAAGAAGCATATGAGACTCAGATTCGGGGCGTAACAGGTCATATTCGTAAGTTGCTGTCAGGGCGCTTCATTAACTTGCAGGGTAACATATAACAAAATAACATGCAGGAAAGAGTGAAGCCAGGGTTAAAACAACTGAATTTAATAACAAATCACCATATTTACACATAAACAATTAACAACAAAAACTCCCAATTGACTCCCGCTTAATAAAAAAAAATGCCAAAAACTTAGGCGATATCTCTGGAGAGATTAATTACCTGGACCAAGTGTCCTTAAAATAAAAGATACAAAAAGTGACCATATAAGTGCGTACGCCGTTCTACATGCACCACGATGTGTACTTTGAATGCGTGATTCGTTATCATCCAGAATGACCCTTCAGACAACGAATCCGCATTTCCTAGAGCTAGACCGACACAAGGGAACACAACTACCATACTTAAGTTAAATCGACACTTCCTAAATCTACTATAAACAAACACAAAATTTCCGTGGGAAATTGGACTTAAATTGCCGTAGCAACATTTACTGCCTAAAAACTTAGGACTTCTCACACAAATCAACACAAGTACATTAACACGTGACCAATAGAAAAATACTCAAATGACCGCTGTCAAAATTTACAAATACTCTACCACTACACCACACGGGTGTGACAAACAAAATTACATGAAATCGAGTCATCAACAAAGCAATAGGCAAACAGCCAACATTTACGTTAATCACAATATTCTTATCCATACAAGGTACAACAATCCGTTACACACATGGCGAACTCCCCAATTAATTATGGCTTAAAAATTAGCCATCACAATGAACAGGTTTGCTACATGAAAGCTTACAGGGTTCAGTCGGACAAAAGGACTGCCTATCAAAATAAGTCACAGGCAAAACGGGCGGTTTGTGGAACTCTGCATGTCTGTCAACCCACGTGTCAATAACCTCGACCTCCCAGAACATGGGGTCGAACCTCGAAGAAATGTGCCCCAAAGCACAATAATACGTGTGTGTCAGAAAAACATATGGACAAGAATCAGCAGTCTCCCAAGAGCACTCTGTCTTTCCATCTAAAATACAACAGCAGCAAATAATATATAAGGGCGGTAGGACAACTACCCCCTCCTCACGTAGACTCAACACACACTAGACACATCAACACACACTTAATCACACGTATGGGTTGTGACAGACCCTGAAATAAAAGACACAAATAATATCCACATGCTGGCGCCATCGTTCTATGCCGTGACTAGTCACCTGAAAAGGACTCAAGAAAAATCTATCAAAATTAGAACGAAGGTGTTCTACAATTACTTTTAAGTTGGTGCACTCGGCTACCCTAACATGAATAATAACCTGTTCAGCAAAATGTTTTACAATCATTTCCTCCCATTCCTATTTCAAATATTAACGTTAATAAAGCACCATTTATCGAATGTAACGGGTTCCGCAATTGCAAGGATAAAATCACGCACGCACGCCGCGTACATTACATATGACTCAAGAAAAAAAATCAAAATATCAACAAACACTTTGGCCACGCGCCAACGGACATTTAAACATATAGTGTCGGTACAAGAAAAACAGCTATAAAACAAGAAAGAAAAACATGACTATTTACAAAGTTCCCCGGCCAAATCTAACTACATAATTGAAATAATCCAATTTTAGTACATCACCGCTTCTGCATGTAGGACTAAGGACATCCTCCTCAACCCATTGCCCTATGGACAATTTAGCACTCCATAGTAGTTGTCTGCGTTGATTTCTTGAAGCTCATCCCAACTTCAAACCACGTGCCGATCATCTTGGTCTCGACTCCTTGGCAGAAAAGTTCAATGTTAAATATTTGCCTATCTATAATCGCTTGCAGGCTACTCAGTTCACCCACAATTGTCCTACTGCGATTAATAGCGAAGACTGGCCCTAATTATATCGCACATACGCACTATAAAAACACATACAATACACACAATTTATACATAAAATATACATCTCGAGTCCGCGCCACTGGCTCGTTAACAAGTTCAAAATCCTGGCTGCACTCGCAGTCGCTATCTCGTCCGGTATTTCCGTCCCGTCTTATGGACTTCGGTTCTGGTAAGCGCTAATGAGGGTGATACGATACTTCCCTCTTAAAGTTGAACTCGTCGTCTTTAAAAGAATGTTACAGTTTATCACGCGCTGGCGTGAAATATTTAGATCACACAATTTAGTTGATTTTAGAACAAAATGTATTATAGCTTATAAAATTCGGTACTGCAAACGCTGCGACTTTAGCTTCCCAGAGCTCAGAAAATAAAATTAGCTTCACTGATTTTAGAGCGTAAAATTCACACTTCAAACTGGCGTGGAGTATGCCTCTGAAGGCTCCACACGTTAATTACTTAGATTGGCGTCAAAAATCACACTTCAAACTGGCGTGGAGTATGCCTCTGAAGGCTCCACAAGAATAGTCTTAGATAAATTCGAGCGTCAAAATCACACTTCAAAACTGGCGTGGAGTATGCCTCTGAAGGCTCCACACAATAAGACTTAGATAAATTCGAGCGTCAAAATCACACTACAAACTGGCGTGGAGTATGCCTCTGAAGGCTCCACACAATAAGTACTCAGATTGGCGTCAGGCCAGACTATTTATGAGAAACTGACAAGGGCGGTGGAGTGGGGCGGAGTCGGATAAAAACTTCCAGAGTTTATGTCTCACAAAGATGGGGCTAGTGTCATTCTTCTCCAAATGAATCCAACGTCTCAAATTACTCGAGCGGAGATTAATCCGTTCGGCGGTTCCTTAGATACACACTTCCGCGCGCTTTTTACTACTGACGCCGTCCACCTCGTGGTCACGGCTTGGTCTCTTGCGATTGGCTGATTCAATCGTAAGTTCGTTGAGAGGACCTCGTGATTCTTCCTTTATGTCTCCAATTTTGGTACAGTAGTTGCACAATTTGGCCTTGAACTCGACTAATTCTGGCCGTCCCCAGGAATAGCTACCAACTCAGCTTCTGTTGCAATCGTTACGAAATGCTGGCCTCCCTAATATCCAAGTCGACTTCCTTATGTGCTGCCTGGGCCGTAGTAATAATAATAATAAATATGAATACTTATTTATCGAAGATCAATAAGGGTTCAATACCTTTATGGAGGGAGCATCCTTTGACCAATCTAATAGGTCATTCACCTAATAGTTTGCGGATGGAGGCCATCTTTATGTCAAAATTGATTCCCCCTATTAATTCGAACACGGTGGAACCGAATGGAACGAAATTTGGTACAGAGGTAGTACTAGCAAAGGGCACCTCAGTGTCATGTTTTATATCGCCGCCATTTTGACTGAAACGTAATGGCGGCCACACGAATGTTCAAAGCTTAAATCAAATTACGATTAACCTAATCATCCGATCTCTACCAAATTTTGCAACTACATACCTTTATGGAGGGAGCATCCTTTGACCAATCTAATAGGTCATTCGCCTAATAGTTTGCGGATGGCGGCCATCTTTGTGTCAGAATCGATTCCCCCTATTAATTCAAACACGCTGAAACCAAATGGAACGAAATTTGGTATAGAGGTAGCACTAGCAAAGGGCACCTCAGTGTCATGTTTTATATCACCGCTATCTTGATGGAAACGTAATCGCGGCCACCCAAATATTAAAAGCTAAAATGTAATTACGACCAACCTAATAATCTAGTCTCTACCTAATTTTGCAACACCATATCTTTATGTGGGAAACATATTCTGACCAAACTGCAAGAACATCAGCCCAATAGTTTGCAGATGGTGGCCATGTATATGTGCAAATCGATTCCCCCTATCAATTCAAACACGGTGAAACCGAATTGAACGAAATTTGGTACAGAGGTAGCACTAGCAAAGGGCACCTCATATTCATGTTTAATATCCCTATAGCACGTTGTATTTCAACAAGCTCCTACAACCAACATTCAATCATACTCCTTGAAAACGACAATGAGTTATAACAATACCCATGCATTTAGGAGAAAGTAGGCTATATGTTCTTTACTGAACATCTTGTTTTTAAGCTGTCTTTTTCCCCTGAGTTTGATGAGTGAGTGAGTTAGTCAGTCAGTTAGGACACTTTCTCTCCTTTTTTCTCCCAGAATTTCACCCTACCCCATTGGTCCCTTAAATTAATTTATGAGAAAACGGTCGAACACCGATTTACTTACTTTTTAAGCTGATTTTTTTCGCTGAGTTTCAAATTTCTCGCCTATGTCGTTTAAGAGATAGGCCTACACGCTCCGTTAGGAATCCTTCAACCCCCACTTTTCACCCCTTTCACCTCATAATAATACACCACATCGAAAACCCTTAGACACATGTCTGCTTATTAGCCTATTTTCAATTTTGAAAAAATAGGCTTATGAGATCACCTTTTGTCCGTGTGTGTGTGCGTGTGTGTGTGTGTGTGTGTGTGAGGTGTGTGTGTGCCCCCCCTAATAAAATCTAAACGGCTGGAGCGATTTCAATGAAACACGGTAATTTCTGGGCCTATTCCCGGCGACCTCGACCGTGCCCTTAAAATTTGGTTGCGTCTCACCAATCCAACATGGCGGCTGTGCGAAATATTTCACTAGCATTCAATATCTCCGAAACTATTACCGATATCGCCCTGAAATTGTGTACTGCGATAAAGGGCACTACTAGAAGTTCACCTATGAGACTTTCAAAAACCTGGTGACTACAAAACCAACATGGCGGCCAAGCGAAGTTGAGACTTTTAAATAGACTTTTCTCGCGATTTAACTATCCAAACGTAATGAAACTTGGCACAGCAATTGTTTACACACATTGTAATGCACTGGAGTATAATTTAGTTCAATTGTTTACATAACCTCAAAATGGCGGCTGTGCGAAATATTTCACTGACATTCTATATCTCCGAAACTGTTACAGATATCACCCTGCAATTTTGTACGGTGATTAAGGGTACTGATACAAGTTTACCTGTGTATATTTCATAAACCTGTAAAGTACAAAACGAACATGGCGACTACGCGAATTTGAAATATTTTAATAGACTTTTCTCGTGATTTAACTCTCTGAGCGCCGTCAAATGTGGTACAGTAAATGATTTCGAAGTTTGTAATGCACTGCCATCTAACTTAATACAATTGTTTACATAACCTCAAGATGGCGGCTGTGCGAAATTTTAAAATTAAGTTTTTATTTCTTGTGTCTTGATCATGCGATCGAAGTGAAAGTTTTGAATAATGAACCTAGGCAATATTTGTCTTTGAATGGTACATAACTCTATGGCCTATACATATAACAATCCTAAATGGCGAGCTTCCGAAATATTTAGACGGTTCTCAATATCTATGAATCTTTTACAGCAACCAAACTGAATTTTTTAATATTCATAGAGACTATGAACATATGTTCACCTATAGGACTTTCAGTAACCTGGTGAGCACAAATCCAACATGGCGGTGACGCGAAGTATAAATATTTAAATGGACGTTTCTCGCGAATTAACTATCCGAGTGCCGTGAAACGTTGCACGTTAAATGCTTACACAAATGTTGATCCACTGGCATCTAATTTATTTCAATTGTTTGCATAATCACAAGATGGCTGCTGTGCGTAATTTTAAAATTTCGTTTTTACTTCTTGTGTTCTAATCATGCGATTGAAGTTTGAATACCACACATACACAATAATCTTAATGTAATAGTACAATAATAAGAATCCAACCTGGCGACCATCTGAAATATTTAGATGGTTCTCAATATCTACGAATCTGTTACAGTAATTAAACTGGAATTTTGTATGTTGATAGAGGCAATTAACATGAGCAGGATATATGAAAATAGGCTGTATAGTTCTTCACGGAACTACTTGTTTTTAATGATTAGTTTATATGCCGAGTATCACATCCACAAATGAAACCACTCGTGAGATATTGTTATTCAAAGAATGCAAACACATTTGCCATTGAAAACAAATGTTTTTAAATATCCGTATTGATGTTAGAATTAAACGTTTAAATTATACGCCAAATCAATACATAAACAAATATATATTTTATATATTAGTACATGTTTCGACCCACAATGGGGTCATCCTCAGCCTAAATAGAAAATCAATTAAGAATTGAAAAACTAAAATGGCATATGTGCCTTAAATCTAAATTAAAATGAAAAATTAATGATAATAATTGTAATAAATAAAATATAGTAATAAAAACGGATATCCTTACAAAGTAGTATTAATTAAATAAATATAAGATTGGTCTTTTACCAATAATTTTTAAAAAGTAGTTGGAAAATAAGAACTATTAATGGTGAGTGTAAAAATGTTAAGCTTTAAAAAATTTATCAAAATATACACAAAATAATTTAGAAAATCAATTAAATAATTCAGTTCGGCGCTTGAGTTAAATTAGTTGAATCCTCTTCAATACGGAGATTTTGAAAAGGTGCCAACCAATATTACGATGACATGAAATAACCTCGATGTATGGGATGGAGTTAAAGAAATATGATGAGGACGAATTTCAACGATAATTGTTGTTTTAAGGGGCCTAACATCAGGGGTATCGGCCCCAAATGGTTTGGGTGATCGTGCAAATATAAATGAAATGATACTATAACTAAAACTATCAGCTTACTTACAACTAAAACTAACTACATAGGCCTACTAGAAGGGGAAATGGAAAACAAAGATAAGAAGAAGGGAAACAAAAGACAGGAGGAAACGAAAAGCCATCAACCCTCGAAGAATGAGAAAGAAGGGACTTGGAAAGAAGGAGAGCCAGGAAGGGAAAGAGAAGAGGGACCGCCCCAAAGGCAATGGAAGAAGGAGAGAAACCGGACTCAGCTCAGGAAGCCCTCGGGGTCACCAGAAGTTAGCCCTTGAGGGTGTAGCACAATCCAGGGTCCACCATAAGAGTTCAAGAAATGATGGGATGATATCCACGGCGGTGGAGATCGATCACGTGCCATTGCACAGTGGGTCAAAATCGAAATCTAGGACGACAAAATTATATATTTTCATAATTAAAAAATCAAAATTTATTACTTCTACAGCATTCTCATATAATTGCTGCTCACTATTCTGGGATATAAACGCATCTTAGTGTAAATCTGTCACCACTTTTCGAGCAGTCCAAATTGGAGGATGAATGTAAGTAAGTGGCTGTGGTTTGGTTGTCTTTGTGGTTAGTGTGATGCTTTAAGATGGAACATGCAGCTGAAGGTATGATCTTTGTAACGTGTTTCAGTTATTAATGGGCGTAATTGTTACGTAATTTTAGCTATATTTGTATTATATATTATTTAACTATTAATTTTAAAATGATGTTATCACTTAGTTTTTAGTATGTCGCGTCACTCTGCGTCACTTTCTACTTAATGTTAAAATGTAGATCAAGACTTGTCGTTTACGCCTGTTATAAGTTTTTTTTGCATCTTTTTGCAACTTACTTAGTTATTTTACGTTTCAGAAGATGCCGCGCAACCAGTTCTCACACGTTTACAACTGTTTGAAGCACTGGGTTCGACGAATATGTCAAAAGTGGAACTTTTTGACTTTGTTAAAAGTAAATTAGGGGTAGAAAATTGTTCTGAAGAGAGAACTGAATGCTCTATCCAACTCCAAGTCAATAGACAATTTCTTGCATGTGTAGACGTAGCTTAAAAAGGTCTTAACTGATGTTTATTATGAAGTAAATAAATTATATACGTTGCTTTCACTCTAAATTCATGATTAAAACGTAAAAATAATTTTTTCTCCCTAGGTTTCGATTTTGACCCACTATGCATTGGAGTCCTTCTATCGATAAATTCCTTCAATGACATCTTTAATATATTTGAATTGCAGCCAATGGCCATAGCGGGGTATTTTGGTTGGTTCCTCAGTTTAGAGGCTGCGACAACGTGGTCATGTAGCCCCGTGTACTTAGGGTGTGTATATAATCTGTCTAATAACCGGTGTGTACAATACCCAAGGGGTATGCACCCCTTAGAGATCATCCCCCCCATCATCTGTCTAAATCTCATAAAAGGCAACCCTTTAAAAGCCTACCCAATATCCATCAATACTATAAGGGCAGCTGGCTACTCCATAAAGCAGCTCAACCCTTGCGTAATTATGACACACAGCGACATACTACAAACTGGTTCAACTATGCCACAACGCGCTGACAGAACAGAGGCTAAAGGTATAAAAGGTGCCTTAAGTGGGTCACGAGGATCTCTCCATCATCAGTGCTTCGACGAGACAGCCGGAGGCTAACGACAGTGTCAACCGAGGTGAGTCAGTCAGTCAGTGTTCAGAATCCTACTTTTGTAACCTAACACCCACAGTTTGTACTCACATTATAACATCACAAGATCCCTTAAAAGGGACTAACAGTTACTCATTGCTGACCAATAAACACTTGGTCAGTCTCTTACACTTGCATTACTGATCTACACTCTTCTTCACGTCCCAACGTCCTTCCTTACTCCCGTCACAGTCAGACGTGACACACCGTAGTAATAACGCCAACTCAGACGTCATTGTATTCCTCACAGCGGCTCGCGTGCTCAAGTGAAGCGCGTGCCGAACCGCTGACACTAGCAAGGTGATTATATAATAAGTAGCCGGCTGGGCGACTAGTACATCGACCCGCGTGCTAAGGCTACATCCCTTAAACCACATTTACAGTCTTTATAGGAGCGCCCCCTAGTTCCTAACGCTAAACAACACTCCACACTGGTCAGCTTGCCCCTCCAAAGGCAGCTACCCCCTTTTAGACACTCCATTCAAAATCAATACAGTAACTCTTCCGTTTTAGGTCCTACCACCCCTAAATAAGGGATCTAAAACAGATGGTGGAGGCGGGGTACTACGCGCAGTAACAGGACTCAACCAACGAGCCCTCGTAGTCAAAACGACCCCCTCTGAACCGCAAAAAGCCAAGCAGATAGTGAAAAAATTTTTCCCCCAGACAGAAAGCACCATATTTTTTTTTGGTGCTCTAAACTAGCTACACAAGGGAAAGGCTTGATAAACCAACCCCCTAGCCCCATACAGAACCAGAGAGATATAGGAATACACTGGCAAACACGCACAGATTTTTTTTTTCTCTCTATTGTTACTTTAGGCCCATACACTTCAGGCAGAATGGCACCTCATGAAGAGATTGCAAGCCATGAAGGTAATAGGGGTATGCCAATATTAGTAGCATTATTGGCTAGATGCCAAAGGCACATACAGATCAGGCAAACACAAATACGGACACTCAAAACAGAAAATCGGGACAATACAGGGCAAACAGCCATACACTCCGTCAGAGGGTAGGACAGCGCGATTAAGATGCGCACATAAGCACTTGCAAACAGGCCATATGCCTCAATAGGCAGTACACCCAAATTTGGGACGAATACCGTGAACTCCAAACCAACAAGGCCATTTTTGAGTTCATGGTAGGGCCACCAGCCCAGCCGAGAGAGGACATAAGCGTAGATACGCTAACTCGACAATTTGCGAGGATGTCCCTCTCGACAAGTACTGCCACGCAGTGGCAGGAGTTCGCCGTGGCCACAGTCCAGGAGACGGCCAGGTTAGGCTCCAACATACTAAAGAATACATCCTACACAGACACACGTCCTCCAGCTCCGGAGCGGAAGGCAATTTTGCCAAGCCGAGGGGAAGAGCCTAGAACAATCCCCTCGGACCGGATGAACGAGAGGGAGTTGAAGCCAGGACCTTCAATCACACATAATACGACAGAGGGACAACAGGAGGTAACCTCGTCATGGGCTGACGACGTAGAGCCTGACCTACCACATATAAAGCCTACATACACTCACACAGATAGGCTAACACAGTGGCAGGAGTCTGCCGTGGCCACGGGCCAGAAAGCGGACAGGCTACACGACACCACATTGGCAGGACAAAAACAGGCACTTAAGCGGCCCTCACCGCCAGTTCAAAGGGAAAATTTGCCAGAACGGAGGCGAACACCGGCATTAGTCCCTCAGGATGCACGGTACACGCACATACAGATTAAACAGGCATTACCATACAATACACGGGGATTAGGAAAGGTATTATTACCCACCCCACAAAACCTCGCAGTCAAACATACATACACTCCCGCAAAATCTGCTAAGATAGCGCCAAGCGCAATAACGCCCTTAAATACAGGTACACTTAGACCTAGAAACACGCGCTACGGTGGAAGTAGGGCAAGGCTTACTTTGCTAGAAATTCCGCCGGAAAACAGCAAAGAAACACCTCAATGGATTTCAGAGGCCTATAATATCGTAACAGGGCAAAACCCTTCACCTTTCTGAGCACTGAAGCTCGAAAGACGATAACGACTTCCACCAAGGCCAAAGAAATAAAATAACATCACTTCCCCCATCATAAATGGCCACACAAGTTCTTTCACGCGGGAGATATCAGAAAATAGACCGACAATTACATAGTAAACATAAACTGCGCATTTTTTTTTCTTTCTCGTATTTTATGTATATACAGGGCAACATGGCCAAATTAGAAGTGAGTAATTTTAAATCCTTCTGTGTTTTTTTTTTGGGAACCATGGCATCTTTCTATTAGGCCATCACTAAGCCAAGTGAAAGCCCATCAGGCTTAAGGCCGGAAAGAGATATTTTGAACACAACTTAGGCATAAAATCACAGCATAGAGCTTAAGGGAGTCTTTCTAAGTAGAAATGACTAGACGTTCTACGTTATGGTTCCACAGTTTGACAGATTCTCTTGTTGCGGGCGAAAACCGTAAGCATGGCAAGAATTAAGAATCTCAAACTAGTTTCAAAAAAAAAAAATTTTGGGAGGTGTGCTTTAACCAACTAAAAAGCCCAATTGCACACCGGGATGAGACACTGTCATTTTGGTGAGTTACAATTACTTTGATAGGCAGGTTTGACTCCCACAGTGCACTGGCTTTGCTCGTGACGTGGATACAAGGGTATCAGTTACGTCTGGCAATGGCCTTCCTAAGGTGTACTAGACAGTGTCGGTAGATTCCCCTGAGACGTAACCAGATTACGGTAGTACTCACGTTACCAAAATGGTAAATACTACACTCAGGTCCCAATCACCATTTTTTTTCAAAAACATAGTGCTCACGACATAATTTTTAGAGACTAACGCCACCTACTATTATTTTCTTTCAATGTGCTCTCTTAATTCAGAGCGGGGCATAAATAATTTTTTTTTGTTTCACACATTTAGCCCAAGAAAGAAAAATGGCCAAATAAACTATATATATATTTTATACATAGGTATACATAACACAACACTCGGGGACACAAGTGTAGTCAACGGAAGGTTCTTTTACAGACGGCCAATGCATATGAGATTTCCGAAGTGAAATGCCATGGCCTGTGGTTTGGATTCCAAGTAAAACGGAAATCCCGTGGCACATGATCTCCAGAAATGGTCACGTTAAACCACAAAATTCCCCTCTTGCCTTTTTATAATGCGAAGAGCACTAACAGAAAGCAGGCTGATTAAGAACACATGTTCGGATACACAGCGTTATCGAAACAAGTAAACAAGCGAGCGCGCAAGACATTGCAACCCGACACCACCATACTCAGCAGTAAAGCAGACCTCAGTGATAAACTGCGAGCCTTACAGACGACAGTTCCCAAAGCACACTGCACGGAATCATTCATAGCCAACCCAAGAACCCTATATCTTCAAAATTTACACTACGAGGAGAGGGCAAAAATAAGCAAACTCCTCGCAGGAAGGTATACTAGGGGTTGCGCATAGAAAAACACACAGCCCATTTGCCATAGTGTAGGCGGCACAGAAATGGCCACCAAATCTTTACAGACAACCGGCTTCGAACCCATGTCCACACACAAAAACCTCGTACCGAAAACTAACTAAACAACGGTATTTTCGGTACGAGAAACACAAACAAAATACAGACAGAATGCCCGCAGAACATGAACAACGCAGACATATAACACAGAGAATTACATAGAACACGGGTTCGAACCCCAGAGAAAATTGCACGCCAGGGAAAAACAAGCAGACGGCCTTCCAATCACACCAAAATTGGCCCATATAACGGCTTAGACAGATAATACTACATTCCTGCGGCCAAATGACAGGCATAAAATTCCAGAAATACACTTGACAGGGAAAATGGACTTTCCAGACAGAGACATATAAATTTCGTAAGACAACGGTCTTACGGAATAATGGCCACACAACGGCAATAGTAGCAGGGCGGATTACCACATCGGGCCGCCAGGAATTTAACACAATGACCACACTGGCATACGTGCAGAAAAACACGCAACAGTGGTTAACCTACATAAAATCCCGGCCTGAAGTTACACACACAAACTGATGACTTGCAGACTTAGCCACTTTGCAACACTGTCGATGACAAAACGCGATTGTGTAGTGGCAGTGACCATGAATAAACAAATGCAGAACAATCATAACACTATACATTTTTCAACACTGCGAAAGCATTTATCAACAAGCAGACGTCACAGACCAAAACTTGTCGCAGGCCCAGAGTAGCACGTTCGTAAAGACGTTGGCAGGCCACGGGCGCTTCCTACCCATACACAATATACACAGTAGGACTTAGCCCTACAGCAGACCAGGCGTCCGCGTGGTGTAGCGGAGCGTAGTCACACACACACACACAAACGCGCTCACCAATCAGGGGCGAACATAGGGACTTTGAGGAAACGGGACCTCCCCTTAACAACTTCTTTTTGCGACCCTAGTCCCGAAACAAATCATTCCAGGCGACTAGGACTTAGCCCTATAACGGACCAGAGTAGGTCGTGAAGCTTCGCTATCCCAAAGCGCGGATAGAAAACCAACATGGACCAAGGGAGGATGACAAGAGAACATGCTAACAGCGTCCCACTCTACTCCCTTCCCATAACCTTTTCACGTCCAAACATAAACAACGCAGACACATGAACACGACCAAAACAGCTACACTACACTACAAAGTATACATAAGGGTTGGTAAACTTCATGTGTTTACAGAAAGGGCATGCTACGCCTTGAGCCCCACCGCTATCACCTGAATGAGAGGGGTGCATCGGCAAACACCAACTAAGCGTAATGCACATCTCCATATGAGAGATGAGGCCATAAGTAATAAATACTAACCATTTTTTTTAAATTTAAATCATCCCGCATGAGAGGGAAATATATTAGTATTATGCCTCAACCTACACCTATCCATACATGAGTGCAAACGCCTCATATCCAGACGCATGCATGTATATCCCATCCATTCACCAGGGGATATTGATATCAGACCGGCATGGATTTTTATTTTATTTTTTGCAACCCCGGGAATTACCTGCCCCGTTCCACTCACTGTAGGAGCATCCCAGCACAAAAACCGGTTCCAGGCCGCCACTAACGCGGAATTCGGAAGTGCGCAACCTCCTCCTACCCTGCTTTAACCCACTCTACAAATAACTACCCCCAGATCACAATAACAGGGTACCTGACGCCACAGACCCTACTAACACCTCCATCAAGGTTAAAAAAGAGCATTATCGCTGGAGAAGCTGATATAGCACAGGTAGCCTAAAGTAGTCTACGTATGTAGAGGTTTTACCAGCCCACCACACTGGAAGTATTTTACATTTGACACTTTTTACACAGGTTACACCTATATTTAAAAAAAAAAAAAAAAAAAAGGGAACCTGAAACACCCTGGCTGATGATACCGGCGTTAGCCAAAGGTCAAAAGCACAACACTAGGAGCAGAGCTGGGGAAGGCGATGTGGACCCTTACCCCAGTCGGCTCATCAAATTACTGACGACTAGACCAAATAGACGAACCACGTAAGGTCAAAGCATTCGCGGCCTGGTCGGGCAAGCTCTGGAATCCTAGGTGCGCATAAACCGCCCCTGGGAGGAAGGGATGCTAAACTCACTTTGAGCCACGGTCGTCGAAGCCAAGACCTGCAGGGAGACTTTCTGAGAATGGCGGGAGAAATAGCTCACTCCGCGTCGGCCTCGGGAGCTATCCCTAGAGACGACCATATTATGACTAGACTGTTAGTTAAATTTACGTAAGTAGGACTTCCATGGCGGGGAGTCAGACTCCTATTCGTCAGGGGTGAAGCAGGATCCAAGGGTTCAGCAGGACCAATCCTAGATCCGACAAGTCCTTACCCCGCGAGGTGAAGGTGAAGACCACGACGATAATCAATAATGCAGAATGAAATATGAATATATATATATGGAATGTACGCGCTCATTCGGTCCTGCGCCCACGTAAATGGACGACAACGGGTCGCCAGAGTTCTTAAATGAGTAGCATAGCGGGCACTCAAAAGGGTTCAGTGGGCCAACCCAGCAATGCCGATTAAGGCGAAGAGGACTCCCCGGACGCTCACTTCCCGGAGGACACATGAATACAAATATTGCGGCCGACACAGGCGAAGAGGACTCCCCGGACGCTTTCTTCCCGGAGGATATTATGCCATTGGACCACACTGTCCAATGCCCACATAAATGACGACGCATCGGGCAGTCAGAGGGCATTAAGAGATGGGGCATTGCGCGCCCCTCACAGGAGCCAAGTGGGCGGCTCACCTACGACTAATCGGAACGGCAAAACGGGCACGACAAGGAAGTTACAGCGGGCGGAACGGTTAGCTTAGTGGCACCGTAAGCCGCCCGCGGATAGATTAATCCTAGTAATAGACGTCGACACTAGACTTAAGGGGACGGAATCCAGCGAACCTGGAGACAACCGGTGTTTCCAGGGCTCGTGCGGGTGGTGTTCTGGGGAAGCAAATTGCCCCAGGCGATCGTCCTAGGCCAAATTTAGTTATAGACGGTTGCATTTGACACGCAACCTAGGATTAAGCAAATTTAATGAACACTGTTGCAATTCAGCACAGCATCTTTCGGCAATAGATTAAGGCAACCCTCTCGGCTTAGATGTAGTTTTTTTTATATATACCACAAGTAGAATAAGTAGTATAAGAGAACGCCGTTCGGCGCCTGATGACCCACAAATCCGTCATCAGGGTAAGTCCGATAACTCATGATAAGTTATTATAATGTAGCATAGTCTTACATTTAAGACAATTTTTTTTAATACATATATTGAGGTAAAATTTCGGCGCCTGGCGGCCCAAATTCGTTGCCAGGGTAAGCCCAATACTACAACACATTAGGAAATGACGTCACGGCACCATATAGGGTAAGCCCGGCCATATATCGAGTAATAATAACCATGCCATTCTTTTCACAGGTAAAAAGGGGCTTCAGACTGTGGCAACGCTGCCACAGGAAGCGGCATATGGAATAGGGAATTTCAATGTTTTGTTAACCTCTCCATTTTTTTTTGCAGGCATTGTCACCTAGAATATGACACGTGTAATTATGATTTTGCTGCCAGATAGCAGCAACATGCTATTTAATGCCCCCTTATTGTAGTATTATACCTGTGCATACTAACCTCCATTTAACATTCATTCTCACTTACACACTCACTACATTTTTTTTTTTACAGCTACACGTCAATAATCTGCACAGCAGGAATGATGCCTGTGGGGCATCAGGCTTGCTGGCAGATCTGCATAAAACAAAAACACTTGAAGCGTCAAAATGCGACGCAGCTTACGGCGATGAGGGCGCAACCGGCATGTGGCGGCGACCCTCATGGCCAAGTGTGCAAGCATTCACCCACAGAGGATGCTTCACAGACTAGGTATTAAGAATACACTGCAAGCGGTACGACCACTCAACCGTGCCAAGAGGTGGCCGTATAGGATCAGCCGTGATACGGCAAGCGTACGTACAAACAGGTAGCGTGCACGCGAGGATCCAAACAAAAACTAGAATTATAAGGGTTTAGCGCGCTTAACTAGACATAAGGTCATTGTAGTTCATAATTTTAAAGAGTAAACTACATACATATTCATGCGCCCACGGGCAATTATTCCAATGGAAATTCCTAAATGTCAGCATCGCAACATAATACATTAAACACTATATATATTTTTGTCTGTTTATCAAGTTCACGTGTACACGATGTCTATATTTTTGTTTTGTTTTGTTTCGTTTGCTAAGGTAACACGTAACCAATGTCTGTGAATTGTTTTCTTTCATTTTTCTCTCTTCTAACTTCCCCATTTGTCAGGGTGTTCCGTTTTATCCCACACCAATAAATACATTTTAAATATTTCCTTTAAATTATACCCTGGAACACCCATTTTTTTTCTATTCTCTCCTATCTTCTTTATTGCAGGGAGCACTTTTTCCCCAAGATAGGGCGGACGACGCAATCATCCGTTCGGCCCTGGGTTTTTCCTCCCTGCACAACTATGTAACCATGTATAACCATGTTTTTTTTCTTTTTTATGCCGACAACGGCAATGGCGATTGTGCCTCAATAGCAATTATTTTCTTTATTCAACAATGTTAATGCACATTTCACCATGCAATGTAAAATTTATATACATATATATCTATGTACACCCCATAACCCTCCCCTCTGAACACGGGCTGACCGCACACCTACACTTCTGCACGACGACACCCGTTCCATACGACGACGCTTACGACGCCACCACCAGAAGAGACGAGGGGGATTCAAAAACTACTACGACAACATCCCAACCCCAGGTGCCCTTCCCGGTCGCGAGGACGCGACCAAATGGAGGAAGAGGCTTGTACAATACCCAAGGGGTATGCACCCCTTAGAGATCATCCCCCCCATCATCTGTCTAAATCTCATAAAAGGCAACCCTTTAAAAGCCTACCCAATATCCATCAATACTATAAGGGCAGCTGGCTACTCCATAAAGCAGCTCAACCCTTGCGTAATTATGACACACAGCGACATACTACAAACTGGTTCAACTATGCCACAACGCGCTGACAGAACAGAGGCTAAAGGTATAAAAGGTGCCTTAAGTGGGTCACGAGGATCTCTCCATCATCAGTGCTTCGACGAGACAGCCGGAGGCTAACGACAGTGTCAACCGAGGTGAGTCAGTCAGTCAGTGTTCAGAATCCTACTTTTGTAACCTAACACCCACAGTTTGTACTCACATTATAACATCACAAGATCCCTTAAAAGGGACTAACAGTTACTCATTGCTGACCAATAAACACTTGGTCAGTCTCTTACACTTGCATTACTGATCTACACTCTTCTTCACGTCCCAACGTCCTTCCTTACTCCCGTCACAGTCAGACGTGACACACCGTAGTAATAACGCCAACTCAGACGTCATTGTATTCCTCACAGCGGCTCGCGTGCTCAAGTGAAGCGCGTGCCGAACCGCTGACACTAGCAAGGTGATTATATAATAAGTAGCCGGCTGGGCGACTAGTACATCGACCCGCGTGCTAAGGCTACATCCCTTAAACCACATTTACAGTCTTTATAGGAGCGCCCCCTAGTTCCTAACGCTAAACAACACTCCACACTGGTCAGCTTGCCCCTCCAAAGGCAGCTACCCCCTTTTAGACACTCCATTCAAAATCAATACAGTAACTCTTCCGTTTTAGGTCCTACCACCCCTAAATAAGGGATCTAAAACAGGTGTTATGTGATGGCTGTATTAGTGTGTGTTATCTGTAATTCAGGTAAGGACTACAGACGATCAATTTCAAGTAGTTCCTTCTTTTGTTACCAAATGCTACCGTCAACGAAACCTAGCTGCGAACTTGGCTACTAGGTGCCACCACAACCGGTACCTTGCAGCGAACGTTGGAACTTAATAAAGCGTTAATCAAATCTAACCTACAAATTTAGCTTCACACACATGCCATAAATATGACATGGGCCCACCGGCTTTACTTCCCCTCCAAAGGAAGGCATACTGAAGGATTTTAACGCTCTTAAAAATCCGACGTCTTTGGCTAGTTTGAACCCGTAACCCTGGGCTTAGCAATTCCTCGTCGGCTTCGTTCTTTACGTTCATATTTTTATTCTTTTACAGCCTCGACATTAAAAACAAATCACCACTATCGCCAACAATACATCATTCTTCCTCTGCCACTTGTTGGCATAGGAAACGATCAATTCAGCCATATCCTCCAGTTATGCTTGTGCAATTCAGAAACGAATATGCGATTGAGGCCTGAAAAGGCAGTGGCTCTGATTGAAAAAGGTGGCGCGCACACGTTTCCTCGGGAAACAGCACCATGTCAATGAATCGCGAATGATAGTACATCCAGTAAAACAATTAACATTACTTTCACAGTGGCGTACCGACAGGGTCGGGGGGGGGGTTGGGGGGGTTGGGGAGTGGTTAGGGGGGATAGGGGGGGGGGGGGTCAGAGACGTTTCTTGACTTGAATCTCTATATTGCCCCATCACTTGTTTTACACTACCGCCAGTGAGGCTTCTTACTCCAGTATATATTTTAAATGTGATCACGTTCCTCACGTGGTAAATGTCCTGCACTCTACTCGCAGCGAGACTCCTCCATCAGTGTTGGAGCTAGCCATGGATCAGTTTTGCTGTTGAAGTGTGCAATCGGTAACCTTCTTCTCGTCGCTTCGGGTTGCTTTAATTGTGTGTCCGTTTCGGTGAAGATAGTTCAGTACATGAGGCGTTTCTGCAATTTAGTCCAATAATATATCATAATAATAATAATAGTAATAATAATAATAATAATAATAATAATAATAATAATAATAATAATAATAATATCGTATGGCCTCGGTGCCTGGTGCAAGCTAAGTTAGTTGACACCCAGAGGGTAGCTTGCATGTCAAATTTCGTTGTTCCATGAAGCACTATAAAAGTCAAGGAGGTTAGATATCTAAGCTCCTTGAACACTATAGTGCTTTCTAGTAGAGAAATGAGGAACTTTGTTTTGGCGGAAACTCCGGAGATTAATTTTGCCATTATGAACACGGCCTACTGAATTCAAATGGGTTCTTTGACATGCCAACATCGTATGACATGCCTGTTGTAATTTTTGCCGCCTTTCTAAAAACACTTACCACGGCCATGAGCAAACCTGCAAGCTTGGTGTTAGTAGACCGACACGTTAACCACTCACCCACCGTGGCAAGCATTTATTCCAATTAATGATAAAGATAATTTCATCAAGATAGGCATATTTTGAGAGTCATTAGAAATTGCAGTAGGAACACGGAGAGCAAAACATTAAGTTTCTCTCACATAATATCAATATTTTAAGTAACCACGTCACTATGGTCATGATTATACCACTGCATCGTTTCAGTCTCAATATTTAGTTACTGTTGTCCATATTGTTTTTAATATTTTCCACTGGACATCTCTGTAGTCATCACAGGAACATAGGTAAGGGAGCTGATGACCTAGATGTCCCAGCCCCTGACAGAGTGCTGACACCAACCAACCCACTCTTATCGTTATGGCCGTGTTTATCGCCAAGGTGTTGACTCACAGCAGCACGCTGTATTGTTTTACTCCCTGGAATGCTAACATACCCTCTCCTTTTCTGCTCTCTTAGCCCCTTTCGTCTCGCTAAGCTTAATGATCTTTTGTCTTCGTGTTGTGCAAGGGCTACGTAATTAATTTCCACACTGTTTGTTCCAGAGCTACGTATAACAAACAGTCAACAACAACAACTCCGAAGGCCCGGGTTCAATTCCCGGCGCTTCCAAGAAATATATTCTAGTTTGAGGTATTGGATCTGTAGAATTGACAGGCAAGTGATGTCATTTTCCAAGGCTAGCATCAGGCCAGTAGGCTATACGAGCTTGCGTTATAATAATCCCTTGGAATCATTGCCCTCTGCATTTCTTATCTCATTACAAGATATCCTCAAAATTGGAAAATAATGGGGCTGATAACCTCCACTTCGGTTGGTTGGTTCCTTAGTTTAGGAGCTGCCAAAATGCGGCTATGTAGCCCCGTGTACTTTGGGTGTGTGTTTGTTATCGGTGATTCAGGGAGAAGGACTGCAGACGATTAATTTTTTCAAGTAGTTCCTACTTTTGCTACCAAATGCTACCGTCGACGACACCTAACTGCGGACGTGGCTACTAAATGCCATTGCAGTCAGCACCTGCCGGCGAACGTTGGAACTAATATAGCGTTATCAAACTAACCTACAAATTTTAGCTTCCACAAGTGTAGTTAGTGGAAGGTTGTTTTTCATGACATAAATCTATGACATGGGACCGCCGGCTTTACTTCCCCTCCGAAGGAAGGCATACTGAAGGATTTTTAACACTCTTAAAAAATCCGCCGGCTTCCGCCGGGTTTGAACCCGCAATCTTGGGCATAGAAGCCCAGCATGCTACCAACTACGACACCGAAACCGCTAACCTCGACTTCAACTCTGAGATTTGCTGATGGCATTGTCATCTTACAATAATTGTGGATTTGAATGAATTTTTGAATCGTATGGACTCCGTCTTCAGGAAAGAATTCATGATGAAAATCAATAAATTTAAAACAAAATTAATGGAAGCCAAAGGTAATCAGAAACCCCTACGGACATCAAATTAGCAGGTCAATAGCTGAAGGAAGTGGGAGACTTCTGCTACTAACCAGTGATGGACGAAGTAAAGAGGATATAAAAAGTAGGTTGGCTCAGGCAAGGAACGCATTTCTGCAAACAACTAAATCTGTTGAGATCAAATATAGATTTGTGTATTAAAAAGTCATCTTGTTAAATATTTGTCTGGAGCGTGGCGCTCTATGGAAGTGAAACTTGGACTGTTGGTGCAGCAGGAAAGAGGAGAATTGAAGCATTTGAAATGTGGTGTTACAGGAGAATGATGAAGATCAGATTGCTAGATAGGGTTACAAATGAAGATGTATTAAGGCGAGTGGGAGAGGAGAGATGATTCTGGCGACTGCTAATGAAGAGAAGATAGGTTGGTAGGGCACATATTGCGACACCCAGGAATATCAAAGTTGGTTATGGAAGGTAGGGTCGAGGATAAGAACTGTAGGGGTAGACCAAGGTTAGAATATGTTAAACAGATTGGCTCGGATATAAGCTGTGATAGCTATGTAGAAATGAAATAATTAGCACAGGACCGGAGGCAAGGAGTGCTGCATCAAAACAGTCAAAAGACTTAACACTCAAACAACGACGACGACGACAACAACAACAACAACAACCTCGATTACTCATCAATTTTAAAAATTCAGAATGAGAATAAAGCAAGAAATTTGAGTTTTGGTCCTTACCACGAGAATTACCCAACTCATAGAATATTACCTGATTTTATAAAATACTCTTATATTTGTGCGAAAATTGATAATGTCATACTAATGCTACCAGCCTATAATCAATAGAACCCCCCAGGGTCTCACAATTTGTGGAAAGTGGGTTGGTGACCACGGGATCCCAGCTGAGTACGACATTGCTTCCACTTACTTGTGCCGGGCTCCTCTCCATCTTATTTCCTGTCGACGTCTCTTGGTCAACTCTTCCGAGCCCGACGACATTAGGGTATCCGAGGCCTAGGAAGTCTCTTGGTTTCCTGCCTTAATTGGCCCTTGTCTCATCTTTCCTGATACCCTCCTTCTTTTACGTTTCATGTTATCTCCTGCCTTCTACTCAAGGCCCCCAAGGAGGCAGGGTGTGTGTAGCCCCACCACTTCTGGTGCACCCTGGATAGTGCTGCACCCTCAGGGGCTCATGGCTGGTGAGTTGGGGAGTTGGCGACCCCGAGGGATTCCTGAGCTGGGTCCGCTTTTGCCCTTTTTCCAATGACTTTGGGGCGGGCCCTCTCCTCTTTCCCCTATCATATCTGCCTTTTATGGCTCTCCTTCCTTCCAAGTCCCTCAATCCTCATTCTTCGAGGGTTGAGGGCATTACTTTTCTTCCTGTCCTTTATTTGCCTCATCCTTTATTTGTTTACCATTTCTTCTTCTAGTTTGTAAGTTTGTAGTTAGTATTAGTTATAGTTTTCATTCTCATCTCATCTTTCACCATCACCCAAACCATTAGGAGCCGATAACCTAGATGTTAGGCCCCTTAAAACAGCAATCATCATCATCATCATCATCATCATCAAACATATTGATGTGTATAGAAGACTGACATTTTCTGCAAATAATCCATTATACGATCTAATTACTGTAGTACCGGGTGAGTTAGCCGTGGTGGTTACGGCATGACTGATGGCAGTCGCTCACATCCGGGAGGCGAGGAGGTTCGAATCCCCCCGCCGGCAACCTTGAAGATGGTCTTCTGTGGTTTCCCATCTTCCTTCCAGGCAAATGCCGGGGTTGGTCCCTAACTATAGGCCACAGCCGCTACCTTCCAACTCCTCGTCCTTACATTCCAACTTCCCTCCTTCCCTCCCCAACGGTACTTGTAGCTCACCCATTGGGTGTCCGTCTCGAAGCAGCTACAAAAACTGGCGAGCCGAACATGTCCTCGGACACTCCCGGCACTAAAAGCCATACGCTAAAAAAAAAAAAAAACTGTAGTTCCCAAATCACCACTTGTCTACATTGAGAGTGTTTGATATTATGGTTGGAAATTTTCTGTAATTGTACAAATTGCCATTGGGGAATTACGCCCATTTTCAAATAAAGTAAATGAATGAACGAATGAAAAGTTCAACTCACACCCTATTTACACGGGGATAATGACCAAGATGTCCCAACAACAACAGGATATAGAGTGCTCCACGATACAACATCGTTTCCTGTTCCTTTCAGTTAATATGCATGAGGCAGTAATGATAGATCCCTCTGTACCACAGTACGTGTCGCTAGCGATAACCACGGCGTGCGATAAGGCACGGAAGTCAGCTCATTCCGACTTCATAGCGATCGAAGAATGAAAAGAATTCACCAACTCTTTGGTTGATTTTCATAAAATTGGAAAATAGGCTACTATTCTTTCATTTCTATTTGAGACTAGTAGAAGTAGGCTGACCATTCTTAGAACGGCTTTTTTGATTCATTGGAAATATCCCTTCACATAATCACGTATTCTTAATGCAGTTATATTATTATCTGTTTATCAATGTCCGGCCCCATGGCGAATTGGTTAGCTCGCTAGGCTTTGGCCCAAAGGGTTTCGATGAAGATGAAGAAGAAGATGGTGATGATGATAAAGGTAATGATGGTGATGAAGAAGATGATGATGGTGATTAAGATGAAGAAGAAGACGGTGATGATGATGAAGATGAAGACGGTTTTCTTGTCGTGTGCCCTCGTGAGAGGCCGAGTGCAGGTCTTTCTAGTCGACGCCCGTGGGCGACCTACGCGTCAGGATGAGAGATGGAATGGATGAAGATGAATGAAACTGGGCAAGGATGTGGAAGGAAGCGGCCGTGGCCTATCAGAAGGTACCGTTCCAGCATTTGCCTGGTGTTCAAAATGGAAAACCATGGAAAACCATTTCAAGGACGGCCGACGGTGGGGCTCGAACCCACGCGTCTACCGAGTCAGCAGAGAGCTTGGCCCCATGACCTAACGCTGACCCAGAGTAGCCACTGCTGTCGGTAAGAATACGGTGAAGAAGACGAAGAAGAAGAAGAAAAAGATGTTCATGGTGCTGGTGATGGTGATGTGCAAAAATTGTTTTCGTTACCTGGAGGTGAATACTGCAAACCACGAAAACAATTTCAAGAATGGCTGACTGTGGAGTTCAAACCCACTCCCATTCCGAGTCGGGAGACAGCTGACCTCCTGCCTTGCTCATTAGTACCCTGAGGTGCTCGGTATGGACAAAACCATATTTCACTTACAAAGACAGTCCCTGCAACTGTGAAATAGGCTACTTGTAGCAATCGTCACGCCAGGAACGCTCATATAGCAGAGAACGCATTTCAGGTGACCTCCAGCGAAGGTAGAATAAGCACCGGGTGCGTATTTAACTATATGCCACGTGTAAATACAGCGTGCCGTAAATTTATTGCGTTTCATTTTAATAATCGATTGTATTCTTCTCGATAGTGAATACCGTAACGCTAATGTTACCATTTTCTGGTCTATATAAATCCATATGTACGTTAATGTCAGCAGCGAAATTATGACACAATATCGAACTTAGCATTCCTTACGCACATGGCATTGGTTTTAATATTTCCCCCCTCCATTAGTACCAGTTTCGATTGTTTTAGCTTTGTTCACAAGTTTCCAGTTGTTTAGCCAAAGCTGGGAATCGTTATGCACTTGTTTTAAATGTTATTGAAATACTGCTTTGTAATTTGTTTTGAAAACTTGCATACTTAATGGGATTTTTTACGTGTGCATAGCGCTTCATATTTTTTTGTCACTATTATTTTATTTTCCTTCTGTTTGTGTTTGAGTCTTCAGTCTTTTGACTGGTTTTATGCAGCTCTCCATGTCTTCCTGTCCTGAACATATCGCTTCATCTCTACATAGCTACCACATCGTACATACGAGACAACCTGTTTAACATATAATAATCTTCGTTTACCCCTACAGTTCTTGTCTTCAATCCTTCCTCTCGTAACTAAGTTTGCTATTAATGGGTGCCTTAGTATATGTCCTACCAACCAAACTTTTCTCTTCATTAGCAGTCGCCAGAAACATCTCTCCTCCCCCACTCGTCTTGATACCTCTTCATTTGTTACCCTATCTACCCATCTGATGTGCATCAGTCTTCTGTAACACCACATGTTTCTATTCTTCTTTTTCCCCCCTTCGCCAAGAGTGCAAGTTTCACTTCCATAAAGTGTTACGCTCCAGCCAAGGCTATCAAAAATTACTTCCTACTTATATTCCATGCAAACAGTTTCCTTTTCTATAGAATTTCTGTCCTTGCCGGAGACAACGTAGTTTTTATTATCCTCCTTGCTTCGTCCATCACTGGTTATTTTGCTTCCTAAGTAGCAGAAGTCTCCTACTTCCTTTAGCTTTTCATCTGCCAATTTGACGTCAATAGGGGTTTCTGATTATTTTGGTCATTTTCCATTATTTTTGTTTTACAATTATTCATATTCAACATGTATTCTTTCCTCAAGACGGAGTCCATACCAATTAAACCCTCATTCGAATCCTCAGGTGAGTGAGATTTTTTTAGCCTACTTTCGATTTTTGCAAAAAATGAAAGTAGACTTATGAGATCACTACAGGGCGAAAAAAGTGTCTGTCTGTGTGTATGTATGTGTGTGTGTGAGTCTGTGTGTGTGTGTGTGTGTGTGAGTGTGTGTACTCTGAATGTCTGTCCCCCCCCCCCCCCCCTATCAATTCGAACACGGTGAAACCGAATTGAACGACATTTGGTACAGAGGTAGCACTGGCAAAGGGCACCTCAGTGTCATGTTTTATATCGCCGCCATCTTTACCAGAACTTAATGGCGGCCACTCAAATGGTCAAAACGTAATAATGCATTACAACCAAACTAATAATCGGATCTTTACCAAATTTGGTAACAACGTTCCTTCATATGAGACGCGTCTTGTACCCAAACTACGAGGTCATCAACCGTACCATTTCAGAATGGTGGCCGTGTGAATTATGCAAACTTTATAATCCTTAACATGGGACCCACCAGTTCCGACTATCGAACCAAGAATCGTTTAATCTGTTTGAAACGACGTGGCCCGTTTGAAATTAAAAGTTTATATTTTAATATTATAGTCTAGAAGTGATTTTAAAAAGCTGAGTCGTCTCGGTTATTTGACAAGATGGCAGCTGATCTCTCGTTCTGACCTATATTTTATTAATTTCAGTATGTTGCATGCAATATAGGCTAGTGGTAACAAATATATGAACTTTCTATGAAATGAATTCGGTTTAAAATATACTCCAGTAAAGAAATCGTTTAGTCCAAGTCATGATTTGCTATAACGTGGTATATGTATTGGTTCCTAACGATCTATTAGAGTGTTCACGATTGGCTGCATGGTCAGCGCGTTAGTCTTTCACCAGGCTGGCAGTGGTTCAAATCCTATCAAAGTTGTACTTCTTTTCTTGATTTTTTTAATATTTATTATTTCTTGAGTACTGAGACGTTATAAAATAAAGCATTATATGGTGCATTTTGAAATGGAAAATATATATTTAATTAAAACAACATTCACCACCGGAGTGACATCTAAGAGTAATTACTTGAACTATGTTATTGGTAACCACAGCCGTCTAGATCCGAGCTATGCTCTCTACCGGCCAGTTAGTGAACCCATGTCTACAGTATAATTGCGAAGGTTATTATTTTTGCCGATAGAGGGTACACATCCCCAAGATAAGGCGCGATTATCACGGCCAACGAGAATGACAGGCTCTGGTGAGTTTTCGTGACGTCAGCAATGTAGTTCTGTTGCACCACTGCCTGGTCATCGTTTTACTGCCGGTGTGGTACCTAGTCATCTTGTCTACATCATTGAACCTGTATAAACGTTGGTATTCATTTATCACTTGTCTTCATAGAAGGTATTGATACAAGTCGTTAGTCGGTGGGTAGTGTATTCCGCAGATCTCTTCTATAAACGAATTAATTTATGTTCCGCCCCTTGAAACAACAATAAGTTAATGATATCTATACTGTGCTGCAAGATTCTTTGATCTAATTATACTAATGTGCACATAATTTAACTCACAACGAAGGTCACAGAATCTACAACTCGACTTACTGTAGCCTGATTGTTGCAGCTATTAAAGACACAACGAATCCTTGAATCCTAGTTCGCGTGGATTTTTGTAAGGAGTAACTTCAATAGGCGTAGTTTTGCAAACTTATACAGTATAATTTATCGTGTTTGAAAACACACGGAACATCTTAACTGCGTCCATTTTATGAAGATTGATATAAAATATTGCATTTCTGCTGCTTATGAATTGCTCTCGACTTAAACGCACAAGCATCATCAAGCAGTACCGGTACATTGCCTACGTCACAGAAGGGTTTGGTTTACGCGCCATGGCCTGTCTTTCTCGTTAGCCGTGCGCGATTACAAATTAGCTGTGTAATAGTTATATTAAATATGTTTCTCCCAGTGATACGTTTAGAGCAACGAAGTTTAAATTATTGTAAGTAGTCGGTGTTAATAAACTGAATACCTACGTTGTTTGGAGTGTTTACTGATGAAATTGCAAAATGCTGGGGTAAATTATTTGAACGCCACTCCTCAAATCCAGTGTGCCAATTTGCACTTCGAATTGGAAGAAATTAGGAGATGATAAAGACAAAGAGTTATAACTATACCCATACATTTAGGAGAAAGTAGGCTATATGTTCTTTCCTGAACATCTTGTTTTCTATCAAGATTCAATCCAAACCATGGGTACTGTTATTTAAGTATTTTCAAACTCCTTTATTCTTCTCTTTCTGATGACTTGTTAAGCTTTGTGATCAGCTGTTTATTTTACATGTGAATTGCAGCCAATGGCCATAGCTGGGTACTTTTGATTGAACACTCGAGGGCTCCCAGGAAGTTCAATTTCAAGTAGTTCCAACGTTGACTATCAGATGCTACTGTCACTAACACCTATTGGCGAACGTTGGAGCTTGATAGAGCGTTTCTAACTAGCCAAATATAACAAAATAATTTGCTACACATTACCAATTGCAGTGGTAAGTTCTTTTACGTGCCATAAATCTATAAAATGGGTCCGCCGCCTTTACATCCTCTCCGAAGGAGTCTGAACCCGCGATCTTGGGTTCAGTCGGTTCAGCATGCTATCGACTTCACCGCCGAAGCCACATAATGGGCTGTTAATAAAACAAGGAAGCAGTATAACTAAATTTCTTTAATATCAGTTGTGATTATTTCTAACGTTGTCTCATTTCAGTCTGTTTCCACTGTTCATCCTAGCCAAAACCCTAATTGACCAGTAGAATTCCGAGGCACGTTTTGATGAAAATAACTTTATTTTTAGCTTTTCAAATTCCCGAAGGTTGGTAATGATGAAATACTCATCAGCAGGGAAAATATATCCGGTTCATTTTGAGCCTATTTACATTTATGAGAAAGATATGCTTTTGAGATCACCTTTTGTCCGTGTGTGTGTCCCAAATAAAATACTCACCCTTTGTCATTCATGCTGTATGAGTGTATTGAATATTGCTAGGTGCCCCCCCCCCCCCCCTAGTGGCACTTACGTTAACTGGATTACGGTGGGTGAAAGCACAAACACAATTGTTCCTTTAATGAAACATAATTTTATTACAGGTCTACAAACATACACAGTGCACACACACACACACACACACTGAGTCTAACTTCAGAAATCACTACTAGTCACTATTAGTTTCCACATTTACAATCTACCACTGTCCTCGCTGTTTATGTTCTCTCTGTCCGTGAGGCGTTACAGTGTTCCAGCTGACACTCACACGTACAGTCTACACAGGTTCTCAACAGCCTTGCCCCTGCCACTTCACTTACTTCCAGAGTCCTCTTGCTGCTCCTTGTGCGCTCTTGCCCGTCCCGTGTCGATCCCACGACCACGCCTTCCACGAAGCACCGCGACCCCTCCAAGCACTCACAGTCCTGACTCAAAGTTGCACCCTGGCAGGCAGGCTTCCACTCTGTTACCGTAGACGTCCAGTAATAATCACTGTACTGCTGCGCACTCACTCACTCGACAACACTTCGGTACACACTAGCACTGACCAATACTGTCCAATACACTGCTCAATATACTCCAATACACTGCCTCCTCGCCGCGGCTCGCTGGTTTATATGGGCCTGGCCTGGAAAGTTCGAAATGTCACAACCCATTGCCGCATTGAGTCTGTTCTGGTTGGTTCCACATCCAGAATTTTCGCGTATTCTCTGGGAGGCTCGCACTGACTCACAGGTGCTTTGTTAATGTATGGCCGTGGGAGGAACCGAGAGGGTGTGGGCACTCTCTCCCTCTCACTGCGGGGTTTGTCCAAGGCCTCTAGACTGTCACACTGCCCCTCCCCCCGGAAGCCTCCTGCCGGCCCGCGGCAACACGCAACAATATCATCGTACTTCTATTTTATAGGGATTAATTAAAAACAAGATGTTCAGTATAGAACATATAGCCTACTTTCTCCTAAATGCATGGGTATTGTTATAACTCTTTGTCCTTTTCAAGGAGTATAATTGAATGTTGATTGTAGTAGCTTGTTGAAATACAACGTGCTATACGGATATTAAACATGAATATGAGGTGCACTTTGCTAGTGCTACATCTTAACAAAAATTCATTCAATTCGGTTTCACCGTGTTTGAATTGATATGGTGAATCGATTTGCACACATACATGGCCGCTATCTGCAAACTATTGGGCTGATGACCTTGTAGTTCAGTCAAAAGATGATTCCCACCAGAAGGTACATATGTTGTTGCAAAATTTGGTAGAGATAAAATAATTACTGTAGGTTGGTCGTAATTTGATTTAAGTTTTTAACATTTGGGTGGCCGCCATTCTATTTCCGTCAAGATGGCGGCGATATAAAACATGACGCTGAGGTGCCCTTTGCTAAAGCTACCTCTGTACCAAATTTCGTTCAATTCGGTTTTACCGTGTTTGAATTGATAGGGGGAATCGATTTGCACACATACATGGCCGCCATATGCAAACCATTGGACGGATGACCTTGTAATTCGGTGGAAAGATTCTTCGTATATAAAGGTATAATGTTGCAAAAATTGGTAGAGATCAGATGATTAGGTTGGTGGTAATTTGATTTAAGCTTAGAACATTTGGGTGGCCACCATTACGTTTTCGTCAAGATGGCGGTGATATAAAACATGACACTGAGGAGCCCTTTGTTTGTGCTACCTCTGTACCAAATTTCGTTCATTTCGGTTTCGCCGTGTTTGAATTGACAGGGGGAAGTGATTAGCACACATACATGGCCGCCATCTGCAAAGTTTTGGGCTGATGACCTTGTAATTTGGTCAAAAGACGCTTCGCCCAAAGCGGTATGTTTTTTGCAAAATTTGGTACAGATCGAATGATTAGGTTAGTCGTAATTTGATTGAAGCTTTGAACATTTGGGTGACCGCCATTACGTTTCCGTCAAGATGGCGGTGATATAAAACATGACACTGAGGTGCCCTTTGCTAGTGCTACCTCTGTACCAAATTCGTTCAATTCGGTTTCACCGTGTTCGAATTGATAGGGGGGGGGGGGGGGGGGACAGACATTCAGAGTACACACACAGACACACAATTTTTCGCCCTGTGTTGATCTCATTAGACTACTTTCATTTTTTGCAAAAATCGAAAGTAGGCTAATATGTAAATTAATTTCAGTGTTTTTTTTAATCTACTACAAATAAATATAGAAAACTGTAACAACACTAAGAAAGCTAAGGTCAGACAGCCACAAATCACACCATATTGCACCTATATTTTTCAAAATTGTCATACCCCCCTCCCCGAGTTTTATTGGCCCGCCAGGTCACTCAACTATTTACAATTTGCCCTTAGTAAAAAAAGGTTGGGCACCCCTGCTTTAGTACTTCATAGCAGTAGTAGCTGCATACTTATTAGTCGTTTCCTTTGCAGCTTTGTGTTGGAGGACCACAACATTTCGTGGTTTTCTTTGGGGTTTTGGTAGTGTTTTGTACTAAAGAGCAAAATTGTCTTGTATATTTCGATCTGATGATACTCGCTTGACGAGCGAAACATGTTATCCAACTAAACACAACTCCCCCTCTCATGTATTAGAGAGAAGTGTGCTAAAATGAGTGTATACATAATTCAACCAAGAGCGCTAACGCGCTAGCATGTGAGAGCGTGGGTTTCAATCCCACCTCGACCGTCCTGAAAATCGTTTTCGTGATTTCCCATTTTCACCACCAGGTAATGTGCCCAATCGGACACAGCAGACTGGCATCGAACTCGGGTCTTATCAGAGAAGACCAGGCCCATGATTATGCCTAGGGTCGAACCATTGATCTCTGAGGGGGAACAGCTACAGGGAACCCGAAGAGCAATGAGTTATATAATGACATATAATATAGCATGATTTCACGGCTAGAATGTGAATATCATAGCTGTTTAAGGGAATAATTGTTAGAAAATGAAAGCATATGTACATTTTGGAAGCATAGAAGTATGAAGGCAAGCCAGCTTGACAGTTTACTAATCGCAGCCAGCAGATGGGCGTGGATTCGTGACGCCGAAGGAACTCATTTCGTCTGGACCGCCACGACAGCTCAAAATTAATGACTCTGGGGTTCACCGATGGACAACGCTTGAGAATGGAGAGGGGGTAATTGTCCACGGAAATTAATTGATTGCAGCCAATTGGAGCATCGAAATGGAGTAAAATGTACACCCAGGTGAATATATTCTAGGAGAGATAATTTAGGAGTGGTCTTACGCCTAAATTAAAGCCTAAATCTTGAAATAAGCCTGTGAACACAGAGCCTACGCGCGAGAGGAATGATTTGGAGACCCACACGAGGGGATTTACCATGGTGGCGTCATGACGCTATGGAAGAAGGCAATTAATTGTAATTAATTGGCCGAAGCGATCGCTTGCACGCGAGTGATTATGGGACTTCCACACCTAGATAAACGAGGTGTATACGTCACTTTGAATGGAAATGCATTATTTCAAGAAAGGAGTCGCACCCGTATGTCCTGAGGACTACGTTTTACGAGAAACCTTTATATAGGGGAAGCAGCGCAGACCAAGCCAGTTCGTCTTGAGTTGCTCTGCAGGTCGTCTTCAGTTCTTCTACAGTTCGTCTGACTCAACACGTAAAATAAAAACGCTGCCAGAAAGTGCGCGAAATGTGCTCGAGTATATATGAAGAACAATGGAAGCGCATCATACAGCTTCTTAATAGTAATCATGAATCGCGTAAGATTTAATCTACAGCAGATATTTATCCATTATTATACGCAAGTGTAGTTCGCTACCTCGTAGGAACAAGTTAGGATGTTTTTGGACAGTGAATATACCAGGAGGTATTGTCATAGTTATAAATGACGCAGTATCGTCAGGATCACTACAATTACGGGAGCCTGGAAGGCATCACAAGTAATCATGACGGTGAAATGAACAGTACTGAAGGTGACGAGAATCGAACGCACGCACACGCAGATAGACTTTCACGGAGACCAGCGGTTGTCGTAGCTGCATCGCATCTCTGAGGTCAGGCATTAGGAGGAGTCCAATTAAGGATCCACAGGTGAAATAGTGCGAAAAGTGTATATAAGTTTTATTACAGTGATTTCAAAAGTGTTTATGTGTATTGTGAAAAATATTTATTGTGTTAAAGTGAGAAAAGCCACTGATCAAAATATGATTATAACGTGTGAAGTATGTGATAGCATGTGTCGTGTGAGATATAGCATGATGGCTTAAACCAAGCATCATGGTAGGTTCGTGGCTGGTGTGCTGGAATAATCCAGCGAAAATGAAAAGTGAGTACAAATTTACAATATTAATCTAATTAGATAGTTCACCATACAACGAAGCATCACTTTAAGACTAAGATGTAGCAGTCACTTATGTACGAGCTTTCACCACTCGTATTTTGGTAGAATATGGCTTGGAGGGTGATTTGTTTAGGGCCATTCAGGCCTAAGATAGTGATGAATGTAACGGTAACGTTAAATTATAATAATAATAATAATAATAATAATCTGGGGTCGGTAACAGTAATAAATAAAGTAATAGGCATTTCTGGCCTAAAGAACGTTCAAAGTGTGTCATGTCTAATATAAAGATACTGTATTTGGTAAACAGTAAGAAAGTAACATAAAATATATCGAGATACGATAATTTTTCAGTGTCAGTGAAGTGTTGAATGAATATTTGATATGGTCAATTCTTAGGAGTGTATTTGAGAACCATTAAAGTAATATAAGCCAGTAAATTTATACTTGTTTTTGGAGCTATTTAAAGCTTTGGCTTAAGAGTAATTGCAGAGAGGACGTGAGTGCTTTAATAATTGAGTCATCTATGAGAAGTATTGTTTGAGCCGCATATAGCGAGCAATGTAACGTAGAATCAAGTGATTTACGTCAATAAAGTTGCGGGGACCACTCTAACATAGCTTGCACGTTAGGTGAAAGGTTGGCTAATCTACGAGATAGTATTGCCGTTGGAGCATACTTATATTATTCGCAGCGAATTGGAACGGAGCCTGTCTGTATCCTTCGCTTGCAGGAATATTGCCACGAGGGATGCTCTTCGAGACCCCGTGAGCTCATGTATTAATTGATCTGCCCTGAGAGGAGAATCATGTTCGTCGTATAGGAAACGCAGATTTCCTTATTATTGTAGGCAGCTGCTGATGAGAAATCTTGTATTCTCAATCGTGATGCGCGCCCGAAGCCACTAGTAATCGCCACAGAACGGCAAGGCTATTACAGGATCCATCCCCAGCCATGAATGTTAATTAGGAGCCGAGTTGAGCCCATTACACTATAAATATAGGTGGTAAATAATTAGAATGACTCAATTACTAGAGACAACACTCAGCGTAACTCCATTGTATTGCAATTGTAAACAAAGTTGACTTTGCTAGCAGCCAGAGGGGTGTGGTAGGTATGCCACGAGGACGGCGGCCGTCTTGCTCAGCCAGCTGGAACTAATTTTATGGCCTGCTTGAAAGGTAGGTCTGTTGACCTGGTCCCTTTATTTTAGAAGCATAGTGGGACACTGAAGAATCTCGATATTTCGAAATGTAATTAAGATATGATTGTTGTGATGATGCCAATTGAATTAAATGATGTGTTTCAACACACATACCTGGTCGGATCATTGTGATCGGATAATATTTGGCCCAGTTATTCTCTGAGGAGGAACGCTGAACCAAATAAATGTAGGCAACTTTTTAAAGTGCATTTTGCCCAGTTCACACTAAGTTATGCAGACGGGTAGGTGATTTCTAATAACATGACACGTTTTTAACGATAATAATTTCGACCAGACCCAGAAAATCATTGTATAGTGAAACTATAAACATTTCTATCCATGTGTATTTTGGAAGGGAAAAGGTACCACTTTAGCGTTTCATATTGATGGGAAAAAGGAAGACGATTCACACGACACAAAATTTGTCAATTGAGGCATAAGATAATGAATTTATGTTAACGAAAGTAAATGCCCGTGAAAAACGGATTAATGTTTAATTATTACAGAATTGACGTCATTTAAAAGTGATATTGTGACTTTTGTGTTGTGATACTCCAGTTTGTAAAATTGTGCCATGGGAAGAACACTATGGATACTCGTGGATGTCTGAAAGTATCAATGACAGGATGCTAGAAATATATTTGAGTGCAGTGAAGCACTAATTGATAAGAGACTCACAAATAACCTTGATTTTCATTGTGGGAAGTAAATGTAAATTATCCTTTGATTGTATTTTGTTGTATAGCCATGACTTTATATTCAGTAAATGTTTTATTTAGGAATATGTTGTTTCTTTCATGTAGAGTAGTAACCTGACAGACTCAAATCCTGAGCATGTGGTCGTATGGTGGGCAGGAACGTCCCATACCTCGAAAGACCGTGAGTTAGCTGGGATACGAACACATGTTCCATATGATGACAATTGGGTACAGTAAATACCGGGACGGTTTCTTTCAATTGACTGGCTGCGTGGCTCTGCGGTTACATTCTCGCCTGCTGTCCCCAAGGTTGCTGGATCGAAACCTGGCGCAGCCAGTTGGCATACGAGGGCGCTCAAATGCGAGGGAGCTATGTCAGTAGATTTACTGGCACGTTAAAGATCCCCTTTGGGGTAAAATATCTCTAAAAGCCGCAGTTGTTAAAATGGACGTAAAACCAATTACATAATTATTATTATTATTATTCAAAAGTTCGATGCTTTTCAGTCGGTCTACACGATTAAACCCAAATGAGATGGGAACGATTCGGGTACAATCATGTTGACCGACTGAAAAGCATCGAACTTTTGTTTACTAAGGCAACACTGAAAATAGCTTATTATTATTATTTATTATTATTATTATTATTATTATTATTATTATTATTATTATTATTATTATTATAATTTACGTACATTCCCCATTAAGGGGAGCACTACAAATACAAAAATCTAGCTTTTGGTGGTGGCTCTTTTCTTCTTTTTATCTTCCCCAAAACCTTTCATCCGTTCACTGTGTGCTTTCTTCTCTTCATTTGTCCATTTACGCCTATTTACTCTGGGTTGAGATCTAAATTCAAATTTCTGGTTCCTGATTTTTAGCCTACTTTTCACATTTTGCAACAAGATGTTCAGGAAAGAACATATAGCCTACTTTCTCCTAAATGCATGGGTATTGTTATAACTCTTTGTCCTTTTCAAGGAGTATGATTAAATATGGGTTGTAGTAGCTTGTTGAAATACAACGTGCTATAGGGATATTAAACATAAATATGAGGTGCCCCTTGCTAGTGCTACCTCTGTACCAAATTTCGTTCAATTCGGTTTCACCGTGTTTGAATTGATAGGGGGAATCGATTTGCACACATACTTGGCCACCATCTGCAAACTATTGGGCAGTTTGCAGTTTGGTCAGAATATGTTTCCCACATAAAGATATGGTGTTGCAAAATTTGGTAGAGATTAGATTATTAGGTTGGTCGTAATTACATTTTAGCTTTTAACATTTGGGTGGCCGCGATTACTTTTCCGTCAAGATAGCGGTGATATAAAACATGACACTGAGGTGCCCTTTGCTAGTGCTACCTCTGTACCAAATTTCGTACCATTCGGTGTCACCGTGTTCGAATTGATAAGGGGAATCGATTTTCACACAAAGATGGCCGCCATCCGCAAAATATTAGGCTAATGACCTATTAGTTTGGTCAAAGGATGCTCCCTCCATAAAGGTATGTTGTTGCTAAATTTGCTAGAGATCGGATGATTAGGCTAACCGTAATTTGATTTAAGCTTTTAACATTTGTGTGGCCGCCATTACGTTTTCGTCAAGATGGCGGCGATATAAAACATGACACTGAGATGCCCTTTGCTAGTGCTACCTCTGTACCAAATTTCGTTCATTCGGTTCCACCGTGTTCGAATTAATGGGGGGAATCAATTTTGACATAAAGATGGCCGCCATCCGCAAACTATTAGGCTAATGACCTATTAGATTGGTCAAAGGATGCTCCCTCCATAAAGGTATTGTGCCCGTTTAGACCGGAGTCCGCACGACCACATATGCATTTTACCAATAATCAGTCAGCACGAGAGTCAAAATATCCCGGGGCGCCAGATGGGTTAAAGCTAATCGCAAAAACGACATCAAAGGAAAAAAATGCTTTACTGATTTTTTGCTTAATGCAACAATAAGGATAGAAGGAGATTCAACTGGGCATGACACATCATGTAAAATTATCTCATTTTATTTTGAATTTAAAATTGACTGCAAAAATGCTCAAAGCAGCATCATTTACGTGTGGCGACCCACACTCCTATTTACACAATGTACAGAAATTTTCCAAACACATTGGACAATTATTTTTTTGGAAACACAAGTCTGATTATTAGTCCTGTAGACTGTGTTCCAAAATTATATTCATTCACGATTAAATCCAGTTCAAATTTAATTGTCTTTACTGGAAATATCGTAGTTCACTGTTTGAATTTTTACATAATATTAACACTCGTAGAATAAATGTTCATAGAATTTTTAACTTTCACTTATTTTTCCAGTTTCAAAAAATATTGTCAAAAAATATTATTATATCTGAATCAACACAAATTATTTACACATATTAATAACATCTGAAAAGTATTTGACCTTGAGCATAGCATCGAAGAACTGTGCGAAGCACAACAAAATTAATTGTTCTTCTGACATTAAATGTTTCGAGAAGTGACTCGATTATGAACTTCAAGTTCCTAACAAAATATATGATTTCTGAATCATCAACTTGATCACTAAATTGTTGAACCATTCAACTATTCAATTTTCCACTTGGAATCATTATTAAGAAAAATATTTATATTCATGGCCATTTTAGTAATTTTCACAACTTGCAATTCTTCGACAGAATGCGGTAATAAGAATTGTAGCTTCATAATAAATTCATTTAGTTCATGGCACTAGGATTGAAAACATCCTTCAAATTATTCGTGGTTATAGAATTATTTTTAATTGGCAGTGGCCCATTCTATTATTTGTGTAAGAACACCATATTCCAACAACAACGGCAAAGGTCTTCCTCTGAAGAAGAATAAACTACTATCATGACAAATCCGGGTTCTAGCAAAATCAAAGTCTTAATGGAATCCGTAAACAAGGTTGAAATAAGAACTGATGGTTTCTAAGAAATAACCTTCGGGTCATTCATACGACGAAATGTGTAGTTCCAATACTCCTTCTATAAACCTGAGCCATCGAACCTGCTATTTGATTGATGCTCGAAAAAACCTCCTCATTCCTGCGACTTAAACATGCGCACCTGGGAATGGCATTTCAACTACTCCACACACATAAATTTTCTTCCCAAAATTTATACAATAAATCAAGCCTCTGCTCGTTATCAACACTGGAAGATTAATAAACTTACAAGTTTATTTTATTTTACCATTCAGTTCAACCCGTGAATTTACCATACTTATGAAAATCTTTATTTCACTTTCGAATGTGTATTTACGTCATGATTTTATATAAATACAAAAATATCCTATTTGATACAAATATCAATTGCTTCCCGTTTCATGCCTCTCCGTGTTATCTGAAAAATATACTTTGCTCATTGCAAATATTAACTGTTCAACCAGAACTGAAATGTTGGTTGAATGCGGGCTTGCGCTAACCACTCTCCTTCGGAAAATCTCCTGTTCCAAACTAGAAATGATTAAACTACTTCATAGGCTCTCTCTCAATACATATGATTATTAGAAAATATAATATCCAAGAATTATTTAGAAAAGTTATAAAAATCATTATTATTATTAGTTATATATTATTTTAAATATATTTAATTATCATCTCATTATGTGAGAATCCACATGTTCGAACCTTCGAATATGGAAAAAATATCCATTCCTCAACAAAAAATAATTTAACTTTTACAGTTACATCGACGGTATTCCGTGACTTCCCAAAAATATGAAATATTCAAATAAATGCTCGATATGCTCGGTCATCGATCCTAAACTGTTCTGAGTGCTGAAAATACTCAGAATAACTCTAATATGTCTTGCGTAAATCATTGCAAGATTTAAATACGAAGAAAAATAAATGTGTTGGTCATCTGCAGAAAAATAGTTTGTTCCAATTAGCTAGGCATAATATAAAGTCAAAATGTGGCTTACATTTCTTGATGGTCTTGAAGCGTAGCGAACCTGGTTTGTACCAGATTTATCCATAAACATGCCCTATCGGACAAGCACGTATAATCCTTGTATCGGCCGCCATTATATACCCACAATCTGTCTAGCAAGACATAGTGGTAATATCTCTTGACGTTTGAAGTAACTGTTGATCCATTTTAATATTGGCTTCTGTTAACTCCATAACAGTTTGCTTAAATGGGGTCAGATCTAAGTGATCTATTCTTAAATATGTCAGTTGTAACGTAACTCACGGTAATCTTTTCAGTACAAGAAAACACTGACAGTCTAACCAATCAACGGCTGTTCTGAAGATCGTTCCCTGGGCATGGCTTCACACCATCTACCATGCGCGAAGCAACATGTAGTTTCCCTGCGTTGGCTAATGAACAACACCGTGATAGACTGGCCTTCAATATACTGAAAGATCGGAGTAGTTATCAAGTTACAAATATGAAACTGACTGAATTGGACTAAAATATCCAAGTATTAGGTTATTACTGGACTGTGACAAATTATTATTCTAGACAAAGTCTAGCATATGTCCATGTAGAAATAAAAATATTTCACCAGTGTCTGTAGAAAAATATCAATCACATTAGTGATTCTCCCTGCCGGAAACTTACTAAGTTCCACTCGTAGCGCAGCACTTTTGTGACTATCACAATTTTGAAAATAACTTCTGCGTAGATCCGGCAACCATGTGCCTTGGCTCAGCGTAGCGGCACCTTGCTAGGCAAGTGCTTGTTTCGAAGTGAGCTAATGATGCCTGTGCCGGCCGGCTTTTATTCAAAACGGTCAGGGTCACGCTGAATCAGCTGAAATCTGGAAATCCTCATATCTCTGGTATCCCTGGTCCGATTTACATGATACTAATTGCATTCTTTTTCATTTGGCCGTGCCAGTAATCTGATCCAAGTCTCAAGTCTATACTCCATGGCTAACTATTTAATCAATAAATAGCCTCGACCTCTGCTATTACTCGCTACGTCACTTGACATGCTCTTAGCGGTATATTCTTTCCAATTGCTTCTAGAAGCAATGGAGCGCGATATTCAAATATCTCAACTTTCAAAAGCGGCTGTAGCCTTTCCCTTGATATCTAGGTGTCTGAATCTTGGAATACCCATTCCTAGAGTTGGGCACATCCACCCCACACCTAGCAAAAAATGAAAATTGAAAAATTTTTATTTTTCCTATCTACACATTAAATCATCTGGTTCTTGAATAGTAAATCTTCAAATTCGATGCATTATAAGTTCCCACGATGTTACCAGTTCGTGTATTGGCGATCTCATAGCTTCCATTGTTGTTTACTTCCACAATATTCAAAATCTTTAATTTCACCAGGTTTAATATCAAAAATATCGTGATACTCTTCCAAAAATTTCCCTAGCTCTGGGGACTCCTTCTCAGTGTAGACTTCTCTTCCTTCAGCTTCATGAAAAATCAGAGACCATTGAGCATCTCCCTCGATGTCTTCCTCTTCCTTTCCCTCGATGTTAATCTCTTCGGTATTCTTGAATCTGATCGTCTCTGTCTTCATGTCTATCACTGCTTGATATTTCTGAATGAAATCCGCTCCCAATATCATGTCAAAGGCCATGTCCTTCATTACTACAAACACATGTCGGAAATCATGTCCTCCTATAGTAATACATAAGTATAATTGTGTTTTACACAGAGATATTTTGTTGGGTATTATTCCTTGGATTTTAATTCCTGATACTGGAATCTCCTCTAAATTCTCTTTGAGTTTCCACAGAATATAAAGCTTCTCACTCACAAGACAAAGCATAGCCCCAGTATCAATCAAAGTATCGACAGGCATACCGAATACTTCGCATGATATGATTGGCATTTTAATTCTTGTACCCATTTCTTTCCGTTCATCATTATGTTGAATTAAGTCATCATCCTCTGCTTGCCATTTAATAATTCTGGAAGTGAAAGTGTTCAAAATTCTATCTTCTACTGTGAATTCGAAGTTTTTTTTTCGTTTCCATTCCCCCGGGATTGTTGTGTTCCCGATGGACCTGGTTCATTGTGCTTCTGTTCCAAGAACTGTAAGTTATCTTGGTGTCTTGCTTCCAAGTTCTTCCTCGTCTCCTTGTTGAACTCTTCATTGGACTGACGAGTATTCAAATTCCCTCTGTTATTGTAGTTGTTTCTACCGTAGTACCTTCTTTCCTGGTACCTTCCTTGATTATCCCTTGGCCTTCTCCTTCGAGTATTATATCGATATCCACCATCCGGTCTTGCATAAGGCTTGTAACTGTATCTGTTACTGTACTGATTCCATCCTCTTTTATCGGGCTCTTCCCTCGGCGTTTTCTCTTCTCGCCCCTTTCGAATCTCTCGAGGTGTTTGGGAATCACTGTCGGCCATAACAGCATACACAGCGTTGTTATTCTTTCCTTCCTTCTGATGGAAGAATTGAGCGTTCGTATGATCCAGCTTCTGCAATACCTCGTCAAATTGCTCCATATTATAAATGTCAGCAGCGATCAAAGTCCTTTGGACGTCTGCTGGAAACTGACGTATTAATGCAGTAATTAATTCGTTATCTGGCATTGGCGGATCTAAATGTTGCAGTTTAGAAAGCTGTCCAGAAAAGTACGTAGAGTATCGAGTAGGCTGTGACGTCGAGAATCTCTTCGAATATAATTCTGCTCTGACTTGCTGTTGGGTTTCCGGGGACCAAAACTTTTTTAATAACCCACGGGAAAACTCCTCGAAAGTGGTTAGAGTGGACCTAAATGCTCTGAACCAAAGAAGTGCAGGACCTTCCAAAAACTTCCCTATCACTCGGATCTGTCTTTCCTTAGGGATCTTGGAATATTTCAGGTAATCACCTGCTTCTCTCAAAAATTCTACGGGTGTCACAGAATCTCGCCCTGAAAATTTAGAAGGCTTATCCTCTACATTCTTGAATACAGTTATGGGGTTGGATTGAAATACTGTCCTGACCTCATCCTGTCTTTGACTATCAATTTCTCTAGCTGCTCCTAGATTTATCTGTATCTGTTCTTTTCCCCTTACACTTGGCATTTTCAACAGATGGTCAGACTGTTTCTCGTCCTTGATTTGGGTATTCATAGCCTTAAGTTCCTTATGGTTTTCTTCTGCCATTTTTTTAATTGCTTCGGGTTCCTTACAATTCTCCTTGACATCAGTGGATATCTGGTTCATAACAGCCTCGTGACTTTTCAACGATCCTGTCATATCTGATATGTCCTTCTGAGTCGCTTGGATATCTTTGGAAATTACTTGAATATGGGATGACAAAGATTCCCTAATTTCCTTGATTCCCTCTTGGTTCTCCAGCTTGAGTGTGTCTTTAATTTCATTGACAACTGTGGTTTTAATTTCAGTTTGTAATTCATTAATCACACCTTGTCTTATTTCTCCCATTACGAGTTCTTTGAATTGTTCTGTCAACCGTTGAACAACTAGAATTTCCATCTCATTACTCTCTTTCTTCACTCTGACTTCTAGGTTGGTCATGTCTTCACCAACTTTCCTAAGACCATGTTCTATCCTATCAGCTAAGCTTTGGGATCTAAGATCGGCATCGCGAAATTTATCGTCCATTAAACTTGCGTTAGTGGCTAATGAAGTTTCGAGCTCATGTGTTTTTTCGCATAATTTATTCATTTTACTCTCAAGTGACTTTTTCAAAATTTCGGAATTCTCTTTAAATTTATTTTCCATAGAATTAAATTTACTATTTAAATTTTCTTTCAAGTTATCTTTTAACCTGCTCTCTAACAAATCGGAATTTTCCTTGAGTTTATCATCTAAACTTTCTTTCAAGTTATCCTTTAACCTGCTTTCTAAAGAATTAGAATTTTCTTTAAGTTTATCGTTTAAACTTTCTTTAAGTTTATCAGAATTTTCTTTAAGTTTATCATTTAAACTTTCTTTAAGTTTATTTTCTAAAGAATCAGAATTTTCTTTAAGTTTATTTTCTAAAGAATCAGAACTTTCCTTAAGTTTCTTTTCTAAAGCCTCAGTATTTCCTTTCATAATGGCTGCTACACGCCGTCGAGCCTCTTTTGAACTCTCCTCCAAACTCCTCATCATCCTCATCATCTCTTCCATAATTTTCAATTATTATTCAAAACATAGGGGTATACAATATTGGCAGACACAAGCTTATAACTAGAACAAGAAATATGAATAGCTAATTGGAACACTCTAATAAAATGAGATTTGTCCTAATGTCGACGTGATGGAAAAAAAAATTCTCTACTTTTACGAATTACATTTACCACAATATCACAAAAAAATATGCAAGTTCTCAAATATCCTCCACCTGGATTCTAATAATGCGTATGTCCAGTCATCGAACGTTTACTACTGAATTTACTTGACGCCCTAATGGTTAAGCCATTATCAAAAATAATCAAACCCATTCTAATTATTAATCCAGTTAAATTTTTAATTTTCCCCACTAATTGGGTTTCCTACTAATTTATTCATCCAAACCAGACATCTCTCAACTCCCAAAATATTTATATAAAAATTATCACAATTTAAATCGGCATGCGATTGACCATGTCTAACTCGAGCCCCACGTTCGAAGCCATTTCTCTCTCTATCTTATTTTATGTGCCCGTTTAGACCTGAGTCCGCACGACCACATATGCATTTTACCAATAATCAGTCAGCACGAGAGTCAAAATATCCCGGGGCGCCAGATGGGTTAAAGCTAATCGCAAAAACGACATCAAATGAAAAAAATGCTTTACTGATTTTTGGCTTAATGCAACAATAAGGATAGAAGGAGATTCAACTGGGCATAACACATCATGTAAAATTATCTCATTTTATTTTGAATTTAAAATTGACTGCAAAAATGCTCAAAGCAGCATCATTCACGTGTGGCGACCCACACTCCTATTTACACAATGTACAGAAATTTTCCAAACACATTGGACAATTATTTTTTTGGAAACACAAGTCTGATTATTAGTCCTGTAGACTGTGTTCCAAAATTATATTCATTCACGATTAAATCCAGTTCAAATTTAATTGTCTTTACTGGAAATATCGTAGTTCACTGTTTGAATTTTTACATAATATTAACACTCGTAGAATAAATGTTCATAGAATTTTTAACTTTCACTTATTTTTCCAGTTTCAAAAAATATTGTCAAAAAATATTATTATATCTGAATCAACACAAATTATTTACACATATTAATAACATCTGAAAAGTATTTGACCTTGAGCATAGCATCGAAGAACTGTGCGAAGCACAACAAAATTAATTGTTCTTCTGACATTAAATGTTTCGAGAAGTGACTCGATTATGAACTTCAAGTTCCTAACAAAATATATGATTTCTGAATCATCAACTTGATCACTAAATTGTTGAACCATTCAACTATTCAATTTTCCACTTGGAATCATTATTAAGAAAAATATTTATATTCATGGCCATTTTAGTAATTTTCACAACTTGCAATTCTTCGACAGAATGCGGAAATAAGAATTGTAGCTTCATAATAAATTCATTTAGTTCATGGCACTAGGATTGAAAACATCCTTCAAATTATTCGTGGTTATAGAATTATTTTTAATTGGCAGTGGCCCATTCTATTATTTGTGTAAGAACACCATATTCCAACAACAACGGCAAAGGTCTTCCTCTGAAGAAGAATAAACTACTATCATGACAAATCCGGGTTCTAGCAAAAACAAAGTCTTAATGGAATCCGTAAACAAGGTTGAAATAAGAACTGATGGTTTCTAAGAAATAACCTTCGGGTCATTCATACGACGAAATGTGTAGTTCCAATACTCCTTCTATAAACCTGAGCCATCGAACCTGCTATTTGATTGATGCTCGAAAAAACCTCCTCATTCCTGCGACTTAAACATGCGCACCTGGGAATGGCATTTCAACTACTCCACACACATAAATTTTCTTCCCAAAATTTATACAATAAATCAAGCCTCTGCTCGTTATCAACACTGGAAGATTAATAAACTTACAAGTTTATTTTATTTTACCATTCAGTTCAACCCGTGAATTTACCATACTTATGAAAATCTTTATTTCACTTTCGAATGTGTATTTACGTCATGATTTTATATAAATACAAAAATATCCTATTTGATACAAATATCAATTGCTTCCCGTTTCATGCCTCTCCGTGTTATCTGAAAAATATACTTTGCTCATTGCAAATATTAACTGTTCAACCAGAACTGAAATGTTGGTTGAATGCGGGCTTGCGCTAAACACCCTCCTTCGGAAAATCTCCTGTTCCAAACTAGAAATGATTAAACTACTTCATAGGCTCTCTCTCAATACATATGATTATTAGAAAATATAATATCCAAGAATTATTTAGAAAAGTTATAAAAATCATTATTATTATTAGTTATATATTATTTTAAATATATTTAATTATCATCTCATTATGTGAGAATCCACATGTTCGAACCTTCGAATATGGAAAAAATATCCATTCCTCAACAAAAGATAATTTAACTTTTACAGTTACATCGACGGTATTCCGTGACTTCCCAAAAATATGAAATATTCAAATAAATGCTCGATATGCTCGGTCATCGATCCTAAACTGTTCTGAGTGCTGAAAATACTCAGAATAACTCTAATATGTCTTGCGTAAATCATTGCAAGATTTAAATACGAAGAAAAATAAATGTGTTGGTCATCTGCAGAAAAATAGTTTGTTCCAATTAGCTAGGCATAATATAAAGTCAAAATGTGGCTTACATTTCTTGATGGTCTTGAAGCGTAGCGAACCTGGTTTGTACCAGATTTATCCATAAACATGCCCTATCGGACAAGCACGTATAATCCTTGTATCGGCCGCCATTATATACCCACAATCTGTCTAGCAAGACATAGTGGTAATATCTCTTGACGTTTGAAGTAACTGTTGATCCATTTTAATATTGGCTTCTGTTAACTCCATAACAGTTTGCTTAAATGGGGTCAGATCTAAGTGATCTATTCTTAAATATGTCAGTTGTAACGTAACTCACGGTAATCTTTTCAGTACAAGAAAACACTGACAGTCTAACCAATCAACGGCTGTTCTGAAGATCGTTCCCTGGGCATGGCTTCACACCATCTACCATGCACGAAGCAACATGTAGTTTCCCTGCGTTGGCTAATGAACAACACCGTGATAGACTGGCCTTCAATATACTGAAAGATCGGAGTGGTTATCAAGTTACAAATATGAAACTGACTGAATTGGACTAAAATATCCAAGTATTAGGTTATTACTGGACTGTGACAAATTATTATTCTAGACAAAGTCTAGCATATGTCCATGTAGAAATAAAAATATTTCACCAGTGTCTGTAGAAAAATATCAATCACCTTAATGATTCTCCCTGCCGGAAACTTACTAAGTTCCACTCGTAGCGCAGCACTTTTGTGACTATCACAATTTTGAAAATAACTTCTGCGTAGATCCGGCAACCATGTGCCTTGGCTCAGCGTAGCGGCACCTTGCTAGGCAAGTGCTTGTTTCGAAGTGAGCTAATGATGCCTGTGCCGGCCGGCTTTTATTCAAAACGGTCAGGGTCACGCTGAATCAGCTGAAATCTGGAAATCCTCATATCTCTGGTATCCCTGGTCCGATTTACATGATACTAATTGCATTCTTTTTCATTTGGCCGTGCCAGTAATCTGATCCAAGTCTCAAGTCTCTACTCCATGGCTAACTATTTAATCAATAAATAGCCTCGACCTCTGCTATTACTCGCTACGTCACTTGACATGCTCTTAGCGGTATATTCTTTCCAATTGCTTCTAGAAGCAATGGAGCGCGATATTCAAATATCTCAACTTTCAAAAGCGGCTGTAGCCTTTCCCTTGATATCTAGGTGTCTGAATCTTGGAATACCCATTCCTAGAGTTGGGCACAGTATGTTGTTGCAAAGGTTGGTAGAGATCGGATGGTTATGTTAGTCGTAATTTGATTTAAGCTTTAAACATTCGTGTGGCCGCCATTACGTTTCTGTCAATATGGTGGCGATATAAATCATGACACTGAGATGACCTTTGTTAGTGCTATCTCTGTACCAAATTTCGTTCCATTCGGTTTCACCGTGTTTGAATTAATAGGGGGAATCGATTTTGACACAAAGATGGCCGCCATCCGCAAACTATTAGGCGAATGACCTATTAGATTGGTGAAAGGATGCTCCCTCCATAAAGGTATGTAGTTGCAAAATTTGGTAGAGATCGGATGATTAGGTTAATCGTAATTTGATTTAAGCTTTGCACATTCGTGTGGCCGCCATTACGTTTCCGTCAAGATGGCGGCGATATAAAACATGCACTGAGGTGCCCTTTGCTAGTGCTACCTCTGTGCCAAATTTCGTTCCATTCGGTTCCACCGTGTTCGAATTAATAGGGGGAATCAATTTTGACATAAAGATGGCCACCATCCGCAAACCATTAGGCTAATAACCTATTAGATTGGTCAAAGGATGCTCCCTCCATAAAGGTATGTTGTTGCAAAGTTTGGTAGAGAGCGGATGGTTATGTTAGTCGTAATTTAACATAAGCTTTGAACATTTGTGTGGCCGCCATTACGTTTCTGTCAATATGGCGGCGATATAAAACATGACACTGAGATGCCCTTTGCTAGTGCTACCTCTGTACGAAATTTCGTTCTATTCGGTTTCACCGTGTTTGAATTAATAGGGGGAATTGATTTTCACAGAAAGATGGCCGCCATCCGCAAACTATTAGGCTAATGACCTATTTATTTGGTCAAAAGATGCTTCCTCTATAAAGGTATGTTGTTGCAAAATTTGGTAGAGATCGGATGATTAGGTTAGTCGTAATTTGATTTAAGCATTGAACATTTGTGTGGCCGCCATTACGTTTCCGTCAAGATGGCGGCGATATAAAACATGACACTGAGGTGTCGTTTGCTAGTGCTACCTTTGTACCAAATTTCGTTCCATTCGCATTCACCGTGTTCGAATTGATAGGGGGGGACAGACATTCAGAGTACACACAATCACACACACACACACACACACACACACAGAGACTCACACACACACATACACACACACAGACTCACACACAGACTCACACACACACATACACACACACACACATACACACACACAGACACACACACTTTTTTCGCCCTGGGTTGATCTCATAAGTCTACTTTCATTTTTTGCATAATTCGAAAGTAGGCTAAAAATGATGAAAAAGTAGACTTATGAGATCGATCCGGAAAAATATGTGTCTGTCTGTCCTTCTGTCTGTCTGTCTGTCTGTCTGTCTGTCTGTCTGTCTGTGTGCCCCCCCCCCCCCCCCACTATCAACTCCTAAACGGCTGCAGCAATCGAAACCAAATTTAGTATGAGTAACGATGTATACCGGAATATCTCACGCCCATATTTGAAAATGAATTCAGTGCTACCAACTGCTGAAAAAACGCACTGTAAATTTGAGCTCCATGATGGATATCTTGGAAGGATGCATGGGAGCTATTCCAAAATTGGCACACATGTAGATAATACTATTTCAGTTTAACTTCCAGGGGGCCATACATGACGGTGTTGCCAAAATAATGTTAAGTCTTCTGATAGGTCCAAATTTAAATGAATATAACTTCTACACTATTAATTGGATTTCAACCAAATGTTGTATGTAATATGTGTACATGACATATATGACTGAGTATATTCTTAAGAGCCACCAGGGCTGCCAACTGTTAATAATTGCTCTCTCTATTGTTTTCATCCAAATACCAATATATCACAAAGTATGCAAGTCGTCAGCTTTAAACTATGCACACGTATAGTACCTGGCATTTTAGATTAATTTGGAGTAACTTATATACGTCAGTTCTACCAACATGATTCTAAGCCTGCTGATAGGACCAATGTTTATATACATGTATCTTCTATACTATCAGGGCCGATAACCTAGATGTTAGGCCCCTTAAAACAACAATTATCATCATCATCATCTATACTATCAGTTGGATTTCAACCAAATTTCGTATGTGCTATGTGTAACATAACAAATATGACTATAAGTATTCTTAAGAGCAATCAGGGCTGCCAATTGTTAATAAATGCTGTCTATATTTTTACCCTAATATCAATATATCAGAAAGTATGCAAGCCAACAGCTCTATACTTTGCACACGTATAGCACCTGACATTCTAGATTAGTTTGGAGTAATATTAATATAAGTCAGTGCTGCCAACATGATTCAATGCCTGCTGATAGCTCCAATTTTAAAATACATGTAACTTCTATACTAACAAATGGATTTCATCCAAAATTGGCACAACAAGATGTAATATTTCAGATTATTTCTATCCAGCACACGCATGACATTGTTGCCAACATGCTTTTACGCGTGCTGATAGATCCAATGTATAACTACATGTAACGTCCATTGGACTTCAACCAAATTTTGTATTCTGTACCTTAAGAGATGGAACTAAGATTATATTCAGTCACCAGGGCTGCCAACTGTATTGCTCTATTAAGCTACATTATACCAGGTATATTTCGAACTAATTAGACATTTCGATATTACCAACTAAATTTCGTCATTATTCTAGATAGGTTCATATACCGTAGATTAATCATTGGCATGAATCTTAATTTTAAGAAAAGTAGGCTCTTTAGTTCGTCACGGAACTTCTTGTTTCTCTACAAATGCTGCGGTTGTGAATGTTTTCTATGGAGGTATGTAATTGTTGTAAGTCTTCTTCTTCTTCTTCTTCTATTTCATTCAAGAGATCCGACTTTCTTCCAAAATATCTTTCATGACCCTTCCTTAATTAGACCCAAGTTAGCGGTCACCTGTCACCATCCCCAGTTCTATCTGCTGGTAAAATGTGTTCTGCTCCCAGACACCGTCCAATCGACGGTAGAGGAATGATCCCTCGCAGAGTCCGTGGGTTAAGCCAAGCTTGGAGGATGGAAATCCACAGCCTTCTTCCAGTCGACGGTAGAGGAATGATCCCTCGCCGAGTCCGTGTGTGAAGCCAAGCTTGGAGGATGAAAATCCATAGCCTTTTTCCAGTCTCCGACCGGGTCAGGAATGGAATGAATGGAGCCCCCATCTAGCGGCGAGGATATGAACTGTGCCGGCTGCCGAGGCCTGACGCACTCCTCTGTGGCAATGATTAATTGAATGACAGATGGAATGAAATGATAATGGAGAGGAATGAAATTTTGACAGGGAAAACCGGAGTACCCAGAGAAAACCCTGTCTGCCTCCGTTTTGTCCAGCACAGATCTCACATGGAGTGACCGGGATTTGAACCACGGACCCAACGGTGAGAGGCCGGCGTGCTGTCGCCTAAGCCACGGAGGCTTCAGTTAGTATTAGTTATAGTTTTCATTCTCATCTCATCTCATTTTTCACTATCACCCAAACCATTAAGGGCCGATAACCTAGATGTTAGGCCCCTTAAAACTACAATTATCATTACAGTGACACAGGGTATCAGACAAATTCTGTACACACCCAAGTAGACGGGGCTAAGTGACCACGATGGCCAAGCCCCTCAGATGAATCAACAATAGGAACACTGACAAAATACCGTAGTGAGTTGTAACCACCTGTAATGACCCAAGGAGGTTATGGTTCCCCCCTCTCCTCACCTGCCGCGTGCCCCTCCCCCCTCCACACTCATGTTCTGTGCCCTTCGCGCGCTGTGGTCACTCCTCAGTACCTGTGACGTTACCTTATCGTAGTGTCCAACGCGACGTGTTCTCTCTCCAACACTCAGGTAACATTCGATATCCAGCTTTCTACTTTTCTTTATTAATCCGGCGATACACTGCTCATACATAATGTAGCAGTTGTGCCATCGTGGTTATCAGCCCCCGTGAACTTAGATATTATGAAATGTGTGATAAACTTTATTATTATGACGTCAGCACTAGTGCGCACTATTATAATTACGGCTCGGAGTTTTAGGTGATAAAAATCGGGAAAATATTTATTTTTTATGTATTAAAAATACCTGAAATATGTGACAAAAAAGTAAAAATATTTAATAATAATTTAGTTTTCCCGATCACTCCATGTGAGATCTGTGCTGGACAAAACGGAGGCAGACAGGTTTTTCTCCGGGTATTCTGGTTTTCCCTGTCAAAATTTCATTCCAGCAACACTCTCCAGTATCATTTCATTTCATCTGTCTTTCATTAAATCATTGCCCCAGAGGAGTGCGTCAGGCCTCGGCAGCCGGCACAGTGCATATCTTTGCCGCTCGATGGGGGCTTCATTCATTCCATTCCTGACCCGGTCGGAGACTGGAAGCAGGCTCTGGATTTTTCAATGTGAATATAAACAATATGCAGTACTCACGAATGCAATTTATTCTATGTCTCACTGACTGTTGAAGCATTACAATACACAACGAGATACATCGTCAGGTTGTCCATCACAAATGACCGACGATTATCGTGAAACTGCGGCAATATGTTTCTTGCCCTTGAGGTGTTGTGTAACTTGAGCTCGCTGTTCAGCCTTGATTGCTTTCCCACATGTTTGGCAGAACAGAACGTCCCCATCAGAAGTAAAAATTTCTTTAAATACTGCAACAGACGATAACTTGTAGTTGTTTTTACTTTAGGCATCATAGAACTGCCTTACACTTCACAGTGTCAGAAATGAACTGCATGTGACACTGGTTCCAGGTAGCTGGGGGGAAGTGGATGTCTAGCATGTGGTGCAATATGGCTATGGACAAGGAAATCCCCGGCTTCCACAGTGAGTGGCACGGGGCGACAAGTTAAGAATAACACAGTTGCAAGCTGACATACGCTTCGCATGAAGATTAGATAGCTCACAGGTTCTTCCCCGTTGAAGTAACACACAATAAAAATGCAATAAACTGAAAGATCTAGCATACTGATTTAAAAAAATGTAAATATAATTTCTTTATGTGCTTATATCTGAAAAGCAGGAATTTATGTAATTACATAAAAAATATGTATTTACCTAAAATTCCGAGCCCTAATTATAATAACTCGCGGACCCGTACGATAACTCTCGCATGTGTATAAACCACCCGCCTGGTTTACTGTTATGCGGGCTTCTATAAATATGTTTATTTGTTTAAACGCACTTTTTAAACAAATACATATATTTTCGATGACTTTTCAAGAAATGCAAGATTTTTCCTGTACTATTGAGACGATTTGGAAGATTTTGGTACAAACCACACCTTCTAACTCCCTCTGGTTTAGGAGCTTGAGTTTTGTGAAACATACACCTTAGCGTAGTCTATTATACTGTATGTATAGATTGTTTAAATCACTTATAGTCCCAGTTCGGCTTTACCCACGGATTCTGCGAGGGATCATTCCACTATCGTCGCAAAGACAGTGCGTTGGACCTGGACACACTTTGTCATTCATTCATTCATTTATTTGCAATTGGGAGTGTGGACCCCAGTGGCAAATTGGATATACATAACAAATAAATAGTTATACATAACAAATCATTAACAATTAAACTGGAGTATTTACACAAATAGTCAGTCTTTTCTTAAACACATCAATGCTGCTCAAAAAAATTAAAGCACCATTTTTTTCAAAGGCCACCAAATTTTGAAAAGTTGACCGCACAAGCTCGAAATCTCAGTATGACGTTTGTCCTGACGTCTACCAAGCATATGCTTCAGCACACTCCCTAACTTGAGTAGTTTCGGGGTAGCGCCCCAAAAACCAGCCCATTTTCGAAAGCCACAAATTGAAGTTCACGAAAAACGCTGTAGGACTTGTTGCAGGTTGCCAAAGCAGTCGATAATGAATAAGTCATGCTCTAAAAGGATCCACAAACACGTTGAAATCGTTACATTTGACGTTTGGCCATTTTCAACCCCCTTCATCATCCCCTAAACATGGACTACCATTGGAGGCGTCTGAGAAGGTACCGGGTGTGTTTAACCACCTGAAAACCTGCACACCGTCCTCAGTTGCTGATTGCAGTAAGTTCTTAAGGCCTCCGGTATTGTTCACCCCCCCTCCCCCTAACACCCTCAACTGGCATGGGACCAAACCACCCCGTCTCGATTCACCCCTACGGAAGGTTTTAATCGAGATGTTTATCAGTGCTGTGAATGGGGGGGGGGGGGGGCTTCCCCTAACGTTTCAAAAAAGGAGCTGTGCCTGTGTCACCACCCCTTCCCCTGCTACCCCCGTTTGTATGATTTTTCGAATCAGGACCTTTTTGAGGGCTGAAATGAGGTCTTAATCGCTGAAAAGGCTGTAAAGTTAAAGGTTTATATGTTTGGGAAAAGGCTATAAGACTGCGGCAGGTAGAGAGTTCCAGTTATCAATGGCACGGTTTAGGAAAGAATATTTACCATAATTTGTTCGCTGTGGTCGGTCCTTAACTTTGAAAGGATGATCACTCCTGCTCATGGAAGTGGGCTTTGCCATACGTTTGCTAAGCTCACCCCATGCTGGTTGGTTTGTATACGTGTTGTATACATAGCGCAGAGTCTAGATTTCCTCCTCCTAGCCTCAAGTGATTCCCACCCAAGTTTTTTTTAACATACGGCTCACAATGCTCCTGATATTTAAGTCACTGAGCACAAATCTAGCGGCCTTTCTTTGTACCATTTCCAACTCATTTATGAGTCCTATTTGATATGGATCGCAAACCGCCGAGGCGTATTCCAGAATAGGTCTTACAAGTGACAAATATCCTAAATCTTTAGCAGAGGCACTACGTCCTTTTAATACCCTCATTACTAAGTGCAGGGATTTGTAAGCTTTAGAAACTACACATGAGCAGATACATTTGGGGTTGTTGACAGGCGACTGCTAACTTGGGTCTCATTAAGGAAGAGCCAGAGAAGGGAGTGCGTAGGTAGTTGACCGTGCGTCTGCTGAAAGGAACTATCCAGGCATTTACCTGGTGGTGAGAATAGGAATGCACGAAAGCCATTTTTAGAACGACGGAGGAGGGATTCAAACCTACGCTCCCCCAATGCCAGCGAGGCTCAAGCTAGCGCGTTAACTGTCTTGGCCACCGTAGCTGGAATACATTATTTATTTAAGCGAAAATTCCCCAGCAGGAGAGCGATTTAACTTGATAACATGATGTCATATGGAGGTGTGTCTCCTCCCAAAATCTCTTCATTCTCGCGGAATGCTCTCTCTTCCTCTCATCCGTCCAGTTTTTCCCAGTTTGTCGTAATGAACTTGGTTCAAACTTAACATTCGTGATTTTCGTCTGGCACTCAGTTCGGTCTTTGAAATGTTCTATGCCGATTGCTTGTAAGTCTCTCTGTTCCTCTTTAAGCCATTCTGTGCCGCATTTGCTCTGTGTTATGATACCAAGTAGTTTCTTTGGCAATCTGGAGGTGGTCATCCTGTGGATGTGAGTGTAAAATTTAGATATGGGTTTTCTAATTTCGTCTGTTGTCGTATTGGTCTTTTGATAGAGTTCTGTACTAGGTCTCTTCATCCATATGCCGTTTCTGTTGATTGATCCGGAGAATTTTTCGCTCCTGCTTTTCCAGTTCCCTAATCTTGGAATGTTAGCTGGAATAATAATAATAACAATAATAATAATAATAATATATATATATACAGGGTGCTTCAAAAAAATGTATACACACTTTAAACTATCGTAGTTTTCCCGCTCTACAAGGCTAATGTTATATTTCTTCGCCAGGTGGCAGCATAATCGTCCCTCTATGTTATATTGTCAGTTGGAATTTGTAATATCAACATGGCGGACGTACGTTTGAGTTTTGAAGAACGTAAGCAGGTTATTAAGTGGTACTGGAAGTTTGAGAATGTAAATGAAGTTCAAAGACAGTGGAGAAGGGAGTATGATACAGAACCACCTTCAAGATTAACAATTACACGCATACAAGACAAATTCGAAGTTCATGGAACAGTGTGTGATGTGCATAAAGGTCATTCAGGTCGACCTCGAAGAGCTACAAGTGATGAGTCATCAACGGCAGTCTTGGAACTGTTTCAACGCTCTCCTAACAAATCTTCAAGGCAAGGGGCACGTGAAAGTGATGTAAGTGCTAGCAGCGTGCTACGCATTCTGAAGAGAGGCAAGTATCGTGTTTACATTCCAAGGCTGGTGCAACAGCTAAGTGACGACGATCCAGATCGAAGGTTGCAATTTTGTGAATGGGTTCAGGAGATGGTGATACGTGAACCCGGATTTATGGGTAGCATCATTTGGTCGGATGAAGCCCAATTCAAACTTAATGGAACTGTCAATAGGCACAATTGTGTTTACTGGGGTGAAGAAAATCCTCACATTACAATTGAAAAGGCTGTAAATTTGCCTGGTGTAAATGTGTGGTGCGGTTTGTCTTCAAGGGGACTCATTGGACCTTTTCGATTTGAAGGCACTGTAACTGGTATAACTTACCTAACAATGCTTGCTGATTCCATATTTCCTGCCATTCGTGCATTATACGGTAATGATAATTTTTATTTTCAACAAGATGGTGCCCCGCCGCACTATCACAGGGACGTACGAGCTTACCTGGATCAAAATTTGCCGGGCCAGTGGATAGGACGCAGGGGGCCAATCGAGTTTCCAGCACGCTCTCCAGACCTTACACCACTGGATTTCTTCTTATGGGGCACAGTAAAAGATGAGGTGTACAAACGTAAACCACGTAACCTAGACATTCATTGGAATGAGATTCAAGCCGTGTGTAGAGAAATCTCATTGGACGTTTTGATACGATGTACAGAATAAGTGGTGACTCGTACTCAGAATTGTATTGGTGCTGCAGGTCGCCAATTTGAACAGTATTAACATTTGTTATTTATGTTTCATTTACATTGGACTTTCAGCTTTCTAATTTCCTGAAATTTAACTTTGTAGAACGGTAAATAAATTTTCTATGGAAGTTCAAAGTGTGTATACATTTTTTTGAAGCACCCTGTATATATATATATATATATATATATATATATATATATAGAAGCCTCCGTGGCTTAGGCGGCAGCACGCCGGCCTCTCACCGCTGGGTCCGTGGTTCAAATCCCGGTCACTCCATGTGAGATCTGTGCTGGACAAAACGGAGGCAGACAGGTTTTTCTCCGGGTACTCCGGTTTTCCCTGTCAAAATTTCATTCCAGCAACACTCTCCACTATCATTTCATTTCATCTGTCATTCATTTAATCATTGCCCCAGAGGAGTGCGTCAGGCCTCGGCAGCCGGCACAATTCATATCCTCGCCGCTAGTTCGGGGCTTCATTCATTCCATTCCTGACCCGGTCGGAGACTGGAAGCAGGCTGTGGATTTTCATTTCATATATATATATATAATCGTATGACTTGCGTGTCGTATTTTTGCCGCCTTTCAAAAATCACTTACTACGGCCAGGAGCGAACCTGCAATCTTGGGGTTAGTAGACCGACACGCTATCCACTCACCCACCGTGGCAAGCTATAATAATAATAATAATAATAATAATAATAATAATAATAATAATAATAATAATAATAATAATAATAATAATAATATATGTTTTACGTTCCTTTTAACTACTGTGGCTTTTAGAGGTGCCGGAATTTTCCCCCGAAAGGGATCTACTGACTCAGCTCTATCGAATTTTCGCACCCTCAAATAACAACTGACTGCGTAGGGATTCAATCCTGCAACATTGGGCACAGCGGTTGAGAATGCCACCGTTACGCCATGCAGCCAGTCCATTAGGCTTTGGATTAGGGAGGAGGAAGCCATGGCCTTATAATGAGTACAGTACCGCTTGGAGCTGATGAGGTCTACCGTAAGCGTTAAATCTCTCACAACAGATATCGTAGGCTCAATTAACACCTGAGCCTTCCTAGAAGTGGGTCTCCGTGGTTTCCCCATTTCTACTCCAGGCAAATGATGGGAGGGTTCTTAATGGCGGCTTCCTTCCCAATCTTCACTTGATTTACAAATACACACACTAGTGCAGCCATCACAGTAAGACAGGTTATCAGACAAATTCTGCACACACCCAAGTACACGGGGCTGCATGTCGTCACAAAGCTCCTAAATAAATCAACAACAACAATGGAGATTGCCCACCTGCAGCTGCTAATCACGCGTCGCTACTTCGAATTGTCACGGATTATCTCCTTACAAGAGCATCCCGGTGTTTTCCTAGAGTAAAGTGGGAGATCTAGGGGCAGTGTTTCTAGGGTGAAATCCACCTTCTCTCGAGGTACTCCTCCAGTTCTCAGACCAGAGCTGGAAATCCAACCCAGAACCTTTGCGATAGGTTGCGGTTGCGGATATCCGCAACATTTTTCGCCATGCGGATAGCGAATAAGCTGCGGATAATGTTTCGAGTAAATTGGCGGATAGCTTTTAGAGTACAATCCGAACTTATTGAATTTCATTACTAGGACCCGCATGTTTATGAGATGACTTGTCATATTTTTTCCGTTTTTTTTTCATGACGAATGTAAGATGATCATTTAAGCTAATCTCCTTCAAATTACGTCATTAAGCATAATTAACACTCCGAACTGAAAAGGGTTGCAATTCTGGCCGTGTAACATTCATTTTAAACATAACACATGATATTCATAGCCTAAGAGAGCGACTTTCTCCTCAAATGTGTAAATGTGTTGCTCTAATGCGTTATGCTTTATCTAATTAAAAATATTATAGGAATGCCAGTAGATTCGGATAACAAACGTGCGGATGCTGGGCGGATGCGGATAACAGTCGTGTGGATGCGGATAATAGTCGTGTGGATGCGGGGCGAATGCGGATAACAGTCGTGTGGATGCGGAGCGGATGCGGATAACAGTCGTGCGGATGCGGGGCGGATGCGGATAACAGTCGTGTGGATGCGGGGCGGATGCGGATAACAGTCGTGCGGATGCGGGGCGGATGCGGATAACAGTCGTGTGGATGCGGGGCGGATGCGGATAACAGTCGTGTGAATGCGGGGCGGATGCGGATAACAGTCGTGTGGATGCGGGGCGGATGCGGATAACAGTCGTGCGGATGCGGGGCGGATGCGGATAACAGTCGTGCGGATGCGGGGCGGATGCGGATAACAGTCGTGTGGATGCGGAGCGGATGCGGAGCGGATGCGAATAACAGTCATGCGGATGCGGGGCGGATGCGGATAACAAACGTGCGGATGCGGGGCGGATGCGGATAACAGTCGTGTGGATGTGGGGTGGATGCAGATAACAGTCGTGTGGATGCGGGGCGGATGCGGATAACAAACGTGTGGATGCGGGGCGGATGCGGATAACAGTCGTGCGGATGCGGGGAGGATGCGGATAACAGTCATGCGGATGCGGGGCGGATGCGGATAACAAACGTGTGGATGCGGGGCGGATGCGGATAACAGTCGTGTGGATGCGGGGCGGATGCGGATAACAGTCATGCGGATGCGGGGCGGATGCGGATAACAAACGTGTGGATGCGGGGCGGATGCGGATAACAGTCGTGCGGATGCGGGGAGGATGCGGATAACAGTCATGCGGATGCGGGGCGGATGCGGATAACAAACGTGTGGATGCGGGGCGGATGCGGATAACAGTCGTGTGGATGCGGGGCGGATGCGGATAACAGTCGTGCGGATGCGGGGCGGATGAGGATAACAGTCGTGTGGATGCGGAGCGGATGCGGAGCGGATGCGAATAACAGTCATGCGGATGCGGGGCGGATGCGGATAACAAACGTGCGGATGCGGGGCGGATGCGGATAACAGTCGTGTGGATGCGGGGTGGATGCAGATAACAGTCGTGTGGATGCGGAGCGGATGCGGATAACAAATGTGCGGATGCGGGGCGGATGCGGATAACAGTCGTGTGGATGCGGGGCGGATGCGGATAACAGTCGTGTGGATGCAGGGCGGATGCGGATAACAGTTGTGTGGATGCGGGGCGGATGCGGATAACAAATGTGCGGATGCGGGGCGGATGCGGGGCGGATGCGGATAACAGTCGTGTGGATGCGGGGTGGATGCGGATAACAGTCGTGTGGATGGGGAGCGGATGCGGATAACAAATGTGCGGATGCGGGGCGGATGCGGATAACAGTCGTGTGGATGCGGGGCGGATGCGGATAACAGTCGTGTGGATGCGGGGCGGATGCGGATAACAGTCGTGTGGATGAGGGGCGGATGCGGATAACAGTCGTGCGGATGCGGGGAGGATGCGGATAACAGTCGTGTGGATGCAGGGCGGATGCGGATAACACTCGTGTGGATGCGGGGCGGATGCGGATAACAGTCGTGCGGATGCGGGGAGGATGCGGATAACAGTCGTGTGGATGCGGATAACAGTCGTGTGGATGCGGGGCGGATGCGGATAACAGTCGTGTGGATGCGGGGCGGATGCGGATAACAGTCGTGTGGATGCAGGGCGGATGCGGATAACAGTCGTGTGGATGCGGGGCGGTTGCGGATAACAGTCGTGCGGATGCGGGGAGGATGCGGATAACAGTCGTGTGGATGCGGATAACAGTCGTGCGGATGCGGGGAGGATGCGGATAACAGTCGTGTGGATGCGGGGTGGATGCGGATAACGTTTTGTTTATCCGCGCAGGGCTCTAGCGATAGGGGTCTCAAATGATACCCTAAATTAATTAATTAATTATTCTTTTAAATCGCTTATTCATGCAACTCTGCCTCACCCGTGGACTCTGCGAGGGATCATTCCTCTACCGTCTCAAGGTTGATGTTTGGGAGCTGAACACACTTAGTCAGCAGATACAACTGGGGATGGAGACAGGCGACCGCTAACTTGGGTCTAATTGAGGAAGGGCCAGGGAAGGGAGTAGATAGTTATTTAGGTTTTAAGGGGCGGAACCTCGAGGTCATCTGCCCTAGGGAAGGAAGTGCGAAGGAAGGTGGCCATGGATCTGTTGAAGTGAATCACCCGGGCATTTGCCTGGTGGTGAAAATGGGAAATCACGAAAAACCATTTTCAGGACGGCTGAGATGGGATTCGAACCCATACTCTCCCGATACCAGCGGGGCTCGAGCTAGCGCGTTAGCCGGTTAAATTAATTTATACTATTAAAATATCCTAAACAAATCCAAACTCAATAGAAGAGAAACAATTTTCCTGTTCAAAGTGCTTTTAGACATGAAAGTAAATGTTCTTATCCCGCATCTAGCGAACGCATAACTCATAGCGCCACGCAATCGGCTCTGCTATTGACTAAATGTCTAAAGCGTTAGTCACAGTTTTGTTGTTGCTTCCATTAAGGGACTGATATATATTTGTTTATCAGCACACATGCCAAGTACCAAGGCCCGGATGTTCATGCAAAATCATATGTTGGTTATTTTGGCACAATGCACTATATTCTTCTCGTTTGCCTATTTAAGTGTATATCTCTGCTTGAGAAGGACGTAGGCCAATATTCTTATTGTTTCTTATTGAAGTGCATTTTGCTACTTGATGTTCTTAAAGTCGCATATTTCGATTCGGACTCGGAGAGTCTCGTGGTTGGTTAGTCAAAAGCAGAACATTTCCTTGTTATTGAGAAAGTTGCTTTCGCCTCCCTTAAAACACCCAGAATATTTGTATCATTTGCTGGTTGGTTACTCAGTTTAGGGGCTGCGACAACTCGGTCACGTAGCCCCGTGTACTTTGGGTGTGTGTAGAATCTGTCTGATAACCAGTGTTAATTGTGATGGCTGTATTAGTGTGTGTTATCTGTTTTTAATTCAAGTAGTTCCTACTTTTGCTACCAAACGCCGCCGTCAACGACAACTAGTTCTGAACTTGGTTACTAGATGTCGTCTCCTGGCGACGAACCTTGGAACCTCAGAGCGTTAGTCAAATCTAACCTATATTTTAGCTTCACACAAGTTTAAGTAGTGGAAGGTTCTTTTACATGCCATAAATCTCCGAAGGAAGGCATACTGAGGGATTTTGAAGGCTCTTAAAAATCCGACGACATCGGTCGGGTTTGAAACCACGATCTTGGGCATAGAAGCTCAGCATGCTACCAACTACGCTACCGAAGCTTCCTGTATCATTTGCTAATTACCAGTTTGCACTGTCTGTGAGGAAGAACCGGATTCTCCAACAACAGAAATACCGGTACCATCGTTCCCTTCACTTTACTACCAGTTCACAGTAGGAAGGAATATTGCAGTTTTACGTGACCATGAATCTTGTGATTATGAGGCACGGGACCTCCATTTTTACGAGGAATCCGAGGACCAGGACATGGCATTTAACTTCGAAAATCTCACATGCATTGACCGCAAATCGAGAGGCCAACAGCTTGACCACTGCACCACCGGGTTGTATGGAACTGCGCCCAAGCTTCACTAATGACCCTGGTCATTAGCATAAACCTTTCAAAAGTGGCAGTGGAACTGCGCCCATTGAGAGCGGTCAGGTAGGTTCCCTCCCTCCACGCCTCTACCGAATTATGTTGTGTCGAGTGGGGTGAATTTGAAGTGACTAATTTCACATCGGTTGTGTCTTGATTGCGAACAAGTCAAAAACCGCCCAGATTGCGAACAACTAAATATATCCTGTCCAGATTGCGGACAAGAGATTAGTGTTGGCCTGGGATACATAAAACAGGCACGTTTTCAAAACAGACTAATATTTAATTTTTGTTCTAGCAATATTAGCATTAACTGGTACATTTGGGATGTTTTCGACAACCTAACCATATTTTAAAAATAGTTTTGTTATTGCAAATGTTTAATAATCTAGTTTGAGGTAATCTTACCATTTAGAAGATTATTACAGTATATTTTTTTATTGTATAACAAAACTAGAGGGGTAGTTATTTATGGTGGATTAGAGAGAGTTGTATTATTATTATTATTATTATTATTATTATTATTACTGAAATATAATCTATATATATGTTGTAAATAATAATTAATATGTCTCACAGATAATCTGTACTGTCATCAGATTCGTGAGACATATCACAATAATGTAACATAAATAGTATTTAATAAATAAATTAAAATAAAAAAAAATTATTATTATTAGTGTAGAGCCTCCGTGGCTTAGGCGGCAGCACGCCGGCCTCTCACCGCTGGGTTCGTGGTTCAAATCCCGGTCACTCCATGTGAGATCAGTGCTGCACAAAACGGAGGCAGACAGGTTTTTCTCCGGGTACTCCGGTTTTCCCTGTCAACATTTCATTCCAGCAACACTCTCCACTATCATTTCATATCATCAGTCATTCATTTAATCATTGCCCCAGAGGAGTGCGTCAGGCCTCGGCAGCCGGCACAGTTCATATCCTCGCCGCTAGATGGGGGCTTCATTCATTCCATTCCTGACCCGATCGGAGACTGGAAGCAGGCTGTGGATTTTCATTTTCATTATTAGTGTAGAGCCTCCGTGGCTTAGGCAGAAGCGCGCCGGCCTCTCACTGCTGGGTTCCGTGATTCAAATCCTTGTCACTCCATGTAAGATTTGTGCTGGGCAAAGCAGAGGCGGGACAGGTTTTCCTCCGGGTACTCCGGTTTTCCCTGTCATCTTTCATTCTAGCAACACTCTCCAATATCATTTCATCTGTCATTCATTAATCATTGTTCCAGAGGAGTGCGACAGGCTTCAGACGCCGGCACAATGCCTATCCTCGCCGCTATATGGGGGCTTCATTCATTCGAACACTGACCCGGTCCAATGACTGGAAAAAGGCTGTGGATTTTCATTATTATTATTATTATTATTATTATTATTTAATTTGCGCGTGCTCTTACACATTCTCAGCATATTTGCTGGAAAAACATTTACAATCCCAGATACCATATATATCATGAGGAGCAAATTCTTGGTGACTGCATTCAGTAGGCTAGTTGCTTTACGCTTTTCCCCCACTTCTTCAGGCCTGATTGCCCATGAACAGCCTTACTACGCGACACGTAGAAAGTATGACAGTTTTCTGCATCAGTTTGAAAAGGCCAGGGTCTAATTTCAACTCAGTGAGCGACAGGGGCGGATCCAGACACTGATCTTGGAGGGGGCGGTCATGATATCTGTCCTCAAAATGGAGTGGGGGGGGGGGGGGAATATACCATAATGCAAATTTAAAAGTTAACAATAAACATCGAATCATTTGCGCATACTTTTACCAAAATGTCATTTTTTTTCGAAATGTGAAATTTTTCGTTACTTTCCTACTTTCTGTGTGGTTACTAAACAATATTTTGTTTGCTCATACTTATCTATACTTACGTACACTCTATCAGTATCGGACTGGCCCTAAGAGCCCTCGAAGGGAGCGGGAGAGTAGGCGCCTTACCACCCCCCCCCCCCCCTCACCCACCCTCTCCCCAGTGACTTGCTCCAATTTTTACGCTGAAAAATATTTTTATGCTGAGTTTACTGACACGGGGATCGCGCGCATTGAAATACTGTGATCGTAATGAGCCCCCTTCGGAACTTACCCCCCCCCCTTTTCCCTATTTTTAGATACAATATAATAAGCTGATGTTAGAGGCCTACTCGCACAAGGGCCGAGGTCATTAATTTTAAGGCCCCGTGGCCCCTTGATGCCTCAGATGCCTTGTATGGTCCGAGGGGTGTCAAAAGTCCCCCGGACCTCCTCATAGGTAATGATTGACTTTGTCCCCTTTGCGAGTAGCCCTCCCTCTCTTAAGTTGTAAACAAAGACGCAGAATATCTTAGCTAGCTAATAACTGGGGTCACAGGCCTATTTGCGCAAGGGCCTAAGGGCGGGCCTCGGCACTCATAGTCTCCTGGCCCGAGGCCTCGATGGGAACTCCCGTTCTTCCCAAATGGCCAGTCCGACACTGCTCTCTATATTATTATTTGCCATGCCAATAATATCGCTGGAGCGCTTTCGTAAAGATAGACTTTTAATTTTATCCAATACGCTATCATACCGGGTTCATAGTTTATAGTTAATGTATTAATGTAATTAAAGGGTAGGAGGGTAAAATCAGAGTTATATAGTTTACTGACTGACAACCGTAAAAAAATAATTATATTGCTGAGACAATAGCTTCAAGATTAAATAAAAACCCGGCTCGAGGCCCGAGGAATTTTAATCGATCGACGAGAAAAAGATCGTTAAAGATACGATTTAATCAGATTTACGGGAGTTTAAAACTATATTTAACCTTTATTTTAGGGGTATAGGTTGAGCGAATTAAGAACAAGGCTACCCGAAATTATGACAGGTACATGTGTATTGCTAATTGTACGTAAATATTACAAATACAGTAATTTTGTTCATAAAAACAATTTTAAGCTAAACAACAAACTCTAGTCGCCGGTTTGGATTTTTCGCGTACCGATCAATCACGCGAGATGGATCAACATAAACATCGTAGTGGACGTGCAACAAAGCAAGTCCGTTTAATCGTTCATCGGACATAGTTGACCGCAACCACGTCTTCAGCCTTCTCAAAGAAGAATATGACCTTTCCGATGAAGCGGCGCTGACGGGTAAAGTAGCATAAATCTTGAGACATCGATGAATACTGGGGTACAACTCTTTATCGCAGGCAATTAAAGCTTCCATAGCTTTCTTTGGGATGGTTGATCCCGATTCAAGCTCCCGGGACCACTTTACCTTCCACATACGAAGTTCAGCCTGTAGAAGCCTTGCCGCCGACGTGGCAGTTGTGCGATGCGTGGAAGCAGACGTTCGGTTCCAAGTTGTTTTGCCAGAGCTTCTGATTCTTGGAAGAGCTCAGCAAATTGTGTTTCGGACTCTTCGTGCCTCTTGCTCAACACATTAGTAGTGTCGTCTAACGCATCCTGGGCTTCCTTCAAGTCTATATGCCCTTTTTTGAATCAAAATGCTGAGTGTTTTAGTGTCTCCAAGGATTTCTGACAAGCAAATGACGATAACTATAAAATCACTCTCACAAAGAGCAGCTATGAGCGTTTTTGCCTTAGAAGCACTTTCTGAGTCTTTCCATAAAGTAATCGAGTCTAATCTCTCGACTATGTTCGGGAGTAAAGAGCGAAATTGTACAAAACCGTCGTGCCGTTCGATCCACCGCGTCTCACAAAGTCCACATAAAAGTTCACCTAGAGTTGCTTTATATACATAGGAGCGTTTTGAGGACGAATAAATGGACGTGATATTGGCCTTTATAACTCCTATTGCATTTCACACGGCGACGACTTTCGAGGACTTCGAAATAGACAAATTCAGAGCGTGATTATAACAAGGGCACCTAACGGCATGCTCTGCCTCAGTTTGCTCCACGGCGACAGCACCACAAGCTACTGACGCCATGATAGCGCACCCGTCAGTACCAACGCCAACACACCGACATAGGACAAGACTGTGATGCTTGAGAATACTCAACACAGTTTTACCCACGTCTCTGCCGGTTACGGTAGGCTCTGGGACTCCTTTGGTTTCTTGTTTCTTGCTGGTTCTCTCTTTGGTTTGCGTTTTCTTTTTCTCCTCTATAGTTCTTGCATCTGCATCTTCATCTCTTGTTTGTTGGTCGTATTCATCTTCGTCCTCTGGTTCTGCTACATTTTACTTCTTTTTCTTGATAGTAGGCTCTGCAACTTGTTTCTTGGCTTTATTTTTAGCTTTAAATTTTCTCTTCGAAACCTCCTTAGTTTCTTCTCCATCTTTATCTCTTGCTTGTGGATTTCTTCTTCGGTTTCTGCTTTCTTTGGTTCTTTTCCTTCCTGTAGCTCTCGCTCGGTTTCTATTTCCGTCACGCTGTTTGCTTTTTCAATATTGTCATCATTTAGCATCTCTTCTCCAGTTTTCGGATTTGGCGATTCTTGCGCTAGCCCTTCAGTATTAATTTTATTTCTCTATCGACATTCCCTTCGTTTCGGGCGATATTTTCCTGTTCGGATACTGGGATTTCGTCTTTTTTTCTTCCTTTTACTTTCCATTTTATTACGTCTTTTCCATTTAAACGGTTGTGCACTGTTTCTCTGAGATTTATAAAGCTTATGAAGTCTTCATACAATTTACCTCGATAGACATATCTCAGGCGCGGGTGGAGCGGGCCGAAGGGGATTGTTCGTTTGTACTCGGCTCCGTTCGGACAGGCGGCGCGGCGGCTGCGCTGTGCTCGGTCTGCTCGGCTCGCCACAACAATAGCAACAGTGCGAGCGGGGTAGCGAGAAGAAAACGTCGCGGCTAGGTAATTTAATTTAAATTGCACGATTATTAACTGAATACTAGTTAGGTTAAAATCGTTGTTTATAGTTCGTTTGGTGCGTCTCCTCCTTCGCTTCTCTCCTTCCTCTTCTCTCCTCTCCTTTCCTTTCTCTTTTCCCCTCTTTTCTTTTCTCTTAGGGCGGGGCGATCGCCCCCCATCCCCCCCCCCCCTGGATCCGCCCCTGGTGAGCGATTCCTTTAAGTTGTTGGGAATCACGCCAGTGCTGGAGATGCTAATAGGAACTGTCCTGACTTGTGCCATGTGCCATTGCTTCCTTATCAGTTCTGAAAGCTCTGTGTATTTTGACAGCTTCTCAACATGCTTTGTTAGCATGTTGCCACTGTTTGGGATTGCCACATCTATGAAGGTAGTGTGCTTCATGCATTTGTCAACAAGAACCAAGTCAGGTCTGTTGTGTACAGCTGACTGGTCTGTCAATACAGTACGATCCCAGTACAACGTAAAGCTGTCATTTTCCAGTACACTTTCAGGAGCATATTTGTAGTACGGCACTTTCTCTTGGCTCAGCAATTGAAGGCGTATAGCCAGTTCTTGATGAACTATCTTGGCAACAAAATCATGTCTCTTCCTATATTCTGCCCCTGCAAAATGGCGACAACCTGATATAATATGCTGAACAGTCTCCGATGTTGGGCAACCGTATCTGCAATGGTCATCTTGCACAGATGCATCCTTGATAATGCACTTAAGGTAGTTCCTCGTGGGGACAACCTGGTCCTGAATAGCCATCATAAAGCCTTCTGTTTCAGGAAACATCTGCCCAGAAATCAACCAAAAGTTCGACGCTAGCTTGTCGACGTGAGTTTGGATGACTTCATTGGGATGTCTTCCGTGCAGTGGCTTGGACAACCAGGCATTGAATCTATCCAAATCACTGCGCACTTGATTTTGAGTCTCTTCCTGACTTAAGAGTAGTGGAGTTGAATCATCTGCTTCTGTGACAGCCTTGTGCAGTATCGAATGGTTCGATACAGAACAGAAGTATTTTCTTAGCTCATAGATCTGTCGAGCTACTTGGTTGTTTATATCAACAATTCCTCTCCCACCCATATGTCTCGGTAACATGACTCGTTCCACAGATGTCCTGGGATGGTGTTTTCGTGATTTGGTCAGTGATGTTCTAATTTTCTGTTCTAGACTTGCAATGTCAGTTTTACTCCACTTGATGACCCCAAACGAGTAACTAAGGATAGGGACAGCATATGCGTTGATTGCCTTAACCAAGTTTTTACTGTTGAGGCTGGTGTTACAAACAAGCTTAATTCTTCTGACAAATTCCTGTGCTTAGCAAGCTCCCTGGAGTTCTTCTTGATACTGAAGCCATATTTTGTTGAATTAAGTTGGTTTGATAGTGGATTCATCGCATGACAGAACCATAATGGGCTCAAGGAGTCTCCTTGGAATATTCCCTTTTGGATTGGGATCATACTGGTTGCAATACTGCCATTTGTAGTACTAAGGCACATCACTGTACGCCACGTTGCCATGGCGTGTTCCAAGAAATATATAATCTGAGGATCAATTTTATACACTTTCAAAATATGGATCAACCAATCATGGGGAATGGAATCATAGGCCTTTTTGTAGTCAATATATGCCGTGAATAAATTTCTGTTATTGGCAAAGGCCTGGTTAGAAACCACTGAGTCAATGATAAGTATTTCTTTACACCCCTTGGACCCTTTCGTGCACCCTTTTTGTTGTGTTGCTAGGACGTTATTTTGTTCACAGTGGGCATATATCCTCCTACTAAGACAGGACGTGATGATCTTATACATCGTGGGAAGACATGTAATTGGACGGTATTTTTCAGGATCTTGCATATTTTGTGGGTCTTTCGGAAGTAGATGTGTTACACTTGTGTATTATTATTATTTTTATCATTATCATTATCATTATCATTATCATTATTATTATTATTATTATTATTATTATTATTCGCCTCTATGGTGTAGTGGTTAGTGTGATTAGCTCCCACCCCCGGAGGCCCATAGTACAGCTGCTTATCGGGATGGGGGCCTACCTCTTATTCTCAGCAGTGCAGAAGCTAGTGGTGGGAGAGAGTCCGTCACTTCCTCTTAAACCGAGCGCAGTTCAATCGGCCTAATTAAAAGGATCTGGAAATACCACTGATTATGGGCGCAGTTCCATATCTCCCGCACCACCACGCCCAGCGTTCACAGTAGGGGTTCAGCTTATGAATGACCAGGAATTACCAGAAATATTACCTGGCCATTTTATCTCAAATTCCTTAATTCCGACCTTCAGTGAACCGCCAAGCTGCTTACCGTCAACCACAGCAAGCATGAAGTCATGGCTCCAATAAAAGCTCACGACGTTGTTAAAGTTGCAAAATTTTGTGAAATCATTGGAAGTGATTTTTTTTTTTCTACAGACGATAGTGTCCATTATTGTAAAATTTGTGAAACAAATGTAGAGGGTTCGAGAAAGTTTTCAATGACTCAACATTTATTTAAAAAAAAAAGCTTATGAGATCACCTTTTGTCCGTGTGGGTGTATGTGTGTATGTGTGTGCGTATGTGTGTGTCCCTAATAACTTCTAAATGGCTGGAGTGATTTCAATGAAACTTGGTAAGATCATAGTCCTATTTTGGCCAACCCCGACCGTGCCCTTCAAATTTTAGAGCGTCTCATCAATCCAACATGGCGGCTGTGCGAAATATTTCACTGGCATTCTATATCTCCGAAACTATTCCTCACATCACCCTGAAATTTTGTACGGTGATAAAGGGCAGTACTATACGTTCACTTATGTGACTTTTAAGAACCTTTTAATTACAAAACGAACATGGTGGCCAAGCGAATTTGAAACATTTAAATAGACTTTTCTCGCGATTTAACCATCCGAACGCAGTGAAACTTGGTACAGCAAATGACTAGACAAATTGCAATGCACTGACGTCTAATTTAGTTTACTTGTTTACATAACCTCAACATGGTGGCTGTGCGAAATTTTACAATTACGCTTTTATTTCTTGTGTTCTAATCATACGATCGAAATCAACGTTTGTATAATGAACGTACACAATAATCGTCATCTAATAGTACATAACTCTATGGCCTACATATATCAAAATCCAACATGGCGACCATCCGAAATATTTAGACGGTTCTCAATATCTACGAATCTATTAGAGCAAATAAACTCAGATTTTGTATGCTCATAGAGGCAATTAACGAAAGAAGGATATATGAAAATAGGCTGTATAGTTCCTCAAGGAACTACTTGTTGAATCTGATGATGCTCACTTGACGAGGGAAACATGTCGTTTTATAGTTTTCTCCCTCATCTGTAATCCTATACCGGTGTATAGCCACATGTGAACCCCCTCGTTCCGTAGTGGTTAACATTCCTGACTGCCACCACGGAGGCCCGGTTTCGATTCTCTGCTCTGCCAAGACATTTAATTCTGGTGTGAGTACGGTTCACTCAGCCTAGTGAGGCAAAACTGAGAAGAGGAGGGTTCGATTTCCACCCCTGTCATCCTGGAAGTGGATTTCCGTGTTTTCCCATTTCTACTCCAGGCGAATGCCGGGATAGTACATAAGTTAAGGTCACGGCCGCTTCTTACCCAAAACCTTCCTCAATTACAAATGCATACACTAGTACAGACTTCACATTGATACAGGTTATGAGACAAATTCCACACACACCCAAAGTACACGGGGCTACATGAATTGGATGTGGCAAACCCCTAAAAGATTGTTGGTTGGTTGGTTCCTTAGTTTTGGGGCTGAGACAACGCGATCATGTAGCCCCGTGTACTTTGGGTGTGTGTGGAATCTGTTTGATAACCGGTGTTAATCGTGATGGCTGTATTAGTGTGTTATCTGTTTTTAATTCAAGTAAGGACGATAATTTCAAGTAGTTCCTACTTTCGCCACCAAATGCTACCGTCCATGACACCTTGGTGTGAATTTGACTACTACTAGATACCATCGCACCAGCGCCCGGTGATGAACTTGCTTCACACAAGTGTAGTTAGTGGAAGGTTCTTTTATATGCCATAAATCTTAGACATGGGACCACCGGATTTACTTCCCCTCCGAAGTAAGGCATACTGAGGGATTTTTTAGGCTCTTAAAAAATAAACGACTTCATACCGCCCTAAAAGTATCGGCAACATTTAATGACATATAATACTTTTCAGGTTGTTTTAGCCTACTTTCATTTGTGACAAAATAGGCTTATGAGATCACCTTTTGTCCGTGTGTCTGTGTGTGTGATTCGTGTGTGTGTCCCCCTCTAATAATACCTAAACGGCTGGTGCGATTTCAACGGAACTCAGTAAGTTCATAGCACAATTCCGGACGACCCCGACTGTGCCCTTCAAATTTTGTTACGTCTCACCAATCCAAAATGGCGGCTGCGGGAAATATTTCACCAGCATTCAATATCTCCGAAATTATTACCGATATCTCCCTGAAGTTTTGTACGGTGATAAAGCGAACAACTATGTATCTTTTGAAAACCTGGTAACTACAAAACCAATATGGTGTCCAAGCGAATTAGCGACTTTTAAATAGACGTTTCTCGCGATTTAACCAACCAAACGCAATGAAACTGGGTACAGTATATGTTTATACACATTGTAATGCACCGACATCTAACTTCGTTCAATTTTATACATAACTTCAAGATGGCAGCTGTGCGAAATTTTAAAATCTCGTTTTTACTTCTTGTGTCGTGATCATGCGATTGAAGTTTGAATACCACACGTACACAATAATCTTCATGTAACAGTACACAACTCTTAAGACCTACATATTGTGCCCTTGTATATAACAGCGTCGTATATACGAGAATCAAACTTCGGGGGGCGTTCAGTCCGGGTATGCTTTCACTAGAGCTCAAATACCAGACGGCTGCTTACAAATACAAGGACCATATGCAAAACTACAAACAAGAAATGAGTGATAAACAAATAAAATTACCACCATTTAATAACTGAATAAAAACAACAAAACATAAAAAATATAACATAAACACAGTCCACCCTGAACTTAACTCCCACTGTACAAGAATTTACACAGATCTGAGTGGCCTAGGAAGGTCCACTCCAAAGAAATAAAATTGTGGATCAAAATTCCACTTGTCTGGTTAATATGTATGCACGTGTATAACTACGCTAGAGAAGAAATAAGTACTTTTGATGGAGATTTGCTCACAGATGGAACAGCCAATATGCTTGCAAACCCCCATACTGCAAACCATTATTATGGCTTTATGGGACACACTCGTAGAATAACATACCAACAATTATAATTTTACTGACACACGCAACCATTTAAAATTTATAAACTAATTGATCTCCATCGAGATCGCAGTGAGTCAGGAAACTCCCAGCAAAACAGAAGCTTGCCCAATGGCTCATATTGCTCAACACATACATGACAACAACGTGACCGAACATCGAGACCACCCGAGGTCAATGAACATGACAATAAATAAACAAGAAATAAGATGCCTAAAACCCGATGATATTTACATGAAATAAAAGCATGGATAAGCTAACACGCTGGGACTCGATCAATCAAAACGCGAACAGCACCCATTTACCGATTACAATTCTTTTATCATTAAACAGGCTTTATTTTAATATATAAGATAAACAATTACGAAGAACGGAGACCTGGTCCGTGAATACTAATGAGCACAGCTTGCTCCTTATCTGATGGAGTGCGCCGGGTAGAAATACCTTCACTTACCACGCATTAACGTCTGTGTTCAAAACCAGCCCTCCTTGTCGAAGCTTTGAGTCATGCAATTTATAACAAGAGACTAGACAGTCCCGTTACGCCACCTGTTAATCGCGACATAAAATTTCACACACTTCTGCCAATTCCAAAGAATTGCAAGAACATCGTAAAAGGGGATTCCAACATTTTCCTCGCAAGGATTAAATGCTTAACCTGGACATAGCTTCAGACAGAACCAGGGTTCCCGAAAACTCCTATCCCATAAAACATATATTTGCAGACTCAACAAAGCATTTAGGGCAGAACACAACACAAATCTACCACGGGCCGACACTCCAATCAAATATCATAGATTTTGTGTACCATAACACTAAAAGAGAAACTTCATCAACAAATAAAGTCATTGGGCATATGACCCCTCACTTAACAAAAATGCAACAAACGGCAATTAACACACAAGCCTGTGTAACAATAAAAATCTATACAATAAAAAGATTTCCCACCAATTCTATTGTCTACTCTAGTTAATTCAGTTTCGCTTCTGTTATGATATCGGTTCCCAATTTGCGTCGCTTAGTCGCGCATTTTACGGTAGCGACACGCACTCGAGTACGCTTGCCCCGTGTACTTGACATCAACAAAAAAAATCTTCATACAGATAGAATACATGCCACGTTGCTCAAGAACTAAACTAAAGTGTGTCAATACCACCAACCAACTACAATAAAACACGAAGACAAAAATAAAATAAAATATTTACACAAAATAATATGTTCCCACAAAACCATAACCAGTTTGTCAAATAATAAATTATTTCAGTACTCATTCCTCTTTCTGCGTCGTCTCATCGAACATCGCCTGACATTCTCTCTCCAAAGTGTTTAGCTCATCTCAGACCACATGGAGCCGTAGAAACGTTGGTTCGATGTCTTTCTCTGGGTCTGGAGTTCCATCTTGACGTTGAATAAAAATAAAATGTTATTTATAGTCACACGTAATTTTCTATCTAAATTTTGCCAATAGTTACTTTATTCACCATTTGTCTAGTGCAAAATTAAACGTAGACTTTCCCTAATAGATGTAGTCGTGGGAGACTACTAAAATCTTACCGATACACAAATTTCACACTCAGCTGTGCGCACACAACTTTATTATAATGTTTTCAATAATGACCCTATCTCTGATAAATTTAACACAGTATATCTTCACGGTATGGAAAAGAATAAGTGATCACCTCACGGTGTCACCAAGAATCAACCTCGTCGTCACTCAGACGACAGTATTTATGTGAATTTAGCAAAAGGACGGAGGGAGAGGGAAATCTATCACTAACTTCTATAATAATGCGACTATTGGCATGCAACAGGTATCAAACAGTTTGAAATATTATACAGGTCACAATGGGGCTATCGTGCTCTGGAATCGATCATAGATTTCGTTAATCCAATCTTTCCCGCTTTCAACTTCAAGCCGGCGTCAGACGCTCCCTTGGCGCTAAAATTGGTGACCCTCTCTGATTGGTAGTTCATGACGTCAATATCGCAGTTTAGAACAGAAGCCTCTGTCCTATGATTGGATGAAAGTTCCTCTCATCTCTCTCATCCAGCAACTATCTTACTCGTAACGCTAGGGTGACAAAGAAATTACGGTCTGAAATGAGTCAGGACCCCAACACACCTTTGTCTGATAAAGTGTCTGTCAAACATTCCGATCTCGTCACTCCTTTGTTTCAGGACTGGGCACGTTCAAACGTACTGTCTCCAAATAAGCTTGATATTTCGCAATCCAGTCTGGCCTTCCTGTATGATTCTGGCAGTAAAATCAGAATATAATGAAATGAATAATTAGAATCATTAATATGCGTAGCTTATTAAGGGTTCACAACTCCCTTAGTTGGGAAAAATCGAACTTAGAGATAAAGTCGATTTTTCTTCCCTAAGTCACATGGTGCAGAATACTGGATTAGTCTCCCTTCAAAGTTCTCAGTCAGTCGGCCTCTGCTAGTTGACAAGTGTTTTCCTCGTTCCAATGTTTACATTCTCGCCCAGTCATTAGGACAATACCAGTCTGATGCTCACTTGCCCAGCGCTTCGCCTGGGGCTATTTGTTGCTTGAAGACTATTCCCCTCTCTGTTGCTCGTCTGTCGACATACCTGTCAACTCTGCTTGCTTCAAGATGTAAACAGGCCAGACGCTAATCACTTCCTCGATGTCGTGCTGGCTTCTGCTTGCCCCCCGTTCACTTGCATGATGTTGGACGATCACGTTTTTAATTCGCTGCGTTACTTCCAAGATTCCTCACTATGCTGAACGGTTTTTACTCCTCCATGCTGCCATCCTCTTCGTCTCTCCCGCGTGTTGCCATTTTCTTCGTTTAGTAGTGACCAGTTTTTCGGATCGCACCGGTGTTTCTCTTCCCCACCGGGCTGCGTTCTCTAATGCCCCGTGCCGCTAATCTTTGTTCGTCTTCCTTGCTGGCTTCGCTATTTGCTTGTTCTCCATGCTGCTGATCCAAGTATCTCTGCGTCTCTATGTGCATGGCTTCAAACCCTTGATTTGTTCTGCCTTCCTCATTGTAGGTGTCGGGATTTTTCCGCTTGTCAATTGCCTGTTTCCAACGCCCTTGTTCATTTCCCTCGTTTGTATGAACTTCCTCTAAGTATTTCTGCGATTGAGCATGCCTATCGTTCCAGTCGTCTCGGTAGCTTCTAGAGTCCTCACGATTTTGAAATCTGCGGTCTTGCCATCTCTGATTTTCATTCCGATCTCCCCATCTCCTGTATGGTACATCTTGTCTCCGATTGTCCCTCCATTGTTGAAATCCTCGTTGTTGGAATCTATTCTGTCCTTGGAACTGTCTGTTGTTATTACGGTTGTTATCGTAATGTTGGCGCTGTCTTTTCTCGACATCATCCTGACCCCTCACAGGTGTTGAAATGTTTGTATTTGTATTGGTAGCCTGGGATCTTGTGTTTATCTGGCTCGGCTTAATCACCTCGGTTGTATTTACCATTTCGACCTGTCTTCCAACTCTATTGTGTAAGTGGGACGTGGTTTCATCTATCTGGCGCAGGATCTGTTCAGCGTGTACCGCGTCTGAAACGTTAGCTGCGACCAATACCTGCTGAACGTTAACGGGAAGCTGGCGTCCGATAGTCATGACTAGCTCGGCCTCACTTAAAGGATTATCCAGATCTTTAAATTTAAGGAGCTGTGATGAAAAAAAATCTGAATACTTAGTTTGCTGAGTAGATTGGTACTTTCTGGAGTACAATTCCATTCTTAACCCCTGTTGATATGAAGACGACCAATATTTTCGAAGGAAAGCATGCTTGAATGCATCTACGCTTTCAAACGTGTATTTGAAGCTCAAGTACCACGTTAAAACATTTCCAGTTAAAAAAATTTCCATCATGCGCAGTTGCCGGGCGGGAGCTATATCATTATCATTATAATAATGTTCGACTTCCCGCAAGAATGCCTTGGGTGTGACTCCAGAATTTTCCATAAACTTAGCCGGTTTGAATTCATTAGAACGGATGATTTGTACAAGTTGAGGGTGCTGATTACCGTCATGTGGTGTAGAACTTCTCCCTATGTGATTACGAAATTCTTCCGTGTTCCGAGCAAGTGGACTTTCCGTGTCAACCTGACTACCAGTTGAATGAGTCGCCCCCGGGCTATCTCTGTCTCCATCTCTCCCCTTCACGCCTAATGACCCTGCATTATGTTCCATAGAAAATAATTCTGCTTTTATCAGCCTGTCACCTTGTTCTTTAAATTTTGCTTTTATCTCATCTTCTAACGTCTGTATCCGTGTGTGGTTCTCCCCCAGCTTCTTAATTACCGCCAACCTTTCTTCCTTGGAGTCCTTACATAATTTTTGCCAATCCTTTCTAACGTTTTCTATCTTCAGATTATTAGTGTCCTGGCTCACTTCGATCCGTTCCAAGCGATCCTCCACGCGTACATTGTTTTCTTCAATAGTGGCTTTTAATCCCTCCCGGTCTACTTCTGCATTTTTCCAGCGATCTGTTGATTGGTTTTCGAGACGGTCTATGTCTTTTATAAGGCCGGTCACGTTTTCATCTACCGCCTTTATCTGTTCCTGTATAACTACGGTTATTTTCTCCACTTTATTAAATCTGTTTTGTAACCTGTCCTGTGCAGTTATAATTTCGCTATTTTTAGTTGTGCATGCCAATTCAATCTGTGCCAATTTTGCCAGAACTGTATCGTCTAAGTTATTAAGTTTAGCGTTAAACTGGTCCTCAAGTTGTTTTATCTGTTTAACCTGCTTCTCATTGTTCTTACTTACATCTAAGGCGAGTAGTATAAGCTGTTTCCTTGTATGTTCTTTCATTTCAACCACTACATTATCGAGTTGCTCAGTGTTACGACTGTTTTGCGCGTCTAGTTGAGACGTCTTGACTGCCCCTTACTGTTGGGTGAGAAATGTAACTGTTTACCTTTGCCTAAGCTATGTTGTTTTAATGGGCGCCAAGACCTCAATGCAATGTTGAAATCTAAATTTGTATTTAACAACGTCTAGCTCTGGCAGAACACATTCAAGACTCTATTCACTCAGATCGTGGTATGATTTGATCATTAACCCAACAAACAATTGTATCAGGAGAAGGAATTGGTCTATATCTAATGCTACCTACTGAAAGCAAAGATTGCATTGTAAAAGAAATGAATTTATTATATAAAACAAGTATAGCAAATTAATAATAATAATAAGTTTAAAATTTAAATTGGAGCGTTGCGATTTTAATATTACCGATAGAAAATTACGTGAAAACGGAGTCTGATAAATTGATTTTACTCTTATTTCCAAGCTATGAAGTTACTGAAATATGAAATGTAAAACAAAGAGAAATGAGAGATTACGTATTTCTGCGTCATTTGCGCTTACCACTGGAAATGGCCAAAGCATTTCCCTCGTACTGGATGATGCTGTGAGCTTCCCACAGTCTCCTGGACGTCGTCATCTCGGTCGGTATTTGATGAGATTCTGGTAGATTAGATAATTCTATGGTCCGTACCTCGGACCCAAACACCCGTAGAACCGCACTGGTTAAGTTTTACAAAAGTTAGTCCTCCAATCCACGGAACATCGGAGCGATTCCCGCGTACAACATACTCGTCAAGTATTTCACAGATTGTCCTCGTTCCACGGCGCGTCGAACGATATATTCACCTGTCGGCTACCCCACTCTTCAGCCGACTCCTAGCTTACGTCGTCGCCACTGATTGGCTGCACCCTACGCGCTAGATCCCCACTCCTTCCTCATTACACTCCGCGGGAGGGAGAAGTCGATTTCCGTTCCAACAATTCGCCTTTTCTTGACGATGCGACCCAAGATTGCGTCATGCTTCTCGACAAGATTAAGCTTGTATTTGAATTCCCCATGACTCATCTCTCTCAAATACCCTAACTGACAAAACTCCGTAAAATTCCGTAATCAGATAATTTTCTATGATATTGACGTTCGTAATAATTTGCTTGATAGCGATTTCTAAGACATAGAAAACCTATCTGAATGCTAATAATTTTTAAAAAATGCTCCGAAAATACCTTAATAAAAATTATAATAAATTAATAATAATAATGAATTAACATGAAAAATTCTCTTGGCTGAACAATTTGCCGCGTAAATAAATATAGAATGGCTTCCTACTGACTTATGCCAGTTGCATAAAAACCCCACGAAAAACACGTTACATATTCGCCTCGGATCATCGGATGATTTACCGTGACGACGGTCCATTACCCGATTATCCCAAACACGTTAATAAACCCCATCCAAAATACATATTACATAAATGAAATCTCCCTAAATTACAGATATATACACTCATAATATTTCTTTACGCACTTTGCGTCAAAGTTTGTTGTCACTATGGATTGCACTTTGCAACCAGTCCAATATTTCTCATATAAAATAGTGTTCCACGGATATTTCCGCCTCTCAAATTCCTCTATGTGGGAGAAATAGACATAATTAATGTGTGAGCACTATGTATTTATGATGTTATATCACACGCATTGAAGGTGTTCTGATATATTTATATCACCATAGAACTTCCTAATTTCACTGGAGGTCCCTTCCTTATGGTGAAATTTAATCTCACTTATCACTGAGCACACGATCACACTATTGTGGCAGCGCCTCGTGACCATAATACTTAATCTCTCTTTAAAGTAGATTAAATTAATATTGACTTCTGAGAAAAAAAAAACAGTAAATGCGCATTACATATAACACCAAATATTTCTGTGCCGTAATCGCCCTGTCTTGTTAAGTTCCCGTAGACCATATTCTACTTAGTACTAGTTCTCAACACAGAAATAATACCATTGTACAAATTATCTTAAATTACACACTTACAAATCTTACATGGCGAGGCCGTAAACAGAAATCACGTGTGCTGATATGTATGAGTTTCATGAAGGACTGTCTCGCATTCTGATGGCCCATCTTTTGCCTCGTGGACGCCTTAAGCAAAAATACCATGTACAAGCGCTCACCCATCTCTTGGAGGCAAATGGGAATTCACCAGCGCTACCAAATTCTGGCCTTGGTGTATCGAGACATTTTAGTGCTCAAGAGCATCCGACAATCCCGTCATATTTCCCTGTACCTTAAAAACTCTCATTTACTTACATACTACCCCCCTGTGCGACTTCTGATACGCCTGCCTTGAAGACCAGATCTTCCACGCACCCGACACCACACTTACTCATTTGATAGGCTGGCTCGCCAGCTAAACACACTCACTTTATGACACATATTTTCGTAGACTATGTATATTATACGTCCCGTATAATCTGTTTCCCTTACTATCCTCCAGCACATATGCTGTTTTCCCAATACGTTTGGAAACTATAAATGGGCCCTCGTCACCTGCTTCCAACCTTGCAAGTGGCTCCCTTTAAATGAACGTCATCACGTTGCTCTTCCTAGCATATTTCTCAGTATCTGTAACGATGCCCTGTTGCTACTGTCCACACATACTAACCCTACCTTCCTATGGTGTCACACCTCTACTCGACACTCTATGACCTAAAAATGTCACTTCTGACTGACAGAATGACGACTTAGACAGCTTCAAAGTGAACCCTGCCTGATCTAACTTCTGAAAAACTATATCTAAATGACGTAGATGCTCCTCAAAACTGCGTGAACTAATTACCATATCATCTATGTAAATGGTTACAAACTCTCCTGTGTCATCCCCTAATGCGATGTTTAAAGCCCTAATTAAAGCTGCTGAACTACTCTTTAACCCATAAGGTGTTCTACTAAATTGATAAAGGTTATATTTATGACTAAAAGCTGTAAATGGTCTATCTTCGTACATAAGTGGCACTTGCCAAAAACTGGAACTCAAATCTACACAAGTGAAATACTTCTTCCCCTCAAATGTTTGCATTAATTCCTCTATTGACATAGATTTCAGCTGATCTGAACTAATTCTACTGTTAACCAAACGAGCGTCTAAACAAATACGAACAGTGCCGTCGGTCTTGGGTACCGTGATCAAAGAATTAACATATGGACTGTTAGAATGCTCAATAATCCCATCTTCCAGCATCTGATTAATTTGTGCCTCAACTGCACTCTGATAAGCGAAAGGTACAGGATATCTATGTCCTGTGAATACTGACCTACCAATAACGTTCAATGAATGTGTATAGCAATTGGCCATACCAATGCGATCCTCAAACACTCTTCTATTACACCATAACACATCATAGAGCCGAACACACTGTTCATCCTCTATATTTCCCTGAAATGCAGCCTCACGTAACTAGTCCTCTAGACTTCCGTTCGTAATCACACTGCCCACAAAACATGGAGAACCCCGCTCTACGGCTGGCGATATCTCATTTAAAGTACATATCACACCTACAACACTACTTCTCTGAATATGGTCATTGAACGCTACTTCTACTTCAGAATCTCCCCATTTAAATTTCAAACTCCCTACATCATAACATAAGTTACCAGACACTCTACTTAGCCACTCTGAACCCAAGATAACAATGAATACTAAATTTGGAATTACAAGACAAATCTGCTTTTCTACATGATTATTAATTTTAATGTCTACTAAAACTTGCTTAGAAATTACTTTAGACCTCTTCCCAACAGCTGTGATAACAAAAGTGCTTTTAATTGGCATCTCCTCAAAATTTACTCCAGTTCCTTTCATTTTATCATAAAATGCACTACTTATGCAACTCTTCATACAACCACTATCAATTAAAACATCTGTGTACGCCTCGGACACGTTAAATTTAACTATGGGGCTCTTACTAACCACTTCCTGAATAATACCTTCATCATTTAGTTCATGTAATAATTCATTTCTCACATTTAGGTCATAGGGTTCCTGTATAATTGTATGGACAGGGCATGCTACAGACTGAGATTCTGACCTTACTTCGCAGCCTGGTTCGCGTTTAAAGAACCGCTACAGCTGGCCGTAGTACTACTAACTACTAAACTGGTCTGGTTGTTCTGGGCTGTGTTGTCATTGTTTGGCTGTATATTACTACCACTAGGCTGTCCTCTTCCATGACCCCTATTCTGGTTGTAATTATTGTCTTTATAATTTCTTCCTTGATTTCCCCTGTAATCATTGTTCCTCCCTTGATTTCCCCTGAAATCATTGTTACTCCCTTGATACTGATTACCATAGCCATTTCCTCTGTTCTGATTTAGCTGATTATTATTATTTCTATTTTGAGCGTTGGCCCCTTCGCCACCGTTCCCTTGAACTTCCTGATGCCTGGCTTCATTAGGTCTATTATTATTATTACCCTGGTTCCTATTGAAATTGTCCTCATAACCCCCTCTCCCTAGTGCATCAAATGTGCTTAACAAATTTTCTACTTTTGATATAGTCTTTACTTTCTGGATACAAGCAGCCTCCTTGATCCTATAGGGAAAGTGCCTAAGTAGAAACCTTACCACATCACTTTCCTCCTTCAAGCCATCCAGATATTTACACACTAATACCTGCCCTAAAAAGTATTCGGTCATGGTGGAGCTTCCTTTAGGGTTATATTTACCACACACTACTCCCTCACGATGCTGCGACTGAATAACCTCATTCCAGAACTTTTCACAGAATTTCATTTTAAAATCATTGATATCAGTAAACTTGTCTCTGTAGACAGCAAACCAATTCCTCGTTTCCCCCACGAACACTTGTTCTAAAATTTCAACTACCTGGCACCACTCAATACTACCATTTTCCAACCTCTCCCCGAATTTATTTTCTATAGTGTCCATGAACTCCATTGGGCACCCCTGTCGATTGCTGAAATTACCCAGTTCTACCTCCCTGTGTGTGCTATTCACAAAAACTGGCCTATTCTGACTATTTTCTTGCCTGATTCTAGCTTTTAATTTTAACTCTAATTCTGCGATTTTCTCCTCAGCCTTCCTCTCAATACTGTTTACTGTTAATTTAATGTTTCCTTCTGATTCTTCTACTTTATCATATAGCTTTGCTTGTTTCTCCTCAATCTTGCTAATGCTCTCTCTATTACTCTCTCTTAAATCATTTACTTCTGCAACTATTTGCGAGTGGACTTTCTCAATTCTACCCCCCAGCTGTTCCTTAACCTCTTTAGTTGCTACCTGAATTTTGTCATTTTCTCCCCCCAATTGCTTTTTGACCTGCTGTGTTTCCAGTTGCACTAGTTCTTTTAAATTTTCAGCCTGTGTACTGATTCTAATTTCCAACTCCTCCTGTACTTTTCCTAATTTCTTGTCTACATCTGCAATGATCTCTTTAACCTTCTCTTCCATTACTCCTCTGATTTCTCCTCTAATCTGCTCCATTTTCACACTAATTTCCTTGTTGTTCTTATCTAATTTTGCATTATTCTGTTCTAATTTTTTATTTAAAGCTTCTGTACTTTCTTTATTTTCCCTACTGTTTTGTTCTAATTTTGCATTATTCTGTTCTAATTTTGCATTTAAAGTTTCAGTACTCTCTCTATTTTCCTTACTGTTTTGTTCTAATTTAGCATTTAAGGCATCTGTACTTTCTTTATTTTCCCTACTGTTTTGTTCTAATTTAGCATTTAAGGCATCACTACTAACTTTGTTCTGATACATGAACTCGAGAAGTAAAGTTTTTAATTCTGGTTGGCCGCCTACACTCCCTGTTTCAGTATCGGGATTTACCTCCGCTACCCCGGTACTACCATCACTCGACATACTGCTCGTATCATCACTCTCCCGTTGATGACCACTACGTAACCTCATCTGTCTTTCTTTCTCATCCCCCATAATGATATACACTGATAAAGACAAATAACCCCCAAAATACAGGCACAGAAATATATACCCTTCTCCTTCCACAAATGTTATTAGGTTTTCAGCCCCAAGTTGTCGGCGACAAGGGGCTTGGTATAGGCCCAAAGAATAGGGGGTCCGCGGTTCTCCCCGGGAAACTTTTGTAAAATTTGGTGCAAAATGATGAGTTTTAAGGCTATCTGGCATCACTTTTTCAGCCAATTCGTTGTGATGTTTTATGTTTGGTTAATGTCAAACACAACTAATACCATTTTATGATACTTTTTAGCCTATTGTCAATTTTGAACAAATAGGCTTATGAGATCACCTTTTGTCTGTGTGTGTGTGTGTGCGTGTGTGTGTGTCCTAATAAAATCTAAACGGCTGGAGAGATTTCAATGAAACTCGGTAAGTTCATAGCTCTATTCCCGGCGACCTCGACCGTGCCCTTAAAATTTTCTTACGTCTCACCAATCCAACATGGCGGCTGTGCGAAATATTTCACCAGCATTCAATATCTCCGAAACTATTACCGATATCACCCTGGAATTTTGTATGGTGATAAAGGGAACTACTAGACATTCACTTACGTGACCTTTGAAAACCTGGTAACTACAAAACCAACATGGCGGCCAAGCGAAGTTGCGACTTTTAAATGAACGTTTCTCGCGATTTAACCAACCAAACGCAATGAAACTTTTCACAGTATATGATTATATGCATTGTAATGCACCGACATCTAACATCGTTCAATTGTTTACATAACCTCAAAATGGCGGCTGCGCGAAATATTTCACAGGCATTCAATATCTCCGAAACTATTTATGATATCAACCTGAAATTTTGTACGGTGATAAAGAGCACTGCTACAAGTTTATCTATGTAACTTTCAAAAACCTGTAAACTACGAAACGAACATGATGGCCAAGCGAAGTTGACACATTCTAATACATTTTTCTCGTGATTTAATCATATGAGCGCATTGAAATGTGGTACAGTAAATGATTATACATATTGTCATTTACTGGCATCTAATTTAGTTCAATTGTTTACATAAACTGAAGATGGCGGCAGTGCGAAATTTTAAAATTAAGTTTTTATTATTGTGTAGTACCCATGCAATCGAAGTGAAAGTTTGAATAATGAAGCTACGCAATAATTTTCCTTTAATGGTACATAACTCTCTGGCTTATACATATAACAATCCAAAATGGCGATCATCCGAAATATATTGACGGTTCTCAATATATAAGAATCTTTTCCAGGAATCAAACTGATTTCTTTTATGTTCATAGAGGCTATGAACATAAGTTCACCTATATGACTTTCAGTAACCTGGTGAGCACATATCCAACATGGCGGCGACGCGAAGTATAAATATTTAAATGGAGGTTTCTCGCGATTTAACCATCTGAGTGCAGTGAAACTTTGCACGTTAATGCTTATACAAATGTTAATCCACTGGTATCTAATTTATTTCAATTGTTTTCATAACCACAAGATGGCAGCTATGGGAAATTTTAAAATCTCCTTTTTACTTCTTGTGTCCTAATCATGCGATTGAAGTCTGAAAACCACACGTACACAATAATCTTCATGTAATAGTACATAAATAAAAATCCAACCTGGCTACCATCTGCAATATTTAGTCGGTTCTCAGTATCTACGAATCTAACATAGCAATCAAACTGAAATTTTGTATGTTGATAGAGGCAATTAATATGAGTAGGATGTATAGTTCTTCACGGAACTACTTGTTATTAATGCAATCATCTTGCTCACTTGATAGTCTGGTATTTACATCAAAAGAATTAATGTTACTGTTTTGATTTACAACTCACACAATAATATAAAGTCATGGATTCTTGAAGCATTGCCAAATCGGTACATAAATTCATCATCAGTGAGATGTATGTCTCTGTGAATAGATTACAATACTAGACCGTTGAGTCAGTTTTCAGAAGTAGAATTTCTTAAGTATGTTTTCAACCAACTCAAACTCCGTTCGGTAGTACCGGTAGCTACAAAGGGAGGCAAATTTGCCAAAAGTTTGATAAGGATATGAAAGTTAGGGGAAAAACTTTTGTCATACGCTTCAAGGGCACTTGTTGCTGTTCTTGGTTCGTTCATAAGAGCGAAGGCACTGGAGAGTAATAAGAGGTTATGTTGTTACACATAAGATCAGAGCTAACTCATTGTCACACTGTTTACATTGCTATACATTCGCCTTACTTTGGAACGTTGTCTTACGTCTCTTAGTAACAATAGTACATGATAAGTACGAGTATATAGTTTTTAATGTTTGTGTATTCATAAACAAATACTGCATGTGACACAAATTTCGGGTGGCTTTATGTCATGAAGTTAATAAATTAATAGACAACAACCTTTCCTCTATTCCTTTATTATTTTAGTATATTGTTTTTAATGTTTAAAGCCGGCGGTCCCATGTCATAGATTAATGGCATGTAAAAGATCCTTCCACTAATAACACTTGTATGAATCTAAATTATAGGTTACATTTGACTAACACTCTTAGGTTCCTAGGTTCGTAGCCAGGGGCCCCGACTGTGGTGGTATCTAGTAACCAAGTTCAGAACTAGTTGTCGTTGACGGTGGCATTTGGTAGCAAAAGTAGGAAATACTTGAAAATTGAATGTCTGCAGTCCTTACTTAAATTAAAAGCAGATAACACACACTAATACAGTATCACAATTAACACCGGTTATCAGACAGATTCTACACACACCCAAAGAACACGGGGCCACATGACTGCGATATCGCAGCCCTAAATTGAGGAACCAACCAACCAACCAAAGTCAGCTATTTAAAAGGAACACAGCTACGTCAGAGCCTCCGTGGCTTAGGCGGCAGCACGCCGGCCTCTCACCACTGGGTCCGTGGTTCAAATCCCGGTCACTCCATGTGAGATCTGTGCTGGACAAAACGGAGGCAGACAGGTTTTTCTCCGGGTACTCCGGTTTTCCCTGTCAAAATTTCATTCCAGCAACACTCTCCACTATCATTTCATTTTATCAGTCATTCATTTAATCATTGCCCCAGAGGAGTGCGCCAGGCCTCGGCAGCCGGCACAGTCCATATCCTCGCCGCTAGATGGGGGCTTCATTCATTCCATTCCTGACCCGGTCGGAGACTGGAAGCAGGCTGTGGATTTTCATTTCACAGCTACATCAGAGGGTGGCATTAATAGCATTCACGGCACAGCCAGGACTAGAGGTTGCTTGTATGGTCAGTACTGTAGTGCCGCAGTAGCTCAGTGAGGAAAGCAATGGCTAACTGCCTCACAACTGATATTACAACTCTTCAGTCGGTCAACACAAGATAATCACAATTACTGGGACATATGGATCAAGTAGTTCCGTGAAGAACTAAAGCCTATTTTCATACATCCTACTTATGTTAATTGCCTCTATCTACATACAAAATTTCAGTTTGATTTCAGTAATAGATTCGTAGATACAGAGAACCGTCTAAATATTGCGGATGGTCGCCATGTTGGATTTTTATATATTGAACCCTTAATAAGCTACGCATATTAATGATTCTAATTATTCATTTCATTATATTCTGATTTTACTGCCAGAATCATACAGGAAGGCCAGACTGGATTGCGAAATATCAAGCTTATTTGGAGACAGTACGTTTGAACGTGCCCAGTCCTGAAACAAAGGAGTGACGAGATCGGAATGTTTGACAGACACTTTATCAGACAAAGGTGTGTTGGGGTCCTGACTCATTTCAGACCGTAATTTCTTTGTCACCCTAGCGTTACGAGTAAGATAGTTGCTGGATGAGAGAGATGAGAGGAACTTTCATCCAATCATAGGACAGAGGCTTCTGTTCTAAACTGCGATATTGACGTCATGAACTACCAATCAGAGAGGGTCACCAATTTTAGCGCCAAGGGAGCGTCTGACGCCGGCTTGAAGTTGAAAGCGGGAAAGATTGGATTAACGAAATCTATGATCGATTCCAGAGCACGATAGCCCCATTGTGACCTGTATAATATTTCAAACTGTTTGATACCTGTTGCATGCCAATAGTCGCATTATTATAGAAGTTAGTGATAGATTTCCCTCTCCCTCCGTCCTTTTGCTAAATTCACATAAATACTGTCGTCTGAGTGACGACGAGGTTGATTCTTGGTGACACCGTGAGGTGATCACTTATTCTTTTCCATACCGTGAAGATATACTGTGTTAAATTTATCAGAGATAGGGTCATTATTGAAAACATTTTAATAAAGTTGTGTGCGCACAGCTGAGTGTGAAATTTGTGTATCGGTAAGATTTTAGTAGTCTCCCACGACTACATCTATTAGGGAAAGTCTACGTTTAATTTTGCACTAGACAAATGGTGAATAAAGTAACTATTGGCAAAATTTAGATAGAAAATTACGTGTGACTATAAATAACATTTTATTTTTATTCAACGTCAAGATGGAACTCCAGACCCAGAGAAAGACATCGAACCAACGTTTCTACGGCTCCATGTGGTCTGAGATGAGCTAAACACTTTGGAGAGAGAATGTCAGGCGATGTTCGATGAGACGACGCAGAAAGAGGAATGAGTACTGAAATAATTTATTATTTGACAAACTGGTTATGGTTTTGTGGGAACATATTATTTTGTGTAAATATTTTATTTTATTTTTGTCTTCGTGTTTTATTGTAGTTGGTTGGTGGTATTGACACACTTTAGTTTAGTTCTTGAGCAACGTGGCATGTATTCTATCTGTATGAAGATTTTTTTTGTTGATGTCAAGTACACGGGGCAAGCGTACTCGAGTGCGTGTCGCTACCGTAAAATGCGCGACTAAGCGACGCAAATTGGGAACCGATATCATAACAGAAGCGAAACTGAATTAACTAGAGTAGATAATAGAATTGGTGGGAAATCTTTTTATTGTATAGATTTTTATTGTTACACAGGCTTGTGTGTTAATTGCCGTTTGTTGCATTTTTGTTAAGTGAGGGGTCATATGCCCAATGACTTTATTTGTTGATGAAGTTTCTCTTTTAGTGTTATGGTACACAAAATCTATGATATTTGATTGGAGTGTCGGCCCGTGGTAGATTTGTGTTGTGTTCTGCCCTAAATGCTTTGTTGAGTCTGCAAATATATGTTTTATGGGATAGGAGTTTTCGGGAACCCTGGTTCTGTCTGAAGCTATGTCCAGGTTAAGCATTTAATCCTTGCGAGGAAAATGTTGGAATCCCCTTTTACGATGTTCTTGCAATTCTTTGGAATTGGCAGAAGTGTGTGAAATTTTATGTCGCGATTAACAGGTGGCGTAACGGGACTGTCTAGTCTCTTGTTATAAATTGCATGACTCAAAGCTTCGACAAGGAGGGCTGGTTTTGAACACAGACGTTAATGCGTGGTAAGTGAAGGTATTTCTACCCGGCGCACTCCATCAGATAAGGAGCAAGCTGTGCTCATTAGTATTCACGGACCAGGTCTCCGTTCTTCGTAATTGTTTATCTTATATATTAAAATAAAGCCTGTTTAATGATAAAAGAATTGTAATCGGTAAATGGGTGCTGTTCGCGTTTTGATTGATCGAGTCCCAGCGTGTTAGCTTATCCATGCTTTTATTTCATGTAAATATCATCGGGTTTTAGGCATCTTATTTCTTGTTTATTTATTGTCATGTTCATTGACCTCGGGTGGTCTCGATGTTCGGTCACGTTGTTGTCATGTATGTGTTGAGCAATATGAGCCATTGGGCAAGCTTCTGTTTTGCTGGGAGTTTCCTGACTCACTGCGATCTCGATGGAGATCAATTAGTTTATAAATTTTAAATGGTTGCGTGTGTCAGTAAAATTATAATTGTTGGTATGTTATTCTACGAGTGTGTCCCATAAAGCCATAATAATGGTTTGCAGTATGGGGGTTTGCAAGCATATTGGCTGTTCCATCTGTGAGCAAATCTCCATCAAAAGTACTTATTTCTTCTCTAGCGTAGTTATACACGTGCATACATATTAACCAGACAAGTGGAATTTTGATCCACAATTTTATTTCTTTGGAGTGGACCTTCCTAGGCCACTCAGATCTGTGTAAATTCTTGTACAGTGGGAGTTAAGTTCAGGGTGGACTGTGTTTATGTTATATTTTTTATGTTTTGTTGTTTTTATTCAGTTATTAAATGGTGGTAATTTTATTTGTTTATCACTCATTTCTTGTTTGTAGTTTTGCATATGGTCCTTGTATTTGTAAGCAGCCGTCTGGTATTTGAGCTCTAGTGAAAGCATACCCGGACTGAACGCCCCCCGAAGTTTGATTCTCGTATATACGACGCTGTTATATACAAGGGCACATAGGCAACGCTGGCATTACCCTACGTGGGGCATTTCACTGTTTTAGGCTTTTCTAGCGCCTTTTTTTGATAAACTGACACGCCACAAGTGGAGGCGGAATGTGACAGTATTTGAATCACCGAATGTGATAATTTTAAGTAACGTAGTTATGGCGAAAGTATTACCGCCAAGTGAGTGAATTATACAGTAAAATCAGGAGTTGCAATGTAAAATACAGTACACGTTTTTATTTCTTGCATTAATTGTAAAGATAATATCGTGAGACTGGGCGCCCATATTAATGATAAAAATTAGCTTTGCATAGAAAGACAACTCCATGTATGTAATAGGAAGGCGTGTAGCTTTTCCAAGGCAATTAATACTTGATTAATTAGTCTGTTCTTGTAGCGTTTTGTAAGGCTAGCATTTAATAACTGAATGTGTGGGTTAAGTTTTAAATTATGTAAAATGAAGGATACTCAGGGATGCTATTGGATTAATGGGATTGTGTTGATAAATTTAAACGAACTGAGTATGTGTAAATTGATATAAATGTGTGTTAATATGTATGCACGTATCGGAGAACATCGCCAATTGGCATTTTCTCTATTTTCTCAAGTGTATTGTGGTGATGGCTTCTTTAGACGAAATAAGACAGGTTGTAGAGAGCGCTGCGGCACGCACTCAGCAGCAAATGGTGTTGTTACGGCAGGAGATGACGGCTGAATTTAAGGCACAAATGGACGGTAGCAGGGCTGAACAATCAACGGAATTAATAGCACAGAGTGAAACATTTAAGGCACAAATAGACAGTAACAGGGCTGAACAATCAGCGGAATTAATAGCACAGAGTGAAACATTTAAGGCACAAATAGACAGTAGCAGGGCTGAACAATCAGCGGAATTAATAGCACAGAGTGAAACATTTAAGGCACAAATAGACAGTAGTAGGGTTGAACAGTCAGCGGTGATCAAAGCCCAAATTAATGAATCTATTGGCACACAATTAGCGCTTCAAAATGATAGTATTAATACACAATTAGCTCTACAGAATGAAAATATTAGTTCTCAATTGACACAACAAAGTGAATCAATAAACTCTCAAATATGTAACGTGTTTTTCGTGGGGTTTTTATGCAACTGGCATAAGTCAGTAGGAAGCCATTCTATATTTATTTACGCGGCAAATTTTACAGCCAAGAGAATTTTTCATGTTAATTTATTATTATTAATTTATTATAATTTTTGTTAAGGTATTTTCGGAGCATTTTATAAAAATTATTAGCATTCAGATAGGTTTTCTATGTCTTAGAAAACGCTATCAAGCAAATTATTACGAACGACAATATCATAGAAAATTATCTGATTACGGAATTTTACGGAGTTTTGTCAGTTAGGGTATTTGAGAGAGATGAGTCATGGGGAATTCAAATACAAGCTTAATCTTGTCGAGAAGCATGACGCAATCTTGGGTCGCATCGTCAAGAAAAGGCGAATTGTTGGAACGGAAATCGACTTCTCCCTCCCGCGGAGTGTAATGAGGAAGGAGTGGGGATCTAGCGCGTAGGGTGCAGCCAATCAGTGGCGACGACGTAAGCTAGGAGTCGGCTGAAGAGTGGGGGAGCCGACAGGTGAATATATCGTTCGACGCGCCGTGGAACGAGGACAATCTGTGAAATACTTGACGAGTATGTTGTACGCGGGAATCGCTCCAATGTTCCGTGGATTGGAGGACTAACGTTTGTAAAACTTAACCAGTGCGGTTCTACGAGTGTTTGGGTCCGAGGTACGGACCATAGAATTATCTAATCTACCAGAATCTCATCAAATACTGACCGAGATGACGACGTCCAGGAGACTGTGGGAAGCTCACAGCATCATCCAGTACGAGGGAAATGCTTTGGCCATTTCCAGTGGTAAGCGCAAATGACGCAGAAATACGCAATCTCTCATTTCTCTTTGTTTTACATTTCATATTTCAGTAACTTCATAGCTTGGAAATAAGAGTAAAATCAATTTATCAGACTCCGTTTTCACGTAATTTTCTATCGGTAATATTAAAATCGCAACGCTCCAATTTAAATTTTAAACTTATTATTATTATTAATTTGCTATACTTGTTTTATATAATAAATTCATTTCTTTTACAATGCAATCTTTGCTTTCAGTAGGTAGCATTAGATATAGACCAATTCCTTCTCCTGATATAATTGTTTGTTGGGTTAATGTTCAAATCATACCACGATCTGAGTGAATAGAGTCTTGAATGTGTTCTGCCAGAGCTAGATGTTGTTAAATACAAATTTAGATTTCAACATTGCATTGAGGTCTTGGCGCCCATTAAAACAACATAGCTTAGGCAAAGGTAAACAGTTACATTTCTCACCCAACAGTTAGGAGCTAGCAAAACGATTCATTTGTCGCTACCAACATGGGGCATTAATAAACGTTTCATTTGTACGCTCAACGTGGAGCAAAGTAAATACCGTTTCACTTGTCATCCCAGCCTAAGCCAAACTGCTACAATTGTCGCCGACAACTTGGGGCTGAAAACCTAATAACATTTGTGGAAGGAGAAGGGTATATATTTCTGTGCCTGTATTTTGGGGGTTATTTGTCTTTATCAGTGTATATCATTATGGGGGATGAGAAAGAAAGACAGATGAGGTTACGTAGTGGTCATCAACTGGAGAATGATGATACGAGCAGTATGTCGAGTGATGGTAGTACCGGGGTAGCGGAGGTAAATCCCGATACTGAAACAGGGAGTGTAGGCGGCCAACCAGAATTAAAAACTTTACTTCTCGAGTTCATGTATCAGAACAAAGTTAGTAGTGATGCTTTAAATGCAAAATTAGAACAGAATAATGCAAAATTAGAACAAAACAGTAGGGAAAATAAAGAAAGTACAGAAGCTTTAAATGCAAAATTAGAACAGAATAATGCAAAATTAGAACAGAATAATGCAAAATTAGAACAAAACAGTAGGGAAAATAGAGAGAGTAATGAAACTTTAAACGCCAGATTAGAACAAAACAGTAAGGAAAATAGAGAGAGTACTGAAACTTTAAATGCTAAATTAGAACAAAACAGTAGGGAAATGAGTGACAAATTCGAACTGATTAGAGGTGAGATCAGGGGGGTGATGGAAGAAAAGGCTAAAGAGATTATTGCAGATGTAGACAGAAAATTAGGAAAAGTACAGGAGGAGTTGGAAATTAGAATCAGTACACAGGCTGAAAATTTAAAAGAACTAGTGCAACTGGAAACACAGCAGGTCAAAAAGCAATTGGGGGGAGAAATTGACAAAATTCAGGTAGCTACTAAAGAGGTTAAGGAACAGCTGGGGGGTAGAATTGAGAAAGTCCACTCACAAGTAGTTGCAGAAGTAAATGATTTAAGAGAGAGTAATAGGGAAAGCATTAGCAAGATTGAGGAGAAACAAGCAAAGCTATATGATAAAGTAGAAGAATCAGAAGGAAACATTAAATTAACAGTAAACAGTATTGAGAGGAAGGCTGAGGAGAAAATCGCAGAATTAGAATTAAAATTAAAAGCTAGGATCAGGCAAGAAAATAGTCAGAATAGGCCAGTTTTTGTGAATAGCACACACAGGGAGGTAGAACTGGGTAAGTTCAGCAATCGACAGGGGTGCCCAATGGAGTTCATGAACACTATAGAAAATAAATTCGGGGAGAGGTTGGAAAATGGTAGTATTGAGTGGTGCCAGGTAGTTGAAATTTTAGAACAAGTGTTTGTGGGGGAAACGAGGAATTGGTTTGCTGTCTACAGAGACAAGTTTACTGATATCAATGATTTTAAAATGAAATTCTGTGAAAAGTTCTGGAATGAGGTTATTCAGTCGCAGCATCGTGAGGGAGTAGTGTGTGGTAAATATAACCCTAAAGGAAGCTCCACCATGACCGAATACTTTTTAGGGCAGGTATTAGTGTGTAAATATCTGGATGGCTTGAAGGAGGAAAGTGATGTGGTAAGGTTGCTACTTAGGCACTTTCCCTATAGGATCAAGGAGGCTGCTTGTATCCAGAATGTAAAGACTATATCACAAGTAGAAAATTTGTTAAGCACATTTGATGCACTAGGGAGAGGGGGTTATGATAACAATTTCAATCGGAACCAGGGTAATAATAATAATAGACCTAATGAAGCCAGGCATCAAGAAGTTCAAGGGAACGGTGGCGAAGGGGCCAACGCTCAAATAGAAATAATAATAATCAGCTATATCAGAACAGAGGAAATGGCTATGGTAATCAGTATCAAGGGAGGAACAATGATTTCAGGGGAAATCAAGGGAGGAACAATGATTACAGGGGAAATCAAGGGAGAACAATGATTTCAGGGGAAATCAAGGGAGAAATTATAATGACAATAATTACAACCAGAATAGGGGTCAAGGAAGAGGACAGCCTAGTGGTAGTAATATACAGCCAAACAATGACAACACAGCCCAGAACAACCAGACTAGTTCAGTAGTTAGTAGTACTACGGCCAGCTGTAGCGGTTCTTTAAACGCGAACCAGGCTGCGAAGTAAGGTCAGAATCTCAGTCTGTAGCATGCCCTGTCCATACAATTATACAGGAACCCTATGACCTAAATGTAAGAAATGAATTATTACATGAACTAAATGATGAAGGTATTATTCAGGAAGTGGTTAGTAAGAGCCCCATAGTTAAATTTAACGTGTCCGAGGCGTACACAGATGTTTTAATTGATAGTGGTTGTATGAAGAGTTGCATAAGTAGTGCATTTTATGATAAAATGAAAGGAACTGGAGTAAATTTTGAGGAGATGCCAATTAAAAGCACTTTTGTTATCACAGCTGTTGGGAAGAGGTCTAAAGTAATTTCTAAGCAAGTTTTAGTAGACATTAACATTAATAATCATGTAGAGAAGCAGATTTGCCTTGTAATTCCAAATTTAGTATTCAGTGTTATCTTGGGTTCAGAGTGGCTAAGTAGAGTGTCTGGTAACTTATGTTATGATGTAGGGAGTTTGAAATTTAAATGGGGAGATTCTGAAGTAGAAGTAGCGTTCAATGACCATATTCAGAGAAGTAGTATTGTAGGTGTGATTTGTACTTTAAATGAGATATCGCCAGCCGTAGAGCGGGGTTCTCCATGTTTTGTGGGCAGTGTGATTACGAACGGAAGTCTAGAGGACTCGTTACGTGAGGCTGCATTTCAGGGAAATATAGAGGATGAACAGTGTGTTCGGCTCTATGATGTGTTATGGTGTAATAGGAGAGTTTTTGAGGATCGCATTGGTATGACCAATTGCTATACACATTCATTGAACGTTATTGATAGGTCAGTATTCACAGGACATAGATATCCTGTACCTTTCGCTTATCAGAGTGCAGTTGAGGCACAAATTAATCAGATGCTTGAAGATGGGATTATTGAGCACTCGAACAGTCCATATGTTAATTCTTTGATCACGGTACCCAAGACCGACGGCACTGTTCGTATTTGTTTAGACGCTCGTTTGGTTAACAGTAGAATTAGTTCAGATCAGCTGAAATCTATGTCAATAGAGGAATTAATGCAAACATTTGAGGGGAAGAAGTATTTCACTTGTGTAGATTTGAGTTCCAGTTTTTGGCAAGTGCCACTTATGTACGAAGATAGACCATTTACAGCTTTCAGTCATAAATATAACCTTTATCAATTTTGTAGAACACCTTATGGGTTAAAGAGTAGTTCAGCTGCTTTAATTAGGGCTTTAAACATCGCATTAGGGGATGACACAGGAGAGTTTGTAACCATTTACATAGATGATATGGTAATTAGTTCACGCAGTTTTGAGGAGCATCTACGTCATTTAGATATAGTTTTTCAGAAGTTAGATCAGGCAGGGTTTACTTTGAAGCTGTCTAAGTCGTCATTCTGTCAGTCAGAAGTGACATTTTTAGGTCATAGAGTGTCGAGTAGAGGTGTGACACCATAGGAAGGTAGGGTTAGAATGTGTGGACAGTACCAACAGGGCATCGTTACAGATACTGAGAAATATGCTAGGTAGAGCAACGTGATGACGTTCATTTAAAGGGAGCCACTTGCAAGGTTGGAAGCAGGTAACGCAGAAACATTTAGAGTTTCCAAACGTATTGGGAAAACAGCATATGTGCTGGAGAATAGTGAGGGAAACAGATTATACGGAACGTATAATATACATAGTCTACGAAAATATGTGTCATAAAGTGAGTGTGTTTAGCTGGCGAGCCAGCCTATCAAATGAGTAAGTGTGGTGTCTGGTGCGTGGAAGATCTGGTCTTAAGGCAGGCGTATAAGAAGTCACACAGGGGGGTAGTATGTAAGTAAATGAGAGTTTTTAAGGTACAGGGAAATATGACGGGATTGTCGGATGCTGTTGAGCACTAAATTGTCTCGATGCACCAAGGCCATTTTTGGCAGCGCTGATGGGTTCCCATTTATCTCCAAGAGATGGGGGAGCGCTTGAATAGGGCTTGTTAGCTTAAGGCGTCCACGAGATAAAAGATGGGCCATCAGAATGCGAGACAGTCCTTCATGAAACTCATACATATCAGCACACGTGATTTCTGTTTACGGCCTCGCCATGTAAGATTTGTAAGTGTGTAATTTAAGATAATTTGTACAGAGGTATTATTTGTGTGAGAAGAACTGATCTGTGTTGAGAACTAGTATTAAGTAGAATATGGTCTAAGGGAACTTAACAAGACAGGGCGATTACGGCACAGAAATATTTGGTGTTATATGTAATGCACATTTACTGTTTTTTTTTCAGAAGTCAATATTAATTTAATCATCTTTAAAGAGAGATTAAGTATTATGGTCACGAGGCGCTGCCACAATAGTGTGATCGTGTGCTCAGTGATAAGTGAGATTCAATTTCACCATAAGGAGGGGACCTCCAGTGAAATTAGGGAGTTCTATGGTGATATAAATATATCAGAACACCTTCAATGCGTGTGATATGACATCATAAATACATAGTGCTCACACATTAATTATGTCTATTTCTCCAACATAGAGAAATTTGAGAGGCGGAAATATCCGTGGAACACTATTCCCTATGTAAAACATTGAACTGGTTGCAAAGTGCGATCCATAGTGACAACAAACTTTGACGCAAAGTGCGTGAAGAAAAAATATGAGTGTATATATCTGTAATTTAGGGTGATTTCATTTATGTAATATGTATTTTGGATGGGGTTTATTAACGTGTCTGGGATAATCGGATAATGGACCGTCGTCACGGTAAATCATCCGATGATCCGAGGCGAATATGTAACGTGTTTTTCGAGGGGTTTTATGCAACTGGCATAAGTCAGTAGGAAGCCATTCTATATTTATTTACGCGGCAAATTGTTCAGCCAAGAGAATTTTTCATGTTAATTTATTATTATTATTATTAATTTATTATAATTATTATTTAGGTATTTTCGGAGCATTTTATAAAAATTATTAGCATTCAGAAAGGTTTTCTATGTCTTAGAAAACGCTAACAAGCAAATTATTACGAACGACGATATCATGGAAAATTATCTGATTACGGAATTTTACGGAGTTTTGTCAGTTAGGGTATTTGAGAGACATGACTCACTGGGATTTCAAGTACAAGCTGATTCCTGTCGAGAAGTATTGCGCAAGGCTGGGTCGCAAGGTCTAGAAAAGGCGAATTGTTGAAACGGAAATCGACTTCTCCCTCCCGCGGAGTGTAATGAGGAAGGAGTGGGGATCTAGCGCGGAGGGTGCAGCCAATCAAGGAGGACGACGTAAGCTAGATGTCGGTACCATGGTAGGGGAGCCGGCGTGTGGATATATCGTTCGACGCGCCGTGAAACGAGGACTATCTGTGAAATACTTGAGGTGTACGGTCGCGAGTGCGTGACGCTCCGATGTTCAGTGGAGTTAGCGACGAACTTTTGTAAAACTTGGTTGTACGAGTGTTTGGGTCCGAGGTACGGACCATAGAATTATCTAATCTACCAGAATATCATCAAATTCCGACGGAGATGACGACGTCCAGGAGACTGTGGGAAGCTCACGGCATCAGCAAGTACGAGGGAAATGCCTTGGCAATTTCCAATGGTAAGCGCAAATGACGCAGAAATACGCAATCTCTCATTTTTCTTTGTTTTACATTTCATATTTCAGTAACTTCATAGCTTGGAAATAAGAGTAAAATCAATTTATCAGACTCCGTTTTCACGTAATTTTCTATCGGTAATATTCAAATCACAACGCTCCAATTTAAATTTTGTTATTATTATTATTATTAATTTTGCTATACTTGTTTTATATAATAAATTCATTTCTTTTACAATGCAATCTTTGCTTTCAGTAGGTAGCATTAGATATAGACCAATTCCTTCTCCTGATACAATTGTTTGTTGGGTTAATGATCAAATCATACCACGATCTGAGTGAATAGAGTCTTGAATGTGTTCTGCCAGAGCTAGACGTTGTTAAATACAAATTTAGATTTCAACATTGCATTGAGGTCTTGGCGCCCATTAAAACAACATAGCTTAGGCAAAGGTAAACAATTACATTCTCACCCAACAGTGTGGGCTAGCCAAACTGCTACACTACGAAATATGACATGAATTTTTGGGATAGGTGGAGTATCACTAACATACAGTAAACGTCTTAAGTGCCAGAACGTGATCAGCGATAATACACCAGACACATTTAATCATACAAACTGACAGAGAGCTTCAGTATATTAACATACTCAACATTCATTCGGTATCATAGCCTTGAGATGCAGTTCTTGCTCGGTTTTCCTAAAAAAAACGTAAAAAGAAACGAAGTATGCTTTACGATATATGTCGGCGTAAGTTAGAAGACACTGCCTAACAGGAAGTTTATTGCGCCTTCTTGGGATCAGGTCTTCTAAGCCTGTTCTGGGAAAAGAAAGAAAAATACATCTGCTGCACTATTCGGAAATCCTGTGTTTTAAACTCGACGCAGATAACACGTACCTTGTTAACGACGCCTCAATTTAAACAAAAATGCTGAATTTATAACCAAATATGACCAAAACAATAAAAATGGCCGAAATATGCATTTATAGGAAACATCAAATTGCTTTAAACGTGGTCAGTGACTCGTCATTCAAACTTGTTTTTCAGATTTCGGTCAAAATGAGCTCAGGAAAAGAATATGACATTTCCCTAACATCTGAATCTTAATTATCAGACAGATTCTACACACACCCAAGTATCTGGGGCTAAATATTCAAGCCTCTCAAATGAAACAACTCTTACACTGATCAGACGAGGAACTAAGTTAACGCTCATAAACACGAATATAGACAGGAAGAGATATTGATAGATAAGGCTGTCCATTAGAGAGGTCTAATTTTAGAGCTTGTGCAATAATTAGTTCCGTGTGTTACAAAGCGCACTATCAAGTTAAGAGTGTCAAATATAACGCCACGACTAAAGTGCAACTCATTGACGTTTGGAAAGTAAATGAACTGTCAACTTTCACCGGATTCCAGCACACACAGAAATCACAATGATTATCTCGGCCAATTGCTCGACAGATATTCTGCCACAACTCAAGACTTTCACTCAGTAGCATGTGGCGGCACATAGCAGCCAAGGTGGTTGGTTCCTCAGTTTAGGACATAGGTTCTGAACCCGTAGAAGTCTGCCGACCCCTCAGCCTGAAATTGAATCATGTACGCCCCCCCTTTTCCCCCAATACATCTTATCAGTTGTAACCCGTCCTCAATAACACTTATTTTATAGTACATTATGCAACGAGCCTATAATGGCAATAATTAAGACACGAATATGTTTATAAAAAGAGCAAACCGAGGTTTATAATTTCCATACGAGTGTCTTAATTACCATTATAGGCGTTTTGCATACGTCGGTTTATGTTCGACGATAATTATAACTATTTTATGTTCGAACATGAATATTCATAAATATCCGTCGAGATTTCACCAGTTTTATGTACTGAACGGAGCGCATGGAACGCACAGAATACCTTGTATTTAACCATGGCCTCCTCAAATACCTCACTATGACACTATGCCACGCAGTGACATTTAAAATAGGGGGCCGTGGAAGTCAGCGCAGGTGCGATGCTATCCTTACATAATTGGTCACACAACTGTTTCTTGAGCCCCCATCGGTGAGAGAAACAGTTTTATAATGAAAAATAGTGTTATAATGACCCTCATTATGATACAGTTTTCTGACATACAATATTTACATTCTGACATCGCCGAACATAAAAGACCTGATAGTCATCGCTGCGACTACATTCGGACAATTCTCGTTCAACGCATACTGTTTTCGAAATCCCCATTTATTAGCCACTATTTTATACGTGCTGGTGGACCCTTTTTCTCCCGCAGACCACTCCCGAGGTACACGCGGACATCATGTGGTCCGCGGACCACCGGTTAAGAACCAGTGGTTTAGGGGCTGCGACAACGCGGTCAGGTAGCCGCGTATACTTTGGGTGTGTGTAGAATTTGTCTGCTAACCGGTGTTAATTGTAATGGCTGTATTAGTGTGTGTTAGCTTGCCACGGAGGGTGAGTGGATAGCGTGTCGGTCTACTAACCCCTAGATTGCAGGTTCGCCCCTGACCGTGGTAAGTGATTTTTGAAAGGCGGCAAAAATACGATACGCATGTCATACGATGTTGGCATGGCAAAGAACCCATTTGAATTCAGTAGGACGAGTTCATAATGGCAAAATTAATCTCGGGAGTTTCCGCCAGTACAAAGTTCCTCATTTCTCTACTAGAAAGCGCTATTGTGTTCAAGGAGATTAGATATCTTAACATCTAACCTCCTCAACTTTCATAGTCAAGGAACTACGAAATTCGACATGCAAGCTACCCTCTGGGTGTCAAATAGCAAAGCTTGCACCAGGCACCCGAGGCCATACGATATTATATTATATTATTATTTAGTGTGTGTTATCTGTTTTGGACGTGTAACATCTTTCCACTCGGTTGGTGTGGGGGTGATCGATACAACGACGTACTGTTGGCCATGTGACTATGTGGAATGTATATCGCATACGGTTTACTTCAAGGTTTGGAGGCCCCATTTAAGATATTCCTACAATAAATCATCTTCAAGTTGTCGTTCCTTGGAGTGAAAATATTCATTATATCATATTTGCTGAAAACAATTATGATTTATTAAATCTTCATACTTTTGCAGTCAAACCCCTGGCACTATACAGCCCATGACGGGCCCAGGTAAACCAAGCGACCCCTGCCCAGCCATTTGGCCTGCAGACACTGGGGTGACGCGTGATCAGCGCATCGGGTCCCCCTCGGCCGTCAATCTTGTTTTTTTTTGATCGGGGCGCAGCCTCACTGTCAGACTACTACTCAATTGTCCTCACGAGGCTGAGTGCACCCCGTTCCAACCCTCACGTCAGTTTCAAAATCCCTGACGGAGCCGGGAATCGAACCCGGGGCCTCCGGGTGAGACGCAGGCGCGCTACCCCAACACCACTGGGCCGGCATATACTTTTGCTGTATTCTTATTTAATGTAAGCATTCCAGGTACTGTCGGCCAAAATACAGCACTATGTGGAATGTATATCGCATACGATTTAGTTTAAGGTTTGGAGGCCCCATTAAAGATATTCCTACAATAAATCATCTTCATGTTGTCGTTCTTTGGTATGAAAATATTCATTAAAGGTTTTGGCACATGAGTTTTACAAGTAGTTATTCCAATGACCAACAGAGTTCACTGTTAACAAGGGATTTGGGCTCCCGGCAGATACATAGTAGGATAACATGTCGCATGTTACACATCATATGCAACTACTGTAAGGCTCGTAATAAAACAAAAATTAAGGACTGGAGACATTCAATTTTCAAATAGTTCCTTCATTTGCTACCAAACGCCACCGTCAACGACAACTAGTTCTGAACTTCGTTACTAGATACCGCAGCAGTCGGCTCTTGGCGACGAACGTTGAAACCTAAGAGCGTTAGTCAAATCTAGCCTATAATTTGTTGTTGTTTGAGTCTTCAGTCTTTTGACTGGTTTGATGCAGCCATCCATGCCTCCCAGTTCTGAGCTAATCGTTTCATCTCTACATAGCTTCCACACCCTACATCCGAGGCAATCTGTTTAACATATTCTAACCTTGGTCTACCCCTACAGTTCTTGTCCTCGACCCTTCCTTCCATAACTAAGCTTGCTATTCCTGGGAGTCTTAGTATGTGTCCTACCAACCTATCTCTTCTCTTCATTAACAGTCGCCAGAAACATCTCTCCTCTCCCACTAGTCTTAATACCTCTTCGTTTGTAACCCTACCTACCTATCTGATCTTCATCATTCTCCTGTAACGCCACATTTCAAATGCTTCAATTCTCCTCTTTTCTGCTGCACCAATAGTCCAAGTTTCACTTCCATAGAGTGCCACGCTCCAGACAAAGGCTTTTAAAAATGACTTCCTAATACCTAAATCTATATTCGATGTCAACAGATCCCTTTTCTGAGGAAATGCTTTCCTTGCCTGAGCCAACCTACTTTTTATATCCTCCTTGCTTCGTCCATCATTGGTTATTTTGCTTCCTAAGTAACAGAAGTCTCCTACTTCCTTCAGCTTTTCACCTGCCAATTTGATGTCCATAGAAGTTTATGATTTATTTCGGCTGCATTCCAGTATTTTTGTTTTACAATTATTAATTTTCATCATGTATTCTTTCCGTAAGCGTCACACAAGTATAATTAGTGAAAGGATCTTTTACATGCCATACATTTATGACATGGGACCGCCAGCTTTATATCCCCTCCGAGGGATTTTTAACGCTCTTAAAAAATCCGACGTCTTTGACCGGGTTTGAACCTGTGACCTTGGGCATAGAAGCTTAGCATGCTACCTACTACGCCACCTAAGCCACCTCAGACAAGCTGTGAATTAGCCCTTCAAGATACAAACTTAGCTGCGCTAGTGTTTGTTAATCATAGCAGCAGGGGCGTTGCGGGGACACAGTGATGACAGAGTACAGTATGCACATAAGTCAAGCAGCATTGGGCACGCTACTTGTGGTAAAGCCCGACTCAGGAATGTCTGCCGCGACGCAGTTACGCTCTTTAATTCGTTCACACCTCCTCCGGCACACGAGATACGTCCTGACTCCCCGAGTCCCGATGTAGCAACATCGTTCATTCTCTGCTTGGACTTGGCCTTGATAACATAATGCTACGCAATGTAGACGAGAGCTTCGCTCACCCGCTCATCATTGTGCAACGACTTGGCAACATTGCATTGGCTCCCCAACTCAGCAGCGGCTCGTATCGAAGCATGTTTTAAAATAACATAAAGATTAAACTACTGGGTGTAGAATTGTGATTCATGTTTCTCTATACTCAGTAAAATGCTGCCTTTCATCCTACTTTTATGTAGAAATCGTATCCTGTCAAACTTGACCCCTCGGTGAGCGTGATATTTCGTTTCGGTGACGCGAGCCGTCAGTCGTGCTAGACAGTCCTACTCCCCTCCCACTGTTCTGAAGCCACGCCTGTCCGGTCATATCGCGGCAGAAACCGCTGGGTCGGGCTATAGACAGAAGTTACATTGTGAATTGTCAACGAAAAATAATAATTATAATGCAATTAATAATAATGGGAGAACGATGACAGACTACTGGATTTGAGTCATATCCTACCCGCGAGAAACAGAGAATAGTACTTACTGTACCTCGACCGCCGGCACTCATAACCTGAAAGGATAATAGAACATTCCTAGTCCCCTCCCTCACAAATAAGATCTTATAGCGCGGTACCGACCAGGCCCTCATTTGATCCTGCCTGGAGAGAAAAGGTTGTAAGACAACTGAATTCAAACAAGCGGATGAGGACTTATAGGCACTAAAAATACCCCAGATGACTATCCCAATTTTTCCCATTAAATCGCAAAATAGATACTAAAATTGCAAACAAAGGCACTAAAAACCAACCCGAATATACCATCTCCTTAGGCTGTGTCACAAAGCTCAAGTTGTCTGATATTGACTAGCTGCTAGCAAGTACTCACTAGGTACTGCGCACTATGGAGCTTTGGGACATGTGTGCTTGATCACAGCCTTCTTCATAGACTTGTGATCTGAAACGCACTGGACTTACATGCTGGAGTCATGTAGGCTACCCAGTAAACCCCTTTCTAGCCATGACCAAGACGCATCAATCACTAATTTTGGTTTTTAAACGATAATAATAATTATTATTATCATTTATATTGTTCATAGGATAAGCCTCCGTGGCTTAGGTGGCAGCACGCCGGCTTCTCACCGCTGGGTCCGTGGTTCAAATCCCGGTCACTCCATGTGAGATCTGTGCTGGACAAAACGGAGGCAGACAGGTATTTCTCCGGGTACTCCGGTTTTCCCTGTCAAAATGTCATTCCAGCAACACTCTCCACTATCATTTCATTTCATCTGTCATTCATTTAATCATTACCCCAGAGGAGTGCGTCAGGCCTCGGCAGCCGGCACAGTTCATATCCTAGCCGCTAGAAGGGGGCTTCATTCATTTCATTCCTGACCCGGTCGGAGACTGGAAGCAGGCTGTGAGTTTCATTTTCATATTGTTCATAGGAAACAGAGTATATTTTCACAAAGAAGTCAGGACGTTACAACAGTCCACTCCAAGCCCACAGGCAAAGCATGTATAAGTTAAAAGCATACTATTGTGAACATGTAGCACTCTAAAGGAACATATTTCCGTTTGATATTTCTTAGAAGTATTAAACTGAGAGTTGGTTGCAGAAAACACATTCCTAACTCTCTAGACAGTCGCCAAGCTTTCGAAAGGACAAATATTCTGTTCCATTCTCATAACATTTCCTAGTATTAGAGTTTCCAGCAAAATGAACAACAACTGTAAGGTCATGCCAGCCACAACCCCAATGCTTATGGTCTGATTGGCTGCCACCCCCTCTTACCACTAGAGATACATGCTATTGGTGAATCTCTGTTTGTGTCAAGCATTTCTCCCTCCAGAGAAATCTAATGTTATATACTGATGCAGAGCTCAATTTCGATCTCTTCATTACTTTCAACGAGACCAAGTGGTCGCTGCTAGGGAGCTGTCTCTATATTTGACAGACTCTTTATTACTAGGCTTCATGTAAGACATTGTAAACAACTTAAGGTGTTGGATTCTAAATAACCAAACATATTCTCAACGTCTTCAATTTCTTTGTGAGTATAATAATAAGCTACAGCGTGAGTAGAACTTGAGAGGACCTAAACTAGTAGATTCTCAAGCATTTATTCAAATTAAGTGAGTGTCGATAAGTTCACTCTTCTCCACCTAGACAATTGGCCGGAGATCTACAAAAACTTATCTCTGGTACCAAACCAACACTCAAGATGGCGGTGATCTGCTACTCCTTGTAAGCTCTTTGCGCTTTCATGACGAGTAAGGAGTGTTCATAAATATCAGCTGTTTTAAAATAACGATATCATTCATTGGATTGCTTTGGATACCATCGTGGACAAGGATCACGTAATATCGTGGATGCACCTGGAAGATCACTCTTTAGCCGAGACTTAATTATGTTTTGTGTTTGGCTAATTAAGCGAATTTAGTTGAGGAGGAAGAGAAGAAGGGCAATCATGTTAATAAAACACTTTAATTTCGCACCATTTCTGTTTTCCGCGGGAAGAGAGTTTTCAGAAGAACTATCCATACTATCAATACTAGTACGGCTGCGAGGTAGATTCGTCGCCTCGCCGCGTGAGTCACAGCCGCCCCGGGCTATGCTCTGCCTCTGTGTGTTACCAGCGCCTTACTCAACGGGGCTGCGAGGACAAAAGGGATGGACCAGAATATTCGTGACCCAGCTAGTGATGGAAACCTCGAGAAGCTGTGAATCCCGGACGGGCCTAAAAGCATTCATTGAGTCACCAGCCCGCTATATAAAGCGGCCTCACCAGCGAGGGACGAACAGTGTTCTTGAGCAAGTGCGACAGTAGTTGGTGACGTGACGTGCGAAATTACGAAACCTAAGTGAGGCTGATTCTCTTGACAGCGAAGGAGTGTGAATCTTACGGAGGGACTGTGTATTTGAAGAGTGTGTGTTTTCCAGTGCGACAGAGATCATTGTGGTGAATTGCGAAACAGTGTGTAGTATGGTATTCAGAAACAGTGAGTGACAGACTGAGTGCAGTTATTTCCAGCCAGGTGTCGGGACCACCTCATTAGCGAGAGGATTAACTAGCTACTACAAGTGAAAGGGTGACTCCAGCTCCATAAAGGAGGTAGCTTCTGTAAGACAGCTTATTGTTTCTATTGGCTTATTGTACGGTGTATATTGCTGACCTGCAATAAAGCAAACGTTTCTTTAAAGGAACAATTGTGTTGTGCTTCTATCCACCGTAATCCAGTTAACGAACTTGCCACTAGGGGCAACACGTAACAATACATTAAACAGAACAGAACGACAGAGCACGTGTGTTGAATCAAGGTTGGACCACGGTTAGGAAATTGGCAAAAAAAAAAAGAGTATAGGCCAAGTCCCAAGCAAAGAGGATTAATAATTAAGTCAAAGATCAACCTACAGTTTCTAGAACTTCCTTGTACTAGTCGACAATCTAGCATGCACTTTCGTTCACTAGCTACTACAGACTTGATTGCTATCTACTAAGCAACTTTGGATCATGGCTTGTGACGTGACATCTGGAATATTAGTTGACTAACTAGTTCACTACGGCTGAAAATGTAGCTTTGGGATACAGTCTTAGTATATAAAATTACTCAGTATATGTGAATCATGCCCCTTCGTTCTCAGCTAAAGGATTTACGCCAAGGAACAAGTGGCGACCAAAATCAGGAAAAGGTTAAAGTACCGTAATAAAGATTATTATTGATGTGTAACATCTTTCCGCTCGGTTGCTGGATAGTTTTGTGGGAGTGATTTTGAAAATTGGGGACGGAAGTGGATCGGGCGGAAGTGGATCGAACGGAAGTGGATCGGACAGAAGTGAATCGGGTGGAAGTGGATCGGATGGAAGTGAAGACGCACTGCCAGAAAAATGGGACGGAAGTGAATCGGGTGGAAGTGGATCGGACGGAAGTGAAGACGCACTGCCAGAAAAATGGGACGGAAGTGAATCGGGTGGAAGTGGATCGAACGGAAGTGGATCGGACGGAAGTGAAGACGCACTGCCAGAAAAATGGGACGGAAGTGAATCGGGTGGAAGTGGATCGAACGGAAGTGGATCGGACGGAAGTGAAGACGCACTGCCAGAAAAATGGGACGGAAGTGAATCGGGTGGAAGTGGATCGAACGGAAGTGGATCGGACGGAAGTGAAGACGCACTGCCAGAAAAATGGGACGGAAGTGAATCGGGTGGAAGTGGATCGAACGGAAGTGGATCGGACGGAAGTGAAGACGCACTGCCAGAAAAATGGGACGGAAGTGAATCGGGTGGAAGTGGATCGAACGGAAGTGAAGACGCACTGCCAGCTGGATGTACAATTGAAAATGTGTGTATTGGAAACAAGGCAGTGTGTGCTCTGTAGCGCGAGAATGTTATGGCAATACAGTAGGCAGTGCATTTAGCAGGCACTGGTTTGACGAGCACAGTGGCAAATATTTCACCGACTTTCATTTGTCATTGAGCAGTCTATGAAGCTTCACGTTCAAGGTTGAATATCACATGGGGTAGGACAAAGACGACACATTACATTTAAGTAAGCGGCATTATTGACAAACTGTGGGTGAGTAGTCAAATATTAAATGCATAACAGAATGTTGTTATATGAGTGGAATGAAAGCTATATTTTCATCATATGTGAAACTAGGTCATTTCATGAATGTAGGAAGCCATGTTTTGATTGTTTACGACGAACTGTATGAGAGCCTTGAGAATAATGAATGTTATAGTTACTGAGGAATGTGCTCACAGTATTTGAGAGTAATGTCGACGTTGTGTGTCACTTTGTTATTATGAATTATTAATGTAAAAGGAAGGAAGGAAGCTTGTAGTTTTGCGTATCCGTTAATCTCACGATCATGATCCATGGTACCTCCCTTTTACGTGGAATGCGAACCACAGGACATGGCATTTCAATTCGAAAATGTCACATGTATTGACCGGGAATCAACCCCGGTCTACCTTGGTGAGAGACTAACAGCTTGACCGCTGCGCCACAAATGTGACAGTAACATATCTCCAATTCAATCTATACATTCATCATAGTACCAGTATGAAAATGGAGTGTATATTAACATCTTAAGAATGTCCAAGCTGTGTAGTATACGAGTTGGATAATATGTCAGATGTTACACATCATATGCGACTATTGTAAGGCTCGTAGGTATCATTGACATCTGGTGGCGAAAGTTGGAACTACTTGAAATTGAAAGGAACTTGTAGCTCACCCCAGGGGTGTCCGCTGGAAGCAGCTACAGACTCAGGCGAGCCGAACATGTCCTCGGACACTCGCGGCACTAAAAAGCCTTACGATAAATAAGGCTCGTATCTTTTTATTATTATTTATTCAAGGCAAGTTCGCTCCAAGCAGAATCAGAAGACAGAAAGAACGCTGTTGTCCTCTCTAATCCCATTTAAGTTCCTGTCTTTGGGAGCTATCTGCAGCGGCTATCTGGTAAAGAAAACTAACAAAGGGAAGATAGGTGGAAAATCACGATTTAAAAAATGAATATTTGTCGTTTTAGTCACTGAACATGCAGATATCTTGAAAATAGGCACTAATGCACAAAATGGGCATTTATTGACACTACAAAACTCACGCATTTCCTACGCAAATCGACTGAGACAGATTTTAGACTTATATAAGCACACATTTCTGGATTGAGGATAAAAATAGGCCTTCATGACGAAATCCTCGCCATAATAACATTAATAAATACATTTTTATTGTACTGTACAGCGTGAACACTTACTCTGAAGCCTCCGAATGATTGCTCTTCCAAGTCACATATTAAGTTGCATAAGTAGGTTTGACATTTTGAAATCGATTGGAATAAAGTACAGGGATAGGAGGGTGATATACAATCTGTACAGAAACCAGACAGCAGTCATTCGAGTTGAAGGACATGCGAGAGAAGCTGGTATTCAGAAAGGTGTAAGGTAAGGCTGCAACTTATCACCCATACTTTTCAATCTTTACATTGAACAAGCAATGAAGGAAATTAGAGACAAATTTAAAGTGGGAGTGAAGATTCAAGGAGAAATAATTTCAACTCTGAGATTTGCTGATGACATCGTCATCTTGGCCGACAAGCCTGAGGATTTGAATGAGTTTTTGAATGGTATGGACTCCGTCTTACGGAAAGAATTCATGATGAAAATTAATAAATCTAAAACAAAAATACTGGAATGCAGCCGAAATAAATCAGAAAGCTCTATGGACATCAAATTGGCAGGTGAAAAGCTGAAGGAAGTAGGAGACTTCTGTTACTTAGGAGGCAGAATAACCAGTGATGGACGAAGCAAAGAGGATATAAAAAGTAGGTTGGCTCAGGCAAAGAAAGCATTTCCTCAGAAAAGGAATCTGCTGACATCGAATATAGATTTAGGTATTAGGAAGTCATTTTTGAAAGCCTTTGTCTGGAGCGTGGCGCTCTATGGAAGTGAAACTTGGACTATTGGTGCAGCAGAAAAGAGGAGAATTGAAGCATTTGAAATGTGGTGTTACAGGAGAATGATGAAGATCAGACGGGTAGATAGGGTTACTAACAAAGAGGTATTAAGACGAGTGGGAGAGGAGAGATGTTTCTGGCGACTGTTAATGAAGAGAAGAGATAGCTTGGTAGGACACATACTAAGACACCCAGGAATAGCAAGCTTAGTTATGGAAGGAAGGGTCGAGGACAAGAACTGTAGGGGTAGACCAAGGTTAGAATATGTTAAACAGATTGCCTCGGATGTAGGGTGTCGGAGCTATGTAGAGATGAAACGATTAGCTCAGGACAGGGAGGCATGGAGAGCTACATCAAACCAGTGAAAAGACTGAAGACTCAAACAACAACAACAACAAACAACAAGTAGGTTCACTTCCGTGTGTGATAGCTTCAGCAAGAGGCTGAGGACTAGGTCCACACATCAGGAGATATGGATTATCAGTTTGTCCTTTAAAAATCAGTAGCTTAATTATATTACTTTTTCTAAAAACAACAACCTTCAATTTTTAACTGTCTAGAATAGCAGCTCTTCCCTCTCGAGAGTCTCTTAAAAATGAGACAAGTCAGCTGATTACTGATTATATCAGAAGAGTTCACTTGCCCCGCCTGATATTCGCCGTAAGGTGGCGAAAGGCTCATCAGTCATCACCCTCTTTTTGAACAACATCATCCACAAGGAATCGTTTCCTACAATAAATTATGGTGTTTGAAGTCATTTTCAGTGTTGCCTTAGTAAACGAAAGCGATGCTTTTCAGTCGGTCAACACGATAGAGATGGGTCATTCCCTAGTCTCGAAAGAATGCCCAAGTTTACGAGACCCTGTCACACACGCAAGACTCAATCAGATAAGTAGCCTGTACAATACAATCTGAACTGACCATTTAACTGCAATCACAAATTCACTCTAAACAAGCAAGTTTGGAGGTCAATCACCACTACCAGTATTTTAACAAAACATCACATAGACTATAACTAACAAATACCGACGAGTTGAACTATCTCAACTAATACTCGCAACTAAATAGGCGTACAGCCTGTTCCGATTCAACACGGAAGTGTAAAATGGGTTGCCTACCCACCCGCATTCGGCTTGAAATCTGGTCGCAGCGCGCTAGCGACGGGGCTGAGTTCGATTTCACTGATTGCCGCCTTCTTATGCAGCATTGCAAAGTATTTTGCTATTTCAAAATACATTTACACAGGCTTCACAATAAGTTTGGACGATTTCTCTTTCAGAACTTGTTATTTTACGCTTCTGTTAATGGCCTTTGCAGAGCATTTCTATGAAATCAAATTTTATTTTACATCATAGTTATAATAATAATAATATCGTATGGCCTAGGGTGCCGGGTGCAAACTTTGTAATTTGACACCCAGAAAGTAGCTTGCATGTCGAATTTCATTGTTCCATGAATCACTATGAAAGTCAAGGAGGTTAGATATCGAAGCACCTCGAACACTATAGCGCTTTCTAGTAGAGAAATGAGGAACTTTGTGTTGGTGGAAACTCCCGAGATTAATTTTGCTATTATGAACATGGCCTACTCAATTCAAAGGGGTTCTTTGACATGCCAACATCGTATGACATGTGTGTCGTATTTTTGCCGCCTTTCAGAAATCACTTACCACGGCCAGGAGCGAACCTGCAATCTTGAGGTTAGTAGACCGACACGCTATCCACTCACCCACCGTGGCAAGCTACATCATAGTTTATTACAACACAATGTATTGTTTTTTAACCCAATACCACAAAACGAGATACAATTTGGAAATGATTTGTTACAAAAGTGTAATCTGTCTTCGATGCGAATAAAAATGTTAATTTATCACAGACGTCACATCTACTGCAAAAGGACATTTACATAAGGTGTTCGAAGTGGCGTCCATCATTTTCCAAGCAGAAGGCCACTCGTCGCATGAAGTTCTCTCTTGCGTTCTACAACATCTGAGGATTATTTTCCGCAAAGGCTTCAGTAATGACGAGCTCCGTTTCTTCGGGTGTTTGTGGTGATCTTAAAAATACTCTCGACCTGACGTAACCCAAATGATGAAATCCAGGACGGTCAGATCTGGGGCCTGTTCCACGAATGAACTTTGCAACTTTTCACTTGTCACTGTGCACTTTTCAATTCTTGCAAAGTGCAAAGTCTTTCTGTTCCACCATGATCTATGGATTACTTTTCAATTTCTTTGGTTCTTTCTTATAGTGAAGCCTGTGTTTTATTTTTCATGGTGAAACATGTCCCACTAATGACCACACAGTGATCTTAATTAATAAAAGTATTGATTAGGCGGAACTTTTAACCTGTTTATACTAAAGTGAGGTTATGAAATTTCATCTTGTCTTTGTACGTCTTCTTGTTGGATTCTTCATCACTATCCTCACTTGATGATTAAAAAAAGCTCCTGCGTAACATATTTATAAAACTAAGCCAAATTCTGCGCCGAGAAACTAGTGTAGAGACTTGTTCATTTTCAGCTGAAAAGGGAATCGTCTCTTTGCAAAGATTTCTGAAAACTTTTCAATCATTCCTTTGCACTTTGCATTTCTGCACCAATGGAGGAACATAACAGTCTTCTAAAGTGAAAAGATTCCTAACTTTTCACTTTGCAAGACAAATCTGAAAAGTGATGGTGGAACAAAATCTGAACTGAAAAGTTGCAAAGTTCATTCTTGGAACAAGCCCCAGGTGAACGTGGTGGTAATTCTATAAAGCCGCCAATTCCTATCCACCGTCCAGGAAACAAACGGTTTAAAACTTCTCTCGCCAGTCTGGAGGAGTGCGCTGGATAACCATCTTGTTGAAAAAGCATGTTGTTCAACTCCGCCAATGTAAAATCATCCAAGATGTCCTGGAGTATGAAGTACGACTAAACTGCCTGTGTTCGTCTTTCTATCATTTTATATTGTTACAGGTAAATAGTTCTGCGCGCCACCTCCCAGTTCGTCACTCATGTGGTGGTCCGGGTGGGGACACCAAGGGCCCGCTGATGAGCCAGCTTGATGTCCTAGGCGAAACCCCACACAAGACACGGCACACATCTAGAAGAATTGCTGAGTTTTAAATCATTTCGAAATTGTATCTCGTTTTGCGGTATTGGGTTAAAAAGCAATACATTGTGTTGTAATAAACTATGTTGTAAAATAACATTTTATTTCATAGAAATGCTCTGCAAAGGCCATTAACAGAAGCGTAAAATAACAAGTACAGAAACAGAAATCGTTCAAACTTATAGTGAAGCCTGTGTAAATATATTTTGAAAGAGCAAAATACTTTGCAATGCTGCATAAGAAGGCGGCAATCAGTGAAATCGAACTCAGCCCCGTCGCTAGCGCGCTGCGAGCAGATTTCAAGCCGATTGCGGGTGGGTAGGCAACCCATTTTAAAGTTCCGTGTTGCATCGGAACAGGCTGTACTTATTGTAAGTACTTTCACCCATACTTTCGGAAATAAATAATAATAACCTAAGTGTAATGGATCTGATGATGATCGCTTGACGATCGAAACTGGTCATCCCAGTGTATTTATTAATCTCATGTGAAGTTTTTTCAGGATTAGGGAATAACCCAGCTCATCGTGTAGACCGACTGAAAAGCATCACCCTTTCGTTTATGTGTCTTAATATATGAGGTGCGTTCAAAAAGTAACGAGCCGGAGGCATAATTACAGAAACCAGTACCTGTATGTTAGAAGTATTGGCCCTGGCTGTTGAGGCACTTGTCCCACTGTGACACGAGGCGGTGAATGGCTGTCTCATAAAATTCCCTGGGCTGCGATGTGAACCAGTTCCGCTCGTACAGCTGGACGTTGGCGTCCGAGGTGAATCGTAGGCCCCGCAGAGCCCTTTACAGGGGACCAAACATGGCGTAATCACAGGGAGAGAGGTCTGGAATGTATGGAGGGTGGCCGAGAACCTCCCATTTGAATTTCTGCAGGAGTGCCGCGACCGTGTTGGCCGTATGCGGTCGTGCATTGTCGTGGAGCGACCTCGGCGGCTATATCGTTCACTGTCACTCGGCGGTCCTGGGTAATGAGTGCATCAACCAGCTGGACGTTGTCATCGGTAATGCAGGGGGGTGCCCCAGACCGGGCATCATCGGCTAACGACACCCGTCCTTCCCTGAAGCGCTTGTGCCACGCCTTGACCCTTGCAAGGGACATGCAGTGTTCGCCGTACACTTGTGACATTCGGCGATGAATGTCCGTCCCCCCTAGTCCTTCCGCTATCAGAAACCGAACAACACCTCTTCGTTTGACGCCTCCATGTCACTGTTTGAAATACGACTGGCAGCGATGGACGATTGATGCATGCTGCTGCTCGCTTTGTATCGGCACGTGACGGACTGTGACCTTCCACGCTCTGGTTGGAACCACACCTCGTTACACACGCCACGATTAGCCGATGTCGTCACCGGTTTGCGCATTCCAGCCTCCGGCTCGTTACTTTTTGAACGCACCTTATATAATTTTGGGGCAGATGACCTCGTATTTCCACCCCTTAAAACCTCAATTACTAACAAGATATAATGTTGTGCACATTTTTAGCGTCATCAGCGCTGCCAACACTCTGCGGACACTTTTACCTCAGAGTCAATATCCATACACCACAATATTTCAAATACGTTTCGTTAGTGGTAATAGAATAATTCTCTTTGTAATTATATGCCAAGCCTAACTGCATATTCATCTCATACCGCTGACGATATTACCAATCTTGTACGTGTAGCGCATGCCTTACGAAATGCTGTAATATTTTCAGAGTCGTAAAGCGAAAGGAAGGAATATTGTAGTTTTACGTGACCGTTATTCTTACGCTCAGACACGCCAGGGGACCTCCTTTATTTTACGAGGAATCTACTGTAAATCATTCACTGTGACACTTCACATCCCACATGCATTAACCGGGAATCAAACCCATCTCGCTTTGGTGGGAGCAACAAATATATCGTTTTAAAAACTCTATCATAATTGTACCCGTGCTTCGACATTCTATGTTTAACTGGATGAACGTAACTCTCATAATCGTTAGCGATTTGCTATGAAAGTTTACACATATTACCCTTTCACGAATTGATTGCCGGCGGTCGAGATGAGAACTATTCTCTGTTTACTTGTGCCACACGTCAGCCTGCTTCGTTGACAGGTACAGTAGGATATGACTCAGCTCAAGTAGCTTCCCGTGGTGACATGAGCTCCTGTGACACTTATCTGCGCTTCTAAGACGGGTAGCGCGCGCAATGCTGCTTGACTTATGTGCGGACTGCACTCTGTCCTCCTCTTTACCCTGCGGGGCTCCTGCTACAATAGTCAACAAATGGTGGCGCAGCCAGGCTCAGCGGCAATCAAATCTTAAATGGGTAAAGACATGTAACTTAGTTGTGCATTTAAGTCACCAGTGCCGGTCTATTCTTGGCGATATCCACATAATCCACAAATTGATCACAATCACTGACAGAAACGCACGAGAAAACACTCACGGTCGGTACAATTTATCATGAGAGTCACGGCCGTGATCAACTTTCTACCGCACAGTTTACACGCCTGGTTGAGTAGCGCAGTTTCTCAATCACATATCACTACTGAGTAACAGGGATTCCTGACCAGATCTATTACTGGAATGTTTGTAAATGGCACGATCACTCACTCGTAATAAGATGAAGGGTGAACAAAGTCTTGACTGACCTTAAAAATGCGTGGTTATTGATTGTGTTACTTCACACATTTAAGTATTACAATGAAGTCCTTCTCTAAATGACGGAACCTCGCAGAGGCCGCGTGGCGATTAAAGGCACTGCCGATAGCAGCAGCGTAGGGCCCAACTAGTTCAGCACATTTACACTTTTTAATGTACTTCAGAATCATTACGGTACTAGCTTGCCACGGTGGGTGTGTGGTTATCGTGTTGGACTACCAACCCCAAGCTTGCAGGTTCGCTCTTGGCCGTGGTAAGTAATTTTTGAAAGGAGACAAAAATCACGACTCGCATGTCATAAGTTGGTTGGTTCCTTAGTTTAGGGTCATGTGGCCCCGTGTACTTCGGGTGTGTGCACAGTCTGTCTGATAGCCGGTGTTAATTGAGATGACTGAATTAGTGTGTGTTATCTGTTTTTAATTCAAGTAAGGACTGCGGACGATAATTTCAAGTAGTTCCTAATTTCGCTACCAAATGCTACCATCCACGACACCTAGCTGTGAACTTGGCTACTACTAGATGCCATCGCAACCAGCGTCTTGTGACGTTGTTCATTCATTCATAGCATTACCCGTACAAGTTTTGTCGTACAGTGTTTCGAGGAGAGAAAAGTTATCTTTCGGTGCTCTATACGCCCCTATCACCTGAAGAGGGAATTAATTTCCTTTATCCGAAATTTGTACACATAACATTTCATGATCCATATCAGCCCACTTTAAGAAACTAGCTATATTTTTGCGCACACAAATAAATAGCCCACCACATCGCTTCCCCCGATCCCTTCTGTACATTTCGTAGGTCCCTTGAATTATTTCGCTACTATTTATATCCTCATATAACCAAGATTCAGTTGCAATGACAATGTCCGGAGAATACGTCTCTACAAGATTCCAAAATTCAATTAATTTATTTCCTAAACTCTGACAATTAACCTGCAGTAATCTTAGAGTCTTACCTCCGCAGCAAATATCTCGAAATAGCTCCTTCTGTTCCCATCGGCTGGCAACCTCTGGACCTGCTCCTCCTCACAAAAGCCGGCACGAACCCTGTCATGTAGGTTCCCTAGGTTGAAAGCGCCCCGTCGATTTAGGTGCAGCCCGTCTCGGGCGAAGTCACGGCCACCAATCCAGCAGTCAGCTTCTACGTACACTAATCCCAGTTGTGCACATAAAGTCCATGCGGTCATTTACAGTCTTAACTCGCCTTAACGGAACATCTCCCCGCCGAACAATGCCACTCATTATAATTTTTGCATTTCTAAACTTGCTTTTAGCTTTTCTGCCTAGTTCGTAGAGCTCCCCCATGATGTAATCAGCTGTAGCCCTCTTCTTCAAATCGTTCGTCCCAACGTGGAGCAACAACACTTTAACTTTTTCGCAGTCCTCTAAATTTGCTTCTTCCACTTGTTGGGCAAGCTGGTCAATTTTAATCCCCGGATAACACCGCACTTTCGCACCTGATTTTCTCGAGATATTCGCACTCCATCGTATCATAGAATCACCCATTATGATAACGTCATCCTCAGTTGTTGGCATGTTAAAGAACCCATTTGAATTCAGTAGGCCGTGTTCGTAATGGCAAAATAAATCTCGGGATTTTCCGCCAACACAAAGTTTCTAGAAATTAAGCGCTATAGTGTCAGGGAGCTTAGACATCTAACCTCCTTGACTTTCATAGCGCTCCAAGGAACGACCAAATTCGACATGCAAGCTACCCTCTGGGCGTCAAATAAGAAAGATTGCACCCGGAACTTGAGGCCATACGATTTTTTTTAAATAATCGTTTCGGTCGTCTATGGACCACGTTATTTCAACTGCATTTTCCCTTGTTATTCCATATTAACCCAGTATTCGCGCATTCTTCTTCGGTGAGCTTTCTTCCGTTCTTCGGTCCACTTCTTGCCGGTTTTCAATATAGGTTTTGGCTGAAAACTCTGTATATCCCAAAGTTTCTTCTTCAAAGAGTCACGTTCCAAGATGTCCTCGTGTGATATCCCCAGTTCTTGTAGGTCTTTTTCCACCTCTGTAACCCACATCCCTTTGGTTTTCTTTCCCACAAAGTAGGCACAGATTCGATTGGACAATCGTCCGGAGTTCATTCGTGTTAAATGGCCATAAAAGGAGAGCCTTCCTTTGCGAATGGTGTCCGTTATTTTCTCCACATGTAGATAAAGTTCATCGTTGTGTCGTCTTCTATACTCTCCTCGTTCCTTGACCGGGCCCAAGATCTTTCTCACAATCTTCCTCTCTTTGGTTTCGAGTTGTTCTGCCAGGCCTTTCTTATTCATCGCCCGGCATTCTGATGCATATAACGCCTCCGGGCGAATAACGGTAACGTAGTGCCGCAGTTTGGCCTTGAAGGACATTGATCGTGTTTTGTAAACATATTTGGTTAAATGGTAAGCCATTTCCATTTTGTTAATCCGTGCCACTAATGTTGGGCTCAATCCATTCACCCAGGTATTTGAATTTCTCTACCTGTGTTATTTGTCCTCCATTCACCATACATTCTCTGGGTTCTGACTTGATTTTCATTATACACTGCGTTTTCTGAAACGAAATCTGAAGACCACGATATTATTATTATTATTATTATTATTATTATTATTATTATTATTATTATTATTATTATTATTATTATTATTATTATTACGGTACTTACATGAATTTCAGAGTTGTTGCTGGAAATGCTGTCCTTCATGTTCTAAACACACATTGCACCAAAGTAGGAAGTTTTGATACACTCGCTATAATTCCTCCTCACTGATATTTTATATCAGTGCAGTTATTTCGTGCTTGAGAGCCTCCAGAGTACGCGGATTGTTTCCGTATACCTTTTGTTTGAGGTTCCTCCACAAGTAGTTCCTTGAAGAACTAAAGCCTATTTTCATATATCCCACTCATGTTAATTGCCACTATCAACATACAAAATTTCAGTTTGATTGCTTTAATAAATTCGTAGATATTGAGTGAGAACCGTCTAAATATTTCGGATGGTCGCCATGTTGGATTGTTATATGTACTGTATAGGCCATAGAGTCATGTATCATTAATGGGAAATTATTGCGTAGGTTCATTAATCAAACTTTCACTTTCGATCGCATGATTACGACACAAGAAATAAAAACTTAATTTTAAAATTCGAACAGCCGCCATCTTGAGGTTATGTAAACAATTGAACTAAATTAGATACCAGTGCATTACAATGTGTATAAACATTTGCTGTACCAAGTTTCACTGCGTTTGGATCATTAAATCGCGAGAAAAGTCTATTTAAAACGTTCAACTTCGCTTGGCCGCCATGTTCGTTTTGTAGTTAACCGGTTTTTGAAAGTCTCGTATATGAACTTCCAGTAGTGTCCTTTATCTCCGTACAAAATTTCAGGGTGATACCAGTAATAGTTTCAGAGATATAGAATTCCGGTGAAATATTTCGCACGGCCACCATGTTGAAGTTATGTAAACAATTGAAAGAAGTTAGATGTCGGTGCATTACAATGTGTATAAACATATACGGTACCAAGTTTCATTGCGTTTGGTTGGTTAAATCGCGAGAAACGTCTATTTAAAAGTCGCAACTTCGCTTGGCCGCCATGTTGGTTTTGTAGTTACCAGGTTTTCAAAAGTCACACAGGCAAACTTCTAGTACCGGTAGTTCCCTTTATCACCGTACAAAATTTCAGAGTGATATCGGTAATAGATTCGGAGATATTGAATGCTGGTGAAATATTTCGCATAGCCGCCATGTTGGATTGGTGAGATGTAACTAAATTTAAAGAGCACGATCGGGGTCATCTGGAATAGTGCTATGAACTTACCGAGGTTTAATGAAATCACTCCAGCCGTTTAGATTTTATTAGGGGACACACACACACACACACACACACACGAATCACACGCACACACACACACACACACACACTCACTCACGAATCACGCACATATAGACAGACACACGGACAAAAGGTGATCTCATAAGCCTATTTTTTTTTTTCATAAATAAAAATAGGCTAAAAACCACACAGCGCCGAAACTTACGAACAAATTTACTGCAAACTTCTTCTTGTGAAGATAAGTTTCCACTATGAATATTCCTAGTTTTCTTTAATACGTAACCATGTTCACGCATACGAGATTGGCTGCAGTACTTCACCACAAGTCTTAATTATCTCAACTAACGTATCTTGCCAGCTCCGAATGTAATCAATGCTATGTCAGGATTCATAGCGTCTCGACCCGCTGTTTTGTACTTACACGCTAGTTATCTGGCGGTGACTCATCGCGAGGTTCCGTTATTTAGAGCAAGAATTCACGGTAGAAGCCATTTTTCAGCGTTGCCTGGTAATCTATTAGTAGAACCGCTTTTCAATCGGTCATTATGTGTGTAAACAATCACTTACTGTAGTACCATTTTGCAAAAAAATGAAAGTAGATTTATGAGATCACTACAGGGCCAAAAAATGTGTGTCTGTCTGTTTGTGTGTGAGTCTGTGTGTGAATCTGTGTGTGAGTCTGTGTGGGAGTGTGTGTACTCTGAATGTCTGTCCCCCCCTATCAATTCGAACACGGTGAAACCGAATTGAACGAAATTTGGTACAGTGGTAGAACAAGCAAAGGGCACCTCAGTGTCATGTTGTATATCGCCGCCATCTTTACCAAAACTGAATGGCGGCCACTCAAACGTTCAAAACGTAAAATCAAATAACGACTAACCAAATTATCCGATCTCTACCAAATTTGGTAACAACATACCTTCATACAGGACGCGTCTTGTGACCAAACTACAAGGTCATCCGCCGTACCATTTCAGAATGGCGGCCGTGTGAATTATGCAAACTTTATAATCCATATCATGGGACCCACTAGTTCCGATTATCGAGCCGAGAATCGTTTTAACTGTTCTAAAGGAAGAGGCACGTTCGAAATTAAAAGTTTATTTTGTAATACTATAGTGCAGAAGTGATTTTAAAAACCTGAGCCGTCTCAGTAACAAGACAAGATGACAGCGGATTTCTTGTGCCTGACTTATATTTCACTAATTTGAGTATTGCATGCAATATAGCGCACTAATACAAAATAAATAAACTTTGTATGAAATGGTTTATATATAAATAATATACTCCACTGATGAAATCGTTTAGTCTAAATCATTATTTGCTAACAAGTTTTATGTAACTCATTTTATATAGAACGATGTTCATTGGCACAATTGGCTCCGTGGTAAAGCGTTGGCCTATCACTCTTATGCCTATGGTTCAAACCCCATCAGAGTTAGGATTTTTTGCTTGTATTGATTTGTAATGACTCAGACGTTTTAAAATTAAGCGTTATATTGTGCATATTACGACGGAAAATATATATTTAATTAAAACAAAATTAGCCAGCAGATTTGCACGAGACATCTTGCTGCAAAAAAGTGAATTATCATGGCCAACTGGCGGCGAACTGCACGCCGCCGGCCTACAGATTAACTTACAGATTTTATTGAAAAGTTTATTTTTATGGCCACTAGAATGCACTCGCCCTGTTAGGATTATCTTGTTCGATACTTCTCCACTAGATGTCACGACTGGTCTACATGGGACTCCATTGATTAGTATACCATTGGTATTCTATGCGCATCGAATTTGAAGAATGACAAGATGATACTACGATACATTTTTACTTTTTATATTAAAGGGTTTGTAACAGCCTATTGTGCGTTATTTGAAAATGTTATTTGAAGTAAAGAACAAAACGATTTCACATAGTACCTCAATTCTAGCCGTTGGTGCTAGTTCAGGTTATTAATTAATACTTTTATTTCAGGCAAATAGCAATCGAAAATATCCACATAGTTTGTATAACACGTCTCTGTAGGGTCATGGAAAGATTTGTTAATTCAATTAGGGTTGTGAAAGCCATGCACAACCAGACGTGTAAAGACATGCCTCAACTCAAAGTTGGATGTTGCCCATGTCAGGTCGATTATGTAATAATAATAATGTTATTGGTTTTACGTCCCTTTTAACTACTGCTGCTTTTAGAGACGCCGGGGTGCCGAAGGGGATCTTTAACGTGCCAGTAAATCTACTGATACGGCTCCCTCGCATTTGTGCACCCTCAAATGCCAGCTGACTGCGCCAGGATACGAACCTGCAACCTAGGGTCCAGCAGGCGAGAACGTTACCGCTGAGCCACGCAGCCAGTCCGGTCGATTATGTCTCCAGATCCATAACATTCTTCAGATACTTCTTATCTTTCTTTCTTTCTTTCTTTCTTTCTTTCTTTCTTTCTTCAATGATGGTAGCAGTGTTTTTTTTCAAGGTTGTGGTGTTTGGTAGAGGTAAATAGTTTCTAAGGTCTTCAACCAAGAAATGATTCTATTATACTCTTTGATAATAACGAGTTATAACTATACTCATACATTTAGTAGATAGTAGGCTATATGTTCTTTACTGAACATCTTGTTAGCCGACTTTCGATTTTTGCAAAAAATGAAAGTAAACTTATGAGATCACTACAAGGCGAAAAAAAGTGTGTCTGTCTGTGTGTGTGTATGTGTGAGTGTGTGTACTCTGAATGTGTGTCCCCCCCTATTAATTCGAACACGGTGAGCGCAAATTGAACGAAATTTGGTACAAAGGTAGCACTATCAGAGGACATCTCAGTGTCATGTTTTATATCGCCGCCATATTGACGGAAACGTAATGGCGGCCACACAAATGTTCAAAGCTTAAATCAAATTACGACTAACCTAATCATCCGATCTCTACCAAATTTTGCAACAACATACCTTTATAGGGGGCAGCATCCTTTGACCAAACTAATAGGTCATCAGCCTAATAGTTTGCGGATGGCGGCCATCTTTGTGTGAAAATCGATTGCCCCTATTAATTCGAACACGGTGAAACCGAATGGAACGAAATTTGGTACAGAGGTAGTACTAGCAAAGGGCACCCCAGTGTCATGTTTTATATCGCCGCCATCTTGACGGAAACGTAATGGCGGCCACACAAATGTTCAAAGCTTAAATCAAATTACGACTAACCTAATCATCCGATCTCTACCAAATTTTGCAACAACATACCTTTATGGAGGGAGCATCCTTTGACAAATCTAATAGGTCATTAACCTAATAGTTTGCGGATGGCGGCCATCTTTGTGTCAAAATCGATTACCCCTATTAATTCGAACACGGTGAAACCGAATGGAATGAAATTTGTTACAGAGGTAGCACTAGCAAAGGGCACCCCAGTGTCATGTTTTATATCGCCGCCATCATGACGGAAACGTAATGGCGGCCACCCAAATGTTCAAAGCTTAAATCAAATTACGACTAACCTAATCATCCGATCTCTACCAAATTTTGCAACAACATACCTTTATGAAGGGAGCATCCTTTGACAAATCTAATAGGTCATTAGCCTAATAGTTTGCGGATGGCGGCCATCTTTGTGTCACAATCGATTACCCCTATTAATTCGAACACGGTGAAACCGAATGGAATGAAATTTTGTACAGAGGTAGCACTAGCAAAGGGCACCCCAGTGTCATGTTTTATATCGCCGCCATCTTGACGGAAACGTAATGGCGGCCACCCAAATATTCAAAGCTTAAATCAAATCACGACTAACCTAATCATCCGATCTCTACCAAATTTTGCAACAACATACCTTTAAGGCGGAAGCATCCTTTGACAAATCTAATAGGTCATTAGCCTAATAGTTTGCGGATGGCGGCCATCTTTGTGTCAAAATCTATTACCCCTATTAATTCGAACACGGTGAAACCGAATGGAACGAAATTTGGTGCAGAGGTAGCACTAGAAAAGGCCACCTCAGTGTCATGTTTTATATCACCGCCATCTTGACGGAAACGTAATCGCGGCCACCCAAATGTTAAAGGCTAAAATGTAATTACGACCAACCTAATAATCTAGTCTCTACCAAATTTTGCAACAACAAATCTTTATGTGGGAAGCATATTCTGACCAAACTGCAAGATCATCGGTCCAATAGTTTGCAGATGGTGGCCAAGTATGTGTGCAAATCGATTCCCCCTATCAATTCAAACACGGTGAAACCGAATTGAACGAAATTTTGTACAGAGGTAGCACTAGCAAAAGGCACCTGAGTGTCATGTTTTATATCGCCGCCATCTTGAAGGAAACGGAATGACGGCCACCCAAATGTTAAAAGCTTAAATCAAATTTCGACCATCCTAATAATTTGATCTCTACCGGATTTTGCAACAACATGCCTTTTTGTGGAAAGCATCTTATGACTGACTACAAGGTCATCAGCCCAATAGTTTGCAAATAGCGGCCATGTATGTGTGCAAATCCATTCCCCAGATCAATTCAAACACGGTGAAACCGAATTGAATGATTTTTTTTACAGAGGTAGCAGTAGCAAAGGGCACCTCATATTCATGTTTAATATCCCTATAGCACGTTGTATTTCATCAAGCTACTACAACCAACATTCAATTATACTCCTTGAAAAGTACAAAGAGTTATAACAATACCCATGCATTTAGGAGAAAGTAGGCTATATGTTCTTTACTGAACTTCTTGTTTTTTATTCTCTTAGTCTATTAATTACACTTAGTAAGTGTGCACTTCCTGGTGTAGTTGCCGTCATTCTTGGCTGTCATAATCTTGTGATTATGAGCCACGTGACCTCCTTTTTACGTGGAATCTGAACCACAGGACATGGCATTTCACTTCTAAAATCTCACATGCATTGACCGGGAATCGAACCCAGTCCGCCTTGGTAAGAGGCCAACAGCTTGACCTCTGAGCCACCGCGCCTCTACGAAATAAATAGAGGGAAAAAAGTAAACGCTTCCAATAATCCTACCGGGAATTCAGAATTCACCCTCTAGACTTATTGGCTTTCAGGTCCCATACTCGTTCCAACTGAGCTAACAACTACACATGGTGCATCATAGTTTGTCGTTGACTTCATGCACATTTCAGCGCCTACAACGAAAACATCGCTTTCGCGGTTGAAATGGGTTAGCGCGTGTATTCATGAGTGCTTTCACACCAGAATCCACAAGAATGGGCCTTCAGATTGCTAGAGAGTATCACGTACGCACAGGAAGGACCCAGTGCCCGTAATCTAAAACTACAAACTAAGAGACAGGCGAATCTCACTGTTAACCACGTGACCGCCCAGTGCCGTATTCTAAATGCACAATGCTGTGCAGTAAAACTAAGTAAGAAGTGTTGCCTATGCATACAGTTTCTTACACCTTTTCTAAATTATTTATTTATGGGAATGAGGTACATTACCTAACTAATCCATCATTCAGGTTGTATTTATATGAAGGTTATCTCGGTACATCAATCCAAACGATTCTATGTTTTCACAATTCACACGAGTTTAGAACAACTATAATTAACTATTGAATGAGCAGATTTTAGGCGTGGCTCACTTAGAAAAGTCCATGTAGAAATTAAGAATACTGGTTCGGTTTTTCTTAGACTTGTTTCTTGATGTTTCTTTTAAGAATTTAACAATTGAAAAATATTATAAGGCCATCGTATTTAGTATAGAGTATAGGTGTACGAGTGCGGGATTCAAACTGAGAGCAGTAGGCATTATCCTCTTCTTCCGTTACGCCCTCACTGGTACGCGCCGTATATTCTTACGTTCCATGTTCTAAAATGAAATGGCTTTGAATGTTAATTATGTCTAATAATGTTTTCACTCCAGAAACGAACTATCCCTCCCTTCATCACGATCCGAGAGTAGTGCCTTGTGAGTGTGGCACTCAGTAGCATCAATGTCATACTTGCTTTACTTGACGCGATCAGGCCCTGGGGACCGCGTGCTGCTACAAAGTTTCTCCCCCACTGGATTCTGTTTACTGCTCTCTGTTGCCAGTCATCCTCTATTCCAATCTGACGCAGGTTTTCATGGATTCCGTCCTTCTATCTTTTCCTTGGCCTACCCAGTGGTCTTCTTCCATGAGGAACAAAATTGAACAGTTTCCGAGGCCATCGGTATGTGTCCATTCTAGTGACATGGCCTGCCCATGCCAGACGTTTGCTTCTCATTAGTCCTACGATGTTTGGGGTCTTATACATGGTAACCAGCTCTCGATCGTACCGTATACGCCATTCACCAGTGTCCTCATCTTGAACGGGACCAAAGATCTTCCTCAAAACTTTCCGCTCAAAAACAAGGAGGTTATTCAAATATTTTTTCTGAGTACTGCAGGTCTCGCTTCCATACAGCACTACAGGCTGAATTAGTGTCTTGTTTAGTTGGAGTTTGAACTTTCCCGATAGGCTGCGGGACTTAAGCAGATGACTGAGACTGAAGAAGGAGTGATTTCCGGCTAAGATCCTCGCTTTAATATCTGCCTGATTTGATGCATCCTCTACAAAAGTAACGCCTAGGTACTTAAAATCATGAACTCTCCGGTAGGATTTTGTCCCAACTATCAATGGCTCCCATGGTTCCCTTAAATTTGGGCTCATCACCAGGTAATCTGTTTTCGACTCATTTACCTGCAGACATATCTTGCTTGCCGCAGCCTCCATAACTTTAGTCATCTGCTATGAAATATAATTTACATTGAAAACACAATGAAAACGTGGCTATGCACGACTCCTGAGATGATTGTGTAGGATTACTACCTTACCTAACGCGTCTCCTACGCAAAACACAAGTCAAGCATTGAGGTAAGCGGAATGGAGATATTTACCTTTTATGTTAGTAAGCTCATCCGACAGAAATAAAGAGATGACTCGCTTGAAGTACGTCTCCATCCTGAGACTCTGTAGTACATTACTCATGGGCAGTAACATGACGGGGACGTGGGAGTGAAGTGGCGTCACTCGACCAGTCGATGCTTTCTGTGCCAACTTACCTTTCAAGTGGGTTATCAGCAATCCCTCTGTTAACTAGCACCCGAGTGAACACATTCAATTAAAATCTATGAAATACATTTTCACTACACATTAAAGACAGAACCACCGCAACCAACAGAGCTATGAACGATATAAATCAAATGAGGAAATTATCTCTAAAAACTGCGATGCAGCTTTTCCTGGTTAAGCTTACGATGGGTAAACCGTTAAAAACTATATACAATGAGTGTATATACCGTTAATAGTACATTATGCAACGAGCCTATAATGTCAATAATTAAGACACGAGTATGTTTATAAAACGAGCGTATGCGAGTTTTATAATTTCCATACGAGTGTCTTAATTACCATTATAGGCGAGTTGCATACGACTGTTTATGTTCGACGATAATTATTATATATATTATGTTCAAACATAAATATTCATAAATATCTGTCGAGATTTCGCCAGTTTTATGTACTGAACAGAGCGCATGGGACGCACAGAATACCTTGTATTTGACAATGGCCTCCTCGATTACCCCACTATGACACTAGGCCAGGCAGTGAAATTTAAATTAGAAGGTCTTGGAACTCAGTGCAGGTGCGTTGCTATCCTCACCTAATTGGTCAAACAACTGTTTCTTGAGCTGTGATTGGTGGGAGAAACTGTTTCATAATGAAAAATAGTGTTATAATGACCATAATTATGATACAGTTTTCTGACATATAATAATCAGGGTCGAACATAAATTATCTGCATACAATGAGTGTAAGAAGAATTGTTCATCATAAACAGGTCTACAAGTAGTCCGAGAAAGCATATCTCTGTCTTTAATACATCGCCCAATATAAATGTTCTTACGTTTTCATTTCGTACAACAATCTCCATTCAGTGGAAATTTAAATTACTAGCTTCGGAGCGAGTTTACAAGTTTCGCTGTTCACCTTGGCTTTTCTGAATTGCGTCTGGGACCTGCCGTCCCTAGTCACCACTTTTGGACTAGACAATATCTGGTAGCATCTCACAAAGGCTCATCTGAAATAAGTTGAGAAGGTAGAGGCAACATTCCTCAAAATAGCACTGTGAGTGTCCAAGTTCACGCAGTCCCACCTAGTATATGTCCTGACGAGAGAACAATTTTATGTCAAATTTGCTACTCCCAGTCACCCCACATATGTGGAGATAATAAAAATATGACCAAGAAAAGAAGAGAAATAGGGGATGAGTTCTTTGCAACTGATGCGATGATACTAGTGGATTGAAAAGGACCAAATTTCGAGCTAAGGCATATGATGACCAGATTTGCAGTGCATGGTTTTTATCGCCGGATTTGCAGCATAGCGATGTATCACATACAAGGCCCAGAATGTAAATGCAATTTATATGGAGATCGGTGCCACCAGATATCATGTACTGTGGCAGAGGGAGAGACGTGTACTACCTTGAACACAGTTTTGCAATCCAGAAAACTAAAAGGAATTTTAGACAGTTTCTTTCTATGGACCGAAGCAGACTCGGTAATGAATAATTTGTGCGACTTCTAATGTACTGCCTGAAACTAGTTTATCTTTTGTTGACTTAACATGCAAAAGGTGCTGTTTTGTGTTCTTATTCAGAGTCAAAAGTCCATTAGTGGTGGTGATTCATTTACAATATACCGGCAATAAAAATACAACACATAATAAGATCATTATTTTACACAATTTACTATCACAACTCGCATTGTAAGAAATGAAAGATCCAAATAATCTAACAATAATAGTTGGAAGTGTTTGACACAGAGGATAGTATGGCTAGTTCAGAGTAGCTAGTGGAAGTGGAGAACGGTTCCCTATTGGTCGAACAATAAGCTAACTTTATGTCCAATTCCAACCTACCATTCACTTGCCACGGTGGGTAAGTGGTTATCGTGTCGGTCTACCAACCCCAAGCTTGCAGGTTCGCTGCTGACAGTGGTAAGTGATTTTTGAAAGGCGACAAAAATCACGACAGGCATGTGATGCGTTGTTGGCATGTTAAGGGACCTATTTGAATTCAGTAGGCCGTGTTCATAATGGCAAAATTAATCTCGGGATTTTCTGCCAACACAAAGTTCCTAATTTCTCTACTAGAAAGCGCTATAGTGTCAAGGTGCTTAGATATCTAACCTCATTGACTTTCATAGAGTTCCAAGAAACGACGAAATTCAACATGCAAGCTGCCCTCTGGGCGCAAATAACAAAGCTTGTACCTGGCATCCGAGGCCATACGATATTATTATTATTTTTATTTTCATTACCATTCACTAACAGTCACAGATATGTCACTAAACAAGGTCAATAACCTCTAACAGTGGCTTAACAGGAAATTTCGAACCCAAAACACACTATGAAGACCAGGCTAGCGGGACCAGCCCCAGGGACTGACTTTCGCTGGACTAGCTTCCACGCCTTTTTAAATTCATAAACTAACAAATTACACTAAAATCCGACCCAATTAACAATAATTATTCATAATACAGCAATATTTTCAACTACAAGTTCATTTAAACTCCATACGAGCTAAAGCCAATCACAGCACATCTCCAGCCAATCAGCGCTCAGCACCTCTAAATTCAAACTCCGCGCTCCAGTGACAGACTTTACACCACAATTACACAGTCCATGAACACTCTACACAAATTTAAACCATAAGAGGCGGAAGCTGAGGCGTTTTAAAAGCAATATATTGTTACCAAACAATGCTAAACCTACTACAGGTCTTTATATTTCATCTTTCCTAAAGCACTATTACATTTCAACCTACTCAAGGTCTTCTACATTTTCACTTTGAATTTGAAGCTGCTGCATAACTTAAAACCAATACTCACACAGCAAAATCTCACATACAGTTTAACCATGGCAAGCGTAGCGATAATAATAACATCGGCAGGTCCGTGCCGGGTCAACAATGACCAACGTGCACTTTCTGACCCGAACATAAGCTGAGATGATCTGCTACTCTCATTTTAAATTAGCACTGCTCCTTTAATTTAATTGGTTCATTAACTAATTAATTTAACAATTATTACTATTATTCCTGCAGAAAATAAATCTTTGCACAACAAATACGCTGGCAATGATTAGTGACATATCACTGCCAGTTGTAATATTTTATTCTATCAAATCATTATTATTATCAAGTCTTTCCTCTCAAAGCGGAGTAAAAGGAGCCCGGTTTACGGGCACCAGTCAGAGGCGGTTCTAGCCCTGGGCCGGGGGGGGGTTTAGTGAATTAATTATTTTAAAATTCCTTGCTTACTAAATAAATTGATAATTTACAGATATAATTTATCTCTTATATAAAAACAAGTGTCCTGACTGACTGACTGACTGACTGACTGACTGACTCATCATCGGCCAGCCAAAACTATTAAAGTTAGAAACATGAAATTTTGGGAATATGTTCGTTGTAAGTCGAAAATGCCCACTAAGGAAGGGTTTTTGGATATTCAGTTTCTAAAGGGGTGTTAAGGGGGTACACTTGCATTTCATTGAATAACAATATCTCCAGATTGCTTTCATTGGGGGATTTGATACTCGGCATATAAACTCATCATTAAAAATAAGAAGATACGTGTCTGAGGGTTTTTCGATGTGGTGTATATTTTGAGGTGAAAGGGGTGAAAAGTGGGGGTTGAAGGTTTCCTAACCAAGCGTGTATCTCTTAAACGTCATAGGCGAGGAGTTTGGACCTCAGCGGAAAAAAATCAGCATAAAAAATAACAAAATAGGTCTTTGACCGTTTTTTCATAAAATCCAATATAAGGGGCCCATGGGGAGGGGTGAAAATATGGGGAGGGGGGAGGAAACGTAATATGTCTGAGTGTAAAGTTATACATGGCCTATGTTGTAGACAATAACACATTACATCTTTTTTGTCTCTTGCTATTTCATCATACGACGAATACTTAGGGAGTTATTAATGATTTTGTACTTTTTGGCCGGAATTTTCTAAGTCCCAGGAATGACATAAAAATTGATTCGAATGAAATTTCGAAAAATAGTTTTTTTAATACTTTTATTATATTTTTCACGTCTTTTAGGGTCCGGAACCAATATGATATTTTTTTTTTTTTTTTCGTCCCATGCATTTTTGGTTTCAGGTGATAGAATTCTTTTCCACTGGGACCGATGCTTATCTATTATATAAAACTAAGTGTCCTGACTGACTGACTGACTCATCATCGCCCAGCCAAAACTATTAAAGCTAGAAACATGAAATTTTGGGAATATGTTCGTTGTAAGTCGAAAACGTCCACTAAGGAAGGGTTTTTGGATATTCAGTTTCTAAAGGGGTGTTAAGGGGGTACACCTGCATTTCATTGAATAACAATATGACACGACTATGACGCGAGCGAAGCCGCGGGTACCTGCTAGTCTGATATAAAACAAACTAATGCATTTAATTAAGTTAATTTTTCTTTCAATTTCAAAATTTATTTATTTTATTATATGTAATTTAAACCACAATTGAAATCGTGTATAAATATAATATTTGTAAAATGCGTAGTGCATACACCATGAGTATTAAACTCTTTCCCCAACTGTATGACATGCAAGTTCAGAAGTTTCCAATGTAGAGAAACCTCCATGCGATACAAGTGCATCGATATCTCCCCAACTCTGTGACAAAAATTTGAGTGCAACTGTTTCTAATATAGACGAACCAGTACCATTTTATATCAGTGCATCGATCTATGATGGTCCATGCCAACCATGTAAATCAGTTTATAAACAAACGTTTCTATACAATAAAACAGAAATTTTAACAGTAAATGGTTTGATAGGTATATATTTATTGAATACTCTGAGAACAAAGATGCTGTTTTCTGTGTCGTCATTTCATGCAATCTGATTCAAGCAATGCTGAACATGTTTTCAGAAAAACTGGATTTTGCAATTGGAAAAGAATATGAGAAAAACGTGCAAAGCATGCTGATAGTGAATGTTATAAATCTTCAATAGTAAAGTGAAACGGTTTTCTGGTAAGTGAACATAGCAGCACAATGATTTCGAAGCTAAGCGAGAAACCTCTGGTTATATTGCGTAACCGCTCAGCTGTGGCAACAATGGCCCGAGTCGCATTACTTTGTGCTCGGCAAGACATTGGGCTTAGAGGTCATCGCCAAACAGTTTCGGATGATGACAGTGTTAATAATAAAGGGAATTTTGATGAAATTTTAAATGTAATTAAACTAGAAAGTGACTGCACAAGTAAACAGTCTATCAAAGAATGCAACTTACTCATCTAAAGATTCTCAAAATGAATTTCTTGATATCTCAGCTAATATAATAGTTGAGCATATTGGAGGAGAGACGAAAAAATATAACAATGGTTATGTTTCCTTAATCCTGGATGAAGTTAGAGTAGTTAGTAAAGTGGAACAGATGTCCGTATGTGTCAGATATGTAGGACAAAATTCTATAGAGGAGCGTTTCATTGGTTTTATACATTTGTCTCAACTGAATGCTGAAAGTATAGCTAATTCAGCTTTAGAGTACGTTGTTTCAGTGGATTTCGATCCATGTAAGTGCATTGGACAAGCATATGATGGAGCCGCGGTTCTGTCAGGGAAGATAAACGGTGTGCAGCATTTATTGCGAGAGAAGGTCAATAACCCGTGTGTTTACGTGCATTGTTATGCACATCGCTTAAATTTAGTTTTGGTGGACGTTTCAAAGCCAGTTTGTAGACCAGGTAGGGGACACTTTTGGTTTACTGGAAGCAATTTATGCTTTACAGTCTGTATCTACTGTAAGACACCAAAAGGTTGTTGAGATACAGAGTGATCTTCATCCAGGAGAACGTGTTTTAGAGATACCTCTTCAAAGTGACACGTTATGGGTATGTAAATATAGAGGAGTAATGTATTTCCAGAAACGTTTTGCTTCAGTTAAAGCTACTCTGGAGTATTTTTCAAAGTCAGTTAACAAGAAAGAGGCAGCAGAAGCAAAAGGTTTGTTGAAACAGCTTTGTAAAGTTAAGGTGATGTTTGTGTTACAAATCTTTTCTGATATTCTCGAGCTTGCCAATGGAGCTATGTTCTTACAACAAAAACATGTGGACTTCGGAGGGGCACATAGATTGATCTACGGTCTTGTAAAATCGTTGCAAGAAAAACGAAATGATTATTATTTTAAGGAACTATGGGCGGTTACATGTGACTCTGTTCAGTCGTTAGGCGTGAAAGTTTATAAGCAATTTAGAGTCTCAAGTATTCCAAAGAACTTTTCAGACTACGTTTTATTAATGCCAGTCTCTGCGGAGAAAGAAGAGGAAAATGTCACATTATCAGAGACATGTAAAAGAAATCTTTTTGAAATATTAGACAACATGGTAGAAGAGTTACTGCGTAGATTTACTGAAAATGATTTTGTGTGCAATGCAATGGATGCCTGTAACCCGAGAAGTGAAAACTTTTTAAATTTTGAATATATATATTCTCACGTTCTGTGAAAAGTATAATCTAATCTTCACAGACCGTAAGGTGCTACAGACTGAAATCAGTTTAGCTAAGAATGTATTTAGAGACAAATATCCAAACACTTCCTCATTCTTTTTTTCTGAACTTCTGAAAATGGAAGTTGCTTTTCCATAGCTACTATTATTTTTCAAGTTGATGCTGACTCTTCCTGTGCCATCTGCTTCTGCTGAGCGCAGTTTCTCTGTCGTGAAACGAATAAAATCCTATTTAAGAGCAACATGAGAATGATAAGCAAGATGGCGGAAGAGGAAAGTTGTGATGTTGATAGTGCTCTAGAAAGTATCCTCGTTGTCGTGGATAACAATAAAAATCTGAAGAAGCAATCGAAGACGACAATATTAGAATCAGTAAGTACTATCAGAAAACTCTTTTATGATCTAAATAAGAGAGTAGACGATTTGACACGTGAAAATAGTGAACTGCATATTGAGGTTATTAATGTCAAAGAGAAGATTGACAGACTAGACACATGCATGGCGGGACAAGTGGCGCAGTCTACAGGCCTCGGACGTAAACTGTATTTCAACAGCAAGGACGATGCAAGCAGTGAGGGTAAGTGTCCATCTGGTGACATAAATAAGAAATCATTTGCAGATGTTGTTGCCACTAAACGGAAAGAGAGTAAGTTCAAGCTTACAGTAAAGACTAAAGGAAATCATTCTGCGGAAACGATAAAGAATATTCTGAAAACAAACCTTAATCCAGTAGAGATGAAAGTCGGCATCAGCGTATTCAAGACTCTTAAAGATGGAAGAATATTAATAGAAACATGTAGTAAGGCAGATATAGAGAAAGTAATCAAATCTGTAGAAGATAAATGTGGGAGAGAACTGGAAGCTACGGTACAGGAACTACGTCAGCCGCGATTAGTTATATACGATATTCCTGAAGAAATAACAACGGAGAATGCATCTAATGTAATAATAAATAAAAACCCAGAATTACAATCAGTAGAAGTAAAGATTACGCCTAAATTCGTATTTAACACTAAGCGTAATAAAAGGAATCTAGTGATAGAAGTTAACTCCCAAACCCATCGGTTGATCCAAACAATAAAGATGAGATTAGGTTGGTTGATTTGCAATGTTGAAGATTATTTTCGAGTTAATCGTTGCTTCAAGTGTAGTAAATTCAATCATAGACATAGAGACTGTAAAGGAGAAGTAGCTTGCCCCATATGTACAGGCCCACATAGTTTAAAGGAATGTAAAGCTTCCAATGAAGAATACAAATGCATTAATTGCTTAACCTACAAAAAATATAACCCTAATCACACAACGTGCATAAATCACACTTCTCTTGACAGGAATTGCCCAAGCTTGCAAGCTGCAATTATGAAGCAAATTCAGAATACGGACTATTAATATGTATTCAGCAACCAATACCAAGAAATTAACAGGTATTAAAAACTCAAATAATTATGACAAGATCAACTGCCTACAGATTAATTTACAACACTCGATAGCTGCAAATGATAGCTTGATGAATCTGATACTACAAGAAGGAATAGATGTGATATTTATACAAGAGCCACGAATTATCAACAATAGGCCCACTGGTATTACAAATAGATTTAGGAAGTTTGCTGCAAGTGAAGGTCGATGTCGTACAGTCACGTTGGTGACAAACCCTCAGATAGATGCTCTACTTATAAATGAATTGACTGATAAAGACACAGTAGTTGTGGAATTAACATACAGGAGTTTAAAATTTTATTCTGTTAATATGTATCTCGATAGTCAAGAAATAATAGAAAGTGACTTTAACAAAATCAACAACATTTTGAAGTATACATGTGGACAAGGGCTACTCATTACTATGGACAGTAATTCCAGATCTACAACATGGCATGATATATTAACCAATGAAAGGGGAAAGAATTTAGAGGAATTCCTAATAATAAATCAGCTGTTTGTACATAACGAATACAGTGAATTAACCACTTTCCAAAGTAGCAGAGGAAAAAGTAACGTGGACTTGACTATCAGCAATAATAAACTCCTCAAGGAAATATATAACTGGAGGATAAGCGAAGTTGTTCAGATCACAGAATTTTGCAATTCTTAGTAGCACAAAACTTCTGTTATGATACAACAAAAACCAGATTCACTGATATCAAATATATAACGAGAGAAGAAGATCGTGAATCTTATCAAGAAATGTTAAAGAAAGAAATAGCAAGACAGTTCTGGGGAATAATACAGGAAGAACAAACTGAAGATATTGACAACAAACTATCAGTGTACATAAATAATTCTGCTGATATGGAGGACATAGTAAATAAAGTTATCTCTGCCCAGACGAAAGTTTGCATGCAGGCTTTCAAAGTTAGTAGACCTTCTGGCAAAACCATCAGCCTAAAACACAGAACAGTGCCTTGGTGGAATGAAGAACTTACGATAATGCGGAAGAAAGTAAATGCATTCAGAAGAAAATTCCAGAGAACGTTAAATAATAATGACCTCCGAGATCAGAGAAAAACTGAATACTTTGCTGAAAAAACTAAATACCAAGCTAAAATCAGAAATGCAAAGATACTGTCTTGGAAAGAATACTGTAGTAAAATTTCTTCAAATCCCTGGGACATAGTCTATAAATCAGCGTCAGGAAAAATTAAGAATACTCAAATTGTATCAACTCTTATTAACAATGAAGGTCACTACACAAGAGACTTAAAGGAAACAATGCGGTGTATATTAAACCATCTCATTCAGAAGGATGATGAAATGGAAGATACTGCTCAGCAAAAGCAAATAAGGAAGGAAGTAGAGGAACCAATAGACACTCTGGACGACTGGGAATTTACAGAAGAAGAAATAAAATCTGCAATCAAAGATCTAGGTCTTAAAAAGACACCAGGTGAAGATGGAATCACTAGTAAAATACTATGATGGACGTTTGAAAGTATCCCTAGAACTATGACATCATTATATAATGGTTGCTTGAAGAATGCTTGTTTCCCGAAGCGATGGAAAAATGCGAGACTTATACCAATCACAAAACCAGGGAAAGATAAGATCCAGGATCCCTCTAAATTCCGACCAATAAGCCTGATAAATGTGGCGGGCAAAGTATTAGAGAAACTTCTAATAAATAGAATAAATCACTACCTCTATACCAATAAACTACTGAACGAAAATCAATATGGCTTCACAGTTCAAAAGTCTACTACTGATGCAGCTATGGCACTTAAGGAATTTATAACTGAGGCGTTCAAAAATGGTCAAATTACCGTTATAGTTAGTCTTGATGTAAAAGGAGCTTTTGTCTCTGCGTGGTGGCCATGTGTCCTAAAGGCCCTAAAGAACTTCAAATGCCCGAGAAATTTGTACTACCTGACTAAGAGCTACTTCAAGGATAGAACGACGTTCATGAATTCCAATAGTATCCAAGTAGAAACAGTAGTTAATAAAGGATGTCCTCAAGGTTCATGTTGTGGACCGGGGTACTGGAATGTACAGTATAATTCACTGCTCAGTTTGGAATACGGTAAAAACACCAAAGCTATAGCATTTGCTGATGACCTTATAATTGCAGTCAGGGCTGAAACTGAAATTGAAGCAGAAAATATTGTGAATATGGAATTACGGAAAGTTACTAAGTGGTCAACAGAAAACAAAACCCGTTTTAATGAAAGTAAGTCAAGAGTTATTCTAATATCAAGAAGAAGAAAAGCAAAGAAGACAATTGATATCTTTATGAATTGGAAACGTCTTGTACAAGTAGATACGATGGAATATCTAGGAATAACTATAGACTCTCGCTTTAAGTTCAATGACCACATCAATAAAGTTAGTGAAAAATGTATTAAATTAATAAACGCATTATCAAAATCGGCTAGAATAGGATGGGGTCTAAAACACCAGGCTTTGGAAACAATTTATAAAGGAGCAATATTGCCAATGCTGTTATATGCTGCTCCGGTCTGGATTGAATCCCTAGAAAAGAAATGTAATATGATTAAATACGTGAGAGTGCAAAGACTTATTCTCTTGAGAATAGCAAAATCGTACCGCACTGTATCTCATGAGACACTGTGCATTATTACAGGAATTACTCCTATAGATATAATGGCTAAAGAGATTGTTACTCTATACAAAATCAAGCCAGGAAAAACAACTATGAACTATGCCATTGATCACCCCGAAAAACCTATGAGATGGCTCCATCCAGCCTATTTTTCTGGTACCGAAGATCCAAGAATAGCATTAAATGAATATATCCCATGGAAAATTTACACAGATGGAAGCAAAAGTGAAGAAGGAGTGGGGGCTGGCATAGCTATATTCAGATTGCACGAATTAGTAGACCAATTGAAATATAGACTGCAAGACAACTGTTCGAATAATCAGGCGGAGCAATTAGCTATACTTAAATCTCTGGAGTTCTTAGATACTACTAGGACAGAGGATGATGAAGATAAGAAAGTAATTATTTACACAGATAGTAAAATAGCAATTGACTCCATTGCGGACTTCAGAAATCATAACGATCTAATTGAGAATATTAGAAGGACTACAGCTATTCTAAAAAGGAAAAAATGGATAATAAAATTTGAATGGGTTAAGGCACATACAGGTGTTGCAGGCAATGAACTGGCTGATAAAATTGCAAAGGAGGCTACAAAATTAAGCGAGGTTTGTTTCGACAGAATACCCATCTCAACTTTTAAAAGAAATCTCAAAGAAGAATCAATTCATGAATGGCAGCAAAAATGGGAACACACTTCAAAAGGCACACTTACAAAAGAATTCTTTCCAACAGTTGCAGGTAGATTAAAATCCAAAATCACCTTAACACCTAATATGACTACAATACTGACTGGACATGGAAATATTGCTTCGTACTTACACAGATTTAACATTATACGTAATCCCGAGTGTTCCTGTAAAAACAGCCCTCAGACTATATATCATATAATTTTCGTGTGCAGCGAAGTGAAAAATATTAGGCAATTCTTGATCAATAGTGTTAATAGAGACGATAACTGGCCGATTCATAAATCTGTGCTATTAAAAAAGTATTTGAAGGAATTTTCTAAATTTGTTAATGCTCTGGATTTTCAAGCTCTAAGGAAAAACGATGAATAATATTGTTTGATATTGTTAAGATTGTCATCTAGTAATTGAATCATTATAATGTAATTTATTTTGTTCATTTATAAAATGTAACGTAAGTGCATGTAGTACTACTTATGTAGTGGAGCATGCAGAGAGTATGAACAATAAAAAAAGAGCAACAATGGCAACAGAGGCTTTCCAATCTCGCAATTCTTTCAATTGAAAGAGAATTAAATGGAAAATTACTTCACGACCCTTCTGATATAGTGAACCAGTTTGCCCAGAATAGAAACAGAAGAATACATTTATGTGACAGTGAAATATGCTATTTTTTTTACCAATGAAAGTTTTTAGCCTACTTTTCTCATTTTACAAAAATGAGGAAAAAGTAGACTAATGAGATCGATCCGGGAAAATGTCTGCCCCCCCCCCCCCCCCTCCGCCAGAATAAAGCTTCTCGAACCGCCACTGCCAGTATCCAACTTTTTGTTTCCCGCATGCACCTTTTTCCCAGGTGATATGCTCGCATGGCTTGAGAGTAGCTCAGAAATCACATATAACTAACAATTGTTGACAAATAGCGCAAGTTTACAATAACTGCTGTAACTAAATAAATGTACATATTGTAGAATGGAAGCCTTCGAACAGTGATGCCAACCCGTGGGATTTGTCCCAAAATGTGGGACATTTAGACAAATAGTTTAAGGAAAGGGATATTTAGTCGATGTCACAAAATCTTCGTTTGCACAGCAAACGTGCATAACAGGTACGATTCATGGAATAAAAGTAAACCTTTAACGGAAGTTAAACTGCTGCTTGTGCGATAACAGACAGTTTTGTGTGTTTTAGGAGATTGAAACTTATGTTTTGTGATTTTGTGAAATATTCATTTTCAAAGAAATTCAAAAACGTAGCCTATACAGGGAAAGATAAACATCTCAATCTTTAAATGAATAAAAACGTGTATTAAGTGAATGTTTAAGTGTATGATAATGATAGATTACAAGACAGTTTTGTGTTTCGTTAAAATCAATTTTAGCGCAATTAGGAACACTTGATCGAGACTCTAGAGCACATATTTTATTCATTATACATTTGTTTTGAACAAAATAAATATTGTCTAGTGAAAAGGGACATTCTGAGTGGGAAGTTGGGATGTTGAGGTTTGAGAGATTGGCAACTCCCTTCGAGATGACGTGTTATCAAAGAATGCTACGAATATCGTGGGCAGCTATAAGAACAAATGAACCTATTCGGAAGGAGTTAAGGATTTCTCCTAAAGCACGCTTACTCCCAAACATCGCGGCTTCGGTGGCGTAGTTGGTAGCATCTGAGCTTCTATGCCCAAGATCGCGGGTTCAAACCTGGCCGAAGACGTCGGATTTTTAAGAGCGTTAAAAATACCTCAGTATGCCTTCCTTCGGAGGGGAAGTAAAGCCGGCGGTTCCATGTCATAGATTTATGGCATGATAAAGAACCTTCCACTAATTACACCTGTGTATAGGTTAAGAATGTAAACAACGCTCTTAGGTCCCTACGTTCGTTGCCAAGAGCCGACTGCAGTGGCGTCTGGTAGCTAAGTTCTGAACTAGTGGCGTTCCGCGGCAAAAGTAGGAACTATTTGAAAAATTCAAAAGTCTGCAGTCCTTACTTGAATAAAAAAAAAAAAAAACCAGATAACACACACTAATACAGTCATCACAATTAACACCGGTTATCAGACAGATTCTACTCACACCCAAAGTACACGGGGCTACATGACCGCGTTGTCGCAGCCCCTAAACTGAGGAACCAACCAACCAACCAATCTGCCACTTCAGAAATTACTGCACACACCAGAAGACCGCAGTATATGGCGGGTATTGTTAACAGAATTGCGTGAAGGGTCGAACTACGACCAAGAAGAAGAAGAATAGTTAATATCACCAGCCACATACTTGTAGACATAGATATAACGGCCTGATGATCGCTTGACGATGATCGAAACTGGTCGTCCAAGTGAATTTATTTATTAATCTCATATATTTTAGGTAGATTTCATTAGAAAGCTAACTATTGCAATGGGTCCCATGTTTCAACTTCCGGAAAATTTCGACATATCTTCGCGTTTCACATCCCCAGACCCCAAAACCACCGTCAGTTCAAAAGTTTATATATAATTTATGTATGTATATCAGTTTCTTGTGGACACGATAACTGCCGTAATTTTGCACCAATCACTTTGAAGTATTTACCGAATATGTATACCTATAAAATTTCGGTCGAGTTCGTTACTGGGGTAAATCGGTCGAAGGGGGGAGAAAATGGGTGGCTTTTTCGAAAAAGTAAAATATTGCTATAACTCTCTTAATATGTGACATATCGAATCCGTTCAACGTTCATACTATGTGTCGGATAAAGCCCAAAAATTTATGTTTGAAGAGTTTTTTATAGCACCAACCATTGACCAAAGGGGTGGGAAAAAGTGGGTTTTTCGGGAAACATTAATCATATCTCTCTTAATAGGCACAATATCAAAACCGTACAAAATGGACAATATTCCCCTAATAATTACCTAAAACTTTTGTCTGAAAGAATTTTTTATATGACCCACCATTACGCCAAGGGATGAGAAAAATGATTTCGGAATTATAAGAAAATGCCAAGAGCTATCAGAGGTTGCCATGGCAACACTACTAAATTGATGAGGGATGAGCCATCAGACGTTGCCATGACAACGCACTTGCACGAGATCAGATTCAGTATTTCCATCTGACTAAGCCGGCCCCGTGGTGCTGGGGTAGCGCGCCTGCCTCTCACCCGGAGGCCCCGGGTTCGATCCCCGGCTCCGTCAGGGATTTTAAAACTGACGTGAGGGTTGGAACGGGGTGCACTCAGCCTCGTGAGGACAATTGAGTAGCTGTCTGACAGTGAGACAGCACCCCGATCACGAATACCAAGATTAACGGCAGAGGGGACTCGACGCGCTGATCACGCGTCACCCCAATATCTGCAGGCCAAATGGCTGGGCAGCGGTCGCTTGGTCAGCCTCAGCCCGTCATGGGCTGGATGGTGCCAGGGGTTGACTTTGACATCTGACTAAGTGGGAAGCGGCTTCGGTGACGTAACTGGTAGCATGCAGAATGTCTATGCCCAAGGTCGCGGTTTCAAAGCCGGCCGAAGTCGTCGGATTTTCTAAGAGCGCTAAAATCCCTCAGTATGCTTTCCTTTGGAGGGGAAGTTCCAACGTTCGTTACGAGTTGCTGGTTGGGGTGGCATCTAGTAGCCAAGTTCACAGCTAGGTGTCGTTGACGGTAGCACCTGGTAGCAACATTAGGAACTACTGCTTGAAATTGACCGTCTGCAGTCCTTACCTGAATTAAGACTACTACAGCCATTACAATTCACACCGTTTATCAGACAGATTCTACACTCACCCAAAGTACACGGGGTTAGATGACCGCGTTGTCGCAGCCCCTAAACTGAGGAACCAACCAGAGGTAGATTTCATCAGAAAGCTAACTATTGCAATGGGTACCATGTTTCGACTTCCGGAAAATTTCGACATATCTTCGCGTTTCACATCCCCCAGACCCCAAAACCACCGTCAGTTCAAAAGTTAATATATAATTTATGTATATATATATATATATCAGTTTCTTGTGGACACGATAACTGCCGTAATTTTTCACCAATCACTTTGAATTTTTTACCGAATATGAATACCTGTAAAATCTCGGTCGAGTTCGTTGCTGGGCTAAATCGATGGAAGGGGGTGAAAATGGGGGGCTTTTTATCGAAAAAGTGAAATATTGCTATAACTCTCTTAATATGTGAAATATCGAATCCGTTCAACGTTCATACTATGTGTCGGATAAAGCCCAAAAATTTATGTTTGAAGAGTTTTTTTATAGCACCAACCATTGACCAAAGGGGTGGGAAAAAGTGGGTTTTTCGGGAAACATTAATCATATCTCTCTTAATAGGCACAATATCAAAACCGTACAAAATGGACAATATTCCCCTAATAATTACCTAAAATTTTGTCTGAAAGAATTTTTGATATGACCCACCATTATGCCAAGGGATGAGAAAAATGATTTCGGAATTATAAGAAAATGCCAAGAGCTTTTCAGTGGTTGCCATGGCAACACTACCAAATTGATGAGGGATGAACCATCAGACGTTGCCAAGATAACGCACTTGCACGAGATCAGATTCAGTATTTCCATCTGACTAAGTGGGAAGCGGCTTCGGTGACGTAACTGGTAGCATGCAGAATGTCTATGCCCAAGGTCGCGGTTTCAAAGCCGGCCGAAGTCGTCCGATTTTCTAAGAGCGCTAAAATCCCTCAGTATCCTTTCCTTTGGAGGGGAAGTTCCAACGTTCGTTGCGAGTTGCTGGTTGGGGTGGCATCTAGTAGCGAAGTTCACAGCTAGGTGTCGTTGACGGTAGCAACATTAGGAACTACTGCTTGAAATTGACCGTCTGCAGTCCTCACCTGAATTACAGACTGATACAGCCATCCCTAAGTACACTGGGTTACATGAACGCGTTGTCGCAGCCCCTAAACTGAGGAACCAACCAAAATCTCTGCGGGAGATATAATTTTGCGTGAAGAAGTAACAGACCGTTACATAGTTACACATCAGTGTCGAAACCTTGCATAAGGACAGTGTGACCACAAGTATAAAAATGGACCCCAAATGACAAGAAGGTTACCGTTCCCATAAGACAATAAAATGTTTAAAATAAGCATAAAATGACGAAAAACAAAGTTAATTAAGCTCCAATTATAAAATACCTTCTCACAATAAATGAGGTCTGATCTTTCTACGAAAACCTGCATATTCTGCCTATTTTCGCCTATCCCCAAGGTTGACCGGTGAAATCTACCTCCGCCTTCCGGCGTGCCGAGAGGACTTTTTTTTCTGGATTAGGGAAACGCCCATTACAATTGGGTACAATCGTGTTGACCGACTGAAAAACATTAAATTCCTTTAATAAGGCAACACCAAATATTGGCCTCTAACACGAAGATATTATTATTATTATTATTATTATTATTATTATTATTATTATTATTATTATTATTATTCTTTCGTCGTTATGCCCATTGAAAGAGCGCGTTTGAACTTGTTAGTTGGCCTGAACATGCTGACGTCACGAGACACGCCATCGAATTTGATAAGGCCGAAACTGTTGCTAAAATTCCCGGATATTAAAACAGGTTAATTAGAGAGGTTGGTTGGGTTGTTCTTAAGTTTAGGGGCTGCGACAAATTAGAGAGGCAATAGAGGTCGTGAAGCATCCCAATAATTGCAATCGCGATGATTTCAAACTTAGCAACATTTGGAAAGTTCTACTAGCGCACGACTGCCAGGGGCGGGGACCAATCAGCGAGCAGCGTGACAATGCAGGGCAAGCAAGCACATCTGACTGGCATTAACCGTCAGTTTGAGTACGGACACCAACTCGAACCTACCCATGATTAAGGCAGCTGCAATGTCAGCCGAAACGTCGGGAAACAATAACCGATATGCGACGCGGCTCAATCCTGTAAGCCAAGATGATAAATTGGCCTGGTGGTTTTCGCCTTCTTATCCTCCCAAAATCTTTTCATGAATGCACTGTGTTGCATCTTGCGCTCTGTCGACCACTTCCTACCAGTTTTCTTTATGGGTTTCTCCCTAAATTTATGGTTGGCTACCTTGGTCCTAAAAGCCCCCCGATTGTCTATGATGTCGTGGGTGATATTCATTTCTTGGAGGTCGGCCTTAGTTTCCTCTAGCCATCTTATCTTGACCTTCTTTGAGTTGATTACTTTGAATTAGTACATTATGCTGTTGTTGTTTGAGTCTTCAGTCTTTTGACTGGTTTGATGCGGCCCTCCATGCCTCCCTGTCCTGAGCTAATCGTTTCATCTCTACATAGCTACCACACCCTACATCCGAGGCAATCTGTTTAACATATTCTAACCTTGGTCTACCCCTACAGTTCTTGTCCTCGACCCTTCCTTCCATAACTAAGCTTGCTATTCCTGGGTGTCTTAGTATGTGTCCTACCAATCTATCTCTTCTCTTCATTAGCAGTCGCCAGAAACATCTCCCCTCTCCCACTCGCCTTAATACCTCTTCGTTTGTAACCCTATCTACCCATCTGATCATCATTCTCCTGTAACACCACATTTCAAATGCTTCAATTCTCCTCTTTTCTGCTGCACCAATAGTCCAAGTTTCACTTCCATAGAGCGCCACGCTCCAGACAAAGGCTTTCAAAAATGACTTCCTAATACCTAAATCTATATTCGATGTCAACAGATTCCTTTTTTGTAGGAAGGCTTTCCTTGCCTGAGCCAACCTACTTTTTATATCCTCTTTGCTTCGTCCATCACTGGTTATTCTGCTTCCTAAGTAACAGAAGTCTCCAACTTCCTTCAGCTTTTCACCTGCCAATTTGATCTCCATAGAAGTTTCTGATTTATTTCGGCTGCATTCCAGTATTTTTGTTTTACATTTGTTAATTTTCATCATGTATTCATTCTGTAAGACGGAGTCCATACCATTCAAAAACTGATTCAAATCCTCAGGCGTGTCGGCCAAGATGTCGATGTCATCAGCAAATCTCAGAGTTGAAATTATTTCTCCTTGAATCTTCACTCCCACTTTAAATTTTTCTCTAATTTCCTTCATTGCTTGTTCAATGTAAAGATTGAAAAGTATGGGTGATAAGTTGCAGCCTTGCCTTACACCTTTCTGAATACCAGCTTCTCTCTCATGTCCTTCAGCTCGAATGACTGCTGTCTGGTTTCTGTATAGATTGTATATCACCCTCCTATCCCTGTACTTTATTCCAATAGATTTCAAAATGTCAAACAATTTAGTCCAATCAACGTTATCAAAAGCCTTTTCTAAGTCTACAAATGCCATGAACGTTCTCTTACCTTTCCTTATTCTACCTTCCAAAATCAGCCTAAGACTTAGTACAGCTTCCCTTGTTCCTACATTTCTCCTGAAACCAAACTGGTCTTCACCCAACTCCGTTTCTATCTTGCTTTCCATTCTCTTGTAAATTATTCTAGACAGGATCTTTGAAGCATGAGTAATCAAGCTGATTGTACGGTAATCTTCACATCTGTCAGCTCCCACTTTCTTTGGTATAGGGATGATAACATTCTTCTTGAAATCAGGGGGTACCTCACATGTCTCATAAATCCTACACACCAAGTGAAATAACCTGATCAGACCTTCATCTCCTATGCAGCGTAGCAACTCAATCGGTATATCATCTATGCCTGGTGCTTTGTTCCTGCTTAAGTCCTCCAATGCTCTGCCAAATTCTGATCTCAATATTAAATCTCCTTTTGCATCCTCATCAATTTCCTCCTCCCTTTCCATTACATGATTCTCAATCTCCTTTCCCTTATACAAGAACTCTATGTAAGCTTTCCATCTCTCAACCTTTTCTTCCCTATCTGTTAGAGGCTTTCCTTTTGTGTCCTTAATATTACAGCACTTAGTCTTCTTTTCTCCAAAAGTATTCTTAATCCTTCGATAAGCTGTGTCTACTTTTCCTAATTTCAGACAATTTTCTATACCTGTACATTTCTCTTTCAACCATTCTTCTTTCGCTTCCTTGAACTTCTTGTTAACCTCATTTCTCAGACGTCTGTATTCTGCTTTCCCCTTTTCATCTCTTAGATTCTTGTGTTTCCGCCTTTCATCCATCAATTCTAGTATATCCTGAGTGATCCACGGTTTTCTACCTATTCTTTCTTTCCTACCAATGTTTTCTTCTGCGGATTTTGTTATTTCATTCTTCAAAAGTGCCCATTCGTCTGCAATTGAAGTCCGTTTAGGATTTTTCTTTAGTCCTTCCGTTATACTCTTCTTGAATCATTCGTTTACATCCTGCTCTTTCAGTCTGTCTATTGCCCACCTTTTTGGCTTTTGACTTTTCTTCAGTTTCTTCAACTTTAATCTGCATTTCATTACAACCAGATTGTGGTCAGAGTTTATGTCAGCACCAGGATATGTTTTACAATCCAAAATCTGGTTTCGAAACCTCTGCTTGACCATAATGAAGTCGATTTGGTAACGCCCTGTATCTCCTGGTCTCATCCAAGTGTATATTCTTCTATTGTGGTTATTGAATAAGGTGTTAGCTATGACCAACTCATGTTCGGTGCAGAATTCCATCAGCCTGCTTCCTCGATCATTCCTTTCACCTAATCCGAAATCTCCTACTATCTTCCCTTCTCTCCCATTTCCTACCACAGCATTCCAATCTCCCATTACTATAACATTTTCATCACCTTTGATATACCTCAGAATGTCATCTATTTCTTCGTAGACCTTTTCAACATCCTCATCATCAGCTTGACTGGTAGGCATATAGACTTGTACCACTGTGGTGCACGTAGGTTTAGTATTGATTTTTGCTACAATAATCCGTTCACTGTATTGCTCATAATATTCCACCCGCTGTCCAAGTTTCCTACTCAATATGAGACCAACTCCTGCTTGGCCATTGTTTGATTTAGTGCTAATGACCCTATAGTCTCCTGACCAAACGTCCTGTTCTTCCTGCCAGCGCATTTCACTAATCCCAACCAAATCCAACCTCAACCTATCCATTTCCCGTTCTAAGTTTTCTAACTTTCCACTTCCTAGCAGACTTCTAACATTCCACGCTCCGATCCGTAGAATGTCAGATTTCCTCTTTGTCACTTCTGTGATGTTAACCCCCTCTCGAGTAGTCCCCACCCGGAGATCCGAACGGGGGACTAGTTTACCTCCGGATCGAAATTTTACAAGGGAGGAGGCCATCATCACATGTAATTATGCATAGAGAGGGGCATATCCTCGGGAATAGCATTACGGCTGTAGTTTCCCGTTGCTTTCAGCCGTGCAGCAGAACGCAGTGTAGCCATTAGTTGGCTAATATTATCAATATCTTAACCGTCTATTAGACTAGTAAAGAATTGATTTATTCTGAAAGGCTGCTACTCCCTTTCAGAATAAGTAAAGAGCAATTCTACTACTGTAATGGTTATTAGTTAGTGCCCCATGTTGGTAGCGACAAATGTAATGGTCTTGCTAGCCCACACTGTTGGGTGAGAAATGTAACTGTTTACCTTTGCCTAAGCTATGTTGTTTTAATGGGCGCCAAGACCTCAATGCAATGTTGAAATCTAAATTTGTATTTAACAACGTCTAGCTCTGGCAGAACACATTCAAGACTCTATTCACTCAGATCGTGGTATGATTTGATCATTAACCCAACAAACAATTGTATCAGGAGAAGGAATTGGTCTATATCTAATGCTACCTACTGAAAGCAAAGATTGCATTGTAAAAGAAATGAATTTATTATATAAATCAATTATAGCAAAATTAATAATAATAATAATAACTACAAAATTTAAATTGGAGCGTTGTGATTTGAATATTACCGATAGAAAATTACGTGAAAACGGAGTCTGATAAATTGATTTTACTCTTATTTCCAAGCTATGAAGTTACTGAATTATGAAATATAAAACAAAGAAAAATGAGAGATTGCGTATTTCTGCGTCATTAGCGCTTACCCCTGGAAATTGCCAATGCATTTCCCTCGTTCTTGATGATGCTGTGTGCTTCCCACAGTCTCCTGGACGTCGTCATCTCCGTCGAAATATGTTGATATTCTGGTAGATTAGATAACTCTATGGTCCGTACATCGGACCCAAACTCTCGTAAAACCGCACTGGTTACGTTTTACAAAAGTTCGTCGCTAACTCCACTGAACATCGGAGCGTCACGCACTTGCGACCGTACACTGCAAGTTCTACACAGATTGTCACTAACTCCCGTGAACATCGGAGCGACACGCACTTGCACCCATACTCCTCAAGTATTTCACAGATAGTCCACGTTTCACGGCGCGTCGAACGATATATTCACCTGTCGGTTCCCCCACTCCAGTCTCAACTAGCTTACGTCGTCTCCCCTGATTGGCTGAACCACCACGCGATCTTCTCCTCCTCCGGGTCATTACACTCGGCGACAGGGTTCCGTTTCAACAATTCGCCTCTTCTTGACGATGCGACCCAAGATTGCGACATGCTCCTCGACAGGAATCAGCTTGTATTTGAAATCCCAGTGAGTCATGTCTCTCAAATACCCTAACTGACAAAACTCCGTAAAATTCCGTAATCAGATAATTTTCTATGATATCGTCGTTCGTAATAATTTACTTGATAGCGTTTTCTAAGACATAGAAAACCTATCTGAATGCTAATAATTTTTATAAAATGCTCCGAAAATACCTTAATAATAATTACAATAAATTAATAATAATAATAAATTACCATGAAAAATTGTCTTGGCAGAACAATTTGCCGCGTAAATAAATATAGAATGGCTTCCTACTGACTTATGCCAGTTGCATAAAACCCCTCGAAAAACACGTTACACTACAAAATACTAACCTTCTACTAACAAATACCAAAATTCTACTAACGAAAAAAAATACTAAAGTTTCACCAACAACAAATACTACCACTAAAACAGTCTGTCACCAGGCCCACTCACATGCACCCTCACACACCACAGTCTAATAGAACAATGACATATATCTAATAAACAAATTAACTTCATACTTACAACTAAAACTAACTACATACTTACTGTACTGTAATTGACAATATTTACAAAATTTAAAATGATAATCTGGTAGCAAAAATATCTACCCCGTCCGGGATTCGAACCCGAGATCTCTAGGTAGGTCACTTAGGATAGCTTAAACCGCCCTCGGTTCGATAATCGGAATTGGTGGGTTCCAAGTTATGGGTTATAATGCTTTAATAATTCTCACGACCACCATCTCGAAATGGTACGGCTGATGACCTTGTAGTTTGGGCGCAACACACGTCCCGTATGAAGGCATGTTGTTAGCAAATTTGGAAGAGATCGGATGATTAGTTTCACCAACAACAAATACTACCACTAAAACAGTAGACATAGTTATTCTGAAAGGCTGCTACTCCCTTTCAGAATAAGTAAAGAGCAATTCTACTACAAAATACTAACCTTACAAAACCTTACTAATTTAGATTCAAAATACACACAAAATGTAATTGAGAATCAAAATACTTACAGAATGCCCATCCTACAAAATGCAATTCAGATTGAAAATACTTGCAAAATGCGGTTTTGGCTGAAAAATGCAATTGAAATTCAAAAAACTCACTAAAATGCGCTGCACCTGCATTGAAAGACTTACTAAAAAGCAATTTAGATTGTCAATCTTTAAAAAACGCAATTGAGATTGAAAACAATCGCGAATTACAATTTAGATCGAAAATACTTACAAAATGCAATTGAAATTCAAAATACTCACTAAAATGTCCTCCTCCTACATTGAAAGACTTACTAAAAAGCAATTTAGATTGGCAATCTTTAAATAATGCAATTGAGGTTGAAAACAATCGCGAATTGCAATTTAGATCGAAAAAACTTACAAAATGCAATGTAGATTAAAAATTCCTACAAAATGTAGTGTAGAGTCAAACTATTCACGAAATGTAATTTATATACACGGGGAGCTAATTCACAAAAACAGTGCGGGAATCTTAAAGGGAAAATATTATATAATGAAAAGAAAAAGAAGACTGATCCCTAGAAGAATGAGGGAGGTGGAAAGATGAGAGAAAGGCCAATGAAGGTGGGGAAGTGAGAGACTCCCTAGGCCTCGGATACCCTAATACCGTCGGGGTCAAAAGAAAACAAGAGTTGACAAAGAGAGATCGGCAGGGAAGAAGACGGAGAGGAGCCCGGCACAAGTAAGTGGAAGCAATGCCGGACATTATGCAACGAGCCTATAATGGCTATAATTAAGACACGAGTATTTTTATAAAACGAGCGTACGCGAGTTTTATAATTTCCATACGAGTGTCTTAATTACCATTATAGGCGAGTTGCATACGACTGTTTATGTTCGACGATAATTATAACTTTATTATATGTTTTAACATAAATATTCATAAATATCTGTTGAGAGTCAGCCACAAGAATTTTGTTATCGGAGAGCGAGCGCGAGACATCTCTCTGTCTTTCAAGATCTCTGAACGACCGACGCATGCGCTCTGTGTGCTTGCAATGCCATATTATGCAGGCCATATGTTTACATCTGCCGTCCCTCAGTAATATTGTCACCGGTGTCATTTGAAGACAATGCGCTGTGTAGAAATTAGTGTTGGTGATTTTAAGGTACAGTGCTATTTCTTGTCTCATATTCGCCAGTTTATTTACGCGAACATATGGACGGTGCGTATTCCATGTCGGTAATTTATTATAGTTCGATGTTGTGTTTATGTCCGACATGTTGGATTTTGAGCGCATGCGCGAAGTTATCGTTACCTAATTGGTCAATGAACGAGCTCTGATTGGCTGGATAAACTGTATCGTAATGAAAAACAGTGTTATAATGACCATCATTATGATACAGTTATCTGACACATAACAGTGAGGGTCGAACATAAAATCTTTTAGTTAGTCTGTCGATGTTCATTCTGTTAGATATGGCCATAGAAATTCAGGCGTTGCTTCCGTACGGCATCAGTGAACCTGTCAGTGAAGGAGTAGAGGTCAGCTGTTCTCCTCTATTCCATTTTCTCTCGTGGGACCATTATTATTATTATTATTATTATTATTATTATTATTATTATTATTGTTATTATTATTAATATCGATGAATCTGTGGTTTTGGTTGATTGGTTGGTTGGTTGGTTCCTTAGTCTAGGGGCTGCGACAACGCGGTCATGTAGCCCCGTGTACTTTGGGTGTGTGTGGAATCTGTCTGATCAACGGTGTTAATTGTGATGACTGTATTAGTGTGTGTTATCTGTTTTAATTCAAGTAAGGACTGCTGACGATAATTTCAAGTAGTTCCTACTTTCGCCACCAAATGCTAACGTCCACGGCACCTAGCTTGGGGACTTGGCAGTCAGCACCCAGCGGCGAACGTCGGAACTTATTTATTTATTTAGCGTATGATGAATACAATATTATATACAATATATACAGTACAACTACCATCTCAAGTTCATAACTAGAGTTCCATGTTTAAAGTTGAGAGCCAGAGAAGGGCTTCGCTTGAGACACAGTGTAAGTCTTCTATAGAGCCTCTGTATGCACGTAAAGGACACTCGAATGTAATGTAGTCCACTGTCTGTTCCTCTTCTCCGCAGTCACATTGAGGTGATGCCTTCCATCCCCATTTGAAGAGAGTGGCTCCACATCTACCTTGGCCGGTCCTAATACGGTTTAGCGTCCTCCACTGTCGTCTGGGAAGGGAAAATCTATCAGGACACTTGCAGGGGTTCCTAATGATGTGATGATATGGTAACGAGGATTGCAGATGCCATTGTTCTCTCCAGGCGTCCGATACATTAAAGGAGGTGACTTGTAGATTCATTGCAGTACACCAAGAAGGGTGTCTGGATTTCAGTCGTTTGGTTGGAGAAGCTGCTATATCAGAATGAATAGGGAGGTGAGGATTGTTTTCTATTTTCTCCCATAAGTTAAGCAGTGACTGTGATCTTCTTAGGGATGGAGGTGGTATGTGGTTTAGGGTGTGAAGCCAGTGTGTTTTAGTAGGTCGGATGCACCCTGTAATGATACGCATTGCCTGGTTCAGCTGGGTGTCTACTAGTCCAATGTGAGCACTGTTAAGCCAAGTTGAGCAACCATATTCAGCGACGGAATAAGAAAGTGCAAGAGCAGTGGATCTCAGGAGTTGAGCATTAGCACCTCAGGATGTACGTTGGAAGTAATAGAGCGTTATCAATTCTAACCTACAGATTTGGTCTTCACACAAGTGTAGTTAGTGGAAGGTTCATTTTCATGCCATAAATCTATGACATGGGACCGCCGGCTTTACTTTCCCTCCGAAGGAAGACATACTGAAGGATTTTAAACGCTCGTAAAAATCCGACGACTTCGGCCGGGTTTGAACCCGACACCTTGGGCATAGAAGCTCAGACTGTTACCAACTACGCTACCGAGGCTGCCTCTGTGGTTTTGTTTGAGAATGTGGAGTTTGAACATTCGGATTTTTTTGAAATGATATTTCTAGGCCATCGCTACTTAATTGATTGGTTGACTGAAAAATAATTTAATGTGCACTTAGATCACCTCGTGGTGTAGCGATTCCTAGCTCAACCACACCGAAAGTGGTTTCCCCAGGCACATGCTGGGATGGTTCCCAACTCCTGGCCACGGCCTCCTCTTTCTCAATCCTCACCTGAATTACAAATACACACCATGTTGTTGTTGTTGTTGTTGTTGTTTTTGTTTGAGTCTTCAGTCTTTTGACTGGTTTGTTACAGCTCTCCATGCCTCCCTGTCCTGAGCTAATCACTTCATCTCTACATAGCTACCACACCCTACGTCCGAGGCAATCCGTTTAACATATTCTAACCTTGGTCAATCCCTACAGTTCTTGTCTTCGACCCTTCCTTCCATAACTAAGCTTGCTACTCCTGGGTGTCTTAGTATGTGTCCTACCAACCTATCTCTTCTCTTGCTTGCCACGGTGGGTGAGAAGTCAACGTGTCGGTCTACTAACCCAAAGCTTGCAGGTTCGCTCCTGGCCATGGTAAGTGATTTTTTATAAGGCGGCAAAAATTACGACGGCGGCTTCGGTGGCGTAGTCGGTAGCATGCTGAGCTTCTATGCCCAAGGTCGCGGGTTCAAACCAGGCCGAAGCCGTCGGATTTTTGAAGAGCGTTAAAAATCCCTCAGTATGCCTTCCTTCGGAGGGAAAGTAAAGACGGCGGTCCCATGTCATAGATTTACGGCATGTTAAAAAACCTTCCACTAATTACACCTTGTGAAGCTAAATTGTATAGCTTAGGAATGTAAACAACGCTGTTAGGTTTCTACGTTCGCTGCCAAGAGCCGACTGCAGTGGCGTCTGGTAGCTAAGTTCTGAACTAGGCCTAGTAGTCGTTGACGGTGGCGTTTGGCGGCAAAAGTAGGAACTATTTGAAAAATTCAAGGTTGCAGTCCTTACTTGAATTAAAAAACAGATACACTCACTAATACAGCCATCACAATTAACACCGGTTATCAGACAGATTCTACATACACCCAAAGTACACGGGGCTACATGACCGCGTTGTCGCAGCCCCTAAACTGAGGAACCAACCAAAAATAACGACACCATGTCATACGATGTTGACATGCCACAGAACCCATTTGAATTCAGTACCGGTAGTCCGTGTTCATAATGGCAAAATTAATCTCGGGAGTTTCCGCCAACACAAGTTCCTCTTTTCTCTACTAGAAAGCGCTATAGTGTTCAGGGAGCTTAGATATCTAACCTCCTTGACTTTCTTAGTGCTGCAAGGTACAACGAAATTCGGCATGCAAGCTACCCTTTGGGTGCCCTATAACAGAGCTTGCACCCGGCACCCCAGGCCATACGATGTTATTATTATTATCTCTTCTCTTCATTAGCAGTCGCCAGAAACATCTCTCCTCTCCCACTCGCCTTAATACCTCTTCGTTTCTTACACTATCTACTCATATGATCTTCATCATCATCATCATCATCATCTTCATTATCTTCATTTCCCCTTTTCCAGTTGACACTGGGTGGGGGCAAATATGGTTCCTCTCCACTTTGTTCTGTCGTTCCACAATTCCTCTTCCGACACGGTGTTCCAATCCAGGTTTCGTTTTCTAATACTATTCTCCACCGAATCCATCCAACGGATTCTTGGTCTTCCTCGTCCTCCCTTCCCTGTCATCCGTCGTTCCAGTGCTCGTCTTGGTAGCCTTACGTCTTCATTCATCCGTTTGACATATCCAAACGATCTCAAACTGTTTTGCTCCAGTTTGTCATTTAGTCTCTGTACTCCCGGTTCTTTCCGCTTTCTCCTGTAACACCACATTTCAAATACTTCAATTATCCTCTTTTCTGCTGCACCAATAGTCGAAGTTTCACTTCCATAGAGCACCACGCTCCAAACAATGGCTTTCAAAAATGACTTCCTAATACCTAAATCTATATTCGATGTCAACAGATTCCATTCTGTAGAAATGCATTCCTTGCCTGAGCCAACCTACTTTTTATATCCTCTTTGCTTCGTCCACCACTGGTCATTTTGCTTTCTAAGTAACAGAGGTCCCCTACTTCCTTTAGTTTTTCACCTGCCAATTTGATGTCCAAAGAGGATTCTGATTTCATTCGGCTGCAATCCAATATATTTGTTTTACATTTATTAATTTTCATCATGAATTCTTTCCCTAAGACGGAGTCCATACCATTCAAAAACTCATTCAAATCCTCAGGCGTGTCGGCCAAGATGACGATGTCATCAGCAAATCTCAGAGTTGGAATTATTTCACCTTGAATCTTCACTGTCACTTAAATTTTTTCTCCAATTTCCTTCATTGCTTGGTCAATGTAAAGATTGAAAAGTATGGGTGATAAGTTGCAGCCTTGCCTTACACCTTTCTGGATACCAGCTTCTCTCTCACGTCTATCAGCTCGAATGACTGCTGTCTGGTTTCTGTATAGACACCACAATAACACAAATTCTACACAAGCCCAGAGTACATGGGACAAAATGACCACGATGTCCAACACACTGAAATGAAAAACTAAGAGAATGTGCCACTGTGCTGGACGACTATGTGTTATTTGCAGTTCTTTTGAGACATACATCTAGAACAGTGGTTCTGAACCCGTGGAAGTCTGCGGACCACTCAGCCTCCCCTCCCCCGATACACCTTATCACTTGTAACCCTTCCTCAGCGCCTTCGCCATAAGAATATTCAAAGATGATTAAGCAAAACAGTTTTTAGAACACATTGTTTATTATTACTATTAATTAGTGTAGAACTAAATTACAAATTATTAAAGGAACATAATTACTTTTTTATAATACTGTATATAGCCTACATAATATGAACAGTCTCAATTACAAATTTATGTTCGGGTTCAAACCCGGCCGAAGCCGCCGGATTTTTAAGAGCGTTAAAAATCCCTCAGTATGCCTTCCTTCGAGGGGAAGTAAAGCTGGCGGTCCCATGTCATAGATTTATGGCATGTTAAAGAACCTTCCACTAATTACACCTGTGTGAAGCTAAATTGTATAGGTTAGGAATGTAAACAACGCTCTTAGGTTTGTACGTTCGTTGCCAAGAGCCGACTGCGGTGGCGTCTAGTAGCTAAGTTCTCAATTAGGCTTAGTAGTTGTTGACGGTAGCGTTTGACGGCAAAAGTAGGAACTATTTGAAAAATTCAAAGTTGCAGTCCTTACTTGAACTAAAAAACAGATAACACACACTAATACAGCCATCACAATTAACACCAGTTATCAGACAGATTCTACACACACCCAGAGTACACGGGGCTACATGACCGCGTTGTCGCAGCCCCTAAACTGAGGAACCAACCAACCAACCAACCAACAATTTTATGTTCAAGCAACAATTTTGTTTGAAAAAGACATTGCAAAATAATAATAACCATATTAATTTTAATTTTTCCCCGTGACTCTCTAGTTGTTGAATGTTGTTGAAAGTTTATTTACGACGATTAAACATAAGTTATGAAAGTTATTTTGTATCATATTCTGATAACACTAATTTTACAGATATTTCAACTCAAAAATTGTTAGTCATAGCCGTGGATACATTCGGACGATTCTTGTTCAACGCACATCGTTTTCGAAATCTCCATTTATTGACCACTTTCTTAATGCGTGCTGGTGGACCATTTTCTCCCGCGGACCACCTGTTAAGAACCATTGATCTAGAATCATCACGCAATAAAGGAGTGAGAGTTGTTTAGTCTATGAGTCGCGTGCTACCTCGTGGGCAGTACAGTGATGCTGATCGTGCCAACAGATGCAAGGAACGGCAGTGCACCAAGGTTATTGTTCAGGACGAGGTCTAATCCGTCACAAGTTCTATTTTCTATGAGTCTGCACTCAATTGTGGTCGAGGGGTTGAAGTGACGAGGTCAACTACTCTCATCCGGACCGCGTGCGACTCAACCAGCTAACAGGGGATGCTTTCGGACCTCCCGACCAAAATCGCCACGAAACTATTTGGGCTGAACAGCCATGAAGCCAAAATAATTGGTGTGAAGTGTGGCATTTCGCAATCATACAAGTAGGAGTCCACGCCACACGACCTGCTTTGGATGAGACGGTGACGCAACATAGCGGCGAGCAAGAGGGGTGATAATCACAAACAACTTCGTTGGCCTTGGGCCCGATTGTGTGGAGATGTACGAAAAATACAAAATGTTCTTCTAGGCAATGCTGACACCATCACGTGGTTATGGAAGCCGGACATCATCGGAAATGGAAAATATCACACAGCCGTAAATACGAGGCATGTCCAGAAAGTAAGTTCCGTTTGGTAATAAAATTAAATTGTGTACAGATACAGAAAAATTATTTATCCACAACATTCTACACCTCTTAAACTACTTTTCCACCTAACTGCCGAACTTTTGCAGGCATTTGTCATAGCGTGGCACAAGTTTTTGGATACCTTCTTCATAGAAGTTTGCCGCCTGTGTCTTCAACCAGTTGGAAACATCTTCTTTCAGCTCGTCGTCATTGTTGAAGTGTTGACCGCCAAGGAAAGACTTGAGATGTGTGAAAAGATGAAAGTCGCTAGGAGCGAGGTTAGGGCTGTATGGAGGGTGGTCAAACACGTCCCAGCCAAATCCCTGTAGGAGGTTTTTCGTCACATTTGCAGTGTGTGGTCGTGCGTTGTCGTGAAGAAAAACAACACCTTTTGACAGCAACCCTCGGTGCTTATTCTGTATTGCGCGGCGCAATTTCCTAAGTATCTCGCAGTAAGCATCTGCGTTGATTGTTTGACCACGCGGTAAGAAATCAATGAGTAAGATGCCTTTCCAGTCCCAGAACACTGTGCACATCATTTTCCGAGGTGTCAAGATTTGTTTCGGCTTAACCTTTGCTGGGGATGAAGTGTGCCTCCATTCCATTGATTGCCGCTTACTTTCAGGGGTGTCGTAAGAAACCCAAGTTTCATCTCCTGTGACTATCTGTGTCAGAAATTCTTCGCCGCCTTCATTGTAACGGGTCAAAAACTGAAGTGCACTACCCTTCCGTTTTGTTTTGTGTTGCTCCGTAAGAATCTTTGGTATCCAATGTCGGCAAAGTTTACGAAAGTTCAATTTTTCGGTAACAATTTCATGAATTAGTGATCGTGAGATTTGGGGAAATTCCATAGCGAGAGCACTAATTGTAAACCTGCGGTTTTCCCGGATCTTGTCATCAATCGCGTGAACCAGTTCTTCTGTAACCAAAGATGGACGCCCACTTCGTTCTTCATCGTGCACTTCACTACGTCCTTCATTGAACTGTCGGACTCATCTTCTCACCATTGAATCACTCATCGCATTTTGTCCATACACTTCGCAAATTTGTCGATAAATTTCAATTGGTTTCACTTTCCTAGCATTCAGAAAACGAATCACAGATCTGATTTCACAAGCGGCGGGATTTTCAATCAACACCGACATTGTACGAGTAAGCATGCACAACAACGCGTACGTGGCTGACAGCGCTCTCCAAATGGCGCACGTTTCTTCTCCTTGATACAGAGCGTCTACCGCGCATATGCGGAACTGCGCTGCAGCGGAACGTACAACTAGTTGAAGACACAGGCGGCACACGTCTATGAAGAAGATTTACAAAAACTCGTGCCACGCTACGACAAATGCCTGCAACATTTCGGCAGTTATGTGGAAAAGTAGTTTAAGGGTTGTAGAATTTTGTGCAATAAATAATTTTTCTGTATCGGTACACAATTTAATGGTATTACAAAACGAAACTTACTTTCTGGACTTACTTGGTACATTAATCCACACGTAGGCTATTTTGAGAATTCATAGGCAATGCTTAAACCATCAAATAGTTATGAAATATCTGTAAGCTAATAGTTCTTTTCGCACTCGACCGCCTCGAACAGGCTAGCCTACCCTGTATATTTTTTTACCCTAAAGCAAAGACCCCGCGCTGGCTTATTCCGTCACTGTATATAGCTTTTTTCCGTTTCGAGATGCCGAGATGCTGAAACAGAAGAAGAAGAAAGGTCTGTTTAACCTATCACGTATGATAACCGTTATTAATAAATTGTATGTCAAAATGTGAGGCTCATTCTAATACGTGTATGCTTTTCCATTGAATACGGCTGTACAGGGTGGCGCCTATTCGATGTATTTGAGCAGGTATCTCGGAAACGAATCAAGCTAGAGCAAATAGGTTTTCGCAATTCAGTGCCACTTTTTTTCTGAAACAAACGATGGTGCAATGGAAATCATCGCGGTGCTCCTGGTTTCCGAACTACAAGGTGAATTTGAAAAGTTGCATTTTGGGACCGCCTTTGTATTTCGAGCATTTTTAAACTTATTGAAAAGGTGAAAAAGGGTTATTATAGAGCATTTTCTGTAGAATTCAATTAGACCAACCTTTGAATTTTTACAAATTTTTATATACATTTGGGCCCCAAATTTTTTTCAAAAAATAAAAAATAAAATAAAATTTAATAATATCTAAACAGTGCGAGATATCAAACAATCATGAGGGGTAGAAAAGTTGCTAATTACTTAGATCTTACACCTGTAGATTTAACATTTTCGATGGAAACAGACCGTTTCCTAGATATGATGATTCGAAAAATAATGAAATTCAGGACCCACAAATAGAAAACGGTGAGAGATATCAAAAAATCATAAGGGGTAAAAAAGTTGCTAATCACTGAGATCTTACACCAGTACATTTAACTATTTTCGTTAGGACCGACCGTTTCGGGACGTAACGATTCGAAACAAAAGGATGAAATTCAGGGCCCCAAAATAAGAAAACGGTGAGAGATATCAAAAAACCATAATGGGTGAAAAGTTGACTATCACTGAGATCTTACAACTGTAGATTTAACTTTTTCGATAGAACCGACCGTTTCCGAGATATAACGATTCAAAAAAAGGATGAAATGCAGGGCCCCAAAAAAAGAAAATGGTGAGAGATATCAAAAAATCAAAAGAGGTACAAAAGTTGCTAATCACTGAGATATTACACCTGTCGATTTATCTTTTTTCGATAGGACAGACCGTTTCCGAGTTATAACGATTTGAAAAGAGAGGTTGAAATTCAGGGCTCCAAAAATTGAAAACGGTGAGAGATCTCAAAAATCATCAGGGGTAAAAAGTTGCTTATCACTGAGATCTTACACCTGTAGATTTAACATTTTTCGATAGGACAACGTTTTCCGAGATATAACGATTCCAAGAAAAGGATACAATTCAGGGCCCCCAAAAAAGAATACAGTGAGAGATATCGAAAAATCATGACGGTAAAAAAGTTGTTCATCACTGAGATCTTACAACTGTAACGGTAAATATTTTCCATAGGACCCACCGTTTCTGAGATATAACGATTCGAAGAAAAAGGATGAAATTCAGGGCCCCAGAAAAGAAAACGGTGGGAAATATCAAAAAATCATAAGGGGTATAAAATTTGCTACTCCCTCATATCTTAAACCTGTAAGTTTAACTTGTTTCGATACGACTTACCGTTTCCGAGATATATCGATTCAAAAAGAAAAGAGGATGAAATTCAGGGCCCCCCAAAAAATGGTCCGGCCCTGCACCGGTTTTAAAGCCCAACAATAGAGTTCCCCACAGGCCATAAATCGTTCACCGTACCGAATGTGAGCTCGATATCTTGAAAATTGCGACCTGTACTTTGCTAAACGCAAAAACGTCACGCACATACATTCATACATACATACATACATACATACATACATACATACATACATACAGACAGACAGACAGACTTTTTTGGATTTTTTTTCATCTCGATTCGATTGGTATAGGTTTGAACCCAGGGTGAAGCTTAGTTCCCGAGATCTCGAAAAAAAAAAAAAACTATCACGGCTATATGAAAGCCTTTATGGATCTAGATCCGGCTTTCATAACTAGCATTCACTTATATTGTCACCGAAGTCGTTTGCAAGCAATGCGCTGTGTAGAAATTGGAGTTGGAGATATTAAGGTTTAGTGCTATTTCTTGTCTCATATTCGCCAGTTTATTTACACGAACATAATGGGGCGGTGCATTTTCCATGTCGGTAATTTATATAGAAGGATGCTGTGTTGCTAACTTCTGGACGTAGATTCATACATTTCCTGCATCTGTCATAGTATTTTCTTGTTACCGTAAAGGTTCGTGCTGATTTTGTCTTTGGGATTGTAACTACAATGGTTGATCCGATATCCAATTTGAACTTCCAAACCATGTATTTCATGTCCGACATGTTGGATTTTGAGCGCATGCGCGAAGCTATCCTTACCCAATTGGTCAAGGGATGAGCTCTGATTGGCTGGAGAAACTGTTTCACAATGAAGAATAGTACTATTCATTATGATACAGTTTTCTGACTTATAATATTTACATTTCGACATCGTCGAACATAAACATTTATATAGGCCTTATTTACACACAATAAATGCGGTACATACCATGTACATATATTTCATTAAAATGCAAACAAAATTAGATCAGTTAGTACGACCAAATAGCTTAATATGATAATAGTGGAAACTCTCGCAACTTAACACGCGTAGCAGCGGCGACAGCGCACAGTGCTACCATCTAGCAGTTCGAATAGTCAACTACTCGAACGAACTATTGAAGTATAACACTATTCGACTACGAAAACGCAAAGAAATACAGATTTTAAGGCCTTTGCGTACTTATTGTTGCATAATATAAGGAAGGGAGATGGATGTTGATCCGAAAGGAGCAGTAATAAGAATGACATACGTGGATTTTCACATTAAAACATTTGATCGTCAATTTATGACAGCAGTGTGACTAGCCTGCAGATTTTCCAAAAGTTAATTACACGTGTAATATCTTATTGAGCTTGATATTTTTAGTGATATTTTTCACTGATGAATCATTTGTTCTATTCACATATGCCTTAATAAGGACTTTGAAATATGTGTCAGTAATTTCATACAGCTGTCACAGATAAGTTACCTTCAGTAGAGTCAGTAGGTCTAATTGATAGAAAAGTTGAAATATGGCTTATGTTGATGAGAACTTGAAATTCCAGCAGTTAAAAAAAGTTCATAAGTAATACAAGAACAAATTATATACCGTACCCTTGACTTAAGAGATTCTTGTTTCTGAAATCCTTTTCTGTAAAGTGGTCCGAACACACTATAACTTTTATTCAAACGTTCGGGTCCTTTTGTCCTCAGAATTTCATCTAAATCGGCCCTTCTGCTCTTCACAACCCACTGAGCACACCTGCAAAAGGATTAAATGGTTAGGTTTAATCACAACAATGTTTTAAAGAAAGTACCGTATGGTATTTTCAGATTATTAGAAAATAAAATACAGGTACCCGTAAACATTAGTAGGTATGCTCACAGCTGTTTGTTTTTTGGAAATCTGTAAAATGACTTGGGATCACTTTGTATTTTATAATTAAAACACCCATACATACTACAAATAACTCCTCTTCCAGCCATTACCAAAATTGTGGCACATAACAATACTATTTTAATTACAAAAGTAATATTTCGAATAAAATACTTCACTTAAACTTGCCAGCTGATTGAACTCAACCACAACCACGTAGTTGTCTGCGCGAACCGCTAGAGAGCACGCAGGATCGATGTCGCCAGTGTTTCCACTATTATCATATTAAGCTATTTGGCACGACTTGCTTTACATGCAAACGTTTGGTTGGTACTTTCCATTAATATCTTCAATGTAACAAATTTAATTTTATTTGCCCTCTCTGAATATTTTGAATTTCAATCTATCTTGTAAATATTTCGACTTTACATTGAATTCTGTACGTATTTTGAACATAACCGCATTTTGTGTGTATTTTTCGATCTATTCCTTTTATGAGTATCTTCCTTCTAAATTCGCTTTTGTAAGTATTACCACTCTCCACTTTGTGAGTTGTTTCAAATTTGTAAGAGGAGTCCACGCCGCACGACCTGCATTGGATGAGATGGTGGCGCAACGTAGCGGCAAGCAAGAGGGGGTAATAATCTCAAACAACAGGCAATGCTGACTACATCACGTGGTTATGAAAGCCAGACGTCCTCGGAAATGGAAAATGTCTTACAGCTGTAAATACATTACTTCACACATATTTTGAGAATTCATAGACAATGCTTTAACCATCAAATACTCGCAGTTATGAAATATCTGTAGGCTAATAGTTTTCTCGCACTCGACCGCCTCGAACAGGCTGGCCTGCCCTGTATATTTTTAGCCTACTTTCGATTTTTGCAAAAAATGAAAGTAGACTTATGAGATCAACACAGGGCGAAAAAAGTGTGTCTGTCTGTGTGTGTGTATGTGTGTGTGTGAGTCTGTGTGTGTGTGTGTGTGTGTGTGTGTGAGTGTGTGTACTCTGAATGCCTGTCCCCCCCTATCAATTCGAACACGGTGAATGCGAATTGAACGAAATTTGGTACAAAGGTAGCACTAGCAAAGGACACCTCAGTGTCATGTTTTATATCGCCGCCATCTTGACGGAAACGTAATGGCGGCCACACAAATGTTCAAAGCTTAAATCAAATTACGACTAACCTAATCATCCGATCTCTACCAAATTTTGCAACAACATACCTTTACGGGGGGAGCATCTTTTGACCAAACCAATAGGCCATCAGCGTAATAGTTTGCGGATGGCGGCCATCTTTGCGTGAAAATCGATTCCCCCTATTAATTCGAACACGGTGCAACCGAATGGAACGAAATTTGGTACAGAGGTAGTACTAACAAAAGGCACCTCAGTGTCATGTTTTATATCGCCGCCATCTTGACGGAAACGTAATGGCGGCCACACAAATGATCAAAGCTTAAATCAAATTACGACTAACCTAATCATCCGATCTCTACCAAATTTTGCAACAACATACCTTTGTGGGGGGAGCATCCTTTGACCAAATGACTAGGTCATTAGCCTGACAGTTTGCGGATAGCGGCCATCTTTGTGTGAAAATCGATTCCCCATATTAATTCGAACACGGTGCAACCGAATGGAACGAAATTTGGTACAGAGGTAGTACTAACAAAAGGCACCTCAGTGTCATGTTTTATATCGCCGCCATCTTGACGGAAACGTAATGGCGGCCACACAAATGTTCATAGCTTAAATCAAATAACGATTAACCTTATCATCCGATCTCTACCAAATTTTGCAACAGCATACCTTTATAGAGGAATCATCCTTTGACCAAATGACTAGGTCATTAGCCTGACAGTTTGCGGATGGCGGCCTTCTTTGTGTGAAAATCAATTCCCCCTATTAATTCAAACACGGTGAAACCGAATGGAACGAAATTTGGTACAGAGGTAGTACTAACAAAAGGCACTTCAGTGTCATGTTTTATATCGCCGCCATATTGACAGAAACGTAATGGCGGCCACACAAATCTTCAAAGCTTAAGTTAAATTACGACTAACATAACCATCCGATCTCTACCAAACTTTGCAACAACATTCCTTTATGGAAGGAGCATCCTTTGACCAATCTAGTAGGTTATTAGCTTAATAGTTTGCGGATGGCGGCCATCTTTATGTCAAAATTGATTCCCCCTATTAATTCGAACACGGTGGAACCGAATGGAACGAAATTTAGTACAGAGGTAGCACTAGCAAAGGGCACCTCAGTGTCATGTTTTATATCGCCGCCATCTTGACTGAAACGTAATGGCGGCCACACGAATGTTCAAAGCTTAAATCAAATTACGATTAACCTAATCATCCGATCTCTACCAAATTTTGCAACTACATACCTTTATGGAGGGAGCATCCTTTGACCAGTCTAATAGGTCATTCGCCTAATAGTTTGCGGATGGCGGCCATCTTTGTGTCAGAATCGATTCCCCCTATTAATTCAAACACGGTGAAACCGAATGGAACGAAATTTGGTACAGAGATAGCACTAGCAAAGGGCACCTCAGTGTCATGATTAATATCGCCGCCATATTGACAGAACCGTAATGGCGGCCACACGAATGTTTAAAGCTTAAATCAAATTACGACTAACATAACCTTCCGATCTCTACAAAACTTTGGAACAACATACCTTTATGGAGGGAGCATCCTTTGACCAATCTAATAGGTCATTAGCCTAATAGTTTGCGGAAGGCGGCCATCTTTATGTCAAAATTGATTCCCCCTATTAATTCGAACACGGTGGAACCGAAAGAACGAAATTTGGTACAGAGGTAGCACTAGCAAAGGGCACCTCAGTTTCATGTTTTATATCACCGTTATCTTGACGGAAACGTAATCGCGGCCACCCAAATGTTAAAAGCTAAAATGTAATTACGACCAACCTAATAATCTAGTCTCTACCAAATTTTGCAACACCATATCTTTATGTGGGAAACATATTCTGACCTAACTGCAAGAACATCAGCCCAATAGTTTGCAGATGGTGGCCAAGTATGTGTGCAAATCGATTCCCCCTATCAATTCAAACACGGTGAAACCGAATTGAACGAAATTTGGTACAGAGGTAGCACTAGCAAAGGACACCTCATATTCATGTTTAATATCCCTATAGCACGTTGTATTTCAACAAGCTACTACAACCAACATTCAATCATACTCTTTGAAAAGGACAAAGAGTTATAACAATACCCATGCATTTAGGAGAAAGTAGGCTATATGTTCTTTACCGAACATCTTGTTTAGCCTACTTTCGATTTTTGCAAAAAATGAAAGTAGACTTATGAGATCAACACAGGGCGAAAAAAGTGTGTCTGTCTGTGTGTGTGTATGTGTGTGTGTGTGTGAGTCTGTGTGTGTGTGTGTATGTGCGTGTGTGAGTCTGTGTGTGTGTGTGTGTGTGTCTGTGTGTGTGTGAGTGTGTGTACTCTGAATGTCTGTCCCCCCCCTATCAATTCGAACACGGTGAATGCGAATTGAACGAGATTTGGTACAAAGGTAGCACTAGCAAAGGACACCTCAGTGTCGTGTTTTATATCGCCGCCATCTTGACGGAAACGTAATGGCGGCCACACAAATGTTCAAAGCTTAAATCTAATTACGACTAACCTAATCATCCGATCGCTACCAAATTTTGCAACAACATACCTTTATGGGGGGAGCATCCTTTTACCAAACCAATAGGTCATCACCGTAATAGTTTGCGGATGGCGGCCATCTTTGTGTGAAAATCGATTCCCCCTATTAATTCGAACACGGTGCAACCGAATGGAACGAAATTTGGCACAGAGGTAGTAATAACAAAAGGAACCTCAGTGTCATGTTTTATATCGCCGCCATCTTGACTGAAACGTAATGGCGGCTACACAAATGTTCAAAGCTTAAATCAAATTACGACTAACCTAATCATCCGATCTCTACCAAATTTTGCAACAACATACCTTGGTGGGGGGAGCATCCTTTGACCAAACCAATAGGTCATCAGCGTAATAGTTTGCGGATGGCGGCCATCTTTGTGTGAAAATCGATTCCCCCTATTAATTCGAACACGGTGCAAGCGAATGGAACGTAATTTGGTACAGAGGTTGTACTAACAAAAGGCACCTCAGTGTCATGTTTTATATCGCCGCCATCTTGACAGAAACGTATTGGCGGCCACACAAATGTTCAAAGCTTAAGTTAAATTACGACTAACATAATCATCCGATCTCTACCAAACTTTGCAACAACATACCTTTATGGAGGGAGCATCCTTTGACCAATCAAATGTTTTATTAGCCTAACAGTTTGCGGATGGCGGCCATCTTTATGTCAAAATTGATTCCCCATATTAATTCGAACACGGTGGAACCGAGTGGAACGGAATTTGGTACAGAGGTAGCACTAGCAAAGGGCACTTCAGTGTCATGTTCTATATCGCCGCCATCTTGACTGAAACGTAATGGCGGCCACACGAATGTTTAAAGCTTAAATCAAATTACGATTAGCGTAATCATCCGATCTCTACCAAATTTTGCAACTACATACCTTTATGGAGGGAGCATCCTTTGACCAATCTAATAGGTCCTCAGCGTAATAGTTTGCGGATGGCGGCCATCTTTGTGTGAAAATCGATTCCCCCTATTAATTCGAACACGGTGCAACCGAATGGAACGAAATTTGGTACAGAGGTAGTACTAACAAAAGGCACCTCAGTGTCATGTTTTATATCGCCGCCATCTTGACGGAAACGTAATGGCGGCCACACAAATGTTCAAAGCTTCAATCAAATTACGACTAACCTAATCATCCGATCCCTACCAAATTTTGCAACAACATACCTTTGTGGGGGAGCATCCTTTGACCAAACTAATAGGTCATCAGCATAATAGTTTGCGGATGGCGGCCATCTTTGTGTGAAAATCGATTCCCCCTATTAGTTCGAACACGGTGAAACCGAATGGAACGAAATTTGGTACAGAGGTCGTACTAACAAAAGGCACCTCAGTGTCATGTTTTATATCGCCGCCATCTTGACGGAAACGTAATGGCGGCCACACAAATGTTCAAAGCTTCAATCAAATTACGACTAACGTAATCATCCGATCTCTACCAAATTTTGCAACAACATACCTTTGTGGGGGAGCATCCTTTGACCAAACTAATAGGTCATCAGCATAATAGTTTGCGGATGGCGGCCATCTTTGTGTGAAAATCGATTCCCCCTATTAATTCGAACACGGTGCAACCGAATGGAACGAAATTTGGTACAGAGGTCGTACTATCAAAAGGCACCTCAGTGTCATGTTTTATATCGCCGCCATCTTGACGGAAACGTAATGGCGGCCACACAAATGTTCAAAGCTTAAATCAAATTACGATTAACCTAATCATCCGATCTCTACCAAATTTTGCAACAACATACCCTTATAGAGGAAGCATCCTTTGACCAAATGAATAGGTCATTTGCCTAATAGTTTGCGGATGGCGGCCATATTTGTGTGAAAATCAATTCCCCCTATTAATTCAAATACGGTGAAACCGAATGGAACGAAATTTGGTACAAAGGTAGCACTAGCAAAGGGCATTTCAGTGTCATGTTTTATATCGCCGCCATATTGACAGAAACGTAATGGCGGCCACACAAATGTTCAAAGCTTAAGTTAAATTACGACTAACATAACCATCCGATCTCTACCAAACTTTGCAACAACATACCTTTATGGTGGGAGCATCCTTTGACCAATCTAATAGGTTATTACCCTAATAGTTTGCGGATGGCGGCCATCTTTATGTCAAAATTGATTCCCCCTATTAATTCGAACAAGGTGGAACCGCATGGAACGAAATTTTTGTACAGAGGTAGCACTAGCAGAGGGCACCTCAGTGTCATGTTTTATATCGCCGCCATCTTGACTGAAACGTAATGGCGGCCACACGAATGTTCAAAGCTTAAGTTAAATTACGACTTACATAACCATCTGATCTCTACCAAACTTTGCAACTACATACCATTATGGAGGGAGCATTCTTTGACCAATCTAATAGGTCATTAGCCTAATAGTTTGCGGATGGCGGCCATATTTATGTCAAAATTGATTCCCCCTATTAATTCGAACACGGTGGAACCGAATGAACGAAATTTGGTACAGAGGTAGCACTAGCAAAGGGCACCTCAGTGTCATGTTTTATATCACCGCTATCTTGACGGAAACGTAATCGCGGGCACCCAAATGTTAAAAGCTAAAATGTAATTACGACCAACCTAATAATCTAGTCTCTACCAAATTTTTCTACACCATATCTTTATGTGGGAAACATATTCTGACCAAACTGCAAGAACATCAGCCCAATAGTTTGCAGATGGTGGCCAAGTATGTGTGCAAATCGATTCCCCCCATCAATTCAAACACGGTGAAACCGAATTGAACGAAATTTGGTACAGAGGTAGCACTAGCAAAGGGCACCTCATATCCATGTTTAATATCCCTATAGCACGTTGTATTTCAACAAGCTACTACAACCAACATTCAATCATACTCCTTGAAAAGGACAAAGAGTTACAACATTACCCATGCATTTAGGAGAAAGTAGGCTATATGTTCTTTACTTAACATCTTGTTTTACCCTAAGGTAAAGACTGCCCTTTGATACATGCCCCGCGCTGGCTTATTCCGGCACTGTATCTAGCATTTTCCGTTCCGTGATGCCGAGATGCCGAAAAAGAAGAAGAAATGTAAGAGGTATGATAACCGTTATTAATAAATTGTATGTCAAAATTTGAGGCTCATTCTAATACGTGTATGCGTTTCCATTGAATACGGCTGTACAGGGAGGCGCCTATTCGATGTATTTAGCAGGCATCTCGGAAACGAATCAAGATAGAGCAAAACGGTTTTCGCAATTCAGTTCCACTTTTCTGTGAAACAAACGATGGTGCAATCGAAATCATCGCGGCCCTCTTGGTTTTCGAACTACTGGGTGATTTTGAAAAATCTGCATTTTGGGACCCCCTTTGTACAGTATTTCGAGCATTCTTTAACTTATTGAAAAGGTGAAAACGGGTTATTATAGAGAATATTCCGTAGAATTCAATTAGACGAACCGCTGAATTTGTACACATTTTTATGTACATTTAGGCCCCATTTTTTTTCTTCAAAAAACAAAACGTATATTAACACCAAAACGGTGAGAGATATCATAAGCTGTAGAAAAGTTGCTAATCACTGAGATCTTACACCTGTAAATTTAACTTTTTTCGATAGGACTGACCATGGGCGCCCGCAGGATTTTTTCCAGTGTGTGTGTGGGGGGGGGGCAGTTATATTTTCATTTCATTACCCTCCCCCCATTTTTCGTTTAATTTCTTACTTCCTTCGTGAAATTCATTATTTGACTGGTCTGAAACCGTTGGCTGGTGTATGGCAAGATTGGGATGAATGATTTGTTTTTAGTTCACAGTTTTTGTCCATGGAAGTTCGCGTTTCTTCTTTTGTGATTCATTGTCATAATGTTCAGTTCTTATAAACAGGTAAAAAATAGTGGTATCACCATGTATCGAAAATAATATAAAAATCAAGTACAGTGGAACTTGGATAAATCGAATCTCAAGGGACCAGTGAAAAAAAATCAAATTATCCAAAAATTCGAATTAAGAAAGTTCTTTGAAATGGGTAGAGAAAATATTCAAATTTTAAGTTTTCATCCAAGAACCTTTATTAAAAATAATACTACATAGGTTTTTAATAAGTAAAGTGCTTATATACTATGTATTACGTTTCCATAATGATTTACGTTCAACAAAGCAGATTAACAGACAACGGTACTGTAAAATGACTCTATCATGAATAACCTCAAAAGTTTCAAATGATAAAATAAAACCAAAATGCACTATTCACCTATTTAACGACAGTAGTTATCCAGCAATCTGGTTAGTCTTAGAGAAATCTACAGTTTTTCAAAAAAGGTTTGAGATTTCTACCTGTTTCCTACAATAGTCTCTCGGCAATCACAAAAGAATCTAACAAATTTAAACAACGGAAAACAGAATCACTTACGTCATTTCTACTAAACAAAAAACGCCTTAGTTCTGTGATGTGGTTTGTTGCTTGGGCTGCACTCGGAGCAGTTTCTTCGGGAACTTTCTCCATGAGTTCATCGCCAGATGCGTCGTCACCATCTTGTCTTTCGGAGTTCACTACATCGGCGATGATTTCTGCGTCGGTCAGCTCACCACAAACTGCGAAATTTTCGTCCACGTTGACAAAGTCCTCGTACGAGAAGGCAGGATCGGCTTTTTACTCGTAAAAACTTCGAATTATCCAAAATATAATTCGAATTAACCACGATTTTTTAGCATGGATTGCATATAAAATGCCAGGGACCAAGAGAAAAATTTGAATTAAAGAAGATTTCGAATTATAGAAGTTCGAATTAGTCACGTTCCACTGTAGTTCATTAAAATGCTAATGTAAGTCCAGTTTGCCTATTTTCTAAATACGGTAACTGGAGGATATATTTTCAGTTATTTCCAAATTACTGAGTTAAATTAAAATGTTGAAATATCCCTACATATGAATCTGCATAATAATTCAAATAGCACTGTTTCCAAATATCTAGTTTACTGGCCTTTACATCTGATACATCACGTTTTTCCTCTTAACAAGCTATCGAGAATACTTCGCATTGCCCTTCTTAGCATAATGAATTTTGAGCGAAGTGATAAATTCGCATTGTACGTTACTCGTAATTGTGACGCCCGTGGTTTTAGCAAATTTTCGTTTTAGAAAGAAAATATTTCCTTTGATTATTGCTGACCGTTAAGTAAAATATATAAAACTCACAAAATCATGTACTTCTTACTTAGTCGCTTTGATAACGACACAAATAACGCAGGATCATTTAGCCTAACTATTATAAATTCGTACTTAAGAATGCCACATAAATGTTCCTTGAGTTAAGAGCCTGCCAATGTCTGTTCTGTAATTTTCTTCCTTCAGAAGCACATCATTATCAATCCCCCTTTGAACTTTGGCTGTATCATCTAATTGCTCTATGTTGAATTGTAACTTCCAGTCTGTCAATACGACTATAAGCCCAATTAAATCAGGATTAAATTAGCTTCTCCGCTCATATAAGTAGGCTACATGTTGGGCATCGAAAATTGCCTTGCAAGAAGATTCCATTGGAATCATATAGCTTACAATATCATTCTCCTGTAAAACCACATTTCAAATGCTTCTATTCTCCTCTTTTCTGCTGCACCAATAGTCCAAATTTCACTTCCATAGAGCGCCACGCTCCAGACAAAGGCTTTCAAAAATGACTTCCTAATACCTAAATCTATATTCGATGCCAACAGATTCCTTTTTTGTAAAAAGGCTTTCCTTGTCTGAGCCAACCTACTTTTTATATCCTCTTTGCTTCGTCCATCAATGGTTATTCTGCTTCCTAAGTAACAGAAGTCTCCTACTTCCTTCAGCTTTTCACCTGCCAATTTGATGTCCATAGAGGTTTCTGATTTATTTCGGCTGCATTCCAGTATTTTTAGCCTATTTTCAATTTTGAAAAAATAGGCTTATGAGATCACCTTTTGTCCGTGTGTCTGTGTGTGCGTGTGTGTGTGTGTGTGTGTGTGAGGTGTGTGTGTGTCTAATAACTTCTATACGGCTGGAGCGATTTCAATGAAACTCGGTAAGTTCATAGCACTACTCCGGGCGACCCCGACCGTATCTTCAAATTTTGTTACGTCTCACCAAACCAACATGCCGGCTGTGCGAAATATTTCACCAGCATTCAATATCTCCGAAACTATTTCCGATATCACCTTTGAATTGTTTACGGTGATAAAGGGAACTACTAGAAGTTCACCTATGTGACTAATGAAAAACTGGTAACTACAAAACCAACATGGCGGCCACGCGAATTTGCGACATTTAAATAGACGTTTCTCGCGATTTAACCAACCAAACGCAATAAAACTTGGTACAGTATATGTTCATACACATTGTAATGCACCGACCTCAAACTTCGTTCAATTGTTTACATAACCACAAGATGGCGGATGTGCGAAATATTTCACCGGCATTCTATATCTCTGAATTTATTAGCGGTATCACCCTGAAATTTTGTACGGAGATAAAGGGCACTACTGGAAGTTTATCTATATGACTTTCAAAAACCGGTTAACTACAAAACGAACATGGCGGCCAAGCGAAATAAAACTTTTAGTAGATCTTTCTCGCGATTTAATGTTCCAAACGCAATGAAATCTGGTTCAGGAAATGTTTATACACATTGTAATGCACTGGTATCCAATTTAGTTCAATTGTTTACATAACCTCAAAATGGCGGCTGTGCGAATTTTAACATTAAGTTCTTATTTCTTTTGTCGTAATCATGCGACAGAAGTGAAAGTTTGAATAATGAACCTACGCAATACTTTTCCTTTAATGGCAAATGACTGTATGGCCTATACATTTAACAATCCTACATGGCGACCATCCGAAATATTTAGACGGCTCTGAATATCTACGAATCTATTATAGAAATCAAACTGCATTTCTTTATGTTCATAGGGGCTATGATCATAAGTTCACCTATAGGACTTTAAATAACCTAGGGACCACAAATCCAACATGGCGGTAACGCGAACTATAATTATTCACATGGACGTTTCTCGCAATTTAACCATCCTAGTGCAGTGATACTTGGTACAGTAAATCCTTATACGAATGTTAATCCACTGGCATCTAATTTATTTCGATTGTTTCCATAACCACAAGACGGCAGCTGTGCGAAATTTTAAAATATCCTTGTTACCGTACATCTTATAACCTAATCATGCGATTGAAATTTGAATGCTACACGTACACAATAATCTTCGTGTAACAGTACATAACTCTAGGACCTACATATATAAAATCCAACATGGCGACCATCCGAAATATTAAGTCGGTTCTCAATATCTACGAATCTATTACAGCAATCAAACTGAAATTTTGTGTGTTGATAGTGGCAGTTAACATAAGTAGGATTTATGAAAATATGCTGTATAGTTCTTCACGGAACTACTTGTTGTTTTACATTTATTAATTTTCATCATGATTTCTTTTCTCAAGACGGAGTCCATACCATTCAAAAACTCATTCAAATCCTCAGGCGTGTCGGCCAAGATGACGATGTCAGGTACTATACGTGTGCAAACTTTCGAGTTGATGGCTTGCATACTTTCTGATATATTGATATTAGGATTGAACAATTAGAAAGAGCATTTATTAACAGTTGGCAGCCCTGCTGGTTCTTAAGAATACGTATAGTCATAACTGTTATGGTAAACAAGGCACATACGAAATTTGGTTGAAATCCATTTGTTACATTAGAAGTTATATGCATTTAGAAACTGGACCAATCAACAGGCATAGAATCGTGTTGGCAGCACTGATGTATATATGAGGTGGTCAGTTTCAAAACGGCCTATGTCCACCTTCCTAATTTTGTGGTAAATAACGAAAAACGTTTTCAGACCTAAAATATCTACCAGACCCCTTGGAAATACTTTCTTGATATGCTTTGCATCATCAGTTATTATTTTGAATAATTCAATCTTCTTATTCCCCTTCGGCTTTTCCCAATTAATTGGGGTCGCCGGAGCCAACCAGGCTCATTTTGGTTTTGGCCGGGGATTTAAGGCCGGATGCCCTTCCTGACGCCACGTGATTTTCCAGGTGAAAATTCCACCCCGCTGTCACCGGGATTCGAACCCCGGCCGTCCGGCCAATAATTATCATTATTTTATCTCAATATTGTCTGTACAGACTCATGAGTTTTGCTATAATGTGAGAAATTATTTTGGACAAAGGTGATTTTGAAACTAAAGGATGGACAAGAGACATTTTGAAAACAAATACATTGGGCAAGAGACCCTTTGATTCTAAAATGAAGTTAGAAACGTAATTGCACTTAAACTATTCAGCATGGTTAGTAAGTAATACGATGGCAATAAAAGTAAAACTTGAGTTGAACATTAAATCGAAGGATATAGTACTGAAAACAGCTTTTATTAATGAATAAGCATACAAAAGTGAGATATATCATTTTGTATGATACTCTCAGAATAGAGTTCAGGCTAAATTTGATAATACTTGTTTAACTCTTAGAAAGTGAGTTTCCATTCCTTATAACTCATCAGCATCCTACATAATACCTCCCTCCAACTCATCCTCTGATATTTTATCATTTGTATCCTGATTAATTACAGCACTGTAGAACTGCAAATCAGGATTTACCTCCCACTGATCACCATAATGAAGTTCCAACATATTGTGTCAATATCACGAAGTTCAAGAATTGCAACTGTATTGCCTCATACCATACTTTCTACGCACTATCAATCAAAGATTCCAACACATATTGGTTTGAAATGGTTTCTATTTGAAGATCTTAATCGAAAGAAATGTGCTATACTCTGATTTACCAAAGGTGAACGGTGAAGGCTGTCATACGCTTGAAGGGCGAGGTGAGGAGTGGAGACGAGAGGGGGTAATGGTATCCATGGCAACAGCGAGCAGTGTTACAAGTATGCAGACACAGCAGCGAGCACATGGTTTGACACAGTGTTCTACTGTGCCATGACTTGTCCCTGTCATTACACCACCCGGCAGGGGGGCTAACTTGCCCAGTATTTGTGTCTTACTGCAATGTTATGAGTTATGACCTGTCTCAGTGGCAACGCAGCATTTCCCCACGTGCTAGCTTTGACAGACATCAGCGTCAATTACTGGTAATACAGAGCATAGTGCTGATCAACTTTCAAACATGTGTACAAACATAACCTATCGTTAGAAAGTAAGATATTGCCGTTGTAGATGATCATCAGGCCTGCCACTTTGAAATTTTCCATTATACAAGGAGAAGCCAATGAAATTTATATCAAAATGTGCTCTTTCTCCTTGGTCTCTAGGCAACTTACCAGACGGACAAGAGACATTTTGAAACCTAAGTGGCTGGACGCTTTTAATGTCATACGGGAAGATGAGCCATTTTGATCTCAAAATGGATGTATTATAAGGCAGCCATTTTGCTATGGACAAGAGTCGTTTTGATTCCAATGGCTGTATTTAAACAGCTTTTTAGGTGGTTTCTAGGACGTTTTGATACAAAGTGATGGTAGTATTATGTATAGGGAAGCTTAAGGAATGCACTGAAACAAAAAACTAAATTTCGACCTAAGGTGGACACAGGCCGTTTTGAAACTGACCACCTCATATGTTACGCCAAACTAAGGTAGAATGTCAGGTACTATACGTGTGCAAAGTTTAGAGCCGTTGGCTTGCATACTTTCTGATATATTGATATTAATGTTAAAACATAGAGAGAACATTTATCAACAGTTGGCAGCCCTGGTGTCTCTTTAGAATACGTACAGTCATATCTGTTGTAGTACACATAGTACATACGAAAGTTGGTTGAAATCCAATTGATAGTATTGAAGTTACATGCATTTATATTATGGACCTATCGGCAGACTTAGAATCATGTTGGCATCACTGGCATGTATGAACTTCTGAAAATTAATCTGGAATGTTATCGTCTATTTGTTTGCTAATTTTGGAAGAGTACGCATCCATAACTTCTGAGATATCCAACAGAGAGCTCAAATTTCAATTGTGATTTCTTAGCACTTGGTAGCACTGACGTCAATTTCAAATATGGCCGTGAGATATTCAGATATAGATCTTTACTCCTACCAAATTTTGTTTCGATAGCTGCAGCCGTTTGGGAGTTGATAGGGGGACACACACACACAGCCAGACAGACAGAAGGACAGACAGACACACATTTTTCGGATCGATCTCATGAGTCTACTTTTTCCTAATTTTTGCAAAATGAGAAAAGTAGGCTAAAACGGGTGAGTTAGCCGCGGTCGTTACGGCGTGGCTGCAGGCAGTCGCTCACATCCGGGAGGCGAGGAAGTTCGAATCCCCCCGCCAGCAACCTTGACAATGGTCTTCTGTGGTTTCCCATCTTCCTTCCAGGCAAATGCCGGGGTTGGTTCCTAACCATAGGCCACAGCCGCTACCTTCCAATTCCTCGTCCTTACATTTACACTTTCCTACCCAGACAACACTCCACACGTGACGGTACTTGAAGCTCACCCCATGGGTGTCCTCATAGAAGCAGCTACAAACTCTGGCGAGCCAAACATGTCCTCGGACACTCCCGGCACTAAAAGCCATGCGCAAGAAAAGAAAAAAAACATCCAGCAATTATTTAAAATAACAAGGTGATTCCTGCAATCCAATTTTACTTTCAAGTCAGATTCAAAAGCAAGAACACCAAGATGACTAACACAATCCCGTTTTGAGTGTCCTTAAATAATCAACATTGCAAATGTGCGACAAAGAATAATAATTTCTCTTGTGTGTGTGTTGGGGGTTAAACTTTAATAACTTGGCGTTTAATGCCCAAGCGGATTTGTGCAGTTTACCAGATTATTTTCCGCCCCTAAAACCTGTCCTGTTTGTTCCCCCGTAATTACGGGCTTGCATACAGTAAATGACCCTATATTTTAAGCGTGGCCGTAAGGAACCAGTGTTTTACTAGTCAGCAAGGAAAACCTTGTTTTAGGGGCTGAAATCCGCTATCGGTGTTGCAATGTATAAAAATATCTCCAGAACGTGCTTTCATATCGTAAGTGCCAAAGTGAGGGGGCGAAAGTAGTAGCCAGCCTAACCAATTTTGATAGTGTTGAGTAAACATACTGTATTGTTACGTGTTACCCCTAGCAGCATGTTCATTTAATTGGATCACAGTAGGTAGAAAGCACAACACAATTGACCCTTTAAAGAAATATAAGTTTTATTGCAGGTCTAGCAAGTTACAGTACACCACACAATAAACACTCAGAAACCAATTAGCAGTCTTAGTCAAGTTCGCTCCCTTATAAAGTACACTCACTCTTTCACTTACTCACATAAGTTAATTCCTCGCTAATGAGGTAGACCGGTGCGCTGGCTAGAAATAACTGTACCCTTCCTCTTGTCAATAAGTCACAGTCTGACACTCACTTGTTGTTGAGTACACACTATCTCGCCGTCCGCAGGCTAGGAAAACAGTCCACTGCGTTTCCCAATCCACACAGCACTTCGCCTCGGTACTGTCGCACAGGTAAAAGCACGCACTCGCTCTGAACACAGTTCGTCCCTCGCTGGCCAGGTTGCTTTATATAGCGGGCTGGTGACCCAATGGATGTTTCCAGAGCAGTCCAGGATTCACAGCTTCTCGAGAATTCCATGGCTAGTTAGGTCACGAACATTTTGGACGGTCTCTTTGTTACTGCAGTCTTCTTGTTGCGCAAATCGCTGGTAAACATAGGGGCAGGGGATAGCCCGAGGCGGATTGTGACTCACGCAGCGAGGTGATGAACTAACCGCGCAGCCGTAGCAGTATATACACTAAGCATAACCATATTGAAAAATGGAGCTGTGTTTCCAATGGTGGTCTAGTGCATGACATCGTTAGAACCATATATTTTTGAATTTAAATACATATTATGTCAGCAACATTAAAGAAGTTTTCTTTTGTATCATTTGTCAATTGATTATCAGAAACTTCAATTTATGAAATAAACTGGTGACAATGACCAATCGAATATCAACATTCTCGGAATTCCAGGGGGGGGGGGGTGGCCACGGCCCCACCTCGCCCCTCCCTGCGGGCGCCCATGGGACCGACTGTTTCCGAGATATGACGATTCGAAAAGAAAGGATGAAATTCAGGGCCCCAAAAACAGAAAATGGTGAGAGATATCAAAAAATCATAACGGGTAAAAAATTTGCTAATCACCGAAATCTTACACCTGTAGATTTAAAGTTTATCGATTAGACCAACCGTTTCTGAGATAGAACGATTCGAAAAAAGAATGACATTTAGCCCCCCCCAAAAAAAACGGTGAGAGATATCAAAAAATCATTAAGGGTAAAAAAGTCGCTAATCACCGACATCTTACACCTGTAGATTTAACGTTTTTCGATAGGACCGACTGTTTCCGAGATATAACGATTCGAAAAAAGGGATGAAATACAGGGCCGCAAAGCATCATAAGGGATACAAAAGTTGCTATTCACTGAGATCTTACACTTGTAGATTTAACGTTTTTCGATAGGACCGACCGTTTCCGGGTTATAACGATTCGAAAAAAAGGATGACACTCAGGGCCGCTAAAAATAAAACGGTGGGAGATACCAAAAATCATAAAGGGTAAAAAAGTTGCAAATCACTGAGATCTTACGCCTGTAAGTTTAGCTTTTTTCGATAGGACCAACCGTTTCCGGGTTATAACGATTCGAAAAAAAGTTGAAATTCAGGGCCCCAAAAAGCGAAAACGGTGACAGATATAAAAAAATCATAAGGAGTAAAAAACGTTGCTAATCACTGATACCTTACAACTGTAGATTTGATGTGTTTCGGTAAGACCGACCATTTCAGAGATATAACGACTCGAAAAAAATAGATGAAATGCAGGGCTCCAAAATAAGGAAACGGTGAGAGATATCAAGAACGCATAGGGGGTATAAAAGCTGCTAATCACCGAGATCGTACACCTGTAGATTTAACGTTTTTCGATAGGACCGACCGTTTTCGAAATATAACAATTCGAAAAAAAAGGATGAAATTCAGGATCCCAAAAAAAGAAAACGGTGAGAGATATAAAAAAATAATAATGTGGTAAAAAGGTTGCTGATCACTGAGATCTTACACCTGTAGATCTAACTTTTTTCGATAGGACCGACCGTTTCCGAGATATACTGCAGGGACCCACAAATAGAAAACGGTGAGAGATATCAAAAAATCATAAGGGGTACAAAAGTTGCTAGTTACTGAGATCTTACACCCGTAGATTTAACGTTTTTCGATAGGACCGACCGTTTCCGAGATATAACGATTCGAAAAAAAAGATGAAATTTAGGGCCCCAAAAATCGAAAACGGTGAGAGATATCACAAAATCAATAGGGATAAAAAGTTGCTAATCACCGAGACCTTACAACTGTATATTTTACATGTTTCGATACGACCGACCGTTTCAGAGATATAAACGATTCGAAAAAATGGATGAAATGCAGGGCCCCAAAAAAAGGTCCGGCCATGCACCGATTTTAACGCCCGACAATAGGGTTCTTCACAGGCCCTAACCCTTTTACCGTACCAAAATTCAGCTCGATATCGTGAAAATTGCGACCTGTAATTTGCTAAACGCAAAAACATCACGCACATACGTTCATACATACATACAGACATACATACGTACATACTGACAGACTTTTTTTTTGAAATTTTCTTTTTCGACACCGATTTGATCGGTATAGGTTTAAACCCTGGGCGACGTTTATATCCCGAGATCTCGAAAAAGACTACCACGGCTATATGAAAGCCTATATGGATCTACATCCGTCTTTCATAACAAGGCGTAGCCTGTAAAAGTAGGGCTCGTGACTGTGTTGTTTGTAGCCCTGCGTGGAATAACAAAACGTTATCCGCATTCGCCCTGCATCCGCACGACTTTTATCCGCATCTGCATGTCTGTTATCCCAATCCGCTGACATTGCAATAATATGTCTAATTTATTAGATAAAGCATAATGTATTAAGGCAAAACAGACATTTGAGGAGAAAGTCGTTCTCCTAGGCTTTGTATGTCATGTGCTATGTTTGAAATGAGTGGTATAGGCCTACAACCAGAATTGCAACCCTTTTCAGTTCGGAGTGTTAATTATGCTTAATGACATAATTTGAATGAGATTAGCTTAAATCGACTTAAAGTACAACTAATTCGCTCTCTGATACTACCTATATTTGACTACTGTGACACTGTGTTGACTGAAATAACCTGCGACAGTAACAAGTAACTGGACCGGTGCTTCAACAACTGTGTAAGATATATCTTTGGTCTGCGATATGATGATCATATAATACCCTATTATAAGGAGCTGTCGTGGCTTCGAGTGCACCAGTGTCGTGAACTCCACATGTTATCACTACTGCACAAAATACTTTCCACTAATACCCCTAACTATCTTGTTACACCGTTTTCTTACCTCTCGTCCTATCATGACCACAATACGAGATCAGGCTCCTCTCTTACCATACCTATAAACCGCACTGCGTCCAGGTCATGGGATTTGCTACCTGTGAACATAAGAGACAATCCCTCTCATCGCAAGTTTCAAGTGGCTTGCTGCGAGTATTTGCTGGGTGGATCCCGCTGACTTCCTGGATAAATGTTGAATGAACGAATGAATGAGATGAATGATTGGATTACTGTAGTTACGTCATTTAAAGGTACTTTGTGTATTTTTGAAATCAATGATTCTACCATTATTCATATTACCACTATTCTTATTGCTATTAATATTATTTATGTTCGACCCTTACTATTATGTGTCAGATAACTGTATCATAATGATGGTCATTATAACACTGTTTTCCATTATGATACAGTTTCTCCAGCCAATCAGAGCTCGTTCATTGACCAATTAGGTAACGATAACTTCGCGCATGCGCTCAAAATCCAACATGTCGGACATAAACACAACATCGAACTATAATAAATTACCGACATGGAATACCCACCGTCCATATGTTCGCGTAAATAAACTGGCGAATATGAGACAAGAAATAGCACTGTACCTTAAAATCACCAACCCTAATTTCTACACAGCGCATTGTCTTCAAATGACACCGGTGACAATATTACTGAGGGACGGCAGATGTAAACATATGGCTTGCGTAAGGCATTGCAAGCACACAGAGCGCATGCGTCGGTCGTTCAATGATCTTGAAAGACAGAGATATAACACCCAACGATCGCTCTGCGATCACAAAATTCCAGTAGCTGACTCTCAACAGATATTTATGAATATTTATGTTAAAACATATAATAAAGTTACAATTATCGTCGAACATAAACAGTCGTATGCAACTCGCCTATAATGGTAATTAAGACACTCGTATGGAAATTATAAAACTCGCTTACGCTCGTTTTATAAAAATACTCGTGTCTTAATTATAGCCATTATAGGCTCGTTGCATAATGTACTATTGTGCTATTGGTATTTGTAATTATAAGTCATGTAGATTGTATACTCTTCTAGTGGTTAAGTGTAAGGGAGGGCCTTGAGCCCTAACTTCGCCACCAATAAAGGCATTATCTATCTATCTATCTATCTAATCTTACATTTGTCATGGAAAAATCATAACGGAAAAATATGATATGTCATAAGTAGGGCTCGGATGTTGATCTCGTGAAATAGTATAAAATAAGCACTTTAAACTTTCAAAAATGACTGTAATAAATGACCTAAACATCGAAAAATGCACTACAAAATGGATAGAAAATGATCTTATAATAATAAAGTCGCCAATATTTCAAAAATGACATCTTAAGCTCAAACTGAAAAGTCAATCAAAATAGATTTCTAGCACTAAACAATAGGTTTATGTTCACTTTAGTCTGAGTTGCACTGCACTACGAATGCTATTCTGATGTTGTCAAATGTAAACGATCTGCGGTTATCAACCAACAAGTTTTTATATCTCGAAAAGCTGCGTTCAACATCAACTGTTGTGATCGGAGTGTACTTGAAGTAAGGAATGTCGTTTGCTGCTAAATCCTCCTCAATCTCTTCCAAGCAGTAGTTTTCACCAGAAAGAATATTTGAGATTTTGCAGAATGTGTCATACCCGGTGTTTAAGTCCAACATTTTTAGCCTACTTTTCACATTTTGCAAAAAATGAGGAAAAGGTAGACTTATGAGATCGGGCAAATGTGTGTCTGTCTGTCTGTCCTTCTGTCTGTCTGTCTGGCTGGCTGTGTGTGTGTGTCCCCCCTTATCAACTCCTAAACGGCTGCAGCAATCAAAACAAAATTTGGTGGGAGTAAAGATCTATACCTGAATATCACACGGCCATATTTGAAAATGATGTCAGTGCTACCAACTGCTGAAAAATCGCAATTGAAATTTGAACTCCATGTTGGATATCCTGGAAGGTATACATGGGAGCTATTTCAAAATTGGCACACGTATAGATAATAATATTGCAGTTCAATTTCCAGGAGGCCATACGTGGCAGTGTTGCCAAAATGATTATAAGCCTGCTGACAGGTACAAATTTTAAATGCATATAACTTCTACACTATCAATTGGATTTCAACCGAATTTCGTATGTGGTATGTGTACATAAACAGATATGACTGAGCGTATTCTTAAGAGCCACCAAGGCTGCCAACTGTTAATAAATGCTCTCAATTTATTTGATCCAAATACCATTATATCTGAAAGTATGCAAGCCGACAGATTTAAACTATGCACACGTATAGTACCTGGCATTCTAGATTAATTTGGAGTATCTTATATACGTCAGTGCTACCAACATGATTCTAAGCCTGCTGAGAGGTCCAACTTTAAATACATGTAACTTCTATACTATCATTTGGATTTCAACCAAATTTCGTGTGTGCTATGTGTACCATAACAGATATGACTATGCTGATTCTTAAGAGTAACCAGGGCTGCCAACTGTTAATAAATACTGTCTCTATTTTTGTTACGCTAATATCAATATATCAGAAAGTATGCAAGCCAATAGCTCTAAACTTTGCACACGTATAATACCTGGCATTGTAGATTAATTTGGAGTAACTAATATAGGCCTACGCCAGTGCTGCCAACATGATTCTAAGCCTGCTGATAGGTCCAATTTTAAAATACATGTTACTTCTATACTAACAAATGGATTTCATCCAAAATTGGTACAACACGAGATCATAATATTTCAGATTATTTCTGACCAACATAATTTTACGCACGCTGATAAATCCAAGGTCTAACTGCATGTAACGTGCATGCTATGCATTGGACTTCAACCAAATTTTGTATTCTGTATCTTAAGAGTTGCAACTAACAATAGCCTATATTCAGTCACCAGGGTTGCCAACTGTACTGTCGATTAGGCTACATTATATAAGGTATATTTCGAACTAATTTGGAATTTCGATATTACCAACTTAATTTCGTCATTATTCTAGACGGGTCTATATAGATTGGCAAGAATCTTAAATTTCAAGAAAAGTAGGCTCTTTAGTTCGTCACGGAACTTCTATGTACTTCAGTATTGTTATAAACAGCTCATTAAAAAGATGACATGACATAAACATCCAGGTCCTGGTAATGATATTCAACAAGTTCGGATTGTATTCTATAAACTATCCGCAAATTTACTCTAAGCATTATCCGCATCCGCGCTGGGAATTGGTCATAGAGTGCCTAACATCATCTACCTGTGTAAATGACGAGTTTACGTACAACAGATAGATTTGTAAATGTAATATACGTACCTCATTCTAATGTAGGGTAAAAACTAAAGGAAGTAGGCGACTTCTGTTACTTAGGAAGCAAAATAACAAGTGATGGACGAAGCAAAGAGGAAATAAAAATTAGGTTGGCTCAGGCAAGGAAAGCATTTCTACAGAAAAAGAATCTGTTGACATCGAATATAGATTTAGGTATTAGGAAGACATTTTTGAAAACCTTTGTCTGGAGCGTCGCACTCTAGGGAAGTGAAACTTGGACTATTGGTGCAGCAGAAAAGAGGAGAATTGGAGCGTTTGAAATGTGGTGTTACAGGAGAATGATGAAGATCAGATGGGAAGATAGGGTTGCAAACGAAGAGGTATTAAGATGAGTGGGAGAGGAGAGATGTTTCTGGCGAATGCTAATGAAGAGGAGAGATAGGTTGGTAGGACACATACTAAGACACCCAGGTTTAGCAAGCTTAGTTATGGAAGGAAGGGTCGAGGACAAGAACTGTAGGGGTAGACCAAGGTTAGAATATGTTAAACAGATTACCTCGGATATAGGGTGTGGTAGCTGAGTAGAGATGGAACGATTAGCTCAGGACAGGTAGTATGCTGAGCTTCTATGCCCAAGGTTGCAATTCAAACCCGGCCGAAGTCGTCGGATTGTTTAAGAGCGTTAAAAGTACCTCATTATGTCTTCCTTCGGAGGAAAGTAAAGCCGGCGGTCCCATGTCATAAATTTATGACATGAAAAAGAACTTTCCACTAACTACACTTATGTGAAGCCAACATTTGTAGGTTAGAATTGAGAACGCTCTATTAGTTCCAACGTTTGCCGCTGACTGCGATACCATCTAGTAGTCAAGTCCGGAAGCTAGGTGTCGTGGACGGTAGCGTTTGATAGCAAAAGTAGGATCTACTAGAAATTATTGTCTGCAGTCCTTACTGGAATTAAAACAGATAACACACACTATAGGGGTACCAGGTAGAAAAGACTGTTGGAGGCGGTGCTCGCATTACGTAGCTGCTGAAGAGCTTCTTCCTCCATACACGACTTCAGAAGGTCCAGCGACAAGGACAACGAAGCAAGTAGCAGCGAGGAAGAGAGAGAGACACTTCCCCTACCTGACGCACATGCGCAGAGGATTGACTAGCAGTTGAGAGGCAAGGGAGCTGGAGACACTCTCCCCTACTTTGGTGCGCTTGCGCGTTGCAACATTCTTTTCTACCTGGTCACTCTAAAATACAGTCATCACAATTAACACCGGTTATCAGACAGATTTTACACACACCCAAAGTACACGGGGCTACATGACCGCGTTGTTACAGCCCCTAAACTTAAGAACCAACCAACCAAAATATTTTCGGAATAATAAGAATAATGAGGCTTCTCGTATGCTAGACTTGTGGAACAATTAGCAAATTTAGTGAACCCGAAGTTTTTTTTTGCCCGGTGAAATCTACCTCTGCCTTCCAGCGTGCCGAGAGGAATTTTACTTCGTCTTTACGCTGAGTCTGGCGTTACTTTACGGCAACGGGACGAAATGTACCGAGAATGCACTGAGGTGTGTGACGTTATAGTACCGCTTGAGCTTCCTCCTTTCCCCGCGCGCTCCGGTGAGCGTGACGTCATCCAGCCTGCTACCTCCTTTGACCTTGGTTTGCACTTGCTAATGGAGTTTGAGTTCACGCAGTTCGCTGCATGATCATGAGGCTTTCACCCAGCATTTTTCAACATTTTCAGCATTTGTAGCATTTGTAGCATTTGTAGCATTTGTAGCATTTAAAATTACATAAAGTCTAGTCTTTCAGAATGACTGTCAGTCCTTTTTATCATTTTAAAAGCTTGCCACGGTGGGTGAGTGGATAGCGTGTCGGTCTACTAACCCCAAGATTGCAGGTTCGCCCCTGACCGTGGTAAGTGATTTTTCAAAGGCGGCAAAAATACGATACGCATGTCATACGATGTTGGCATGTCAAAGAACCCATTTGAATTCAGTAGGCCGTGTTCATAATGGCAAAATTAATCTCGGGAGTTTCCGCCAACACAAAGTTCCTCATTTCTCTACTAGAAAGCGATATTGTATTCAAGGAGATTAGATATCTAACATCTAACCTCCTTGACTTTCATAGTCAAGGAACTACGAAATTCGACATGCAAGCTACCCTCTGGGTGTCAAATAACAAAGCTTGCACCAGGCACCCGAGGCCATACGATATTATTATTATTATCATTTTAAATGATCTAGTCGACTTCGTCGTTACGTTACGGCGACGTCACGAAATATACCGAGAATACACTGAGGTGTGTGACGTCATCCAGTCAGCTCCCTCCTTTCACCGCGCGCTCCAGCTCCCTCATGACTTGTAACTTTCTAGCGTTCTGATTGTTTCTTGACCATCTAGCATGTCAAGCGAGAACCCTCCAGCCTTTCTAGCATTTTTCAGCATTTGTAGCATTTAAAATGATATAAAGTCCAGTCTTTCAGAATGACTGTCTCTTTTTAGCCTATTTTCATTTTATGAGAAAATAGGCTAATGAAATCACCTATTGTCCGTGTGTGTGTGCGTGTGTGAGCGTATGCGTGTGTGGATGTGTGTGTGTGTCCCTCTAGTAACTTCTAAACGGCTGGAGCGATTTCAATTAAACTCGGTAAGATCATAGAACTATTCTGGCCGACCCCGACCGTGCCCTTCAAATTTAATTATATCTCACGAATGCAACATGGCGGCTGTGCGATATATTTCACCAACATTCTATATCTCCGAAACTATTACTGATATCAGCCAGAAATTTTGTACGGTGATAAAAGGTACTATTAGAAGTTCAGCTATGAGCCTTCCAAAACCCAGTAAAATACAAAATGAACATGGCGGCGAGCGAAGGTGAACACTTCAATAGACTCTTCTCGCGATTTAACCATCTGAGCGCAGTGAAATTTGGTACAGTAAATATCTATACACATTGTAATGCACTGGCATCTGATTTAGATCAATTGTTCACATAACCTCAAGATGGCGGCTGTGCGCAATTTTAAAATTAAGTTTTCATTTCTTGTGTATTATTCATTTCATCGAAGTGAACGTTTGAATATTAACTTACGCAACAGTCGTAATCTAATAGTACATAACTCTATGGCCTCTATATATAAAAATCCAACATGGCGACCAACCGAAATATTTGGATGGTTCTCAATATCTACGAATCTAATACAGCAATCAAACATTCATTTCCTATGTTGATAGTGGCAATTAACATAAGTAGGATATATGAAAATAGGCTGTATAGTTCTTCTCGGAACTACTTCTTAAATTTAATTTTGAGGGCCCCGGAATCTTCTCGCCCCCTGAATAGAGATTTCATACTCTCATGCAGAGACCAGGTCATGGTGGTTGCACGTGTTTGAACATACAGGATTGGCCATTGAGTGATTGCATCAACTCTCCTATTTACGAGCAATCAAAACTGAAATAAAACTCAAGTACAGCGAGTTAATCACATGAACGTGAAGCTGAATCTACAGTACTGTTCCTGGACGACCAATCTGCGTCCAAAACATTCCACATATCCGTTGTTTTATCATCGACACGGTCCACTATGGCCAACAGTTACAAGTTTGTGTGTGGAATCTGCTGATAATCTGTAGTATCAGTGTATTTTACTAGCAATTGAGACTAGGATTGAGAAAGAGGTACAGTAGAACTCCAATTATCCGAACTCCGATTATCCGAATCGCTTTCAGAAAAAAATATAAAGACGGAAACGTACTGGGATTCACTGTCTAGCGTATGCGCGACTTGCTTGCCCGAAAAGGGATCAAAACAGTCAAATAGCTTACTTTGACCGTGATGTTCAGCAAACAATGACTTTCATTTACTAGACTACTGTTGTACAGCACTTGTAAGTACGTTCGATATATAACATGTAAAAGTGTTGCATTTTCATTTAATTACATAATTAAAATGCATACAATGCCGAAAATAAGCTCTTTTTCTTTAAAATAGATATGTAACTTATGTATACCCCTTTTTCGGAAAAAACAAAGTATCCGAATTTTTAGCCTATTTTCAATTTTGAAAAAATAGGCTTATGAGATCACCTTTTGTCCGTGTGTGTGTGTGCGCGCGTGTGTGTGTGTGTGAGGTGTGTGTGTGTGTGTCCGCCTAATAAAATCTAAACGGCTGGAGAGATTTTAATGAAACTCGGTACGTTCATAGCAATATTCCCGGCGACCTCAACCGTGCCCTTCAAATTTTGTTACGTCTCACCAATCCAACATGGCAGCTGTGCGAAATATTTCACTAGCATTCAATATCTCCGAAACTATTACCGATATCGCCCTGAAATTGTGTACGGTGATAAAGGGCACTACTAGAAGTTCACTTATGAGACTTTCAAAAACCAGGTGACTAAAAAACCAACATGGCGGTCAAGCGAAGTTGATACATTTAAATAGACTTTTCTCGCGATTTAACTATCCAAATGAAATGAAACTTGGTACAGCAAATGTTTATACGCATTGTAATGCACTGGAGTATAATTTAGTTCAATTGTTTACATAACCTCAAAATGGCGGCTGTGCGAAATATTTCACTGACATTCTATATCTCCGAAACCATTACAGATATCACCCTGCAATTTTGTACGGTGATAAAGGGTACTGATACAAGTTTACCTATGTATATTTCATAAACCTGTCAAGTACAAAACGAACATGGCGACCAAGCGAATTTAAAATATTTTAATAGACTTTTCTCGTGATCTAACTCTCTGAGCGCAGTGAAATGTGGCACAGTAAATGATTTTGCAGATTGTAATGCACTGCCATCTAATTTAATTCAATTGTTTACATAACCTCAAGATGGCGGCTGTGCGAAATTTTAAAATTAAGTTTTTATTTCTTGTGTCGTAATCATTTGATCGAAGTGAAAGTTTGAATAATGAACCTAGGCAATAATTGTCCTTGACTGGTACATAACTCTATGGCCTATACATATAACAATCCTAAATGGCAAGCTTCCGAAATATTTAGACGGTTCTCAATATCTATGAATCTTTTACAGCAACCAAACTGATTTTTTTATGTTCATAGAGACTATGAACATATGTTCATCTATAGGACTTTCAGTAACCTGGGGAGCACAAATCCAACATGGCGGTGACGCGAAGTATAAACATTTAAATAGACGTTTCTCGCGAATCAACTATCCGAGTGCCGTGAAACGTTGCACGTTAAATGCTTATACAAATGTTGATCCACTGGCATCTAATTTATTTCAATTGTTTGCATAATCACAAGATGGCTGCTGTGCGTAATTTTAAAATCTCGTTTTTACTTCTTGTGTTCTAATCATGCGATTGAAGTTTGAATACCACACGTACACAATAATCTTAATGTAATAGTACAAACATAAAAATCCAACCTGGCGACCATCTGAAATATTTAGACGGTTCTCAATATCTACGAATCTGTTACAGCAATTAAACTGAAATTTTGTATGTTGATAGTGGCAATTAACATGAGCAGGATATATGAAAATAGGCTGTATAGTTCTTCACGGAACTTCTTGTTGATTATCCGAATGGAGTCCGGTCCCAATTGATTCTGATAATTGGAGTTCCACTGTACTACTACTACGAATAATAATAATAATAATAATAATTTGTGCGAGCTTTCGCAACGTGAATGTAGGTTTATGGGGTAGTAGGGAAGAATGTGGGAGAACGAAGTTTTAAATATTAAAGAAATGTATGTATTGTTGTTAAACGGCATACGTATATGAGAACAACACAAATAATTATGTAGAACAGTGTTTTGTACTTGTCACAGCACCTCTTTGTAGACAATATTCGAACGAATTCATCGGTTATTGTTTGCTCGGGAGTTACTTCTTCAGCAATTTTTACATTTGCAAAGGATTGAACCCTAGGGAATGTCTTTGCGAGACCATACCGGAGCCAACTGCTTAGAGACTCCTCAGCTAGCAGTACGCCGCGCTCCCGCCAGATGGCTACCACCGCCGCGCTGCCCTACGCTCTAGCGGCAGGCTCGCCTATCAGTACGCCACGCTCATGCCAGATGGTTGCTGCCGCTGCGCTGCCCTGCGCTCTAGCGGCAGGCTCGCCAGATTACGGTGCTCCCATTTTAAATGTATATTTCTTAAGGTGTTTATTTAATTGTGAGGCATTTAAAGAGGAAGTGAGTGCGTTTCGGGCACACATGGGGTTATGCGGAACCTGTAGGTACCCCATATGTGTAGGTTGGTGTTAACAGGACCTTATTTTCGGTACAAAACCGGAATGGGACCTTAGCAAAATATTATAGGGAGGATAAGATTTGTTGCTACTTGAAGATATTGTAAGTTAATCATCAACGATCCAGCAACTGAGAGTGAGAAGTGTCGCCGCTGTGGCGAATGTAGTGAGACCATTGAACACATTACTGTACTGTATATCAGGTTGTTGTTTCCATCTTGCCAACACTAACGAAAGTTTGGTGCATTTCAGAGGGTCAACACGATTGTACCCAAAATGAGGTGGGTTATTCCCTAATCCTCAAAAATAACATTACATGAGATTAATAAATTCATTGGATGACCAGTTTTGATCGTTAAGCGATCATCATCAGATCCATTACACTTGGGCTCTAAAATATATGACAAAATGACATAGGGTATCACCCACCTCATTTGGGTACAATCGTGTTGACCGACTGAAAAGCACCAAACTTTCGTTTACTAAGGCAACACTGAGAATGGCTTCAAACACCATAAGTAACTACAAACATAGACACGATCAAGTTGCCAACATTATCCACCAGAAACTGGCCTTGGAAGTACAAACTTCTTCAAAGCTCGGTCTCCTATTGGAAATACGCACCATCCGCAGTAACTTACTCGAAAATGCTACACACAAGCTCTACTGGGACAGAGATGGTTGGTTGGTTCGTTCCTTAGTTTAAGGGCTGCGACAACTCGGTCATGTAGCCCCGTGTACTTTGGGTGTGTGTAGAATCTGTCTGAAAACCGGTGCTAATTGTGATTGCTGTATTAGTGTGTATATCTGTTTTCAATTCAAGTAAGGACTGCAGACATTTAATTTTTTTTAAGTACTCTAGTTCCGATTTTTTGCCGCCAAACGCCACCGTCAGTGACTACTAGTTCAGAACTTGGTTACCAGACGCCACTGCAGTCGGCTCCCGGCGACGAACGTCGGAACCTAAGAGCGTTTGTCAAATGTTTAACCTAATCTAATTTAGCTTCACACAGGTGTAATTAGTGGAAGGTTCTTTAACATGCCATAAATCTATGACATGGGACCGCCGGCTTTACTTCCCCTCCGAAGGAAGGCATACTGAGGGACGACTTCGGCCGGGTTTGAACCCGCGATCTTGGGCATAGAAGCTCAGCATGCTACGGACTACGCCACCGAAGCCGCCTTGGTGCCGTCAGTAACATCCGGCCTGATATCGGTGTCGTCAAAAATAGACGGTAAAACTTGACGAGAGCTACTTTATGGGAGAACATTTTTAAAGTGCTGAAATTAACCAAAATACCTGCATTGTTTTTATTTAGTCAATTTACCCACTAGGTTGGTGGTTCCCACGGACTCAGGGAGGGAACTCACCACTACCGCCTCTATGGGCAGTGTCCTGGAGCTGGGAACATCTGGTCGGGAGGGATACAACTGGGGAGGTGTGATCAGCACTTCGCCCAGGCGGCCTCACCTGCAAAGCGAACAGGGGCCTCATGAGGGATGAGAAGGGATGGAAGATTGGGATGGATAGGCTAGGAAGAGGGAAGGAGGCGGCCGTGGCCTTACAGTAGGTACCATCCCGGCATTTGCCCGAAGACGAAGTGGGAAATCACGGAAAACCACTTCGAGGATGGCTGAGGTGGGAATCGAACCCCCTCTACTCATTTGGGCCACCCGAGGCTGAATAGATCCCGTTCCAGTCCTCATACCACTTTTCAAATTTCGTGGCAGAGCCGGGAATCGAACCCAGGACCTCCGGGGCGGCAGCTAACTATGCTGACCACTACGCTACGGAGGCGACTACCTGCATTAATAGTCGGGCAAATATCTGGAGATGATGTAGTAGTAGATGTTCACTCCTCCGCTGTCTGTGACCCGCCCAGCCATCCTAAATATGATCACGACTTATATAGATGAAATTCCAGCTGACTCAGCCATTTTTGGCAACGTGTACAGTATTGCCAACCCCACGCATTTGATTCTATCTCGCATCAGGTGCGTATATAATTGGGGTGCTGAGGGGGCTCCACCCCCCCCCCCCCCCCCCGAAAAAAGCCAATAAAAATGAAGAAAGTGTTGCTTTGGTAAGAGCATAAAATAATTGAAGATTTGGTTGTACCCTAATCTTAACTTATTGGCTAAGTTATAAACAATATTAAGATTGAAATTAGACTACCTCGTGGTGTAGTGGCTACCATTCTTGACTGCCACCCCGGAGGTCCGAATTTGATTCCCGGCTCTACCAAGAAATTTTAATTCTAGTCTGAGGGCTGGAACGGGGTACACTCAGACTTGTGAGGCAAAACTGTGAATTCCACAGTACGGTACTTTTGAGAAATAAATTATCAATTTGTAAAAAAAAAATTAAAAAAAAAACAAACTTGCTTACCTTTCTGCTTAGTAAATTGACAAATATTTAGATGTTTGCCATTCATACTCCACAGGCCATAATGGAAAATTCATTAAGTATAACATTTTATTCGTGTGTTGTGTTGTATTTAACAACATTTTTGTATTGCCAGTAATCATTGTAGGCTATATAAACTTCGTAATTACACAAAGTTATATGCTCTAAGATATTGGTTGATATTTCTGGATATTTTGCGGTTACAAGCCCCTGAGAATACTCACAATTTTCCAGGATAGTCAGCCCCCACCCCCGAAAAAAATGTACATACGCCCCTGTCTCGCATCCGGTATAGAAAAACAAAAATAGCGCCGTCAAGTTAATACAAAAGTGCGCCAAGTTTCAACCGTCAGTCTTAAGCTGTACATGGATTGTTGATGTTGCGAGGTAACTATAAGCTGTTTCAATGGTTTTGCCTAGACCAATAATAGTTTTTTTTTCGTTTTTTTTTCGTATGAACTCGGGTGCCGGATGCAAGCTATGTTATTTGAGGGTAGCTTGCATATCGAATTTCGTTGTTCCTTAAAGCACTATGAAAGTCAAGGAGGTTAGATATCTAAGCTCCTTGAACACTATAGCGCTTTCTAGTAGAGAAATGAGGAACTTTGTGTTGGCGGAAACTCCCGAGATAAATTTTGCCATTATGAACACGGCCTAGTGAATTCAAATGGGTTCTTTGATATGCCAACATCGTATGACATGGTGTCGTAATTTTTGACGCCTTAAAAAAAACAAAAAAACAAAAAAGCACTTACCACGGCCAGGAGCGAACCTGCAGGCTGGGGTTAGTAGACCGACACGTTGCCCACTCACCCACCGTGGCAAGTGTGGTTAGGTAGCGTGGCCCTACGAGCTGCGTTAGCTAATATAAACACCCCTGGTTTCAGTCACGCACCAATAATCTTTATCCAGGCCAATGGTTTTACCTTTTATTTCTTTTTTCACATAATTACGAAGTTACTTGTGTCGTGTGGTGTATTTTGTATTCGACATGTTGGCATCGGGTAGGACGTCAATGTGCCATAGCGGCCGTCGTAGAATGAGAAAGAAATAAAATCATTTATTTAGCCTACGTAATAAAACGAATATTTCGGGTGCAGCAGTGACAATTCAATTTATTATGGCTAATGGCTTCCAGAAAGGTATGTGAATCATCTATATATTTAAAACAGTAAGGTGATTTTTGTTACCACGAGATTGAGAGAACGACAGAACCGATTTACTTCGTAGAGCACTCTAACGAAAGCCTTTGGCCTCTAGATTTGCAGAGTGTCTATAAAATAAACAAATATATTACGGTATATTTTTGAATTAATATAGAAAATAGCAGAATTCTTGCCCCTCACGCATGCGCACAATCCGCCTGGGGTCATGACAAAATGGCGGTGAGAAGTCCATTAAAATGTAAGTTATTTAATAAGCTTGCATGTAATTGAAAACATACATTAACCAAGTTCTGACAATAAAATATAATAACAGTATGAACGTATACGAATGTGCAACATTGATTTATTTGGATAATGAAATGGATTATTTCCTTTAGACTGCGGCTTTTAATGATAAAGAACGGCTGCGTCTGCCGCTGACGAAGAGTGCGCGAGTAGCTATGTGGTTAAGGTGACAGACTGTGGTTCCAAGGTTCACCGGTTCGATCCCAGCCCTCGCCGATATTTTTTTTTTTTTACCACTGAACTATTGTTTAATCAAGGAGTATTAGTAAGGTTTTATGTCTGTTAAAGATACATATTTCTACATTCCCTCTCGGTATATTTTTGAATTAATATAGAAAATAGCAGAATTCTTTCCCCTCACGCATGCGCACAATCCGCGTGAGGTCATGACAAAATGGCGGTGAGAATTCCATTAAAATGTAAGTTATTTAATAAGCTTCCATGTAATTGAAAACATACATTAACCAAGTTCTGGCAATAAAATATAATAACAGTATGAACGTATACGAATGTGCAACATTGATTCATTTGGATAATGAAATGGATTATTTCCTTCAGACAGCAGCTTTTGAAGATAATGAATGGCTGCGTCTGCTGCTATACAGGATTGCTCGAGTAACCAGTTGGTCACTAGTCGTGGCCGAGTGAGGTACGTGTGAGCGCGCTGTGTGACCGCATTGGAAGAGTGTACATTTTCTAATACCAGTGCTTCCGATAGTTCCACGGGTGAACTGACCTTCCGTGTGTCATTCGGACAATACTTTTTCAAGTAGTGTTCCAGATAGGACAACAAAACCAGGAAACCCAGAAAACCCCGCTGAAAATCATGTCCGGATACCAGAGGAAAAATACCGTACGCTGCCAATGGGACAAGCAGAGCTCTCGCGCCACACCAGGAGAAATTCACCGCTGGATTAGCGATACTCTCCGGTTGACTGTCGACCAAGTAGAAGCCATCCAGTTAAATGCACAAGAAAAAACCATGTACATCAAGGTTATCAGCATATCTACTTATCAGAAATTGTTAAATAATTTTGCAGATCCTATTAAATTTCAGTATGACTCAGGCGAAATGACTAATGTTAAGCTCTCCCCAGCGGATTCCAATTTTACCACAGTGCGTATATTTAATGTCCCACTTGAAGTTCCACCTGAAATTTTCAAATCCGTCCTGTCGAAATATGGCACTGTGAGTGAAGTCAGGAAAGAACAATGGTCTTCTGCTTATCAGTTCCCGGTGTATAATGGAATACGCGCAGTCACTATGGAAATAAAACAAGATATCCCCTCCACTGAGACTTTTGGTGGCCATTCTGGCTACCTATCTTATAATGGACAGAAACAGACCTGTTTAATTTGCAATGCTAACACACACCTACGTATCAACTGCCCACAGAAAATGATTCCCCTCGGTATAACTCCAACACAACAACGACGTGTTCAATACTCGGAAGTCGTGACACAGCAAACGTCACATGAACACATGTTTATTGATCAGTCAGCTGGGACAACACCAGCAGTGGCCTCTGATACACACGACGCAGAACTGGTACCTTACACTGACCAGCTCAGCGAGTCACAGAGTGCCCCTGTGCTATCGGCAACATGTATCGCAGCCTTAGAACCAATTATGCCGCCACTACAGGCTGCCACAGAAATTTTGTCTTCACTGCCCCCACCTTCTCTGGTACCTACCGACTCACCTACGCAGGTTGATCGGGGATCCGAGAACGTATCTAAAAAGATAAAAACAAATGCCTCGATTGCCGTACCAGCCCAGAAGAATCAAACTGGCTCTACAAACGTTCCCGCAGCTGTGAAAAAGAAACAAAATCTTCATTCTACGTCATCTAGGGACCCACGAACGCTCTCAAACGCTGACTGCCGGCCTATGAATGGCAAGCATAAGGAACTATCTCAACCTAATTTGACATAGTGCACCAGGATAATTCTCAGCTGTGTCTTCTTTCGAGTCCACCTTCCAGTATGTCTAGCACAGCTTTTATACTTCTCTTAATGGCGCAATTTCTCACTGTGGCCACTGTGAATATCAATGTAATAGAATGCCCTCTGAAATTTCAACTGTTGGAGAGATTCCTTCGAGATGCAGACATTGACATTGCCTTCATTCAAGAAGTTGCCATACCGTGTTTACCCATATCTGCCTTCTACAAACAATACATGAATACCGTTAATACGAATAGAGGGACCGGATTCCTCATAAGACATGATACCCCACTCGAAGGTGTGCTATGTCATCCATCAGGACGCATAATATCTGGACACATAAACAATACCACCCTGATAAATGTATATGCCCCATCCGGGTCCAATAAACGTGTGGAACGGAAAATGTTCTTTGAACAGAGTATACTGCCTCATCTGCACGACCTTAAGGAAAAACTTATTCTTGCAGGGGATTTCAATTGTATTCAACGCCCAGAGGACTCCACTAGTCCATACAGAGGTGTCAACCCGGCTCTCAGGACCCTTCTTACCTCCCTACACCTCATTGATGCTGTGGATAGTTTAAGGGTGCCCATGCCCCATTACACCTGTATAAGTCACAACTCCTCATCACGAATCGACCGCATCTACCTTTCACAGGAACTTATCCAGCCTAGACGATATGAAGTGATACCTGCCAGTTTCACTAACCATCATGCTGTCGTATGTACAATCTCTTACCCCCATCCCATATTTCACATAGGAAGAGGTTATTGGAAACTGAATTGCTCGCTGTTACTGGAGGAGGAATGCCAAGATATTTTCAGACAACACTGGACTCGATGGGTCCAACAAAAATGCAAATTTCGCGACTGCGCAGACTGGTGGGATATTTTGGTTAAACCAGGGATCCGCCGCGTCTTTAAGAACATATCCTACCAACGAGGTCGGGAAAGACGGGATACAGTTGAATTTTACTATCGAGTTCTTCGCCAGCTCCAGCAAAGTTCTGATGCTGGGGAGCGTATATATGACCAGATTCGGGAAGTTAAAACCAAGCTCCTGTCTCTACAGCAACGAACGTTCGCTCATATAAACGTGGCTTTAAAAGATCGTACAGTGCTCCCAGACGAAAGTGCAAGTGTATACCATATCGCCAAAGGACAACGTGAGCGGCAACGTAAATATATCCACCGCCTCCGCACCAGTACTGGAAGTGTCGTCACCTCCCCTGACGCTATACGTAGTGAAATATCACTATTTTATCAACGGTTCTACGCTCCGGCTCCAATTGATCCACAGCAGGTGACCCTATTGCTTTCATCTTGCAATACCCATCTGTCTCCGGACAACAAAACTCGGCTCAGCGCGGATATTACGGATGAAGAGATTCACTCTGTGGTTAAGCACCTCCCAAACAACCGCTCACCTGGCATTGATGGACTGCCATATGAAATGTATAAACACTTCTGGCCTCTCATTGGCAAATAATTTTGTCATGTCCTGCGTACCATTCTCCAACGTCGTGCTCTTTGTCGATCACATCACGAGGGTACCATAGTCCTCATACCAAAAACATCCTCTCCCATGGCAGTTGGTGACTTCCGACCAGTTACTCTGCTCTGCAGTGATTATAAAGTCCTTACCAAAGTACTTGCATGCCGATTGAAGACTGTTCTACATGATATCATTGGTGATGAACAATGTTGCAGTATTCCTGGAAGAACTCTGTTAACAAACTTAGCGATACTAAGGGACCTACACCTAAAAGCCGAAATGCTCCCCACTGAGCCAATGCGTTTTCTCACCTTGGATCTTGATAAAGCTTTCGATCGCATCAGTCATGAATACTTGTACATGGTCTTGCAGCACTTTGAATTTCCTGCAATCCTTATTGACTACATTCGTATGATAAATTGTAATGCTACGTCTCGAGTGCTCGTCAACGGTTTTCTTTCCCCTCTGATTCCAATACAACGATCAGTTAGGCAAGGATGTCCCCTCTCCATGCTACTTTTTGTCATTGGCCTTGAACCGTTCATTCGGACTACCCAGGTGAAGCTACAGGGTTACAAACTGTCCACACATGTTTTTGGCATGTGCGCCTATGCTGATGACGTATCCATATTGATCCGCAATAATGAAGACATCTCCCACATCGATAGCGTCCTTCAGCTCTACCATATCGCCTCTGGAGCACAATCGAACCCCCAGAAAACTGCTTTGCTTCCGCTCCATAATAACTCAGTGATTACCCAACCGCCCTGGTTCCGGATAGTAAATGAGGTGAAAATTCTTGGCATTACCTGGAAGCAATCGATTCTGGACACGGTGCACGCAAACTGGACTAAGGTCATTGCCAAAGTTAGGGGAGTGCTGATCCAATTTGGTCAAAGAAACCTCAATATAGTGCAACGGGTCGTAGTCCTCAACGTATTTGCGCTCTCTAAAATATGGTATGTCGCACAACTTTTCCCACTTCCCAAAATGTTTGAGAGCCAATTGGCAAAATATATAGGTTGGTTTCTATGGCAAGGATTTTTGTTCCGAGTACAACGGGAACAGTTGTATCTCCCATCCCGGCAAGGCGGGCTAGGGCTAACCGCTCATGGCATGAAATGCCGTGCACTCCTCTGCAAGAACGATATCACCATTCTTTCCCAACATGACACCTTTACGAAAGCGCTATACAAAGATATTCGGAACACAGCCCATGGTTGTGAGAGAGCTTTGCCGAAGATATTTAGGGACCATCAACAGCACCTTCTGGAAACTGTTCGCCAAATGCCTTCAGGGACTGTTCCAACGACGAAAAGTATTTATAACATGTTGCGGCAAGTGGTACACTCCAAACCGCGAATCGAGGCCACCACTCTCTACGTCCATTGGCCCACTGTTTGGAAAAATGTAGGGGCTATGACCATTTCTTCTGCTGTTCACTCCCGGGTTTTTATCTTCCTCAACGATCTCATCCCAACCGCTCTACGGCGATATACCATCCGTCTTGAAGCTTACCCATGGTGTACTATATGTGGTCAAACTGATACGGCGATACACCGCTTCACATCATGCACGCGAGTTGTCTCCACGTGGCTGTGGTGTAAGGGAAACGTATGTCAACTATTAAATGTGCCCACGGATGACCTTGATGACAGGAAGTTGATTCGCTTGTCGGTGACCGCCTTCCCCCAAATTAAACAGACTGCCATTGTGTGGATAATGGGCCAATATGTACACTTCGTGATGGACAATGATCAACATTTCTCATTCCTGGATCTCAGGTATCACCTGCAGAAAGAGCGTTGGAAGCTTAGTGAAAGTGGACAATTGTACGATAAATATGGACACTATCTGGACTTTCTTGTGATTTAATAGTATGGTATTTATCATATCTGAAAATTCTGTAATTCTGTAAAGAGCTAATAAAAAAAAAAGTAGCTATGTGGGTAAGGCGACAGACTGTGGTTCCTAGGTTCGCCGGTTCGATCCCAGCCCTCGCCGATATATGTTTTTTTACCATTGAAATATTGTTTAATCAAGGAGTATTAGTAAGGTTTTATGTCTGTAAAAGATACATATTTCTACATTCCCTCTCAATACGTTTTATTTCCGTTTAACCATTGCATTACAGCATGTGATCAAAAGAGCAAACTGTTGTCCTCAGTACGCCGTTTAAATATCTGCATTCAGTTCCTATAACTGATAACAGTTAGTACATCGCCCATATAGTTCCAGTAACTGACAGCAGATGGCAGCACCATTGCATCGATATATTTAAAACCCAAGACATGGCACGTTTTCACGTGATGGAGAATTATAAAGGAGGGGATTATTTAAGAAGGGAAATTTTGAGGAACATTAACCGACAGTTGAATGTGTAGGCTATGTTGTTTATGTACCTTAATATTGCAAATTTCTTCCCAATGCTTCGGTGGTCAAGTTATTAGCGTCCTAGACTAAAAGTTATAATTATGCATCGTCGATATACTCTTAAATTATTAAAGAAAAAAGTAGTTTTCCAGGCACTCGCGCGTGTCCACAATTGCTTTCGCCATAAGAGACACTTGGCAAACATAATTCGTTTGAAGGGCTCCGACATTGAGGTCACTCAGCCCCGTGTACTTGGGTGTGTATGTGTGAAATTTTCTCTCATAACCTGTGTTATTGTGATGGCTGCATTACTGTGTGTATTTGTAATTAAGGTGGTAAATGGCAAGGAGACGGCCAAGGCCCGGTATTTGCCTTAAGTGGAAGTGGGAAACCACGGAAAACCACATCCAAGATTGTCGAGGTGGGAATTAAACCTTCCTCTTCTTAGTTATACCTCAAGAGACTGAATGTGCCCCGTTTTTGCCCTCAGACCAGAATTCAATTTCTTGGCAGAGCAGGAAATGTAACCCGGGTCTCCGGGGCGATAGACAAGAATAGGTGGGCCTCCATGTGTTAATACGATTTTTGACATGCACGGGACATATAATTCAAAAACTGCCTCCATTAGGGTGACTGCCGAAGTGAGTATTGAGTATAGGCCTATGGTCGTTCCAGTAGTTGGCGAAGTGATTCTATGTTCCCCTGCAAAATGTACTGTCATAACCTATAACAGGTGATGGAAATTGCTTATTTAGAGCAGTTTCGTACTGTTTATAACAAAATGAAGAACGTCATTCTGAGCTGCGTTTTCAAGCTATCGCAAAAAATTTCGCTGGCAGGAACAATTATAAGGAATTTATTTTAAGCGATCAGTCTCATCGCATTCTCCTCACCAACCAACTTGAGTATGAAAGTCTCTGGACGGTCATGTTGAACTTCATTGTATAAGACAATTGTTTAATGATTATTTGTTTAGAGTACTGAGTCTAACTACGCAGTTGATTTCGGCAATGGAAGTATTATTTGCCATTTAATACTGTATTTAGCGGCTCCGTTATTGCAGGACACTATAGTGTTATCGAATAATACGAAGCCACATTTAAAATCCAATATAAATAGGCCATTTCAGGAACAATTCCAGATATTATGCAGTACAGTGTACTGTAAGGTCTTTGACGATCAAATGTAAACATTGTTCTACATTGTACTTCTCTTGCGTAAAATCTATGCGTGGTTACTTTGGTCTTTACTGTTGTGAGGGTAAAATTGATCTGCTGGAATATAAAATATTTGCCAAGCTGCAACAATGTAATGATATTAATTTAAAAGTCATTGAACTTATATCCAGTAGTTCAAACACATACATCAGCGTTAACAGATTGGATACTGAAGATGAAAGCCAGCTACTTCATTTCCCTATTATTGAATTTTTCAATTCCTTGGAATTAAGTGATTCGCCTCCACATACTCCGAACGTTTGAGCCATAGTTATGCTCCTTAGAAATCTGAACGTTTCCCAAGGACTCATATATGGTAAAATATTAATTGTAAGAAATATATAAGAAATTGCTTGGATTCGGATATAATAGGTGCAGTAATATTAGGCAGAGAGCTCAAATCCTACGACTTGATTTAACACCTTCCGATAAAACACTTGCAGGTACAGTACATTTTCTTTTAATAGGCAACAATGTCCTATTCGCTCGGCCTACTTTATCACAATCAATCAAGCTCAAGGAGAAACTCTTGAACGTATTGGGCTATTTACCTCATCACGTTTTAAGTCATGACCAGCAGGATAGTGAAGGTACAAAAAAGGTCCTGTATGGGATGGTAAAGAATAAGAGGCGGAAGGATCCTACGGATTATGTCAGAATGGTGAACAAAAGGGGACAAGGGATAGAAAATAGGGGAGAAATGAAGAAAATGTGGAAAGAATATTTTGAAGAACTCCTGAACCCAAATGGAAACCACGGCGAGGAAGAAGAAATCGGGGAAGAGGTACAGTAGATGAACTGCAAACAGAAAAGGACTTAACATGGAAAGAAGTGGAAGATGCAGTGAGGAAGATGTAAGGAGGGAAGGCACCGGGTGTGGATGAGTTGAGTGTGGAGATGGTGAGAGCAGCAAGAGAGGTGGGGATACAATGGTTGTACCGAGTGATGAAGGCAGCATGGAAGGAAAGGAAGACCCCAGAGGACTGGAAAAAGGGAATAATTGTCCCGATCTTCAAGAAAGGTAGTAGAACAGAATGCAGAAACTATCGGGGAATAACACTGATGAGTCATTGTGCAAAGATGTTTGAGAAAGTTTTAGAAAGGAAATTAGGACAAGGATAGAAGGAGGGATGAGGGAAGAACAACATGGCTTCAGAGCAGGAAGGTCCACAGTGGATTTGATTTTTGCTGTAAGTCAGTTACAAGAACAGCACTATGAGTATGGAACAGATCTACTGATGGCCTTCCTGGACATTGAGAAAGCATATGACAGTGTATGCAGAAACAAAGTATGGAAGTCCCTGGAAGATAGAGGAGTAGAAAAATGGACTATAAGGAGGATAAAAGAGATGTACAAGGGAAGCGTGAGCTGTGTGAAAGTGGGAGGAGAGAGATCGGACTGGGTGGAACAGAGAAACGGCCTGAAACAAAGAAGTGCACTGTCACCGTTACTTTTCATTGTGGTGATGGATGACATAATGACCCGAGCGGCACAAGTAATTGGGGAAGGACAGATGAAAGCAATGGTGTTTGCGGATGATTTGATGATTGTGGAAACAAGGAGGAGGAGGTACAGGAACAGTTGGACGTGTGGGAAGGAATAATACAAGGATATGGGATGAAATTTAGCATAAATAAGAGTGAGATGGTGATCACAACAAGGAAGAAGGAAAGGACCACAACGGGAATAACAATTGGTGGGGAACAGCTGAAGAAAGTGGAGAGTTTCAAGTATCTGGGAAGCCTGATACAAGAGAATGGAAGAAACGGTAGAGAAATAAATGAGCGGGGGAGACAGGCAGAAGCATTCCGGAGGAGTGTGAGAAGCATGTTATGGAGCAGCGATGTCCCTCAGAACAGCAAGTAGATCATATATCGTACCATGTCCCTATCCTGACGTATGCCTCGGAGACCTGGGTTATGAAAGGAAGGGAGAAGAGCAAAATACAGGCCAGTGAGATGAGGTTCTTGAGAAGCAGTATTGGAGCTACAAAGAGGGACAGAATAAGAAATGAGAGGACCAGAGAATTAATGAAGGAGGAACCATTACAGGATGGTATAGAGAAATCTAGACTTAGATGGTATGGACATGTAAAACGAATGGAGGAGAAGAGGATACCCAGGAGTATACACGAGACGAAGTGGGAAGGAAAGAGACCAAGAGGGAGACCGAGAGACAGGTGGCTGAAGGGGGTGGAAGAAAGCGTGAAGAAGAGAGGAGAAGACTGGACAAGGGTGGAGGCTGAGAGATGGTGGGAAGACAGAAGACATTGGAGAGGCTTGTGTTCCAAACAGACCCGGCCAGTGGCTGGAAACTGTGCAAGAAGATGATGACCTCATCACGTTTTCAGTCATGACCAGCAATATGTTGCAATGCTGAGAGTGCTATCTTTTGACGCCCTTAAAGTTGCAATAGTGCTAAAAAGTAATCGTACAAAGAATGTAACTTATATAAGAAGCTTCTTCAGTAAATTTGTTTTCCATTGTCCGTCATGTTTTGACGGGTTTCATCTAGTAAATCTTATGTTTTCAATAATCTACCTTGTAAAAGTTGAAAAGCCAAAAGTAGCTGTTGTCAAGAATTTTCATTTTCATATATCCCACTTATGTTAATTGCCTCTATCAACATACAACATTTCAGTTTGATTGCTGTAATAGATTCGTAGATATTGAGAACCGACTAAATATTTCGGATGGTCGCCATGTTGGATTGTTAAATGTATAGGCCATAGAGTCATGCACCATTAAAGTAAAATTATTGCGTCGGTTCATTATTCAAACTTTCACTTCGATCGCATGATTACGACACAAGAAATAAAAACATAATTTTAAAATTCGCAAAGCCGCCATCTTGAGGATATCCAAACAATTGAAATAAATTAGATACCAGTGCATTACAATGTGTATAAACATTTCCTGTACCTGATTTCATTGCGTTTGGAACATTACATCGCGAGAAAGGTCTATTTAAAATTTTCAAATTCGCTTGGCCGCCATGTTCGTTTTGAAGTTAACCGGTTTTTGAAAGTCTTATAGATGAACTTTCAGTAGTGCCCTTTATCTCCGTACAAAATTTCAGGATGATACCGCTAATAGTTTCAGCGATATAGAATGCCGGTGAAATATTTCGCACATCCGCCATCTTGTGGTTATGTAAACAATTGAACGAAGTTAGATGTCGGTACATTACAATGTGTATAAACATATACTGTACCAAGTTTTATTGCGTTTGGTTGGTTAAATCGCGAGAAACGTCTATTTAAAAGTCGCAAATTCGCGTGGCCGCCATTTCGGTTTTGTAGTTACCAGATTTTCAAAAGTCACATAGATGAACTTCTAGTAGTTTCCTTTATCACCGTAAAAAATTCCAGGGTGATATCGGGAATAGTTTCGGAGATATTGAATGCTGGTGAAATATTTCGCACAGCCGCCATGTTGGATTGGTGAAACGTAACAAAATTTGAAGGGCACGGTCGGGGTCGTCCGGAATAGTGCTATGAACTTACCGAGTTTCATTGAAATCGCTCCAGCCGTTTAGAAGTTATTAGGACACACACACACCTCACACACACACACACACACACACACACACACGGACAAAAGGTGATCTCATAAGCCTATTTTTTCAAAATTGAAAATAGCTAGACATCGCATGTCCCAACACACAAAACATCCAAACAACAGCTGCTACTAAAATATTTGAGTACACAGAGCTGGCTGGCAATTGAGATAAAGCAGATGTGGAAACTAGATCCTCAGCATTGAATCTATATACGATGATATAAATATTGAACAACAGAAGGCCAAGCACATGTCATATCGTCAGGAAGTTCCTTGGAGAAAACACTCAGCAAGACTCGAAGATGATTCAGATGCAAACTTAGCTCATTCTACAAAATAATGAAAGAGACTCATGAAGAGCGTGGCACGAAATGAATGTACAGTGTAATCTACGAAGAACGTCCAGAAAGTAAGTTCCATTTGGTAATAACATTAAATTGTGTACATATACAGAAAAATTATTTATTGCACAAAATTCTACAACCCTTAAACTACTTTTCCACATAACTGCCGAAATGTTGCAGGCATTTGTCATAGTGTGGGACGAGTTTTTGTATACCTTCTTCATAGACGTGTACACACAGCATTGTACACACGCTAGCAAGGCCGCTGCATCATACAGGATTGTACACACGCTTAAAGCAGGGGGCCTTGGCGCGCCAAAAGCTCGGCCAAGGTGACCGCAGCTACGGTTAACAAAGCCGCCGCTTGGCGCTCTTATTTTATATGAAAGACCCTGTATATGAAACCATTGTTAAGTACTGTATTTCCATAGTCCTCTTAGAGGAATGCAGCACAGTATCCTACTGCTCCGAATGCCCGTTATGATCTTGTGAGTTAATGATTCGTAGGACAAACTCCAACAAATCAAAGTTAATGTAAACAAAGACTGATATCTACAGTAAAAGCCAAATACCACTGACTGACTGACTGTCCAAATGAACACTGTACCTGGAAAAAAAATGAAGGCATAGGAAGATGAAATTTCTTATGGTGATTCTTAATATACTAGCCTACCCGTGCGAGAGCTCTCGCATAATGGGTTGTGTGAACAGCCTACCCGCCCAGCGCTATTGCTATGCGGGCTGTACGCGAAAGAGTTCTGGCAGGGGCTATCGTCTTGTTTATTTGTTTAAAATCACTTTATAAACAAATAAATATATTTCCGTTGCCTTGTCAAGAAATGCAAGATTTTTTCCTGTACTATTGAGACGATTTGGAAGATTTTGGTACAAACCACACCTTCTAACTCCCTCTGGTTTAGGAGCTTGAGTTTTGTGACACATACACCTTAGCGTATTATATAATAAAATTGCAGAGGTGCGTGTTTTTCTTCTTAGTGTGGCCTCCTGAGAGGCCGAGTGCAGGTATTTCTAGTCGACGCCCATGGGCGAACTGCGCGTCGGAATGAGAGATGGAATGGATGAAGATGAATGAATCTGGGCAAGGTTGTGGAAGGATGCAGCAGTGGCCTGTCAGAAGGTACCGTCCCAGCATTTGCCAGGTGTTGAAAACGGGGAACCATGGAAAACCATTTCAACGACGGCCGACGGTGGGGCTAGAACCGACGCGTATACCGAGTCAGAAAAGAGCTTGGCCCATGACCTAACGCTGCACTTAAACGAGCGTAGGCACCGCTATGGGTAGATGTGCCTTAAGAAATACTTTTAAAAACCCGGCTCAGGCCTATTTTGTTCAGCATTAGGGAACCACCCATTACAATTGGGTACAATCGGGTTGACGAACTGAAAAATATTACATTTCGATTACTAAGATAAGACTGAACAAGTAGTTCCGTGAAGAACTATACAGCCTATTTTCATATATCATACTTGTAACAGAGCTCTCATCCCCCCCCTTCCCTTTTCGATAACCCAAGATGTGATAATAAAATTAGCATATCAAAAATGCTTTATTAACATGATATTACCATATCAGAAATTAATAAATGATAACACACAGGAAAAGCCTAATTTAATTACTCGCTAGGTCAGCTGAGTTCACAGCAAAAAAAAAAAACCTAGGAGCGAATGTTCCGATTTGCTTGGTTTTCAAGAACACCCTCATTTGATTTAGGAAAAGAGAACAGGCGGGACGAAACCAATGTCAAGACCAGCTTGTTGAGTGGAAAACTGGATGCGTACCTCAGCAGCCGGTATTAAATTGACCCTGCCAAAGATGAAGAATGAAAAGGGGAATAATCTTCCTAGTGACTTCATGCAATAAATAATATGACAAATCGAAATAAGCTAACATGTATTGAGCAGTAAAATAAAACAATTACAAGAGACAGCCTTCCACCACTTAATTAACTAACTGACAAATATGATCTAATTAAACACAAATGAATGACTTAGTTTAAACAAACCAGACACTTGCCCGCTTGGCAAGGTTTCACACATCTACATTTGTGATAGAAATGAATTTATCTAGAATGATTCCCAGAAATTAATGCCCAACAAGGACTAAATAATTGTCATTTTTCCCGCATGGCAATTTACGCAGTTACATTTGAGGTTAAAACATGAATTTCAAAATGGATCCGGAAGAAGAAGAAAAAAGAAAAACAACATGAGAAAGGCAATGCCTTCTCAAAAAAACAATGCTGCATCAAACAACCGAAACGCCCCTTAGTGGAACGGAAAGGTCTGACAACCTCCACAGTCCAGCATTGACCGTCCCGTCAAGGCTGTCTGACCAAGAATTAAAACCCACGAGGTTCCCATCCAGCTAACGGGAAATAGGGCAATAATAATCCACCCTGCAGTAATTACATATAAAGGTACCACCAAAGTATTACTAGACCCTCCAAAAGATTACATACTAAAGTGCTAAAATAGACTTTATCTAGTAAAGCTTACGGACCGCCGACACGCGGCCTTAAAATGACGTTACAAAATTTAGCAGTCAAAGTTTGTATTGATCGTCCTTGGTTATGCCCCTTAGTAATTAAATCATGATAGTACCACCTGGTGTATTTCAGCCCTCCGGAGGAGCTGCCTAGTTCCCCCGGAGGCGATCGCCTTTAAGTCCTTCCGTCACCAACCTTCCACTCGTACTGTCTTCCATGTCACAGATCGCACCCTTGTATTCCAGAGTCCCCCCACCACTTGACTCCAGTAATACCACACGCGACTAGTGGCCCAACCCGCTAACACAAGGGCCAGAGCCCGAGGTTGGAGTTGGTATCATTGAATATCAGCCCATACAGGTTACTGCGTAGAAACCTTCCAGGAGCTGAGGGGTTACACAATGTCCTGGTAAGATTTTCTCAGAATAAGAGCTTGGCGAATGAAGCTGACAGCAAATGTTCACCTTTCAAAGTTCACGGATCAAAGCTTGACTTATCCCTCTTTACAAGTGTCTATCAGGGATAATACTTTAAGTGACAGTTCGCACGAAGGATAGAAATCCTGGCAGAAAGGTCTGGCGATCCCATTTCACGAGTAGTCAGGCGCCAGGCTGGCGAATGGAATTCTCAGAAGAGCCCTGGTGTATGCTCTCATGATAATCCGGCCAGGCCGGGAGCCCTTGCTGCGTCTCGAAGATAAGATGAACATGTACAGATTTGCAAAATTGGTACATCCTCCTCCTCCAAAGGAAGACGATGGGGGGGATGATGAACAGGGTGATGGTGTCCAGCTGGTCTCTTGGCAGCTGAAGAGGCTACTCCAATCTCCGCCAGCGGACCTTGAAGTAGATCTCCTCGGGTAGAATGATGCCATGGGACCTAGATGGTACCTCCAAACTGGGCCCAGATTGGTAGTACACGTCCCACATAGTGACCACTGAAACACACATCAGAACAGCAGCGTATGGTCCAAATACAGTTCCCTTAGAGGGAACAATCGTTCCAGGCCAGTCAACCAGCCCAAACAGCCGAAGTTAACCCAGGAAGGATAAAAAAAAATACACGAAGCATTAGTGTCCCATCGAAGTTCACTTAAGAGTCTTTCATGTCACAAGGGATACTTGAGGCTTCAAACAAGGTTCTACGCAAGGAGATAGTGTTCAGGGCATAATTAAAGGTCCACTGAAGTATTAAAATCACACGAAAGGGGCAACCAACTATACGATATGACTGACGTTAACAAGCTTAATTGAAAGTTCACTACAATACTTAGCAAGAATAACTAAATCAACTTATATCAATCAATTTTTGACTAAAACATCCAGAAACCATAATATTTACAAAATTTCAGATATTTTCCCACCGAAATTCCCTGAAATTTTTATGGGCAACACCATCAAAATAGAAATAAAGCAAGGGGGAACTCACTGGTACCCTTCCAAAACAGTTAAACATACTCAAAAATGAATTTACATTTACTTTGATGGCCTCACGCAGTACCGTAGGAAAACAGAACACATTTAGGAAACACCAAAACATTTTAAAACAAACACAACATACCATAATCAAACCATATGGATCGTCTCAGGTATGTGACACATATAAAAACATAATGAATATCAAAAGCCACTGTCTCATTTCACCAGTCGCTGCCCCTAACCGTCCACGGTGGCCATCCGACGAACGACAGAAAACAGCAACTACCTTCCACGAGAACAATAACCAAATGGGGAGACCACGCTAAACAATAGACACCACGATCCAACCAATTCACATACAAGCACCTAACCAAATTTCACCAAATAACTTCATCGCTACTCGCCAACGCATCCTAACAGTCTACAAACTCCCAAGAGTTCCTGTAGGAAGACCAACCGAACTCAGGACACTAAGGTGATCACACCTATCCTGAGAACCAACTTACCACAGTTACACCAAATGTTCAAAATTAAAACATCTTCTCAAAATCAAGATGCCATCTTCTAGGCACGGAACCCAACCAATATCAAACCAACAACAACTACGAGCCCGGTGCAGAGGCTACACTAATTCTACACCCAAAGCACATAGCTCAGCAGAATTAGACACAAATTCAAGTTGGTACCAACCAATTTTCAAGACATACCTAAACGAACGTGGCTCCACCATTTAAAAAAACACACAAATTACTTATAACGTTTACTCCCACACAGACAACAAACCACTTCCATGGTCCCATACACAGATCTACCTCACTACAACGAACACCCATAGGTGTCATGTGACACATTTCTACAAGCACAAGGTGATTAATATCCTCAAAACTTCAGATTCTCTAACCTAGCGGTCCTCGACATGCCACAGCATGCTCAAAATACAGAATTACAGGATCACAGATGTGATGGCATGATAATTTTTTAAAATGCACGGGGCGGTTACTCCCCCCCCCCCCCTCAAATTAACATGTTCTCCACCTTTAACATCTCGCACACACTGCATCATGTTCCACACACAGAATTACAAGGTCACTGAGGTGACAAAAATGATAAATTTTCAAAATGCACGGGGTGGTTAATAGTCCCCAAAGAAAATGCACCTTACACAGAACGAGAGTTAGCTCACCAACTAATAGATACCTCAAATTTCTCCAGAACAGGTACGACATCTCCAGTGCAACACTATCTCGATGCATAGAACAACTGACTAACGCTATAGCCTGGCTACCAGCTCAAAGCTGATGCTAATCGAACTTAATTTTTTTCTTTTCACACCCAAGTATACGGGGATACATGAACTATGATTCCAACTACAATCACATGAACGTTGTGACAATACCAGCAAGTCAGCAGTCTAACAGTATATACCGCAGATTACAAGTAACCTACTGACTAACCTAACCAGATACATTTTCAACCGACAAGAGATTGCAATTCGAAGATTTTCCAGATCACTGATACAATTTCTAAAGCCCTCACGTCAGCAGCTGAACAACACAGCGAAATGAGCATCACTCTGAAGCATTACACCTTATTTCCACATAAAATCGAAATTTCACTACCAACCTAACAAAATTATCACTAAATTATCCAAAAAATTTACTCAAAAATATCAACCACGAATACGATGAACAAAACTCAGCTAACAGAAGCAGATCACGGCCTTTCTTGAGGATTACTAAAAATGACATAAGAGATTTGACTTCAGCGGAACAACTAGACCATCTCCCATCGCTCTGAACTTCATATCATCGCATTCACAGGAAATAGAACATCATAATTTCACCCTTTACACATCTCGAGTTTCTCGTTCACTAGCAGGTTTACAATTCGATATATGAGTCCTAAAAACACGTTTCCTAGACAGATCCTCTAATAACACTGTTACTTCAGAAGGAAAGGACAGAATCTCATAGGGGCCCTCATATTTTGGCTGCAGCTTACCTGATACCTGACGACCTGGGGCCTTAGCCCAGAAGTTTTTTGCATAGACAAAATCTCCGACAGAATATCCACCCTGTTTTCGGCCCAAATTATATCTCTCAGCCAGCTTATCATGCGAGATCTTTATAGCAGCTTTGGCCTCCTTCCAGATTTCCCTGACACGATCAGGAGAGGGTTGGTCAGGAAGCAGATCATGAAGTGACCACAGATTCGTTAGAGGGGAATTTGGGACGAACGCATACATAAGTGAGAACGGCGTTTTCCCATGGGATTCATGCTCAGCAGTATTGAAAGCGTAGGGTAACCAATGTAATGACGAATCCCACTTGGCATGATTGTCTCGATGATATGCGATAAGTGCAGCTCTCAAATTTCGGTTAACTCTCTCTGCCAAACTAGGGTTGGGGTAATAGGGTGTCGTGGTGACATGGGAAACAGCATAATCAAAACAAAATTTTCTAAACTGATGAGAAACAAAGGCCTTGGCATTATCTGACACCAAGTATTGACTAGGACCAAAGGAAGAGAAAACAGACTTTAAATATCTTATGACAGTAGCAGAGTCACAATTTCTAGTGGGAAAAATCCATGAAAAGCGAGAGAAACCATCGACACAAACAAAAGCAAAACGGTTACCCAGTTTAGACCTCGGCAGGGGTCCAACAAAATCCACATACAAGCGTTCCATGGGCCTAGACGCAGATTCAGAAGCTAACTTACCAACCTTACCACTGACTGTGGGCTTACTTACCTTACAATCATGACACCCCAGCACGAACTTTCTCACATCCTTATCGAGACCCTTCCAAACAAAAGACTGCCTTATTTTCTGTCGAGTTTTGAAAATTCCTAGGTGGCCTCCAGCGGGTGACTCGTGAAAATACATTAGCATGCCATTTATCAGCTGAGTAGGCAAAACAACCTTAGGCTTCCTATCACGCCTAGTTACACAACATAATACACCAGACTTTAAAATATAAGGCTTTATCTCTTCTCCAGAAACTAATCGAGCAATTAAATCACACAACACGGGATCTTCCTTCTGATGGTTAGCAATGTCTCCAAACAATAACGGTGAATTTACTAACATGTGTTGAGCTGAATTAGCCCCAACAACAACAGGTTCCTCTAAAGAGGGAGTTTCACACCCGTCAGGAATTTCTCCATAGAGACGCTTAAGTGACACAGCACAAATATTTTCATGATTTTCCTCGGGAACGAGATTCTTACATTTATTAGGAACTTCTTCATACATGCGGCTAAGGGAGTGGGCTATGACATTTTCACAACCCTTTATATGACGAACGGTGAACTGAAATGATGAAATACGGGTTGCCCACCTGGCGATTCGCCCAGTGGTTCGAGGTCTAGCCAGGACCCAGCTCAGGGCCTGGTTATCGGTTTCAAGTTCGAAAGGAACATGTTCGACATACATTCGGAATTTCTCCAGTCCAAACATCACTGCGAGCCCCTCAAGCTCATACACGGAATAATTTACTTCAGCAGGGGACAGAGTTCGAGAAGCAAAACCAATAGGTCGTCTACCTAGCTCACTTTCTTGTAACAACACAGCAGCTACAGCACCGAGCGACGCATCAGTCTGGATTATAAACTTCTTACTGAAATCAGGGACAGCGAGGACAGGAGCGCTACACAGTGCCTCCTTCAAATCGTCAAAAGCTGCTTGCTGCGACGGACCCCATTCAAATTTCACGTCAGACCTTCGCAGATGATTAAGTGGCAACGCCCGCTGTGCAAAATTGGGTATAAATTTGCGCAGAAAGCCAACCATTCCCACGAATCGGGCTACTCCTTTCACATTTTTAGGGGGTGCAAAATCTCTAATTCCCTGGGTTCGGGAGTCATCGACCGAAACACCTTCAGCAGAAACAACATGACCAAGAAAGGCAATTTTAGGTTTAGCAAGGGACACTTTAGACAACTTTACGGTTAGACCAGCAGATTTTAACCTCTCAAATACTTCACGAAGATGGCGCACGTGGTCTTCGAACGTCTCGCTATAAACAACAACATCGTCCAGGTAGTGATACAAATAATCAAATTTGATGCCAGAAAACACGTGATCAAGAAGCCTACTAAGCACAGCGCCCCCTGTAGAGATACCAAAAGGTAATCTGCAATATTCATAGAGATTCCAATCGGTGGCGAATGCAGTCAGATGCTTAGATTCTTCAGCTAACGGAATTTGGAAATATGCCTGCGTCAGGTCAATGAGGCTATAATAGGAGGCGTTTTTGAACCAGGAAAAACAGCTATGTAAATCAGGAAGAGGGATGGATTCTAAAACAATCTTTTTGTTTAACCTACGATAATCTACGACTGGCCGAAAACCACCATTTGGCTTGGGTACTAAGAATACAGGTGAGGAATATGCTGATGTGGAGGGTCGAATCACTCCATCCAGTAACATCTGATCGATTAATTTCTTTAATTCCAACATTTTGGGTGGACTCAAACGGTAGGGAGGATGTCTGACGGGTATAGTATCCGTTACTTCAATTTTATACTCCAGGATCTTAGTCATTCCTAATTCGTCAGTGAACACCTCGGGAAAATACCCACACAAATCCCGAATCTCTTTAGCTTGAGCGTCAGATAAATTACTTAAATCCAAGGATTCAACCCCGGTGGACAAGACGGGTTCAGCATCACGGTTGGCAACATGAGCACTCGCGCTAGGGACAGCAGTAGAAAAGAATTTAAATTTTACCTCAGAACAAAACCTGAACCAGAATGATTCGTGTTGCATATCTAGCAGTAAGCCAGTATGAGCAAAGAAATTAGCGCCCAGAATAATATGACATGACAAATTCTTAATGACCCTAAAGGAAAATTTCCAACAAAATTTATGAATCCGAACCTTAAACTTGACAGAACCAAGAACGTCCAATTGAGCACCGTTGGCAGAAACCAACTTAACATCCACATTTGACAGGTTACTGAATTTACAAATGAGTTTCATTGACAAATACCAATTTTCGCTAACCAATGAAGCAGCGCTTCCCGAGTCTAACAAGGCTATTACACATGCGTCATTAATTGCAATTTCAACCATAGGAGAGGGTAGAACTACATCAGAAACTTTAGAACAGACACCATTTGCTCCGATAACTTTGGCATCATCCCTCGTCACCTCATTTCCCAATGCACACCGCCCATCCTTGGCAAGGAGGATTTCAGGATGCTTGTCTCGGAATAGTCAATTTCTTTTTACCGGACAGTTCCACGCTATGTGGCCCTGCTGCCCACAGTTGAAGCACGTCACAGGACGATTACTACTATTCCTAGGCGAATTATGGGAAGGACGACCGGCCCCAGGTGGTGGTCGAACCGAGGGAGGTCGAACAAACGGAACAGGGTTAATGAAAGGAGGGGGCATGCTAGTTGCATACCTTATGATATCAACCGAACGCACGGATTCAGCTTGAATAGCGGCTTCACGTAGTTCCCTAATCGTACTCGGATTAGTTCCAACACATAGGCAATTCCGAAATTCCGGCGTAGCACCGGCCAAAATAAGCCTTACCACTTCTGCCTCTGGCATATCTACTCTAAAGACTTTTACGAACCTGGATATGTCCACAATGTATGAATTTAACGCCTCGTTAATACCCTGTGCTCGGTACAGGTAACGTCCCTTCACAGTATCGAGCGACCTGATGGGCACAAATACTCGCAACACCTCGGACATAAAATTCTCCACACTCCAACCTTCACACATGGCACTAGTCACATAGGCCCCCAACGTATCGGACAAATGGGAGGATATTAATTGAAAGACCACTTGGTCGCTGACACCGAATTGGATAGCACACTCATGAATATCGACCAATATTCTCAAAAAATCAACAACGCCTTCAACCGTGTCCATACTTTTACCCGATAACTTTGAAACAAAACCCAAAATGGGGTGACTGACAGAACCAAAGCTGGCCTTAGAAAAAACAGAATAATTAGAATGCTCGACATTGGACACGTCACGACCCGGCATTTCGGCACAGGGGTTTCCTTGGACATAATTTTGGTTTCCGGAACAAGATGAAGAAACGAGGTTACGCCCTGAATTTGAAACACTCCCCTGAGAGTCTCGATAAACAGAATTTAAATCCCTAACCGGTTCGGAAGGAGAATTTTGTGTCACTGTAGGCCTCTGATGACATGAGTTACCCGGCACTTTAAATGATGAAACAGACCCGGAATTATCTCTAGAATTTACTTCTCGAGCACCGACACTAACAGGATTACAACTAGATGATGGGATATTTAAGACAGACTGGGGTTCGATTACCGACCTCCTTACACGAGCCGAGCCGACAACAGCAGAGAAGGAGTTACAAGTTACACAGTTACAACTACAAGTACAATTTTCGCGTCCGGGGAGGTTGAAGGTTACGTTGCCGGTATTATTTGGCACAGAAGTCATCACAGCATTAGGGTTAATGGTATTCGAAACTGGTATCACCGTATCAGGACCTAACGGCGCCTGGTCAAACCCAGAATTTGTTGTCACAGTTTCATGACTAAAAGCACGGTTACCGACAATAGGAAAAATCTCTCGACTCTCACAGCTGTCGGGCAGGCGAGCTATTCCATTGCCACGGAGCGCGGCAGGTTCAGCGACAGGATTACCAACTTGGCCAGTGGCATTTTCAGCCAGACTGTCGCCTAGATTTGTCGAGACATTACGGCTACATGCAGGAGTTGAATTCAATAAATCCCCACTTCCACTAACACGATTAACAGTGTCCAAAGTCTGAGCACATTCCACTAAATTAACTTCAGCCTCTAATAGACCTTTCAAATCGGCGATGGGACGTTCTTCATCAGATTGTAACAAATCCACACATCGGAGATATAGGTAATCAATTCTAGCTTTCAATTTGGTGAGATCAACAGGGCTACATTCTACTTCACTGAAACAATACTTAATTACATTACAAATTTCCCTAATTGCATCACATAACCTTGACTCACCGAGTTTGAATTCAGCAGTTGACAGCTTTGGAAGAGTTGCTGCAAAATTCACGGCATACTCTAGACTCTGGCGCGCTTGTTCTGCGTCCCTGGGCACTTCAAGGTTACGTAACAGCAATTCGTAGGTTACCTCTTCATCCGATAAGTATTTCACGATGATTTTGCGGGAAGCCATCGTACATAAATTTCATGTAACAGAACACAAATTAATCATTACACAGAGTTTAAACCAATCCTACCTATGTGGAGAAAAGATTAATAAAGAGGAGGGCCCATAATTAAGTTACTGAATTTAATTTTAATAATTAAGTTACTGAATTTAATTTTAATTAATTACTGCAATCAGTCAATAGGAAGGATTATTTGCTAATGGCAAGATCACAGAACAAACCATGCTCATTGCTACCATTGTAACAGAGCTCTCATCCCCCCCTTCCCTTTTCGATAACCCAAGATGTGATAATAAAATTAGCATATCAAAATGCTTTATTAACATGATATTACCATATCAGAAATTAATAAATGGTAACACACAGGAAAAGCCTAATTTAATTACTCGCTAGGTCAGCTGAGTTCACAGCAAAAAAAACCTAGGAGCGAATGTTCCGATTTGCTTGGTTTTCAAGAACACCCTCATTTGATTTAGGAAAAGAGAACAGGCGGGACGAAACCAATGTCAAGACCAGCTTGTTGAGTGGAAAACTGGATGCGTACCTCAGCAGCCGGTATTAAATTGACCTGCCAAAGATGAAGAATGAAAAGGGGAATAATCTTCCTAGTGACTTTATGCAATAAATAATATGACAAATCGAAATAAGCTAACATGTATTGAGCAGTAAAATAAAACAATTACAAGAGACAGCCTTCCACCACTTAATTAACTAACTGACAAATATGATCTAATTAAACACAAATGAATGACTTCGTTTAAACAAACCAGACACTTGCCCGCTTGGCAAGGTTTCACACATCTACATTTGTGATAGAAATGAATTTATCTAGAATGATTCCCAGAAATTAATGCCCAACAAGGACTAAATAATTGTCATTTTTCCCGCATGGCAATTTACGCAGTTACATTTGAGGTTAAAACATGAATTTCAAAATGGATCCGGAAGAAGAAGAAAAAAGAAAAACAACATGAGAAAGGCAATGCCTTCTCAAAAAACAATGCTGCATCAAACAACCGAAACGCCCCTTAGTGGAACGGAAAGGTCTGACAACCTCCACAGTCCAGCATTGACCGTCCCGTCAAGGCTGTCTGACCAAGAATTAAAACCCACGAGGTTCCCATCCAGCTAACGGGAAATAGGGCAATAATAATCCACCCTGCAGTAATTACATATAAAGGTACCACCAAAGTATTACTAGACCCTCCAAAAGATTACATACTAAAGTGCTAAAATAGACTTTATCTAGTTAAGCTTACGGACCGCCGACACGCGGCCTTAAAATGACGTTACAAAATTTATCAGTCAAAGTTTGTATTGATCGTCCTTGGTTATGCCCCTTAGTAATTAAATCATGATAGTACCACCTGGTGTATTTCAGCCCTCCGGAGGAGCTGCCTAGTTCCCCCGGAGGCGATCGCCTTTAAGTCCTTCCGTCACCAACCTTCCACTCGTACTGTCTTCCATGTCACAGATCGCACCCTTGTATTCCAGAGTCCCCCCACCACTTGACTCCAGTAATACCACACGCGACTAGTGGCCCAACCCGCTAACACAAGGGCCAGAGCCCGAGGTTGGAGTTGGTATCATTGAATATCAGCCCATACAGGTTACTGCGTAGAAACCTTCCAGGAGCTGAGGGGTTACACAATGTCCTGGTAAGATTTTCTCAGAATAAGAGCTTGGCGAATGAAGCTGACAGCAAATGTTCACCTTTCAAAGTTCACGGATCAAAGCTTGACTTATCCCTCTTTACAAGTGTCTATCAGGGATAATACTTTAAGTGACAGTTCGCACGAAGGATAGAAATCCTGGCAGAAAGGTCTGGCGATCCCATTTCACGAGTAGTCAGGCGCCAGGCAGGCGAATGGAATTCTCAGAAGAGCCCTGGTGTATGCTCTCATGATAATCCGGCCAGGCCGGGAGCCCTTGCTGCATCTCGAAGATAAGATGAACATGTACCGATTTGCAAAATTGGTACAATACTTATGTTAACTGCCACCATCAACATACAAAATTTCAGTTTCATTGCTGTGATAGATTAGTAAATATTGAGAACCGACTAAATAATTCGGATGGTCGCCATGTTGGAATTTATATATGTAGGTCCTAGAGTTATGTACTGTTACATGCAGATTATTGTGTACGTGTAGCATTCAAACTTCAATCGCATGATAAGGACACAAGAAGTAACAAGGAGATTTTAAAATTTCACATAGCTGCCATCTTGTGGTTATGGAAACAATTGAAATAAATTAGATGCCAGCGGATTAACATTCGTATAAGGATTTACTGTACCAAGTTTCATTGCACTCGGATGGTTAAATTGCGAGTAACGTCCATGTGAATATTTATACTTCGCGTCGCCTCCATGTTGGATTTGTGATCACCAGGTTATTTAAAGTCCTACAGGAGAACTTAAGTTCATAGCCCCTATGAACATTAAAAAAATTAGTTTGATCGCTATAATAGATTCGTAGATATTCAGAGCCGTCTAAAAATTTCGGATGGTCGCCATGTTGGATTGTTAAATGTATAGGTCATAGAGTGATGTACCATTAAAGGAAAATTATAGCGTAGGGTCATTATTCAAACTTTCACTTCGATCGCATGATTACGACACAAGAAATAAAAAACTTAATTTTAAAATTCGCACAGCCGCCATCTTGAGGTTATGTAAATACTGCACTAAATTAGATACCAGTGCATTACAATGTGTATAAAAATTTCCTGTAGCTGATTTCATTGCGTTTGGAACATTAAATCGCGAGAATGGTCTATTTAAAATTTTGAAATTCGCTTGGCTGCCATGTTCGTTTTGTAGTTAACCGGTTTTTGAAAGTCTTATAGATGAACTTGCCACTAGTGCCCTTTATCTCCGTACAAAATTTCAGGGTGATACCGTTAATAGTTTCAGAGATATAGAATGCCGGTGAAATAATTCGCACAGCCGCCATCTTGTGGTTATGTAAACAATTGAACGAAGTTACCTGTTAGTGCATTACAATGTGTATAAACATATACTGTACCATGTTTTATTGCGTTTGGTTGGTTAAATCGCGAGAAACGTCTATTTAAATGTCGCAAATTCGCGTGGCCGCCATGTTGGTTTTGTAGTTACCAGTTTATCAAAAGTCACATAGGTGAACTTCTAGTAGTTCCCTTTATCACCGTAAAAAATCCAGGGTGATATCGGGAATAGTTTCGGAGAAATTGAATGCTGGTGAAATATTTCGCACAGCCGCCATGTTGGGTTGGTGAGACGTAACAAAATTGGAGGGCACGGTCGGGGTCCTCCGAAATAGTGCTATGTACTTACCGAGTTGCATTGAAATCGCTCCAGCCGTTTAGAAGTTATTAGGGGGACACTCACAACCACACACACACACACACACACACACACACGGACAAAAGGTGATCTCATAAGCCTATTTTTTTCAAAATTGAAAATAGGCTAAAAATGGCTTCCAACATGATAAAACCATCATCAGCAGTAGCAGAACCAGCAATTCCTGTTTAATGCATTGATGTACGTCTTAGAAGCTTCAGGAAAATATACTTAAAGTGCTTTTTGTTGTTTGTTTCAGGGTAAAAGGCAACATGCCGCTATCCGGGAGTCGAACAGAGTTTTTGCAAGCTGATGCGCCCTCTGACATAAAGTATGGTCGCTCTGGGGGCTGGTTTGTGACCACCAGGAAGGCTCTAGGACTCTCTATCATTGTTCTCGGATCTCTAGTGCTTGTCGGGGTGTTGGTATATTATCTGGCGCCATGCAGAAAGGATAGAAGTGCTCAGGTAAGTGACCATTACGTCTTGGTGTATTAGCTTTCTGGCTTATCCCCTCATAGTTGAGTGATTGATTTCTTAGATCATTGTACTTTGGCAATAGTAGACATCGAACGTGTGTGTTTGAGTCTTCAGTCTTTTGACTGGTTTGATGCTGCTCTCCATGCCTCTCTGTCCTGAGCTACTCGTTTCATCTCTACATAGCTACCACATCCTACATCCGAGGCAATCTGTTTAACATACTCTAACCTTGGTCTACCCCTACAGTTCTTATCCTCAACCCTTCCTTCCATAACTAAGCTTGCTATTCCCGGGTGTCTTAGTATGTGTCCTACTAACCTATCTCTTCTCTTCATTAGCATTCGCCAGAAACATCTCTCCTCTCCCACTCGTCTTAATACCTCTTCGTTTGTAACCCTATCTACCCATCTGATCTTCATCATTCTCCTGTAACACCACATTTCAAACGCTTCAATTCTCCTCTTTTCTGCTGCACCAATAGTCCAAGTTTCACTTCCATAGAGTGCGACGCTCCAGACAATGGTTTTCAAAAATGTCTTCCTAATACCTAAATCTATATTCGATGTCAACAGATTCCTTTTCTGTAGAAATGCTTTCCTTGCCTGAGTCAACCTACTTTTTATATCCTCTTTGCTTCGTCCATCACTGGTCATTTTGCTTCCTAAGTAACAGAAGTCTCCTATTTCCTTCAGCTTTTCACCTGCCAGTTTGATGTCCGTAGAGGTTTCTGATTTATTGCGGCTGCATTCCAATAGTTTTGTTTTACATTTAATGTAATTAATTATTAATTTTCATCATGAATTCTTTCTTCATGATGGAGTCCATACCATTCAAAAACTCATTCAAATCCTCAGGCGTGTCGGCCAAGATGACGATGTCATCAGCAAATCTCTGAGTTGAAATTATTTCTTCTTGAACGTAAATACCTTAATTCCCCTCTTCAAGTTGAGCATATTCACCACATTATATCGCAACTCCCCTATAACAACATAGATACACTAATTTCTAAATATTCGATAATCAACATAGATGAACTTTTACGTAAATTTCAAGCAAAGTTTGTAATTATACCCATTTCTTTTATTAATATTGTTACGTGCCACCCCTTAGTGGCACTTTTGTTAACTGGATTACGGTGGGGGTACAAAGCACAACACCAATTACTGCTTAAAGAAATAATTAACTTTATTGTGGCCAGAAAATTACACTAATCAGCAAATACAAGCAATTAGGAGCCTTACTCCAGTTTCCTCAAGTCTCTTCCTTGAGCGCTCTTGGCCCTTCCACTTGTCAACAGATCACAGAAGTTAATCCGTCCTAATGAGTACGGTGGCCTTGACAGAAACTACCTGCTCCTCTCCTTTATGTTCACCGACCACAATTACTTACGATCACTTGCTGCAGGCTATTTCGCTGTCCACAAGCTGGAGAAACAATGTCACTGGATTTCATAACTCGCACAGCACTTCATCACCACACTTCTGTCGCACAAGATAATCGCTCGCACTAGCTCGTAAAACACAACAACAACAACTGCTAGACCGGTCGCACTTATATAGCAGGCCGGTGACTCAATACATGCTTCTAGATCCATCCAGGGTTCACGGCTTCTCGAGGTTTCCATCGCTGGTCCAGTCACGAATATTCTGGACTATCCCTTTGTCTTAGTAGCCCTGTTGCATAAGGCACACGCAATACAGGAGGCAGGCCACAGCCCAGCCCCTGGGGCAGTTGTAACTAAAGCGGCGAGCGATGACACAAACTCACAGCCGTAACACCACCCCCTTCCTAAAAAGGCTGATCGTCCCGATCAATCATTGGTCCGTCTGTGTCCCTCCGTAGGCTGCCAGGCGATCTCGATGCACGATCTTCATCTTCGCCCTCGGGCTCCGCTGGATCCTGTAGACGACATCGTTGATCCGTTTCACGACTCGGTACGGGCCCTCCCAGGACTTCTGAAGTTTGGGTGACAGGCCTTTCTTCCGTAATGGGTTGAAGAGCCAGACCAGGTCGTCCTCGTGGAATCCGCCGGCATCCGTCTGCTGGTCGTATCGGGTCTTCATTCGGTCGGTCTCGATCCGCAGTTTCCTCCTCGCGAACGCGTGCACGTCCTCCAGTTGGTCGACCAGTTCTTGACAATACTGGCTTACCGGGATCGGATCATTCCCAGGTCGGCCGAAGGCAAGATAGACAGGTAGACGGAGCTCCCTCCCAAACATGGTCCGGGCTGGTGTGCACCCGGTGGCTTCATGCATGGCGGCGCGGTAGGCCAGGAGAAATAGTGGAAGATGTTTGTCCCAATCCCTCTGGTGCTCGCTGACGACTATTCGGAGATGGTTCTCGATGGTGCGATTGAATCGCTCTACCATCCCGTCGGACTGAGGGTGTAGCGACGTCGTCCTTGTCTTCCGGATTCCCAGCTGCTGGCATAGGTTCTGGAACACCTGCGACTCGAAGTTCCTCCCTTGGTCGGAGTGCAGCTCCAGGGGTACTCCGTACCGGCTGACGAATTCTTTCACCAGGGTCTCTGCAATCGTCGCGGCTTCTTGGTTAGGGAGCGCATACGCCTCCGGCCATTTGGTAAAGTAGTCGCTGACGACTAATATGTAGCGGTTCCCTGCCTCACTTAACGGGAATGGCCCAGCAACATCGATGGCCACTCTCTCCATGGGGCCACCCACGTTGTAGGTCTTCAGTGGACCCCGTCGTCTTCGTCCTGGGCCCTTGCTGGCTGCGCAATCGTGGCACCTCGCGCAGTGGTTCTCCACGTCTGTTCGGCATCCGATCCAGTAGAACCGCTCTCTCAGCTTCTCCAGGGTCTTCTTTATCCCTAGGTGTCCACCAGATGATCCTCCATGAACTTCCTTCAGGACTTCCTCCGTCATAGCCTTTGGAACGACGACTTGTTCCCGAGATGTCTTCCCGTCGGTGCTCTCCCAGGTACGGCAGATGAGGCCATCCCTTACAATCAGCGAGTCCCACTGTGCCCAGTAGGACTTAAACTTTGGGCTGCAGTCACTCACAATGTTCCACCCGGGTCTGGGGACACAGGCCCTCTTCCATTCGGCTATCAGTCCCAGGTCATCATCTTCTGCTTGTGCCCGCGTGAAGGATTCGCGGCTCCAGTTCCTTTGAAGTTCCACAGTAGTCCGTCGGCACAGTATCCCGGTGTTCTCCTCCCTTCGGGCACAGAAGGTGCAGTCTTCGGGGCACGGTCTTCGTGACAGGGCGGCGGCGTTAGAATGCAGTTGGCCTTTCCTGTGCTGAATCTCAAAGTTGTACTGTTGAAGCCTCTCTAACCACCGCGCGAGTTGACCCTCGGGCTGCTTGAAGTTCAGGAGCCACCGCAGGGATGCATGGTCGGTCCTGATGAGAAATTCTTGCACGTACAGGTACTTGTGGAAGTGTTCAATGGTCTTCACGATGGCGAGCAGCTCCTTCCTGGTGACGCAGTAGTTCCTTTCTGGCTTTGACAAGGCCTTGCTGAAGTAGGCCACTACTCTCTCCTCGCCGTCCACTACCTGCGTCAGGATTCCCCCTTTGCCAAAGTCGCTGGCATCGGTATCGACGATGAACCTTGTTCCAGGTCTGGGGTAGGCCAGAATAGGTGCGGTGCACAGAGCCTGCTTGAGTTGTTCGAAGGTACTGTGGCATTCTGCTGTCCACGTGAAGAGTTGGTCCTTCTCAGTCAGTCGATGTAAAGGTTTGGCGATGTCGGCGAATCCCCTCACGAAGCGACGGTAATAAGTGCAGAGTCCCAGGAAGCTTCGTAGTTGGGACTTGTCCTTCGGGACTGGCCACTCCCTCACAGCTGCGGTCTTCTCTGGGTCGGTGGGCACCCCTTCCTCGGAGACGATATGCCCAAGGCACTGGACCCGCTTCTGAAAGAGCTGACACTTCTTGGGGCTCAACTTCAGCTGGGCAGCCCGTAGCTTCAACAAGATCTCCTTCAGGTTGCTGTAGTGCTCCTCGAAGCTCCTCCCCAGAACGATGACGTCGTCTAGGTAGACCAGGCAGGTCTTCCAGTGTAGTCCCCTCAGAATGGACTCCATTAGCCTTTCGAAGGTCGCAGGGGCGTAGCACAGACCGAATGGCATGACGGTGAACTGCCAGAGCCCGCTGCCCACAGAGAACGCCGTTTTCTCGCGGTCCTTAGGGTGGACCTCCACCTGCCAGTAGCCACTCTTCAAATCCAAGGTGGAGAACCATCTTGACCCTGATATGGTGTCCAGCGTGTCGTCGATCCGGGGTAGAGGGTAGCTGTCCTTCTTCGTGACGTCGTTCACCCGCCTGAAGTCCACGCAGAACCTGGTGGAACCGTCCTTCTTCTTCAGAAGCACGACCGGAGAACTCCAAGGGCTATGTGATGGCTCGATCACCCCTTGCTCCTTCATCTCTTCTTCCATCCGGTCGACTTCGGCTTGCTTGGCGAGCGGGACACGTTGGAATGGGGCCCTAATCGGTGCGCTGTCCCCAACGTCGATTCTGTGCTGGACCAAGCTTGTCCTGCCGAAGTCTTTGCTCCCCACGGAGAAGACATCCTGGAATTCGCGTAGCAGGTCCTGAAGTTGGCGTGATTGCTCTTCGTCTAAATGGTCCAGGGATCCTTGGTACAGCTTCTGTAGTTCTTCTGGCAGTGTGCGTCTTCTTCGGTTGTCCGTCTGCAGGTGTCCGTCCGTCGTGTCGGTGATGCGGGCAATCCAGCTAACGGGCTCGCAGACTCCTAGGTTGGTGTCCCGGTGAACCGTAATGTCGTAGTCGTTCAGGTTGGACAAGCGGACGTACGGCCGAGACGTCGTGTTGATGAGGGTCTTGGCAACTAGCAATCCTTTTGTCAGAATGTCCTCATATTTTGGCTCGATGACAGCCGCCACTCCCTCAGCAGGTCCGTCGACAATTACGGCAGCGCTGACCTCCGTCCTGGCGGGAACGATGACGTCTTCTCTCAGCCTTACTCATCGTGCGGTGATGGACTCGTGCGCAGGTTGCAAAGCAAGTTCCTCACCTCCGATGTGCAGAGTGTTGGTACTCAGATCCAAGATGATGTTGTTCTGGTCCAGGAAGTCCAGTCCGATGATCACTTCATTTGATACGTCAGCCACAAGCACTGGATGCTTTATCGCCCGTCGACCAATGACGAACTCCAGTGATGCTTCGCCATGTACCGGTGCGGTCTCTCCGGTCGTGGTTATTAGCTGGAGGTTCCTTTGTGTGGGTTGAACACTCCACTTCGGGATCACGGTGGGACTGACGATGGTCCTCGATGCTCCCGTGTCGATTAGCATGGGCCAGCTCTCTCCGTTGACGACTCCGTCGACCATCAGGCTGCTATTATCCCTCCGTAACTGCGTCACACGAACTTGGACTGCCGGGGCTTGACGACTGTCACAAGCCAACCTTTGCCCCCCTAGGCTGGCTGATACTTGCTTTCCTGGGCCGCGCGGTTTCCCTACGACTGACTGTCCCGACGGAAACCCTTGGCGGCGGCGATCACCGCAGTCCTTGCTCAGGTGGCCTCTCTTACGTTAGGTCCAGCAGGTCGGTAGTCCTCTTCCGGGCCGCCTCTCCGGATGTCCTTCGGCTACGTCTTTGTTGGTGGTACTGCGATTCTTGAAGAAACGGCTTAGCGCCTCCATCAATTCGTCGGCCAGGGGCTTGGTCTCGTTGGTTTTTACTGGTTCGTCGACGTCCACTTGACGCACCCGCGCGTGCATTCTGGATGCCTGTTTTGCCGTCTCGAACTCAAGTGCGTGGCTCAGGGCATCTGCCAGGGTCTTATTGCGCGCGAGACGCAGCGCCTGTTGAGTGTCCGAGTCCCGTAGCCCGTCGGTGAAAGTCTGCGTCGCTATCTGCTCCAGAACGTGTGCCGGCGCAGTTGGGTAGGCGAGCCTTTACGAGGCGTGCGATGTCCATCTCGAACTCCTGCAGGGTTTCCGCGTTCTTCTGTACCCGGGTCCGGAGCTGCATCTGATAGGTCTGCTGAAGATGGCTATCTCCATATCGGGACTCCATATGGGCGATCAGGGAAGCGTAGTCCTGGGATCCAGTCGGGATGGCCTGAAGGACGTTAAGGGCGTCACCTCTCAGCGCTACAATGAGAGCTGTAACCTTTTCTGTGTTGTTCCAGTTATTTATGGAACAGGCCGCCTCGAACTGACGTAAGTAGGTGTTCCACGGGACCTTTCCGTCGAAGGTTGGGGGCGTCACTCTGCTATGTCCCGCTCCCGATATTCCCGGTGTAACGGTGGGCGGGCGTTGGCGCAGCTCGGCAACTTCCTCTCGTAGAGCGTTGAATTTCTCCTCCACCCCCGTCAGTGGGCGTTGGCGCAGCTTGGCAACTTCCTTTTGTAAGGCGTTGAATTTCTCCTCCACCCCCATCAGCGGGCGTTGGCACAGCTCGGCAACTTCCACTTGTAAGGCGTTGAATTTCTCCTCCACCCCCATCAGCGGTCGTTGGCACAGCTCGGCAACTTCCACTTGCAAGGCGTTGAATTTCTCCTCCACCCCCGTCAGTGGGCGTTGGCGCAGCTCAGCAACTTCCTTTTGTAAGAAGTTGAATTTCTCCTCCACCCCCATCAGCGGGCGTTGGCGCAGCTCGGCAACTTCCACTTGTAAGGCGTCGAACTTCTTTTCCACTGCCGTGACTTCCACACGCAGACCCAGTTCTAATTTCTTCAGGTCCTGTGTCAACTTATTCTGACCGTCTTCCATCCCACTTCTGACACCAGTTGTTACGTGCCACCCCCTAGTGGCACTTTTGTTAACTGGATTACGGTGGGGGTACAAAGCACAACACCAATTACTGCTTAAAGAAATAATTAACTTTATTGTGGCCAGAAAATTACACTAATCAGCAAATACAAGCAATTAGGAGCCTTACTCCAGTTTCCTCAAGTCTCTTCCTTGAGCGCTCTTGGCCCATCCACTTGTCAACAGATCACAGAAGTTAATCCGTCCTAATGAGTACGGTGGCCTTGACAGAAACTACCTGCTCCTCTCCTTTATGTTCACCGACCACAATTACTTACGATCACTTGCTGCAGGCTATTTCGCTGTCCACAAGCTGGAGAAACAATGTCACTGGATTTCGTAACTCGCACAGCACTTCGTCACCACACTTCTGTCGCACAAGATAATCGCTCGCACTAGCTCGTAAAACACAACAACAACAACTGCTAGACAGGTCGCACTTATATAGCAGGCCGGTGACTCAATACATGCTTCTAGATCCATCCAGGGTTCACGGCTTCTCGAGGTTTCCATCGCTGGTCCAGTCACGAATATTCTGGACTATCCCTTTGTCTTAGTAGCCCTGTTGTATAAGGCACACGCAATACAGGAGGCAGGCCACAGCCCAGCCCCTGGGGCAGTTGTGACTCAAGCGGCGAGCGATGACACAAACTCACAGCCGTAACAATATCATGTTATAATCAATGTTGTGCTGAAGAAGAATTCATCGCAGTCACACAATTAAGTATTAAACTTTAGAAAAGTTTTACATATAGAGAAGAAAGAAAAGCTAGCAAGCAAAACCACAACCTTCTACTCGAAGATCATGTAGCCTAATGTCTGAGATGTCACTATAAATCATACAGGATGTTGGGCCAAGAATATGTTTAAAGTTAATTTAAACAAAGACTGATATCTATGTAAACAAGCCACAGTCCGACACTCACTTGTTCTGAATGTACACTGTTTCGCCGTCCGCAGGCTAAGAAAACAGTCCACTGCGTTTCGCAATCCACACAGCACTTCACCGCACTGCAATAGGCTCTGTCGCACTGGAAAACACACTCACTCGCTCATTAACACAGTCCTCAAAAACTCACTCCCCTCGCTGTCCAGGTCGCTTATATAGCGGGGCTGGTGACTCAATGGATGTTTCCAGAGCAGTCCAGGATTCACAGCTTCTCAAAAGTTCCATTTCTGGGTGAGCTGCGTAGATTCTAGACCGTGCCCTTTTGTTCTTACAGCCCCGTTGCGTAAGGCGCTGGTAACATACAGTCTGGGATACCCTGGGGCAGCCTGAGTCACGCGCGGGCGACGAAACTGTCTAGCATTCGTAACAATATTGCAGAGGTGCGCTAAGAAATTATTTTAAAAAATCCGACTCACAAGAATACCGACAGTAGTGGCTACGCGGGCTAAAGCGCTGCGTTAGGTCAAGGGGCCAAGCTCTCTGCTGACTCGGTAGACGCGTGGGTTCGATCCCCACCGTCGGCTGTCCTTGAAATGGTTTTCCGTGGTTTTCCCCATTTTCAACACCAGGCAAATGCTGGGACAGTACCTTCTGACAGGCCACGGCCGCCGCTTCCTTCCACATCCTTGCCCAGTTTCATTCCTCTTCATACATTCAATCTCTCATCCCGACGCGCAGGTCGCCCACGGGCGTCGATTAGAGAGACCTGTACTCGGCCTCTCAGGAGGCTACACGACAAAAAAAAAAAGACTCACAAGAGGCCTATTTTTTTTTCAGGATTAGGCAACCATCCATTGCAATTGGGTACAATCGTGTAGACCGACTGAAAAACATTAAATTTCGATTACTATCTACAATTCTACAATAAGGGATATTTTACAAAAATGATACAGGAAAATTTTCAGAAAAGTTCAAATATTTACATAAGATATATCTTATCTCACCTTGATTGGGTGTCCCATCTACGTTGTTGTTGACATCGTTATCATTTAGCCCCGTGTACTTGGGTGTGTGTAGAATTTGTCTGATAACCTGAGTTATTGATGGGTCTTTATTAGTATGTGTATTATTAATTCAGGTGTCTTAAGTGTTCACTGTCTGAAAAACAATGATTTACATATAATTCGTAACATGTCAACATACTCGTACCTTGATTAATTATTCTATATCCCATTGCATATTATGCAGAAGTATCACAAGTTATCTATAAATTATTTGTTGCTCCTGATGAACAATATACAATTGTTGTTATAAGGTGCGTTCAAAAAGTTACAAGCCGGAGGCTGTAATGTGCAAACCGGTGACGACATCGGCTAATCGTGGCGTGTGTAACGAGGTGTGGTTCCGACCAAAGAATGGAAGGTCACAACTCGTCGCTAGAGGGCACGCGTGCACGTTACGTGACAATACAAAGCGAGCAGCAGCATGCATCAATCGTCCAACGCCACCAGTCGTATTGCAAACAGTGACATGGAGGCGTCAAACGAAGAGCAAAGAGGTGTTGTTCGGTTTCTGACAGCGAAAGGAATAGGGGGAACGGACATTCATCCCTGAATGTCACAAGTGTACGGCGAACACTGCATGCCCCTTGCAAGGGTCAAGGAGTGGCACAAGCGCTACAGGGAAGGACGGGTGTCGTTAGCCGATGATTCCCGGTCTGGGGCACCCCCCTGCATTACCGATGACAACGTCCAGATGGTTGATGTACTCATTACCCAGGACCGCCGAGTGACAGTGAACGCCATAGCCGCCGTGGTCGGATTGAGCGTCGGAAGTGTGCACACCATCATGAAGGAACGACTGCACTTGCGAAAAGTGTGTGCCCAATGGGTGCCCCACAGTCTTCAACCACACCAGGAAGCATGTCGAATGGCCTACTGTCTTGGTCTTGGTTGGACGATAGATGCATGCTGCTCGATTTGTATCGTCACTTGATGTGCACGCGTGCCCTCTAGCGACGGGCTGTGACCTTCCACGCTCTGGTCGGAACCACACCTCGTTACACACGCCACGATTAGCCGATGTTGTCACCGGTTTACGCATTACAGCCTCCGGCTCGTTACTTTTTGAACGCACCTTATATTATTATTAATCGTATGGTATGGTACACACATACATCATATTACAGCTTATTGAAATATTTAAAAGAAAAGAAAAAGAAAAAGAACAGATAGTCTCATAATTTAACATCTAAATTCAAAATATGGCAAGAAAAGCATTTCTACAGAAAAGGAATCTGTTGACATCGAATATAGATTTAGGTATTAGGAAGACATTTTTGAAAACCTTTGTCTGGAGCGTGGCGCTCTATGGAAGTGAAACTTGGACTATTGGTGCAGCAGAAAGGAGAAGAATTGAAGCGTTTGAAATGTGGTGTTACAGGAGAATGATGAAGATCAGATGGGTAGATAGGGTTACAAACAAATAGGTATTAAGACGAGTGGGAGAAGAGAGATGTTTCGGGTGACTGCTAATGAAGAGAAGAGATAGGTTGGTAGGACACATAATAAGACACCCAGGAATTGCAAGATTAGTTATGGAAGGAAGGGTCGAGGACAAGAACTGTAGGGGTAGACCATTAGAGTATGTTAAACAGATTGCCTCGGATGTAGGGTGTGGTAGCTATGTAGAGATGAAACGATTAACTCAGGACAGGGAGGCATGGAGATCTGCATCAAACCAGTCAAAAGACTGAAGACTCAAACAACAACTTGGTTCCCACCACCCAAAGTGATTAAGACCCGACCACCCCTCACTCAGGAGAGGAAGGACAAGTTATTGGCTGCCGAGGGCCGGAGTTAAACAGCCCGATTTGTGCCGGTGTCCTTGACAGTTCGTGCTTTGAAGCAAGTGTAGTAGTCTAGAAGCAGCCCACTGGAGGCGATGAGAACATGATGACACGGTCAAGCTCTCCGCGCGACTAACAGTGCGCATGCCCCAGAATTCGAAGCTCACAGGTGAGGCGTACCGAGCACTAGGTTTCATCATTAGAAATCTAAGACCTTTTCGGGAGGTGAAAACGGCCATTACACTCTATAATGCTTACTTAAGGGCGAAATTAGAATATGCAAGCGTAGTGTGGAATCCGTGGCGTAAAAAATACATAAGATTACTAGAAGGAGTACAGAAGCGATTCGCCAGATTTCTACATTATAAAATGAGCGGAAATTACCCATATATGGTCCCATATAAAATTTTATCGAATAATCTAAAAATTATTGCTTTGGGAGATCGTAGGAAAATAAATGATTCCAATATCTTACACAAAATTGTAAATTCTACGGTAGATAACTCGTATTTTTTATCGTTGCTGAATTTCAAAGTTCCACGTCTATCCTCAAGAACGTGGACAACTTTTAGGAATAAGAAAACTTGCACCACGTCACACAAACATTCACCGCTTTATAGACTCTGCAGAAGTTACAATAAAGCTGTATTGTGTAATAAAAGTCTAGACTTCGATCTTAGTCTCCAAAAATTTGTAAATGTATTTAAGTCCACATTGCCATGAGTGTAATTAATTAATAAAAAGGTAGAATATGTAACAGCATATATTATTATGTAATTAATTTAGATGTTAAGATTAGATTTAAGTTATGAAAAACATTAGAATTAACTTACTGTTTAAAAATTTGTAGGTTTACTGTTATTGGGGTTTATGACCCTGTCTGGTATCCCACTGCGCAATCAGAACCCAAGGCAGGAAACGGTGAAGCGGACTATACTATACTATAAAATGACAATAGCGCACAATCACTGGATTTAACACGCAGTAAAGGTTGTAACGCTCATCATTTGCACTACAAGTGAGTAAAATAGTGCAATAAGAACATTCCTTGAGCATTACTTACCAGGTTATAAGCTCGTACGTAGAGAGTGGATTGTCGGCAAGCTGCAGGGACATAGAGTAGCGGGCTAGCCTTATAGTTTCTTTCTTTATCGTTTAGGCCAACTTGGGACCACAGGGCTTGTATCTACTCCTCGGTAAAGCTGTTGTTTTCTTATTCATCCAATAGTCCCTCATTTTCTGACTATGGGTCAGTCTTCGGTCCACTTACCTGTAGTCTTCTTACTTGTAAGGGACGTTGGGAAAACGCCCTGTCGGATGACCTGACGGAACATCAGACGGTCGCGACACGAGTTTGTTCCAGTGGGATATCTAGTTGTTCCATATATGACTTAACTGACGCAATCCTGTTGGTGAGTATTACAGAATCCAGACGTGCCAAGTGTCCATAAAAGGTCAGGAGTCTTTTCCGTATAGACGTGATGATGTCCTCCTGGTGTTCATACAATTCATCATTATGACGGATTCTGTAAATGCCTCCTTCCTCTATAATTGGTCCTAATAGCCATACTAATGATGCTTGCAAGGATTGTTATCCCAACTGCGGGGCAGTTCCGTCCCTTAAAATCATCAAAATATTTCACCAAACCTATTTATTTAATGAAAATTAGTTATTGCTATTTCATTTGAGGGAATTGGGACATCTTGGGCATCAGCCCTGTGTACTTGGGCGTATGTTGAACTTATCTGAAAACCTGTGTTGATGTGATGTCTGTAGTAACTGTATTAGAGACAGGGATGAGGTTGGTGCCTTGAGACTTGAAGTAATGTGCTATCCTGTCAATTATCTGGAGGGAATGTGGAGTTGAGTTTATGGCAATACGTGTATATAACGCTCACAAAGTGAGTAAAAATATGCAATAAGAGCATTTCATGAGGATTAATTTTCAGTTTATACATGATGATGATAATTGTTGATTAAGGGGCCTAACTTCTAGGTTATCGCCCCCTAATGGTTTGTGGGATAGTGAAAGATGAGATGAGAATAGTCAACCCCTGGCATTATACCGCCCATGACGGGCTAAGGCCGACCAAGCGACCGCTGCCCAGCCTTTTGGCTTGCAGATATTGGGGTGACGCATGATCAGCGCGTCGGGTCCCCTCGGCCGTTAATCTTGGTATTCGTGATCGGGGCGCTGCCTCACTGTCAGACAGCTACTCAATTGTCCTCACGAGGCTGAGTGCAGCCCGTTCCAACCCTCACGTCAGTTTTAAAATCCCTGACGGAGCCGGAGATCGAACCCGGGGCCTCCGGGTGAGAGGCAGGCGCACTACCCCAACACCACCGGGGCCGGCCGATGAGATGAGAATGAAAACTATAACTAATACTAACTACAAACTTACATACAAGAAAAAGAAATGGTAAACGAATAAAGGGCAGGAAGAAAAGAAATGCCCTCAACCCTCGAAGAATGTGGATTGAAGGACCAGGAAGGAAGGAGAGCCATGAAAGGCAGACTGGAAAGGGAAAGAGGAGAGGTCTCGTCGCAAAGTCAGAGGAAAAAGGGGACAAAACGGACCCAGCTCAGGAATCCCTCAGGATCGCCAAGTCCCAAACACACCAGCCGTGAGCTCTTGAGGGTGCTGCACCATCCAGGGTGCACCAGAAGTGGTGGGGCTACATACACCCTTCTTCGTTGAGGGTCTTCGGCAGAAGGCAGGAGATATCATGAAAATAAAAAAGGGCAGACCCCTCGAAGAATGAGGGTATTAGGACAGATGAAACAAGGGCCAATTAAGTCGGGATAGTGAAAGACTCCCTAGGCCTTGGATACCCTAATATCGTCGGGGTCGGAAGAGAACAAAGAGTTGACCTAGAGAAGTTGACAGGAAAGAAGACGGAGAGGAGCCCGGCACAAGTAAGTGGAAGCAATGCCGGACACAGCTGGGGTCCCGTGGTCGCCAACCCACGTCGCAATATATGTGAGCCCCTGGTGGTCAGATGATATAACTTAACCTAATCCCGTAGACAGTGGGTTGTCACCTATCTTTCACTGTAAGCGTAAGGTCCAGCCGCTAAAGTCTGTCCAACGGAAGTTGGAGTATGACGCCATACAGTGGAGGAATGAATGAATTAATGCTCAGCGTTGCCGCACCTACTTTCAATGCTTCAGTCAATGAAATCACGCGAGTTATTACTATCTACCATTAATTAAGAATGGTACGTGAAACACAGTATCTAACTAACTGTCTTTTATTCAAACTTGCCATTGAACTACAATTGTATCAATCATTATTAGAGACGCGCCATATTATTGGAGCTACGATACGTCATAGTGGGCGAAGTTTTAACAAGATATTCAGTAATGAAAATATAGCCTACTTTCTCCTAAATGTATGGGTATAATAACTCTTTGACTTTAACAAGGAGTATAATAGAATCAATTCTTGGTTGAAGACCTTAGAAATTAATTACCTCTACCAAACACCAATGCCTCGGAAAAATGACTAACATCATTGAAGAAAAAAAGAGAAGATATATCTCAAGAATTTTATGGAACTGGAGACATGATCGACCGGACGTGGACAACATCCAACTTTGAGTTGAGGCATGTGTTTACACGTCTTGCTGTCCATGATTTTCACCACCTTAATTGTATTAACAAATCTTTCCATGGCACTACAGTGCCGTGTGTATGGCAACGATGTGGATACGCATGTGAACGATACCACTCAGAGCTCTCACGTAAAGAAAACAATCAATCAAATATTAAGATAAGATAAGTTAAGATAAGATAAGCTCGTAGATCCCTGATGGGCAAGGGCCTCCTACCGGAGTGGTAGAGAGTGGCTCAAGTAGTCTCCCAAGAGGAGCCAGTTCTTGAGAGATGTCTTCCCTAAATACATATTGACACACATTAATAAAAATAAATTAACACACATCCTTACTACAGTATTTACATTGTTACACTGTTACACTGATCTGAATTTCCTTCCATAGCTTCCTATCCCTGGCAATTCTGGTCCACGTAACTCCTGCCTCGAACCTAAATTCGTCCGACCATCTGCGACGGGGGCGTCCTCTGCTTCTCTTGCCAGCTCTTGGATTCCACATAGTCGTGGAGTAGGCCCATCAATCCTGGTTCATTCTGGATATGTGTCAACCCCAGCGCCAATTCAGTTGCCGAGCTCTTGTTGCTGTGTCCTCCATCGCACTTCTTTTTCTCAGAGCCGTGTTACTGATTCTGTCGCTTAGCTTAACGCCTAGGATTCTCCTTTCCATTTTCCGTTGACAGATCTGGAGCAGTCTTGTCTGACATTTACTAAATGAACAAGTTTGGCATACATAGATTAACACTGGGATGACATAGCTTTGAAGTACCTCGAATCTTAATTTAGGGCTCAATGATTTGTCCATAAGGATGAAGCTTAGGCTCCAGAATTTTCCCCACGTCAATCCAATCCTCCTTTTGATTTCTCGGTCGCTTGTTTGTGTCATACTTACTGCTTGGCCTAAATATTTATACTCGCTGCAATATTCCATAGGTGTGGCATTCACTATGATTGGTAATTCTTCGGAATTTGTAATTATTTTGGTTTTTCTGAGGTTCATTTGCAGTCCTACTTCTTAGCTCGTGTAATGGAGTTCATCTAGCATTGTGTTTAGTTCCTTTGCTGTCTTTGCAAATAGCACAATGTCATCTGCAAAGCGGAGGTTAGACAGACGTCTTCTGTTAATGTTATCTCCGAAGTTCCTGTTTCCCCAGTTTAGTTTTCTGAACAAAATTTCAAGGACGCAGGTGAAAAGTTTGGCCGATATGGAATCTCCTTGTTTGACCCCTTCCTGTATTCTGAAGAGTTCTCCTTCAACTTCCGTTCTAACCTTGGCGTAGCTTTCCAGGTATGTTAGACCAATAATTCGATTGTGTTTCGAGTTGACACCTATTACCTTCAATGCCTCCAAGATGTTGATGTGCTCTACCGAGTCGAATGCCTTTTTATAGTACACGAATGCAACATAAATTCTGATGTTGAATTCAAGTGTTTTCTCAATCACCTGGTTTACTGCTTGGAGGTGGTCTATTGTGTTGTAGCTTTTCCGGAAGCCTGCTTTTTCTGGGGGTTGATTTTCATCCATTATTTTAGTAAGTCTATTCGTTAGGATTTTCATAAACACTTTATATATGTTTGAGATCAGAGTTATTGGTCTGTAGTTGTCTAGATCATCACGTGCTCCTTCTTGTACAATAATATTATCGTACTTATCAGCCGCTGGTTAGGTATGTCCTCTGTATCTATTATCTTGGTGAATAGGTTGGTTAAAAATGCTATTAGATGTGGTTTTCCCTACTTTAAACACTCGTTGATTATCCCATCGTCTCCTGGTGTCTTGTTATTTTTGAGGTCATATATGGCCTTCTCAACCTCGTCCTGCATGATAGGTACTACTTCTTTTTCGGAGTTTATGTTCTTTATGTACTCGTAATGTAATGCCTTGTCGTTTTTGCATAGAGATTTGTAGAAATTTGTGGCTGCTGTGATTATTTCTGATATTCCAGCTGTTCTTTCTCCGGTTCCTTTTTTCACGCCAGTCATCCAGAATTTGCCCACATTTAATTCTCTTTTCACCTTTCTAATTGATTTCGAATCTCCTATTATGCTTCTCGTCAGGTGAAGATTGTACTCTCTGAAATCTCTTCTTATTTCTCTCTTGGTTAGTTTGTTGATTTCGATATATTTTGGTTTTAGACTCGGATTCCAGAGCTGCCTGTTTTAGTTTCTCCCGTTGTTCTATCAACCTAATGGTTTCTTCACTTAGTTTGTGCCTGTTTCTGATCAATGTTTTATTAGCGGAGGCAACTTTTGCAGATTGAAGGATGCTTGTTTGTATTGAGTCATACATCTTCATCGGCTCAATGCTTGCCACGGTGGGTGAGTGGTTATAGTGTCGGACTACCAACCCCAAGATTGCAGGTTCGCCCCTGACCGTGGTAAGTGATTTTTGAAAGGCGACAAAAATCACGACACTCATGTCATACGTTGTTGGCATGTTAAAGAACCCATTTGAATTCAGTAGGCCGTGTTCAATGGCAAAATTAATCTCGGGATTTTCCGCCAACACAAAGTTCCTCCATTCTCTACTTGACAGCGCTGTAGTGTCAAGGAGTTTAGATATCTAACCTCCTTGACTTTCATAGTGTTCAAAGGAACGACGAAATTCGACATGCAAGCTACCCTCTGGGTGTCAATTAACAAAGCTTGCACCAGGCACCCGAGGCCATACGATATTATTATTATTATCGGCTCAATGTTGTCATTGAGGAATGTGTTCTGCAGTGTTGGCTTGTAAGTGTCTTTATTTATTTTAATTGCATTTGGTATGTTAGGTTTTCAGAAAGGTCTTCGTTTCTTCCGGTGAACTTGAGTTTGGCACGTACCATCCTGTGGTCTGAATCAAACTTCAGTCCGTTTATGGTTTGTACATCCGAAATTAGATCCTTGCTATCACTCAATATGAAATCGATTTCGTTCTTTGTTTTTGCATCTGGAGATTTCCATGTCCATCTTGCTGAAGGATTCTTCCTAAAAAACGTGTTTAGTATGTACATCTTATTTTCTTGGGCGAATTGAATAAGTCTAACTCATTTCTTGATCCGTAACCATATTGCCCTAGCGGTTCTTCTTCCTCAGAGCACTTCCATCCAATTTTGCTATTTAAGGGACACTAGGGCTGAGTTTTTAGGCAAAAATGACAAAATAACTGTTTTTGGTTTTTTCCATATATATCTCTTATGGACCCCTGTGGATCACTTCAGTAAAACAATTTTCATTCACCGCCATTTTTAAACGCTCAGCGACATTTTTAAATCTCCTCTGCCTAAAAAGAAGATGGAAGGCAAATCAAAGAAAGTAGGCTATACTATTAAAACTAGAAATCCTAGAAAGTCGTAGGTTAACTCAAACGAAAGGTCTCCATGCTCTTTATCTCTACAACAAAGCATTGTCTTTTTCACATTTTCCCCACAAAAGTTTCATTGGGTGAGTCAAACTGGTTAATATAGTATGCGATTTTATAAAAATGCTTTTATCTCCAAACATCGTTTTTAGGTAATAAAATGCTCCATGTGCATGAGGTATTCACCAATTTTACTTTAAAAAAATCACTGGATATTCAGAAACACATGTGTTGCAAGATAACATTGCAATATCTCCAACCTTTTTGTAAATTACAGACCAAAAAATTAAAAAACTATGAAAAATTATCAAAATTCATAAGACATGATGGCACATGAAGAAAAAATTAATCTGACAGCATACATGTGTCACTTTCCTGAAATGTCTCAATGTTATAATATTGAGAATAGTTTTATGTATATGTAATGAAAATATCAAGCGTTTTACACAATTGCTAATGCGCATGGAGCATTTTGATCACACGGTATATTTTAATAATATAATTAGTAAAACATCAATTACATTTCATCGAATTGTTTTCAAATTTGGTTTGTGACTTAGTGTTACTATTCTTAGTATGCAGTTTAAATTTAAACTCATTCTGATAATAAATGTGGAAGTTGAAAAACTCAGCCCTAGTGTCCCTTAAGTCCCCAACTACGAAGTTTCTTTTTGTTTTGTATTTTAGTACCGCTGATTCTAGGCTGTCGTAGAAATCATTTATCTCTTCGTCTGAGCAAGCTTCCGTGGGTGCGTAGACCTGTATTATAGTGATTGTCTCAGAGGTTACTTTAAGCTTAATTACTGCTATTCTTTCGTTTACTCCAACTAATTCTTGAAGATATTGCTTGAATGTTTTGTTGATTAAAAAACCTACTACCTTTTGTCCTTTTGTTTGTCCAATATAGCATAAGAGGTTGCCATTTTTTTCTCGATTATAGCTTCCCCTAATCTTCTAACTTCACTTAACCCTATTATGCTAAATTTAATCTCTTCAAGGGCGTTGTGTAATTCGATTTCATTTTCTGGTGTCCTCATTGTCCTGACATTTAACGTAGCTAAATACATCTCTCCTTTGTCTCTGTTTAGTGGTGTGATGTTGAGCTCAATTGTCCGTTTTTTTTGTCTCATCCACATTGAAGTGTTCCCAAGTTCCATTGGTTCGTATTTTTTGGAAACCCAATTTAACTGAGTGTCCTTTCTCCCTTTCTTCTTTGGCCATTCTTCTCAGATTCGCTTGAATTTGCCTCTCCTCTTTCGTCATGTCGTTATCTATATAGCAATCTTTTCCGACTAACTTGCGTTTGTTCTTCATCACTTTCAGCTTCGCTTCGAAGTTTTTCATCTTAACTAGGGTGATGCCTCGGCCTTTCCAGTCTCTCCCAATATAGCGGACTTGACTGTATTCAGCATCTACTTCCAGTATCATGGAAACTTTCTCTACTTCTTCTATCACATTTTCTTCTTCAGGTGTTCTCATTTTGTCACCCTTAATAATTATGTTGTTCTTCCTCTCGTTTGTCTTCTATGTTTTGTAGTCTCGATTCTAGGTTTTTATTTTGTTTTCCATTGTCACTTCTACATCTGTTATTGTTTGCAGTATTATCTCCTTATCATGATTCCATTTTTCATTTCTTTTTTCCATTTCGATTTTAAGCATTTCAAGTTCTTTTTTCGTTTCAAAGATTATGCAATTCAAATCGCCAGAGCGGAATTTTAGTGTACATGTTCGTTGTTTATTTTCGATTGCTATTTGGCTGCAATCAAAGTACCGGTATTAATTAATATCCTTAACTAGCACCAACAGATAGAGTACAGGTACTATGTAGGATCGTTTTGTTCTTTAGTCAAATAACACACAATAGGCTGTTACAAACGCTTTAAAATAAAAACTTATCGTATTTTAAACTTGTCATTCTTCAAATTCGACGCGTATAAAATGCCAACGGTAGGCAAACCTATGGAGTCCCATATAGACCAGTCATGACATCTGGCGGAAAAGTTTCGCATACGATAATCCTAATAGGGTGAGTGCATTCTAGCGGCCATAAAAGGAAACTTTTCAATTAAAGCTGTTCCAACGTTCAGGCCGGGGCGCAGCTCGCAACAAGTTGGCCGTGTTAGTCACCCTCATAGTTCATCTGGTTGCTGTTAGATGTTTTTTGCAGATCCGGTGGTGAATGCTGTTTTAATTAAATATATATTTTCCATTGTAATATGCACAATATAAAGCTTAATTTTGTAACGTCTGAGTAATTACAAAACAATAAATATACAAATATTCAAGTAAAAAGACCCAAGTCTGATAGGTTTTGAACCCCAGCCAAACGAGTAAAAGACTTTTTTTTTAGCGTATGGCTTTTAGTGCCGGGAGTGTCCGAGGACATGTTCGGCTCGCCAGTTTTGTAGCTGCTTCGAGACTTCTTGGTCGCGATCCCGATTATCTCTGATCTGGATTATGTCCAATCGCGATCAACGGCATTTGACATTGGTACGTTTTTAGACGTCCCATCATGAAACAACAGGATAATCGAGTAAAACAGCATGGCATCGCTAAGGTCTGCCAACTTTTGAATTCCAAGTGTTATAGCAGAAATTTACAGTAGTTGGTTTCCTCCAGTTTTGAAGTATTTCAGTTATTCTTTATACATAATTCAACCTACTATTGTATATTCTTAAATATATACAAATCCTGAGGAGACGTGTAGGCTAGGCCTACTCCTGGTGTGGAAATAAAAATATTTTGAAATATTTATGCACTTGTCTAGGATATTTATTGCATAAATACTTCTTTGTTCGTCCAGAGTCATTTGGCCCGATCGGAATCCCTTCTATGTCTATGACAAATTTATGTCTTTATTAATCGTCTTCGTCGACTTCGCCAACGCTAATATTTTTTTTTCAGTGTCTAAACATACCAATGTTTGCCTCCGTTCATCATTTCGTGTCTCTCAATGTTCAAACATCTGATATCAACCAACATAAATACAACCATCATGGCCAACATTACGTGCTTCTCGCTTTCCATACACAAGATAATACAAAATGGCCATCATTTCCACTGCCTACTTCACACACACAGCAGGAGGATAGAACACGCCGACGATCGCAATGGCCACGAACGCGATTATCTCGTTGTGGGAACGGGATCGTGCTGATCCTGTTGATCGCGATAATGTATTGCTGTTGCGTTTAGACGTCCCAACTTAATCTGGATCGGTGCCTGATCGCGATCGCAACCGGGACGTCTAAACGGGGTATAACGCTTTACCACATAGCCAAACATGTCCACTGAAATTCGTCGTTATCAATTGACTTACATACAACGTCTTAGAAAATAATGATTTTGGACTAAACGATTTCTTCAGTGGAGTATACTTTTATTATAATGCATTTCATACACACTTTATATTATTTCTATCAGTAGGTTATATTGCATGCAATACTCAAACTAGGGAAATATAGGTCAGACACAAGATATCAGCTGCCATCTTGTCTTGTAACCGAGACGGCTCGACTTTTTAAAGCCACTGCTACCGTGTAATATTATAATATGAACTTAAAATATTGAACGGGCTACGTCCTTTAGAACAGTTTAAACCATTGTCGGTTCGATAATCCGAATTGGTGGGTTCACATTTATTGATTGTAATGCGTGCATAATTCAACGGTCACCATCTTGAAGTAGTACGGATGATGTAGTAGTTAGGGCGCAAGACGCGTCTCATATGGAGGTATGTTATTACCAAATTTGGTAGAGATTGGACGATTAGTTTAATCGGAATTTGATTTTACGTTTTGAACGTTTGAGTGGCCACCATCAAAGAGAAGCTAGTAAGCAAAACCACAACCTTCTAGATCATGTAGTTTCTGAGATGTGAGTGTAATTCGTAGACAATGTTGGGCCAAGAACAATTGAAATACATGGAGAGGATTTATTGCAAAAATGATTCATAGCCCAGTCGACAGGTAGTTTCAGATAGAAAAAGGTTGGAATTTAATGAAACTTTGGGATGTTGTTGAGGGATGGTTAATTAACATTTTCTCAAGTTTTGGACCTCGATGAGGAGGAGGGGGGGGGGGGGGGGGAGGAAACTGCACAAGTTTCGACCATCTTCCGGTTTGTCCTCAATAACGTTTTTCCCTTACGTCCTGTGGCAAAACCATTCTTATGCTTTTTTTTGTAGAGCGTTACATTTCCTTCAATTTTGACTATTCAAATATGTATGTATGTATGTATGTATGTATGTCAATTCGTCACCGAGATATGGCGCTTCTAAAGAATGTCATTTTCCATAATTCGCTAAAAAATGCCCCAAAATGCAGAATTCTACCTTATTTCTTCTGTTATACCCAAATTACGATGAAATGCTTTTGTAATTATGGTTCCTGGATACACTCACCAACTTTGGAGATCCCCACCCCCAACACCACCGCCGCTTCCCCCTTCCCCCCACTCAACCCCAATTCACAAAAGCTAATTTTCTTCTCTGATGAAAGCCAACCATATTCACATCAAGTTGTTATTGATATTAGTTACTTCTCGGATCGACCTTCCCCCTCCTCCTCCCCTCACCTCGCACCCCCCACTACATAATTATCCCAGGGCAGGTAAAAAAATTCCTCTCGGCACGCCGGAAGGCGGAGGTAGATTTCTCCGGGCAAAGTTGGGGATAGGCGAAAATAGGCAGAATATGCAGGTTTTCGTAAAAGGATCAGACCTCATTCATTGCGAGAAAGTATTTTATAATTGGAGCTTAATTAACTTTTTTTTTATCATTTTATGCATATTTTAAACATTTTTTTGTCTTATGGGAACGGTAACCTACTCGTCATTAGGGTTCCATTTTTATACTTGTGGTCACACTGTCCTTTATGCAAGGTTTCGCCACTGATGTGTAACTATCTAACGGTCTGTTACTTCTTCACGCAAAATTGTATCTCCCGCAGAGATTTTGGTTAGTTCCTCAGTTTTGGGGCAGCGGCAACGCGGTCATGTGGCCCCGAGTACTTTGGGTGTGTGTAGAATCTGTCTGATAAACAGTGTTAGTTGTGATGGCTGTATTAGTCTGTAATTCAGGTAAGGACTGCAGACGGTCAATTTCAAGTAGCAGTTCCTAATTTTGCTACCAAATATTACCGTCAACGACACCTAGCTGTGAACGTGGCTACTAGATGCCTCCGTAACCAGCTACTCGCAACGAACGTTAGAAATTCCCTCCAAAGGAAGGTATACTAAGGGATTTTTAGCGTTCTTAGAAAATCCGTCGACTTCGGCCGGCTTTGAACCCACGACCTTGGGCATAGAAGTTCAGCATGCTACCAGGTATCTCACCGAAGCCGCTTCCCTCAGACTCAGATGGAAAAATGAATGTGATCTCGTGCAATGGTGTTGTCATGGCAACGTCTGATGGCTCATCCCTCGTCAATTCAGTAGTGCTGTCATGGCAACCTCTGATGGCACTTGGCATTTTCTTCTAATTCCGAAATCATTTTGCTCATCCCTTGGCGTAATGGTGGGTCATATCAAAAATTCTTTCAGACAAAAGTTTTAGGTAATTCTTAGGAGAATATTGTCCATTTTGTACGGTTTTGATATTGTTACTTTTAAGAGAGATATGATTAATTTTCCCCGAAAAACCCACTTTTTCTCACCCCTTTGGTCAATGGTTGGTGCTATCAAGAAACTTTTCAAACATAACGTTTTGGGCCTTATACGACCCATGAAATTTGAATGGATTCGATATTTCAAATATTAAGAGAGTTATAGCGATATTTCACTTTTTCGAAAAAAGCCCCTCATTTTCACCCCCTTCGACCGATTGTGCCCATTAACAAACTCGACCGAAATTTTATAATGATACATATTATGTAAAAAATTCAAATTGATTGGTGCACAATTGCGGTAGTTATCGTGTCCACAAGAAAGTGATATATATATATATATATATACATAAATTATATATAAACTTTTTAACTGACGGTGGTTTTGGGGTCTAGGGGATGTGAAACGTGAAGATATGTCGAAATTTTCCGGAAGTCGAAACATGGTACCCATTGCAATAGTTAGCTTTCTAATGAAATCTACCTAAAAGACGTAGTCCTTTCGTGGAAAGAATTAAGTTAATGCAATTAATAATATTAAGGTATTCACAAGGCATACATTATGGAATAGAGATATTATTATTGAAAGGTACTCATATATAAATGTACATATCATAGTAGGTACTCATCTGTACTCATTACAGTCCTGTCGGGATTTCTTAGCCATTGGTTCTGCTTCTAAGTGCTCGTCGACCTCCTGAGTGATCAGGCTATTAATGACGTCCTCGCCGTCGTCATATTTATCGACTATGTCTGGTGAGTCCTCCTCGTTCAAATCAATTGCGGGGGAATTTCCGCAGGAGTGGCCTGTGCAGTGCTTGCACATTGCTGAGCGCCTAAGACCTGCTTTCTTGCAGTTGCAAGCTCCGGTGCTACAGCCTTTGCTGCACATGCAGTAAACAATCTGGAGGATCTTATCCGGCGCAGTATTTCTGGTTGTGGGGATCGGTAGTACCCCTCGCGTGGTTAGGCTCCAGCCCCAAACTGATGGGAGAAGTTCTTTGCCTAACCACATCTGTACTTGCTGGTAAGTGCGGAGGGAGTGGTGCTTGGCAGCGTTCCTTGTTGGTGGTAGGATGGCTAATTGAAATTTAGCCTTCGTCACTGATCGTGTGAATAATCTGTACCGCAAGTCGACGAGGTTGTCATTGTCAATGTCGCCTCCATAAACTGCTACCGGGAACTTTTCTCCAGCGTCGCTGATCTGCTTAGGACTAGCGTTTGGTGTGAGAAACGGAGCCACTGCTGCAGAGAGGGAGGTATTCTTCATGTAGGTGCTGCAACTTTTGTTCTTCCCCAATCCACGCGGTGCTGACGTGGTATCACAACCACTCACTGCGTGGAGGAAATGTATGTCCTTGGGGGAAAAGTAGCAGGAACTTGGCGAGTAGAGGACACTGGGATCACTGCCTATTCAACTTTTCTGAAGATAGATGTTCTTTGTGGACATACCTAATGCTGTCAACAGAATAAGTATGTCCAAATCTTCAGCAGCAATGACGACCCTGTTGAATTCGCTGGCCTTGGATATGGCGGTGTTGACGATCATCACGTCGGCGTCCTCATATGCCTGCCTCACTTCGATGCTAGCATCCGACATTCGTGTCATCAAACATCGAAATGAATGCGCTCTTATTGTGATCGTTTGTCAAGAACTTTTCTTGTGCTATGGTCACCTTGGTAGAGGAGAACTCGACTTTGGTTGCTGATTGTAATGCAGAACGGCGAGCTCGTTCTGCGGCTTTGGTGCTTTGATAGCCGGCGTTAGTGGGCTATCCACCAAACACAACAATCACATTGCTACCAAAGTGTCTCTGCACGTAGTTGATGTACGTAGAGCACAGCATCTCGAATGTGGTTGTGGGAGTTTTGTTCCACACCACTTTATGTAATAGGTATCCTCCATCAATCACGTTACATTTCCTGTTGCCATGGTTGACTTCCTCCATGTGAGTGAAGAGAGAGTACATTGCAGACTTCGTTCCCTAGCGCATTCCCTCCTCAAAGAGTGATGTAGGGAAGGGTGCGAGTTCAAACTTCAAGAGTTCTTTAAAATCTTCTTCAGATTTATTGACAATGAAGACACGCTGGAAGAGAGTGAGGGGATTGACAGTTAATTTTTTACCAGCAATTTTCAACGAGCAGGAAACGAAAGCGAGAGTCACGACCAGATCCTTCCGTTTCAGTTTCAATTCTTCAAAATTTCCCCCACAACTTTCTTCATGCATGATATGTCTATCTCTCGTGCTAAGTGACAGTTCACTTCGCCATGACCAATGATCCCAGTGCTCAGAGAAACTATCTCCTGGATGTGAAGGAATGTGGGGTGTTCAGTGAACCATGCGCGCAGTTTCCCAATGTCCATGTTGTCTCTCACTACTCGGGTTGGTCTCATGTCCACATGCTGTTCAGATGTGTCTGAACGAACATCAGCGAACAATTCTATTTGTTCTCAAATGCTTTGAAGACACAGAATGCCCAATGTCCATCTAATTATGTAGTGGGAGAGGGGGTGGGAGGTGGGGAGGGGGGGGAGAACGATCCGAAAAGTAACTAATATCAATAACAACATGATGTAAATATGGTTGGCTTTCATCACAGAAGAAAATTAGTTTTTGTGAATTGGGGTTGGCTGGGGGAAGGGAGGAGCGGGTGTGGGTTTTCCAAAGTTGGTGAACCAGGAACAATAATTACAAGAACATTTCATCATAATTCGGGTATAAGCGAAGAAATAAGGTGGAATTCTGCATTTTTGGACCTTTTTTAGCGAATTTAGAAAAATGACATTTTTTTCGAAGCACCATATCCCGGCAAATAATTAACATACAAACATGTTTGAACAGTCAAAATTGTAGGAAATTTAACGCCCTACAGAAAAGCATAATGATGCTTTTGCCGCGGGACGTAAGGGAAAAACGTTATTGAGGAAAACCCGGAGGAAAGTCGAAACTTTTGCAGTTCCTTCCCCCCCCCCCTCCCCTCCTCTTTTCGCACAGGGTCCTCGAGGTCCAAAAGTCGAGAAAATGTTAATTATCCATCTCTGAACAACATCCCAAAGTTTCATTAAATTCCAACCTTTTTCCACATAACCCCACTTCTTCCAACCTGACGACTGGACTATCAATGGCAATTTCAAGAAAAGGCTAAATACTTATAGGCTGTACAGTAGACCATGAATTTTTTTTAAATCACTTATCCTCCAAGATCCGCTTTACTCTGTGGGGGATCATTCCTCTACCGCCAAAAGGACAGTCAGAGCTGGACACACTTAACAGGAGTTACAACTGCGGATGGTGACAGGCGACCGAAAACTTGGGTCTAATTAAGGAAGAGTCAGGGAAGGGAGTGGAGACCGTGGACCTGTTAAATGAACCGTCCCAGCATTTGCCCGGTGGTGAAAATGGGAAACCACGGAAACCATTTTCAGGACAGCCGAGGTGGGATTGGAACCCACACTCTCCCGATTACCCGGCTGGCACATACTGTACATAACATACAGTTAGTTATTGTTGTTAGGGCCGGAACAGCGAGGTTATCTGCCCCTATTTAACAAGAAGTTAAAAATAAAGATTCAACAAATGATGATGATGATGATGATGATAATTATTTTAAGGTTATCGGCCCTTTCAACAAATGAGCGACGACGTGCAAAGTATTTCGACGAAGTCCCGTATGCGTTCATATACCATTCGTCCGATAGCGATGATTCTTGGGTGAGAAGTCTACACACTCCAGGGAAGGCTTCTGGCTTAGTAAATCAATTTTACAATAGGTAGCGCACGAGTATATTCAACAAATGAGTGACGACGCACGAAGCGTTTCAACAAAATCCCGTATAAGTTTATATAACATTCATCGATTATGATGAAAGTTTGGTGAGTTGTTGTGCACTCTCCCACGAATGTTTATAGATTAGTAAATCCATCTCACGACAGTTTAGAGGCAGTTAACGTAAATTGAAAAGAATATTGTGTATCCAAATGCACTTCAAGAAACAAAATTACAAAGCCAACACTTTCTTTGATTGGCATTGCAACGCATGCCGGGTACCGCATTTCAAAACCTCTTTAGTGGTCATTTAGCTCCGTGTACTTGGGTGTGTGTGTAATTTTATCTGAAAACCTGTGTTATTGGGCTATATTAGTGTTTGCATTTGTAATGCAGGTGAGGCTTGGGATGGAGCCGGCCGTAGCCGTAAGTTAGGAACCATACCGGCATTTGCCTAGAGTAGAAGTGGGAAACCACAGAGAACCGCGTCCAGCATGGCTGAGCTAAGAATCGAACCCACGTCTTCATTCAGTTTTACCCACCTCACGAGCGTGAGTGCCAGTGAACAGATTCACCCGTCCCAGCTCTGAGGTACACTATCGTATTCATAGATAGCGTTACGTGAAATGTGAAATACATGGCATACACGCAGCGCCAGGCGGAGAATTTTGGAATCAAGTTGGCGTTCTTTCCAGAAGACTCCGACTACACATTATATGCAAGAATTATTGACCTAAGACAATTATACTATCATTATTGTCTAAATACTGTATATATTTAGATGTATAACAATATTTTAAATCCAAATAAAATAAATACTTGATTATAGATGCACTTTGTTAGCGTTTAAGAGATTTAAACGTTTTTCACACTGGTAGTTTCAGAATAGATTTCTTGATGTAAATACGCACGGCCGCCGGTCACAATTTACCTAGAACAAAATATATGTATTACTTATTATATGTCTTCGGTAGTGGCGAAGTTAGGGCTCATGGCCCTCTCTTACACTTAACCACGAAATATGGTACCAGTACATAGCTTATGACAATTTCGAAAATACAAAAAATATTATGATGATAAATAAGTAGAGATGGGACTATCGACTACTTTTAACCATCGACTGACTAGTCATTCATTGGAAGAAACTATCGACTAGATAGTCGACTACTTTCAGTCGAATGGTTACCTGAATTCGCATAGCTCCTAAGCGTGTTGTTTCATGTATTCGACTGAAAGTAGTCGCTTCTAGGCAGCGTTCAAAGCACTGCAAGCCATTACCGGCTGAGTTGAGTCGTACCAACAGATGAAAATCAAACTTCTCCTTAACCCACCTATTTTTTCAGACGTTAGTTTGGACTACTCGACGCTCGGCAGCATGCAAATGGTCAAAGTTATTTATTTATTTTTACTGTGCTTCGAAATGGTGGTTTACGTCGTGTCGAGTGGAGTCATTATTTGCAATGTTGCACATTTCATTTAATGCAAAATGTGTGAGTAAATGTTCCCCGATACCGGTATTGATACAGGGCACATTACCTGTATGTACTGTGGATAAGTGAATTAATAGACCAATACTTAATTAACCTAAGAGTAAATTAAATCACTATTACTGAGAGGGAGTTCTTAAGTACCGGGAACAATTCCATAGCCAACATTGAAATAATCACACTTCATAGTAAATACACACGAAAATAGAACACTTTAGAACAGCAACGAGGGCGAACTTTCAGTGGAAATGTTGGCAACAATGTAAATACTAAGTTTTTTTAATGCGCGCGCTATCCATGTGCTGAAACAATTGACGACCAGAACGTAAAACTATCCGAGTGCGTTCTACATGTTAAAAGTTAAAACACAATTGGGATATGTCGTTTGCAAACGACTTGTTTATGTTACGGTGAGTAGTCGTTGAATTCATTCGACTGTTTTTTAAAAGCAGTCAAACAAGTCGATGGATTTAACATTTTTCAGTCGACTGCTGCGGTGCTGCCCATCTCCAAACAATTGACGACCAGAATCAATTTGTGCGTACGGTCAAGCTATCCTCACAGTACCCGCTGCAATAGATGTAGAGATTCACATCACCACTCTATCTTATGATGGATGTCAGTACATAAAATCAGCCATAAGGCAACGGCAGTTTAACCACAGACAACGCTACAACTCTTCCATCCCTGCCCTCATGTCTTTGCCACTAACCCCTTCCCCCCTCCCAAACAGCACGCCACTGCTAGGCCTGCTACAACAACTCTCAGCCATAACCCTGTAAACTACAGCTAAACCAAACCCAGAAACCCCTAATACACTTCATTTGCAGAGCAATAAAATCCATAAAACAACTCCGCAACAAGCTTCACAAAAACCTAAATTATAAACGAAAAGACTACTCCACAAACACGAAAATCAGTAAACCTCCCTCATTTCAGCCACACTACACCTTAAACAGACATAGAAGGCATAGTCATGACCCCTTCATGGAGTAGGCTATTGTCTAAACACGATCATGTCTCCTTCAACTTTACTGAAGACTTCATTAAATTCTATTAAAAAAATCATAAACTCATTCCACAAATCTTAAAATCAGTATACATCCCTCATTTCAGTTACTCTATTCATTAAACAAACATAGAAGGCGTAGCCATGACCCCTTCATGGAGTAGGCTATTGTCTAAATCTGACCACGCATACTACAACCTTACTCTAATTCAAAATTACGGCTAAATGATCCATCTGACTGGGAGGCAAAGGTATTTACCGGCTTGCCTGGGATGATGTGCCACAAAACCGGTATCTGGAGTTCAAACATAACCTAAATATTGAATGACAATATTGAATTGTCCAATAACTTGGACAATTGGATTTAGGCTATTTCATTGAAAGAATCAACGAACTGTATAAAACTATAGGCACCTACACGTATACTTAACTTATTAATTAAAGCTCTACAATAAACATACAGCACAATGAATTGTAGCATGAGGTTATCCTGAAGAAGTCGTTTGATTAGAACGACTACTTAAATTCGAATGATTCCATTCGCTTGGAATTAGTCGTTTGCCAACGACTTGTTTCATTCGAATGATTTCCAACGAATGCTTTGGGATCAGTCGTTTACAACGACTACTTTTATTCGAATGATTCCATTCGCTTGGAAGTAGTCGTTTGCCAACGACTTGTTTCATTCGAATGATTTCCAACGATTGTTTTGGGATCAGTCGTTACAACGACTACTTTTATTCGAATGATTCCATTCGCTTGGAAGTAGTCGTTTGCCATCGACTTGTTTCATTCGAATGATTTCCAACGATAGTTTTGGGATCAGTCGTTTGCAAACGACTACTTTTATTCGAATGATTCCATTCGCTTGGAAGTAGTCGTTTGCCATCGACTTGTTTCATTCGAATGATTTCCAACGATAGTTTTGGGATCAGTCGTTTGCAAACGACTTGTTTATGATACGGTGAGTAGTCGTTGAATTCATTCGACTGTTTTTTAAAAGCAGTCGAATAAGTCGATTGTTTTAACTATCGACTAATTCGACTGTTTTCAGTCGACTGCTGCCCATCTCTATAAATAAGGAGTAAATTAATTATGCTAATACTAATATTAGAAAAAAAAAGGCACATGAATAATGATAGTATTAATTATAACAATACAAATAATAATAATAATCACAATGTCATAGACCTTTCTATAATATCCTAGATATAATCCTAGCTCAGTCATACGTCCTATCATCCATCACCATTCACACGGGGCAATCAGCAGTATTCAACAGGTAATCTCGGCATGCGGCCTTAAATTTATTTATTGTTGTGGAATTTCTGATATCGGGAGGAGTTGAATTCCATAGTCGAGACCCAGCTACAGCAAAAGAGCGGTTAAACATGGATGAGTGGTTGATGGGGATGGCGAGGGAAGAGCCAGATCGAGTGCTTCGATTATGATATGAGGACAAGTAACTAAATTTTGATGACATGTACGTGGGGGTGTTTTCATGCAGAAATCGATAGATGGATGTCAACAAGTGAAATTTACGGCGTTCATCAGGTTTAAGCCATGAAAGAGCACGGTAGCCTGGGGTTATGTGGGCATCGTATCTTAGATTGAAAGCGAACCGAAGACAAGAGTTCAATGCTTGTTGAAGTTTCATTGTTTGTCCATGAGTCGCGTCAACGAGAACGATGTCACAGTAGTCTAGAATTGGTAGTATTAGTGTCTGGATGAGTTTAATCTTAATGTCTAGTGGTAAAATATTCTTATGGCGCACGAGTGGGTGAAGGGATGCGTATATCTTTTTACGTGTATTTCTTATGTGTGGTGACCAGTCAAGAGTTTCAGTTAAGGTTAACCCAAGGTTCCTTACTTCTTTACTAAAGGGGATGGTGATTGAATTCAGTGTTACTGGAGGCACAACGTAGTTGTTTTTTAATGAGTTTAGTAACTAATGAGAGCCGATGATGATAGTTTGGGTTTTCTTAGGATTGAGCAGGAGAGAGTTGTCATCGGCGTATACACTAAGTTGATGGATATCAGTGTTTATATCCCTTATTGCATTTGATATATTGTTGATACTAGTGTGGCAAAATATTTGGAGATCATCTGCATAAAGATGATATTTATTATAGTTAATTGTGGAGGAGATATCGTTGATATAGAGCACGAAAAGTAAGGGCCCAAGGACCGAACCTTGGGGGGTTCCTGCCTTTTTCTGACGCCACTGTGAGGTGGTGTCCTGTACAATCACACGCTGATTTCGACCCGTTAGGTAAGCAGAGAAAAAATGTATGGCTTCGGAGCCAAGAAGGGATTTTAGCTTCTTCAATAGGGTCGGTATATCTATGGTGTCAAATGCTCTGCTGAAATCGAGGAGTGTGAGTATTGTTACTTGTCTTTGGTCCATTGCTTGTCTGATGTCATCAGTCACCTTAAGTAAGGCAGTAGCTGTGCTGTGGCCCTTCTTGAAACCAGACTGGAGTGGGTCAAGTAGATAGTGAGTGTTCAAATATTCCAGTATTTGGGTTTGTACTAACCGTTCCAGTACTTTGGAGAGAGCAGGGAGAATAGATACAGGGCGGAAGTCGGACGGTAACAGTGGGCAAGGTACCCTAGGAAGAGGGATCACGTTGGCGTATTTCCAGATAGAAGGCAGTGTGCCATTGTTTAAACAGTCATTAAAAATGTGTGTGAGAATGGGGAGAACAGCACCAATAATGTAATGTATAAATTTTTAGGTATATCATCAAACCCGCTCGCCTGGGATCTAATGGAATACAACACTCTCTTAACTTCATTCGTGCTTACGTTACGAAATGCAAAGCTGGGTCGATCTGGTGGTGGAAATGATGGGCCGTGACTGGCAGCGTTATTTGGGCTGGATTGAGTATCTGCATCCGTGAAATATGCATTTAGCTCGTCTAGTGGAATGTCAGGTATAAGAAGTTGCTCCTAGTTTTTTCCTATGCCCAAAGCACCGAGTTGTTTCCACGCTCTAGCTGTGTTTAGTCGGCAGGTTGTATCACGAACATACTTAAATTTAAGATTACGTTAAGTTTGCTTAATTTGGTTTCGAAGTACTCGGTACTTTTCAAAATCATTTGGTAGACCAGAACGTTTGTATTGTCTGAAAAGATTATCTCTACGGGACATAATTTTCTTGACTTCCGGAGTTAACCACGGCTTAGGTTTACGAGAAATCCTTATCTTTCTCTTGGGCGCATGTTTGTTGTATAGTGCGTGTATTAATAGATTAAACTTGTTTACTTTTTCGTCAATGTCGTCCAGTCTCAATATGTCGTTCCATGGAAGACTGTAGGCATAATATTTCAGTTGTATCGGGTCTATGTCCTTTATATTTCTGCATGTAACATATCTAGTCCTGTACTTTGGAACGCGGAGCGAATACGCTAAGTATATTAAGGCATGGGTGGATATAGCCGGCACTGGTATTTGACCATGAGTCACTACTTTCTGTGGGTTATGTGTTATGATGAGATCAATTAGTGTATGTGAAGTGTAGCTTACTGTGCTTACGAAGTTAGTTGGCTCGAGAGGAAGTATCGTCATGTCACAGGAGGAAAATAGATCTTCAAGTTTCTTTGCTTTGTATGTTTTGGTTAGTAAGTTAGTGTTAAAATCTCCTAAAATAATGACATGTTCGTAAGATGGCAGTAAATTAAGCAGACTAGTTTCAAACTCGGAAATGTATGATACAGTAGGTGGGCGATAGACAATACCTATCAATACTTTCAGCTCACTCAGTGTTACCTCAACAAACATGAACTCCGTCCTCAGCAACTCAACGGACGATGATGAACAAATAACCCTGCTTTTCAGATCATCTCTGCAATAAAGGGCAACACCGCCTCCCATCCTATCGGCTCGATCATGGCGAAGGAGATTATATCCTTCAAGCTGAACCACACAATTCGGAAGTGATTCAGACAACCAACTCTCAGATATTCCTATTACATGAACATTGTTTTCACAGAATATTGCTGTAATCTCATCTATGTGTGCTGGTAAGCTTTGGCTATTTAGGTGGCAGCAATGTAAGGTTCTAGGACAGTTTGAAAATGCTTGCTGTAACTTGGTACCAGCGTGCGCTGGTGAAAGTGAATGGAGGGGAGAATTTCTATTGTACGAGCCTCGGTCATTGCCTGAGGGTGAATTGGCTCCTACAAGGACAGCAGAACTATTTCTAAATGGCATGCTCACAGGGTCAAGAACTTACCGTAACGGTACCTCGACTTCCTGATGAAACTAACAGCTGACTGCCTAAATACTAAACACACACACACACAATCGCAAACACAAACCTAATGTAACTTCTAGTACACATGTCTATGAACTTATTCCATTTCCTTCACCTAGCCTATTAATATGCAACTTTATTGTGGTTATGGACGAGGTAATGACATGGATAGCAGGAAAGATAGGAGAACATAAGATGAAGGCAATGGTGTTTGCAGATGATCTCATGGCCTGGGGAAACAAGGAGGAGGAAATCCAGGAGCAACTGAAGGCTTGGGAAGAAACAGTGGGAGAGTACGGATGGAAGTTCAACATCAGTAAATGTGAGATCCTGTTAACGACCAGGAAAAAGGACAGACCAATGAGTGGGATAACACTTGGAGGTGGACAGCTGAAGAAGGCGGAAAGTCTCAAGTACTTGGGAAGTATAGTGGAGGAAAATGGGAGAAATAACAAAGAGATTACGGAACGTGGCAGACAGGCAGAAGCATTTCTGAGAAGCATTAGGAGCTTAGTGTGGAATAAAGATGTCCCAAAAAAAAGCAAGGAAGTGTTATACAGAAACTACTATATCCCGATACTGACCTATGCTTCAGAAACGTGGACAATGAAGAAAAGAGACATAAGCAGAATACATGCAGGTGAAATGAAGTTCCTGCGAAGTAGGATCGGAGTAACAAGAAGAGACAGGGTGAGGAATGAAAAGGTCAGGGAAATGGTGAAAGAGGAGCCCTTGCAAGGTAGGATTGAGACATCAAGACTGAGGTGGTATGGACACTTAAAGAGAATTGATGAGAAGAAGATTCCCAAGAGGATACATGAGATGCAGATGCAGAAGAAACGACCAAGGGGAAGACCAAGAGATCGATGGCTGAAAGGAGTGGAGGAATGTGTCAAGAAGAGAGGCGAGGACTGGACCAGAGTGACAGCGGAGAGATGGTGGTAAGAAAGAAATAAGTGGCGAGGCTTATGTTCCAAACAGACCCAGCCTGGGGCTGGAAACTGTACAAGATGGTGGTGGTAGTTCCGCAGGTGTGTTAATATTTAGTTTTCTGCCATTGTTGAGGTGGACAACAATTCGGTCGTCTTGTGAGGATACATTACGTAATCCCCAAAAGTCCCGTGCTTTTCTTAAGATGTCCTTCCTAGTTGCAGTAAGGGATTCGATTATTAATAACGATGTGCCTTTGAGCAACCGCTTGGCGCGCCAAACACGATCTCGTTGGTGGTATCGTAGGAACTTTATTATTATAGGCCTACTCCCTGAGGCCACGATTCCGGCAGCAGTACTTAGAAGGCAACCCAGTCTGTGACATCGGTCTATACTGTCAGTTTGCAGAGTCACATTTAGTTTCCCAGAGAGTGTTTCGATTGCTTTCGCGTAGACGTCCTCGTTGGGAGTTTCACGTACTCCGTGGAGGAGAAGGCAGTTTCTCCGACTGTACTGTTCTGCCTCATCTTGCCGGATGTCCTGCTTCTTGAGATGCTCCTGGACGAGGATTACCTCTTTCTTCATCTCGTCCAGTTCCGCAGTGATTACTTCTCGGAAGTCCTTCAAGTCTGACGCGAGAACATTCAGGGTGTCGCTGGGGTTGGTAGCACTGATCGTGGAGGCCTCCATAGCTTTCTCCAAGCGAGCTTGAAATTCAGCCATCCGCTTTTCAAACTTCCTCACACGCTCGTTTACTGCCTTTAGGGTCATACTTTTATATTAATCACTCAACAAAAGCTTGTTCAAATAAATAAGCACACTGAGGACACTGATAAATGATACTTAACTGGCTGTTTTGGCTGGTGACTTGCGGAGCACTTTTACACTCGGTATGTATTAGGCGCCATCTTGAAACATCATTTAATAATTTTTGGGACGGGTTAACTTCAGTGTTAACCCATAAACTTAATAAAGCAAATGAAATCATCATTAATAATAATAGCTGTATTGCAACCAAGTGGCCATAACGGACGGTTACAGGGTGTGCTTTCAATTAATTAATACAGGTAGATTTTTATTTCATTCTATTATGCTCTTTGTCCGTTCGCTGCATGATATTATGTGGTATTTGTCGCAGGGGTTATTGCGCAGAGAACATACGCATTCCTCATTCGGTTCTTGGTATTTAACAATTCTTCAAATCTTGTTAGTTATAGTTCTCATTCTCATCTCATCTTTCTGTACCACCCAAACCATTAGGAGCCGATAACCTAGACGTTAGGCCCCTTAAAACAACAAATTATCATCATCCGTTGACGTTTTTACCTGCACAGACTTATTAAATATATATATACTAGCTGAAGTACCCGTGCTTCGCTGCGGGTCATAAATAAATTAAAATGTGAAGGGGACAGTTAAAACAGGGGATAGGCTAAAATTTGGAGCTTTTCAGTAGGTCAACACGAATGTACCCAAAAGAGTTGAGTTATACCCTGATCCTGAAAAAAAATACATGAGATTAATAAATACACTAGGATGACCAGTTTCGATCGTCAAGTTCATGAGTTTAAGCCTGAGTGATTTGAATCTCTTGGCTTCACGATTTGCCTGACTAGCCGTGAACATTGTGAGGTTTGAAGCCATTTTTCAGTGTTGCCTTCGTAAACTAAGGTAAACACTGGCTTCAAACCTCACAAGGGGATAGGCGTGGTGCTGCGTGGAGGGAGAGTAAGTATGGAACATTTTGTCCAACTACACCGCTTGGCGTTTACCGTGTTTTATAGCACAAATTTAGGTTTTACTCTCTAACAGCTGGGGATACACCGAAAGTTATAAATACCTTTCGGATAGGAGGGTGATATACAATCTATACAGAAACCAGACAGCAGTCATTCGAGTTGAAGGACATGAGAGAGAAGCTGGTATTCAGAAAGGTGTAAGGCAAGGCTGCAACTTATCACCCATACTTTTCAATCTTTACATTGAACAAGCAATGAAGGAAATTAGAGAAAAATTTAAAGTGGGAGTGAAGATTCAAGGAGAAATAATTTCAACTCTGAGATTTGCTGATGACATCGTCATCTTGGCCAACAAGCCTGAGGATTTGAATGAGTTTTTGAATGGTATGGACTCCGTCTTACGGAAAGAATTCATGATGAAAATTAATAAATGTAAAACAAAAATTCTGGAATGCAGCCGAAATAAATCAGAAACCTCTATGGAGATCAAATTGGCAGGTGAAAAGCTGAAGGAAGTAGGAGATTTCTGTTACTTAGGAAGCAGAATAACCAGTGATGGACGAAGCAAAGAGGATATAAAAAGTAGGTTGGCTCAGGCAAGAAAAGCATTTCTACAAAAAAGGAATCTGCTGACATCGAATATAGATTTAGGTATTAGGAAGTCATTTTTGAAAGCCTTTGTCTGGAGCGTGGCGCTCTATGGAAGTGAAACTTGGACTATTGGTGCAGCAGAAAAGAGGAGAATTGAAGCATTTGAAATGTGGTGTTACAGGAGAATGATGAAGATCAGATGGATAGATAGGGTTACAAACAAAGAGGTATTAAGACGAGTGGGAGAGGAGAGATGTTTCTGGCGACTGCTAATGAAGAGAAGAGATAGGTTGGTAGGACACATACTAAGACACCCAGGAATAGCAAACTTAGTTATGGAAGGAAGGGTCGAGGACAAGAACTGTAGGGGTAGACCAAGGTTAGAATATGTTAAACAGATTGCCTCGGATGTAGGGTGTGGTAGCTATGTAGAGATGAAACGATTAGCTCAGGACAGGGAGGCATGGAGAGCTGCATCAAACCAGTCAAAAGACTGAAGACTCAAACAACAACAGAAAATTGAATTTTAGCGTTCTCTTTTTATTTCAAATGGAAATATGAAAGTTTGAAGCCAAAGAGTGTAGTGATGTCACTAAAATGGTCGCCATATTTAAATAGTGCAAAGTATCGAAATCAAAAGTAGCCTATATGTTAACCAGATAAATCAGCTACTTACATGTAACATTTTATGTAAATCGGACCAGTGGTTCTTGCGTGATTGAATAATACACAGTCACACTGACGCACACCATCTCATTTTTATATACTGTATTAGTATATATTATGGTCACCATCAATATTATTAATGACCGACCACTGTATTTGGACTCCCGTTTTATCGTATTAACCTGCACAGAAGTGTATTGAGAAGAGTTTTGTGTTCAAGAAACGAAGCGATCGGAGCGGAGTACAAAACGGAACAAGCTGAGTTTTATGTCATCATCTGACGACTACAAAGTCTTCACTCGCCAATGAGGAAGCGTGATTTCCTGGAATGTGAGCTCATTCGTTGCTTACCTTCACCTCTGAGCCAACACAATTGCATCACGTGCCAAGCGTGCTTATCGATTATTGTACTCAGGCATTCAATAACAGTGATGTAAAACTCGCCAGGCGGTATTACTCTATCACACGTAGAGGAGAGAATACTTCCCTATCGAAATATCCTGGTAGATAAGCGTATTTCAGTAAAGAGGACGATGATGATACAGCGAGGTCATCTGTCCTTGGTGATGGATGAGCCCAAATACTAGGGAGGCTGGTAGGCTATAACCAACATAAGACAGAAACCATCCCCTAAGCCATTGTAAGCATCTACTGAAATTGAAATGAAAATCTACAGCCTGCTTCCAGTCGACCGAAAGGGTCAGGGAAAGGAATGAATGAAGCCCCCATCTAGCGGCGAGGATATGAACTGTGCCGGCTGCGGAAGCCTGTCGCACTCCCCTGAGGCAATGATTAAATGGATGCCAGATGAAATGATAGTGGAGAGTGTTGCTAGAATGAAATTTTTGACAGGGAAAACCGGAGTACCCGGAGAAAAGCCCGACTGCCTCCGTTTTGTACAGCACAGATCTCACATGGAGTGACCCGGATTTGAACCACAGACTCAGCGGTGAGAGGCCGGCGAGCTGCCGCCTAATCTACGGGGGCTTCTAAGCATCTTCTAAATAATAATTATAATATTAATAATAGACAAATAACACAGGTAGAGAAATTCAAAAACCAGCGTGAATGGATGGAGTCCAACATTCGTGAACAAGTAGTTCCGTGAAGAACTATACAGCCTATTTTCATATATCCTACTTATGTTAACTGCCCCTATCAACATACAAAATTTCACTTTGATTGCTGTAGTAGATTCGTAGATGTTGAGAACCGACTAAATATTTCGGATGGTTGCCATGTTGGATTTTATATATGTAGGTCCTAGAGTTATGTACTGTTACATGAAGATTATTGTGTACGTGTAGCATTCAAACTTCAATCGCATGATTAGGCACAAGAAGTAACAAGGAGATTAAAAAATTTCGCACAGCTGCCATCTTGTGGTTATGGAAACAATTGAAATAAATTAGATGCCAGTGGATTAACATTCATCTAAGGATTTACTGTACCAAGTTTCACTGCACTCGGATGGTTAAATTGCGAGAAACGTCCGTGTGAATATTTATACTTAGCGTCGCCACCATGTTGGATTTTTGATCACCAGGTTATTTACAATCCTATAGGTGAACTTAAGTTCATAGCCCCTATGAACATTAAAAAAATTCAGTTTGATTGCCATAATCGATTCGTAGATATTCATAGCCGTCTAAATATTTCGAATGGTCGCCATGTTGAATTGTTAAATTTATAGGCCATAGAGTCATGTACCATTAAAGGAAAATTATTGCGTAGGTTCATTGTTCAAACTTTCACTTCGATCGCATGATTGTGACAAAAGAAATAAAAACCTTACTTTTAAAATTCGCACAGCCGCCATCTTGAGGTTATGTAAACAATTGAACTAAATTAGATACCAGTGCATTACAATGTATATAAACATTTCCTGTACCAGATTTCATTGCGTTTGGAACTTTAAATCGCGAGAAAGGTCTATTTAAAATTTTCAAATTCGCTTGGCCGCTATGTTCGTTTTGTAGTTAACCGGTTTTTGAAAGTCTTATAGATATACTTCCAGTAGTACCCTTTATCTCCGTACAAAATTTCAGGCTGATACTGCTAATAGTTTCAGAGATATAGAATGCCGGTGAAATATTTTGCACATCCGCCATCTTGTGGTTATGTAAACAATTGAACGAAGTTAGATGTCGGTGCATTACAATGTGTATAAACATATACTGTACCAAGTTTTATTGCGTTTGGTTTGTTAAATCGCGAGAAACGTCTATTTAAAAGTCGCAAATTGGCGTGGCCGCCATGTTGGTTTTGTAGTTACCAGTTTTTCAAAAGTCATATAGGTAAACTTCTAGTAGTTCCCTTTATCACCGCAAAAAATTCCAGGGTGATATCGGAAATAGTTTCGGAGATATTGAATGCTGGTGAAATATTTCGCACAACCGCCATGTTGGATTGGTGAGACGTAACCAAATTTGAAGGGCACGGTCGGGGCCGTCCGAAATAGTGCTATGAACTTACCGAGTTTAATTGAAATCGCTCCAGCCGTTTTGACGTTATTAGGGACACACACACACACACACCTCACACACACACGCGGACAAAAGATGATCTCATAAGCCTATTTTTCATAATTGAAAATAGGTTAAACAGAAGCTTTCGTGTCACGAATTAACAAAATGGCTCACCATTTAACCAAATATATTTACAAAACACGATCAATGTCCTTCAAGGCCAAACTGAGGCACTACGTTACCGTTATTCGCCCGGAGGCGTTATATGCATCAGAATGCCGGGCGATGAATAAGAAAGGCCTGGCAGAACAACTCGAAACCAAAGAGAGGAAGATTCTGAGAAAGATCTTGGGCCTGGTCAAGGAACGAGGAGAGTATAGAAGACGACACAACGATGAACTTTATCTACATGTGGAGAAAATAACGGACACCATTCGCAAAAGAAGACTCTCGTTTTATGGCCTTTTAACACGAATGAGCTCCGGAAGATTGTCCAATCGAATCTGTACCTACTTTGTGGGAAGGAAAACCAAAGGGATCTGGTTTACAGAGGTGGAAAACGACCTACAAGAACTGGGGATATCACCTGAGGACATATTGGAACGTGACTCTTTGATGAAGAAACTTGTGGAAATACAGAGTTTTCAGCCAAAAACCATATTGAAAACCGGCAAGAAGTGGACCGAAGAACGAAAAGATGCTCACAGAAGAAGAATGCGCGAACACTGGGCCAATATGAAAGAACGAGGGAAAGTGCAGTTGAAATTACGTGGTGCATAGAAGACAGAAACGATTATTTAAAACATAGACTGTAATTGCACTGTCATACGACCAGAGGCTCTGTATGCAGCGGAATGCCTCACTATGAACAAGAAAGGCCTGGTAGAAAAATTGGAGATCAAAGAAAGAAAGAAAGAAAGAAAGAAAGAAAGAAAGATCTTGAGGAAAATTCTTGGCCCGATTAAAGACAAAGGTGAATATAGACTACGGCATAACCATTAGCTGTATATTCATGTCCAAAAGATCTCTGATGTTATGAGGGAAAGGAGAATTGCATTTTATGGCCACGTGCTTAGAATGAAACCCACACGATTGACGAACCAGATCGTTACCTATAGCCTATCAAAAACAAGATGTTCAGTAAAGAACATATAGCCTACTTTCTCCTAAATTGTGGTGTTTGAAGCCATATTTTCAGTGTTGCCTTAGTAAACAAGAGTTTAGTGCTTTTCAGTCGGTTAACACGAATGTACCCAAAAGAGATGGGTTATGCCCTAATCCTGAAATAAATTACATGAGATTAATAAAACACTAGGATGACCAGTTTCGATCGTCAAGCGATCATCATCAGATCCATTACACTTAGGCTACAAATTCTATGTTTGAAATACAGGTAAAAATATTTACAATATGTACAATTATTTAGTTGCAGTATTGGTACTGCAACTGTCAGTGTATGCTAAATGCAGTATATATGATAGGTGAAATGCTAAATGGTGATAGCTATCCGGAGATTGTACTTTAGAGAGATTATATGGTTGTAAACTATGGTTAAACTATAAAATTTTTGGCTAACTACTTATCTGATTGTCTTCCGTATTACAGCTACTCGCAGTTTTCGTGCTCACTGGAACTCGCTATGCGGTCGACTGCGGTGGTTATCTTAACGACTGGTTTTTCCCCTGCCTCCTCCCCCCTGTCCCTACGTGCTGTGGGGAGTGATAGCGATGTGTTTATGTGAGGTGTTGCCAACCTAGATAAGATGTATGTTATTGAATGAGGTGGGTCCACAACTATTAAAGACCGTGGATTGGCCCTCGCCACGCGTGGAGCATAACCCATTCGAACTAAGCGTTGACGGTCTTATGAGGACGTCCCGGCACCTTTAATACTGCCGCGAACGTGTGTGACGCAGGGCACAGCTTTACCAACATAGAGTCGGACCTTAAAATAATCCATCACGAATCGAAAGGCAGAGCTCTTGACATAAAGGAAGCAATCGAGATACACCTAGCCAAACGAAACAATCCCAACAATCTAAATGAACACACGTTCATGGAGAGCTCACCCCTCTTCACGCTACTAAAATACACACCCTGTCGGAAACAAAACACAATTTAGCGACACAGCCAAGCTAGATAAAAAAAAGGGGGGAAATTAGGGGTTTTTTAATAGGTAAATGTTATCTGGATCAGGTGTACGATGTACTTTGCTTCTGCAATAAACCAAGGCCCATATTCGCGGCAGTATTAAAGGTGCCGGGACGTCCTCATAAGACCGTCAACGCTTAGTTCGAATGGGTTATGCTCCACGCGTGGCGAGGGCCAATCCACGGTCTTTAATAGTTGTGGACCCACCTCATTCAATAACATACATCTTATCTAGGTTGGCAACACCTCACATAAACACATCGCTATCACTCCCCACAGCACGTAGGGACAGGGGGGAGGAGGCAGGGGAAAAACCAGTCGTTAAGATAACCACCGCAGTCGACCGCATAGCGAGTTCCAGTGAGCACGAAAACTGCGAGTAGCTGTAATACGGAAGACAATCAGATAAGTAGTTAGCCAAAAATTTTATAGTTTAACCATAGTTTACAACCATATAATCTCTCTAAAGTACAATCTCCGGATAGCTATCACCATTTAGCATTTCACCTAACATATATACCGCATTTAGCATACACTGACAGTTGCAGTACCAATACTGCAACTAAATAATTGTACATATTGTAAATATTTTTACCTGTATTTCAAACATAGATTTTGTAGCCTAAGTGTAATGGATCTGATGATGATCGCTTGACGATCGAAACTGGTCATCCTAGTGTTTTATTAATCTCATGTAATTTATTTCAGGATTAGGGCATAACCCATCTCTTTTGGGTACATTCGTGTTGACCGACTGAAAAGCACTAAACTCTTGTTTCTCCTAAATGTATGGGTATTGTTATAACTCTTTGTCCTTTTCAAGGAGTATAATTGAATGTTGGTTGTAGTAGCTTGTTGAAATACAACGTGCTATAGGGATATTAAACATGAATATGAGGTGCCCTTTGCTAGTGCTACCTCTGTAAAAAAAAATCATTCGATTCGGTTTCACAGTGTTTAAATTGATATGGGGAATGGATTTGCACACATACATGGCCGCTGTTTGCAAACTATTGGGCTGATGACCTTGTAGTCAGTCATAAGATGCTTCCCACAAAAAGGCATGTTGTTGCAAAATCCGGTAGAGATCAAATTATTAGGATGGTCGAAATTTGATTTAAGCTTTTAACATTTGGGTGGCGGTCATTCCGTTTCCGTCAAGATGGCGGTGATATAAAACATGACACTGAGGTGCCTTTTGCTAGTGCTACCTCTGTACTAAATTTCGTTCAATTCGGTTTCACCGTGTTTGAATTGATAGGGGGAATCGATTTGCACACATACTTGGCCACCATCTGCAAACTATTGGGCTGATGATCTAGCAGTTTGGTCAGAATATGCTTCCCACATAAAGATTTGTTGTTGCAAAATTTGGTAGAGACTAGATTATTAGGTTGGTCGTAACTACATTTTAGCCTTTAACATTTGGGTGGCCGCGATTACGTTTCCGTCAAGATGGCGGTGATATAAAACATGACACTGAGGTGGCCTTTTCTAGTGCTACCTCTGTACCAAATTTCGTTTCATTCGGTTTCACCGAGTTCGAATTAATAGGGGTAATCGATTTTGACAAAAAGATGGCCGCCATCCGCAAACTATTTGGCTAATGACCTATTAATTTGGTCAAAGGATGCTCCCTCCATAATGGTATGTTGATGCAAAATTTGGTAGAGATCGGATGATTAGGTAAATCGTAATTTGATTTAAGCTTTGAATATTTGTGTGGCCGCCATTACGTTTCCGTCAAGATGGCGGCGATATAAAACATGACACTGAGGTGCCCTTTGCTAGTGCTACCTCTGTACCAAATGTGATTCCATTCGGTTTCACCGTGTTCGAATTAATAGGGGTAATCGATTTTGACACAAAGATGGCCGCCATCCGCAAACTTTTTGGCTAATGACCTATTAGATTTGTCAAAGGATGCTTCCTCCATAAAGGTATGTTGTTGCAAAATTTGGTAGAGATCGGATGATTATGTTAGTCGTAATTTGATTTAAGCTTTGAACATTTGTGTGGCCGCCATCACGTTTCCGTCAAGATGGCGGTGATATAAAACATGACACTGAGGTGCCCTTTTCTAGTGCTACCTCTGTACCAAATTTCATTTCATTCGGTTTCACCGTGTTCGAATTAATAGGGGTAATCGATTTTGACACAAAGATGGCCGCCATCCGCAAACTATTAGTCTAATGACCTATTAGATTTGTCAAAGGATGCTCCCTTCATAAAGGTATGTTGTTTCAAAATTTGGTAGAGATCGGATGATTAGGTTATTCGTAATTTGATTTAAGCTTTGAACATTAGGGTGGCCGCCATTACGTTTCCGTCAAGATGGCGGCGATATAAAACATGACACTGAGGTGTCCTTTGCTAGTGCTACCTTTGTACCAAATTTCGTTCAATTTGCGCTCACCGTGTTCGAATTGATAGGGGGGACAGACACTCAGAGTACACACACTCTCTCACACACACACACACACACACACACACACACAGACTCACACACATACACACACACAGACAGACACACTTTTTTTTCGCCCTGTAGTGATCTCATAAGTCTACTTTCATTTTTTGCAAAAATCGAAAGTAGGCTAATAAGAAGACCAATCCATCCTGGTTCGAAGAGGTGGAAAGTGACCTGCAAGCGATGAAGATTACCTGTGGAGATATTCAAGATCGCAATCCCCTCAGGAAGAAACTAAACGACCACCAGGGTTTTCAAGAAAAACTGAAGTTGAAAACGGGAAAGATGTGGATGGAAGAAAGAAAGGAGCAACACTGGCAACGTATGAAGAAGCACTGGACAAAGATCAAAGCCCAGAGAAGACAGCTGTGGTCCTTAGTAGAACGATACGATTAAAGAAGAAGAAGAAGACTAATACTAATAATCTCTACATTGCAAAGAGCCTACAGAAACACATGGAACAGGTATAATAAGAAATCGATCTCTCGTAAAGCAAAATTACAGCATTACAACACGGTAATCAAACCCGAGGCACTGTACGCATCTGAAACACTGATCGTTGGGGACAGATCACCACAATAATGAATGATACTAGCGGGCCCGTGCGAGGAATCTCGCATGTTCATAAACCACACTTTCCCCAATAGGTTTATAATGAGAGACTTAAGGAAAAAGGTTGTTATGTTTTTATTTCAACCAAATGATTATAGAAGACTATTTACATTTCAGTTAGTATTCCAAGTTCTACGTTACCTAAATTAAGAAGGCAATCACTGAAAATTGGATCATTATAACACTCACCGGTTATTCGATATTTATAAAATTATACGATTTGAGTACTCATTCCTTCGATTTACTGTTTCTGAATTCCATGCAAAATGATAAAGGAAAGACATCAGAATGTAAAATATCATGAAACAGACGTCACAGCGGCCAAAATGAGAAGTGGACAGCAATTATGGGCAGTATTTTCCTACAGCAACAGTATTTGCAAATCGCACACTTCGTACATTTTTAAGATGATTTTTTTAAGAAATTATAGATATTTATAAAATTAGAGTGATATTCGTCACTGCTAATGTCTATTCTCTGTCACTTGAATGCTCATTTGTCACGATCGGTCGCTTGTGAGCGCCGCAGGAGGGATCTATACTACTGAAATAATATATAGATTATAGAAAAACAAGAAAGAAAAATCTTGAGGAAGATGTTCGCACTGAGGGAATTTGGACGAAAAGGAAATCCCAGGAGAAAATCTCGGACACATTCAGGAAAAAACGTTTGAAATTTTATGGGCATATTCTCAAATTGAGCGTTCACAGGCTGACAAAAATAATTCTAAATCTTGCTTTCTCAAAGAAAGCTAAGAACAATTGGCTGCTTGAAGTTGAAAAAGACCATCAGGAAATATACATCTCAAGCGATATAGTATTGGACAGATCTAAATTCAGAAAACTAGTTGACAAATCATCAATTTTTAGACCACCGAAACATTGCATCCAACAGAGAGCGCAGAAAGAGCCATTCCAAGAAGATGAAGAGATTTCGTGATGAGAAGAAAGCAAGATCATCGCGCTCCTTAGACGGGCTTAACGATAGAAAATAATAAAAAATACAGTGGGACTTGGCCAAATCGAACTTCCATAAATGGAATTCGTCGATAATTTAACGATTTGTGTCGGCCCCTTGAACTTCGTATCAAATCAATGCAAAAGAATCGTCGATAATTCGATGATTTGTGTCGGTCCCTTGAACTTCGTATCAAATGAATGGAAAAGATTCGTCGATAATTCAAAGCAGGGGCGGTGCGTCATTAAGGGCCGAATTGGGCCTGCCCACCCAGGGCCGTTAGGCAGTATTGCAAATAATTTGTGTAATTAATGTATTTTAAAATTATTCATAATGTTGAATTTTGGGCTTATGCCGTGTTTTATTATATTGCAATTCGACGCGTTTCGAAAGAAACCATGTCTTTCATCGTCAGGAATAATCTGGAATACGACAATGTTGCTAAGAGAAAGCAACGAAGAACATATAGAAGGTGCCCAAAGATGGACGCCATTATAGCCCCATGTTAGGGACAACGGAAAGCAGCAGTGAATTACTTTCTCAGGGTTCTGATAATAGGTAGCCAGGATTCACTGAGATTGTAGCCGGTGTCGCGGTTGAAATTATCTGGGTGTTTACGTATTTCAACCGCCTCCCTGATGATTCTGGGACGATATTGCTTTATACGGGCAAGAACATCCACCCCTTGGAACATGACATCATGGCCAGGTGTTAAAGCATGATCGGCAACAGCTGATTTATCAGGTTGAATGAGCCTGATACATCTATTATGTTCCTTAATGCGAGTGCATATTGTTCTCGAAGTCTGCCCGATGTAAACCTTGCCACAAGTACAGGGAACTCTGTAGATACCCGGTTGTTGCAATTTAGGCAAACTGTCCTTAGTTGGTCGCAGGAGTTGCCTAATCTTAACAGAAGTTCCAAATACAGTCCGTATGTTGTATCGACGTAGGATTTTAGCAATACGATCCGTTGTGTTATGTATGTACGGAAGGTAAGCAGTTCCTCTTACATCTCTTTTCTCAACTGACGTCCTATTATTATTTGTTGGTTTCAGAACCGTAGAAATCAAAGCCTTGCTATAACCGTTGCTCTCAAAGGTGGTTCGCAGGGTGTTAATTTCTTCTTGTAAAGAAGACACTTCACAAATCCTCCTAGCCCTGGTAGTTAGAGTTGTAAGGATACCATGTTTCTGGGCAGGGTGATGGTGAGAACTTGCGTGGAGATATCTATTGGTGTGTGTTGGCTTACGAAAAACGCTGTGTCCTAAAGATCCATCCTCTTTCTTGGTGACGAGAACATCTAAAAAAGGTATTTTGCCGTCAGATTCCTTTTCCATGGTGAAACAAATAGAAGGGTGCTGGAGATTAAGGTGATCCAGGAAATGGCTAAGATTTTCCTCACCTTCCGTCCAAACAACGAACGTGTCATCCACATAACGCCACCAGATCTTCGGTTTGAAAGGAGCCGACGACAAAGCTTTCTCTTCAAAGTTCTCCATGAAGAAATTAGCCACAACAGGAGAGAGAGGACTACCCATGGCCACACCATCAGTCTGCTCATAAAAATTCCCATTCCATAGAATGACCTCCTCCTACTTTCTATGGAATGGGAATTTTTATGAGCAGACTGATGGTGTGGCCATGGGTAGTCCTCTCTCTCCTGTTGTGGCTAATTTCTTCATGGAGAACTTTGAAGAGAAAGCTTTGTCGTCGGCTCCTTTCAAACCGAAGATCTGGTGGCGTTATGTGGATGACACGTTCGTTGTTTGGACGGAAGGTGAGGAAAATCTTAGCCATTTCCTGGATCACCTTAATCTCCAGCACCCTTCTATTTGTTTCACCATGGAAAAGGAATCTGACGGCAAAATACCTTTTTTAGATGTTCTCGTCACCAAGAAAGAGGATGGATCTTTAGGACACAGCGTTTTTCGTAAGCCAACACACACCAATAGATATCTCCACGCAAGTTCTCACCATCACCCTGCCCAGAAACATGGTATCCTTACAACTCTAACTACCAGGGCTAGGAGGATTTGTGAAGTGTCTTCTTTACAAGAAGAAATTAACACCCTGCGAACCACCTTTGAGAGCAACGGTTATAGCAAGGCTTTGATTTCTACGGTTCTGAAACCAACAAATAATAATAGGACGTCAGTTGAGAAAAGAGATGTAAGAGGAACTGCTTACCTTCCGTACATACATAACACAACGGATCGTATTGCTAAAATCCTACGTCGATACAACATACGGACTGTATTTGGAACTTCTGTTAAGATTAGGCAACTCCTGCGACCAACTAAGGACAGTTTGCCTAAATTGCAACAACCGGGTATCTACAGAGTTCCCTGTACTTGTGGCAAGGTTTACATCGGGCAGACTTCGAGAACAATATGCACTCGCATTAAGGAACATAATAGATGTATCAGGCTCATTCAACCTGATAAATCAGCTGTTGCCGATCATGCTTTAACACCTGGCCATGATGTCATGTTCCAAGGGGTGGATGTTCTTGCCCGTATAAAGCAATATCGTCCCAGAATCATCAGGGAGGCGGTTGAAATACGTAAACACCCAGATAATTTCAACCGCGACACCGGCTACAATCTCAGTGAATCCTGGCTACCTATTATCAGAACCCTGAGAAAGTAATTCACTGCTGCTTTCCGTTGTCCCTAACATGGGGCTATAATGGCGTCCATCTTTGGGCACCTTCTATATGTTCTTCGTTGCTTTCTCTTAGCAACATTGTCGTATTCCAGATTATTCCTGACGATGAAAGACATGGTTTCTTTCGAAACGCGTCGAATTGCAATATAATAAAACACGGCATAAGCCCAAAATTCAACATTATGAATAATTACACGGGCCGTGAAAGTCTAAATGACAATATTTTAAAATTACTTTCGAATTGCAGATACTCAACTTAAAATAAGTGTTTTACCCTTCAAGATTCTCTAAAAAGAATTCAGTAGCCTACTGTATACATTACTCGTCCCTAGTCTAAGCTCCTGAGAATCTCGTACGGTGTATCGTCACAGCGAGGGCCGCTCCACAGAAACCCCCATCTAAAGTATATGACTTGAAGGGCCGGGTGAGGAAACAGTGGACATAATAGCACTGTCCTGCACGCGAATTCTTCTGTGCTATGAAGGGATTTTTCTCTCTATTCAAGGGCCAGCAAAATGGGCCCATAGCGTTGCTTTGGAGCGAAATAGTAGATCTCTCCATTTCACTTCCTGCTTCTGTCTCTGTCAAACAGGATTACGGGAGAAGGGTCCACCCCACCCCACGCCCTTAAATAGGTAATCAGCTATTGTTCGCAGCTTGCTGACATTAGACAAGAATATATTTATACGTTTACAGTTGTCTGATATTCCAAGTACTGTACAGGTGTGTCAATGAGTTAGTGGATGAAGTTAATTTCTACTGTATTAATGTGTTTTTAACTTATGTTCGACGATGTCGAAATGTAAATATTATGTCAGAAAACTGTACTTAAAGGGGAGTCATTCAAGTAAGTACTACTTTTCATTATGGTACAGTTTCTCCAACGAATCATAGCTCAAGATTTTCATTCATTGACCAATTAGGTGAGGATAGCTTCGCACATTCACTCGAAATCCAACATGTCGGACATGAATTACAAGATTTGAAAGTTGACTATGTAAGGATATCCAATGAACCACTGTATTTACAATGCCCAACACAAAGACAAAATCAGCACGAACATTTACAGTAACAGGAATATACTATGAAATATGCAAGAAATTTAGGAATCTACGTCCAGATGTTTGCAATACACCATCCTTCTACCCTAGCCTATATAAATTACCGACATGGAAAGTGTGCACCGTCCCTAATGTTTGCATAAACAAACTGGGAAATATTGCAAAAGAAATAGCACTGTACCGCACCTTAATATCCACATCTCGAATTTCTACACAGGACATTGAATTCGTACGAGTTCGCCGACAATTTTAGTGAATGCTGTTGTTGACATAAACACGCCAGAACGTCATGGAGGAATCAGGCGTTGGACATTAGATCCACGGAAATCAATAAATATCCCAGCTCTATTTAGTAAAGGGATTTCTTATGCGAAACTTTTCCGCCCGATGTCATGACTGTTCTATTTGGGACTCCACTGATTTGCCTTCCGTTGACATTCTATACGCATCGAATTTGAAGAATAACTAGTTGATAATACGATACATTTTAATTATAAAGCGTTTGTAACAGCCTATTGTGTGTTTTTTGACCAAAATAACAAAATGAAACCACATAGTACCTGTGCGCTATCTGTTGGTTAGTTCAGGATAAACAATGTTTCAAAGCTTTCGAATTTGTTATTGGGTAAAGAGCAAATGGTAAGCCCACACAATTCCCAAGATAAAGAAGAACAAAGCTTTGGAAGGACTTGGATCTTAGTGGGAATCGTGCGAATCCATCGCATGAGCTCTTCACTAGTCAGCTGACAGAATCTCGACAGATATTTATGAACATATAATACAATTAAAATTTTCGTCGAACATAAACAGTCGTATCCAACTCGCCTATAATGGTAATTAAGACATTAGTATGGACATTATAAAACGAGCTTTGCTTAATTATTGCCATACAGGCTCGTTGCATAATGTACTATTGTGGCACGGTACGTAGTTATTTAATATGCTGATTGTGTGCGACATAGGAAACTGAAAGTGGAATTCATACTAACAAATCTATTTTTTCCATACCGCTGAACACTAAGTTAGAAAATAAATAAAATATTGGACCTCATCACAGGAGAGCATATATTTACAAATAGGGAGCCATGTGAGTACAGTTTTAATGGATGAACTATTTTATTCGACTTGTTTCAAATGTTGCGTTGTGTGGAATTATGATAATGGCAATATTGGCAACAATAAATGCAAAATATAAAACAATATTTAATATGAAACAACAATAGTATCATCCGATCCACCCTAAAATGTTAATCAGGAGCCGCTCCTAATTCAAAGATTTGTGTCGGTTCCTTGAACTTCGTATCAGATGAATGGAAAAGAATCGTCGATAATTCAAAGATTAGTGTCGGTTCTTTGAACTTCGTATCAGATGAATGGAAAGAATCGTCGATAATTCAAAGATTTGTGTCGGTTCCATGAACTTCGTATCAGATGAATGGAAAAGAATCGTCGATAATTCGAAGATTTGTGTCGGTCCCTTGAACTTCTGTCAGTTGCAATTCATCAGTCGATCTCGGTGTTGACCGACTGAAGAGTTACAACTGACAGTTCGCATAGGCAACACTGAAAGAATGGCTTCAAAACTTAACAACACTTGAACTTCGTATCATCATCATCATCATCATCTTGTACAGTTTCCAGCACCAGGCTGGGTCTGTTTGGAACATAAGCCTCGCCACTTAGTCCTTTCTTCCCACCACCTCTCCGCTGTCACTCTGGTCCAGTCCTCGCCTCTCTTCTTGACACATTCCTCCACTCCTTTCAGCCATCTATCTCTTGGTCTTCCCCTTGGTCGTTTCTTCTGCATCTGCATCTCATGTATCCTCTTGGGAATCCTCCTCTCATCCATTCTCTTTAAGTGTCCATACCACCTCAGTCTTGATGTCTCAATCCTACCTTGCAAGGGCTCCTCTTTCACCATCTCCCTGACCTTTTCATTCCTCACCCTGTCTCTTCTTGTTACTCCGATCCTACTTCGCAGGAACTTCATTTCACCTGCCTGTATTCTGCTTATGTCTCTTTTCTTCATTGTCCACGTTTCTGAAGCATAGGTCAGTATCGGGATATAGTAGCTTCTGTTTAACACTTCCTTGCTTTTTTGTGGGACATCTTTATTCCACACTAAGCTCGTAATGCTTCTCAGAAATGCTTCTGCCTGTCTGCCACGTTCCGTAATCTCTTTGTCATTTCTCCCATTTTCCTCCACTATACTTCCCAAGTACTTGAGACTTTCCACCTTCTTCAGCTGTCCACCTCCAAGTGTTATCCAACTCATTGGTCTGTCCTTTTTCCTGGTCGTTAACAGGATCTCACATTTACTGATGTTGAACTTCCATCCGTACTCTCCCACTGTTTCTTCCCAAGCCTTCAGTTGCTCCTGAATTTCCTCCTCCTTGTTTCCCCAGACCATGAGATCATCTGCAAACACCATTGCTTTCATCTTATCTTCTCCTATCTTTCCTGCTATCCGTGTCATTACCTCGTCCATAACCACAATAAAGAGAAGGGGTGACAGCGCACTACCCTGTTTGAGGCCACTCATTTGTCTGAACCAGTCTGTTCTTTTCCCTCCAACTTTCACACAACTCACACTTCCACAATACATCTCCTTCACTCTGCCTACAGTCCCTTTTTCCACTCCCATGTTTTCCATTGCTCCCCAAACCTTCTCCCTACACACACTATCATAGGCATTTTCGATGTCCAGGAAGGCCATCAACAGATCCTCTCCAAATTCGTAGTGGTGTTCCTGGAGCTGTCTCACTGAAAATATGAGATCCACTGTTGATCTCCCAGGTCTGAATCCATACTGCTCCTCTCTCAATTTTCTCTCCACTTGGGCTCGTATTCTACTTTCTAATATCTTTTCATATATCTTGGCACAGTGTGGTATGAGTGTGACTCCCCTGTAATTTCGGCATTCCTTTCTGCTTCCTTTCTTAAATATTGGGACAATTAATCCTTTCTTCCAATCTTCTGGGGTCTTTTTCTCCTTCCATATCACCCTCATCACACGGTACAGCCACTGTTTCCCAACCTCCTCTGCTGCCTTCACCATTTCAACACTCACTTCGTCCACACCTGGTGTCCTTCCTCCTTTCATCTTGTCTATAGCCATCTCCAGTTCTCTCCAAGTCAGGTCCCCTTGCATTCCTGTGTTGTCTTCTCCATCTTCCAATACCTTGTCTTCCTCCCTATGACCATTGTGATTCAGCAAATCCTCAAAGTACTCTTTCCACAATGTCTTGAGTGTCTCTCTGTTATGTACCTCATTTCCGTGTTTGTCCACCATTACCACATCCTCTCGCAGACCTCTTCTCTTACTTTTGACCATCCCATAAAGTACTTTCTTATTTCCTCTGCTGTCTTCCTCCATCATTTCTGTCCACTTTACCATCCACTTCTTCCTCTCCTCTGCGACAATCTTGTTTGCTTCTTTCTTCTTCATCTTATAATCTTCCCTTGCCAGATCAGTTCTTTCCTGGAACCACACTCTGAAGGCCTTGTTCTTCCTTCCCACAGCTTCTTTTACTCCCTCATTCCACCAGGGTGTGAACTTCGTATCAAATAATTGAAATTTAATTGTGAATAATTCGAAGGTTGCCTTCCTTAATTCGACGTTTTTGAACAAGGGCACTAAAATATAAGACATACTTACTTACTCATTGACTCTACGGTCCTTGCAGAACCTTGGTCGCCGCTTTGAGTCGATTGCCTTGGTCCTCCATCTCCTGACTCCCATGGTAGGTAGATCGCACTCCACTTCCTCGATTCACCGCTTCCTTGGCCTACCTCTATGTCGCCTACCTCCTGGATGCCCATACAGCACTTTCTTCTACTTTTTCCTGGCTGGAGTAGGCTTCTCACATTCCAAGTCGCTAATACCAATCCATAACCAATTCCTCGCTTATGTCGTTTTTCCGTTTTATCCGTCAGGTTTATTTTCATTCTTTGCGGCTTCTCAACAAACTATTTTTTTACGGGATAGGGCTGACAACCCTGGAGGACCAGGATATCCCTTTTAGTCTGGATCATCACTTCGACCTGTCCGGCTTGGGAAGCCCAACCAGTAGCTAAGCTACCGCCGGCATAGCTCTCAGGATCTTCTGACCACACAAGCCCCACCACCACGGCAGGGTAAAGATACCATCGATGGGAAATAAGCCATAAGTTAGTGCGAATGTCCCCGCACTATTCACTGTGAGAATAACAAGGGTGACATTTCACCACTAACCTGGGTCCAGTTTGTCCCTTTTCCCAGTGCCTATGGGGCGGATTCTCTCTTCGTTCCCTTTCCTATCTGACTTTTAAGCTTCATTTCAAGTCCTTAAATCTTCATTCTTTGAGGTTTGAGGGCATTTCGTTTTTCTGTTTTTCTTTCCCTTTTTGTAAAAAACAAATATTGGAATGCAGCCGAAATAAATCAGAAACCTCTATGGACATCAAATTGGTAGGTGAAAAGCTAAGGGAAGTAGGAGACTTCTGTTACGTAGGAAGCAAAATAACCAGTGATGGACGAAGCAAAGAGGATATAAAAAGTAGGTAGGCTCCGTCAAAGAAATCATTTCTAGAGAAAACTAATCTATTGATATAGAATATAGATTTAGGTATTAGTAAGTCATTTTGAAAGCCTTTGTCTGGAGTGTGGCGCTTTGTGGAAGTGAAACTTGGACAGTTGGTGCAGCAGAAAAGAGGGGAATTGAAGCGTTGGAAATGTGGTGTTACAGGAGAATGATGAAGATCAGATGGGTAGATAGGGTTACAAATGAAGGGGTATTGAGAGGAGTGGGAGAGGAGGAATGTTTCTGGCGACTGCTAATGAAGAGAAGAGATAGGTTGGTAGGACACGTACTGAGACACCCAGGAATAGCAAACTTAGTTCTGGAAGGAAGGGTCGAGGATAAGAACAGTAGGGGTACACCCAGGTTAGAATAAGTTAAACAGATTGCCTCGAATGTAGGGTGTGGTAGCTATTTAGAGATGAAACGATTAGCTCAGGACAGGGAGGCATGGAGGGCTGCATTACACTAGTCAAAAGACTGAAGACTCAAACAACAACAACACATCTAGCTTTGTCCATTTCTTCATCTAGTCCGCTAGTTGTGCATTATTTCGTAGTTTTTGTTGAAAAATTTTCATTTCATTCTCATTTTTCATTCTTACCCATCTCATTAGAGGCCGATAACCTGGATGTTGGGCCCCTTAAAACAACAGTAATATTACCATCATCATTAGTGAGTGCCCTGACCAGGGAGGTCAGATGCTCCAGACTAATGGCAACTTCATAACATCGTTAAGGCTCATGACGGGAACATTCTATGAAGAGGGGATTGGACAGCTCATCCACAGATATGTATGACAGATGCCTCAATCTTCACAACGATTGTGTCTAAAAGCAACCATGTTAGTTTCGGCAGCAAAATCATTTTCTTATTTTTACGGCCTACCATCGGAGATTGAAACAATACCGCCCTCGTAAGTTGTGCTAAGATGTGAACCTTAATATTGCCAGACTGAATAAAACACGTAAAACATCAAAATTACTGTTATCTTATGCTTCATACGGTAATTCTTCCTGGCCAATTTCAAGAATTTACAGGTCATTCGATATTTCTGCTAAGTGGGTTTCCAAAAATGAAAAAGAAATTATGGCAGATTACTCGGAAAACTAAGCGAGCCTCGGTGGATTACGCGGCAGCACGCCGGCCTCTCACCACTGGGTCCGTGGTTCAAATCCCTGTCACTCCATGTGAAATTTGTGCTGGACAAAGCGGAGACAGACAGGTTTTTCTCCGAGTACCCCGCATTTTCCCTGTCACTATTTCATTCCAGCAACACTCTCCACTATCACTTCATTTCATCTGTCATTCATTCAATCATTGCCCCAGGGGAGTGCGACAGGTTTCGGCAGTCGGCACAGTTCATATCCTCGCCGCTAGATGGGGACTTCATTCATTCCATTTCTGACCCGGTCGATCAACTGGAAGCAGGCCGTGGATTTTCACCATCGGAGATTGAAACAATACCGCCTTTTTTAAGTTGTGGTAAGATGTGAGCCTTAATATTACCAGACTGAATAAATCACGAGAAAATAAATAAATTATTGTTATGTTATGCTCCATACGGTAACACTTATTCTGGAGTTCTTCCTGACCGATTTCAATAATTTACTGGTCATTCGATAGCTCTGCTAACTGGGTTTCAAAAAAAAGTTTTAATATGGTAGATGACTCGGAAAACTAAACCAAACCAAACTCCGTGGCTCTAGAGCCCATGAAGTGCCTAGGCCTACCAAGCAACCGCTGCCCAGCCATTTGGCTTGCAGGTTATGGGTGATGCGTCGTTAGCGTGTCAGGTCCCCTCAGTCTTGGTCTCCGTGACCGGGGCACTGCCTCACTGCCAGACAGCTGCTCGATTGCCCTCATGAGGGTGTGCACCCCGTTCCAGCCTTCACGTCAGTTCAGTTTCTTACTCGGAAAACCCATCGGTAAAGAGGCAAACTACCAACGTCTTACCTGCCAGGCCGATTTTAAGAATTAAATTTCGTTCGGAAGCTGATAATGAATGAACCTCAAAATGTCGTAAAGTGACAATTTCCATTAAAAAACCTCCATTCCTTTTAGAAAGGCTCCGAAAGCTGGAAATAATCTTCACAGATATGATGTGACAAAACTTAAGGTCGATCAAGAAGTATTGGAGCAATACCACCAGCAATTAACATTTAAATACAAGAATTGGCTGACATTGCCTCCAATATCCAACAAGCAGCCCATGTTTCAATCTTAACAGCACGGAAGCGTAAACACAGATGGTGGAACGAGACCTGTGATAGTGCATGTGCACAAAGAACAGATGCCTGGAAGAAATGGAACTCAACGAAGAGACAAGAAGATTATAACTCGTTTTGTGACAGTCGGAAAGATGCAGCCCGGGTGTTCCGAATTGCAAGGCGATCATATGAGAAACAACAGATGGAGCAGATTGATCAGGATTTCCGGAAGAATAATGTCAGGGACTTCTATCAAACTTTCAAGTCTAATCTGAAAGGGTATCAAGCACCGAGCATGTGCCTCAGAGATGAAATTGGAAAGTTAGGTCTGAACAACAAGGAGAACTGTCGTATCTTGGCTGAGTACTTTAAGAAATTACTCAATTGTGATGAACCAAAACAGAGGCTACTCATAGGCCGTCTTACTCAAGTAATGGCCAACTCGCATCCACCTTCTAAGACAGAAATTGAAATGATTATCGATGGTCTAAAGAATAATAAAGCACTGGGAGAGGATTTCATTGTGGCAGAGCTGCTAAAACTGGCAAATGAAGATACTCTGAATATATTAGCTGAGCTCTTTGAGGAGATATGGAGAACTGGTAGGATACCCACAGAGTGGCACATTAATCCACCCTCTCCACAAAAAGGGGGATAAGATGGACGTTAATAATTACAGGGGTATATCAATTGTATCAGTTCCCTACTAGATCCTATCCAAAGCACTCCTGAACAGAATTGAAGATCATCTTGATAATCAGATTGGTGAGTACCAGGCTGGTTTCAGAAAGGGACGTTTTACCCGGAACAGATTTTTAACCTGAATAACATCATTAGGTATAAGACGATAGGCAGGTATGACTATGTGGTCGTATTCATTGATTTTAAGAAAGCGTATGTTTTAATTGACCGCGAGTCGCTGCTGAATATTCTGGAAGAGTTTGGAGTGGATGAAACGTCTCGACATCTGATTAAACAGACTTTGACCGACACAGTGTCAAAAGTAAAATTCATTGGCGAGATCTCAGATTCCTTTGCAATCAAAACTGGTGTCAAACAAGGTGATGGGTTATCTCCAATCCTTTTCAACTGTCTCTTGGAAAAGGTCATTCGTGAATGGAGGAAGACACTGAGTCGGGAAGAAGGGAATGAAGAACGATTCGGGCTAGGGCCCAAACTGAAAGGGGTGTACGTTGATTGTTTGGCTTTTGCAGATGACCTAGCTATTTTTGCCAACAATATTAAATCAGCCATTGTAAAGATTAATCGGTTGTCAGAGATGGCTGAGAAAGTAGGTTTACAGATTTCCTTTGAGAAGACAAAGTACAAGACAAACATCAGCGATGGACCTGAATGGATGAAAACAAACCAAGGGAAGATTAAACGTGTAAAGAAATTTAAATACCTGGGTGAGAAAATGCAACAAAACGGCCTAGAACAGGAAGCAAGTAATCTTAGAATCTGGAAATTAGACCGAGCCTATCACCTGACGAAAAATCTCTAAAATAAGAAGTCGCTGAGCATTGGAGCCAAATTAAGACACTACAGCACGGTTGTCAAACCTGAAGCATTATATGCTTCGGAGACTTTGACTATGAACAGACGGGGACTGGTCGACCAGTTAGTCAAAAGAGAACGCAGAGTATTGAGAAAAATTTTAGGCAACAGATGGGTTAACGGCCACTTACGTTTGAAGTCAAACGAAGAGTTATATAGAAAGATAGAACCAGTCACGTCAACAATAAAAAAGAAAAGGTTGTTGTTCTATGGACACATTTCAGAATGTCCAACGATCGTCTAACAAAGAAAATTTGGAATTTCGTGAAACCAAAGAGGAAAAAATTGGTATGGTTCGAAGAATGTAACAAAGACCTTATAGAAATTGGTATTCCGGACTGCAAAATTATGAACAGGTGTGAATTCAGACACCTAATCAAAAATTACCAGGGATTTAAGGTAGAGGCAGAACCCAAAAGACGGAGGGGACCTCTTTCAGAAGATCGGAAGAAGGCGCTGAGTGATTGGCTCAAGAGATACTGGCAGGATATCAAAGCTGGCAGACAATCTAGAACGAAACATTGATTTTGATTGTTACTCCGTAGTCCATAGTGGCTCAATTCGAATAATGAAAAGAGAAAGTGGGAAACCAACAACTCCTTATGCTATCTACCAGGCCTATTTTAATGTCATTGAATAGCTGAATATTTAAATACATTTTCTCTTTCAATGTAAATAGTCCGTTTGTAGAGCACAGACAGTATGTGGTTAGTCATCAAGGTCAAGCTTGCCGCTCTAAACAGACAAATTTCCAGCCACTTTTCAGTGGTAGGAGAACAGCGACAGCCGAATCTTAGCCCTAATTACAAATGCACGTACTAGTGCAGTCATTTTTAGCCTATTTTCAATTTTGAAAAAATAGGCTTATGAGATCACCTTTTGTCCGTGTGTGTGTGCGCGCGTGTGTGTGTGTGTGTGTGTGTGTGAGGTGTGTGTGTGTGTGTCCCTAATAAAATCTAAACGGCTGGAGCGATTTCAATGAAACTCGGTAAGTACATAGCAATATTCCCGGCGACCTCGACCGTGCCCTTCAAATTTTGTTATGTCTCACCAATCCAACATGGCGGCTGTGCAAAGTATTTCACTAGCATTCAATATATCCGAAACTATTACCGATATCGCCCTGAAATTGTGTAAGGTGATAAAGGGCACTACTAGAAGTTCACCTATGAGACTTTCAAAAACCTGGTGACTACAAAACCAACATGGCGGCCAAGCGAAGTTGAGACTTTTAAATAGACTTTTCTCGCGATTTAACTATCCCAATGTAATGAAACTTGGTACAGCAAATGTTTATACACATTGTAATGCACTGGAGTCTAATTTAGTTCAATTGTTTACATAACCTCAAAATGGTGGCTGTGCGAATTATTTCACTGACATTCTATATCTCCGAAACTATGACAGATATCACCCTGCAATTTTGTACGGTGATAAAGGGTACTGATACAAGTTTACCTATGTATATTTCATAAACCTGTCAAGTACAAAACGAACATGGCGACCAAGCGAATTTAAAATATTTTAATAGACTTTTCTCGTGATTTAACTCTCTGAGCGCAGTGAAATGTGGTGCAGTAAATGAGTTTGCAGATTGTAATGCACTGCCATCTAATTTAATTCAATTGTTTACATAACCTCAAGATGGCGGCTGTGCGAAATTTTAAAATTAAGTTTTAATTTCTTGTGTCGTAATCATGCGATCGAAGTGAAAGTTGAATAATGAACCTAGCCAATAATTGTCCTTGAATGATACATAACTCTATGGCCTATACATATAAAAATCCTAAATGGCGAGCTTCCGATATATTTAGACGGTTCTCAATATCTATGAATCTTTTACAGCAAACAAACTGTTTTTTTAATGTTCATAGAGACTATGAACATATGTTCACCTATACGACTTTCAGTAACCTGGTGAGCACACATCTAACATGGCGGCAACGCGAAGTATAAATATTTAAATGGACGTTTCTCGCGAATTAACTATCCGAGTGCCGTGAAACGTTGCACGTTAAATGCTTATACAAATGTTGATCCACTGGCATCTAATTTATATCAATTGTTTGCATAATCACAAGATGGCTGCTGTGCGTTATTTTAAAATCTCGTTTTTACTTCTTGTGTTTTAATCATGCGATTGAAGTTTGAATACCACACGTACACAATAATCTTAATGTAATAGTACTGTACCCGATACCTATTTTAGGCTATCGGCTACGCCAGCTGACATTAAGCTGTAGTTGAAGTTTTGGGAAGCATTCAGATAAGATAGCGCATCGATCGCGTCAAGAAGAAAGCCAAGATGACGTAGGAAGTCAAGAATCAAGGAGGCAGTGAAATCTGTGAGAAGATAGAATTATTAATAAGGATGTGAAGCTTTATTGAAATGTATATGGGATTATAATAAGTTAAAACAACTTAGAAGAGTATATATGACATGAATTATATGTGGAAATAATTTTATGGAAATAAGTTATTGTATAACAGAACAGCCGAGAGGAGTCGGGTTCGAGACTATCTTCGTGACGTGGGAGCACCGTGGTGGGGAGAATCAGCCACGTGCCGCTCGGAACTCATAAGCTGGGACGCAGCGCTTAGCAGTTCAGTTAGGCTCATTGAGAGGAGCAGTACAGAGCAGTCCTATAGCACAGCGAGACGGGCATTGAAGGTCACGCAACACACGTAAGCCGTCACGGCAAGTGTAGGCGACTTTTCTCGCATCACCGAGCAACAGAGGCCGAGCGGGTCATCGATCCAGCCGGGCTAGCCGAGAGGACAATTGTGGATAGCCGGGGTATTTCAAAACCGCACTGATCGCATATGAAGACTTTGTTTCAAGCTTCATTTCGACGTTGTTCGAACACAGGCTTTCACATTTAACATTATAACCATGCTGTTATATAATACATTCAAAGCGACTTTTTACTATTTCAAGTAAACTGAATGTTTAGCATAGGCTCTGATGAACATTACAGCGTGCATTTATAAGATTTTTATCTTATGCCATTTTCATGGATTACAAATTATAGACAGATACAGGGTGTATCGTAATCTGGAACACTATCTAGTAAAATTTTTATTTTACTCAAGTAGAACTTCGCAGTAAGTTGAGAGAGGACTTACAATTCTCAAACTGAACATTTATCGGAACAGTGGCGTATATTAGAAGAAGAGTAGGGGGTCCGCTGTTACCATGAACTTTTCGAGAAGGAGTTGGACGATATCCGCTATGGGTAATTCGAGGTTCAACATGATCGAGTAAACGTGAATAGAGACAAGATGGCACCACAGAGCGATGGATTCGGTTCCTGACGAGAGGAGTCCAACAGCTGATTCGCTTGGGATTTCGAAGGAAAGCGTCATTTCATGGATGAAATGATATTCACGCCGATCTTACGAGAAATCTTTAGGTAGGGAAAATCGACGATCTTGGAAATTATATTACAACTGATAATGAAAGGTATTGTAAGAGTTCTATCTACCTGATACGATTATTTTCATGAATACTGGGCACACATGTATATTTTTCTAATAGGAGTGATTTGATTATTAAGACATGGTTTGAATTTATATACTTCGAATTTGCTAGAATATGGAGTGACCATATGATATGGCAGGCATCATTATTCGATATTCTCACCGTTGTTTGACTTTATTAAGAAGATGTTTGATCTTATAGACATTTTTCCAGCTAGGATATTTTTCATGGATAGTTTTCTTTGAGTAGCGAGTATTTCGAACTCGTGATCTGCAATTGATTATCAGAAACTACTTCGTCAGTTCATTGCATACTAGCGAGTGTGTATTATTCATCAGTAGGGATTTTTTCCATTGGATTGTTTGGAGATATTAAGAAGTTATTCACTTTAGTGAATGAACGTCGCTTTTATATGACAACTAGAAACTTGTTGATTCCTTTCTGGTACATTCACTCATATAGTCCACGAGATGGGGTCTGTCGTATTTATACGATTGTATGGTGGTACTCGCCTTACCCATCGTTTAGGGAACTATCATCCAAGTCGACGGGGCGAGGTCCTTCGTATTTATACGATTGCACGGTGGTTACACATCTTACTCGCCATTGAGGAACTCATTTTATCATCCGAATGTACACGAGATGTAAGTGAATTAAACAAGGAACTACTAGTCACATATCAGTCGAAATTTTGTTAAATAAAGTAACGATAAATGTCAACAGGATTGCATTTAGTAATTCTTGTTTGCCAATCCAATATTTTGTTGCTATACTCTTTTGAGAGTAATTTCAGTTTAACAGCTATTACAGCTGATGCTTTGATGATTTTTATAATTGTGTTTGATACCTTTGAGAAGGATTTAAAGTAATTTAATCTTGTAAGATTAATCATTAATGGTCATAATTATTTTAAGGCAGATCAGTATTGCAGATTTGGATGTGAGAGATTATAGCACATTGGTGTTTTTCTACGATGTGAATTATGAAACTTGTGAAAGAGAATTCATGCTATTTGAAAGCAAATATTAAATTACTGAAGTAATGTTTTTTCCAATTGTTTAAGAAGTTGTCTAGAAATGATCAGAGTAATTACAGTCATTGGAGATTATGTGCGTTAATAATTTGAAGCCATTTATATATTTTTGTAGATCATGCAACGTGGTTAAAAGAAGTTTGTGATAGGCATTTTGTGGAATTTGCCATTTGATAGTTGCAACGTTGATAATGTATTTTGAAGGCGGACATGAGGTCGTTGTACCCAGTCTAGCGTATTTGTTGAAATTCATGCTGTATGTGCTGAATATTTATGGAGTTTTTGTAGCAATTCTTATATTCAAATGTGATATTTGGAATATTGAAGAAATATAATGTCGTTGTGGATAGTTAGATCCAACGTGATGTCGTGGAGACAATAATATTTTGGCATGATAATTAAATACGAGATATAACTTGGAAGTAATAAAACTGTAAGACAACGTTCTATAAACCTTATTAAACAATTTGTTAGGAAATTAAACAAGTAAATGAAGTTGATAATACAAGATTTTCTGAAAATAATAATTAATGAAATAATAATCTGAGATTTAAGCATATTAACGATCTGACCTAATGAAATAAAAATCAGAATGACCTAATGAAATAAAAATCAGAATGACTAGATGAAATAATAAAATTAAATAACCAGATGATTGAAATTTAAATAAGTTGATAAATTAAATTTTGAAATAAATCGATGAATTAAATAAGTGGATGAATTAAAGATTGAATTAATTAAACTGATTGAAATGAATTATTAGACGATTGTAATGATGATGAATAACTGAATTAGAAGGTGATGATTAATTAAAGAAGCTGATGATTAATGAATTTATATGAAATTAAATAAATTTAATTGAGAGATGATTCGAAGGAATTGCAACTTAAAATGTGAATTTAAATGATGTAATGGTGATGAATTAACGATTCTGACAGGAATATTTGGAATTTTGAAGTGAGAATTAATGTGAGAAATATTTAATTTGATAATAATGATGAGGATGACCAATGAGAATTTGAATTTTCTGTAATTCACAGATAAGAGATTAATGACGATGTAAATAATGTAAATTAATTATTCAATGTTTAGGAACATTTGATTAACATGTTCTACGTTCAAATTATACCATGCAAACCATAATTTATGTGATATTTAACATGAGTGATTATTATATGTGTATGTTTAGGCAGCTTAATAACTTAATTAAATCCACATTGATGTTAAATTAAAGAGAATTAGGTCTCAGGTTTCACAAATGTCAGTGACGAAAGACATAGTGCGACAGTGATCCTGAGAACCCAAGAGAACTTTATACATTTTTCTTGATAAGTGGATTGAAATAAATTTGCATTAGAAAGGAGATGGTTCGATTTTTGGACAATTTAACTTTGCATTCGACCATACTCTTAGGTAGGATTTATATTTAAAATGTCTGTCTGACTATCAAAGTAAAATAAATTTGTTTTTATCTTAGTTGTGATCTGATGATGGTGTGATGTTCCTTTTTCTTTCCTTGTCTTGAGTAAGGCTTATCCGGAAAGGAAGTGGTTTTGCTAGGAATTCAGTTGATGGCGCCCATTTATATTTGAATTATTTTTATTAACTTAAGCCCGTAACGACCCTAGAGATACTTTGTCTCGTGAAACCCACTGCTTTTTCACGAATTCAACTGAATTTCCGACACATTCCTTATTTGACTAGAGGTTCATTTAACTCCGCTCTGTCCTGGAACTCCAGGGATGTGATGTTATAGCAGATGGGTCATCGCATCCCCAGGACGAACGGGCACAGAGAGAGAGGGAGAATTGGCTTTATCCAACTAGTGGGGCTTTTCGATTTTGTTAATTCGATGGAATCACATCAGATTTAGATTACTGAGAGATTGATCTCAAGTTCATTTAAGTGTGTTACAAAATTTATTATACTTAGTCAGACAATGTACTTGTGTGCCCAATCCAGTGTTCATGTTAATCGTATTAGTAATATCATGTTAGTTATAAGATATTTTTCCCTATACCCAAGTGAATGCAGGAATTGAGACATTGCGATGTGTTGTTGTCTAACGTCTCTATATAATTCTATATTGAAATATAATTATGTTGCCAGAGGATTTAGTGAAGGTGTTAGGAGAGTTACAGACGGGTATGTCTGGAATTGCAGAAACCATTTCTAAGATGGAAACTGAAGTTAAAGAACAAATTAATAATTCAGAAGCTAGATTAGAAGCTAAATGTAAAGAGAATGTAAAATCATTACAGGCTAGTAACGAAGGTAATCTAAACGACAGTTTGAAGTCATTAGAGACTAGGCTACAGTCAAATAGTGAAGCTAACTTGAAGGACAATTTTAAGTTATTAGAAGAGAAATTACAGTCAAATAGTGAGGACAATTTCAAATTATTGGAAGAGAAGTTACAGTCTCGTAGTGAAGAAACTAATACTGAATTAGAAAATAAGTTAACCAGATTAGAGAATAGTTTAACTTTGAAGAACAATGAGATGTTGAAAACTTTACAATTAGACATCATTGCAGTAAACATGAAAGGAGAGGAAAATGTTCAGATATTAAGGAAAAATATTATCGAGTTAGAAAGTAGAGGGGAAGAAAATATTTTTACTTTAAGAACAGACGTTATGACCATACAGAAAGACATTAAGTCAGATGTATCGAAGTTGAGATTCGACATCGATGGTTTAGTGGCAGATGTAGGAAAAATTCAAGATTGGTCTACCGAAGTATCTTTCGAGACTAAGATTAAGAGTCTAGAAACGAATCTAGGTAACGAAATAAAAGATTTGAAGACAGTAATTGGGACCATTAAAGATGAAGTCTTGGGAGAGGTCAATTCTAATATAAAGTCGTTAGAAAATCAATTGCAGAAGGATATTAGGAAGATAGACGACGATATAGAGCAAAAGGTTAACGAAAACTTAACTTTATTTAAAAATAGAGTCGGAGCAATTGTTGAGGAACGATATAATGAGGTCGATGCCGAAGCAAAAGAGAAACGTGACGGGTTAGATGAAAAATTAATCGCAGGTATGGCAAACTTAGAAGTTAGGTTTACGGAAAGCAAGGAAGCGATGAAATTAGATTCAACACTATTTAGAACAGATGTTGATCTGTTGAAAGAACAAGTCGCGTTAGTGAAGAACACGTGCGAAGGAAAGATTGACAAGTTGAGGAACGATCTAGACGAAAGTAACAAGACGCAGGATGTTACATCGTTAGATGAGCTGAAGACTCAGGTCAAGAGATTAGCAGAAGACAGGATGACGAAACTAGAATCCATAGTTAACAGTTTCACCAGTCATAATGTAACATCAGGGGAAACATTGATGAATCAAACAGCGATAGACCGCAGTATGACGAATCAAGACACGAGCATGGTAGAAGACCGTCAAATGCAACCGAATGTGACATTCGAAAGGGTCAGTTCAACCCCGCAGGAGAATCCAAGTTCGAGTAGGAGTACGTCGAGTCCAAGTGAACGATATTCAGGTCCAGTCACAATTATAAGGAACCTAGATGACAAACCGAGAAAGTTTTCGGGAAATACAGGTGTTACACCAGTAGAATTTCTGCGAGATATTCGAGACTACATGGCGGAACACAGGGTAGCCAAAGAAAGAGAGCTAAGGATAGTAGAACGCGCCTTAGATGGATCTGCACTTACGTGGTTTAGAGCGTTCAGAAGCAACTTTGCGAACATGGAGCAATTTGCCATGGCTTTCTTGAGGAGATTCTGGAGTGCCGAGGATCAACTCAACGTAAGAGCGGAGATGTACTCTAAACGCTATTCTACGTCACATCCGACGCATTACGCCAACTACTTCACGTCACAACTGGCTAAATTACAGTTCCTTATTCCTCCATTGCCAGAAGAAGAGCTTTTGCAAGCTATAGCGCGACAGTTACCGATAGAGGTACAGCGATCTTTGATAGCATCGGGAGCCAATACGCTGGAACATTATGATGATATATTGAGGCGATTGGATTATACGAGCGCACAGGTTACACCGAGAAGTAATCGAAACGACAACAGAAACACGCAAGAAGTAAACGCGGTAGTCGTGGACAATGCAGTTCAAACGGATAGAAGGGATTCCTGGGAAAACCGACGGAACGATGGGAATCGAGGAAACATCCGTAATGCAAGAGGAAATGATCGATATAGAGGACCATATGAAAGGCCATACGATCAAGAAGCGAGAGATAACCGGTATAGGAATTATAACCAAAATTCCAGGTATCAGGACAGGAATCGGTATAATAACAGATATCGGGGAAGGAATAACTGGAACCAAGGTCAACAGTTTAATGGAAACGACCGACAGGATGGCCGAAGAAACGATCCTAACGACAGAAGGGATAATCGTGGACATGAAAGGTCAAGACAAGAGGATAGACAGCCTAGTGCACCACTCGAGGAGACAGTGAGAGATGTCAATCGAGCCAGCACAAGTGAAGACAGAAGGAATACACGTCAGAATAACACAGAATCAAGGTGTTAATCATTGGAAATCATCATTATAGAGAGTCAGAAAGTACCATCATGCTGAGTAAAGGAAATTGTAGAGCTATCGTGTACATGTATAATATATTGAATGCCTGAGAGTGTATTTTTTTTTCTCAATCCTGATAAAAAAAAAAGGAGATGTACGGGAGAGATGTACCCGATACCTATTTTAGGCTATCGGCTACGCCAGCTGACATTAAGCTGTAGTTGAAGTTTTGGGAAGCATTCAGATAAGATAGCGCATCGATCGCGTCAAGAAGAAAGCCAAGATGACGTAGGAAGTCAAGAATCAAGGAGGCAGTGAAATCTGTGAGAAGATAGAATTATTAATAAGGATGTGAAGCTTTATTGAAATGTATATGGGATTATAATAAGTTAAAACAACTTAGAAGAGTATATATGACATGAATTATATGTGGAAATAATTTTATGGAAATAAGTTATTGTATAACAGAACAGCCGAGAGGAGTCGGGTTCGAGACTATCTTCGTGACGTGGGAGCACCGTGGTGGGGAGAATCAGCCACGTGCCGCTCGGAACTCATAAGCTGGGACGCAGCGCTTAGCAGTTCAGTTAGGCTCATTGAGAGGAGCAGTACAGAGCAGTCCTATAGCACAGCGAGACGGGCATTGAAGGTCACGCAACACACGTAAGCCGTCACGGCAAGTGTAGGCGACTTTTCTCGCATCACCGAGCAACAGAGGCCGAGCGGGTCATCGATCCAGCCGGGCTAGCCGAGAGGACAATTGTGGATAGCCGGGGTATTTCAAAACCGCACTGATCGCATATGAAGACTTTGTTTCAAGCTTCATTTCGACGTTGTTCGAACACAGGCTTTCACATTTAACATTATAACCATGCTGTTATATAATACATTCAAAGCGACTTTTTACTATTTCAAGTAAACTGAATGTTTAGCATAGGCTCTGATGAACATTACAGCGTGCATTTATAAGATTTTTATCTTATGCCATTTTCATGGATTACAAATTATAGACAGATACAGGGTGTATCGTAATCTGGAACACTATCTAGTAAAATTTTTATTTTACTCAAGTAGAACTTCGCAGTAAGTTGAGAGAGGACTTACAATTCTCAAACTGAACATTTATCGGAACAGTGGCGTATATTAGAAGAAGAGTAGGGGGTCCGCTGTTACCATGAACTTTTCGAGAAGGAGTTGGACGATATCCGCTATGGGTAATTCGAGGTTCAACATGATCGAGTAAACGTGAATAGAGACAAGATGGCACCACAGAGCGATGGATTCGGTTCCTGACGAGAGGAGTCCAACAGCTGATTCGCTTGGGATTTCGAAGGAAAGCGTCATTTCATGGATGAAATGATATTCACGCCGATCTTACGAGAAATCTTTAGGTAGGGAAAATCGACGATCTTGGAAATTATATTACAACTGATAATGAAAGGTATTGTAAGAGTTCTATCTACCTGATACGATTATTTTCATGAATACTGGGCACACATGTATATTTTTCTAATAGGAGTGATTTGATTATTAAGACATGGTTTGAATTTATATACTTCGAATTTGCTAGAATATGGAGTGACCATATGATATGGCAGGCATCATTATTCGATATTCTCACCGTTGTTTGACTTTATTAAGAAGATGTTTGATCTTATAGACATTTTTCCAGCTAGGATATTTTTCATGGATAGTTTTTTTTGAGTAGCGAGTATTTCGAACTCGTGATCTGCAATTGATTATCAGAAACTACTTCGTCAGTTCATTGCATACTAGCGAGTGTGTATTATTCATCAGTAGGGATTTTTTCCATTGGATTGTTTGGAGATATTAAGAAGTTATTCACTTTAGTGAATGAACGTCGCTTTTATATGACAACTAGAAACTTGTTGATTCCTTTCTGGTACATTCACTCATATAGTCCACGAGATGGGGTCTGTCGTATTTATACGATTGTATGGTGGTACTCGCCTTACCCATCGTTTAGGGAACTATCATCCAAGTCGACGGGGCGAGGTCCTTCGTATTTATACGATTGCACGGTGGTTACACATCTTACTCGCCATTGAGGAACTCATTTTATCATCCGAATGTACACGAGATGTAAGTGAATTAAACAAGGAACTACTAGTCACATATCAGTCGAAATTTTGTTAAATAAAGTAACGATAAATGTCAACAGGATTGCATTTAGTAATTCTTGTTTGCCAATCCAATATTTTGTTGCTATACTCTTTTGAGAGTAATTTCAGTTTAACAGCTATTACAGCTGATGCTTTGATGATTTTTATAATTGTGTTTGATACCTTTGAGAAGGATTTAAAGTAATTTAATCTTGTAAGATTAATCATTAATGGTCATAATTATTTTAAGACAGATCAGTATTGCAGATTTGGATGTGAGAGATTATAGCACATTGGTGTTTTTCTACGATGTGAATTATGAAACTTGTGAAAGAGAATTCATGCTATTTGAAAGCAAATATTAAATTACTGAAGTAATGTTTTTTCCAATTGTTTAAGAAGTTGTCTAGAAATGATCAGAGTAATTACAGTCATTGGAGATTATGTGCGTTAATAATTTGAAGCCATTTATATATTTTTGTAGATCATGCAACGTGGTTAAAAGAAGTTTGTGATAGGCATTTTGTGGAATTTGCCATTTGATAGTTGCAACGTTGATAATGTATTTTGAAGGCGGACATGAGGTCGTTGTACCCAGTCTAGCGTATTTGTTGAAATTCATGCTGTATGTGCTGAATATTTATGGAGTTTTTGTAGCAATTCTTATATTCAAATGTGATATTTGGAATATTGAAGAAATATAATGTCGTTGTGGATAGTTAGATCCAACGTGATGTCGTGGAGACAATAATATTTTGGCATGATAATTAAATACGAGATATAACTTGGAAGTAATAAAACTGTAAGACAACGTTCTATAAACCTTATTAAACAATTTGTTAGGAAATTAAACAAGTAAATGAAGTTGATAATACAAGATTTTCTGAAAATAATAATTAATGAAATAATAATCTGAGATTTAAGCATATTAACGATCTGACCTAATGAAATAAAAATCAGAATGACCTAATGAAATAAAAATCAGAATGACTAGATGAAATAATAAAATTAAATAACCAGATGATTGAAATTTAAATAAGTTGATAAATTAAATTTTGAAATAAATCGATGAATTAAATAAGTGGATGAATTAAAGATTGAATTAATTAAACTGATTGAAATGAATTATTAGACGATTGTAATGATGATGAATAACTGAATTAGAAGGTGATGATTAATTAAAGAAGCTGATGATTAATGAATTTATATGAAATTAAATAAATTTAATTGAGAGATGATTCGAAGGAATTGCAACTTAAAATGTGAATTTAAATGATGTAATGGTGATGAATTAACGATTCTGACAGGAATATTTGGAATTTTGAAGTGAGAATTAATGTGAGAAATATTTAATTTGATAATAATGATGAGGATGACCAATGAGAATTTGAATTTTCTGTAATTCACAGATAAGAGATTAATGACGATGTAAATAATGTAAATTAATTATTCAATGTTTAGGAACATTTGATTAACATGTTCTACGTTCAAATTATACCATGCAAACCATAATTTATGTGATATTTAACATGAGTGATTATTATATGTGTATGTTTAGGCAGCTTAATAACTTAATTAAATCCACATTGATGTTAAATTAAAGAGAATTAGGTCTCAGGTTTCACAAATGTCAGTGACGAAAGACATAGTGCGACAGTGATCCTGAGAACCCAAGAGAACTTTATACATTTTTCTTGATAAGTGGATTGAAATAAATTTGCATTAGAAAGGAGATGGTTCGATTTTTGGACAATTTAACTTTGCATTCGACCATACTCTTAGGTAGGATTTATATTTAAAATGTCTGTCTGACTATCAAAGTAAAATAAATTTGTTTTTATCTTAGTTGTGATCTGATGATGGTGTGATGTTCCTTTTTCTTTCCTTGTCTTGAGTAAGGCTTATCCGGAAAGGAAGTGGTTTTGCTAGGAATTCAGTTGATGGCGCCCATTTATATTTGAATTATTTTTATTAACTTAAGCCCGTAACGACCCTAGAGATACTTTGTCTCGTGAAACCCACTGCTTTTTCACGAATTCAACTGAATTTCCGACACATTCCTTATTTGACTAGAGGTTCATTTAACTCCGCTCTGTCCTGGAACTCCAGGGATGTGATGTTATAGCAGATGGGTCATCGCATCCCCAGGACGAACGGGCACAGTACAAAAATAAAAATCCAACCTGGCGACCATCTGAATATTTAGACGGTTCTCAATATCTACGAATCTGTTACAGCAATTAAACTGAAATTTTGTATGTTGATAGAGGCAATTAACATGAGCAGGATATATGAAAATAGGCTGTATAGTTCTTCACGGAACTACTTGTTATTGACGATTCCACACACACCCAACTACATGGAGCTGCATGTCATGAAGTTAATAAATTAATAGACAACAACCTTTCCTCTATTCCTTTATTAGGTTATTGCTTTTCCGTTTCCTCTTCCAGTTAGCTGTAAGTATAGAGGAGCTCATAACATGACGGCCTGGAACCACGAATTCTTCCTCATTCAGAGAAGGGGATAGGTAGTTAGTACAGTTTACGACACCGTTGTTTCCCCGAGGCATGAGAGCTCGCGCATTGAAGCGAGTTTAGTAATAGCAGCTGACCGGAGATGCTGACAGCACGTGCTCCGTAGGTAAAAACCGATACACCAGTCTCTGCCGCGACTCAGGAACGCATTTTAGTTCCATCGCGCCTGCTCTGAAACACGTGACACGTCCTGACTCCCCGACATCGTTCATTCTCTGCTTGAACTTGAACGTGGGAACATAATGCTTACGCAATGGAGGGAGAGCTTTGCTTACTCGTCATTGCACCACATGTTGACAACATTGCAATGCCTACTGCACTCTGCATCAGCAAGGAACAAGTGATTAATGAGCAATGAGTAGTGCCCTCTTTCAATTCATTTTAAAATAACAGGAAAGGTGAACTACTGGTCGCAGAATAGTTTATCGTATGGTATGGTACACACTTACATCATAATACATCTAAATGAAATATTGAGAAAAAAGAAAAAAGAGATTCATCATCATCATCATCATCATATATATTATTACAGTAGTATAGATCCCTCCTGCGGCGCTCACAAGCGACCTATCCTGAAAAATGATCATTCAAATGAAAGAGAATATGCATGGCCAGTGACGCATTGCACTCTAATTTCATAAATATTTATAATTTCTTCACAAATAACTTAAAAAAAACTGTTCGAAGAATGCGATTTGCAGATATTGTTGCTGCAGGAAGATACGCTCCATAATCGCTGTCCACTTCACATTTTGGCTGCAGTGACGCCTGTTTCATGTCATTTTAACATTCTGAGGTCTTTCCTTTATCATTTTGCTTGGATTTCAGAAACAGTAATTTAAAGGAATGAGTACTCAAATCGTATAATTTCACAAATATCGAATAACCGGTGAGTGTTATGGCTAAGCTGTCAATCAATGGACTCAGCACACAAATGACATTAGCAGTGACGAATTGCATTCTTATTTCATAAATACCGATTTTTGAAAGAAGTGTTTGATTTGCAAATACTGATGCTCTAACTTGCTGCAAATAAACCTATTGGGGAAAATGTGGTTTATGAACATGCGAGATTTCTCGCATGGCTCCACTAGATTCTCTATATTCGGGAAAATACTGCCTTTCATCCTACTCACATGTAGAAACCGTAACTTGGCAAACTTGACCCAGCGGCGCACGTGATATTTCATTTTGATTTTAAAAGTGACGCGGCCGCGCTCTGGGAGCACTGGGCAGTCAGACTGGTTGTGTCCTGATTGCGACCATTCCGGATTGCGTTCACCTCATTGGCAGTCACTTTCATTTTAGGGACGAACTATAAACATTTCAGCGTCCAGATTGTGGTCACTTTTCTTGGGAGACCGGTCCTTGGTTCTTGGTTCTTCCCGACTGACTCATACCTTCCGTAAGTTTTGTGGATAACAAGGGGAAACTGATATTTCACTACCCAACCAAAGAATAAAGTTCAGTGTTCAGCTGAGCACACCCCATAAAACTTCGCATAAAAAAATCAAGTCCCCTCCCAATCTGACAGCACCTCGTAAAGCAATGATTATAATATTTGCAGTGTTAAGAATAGAAACGTTTCAGGATCGGAATCAACAACCTTCACTTAAAAAAAATAGTTTTAACGGGAAATTTTATACTTACAGGGTATAATTTTAAATTTCTACCCCTCCCTTCCCATTTGAGACGCAAGATATCTCTTTTCATAATAGGTAGCCTACTGTATATAGTGAAAATCTTTCTTTTTATTGCCTCGAAAAATTCGTCTCGTAAAAGTAATTTGTTCTTCGTTTGATTCTATATCCCAAAGAGAACTGACATATGACATGTACCTCAACATTGGCAAGAGGGGTGGAAGTGAAAAGTGAGGAAATCCCCAGGGGAGTTACAACCGGACCGGTCTCCCAAGAAAAGTGACCGCAATCTGGACGCTGGAATGTTTATAGCTCTTTCCTAAAATGAAAGTGACCGCAATCTGGACCGCTAATGAGGTGAACGCAATCCGGAATGGTCGCAATCAAGAAGACACCGTCAGACTAGCGCTCCTTCCCCTACCACCACTACAATGTGGCAGCGAGGAGATCTGAGACAGACGGACGATGTTCGGACCACGCTGACTAGATACGTACCTACAGTCGTGCTGCCAACGGTTCTTGTGGGATTGTTGACATATTGATAGGGCTGTGAAATATATACATTATTATACGATGCTTGTTCTTTGTTTCAGCCTGTTGAACTACCATCCTCGGACGGTCAGTCTACTCCTAGCTCGGGCACCTCTGCTATGCCGGACTCTGCTGGTAATGTTAACGTGACAACAGAGAGCCCATTAATGGGCCCAACGGTAGCACCAACCTCACAAGTCACTGTGCGGCTCCCTCGAGCTGTCAAACCACACCACTACTTGGTGCGCATTCAGCCCTTCATTGGGGATGTCGACTCCAACTTCACGTTCAAGGGTCGGGTGTCCATCCGCATGTCCTGTGAAGGGGACAAGAAGTGCGAGAGTGTAACGCTGCACTCCAAGGAGCTGGACATCGCGTGGGAGGAGGTGGCCATTAGCGTCAGCGTAACCACCAACGAGACCAACACCGAGAAGGGTGCTGCCAACGCCACTGACGAGGAGTCGGTCACCATGTTCAAGATCATCTCCAAGTCGGAGGATCCCGGCAATGAGACCATTACCATCCAGGTGGACCCTCCTCTGGACCCCGGGGTCAACTATACCCTAAAGATACCCTTCTGGGGAAACATGACAGACGGGCTGCGGGGATTGTATCGCAGCAGCTATATGGACGAGAACGGAGTGAAGAAGTGAGTATCTTTACTTTAGGTTTACAATTCAACCTCGGGGCTCACTATTTTTGTCTAATCAATTACATTATTTTAACAAAAATCTATAAATAATATGTATCATGGCATATCCTTCATGAAAACTGGTCAACAATGTGGTTACCAAACGCAAACAGGTCCGTAGATCGCAATTGAGAAGTTCGGAACTAGTGGGTATTACGTGACGAAATCAGATAACTTTATGATCCTCCACTATGCTGAAAAACATCAAATCGTGGGTCAGTGATTTAGACCTAGATGATGAATACTTTTTGCTTTGGTAACCATATAGGAGGCCTAGATGACGACACTTGTTGCCATGGTAACCATATAGGAGGCCTAGATGATGAATACTTGTTGCCATGGTAACCATATAGGAGGCCTAGATGATGAATACTTGTTGTCATGGTAACCATATAGGAGGCCTAGATGATGAACACTTGTTGCCATGGTAACCATATAGGAGGCCTGGATGATGAATACTTGTTGCCATGGTAACCATATCGGAGGCCCAGATGATGGATACTAATTTCCATGGTAACCATATAGGAGGCCTAGATGATGAATACTTGTTGCCTTGGTAATTAGTCCTCGCTCATCACAGATAGACCCCAGCCCTGGAACATATCAATATTAATTTTCCGTTTGCAGGATATTCCGGTTCAGCCACCTCTTGATCTATTACCGCGTAGAAAGCAATAAAGCATCCCTTAAGCATTGTTTACCAGACGATCACGTAGATAATATATTGATATCAAACTACGTCAAGTTCACTAGGCCTTGGCAAAACAAGGTTTGAAACATGGCTCGCTTCGGTCAAGATTAATAGCTCATAACAGCGCTGCTACTGCGCAAGCTATGCCATTGCCTACTCCGCTATTCGTTGGACACAAAAGTAAACCCTACTTAGCTAGGCTAATAATAAAGTCACTCCACATATTGAGGGTCGACACCAAAATATTATGGAACTGTTCAATACGTTAATCTATCAGAACACTTCTTTATTAAGGCTTACCGACACAAGAAAAGGTGCTGGAAATGAACTATCATGAGACGAATAGCGGACATTGCTGGAATTGGCGTGTCCAGCATCGCAATCCCTACTATTTATTAGTCAAGGTCTGCTGTTTGTGCTGAGATTTCACAATTTTTCGTGAATTTATGTAGAAGGATGTAAACATGTTTCTTTGCTTCCAGGTGGTTGGCTGTTACGCACCTAGAAGCGACGCACGCTCGCAAGGTGTTCCCCTGCTTCGACGAGCCCGACATGAAGGCTCAGTTCCAGATCCACGTGGTGAGGAGAGACAACCTGACATCTGTGAGCAACATGCCCCTCGTCAGCACCGAGCCTGTGTAAGATAAACTAGTCTACATATTGCAAAATCCAATTGTTCCAATAATTTCCAATACGAAAATTAGATTCAAACACATTTGGACTATTCGGATTATTCGCACATTCGAAGTATTCCAACATTCAAATCTCCAGCCGATTCGAAGATTAGGATTTCAAAATATTCGCATTAGTGAAATAATCCGACTATTCAGTAAATAATCGATATTCGAATAATTATTGTCATCGCGCCAGGAGATGGCAGTTCAACACGCAGCGACGTGGTGCGGGGGGTCTTGCAGTACGCATGCGCGGCCCACCTATTCCAAACCAAAATATATCGGCTTCCCGCATGGTAGGCGTAATGGTTGTCATCGGGCTTCATGTGCCCTCTTCCTGGGGCTGATGACCTCGCTGTTCCGCCCCTAAAAACCTCAATAACTAATGCTGTTCTGCTTACTTCTGTTTGTCATAAACCAGTCATTTAGCTGTCAGTCAAAATGTCCCTGAAGCCCTCTTTCCACTTTTGTCATATACTGTAGTAATCATAATGTCATTGGTCTTACGCCCCTTTTAGAGACACCGGGGTGCCACAATTTTGTCCTGAAAGGGATCTCTAACGTGCCAAGAAATTTATTGACACGACTCCCTCGCAATTAAGCACCCCCAGATGCCAACTAACTGCGTCGGAATTTGATTCCACCACCTTAGGCGCAGCTGACGACACGCAGCCAGTCACAAATAAACACAGAAAGACAACGAAAAGAAATAAGGAATGTGCTAAGTGATTGAAGCAAGTAGTGACTAGGCTTAATGTTTTTGGAATGCGCGATATGTAGTGAGCGGGAAGACATCCGCAGTTCAAACCAAACTGCCATCTCTTGGCGCGATATCAATGTTATAAATTTATCATCTAGGCTTACAGGATGGAGCGGTGTCGTGTATCGGTGATTGCTTCCCAACGTTGCGGCTGTCATTGCAGCAGCCTTAAACATGGGTAGGTACGAATTGGTGTCCGTACTCAAACTGACGGTTATTGCCAGCCAGCGGTGCCTGCTTGCCGTGCATGGACGTGACGCTGCTCCCTGATTGGTCTGCGCTCCTGCCAATCGCACGCTAGTAGAACTTTCCAAGTGTTGCTAAGTCTGAAACCATCTTCGCGATTGACATTATTGGGAAGCTTCACGACCTCTATTGCCTCTCTAATTAACCTGTTTTGATATCCAGGAATTTTAGCAAGAGTTTCGGCCTTATCAATAGAAGGAAAGAAAGAAAGAAAGAAGAGATAACAAGAGATGCTTGTTTTGAATAATAATTATTTATCGGGCCCATCCGACCCTCGTATTCGCCCCTCCTGCAAACAACTTGTCCACTTGCAGTAGTTGTGGTTGTCGGTAAGCTAATTATCATCATCAAATGATTCACATATTTGAACTGTACGATTTTTTTAAATAATCGACTATTCGAAATAATCGACGACTTGGATGTTCAACTGATTCTAACAACCGAAGTATTTGTACATCCTCATTGTTCGAACACTCGAATTCTTCAAACATTCGAATAATTTGCTCGAATTTCGAATTAATCTAATATTGGAATGATGTGTACAACCCTACTATGAAGACCCCACCCTATCAAACTAGCAACGCCCACTAGCACGGTTTGTTTTATTTATTATTTTTAACCAATTAATAATTCTGGTTCTTTAAAACCATTCAGCCAGTTACAAATAAATTTACAACGCACACACTAAATACATGTTATAAAGTGCGTTCAAAAAGTAACGAGCCGGAGGCTGGAATGCGCAAGCCGGTGTCGACATCGGCTAATCGTGGCGTGTGTAACGAGGTGCGGTTCCGACCAGAGCGTGGAAGGTCACAGCCCGTCGCTAGAGGGCACGCGTGCACGTCTTGTGACGATACAAAGCGTGCAGCAGCATGCATCAATCGTCCAACCCAGACCAAGACAGTAGGCCATTCGACATGCTTCCTGGTGTGGTTGAAGACTGTGGGGCACCCATTGGGCACACACTTTGCGCAAGTGCAGTCGTTCCTTCATAATGGTGTGCACACTTCCGACGCTCAATCCGACCACGGCGGCTATGGAGTTCACTGTCACTCGGCGGTCCTGGGTAATGAGTGCATCAACCAGCTGGACGTTGTCATCGGTATTGCAAGGGGGTGCCCCAGACCAGGCAACTTCAGCTAACAACACCCGTCCTTCCCTGAAGCGCTTGTGCCACGCCTTGACCCTTGCAAGGGACATGCTGTGTTCGCCGTACACTTGTGATTTCGGTGAAGAATGTCCGTTCCCCCTACTCCTTTCGCTGTCAGAAACCGAACAACACCTCTTTGATCTTCGTTTGACGCCTCCATGTCACTGTTTGCAATGCGACTGGCAGCGTTGGATGATTGATGCATGCTGCTGCTCGCTTTGTATCGTCACGTGACGTGCACGCGTGCTCTCTAGCGACGGGCTGTGACCTTCCACGCTCTGGTCGGAACCACACCTCGTTACACACGCCACGATTAGCCGATGTCGTCACCGCTTTGCGCATTACAGCCTCCGGCTCGTTAAGCGCACCTTATACTTCCCATAGAGTCACAATGATATTTGATGTCCGCTTCACAAAGGTCCTTCACTATAGTTATATAATAATGTCGTGTGGCCACCTGGGAGGCCGAGTGTAGGTAGGTCTTACTAGGTGACGCCTGAGGGCGACCTGTGCGTCCTAATGAGATTGAAGTGATGAAGGCAAAAATAAAATCACTTTCTAGTTTTTTGACGGGTTTTCGGTTTTGTAGGGCAGCGACTGATAATGATGTCACTGTAGGTTTGGTAATGTTTTGAACAGCTATTTTGTCTTGTAAAGAATTGGATCTGATTATGCTCGCTTGACGAGTGAAATATGCCAGGCCTTAGTTTTCACCCTCTTCTGTAGTCCAATATATATTAGGATGTCTCATAAGTAATGTCGTTTTTGAAGTTTGGTGCTTTATAAGATAGAATTGGTTTTATTTGGTTCGCCAATTTACAGGAGGCCATGACTAGAATTGCGTATATTGAGAGAATGCATCAATTGTCAGTATTGTTGACAACACAATCACAAATGGAACTTACAAAGTTGGAGGTTAGGGTACTTCTAAAGCACTACTGGAAACAAGATTACAAAGCTGCTGCCATGGCTTAGGCGGCAGCACGCCGGCCTCTCACCGCTGGGTCCGTGGTTCAAATCCCGGTCACTCCATGTGAGATCTGTGCTGGACAAAACGGAGGCAGACAGGTTTCTCTCCGGGTACTCCGGTTTTCCCTGTCAAAATTTAATTCCAGCAACACTCTCCACTATCATTTCATTTCATCTGTCATTCCTTTAATCATTGCCTCAGAGGAGTGCGTCAGGCCTCGGCAGCCGGCACAGTCCATAATCTCGCCGCTAGATGGGGGCTTCATTCATTCCATTCCTGACCCGGTCGGAGACAGGAAGCAGGCTGTGGATTTTCATTTTCATTTATTTTATTTAGATTATCACTCAATATTACACAGAAGTTACACAAATTAGTGAACGTGTGGCACAACGATGGTTCCAACATTTCAGTTTCAACACTGGAGAAGAAAACACTACAGACCTCAACTATGGGATAATGAGAATACACGCGGAGTTTTGGAAGAAAATCCGCAAATATATAATCGTAGGCTGCATGATTCACTGGGAGTTTGTTTCAAACGGACGAGTCAATGCTGATCTTTATTCTCAACAACTGGAACGAGTTCATGCAATTTTGAGACGGAGATACCCAGCATTAGTTAACCGAAATAGAGTTCTCTTGCAGAAGGACAATGCGGGACCTCATACTGCACGAACAATCATGGCAATAATTCAGGAGTTAGGAGGCGTTGAACTGCTACCACATCCAACATACAGCCCTGATCTTGTGCCTCCAGATTCCCATCTTTTTTGATCCATGGCTTATTTCTTGGGTGAAGTAATTTTGAAAACATTGAAGCTGTGGAAGTGGGTCTCGCATCAAAACCCAGAGACTGGTAGGTCGCGGGGTAAGAAATCTCTCTGAAAGATGGCTCAACACCATGGAATATGATGATCTCTACTTTGAAGAATAATTTAATTTCTTGTCAGAAAACTTTCCAAATAAAATGTTCTTTAAGACGACATTGCTTATGAGTAGGGCCCGGATGTTGATGACATGTCATCTTTTTACTGAGCTGTGTAAAACAATGCTGAAGTACATAGAAATTCCGGATGGACCACCCCGTCTTCAAATATATCATTTTTATTTTGCAACTTTTTGCATTTTTTGCTATTTTTCCATTTTAAGAGCATTTTTTAATTAGGTAGATCTTTTGGGTCTTATTTTAGAGAAATCGGCCTTTTAAGGATATGTATTTTCCAATTTAGTCATGTCACAGCTTTATATGAGGAAGTTATGTCGCTCAGAGTAAAGAAGAAGATAGTAGATAATTTGAAATATTGAAGTAGAGATTCCATTTCCTTAATCAACCGGGTGGAAACTAGTCTCAGCAACAATCGTGGCGAATTTGCTGCGGGTATTGCATGAAAATTGAAAAAATTGCCAGACAAAAACACCGGGTATAAAACATTATGCAAAACCTCAGACATTCTTTCTGGTGAAAACTACTCCATGGGTGGGATTGAGGAGGATTTAGCAGAAAACGACCTTCCTCACTTCAAGTACACTCCGATCACATCAGTTGATATTGAACGCAACTTTTCGAGATATAAAAACTTGTTAGCTGATAACCGCAGATCATTTACATTTGACAAAATCCGAATGCCATGCGTAGTGCAGTGCAACTCAGACTAAAGTGAACATAAACCTATTGTTAAGTGCTTGAAATCTATTTTGATTGACTTTTGAGTTTGAGCAAGATGTCATTTTTGAAATATTGGTGAGTTTATTTATACGATCATTTTCTCCATTTTATAGTGAATTTTTTCAAATATTTAGAACATTTATTACAGGTCATTTTTGCAAATTTTAAGAGAATTTTTAAAACATTTTCACGGCATCAACACCCGGGCCCTACTTATGAGACGTCCCATGTATTGGAATCTTATAATTTCTTTTCAGGTTATTTTTCGCATGTCCCAGTAATTGGGATTACAATGTGTTGACCGACTGAAAACTTGTAATATTAACCTAAAATAATTCCATAAAATATTAAATAGCTCAAAGCCTCCGTGGCTTAGGCGGCAGCACGCCGGCCTCTCACCGCTGGGTCCGTGGTTCAAATCCCCGTCACTCCATGTGAGATCTGTGCTGTACAAAACGGAGGCAGACAGGTTTTTCTCCGGGTACTCCGGTTTTCCCTGTCAAAATTTCATTCCAGCAACACTCTCCACTATCATTTCATTTCATCTGTCATTCATTAAATCATTGTCCCAGAGAAGTGCGTCAGGCCTCGGCAGCCGGCACAGTTCATATCCTCGCCGCTAGATGGGTGCTTCATTCATTCCATTCCTTACCCAGTCGGAGACTGGAAGCAGGCTGTGGATTTTCATTTTTTCATTAAATAGCTCAAGTTTTAGAAATCTCATCCTCATAGTGACTAAAATCATATTTATAGAAACAATGCTTACATTCTTAATTAGGGTTACACATAGTTAATCAATTTAGTAAAATGTATTTTTATTTCCAATAATTTAGCCACGTCTGCAATACTTGGTGAGAGTCCGGTCACCTTAACGCTTCTTGTTATAACAAATGGAATATAAGCATTTTTTTTGCAATAACGGTTGGTTGGTTCTTAAGTTTAGGGGCTGCGACAATGCGGTCATGTAGCCCCGTGTACTTTGGGTGTGTGTAGAATCTGTCTGATAACCGGTGTTAATTGTGATGACAAGGGCCCAGATGTTGATGCCGTTAAAAGTTTAAAAAATGCACTTAAACTTATCAAAAAGGACAGTAATAAATGACCTGAAAATCGAAAAATGTACTATAATATGGAGAAAATGATCTTATAATAATAATAAACTCGCCAATATTTCAAAAATGACAACTAAAGCTCAAACTGAAAAGTTAATCAAAATAGATTTTTAGCACTTAACAAAAGGTTTATGTTCATAGCTACTAGCTTCTTCTTAACTCTGAGAGACGCAACTCCCTCATATAAAGCTGTGACATGACTAAATTGGAAACAAATATGACCTTAAAAGGCTGATTTCTCTAAAATATGACCCAACATATACCAAACTTAAAAAATGCTCTTAAAATGGATAAATAACAAAAAATGCAAAAAGATGCAAAATAAAAATGACATATTTGAAGACGGGGTGGCCCGTCCGGAGTTTCTATGTACTTCAGCATTGTTTCAGACACCTCAGTAAAAAGATGGCATGTCATCAACATCCGGACCCTAGTGATGACTGTATTAGTGTGTGTTATCTGTTTATTTTTAATTTAAGTGCAGACTGGAACTTAGAAATTTTCAAATAGTTCCTACTTTTGCCGCCAAGTGCCACCGTCAACGACTACTAGGCCAAGTTCAGAACTTAGCTACTAGACGCCACCACAGTCGGCTCTTGGTAACAAACGTAGAAACCTAAGAGCGTTGTTTACATTCTTAACATATCCAATTTAGCTTCACACAGGTGTAATTAGTGGAAGGTTTTTTAACATGCCATAAATCTATGACATGGGACCGCCGGCTTTACTTCCCCTCCGAAGGAAGGCATACTGAGGAATTTTTAACGCTCTTAAAAAATCCGGCGGCTTCGGCTAGGTTTGAACCCGCTATCTTGGGCATAGAAGCTAAGCATGCTACCGACTACGCCACCGAAGCCGCTTTTTTTTTTGCAATAATCACAAATAATAATAATAATGTTATTGGTTTTACGTCCCTTTTAACTACTCTGGCTTTTTGAGACGCCGGAGTGCCGGAATTTTGACCCGAAAGGGATCTTTAATGTGCCAGTAAGTCTACTGACACGGCTCCTTCGCATTTGCGCACCCTCAAATGCCAGCTGACTGCGCCAGGATACGAACATGCAACCTTGGGCTCAGTAAGCGAAATTTGATGTCTTCAGTCAGTCAACACGATTTTAACCAATTACATGAGATTAATAAATATAAGGTGCGTTCAAAAAGTAACGAGCCGGAGGCATAATTACAGAAACCAGTACCTGTATGTTAGAAGTATTGGCCCTGGCTGTTGAGGCACTTGCCCCACTGTGACACGTGGCGGCGAATGGCTGTCTCATAAAATTCCCTGGGCTGCGATGTGAACCAGTTCCAAACGTACAGCTGGACGTCTGCGTCCGAGGTGAATCGTTGGCCCCGCAGAGCCCTTTTCAGGGGACCAAACATGGCGTAATCACAGGGAGAGAGGTCTGGACCTATGGTGGGTGGCCGAGAACCTCCCATTTGAATTTCTGCAGGAGTGCCGCGACTGTGTTGGCCGTATGAGGTCGTGCATGATGACCCCACGGGTGAGATTGCCTGGTCGTTTTGGTTTGATCGCTTGGCGAAGGGTGGTCAAGGTTTGCGAGTAACGCTGGGCATTGACTGTTGTCCCGTGCGGCATGAAGGGTAACAGAAGGGGGCCATCTTGGTCAAAGAAGAACGTCAGCATTACCTTTCTTGCACTTGTGTGGATGACCTTGCCTTTTTTTGGGTGGTGGTGACCCTGGATGCTTCCACTGGAGGCTTTGTCGCTTCTGGTTCGAAGTGATGACACCATGATTCGTTTCCAGCCACCACTCGTGCCAGGAACCCATTCCCTTCCCTCGCATAGCGCTGCAGATGACCAAGACAGTGGGCCATTCGACATGCTTCCTAGTGTGGTTGAAGACTGTGGGGCACCCATTGGGCACACACTCTGCGCAAGTGCAGTCGTTCCTTCATGATGGTGTGCACACTTCCGACGCTCAATCCGACCACGGCGGCTATGGCGTTCAATGTCACTCGGCGGTCCTGGGTAATGAGTGCATCAACCAGCTGGACGTTGTCATCGGTAATACAGGGGGGGGGGGGGGGGGGGGTGCCCCAGACCTGGCATCATCAGCTAACGACACCCGTCCTTCCCTGAAGTGCTTGTGCCACGCCTTGACCCTTGCAAGGGACATGCAGTGTTCGCCGTACACTTGTGACATTCGGCGATGAATGTCCATTCCCCCTACTCCTTCCGCTGTCAGAAACCGAACAACACCTCTTTGCTCTTCGTTTAACGCCTCCATGTCACTGTTTGCAATGCGACTGGCAGGGTTGGATGATTGATGCATGCTGCTGCTCGCTTTGTATCGCCCTCTAGCGACGGGCTGTGACCTTCCACGCTCTGGTCGGAACCACACCTCGTTACACACGCCACGATTAGCCGATGTCGTCACCGGTTTGCGCATTCCAGCCTCCGGCTCGTTACTTTTTGAACGCACCATATATATTGTGTTAACAGACTGATGCAAAATCATATTTCAATCGCAAATAAAATACAATATATTTTCTATATCTATACATCCACCATACACACATTTGACAACTGTACTCTTTCTTCAGCAAATGAGTAAAAACAAATCGATGCTAATTTCGAAAACTAATTCCTACTCAGGGGCGAGAATTTATTATCTAGATTCTAGATACTTAAGAGTTCAGTAACTGATTTACAATATCGCTATCAAAGGTGTTTTTCTAAATCTTTATATCTGAGGAGAAGATTTTTGCACCCGATTGTTAGCCGAACAACGTACAACACTCACACCTCACACAAAACGGGACGCACAAAGTACGCGTAATTTCAGGCAAGGACGTCATTAGTGGCATCTATAATGGAGACCTGGTGCTAAAAATAGCGGTCCTTTTGCCACATAATTTGATAATTTTTGTATGAAGTAATGAGCCCGTTAGAGGAGGTATTTCGGGTACCATCCGCCGAAAAGATGGCACTTTGAAAGACCCCGTCCCTCGAACACAAACTCCTGAGGATCAGGTGCATTTTTTTGCGGGCTAGCTCAGCACGAGAGGCTTGATCCAGGGGATCTGGGTCATTGGGCACGGAAACAGTCAAAGACACCCCAAAGAAATACATCCGAAAAAACAAAGCTAGCAATAAAAAGAGATCCGGCCTTAAGTTAGATTCGTGAATGATTTATACAAGTGAGACCACTAATCATTTCCGAGGGTCGAAATCGGCTAATCCGCTAATCTAAATACAATTATGAGTCAACCCTATTTTGACGTTAAGGACCCCCGCAAAATCCTAGTTACATGAAAAGAATAGCAAAGCAAACTAGGCGCGTGGTACATGAATAATTAACGCGTAGCAAATGTACAAACAAATGACTCGGCAGAATTTACATTTAACATCAAGCAAGTACAATCCCTAGGTTAGGTTGATACCACGTCCACATTTAAATTACATTTATAATTTTATCTAATGCCTATGTGAACGAAAGTATTACCACGATACGCGTCGTAAACAAATGCTTATTAGCAAAGCTAATGATAGTTTGACCACTGACTATAAAAAACCATTGCATAAACACTCTTATGTCTAATAAGGAAACAATGGGAATAAATGCACTAGGGAATAAAGTAAACACTCTTACGCTAGACTACCGTCGCGAATTGACATACTGTTTGTAGTCAGTCGTCATCTCAGGCATGTCAGTTACATTGGCAAAGCACAATTACAATTGCGTCTTACAAGCTTCAGATCACGCGGGCCGCAAGTTACTGACTATCGGTCCCGTAGATCCAATGTCGTCAGTACAAGTAGTGTTGTTGTTGTTTGAGTCTTCAGTCTTTTGACTGGTTTGATGCAGCTCTCCATGCCTCCCTGTCCTGAGCCAATCGTTTCATCTCTACATAGCTACCACACCCTACATCCGAGGTTATCTGTTTAACATATTCTAACCTTGGTCTACCCCTACAGTTCTTGTCCTCGACCCTTCCTTCCATAACTAAGCTTGCTATTCCTGGGTGTCTTAGTATGTGTCCTACCAACCTATCTCTTCTCTTCATTAGCAGTCGCCAGAAACATCTCTCCTCTCCCACTCGCCTTAATACCCCTTCGTTTGTAACCCTATCTACCCATCTGATCTTCATCATTCTCCTGTAACACCACATTTCAAATGCTTCAATTCTCCTCTTTTCTGCTGCACCAATAGTACAAGTTTCACTTCCATAGAGCGCCACGCTCCAGACAAAGGCTTTCAAAAATGACTTCCTAATACCTAAATCTATATTCGATGTCAACAGATTCCTTTTTTGTAGAAAGGCTTTCCTTGCCTGAGCCAACCTACTTTTTATATCCTCTTTGCTTCGTCCATCACTGGTTATTCTGCTTCCTAAGTAACAGAAGTCTCCTACTTCCTTCAGCTTTTCACCTGCCAATTTGATCTCCATAGAGGTTTCTGATTTATTTCGGCTGCATTCCAGTATTTTTGTTTTACATTTATTAATTTTCATCATGAATTCCTTCCGTAAGACGGAATCCATACCATTCAAAAACTCATTCAAATCCTCAAGCTTGTCAGCCAAGATGACGATGTCATCAGCAAATCTCAGAGTTGAAATTATTTCTCCTTGAATCTTCACTCCCACTTTAAATTTTTCTCCAATTTCCTTCATTGCTTGTTCAATGTAAAGATTGAAAAGTATGGGTGATAAGTTGCAGCCTTGCCTTACACCTTTCTCAATACCAGCTTCTCTCTCATGTCCTTCAGCTCGAATGACTGCTGTCTGGTTTCTGTATAGATTGTATATCACCCTCCCATCCCTGTACTTTATTCCAATAGATTTCAAAATGTCAAACAATTTAGTCCAATCAACGTTATCAAAAGCCTGTTCTAAGTCTACAAATGTCATGAACGTTCTCTTATCTTTCCTTATTCTACCTTCCAAAATCAGCCTAAGACTGAGTACAGCTTCCCTTGTTCCTACATTTCTCCTGAAACCAAACTGGTCTTCACCCAACTCCATCTCTATCTGGCTTTCAATCCTCTTGTAAATTATTCTAGACAGGATCTTTGAAGCATGAGTAATCAAGCTGATTGTACGGTAATCTTCACATCTGTCAGCTCCCACTTTCTTTGGTATAGGGATGATAACATTCTTCTTGAAATCAGGGGGTACCTCACCTGTCTCATAAATCCTACACACCAAGTGAAATAACCTGATCAGACCTTCATCTCCTATGCAGCGTAGCAATTCAATCGGTATATCATCTATGCCTGGTGCTTTGTTCCTGCCTAAGTCCTCTAATGCTCTGTCAAATTCTGATCTCAATATTAAATCTCCTTTTGCATCCTCATCAATTTCCTCCTCCCTTTCCATTACATGATTCTCAATCTCCTTTCCCTTATACAAGCACTCTATGTATGCTTTCCATCTCTCAACCTTTTCTTCCCTATCCGTTAGAGGCTTTCCATTTGTGTCCTTAATATTACAGAACTTAGTCTTCTTTTCCCCAAAAGTATTCTTAATCCTTCGATAAGCTGTGTCTACTTTTCCTAATTTCAGACAATTTTCTATACCTGCACATTTCTCTTTCAACCATTCTTCTTTCGCTTCCTTGCACTTCTTGTTAACCTCATTTCTCAAACATCTGTACTCTGCTTTCCCCTTTTCATCTCTTAGATTCTTGTGTTTCCGCCTTTCATCCATCAATTCTAGTATATCCTGAGTGATCCACGGTTTTCTACCTATTCTTTCTTTCCTACCAATGTTTTCTTCTGCGGATTTTGTTATTTCATTCTTCAAAAGTGCCCATTCGTCTGCAATTGAAGTTTGTTTAGGGGTTTTGATTAGTCCTTCCTTTATACTCTTCTTGAATCTTTCGTTTAGATCCTTCACTTTCAGTCTGTCTATTGCCCACCTTTTTGGCTTTTGACTTTTCTTCAGTTTCTTCAACTTTAATCTGCATTTCATTACAACCAGATTGTGGTCAGAGTTTATGTCAGCACCAGGATATGTTTTACAATCCAAAATCTGGTTTCGAAACCTCTGCTTGACCATAATGAAGTCGATTTGGTAACGCCCTGTATCTCCTGGTCTCATCCATGTGTATATTCTTCTATTGTGGTTATCGAATAAGGTGTTAGCTATGACCAACTCATGTTCGGTACAGAATTCCATCAGCCTGCTTCCTCGATCATTCCTTTCACCTAATCCGAAATCTCCTACTATCTTCCCTTCTCTCCCTTTTCCTACCACAGCATTCCAATCTCCCATTACTATAACATTTTCATCACCTTTGATATACCTCAGAATGTCATCTATTTCTTCGTAGACCTTTTCAACATCCTCATCATCAGCTTGACTGGTAGGCATATAGACTTGTACCACTGTGGTGCACGTAGGTTTAGTATTGATTTTTGCTACAATAATCCGTTCACTGTATTGCTCATAATATTCCACCCGCTGTCCAAGTTTCCTACTCAATATGAGACCAACCCCTGCTTGGCCGTTGTTTGAATTAGTGCTAATGACCCTATAGTCTCCTGACCAAAAGTCCTGCTCTTCCTGCCAGCGCATTTCACTAATCCCAACCAAATCCAACCTCAACCTATCCATTTCCCTTTCTAAGTTTTCTAACTTTCCACTTCCTAGCAGACTTCTAACATTCCACGCTCCGATCCGTAGAATGTCAGATTTCCTCTTTGTCACTTCTGTGATGTTAACCCCCTCTCGAGTAGTCCCCACCCGGAGATCCGAACGGGGGACTAGTTTACCTCCGGATTGAAATTTTACAAGGGAGGAGGCCATCATCACATGTAATTATGCATAGAGAGGTGCATATCCTCGGGAATAGCATTACGGCTGTAGTTTCCCGTTGCTTTCAGCCGTGCAGCAGAACGCAGTGTAGCCATTAGTAGTGTCAGCTCATTTAAAAGTAATCTCCCACATGGAAATGGATTGAAGTCTTGGTGTCGCTAACAACAAGCAAGTGGTTGCAAAATTTGAGCTGTAAATTACTTATAATAATTAATTAATCCGTTGGTTTAAGATAATTATGCTTTGATTTAGGTTGTAGGTTTAAATGTGGTTTAGTTGGTTGTATTAATGGCACCAGTCGTAGGCTGCAATAGGTGATCTCACTGGAGATTCACTCAAATACCTTGACTTCAACAAGTCAGACAATAACACAGGTTAGCGCGCCTTACACCAACTGCGCGCGGTGCATCGGTCGTCATAGCATTGCTCAAGAACGCCGGAATAAACCAAGGGTAAGGCGAACATTCATTCCGTCCTGCCAAATACCAAATAATGTGTTCACGGACACAACAATTACACTGGCTAGCCTATTTTATGCAAAGCTGGGTCAATTAACATGATATTTTAAACCTTACTACAACGCGCCAGGCGATCAAAGTCGTCGGCTAAAACATTTAAGGAATTCGCAACGACGTGCGTTCCGCTACTTCATAACAATAACAGGTGTTGACAGCTCCCTAAACTGCTCTCATAGCTTGGTTATTAATACCTGTGACCTTCAAATTTCCTAGGATCGTGACATAATGTCGCACACAAAAAAGCAGTCATCCTAGTCGTCTCACTTTTGTTTCCCGGGCAAACCGGTTATCAGCTGGGCGCAAGAAAGCCTGTCTGCTTCGCGTGCAGCTCATTTAGCATAGCAAAGAATAGTGCTTTTGAAATGATCATTTTATAATCTTGTAGGAGCAAGAAATAAAGTCCTATAGTGCTCTACAGATTATCTAACAATGTCTCATCACTCCCTAATAGTGTTTCCTGGGATAACATTCGCTTTAAAAAGATATAACGTTGCATAATGTTCAAAGAGTAGAAATTTTAAGACATAGCACTCGTGCGTTCTGACTGCACTGATATCTGAAGATATGTCACTCGTTCTATGTACATGTATGATTTGATAAGTGTGGTGTGGCATTCTCCACAACAAAAATTAAACAACTCACCTCTGCTGTGATGTTTTAAATGATACGAGATTGGTTAGTTCATCCACCTAACAGTATATGAGTTCGTTCCTCTCGAACTACATGTGGTAAAATATACTCACGAAAATGACAAATAAATGGTACAATAATGTTACGGCAACGGTCGGCCGAAAAATGATACGAGCATAAGCTCTCAAATTAAAGATGGTACCTAACTATGGGCTGTCCCCCCTACTTTCACAAAGTCTACATCTCTTGTAGTTGAAGATGTCCTTTACTCTGACATAAAATTCTCTGAGATACATGACGATTGCACCTGCCGTAAAATACACGGACTTGGGGTGTCTCACTGAAATATTATCCCAGTATTAAAGAAACAAAGTACACACAATTCCTACCAAAGTGGTCAAATATCGTTGCGTTTCGGCTCAAAGTTACAATGCAATCACTACTACTACGACCTGGACAAACTTCTTACAATGTTTACATGACTCACGGTTACATGATGTGGTAGTTCACCTTCCAAAACTCCCATTGGAAGGGGTTTAATAACTTCAAGGTTCCAAGCATTAAAATACTGGGCAAGGCTATGGATTTTAGCCTGTCCTCGTGGTAATCAGTTAGTAAACCGTACATGGTTTGTATGTAGTAGTGTCGGCTGGACAATTCCATGGCGATGGCGTATTCCGTTGGCGTTACCCTCACATGGTAAATTACTCCTCCATCATCTTCTCACAGTATGGTTGTAGAAATATCAGCACGTGGTTCATAACGTTAATCATCGTGGTCGAAAAAATATTCACTGATTCTAGTGTAAAATATGATAAAATGCTCACTGGCTCTGATATTTGCAGGTTGTTCTAATACTCTGCTTTACCTGCCACAGATTCTATTTTACCAGCACGTGGTAAATCAAACACAGATTTTACAAGGTTTAAATCACAAAGAATCTGGGTAATCACTGTTGCGTACAAGCGATAAATAAGTTTATCATGCTGCAATTGTACAGTAGCGCACACTGGGCTACACGATGTTGTCGTCAACTTAATATTTCACTTTTATGAAAAAGAATGTTACCCTCGTCTGTCTATAGACGGTCCCCGTGGTTGATGAAAAATCGAAGTTTTCACACGATCAACATTTTATATTCACATCAACATTGCACTGGCCTTACTGAGCCTAAAGTAATACTGTGCGTTATTTAAACTTTTCAATCCAGCTCGATGGCTGTAGATTAATGTCTTCCCAAATGTGGGGTCTTCGTATGCCTATAATGGCCTTCGTCTATCAGACGGACAATCGACACAAGCGTCCAGCTTCAGCGGACTATCAAAACGGTGTGCGTGCATGGCACGGCTTCCTGATTCCAAGGAAGTAGTCTAGTCAAAGCAGTGACTACTTTCATAAGCCTCCGCATGTCTGCGGTGAAAATATCTTTACCAAAATATATTTGCCATTCTCAAAAGGCATAGAAAATTACAAATTAAGCAGAATTAAATATTTCAAGCTCCTGAGATATGTGGCATAAAAATAGTGAGTAATATATCTCTAGGAGGAAAATAAGCTGCCCTCTCCGTAGTCAACATAATGAATTGTTCATGAGGAAGCTTCAGGGTGTGTTTTGTAGAACTCAGCATGTCAAGTCAATATGGTCTCAAAGAAATATTTGATGCATGAGCCTGAGCGGGCTCATATATCCCTCCGTTGTTTTAAATAAAAATGTGGGATAAGCATTTTTATTTACCATCAAACAATTCTAGTGATCATAATATTTCTTGCATCAATAGCCTCCTGTTCCAATACAGGGTTTAAATTCCATCATCAGTGAGTCGTTCGTCGTTCGTCAGTCGTCGACAAAAAATTCAGCGCTCTCATCGGGCTTTATTGTTCCTCGAACAAGTCACCAAATCCTTCTCCATCCGGATCTTGGTGTTGACGTTCCTCACGTCGTGTTCGGGTCATACCATCTTGAAATCTGTCCCACTCATCCTCCGCGCTGGTTATTAACAATCCAACGTCAGCCGTAGGACTTCTCTTTCGTTGCTCTTTGTCTTTAAATTTTCCCTTGGATTCCCTCGGAGCTTGATCTTCTTCTCGATCTCTATCTGCTTGTAACTGTCGGATATACTCTCGACTTTCGCGAGCGCGACCTCTCCACTGTCTTCTGGGATCACGGTCTCTGCGGTAACCTCCACTATAACGGTAGTCACGGCGAATACTGCCGGACTGCCTACTGCGTGGGTTGTCGTCACGATTTCTGTCATCCCTCCGATCGTTATCGTTACCGTCGCGATTTTCTGATCGACGTCCCCAGTATCTACCATCATTCTGTCGCTGTGGTCTCTCATAAGGTCGGATATTCCAAGGTCTCCTATCAGGTCCTGTTTCATTCCTTCTGTACGGTTCCGAAATACTTTCAGTTGGTTTAGTAGTCTGTGAGACTTTATCAATCTTCGTGACATTAACCTGACGATTTTCTCCACTCGATCTGTGGCTCGAGAATTGATCGTTTGTGCTATCGATCCTTCGGAGAATTGAGTCACATTCGATGAATGTTGTGGCATTCGCAGGTATTAACGTACGCTGGACGTCAGCCAGATACTGCTTCGTTATCGTCTGGATTAATTCAGGCTCTGATAACGGTGGTTGGAACCACCTCAGTTTAGATAACTGAGTCGCGAAGTAATTAGCATACTTCGACGGATGGTTGGTGCTATATTGCTTCGTGTACATATCTGCACGGATACTTTTTTGTACCTCTCCGCTCCAGTACGTCCGAAGTAACGCTTCTCTGAAGTCCTGGTATCCACTGAAAGCGTACCTAAAGGCACGATACCAGGTACTTGCTTGACCTGTAAGTAGTCGTTCTATGTCTCGCAGTTCTCTCTCAGGAGTCACCATCGTGTCTCGAAGGTATGATTCTGCATTTTGCAGGAACTCTACAGGAGTTACGCTGCTTCCAGTTCCAGAGAACTGTGCTGGTTGCTCATACTTCTGTCTAATGATCATAACATTCGTTCCAGGGTTAACCTGCCTCATGGGTGTGAAACTAGGCGCATTAAAATTTAATGGAGCAGGTGGATTGGCCTGCATGCCTTCGCTGTGTATAACAGTCGGTGGCGCTTGAGTGGTTGCGTGCGGTGTGTTCGCATTCACGCTCGAAATTTCAATGTTCGGCATGTTCCGATCGCAGTTAGCGGTGTTAGGAGTGCTCTGCTGCTGAGCTCCTAGCATAGCTTTGAGTCGCTCCAATACTTCTGCAATAGCGGGTGCATCTAATGCCTGCAGTGTTAAGTCACTGATCTGCTCTTGGAGTCTGTGTATCTCGCCTTGTAGTTTGGTGTCTACGTCGTGAACTGCTCATCTCACATTATTGCTGAGCTTGATGCGTTCGGTTATCACGACCTTCTCTAGTCTATGACGCAGGAAATCTACGTCATCCTTGACATCCTTTACGATGACATCAAAGTGAGTCTTCTGCTCCTCCGCTTCCCTGTGTACGGTGGCGATGTCTATCGCTATCTCTTCCCTAAGGGTAGCTACATCTCCAGACATGGTCTGTACGGTAGTATCCAGTTGATCTAACCGGTCTTGTACCTCTGTACGCTTTGTCGCAAGGTCGGTAGTTAGTTTATTGATCTGCTCGTTTATTTCTTTGTGGTGCATCACCATATCCACACGAACTGATGCTAAACCTGCCAGTAGGTTAGCATTGGACCCAGCCCTTTGAGTCTCCAGATCGGTTCTCACCTGTTTGAGCTCTGTGTTAAGGTTAGTGAGAGTGGCAGTGTTGGTTTCAACATCCCTCCTAACTGCTACCAAAGTGACTGTATTAGCACCTACATTTAATCTGATGCGGTCTATGTCCTCGCGCACCTCATTCAATGTTGCAGTGTTTACCAATAAGTTAGTGTTTGTTGTGTTGAGAGTTTCGGCATTGTTACCTAGCTCACCCCTGACATCATTGAGTGTGACATTAGAAGCCTCAACATGGCCTCTAATCACATTCTTCACCTCTGACAACCCTTAGGTCATCTCTTACTGTGCCTAGATCTTCTCTTACTTGGTTCAGGGACGCTGTATTACCCTCTAGGTCCCCTCTTACTTTGCCTAAGTCTTCCCTGACCTGATTCAGGGACGCAGTTTTATTGCCTAACTCACCTCTTAATTGGGCAAATGACGCATTAATGATCTTCATCATCCCATCTAGGACTCGTCTCAACGATTCCTCATCGATCATTATACTTGAGAGAAAGAAAGGGAATTACCTCCGGAATACAACCACTACACCAATATAGGAAAGTTTGTCCAAGCCGAAAGCCTTCCTGTGAATAAACTTCACGACCTACTGCTGGACTCAACGCAGAAAAACAAGTTACGTTACACAGTAAAAATACCAACAAGCAAAAACACAAGTTACATTTACTAAGGATAGAGCATTAACAAGTCAAATACCTAATGAATCTTAAACACAATATGCTCTACCCCCCTGGTCTGACATCAAGGATTGCCAGGTGGCTATCGAAACAGCTGTACTACTTATCCATTCGTACCAGTGCAGTTCAACTGCCTATAAACATGACATTAATTGATCCTTACAAAAACGAGAAACAGATGGTTTACGACCAAAAATCGGCCACACCGGTTGGTCGCCATTTAAAAGGGGGGGGGTGTATGAGCCTGTTGGAGGAGGTATTTCGGGTACCATCTGCCGAAAAGATGGCACTTCGAAAGACCCCGTCCTTCGAACCCAAACTCCTGAGCATCGGGTGCATTTCTTTGCGGGCTAGCTCAGCACGAGAGGCTTGATCCAGGGGATCTGGGTCATTGGGCACGGAAACAGTCAAAGACGCCCCAAAGAAATACATCCGAAAAAAACAAAGCTAGCAATAAAAAGGGATCCAGTCTTAAGTTAGATTCGTGAATGATTTATTCAAGTAAGACCCCTAATCATATCCGAGGGTCGAAATCAGCTAATCCGCTAATCTAAATACAATTATGAGTCATCCCTATTTTGACGTTAAGGACCCCCGCGAAATCCTAGTTACATGAAAAGAATAGCAAAGCAAACTAGGCGCGTGGTACATGAATAATTAACGCGTAGCAAATGTACAAACAAATGACTCGGCAGAATTTACATTTAACATCAAGCAAGTACAATCCCTAGGTTAGGATGATACCACGTCCACATTTAAATTACATTTATAATTTTATCTAATGCCTATCTGAACGAAAGTATTACGACGAGATGCGTCGTAAACAAATGCTTATTACCAAAGCCAATGATAGTTTGACCACTATAAAAAAAACATTGCATTAACACTCTTATGTCTTATAAGGAAACAATGGGAATAAAGTAAACACTCTTACGCTAGACTACCTTCGCGAATTGACATACTGTTTGTAGTCAATCGACATCTCAGGCATGTCAGTTACGTTGGCAAAGCGCAATTACAATTGCGTCTTACAAGCTTCAGATCACGCGGGCCGCAAGTTACTGACTATCGGTCCCGTAGATCCAATGTCGTCGGTACAAGTAATGCCAGCTCATTTAAAAGTCATCTCCCACATGGAAATGGATTCAAGTCACGGTGTTGCTAACAACAAGCGAATGGTTGCAAAATTATAGCTGTAAATTATTTATAATAATTAATTAATCCGTTGGTATAGGATAATTATGCTTTGATTTAGGTTGTAGGTTTAAATGTGGTTTAGTTGGTTGTATTAATGACACCAGTCGTAGGCTGCAATAGGTGATCTCACTGGAGATTAAATCAAATACCTTGACTTCAACAAATCAGACAATAACACAGGTTAGCGCGTCTTACACCAACTGCGCGCGGTGCATCGGTCGTCATAGCACAGATCAAGAACGCCGGAATAAACCAAAGGTAAGGCGAACATAAGCTGCTCTCATAGCATGGTTATTAGTACCGGTGACCTTCAAATTTCCTCGGCTCGTGACATAATGTAGCACCCACAAAAAGCAGTCATCCTAGTCGTCTCACTTTTGTTTCCCGGGCAAACCGGTTATCAGCTGGGCGCAAGAAAGCCTGTCTGCTTCGCGTGCAGCTCATTTTGCATAGCAAAGAATAGTGCTTTTGAAATGATCATTTTATAATCTTGTAGGAGCACGAAATAAAGTCCTATAATGCTCTACAGATTATCTAACAATGTCTCATCACTCCCTAATAGTGTTTCCTGGGATTGCATTCCCGTTATAAAGATATAACGTTGCATAATGTTCAAAGAGTAGAAATTTTAAGACATAGCACTCGTGCATTCTGACTGCACTGATATCTGAAGATATGTCACTCGTTCTATGTACATGTATGATTTGATAAGTGTGGTGTGGCATACTCCACAACAAAAATTAAACAACTCACCTCAGCTGTGAGGTTTTAAATGATACGAGATTGGTTAGTTCATCCATCTAACAGTATATGAGTTCGTTCCTCTCGAACTACACGTGGTAAAATGTACTCACGAAAATGACAAATAAATGGTACAATAATGGCACGGCAACGGTCGGCCGAAAAATGATACGAGCATAAGCTCTTAAATTAAAGACGGGACCTAACTATGGGCTGTCCCCCCTACTTTCACAAAGTCTACATCTCTTGTAGTTGCAGATGATCTTTACACTGACATAAAATTCTCTGAGATACATGAAGATTGCATCTGCCGTAAAATACACGGACTTGGGGTGTCTCACTGAAATATTGCCCCAGTACTAAAGAAATAAAGTACACACAATTCCTACCTAAGTGGTCAAATATCGTTGCGTTTCGGCTCAAAGTTACAATGCAATCACTACTACTACGATCTGGACAAACTTCTTACAATGTTTACATGACTCACGGTTACATGATGTGGTAGTTCACCTTCCAGAACTCCCATTGGAAGGGGTTTAATAACTTCAAGGTTCCAAGCATTTTTATGATGGGTAAGGCTATGGATTTAAGCCTGTCCTCGTGGTCATCAGTTAGTAAACCGTACATGGTTTGTATGTAGTAGTGTCGGCTGGACAATTCCATGGCTTTGGTGTATTCCGTTGGAGTTACCCTCACATGGTAAATTACTCCTCCATCATCTTCTCACAGTATGGTTGTAGAAATATCAGCACGTGGTGCATAAGGTTAATCACCGTGGTCGAAAAAATATTGTAACGTTTTTGGGGTTCGTAAAATAACTGGTCAGGCTATAATGCACTAGATCTTTATTTACAATAATGTTATTTACACTAATTAACACTAAATCAAATTAGGCCTACCTACTCGCACACACGCACACTCAGTCTCACTTTATACAGCTACAAGTCACTATTTATTTTACAATGTTCCCTGCAAGTATCTCTTACAGTCATTATTTATCTTTCACAGTCACTGTCTAAGTTATTTATATCCACATTTATCTTCACACCCCGTCTTCACTATTTACAGTCATCCATATTTATTTCCACTCATCGTGCTATGCACGGCAATCAGCTTCAACTCCACTTACTCAGGACTAACACTGACTCCGATCTCACACTGACTGCCCGCTCGTCACACATCACTGGTATATAAACAATTGGGCTCCTGGCCTAGAATGTTCTGGGCGTCGCTACCTCCAGTAGCATCGAGTAAGTCCTCGTGGTTGGCTTCCAGAATTATCTAGCCACTCCCAGCGATGTTCTGGATCACCTTTCCTTTTTCCAGTAGGTTCAAGCCTATTCTGATCGACCCTATTCAACGTTGCGTGGGGAGGGGCCTACCCTAATTAGCTGGCCGGATTGGCTATTCTGCATTCTTCACACACCCCGCCCGCCTGTCTGGCCCACAGTGACTCGTTACACTTGGTATTTTATTGCGGCCTTGGGAGGAACTAAGAGGGGTGCGTACCAGAAGACGGTCTCTTTCGTTGGTAGATTCGTCGTTCGGCCCCTACCCCGAGAACTGTCTGTCCGGCTAGCGGCGACACGTTTAAATATCCACTGATTCTAGTGTAAAATATGATAAAATGCTCACTGGCTCTAATATTTGCAGGTTGTTCAAATACTCTGCTTTACCTGCCACAGATTCTATTTTACCAGCACGTGGTAAATCAAACACAGATTTTACAAGGTTTAAATCACAAGGAATCTGGGTAATCACTGTTGCGTACAAGCGATACATAAGTTTATCATGCTGCAATTGTACAGTAGCACACACTGAGCTACACGATGTTGTCGTCAACTTAATATTTCACTTTTATGAAAAAGAATGTTACCCTCGTCCGTCTACAGACGGTGCCCGTGGTTGATGAAAAATCGAAGTTTTCACGCGATCAAAATTTTATATTCACATCAACGTTGCACTTGCCTTACTGAGTCTAAAGTAATACTGTGCGTAATTTATACTGTTCAATCCATCTCGATGGCTGTAGATTAATGTCTTCCCAAATGTGGGGTCTTCGTATGCCTATAATGGCCTTCGTCTATCAGACGGACAATCGACACAAGCGTCCAGCTTCAGCGGACTATCAAAACGGTGTGCGTGCATGGCATGGCTCCCTGATTCCAAGGGAGTAGTCCAGTCAAAGCAGTGACTACTTTCATAAGCCTCCGCATGTCTGCGGTGAAGCTACCTTTACCAAAAATATATTTGCCATTCCCAAAAGGCATAGAAAATGGCAAATTAAGCAGAATTAAATATTTCAAGTTCCTGAGATATGTGGCATAAAAATAGTGAGTAATATATCTCTAGGAGGAAAATAAGCTGTCCTCTCTGTAGTCAACATAATGAATTGTTCATGAGGAAGCTTCAGGGTGTGTTCTGTGGAACTGGGCATATCAAGTCAATATGCTCCCAAAGAAATATTTGATGCATGAGCCTGAGCGGGCACAGTATATTTATTTTTGGCAATTGTTGTTTGTCGTAATAAATGCGCCCACTGCTTTGAATTTATATTTCATACAGTGAGCGTAGAATGGCGTAATTTTTGGGTGGCATTTACAAGAGAATATAGATTACCCGTGCTTTAGTTAAGGCATGACCTGGAATGACAGCTTCGTGGGTAAATGTGTCTAATATTATAGACCGCCCACTTAGCTAACCATCGGTTGTTGTTTTGCAGTAATGAGACAGCAGCAGCAGCATTTAAGGGAAGGTGGTGAGAAGCTAGAATTTGCCAAGTGGTCTGAAAAACGGTTGACAATAAGATGTTATTTGACGAAATAGTTCTCCCAGAGTTGTAACCGATGTTATGAAATATTCCCTAAAAACAGGGGGTCCCTTAACAGGTGTGTGTGTGCAAGTGTATGAAATGTTATTTGGTAGCTAGTAGTAGCCATAGGAGGGAATTGCTCTGCTTTCGCTACTAGCTACGTTGGGTGGGGACTGGAGTGAACGGGGGGCTGTGATTGGCTGTAGTAAAAGTGTCAATTGTGGGTGTATGGGTGGTATGAGATATGTTTTTTTGCTGTATTTATGTAAGATTAGTGGTGTGTTATGTGAATTTGAGACTTTTGGGTCGTTAATTTTGGTGGTTGAGAAAAAGTTTAGTCGGACGTTGTAACTGGTGAGAATGGAGCGCTGTGATTGGCTGTTGTGTTAGTGTCTGACGAACGGGAATGACATATCTATGCTACTGCTATCATGTACCAATAGAAACGAGGTCCATCATTGGCCGATAATGCAAGCCGGTCGGTACTATAGGACTCTCCCCTTTATGTCATAAGGAAATATCTGATGAAAGGAAGTTGAATAAAGGTTCCATTACTCCCACTGAATTCATATATAAAGCATAAGAGAGATAATCTACCCTTAAAAGGGCATAAGGTAATGTCATTTTTATATAATCATGAGGAAGAGAATCGGTCCTAGAATAGAACCCTGGGGTACACCGTATGACACCCTTTGTAAGTTACTTCTATTAGTTCCAAGTTTTACATATTGTTGACAGTTTGACAAGTAATGTTTAGTTCTATTCGGGTCAAATAGAAGACATTTATCATAACAGCATTTTGACAGAGATCTCTAACATTGTCTACACCACTAGACATGGTATCTGTCACAATGTTTACCATAATACGTAGTTCTAGAAGTGGAAGTTCTTGTTTACGCAAATCTTGAAGTGGAACACATGTATGACGAATCGAATAATTAATTATATGTCGCTGTTGGCATAATTATTGTTATTATTCTAGACCTGGGGAGCAGGGCTGGGTGGTGGACAGTTTCGAGCAGTCTCCAGTGATGTCCACCTACCTGGTCGCCATCTTGGTGTCCGACTTCGGGGCAGTCAACTCTACCGGCACTGATACCCCCAAATTCGGTGCACTGGCCCGCAGAGCACAGCTGAAGAACGCTGATTATGCCCTGGACATTGGACCCAAACTTCTGACATACTACGCTGAATATTTCGGCATAAAGTATCCTCTGCCGAAACTGGATATGGTGGCAATACCAGACTTCGCCGCTGGGGCTATGGAGAACTGGGGATTGGTCACGTACAGGTGAGATAACAACCCTGCATATTTTGTACTTACTTTCTCAGCGCTACAGCCCTGGGTGAGCCTTGGCGTCCTTCACAATACACGTCCAAACTTTCCTCTTCTTTATCTTCTCCCACCATCCTCTAATTCACTGCCATGTTCGTCTTCAGGTTCACTTGTCCGAGGGTTGTATTGTGTTGGTCTCGTAACAATGCTTTTTTTCCTGGGTAGAGTTGTTAGCCCTATGCCCAACCCCCAACCTTAAGGACCAGGGAGCCTTCTGTCAGGGTTAACATACCATAGCTGAGATAGTCTCGTTTTAAGCCGTCAGACACTCACCCTCATCCATCCCCATAGGGGTTGGATTTGACGGTTTCATAAGTAGGCTAGTCTACCAACTAGACCATTCTCACTACTTAATAGAGATTGGGTACACTACTCAGCATTAGTGCTTCCACTGAGACTCATTAACCATTCATTTACGCTCCCCATTTTTCCGGGCTTGGGACTGGCATCGAGTTGAGCTGGATTACTCCCCCGATGGCTTGGTTCCTGCATATTTTGTGGATCACACAAAGTTCAAAGTCTTCCAAATGAGAAAACATCATGGTCATTTTATCTTTCTTGTACTTTATCTGCAGGGCTACTCACTGAAATTTTGAAAGTGCAGCTTTGATAGACGGGAGACAAGACAACGAACATTGTTAACTACCAACCCTGAGGTTGGGTTCGATTACTGGCTCTGCCAAGAAATTTAGTTTTTTTTGGAAGGGGGAAATAATTGGCGTGTATATATATTTATAGGTAAACCGACGTTTCGCCCTCATTTGTAGCGGGGGTTTCCCAGACATATCACAAGTTGATGATGTTTTATTTTAAAATTATTTTCATTATTATACTCTCGGCATACTCCACTATAGCCATAGTACTACATGCTCTTAACTAATTTCATACAATTGTGTAATTATAATATACGGTACAGATTTTCCTATCATCATCATCATCATCATCATCATCATCATCATCTTCATTTCCCCTTTTCCAGTTGACACTGGGTGGGGGCAAATATGGTTCCTCTCCACTTTGTTCTGTCGTTCCACCATTCCTCTTCCGACACAGTGTTCCAATCCAGGTTCCGTTTTCTAATAATATTCTCCACCGAGTCCATCCAACGCATTCTTGGTCTTCCTCGTCCTCTCTTCCCTGTCATCCGTCGTTCCAGTGCTCGTCTTGGTATCCTTAATTCATTCATCCGTTTGACACGTCCAAACCATCTCAATCGGTTTTGCTTCAGTTTGTCATTTAGTTTCTGTACTCCCAGTTCTTTCCGTATATCTTCATTTATCACTCTGTCCCTCCTCGTTTTCTGGACCATACTTCTCAGGAATCTCATCTCAACTGCTTGTACTCTGTTCTCATCCCTCTTATTCATTGTTCAAGTTTCCTATATACAGTATTATTTGCTGATGGGTGAAGATCTTGATTTTCTTTCATAGCTAAAAAGTCCAAAGAGTTCACGAATTTTGAAAAAGGTTTAAGATATTTTTTTAAATTAAGAAAGAATTATGAATCGGCCAGTAGACTATCCTTCTATGGAAACACTGTTTAATACAATTCTTCTCTCGCTATTCACTTCACTATACTGAAATATTATATGTCGATGTTAAATAACATGGAATTCAGAGACTGATGTACTGTAGGCTTACTTATGAAGTGATTCTGAGATTAATAAAGTTTAATTAACATCATGCGTGAACTATTTTGAAAATGCCCTTTGTAGCATAGAGTGAAATGTTGGGTAACAAATTGATATATACACGGTGGGAATTCCCAAAATAAGCTTCGATAGTGATAAAAATCACGAAAATAACAGTTTTTGAATCGGGAATCGCACTGGAAATGAATGTCGCTGAATGTCGATAGTTTACTCAGAATACGAGACTTTACCTTACCCTCTGGACACAGGTATGTGCTGTTCAGTGCGAACAGCCGCACCTCAGATTCTTATGAGGGGTGGGAATGAGGGAGGGGGATACCAGTGAGTTTAGTCGTGGACGGGTTAGTTACGAGGGCTGTTTTTCAAGTAACACCAGTTGTGATATTACGCCGTTGCAGCGCTGCGGTCGGCATTCCGTGCAGGTGCGCTGTGTACCTGCATCTATTGGCAAGGCTGAGACGCCATTACGGCAACACTCGCCCGTGTGTGGGTGTGTTGACAAGCTTTTGAAATGGCATCGCCGATCGCGAGTCCCGCCGATTCGTAGACAAGAGAGAAAACTCCCCTGTAATATCCTGCCATTTGGCCACAACTGTCATGCAAATTGCGTGCTTACCAGGAGAGCTGCGTATGTTTAGGAGTTCTCCTGACCACATACGCAATTTGCATGACAGTGGTGGCCAGATGGCAGGATATCTTAGAGGGGAGTTTTCTCTCTCGTTTACGGATCGGCGGAACTCGCGATCGCCGATGCCATTTCAAAAGCTTGTCAACACACCCACACATGGGCGACTGTTGCCGTAATGGCGTCTCAGCCTTGTCAATAGATGCAGGTACACAGCGCACCTGCACGGAATGCCGACCTCAGCGCTACAACGGCGTAATATCACAACGGGTATTACTTAAAAAACAGCTCTCGTATTTTAAGTTTTGATTACAGGATTGAGGGTCACGTAAAACTAAAAGCTTCCTCTCTTGTTTTGTTTTATGCATTTCAATAAAAACACCAAGCATGGACGGGATATAACCATACCAAGGAGTAAGGGATATAGTGAGATAGCCTCACCATTACTTCCCATAGTAACAGTTTGAACTTGGCAATCTTGACCGATTAGTTCTGAAGACGATTTCCAAGGGAAACGTTGACCGATACTAACAGAAATATAATACTTTCAGGACTAATCACAACACTAATCTAAGAACATATGCACACCCGCTTATAATGGAACATCGCTAAGGTCACGCTCCCGATGCACAGTAGGTGAAACATTGCATATACGTTGGCCAGATCACATGTTAGCCAAGTACACGGGGCTAAATGACTAAAATATCGCAAAGCCTCCGGAATTAACAACAACAAACAACACGAGAACTTGTCCTCTGGGGTAGTAAATGTGAACTAATAACTATACAGCGTGTCCCAATGTTACTAGAGAGAACCACATTCTGTATGAGAACTCGTAGATATAAATTAATAACTATACAGCCAGTCCCAATGTTTCTAGTGAGACCACATGCTGTATGAAAACTCGTAGGTATAAACTAATAACTGTACAGCGTGTCCCAATGTTTCTAAGGAGAACCGCATGTTGTATGAGAACACGTCACCCCCTGGCGCAATAGGTATAAACTAATAACTATAAAGTGTGCCCCCCAGGGGCTCACATCTAGTGGGACGTGGGTTGGCGACCACGGGGCCTCAGCTGAGTCTGGCATTGCTTCCACTTACTTGTGCCGGGCTCCTCTCCGTCTCCTTTCCTGTCGACCTTACTTGGTCAACTCTTGTTCTCTTCCGACCCCAACGGTATTAGGGTATCCGAGGCCTAGGGAGTCTCTTCCTCTCACGCCTTAATTGGCCCTTGTCTCATCTTTTCTGATACCCTCCTTCTGCGAGGGGCCAGCCTTCTTTTTCTTTTCCTGTTATCTCCTGCCTTCTGCTCAAGGCCTTCAAGGAGGCAGGGTGAATGTAGCCCCACCATTTCTGGTGCACCCAGAATATTGCTACACCCTCAGGGGCTCACGGCTGGTGAGTTCGGGAGTTGGCGACCCCAAGGGATTCCTGATCTGGGTCCGCTTTCCCCCTTTTGTCCTTTACCTGTGGGGGTGGACCCTCTCATCTTTCACTTTCCTATCTTCCTTTCATGGCTCTCCTTCCTTCCAAGTCCCTCAATCTGCATTCTTCAAGGGTTCAGGGCATTTCTTTTCCTCCTGTCCTTTATTTGCCTTATTCTCCTTTTGTTTTCCATTTCTTCTTCTAGTATATAAGTCAGTAGTTAGTTTTTAGTTATAGTTTGCATTTCATTTTCATCTTCACGATCACCCAGACCATTAGGGGCCGATAACCTAGATGTTAGGCCCCTTAAAACAACAATTTTCATCATCATCACCAATGCTTCTAGGGAGAACCACATGCTGTAAGAGAACACGTCACCCCTTGGGGCAATATGTATAAACTAATAACTATAAAGCGTGTCCCAATGTTTCTAGGGAGAACCGCTTGTTGTATGAGAACACGTCACCCCCTGGGGCAATATGTATAAACTAATAACTATAAAGCGTGTCCCAATGTTTCTAGGGAGAGCCGCATGTTGTATGAGAACACATCACCCCCTGGGGCAATAGCTATAAACTAATAACTATAAAGCGTGTCCCAATGTTTCTAGGGAGAACCGCATGTTGTATGAGAACACGCCACCCCCTGGGGCAATAGGTATAAACTAATAACTATAAAGCGTGTCCCAATGTTTCTAGGGAGAACCGCATGTTGTATGAGAACACGTCACCCCCTGGGGCAATAGGTATAAACTAATAACTATAAAGCGTGTCCCAATGTTTCTAGGGAGAACCACATGTTGTATGAGAACACGTCACCCCCTGGGGCAATAGGTATAAACTAATAACTATAAAGCGTGTCCCAATGTTTCTAGGGAGAACCGCATGTTGTATGAGAACACGTCACCCCCTGGGGCAATAGGTATAAACTAATAACTATTAAGCTTGTCTCAATGTTTCTAGGGAGAGCCGAATGTTGTATGAGAACACGTCACCCCGTGGGGCAATAGGTATAAACTAATAACTATACAGCGTGTCCCAATGTTTCTAGAGAGAGCCGCATGTTGTATGAGAACACGTCACCCCCTGGGGCAATAGGTATAAACTAATAACTATACAGCGTGTCCCAATGTTTCTAGGGAGAGCCGCATGTTGTATGAGAACACGTCACGACCTGGGGCAATAGGTATAAACTAATAACTATACAGCGTGTCCCAATGTTTCTAGGGAGAACCGCATATTGTATGAGAACACGTCACCCCCTGGGGCAATAGGTATAAACTAATAACTATTAAGCGTGTCTCAATGTTTCTAGGGAGATCCGCATGTTGTATGAGAACACGTCACCCCCTGGGGCATTATGTATAAACTAATAACTATACAGCGTGTCCCAATGTTTCTAGGGAGAGCCGCATGTTGTATGAGAACACGTCACCCCCTGGGGCAATAGGTATAAACTAATAACTATAAAGCGTGTCCCAATGTTTCTAGGGAGAAACGCATGTTGTATGAGAACACGTCCCCCCCTGGGGCAATAGGTATAAACTAATAACTATACAGCGTGCCCCAATGTTTCTAGGGAGAGCCGCATGTTGTATGAGAACACGTCACCCCCTGGGGCAATAGGTATAAACTAATAACTATTAAGCGTGTCTCAATGTTTCTAGGGAGAGCTGCATGTTGTATGAGAACACGTCACCCCCTGGGGCGATTGGTATAAACTAATAACTATACAGCGTGTCCCAATGTTTCTAGGGAGAGCCGCATGTTGTATGAGAACACGCCACCCCCTGGGGCAATAGGTATAAACTAATAACTATACAGCCTGTCCCAATGTTTCTAGGGAGAGCCGCATGTTGTATGAGAACACGTCACCCCCTGGGGCAATACGTATAGCCTAATAACTATAAAGCGTGTCCCAATGTTTCTAGGGAGAACCGCATGTTGTATGAGAACACGTCACCCCCTGGGGCAATACGTATAAACTAATAACTATAAAGCGTGTCCCAATGTTTCTAGGGAGAACCGCATGTTGTATGAGAACACGTCACCCCCTGGGGCAATAGGTATAAACTAATAACTATAAAGCGTGTCCCAATGTTTCTAGGGAGAACCGCATGTTGTATGAGAACACGTCACCCCCTGGGGCAATAGGTATAAACTAATAACTATTAAGCTTGTCTCAGTGTTTCTAGGGAGAGCCGAATGTTGTATGAGAACACGTCACCCCGTGGGGCAATAGGTATAAACTAATAACTATAAAGTGTGTCCCAATGTTTCTAGGGAGAACCGCATGTTATATGAGAACACGACGTCCCTTGGAGCAGCAGGTATAAACGAATAACTATAAAGTGTGTCCCAATGTTTCTAGGGAGAACCGCATGCTGTATGAGAACACGTCGTCCCTTGGAGCAGCAGGTATAAACTACTAACTATACAGCGTGTCCTAATGTTTCCAGGGAGGAGTGCATGTTGTATGAGAACTCGTAGGTATAAACTAATAACTATACAGCGTTTCCAAATGTTTCTAGGGAGAACCGCATGCTGTATGAGAACACGTCGTCTCCGGGAGCCAAGCAGAACATCGCGGCGACCATCGCTCATGAGCTGGCTCACATGTGGTTCGGTAACCTGGTCACCATGGACTGGTGGGCAGACCTCTGGCTCAATGAGGGCTTCGCTACCTACGTATCCAGGATCGGTGTAGACCACGTGAGTGCAACACAGTTGTTGTTGATGATTTATTTTAGAGATTAGGAGCTTCTTTCTCATAATCCCCGTGCACTTTGGTGTTTGTTTAATTTGTCTCATTACCTGTGTTATTGTGATGACTAGGGTTCGGCAGTTTTAGACCAAAAGAAGTACAAAATAAGCAAGCAAATATGCCCTAAAACCTAGCGACATGTGACCTAAAACTATGGAATATGACATGAATTTTTGGGATAGGTAGAGTATTACTAACATACAGTAAATGCTAAATGACGTCCGTAGAGCAGCGCCTTCTTGGAATCAGGTCTTCTAAACCTGCTATCTGCCTGTTCAGGGAAAAGAAAGAAAAATATATCCACTACACTATTTGAATATCCTGTGTTTGAAATTCGACGCAGATAACACGTACCTTGTTAACGACGCCTCAATTTAAACAACAATGCTGAAATTATAACCAAATATGACCTTATATCACTAAAATATGACCAAATATTACCAAAACAATAAAAATGGCCGAAATATGCATTTATAGGAAACATCAAATTGCTTTAAATGTGGTCAGGGACCCGTTAAACTTATTTTTCAGATTTCGGGCAAAATGAGCTCGAGAAAAAAATATGACTTTTCTTTAACATCCGAACCTTAGTGATGACTAGGGCCCGGATGTTGATGACTAGGGCTTGGATGTTGATGACTAGGGCCCGGATATTGATGACTAGGGCTCGGATGTTGATGACTAGGGCTTGGATGTTGATGACTAGGGCCCGGATGTTGATGACTAGGGCCCGGATGTTGATGACTAGGGCCCGGATGTTGATGACTAGGGCTCGGATGTTGATGACTAGGGCCCGGATGTTGATGACTAGGGCTCGGATGTTGATGACTAGGGCCCGGATGTTGATGACTAGGGCTCGGATGTTGATGACTAGGGCTCAGATGTTGATGACTAGGGCCCGGATGTTGATGACTAGGGCCCGGATGTTGATGACTAGGGCCCGGATGTTGATGACTAGGGCTTGGATGTTGATGACTAGGGCTTGGATGTTGATGACTAGGGCCCGGATGTTGATGCCGTCAAAATGTTTAAAAAATGCACTTAAAATTTTCAAAAATGACTGTAATAAATTACCTAAAAATTCACAAAATGCACTATAAAATGGAGAATCAAAATAGATTTCTAGCATTTAACAAAAGGTTTATGTTCACTTTAGTCTGAGTTGCAATGCACTGCGAATACCATTCTGATGTCAAATGAAAATGATCTGCGGTTATCAGCCAACAAGTATTTATATCTAGAAAAGCTGCGTTCAACATCAACTGATGTAATCCGAGCGTACTTGAAGTGGGGAAGGTCGTTTGCTGCTAAAGCCTCTTCAATCCCATCCATGCAGTAGTTTTCACCAGAAAGAATGTCTGAGATTTTGCAGAATGTTTTATATCCGGTATTTTTATTCAGCACTTGTTTCAGTGCGCCGAGCAATTTCGCCACGATTGTTGCTAAGACTAGTTGCCACCCGGTTGATTAAGGAAAAGGAATCATTGTTTAAATATTTTAAATTATCCTGTATCAGCTCCTAGCTTCTTGTTAACTCTGAGAGACGTAACTCCCTCATATAAAGCTGTGACATGACTAAATTGGAAAAAATGACCTCAAAATGCCAATTTCTCTAAAATAAGACCAAAAAATCTACCAAACTTAAAAAAATGCTCTTAAAATGGAAAAATAGAAAAATGCAAAAAGATGCAAAATAAATGACATATTTGAAGACGGGGTGGCCCGTCCGGAGTTTCTATGTACTTCAGCATTGTTTCAGACAGCTCAGTAAAAAGATGACATGTCATCAACATCCGGGCACTGGGTGAGTTAGCCGTGGTCGTTACGGCATGACTGTTGGCAGTCGCTCACTTCCGGGAGGCGAGGAGGTTCGAATCCCCCCGCCGGCAACCTTGAAGATGGTCTTCTGTGATTTCCCATCTTCCTTCCAGGCAAATGCCGGGGTTGGTCCCTAACTATAGGCCACAGCCACTACCTTCCAACTCCTCGACCTTCCCTTCCAACTTTCCTCACCCACGGTACTTGTAGCTCACCCATTGGGTGTCCGTCTCGAAGCAGCTACAAAACTGGCGAGCCGAACATGTCCTCGGACACTCCCGGCCCTAAGAGCCATACGCTAAAAAAAACTAAAAAAAAACATCCGGGCCCCAGTGATGACTGTGTAGTTGTTATCATACTAATATATAAAAATGAGATGGTGTGTGTGTGTCTGTCTGTCTGTCTGTTACTCAATAACTCAAGAACCACTGGTCCGATTTAAATGAAATTTTGCATGGATGTAGCTGAGTTACCAGGTTTACATATAGGATACTTTTGATTTCGAAATTTTGCACTATTAAGAAATGGCGACCATTTTAGTGACGTCATTAGACCCTTTGGTTTCAAAATTTCATAATTCCATATCAAATAAAAAGAGAACGGTAGGAAATAGCAAACTTTCGATGGAACATACGAGCTTTGAAATTTAATTTCCTATCTGAAAGGTCCTTATCACTTTTCGTGTATCTCCAACAGTTAGCGAGTAAAACCGACATTTGTGACGTCACTACACCCTTTGGTTTCAAAATTACATATTTCCTTTTCAAATAAAAAGAGAACGCTAAGAAATAGCGAAAATTTGATGGTATACATGAGCTTAACATTTAATTTTCTATCCGAAAGGTCCTTATCACTTTTCGTATATCTCCAACAGTTAGCGAGTAAAACCAGAATCTGTGCAATAAAACACGGTCAACACCGAGCGGTGCAGTATATATCTCTATATATAAAAATGAAAATTTGTGTGTTTTTCTCTGAATTTCTGCGGAAATTTGAGTTTTTTACACGTTTCAGACTGTTTTATGATGGATGCGCGCGAAAATAATTTTCTTTGTCTGTCTGTCTGTTTGTTTGTCTGTGGACAAATTTGTTCCCTTATAACTGGAGAACGGCTGGGTGTATCAACGTAAAATTTGGTATAGATATCCATCAGAGACACGACACTAATCATTGATGTAACTCTTCTAAGTACCTCTCATAAAAGGGGGCCTACCCCCTTAAAATATATGCTGAAATAGGCGTAGAAGGACGAGACAAAACTCATTTTCAGCCCCTCAATGTGAGAGACAAAACCCGGGTCCCCGAAAACCACATTTTAAGGACCGAAGACCAACCGTTTCTGAGATATTCCCAGAAAACTAATTTAATTTAATAAACTACTGAACGAATGCAAGCCAGTAACGATGCCAACGGATTCTCAGAGGTCCATCTATTGCTGTAAGACCCAATGCAATTCCATTAATTACATTAGTGTGAAAGTTTGCAAACGGCTAGAAGGTTATCACGGAACCAAATTAAGCCGTAAAATTCATCAAAACGTATAATGCGTTTAAGGGGATCAAGGAGTAATCTGGAATATTTTCACGCGATTTACACCTGCGGGTGTGGTACGGCAGGTCTATTATATTCCTATACCCATATTATTCATTCATTCATTAATTTCGTATAGGCCATCTATGGACCGCGTCATTCCAACCGTCTCCTACTGGCTTTGATGTTTGCCCTGTACGCCCGCATTCGTTCTTGGTGGACTTCCTTCCGTTCCTGGGTCCAAATCTTTCCCGTTTTCAGCTTCAGTTTTTCTTGGAAACCTTTACAAGCTTGAAGTTTCCCTTTGAGTGGGGCGCGCTCCTGAATATCTGTTGGTGTAATCCCCACTTCTTTCAGATCTTTATCCAGTTCAATGCACCAGGCCCATTTTGTTTTTCTCTCCTGAAAGGAAGTTATGTTGCGGTTGGTCAGTCTCGCTGGGCTCATTCGTTTCACATGCCCAAAAAATGGTAACCTTCTCTTCCGGATGACGTTGCTTATCTTCTCCACATGAGTATATAGGTCATGGTTATGCCGTCTTCTGTATTCCCCATTGTCTTTGATGGAACCCAATATCTTTCTCAAAATTTTCCTTTCTTTGGCCTCCAGTTTCTCGACCAAGCCTTTTTTGTTCATCGCGAGGCATTCAGAAGCATGCAAGACCTCCGGACGGAAGACACTGCAGTAATGTTTTAGCTTTGCGTTGAAGGATATTGACCTTTTCTTTTAGATGCCCTTAGTTAAATGGTAGGCCATTTCCATTTTGCTCATGCGTGATGTGAATGCTTCTTTCTCTGATAATATCCCTTCCCTGACCCGTCCTGAAAAGAAAAGTACAAGGCCATTGGCTGAATTAAAAATAAAATAAAAATAGGTGTTATAATTTCTCCCTATATTATATTATTATATATTTATTGTGGCGTACAACGACGAGACAAACCCCCTCGGTGCCAGCAACAAAACTCGGGGGCCCTAAAGGGTCCTCGAAAACTACATTATAATGCTCTAAATCCAACAGTTTCTGAAATATTCCCAGAAAACTAATTAAATTTAATTTAACAAACTAATGAAGGAATGCAAATCGGTAACCATGAGAACATTATCTCAAGGGGTGGCATACAACTTTCCATATATTTCTGTAAGAAGCAATGTCACTCCATTTATTACATTTCTGTGAAAGTTTGCAAATGGCTATTAGGTTATCACGGAACTAACGTAGACCGTATAATTCATCAATGCAATTAAGGGGGTGAAGGGGTAACCTAGAATTTTTTCATGCAATTTTCACGTTCGACATATAGTACATAAGGTATATTATATCTCCAAACAGCAACATTATTTTCAAAAATTCCTGAATTGAACCAGCATTTTTTGCGGCTTTTAGGAATTTGGGCAATTTGAGGCTAAAGAACCTGAATTTTCATGCACCACAAGCCTTTATAATTTATGAAAGGGGTCTTCCTGAGTATGGACACCTAGCACAACGTAGAGGGTCAGTTTTTATGTAACGTGTATTGCGTTTCGTCTACAAGGCTTTCAATTGTATTTCACGTCAGGAAGTACACGTTAGGTGAATTTAGTCTGAGAGCACATTTTAACTTTTTTTTTTGTCGACATACGGGTTCATCGTAAGGATGATTTTATTTGATACTGTGTGGTAGATATACCCATATTTGGATATCTGGGTGATATGTTGTAGACAATAGAATTGCCTGTCTGTCTTTCTGTGTATCTTTATGTACGCCTATACCTCGTGTTCGGATGCTTGGTGCATCGTAAAATTAGGTATGGTAACCATGAGAGTCAATACACCAATCATTTATAAAACTCTTCACCGTACTTTTCATACAGTAGAAGGGTGGATATAGAGAAAAACATCTCAATATATGCTAAAATAGGTGAAATATAAAAATTATCCTAAAAGGACGACCAAAGCAATGTGAGACACAAAATTCGGGAATCTATAAAGGGTCTCCGAAAACTACATTTTAAGGGCCTTAAAATAACAGTGTGTATGATATTCCCGGTAAACTAACTTCGTTCTGATAAACTTGAAGGAATGACAAACCGCTAACCATTGCAACAGTAGCTCAATTGATAATGTCCGGTGTTAACAACGAACACCGTTCGAAGAACGGGTACTTCTGCTAGTTGTGGATAATAAACCACACTCTGGTATTGGGTGTCAGCGCCAGGAATTGAAACTTAAATGCTCCCACACACAGGAGCGATCGCGGTGGCGGTGACGATCAGACGATCAGGTCTTTTCACACCCAGACGCGCGGTGGTAGCGATCAGTTTGGGAAATCGTGTACGTCAAGGATGCATCGGTTATCGCAACTGGAGGAAGAAGCGTTACTGTTGGCAGAAGTAGCAAATTAATTATTCCTTTCATTGTGTGCTATTAGAGAAATGTGAGAAGGATTTACAAATAATAAATATTAATTAAATATATATTTTTCAGAAAAAAAACTCGTAAGATGATGATGATGATAATTGTTGTTTTAAGGGGCTTAACATCTAGGTTATCGACCCCTAGTGGTTTCGGTGATCGTGAAGATGATAATGAAATCTAAACTATAACTAAAACTAACTACTAACTTATATAGACCTACTAGATGAAGAAATGGAAAACAAAAGGAGAAAAAGGCAGATAAAGGACAGGAGGAAAAGAAATGCTCTCAACCCTCGAACAATGTGGATTGAGGGACTTGGAAGGAAGGAGAGCCGTAAAAGGCAGATAGGAAAGTGAAAGAGGAGAGGGTGCGCCCCACAGGTGATAATTAAAATGGGAAAAACAGACCCAGCTCAGAAATCCCTCGGGTTCGCCAACTCCCGAACTCACCAGCCGTGAGCCCCTGAGGGTGTAGCAATATATAGGGTGCACCAGAAGTGGTGGGTCTACATACACCCTGCCTCCTTGAGGGCCTTGAGCAGAAGGCGGGAGATAACAGGAAAAGGAAAAGAAGGCTCACCCTTCGCAGAAAGAGGGTATCAGAAAAGATGAGACAAGGGCCAATTAAGGCGGAAAAGGAAGAGACTCCCTAGGCCTCGGATACCCTAATATCGTCGGGGTCGGAAGAGAACAAGAGTTGACCAAGTGAGGTCGACAGGAAAGAAGACGGAGCGGAGCCCGGCACAAGTAACTTAAGTAGAAGCAATGCCAGACTCAGCTGGGGCCCCGTGGTCGCCAACCCACGTCCCACTAGATGTGAGCTCCTGGGGGGAAACACGTAAGAGAACATGGATTCACGACCTGAATCTGTTTTGTGAGCATCAAGGAGAAATTCACACTTTATATCGGCAACTGAGACAACATGAAGAACGATTGTACATTTACTTTCGGATGCCAATGGGATGCTTTGATGATCTACTGGACTATATGTTTATAGTCAGGATGCGACAAATCAAATAATAATATGTTATGCAATTTCACTTTTTCAATGAGTTGCTCTGTTGTCGCACTCATTGTCATGCCAACACACTATGGCCCCTTTCACACCGAAGATGCAAGACGCAAGATGCGCTCGTGGTGAGTGAAGTACGGCAACGCCACGATGGTGAAATAAAGAATTAGAGTTCCACGCCTCGATGGATGAACAAGGGGGCTTTGTGATGTTATAGCTCTTTCTGGCGACTAAACCGGTAGGGAGTGCCTACGATAACCATTGTTCACTGCTGACCAATAGCATGCTTGCTTTATCACTCCACTTGGAGTCCAGAGTCCAGACCTGATTACCGGCTCGCTTGTCAGGTCTCCAGTTTTGCACAGTTGCACTTAGTTCTCTTTAGTCTCGCTGCTTGCTCTCAGTGGCTACGGTTGAGAGTTGACAAATTGTCGGTTAAGGGATTCAACTGAAACGTTTTTCAAGGTTAGAGGATTTTGTCAGTCAAAAACTGTTACGCATTTCACCACTTCTTTATACATGGAAACAAAATCTTTTTGCACTCAACAGGAGGTCCTATTCGTTGTAATATTGATCCATATTGAAGAAGTGTAATATAGACAGTCTATTGAGGTAGATTTATACAGTGCGTCAGGGAATGTTCTCCGCAGTGCCTAGGCGAGAGCCAGAGTTAAGTTGGCAGCGCGGTGTCAGACCTTTCGCTCACTTGCCGACAGCCAGGTACTAGCTTGTCTTCTCCAAGGTCCACAGGATATCAGAACACACGTGTGAGCTGTGCTGTGCTGTGCTGTGGAGAGCGTCAGTGTGAATGCAGCAAGGGAGCGTTTAGATTATTGGAATAGCACAACAGGATACAGGCGGTAATGTTTATCACTGAAGAGAGAGCGTTTTTGGTGGAATACGTTTTTCGTGAAGGCGATCGGTTTACAGAAAATGTAAAACTAAAATTTCAGGCGCGGTTACCTAATTCAAAGTGTCCAAACCGGGATACCGTTCGGGATATGATAAGTAAATTTCTTGCGACCGGCTCAGTTCACGATGTACCAGGAACAGGCAGACCTACGCTGTTAACAGACGAAAAACTTGATGAAATTTCCGATATAATGCTGCGAAGTTCTAGTAAATCAATACGCAAATTAGCTCAAGAAACAGGAATCTCTAAGTGGACTGTTTGTTGTTTGTTTTGTTTTGATACAAGCGGTGGCAGCCGCGCTGACAGCAGCAACCGTGCTGCCAACTTAACTACGGCTCTCACCTAACGTAGCAGTGCCTTGGCACTGCGGACAACATTCCCTGACACCCTGTATTAAAATTAATCTTGTTTCTTTTATGTATTTTCTAATTTTTGTGACCTTTCATTTCATTTTCATTTTTCTTATGGTTTATTGTAAGGATATCCATTATCTCTTTGGTATTTGTTAACGTAGTTTTAAGATTCTTTTATTATTCAATCAACGCTGACGAGGGTATCGTTGTATACCGAAACATGTACGTATTAATTTAATTATTAAACTTCTTATTTTTTGTCAAGGCGGCTTATATAGGATGTCAGTTATGTACTTGAGTACCCTTAAGGGGCGTGTAGGGGATGGGTATAGGATCAATTTGAGATAGGGAACCTGGGATCGGAACGGCCTCCTAACCCCAGAAAAAAAGTTTGTTTCAGGCCCTCCGTCCCTGTAAAGTAGGCAAACGCGCCAAGTGTTACTCTGGGGTCAGGCGCGACTACCGCTCAACGCTGCGTTAGCCGAGAGGATAGCGGCGAGACGCGGTTCCACGGTGGGCGCGGTGCCCCGGTGGTCCCGGGTTCTTTTCTCCTGGGGTGCCATGCTTTCATTTTTTCTTATTCTTTATTTTTAGAGGGGTAGGAGGGGGCGTAGTCACAGTGCGTGTTTATTCTGTGTTGATTTTTTAACTCTCTTTGATTCTGTAAATTGATTGCCTTTTGATTATTAGTATCATTAAGTTACGTGTGTTTCTGTAGTAGTTACGGACAAGTGAACTATCGATTGGCAAGAAGAATGCAGCTTAATTTAGTACAAACTTCGTAAGCTTACCTAAAACTCTTGAAACCAATGTAATTCAGTCAAAAAATATTCTTCACTTGTCATCAAAAAAGTAACGACAAACAAATTATAGCTCAACAACCAAACGTACTCCGTCCAAAAAATGGCTTTCAGCAAAATTGAAAACAGGAAATTAAAGCTTAACAACGAACATAATAATTAGTCAAAAATAAAAATGTCTTTATTTGCCATCAAAAACGAAAACATGACTAAAAGTCAAACCTGTTTTCTGGGGTTAGGAGGCCGTTCCGACCCCAGGTTCCCTATCTCAAATTGATCCTATACCCAACCCCTACACGCCCCTCATGAGTAATCATGTACATAAATGACACCCTGTATAATTTGAGATTAATATCAGTAAACACGGATAATGCCATCTTCATAATGGTTGATGACTATGCATTTCTTGGAAATACTGTAAGTGTAATTGTTGTACAAGATTTACGACTGGCTCAGTCATAAAAATAAACATTAAATAATTGATTTATGGCATACGATGCCCTTACAGGCATATCATTATTGAATCCAAGAACATACGTCACAGATAGTAAGACACAGGCAATAAAGTGCTGGCTGGTGGTAAACTTTAGTTCTATTCAGTTCAAATAGAATACATTTATCTCTAACATTGTCTACACCACTAGACATGGTATCTGTCGCAATGTTTACCATAAAGCGTAGGTCTAGAAGTTTGAACACGCGACCTTGGGAATAGAAGCTCAACATTCAATAATATTAAAAACTGGTCCTTAATTCCTACAGCTTATTCTTTTTAGGTATACTAGCATTACCCGTCGTGGCTTCGCCCGCGAATATTCTAGTTGTAAAGAGTACACTTAGCAAAATCTCAATCATGAATGCTATGACTGATTTATCCTTGGTATGAATAATCAGACTTTATCAATTCAGCTACTGGTGTAGTGGTTAGGGGTTTGTCATTCCTTCATAGGTATATCAGAGCGAAGTTAGTTTCCTGGGAATATCACAGACACTGTCAATTTCGTACCACACTCACACGTGAAAATTGCGTGAAAAAATTCTAGAGTGCTCCTTGACCCCCTTAAGCGCATTATACTGTATGCATTGATGAATTTTACAGCTTAATTTGGTTCAGTGATAACCTTATAACCGTCTGGAGACTTTCACAGTAATGTAATAATTGGAATTGCATTGCGTCTTACAGAAATAGATGGACCTGTGAGATTCTGTTACCATGGTTACCGTGTTGCATTCTTTCATTATTTCATTGTAAATATACATGTTTTAAGATATTTATTTAATTGTGAGGCATTTAAAGAGTAAGTGAGTGCGTTTCGCTTACGAGTTGGGTTATGCTGAACCTGTAAGTACCCCATGTGTGTAGGTTGGTGTTAATGGGACCTTATTTTCGGTACAAAACTGGAATGGGACCTTAGAAGAGTAATATAGGGAGGGATTATGATGCTATTTTATTCTTCTTATCCATATTCTTCCTGTTATTCTTATTATTGATGACCTTATTGTGGCGAAGTTACGACTCTTGGCCCTCTCTTACACTTAACCAAATGAATACTCACATAGGTCATTCTTAACCTAGTAGGCTAAACGTTAAAACTAAGTCCCCAAACCCGGTGGTGGCACAACCCATGATGGGTCTAGGCCCACCAAGCGTCCGCTGCCCAGCCATTTGGCCTGCAGATTATGACGGGTGACGCGTGGTCAACGCATCGGGTACACTCGACCGTTAGTCTTAGTGTCCGTGACTCAGTGTCAGACAGCTACTCAATTGTCCTCACGAGGCTGAGTGCACCCCGATCCAGCCCTCACGTCAGTTTCTAAAATCCCTGATGGAGCTGGGAATCGAAACCAGGGCCCCCGGGATCGAGGCAAAACTTAAACACTAAGCTAACTTAAATACTAGAATTGAAGTATCAACTATGTGTTTGACATGCTATTCTTTTAATATCTATAAGAGCCTTAATTTTTTGTGAAATAAAACTTTTGATTTCGGTGTTAAGACTGACGCTACTTCGGTGGGTATTTCGCGAAATATATTGTCATAATGATCGATGTTTCTTTTGTAATCTTCCTCATAGTATGGGGTAAATTTAACAAATGAAGGGGTTTTAAAGAGCACTCTGTTAATGTATCCTTGTTATTAAATCTTAGAACAACCAAATATACAAAATGTACACTTAGAATGATAAGGTGCGTTCAAAGAGTAACGAGTCGGAGGCAGAATTACAGAAACCAGTACCTGTATGTTACAAGCATTGGCCCTGGCTGTTGAAGCTCTTGTTCCACTGTGACACGAGGCGGTGAATGGCTGTCTCATAAAATTCCCTGGGCTGCGATGTGAACCAGTTCCGCACGTACAGCTGGACGTCGGCGTCCGTGGTGAATCGTTGGCCCCGCAGAGCCCTTTTCACGGGACCAAACACGGCGTAATCACAGGGAGAGAGGTCTGGACTGTGTGGAGGGTGGCCGAGAACCCCCTATTTGAATTTCTGCAGGAGTGCCGCGACTGTGTTGGCCGTATGAGGTCGTGCATTGTCGTGGAGCGACCACGGCGGCTATATCGTTCCCTGTCAATCGGCGGTCCTGGGTAATGAGTGCATCAACCAGCTGGACGTTGTCATCGGTAATGCAGAGGGGGGGGGGGGGGGTGCCCCAGACCGGGCATCATCGGCTAACGACACCCGTCCTTCCCTGAAGCACTTGTGCCACGCCTTGACCCTTGCAAGAGCCATGCAGTGTTCGCCGTACACTTGTGACATTCGGCTATGAATGTCCGTTCTCCCTACTCCTTCCGCTGTCAGAAATCGAACAACACCTCTTTGCTCTTCGGTTGACGCCCCCATGTCACTGTTTGCAATGCGACTGGCAGCGTTGGACGATTGATGCATGCTGCTGCTCGCTTTGTATCATCACGTGACGTGCACGCGTGCCCTCTAGCGACGGGCTGTGACCTTCCACGCTCTGGTCGGAACCACACCTCGTTACACCTCGTTACACACGCCACGATTAGCCGATGTCGTCACCGGTTTGCGCATTTCAACCTCCGGCTCGTTAATTTTTGAACGCACCTTCTTTTTTTTTTCTATTTTTGCGTTTCTGAATCACTACAGTGAATATCGCGTTTCTCGTTCCCACGGAATACGAACATTATTTACACATTATAATCTTTCTCCCAGCGTCAAACATATAGAACCCCTCACTGTTGTATTCCTTGGCCCTCGCGAAAACTGTTGTGACTTAATTTTTCGGCATTTTTATACTTAAATGCTGGATGTTTGCCGATAAAGTTTTATAAGTCGCGAACTCACGCTGCTGTATCTACGACCACAACGCCATTTAGTGATAGAACGTACAAGGCACTGCCGGCAGAACGTAATTCAATTGCTTATATGAGGACGAAGTGTCCTGCTGGGGAGACAGTTTTTTTCCATATAAAGATGGAAATGTAACGAATCAGCGCATGAAAGTCTGAAGTTGGTAGCTCTGACCATTCAGTAATGGCGGCGATTAAACGTAAGGGTGACCGTGTTTATGTTTTTGCTACCTGTTTCGATGCTCTAAACAGCGGAAATGCATGGAGTCGTTCGTTATTTGCTAGTAATTATGATTAGAGCCCTGCGCGGATAAACAAAACGTTATCCGCATCCGCCCCGCATCCGCATGACTGTTATCCACATCCGCAAGACTTGTATAAAAATCCGCTGATATTTCAATTCTGGTTTCCTGACCTCCGCTTTAGACAAAGAAACTGGCTATACTTCTTTGGCTACATTCGCACTTGTGCCGCAGTAGGTTTGATGTGCCTGATTTGTGTCCAGAGAATGAATACACTTTTTAAAGCTAAAACATCCTGCTATATAGTTCACCTCTTTGGTTCCGTTGAAAACGTAACCAAATATCTGCCTTATCCTTGACTTGAGCTTTGTTTCAAGCAGTATTGAATATACACCTTGTTTTGTTTTAATATATATTTTATCAATGTTGGTTGAATGATGTTCATACTTCCCGGTCGCGGTAACATTTACTAAGTGAACTTCTCTTTAAGCATGGAGAAAGGGATTGATATTTTTCCGGAACTTCCAAGCCTCTTGACCCATCAATGTTCGCATCGTTGATGTCATAACTGTCTCCGTTGCAATATCACAGCCCACGCGATTCATTGCCAAGATGGAAATAAATCTACAGATAAACCTGGAACCAGATCTTACAGGATAGCTTAGACAGCGAAGTAGCTGACTTGAGAAAAGTGTTAATGCTGTCACCACGATGAACTAACAAACATATTGACAGCATTATATCTCGTGGATAATGGCAGTGAGAAATTGATGATGATGATGATGATGAGATGTCAAGACCTTCTACTACAAACATACGGTACGGTACTTAATAAAATGTAGTTGAAACCATTATGAGTAAAATAATCTTCTCGTGTATAACTGCAAAACGTACCCGAATATTTCGTACGCAATAGGCTGTAGGAGTATTCCTCTTTTAAGCATGAAGCTGTAGATTGCCATATCAAATATGTAATATTATCGAAAGTTCCATATCGTATTCTAAAAACTATCCGCAAATTTACTCCAAACATTATCCGCAGTGTATCCGCTATCCGCACAGCCATGCAAAATATATCCGCGTGGCGAAAAATGCTGCGGATAACCGCGGGTTTATCCGCGGATATCCGCATCCGCGCAGGGCTTTAATTATGATACCACTAAATGCCATGGTACTTACGTAGATGTGTACTGAAATGACTACAGTCGAAAAGCAAGAAATCGAACATTTTTCCATTTATATATTTTAGATGTTAATTTTAGATATTTTAGATATTACTTCTTTGAAATGGCTACAGTTGTAGGGAAATAAATCCCATTTTTAAATACATTTTTATATAGCCTATTTTAGATCTTAAAATTTTTACAACATTTTTATACTTCTCATACATTTATATAGCCTAGAGTCTGTACTATAAGAAAACACGTTTATACTTTATATGTTTATACATATTATAGTCAATAAGTGATTACGAGACAGTTATTGTATTAGTTACATTACACTGTTTTAGAATATTAACAGACTTCTATTGTTTACCCAGTACCAGATCTTCAGTATTATTACGCTTCGATAACACAAAGTACTGGAAGGCCAGGTCAAACATTTGCCATAAGGGTCCAAAGGACGCGCTGCTGTGTACGCTCTATCATTAATGTAGTCTAATCGATAGCAGATATCGATTTTCATCGAGAGCCATAGAGATCGCGGAATTGAATACGGTACTTCCGGCTTTGTGGGTAGGCCCTATTTGTGTAAAGAATATGCAGCACTATCAACCAAATGAGAAGGAAACCTCAACGGTCAATTCCTCAGAAGCATTTAAACGTTTATTGGAGAGCTTCTTCGTTAATATTTAGCATTTATCGTAACAAGTGGAGTATATTTGGCGATTATTTGCGCAATTCGCGCAATACATCAGATTTCGCGAGTTCATATTGCTAAAATACGGTACTTTAAGTACCCAGAGGATCATATATAGGCACGAAAGAAGATATGAAAAAAGTTCATGCCTACCACTATTACCAAAAAGAAAATACGGCCCCTTAATATCAACAAATCTATATAAAACAAGAAGTCCCGTGACGAGCTAAAGAGCCTACTTTTCATGCCAATGATTATTCTACAGTATATGAACCTATCTAGAATAATGACGAAATTAAGTTGGTAATATCGAAATGTCCAATTAGTTCGAAATTTCCTGGTATAATGTAGCCTAATAGAGCAGTACAGTTGGCAGCCCTGGTGACTGAATATATTCTTAGTTCCTTCTCTTAAGTTAAAGAATACAAAATTTGGTTTGAAGTCCAATGAATAGCATGGACGTTACATGCAGTTAAACATTGGATCTAACAGCGCGTGTAAAATCATGTTGGCAACAATGTCATGCAAGTATTGGTGAGAAATAATCTGAAATAATATCATCTATTGTTGTGCCAATTTTGAATGAAATCCATTAGTTAGTATAGAAGTTACATGCATTTTAAAATTGGACCGATCATCAGGCTTAGAATCATGTTGGCAGCACTGACGTAAGTTAGTTACTCCATATTAATCTACTATACGTGTGCAAAGTTTATAGCTATTGGCTTCCATACTTTCTGATATATTGATATTAGGGTAACAAAAATAGAGACAGCATTTATTTACAGTTGGCAGCCATGGTTGCTCTTAAGAATACGCAAAGTCATATCTGTTATGGTACACATAGCACATACGAAATTTGGTTGAAATCCAAATGATAGTGTGGAAGTTACGTGTATTTAAAGTTGGACTTCTCAGAAGGCTTAGAATCATGTTGCTAGCACTGACGTATATAACTTACTCCAGATTAATATAGAATGTCAGGTACTATACTTGTGCATAGTTTAAAGCAGTCGGATTGCATACTTTCTGACATATTGGTATTTGAGTAAAAGAAATAGAGAGTATTTATTAACAGTTGGCAGCCCTGTTGGCTCTTAAGAATACGCTCAATCATATCTGTTTATGTACACATAGCACATACGAAATTTGGTTGAATTCCAATTGATAGTGTAGAAGTTATATGCATTTAAGCATTGACCTATCAGAAGGCTTATAATCATTTTTGCAACACTGCCATGTATGGCCTCATAGAAATTAAACTGAAATATTATTATCTATGCGTGTGCCAATTTTGAAATAGCTCCCATTCATACCTTCCAAGATATCCAAGATATAAAATTTCAATTGAGATTTTTCAGCAGTTGGTAGCACTGTCATCATTTTCAAATACGGCATTGAGATATTCAGATATAGATCTTTACTCCTACCAAATTTTGTTTCGATTGCTGCAGCCGTTTAGAAGTTGATAGGGACACACACACACACACAGCCAGACAGACAGAAGGACAGACAGACAGACAGACAGACAAAAGGACAGTCAGACAGACAGACACACACACATTTGCCTGGATCGATCTCATAATTCTACTTTTTCCTCATTTTTGCAAAAAGTGAAAAGTAGGCTAAAAATTACATACGGTAATAACAATTCATAGGAAGAGCCTCCGTGGCTTAGGCGGCAGCACGCCGGCCTCTCACCGCTGGGTCCGTGGTTCAAATCCCGGTCACTCCATGTGAGATCTGTGCTGGACAAAACGGAGGCAGACAGGTTTTTCTCCGGGTACTCCGGTTTTCCCTGTCACAATTTCATTCCAGCAACACTCTCCACTATCATTTCATTTCATCTGTCATTCATTTAATCATTGCCCCAGAGGAGTGCGACAGGCTTCGGCAGCCGGCACACTTCATATCCTCGCCGCTAGATGGGGGCTTCATTCATTCCATTCCTGACCCGGTCGGAGACTGGAAGCAGGCTGTGGATTTTTCTTTTCAATAACAATTCATAGGGGATTTACTGTAGTCATTCACTGTTCTAATTAGCCTACGATTTCAAGAGCAAATATTTACATGCACGTTTGAAAGTTGTTAGGGATGTACAATTTTTAACGTCAATTATTCCGAATTCTAGTTCCCAACACGACGAAAGAATTACTAAAAGTAGATGGACGATGTAGAGGAATTGCAATTATTGTAGATCGAGATTGCATGTGACGATCATGAAAGGAAGATAGAAAACGAAATTTACAAGAGAGATTAGGCATATACACTGGCTAATGTAGTTAATGAATACCGAGAGTAGGGGCTTCGGTGGCGTAGTCGGTAGCATGCTGAGCTTCTATGCCCGGGTTCAAACCCGGCCAAAGCCGTCAGATTTTTTAAGAGCACTAAAAATCCCTCAGTATGCCTTCCTTTGGAGGGGAAGTAAAGCCGGCGGTCCCATGTCATAGATTTATGGCATGTAAAAGAACCTTCCACTAATTACACCTGTTTGAAGCTAAATTGGATAGGTTAAGAATGTAAAAAACGCTCTTATTAGGTTCCTACGTTCGTTGCCTAGAGCCGACTACGGTGGCCTATAGTAGCTAAGTTCTGAACTAGGCCTAGTGGTCGTTAACGGTGGCGTTCGGCGGCAAAAGTAGGAACTATTTGAAAAATTCTAAGTTGCAGTCTGTACTTAAATTTAAAAAACAGATACACACACTAATACAGCCATCACAATTAACACCGGTTATCAGACAGATTCTACACACACCCAACGTACACGGGGCTAAATGACCGCGTTGTCGCAGCCCCCTAAACTGAGGAACCAACCAACCAATACCGAGAGCTCGTTCTTTGTTAGAAACGGCCGTAAATAGGTGGGAATGTTGGAGTGTTGAGCAGAACGGCAGCTGAGTCACGAGTTGTGCATAAAGTGCTCATATTCCTTATCTCCAGTAATGAAATCTCTTATCACTCTGCCAGTCATAAAGCATGTACCGATATGAAAGCTGCACCAAGTACAGTTATTGGAAATCCTGATCAATCTCACTGTTACATCAGCTAACCCTGGTCCTAACGAGGCTGGACATATTCCAACATACGAATCGTTCGACTCTTCGAATTATTTGAACATTCGAAATATTCGCATTAGTGCAATAACCCGACTATTCAGTCAATTATGGAATCGATGAACAAGTCAAATCATTCAAATGTTCAAATAATTAGCATAAACATAGAAAGAAAAGGATAAGAAAGCATAAAGGGATAAAGAAGGAAAGAAAAAAAGAGATAAAGAAAGAGAGGGAAAAGAAAGCACAAAGGGATAAAGACAGAGAGAAAGAAAGAGATAAAGAAAGAAAGAAAGAAAGAAAGAAAGAAAGGGAAAAGAAACCATAAAGGGATAAAGAAAGAAAGAAAGAAAGAAAGGGAAAAGAAACAATAAAGGGATAAAGAAAGAAAGAAAGAAAGAAAGAAAGAAAGAAAGAAAGAAAGGGAAAAGAAACCAAAAAGGGATAACGAAAGAGAGAAAGAAAGAAAGGGAGAAGAAACCATAATGGGATAAAGAAAGAAAGAGATAAAGAAAGAAAGAAAGAAAGAAAGGGAAAAGAAACCAAAAAGGGATAAAGAAAGAAAGAAAGAGATAAAGAATGAAAGGCAAAAGAAAGCATAAAGGGATAAAGAAGGAAAGAGATAAAGAATGAAAGGGAAAAGAAACCATAAAGGGATAAAGAAAGAAAGAAAGAAAGAAAGAAAGGGAAAAGAAACCATAAAGGGATAAAGAAAGAAAGAAAGAAAGAAAAAAAGGGAAAAGAAACCATAAAGGGATAAAGAAAGAAAGAAAGAAAGAAAGAAAGGGAAAAGAAACCATAAAGGGATAAAGAAAGAAAGAAAGAAAGAAAGAAAGAAAGGGAAAATAAACCATAAAGGGATAAAGAAAGAAAGAAAGAAAGAAAGAGAGGGAAAAGAAACCATAAAGGGATAAAGAAAGAAAGAAAGAAAGAAAGAAAGAAAGGGAAAAGAAACCATAAAGGGATAAAGAAAGAAAGAAAGAAAGAAAGAAAGAAAGGGAAAAGAAACCATAAAGGGATAAAGAAAGAAAGAAAGAAAGAAAGGGAAAATAAACCATAAAGGGATAAAGAAAGAAAGAAAGAAAGAAAGAGAGGGAAAAGAAACCATAAAGGGATAAAGAAAGAAAGAAAGAAAGAAAGAAAGGGAAAAGAAACCATAAAGGAATAAAGAAAGAAAGAAAGAAAGCATAAAGAGAGAGAGAGAGAGAGAAAGAAAGGAATGACAAGTGAAGCTTGTTTTGAATGATATGTATTTGTAAGGATCTATCAGGCAGAAATGGAAGGCGACCTCTCGGATTTGCCCCTGCTTCATACAATTCGTCCACTGGACATATTTCTCCACAAATTGCTGTACATTTCGGGTACTTATCTTCTTCAAATAATTCTCAAATTATTATAAAAGCCGCCTCGTCAAACACTAGAAAGTAGTTTAATGATTAAATTAACACGCACATGTTTCGTTACATCAATGATGACATCGTCAGCGTGAAAGAATCTTAGAAACTATCTTAACAAAAATCAACCGTAAATGAAACGATAACATTGCGCCACATCCATCTGAGATATCAGTCACTTCAGTAAATTTTGCACGTGGGAAGCTTGCTTCAGAACATAGAGTAGACCTGCTCGAATCTGTTTGTTGGTTATCTCCGTCAGTTGTTCAAAATGGTTAATGTATATTTGCTGGGTAATCATATACTTACTAGCGGACCCGGGCGGGATCTCTCGCCCCATGTGTACAGACTATCCGCCCAGCTCGTGCTATGCGGGCTGTACGCGACACAGGGGCTATCGTCTTGTTTATTTGTGTAGCTTGCCACGGTGGATGAGTGGTCAATGTGTCGGTCTACTAACCCCAAGTTTGCTGGTTCACTCCTGGCCGGCGGCAAAAATAACGACACCATGTCATAGAACCATTTGAATTCAGTAGGCCGTGTTCATAATGGCAAAATTAATCTCGGGAGTTTCCGCCAACATAAAGTTCCTCATTTCTCTACTAGAAAGCGATATAGTGTACAAGGACCTTAGATATCTAACCTCCTTGACTTTCATAGTGCTTCAAGGAACAACGAAATCCAACACGCAAGCTACCCTCTGGGTGTCAAATAACAAAGCTTGCACTCGGCCCCCGAGGCCATACGATATTATTATTAATATTATTATTTGTTTAATAGCACTTTATAAACAAATAAATATATTTCCGTTGACCTTTCAAGACATGCAAGATATTTCCATTACTATTGAGACGATTTGGAAGATTTTGGTACAAACCACACCTTGTAACTCCCTCTGGTTTAGGAGCTTGCGTTTTGTGAAACATACACCTTAGCGTATTATATAATTAGATAGGATGTGTGAAATACTAGGACATTGATATTCCAGCCATAATGAATGAACTGATAAGTTGAGAAATTCAATTAAGTAAAATAATATATAATAATAATAATATTGTATGGCCTCGGATTCCGAGTGCAAGCTTTGTTATTTGACACCCAAAGGGTAGCTTGCATGTCGAATTTCGTTGTTCCTTGAAGCACTATGAAAGTCATGAGGTTAGATATCTAAGCTCCTTGAACACTATAGCGCTTTCTCGTAGAGAAATGAGGAACTTTGTGTTGGCGGAAACTCCCGAGATTAATTTTGCCATTATGAACACGGCCTACTGAATTCAAATGGGTTCTTTGACATGCGTGTCGTAATTTCTGCCGCATTTCAATAATCGCTTACCACGGCCAGGAGCGAACCTGCAAGCTTGGGGTTAGTAGACCGACACGTTAACCATTTACCCACCGTGGCAGGCAAGTAAAATAATGAAACAGTGCATCAAAAGTGGAAAAAGCAATGAATGTAAGAATCAAAGTTTGATGCTTTTCACACGGTCAACGCGATTGTACCCTAATGAGATGGGTTATTCCCTGATCCTGAAAGAAATTACAAGAGATTAATGTAACTCAGCAATTCTTCTAGGTTTGTGCCGTGTCTTGTGTGAGGTTCTGCCTAGGACACCAAGCTGGCTCATCGGCGGGCTCTTGGTGTCCCCGCCCGGACCCCCACAGGAGTAGCGAACTGCGCGATACCTTCCTTTATATAGAGTGCAACTGCACTCCTTGACTGCGAGAACCAAAAGCTCAAGCAGCCTCAACCTCCCTATGAAGGCTTCCAAAAAGGGAGGTATCGCGCAGTTCGATACTCCTGTGGGCGTCCGGGCGGGGACACCAAGAGCCCGCCGATGAGCCAGCTTGGTGTCCTAGGCGAAACCCCATAGGACTCCGCACAAACCTAGAAGAATTGCTGAGTTTTAATTCACCGGCCGTTAAAGCCAATATACCACCTTTTTGGAAACCTTCATAGGAAGGTTGAGGCTGCTTGAGCTTTCGGTTCTCGCAGTCAAAGAGTGCAGTTGCAATCTATATAAAGGGAGGTATCGCTCTGTTCGATACTCCTGTGGGGGTCCGGGCGGGGACCCAAGAGCCCGCCGATGAGCCAGCTTCGTGTCCTAGGCAGAACCTCACACAAGACACGGCACAAACCTAGAAGCATTGCTGGATTTTAATTCACAGGCCGTGAAAGCCAATATACCATCGATTAATGTAACCTTTTTCAGGATTAAGGAATAACCCATGTCATTAAGGAATAAGCGTGTTCACCGATTGAAAAGCATCACACATTGTTTACTAAGGTAACACCGATAAATGGAGTACTACATTAAAGCCAATAAGAAGAAGTGTGGTATGATTATACCTTCTTGGGTTTAACAAGGCGGCTATTATAATTGGAGATTAATATCAGTCAACACGGGTAATATTTAATACCGTCTTCATAGTGGTTAATGCCCTTGCATTTTATCTTCGAGTAACTCAGATATTTGAACTGTTTAATTTATTTCATTCCTAGCCTGCTCCGAATACTCTAACGCGTCGAATGTTCGAATGAAAGAATTATACTGCCCTATCTTCAACTGGCATACGTCCGTAGTGCCACCTTGTGCCCAAGGAGCAAACTACTCTCGGGGAACAAAGTAAATATACTCGAGTTTAGACGTCAATAACAACGTTACCCGTAATCTTATATAAAAACAAGCGATACCAAACTTTTCCTTATTAGCCTATTTCCAATTTTGAAATAATAGGCTTATGAGATCACCTTTTGACCATGTGTGTATGCGTGTGATGGTGTGTGTGTATGTGTGTGAGGTGTGGGTCCCCTCTGATAACATCTAAACGGCTGGAGCGATTTTAATGAAACTCGGTAAGTTCATAGCACTAATCCGGACGACCCCGACCGTGTCCTTCAAATTTTGTTACGTCTCACCAATCCAACATGGCGGCTGTGCGAAATATTTCACCAGCATTCAATATCTCCGAAACTATTCTCGATATCACCCTGGAAATTATTACGGTGATAAAGGGAACTACTAGAAGTTCACTTATGTGACTTTTGAAAAACTGGTAACTACAAAACCAACATGGCAGCCTCGCGAATTTGCGACTTTTAAATAGACGTTTCTCGCGATTTAACCAACCAAACGCAATAAAACATGGTACAGTATAGGTCTATACACATTGTAATGCACCGACATCTAACTTGGTTCAATTGTTTACATAACCACAAGATGGCGGATGTGCAAAATTTTTCACCGGCATTCTATATCTCTGAAACTATTAGCGGTATCACCCTGATATTTTGTACGGAGATAAAGGGAACTACTGGAAGTTCATCTATAAGACTTTCAAAAACCGGTTGTCAACAAAACGAACATGGCGGCCAAGCGAATTTGAAAATTTTAAATTGATCTTTCTCGCGATTTAATGTTCCTAAGGCAATGAAATCTGGTAAAGGAAATGTTTATACACATTGTAATGCACTGCTGTCTAATTTAGTTCAATTGTTTACATAACCTCAAGATGGCGGCTGTGCGAATTTTAAAATTAAGTTTTTATTTCTTGTGTCGTAATCATGCGATCGAAGTGAAAGTTTGAATAATGAACCTACGCAATAATTTTCCTTGAATGGTACATGACTCTATGGCCTATACATTTAACAATCCAACATGGCGACCCTTCGAAATATTTAGACGGCTCTGAGTATCTACGAATCTATTATAGCAATCATACTGATTTTTATGTTCATAGGGGCTATGAACTTATGTTCACCTACGGGACTTTAAATAAACTGGTGATCACAAATCCAACATGGCGGCGACGCGAAGTATAAATATTCACATAGACGTTTCTCGCAATTTAACCATCCAAGTGCAGTGAAACTTGGTACAGTAAAACCTTTTACGAATATTAATCCACTGGTATCTAATTTATTTCAATTGTTTCCATAAACACAAGATGGCAGCTGTGCGAAAATTTTAAAATCGCCTTGTTACTTCTTGTGTCCTAATCATGCGTTGAAGTTTGAATGCTACACGTACACAATAATCTTCATGTTACAGTGCATAACTCTAGGACCTACATAATAAAATCCAACATTGCGACCATCCGCAATATTTAGTCGGTTCTCAATATCTACGAATCTATTACAGCAATCAAACTGAAATTTTGTATGTATATAGAGGCAATTAACATTAGTAGGATATATGAAAATAGACTGTATAGTTCTTCACGGAACTACTTGTTTTTTTCTGCGTTTGGCTATGTAAAGCAGGGGTGCACAATCTTTTCATAAGTGGGGACCCAGTTTATTTTTACATTTACCATTCCAAATCGGCACTAGCCAAAACCTCGCTAAAGCTAATTTTACCATTATCTGAATAACCTATTTTACCAGCAGACAAAAAATGTATTTCAATACCACTTCAATCGGCTAACGCCTACAAATACCTGGGCATGACCCTGCAGACAACCGTAAGCTCCTTTAGGATTTACACTAAAACAAAAACATCAGCAGCCACGAAGGCAATATTTGACATGCCATCACTACCTAGACTATTCCTAAACACAGTCATGAAACTATTCGATGCAAAAATCGTACCCATTCTAAAGTATGGAACAGAAATAACCTGGGAAAAACTAGGAATGAAAGACCTATCAGCCATGGAAGCCGTCAAAGCTCGGTCAATGAAGTCCGCCCTAGCAATATCCAAATACACCCGCTCACGACTCGTGTACTGTATGTCCTAGCATGAGAAACCTTTCTGATGGAAGATCTCCTGACCAAATATAATGTACCTTTTAAGCCTCCTACACGCTATCAGACCAGACTAGACGAGACCAGCAGATGTGGACGGGCAAGTTGCTAGGTCGGGGGACGGCTTTGCATACACACCAATATACCAGACATCCAGACCTCAGTTGTATTGAGTCGTCCGCCCAGTAATAAGTAAGATGTTTATGTTATGTTTAATGTTATTTTGTTGAGTTTTTAATAATTTAATAATTGCCAACAAAGAGTTGAAACCTTCGTGTCTTGCAATTTTATTCGAGTAACTATCACTTCTAATGTCGTAGAAACATCTATGCTCCCGATACATTTCTAACATTTGCATGATAGTATCCGCCACATGATCGCTTACTTCATTATCATCGGCACTCGCGTTGTTTCTATGCTGGGAATATTGAGACATGGCGACAGAATCTTGTAATAAGATGTAGTGCCTCTCTGTTCAACAGTAGAATACGTACTGAAACTGCTGCAGATCGCGACGGAGTCCGGCAGTCGGCCAGACAGCGCTACACACAACGTAGACCAGACCAGACAGGCGAGGGGCAGTCTGGTGGTCTGAAGGTTTTCCAGCCAGACCGTCAGATAGTCTGCGCAGACCGAATTGGTCGGCAGACAGGCCTTCACACTATCGAACTGCCCGCCCATCAGCTACTTTTTCCGACCGTCTGCTGGTCTGGTCTGGTCTGATACTGTGTAGGGGGCTTTACTAATAACTGGGGAAAACAAGTGGAAATAAGAAAACGAAAGTCAAAAGAGATATGGCCTAACTTCTATGAAACGGAGGCCATGGTGAATAGATCATGGATGGAAACCATACAAGACCTGCGCCATTTCGTGAACTCTTTGGCAACGCACGGATACCACCACAGAGTGTGCAAAGTGAAGAATCATCACGAGCCGAACGAAACATGTGTATGCGATCTTCGTGAACTCCCATGTGATCGCTACCACATTACAAGATGCAAAACAACTATCAAAGTCAGTAATCGAGACCTGCTTAGAACCGTAAGACTGAAACAAAGTGAATGTAGTGTAAATGTATTTGTATGCTTAAAATGCACAACTTGTGCTCGTTTCTTTAATAAATACCATTTTTGTGTCCTATAAATGGTTTAAATCCATTTTTTTGGGCAAATTTCGCTATTAAGTTATCGAATTACTGATTTACAATCAACTTATTCCAAATTCGAAAAGAGCTAGGGGTGTATAAAATAAAACTATACTATCGCAAGGTTGTAAAAATTTTATTTTTATAAAAAGCAGAATTCTTGACATTTATTTATTTATTTATTCGTGTCAGAAGTACAAAGTATGTGTTGAACAGACGACTTCAAAGAGTTTCTGCCCAGAACTTCGATAGCACTTGAATTAGCTTCAGTCAAGTCATTCATTGTGCAGCTGTACGGGCACAATGGACAGGAGAAGAGGTGTTTTGTTGTCTGGGTTGCGCCACAATCTCACAGGACTGTCTTGGTCGGAAAATGCCACTTATATAAGTTGTCCCTGGATATTGCAACTTCCACCCTCAGTCTGTTCAGGGACTTCCAGATTAGCCAGTTCTCTATGTGACCAGGAGGTAGAGATTCCTTTGGTTCCATCCATACAGACAGACTGCTGGTCCTCTCCTTCCACACGGCAACTCGAGCTGTTGCTGCTGTTCCTTGTAATGGTTGAGTAGTTGTTAGGAAGCTCTTTCTCGATTTTAATCTCCTCTCAGAAGGTTGATATCCGAAGAGTGGGTGTGAGGTCATAGCAGATGATTTACATCTTTCGTTGTTTGCAGCCACTTCTCTTCTGATATCAGGTGGAGCAATTCCTGCAGAAAGTGCACTTTACTGATGAGAGTTGGCCTCAAGCAACCTGTAATAATCCTGCATCTCTCATTTAAGGCTACTTCCACCTGCTTTGCGTGGGCTGACTTGTACCACACAGGACTGGCATATTCTCCTGCTGAATAGCGTAAGGCCAATGCTGTTGTCCTTAACGTTTGGGGATGGGTGCCCCTGTTAGTCCCTGCCAGTCAACGGAGGAGGCTGTTCCTCGAAGAAATCTTCTGTTTTAGCTTAAAGCACTGCTCCTTGAATGTGAGTGTACGGTCCAAGGTGACATCTAGATATTTGGGATGGAAACAATGATCCAGTAACATACCACTCAAGGATACTTCAAGTTTCCGATTAGATTGTTTATGTTTCAGGTGGAAGGCAAATACTTGAGTCTTATTAGGATTGGGCATGAGTTGGTTCCTTTCATAGTAGGTACCCAGCTGTTTGAGAGCACGACTGAGTGTATGCTCTACAACTTCAAACTGTTCTGATTGGGCAGAAAGAGCAAGATGGTCAGCGTAAATGAAACTTTTACACCCTTGAGGCTGTGGTTGATCATTGGTGTAAACATTAAATAAAATAGGAGATTTGTGGTGTTTGAAGCCATATTTTCATTGTTGCCTTAGTAAACAAGAGGGCATAACCCATCTCTTTTGGGTGCATTCGTGTTGACCGACTGAAAAGCACTAAACTCTTGTTAAAATAGGAGACAATACACTTCCCTGGGGCAATCCATTCTTCTGAGTTCTCCATCAGCTGCGATGTCCTTGGAAGTCAACGAAGAACCGGTGATCCTAAAGGTGTAGCTATCATGTTACTGAATCCATAGTTGTTGGTTAGGTTATCGAGTTTATGTAACAGTATTCTGTGGTTTACGGTGTCACATGCAGCAGAGAGATCAACAAAAGCTACACCTGTGATCTTTTCCCTTTCAAAACCATCTTCTATGAACTGAGTAAGATGTAGGACTTGAGAAGTGCAATTTTTGCCTGGTCTGAACCCAACTTGTTGAGGGATTAGAAGAGGATCAACTACAGGAGTTAAACGATTCAGGATCATTCTCTCTAGGATCTTATAAAGATGACAAAGAAGAGAGATTGGTCTGAAACTTTTAGGATCATTTGGTACTTTACCAGACTTTAAAATAGCTATTACCCGAGCCTTGCGCCATAATTTTGGGATCTTGAAAAATGCAATTCAGTGATTATAAAGATTTACAAGCCAAATTTTCGTGAAATTGCCAAAATCGTTAATTTGTTCAACACAAATATCATCCAGTCCTGCTGCCTTGCCATTCCGACATGTACGGACGGCAGCTTCTAGTTCATGAAGATCAAATGGTATTGTGAGTTCACAGTTCTGATTGTGTACCTTATCCTGAAGTTTGAAATCTGATTTTCTAAATGACGATCTTGGTGTGCTATTATTTATGAGCTGTGATGCGATTTTATTGGCAGTGATGTTTGCATGTGTGGAACTCTTAGTTGGATTATTATTTAATTTCTTTAGCAGCCTCCAAGCCTTCTGACTATTAACAGAGAAGTCAGTTTCCTCCATAAGTTTCAGCCATCTTTCTCTCTTGTTCAATGCTATGGTGGATATTAGCTCTTTTCCTGCTGAAATGGTTTCGTCACTAAATGAATTATCTTCGAAGAGTGAAAGATAATTATTCATCAGATCAGCTGTTTTAGGTGTTAAGCCATGGAAGTATTGTGTCCTGCACCCTCGAGGCATCGACAACCGAGAAGCCTTCTTCACTGCATTCACAAATGTGTCGTATTCATCTGGTGTTGGCTGGATGCCAGCTACAAAACTATCCAAAATAGAACTAAATTTCTCCCAATTAGCTTTCCGGAAGTTGAATCTTCTACGGTAGGGTATAGTGATCGGTTGGGCTAATGCAGTAACTTGGCACATCACAGGCCGATGTTGAGAGTTAGGAACAGGAGAGCATACTGTCTTCATGCATTGTTGGCTTATGTGCTCACTGGCAAAGATCAGATCTGGATTGTATCCACGATGCCAACGCCCACTATTGAAGGCTGGAGGAAGTTTACTGTCATGTATGAGGGTTAATTGGAAGGTATCGGCCCATTTTAACACATCTTCTCCATTATCATCGTCTTGAGCATAACCCCATACTGTTAAAGTCACCAACTACAAAATTGAAACTATCAGGGGTAGCAAAGGAAAAAGCTGTACCTGGTGGTTTGTATACAGAAGATGCGGTGCAATTACTCAGCTCAGCAGTCAATATTTCCATATCCTCGTGTTCAGAGATGGAAGTGGACACGATTTGAAGATCAGGTCGAACGAATCAAGCACTTCCGTACTGTCTGTGAGGTTTCTCGGCAATAAGACTCAAGCCAGCAATTTTGGGACGTCGTAGCTGATTGTCTCTGTGGGTCTCTTGTATGCAAAGTATGTCACAGTAATTCTTAACAAGAAAGTACATATAAAAAATAAAAATCGATATATCGTCAAACTGAGCATCAAATCAAGTAGCAGGCTAACGCTCCTCGTGTGATGCTTGGCATTGTTTAATTTTTAAATTATTTTTAACGAAACATGTTTATAATTTTCTTATTTTAACTGGGGCCTACACTAATGGGGAAAATCTCATCATCCACAATATATATTCACGTTTTCAATAGTATAAAATGTTTATCCGCGGGCCGTGGGTTGTGCACCCCTGAATTGTAGAGTTAACATTTGTATTGTAACGATTTTATAGCTGAGTGAACAAAACAGTGCCGTTTTCTTCACAAAGTACACGGATATGAGGGTGATTTACAATCTGTACAGAAACCAGACAGCAGTCATTAGAACTGAAGGACATGAGAGAGAAGCTGGTATTCAGAATGGTGTAAGGCAAGGCTGCAACTTATCACCCATACTTTTCAATCTTTGCATTGAACAATCAATGAAGGAAATTGGAGAAAGTATTAAAGTGGGAGTGAAGATTCAAGGAGAAATAATTTCAACTCTGAGATTTGCCGATGACATAGTCATCTTGGCCGACATGCCTGCGGATTTGAATGAGTTTTTGAATGGTATGGACTCCGTCTTGAAGAAAAAAAAGTCCTCTCGGCACGCCGGAAGGCGGAGGTAGATTTCACCGGACAAACTTGGGGATAGGCGAAAATAGGCTGAATATGCAGATTTTCGTAGAAGGATCAGACCTCATTTAATGCGAGAAGGTATTTTATAATTGGAGCTTAATTAACTTTGTTTTTCGTCATTTTATGCTTATTTTAAACATTTTATTGTCTTATGGGAACGGTAACCTTCTTGTCATTTGGGGTCCATTTTTATACTTGTGGTCACACTGTCCTTATGCTAGGTTTCGACACTGATGTGCAACTATGTAACGGTCTGTTACTTCTTCACGCAAAATTATATCTACCGCAGAGATTTTGGTTGGTTCCTCAGTTTAGGGGCTGCGACAACGCGGTCATGTAACCCCGTGTACTTTGGGATGGCTGTATTAGTCTGTAATTCTGGTAAGGACTGCAGACGGTCAATTTCAAGCAGTAGTTACTAATGTTGCTACCAGGTACTACCGTCAACGACACCTAGCTGTGAACTTGGCTACTAGATGCCACCGCAACCAGCAACTCGCAACGAACGTTGGAACTTCCCCTCCAAAGGAAAGCATACTGAGGGATTTTTGGCGCTCTTAGAAAATCCGACGACTTCGGCCGGCTTTGAACTCGCGACCTTGGGCATAAACATTCAGCATGCTACCAGTTACGTCACCGAAGCCGCTTCACACTTAGATGGAAATCTGAATCTGATCTCGTGCAAGTGCGTTATCTTGGCAACGTCTGATGGCTCATCCCTCATCAATTTAGTAGTGTTGCCATGGCAACCACTGATAGGTCTTGGCATTTTCTTATAATTCCGAAATTATTTTTCTCATCCCTTGGCATAATGGTGGGTTATATCAAAAATTCTTTCAGACAAAAGTTTTAGGTAATTATTATGGGAATATTGTCCATTTTGTACGGTTTTGATATTGTGCCTATTAAGAGAGATATGATTAATGTTTCCCGAAAAACCCACTTTTTCCCACCCCTTTGGTCAATGGTTGGTGCTATAAAAAAAACTCTTCAAACATACATTTTTGGGCTTTATCCGACACATAGTATGAATGTTGAACGGATTCGATATTTCACATATTAAGAGAGTTATAGCAATATTTCACTTTTTCGAAAAAAAAGCCCCCCATTTTCACTTCCCAACGACCGATTTAGCCCAGTAACGAACTCGACCGAGATTTTATAGGTATACGTATTCGGTAAAAAATTCAAAGTGATTGGTACAAAATTACGGCAGTTATCGTGTCCACAATAAACTGATATACATATACATACATAAATTATATATAACTTTTGAACTGACGGTGGTTTTGGGGCCTGGGGATGTGAAACGCGAAGATATGTCGAAATTTTCCGGAAGTCGAAACATGGTACCCATTGCAATAGTTAGCTTTCTAACGAAATCTACCTCTGGTTGGTTCCTCAGTTTAGGGGCTGCGACAACGCGGTCATCTAACCCCGTGTACTTTGGGTGAGTGTAGAATCTGTCTGATACACGGTGTGAATTGTAATGGCTGTATTAGTCTTAATTCATGTAAGTACTGCAGACGGTCAATTTCAAGCAGTAGTTCCTAATGTTGCTACCAGGTACAACCGTCAACGACACCTAGCTGTGAACTTGGCTACTAGATGCCACCCCAACCATCAACTCGCAACGAACGTTGGAACTTCCCCTCCAAAGGAAAGCATACTGAGGGATTCTAGTGCTCTTAGAAAATCCGACGACTTCGGCCGGCTTTGAAACCGCGACATTGGGCATAGACATTCAGCATGCTACCAGTTACGTCACCGAAGCCGCTTCCCACTTTATCAGGCGGCTTTGGTGGCGTAGTCGGTAACATGCTGAGCTTCTATGCCCAAGATACCGGGTTCAAACCCGGCCGAAGCCGTCGGATTTTTTAAGAGCGTTAAATATCCCTCAGTATGCCTTCCTTCGGAGGGGAAGTAAAGCCGGCGGTCCCATGTCATAGATTTATGGCATGTTAAAGATCCTTCCACTAATTGCACCTGTGTGAAGCTAAATTGGATAGGTTAAGAATGTATACAACGCTCTTAGGTTTCTATGTTCGTTGCCAAGAGCCGACTGCGGCGGCGTCTAGTAGCTCAGTTCTGAACTTGGCCTCGTAGTCGTTGACAGTGGCGCTTGGCGGCAAAAGTAGGAACTATCTGAAAAATTGTTAGTTGCAGTACTTAAATTAACAAACAGATAACACACACTAATACAGTCATCACAATTAACACCGGTTATCAGACAGATTCTACACACACCCAAAGTACACGGGGCTACATGACCGCGTTGTCGCAGCCCCTAAACTTAAGAACCAACCAACCAACCACTTAATCAGATGGAAATACTGAATCTGATCTCGTGCAAGTGCGTTGTCATGGCAACGTCTGATGGTCCATGCCTCATCAATTTAGTAGTGTTGCCATGGCAACCACTGATAGCTCTTGGCATTTTCTTATAATTCCGAAATCATTTTTCTCGTCCCTTGGCGTAATGGTGGGTCATATCAAAAATTCTTTCAGACAAAAGTTTTAGGTAATTATTAGGGGAATATTGTCCATTTTGTACGGTTTTGATATTGTGCCTATTAAGAGAGATATGATTAATGTTTCCCGAAAAACCCACTTTTTTCCACCCCTTTGGTCAATGGTTGGTGCTATCAAAAATCTTATTTGACATAAATTTTTGGCACTTATACGACACATATTATGAACTTTGAATGGATTCGATATTGCACGTATTAAGAGAGTTATAGCGAAATTTCACTTTTTCGAAAAAAGCCCCCCATTTTCACCCCCTTCGACCGATTTAGCCCAGTAACGAACTCGACTGAGATTTTATAGGTATACATCTTCGGTAAAAAATTCGAAGTAATTGGTGCACAATTACGGCAGTTATCGTGTCCACAAGAAACTGATATACATATATATATACATATATATATATATATACATAAATTATATATAAACTTTTGAACTGACGGTGGTTTTGGGGTCTGGGGGATGTGAAACGCGAAGATATGTCGAAATTTTCCGGAAGTCGAAACATGGGACCCATTGCAATAGTTAGCTTTCTAATGAAATCTACCTAAAATCATGATGAAAATTAATAATTAATGTAAAACAAAAATATTGGAATGCAGCCGAAAGAAATCAGAAACCTTTATAGACATCAAATTGGAAGGTGAAAAGCTGAAGGAAGTAGGAGACTTATGTTACTTAGGAAGCAAAATAACCAGTGATGGGCGAAGCAAATAGGATATAAAATAGGTTGGCTCAGGCAAGGATAGCATTTCTACAGAAAAGGAATCTGTTGACATCGAATATAGATTTAGGTATTAGGAAGTCATTTGTGAAAGTATTTGTCTGGAGCGTGGCGCTCTATAAGAGGGAAACTTGGACTATTGGCTTTTTAATATCTCATTAACCAATAAAGCTAGGGACTTGTATGAGGGGTCGTTGGACTTGGTATGACGCCCCGTTTTTCAATGTATTTTTGATTTCTGTCTATCTCGAGGAAAGTTTCTGTATAAAATGATTTATCTATGATCAAAGGCAGTAACGATTACAGTGAAAAAGCCGAAAACAAACTTGGCGTCCGTGCGCTTCTTAAGCTTCCGCTGGACAAACCGTAAAAATTATCAATATACTATGATCGTAAGAATTGCTCAGCATGAAAAGTTCTACAGAAAATCCGCGAGAGCATATCTCTATCTTCAATACATCGCCCACTATAAGTGTTTTTAGACTGGATGGAAGGGGCACGTCCACGCGTGCTCTGGTGAGCGTGACGGCATGCCGCACGCTTGACCTTGCTTTGCCCTCTTGGTTTGCACTTGCCGTTCCCGAGTAATTTGAAACAAGATAAGCAAGATAAGTATTATGCAGATACTTTTCTAATATGTCAAGAGTATTTGGCTTCGAGCGAAGCGAGAATACTCCAGCCTTTCTAGCATTTTTCAGCATTTGTAGCATTTAAAATGTCACACAGTCTAGTCTTTCAGACTGACTGTCACTTTCTTGTTATTCACTAGCTGAAGTACCCGTTCTTCGAACGGCTTTTAGTACTTGCTGGCCTAAATCAATAATATAATCACACATTCGTAATGTAGTTATGTTATTTCCATGTGGCCAACTACATGTGTAGAATACATGCCTTTTCACTCACCCAATCCCGACAGCTGTGGCTACGCTGGCTAAAGCGCAGCGTTAGGTCATGGGGCCAAACTCTCTGCTGACTCGGTAGACGCGTGGGTTCGAGCCCCACCGTCGGCCGTCCTTGAAATGGTTTTCAATGGTTTCCCCATTTTCAACACCAGGCAAATGCTGGGACGGTACCTTCTGACAGGCCACGGCCGCTTCCTTCCACATCCTTGCCCAGTTTCATTCATATTCATCCCTTCCATCTCTCATCCCGACGCGCTGGTCGCCCACAGGCGTCGAATAAAAAGACCTGCACTCGGCCTCTCAGGAGGCCACACGACCAAAAAAACTTACCCAATTATTAATCAGAGTTAGGAAAGTGAAAATCCCCAGCCTGCTTTCAGTCGACGGAGCGGGTCAGGGAATGGAATGAATGAAATCCCCATCTAGCAGCGAGGATATGAACTGTGCCGGCTGCCGAAGCCTGTCGCACTCCCCTGGGGAAATGATTGAATGAATGACAGATGAAATGAAATGATAGTGGAGATTGTTGCTGGAATTAAATTGTGACAGGGAAAACCAGAGTACCCGGAGGAAAACCTGTCTGCCTCCGCTTTGTAGATAGGAAAGTGCGTTTATATATTGGAAATAAATATCAGCTTCTATGTAGCTTCTTAAATATTGAACACCTATCGTTTAACGTCTTCATACTATATTTAAACATATAAACAGTATGCTAAAAATACATCAAACTTGGTAGCAATTGTCATATCCGCAGTAAGTAATATTGCGGAAACTACGTATCATGTCATGATAAAGAGTAACATTAACAAATCAAACTTTAATCATTCCAAGAAATAATAACAAAATCAGTTTTAATCACAGCAAATTTTATATGTTTATGCCGTGTTTTTGAGCGAGATTCCGCCTAGTAAATCCGAGAAGGTTCATCAGTGAGCTCTTGTGGTCCATTTGCGGACTACCAAGGAGTAGCAAACTGCGCGATACCTCAATTCTTATCTAGAATACCTCCGGTACTTTACTGCAAGAGCTAAACGCTAAAACAGTCTTTCACCTCCCTATAAAGGCTTCCAAAATGATTGTAAATTGAATTCCAGGGCCAAACAATTAAAACTCATCTAATTTTCTAGGTTTACGCCGTGTTTTGTGCGGGATTTCACTGGCCGTGAAAGGAAAAATACCAACCTTATTGAAATAAGTTTGGCCAGTTCTTCAGTAAGATTAATTGTGAAATCTAAATAAACAAATGAGACAGTCGGTAAACTTCGAAACATTCGACTGTGAATTTGGGTTTCTGATCATGGTAAAAAACGACAACAAGCAGATAAATATTGGCCAAAAGACATATTCAGTTAACAAAAAACAAATCTATAAAAAGTAGGAAAGCGTGCCGTGCAAAGTAGAAAGCACTAAAACGTTGTGAAACAGCGTAAAGATCCAAATACTCACATACAATAACCGGCACAAAGAGAATAACATAAGACTCAAATCACGCCTCGTTTCAGACCCCGCAAAATATCGAAATCAAAAGTAGCCGTATGTTAACATGGTAAATCAGCTACATCCATGCAAAATTTCATTTAAATCGGACCAGTGGTCCTTGCGTGATTGAGTAACACATACCAGGTTAACATACGGCTACTTTTGATTTCGATATTTTGCACTATTTAAAAATGATGACCATTTTAGTGACGTTACTACCCCCTTTTGTTTCAAAATTTCATAATTCCATTTCAAATAAAAAGAGTACGTTAAGAAATAGCAAACTTTTGGTGGCATATGCGAGCTTTAAATTTTAATTTTCTATCCGAATGGTCCTTATTACTTTTTGTGAATCTCCAACGGTTAGCGAGTAAAACATAAATTTGTGCTATAAAACACGGTAAACGCCGAGCGATGTTAGTCTATGTTAGTCCCTACGTGAACTGTTTTATATATAGAGGTGGTTTGTGGGATCTGAAACGAGGCGTGATTTTGAGTCTTATGTTATTCTCTTTGTGCCAGTTATTGTAAGTGAGTATTTGGATCTTTACGCTTGTCCACAACGTTATAGTGCTTTCTACTTTGCACGGCACGCTTTCCTACTTTTTATAGATTTGTTTTATGTTAACTGAATATTTCTTTTGGCCATAATTTATCTGCTTTTTGTCGTTTTTTACCATGATCAGAATCCCAAATTCACAGACGAATGTTTCGAAGTTTACCGACTGTCTCATTTGTTTATTTAGATTTCACAATTAATCTTACTGAAGAACTGGGCAAACTTATTTCAATGAGGTTGGTATTTTTCCTTTCACGGCCAATGAAATCCCGCACAAAACACGGCGTAAACCTAGAAAACTAGATGAGTTTTAATTGTTTGGCCCTGAAATTCAATTTACAATCATTTTGGAAGCCTTTATAGGGAGGCGAAAGACTGTTTTAGCATTTAACTCTTGCAGTAAAGTACCGGAGGTATTCTAGATGAGAATTGAGGTATCACGCAGTTTGCTACTCCTTGGTAGTCCGCAAATGGACCACAAGAGCTCACTGATGAACCTTCTCGGATTTAATAGGCGGAATCTCGCGCAAAAACACGGCATAAACTTAGAAAATGTGCTGTGATTAAAACTGATTTTGTTATTATTACTTGGGATGATTAAAGTTTGTTTTGTTAATGTTACTCTTTATGATGACATGATACGTAGTTTCCGCAATATTACTTCTGCAGATATGACAATTGCTACCAAGTTTGATGTATTTTTAGCATACTGTTTATATGTTTAAATATAGCATGAGGACGTTAAACGATAGGTGTTCAATATTTAAGAAGCTACATAGAAGCTGATATTTATTTCCAATATATAAACGCACTTTCCTATCTACAAAGCGGAGGCAGACAGGTTCTTCTCCGGGTACTCCGGTTTTCCCTGTCACAATTTAATTCCAGCAACAATCTCCACTATCATTCCATTTCATCTGTCATTCATTCAATCATTTCCCCAGGGGAGTGCGACAGGCTTCGGCAGCCGGCACAGTTCATATCCTCGCTGCTAGATGGGGATTTCATTCACTCCATTCCCTGACCCGGTCCGTCGACTGAAAGCAGGCTGGGGATTTTCACTTTCCTAACTCTGATTAATAATTGGGTGAGTTTTTTTGGTCGTGTGGCCTCCTGACAGGCCGAGTGCAGGTCTTTTTATTCGACGCCCATGGGCGACCTGCGCGTCGGGATGAGAGATGGAAGGGATGAATATGAATGAAACTGGGCAAGGATGTGGAAGGAAGCGGCTGTGGCCTGTCAGAAGGTACCGTCCCAAAATTTGCCTGGTGTTGAAAATGGGGAAACCACGGAAAACCATTTCAAGGACGGCCGACGGTGGGGCTCGAACCCACGCGTCTACCGAGTCAGCAGAGAGTTTGGCCCCATGACCTAACGCTGCGCTTTAGCCAGCGTAGCCACAGCTGTCGGGATTGGGTGAGTGAAAAGTCATGTATTCTACACATGTAGTTGGCAACATGGAAATAACATAACTACATTACGAATGTGTGATTTTATTATTGATTTAGGCCAGCAAGTACTAAAAGCCGTTCGAAGAACGGGTACTTCAGCTAGTGAATAACAAGAAAGTGACAGTCAGTCTGAAAGACTAGACTGTGTGTCATTTTAAATGCTACAAATGCTGAAAAATGCTAGGAAGGCTGGAGGCTTCTCGCTTCGCTCGAAGCCAAATACTCTTGACATATTAGAAAAGTATCTGCATAATACTTATCTTGTTTCAAATTACTCGCGAACGGCAAGTGCAAACCAAGAGTGCAAAAAAGGTCAAGCGCGCGGGATGCCGTCACGCTCACCAGAGCGCGCGTGGACGTGCCCTTTCCATCCAGTCTAAAAGCACTTATAGTGGGCGATGTATTGAAGATAGAGATATGCTCTCCCGGACTTTTTTGTAGAACTATTCATGCTGACCAATTCTTACGCTCATAGTATATTGATAATTTTTACGGTTTGTCCAGCGGAAGCTTAAGAAGCGCACGGACGCCAAGTTTGTTTTCGACTTTTTCACTGTAATCGTAATCAGAGGTAAATTATTTTATACAGAAACTTTCCTCGAGATATCCTTTATAGAATGGTGACAACCGCATCAAAATCCATCCTGTGGTTCTCGAGATTACCCGTGACATCCAAGAATCGGGGATTTTTGTCTTACCGTATACTAACGAAGTAGAGATTGTCGGGGAACACATGCACCAAGCGGTACTATGACGTCACACACCTCGGTGCATCTGGGTACATTTCGTCCGGTCACCGTAACGTAACGCCAGACCCCAGCGTAACGACAAAGTCGACAAGATCATTTAAAATGAGTAGTGTGTTTTGGATGGTTCAGATGCCACCTCCACCTCCCCACCTCACAAGATGGCGGCGACGCGATATCTCTCGAACACATGGTCGGATTTTGACGAATGAGGTGTCATTGAACTCGGGCTAACACCCCCTTTCCAATGGACAACATATTTCAACCCCAAAATAAAACCTACCCCTACTAGGGGGTGACATTTTAATTTTTTAGAGAATCTCTCTTTCCAATTGCAACATGTGAGAGTTTGAATGTTAATATGGAATGAAACGTTGTTCTACATAAAGTGCATATGTTTGGTGGATAGCCACTATGAATTAACATGCTTGTTTTTTGTTTTTACGCATGCCCACTCATGGCTTTTGAAAAGGGTGGGGGAGTGGTTCCCTGTGGACGAGTCCTTGTTGACAGGTCATTGTTGACAAGTCATTGTGGACGGGTCCCTGTGGACTGGTCATTGTTGACGAGTCCTTGTGGACGAGTCCTTGTGGATGAGTCCCTTTGGACTGATCCCTTTGGACGGGTCCCTAATGATATGATGAAATTAAACGTTGTACCACATGAAACGCAGCCACTGCTTTACCTACGCCTTTTGCTTGTTTGGCTTTCTTACAGTCTAGTATGTGATAGGAAGCATTAACTGTACGTCAAACCCAGTCCGCGTTTGTATTTGTAATCTAAGTAATAATTTGAAAAGAGACAAGTGTAATCAGTTTTAAACATTACCTCTGCTTTTATTTGTTTGTTTATGACATGCATATTAACCTAAAATCAAACCCTAGTCTACCTTAGTGAAAGGTTAACAGTTTAACCACTGCGTTACCATACCCTTTTTTCTTAGTTTGATTCGTTCTAGGCCTTAGAGCTAGAAATCGAAATAAGATCTCAAGTGAAAGAGGCACATCTGCTCACCACTATAACACGTATTGTTTAGCTGGTAACATTAGACAACCGAAAATGATTGTATTTCTGTTAGCCAAGCATTTCTGTCATTTGCCTACTGTCTGAGCTCTGCCAGCAAGACAGTTTAGTTTAGAACAAGTGTGTGTGAGTGTGTGTATAGATTATTAGCCTCAGGTATTTAAAGCTTGTTGTGTGTAGCGACCATCTTGTCCTAGTAACCACTGAGCAAGTTTTAACAGTCAAGCCATAAAAACTGCATAGGATAGTTGTGTGAGGTTCATGGACTAGGGTGTGTGCATTAGCACCATGCACTAGCTTTACCTTACCCTCTATAGGTCGAGCGTTATCCCTTTCCTTTTTGACATTACCAACGACCACATCCACCCACAAGTTTTACACTTAAACCCTTGGCTTGTTTTCGTTTAGGTTTGGTTCGGTTTGGTTGGGTTTGATTCAGCTTGGTTCAGTTTAGTTCAATGTAGTCACCATTTTGTTTCATTAGCTATCCTCTTTAACCAATCAATTAAAGATAGTCTACTCTTAATTCTTGAGTCAATAAATCCGATTTTGTATACACCGTTAGTCATTTATTAACCCATGCCTGCAACCTATACTCTCTCTGTACTACAGTCTGATCTGAAAACAAGTTCCAATAGTGAAAGACTTGTCAGTCACCATACATGTAGCCTACACTAGTTCTTTCTCTACCTAGCTATGTTTCATCACTCACGGTAAACAACTCACATGTCAGTATCCAATTATTAATTTATAAAATCTCAGGTCAATGACCTTAATAATTTGGATATTTTGGGTAAATTCATTGGTCATGGGAAGGAGTTGACCATTCTAAGTCCTATGACACCTCACATGTCGATATCCAAGTATTAGTTTATATCATCTCAGGTCCTTGTCCTTGTTGTTTTGAATATTTGGGGTAAATTCGTTGGTCATGGGAAAGGGTTGGCCATCCTTAGTATTATAACACCTCACTTGACTCTCTCCCATTATTAGTTATCGAGATATTAACAACAGTGCAGTTAGGCCCTTTTGACAAACATTAAATATATATTTAAAAACAGAGCGTCACCCCGAGTGCTAGGACCCCACATACAAGTCCCTAGACTTATTGGTTCGCGAGATATTAACAAAAGTGTAGTTAGGTCCTTTGTTAAAATGTCAAAAATACATTCAAAAAGAGAGTGTCTGCCCAAGTCCAACAACACCTCACTGGTCAAAATCCCATCAAGGGTTCAGGAAATATCAACAAAAGTGTAGTTAGGCCCCTTGTCAAAATTTCAAAAAATACATTTAAAAAGGGAATGTCATCCCATGTGCTACGACCCCTCATACAAGTCCCTAGCCTTATTGGTTCACGAGATATTAACAAAAGTGTCCTTAGGCCCTTTTGACAAAAATCAAAAATACATTGAAAAACGGGGCGTCATACCAAGTCCAACGACCCCTCATACAAGTCCCTAGCTTTATTGGTTCATGAGATATTAAAAAGCCAATGACCTATTAGTTTTGGATCTTTTGGTTATTTTTTTTTTAATAACTCATCTGTAAATCATTATTTAAAAGTCCGCCCTCTTACGAAAACCCCAAGTGCGCATGCGTAAAAACAGAAAACAAACATGTTAATTCATTGTAGCAATCGGCTCTTCACATGCGTTTCATGTGGTACAACGTTTAATTTCATCATATCATTAGGGACCCGTCCAAAGGGATCAGTCCAAATGGACTCATCCACAAGGACTCGTCCACAAGGACTCGTCAACAATGACCAGTCCACAGGGAACCGTCAACAATGACTTGTCAACAATGACCTGTTAACAAGGACTCGTCTACAGGGAACCACTCCCCCACCCTCTTCAAAAGCCATGAGTGGGCATGCGTAAAAACAAAAAACAAGCATGTTAATTCATAGTGGCTATCCACCGAACACATGCACTTTATGTAGAACAACGTTTCATTCCATATTAACATTCAAACTCTCACATGTTGCAATTGGAAAGAGAGATTCTCTAAAAAATTAAAATGTCACCCCCTAGTAGGGGTAGGTTTTATTTTGGGGTTGAAATATGTTGTCCATTGGAAAGGGGGTGTTAGCCCGAGTTCAATGACACCTCATTCGTCAAAATTCGACCATGCGTTCGAGAGATATCGCGTCGCCGCCATCTTGTGAGGTGGGGAGGTGGAGGTGGCATCTGAACCATCCAAAACACACTACTAAAATGATAAAAAGTCACAGGAAAAAAGTGTAACCATATCACTTTTCACAGAATTTCAATCACATATATCTAAGTAGAGAGACGTCATCTCTCTTTTTCTGTTTTCTTTTAGATCAAAAACCAACTTGCATTGCCTACCAGATAGAGAATTTCATTTCACAGCGAGACTATCCGTAAAATCGATTGTTATATAGATTTTAAGATTTGTTATATCGATTTTATGAATAGTCTCACTGCGCGACGATAGCACTTGTAGGGTTATTGTAGTGAAGAAACACATCACCAGGATACGGATTTTTGCATCTTCCAAATGTAGTCGTAGTGTGCCGCTGACTAGCCTACATTCCTGAGAAGATCTGACTTGCGATCACGTGTAAATAGAACGTAGTTTTTCGTTTAGCCTTGCGTTGCTATGAGCCTCGTAACAAGCCATATTTCATACTGCTACGGCCACCCAGGCCCGAGAAAAAGTTGGTTTACAAAATTAACAACAACCATTTCCGAACCGTCAGATCAGATTAAAACTCCGTATACACGTTAACAGTAAGTTCCTACAAGACGTAATCAAGATTCATTGCTGTTGTTGTTTGAGTCCTCAGTATTTTGACTGGTTTGATGCAGTCTCCATGCCTCCCTGACCTGAGCTAATCATTTCATCTCTACATAGCTACCACACCCTACATCCGAGGCAATCTGTTTAACATATTCTAACCTTGGTCTACTCCTACAGTTCTTGTCCTCGACCCTTCCTTCCTTAACTAAGCTTGCTATTCCTAGGTGTCTTAGTAAGTGTCCTACCAACCTATCCCTTTTCTTCATTAGCAGTCGCCAGAAATTTCTCTCCTCTCCCACTCGTCTTAATACCTCTTCGTTTGTCACCCTATCTACCCACATGATCTTCATCATTCTCCTGTAACACATTTCAAACGCCTCAATTTTCTTCTTTTCTGCTGCACCAATAGTCCAAGTTTCACTTCGATAGAGCGCCACGCTCCAGACAAAGGCTTTCAAAAATGACTTCGTAATACCTAAATCGATGTCAACAGATTCCTTTTGTGTAGAAATGCTTTTCTTGCCTGAGCCATCCTACTTTTTATATCCTCCATGCTTCGTTCATCACTGGTTATTTTGCTTCCTAAGTAACATAAGTCTCCTACTTCCTTCAGCTTTTCACCTTCCAATTTGATGTCTATAAAGGTTTATGATTTCTTTCGGCTGCATTCCAATATTTTTGTTTTACATTAATTATTAATTTTCATCATGATTTTTTTCTTCAAGACGGAGTCCATACCATTCAAAAACTCATTCAAATCCTCAGGCGTGTCGGCCAAGATGACTATGTCATCGGCAAATCTCAGAGTTGAAATTATTTCTCCTTGAATCTTCACTCCCACTTTAATACTTTCTCCAATTTCCTTCATTGCTTGTTCAATGCAAAGATTGAAAAGTATGGGTGATAAGTTGCAGCCTTGTCTTACACCATTCTGAATACCAGCTTCTCTCTCATGTCCTTCAGCTCCAATGACTGCTGTCTGGTTTCTGTACAGATTGTAGATCACCCTCATATCCGTGTACTTTGTAAAGAAAACGGCACTGTTTTTGTTCACTCAGCTATAAAATCGTTACAATACAAATGTTAACTCTACAATTCAGGGGCACACAACCCACGGCCCGCGGATAAATATTTTATTCTATTGAAAACGTGAATATATTTATTGTGGGTGATAAGATTATTCCCATTATTGTGGGCCCTAGTTGAAATATGAAAATTATAATCATTTTCGTTAAAAATAAATTCAAAATTAAACAATGCCAAGCATCACTCGAGGAGCGTTAGCCTGCTACTTGATTTGATGCTCAGTTTGACGATATATTGATTTTCATTTTTTATATGTACTTTCTTGTTAAGAATTACTGTGACATAGCATACTTTGCATACAAGAGACCCACAGAGACAATCAGCTACGGCGTTCCAAAATTGCTGGCTTGAGACTTATTGCAAGGAGACCTCACAGACAGTACGGACCTGATCTTCAAATCGTGTCCACTTCCATCTCTGATCACGAGGATATGGAAATATTAACTGCTGAGATGAGTAATTGCACCGTATCTTCTGTATACAAACCACCAGGTGCTGCTTTTTCCTTTGCTACCCCTGATAGTTTCAATTTTGTAATTGGTGACTTTAACAGTATGGGGTTATGCTCAAGACGATGATAATGGAGAAGATGTGTTAAAATGGGCCGATACCTTCCAATTAACCCTCATACATGACAGTAAACTTCCTCCAGCCTTCAATAGTGGGCGTTGGCATCGTGGATACAATCCAGATCTGATCTTTGCCAGTGAGCACATAAGCCAACAATGCATGAAGACAGTATGCTCTCCAGTTCCTAACTCTCAACATCGGCCTGTGATGTGCCAAGTTACTGCATTAGCCCAACCGATCACTATACCCTACCGTAAAAGATTCAACTTCCGGAAAGCTAATTGGGAGAAATTTAGTTCTATTTTGGATAGTTTTGTAGCTGGCATCCAGCCAACACCAGATGAATACGACACATTTGTGAATGCAGTGAAGAAGGCTTCTCGGTTGTCGATGCCTCGAGGGTGCAGGACACAATACTTCAACGGCTTTACACCTAAAACAGCTGATCTGAGGAGTAATTATCTTTCACTCTTCGAAGATAATCCATTTAGTGACGAAACCATTTCAGCAGGAAAAGAGCTAATATCCACCATAGCATTGAACAAGAGAGAAAGATGGCTGAAAATTATAGAGGGACTGACTTCTCTGTTAATAGTCAGAAGGCTTGGAGGCTGCTAAGGAAATTAAATAATAATCCAACTAAGAGTTCCACACATGCAAACATCACTGCCAATAAAATCGCATCACAGCTCATGAATAATAGCACACCAAGATCGTCATTTAGAAAATCAGATTTCAAACTTCAGGATAAGGTACACAATCAGAACTGTGAACTCACAATACCATTTGATCTTCATGAACTAGAAGCTGCCGTCCGTACATGTCGGAATGGCAAGGCAGCAGGACTGGATGATATTTGTGTTGAACAAATTAACCATTTTGGCAATGTCACGAAAATTTGGTTTCTAAATCTTTATAATCACTGCATTGCATTTTTCAAGATCCCAACATTATGGCGCAAGGATCGTGTAATAGCTATTTTAAAGCCTGGTAAAGTACCAAATGATCCTAAAACTTTCAGACCAATCTCTCTTCTTTGTCATCTTTATAAGATCCTAGAGAGAATGATCCTGAATCGTTTAACTCCTGTAGTTGATCCTCTTCTAATCCCTCAACAAGCTGGGTTCAGACCAGGCAAAAATTGCACTTCTCAAGTCCTACACCTTACTCAGTTCATAGAAGATGGTTTTAAAAGGGAAAAGATCACAGGTGTAGCTTTTGTTGATCTCTCTGCTGCATATGACACCGTAAACCACAGAATACTGTTACATAAACTCTATAACCTAACCAACAACTATGGATTCACTAACATGATAGCTACACCTTTAGGATCACCGGTTCTTCGTTGACTTCCAAGGACATCGCAGCTGATGGAGAACTCAGAAGAATGGATTGCCCCAGGGAAGTGTATTGTCTCCTATTTTATTTAATGTGTACACCAATGATCAACCACAGCCTCAAGGGTGTAAAAGATTCATTTACGGTGACCATCTTGCTCTTTCTGCCCAATCAGAAGAGTTTGAAGTTGTAGAGCATACACTCACTCGTGCTCTCAAACAGCTGGGTACCTTCTATGAAAGGAATCAACTCATGCCCAATCCTAATAAGACTCAAGTGTGTGCCTTCCACCTGAAACATAAACAATCTAGTCGGTAACTTGAAGTATCCTGGAATGCTATGTTATTGAATCATTGTTTCCGTCCCAAATATCTGTCTCCTTGGACCGTACACTAACATTCGAGAAGCAGTACTTTAAGCTAAAACAGAAGATCTCTTCGAGGAACAGCCTCCTGCGTAGACTGACAGGGACTAACTGGGGCACCCATCCCCAAACGTTAAGGACAACAGCATTGGCCTTACGCTATTCAGCAGGAGAATATGCCAGTCCTGTGTGGTAAAAGTCAGCCCATGCAAAGCAGGTGGAAGTAGCCTTAAATGAGAGATGCAGGATTATTACAGGTTGCTTGAGGCCAACTCTCATCAGTAAAGTGCACTTTCTGCAGGAATTGCTCCACCTGATATCAGAAGAGAAGTGGCTGCAAACAACGAAAGAACTAAATCATCTGCTATGACCTCACACCCACTCTTCGGATATCAACCTTCTGAGAGGAGATTATAATCGAGAAAGAGCTTCCTAACACCTACTCAACCATTACAAGGAACAGCAGCAACAGCTCGAGTTGCCGTGTGAAGGAGAGGACCAGCAGTCTGTCTGTATGGATGGAACCAAAGGAATCTCTACCTCCTGGTCACACAGAGAACTGGCTAATCTGGAAGTCCCTGAATAGACTGAGGGTGGAAGTTGCAAGATCCAGGGACAACTTATATAAGTGGCATTTTCCGACCAAGACAGTCCTGTGAGATTGTGGCGCAACCCAGACAACACAACACCTCTTCTCCTGTCCATTGTGCTCGTACAGCTGCACAATGAATGACTTGACTGAAGCTAATTCAAGTGCTATCGAAGTGGCTAAGTTCTGGGCAGAAACTCTTTGAAGTCGTCTGTTCAACCCATACTTTGTACTTCTGACACGAAAAAATAAATAAATGTTAATAATTCTGTTCTTTATAACAATAAAAATTTTACAACCTTTCGATAGTATAGTTTTATTTTATATACCTCTAAACCTTTTCGAATTAGGAATAAGTTGATTGTAAATCAGTAATTCGAGAACTTAATAGCGCAATTTGCCAATAAAGAACTTCAAAAATGGATTTAAACCATTTATAGGATACAAAAATGGTATTTATTAAAGAAACGAGCACAAGTTGTGCATTTTAAGCATACAAATACATTTACACTACATTCACTTTGTTTCAGTCTTACGGTTCTAAGCAGGTCTCGATTACTGACTTTGATAGTTTTTTGCATCTTGTAATGTGGTAGCGATCACATGGGAGTACACGAAGTTCGCATACACATGTTTCGTTCGGCTCGTGATGATTCTTCACTTTGCACACTCTGTGGTGGTATCCGTGCGTTGCCAAAGAGTTCACGAAATGGCGCACGTCTTGTTTGGTTTCCATCCATGATCTATTCACCATGGGCTCCGTTTCATAGAAGTCAGGCCATATCTCTTTTGACTTTCGTTTTCTTATTTCCACTTGTTTTTCCCAGTTATTAGTAAAGCCCCCTACACAGTATCAGACCAGACCAGACCAGCAGACGGTCGGAAAAAGTAGCTGATGGGCGGGCAGTTCGATAGTGTGTAGGCCTGTCTGCCGACCAATTCGGTCTGCGCAGTCTATCTGACGGTCTGGCTGGAAAACCTTCAGACCACCAGACTGCCCCTCGCCTGTCTGGTCTGGTCTACGTTGTGTGTAGCGCTGTCTGGCCGACTGCCGGACTCCGTCGCGATCTGCAGCAGTTTCAGTACGTATTCTACTGTTGAACAGAGAGGCACTACATCTTATTACAAGATTCTGTCGCCATGTCTCAATATTCCCAGCATAGAAACAACGCGAGTGCCGATGATAATGAAGTAAGCGATCATGTGGCGGATACTATCATGCAAATGTTAGAAATGTATCGGGAGCATAGATGTTTCTACGACATTAGAAGTGATAGTTACTCGAATTAAATTGCAAGACACGAAGGTTTCAACTCTTTGTTGGCAATTATTAAATTATTAAAAACTCAACAAAATAACATTAAACATAACATAAACATCTTACTTATTACTGGGCGGACGACTCAATACAACTGAGGTCTGGATGTCTGGTATATTGGTGTGTATGCAAAGCCGTCCCCCGACTTAGCAACTTGCCCGTCCACATCTGCTGGTCTCGTCTAGTCTGGTCTTATAGCGTGTAGGAGGCTTAAAAGGTACATTATATTTGGTCAGGAGATCTTCCATCAGAAAGGTTTCTCTTGCTAGGACATACAGTACACGAGTCGTGAGCGGGTGTATTTGGATATTGCTAGGGCGGACTTCATTGACCGAGCTTTGACGGCTTCCATGGCTGATAGGTCTTTCATTCCTAGTTTTTCCCAGGTTATTTCTGTTCCATACGTTAGAATGGGTACGAATTTTGCATCGAATAGTTTCATGGCTGTTTTTAGGAATAGTCTAGGTAGTGATGGCATGTCAAATATTGCCTTCGTGGCTGCTGATGTTTTTGTTTTAGTGTAAATCCTAAAGGAGCTTACGGTTGTCTGGAGGGTCATGCCCAGGTATTTGTAGGCGTTAGCCGATTGAAGTTGTATTGAAATACATTTTTTGTCTGCTGGTAAAATAGGTTATTCAGATAATGGTTAAATTAGCTTCAGCGAGGGTTTGGCTAGTGCCGATTTGGAATGGTAAATGTAAAAATAAACTGGGCCCCCACTTATGAAAAGATTATGCACCCCTGCTTTACATAGCCAAACGCAGAAAAAAACAAGTAGTTCCGTGAAGAACTATACAGTCTATTTTCATATATCCTACTAATGTTAATTGCCTCTATATACATACAAAATTTCAGTTTGATTGCTGTAATAGATTCGTAGATATTGAGAACCGACTAAATATTGCGGATGGTCGCAATGTTGGGTTTTATTATGTAGGTCCTAGAGTTATGCACTGTAACATGAAGATTATTGTGTACGTGTAGCATTCAAACTTCAACGCATGATTAGGACACAAGAAGTAACAAGGCGATTTTAAAATTTTCGCACAACAGCCATCTTGTGTTTATGGAAACAATTGAAATAAATTAGATACCAGTGGATTAACATTCGTATAAGGATTTACTGTACCAAGTTTCACTGCAATCGGACGGTTAAATTGCGGGAAACGTCCATGTGAATATTTATACTTCGCGTCGCCGCCATGTTGGATTTGTGGTCACCACGTTATTTTAAAGTCCTGTAGGTGAACATAAGTTCATAGCCCCTATGAACATTAAAAATCAGTATGATTGCTATAATAGACTCGTAGATATTCAGATCCGTCTAAATATTTCGAATGGTCGCCATGTAGGATTGTTAAATGTATAGGCCATAGAGTCATGTACCATTAAAGGAAAATTATTGCGTAGGTTCATTATTCAAACTTTCACTTCGACCGCATGATTACGACACAAGAACTAAAAACTTAATTTTAAAATTCGCACAGCCGCCATCTTGTGGTTATGTGAACAATTGAACTTAATTAGATACCACTGCATTACAATGTGTATAAACATTTCCTGTACCAGATTTCATTGCGTTAGGAACATTAAATCGCGAGAAAGAGCTATTTAAAATTTTCAAATTCGCTTGGCCGCCATATTCGTTTTGTAGTTAACCGGTTTCTGAAAGTCTTATAGATGAACTTCCAGTAGTGCCCTTTATCTCCGTACAATATATCAGGGTGATACCGCTAATAGTTTCAGAGATTTAGAATGCCGGTGAAATATTTTGCACATCTGCCATCTTGTGGTTATGTAAACAAATGAATGGAAGTTAGATGTCGGTGCATTACAATGTGTATAAACATATACTCTACGACGTTTTATTGCGTTTGGTTGGTTAAATCGCAAGAAACGTCTATTTAAAAGTCGCAAATTCGTGTGGCCGCCATGTTGGTTTTGTAGTTACCAGTTTATAAAAGTCAGTCACGTAGGTGAACTTCTAGTAGTTCCCTTTATCACCGTAAAGAATTCCAGGTAGATAGGTATCGGGAATAGTTTCGGAGATATTGAATGCTGGTGAAATACTTCGCACAGCCGCCATGTTGGATTGGTGAGACGTGACAAAACTTGAAGGGCACGGTCGGGGTCGGCCGGAATAGTGCTATGACCTACCGAGTTTCATTGAAATCGCTCCAGCCGTTTAGAAGTTATTAGGGGGACAAACACACACACCATCACACGCACACACACACGGACAAAAGGTGATCTCATAACCCCATTTTTCCAAAATTGGAAATAGGCTAATAAGGAAAAGTTTGGTATTGCTTGTTTTATGTAAGATTACGGGTGACGTTGTTATTGACGTCTAAACTCGAGTATATTTACTTTGTTCCCCGAGAGTAGTTTGCTCCTTGGGCACAAGGTGGCGCTACGGTCATATGCGAGTTGAAAATAGGGCAGTATTATTATATCATCGAACATTCGCCGCGCTCGAGTATTTGGAGCAGTCTAGTAATGAAATAAATTAAATAGTTCAAATATTTGAGTTATTTGAAGATAAAATGCAAGGACATTAACCAATATGAAGATGGTATTAAATATTACCCGTGTTGACTGATATTAATTTCCAATTATAATACCCGCCTTGTCAAACCCTAGAAGGTATAATCATACCACACTTCTTCTTATTAGATTTAATGTTGTACTCCATTTTACAGTGTTTCTTAGTAAACAATGTGTGATGCATTTCAATCGGTGAACACGCTTATTCCCAAATGAGATGGGTTATTCCCTAATCCTGAAAAAGGTTACATTAATCAATGGTATATCGGCTTTCACGGCCGGTGAATTAAAACTCTGCAATTCTTCTAGGTTTGTGCCGTGTCTTGTGTGGGGTTTCGCCTAAAACACCAAGCTGGCTCATCGGCGGTCTCTTTGTGTCCCCGCCCGGACCCCCACAGGAGTATCGAACAGAGCGATACCTCCCTTTATATAGAGTGCAACTGCACCACTTGACTGCGAGAACTAAAAGCTCAAGCAGCCTCAACCTTCCTATGAAGGTTTCCAAAAAGGTGGTATATTGGCTTTAACGGCCGGTGAATTAAAACTCAGCAATTCTTCTAGATTTGTGCCGTGTCCTATGTGGGGTTTCGCCTAGGACACCAAGCTGGCTCATCGGCGGGCTCTTGGTGTCCCCGCCCGGACGCCCACAGGAGTATCGAACTGCGCGATACCTCCCTTTTTGGAAGCCTTCATAGGGAGGTTGAGGCTGCTTGAGCTTTTGGTTCTCGCAGTCAAGGAGTGCAGTTGCACTCTATATAAAGGAAGGTATCGCGCAGTTCGCTACTCCTGTGGGGGTCCGGGCGGGGACACCAAGAGCCCGCCGATGAGCCAGCTTGGTGTCCTAGGCAGAACCTCACACAAGACATGGCAAAAACCTAGAAGAATTGCTGAGTTACATTAATCTCTTGTAATTTCTTTCAGGATCAGGGAATAACCCATCTCATTAGGGTACAATCACGTTGACCGACTGAGAAGCATCAAACTTTGATTCTTACATTCATTGCTTTTTCCACTTTTGATGCACTGTTTCATTATTTTACTTGCCTGCCACGGTGGGTAAATGGTTAACGTGTCGGTCTACTAACCCCAAGCTTGCAGGTTCGCTCCTGGCCGTGGTAAGCGATTATTGAAATGCGGCAGAAATTACGACACGCTTGTCAAATATCCCATTTGGATTTAGTAGGCCATGTTCATAATGGCAAAATTAATCTCGGGAGTTTCCGCCAACACAAAGTTCCTCATTTCTCTACTAGAAAGCGCTATAGTATTCAAGGAGCTTAGATATCCTACCTCCTTGATCTTCATAGTGCTTCAACGAACAACGAAATTCGACATGCAAACTACCCTTTGGGTGTCAAATAACAAAGCTTGCACCCGTAATCCGAGGCCATATAATATTATTATTATTTATCATTTTACTTAATTGAATTTCTCAACTTATCAGTTCATTCATTATGGCTGGAATATCAATGTCCTAGTATTTCACACATCCTATCTAATTATATAATACGCTAAGGTGTATGTTTTACAAAACTCAAGCTCCTAAACCAGAGGGAGTTACAAGGTGTGGTTTGTACCAAAATCTTCCAGCCGACGGGAACAGAAGGATCTACTTCAGGATATTTGCTGCGGAGGTAAGACTCTAAGATTACTGCAGGTTAATTGTCAGAGTTTAGGAAATAAATTAATTGAATTTTGGAATCTTGTAGAGACGTATTCTCCGGACATTGTCATTGCTACTGAATCTTGGTTATATGAGGATATAAATCGTAATGAAATAATTCAAGGGACCTACGAAATGTACAGAAGGGATCGGGTGAAGCAAGGTGGTGGGCTATTTAATTGTGTGCGCAAAAATATAGCTAGTTTCTTAAAGTGGGCTGATACGGATCATGAAATGTTATGTGTACAAATTTCGGATGAAGGGAATAAATTCACTCTTCAGGTGATAGGGGCGTATAGAGCACCTAAAGATAACTTTTCGCTTCTCGACACACTGTATGATAAACCTTGTACGGGTAATGCTATAAAAAAGAGCATAATAATTGCCGGAGATTTAAACCTCCCCAAAGTAGACTGGTCTGTTGAGTCAACTAGCTGTGGTCAAGCTCAGAGCACTGCAAACAAATTTTTAAGGGAGGGGGGATTTTCCCAATTAGTTGACTTCCCAACTAGGGGCAAAAATACCTCAGATGTTTATCTCGTAAGGCCTGTAGAGCTGTATATTAACTGTCTGAAAGTACCTGGAATTAGTGACCATTCTGGGGTTGAATTAAATATTAATTACGGTGACATTACAAAATTAAACTCTGATGTATTAAATAAGATCATATTTCAGTATCGCAGGGCGGATCAGGGAAAATTTCAGTGGTATTTGAATGAGCTATTTGTAGGATGGGCATCGGAAGGAAATCACATTAATATCCTGTGGACTAACTTTTTGAAAATTTTAAATAGCGCTATTGATAAATTGTTCCATTTAAATTAGTGAAACAAAACCCAGATCCTGAGTATTACACACGGGAAATCAGGAGTCTTAAACGGATAATTAGGAAATTATACAATAAAGACATGATAGTGGCAAGTACCGTATATGTTGAAATTTAAGTCCTTATCAAGAGAGCTCGTCTTAAAAAATACGGCTGCTCATGACAATTATATGCAAGGTTTACTTGGTTTGGGAGGTGATGGGTGGAACAAAATTACAGTTATGTTAAGAGAAGAAAGGGAAATTCAAATAATTTGTCGATGATTATGTCCGGTGACGGTAAATTAATTACTGAGAAGCAGGCCATTGCTAATGAATTAAATGTATTTTATGGTAGTGTGTTCAAAAAATCCAATAGCTGTGTGTTAGACCTTAACGGTGAATCAGGGGCTCCACTTCTCCAAATAAACCAGTCAGCAATTGTAAAGCTAATACAAACATTACGTTACAATATATCGATGGGTCCTGATAATATTGTTAGTGAAGTACTTAAACTAGGAGGTAGGGCCGTGGCACGATACTTAGAGGTGATGTTTAATGTGTCCATAAACAATGCGCAAATCCCGGATGACTGGAAAAGAGCTACGGTAGTCCCAATATTTAAGGGAGGGAGTAGACTTGAATTGGGCAACAACAGGCCGGTTAGTCTTACGTCGATCGTTTGTAAACAGATGGAGCATCTCATTTGCGACTACTTGAGGGAACAGTGGGAAACATTATTATGGTTTAATAATAGGCAACATGGATTGCGGAAAGGTTACTCATGCGAGTGTCAGATGCTATCACGTTTTCAAGATATTAGCGAATCGTTAGACGATGGAGTTTCAGTCGACGCCGTAGGTATAGATTTTGCGAAGGCTTTTGATGTCGTGCCGAATGATATGCTACTCCATAAATTAGTTTCGACGAAGATTGATAGAAGAGTAATTTTATGGATCCAAGAATTTTTGACGGGTCGTTCCCAGAAAGTGAAAGTTGAAGGCCGATTCTCGGATGAAATTACCGTAACGTCGGGTATCCCTCAGGGCAGCATATTAGGAACTTTGTTATTTTTGGCGTTTATAAATGACTTACCAAATGGGATTCGCAGTGACTGTCGATTGTTTGCGGATGATTGTGTAATATATCGAAAGATACATGACTCACAAGACAATGCAGCACTTCAAGATGACCTGAACCTGGTCTATAAGTGGGCGATTGAAAATAAAATGAAAATAAACACAAAAAAATGTAGTCTATTAAAAATAGATTAATTTACAACCCTTTAGGAAACAACCAAATCTTCAAAGTAGTCATAAGATACCCAGGTTCAACACTCTGCGACTGCGCGATGAGGATTGTGACTTTCAGAACGCCCTTAGGAAGAATACAGAGAAAGACGGATGGCCTGCCTTACAAAAGGCCTTGTTGGAGGCCGCTCAGGAAACTATCCCTGCATCATCAACCAAAGGCAAACACCCATGGTGGGATGCAAATTGTGATGAGGTTATAGATGAAAGGCGTAAAACCTGAATTAGGTGGAACCAACAAAAAATGAAGCTAATTATGAAGCCTTCCTCCTGCAAAGGAAAGCTACAGCTAACACCATCCGCAGAGCCAAGAGGAATTACCTCAGGAGTCTAATGCAACAGGCTGAAAATGATTTTCAGAGAAACAACTCAAAGGATTTGTACAAGGGACTTAAGAAGCACACGGCTCAGTATACAGCTCCTACCCTCATCCTCCGCGGGCCGGATGGGAAACTTCAACTAAACAATAAAGACTGCACTAAAACTCTTGCAGATTACTTCCAGAAGCTACTAAACGCAGAGGAACCTAATGAAAAGCTTATTTCCCATGAGCCTCCGCACAGGAATCCTGATTCTCAACCGCCTACAATAGAAGAAATAATGAACATCATTTCGAATGGTCTCAAGAACAACAAGGCTCCAGGTGAAGACGGCATAGTAGCCGAGATGTGGAAACATGCAGATGACCAGTCCATACAGAACATCTATCAAATCATAAAGGACATATGGGCAACAGAGTCCCTACCCGAAGGTTGGACGTCTGCTGTGATTTATCCCCTCCACAAGAAGGGAAGTAAGACAGACCTCAACAATTATAGGGGTATTTCCATGTTACCAATTACCTACAAGATCCTCTCTGTAGCCTTGCTCAATAGAGTCACTGCACAGCTAGACTCAGAATTAGGTGAATACCAGGCTGGTTTCCGTATGACCAGATCTTGCCCAGAACAGATACACAATCTTAAGACAGTTCTCACCTACACGAACCGAGGTGGCCATCCATGGGTGGTGGTTCTAGTAGATTTTCTGAAAGCTTATGACTCTGGATAGAGATACCATTTTCTACATACTACGGGAATTTGGTCTGGATGGGAAGACACTACGATTAGTCCAAGCCACTCTGAGAAACACGACGTCCAAGGTCAGATTCAGAGGTGAACTATCCGAAAGGAGTTAGACAGGGCGATGGTCTGTCCTGTATTCTCTTCAACTGTGTACTGGAAAAGATCATTAGGGAATGGAGAACGATGCTACCACCGGGAGCTGGACTGAAGCTTGGTTACAAGAGAGACAACCTCTTCGTCCCTTGCCTAGCTTTTGCTGATGACCTCATTCTACTGGCAAATAACATAGAGGAGGCTACCTACAACCTACAGAGTCTTTATAGTGTAGCAGTTAAGACTGGTTTGAAGATCAACATCCAGAAGACTAAATTTATGACCAATATCAAAGAGGCCCCTTCTAATATTCCTCTCACAGACACTACCATACGAAAGGTACCTGCAGTTAAGTACTTGGAAGAATGGATTTCTGCGAATCAGAGCGAGAACCTAGCCATAGATGCCAGATGTACCAAGTATGAAAGGGCTTATCATTCCTGTCGTAGTATCTATTCATCTAAGTGCCTCTCCAAGAACCTCAAACTCAGGCACTATAACTCCGTCGTCAAGCCATCTGTTCTGTATGCTTCTGAGTGCCTTGTAATGACCAGAAAGGGTCCACTCAGAAAACTGGAGTTAAAAGAGAGGAAGATCCCGAGGAGGATATTAGGTCCAATTAGAGAGGAAGGAGGTATTTGCAGAATCCGTCATAATGTTGAATTGTATGAACACCAGGAGGACATCATCACGTCTATAAGGAAAAAACGCCTGGCCTTTTATGGACACTTGGCACGTCTGGATTCTGAAAGACTCAGCAAAAGGATATTCACAGTAACAGGAAGAGGCAAGGCTTCTAAGAACAAATGGATTGCGTCAGTTAAGTCAGATATGGAACAACTAGATATCCCACTGGAACAAACTCGTGACCGTCTGCTGTTCCGTCAGGTCATCCGACAGGGCGTTTTCCCAACGTCCCTTACAAGTAAGAAGACTACAGGAGCTATGTGGACAGAAGAAAGAAGACTGATTCACAGTCAGAAAATGAGGGACTATTGGAAGAAGAAGAAAGCAACAACTTTACCGAAGAGTAGATACGAGCCCCGTGGTCCTAAGTAGGCCTAAACGATAAAGAAGAAGAAGAAGCGAAAATACGAAGGCAAGATTTTCAATATAACATTGGCTCGGAAATACTTGTAGAAGAAGATTCTTGCAAATATTTGGGCGTTCACGTACGAAATGATATGAAATGGAGTAGTCATATAGGATGTGTTGTTTCTAAAGCTTACAAATCCCTGCAATTTGTAATGAGGGTATTAAAAGGAAGTAGTACCTCTGCTAAAGAATTAGGATATTTGTCACTTTTAGACCTATTCCGGAATACGCCTCGGCGGGTTGGGATCCATATCAAGTAGGTCTCATATATGAGTTGGAAATGGTTCAAAGAAAGGCCGCTAGATTTGTGCCCAGTGACATTAATCCCAGGAGCAGTGTGAGCCGTATGTTAAAGAAAGTTGGGTGAGAATCACTTGAGGCTAGGAGGATGAAATCTAGACTCTGCGCTATGTACAACACGTATACAAATCAACCAGCATGGGGTGAGCTTAGCAAACGTATGGAAAAGCCTACTTACATGTGTAGGAGCGATCATCCTTTCAAAGTTAAGGGCCGACCACAGCGAACAAATTATGGTAAATATTCTTTCGTAAACCGTGCCATTGATAATTGGAACTCTCTACCTGCCGCAGTCTTAGAGCCTTTTCCCAAACATATAGGTGTGTTTAACAAAAGACTAACTATTTGTGTAAATAATCCAGTTTAATTGTTAGTGAATTGTTATATACAATTATTTATTTGTTATGTATATCTAATTTGCCATCGGGGGACACCCCTCCCCCCCCCCCCAATTGCAAATAAACGAATGAATGCATGAATCGTCTCAAGAGTACAGGAATAATCTTGCATGTCTTGAAAGGTCAACGGAAATATATTTATTTGTTTTTAAAGTGCTATTAAACAAATAATAATAATAATATCGTATGGCCTCGGGTGCCGAGTGCAAGCTTTGTTATTTGACACCCAGAGGGTAGCTTGCGTGTCGAATTTCGTTGTTCCTTGAAGCACTATGAAAGTCAAGGAGGTTAGATATCTAAGGTCCTTGAACACTATAGCGCTTTCTAGTAGGTTGTGTTGGCGGAAACTCCCGAGAATCATTTTACCATTATGAACACGGCCTACTGAATTCAAATGAGTTCAGTGACATGCCAACATCGTAAGACATGGTGTCGTTAGTAGTGGTTTTTGGATGGTTCTAATGCTACCACCACCGCTCCACCGCTGGAATTAAAAAATGGCGATATCTTTTGAACAAATTATTGGAAGAAGTCGTGTTAGGTGTCAAATTACTCAGGGTGAAGCCCCCTTTTCATCCCGCTATGTATTTTTTATTAAATTTTGACAAAGGGCCTTACTACACATTTTTTAAATGTTGTCATGGATGACGTGCTGTTCAAATAAAGATAGTAAGCATTCATTCATTCGTTTATTTGCATTTGGGGGTGTGTCCCCCGGTGGCAAAGAAGATATACATAACAAATAAATAATTGTACATAACAATTCACTTACAATTAAACTGGAGTATTAACACAAATAGTCAGTCTTTTCGTAAACACACCTATATGTTAGGGAAAAGGCTCTACTGTCGGGGAAATAAGTATAGATACTCGAGTTTAGAGGTCAATAAAACCTTTACCCTTAGTCTTACATAAGAACAACCTACACCAAACTTTCCCTTGTTTTATTAGTCGTTTAAAAATATAGAGTAAATATTTGCATTGTATCTCGTTAAAATTTTATAGCAGATTGAACAAAAAAAGTACAAGTTTTTCTTACGAAGTTCACGGAGCGCTCACTTAGAAGGATCATTACGTTAAAAGTATTGATCGGATCGTAACGAAACTCTAATACGTCTTAAAGGAACTTATTGTTAACGCGTATTTGAAGTTTTAATCTGATCTGACGTTTCTTTAAATAGTTGTTGTGAATTTTGTAAAACAACTTTTTCTCGGGCCTGGGTGGTCACAGCAGTATGAAATATGGCTTGTTATGAGGCTCATATATATGCAAGGCTTAACGTAAAACTACATTTTATCTACTTTTGATAATTGCTTTTATATCGATTGATATTTAATCAGGTGGTTATGTGAGAAGAATGTATCGTAGCAAGCGACGGGAACAATGCGCTCGGTCGAGGAAACTCGTGCGACGTTGCCCTGTGAAACATAATACGCGCGCGTTCCAAGCCGTAAGGTCTGTGAATTTCTATTGTTGTTGTTTTGTAATTTGTGTTAGGCCGGTATACACTACCAAAGAAATTTGTCAAATAAATTTTATCAAATATTTCATAAAACTGAACTTTTATCAAAGTTATACAAAGCAATCATCACACCATTACACTATATCAAATGTTTTATCATAGTTCAGCAAAATGGATGAAGGACAGTTCCTTGTTCACTGAACTATATTACGGTAGTTGAAATTCTGTGGTGGCAATACCGATATATAAAAGAAACGGAAAGATAAAGTGAATGTCTATGGGTTAAACCATAGGTCGCTCACGTGACAAGGAAGATATTATTTTGTACGAGTAAAATCTTGGTGAAGGAGCTGCAGTACGAGGACTTGAAAAATGACATTAATTAAAGTAGTGGAGTAGGGGGGGGGGGGTTCTAACGCACAGTCTGTTCCAAAAGTTAGTACACACTTTTTGTTTATTCATATCTCGTGAACCCATGGTCGGATTTTAACAAATGACGTGTCATTGGACTCGGGCTGACGTCCTCTTTGCTATGGACTACTCGTTATATTTTTGAATTTTTTTTGAAAATTTTTGTTTTTGAAAGTTGGTGATAGTTTGAAAACCAAAGATGATAGAACGTTGTGCCAAGGCCCAAACGAATGGTCTTTATGACATTTATTTTCTATAATGAAACTTTTTTACTTTTTATGTTTTTTTGAAAAAACTCGAATTTTGAAAATCCTATATTTTGGAAACTAGGAACTCTACAAAAACGTTTATTTGACATAAATGAAATGTCCCTATGCCCTCTACCCCCAAAATAAATGTCAAGTCTGTAGAGCAAAAATTTGTGTTTTGTAAGTAGTGGGATGAGGAGAGAGCTGTCCACTAACTTATTGAACCCTCCTCGTATTTGCCCCGAAGCTGATATCTCGCTAACCAATGGTCGAATTTGAACATACAGGGTGTCCTAGCACTCGTAGTGATGCCCCCTACTTTCCTATAGGCTCTTTATTTAATTAAAAGATCAAAACTAAAAGGTCATGCGCTTTTAATATCTCGCGAACCAATCATGCTAGAGGCGTGTTCGACAGGTCCAAGGACTCGGGGTGACGTCCTCTCTGCTATGGACCACTCGTTATAATTTTTAATAAAATTGGAAACTCGATTTTGGGGTAAACACGTGTTTTTTGTGATTTTGCCGATATCTCACGAACCAATCATGCTAGAGGCATGAACGACGGGTCCAAGGACTCGGGGTGACGTCCTCTTTGCTATGGACCACTCGTTATAATTTTAAAAAAATTTGGGAATCTCGATTTTGGGGTAAACACGTGTTTTTTGTGATTTTTGCCGATATTTCACGAACCAATAACGCTAGAGACATGTACGAGGTGTCCCAGGACTCGGGCTAAAGCCCCCTTTCGAGTGTGGTAGATAGTTTTTCCAAAATAAATCACAAAGGGCCTAACGCCATACATGTTGAAAAAAAGTTTTCTTTTTCTTTACCTGTTTATAATGTTTATGAAGCGTGGTGGTTGAGAGAGACGATACGGCTGGGTGTGTGTGTTTCAACGAACCTGTCGCTGACCACGGTGGCTGTGTTCAATAGAACAATCGATATTTCGACGGGTCGGTGTATGACAGAGCGAGCGTGCGTTTTTTCACACATTTTACCTTTGACGTGTAAACGGTGATGAGAACTTGGTTCTATGTTGGTCGAAGCGAGTACAGAAAACACACTTGCATACGAGCAGGAGGTGAACGTCATTTGAGCTTATTGGAAGGCGCTGATCTGACTTGACAACAGGTGAAATGGAAAAATGACCATGACGCTTGAAGGTGAAATAATCTGACCATCGTGGTGGCAGGGAAGAGCGAAAGGCATTTGAACATGTGTGAAACCACATGCACGCTAAACCAGTGACATCCTGTCTTGCTTCGTTCGTGACAAAATGCAAGTCCATGTGAAATTTCATCTGCCACAGGTGTTCGCTTGGGACGTTAGCTGTCCACGTGCGCGATAACTGTTAACAAGTTACATCCTGTTTTGCTTCGTACGTGACAAAATGCAAGTTGACATGAAATTTGATCTGGCACAGGTGTTCGCCTGGGACGTTAGCTGTCCACGTGCCTGATAACAGAATCTTCAAAGCGTGGGAATCGCTGAATCAGTAAAAAGTATGGCGCAATTTGTGTGAATGATGTCACAACCAATAGATAGGCAAGAGTTGCAAACACCAGTGGTGGGAGGTGAAGGGAGGGAGAGGGGGAGGGGTAATGTATGAGAGAACACAGGTGGAAAGAGAAAGAAATATGTGGAGCTGAGGACTGTACACATAGAGCTATAGGTAGTGTACAACATGTGTGAATAAATAAAAAAGTGCACAGGTTCATACAACATGTAATTTATTGATCCAAGAATTAAACGTAGAGTTAAACCCTAACCATTTATCATAGAGTTTATTTCCATTTTGTTTCAACACTTTTTCCACAAGATAATGCTGAGGAAATGCTGTTTTCTGAAGTTCATGGAGATAAAATCTACCTTTTATGGGTTGGTGGGTGAGGTCCTCGAGTAAATAGGTGACTGGAGTGTCCAAGTTGACTTGACGAATTCGAAATAGTTCAGTCCCCCACTGAGGCGTGTAGCCCTTATTGAAGGCAGACTTAAATTTGCTCACACGAACAAAATCCCCAATTTTCAGTCGGTGACGTTTAGGATCGGCAGTATTTATGGGGTTAAACAGTTTATCCAATCGCTGAATATTTTTGGTCACGAGGCGTGACTCGGTCCCAATCGTTCTATGTTTGGTGTCATTGTAACGTGACACTAGCACAGGTAACATGTCCAACCAGCGATACGTGCCCTGAGCGGTAAACGCTTTCCACATATGGGTTTTCAATGTTCGGTTGAACCGCTCGACCACACTGGCTTTGAGGTTGCTGTACGTGGTGTAATGGTGAATATCCTTAGATTTGAGAAAACTGGAGAAATCCTTGTTGAAAAATTCTTTCCCCTGGTCAGTTTGTAGCAGCTGAGGTTGACGTATGGAGTGTTGAATAATATGTTGAAAGGCCTTGGTAACTAGTGGACCAGACTTGCGACGCACAGGTTCAACATAGGCCATTTGGGAATAGACATAAATGACGGTCAACATATAGCGTACACCGTCGTTAACGCTAGCATAGGGTATCATTTCAACCAAGTCAGCCTGCCAAAGTTCATCCACACCTCGTGAAATCACCTTGAGTCGCGGATAGTGACGCCTAGCTGGGCGATGCAACTCATGAGCAATACCCATTTTAATGGGTGAGAGCTTAAACAATAATTTTGGCATTTCGAAGTTCTTGTTCAATTTCTTGAATTTCCCAATCGTGACCGGTATGGCCAGCTTGACGTGAGGCATGCAACAACTGTAGCCGATGGACGAGCTTATTGGGATTGTGCCAGTAGGTAACATCCACAAGGGGTTTTAATGGTTTAAATGTCACTCCCGAAGCGGACGCTTTACGACGAGTACTTTGACTGGTGGGAAACATTTTTGCAATGATGGTTTTATATTTTTGAGATATATTGGCATTCACTTGTTGAGCGGGATCATACTGTCTTTTGTGGGCATGGATATCCAATAAAATGGATTTATATTTGTCAAGATCCTCTGACGTATAATCATGGGAAGAGGGGGTCCGAGAAAAGAGCAGCTTTAACAGTCCTGGCGTTAATTTATAGTTGAAGTTTTTAATGACAGCTTTAGTACGAGCAAATTTAATGGATGAATCGCCAATTTTAAAACTATCATCCTCATAGCGAACACCATACGTGGTATCTGTGTTTCCAATAAATAGATCGGTGAAATAGGGTTCCAATGTTGATCCATAATATTTTATTAAAATGGTTTTCAGTTGAGCTTTATGTTGAGGGGTGGCCAAGAGTTTTGAAAACGGAGACGCTCTGGAAGGGCAAGGTGTTTCGACCATGGCCAAGGATTTCTTTTTTCTCAAAAACTCTGCAAGGGGTGCGGCCTTTTTTTTGAGGCGTAAACACTGGTTCCTCCTCATCCTCAACTTCACTAACACTAGTCAAATCTTCCTGTTCCCCTTCCTCTTCCTCAGGGTCCTCGTGCAGCGTCTGCGTGGCTTGTGAAACGGTGGGTAGCGTTTCAGATGACTTGAAAGAGGGTTTCAACATGGCTTTTAGCGGAGGTGCTAAATGTTGCTGAATAAACAAAGCATGATTGGCACGTGATTGTTTCAATTGACGAAACTTTTGGCGAATAGTATTTTTTGCTCTAATAATATGCTTTTTCAATTGACTCTCTGCTAACGCCATGGTGGCTTGACAAATGACTTGCCGGGGAATGAGACAGGGCCTTAAATAGCAATAAAATGATCAAACCCTAAGCGATACCGACCTTGGTTGAGTTCACTTTGTTTGTCAATCACTAAACAGGCATGACGTTGAGTGTTCCAGCACTTGGCACACAATTCTGTAAACATTTGGAAGGTCATATCCGGATTCACATGTTCATTATAAATGTGACGACTGTTCCTCTCGTCCTGACGAAATAAAACAATGACATTGGCATTGTCACGAATCAACTGTTTGGACATTTTAGAATACGTTTGCCCAAGATAGAAGCAATCGTTATGTTTGTGTCGACCCATGCTGAAATAACTTTGAATGATGCCTTGACGTTCAGTGGATACATCATCGAAAATCATGAGTGAATCAGGCTTTACCTCATCCGGTGAAATCACATTTTCTTGCATGGAAAATGTAAAATAACCCATACCGGTATTCTCTTTTTGTAATCCAGACATGACTTGATCCAGAAACACGTAGAGGTGTTGGTAGAGAGATTTTGCAAAAATATAAATATTTTGAAAACGCAGACCATTGGGCGCTGTGATGAGCGTTAGCAAAAGATTTGTCTTTCCACAGCCGGAAGGCCCCACAAAGATGCAGCGAATGGAAGATGGAAACAGTGAACCATGACGTTGTTCACGTGATGTGGGACAGAGATGGGAAACCATGTCCCCCACGGGGAATGACTCTTGCTGCTTAATAATCTTCATTTCAACTAAGGCTTAGACAGGTTAGCAGGTTGTCTATATACAGGACGCCGAACCTTGTCATAGAAACAGTAGACTGGTACAACAGGTTGACGATGGATGTCTTTGGACGTGCGTTGATGGCCAAAGCTAGGCCTGTCCCCATACATGATCCTAAACAGGAAACAGATCCTGCTAATAAACACTATGTGGATAGGTCAGTAGTGCCACGCACAAAACAGGGAGATTATGACTTTAAGGGAAAGCGGTTAACCCATGTAAAACATCCTCAAGTGTCTACAGACGTTACTACGAAAAAGTATGTGGATAACAATGTGTATGAGTTTTATGACAAAGTGCCCCAGCTTTCGGTGAATGGCTATAGCGCTAATCACCATCGGATTATTCACGTGGAAGACCCACAAGACGAAGACGATGTTTGTACCAAGCGTTACATGACCTATGAAATGAAAAGGCTTTATAAATTTATCCCATCTGTATTTTTAGTGTATCTGACAAATGAAAAACCAGTGAATGACAGAAACCATTTACCGCTAGTCCATGATCAGCACTTGACCTATGTGCTTGCTTCAGGCTTAAGCCACTATCGATTACACTATGATGGAACCATTCACATCAAATATGCCATACCTGATGAGAACCATTTACAAATAAATGTAAATGGTCATAGGATGTTGGTCCATAACCATGAAATGGTCAATGCAGGTGACGAATTATCCTTTCATCTCATGTTGACATGGGATGAAAAGCAAGCGGGAAAAACCATAAACGATTTCCCACTTTATGTGGAATTGGAATATACAGCCATGAAATAACCATCTGACGTTAGTTGTGATTTAAACTTTCTTGTGAAAGGTTGTTGGTCATCATCATGGTGAAACAAAGGTATGCGGTGAGAAAGACTAAAAAAAGGACTTTGTCCTTGGCAAAGCCTGGGCTTACGACATTCGTGGACAAGCCCTTGCGAATGAAAAAAAGAAAAAATAATGTATTGACTATAAGGAAAGCCTTTCGAGCAGCACAGAGACATGTTATTCCAAAACGTCGGCGACAGGTTTCAAACCAAGGGCGAGTGATTCCCGTCCCCAAACGAGCGGGATTTTTACCTGCATTATTTGCTGGTTTGGCTGCTCTGGGTTCACTTTTGGGCGGTGCCAGTGCAGTGGCGAAAACCATTAAAGCCGCGCAGCAAGGCAAGCAACAACTCAAAGAAAGTCAGCGACACAATTAAACGATGGAAGCGATTGCAATGGGGGCTATAAATGCCAATTTAAAGTCAGCCTTTTATCAACAAGGATTTGGGATTTCACCATTTCAAAATATAAAAAAAAATAAAAAATTAACCTCAGCCATAGCAAGACATGCCCTGACGCATCAACAAGTGGAAAGCTATGCTATACAACTTAATCTTTCTCATTTTCGAGGTGTGTTTATGCGAAACCAATTACCCCCACGACCCTGGAAACAGGAATGTGCTCTTGTCAATTTGGATGATCACCGAGGACCAGGAACGCATTATGTAGCTTATGTCAAAGAGGGATCCACTGTATGGTACTTTGACAGTTTTGGGAATTTGCCTCCGCCCATGGAACTAGTGACCTATTTTGGAATCAGGATTAAGATATATTATAATGTGAAACGTGAGCAAACGTTTAACAGCCAACAGTGTGGACGTTTGTGTTTTTTTTTTAATATAAGACTCAGCATAAGCTAAAACGCCACCAGTATGTCGGCAGAAAGTAAAACGTTTACACTGCATGGACGTGGACCTGAAGTCAGCCTAGATTTTTACCCGCCTATCGAATTGAGTGAAAAACCCTATGGTTTAGGACTTGTTTCTCTTGAAACGTACAATCGAATATACAACATACGTGAAAATGTGAACAACAAGTTTTACTATGATGATTCTCTGCTCACCTTGAACTCTGGTGGATACACGATCGATGATATTTATGAACACATTTATGTGGTGTTGATCAATCAATATGGTTTAAAGTCATTTCTCGACGGAACGCACAAGTTTGAACTTGTAGGAAATACCAACACTCATCGCTGAAGTATTTTCTCCTCATTCAACATTGACTTTAAAACACACGCCGATTCCATTGGTCCATTACTAGGATTTAAACCACGTGTGTTGGAGCCCAACAAAAAACATGAATCAGACCATGAAGTGAAATTCATTGAGGACCATCATGTGTCGGTGACGTGTAATATTATTAGCCAAGTGTACACCAATCAAGAACCATCGCATTCGCTTTATGACTTTATTGTGACATCGCCTAATGGGTATATTATTCGTGAAAACCCTCCAGTGGTGCTTTTTCATTCTGTGGCTGTCGATAGTATTAGTAATATAACATTAAGACTGATCAATAGAGATCAACAACTCATTGATCTAGATTCTACCACACCAGTGACTTACAAGTTGGTGCTAAAGCCACTATGAAGTTTGTGTATAAAGCAACAACACCGTCTAGGAATGGTGTTAGTTGTTTGCCACGTGAATACACGTTAACATCTCAAGGCAAGCAGATTTTACAGCATTTGGGTTACCACGTCAACCCTCATAATGAATTCTATCCTAGAGATAGCGAACCGCATCGAGGAACAACCAGGAGTGGTAAGAATTGATCTCCATTCCTATCAAGCTCAAACACCTGGACTCAATAACAATGATGAAATTCAATTTGTTATCAACAACCAAGATATTTACACCCTACCGCATGAAAGTGTCATTCAGATTGAAGGTCGGCTCACCAAAGCCGATGGCTCTACACCCACCACATCCAAGTTGGCCAACCATGGTTTGGCCTTTCTATTTTCTGAAGTGCGGTATGTCATTAACGATATCGTGGTGGATAGCACTCGAAATGTGGGCATTTCCAGTGTCATGAAACTATACCCCTCTTATAGTGAGGAAGAAGGTAAAACACTTTGCATGGCAGGTTGGTGCCCTGACTCGACCAATGATTGGATGGTACACACTGATGGGACCTTTACTGGATATTTACCTCTTAAACTGATTTTAGGCTTTGCCGAAGATCACCAACGCATTGTGGTCAACGCAAGGCAAGTGCTTTACCTAGTGAGAGACAGGAGTGATAATAATGCACTCAAGGGAGCCGACAATGCCCCCATCGATTCAAAAATTCAACTACAACGCTTGCTATGGAAAGTCCCCCATGTGACCCTTGAATATAGCAAAAAACTGGACATACTCAAAATGGTAAAGAGAGATATGCCTCTACCCATGGAATTTAGAAGTTGGGCACTCCATGAGTATCCGCTATTGCCCACCACCAACACACACAGTTGGTCTGTAAAAACAGCTCGCTATACAGAGAGACCTCTCTACCTGATCGTGGGTTTTCAAACGAATCGCAAGTATCAACAGACCAAAGATGCCACGCAATTTGATCACCTGCAATTGAGAAATGCACGTCTTTTCCTCAACGGAGCCGTGTTTCCCTATGAAGGACTGGATTTGGATTTTTCAAAAAATAAGTTTGGCCCCCTGTACGACTTGTTTTCTAAATTTCGATGGTCGTATTATCAAAAAGAGAACGGCCCCGTGCTACTACCCCAAGCGTTTAAGGCAAGAGCGCCACTGATTGTCTTTGACTGTTCTTACCTGGAAGAGTCTGTCAAGCCATCCAATATCGACATTCGACTAGATTTTGAAACACATGACAATGTACCAGCCAATACGACGGCCTACTGTTTGATTATTCATCACAAACAAGTCAACTATTATCCACTGTCCAACCAAGTGACGAGTGTATAAATAACAGCTCAACCCACGTCAAGCCGCTCAGTCATGTCTTGCTTTAAAGCCTCAAGAGACGTTACATCCATGAATTTAAACTCTGAGGAACAACGTTTCAAGACGTTTGCCACATGGCCAGTGCCTTTCATAAACCCTCAAGCCTTGGCGGCCGCTGGATTCTACTATTTAAAAACACGAGATGAAGTGAAATGTGCCTTTTGTCCCATCATCATAGACCAATGGCAGGAGGGCGATGAACCCATGCAGGAACATCAGCGCTGGTCACCCACCTGCCCCTACCTGTGCAGAATGGAAGTGGGAAATATACCCTGTCATTCAAGCTATCCCTCACTTGTGTCCCTGGGTGATGAAAAAAAAACAAGTTACGATACGTGTGGACCGTATGGTATCCATGGTGCTTCGGTGAGCAGCTCACCATCAAAACGCCTAGTTTAGAGACATTGGGACATCATCGGTGTTATGGACGTTACAAACACAAGAGACTATATTGTTGTATCAGTTGCTATCGTCCATATCCCAAAATGAGAAAAGCCTGTAAGACGTGTTATGATAATAAAATGATGTAATTCTTAAATTCTTATTTTTGCATGTCCCCCTGTCCTACCCCAACCTTAATTTGAAACTAGCATGGCAGGTAAGTCCATGTCATTATCACACCTGATCGTCAGTCAGTCGTCAGTTGAACTTGGCCCAGGCAAGCGTCAACATGTTGCGCACACTCATTGTGGATTGCCAAGGGTTTAAAATTGGTGACAACAAATTTATATTTAAACAAGTGGCCATGATCGATTGTACCACGTTTTGGATATCGCAAGCTACGCATTTGCTATTTAAACCACCCCATGCTTTTGATTTGTTGTGTGAAAAAGACCGTAAACAAACCCAGTGGATTGAAAATCATAGGCAACTAGACTGGAATCAGGGAACCATTTCCTATAAATATTTGGACGTGGTCATGAAAGCACACTTGTCCTTGGTCAATGTGGTATTTTTGAAAGGTAATGAAAAACGTCAATGGTTGCAACCATTTTTGGCGTCTTACTGCCAATGTATCGACCTCATGGAGTTGGGCTGCCCCTCTCTGCAAACGCTCATGGATACTTGTTCCTGTGGCAACATTACCCATACAGCCCTATCGCATGCGTGGCATCTCTTTCATTGGTTAACCACTCATGCCTGCTGGGAGTTGTTGAAAAAATTATAACTCAAGATTTACCTGTGAATGACGTCAGTGAGATTTCTACAAGCGACGTGTAAACATCAACAGCACGTGATACCATGGAGAAAGGCAATGCTACGGACAAAGCCATCGGCAAGTTCTTTGTGTGCAAAAAGAAACTAGACAGTTTTACCAAAGAGGAACTCTTGGCGCTGCCCAAGTCGTTCATTTATTATGTGGCCGCCAACGCGGTCAAAGAAATCTGGCAACATGTACCAAAATCATGGACTTAAGACCCTGTGTTGAGTGAATTGCAACCCTGTGCGGATTACGATCACCATAAGCAAGTGGCCATGGCAAAAATACCGTCTATGCGTCAGTGTGCGACTTGCCAGCTAGTGAAACTGTATCACGGTCATAAAAGTCCGTGTAAAGACTTTGTTGAATCATTCCACGAGTGTCATGGCGAGAAAAAGCAACAACAACAACAAACACAAACATCGTCCACAGAGGAGGAGGAAGACCAAACCGTTTTACCATCGATGGAAAAGGATATGCCAGACCTGTACTGGCAATGGCGTCATTGACAAAGTGATTCAATACTTACCTTTCGAAATCCATCTTCCAGGTTATCGTTTTTGCGGCCCTGGAACTCGTCTCGAAAAACGTTTACAACGTGGTGATGTACCCATTAATCTTTTGGATCAAGCATGCAAGGAACATGACCTTTCTTATCGCCATAGTCATCCTGGTTTAAGACATGTGGCAGATAAATTGTTATTGAAGAAAGCTAAACAACGTTTCACATCCAGTGATGCCTCAGTGGGTGAAAGGACGGCAGCCCTGATTGTCATGAGTGCTATGAAAGGAAAGTTGATGATGCATGGACATAAACATTGAGGAGTGAGGAATTGGGATGTGTTTGTATTCTATTTTTGTTCTTTAGTCAATTCACTATGACTATGAAATAAAAACAAAGGTTTACCAGAGCACGATGTTTTGTTATTTTTAATTTTAAGAAATCGTGATGTTGATGGCTTATGTTTCATTTTACACATTTTACACATGATGAATTCACACACTGCCATTTGTCATTTTGCAATTTACAGATTTTAAAAAAGTTCGTTTCAAGTTTAACGTTTTTGATGATATGGATTTTTCCATTTTGCTGATGACACATTTTAAACAATGTCCGTTTGAAGTTTTTGAATTTTCATATTACACATATGGTCATTTCCAGTTTTTTTTAAATGTCCGTTTTAAGTTTTGCGTTTTTGGTGATATGAAAACATGGATTTTCCATTTTGCTGTTTTCATATTTTTTCATTGGGTGTATGTCGAAAGTTGAGATTTGACAATGATGTTCATGCGAGTGCTTGACCTTGAAAATACTGCAATGTGTTTATGGGTGTTTGGAGAAACGTCGAGGTCTACAACTACTGCAGGTAAGACTGTTTTTACAAAAATAATGTCTATTGTCTGCCATATTTCAATGAAAAACAAAACTAATGACATAACAAAATGAGTATAAAAGTGACCATTTACCCCCTCCCCACACACCCACCCTACCTCACCGTGTTTGTTCTGGTCAACCATACACACGAGCTTTCTCTCTCCACTCATACATTCACACCTGTCTTTGGGAACAAACACAACCACTTTATTTATTCCCAAAAGCAGATTCTCGACATGCACACTCATCCCAAAAGAACTTTTTTTTAGTTTACCATTTTACCATTTCAAAAAAAAAAAGAAAAAAAGCTACTAAAAATCTTACTTATTTCATATTTACAAAAATAAACCTCAACTTTAACAGCGTTAAAATAATCACACTATTAACCAATCAAAAAATTTTAAAAAAATAAGGTTGCATAGAACTTTTTAAAGAACAAAAGGTCCAAGTGGTTTGCCACTATTTACAAAATCTACTATTTACAATGACAGAAACCAATATCTACAAAATACTAAATCTACAAGTTACATAAAGCTATGTCCCATAAACGATTAAACAGTGAAATCACACCACCTCCTCCTTGCGATCATAAACCCAGGGCAGGCTGGTGAGCAGGTCATCAGCCCACACGCGTTTGTTATCCATGGAGGCTAGGGTGCGTTTTCTCTGCTCCACAAGATACAAATGATGGTTGCTGGATTGTATCCTGCACTGTGTATGAGACATAGCTGTGCCAGTGCGTAAAACCGCTAGGTAATAGTCTACACGTAGCGATTTTACCACTGCTCTACCTACACCTTTTGCTCTTTTGGCTTCCTTATAGTCTAGTGTGCGGTAAGCATACATTTTCGAAGCCAAACCTACGAATTCCGCCATAATGGAATCACCGCATTCATCTTTTAAAACGCCCATTTTCTTCTTGTTTTTTTATGGGCAGCTGAAACACGTTATCAGCGCTATAGCAAGAAGTGTCGAACCAGTCACTATGTTGCCTCATGATGTCATAGGGGTTGCAGTGGCGAATGTGGTAAATGAATGAGTCCGTGTCCATATACAAAAGAGAGACGTTCTCAAAATGGCGTTTGGCAAACTCATAGTGAAATCGAGACATGACCGATTTAGAAAAGTCTAAAATGACATGACCCAAGTAAATGGGTTTATCCATGGTCACGCTGGTCTTACTCATTTCAATAGTAGCCAAATCCTCATCGATAATTTTGATCGATTTGAAATTTGGCTTGGCAATGTACCGCCGGGCACCCCACCACCCCTCCCAGACATTGACCAATTTAATGTCACGGTATTTGCAGACATTCTCCATTGACTTGCCATAAATGCAGTTGTTCATTAATTTAAAAAAGTTAATTTCAAACTGCTGTGTTGCCATTTGTCGGTGCTCTGTGTTGAGTCTCATGTATGGCTCAAGCCATGCTTTTTGAGCAAAAGAAATACCCCTGTGGATTTTCTTCAACACCAAGCCTTGGGCGAGGCATTGCACCAACATTTGGATATGTAGCACATACCGATTTTTGTTGTAAAGTGTACCCATGAGTTTTTCAATTTTCACTTTACTGTCAGGGGGAACCATTTGCTCAAGGCAGAATGGGAAATCGGCATGTTCATCATACAAGGATGAGGGATATTCAATATCCACTTCTAGCCCATATCCACGGCCTGTTTCTTGGCTAGCCTTGATCACATCAAATTCTAACACTTGTTCTCTGTCAGCCAAGCAAACTTCCCATAGGGCAAAGGCTGACTCATGGCGTAACCGTACAAATTATTCACGTCATAGTACATTAAGTACGATTCTGGTTTGTCTGGTGAATAATCAGGAATGTAGACATTGTTCGCTTCGGCATGGCGCTGGTTAAGTGACACAAAACCGCCACGAATGCCCTTTTCAAAAAATAGAACCATGTCTACGTCAGTGAGTAAATCCAATTCCACTTAAGTGTATTTTAAAGCGGCATCAAACGAGAGCCCAGGACTCGTATAATAGTGAGCCGGGTCAAGACCGTAAATGTGTTGACACAACTCACGAAATTTTTCAAACACATCAGTGAGTAGCAGTACATCCAGTTTTAGGTAATGCAAAGCATATTCACTTAGCGTCTTCATGCCAAACACTCGCCAAACTTGACATGCATGTGCATAGTCTTCGTCGGAAACGGTACTGCGTGTTAGTTTCGAGTAAAATTTCTCTTGCGGTGGGAGTTTTCTTTGCTTTAACACGTCCCAGCTGTTGCAAAAATCATACGGGAATATACCTTTCCGAATGCACAATTGAAATTGCTCAGGATCATTAAAATGCATTCTAGTATTTTTAATTCCTCCTCATTCAAGCCATTCACAAGGCTGTCTAGCGAGGATGCCATAAACTTAAAGGAATCCAAAAATCGAATGCTAAAGTCGCCCAACCACCATGTCAGGGCCGTAAAACGCTCATGGTTTTGGGGAATAATGGTAACCGAGCCCTTGTTGACATGGCCCAATTCACGAATCAAAAACTGAATGTCATAATTCGCCAGATTGTGGAAAAAGACACTGATGAAACGAGGAGCTGGAAAGTTTAAATTGCATTTACTATGCGCAGCTCCACGAAACTTCCCCGTAAAGTGGGAGTGGTCTCTGACTTTTTCCTCTCCACTTAAAATAGGTCTTTCACAAATATGGCATGTTGTGGCATGCTCATACTGCTGCCGCTGTTCTGGAGATAGGCTCATGGGTACTGGGTGGTCCAGTAATTCCTGTACATCATGAGCCAACTTGACAAGTTCATCCAAGAACCATTTGGCACAATCTGGCCCCTCGCGGTAATTGTAAACGGATTGTGTGGGGTCATAGGCACACACCACATTAAATCCTATGGCAAAGGGTTCATGTTTTTGAATGGGTGTGGTTGAGCTGATGGTGGGATCTGGTTCACATCCCGCCATGGGTGTGGTGAGAGCTTCGAAATCTGCATATACCACATAGGGGACAGTGTCACGCTTGTGAATGTCCTTAAACTTTAACACAGCCTTGTCCCCTTGTGGCAATATCAATTTCACCGCTTCCTGAGAAACACAATCTACCCTATGACGTTCCAAAAGCGTAAGAGTGGTAAAATATTGCAGGCATCGATCACAAATATGTTTTGCTCACTTTTTCATAGACATTTGTCTGCTTAGCAATCTACTCAAGCTTTTAATGAGGCAATAGTGATTCACCTCTCCTACAGTTAAATTTAAAGATGAATGTGATGTCGTTTCGGTTCTTTTGTGGCATAAAGAGGACCCACAATATCATCACCATCAAGGCCATACACCATGAACGAAAAGTCCTGGTTGTCTTGTTCAAACCTACGGATCTCGGTTAAGTCCATAGGGAACGACACTCTAGTTAAATTTAAAGTTTGTTTCAATTCATTAAACTTGGCCTTGTACTTTCCTGGTCGACAACTGTCACGTTGTGCTGGTTGCAAAAACGCAGCCACAGACCACAGAAAGCAATCATCATCAACATTTTCAATATTCACCACAGCCTTTTTCAATGCTATTGCTGGTGGTGTTTTAATATAGCTAGACCCAGCATTCAACGGGTTGAATTGACAAATGTTGATTTGCAAATGATGAATTTTGTCTAACGCTAAACCACTGGGTCCTTGTTGCAGTTTATCAAATTTTGATAGCAAGGCATTCACCACATGGCTTTGATACCACTCGTTCAGATTATCGGCTATCAAAAGCTCTTGCATTTTACTGCAAATATAAAATGTCTCTTTATGCTCTACGTCCTTCTTTTTATATATGAAATCGCACACCAGTTCTGTATTTACCTTTAAAGCCGTATGCAACCTTTGCGCTGTACAAATTTCAATTTTAAAAATTTCAAAACAAGATTCTAAAAATTCTTTGGGAATCAAACATTTTCTAACATTGACTACGCGGCCAGAGCACACACGTGATTTGAAACAAGACTCAAGGGGCTCCCAAGTTAACGTATCCGCAGCAGTAAAAGACATTATTTTGAAAGAACACTCTCACCTGAGTTTTCAGCTGTAGACTGCTTGACAATGGTTCCACTCTAAAGCCACTTGGTTTTCAACTGTATTTGCTATAGCAGTGAACCCTTTTTTTTCCAAATATCTAAAAAGAAATAAAATAAACCACCATAAGTATATCCATTCCATATAGTTTATGCATTTCATAAACAAAACAAAATCAAACAGGTTATATATAAAAACCAAATCTCACCTTTACGTGTAATGCTTTGCTATATTCCCGTCTCGTGGGCTAGTGTGGAAATGGTTTCCTTTTCTAGCTGTCTGTCTTTCTCTTTCTTTAATATATTTCCCACAGACACACGACAGGTAGGCTATACACGTTATCTGCAAACAAATAAATAAATAACATCATTAATTACCTAATCAATAAATAATTGCATGTATTTATATAAAATCAATAAATATATAAATGAATAAATATATACCTACCCCACAACAAGGTTAAGTATTTTCCACCAACACCAAAACAGTCAAACAAGACCAGGGGTTTCATGCAACGCAATGTGTTCAAAGGTAGTCACCTAAGTGAGCGTGGAAATGATAACGACATGTCTTTATATATGTTACGTTGCATGTATAATCTTTTTTTCCCCACGCTTTGAACATTCTGTTATCAGGCACGTGGACAGCTAACGTCCAAGGTGAACACCTGTGCCGGATCAAATTTCACGTCAACTTGCATTTTGTCACGTACGAAGCAAAACAGGATGTAACTTGTTAACAGTTATCGCGCATGTGGACAGCTAACACCCAAGGTGAGCACCTGCGGTAGATCAAATTTCACATGGACTTGCATTTTGTCACGTACAAAGCAAGACAGGATGTCACTGGTTTAGCGTGCATGTGGTTTCACACATGTTCACATGCCTTTCGCTCTTCCCTGCCACCACAATGGTCAGATTATTTCACCTTCAAGCGTCATGGTCATTTTTCCATTGCACCTGTTGTCATGTCAGATCAGCGCCTTCCAATAAGCTCAAATGACGTTCACCTCCTGCTCGTTTGCAAGTGTGTTTTCTGTACTCGCTTCGACCAACATAGAACCAAGTTCTCATCACCGTTTACACGCCAAAGGTAAAATGTGTGAAAAAAACGCACGCTCGCTCTGTCATACACCGACCCGTCGAAATATCGATTGTTCTATTGAACACAGCCACCGTGGTCAGCGACAGGTTCGTTGAAACACACACACCCAGCCGTATCGTCTCTCTCAACCACCACGCTTCATAAACATTATAAACAGGTAAAGAAAAAGAAAACTGTTTTTCAACATGTATGGCGTTAGGCCCTTTGTGATTTTTTTTGGAAAAACTATCTACCACACTCGAAAGGGGGCTTTAGCCCGAGTCCTGGGACACCTCGTACATGTCTCTAGCGTTATTGGTTCGTGAAATATCGGCAAAAATCACAAAAAACACGTGTTTACCCCAAAATCGAGTTTCCCAAATTTTTTAAAAATTATAACGAGTGGTCCATAGCAAAGAGGATGTCACCCCGAGTCCTTGGACCCGTCGTTCATGCCTCTAGCATGATTGGTTCGTGAGATATCGGCAAAATCACAAAAAACACGTGTTTACCCCAAAATCGAGTTTCCAATTTTATTAAAAATTATAACGAGTGGTCCATAGCAGAGAGGACGTCACCCCGAGTCCTTGGACCTGTCAAACACGCCTCTAGCATGATTGGTTCGCGAGATATTAAAAGCGCATGACCTTTTAGTTTTGATCTTTTAATTAAATAAAGAGCCTATAGGAAAGTAGGGGGAATCACTACGAGTGCTAGGACACCCTGTATGTTCAAATTCGACCATTGGTTAGCGAGATATCAGCTTCGGGGCAAATACGAGGAGGGTTCAATAAGTTAGTGGACAGCTCTCTCCTCATCCCACTACTTACAAAACACAAATTTTTGCTCTACAGACTTGACATTTATTTTGGGGGTAGAGGGCATAGGGACATTTCATTTATGTCAAATAAACGTTTTTGTAGAGTTCCTAGTTTCCAAAATATAGGATTTTCAAAATTCGAGTTTTTTCAAAAAAACATAAAAAGTAAAAAAGTTTCATTATAGAAAATAAATGTCATAAAGACCATTCGTTTGGGCCATGGCACAACGTTCTATCATCTTTGGTTTTCAAACTATCACCAACTTTCGAAAACAAAAATTTTCAAAAAAAATTCAAAAATAAACGAGCAGTCCATAGCAAAGAGGACGTCAGCCCGAGTCCAATGACACGTCATTTGTTAAAATCCGACCATGGGTTCACGAGATATGAATAGGCAAAAAGTGTGTACTAACTTTTGGAACAGACTGTGCGTTAGAACCCCCCCTACTCCACTACTGATTAAAATAAATTAAAACCATAAGTGAAATTGACGAATTGTTATACAAATATTATAATATATATTCACCTCCGTGGTGTAGTGGTCAGCGTGCTTAACTGCCACCCCGGAGGTCCGTGGTTCGATTCCCTGCTCTGCCACGAAATTTGAAAAGTGGTATGAGGATTGGAACGGGGTCTACTAAACCTCGGGTGGTCCAAATGAGTAGAGGGGGGGGGGGGGTTCGATTCCCACCTCAGCCGTCCTCGAAATGGTTTTCGTGGTTTCCCACTTCGTCTCCAGGCAAATGCCGGGATGATACCTAACGTAAGGCCACGGCCGCCTCATTCCCTCTTCCTTGCCTTTCCCTCCCAATCTTACCTCTGTTCGCTTTGCAGGTGAGGCCGCCTGGGCGAGGTGCTGGTCACACTCCGTTGTATCCCCGATCCCGAAGTAAATGTGGGATCCAACGCTGAGTCCAACCCTGGAGGGTAATACGACTAAGAAGAAAATAAATAAAAAATGAAATACACTATCATTCTCGTCTATTTAACTTAACTATTTAATTCTTCTTTATATCCTGAAATATGCGTCCCTTATGTACAGCGCTAATATCCTCTGCCAATTTTACCTACAAGTTAGAGAAACGTGTCTTATTTCATTTTCGCAAGAAGTTAAACATTTCCCAACACCTTTTTAATGAGGGCTTTGGACCTCCATTGTCAGGTTTAAAAATGGTGTGTCAGCTGAAAAGCTATTATTAGTCTATAAGATTAAATGTTTGAAGTAATTTACACTTTGAGATTATAAGATTATAAAACTGCTCCCTTATTAACCGTCTGAATAAGATGAACTGTCATTTAAGTTTATAACAAGTGGCTCCACAACGAGGACGTTTTCTGTTAGCCCATCCTTTTCCCAGTAATGTTTCACCTCCATTGATCTTCCTCTTTCCGCCTGGTTACTCATATTCACTTTAGCAATTTTATTTTTCACGAAGGACCAAGCCAGCTCTACGGGGTTGAGCTCACAATGAGCAACTGGCAGCCAGATGAGTTCGACGTCAGGACGAACATTCTTGATTATCTGTTCTAGCTTCTTTTTAGGTGCCCTGAATTGAGGTTTGGCGTGAACAATTAGCTCTGCTTACGTCATACTTTCATACTTTTGGACTCTGGGAGGAAGAGGAATATATTTCATTGCAGCAGCACATCACTTCACCGTGGCTATCGACCTTCCAATACACTTGGATACTTTTTGCTAAACCCTCTTATCATTATTACTTTCTCTCTCGCTTCTAAAAAAACATATTGCACTTATAATCATGCCAAATTCTCCCTCCGTTAACTGCGGTTTAGCTGGCATCTTGATCGATGTGCAAACAATAGGTAATACAGACAGTGATAGTTGCTGCTTGTTGCTAATGACTCAACGAAGAACAAAGGTCAGAGTTTGGTGTGCGTAGGAACGAGCGCGCAGCAACTGGCAACATTGCCAGGCTGCTGCGGTACTATCGCCACCCTCAATGGTCCTATTAAATATCAATCCATATAAAATCGATAGTCACAAGTAGATAAAATGTAGTTTTACGTTAAGCCTTGCATTGCTATGAGCCTCATAACAAGCCATATTTCATACTGCTATGACCACCCAGGCCCGAGAAAAAGATGTTTTACAAAATTAACAACAACTATTTAAAGAAACGTCAGATCAGATTAAAACTTCATATACGCGTTAACAATAAGTTCATTTAAGACGTATTAAAGTTTCGTTACGATCAGATCGATACTTTTAACGTAATGATCTATCTAAGTGAGCGCTCCGTAAACTTGGTAAGAAAAACCTGTACGTTTTTTGTTCAATCTGCTATAAAATATTAACGAGATACAATGCAAATATTTACTCTATATCGTTAAACGACAAATAAAACAAGGAACATTTTGGTGTAGGTTGTTCTTATGTAAGACTAAGGGTAAAGGTTTTATTGACCTCTAAACTCGAGTATCTATACTTATTTCCCCGACAGTAAGACTGCGGCAGGTAGAGAGTTCCAATTATCAATGGCACGGTTTACGAAATAATATTTACCATAATTTGTTCGCTGTGGTCGGCCCTTAATTTTGAAAGGGTGATCGCTCCTACCCATGTAAGTAGGCTTTTCCATACGTTTGCTAAGCTCACCCCATGCTGGTTGATTTGTATACGTGTTGTACATAGCGCAGAGTCTAGATTTCATCCTCCTAGCCTCAAGTGATTCCCACACAAGTTTCTTTAACATACGGCTCACACTGCTCCTGGGATTAAAGTCAATGAGCACAAATCTAGCAGCCTTTCTTTGTTCCATTTCCAACTCATTTATGAGCCCTACATGATATGGATCCCAAACCGCCGAGACGTATTCCAGAATAGGTCTTACAAGTGACAAATATCCTAATTCTTTAGCAGAGGTACTACTTCCCTTTAATACCCTCATTACAAAGTGCAGGAATTTGTAAGCTTTAGAAACTACACACCCTATATGACTACTCCTTTTCATATCATTTCTTACGTGAACGCCCAAATATTTGTAAGAAACTTCTTCTACAAGTATTTCCGAGCCAATGTTATATTGAAAATCTTTCCTTCGCACTTTCCATATTTTTATTAGACTACATTTTCTTGTGTTTATTTTCATTTTATTTTCAATCGCCCACTTATAGACCAGGTTCAGGTCATCTTGAATTACTGCATTGACTTGTGAGTCATGTATCTTTCGATATATTACACAATCATCCGCAAACAATCGACAGTCACTGCGAATCCGATTTGGTAAGTCATTTATAAACGCAAAAAAAAAGTTCCGATTACGCTGCCCTGAGGGATACCCGACGTTACGGTAAATTCATCCGAGAATCGGCCTTCAATTTTCACTTTCTGGGAACGAACCGTCAAAAATTCTTGGATCCTATTCTAGTCTAGCTATTGTAGTCTAGTATACCATATGAAACATAATTGAGAACATGCCAAGGCCTAAGTGTAAAACTTGGTGAATGGATGCTCTCTAGCACTGAGGCTAATACATACACCCAAGTACACGGGGCACTCGAACTATTCCTTGCTGTTTTATATGAAGGGTGAGGGAAAGCTAGCACCGGGGCTAATGCACACACCAAAGTACATGAGGCTCATGCAACTATCCCATACTGCTCTGATAGAGGCTAAGGTAAGTATGCCATGTGTGATTTTAAAACATGCCAACTCTCGCAGCGTATGTCGTCACGCGATGCAGGTGCTGCAAGGTCAGCGTTAGAGTAAGGAAGTGTGTGAAACATAATTCTTGCTGACGTAGAATGTCAGCGAAATAACTCGCCACCGGATGCAAGGTTTAGTGTTACAAACTAGCAAGTTTGCGAAATATGATTCTTGCAGACGTAGGATGTTAGTAAAACATGAACTTGCCACCGGATGTAAGGTGTTGTGTTACAGGATGCAGGTGCGTGAAACATGATTCTTTCAGATGTATGATGTCACGTGATGTAGGCGTTTATTATCGACCATGAGAAATGTTACATTGACAGATATTTGAGACGACACAGGTGCACGCATGACATAGGCGAGTTTGTGGTATAAAAGGCTAGGGAGGGGGAGGCCTTTCTCACTTTGTACTGAACCCAACGGGGTTAGGCTGACTGGTGTCGAACGTGGATCTCAGAGATAGTTGAGCTCAGAATAGAGGTTCCAGCAAGGAACGAACACGAGATCTTTTGAGGGAGTTTAAGTTATAAAAACCCCTAGAGGAAATACATATTAAGTCACTGTTGTGATATGAACTAATGCCGACATTATTTATTAATATAATGCAGGGAATATTAGTAGAATACTGCATTTATGGGCTGTATGGAGTATACTATTCTGGACTTGAGCACAGAAGTTGGAGCACTTGACGTTTGTCTAATGACTCTGAAAAAGGGGCGTAGTTTCTTGGAGCCGTGTCACTCTATGTGACCTACTTAAGTCGTCTGGAGCAGGTCAGGAGGCTAATTTGTTGTCAAGTTATTCCCCGTTTCAGAATGGACAGGCTGGTGGAGTGAGGAGATACCAGCGTAATTTAATGATTACTCGTGATTGGAGCAACGCAGTGACATGAGGTTTGGACCTATGTGAATGTTTAGCCGGGAGGCTAATTATCAAGCCATTATACATTGAAATCGAGGCAGATTTAATGGAACGCGCAGTAACACAGTGATTGGAGTTTAGCGGAGAGATCTAACCATGGTTTCGGGGATTTTTAGTTGACGCCGCGAGGGCACGCGCTGGCAAAGGCAATTAATATTAATTAATTGGCCGATCGATCCTCGAGCACGCATACAGATCTGTGACCAGCGAGGAAAAAGGAACCATATAAACTTTAATTCAAGACCAGAATCATACTGTGAGAGAAGATGACACTGCAGGGAAATTCTCGGTCTACCTTTTCTCTCCAAACGGATATAAGGGGTGGACTCAGGACAGAGGGGGGCAGTCGAACCATACTTGAGAGCGAGGAGCACATCACCCTAGCTCAGAGAAGAAAGGCTCGGACTGTAACATCCTAAGTGCAGCAACATATAATCATGCATTAAGTCATGAATTAATAACGAGTAATGTAATCAGTTTAACCGCAGTCTAGTGCGAAGTGCGCGTTACCGAAGTTGAGAAGGGATGCTCGGACTTCAACATGAAGAGCCGTGCAGTAAGACATTTATTAATACCAGTTATTAAGGACAGTCGTGCCATATTTGTATAGTCGGCATTAAGAGCGATTGTTATTGTGCACGTAGGAAATGTACCGTGTGATATACCAGGTAGGACAATTGAGAGTGATAATTTGTACAAGTACAATGTACATCGGTTGAGCGCAGTATGTAAACTATTGGTTAGACAGATCATAGGATGTTGAACTGCGCAGAGATAAACTTTATTATGCGATTGGTGAAATTTCATAAGAATACCAATATAATTAACGCTCAGGACGATATGCAAGCATATTTAAGCGTTATCAGGAAGTTTATCGAAGGATAGAGATTGATAGACAGTTGGGGGAATCGATAGGAATCCTTAGGCAGAGAATCGAGACTTTCAGTCAGGATACGGATAGCAGCGAGGAGGAGATCTTCAACGTCTGCATTTCTGATATCTTGCCAGGAAAAATCAACCAGTAAGAAATGTAAATAGTGAGCGTGTGATTGTAGTGATGATCTGTTAAATATCTGTAAAATTAATATTGTAACATGTGCTATAAAGTGTTGTGTGAATAAGGAGGCAACAGCTTCAATATGGAAAGGAAAAGTGCCGTGTGTCTTGTAAGGCAAAAGTTATGTAAAATGTGTGTTATAAGTATAAGAATGCCTTGCTAATTTTGCAAATAATGGCAGGCATTACTGGAAGAAATGCGTGGTTGGAGCCACCAGACTAGCCGATGTAAGTACCCAAAAACCATGATTTTATAGCAGTTATAGTCCACTGTGTGTTGAGTGATTTCAAAATTATAAAATATGCCAATAGGAGTCAATTTTAGGAGGGAGAACCTCAAGGTATTATTGCTGTGTTGATTTTAGTAAAGTTGAGATGTTTTTGTACATCATTGAGTGGATAAATCGTTACCACTATTGTAAAATGGCAATTCAGTTACATAAAAACTTAACGTAACGAACACGGATGTTCGGTTATTAAAATGGTTACGTTGTGTCGGGTTATTGTAATTCATGTCAGTAATAATAATAATAATAATAATAATAAAAAGAATAAATGAATACACATCAGGGAAAAATGGTTGTAAGCAAAATATATATGCTAATTGGAATATTTATCTATCCAAGCAGTAATATTACACATGAAGGGCTAAGAAAAGCAATTTAATATCAGAGTATATTGTGATAATGGGAATAAATATGCAAGAATCTAGGGAATGGAAGAGTTTAATAGAGAATTTAATTTGCAGCTTGTGAATAAGCTTGTAAGAGTAATTGATAGATTTATCTTACTAATTAAAAGGCCGAGATCATAGCACAATAGTCACGGAAGCCAGGTAATCTATTCGACGTGTGAAATCTCGTATAGCCTAGGGCATACAGAGATATTTATTATGGCCAGAGCGTATTTTAGTGATTGACCCTAGCTCTGTGGATTGCCATGAAATGTTCCGGGTCCGAATCCTGTGGTGTATGAGAGGATAACAATGGGAACCTCTGCATGATACCTGATGTCGACCGAGAACTAGTTATTGAAATAATTCAGCTCCTGGGAAGCGAATTTTAATTGGCGGCAGGATGTGCCTGACCGTAGCATTTAATGAGATACCGGCTAGCCAGTTTGACTAGTGGTTGATGAATCTCGTTCCTTTATATAATGAAATGGACCTGTTGAGGCCAGTTATTAATATCCTAAGGTTAGGAATAAATATTTAAACACGCCCATAACCTGTCTTGCATACAATTTAGCTGAAATCGTATGGGAGATGTGGGTCATTGAGACTGCACTATTGTATTTAAAATTTTGTTACTGCTTGGAGATAAAGCACGGGAGGGAGTCAGGAAGGGACAGCGCACGTGTTGTGACCGCTCGACTCAGTCCCATTGTATACAAGTAGCTCCGAGGGGGAGATTTTTAAACGACCTTTGAAGGTTGACATTTAGAATGGACAGACTTTGAAACCCTGTTTGTAATGAAAAGAGTCATTGTTGTATTGTACAATGAATTTGTGTGGTTTGAAACACATTGTTAATTAACGATCGTTCTTATAACGTAATACTTGGCAAACTTATGAGTTGTTGGAAGTTACATTTTTTTATACTGACAGTGTTACTTAGCTCTAAAGGTCAACACTAGATGCCTTAGGATATGCCCACGCAAGGGTAGCATAATATACCATCCGACACAGCGGTAACGGAATTTTTGAAGTTGAAATCACAACGGCATGCAGTGGAACTGTAGAAAAGGGGACTACAGAAGGGAAATGTAGAACGGGGTAGGTTTACAAAGAATTGTGGAGTTGCAAGTAAATTTGAAGTGCAACCCATAAATTTGGTTAATGCATGGTAAAGCATTTTGGTGAGAAAAGAGATACAAAACACAAGTGTACGCATAATGTAAATTAAGAGGTGTTGAGAGTAAACAATTAAGCTTGTAAAATGAAAGAGGTCACAACAGGTGACATAAGATTATAAGTACAGTTTATGTGTAATTTACATGTGCATCAGCGCACTTGAGAATGAATTTTTATGTCAATCTCAGGGTAAATGAATGAATAATCATCTGGATTTGCAAGGATAATGTGTGAATATTAGTGGATTGTAGGAGTAATTTTGCTTTGTTTTGTGTTATATTGTTGGGATTGTGTTTTTGTGTGTTTGAAGCCATGATTTAGAGCTGAATTAAAGTCTTTAGAATAGAGTTGTGCTTTATCATTCTAGAGTTGATACCTTTTAGTCTCAGATCAAAAATATGCAACTGCTCAGTGGGTGGACCGTACACGCCTGAGGACTGATGCTGGCTGGAGGCAGAAGCATGTTTTCCATGGAAATTACTCACATGGGTACAGTACTTGAATCTCGTGAACGACAGTTGACAACGTGTTATCTCTAGATCTTACCTGTGTGTCGGAAGAAGACTTGAAAATACCTTACTACTTTGGTAAATATGTTTTCTTAAAAAAAATATTTTAGTTGGATATAAGCACTCTATTGAGTTGCAACGTTTACCACTATGTGCCAGTGACAGAAGCATATCCGGTAACGAAAGTAGGAACTACTCAACAATTGAGGCGTTGACAGGGGAAAGGTAGTAAGTGCCAAAAATGAAATTTTCGTTTTTTTCGTGAAGAAGGTAGTAAGAACCAAGGCCAACACCGCAGAGAAAGTAGGAAGTCGTTGGATGATTAGAAGAGCTTGAAATTGTTCCCACTAGATCGCTCCTGTGGCAAGTACGAGGCTCTTGGCGCAGAGAACGTAGTAACTGCTTTGCGCGCCAAACAAGTTTCCGCTTGTTGCGTGGAAGTGATACGCAAATTATTGTGAAAACCAACATGCCTCCAAAACCTGGTCCTTTCAAAATGTTAAGTTAAATGACACTTCTTAAGAGATATGTTTTCTCACTTCATAATTGACGTGTAACAAGGCAAACTCGTCGAACACCGACTTCGCTTGCGAGGGTCAGGCAGGTCAGGAAAGAGACATAGGCTAATCTAACCAATATTTTCTACTTTTCCAGGCAACATGTAAACTCAAGAAGAAATAAGCAAACACCACACCGATTTCAGGAGACAGATAGCAGACATGCAAGGTACTTATCGTGGGTCTGATTAACGTTGTCAACATTCTGAAAAGGAGAAATGGGAAATACAATAATACAATGCGAAGGGCAGAATAAGAATCGAATGGTGTTAATGGTTATGATTTATGCCAATGCCATAAACTATTTTCATTCTGTTGAATTAAAATTCCTGGTTTCCGGACACTCCTAAATGCCCCGTGACAGGAAATTTAGCATCAATGAAAAGAGAAAGAAACAATGTAAGCCAATGGTTCCAGAAGAAATAGCTGAAATGATTTGCAGTGCTAATGTTTTCAAGCCCAATAATGTAATTATGATGAACAATGATAACGTCATTGACTTTCCTGCTGAATCTGACAAGTTTTTTTTAGTATGGGTGCTCTTAAAATAAGCGCCGTCGGACGGATTGGAAGGAAGGAAGGAAGATTGTAGTTTTACGTGACCGTTAATCTTGTGATTATGAGTCATGGGACCTCCTTTTTACGTGGAATGCGAACCACAGAACATAGCATTTCACTTCGAAAATCTCACATGCAGTGACCGGGAATCGAACCCTGTCCACCTTGGTGAGAGGCCAACAGCTTGACCGCCGTGCCACCACGCCCCCAGGCTGTATTGGAATTCCAAGAGAAGAATTCCCCGTGACTGAAACAAGACAGTCATTTAATGAAATTGAAATGTTGAAGGAACATGCTATATTCAAAAGGCATCAGTCATTCAAGGCCATCACCAATATTAAGATTCTGCAACCCCTTGAAAGAAGAATATTCATCAATGAACCAAAAAAGGAGGATTTATTACCAATGATGGACTTCCAGAATAAGAAGTATCATGCATTTTACAGGGATATCTGTGACTAACAAAAGCAGTTTCAAGTAGTAGTACTGATTGTGTAGAAATCTCTATTTAAAAATTGTATAAACAAATTATTTTTCCACCATGCTATGACTAATTCTGAATATTGCTTTTTAATATGTTAAGTGAGTGGATTTCTTCAATTTGGAAGTATTTTGTGCAATAAAGTGAATAACAAAATGATCGCAAATCGTTTTTTGCTTCTCCTGAAAAATTTCATTTTTGGCACTTACTACCTTTCCCCTGTCAACGCCTCAATTGTGTAAAGTTAAATGTGTAGGTTAAATTTGATTAACGCTCTATCAAGTTCCAATGTTCACGGCTAGGTGTCAGTGATAATGGTATCTGATAACCAAAGTTGGAACTACTCGATAATTGTGTGAAGCTAAATTTGTAGGTTAGATTTGATTAACGCTCTATCAAGTTCCAATGTTCACCGCTAGGTGTCAGTGCCATACTTGGTAACCAAAGTTGGAACTACTTGAAATTTGACTAGCTGAGAGTCCTCAGACGTTCAATTAAAATACCCTGCTACGACCATTGGCTGTAAATTAATTAAAATATTTATATTTTACTTTATTTTAGCTTTTATCAACATTTTTGATTTCTTTCTTTATAGGTAATTTGGAGAGTGATTGATAAGCATCATGTTCATGTGTAGTGAGTGTAAAAAACAGTTCTCAAGACCTGACAGCCTTCAACGGCATGCAAGTACTAAACATAATCTTAAAATATTTGTGTGCAGTCATTGTGCTACGACATTTAACAGACAGTATAGTCTTACACGACATGTAAATTTAAAGCACGTCAGTTCATCACCTTTTTCGTGTTCAGTTGTGATCTTGGTTTTTCTGCTGTAAAGCGATATCAATCCCACATGGTTGAAGTGCATGGAGAACAACAGGAATTAAAAACTGCAAAGCCATCAACTAGCACTGAACCTTTAAACAAATGTGATGCTCAAAAGCGTAAACGTTCTCAAGATTGTGAAAATAGTTGTACAACAAAAAGAAAGACGAATAGTGAACCTTCGATAACGCATTGTGATGTATGTAATATTGATATACCTTCTTCAACCCTTCATGGACATTTACGCAGTATTAATCATGAAAATAACAATTGCTATGAAAGAAATTCTGCGAATATTCAACAAATTGGTAGTGCGTTTAAACGTCGAATTGCTAGTTACAGACTTCATAGTGAAGAAAAAACTCAAAGTATTGAATCATTTTAAAGACTGTTCAACCTAGTGTGTTTGGCTTGGTAGATAAAGTTTTAGTAGAACATAAAGCATGCAAAGTGAATTTCGAAATCTTTGGACTGTATGTAAAAACTGGGAGTGAATGTGAAATTACGGATATCAAATCTTTTAATACAAAAAACGTAATTGTTAGTGAATCAACTAATATCAGTGATATGTGCAAAGATATTTCAAGTGCTGCCAATGTAAAGAGTGAAGAGTTCCAGGTAAGGGAGTCACGCTGGGCGTTGGTTGAAGTACTTTATTTAGAAACCAACATGAATATTTATAACCCCCTTCGAGCATCATCATACATTGATTTACCTGCATGGATCAAACGAAAGAGAGCTGTTGTGAACCTTTTGAATAGTGATCAAGCATGTTTTGCGTGGGCCGTTACCTCCGCTCTCTATCCAGCAGTGAGGGACACGATGAGAACATCATCATATCCTCACTATTCCTCAGTGTTAGATTTAAAATAAATAGAATTTCCTATGGGGATAAAAGACATTAAACATTTTGAAGAGCTGAACAATGTAAGTATTAATGTGTATGGAATTGAAAACAAGAGTATAGTTGATCCTCTATATTATACTGAGGTAAAAGAGGATGCTCATGTAAATTTACTAAACATAACCGAAGGTGAAAATGCCCACTATTGTTGGAAAAAAAATTAAGTAGACTTGTCGGTAGTCAGCTGTCAAAACGTAAGAATAGGAAGTGGTTGTGTGATGGTTGTTTACTATATTTTAGAAAAGAGGATCAACTAACTCAACATCAAAAATGGGGTTGTAATCATGTTTGTACGGTATTACTTACTCCTAGAAATAACATTCTGAAATTTAAGGACTTTGAGAAGCAGCTCCGAGTACCATTTGTTATATATGCTGACTTTGAGGCTTTGCTAATACCTTTTAATACATGTCCATAGAATTCAACCAAAACTTTTACCAACACTACTCACATTCCTGAACCTTTTAGCTTTGCGTATTATGTGAAATGTAGTTATGATGACTCGTTAAATAAGTTCGAGCTCTATAGAGGACCTGACGCACCGAAAGTTTTTATGGAACGACTTGAAAAAGATGCAATCCGTATATCCTCTATTTTAAATACTATCATTCCGATGGAGCCGCAAACATCATCACAGCAAATGAGTTTTGAAACTCAAAGTAATTGTTTTATATGTGGTGAATGTTTCTATACAGATAGGGTTCGCGATCATGACCTTTTAACAGGAAGATATCCTGGTGCTGCTCACCAAGAATGTAATTAAAATATATAGTAACTAAATTCATTCCAATCATTCTACATAACGGTAGCATATACGATAACCACTTTATCGTAGAAGAATTTGGAGCTTCAGATGAGAAAATATCTTTACCACAAAAATATGAATTTTACAGTTCCTTAAACACAAGTCATATCAGTGATCAGGAATATTTACATGCACAACCTGTAAGGGCACAGTTTGACATTCGAACTTTAGGAGAATTTTCAGACATATATTTAAAGACTGATGTGTTATTATTAGCAGTTGTTTTTAAAATTTTAGGAATGTTTGTATGAAAACTTATGACCTTGATCCTTGTCAGTATATCACTGCTCCTGGGTTAAGTTTCAGTTCAATGTTGAAAAAGACAAAAGTAAATTTAGAATTGATGACTGATATAGACATGATTAATTTTATAAAATCATCAATTCGAGGTGGATTAAGCCAATGTAGTGGACGGTAATCTAAAGCAAATAATAAATACATGCCTAGCTACAACGCTTGTGAAGAGTCAAGTATATTGTCTACCTCGATGCAAATAACCAATATGGTTGGGCTATGAGTCAATATCTACCACTGAAAGATTTTCTCTGGCTGACACAATCTGAAATTGATGTCTTACATGTTAACACTCTAAATGATAACGATGATAAAGGATATATTTTAGAGGTAAATCTCGAGTACCCTAAAGAGATACATGATGATCATAATGATTTACCATTTTGTCCTGAGACTATGAAATCTCCATTCATTAAATCACGAACGAAAATCTTAATTGCTAATTTGAATGATAATTGTAAATATGTAATACATTATCAAATCTTGAAACAGTGTCTACAGCATGGATTGAAGTTAACTAAAATTCATCGCGTATTACAATTTCATCAGTCAGCTTGGCTCAAACCGTATATTGATCTAAACAATAATTTAAGATCACTGTCAACAAATGCTTTTGAAAAAGATTTTTATAAACTCATGAATAATAGTGTATTTGGAAAGACTATGGAGAATGTTGATAAGCGAGTTGATGTAAAGCTGATAACAAAGTGGGAGAATGATGGTAAAAGGTATGGTGGGAGCAACTTAATAAGCAAGCCTAACTTTCATAGCTGTTCAATTATTCATGAGGATTTAGTTGTAATACAAATGAATCGCCTTAAAGTAACTTACAACAAACCCATGTGGGTTACGCCATTCTGGAATTGTCAAAACACTTATGTATGAATTTCACTATGATTACGTTAAGAAAAACTATCATGATAACGCTAAATTACTCTATACAGACACAGATTCTTTTATTTATGACTTTAAAACTGATGATTTTTATGAGGATATCAAATCTTAGCAAAACAGGTTTGATACAAGTGACTATCCCGAGGATAATATCTACCATTTACCTATAGTAAACAAAAAGGTTCTTGGAAAATTTAAAGATGAATGTGCTGGTGTTGTTATAGACACCTTTGTAGGCACAAAATCTAAATCTTATAGTTATATGACGATTGATGATGTAGTAATAAAAAAAATAAAAGGAGTGTAAAAGAATGTTGTTAGTAAAGAGTTAGATATGTGATTATAAAAACTGTATAGTCACTAACCCACCTATATTATATAAGAAAATGTGTGTATTTAGTAGTAAAAATCATCAGCTACATATTGATTTGCTGAACAAAGTTGCTTTAAGTAATGAAGAAAACAAACGATTCATTATACCCAGCTCATTTGATACTCTCGCTTGGGGAAACAGTCGCATTGACGACTATTACTTTACTTAAGTCTGATGTTCACCATAATGTATTATTTGTAGTATGTTTATATTGTAATATATTTGTAAAAACTGTAAGTATGATGTATAAAGTTAGACTACTGTAGTTAAGTAAAAATAACATAAGTAATACATTTTACTGTAAAATTTTGCTTTTTATATTATAGAAAAGATTTAAAAAATTGTACAGGATGAGAGAACTGAACAAGGGGATTGTAAACAAAATGTACTATCATAAAATGTATATAAAATGTATATTGAATAAGAAATACATGATCTTGCAATAATGTTTTATTTCATATGTAATATAACATTACAAAAGAAAATCATAGTTGTACATATCCTTTATCTTTTTAAGCCTACTTTTCGTCATCATGCCTAAGCAGTTACGTTGATCCATTACACATAATACCAGCATATCAACGTTCATCTTCTATTTCTAATAGTTCTTTCTCATAACTAGTATGTCCAGCTTGTTTAGAAGCATGCGAATAGCATATGGCTTACCATGGCTGGTTGTTAAGACTTTCATAAACTAATACACATTAATTCAATTTTAGTAAAGTCACTTTAGTAATAATAACAGTAAAATAAATGAAGTGGATTGATATTTATTGAAGGTGAAATTTTGAAAGTACTGTCAAGAATAATACTTACATGAACATTTTTAGACTACACGTGATTTACACACACACACAACACACACATTGCTCAATGTCAAGATTTATACTCGACACAATTTATAGTGATTATGATTTTTATTGACTATGAATGATAGTAGCCACGGTTAGTAGACGCGTTTGACACTGGGTGGGTTTTATACTGATTATGATTTATACTGAGTTCGATTTTTACTGAAAGCGATTTCACAGGGCGTAATTGATAGTAGGCGCAATTGGTAGTAGGCGCAATTGATAGTAAGCACAATTAATAGTAGGCGCGATTGGTAGTAGGCGCGATTGACAGTAGGCGCGATTTGTAGTGGACGTAATTGATAGTAGGCGCTATTGATGGTAGGCACTATTGATAGTAGGCGCAATTAGTAGTAAGCGCATTTGGTAGTAGGCGCAATTAATAGTAGGCGCGATTAGTAGTAGGCGCGATTGGTAGTAAACGCAATTGGAAGTAGGCGCAATTAATAGTAGGTGCGATTGGTAGTAGGCGCAATTGATAGAAGGCGAAATTGACAGTATGCGCAATTGATAGTAGGCGCAATTGATAATAGGCGCGATTGGTAGTTGGCGTAATTGATAGTAGGCGCTATTTATAGTAGGCGTTAGTGATAGTAGGCGCAATTGACAGTAGGCACGATTGATAGTAGGCGCGATTAGTAGTAGGCGCGATTGGTAGTTAGCACAATTGGTAGTAGGCGCAATTAATAGTGGGCACGATTGGTAGTAGGCGCAATTGATAGGAGGCGAAATTGACAGTATGCGCAATTGATAGTAGGCGCAATTGATAATAGGCGCGATTGGTAGTTGGCGTAATTGATAGTAGGCGCTATTTATAGTAGGCGCAATTGACAGTAGGCGCGATTGATAGTAGGCGCAATAGATAGTAGGCGCGATTGGTAGTAGGCGCGATTGATAGTAGGCGCAATTGATAGTAGGCGTCATTGGTAGACCTTGAGGTGATAACCCCTTTTGATTGATCCCTGTTGATTTGTCCCTTTGGACTGGTCCCTGTTGACTAGCCCCTGTTGACTAGCCCCTATGGACGGGTCCTTTATGAAAGGAGTCATTTTTGACGGGTCCTTGTTGACGGGTCCCTGGACCCTTTGACATAATTTGGATAAATGCATGGGTCCACAGGGACCCGTCCACAGGGAGCCGTCAAAAATGACTCCCATCATAAAAGACCCGTCCAAAGGGGCTAGTCAACAGGGGATAGTCAACAGGGACCAGTCCAAAGGGACTAATCAACAGGGATCAATCAAAAGGGGTTATCACCTCAAGGTCTACCAATCACGCCTACTATCAATCGCGCCTACTATCAATCGCGCCTACTATCTATTGCGCCTACTATCAATCGCGCCTACTGTCAATTGCGCCTACTGTCAATTGCGCCTACTTTAAATAGCGCCTACTATCAATTACGCCAACTACCAATCGCGCCTATTATCAATTGCGCCTACTATCAATTGCACATGCTGTCAATTTCGCCTTCTATCAATTGCACCTACTACCAATCGCGTCTACTATCAATTGCGCATACTGTCAATTTCGCCTTCTATCAATTGCGCCTACTACCAATCGCACCTACTATTAATTGCGCCTACCACCAATTGCGATTACTACCAATCGCGCCTACTACTAATCGCGCCTACTATTAATTGCGCCTACTACCAATTGCGCTTACTACAAATCGCGCCTACTATTAATCGCGCCTACTATCAATAGCGCCTTCTATCAATAGCGCCTACTACCAATTACGTCCACTACAAATCGCGCCTACTACCAATTGCGCCTACTACCAATCGCGCCTACTATTAATTGTGCTTACTATCAATTGCGCCTACAACCAATTGCGCCTGCTATCAATTACGCCCTGTGAAATCGCTTTGAGTAAAAATCGAGCTCAGTATAAATCATAATCAGTATAAAACCCACCCAGTGTCAAACGCGCCTACTAACCGTGGCTACTATCAATCATAGTCAATAAAAATCATAATCACTATAAATTGTGTCGAGTATAAATCTTGACATTGAGCAATGTGTGTGTTGTGTGTGTGTGTAAATCACGTGTAGTCTAAGAAATGTTCATGTAAGTATTATTCTTGACAGTACTTTCAAAATTCCACCTTCAATAAATATCAATCCATTTCATTTATTTTACTGTTATTATTACTAAAGTGACTTTACTAAAATTGAATTAATGTGTATTAGTTTATGAAAGTCTTAACAACCAGCCATGGTAAGCCATATGCTTTTCGCATGCTTCTAAACAAGCTGGACATACTAGTTATGAGAAAGAACTATTAGAAATAGAAGATGAACGTTGTTATGCTGGTATTATGTGTAATGGATCAACGTAACTGCTTAGGCATGATGACGAAAAATGGACTTAAAAAGATAAAGGATATGTACAACTATGATTTTCATTTGTAATGTTATATTATATATGAAATAAAACATTATTGCAAGATCGTGTATTTTTTATTCAATATACATTTTATATACATTTTATGATAGTACATTTTGTTTACAATCCCCTTGTTCAGTTCTCTCATCCTGTACAATTTTTTAAATCTTTTCCATAATATAAAAAGCAAAATTTTACAGTAAAATGTAATACTTATGTTATATTTACTTAACTACAGTAGTCTAACTTTATACATCATACTTACAGTTTTTACAAATATATTACAATATAAACATACTACAAATAATACATTATGGTGAACATCAGACTTAAGTAAAGTAATAGTCGTCAATGCGACTGTTTCCCCAAGCGAGAGTATCAAATGAGCTGGGTATAATGAATCGTTTGTTGTCTTCATCACTTAAAGCAACTTTGTTCAGCAAATCAATATGTAGCTGATGATTTTTACTACTAAATACACACATTTTCTTATATAATATAGGTGGGTTAGTGACTACACAGTTTTTATAATCACATATCTAACTCTTTACTAACAACATTCTTTTTCACTCGTTTTAATTTTTTTATTACTACATCATCAATCGTCATATAACTATAAGATTTAGATTTTGTGCCTACAAAGGTGTCTATAACAACACCAGCACATTCATATTTAAATTTTCCACGAACCTTTTTGTTTACTAGAGGTAAATGGTAGATATTATCTTCGGGATAGTCACTCGTATCAAACCTATTTAGCTCAGTTTTGATATCCTCATAAAAATCATCAGTTTTAAACTCATAAATAAAAGAATCTGTGTCTGTATAGAGTAATTTAGCGTTATCATGATAGTTTTTCTTAACGTAATCATAGTGAAATTCATACATAAGTGTTTTTGACAATTCCAGAATGAAGTAACCCACATATACGGGTTTGCTGTAAGTTTTTTTTAAGGCGATTCATTTGTATTACAACTAAATCCTCATGAATAATTGAACAGCTATGAAAGTTAGGCTTGCTTATTAAGTTGCTCGCACCATACCTTTTACCATCATTCTCCCACTTTGTAATAGCTTTACATCAACTCGCTTATCAACATTCTGCATAGTCTTTCCAAATACACTATTATTCATGAGTTTATAAAAATCTTTTTCAAAAGCATTTGTTGACAGTGATCTTAAATTATTGTTTAGATCAATATACGGTTTGAGCCAAGCTGACTGATGAAATTGTAATACGCGATGAATTTTAGTTAACTTCAATCCATGCTGTAGACACTGTTTCAAGATTTGATAATGTATTACATATTTACAATTATCATTCAAATTAGCAATTAAGATTTTCGTTCGTGATTTAATGAATGGAGATTTCATAGTCTCAGGACAAAATGGTAAATCATTATGATCATCATGTATCTCTTTAGGGTACTCGAGATTTACCTCTAAAATATATCCTTTATCATCGTTATCATTTAGAGTGTTAACATGTAAGACATCAATTTCAGATTGTGTCAGCCAGAGAAAATCTTTCAGTGGTAGATATTGACTCATAGCCCAACCATATTGGTTATTTGCATCGAGGTAGAAAATATACTTGACTCTTCACAAGCGTTGTAGCTAGGCATGTATTTATTATTTGCTTTAGAATACCGTCCACTACATTGGCTTAATCCACCTCGAATTGATGATCTTATAAAATTAATCATGTCTATATCAGTTATCAATTCTAAATTTACTTTTGTCTTTTTCAACATTGAACTGAAACTTAACCCAGGAGCAGTGATATACTGACAAGGATCAAGGTCATAAGTTTTCATACAAACATTCCTAAAATTTTTAAAAACATCTGCTAATAATAACACATCTGTCTTTAAATATATGTCTGAAAATTCTCCTAAATTTTGAATGTCAAACTGTGCCCATACACGTTGTGCATGTAAATATTCCTGATCACTGATATGACTTGTGTTTAAGGAACTGTAAAAGTCATCTTTTGGTGGTAAAGAACACTCCTCAAGACGTTCCATACAGTTAATATATTCGTAAGGGAATATACCCTTTTGACGAACCAAATTAAAATCATCTTTAGGAAAGACACGTTGAATTTCACAAAAGTGATCTGATTTTAAATTACTAGCAAGCTTATCAAGACTACTCGGCATAAAGCGGAATGAATCTAAAATCACAGTTGATTTGTTTTTTTACTGTCAGTTTTGATGTATTTTGTAAACGATATGTATTGTTCCTTATTATTTGCAATCACAACAGTTTTCTCATCTGAAGCTCCAATTTCTTCAACGATAATGTGGTTACCGTATTTGCTACCGTTAAGTAGAATGATTGGAATGAATTAAGTTACTCTATACTTTAAATTACATTCTTGGTGAGCAGCACCACGATATTTTCCTGTTAAATAGTCATGATCGCGAACCCTATCTCTATATAAACATTCACCACATATAAAACAATTACTTTGAGTTTCAAAACTCATTTGCTGTGATGATGTTAGTGGCTTCATTGGCATGATAATATTTAAAATAGAGGATATAGGGATTGCATCTTTTTCAAGTCTTTCCATAATAACTTTAGGTGCGTCAGGTCCTCTATAGAGCTCGAACTTATTTAACGAGTTATCATAACTACATTTAATATAATACGCAAAGCTAAAAGGTTCATGAATGTGAGTAGTGTTGGTAAAAGTTTTGGTTGGATTCGATGGACATGTATTAAAAGGTTTTAGCAAAGCCTCAAAGTCAGCATATATATATAACAATTGGTACTCGAAACTGCTTCTCAAAGTCCTTAAATTTCAGATTGTTATTTCTAGGAGTAGGTAATACCGTACAAACATGATTACAACCCCATTTTTGATGTTGAGTTAGTTGATCTTTTTTTCTAAAATATAGTAAACAACCATCACACAACCACTTCCTATTATTACGTCTTGACAGCTGACTACCGACAAGTCTACTTAAATGTTTTATCCAACAATAGTGGGCATTTACACCTTCGGTTATGTATAGTAAATTTACATGAGCATCCTTTTTTACCTGAGTATAATATAGAGGACCAACTATACTCTTGTTTTCAATTCCATACACATTAATACTTACATTGTTCAGCTCTTCAAAATGTTTAATGTCTTTTATCCCCATAGGAAATTCTATTTCTTTTAAATCTAACACTGAGGAATAGTGAGGATATGACGATGTTCTCATCGTGTCCCTCACTGCTGGATAGAGAGCGGAGGTAACGGCCCACGCAAAACATGCTTGATCACTATTCGAAAGGTTCACAACAGCTCTCTTTCGTTTGATCCATGCAGGTAAATCAATGTATGATGATGCTCGAAGAGGGTTATAAATATTCATGTTGGTTTCTAAATAAAGTACTTCAACCAACGCCCAGCCTGACTCCCTTACCTGGAACTCTTCACTCTTTACAATGGTAGCACTTGAAATATCTTGGTACATATCACTGATATTAGTTGATTCACTAACAATTACGTTTTTGTATTAAAAGATTTGATATCCGTAATTTCACATTCACTCCCAGTTTTTACATACAGTCCAAAGTGTTCGAAATTCACTTTGAATGTTTTATGGTCTACTAAAAAATTATCTACCAAGCCAAACACACTAGGTTGAACAGTCTTTAAAATGATTCAATACTTTGAGTTTTTTCTTCACTATGAAGTCTGTAACTAGTAATTCGACTTTTAAACGCACTACCAATTTGTTGAATATTCGCAGAATTTCTTTCATGGCAATTGTTATTTTTATGATTAATAATGCGTAAATGTCCATAAAGGGTTGAAGAAGGTATATCAATATTACTTACATCTCAATGCGTTATCGAAGGTTCACCATTCTTCTTTCTTTTTGTTGTAAAACTATTTTCACAATCTTGAGGACGTTTACGCTTTTGAGCATCACATTTGTTTTAAGGTTCAGTGCTAGTTGATAGTTTTGCAGTTTATAATTCCTGTTGTTCTCCATGCACTTCAACCATGTGGGATTGATATCGCTTTACAGCAGAAAAACCAAGATCACAAACTGAACACGAAAAAGGTGATAGAACTGACATGCATTAAATTTACATGACGTGTAAGACTATCCTGTCTGTAAAATATCGTAGCACACACAATGACTGCACACAAATATTTTGAGATGATGTTTAGTACTTGCATGCCGTTGAAGGCTGTCAGGTCTTGAGAACTGTTTTTTACAATCACTACACTTGAACATGATGATTATCGATCACTTTCCAAATCACCTATAAAGAAAGAAATCGAAAATGTTAATAAAAGCTAAAATAAAGTAAAATATAAATATTTTAATTAAATTACAGCCAATGGTCATTGCAGGGTATTTTAATTGAACGTCTGAGGACTCTCAAATAGTCTAATTTCAAGTAGTTCCAACTTTGGTTACCAAGTATGGCACTTTCACTGACACCTAGCGGTGAACATCGGAACTTGATAGAGCGTTAATCAAATCTAACCTACAAATTTAACTTTACACAATTGTTGAGTAGTTCCAACTTTGATTACCGGATGTGCTACTGTCACTGACACCTAGTGATAAACGTTGGAACTTAATAGAGTGCTTATATCCAACTAAAATATAATTTTTAAAGAAAACATATTTACCAAAGTAGTAAGGTATTTTCAAGTCCTCTTCCGTTACAGAGGTAAGATGTAGAGATAACACGTTGTCAACTGTCGTTCAAGAGATCAAGTACAAAGTGAGAAAGGCCTCCCCCTCCCCAGCCTTTTATACCACAAACACACCTATGTCATGCGTGCACCTGTGTCGTCTCAAATATCTGTCAATGTAACATTTCTCATGGTCGATAATAAACGCCTACATCACGTGACATCATACATCTGAAAGAATCATGTTTCACGCACCTGCATCCTGTAACACAACACCTTACATCCGGTGGCAAGTTCATGTTTTACTAACATCCTACGTCTGCAAGAATCATATTTCGCAAACTTGCTATTTTGTAACACTAAACCTTGCATCCGGTAGCGAGTTATTTCGCTGACATTCTACTTCAGCAAGAATTATGTTTCACACACTTCCTTACCCTAACGCTGACCTTGCATCAGGTTGTAACACCTGCATCGCGTGACGACATACGCTGCGAGAGTTGGCATGTTTTAAAATCACACATGACATACTTACCTTACCCTCTATAACAGAAGTATGGGATAGTTGCATGAGCCTCATGTACCTTGGTGTGTGCTTTAGCCCCGGTACTAGCTTTCCCCAACCCTTCATAAAATACAGCAAGGAATATCTCGTGTGCCCCGTGTACTTGGGTGTATGCATTAGCCTCAGCGCTAGAAAGCATTCATTCACCAAGTTTTTTACTTAGGTCTTGGCTAGGTGTGATTTGGTATACTAGACTACAATAGCTTGACTAGGATAGGCTAGGTTAAGCAATGCTTACTATCTTTATTTGAACAGCACGTCATCCATGACAACATTTTAAAAATGTGTAGTTAGGCCCTTTGTCAAAATTTAATAAAAATACATAGCGGGATGAAAAGGGGGCTTCACCCTGAGTAATTTGACACCTAACACGACTTCCTCCAATAATTTGTTCAAAAGATATCGCCAATTTTAAATTCCAGCGGTGGAGCGGTGGTGGTAGCATTAGAACCATCCAAAAACCACTACTAACGACACCTTGTCGTACGATGATGGCATGTCAATGAACTCATTTGAATTCAGTAGGCCGTGTTCATAATGGCAAAATTAATCTCGGGAGTTTCCGCCAACACAAAGTTCCTCATTTCTCTACTAGAAAGCGCTATAGCGTTCAAGGACCTTAGATATCTAACTTCCTTGATTTTCATAGTGCTTCAAGGAACAACGAAATTCGACACGCAAGCTACCCTCTGGGTGTCAAATAACAAAGCTTGCACTCGGCACCCGAGGCCATACGATATTATTATTATTATTTATTTAATAGCCCTTTATAAACAAATAAATATATTTCCGTTGACCTTTCAAGACATGCAAGATTGTTCCTGTACTATTGAGACGATTCATTCATTCATTCGTTTATTTGCAATTGGGGGGGGGGGGGTGTCCTCCGGTGGAAAATTAGATATACATAACAAATAAATAATTGTACATAACAATTCACTAACAATTAAACTGGAGTATTTACACAAATAGTTAGTCTTTTGTTAAAGATTCCCACCCAAGTTTCTTTAACATACGGCTCACACTGCTCCTGGGATTAAAGTCACTGAGCACAAATCTAGCAGTCTTTCTTTGAACCATTTCCAATTCATTAATGAGCCCTACTTGATATGGATCCCAAACCGCCGAGGCGTATTCCAGAATAGGTCTAAAAGTGACAAATAGCCTAATTCTTTAGCAGAGGAACTACTTCCTTATAATACCCTCATTACAAAGTGCAGGGATTTGTAAGCTTTAGAAACTACGCATCCTATATGACTACTCCATTTCATATCATTTCTTACGTGAACGCCCAAATATTTGCAAGAATCTTCATCTACAAGTATTTCCGAGCCAATTTTATATTGAAAATCTTGCCTTCGTATTTTCCCTATTTTTATTAGACTACATTTTCTTGTGTTTATTTTCATTTTATTTTCAATCGCCCACTTATATACCAGGTTCAGGTCATCTTGAAGTACTGCATTGTCTTGTGAGTCATGTATCTTTCGATATATTACACAATCATCCGCAAACAATCGACAGTCGCTGCGAATCCCATTTGGTAAACCATTTATAAACGCCAAAAATAAGAAAGTTCCGATGACGCTGCCCTGAGGGATACCCGACTTTACAGTAATTTCATCCGAGAATCAGCCTTCAACTTTCACTTCCTGGGAACGACCCGTCAAGAATTCTTGGTTCCATAAAATTACTCTTCTATCAATCTTCGTCGAAACTAATTTATGGAGTAGCATGTCATGCGGCACGACATCAAATGCCTTCGCAAAATCTTAACTACGGCGTCGACTGAAACTCCATCGTCCAACGATTCGCTAATAACTTGAAAAAGTGATAGCACCTGACTCTCGCATGAGTAACCTGTCCGAAATCCATGTTGCCTATCATTAAACCATGATAATGTTTCCCACTGTTCCCTCATGTAGTCGCAAATGAGATGCTCCATCTGTTAACAAACGATGGACGTAAGACTAACCGGCCTGTAGTTGCCCAATTCAAGTCTGCTACCTCTCTTAAATATTGGGACTACCGTAGCTCTTTTCCAGTCATCCGGGATTTGCGCATTGTTTATGGACACATTAAACATCACCTCTAAGTATCGTGCCACGGCCCTACCTCCTAGTTTAAGTACTTCACTAACAATATTATCAGGACCCTTCGATATATTGTAACGTAATTTTTGTATTAGCTTTACAATTGCTGACTGGTTTATTTGGAGAAGTGGAGCCCCTGATTCACCGTTAAGGTCCAACACACAGCTATTGGATTTATTGAACACACTACCATAAAAGACATTTAATTCATTAGCAATGGCCTGCTTCTCAGTAATAAATTTACCGTCACCGGACATTAGCATCGACAAATTATTTGAATTTCCCTTTCATCTCCTAACATAACTGTAATTTTGTTCCACCCATCGCCTCCCAAACCAAGTAAACCTTGCATATAATTGTCATGAGCAGCCGTCTTTTTTAAGACGAGCTCTCTTGATAAGGACTTAAATTTCAACATATACATATCACTATCATGTCTTTTATTGTATAATTTCCTAATTTTCCGTTTAAGACTCCTGATTTCCCGTGTGTAAAACTCAGGATCTGAGTTTTGTTTCAGTAATTTAAATGGAACAAATTTATCAATAGCGCTATTTAAAATTTTCAAAAAGTTAGTCCACAGGATATTAATGTGATTTCCTTCCGATGCCCATCCTACAAATAGCTCATTCAAATACCCCTGAAATTTGCCCTGATCCGCCCTGCGATACTGAAATATGATCTTATTTAATACATCAGAGTCTAATTTGGTAATGTCACCGTATGTAATATTTAAATCAACCCCAGAATGGTCCCTAATTCCTGGTACTTTCAGACAGTTAATATACAGCTCTACAGGCCTTACGAGATAAACATCTAAGGTATTATTGCCTCTAGTTGGGAGGTCAACTAATTGGGAAAATCCCCCCCTTAAGAATTTGTTTGCAGCGCTCTGAGCTTGACCACAGCTAGTTGACTCACCAGACCAGTCTACTTTGGGGAGATTTAAATCTCCGGCAATTATTATGCTCTTTTTCATAGCATTACCCGTACAAGTTTTATCACACAGTGTGTCGAGAAGCGAAAAGTTATCTTCGGTGCTCTATACGCCCCTATCACATGAAGAGGGAATTTATTCCCATCATCCGAAATTTGTACACATAACATTTCATGATCCGTATCAGCCCACTTTAAGAAACTAGCTATATTTTTGCGCACACAAATAAATAGCCCACCACCTCGCTTCCCCGATCCCTTCTGTACATTTCGTAGGTCCCTTGAATTATTTCATTACTCTTTATATCCTCATATAACCAAGATTCAGTAGCAATGTCAATGTCCGGAGAATACGTCTCTACAAGATTCCAAAATTCAATTAATTTATTTCCTAAACTCTGACAATTAACCTGCAGTAATCTTAGAGTCTTACCTCCGCAGCAAATATCCTGAAGTAGATCCTTCTGTTCCCGTCGGCTGGAAGATTTTGGTACAAACCACACCTTGTAACTCCCTCTGGTTTAGGAGCTTGAGTTTTGTAAAACATACACCTTAGCGTATTATATAATTATATAGGATGTGTGAAATACTTGGACATTGATATTCCAGCCATAATGAATGAAGTGATAAGTTGGGAAATTCAATTAAGTAAAATAATATATAATAATAATATCGTATGGCGTCGGATTCCGGGTGCAAGCTTTGTTATTTGACACCCAAAGGGTAGCTTGCATGTCGAATTTCGTAGTTCCTTGAAGCACTATGAAAGTCATGAGGTTAGATATCTAAGCTCCTTGAACACTATAGCGCTTTCTAGTAGAGAAATGAAGAACTTTGTGTTGGCGGAAACTCCCGAGATTAATTTTGCCATTATGAACACGGCCTACTGAATTCAAATGGGTTCTTTGACAAGCGTGTCGTAATTTTTGCCGCATTTCAAAAATCGCTTAGCACATCCAGGAGCGAACCTGCAAGCTTGGGGTTAGTAGACCGACACGTTAACCATTTACCCACCGTGGCAGGCAAGTAAAATAATGATACAGTGCATCAAAATTGGAAAAAGCAATCAATGTAAGAATCAAAGTTTGATGCTTTTCACACGGTCAACGCGATTGTACCCTAATGAAATGGGTTATTCCCTGATCCTGAAAAAAATTACAAGAGATTAATGTAACTCAGCAATTCTTCTAGGTTTGGGCCGTGCCTTGTGTGAGGTTTTGCCTAGGACACCAAGCTGGCTCATCGGCGGGCTCTTGGTGTCCCCGCCCGGACCCCCACAGGAGTATCGAACTGCGCGATACCTCCCTTTATATAGAGTGCAACTGCGCTCTTTGACTGCGAGAACCAAAAGCTCTAGCAGCCTCAACCTCCCTATGCAGGCTTCCAAAAAGGGAGGTATCGCGCAGTTCGATACTCCTGTGGGGATCCGGGCGGAGACACCAAGAGCCCACCGATGAGCCAGCTTGGTGTCCTAGGTGAAACCTCACATAGGACACGGCACAAGCCTAGAAGAATTGCTGAGTTTATTTCACAGGCCGTGAAAACCAATATACCATCGATTAATGTAACCATTTTCAGGATTAGGGAATAACCCATCTCATTTGGGAATAAGCGTGTTCACCGATTGAAAAGCATCACACATTGTTTACTAAGGTAACATCAATAAATGGAGTACAACTTTAAAGCCAATAAGAAGAAGTGTGGTATGATTATACCTTCTAGGGTTTGACAAGGCGGGTATTATAATTGGAGATTAATATCAGTCAACACGGGTAATATTTAATACCGTCTTCATAGTGGTTGATGTCTTTGCATTTTATCTTCGAATAACTCAAATATTTGAACTGTTTAATTTATTTAATTACTAGACTGCTCCAAATACTCGAGCGCGTCTAATGTTCGAATGATATAATAATACTGCCCTATTTTCAACTGGCATATGACCGTAGCGCTACCTTGTGCCTAAGGAGCAAACTACTCTCGGGGAACAAAGTAAAGATACTCGAGTGTAGACGTCAATAACAACCCTACCCGTAGTCTTACATGAAAACAAGCAACACCAAACTTTTCCTTATTAGCCTATTTTCAATTTTGATCAAATAGGCTTATATGATCACCTTTTGTCCGTGTGTGTGTCCCCTAAGAACTTCCAAACGGCTGGAGCGATTTCAATGAAACTCGGTAATGTCATAGCACTATTCCGGACGACCCTGACCGTGCCCTTCAAGTTTTGTTACGTCTCACCAATCCAACATGGCGGCTGTGCGAAATATTTCAGCAGCATTCAATATCTCCGAAACTATTCCCGATATCACCCTGGAATTTTTACGGTGATAAAGGGAACTACTAGAAGTTCACCTATGTGACTTTTGAAAAACTGGTAACTACAAAACCAACATGGCGGCCACGCGAATTTGCGACATTTAAATAGACGTTTCTCGCGATTTAACCAACCAAACGCAATAAAACTTGGTACAGTATATGTTCATACACATTGTAATGCACCGACCTCAAACTTCGTTCAATTGTTTACATAACCACAAGATGGCGGATGTGCGAAATATTTCACCGGCATTCTAAATCTCTGAAACTATTAGCGGTATCACCCTGAAATATTGTACGGAGATAAAGGACTCTACAGGAAATTCATCTATAAAATCGATTCATAAAATCGATTTTACGAATAGTCTCGCTGTGAAATGAAATTCTCTATCTGGTAGGCAATGCAAGTTGGTTTTTCATCTCGAGAAAAAAACAACAAGGAGTTCCGTGAAGAACTATACAGCCTATTTTCATGTATCCCACTTATGTTAATTGCCACTATCAAAATAATACAAAATTTCAGGTTGTTTGCTGTAATAGATTCGTAGATATTGAGAACCGACTAAATATTTCGGATGGTCGCCATGTTGGGTTTTATATATGTAGGTCCTAGAGTTATGTAGACCTACTGTTACATGAAGATTATTGTGTACGTGTAGCATTCAAACTTCAATCACATGATTAGGACACAACAAGTAACAACGAGATTTCAAAATTTCGCACAGCTACCATCTTGTGCTTATGGAAACAATTGAAATAAATTAGATGCCAGTGGATTAACATTCGTATAAGGATTTACTGTACCAAGTTTCACTGCACTCGGATGGTTAAATTGCGAGAGTCGTCCATGTGAATATTTATACTTCGCGTCTCCGCCATGTTGGATTTGTGATCACCAGGTTATTTAAAGTCCTATAGGTGAACTTAAGTTCATAGCCCCTATGAACATAAAAAAATTCAGTTTGATTGCTATAATAGATTCGTAGATATTCAGAGCCGTCTAAATATTTCGGATGGTCGCCATGTTGGATTGTTGAATGTATAGGCCACAGAGCCATATACCATTAAAGGAAAATTATTGCGTAGGTTCATTATTCATACTTTCACTTCGATCGCTTGACTACGACTCAAGAAATAAAAACTTCATTTTAAACTTCACACAGCCGCCATCTGGAGGTTATGTAAACAAATTGAACTAAATTAGATACCAGTGCATTACAATGTGTATAAACATTACCTGTCCAGATTTCATTGCTTTTGGAACATTAAATCGCGAGAAAGGTCTATTTAAAATTTTCAAATTCGCTTGGCCGCCATATTCGTTTTGTAGTTAACCGGTTTTTGAAAGTCTTATAGATGAACTTCCAGTAGAGCCCTTTATCTCCGTACAAACGTTCAGGGCGATGCCGCTAATAGTTTCAGAGGTATAGAATGGCGGTGAAATATTTCGCACATCCGCCATCTTGTGGTTATGTAAACAATTGAACGAAGTTAGATGTCGGTGCATTACAATGTGTATAAACCTATACTGTACCAAGTTCTATTGCGTTTGGTTGGTGAAATCGCGAGAAACGTCTATTTAAAAGTCGCAAATTCGCGTGGCCGTCATGTTGGTTTTGTAGTTACCAGTTTTCCAAAAGCACAAAGGTGAACTTCTAGTAGTTCCCTTTATCACCGTAAAAAAATCCAGGGTGATATCGGGAACAGTTTCGGAGATAATGAATGCTGGTGAAATATTTCGTACAGCTGCCATGTTGGATTGGTGAGACGTAACAAAATTTGAAGGGCACGGTCGGGGTCGTCCAGAATAGTGTTATGAACTTACCGAGTTTCTTTGAAATCGCTCCAGCCGTTTAGATGTTATTAGGACACACACACACACACACACACACACGCACACACACGGACAAAAGGTGATCTCATATGCCTATTTTTTCAAAATTGAAAATAGTCTATCAACAACAACAACAAAAACAGAAAAAAATGAGATGACGTCTCTCTACTTATGTATATGTAATTGAAATTCTGTGAGAAGTGATATGGTTAGACTTTATACCTGGTTTTTTTTTTTATCATTTTAAATGATCTTGTCTACTTCGTCGTTACGCTGGGGTCTGGCGTTACGTTACGGTGACGGGACGAAATGTACCCAGATGCACTGAGGTGTGTGACGTCATAGTACCACTTGGTGCATGTGTACCCCGACAATCTCTATTTCGTTAGTATAAGACAGAAATCTCCGATTCTTGGATGTCACGTTAATCTCGAGAACCACTGGATGGATTTTGATGCGGTTTTCACCATTCTGTAAAGGATATATCGAGGAAAGATTATGTAGAAAACAATTTATGTATGATCAAAGGAAGCCAAACAGTAACGATTTCAGTGAAAAAGTCGAAAAGAACCTTGGAGTCCGTGCGCTTCTTAAGCTTACGCTGGGCAATCCGTAAAAAATATAAATATACTTTGAGCGTAAGAATTGGTCAGCATGAAAAGTTCTACAAAAAAGTCCCCGAGAGCATATCTCTATCTTCATTACATCGCCCACCCTAAGTGTTTTTAGACTGGATGGAAGGGGCACGTCCACGCGTGCTCTGGTGAGCGTGACGGCATGCCGCGCGCTTGACCTTGCTTTGCCCTTGGTTTGCACTTGCCGTTCGCGAGTAATTTGAAACAAGATAAGCAAGATAAGTATTATACAGATAATTTTCTAATATGTCAAGATTATTTGGCTTCGAGCGAAGCGAGAAGCCTCCAGCCTTTCAAGCATTTTTCAGCATTTGTAGCATTTAAAATGATACAAAGTCTAGTCTTTCAGACTGACTGTCACTTTTTTATTATTCACTAGCTGAAGTACCCGTTCATCAAACGGCTTTCAGTACTTGCTGGCCTAAATCTACTCTCTCTATTGTACCCGATTGTCACCATGTGGACCATGTGTTCGTATCCCAACTAGCTCACGGTCTTTCGAGGTATGGGACGTTCCTGCCCACAATACGACCACATGCTCAGGATTTGAGTCTACCAGGTAACTACTCTACAGGAAATACACAACATTCCTATGAATAAAATATTTACTGGTCTAAAATCATGGCTGTACAACAAATACAAAACAAAGGACAAATTACAATTAATTCCCACAAATAAATAGGGTTATTCTGTGAGCTTTCTCCTTAAAAATAGCGCTACAATGCACTCAAACCTACTTCTAATATCCTGTCAATAATAGTTCAGATTACAAGGTTTTCATAGTGTTCGTCATGTGACACAATTTTATTTAATGGAAATATCTTAACACAAAAACCACATGTCACATAAACATGATATTACTAAGACATTATTCCGTCTCCTACGGCATTTACTTTAATTAGCATTACTTCAATGTTTCCTACATTTATTAGCAAATATTTGTTGTGTCGTGCGAATCATCTTCCTTCTTTCCATCCCTATGAACGCTCTAGGAAAATGAGTCATGCTTCTTAATCATAAAATAAACATAAACATGGATAGAATATTTATAGTTTCACCATATAACGATTATCTGGGTCTTGTCGGACTTATCATAGATACAACTGTGTCATGTTCTGGGAAAAACACATACCCGTTTTTCCTAAATTAGCATAAACTGGCAAAATGCACTTTAAAGAAGATGCCTACATTATTTTGGTTCAGCTTTTCCCCCTCAGAGGATAACTTCGCCAAATATCATCTGATTTCTATGGTTCAACCACATATGTGAGTTGCCATACACCATTTAATTCCATTTGCATCACTAAAATACTTATATTTTAATTGCATATTGAATACCGAGATCTCTCAGTGTCCTATTGTGACTGTAATTGACAAGGGATCGGTCGAGCAACCTCCCCTTCCCTCAGCAGGTCATAAAATTAGTTCCAGACGGCTCTCCAAGATGGCTGCCACGGAAATGGTCTACATTCCCTGTCTCTCTCTACCGTCAAGGTCAAACTTGTTTACAATTATATAACAGTAAAGATACGCTAGGCATAGTCCTAAGTAATTGAGTCATTTAATTAATTAACACCTAACTTTACAGTGTATTTGGGCTCAAATGGCTCCTATTTAACATTCATGGCAGGGGTGAAATTCCAATGATAGCATTGCCGTTCTAAGGTGATTACTTGTGGCTTTTAAGACGCGCATCATAATGAAACCCCATGGTTATCATCAGCAGCTGTCATTAACATATATATTTTGGGAACCACGTTCCTCGTCGACGAATATGATTCTACCTCTCGGGCAGACCATAAGTATAAATGCACACCGCGCCTCGCTGGGCGTCCATAGTGGCTATAATTCAATGCAAGCGTTGGCAATAGACAGAATCTATCCAAATCGCTGCGTAACAAATACAGTATGCACAAAGGCGATACTTCTCGAAGATTAAGCCAATTTTCACCTCACGCGCAAGCTATACTAGTCTTTCCCGTGCTTATTTTACGTAAATCACTGGATTCTACGTTAATCTGCACGCTATATGCGGCTAAACAATATTTCACATATATGACTCCATTATCAAGGTACCTGCGTTCTTCCTGCTATACTATTTAAGCCAAAGCTTTACATAGCTCCTAACACAAATGTATAAATATACTGGCTTACTTTAATTTCAAATATTCATTCAAAATTTCACTGACACTGAGAAAAGCTCTCGTATTTGCTATATTCCACACTACATTCTTTACTGTTTACCAAATGACAGTATCTTAAATTAGACATGACACTATTTGAACATTACTTAGGCCAACTTTGCCCTTACTTTATGGTTGCCGACCCCAGTTATTATTATTATTATTATTTTAACGTTTAGATCCATCACTATTTTTGACCTCAATGGTCCTAAGCAAATCACCTTCCAAGTCATACTTTATTCAAGACGAGTGGTGAAAACTCGTTCAGTAAGTGACTATTACATCTTTAATTTCAAAGTGATTAATCGTTACATGGTGAACTATACCATTATAATGCTATTATTTGCATGTGTACTCACGTTTCCTTCTGGCTGGAAAGTACCAGTATCTTCGCCTGAGCTCTACCATGTTGATTGACTTAATCCATCATGATATCCAACACACAACACTGAGATTCACACTTTTTACACATGATACACATATAACCACAAGTGGCCTTTACCACTGATAAACACTGAATATTAATCATTAAACACATTAACACTTTAAATTATTATTTCACAATTTATACACTTCATCTATCATTTCACATGTTGATCCTTAATCTGGATTTCACCTACGCTTGACCTCAGAGATGCGATGAACTTATGATAACCGCTGGTCTCCGTGAAATCTAGTAGCGTTTTTATAGATGTTCGATCCTAGTTCCCTGCACTCCCGTTCACCTCACTGTCCTGGTTAGGTGGCAATAACTTCCACTCTCCCATCACTGGAGTGCTCCTGATGCTGATGTCATATAATTGACAATACCTTCCGGTATACGAACTGTTCCAAACATTATCAGTTCCTATTCGCTGTAGCGAATTTATATCTGTGTCAGATAATAAAGAAATATCTGCATTGAGTTACTTTGATGCACTTCATTATTACAGATGAAGCTTACAATTCGCTTCCATTGTCTTCAACGGCGGTACGCCGATATTTTAATAATTGGCGTGCTTACTGCAGAGCGCTTGTAGACAAAGGACTAACTTCCAACTCGAGCGACCGTCTGACGTCTTCAACTGCCTTCAACTCTACATCGACTGACTTCCAACTGACCTGCAACTCCCTTATATTGGTTTCTTGCACAAAGTAGTTCACGGGACACGTGAGAGCGACTCCCTTCTTGAAATACTCCGTCTTCAGCCGAAATAACATCTGCATCTTGTTGATTTAGGCGTGGAGGTTTTAAAAACACTCGCGTGCCGGCGATCGCTTCGGCCAATTAATTACAATTAATTGCCTTAGTTCAGCGCGTGGGACGCCACGGTGGGGATTTCCCGCTGGTTGGTTAAAGTATTCCTGCTCTCGAGCGTGAGTTAGGTTGTAATGCGGTCATTTTGAGAAATAGGCGTAATTTTAGGTGAAAAACCACTCCTAAATTACTCCTCCGTGAATACATTCATCTGTGTGTATGTTCCATTGCATTACAATGCTCCATTTATCTGTAATTAATTAATTTCTTGTGGGCTTGGTTCCGCCAAAGCTTTGCTCGTTGTCGACTGGTGAATTCCCGGGTCATTAATTTTGAGCTGTCTGACCGCCCTAGACGGAAATAGTTCTACTGGCGCCGAGCCTACCCCGCCTACTTGCTAAAGTAATTTGTCAGACTTCAAACTAGCCTTCTTTCGACTTCGTATGCACTGAAAACGTACATTCCCTTGCATTTTGCTTATAATTTTTCCTTTAAATTGCTATGATTTGCACCTAAATAATCGTGAAATCACGCTAGACTATTATGTGTCAGTAGACCTCTCATTGCTCTGTGGGTTCCATATATTGGCTCCCCCTTAGAGACCACTGGTTCGACCTTAGGCATAACCATTTGCCTGGTCTTCTCTGATGAGGCCTGAGTTTGATGCCAGACTGCCGTGACCAGTTGGGCACATCTTTCTCCTGCTAAGTTCGAAAAATTCATTTCATACGTGAATTTTTCGGGCCTATCAGCTGGTATCAACTCCTTGCAGTGTTTACTTTAAGCGGTCATTGCTCTCGGCAATGGGCTTTCACGTTTTCCCACTCCACTCTTGTCTGCTGTCTCGTAGACTTTCGTTTTCCTGTCTCAATTGTTCATTCATCTCCCCTAACTCCACAGCGGCTTCCTTTAACTGGTCGTAAAACTCCTGCAACCGACAGCTGCACTCTCCCCTCGTGTCCGCTGGGCTGGCGAGCTGTTTGCTTTTCTTCGACCCTTCTCGAGTCTGCAAGCTTTTTTCAAGAACCTTTCCGTGCATACGTAATGATTCCCCGTTCACTTGGATGTGTGTAGCTTGCTCTTCTCTCGCATCATAGTCTTCTGGTGGACTATATAACTTCAGATTAGCTGCATTTACCACAACTTCTCTACCTGTTGCCTCATCTTTAATCCGATATGCGTTATTCTGCAGATCCCTTATAATCAGGTAGGGTCCGAGATAAGCATGCTGGAATTTCTTATATTTCCTGCTCTCTGGATCTGAACTGGCGGTTTTTTTCAATAAGACGTATTCTCCCACGAGTAGCGGTCTATGATAGCGTTTCCTCCTGTTTCTCCGCTGTCGTTTATCTGCTTGTTTCTTGAGATACTCGAACGTCCTCTGGATTCTCAACTCACGTCCAAGTTGTGCATCGACGGGTGTCTGGATGACATTATTCCATGGCCTCTCGGGTCTTCTGTCGAGATGTAGGCTCACTGGCACTTCTCCTGTAGCTTCGTGCACGGTATTGTTGATACAATATTCAATAATCTCAAGTACGTCAATCCATTTCCAATTCTCAGTAGAGCAGTATATCTTCATGTATTTTTGCACCTCCCTCATAACTCTCTCAGCGGAGTTCGACTTCGGGTGTCTAACCGTGGACAAAATCTGTCTTATGCCCAGATTTTCCAACTCCCTGCGAAATTCTACGCTGGTAAAACAACTTCCATGATCCGATAAGATGTTTTCTGGCTGTCCTAATATAGGAATGATTCTTTCCTACAGCCTCTTAAGTACTTGTTTTGTACTGGTTTTCTGAATTGGACACAGGACTACCATTTTGGAAAACACGTCTAGTGCAACTAGGATGTGTTTATTTCCTCTTCTAGCTCTAGGCAGGGGCCCAAAGTTGTCCAGCGCCAGGAGCTGACATGGCTTCTCTGGTAAGAGTGGTATAGGTTTCTGCCTCATTAAGTACGAGTTAGGCTTTACTCGTTGGCACATATCACATGTCCTGATAGTATTTCTGACTGTTTCTCTAAGTTTAGGCCAAATAAACGCCTCTTTAAGCAGGGCAACAGTCTTATCTACACCTGAGTGTCCAAAAGCTCGGTGTGCTAGCCATACTAGCCTTCTCTGCAATGCTGGTGGTACAACAATCCTAGGTTTTGTGTGGTCAGAGTCGCTCCATTTATGTAGCATCTGGTTAAACCATAGATATTCCGTTGAAAGTGCTTCAGCTTCCATATACATCGGGGTTCCTCTATCCAGCTTTCCCTCGAAGTAATTTATCATCAACCGTATCCAGGGATCTTCACGTTGAAAAACGGTGATGTTCCTCAGATCATCTAAGGTCTTCTGATCTCTATCTTCTATCTCAATAGCTAGAGTTTCTTCTTCCTCTGCTGTAGGGTATCTGCTTAGCAAATCAGGTATGATATTGTCCTTCCCCGGGCAATATTCTATTTCCACTTGAAATTGTTGTATGTACAGGGACCACCTTGTCAGTCTTTGAATCGACAAGTCAGTTTTTAGCAGGAACGTTAGGGCTTTATGGTCTGTTCTCAAAATAATTCTAAAACCATAAATCAGCTTGTGCCAATACTGTAATGCATACAGTATCGCAAGTAATTCGATCTCCGTGACCGTATAATTCTTTTCATTAGGCCTCAACCTTCTACTGATGAATGCGATATAAGTTCTCTCCTCTGGCCTGTCCTTATTTTCCTGATACAACATAGCTCCAATGCCTATGAAGGATGCGTCAGTCTGGATGATAAATTTTTGAGTGTAGTCAGGATATCCCAATTTCACATAATCTAACAGCATCTGTTTAGATTTCACGAAGGCTTCCTCGCATCGCTCCGTCCATCGCCATCTTCCTCCCTTTTTAAGTAAGTCTTGGAGTGGTGCTACAGTCTCGGTGTACTTCGGACAATGGTTCGAAAAGAATCCAATGACGCCTAGATATTGCCTGACGTTCTTTACCTTCGTTGGTCTCGGGAAACGTTTTATGACTTCCAGTTTTTCCGGATTAGGCCTGACTCCTTGTGCATCGATTACATGACCTAGAAATTTAACTTCTCTCTGAGCAAAGTTAGACTTCTTTATATTGACCTTGAAGTTAGCCTGACTTAGGTCATATAACAACTTGCGTAGATCTCTGACATGTTCTTCAACTGTTTCAGAGGTCAGTAGTATATCATCTACGTAGCATATGGTTGTAGCTTTTACTTCTTCGGATAGGTTCCTATCTAGCGCTCGTATCAACGCTGAACCTGCTGTTTTTAATCCAAATGGAAGACAGACGTATGAGTACGTGTGCTGGTCAAATAAAAATCCGGTTAACAGACTTGTTTTCTCTTCCAGAGCAAGATGGTGAAAACTTGCCGTTAGATCAAGATTTGAGAATACAGTCTTTCCTTTGAACCTTCTGAGTACCTCCTTAATGGGTGGAACTGTATCAAATTCCGGTATGACCTTGGAATTCAAATTTCGTAGGTCCAGGCATATCCTCACACTTCCATCCTGTTTCGGTACAACTACCAGTGGGCTGACATAAGGTGTGGCTGTCTTTACAATGACGCCTGCTTCTAGCATTTCCTGTATCGCTTCTTTGACCTTTAAATAATGTTTCTCAGCTACAGGATACGGCTTCTGTTTGAATGGCGTCCAATCGCTGACTTGAAACGCATACTGGAAATTCTTGATCCGGCCAGGTCTCGAATCGAAGACTCCTTTATACTCGAATAGCAGTTCCCTTAGCATTTTCTTATATTCTGGACCAAATTTAGCTTCCTCAATCTTCTCTTCCAGGCATTCTTCAAATTTTGGTTCGAGATCCTTTTCAATGTCTGCGGCCAGTGTTGCCAACTCTTCCTCAATATCTTCTATTGTCGACACTGCCTCCCCAGTCATATCTCCGTATGTATGCCATACGTATTCTTCTTGTCTCGCTTCATTATGCCTTAATGAGAGTTCTAAGTCTTCCTTTCCCTCACTTGCGCGAAACATTACAATGTCTTGCGAGAGATCTATAATAACTTTATACTCTCTTATGAAATCCATCCCAACAATAAGGTTATATGGCAGCTTATTTACAAGTAGGAAGCTCTGTGAGAATGTAGAGTTCCCTATCTGCAAATCTAAAAATACTTGGTATCTGCATATCATAACTTTGTCTGGTATGACACCTTTTATTTTCACGCTTGAAATGGGTATTATCAATACGTGGATTTTACTCTGGATTTCATTGTATAATGCCTGGGTTATCAAGCTCACTGTTGACCCTGTATCGATGAGACTTCTTACTTTCGTTCCCGCAATGTTTACAATAATAATAGGTAGTTCCCTTCTTACATTGACCGTTCTTTCATCGAGGTCTTCGATAAGCTCCTCAGGTTTGACAATCCAGTTAATAACATTTACTGTATTCCATCCTGAACCTATCTCTCTCTGGTCATTTAAAATTGGTGTTTTTTTTTTCAATTGCTCCATTCTTTGTGGAGTTCTTCTGCCTGTCTTCATGCTGTTGAAGTTCCAGACTTTTGGCACCATCATCATTTTGATATATGTCGGGTGACCTTCTATTTCGAATCGCTTCATCCCAGTGAACTCGCGATTGTCTTGGATCATCTCCGCGCTCTTCCATGTATCTTAAAGATGCATGATAGCGTTCTTCCGCCTCTTCATCGAACCCACGACTCTGCTCTTGGGATCTCCATCCTTGGTTATTCCCATTTCGGCCGTAATTTCTTCTGTTATCCAGCTGCTGGTCTCTGGTACCACGCTGATTCCAGTTTTTCCTTCCTCGGTTACCACGGTTCGAACCTCCTCGATACGCTGGCCTCCAATTTTGGTTTTCGCGTCCTTCGCGCTGCCAGTCGGATTTTTCTGTTTCGGTGCTTGTAGACTTGCATTTCGTCTGCACCTTCGTTGGCTCGATCGGCGTATTCGTCATATTAACTTGTTCCACATGTCGACTTTGTCTTGCGTGCTGCACTGTGGTTAAATCAAGTTGTCTCAGCACCTCCTCCATATCGATTGCAGTTTTGGCATTTGCTGAGATTAGCAGGCGCTGCACTTCATACGGCAGCTGCTTAGCTATTGCTATGCATAAATCTGACTCTCTAAGCCCTTCATCGAGCTCGCGAAAACGGCATAATTGGTTCACAAAAAACTCTCCGTATTTAGTCGGGTTACTAGTACTGTAACGCCTGGAATACAAGTCCAGTCTGAGGTTTTGTTGTACGCTCGCGTTCCAATACCTGCTTAAAAATGCTTGGCGAAATTCCTCAACGGTGTCGAACGTGTACCTAAAACTTCTAAACCATAGAGCACACTCCCCTTCGGTTAGTTTTTCAATCGCTCTCAACCTGCGCTCTGGCGGTACTTTCGCATCATTCAAGTACTCGGAAACTTCTTTAAGCCAGTACTTGGGTGTCATATTAGAATTACTCCCAGAGTATTTCTTTGGTTTTTCATCACTAGCCCTTATAACTGTGACTATTTGGTTCTGTACAGCATTTTCCTGCGGTGTTGACATAGCCATTGGCATACCAGGTGTGGCATACGGGCTGTCACTTGGCATTGCTGCATTCTTTGGAGTGGGCTGTATTTCTATCTCTGCCCATTTATTCCTCCTATTCTCGTCTATACTTCCTTCGCTAGACCTAGGATTCCGCAACATGGATTCTTCCTGCGCTATCATTCTAGTTTCTAATTGGCTGTGCCTGTTTTCAGTCCTTTCCAAACGAGCTAATACCTCTCGTTCTATTTTCTCTAGACGATCTCGGTTTCTTTCTGCCATAGAAAATACCTTTTCTTTATTATCCTTAAGGTTTTCCTTCAGGTGGATAATTTCCCCTGCTAGACTTTCTCTTACTTCGGCAAGAGTCTTATCACTGGCTTCAGTCTTTAAGCTTTCTCGAAGCTCTAACTCTTCGCGTAAGCCTGTAACTTCCCGTTGAATGTGACCTTGTATATGAGAGATTTCAGTCCTTATTTTCGTGATTTCTCCTTGGTCTTCGTCCTGTCTTTTATGGATAACTGCTAAGTCGTTCTGAGTTTGTTCCAACTCTTTCTGCACTTTTCCAACTTGTATCTTCATATTAGACATTATTTCCTTATTATCTCGATCAGACGTCTTTATTTCCTGCATTTCCTTGCATTGGTCAAGGATATTCCGGTCCTGCTTTCTTAAGGCGTCGCCTACAGCCTTGGCATAACCTGCCATTCGCGTATTCCATTTTAGTTCATTATCCTCGAACCTATGATCCACGGTCTGAGTAAACGTGTTAAATTGTTCTAACTGACGTTTTGTGTTAGCTTCATTCTGACTTTGAATGTCTTTAAGCTCCCGGGACATACTGTTTAAATTATCGTTAATTTCACGCTGTGACTCTCTGCACATTTGCAAATTGCTTTCTAATTTTAATTCAATAGACTCAAAGCGTTTATCGTTATCATTTTGCATTTCTGAGATCACGCTAACAATATTCTTAGTTACCTGTCTCTGGACAGACTCTTTAACGTCGTCCATTTTCTTATTAACCTCTACTAGGTTTAATTCTAACTGCGTGTTTACATTAGTTTGACTAGCCTCTAGTCTAGTATTTATTTCGGCTTGATTAGCCTCTAGCCTATTGTTTATTTCGGTTTGATTGGCATCCAATCTACCCGCTATTTCATCTTTAAATGCTTTTGATTCTTCCTTACTCTTAGCGTTTATAACATCGAAATGTTCCCTTAACTCGGCGATACACCTGAGTACCTCTTCCGTTCCGGCCATCCTGTACTACTTAATTTGAGATTCAGGTAGGCCCTAGCTGAAGACACAGGCGCGTTCTATTGGAAAGAAAAGATTCCGATCCCGCGACAACAACAACAACATTTTATAAAATGTCAAAACTAACTATGGAATGGGTATAGACCCTCGTACCCGTCTGACAACATTTGTCTGACGTCTGAACATCATCTATAAAGACTCACAATCGCTCAAACCAAGTTTGAGGGAAAAAAATTATTTCTATGGTTTTCCCCATGAAAACCATGCTATTATTATGGGGTTTTTCTGAATCCCATAAGCCATCCACGTACGGGCGCCATGTTATTTTTATACTCATGGTAGTATGGCTCTTTGTAAGACATCGGCCATATTCTAATTTATTATTAAAACTGTCCAAGGAGTGGTTTTTACTGCCGAATGCCCCACATTGGGCCATGCCATGTTAATTTTATATGCACATGCCCCACGTTGGGCGCCATGTTAATTTTAGGGTATGTTCATGCCCCACAGGTGGGCGACATGTTATTTTTATATGTGAGGGTCACATGCTTATTTATGCTATGCTCATGATGCTTAAGTGGAGGTTACCTGTATTTTAAACTGGCCCCACATATCAGCGTCATGTTAACAATAATGGGTTATCTATGGCTATGGTTTATGAAAGTTACAATTATATATAAGCATGTCTTATGGAGGAATAACAATTATTTTTAATGTGGTGGCTTATTAACAAATGGGATGCGGTCTTCCTATTCTGTCCTAATTTCTATGCTATATTTGCTTCTACCATTAATACCTTGACCGACTTAAGTAATTACCTGTGACTCAATCCAAGTACGGAGACAACTCCCCCATGTACCCGATTGTCACCATGTGGACCATGTGTTCGTATCCCAACTAGCTCACGGTCTTTCGAGGTATGGGACGTTCCTGCCCACAATACGACCACATGCTCAGGATTTGAGTCTACCAGGTAACTACTCTACAGGAAATACACAACATTCCTATGAATAAAATATTTACTGGTCTAAAATCATGGCTGTACAACAAATACAAAACAAAGGACAAATTACAATTAATTCCCACAAATAAATAGGGTTATTCTGTGAGCTTTCTCCTTAAAAATAGCGCTACAATGCACTCAAACCTACTTCTAATATCCTGTCAATAATAGTTCAGATTACAAGGTTTTCATAGTGTTCGTCATGTGACACAATTTTATTTAATGGAAATATCTTAACACAAAAACCACATGTCACATAAACATGATATTACTAAGACATTATTCCGTCTCCTACGGCATTTACTTTAATTAGCATTACTTCAATGTTTCCTACATTTATTAGCAAATATTTGTTGTGTCGTGCGAATCATCTTCCTTCTTTCCATCCCTATGAACGCTCTAGGAAAATGAGTCATGCTTCTTAATCATAAAATAAACATAAACATGGATAGAATATTTATAGTTTCACCATATAACGATTATCTGGGTCTTGTCGGACTTATCATAGATACAACTGTGTCATGTTCTGGGAAAAACACATACCCGTTTTTCCTAAATTAGCATAAACTGGCAAAATGCACTTTAAAGAAGATGCCTACATTATTTTGGTTCAGCTTTTCCCCCTCAGAGGATAACTTCGCCAAATATCATCTGATTTCTATGGTTCAACCACATATGTGAGTTGTCATACACCATTTAATTCCATTTGCATCACTAAAATACTTATATTTTAATTGCATATTGAATACCGAGATCTCTCAGTGTCCTATTGTGACTGTAATTGACAAGGGATCGGTCGAGCAACCTCCCCTTCCCTCAGCAGGTCATAAAATTAGTTCCAGACGGCTCTCCAAGATGGCTGCCACGGAAATGGTCTACATTCCCTGTCTCTCTCTACCGTCAAGGTCAAACTTGTTTACAATTATATAACAGTAAAGATACGCTAGGCATAGTCCTAAGTAATTGAGTCATTTAATTAATTAACACCTAACTTTACAGTGTATTTGGGCTCAAATGGCTCCTATTTAACATTCATGGCAGGGGTGAAATTCCAATGATAGCATTGCCGTTCTAAGGTGATTACTTGTGGCTTTTAAGACGCGCATCATAATGAAACCCCATGGTTATCATCAGCAGCTGTCATTAACATATATATTTTGGGAACCACGTTCCTCGTCGACGAATATGATTCTACCTCTCGGGCAGACCATAAGTATAAATGCACACCGCGCCTCGCTGGGCGTCCATAGTGGCTATAATTCAATGCAAGCGTTGGCAATAGACAGAATCTATCCAAATCGCTGCGTAACAAATACAGTATGCACAAAGGCGATACTTCTCGAAGATTAAGCCAATTTTCACCTCACGCGCAAGCTATACTAGTCTTTCCCGTGCTTATTTTACGTAAATCACTGGATTCTACGTTAATCTGCACGCTATATGCGGCTAAACAATATTTCACATATATGACTCCATTATCAAGGTACCTGCGTTCTTCCTGCTATACTATTTAAGCCAAAGCTTTACATAGCTCCTAACACAAATGTATAAATATACTGGCTTACTTTAATTTCAAATATTCATTCAAAATTTCACTGACACTGAGAAAAGCTCTCGTATTTGCTATATTCCACACTACATTCTTTACTGTTTACCAAATGACAGTATCTTAAATTAGACATGACACTATTTGAACATTACTTAGGCCAACTTTGCCCTTACTTTATGGTTGCCGACCCCAGTTATTATTATTATTATTATTTTAACGTTTAGATCCATCACTATTTTTGACCTCAATGGTCCTAAGCAAATCACCTTCCAAGTCATACTTTATTCAAGACGAGTGGTGAAAACTCGTTCAGTAAGTGACTATTACATCTTTAATTTCAAAGTGATTAATCGTTACATGGTGAACTATACCATTATAATGCTATTATTTGCATGTGTACTCACGTTTCCTTCTGGCTGGAAAGTACCAGTATCTTCGCCTGAGCTCTACCATGATGATTGACTTAATCCATCATGATATCCAACACACAACACTGAGATTCACACTTTTTACACATGATACACATATTACCACAAGTGGCCTTTACCACTGATAAACACTGAATATTAATCATTAAACACATTAACACTTTAAATTATTATTTCACAATTTATACACTTCATCTATCATTTCACATGTTGATCCTTAATCTGGATTTCACCTACGCTTGACCTCAGAGATGCGATGAACTTATGATAACCGCTGGTCTCCGTGAAATCTAGTAGCGTTTTTATAGATGTTCGATCCTAGTTCCCTGCACTCCCGTTCACCTCACTGTCCTGGTGAGGTGGCAATAACTTCCACTCTCCCATCACTGGAGTGCTCCTGATGCTGATGTCATATAATTGACAATACCTTCCGGTATACGAACTGTTCCAAACATTATCAGTTCCTATTCGCTGTAGCGAATTTATATCTGTGTCAGATAATAAAGAAATATCTGCATTGAGTTACTTTGATGCACTTCATTATTACAGATGAAGCTTACAATTCGCTTCCATTGTCTTCAACGGCGGTACGCCGATATTTTAATAATTGGCGTGCTTACTGCAGAGCGCTTGTAGACAAAGGACTAACTTCCAACTCGAGCGACCGTCTGACGTCTTCAACTGCCTTCAACTCTACATCGACTGACTTCCAACTGACCTGCAACTCCCTTATATTGGTTTCTTGCACAAAGTAGTTCACGGGACACGTGAGAGCGACTCCCTTCTTGAAATACTCCGTCTTCAGCCGAAATAACATCTGCATCTTGTTGATTTAGGCGTGGAGGTTTTAAAAACACTCGCGTGCCGGCGATCGCTTCGGCCAATTAATTACAATTAATTGCCTTAGTTCAGCGCGTGGGACGCCACGGTGGGGATTTCCCGCTGGTTGGTTAAAGTATTCCTGCTCTCGAGCGTGAGTTAGGTTGTAATGCGGTCATTTTGAGAAATAGGCGTAATTTTAGGTGAAAAACCACTCCTAAATTACTCCTCCGTGAATACATTCATCTGTGTGTATGTTCCATTGCATTACAATGCTCCATTTATCTGTAATTAATTAATTTCTTGTGGGCTTGGTTCCGCCAAAGCTTTGCTCGTTGTCGACTGGTGAATTCCCGGGTCATTAATTTTGAGCTGTCTGACCGCCCTAGACGGAAATAGTTCTACTGGCGCCGAGCCTACCCCGCCTACTTGCTAAAGTAATTTGTCAGACTTCAAACTAGCCTTCTTTCGACTTCGTATGCACTGAAAACGTACATTCCCTTGCATTTTGCTTATAATTTTTCCTTTAAATTGCTATGATTTGCACCTAAATAATCGTGAAATCACGCTAGACTATTATGTGTCAGTAGACCTCTCATTGCTCTGTGGGTTCCATATATTGGCTCCCCCTTAGAGACCACTGGTTCGACCTTAGGCATAACCATTTGCCTGGTCTTCTCTGATGAGGCCTGAGTTTGATGCCAGACTGCCGTGACCAGTTGGGCACATCATATATAAAAATGAATTGCTGTTCGTTAGTCTCGCTAAAGCACGAGAACGCCTGGACCGATTTGGCTAATTTTGGTCTTGAAATATTTTTTGACGTCCAGTGAAGGTTTAAAAGGTGAATAAATACGAAAGTTGTAGCGGACGAGTAGATTCAACAAATGAGTGACGGCACGCGATTCGCTTAAAAAAAGTCCCATATGTGTTCATATACCATTCATCCAATTGCTATGAAACTTTGGTTGTATTGTATTGCACACTCCAGGAAAGGTTTCTGACTTAGTAAATCCACTTAACAATAGGTAGCGCACGAGTAGATTCAACAAATGTGCGACGACGGGCGAAGCGTTTCCAAAAAGTCCTGTATGCGTTCACTTACCATTCGTCCGATAGCGATGAAACTTGGGTGAGAGGTTGTGTACACTTCAGGCAAGGTTTCTGGCTGAGTAAATCCACTTTACGATTGGTAGGGCGCGAGTAGATTCAACAAATGAGCGACGACCCGCGAAGCGTTTCAAAAAAGTCCCGTTTGCGTTCATATACTATTCGTCTAATAGCGATGAAACTTGGGTGAGATGTTGTGTATACTCAGGGAAGCTTTCAGGGTTAGTAAATCCACTTTACAATAGGTATCGCACAAGTATATTAAACAAATGAGCGACGACGCCTGAAGTGTTTCAAAATAGTCCCGTATGCGTTCAAATACCATTCGTGCGATAGCTACTAAACTTGGGTGAGTTGTTGTGTACACTTCAGGGAAGGTTTCTGGCGTAGTAAATCCACTTAACCATAGGTAGCGCACGAGTAGATTAAACAAATGAGTGACGACGGGCGAAGCGTTTCAACAAAGTCCTGTATGCGTTCAAATACCATTCGTCCGATAGCGATGAAACTTGGGTGATAAGTTGTGTACACTTCAGGCAAGGTTTCTGGCTTAGCAAATCCACTTTACGATAGGTAGGGCACGAGTAGATTCAACAAATGAGCGACGACGCGCAAAGCGTTTCAACAAAGCCCCGTATGCGTTCATATACTATTCGTCTGATAGCGATGAAACTTTGGTGAGATGTTGTGTACACTTCAAGGAAGGTTTCTGGATTAGTAAATGCACTTTACAATAGGTATCGCACAAGTAGATTAAACAAATGAGCGACGACGCGCGAAGTGTTCCAACATAGCCCCGTATGCGTTCATATACCATTCGTCCGATAGCGACTAAACTTGGGTGAGTTCTTGTGTACATGCCAAGGAAATTTTCTGGCTTAGTAAGTCCATTTTACAATAGGTAGCGCACAAGTAGATTCAACAAATGAGCGAAGACGCGCGAAGCGTTTCAACAAAGTCCCGTATGCGTTCATATACAATTCGTCCGATAGCGATGAAACTTGAGTGAGATGTTGTGTACACTTCAGGGAAGGTTTCTGGCTTAGTACGTCCACTTTACAAGGTATGGCACAAGTAGATTCAGCAAATGATCGACGGCACTCGAATCGCTTAAACAAAGTCCCGTAGTGGTCAAATACCATTCATCCGATTGCTATGAATCTTTGGTTGAATTGTTTTGCACACTCCAGGAAAGGTTTCTGACTTAGTAAATCCTTTTTACAATAGGTAGCGCACGAGTAGATTCAACAAATGAGTAACTGCGCGCGTATCGTTTAAAAAAATTCGTATGCGTTCATATACCATCCATGCGATTGCAATGAAATTTAGAGAAATGTTGTTTCCACTCCCGCAAAGATTTCTGATTTAGTAAATCCATTTTACAATTGGTAGCGCACGATTAGATTCAACTAATGAGCGACAGCTCGTGAATCGTTTCAACCAAGTCCCGTATGCGTTCATATACCATTCATCCGATTGTGATAAAACGTTGGTGAGTTGAGTACAGTCCTGCGAAGGTGTATGAATTAGTAAATCCGTTTTTTCAATGGGTGGCGCACAAGAAGATTCAACAAATCAGTGAAGGTGCGTGAATCGTTTAAACAAAATCCCGTATGCGTTCATATGCCATTCGTCCGATTGCGATGAAACGTTCATGAGTTGTTGTGTGCATGCCAGGGAAGGTTTTCGACTTAGTAAATCCACTTTACAATAGGTAGCGTACGAGTATATTCAACAAATGGGTGACGGCACTCGAATCGTTTCAACAAAGTCCCGTATGCGTTCAAATACCATTCATTTCATTGCGATGAAACTTTGGTGAGTTGTTGAGCACGCTCTCATGATTTTTGTTGAGATAGTAAATCAATTTTACAGTAGTTTAGAGGTGGTTAAGGGAAAATAAATAAATATTGGGAATCCGAAAGCACTTCAACAAACAAAGTTATAACGCCAACACTTTCTTTGATTGGCATTGCAACGCATGCCGGGTACAGCTAGTCATTAATATAATCACACATTGGTAACGTAGTTATGTTATTTCCATGTTACCAACTACATGTGTAGACTACATGCCTTTTCACTCACCCAATTCCGACAGCTGTGGCTACGCTGGCTAAAGCGCAGCGTTAGGTCATGGGGCCAAACTCTATGCAGACTCGGTAGATGCGTGGGTTCGAGCCCCACTGTCGGCCGTCCTTGAAATGGTTTTCCGTGGTTTCCCATTTTCAACACCAGGCAAATGCTGGGACGGTACCTTCTGACAGGCCACAGCAGCTTCCTTCCACATCCTTGCCCAGTTTCATTCATCTTCATCCCTTCCATCTCTCATCCCGACGCGCAGGTCGCCCACGCGCGTCGACTAAAAAGACCTGCACTCGGCCTCTCAGGAGGCCACACGATCCCCAAAAAAAAATTAATCAGAGGTAGGAAAGTGAAAATCCACAGCCTGCTTTCAGTCGACGGACCGAGTCAGGGAATGGAATGAATGAAACCCCCATCTAGCAGCGATGATATGAACTGTGCCGGCTACCGAAGCCTGTCGCAGTCCCCTGGGGCAATGATTGAATGAATGACAGATGAAATGAAATGATAGTGGAGATTGTTGCTGGAATGAAATTTTGACAGGGAAACCCGGAGTACCCGGAGAAAAACCTATCTGCCTCCGCTTTGTAGATAGGAAAGTGCGTTTATATATTGGAAATACATATCAGCTTCTATGTAGTAAAAGTTAAATAACCTTTCTTAAATATTGAACACCTATCGTTTAACGTCTTCATACTATATTTAAACATATAAACAGTATGCTAAAAATACATCAAACTTGGTAGCAATTGTCATATCTGCAGAAGTAATATTGCGGAAACTACGTATCATGTCATGATAAAGAGTAACATTAACAAAACAAACTTTAATCATCCCAAGTAATAATAACAAAATCAGTTTTAATCACAGCACATTTTCTAAGTTTATGCCATGTCTTTTGCGAGATTTCGCCTAGTAACTCCGAGATGGTTCATCAGCGAGCTCTTGTGGTCCATTTGCGGACTACTAAAGGAGTAGCAATCTGTGCGATACCTCAATTCTTATCTAGATCACCTCCGGTACTTTACTGCGAGAGCTAAACGCTAAAACAGTCTTTCACCTCCCTATAAAGACTTCCAAAATGATTGTATATTGAATTTCAGGGCCAAGCAATTAAAACTCATCTACTTTTCTAGGTTCACGCCGTTTTTTTTGTGCGGGATTTCATTGGCTGTTAAAGGAAAAATACCAACTTTATTGAAATAAGTTTGCCCAGTTCTGCAGTAAGATTAATTATGAAATCTAAATAAACAAATGTGACAGTCGGTAGACTTCGACACATTCGACTGTGAATTTGGGTTTATGATCATGGTAAAAAACTACAAAAAGCAGACAAATATTGGCCAACAGAAATATTCAGTTAACCAAAAACAAATCCTTAAAAGGTAAGAATGCGTACCGTGCAAAGTAGAAAGCACTATAACATTGTGAAACAGCGTAAAGTTCCAAATACTCACTTACAATAACCGGCACAAAGAGTATAACATTAGACTCAAAATTACGCCTCGTTTCGGACCCCACAAACCACCTCTATAAATAAAACAGTTCATGTAGGGACTAACATAGACTAACATCGCTCGGCGTTAACCGTGTTTTTTAGTACAAATTTATGTTTTACTCGCTATCCGTTGGACATACAGTACACGAAATGTGATAACGACCTTTTGGATAGAAAATTAACTTTTAAACCTCGTGCATGACATTAAATGTTTGCTAAGCTATTTCTTAGCGCTCTATTTTTATTTGAAATGGAAATATGAAATTTTGAAATAAAAGGGCGTAGTTACGTCACTAAAATGGTCACCATTTTTAAATAGTGCAAAATATAGAAATCAAAAGTAGTCGTATGTTAACATGGTAAATCAGCTACATCCATGCAAAAATTAATTTAAATCGGACCAGTGGTTCTTGTGTGATTGAGTAACACACAGACACACACCATCTCATTTTTATATAGCCTATTAGTATGGATTATTCATCAAAGTTTCTATTATTATATATCATTGCACTTGTAATTAAATTTGGCACATTTTGTGTATCTTCGAATTTTATTTCAGATAAAGTAGTGCTTTTGACCAACCTATAAAATTGGAATTTCTTTTATTCTTTTTTTTTTTATATTCTGACTAATCATCCATTATACTTCTACTGGATAAATGTAAGTAAAGAAAAACTATTATTATCGTATTCTCTAATTAGCTCGCCATGGTGGGTGAGTGGTTAACGTGTCGGTCTACTAACCCCAAGCTTGCAGGTTCGCTCCTGGACGTGGTAAGTGATTTTTTTTTGAAAGACGGCATATATTACGACAAGCATGTCACACAATGTTGGCATGTCAATGAACCCATTTGAATTCAGTAGGCCGTGTTCATAATGGCAAAATATATCTCGGGATTTTCTGCCAAAACTAAGTTCCTAATTTCTCTACTAGAAAGTGCTATAGTGTTCAAGAAGTTTAGATATCTAACCTCCTTGACTTTCATAGTGCTTCAAGGAACAACGAAATTCGACATGCAAGCTACCCTCTGGGTGTCAAATAAAAAAGTTTGCACCCGGCACCCGAGGCCTATTATTATTATTATTATTATTATTATTATTATTATTATTATTCTCTAATTTTTCATGAATACATTATTATATAATAATTATGCCATATATAGATACAAATTTGTATTTATTATAATTCTTTTTTAAATATATCTGCACGCTGCGTTAAAAATGCTTAGCACTTAAGAGTGAGTCATTCAGCACTTGGAGGGTTAAGGGACGTATCGGGAAGGTACCTCATTTCAAATTTCAGGGCATCTCCAACCGGAACAGTGAAACAGTGGCGTAACTAGGATTTTATTCTGGAGGGGGATGAGCGGAGTTAAATCTCAACTAATTGAATTTTTAGCCTATTTTCATTTTATGAAAAAGTAGGCTTACGAGATCATCTTTTGTCCGTATGTGTGTATGCGTCCCCTTGAAATAACTTCTAAACGGCTGGAGCGATTTCATTTAAACTCGGTAAGGTCATAGCACCAATTTGGCCGACTTCGTCCGTGCCCTTCAAATGTTATTACGTCTCACCAATCCAACATGGAGACTGTGCGAAATATTTCACCAGCATTCAATATCTTCGAAACTATCACAGATATCACCCTGAAATTTTGCACGATAATGAGGGGCACTACTAGAAGTTCACCTATGAGGCTTTCAGAAACCTGGTGACTACAAAACCAGCATGATGGCCAAGGGAAATTGAGACTTTTAAATACACTTTTCTCGTGATTCAACCGTCCAAACGCAATGAAAGGGTACAGCAAATGTCTATACACATTGTAATGCACTGGCATCTAATTTAGTTCAATTGTTTACATAACCTCAAGATGGCGGCTGTGCGAAATAATTCACTGGTATTCTATATCTCCGAAACTATTACCGATATCACCCTGAAATTTTGTACGATGATAAAGGGCACTACTACAGATTTATCTATGTAACATTCAAAAACCTGTTCAGTACAAAACGAACATGGCGGCTTTGCAAAGTTGAAATATTTTAATAGACATTTTTCGCGATTTAAGCATCTGATAGCAGTGAAATATGGGACAGCAAATGATTATACATATTTTAATGCACTGGCATCTAATTTAGTTCAATTGCTTACATAACCTCAAGATGGCGGCTGTGCGAAATTCTAAAATTACATTTTTATTGCTTGTGTCGTAATCATGCGATCGAAGTGAAAGTTTGAATAATGAATCCACGCAATAATTTTCCTTGAATGGTACATAACTCTATGACCTATACATATAGCAATCTAACATGGCGACCACCCGAAATATTTAACCGGTTCTCAATATCTGCGAATCTTTTACAGTAATCAAACTGATTTTTTAAAATGTTCATAGAGGCTATGAACCTAAGTTCACCTATAGGACTTTTAATAACCTGGTGAGCACAACATGGTTGCAACGCGAAGTATAAATATTTAAATGGATGTCTCTCGCGATTTAACCATCCGAGTGCAGTGAAACGTGGTACGGTAAATGCTTATACAAAATAATGTTAATCCACTGGCATCTAATTTATTTCAATTGTTCTCATAGCCACAAGATGGCAGCTGTGCGAAATTGTTAAATCTCGTTTTTATTTGTTGTGTCCTAATCATGCGACTGAAGTTTGAATACTACACGTACACAATAATCTCCATGTAATGGCACATAACTCTAAGAACTACAGAATATCCAACATGGCGACCATCCATAATATTAGACGGTTCTCAATATCTACGAATCTATTACAGCAATAAAACTAAATTTTGTATGTTGATAGAGGCAATTAACGTAAGTGGGATATATAATAATTATATCGTTTGGCCTCGGGTGCCGGGTGCAGGGTGCAAGCTTTGTTATTTGACACCCAGAGGTTAGCTTGCATGTCGAATTTACTTGTTCCTTGAAGCACTATGAAAATCAAGGAGGTTAGATATCTGAGCTCCTTGAACACTATAGCGCTTTCTAGTAGAGAAATGAGGAACTTTGTTTTGGCGGAAACTCCCGAGATTTATTTTGTCATTATGAACACGGCCTACTGAATTCAAATGGGTTCATTGACATGCCAACATCGAATGACATGCGAGTCGTCATTTTTGCCGCCTTTCAAAAATCACTTACCACGGTCAGGAGCGAACCTGCAATTTTGGGGTTATAAATCCGACACGTTAACCACTCACTCACCGTGACAAGCAGTGGTATAAATGAAAAAGAGGCTTTAGTTCTTCACGGAACTACTTCTATCAATTACTTGGCTTTGTGGGGGGGCTGATCCCCCTAACCAACCATGGGCTTGTACTTGAATATCAACAAGACAAAACTAATGACAACAGGTTTATCATCAAATATTATGATAGATAATAAGATAATCACAGAGGTGAATAGTTTCTGTTTGTTAGGATCAACCATTAGTAGTAGTGGCTCAAGCAGTCAAGAGATTCGCCGAAGACTTGTCCTAGGAAGAGCAGCTTTTAAAGGCCTGGATAAGATCTTCAAGTGTTCCGATGTTTCTTTGCCTACTAAAATTAGAATGGTTAAGGCACTTGTCTTTCCCATAGCTATATATGGTTGGGAAAGCTGGACCGTAAGGAAACGAGATAGGAAGTATACTGATGCCTTTGAGCTCTGGTGTTGGAGAAGGATACTGCGTATTCCTTGGACAGCCAAGAAGACAAATGTATGGGTGATTCAAAAAAACAAACCAGATCTGTCTCTTGAAGCATTAGTAACAAGATTACAGCTGTCATATTTTTATACACGTTATGAGGCGTTCTGATTTGTTGGAAAAGACAATTATGCTTGGAGAGGTGGAAGGGTCTCGGAGACGAGGGCGGCCAGCATTGAGATGGATCGACTCCATCAAATCTAACATGAATATGTCACTGAAGGATCTGAAGTATATGGCTGAAGACCGAATCATATGGAGACATTCCATCCATGCAGTCGCTAGGAGTCGACGCCGACTTGATGGCACCTGATCATCATCATCATCATCATCCAACCTTCTTAGTTACGCCACTGCAGTGAAGCCATTTTTGGGTGTTGCCTAATAAACTATTATAGAATGCTTTCCAGTCGATCAAAACGATTCTGCCCAATTACATTAGGTGGGAAGCAGGGGCGTTATATAGAAAAAATCGGGGGGGGGGGGCTGACTATCCTGGAAAATTGTGAGTATTCTCAGGGGATTGTGACCGCAAAATATCCAGAAATATCAACCAATATCTTAGAGCATATAACTTTGTGTAATTATTTTAGATAAGATTCAAAGCTTATATAGCCTACAATTACTACTGGCAATAAAAAAATTGTAAAATACAACAAAACACACAATTTTTTTTTGTCGTGTAGCCTCCTGAGAGGCCGAGTGCAGGTATTTCTAGTCGACGCCCGTGGGCGACCTGCGCGTCGGGATGAGAGATGGAATGGATGAAGATGAATGAAAATGGGCAAGGATGTGGAAGGAAGCGGCCGTGGCCTGTCAGAAGGTACTGTCCCAGCATTTGCCTGGTGTTGAAAATGGGAAACCACGGAAAACCATTTCAAGGACAGCCGACGGTGGGGCTCGAACCCACGCGTCTACCGAGTCAGCAGAGAGCTTGGCTCCTTGACCTAACGCAGCGCTTTAGCCCGCGTAGCCACTACTGTCGGTACACACAAATAAAATGTTATACTTAATGAACTTTCTATTATGATCTATGGAGGATGAATGGCATATATCTAAATATTTGTCAATTTACTAAGCAGAAAGGTAAACAGTCTTTTTGCAAGTATTTCTCAAAAAACATACTGTGGAGTTCGCAGCTTTACCTCACAAGGCTGAGTGCACCCCGTTCCAGCCCTCAGACTAGAATTAAAATTTCTTGGCAGAGCCGGGAATCTAATTGGGATCTTCGGGGCGGCAGCGAAGAATGATACCCACTACACCATGAGTTAGTATAATTTCAATTTTAATATTGTTTATAACTTAGCCGGTAGGTTAAGATTAGGGTACAACCAAATTTACAGTTATTTTATGCTCTTACCAAATCAACACTTTCTTAATTTTTACTGGCCTTCTTTCGGGGGGGGGGGGAGGCTGGAGCCCCCTCAGCACCCCCCTTATATATGCCCCTGGTGGGAAGTACAAATACTGTATTTAAACACCCTAACCTGAATGAAATATTACATGAATTATTTATCACTCAATTAACAGAAAAACAAGGGGGGGGGTAATTATTTGCATGGCATAGTTCGATCGCCATGCGACTACGAGGGGAACACACCAAGTGTAACAACTCGTTTTACCAGAAACTTCGCACAGTGAAAGAGGGGTCGGAATAAGCGAACATACAGGCCCGGCCGCGTGGCGCGTGGAGCACATGTAAATAACATGCACACATTATCCCTCCCTATATTATTCTGCTAAAGTCCTATTCCAGTTTTCTACCGAAAATAAGGTCCCATTAACACCAACCTACACATATGGGGTACCTACAGGTTCAGCATAACCCAATGCGTAAGCGAAACGCACTCAGTTACTCTTTAAATGCCTCACAATTAAATAAATACCTTAAAACATGTATGTTTACAATGAAATAATGAAAGAATGCAACACGGTAACCATGGTAACAGAATCTCACAGGTCCATCCATTTCTGTAAGACGCAATGCAATTCCAATTATTAAATTACTGTGGAAGTTTCCAGACGGTTACAAGGTTATCACTGAACCAAATTAAGCTGTAAAATTCATCAATACATACAGCATAATGCGCTTAAGGGGGTCAAGGGGCACTCTAGAATTTTTTCACGCAATTTTCAAGTGTGAGTGTGGTACGAAAGGTCTTTTTCACCCGACTAAATAGGGTCTCCGAAAACCACATTTAAAGGCCCTTAAATTAACAGTGTCTCTGATATTCCCAGAAAACTAACTTCGCTCTTATGTACCTATGAAGGAATGACAAACTCCTAATCACTGCACCAGTAGCTGAATTTATAAAGTCTGATTATTCATACCAACGATAAATCAGTCATAGCATTCATGTTTGAGATTTTGCTAAGTGTACTCTTTACAACTAGAATATTCGCGGGATACTGCTAGTAACACATAATCAAAGTAAAATCATTGTGACAGAAGATGTTGAAAAAGTCCTCCACCTGCATCTACACATTTCTGGCATCTTCTAAGGATATTTTCTTTCACGCGCTTTAGTTCATCCACCGAGATAGCCTCAATTTCTCTCGTGATAATTAGTTTGAATTCATCGAGTGCATAGACCTTATTTTCCAATTGTCCCCATAAATAAACATTGAAGCAATAGGCTTTAACACTCAGCAATATTACGTTGTAACATTTTGAAACACAATAACAACTAAAAAATAACCACATACACACGTTATATAAGGTGCGTTCAAAAAGTAACGAGCTGGAGGCTGTAATGAGCAAACCGGTGACGACATCGGCTAATCGTGGCGTGTGTAACGAGAGTGGTTCCGACCAGAGCGTGGAAGGTCACAGCCCGTCGCTAGAGGGCACGCGTGCACGTTACGTGACGATACAAAGCGGCAGCATGCGTCGATCGTCCAACGCTGCCAGTCGCATTGCAAACAGTGAAATGGAGGCGTCAAACGAAGAGCAAAGAGGTGTTTTTCGGAGTAGGGGGAACGGACATTCATCGTCGAATGTCACAAGTGTACGGCGAACACTGCATGCCCCTTGCAAGGGTCAAGGCGTGGCAAAAGCACTTCAGGGAAGGACGGGTGTCGTTAGCTGATGATGTCCGGTCTGGGGCACGCCCCTGCATTACCGATGACAACGTCCAGCTGGTTGATGCACTCATTACTCAGGACCGCCGAGTGACAGTGAACGCCATAGTCACCGTGGTCGGAAGTGTGCACACCATCATGAAGGAACGACTGCACTTGCGCAAAGTGTGTGCCCAATGGGTGCCCCACAGTCTTCAACCACACCAGGAAGCATGTCGAATGGCCTACTGTCTTGGTCTTGGTTGGACGATTGATGCATGCTGCTCGATTTGTATCGTCACGTGACGTGCACGCGTGCCCTCTAGCGACGGGCTGTGACCTTCCACGCTCTGGTCGGAACCACACCTCATTACACACGCCACGATTAGCCGATATCGTCACCGGTTTGCGTATTACAGCCTCCGGCTCGTTACTTTTTGAACGCACCTTATAAACTTATAACACGTGTAACTTAAAACAAGCTATAATCGAAACTTTACTCGTCAAATCCTGCGTCAACTGTCTCAGCTCCGTGTTGTAATGTGCTCGTCTAACCTTTGGCTCGACCTTCTACCAGCAGCGCTGCGCCAGCCCCACTTTGAGTGAAAGACCCTGTATATTTCGTCTTATTCGTTCACACAGTACTCTAACGTTTCCGATAAAAATGGTTGGTTCCTCAGTTTAGGGGCTGCGACAACGTGGTCATGTAGCCCCGTGTACTTTGGGTCTGTGTAGAATCTGTCTGATATCTAGGGCTCGGGTTTTTAGGTAAATATTTTTTTATTTAATTACATATTTTAAGGTTTTATTTCTATAAATAAATAAATTCCTACTTTTTACTTATTAGCACATACAAATATATAATATTTACATTTTTTTAAAATCAGTATGCTAGATCTTTCAGTTTATTGCACTTTTGTTCTGTGTTACTTCAACGGGCAATAACCTGTGAGCTATCAATCTTCATGCAGAGCATAAGTGAGCTTGCAACTGTGTTATTCTTAACATGTCGCCCCGTGCCACTCACTGTGGAAGCCGGGAATTTCCTTGTCCATAGCCATATTGCACCACGTGCTAGACCTCCCACTTCCATCCCCCCCCCCCCCCAGCTACCTGGAACCAGTGTCACTCACATGCAGTTAATTTCTGGCACTGTGCAGTGGTGTAAGGCAGTTCTACGATGCCTAAAGTAAAAACAACTACAAGTTATCGTCTGTGGCAGAATTTAAGGATAATTTTACTTCTGATGGGGGCGTTCTGTTCTGCCAACCATGTGGGAAAGCAATCTAGGCTGAACAGCGATCTCAAGTTACACAACACCTCAAGGGCAAGACACATATTGCCGCAGTTTCTTGCCTTCAAAAGACGTGTTTGGCGATAATCGCAGGTCATTTGTGATGGACAACCTGAAGATATACTCGTTGTGTATTGTAATTCTTCAGTAGTCAGTGAGGCATAGCATAAATTGCATTCGTGAGTACTGCACATTGTTTATATTCACATTAATAAACTAATATATATATATATATATATATATATATATATTGTGCCCTTGTATATAACAGCGTCGTATATACGAGAATCAAACTTCGGTGGGCGTTCAGTCCGGGTATGCTTTCACAAGAGCTCAAATACAAGGACCATATGCAAAACTACAAACAAGAAATGAGTGAAAAACAAATAAAATTACCACCATTTAATAACTGAATGAAAACAACAAAACATAAAAAATATAACATAAACAAAGTCCACCCTGAACTTTACTCCCACTGTACAAGAATTTACACAGATCTGAGTGGCCTAGAAAGGTCCACTCCAAAGAATTAAAATTGTGGATCAAAATTCCACTTGTCTGATTAATATGTATGCACGCGTATAACTACGCTAGAGAAGAAATAAGTACTTTTGATGGAGATTTGCTCACAGATGGAACAGCCAATATGCTTGCAAACCCCCATACTGCAAACCATTATTATGGCTTTATGGGACACACTCGTAGAATAACATACCAACAATTATAATTTTACTGACACACGCAACCATTTAAAATTTATAAACTAATTGATCTCCATCGAGATCGCAGTGAGTCAGGAAACTCCCAGCAAAACAGAAGCTTGCCCAATGGCTCATATTGCTCAACACATACATGACAACAACGAGACCGAACATCGAGACCACCCGAGGTCAATGAACATGACAATAAATAAACAAGAAATAAGATGCCTAAAACCCGATGATATTTACATGAAATAAAAGCATGGATAAGCTAACACGCTGGGACTCGATCAATCAAAACGCGAACAGCACCCATTTACCGATTACAATTCTTTTATCATTAAACAGGCTTTATTTTAATATATAAGATAAACAATTACGAAGAACGGAGACCTGGTCCGTGAATACTAATGAGCACAGCTTGCTCCTTATCTGATGGAGTGCGCCGGGTAGAAATACCTTCACTTACCACTCATTAACGTCTGTGTTCAAAACCAGCCCTCCTTGTCGAAGCTTTGAGTCATGCTATTTATAACAAGAGACTAGACAGTCCCGTTACGCCACCTGTTAATCGCGACACAAAATTTCACACACTTCTGCCAATTCCAAAGAATTGCAAGAACATCGTAAAAGGGGATTCCAACATTTTCCTCGCAAGGATTAAATGCTTAACCTGGACATAGCTTCAGACAGAACCAGGGTTCCCGAAAACTCCTATCCCATAAAACATATATTTTCAGACTCAACAAAGCATTTAGGGCAGAACACAACACAAATCTACCACGGGCCGACACTCCAATCAAATATCATAGATTTTGTGTACCATAACACTAAAAGAGAAACTTCATCAACAAATAAAGTCATTGGGCATATGACCCCTCACTTAACAAAAATGCAACAAACGGCAATTAACACACAAGCCTGTGTAACAATAAAAATCTATACAATAAAAAGATTTCCCACCAATTCTATTATCTACTCTAGTTAATTCAGTTTCGCTTCTGTTATGATATCGGTTCCCAATTTGCGTCGCTTAGCCGCGCATTTTACGGTAGCGACACGCACTCGAGTACGCTTGCCCCGTGTACTTGACATCAACAAAAAAAATCTTCACACAGATAGAATACATGCCACGTTGCTCAAGAACTAAACTAAAGTGTGTCAATACCACCAACCAATTACAATAAAACACGAAGACAAAAATAAAATAAAATATTTACACAAAATAATATGTTCCCACAAAACCATAACCAGTTTGTCAAATAATAAATTATTTCAGTACTCATTCCTCTTTCTGCGTCGTCTCATCGAACATCGCCTGACAATCTCTCTCCAAAGTGTTTAGCTCATCTCAGACCACATGGAGCCGTAGAAACGTTGGTTCGATGTCTTTCTCTGGGTCTGGAGTTCCATCTTGACGTTGAATAAAAATAAAATGTTATTTATAGTCACACGTAATTTTCTATCTAAATTTTGCCAATAGTTACTTTATTCACCATTTGTCTAGTGCAAAATTAAACGTAGACTTTCCCTAATAGTTGTAGTCGTGGGAGACTACTAAAATCTTACCGATACACAAATTTCACACTCAGCTGTGCGCACACAACTTTATTATAATGTTTTCAATAATGACCCTATCTCTGATAAATTTAACACAGTATATCTTCACGGTATGGAAAAGAATAAGTGATCACCTCACGGTGTCACCAAGAATCAACCTCGTCGTCACTCAGACGACAGTATTTATGTGAATTTAGCAAAAAGACGGAGGGAGAGGGAAATCTATCACTAACTTCTATAATAATGCGACTATTGGCATGCAACAGGTATCAAACAGTTTGAAAAATTATACAGGTCACAATGGGGCTATCGTGCTCTGGAATCGATCATAGATTTCGTTAATCCAATCTTTCCCGCTTTCAACTTCAAGCCGGCGTCAGACGCTCCCTTGGCGCTAAAATTGGTGACCCTCTCTGATTGGTAGTTCATGACGTCAATATCGCAGTTTAGAACAGAAGCCTCTGTCCTATGATTGGTTGAAAGTTCCTCTCATCTCTCTCATCCAGCAACTATCTTACTCGTAACGCTAGGGTGACAAAGAAATTACGGTCTGAAATGAGTCAGGACCCCAACACACCTTTGTCTGATAAAGTGTCTGTCAAACATTCCGATCTCGTCACTCCTTTGTTTCAGGACTGGGCACGTTCAAACGTACTGTCTCCAAATAAGCTTGATATTTCGCAATCCAGTCTGGCCTTCCTGTATGATTCTGGCAGTAAAATCAGAATATAATGAAATGAATAATTAGAATCATTAATATGCGTAGCTTATTAAGGGTTCAATATATATATATATATATATATATATTTAGAATTTGGCCAATTATAGACCGCTTTGAAACTAAGACTACGGTACATTGTTTCGTTTTTTCTTTTCTTCCCAAAACTTCTTCATACGTTGGCTGATGGCCTGCCTCTGTTCCGCTGATAACACTCTCCGTGGTTGATGTGGAACTTGCAGAATCGAAAAATCTGCAGTAGTGATCAGTCGCCGGAATTCCACCCTATTAGAAATGATGTTGTTTGTGATCTTCAGTTTTTGCAGATCACACCGTATCTCTTCCACCCATCTAGTGGTGTTTTTTAATTTGGAGATGTAGTCAAAAATTTTCTTAGTTAGCCTGCTGCTATCCATTCTATGAAGGTGACCATAAAATTGTAGTCTCCGTCTTTTAATTGAGTCTGTAATTTTTTCCACATTTCGGTAAAGGTCTTCATTTTTCTCTTCATCCAAATATCTTTATTCTTTTGGGGACCCAAAATTTTCCTAAGTATTTTCCTTTCTTTCTTTTCCAGTTCCTCTTGTTCACCTCTTTTGTTCAACGTTAAACATTCTGATCCGTATAATACCTCTGGTTTAATTACAGTTGTGTAGTGCCTGATTTTTGCCTGGAATGAAATTGATCGTTTGTTGTATCTATGTTGGGTGAGTTTATAGGCATTTTCCATCTTTCTGAATCTCTCCTTGCAGTATATGTTATCAAGTCCATTTGACTGGATCCATTCTCCCAAATATTTAAATTTATCAACTCTTTGAATCTGTCCATGTTGAGTTGTTAGATATTTTTCTCCATTGTGTCTGTGTTCAATATATTTGTTTTTTTTCATACGAAATCTGAAGACCAATTTTTATTGCTATTTCATGTAGGGTTTCAACCATTATTTGTGCTTGAAATCTGTTTTCTGAAATGATTGCTATGTCATCAGCAAAGGCAGACATTTCACCTCAAATCTTCCTTTTCCTTGCCCCAAATGGACCCCTTCAATGTTTCTTTCGCTTAATTTAAGTTCCCATTCCTTCATGATTTTGTTTAATATCAAATTAAATAGAAGTGGTGAAAGCCCATCACCTTGTCTAACTCCGGTTTTGATTTGGAAGGGTTCTGAAATGTCGTTTAGAAATTTAACTCTTGAGGTTGTATTTGTTAGTGTTTGTTCAACCAGTTGTCTGGTATTTTTATCTATCCCTAATTCTGCTAGCATTAGGAATACAGACTGTCTGTCTATTGAATCATAAGCCTTTATTAAATCAATGAAAGATACAACTGTGTTGAGGTTACGTATTGTTCTGATTCTAAGGATTGTTTTGAGATTGAAAATTTGCTCTGGACAAGATCTCCCTTTTCTAAATCCGGCTTGGTATTCGCCGATAGTATGTTCTGCTTGTTCTTCCAGATTGTGTAGCAATGCTTTAGAAAGAACTTTGTATGCGATTGGCTGTAAGGAAATACCTCTATAATTGTTGGGGTTTGTCTTATCTCCTTTCTTGTGCAAGGGATGGATTATTGCCTGTTTCCAATCATTTGGAATTGTTCCTTTTTCCCAACATTCTTTGATAACTTTGTGTAAAGCTTCAGCTGCAAATTTACCACCGAGTTTCAACATTTCAGTTAGTATCCCATCCTCACCAGGTGCCTTATTATTTTTAAGATTGTCAATATATTGTTCTATTTGTTGGACAGTTGGTGGTTCTGACGGAGGGTTCTCTTTTTGTGGTGATGTAAACTGTAGTCTTTCTAAAGGTTCTTCGCAATTAAGAAGTTCCTCAAAGTATTTAGCTAATAACTCGCAGTTATCTTTATTATTAGTGACCAGTCTACCAGTTGAATCCTTGAAATGGAGGTTCATTGGTTTGTATCCTTGGATCTCCTCTCGAAATACTTTGTAGAATTGTCTGGTGTTGTTCTTTTTAAAATCTATATCTATCTCTTCCAATCGCTTCTTATCATAATTACGTTTCTCTATCCTGATGATTTTGGATGTTAGCTTTCTGATCTCTACAAAATTAATCCAGTCATCTTCTCGTTTCCTGGAATTCCATAACTGCCAAGCCGCTAATCTACGTTCGATCGCTGCATCACATGTTGTATTCCACCATCGGTGTTTCCTTTTCCTTGGAGGCTGTCCCAATTCTTTGGCTGATTCTATCATTACATCTCTGATCTCTTCCCAGTTACTCTTATCATTAGTATGCAGTTTATTGATAAATTCAGTCTTATTTTCTGATAAAACTTTTGTGTCTATTTTAGGAATTTTTGGAATTTTTGGATTGGATTTATTTGGTTGGAATTTAGTTTTGATCTCAGACAAAAAATGGTCCGAGTCAATATTTAATCCTCTCCTTACTCTAACATTCATGATTTCTCTAAAGTTCTGTTTTGTAATTGCTACATGATCCAATTGATATGAACCTAAATGTGGATTTGGAGAGCACCATGTTTTCTTTCTCCTCGGTAATTTCCTAGAAAAGGTTGACATTAATTTAAGATCAAATAGACTGCAGAAACTTATGAGTCTCTCTCCATTTCTGTTAGTGCGGTTGTGAGCTGGGAAGTCACCCACTATGTTTCTAAATTTTCTCTCTCTTTCAATCTGTGCATTAAAGTCACCAACTAAGATTTTAACGTGATGATAAGGTATCTTTGATGATTCATGTTCCAACATTTCCCAAAACTCTTCAACATTTTCTGGATTTTTCTTATTGTCCTCATTGGTGGGAGCATGAGCATTGATTATAGTATAGCCTTTGTTTCCTGATCGAAATGAGAGAAGTGAAATTCGTTCTGATGAAGATGTAAAATTTGTTATTGATTCTGTTAAGTTTTGTTTAATCATAAAAGCTGTTCCAAGTATAGTACTGTTTTGTTTGGTTTTGATGCCAGCTTTCCCTTTGTAAATTCTATATCCCTCAGACTCAAAAGCATCTTCGTCAGTGTATCGAGTTTCTTGTAGAGCAAGAATGAGGATATTACGTCTATTCAGCACATCTGTCAGTTGTTTCAGTTTACCAGTTTTCATGAGCGTATTGATGTTCAGTGTGCCTAGCAGATGTTTCTGCTTAGGTCTTATGCGTGAAGTTCTAGGAAGCTCCGACTCTTCCTCACATGATGTTTTGGGCTCTCCAGACTCCGCAGGCCCAGTTGCATCACAGTTTCTTGTGATGGAGGATTGTTTACCTCCTGGAGTATATTTTCCGTTGTGGTTTACCATCATGTCTTACGTTGAAATTATTTTGGAAGGAGGTTTACTCCCCTTCGATTGTACATCTGTGATCGAATCGCCAGATGGATCATAATAGGCCGCCCAATATGGGAACAGACGCCTTTGATAACCGCCCCTAACATGGGGAACAGACGTTATCGGTTGAAAGCTGATATCAGTTTAGTCAAAACAGATACCTTTTGCTCTATTTATCCCGAGCACTGGGATGCCTCTTCCGCCACCTATGCTGTACCAAAGGCAAACTTCCCCACCACAGTTATCGTTGAGGACTTTACCGTAACCCTGATAAGGGGCCCTTACAAGGGACTACCAGCCGGGCCAGCTGGACCAAGGTTTTTTAAAGAGGTGTTACTCCTCTATCACTCCCCTTTGGTCCTGACTTGTGACAGGCAGAGCCTGGCTTCCCAGACATTGGGCCCAGGTTGGTAGGGTAATTAATAAACTAAATTATAACTAAATATTTTTACTTTTTTGTCACATATTTCAGGTACATTTAGTACATAAAAAATAAATATTTTCCCGATTTTTAGCACCTAAAATTCCTAGCCCTAGTGATGACTGTATTAGTGTGTGTTATCTGTTTTCAAATCAAGTAAGGACTGCAGACGATAATTTCAAGTAGTTCCTACTTTCGCTACCAAATGCTACCGTCCACGACACCTAGCTGTTAACTTGGTTACTACTAGATGCCATCGCTACCAGCACCTGGTGACGAACGATGGAACTTAAGAGCATTAATCAAATCTAACCTACAAATTTTGCTTCACACAAGTTTCTTTAATGGAAGGTTCTTTTACATGCCAAAAATCGATGACATGGGCCCACCGGATTTACTTCCCCTCCGAAGGAAGGCATACTGAGATATTTTAACGCTCTTAAAAATGCTATGACTTCGGCCGGGCTCAGTATGCTACCAACTACGCAACCGAAGCAGACTCCGATAAAATGACGGTTAAAGTGTGTCCGACGTGATTTACGAGCCTTCTAGCGCGTAACTGTTTGACGCGGTGGTTACACTTTTGCACCCCGAATAAAAATACCGATTAATAACGTTTTGTTTTTTATGTTGGTTGGTTGGTTCCTTAGTTTAGGGGCTGCGGCAACGCGGCCATGTAGCCCCGTGTACTTTGGGTGTGTGTAGAATCTTTTGATAACTGCTGTTAATTGTGATGACTGTATTAGTGTGTGTATCTGTATTTTTTAATTCAAGTAAGTACTGCAACTTTGAATTTTTCAAATAGCTCCTACGTTTGCCGCCAAACGCCACCGTCAACGACTACTAGGCCTAGTTCCGAACTTAGCTACTAGACGCCACCGCAACGAACGTAGAAACCTAAGAGCGTTGTTTACATTCTTAACCTACACAATTTAGTTTCACACAGGTGTAATTACTGGAAAGTTCTTTAACATGTTATAAATCTATGGCATCGGACCGCCGGCTTTACTTCCCCTCCGATGGAAGGCATACTGAGGGATTTTTAACGCTCTTAAAAATCCGACGGCTACAGCCGGGTTTGAACCCGCTATCTTGGGCATAGAAGCTCAGCATGCTACCAACTACGTTTGTTTTTTATCCTTTTCATTTATCTACTGATGTCCGATGCGAATACAACTCGAATGCTTCTTATGAAGTTAGTGGAAATAAGGGCGTTAGGTTGATTGGAAAATTACAATTGGGTTTCACAATAAGTGTTATGTATTTATTATTATAGCCTAATAGGGACCCGATTCTTAAGATTTTACCCATTTTTTCCTTACTTCTAAATACAAAAAAATCTTTAATACTTTTCCGAAACACACTCAAAAGAGCCATATTCATGAATTTTGTAGTACCTAAAACAGCTAAATGATCACGCGAGTACCTAACAAGTAGTTCCGTGAAGAACTACACAGCCTATTTTCATATATCCTACTTATGTTAACTGCCACTATCAACATACAAAATTTCAGTTTGATTGCTGTAATAGATTCGTAGATATTGAGAACCGACTAAATATTTCGGATGGTCGCCATGTTGGATTTTATATATTAGGTCCTAGAGTTATGTACTGTTACATGAAGATTATTGTGTACGTGTATCATTCAAACTTCAATAGCATGATTAGGACACTAGAAGTAACAAGGAAATTTTAAAATTTCGCTCAGCTGCCATCTTGTGGTTATGGAAACAACTGCAATAAATTAGATGCCAGTGGATTAACATTCGTCTACGGATTTACTGTACTAAGTTTCACTGCACTCGGATGGTTAAATTCCGAGAAACGTCCATGTGAATATTTATACTTCGCGTCGCCACCATGTTGGATTTGTGATCAACAGGTTATTGAAAATCCTATAGGTGAACTTAAGTTCATAGCCAATATGAACATAAAAAAATCAGTTTGTTTGCTATAATAGATCCGTAGATATCCAGAGCCGTCTAAATATATCGGATGGTCGCCATGTTGGATTGTTAAATATATAGGCCATAGAGTCAAGTACCATTAAAGGAAAATTATTGCGTAGGTTCATTATTCAAACTTTCGCTTCGATCGCAAGACTACGACTCAAGAAATAAAAAAATAATTTTAAAATTCGCACAGCCGCCATCTTGAGGTTATGTAAACAATTGAACTAAATTAGATACCAGTGCATTACAACCTTTCCTGTACCAGATTTCATTGCGTTTGGAACATTAAATCACGAGAAAGGTCTATTTAAAATTTTCACATTCGCTTGGCCGCCATGTTCGTTTTGTAGTTAACCGGTTTTTGAAAGTCTTATAGATAAACTTCCAGTAATGCCCTTTATCTCCGTACAATATTTCAAGGTGATGCCGCTAATAGTTTCAGAGATATAGAATGCCGGTGAAATATTTCGCACATCCGCCATCTTGTGGTTATGTAAACAATTGAACGAAGTTAGATATCGGTGCATTACAATGTGTATAAACATATACTGTACCAAGTTTTATTGCGTTTGGTTGGTTAAATCGCGAGAAACGTCTATTTAAATGTCGCAAATTTGCGTGGCCGCCATGTTGATTTTGTAGTTACCAGTTTTTCAAATGTCACATAGGTGAACTTCTAGTAGTTTCCTTTATCACCGTAAAGAAATCCAGGGTGATATCGGGAATGGTTTCGGAGATATTGAATGCTGATGAAATATTTCGCACAGCCGCCATGTCGGATTGGTGAGACGTAACAAAATTTGAATGGCACGGTCGGGGTCGTCCGGAATAGTGCTATGAACTTACCGAGTTTCATTGAAATCGCTCCTGCCGTTTAGAAGTTATTAGGGGACACACACACACGGACAAAAGGTGATCTCATAAGCCTATTTTTCAAAATTGAAAATAGGCTAAAAATACATAATTGCAGTTTCATTCCATTTCTTCTTCTTCTTCTTCTTCTACTTCTTCTTCTGCTGCTGCTTTTACGGCCTTATTGGACCACTTCAGTCAGTCATTTCTTGGTCCTCTTCTTCAGTAGGCTGGCTGCGTGGCTCAGGGGTAACGTTCTCGCTTGCTGGGCCCAAGGTTGCAGGTTCGTATCCTGGCGCAGTCAGCTGGCATTTGAAGGTGCGCAAATGCGAGGGAGCCGTGTCAGTAGATTTACTGGCACGTTAAAGATCCCCTTCGGGGCAAAATTCCGGCACCCCGGCGTCTCTAAAAGCCAGAGTAGTTAAAAGGGACGTAAAACCAATAACATTATTATTAGTATTATCTTCTTCAGTAAGTTTTCTTTCCGAGTTGCTCAGTAGCTTTTCATTCGCTCTGATCTTCTCAGGTGTTCCTCATCTTTAAATACCCTTTTTACTGTATTACGTTTGTATTCTTTTTCTTCTTCGTCGTCGTCGTCGTTTGGGCCTACTGAGGACCACGGGGCTCGTATCTCCTCGTCGCTTTGTCTTTTCTCTTCTTCCAGTACATTTTCATCATCTGACTATGAGCCTGCTTTCTTTCCTCCATCCATGGTGGTCTGCTGACACCGGCATTCTTCCTAGCTGTCAGTGATACAGGAAATACTCCCTGTCGAATGGCTTGCCGGAATGGTTGGCGGTCCTATATGGAATTAAGTGGGATCCCTAGGAGGTCTAAATCCGTCCTGGCCGTAGATATCCACTTGGTTTTAGAGGTCTTCCCTCTTCCTGCCACTGTGAAGATCTTTCTGGTGAGCCGACAAGTGATCATACTGGTCAAGTGTCCATAGAAGGCCAGGCGCCTTTTTCTTATACAAGTCACAATGTCTTCTTGATGGCTGTAAAGCTCATCATTGGGCCGAATTCTGTAGGTGCCTCCCTCTTCCCGTATAGTTCTAGTATTACGTTTGTCTATTTTAACCTGAAATCTTATTTTTAAATCTTTTTATTTTATTTTTTTATTTTTTGTTTTGTTTTGCAAGTCATGCAAGGTTATTTCGTTCCATTCATTGTAGTATATGTGAATTTTTAGTCCATAATGTTTAAAAGTAAACCACAAGACAGTGCATATTCCTAACTCTAGTTGATTGAGAGAAATCCTACCTGCCAGAAAATTCAAATTCAGGGTCATTATTTTTGTGCTCCCCGATAAACACGGGAAACATTGACTGGTGCAGATCGCGGGCTCACGTAGCCTACACGGTTCAGCGGTGGTGGCGCGCACTTTTACACTTTTACCAAACATGTTCAATAATGTGTACTTACAGTGCTCATAGCCGATGCTGAAAATGTCCTCCCTCTCTTGTAACACACACCTGACATCTTCTGATGAAAGAACGGACAACAATATCATCTACTTTTTATTCTGTAAGAACACAACGTTGTCTGTCAACTATTTTATTATTAGAATTCGCGCAATGTGAATTAGTGTCTAAACATGACCAACAATCACAGTAATCACAATACTCTCTAAACGTGCAACACGTCTATGCTTTGCAGATATACGTCCATATGAATGACAAAACACGTGTGAACTAACGATATGAGTCAGCGGAGCGTGGTATTGCGAGGTCCGCTCGTTCCGCACCTGGCCAGCCGTCTGACTGGACCGCGGCAAACTATTGCGTCATTTGGCTGGCCAGGTGCGGACCTCGCAATACCCCACTCCACTGATGATGATGATGATGATAATTGTTGTTTTAAGGGGCCTAACATCTAGGTTATCGGCCCCTAATGATCTGGGTGATAGCGAAAATGATAATGAAACGGAAACCAGAACGAAAATTAAGTGAGACGGAAAATACTTAAAAAAGGAATTCAGATTGAAACAACTCAGAAAATGTTATTACAAAAGGGAATTTAGAACGAAAAGATTCACAAAAGGAATAGATTGAAAAAAAAAGACGCACAAAATGCAGGCTAGGTTCAAAATACGTGCAAAATGCAATGTAGAGTCGAAATACTTACAAAATGCAATTGAAATTCAAAATACTTACAACATGTGATTGAAATTGAAAATACACAATGCAATTCAGATTGAAATATCCCATTTCCAATCCAAAATATTCACAAAGTGCAATTGAAATTCAAAATACTACTTACAAAATGCAATTGAAATTGAAAATGGTTACAAAATGTACGGTAGATTCAAACTACTCATTTGGATTGACAATACTTACAAAATGCAATTTAGATTGAATATACTTGACAAAATGTAATTTAGATTCAAAATACCCACAAAATGCAATTGAGAATCAAAAGACTTGCAAAATGCCCACCACACAAAATGCAATTTAGATTTAAAATTCTTGCGAAATGCGGTTTTGGTTGAAAATACTTACAAAATGCAATTGAAATTCAAAATACTCACTATAATGCCCTGCTCCCACATTGAAAGACTCACTAAAAAGCAATTTAGATTGTCGATCTTAACAAAATGCAATTGGGGTTGAAAACAATCGCGAAATGCAGTTTAGATCGAAAATACTTACAAAATGCAACGTAGATTAAAAATACCTACAAAATGTAGTGTAGATGCAATATATATATCGCTAAAGGGAATTTAGATACACGGAGCCAAGTAACAAAAACAGTGCGGGAATCTTAAAGAGAAAAGGAAATATAATGAAAAGAAAACAAGATGTCTGACCCCTCAAAGAAGGAGGGATCAGGAAAGATGAGACAAGGGCCAATTAAGGCGGGAAATTGAAAGACTCCCTAAGCCTCGGATACCCTAATATCGTCGGGTTCGGAAAAGAACAAGAGTAGACCAAGGGAGGTCGGCAGGAAAAAAGACGGAGAGGAGCCCGGCACAAGTAAGTGGAGGCAATGCCGGACTCAGCTGGGGTCCCGTGGTCGCCAACCCACGTCCCACAAGATGTGAGCCCCTGGGGGACCACTCCACTGACTCATATAGTTTAGAGAGTTACCTGAAACAAGACGATAATTTCAAATCAAGTTTCCAGGATGTCCTATGCCTAATGCCAGTACAATTAACCGACAGTAGTGGCTACGCGGGCTAAAGCGCTGCGTTAGGTCAAGGGGCCAAGCTCTCTGCTGACTCAGTAGACCCGTGGGTTCGAGCCCCACCGTCGGCTGTCCTTGAAATGGTTTTCCGTGGTTTCCCATTTTCAACACCAGGCAAATGCTGGGACAGTACCTTCTGACAGGCCACGGCCGCTTCCTTCCACATCCTTGCCCAGTTTCATTCATCTTCATCCATTCCATCTCTCATCCCGACGCGCAGGTCGCCCACGGGCGTCGACTAGAAAGACCAGCACTCGGCCTCTCAGGAGGCTACACGACAAAAAAAACAGTACAATTAGGAGGCTCGCTAAACGATTCAAAAAAAATGGCTCCGTAAATAATAAAATAGTTAACAGACAACAAACAAGTAGTTCCATGAAGAACTTTGCAGCCTATTTTCATATAACCCACTAATGTTAATTGCCACTATCAACATACTAAATTTCAGTTTGATTGCTGTAATAGATTCGTAGATATTGAGAACCGTATAAATATTTCGGATGGTCGCCATGTTGGACTTTTATATATGTAGGGCTTAGAGTTATGTACTGTTACATGAAGATTATTGTGTACGTGTAGTACTCAAACTTCAATCACATGATTAGGACACAAGAAGTAACAAGGAGATTTTAAAATTTCGCACAGCTGCCATCTTGTGGTATGGAAACTATTGAAATAAATTAGATGCCAGTGGATTAGCATTCGTATAAGGATGTACTGTACCAAGTTTCACTGCACTCGGATGGTTAAATTGCGAGAAACGACCATGTGAATATTTATACCTCGCGTCGCCACCATGTTGGATTTGTGATCACCAGGTTATTGAATGTCCTATAGGTGAACTTATGTTCATAACCCCCATGAACGTAAAAAAAATCTGTTTGATTGCTTTAGTAGATCCTAAATATTCCGGATGGTCGCCATGTTGGATAGTTATATGTATAGGCCATATAGTCATGTACCTTTAAAGGAAAATTAAAGCGTAGGTTCATTATTCAAACTTTCACTTCGATCGCATGATTACGACACAAGAAATAAAAACTTAATTTAAAAATTCGCACAGCCGCCATCTTGAGTTTATATAAACATTTGAACTGAGTTAGATACCAGTGCATTACAATGTGTATAAACATTTGCTGTACCAAGTTTCATTGCGTTTGGATCATTAAATAGCGAGAAAAGTCTATTTAAAACTTTCAACTTCGCTTGGCCGCCATGTTCGTTTTGTAGTTAACCGTTTTTTTTAAGTCTCATATATGAACTTCCGATAGTGCCCTTTACCTCTGTGCAAAATTTCAGGGTGATACCGGTAACAGTTTCAGAGATATAGATTGCCGGTGAAATATTTCGCACAGCCGCCATATTGAGGTTATGTAAACAATTGAACGAAGTTATATGTGGGTGCATTACAATGTATATAAACATAAACTGTACCAAGTTGCATTGCGTTTGGATGGTTAAATCCCGAGAAATTCTATTTAAAATTCTCAAATTTGCTTGGCCGCCATGTTCGTTTTGTAGTTGCCAGGTTCTCAAAAGTCACATAAGTGAACTTCTAGTAGTACCCTTTATGACCATACAAAATTCCAGGATGACATCGGTAATAGTTTCGGAGTTATTGAATGCTGGTGAAATTTTTCGCACAGCCGCCATGCTGGATTGGAGAGACGTAACATAATTTGAAGGGCACGGTCGGGGTCGCCCGGAATAGTGCTATGAACTTACCGAGTTTCATTGAAATCGCTCCAGCCGTTTAGATTTTATTAGGGACACACACGAATCACACACACACGCACACACACACGGACAAAAGGTGATCTCATAAGCCTATTTTTTCAAAATTGAAAATAGGCTAAAAATACATGAGAGTGTTGTCCATTCTTTCATCAGAGGATGTCAGGTGTGTGTTGCAAGACAGGGAGGACATTTTCAGCATCCGCTATGAGCACTGTAAGTACACATTATTGAACATGTTTGGTAAAAGTGTAAAGGTGCGCGCCAACCACCAGCTGAACCGTGAACGCGCGAGCTGCGCCAGTCAAAGGCGGCTCAGCTTGCCGTGTTTATCGAGGCACACACAGATAATGACTCCGTACTTTCAGCACTTTTCAGCTTGCTATTGTTGTCTAAACCGTTAACTATTCTCTCACCTTCTTCAAACGTTAGATGGAAGCACGCACCGACAAAGCTGATTACTAAGGTTCGGATGTTAAGGAAATGTCATATTTCTTTCTCGAGCTCATTTTGACTGAAATCTGTAAAATTAGTTTGAATGACGGGTCCCTGACCACTTTTAAAGCAATTTGATGTTGCCTATAAATGCATATTTCGGGCATTTTTATTGTTTGGTCATATTTTAGTGATATAAGGTCATATTTGGTTATTATTTCAGCATTTTTGTTTGAATTGAGGCGTCGTTAACAAGGTACGTGTTATCTGCGTCGAGTTTAAAACACAGGAATTCCGAATAGTGTAGTAGATGTATTTTTCTTTCTTTTCTCGGAACAGGCAGATAGCAGGCTCAGAAGACCTGATTCCAAGAAGGCGCAATCAACTTCCTGTTAGGCAGTGTCTTCTAACTTACGCAGACATATCATAAAGCATACTAATAATTCGTGTTTTTTTTTGCTTTCTTTTAGGAAAACAGAGCAAGAACTGCATCTCAAGGCTATGGTACTGAATGAATGTTGAACGTTTTAACCCGTTTCAGCCTAGCGTGCCATATATGGCACGCTGCAATTTTGGTACGATTATCACTTGGAATTAAGAGAATTTTATTTTTCTGTTGTTGGTTGCACCTACTTGTTGCATATACTGTGTGACTCAACTGTCATTACCTATGAGCTGCGTGCTTTGTTGTAGCATTGTATTATTGAAGTGAGAAGTGCGCGCCTTGATGAAAAGAAATGAATTCACAAAAATTGTATGTAATTATTTATGAACAGTATAAATTATTCTGCGGAACTTTCTTTTCATGATATGTACTGTGAAGTCCAACGTTTCAGTACATTATTATGCTTTGTCTGATTGTTCATAATTGACTGAGCTATTTACAATCATATATAGCCGTGCCATATATGGCACACTAGGCAGATTAGTTATTTTACTTCTCGATAGGTTTAGTTTGGCTGTACATGGACACTAGAGGAGTAATAAGATGGAAATTAAGGAAATTTGGTACAGAGGTAGCACTATCAAAGGGCTTCTCAGTGGAATGTTTTATGTTGCCGCCATCTTTACCAAAACATAATGGCGGCCACCCAAACGGTCAAAACTTAAAATTAAATTGTGGCCAAACTAATCATCGGATCTTTACCAAATTTGGTAAAAGCATACCTTCTTATGGGACGCGTCTTGTACGGTACTGTACAAATAAAAAAAATGTGATAAAATGTAGTCCTGTTGGCTCATTCGAAGAAAGAAGAATATTTGGAAACTACGGCCACTCACAGACGCACTAAAAATGAAATTTATTTCCAATTTTTATCCAGAGCAAAACCGGCCTCAATACGAATGCATGGTAATATACATTGGCAGACATGGCTGTAAACAATTCCTAAAAGACTAGCTTGTTAGATTTGGGTACAAGGTATGGTTTTGAGTAGTACCCGAGGGCACCTTGTAAATTGTGAAGTGTACCTAGAGCAAAATCCTTGTAAAAATCAACAATACTTGAAGGTTTCCGGTAAAGCTACGGCACCCTTGATTCAAATTGCAGACGAGTTTTCAGAGAAAGTGAAGCCCCTTGGATTCAGGTTCTATTTTGACAACATATTCACCTCTGCTGGGTTACAAACTCACTTGCGAGACCGAGGATATGGTGGTACAGGAACAATCCGCTACAATAGCACCCCCAAAAACAGTGAAGTGATCCCGTCGAAGCAAATGGTTAGGAAGGAACATAGGGGTTACTATGAGTACAGGAGTAGTGACGAGAATGGAACAATCATCATACGATGGCAGGACAACTCTTCTGTCACTATTGCTTCGACAAAGTATGTTGTTCAGTTTCTGGCGCGTTTCGGTACTCTAAACAGGGAAGAAAAAGAGAATCGTTGCCCCTTGGCCATGTGCATTTGGAAAATATAAGCAGCATATGGGTGGAACTGACCAAATGGTCGAAAACATTGGAAAGTATAGAATACACATCCCAGAGAAAAAGTGGTGGTGGCATACATTTACGTGGTTGATAGATGTGTCCATTGACAACGCTTGGGTCCTCTACCAGGAAACGGGGGTTGCTCTGCGTCAGCTACAATTTAGAAGACATCGAACCCAACACTACCCTGAGGATAAGGTCATCCTAGGAACTCCCCAGGGTCTATCTGCATAATAACATAAGACATCAGGTATGGTGGGATAAACCATTTGCTGCCCATGGTTCTTAATAAGAAACAGAAACACTGTGTTGCTGAAGACTGACAAGGTCGTCCCCACAGCATGTTCATCAAATATGCAATAGGTCTGTGTATAGTGATTATTGTACCATATCATACCAAATAAGGCAGTGGAGGCAAACTAGAGAGAAAGAACAGTGTTGTAATTTATTTCTCATAGATAATTATATTGTATAATCTGCCTAGCGTGCCATATATGGCACATGCTGTATTATCCATGTTACGCTCAGTTCTAAACAAATTTCATTAAAGCACTGTAGAAATACACTATAAACAGCTTTTGGTACTAATCTTAATTAGTTTATGTCAAAAAATAATTCAGGCAGAAACGGGTTAATGTACTGTAGCTCTCTGTCAGTTTGTATGATTAAATGTGTCTGGTGTAATATCGCTGATCACGTTTTGGCACATAAATCGTTTACTGTATGTTAGTGATACTCTACCTATCCCAAAAATTCATGTCATATTTCGTAGTTTTTAGGTCATATTTTATAGTTTTTAGGTCATACTTATCTAGTTTTTAGGGCATATTTTATAGTTTTTAGGTCATATTTTATAGTTTTTAGGGTATATTTGCTTACATATTTTGCACTTCTTTATGTCTTAAACTTCCGAGCCCTACGATTACCTTTAGAACTCCGCCGCTTTACGCTGCTGACAAATACGAAGGCTGTTTTTTTCAACCTTCGAAAGGTCATAAATGAAAGACAAGTGTACATATCGAAATGTATTTATTACCAAAAGATAGGTACAAATGTGGTTACTTTTCAACATAATCACCATGAAGGTTGAGGCATTTGTCAAACCTGTTGACAAGCTTTTCGATCCCCTCTGCACAGTATGTTGCCACCAGTGAGTTCAGATAGGCCCAAACGTTGGTTTGAAGATCTTCATCTGCCTCGAACCTCCGCCCTCCCAGCCACATTTTCAGTCCCGGGAAGAGGTGGAAGTCACTCGCCCTCACAGTGCTCATGTCACCCAACAACTTCTGCAGGAATTTCGGTGGGACGTTTTGACCACCCACCGTACAGTCCCGATTTAGCGCCGAGTGACTTCCACCTCTTCCCGGGACTGAAAAAGTGGCTGGGAGGGCAGAGGTTCGAGGCGGATGAAGATCTTCAAACCAACGTTCGGGCCTATCTGAACTCACTGACGCCAACATACTGTGCAGAGAGGATCGAAAAGCTTGTCCACAGGTATGACAAATCCCGCAACCTTCATGGTGATTATGTTGAAAAGTAAACACATTTCTACCTAACTTTTGGTAATAAATTCATTTGGATATGTACACTTGTCTTTCATTTATGACCCTCCGGAGGTTGAAAAAAGAAACAGCCCTCGAAGCTGATGGTTCTTGACAACTTGTCTCATCTCCGGTGTTGCCCAATTGCATGCAGCTCTGTCCAGTGTCGCTGCTTGCTCTCGGAGGCTACGGTGGAGACTTGACAACGCTATACCACGAGCCAACAAAGCCCTGAAATCTACCTGCCAACTTGAAACTTCGGTATATTTTAGTTCTGGCGTAGTGACAATTTGTTCTCGGTGATAATTCGAAAAAAGACGTATCATTATGTAGAATATTATACACTCTCGTTGCAATCAGATTTTCTACTAATATATAATAATAATAATAATAATAATAATAATAATAATAATATCGTATGGCATCAGGTACCGGGTGCAAGCTTTGTTATTTGACACCCAGAGGGCTGCTTGCATGTTGAATTTTGTTGTTCCTTGGAGTGCTATGAAAGTCAAGGCGGTTAGATATCTAAGCTCCTTGACACTATAGCGCTTTCTAGTAGAGAAATGAGGAACTTTTATTTTTGTGTTGGCGGAAAATCCCGTGAGGAATTTTGCTATTATGAACATGGCCTGCTGAATTCAAATGGATTCTTTAACATGCCAACAACGTATGGCATGCGTGTCGTGATTTTTGTCGTCTTTCAAATATCACATACCATGGCCAGGAGCGAACCTGCAAGCTTGGGGTTGGTAGACCGACACAATAACCACTCACCCTACGTGGCAAGCAGATTTTATACTAACAATTATGCATTAATTGTAAGCTTTGCACAGTGTATATCATCTTTTGCTTCATAAAACCTATTTCAAACCCTATTCTGCCTATTAAACCCCTAAAAACCAATCCAAAACAAAAAGACAATTGTATATTTTTGAAAACCTAGCATGACATAACAAGTAGTTCCGTGAGGATCTATACAGCCTAGTTTCATATATCCTACTTATGTTAATTGCCTCTATCAACATACAAATTTCCAGTTCGATTGCTGTGATAGATTCGTAGATATTGAGGACACAAGAAATAAAAACGATATTTTAAAATTTCACTCAGCCGCAATCTTATGGTTTTGAAAATAATTTAAATGAATTAGATGCCAGTGGACTAAAATTTATATAAGCATATACCGTACCAAGTTTCACTGCGCTCGGATGGTTAAATCGCAAAACACGTCTGTTTGAATATTTTTATTTCGCGTCACCGCCATGTTGGATTTGTGCTCACCAGGTTACTGAACGTCCCATAGGTGAACTAATGTTTATAGCCTCTATACACATACAACATATTAGTTTGATTGCTGTCATAGATTAATATATATTGAGAACCGTCTAAATATTTTGAATGGCCGTCCTGTCGGATTTTAATATATATAGGCCATAGAGTTATGTACTATTAGATGAGGATTATTGTGTACGTTTATTATTCAAACATTGATTTCTATCGCATGATTAGAATACATGAAATAAAAAATAATTTTAAAATTTCGCACAACCGCCATCTTGATGTTATGTAAACAATTCAACTCATTTGCTGTACCAAGTTTCACTACGTTCAGATGGTTAAATCGCGAGAAAAGTCAATTTGAATGTTTCAACTTCTCTTGGCCGCCATGTTCGTTTTTTAGTTAACAGGTTTTTGAAAGTCTCATAGGTGAACTTCTAGTAGTGCCCTTTATCACCTTACAAAATTTCAGGGTGATATGAGTAATATTTTCGGAGATAATGAATGCCGGTGAAATATTTCGCACTGCCGCCATGTTGGATTGGTCATACGTAATAACATTTGAAGGGCACGGTCGGGGTTAGCTGAAATAGTACTTGACCTTACAGAGTTTCATTGAAATCGCCCCAGTGTTTAGAAGTTATTAGGGGGGGGGGGCACAAATGGTCGCGCACAAAAGGTGATGTTATATGCCTATTTTTTCATAAATGAAAATAGGCTAAAATCCAGGCCCTACTTATTATATACTAATTCGCACCACACTTTGTGATTGTTACGACCTACCATTATATTGTTTGCAGTAACATTTGTCTCAGTAATTGTTCAAGGGCGCTCTCCAACGAGAACATTCCTACAATGAGAGGTGTTGAAAAGATTCGCCAGTGCTTCGCGAGAGAGTATCTGTAGTAGTACTCTCATTCAGTCATACCAACCGACAGGGCCGGATTTAAGAGCATGCCGCCTATAGGCTAAAGTTCATTTGCCACCCCCTCAATAGTTCATATTTGCTTAATATATTTTTCTTATAGGGCCTACAACAAAAGGATAGATTTCATTGGCGTGTTCATTTTTTTTAACATAACGTTCATTTAGTTTATACTGAAATTAGTCATCTGCTTGCCTTTTTTTACTTACTTCTTTTAAGATTCGTTAAAAAATGAAATGGGTTTCGAACTTGTTCTTGGAGATCAGTGATCACTATTTTACACATCGTTTTATATTTTAATGCTAATGGCTATCTTTTGCGTAATTGAAGATCTGTGTTCAATTTGAATTAAGTTGTCCTACATGGTGAAATGAAATTACACAAAATGTAGTTAATTACAGGTTTATTTGTTGAAAAATATACAAACTTCTCTAAAACAACTCACCCCAAGTAATCTTTGTGTTCAAATTTACATAGCGTTCTTGCGAGATTTCCTAATGGCAAACTCGTTAATAATGTCCTCATATGAAAGTGCTTTTATTGTATTTGCCTCAATACAAAGTACCGTAATGGAAGTGAGTTTAACCATATTTCAGAAATACTAGTTCGCAGATAGTTCTTAACTCTTCTAAGGCAGGAAGAACTGTAGAAGGACTAAAACATAGTTTTAAGTAACTTGTATTCTTAAATTCCTACGGCAAATATTATTAACGTCCGAAATACTTCATTTGAATAAATTGCCAAACTGCCACCCCTGAAAATTTGTCGCTCTAGGCTGCAGCCTACTTAGAAATACGGCCCTGCCACCCGAGGGCGATTGATAATGCTTGGAGTCTGGTGCCAATAAGGGCTCTTTTCACTCCTTCTTCTCGCGGATGGGTCACTTGTTGTTGTTGTTGTTTGAGTCTTCAGCCTTTTGACTGGTTTGATACAGCTCTCCATGGCTCCCTGTGCTGAGCTAATCGTTTCATCTCTACATAGCTACCACACCCTACATCCGAGGCAATCTGTTTAATATATTCTAACCTTGGTCTACCCCTACAGTTCTTGTCCTCGACCCTTCCTTCCATAACTAAGCTTGCTATTCCTGGGTGTCTTAGTATGTGTCCTACCAACCTATCTCTTCTCTTCATTAGCAGTCGCCAGAAACATCTCTCCTCTCCCACTCGTCTTAATACCTCTTCGTTTGTAACCCTATCTACCCATCTGATCTTCATCATTCTCCTGTAACACCACATTTCAAATGCTTCAATTCTCCTCTTTTCTGCTGCACCAATAGTCCAAGTTTCACTTCCATAGAGCGCCACGCTCCAGACAAAGGCTTTCAAAAATGACTTCCTAATACCTAAATCTATATTCGATGTCAGCAGATTCCTTTTTTGTAGAAAAGCTTCCCTTGCCTGAGCCAACCTACTTTTTATATCCTCTTTGATTCGTACATCACAGGTTATTTTGCTTCCTAAGTAATAGAAGTCTCCTACTTCCTTCAGCTTTTCACCTGCCAATTTGATGTCCATGGAGGTTTCTGATTTATTTCGGCTGCATTCTAGTATTTTTGTTTTACAATTATTAATTTTCATCATGTATTCTTTCCGTAAGACGGAGTCCATGCCATTCAAAAACTCATTCAAATCCCCAGGCTTGTCGGCCAAGATGACGATGTCATCAGCAAATCTCAGAGTTGAAATTATTTCTCCTTGAATCTTCACTCCCACTTTACATTTTTCTCTAATTTCCTTCATTGCTTGTTCAATGTAAAGATTGAAAAGTATGGGTGATAAGTTGCAGTCTTGCCTAACACCTTTCTGAATATCAGCTTCTCTCTCATGTCCTTCAGCTCGAATGACTGCTGTCTGGTTTCTGTATAGATTGTAGATTACCCTCCTATCCCTGTACTTTATTCCAATAGATTTCAAAATGTCAAACAATTTAGTCCAATCAACGTTATCAAAAGCCTTTTCTAAGTCTACAAATGCCATGAACGTTCTCTTATCCTTCCTTATTCTACCTTCCAAAATCAGCCTAAGACTTAGTAGAGCTTCCCTTGTTCCTACATTTCTCCTGAAACCAAACTGGTCTTCACCCAACTCCCTTTCTTAGGACCACGCAGAATCAACGTATGTTGAGCCTTCCTCCTTGCCCAATAGCTCTTCATATGCATGGATTTTTGTAGTTTCTATTCCTCCGACCATGCACGTCGTGTTGGTTTCTTCTCATCTGCCTCATATCCCCTTGTGTGAACAATATTCCTGATAGCATTTCTATTAATCAGATCTGGCGATCCCATCTCCACTAGGTCCCTCTCCACCTGTTTGTACCACTTTGGTCTTGTACGTTTGTTCTGCAGAGACTTGTGGATTCGGTAAGTAAGTCTCGTATAATTCATTCTTTCCAAATGGCCCAAAAATTGAATCCGTCTCATTCTCATGGTATCGGTAAGTTTAGAAATATTCCTATATATTTCAGAGTTGGATTTGGGATAGAGTATGCCATTTTTAATTCAGGGCCCTAAGATCTTTTGCATAATTTTCCTTTCCATAATCTCTAATTGTTCCTTTAATGTTTAAAGTCGTAAATTGAGCGTTTCTAAAGCATAAAGAGCTTCCGGTTTAATCACTGTTAAGTAATGGCGAGACTATCCCAGGACAAGCATTGCTTGTTATAAACATTTTTTAGCCTACTTTTTACATTTTGCAAAAATGAGGAAAAAGTAGACTTATGAGATCGGGCAAATGTGTGTCTGTCTGTCTGTCTGGCTAGCTGTGTGTGTGTCCCCCCTATCAACTCCTAAACGGCTGCAGCAATCGAAACACTATTTGGTAGGAGTAAAGATCTGTACCTGAATATCTCACCGCCATATTTAAAAATGATGCCAGTGCTACCAACTGCTGAAAAATCGCAATTGAAATTTGAGCTCCATGTTGGATATCTTGGAAGGTACGAATGGGAGCTATTTCAAAATTAGCACACGTATAGATAATAATATTGCAGTTTAATTTCCAGGAAGCCATATATGGCACTGTTGCCAAAATGATTATAAGCCTGCTGATAGGTCCAAATTTTAAATGCATACAACTTCTACACTATCAATTGGATTTCAACCAAATTTCGTATGTGCTATGTGTACATAAATAGATATGACAGCGTACTTTTAAGAGTCACCAGGGCTGCCAACTGTTAATAAATGCTCTCAATTTTTTATCCAAATACCCATATATCAGAAAGTATGAAAGCCGACAGCTTTAAACTATGCACACGTATAGTACCTGACATTCTATGTTAATTTGGAGTAACTTATATACGTCAGTGCTACCAACATGATTCTAAGCCTGCTGAGAGGTCCAACTTTAAATACATGTAACTTCTATACAATCATTTGGATTTCAACCAAATTTCGTGTGTGCTATGTGTACCATAACAGAAATGTATATGCTGATTCTTAAGAATAACCAGGACAGCCAACTGTTAATAAATACTGTCTCTATTTTTGTTACCCTAATATCAATATATCAGAAAGTATGCAAGCCAATAGCTCTAAACTTTGCACACGTATAGTACCTGGCATTTTAGATTAATTTGGAGTAACTAATATAGACCTACGCCAGTGCTGCCAACATGATTCTAAGCCTGCTGATAGGTCCAATTTTAAAATGCATGTAACTTCTATACTAACTAATGGATTTCATTCAAAATTGATACAACAATAGATCATGCTATTTCAGATTATTTCTGACCAATACATGTATGTCATTGTTGCCAACATGATTTTAAATCCAATGTTTAACTGCATGTAACGTCCATGCTATCCACTGGACTTCAACCGAAATTTGTATTCTGCACCTTAAGAGATGGAACTAAGAATATATTCAGTCACCAGGGCTGCCAACTGTAGTTCTCTATTAGGCTACATTATGCCAGGTAAACAGTATTTTGAACTAATTAGAAATTTCGATATTACCAACTTAATTTCGTCATTATTCTAGATAGATCCATATAGATTAATCATTGGCATGAATCTTAAATATTAAGAAAAGTAGGCTCTTTAGTTCGTCACGGAACTTCTTGTTGTGTATTGAAAAGCAACCTCCATTTTCTGGATTCTTGATGTTACTCCTTTAATTAAGATGTTAACTTAATTTATTTTCATAGTTATAATTTTTCAAGTGCGTATATAATTTTTTTCTCTCAGTACATTAGATATAATGCACAGTATTTGTGAGAATATGTTGTCCTTAGGTAGTTAAATTAATCCTTGAGTGGTTTTATATATTGTAATGAATGACTTTTCGAATGATGGTTGAGAGCACTAATGCTGTATTTATGCCTGATGAACTGCGAATGAGAGTATAGGGGCAGATGACCTCGTAGTTCCGCCCCTTAAAACAACAATAACTAACTAACTGAACTGCGAGTGCTGATTTTGGGTCAGCTGCTTGGCTATTGGCCATCAGACTCTCAGCGACATTAGGGGTTATTGCTCCAGTTCGTTCGGTAGTGGCCTGTCAGCAGCAGCTTCGGCGGAGTTAAAATCAAGACCATTTTCTTTGTTGTCCTATGAAGAGAAATGTGCTGTGAAAGAGAGAAGACCAAACCCACGTCTAAATATTTTACTGACTGATATGTATGTATTTATTTATTTATCGTATGGCTTTTAGTGCCGGGAGTGTCCGAGGACAAGTTCGGCTCGCCTGAGTCTGTAGCTGCTTCCAGCGGACACCCTTAGCGTGAGCTACAAGTTCCGTTCAATTCCAAGTAGTTCCAACTTTCGCTACCAGATATCAATGATACCTGGTGGTGAACGTTGGAACTTTGATAGAGTGATCCGACGAAATCTAACCTAACAATTTAGCTTCACACAAATTTAGTCTGTGGAAGGATCTTTTACATGCCTTAAACCTAAAATATGGGACCGCCGGCTTTAGTTCCCCTCCGAAGGAAGGCATACTGAAGGATTTTTAACGCTCTTAAAAATATCCGACGACTTCGGCCGGGTTTGAACCCGCTATCTTGGGCACAGCAGTTCAGCATGCTACGACTACGCCACCGAAGCCACTAATAATAATAATAAAATTGTAGTTTGAAATTGGAATAATTTATTAAAATTAAGAAAGTTATTTGAAGTAAGAAAGACCTCTAGTGGGTTCATTTTTAGCCTACTTTTCACATTTTGCAAAAATGAGGAAAAAGTAGACTTATGAGATCGATCCGGGGAAATGTGTGTCTGTCTGTCTGTCCTTCTGTCTGGCTGTATGTGTGCCCCCCCCCCCCCCATCTACTCCTAAACGGCTGCAGCAATCGGAACAACATTTAGTGTGAGTAAAGATGTATACCGGAATATCTCAAGCCCATATTTGAAAATGATGTCAGTGCTACCAACTGCTGAAAAACACACTAGACATTTGAGCTCCATGTTGGACATCTTGGAAGGTATGCATGGGAGCTATTCCAAAATTGGCACCCTGTTGCCAAAATAATTTTAAGACTTCTGATAGGTCCAATTTTTAAATGCAAATAACTTCGACACGAACAATTGGATTTCAACCAAATTTTGTATGTAATATGTGTACATAAAAAGATATAACTGAGCGCATTCTTAAGAGCCACCGGTGCTGCCAACTGTTGATAAGTGCTCTATCTCTTTTTATAAATTCAAATACCAATATATCAGAAAGTATGCAAGCCGACAGCTTTAAACTATGCACACGCATAGTACCTGACATTTTAGATCAATTTGGAGTAACTTATATACGTCAGTTTTACCAACATGATTCTAAGCCTGCTGATAGGAACAATTTTTAAATACATGTAACTTCTATACTATCAGTTGAATTTCATTCAAATTTCGTATGTGCTATGTGTAACATAACAGATATGACTATAAGTATTCTTATAAGCAATCAGGGCTGACAACTGTTAATAAATGCTGTCTATATTTTTCCCCCTCATATTCTAGATAGGTTCATATACTGTAGATTAATCATTGGCATGAATCTTAATTTTAAGAAAAGTAGGCTCTTTAGTTCGTCACGGAACTTCTTGTTATAGTATGCAATAATTAAAGACCTGTAGTAAGTTGGGGTTTTGTAAAAATAATAATAATAAGCCTCAGTTGCGTGAAAATTGTCGTGGATGTGAATTGTATTGAGTAGTGTGGGTGATAGCTGGAGGTGTACTGTAATTGGTTGGTTTTGAATGAACTGATGTGCTTGGCTGTGATTGTTGTTTTGATTCTTAGTCCTCCCAAGGTGTCGCCTCCGTAGCGTAGCGGTCAGTATGGTTAGCTGCCGCCCCGGAGGTCCTGGGTTCGATTCCCGGCTCTGCCACGAAATTTGAAAAGTGGTACGAGGACTGGAACGGGGTCTACTCAGCCTCGGGTGGCCCAAATGAGTAGAGGGGGGTTCGATTCCCTCTCAGCCATCCTCGAAGTGGTTTTCCGTGGTTTCCCACTTCGTCTTCGGGCAAATGCCGGGATGGTACCTTCTTCAAGGCCACGGCCGCCTCCTTCCCTCTTCCTTGTCTATCCATCCTAACCATCCCTTACCTTCCCTCATGAGGCCCCTTTTCGCTTTGCAGGTAAGGCCGCCTGGGCGAGGTGCCAATCCCATCTCACCAGTTGTATGCCTTCCGATTCGATGTTCCCAGCTCTAGGACACTGCCCGTAGAGGCGGTAGTGGTGAGTTCCCTCACTGAGTCCATGGGTTCCACCAAAACGACTAAAAGAAAAAAAGTCCTCCCAAGGAGTAGCCTATGTTTTGCCCACCCTATTACTGTTGTTTCAATGTGCCCCCAGGTGGAACCCTCGTGGGAGACCATGGACCAGGTCATAGTGAAGGACATTAGCAACGGCATGGACTTGGACAGTTTGATGAGCACCCACGCCATCTACGTACCAGTCAGCACTCCGGCTCAGATCAGCGAGGTCTTCGACTCGGTGTCTTACAACAAAGGTAAGGAGGGAGAAGTCAGCTTTAGTACCATCTATACTTCTATACTGATATAATAAAGCTGAAGAGTTTGTTTGTTTGTTTGTTTGTGTCTTAAACGCGCGCTAATCTCTGGAACTACCAGCCGGATTCAAAAAAATAATTTTTTATATGATAGCCAGATTCAAGAGGAATAGTTTAGGTTATGTTGCATTAGGCTACACCTCTCAGGTAACCTTAAAGATTGATTTTTGTTCAGTAAGTCGGAAGAACAAGCGCTCCCGAACAGCTTCAATAATACAAAGTCTATTGTTGCCTGGCATTGCGGGCTGCATCACGTCACCCCTACCAGTGTTCTGATGCAGAATTGCGAGCTGCTTATAAAAAGCAGTCACGGGGAGTAATTAGTGCAAAAAGATTTTAGGTCCCTTAAAACAATTATCATCATGACAATAGTATGCCTCTGTATAAGGGCGATGGTGTTGGTGCAGTATACTGAGATTATCAGCTGCAATAAGCGTTGGTGCTTTCCGATCCTTATCCTTGAGCGCTCCAGTTCTGTAGTAGTATTCATTATCATCCATAAAACAAATAAATCCACCGGGCGAAGCCAGGCACTACTGCTAGTTGAAGAATATACTCAGTGTTGCCAAATCTTGAAATGGGAAAAAACTAAACCCTGAGCGTTAAAACACAAGAAAAGCACCAGCTGGACTCTATGATTCAAAACACTAGAAAAACACAAAAAAAAAACGGATTTTCATTTATCTTACATTTCTTTCATGAAAAATCTTTCTTTTCACTTTCGGAGCCTGCTATTACATCTTTAGAGCAGGAAGGAGTAGTACTGCTGTAGCTCTGCATGCTTCCAATGTTGGCCATTATATCCTACAACCTACTAGCCCACTAGGCAACGAACAAACAACGACCGTGAGTTTGAGATAGATTTACAATCCTGACTGTAGTTGCGTAAGAGCCTTCGCATGAAACTGAGAAATCCCCTGGCAGCTGGGAGAAAATAGAGGATAGGCGGATTCTTTGCACTTGCCCTGAATGTTGCGCTTACTTAGCACTTATGCACGAGAATGAGAATTTCAGGGACTTCCCCTGCTGGAGTGTTGACCTTGACCCGTGTAAGGCTGAACTTTGCCTATCTTTATTGATTAACTTTATTAAAATTATTACATGGCTTTCAGGATTTACTTATTAGTCACAGGAGACAATTTCATGAAAAAATCCGTTAACCCCCAGATTTGGCACCGGTTTTATTGAAATAACACCAGTATTTCGCTATGGCGCCATATGAAAATTTCCGGCACCAGATGAACTTCAGGAACACCAGATCTGGTGCTAAAAACACCAAATTGGCAACACTGAATATACACTGCCGGCCAAAAACCCGTAACGCTTAGGAAAATGATAGTTGTCGAAGAGTGTTTCATAATTACGTTCTTTATACCGTAATGCAGGGGTGCACAATCTGTTCATAAGTTGGGGCCAAGTTTATTTTTACATAATAAGTGGCAGGTCGCAAGTTACCTTTCCACATAGGCACTTGCCAAACCCAACCGCTAAAGATAACTTTACCATTATCTCAATACCCTGTTTCACCAGCAGACAAAAAATTTATTTCAATACCATTTTTGTGTCCTCTAAATGGTTTAAATCCATTTTTGAAGTTTTTTTTTTGCAAATTGCGCTATTAAGTTATCAAATTACTGATTTACAATCAACTTACTCCTAATTCGAAAAGGTTTAGGGGTATATAAAATAAAATTATACTATCATAAGGTTGTACAATTTTTATTTTTACAAAAAACAGAATTCCTAACATCAAAGTATAAGGTGCGTTCAAAAAGTAACGGGCCAGAGGCATAATTACAGAAACCAGTACCTGTATGTTAGAAGTATTGGCCCTGGCTGTTGAGGCACTTGTCCCACTGTGACACGAGGCGGTGAATGACGATCTCATAACATTCCTGGGCTGCGATGTGAGCCAGTTCCGCACGTACAGCTGGACGTCGGCGTCTGAGGTGAATCGTTGGCCCCGCAGAGCCCTTTTCAGGGGACCAAACATGGCGTAATCACAGGGAGAGAGGTCTGGACTGTATGGAGGGTGGCCGAGAACCTCCCGTTTGAATTTCTGCAGGAGTGCCGCGACTGTGTTGGCCGTATGAGGTCGGGAATTGTCGTGGAGCCATCACGGCGGCTATGGCGTTCACTGTCACTCGGCTGTCCTGGGTAATGAGTGCATCAACCAGCTGGACGTTGTCATTGGTAATGCAGGGGGGTGCCCCAGACCGGGCATCATCGGCTAACGACACCCGTCCTTCCCTGAAGTGCTTGTGCCATGCCTTGACCCTTGCAAGGGACATGCAGTGTTCGCCGTACACTTGTGACATTCGGTGATCAACGTCCGTTCCCCCTACTCCTTCCGCTGTCAGACACCGAACAACACCTCTTTGCTCTCCGGTTGACGCCTCCATGTCACTGTTTGCAATGCGACTGGCAGCGTTGGACGATTGATGCATGCTGCTGCTCGCTTTATATCGTCACATGACGTGCACGCGTGCCCTCTAGCGACGGGCTGTGACCTTCCACGCTCTGGTTGGAACCACACTTCGTTACACACGCCACGATTAGCCGATGTAGTCACCGGTTTGTGCATTCCAGCCTCCGGCTCCTAACACCTTATATATAAAAAATGAAAATCAATACATCGTCAAACTGACCATCAAATCAAGTAGCAGCCTAATGCTCCTAATGTGATGCTTGGCATTGTTTAATTTATTTTTAACGAAACATGTTTATAATTTTCTTATTGCAACTAGGGCCTACAATCATGGGGAAAATCTCATCCATCATTCAGAATATATATATTCACGTTTTCAATAGTATAAAATGTTTATCCGCGGGCCGCATTAACTGACTTTGAGGACCGTGGGTTGTACACCCCTGCCGTAATGGTTTTCTATTAAGTCTCAGGGCAAAGGATCATGTTTTGTGCATTCGGGAACAAGAATTTGAAAATGTACGGTTTGTAAAGGGATTCTGTCGCCTAGGGTTGGAATTGGTATCAACATCCCTCCCTATATTATTCTGCTAAGGTCCCATTCCAGTTTTGTACCGAAAATAAGGTCCCATTAACACCAACCTACACATATGGTGTACCTACAGGTTCAGCATAACCAAATGCGTAAGTGAAACACACTCGCTTACTCTTTAAATGCCTCACAATTAAATAAATACCTTAAAACATGTATATTTACAATGAAATAATGAAAGAATGCAACACGGTAACCATGGTAACAGAATCTCACAGGTCCATCTATTTCTGTAAGACGCAATGCAATTCCAATTATTACATTGCTGTGAAAGTTTCCAGGCGGTTATAAGGTTATCACGGAACCAAATTAAGCTGTAAAATTCATCAATACATACAATATAATGCGCTTAAGGGGGTCAAGGGGCACTCTAGATCTTATTCACGCAATTTTCACGTGTGAGTGTGGTACGAAAGGTCTTTTTCACCCGACTATAAAGGGTCTCCGAAAAACACATTTAAAGGCCCTTAAAATAACAGTGTCTGTGATATTCCCAGAAAACTAACTTCGCTCTGATATACCTATGAAGGAATGACAAACCCCTAACCACTGCACCAGTTGCTGAATTGATAAAGTCTGATTATTCATACCAAGGATAAATCAGTCATAGAATTCATGATTGAGATTTTGCTTAGTGCATTTTTACAACTAGAATATCCGCGGGCGAAGCCGCGACGGGTAATGCTAGTATATATTATTTCAGTAGTATAGATCCCTCCTGCGGCGCTCACAAGCGACCGATCGTGACAAATGAGCATTCAAATGAAAGAGAATAGACATTAGCAGTGACGAATTGCATTATAATTTCATAAATATCTATAATTTCTTTAAAAATGACTTTAAAAAAGATGTACGAAGGGTGCGATTTGCAGATACTCTTGCTGTAGGAAAATACACTCCATAATTTCTGTCCACTTCATATTTTGGACGCCGTGACACCTATTTCATGTTATTTTAACATTCTGAGGTGTTTCCTGTATCATTTTGCATGGATTTCAGAAACAGTAAATCAAAGGAATGAGTACTCAAATCGTATAATTTCATAAATATCGAATAACCGGTGAGTGTTACAGCTAAGCTGTCAAACAATGGACTCAGCACACAAATGACATTAGCAGTGACGAATCGCATTCTAATTTCATAAATATGAATTAGTGTAATTTTGGGGGGGGGGGGTTGTATTTACGCTATAAAAATGTTTTTGGGGAGGTTTAATCTGTATCCTGTAATTTATGCGCTATTTCAGTTTGTGTGTTTGAAGTTTGTTGTTTCTGCAGTTGGAAAAGGAATTATTTGGCTGTAATTTAGTGTTTAATCGATTAAGTATTTAGTTTATGGTGTCTATGGGCTGTTGGTGTATTTCCTGGTCCACCGCATGCCATCCCAGGCGAGCAGGCCACAGGCCTACTCCCCAGGCAGATACACGGCGTAACCGGAGTCCTGTGTTCGATCACGGGTGGTGTGGAGGTGTGTTTAGATGGTGATGGCTGAGCGTTGCTGGAGCAGACTTAGCAGCTGTGTGAGTCAGTGGCGTGTGGTGTATGAGGGGTGGGGGTTAGGGGGAGTGAGAGCAGGGAGGGAATGTGTTTAGGGTGTTGTCTGGACTTCAATTGCCGGTGTTTAATGGCAGTTTTGATATACCTGCACCCTGGATAGGAGGCTGCGTGATTCACTCCGCAGTTTACACATGTGGGGGAGTCCCGTGGCACCGTGCATTCAGAGTGGCGGTGAGGACCACCACACCTATTGCACCGAGCCTCCTTCTTGCAGTCTCCTGCTGTATGGTGCAGGCACTGACAATTGAAGCATTGAAGTGTGAGTGTTGGGTGTTGTCTGGGCGGTGGAAGTCGCGACGCCTGTGTTTTTGCAGGAGTATGTTGGAGGGGAGGGGGCTGTGTATCGAGTGTAGTGTCACTCTCTGAGGGAGAAGCAACTGCTTGTGTGGTAGCAGAGTTAGGTGTTGTTTGGGTGCCTTCGTGTACTTGTTCAGTTGGCAGTATGACTGTAATGGGGTCTGTTTGAGTGTTTGAGTCTGTATGTTTTATTTTGCGCTCGTCTAGTGTACTGATTTGAGTGCTTTTGTGTTAGCGTTTAGGTTTTATGGGCGATTGAGTGGGTGTTTGGGTGAATCTAGTGTCTGTGTCTGGAACTGTTTGTGTGGATTTGTGATGAATCTCTGTGGAAGCTGTCTGTGCATGCCTTGTGTGCTTGGGTGCGGGCAAAGGTGGTGGCATTGGTATGGTTTGCGTTGATTTGGGAGCTGTTGTGACCTGCTGTTTAGTGGTGAGAGTGTTATTTGTTTGTGTCTGAGCAGAGTCATATGTTGTTTCCTGGTATCTGATCAGTGTACATGAGGGGATAGCAGGGTGGCTCATAAGAACCCTCCTGACGGTGTTGATGTGAGAGTCACTGGTGGGTGTAATGGCAATGTGGTGGTTGCGAAGTTCCTCAATTTGAGTTATGAACTTCGCAATGGGTGCTAGCACGCTGATTATTGCTCCTCTAAGAGAGCTCAGGTAGGTTTTGTTGTGGGGTGGGCTGATGACGATCAGCGTTCTCTTAGGGGCTCTGCGAGTGGGTGATTCTTACCACAGCCCCTGCCCGAAATCAAAGCATGTTAAAGGTGCCGTGGCATGGTGTTGGTGGTGGTGAACTGAAGAGGTATTCAGGGTTAGGGGCGCCTGCAGCTACAGTGTGTAAATCACCCCAAATGGCTTCTGTGCATGGGTCCATGTTCGTGTATGTGAGTGTTTGTACGCGTGCAAGATTAAAATGAATAAATGGAGATGATTGTTGGGGGTCTAATGCTTTGGCAGACGCGAAAATGTGGAGATTGGCCTCGCCCAAGAAATATAACCAGTCGCTCAAGGTTATCCAGTTGAGACGGATGGGGCCGTGACAATGAGCGAGCTGGCTATGAGATTTAAATGATCAATTAACGAATTAAATAATTATGCTGCTTGGAATGGGAGGAGGGATTAGTAGTAGTGCTTGAATGCTACTCGGGACGACAGGATTTCTTGACCTGGATGGTTTGAAGGTGGGTTATAGCTTGGTTGAAGGGATGTGGCTTTGACAATGGGTATCGGTTGCTGGGGTATTGTTACTTGGATGAAGGAAAGGGAGAGGGTTATTGGCTGTTGCTAGGCGAACCAAAGCTGGGGTGGTATCATCAATTGGCTAAAACGTCTCGGTTAGCTGTCTTGGCGAATCTCGATGGCAGAGGCTGGAGCTCGGAGCACATGCGCGCTGGCGAATGTGTGTGTGTTTCGCTACTGCCCACCGTGAGGGTTTGTGTGTGCTGGGCTGTGATTGGTGGATATGTGTTGTGTTGAATTTTGGTTATGTGATGTTTTATGCGAGTCTTGGGAAAGTATTAATGTTCCCCTGTGTATGTTTATCAATTGGTGTAAGTTTTGTAGAAGATAATCCAGCATGAATGCCTTTGAAAAGTGGGAACCTGGTGCTCTCAATGAGCTCCTTATGCCTCTTATTTTAATGTATTTTTGATATGAATTTATAAGTAGCTTTTGTTTTAATATGATTTTGCACCATACTGATAGATAAATGAGCAGTGGGTACAATGTATGTTTGAGTTTATTTGTTGTTTAATTTTAATTTATTTATCGTGAAATAAGATTATCTCCCAATGCACTCTTCGCCATGGCTATACCCCTCAGCTCCTGGACATACGAGTCAAAATGGACCGTCCATTTACTGAGGGACAAGGTGTTGAAATTGTTGCTGTTGCAACAGCAGCATTAACATAATTTAATCTCCCTGGCCCGCAGCATGTCATCCCAGATGAGTAGGCCGTGGCCCAACCCTCTAGGCAGCCACACCACGCGGCCGCGGGGTCCTGGGTTTGATTTTGTGAGCTTGGAGTGACTGTTTATGGTGTTGGGTGTTGTTTAGCGTGATGTGAGTGTGGCAAGGTTCTGGATGAGTTGTAATATTTGTGTGAGGGTGCTGGTAGTGTTTGGAGGGGTAATGGGTAGTGTAAGAACAGATAGGATGTGTTTGTGTGCTGCTAGTGCCGGTGTTGATGTTTAAGTGCATCTTTGATGTACTTACATCCCTGGTATGACGCCGCGTGGCCCCCACCACAGTTTATACACGTGGTGTCTCTGGGCACCGTGCAGTCCTTGTGGCGGTGAGGACCACCACATATATTGCACATAGCGTCATACTTGCATTCATATGCAGCGTGATGTAAACGCTGGCAGTTATAGCATTGTGTTATGAGTGTTGAGCGTGGTCTGTGAAGAAGGCGTCGAGGCGCCTGTGTTTTTGAAGGTGTGAAGGAGGGGGGGGGGTGACGGACGTTTGTAAGGGACATCTCTAATTGGCCGGTGACCCCTCTTCCTTTGGCTCGTATCTGCGGCTTCGCGGGCGACTTCGAGGTCTAATTAATTAGAATTACTACAAATTAATTTCTACTAATTGATTGGAATTACCCGATAAAGAGTCAGCTTCGCCACTTGTCGTGGAGGCACCTCTATAAAAATTTACGCTAACGTGTGGCGAGCGACATTGAGTCGATTGTTTTTGTTGTAACGGAAGCTGCTGCGACACACACATCTCATACACACCCAAGCACTCGGTACTCGGTTCCCCTCGGGGGAACCATTACAGCAGTCATGCCAACCGTCGGCTGCCCTCAGGAAAAGCGCCCCCCAATTGAGATCCGTAGCAGCAAGACGTGGAGAGAACTCCAACAAATTATACTACACAGTCCAAGACACAAACTTCGCTATTAAGCCAACACCTGATGGAGTCAGGGTAAATGTTATAACAAACGACTTTACACATCCTATCTCACGCCGTATAATGAAAAGGGTTGTAATACGACCACAGCCACTTGACACAACAACGGAGGAGGTCAAGGAAGAGCTCACCTCCAGAGGCTATACCATCGAATTCGTACAACAAATGGTCAGAACCAAAGTAGTTAACGATCAGCCTCAACGTGCCCCCCTACCCCTCTTTATAGTCGCCTTCGAACCACACCATAACAATAGCAACATTCATACCATTACCAGTATTTTTTAAAATATAGTTGAAGTCACAGATTATAAGCAGAAGGATGATGTCAAGAGTTACCCAATGTTATAACTGCCAGGCTTTTGGTCATACCAAGCCCCACTGCCACCTTCCACCTAAATGTCGTAAGTGTGCTGGTCCCCATATTACCAAAGAGTGTGACAAGCCCAAACAGGAGAAACCCAAGTGCGCTAACTATCATGGCTGCCATGTATCTCCATTTCCTACACTAAGTGCGAAAAATATATAGCAGCTAAACGGAAACTACAGGAAAACAAATACTGGAACGAAATAGACCAAGAAGACTCCCAAAAGGCCTCATCCCAGTAAGACCCCCCCCCTACCTCCACCTGAATTAAATCTCTGGACTAAAGCATTTAAGACAGCCTTCCCTAGGCTGTCTGAGTCCCATAAACAGCACCAATAACAGATTCAGCTCCTTGGAAGTCTCTGAATACGAGTCCTTCTCTGAAAGAGAGTCAGACTCTGAATCCCCCCTAAATTCACACAGACTCTCAAGCTGAATCTCAAGCCAAATCTAAAGCACAGAACCCTCACCGCCAAAAAAAAAAAAAAGTCAGGAAAACCAAATCTCAACCTAAATCCAACCCCCAATATAAGGAGGCATTCTTCCCTCAACCTTCAACCCCCTCCCCCTCATATACCCCCCCCCCCCCCCTCCCCCCTTACAAGCTAATCCGAATACTCCACGCCCAACTCTACACTACCCTCTGAAAGCTAATCCGAACACTCCCCACCGAACACTACTGAAACCCCCTCCCCACACTACAATGCAGGTCAGCTCACACTTAAATTCGCCCGAAACCCCGTCTCCGAATATCTACCTACAGAAATACGTTTAAATTACAAAACCTACAGGCAGTAGTGGCAGATATGACACGTAAATATATTGATGCTCTCACACAACTTGATCACTTTCTACAACAAGATGTTCAGTAAAGAACATATAGCCTACTTTCTCCTAATTGTATGAGTATAGTTATAACTCGTTGTTATTATCGAAGAGTATAATAGAATCATTTCTTGGTTGAAGACCTTAGAAACTATTTACCTCTACCAAACGCCACAACCTAGAAAAAAACTACTACCATCATTGAAGAAAGATAGATAAGAAGTATCTCAAGAATGTTATGGGTTATGCCCTAATCCTGAAATAAATTACATGAGATTAATAAAACACTAGGATGACCAGTTTCGATCGTCAAGCGATCATCATCAGATCCATTACACTTAGGCTACAAAATCTATGTTTGAAATGCAGGTGAAAATATTTACAATATGTACAATTATTTAGTTGCAGTATTGGTACTGCAACTGTCAGTGTATGCTAAATGCAGTATATATGTTAGGTGAAATGCTAAATGGTGATAGCTATCCGGAGATTGTACTTTAGAGAGATTATATGGTTGTAAACTATGGTTAAACTATAAAATTTTTGGCTAACTACTTATCTGATTGTCTTCCGTATTACAGCTACTCGCAGTTTTCGTGCTCACTGGAACTCGCTGTGCGGTCGACTGCGGTGGTTATCTTAACGACTGAAAAGCACTAAACTCTTGTTTACTAAGGCAACACTGAAAATATGGCTTCAAACACCTCAAAGAATGTTATGGATCTGGAGACATAATCGACTGGACTGGCTGCGTGGCTCAGCGGTAACGTTCTCGCTTGCTGGGCCCTAGGTTGCAGGTTCGTATCCTGGCGCAGTCAGCTGGCATTTGAGGGTGCACAAAGGCGAGGGAGCCGTGTCAGTAGATTTACTGGCACGTTAAAGATCCCCTTCGGGCCAAAATTCCGGCACCCCGGCGTATCTAAAAGCAGCAGTAGTTAAAAGGGACGTAAAACAAATAACATTATTATTATTATTGTTATTATTACATAATCGACCTGCCGCGGACAACATCCAACTTTGAGTTGAGGCATGTCTTTACACGTCTGGTTGTGCATGGCTTTCACAACCCTAATTGAATTAACAAAACTTTCCATGACCCTACAGAGACGTGTGTATACACACTATGTGGATATTTTCAATTGCTATTTGCCTGAAATAAAGTATTAATTAATAAATTGAACTAGCACCAACGGCTAGAATTCAGTTACTATGTGAAATCGTTTTGTTCTGTACTTTAAATAACATTTTCAAATAACGCACAATAGGTTGTTACAAACCCTTTAAAATAAAAAGTAAAAATTTATCGTAGTATCATCTTGCCATTCTTCAAGTTCGATGCGCATAGAATGCCAATGGTATACGGTACTAATCAATGGAGTCCCACGTAGACCAGTCGTGACATCTAGTGGAGAAGTATCGAACAGTATAACCCTAACAGGGCGAGTGCATTCTAGTGGCCATAAGAAGAAACTTTTCAATAAAATCTTGAAGTTAATGTGTAGGCCGGCGTGCAGTTACCTTTTTAGCTGCTAGATGTCTCGAGCAAATCTGCTGGTGAATTATGTTTTAATTAAATATATATTTTCCACCGTAATATGCAAAATATAACGCTTAATTTTAAAACGTCTGAATCATTACAAAACAATAAATATATAAAATTTCAAGCAAAAAAAAACTCTGATGGAGTTTGAACCATAGGCATATGAGTGATATGCCAACGCTTTACCACGGAGCCATTTGTGTCAACGAACATCGTTCTACTGTATATAAAATGACTTATATATAACTTGTTAGCAAATAATGATTTAGACTAAACGATTTCATCAGTGGAGTATATTATTTATTTATAAAGCATTTCATACAAAGTTTATTTATTTTGTATCAGTACGCTATATTGCATGCAATACTCAAATTAGTGAAATATAAGTCAGGCACAAGATATCCGCTGCCATCTTGTCTTCTTACCGAGACAGCTCAGCTTTTTTAAAATCACTTCTGAACTATAGTATTACAAAATAAACTTTTAATTTCGAACGTACCTCTTCCTTTAGAACAGTTAAATCGATTCTCGGCTCGATAATCGGAACTGGTGGGTCCCATGATATGGATTATAAAGTTTGCATAATTCGCACGGCCGCCATCCTGAAATGGTACGGCGAATGACATTGTAGTTTGGTCACAAGACGCGTCCTATATGAAGGTATGTTATTACCAAATTTGGTGAGATCGGATAATTTGGTTAGTCGCTATTTGATTTTACGTTTTGAACGTTTGAGTGGCCGCCATTCAGTTTTGGTAGAGATGGCGGCGATATAAAACATGACACTGAGGTGCCCCTTGCTTGTTCTACCCCTGTACCAAATTTCGTTCAATTCGGTTTCACCGTGTTCGAATTGAAAGGGGGGGACAGACATTCAGAGTACACACACTCGCACACACACACATACACAGACTCTCTCACACACACACATACACACACACTGACAGACACACAATTTTTGGCCCTGTAGTGATCTCATAAGTCTACTTTCATTTTTTGCAAAAATTGAAAGTAGGCTAACAAATACTGGTTAACATTGTTCACGTGTAAATGGCTGGGTATTTATTTGACCGCAAAGACAGACCGACCAACGCAGGAGGATCTATTATCGCAATAAAAATTACGAGCCTTACAGTAGTCGCATATGAAGTGTAACATCTGACATAGAAGAAACCTCACGTGAAATTGTTGATACTCCGGTATTTTATACTATTATTGGCACAAATATTAATGTATTGTAAAATGGAGTGTTTTACAGATATTGTAGTTTATAATACGAAACTCATTTAATTAGATGATTTGTAGCTTCCACCAGCACTAGCCTAAATAAAGAATACGATATGAATAAACTAGATTAATAGACGCGACACCGCTCATGACACTTAAATTCCTTATAAACAGGTCCTCTTCATTCACAGACCAACACGTAATTTCATATGGATTCTGTTAAAATGAGTCATATTGATATGATAAATATCGTTCAAAATGATAATCTGGTAGCAAAATTATCTACCCCGTCCGGGATTCGAACCCGAGATCTCTAGATTCACAGTCATAGGCGCTAACCCCACGGTTATTTCGACTACGCAAATATTGTGCACAAGATGGTGTCTTATTTCCACGTTCCAATAATATTGCATTACGGAATTTATATTTTGCTTGTTTCGATAATGTTCCTGCGTGAAATTGAGTTTAAAATGCCTTATGAATAGGCCCTCTTGTGAGTAAAGAGAATATATTCAGCAATAGTTCATGAAGGCTTGCTCAATTCTTGTATAACCACATCGATTATAGTACATTGATGACTGCATTACCGTTATGTGGGTTAATATTTGAATAGCCATTGTGCAGAAACATAATACCGGCAATGCCGACTACTTACAATGTTTGATATTAAGGCATTTTTCCATTTAAATACTGATACGAAGACTTCGAACATGTACCATGTGCTTTGCTTAAATCACTTGACACCAGAGTTCGCTCGAGCGTTTATCGTTCTGTATGTGATATACATTTCACATGGCCGAGAGTACGTCATGGTATCAATTTCCGAAACCGCGCGCTCATTTTTCTCTTACCACTGCCAGCTGGATCGATTGATCGAGTTGGCAGTACGTCTTACACTTCCGTTCGATCCACCTCTGCCAGCTAGCACACTTCCGTCCCATTTTTCAAAATCACTCCCACAAAATTATCCAGCAACCGAGTGGAAAGATGTTACACATCAAAAGAAAATACTCACACAATGAAATTCACCTACGGCCAACCACGAATATAGAAGCCAACGCCATTGAAATAAATATCGGTAAATCTACATACACACTCATTTCAGCATACAACCCTCCAGGAAAACACATACTCGCAAGAGACATAGATACACTTCCTAACTACGATCACACAATATTATCAGGGGACCTAAATTCAAAACACCACAGCTGCGGATCAGTCACAGAAAACGACATTGGAAAAATATTATTTCAACACCACGCACGAAACGATTATTTTATTCACGCACCCGACACTCCAACTTCTTACTACAAACGCAACGGCATACTATACCCAGATACAAATGACATAACACTAACCAAAAACATACCTTTCTACATCAGAACAACTACATGCACTAAACTCGATTCGGATCACCTGCCAGTACTAATTGAAGTCGGAGCAAAAATTAACTATACAGCCACTCGTAAATTAACTAACATTAAACGCATCAACTGAAATCTCTGTCTTTTCACGTTACAGCAGAGCGTGCTGATTCCAAAAACACAACGGGATTAAACAATTCACTGGATTTTAGTCACAGCCGCTAGAGCCAGTACGGTACTCTACCTAAAACTACTCGCACAAACCTACTACTACCAGATGACAAAAGCCAAGTCATTGAAGACAAAAACACAGCGAGAAAAATATATCAACGAACACAAACACTACAATGCAAAATAATAATAAAAAACAGACTACACTCTAAACTACGCAGACAATTAATGGTATACAGAAATTTAAAGTGGGAGTGAAGATTGTGGTGTTTGAAGCCATATTTTCAGTGTTGCCTTAGTAAACAAGAGTTTAGTGCTTTTCAGTCGGTCAACACGAATGTACCCAAAAGAGATGGGTTATGCCCTAATCCTGAAATAAATTACATGAGATTAACAAAACACTAGGATGGCCAGTTTCGATCGTCAAGCGATCATCATCAGATCCATTACACTTAGGCTACAAAATCTATGTTTGAAATACAGGTGAAAATATTTATAATATGTACAATTATTTAGTTGCAGTATTGGTACTGCAACTGTCAGTGGATGCTAAATGCTGTATATATGTTAGGTGAAATGCTAAATGGTGATAGCTATCCGGTGATTGTACTTTAGAGAGATTATATGGTTGTAAACTATGGTTAAACTATAAATTTTTGGCTAACTACTTATCTGATTGTCTTCCGTATTACAGCTACTCGCAGTTTTCGTGCTCACTGGAACTCACTATGCGGTCGACTGCGGTGGTTATCTTAACGACTAGTTTTCCCCCTGCCTTCTCCCCCCTGTCCCTACGTGCTGTGGGGAGTGATAGCGATGTGTTTATGTGAGGTGTTGCCAACCTAGATAAGATGTATGTTATTGAATGAGGTGGGTCTACAACTATTAAAGACCTTAAAATAATCCATCACGAATCGAAAGGCAGAGCTCTTGACATAAAGGAAGCAATCGAGATACACCTAGCCAAACGAAACAATCCCAACAATCTAAATGAACACACGTTCATGGAGAGCTCACCCCTCTTCACGCTACTAAAAAACACACCCTGTCGGAAACAAAACACAATTTAGCGACACAGCCAAGCTAGATAAAAAAGGGGGGAAATTAGGGGTTTTTTAATAGGTAAATGTTATCTGGATCAGGTGTACGATGTACTTTTCTTCTGCAATAAACCAAGGCCCATATTCGCGGCAGTATTAAAGGTGCCGGGACGTCCTCATAAGACCGTCAACGCTTAGTTCGAATGGGTTATGCTCCACGCGTGGCGAGGGCTAATCCACGGTCTTTAATAGTTGTAGACCCACCTCATTCAATAACATACATCTTATCTAGGTTGGCAACACCTCACATAAACACATCGCTATCACTCCCCACAGCACGTAGGGACAGGGGGGAGAAGGCAGGGGGAAAACCAGTCGTTAAGATAACCACCGCAGTCGACCGCATAGTGAGTTCCAGTGAGCACGAAAACTGCGAGTAGCTGTAATACGGAAGACAATCAGATAAGTAGTTAGCCAAAAAATGTATAGTTTAACCATAGTTTACAACCATATAATCTCTCTAAAGTACAATCTCCGGATAGCTATCACCATTTAGCATTTCACCTAACATATATACTGCATTTAGCATCCACTGACAGTTGCAGTACCAATACTGCAACTAAATAATTGTACATATTATAAATATTTTCACTTGTATTTCAAACATAGATTTTGTAGCCTAAGTGTAATGGATCTGATGATGATCGCTTGACGATCGAAACTGGTCATCCTAGTGTTTTATTAATCTCATGTAATTTATTTCAGGATTAGGGCATAACCCATCTCTTTTGGGTACATTCGTGTTGACCGACTGAAAAGCACTAAACTCTTCTTTACTAAGGCAACACTGAAAATATGGCTTCAAACACCACAATGTTCACGGCTAGTCAGGCAAATCGTGAAGCCAAGAAATTCAAATCACTCAGGCTTAAACTCATGAATTTAGACAAGTCAATTTGGTTCAACAAAAAATGTATAGAACTAAACCTCACCCCTAAATACGTAGCAATTAAATCCGTACCGAACACACCAGCCACGATCATTTCAACCAAACAAGCCAAAGCGCTTTGGATAAAAAACGAATTAAGATTTGCATACATAAGAAAGCAAAAAATTAACCAACAATTATACGACATTCAATTGCAACTAAGTAATTTCTGGCACGCAGCCCAATGGGACAGCTTCACCGAGCACCTACATGACACCATCAAAATCAGAGCAACGAGGCAGCATGAAACGCTAGAAAATAAATTAAGAAAACTAGGAGAAACACAGAACCATCAATCTAACGAACAACACACGAATAACAATGAATTCAATTTCCACAGCAGAGTAAACAACAGAACGAACGTAACCTTTTCTCAAGGTGAAATGAATATGTTAGACAAAGGTTTGAAATACAAATGCACAGACGCACACACGAACCACAATATAAAACAGTTAATCACAGATATTGAGATAGCCAGTCACAAGCTCCCAGCAGAAGACAGGGAATTAACCAAAAATCTCGCCACCAACGAAGCCAAAAAAATCCTCAAACGAGAGGGCGATAGCAATAACATTCAAAACAACAAACAACTCAAAGAAATAAAGTCGTTGAAACAAAAAATAAAAGAACATGACTTAATCATCACAAAAGCAGATAAGGGAAACACTACAGTAATTTTGAACAAAACAGAATACATTGAAAAAACAGTCGAATTCCTAAACAACAACGAAATCAAGGAATTAACAAAAGACCCCACCAACAAATTCCAAAAACAAATAAAAAGTGCGCTAAAAGAAACAGAATACATACTGACCAAAGCCGAAAAATCAAAACGAATAAACATGAACCCGAAAATACCGTCATTGACGGGACAACCAAAAATACATAAAAAGGAATGCCCAATGAGACCAACAGTCAATTGTAAGAATGCCCCTAATTACAAAATCAGCAAAGAGTTACTAAAAATCTTAAAATGCCGTCTTTCCAACGACAAAAACAACTCTGTAAAGAACACAACAGAACTAGTAACAGCATTGAACACCCTACAAATGAAACCTAGCTTCAGGCTAGTATCCTTCGACGTAACTAACATGTACACCAATATTCCGATTATTGAAGCAATCAACACTATCGAAAACAACTTAAAATCCAACAATTCGGTAAAAGAAATTGAAGAGATTGTGAGATTACTGAGGGTCGTTCTCACCCAAAACGTGTTTCAATTCGACAATAAAATATACACACAGAGAGAAGGCAAAGCAATGGGATCACCACTAAGTGGGTTAATCGCTGACATCTTCATCAATGCACTAGAAAATGCGTTCTTAGAAAAGACTTCAACAAAGGGAATAGTAATATGGAAAAGATACGGAAATGATGTAATTTGCATCTACGATACTGAACTAACAAGCGAAGAAACAATTCTCCAATCCATTAATAGCCTTCACCACTCTATCAAATTCACTAAGGAATCCGAAATAGACCGGAAAATAAATTATCTCGATATAACTATTGAACGTAAAGACAACGACCTTTCATATTCCATATTCCGGAAAGCAACACAAACCTCGCATGCAATCAACAATCAGTCTAATCACCCCAGTACGCACAAACTAGCGGGTTCCAATTCAATGGTGCACAGAGCTTTAAACATACCCATGTCTAAAGACAACTATAATAAGGAAATAAGAACTATTATGCAAATAGCAAAGGAAAACAACTTCTCGCCAAGCAAAATAAATCAACTTATAGCCAAACATAAAAATAAAGATAAAACGATTCCCAAACCGGACAGTAATGAGAAAAAATTTGCGCGTTTCAACTATGTGAATGCGAATACATATAAAATCACTAACCTATTCAAAAAACAAGGCATAAAGATAGCATTCACGACGAAAAACACAACCGCTAGGCACCTCCTAAATAGTAATCTAAATAAAGGTGACCCGTATTCAAGGTCAGGGGTATATTCTATAACGTGCCAAGACACCGATTGTCAAGCTAATTACATCGGGCAGAGTGGAAGGCGAGTAGACACACGTTATAATGAACATAGGAATGCGATAAGATACGGAACACATTCAGCCGTGTGCGAACATACGTGTGACGCAGGGCACAGCTTTACCAACATAGAGTCGGACCTTAAAATAATCCATCACGAATCGAAAGGCAGAGCTCTTGACATAAAGGAAGCAATCGAGATACACCTAGCCAAACGAAACAATCCCATCAATCTAAATGAACACACGTTCATGGAGAGCTCACCCCTCTTCACGTTACTAAAAAACACACCCTGTCGGAAACAAAACACAATTTAGCGACACAGCCAAGCTAGATAAAAAAGGGGGGAAATTAGGGGATTTTTAATAGGTAAATGTTATCTGGATCAGGTGTACGATGTACTTTTCTTCTGCAATAAACCAAGGCCCATATTCGCGGCAGTATTAAAGGTGCCGGGACGTCCTCATAAGACCGTCAACGCTTAGTTCGAATGGGTTATGCTCCACGCGTGGCGAGGGCTAATCCACGGTCTTTAATAGTTGTAGACCCACCTCATTCAATAACATACATCTTATCTAGGTTGGCAACACCTCACATAAACACATCGCTATCACTCCCCACAGCACGTAGGGACAGGGGGAGAAGGCAGGGGGAAAACCAGTCGTTAAGATAACCACCGCAGTCGACCGCATAGTGAGTTCCAGTGAGCACGAAAACTGCGAGTAGCTGTAATACGGAAGACAATCAGATAAGTAGTTAGCCAAAAAATGTATAGTTTAACCATAGTTTACAACCATATAATCTCTCTAAAGTACAATCTCTGGATAGCTATCACCATTTAGCATTTCACCTAACATATATACTGCATTTAGCATCCACTGACAGTTGCAGTACCAATACTGCAACTAAATAATTGTACATATTATAAATATTTTCACCTGTATTTCAAACATAGATTTTGTAGCCTAAGTGTAATGGATCTGATGATGATCGCTTGACGATCGAAACTGGTCATCCTAGTGTTTTATTAATCTCATGTAATTTATTTCAGGATTAGGGCATAACCCATCTCTTTTGGGTACATTCGTGTTGACCGACTGAAAAGCACTAAACTCTTGGGAGTGAAGATTCAAGGAGAAATAATATCAACTCTGAGATTTGCTGATAACATCGTCATCTTGGCCGACACGCCTGGGGATTTGAATGAGTATTTGAATGGTATGGACTCCGTCTTACGGAAAGAATACATGATGAAAATTAATAAAGGTAAAACAAAAATATTGGAATGCAGCCGAAATAAATCAGAAACCTCTATGGACATCAAAATGGCAGGTGAAAAGCTGAAGGAAGTAGGAGACTTCTGTTACTTAGGAAGCGAAATAACCAGTGATGGACGAAGCAAAGAGAACATAAAAAGTAGGTTGGCTCAGGCAAGGAAAGCATTTCTACAAAAAAGGAACCTGTTGACATCGAATATAGATTTAGGTATTACGAAGTCATTCTTGAAAGCCTTTGTCTGGAGGGTGGCGCTCTATGGAAGTGAAACTTGGACTATTGGTGCAGCAGAAAAGAGGAGAATTGAAGCGTTTGAAATGTGGTGTTACAGGAGAATGATGAAGATCAAATGAGTAGATAGGGTTACAAACGAAGAGGTATTACGACGAGTGGGAGAGGAGAGATGTTTCTGGCGACTGGTAATGAAGAGAAGAAATAGGTTGGTAGGACACATACTAAGACACCCAGGAATAGCAAGCTTAGTTATGGAAGGAAGGGTCGAGGACAAGAACTGTTGGGGTAGACCATGGCTAGAATATGTTAAACAGATTGCCTCGGATGTAGGGTGTGGTAGCTATGTAGAGATGAAACGATTAGCTCAGGACAGGGAGGCATGGAAAGCTGCATCACACCAGTCAAAAGACTGAGGACTCAAACAACAACAACAGAAATAACACATGGGAAACGAAACTACAAAGCATAAAACAAAACGAGAACCCTACAACGCTTTGGAAATACACTAAAGCATTCACAAAAAGCAACAGAGCAATCCCTCCACTGGAATACAATAACAACAAGATAATCACGGACAATAAAGGTAAAGCTAACACCTTACTTGAACAATTTAAGCACAATGACCACTTGGTAGACGACGAACCTGACAAGATGGTACAAGACGGAGTGACTCAATTTTTAACGCAACCCTTACAAACAGACATACCCATCATTACACTACCCGAACTCCTCGTAGCCTACATATAAACAAACTAAGTATGAACAAGGCCCCCGGAAAAGATGAAATTCCCAACGCAATAATTAAAAAGCTAGACAACTACGTCTTAAATCTTCTCCTACACATATTTAATTACATACTAATACTAAGACATTTCCCAACAGAATGGAAAATAGCAAAAATTATTTGTTTTCCAAAACATGGAAAAAGCGCCAAGAAACCACAAAACTACAGACCTATTAGCTTATTAAGCCACCTATCTGAATTGTTCGAAAAAATGTTACTATCACGCATTAAAGAAAACATAAACGACGTTTTAATTCCCCAACCGGGTTCAAACCCGTCTGAAGTCATCGACATTTTAAGAGCGTTAAAAATCCCTCAGTATGCCTTCCTTCGGAGGGGAAGTAAAGCCGGCGGTCGCATGTCATAGATTTATGGCATGTTAAAGAACCTTCCACTAATTACACCTGTGTGAGGCTAAATTAGGTTAAACATTTGACAAACGCTCTTAGGTTCCGACGTTCGTCGCCAGGAGCCGACTGCGATGGCATCTGGTGACCAAGTTCTGAACTAGTAGTCATTGACGGTGGTGTTTGGCGGCAAAAGTAGGAACTACTGGAAAAAATTCAATGTCTGCAGTCTTTACTTGAATTGAAAACACATAACACACACTAATACAGACATCACAATTAAAACCGGTTATCAGACAGATTCAACACACACCTAAAGTACACGGGGCTACATGACCGCGTTGTCGCAGCCCCTAAGCTGAGGAACCAACCAACTAATTCCCCAACAGTTTGGATTCCGCGCTCAACAACTCCTCAGAGTGACGGAATACATCACAACAGGTTATCAACACTATCAACATACGGTGGGACTCTTTCTGGACATCCAACAGGCGGTCGACAGAGTCCACCTCCCCACTATCATACACAAATCAATCAAGCTAAATATGCATCACACCTACATTACGCTAATCCATCAATACTTATTCCAACGTAAAGTTTTCACTTCCATAAACAACATACATTCCTCTCTCAAAGACATCAACGCCGGCGTCCCCCAGGGCAGTATAATGGGACCTCATTTATTGCTCGTGGCAATCAATGATCCCCCATTATCAGACTACCCGAGGCAACCCATGTGTTCGCCGACGACACAGCCATACTCGCCAAATCCAGGAACCCACAACTAGTTTTCCAACACATTCAACAACACGTAAATCAGCATCAATCTTGGCTTATGAAAAACAAAATACAGATCAACATTGCCGAAACAAAAACAGTACACTTTACACACAAATACGGACAGTTCAGACAACATATAAAATTATTCAACACCGACATACAATGGACCCACGAAATTAAGTACCGTACTTAGGAATCACACTAGACAAGAGACTCAACCTTCAGTCACACATAAACAACACAATATGTAGCTTGCCACGGTGGGTGAGTGGTTAACGTGTCGGACTACCAACCCCCAAGCTTGCAGGTTTGCTCCTGGCCGTGGTAAGTGATTTTTGAAAGTCGGCAAAAATTACGACACCATGTCATACGATGTTGGCATGTAAAAGAACCCATTTGAATTCAGTAGGCCGTGGCAAAATTAATCTCTGGAGTTTCCGATAACACAAAGTTCCTCATTTCTCTACTAGAAAGCGCTATAATGTTCAAGGAGCTTAGATATCTAACCTCCTTGACTTTCATAGTGCTTCAAGGAATAACAAAATTCGACATGCAAGCTACCCTTTGGGTGTCAAATAACAAAGCTTGCACCCGGCATCCGAGGCCATATGATATTATTATTAACACAATACGTAAAACCAAAACTTGCATTAAACGTCTTTACCCCATGATCCAGCCTAAATCTACACTAACCACTAACATTGTAACACTGATACACAAAACACTCATTAAACCAGTACTCACTTATGCTACGCCAGCAATAGGCTTCATTTCAATCAAAGTAAAATAAAACAAATGCAAAGAATACAGAATCAAATGCTAAGGATAGCGCTAAAAGTCCCACGGGACACGCGCATTATTGACCTGCACAGACAAACTCGAACCCCGTACCTATTGGACTTCATGATAAAACTAACGGTACAGGCCGGACGTTTGTTTTAGACGATTGCCCTTGTCCTTGAAGCCTGCGGGTGAGCCTGCACACAGTCACTCTCTCATCCTATCGCTTCAAACTTGTCACCACCGATCTGATGTAATGGAATTTCAGACTTGAGCACGTGGTGACACCGTCCCGCTGACAGTACAGTCCACGTCGAAGTATTGTGTGACACGGAAGTACACGTTACGTAGTTACGAACAGAACGCCATTATATTTGCCAATGACTGTACTTCAGCATAGTGTGAGACAGCTTTGTCAATCATCGGGCCGCTTGGGGCAGATGATAACAACACAGGTACTGCAGTAACTCGCCTCCATGCTTCCATTAAGATCTTTCACTCATCTAAAACAAACGTCCGGCCTATAAAATACTACAAACTCGACACCTCCCAAATCCACTAATACACATACGACCCTGACAGAAGAGACACTAGAAAGAGACGACCATAATATTTACTAATTATAAAAGTCATACTACAACAGGCCACACCTTGGTGAGCACTAAGTGCTTGCGGGCAGCACCGAGCGGCACCGGTGCCTCCCCCGCCCCCCCCCCCCCTCTTTCTCCGCAGTCAGACTTGGATGATGATGAGCAATGGATCGCTGACCTCGCTTTCATGAAAGATATCACGGGGTATTTAATTGATTTAAATATCTCGTTCTTCTTCTTCCTAGCGTTGTCCCGCTGGTGCAGGGTCCGTTTTTTTTTGTCATTGATCACCATTTTGTCCGGTTTCGTGCGTCAGCTGGATTTAGGCCGGTAATTTTTAAGTCACCATTTATAGTGTCTTGCCAACGCAGCTTCGGTCGTCCTCTGGGGCGTAGGCCTTCAACCTCAAAATGAAGGGCAGAGTTAGTAAGAGTATCAGGCGCTGCACTCAGGGCATGGCCATACCATCGGAGCCGTTTCTCTCTCATTTTGTCCACAATTGGGGCGACACCCATTTGCTCCCGAATTGTGTCGTTTCTGACATGGCCAATAAGGGAGATGCCCATTGTCCAACGAAGCATTCTCATTTCCATGTCGTGCAGGCGACGTTCTGAAATTTTGTCGGATGGTCGACATTCAACGCCATACAGCGCAACTGGCCGTACCACTGTCCGATATATCTTCGATTTGAGACGAAGTGGCATTTTCTTGTAGCAAAGCACACACTTGACCTCCTTCCACCGCAACCAGGTTGCGTTTACCCTGGCTCTTACTTCATCATTGAAGTTGCCATCACTCTGAAGACGAGATCCAAGGTACCTGAAGCATTCTGTCTTGACTAGATTTATTTAAATATCTCGTTGCAATTTTTTATATTTATTTTTTAGTCGTTTACCCTCCAGGTTGGTGGAACCCACGGACTCACCACTACCGCCTCTACGGGCAGTGTCCTAGAGCTGGGAACATCGAATTGGAAGGAATACAACTGGTGAGGTGGGATTGGCACCTCGCCAAGGCGGCCTCACCTGCAAAGCGAACAGGGGCCTCATGAGGGAAGGTAAGGGATGGTGAGGATGGATAGGCAAGGAAGAGGGAAGGAGGCGGCCGATGCCTTGAAGAAGGTACCATCCCGGCATTTGCCCGAAGACGAAGTGGGAAACCACGGAAAACCACTTCGAGGATGGCTGAGGGGGAATCGAACCCCCTCTACTCATTTGGGCCACCCGAGGCTGAGTAGACCCCGTTCCAGTCCTCGTACCACTTTTCAAATTTCGTGGCAGAGCTGGAAATCGAACCCAGGACCTCCGGGGCGGCAGCTATCCATGCTGACCGCTACGCTACGGAGGCGACTCTCGTTGCAATCCAAAAATAAATTAATCAGTACTATATGTGACCGTATTCAAAATTTCAAATTGCATCTTGTGCTTTATAAAAAAAAAGTCGGCTTCAAGAAGAAAATTAAGACAATTTTCCCTCTCTAAAATCCCTGAATTTAAATAGGCCAACTTACGAACACGTCAGTGAGTACACAAAGGCGTCACATTCATTGCATAAAGAATTTGAAGATAGGTTTGAAGAAATAAAACGAGTAAAACCGGCACTTAGTGTTTTATTGACGCCGCTTTTGGTGCGCCCAGAGGATGCCCCATCAAGTCTGCAAGTTGAGTGGATAAAACTGCAGTGTGATTCAATTTTGACAAATCACTATTACCATTACAATGGGGATTTGATTTCATTTTATTAAGGCGTTGAGGAACAAGAATTCTCGAGGATTCATTCCCTTGCCCTGAAATTTGTTGCTATGTTCGGAACAACCTTCGTTTGTGAACAAATGTTTTCTATTATGAATATTAACAAAATGAGAACAAGTTCAAGTTTGTCTGATGCTTTCTTGGACGCTATACTTCTGATTGCAACTGCCAAAACGATTGTTCCAAATAACGGAAAATTAGTGGCTTCAAAGCGATGACAAAGATAAACAAAGAATGTTGAAAATTAGTGCAAAATCACGAGGGTAATAAAACTATTATTTCTGACTGTACACAAAATTGACACAATTATTATTATTCGTTTACATACCGGTACGCCGCCTGGCGATTGCTGACTTGCCCAGCCCCATTCACCAAACAACAACAACAACACGACTCTCGCCTCGCCAAGCGCTGCCAATACACGTTCCTCTCCTACAGCAGAGCACCGGTGCTCGCGAAACACCTGAGTTGGCATGGCAAAATCCCGGGCCCCTGTGGTTTAATCTGCACGGGGGGTAAAGGCCAATCCAACCCGTCCGGGGTGATGAAACACGGGCCTGGGAACCCCAAACATACTCTACTACACTGGAGCGTACTGCAGGATTCGAACCCAGTACACACTAGGAAGTCCAGCCCGGCGCGGCCAGCCCCAGTGCCTGACCTTCATTTGACTGGCTTCCACACTCCGATTAATCCATAAACCAATGAATTACATCAAAAACAGACCCAATTCCGCCCTTTATTATTCTGCTAAGGTCCCATTCCAGTTTTGCACCGAAAATAAGGTCCCTTGAACGCCAACCTACACATATGGGGTACCTACAGGTTCAGCATAACCCAATGCGTAAGCGAAACGCACACCCTTACTCTTTAAATGCCTCACAATTAAATAAATACCTTAAAACATGTATATTTACAATGAAATAATGAAAGAATGCAACACGGTAACCATGGTAACAGAATCTCACAGGTCCATCTATTTCTGTAAGACGCAATGCAATTCCAATTATTGCATTACTGTGGAAGTTTCCAGACGGTTATAAGGTTATCACTGAGCCAAATTAAGCTGTAAAATTCATCAATACATACAGTATAATGCGCTTAAGGGGGTCAAGGGGCACTCTAGAATTATTTCACGCAATTTTCACGTGTGAGTATGGTGCGAAAGGTCTTTTTCACCCGACTAAAAAGGGTCTCCGAAAACCACATTTAAAGGCCCTTAAATTAACAGTGTCTGTGATATTCTCTCTGATATACCTATGAAGGAATGACAAACCCCTAACCACTGCACCAGTAGCTGAACTGATAAAGTCTGATTATTCATAAGAAGGATAAATCAGTCATAGCATTCTTGACTGAGATTTTGCTTAGTGTAGGCTACTCTTTACAACTAGAATATTCGCGGGTGAAGCCGCGACGGGTAATGCTAGTTAACAATAAAGTATCACAAAACAGCAATATTTTTACCTACAAGCACATTTAAACTTAGAGGCAGATTACCTCGTAGTTCCGCCCCTTAAAACAACAATAACTTAACCAACTAACATCTAAACTTCATACAAGCAATAGCCAATCAGAGCACACCCCTAGCCAATCAGCGCACAGCACTTATACATTCAAACTCCCCGCTCGAATGACATACATTACAGTATAATTACACAATATCCACGGACACTTTACACAAATTTAAACCATAAGAGGCGGGAGCTGAGGCTTTTTAAAATCAATATATTGTTGCCAAACGATGCCAAACCTACGTTTATTTTTCATCTCTCCTAAAGCACTACTAAATTTCAACCTACTAGAGGTCTTCTATTTTTAGCCTATTTTCAATTTTGAAAAAATAGGCTTATGAGATCACCTTTCGTCCGTGTGTATGTGTCTGTGTGTGCGCGTGTGTGTGTGTGTGTGTGTGTGTGTGTGTGTGTGTGAGGTGTGTGTGTGTGTGTGTCCCTAATAACTTCTATACAGCTGGAGCGATTTCAATGAAACTCGGTAAGATCATAGCACTACTCCGGGCGACCCCGACCGTGCCCTTCAAATTTTGTTACGTCTCACCAATCCAATATGGCGGTTGTGCGAAATATTTCACCAGCATTCAATATCTCCGGAACTATTCCCGATATCACCCTGGAATTTTTCAGTTATGTGACTGTTGAAAAACTGGTAACTACAAAACCAACATGGCGGCCACGCGAATTTGCGACTTTTAAATAGACATTTCGCGCGATTTAACCAACCAAACGCAATAGAACTTGGTAAAGTATATGTTTATACACACTGTAATGCACCGACATCAAACTTCGTTCAATTGTTTACATAACCACAAGATGGCGGATGTGCAAATTATTTCACCGGCATTCTATATTTCTGAAACTATTAGGGGTATCACCCTGAAATTTTGCACGGAGATAAAGGGCACTACTGGAAGTTCATCTATAACACTTTCAAAAACCGGATAACTACCAAACGAACATGGCGGCCAAGCGAATTAAAAATTTTAATAGACCTTTCTCGCGATTTAATGTTCCAAACGCAATGAAATCTGGCACAGGAAATGTTTTTACACATTGTAATGCACTGGTATCCAATTCAATTCAATTGTTTACATAACCTCAAAATGGTGGCTGTGTGAATTTTAAAATTAAGTTTTTATTTCTTGTGTCGTAATCATGAGATCGAAGTGAAAGTTTGAATAATGAACCTACGCAATAATTTTCCTTTACTGGTACATGACTCTATGGCCTGTACATTTAACAAACCTACATGGCGACTATCCGAAATATTTAGACGGCTCTGAATATCTACGAATCTATTATAGCAATCAAGCTGATTTTTTTATGTTCATAGGGGCTATGAACTTAAGTTCACCTATAGGACTTTAAATAACCTGGTGATCACAAATCCAACATGGCGGCGAAGCGAATTATAAATATTCACATGGACGTTTCTCGCAATTTAACCATCCGAGTGCAGTGAAACTTGGTACAGTAAATTCTTATACGAATGTTAATCCACTGGCATCGAATTTATTTCAATTGTTTCCATAACCACAAGTTGGCAGCTGTGCGAAATTTTTAAATCTCCTTGCTACGTCTTGTGTCGTAATCAAGCGATTGAAATTTGAATGCTACACGTACACAATAATCGGCATGTAACAGTGCATAACTCTAGGACCTACATATATAAAAACCAACATGGCGACCATCCGAAATATCTAGTCGGTTTTCAATATCTACGAATCTATTACAGCAATCGAACTGGAATTTTGTATGTTGATAGTGGCAGTTAACATAAGTAGGATATATGAAAATGGGATGTATAGTTCTTCACGGAACTACTTGTTTTTAATTTTCAATTTATGTTCTTATACATTTAATTTTGACATTTCTTATTTAATTAATTAATTAACTAATTTTGAATTGAATCTTACAATTAGGTTCATAGTTATTAGCCTAGTTTTCACATTTTACAAAAATGAGTAAAAAGTAGACTTATGAGACCGGGAAAATGAGTGTATGTCTGTCTGTCTGTCTGTCCTTCTGTCTGTCTGGCTGGCTGTGTGTGTGTGTGTGTGTCCCCCCTATGAACTCCTAAACGGCTGCAGCAAACGAAACAAAATTTTATAGAAGTAAAGACCTATACCTGAATATCTCACGGCCATATTTGAAAATGATGTCAGTGCTACCAACTGCTGAAAAATCGCATTTGAAATTTGAGCTCTATGTTGAATATCTTGGAAGGTATGAATCGGAGCTATTTCAAAATTGACACACGTATAGATAATAATATTGTAGTTTAATTTCCAGGAGGCCATACATGGCAGTGTTGCCAAAATGATTATAAGCCTGCTGATAGGTCCAAATTTTAAATGCATATAACTTCTACACTATCAATTGGATTTCAACCAAAATCCGTGTGTGCTATGTGTACAGAAACTGATATGACTGAGCGTATTCTAAAGAGCCACCAGGGCTGCCAACTGTTAATAAATGCTCTCAATTTGTTTTAATCCAAATACCCATATATCAGAAAGTAAGCAATCCGACAGTTTTAAACTATGCACACGTATAATACCTGACATTCTATATTAATTTGGAGTAACTTATGTACGTCAGTGCTACCAACATGATTCTAAGCCTGCTGAGACGTCCAACTTTAAATTCATGTAACTTCTATACTAACGAATGGATTTCATTCAAAATTGGCACAACAATAGATCATATTATTTCAGATTATTTCTCACCAATACATGCATGGCATTGTTGCCAACGCGCGCTCTTGGATCCAATGTTTAACTGCATGTAACGTCCATGCTATCCATCGGATTTCAACCAAATTTTGTATTCTGTACCCTAAGAAATGGATCTAAGAATATATTCAGTCACCAGGGCTGCCAACTGTAGTGCTTTATTAGGCTACATTATGCCAGGTATACAGTATTTCGAACTAATTAGATATATCGATATTACCAACTTAATTTCGTCATTAATCATTGGCATGAATCTTAAGTTTTAAGAAAAGTAGGCTCTTTAGTTCGTCACGGAATTTCTTGTTTTTTTAGTTATATTTCTTTTGTTATTATAATTTTATTTTTATGATTCTTATTTCTATATTTATATATTATTATATTTTTTACTTTAACTGTTAACGTTTTTAGTTTTTTTTTAAATTTTATCCAACACATAACGCCAAGTAGATACGTATTGAACCCTTGCAAAGAAGCATATGATACTCAGTTTCAGGGGGTGTAACGGTTCATATCGTAAGTTGTTGTCAAAGCGCTTCATAAACTTGCAGGGTAACATATAACAAAATAACATGCAGGAAAGAGTGAAGCCAGGGTTAAAACAAATGAATTTAATAACAAATCACCATATTTACACTTAACAAATAAACAACAAAAACTCCCATCTTACTCCCGCTTAATAAAAATGCCAAAACTAGGCGAAAATCTCTGGAGAGATTAATTACCTGGACCAAGTGTCCCTAAGATAAAATACAAAAGTGACCATATATGTGCGTATGCCGATCTACATGCATCACGATGTGTACAAGGAATGCGTGATTCGTCATCATCCAGAATGATCCTTCAGACAACGAATCCACATTTCTTAGAGCTAGACCGACACGGGGGAACACAACTACAATATTAAAATTAAACCGCACTTCCTAAATCTAATATAAACAAACACAAAATTTCCGTGTGAAATTGGAATCAAATTGCCGTAGCAACATTTACTGCCTAAAAACTTAGGACTTCTCACACAAATCAACACAAGTACATTAACACGTGACCAAATAAAAATACACAAATGACCGCTGTCAAAATTTACAAATACTCTACCGCTACACCACACGGGTGTGACACACAAAAATTACATGAATCGAGTCATCAACAAAGCAATAGGCTCAAAGCCAACATTTACATTAAATACAATATTTTACCCATACAACGTACAACAAGCCGTTACACACATGACGAACTCCCAATTAATTATGGCTTAAAAATAACCATCACAATGAACAGGTTTGCTACATGAAAGCTTACAGGGGTCAGTCGGACAATCAGGACTGCCTATCAAAATAAGTCACAGGCAAAACGGGCGGTTTGTGGAACTCTGCGTGTCTGTCAACCCACGTGTCAATAACCTCGACCTCCCAGGACATGGGGTCGAATCTCGAAGAAGTGTGCCCCAAAGAACAATAATGCGTATGTGTGTGTCAGAAAAATATATGGACAAGAACAGCGGTCTCCCAAGAGCACCCTGTCTTTCCATCAAAAAATATAACAGCAGCAAAAATATGAGAGCGGTAGGACATCTACCCCCTCCTCACGTAGAATCAACACACACTTGACACAGTAACACCCACAATCACACGTATGGGTTTTGACAGACCCTGAAATAAAAAGACACAAATAATTTCCACATGCTGGCGCCACCGTTCTATGCCGTGACTAGTCAACCTGAAAAGGACTCAAAAAATTCTATCAAAATTAGAACGAAGGTGTTCTACAAATTACTTTTAAATTGGTGCACTTGGCAACCCTAATATGAATAATAACCTGTTCAGCAAATATCTTACAGTAATTACCTCCCCTTCCTATTTCAAATATTAACATTAATAAAGCACCATTTATCGAATGTAACGGGTTCCGCATTTGCAAGGATAAAAATCACGCACGCAGGTCGCGCGCATTACATATGACTCAAGGAAAAACAAATATCTAACAAACACTTTGGCCACGCGCCAACGGACATTTAAAACATTGAGTGTCGGTGCAAGAAAAGCTCTAAACAACAAGAAAAGAAACATGACTATTTACAAAGTTCCCCGGCCAAATCTAACTACATAATCGAAATAATCCAATTGTTGTACATCACCGCTCTGCTTGTAGAACTAAGGACATCCTCCTCAACCCATTGCCACTATGGACAAATTAGCACTCCATAGTAGTCGTCTGCGTTGATCTGTTGAAGTTCATCCCAACTCCAAACCACGTGCTGATCATCTTGGTATCGACTCCTTGGCAGAAAAGTTCAATGTTAATTATTTTACCTATCTATAATCGCTTGTAGGTTACTCAGTTCACCCACAATTGTCCTATTGCGATTAATAGCGAAGACTGGCCCTAAATATCTCGCACACACGCACAATAAAACACATATAAAATACACAGCAATATGTACATAAATATACACCTCGAGACCACGTCACTGGCTCGTTAACAAGTTTAAGATCTTGGCTGCATTAACAGTCGCTATCTTGCTCGGTATTTCCGTCCTGTACTGTGGACCTTTGCTCCGGTGAGCGCTAATTAGGGTGTTACAATACTTCCCCCTTAGAGCTGAAATCGTCGTCTTTAAGTAACTGTTACAAGTTATCACGCACTGGCGTGAAATATTTAGCTCACAAAATAAAGTTGATTCCAGAATTACAAAAGTGTATTCGAGCTTTAAAATTCGATAATGCAATCGCTGTGACTTAAGCTCCTCAGAGCTCGCAAATAAAATGACTTAACCAGATTCAGAGCGTTAAAATCACGATACAAACTGGCGTGAAGTAAGCCTCGCAAGGCTCCACAAAGAATGACTTCGAGTGGCGTCAGGCCAAACTATTTATTAGAAAACTGACAGGGCGGAGGAGTGGGGTGGTATCGGATAAAAACTTCCAGAGTTTTTGTCTCACAAAGATGGGACTAGTGTCATTCTTCTTCAAATAAATCAAACGTCTCAAATTACTCGTGCGGAAATTAATCCGTTCGGCGGTTCTCTAGATATCCATTTCCGCGGGCTTTTTACTACTGACGCTGTCCACCGCGTGGTCATGGCTTGGTCTCTTGTGATTGGCTGATTCAATCGTATGTTCGTTGCAAGTGCCTCGTGCTCCTTCCTTTATGCTTCCAATTTTGGTACAGTAGTTGCTCAATTTGGCCTTGAACCCGACTAATTCAAGCCGTCCCCCAAGAATAGCTACCAGCTCAGCTCCTGTTGTAATCATTACGAAATGCTAGCCTCCCTTATATCCATGTCGACTTCCTCAAGTACTGCCTGGGCCGTAGTAATAAGAATAATAAATATGAATACTTATTTATCGAAGATCAATAAGGGTTCAGTATCTATCTAATATTTGATATTAAAAAATATTAGCTCTTCGGCAAGAAAATTCTCCGAAATTTGGCTGAAAGATTCAACTATCAGCGTCTTTGAAAGCATAAACTGTTCTTATGACAGATGGTTAATATATAAACCACTATCTCATAAAGGGTTCAAATGGACGGTGTCTTATTGGGCCAACACTTAATGTCCGTGCTTCCTGTGCGAGTGAGACTGGCTCTAGGGACATTGAGACGTTGCAGCTTGGCACAAAAGAAATAATTAGTGCCAGAGACAGAAATGTTATAAATCCCGCCACTAACTTTTTTCTATTAATTAATTCATTAATAAAATTTTTATTTATTTTTTCCATGCAAATTGACCACTTACCTGGTGCAATTCTATAGACTTCCATAAATTCGAGTTCAGTACCTATTGCAATAGTTAGCTTTCTAATGAAAACTACCTAATAATAATATAGAGACCACTATCCCATAAAGGATTAAAGTAAGCTGTAGTTTTGCTTAGAGAAAATATCAATTAAACGTTTAAAATTATACGCCAAATCAATACATAAACATGTTTTTAAACGTTTAATTCTAACATCAATACGGATATCTAAAACATGGCAAATGTGTTCGCATTCAGAAAATATCAAATTTAAAAAACTTCGAGCATCAACAGCTGCTCTCAAAAAAAAAGTAAATAATAATTTAAAAGTCAGTATGGAAACATTTAAAAGTTATGATTAATTTCACATCCATATGATCAAACTCATTGCCTAGGTTTCTAAATTATACGTTTTGCTAATTTTGTAAAATGTGTTGAGTTTTGTTTACATGTAGTTCATTGTTCTGTATTTTGTGCAGGGTCCTGTCTTATACGGATGCTAAACCACAGTTTGACAGAGACTGTGTTCAAGGACGGTCTTCGAGATTACCTCAACGCATGGTAAGAAGCCCTACCTTATCCATACTCTTTTATCAGTTTGAGTATATTAGTTTTCAAACTACATTTTGCAGAATTTCATTATATTTACCCCGTTAATCACTGTCATTCTTCTTATCTTAACCTCATGATACACAGGGTGGGTGGAGTATTGCTAAGCAGCCGGGAGCATATATTATTATTCCCTAAGATAAATACCGTAGAAGTGCAATAAGGTAGTGCCACCTACTAATTTCAACCCTTTATAGGTCCTTGGGATACTATCTTCCCACCATGTATTTATAGAACGGTGTTAGGGAGAGAATCTTCCCACCACTTTCATTTCAAGCAGTTCCACGCATCCTCAAGCTAGATGCACAGACATATTGAAAACCCATTAATTTGATATATACAGTCATCAGAAACAAAAGGTGGGAAGTATATATCCCAGTGGTCTCCACAGTGCACGTGCTCGCCAGTTCGGTTGTGTTGAGTGAAAGAAATGCATTGTTTTACAGAAGATGGTGTTCTTATTGAAGATAAGAGATTTGTAAACGTTGGTAAATAACTGAAATACAATGTTAATAATGGTTTTGGTCACTTTGTAACGTGATTTTCGAGGGTATTTTACGCCACTGACATAAGTCAGTAGGAAGCCATTCTATATTTATTTACGCGGCAAATTGTTCAGCCAAGAGAAGTTTTCATGTAACTTATTATTATTATTAACTTATTATTACTAAGATATTTTTGGAGCGTTTTTTTATAAAATTATAAGCATATAGATTGGTTTTCAATGTTATAGAAAACACTATCAAGCAAATTATTACGAACAACATTATCGTAGAAAATTATATGATTACGGAATTTTTCGTATTTTGTCAGTTAGAGTTTGTTGAGAGAGATGAGTCACTGGGAATTCGGCTACAGGCTTATTCTTGTCGAGAAGCGTGACGCAAGCTGGGTTGCTGCATCTAGAAAAGGCGAAATGGGCTGGACCGGTAATCGACATTTTCGTCGCGCCGAGTGTATTGACCCTGAGGAGGGGAGTATCGCGTGGTGGCTCAGCCAATCAGTGGAGAGCGGGCGAGAAGATGACGGGTCCAGAGAGGGGAGGCGACGAGTGCATATATGGTTTGCGCGCCGTGGAGGCAAGGGGATTATCTTTGTAAAACTTGACCGTTGTGGTTGCACGTGTGGTTGGTGCCGATGTGATCGGACCATAAATTCTCATATCTACAAGTATCTCTTCAACTAACGAAGAAGATGACGACGTCGAGAAGGCTGTGGGAAGCTCTCTTCATCATCCAGTACGAGGGAAAGGCTACGGCAATTTCCAATGGTAAGCGCGAATGACTCAGAACTACGTAATCTCTCGTCTCTTTGTTTCATATTCAGTATTTCAGTATTTATTTATTTATCGTATGAAGAATGCATGTAGATGGATTTTACATATATATATATATACAAAATGAATGGACAAATGTGCAGTCACAAGCTCGTACAATTTTATAATTCTAGGTCTAGTTGTTTGACCCATTCTACTGCTCCCTTCGATGTATGGTGGACGTCTATTATCGTTCCTTCGAAAGCTCGAAGAAGACAGTCAGCAACAATGTGAAGGATTGTCTGTAAGGAGGCACCACAGTCACAATTTGCAGAGCTAGCCCATCCCCATTTGTGCAGTAGGTAACCACATCTGCCTTGTCCAGTTCGAATCCGGTTGATGATCCTCCACTGTCGCCTGGGGAGGTCGAATCCATGTATCCGCTTAGAAGGGTTCTCAACTAGATGTTTGTTGATTACTGAAGTCTGCTCCCACTGTATTTTGCATGAATTGTTAACGTTGAAAGAGGATCCTTCAAGGTTGACTGCTGTGCGCCATGGTGGTTTCCTTGATTTCAAGCGTTGATGTTCTGCTTGTGCAATATCGTGATGAATGGGTAGCTGGGGATTCTGCTGAATGTTTTCCCATAAATTTAGGAGAGCATCTGATCTTCTTAGGGCTGGAGGTGGAATGTTGCTGAGAACAGGCAGCCATAGCGTGTTCGTGCTCCGAATACATCCCGTGATTATTCGCATTGCCTGATTGAGTTGCACATCTATGTTCTTAGTGTGAACACTATTGATCCAGGTTGGACAGCAGTATTCAGCAACAGAATACGATAGGGCTAAAGCTGTGGATCTTAGAACTTGAGTATTAGCTCCCCATGATGTACCAGCAAGTTTCTGAAGTATATTATTTCTAGTTTTGACTTTAGCAGCCACATTTGATAGATGCTGCTTAAAGGTCAGAGTTCTGTCTAGTGTTATTCCCAAGTATTTTGGTGTACTGCAGTACGGTAACACTTGGCTTCTGAATTCGACTTCTGGTTTGTAATTAGATTGTCTGTTGCGTAGGTGAAATGCAGATACAACTGTTTTCTGAGTATTTAGGTGGAGGCACCATTTCTTGAAGTATACACCCAAGGCTTTCAGATCAGCGGATAAAGTAGTTTCAGCGTCAGAAAATTCGGAGCAGTGAGTCACCAAACAAATGTCATCAGCATAAATGAATTTTCTTGAAGATGTTTCCGGTAAGTCGTGTATGTACAGACTGAAAAGGAGGGGAGCCAGGACAGATCCTTGAGGTAAACCATCGTTTAATGTAAACACTCTACTTCTGTCATTATCAGAGTAGATCTGAAAGTACCTATTACTTAGCATATTGTTAAGTAAGGCCACAAGTTTACGACATGGGATAACACTCACAAATTTCAATAGGAGTCCTTCTCGCCAAACAGTATCATAGGCCGCTGACAGATCCAAAAAGGCAGCCACACTTATTGATTTCTTCTCATACCCATTCTCTATGTGCGTAGTGAGAGAAAGTACCTGATCGCTACAACTTCTCCCAGGTCTGAATCCTGCTTGCTCTATAGGAATGTGGTTGTTGATTGTTTCAAAATTCTATTATAGATCAGGCGCTCAAGAAGCTTGTATGTGACACTTAGAAGTGCTATTGGACGATAGTTTTCCACTTTTGTGGGATCTTTATTTGGTTTCAGTATGGCTATTATTTTTGTTTTCTTCATCAGAGGTGGGATGTTTCCAGTTTGCAGGATATTTGAAAGGAAGTTGGTTAGCCATTTTACTGTAGCTGGTCCACAGTGAACCAGAAATTCAGGGTATATTCCGTCAAATCCAGCTGCTTTCCCTAGTTTCATACTTTTCATTGCATCTTTAGTTTCCTCTTTTTGGAATGCAATGGAGAATTCAGAAGACTGTATGGCTGCTCTTTTCTTGGTGTTCAACTGTGATTTGATATCCCTTTTGGTTTGATTGTCTGTTGTGTTCTTGGAAACTGATACTAGATGTTTAGCAAAATCATTCAGGTTGATGGCAGTTTTCGATCTTTTAGTTGCAGGGTTTGATGAATCTAATTTCCTAATGATAGACCAGGCTTTCCTGCTAGAGTGGGTGAAATCTAGGGATTCTACTGTTTCATGCCAGATCTTTCTTCGACTCTCATCCAGGGATTGGAGGAGACCTGCTGCATTGTCAGAAGTAGGATGTTCTTCATATTCTCTTAGCAATTCCTCGTTCTCTGCACTCCAACCAGGGATGTACTCTTTGCGGTATCCCCTAGGAATGCATCGCCTGGCTGCACCTTTAATGACCCCAACAAATCTGCTGTAGTTGTTGTATGTTGGTTTGATCCATCTGATATTGGAGTCTGTTTGCTTTGCAAATTCAGTCCAGTTGGCTTTCTTGAAGTTCCATCTCGGTTTAGGATGTGATTGTATAACAGGTATAGACATCCCCACCTCCAAGATAACAGGTCTGTGTTGACTATGTGGGAAATCGTTGAGCACCGTTCGTCGAACTTGCGTGAGTGAATTGTGAAGCTGAGTTGTGAAACATAGATCTGGGGTGTAGCCACGAGACCAGCGAGCTGAATTAAAAGTAGGCAGGTCTTTAGCATCATAAATCAATTTCAGGTTTTCCGTTTCCATCCAGTCCACAAGAGCTTTGCCGTTAAGGTCATTCTTGTTGTATCCCCAAAGATGATGATGACTGCTGAAGTCGCCAAGGAATATAGTTGGATGTTGTTGAGATGGTAGAGGGGGATTAGGCCAATTAGTATTTGGTGGCTTGTAAACATTAACTATCGTCAAGTTTTCAATTTTGACTGCAGTAGTAAAAATTTTATTTTCAGAGTTTACTGAGAGTGGCTGGTAATTTGTTATATAATTCTTGACGTACGTTGCAAGGCCGTAATTTTGATGGCAGTTATAGGCTATAATTTAAAGCCTGGTATTTTACCTCTACTCTGTAACTGGAGTTCGTCTGCTGTGTGTGTTTCTTGGAGCACGATGACATCAACTGCATATTTCTGCGAGAGCCTGGAAAGATAATCACATTTCGCTCGACTTATCCCTTCGATATTCAGTTGACAGATGCGCAGAGATGGTCCAATTCTACGAATTTGTGGGTCCTGAAAAGGACCGCACATTTCCTTCGTGTTCTTTCTTTGACCGAGAGGTCTTTTCCGACAGTTCGGTCTCATCTTATCGCTGTTGCTTTCTTAGCACCACCCGGGGGACACGTGTAGGGTAATTGAAGGTTATACCTACGGACGTGAAGCAACGTAGACCCCCAGTATTTCAGTAACTTCATAGCTTGGGAATAATAGTAAAATCAGTAATTCATCCTACTCCGTTTTCACGTAATTCTCTAGCGGTAATATTCAAATCGCAACGCTCCAATTTTAATTTAAAATATATTATTATTATTATTATTAATTTTGCCATACTTGTTTTATATAATAAATTCATTTCTTTTAACCATGCAATCTTTGCTTTCAGTAGGTAGCATTAGATATAGACCAAATTCCTTCTCCTGATACAATTGTTAGTTGGGTTAATGATCAAATCATACCACGATCTGAGTGTAAAGATTCTTGAAGGTGTTCTACCAGAGCTAGGTGTTGTTAAATATAAATTTAGATTTCAACATAGCGTTGAGGTCTTGGCGCCCTTTAATACAACATATCTTAGTAAGAGTAAACATTGCATTTGTACGCACAACGTGCACTATAGAAACAGTTACACTTGTCACCCAACAGTGAGAGTAGTAGAAAACATTTCACTTGTCGCTACCAACATGGGGCCGAAAACCTAATAACATTTGTGGAAGGAGAAGGGTATATATTTCTGTGCCTGTATTTTGGGGGTTTTTCATTTATCGGTGTGTGTCAGCATGGGTAGTGTTGAGGAAGAGATGAAGTTGCGTAGTGGTCACCAGTTGGATAGTGAAGATACGAGCAGTATGGCTAGTCTTGGAAATGAAAGCAGTACAGGGATGTCGGAGGTAAATCCCGATACTGAGGGGGGTAATCAAAACAGTCAAGCAGGGTTACAGAGTTTGCTTCATCAGTTTATGCAACAAAATAAAATAAGTACAGACGCTTTAAATGATAAACTTCAACAAAATAGTAGGGAATATAAAGAGAGTACTGAAACTTTAAACGCTAAACATGAACAAAACAATGCTAAACTCGAACAAAATAATGATAAACTTGAACAAAACAGTAGGGAAAATAAAGAGAGTACAGAGGCTCTAAACTCTAAATTGGAACAGAACAGTAAGGAAAGGAGCAATAAATTAAATGAGAAATTTGAAGAGAACAATCTAAAATTAGTTAAGAAATTTGAGCAGATTAGAGGAGAAATCAGATGGGTGATGGAAGAAAAAGCTAAAGAGATTATTGCAGATGTAGACAGAAAATTAGGGAAAGTACAGGAGGAGTCAGAAATTAGAATCAGTACACAGGCTGAAAATTTAAAAGAACTAGTGCAACTTGAAACACAGCAGGTCAAAAAGCAATTGGGGGGAGAAATTGATAATATTCAGGTAGCAACTAAAGAGGTTAAAGAACAGCTGGGGGAAGAATTGATAAAGTACATGCAGAAATAATCACTGAAGTTAATGCTTTAAGGGAGAGGAATAAGGAAAGCATTAATGAGATTAATGAGAAACAAGCTAAGTTAAGTGGTAAAGTTGAAGCATCGGAAGGGAGCATTAGGTTAACTGTAACTAATATTGAAAGAAAAGCTGAGGAGAAAATTGCTGAATTAGAACAGAAGTTGAAAGCTAGAATTAGGCAGAAAAATAGTCAGAGTAGGCCAGTTTATGTGAATAGCACACACAGGGAAATAGAACTAGGGAAATTCAGTAATCGGCAGGGTTGTCCAATGGAGTTCATGAATACAATAGAAAATAAATTCGGGGAGAGGTTGGAAGATGGTAGTATTGAGTGGTGCCAGGTAGTTGAGATTTTAGAGCAAGCGTTTGTAGGGGAGACAAGAAACTGGTTTGCTGTCTACAGAGACAATTTCGAGAATATTTCAGATTTTAAAGTTAAATTCTGTGAGAAATTTTGGAATGAGGTAATTCAGTCTCAGCATCGTGAGGGAATTGTGTGTGGGAAATATAACCCGAGAGGAAAGTACACTATGACGGAGTACTTTTTAGGACAGGTATTGACGTGTAAATATCTGGATGGTTTGAAAGAGGAAAGTGATGTAGTCAGGCTATTACTAAGACATTTTCCATATAGAATCAAAGAAGCTGCCTGTATCCAAAATGTTAAATCTATTTCACAAGTGGAGAATTTATTAAGTACATTCGATGCTCTGGGAAGAGGTGGTTACGAGGAGAATTTCGGAAGGAACCAGGGTAACCATAAAAACAGGCCTAATGACAATAGGAAACAGGAAGTTCAAGGGAACAGTGGCGAAGGGGCCAACGTCCAAAATAGGGGGAACCAAAATAATAATAATAATCAGCAAAACCAGTACAGAGGAAATGGGTATGGTACGAACTACCAAGGTAGAAATAAAGATTTCAGGGGAAATCAAGGCCGAAATAATGATCTTAGGGGTAACCAAGGGAGGTATAATAACAATAATAATTATAACCAGAACAAGGGTCAAGGACGGATCAGCCCAATGGTAATAACGGACAGAGAGATACCGTTAACACAACCCAGAACAACCAGACCAGTGCAGTAGTGAGAAGTACTACACCAAGCGGTAGCAATGCTTTAAACACGGACCAGGCTGCGATGTAATGTCAGAATCTCAGTCTGTAACATGCCCTGTCCATACACTTATACAGGAACCCTATGACCTAAATGTAAGAAATGAATTATTACGTGAACTAAATGATGAAGGTATTATTCAGGAGGTGGTTAGTAAGAGCCCCATAGTTAAATTTAACGTGTCCGAGGCGTACACAGATGTTTTAATTGATAGTGATTGTATGAAGAGTTGCATAAATAGTGCATTTTATGATAAAATGAAAGGAACTGGAGTAAATTTTGAGGAGATGCCAATTAAAAGCACTTTTGTTATCACAGCTGTTGGGAAGAGGTCTAAAGTAATTTCTAAGCAATTTTTAGTAGACATTAAAATTAATAATCATGTAGAAAAGCAGATTTGTCTTGGAATTCCAAATTTAGTATTCATTGTTATCTTGGGTTCAGAGTGGCTAAGTAGAGTGTCTGGTAACTTATGTTATGATGTAGGGAGTTTGAAATTTAAATGGGGTGATTCTGAGTAGAAGTAGCGTTCAATGACCATATTCAGAGAAGTAGTGTTGTAGGTGTGATTTGTACTTTAAATGAGATATCGCCAGCCGTAGAGCGGGGTTCTCCATGTTTTGTGGGCAGTGTGATTACGAACGGTAGTCTAGAGGACTCGTTACGTGATGCTGCATTTCAGGGAAAGATAGAGGTGGAACAGTGTTTTCGGCTCTATGATGTGCTATTGTGTAATAGGAGAGTTTTTGAGGATCGCATTGGTATGGCCAATTGCTATACACATTCATTGAACGTTATTGATAGGTTAGTATTCACAGGACATAGATATCCTGTACCTTTCGCTTATCAGAGTGCAGTTGAGGCACAAATTAACCAGATGCTTGAAGATGGGATTATTGAGCACTCTAACAGTCCATATGTTAATTCTTTGATAACGGTACCCAAGGCCGACGGCACAGTTCGTATTTGTTTAGACGCTCGTTTGGTTAACAGTAGAATTAGTTCAGATCAGCTGAAATCTATGTCAATAGAGGAATTAATGCAAACATTTGAGGGGAAGAAGTATTTCACTTGTGTAGATTTGAGTTCCAGTTTTTGGCAAGTGCCACTTATGTACGAAGATAGACCATTTACAGCTTTTAGTCATAAATATAACCTTTATCAATTTAGTAGAACACCTTATGGGTTCAAGAGTAGTTCAGCAGCTTTAATTAGGGCTTTAAACATCGCATTGAGGGATGACACAGGAGAGTTTGTAACCATTTACATAGATGATATGGTAATTAGTTCACGCAGTTTTGAGGAGCATCTACGTCATTTAGATATAGTTTTTCAGAAGTTAGATCAGGCAGGGTTCACTTTGAAGTTGTCTAAGTCGTCATTCTGCCAGTCAGAAGTGACATTTTTAGGTCATAGAGTGTCGAGTAGAGGTGTCACACCAGAAGAAAGTAGGGTTAATAAGATACTTAACGCAGAGGTGCCACAGAATGTTAAACAGTTAAAAACATACCTGGGAAGTTGCAACTTTTTCAGGAGGTTCGTTCTTAAATACTCAAGGTTGGTAGAACCATTCAGGGAATTGCTTAAAAGTGGGACTCGGTGGAGATGGGAGTCCAAGCATGATCAGGCTTTTAGAGCGCTGAAGGAAGGTTTTGAGAAAGCTGTAGTGCTGAAATATCCTTTGAAAGATAAGGAATATGTGGTTATGACAGATGCTTCACATATAGGCATTGCTGGAGTGTTATGTCAGAAAGATGATGAGGATAATCTGTGCATTGTGTCTTTTGCCTCGCGAGGACTGACTGCAGCAGAGAAAAGATACACGATTACTGAGTTAGAGCTTTTAGTTTTTTTTTCAGTTTAGGGAAATTTAGAATGTATTTAGTAGGGGGAAAATTTGAGATCCATACAGATCACCATGCATTACTGTATATGAGGACTTGTAAACTCAGTTCTAACAGAGTTAGTAGGTGGATTCTTGCTCTGCAGGAATACGAATTCACAGTAAAATATATTAAAGGTAAAGATAACATTCTTGCAGACATGCTATCAAGGGACACTAATTTATGTAGGGATTATCCTGTGGTTAAAGCAGAGGACGGTATTTTATTATGTGCATGTGTGGACAATAGCAACAGGGCATCGTTACAGACACTGAGAAATATGCTAGTGGAGCAACGTGATGACGTTAAGTTAAGGGAGCCACTGGCTAGGTTGGAAATAAGTGAAGAAGAGTATGTGAAAGTAGGACGGTTCACGTACAAGATGCAGGATGGGCTACTTGCACGGAAATGTAGGAATAATCGGTGGGCAATATGTGTTCCTGCCACTTTGCGGGAGGAGCTAATTTGGTTCATTCATAGGGAATTAGGACACTTTGGTGCTGCCAAGGTCTTCTATGAAATTGGTCGTGACTTCATTTGGAGTAAAATGGGAAGGGATGTTAGGAGGATTTTAGCTAAGTGTGATACCTGCCAAAGGAGTAAATATCCAGTTAAATATTTAGTGGGGGAGAGATCTGCAGTTCTCACCAGTAGTCCCGGCGAACTACTGTGTGTGGATTTATTTGGCCCGATCGTTAAAGGACAGTACGGCTACGAGTACATTTTTATAGTTATTGACGCTTTTAGTAAGTATGTCAAGCTATATCCGCTAAGGAAAGCCACGGGACTAGCGTGTAGCCGTCTGATCATTAATAAGTATGTACCTGAGTATGGCCTTCCTCTCAGGATACTATCTGACAGTGGACCACAGTTTACTGCAAAGAAATGGATAACCAGTATGCAGGAAGCTGGTATTTCACACGTTCATTTCTCTGTAAGGTACCCTCAGGGTAATTCTGCAGAGCGTCCATTAAGGGAAGTGGCTCGTCTTTTTCGGACTCTAGTGCATGACAAGCATACGGCCTGGGTTGGACATCTTCCCAAAGTCGAGACTTGGCTGAATTCTGTCCAGCATGAGAGCACGAAATTGACGCCATACGAAGTTCACTTCGGAAAGAGACCACAAAATGAACTAGCGAGGCTGTTCGGTTTAAATGAGGGAAAGCAACCTGGGATGGATTACATTGTCCAGATGGCGAAACAGAATTTATCTAAGTCAGCACAAAAGAGAATTCGCCAACAAAAAGAAACTAAATTTGACCTATTCGAGCCGGGAGACAGAGTCTTACTTAGAGTGCCGAAACAGTCAAATAAGCTGGTGAAAGTCATGTCCAAGTTCTTTTATCTCTACGAGGGCCCATTAATAGTTTCCAAACGTATTGGCAAAACAGCATATGTGCTGGAGGATAGTAAGGGAAACAGATTATACGGGACGTATAATATACATAGTCTACGAAAGTATGTGTCATAAAGTAAGTGTGTTTAGCTGGCGAGCCAGCCTATCAAATGAATGGTATTTGGTGCGTGGAAGATCTGGTCTTCCAGGCAGGCGTATCAGAAGTCACACAAGGGGGTTAGTATGTAATTAATTGAGAGTTTTTAAGGTACAGGGAAATATGACGGGATTGTCGGATGCTCTTGAGCACTAAAATGTCTCGATACACCAAGGCCAGAATTTGGTAGCACTGGTGAATTCCCATTTGTCTCCTAGAGATGGGTGAGCGCTTGAACAGGGTATTTTTGCTTAAGGCGTCCACGAGACAAAAGAGTGGCCACCAGAAGGCGAGACAGTCCTTCATGCAACTCATACATAACAGCAAATGTGATTTCTGTTTACGGCCTCGCCATGTAAGAATTGTAAGTGTGTAATTTAAGGTAATTAGTACAAAGGTATTATTTGAGTGAGGAGAACTGGTCTGAGTTGTGAACTAGTATTAAGTAGAATTTGGTCTACGGGAACTTAAGAAGACAGGGCGATTACGGCACAGAAATATTTGGTGTTATATGTAATGCGCACTTATTGTTTTTATTTTTCAGAAGTCAATATTAATTTCGTCTTAAATACAGAGAGATTAAGTATTATGGTCACGATGCGCTGCCACAATAGTGTGATCGTGTGCTCAGTGAGATCAGTGAGATTAAGTTTCACTAGAACGAAGCGACCTCCAGTGAAATTAGGATTTTCTGTGGTGATACATATATATATCAGAACATTGGACTGGTTGCACAGTGCAATCCAAAATGACAACAGACATTGACGCAAAATGCGTAAAGAAAATTATGAGTGTATATATATATATGTAATTTAGGGTGATTTCATTTATGTAATATGTATTTTGGATGGGGATTTTATTAACGTGACTGGGATAATCGCATAATGGACCGTCGTCACGGTAAATCATCCGATGATCCGAGGCGAATATGTAACGTGTTTTTCGAGGGTATTTTACGCCACTGACATAAGTCAGTAGGAAGCCATTCTATATTTATTTACGCGGCAAATTGTTCAGTCAAGAGAAGTTTTCATGTAACTTATTATTATTATTAACTTATTATTACTAATATATTTTGGAGCGTTTTTTTATAAAATTATAAGCATATAGATTGGTTTTCAATGTTATAGAAAACACTATCAAGCAAATTATTACGAACAACATTATCGTAGAAAATTATATGATTACGGAATTTTTCGTATTTTGTCAGTTAGAGTTTGTTGAGAGAGATGAGTCACTGGGAATTCGGCTACAGGCTTATTCTTGTCGAGAAGCGTGACGCAAGCTGGGTTGCTGCATCTAGAAAAGGCGAAATGGGCTGGACCGGTAATCGGCATTTTCGTCGCGCCGAGTGTATTGACCCTGAGGAGGGGAGTATCGCGTGGTGGCTCAGGCAATCAGTGGAGAGCGGGCGAGAAGATGACGGGTCCAGAGAGGGGAGGCGACGAGTGCATATATGGTTTGCGCGCCGTGGAGGCAAGGGGATTATCTTTGTAAAACTTGACCGTTGTGGTTGCACGTGTAATTGGTGCCGATGTGATCGGACCATAAATTCTCATATCTACAAGTATCTCTTCAACTAACGAAGAAGATGACGACGTCGGGAAGGCTGTGGGAAGCTCTCTTCATCATCCAGTACGAGGGAAAGGCTACGGCAATTTCCAATGGTAAGTGCGAATGACTCAGAACTACGTAATCTCTCGTCTCTTTGTTTCATATTCAGTATTTCAGTAACTTCATAGCTTGGGAATAATAGTAAAATCAGTAATTCATCCGACTCCGTTTTCACGTAATTCTCTAGCGGTAATATTCAAATCGCAACGCTCCAATTTTAATTTAAAATATATTATTATTATTATTATTATTAATTTTGCCTTACTTGTTTTATATAATAAATTCATTTCTTTTAACCATGCAATCTTTGCTTTCAGTAGGTAGCATTAGATATAGACCAAATTCCTTCTCCTGATACAATTGTTAGTTGGGTTAATGATCAAATCATACCACGATCTGAGTGTAAAGATTCTTGAAGGTGTTCTACCAGAGCTAGGTGTTGTTAAATATAAATTTAGATTTCAACATAGCGTTGAGGTCTTGGCGCCCTTTAATACAACATATCTTAGTCAGAGTAAACATTGCATTTGTACGCACTACGTGCACTATAGAAACAGTTACACTTGTCACCCAACAGTGAGGGCTAAAGAAAACGTTTCACTTGTCACCTAACGTAGAGAAGACCATTACATTTGTACGCTCAACGTGGAGCGAAGTGGAAACATTTCAACTTGAATAAATATATTTCAGCTAGAAAGGAAATAATTATCCTGCCCAGGGTGTTTGCCATAGAATAGAAGATTTTTAAAACCAAAATCACTTTTATATTTTTTGTGCAGTTTTCGGCAAGTATGTTATAGGTCACTGACCTTACGTTGCGTGGGAGTTACGTTTAAAAAAAAATATTGAGCGTGATGGCTGTTTTATATAACTTATTATATCTTGTTAAATAAACCTCATTATTGAGTGATAAACACAGTATCCTCATAATTTGGAGGTTGGGGATTATTACCCCATTGCTCATTTAAGAAAACATACTGTCGGGTGTGGGCAGTGGGATAATAATTTCCCACCCCATATTTCATAAAATAGAATCCACACCCTTAAAATTGTTGCATATTCCTACTCATCTATCACCCCCAATTACAAATGTGCAAAGAAAAAATCAAATATTTTATACCCCCAGTCTTTTGCCCTATAAAGGGTTTTAATTAGTATTGAGCAATGCAAACACGATAATTTTGAATACTTCACATAGATTAATTGAAAGATAAACAGATTACAATATTAAGTTAGAAGATTACGTTGTTCTGATAGAGTTTCTAACAGAGATCTCCTCAGAAGAGAAAAATGTGATCTTCAGCTTTAGTCTACTATTAAGTGTCGAGAAACTGCCCATTTGGGTCATGTACTTAGAGGCCAAAAATATCATTTGCTTCGACTAATAATACAAGGCAAAATAGATGGGAGACGAGGGAGTGGCAGACGCCAGATGTCCTGGCTTCAGAATATCAAGGAGTGGTCACGGATTCGATCTGTTGAAGAATTGTTCCGGCTTGCGGTGGACAGAGGCGCCTTTTCCATTATGATCGCCAACGTTCCGGGGACTGAACACGGTACTTGAAGAAGGAGTGCAACAAGATTATTGACATTAGATAGCCTACATGGAATTAAACCTTTTAAGGTTAATGTTTGTTAGATCACATTTTCTATTATTTTATCATTTTAAATGATCTTGTCGACTTCGTCGTTACGCTGGGGTCTGGCGTTACGTTACGGTGACGGGACGAAATGTACCCAGATGCACTGAGGTGTGTGACGTCATAGTACTGCTTGGTGCATGTGTTCCCCGACAATCTCTACTTCGTTAGTATAAGACAAAAATCCCCGATTCTTGGATGTCACGGCTAATCTCGAGAACCAATGGATGGATTTTGATGCGGTTTTCACCATTCTGTAAAGGATATCTCGAGGAAAGATTCTGAAGAAAATAATTTATGTATGATTAAAGGAAGCCAAACAGTAACGATTTCAGTGAAAAAGTCGAAAACAAACTTGGCGTCCGTGCGCTTCTTAAGCTTACGCTGGGCAAACCGTTAAACATATCAATATACTATGAGCGTAAGAATTGGTCAGCGTGAAAAGTTCTACAAAAAAGTCCGGGAGAGCATATCTCTGTCTTCAATACATCGCCCACTATAAGTGGACTGGATGGAAGGGGCACGTCCCCGCTTGCTCTGGTGAGCGTGACGGCATCCCGAGCGCTTGACCTTGCTTTGCCCTTGGTTTGCACTTGCCGTTCGCGAGTAATGTGAAACAAAATAAGCAAGATAAGTATTACGCAGATAATTTTCTAACATGTCAAGAGTCTTTGGCTTCGAGTGAAGCTAGAAGCCTCCAGCCTTTCTAGCATTTTTCAGCATTTAAAGCATTTAAAATGATACAAAGTTTAGTCTTTCAGACTGACTGTCACTTTTGTTGTTGTTGTTGTTGTTGTTGTTGTTGTTGTTGTTGTTGTTGTTGTTGTCAACAGATCTCTTTTGTGTAGAAATCCTTTCCTTGTCTGAGCCAACCAACCTTTTATATACTCTTTGCTTCGTCCATCACTGGTTATTTTGCTTCCTAAGTAGCAGAAGTCTCCTACATCTGCCAATATGATTAACTTAATATCAATACATGCATAACAATGTTTAAGAAAGTAAATCAGTGGAATAACTCTCATTAATAACCTCCCAAAGACAACGGCTCGCTCTCGTGAGACAGTCACAGAGCTGTGGGTGAAGCTGCAGCGTTGGTTTCAATGCGGGGTGCATCGTTGCGTTCGAATGAGAGGGGTGGGCGCGAAAACACAGGGATTCCATAGGACAGGCAAGGTTTGTCATCCAGCGCTGCTTTACAGGGACAGAATGACACAACCCGCATTGTTAGCCAAATAGACACTCATTCAAATAATCTTACAGTTACACTCTCAATTACCAGCATTTTTGGAGAATCATTACAACACTCAAAACCGCCCGTGCATTGCTTCACACATCCAATTACTCAAAAGATCGACTAATTTCATACACACATTATACATTAACGTGAGGTTTTCAGCCTACTTTTCACATTTTGCAAAAATGAGGAAAAAGTAGACTTATGAGATCGATCCGGGAAAATGTGTCTGTCTGTCTGTCTATCTGTCCTTTCTGTCTGTCTGTGTGTGTCCCCCCTATCAACTCCTAAGCGGCTGCAGCAATCAAAACCAAATTTGGTATGACTAAAGATCTATACCGGGACATCTCTATGCCATATTTGAAAATTATGTCAGTGCCAGCAACTGCTGAAAACCTGCAATTGAAATTTGAGCTCCATGTTGGATATCATGGAAGGTATGCATGAGAACTATTCCAAAATTGGCTCACATATTGAGTATAATTTTTCAGTTTAATTTCCAGGAGACCATACAAGACAGTGTTGCCAAAATAATGATACGCATTCTGATAGGTCCAATTTTTAAATGCATATAACTTGTACACTATCAATTGGATTTCAACCAAATTTTGTATGTAATATTTGTACATAAACAGATATGACTGAGCGTATTCTTAAGAGCCGCCAGGGCTGCCAACTGTTAATAATTGCTCTCTCATTTCTTTAAAATCCAAATACCAATATATCAGAAAGTATGCAAGCCGACAGCTTTAAACTATGCACACGTATAGTACCTGAAATTTTAGATTAATTTGGAGTAACTTATATATGTCATTCTACCAACTTGATTCTAAGCCTACTGATAGGACCAATTTTTAAATACTTGTAACTTCTATACTATCAGTTGGATTTCAACCAAATTTCGTATGTGCTATGTGTAACATGACAGATATTCTTAAGAACAATCAGGGCTGCCAACTGTTAATAAAAGCTGTCTATATTTTTTACCCTAATATCAATATATCAGAAAGTATGCAAGCCAACAGCTCTGTATTTTGTACACGTATAGCACCTGGCATTCTAGATTGATTTGGAGTAATTAATATGAGTCAGTGCTGCCAACATGATTCTATGCCTTCTGATATGTCCAATTTTAAAATACATGTAACTTCTATACTAACAAATGGATTTCATCCAAAATTGGCACAACAAGATATCAAAAAGCTAAAAGGAAGCTTGTAGTTTAACGTGACCGTCAATCTCGAGATCATGAGCCACGGGACCTCCTTTTTACGTGGAATCCGAACCACAGGACATGGCATTTCACTTCGAAAATCTCACATGCATTGACCGGGAAACAACAAGATATCATAATATTTCCGATTATTTTTGACCAGCACACGCATGACATTGTTGCCAACATGCTTTCACGCGTGCTGATAGATCCAATGTCTAACTGCATGTAACGTCCATTGGACGTCAACCAAATTTTGTATTCTGTACCTTAAGAGATGGAACTAAGAATATATTCAGTCACCAGGCCTGCCAACTGTAATGCTCTATTAGGCTACATTATGCCAGGTATATTTCGAACTAATTAGGCATTTCGATATTACCAACTTAATTTCGTCATTATTCTAGATAGGTTCATTTACTGTAGATTAATCATCGGCATGAATCTTAATTTTAAGAAAAGTAGGCTCTTTAGTTCGTTACGGAACTTCTTGTTTATATTGCAATTTAAATTGCCAACCAAAACCAAACCTACTAAATACTATACTTAATACTATAATTTCAACTTCAACTATAACTTCTTAAATAACCCAATAGAGGTGACTCTATTTCATATTTCACTTAAATTACGATGTTGCTGCTCAAATTTACAGTTAAATTTGATCACACACACAGTTAAGCAACACTGGACATGGTCATCGTGAAACAAGTGACCATGTAGAATATCATCCAAGCATTGATTTACATTTTATTATTAATATTAACAGTTATGGCAGATATCGCTGTTTGGAACGAAACGTGTGCCTTTTCTTTCTCCAGAAAGTATTTGACTGTCTAAAATAAGTAAAACTGTAAGGTCGTTAACATGAAGCCACCCTCTGATCGCCGATATGTAAGTACGAAGTCTTACCCAAATAGGTTTGGTAGACCTTGTATGACCACTGCCGTGGTTTCTAGGCAGCGTTTAGGCTCCTCGCTCAGGCGGTCTGGGTTAGATTCACAGTACTGACCTGGAGGTCTGGAACGGCGTTCTAGCTCGTAGCTCAGGTGGCCTGGGTTAGATTCCCAGTACTGGCCGCAGGTCTGGAACAGCGTATTAGCACCTCGCTCAGACGGCTTGGGTTAGATTCCCAGTACTGATCGTAATTCAAATTGGGGAGCTACAGTGAGTAGGGGCACCGGCCAGGAAACCAAGAAATGCGGTTGAGGGAAGCATTGTGCTAACGACATGACCTCCCTTCCTCTGTAGGCTTTGAGTTAGGCGGCGACCATCATGGACGCAAGAGACCCTATAGGCCAGCCAAGTAGACTTTATTAAAAAAACAATTAATATTATGATTATCTTATTATATAATACGCTAAGGTGTATGTTTTACAAAACTCAAGCTCCTAAACCAGAGGGAGTTAGAAGTTGTGGTTTGTACCAAAATCTTCCAAATCGTCTCAATATTACAGGAAAAATCTTGCATTTCTTGAACAGTCAACGGAAATATATTTATTTGTTTATAACGTGCTTTTAAACAAATAAACAAGACGATAGCCCCTGACAGAACTGGGTCGCGTAGAGCCCGCATAGCACTAGAGCCGGGCGGGTAGTCTATACACATGGGGCGCACACAACCCATTATGCGAGAGTTCTCGCACGGGTCAGCTAGTTATTATTTATAATGCCACTACCAGTTAAGTTGTCACCGGCTACCACTGTATGTCTTGTATTAGTGCTAAAAGCATTCATGGACAGGCATTCATTTGTTGCGAAACACCTTGTATATTACTTTGTACCTGTGGAGCCGTTTTCACCGTGGCTCACATTTTAACAGAGTGTGTGGATCTTGCTGACTTACGGAGAAACCTTGGTTTGCAGATGACACTCAAACTTATATTAGCCGATGACGCGGTGGCTGCTGATCGCGTTATCCGCTCTATAAGTGACAGTGGGTTAAGGCCAGCAATCTAAATTTTCCAGTGCAGAATGACTCAACGACTTGCTCGTTTATGAATTATAATTTTTTGTATTTCCTCAATGTGTGTTCATTTTTTATAATTATTAGTTTTATTTAATTTTTTGTTTTATTAATTTTTGGTCTTTTCAAATTTAGGTATCAAAATAAAAAAGTAAAAAAAAATAAACCCCTGGCACTATACAGCCCATGACGGGCTAAGGCCGACCAAGCGACCGCTGCCCAGCCATTTGGCCCGCAGATATTGGGGTGACGCGTGATCAGCGCGGCGGGTCCCCTCGGCCGTTAATCTTGGTATTCGTGATCGGGGCGCTGTCTCACTGTCAGACAGCTACTCAATTGTCCTCACGAGGCTGAGTGCACCCCGTTCCAACCCTCACGTCAGTTTTAAAATCCCTGACGGAGCCGGGGATCGAACCCGGGGCTTCCGGTTGAGAGGCAGGCGCGCTACCCCAACACCACGGGGCCGGCAAATTTAGGTATCCACCTCTAAATTTTAAATTTCATTCCAAATTTGTATATTTTAATCTGTTTTAAGAGGGGCAGATGACCTCCTTGTTCCGCCCCTTAAGATAACAATAACCATCTTGTATATTGGAAACATTGTGTAGCATTGCAAGAGTGTCACTGACGGGAGAGAAAGATCAGGCATTGAGTCGTGGTTTAATATGAAACCTCGTTCAGGCTCATTAATCTATCGCGGCCAGGACAGTTTATGAGCGATGGTATCGCTTTATAGCGCATTGTCTCACGTATCGCAAACATGCGTGATAAAAAAGTCCGCGTTCAATGTAGACGTCAGCATTCCAGAGTTCGGCCTAGTATCCTAACTGACTAGACTCCCTCCCCATTCAGGTGCTGATAACCTAGATGTTGATTCCTTTAAATCATCATCCAACAGCCCATGACAGCGTTATCTAAACACAACTCCCCAGCCAGGTGTGTTAACTCACGCACTGACATGCGTATGAAACCACGCACCATGACAGGATTTAAGGGAAAGTGGAATGTCGGTCGGTCAACATGATTGTGCCCAATTATTGTATTGGGTGTTAAGCCCCAGCCTTTCGTTGTCTTTCTTGTTCCTCCCTGAAGGCCACTTTTTGAATTTTGTCCCGAAATAAATTCCTATTGTATGTATCTGTAATGTCAATGTCGGCTTCCTTGTGTGTGTGTTTGAGTCTTCAGTCTTTTGACTGGATTTATGCAGCTCTCCATGCCTCCCTGTCCTGAGCTAATCGTTTCATCCCTACATAGCTACCACACCCTACATCCGAGCCAATCTGTTTAACATATTCTAACCTTGTTCTACCCCATTGGAAATATCTGTCCCCGGAGGAAACAGGATGTAAAAATGTCCGATTGAGCTATGTACATTAACAAATTCACAAAGAAATTTGATACAATGGTCCGGCTAGCTCAAAACTGTTGCCAGCGTTTCGCCCCAGTGTACCAATGGGCTCTTCAGTTGGTTATGGTACACCTCACCAAGACGCGTGGCTAGTACATACTGTGAAGGCCGCTGCAAGGCACAAATGTTGCCACGAGCAGCGCCGATGTACTACGGAAGTCAAAACTTCCTTTCAAAAATAATGTTAGCTTACTTTGCTAATCCATATTGGAAATACATAGCTCAATCGGACATTTTTACATCCTGTTTCCTCCGGGGACAGATATTTCCAATATGGATTAGCAAAGTAAGCTAACATTATTTTTGAAAGGAAGTTTTGACTTCCGTAGTACATTGGCGCTGCTCGTGGCAACATTTGTGCCTTGCAGCGGCCTTCACAGTATGTACTAGCCACGCGTCTTGGTGAGGTGTACCATAACCAACTGAAGAGCCCATTGGTACACTGGGGCGAAACGCTGGCAACAGTTTTGAGCTAGCCGGACCATTGTATCAAATTTCTTTGTGAATTTGTTAATTGTTCTACCCCTACAATTCTTGTCCTCAACACTTCCTTCCATAACTAAACTTGCTATTCCTCGGTGTCTTAGTACGTGTTCTACCAACCTATCTCTTCTCTTCATTAGCAGTCGCCAGAAACATCTCTCCTCTCCCACTCGTCTTAATACCTCTTCGTTTGTAACCCTATCTACCCATCTGATCTTCATCATTCTCCTGTAACACCACATTTCAAACGCTTCAATTCTCCTCTTTTCTGCTGCACCAATAGTCCAAATTTCACTTCCATAGAGCGCCACGCTCCCGACAAAGGCTTTCAAAAATGACTTCCTAATACCTAAATCTATATTCGATGTCAACAGATTCCTTTTTTGTAGAAACGCTTTCCTTGCCTGAGCCAACCTACTTTTATGTCCTCTTTGCTTCGTCCACCACTGGTTATTTTGCTTCCTAAGTAACAGAAGTCTCCTACTTCTTTCAGCTTTTCACCTGCCAATTTGATGGCCATAGAGGTTTCTGATTTATTTCGGCTGCATTCCAATATTTTTGTTTTACATTTATTAATTTTCATCATGTATTCTTTCCGTAAGATGGAGTCCATACCATTCAAAAAGTCATTCAAATCCCCTGGCGTGTCGGCCAAGATGACGATGTCATCAGGAAATCTCAGAGTAGATATTATTTCTCCTTGATCTTCACTCCCGCTTTCAATTTTTCTCCAATTTCCTTCATTGCTTGTTCAATGTAAAGATTGAAAAGTATGGGTGATAAGTTGCTGCCTTGCCTTACACCTTTCTGAAATACCAGCTTCTCTCTCATGTCCTTCAGCTCGAATGACTGCCGTCTGGTTTCTGTATAGATTGTAGATCACCCTCCTATCCCTGTACTTTATTCCAATAGATTTCAAAATGTCAAACAATTTAGTCCAATCAACGTTATCAAAAGCCTTTTCTAAGTCTACAAAAGCCATGAACGTTCTCTCACCTTTCCTTATTCTATCTTCCAAAATCAGCCTAAGACTTAGTACAGCTTCGCTTGTTTCTACATTTCTCCTGAAACCAAACTGGTCTTCACCCAACTCCGTTTCTATCTGGCTTTCCATCCTCTCGTAAATTATTCTAGACAGGATCTTTGAAGCATGAGTAATCATGCTGATTGTACGGTAATCTTCACATCTGTCAGCTCCCACTTCCCACTCGGCTTCCTTAAGATCCTTTAATGGCTGTGTAAATCACGCTGGTTGAACTTTAAGTTTTAAAATTTTATTAATTTTTTTTTCTATTAAAATCCCCCAAAAAATGACATTTGTCGTTTGCGCATGGTGTGAATGATGTTCTCCACATGGGTATATATTTCCTTGTTAGGTCGTTGTCTGTTATAATCTGTTTCAGTTTTCCTTGGGCCAAGGATGCATCTAACCAATCTTCCTTCCATGAGCACGATTTTGTTTATATCACCTCCTCGCATTAACTTTAATGTTTCAGCTCCAAAGAGTTTAAATGTCATTCGGGATCATTACAAGCTCAACAATAGCCCGAATGACAAAGAAAATCTTTTTCTGAAAGCGGAAGAATTGGGCTATTTTTGTAGGAATAAAAAAAGAAACGAGCTTTTGCTTCACTAACTTAAACAAGAAGTTCCGTGAAGAACTATACAGCCTACTTTTCATGCCAATGATTATTCTACAGTATATGAACCTATCTAGAATAATGACGAAATTAAGTTGGTAATATCGAAATATCTAATTAGTTCAAAATATACCTGGTATAGTGTAGTCTAATAGAGCACTACAGTTGGCAGCCCTGGTGACTGAATATATTCTTAGTTCCATCTCTTAAGGTACAGAATACAAAATTTGGTTGAAGTCCAATGGACGTTACATGCAGTTAGAAACTGGATCTATCAGCACGCGTAAAAGCATGTTGCCAACAATACCATGCGTGTGCTGGTCAGAAATAATTTGAATTATTATGTTGTCTTGTTGTGCCAATTTTGGATGAAATCAATTTGTTAGTATAGAAGTTACATGTATTTTAAAATTGGACATATCAGCAGGCATAGAATCATGTTGGCAGCACTGCCTTGTATTAATTACTCCAAATTAATCTACAATGTCAGGTGCTATACGTGTGCAAAGTATAGAGCTGTTGGCTTGCATACTTTCTGATATATTGATATTAGGGTAAAAAGAATATAGACAGCATTTATTAACAGTTGGCAGCCCTGATTGCTCTTAACAATACTTATAGTCATATCTGTTATGGTACACATATCACATACGAAATTTGGTTGAAATCCAACTGATAGTATAGAAGTTACATGTAATTAAAAATTGGTACTATCAGCAGGCTTATAATCATGTTGGTAGAACTGACGTATATAAGTTACTCCAAATTAATCTAAAATGTCAGAATATACGTGTGCATAGTTTAAAGCTGTTGACTTGCATACTTTCTGATATATTGGTATTTTGATTTTTTTAAAATAGAGAGAGCAATTATTAACAGTTGGCAGCCCTGGTGGCTCTTAAGAATACGCTCAGTCATATCTGTTTATGTACAAATATTACATACAAAATGTTGTTGAAATCCAATTGATAGTGTAGAAGTTATATGCATTTAAACATTGGACCTATCAGAAGGCTTAAAATTATTTTGGCAACACTGCCATGGTTGGCCTCCTGTTAATTAAACTGAAATAGTATTACCTACATGTGTGCCAATTTTGGAATAGCTCCCATGCATACCTTGCAAGATGTCCAACATGGAGCTCAAATTTCTAGTGCGTTTTTTCAGCAGTTGGTAGCACTGACATCATTTTCAAATATGGACGTGAGCTATTCCGGTGCACATCTTTTCTCATACTAAATTTGGTTTTGATTGCTGCAGCCGTTTAGGAGTTGATAGGGGGGGGGGCACACACAGCCAGCCAGACAGACAGACCGACAGACACACATTTTCCCGGATCGATCTCATAAGTCTACTTTTTCCTCATTTTTGCAAAAAGTGAAAAGTAGGCTAAAAATCAGTCATTTGAGCGATGTGGGCGGTGTTAGTGATAGCAACTATGCATAATAACAATCCTGCTCATTGCTCTGATAAACGTGTCCATCCTAGTGGTAGTTTGTATGTCTACCGAGTGCTAATAAATATTAGCTCTTTCGAGTTTCTGTAAGCAATAAGAGATAAGCCAACAGATGGTACATTATATTTCTCATCAGAAGCTAGAATGATGACTATGTGGCACTCCTTGTGGTCAAATATTGAAAGGAGGACGGACATTTCTTTATACAGAAATGGCGTCAAATGAGCAGATTTATTATAATACTATTGTCCTGTAGACGTCTTACTCGCAGGATGTACGTTTACCAGGACGACCTGAGGAAGACCTTGACGGTAGCCACAATTTTATTGGTCTGTTTGATTGTCTTACTCGCAAGCTGTACTGTACACTAACGCTAACCAGGACGACCTGTAGAAGTCCTTGACAGTGGCCACAATTGGCTGTTTGATTGTCTTACTTTTACGGTGTACGCTAACCCTAACCAGGACGACGTGTAGTAGGCCTTGACGGTAGCCACAATTGGTCTGTTTGATTGTCTTACTTGCAGGCAGACGCGGATTCAGGGGGGTGGGGGTGGGGGGGGTGTCACGGGGGTCATGACCCCCCCCCCCCCGCAAACGGAGACCAAATGTGTTTGCAAACTCAAAAAACCAAAACACAATAACCAGACAAATAAAACTTAACGAATTTTAACGGAAAAACAGTTTTTTGTCATTTTATTCAATACTGAAAATATCTTTATGGCAATTATTATGTTCTGTTTCAACTAGACAATATTGCAATTATTATGTTCTGTTACAACTGTACATATTTACAACTTCATTATTGTTATATAAGAACGATTATTTATATAACATAATCAACTCGTCTATTTGGTTTAGCAAACCTTGTGATTACCGAACCGATGTTTATAGTGATGTCACGATGAATGTGCAGCAATGCACGGATAGGAATTTGGGGCTTTTTTCGCACGAAAATTTTTTGTCGACGTCCAAACTGCAAGCTTGGTTGCCAATTTAAGCTGTGACTTTCTCCCTTTGTTGGTACCAACTCGACTTGCCGAAACTGTAACGTACCTTGATACTTTTCTCGAAGCTCGATGTAAAAGTCGCAAAACACGCCGTTGCAATTTGTACGAATATTTTTGGTGTGCTAAACGCATCACATTTCAATGCATGTAGCTTGCAAAAAAGTTAGTCTGGTTTTGTAAGTTTTTTTTTTTTGTGATTGCGGTTTTAATGATACCATTTTTCTTAACAATTTCGATTCTCTGACCCCCCCCCCCCCCTCAAAACCAAACTCTAGGCTGTACGCTAACGCTAACCTGGACGACCTGTAGAAGGCTTTGACAGTGACCAAAATTGATCTATTTCATTGTCTTACTTGCAGGCTGTACGCTAACGCTAACCAGGACGACCTGTGGAAGGCTCTGACAGTGGCCACCGCGAACCACTCTGGATTGCTCCCTGAGGGCGCGGGGGTCAAGGAGGTCATGGACTCATGGACACGCCAGGAAGGGTTCCCTGTGGTGACGGTGACCCGCGACTACAATGACGGGTCCATGATGCTGTCTCAGCACCGCTTCATGTTCAGAAACTCAAGCAGCCAGACCCACAGCCAGCGCTGGTACATTCCTGTGAGCTACACCAACCAAGAAGAAATGCACGTCAACGAGACTCGACCCCGAGTGTGGCTGGATACCAAGTCTGATCGGCGCGTGGAGGCCGTTACCAAAGCGGGCTCGGACAACTGGGTGCTCATCAACCTGCAGCAAACAGGTAGGCATCATAACAACACAAACAATTGATAGCTTTTCATCTCTGGCAAATTACCTAGGTATTATTAACAGACAGAAGCATACCGATCAAACTAAGGAAGTGGTTTGCTAGTGGTTGGTTCCTCAGTTTAGGGGCTGCGACAACGCGGTCATGTAGCCCCGTGTATTTTGGCTGTGTGTAGAATCTGTCTGATAACCGGTGTTAATTGTGATGACTGTATTAGTGTGTGTTATCTGCTTTTTAGGTAGATTTCATTAGATAGCTAATTATTGCAATGGGTACCATGTTTCGACTTCCGGAAAATTTCGACATATCTTCGCGTTTCACATCCTCCAGACCCCAAAACCACCGTCAGTTCAAAAGTTTATTTATAATTTATGTATATATATATATATATATATATATATATATATATATATATCAGTTTCATGTGGACACTATAACTGCCGTAATTTTGCACCAATCACTTTGAATTTTTTACCGAATATGTATACCTATAAAATCTCGGTCGAGTTCGTTACTGGGCTAAATCGGTCAAAGGGGGTGAAAATGGGGGGCTTTTTTTTTCGAAAAAGTGAAATATTGCTATAACTCCCTTAATAAGTGATATATCGAATCCGTTCAAAGTTCATACTATGTGTCGGATAAAGCCCAAAAATTTATGTTTGAAGAGTTTTTTATAGCTCCAACCATTGACCAAAGGGGTGGGAAAAAGTGGGTTTTTCGGGAAACATTAATCATATATCTCTTAATAGGCACAATATCAAAACCGTACAAAATGGACAATATTCCCCTAATAATTACCTAAAAAGTTTGTCTGAAAGAATTTTTGATATGACCCACCATTACGCCAAGGGATGAGAAAAATGATTTCGGAATTATAAGAAAATGCCAAGAGCTATCAGTGGTTGCCATGGCAACACTACTAAATTGATGAGGGATGAGCCATCAGATGTTGCCATGACAACGCACTTGCACGAGATCAGATTCAGATTTCCATCTGACTAAAGGCTAGTCCACACCAAAGTTAATGAACAATGTTCATGAACAATGTTAATGAACAATGTTAATGAAAACATTTCTCAACATGTTTACTAAACATTTGTTGACAAACTTCTTCAACATTATGTCCACACCAAATAAACTTTTGTTAACAAACATCTTCAACATTAAATAAACTGTTTGTGAGGTTATAATGGATAGGGTCAGGAAGAAGAAAGTACTTACAGCTGCATCTTTCATTATTTTAGTGCGTACAAAATTAGAGAAAAGCGCAGACGCAAGGTGTGGAAAAGAAAAATATTGGAAAGGCGTTTAGAATTAAGTTAATTAGGCTAATATTCTCATGTGCTTCCTGGTATTTCATAATTCCGCGCAATATACGAATCGCTTGCGATTCGATAGTCGATTTTAATTAATAAATTTATTACAGCCAATGGCCAATATATACAGTATATAAATACATTTTAATTTCCTTCACTATAACTCGTGATAGATCTTGATCTTTTCGAACAGTCCCGTAGATGATATCTTCCGCATTGCTTATCACAGAGTTCACAAAAGCAGTGTTCGTCCAGTGAATGAAAAGACTTCACTTTGCATATCAAATGATGGAACCCATGTACAGCGAAACGAGTCACCGTGTGCCTGAGAGTGTAGTTGGTTTGAGTCCATTCCCTGTTTACCATTGCGTCAGTGCTGTAGAATTCTTCCCAGATATTTTCCTGTTTCTCCTTCCTATCAATTAGATGTTTTTCTGAGGCTGGTGTTGTTGGTAGTTGAAATTTTATTTTAAGTTCCTCAATGAAGAAGGTTTCCTTTGTAAGTTCATATACTAATCGTGTGGGAGTGAACTTTGAAACAGCAAGTGTCCTTTTCAAAAAACTTGCTTTTACACGATCTAATACTTCAAGGTCTCTGCCTTTAAGATGTGTCCATATTAAATGTAGTCCATATGTTGCGATCGGTGCAATTTTTGCGTGAAATAAGAACATAGCTGTTTTAATATCCAGTAGTTCTGGTTTGGTGATATCCTGAATACTACGAATAGCTGCTATTGCTCTTTCCTTTATATGTAATCTAAATGACGTTCTGGTGGATTGTATACTTATTCCTAAATATTTGAAGTGGTTGACAATTTCCAATTTTTCTTTTCCAATAAGTATGTTATCTGATTTGGCTAGTCTTCCTCCCTTTCTAAAAACCATCTGTACAGTCTTGTTCTTGTTAATAGTAAATTCATTTTCTGTTGCCCATTCCTCCAATTTATTTACTGTTGATTGTAATTCTTCTTTATTACTAGCTCCTAGAACCATGTCATCAGCATACATGTATAGTTCTACTGGGGAGTTCCGAGGTATTATTTTAACAATATCCGAAGTGATTACATTAAAGAGTAGTGGGCTTAATGGATCTCCTTGCAAGACTCCATTGGTTTGAGTGATGTATTCTGATCTGGTTGTCCCATCATCTATCATAATTCTGTTTGATGACAGAATATTATTTACTATAGTCACCATTTTGTTGTTTCTTCCGATCATCAGTTCCAGTTTGCGAATTAGAATTTCCCTGTTTATTAAGTCGAAAGCTTTATTATAGTCAATAAAGACTGCATAGAATTTCTGTTTAGGTTGCCGTAGTGTTTCATCTATGTTATCCAGCAAGTTTGCGACTGCGTGCAGTGTTGATCTTCCTTTCCGGAAGCCAAATTGTTCATCCGGAATCTTATCATCTATTTCATCCTCCAGTCTGTTTTTCAGTAACCTGGTGAATATTTTCAACATATTATTCTCTAGCGCTATACCTCTGTAGCAATCTGGGAAACCTGTATCACCCTTTCCTTTATAAAGAACTTTAATGTTAGAGTCTCTCCACTCGTAGGGAATGTTTCCTTTTTCCATACAGGTGTTGAATAATGACACCCATATTCCAATAAATGCATTTATAGACAATTTTATATGTTCGTTTAGGACACCATTTGGACCTGCTGCCTTTTGGTTTGCCATTTGTGTTATGGTTTCTCTAACTTCCTCTTCTGTAAAATCCTGAAACACAACGTGTTTATCCGTGTTTTCTTTCATTTCCATAGCCACCGACCGGTTATCTCTGTTTAGTGTGCGTGAGAAGTGTTCTGTCCAAATTTCCATTGGAATATAATTTGGGAAATGGGGTCTTTTTGCGGTTTGTGAAATGAATGGGTTTTTCTGGGCTGCTTCAGCGATTATCATTGCTTCTCTATCAATGAATGCCTTTTTCTTCTCTTTCAAAAGCTGTTTGTACTTTCTCCCTTCTACTGCAAATAGGTTTAGGTCCATTGTGTTATTTGTTTCTCTTGCTTTATGTAGGAACTCGAGGACCGACTTCCTTAACATGTAGCACTCTTGATCAAACCACCTTTGAGCTCTCCTGGTGTTTTCCCTGGATGGTATAAGAGCTTGTTTGAGTTTTTCTTCTATTTCTTTAGTAGCTTCATCTAACGGATTCTGACGTATCTTCTGTATGAGGGTCTGTTGTTCTTCTAACGTTGGAAGCTTCTCTAATTCAATTTTCCACGAGTGGACTTCAATTAGATTGTTTGAGAATAACAGATCTATTGTACTGCTGCCATTGTGGCAGAAATACGTTGGGTTTGTGTTGGAATTAATTAAATTAAAACCATCTTATTGTAAGTGAGAGATGACTAAATTGCTCTTCCTGTTTGGCTTATCTATTCTACAATTTAAATCGCCTGCTAAGATCACTGCTTCGTTACTCGAAATTTTTGTTATGGCTTCACTTAATGTGTCTATAATGTCTTCTGGTTGAACATCTGGTGGAAAATAGGCTCCAATGATTGTCACGTATTTAAGTTTTATGACTAACACAGTGTCCGATCTATAAATAACATCAATGGGGGCCAGTTTTGCTTTGAACATGCATGTGATTCCCCCACTGGGTCTTCCACGGAGGTGTTGTTGAGCTAGGGTATGTATGCTGTAATAACCGTCAGTGTGAATATTTTCTGTTAGAAAAGTTTCCGTTAATATTATAATGTCTTGTGTTAGTATGTTGATCGGCAATATTGATTTAGCATTTTTTAGGCCTTCAATATTCCATAGCAGTATTGATGTCGTTTCATCCTTATTGATGCATGTCGCCATTGTAGGATGTCCTGTGGTTGCTGTCCAGGATGGCCCCACTGTACCTTGGGCCTCGAAAATTGAATTGTCTAACTATTACATCTTTTGGCCAGAAATCAGGGTTATATACCAGTTGGAGATTGTTTAATGGAACTCCAATTCTGAAGGCTTTGTTGTAACCCCTGGATTCCAGCTGATGACATTCCTTTATTTCCCTTATTCCATTACTCTTAAGATGTTCTATCAAGATTTCCTTATTCATTGAGGGATGTACTCTTCCTACATATATCCATCCGTATTTTTCCGCAGCCTTAAGGATGCACTTCTGGTCTTCCTTGGCTCCTCTAACCTCCGTCCTGCGTTTTCTTGTTGATCTCACTACTTCTGTCCATGGAATTTGACTGATTTCATCGTTTTGATCGATGTCTTGTGCTTTCCTATCATCGTCAGCAGCTACATCCCTAACCATGTCCTTGCAATTTCTTGCTTCTGTTCGTTCTTTTGCTATGATCTCACTTCCATTTCTTTCCTGATACACTACCTCCTCCTCTTGTATTTTCTGAACCACTGGTTGATTATCCATATTTTGTGTTGTTTTTTGGAGCCTAGCTGTCGGTGGTGTTGGGGCCTTAGGTTTGATTATGTTTGCGGGTTGGATGCGTGACTCTAGTACCTTTTGTAAATAGTCGATTTTAGAGAAGTAAAAGAGCATCGTATTCCGCCCTACGAATTTACAACCTTAATTGCGTCTTTGCGCATGCGCGAACCAAAATGTTAACGAAAACACGAAAAGTTAATGAAAAGTTTCATTCACAAAAGTTAAAGATATTTTGTTCATGAACATGCTCGAAAAGTTAACGAACACGCTATTTTGTTAATGAACAGTCAAAAATGTTCATGAACATTGTTCATGAACAGTGTTCATTAACAAAGTTAACGAAAACATCTTGGTGTGGACGTACCTTAAGTGTGAAGCGGCTTCGGTGACGTAACTGGTAGCATGCTGAACTACTATGCCCAAGGTCGCGGGTTCAAAGCCGGCCAAAGTCGTCGGATTTTCTAAGAGCGCTAAAAATCCCCCAGTATGCTTTCCTTTTGGAGGGGAAGTTCCAACGCTCGTTGCTGGTTGCGGTGGCATCTAGTAGCCATGTTCACAGCTAGGTGTCGTTGACGGTAGTATCTGGTGGCATCATTAGGAACTACTGCTTGAAATTGACCGTCTGCAGTCCTTACCTGAATTACAGACTAATACAGCCATCACAATTCACACCGTTTATCAGACAGATTCTACACTCACCCAAAGAACACGGGGTTACATGCGTTGTCGCAGCCACTAAACTGAGGAACCAACCAAAATCTCTGCGAGAGATATAATTTTGCGTGAAGAAGTAACAGACAGTTACATAGTTACACATCAGTGCATAAGGACAGTGTGACCACAAATATAAAAATGGACCCCAAATGACAAGAAGGTTACCGTTCCCGTAAGACAATAAAATGTTTAAAATATGCATAAAATGACGAAAAACAAAGTTAATTAATCTCCAATTATAAAATACCTTCTCGCAATAAATGAGGTCTGATCCTTCTACGAAAACCTGCATATTCTGCCTATTTTCGCCTATCCCCAAGTTTGTCCGGTGAAATCTACCTCCGCCTTCCGGCGTGCCGAGAGGACTTTTTTTTAAATTCAAGTAAAGACTGCAGACTTTGAATCTTTCAAATAGTTCCTACTTCTGCCGCCAAACGCCACCGTAAACGACTACTAGTTCAGAACTTAGCTACTAGCCACCGCAGTCGGTTCCTGGCAACGAATGTAGGAACCTAAGAGCGTTGTTAACATTCTTAATCTATATAATTTATCTTCACACAGGTGTAATTAGTGGATGGTTCTTTAACATGCCATAAATCCATGACACGGGACCGCCGGCTTTACTTCCCCTCCGAAGGAAGGCATACTGAGGGATTTTAACGCTCTTAAAAAATCCGACTACTTCGGCCGGGTTTGAACCCGCGATCTCGGGCATAGAAGCTCAGCATGCTACCAACTACGCCACCGAAGCCGCTAGGAAGAGGTTTGCAAAATGCTTTGTGTTGAGTGTGGTTCGGAAACATGGACAGTCAGACAGAGAGAACAAAAATATTTAGAAAGTATTGAAATATGGTTATGGAGAAGATTGGTGAAAGTGAAATGGATCGATAGATTGAGAAATGAGGAGGTGCTAAGAGGAGTAGGAGAGGAGAGGAGTCTCATGAGGATGATACAGAAGAGGGTGGGTCACTTACTACGTAGGAATTGTCTACTACAAAGAATCGTGGAAGGGAAAGTAGAAGGAAAACGAGGGAGAGGAAGAAGAAGGGGTGGAATGTTAACAGATGTGAAGAGAGGAAGAAGTTATAAGCAAGTGAAAGAAGAAGTTCAGAACAGAGAGAAATGGAGGACGTCCAGATAAAACCTGTCTGCGGACAGATCTACTGAAAGAAGATTAGACGGGGAGTACAAATATCGTAGGGAATAATACTGTGCATGACTTATTTATCAATTAAAAACAAAAAAAGGGGAGGGGGGTATTTAAATAGATAACATGTTTCAATCGTCATGCAATCAGGCTGTGTCCCAATAGTACAATTTCAGCCGTATTGAACTAGATATTCGACTACTTTACCGGATATGACGTCAGAAGTCGTGATCCGAAACTGCTTAGCACATAGCAATCAAGTCTGTAGTAGTTAGTGAACGAAAGTGCATGCTAGATTGTCGACTGCGTCAAGGAAGTTATAAAAAGTGTAGCTTATCGGAATTGTAGGTTATGTAAATTGTAGGTTGTCTTTGACTTTAATCCAGTCTATGCTTGGCCTATATTCTTTGCCAAAATTCAACGCTTCAACCCACAACCCACGAGGGTTCTGTTGTGATAATTATTTTCATGCGAATATGTCGTTTGGTTCTGTGGTAATCACGACTGATGATTGCAACAACTCGGTTCATGGTCTCCAGCGCACAATAAGGGCCTCGTCTCAAATTGTCAATTGCCGCTGCCTTATTATCATGATTACCCTTCTTCTCTTCTTCCTGAACTGTATTCTCTTAGTCAGCCAAACATTAACCATAATAATATAATAATATCGTATGGCCTCGGGTGCCTGGTGCAAGCTTTGTTAATTGACACCCAGAGGGTAGCTTGCATGTCGAATTTCGTCGTTCCTTTGCACGCTATGAAAGTTAAGGAGGTTAGATATCTAAACTCCTTGACACTACAGCGCTTTCAAGTAGAGAATAGAGGAACTTTGTGTTGGCGGAAAATCCCGAGATTAATTTTGCCATTGAACACGGCCTACTGAATTCAAATGGGTTCTTTAACATGCCAACAACGTATGACATGAGTATCGTGATTTTTGTCGCCTTCAAAAATCACTTACCATGGCCAGGGGCGAACCTGCAATCTTGGGGTTGGTAGTCCGACACTATAACCACTCACCCACCGTGGCAAGCTACATAAACCATAATGGCTCGGCTAAAAATGTGATAATCTTGGCGCATCCAGGATCGTGTCGTTCAGGTATTCTTTATTTAAAACAGATGATGAAAAAGCAAAGAGCTTACAAGGAGTAGCAGATCACCGCCATCTTGAGTGTTGGTTTGGCACCAGCACTGCCAGCAGGATCGCATCCCTCCTGGCTGCTTTAGACTGCCTGCCCATTCAACGATTGCAGCATTAGTTTATGCGTACAACCTCTTTTCCAAATATAAACGCTAAGAGCAGCACCGACCCGCTGTGATCGCCACTTTTTCAAGTCACTGTTGCAGACATTTGTTTTGTATTGATGTTAATGGCGTCAATAATAATAGCCTGTTCTTTATTTGGTGTTAACTGTATTGCAGAAGCATAACTCTTCTGGGACTTATTGGGCACATTGTGAGTAGAACTGTCGGTAAGGTTAGGTACGGTCTGACTTCCTTGGTAAGAAGCCATTGCTTTGAGTGTGAGAGGCTTTGGAGCCTCGCTGAATTACGATGTTCAACCGTTTGTTGTTTGTTTTCCGCGAAGTTGTGTTTTGGATTTTAGAATGCCGTACTGCTGCTTGCTCTTTTGTAAATCAGAAATGAAATCTGCAATTAATATATATCTTGTACGCCTCCAAGTGTTGAATGGGCAGGCAGTTTAAAGGAGCCAGGAGGGACGCGATGAAGCTGGCAGTGAAAAAGCCGTGGTGATCACAGTGAGTTGGTGCTGCAACCTTAGACAAGAATATTAATGATCTGGATATTTTTTGCTTAACAGAAATTAACATACTTGAATCTATTAATTACCTATTTACTTCGGATAATTTTAATGTTGTATTTTATAATAGAACAAATCGTAAAGGAGGAGGCATAGCCATATATATGTAAAGAACAACATGGCTATTAGAACACACAATTCATACATTTCCAATACTCATGAATCAATGGTAATAGAAATACTTCACTTGAACAAAAAGATTGGATTAACATGCATTTAGAGACCACCTAGCTCTAACATAAATAGCGGCTTCGGTGGCGTAGTCGGTAGCATGCTGAACTGCTGTGCCCAAGATAGCGGGTTCAAACCCGGCCGAAGTCGTCGGATTTATTAAGAGCGTTAAAATCCTTCAGTATGCCTTCCTTCGGAGGGGAAGTAAAGCCGGCGGTCCCATGTCATAGATTTATGGCATGTAAAAGATCCTTTCACAGACTAAACTTGAGTAAAGCAAAATTTGTTAGGTTAGATTTCGTCAGAACGCTCTATCAAAGTTCCAACGTTCACCACTAGGTATCAGTGATATCTGGTAGCGAAAGTTGGAACTACTTGAAATTGAACGGAACCTGTAGCTCACCCGTTAGGGTATCCGCTGGAAGTAGCTAGAGACTCAGGCGAGCCGAACATGTCCTCGGACACTCCCGGCACTAAAAGCCATACGATAAATAAATAAATAACATAAATTACTTTCATGATGAACTAGAAAAACAACACACCAGTAAGTACAGCGAATACGCCATTTTAGGAGATATCAACATTGATACTTTATCAAATGACATCAGTCTATCAGCTATCAAATAAACAAATATCATGGCAACTCATGGTTTCCTACCACTTATCACTCAATGTACTCGTTATGATCCAAATTTAGACTCGAGAACATGTATTGATCACATATACTATCGTAGCAGACTAGATCAATATACTTCTGCAGTCATACAATCAGACATCGCTGACCACTACATAACATATGCAGGTATTGGGCCAAAAAATGGTAAGACACAAATACAAGATAATGAATCGTTCAATACGCTAATGAACGTTACTATAATAAACACAAGCCTTAACAACACACACTGGACAGATTGCCTTGAATTAAAAAATCCTAATGACTTATATAACAATATAAAAAACAAATTTAAGGAAATCTACCAAAAGGCATCTTACATAACCACTCGTAAACACAGAAAAAGCAAACAATGGTTCACTTATGACCTAAAAATACAATGTAAGGAAAGAGACAGACTTTACGAAACAATGCTTAGAAACAAGGACAATATTACAATAAAAAATGAATACAAAGCTTTCAGAAACAAATTAAATAAGCTAATAAACAAAACAAAACATCAATATTATAAAAATAAGATAAATAATTCCAGAAACGATAATAAAGGAATGTGGAAAGTCATTAATGATATAACAGGTCGGAAAACACGAACTGTCAATGAAGTCATAAACAAACATTTAAGAATACATTATACTAACGAAGTGATAGTCAATAAATTCAACAGTGGCTTTAGTGAAAAAATAAACAGCCTAGCTCATAACTGTAATATCAACATATGGCAATCAAATAGAAACACATTAATGAATTCCTTTACATTACTTGAAACTGATGAATATGAAATAGAGAACATAATTAAGGAATTAAAAACAGACAAATTGCCTGGTGCAGACAATATATGCTTGAAAGATATAAAGGCAACATCCAAGAAAACTATACCGTACCAATCATATCACATCTCTTATACAAGATATTCGATTCAGGTATAATACCAAAATATCCGAAATACACAATTATTAAACCAATGTATAAGAATGGCGATCACTTAGATTTTGGCAACTACAGACCAATATGTATTTTATCAATCCTACACAAATAATGGAAAAATGCTTGGATAAGAGATTGAACAATTTCCTAAATATATATGATATTTTAAAGGGACACCTCTACGTTTTTAGGAAGGGAAAAAGTACTGAACTACTCGTGGCTGAATTTGCCAATGTAATAAATAATGCCTTAAATAAGAACAATCCATAATGGTACTTTTTCTTTACTTTTCTAAAGCATTTGACACAATAAAATGCCGGCCCCGTGGTGTTGGGGTAGCGTGCCTGCCTCTCGCGCGGAGGCCCCGGGTTCGATCCCCGGCTTCGTCAGGAATTTTAAAACTGACGTGAGGGTTGGAACGGGGTGCACTCAGCCTCGTGAGGACAATTGAGTAGCTGTCTGACAGTGAGACAGCGCCCCGATCACGAATACCAAGATTAACGGCCGAGGGGACCCGACGCGCTGATCACGCGTCACCCCAATATCTGCAGGCCAAATGGCTGGGCAGCGGTCGCTTGGTCGGCCTTAGCCCGTCATGGGCTGGATAGTGCCAGGGGTTGACTTTTTTATTTTTTTATTTGACACAATAAATCACAATAAATTACTTGCTAAATTACACGATATTGGAATAAGAGGCACGACTTACAAACTATTTGTAAGCTATCTGAAAAACAGGGAAATGTCAGTTATGATCAATAACACTATCAGTGACGCAGCAGAAGGAACACAGGGTATTCCTCAAGGCAGTATTATTTCACCTACACTATATAAACTGTTCGTAAACGACATGAATGAAACCATTAAACACAGTAAAATATTTATTTATGCTGGGTTTTTTTTTCGTGTGACCTCCTGAGAGGCCGAGTGCAGGTCTTTCTAGTCGACGCCCGTGGGCGACCTGCGTGTCGGGATGAGAGATGGAATGGATGAAGATGAATGAAACTGGGCAAGGATGTGGAAGGAATCGGCCGTGGCCTGTCAGAAGGTACCGTCCCAGCATTTGCCTGGAGTTGAAAATGGGAAACCATGGAAAACCATTTCAAGGACGGCCGACGGTGGGGCTCGAACCCACGCGTCTACCGAGTCTGCAGAGAGTTTGGCCCCATGACCTAACGCTGCGCTTTTAGCGAGCATAGCCACTGCTGTCGGTATTTATGCTGATGACACCACTATATATACCATACATAAAGACTCTAAAACAGCTTTTGATAGACTTCAAGAAGACTTCAATAACATCACAAGATGGTGTCATGACAATAATTTGTATATAAATACAACCAAATCTATAATAATGCACATCAGAGTTGATCACTTCACACAAGAAAAGTACAAACTAACGCACCACAGCATATCATGCATACACGAAAACATCTTGGCAGGTTTCAAATGTAATACCCTCATCAATAGTACTTCGACATAAAAATACTTAGGAATTACCCTTGATGAACACTTTAAAATGAACACACACAGAGTGAACATAATAAAAAAAAATCATCTCGGCACGCCGGAAGGCGGAGGTAGATTTCACCGGGCAAACTAGGGGATAGGCTATGTATGTATGTCTACCCCTTATTATTCCCGTGTTCCAACGGGGTCCGGGATGAGATGCGATGGAAGTCTTTGTGGCGATGGTTTTTACGGCCGGATGCCCTTCCTGACGCCAACCTCATGAGAGGAGTTAATGAGAGATGAAATGAATGATGGTGAATGAGACTGGGCAAGGATGTGGAAGGAAGCGGCCGTGGCCTGTCAGAAGGTACCGTCCCAGCATTTGCCTGGTGTTGAAAATGGGAAACCACGGAAAACCATTTCAAGGACGGCCGACGGTGGGGCTCGAACCCACGCGTCTACCGAGTCAGCAGAGAGCTTGGCCCCATGACCTAATGCTGCGCGTTAGCCAGCGTAGCCACTACTGTCGGTAAACTAGGGAATTGGCTATAATAGGCAAAATATGCAGGGTTTCGTAGAAGGATCAGTCCTCATTTATTGCCAGAAAGTATTTTACAATTGGAGCTTAATTAACGTTGTTTTCGTCTTTCTATGCATATTTTTTAACATTTTATTGTCTTATGGGGACGGTAGAAGCCTCCGTGGCTTAGGCGGCAGCACGCCGGCCTCTCACCGCTGGGTCCGTGGTTCAAATCCCGGTCACTCCATGTGAGATCTGTGCTGGACAGAACGGAGGCAGACAGGTTTTTCTCCGGGTACTCCGGTTTTCCCTGTCAACATTTCATTCCAGCAACACTCTCCACTATCATTTCATTTCATCTGTCATTCATTTAATCATTGCCCCAGAGGAGTGCGTCAGGCCTCGGCAGCCGGCACAGTTCATATCCTCGCCGCTAGCTGGGGGCTTCATTCATTCCATTCCTGACCCGGTCGGAGACTGGAAGCAGGCTGTGGATTTTCATTTTCATGGGGACGGTAACCTTCTTGTCCATTTTTATACTTGTGGTCACACTGTCCTTATGCAAGGTTACGTCATTGATGTGTAACGTTCTAACAGTCAACTTCTTCAAGCAAAATTTTATCTCCCGTAGAGATGTTGGTTGGTTCCTCAGTTTAGGGGCTGCGACAACGCGATCATGTAACCCCGTGTACTTTGGGTGTGTGTAGAATCTGTCTGATAAACGGTGTTTATTGTGATGGCTGTATTAGTCTGAAATTCAGGTAAGGATTGCAGACGGTCAATTTCAATTAGTAGTTCCCAATTTTGGTGCCAAATAGGCCTACTACCGTCAACGTCACCTAGCTGTGAACTGGGCAACTAGATGCCACCACAACCATCAACTCGCAACGATTGTTGGAACTTCCCCTCCTAAGGAAAGCATACTGAGGGATTCTTAGCGCTCTTAGAAAATCCAACGACTTCGGCTGGCTTTGAACCCGCGAACTTGGGCATAGAAGTTCAGTATGCTACCGGTTACGTCACCGACGCCGCTTCCCACAGAGTCAGATAGAAAACTGAATGTGATCTCGTGCAGTGGCGTTGTCATTCCAACCTCTGATAGCTCAGCCCTCAGCAATTTAGAAGCGTTGTCATGGTAACCTCCGATGGCTCTTCTAATTCCGAAATCATTTGTTCATCCTTTGGCGTAATGGTGGGTCATATAAAAAATTCTTTTAGACAAAAGTCCTAGGTAATTATCAAGGGAATATTGTCCATTTTGAACGGTTTTGATATTGTGCCTATTAAGAGAGATATGATAAATGTTTCCCGAAAAACACACTTTTTCCACCCCTTTGGGCAATGGTTGGTGCTATCAAAAAGCTTTTCAAACATAAATGTTTGGTCCTTAATCGACACATAGTATGAACTTTGAATGGAATCGATATTTCAAATATTAAGAGAGTTATAGCGATATTTCACTTTTTCGTAAAAAGCCCCCCATTTTCACCCCCTTCGACCGATTGTTCCCATTATCGAACTCGACCAAGATTTTATAGGGTACATATTATGTAAAAAATTCAAAGTGACTGGTGCAAAATTGAGGTAGTTGCGTGTCCACAAGAAAGTGATATATGTACTATACCCTTCCAAAGGCCTTCTAGGATGCTGAATCTTATCTCGGGCGCGGCTCGTTCGGTGGCTAATTAACTCTTTACATCCTAGGAATTTCGAAATTTGGATCATGGGAACTTAAAACTATAAATCATATGCCAGGGGAACAAGGAAACAAAATTTATTCTCAGAAGAACTACAAAACGAGAAAAAAAAACAATCCCTTAATAAACAACGTAGAACCACAACAAAATAAACTGCGTCATCACTATCCTTCTCTGCCATAAAGTCCACAGAGATGGTAGAACCAGTGTACCTTAATCTAATTAGTTCGGGCAAAGCCTCAGCTTCCCCTGATCAAACACTGCAGGATCATGGAACTCCAAATAAAACAAATCCAAATAAAATAAAATCGAAATCAAAGTGGCGCACTCTCACCCCAGGTGAGTTCAAAATGCAACATCAAAAGACTAAATTAATGCCACAAGAAAATGAATCATTACGTTAATCAGATCAGAACACTATGCACTCCAACGGAGCATCAAATCAACTTAATTTTACAAGCTGGAATCTCATCTTAACGCTCTCTATTTGGAAAAGTGAATCGTACAGACGAGATCGTTCCGTTTGGTAAACAGACTTCCCTTCACGACCTCCGTTAGAGTCGTGTACGGTCAGCATGCAGTGCGGCCACACAAACACTATAATAAGATACAACGTGCCTACCTCATTCACATACAACTGTTCCCGTGTGAAACATTTATTAAGACAACAATTATAACCGTCTAGCGGCCACCCAGAGGGTACAAAATCTGATACACTAGTAACGCGGGTCCTCAATAAAATCAAAACACAACAGACCGAAATCCCAGAATCAACAATAAAATATGTAAACAAACCAGCCATTAACTTTTACCAAATAACCTCGGACAGACTCAAGGCCAAACAAAGCACCCCGCGGCGAGGAGTGCCTACCTGCTTTCACTCCAACCACAGCTGACGTGTACTGACTGAAGCACGTGCTCAGTTCAACAAGCATCGCAGAATCATCACTTAGCACGCTGCCTACGGGCTCAGACCGACCCCAGCATCACGGCTGTGATTTTTACCTCGTGGGAATTACCTCGTCCATGGAATTACCAAAATACTTACGTGGTTCTGAACATCCACAACTTACCAATATGGGTGGGTACCAACCTCCACCAACTCAACCAAATACACGTGGGAACGACATCCACGACTTACCAATATGGGTGGGTACCAACCTCCACCAACTCAACCAAATACACGTGGTCACAACATCCACGACTTACCAATATGCATTAGTACATCCAGCCATACTCCAATTTAATACCTCAAATCGCCGGGTTTGCCTGCCTTGTCCGTCACCAATCGAAGATTGCCAAAAAACCATTACCCGGTAGAACTTACCACAGGCGATCCACGAACCTGATTTACCACAAAAACTATTCAATATGCTCTGGTTTGCTTACGACCACAGTACAAACTCTCCCCCACCTTCTCAACTGAAAATGTATCTACAGTGACAGTAGCTGATGGCCAGATTTTCCCTGAATGATAATCTCCCCAAACTACATTGAAACCCTTGACCACACGATACATATTTACACGCACGTTGTATCAACAAACACAACAACAAAAACACACCAACAAAAACACAACTAACATTAAGAAATGAATATGTACACAGCCATTGCACTCATATTGACCCGTACACCCCTAACTAAATTATGCAAGATAATTTGCTGTACTTATCACTATTCCTGGGTCCCAGATCCTCTCCATCATTGCAGCGTTCCCCACGGTTTTGGCTCACGCCATCATTCCACACATGACGAATTCCACGTTTGAAGATCCTCCCATTGTTCCAATTTCAGCATCAGATTCTTCTTGCTTCGGGTACCTCGTGGTAATGATGAACACAGAATACACAATTACTTAATGCGGCATACAAGAAAGTAACTCGCACTCACTGTTCCGAGCCGATAACCCTATCATTCTCCTAAATAGCTACCATCTGAACTACTCAATTCATCCAGATTGTCCGCCGTAGCTCCTATCGACACAACTTATATGTTTACCTAGCGCAAATGGCTAGCCTATTTCTCAGCCGAACTTGCACTCGCGAACTAGCACGCATATCAATGTCTTGTCTCGCCACTGACAAGAACTCGCACTCGTATGCTATAGTATCTAGACATGATCTCAAAAGCAGCGCCACACTGTCTCAATTTTTACCATTGGACATGTAAAATAACAGAGTCCAAATCACGAACTCGACTGTCGTGGAGCGTCCGTAACAGAACCACAAAATCGACTGACTTCACTCTCCCAGATGAAGCTATTTCAGTTTTTGAGGCATAACTGGTCGTAGGAGGGGGAAATAGGAGATTTATTTCCAAAATAATAGCTCTGACCCGAATTGGCTTATATCACTGAACTCGTCGTAATCTCAATGTCTCATTGGTGATGTCCTTTCCAAGAATCGATCGTGGGCTCCTTATCAAATGAACTCAGTAATCATCCCTCATTGTCTGCCAATTTACGCGCCAAACATGGCTTGGTGACGCTTATCCTCTCATTGGCTGACGCTGAAACGCCCCCACATCAGGCATTTTATACTGAATTAAATCAGCCTTACATCCAAATTGCACCAAATTACATTTCTGGGAGGTTGAGAGTCTCCCGCTTCCATATATACAACTTCATTGCTCTCCGGTCATTAATTCTCAAGTAGGTCACATTTGGGCGGTACCAACACTTGAAGCTGTGACCTTGTCAAAATGCAATTTTCCCACACAAATTCTTGCGTTCAACGACCTGCCTGTCCTACCCTCGCTCGTCTTCTCACGGTACACGTACACCCTCGGCACTCCCTGGAAACCTGCTAAGTGCATTTATGACCACTCATCCCTCCTGCTATTCTTCGTACACGTTTCTGCACATCTCCAATAAAAGTATTTGCCGCCTCTGTACTCTGCATCTGCTGTGCCGGTCTGCGTATAGAATTAATGTTGGAAACACAAACTTGAGACTAGATGGATATGCAATATGCCATAAGGTCTCAGTACATACTTATATATTGTACCCTTGGAAAATGAAGCAGTACACAAGACAGACGTTCGGGGTCGTGATCGCTCCATAAAAAGTAATATGAGGAGAAACGTACTTCTTATAATTTCCAGGATTCATAAAGGAACCTAAAGTTATAAATGAAATATATGACAGGTTAAAACAAAAACAATTTAATACGGACTAATAGAACATAACAATAAAATATCCACCCTTGTGTGGTGGCATGGGTCATTGGCCCGTCACACGTGACGTGCGAGTGACCGAGTAACCCACACTCGACAACAAAGCCAACAAACCAGGTGAGAACCCCGAAAGTCCCGCGTGCGTTTGCTCACCAAGCATCCCCAGCCCACGATAGCCGTCAAAATAAAAGAACTGGTTCAAACACCAGCCTAAGAAAGAGCTACCTCATAAACAACGACTTAGACAGTTGTAAAACGAAGCGTACTAAGATGTCACCTCAGAGAATATAAAAATTTACAAAATATCAAAAGGACAAAATTAGAAAAGAAAACATGTTTATTGTGTTAGTGCGCACGATCGGACAAAGAAAGATTTGAGTACTTGACGAGAATTCTCTTCCGATCGAACATACGATTAAGTCGTGAATCCCGTGCTGCGAGTTGGAATTCATGATAATTATGGGAATACACACTAAATGGCTAATATATAATATAAATGCACTGACATAGTCTACCCTTGCATAAAAAGTCAATCATACACGAATTGCATATTCACACTTATTGACCACCGATCAGTCGGACTTAAGTCACACAAAACAAAACAGAGCAACCACGTGACAACAAGGACATCGGTGCGTCATCAGCGACCTTTAAACTGACACTTTACAATGCTTGGCGGCAATACAAGCAACAGCAACAACAAAATTACATGCCCCAGCGGGCTGAATACAAAAATTACAAGTAACACTTCAATTAATACGGTCTGAAATATTTAGATGAGGGCATGGGCAGCTTTTCAATTAACTCAAAAATCAAGCTATAGTTTACCAGGCAAGGTATCTACTCATTAGTGAAAGGAATGCATAGCGCGCACGCTACCGCATATCAATATTCAAGGATCTGAGTACATAGGTCTATCAAGCTCCAACGTGCCATATTGTGTGTCACCAGAATCTCCAAGCCTCAGCCTGAATTCTGAACAGCCTCCTGGCTCTGAAATCGCGTAATAAAATACATCATAAACATCATATTCTTGACAAACCCCCTTGGGTATCAAAATTCACATATCAGCAATACGCCCCTCAGGTACGCATACTGAAGCATTAGTAGCAACGGAAACTGGATCACCATGTCCAAATCCTGCTCACTATTCGAAGAAATTATCACACATAGCATACACATCTCCATGCTTGACCAACTGACCTCCAATTGTACTCCAGATCCGGAATATAAAAATTAAAACAACAATATCTAAGATATGACTACAGAAAGGCGGACGGCCTTCTGTGACAACGAAAAGTTGCACAAAGCAAAACAATACTAGCATTTGCCTGGGCAATACTAAACCAAAAGACGGGAAATCCCCCCCCCCCATTGTCTAACATAAAATTTAAATTCAGTCCCATTTATCACCCTTATCTAAGGTTTCAGCCGTAAATAATCTCGATAGCGCCTCGCATTCATGTGCGCTAGCAACATGAAAGCAAGCATCCTATAAACAAAGCGACGGGTTATACACAAGAAAACCACACAAGAAAAATTATCTAATATTTACAACAAAGTCACGCGATGCTATTTAAATCATTATGTCAGCGAAATGAATTTACATTTACGCACAGCAAAGCAAAATTATTTACAATACACAATTTCCCAATTAATTATTCATGATTCCTCCCCGTCAAAATTAAATAAATTTAATTCGTACTCATCACTTTCTGGACTGCCCGGTGCTGCGATAGCACCCTGCTATCTTCCTTCTGCATTATCTAGCCCATAATGCTAGACATTATATCGTGGGACACAACACGGTCCATTTCTGTCTTCATGGCGACGATCAACTTGCTGTAGGAGTAAAGTTATTATTATTATTATGTTCAGTCTCCTAACTAGACTGCATAATTGACCTACTCGGTCCACCCAGAAGTTTAATTGCAGTGCCGTAGACTTTCCCTACAATATGTGGACAGTTTTCCACCTAAGACAAACATTTATACTATTAGTTGCCCGTCACGCAACACAATAAAATTTTCAGAGTCCTTCGTGCTGCCATTGCACCCGCAAAAATTAGTCTTTCAAAGTACCTCGTCCACAGACAGAGTGACACCATGTTCGCTCAAAAATATTTAAAATTGTGACCGCGTCTATTCACAGACCGCAATATTTATGTGTTTCATACAAATTTCACGTGGAAGGGGTAATTCGCTCCACAATAATAATAATAATAATCGCACAAACTTCAGACACATCTCAATCGAATTGTAAAAATCAGCACAAACAATTGACACTCGCGTGCAGAAAATTGTATCGTGGGAACACCTATTTATCAGAATTTGTGCGCAAACAATCAGCGTGGTCAAAGTTGGCGTCTTGCTCTCATTGGCTATATTTGAAATAATACGGTGACACTGGGGTGATGACCTTTCTCCCCCTCTCTTGTCTGGTCACAAACTCCTTCTTCAGTTGGCCTATGAGCTTCCTTCTCTCGTGTTTAAGACCAGGAAAAATTTACACTTCTCTTTTGAACAAGTCAACGGATATTTCGCCTGCACCTGCCTTTCTCTTATTCTAAGAATCGGCTAAAATTAACCTGGCGTTGCTTCATTGGCGACATCGACAGCATTACATTGTTCACCCAGACAGACTGATATTTCCAACATGACCAAACTTTTTCTCAACTGAGCTGTATTGTAGCTGAAGAAATAAAAATTATTTGAGGACTTAAATGCAGGCATACATTTAATGGCTCAATATATATATATACATAAATTATATATAAACTTTTGAACTGATGGTGGTTTTGGGGTCTAGGGGATGTGAAACGCGAAGATATGTCGAAATTATCCGGAAGTCGAAACATGGTACCCATTGCAATAGTTAACTTTCTAATGAAATCTACCTATAACCTAAGAGCAAACCTCTACTCCTTCTACAATATCCGATTTTATGTAGATAAAAAAAACTTACAAAACCATTTATAGTGCTCTGATTGAAAGCAAATTAAGATATGCTATAGCAGCTTGGAGAATTCAAAACACAACTATAATTAATAATCTTCAAGACAGGTTCTTTAAATATTTCACTGATATCCCTTATTTTAATATTAAAGAGTTGTTTCAAATTACTGTACTGAATCTCTACTACCATGAGCCAACATTCAGGCATTAGGTCTCTCACAACATACAAACAAGAGCCATAACAAGTACTAAATATGTAAAACATTTTTGTGTAAATAGCTATGATTTCAAGAGACTAAATTATATTTTACCTTCACTACTTAATGAACTACCACCTGGATTGACGAACATTAACAGCAAACAACTTTTTTTTAAGCGTATGGCTTTTAGTGCCGGGAGTGTCCGAGGACATGTTCGGCTCGCCAGTTTTGTAGCTGCTTCGAGACGGACACCCAATGGGTAAGCTACAAGTACCGTTGGGGAGGAAAGTTGGAAGGGAGGGTCGAGGAGTTGGAAGGTAGCGGCTGTGGCCTATAGTTAAGGACCAACCCCGGCATTTGCCTGGAAGGAAGATGGGAAACCACAGAAGACCATCTTCAAGGTTGCCGGCGGGGGGATTCGAACCTCCTCGCCTCCCGGATGTGAGCGACTGCCAACAGTCATGCCGCAACGACCTCGGCTAACTCACCCGGTAACAACTAGCTATAAGTCGCATTAAAAATAGTATTTAACTAAACATTAACTCATAACATAAATTTATTAATATAACTATTATAGTGTAACCTTTTGTGTCTTTAATTATTTACATTAATATTTTTATCATTATCACCATTATCACCATTATCATTTACATTACCAAAAAAAATTGCATGCACTCTTGTATTGAAATCTATATATATAAAAGAAAGTCGTGTTTGTTACACTATTTATAACTCAAGAACGGCTGAACCGATTTGACTGAAAATTGGTGTGGAGGTAGCTTAGAACCAGGAGACGGACATAGGATACTTTTTAACACGTGACATGACATAAAACGTCAAAGAGAATACAAGTCACTATAAAACGTAACGCAAATGACAGCTAAGGCAAGTCGTTTCCAGGCAACAGTAGCTCTTGACGAGACACGGCCGACTGGATGCGAATAGCACTCTCCACTACCGGTATAGAAAATGAGGCTCTTAACATGAAATCCCGTTAGTTACTCAACGTAATTATTTGTATAGGGGTAGTAAATCCAATTTACAATAGATGGCACGAGTAGCTTCAACAAAATGGCGTGGGCTTGTTTCAAGAAAGTCCCACATGCGTTCATATACCATTCATCCCATTGCGATGAAACTTGGGTGAGATGTTCTGTACACTTCAGGTAAGGTTTCTGGCTGAGTATATCCACTTAAACATTGGTAGCGCACGAGTAGATTCAACAAATGAGCGATGACGGGCGAAGCGATTCAACAAAGTCCTGTATGCGTTCACATACCATTCGTCCGATAGCGATGAAACTAGGGTGAGAGGTTGTGTATACTACAGGCAAGGTTTCTGGCTTAGTAAATCCATGTTATAATAGATAGCGCACGAGTAGATTCAAAAAATGAGCGACGACGCGCGAAGCGTTTCATCAAAGTCCCGTATGCGTTCATATACTATTCGTCCGATAGCGATGAAACTTGGGTGAGATATTGCGTACACTTCAGGGAATGTTTATGGATTAGTAAATCAACTTAACAATAGGTAGCGCACGAGTAGATTCAACAAAGGAGCGACGACGGGCGAAGCGTTTCAACAAAGTCCTGTATGCGTTCACATACCATTCGTCCGATAGCGATGAAACTTGGATGAGAGGTTGTGTACACTACAGGCAAGGTTTCTGGCCTAGTAAATCCATGTTATAATAGGTAGCGCAAGAGTAGATTCAAGAAATGAGCGACGACGCGCGAAGCATTTCAACAAAGTCCCGTATGCGTTCATATACTATTCGTCCGATAGCGACTAAATTTAGGTGAGTTGTTGTGTACACTTCAGGGAAGGTTTCTGGCTTAGTAAATCCACTTTACAATAGGTATCGCACAAGTAGATTGAACAAATGAGCGACGGCACGCGAATCGTTTCAACAAAGTCCCGTATGCGTTAATATAGGCTACCATTCATCCGATTGCTACGAAACTTTGGTGAATTGTTGGGCACCCTCCAGGAAAGGTTTCTGATATAGTAAATCCTTTTTACAATAGGTAGCGCACGAGTAGATTCAACAAATGAGTAACGGCGAGCGTATCGTTTAAAAAAAGTTCTGTATCCGTTCATGTACCATTCATGCATTTGCAATGAAATTTGGTGAAATGTTGTTTCCACTCCCGCCAAGATTTCTGATTTTGTAAATCTATTTTAGAATATGGTAGCGCGCGAGTAGATTCAACTAATGAGCGACAGCGCGTGAATCGTTTCAACCAAGTCCCGTATGCGTTCATATACCATTCATCCGATTGTGATAAAACTTTGGTGAGTTGAGTACAGTCCTGCGAAGGTGTATGAATTAGTAAATACGTTTTTCAATGGGTGGCGCACAAGTAGATTCAACAAATGAGTAACGGCGCGCGAATCGTTTATACAAAATCCTGTATGCCTTCATATGCCATTCATTCGATTGTGATGAAACTTTGGTGAGTTGTTGTGTACACGCCAGGGAAGGATTTCGAATTAGTAAATCCATTTTACAATAGGCAGCGTACGAGTATATTCAACAAAGGGGTGACGGCGCTCGAATCGTTTCAACAAAGTCCCGTATGCATTCATATGCCATTCATTCCATTGCGATGAAACTTTGATGAGTTGTTGAGCACGCTCCCAGGGTTTTTTTTGAGATAGTAAATCAATTTTGCAATAGTTTAGAGGTGGTTAACGGAAAAAGAAAAACAATATTGGGAATCCAAAAGCACTTCAACAAACAAAGTTACAACGCCAACACTTTCTTTGATTGGCATTGCAACGCATGCCGGGTACAGCTAGTATAATCTGTATATATGTTGTAAATAATAATTTATTATGTCTCACAGATAATCTGTACTGCCATCAGATTCGTGAGACATATCACAATAATGTAACATAAATAGTATTTAATAAATAAATTAAATTAAATTAAATTAAATAATCTTTAAATTATTATCGTACAACTCAGTCTACCAGATACGGATTATTATTATTATTATTATTATTATTATTATTATTAATAACATTAATTTCCTTGTCATTGTTACTGTTGCTAAAATATTTCACCTTGCCTTCAGGTTTCTACCGAGTCAACTATGACGATACCAACTGGGCGCTGATAACCAACTATCTGACGTCAACCCCCTCGGTGGAGAGCTTACTGACGGCGACGCGTGCTCAGCTGGTGGGTGACGTCTTCAACCTGGCCCGGGCAGGGCTGCTCAACTATGGCAAGGCGTTCAACTTGACTCTGTATCTGAGCAAGGAAAGGCACTATGTACCATGGCAAGCCTTCTTCAGGGGAATCGCCTACATCGACCTCATGCTGAGGGAGACCAGCGCCTACAGCAACCTACTGGTCAGTGCTCTTCTGCTAACAGTCTAGGTTTAGTCAGCCAGCATGCGCTCTTTTGGGTGCTGTGAAAGGTTCTACTCATAGGGTTAGTTCTGCTGTTCTGTCTCAGTGAGGAAACCAATGGCAAACTATCTCACTCCTCTTCTTGTCTAGTACACCTCAATATAGGTCTGCCTTGGGCTTTTGTGGGTATCTGCCCACATAACCTAACGGTGGTACAGCCCTTCAGCTTGACTACCTAACAGACAGACATGCGCTCTTACAACCATTCATTCCTCTTTCCAGTGAAGCCATCCTGGAAGTGGTTTTCCGTTGTTCCTAACATAAGTCCACGGCCGCTTTCTTCCCAATTCCATCCCCAATTTACAAATTCACACACTAGTACAGTCATCACAATAACACAGTTTATCACATAAATCCCACTACCGACAGTAGTGGCTACGCTGGCTAAAGCGCAGCATCAGGTCATGGGGACAAGCTCTCCGCTGACTCGGTAGACACGTGGGTTCGAGCCCCACCGTCGGCCGTCCTTGAAATGGTTTTCCGTGGTTTCCCATTTTCAACACCAGGCAAATGCTGGGACGGTACCTTCTGACAGGCCACGGCCGCTTCCTTCCACATCCTTGCCCAGTTTCATCCACCATCATTCATTTCATCTCTCATTAACTCGTCTCATGAGGTTGGCGTCAGGAAGGGCATCCGGCCGTAAAAGCCATCGCCACAAAGACTTCCATCGCATCTCATCCCCGACCCCGTTGGAAAACGGGAATAATGAGGGGTAGACATACAATACATCACATAAATCCCACTCCACATATACACACCCAAAATTACACTGAGTTATAAGACCGCGATGCCGCAGGCCCTAAATAAGCAAAAACAACAACCTTCCAGCCCCAGATGACCTCGTGGTGTACTAGTTGGTTGGTTGGTTCTTACGTTTAGGGGCTGCGACAACGCGGTCATGTAGCCCCGTGTACTTTGGGTGTGTGTAGAATCTGTCTGATAACCGGTGTTAATTGTGATGGCTGTATTAGTGTCTGTTATCTGTTTTTTTAAATTTAAATACAGACTGCAACTTAGAATTTTTCAAATAGTTCCTACTTTTGCCGCCAAACGCCACCGTCAACGACTACTAGATCAAGTTCAGAACTTAGCTACTAGACGCCATCGCAGTTGGCCCTTGGCAATGAACGTAGAAAGCTAAGAGCGTTGTTTACATTCTTAACCTATCCAATTTAGCTTCACACAGGTGTAATTAGTGGAAGGTTCTTTAACATGCCATAAATCTATGACATGGGAGCGTCGGCTTTACTTCCCCTCCGAAGGAAGGCATACTGAGGGATTTTTAACGCTCTTAAAATATCCGACGGCTTCGGCCGGGTTTGAACCCGCTATCTTGGGCATAGAAGCTCAGCTAGCACTCTGATGTCCAGGTCGATACCGACTCTGCCAAGAAACATAATTCAGCTCTGTGTGCTGGAGCGTGGTACATTTAGCCTCTTGATCGGGCTCGTATTTAGCGGCTTCGGTGGTGTAGTTGATAGCATGCTGAGCTTCTATGCCCTAGGTTGCGGGTTCAAACCCGGCCGAAGTCGTCGGATTTTTTAAGAGCGTTAAAAATTCCTCAGTATGCCTTCCTTCGGAGGGGTATTAAAGCCGGTGGTCCCATGTAATAGATTTATGGCATGTAAAAGAACCTTCCACTATTTACACGTGTGTGAAACTAAATTACAGGTTAGATTTGATCAACGCTCTTAGGCTCCAACGTTCGTCACCAGGAGCCGACTGTGGTGGCATCTAGTAACCAAGTTCATAACTAGTTGTCGTTGATGGAGGCGTTTGGTGGCCAAAGTAGGAACTACTTGAAAATTGAATATCTGCAGTCCTTACTTGAATTGAAAACAGATACACACCCTAATACAGCCATCACAATTAACACGGGTTATCGGACAGATTCTACTCACACCCAAAGTACACGGGGCTACATGATCACGTTGTCGCAGCCCCTAAACTGAGGAACCAACCAACCAGGGCCCTATTTGTGGGGGGACAAACTGCGCAGCTCCCAGGGTGACAGGATTTGGGGGCGGAAAATTTTCTGGAAAACTGTACAAACAGCCTGTGTACAGTTACGCCCTTCAAAGGGCGAGTCGTGCACCCTCGTAACAAGGAAACATGTTCCACACTAAATTTCCGCCTCCCTAGACATTGCGGAAATTGATTGTCACTAATTAGAATAACTTACCGTACCTAGTAACATTTTTTAATTTATATTTATTTATTTATTTATTTATTTATTTTATTTAGCATATGGCTTCTAGTGCCGAGAGTGTCCTTGGACATGTTCGTCTCGCCAGAGTCTGTAGCTGCTTCAATGCGGACACCCATGGGGTGAGCTACAAGTTCCATTCAATTTCAAGTAGTTCCAAATTTGGCTACCACATGTCACTGACACCTAGTGACGAACGTAGGAACTTGATAGAGCGTTTGAACGAAATCTAACCTACAAATTTGGCTTCATACTACCAATTGTAGCGGTTGGATCTTTTATATGCCATAAATCTATGACATGGGCTTTACTTCCGCTCTGAAGAAAGGCATACTGAAGGATTATAATCCTCTCTTAAAAAATCCGACGGCTTCAACCGGGTTTGAACCCGCGACTACGCCAACGAAGCCGCTACCTAGTAAAATATGACTATGGCATAGAAATTAAAGACCACCTCTCTCCGCAGTGGCTAGCATTGTTGGCTGTCACCCCCGAGGTACCGGGTTCGATCCCAGGCTCTGCCAAGAATTTAAAAGTCTTGGTATGGTCTGGTTCGGGGTCTCCCAGCCTCATGAAACAAAATGGTAACCTGCCGGTTTCTATGGCAGGCGGAGGAGTGGAAAGGAACTGCCCACCCTACCACATGCAAACTCCGGCTCGGGATGCCTGGTCCTTGACGAAGTAAAGGGCTCTAATTGAAGGTCGACTACGTCCCTGCATGGGATATGGCACTCTAGTTTTAAAAAATAGAAATGAAAGTTTCTATACAACATAACATATGTAGCCTTCGGATACACAAGCGCACTTAACTGCAGTTATTATCCAACGGCGGGAAATACAAAAAACACAAACAAAGTTTTCATACTTGAACAGTTGACTGCGTCTTTTATAAACAGGCAATGGACTGAAAACTTCCAAAACCAGCCACGTGCAGCGCTCAAAAGATTTCAGTGAAAAGTGTGTAAAGCCGCGTTCATACGGCCTGTGACTCGGCGAGCTTGGTCTGTAGTTTGCCAGAACGCAAAGACTCGTTGTTACTCGGGTTGGCGCGTGGTGGCTCGGTACCTCAAAGGCTCGTGGCTCGACGGATGACGGGCCGCAGTTCAGCTCGAGCACCCGTTCCCACGATCTGTTGTGGCGTGTTGCAGTTTATGCTGGCTTGTTCCTTGTTTTCAGTGCAAGATTATATTATATTACAGTTAATATTTACGTTTATTAAGTGTTCCCATCCACCAACGCCTTTTGCGAGCCGTTCTTTTTTTTTCTTCTTCAAACAATAATACATAAGCCGCTTAGGGCACACGCTACTTCCCCGTCATCACTGTGCAAATCCATTTTTCGGCATCTATAAACACACTGAGCACTGTACCAAACTAGCTGTGGTGACTCGTGTACTAACTTGTGGCCGCTCGAGATTCGCCAAACCACGAGCCTTTCCGCTCCATGGGAACGACTTGAGGTCGGGATACCACAGACCACGACAAGCCACAACAGACTACACGTCTGTGAGTAGGCTCGCCAAGTCACATGCCGTGGGAACAAGGCCTAAAGTTACCCTATCCGTATCAAGTACCCCAGCTGGCGGTTCCTCCCTTCAGTTTATTCAACAATCAGGGCCTAGAGGTGGGATTATTATTATTGATCCTATATTATTGTTGTTTTATTTAGACTGGCAATATTAAGTTCCAATGGATTTCTAACCAGTTACACATTTTACATTACAGAACCAAAACTAAGACTGCAGTATCACTTAATCACTAACAATGAATACAATATTGAGATTAGTCTAGTAATAAAATACCAAAATTTGAGTTATGCTAATCATGAAAACTCAAATAGTCGATAGTAATTAACTAACTGAAAATACCTAATCTATACTAATATAATAAAGCTGAAGAGTTTGCCTGTGTGTTAGTGTCTTTAAACGCGCTAATCTCTGGAACTACCAGTCGGATTCCAAAAATTCTTTTTGTATATGCTAGCTAGATTCAAGAGGAATTTTTTAGGATATGTAGCATTAGGCTACACCTCTCAGGTAACCTTAAAGATTGATTTTTGTTCAGTAAGTCGGAAGAACAAGCGCTCCTGAACAGTTTTAATAATATCTAAGTCTATTGTTGCCTGGTAATGCGTGCTGCATCACGTCTCCCCTACCAGTGTTCTGGTGCAGAATTCCGAGCTGCTTATAAATTGCAGTGACGGGGAGTAATTAGTGCAAAACGATTTCTTAGGCCCCTTAAAACAGTTATCATCATGACAATAGTATGCCTCCGTATAAGGGCGATGGTGTTGGTGCAGTATACTGAGGTTATCAGCTGCAATAAGCGTTGGTGCTTTCTGATCCTTATCCTTGTGTGCTCCAGTTCTGTGGTAGTATTCATTATCACCCATAAAACAAATAAATCCACCGGGCAAAGCCGGGCACTACTGCTAGTAACTGAATAATTTTCATTAACATAACCTAAGTAATGAAATGAAAAATGAACCGTGGCTTAGGCGGCAGCACGCCGGCCTCTCACCGCTGGGTCCGTGGTTCAAATCCCGGTCACTCCATGTGAGATCTGTGCTGGACCAAACGGAGGCAGACAGGATTTTCTCCGGGTACTCCGGTTTTCCCTGTCAAAATTTCATTCCAGCAACACTCTCCACTCTCATTTCATTTCATCTGTCATTCATTTACTCATTGCCCAGAGGAGTGCGTCAGGCCTCGGCAGCCGGCACAGTCCATATCCTCGCCGCCAGATGGGAGCTTCATTCATTCCATTCCTGACCCGGTCGGAGACTAGAAGCAGGCTGTGGAACCTAAGTAATAAAAACATCAAATTAACAAATTGGATTGGATAACTTGAATATAAACAAGTGTCAAAATATAAAATACTCTGACGGGAACCAGGGTTCGCTCACTAAATAAAAGAAAAACTGGTAGCGTGCATTCATAATCACTAAATTTGATTATGTCTACAGTACAATTATTTACACAATTCTCACGCAGCAGGCAGCCAAAACCTCAGTTCACGGTCTCTGCCTTGCACCTTCCACTGAGTCCCGCTTGCCGTCTCCATATTTCAGGGCCTTCAGTATAGTCCGCTCGCACCCACCATACAACGCTCCGTGGCACAACACTCACGTACACATACGTACTGACTTTCCTTCTCGCTGCATACACTGCCACCGCTGCTCCCTCGCGGACCTAATTATATCTGCTAACGGGACTTTCATAGTGTGGCTCATCCCAGAGCCTCTGGATTATGACACTGTCTGAAATTTGTCTCACTGGTGCTCGCACCAACCTTTTCTAGTAGCCGAACAAACTCGGCGCTGACCTCGCGTGATTCACCGGGGTTTTTGATTGCGAGGCCAGCCCTGCGGCGGGCCTGGTTACTGTCTCGCCAGCTGGTAGATCTGCTACACTGCCCTTCCTCAAAGCTGCTCGTCCGGCGTGCGACGATACGCTACGGTATCATTTTTGTTACAAAACAAATAAAATCTTAAGTGAATTCAGCAGCTTTCGGTAAGTTTGGAAAGGATCGAACAGCTTAATATACTGAACCCTTATTGATTTGCCGATCAATAAGTCTTCATGATTTGTATTATTATTATTACTGATGCCCAGGCAGAACATGTTGGAAGTTGACAAAGGGGAGTCAGGTAGTGTGTCGCAACGATTACAACAGAAGCAGCTTGGAAGTTATTCCTGAAGATGACCGGTTAAGCTGAGTTCAAGGACAAATTCTGGACGAACGCGCACCTCAATCGGCGTCATTATGGGAGTGTCAGAAGTGAAGTTCTAACCGATCCACGATTGAATCAGCCAATCAGGAGAGAGGAAGCCAAAGCCACGCGGTGGATTGCGTACCCTAGAAAAAGGCGCTAAAACGCGTATCTAAAGAACCGCCGATACGATATAATTCCGCATAAGCCCATTGAGACGTTTGGATGAAAAGAAGAAGATTGATACTAGTCCCAAGTTTGTGAGGTGAAAACTACAGATTATTTTCACAAATTTCCCCCACCCTACCCCATTCTGTCAGTTTCTAATAAATTGATCGGTGATGAGCTGTTTGAGACACAACTTTATTGAGCTCTGGTGAGCAACATTCACGCTAGTTTGCGTCACGATTTATCAAGCTCTAGTGAGCATACTTCACGTCTGTTTGACAAACATTTCATTTTGTGCTCAAGGGAGCAGAGTTCACGCTTAGCCTTGTGGAGATCTCTAGCCGAGATAAGCGCTGCGTGATAGACATATTTGAGACTTGTTTGAAGCCAGTTGCGTTGAGATTGAAGAGTGTAATTTATGTAAATTTTTGGTGTTATATTTTTGAGAGATGTATATGTGCGTGTGATAAGCAAATGCTGAGATAGGGCCAGTTCTACGTTAAGTAATCGCCTAGGACATTTATTGTGAGTGAAAGTCAGTAGCTCATAGCGATTCTAGCTAGGAAAACTAATAACTTTGAACATTTCTTTCCAAGAAGCTACGCCAAGATGTCTGCTGAAAGGTCGTGTGATGGAATGAAGTGCATCGCCTCTACCAATACGTCGACTATGGACGAGTAGATTTCCCGTAGGGAAATATTCTGGGATGGAGGTTAAGTTCTACAAGCTGAAACGGTGATGAACAAACCATTGATTTACTCAATATGTAGTTAGATTAGACGCGGGAACGTTGTAAATATTTTATTCATTGTTTTTCTAGTATTTAGATTTTTTGTGTGTGCCGATACTATTATCTTTAAATGTACGTTGGCACGTGGCCAAAGTTGTTTGATTGTATATTTTTCTTATTAGTCATATTTAGTGTACACGGCGTGTGTATTTGATTTTATCCATGCGAATGCGAAACTCGTCACGGTCGACAAGTGGTGCTTTATTCAAGTTCATTTTTATTGTAGAAAAAGGGGGTAATTATTGTAAGGTGTTTTACGAACAGGTTTTTATTCATACTAGGGTTGCCGAGCGCAACAAATTAAGATGTCACTGTAGAACACCTTAGTTATATATATTTTTTTTTAGTCCTTTTCAGGTTCTTTAGTCACGGACTAGATTGGGAGCGCAAGTCGGTGGAAGATATTTTATGTCATTTATTTCAGGTTTCTGTCGAACCCATACGTGTGATTCTGTGTGTGTTCTTGTGTCAGGTGTGTGTATTGATTCTTCGTGATGAGGGGTAGGATGTGCTACCGCCCTCAAATTTTGTGGTTGTATTTTATGGAAAGGCAGAGCACTCTCAGAGACTACTGTACCTTGTCTAGTGCTGATTCTTGGATTTCCTTGGGAAATGCTGAGATATTTTATTCTGACACACACACGTATATTATGTGCTTTTGGGAGCACGCTTCTTCGAGACTCGAACCAGTGCCACGGCAGGTCGAGGTTATTGACACGTGGGTTGACAGATGTGCAGATTCCACTTAGCGCCCGTCTATGTCTGGTGATTCATCGTTTCAGGCAGTCCAGCTGACCGACTGACCCCTGTAAGCTATCAGTAGCAAACCTGTTCTTTTGTGATGGTCATTGGACCATAATTAATTGGGAGTTCGCCATGTCCGTTACGGATTACCGCATATCGTATGAATGGAATATTGTTTTATGATGTAAATGTTGGCTTTGAGCCTAGTGATTTCTGTGACTCATTTCATGTTAGTTTGTCTGTTGTGACACCATTGGGTGTACGTTTGTTTATTTTCTTGTAAAAATGGCAAGCGGCCATATGTGTATTTTTCTTGTTTGGTCACGTGCTAACTTACTTGTGTTGATTTGAAAAGTCCTAATTTTAGGCGTTAATGTTGTTTGCTACGGCAGTTCCTTGATTCCAATTTCATGCGGAAATTATTTGTTGTTTTATTTAGTGTAGGAAGTGTCGGATTAATTTAATTTGTGTTTAGTTGGTTCCCCGTGTCTGTCTAGCTCTAGACAATGCAGATTCGTCCTCTGAAGGTTTACTGGATGGTAACGAATCTCGCATTAATTTGTACACATCGTAACGCGTGTAGAACAGCCGCACACGCACATGGTCATTGTAGTAATTTGGTACATTTGGTCCAGCTGTTTACAATCTCTCCTGAGATTAGGTCTAAATTTGGCAGTTTATTAATTCAAGTGGGAGTCATTTGGGAGACCTTGTTTGTGTTGTTTTATTGTAAATAGTTGATCTGTTATTAAATTCATATGTTTTAACCCTGGTATTCACTTTTTCCTGCATGTTATTTTGTTATATGTTACCCTGCATCTTATAAGAAGCGCTTAACAACAACTTATCGAAATGGACTGTTACACCCCCCAAAACTGAGTCTCATATGCTTCTTTGCAAGGGTTCAATACAGATCGCGTCTTGTTTTGGATTGCTGTTGTAGGAAAAAGCATTCAGGTTTTTGCATAGGAACTCACAGCTGAATGAAGGTCCTTTATAGCTCTGTTGTTCTTGTGGATGTGAGTCTACTCTCGACAAGCAGATCCAGTAAAAGAGTTACTGAACACCACTGGATAGGTAGGTTTGTAGAAATATATTTGAAGTGAGAATTAATTACAGAAATACACGGAGCATTTGCTGACGCCCGTGGAGACGCAGTTGGGGATGGAAGTGCAGCCCACTGACACTCACACACAGCGGCTGCTGAGGAAGGCCATCATGGAGCGCATGCTGGAAGGAGAATCCCCACGTCACGTGGACCACGCTCTGAGCCTGTACCGCAACTGGTTCAACAGTACCAAGGGGGCCAGCAACCCGTGAGTACACTTAATGGTTCATTGACAATGTGGTCGAAAAGTCATATCCAACTCAAACATTCCATGATGAAAGGGAAGGACATATTTATACAGGACTGTTACAGGTCAGGGAAGTCAGGGAAAAGTCAGGGGGAAAATCCGGTCAGGGAAGTCAGGGAAATGTCAGGGAAATTTTCTGCAAGGTCAGGGAACTTTTAAAATTTTAATTTCTTTCTTACCTTAGCAATTATTTTGAAAGAATCCGTGAATCGTATTATTTGACTATTTTGTCATAGTTTTTATGTCATTAGTTATAACAATTGCAATAACTTTTTGAATGTAAGAAGTTTCACTGTGAACAGAGTGTACTGACAAAGAAATAAGTTAAAAATAATGTTCCTTGAATCCATTTTTTTATTTATTTCTTTTTTGTTATTTATCCAGTTTTTTAGCATAACCGATTAATTTATTTTTAAAGTCAGATGAAGCCAGTTTTTTTTCATGCCTTCTGAAGTGCTCACAGCATCTGAAACTGGGCTAATTCCTAAAATTAGCTTTTTGTTAAAATTCTTTCTTTTAGCCTTTTCTTTACAATCTCTGAAAAGAAACTCTTTTTTGTATGAAATAACTTACAAATCTCGTGTAATACAGTAGCTGAAAAAAAAACTAAGAAAGATTAGCATGGAAGTGTATTAAAATGGAATTTAAAAAATAATCAGCGTATGTCGTGGGATTCGGAAGATGTAAATCAGTAACAATTGTTTGGTCAATTCGACGGCTTTTATTTTTAAAATATGTTATTACGGTGATCAGAAAAAAGTATTGGTGGTCAGGGAAAATGGGATCTTAAGTCAGGGAAAAGTCAGGGAAAATGAAAATCTTGGTCTTGCAACAACCCTGTTATACGGAGGCTAAGAAAGACAAGTTAGATTTCTTTAACTTTCTTTGTCTTAATATACGAGTGCTATTTTTTCTTCAACTTCCGATGGACTGTATAAAAATAACAGATTGACATACGAATCTGATTTTACTACTAAATGTTTGCTTGTTTTATTCGTATGTCTCAACAAAATCGCCAAAACGATTGAAACATCTGTCGTATCGTTACACCAGCTTGCCAATGCACTCGGCAAAAAAATCTGCCGCCACTGAGGTGGGTACGTCTGGAGAGTCTCCTGAGGTTTTTTCTTTTTGGCGAGGCGTTGCCGCTCAACCATACCTTCAATTCTCGAAAAAGGTGAAAATCATTCACGACCGCACTGTGCCAACGTTACGATATAGACTTTTTTAAAGAATTCAAGTGCGAAGTTTTGGACCATCTGCCGTTTAGTCCAAACCAGCACTGAATGATTTTCACCTTTTTCGATAATTGAAGGTGTGGTTGGTCGGCAACGCCTCGGCAAAAAGGTAACACTTTAGGAGACTGTCCAGACGTACACACCTCAGTGGCGGCAGGCATTTTTACCGACGGCATTGGAAAGCTGTTCTGCGTCTATGCGGACACCCATGATGTGAGCTACAAGTACCGTCGCGTGTGGAGTGTTGTCTGGGGAGGAAAGTTTGAATGTAAGGACGAGGAGTTGGAAGGTAGCGGCTGTGTCCTATAGTTAGGGACCAACACTGGCATTTGCCTGGAAGGAAGATGGGAAACCACAGAAGACCATCTTCTAGGTTGTCGGCGGGGGGGATTCGAACCTCCTCGCCTCCCGGATGTGAGCGACTGCCTGCAGCCACGCCGTAACGACCACGGCTAACTCACCCGGTGGAAAGCTGGTGTAACGATACGACAAATGTTTCAGTCATTTTGGCAATTATGTTGAGACACAAGAATAAAACAAGCAAACATTTAGTAGTAGAATAAGTTTGCTATGTCAATCTGTTATTTTATACAGTCCATCGGAACTTAAAAAAAAAAAAAAAAAAAAAAACAGCCCTCGTAGGTACTTCATCCGAAAATTGGGTACGGTATTTAATATGTTTCAAGGATATAAAAAAGGCAAAATGGGTGAGTAGCGCAGTATATTATAATCATATGTTGAGTGGATATTATCAAAACGTGAAATAATCAACAAGACCTTAAAATATGGTTTACTAAAATACCGTAGTTGAACAGTTCGACAATACGTTTCGCATTCTAAACGATGGATCCTCTCTCCATGAATTTTTACAGAATATTGAAATTGTGATTATTGGGAAAGACCTACACAAGGCATTGATCAGCATGAACACTGATTGGATCCATCAAGATGAATGTTCACGTTCTAAGATATCTTTTCATACTAACGTTATACACCTAGTGAGCACATGTCACGGGAAGGATAGACCCATGAGAACATTGTGCCGTGTATGACTCCTGAGCTTTGCGACGGAGCAGAGGAGTCACTGTGATGCTTGTGATGATGTTGTCTTCCCACTTATTGTGCATTAAAGATGGAAGGTTTTGTTAATAGAAACGCTCAAGTTTGTTAAAATCATGGGGATAGAGAGTTCAAGTTTCACAAGCATAAGGTAGTGTTGAGATTGATATTCCATTTGTTTGGAATATAATGTAAAGTCCGCAATCTGTTGGACGTCTAAACGCTGTCTGGGCAGTGCCAATTCCCTTCTCCACATCTTGTATACAGGTACAATGGCTAGGCTAGATGCTTCCAACGTTTGTAGGGAATTCCACGTGTTCTAGTGTTGAATCCAATATGGAGTTAATGAACTCTGGAAAAGATGATCCTACATTGATGGTGAGTCTTAAAACTCTGAGCAAATGCGGAGTCACTTCAATTCTTATGACGAGGGAACTTATTATGTTAAGTATTTGTTGATCCTGTTAGATTAGTTGTAATTAGATAAAGGTTCTTATTCTCATCGTGATCTGCATTGTTTAAAGGTACGATCATTTAGAATAAACATTTCTCCCTTTCACATTGCATTAGTTTTAAGAGTTGGATGTTCTTTTCATGATGGATATAATTTATTTTATTTTGTGTCCAGGATCCCTTCCGATTTCCGTTTCAATGTCTACTGTGCCGGGATCCGTTCAGGAACCGTCCGTGACTGGAATGAGATGTGGTCGCGCTTTACAGAGGAGGATGACCCAGTGGAACGACAGTACCTGCTTAATAGTCTCTCGTGCACTCGCAATGGCTACCTCATCACCACGTAAGTAACACCTCTTGTTGATCTGTAACATGTTTCCACTCGTTTTCTGTATATTCTTGTGGGGGATTTTGGAAAAGGGACGGAAATGGGACAGAAACAATGAGCGCGCGTGGTGGCGGATATTGGTACAACGACGTACTGTCGGCCATGTGGCTATGTGGAATATATATCGCATACGGTTTACTTCAAGGTTTGGAAGCCCCATTAAAGATATTCCTACAATAAATTATCTTCAAATTGACGTTCTTTGGTGTGAAAATATGCATTATATCATATTAGCTGAAAACAATTATGATATATGAAATCTTCATACCTTTGCTGTATTCTTATTTAATGTAAGCATTCCAGGTACTGTCGGTCATGTGGCTATGTGGAATGTGTATCACATATGGTTTACTTCAAGGTTTGGAGGTCCCATTAAAGATATTCCTACAATAAATAATCTTTTAATTTGTCGTTGTTTGGTGTGAAAATATTCATTATATGATATTTGCTGGAAGGATTTGGCACAGGAGTTTTACAAGTAGTTATTTCAATGACCAACAGAGTTCACTGTTAACAAGGGATTTGCGCTCCCGGGACACACATAGTAGGATTACATGTCACATGTTACACATCATATGCGATTACTGTAAGGCTCGTAATTTTTTATTTTTGACTGCAGCCAGATTCTACCGAGCACTCAATGGATTTAATGTAGAGGTTGGAACACTTTAGGAACACTTAACACTCAACGCTAGTTTCACTTACAGAACTGAAGGTCGTACTTATGGGGTAAGCTGCATGAATATCATGGCAACCAGAGGCGAAGCTACATTCACACAACGGGGTATTCTAAAGTTCATACCGGTACTTTATAGTTTTTTTTGATGTGTGACATCTTTCCACTCGGTTGCTGGATATTTTTGTGGGGGTGATTTTGAAAAATGGGACGGAAGTGGATCGGACTGTGGTAACGATCCAGCTGCCAGTGGTGGATCGGACGGAAGTGTGTAAGACGCACTGCCAGCTGACAGTGGTAAGAGGAAACAATGAGCACGTGGTGTCGGAAATTGATACCATGACGTACTCTCGGCCATGTGGAATGTATATGACATGCGGATTACTTCAAGGTTTGGAGGAACAATTACAAATCTTCATACAATAAATCATCTTCAAGTTGTCGTTCCTTGGTGTAAAAATATTCATTATATCATATTTGCTGAAAACAATTATGATTTATTAAGAGTCCGTTTTTCAATCTCTGGATAAAAGTGATGGGCATCCACTCCCTGAGTAACTTTGCTCATACCGAACGGTAAACGCTCATGCGAACTCTGGTGTCAACTGATTGACACACATAGAGACCTGTTTATTTTGTTTGTCTAGCTAGGAAAGGATTCCCGAGAGCAGAGCTCTCTTGCGGAGAACAGTACATTACCGGTACACAGATGACGGACTAGCTCCACAAAGGCTAATTTATAATACATTTAGAAGAGGCTATACAAATATGCAATTGAAGCGATGCTTTTGGCACACTATACTTTCACTTATAAAGCAATACGGAGCGTAAATTAGCATTTTAAGAATGTCCAAGCTGTGTAGTATACGATTAGGATAACATGTCAGAAGACTTCACATGCATTACATCTCAATTTCATAGTAGGATAACTTGTCAGATGTTGCACATCATACGCGACTACTTTAAGGCTCGTATCTATTATTTGTAGATAAACTCCAGTCGTGTTTTTTGCTCAGCAAAGATATCAATGATGCGTTCTTTGAAGTTATCGTACCTGGAAAGATACAGGGTCTTTTTTTTTTAGGTCGCTCCGAGTATCACGGAAGGCGATAGCCCGGCCGGGTGACTCAATTGCCGACAGACATATCCCGTCATGACACTAGCGCTTAGAGACAGCCCAGCAGGGCTAACGAAGTGACCCGAATGCTCACGAATATAACCGATCAGCCAACCTCTTCCACGTGCCGCACGTACTATATAAGACAGACCAAGCGGGGCAGGATCCTTGAGCAGCCATTTTTCTTTCGTTCATCGACGGGCTATTTGTTGTATGAATAATCGCTTGATATGTTGTTCTGTACGTTAATTCTTCGAGTCTCAGGCACTCGCTGGACAGCCGCTGAGCCTCCTGCAGGGTGTTCATCCCCTTATGCCCACTAATATTTTCCCTGGCCCTTTCTCAACAGCTTATGAATTGCTTGGAAAATCCGTTTCATGTACCTGAGTTTCTAGTGAACAAATATGTTTCACTAGCGAAAAATATTTCTTCTTTTACAGTAAGAGACAGAACATGTAATTTTAAATAAATCAAGTAAAGTTATAAAGCCTCCTTGGCTTAGGCGTCAGCACGCCGGCCTCTCACCGCTGGGTCCGTGGTTCAAATCCCGGTCACTCCATGTGAGATTTGTGCTGGACAAAAACGGAGGCAGACAGTTTTTTCTCCGGGTACTTCGGTTTTCCCTGTCAAAATTTCATTCCAGCAACACTCTCCACTATCATTTCATTTCATCTGTCATTCATTAATCATTGCCCCAGAGGAGTGCGTCAGGCCTCGGCAGCCGGCACAGTTCATATCCTCGCCGCTAGATGGGGGCTTCATTCATTCCATTCCTGACCTGGTCGGAGACTGAAAGCAGGCTGTGGATTTTCATTTTCAAGTAAAGTTATGTTAAAAAAGTCATTTTTATCAAATATGTAAAATAAAAACACAGAATATTGATTTTAAAGTTAAAATATCTAAAACAAATGTCATTATGATCAAATATGTAAAATATGTAACAATAAAATGTAATTAGATGATAGCTAAGGTTCTAATTCATGGAAATTTATCACTTTTAGTTAGGTATAAGCAAAGGGAAGGAATAATATGTATTTACATAAAAATCCTAGCCCTAATGATCGGTCTAGGTTGTGAAGTTGGGTTTGCCCCGCTGCGCTGGTCTGTCTCGGTGCGTATCAAAAGATCGTGAAGAGGGATGGATGATCGGTTGCGGTCGTGAGTATTCGGGTCGCTTCGTTAGCCCCGCTGGGCTGTCTCTAAGCGCTAGTGTCATGACGGCTAAGATGACCTAATGCAGTACGGTAACGGTAAGCAAACGCGCATTATACGGCTAGACCAACACCCTCTGAAGGAAGGCCAGAGTGCTCTGACGTCACCAGACCTCACGGCTGAGAGTGTGGTCCGATGATTCGAGGCAAGGCAGACATGTTGGATGTTTGTTTTGAGGTTTTGAGTTGTTAAGTGCTGTGAATTTGTGTTTAAAAATCGAAAAATGTATCTGCGCTGCTGTGTGACTGGTTGCAGTGGAAACTATGTTATTGGATCTAAGGTCCACGTGTTTAAATTGTTATGTGAAAGAAGATTTTAAAGTAAAATTGACTTCACATCATTCCAAGAAGATTTTATGCCAGCTCAGAACACTAGGCTATTGGTAAGTAAATATATTTTATGTTATCAGTGGTCTTATGTTTCGGTATAAATATCTGTTTCTTTTTTTAAAATTGAATTTAATTTCCAACTGCATCATTGGGTTTTATTTCCGAATTATAGATGTCAATATCAGTAGACCTAACCTATATTTCTAAAACTGTACTATATACTTCCCTACTTAGGATGGTTCAGGACTCATTAAGGCCTAGGTTAGGCTTTTTATCTCATTAATTGTGTAGGTTAGAAATAAATAAGAAAATTAGTGCCTCTAATATTAGGCCTATGCTGAAATATCTTGAAAATAGGCTACATTGGAAGAAGCCAACTTAAGTGCAGAAGTACCGTACATGTACAGGTTATAATATACTTGCTTTTCTTTTCAAGTGTGCCCTGGACATGTGCTCTTGGAAACAAGTTCATTCAATGAAAATGGTGAAAAGTTCACTGTTTCCCCTTAAAATACCTCAACCTGCTAAGGAACCTTTCCTAGATGCCCATCATATTTTACTAGGGTTCCATATGCCCAAAGAACGTGCCATTGCAGCAAGCGGGGATTCATACTGTATATTGAATATGAATCCTCGTGTAAGTTTATACTACTTTACAGTAGTTCATAGGCTAGTTAGTATAAGTTAATAAAACATATAAGCCTTCACCTTTTAGCATGGACATGATTTAGGGTGGGGTTATCTGTGATCAGCGTGGATAAATTTCATACTGTTAGTTAAGTCACCATGCCAATAAGAGTTTGTTATCTAGACCTCCTATACGGTTACCTAGACAGCAAATATTCATCATCTAGGCCTAACAACATATGTTTCTCAGTGAACAGGTGGAACTTCATCTGTATTAGGCCTATTATTTGGAATGTTATTGCAAGAGAAAATTCTGTTCATTAAAACTGCTTGAGAAGAGAACCTTTCTTTAAACCTCACAACTTGTTTAATACGGATGCGGAACTTTTCCCTCTCTGCGTGACAAAATCCAGGGGAGCATATAGGCCTATGGCTAAAGCGCTACCTATTAAATAATGGTTTGGCAATGGCAGATATCGAACGTAGAAATCTCAATCCCTCTATCGATGTTAACAATTTCACTACAGTTCATCGCAACTCGAATGACACAGTCTAAATGCAACAACTTCTAAGTATTTTACACTCAAATACTATGGTACCGGTATATTGCTGATCCGGTCTTGAAGAATTTGCTAATATCCAAAATAGTAACCAATAAGGAACTTTTAATTAAATTATAAGGATATCCATTTCTCTTAACACTTGGTAACCTAGTTCATAATCCATTTTTGCTGATGCTGAAGAAGGTACAGTAACTTACCGGTATCAATTAAATGCGAAAACATGTAGCCTACATCGTTCAATAAATATTAGATGTTAGTATTGACAACGCTGAGGTTCATTAAATAAATAAATAAATATACCACTAGCCAATATGGTTAACCATTATTACAATAAAATGGTCAATATATACGCATTCTAATACTGTATTTGTCCATAATTCACGCGTAGGCTATAATGGCCGACACAGCTGGAATTTTAGTATATAAGTCGTGATCTAAAAAGAGGTGCGGTGGGTGGGTTATAGATAGCGAAGGAGTAAACTACCATACAACATTTCCAGATTCAATTTGTATCATTACAGAAGGTAGGTATTTTGGCTATTATCCTCCGCAGTCTATAACACACACACCTTTCTCTTTTTAGATCACAACTTATAGGCCTATAGTAAAATTACAGCTGTGTCGGCCATTATCCACGTGAATTGTGCACAAGTACAGTATTGCTAACCCGATGCATATGGTACCAATAATTACTAGGTAGTGCGGGTCACGTTCGCCATATGTGCACCCCTGGTTTTTGTCACTCACAGTGGAATTAGTCACACATATGACCGACCTCATGACAGGTGTATTTTGTTGGCTTATTTTACATGTTGGCAACACGAACGTGACATCAATGTATGTACCTAGGTACGGTAACAGTTGAAGAGACTTGATGCACTTGAGGAACATGGCTGCCATCGTTCAATGGGCAAGGAAAAAAAAGCACATATTTTCAGTGCACTAGAGCTCGAGTCAGCCCGGAAGGCGGTGCGCAGAACACAACACTACCATTACGTCATGCCTCACTCCCATCCCACCAACCACAGTCAGTCTGTCTTGAGAATCTGAGCTAATGTGTAGTGAGAAAAGCGAAGTGATTATATCGTAATATTTAAAGATCCAGTGCGAGTGATTGTGTACATTTCGAGTGCTATGGAAGCAGAGGCAAGTAAACGACAGATTTTGCATAGGCAAGGCCGAGAAATAGTTTATAAAGTGGTTTTTGTCACACACAGTGGGAATAGTCACAGGCAAAGAAAATTTGCAAATTTATGGCCGAGTGCACCAACCTCGGTATTCATCAGACTTTACGAAACCGTGGTAAAACTTTTACCGTGGTATTGTCGTAAAGGCAGTGCACCATTACTATCGCTCGGTTTCGTTACCGCGGTTTCTTGACGCTTGCTTTTCTCGCGATTATTCCCCTCGGAAGAAATTCGTTAATTTCGATAGTCACTTGTCTTCAGTTTATCCAGACGGCCAGCAGATGGCAGTGATCGTTTCGACAGTCACTTGTCTGCCATACTGTTTACATTTTGTCTCAATGCGAGTAATCAGCTGTGCAAAACAATGGAAAATAAAATGATGAAACGTACTAGAGCTCCCAATTTCAGCCCTCATGAAAATTTCGTGTTGCTGGATTTGGCTGAAAAATATAAACCGATAATAGAAAATAAAAAGACGGATGGCGTGACAATAATTATCTTAAGTAAAATGTTAATTACAGTACGTCTGGTAACTTGTCCTGGATTATCATCATTCCTGAGATCCAGATGCACAGCAGGAATTTGTAAATTGCCTTCTTCTTCCTCTTCTTGGAGTAATTCATGATTAATTTCAGGGCCATCAGGAGGCTTTATTTCTTGAGCTGCAATGGCAATGTTGTGAAGCACAGCTGTGGCAACAATAATGTTTGACATGTTTTGTATGTTGCATCGAAATCCTAAAGACATGGAAGGGAACCTTCTTTTCCATACACCATATTGCCTCTCGACAACATTTCTTGTGGCAATATGAGCGCTGTTATGCCGTCGTTTTGCTGCGGAGGTGGGATTTTGAATAGGTGTAAGGATAGGGTGACCAGATCCAGTACTGTGAAATAGAGGACAACAAAGGAAAAATTTGAGGACATTAAGGGAAAAAAGAGGACAAATCTAAAAGTAATGAAACCATATAAGATACAATAAAAATTGTTATGAACTTCAAAATGTATTAATTACATTAATAAACTTAGAACATTGCCACTGAAAATTTATATGATTCTGAAATTAAAAACATGAAATTACACTTTATTTGCATTTGTATTAATCTGAGGATGATATTCCTGCCAACAGTTTAGGTCTGTCCAAATTCTTTTGGCCACTTCATAATAAATTGGTTCAATTTGGGTGTGCAGTCCATTGATCTGTAGGAGGAAAAAAAAGGAAGGAAGCTTGGAGTTTAACGTGACCGTTAATCTCGCGATCATAAGCCACGGGACCTCCTTTTTACGTGGAATCCGAACCACAGGACATGGCATTTCACTTCGAAAATCTCACATGCAGTGACCGGGAATCGAACCCGGTCCGCCTTGGTGAGAGGCATACAGCATGACCGCTGCGCCACCACGCCCCACCCATCTGTAGGAGGACTGATGACGAATGGTATGGAATGCTAATGTTCCTTCCACAGCTAAAACGCGATTCGTTAATGATGTAGTTGATGTGGAAAAATGCTTCTCTATAGTTTGCGAACTGCCGCAGCCTTGTACACTTTTTTGTGTGTTTATTTGAAGAAATGTGGCTATCCAAATTTTGAGAACGTACGAAATTAAAGGAAAATTTTATACAAATAACGCTGTTTTAATATTTATAATTTATTAACTAAAACAATAAATTATAGAACTTACCATGATTTGCTACCGAAACGAAAGTTGCAGTAGGGCAAAATCATTACGTCCAAGCTTGAAGGCAGGATATTTGGTTTTCAAAGCATCTGTAAACTTGCACTGTCTTTTAGGCATCTTGAATGCGATCAAATTTTAAACTGGCAAACACACAACCACGCCACAAGACTGCCATTCAACGGAGCACAAACACAGAAACACATTCCCAAACCCAGCGTAGACCGGAAACAAAGATAGTAGCGCTGCACATCGGTCAAAAAGTAAACTATTGCCATGGTGCCAATATAAACTGCGAAAAACTAAAACATACATACATTCATACCTTAGAGCATAAATACAATAGAGGGCGCATTGCCACACTGCGCCTGTACTGTGACGTAAAACCAACATCTCGATCAGCTGACTGAAGGGTAATGGCTCAAGACCGACTACAATAGGGATGTATAGAACTAGCACCGATAGAGCGCACTGCAGTTGTACTGGGTAAGCGCAAGGCGCTCTTCATTTGTCTCCTGTGTTCTCATGCCGCTAATATCCACGAATTTAAGGTGTTTAAATTGCTATTTTCGTGACTATGCCGAGCTATTGCTGTGTTCCTCTTTGCAAAAATCAGGGAAATCCGATTTCGTGTCACCAATTTTCACAAAATAAAGAAATGAGGAAGAAATGGTTACATGCTATTAGAAGGAAACATTTCGGTGAAGAAAATCTGACCGAAAATATTAAAGTGTGTTCCCATCGTTTTCAACTCGATGACTTCACGAAAACTGTGTTGGGCAAGTGTGATTCACAAAGGCAAATAATTCCTACCTATAAACTGAATAGACATATCGATAACAACCACTGAATGTATGCGTTTGTATTTGAAGGTGAGAGAGCAAGATTAAAACCGGGCACTGTTCCATCGCTTTTTCCGTGGACCACGAACACAACAAAAATAAGGAAGAGGCCATACACAAGAAAATTGCCAGTTTACCACGATAAGCCTACAATATCGGAATCTGCATAAATTATCTCCATTGAAGTACGGTACGGGAAGAAATCGTCAATATACAGGAAGAAGTGAATGTAACATTTGTGACTCCCATTTTCAAAGGCATCAATACTCGGACAAATACTTCAAGAATAAATGTCACAACATTAACAGTCAAAAACGTATTAAGGTTGGTTTCTTGAAATCAGAATTAATCGTCAACTTAACATCTGCCCGACGGAGAATGTGGTACCGGTAGTGACTGACTTCTACATTCTTGAGTCTTAGGCCTAAGTTAGCCAGATGAATGGAAACAGTTCATGGCCTTAAAACAGCGATTCTCAAACTTGTCAAATACTGTACCCCTAAGTCGTTTGCAAGGGGTACGGAAACGATTTGTATTAAGAAATTGACAAATTACAAAAGAACCAAACGTTGCGATGCATTTTGAGGTAAACAATACCGGTATCAACTTTCTTTGATTATGTTTACCGTACCTTAAAACAAGACCGTTTCATGTACGCTATCAACCAAAAAAAAAAAAAAAAACACGAATCGAAGTCTATAAGCAAGGGGAGACAGTGAATATTTAAATCTCTATTTATAAAAGGAAGATTATAGTTTTACGTGACCGTTAATCTAGAGATCATAAGGCACAGAGGACTTCCTCTTTACGTGGAATCCGAACAAGACAAGACATTTCACTTTGAAAATCTCACATGCATTGACCGGGAAATCTCTATTTATGATTTAAGTCTTATGGAGATATAGGCTATTTATCAATATAGGCCTACAATACTCAAGCATGCTGACTCCTATTCATAATTTGAATAATAAAGCGTGTTAGAATTTTGTTATTACTGCTGTAGCCTACTAATTCTTCCCTCCTCCCACTAGTTTTAGCGCCTCTAGTCCGTGGCTCATTTTACAGCTGTTTAACGCTTAAACGCTGAAAATCGTTCATAATATATTAGAGGATATATCTATAGAATTAATTAATATAGTCTTGGAGTAAAATTAGAGAAGATATAATTTACTTTAGCTTAGAAAACTTGGTCACAATCTATACATTCCTCGTAGCTGACTGGGGGAAACATAGGACGATCGCCTTGCGCTTACCCAGTACTACACGAGCGCTATCTGGCGCGAACTTTCTCAGGCTACGTCCCTATTGGCTAATGGCGAATGCTAAGCAACGTCAAGGAATACAAAAGGAGCTCCATATTGGATAATTCTATTATCACTATCCGCAGTTCCCTTCAGTCAGCTGATCGAGATGTTGGTTTCAACAATGTGACGTCATCAGCCATCTATTGAATTTATGGTCTAAGATTCATACGATAATATAGTAAATTAATAAAAAGGAGGACATTTAGACAATTTTAAAAATTGTTCGCGGACTGAGGACAGAGACGTAAATTGGAGGACATGTCCGCGAAAAGGAGGACGTCTGGTCACCCTAAGGAGGAAGGATTTACATGTGTAACCTCCATCACCCAAAATAAAACCATTAGCTATTTCTCTCGTTTCGAGACGCGCTATCAGCCGAGATTCGTGAAATATGGTGCTATCGTGAGCTGAACCTGGCCATCTGGCTACTATATCTCTTATCATGAGGTTCGAATCGCTCACAGTTAGCACGTTTAGAGAGAAATAGTCTTTCCTGTTTCTAAATACTTCCCCATTTTCACCTCCGGGAGACTGTATTCTCACATGAGTGCAGTCCAGCGCACCCAATACACCAGGGAACCCAGCTATTCTGTGGAAACCTTCCATAACCTTTCTTTGTTCCCATTGGGAAGTGGTAGTTTAATAAACTGTGGCGATAACGAGGCAACTACATTAGAAACCTTGTGTATTATGCGGCATGCTTTTGTTCTGTCAACATCACACACGTCACCGATCACTCCCTGAAATGTCCCAGTTGCATAGAACCGCAGTGCTATAAGAAGACGATTTCTAGGCAATATCGGATAGTTTCTCCCAGTAGGGAATTCCAATTGTTCACCAATTATGTCCAAAATATAACTTATACTGTCTCTTTCCACAATCAAAATCTTCTCTGGAATGAAGCATCGCTTAGTTCTTCGAATAAATCTCGCCTCTCTTCTATAACCCTCCCTTCATTCCTTTCAAATCGAGTAAGATACTCGAGATATAACCTGTAGTTGCTCAGCTCCATTTTGGAATCTTTACCACAGAATACAAATAAATAAAACTTTACCACGGTTTTCTTAGATAACCGCTCCCTCACGGGCGGTAAACATTTTACCGCGGTAAAACTCGAAACCGAGCTTGGTGCAACAGAAATACGACTTTACCCCGGTAAACTAGGAAGTTTACCGCGGTATTCTCTTTACCGAGGTTGGTGCTCTCGGGCATAAGAGTTCTAAAAATATTGTTAGTGTTATATATTTCCACACGATACAGCAATTTTTGTAGCAAGAGTATAACGACTTCACTTATAATGTTGCCTGCAGGACGACCTGTGTTATCGGTAGGGTTTACATTTCTGGATGGGTGTGTCAGTGTCCAGTGGCTTTAACAGTAGGCCTATTTGGGTGGTGGATTCATCTTTTGACACGAACTGTAGAATTTGTCACAATTTGAAAAGCCACACTGAAGGTTGCATGCAGATGACACACAGTGAAAATATCAACCACGTAAACATAAAATGCTTGTCGATAATATTCATTGGTACACTGGCATTCATAGGTCCTTGGTGTTTTGGCGAACTTGTGCTAAATGTCAGAATTCCACAGAGCATACGTGGAATCACCAGTTAGTCATGTTTCTCCACTTTGTTATAAATCCAATTATAAACAGGCAATTTTTTAAAATATTATATGTATAGGCCTACTGTACGGTATATATTTTGCGCACTCCTTGTTTAACTGTTTTGCCTGGAAAATAAATGCAAGCAGTTTACTTTGTTTCATGTCACTGTGTTTAAAAGACGAGGGCATTAGGTGTTGAAATCAATAACATCAAGAGAGGCAAGGCATGCAACACTGTTTAAACGTAAGTTATTGGGTAAAATGGTACAAGCTAGCTCAAATTATCTTGTGTTGCCATTTTTCTGACCATACTAAACAGCAGTGAGTTCCTGAGTTCTTAGCATCATGTAAAATCTACATTATGTTGCAGATTGCCATCTGCCGTAGGAGTTATTGCACTTGAATTGGATGTAATGGTCAGGGTCTGCATCCAGGAGAGACCAGCATCCTCCCCCATATGATTGGAGAAAGAAATCAGTGATAGAAATAAAAGAATAAAGAAGGTTGACTATTGACATTTATCACAGATAGAACTGTCCTCCTGCTGCCTGAGGACTTACAAAATGTGACTTTCATAGGGTGAAGAGAACATTAACTGTTATGTAGTCGTAAATTTCAGTGGCATTCATTTGATTTATTTGTGGACAGTGCAATGACTATACTTCATGTAACTTATAGGTGTATAGCAAGTGTCTTTCTCATCTTTTGGTAAGCGCATAAAACATTTTTTATGTGACATCTTATGCAAAGAGAACTGGAACGTTGTATGTCATCTCATAGAATGAGATCTTACCTCATAAATTTTATTGCAAATACCGATATTCATTTTTTTTCTTTATCTAATTCAGGCATTGTAACATTGCTAGCCTGTTGTGGTGGACATATTTCATATTATGATCATATTTTCATTCTCTTCAGGAAATGTAGGCAGTTCTCAAATCATGTATTACTAATGATTAATGTTATCCATTTTTCTTGTTCATCTTTCACTTGATGTAAATAACTTAGTTTCTAAAATATGATTCTGTAATGAATGTAGCCTTCTGTTTATTGCTTAACTGTAACAACAGAAATTGAGGTTATAATGGAAACATCATAGCCTAGATCTAAAGTTGAATAAAATTTTGTAAATTTAAATTACCCATTATGTCTTCCCAAACTTTACAAATATCTACTGATACCTGTCAAATTGTGAAATAATGAACTGCCTTAGTTACAGTATCAGTAATTTTTGAAGTGATATTTTAGCCATGTTCTCATAAATTTCAATCAAAGAGTGCCATATCCACGAGTTATGTAGGCAACCCAATTAGAGTCCCTGACTGTGTCAAGAGATCAGTAACCAGCCATCCTGAGTCGCTGTTTACGTTTGGTAGGGTGGCTAGGTCCTTTCCACTCCTCCTCCTGCCACAGCATCCGGTATGTCCGATTTACCATCACTGCGCTGGGACACCAGACCAAGACTTCAAAATTCTTGACAGCCAGGAATCGTACACGACCTCCGGGGTGACAGCCAACAATGCTAGTCACTGTGCCATGAGGTGGTCCATAACATTTTATACACTTTCTTTAATATAATTCCCTCCTTGTTTCCTTTCCTCGGTGTAGGCTACTGTATATTTACCAGAACACAATCATCGTAAAGAGTAGGCTACCTGTATTAATCATACATGCTACTCATGCTATTAATGATCATGGTGATGATAATATTATTACAGAAATCAAATACCGTACAATAAAAAACATGTAAATTGCAATTAAAACAAGAAGTTCCGTGAAGAACTATACAGCCTACTTTTCATGCCAATGATTATTCTACAGAATATGAACCTATCTAGAATAATGACGAAATTAATTTGCTGATATCGAAATTTCCAATTAGTTCGAAATACTGTATACCTGGCATAATGTATCCTAATAGAGCACTACAGTTGGCAGCCCTGATGACTGAATATATTCTTAGTTCCATCTCTTACGGTACTAAATACAAAATTTGGTTGAAGTCCACTGGATAGCATGGACGTTACATGCAGTCAAACATTGGATCTAACAGCGCGCGTAAAATCATGTTGGCAACAATGTCATGCATGTATTGGTCAGAAATAATCTGAAATAATATGATCTATTGTTGTGCCAATTTTGAATGAAATCCATTAGTTAGTATAGAAGTTACATGCATTTTAAAATTGGACCTATCAGCAGGCTTAGAATCATGTTGGCAGCACTGACGTATATTAGTTACTCCAAATTCGTCTAGAATGCCAGGTACTATACGTGTGCAAAGTTTAGAGCTATTGGCTTGCATACTTTCTGATATATTGATATTAGGGTAACAAAAATAGGGACAGCACATATTAACAGTTGGCAGCCCTGGTTGCTCCTTAGAATACGCATAGTCATATCTGTTATGGCACACATAGCACATACGAAATTTGGTTGAAATCCAAATGATAGTATGGAAGTTACATGTATTTAAAGTTGGACCTGTCAGCAGGCTTAGAATCATGTTGGTAGCACTGACGTATATAAGTTTCTCCAAATTAATATAGAATGTCAGGTACTATACGTGTGCATAGTTTAAAGCTGTCTGCTTGCATACTTTCTGATATATTGGTATTTGGATAAAATAAATTAGGAGCATTTATTAACAGTTGGCAGCCCTGGTAGGTCTTAAGAATACGCTCAGTCATATCTGGTTATGTACACATACAACATACGAAATTTTGTTGAATTCCACTTGATAGTGTAGAAGTTATATGCATTTAAAAATTGGACCTATCAGGAGGCTTATAATCATTTTGGCAACACTGCCATGTTTGGCCTCCTGGAAATTAAACTGAAATATTTTGATCTGTACGTGTGCCAATTTTGAAATAGCTCCCATTCATACTTTCCAAGATATCCAACATGGAGGTCAAATTTCAATTGCGTTTTTTTTAGCAGTTGGTAGCACTGACATAATTTTCAAATATGGCCGTGAGATATTCTGGTATAGATCTTTACTCCTACCAAATTTTGTTTCGATTGCTGCAGCCGTTTAGGAGTTGATAGGGGGGGGGACACACACACAGCCAGCCAGACAGACAGAAGGACAGACAGACAGACAGACAGACAGACAGACACACATTTGCCCGATCTCATAAGTCTACTTTTTCCTCATTTTTGCAAAATGTGAAAAGTAGGCTAAAAATAACCTTAAATATTGTTCGGTAAAAGTGGCTAAAACTATGCAGAGTAGATTTAGTCGCTATCTGCTCGTGCGCAAGTTGCAAGTGTATTTGTTGGTAGTAGTGCTAAAATGTGTTGTTGATTAATTGAGGGGCTTTGCGACATATAGCCCCATATACTTGGGTGTGTGTGGAATTTGTCTGATAACCTGTGCCACTGTGATGTCTGTATTAGTGTGTGAATTTGTAATTCAGATGAGGTTTGGGAAGGTGGCGGCCGTGGCCTTCAGTTAAGAACTGTCCCGGCACTTGCCTGGAGTAGTAGTGGGAAACACGGAAAACCACTTCTAGCATGACCTCGGTGTAGATTGAATCCACCTCTTCTCAGTTTGGGGCAGATGACCTCGTAGTTCCGCCCCTTAAAACGAGGCTGCGTGTACACCGTTCCAGACCTCAGTCCAGATATAATTTTCTTGGCAGAGCCTGTAATCGAACCCGGGACTCGGCGGTGATAGCCTAGAGTGCTAGCCACTACGCAACGAGGCGGACACTTCTAAAATAGGATCCGATCATGATTCCTAGTTAAATCAACAGTACCATATTTTCTGTAGTGACTTTCTCTTTACGAATGTATGTCGTCTCTGTCCTGCCATTTTCTGTCAAAACATAACACTCCACACACACCATGAAGTATCGTTTCGTATGCTTCTTGGCCAAGTGGAAGAATATAATTTAGCATTGGTATGCTGAGTCCAGCAGTGGAATATAAAATTTATCGCACTGAGAACAGCGCATAATACGATGCATTTCGTCTGCTCAAACCTACCAGACCACACTGTGTGACGTCACCCACGGAGCGCGCAGGCTTGTAGTATAGAAGGTGTTGGTTAGGCACGGAGTGTCATTGCGCCAGCCGTGCCGTGCTCATGGTGCTCCGGAGCTACCTAAAAAAAAGATCCTTAATTCACCAAACAAATTTTTATTGGCCGGAGTACTCAAATCGCTCAGTCTAGAATCTGACATGAAGTTCCCTAAAAATGTCTTAACTCTCTTCAACGCACTCATACTTCGTTTACTCGAAGCAGTAGAAACAGGAAAGGGAAGAACCAGTCTTATGAGGCGCACTGCTTCTTGATATATTTTTTTCTAGGCCGTTGACCAAAATTATTCTCTTCATAGGACAACGAAGAAAATGGTCTTGATTTTAAATACACTAGGGTAAGGTCGGGGGAATCGGGTCAAAAATCGGAAAACAATGATTTGCAGTCAACTCGTCACCATAAACTCTGATTATTGCATATATCTTTAAAGAGCCACCTTTCAGCTACACACATCAATACATAACAGTTTATAAATATTGTTCACTGTTTATAAAAATAAGTTTTAAAAAAGTCCTGCATGACCCTATTCGCCTTCCTCAGGTGAGGTGAATCGGGTCACAGTGTCTGGCGAATAGGGTCAATCCAAAATTTGAAATATCACTCAAGAGCAACAAATTTTCCTCAAATAAAACGTTTCTCCCTTCAGCACCAACACAGTTCTCATGGTGCCATATCCTCCCCTTGCTTTGACACTGAATCCAGTCCCTAAGTTTAACTGACATTGAATACGTGTATTTGATGCTGCAGAGTTCACATGAGGTATCATTTTCCTCGCTATCCGCTTCTTCCTTGCATTCGGATGACTCTGAAGATGATGATGATCAGGTATTACCCTTACGCAATTTTATGGTAAATTGCAGTCTCATTTCCAGTTTCCAGTTCCTTACATCCGTTGAATATAACGGGAACCCACAACCAGACAGTTTCAGGATTTGAGAAACAAACTCATTTTCTTGGCCTTTATAAAATATATATTGCCCACCCGTTGCCTTTGCAGGAGTATCCATACCACTTTGTAGTCGCTTTTGAAGGCATCAATGCGGAACTCCAAAGAACTCAGCTGCATGGCACTGGCTTCTACCCTCACGGAAATCTTTAATTGCTCTTTGCATATCATCCTCGGTGCACTGAGAGCTGGTTTTCCTTTCATATTTTCCCATCTGTAATTTGAAGCGAAATAGAATACATTATTGAAAGGAAAATACGTGGGAAACATTGACCCTATTCACCTGCATTTCAGTGACCCTATTCGCCCTAAATGCAGCATTTAATTTTCTACGTTGGCAAACCTGCACGAGTGAGTAAAAGCGCGGAACGACATAACCTCTTTCATAATAATATATCAGTTTCTTTTATGGCAAATATTCAATCTATTAATAATACAATTATCGCAGCCAGTTCAATATAAAGTTAATACTATTTTGAAAACAAAACTAAAAATCGAAACTTACCTGAAACAACACGAACTTGCTCAATAATAACCCACAAACTAATACGACTCACAGTAGCTACTTGTCACCAGCTTACAGACGAAGTTAAGATGCGTGACGCAAGATGGGAGCACTTTCTTGAGTGTGTTTCATTTGGTGGCTAGGAGATTTTTTTTTAAATTGACCCGATTCATCTGTTGACCCGATTCGTCCGTCCATACCCTACTCATATTAAATCTCTACACTGATCCATGTTTTAAAACTCACAAACGAACATGCAGGCGCTGAGATACCGCCCGCCTCACGAATGCACTGGCTGGAGCCTACGCTCTCTGCTGACGCATTCAGCTATCGACCTTCCGCTTGGCGCATGCGCAATTGCCTTCTCTATCCACAGAGACTTGAGCCTGTTTCAAAGGAGACTCACTGGCTGCTCAGACCCGCTCTGAGAAGCTGGCGTCAATCCCACCGTCGCTACAGAGAATAATACTGAAAACTAGAGATTAATTTGCCTTTAAAACAAAACAAAAAGGAAATTTTAAATGTGCATATTGTTTGCGAATGAAATGAGTATTCTAAGGGTCACAGATTCCCCTCCCGCTTCGCCACTGATGGCAACTAAAGGAACAAGGATAGTAGGTAGTGACGTCACGGGAAGAACACCTCCTGTAGCAAGCCAATGGAATGCTTTATTGGCGCCATGCTGTTGTTTTCTTACTAGTGCTGAAACCTCTGTGTTGAGGTGCCGAATCATCCTCCATTGATCTCATGGACGATGGAAGTGAGCACTGCCTTGTTATTAGACCAGTGGTTCTTAACTGGTGGTCCGTGGACCACAGGTGGTCCACGAGTGCCTCGGGAGTGGTCCGCGGAGAAAAGGGTCCACCAGCACGTATAAAGAAGTGGCCAATAAATGGGGATGTCGAAGACGATGTGCGTTGAATTAGAATCGTCTGAATGTATTCGCGGCGATGACTATCAGGTTTTGAATTGAAAATAAGATATTTAAAATAAGTGTTATTGAGGAAAGGTTACAACTGATAAGGTATATTGGGGATGGGAAGAGGGGGGGGGGGGGGGGGAGGAAAGGGGGAGGGAGGAGGGGTGGTGGTCCGTACATGATTCAATTTCAGGCTGAGTGGTCCGCAGACTTCTACGGGTTCAGAACCACTGTATTAGATAGTAGTTACCTTGCTGATTGACTTCAGGATTCAAAGGCAAAGCTGTTGGTTTAGTAAATACCACCATGTTAGTGTTAAACGTTTGACGTATTGACGGCCTTCCCTTTAAGTGTGTGTACACCGAGCCGGATTTAGATGTTATGCGCTCCTGGGCTCGTTGGTTTTTGCCGCCCCCTCTTCATACCATCGTGGAGGGAGAATTTAGACCTCTTTGTGAAGGAAATTTTCATTTTAATGTATCGTTAAGTAAAATCAATTAAATTAACATAATGAGAGAATCAACAGTTTCTAAATTTGTATATATAAACTATAAATAAATGGGCCAACGAGATATTAAAATAAGTATAAACCATTTATGACTCATTATACACTGTACATATACACTACATCATATAACCTACAACTATCCATAATGAATTATTGAAATTAAACTGATATTAATATCCAAGACTTAAATGTTCTCCTCTCCGTGGCTTAGGCGGCAGCACGCCGGCCACTCACCGCTGAGTCCGTGGTTCAAATCCGGGTCACTCCATGTGAGATCTGTGCTGGACAGAACGGAGGCAGACAGGTTTTTCTCCGGGTACTCCGGTTTACTTTGTCAAAATTTCATTCCAGCAACACTCTCCACTATCATTTCATTTCATCTGTCATTCATTTAATCATTGCCCCAGAGGAGTGCGTCAGGCCTCGGCAGCCGGCACAGTCCATATCCTCGCCGCTAGATGGGGGCTTCATTCATTCCATTCCTGACCCGGTCGGAGACTGGAAGCAGGCTGTGGATTTTCATATCAAATGTTCTCCTAAGGAATCATGAAACATTCCTGTTCTGAAGCTGGTCGAAAAATCTGCTGTTGCAAAACATTTGTTGGAAAATGGTGGCCTCAGTGTAAATGGGAAAAGTGTCAACATTTAGAAAGTTTAATTTAAATCATAAAATTATTCGAAATACGTGTATTGTAGTCTATAGCATTTTATGGAAATTTTCTGACAAAAAAATTGCGGATTAATTTTGCGCCCCTAGGCCGTGTCCTATGGGGCCTATTGGTAAATCCTGCCCGGTATGTACCGGTACCTATTCCAACCTTTGCATAGTCGCTTGGGGATAGTTGACTTAAATAATAACGTGTGAAGTATAACCTATATAACCGATGCCATCAGAAGGAGACTCTGGCTTTCTACGGCCACCTTCACAGAATGGACCACAACAGACTGTCTTGTAAGATCTTCAAGGTAGCCAAGAAGCCACTGGGTCCTTGTGGATCGAACAAACTGAGAAGGATCTTGCTTAAATTAATATTCACCAAGATGACAGGAGACGCTACCGTCTGACAGTTGAAACCAGGCCTTTCCTCACGTCCATTACAGAAGTTCACCACAACACGTCCAGGAAATGGTCCGAGGAACGTAAGATAGAGTTCGGCAAGAAAATGAAAGATTACTGGGCGGATAGAAAGGCCCAAAATTTCAGCACAAAAGCAGCCGCCAAACAATCCACCAAAAACACCAGAAGTGGCAACCAAGCACCGTGGTCCATAGGTGGTCCAAACGACCAAAGAAGAAAAGAGTCTAGTCAAAGCTGCCTTTCCATCGATTGTGTAATGATCCAGACTGTTGAGTATTCAGTATGATAACGTAGATTGGGCTAAATTGTTTGACATTTTGAAAACGATTGGAATAAAGTACAGGGATAGGAGGGTGATCTACAATCTATTATATAAAACAAAGTGTCCTGACTGACTCATCATCGCCCAGCCAAAACTATTAAAGTTAGAAACATAAAATTTTGGGGATATGTTCGTTGTAAGTCGAAAACGCCCACTAAGGAAGGATTTTAGGATATGCAGGTTCTACAGGGGGTGTTAAGGGGGTAGACCAGCATTTAATTGAATAACAATATCTCCCGATTGAAGCCTCCGTGGCTTAGGCGGCAGCACGCCGGCCTCTCACCGCTGGGTCCGTGGTTCAAATCCCGGTCACTCCATGTGAGATCTGTGCTGGACAAAACGGAGGCAGACAGGTTTTTCTCCGGGTACTCCGGTTTTCCCTGTCAACATTTCATTCCAGCAACACTCTCCACTATCATTTCATTTCATCTGTCATTCATTTAATCATTGCCCCAGAGGAGTGCGTCAGGCCTCGGCAGCCGGCACAGTTCATATCCTCGCCGCTAGATGGGGGCTTCATTCATTCCATTCCTGACCCGGTCGGAGACTGGAAGCAGGCTGTGGATTTTCATCTCCCGATTGGTTTCCTTGGGGGATGCGATACTCGGCATATAAACTCATCATTAAAAATACGAAGACATGTGTCTGAGGGTTTTTCGATGTGGTGTATATTATGAGGTGAAAGGGGTGAAAAGTGGGGGTTGAAGGATTCCTAACGGAGCGTGTATCTCTTAAACGACATAAGCGAGGAGTTTGAAACTCGGCAGAAAAAAAATCAGCTTAAAAATAAGTAAATAGGTGTTTGACCTTTTTTTTTCATAAATCCAATTTAAGGGGCCCAAGGGGAGGGGTGAAATTCTGAAGAAAAAAAAACAGGAAAGAAAGTGTCCTAACTGATTGACTGACAGACTCACTCATCACACTCAGGGGAAAACTGCTTAAAAATAAGTAAATAGGTGTTCGACAGTTTTCTTTATAAACCAAATTTAAGGGGTTCATATGGAGGGGGGAAATTCTGAAAAAAGAAAGAAAAAGTCCTAACTCACTCACCATCGCCCAGCCAAAATTATTGAAGTTAGAAACACAACATTTTGGGGATATGATCATTGTATGTCAAAACCGTCCACTAAGGGAGGATTTTCGGATATTCAGGTTCTAAAGGGGTCTTAAGGGGGTTAAACCTGCATTTCATTGAATAACAATAACTCCCGATTGGTTTCATTTGGGGATGTGATACTCGCATATAAACTCATCATTAACAAGAAGTTCCGTGAAGAACTATACAGCCTACTTTTCATGCCAATGATTATTCTACAGTATATGGACCTATCTAGAATAATGACAAAATTAAGTTGGTAATATCGAAATATCAAATTAGTTCAAAATATACCTGGTATAATGTAGCCTAATAGAGCACTACAGTTGGCAGCCCTGGTGACTGAATATATTCTTAGTTCCATCTTTTAAGGTACAGAATACAAAATTAGGTTGAAGTCCAATGGACGTTACATGCAGTTAGACACTGGATCTATCAGCACGCGTAAAAGCATGTTGCCAACAATACCATGCGCGTGCTGGTCAGAAATAATCTGAAATATTATGATATCTTGTTGTGCCAATTTTGGATGAAATCCATTTGTTAGTATAGAAGTTACATGTATTTTATTTAAAATTGGACATATCAGCAGGCATAGAATCATGTTGGCAGCACTGCCTTGTATTAATTATTCCAAATTAATCTACAATGTCAGGTGCAAAGTATAGAGCTGTTGGCTTGCTTACTTTCTGATATATTGATATTAGGGTAAAAAAATATAGACAGCATTTATTAACAGTTGGCAGCCCTGATTGCTCTTAACAATACTTACAATCATATCTGTTATTGTACACATAGCACATACGAAATTTGGTTGAATTCCAACTGATAGTATAGAAGTTACATGTATTTAAAAATTGGTACTATCAGCAGGCTTATAATCATGTTGGTAGAACTGACGTATATAAGTTACTCCAAATTAATCTAAAATGTCAGAATATATGTGTGCATAGTTTAAAGCCGTTGGCTTGCATACTTTCTGATATATTGGTATTTGGATTTAAAAAAAATAGAGAGTGCAATTATTAACAGTTGGCAGCCCTGGTGGCTCTTAAGAATACGCTCAATCATATCTGTTTATGTACAGATATTACATACAAAATTTGGTTGAAATCCAATAGATAGTGTAGAAGTTATATGCATTTAAACAATGGACCTATCAGAAGGCTTAAAATTATTTTGGCAACACTGTCATAATTGGCCACCTGGAAATTAAGCTGAAATAGCATTATCTGCATGTGTACCAATTTTGGAATAGCTACCATGCATACCTTGCGAGATATCCAACATGGAGCTCAAATTTCTAGTGCGTTTTTTCAGCAGTTGGTAGCACTGACATCATTTTCAAATATGGACGTGAGATATTCCGGTGCACATCTTTATTCATACTAAATTTGGTTTTGATTGCTGCAGCCGTATAGGAGTTGATAGGGGGGGGGGGGGGACACACACACAGCCAGACAGACAGACAGACACACATTTTCCCGGATCGATCTCATAAGTCTACTTTTTCCTCAATTTTGCAAAATGTGAAAAGTAGGCTAAAAATAAGAAGACATGTGTCTGGGCGGTTTTCGATGTGGGGTATATTATGAAATGAAAGGGGTGAAAAGTGGGGGGTTGAAGGATTCCTAACGGAGCGTGTATCTCTTAAACGACATAAGCGAGGAGTTTGAAACACAGTGGGAAAAAATAAGCTTAAAATATGTATATCGGTATTCGACCGTTTTATCATGAATTTAATTTAAGGGGCCAATGGGAAACAAGATGTTCAGTAAAGAACATATAGCCTACTTTCTCCTAACTCTTTGTCCTTTTCAAGGAGTATAATTGAATCTTGGTTGTAGTAGCTTGTTGAAATACAACGTGCTATAGGGATATTAAACTTGAATATGAGGTGCCCTTTGCTAGTGCTACCTCTGTAAAAAAAATCATTCAATTCGGTTTCACCGTGTTTGAATTGATCCGGGGAATGGGTTTGCACACATACATGGCCGCTATTTGCAAACTATTGGGCTGATGACCTTTTAGTCAGTCATAAGATGCTGTCCACACAAAGGCATGTTGTTGCAAAATCCGGTAGAGATCAAATTATTAGGATGGTCGAAATTTGATTTAAGCTTTTAACATTTGGGTGGCCGTCATTCCGTTTCCGTCAAGATGGCGGCGATATAAAACATGACACTGAGGTGGCCTCTTCTAGTGCTACCTCTGTACCAAATTTCATTCCATTCCGTTTCACCGTGCTCGAATTAATAGGGGGAATCGATTTTCACACAAAGATGGCCGCCATCCGCAAAATATTAGGCTAATGACCTATTAGTTTGGTCAAAGGATGCTCCCTCCATAATGGTATGTTGATGCAAAATTTGGTAGAGATCGGATGATTAGGTTAATCGTAATTTGATTTAAGCTTTGAATATTTGTGTGGCCGCCATTACGTTTCCGTCAAGATGGCGGTGATATAAAACATGACACTGAGGTGCCCTTTGCTAGTGCTACCTCTGTACCAAATTTCATTCCATTCGGTTTCGCCGTGTTCGAATTAATAGGGGTAATCGATTTTGACACAAAGATGGCCGCCATCCGCAAACTATTAGGCTAATGCCCTATTAGATTTGTCAAAGGATGCTCCCTTCATAAAGGTATGTTGTTGCAAAATTTGGTAGAGATCGGATGATTAGGTTAGTCGTAATTTGATTTAAGCTTTGAACATTTGGGTGGCCGCCATTACGTTTCCGTCAAGATGGCGGCGATATAAAACATGACACTGGGTTGCCCTTTGCTAGTGCTACCTCTGTACCAAATTTCATTCCATTCGGTTTCACCGTGTTCGAATTAATAGGGGTAATCGATTTTGACACAAAGATGGCCGCCATCCACAAACTATTAGGCTGATGACCTATTAGATTTGTCAAAGGATGCTTCCTTCATAAAGGTATGTTGTTGCAAAATTTGGTAGAGATCGGATGATTAGGTTAGTCGTAATTTGATTTAAGCTTTGAACATTTGTGTGGCCGCCATTACGTTTCCGTCAAGATGGCGGTGATATAAAACATGACACTGAGGTGCCCTTTGCTAGTGCTACCTCGGTACCAAATATCATTCCATTCGGTTTCACCGTGTTCAAATTAATAGGGGTAACCTATTTTGACACAAAGATGGCCGCCATCCGCAAACTATTACGCTAATGACCTATTAGATTTGTCAAAGGATGCTCCGTTCATAAAGGTATGTTGTTGCAAAATTGTGTAGAGATCGGATGATTAGGCTAGTCGTAATTTGATTTAAGCTTTGAACATTTGGGTGGCCGCCATTACGTTTCCGTCAAGATGGCGGCGATATAAAACATGACACTGGGGTGCCCTTTGCTAGCCTCTGTACCAAATTTCGTTCCATTCGGTTTCACCGTGTTCGAATTAATAGGGGCAATCGATTTTGACACAAAGATGGCCGCCATCCGCAAACTATTAAGCTGATGACCTATTAGTTTGGTCAAAGGATGCTGCCCTCATAAAGGTATGTTGTTGCAAAATTTGGTAGAGATCGGATGATTAGGTTAGTCGTAATTTGATTTAAGCTTTGAACATTTGTGTGGCCGCCATTACGTTTCCGTCAGGATGGCGGCGATATAAAACATGACACTGGGTTGCCCTTTGCTAGTGCTACCTCTGTACCAAATTTCATTCCATTCGGTTTCACCGTGTTCGAATTAATAGGGGTAATCGATTTTGACACAAAGATGGCCGCCATCCGCAAACTATTAGGCTAATGACCTATTAGATTTGTCAAAGGATGCTTCCTTCATAAAGGTATGTTGTTGCAAAATTTGGTAGAGATCGAATGATTAGGTTAGTCGTAATTTGATTTAAGCTTTGAACATTTGTGTGGCCGCCATTACGTTTCCGTCAAGATGGCGGTGATATAAAACATGACACTGAGGTGCCCTTTGCTAGTGCTACCTCGGTACCAAATTTCATTCCATTCGGTTTCACCGTGTTCGAATTAATAGGGGTAATCTATTTTGACACAAAGATGGCCGCCATCCGCAAACTATTACGCTAATGACCTATTAGATTTGTCAAAGGATGCTCCGTTCATAAAGGTATGTTGTTGCAAAATTGTGTAGAGATCGGATGATTAGGCTAGTCGTAATTTGATTTAAGCTTTGAACATTTGGGTGGCCACCATTACGTTTCCGTCAAGATGGCGGCGATATAAAACATGACACTGGGGTGCCCTTTGCTAGCCTCTGTACCAAATTTCGTTCCATTCGGTTTCACCGTGTTCGAATTAATAGGTTCAATCGATTTTGACACAAAGATGGCCGCCATCCGCAAACTATTAAGCTGATGACCTATTAGTTTGGTCAAAGGATGCTGCCCTCATAAAGGTATGTTGTTGCAAAATTTGGTAGAGATCGGATGATTAGGTTAGTCGTAATTTGATTTAAGCTTTGAACATTTGTGTGGCCGCCATTACGTTTCCGTCAGGATGGCGGCGATATAAAACATGACACTGAGGTGTCCTTTGCTAGTGCTACCTCTGTACCAAATTTCGTTCAATTTGCGCTCACCGTGTTCGAATTGATACGGGGGGGGGCAGACATTCAGAGTACACACACTCTCTCACACACACAGACTCACACACACACATACACACACGCAGACAGACACACTATTTTTCGCCCTGTAGTGATCTCATAAGTCTACTTTCATTTTTTGCAAAAATCGAAAGTAGGCTAAAAAATCAAAGAAAGTGTCCTAACTGACTGACCACGTCACTCACACATCAAACACAGGGGGAAAAGACAGCTTAAAAAACAAGAAGTTCCGTGACGAACTAAAGAGCCTACTTTTCATGCCAATGATTATTCTACAGTATATGAACCTATCTAGAATAATGACGAAATTAAGTTGCTAATAACGAAATTTCTAATTAGTTCGAAATACTGTATACCTGGCATAATGTAGCCTAATAGGGCACCACAGTTGGCAGCCCTGATGACTGAATATATTCTTAGTTCCATCTCTTAAGGTACAGAATACAAAATTTGGTTGAAGTCCAATGAATAGCATGGACGTTACATGCAGTTAAACAATGGATCTAACAGCGCGCGTAAAATCATGTTGGCAACAATGTCATGCATGTATTGCTCAGAAATAATCTGAAATAATATGATCTATTGTTGTGCCAATTTTGAATGAAATCCATTAGTTAGTATAGAAGTTACATTTATCTTAAAATTGGACCTATCAGCAGGCTTAGAATCATGTTGGCAGCACTGGCGTATATTAGTTACTCCAAATTCATCTAGAATGCCAGGTACTATACGTGTGCAAAGTTTAGAGCTATTGGCTTGCATACTTTCTGATATATTGATATTAGGGTAACAAAAATTGGGACAGTACATATTAACAGTTGGCAGCCCTGGTTGCTCTTAAGAATACGCATAGTCATATCTGTTATGGTACACATAGCACATACGAAATTTGGTTCAAATCCAAGTGATAGTATGGAAGTTGCATGTATTTAAACTTGGACCTGTCAGCTGTCGGCTTGCATACTTTCTGATATATTGGTATTTGGATAAAATAAATTAGGAGCATTTATTAACAGTTGGCAGCCCTCGTGGGTCGTAAGAATACGCTCAGTCATATCTGGTTATGTACACATACAACATACGAAATTTGGTTTGCATTCCAATTGATAGTGAAGAAGTTATATGCATTTAAAAATTGGACTTATCAGCAGGCTTATAATCATTTTGGCAACACTGCCATGTATGGACTCCTGGAAATTAAACTGCAATATTATTATCTATACGTGTGCCAATTTTGAAATAGCTCCCATTCATACCTTCCAAGATATACATCATGGAGCTCAAATTTCAATTGCGATTTTTTAGCAGTTGGTAGCACTGACATCATTTTCAAATATGGCCGTGAGATATTCAGGTATAGATCTTTAATCCTACCAAATTTTGTTTCGATTGCTCCAGCCGTTTAGGAGTTGATAGGGGGGGGGACACACACACAGCCAGACAGACAGAAGGACAGACAGACAGACAGACACACATTTGCCTGATCTCATAAGTCTACTTTTTCCTCATTTTTGCAAAATGTGAAAAGTAGGCTAATAAGTTAATAGGTAAGGAGCCCTCGGAGAGGGGTGAAATTCTGGAAAAATATCAAAGAAAGAGTTCTAACTGATTAACTAACTCACTCACTCAGCGAACTCAGGGGGGGGGGGGGGGGGGGGGGGGGGGAGAACAGCTTAAAAATAAGTAAATAGGTGTTCGACCGTTTTTGTCATAAATCCCATTTAAGGGGTTCATGAGGAGGGGTCAAATTCTCAAAAATAAGTGAAAGAAAATGTCCTGACTGACTCACTCATTCATCATCGCCCAGCCAAAATTATTGAAGCTAGAAACATGAAATTTTGGGGATATGTTGGTTGTATGTCGAAAACGTCCACTAAGGAAATATTTTTAGCCTACTTTTCACATTTTGCAAAAATGAGGAAAAAGTAGACTTATGAGATCGGGCAAATGTGTGTCTGTCTGTCTGTCTGTCTGTCCTTCTGTCTGTCTGTCTGTCTGTGTGTGTGTCCCCCCCCCCTATCAACTCCTAAACGGCTGCAGCAATCGAAACAAAATTTGGTAGGAGTATATCTCACGCCCATATTTGAAAATGATGTGAGTGCTACCAACTGCTGAAAAATCGCAATTGAAATTTGATCTCCATGTTGGATATCTTGGAAGATATGAATAGGAGCTGTTTCAAAATTAGCACACGTATAGATAATAATATTGCAGTTTAATTTTCAGGAAGCCATACATGGCACTGTTGCCAAAATGATTATAAGCCTGCTGATAGGTCCAAATTTTAAATGCATATAACTTCTACACTATCAATTGGATTTCAACCAAATTTCGTATGTGCTATGTGTACATAAATAGATATGACTGAGCGTATTCTTAAGAGCCTAAATGGCTGCCAACTGTTAATAAATGCTCTCAATTTTTAATCCAAATACCCATGTATCAGAAAGTATGAAAGCCGACAGCTTTAAACTATGCACACGTATAGTACCTGACATTCTATGTTAATTTGGAGTAACTTATATACGTCAGTGCTACCAACATGATTCTAAGCCTGCTGAGAGGTCCAACTTTAAATACATGTAACTTCTATACAATCATTTGGATTTCAACCAAATTTCGTGTGTGCTATGTGTACCATAACAGAAATGTATATGCTGATTCTTAAGAATAACCAGGGCAGCCAACTGTTAATAAATACTGTCTCTATTTTTGTTACCCTAATATCAATATATCAGAAAGTATGCAAGCCAATAGCTCTAAACTTTGCACACGTATAGTACCTGGCATTCTAGATTAATTTGGAGTAACTAATATATGTCAGTGCTGCCAACATGATTCTAAGCCTGCTGATAGATCCAATTTTAAAATGCATGTCACTTCTATACTAACTAATGGATTTTATTCAAAATTGACACAACAATAGATCATATTATTTGAGATTATTTCTGACCAATACATGTATGTCATTGTTGCCAACATGATTTTACGCGCGCTGTTAGATCCAATGTTTAACTGCATGTAACGTCCATGCTATCCATTGGACTTCAACCAAATTTTGTATTCTGTACCTTAAGAGATGGAACTAAGAATATATTCAGTCAGCAGGGCTGCCAACTGTAGTTCTCTATTAGGCTACAGTATGCCAGGTATACAGTATTTCGAACTAATTAGAAATTTCGATATTACCAACTTAATTTCGTAATTATTCTAGATAGATCCATATAGATTAATCATTGGCATAGATCTTAAATTTTAAGAAAAGTAGGCTCTTTAGTTCTTTACGGAACTTCTTGTTGGATATTCAGGTTCTAAAGGGGTGTTAAGGGGGTAAACATGCATTTCATTGAATAACAATATCTCACGAGTGGTTTCTTTTGGGGATGTGATACTTGGCATATAAACTAATCATTAAAAATAAGCTGACATATGTCTAATGGTTTTTCGATGTGGTGTATATTATGAGTGAAAGGAGTGAAAAGTGGGCGGTTAAAGGATTCCTAACGGAGCGTGCATCTCTTAAACGACATAGGCGAGGAGTTTGAAACTCAGAGGAAAATAATCAGCTTATTAATAAATAAATAATGAAATAAATCGGTGTTCGACCGGTTTTGTTTTTCATAAATCCAATTTAAGGGGCCCATGGGAAGGGGTGAAATTCTGGAAGAAAAACGTCCACTAACGAAGGATTTTTGGATATTCACTCTTTTCGACCAACCAGAACTATTAAAGTTAGAAGAATGATATTTTGGGGATATGATTGTTGTGTGTCGTAAACGTCTACTAAGGAGGGATTTTTGGATATTCAGGTTCTACAGGGATGTTGACGGGGTTAAACCTGCATTCCATTGAATAAGAATATGACACGACTATGACGCGAGCGAAGCCGCGGGTACCTGCTAGTCTATACATAAACCAGACAGCAGTCATTCGAGCTGAATGACATGAGTGAGAAGCTCGTATTCAGAAAGGTGTAAGGCAAGACTGCAACTTATCACCCATACTTTTCAATCTTTACATTGAACAAGCAATGAAGGAAATTAGAGAGTAGTTTAAAGTGTGAGTGAAGATTCAAGGAGAAATAATTTCAACTCTGAGATTTGCTGATGACATCGTCATCTTGCCCGACACGCTTCATGAGTTTTTGAATGGTATGGACTCCGTCTTGAGGAAAGAATTCATGATGAAAATTAATAAATGTAAAACAAAAATATTGGTGTTACATATCTACCAATTCAAGCTTCAATACGGAACTACTATTTGTCATGAGAAGCTGATCACCGTCGCCATCTATTTCATTTCATTTTATTCTGTTCTTATACCCTAAATTTTATGGTGCACCATATTAGGTTTAAATACGTATCTTATTACTGTGCTAAGCTTTGTTTTGTTTCTTTCAATAGCTGATGAAGGGGATAAAATGTAATTAATCCTCGAAACATGTACTGAAAACAAGTTAAATAATTAATGTTTTCTTTATAGTATTGATTCAGGCGGATGTACTTTTCTTGTTAGTAACTATTCTAGCATATCAATACGGAACCACCATGAAGATCTCTATGTCAGGCCTGTTATGTTACACTGTTCTTTTGGTGAACACATTCTGATCCCATTAGAGTCTGAAATGTTCATTTTCAGCCACGGTATCAGGCACATTCTGATAGTACGGAACCTTGTTGTGTTTTAAAAATATGAGTTTCCCAGCTAGCGCTTGGTGCATGATTTTTGATACAGCATCATGCTTGCGCTTATATTCAGTTCCTGACAGCTGCGTGCATCCAGAGGTGATATGTTGAATACTTTCGGAGACTTGACACCCATTGCGACATAAACAATAAATATAATAAGATAATAAATATCTGTACTTTTAGAATTTAGACACTTTTTGATGTGTAACATCTTTCCACTCGGTATCTGGATATTTTTGTGGCACTCGGTAGCTGGACATTTTTGTGGGAGTGATTTTGGAAAAGAGACGGAAGTGGATGGGACGGAAGTGCATGGGACGGAAACAATGACCGCGCGCGGTGGCGGAGATCGGTACAACGACGTTCTGTAAGCCATGTGACTAAGTGGAATATAAATCGCATACGGTTTACCTCAAGGTTTGGAGGCGCCATTAAAGAAATTCCTACATTAAATCATCTTCAAGTTGTCATTCTTTGGTGTGAAAATATTCATTATATCATATTTGCTGAAAACAATTACGATTTATTAAATCTTCATACTTTTGCTGTATTCTTATTTAATGTAAGCACTCGATACCTCGAGTGCTATATCGCATCATCCAACACTCCAAACAACGTAGGAATTCAGTATATTAACACTGACTACTAACAATAATTAAAACTTCGTTGGTCTTAACGTATCACTGGGAGAAACGCATTTAATATACCTACTGCACACCTAATTTTTAATCGCGGCTATACTTGGCAGTGTGCTATATCGGCAATAAGAGGCCATTTTCAATAACACCGCTGGCATGGGTTCACTAACTGGCCGGTATCAAGCGCAGCTCGCATCAAGTAGGCAGTGGATTGCTCCCGCATACAGTTCCAGTTGCATTGGAGAATCCTTTCATGTTTGCTGGCACAAGGCAGCACTATGAGTTCATTCTTTAAAAAATGCGAGTAAGTAATATGGAATTATTCGAATACCATGTCAGATGTTGCACATCATATGCGACTACTGTAAGGCTCGTAATTTTTTGTAACAGTTTTAATTAACTCTTCTCTAACGAAATTGGGCTCGTAGACTCAGGGTTTAAAGTAAAAATTGGGCATTATCAATAACTTTGTGGCTGTAAAAGTCTCTCAAAAAGCTTTAAAATCTACCGTTTTGTTGCTAAACTTTTAAAAATTTACGAGGGGGGCCTCCGAATCTCACCATCCCCAATAAAATGCTATGGGTCTGTCATTTTCAATCAGTTTGGGCTTTAGACTTCGTGATCATCATCCACGGCAAGGCTACTTGTGTTTCTGTAAATACCAATTAAACTGTGTTACTGTGATGTTGAAATTAAGGGATACAAAATTATTTCCTCAGCAGTGCTTAGCAGATGTGATTGAACGCCTGACACTGTTGTTACGTTATTTTAATAACTCAAGTAACTTGGTGCACGTAGCTGTAATATTAGTGTCTGAAATTAGGCTAGGTGCCTCGAACTCAACACTGGTCATTCAATGCTTCCATTGCCAACGCCTGCACCACACAGCGGCTGAGTGCACTCACAAGGCCAGATGCAACAGGTGCGGTGGCCCTCACCGGCACCCTGAATGCACAGAACCAAGGGAGTCTCCCACATGTGCAAACTGTGGTGAGAAGCACGCAAGCTCGTTCCCTGGGTGCAGCTACATAAAGAACGCCATCAAACACCGGCAATGGAAGGCACGACAACGCCCTAAACACCGTCCCAGCCATAAACACATTCCCTCACTTCTATCCCTCACAGTTACACCTCCATCAAGTATCCCCCCTCCCTCAAGCATCCCCGCACACCCGCAGAACACTCACGCCACTGCCAACACGCTTATCGTCACCCAAATATTGCAGCTACTCCAACAACTCACTGCTACACTGCTGCAATAAACATACATACCCTGCCAGGCACTGAACTCAGTACTGTGCGGCGCGCCTGCCCGGGGGGAAGGCCACGGCATACCCACCTGGGATGGCACGTCGCGCGGCTGGGAACAGGCGCCTAAAACACGACCCACAACTCATTATATCATCTCAGTCATTCTCCCCAGCGAGGCTTATTATTATCAACCTTTATATATTTTTAAACAATATACCTACTACAGGTCTTTACAAAATATTTCATACTACCAAAACTAACCCACTAGTGGTCTTTCTTCCTTTCAAAATAACGTCTAAAACTATAAACTTCACCTCTTTATACTTATTACTACCAACTGAAGCTGCTGCTACTGGCGAACATGCGAGACGCGAGTAACACGTGTGCTGCTGTTAAGTGAACTAATATTTTGCTAGTCTCAAACACACCCAAGTAAACACGGCTAACTTAAATTCACAAATCTAACTATTTACACGCTAACACAGGCGGCGTCGTGCCAAGTACCACGGCTCGGCGCAGCCCAATTTCACACAACAAACCACACACCAATTGTTTACACCTCTAGATACAGGGTATAAGGAGCACCAGTCCCTGCACACAGGTCATCCTATGGATGACCTCTCTAGCCCGAGATTAGGTGCCTCGAGATCTGAAATAAGCTACCAATCCAGCATTTTCCTGGTATGAGTAAGGGAAAACCCGGGGAGGACCTCATTCAGGATGTCCCCCAGGGGTTCACATCTAGTGGGACGTGCGTTGGTGACCAAGGGGCCCCAGCTGAGTCCGGCATTGCTTCCACTTACTTGTGCCGGGCTCCTCTCTGTCTTCTTTCCTGTCGACCTCACTTGGTCAACTCTTGTTCTCTTCCGACCCCGACGGTGTTAGGGTATCCGAGGCCTAGGGAGTCTCTTCCTTTCCCGCCTTAATTGGCCCTTGTCTCATCTTTTCTGATTGCCTCCTTCTGCGAGGGGTCAGTCTTCTTTTTCTTTTCATGTCCTCTCCTGCCTTTTGCTCAAGGCCCTCAAGGAGGCAGGGTGTGTGTAGCCCCAACACTTCTGGTGCACCCTGAATATTGCTACACCCTCGGGGACTCACGGCTGGTGAGTTCGGGAGTTGGCGACCCCGCGGAATTCCTGAGCTAGGTCTGGTTTCCCTCTTTTATCCATTACTTGTTGAGCGGGCCCTCTCCTCTTTCACTTTCCTATCTGCCTTTCATGGCTCTCCTTCCTTCCAAGTCCCTCAATCAGCATTCTTCGACGGTTGAGGGCATTTCTTTTCTTCCTATCCTTTATTTGCCTTATTCTCCTTTTGTTTTCCATTTCTTCTTCTAGTATGTAAGTTAGTAGTTAGTTTTTTGTTATAGCTTACATTTCATTGTCATCTTCACGATCACCCAAACCATTAGGGGCCGATAACCTAGATGTTAGATCCCTTAAAACAACAATTATCATCATCATCACTCAGGATGGCCGTTGACACTGACGGTATTTAAATCTCTAGTATCCTAACTTGAAACTCTCCATTGCAGCCGTGAAGCGAGCTGGATGATATTAAATGCGTTTTGGGTGTTTCAGACTTCTGGAGCGCAGCTTGCAGAAAGACAGTGGTATTCGGCTACAAGACTTCAAATCAGTGTGGCAGCGACTTCAAAATAACCCTATAGCGGTTCACGTGGCCTTCCGGTACGTGCAAGAGCACTGGGCTGATATCTTCAGAAGGTAAGGACCAGTTTTCAGACACGATGAAAGCGATTATGCCAACTGTTTATTCGTGCCTGAAAGCCAGTTTTTGAATATTAATGCCCTCTTTGTTCACACTCATCCATTCTTTTTGCTCAAGTATTTAATGAATTCACAAAACTAACAAGAAGTTCCGTGACGAACTAAATAGCCTACTTTTCTCAAAATATAAGATTCATTCCAATGTTAATCTATATGGACTTAATTAGAATAATGAGGAAATTGAGTTGGTAATATAGACATTTCAAATTAATTGGAAATATAACTGGCATAATATAGCCTAATAGAGCACTAGAGTTGGCAGCCCTGGTGACTGAATACATTCTTAGTTCCTTCCCTTAAGGTACAGAATACAAAATTTGGTTGAAGTCCAATGGATAGCATGGACGTTAAATGCAGTTAAACATTGTATATAACTGCGTGCGTAAAATCATGTTGGCAACAATGTCATGCATGTATTGGTCAGAAGTAATCTGAAATAATATGATCTACTGTTGTGCCAATTTTGAGTGAAAACCTGTAGTTAGAATTTACATGCATTTTAAAATTGGACCTATCTGCAGGCTTAGAATCATGTTGGCAGCACTGACGTATATTAGTTACTCCAAATTAATCTAGAATGCCAGTTACTATACGTGTGCAAAGTTTAGAGCTATTGGCTTGCATAATTTCTGATATATTGATATTAGGGTAACAAAAATAGAGACAGCATTTATTAACAGTTGGCAGCCCGGGCTGCTCTTAAGAATACGCATAATCATATATGTTATGGTACACATAGCACATACAAAATTTGGTTGAAATCCAATTGATAGTATTGACTGTACAAGTTACATGTATTTACAATTGGTCCTATCAGCAGGCTTAGAATCATGTTGGTAGTACTAAGGTCCATTAGTTACTCCAAATCATTCTAGAATGGCAGGTACTGTACTATACCTGTGCATAGTTTAAAGCTGTCGGCTTGCACACTTTCTGATATATTGGTATTTGGATAAAAACAATAGAGAGTGCATTTAATAACATTTGGCAGCCCTGGTGGCTCTTAAGATTACGCTCAGTCATATCTGTCTAACTACACATAGTACATACGAAATCTGGTTGAAATCCAATTGATAGTGTTGAAGTTATATGCATTTAAAAATTGGACCTATCAGCAGGCTTAGAATCATTTTTGCAACACTGTAATGTATGGCCTCCTGGAATTAGACTGAAATATTATTATCTATGTGTGTACCAATTTTGGTATAGCTCCCATGCATTCCTTCCAAGATATACCACATGGAGCTGAAATTTCAATTGCGATTTTTCAGCAGTTGGTAGCACTGACATCATTTTCAAATACGGCATTGAGATATTCAGATAGAGATCTTTACTCATACCAAATTTGGGTTCGATTGCTACAGCCGTTTAGGAGTTGATAGGGGGGACACACACAGCCAGACAGAAGGACCGACAGACAGACAGACACACACACATTTTCCCGGATCGATCTCATAAGTCTACTTTTTCCTCATTTTTACAAAATACGAAAAGTAGGCTGAAAATTTAGTAAGCAAAACTCAAAATAATCTAACTGGACAGTAACTTTCTAGAAATCAGCAGTTTGTAATGCTTCACACACTGTAATTCATCTAACTCTTACACTCTCCTAGGTCCCTCGTTGGGCGACTATTTTGTAACTTCCGGTACTGACTTGCAGAGATTTTAAACTATTCATTTTCAGTGTTGCCTATACAAAACTCTCATGTGTTGCTCTTCATTCGGTCAACACGTTTATGCCCAATGAAAGGGTGGGGTACAAAATATAAATATGTAAACATACTCCTGGAAAGATATACATGTATTAATTAAATTATCACAATAACATGGGGAAATTTCGGATACAAATTTAATTAATACATGTATATCTTTCCAGGAGTATGTTTACATATTTATATTTTGTACACCGACTGAAGAGCAACAAATGTACTGATTTTACTCCTTGTGTATTTTTAGTAAAACAATTAATAACAACTTCCTTAATATAATAATAATAATAATAATAATAATAATAATAATTATTATTATTATTATTATTATTATTATTATTATTATTATTATAAGCCTCCGTGGCTTAGGCGGCAGCACGCCGGCCTCTCACCGCTGGGTCCGTGGTTCAAATCCCGGTCACTCCATGTGAGATCTGTGCTGGACAAAACGGAGGCAGACAGGTTTTTCTCCGAGTACTCCGGTTTTCCCTGTCAAAATTTCATTCCAGCAACACTCTCCACTATCATTTCATTTCATCTGTCATTCATTTAATCATTGCCCCAGAGGAGTGCGTCAGGCCTCGGCAGCCGGCACAGTCCTTATCCTCAGATGGGGGCTTCATTCATTCCATTCCTGACCCGGTCGGAGACTGGAAGCAGGCTGTGGATTTTCATTCATTATTATTATTATTATAACTCACACAGATTATCACTGACATCTGGACATCAGAAAAGCTATCAGATGAGTGGAAATGTGCATTGATCCACCCATTACACAAAAAAGGCGACCGCACTGACGTAAACAATTACAGGGGCATTTCACTATTACAAGTTATGTACAAGATACTCTCAGCGTGCCTCCTCCAAAGGACTCAGGACCAGCTGGAACAAAAGATTGGCGAGTACCAGGCGGGATTTCGTCCTGGTCGTTCCTGCGCGGAAAAATCTTCAACCTAAAATGTATATTGAAAATCAAAGCCCTCAGGAATACTCCAGTTATATGTACCTTCTAGCCCGGTCAAGTTAGCCCAAAAAATAGGGGCAAGGTTACAAAAACTCGCATAGAGCTGAAAATTTGTACTAAGGTTCTAAACACCATTATTAATTAAATGTGAAAAGTCCCCATCGGTCCGACAACGGCAAAAAAATTATTCAAGGTCAAAGTTCGCAAATATGGGATTTTTCAGCCAAACGGTAAGTTTTATCATAAAAATAGGTCAGACTAAACTTGTCGATCATGCAATTATCTATTCAAATTGTATAGACACTTTTTCTCCTAAGAGTTACCGTTTTTGAGAAATAACGATTCAAAAAGTTGAAAAAGTTGTATTCTTCATAATAAGCACACGTTTCCACACCACCTGTGAGGTAGTGTACTTGGCGTTATTTTTTAACGTTGTTTCCCCGGTAGGCCTATTCCACTATCTATTGTGATCCCATTTAATTCAATTATATTTAATCATCATCATATATATTATTTCTGTAGTATAGATCCCTCCTCCGGCGCTTACAAGAGACCGATCGTGACAAATGAGCATTCTAATGAAAGAGAATAGACATTAGCAGTGACGAATTGCACTCTAATTTATAATTATCTATACTTTCTTTATAAAGTGACTTTCAAAAAATGTATGAAGTGTGCGATTTGCAGATACTGTTGCTATAGGAAATTACGCACCATAATTGTTGTCCACTTCACATTTCAACCGCTGTGACGCCTGTTTCATGTCTTTTTTAACATCTGAGGTCTTTCCTTCATCATTGTTCATGAATTTTAGAAACAGTAAATCAAAGAAATGAATACTCAAATCGTATAATTTCATAAATATCGAATAACCGGTGAGTGTTATGATGATCCAATTTTCAGTGATTGCCTTCTTAAGTTAGGGAACGTAGAACTTGGAATTCTAACTGAAATGTAAATAGTGTTCTATAATCATTTGGTTGAAATAAAATCATAACAACCTTTCTCCTTAAGTCTCTCATTATAAACCTATTAGGGAAAGTGTCCGCTAGTAATAAAAAATGGTACTATTGGAAATGATGAAAGCGGTGTGAATTTTAAGAAATTGGGGGGAATTATTCGTAATCATCTAATATTTCTGCTTCCTCACTTTCTTCTTTTTCTTCTTGTTCTTCTGCTTCTTCCTGCTGGGTGCAGGTAAATTGCCCTAACAGCGAAGAATCAGATGTCTCCTCGCTGATATCGTTTGAACGCTCTTCTGATGGCAATCAACATTGGAGCATGACTGGCATTGACAACTGGTACATGCTAATGAACAAAATAATCCAACGTTTTTGCAGCCGCATTTAGCATTACATTCCTTTTTACAATTGCTGATGTCCTGATAATTGAAAGAGCAATAGAACAGTTCAACTTGACAAATAGAACTATTGTTGTTGGTGAAGACGTTGACTTACTGATATTACTTACTGCTCGAACACCAACCGAAGAAATTATTTATTTTTTAAAACCTGGGAAAGCTCAACATCAGTTGGAACAAAAGACAACTGCAATTACCTTGTCTTCCTCCAACCTCTGCTTCTGCTCATCAGCATCTATTTCGGGTATATTATCAAGTTCAAGTGTGGCTTGATAATCAACAAGACCCAGGAGAGTAGGGTTGGAAGTTAATCGACAATACATTGGAACCAATCCAGACTTTACTCCCACCTGCACCGGAAAACTCCTCAACAAAGTTTTTTGCAATTGTAAAAAGGAATGTAATGCTAAATGCGGCTGCAAAAAAGTTGGATTATTTTGTTCATTAGCATGTGCCCGTTGTCAAGTGAGCCATGTTTAACATCTCTCATTTCTTTATTTTCTTTGGCGGCCGTCCCGGTAGACTCAGTCGCCATGTGAGATACGTTCTGTCCGGACGTGCCTTGAGGCTCTCCGCCTTATTATTTAAAATGTAATGTTTTTCCTTTTTATTTAACATTGTTATTATGCCGAAGCCTTCCATTTACTCATGTAAGTAATACATCTAAGCTTGTGTCCACTATGCTCATTTCCTAAATTTAACCCTTCTTTTTGATCTTCGTCGTGTGCTTGGATTTGCTGTGGAACCAATCGTAATGGCGGTCTCCTGTTTTATTTTGTTTGAGTCTTCGTTTAACCTTTTATTTGTGCCGTGAAATATATCTGCGAGTGATTTTGTGAGTGTATGTTTTTCTTGCTGCCAGGTGCATTGATGCTGTTTTGATTGGGCATATCTTCGAATGGGTCTCCCGTTGTTTGTGGACGTTGGCGTTTCGACCATTCTCCCAACACGAGGCATGACACCATATATTTTAGCCCTTATGTATTCCCTTCATTCCATGCTTCGTGCAACTGAATCACGGCGGTAACTTTAAGTAGGCCTTACCGTATTCAGCTCGAACTCGGAACGTAAGTTGGGGACCATATAGGTTTAGCATGTTTTGCTAGACTACCTACAAGCACGAGTTGCTTTGAGTTTTATTTCTGCATCGTCGGCTGGCATTTTGTGTGTTTGACTGCGTGTATGTATCTTGATAAATTTCACGGACACCTGACGTCATTTGTTTCTTCTTATAGTATCTTTTGTTTTTGCATTTCTTTTCTCTGGGGACTGCCAGCTCGATCGCATCCCCATTGCTCGCCACAGCCTCTGCGACACGCACACAGCCTCTTGTTTTATCTTTGCTATGCTTGTTATTTGTGGTCGTCATGACAACCATCCATCTCTAGGCAGAGAAGTGATTGTTGTTGACCAGCGACCGGCTCGATTGCCTCTTGATCTTTTACTTCCTCCCTTTTTACATCGTTTTCACCGAAGTGAGCACAGGTATGAATTTAATTTGTTAACGTTATTTACTATCGTAAGTTATTTATTGTTATTTATATTTATCTTCCCCGTTTGAAAGTGACTTTATTTGACCCCTAGGTGAAGGGTATTCTTTTTTGTGTGTGTTATTCTGGCCGGGTTTCTTTGTGTGTTCGGTTTCAATTCATTAAATTTCCATTTCTTTACCCATGTGTCTCATTTAGTAGTGTTTGGCGATCGGGCTGCTCGCTCTCTCTCTCTCTCTCTCTCTCTCTCTCTCTGTCCAAACCTAGGCCTAACTTATTCTAGCTGTCTAGCACCAGGAGGGTATTCCTACCACTCGTCGTGGGACCACCTTCACGGAGTCGGGAGTCGCTCGGCACATCTGGCCTGCAAGTACGGGCCCAGCACAGGTCAGAAATTAACATCCATTTCCACTGCGTACTCCTTTCTTTTCTAGTTGGTTCCAGTGATGCAGCTAGGAGGCACGCCAAGAATATGTTTATTTTAATAGGGCGGTGCAGATGGGTATCGACTTACCAACAGATCTTTCATCTCGTGGGTTGATTTCTGTAAGTCAATAAAGGAGCGGTTTACGACTTATGATTTTGAACATGACTTGAAGGCTGAAATTCATCGCCGTACCCAGGGTTTGGAAGAGCCTGTAGACGATTTTGTTACTGGGCTAATGACTTTAATAAGTAGGTTGTCGCAGCCCCTTCCCCTTATTGAAACTGTTGATATTGTGTATAGAAATCTAGCACCTGAGTACAAGTCTTTCATACGCCGGTCCAGTGTGTATAGTGTGGCTGACATTGTTGATCAAGGACGTGAATGCGAGTTCAATCGGCGCCTGCGCAAGTCATATGTACCCCCACCCCTCCCCTCTGACAGTTTGTTTCCAGAGACTGCATGCGCGCAATCCCAGATTCAGAGGACTGCGCACCCATCTTCAATATCTCGTCAGGAGGACCGGGCAGTTAACCGTCCCCACTCGCATATTGTCGGGAGTATTCCCAATGCTACTTCTTCTGCGAATCCCGCTCCTCAGGATCAACAGTTACCTCGAAACCCGAACATGTATAACCGTATAAAATGTTGGAATTGTGATCGTTTGGGGCATCATTTTAATTCCTGCCGTGCGCCCTCTCGTGTGTTTTGTCACACATGTGGTCTTCGTGACGTGACGCACATAGCCTGTCCTAGATGTGCTTCGCGTCAGGGAAACGAGCATGGCTCCCCGGTTTAGACCCGCCGGAGTGGCCATTCAATGAAGTTCGCCGGGAAATGAACATTTCCACGACTGGAAACTTCTGTCCTTGGGTCCCTGTAAGTGTTAAGAAATTGTCGATACCCGCTTTACTGGATTCTGGTGCTTCACGTTCATTTATTCAGCGCTCCATCGCGGAACAGCTTCCTGTTACTCAGATTTGTCCACAAGATGGGGGTTTGAAATTTTATTCTGCGCTGAAGTCATCTATTTCTGTTTCTAGCGTTGTAACATGTCATATTAAGATATGTGGTTATTCTTGGGATTGGAACTTCCATGTGGTGGATGACTTATCTACGCCTATGATCTTAGGTTCTGATTTTATGCACAAAGCAGGGTTGAGGCTTGATTTTTCGGATCATTCCTTCAGTTTTTTGTTTAAATCCAAGGAGCGGTTTCATTTTAATACTTGTGAAGCGAGTGTTCCTTGTAATTTTTCTGGTATCTCTGCTGTTCCAATCCCTCCTACTTTATTCACGAGTCAACGTGACGCTTTATCTGATTTGGTGAATGAATTTCCAGATGTTCTCACGTCGGAACTGGGTTCCGCTATCGGCTACGAGTGTCATATTGATTTAACTGATGAGTTTCCCGTTAGGTCGGCGCCATTTTCGTGCTCTCCACCCAAACTCATTGCCATGAGAGAATATATTGATGATCTTAAGGCACGCGGTGTTGTGAGTCCTTCTAAGTCTTCTTATGGTAGTCCAGCATTCCTGGTGCCTAAGAAAGAGGGTACTTTTCGTTTAGTAGTTGATTATCGTCGACTCAATTCTAAGGTGGTGTTCGACAACTTTCCCCTTCCAACTCTGGAGAGCGCTTTTCAGCATTTTCACGGGGCGAAGTACTATTCCGTCCTAGATTTGAATTGTGCATATTATCAAATTACTCTCGATCCCGAGAGCCGTAAGGTAACTGCGTTCTCCACTCCGTTCGGCCTTTTTGAGTTCAATAAGTTACCCATGGGCATTTCTATCGGCGGACAAGTATTGAGTAGGATTTTGGACGAGTTATTTGGAGATTTAAAGTATTCATCTGTGTTTAACTATCTAGATGACCTCGTGATTTACAGTCAGTCTTTTGAGGATCACCTGATCCATTTACGTGAAGTCCTATGTCGTCTTCGCAGAGCCGGACTCACTGTTAACCCGGACAAAATCTCTTTGGCTTCGAAGCAAATCAAATTTTTAGGTCACATTCTTTCGGATGTGGGCATAGAAGTGAACCCTGAGCGTGTGCAATGTATCCAAGAGTTCCCTACTCCCACGAATGTGAAAGCAGTCCGACGTTTTTTGGGAATGGCAGGCTTTTACAGTAGGTTCATTAAGGGCTTTTCGGACATTTCAGCGCCCCTGAATTATTTGAAGAAGAAGAATGTACGATTCGTGTGGGGCCCCGACCAGTGCCTCGCCTTTGAGAAATTGAAAGAATGTCTTTCTTCTGCTCCCGTCCTTCGAACTCCGGATTTTGGGAAAGATTTTATATTACATTGTGATGCGAGTGATGTCGCAGTTTCTTGTGTGCTTAGTCAGCAGGTGAATGGTAATTTGGCACCCATCGCTTTTGCCAGTCGGATGCTTAATGATTGCGAACGCCGGTATTCCACTTTCGAGAAAGAAAGTCTGGCTGTCGTATTCGGCTGTGAACGTTTCAGATCATTTCTAGAACATCGGCATTTCATAGTGTATACCGACAATGAAGCTCTGTCCTGGATGCGCTCGCATGTCAAAAAATTGGGACGTATAAATCGTTGGATTCTTCGTCTATCCTCTTTCAGCTTTGACATCATTCACGTCAGAGGCAGTGAAAATGTTGTAGCGGATTGTTTGTCACGCATGTTTGAGGAACCTCCTCCCATTGATGAGATCCCCGAGCCAGTGAATCTTCTCCAACACATTCCATGGTCTTTTACTGACATCCGTACGTACCAAGCAGATGACTCATTTTGTGTCACATTGCGTGAAAAAATTCTCGGGAAAGATCCTGGTGTATCTGAGTTTTCATTGCGCAATGATGTTATAGTGCATACCGCTCCTCGATCTTCGAAATGTAGGATTTTCGTGCCAGAGAATATACGAAGTATGCTCTTGGCGTATTTCCATGAATCCTGTTTTGGATTACATTTAGGTATGACGAAGACTTTCCATAAAATCTCTCAGGAATTCTTCTGGCTTCGTTTGAAAGCGGATGCTTTTGCTTTCGTCCGAAAATGCGTTACGTGTCAACGTTCTAAGCCAGCAAAGAATTCTCGCATTGGACTTCACCACGCTGACACGATGTCATATCCTAATGAGCGCCTGTTTATAGATTATTTTGGTCCCCTAGTTAGGTCATCTTCTGGTCATCAAGCTATACTTACTGTCGTTGATGGATTTTCAAAATTTGTATGGTTATTTCCTGTCAGGGAAATCACGACACGTACCACTGTTAGGCTTTTGACCAATCATATTTTGGTGTTTTTGGTCCTCCAAAGTTTTTAGTGTCCGATAACGCGAGCGTTTTCTGGTCCAAGTCTTTTAGATCAATGTGTTTTTCTTGGGGAATTGATCATGTCTTTTTGGCACCCTACCACCCTCAGCCAAATCACGTTGAAAGGTTTCATCGTAACTTGAAGGCTTGCTTGAGTGCGTTCCACAACGCAGATCAGTCACGTTGGGAGGCAAATCTTCAGTTTTTCTCCTTAGGATTTAACACTGCTCTTCATGAATCGACGAATTCTACCCCTTAGGAATTGTTTTTAGGAAGGCGTATTGTTGATCCACTTCAGCTTCAGTGGAAAATAGATTATCTGGCTGCGCCATCCCGCCGTACCTCAGTCAAAGAAAAATGGGAAGTTGCTGTACGGCATCTGAAAAGGGCACGAGATCGCGTGGCGTCTCGCTATAACAAGGGTAGGCAACCTGTTTGTTTTCAGGTGAATGACGACGTGCTAGTGCGCCTGCACCCACAGAGTTCGGCCAAGAATAAGGAGTCAGCTAAGTTAATGCTTCGCTGGAGCACGCCCAAAACTATAACTAGATTTTTAACACCTGTCACTGTTGAATTGATCTCCAAGGAGAATCCCACCGACGTATCCAGAGCTCACATATCTCAATTGAAACCATTTATTGTGTAACCTTCTTATTTTCTGTGATTAATGTTGTCCTTTTTCTGCGTAGGTTAGCCAATCATAATTTGCTTATGTTATCCAAGGAAGCTAGTATTCATATGGCGTCTCCTTGACCTGCCTATTATTGAACCAATTTTGACCGAGGCAGAGTCAAGTACAAATTTACGAGCTCAAGAAAGAAAATAATACAAGAAGAAATAGGCCTACATACTCTGTGTAACTTAATATTTATTGTAAAAATATGTATTTTTGCGAATTCGGCCAGTAGAGAATTGATATTCTATAAATAATGGACACATTATATCGCTTCTTTGTTATTTTAATACGTCACTTTCATGATGGGTATAAGGAGAATGGCAGACTTCGGCGTCAAAGGGCGAAAGTCTTTTGTTTATGATTTTCGTCCGTGTCTCTATCTACTTTTCTTGTCATTGTAACGCGCAGGCGAACCGTAATACCATTATGACAAGCCCAGGGATCGTCAAAGGAACGCGCGCCTTTGGGGACCCCGAAGGAGTTCTGTCCTGATATTGCGATCGCCGAAGCGATCTGATTATTTTTATATATTACTTCATTTTATAACTGTATTCTTTCTGATATGGCTCAATTGCTTAAGTGACAGTTATATCGAACACCCTCCCCCCTCATATTTTGTGTACTGTTATAGTTGTTGACAAACCACGCTCTGCTACCATCTGCACCGCCCTATTAAAATAAACATATTCTTGGCGTGCCTCCTAGCTGCATCACTGGAACCAACTAGAAAAGAAAGGAGTACGCAGTGGAAATGGATGTTAATTTCTGACCTGTGCTGGGCCCGTTTTTGCAGGCCAGATGTGCCGAGCGACTCCAGACTCCGTGAAGGTGGTCCCACGACGAGTGGTAGGAATACCCTCCTGGTGCTAGACAGCTAGAATAAGTTAGGCCTAGGTTTGAAGAGAGAGAGAGAGAGAGAGAGAGAGAGAGCGAGCAGCCCGATCGCCAAACACTACTAAATGGAACACTTGGGACATGATTGATTTCAAAGCGGTGGTGCTTAGTGATGTAAAAAGAAAAATATTTTATTATTATAAATATTTTTTCTTTTGGGGGGTGGTGTGGATCCTGAGCCATGTTTAACATCTCTCATTTCTTTATTTTATTTGGCGGCCGTCCCGGTAGACTCAGTCGCCATGTGAGATACGTTCTGTCCGGACGTGCCTTGAGGCTCTCCGCCTTATTATTTAAAATGTAATGTTTTTCCTTTTTATTTAACATTGTTATTATGCCGAAGCCTTCCATTTACTCATGTAAGTAATACATCTAACCTTGTGTCCACTATGCTCATTTCCTAAATTTAACCTTTCTTTTTGATCTTCGTCGTGTGCTTGGATTTGCTGTGGAACCAATCGTAATGGCGGTCTCCTGTTTTATTTTGTTTGAGTCTTCGTTTAACCTTTTATTTGTGCCGTGAAATATATCTGCGAGTGATTTTGTGAGTGTATGTTTTTCTTGCTGCCAGGTGCATTGATGCTGTTTTGATTGGGCATATCTTCGAATGGGTCTCCCGTTGTTTGTGGACGTTGGCGTTTCGACCATTCTCCCAACACGAGGCATGACACCATATATTTTAGCCCTTATGTATTCCCTTCATTCCATGCTTCGTGCAACTGAATCACGGCGGTAACTTTAAGTAGGCCTTACCGTATTCAGCTCGAACTCGGAACGTAAGGTTGGGACCATATAGGTTTAGCATGTTTTGCTAGACTACCTACAAGCACGAGTTGCTTTGAGTTTTATTTCTGCATCGTCAGCTGGCATTTTGTGTGTTTGACTGCGTGTATGTATCTTGATAAATTTCACGGACACCTGACGTCATTTGTTTCTTCTTATAGTATCTTTTGTTTTTGCATTTCTTTTCTCTGGGGACTGCCAGCTCGATCGCATCCCCATTGCTCGCCACAGCCTCTGCGACACGCACACAGCCTCTTGTTTTATCTTTGCTATGCTTGTTATTTGTGGTCGTCATGACAACCATCCATCTCTAGGCAGAGAAGTGATTGTTGTTGACCAGCGACCGGCTCGATTGCCTCTTGATCTTTTACTTCCTCCCTTTTTACATCGTTTTCACCGAAGTGAGCACAGGTATGAATTTAATTTGTTAACGTTATTTACTATCGTAAGTTATTTATTGTTATTTATATTTATCTTCCCCGTTTGAAAGTGACTTTATTTGACCCCTAGGTGAAGGGTATTCTTTTTTGTGTGTGTTATTCTGGCCGGGTTTCTTTGTGTGTTCGGTTTCAATTCATTAAATTTCCATTTCTTTACCCATGTGTCTCATTTAGTAGTGTTTGGCGATCGGGCTGCTCTCTCTCTCTCTCTCTCTCTCTTTCTCTCTTCAAACCTAGGCCTAACTTATTCTAGCTGTCTAGCACCAGGAGGGTATTCCTACCACTCGTCGTGGGACCACCTTCACGGAGTCTGGAGTCGCTCGGCACATCTGGCCTGCAAGTACGGGCCCAGCACAGGTCAGAAATTAACATCCATTTCCACTGCGTACTCCTTTCTTTTCTAGTTGGTTCCAGTGATGCAGCTAGGAGGCACGCCAAGAATATGTTTATTTTAATAGGGCGGTGCACAAGGCTCCAATGTTGATTTGCCATCAGAAGAGTGTTCATACGATATCAGCGAGGAGACATGTGATTCATCGCTGTTAGGACAATTTACCTGCACCTAGCAGGAAGAAGAAGAAGAAGAAGAAGAAGAACCACCACCACCACAACAACAACAACAACAACAAGAACATGAGGAAGCAGAAATATTAGATGATTCCGAATAATTTCCCCCAATTTCTTAAAATTCACACCGCTTTTATCATTTCTAATAGTAGCATTTTTTATTATTAAATATTATTGAATTAAACAGGATCACAATAGATAGTGGAATAGGCCTACCGGGGAAACCACGTAAAAAAAACGTACCAAGTACACTACCTCACAGGTGTCGTGGAGACGAGTGCATATTATGAAGAATACAACTTTTTCAACGTTTTGAATCGCTATATCTCAAAAACGGTTACTCTTAGAAGAAAACGTGTTGAGACAAGTTTTATAGATAATGGCAAGATCCACAATTTTTGTGTGATCTATTCTTATGATAAAACATACCGTTTGGCTGAAAAACGCAAAAAAAACATATTTGAGAACTTTGACATCGAATAATTTTTTTGCCGTTGTCGGACCGATGGGGACTTTTCGCATTTCATTTATAATGGTGTTTCGACCATTAGTACAAATTTTCAGCTCTATGTGAATTTTTGTAACCTTGCATGTCTAACTTAACCGGGCTATTCGTTGACTTCAAGAAGGCATATGACTCCATTGACCGTCAGTCATTGTTCAACATGTTACACGAGCAAGGTTTGATAGCAAGACCTTGCGATTGATCAAACAGACACTGACAGACACAACATCAAAAGTGAAATTCATCGGGGAAATCTCAGAAGCATTTCAGATCAATACAGGTGTTCGCCAAGGTGACGGGCTCTCTCCGCTCCTCTTCAACCTAGTGCTGAAAAAAGTTATCAAGTAATGGGAGAAGAGCAGAGATTTCAAGGTTACTGGAGGCCAGTGCGACTAGGACGACCAAAGGACGAACTGGAGGTTTGCTGTCTAGACTTCGCGGATGATCTGGCACTACTCTCAGATAACGAAACCACACCAATCAGACAGATAGAAGTACTCCAAGAGTGCGCCGAAAAAGTAGGACTACAGATCTCGTTCCAAAAGACAGAGTTTTTCTGTACGAAATTCGACAAACAGAATTTAAACATGAAATGTGGCAAGATCAATAGAGTCGCCCACTTTAAATACCTAGGTGAAGTGCTTGAACCGATGGGAAAAGAGAAAATCGCGCAGAACACTAGTTTGATGAAAATGAAGAGAGCCTTATACAAGACACAGGATGTCTACAACAAAAAAATTCTGTCCACATTCACTAAACTTCGTCATTACAACACGGTTATTAAACCTGAGGTGCTTTATGCTAGCGAGACATTGACGTTACACACTAAGGGCGACTTGGAAAAAAATCCTCACAGAGGAAAGAAAAATAATAAGGAAAATAATTGGACCAAAGCACACAGATGTAGGATACAGGCTTCACTCCAGAGACACCACAGATAAATTGTCCAACCTCGCAGCAGACATCAGAAAGAGGCAACTAAAATTTTACGGCCAAATCAGCAGACTCCTACAAACCAGACTCACCAACAAAATTCATAGATACTGTACATACAGTGGCTCAAGATTACTACACTCTGGATGAAGCAAGTCAAAATTGATCTAGTAAAAGTACAGGTCAACCCAGAAGACCTCATAGACAAAAGCGTATTTAGACACAAAGTATACAAGTGGGAAGTGTTGTCAGAGAGAGCTGCACCTACAGCCCAAAGACCAAAGTGGACCGAAGAAAGGAAGAGGGCCTTTAGTGCACGAATGAAAGAGTACTGGAAAGACAGGAAGAACAAAAAGTCATGATTGCTTCGCGTGGTCTAATAGGCCTGTAACATGTAAAATAAATAAATTATAACAATTCGGGCAGTGGGGTGTTATGCACTCTTGAGAAGAACACTTCAAGAATAATCAGGGCATCTAAATACATGTGGCAGATCTCTATTGAATGAAACCGATGTAAGGCTGCTAGAATTTATATGTTCAGTATTTACACACATGGACAGGGATTCTTGTTGGTAGAAGACTAACGAGTTCCCTAACACAAAACAATATGGCATTGACATGTTACTTGGCACTGAAGTAGTATTTGGTGGTATCTGGTTAGATGGAAGAGAGGGCCCAATGGCCCTAATCTTGCCAGACAAAATCTATCTATCTATCTATCTATCTATCTATCTATCTATCTATCTATCTATGTTTACAACTTATGTAGCGGATGATCAACTTTCTCTGGAATCTCGTAGAACCAATCTTATTTCTGCAGATTATGGGGTGATTGTTCCCAAAGAATCTTTCCTGCCTCAATGGTTGTACTGGTGATATAATCTGATATCTAACTTCACACATATGTTATTTACTTGCATTGAGCTGGCCTAGACCGTGACTTCCGGATATGGCAAGTGCTAAATATAATAGCTGCTTAAGATATTACTATGAACAGTCGCTCGGCGCTGACTTGATACGGTCCTGACATAGTGACCTACTTCTGTTATCTTAGTGTACGGCTATCTGGTTAACGCAAACAACTTTAACCACAAGGTAATAAAAAATTACGAGCCTTACAGTAGTCGCATATTCAAATTCAAATTTTCTGGTTCCCTTAACCTTTTTCGGCGTTTGCCACTCTCATTTTCATAACCGAGAATTTTGTCCTTATTTCTTAGGTATGTAGACAACGTGTTTGGAGGAATCCCGAAAGCCATTTCAATTTCAGATTTCTTTCTTCATTCTCTTTTCCACTTCTTTAATCACCGCTATTTTCTCCACCAAAGTCAATGTTGTATTGTACCCGTTCGTCCTGGGGATGCGATGACCCATCTGCTATTACATCGCATTCCTGGAGTTCCAGGACAGAGCGGAGTTAAATGAACCTCTAGTCAAATAAGGAATGTGTCGGAAATTCAGCTGAGTTATCGAAAAAGCAGTGGGTAACACGAGACAAAGTATCTCTAGGGTCGTTACGGGCTTAAGTTTAATAAAAATAAATGCAAATATAAATGGGCGCCATCAACTGAATTCCTAGCAAACCACCTCCTTTCCTGGTTAAGCCTTACTCAAGACAAGGAAAGAAAAAGGAAAATCACACCATCATCAGATCACAACTAAGATAAAACAAATTTATTTCACTTTGATAGTCAGACAGACATTTTAAATATTCCTCCTACCTGAGAGTATGGTCGAATGCCAACGTTAAATTGTCATTGTCCAAAAATCGAACCATCTCTTTTCTAATCAAAAATATTCCATCCACATAAAACAGAAAAATCTCTAAAGTTCTCTTGGGTTCTCAGGATCACTGTAGCACTATGTCTTTCGTCACTGACATTTGTGAAACCTGAGACCTAATTTCTCTTTAATTTAACATCATGAATGTGGATTCGAAAAAGTTATTAATCTGTCTAAACATACACATATTATAATCACATATTTTAAATATCACGTATTTTATGGTTTGCATGGCATATGTTAAATGTTGAACATGTTAGTCAAATGCTCCTAAACATCGAATAATTAATTTACACTATTTACATTGTCATTCATAATTACTTGTTTGTGAATTACAGAAAATTCACTTCTCATTGGTCATCATTATCATCATCATCAAAATTAAATATTTCTCACATTAATTCTCATCTCAAAATTCAACATATTCCTGTCAGAATCATTAACTCATCACCATTAAATCATTTAAATCCTCAACTCAAATTGCAATTTCTCACATTATATCTCAATTAGATTTATTTTAATTCCATATAAATTCATTAATCATCAGCTTCTTTAGTTAATTATCACCTTCTAATTTAGTTATTCATCATCTATTAATTTATTTAAATCAGTTTATTCATCCAATCTTTAATTCATCCATTTATTTAATTCATTGATTTATTCCAAAATTTAATTTATTAACTTATTTAAATTTTATTCTTCTGGTTATTTAGATTTTCATTATATCATCTAGTCATTCTGATTTTTATTTCATTAGGTCAGATCATTAATATGCTTAAATTTCAGATTATTATTTCATTAATTATTATTCTCAGAAAATCTTGTATTATCAACTTTATTTATTTGTTTAATTTCCTAACAAATTGTTTAATATTGGTTATAGAACGTTGTCTTACAGTTTTATTACTTCCAAGTTATATCTCGTATTTAATTTTCATGCCAAAAAATATTATTGCCTTCACGACATCACGTTGGATCAGACTATCCACAACTACATTATATATCCTCAATTCTTCAAATATCACATTTGAATACAACAATTATTCCACAAAAACTTCATAAATATTCAGCACATACAGCATGAATCTCAACAATTACGCTAGACTGGGTTCAACAACCTCAGGTCTGCTTCAAAATGCATTAGCAACATTGCAACTATCACTTGGCAACTTCCACAAAATGCCTATCACAAACTTCACTTAACCATGTTGCATGATCTACAAAAAATATATAACTGGCTTCAAACTATCAACGCACACAATCTCCAATAACTGTAATTAATCTGATCACATCTAGACAACTTCTTAAACGATTGGAAAAATATTACCTTAGTAATTCAAGATTTGCTTTCAATTAGCATAAATTCTCTTACAATTCTCATAATTCACATCACAGAAAAACACCGATGTGCTATAATCTCTCATATCAAAATCTGCAATACTGATCTGCCTTAAAATAAATCTGACCATTAATGATTCATCTTACAAGATTCAATTACTTTAAGTCCTTCTCAAAGGTATCAAACACAATTATAAAAATCATCAAAAGCATCAGCTGTAACAGCTGTTAAACTGAAATTACTCTCAAAAGAGTATAGCAACAAAATATTGGATTGGCAAACAAGAATTACAAAATGTAACCCTGATGACATTTATCTTTACTTTATTTAACAAAAGTTCGACTGATATGTGACTAGTAGTTCCTTGTTTGATTCACTTACAATCTCATGTACACTCGGATGATAAAAATGAGTCCCTCAATGGCAAGTAAGATGAGTAACCACCGTACAATCGTATAAATACGAAAGACCTCGCCCCGTCGTCTAATCATGATAGTGCCCTAAGCGATGGATAAGATGAGTAACCACCATACAATCGTATAAATACGAAAGACCCCATCTCGAAGACTATATGAGTGAATGTACCAGATAGGAATCAACAAGTCTCTAGTTGTCATATAAAAGCGATATTCATTCACTAAAGTGAATAACATCTTAATATCTCCAAACAATCCAATGGAAAAAATCCCTACTGATGAATAATACACACTCGCTAGTATGCAATGAACTGACGAAGTAATATAGATAATCAATTGCAGATCACGAGTTCGAAATACTCGTCACACAAAAAAAACTATTCATGAAAAATATCCTTGCTGGAAAAAATGTCTAAAAGACCAAACATCTGCTTAATAAAGCCAACCAATGGTGAGAATTTCGTATAATGATGCCTGCCATATTATTATTATTATTATTTATTTACCATATATCGTACAAGACGTATGGAAGGCCTAGTGAAAAAGGGCAAGCCCCACATACATATTTCATGCTTCACAGGCACAGCTTACATCTAGATTTGTTGTAACAATATTTACATATTTTACAAAGATATTTGCAGTATTTACATATTTAGAATATTGACATAGTACATTTTCCTGTTCACTCACTCTCTCACGCACGCACTTTCATAACCTCGATCACGCGATACATACATTCATTCCATTCAGATACTCATTCATTCAGCGAGACAATCAATCACTCATACATACGTTTATTTATACAATGTACCTTTTTACGTACGGCTTGAATATCATATGGTCACGCCATATTCTAGCAAAATTCGAAGCATATAAAGTCAAACCATGTCTTAAACAATCGTATCACTCCTATTAGAAAAATATACATGTGTGCCCAGTATTCATGAAAATAATCGTATCAGGTAGTTATAACTCTTACAGTACCTTCTCATAATCAGCTGTTATTAAATTTCAAAGATCGTCGATTTTCCCTATGTAATGAATTTCTCGAAAGATCGGCGTGAATATCATTCCATCCATGCAATGACGATTGCCTTCGAATCCCAAGTGAATCAGCTGGTGGACCTCCTCCTCGTCAGGAATCGAATCCATCGCTCTGTGGTGCCATCGCGTCTCTGTCTGCGTTTACTCCGACATGATGAACTTCTGGTTATCCATAGCGGATATTGTCCAAATCCTCACGAAAAAGTTCATAGAAACAGCGGACCCCCTATTCCTCTTCTACGTTACGCCACTGTTCTATACAATGTTCAGTTTGAGTGTTGAAAGTTCAATTTCCACAGCGGTTTAGTTTTACTTGTAGAAAATAAAATGGTTATATCAGAGTGTCTAAGTTTATGAAACACCCTGTAGCTGTGTTTATACTCGGTAATTCATAACACTTCTTAAGACTGACTTGCATTAATGCACGAGCTAATGTTCCTAAGTGCATTTGCTTACAACATTCCGTTTGCTTAAAAATTGTTAATGTTACTTGGAATGCGCTATGAAATGCATAGTCGTAATGTCATTGAGAAAAACTATGTTCTTTCGAAGTTCAAAGTTGCAGTATCACGTAACTATTTGTCTTTATAATTCGAGTGCTGAATAAACGTTCCAACTCAACGTAGTAATGAAGTTCAGCTTCTGTTATAATGCTTGCGTATAATAATGGGAATTAACCCGCACGGCCCTACTGCTATGCCATAATAATCTCCGCATAAAGCTAGCCTTGCCATGTCGTTCTACGTTGAAATGCAGCTTGGAATAAAGTACTCCAACTACTCGCAATGCTGTTTTAGAATATCCCGGCCGTCTATGCTTGCTTGCTGCGCAAGTCCGCCTGGCCCACTGACCTACTTGTCGCTCGCCGCTCGGAGAAGCCGAAACTGTCCCCTGCACTTTCCGTGACAGTTTCTGTTCGCTGCTCGGTGAAGCTGAAACTGTCGCCTGCACTTTCCGTGACAGTTTCTGTTCGCTGCACGATCTATACCATGCGCCTGGCGTGTGTTACTCAGCTTGACTTCCTTGCTTGGCTCACAGAGCTAGACTGACTGTTCCTGCACTGTCTCGACCCTTACCTGCCTGGTGCAGTCACGTGGCGTTCTCCCCACCACTATGCTCTTGCGTCACAAATATAACCTCGAACCCCCATCATCTCGACTATTACGTTATAAAATAACTTAAGGGTTATCTGACTTCCTTTAAATTATTACCATATATAATGCATGTTATATCTCCTCTTCTAAGATGTTTAAATACCATGTTCCATATAGATCTTAATAAAGCTTCATAATTCCATTCATAATTCCATCTGCTTAACTGCGGTCAGCGCCTTCTTGATCCTAGACCTACTACGTCATCCTGACATTCCTCTTGACTCGATCTGAGCGCTATCTTTCCTTAACTCTTCTCAAAACCTCAACTACGGCTTAATGTCTGCTGGCGTAGCCGATAACCTCAACTAGGTATCGGGTACAGTATGAAACCCGAGGCTTTGATGACAAAACTTAGTTCTGTACACACACTTTAAAACACAGGCAAATCCAAACTTCTAAACCACAACCACAAATCTAATCAGACCACTCAGCACGCACTACCAGACATGTGTAAGGGATGACACTGTTATGAGTTAAGAGATGTGGAGCGTTGCAAAAAAATGGGAGGAGGATGGGTTGGGCATTGACCTTGGAAGGAGCGTCGCAGGCGTGTTGTTAGTCATGTAGGCAAAACCATCGAGTAGGGGCCGCTTGCCAATGATACGTAGTTTTTCAGGAATTCCTGTCCCAACTGTTTGGCTTCCGATCGGCTTTTTACACGTAAAAACTTGCGAATTATCCAAAATATAATTCGAATTAACCACGATTTTTTAGCATTGATTGTATATAAAATCCTAGGGACCAAGAGAAAAATTCTAATTAAAGAAAATTTCAAATTATAGAAGTTCGAATTAGCCACGTTCCACTGTAATATTATTATTATTATTATTATTATTATTATTATTATTATTATTTATTTACCATAAATCAAACAGAAGTATGGAAGGCCTAGTGAAGCCCCACATACATATTACATGCTTCACTGGCATAATTTACATCTACATTTGGTTTTGTAATATTTAGAGATTGTACAAAGATATTTGCATTATTTACATTTTTAGAATATTAACATTGTTCACGCCATCACGCACGCCCTTTCATCACCTCAATCACTCCATACATTCATTCATTTATTCAATCGGCGAGACAATCAATCACTCATACAGAAGTTTATTTATAACATGTACCTTTTTATGTACGGCCTGAATTTCCGAAGAGGAAAGATCCTTCCCGTGCTGCCTTCACTGTCTTGTGGTTGATGAGTCGAACGTCAAACGGTATTCGGTATATTGTAAATATCAAAACAAATTGAAACTAAACGAAAACAAAACAATAAGAGAATATTGTAACCGATATTGTAATGCCTTCAATGAGTTCCAGCCCGTAGTGTTGGTTTAAATTCGACCAATAGCGAGACTTGAGGATCTCAGTGGACGTCCTCAGAGCGCCATTAAACAGACCAAACCTGCCCTTTCCCCCTCAAGGGCTCCCATCCATTTCTAAAGCTAAAAACACGTGCTTTGAGAATGCAAGGCTTCCTTCCTCAGCTTTCTACTCAGGGCGGTGAAGGTGACACTTCACCCATCTCTGGGTGAAATGTAGAACTAGTTACAAGTACTGACAGTGACAGTCAGACAGACCTTATCGAGAGGGCGCGCAAGGTAGCCCCAAAGACTATTTTACAATATCAATTTAATGTTTTAACACAGTTACAGCTGAGAGCTGACTGTAGGATGATCCTCACGTCCTACATGGAGGAATCGCCACTGATTTGAAATAAACTGCTCAAAATAATTAAAACACCACTTTTTTCAAAGGCCACCAAATTTTGAAACGTTGACCGCACAAGTTCGAAATCTCAGTATGACGTTTGTCCTGATGCCTACCAAGCATATGCTTCAGCACAACTCCCCAACATGAGTAATTTCGGGGTAGCGACCCCAAGACCAGCCCATTTTCGAAAACCGCAAATTGAAGTTTGCGTAAAACGCTGTAGGACTTATCGCAGGTTGCCAAAACAGTCGAAACTGAATGAGTCTTGCTCTTAAAGGTTCCACAAACACGCTCAGTATCAATTTTTTTTATTATTATTATTTATAGCAATTTTTCTGGGTTTAACCACCTCAAAACCTGCACACCGTCCTCAGTTGCTGATTGCAGTAAGTTCTTAAGGCCTCCTGAAACGTAATCCCCCTAACACCCTCAACTGGCATGGGACCAACCCCCCCCCCCCCTCTCAATTCACCCCTAATGAAGGTTTTAATCGAGATGTTTATCAGGGCTGCGAATGGGGGGATCTTCCCTAACGTTTCAAAAAAGGAGCTGTACCTGTGTCACCACCCGTTCCCCTGCTAGTCCCGTTTGTATAACTTTTGGAATCAGGCCCTTTTTAATGGCTGAAACGAGGTCTAAATCACTGAAAGGGCTGTAAAGGTCCTTAGAAGTAGTGGTGACACGAAATCAACCCCTTCCGATCGTTGATTGTCATTCCATCACCCAAAATTGACATTTTTGCACCCTCAACCCCCCCCCCCCCTTGTCTGCACGCATAACGCGTCATGGCAGAGTTTTCAGAGGTGGATGAAATTGAAGCTTATGGCCTGCAATCGCGCCCGAAACAGCAGGTTGGATGGAAATTCATCGGTAGGGTGGGAAACGAGACCAAACATTTTTCAAAAAAGTTAACAGCCTCTAGTAAGTACGTCCATGCATAGGCAACCCACATCACGTCCGTGCGTGCAGGTTGCCGATGAGCGGCAATGGGTTCAAAAGGAGGGAAATGGGAGAAAAATGACCACACTCAGGATAGCCGCTGTCTGAGCTCAGATTCCACACACATCTAATGCACGGCCATGATGTGACAAAGCCCGTAACTGAATCATCAACAACAAAGGCTACTCAAATGACAGCGCTCCTGGAGGGATGGACGGAAGCATGGGAGAGGCTTCAGCCCTAACTACGTGCCTAACTGGAGAAGAACTTCAACGACGAGGTTTGTAGGCTATGTTTTTCATGTTATCTTCTCTCTTATTCACAAGCACTTTATCTTTACAGGAATGAAGGCACCGAGATCGTTCTCCGGAACGTGGTCGCAGGGGTTGCATTAGGACTGACCACAGAAATGGATCTCAAAGATGTAAGTTACAGTATCAGTTAAGAAACTGGTGAGTTCTTCCCACAATGCAACGTATTGTAGAGAGGTATCAAAATGAATATCAGTGACGGCTGGTGATTCGGATACACAATCACCAGATTTCTCTGCGATAAAAAGTCGATAAAAAAAAGAATATTAAATTTAAAAATATATATTAACTTAAGAATATATAGTTTTGTCCTCTTATAAATAAAGCCATGGTGAATATGGGATGGGGGAGTGCAGAGCTAACTGCCGGTAATGTAACTACTGCGATTTTAGAGAATATTAATATCAATATGCCTGAAGGTAAAGGATCTCCCGCAGAGAAAAAGTAAAATATAAAATAAAAGCAGCTTTAAAGAGAGTAAATTGCAACAATGTCAGAATCAGCTCCTAGTCTCCTGGCCATTAAACCAGTCCCGGTAGAGGGTTGTTGCACACCAGTTTGTACAGGGTGTTTATTTTTGCTTGACAAGACGATTCCGCTCGACCTTGACCGGCCGTCCCCGGCCAACAGCCGGCTGTTAATGGTTTGCGCGCGCGGTTTCCGGCCGTGTTCGCATGCTCTTCCTGCGGTAGACGTGTGAGCTCCGAACTGATTGGGTGTTTTATAAAGCTACTGTGTACTGTATATCGTATTCTATAGTGTTGTATTGTGATTGTGTATAGTGCTGAAATGCCTTATGTGAAATATTCGTTACATGAACGTGTATATGTGAACATTACGTACATAAAGTGCAGGAAATCGTGCGCTAGAACAAGACAAAAGTTTCGAGTGTAATTTCCAGGGAGACACATTCCTTTAAATGGGACAATAGAACAACTGGCTAAGAGATTCCAACGGACAGGTTCAGTCAACAATAAACATAGACTTAAAGGTCGTTATTTCCTTAGTGAAGCTAAATTAACCAGAGTAGGAGATGCCGATTAAGTTTGGGAGCGGATGGGGAACATTCAGCATCTACTGTAAACATGGTGAGTAAAAATGTGTGATACTGATTGTAAGCACCGGATTTTGCCGTACATATGAGCGCGCGGCAGCCGGCAACTGAGGCGTCACTGGCGGAGCGCGTGAGCGAGAATGTCCTTGCCAAGCAAATATAAAGACCCTGTAGTTGGGCAGTGTCTCCAGGGTTTTCAGATCTCTTGAAGCCCAAATTAGAGTTTTCTTGCCACAGTTTATCGTACATCAAGTTTACTATTGCTTAAATACAAACTAAGATGTTGAGTTAAGAACATAGCCTACTTCCTGTCATACGAATATTCGGTGGTTGTTTTTAATTTCCATGTCATGCAGTAGACTATAATTTCATAGAATTACAGTGGTTAATTACTCTATTAACATCACATACTGAGTTACTGTAAATGGTAGACTATGCACTCGTATGGTCAATATTGGTAAACAGTGAGGTGCAACATGATATAAAAATGACCATGATTGCTTATTGACGATGTAATTATAATAAAATGTATATAAACTTAAGTCAATATATGTTGTACATTAATATCGTACCAGTTTCAGTCACATTGTGATCTTCAAGAGTTTAGTGCTTTTCAGTCGGTCAACACGAATGTACCCAAAAGAGCTGGGCTATGCCCTAATCCTGAAATAAATTACAGGAGATTAATAAATACTCTAGGATTACTCACTTTTCTTGGGAGACCGGTCCTTGGTTCTTGGTTCTTCCCGACTGACTCATACCTTCCGTAAGTTTTGTGGATAACAAGGTGAAACTGATATTTCACTACCTAACCAAAGAATACAGTTCAGTGTTCAGCTGAGCACACTCCATAAAACTTCGCTTAAAAAAATCAAGTCCCCTCCCAATCTGACAGCACCTCGTAAAGCATTGATTATAACATTTTCAGTCTTAAGAATAGTAAGTTCCGTTAATACATACCTTCGGTCAATAATCTCCCCTTGCATTTTTTGGATTTCTGTTAAAACAAAGCCATGTATTAACACCACGTTTACTCGTTCTGTATGGTCGGTATAACTATAACCATTCAGTAAAACACACGGCTTACCCTTCTCCGTTTCAATAAACTTCATAACGATACACAACACGGTTAGTAAACAGAAAAATATTGAACACTGTGGTTGGAGCTTAAGAGACCAAAGAGAACTGACATATGACATGTACTTCAACATTGTCAAGAGGGGTGGAAGTGAAAGGTGAGGAAATCCCCAGGGGAGTTACAACCGGACCGGTCTCCCAAGGAAAGTGATCGCAATCTGGACGCTGGAATGTTTATAGTTCTTTCCTAAAATGAAAGTGACAGTAATCTGGACCGCTAATGAGGTGAACGCAATCCGGAATGGTCGCAATCAGGAAGACACCGTCAAAATGACCCAACGCCAGGCCTCGTGTTAATTTTTTTCCCGCCAGTTCTCAAGGGTTGAACAGGCAAACTTTTGTCATATAAATAATGTCTCTTGTACCAGATTCTACTAATAGTGGAATGTTCTATCATCTTTTCAATTCGCCCGTAAGTTCCTTATAATATTGCATGTAACTGTGTTCCAGTTGCTGGAGTTCCAGGCAACACACAAGCAGAACTTCACTCGCATCGCCCGCACCATGGACCAAGCTATCGAGAAAGTGCAGCTCAGAGTTCTCTGGCGGCAGAAGCACGAAGCTGCAGTTTCCGAGTGGCTGGCGCAGCACGTCAAGACGATAGCGTGAGAGAAAACAACGTAGTCCCAGTTCTTTCCTGAACACTAAGGAAATCAACGATTGTGTTTCTGAGCCCTGATCGATAACCATTCTATGACCGAGACTACGATCATTAGAAATTACGATGACAGTTTTTTAAATGGCTATTTATTCGACATGGACAATAGCAGTGTATGTATTCCAGCATTGCTAACTTAAGGGCCTCTTCATACACCGCGACTGGGAGTTTTCGCCCATATTTAAGAATTAAATCACTTCACTAATAATTATGAAACATAGAAATATGAAAACGTACAAAGTTATAGGCCTTGTTAATTCATAGGGATTTGATTTAATAAATAAAGGCGAACAGTATATACCGGTAACGTATTGCGTGATTTCTTCTTTCTTCCGAATTTGGCCGCCTGTGGACCGCATGGAACCTAAGGCTTTCTGGTTAATCTCCTCTTCTCTTCCCAAAACCTCTTCATTCGTTCACTTCTGATCTTTCGCTCCTCCTCGGATATTACCAGTTTGGCTCTAATTTTAGGTGTTTTCTCCTCGAAAATCTTGATGTTGTCAAATCGGTTTCTGAACTCTTTTCTGTTGTGGATCACATCCACTGTGAGTCCACTTTCCTTGGCGTCTCTTTTAACCTCTTCTACCCACTTAGTTGTAGCCTTCAGCTCTGTAATATACTTGAATATCCTCTTAGTCAGTCGGTTCTCGTCCATTCTCACCAAATGTCCGTAGAATTTCAACCTTCGCTTCCGCATTGTGACAGTAATTTTTTCAGTGTGTTTATAGAGGTCATCATTCCTTCTGTTCTTCCATGTTCCGTCAGCAGTTTTCTGTGGTCCTAAAATTTTCCGCAAAATTGCGTGATTTATTGGTAGGAAAATATTTGTGATTTTTTAAACGTCATGAATCACAAATAACACGATTTAACAAGAAATAGTCTACCAGCCTGAATAGATTTTTTAATCATTTTATCATGCACCGAGTCTGAGTTTACTCCTGGGGTCTGGCGTTATGCGATACGGAGACGGCGAGTGCTTGGCGTCATGCAGCAGAGTGCACGGGAAGCCTAAGTTAATGGGTAATGGAGTCTGTTGAAAGAGTCCTGGGGCTGCGAGCGAAGCAGCGAAGCGAGAAGTCCTCCTGAGCCTTTCTAACATGTGTAGCATTTGTAGCATGCGTCATTTGAAATGATATAAAGTCTATTCATAATGTTGAATTTTGGGCTTATGCCGTGTTTTATTATATTAATATTCGACGCTTTTCGAAAGAAACCATGTCTTTCTTCGTCAGGAATAATCTGGAATACGACAATGTTGCTAAGAGAAAGCAACGAAGAACATATAGAAGGTGCCCAAAGATGGACGCCATTATAGCCCCATGTTAGGGACAACGGAAAGCAGCAGTGAATTACTTTTTCAGGGTTCTGATTATTCCTGACGAAGAAAGACATGGTTTCTTTCGAAACGCGTCGAATATTAACATAATAAAACACGGCATAAGCCCAAAATTCAACATTATGAATAGTAACACGGGCCGTGAAAGTCTAAAAAGGAAGGAAGATTTTAGTTTTACGTGACCGTGAATCTTGTGATTATGAGCCACGGGACCTCCTTTTTACGTGGAATCCGAACCACAGGACATGGCATTTCACTTCGAAAATCTCACATGCATTGACCGGGAATCGAACCCGGACCGCCTTGGTGAGAGGCATATAGCTAGACCGCTGAGCCACCACGCCTAAATGACGATATAAAGTCTAGTCTCTCAGACTGACTGTATCTTTTTTCCTATAAATAAAACACAGTCATGAATACGAAGGATGAACCACATTCATGAAATTATATTTTAAAAAATTAAGATATAGCCTCTGTACTTGGAAAATTTAATAAAGAACTATTTTTAAAAGACAAGTTAAATATTAAAAAATATATATATATTGAGAGTATAACAATAATGGTGGTTCATCCTCGGTATTCATGTGTTTTATTTATATGAAAAAAAAATCATTCCATTCAAACTGGTATTTCTTGTAAAATCATGTCTTTTGTGATTCATGACGTTTAAAAATCACAAATATTGTCCTATCAATAAATCACGCAATACTTTATAAACTGTTCGCCTTGGCATATTAAATTAAAGCCCTATGTATTAACTATAAGTTTGTAAGCTCTCATAATTCTATGTTACATATTAGTGAAGCTATGATTTAATTCTTAACTGGGTGAGAAAACTCCCACTCACGGGGGTATGAGCCCCCTTAAGCAAAATTTCACTAAATTTTTAACCTTAAAGAACAAGAGTCTTCGACGAATTTAGTGACATTTAGTGTTGTACAATAACAGAGTTTTTCTGAAAATAAATTGATTTTTTTAGTGTTGTGTAATATTATGTTATTTCAATTCACGTAGCGCTTTTCAAATAAATTATTGGTCATCCGCAGTTGGATATCACTGAGAATTCGTGAAATAACTTTAGTCACTAGAATTTTGAGTAGAGGCGTTGCTGTACAAATATTATTATTCAAAGAACTGTCAGTGATTTAAAACACTCTTTTAGTCCACTTATTTTATAGCTGAGTTAGAACGCGATCATTAATTACATCCTTACATGGCCATAGCAGAAAACAATCTCAACGAGATGAGTATTAAAACTATCATTGCTGATTCTTAAAGGTAAAGCCTTCTCCATGAGAATAGCATATCGGCCACGTATTCTTATTATCCACGCCATCTGCCACGTCGAACTCGAGGACGATGCTTGCTTCTTGCTCAAGTAAGTGAGGCGTACCGGTACCGTACTTTAAACAATTTCATTTCCTCATCTAATTAAAGATTTCATTTAGTGACATTTAGGGATTACTGCTACTTCAATGACATTGTAGTAACACTGTTGCCAACACTATTTCTGTTAATATACTGCACGAAAATTGGTCAAGAATTTGCACACCAAACTCAAACAAGCCCTAGTCCGCAGCGATCGCAACGGAAGTTCGGGAGCCAGGGGACATTATGTGACCAACATTTCTGCTTGTAGGATACTCCCACTTAGTCACCTATCAATCTATCACCATGATACAGATATAAGAGGTGTTTAATCATTAATAGAATATTTATTGCCAGGACTGACAAAATGGCTGAACTTCTTAACAAAAAGCTAATGTCAAGTACAGGATTGTGTTCTTCCATAGGCTAATGATTACTGGTAGGCTACATGGTGTCACTTATTACTAGCCCTCCTTGGGCGACTGATTTAAAACTTCCCAAAATCATCCTCCTATTTTTGATCGGAAGTACTTCATCATATACCACACAATTGAAATGGCAGGGTCGTGGAGTGTTGGACACACATTTGGTCAACCTAACTGGTATCATTTGGGCGTTCAACTATTAGGTGTAATTCCCTATAAAGAAAACTAATTATAACCTTCAAAATATATGTATTAATATCAAAATAAACATATGGCGGGGACTCTCGTCGAACAGACTATGGTTTCCTATCTTCAATTCTCCTCGGCAATGACGAAAACATGTGACCCAAAATGAATGTTGGAATATAAAGATGTTTGTTACTCACTCATCGACGACCTTGCAGATAATCTACGAGACATGCTCGATAGATCAGTTCTCCCCAGCATTTCTAAGATTTTCCACACGTGGTTTGAGGTTAGAGATGTTTACTGGTTTACATAGCCACATCTCTGCGAGAGAAATGAATGTGCTTCCGTACCCAACTTGAATTGTGCTAACAGAGATAACATCGTTGTGATTTGAAGCCGTTTCGAGTACTTTCGAAAGCCATGCTTTCAACAAAACTGTTTCTCCAAATAGGCCTACGCCAAATTACGAGAATGCGACCTTTCCAACCAGACGCTACAATAGAAGTGAAGCCTCGCTCCACACGAAAAAAACCACCTCTCAACTTGTAAACACATGTTTTCGTCTTTCTCCGCCAGGGTCATGATACCCTCCAACCCATACAAAATACACCAATAATCTCGAACCCATGTATATTTCTTACAACTCATGGCGCGAAACTCTTCTCTGACGTCAGAATCTTACACAATTTATACAAAGCTTTCTTCAAGACAAGGGAAGTTATTCTCGGCCCAATCTAAATTTGGCCTAGAGTTTCCTGCTGTTGCAACATCTTGTAGCTTGCCTACACAATCCGCTGTCTTGTATGCTGACATCTCCCATCCAAATTAAATGAAATATTCCTGACTGAGTCCCCGAGATACACAAGATATATATACACTAAATAAAATGAAATCCTATAACCTAAATGATGATGATGAACAAGAAAAGAAATGGTATGAACAAATTACCCTAACCTGACTTCTCTTGCAGTCAACCAAATAAGGGTTTGGGAACATTGTGACCGGAACAGTCACAATGGTTTATAAGATTGGTATTGTTCTTCAGCTTGTAAACGCGTCAACTGATCTATCAGCTAGGCTTCTATAGCAATGGTTTATGAGCTTAAAGAGATTTTAATGAACAATGTAAACTAACAAGAATTCAGTTTAGGTTATAAGTTAATAAGTTTGTAATGAAAAGAATCTCTCGGTAAGAGCAGTACTGTAGATCCTGAAATACTCATTACTGTTTACTTGAATGGCAGACCCATGCATTCATTCTTACATTTCAAAGTAGCTACTATTACCCATCTTTAAGAAAGCAACAAGACGTTCATTTCTAATGTCCTGCACAGTTATATTCATATAAATATTCTCGGTGCCATAAGTGCTCTGAAACTAGGTGAAATGTATCAGAATACAATTGTCTAACTTAATACATTAACAATATTCACGGACCAAGTTTTTAATTTAATTTTCAACAATCATGTATTTATTTGCCGAACTAAGAAAAGCTATTTCATCCATTAGTTTCAATATCAGGTTGGCGTCTTCTATTTACTACTGTATTGAATTATTAACCAAATAATTTGAGTACTGTACTTGTCGTTATGTCTACGAATCAACCGGGAACTTATGCATATTGTGACGGGATATCGTTTACTTGATTCTTGAGGTCTGATAAAATTGCTCATGTTAACCTCGTTTATAATTTAACTTCATTTATTCACTTCTTAGAGAACAATCTCTGTATCATTGTACATTCTTTTTATTCAGCGTATTTTGTGAGCTTGCCTGAATTAAGTCTCGTTCATATAATTATTTCATGATAGGATATGGACTTTTCTGTACAGGATTGTCATTATTATTGTATGATAATAATATGTAGTTTTTCTTTACTCCTAGTAAGGGATGTCATTCCTGCACATCATAATTTGCATTCTTACCAAATAATGAAGTTGAGGCGGAAGCATGTTGAATCGTTGTCATTGGATTAGTATCTGTTTGGATACATGTGTTTTTAAAGTTACCATGTTGATATAATGGGACCCATAAGGGCTAGTGTAGTGCTTTATATTCATTATAATGTACACTGTGTATATAGTTTTGAGTACGATTTATTTTTGTTGTCCAAAGAGTTTTACTACCGGTACTTTTTGAATTCAAATTCAAAATCAGTTTTTTAAATTAAATTTATCCACAGTATTTTAAAAATTCTATTAGTTTGTAATAAATATAGGAGTAGGTTTCATTATGAATGTATTGTAGACTATCTCTCTTTTCGGTAATTGATAATGTCTACTTAGTTATAAGCAAAGAGTGGATTTTTATGACAGAAGTTTCGGTAATTATATGAAACCAATAGGCCAAAATATATTTTAAAAATATATATGAAGGATAGGCTACGTTATGTTCGAAAAAATAACGTATAAATGAGAAAAATATTGTATGAAATGAGGTACGGTATTCTAGAATAGATTAATTTAGCTTTATGCACCGTGTAACCGTAAATAAGACCTTAATAATTGTTTACAAAGTCTTGCGAAACTATGTAGACATATTATGGGAGGTGGGGAAAGACCAAGGGAAAGACCATCGCAGCTGGTACAAAAATAAAGTTGGTCAAAAATGCTTCCTCCATCACAGCCACTTCACTTAGGCTATTTGGATTGCATGATCCATCAGTAAGAAAGGTCATTCATTAGAACAATAATTTCAAAAATAGAAAATTTGGGGGGGGATGTGAAATCTGGGAAAATAGGAAATATTTTCGAAACATTATGACATTTTTACCAAATTATGACATTGTTTTTTCTTATCCCGATTAGATTTCTCGCCTCTTGAAGTAGTCCCCACAAAATAAGATCTCATAAAAATCCACTGTCTAGTTATAAGGTAATGTATTGTATGGTGAGCACGAACAAGAGAAACAGCAAATAAAGTGGGTACATGTATGCTATGTTGTGAATGTCCTGTACACATTCTAATTAATAAAGTGTTATATTGATCTCGTAGTTTGTGTCCTTATTTCAAAGAATCCTCGCTTTTAAGGGTGTTCTTGTTTCAATTGAGTGGCTTAGACATTTACGTAAGTGTGCGTATATATAAATATACAGGGTGTATTTGATATGATGGAAGTCCTTTACACTGGTGATAGAAGATGGTATTCAAAGCAAATATCTTCATGAAATTCAGTCGGATATTAATTAGTGTAGGTGGAATTAAATCACAAAAATCGTCGGTCAATGTCTTGGAAACGGGCTTACACTTCGTTCCCCTTAGCAGTACAGCTGACTTCTCCCCGTCGCCCTCCCCTCCAACGCTAAGGAATGTTGACAAGAGTCTGAAGTTGAGTGACCTCCTCGTCTTGTCTGCCAATGGCATTGAAATACACAAACTGAGCCTATGAACAGCTGTTTCACACCTTCATGGGGAGTGGCTACATGACTAGTGATGGTGGATCTGTTTAGGATTTTGCCATCCTCAAGGCCTATGCATAGAAAATGGAAATCCTAAAGATTTGGTAAATTAATTTAAGAAACTGCTGGTCTATCTTTGTGTGAAGACAGTGCAACAACCGTAACAAAAATATTATTAATACTATTATTATTATACCAGGCTACTACTGCTGTACTAATAATAGTAATAATAGAATTTTAGACACACTAACTTCTACGGGACTACCTGACCACGTTGTCGCAGCCCCTAAACTATGGAACCAACCTAAGTTCCTTTATGTTTTTTATTTGGTATGTCGAGTTGCCAGACTTTTATTTTTAGCAATCTAACACCAGAGCTACACATGCTGACTCTTCTTATTATTATTATTATTAGACTATTATTATTATTATCATCATCATGTTCATGGGGTGCTAGTATTGAGGCAGCTTACCATCAACGGCCGACATGCAAGTCGGGTCGTGATGGCGCAGCGGTCCAGCTGTTGGCGTCTCACCACGGCGGACCGGGTTTGATTCCCGGTCAATGCATGTGAGATTTTCGAAGTGAAATGCCATGTCCTGTGGTTCGGATTCTACATAAAAAGGAGGTCCAGTAGCTCACAATCACGAAATTTACGGTCATGTAAAAACACAAGCTTCCTTACTTCCCACCATCTGCAGCCACATGATGATTTCCCGTGGCATCCCACAAGCCCAAAGTTGGAATGCCTACCCCCGCGGTGTAGGCATGCACATTTAATCGTACACCACGATCGCAGCAAGTCCGGTAATTGAAGGTCCAAACTCAGCACCGACAGTGGCTATCCTGAGTTTGGATTTCCCTGGATTCTTCCACGCGCTTTCCAAGCACATGCCGGGATAGTATGGTACTTGGAGTCCCGGAGCACCAACATCATTCACGACCCTAATAACTACAGCTACACGTATTACTACAGTCACCACAGAAACACAGTTTATCAGACAAATCCAACACTCACCCAACTACACGGTGCTGATAAACAAATGTCCCAAGCCCCTAAAATGAATTAACAACAACCATCACAATAAGCTTTCAAGTCTCTTCCATCATCATTGTTACCAAAAATATTTATTTACTGAACGTCCTAAACAATTGGAACCCTACTTAAAAATAAATAGCATTCAGTAAAGATATAGTCTCTTATAAAGTGTATATTAATAATAATAATAATAACAATAATAATAATAGTAATATGTTGTTAGACACGATACTTTTATTTTTGGCGGGGATGTCGAGATTCCGGAATGTTGTGTTCACAGAATTTCATGTACGTGCCATTACATCCAACGGCATAAGTCTGTCGTATTTCTTCACCTTCATGTATTACATGACTCAGACTAGATCGAACCCTCGAGAAGGATAGCACTCTAATACCTGAGCTCACAGCCTCACTATCATTTAATTATTATTATTGTTTTATACAGTACATATAACACATTGCTGGTACATCACAACATAACTATACGAGCTTCAGGGAACCAAACTATTGCTACTGAAACAGCCACTTCTAAGCTGGAAAGTCGAAATCGCTACCCATGAATTTCCAGACGATTCGGGTTGTTGAGAGAACTACTGCCTTCTGCATTAGTTTGTCAATTTGAGTATCCAGAACCAGTTCTTTAAGGTCTTGGAGCAAGGAATTTCGGATCACGCCCGTATTTCAGACAATGATAGGTATGGTCTTTACCCGCTCTAAATGCCATTGCCTTTTGATAGGGCCAACTAACTCGCTATATTTGCTTTAATGTTATTATTATTATTATTATTATTATTATTAAAAGTAATAAATAACCTCTGGCACTACAGCCCGTGAAGGGCCTAGGCCTACCAAGCGACCGCTACCCTGCCATTTGGCCTGCAGATATTGGGGCGACGCGTGATTAGCGCATCGGGTCCCTTCGGCCGTTAATCTTGGTTTTCGTGATCGGGGCGATGCCTCACTGTCAGACAGCTACTCAATTGTCCTCACTAGACTGAGTTCACCCCGTTCCAGCCCTCACGTCAGTTTCTAAAATCCCTGTCGGAGCCGGGAATCAAACCCGGGGCCTCCGGGTGAGAGGCAGGCGCGCTACCCCAACACCACAAGGCTGGCTATTATTATTATTATATCTATGTACATGTAGTACCATACTAGTATTAAATCTTGAAAGTAGTTTTCCATGGTTTCCCACTTCTACTCCAGACAAATGCTGGGATGGTTCCTAACTTAAGTCCACGGCCGCCTCCTTCCCAATCCTCACCTGAATTACAAACACCAACATAACTAAAGAAACCACAAAAACACAGGTTATCAGACAAATTCTTCCCACATCCAACCACATGGGGCTAAATGACCAAAATCGCTAAGCCTCTCAAACAAAACATCAAGTGTATTCCTTTCGTCTTAAATGCTAGTTCTGAACAGAATACGGAATGTCGGAATTTTGTCACACCGTATTTCATTAAAGTGCCGGACGGCAATGACACTTACAAAGTAGGCTACACAATACTGCCGGTCATAACGTCCCAAGACATTGCGTGCAATTTCAACAACAACAACAACAACAATACAAATTTTCTTACGAGATGGGTATCGCTCGCTTTCCTCGTAACAGCTGATACCTCCCCTCAACTAGTAAGGTCAACGCTCTGATTACGTAACAACTTCTCCTCCGTGCATCGCCCCACCTCGCCCCGCCCCGTTTACCCCAGCCTGCTGCCTCACCTTCTGTTTGAAGAATTTCGGAAAAGCCTAAAAACATTGACTTTTTAATGATAAATTTTCAATTTAAAGATAGGTGACAAATTTTTTACCCAGGAAGCTTACAATAGTCTCTTCTATCACCAGTGTAACGGACTTCCATTATATCAATTACACCTGTATATTGAATTTATTAGTAAAGAACTGCCACTTAGGTTAATGAGTTTCTTTACGTAGCGTATACAATGCTGGCTTTAAATATGGCATAAATAAACTAAACCTAGCTTAACAACAAATAAAACAAAATAAGAATGACATAGTTCACCAAAATGTTAACAAACCATTAAGGGTCATTAACGGACGATCACCGAAATGTCGTGGTTCGTCAAACTATAACTATCAAGTTTTATTAACATCCCTGGTTGGTTGGTTGGTTATTAAGTTTAGGGGCTGCGACAACGCGGTCATGTAGCCCCGTGTACTTTGGGTGTGTGTGGAATCTGTCAGATAACCGGTGTTAATTGTGATGACTGTATTAGTGTGTGTTATCTGTTTTTTTTAAATTCAGGTAAGGACTGCAGACTTATGATTTTTTTCAAATAGATCCTACTTTTGCCAACAAACGCCACCGTCGACGACTACTAGTTCAGAACTTAGCTACCAGACGCCACCGCAGTCGGCTCTTGGCAACGAACGTAGGAACCTAAGAGCGTTGTTTACATTCTTAACCTATACAATTTAGCTTCACACAGGTGTAATTAGTGGAAGGTTCTTTAACATGCCATAAATCTATGACATGGGACCGCTGGATTTACTTCCCCTCTGAAGGAAGGCATACTGAGGGATTTTTAACGCTCTTAAAAAATCCGACGACTTCGGCCGGGTTTGAACCCGCAATCTTGGGCATAGAAGCTCAGCATGCTACCGACTACGCCACCGAAGCCGCTTATTAACATCCCTAAAGAGACATTAATACTGATTACAATTAACGGCTGACGGTCAACTTACGTGGCGTTCCAATCCAAATGGAGCGTGCATTAGCCTAAACTTTATTCTCCTCCCCCCCCCCCCCCCCCCCCCCAGAGCTCACATCTAGTGGGACGTGGGTTGGCAACCACGGGATCCCAGCTGAGTCCGGCATTGCTTCCACTTACTTGTGCCGGGATCCTCTCCGTCTTCTTTCCTGTCGACTTCTCCTGGTGAACTCCTGTTTTCTTCCGCCCAACGGTATTAGGGTATCCAAGGCCTAGGGAGTCTTTCCCTTTCCCTCCTTAATTGGCCCTTGTCTCATCTTTCCTGGTAAACTCATTCTTTAAGGGGGCAGCCTTCTTTTTCTCTTCATGTTAACTCCTGCCTTCTGCACAAGGCCCCACCCCTTCTGGTGCACCCTGGAGATTGCTACATCCTCAAGGGCTCACGGCTGGTGAGTTTGGGAGTTAGTGACCCCGAGGGATTCCTGAGCTGGGTCCGTCTGGTCCCCTTTTCCCTCTGACTTCGGGACGGGCGTCTCCTCTTTCTCTTTCCTATCTGCCTTTTATGGGCAAAGGCTGACTGCAAGGCTCAGCGGTAACGTTCTCGCAGGATCTAATCCTGGCGCAGTCAGTTGGTATCTTGGGTGCGCAAATGGGAGGGAGGCGTGGCCGTAGAATTATTACTGGCACGTTAAAGATTAATTTCGGTGCAAAATTCGGGCACCCCGGCGCCTCTAAAAGCCGATGTACTTAAAAGGGACGTAAAACACGTAACATTATTTTTATTCGTCCATTAATTGGGCAAAAGCGCGTTGAACGACTGAAAAGTAGAAATTTAATGCGTTTCAGTCGGTCAACATGATTGTACCAATTATAATGGGTGGTTCCCTAATTCTGAAAAAACAAGTAGTTCCGTGAAGAACTATACAGCCTATTTTCATATATCCTGCTCATGTTAATTGCCTCTATCAACATACAAAATTTCAGTTTAATTGCTGTAACAGATTCGTAGATATTGAGAACCGTCTAAATATTTCAGACGGTCGCCAGGTTGGATTTTTATTTTTGTACTATTACATTAAGATTATTGTGTACGTGTGGTATTCAAACTTCAATCGCATGATTAGAACACAAGAAGTAAAAACGAGATTTTAAAATTACGCACAGCAGCCATCTTGAGGTTACGTAAACAATTGAATTAAATTAGATGGCAGTGCATTACAATCTGCAAAATCATTTACTGTACCGCATTTCACGGCGCTCAGAGAGTTAAATCCCGAGAAAAGTCTATTAAAATATTTCAAATTCGCTTGGTCGCCATGTTCGTTTTGTACTTGACAGGTTTATGAAATATACATACGTAGACTTGTATCAGTACCCTTTATCACCGTACAAAATTGCAGGGTGATATCTGTAATAGTTTCGGAGATATAGAATGTCAGTGAAATATTTCGCACAGCCGCCATTTTGAGGTTATGTAAACAATTGAACTAAATTAGACTCCAGTGCTTTACAATGTGTATAAACAATTGCTGTACCCAGTTTCATTACGTTTGGGTAGTTAAATTGCGAGAAAAGTCTATTTAAAAGTCTCAACTTCGCTTGGGCGCCATGTTGGTTTTGTAGTCACCAGATTTTTGAAAGTCTCATAGGTGAACGTCTAGTAGTTCCCTTTATCACCGTAAAAAAATCCAGGGCGATATCGGTAATAGTTTCGGAGATATTGAATGCTAGTGAAATATTTCGCACAGCGGCCATGTTGGATTGGTGAGACGTAACAAAATTTGAAGGGCACGATCGAGGTCGCCGGGAATAGCGTCATGAACTTACCGAGTTTCATTGAAATCGCTCCAGCCGTTTAGATTTTATTAGGGACACACACACACACACACACACACACGCACACACACACACACACACACGGACAAAAGGTGATCTCATAAGCCTATTTTTTCAAAATTGAAAATACGCTAAAAAATCATGAGATGAATTAATAAATACACTTAGATGAGGCGGCTTCGGTGGCCAAGGTCACGGGTTCAAGCCCGGCACAAGTCGTCGGATTTTTTATGAGCTTTAAAAATCCCTCAGTATGCCTTCCTTCGGAGGGGAATTAAAGCCGGCTGTCCCATGTCATAGATTTATGGCATGAAAAGGAACCTTCCACTAACCACAATTGTGTGAAGCCAAAATTTGTAGGTTAGGTTTGATTAATTCTTTTAAGTTCCAACGTTTGTTGCTGGGGCTAGTTGCGATGGCATTTATTAGTAGCGAAGTTCACAGCTACGTGTCTTGAACGGTAGCATTTGGTAGCGAAAATAGGAACTACTTGAAATTATCGTCTGCAGACTTTACTTGAATTAAAAACAGATAACACACACTAATACAGTGATCACAACACCGGTTATCAGACAGATTCTACACACACCCAATCAATCAATCAATCAATCAATATTTATTGTCATTTAACAACTTATCGTTGTATTAGACTACGTCACATTGTTAAAAATACATTTTCAATTTACAATAAAATCACAAAGTTATGTATAATATATTACAAGTATTATTACCAGCTTACTGAATTCTATAAAATAAAATAAGAATAAAATAACACGAATACAGTAAGAAGAAGTTGATCTTCTATAGTCCATCTGGGCAGAGTGTAATTTTCTCTTCAAATTCGACCAAAGTGTAAATACTGCTGTTAATGAGCCATCGCTTAATGGATGCTTTGAAAATGTTTATAGACTCCTGCTGTAGTTGTGTGGGTAGTTTGTTGAAGATTTTAATTCCATAGTATTTGTAGTGGTCTTGTGTTTTCTTTAACCTGACATGAGGTGTATCTAGCTGGTTTCTTAATCTTGTGGTGTGTGAATGCACATCCCTTCGATTTTTATATACACTTAGATTTTCTTTAATATACACTAAGCTATGGAATATGTATATTGATGTAAGAGTCATAATTCCAAGTTCTTGGAAGTGATTTCTGCAGGATTCTGTACTAGGCTTGCCTTGTAGACATCTTATTGCCTTCTTCTGCCATCTGAAAACATCTTGTGCCCCTGTTGAGTTTCCCCACAATATTATACCATAAGTTAAATGTGAATGGAAAAATGCATAGTATGCGAGAATCATCTGATTAGCACTAACTGATTGTTTGAGTCTTCGCAATAAAAATAAGACTCGTGCTAATTTTGTACATAATTTTTGTGTGTGAATGTCCCAGTTTAATTTAGAGTCTAAATGGATTCCCAACAACTTAACAGAGCTGCATTCATGACTACTTGAAGCCAATTTGACTAAGTGAAAATAGATTTCTTCTGTTTTGTTACTGTTTAGAAATAGTTTGTTTACTTTTAGCCAAGAAGTTGATTCACCTAATAATTTGTTTCTTTTCTCTTCAAGGCAAGTTAGGTCTCTATCACTTGTTATTACAGTGATGTCATCAGCATACAGTATTGACTTGGCATTTATATTACTAACAATGTCGTTTATATAGACCAGGAAGAAAAAGGCTCCAATGACTGAACCTTGGGCTACACCTGTATTTACAATGAGCGGAGCAGATTTTTGATTGTCTATTACAACTATTTGCCTTCTCTTGTGGAGATAGGAGGTAATTAATGATAATTCACAATCTTTGACTCCATAATAGTGAAGTTTTTGAATTAATATATTATGATCCACAGAATCGAAAGCTTTACTTAGGTCTAAGAGTGTGACAGATGTAATAAGTTGAGATTCAAATCCAGCAATCACTTCATCAACAACAGCTTCAACAGCTTGAACCGTTGACTTACCAGTTCTGAAACCAAATTGGGTACTATTAAACAACTTGTGCTCCTCAAAGAATGCTGATAATTGTTCTTTCATACACTGTTCTATTATTTTGGAAATAATTGGGACAATTGAGATTGGCCTATAGTTACTGGGGTCCATCATATCTCGTTTTTTATGGACTGGAATTGTGATGGTGATTTTCAGACACTCTGGAAAAACTCCAGTAGTAAATATCCAGTTTATTAGATAAGTTAAAGGTAATACTATGATGTCTATTATTTGTTTTAGAATAAAATTCGACATTCCATAATAATCCTCACATTTTGAATTGTTTAGTTCTGAAACTATTTTTAGAACCTTCTCATATGTTATTTGTCTCCATCTGAAGGATGGTGTGGGATTTTCATCTACCTTATGGTTTTCCAACTTCTCCATAAACTTTGTATGATGATTTTCATATTCCAAACTTTTGACCATATTTTCAACAGAATTTATAAAATATTCATTTAACACATTTGGTGTTATTGGTGTAGAGTCCTTACTTTTATTTTTACCCAGTTCCTTGTTTATGATTAACCAAGCAGCTTTACATTTATTCTTTGCATTATTAATGAACTCATCATTCGCTCTCTTTTTTGCTGCTTTAATTTCCCCCCGATATAATTTTTTTATGTGATTATAGTTTTCTATATCCTGTGGGTCTCCTTTCTTTGCTTTAGTGTAATACATGATCTTTAGCTTCCTAATAACATCAAGGTAAGGCGTATACCATTTGGTATTATTTTTACTTTGTTTTTGATCTGGAGTGTTAATTATTTTTTTCTTAATTGGGCAGCATTTATTTAAGGAAGTGTGTATTATATTCATAAACTTATCAGCTACTTCAGAAACATTGTTATAGCTCACAATTATGTTTTCCAAATCCCTGCTGGTCAACTCGTGCCTTAATCTGAGAAAGTTATTGTCGCTCAACATCCTAATATACTTGACTTGACTATTTTCTGGGAAGTGTCCTGTATCAATTTGAAATGTTAGCCAGAGGCCACTATGGTCAGACAAGAGAGGTTTTGTAACACCAAAATTATAACCATTTGTTGGCACATTAGTAATAATGTTATCTAAACAAGACTTCTTTCTAGTTGGTTGGTTATTGATCAGATAAAAATCAAAAGATTTTAAAATGTTACAGAATTGTTTCTTTGCCAGTGATTCAATTAATACATTTATGTTAATATCCCCTAAACAATATATTTTATACTTTTGGAATTTTGCTAAGTAACAGGCAAACCTTTCCCATATGTTTATGAAGGCCTGGACATCCGAATCAGGTGTACGATATAAGGAAATAATAATAAATTTAGCTCTTGTAAACTTTACCCCAGCTACTTCAAAGAGCTGTTCTATACAGAAATCATTTAAATCCATTATTATACTGTCCATGTTTGTAGTTACTTTCTTGAATATAGCAACACCTCCGTTTGATTTATTTTTTCTACAAAAGCTAGTACACGGGGCCATATGACTGCATTGTCACAGCCCCTTAACTGAGGAACCAACCAACATGTGGATGATCAGTTCAGTGCAGCTAAGTTCACAATCCACTATAACCAGACCATTTAACAGCAATCACATAATCACAATAAGCAAGCAAATTTTAAGGTTAATCACCACAATTATTGACTAGTTGCGTTAGTACTTCTTCATCTTAATTCCTGTCGCTCCTTCCGGAGCATAGGGCCTTGGTGAAATTTCTCCATGCAGTACGGTTCCTGGCCATTCTCTTCACTTGACTCCAGTTCTTGTCCACCTCTGCAATCTCATTTTCGATCGTCCTCTTCCAGGTCTTCTTAGGTCGACCTCGCTTCCTGGCGCCTTGAGGATTCCAGTCTAGCGCCACCCTCTCAACAGCTCCGTCCGGTTTCCTTAGTGTGTGACCAATACAGCGCCATTTCCTCTCCTTGATCTGGATGCTAATCGGTTGTTGATTGGTGATGGTCCAAAGATCTTCATTTGAGATTATGTCCGGCCAACTCACATTCATGATGCGACGCAGACATCTGTTAATGAAACACCAGTAGCTGGTTGTTGATCGGTTTTGTGACTTTCCATGTTTCACAGCCGTAGAGAAGAATCGACTTTACGTTGCTATTGAAAAGGCGGAAATGTTTCTATTTCTCCAGATGGGGTAGAGCTGGACAAAGGCACCATTTGCCTTCCTGATACGGCTTCGAACATCTTCCTCTGCTCCCCCATCATTTGTGACTATACTTCCAAGGTAGATGATGGACTCAACTCGCTCAATTTCCTTTCCGTTGACTGTCAAGCTAGTCGTGACGTCAGAATTTATCCTCAACTCTTTGGTCTTGTTGGTGTTGATCATCAGTCCTCCACGTTCTGCTTCTCTCTGCAACCTCCCCAGCTTATCTTCTATGTCTCGGTACCGTTGTGCCATAAGACATATTTCGTCTGAGAAATCCAGATCTTCAAGCCTGTCATTTATACCCCCATTGAATACCCCTCTTCCGTCCTCCCATTACCTTCTTCATCACACTATCCAGGACCAACAGGAACAGAGTGGGGGAAAGGACACACCCCTGTCTCACTCCGGAACTGACATTTATCTTTATCTTTTCTGTTAATTTGCCTTCGTGAAGATGCGTTAGTACTACTACAACTCCTAAGTGTATATATTGTAAATACCATCACCCATAATCTACTTGTAGACATAGATTTAATAGCCTAAGTCAGTGCAAAGGATCTGATGATGATCACTTGACGATTGAAATTGGTCATCCAAGTGTATTTATTAATCTCATGTAACTTTTATCAGGATTAAGGGACCATCCAATACAATTGGGTACAATCGCGTAGACAGACTGAAAAACATTAAAAAATTCCTTTATTAAAGCAACACTGAAAAATGGTTTTCAACTAGATAACGAATAAAAAGTATAAATTGATACAAGGTCTTAGAGCCATCACCATGACACAGGTTATTATTTAGCGTATGGCATTTAGTGCCGGCAGTGTCTGAAGACATATTCGGCTCGCCAGAGGTTGTAGCTGCTTCAAGCGGACACCCATGGGATGAACTACAAGTTCCGTTCAATTTCAAGTAGTTCCAAATTTCGTCACCAGACATCAGTGGCACCTACTGGTGAACGTTGGAAGGTTGATAGAGCGTTCAACGAAATATAACCTAGAAATTTAGCTTCGCACAAGTTTAGTTAGTAGAATGATGTTTTACATAACATAAATCTATGACATGAGACCGCCAGCTTTACTTCCCCTCTGAAAGAACGCATACTAAAGGATGTTAACGCTCTAAAAAGAATACGAGCCTTACAGTAGTATGATGTGTAACAGCTGATATAGAAGAAACCTCACGTGGAATTGTTGATATACCGGTATTTTATACTATTATTGGCACAAATATTAATCTATTGTAAAAGGGAGTGTTTTACAGATATTGTAGTTTATAATACAGAACTCATTGTATTAGATGATTTGTAGCTTCCACCAGCACTAGCCTAAATAAAGAATACGATATGGATCAACTAGATTAGTAGACGCGACACCGCTCATAACCTTAAATTCCTTATAAACAGGTCCTCTTGATTCACAGACCAACACGTAATATCATATGGATTCTGTTAAAATGAGTCATATTGATATGATAAATATCGTTTAAAATTACAATCTGGTGGCAAACATATCTACACCGTCCGGGATTCGATCCCGAGATCTCTAGATTCACAGACATAGGCGCTAACACCACGGCTATTTCGAGTACGCAAATATTGTGCACAAGATGGTGACTTATTTCCACGTTCCGTTAATACTGCATTACGGAATTAAGTTTCACTTATATTTTGCTTGTTTCGATAATGTTCCTGAGTGAACTTGAATTTCAAATGCCTTATGAATAGGCCCTCTTGTGAGTAAAGGGAATGTATTCAGCAATAGTTCACGAAGGCTTGCTCATTTCTCGTATAACCACAACGATTATATTATATTGATGACTGCATTGCCGTTATGTGGGTTAATATTTGAATAGCCATTGTGCAGAAACATAATACCGGCAATGCCGACTACTTACAATGTTTGATATTAAAGCATTTTACCATTTAAATACTGATACGAAGGGTTCGAACGTGTACCATGTCATTTGTTTCAATCACTTGACACCAGAGTTCGCATGAGCGTTTACCGTTCAGTATGTCATATACATTCCACATGGCCGAGAGTACGTCATGGTATCAATTTCCGACACCCCACGCTCATTGTTTCTCTTACCACCGCCAGCTAGATCTTACCATTGCCAGCTGGATCGATCGATCGAGTTGGCAGTGCGTCACACACTTCCGTTCGATCCACCACTGCCAGCTGGTGCCACCTCGATCATTCCGATCCACTTCCGTCCCATTTATCAAAAATCACTCCCACAAAAATATCCAGCAACCGAGTGGAAAGATGTTAGACATCAAAAAATCCGACAACTTCGGACGGGCTTGAACCCGTATTCTTGGCCATAGAAGCTCAGCATGCTACCAACTACGCCACCGAAGCCGCTATGACACAGGATATCAGACATATGCCACACACACCCAAGTGCACGATGTCGCTGTCACAATTGGGCGGCCTGGAGGCGGTCGACAAGAGCCACTGGAGAAAGTAGAATCCTTGTGGTCTCAGGTCAACGGACCAGCTTCGTGTGGCTTAGGGAGCGATAAACACTCAGATTGTCCGCAATTAAGTGGCCTAATTCCAGGGCGAATGACATAACCCTTCGTGGAAACGACACTCCTTTCTTTTCTACTCGTCCTTTCATATAACGCGCTTATATAACTGAAACAATAAATAAAAGCCTCAAGTATGTGTGGCTCGACCACAGGCGATTCAGCAACATTCATCTCATAATGATACAGTATAGGCGGACCCTAGAGTTCGAACTCAATATTGCTGTATGCTATATAAACTTAAAACTCCGTTGATGTTTCAATTTGCTATAGTGAAACTTCTTCCTTTTTTTTATCTTTGCCTTCTGTCGATTGTTAAAACTCTTCTAAGTAAAAGCACAGTATAGATATCATTACAGAATGGACAAAGTAAAATAAATTACAGTCAGTCTGAAAGACTAGACGTTATATCATTTCAAATGACGCATGCTACAAATGCTACACATGTTAGAAAGGCTCAAAAGGGCCTCTCGCTTCGCTCGAAGCTTTTTCAACAGACTCCATTGCCCATTAACTTAGGCTTCCCGCGCAGGCACCTCTTTAAGGGTCACTTTGTATTTGAATTGAATCTAACATACTGTACACCTCGTTAAGTGTCACCCTGTATTTTGCTCTGACATCCTGCACACCTCTTTAGGAGGCACCCTGTATTCTTATCTGGCAACTTTTATATCTCTTTAGAAGTCACCCTGTATTCTTGTGTGACATCTTGTACACCTCTTTAGGAGTCACCCTGTTATCTTTTCTGACATCTTGTGCACATCTTTAGGAGTCACCCTGTATTCTTGTCTGACATCTTGTACACCTATTCAACAGTCACCCTGTATTCTTCTCTGCCATCTTGTACACCTCTTTAAGAGTCACCTTGTATTTTTATCTGGCATCTCTTTAGGAGTCACCCTGTATTCTTATCTGGCATCTTGTACTATATTTTGCTCTGAGATCCTGCATACCTCTTTAGGAGGCACCCTGAATTCTTATCTGGCATCTTGTATATCTCTCTAACAGTCACCCTGTATTCTTGTGTGACATCTTGTACACCTCTTTATGAGTCACCCTGTTTTCATTCATTCATTCGTTTATTTGCAATTCGGGGATGTCCCCCGGTGGCAAATTAGATATACATAACAAATAAATAACTGTACATAACAATTCACTAACAATTAAACTGGAGTATTTACACAGTCAGTCTTTTCTTAAACACACCTATATGTTTGGGAAAAGGCTCTAAGACTGCGGCAGGTAGAGAGTTCCAATTATCAATGGCACGGTTTACGAAAGAATATTTACCATAATTTCTTCGCTGTGGTCGGCCCTTAACTTTGAAAGGATGATCGCTCCTACCCATGTAAGTAGGCTTTTCCATACGTTTGCTAAGCTCACCCCATGCTGGTTGATTTGTATACGTGTTGTACATAGCGCAGAGTCTAGATTTCATCCTCCTAGCCTCAAGTGATTGCCACCCATGTTTCTTTAACATACGGCTCACACTGCTCCTGGGATTAAAGTCACTGAGCACAAATCTAGCGGCCTTTCTTTGTACCATTTCCAACTCATTTATGAGCCCTACTTGATATGGATCCCAAACCGCCGAGGCGTATTCCAGAATAGGTCTTACAAGTGACAAATATCCTAATACTTTAGCAGATGTACTACTTCCTTTTAATACCCTCATTACAAAGTGCAGGGATTTGTAAGCTTTAGAAACTACACATCCTATGTGACTACTCCATTTCATATCATTTCTTACTTGAACGCCCAAATATTTGCAAGAATCTTCTTCTACAAGTATTTCCGAGCCAATGTTATATTGAAAATCTTGCCTTCGCACTTTTCCTATTTTTATTAGACTACATTTTCTTGTGTTTATTTTCATTGTATTTTCAATCGCCCACTTATGAACCAGGTTCAGGTCATCTTGAAGTACTGCATTGTCTTGTGAGTCTTGTATCTTTCGATATATTACACAATCATCCGCAAACAATCGACAGTCACTGCGAATCCCATTTGGTAAGTCATTTATAAACGCCAAAAATAACAAAGTTCCGATTACGCTGCCCTGAGGGATACCCGACGTTACGGTAATTTCATCCGAGAATCAGCCTTCAACTATCACTTTCTGTGAACGACCCGTCAAACATTCTTGGATCCATACATTTACTCTTGTATCAATCTTCGTCGAAGCTAATTTATGGAGTAGCATGACATGCGGCACGACATCAAATGCCTTCGCAAAATCTATAACTACGGCGTCGACTGAAACTCCATCGTCTAACGATTCACTAATATCTTGTAAAAGTGATAGCATCTGACTCTCACATGTGTAACCTTTCCGAAATCCATGTTGCCTATCATTAAACCATGATAATGTTTCCCACTGTTCCCTCAAGTAGTCGCAAATGAGATGCCCCATCTGTTTACAAACGATGGACGCAAGACTAACCAGCCTGTAGTTGCCCAATTCAAGTCAGCTCCCTCCCTTAAATATTGGGACTACCGTAGCTCTTTTCCAGTCATCCGGGATTTGCGCATTGTTTAGGGACACCTTAAACATCACCTCTAAGTATCGTGCCACGGCCCTACCTCCTAGTTTAAGTACTTCACTAACAATATTATCAGGACCCTTCGATATATTGTAACGTAATTTTTGTATTAGCTTTACAATTGCTGACTGGTTTATTTGGAGAAGTGGAGCCCCTGATTCACCGTTAAGGTCCAATACACAGCTATTGGATTTATTGAACACACTACCATAAAAGACATTTAATTCATTAGCAATGGCCTGCTTCTCAGTAATTAATTTACCGTCACCGGACATTATCATCGATAAATTATTTGAATTTCCCTTTCTTCTCCTAACATAATTGTAATTTTTTTTACTCCCATCGCCTCCCGAACCAAGTAAACCTTGCATATAATTGTCATGAGCAGCCCTCTTTTTTAAGACGAGCTCTCTTGATGAAAATGAAAATCCACAGCCTGCTTCCAGTCTCCGACCGGGTCAGGAATGGAATGAATGAAGCCCCCATCTAGCGGCGAGGATATGAACTGTGCCGGCTGCCGAGGCCTGACGCACTCCTCTGGGGCAATGATTAAATGAATGACAGATGAAATGAAATGATAGTGGAGAGTGTTGCTGGAATGAAATGTTGACAGGGAAAACCGGAGTACCCGGAGAAAAACCTGTCTGCCTCCGTTTTGTCCAGCACAGATATCACATGGAGTGACCGGGATTTGAACCACGGACCCAGCGGTGAGAGGCCGGCGTGCTGCCGCCTAAGCCACGGAGGCTTCAGCTCTCTTGATAAGGACTTAAATTTCAACATATACTTGTCACTATCATGTCTTTTATTGTATAATTTCCTAAATTTCCGTTTAAGACTCCTGATTTCCCGTGTGTAATGCTCAGGATCTGGGTCTTGTTTCAGTAATTTAAATGGAACAAATTTATCAATAGCGCTATTTAAAATTTTCAAAAAGTTAGCCCACAGGATATTAATGCGATTTCCTTCCGATGCCCATCCTACAAATAGCTCATTCAAATACCCCTGAAATTTGCCCTGATCCGCCCTGCGATACTGTAATATGATCTTATTTGCTACATCAGAGTCTAATTTTGTAATGTCACCGTATCTAATATTTAATTCAACCCCAGAATGGTCACTAATTCCTGGTACTTTCAGACAGTTAATATACAGCTCTACAGGCATTACGATATAAACATCTAAGGTATTATTGCCTCTAGTTGGGAAGTCAAATACTTGGGAAAATCCCCCCTTCCCTTAAGAATTTGTTTGCAGCGCTCTGAGCTTGACCACAGCTAGTTGACTCACCAGACCAGTCTACTTTGGGGAGGTTTAAATCTCCGGCAATTATTATACTCTTTTTCATAGCATTACCCGCACCAGTTTTATCGTACAGTGTGTCGAGAAGCGAAAGTTATCACCTGAAGAGGGAATTTATTCCCTTTATCCGAAATTTGTACACATAACATTTCATGATGCGTATCAGCCCACTTTAAGAAACTAGCTATATTTTTGCGAACAAAATAAATAGCCCACCACCTCACTTTCCCCGATCCCTTCTGTACATTTCGTAGGTCCCTTGAATTATTTCATTACTATTTATATCCTCATATAACCAAGATTCAGTAGCAATGACAATGTCCGGAGAATACGTCTCTACAAGATTCAAATTCAATTAATTTATTTCCTAAACTCTGGCAATTAACCTGCAGTAATCTTAGAGTCTTACCTCCACAGCAAATATCCCGAAGTAGCTCCTTCTGTTCCCGTCGGCTGGCAACCTCTGGACCTGCTCCTCCTCACAATGGCCAGCACGAACCGATGACCCTGTCATGTAGGCTCCCTAGGTTGAAAGGGCCCCGTCGATTTAAATGCAGCCCGTCTCGGGCGAAGTCTCGGCCACCAATCCAGCAGTCTGCATCTACGTACACTAATCCCAGTTGTGCACAAACCCAGTTCATGCGGTCATTTACTGTCTTAACTCGCCTTAACGGAACATCTCCCCGCCGAACAATGCCACTCATTATAATTTTTGTATTTCTAAACTTGCTTTTAGCTTTTCTGCCTAATTCGTAGAGCTCCCCCATGATGTAAACAGCTGTAGCCCTCTTCTTCAAATCGTTCGTCCCAACATGGAGCAACAACACTTTATCTTTGTCACAGTCCTCTACATTTGCTTCTTCCACTTGTTGGGCAAGCTGGTCAATTTTAATCCCCCATTATGATAACGTCATCCTCAGTTTGCTCCTGCACGCCCTCTTCCACACTGATCCCAGTAGAAAGCCGTTCAGGCACATCCTTCACCGTTTCCTCTGATTCACGAAGCTTTGTTCTAAGTTCCTGTATTATTTGATCCCTTGCTTTGATTTGCACCCTCAAACAGTCCGGCGTATCACATACTTAACAAAACCAATTCCCGACATCCAATCCTCCTTCTTGACCTTAATACGGCCGAAGTGAAACCATTTCTCACATAGTCCACACTGAACACCGTTCTTCAATGTTTTACTGCACGCCGAACACTTTAATGCTGCCACTGGATCATTTTCCTGATTCACATTTGGAGTAACAGGGCCTAGATTCACTTGCACTCCACCAATAACTAACTACGCAGCTATCACTAGGGCTAAAAACCACAAGTTGCTAGGACCCGTGAGCACACACAAAACTGGAAATCCCGACTACCCTTCGCATACCACAGTCCGATCCTCGCGCGATAACACTCCAGAGAACAACCCATTTCAGCACACCTGAGAGCTCGGGAAAAACACGACCTTTCACTTTGACTGCCAACCAGGAAGTCATCTTGTCTGACATCTTGTGCACCTCTTTAGGAGTCACCCTGTATTCTTCTCTGCCATCTTGTACACGTCTTTACGAGTCACCTTGTATTCTTATCTGGCATCTTGTATATCTCTTAAGGAGTCACCCTGTATTCTTATCTGGCATCTTGTACACCTCTTTAGGAGTCACCCTATATTGTTTTCGCTTCGCTCGAAGCCCCAGGTCGCTCGACGCCCCAGGACTCTTTCAACAGACTCCATTAACCATTAACTTAGGCTTCCCGCGTGGCTGCATGACGTCACGCACTCGTCGTCCATTACCCATTAACTTAGGCTTCCCGCGCGGCTGCATGACGTCACCGTCTCCGTCTCCGTAACGCAAACGTCTCCGTAACGCATAACATTTGACTCAAGCATAACGATGATGTCGACAAGGTCATTTGAAATGATAAAAAGCCGGCGGCAATCGCTGTAGCCAAACCGTAAAGAAGCAGTGTGACTTCTCATCAGCTCTGCAGTAGCCTACTCTTTGCTTATAGGCTACAGGCTCGTGTGGGTAAATAATAATCTGACTATAGTCTGAAATAACATAACGTTGCCAGAATGACCGTAAGCAGAGTGAAATAAGCGTCAATATTGCATCTTTTAGAGGAGGAAGAAGAGATGACGATCGAATTAAGTATAATATGTACATGTGGCGAAAGCGATTCCAAACTAATAACATGAACAAAACAAAACAAAATACAATTGATGAGGGGAAGCCTTAATTCACCTGTAAGCCGCTTGGTATTGATGCGAGCTGGAGAGTTGATCAGCCGGGTCTGAAGTGGGGCGGGGGAGCAGCTTTCTCTCTCTTGCCTGTCCCTCGGCTAAAGTATTCGTCACCCAGCTGTTAATACTGTTACGTGCCACCCCCTAGTGGCACTTTTGTTAACTGGATTACGGTGGGGGTACAAAGCACAACACCAATTACTGCTTAAAGAAATAATTAACTTTATTGGGGCCAGAAAATTACACTAATCAGCAAATACAAGCAATTAGGAGCCTTCTCCAGTTTCCTCAAGTCTCTTCCTTATGCGCTCTTGGCCCCTTTCACTTGCAACAGACCACAGAAGCTAATCCTGCCGCTAATGAGCCTAGTGGCCTTGACAGAACTACATGCAACTTCTTTCTAATGTGCGCCTACTACAGTACTTACGGGCACTTGCTGCGCGCTGTTCACCAGCTGGGAGAAACAATGTCACTGGATTTCGACACCACAATATCTGACACTCAGTGAAAGCACACTTACTCAGAACACGGCAGTCCCCTGTATGTTCCTCACTTCGCCGCTACACTAGGGGTTTCGCAAGTCACCACACTTCTGTCGCTCAGAATAAACGCTCACACTAGCTCGTAAAACACAACAACCACAACTGCTTCACGGGTCACTCTTATATAGCAGGCCGGTGACTCAATAAATGGTTCTAGATCCATCCAGGGTCCACGGCTTCTCGAGGTTTCCATCGCTGGTCCAGTCACGAATCTTCTGGACTATCCCTTTGTCTTAGTAGCCCCGTTGCATAAGGCACACGCAATACAGGAGGCATGCCACAGCCCAGCCCCTGGGGCAGTTGTGACTCAAGCGGCGAGCGATGACACAAACTCACAGCCGTAACACCACCCCCTTCCTAAAAAGGCTGATCGTCCAGATCAATCATTGGTCCGTCTGTGTCCCTCCGTAGGCTGCCAGGCGATCTCGATGCACGATCTTCATCTTCGCCCTCGGGTTCCGCTGGATCCTGTAGACGACATCGTTGATCCGTTTCACGACTCGGTACGGGCCCTCCCAGGACTTCTGAAGTTTGGGTGACAGGCCTTTCTTCCGTAATGGGTTGAAGAGCCAGACCAGGTCGTCCTCGTGGAATCCGCCGGCATCCGCCTGCTGGTCGTATCGGGTCTTCATTCGGTCGGTCTCGATCCGCAGTTTCCTTCTCGCGAACGCGTGCACGTCCTCCAGTTGGTCGACCAGTTCTTGACAATACTGGCTTACCGGGATCGGATCATTCCCAGGTCGGCCGAAGGCAAGATCGACAGGTAGACGGAGCTCCCTCCCAAACATGGCCCGGGCTGGTGTGCACCCGGTGGCTTCATGCACGGCGGCGCGGTAGGCCAGGAGAAATAGTGGAAGATGTTTGTCCCAATCCCTCTGGTGCTCGCTGACGACTATTCGGAGATGGTTCTCGATGGTGCGATTGAATCGCTCTACCATCCCGTCGGACTGAGGGTGTAGCGGCGTCGTCCTTGTCTTCCGGATTCCCAGCAGCTGGCATAGGTTCTGGAACACCTGCGACTCGAAGTTTCTCCCTTGGTTGGAGTGCAGCTCCAGGGGTACTCCGTACCGGCTGACGAATTCTTTCACCAGGGTCTCTGCAATCGTCGCGGCTTCTTGGTTAGGGAGCGCATACGCCTCCGGCCATTTGGTAAAGTAGTCGCTGACGACTAATATGTAGCGGTTCCCTGCCTCGCTTAACGGGAATGGCCCAGCAACATCGATGGCCACTCTCTCCATGGGGCCGCCCACGTTGTAGGTCTTCAGTGGACCCCGTCGTCTTCGTCCTGGGCCCTTGCTGGCTGCGCAATCGTGGCACCTCGCGCAGTGGTTCTCCACGTCTGTTCGGCATCCGATCCAGTAGAACCGCTCTCTCAGCTTCTCCAGGGTCTTCTTTATCCCTAGGTGTCCACCAGATGATCCTCCATGAATTTCCTTCAGGACTTCCTCCGTCATAGCCTTTGGAACGACGACTTGTTCCCGAGATGTCTTCCCGTCGGTGCTCTCCCAGGTACGGCAGATGAGGCCATCCCTTACAATCAGCGAGTCCCACTGTGCCCAGTAGGACTTAAACTTTGGGCTGCAGTCACTCACAATGTTCCACCCGGGTCTGGGGACACAGGCCCTCTTCCATTCGGCTATCAGTCCCAGGTCATCATCCTCTGCTTGTGCCCGCGTGAAAGATTCGCGGCTCCAGTTCCCTTGAAGTTCCACAGTAGTCCGTCGGCACAGTATCCCGGTGTTCTCCTCCCTTCGGGCACAGAAGGTGCAGTCTTCGGGGCACGGCCTTCGTGACAGGGCGTCGGCGTTAGAATGCAGTTGGCCTTTCCTGTGCTGAATCTCAAAATTGTACTGTTGAAGCCTCTCTAGCCACCGCGCGAGTTGACCCTCGGGCTGCTTGAAGTTTAGGAGCCACCGCAGGGATGCATGGTCGGTCCTGATGAGAAATTCTTGCCCGTACAGGTACTTGTGGAAGTGTTCAATGGTCTTCACGATGGCGAGCAGCTCCTTCCTGGTGACGCAGTAGTTCCTTTCTGGCTTTGACAAGGCCTTGCTGAAGTAGGCCACTACTCTCTCCTCGCCGTCCACTACCTGCGACAGGATTCCCCCTATGCCAAAGTCGCTGGCATCGGTATCGACGATGAACCTTGTTCCAGGTCTGGGGTAGGCCAGAATAGGCGCGGTGCACAGAGCCTGCTTGAGTTGTTCGAAGGCACTGTGGCATTCTGCTGTCCACGTGAAGAGTTGGTCCTTCTCAGTCAGTCGATGTAAAGGTTTGGCGATGTCGGCGAATCCTCTCACGAAGCGACGGTAATAAGTGCAGAGTCCCAAGAAGCTTCGTAGTTGGGACTTGTCCTTCGGAACTGGCCACTCCCTCACAGCTGCGGTCTTCTCTGGGTCGGTGCGCACCCCTTCCTCGGAGACGATATGCCCAAGGTACTGGACCCGCTTCTGGAAGAGCTGACACTTCTTGGGGCTCAACTTCAGCTGGGCAGCCCGTAGCTTCAACAAGATCTCCTTCAGATTGCTGTAGTGCTCCTCGAAGCTCCTTCCCAGAACGATGACGTCGTCTAGGTATACCAGGCAGGTCTTCCAGTGTAGTCCCCTCAGAATGGACTCCATTAGCCTTTCGAAGGTCGCAGGGGCGTTGCAGAGACCGAATGGCATGACGGTGAACTGCCAGAGCCCGCTGCCCACAGAGAACGCCGTTTTCTCGCGGTCCTTAGGGTGGACCTCCACCTGCCAGTAGCCCCTCTTCAAATCCAAGGTGGAGAACCATCTTGATCCTGATATGGTGTCCAGCGTGTCGTCGATCCGGGGTAGAGGGTAGCTGTCCTTTTTCGTGACGTCGTTCACCCGCCTGTAATCCACGCAGAACCTGGTGGAACCGTCCTTCTTCATCACTAGCACGACCGGAGAACTCCAAGGACTATGTGATGGCTCGATCACCCCTTGCTCCTTCATCTCTTCTACCATCCGGTCGACTTCGGCTTGCTTGGCGAGCGGGACACGTCGGAATGGGGCCCTAATCGGTGCGCTGTCCCCAACGTCGATCCTGTGCTGGACCAAGCTTGTCCTGCCGAAGTCTTTGCTCCCCACGGAGAAGACATCCTGGAATTCGCGTAGCAGGTCCTGAAGTTGGCGTGATTGTTCCTCGTCTAAATGGTCCTGGGATCCTTGGTACAGCTTCTGTAGTTCTTCTGGCAGTGTGCGTCTTCTTCGGTTGTCCGTCTGCAGGTTTCCGTCCGTCGTGTCGGTGATGCGGGCAATCCAGGTAACGGGCTCGCAGACTCCTAGGTTGGTGTCCCGGTGAACCGTAATGTCGTAGTCGTTCAGGTTGGACAGGCGGACGTACGGCCGAGACGTCGTGTTGATGAGGGTCTTGGCAACTAGCAATCCTTTTGTCTGGATGTCCTCATATTTTGGCTCGATGACAGCCGCCACTCCCTCAGCAGTTCCGTCGACAATTACGGCGGCGCTGACCTCCGTCCTGGCAGGAACGATGACGTCCTCTCTCAGCCTTACTCGTCGTGCGGTGACGGCCTCGTGTGCTGGTTGCAAAGCAAGTTCCTCACCTCCGAAGTGCAGAGTGTTGGTACTCAGGTCCAAGATGATGTTGTTCTGGTCCAGGAAGTCCAGTCCGATGATCACTTCGTTTGATACGTCAGCCACAAGCACTGGATGCTTTATCACCCGTCGACCAATGACGAACTCCAGTGATGCTTCGCCATGTACCGGTGCGGTCTCTCCGGTCGCGGTTATTGGCTGGAGGTTCCTTTGTGTGGGTTGCACTCTCCACTTCGGGATCACAGTGGGATTGACGATGGTCCTCGATGCTCCCGTGTCGATCAGCATGGGCCAGCTCACTCCGTTGATGACTCCGTCGACCATCAGGCTGCTATTGTCCCTCCGTAACTTCGTCACACGCACTTGGACTGCCGGGGCTTGACGACTGTCACAAGCCAACCTTTGCCCCCCAAGGCTGGCTAATACTCGTTTCCCTGGGCCGCGCGGTTTTCAGACGACTGATTTCCCGTCGGATACCCTCGGCGGCGGCGATCACCGCAGTCCTTGCTCAGGTGGCCTTTCTTACCGCAGGCCCAGCAGGTCGGTAGTACTCTTCCCGGCCGCCTCTCCGGTTGTCTTCCGGCTGTGTCGTTGCTGGTGGTGCCGCGACTATCGAAGAAACGGCTTAGCGCCTCCATCAATTCGTCGGCCAGGGGCTTGGTCTCGTTGGTTTTTGCTGGTTCATCGAGTCCACTCGACGCACCCGCGCGTGCATTCTGGATGCCTGTTTTGCCGTCTCGAATTCAAGTGCGTGGCTCAGCGCATCTGTCAGGGTCTTATTGCGCGCGAGTCGCAGCGCATGTTGAGTGTCCGAGTCCCGTAGCCCGTCGGTGAAGGTCTGCGTCGCTATCTGCTCCAGAAAGTCGGCCGGCGCTGTTGGGTAGGCAAGCCTTACGAGGCGTGCGATGTCCATCTCGAACTCCTGCAGGGTTTCCGCGTTCTTCTGTACCCGGGTCCCGAGCTGCATCTGGTAGGCCTGCTGAAGATGGCTATCTCCATATCGGGACTCCATATGGACGATCAGTGAAGCGTAGTCCTGGGATCCAGTCGGGATGGCCTGAAGGACGTTAAGGGCGTCACCTCTCAGCGCTACAATGAGAGCTGTAGCCTTTTCTGTGTTGTTCCAGTTATTTATGGAACAGGCCGCCTCGAACTGACGTAAGTAGGTGCTCCACGGGACCTTTCCGTCGAAGGTTGGGGGCGTCACTCTGCTATGTCCCGTTCCTGATATTCCCGGTGTAACGGTGGGCGGGCGTTGGCGCAGCTCGGCAACTTCCTCTTGTAGGGCTTTGAATCTATCTTCCATCCCTGTCGGCGGGAGTCGGCGCAGCTCAGCAAATTCCTTTTGTAGAGCGTTGAATCTCTCTTCCACCCCCATCAGTGGTCGTTGGCACAGCTCGGCAACTTCCACTTGCAAGGCGTTGAATTTCTCCTCCACCCCCATCAGCGGGCGTTGGCGCAGCTCGGCAACTTCCACTTGCAAGGTGTTGAACTTCTCCTCCACTGCCGCGACTTCCTCACGTAGGCCCTGTTCTAATTTCCTTTGGCTCTCCTCTAATTTCGTCAGCAGACACTCTTCCAGATTTTTCTGGCCATCCAGAAATTTGGCGGTTAGGTCCTCTGCTAACTTATTCTGGCTGTCTTCCATCTGCTTCAGGTCCTCCGCTAACTTATTTTGGCCTTCTTCTAATTTGGAAGTTAGGTCCTCTGCTAACTTATTTTGGCTGTCCTTCAGGTCCTCTGCTAACTTCTTCTGGCCATCCTCCATCTTCTTCTGGCCATCCTCCATCTTCTTCTGGCCGTCTTCCATTCTGGCAGTTAGGTCCTTGGTTAAATTCTTCTGGCCGTCTTCCATTTTGGCAGTTAGGTCCTTGGTTAAATTCTTCTGGCCGTCTTCTATGCCATTTAACTTTTCTAGCAATGCTGCCAATTGCGCCTCCATTTTAGTTGTTTGCCTTGTAAAGGGCATGCACTCACAGGAAAATTAGAGAAAATGACCTGCTCGGGTTTTGAAACCAGGGCCGTCAGGTGTTGTGCTTGAGTTCGTAATCCGGCTTCTGACACCAGTTGTTACGTGCCACCCCCTAGTGGCACTTTTGTTAACTGGATTATGGTGGGGGTACAAAGCACAACACCAATTACTGCTTAAAGAAATAATTAACTTTATTGGGGCCAGAAAATTACACTAATCAGCAAATACAAGCAATTAGGAGCCTTCTCCAGTTTCCTCAAGTCTCTTCCTTATGCGCTCTTGGCCCCTTTCACTTGCAACAGACCACAGAAGTTAATCCTGCCGCTAATGAGCCTAGTGGCCTTGACAGAACTACATGCAACTTCTTTCTAATGTGCGCCTACTACAGTACTTACGGGCACTTGCTGCGCGCTGTTCACCAGCTGGGAGAAACAATGTCACTGGATTTCGACACCACAATATCTGACACTCAGTGAAAGCACACTTACTCAGAACACGGCAGTCCCCTGTATGTTCCTCACTTCGCCGCTACACTAGGGGTTTCGCAAGTCACCACACTTCTGTCGCTCAGAATAAACGCTCACACTAGCTCGTAAAACACAACAACCACAACTGCTTCACGGGTCACTCTTATATAGCAGGCCGGTGACTCAATAAATGGTTCTAGATCCATCCAGGGTCCACGGCTTCTCGAGGTTTCCATCGCTGGTCCAGTCACGAATCTTCTGGACTATCCCTTTGTCTTAGTAGCCCTGTTGCATAAGGCACACGCAATACAGGAGGCATGCCACAGCCCAGCCCCTGGGGCAGTTGTGACTCAAGCGGCGAGCGATGACACAAACTCACAGCCGTAACAAAACAATAGCAGACAGGCTCACCCTGATATTATAAGTGGCCAGTCGAACAGTTAGGTAGCGTTAATTGTCTCTGTGTTGTAAGCTTTCAAGAGTGGTTTAAAAAGTTGGGCTTACCATAACACTATTGTATTGTAATACATTGTGCTACAGTATTATACATTTTTAGTGGTATTTCCATTTAATTGAACTCAATAAAGCCCCGAGATTACCTTCCGGATTGATGAGCTGTTCAAGTCACATGGGCATGACTTTATTCGTTTGCCACCTTACATGTGAGAGTTTAATGCCATTGAATTGCCCCCCCCCCCCCTACGGGCTCACATCTAGTGGGACGTGGGTTAGTGACCACGGGATCCCAGCTGAGTCCGGCATTGCTTCCACTTACTTATGCCGGGCTCCTCTCCGTCTTCTTTCCTGTCGACCTCCCTTGGTCAACTCTTATTCTTTTCCGACCCCGACGGTATTAGGGTATCCGAGGCCTAGGGAGTCTTTAACTCTCCCGCCTTAGTTGGCCCTTGTCTCATCTTTCCTGATCCCTCATTCTTCGAGGGGCCAGACCTCTTGTTTTCTTTTCATTATATTTCCTTTTCTCTTTAAGATTCCCGCACTGTTTTTTTTTTAATTTTTATTGGCTCCACGTGTATCTATATTCTCTTTAGCGATTTGTTTTGCATCTACACTCCATTTTGTAGGTATTTTCAATCTACGTTGGATTTTGTAAGTTTTATCAATCTAAGTTGCATTTTGCGAGTGTTTTCAACCTCAATTGCATTTTGTAAGAATTGACCATGTATATTGCTTTTTAGTGAGTCTTTCAATAATGTCGGGAGTCCAGAGATCCGACGAAGCACCACTTATGGACAAAACATAATACACAGTTGGGTGCTGAATGTATGTTTTGTGTAATTTATTTAACTCGATTTCAACACACTAGCTCTCTTTGTAATATTAATTTTAAGAAAATAATTAATAAGTAATTAGAAAGTGTTAATATTACTGAGTCTTAATTCTAAGAAGTGTGGAATTTAATGTTTAACACCAAATTCCTCCAGTCCTGTGGTGTCGCATTGCGATTGCATCGTAACGATGAAAGGTTATGATATGTTTTAAATTATTAATTTATCACACGGCTTATTGAAAAGTGTGGGGGAAATGTGGTTTTTGTTTCATCAACTTTTGCGGTCCAGTGGTCCAAATACCAAGAAAAAGGATAGAAAGGTTCTGTGGCTTATGATCACGAGAGCCACATGAAGCTACAAGTTTGTTATTTTAAGGGCCGGGACTACGAGGTCATCTGCCCCTACAAGTTTGCTCTGCTGGTGAATGTGATAATATAACTGGTAAAAAATACTATGTACAATGGTGTCGACAGTCAATCAAGTAAAACACTCTCTCTAATCGTTACTTAACCCCAATCAGACCTAACTTTAACCTTGCATGCGTGTGGTACATCCGGCGACGGCCGTTTTAAAACCAACACGAAAAAAATATTAAAAAATAAAAAAAAACATGGTAAAGGCCAGAAATATCCATACAGTTATGATACCTATACTGTGGTAAAAATCTGTCCTCGTGTTCCAATAAACATTACAAATAAATTCTGTATGCTTATGGATCACTACAAAGAATAACCCTAATCCATAATGTAATTGTTTTTCTAAGAGGCCTAACACCTACATGGTGGCTACAAAGTCCCGTTACCCCCTCTTATAACCAATAGAAACCCCTAAACCTAGTTAAATAAGTTGTACACCATTTCTAAGAGAGGTTTTCTTAGGAATATATGGCATTACGAGACCCATCCATCGCCCTGGAAGAACTGTGACAATGCAGAAGCACATGAAGAAAGACTTAGGCTTACGCCCGTCCAGGAATTATCGGATGGAGGCATGTGAGGCACATCTTCAGATGTTCGACACTACCAAAACGAGGCAAAGTGCTCTTTTCCGATGATTTGCTGCCGGCTCTACTTGCTTGGCCACCACGAAGCCCAGACCTTACCACATGTGATAATGCGCTATGGGGCTTCATAAAGGGTATCGTTTCACAAAACGGATACAATACCACGGATGAACTGAAAAATGCTGTGAGACAAGCTTTCACTAAAGTCACACCAGCAATGCACCGAAGAATGTCGCACAGAACTTGGCGCCGTATTATCCTTTGCCATGAAAATGATGGTGCATAGACTGATGTTTTGGACTCGTAATGCCGTATATTCCCAAGAAAACCTCTCTTAGAAATGGTGTACAACTTATTTAACTAGGTTTAGGGGTTTCTATTGGTTATAAGAGGGGGAAACGGGACTTTGTGGCCACCCTGTAGGTTATAGGTCCCCAATGAAATGGGTGACAGCAAGGAGAATGAGGATGAAAGGAACCTACTAATACTGAAAAACTACTTCTGACATACATCTAATGAACCCTTATGATACATGCTGTATAATAATGTTTCATATTAATTTTATTCATCATATTTGAAGACGCATTTGGTGTTGTTGAGAAGGCACACTTGGAGGTGTTGCAATTTGGTCAGAGCGAAGGGGCCAGTGAGGCAAGCGTGGTATTCTTAGCCGGTTCCTGGAAATGGGGTGCATGAACTTTACGTTTGGCTTGAAGTCTTTGTGAGGCTGGCGTCTAGAGGCACGGAGAGGTGGTAATATCCAACGTGCTACGCTTGAATCTCGCGAATCACAGAGGGACGCCTGGAGTGACGCGGAATCTGCGCGTGGGTTGAAAAAGCCCGCGAACTGTGTTTTGATTAATTGGTCGATCGATTTGGGGTCCGCTTGGCAGAAATGTAACCTGCATGAAAAATGATGAAGAATGATACCTTGCCCGACCCGATAGCTCACCTGCTTCGATTTATAATAATTTTATTGTTCCCCCCACCGAAACTTTGTCTGTCTTGTATAAAGGTGTCCAAGATGCCAGTTAGAGACACACTATTTCGAAGTCTCTGAGGAGACGAAGTGCTGCTCGGCGATGTACTGATTTTATTACGACGTAATTATAGGCAAAGTACTGCACAAGTTGTTAAGTCTTTGGACTTGTAAATTTTGAACTAGACTGTGGGTCTAACTGCAACTATTTTATTCTGTCATTATGAAGAGTGCGTGTGTAAGTGCGTGTGTAAATAGGGTTATATTTAATTAGGGAAAGTCGACGAATAAAACATTGTAAAAGAACTGTGAGCGAAGTGAGTAACTCACGTTAAAATTTAGTAGGTTGTTGTAGCAAACTTGTATGTGAACATTTAATTTTCATGAAGGCCAAATGTCGACCACGAGGACCTGCTTTGGGATGGTGACCATGGTATCTGCTGTCGAGAAGCTGATGGAGGATTAGAGAGATCTTGTGGGACCATGTCATGGGACGTGAGCTGAATCGAGTGGCTGAAAGAATAAGTACCGCATTGAATTATTTCAAGCATGTAGCTAGATTTTTGGACTGGGATTTGTAAATAGTTTAATTTAGATTTTTGTTCACATTGTTGCGATTATTTTTAATTGCTGATAGGGTTAGTACCGACACTCATATCTTAAATGTAGAATGTTGCGTGGCTATATAAATTATTTTTTGTGTGATTTGTATTATGTAAGTATTCAGGGTAATGTTAATCCAAGTACCGCGTGTACTTGAGTGTATAATTTGTTTTGCGAACATGAGTTACAGGTCGTGTGATAAATGAGACGTTATAGATCTGATTTAAGAATAGAATGGGAGGAACCTTAATTTTTGTGTTAGCTGTTTTAATTAAACAGGCGTAAAAAAGGAATATTTATTTTGATTAATTCTGGTTTTTGCCTTTGCATGATTTGAAGGGAACGGTCTGTTCTCTAGTCGTGTTTTGTAAATTAATATTTTCTGTATTTTTTCTTCGGTCGAATCTGAGATCTGACGCGCTGCGTGTGGGTGGAATTTTGATGTATTTTTCTTTCAGGGATTGTCAAACCTGGTGGTGCGTGTGTGTGTTAACGTGTCTTGTGTCAAATGTGTGATTTTTCTGCGCGGAGGAATTTGCTAGGGCTTTCCTTGTCTGATGCTGTATGGGCGTCAGATGATGCCCATTGTGAGACTCTGAGCGACCCCGAGGTGGATCTTTAATTCCGTGGGAATTAATTGGATCTGATGGTATTTATGACACACATAATATCGCTTCGATTCTTGGTGCTATGCGGGAGGCTAGCCTGAGATATTAATGACACACACATTTATTTTACTGTAGGTCAGTGAAGAATCTACGTTCTTGATGTAGGCCTTAGCGCTGCATTGGGGTATTTCCGTTCACGCCCCAAGTTATTGACATTAGCTGGCCGAGACATCCACCAGCGGAAGATCCAGATAAGACACGCTAATGAGTTGAGGGGACAGGGTTTCTTATGACCTAGTTATTGCGAGTGCCTGTTTAGTTAAAATATTGGTAGTTTAAAGGGATTGCTGCTCATGCACGACAAGTAATCTCGTGTTTCGTTTAAAATGAATTCTTGTGTTTTTGTATATGATTGCTACTGAGCAATATTGATTTGTGTTTGGTTTCCATGTAATTTGTTTGATTTTGTGTGACACCCTGTTGTGTGTCCTTGTAAGGTGACAACGGTCATAGGGTGATGTCAGTTAGTCACACGCATTCGTACTTGTTTTTTTTTTGATTGAAGTCCTGATTAGGCAAATTTTGTGTCTTTGACACCTGATCAAGGTTCCGAGCGGGAATCTCTGTGTTAACTTTGTAAGGCTAGCGAGTGTCGGGTATTTGTAAATATTTGTTTTGTTGTAGTTGTATTCCCAGTACCATTGTCTACCTCTATTATACGGACCTGCAGCTTGTGTGCTGTAGCCTATGGTCGCGGGTTGCGTATAAAATGTACTTGTTCTTTACAGTATCCTCGTCACATCGCCACACATGTTTTGAAGTGAGAACAGGACCATTGTTGGCCTGGAAACTTATCTTTAATCTCGTCAGAGCGATTTTGTTTATTTTCATTTAGTTAAATTACGGGTGTAATTGGGAGTTGTTTATTTGTTGATTGTTTTTTTTATCTGAAATTAAATTCATGTTAGTTAAATCTTGGCTTAACTTTTCTTTCTGTGTGATATTTAACTTATGTTCCTTGTTTTGATAAGAAGCAAATAATTTTAACAACAACGGTATGGACCGCAACACGACCCTGAAAAGAGTCTCATTCCGCTTCTTTACAAGGGTTCACTACATACATACATACATTTTAAATTAAGAATTTTTTGTATTTCAGCGTCCAGTCTAGTCTGCAAGCTTCTGCTTGCGAACAAGTCACCTGCATGATGCCCTATTAGCAGTTAGCACTGCGGCCTAATCTACTTCTAAGCCTCTCACTTTGGAATCGTTCAGCACTGAATCTAACCATCGCCTCCTAGGTCTACCTCTAATTCTCTTACCCTCTAGGGGCCGATAACCTAGATGTTAGGCCCCTTAAAACAACAATCATCATCATCAACCTCTTACCCTCTACTGCCAAACTCATTAACCTCCCCCATTGTCATCACAAGACCGCACTTCTAACTACAGACTTCTGGCTTATTTTAGGGGCTGCGGCATCTCTGTCAATATAACACCATGTATTTTGTGTGAGTGTAAATTGTGTGATAGCCTGCGTTATTGTGATGGCTGTACTGATATGTGTGTATTTGCAATTCTGATAAGGATTGGGTAGGAGTCGGCCGTGGCCTTAAGTTAGGAACCATTCCAGCATTTGCCTGGAGAAGAAGTGGGAAACCACGGAAAAACACTTCCAGGTTGGCTGAGACGGGAATCGAATCTACCTATTTTCAGTTTTGCATCACGAGGCTGTGTGTACTCCATTCTAGCCATTGTACTCCATTCTTGGCAGAGCCGGGAATCGAACCCGGACTTCCGGGGCGATTAAAATTAATTAGCATGCTAGAAGAAGAAAGAAGGAAGAAGGTAAAGACTAATAAAGACCAGGAGGAAGAGAAATGCCCTCAACCCTCGAAGAATGAGGATTGAGGAACGTTGAACGAAGAAGAGCCATGAAAGGCAGATAGGAAAGGGAAACACAAGGGAGCCCACTCCAAAGTCAGTGGAAAGAGGGGTCCCTTGGGGTCGCCAACTCCCGAACTCTTCAGCTGTGAGCCCTTGAGGGCGTAGCACTATCCAGGGTGCACCATAAGTGGTGGGGCTACATACATCCTGCCTGCCTCCTTTAGGGTCCTGAACAGAAGGCAGGTGATAGGAGTAAAAGAAAAGGTCTGACCCCACGAAAAATGAGGGTACCAGAAAAGATGAGATAAGGGCCAATTAAGGCGGGAAAATGAAGGACACGCTAGGCCTCGGATACCCTAATACTGATGGGGTCGGAAGAGAACAAGATGAGTCTTAAATTAGCAAAATAATCTGAGCACTCGAAATTAATTCAAATCCGAAATTCTGTCAGTTATTTATGACAAGGAGTTGTCCCTATTTAAAGGACGTTTGCTCAGTCTTGAGGAATATGATCTTCCGGGAGGCTACCCTGTTAGACTTACCGCATCCAAGAGGGTTGATCTTAATTCATGGTCGCCCATATGCATCCAGAGAGCTGTAATGAGCCCTCGATATCTTTTCCATATAAGTTTCCCAGGATTGAAGAATTTATCCAAGCTATTTTCCCCACGCCCAGGGCCGTATTTCTAAATAGGCTAAGTAGGCTGCAGCCTAGAGCGGCAAATTTTCAGGGGCGGCAGTTTGGCAATTTATTCAAAAGCTAAAATGAAGTATTTCAGACGTTAATAATATTTTCCGTACGAATTTAAGAATACTTGTTACTTAAAAATATGTTTTAGTCCTACAGTTTGCCCTGCCTTAGCAGAGTCAAGAACTATCTGCGCACTTGTAGGCTTATTTCCAAAATACGGTTAAACTCGCTTTCAGTACCTTGTATTCAGGGAAATACAACAAAAGTACGTTCATATGAGGACATTATTAACGAGTTTGACATTAACAAATCTTGTAAGAAAGCTACGTAAATTTGAACATCAAGATTACATGGGGTGAGTTGTTTTAGAGAATTTTGTGTATTTTTTAACAAATAAACTAGTTATTAACTACATTTTGTATTATTTTATTTCACCGTGTAGGACAACTTAATTCAAATTGAACACAGTTCTTCAATTACTCAAAAGATAGTCATTAGTATTAAAATATAAAAATATCTGTAAAATAGTGATCACTGATCTAAAAGAACAAATTAATTAATTAAGTTTGAAACCCATTTCATTTTTTAACGAATCTTAACTAATTTTATTACCGTATATAATGTATTATGTAGCCTAAACCATTAAAATTGTAGTTTTATCTAAACTAAATGAAATTGATTAAAAAAAAAGATGAAAACGCCAACGAACTCTATCCTTTTGTTGTATAAAAATGTATTAAGCAAATATGAACTTAAGTGGGGGCTGCAAATGGACTTTAGCCTATAGGCAGCATACTCTTAAATCCGTCCCTGCCTAAGAAGCAATGAAACTCTTTGCTTAGAGATGATTACTCTATTCATTTGGTTCTGAGGTTAAGTTCCTCACTTGATTTACCAGACGTTTCTTTAGTTCTCTCCTTGCTAACCGATTAGTGTAGGTGTCAAACATAGCGTATAGTCTGGATTTCGTCCTGCTATATTCCAGAGATTCCCACCCTAGTTTTTGTATCATTCGAGTAACACTACTCCCAGGATGGCAATTGTTGAGCACAAACCTAGCAGCCTTCCTGTGTACCATCTCCAGCTCATTGATGAGCCCTACTTGATATGGGTCACTTCTGAACCAATCGATCAAACGAACGGGGTCCTTCAAGGCGATCCTCTCAGTCCGAAATTGTTTACAATAGCAACAGCTGACGTCACTACAATAGTTCCACCCAATGTCAAAATTTATATGTACGCAGACGATATGGTAATGACCTCTACAAGTGCAGAAGACCTACAAATCGCCGTGAACAATGTAGCAGTATGGGCCGAAGATAATGAAATGAGTTTGAACGAGACGAAGACAGTCACTATTGTACCCATCTCATATGGAAATGCTTAATCACGAGCTGGCTAGCTGTTGCGGTTCGGGGCATGTTACGGCCAACCCACAGCGTGATTTCACATTTGATATGATAGCACTTTTTTATAGGATCTACAAGACTAAATTGAAGACAAACATGTTTCAAAAGACATGAGTTTATTGTATAAAACTCCCAGGAATATTACAAACAATTTACAAACACTTATCTTTTGGAAAAATCCAAAAGTCAAAACATTAAATCCATAATAAATTCATATAATCTTATATTAATGCGTTACCTTGCTTAGGTATCCTTTATCATTGAATATTCATCTATATTTACTTTCCGCAACATTTTGTTTACTTAAACATCGAGCATGCCTATCACTTTATATTATTTTACCTAAAGCTTTTGCGGACACTTAGATAGATAGATAGATAGATAGATGGATTTATTTACCATCAACAGGATAGGCACCCAATTACAGATGATATAATAAAACATAATAAACATTAAATTTACTTAAAAGCAACTATTTAACTAACCTAATCTGTGTTATTAACATCCCATTTGGGCTTCATTCATAATGTATTTACTTTAAATCTCTTTATTATCATTCATTTAAGTTCTGTTACTTTTATCAATAAGCCTTAGTCTTCATAACAAATCAACACTTTTAAAACAAATACATGCCCATCCTCAAATTCACGTCCCATCACAAATAATTTCCATGCAGTAGGGTGGTTTATGCGTGATGTATCACATGCTATCATTTTACACTTTTTCAGTTACCTTATAAACTCAAATTAGAGTTAACCAGTTTTATCTTTCACATGTCTCTTAAGGTAGGAATCGAATATGTCATGATCAACTTATTTTTGACTTTTATGGTCAAATATTATCCAATTTTCACAAATTTTATGTGGGGATGATTCTCAAAAACCCACTAATTCAATTATTTAATTCACAATTTCATAGCACCTCTTATTTAAAAATTTGCATGTTCCGCTACGCACATTTAATATCCATTCAGCAACCCTTAACCTTCGTATACAAAGCTCCATTGTATTCTACCCCTCGTGTTTCGGAACGGTCGGCCGGCAGCTTGACCTCCCTCGTTTAACGTGATTTATTACCTTCTTCTCGCCCCATTCATTGACTTTAAACTTTCAAATGTTTCATTCCCTTTAAAACAAAGCGTATGATGATCCAAGCTACCACATTACTTCATTAACAGTATATCTTACTGACTCATATTCATTTCACTTTCCGTGTGACCCGTGCCATAATTTGAGATCATAACTCATTACCTTTCATTTCACATACTTTATTTGGTCGGTTAACATAGCATCGTTGGCACAGTACAGGCCATGTGAATCTAGGCTCAGGGACAGTCTGTGGCCCTCCAGTTGAAATCACATATCGTAGAATCACTAGTACTCTCCATATTCATACTTAGCAATTGCCCGGCGGGACTTAGATTGCAACACAATGCCCTTGCCTCGAACCCCTGTTCGATCAAGCGGGTCGAACCCTCGCGCAAACAATACCAACAATTCAAAACAATAATGTCCTTGGATCGAACCCCTGTTCGACCAAGCGGGTCGCACCCTCGCGCAAACAATATCGACGACTTTCCGACAATTATACCTTTTTTCTCCAAACTTATGCACGTCACAGGATATATTCACTTCATTTGCTAGCATTTACTTTATTTATTCTTTATAGGCCTTATTTCGGCACACAACTTTTATATAGCTTGGATCGTCATCGCATCTCTAACAACTTTGCTCGCATTAGCATTTACTTTACCGTAGCTCAATAGCTTATAACTTCATACATCATTTCTTGGGTGTTCGATTACCACCTATTATTTTTAGTAAATTACTTTTATTACTTGCTGAATAGCGTTATTTTATCATCATATTAAGGTATCCCAATGATCCTTCAATTATTTTTATTATTCCACGTACTTCAATTATTTTACTTACTTAGTCATTCAACTCGAGTTTGTTATTATCATCATTTTTGATCAACATTCATTAATTCATTATTAATTTGCGGAATGCAATTTGTTTACTTTAACATTAACATCTCGGAGTATAAAACTCAACATTTCTCATTTTGGAGTATAAAACTCAATATTTATTATTATTATTATTGTTCAACGGTGCTTGTTTCATTTACGTTGCTTTCATCTATCTGGCCTACATTTACTTGCCATTTACGTTATTACATTCGATTCCTCCTTTTAGATCATTAATTCATTGTTATTTAACCATTTTTATGAGCTTTCAATATTATTATTATTATCACTTTTGCACTTTTATCATTATTTTTAACATTTTTGCAAACTGTCTTGGCGGTTGCCTTATAACATCTTAATATAATTTGATTGCTCATTGTGCACACATTTCATACATAAATTCACTGAAATAGCATATGATACATTCACCTTAATGTTATAAACATGTATGACTCACCCACATTTCAGCTCATGACGTGATTTCTGGATGATTTCACTCACATAATTTCTTCAGAAAATCATCTTCATAATACAATAGACCTTTTCTAACACTTGGTCATCATATCGTCACACGACAATATATTGACACATTTTCTTAATTTCACTTTTTAACACTTGTTAAACATAAATAAAAATTCACTTATTCACTATTTACAATCGAACACGGACCAATTCCCAGCGTACAAATATGGTGGAAAACAGCCTAGATGGTTTCTCCCTGTACAGCTTTGAACGTGTGATTCTCCTATCTTCCTCCCTTCGGTAAGTCTCTCTTCCTCTTACTCCCGAGGTCGTAATTGTCTCTTTCTTGAACCTCCTTCTAGATAGCTTTTTCTCTACTTATTAATGTTCTATCTGTCCTTCTACAATTTCGCTTTCCTCTTCCTTTACCATTGTCTATCGCAATTTATAGTTCTCTTCCTACTGTAATCTTCCCTGAAGATCGTATAAAAATGTTCTTCAATTTAACTGTCTCTTCCTGCGCACTATAATTTCTCTCTCTATATTCTATGTTAGAAGTTCCTACCTCCTATAATTTCCTTATATTTTCCGCACTTCGTTCTTAAATGTTCATAAGATGCTATCGCGTCTTCTGCCTTTACTTTGCGTGAGCGCGGCTTGGTTTCGAACCAATGCTACTTTGCTAACTTCGTTCGATTTAGTTACTGTCTATCGCACTTGATGTATGTTTGTCTCTTGTGAGACACGAACTATAGTGTCTCTGAATGTAGTTGTTACGATTTTCTCGCTGATTTGCGCATTCCGTTCCCGAGGCTAGTCCTAACTCGTTCGTACTTATTAATTTTTAAGTAACATGCCTATACAAAGGCTGTTAACAAATTGGCTAACTGCGTATCGCACTCGAACTGTGGTCTTTGAAGATTCTTGTATAACCTGCCTCTAGCAAAGTCTATCTCTCGACTGAGAAACTGTCATTATAACGTGACTGTACTTTATATCTGGTAGACTGAATCTGGTGCGACGTGCACTTCTGCACAGCTTCTCTCGACTTGTGAGACTTCTGTCGACTGATCCCTATTTATTCATTTCTGTCTAGAAATTAGTTCCTTTCAAACTTGGGAGCTGAATATCTGATTCCATGGTCTAATCTTCTTCATAATTTAATTTAAAGTGTATTTTATGATTATATTTTGATTACCGGCTGGCGGAATGAAAATCTTTAGCTAGTTTATTTTTAATTAATTTAATTAGTTAATATCCCTTTTGCGGGGCCAGCCTCTCGTCCCCTTCTGGTCCGCGGGTAGACTTCCGCTGGAATTTTAATGACGTTCCTCTTAGCTTGCAGTATTTCAAGTACCTTATTCGGGCTTGCCAACTCACTGATTTTTCTCATCCCTATTTCCTTCCTCGCTCTAGGTTTAATAATTCTGGTGGGTTTATTTTGTCAAGTTTAATATGGTAAAGCCTGGGCTAAGCCTTTCAAGAGCCTCTCGAGAAATAGTGTAATGGTTATTTAATGCCCCATGTTGGTAGCGACAAGTGTAGCAGTTATGCTAGCCCACACGTTGAGCGACAAGTGTAACGGTTTGACTGCCCCTAACTGTTGGGAGATAAATGTAACTGTTTACCTTTGCCTAAGCTATGTTGTTTTAATGGGCGCCAAGACCTCAACGCAATGTTGAAATCTAAATTTGTATTTAACAACGTCTAGCTCTGGCAGAACACATTCAAGACTCTATTCACTCAGATCGTGGTATGATTTGATCATTAACCCAACAAACAATTGTATCAGGAGAAGGAATTGGTCTATATCTAATGCTACCTACTGAAAGCAAAGATTGCATTATAAAAGAAATGAATTTATTATATAAAACAAGAATAGCAAAATTAATAATAATAATAAGTTTAAAATTTAAATTGGAGCGTTGCGATTTTAATATTACCGATAGAAAATTACGTGAAAACGGAGTCTGATAAATTATTGATTTCACTCTTATTCCCAAGCTATGAAGTTACTGAAATATGAAATATAAAACAAAGAGAAATGAGAGATTGCGTATTTCTGCGTCATTCGCGCTTACCACTGGAAATGGCCGAAGCCTTTCCCTCGTACTGGATGATGCTGTGAGCTTCCCACAGTCTCCTGGACGTCGACATCTTTGTCGATATTTGATGAGATTCTGGTAGATTAGATAATTCTATGGTCCGTACATCGGACCCAAACACTCGTACAACCACACTGGTTAAGTTTTACAAAAGTTAGTCCTCCACTCCACGGAACATCGGAGCGACTCCCGCGTACAACCGTACTCGTTAAGTTCTATTCAGATAGTCCTCGTTCCACGGAACTTCGGAGCGACTCCCGCGTCCAACCATACTGGTTAAATTGTAAAACGATAGTCCCCGTTTCACGGCGTGCCGAACGATATATGCACCCGTCGCATCCCCACTCTTCATCCGACTTCTAGCTTACGTGGTCTCCACTGATTGGCTGCACCCCACGCGCTATACTCCCCTCCTCTGGCTCATTACACTCGGCGAGAGGGTTCCGTTCCAACTATCCGCCTTTTCTTGACGCTGCAACCCCGGTTGCGTAATACTTCCCGACAAGATTAAGCGTGTACTTGAATTCCCAGTGAGTCACGTCTCTCGATATACCCTAACTGACGAAACTCCGTTAAATTCCGTAATCACATAACTTTCTATGATATTGTCGTTCGTAATAATTTGCTTGATAGCGTTTTCTAAGACATAGAAAACCTATCTGTATGCTTATAATTTTCATAAAATGCTCCGAAAATATCTTAATAATAATTATAATAAATTAATAATAATAATAAATTAACATGAAAAATTATCTTGGCTGAACAATTTGCCGCGTAAATAAATAGAGAATGGCTTCCTACTGACTTATGCCAGTGGCATGAAAACCCCTCGAAAAACACGTTACAATAGTTCCTCTTCTAACTGTCCTCTTGAAACGTAATAATTTTGGTGAAGTTGCTTATACATCGGAATTTCAAGTGGTATTTATTTCCTCTTGACCGTGGCTCTCCCTAACGTTTTAATAGTTTCTTTAATGGCCTTTTCCTTTTAACCTGTCACACTAATGGAGTTTATGTGCCTGAACTGACCAGCTGCACCCTCTTGTGATGTCCCTGTGGTCGCTCTCCAGTGGGCTTACTCTCGTCTTTTCTTGCAATCTTTATAAAGTTTTAGAATATATTTCTATCAATTTCGATCTTGTGCCGATCCCAGATGGGCACATTATGTCCTTCAGAAGGGGAGGAAAGCCCGCGACGTTTCATTATAAAGGCAGCCCGCTGACTACAGTCTCCCATTTCCGGTACCTGGTGGTGACTATGCAGACATCTGGGAACGTCTTTTCGATGCTCGTGAGAGAGAGGCTGGACGCTGCACTGACGGCTATGAGCGACATCGAGCATCTACGCAGCCTATCCCTGAAGACGGCAATAAGACTTTTTTGGTTAAAAATAGCACACAAGTCGCGAAGTATGGCCTGGGAATTATTTGGAAATATCTTAGGCACAGACATCTGGCAACGCTAGAAAGGATCAAGGCAATGTACCTAAAAAGAGCCTTATGCCTATCCAAGTTCACGCCCTCGTGGCTTGTGTATGTCATGACAGGGGAAATACCCTTTGTGGAAGAAGGCAGATTACATTTGCTCCTGCTGCACACACTGGGATATGGGGAGTGTTTACGTCTCATGACAGCAAAGAGAAATGCCATTCGGCATGAATTTTATACGACGGACGCTATGATTACACAGGACTGGATGCAAGGATCCTCCCCTATCACCAACCAGACGATCTACGCGTGTGCAAGCTTTGTAAGGGTCCTTGAGACAGATACCACGTGAGGAGGTGCAAGAGCAGAGAGGTGTCTCTGACGAAATTTTGTGAAAATTAGAAAATATATGGACACCCCTCGGAAGAGGCATTTATCATGTAAACTGAGGGTAGAATCCCTCACAACATTTTGTACTAATGATGGATCGTAAGAACCTCGTTCATGCACATTGTGCGCAATGAAGTATTTATTGTATGGGTCACAAACCGCTGAGCCATATTCCAAGATTGGCCTCACCAGAGACAAATATCCTAATTCTTTTGCGGTGGAACTACCGCTCTTTAATACCCTACTTACAAAATGAAGTGATTTTTACGCTTTGAGGACGACACAGCCCACACGGGTACTCCATTTAATATCATTCCATACATGGATGCCCAAGTATTTGCACGAGTTGCTTCACGAATGGTAAATAACAGAAACTCCTCTTAATCTGAGTAGCACAGTTGCCTACTTTTGTTACTGGTAAACTAGAACAAGTTCTAAATCATTGAAGTTGGCTGCGTTGGTTAATTTGTTGGCTCTATCAACCTCTATTTTGATTTTATTTTGATTTTATTTGCTCGTAGGTCTGCCAACGAATTTCAGCACTCAAGCTTTTACGAGGGTTAGGAGCGCTGTCATCTCCACGGCAATTACTGCGGTATTATCTTATTATAAATACAAAAAAAAAAAGACAGTCAGTCTGAAAGGCTGGAGGCTACGAGCGAGCGCGCGGTGAAAGCAGGGAGCTGGCTGGATGACGTCACGCTCGCCGTGTCGTTGCCGTCTCGTAACGCCAGAGCTCACCAGTGAACTCAGTACACATGTACCAAGCGGTACTATGACGTCACACACCTCAGTGCATTCTCAGTACATTTCGTGACGTTGCCGTAACGTAACGACGAAGTCGACTAGATCATTTAAAATGATAATAGCTAACCCCTGGCACTACAGCCCATGAAGGGCCTAGGCCTACCAAGCGACCGCTGCCCAGCCATTTGGCCTGTAGATATTGGGGTGACACGCGATCAGCGCATCGGGTCCCCGCGGCCGTTAATCTTGGTTTTCGTGATCGGGGCGCTGCCTCACTCGAACCCGGGACCTCCGAATGACAGGCAGGCGCACTACCCCAACACCATGGGGCCGGCATCGATATCAAAGCAAAGAAAAATAAAATAATAAATATAAGACGCGATCAGAAAGTTTTCGTTTGACGGCCTACAGTCCAGAATCATTAAGCCAATCAGCCAAAATCGTCTTGAGTATTGAGGTACTCATCCTACCCACGCACCAGGTTCAAGATCCCCGTGTGGTAAAACACAGTGTCCTGCGGCGTGAAGAAGTCCATAACCGCCTAGTGCACGTCCTCGTGCGACAGGAATCATCCACCCTTCAAGGCCCTTTTAAGGATCCGAAGGCGTGATAATTGCATGCGGAGAGATCAGTACTATAGGGCGGATTCTCAAGTGTCTCCCATTTGAGTTGGCGTGCCTTCTGCGTTACGACTTTCGCGGTATGGGGACTTGTGTTATCATGGAGCAGCAGCACTCCTCGTCGCAGTTTTCCCGGATGTTTCGGCTTACTTGCACGCTGTAATTTCTCCAGAGTTCCGCAGTTCCATTCCCCAGTGATGGAGACACCAAGTTCCTTGGAATCAATGAACAATGGGACACAGTAATCATGGAACAAAGTTGAGCATCCCCTGCCCAGCGGATAGTTGACTCTTGAACTTCTTGGGACGAGAAGACGATAGATGGCACCAGTCAGTGCTGGATTACCCATTAGGCCCAACTAGGTCCAGGCCTAGGGCCCCCAATTATCTGGGGCCCTCAAGCAATTTCTAATTTAGTTCAATTTTATTCCGAAGATATAGAAAAATTTCATCCGGAACTGAGACAGTTCCAGCATTATATTAAATTACAATGTCCTTTAAGAACTGAGTTCACTCATTCTGAACTTTACAAAATCCTTATTCGAGACAAGCTTGAGTCTGCTTTTCCAAACGTTGAAATTGCTTTTCGCATTTTCCTGACCCTCATGATAACGAATTGTTCTGCGGAGCGCTTGTTTTCAAAATTGAAACGGATCAAAAGTGCGCTAAGAAGTATCATGTCACATGAACGATTAGACATGCTAAGTTTAATGAATATCGAGTCAGATATTCTGCGGGAAATTGATTTTGATGACATTGTAGAAGATTTCATTGACCGAAAAAACAGAAAAAAAAATATTTGATTACATTTTACAGAAATAACAAGAAGTTCCGTGACGAACTAAAGAGCCTACTTTTCTTAAAATTTAAGATTCATGCCTATGATTAATCTATTTGGATCTATCTAAAATAATGACGAAATTAAGTTGGTAATATCGACATTTCTAATTAGTTCGAAATACTGTATACCTGGCATAATGTGGCCTAATAGAGAACTACAGTTGGCAGCCCTGGTGACTGAATATATTCTTAGTTCCATCTCTTAAGGTACACAATACAAAATTTGGTTGAAGTCCAATGGATAGCATGGACGTTACATGCAGTTAAACATTGGATCTAACAGCGCGCGTAAAATCATGTTGGCAACAATGACATACATGTATTGGTCAGAAATCATCTGAAATAATATGATCTATTGTTGTGTCAATTTTGAATGACATCCATTAGTTAGTATAGAAGTTACAAGCATTTTAAAATTGGACCTATCAGCAAGCTATGAATCATGTTGGCTGCACTGGCGTAGGCCTATATTAGTTACTCAAAATTAATCTAGAATGCCAGGTACTATACGTGTGCAAAGTTTAGAGCTATTGGCTTGCATACATTCTGATATATTGATATTAGGAAAACAGAGACAGTATTTATTAACAGTTGGCAGCCCTAGTTACTCTTAAGAATCGGCATAGTCATATCTGTTATGGTACACATAGCACACACGAAATTTGGTTGAAATCCAAATGTTAGTATAGAAGTTACATGTATTTAATGTTGGACCTCTCAGCAGGCTTAGAATCATGTTGGTAGCACTGACGTATATAAGTTACTCCAAATTAATATAGAAGGTCAGGTACTATACGTGTGCATAGTTTAAAGCTGTCGGCTTGCATACTTTCTGATATATGGTTATTTGGATTTAAAAAAAATTGAGAGCATTTATTAACAGTTGGCAGCACTGGTGGCTCTTAAGAATACGCTCAGTCATATCTGCTTATGTACACATAGCACATACGAAATTTGGTCGAAATCCAATTGATAGTGTAGAAGTTATATGCATTTAAAATTTGGACCTATCAGCAGGCTTATAATCATTTTGGCTACACTGCCATGTATGGCTTCCTGGAAATTAAACTGCAGTATTATTATCTATACGTGTGCCAATTTTGAAATAGCTCCCATGCATACCTTCCAAGATATCCAACATGGAGCTCAAATTTCAATTGCGATTTTTCAGCAGTTGGTAGCACTGACATCATTTTCAAATATGGCCGTGAGATATTCAGGTATAGATCTTTACTTCTACCAAATTTTGTTTCGATTGCTGTAGCCGTTTAGGAGTTGATAGGGGGGGGGGACACACACACACAGCCAGACAGACAGACAGACAGACAGGACAGACAGACAGAAGGACAGAGACAGACAGACAGACACACATTTGCCCGATCTCATAAGTCTAATTTTTCCTCATTTTTGCAAAATGTGAAAAGTAGGCTAAAAATAGTATGATTTGTTAAATTGTTCATCAAATCATCTGAAATGTTTTCAAATAACGATGATCGTTTTAATTGAAATGTATGTATATATGTAGGCCTATGTATGATTTAATAAAAAGTGTACTATTCATCTCGAGAAAAAACCTCTGGTACATGTATATACTTTATTAAATGTACAGCTGCTAAAAATAATAATTCTTTGAAAAAATAAAGGGGCCCCAAAAATCTGAGGGACTTGGGCCTCATTTTACCTTAATCCGGCACTGACCTGTGCAAGGTCGACGCTTTCGATTCCGGGTCCCAGGGGTGGCACCAACTGTCGACACCTGCAACAATGTGCTTCAGGCACGTGTTGCCTTCAACATTGAAACAGTTCGCCTCGTTGTGTAGTGGCTAGCACTCTTGGCTGTCAGCACGGAGGCCCAGTTTCCATTCCCGACTCTGCCAAGAAATTTCAATCTGGTCTGAGGGCTGAAACGGGGTACACTCAGCCTCGTGAGGCAAACCTGAGAAGTGGCGGGTTCGATTCCTATCTCAGCCATCCTGGAACTGGTTTTCCGTGGTTTCCTACTTCTTCCGTAGGCAAATGCCAGGATGGTTCCTAACGTAAGACCACGGCCGCTTTCTACCATAATCCTACCTCAATTACAAATGTCCCCCAGGGGCTAACATCTAGTGGCACGTGGGTTGGCGACCACGGGGCCCCAGCTGAGTCCGGCATTGCTTCCACTTACATGTGCCGGGATCCTCTCCGTCTTCTTTCCTGTCGACCTCACTTGGTCAACTATTGTTCTCTTCAGACCCCGACGGTATTAGGGTATCCGAGGCCTCGGGAGTCTCTTCCTTTCCCGCCTTAATTGGCCCTTGTCTCATCTTTTCTGATTGCCTCCTTCTGCGAGGGGTCAGCCTTCTTTTTCTTTTCATGTAATCTCCTGCCTTCTGCTGAAGGCCCTCAAGGAGGCAGGGTGTATGTAGCCCCACCACGTCTGGTGCACCCTGGATAATGCTACACCCTCAGGGGCTCACAGCTGGTGAGTTCGGGAGTTGGCGACCCCGAGGGATTCCTGAGGTGGGTCCGGTTTCCCCCTTTTGTCCCTTACCTGTGGGGGGGGGACCCTCTCCTCTTTCACTTTACTGTCTGTCTTTCATGGCCCTCCTTCCTTCCAAGTCCCTCAATCCTTATTCTTCGAGGGCTGAGGGCATTTCTTTTCCTCCTGTCCTTTTTTGCCTTATTTTCCTTTTGTTTTCCATTTCTTCCTCTAGTATATAAGTTAGTAGTTTTTTTAGTTATAGTTTACATTTCATTTTCATCTTCACGACCACCCAATCCATTAGGGGCCGATAACCTAGATGTTAGGCCCCTTAAAACAACAATTATCATCATCATATCAATTACAAATGCACACACTAAAACAGTCATCACAGTGATAGAGGTTGTCAGACAAATACTACACACACCCAAGTACACGGGGCAACATGAACACGATGTCACATAGCCCGTGAAAGGAATTAACAACAAATCAACATTGAAAAACATCAGGTGCTGCAGGCAAACGGCCATCCGTTGTGGTTTTTGTTCGGTGTTCAACGCCCTGAAACGGAAACTTTTGATCACGCCTTATAATTAGGGCTCGGATATTTAGGTGATAAAAATCGGGAAAATATTTATTTTTTAAGTATTAAAAATACTTGAAATACGGTATGTGACAAAAAAGTAAAAATATTTAATTATAATTTAGTTTATTAATGTGAATATAAACAATATGCAGTACTCATGAATGCAATTTATTCTATGCCTCGCTGACTGCTGAAGCATTACAATACACAACGAGATACATCTTCAGGTTGTCCATCACAAATGACAGACGATTATCGCGAAATATTTCTTCTGAAGGCGCTATAAGTTTCTTGCCCTTGAGGTATTGTGTTACTAGAGATCGCTGTTCAGCCTTGAATGCATTCCCACATGGTTGGCAGAACAGGATCTTTAAATTCTGCAACAGACGATATCTTGTAGTTGTTTTTAATTTAAACATCGTAGAATTGCCTTACACTGAAATGAACTGCTTGTGAGTGACACTGGTTCCAGGTAGCTGGGGGGAGGGGGAGGTCTAGCACGTGGTGCAATATGGCTATGGACAAGGAAATCCCCGGCTTTCACAGTGAGTGGCACGGGGCGACAAGTTAAGAATAACACAGTTGCAAGCTGACATACGCTCTGCATGAAGATTAGATAGCTCACAGGTTCTTCCCCGTTGAAGTAATACAGAACAAAAAATTCCTCTCGGCACGCCGGAAGGCGGAGGTAGATTTCACCGGGCAAACTAGGGGATAGGCTATAATAGGCAAAATATGCAGGTTTTCGTAGCAGGATCAGACCTCATTTATTGCGAGAAAGTATTTTACAATTGGAGGTTAGTTAACATTTTGTCGTCTTTCTATGCATATTTTTAACATTTTACTGTCTTATGGGGATGGTAACCTTCTTGTCATTTGGGGTTCATTTTTATACTTGTGATCACACTGTCCTTATGCAAGGTTTGGAACTAATGTGTAACTATCTAACAGTCTGTTACTTCTTCACGCAAAATTTTCCCGCAGAGATGTTGGTTAGTTCCTCAGCTTAGGGGCTGCGACAAGGTGGTCATGTAACCCCGTGTACATTGGGTGTGTGTAGAATCTGTCTGATAAACGGTGTTATTTGTGATGACTGTATTAGTCTGTAATTCAGGTAAGGTCTGCAGACGGTCAATTTTAAGTAGTAGTACCTAATTTTGTACCAAATACTAACGTCAACGACACCTAGCTGTGAACTTGGCTGCTAGATGCCACCGCAACCAGCAACTTGCAACGAACGTTGTAACTTCCCCTCCGAAGGAAAGCATGCTGACGCATTTTTAGCGCTCTTAGAAAATCCGGCGACTTTGGCCGGCTTTGAACCAGCGACCTTAGGCATAGAAGTTCAGCATGCTACCAGTTAGCCGCTTCCCTCATAGTCAGATGGAACAAGAAGTTCCATGACAAACTAAAGAGCCTACTTTTCTTAAAATTAAGATTCATGCCATAGATTAATATACAGTATATGACCCTATCTAGAATAATGACGAAATTAAGTGGGTAATATCGAAATGTCTTAATTAGTTCGAAATAAGGTATACTAGGAATAATGTAGCCTAATAGAGCAATACAGTTGGCAGCTCAGGTGACTGAATATATTCTTACTTCCATCTCCTAAGGTATAGAATAAAAAATGTGGTTGAAGTTCAAAGGACGTTACATGGATTTAGACATTGGATCTATTAGTACACGTAAAAGCATGTTGGCAACAATGTCATGCGAGTGCTGGTCAGAAATAATCTGAAATATTATATCTTTTTGTGCCAATTTTGGATGAAATCCATTTGTTGGTATAGAAGTTACATGTATTTAAAAATTGGTCCTATCAGCAGGCTTAGAATCATGTTGGTAGAACTGACGTATATAAGTTACTCCAAATTAATGTAAAATGTCAGGTAATTTACGTGTGCATAGTTTAAAGCTGTCGGCTTGCATACTTTCTGATATATTTGGATACAAAATAGAGAGCAATTATTAACAGTTGGCAGCCCTGGTGGCTCTTAAGAATACACTCTGTCATATCTGTTTATATACACATATACGCTGCCGAAGTCAACGTCACTTCCGCTCCGTTGCTAAGCAACTGGAGCAATACAACATGGCTCCCTTGTAGATTGCTTCAGTCTTTTAGCCGTCATTATTTCCTATTTGGATCGTATAAAACTGTACATGGATGGATGTCCAGAGGCAAGAAAGCATAGAAAAGTATATTTTCCTTAGTAATTTAACATAGTTGTCCAGTAAAGTTGTAAAATATTGCGTACGAGATGCACATTAAGTCTTAGAACATAATTCGTAGAGATGTGGCCTACTATATTTACCTTAAATTAAGTGAAAACATGAAAATATAACATTTCTGGATATTGTGAATCACGTCCCGTATGAATGACCAATATTACGGAAAATAAAGTACCGTAGGCCCTACCAGTAAGTGACGAATAAAATGAACTTAAGGTCTATCAATGCATAAGGGAACAGTTTAATATATTTGGATGCGAGTTTAGGCCAAATATCATCAACAGCTATAGACGAAACAAAGACTGCATTTCAATACAATTTGTGTGTTTACCACAACGCCGCGTTTGTTTGAAAACGAATCAAATTAACAAAGCCTAACCTGTGTACTCACTAACAGGTTAGAGAAGTCTAAAATTAAGGCCTATCGTCCTACCTCATTCTAAATAATGGGGCATTTTTCCTATCCTAGCTCTAAATATAGGGCCTAAGGCCACTAAAACTGACATGAAAATATCCGAGGCTCTCACCCAATAAGTACATCAAGCTGATGACCAGATTATCCCACTGATTATTGTTACACATTAGCTGGTGTGCCACAAAAGAGATAAATAGAATTAGCTGGTATATAGAGATTTTGAACAAACAAACAAAATAGCTACCCTGCATCTTCACGAGCAATCCTAGCAAACATTCACACAATATGTGATGGACAGTCAAAGTGGTACAAGTAGTCTACTTGGTATGAAGTGGGCCAAAGAGTTGATGTAGGGAAATGCTAGTCCCGGTACCATAACGATGATCCATGTGCTATGGTGTAGTAAAAAGGGTATTGAGTGAGAGAAGTTTAAAATTGTGGGAAGAAGAGTGGAGAGAAACTTCCAATGGATCCATGACAAAAAAAGTACTTTCCAAGTGTTCAAGCGAGACTTGCCTCAAAAATTCTTCTAAGCCATAATATGACGGTTATGATGACAGGACATGGAAAAATAGGGACCTATCTGTATAGGTTTAAAATACAAGAGCATATGACGTGCCGGTGTGGCGAAGAATCGCAAAGTGTGGACCATATCCTATATGAGTGTGAATTACTAAATCACGAAAGGGAAAAACTGAAGAAAAATTAATGAAATCAGGAGGCCACTGGCCTGCAAGGATGAATGAACTTGTTGTTAAATATGTAAAATTCTTTAAGCTATTTGTGCAGAGCATCAATTTTGATAACCTGATGTAGGACATAATTATGTCAAGAAAGAAAACTTAAACATATTATATCTAGGCTAGACACACTACAATCAACCATGTAGATATAGGTTACATAATGTAAAGAAAGTTTTATCATACTTACCTATAAGATCACCAATGCATGTAGTATTACTTCAATTGTAATGGAGCATGCAGTTAATAAATGATGTTTAATAAAAATAAAATAATGTGCTTGGTACTTGATGGCTCACACAGTTTCCAGTCACCAAATTGAATAGGACTAGTAGCAACTTCAAACCTTTCCACAGACCACATATTATGCTCAGTTTGCAACATGAAACTGCCTCTTTCAACAGTAAGCGGCTGTATTCTGGCGTTAGAGTTTACCCTCTCCAACACCTTATTATACATTAGTAAAATGTATCACATAAAGTAATTGATGCATACATGTATGGTACACTCAAGATAGTACAGCTTGATCAGTGATTGGCCATTTGGTGGGGAGGAGGGGGAATATTCTTCCACTCTTCCACAAAGATTAATCTCCAAGGCTGGAAATTGGTCTGCATAACTATGTTCCAATCCAAACAATGGGAATGAGGGTGTTGGTTCTTATGATACTGAAGAGTGAGTAAAAGATAATTAGGTTATTAGCCCATGCAGTAAGGAAATAAAAAATATTGGACAATGATATAGAAATTTACACCATTCTTGGTGTAAAATATATTCATTACTTACCACAAGCCTCCAATTTAACTAGGTAGCTAACTCACTGTAAAAGTACCACTACAGTGTGATGACAGACTTACTAATGCAGGGGTAGCCATACATACCTTAGGTTTGAGTTGATAAATGAATTTAATGAGGTAGGCCTATACTAACAAAAAAAAATCTAGAAAATAATTATGCTACCCACCCCTTCATGATTCAAATTCATTACTTGACCAACAGAACTAAATAAAATCAGCCTACATTCCTGCTAGGGGCTAATGGCCTCAATAACCACCAACACCACCTACCTGCCATTTGGTACCGTATTATATAATTCACCACAACCTGTGATAAAATGACCTGTTAAAACTACAAGTAAACTCAGTTGCTCAATAACAAAAAGGCCTATTTGTAGGGGAGAAAAACACTTCCACACTTCTGCAGGAGCATGTAAGTTGAATCGCAGGGGAGTAGCCTACTTCCCAATAATATACCAGTACTTCCTGACATCTATTAAAGATGTTTGGTATAAACATTGCAGTTAAGTATTAAGGCTCGATATTTTGAATAGCATTATAGTTTTATTATTACTCATAATAACTTAAATGTACAATACTGTAGCATTCCATATCTTCATTGAACTAGCCTAATTTTACTGTCCAATGTTTGAAAAATTGTCCAGATAAGTAACACACAAGAAACTGACTTAGTACACACCTAGGTTATTATATTTCCACTTTTATTGATAACTTTATAGCACCACTGACTTTTTCACAAATAATTCATGCTGAAACGATTAAAACATTTTCTAACAATCTTGACATAATGCCATGGTAGCCTGGTTCGCCACTATCTTCATCACCTAATTTCTTGACACCACTGACTTTTCACCGAAACGTCCCTGACAATCACAACAAGACTTGCCACTCCATCACATCAGAAATAAGCAGTGTTCATTGGCTTAAATAATTTCACTATACTGTACAGGCCCCCAGGGGGTTGCACCCCCTGGAAGCCACCCTCCATCATCTATTAAAACCATCCCTAACTGGCAAATCTCATAAGTCCAGAACAGCATCTTTTACTCAGCATGGGCGGCCGACCAGCTTGGAAGGCTTGCCAAACACTTGCATCACACTATAAACATCTACACTATAACTAACTGGGGCAGCTATGCCAATGGAATGCTGACAGTACAACAGCAAAACCTATAAGAGGAAGGCCTTAATGAGGACACACTCTCTCTCGATTATCAGTCATACAGTGTGTCAGCCGGAGGCCCTAGCTGTTATCATCAGGTGAGTCAGCAGTGTTCAGATATCCTATACTCTGTAAAACCTACCTCACAAACTTGTACACATAATTTGTACTATTGTTCACACTTCCCTAAAAGGGACATACAATTTCATACATCACTGACCAATAAATACTTGGTCAGTAAACTACACCTTGTATTCGTAATTACACGCCTCTTCACATCCCAACACCCCTCCCGACTCTCGTCACGAGTAAGCGTGACAACAGTAGCCTGTAATCGCCGGCTCAAGTTCTATTGTGTCTCTCACACGCGACCGCTGGCTGCAAGCCGCCAGCATAGCTGACACAAGCAGGACTGTTACATAATTCCTTCTGACCAGCTGGGAGTCTAGTACATTAACCTGCGCCCAGCAGATCATCCCCATAAGCGATACTTACGTCTTTACAGGAGCACCCCCTATCATTTAAACATCACACAACACTCTACACTGGTGAGCTTACCCAGCTACGGGAAGCTACCCTCTCTGGGAATCACCTTCCAATTCAGCACACTAACACATCTGTTCTAGATCCAACTACCCCCAACTAAGGGATCTAAAACAATTGGTCCCCCGTCCACTCATTGTAGAAGCATCCTGGTAGCATCACCGGCTCTAGGCCACCATTAAGATAGAGCCCAAAGATGCGCAACCCCATTCTACCATGCTTTAAACCTATTCAACGGATAATACCCCTGGATCCTAATAACAGGGAACCTAATGCCATAAACCCTACTAACGCCTCCAGGAAAATCAACAAAGCATTACAGCTGGAAATCCGACATAGCAAAGTAGACCTAAAGTAGTCTATGCACTTAGAAGTTTCTACAACCCCAAAACACTTGAAAAATTTTACATTTTATACACAATAAATTATTTACACAATACACTTATTTTTTCCATATATAAAAAGGAATCTGTGACACGCTGATTGATGATGACAGCGTAAGCTGAAGGGAAGAGGCACCACACAGAAGCAGAGCTGGGTAAGGCGATGTTGAGCCTTACCCTAGTTAACATACTGACCCAGACCAAACAGACGAACTACGTAAGGTCGAGGCATTCATGGCCTGGCACGGGCAAACTTCGGAATCCTAGGTGTGCCTAGCCTGCCCCTAGGACGAAGAGATGTTACACCCACTATGTACCACGGTCGTCGAAGCCAAGACCTGCAGGGGAGACTTTCTGAGGATGGTGGGAGAAATAGCCAGCTCCACACCGGACTCAGGAGATGACCCTAGGGACGACCCAAATTATGACTAGACTATTAGTTCAGTATATAAGTAAGTAGGGCTTCTAGAGCGGGAAGCAAGACTTCTATGCGCGGGAGTGAAGCATTATTGTTGCCAATAAGGGCGAAGAGGATACTATTAATGCCAAAAAGGGCGAAGAGGACCCGGACGCTCAATTCCCGGATGATTATTATTACTGCCAATAAGGGCGAAAAGGATGCTATTACTGCCAATAAGGGCGAAGATGATATTGTGCCATTGGACGATGTCCAATGCCCACATAAATGGTGACGCAGCGGGCAGCCAAGGGCATTAAATGAGGAGCATGGCGAGCAACTCACAGGGGTTAAAGTGGGCAGACCCAACAACGACAACATATGCAAAGGCAACGGAAATGAGCAGGCAAATACAGCGGGCGAAGCGGTTTGCTTAGTGGCACCGTAAGCCGCCTGCGACTATATTAATACTAGTTAATAATCATTAGCATAAATGTCGACAACTAGTATTAAGGGAGCGGAATCCGGCGATTCTAGAGACAACCGGTGTTTCTAGGATACGTGCGGGTGGTGATCTGGGGAGGTAAAACTGCCCCGGGCGATCGCTCTGGTCAAAATTTTAGCACGTAAGACAGTTGCATTTTGGTACGCAACTTAGGATTAAGCAAATTTTATAAGCGCTGTTGCAATAGCACAGCATATTTCGGCAATAAAGTAAGGTCAACCATTCGGCTTATAAATAGCAAACATTTTGACTACCATAATTAAGGTAGAATATCTCGGCACCTGATGACCGACAAACCCGTCATCAGGGTAAGCCCGATAACACATAGGTTAACAATAGACTAAGGTAAAATATCTCGGCACCTGATGACGAACAAACCCGTCATCAGGGTAAGCCCGATAACACACTAGAATAAGTCAGATTTAGGCTAAATATTTCGGCACCCGGTAACTAAAATTCCGCTACCGGGGTAAGCCCGACAACATATTAAGATAAATAGTATTAAGATGACAACACTAGGTTAAGGCAATATTTGGAGCCACTTTTTATATATCCCTAAGAGTAGTCTATAAATAGACATAAGGTTAGTTGAGAGACAGGAATACACTATCACGTTGATAGACAGGAGTACACTATCACGTTGGTAGACAGGAGTAAACATACAGATGGACAGTGATATTAATTATATATATATATGCTTCCTTTACATCCAGGAGCTCCAACGTGGGACACCCGCTCCCAATATAGGGTGCTCCATCATTATGGATATTTATTTTTGTCAGCATAGAGAGTGGCGCCAATATGGGCACTCTCCAGGTTTTATATGGCAATATCATTATTATATTGTGCTTACATATCATGTTATATTTTCTTGCACCCCACCAGGAATCGGTCCAGCGCCGACAACCGACCACTGGGTACAGGCAACCGCTACCATGTAGCAACCACGTGTTGAACACCATGCTCATACTGTCATGTTTTACAGGCCAATACGCAGCATGACAAGGGTAAACACCCTATACATATACATATATGTCCAATAATTTCTTTTCTTTACCAACAGGTGGCGACATTGTATATAGCCCTCTGTAAATATTTTCCCCACGCCCATACACGTCTTGCTAACCCCCACTCACACACACAATTTCCCCCCCTCTACACACATCAATAAATTTTGCTTACAGGTAATAAATCCGCACCACGGGGGAGATATGCCTGTGGGATATACCCCACCGCAGGTCGGATCAACGTTTAATGGATATCTCACCTAATATGAGAGGTGACATACGGCCACACAACGCGGACTCCTCATGTACAGGACGGGTTGTGCCGCCATGATAGTCGCACCCACCCACAGGGGGCAACGCTATTAGCATAAGTTTGTTAGGAATGATAACGATGAGGTACCACATAGGTTAGAGTAATAGAAATTTAGCGCGCTTAGTTAGTCCGGAAGATGGTTGTAAATTGTAAGTTAGCACAAAGTAATGCGCCCACGGGCAGTTATTCTTATATAAATGTATAAATAATACTTCGCACCCCCACATTGTCTGCGGAGGGGATAAATGGTATTCATAAATTTTAATATATGCGCATATCAAAGTTACATATTAAACAGTATACTCTCTACATTAATATCACATGTACACAATGATTATGATTTGTTTCTTTCATTTTCTTTCTTCTAACGCCCAAATTTGTGAAGGTGTTCCGTTTTATCCCAAAACAATAAACATATTTTAAATATTTCCCCTAACGTATACCTTGGAACACCTATTTTTTCTACTTCTTCTATCTTTCTCATTGCAGGGAGCAATTTTTTCCCCAAGATAGAGCCAGACGGCACAATCACCCGTCCAGCCCTGGGTTTTTTCCTCCCTGCACAACAACAATATATTATCAAAACCATGTTTTTTTTGGAACTTTTTATATATTGCAAATATCAGTTTTTTTTTCTCATGAACTGTTTTAAAATGTCAAATGTATACGTATATCCCAAAATCCACCCCTCTGAACACGAGCTGATCTCACATCTACACGACATCGCTACATCAACACGACATCACTACCTCTACACGACACAGAAGAAACATAGAAGAGATACGAGGAAGATTCAAGAATAACCTAATACATCGACACCCCAACTCCACGTTCCGTTCCCGTTCGCGGGGACGCGAACTAATCAGAGAAGGAGGCTTGTACAGGCCCCCAGGGGGTTGCACCCCCTGGAAGCCACCCTCCATCATCTATTAAAACCATCCCTAACTGGCAAATCTCATAAGTCCAGAACAGCATCTTTTACTCAGCATGGGCGGCCGACCAGCTTGGAAGGCTTGCCAAACACTTGCATCACACTATAAACATCTACACTATAACTAACTGGGGCAGCTATGCCAATGGAATGCTGACAGTACAACAGCAAAACCTATAAGAGGAAGGCCTTAAAGAGGACACACTCTCTCTCGATTATAAGTCATACCGTGTGTCAGCCTGAGGCCCTAGCTGTTATCATCAGGTGAGTCAGCAGTGTTCAGATATCCTATACTCTGTAAAACCTACCCCACAAACTTGTACACATAATTTGCACTATTGTTCACACTTCCCTAAAAGGGACATACAATTTCATACATCACTGACCAATAAATACTTGGTCAGTAATCTACACACTGCATTTGTAATTACACGCCTCTATACCTCCAAACACCCTTCCCGACTCTCGTCACGAGTAGGCGTGACAAAAGGAGCCTGTAATCGCCGGCTCAAGTTCTATTGTGTCTCTCACACGCGACCGCTGGCTGCAAGCCGCCAGCATAGCTGACACAAGCAGGACTGTTACATAATTCCTTCTGACCAGCTGGGAGTCTAGTACATTAACCTGCGCCCAGCAGATCATCCCCATAAGCGATACTTACGTCTTTACAGGAGCACCCTCTATCATTTAAACATCACACAACACTCTACACTGGTGAGTTTACCCAGCTACGGGAAGCTACCCTCTCTGGGAATCACCTTCCAATTCAGCACACTAACACGTCTGTTCTAGATCCAACTACCCCCAACTAAGGGATCTAAAACAATACGGTACTGTAACTTTGTTGTAGGGTGTAGGCCTAGGCTACTGGTAGGCCTACATGATAATTGTTTTCTGAAAGTGCAAAAAATAAAATATCTTGGCAGACATTTTCAGTCTGGGATAGGCCTAATTGTTATTTGGAAACACAATTCACTGCTTAAATAAATTAAGGGAAAAATCACCTCTCAGAAAAGTTGTAGGATAAAATTTATTGGTGTTAGTGAATCAGCTGTAAGGTTATGTAGGTTGTCGTTTATAATACTTAAGAGTACATACCATATTTAATTACAACTACACTCCCCACATGAACCAAAAAACCCTTATGTGACATATATGTCCTCAATATCTCTCCATATTAGATATACTCTATCCACTAAATGATAAATATTTATAATTTGTAGTACCCGCCATGCAATTCTTGCCTCAGGAGTGAGGTCAACTTTATTCATACTATCTCGCAAAATTCTCGTACTTTATCCATAAAATTTCACTTTTATTTTGTAGCTCCAACACTGTAGATGATCTTCACAGGAGGCGTTTGCCTTATTTCACGCGTATTACACATTTTTATCCACAAAATTCAGGACGCTGCGCAGCGTTAATGCAGCTTCCTATGTATAAAAAACCTAGCAACCAGTTGTTTGGGTCCAATGTGGCTGCGCCCATGCGGTTGCTAGGCGCGTCACTTCGGCAGCGTATTACATTCAAAATTTGGTTGAAATCCAATTGATAGTGTAGAAGTTATATGCATTTAAAAATTGGACTTATCAGAAGGCTTAAAAATATTTTGGCAACGCTGTCATGTAGGCCACCTGGAAATTAAACTGAAATAGTATTATCTACATGAGTGCCAATTTTAGAATAGCTCCCATGTATACCTTCCAAGATATCCAACATGGAGCTCAAATTTCTAGTGCGTTTTTTTAGCAGTTTGTAGCACTGGCATCTTTTTCAAATATGGGCCTGAGATATTCCGGTATACAACTTTACTCATACTAAATTTGGTTTCGATTGCTGCAGCCGTTTAGGAGTTGATAGGGGGGGGGGGAGACACACACACACAGCCAGGCAGACAGAAGGACTGACAGACAGAAGGACAGACACATTTTCCCGGATCGATCTCATAAGTCTACTTTTTCCTCATTTTTAGCCTATTTTCAATTTTGAAAAAATAGGCTTATGAGATCACCTTTTGTCCGTGTGTGTGTGCGTGTGTGTGTGTGTGTGTGTGTGTGTGTGATTCGTGTGTGTGTTCCCCCCTAATAAAATCTAAACGGCAGGAGCGATTTCAATGAAACTCGGAAAGTTCATAGCACTATTCCCGGCGACCTCGACCGTGCCCTTCAAATTTTATTACGACTCACCAATCCAACATGGCGGCTGTGCGAAATATTTCACCAGCATTCAATATCTCCGAAACTATTACGGATATTACCATGAGATTTTCTATGGTGATAGAGTGAACCACTATAAGTTCACTTATGTGACTTTTGAAAACCTGGTAACTACAAAACCAACATGGCGGCCAAGCGAATTCGCGACTTTTAAATAGACGTTTCTCGCGATTTGACCAACCAAACGCAATGAAACTTGGTACAGTATATGTTTATATACATTGTAATGCACCGACATCTAACTTCGTTCAATTGTTTACATAATCACAAGATGGCGGATGTGCGAAATATTTCACCGGCATTCTATATCTCTGAAACTATTAGCGGTATCTCCCTAAAATTTTGTACGGAGTCAAAGGGCACTACTGGAAGTCCATCTATAAGATTTTCAAAAACCGGTTAACTACAAAACGAACATGGCGGCCAAGCGAATTTGAACATTTTAAATAGACCTTTCTCGCGATTTAATGATCCAAGCGCACTGAAACCTGGTACAGGAAATATTTATACACATTGGAATCCACTGGTATCTAATTTTGTTCAATTGTTTACATAACCTCAAGATGGCGGCAGTGCGAATTTTAAAATTAAGTTTTTATTTCTTGTGTCATAATCATGCAATCGATGTAAAAGTTTGAATAATGAACCTACGCAATAATTTTCCTTTAATGGTACATGACTCTATGGCCTATACATTTAACAATCCAACATGGCGACCATCCGAAATATTTAGACGATACTGAATATCTACGAATCTATTTTAGCAATCAAACTAAATTTTTTAATGTTCATAGGGGCTATGAACTTAAGTTCACCTATAGGACTTTAAATAACCTGGTGATCACAAATCCAACATGGCGGTGACGCGAATTATAAATATTCACATGGACGTTTCTCGCAATTTAACCATCCGCGTGCAGTGAAACTTGGTACAGTAAATCTTTATCCGAATGTTAATCCACTGGCGTCTAATTTATTTCAATTGTTTCCATAACCTCAAGATGGCAGCTGTGAAAATTTTTTAAATCTCCTTGTTTTTTCTTGTGTCCTAATTATGCGATTGAAGTTTGAATACTACACGTTCACAATAATCTGCAAGTAACAGTACATAACTCTAGGACCTACATATATAAAATCCAACATGGCGACCATCCGAAATATTTAGTCGGTTCTCAATATCTACGAATCTATTACAGCAATCCAACTGAACTTGTGTATGTTGATAGTGGCAATTAACATAAGTAGGATATATGAAAATAGGCTGTATAGTTCTTCAGGGAACTACTTGTTGAAAAGTGTGAAAAGTAGGCTAAAAATGAATGTGATCTCGTCAATGGCGTTGTCTTGGCAACCTCTGATAGATGATCCCTTATCAATTTAAAAGCGTTGTTATGGTAACCTCTGATGGCACTTGGCATTTTTTAAAATTCCGAAATCATTTTTCTCATCCCTTGGCGTAATGGTGGGTCATATCAAAAATTCTTTCAGACAAAAGTTTTAGGTAATTATTAGGGGAATATTTTCCATTTTGTAAGGTTTTGATATTGTGCCTATTAAGAGAGATATGATTAATGTTTCCCGAAAAACCCACTTTTTTCCACCCCTTTGGTCAATGGTTGGTGCTATCAAAAAACTTAATTCACATAAATTTTTGGCACTTATCCGACACATATTATGATCTTTGAATGGATTCGATATTTCACGTATTAAGAGAGTTATAGCGAAATTTCACTTTTTCGAAAAAAGCCCTCAGCTTTCACCCCCTTCGGCCGATTTTGCCCATTAACGAACTTGACCGAGATTTTATAGGGATACATATTATGTAAAAAATTCAAAGTGATTGGTACAAAATTACGGCAGTTATCGTGTCCACAAGAAACTGAGATATATATATATATATATATATATATATATATATATATATATATATATATATATATCTATATAGATACATATATACATAAATTATATATAAACTTTTGAACTGACGGTGGTTTTGGGGTCTGGGGGATGTGAAACGCGAAGATATGTCGAAATTTTCCGGAAGTCGAAACATGGTACCCATTGCAATAGTTAGCTTTCTAATGAAATCTACCTAAAATGCAATAAACTGAACGATCTAGCATACTGATTTTAAAAAATGTAAATTTTATGTATTTTTATGTGCAAATAAGTGAAAAACAGGAATTTATGTATTTATAGAAAAAATGCTTAAAATATGTATTTACATAGAAAAATATGTATTTACCTAAAAACCCTACCCCAATAATAATAAATACTATTTGTTCCCCTTGATGTACGAGTTCACGATTGCGTGTGAGTTACTCAAATGGCACATACTTGCCTCAGGCGACCGTGCGAGTTACTGACAAGCATTGCATTCAGTAAGTGCTGTGTAACTCGGAACTCACGATTAAGAAATGAATCACATTTCGTGAACGGGACGGAAAGTTCAAGGTTCTGATAGTTTCACACGACCAAGGGAGAGAGGCACTCGGTAATGTATAACTCCACGCTAAATGTTAAGCAATCAATAACACGCTAGTAGCGATTCGTATGAGAGTTTTCATCGTGGTATTACTATACACCAGGCAAGTGTTATCCTTTAGGTAAATGCACGAAAATGTAGCTTCTTAACAAGTGATTGGACATGACTAGGGCCCGGATGTTGATGACATGTCATCTTCTTACTGAGCTGTCTAAAACAATGCTGAAGTACATAGAAACTCCGGACGGGCAACCCCGTCTTCAAATATGTCATTTTAATTTTGCATCTTTTTGCATTTTTTTGTGCTATTTTTCCATTTTAGAGCATTTTTTTTAAGTTTGGTAGATTCTTTTGGTGTTATTTTAGAGAAATCGGCATCTTGAGGCCATTCTTTCCAATTTAGTCATGTCACAGCTTTATATGGGGGAGTTACGTCTCTCAGAGTTAAGAAGAAGCTAGTGGCTGATACAAGATAATCAACCGGGTGGAAAATAGTCATAGCAAAAATCGTGGCGAAATTTCTACTGGTATTGCATCAAAACTGTATAAAGTGCTGGACAAAAACACCGGGTATAAAACATTATGCAAAATCACAGACATTCTTTCTGGTTAAAACTACTTCAAGGATGGGATTGAGGAGGATTTAGCAGCAAACGACCTTCCTCACTTCAAGTACACTCCGATCACATCAGTTGATGTAGGACGCAGCTTTTCGAGATATAAAAACTTGTTGGCTGATAACCACAGATCATTTACATTTGACAACAACAGAGCTGTGCAACTCAGACTAAAGTGAACATAAACCTTTTGTTAAGTGCTAGATTGAGTTTTCAGTTTGAGCTTAAGATGTCATTCTTGAAATATTGGTGACTTTATTATTATAAAGATCATTTTCTCCATTTTATTGTGCATTTTTCAAATGTTTAGGTCATTTATTACAGTCATTTTTAGCCTACTTTTCACATTTTGCAAAAATGAGGAAAAAGTAGACTTATGAGATCGGGCAAATGTGTGTCTGTCTGTCTGTCTGTCTGGCTGTGTGTGTGTCCCCCCCCCTATCAACTCCTAAACGGCTGCAGCAATCGAAACAAAATTTGGTAGGAGTAAAGATCTATACCTGAATATCTCACGGCCATATTTGAAAATGATGTCAGTGCTACCAACTGCTAAAAAATCGCAATTGAAATTTGAGCTCCATGTTGGATATCTTGGAAAGTATGAATGGGAGCTATTTCAAAATTGGCACACGTACAGATCATAATATTTCAGTTTAATTTCCAGGAGGCTAAACATGGCAGTGTTGCCAAAATGATAATAAGCCTCCTGATAGGTCCAATTTTTAAATGCATATAACTTCTATACTATCAATTGGAATTCAACCAAATTTCGTATGTTGTATGTGTACATAACCAGATATGACTGAGCGTATTCTTCAGACCTACCAGGGCTGCCAACAGTTAATAAATGCTCCTAATTTATTTTATCCAAATACCAATATATCAGAAAGTATGCAAGCCGACAGCTTTAAACTATGCACACGTATAGTCCCTGACATTCTATATTAATTTGGAGTAACTTATATACGTCAGTGCTACCAACATGATTCTAAGCCTGCTGACAGGTCCAACTTTAAATACATGTAACTTCCATACTATCATTTGGATTTCAACCAAATTTCGTATGTGCTATGTGTACCATAACAGATATGACTATGCGTATTCTAAGGAGCAACCAGTGCTGCCAACTGTTAATATGTGCTGTCCCTATTTTTGTTACCCTAATATCAATATATCAGAAAGTATGCAAGCCAATAGCTCTAAACTTTGCACACGTATAGTACCTGGCATTCTAGACGAATTTGGAGTAACTAATATACGTCAGTGCTGCCAACATGATTCTAAGCCTGCTGATAGGTCCAATTTTAAAATGCATGTAACTTCTATACTAACTAATGGATTTCATTCAAAATTGGCACAACAATAGATCATATTATTTCAGATTATTTCTGACCAATACATGCATGACATTGTTGCCAACATGATTTTACGCGCGCTGTTAGATCCAATGTTTAACTGCATGTAACGTCCATGCTATTGATTGGACTTCAACCAAATTTTGTATTTTGTACCTTAAGAGACGGAACTAAGAATATATTCAGTCATCAGGGCTGCCAACTGTAGTGCTCTATTAGGATACATTATGCCAGGTATACAGTATTTCGAACTAATTGGAAATTTCGATATTAGCAACTTAATTTCGTCATTATTCTAGATAGGTTCATATTCTGTAGAATAATCATTGGCATGAAAAGTAGGCTGTATAGTTCTTCACGGAACTTCTTGTTAAAAATTGTAAGTGCATTTTTTAAACTCTTTTACTGCATCAACATCCTGACCCTAGACATGACTGACAGTTTGGGCTATGATGATATTTGCTAGCAGATACGAGTGAAAGTCACCAGTTCAACTGCGAAATCAAGATCATTAGACTAGCCTCGTGAGGCGGGTCCGATTCCTATCACACAATCAGTCATCCTGGAAGTGGTTTTCCGTGGTTTCCCCACTTTTGCTCCAGGAAAATGCTGGGATGGTCCCTAACTAAAGGGATTGGCCACTTCCTTCCCAATCCAATCCCCAATTTACAAATATACACACTAGTACGGCCATCGCAATAACACAAGTTATCACACAAATTCCGCACACTCAAATACACTGGGCTGTGTGATACATTCCCTAAAATAAGCAACAACAACGACTAGCAGATGATTGATGTTGGCTGGTTCCTTAGTTTAGGGGCTGCGACAACGCGGTCATGTAGCCCCGTGTACTTTGGGTGTGTATAGAATATGTCTGATAACCGGTGTTATTTGTGATGGCTGTGTTATTTGGTGTGTGTATCTGTTTTTTAATTCAAGTAAGGACAGCAATTTTGAATTTTTCAAATAGTTCCTACTTTTCCCGCCAAACGCCACCGTCAACGACTACTAGGTCTAGTTCAGAACTTAGCTACTAGACGCCACCAAAGTCAGCTCTTGGCAACGAACGTAGAAACTTAAGAGCGTTGTTTACATTCCTAACGTATACAATTTAGCTTCACACAGGTGTAATTAGTGGAAGGTTCTTTAACATGCCATAAATCTATGACATGGTACCGCCGGCTTTACTTCCCCTCCGAAGGAAGGCATACTGAGGGATTTTTAACGCTCTTAAAAAATCCGACGGCTTCATGATTGATGTTAATGTGAACTTATCGATACCATAGAGAAAAGAGCAGAAAAGGAAAATAATATTCTCTATTATTTGAAGGATGATGATCGCCGTTGCTGTAGAACAGACATGAAGACAATGTAGCAAGAGAGATATTTGCTTTCAACTTATAATAATAGCAGCTTCGGTAGCGTAGTTGGTAGCATGCTGAACTGCTGTGCCCAAGATAGCGGGTTCAAACCTGGCCGAAGTCGTCGGATTTTTTAAGAGTGTTAAAATCCTTCAGTATGCCTTCCTTCGGAGGAGAAGTAAAGCCGGCGCTCCTATGACATAGATTTAGGGCATGTAAAAGATCTTTCCACACAATAAACTTGTGTGAAGCTAAATTTCTAGGTTAGATTTCATTGGAACGCTCTATCAAAGTTCCAACGTTCACCACAAATCAGTGACATCTGGTAGTGAAAGTTTGAACTACGTGATATTGAACGGAACTTGTAGCTCACCCTATGGGTGTCCGCTTGAAGCAGCCACAGCCTCTGGCGAGCCGAACATATCCTCGGACACTCCCGGCACTAAAAGCCATACGATAAATACACCCATAATGATCTACGTATGCCATACAGTATATGCACAGCAACTCAATTGCGGACAGTTAATGCTGACTTTTGTGTTTGTATTTGGAAAACACTGAATATGCGTATGCCTATTTCTATGAACGAACAGGCAGTCTACTAGTACAGGACAGCTGCACAAAAAAAAACCTTTTGTTGCAAAAACTGTGCCATGGTTGCCTTTTTGTAAATCGTTAGAAAAGCACTAAAAAGCCTAACTCTGAATTTTAGAATAATTTGCACGATCATTTTGTTGGAAAACTCAAAAAACATTGAAAAGCGTTTTTCTCTGAATCAACGTATTTTAAAGAAACGTTTTTTAAACAAAAAATGTAGAGGACATTGTCACCTACAATTCGTCTAATTGAGTTCATGTCATACGTTTTGAAATGCAGAAGCTAGGTGGCGCCAAAATTTCAAAAAAAAGGTGTTTTTTCATTTTTTATCCTAGAAAAAAAATTTTCTTCACAAAAGAGCGAATCTGAAATTTGTTCCTCTCAAAATTGCCTACAATATTTATTGAAACATTTTTTTCCTCCGCCTTACCGTTCCAAAGTTATAGTCTGCCGAAATTTGAAAATTGTACTATTCAGATGGCACAAAGGTTTGTGTACAGTTATGATTGATACGTTGCGATTGAAATAGATATGATTGTTTGAGCTAATTAACAAACACAGCCCGCGTCCTGTTTGACCGAGCCTTAGGCAGCTGTCCGACACCGGTCCCTGTCTAAATTATGCCCACCGCTCTCTCCGCACTAACAATAGTAGCCTTGACTACGCAGCGTTGCATTTGCTGCGCAATAACTTTGGAACGGTAAGTCGGAGGAAACAAACGTTTAAATAAATGTTGTAGAAAATTTTGAGAGGAACAAAGTTCTGATTCACTCTTTTGTGAAAAAACTATTTTTTCTAGGACAAAGAGTGAAAAAACATTTTATTTGGAAATTTTGGCGCCACCTAGCTTCTGCATTTCAAAACGTATGACATGACCTTAATGATACGAATTGTAGGTAACAATTTCCTCTACATTTTTTGTTTAAAAACTTTTCTTTAGAATACGTCGATTCAGAGAAAAACGCTTTTCAATGTTTTTTTGAGTTTTCCGACAAAATGATCGTGCAAATTATTCTAAAATTCAGAGTTAAGCTTTGTTTGTGCTTTTCTAACGATTTACAAAAAGCCAACCATAGCACAGTTTTTGGAACAAAACCATTCCAGCTGTACAGTACTATACTTTGAGGATGCGATCCAGTTGGCAGCACGGCTGTGGTTGGCAATGAGTAAGATCACAATCTAGTGCAGTTTTCGCAAGTGATGAATTGTTGCTGCGTAACACATGGCCATACCACAGTATTGATACCATTACAGTATGGACACTGAGGCAAAACCGGAAGAACGGATTAAAAAAAGAAATTGATAAGGGTCAGCCTTAATTCCCCTGTAAGCCACTTGGTAGCACCACTTATGAGTGTGGGGGAATGTGGTTTTTATTTCGTAAACGTTTGCGGTCCAGTGGTCCAAATACCAAGTAAAACGAATAGAGAGGTTCTGTGTCTTATGATCACGAGAGCCACATGAAGCTACAAGTTTGCTCTGATAGTAAAAATAACCCCTGGCACTACAGCCCATGAGGGCCTGCAGATAATGGGGTGACGCGTGGTCAGCGCGTCGGGTCCACTCGGCCGTTAATCTTTTGCTCTGCTAGTGAATGTGCTAATACAGTATAACTATTAAAATACAATATGTACAATGGTGTGGCCAATCAATCAAGTAAAACACTCACTCTAATCGTTACTTAACCCCAATCAGACCTAACTTTAACCTTGTTGAGGCAATTCTATCTGCCTCGTTAGTAAGAACACAGTATTTATGTTTTGAGTAAGGACCGACTGACTTGCAAGGGCTAGGATGATAGTACCTGGTTGTGGCGCTAGAGGTCAGCATGTACTGGCACTCTCGGTAGGTACTCTGATAACAGCTGCCCTGGCGTTTACTTGGGAACTTGTCGCTTCGCGGTCTGATGCTTGTGGCTGTTTAAACCTGCCATCGGTAAATGTGTAACGCTAAAAAGAAGAACGTTAATTTTTGATTGTATAAGGAGTCGGTGTTAGATTTTCACGAAGGCAAGACCCAAAAATGTAGCTGCTAGTAATCGGGGCAAGAAACCAGTAGCCTTGAGCTATTCGGTTGTTACAACTGACTGCAAACTCGTAAATGTTATGGCCTACTCAACTAAAAAGCACGTTGGAATAGTTTAAAATATTAAGGTGTAATTGTAAAAGGCAATGCAGTAAGATCTTATACTCCGTGTGTACCAATATGAAAGATTGCTAGTGACCGAGAAATAATGTAGCTGGTTAATATGAAGTGATTGTAGCTGTTTTGGAGTTCCTAATAATATTATATTTAATGTGTAGTGAAACCTACTTAATGGAATCTTCGATTGGTCGTCATCAAATATTAGTAATGCCTCATATATTTGAAACAGAGGTACTTGTAAGTATTTGTTCGGTTCTGCAAGAAGGTAAAGTGATCTGTGTAATTTGGTACATAACGTAGTAGTAAGTTTGGTTAGTTTATTTTTTCATGGCCAGCTCGTGATTTCTCGTGTTAGGTTGGCACGCACTTAGGCCTAGTGAACAGAGTATTCCTATGTTTTGTTTATAATTCTTTCCTTCCCTTTCACTTGTACTATGCCTGAGGGACTGTTTATTTCCTTTTTTTTATTACGAAGTGTAATTGGAGAAGTTTTTAATGTTAGGCGCGCTCGTCAGCTGTCATCTGGTTCGGTTTTGTTGTTGTTGCTTGTCCATTTACAGTCAGCTGTTGGATGAACAAAAGAAGATCTGGTCTACCATGACACGAAAGAAGTTGATTTTTATTTTGGTCCACTTGTGAATTCAGATTTAAGGTTAAATATTCTGAATACGGTGAATTATTTGTTTTATATGACAATATCCAATTACGGATGGATTTAATGACATCGTGGAAGATTATTTGACATCATTATTGAATTTTTGGAGCTTGTCCACTAGTCATAATTGAGGCGTTGACCTAATTAATCTATCTTCGTGTTGGCTTTTATTATGAATCAAGCAAATGGTGAATAAGATAATAAAATACGAAAACTATATCCAAGAAAGCTGTCTAGAATTGAATTAGATGTCGTTCCAAGGGTCATAGGGTTGGAAACTACATCTTGAAGTAGGCGTTCTTAACCTCTTGTGAAATCTGCACCTTTATTATTAATTTTATGTGTATCTATTATATATGTTTGTGAACTGTAAGTGATTGTATTTAATAGATGATGTTGTTAAATGGTATACAGTGTTTTTCTTTCTGGGCACTGGGTTCCTCGATAGTTCAATGGTTGTAATCCTCTGGGTATTTAATTTATGGGCCGGTCTTTCCAATTTAGTACCTCATAAATGTAGGGGTGTGTCAAGTGGTAGCAGAGCGTGGTTTACTTGACAGAGGATTTCAACCATTGAACTATCGTGGAACCCAGTGCCCAGAAAGAAAAACACTCTATACCATTTAACAACATCATCTATTAAAACACAATCATTTACAGTTCACAAACATATATAATAGGTACACAGAAAATTAATAATAAAGGTGCAGATTTCACAAGAGGTTAAGAACGCTTACTTCAAGATGTAGTTTCCAACCCTATGACCCTTGGAACGACATCTAATTCAATTCTAGACAGCTTTCTTGGATATAGTTGTCGAATTTTATTATCGTATTCACCATTTGCTTGATTCATAATAAAAGCCAACACGAAGATAGATTAATTAGGTCAACCCCTCATTTATGACTAGTCGACCAGATCCAAAAATTCAATAATGATGTCAAATAATCTTCTACGATGTCATTAAATCCATCCTTAGTTGGATATTGTCATATAAAACAAATAATTCACCGTATTCAGAATATTTAATCTTAAATCTGAATTCACAAGCAGACCAAAATAAAAATCAACTTCTTTCTTGTCATGGCAGACCAGATCTTGTTTTGTTCATCCAACAGCTGACTGTTAATGGACAACTTGTCACGACCAATAAGTTGATTAAATTCCAAAATTAAATCACAGTATTGTACATATTGTAAATATTTTCACCTGTATTCTCAAACATAGATTTTATAGCCTAAGTGTAATGGATCTGATGATGATCGCTTGACGATCGAAACTGGTCATCCTAGTGTATTTATTAATCTCATGTAATTTATTTCAGGATTAGGGCATAACCCAGCTCTTGTGGGTACATTTATGTTGACCGACTGAAAAGCACTAAACTCTTGTTTACTAAGGGAACACTGAAAAATGGCTTCAAATCCCACAATCACAGTATTGTTTTTAATAATTTCACTCAATATTCTCTTGAAAACAAAACGACATGCAACAGTCAAAGAAGATATGTAGGCTGCTCTCTCGCGGATACATAGTGAGGTAATGCCCTCGTTCTTGCGTGTGTGTGGTACATCCGGTGACGGACGTTTTAAAACCATGACGCAACAAGATGTTCAGTAAAGAACATATAGCCTACTTTCTCCTAAATGCATGGGTATTGTTATAACTCTTTGTCCTTTTCAGGGAGCATAATTGAATTTTGGTTGTAGTAGCTTGTTGTAAAACAACGTGCTATACGGATATTAAACATGAATATGAGGTGCCCTTTGCTAGTGCTACCTCTGTAAAAAAAAAACATTCAATTCGATTTCACTGTGTTGGAATTGACATGGGGAATCGATTTGCACACATACATGGCCGCTATCTGCAAACTATTGGGCTGATGACCTTGTAGATCATTCAAAAGATGCTTCCCACAAAAAGGTACGTTGATGCAAAATTTGGTAGGGATCAAATGATTAGGTCGGTCGTAATTCGATTTAAGCTTTCAATATTTGGGTGGCCCCCATTACGTTTCCGTCAAGATGGCGGCGATATAAAACATGACACTGAGGTGCTCTTTGATAGTGCTTCCTCTGTACCGAATTTTGTTCAATTCGGTTTCACCATATTTGAATATCATAGATAGGGGGAATCGATTTGCACACATACATGGCCACCATCCGCAAAGTATTGGACTGATGACCCTGTGGTTTGGTCAAATGTTTCTTCATACATAAAGGTATAATGTTGCAAAATGTGGTAGAGATCAGATGATTAGGTTGGTCGTAATTTGATTTAAGCTTTGAACATTTGAGAGGCCGCCATTACGTTTCCGTAAAGATGGCGGCGATATAAAACATGACACCGAGGTGCCCTTTGCTAGTTCTACATCTGCACCAAGTCTCGTTCAATTCGGTTTCACCGTGTTCGAATTGATAGGGGGGACAGACATTCAGAGTACACACACTCACACACACACACACACACACACACAGACTCACACACAGCCAGACACACATTTTTTGGCCCTGTGTAGATCTCGTAAGTCTACTAAGGCTAAAAATTACATGGTAAAGGCTTGATGTGTCCATACTGTATATGATATCTACAGTATACTCTGGCCATACCATCTCTAACGACTCTCACGCATTTTATTAGCCTATTTTCATTTATGAAAAAATAGGGTTATGAGATCACCTTTTGTCCGTGTGTCTGTCTGTGTATGCCTGTGATTTTGTGTGTGATGGTGTGTGTGTGTGTCCCCCCATAATAGCTTCTAAACGGCTGGAGCGATTTCAATGAAACTCGGTAAGTTCATAGCACTATTCCGGACGACCCCGACCGTGCCCTTCAAATTTTGTTACGTCTCACCAATGCAACATGGCGGCTGTGCGAAATATTTAACCAGCATTCAATATCTACGAAACTATTACCGATATCACCCTGGAATATTTTACGGTGATAAAGGGAATTACTAGAAGTTCACCTATGTGACTTTTGAAAACCTGGTAACTACAAAAACTACATGGCGGCCAAGCGAAGTCGCAAATTTTAAATAGACGTTTCTTGCGATTTAACCATCCAAACGCAATAAAACTTCGTACAGTATATGTTTATACACATTACAATGCAATGGTATCTAATTTAGTTCAATTGGTTACATAACCTCAAGATGGCGGGTGTGCGAATTTTAAAATTATTATTTTTATTTCTTATGACGTAATCATGCGATCGAAGTGAAAGTTTGAATAATAAACCTACGCAATAATTTTCCTTTAATGGTACATGACTCTATGGCCTATATATATAACAATCCAACATGGCGACCATCCGAAATATTTAGATGGATCTCAATATCTACGAATCTATTACAGCAATCAAACTGAATTTTTAATGTTCATAGGGGCTATGAACATAAGTTCACCTATAGGACTTTCAATAACCTGGTGATAACAAATCCAACATGGCGGTGACGCGAAATATAAATATTCAGATGGTCGTTTCTCGCAATTTAACCATCCGAGTGCAGTGACACTTGGTACAGTAAATCCTTAATCCACTGGCATCTTATTTATTTCAATTGTTTTCATAACCCAAGATGGCAGCTGTGCGAAATTTTAAAGTCTCATTTTCACTTCTTGTGTCCTAATCATAAGATTGAAGTTTGAATACTACACGTACACAATAATCTTCATGTAACAGTACATAACTCTAAGACCTACATATATAAAAATCCAACATGGCGACCATCCGCAGTATTTAGTCGGTTCTCAATATCTACGAATCTATTACAGCAATCAAACTGAAGTTTTGTATGTTGATAGAGGCAATGAACATAAGTAGGATACATGAAAATAGGCTGTATAGTACTTCACGGAACTACTTTTTTTTTGGATGCGGTGTACTCCAGTAAGTCCTCGCAGCCAGCGAATATCTTCTTCTCCATGACATGCAGCTGTTGTTCATGTCTCTTCGTGACTGACCAACATTCAGTTCCACGAAGTGCCACCGGTCGAACGATGGTTTTGTATATCTTTGATTTCAAGTACAATAGCACCTTCCAATCGAAAAGGACTCCATTCACTTGGCGCCAATTTATCCAAGCAGCTTTGATTCTATTTTGGGGGTCTGGGAGCGTGAGACCATCCGACAGAGACCATAAATACAGAATTGAATTCAAATTATCGTGCATGCCCCCTTTGTATTTGAAACGTTGGCTTCAATTTAGTGACCTTAGGGCAGCTCCGTGTTCGCTATTGAGACTTGATCTCTGGTGCACTGCAGAAACGAAAATTTCAACAAGTTGTTCAGTAAAGAACATATAGCCTACTTTCTCCTAAATGCATGGGTATTGTTATAACTATTTGTCGTTTTCAAGGAGCATAATTGAATATTGGTTGTAGTAGCTTGTTGAAATACAACGTGCTATACGGATATTAAACATGAATGTGAGGTGCCCTTTGCTAGTGCCACATCTGTAAAAAAAAAAAAAACAAAAAAAAAAAAACAATTCGATTTCACCGTGTTTGAATTGGTTTGGGGAATCGATTTGCACACATACATGACCGCTATCTGCAAACTATTGGGCTAATGACATTGTAGTTCAGTCAAAAGATGCTTCCCACAAAAAAGTATGTTGTTTCAAAATTAGGTAGAGATCAAATGATTAGGTTGGTCGTAATTTGATTTATGATTTTAACATTAGGGTGGCCGCCATTCCGTTTCCGTCAAGATGGTGGCCATATAAATCATGACACTGATGTGCATTTTGCTAGTGCTACCTCTGTACCAAATTTTGTTGAATTCGGTTTCACCGTGTTTGAAAAGATAGGGGGAATCAATTTGCACACATACATGGCCGCCATCCACAAAGTGTAGGGCTGATGACCTTGTAGTTTGGTCAAAAGATTCTTCATACATAAGGATATAATGTTGCAAAATTTGGTAGAGATCAGATTATTAGGTTCGTCGTAATTTGATGTAAGCTTTTAACATTTGGGTGGCCGCCATTACATTTTCGTCAAGATGGCGGCGATATTAAACATGACACTGAGGTGTCCTATGCTAGTGCTACCTCTGTACCAAATTTCGTTGAATTCGGTTTCACCGTGTTTGAATTGATATGGGTAATCGATTTGCACACATACATGACCGCCATCTGCAAACTATTGGGCTGATGACCTTGTAGTTTTGTCAAAAGACGCCCGGCATATAATTATACGTTGTTACAAAATTTGGTAGAGATCGGATGATTAGGTTAGTCGTAATTTTATTTACGCTCTGAACATTTGGGTGGCCGCCATTACTTTTCCGTCAAGATGGCGGCGATATCAAACATGACACTGAGGTGCCCTTTGCTAGTTCTACCTGTACCAAATTTTGTTCAATTCGGTTTCACTGTGTTCGTATTGATAGGGGGGGGGACATTCAGAGTACACACAGTCACACACAGACAGACACACAATTTTTTGCCCTGTGTAGAACTCATAAGTCTACTTTCATTGATTGCAAAAATCGAAAGTAGGTTAAAAATACTATATTTGAATGCAATGCGAGTGTTTGACGTCTGAAGGCAGTTTAATATAAATCCAGTTGTACCTTCTTTATTGAGATATCCTTTGTATCAGATGAAAGTAGATAATGTTGACAACTGTTGTATGGGCCATACCACGATTTGGTCACCCTTGATCTAAAAGCTCAACCGATTTCCTCCAAAGATTGTAACATTTGTGCCCGTCCCCATGTGTAGTAGCCTACATGAAGCTCATATATTGCGAGATAGTTCAGATTTAAACACACACTTGGAACTGCAATCAAAGGAGGCTATGATTGCAGCATGTTAGTCCGTTGAAGGCGAAAGTAATGTTTACCTTTAGATGTGGGTTTCATCAGCCTGACTAATGCGCGAGTAATGTCAGCCATAGACAATGATAATCACCTCGCGTAAATCTGTTGATAATGAGCGCACTGACATTTGGAGAAGGTTCACTTCACCTCATCGGTGAGTGACAGACACCTTCACAGGTTCATGGAGTTTATAGTTCAATCATACTACCGAGGGTAATCATGGTACTGACAGTGAACAAGACAAGACAAGACAGAACGAGAAGAACTAAAAGACAAGATAAAACTAAAAGAAAGGAAAAGAAAATAAGAGAAAAGAAAAGACAAGACAAAGCGAAAAGAAGAGAAAGAAAAAGAAGAAAAGACAAGACAAAAACGAAAAGAAGTGACAGCGAAAGATGAAAAGAAAAGGAAGAACAATACAATACTAAAAGAAAGGAAAAGAAAGAGAAGAAAAGAAAAGACAGACAAAGAAAAACTTTGTACCCTTCCATTTTATTCCCTGTACTGTACATCTTCTGTAACCCACAACCGTGTGTGCCAGTCCATTTCCGACGAACAGCTGCTTAAGGTTCATTTTCGTCTGGGAATAGCCATAGAATAGAACCTAAAGAGAAGGCATGTTCCTGTTTTTCTTGCACACACGTAGGAAGGACAGCCGTGTGTATATTTTAGATTTAGAGAAGCCATAACTTACGATACCAAGGGGACCGTTGCTGAGCATCCTGAGCAATTCTGCTACCAAAGAGGTGTGATACTGGAAATCAAAAATACGTGCGCCTAGGTTTGGACCGAATTTATGTCCAAGGAGATTTTCAGCTGCTAGGTTGTGTATCGTGCAGTGAGTACAAGCCATATAGATGGAAGATGAGTGTAGGAGTCAAATCACAACATTCGGCTTTGGCCGTTGACAGAACAAATGCGGAGAAACTTTAATTCTCAAGTCAAAGATACCGTACATCCGTGAATGTAGAGTGTACTTACATAATCACAATGTTAGCCTGTTGTGTGCCTGATTCCAAGATAGAAGGTGGAGTGATACAAGTAGTTCCGTGAAGAACTATGCAGCCTATTTTCATACATCCCACCTAGGCCTATGTGTATAGCCTCTATCAACATGCAAATTATCAGTTTGATTGCTGTAATATATTCATAGATATTGAGAACCGTCTAAATATTTCGGATGGTCACCATGTTTGATTTATATATATAGGCCTTAGGGTTATGTACTATTACATAAAGATCATTGTGTATTATTGTGTATTATTCAAACTTCAATCGCATGATTAGGACACAAGATATAAAAGCGAGATTTTGATATTTCGCACAGCCCCCAACTTGTGGTTATGAAAATAATTGAAATGAATTTGATGCCAGTGGATTACAATTTATGTAAGCATATACCGTACGAAATTTCACTGCATTCGGATGGTTAAATCGCGAGAAACGTCCATTTGATTATTCAAATTTCGCATTACCGCCATGCTGGATTTGTGCTCACCTGGTTATTGAATGTCCCATAGGCGAACTTATGTTTATAGCCTCTATCAACATACAAAATTTCAGTTTGATTGCTGTCATAGATTAATAGATATTGAGAGCCGTCTAAATATTTCGGATTGCCGCCATGTTGGACTTTAATATGTATGCCATAGAGTTATGTACTATTAGATAATGAGTATTGTAAAGGTTCATTATTGAAACGTTCACTTCGATTGCATGATTAGGACATAAGAAATTAAAACTTAATTTTAATATTTCGCACAGCCGCCATCTTGAGGTTATGTGTGCAATTGAACTAAGTTTGACATCAGTGCATTGGAATTTGTATAGTCGTTTGCTTTACCAAGTTTCACTGCGTTCGGATGATTAATTCGCTAGAAGAGTCTATTTAAATGTTTCAACGTCGCTTGGCCAGCATGTTCGTTTTGTAGTTAACAGGTTTTGGAAAGTAACATAGATGAACTTCTAGCAGTGCTCTTTATCACCATAAAAAATCGGGGTGATGTGAGTAATAGTTTTCGAGAAATAGAATGCTGGTGATATATTTAGCACAGCCGCCATATTGGATTGGTGAGGAGTAATAACATTTGAAGTGAACGGTCGGGGTCGGCCAAAATAGTACTATAACCTTACCGAGTTTCATTGAAATCGCTCCAGCACCAGCCGGACGCACACACACAAACACACACACACAAACGGATAAAAGGTGATCTCATAAGCCTATTTCTTAGCCTACTTTTCACATTTTGCAAAAATGAGGAAAAAGTAGACTTATAGGATCGATCCGGGCTAAGGTCTGTCTGTCTGTCTGTCTATCCTTCTGTCTGTCTGTCTGTCTGTCTGTCTGGCTGTGTGTGTGTGTGTGTGTCCCTATCAACTCATAAACGGCTGCAGCAATCAAATCCAAATTTGGTATGAGTCAAGATCTATACCTGAATATCTCCAGCCCATGTTTGAAAATTATGTCAGTGCTAGCAACTGCTGAAAAATCGCAATTGAAATTTGAGCTCCATGTTGGATATCATGGAAGATATGCATGGGAGCTATTCCAAAATTGGCATACATATAGATAACTAGCAGGTATCCGCGGCTTCGCTCGCGTCATAGCCGTGTCAATTTTTTTTCAATGAAATGCAGGTTTAACCCCGTTAACACCCCCTTAGGACCTGAATGTCCAAAAATCCCTCCTTATTAGACGTTTTCGACACACAACAAACATATCCCTAAAATATCATTCTTCTAACTTTAATAGTTTTGGTTGATCGATGAGAGTGAATATCCAAAAATCCCTCCTTAGTGGACGTTTTTCTTCCATAATTTCACCCCTCCCCATTGGACCCTTAAATCGGACTTATGAAAAAACGGTCGAACACCTAGTTATTTAACTATTTATTTATTTATTTTTAAGCTGATTGTTTTCCTCTGAGTTTCAAACTCCTCGCCTATGCCGTTTAAGGGATACACGCTCCGTTAGGAATCCTTCAACCCCCACTTTTCACACATACACCTCATAATGTACACTACATCGAAAAACCCTCAGACATGTGTCTTCTTATTCATAATGATGAGTTTATATGCCGAGTATCGCATCCCCCAAGGAAACCAATCGGGAGATATTTTATTCAATTAAATGCAGGTCTACCCCCTTAACACCCTTTAGAACCTGAATATCCAAAAATCCTTCATTGGTGGACGTTTTCGACATACTACGAACACAACCCCAAAATTTCGTGTTTCTAACTTCAATAATTTTGGCTGGGCGATGATGAATGAGTGAGTAAGTCAGGACATTTTCTTTCATTTATTTTTCAAAATTTCACCCCTCTCATGAATCCCTTATATTGGATTTATGAAAAAAAAACGGTCGAACACCTATTTACTTCTTTTTAAGCTGTTCTTCCCCCCTGAGTTTGATGAGTGAGCAAGTTCATCAGTTAGAACACTTTCTTTCCTGTTCCCCCCCCCCCCCCCCAGAATTATTTCACCCCTCTCCAATGGCCCCTTAAATTGGATTTATGAAAAAACAGTCGAAAACTTATTTACTTATATTTAAACTTTTTTTTTTCGCTGAATGTCAAACTTCTCACCTATGTCGTTTAAGAGATACACGCTCCGTTAAGAATCCTTCAACCCCCAATTTTCATCCCTTCCACCTCATAATATACACCACATTGATAAACCTTTAGACATATGTCTGCTTAATTTTAATGATTAGTTTATATGCCGAATATCACATCCCCAAAGAAACAACTCATGAGATATCGTTATTCAATGAAATGCACTTTACCCCCTTAACACCTCTTTAGAACCCGAATAGACAAAAATCCTTCCTTAGTTGACGTTTTCGACATACAGCGAACATATTCCCAAAATTTAATGTTTCCAACTTCAATAGTTTTCGCTGGGTGATGATGAGTGAGTCAGTCATGACATTTTTTTCAATTATTTTTACCAGAATTTCACCCCTCCCCATGGGCCCATTAAATTGGATTTATGAAAAAAAAACAACGCTCGAACACCTATTAACTTATATTTTAAGCTGTATTTTTCCCCTGAGTTTGATGAGTGAGTGAGTTAATCAGTTAGAACACTTTCTTTCCTGTTTTTTCTTTTCTTCCAGAATTTCATCCCTCTCCAAGGGCCCCTTAAATTGGATTTATGTAAAAACGGTCGAACACCTATTTACTTATATTTTAAGCTGTTTTTTCGCTGAATTTCAAACTTCTCGCCTATGTCGTTTAAGAGATACACGCTCCGTTAAGAGTCCTTCAACGCCCAATTTTCACCCCTTTCACCTCATAATATACACCACACCGATAAATCCTTAGACATATGTCTGCTTATTTTTAATGTTTAGTTTATATGCCGAATATCACATCCCCAAAGAAACAACTCATGAGATATTGTTAATCAATGAAATGCACGTTTACCCCCTTTACACCTCTTAAGAACCCGAATAAACAAAAATCCTTCATTAGTTGACGTTTGCAACATAGAGCGAAAATATTCCCAAAATTTAATGTTTCCTACTTCAATAGTTTTCGCTGGGCGATGATGAGTGAGTGAGTCAGTCAGGTCATTTTCTTTCAATTATTTTTACCAGAATTTGACCCCTCCACATGCGCCCCTTAAATTGGATTTATGAAGAAACGCTCGAATACCTATTAACTTATATTTTATGCTGTCTTTTCCCCCGAGTTTGATGAGTGAGTGAGTTAGTCAGTCAGTCAGGACACTTTCTCTCCATTTTTTCTAGAATTTCACCCCACCCCATTGGCCCCTTAAATTGAATTTATGACAAAACGGTCAAACACCGATTTACTTATTTTTAAGCTGTTTTTTTTTCCTCTGAGTTTCAATCTTCTCGCGCATGTTGTTTAAGAGATACACGCTCCGTCAGGAATCCTTCAACCCCCACTTTTCACCCCTTTCACCTTTAATATACACCACATCGAAAAACCCTTAGACACATGTCTGCTTATTTTTAATGATTAGTTTATATGCCGAGTATCACATCCACAAATGAAACCACTCGTGAGATATTGTTATTCAATAAAATGCAGGTTTATCCCCCTTAAGACACCTTTAGAACCTGAATATCCGAAAATCCTCCCTTAGTGTACGGTTTTGACATACAACGAACATAACCCAAAAAAAACATGTTTCTAACTTCAATAATTTTGGCTGGACGTTGATGAGAGAGTGAGTCAGGATATTTTCTTTCATTTTTTTTTTCATAATTTGACCCCTCACCATGAACCCCTTAAATTTGATTTATGAAAAATAAACTGTCGTACACTTATTTACTTATTTTTAAGCAGTTTTCTCTCCCTGAGTTTGAAGAGTGAGTCAGTCAGTCAGTCAATCAGTTAGGACACTTTCTTTCACCCCCCCCCCAGAATTTCACCCCTCACCATGGGCCCCTTAAATTGAATTTATGAAAAAAATAACGATCGAACATCTAGTTACTTATCTTTTAAGCTGATTTTATTCCGCTGAGTTTCAAATTCCTCGCCCATGTCCTTTAAGAGATACACGCTCCGTTAGGAATCCTTCAACCCCCACTTTTCACCCCTATCACCTCATAATATACATCACATCAAAAAAACCTCAGACTCATGTCTTCTTATTTTTAATGATGTGTTTATATGCCGAGTATCACATCCCCCAAAGAAACCAATCGAGAGTTATTGTTATTCAATGAAATGCAGGTTTAACCCCCTGAAGACCCCCTGAATATCCGAAAATCCTCCCTTAGTGGACGGTTTTGACGTACAATGATCATATTCCCCAAAATGACATGTGTCTAACTTCAATAATTTTGGCTGGGCGATGGTGAGTGAGTCAGGACTTTTTCTTTCAATTTCCTTTATTCAGAATTTCACCCCTCCCCATGAATCCCTTAAATTGGGTTTAAGAAAAAACTGTCCAACACCTATTTACTTATTTTTAAGCATACTTTTTCCCCTGAGATTGATGAGTGAGTCTGTCAGTCAATCAGTTAGGAAACTTTCTTTCCTGTTTTTCCCCCTGAATTTCACCCCTCCCTATGGGCCCCTTAAATTGGATTTATGAAATAAAGGTCAAACACTTTTTTACTTATTTTTAAGCTGATTTTTTTCCGCTGAGTTTCAAACTCCTCGCCTATGTCGTTTGAGAGATACACGCTCCGTTAGGAATCCTTCAACCCCCACTTATCACCCCTTTCACCTCATAATATACACCACATCGAAAAACCCTTAGACACGTGTCTTCTTATTTTTAATAATGAGTGTATATGCCGAGTATCACATCTCCCAATGAAACCAATCGGGAGATATTGTTATTCAATGAAATGCAGGTCTACCCCCTTAACACCCCTTTAGAACCTGAATATCCAAAAATCCTTCCTCAGTGCGCGTTTTCGACTTACCAAGAACATATCCCCAAAATTTCATGTTTCTAACTTTAATAGTTTTGGCTGGGCGATGATGAGTCAGTGAGTCATTGAATCAGTCAGTCAGTCAGGACACTTGCTTTATATAAGAGATAATATATCAGTTTAATTTCCAGGAGGCCATGCATGGCAGTGTTGCCGAAATGATTCTAAGCCTGCTGATAGGTCCAATTTTTAATAACTTCTAAACTATCAATTGGATTTCAACCAAATTTCGTATGTACTATGTGTACATAATCAGATATGATTGAGCGTGTTCTTAGGAGCCACCAAGGCATCCAACTGTTAATAAATGCTGTCTCTATTTTTTACCCTCGTATTAATATATCAGAAAGTATGTAAGCCAACAGCTTTAAAATTTGGACACGTATAGTGCCTGACATTCTAGATTAATTTGGAGTAACTAATTTAAGTCAGTGTTGCCAACATGATTCTAAGCCTGCTGGTAAGTCCAATTTGAAAATACATGTAACTTATATAGTAACAAATGGATTTCATCCAAAATTGGCACAACAATAGATCATAATATTTCAGATTATTTCTGACCAACACATGCATGGCATTGTTGCTAACATGATTTTACGCGCGATGATAGATCCCATGTCTAACAGCATGTAATGTCCATGCTATCCATTGGACTTCAACCAAATGTTGTATTCTGTACCTTAAGAGATGGAACTAAAAATATATTCAGTCGCCAGGGCTGCCAATTTAGTGCTCTATTAGGCTACATTATACCAGGTATATTTCTAACTAATTAGAAATGTCGATATTACCAACTTAATTTCGTCATTATTCTAGATAGGTCTATATAGATTGGCATGAATCTTACATTTTAAGAAAAGTAGGCTCTTTAGTTCGTCTCGGAACATCTTGTTCATAAATGAAAATAGGCTAAAAATGACCCCACCAACCAATAATCGAGTTGTTACTAGACACTGATCTCAGAAGGAGATCGTGACGTGAATGAGCCTCCTCAGTGACGTCAAGACATACTTCACGGAGCTCTTGCTGTAGATTTACAGATATTAAAAGAGAAGACGCAAACGAAGAAGAAAATAGACAATTATTCTTTTTAGGCCGAAACTCAGGCACCTTTAGTAAATACGCAGTCACAGTGGTGATCTCGTACCTGAGATTTCTGCACCCCCTGATCAAATTATTTGTGCAGAAATAATTTGTATTTTAATGGTTAAAACTCACTGCGGTACAATTACTGAACACCATTCTGAAAGTAGGCTACACAATCACTCAGAACACCTAGCAGTGCTTGTTCTTGAAACACCAAGCATTACAACTTAAGTTATAATAATACAATCGTATAAACACTACTAGGCCTATATATAAACAATGTTTTCCGAGTCATTTAACACAGTAATACTTGCTCAAATCACCACGGTGGGTGAGTGGTTACCGTGTCGGACTACCAACCCCAAGCTTGCAGGTTCACTCCTGGCCGTGGTAAGTGATTTTTGAAAGGCGACAAAAGTCTCTACATGCATGTCATACGTTGTTGGCATGTTAAAGAACCCATTTGAATTCAGTAGGCCGTATTCATAATGCCAAAATTAATCTCGGGATTTTCCGCCAACACAAAGTTCCTCCATTCTCTACTAGAAAGCGCTATAGTGTCAAGGAGTTTAGATATCTAACCTCCTTGACTTTCATAGCGTTCCAAGAAACGACGAAATTCGACATGCAAGCTGCCCTCTGGGTGTCAAATAACAAAGCTTGCACCCGGCATCCGAGGCCATACGATATTATTACAGTATTATATACCACATAACACATTTAACATGCGTGCACCACGTGTGCACTTGATTGCATTGCGTCTCACTGCCAGGCCGCCCGCGTGTCGTGACGTCATATCCCTATACGTCACTGGTATCAGGCCGGAGGTTTACGAAGGTCACCTGGCCAATGGACGTTCTTAATATTGGTGTCTCTAAATGCAGAGAGCCTCGCCATGCTGACAGAAACCAAGGACCTGTGCAAGTGATCCAATTTCTTTTAAGGGGACTGATGAGTGAGATTTCATGAAATTCGGCCAAGAGACCGAATTTTGGATTTTGCCCAAATTTGGGGCCCAATCCTTTTGTGAAATATGGAGTGATGAAATTTTTCCCATGGCGCCATTTTTAAAGCCTTGGCGGTGATTCAAAGATTGTTGCGCGCCATTATTGAATACCTCAGCGCGACACAGCCACATGTCAAATGGACTGAAACACTTCGGACCTTTTTAGCCTACTTTCGATTTTTGCAAAAAATGAAAGTAGACTTATGAGATCACTACAGGGCGAAAAAAGTGTGTCTGTCTGTGTGTGTGTATGTGTGTGTGTGTGTGTGTGTGAGTGTGTGGACTCTGAATGTCTGTCCCCCCCTATCAATTCGAACACGGTGAGCGCAAATTGAACGAAATTTGGTACAAAGATAGCACTAGCAAAGGACACCTCAGTGTCATGTTTTATATCGCCGCCATCTTGACGGAAACGTAATGGCGGCCACACAAATGTTCAAAGCTTAAATCAAATTACGACTAATCTAATCATCCGATCTCTACCAAATTTTGCAACAACATACCTTTATGGAGGGAGCATCGTTTGACAAATCTAATTGGTCATTAGCCTAATAGTTTGCGGATGGCGGCCATCTTTGTGTCAAAATCGATTACCCCTATTAATTCAAACACGGTGAAACCGAATGGAATGAAATTTGGTGCAGAGGTAGCACTAGCAAAGGGCACCCCAGTGTCATGTTTTATATCGCCGCCATCTTTACGGAAACGTAATGGCGGCCACCCAAATGTCCAAAGCTTAAATCAAATTACGACTAACCTAATCATCCGATCTCTACTAAAATTTGTAACAACATACCTTTATGAAGGGGGCATCCTTTGACAAATCTAGTAGGTCATTAGCCTAATAGTTTGCGGATGGCGGCCATCTTTGTGTCAAAATCGATTACCCCTATTAATTCGAACACGGTGAAACCGAATGGAATGAAGTTTGGTACAGAGGTAGCACTAGCAAAGGGCACCTCAGTGTCATGTTTTATATCACCGCCATCTTGACGGAAACGTAATGGCGGCCGCACAAATGTTCAAAGCTTAAATCAAATTACGACTAACCTAATCATCCGATCTCTACCAAATTTTGCATCAACATACCATTATGGAGGGAGCATCCTTTGACCAAACTAATAGGTCATTAGCCTAATATTTTGCGGATGGCGGCCATCTTTGTGTGAAAATCGATTCCCCCTATTAATTCGAACACGGTGAAACCGAATGGAACGAAATTTGGTACAGAGGTAGCACTAGAAAAGGCCACCTAAGTGTCATGTTTTATATCACCGCCATCTTGACGGAAACGTAATCGCGGCCACCCAAATGTTAAAGGCTAAAATGTAATTACGACCAACCTAATAATCTAGTCTCTACCAAATTTTGCAACAACAACTCTTTGTGTGGGAAGCATATTCTGACCAAACTGCTAGATCATCAGCCCAATAGTTTGCAGATGGTGGCCAAGTATGTGTGCAAATCGATTCCCCCTATCAATTCAAACACGGTGAAACTGAATTGAACGAAATTTGGTACAGAGGTAGCACTAGCAAAAGGCACCTCAGTGTCATGTTTTATATCGCCGCCATCTTGACGGAAACGGAATGACGGCCACCCAAATGTTAAAAGCTTAAATCAAATTTCGACCATCCTAATAATTTGATCTCTACCGGATTTTGCAACAACATGCCTTTTTGTGGAAAGCATCTTATGACTGACTACAAGGTCATCAGCCCAATAGTTTGCAAATAGCGGCCATGTATGTGTGCAAATCCATTCCCCAGAACAATTCAAACACGGTGAAACCGAATTGAATGTTTTTTTACAGAGGTAGCACTAGCAAAGGGCACCTCATATTCATGTTTAATATCCCTATAGCACGTTTTATTTCAACAAGCTACTACAACCAACATTCAATTATACTCCTTGAAAAGAACAAAGAGTTATAACAATACCCATGCATTTAGGAGAAAGTAGGCTATATGTTCTTTACTGAACATCTTGTTTTCCATGTCATTGCTATCAAGTTACCACAAAATCCACATGCGGAAATGGTCAGGCAACTGTCTTATGACATCTAGGAACAGAAAATTCTCATAGTTTACTATGGTAGTCAAGTTATATAACTTTATACACGTGAATGAAATAAGTTCTGTCAAATATATTGAAATAATTTCCTTCTAATTTCGAGTTTTATTTTCTTCATACCGTGCAATTCATCTTTGTTATCAGTAATGTAGTAAATCGAAGAAATAAGTAAATAAATGACTTGCTCATTTGATTACCATAGTTACTTCCTACCGCTGCACTATGATCTTTGTTGACATTAGCTCCATCTGTCTCAGTACATTATTGTACATAACAGTGTTTGGAAAGAGGTGATTCAATGTTTATTGTGTGGAGAATGTAATTAAACTCTGTAATAATAGAAATAAGGGAAAAGAAGAGGTCTGAGGGTTGTACATATGGTGAAGGGCAATTCTGATGTAAGTAACTAACCACCCAACTTTATTTGCTGTTTTCTCATGAAGTAATTTTTCTTACATGTATTAAGAAGCAAAATACTCCATGTATTGCAGTTTTCAAGATATTTGGTTCAAAGTTGGTTTGCGTATTTAAATACGTGTGCAAATTATAATTTGCTCTGGAATTTTATGTCAGTAAAAAATAACTGCCTTATTGGCTTTCAAATATATATAATTTCTATTTTTTGGGTTTAACTGAAATTTTATCACTTTGATTATCTCTCCCGACTCTCATATAAAAGGCACATCAAATTTCAGAGCACGACCGTATTCATCGGAAACAAGACGAACTGCGGTTACATTTCCATTGATTGACACCGTCTCTCCATTCAATCCTTGGACTCTGTGAGGAAGGTTGCACCACCATTGAAGTTCCTGGTCTTCGAGTTTTCCTATCATTGTTGTGGATTGTCATCTCAGAGAATGCAGTAATTAAAATGCCTGATAGTATCTTATGATGTGAAGTTATACAATGTGTTGTGCAATGGCAGCACCACTCCCAATGCCCATGTGTTCCGCGAGGAAGTATGGAGAAAGTGGACCACTCCATTATATGTTGTGCTCACTCATTTTCCTGTAATCGGCCCCGGTTAAGTAATACAGTACTTCTTTTCAAGTAACCGAACTGCTTACCATGTTGCCAACTGTGGCGGATTAGACACACCTTTTAAGGTCTCGGGACGGCATACGCAGTGAGACTCCAGATTCAGAATTCCTGGGATCGATTCGCGCTCTGCCAAGATATTTAATTCTGGGCTGAGGGCTGAAACGGGATACACTCAGCCTCGTGAAGCAAAACAGAAAAGAGAGGCGTTTGATTCCCAATTTCAGTCTTCTGAGAAGTGGTTTTCCATTGTTTCTCACGACTAGCCTACTCCATACAATGACGGGATGGTTCTTAACTTAACAATGGCAGTTTCAATGTTTACCTCATGTGTTCTAAAAATTCTGCTGTCCAATACTACAAAAATGTTAAGGATATAAATAAATAATTAATTAATTAATTAATTAAGTTAAATAAATAAATAAATAAATCTGTACATTGTATAAAACAAAGTCCCCGATTCTTGGATGTAACGGGCTATCTCGAGAGCCATTACAGTAGATGGATTTTGATGCGGTTTTCACTATTCTGTAATGAATTTCTCAAGGAAGGTTTCTGTAGAAATACATTCATTTATGACCAAAGGAATCGGAGGAGTAACGATTTTAGTGATTGAAGTCGAAGAAAAACCTGCCGTCCGTACGCCTTTTAAGCATACTCTGGGTAAACTGTTAAACATATCCATTTGAGTGTACGTAATGTTCAGCATGAAAAGTTCTATAAAACGTTCATGACAGCATATTTCTACATCGCCAACTATAAGTGTTTTTACGTTTTCATTTCTTCCAACAATCTCCATTCAGTGGAAATTTGAGGGGTCTAGATGCAAAACTCACATTCTCCACTTTTGTTCGAAATTGAGTTCCTAACTACACACCACTATCTTAGTGCTGAAAAGCCAAACTCACAATATCCAGTGGTTTTCATATACCAAGAACTCAAAACAAAAGTTTGGTGCTTTTCAGTCGGTCAACACGAATGTACCCAAATAGAGCTGGGTTATGCCCTGATCCTGAAATAAATTACATAAGATGTATTCTCAAACTTAGATGTTATAGCCTAAGTGTAATGGATCTGATGATGATCGCTTGACGATCGAAACTGGTCATCCTAGTGTATTTATTAATCTTATGTAATTTATTTCAGGATCAGGGCATAACCCAGCTCTATTTGGGTACATTCGTGTTGACCGACTGAAAAGCACCAACCTTTTGTTTACTTAGGCAACACTGAAAAATGGCTTCAAACCTCACAATACCAAGAACTCAATTTCTATGCAAAACTAACTTTCTCCACACTGTTTATTTGCAAAGAGCACATTCCCCCTGTTGGCCAATCACAAGACAGCTTCTGGTCATGTGACTTTCTACAGCTGCAAGCCAATTGTCTGTTCAACTCGTAACCTCCACATAATAAATTAATAATATGAGTGTATTCCAACTATGCAATTGGATTCATTTGTCTAAATGTTTCAAAAACTTGGCTAACTTGTCTATTATTTTGTCTGAAACCGACAGTAGTGGCTACGCTGGCTAAAGCTTTAGGTCAAGGGGCCAAGCCCTCAGCTGACTCGATAGACGCGTCTCCAATGTTTGGATTCAAAAGTCACATTCTCCAAAAGTAAAACCTATTTTTAGCCTATTTTCAATTTTGAAAAAATAGGCTTATGAGATCACCTTTTGTCCGCGTGTGTGTGTGTGTGTGTCCTAATAAATTCTAAACGGCTGGAGCGATTACAATGAAAGTCCGTAAGATCATAGCACTATACTGGCCGACTCCGACCGTGACCTTCAAATTTTATTATGTCTCACCAATCAAACATGGCGGCTGTGCGAAATATTTCACCAGCATTCAGTATCTCCGAAACTATTACCGATATCGCCCTGAATTTGCGTACGGTGATAAAGGGCACTACTAGAAGTTCATCTATGAGACTTTCAAAAACCGGGTGACTACAAAACGAACATGGCGGCCAAGAGAAGTTGAGACTTTAAAGTAGACTTTTCTCGCGATTTAACTATCCAAACGTAATGAAACTTGGTACAGCAAATGTTTATGCACATTATAATGCACTAGAGTCTAATTTAATTATATTTTTATATAACCTCAAAATGGCGGCTGTGCGAAATATTTCACTGACATTCTATATCTCCGAAACTATTACTGGTATCACCCTGAAATTTTGTACGGTGATAAATGGTACTAATACAAGTTTATGTGTGTAACATTCATAATTCTGTAAAGTACATAACTAACATGTCGGCCAAGCGAAGTTGAAACATTTTAATAGACTTTTCTCGCGATCTAACTCTCTGAGCGCAGTGAAATGTGGTACAGTAAATGATTTTACATATTGTAATGCACTGGCATCTAATTTAGTTCAATTGTTTACATAACCTCAAGATGGCGGCCGTGCGAAATTTTTAAAGTAAGTTTTTATTTCTTGTGTCGTAATCATGCGATCAAAGTGAAAGATTGAATAATGAACCTAGGCAATAATTGTCCTTGAATGGTACATAATTCTATGGCTTATACATATAACGATCCAAAATGGCGAGCATCCGAAATATTTAGACGGTTCTCAATATCTATGAATCTTTTACAGCAATCAAACTGATTTATTTTTATGTTCATAGCTGCTATGGACATATGTTCACCTATAGGACTTTCAGTAACCTGGTGAGCACAAATCCAACATGGCGGCGACGTGAAGTATAAATATTTAAATTGACTTTTCTCGTGAATTAACTATCCGAGTATAGTGAAACGTTGCACGTTACATGCTTATACAAATGTTAATCCACTGGCATCTAATTTATTTCAATTGTTTGCATAGTCACAAGATGGCAGCTGTGCGAAATTTTAAAATCTCGTTTTTACTTCTTGTGTTCTAATCATGCGATTGAAGTTTGAATACCACACGTACACAATGATCTTAATGTAATAGTACAAAAATTAAAATCCAACCTGGCGCCCATCTGAAATATTTAGACAGTTTTCAATATCTACTAATCTATCACAACCTTCAAACTGAAATTTTGTATGTTGATAGAGGCAATGTATGAAAATGAAAAGGATGTATGAAAATAGGCTGTATAGTTCTTCACGGAACTACTTGTTCTGATAAATGAATATAAATAATGAATCATAGTGTATACAAGAAGGTGCAATTAATTATAGCCTGCAACAAAAGCGATGTCTCTTAAAGATTCCATTAGTTACATACAGTTAAGAAGTTTTTTTTAGTTCCTGTAAAATTAGAAAATGTGCAGAACGTGAGTTTTGCATCTAGACCCCTCATTTAAATTACTAGCTTCGGAGCGAGCCTGTCACTCCAGCTTCAGCCAACATCAAACTGTCGAGTCGTGTCGAGTTAAGACTTCAGAGAGGAGGATATGTGTATATGTGTTTGGAGTTTCGATGTTCACCTCGGCTCTTCTGAATTGCGTCCGGGACTTACCGTCCGTGCGCTTTTTAAGCTTGCACTGGGTAAACGGTTAAAGATTCCGGGCGAAGCCGGGGCGGGTTACTAGCTGTTATATAAAAGAAAAGAAAAATTAATTAAGGAATTCTAGGTTATCGCAAAAAAGGCCAATTGTTTTTACAAAAATAACTTTTGGACACTCCTAGAATACTAAATTAACCATATTATTGGCATAACTGCATTTGTTTATATTCCACTTTAGAAATTTAAAATGTTTGGTTTAAAATTAGGGAAATTTTCTTAAAATGTTTATCAATACCTTAACCATTATTATTTCTTCTCTCGACTTTGGGCTTCCTAGGACATCATAAAATAGCCCATTAATATTATTATTATTATTATTATTATTATTATTATTATTACTAAAATTATTATTATTATTACTATTATATTATGTTCTTGTTCTCTCTAAGAATAGAAATAATCCCTTCACGAATACATTTTCATGAAGAATTGTGACAATACGCATCACGTGTTGAGTTCTTCCTTACAAACACCCTGTGGCGATAATTCTCTCACCACGGCCACTATGGGGTCTGAAGCAAGTCTGAAGATTGGAGGTTAGAATCTTGGTACTGCAAGCTGTTGTCCTCAGTGTGGTTTATCCAAATGCTGGGATGGAGCCTCATTTCAAGTCCTGCCTCATCCCGGACCCTTATAATTGCAGCTACACATACAACTGCAGTCACTACAGAAACACAGGTTAACATACAAATTCAACACACACCTAAGTACACAGGACTGATGACCAAAGATGCCCCAAGCTCCTAATGTGAATTAACAACTAAGAACAACAACACCAACATTCTTTACATAGTTGCACTCTCTGCCATTCGTCCCATCTAGAAGCTCACGACTGATGGGATGGCAACCTGGGACAGTCCAGCATTGCTTCCACGTCCTTGTGCCGGGTGCATGTCTGTCATCTTCCCTGATGGTGTTAAGGCATCCGAGGTCTAGGGTGTATTTCATTTTCCCGCCTTAATTGGCCCTTGTTCCATCTTTCCTGATTCCTTCATTCTTCGAGGGGTCAGACCTCTTCTTCTCTTCATGGTATCCCCTGTTTTCTGCTCAAGGCCCTAAAGCAGGCAGAGTTTATGCCGTCCCACCACTTATGGTGCTCCCTGGATAGTGCTTTAGCCTCAAGGGCTCACGGCTCACCGACTCCGAGGGAATCCTGAGCTGGGTCCGTTAAAATTATTTCCTTTGTATGTCAGGCGAACTCCCTTCTCTTTCCCCTTTCCTCTCTGCCTTTCATGGCTCTATTTTATCATTTTAAATGATCTTGTCGACTTCGTCGTTACGCTGGGGTCTGGCGTTACGTTACGGTGACGGGACGAAATGCACCCAGATGCACTGAGGTGTGTGACGTCATAGTACCGCTTGGTGCATCTGTTCCCCGACAACCTCTACTTCGTTAGTATAAGACAAAAATCCCCGATTCTTGGATGTCACGGGTAATCTCGAGAACCACTGGATGGATTTTGATGCGGTTTTCACCATTCTGTAAAGGATATCTCGAGGAAAGATTCTGTCGAAAATAATTTATGTATGATCAAAGGAGGCCAAGCAGTAACGATTTCAGTTGAAAAAGTCGAAAACAAACTTGGCGTCCGTGCGTTTCTTAATCTTACGCTGGGCAAACCGTTAAAAATATCAATATACTGAACCCTTAATAAGCTACGCATATTAATGATTCTAATTATTCATTTCATTATATTCTGATTTTACTGCCAGAATCATACAGGAAGGCCAGACTGGATTACGAAATGTCAAGCTTATTTGGAGACAGTACGTTTGAACGTGCCCAGTCCTGAAACAAAGGAGTGACGAGATCGGAATGTTTGACAGACACTTTATCAGACAAAGGTGTGTTGGGGTCCTGACTCATTTCAGACCGTAATTTCTTTGTCACCCTAGCGTTACGAGTAAGATAGTTGCTGGATGAGAGAGATGAGAGGAACCTTCAACCAATCATAGGACAGAGGCTTCTGTTCTAAACTGCGATATTGACGTCATGAACTACCAATCAGAGAGGGTCACCAATTTTAGCGCCAAGGGAGCGTCTGACGCCGGCTTGAAGTTGAAAGCGGGAAAGATTGGATTAACGAAATCTATGATCGATTCCAGAGCACGATAGCCCCATTGTGACCTGTATAATTTTTCAAACTGTTTGATACCTGTTGCATGCCAATAGTCGCATTATTATAGAAGTTAGTGATAGATTTCCCTCTCCCTCCGTCTTTTTGCCAAATTCACATAAATACTGTCGTCTGAGTGACGAGGAGGTGGATTCTTGGTGACACCGTGAGGTGATCACTTATTCTTTTCCATACCGTGAAGATATACTGTGTTAAATTTATCAGAGATAGGGTCATTATTGAAAACATTATAATAAAGTTGTGTGCGCACAGCTGAGTGTGAAATTTGTGTATCGGTAAGATTTTAGTAGTCTCCCACGACTACAACTATTAGGGAAAGTCTACGTTTAATTTTGCACTAGACAAATGGTGAATAAAGTAACTATTGGCAAAATTTAGATAGAAAATTACGTGTGACTATAAATAACATTTTATTTTTATTCAACGTCAAGATGGAACTCCAGACCCAGAGAAAGACATCGAACCAACGTTTCTACGGCTCCATGTGGTCTGAGATGAGCTAAACACTTTGGAGAGAGAATGTCAGGCGATGTTCGATGAGACGACGCAGAAAGAGGAATGAGTACTAAATAATTTAATTATTTGACAAACTGGTTATGGTTTTGTGGGAACATATTATTTTGTGTAAATATTTTATTTTATTTTTGTCTTCGTGTTTTATTGTAGTTGGTTTGTGGTACTGACACACTTTAGTTTAGTTCATGAGCAACGTGGCATGTATTCTATCTGTATGAAGATTATTTTTTTTTGTTGATGTCAAGTACACGGGGCAAGCGTACTCGAGTGCGTATCGCTACCGTAAAATGCGCGGCTAAGCGACGCAAATTGGGAACCGATATCATAACAGAAGCGAAACTGAATTAACTAGAGTAGATAATAGAATTGGTGGGAAATCTTTTTATTGTATAGATTTTTATTGTTACACAGGCCTGTGTGTTAATTGCCGTTTGTTGCATTTTTGTTAAGTGAGGGGTCATATGCCCAATGACTTTATTTGTTGATGAAGTTTCCCTTTTAGTGTCTTGGTACACAAAATCTATCGATATTTGATTGGAGTGTCGGCCCGTGGTAGATTTGTGTTGTGTTCTGCCCAAAATGCTTTGTTGAGTCTGCAAATATGTGTTTTTTTGGGATAGGAGTTTTCGGGAACCCTGGTTCTGTCTGAAGCTATTGTCCAGGATAAGCATTTAATCCTTGCGAGGAAAATGTTGGAATCCCCTTCTACGATGTCTTGCAATTCTTTGGAATTGACAAGAAGTGTGTGAATTTATGTGTCGCGATTAACAGGTGGCGTAACGGGACTGTCTAGTCTCTTGTTATAAATAGCATGACTCAAAGCTTCGACAAGGAGGGCTGGTTTTGAACACAGACGTTAATGAGTGGTAAGTGAAGGTATTTCTACCCGGCGCACTCCATCAGATAAGGAGCAAGCTGTGCTCATTAGTATTCACGGACCAGGTCTCCGTTCTTCGTAATTGTTTATCTTATATTAAAATAAAGCCTGTTTAATGATAAAAGAATTGTAATCGGTAAATGGGTGCTGTTCGCGTTTTGATTGATCGAGTCCCAGCGTGTTAGCTTATCCGTGCTTTTATTTCATGTAAATATCATCGGGTTTTAGGCATCTTATTTCTTGTTTAATTATTGTCATGTTCATTGACCTCGGGTGGTCTCGATGTTCGGTCACGTTGTTGTCACGTATGTGTTGAGCAATATGAGCCATTGGGCAAGCTTCTGTTTTGCTGGGAGTTTCCTGACTCACTGCGATCTCGATGGAGATCAATTAGTTTATAAATTTTAAATGGTTGCGTGTGTCAGTAAAATTTTAATTGTTGGTATGTTATTCTACGAGTGTGTCCCATAAAGCCATAATAATGGTTTGCAGTATGGGGGTTTGCAAGCATATTGGCTGTTCCATCTGTGAGCAAATCTCCATCAAAAGTACTTATTTCTTCTCTGGCGTAGTTATACGCGTGCATACATATTAATCAGACAAGTGGAATTTTGATCCACAATTTTAATTCTTTGGAGTGGACCTTTCTAGGCCACTCAGATCTGTGTAAATTATTGTACTGTGGGAGTAAAGTTCAGGGTGGACTTTGTTTATATTATTTTTATGTTTTGTTGTTTTTATTCAGTTATTAAATGGTGGTAATTTTATTTGTTTTTCACTCATTTCTTAGTTTGTAGTTTTGCATATGGTCCTTGTAATTGTAAGCAGCCGTCTGGTATTTGAGCTCTAGTGAAAGCATACCCGGACTGAACGCTCCCCGAGTTTGATTCTCGTATATACGACGCTGTTATTTACAAGGGCACATAGGCAACGCTGGCATTACCCAACGTGGGGCATTTCACTGTTTTAGGCTTTTCTAGCGCATTTTTTTGATAAACTGACACGCCACAAGTGGAGGCAGAATGTGACAGTATTTGAATCACCGAATGTGATAATTTTAAGTAACGTAGTTATGGCGAAGGTATTACCGCCAAGTGAGTGAATTATACAGTAAGATCAGGAGTTGCAATGTAAAATACAGTACACGTTTTTATTTCTTGCATTAATTGTAAAGATAATATCGTGAGACTGGGCGCCCATATTAATGATAAAAATTAGCTTTGCATAGAAAGACAACTCCATGTATGTAATAGGAAGGCGTGTAGCTTTTCCAAGGCAATTAATACTTGATTAATTAGTCTGTTCTTGTAGCGTTTTGTAAGGCTAGCATTTAATAACTGAATGTGTGGGTTAAGTTTTAAATTATGTAAAATGAAGGATACTCAGGGATGCTATTGGATTAATGGGATTGTGTTTATAAATTTAAACGAACTGAGTATGTGTAAATTGATATAAATGTGTGTTAATATGTATGCACGTATCGGAGAACATCGCCAATTGGCATTTTCTCTATTTTCTCAAGTGTATTGTGGTGATGGCTTCTTTAGACGAAATAAGACAGGTTGTAGAGAGCGCTGCGGCACGCACTCAGCAGCAAATGGTGTTGTTACGGCAGGAGATGACAGCGGAATTAATAGCACAGAGTGAAACATTTAAGGCACAAATAGACAGTAGCAGGGCTGAACAATCAGCGGAATTAATAGCACAGAGTGAAACATTTAAGGCACAAATAGACAGTAGCAGGGCTGAACAATCAGCGGAATTAATAGCACAGAGTGAAACATTTAAGGCACAAATAGACAGTAGTAGGGTTGAACAGTCAGCGGTGATCAAAGCCCAAATTAATGAATCTATTGGCACACAATTAGCGCTTCAAAATGAATCTATTAATACACAATTAGCGCTTCAAAATGACAGTATTAATACACAATTAGCTCTACAAAATGATAATATTAGTTCTCAATTGACACAACAAAGTGAATCAATAAACTCTCAAATAGACGCGCAAAACAGTCGTAACACTGAGCAACTCGATAATGTAGTGGTTGAAATGAAAGAACATACAAGGAAACAGCTTATACTACTCGCCTTAGATGCAAGTAAGAACAATGAGAAGCAGGTTAAACAGATAAAACAACTTGAGGATCAGTTTAACGCTAAACTTAATAACTTAGACGATACAGTTCTGGCAAAATTGGCACAGATTGAATTGGCATGCACAACTAAAAATAGCGAAATTATAACTGCACAGGACAGGTTACAAAACAGATTTAATAAAGTGGAGAAAATAACCGTAGTTATACAGGAACAGATAAAGGCGGTAGATGAAAACGTGACCGGCCTTATAAAAGACATAGACCGTCTCGAAAACCAATCAACAGATCGCTGGAAAAATGCAGAAGTAGACCGGGAGGGATTAAAAGCCACTATTGAAGAAAACAATGTACGCATGGAGGATCGCTTGGAACGGATCGAAGTGAGCCAGGACACTAATAATCTGAAGATAGAAAACGTTAGAAAGGATTGGCAAAAATTATGTAAGGACTCCAAGGAAGAAAGGTTGGCGGTAATTAAGAAGCTGGGGGAGAACCACACACGGATACAGACGTTAGAAGATGAGATAAAAGCAAAATTTAAAGAACAAGGTGACAGGCTGATAAAAGCAGAATTATTTTCTATGGAACATAATGCAGGGTCATTAGGCGAGAAGGGGAGAGATGGAGACAGAGATAGCCCGGGGGCGACTCATTCAACTGGTAGTCAGGTTGACACGGAAAGTCCACTTGCTCGGAACACGGAAGAATTTCGTAATCACATAGGGAGAAGTTCTACACCACATGACGGTAATCAGCACCCTCAACTTGTACAAATCATCCGTTCTAATGAATTCAAACCGGCTAAGTTTATGGAAAATTCTGGAGTCACACCCAAGGCATTCTTGCGGGAAGTCGAACATTATTATAATGATAATGATATAGCTCCCGTCCGGCAACTGCGCATGATGCAAAAATTTTTAACTGGAAATGTTTTAACGTGGTACTTGAGCTTCAAATACACGTTTGAAAGCGTAGATGCATTCAAGCATGCTTTCCTTCGAAAATATTGGTCGTCTTCATATCAACAGGGGTTAAGAATGGAATTGTACTCCAGAAAGTACCAATCTACTCAGCAAACTAAGTATTCAGATTTTTTTTCATCACAGCTCCTTAAATTTAAAGATCTGGATAATCCTTTAAGTGAGGCCGAGCTAGTCATGACTATCGGACGGCAGCTTCCCGTTAACGTTCAGCAGGTATTGGTCGCAGCTAACGTTTCAGACGCGGTACACGCTGAACAGATCCTGCGCCAGATAGATGAAACCACGTCCCACTTACACAATAGAGTTGGAAGACAGGTCGAAATGGTAAATACAACCGAGGTGATTAAGCCGAGCCAGATAAACACAAGATCCCAGGCTACCAATACAAATACAAACATTTCAACACCCGTGAGAGGTCAGGATGATGTCGAGAAAAGACAGCGCCAACATTAGGATAACAACCGTAATAACAACAGACAGTTCCAAGGACAGAATAGATTCCAACAACGAGGATTTCAACAATGGAGGGACAATCGGAGACAAGATGTACCATACAGGAGATGGGGAGATCGGAATGAAAATCAGAGATGGCAAGACCGCAGATTTCAGAATCGTGAGGACTCTAGAAGCTACCGAGACGACTGGAATGATAGGCATGCTCAATCGCAGAAATACTTAGAGGAAATTCATGCTAATGATGGGAATGAGCAAGGACGCTGGGAAAATGCTATTGACAACAGAGTAAATCCCGACATTCAGACCGAGGGGGCTGAAAGTCTACAGCGACAGCAGGATCATCAGGAGAGTACTCGACCTCAGGATAATAGAGGTCGAGGCTGTAAAAAAAAGTTTGATAAGTGAGATTGGAGTCAGCCTGGGATTGCAACAGCATGTGGGAGGAGGAGATTGGATCGTCGCACACATAGAGGAATGGATCGCTTTACCGGAGGATTGCCTGGAGGAGACGGTGAAACCGCGGAACGACATTATTAAACAATTGCCGGTTATATACGCCAGGATTGGTGGATTAAAGGTCAGGTGCTTATTAGATACGGGGTCGCAGATTAGTCTGGTATCTGAGGCCCTAATTCGAGAGTTGGGACGGAGTCAAAAGATTGCTATGATTCCCGTGCCACAACTCAAAGTGAGAGGCGTAATTCCTGAACGCTCTGTCACTTGCAAAAATCAAGCCTACCTTGAACTTGATATTTTGGAGCACACATTTGGGCAGACCTTCATCGTAATGGCAAAGATGAGCTTTAATATTATTCTTGGAGCCAACTTCATTTGCGACTATCAAGCCGTGATAGATCTGCACAAGAATACAGTCAGTTTCAGAGAGTTTGTAAATTTAAATAACGTGGGTTTGCATATGGATGAGATCACCACAGGAAGGGATGTGAGTTCATGGACACTAGAAGTGATCCAGGAAGAGACGAACGAAGAGGTACAGGAGGCCGAGGGTGACGTCATTGGCACAGCTGTTGTAGAACTTGAAGAGGGCGAGTCCCAGGAACTATGGTCCCTACTGACGGAAGGAGATGATAACGAGGCTTATTTTGAAGAGATATTACAGGAGCGGCTCAGAGATGTTCAACTTGGGAGTGAGCATAAGAAACAGTTAGAAGGAATTTTAAGGAAACACAAGGCAGTTTTTGATACGATTCCAGGGAAGATACTAAATTTTCAATATTCGATGCAAGTTCAGGATTGGTCACCTTTCAGGAGTAGACTGTATCCTATTCCTGAAAAACATCGCAGCCAGGTGAAACAAATAATAGATGGCATGTTGCAGGCAGGGGTTATTAAGAAGGCACCTACACCTTACTTAAATGCAATTTTGGCAGTTTCCAAGCCAAATGGTTCCATCAGATTATGTCTGGATGCCCGAAATTTGAACCAGCGACTTATATTTCCGGAATACGACACGGCGCCGATTATCAGAGATGTCCTAAAAGGTTTTAAAAATAAAAGTATTTACAGTTCAGTGGACCTGACAAATTCCTTCCACCATATTGAATTAGATGAGAAGTCACAACTACTTACGGGCTTCTTGTTTGATAACCAAACGTATTATTTTGTCCGTATGCCTTTCGGTGTGAGAACTGCTGGGTGTGCGTTGATACGAGCTTTAGATCGAAATCTTACTGAGGAGGTGAAAGAGATGACCGTTCGCTACATTGATGATATCCTGCTGGCATCGGACAACGTTGACACACACATGAGAAATTTGGATAAATTGTTGGAAAATCTGAGAACAGCAAATTTTAAAATCAACTTAAAGAAATCGCACTTCTTCAAAAGCGAGATTCTATATTTAGGCCACATAATAGACCAGGAGGGAGTCAGACCAAACCCTGCCAAGCTCGAGGCTATAAAGAATTTCCCGACTCCTACGAGAGTAAAACACATCCGTGCTTTCCTAGGCGTAACGGGATTCTTTAAGGAGAACTGCCCTGGCTATACAGAAACAGTAGCACCCATGCAGGAGATGTTAAAAAAAAGTAATAAATGGCTTTGGAATGCTGTTTGCGAAAAGTCATTCCAAGCGACCAAACTTTTGCTGGAAAATTGTATCAAGCTCGGTTATCCGGATTTTGGCCGCAAGTTTATAATCCAGGCGGATGCCTCATTAATTGGAGTGGGAGCTATGCTGTACCAAGAGGATCCGGCCAACCTTCACAAACGCTCATATTTGGCATTTGTCAGCCGCAGATTAAGGAAACACGAGCGCAACTACACTGTAACAGAGCTGGAGCTACTAGCTATTCTCCATGCGTTCCAACAATGGAAAAAAATCATCTATGGGTACCCCATTGTTGTCAGGACGGACCATAAGGCACTGACGTTTCTGTTCAAAACGTCTATGGCTAGTGAACGTGTCACACGCTGGTCTATTTACTTACAACAATTTAATATCGAGATTGAGCACTGCCCAGGAAAAATGAATGTAATTCCGGATGCTCTTAGCAGGAACCCTGAGCCTGACAATGTTGAAGCAGCGAGTGTTCAACATATTGAATTAACACCCAAGGATCATGAATTTTTGGAGGAGCTACGAGAAATCCAGAGAGAACAGGAAGCGGAGCCATGGATGTATCTGATGATCCAATATTTTAGAAGGGAATTGCCGCCAGGAACACCCGCATTTCGTGAAGCCAGAGCTAAAGAAGGAAAGTTTCACTATTTTAACAATTTACTCCATAAATTTGTAGATGCAGAGCACTCTAAATATCGCATCTTGGTACCAGCGTCATTACAGCGAGGATTGACATGGCATGTCCACGAAAGTCTCGGCCATATTGGAATCGACAAGTCTGAATCGACCATTGGGGAGACGTTTACTTGGCCACGCATGAGGACGACTATTTGTGAGGTTATTAAAACATGTGACCCGTGTCAGAGGACAAAGCCAAACAATTATCTGATGAAACAGTACCCCAAACCACTGCTTCCTGAGAGACCTTGTGAAATGGTGGCACTAGATTGTTTCGGTCCAATTCCTAAGGGAAGGCGAGGATGCCGACACCTATTAGTTTGTCTGGATGTTTTTTCCAAATTTGTTGTACTTTGCCCAATCCAGAAAACTACCTCAAAACAAGTACTTAGCCGCATACGAAATAGAGTTATTCCCATCCTTGGAAAACCAGAATTCATATTATCTGATCATGGCAGCTACTTTACGAGCGCCGAATTTAAAAAAGGAATGGAGGATATGGACGTAAAGCACATTTTATCCAGCATACGCCACGCCCAGGCTAATCCCTCGGAAAGGGCAATTAAATGCGTCACTAAGTACCTGAGAATCTTCATTCCTAACGACCATCACAAGTGGGTGGACAAGATCAAGGATGTAGAGACGTGCATGAATTCTACGAAGCACGAATCGACAGGACAGATTCCTATGGTATTACACATGAATCAGCATCCAGAGAGATCATGGAGTACCATCATTAATTGCCCACAAGATCACAATATAGCTCATGATTTAAGAATTGAGCGCACCAGAGTGCATATGAGGAACCAGGCAGACAGGAGGCTGCGCCGCGTGAGAAACAAGAGATTCCATCGTGAGCTAGAATTAGACGAGCTTGTCCTCGTACGCCGACCCGCTGTATCTGATCCAGCAAAGAAGATTTTCAACAAGTTCTGTGCCAAGTATGTTGGGCCGTTCAGCATAGTGAGGAATCTTGGAAATAATGCATATCGAGTCAAAGAATTAAGCACAGGAACCATGTCTGTATATAAATAGTGCAAATCTAAAAATTTATCACACCAGAGAGCCTTGGGAAGTCAGAAATAACGCAGCGAATTAAATACGTGATCGTCCAACATCATGCAAGTGAACGGGGGGCAAGCAGAAGCCAGCACGACATCGAGGAAGTGATTAGCGTCTGGCCTGTTTACATCTTGAAGCAAGCAGAGTTGACAGGTATGTCGACAGACGAGAAACAGAGAGGGGAATAGTCTTCAAGCAACAAATAGCCCCAGGCGAAGCGCTGGGCAAGTGAGCAGCAGACTGGTATTGTCCTAATGATTGGGCGAGAATGTAAACACTGGAACGAGGAAAACACTTGTCAACTAGCAGAGGCGGACTGACTGAGCACTTTGAAGGGAGGCTAACCCAGTATCTGCACCATGTGAATAAGGGAAGAAAAATCGACTTTATCTCTAAGTTCGATTTTTCCCAACTAAGGGAGTTGTGAACCCTTAATAAGCTACGCATATTAATTATTCTAATTATTCATTTCATTATATTCTGATTTTACTGCCAGAATCATACAGGAAGGCCAGACTGGATTGCGAAATGTCAAGCTTATTTGGAGACAGTACGTTTGAACGTGCCCAGTCCTGAAACAAAGGAGTGACGAGATCGGAATGTTTGACAGACACTTTATCAGACAAAGGTGTGTTTGGGTCCTGACTCATTTCAGACCGTAATTTCTTTGTCACCCTAGCGTTACGAGTAAGATAGTTGCTGGATGAGAGAGATGAGAGGAACCTTCAACCAATCATAGGACAGAGGCTTCTGTTCTAAACTGCGATATTGACGTCATGAACTACCAATCAGAGAGGGTCACCAATTTTAGCGCCAAGGGAGCGTCTGACGCCGGCTTGAAGTTGAAAGCGGGAAAGATTGGATTAACGAAATCTATGATCGATTCCAGAGCACGATAGCCCCATTGTGACCTGTATAATTTTTCAAACTGTTTGATACCTGTTGCATGCCAATAGTCGCATTATTATAGAAGTTAGTGATAGATTTCCCTCTCCCTCCGTCTTTTTGCCAAATTCACATAAATACTGTCGTCTGAGTGACGAGGAGGTGGATTCTTGGTGACACCGTGAGGTGATCACTTATTCTTTTCCATACCGTGAAGATATACTGTGTTAAATTTATCAGAGATAGGGTCATTATTGAAAACATTATAATAAAGTTGTGTGCGCACAGCTGAGTGTGAAATTTGTGTATCGGTAAGATTTTAGTAGTCTCCCACGACTACAACTATTAGGGAAAGTCTACGTTTAATTTTGCACTAGACAAATGGTGAATAAAGTAACTATTGGCAAAATTTAGATAGAAAATTACGTGTGACTATAAATAACATTTTATTTTTATTCAACGTCAAGATGGAACTCCAGACCCAGAGAAAGACATCGAACCAACGTTTCTACGGCTCCATGTGGTCTGAGATGAGCTAAACACTTTGGAGAGAGAATGTCAGGCGATGTTCGATGAGACGACGCAGAAAGAGGAATGAGTACTAAATAATTTAATTATTTGACAAACTGGTTATGGTTTTGTGGGAACATATTATTTTGTGTAAATATTTTATTTTATTTTTGTCTTCGTGTTTTATTGTAGTTGGTTTGTGGTACTGACACACTTTAGTTTAGTTCATGAGCAACGTGGCATGTATTCTATCTGTATGAAGATTATTTTTTTTTGTTGATGTCAAGTACACGGGGCAAGCGTACTCGAGTGCGTATCGCTACCGTAAAATGCGCGGCTAAGCGACGCAAATTGGGAACCGATATCATAACAGAAGCGAAACTGAATTAACTAGAGTAGATAATAGAATTGGTGGGAAATCTTTTTATTGTATAGATTTTTATTGTTACACAGGCTTGTGTGTTAATTGCCGTTTGTTGCATTTTTGTTAAGTGAGGGGTCATATGCCCAATGACTTTATTTGTTGATGAAGTTTCCCTTTTAGTGTCTTGGTACACAAAATCTATCGATATTTGATTGGAGTGTCGGCCCGTGGTAGATTTGTGTTGTGTTCTGCCCAAAATGCTTTGTTGAGTCTGCAAATATGTGTTTTTTTGGGATAGGAGTTTTCGGGAACCCTGGTTCTGTCTGAAGCTATTGTCCAGGATAAGCATTTAATCCTTGCGAGGAAAATGTTGGAATCCCCTTCTACGATGTCTTGCAATTCTTTGGAATTGACAAGAAGTGTGTGAATTTATGTGTCGCGATTAACAGGTGGCGTAACGGGACTGTCTAGTCTCTTGTTATAAATAGCATGACTCAATGCTTCGACAAGGAGGGCTGGTTTTGAACACAGACGTTAATGAGTGGTAAGTGAAGGTATTTCTACCCGGCGCACTCCATCAGATAAGGAGCAAGCTGTGCTCATTAGTATTCACGGACCAGGTCTCCGTTCTTCGTAATTGTTTATCTTATATTAAAATAAAGCCTGTTTAATGATAAAAGAATTGTAATCGGTAAATGGGTGCTGTTCGCGTTTTGATTGATCGAGTCCCAGCGTGTTAGCTTATCCATGCTTTTATTTCATGTAAATATCATCGGGTTTTAGGCATCTTATTTCTTGTTTAATTATTGTCATGTTCATTGACCTCGGGTGGTCTCGATGTTCGGTCACGTTGTTGTCACGTATGTGTTGAGCAATATGAGCCATTGGGCAAGCTTCTGTTTTGCTGGGAGTTTCCTGACTCACTGCGATCTCGATGGAGATCAATTAGTTTATAAATTTTAAATGGTTGCGTGTGTCAGTAAAATTTTAATTGTTGGTATGTTATTCTACGAGTGTGTCCCATAAAGCCATAATAATGGTTTGCAGTATGGGGGTTTGCAAGCATATTGGCTGTTCCATCTGTGAGCAAATCTCCATCAAAAGTACTTATTTCTTCTCTGGCGTAGTTATACGCGTGCATACATATTAATCAGACAAGTGGAATTTTGATCCACAATTTTAATTCTTTGGAGTGGACCTTTCTAGGCCACTCAGATCTGTGTAAATTATTGTACTGTGGGAGTAAAGTTCAGGGTGGACATTGTTTATATTATTTTTATGTTTTGTTGTTTTTATTCAGTTATTAAATGGTGGTAATTTTATTTGTTTTTCACTCATTTCTTAGTTTGTAGTTTTGCATATGGTCCTTGTAATTGTAAGCAGCCGTCTGGTATTTGAGCTCTAGTGAAAGCATACCCGGACTGAACGCTCCCCGAGTTTGATTCTCGTATATACGACGCTGTTATTTACAAGGGCACAATACTATGAGCGTAAGAATTGGTCAGCATGAAAAGTTCTACTAACAAGTCCGCGAGAGCATATCTCTATCTTCAATACATCGCCCACTATAAGTGTTTTTAGACTGGATGGAAGGGACACGTCCCCGCGCGCTCTGGTGAGCGTGCGGCATCCCGCGCGCTAGACCTTCCTTTGCCCTTGATTTGCACTTGCCGTTCGAGAGTAATTTGAAACAAGACAAGCAAGATAAGTATTATGCAGATAATTTTCTAACATGTCAAGAGGCTTTGGCTTCGACTTCGAGTGAAGCGAGAAGCCTCCAGCCTTTCTAGCATTTTTCAGCATTTGTAGCATTTAAAATGATACAAAGTCTAGTCTTTCAGACTGACTGTCACTTTTCTTCCAAGTCCCTCAATTCTCATTCATCGAGGGTTGAGGGCATTTTCATTTCTCAGTCTTTTATTTCCCTTATTCTTGTTTTGTCCATTTCTATTGTGTAAGTGAGATGGAAGTTAGTCGCTGTTTCCATTTCATTATCATAATCGCTATCATCCAAACCAGTGGCCAATAACCTAGATGTTAGGCCCCTTAAAACAACAATAATCATCATCATCATAATTCAGTAAATGCAGCGTGAATATTTGCTCTGCTTTTGTGTTACTAACACGAATTGTCCCACGACACCACTTAGAAAATACAATGTGACGAAAATATTATGTGACATAATAACTTTCTGGAGCCTGTGGGACATCACTTTGTAAAGCGCTTGGGTTTCTCGAGAATAATAACAAAATAATTACTAGTTTGGAGCTTTTGAGTGTATTTTGGGCAGTGAATGAACTTACTAACAAATAGGCGGAAATCCCCTAAACAGTGTTCTATAGTCTGTTCCTAACAGAAGGGTAGTACAGGGATCACATACCGTCAGTGGGATACAGTTACAAATCATATCATAGCTTCACTAATATGTAACATAGATTTATGAAAACTGACATCATGTAGTAAATACATAGAGCTTTCATCTAATTTAGAGAGAGGAACGGTATTTCGTGATTTATTGAAAGGATCATATTCGTGATTTCTTCTACTCCGTGAATCACAAAAAACACGATTTAACAAGAAATAACAGTCTGAATGGAATTATTAGCCTACTTTTCACATTTTGCAAAAAATTAGGGAAAAATAGACTTATGAGATCGATCAGGGAAAATGTGTGTCTGTCTGTCTGGCTGTGTGTGTGTGTCCCCCTATCAACTCCTAAACAGCTGCAGCAATCGAAACCAAATTTAGTATGAGTAAAGATGTATACCGGAATATCTCAAGCCCATATATGAAAATTATGTCAGTGCTACCAACTGCTGAAAAAACGCAATGGACATTTGAGCTCCATTTTGGATATCTTGCAAGGTATGCATGGGAGCTATTCCAAAATTGGCACACATATAGATAATAATATTTCAGTTAAATTTCCAGGAGGCCATGCATGGCAGTCTTGCCAAAATGATTCTAAGCCTGCTGATAGGTTCAATTTTTAAATGCATATAACTTCTGCACTATCAATTGGATTTCAACCAAACTTCGTATGTACTATATGTACATAAACACATATGACTGAGCGTATTCTTAAAAGCCACCAGGGCTGCCAACTGTTAATAAATGTTCTCTCTCTATCTTCTTATCCAAATACAAATATATCAGGAAGTATGCAAGCCGACAGCTTTAAACTATCCACACGTATAGTACCTGACATTCTATATTAATTTGGAGTAACTTATGTACGTCAGCGCTACCAACATGATTCTAAGCCTGCTGATAGGACAAATTTTTAAATACATGTAACTTATACACTATCAATTGGATTTCAACCAAATTGCGCATGTGCTATGTGTACCATAACAGATGTGACTATGGTTATTCTTAAGAGCAACCAGGGCTGCCAACTGTTAATAAATGGTCTCTAATTTTTACCCTACTATTAATATATCGGAAAGTATGTAAGCCAACAGCTTTAAAATTTGCACACCTGACATTCTAGATTAATTTGGAGAAACTAATATACGTCAGTGCTGCCAACATGACTCTAAGCCTGCTGATAGGTCCATTTTTAAAATACATGTAACTTCTATGCTTACACATGGATTTCATCCAAAATTGGTACAACAATAGATCATAATATTTCAGATTATTTCTGACCAACACATGCATGACATTGTTGCCAACATGATTTTACGCGCGCTGTTGGATCCAATGTCTAACTGCATGTAACGTCCATGCTATCCATTGGACTTCAACCAAAATTTGTATTCTGTACCTTACAAGATGGAACTAACAATATATTTAGTCACCAAGGCTGCCAACTGCAGAGCTCTATTAGGCTACATTATACCAGGTATATTTCGAACTAATTAGAAATTTCGATATTACCAACTTAATTTCGTCATTATTCTAGATAGGTCTATATAGATTGGCATGAATCTTAAATTTTAAGAAAAGTAGGCTCTTTAGTTCGTCACGGAACTTCTTGGTTTTTTTTCACGTAAAGTTAACGCATAAATACCGAGGAAGAGACATCATAAATGTTTATATTGTAAATAGTATATCTTTTAAAATATATTAAATTTGTCATTCAAAAAATGAACAAATTTTGTTTAATTTTCCAAGCATATCTGAATTATTTTTTTAAGATAATTTCATGAATGCCGTTCATCCTCTAGGAATCATACGTTGGAATGTATCTGCCGAGTTTTATACAGTTTCATCACATAGTTCAAGAGATATTGTGTAATTTCTACCAAAAAAACACATACTTTCGGGAAAACCGTCTTGAAGATTAAACACTCCATTGGCATTTAGGCGCATGGTCTCAAGTAATACGCTATATCTCATCCAAAATGCTGAATTTAGTTATAACTTGACAAGATTCCCGCATGTTACATTACATTTTTAATGGATTTTGGTGGTTTTTATGTTACAAATCGATATTTCAATAATATATCTTGTGACATATTCATTTTGGATGACTTGGTACTGGACTAAACTGATCACGGAGCTGAAACTCGTTAGTGTTCCTTGGCGAAACTACACACCAGACACGGCACAATCCTAGAAAAATTGCTGCCAGTCGCATTGCAAACAGTGACATGGAGGCGTCAAACGAAGAGCAAAGAGGTGTTGTTCGGTTTCTGACAGCGAAAGGAGTAGGGGGAACGGGTATTCATCGCCGAATGTCACAAGTGTACGGCGAACACTGCATGTCCCTTGCAAGGGTCAAGGCGTGGCACAAGCGCTTTAGGGAAGGACGGGTGTCGTTAACTGATGATGCCCGGTCTGGGGCACCCCCCTGCATTACCAATGACAACGTCCAGCTGATTGATGCACTCATTACCCAGGACCGCCGAGTGACAGTGAACGCCATATCCGCCGTGGTCGGATTGAGCGTCGGAAGTGTGCACACCATCATGAAGGAACGACTGCACTTGTGGAAAGTGTGTGCCCAATGGGTGCCCCACAGTCTTCAACCACACCAGGAAGCATGTCGAATGGCCTACTGTCTTGGTCTTGGTTGGACGATTGATGCATGCTGCTGCTCGCTTTAAATCGTCACGTGACGAGCACGAATGCCCTCTAGCGACGGGCTGTGGCCTTTCACGCTCTGGTCGAAACCACACCTCGTTACACACGCCACGATTAGCCCATGTCGTCACCGGTTTGCGCATTACAGCCTCCGGCTCGTTACTTTTTGAACTCACCTTATAGATCTCTATATATATAAGAATGAAAGTTTGTCTGTTTTTTCTGAATTTCTACGGAAATTTGCGTTATTTACGCGTTTTAGACTGTTTTTTGACGGATGCGCGCGAAAATAAATTTTTTGTCTGTCTGTTTGTTTGTTTGTTTGTCTGTCTGTGGACAATTTTTTGTGTCCTTATAACTCGAGAACGGCTGAGAAGATCAACGTAAAATTTGGTACAGATATCCTTCAGAGGCAGGACACCAATCATTGATGTAACTCTTCTCTGTACCTCTCATAAAAGGGGGCCTACCCCCTTAAAATACTTGCTGAAATAGGCGTAGAAGGGCGAGACAAAGCTCATTTTCAGCCCCTCAATGTGAGAAACGAAACTTGGGGGCCCCTAAAGGGCCCCCGAAAACCACATTTTAAAGCCCTAAAACCAACAGTTTTTGAGATATTCCCAGGAAACTAATTTCATTTAATACAATAATGAAAGGAAGCTAGCCGGTAGCCATGGCAACAGAAATTCACAGGTTCATCTATTGCTGTAATATAAGACGCAACACAATTCCATTTATTACTTTACTGAGATAGTTTGCAAACGGCTAGAAGGTTATAACGGAACCAAACTAAGCTGTGAAATTCATCAATACATATAATGCGCTTAAGGGGGTCAAGGGGTACTCTAGAATTTTTTCACGCGATTTACACGTGCTGGTGTGCTACGGAAGGTCAATTATATCCCTATCCCTATATTGTTATATTATTATTATAATTATTATTATTATTATTACACTACGGAAAGGAAGACCCCAGAGGGCAGGAAAAAGGGAATAATTGTCCCGATCTTCAAGAAAGGTAGTAGAACAGAATGCAGAAACTATCGGGGAATAAAACTGATGAGTCATTGTGCAAATATGTTTGAGAAAGTTTTGGAATGGAGAATTAGGACAAGGATAGAAGGAGGGATGAGGGAAGAACAACATGGCTTCAGAGCAGGAAGGTCCACAGTGGATTTGATTTTTGCTGTAAGGCAGTTACAAGAACAGCACTGTGGGTATGGAACAGATCTACTGATGGCCTTCCTGGACATTGAGAAAGCATATGACAGTGTATGCAGAAACAAAGTATGGAAGTCCCTGGAGGATAGAGGAGTAGAGAAATGGACTATAAGGAGGATAAAGGAGATGTAAAAGGGAAGCGTGAGCTGTGTGAAAGTGGGAGGAGAGAGATCTGACTGGGTGGAACAGAGAAACGGCCTGAAACAAGGAAATGCACTGGCACCGTTACTTTTCATTGTGGTGATGGATGACATAATGACCCGAGTGGCACAAGTAATTGGGGAAGGAAAGATGAAAGCAATGGTGTTAGCGGATGATTTGATGATTTGGGGAAACAAGGAGGAGGAGGAGGTACAGGAACAGTTGGACGTGTGGGAAGGAATAATACAAGGATATGGGATGAAATTTAGCATAAGTAAGAGTGAGATGGTGATCACAACAAGGAAGAAGGAAAGAACCACAACGGGAATAACAATTGGTGGGGAACAGCTGAAGAAAGTGGATAGTTTCAAGTATCTCGGAAGCCTGATACAAGATAATGGAAGAAACTATAGAGAAAAAATGAGCGGGGGAGACAGGCAGAAGCATTCCGGAGGAGTATGAGAAGCATGTTATGGAGCAAGGATGTCCCTCAGAACAGCAAAAAGATCATATATCGGACGTACTATGCCCCTATCCTGACGTAAGCCTCGGATACCTGGGTTATGAAAGGAAGGGAGAAGAGCAAAATGCAGGCCAGTGAGATGAGGTTCTTGAGAAGCAGTATTGGAGCTACAAAGATGGACAGAATAAGAAATGAGAGACCAGAGAATTAATAAAGGAGGAACCATTACGGGATGGTATAGAGAAATCTAGACTTGGATGGAATGGACATGTAAAACGAATAGAGGATAAGAGGATACCCAGGAGGATACACGAGACGATGTGGGAAGGAAAGAGACAGAGAGGAAGACCGAGAGACAGGTAGCTGAAAGGGATGGAAGAAAGCGTGAAGAAGAGAGGAGAAGACTGGACAGGGGTGGAAGCTGAGAGATGGTGGGAAGACAGAAGACGTTGGAGTGGCCTGTGTTCCAAACAGACCCGGCCAACGGCTGGAAACTGTGCAAGAGGATGATGATGATGATGATGATACTACGGCCTACAACGACGAGACAAAGCTCATTTTCAGCCCCTTGGTGTCAGAAAAAAACCTCGGGGCCCCTAAACAGTCGTAAAGGGTCCCCGAAAACTACATTTTAATGCTCTAAACCAAGAGTTTCTGAGATATTCCCAGAAAACTAATTTCATTTAATAAACTTATGTAGGAATGCAAGCCAGTAACCATGACAACAGTGTCTCAAAAAGGTACATCCAACTTTCCATCTATTTCTGCAAGAAGTAATGCCACTCCATTTGTTAAATTTCTGTGAAAGTTTGCAAATGGCTCTAAGGTTATCACGGAACCAACAAAAACTGTAAAATTCATCAATGCGCTTAAGGGGGTCAAGAGGTACCCTAGATTTTTTCACAAGACTTAAACGTGCGATGTGTCGTACAGAAGGTCTATTATATCTTCAAACAGCAACATTATTTTCAAAAATTCCTGAATTGAAATAGTTTATTTTTTATTTTATTTTTTTGTTTTTAGGAATTTGGGCCATTGGAGGCTAAAAAACCTGAATTTTCATGCACCACAAGCCTTTATAATTTATTAAAGGGGTCTTCCTCTGGATGCGGACTTGACACAACAGTGAGGGTCAGTCTTTATGTGGCGTGAATTGCATTTCGTCTACGAGGTTTTCAATTTTATTTTCACGTCAGGAAGTACACGTTAGGTAAATTAGTTTCAGAGCATATTTCAACTAATCATTTATCTTTGTCGACAAACCGGTTCCAAGCCCCTAACCATTGCAACAGTAGCTCAATTGATTACGTCTGGTTATTAATACCGACGACCGTTCGAAGAATGGGTACTTCTGCTAGTAACTAATATAGTGTGTTTGTTAAGTTCTTTTCTGTCAATGATTGGCTGCCTGGCTCAGTGATGACGTTCTCGCATGCTGAGCGCAAAATAGCGGGATTGAATCCCGGCGCAGTCAGTTGGCATTTGAGGCTGCTTAAATGTGAGGGAGCTGTATCAGTAGATTTACTGGCACGTTAAAGATCCCCTTCGGGGCAAAATTCCATCACCCTGGCATCTCTAATAGCCTCAGTACTTAAAAGGGACGCAAACTCATAACATTATTATTTTTATTATTATTGAAAAAAAAAAACACAACCTGTTTCCAGTCGACCGACCGGGTCAGGGAATGGAATGAATGAAGCCCCCATCTAGCGGCGAGGACGCGAACTGTGCTGACTGCCGAAGCCTGTCGCACTCCCCTGGGGCAATGATTAAATGAATTACAGATGGAATGAAATGATAGTGGCGAGTGTTGCTGGAATGAAATTTTGACAGGGAAATCCGGAGTACCCGGAGAAAAACCTGCCTGCCTACGTTTTGTCCAACACAAATCTCGCATGGAGTGACCGGGATTTGAACCACGGACCCAGCGGTGAGAGGCCGGCGTGCTGCCGCATAAGCCGCGGAGGCTTATAATAATTATTATTAGAAGCCAATTTCTTGGCAGAGTTGGAAATAGAACCCGGGTCTCAGGTGTGACCGCCAATATTGCTAGCCACTACACCACTTGTCGGAACGCGCGGTCCCGACCTCCTAACAACTGTGGATAATCTGTTGCGGGTACAGTTACGTTTATGTCCTGGAGGCATGCTTCTTAAGAAACAAGGCTTACGAATGAACGCAACATTTCGGTGTTACACCAGCAGATCGTGAGTGAAAGTCCGCCTGTTCTCGCAGTTATCACGGAACTGGAAAACATAGATTTGTGGTGGGGACTGACTGACTGCCACCGTCCACAGTCACTGTAACACTGGGTCTGCAGTCCACGGCCATCAGTATCGCGATCAACACAACTTCTACTCAATGCTAAACAAACAGTGATAGATTGTAGGGCAGTTCGGACAAGAGACAAACTATCTAATATAACTATAGTATTGGGCAAAGTCTTCTTCAAAGATAAGTCTTTAAGAGGACAGAAAAAGGGCCCCCGAATACTGCAACTAATTTAAGTTTAGAAAATCGAATTCTATTTGAACTTGCCAAAGTGACCACTGTGAAAACTTTAAGCTACTCTTGACATGGCCCACTATAGTTGTGTTCTGCCTCTGTTGGTATTGCTCCCCTTACTGGTCGGGGGATTCCCCGATGGTGCTCCTGTGGATGCTTGTGTGAAGAGTCGGCCTAACCAGCCGTATCACGGTCAGGCTCAGCCACTGTCTCAAGAATCGAACCCATACTCTATCTCGGCTTCTGACAGCAACTACGGACCAGGCTCTAAGATCTCAGGTGAGTGCTTTTGTTTACCATGCTCCGTTCGTTACAGAGCAACAATATCACTGCATATTGTCTAAGTGAAGGGTAGTCTATTGCAGATGTTTTAAGTAAAAGCCGATTTTATATTACAGACATAAAACTATTGGGTAAGGGTTTAAATTATAATCACAGTCGGGATTCGAACCCGCGGTCCGTGCAGGTGTGTGTTGCCGCTTACAACAAGCTAGATCCTTTTATCAGTCATTTTTCTGAGTTTAAGTAATATAACAAACAAACAAACTAATCAACCAACAAACAAATAAAAGTCAAATAAACAACCAAACGTCCAACAACAACAAAAAAGACAACAGACAATTAACAAACAATGCTTCCAAAACAAGCATACAATAAATAAATAAATTAATTAATTAATAAATGAATAAATAATTATTGTTGTTGTTATTGTTGTTTGAGTCTTCAGTCTTTCGACTGGTATGATGCAGATCTCCATGCGTCCCTGTCCTGAGTTAATCGTTTCATCTCTACGTAGCTACCACACCCTACATCCAAGGCTATCTGTTTAACATATTCTCACCTTGGTCTACCCCTACAGTTCTTGTCCTCCACCCTTCCTCCCATAACTAAGCATGCTATTCCTGGTTGTCTTAATATGTGTCCTACCAACCTATCTCTTCTCTTCATTAGCAACCGCCAGAAACATATCTCCTCTCCAACTCGTCTTAATACCTCTTCGTTTGTGTAACTCTATCTACCCATCTGATCTTCGTCATTCTCCTGTAACACCACATTTCAATCGCTTCAATTCTCCTCTTTTCTGCTGCACCAGAAGTCCAAGTTTCACTTCCATAGAGCGCAACGCTCCAAACAAAGGCTTTCAAAAATGACTTCCTAATACCTAAATCTATATTCGATGTCAACAGAGTCCTTTTCTGTAGAAATGCTTTCCTTGCCTGAGCCAACCTACTTCTTATATCCTAAATAAATAGATAGATAAATAAATATTCTGCTGATGCTCAGTCTATGTTACGTTTTGAAACTTCTCCTGGTTCCAGATTTTAAATTTTTAATTATTTCAGCATTTACTAAAATTTCACCTTTTCATCACTTGGAAGTTCTGAGTTCATGGATAACCACGCCAGTGCAAATCAGCGAGGGATCTCATAACCTCGTTTGGCATTTGGTAGGCCTGTTTCAGAAATAATAAGAGAAAACATTTAATATTACATTTCTGAGACAAAATATTAATGAGTACGTTAACATGAAATAGGCCTGCGAAAATGCGAAGCTACCTTGTACTTCATTAAGGTAAATTGTCTGTATAATCCATGGCCTTTTAAGAGATAAGAGGAACATAACAAGTAGTTCCGTGACGAACTAAGGAGCCTACTTTTCTTAAAATAATAGAGACCACATATCAACAGTTGGCAGACCTGGCGACTCTATATTCTTAGTTCCATCTCTTAAAGTGCACAACGCACATGCCAAAATTGGTTGAGTTCCAATAGATAGTATGCGCGTTACATGTGTTTAAATATTGAGTTTATCAGCATGCGTGAAATCAGGTTGGCGACACTGCCATAAATGGGATGCTACAACTTAAATTGAAATATTATGATCTATTGAAAAGTAGAACTTAGAGTGTTGAAAATGTTAAATTTTAGTAAATGCTGAAATAATTAAAACAGGGCTGCCAACTGTTGAAAAATTCACTCTCTACATTTTTATCCTAATCTCAAATCAGAAAGTATTCAGGCCAACAGTTCTAAACTTTGCATACATATAGACTTGCAAGTGTAGGTTAACTGTCGGTAACCAATAAGTGCCAGTGCTGCCAACATGATTCTACGCGTGCTGATAAGTTCAATGTTGAATCACAAGTAACTTCCATATTAATAAAAGCAGTTCTTTCAACATTGGCACATACTGTATATAGGCAAAAGTCTTTACTAATACCAAATTTATTTTCAATAGTTGCAGCTGTTTAGAAGTTAATAGGGGGGCCACACACAAAAACAGACAGACAGACAGACATTTGCCCGGATCGATCTCATAAGTCTACTTTTCCTCATTTTTACAAAATGTGAAAAGTAGGCTAAAAAATGACCAAAATCTATGATATGACGACTTTGTAACATCTTTGAAGGAAGTATCATCGAAAAGAGAGGACGTTAGAACATCTTACTTTAAGAACTTGGATTCTGCGAGGAACTGCAAATGTTTTGCAGAGTTGAAGAGAGCAGCTCAAGACAGGCCTGGACTTTCATGACACTAACAAGACTTACACTGGGGTTCATTACGGAGCAATGCCGATGTTGACCACTGAGTATGGCATAGCAACCACTTACTAGTTCCACGTCCATACATAGGTAGTTTCCAGAGGATGTTGGTTTAATCTTTCGTGGATGATCGGTCCCAACCAGTCTCTAACGTGGCTATGCCAATTCACTTCCATAACCATTGTGTCACTGTGCAGTGATTGTCTCGCAGAACATAATATGAACAGAGGTGGTGATTTTTAGCATTTTGAAATCGTAAATTTAGCATTTGGATTTGAACATTTAGTGTCTTGTAGCATTTTGGAGAAAACATACAATTTGGGTTAAATCTGACAAATAAATAATGCCACTTAAAATTGCATTCAAATGAAATTAAAATTACATTTGTAAAAGGTCAATAGGAGATAATAATAATAATAAAAATAATAATACTATCCTATGGCCTTGGGTGCCGGGTGCAAACTTAGTTATTTGCACCCAGAGGGCAGCTTGCGTGTCGAATTTTGTTGCTCCTTGGAATGTTATGAAAGTCAAGGAGGTTAGATTATTATCTAAGCTCATTGACACTATAGCGCTTTCTAGTAGAGAAAGGAGGAACCTTTTGTGTTGGCGTAAAATCCCAAGATTAATTTTGCCATTATGAGCACGGCCTACTGAATTCAAATGGGTTCTTTAACTTGCCAACAACGTATGACATGCGAGTCGTGATTTGTGTTGCCTTTCAAAAAAAAAAAAAAAACACTTACCATGGCCAGGAGCGAACCTGCAAGCTTGGGGGTTGGTAGTCGGACACGATAACCACTCACCCACCATGGCAAGCTATGGGAGATAAAATGCATGAAGTAAATTGTGTAGTTATCCCTCCCTATATTATTCTGCTAAGGTCCCATTCCAGTTTTGTACCGAAAATAAGGTCCCTTGAACGCCAACCTACACATATGGGGTACCTACAGGTTCAGCATAACCCAATGCGTAAGCGAAACGCACTCACTTACTCTTTAAATGCCTCACAATTAAATAAATACCTTAAAACATGTATATTTACAATGAAATAATGAAAGAATACAGAATCTCACAGGTCCATCTATTTCTATAAGACGCAATGCAATTCCAATTATTACATTACTGTGAAAGTTTCCAGACGGTTATAAGGTTATCACTGAACCAAATTAAGCGTAAAATTCATCAATACATACGGTATAATGCGCTTAAGGGGTTCAAGGGGCACTCTAGAATTTTTTCACGCAATTTTCACGAGTGAGTGTCATACGAAAGGTCTTTTTCACCCGACTATAAAGGGTCTCCGAAAACCACATTTAAAGGCCCTTAAATTAACAGTGTCTGCGATATTCCCAGAAAACTAACTTCACTCTGATATACCTATGAAGGAATGACAAACCCCTAACCACTGCACCAGTAGCTGAATTGATTAAGTCTGATCATTCATATCAAGGATAAATCAGTCATAGCATTCATGATTGAAATTTTGCTAAGTGTACTCTTTACAACTAGAATATTCGCGGGTGAAGCCGCGACGGGTAATGCTAGTAAATAATTATATAGATTAAAGTAACACAGAAGGAAATTATTACAGGATAAAGCATTACGCAGAAAATAGAAATTTATACTGATGCAAAACCAGAATACAACAGTGAAAATACACCAAAAAAAAACTCAAGTCTTGTTTCAATATTCTCCTTAGAGGGCAAGAGCATGACATCTTAGAGCTGTTTTATAGACAATTCCGGTCTCACCAGCTTAACATTATTGTTGAGTTGATCTGCTAAAAGAGAATGAAAGCGACAGGCGCCCAACGAGGTGCAGGAGGCATTCAAGGCCGGTGTTCAAGCCGTCATAAACATTTGAAGTCTCCATTAGAAAGGAAAGAATAAAACACGTTATATTTACAAAGAATGTGGATCTTTTAAAATAAAATAATAATAATAATAATAATATCGTATGGCCTCGATTGCCGGGTGCAAGCTTTGTTATTCGACGCCCAGAGGGCAGCTTGCATATCAACGTTTGTTATTCCTTGGAACGCTATGAAAGTCAAGGAGGTTAGATATCTAAGCTCATTGACACTATAGCGATTTCTAGTAGAGAAATGCGGAACTTTTTGTGTTGGCGGAAAATCCCGAATACGGCCTACTGAATTCAAATGGGTTCTTTAATATGGCAACAACATATGACATGCGTGCCGTGTTGTTTGTCGCCTTTCAAAAATCACTTACCACGGCCAGGAGCGAATCTGTAAGCTTGGGGTTGGTAGTCCGATACGATAACCAATCACCCACGGTGGCAAGGATTAGTGTATCATTTTGGTACGATGTAATTTTCGTACTTTGTCGCCTTCTTAAAACACGTTAAAAAGTGGTTTACAGGCCGAGAAAAGTGAAGCAACACCACCCCTAAAATGAGCCTTTCTGAGAATGTGTCCATTGTACTCGCTCAAGTTGCAGGCGGCTGCACATAATCTCCGGATCAGAGGCACGAACTCCCGTTACCCACTTCCAATGAACGGCGCGGCGCGCAAGGCCGAGGACAACCAAGGTTGCGGAAGGTAGCCTTCACTTGGTGACCGTCATGTGTACGGTACCTGCTGCTAGTGCCAGTCATTGATGGGTTTATACAGGGTGTAACAAAAATGTACGGCACACAAGAACAGAACGTTCCAGCATACCACATGCAACTCTTGATCACAGGAGATGTTCAAAATGTCCTCCGTGCGCACTGATACATGCATCAAACCACCGTTGCAGTGAATTTCGGATTCGCTGATGTATCCCTGGAGTATTGCGTACGGTTTCGCAGCCTTCCATAATGCGAGCGCGGAGACTCGGAGCTTATTGTACTGGAACTGGAGTTCGATACACAATAGCTTTCAAATGCCCCCACAAATAAAAACCAGTCGGTTTAGGCCGGAGAGCATGGAGATGGGCTATTCAAATAAGTGGGCCATAGGAAAGGGGGCAAATTGTATTGCGATGTTGGGAGGAATGCTAAAATGGTGATAGAAATCCGGAGTTAATCTGTTTGGAGTGACTATGAAAATGAAAATCCACAGCCTGCTTCCAGTCTCCGACCAGGTCAGGAATGGAATGAATGAAGCCCCCATCTAGCGGCGAGGATATGAACTGTGCCGGCTGCCGAGGCCTGACGCACTCCTCTGGGGCAGTGAGTAAATGAATGACAGATGAAATGAAATGATAGTGGAGAGTGTTGCTGGAATGAAATTTTGACAGGGAAAACCGGAGTACCCGGAGAAAAACCTGTCTGCCTCCGTTTTGTCCAGCACAGATCTCACATGAAGTGACCGGGATTTGAACGACGGACCCAGCGGTGAGAGGCCGGCGTGCTGCCGCCTAAGCCACGGAGGCTCTTGGAGTGACTATATGGTTTTACAAAGTCAACTATGGTTGTAACTTATAGTGCAGACTACTTATCCGGATGGATGTCTTCCTCGCTGGAGCTAAGAGCAGTATTAACGTCACTCTTACAACAGTTGCGGCAGACAATTAACATAGGCTACACTGACAAGTTGCATTACTAATAGGCCTACTGCAACCAAATAATTATGCATATTGTATTTTCACCTGTATTTTCAAACCTAGATTTTATAGCCTACGAGTTATGGATCTGATGATGATCGCTTGACGATCGAAACTGATCATCCTAGTGTATTTATTAATTTCATGATTTTTTCAGGATTAGGGTATTACCCAACTCTTGTTGGTATATTCCTCTTGACCGACTGAAAAGCACCAAACTTTAGTGAACATTAACCTTAACACAGTGATCAGGATCTGATGATGGGCACTTGAGGGGCGAAACGCGTAATCCTAAATTTCCCATTTAAGTGTGATAACCGATAACTAATACATGTAATTTTTAGCCTACTTTTCACATTTTGCAAAAATGAGGAAAAAGTAGTCTTATGAGATCGATCCGGGAAAATGTGTGTCTGTCTGTCTGTATGGCTGTGTGTGTGTGTCCCCCTATCAACTCCTAAACGGCTGGAGCAATCGAAATAAAATTTGGTAGGAGTAAAGATCTATACCTGAATATCTCACGGCCATATTTGAAAATGATGTCAGTGCTACCAACTGCTGAAAAATCGCAATTGAAATTTGAGCTCCATGTTGGATATCTTGGAAGGTATGAATGGGACCTATTTCAAAATCGGCACACATATAGATAATAATATTGCAGTTTAATTTCCAGAAGGCCATACATGGCAGTGTTGCCAAAATGATTATAAGCCTACTGATATGTCCAATATTTAAATGCATATAACTTCTACACTATCAATTGGAATTCAACCAAATTTCGTATGTTGTATGTGTACATACCCAGATATGACTGAGCGTATTCTTATGAACCACCAGTGCTGCCAACTGTTAAAAATGCTCTTAATTTCTTTTATCCAAATAACAATATATATGAGAAAGTATGCAAGCCGACAGCTTTAAACTATGCACACGTATAGTACATGACATTCTATATTAATTTGGAGTAACTTATATACGTCAGTGCTACCAACATGATTCTAAACCTGCTGAGAGGTCCAACTTTAAATACATATAACTTCCATACTATCATTTGGATTTCAACCAAATTTCGTATGTGCTATGTGTACCATAACAGCTATGACTATGCGTATTCTTAAGAGCAACCAGGGCTGCCAACTGTTAATAAATGCTGTCTCTATTTTTGTTACCCTAATATCAATATATAAGAAAGAATGCAAGCCAATAGCTCTAAACTTTGCACACGTATACTACCTGGCATTCTAGATTACTTTGGAGTAACTAATATACGTCAGTGCTGCCAACATGATTCTAAGCCTGCTGATAGGTCCAATTTTAAAATGCATGTAACTTCTATACTAACTAATGGATTTCATTCAAAATTGGCACAACAATAGATCATATTATTTCAGATTATTTCTGACCAATACATGCATGACACTGTTGCCAACATGATTTTACGCGCGCTGTTAGATCCAATGTTTAACTGCATGTAACGTCCATGCTATTCATTGGACTCCAACCAAATTTTGTATTCTGTACCTTAAGAGATGGAACTAAGAATATATTCAGTCACCAGGGCTGCCAACTGTAGTGCTCTATTAGGCTACATTATGCCAGGTATACAGTATTTCGAACTAATTAGGAATTTCGATATTACCAACTTAATTTCGTCATTATTCTAGATAGATCCATATCGATTAATCATTGGCACGAATCTTACATTTTAAGAAAAGTAGGCTCTTTAGTTCGTCACGGAACTTCTTGTTTCCAGGAGTGTGTTTACATATTAATAACTTGTATCCCGCCCAATTCATTTGGCACAATCGTGTTGACCGACTGAAAAGCAGAAAAAGACAATTTGTATAGGCAACAATGAAAAGAGAATGGCTTCAAATTTCCACAATTTTGATTGCACGCCATATAGTCCTGATCTTGCTCCCAGCAATTTCCATAGTTTCTTCCTGTTCCTCGGTCAGCATTTTCACACTGACGAAGAGCTAAAGACATGCTGGTTCCATTCCCAGACTTCTTCGACACAGGAATACAAAAGTTGATACCACAATATGACAGGTGTCCCAATTCTGGTGGTGATTATGTCGCTCAAACATTTCTGTATCTGGTGCGAATAAAGTTTATCATCTTACTATGTTTTCTTTTTATTAAAACCCTCCGTTGGTCGCATAATCCAGCTTTTATATCTGCGAACTAGATTTTGGTGCATACTATTCAGTACCTTTCCTAGAAGGTCTCCCCACTACCATCACAGTGAAATATTACATCAACTAGCGCGTCAGTCGCATACCAAAGATCGGCTTCGGTGACGTAGTTGGTAGCATGCTGAGCTTCTATGCCCAATATCGCGGGTTCAAACCCGGCAGTAGTCGTCGGAGTTTTTAAGAGCCTTAAAAATCCCTCAGTATGCCTTACTTCGGAGGGGAAGTAAAGCCGGCGGTCCCATGTCATAGATTTATGGCATGAAAAAGAATCTTCCACTAACTGCACTTGTGGAAGCTAAAATTTGTAGGTTAGTTGGATAACGCTATATTAGTTCCAAAGTTCGCCGCCAGGTGCTGATTGCGATGGCATTTAGTAACCATGTCCGCAGCTAGGTGTCGTTGATGGTAGCATTTGGTAGCAAACTACTTGGAATAAATTAATCGTCTGCAGTCCTTCTACCTGAATCACAGATAACACACACTAATACAGCCATCACAATTAACACTGGTTATCAGACAAATTCTACACACACCCAAAGGACACGGGGCTACATGACCGCGTTGTTGTAGCCCCTAAACTAAGGAACCAACCAACCAACCAGCATACCAAAGAGAATACTTGGATTACAACTCTCCTCCACGCGACTATTTACGGAGATACGCTTGAACAGCGTTGGATTACCTGTATAAGTATAGCTCTGTATAGAATTGTGGAACTGAATTTATTATGAACACTTAATTGTATCTGTTCGCAAATATTTCTTGTTCTTAGACTACTCAATACGAGAAATATTACCAAATTTCTTTCAAAAGTTCAAATTAGATAAAATTTGCATGCTGTGTCGAAATATTTGGTATTTCATGTATTTGTCTATGTATAGTCTAGTATTAATACTGACCAACACTATAGAGGAAGCTACTCACCACCTACAGAGTCTTCACAATGTAGCGGTTCGGGCTGGCCTGAAGATCAACATTGGGAAGACTGAATTCATGACTAACATCAAGGAAGCCCCGTCCACAATTCCACTTGAGGGAGTCATCATCCGAAAAGTCCCTGCGGTCAAGTACCTAGGAGAGTGGATCTCGGCAAACCAGAGTGAGAATCTGGCCATAGATACCAGGTGCACCAAGTTTGAGAGGGCCTACCACTCCTGCCGCAGCATCTACGCATCGAAGTTCCTCTCCAAAAACTTAAAACTCAGACACTACAATTCAGTAGTAAAACCATCTGTTCTGTACGCCTCAGAATGCCTCGTGATGGCCAGGAAAGGCCCACTCAGGAAACTTGAACTCAAGGAGAGGAAGATCCTGCGGAGGATACTAGGACCTATACGGGAAGAGGGAGGCACCTACAGAATTCGACACAATGATGAGCTTTAGAGCTATCAAGAAGACATTGTTACTTATGTAAGAAAGAGGCGCTTGGCCTTCTATGGACACTTGACCCGCATGATCCCTTGCCGGCTCACCAGTAAGATCTTCACAGTGGCAGGAAGAGGGAAGGCCTCTAGGTCCAAGTGGATCTCTACGGTCAGGACGGATTTAGACCCCCTAGGGATCCCACTTAATTCCATACAGGACCGCCAACAATTCCGGCAAGCCATCCGACAGGGAGTTTTTCCTGTATCACTGACAGCTAGGAAGAACACTGGTGTCAGCAGACCACCATGGACGGAGGAAAGAAAGCTGGCTCATAGTCAGATGATGAAAGAGTACTGGAAGAAGAGAAAAGACAAAGCGACGAGGAGATACGAGCCCCGTGGTCCTCAGTAGGCCCAGAGGAAGAAGAAGAAGGAGAAGAAGAAGAAGAAGTAGAAGAAGAAGAAGAAGAAGTCTAGTATTAATAACACCCATTTCTTCTAAAAAAAACAACAATTTTGAACAAAAAATTGCTAATAAATACCCAATAGAAATTGGCCTACGATTGTAATCCACGCGACTACCGGCGTTACATTTTCGAGCGCGATCACCGGAGAGTTAAAAGAAGCAAAACTAAAGTATACATCATACGAGTTGGCCTAATTACCAACCAAACAAGTAGTTCCGTGAAGAACTATACATCCTATTTTCATATATCCTGCTCATGTTAATTGTCTCTATCAACATACAAAATTTCAGTTTAATTGCTGTAACAGATTCGTAGATATTGAGAACCGTCTAAATATTTCATATGGTCGCCAGGATGGATTTTTATTTTTGTACTATTACATTAAGATTATTGTGTACGTGTGGTATTCAAACTTCAATCGCATGATTAGAACACAAGAAGTAAAAACGAGATTTTAAAAGTGCGCACACCACATTCAAATTGTGATTATGCAAACAATTGAAATAAATTACATGCCAGTGGATCAACATTTGTATAAGCATTTAACGTGCAACGTTTTACGGCACTCGGATAGTTAATTCGCGAGAAACGTCCATTTAAATATTTATACTTCGCGTCGCCGCCATGTTGGATTTGTGCTCACCAGGTTACTGAAAGTCCTATAGGTGAACATATGTTCATAGTCTCTATGAATATAAAAAAAATAAGTTTGGTTGCTGTAAAAGATTCATAGATATTGAGAACCGTCTAAATATTTCGGAAGCTCGCCCTTTAGGATTGTTATATGTATAGGCCATAGAGTTATGTACCATTCAAGGACAATTATTGCCTAGCTTCATTATTCAAACTTTCACTTCGATCGCATGATTACGAGACAAGAATAAAAACTTAATTTTAAAATTTCGCACAGCCGCCATCTTGAGGTTATGTAAACAATTGAATTTAATTAGATGGCAGTGCATTACAATCTGCAAAATCATTTACTGTACCACATTTCACTGCGCTCAGAGAGTTAAATCACGAGAAAAGTCTATTAAAATATTTCAAATTCGCTTGGTCGCCATGTTCGTTTTGTACTTTACAGGTTTATGAAATATACATAGATAAACTTGTATCAGTACCCTTTATCACCGTACAAAATTGCATGATGTTATCTGTAATAGTTTCGGAGATATAGAATGTCAGTGAAATATTTCGCACAGCCGCCATTTTGAGGTTATGTAAACAATTGAACTAAATTAGACTCCAGTGCATTACAATGTGTATAAACATTTGCTGTACCAAGTTTCATTACGTTTGGATAGTTAAATCGCGAGAAATATCTATTTAAAAGTCTCAATTTCGCTTGACCGCCATGTTGGTTTTGTAGTCACCAGGTTTTTGAAAGTCTCATAGGTGAACTTCTAGTAGTGCCCTTTATCACCGTACACAATTTCAGGGCGATATCGGTAATAGTTTCGGAGATATTGAATGCTAGTGAAATATTTCGCATAGCCGCCATGTTGGATTGGTGAGACATAACAAAATTTGAAGGGCACGATCGAGGTCGCCGGGAATAGTGCTATGAACTTACCGAGTTTCATTGAAATCGCTCCAGCCGTTTAGATTTTATTAGGGGGACACACACACACACCTCACACACACACACACACGCGCACACACACACGGACAAAAGGTGATCTCATAAGTCTTTTTTTTTTTTCAAAATTGAAAATAGGCTAAAAATAACGATCACGATTCAATGAGGAAAACAATATTGTCCCACACTCCCTTCTTTATATGGAACAAAGCCATCAAGAAAGTACAGGGTCATCGAAAAGTTTGCAACAATTTCAAAAAAACATATCTCGCGTTGCAAGTGAGTTTTCGACCTGAAAACTAATCAGGAACTCATCGAGTTATAGTTTTAGATGTGACTTTACTCCACCCGTGACCTTCGGCCTATGCGCAGAATGAGTGCGCGACAGGAAGCTGCCATACCACTGCTTCAGTAGTGAGTGTGATTGCAATGGCGACAGTTCAGCAGAAAGCACAGTGTGTGTTGTGGTTAGTGGAGTTTAAATCTGTTATGACTGTTCAGCGCACTTTTCGACGTGGTTATGATAGGAATCTTCCTCATGCTACTGTTCGAAACCCTCTGAATACAAGATTCCCCGATCGTTGGATTGGTAGGGCCGGTCCTATTCAATGGCCTCCTAGTAGCCCCGACTTGACACCCCTAGACTATTTTATGGGGATACGAAAGGAACATCAAATTCAGTGAACCGGTCAGAGGTCTGCTGTTGCTACAATCACACCTGAGATGATCCAGCGCACTATCGACTGGATGTTTGCAGAGTCACCAAGGGAGCGAACATAGAATTTGTTAGTACATTATGCAACGAGCCTATAATGGCAATAATTAAGACACGAGTGTCTTAATTACCTTCTTCTTCTCTTCTCCTTCGTCGTTTGGGCATACTGACGGCCACGGTGCTCGTATCTCCTTGTCGCTTTGTCTTTTCTCTTCTTCCTGTACACTTTCATCATCTGACTATGAGCCAGCTTTCTTTCCTCCGTCCATGGTGGTCTGCTGACTCCGGTGTTCTTCCTAGCTGTCAGTGATACAGGAAAAACTCCCTGTGGGATGGCTTGCCGGAATTGTTGGCGGTCCTGTATGGAATTAAGTGGGATCCCTAGGTGGTCTAAATCCGTCCTGACCGTAGAGATCCACTTGGTCGTAGAGGCCTTCCCTCTTCCTGCCACTGTGAAGATCTTACTCGTGAGCCGGCAAGGGATCATGCGGGTCAAGTGTCCATAGAAGGCCAGGCGCCTTTTTCTTAATTACCATTATAGGCGAGTTGCATACGACTGTTTATGTTCGAACATAAATATTCATAAATATCTGTCGAGATTTCGCCAGTTTTATGTACTGAACAGAGCACATGTGACGCAGTGAATACCTTGTATTTGACCATGGCCCCCTCGATTACCCTACTATGACACTAGGCAACGCAGTGAAATTTAAATTAGAAGGCCTTGGAACTCAGTGCAGGTGCGATGTTATCCTTATCTAATTGGCCAAACAACTGTTTCTTGAGCTGTGATTGGTGGGAGAAACTGTTTCATAATGAAAATAGTGTTATAATGACCATACAGTTTTCTGACATATAATAGTCAGGGTCGAAAAATACTTTTTGAGTTGGTGAATTTAACAAACAAATACTCGTTTTAATATCTCAAATAGTTCCTGAGCTATGAGTTTTTGAAATTGCTGCAACCATTTTCGATGAGCCTGTATTTGTTGATTTGTACGCAGTTAGTATTTTTGACGAAGAATAATAGTCTATTATGCAATTACGGGCATTTTCTTTCCATTTTTTGAACATAAATGTCTGAAGTTGGACAACATTTCGTTATAACTTGCTGCAAAACTAAGAGCTCCAAACAATACAACAATGTGTTCTTGAGCCGGTATTCGCTGTACAAACGTCTTTCGTCTGAGATTGTGCTAATGACAGCTCGTGTTTGTGCCCGCAGTGGTCATCCAAGGCAGCCCGTTCCGTGGGTTCTTCATGCAGGCACGAGACGCTCAGACGGGCCAATGGATCGGCACCTGGGACGCAGCGCCCAACACCAATGGCATCCCTGAGTGCGCCGCCATCACCCACGCCGACAACAGAGACAAACTTCAGGCAACACTGGTGTGGACGGCACCGCGAGACACCCAGGGAGGACAGGTGTACTTCACGTGAGTATTCCACTTGCTTCCTTTTGTCTTCTTCGATGAGAAGTGAGCACGTGCAAGTGAAATCGGTCCAATCTGTGTGTGAGCATTCTAACGTGGCAGCGTGGTCATATTTATGTTCAATATAAATAAATAAACGAATGTATAAATAAATAAATAAATGAATGAAAGTATAAATACATAAATAAATAAATAAATGTTTAAACAAATAAAATAAATGAATGCATGTCATCATCATCTTCATTTCCCCTTTTCCAGTTGACACTAGGTGGGGGCAAATATGGTTCCTCTCCACTTTGCTCTGTCGTTCCACCATTCCTCTTCCGATACAGAGTTCCAATCCAGGTTCCGTTTTCTAATACTATTCTCCACCGAGTCCATCCAACGCATTCTTGGTCTTCCTCGTCCTCTCTTTCCAGTCATCCGTCGTTCCAGTGCTCGTCTTGGTAGCCTTACTTCATTCATCCGTTTGACATGTCCAAACCATCTCAATCTGTTTTGCTCCAGTTTGTCATTTAGTTTCTGTACTTCCAGTTCTTTCCGTATATCTTCATTTCTCACTCTGTCGCGCCTCGTTTTCTGGACCATACTTCTCAGGAATCTCATCTCAGCTGCTTGTACTCTGCTCTCATCCCTCTTAGTCATTGTCTAAGTTTCCGCTGCATATGTCGTTATAGGAACATAATATGCTTTGTACATAACTTCTTTAGCCTTAATTGGTATATCCTTGTTCCATACTAGTCCCCGTACCTGTTGATAGAAAGCACTCCCGAGTTGTATTCTTCTGCTAATTTCCAAATCTAGTCTTCCATCTTCAGTCAGTTCACTTCCTAAGTATTTGAAGTGTTTCACTACTTCCAATTCCTTATCTCCTACTTTGATTACTCCTTTTCCTTCTTTCTTATCTCTACTCATCACCACTGTTTTACTTTTCTCCACATTTATCTTCAATCCGCATTGCTCAATCTTTTCATTTATTACGTCTAACTTTTCTTGTACCTCCATCTCATCCTCGCCCCAGATCACAACGTCGTCTGCAAACAACATTACTTTTATCTTTGCCCTACTATATTCTTTCATTGCTGCCTTCATGATGTCGTCCATCACCATTACGAACAATAATGGTGACAACACACTTCCTTGCTTTAGTCCAGTCTCAATTTTAAACCATTCCGATGTCCCGACTCTAGTCTTCACACTACTGTAGCACTCCCTGCACATTCCTTTTATCATGTCTCTCAGTTCCTTGCCTATCCCCTTATTTGTTAAGCTTTCCCAAACTTTTGTTCTAGGGATGCTATCATAGGCTTTTTCTAGATCAATAAAAGTCATTACCATATCCTTCCCATATTCCCAACTCTTTTCAATGTTCTGTCTCAGAATGAAAATGGGTTCCACTGTTGACATGCCCCCTCTAAATCCAAACTGCTCCTCCCCTATTTAGCTTTCTACCTTTACTCTAATTCTTTTTTCTAGGATTCTTTCCATTACTTTGGCAACATGCGAGATGATGGTGATTCCTCGTTAGTTACCACACAATATCCTGTCTCCTTTCTTGTATATTGCCAATATTATTACCTTTTTCCAGGCTTCAGGCACGTTTTTCTCTCTCCACACACTCCTGAGAAGTCTGTATGTCCACTGGTCCTGCCGCATTGATCATTTCTATTGCCACTTCATCGATTCCCACAGCTTTCCCCTTGCATGTATAAATTCATAAATGAATGTATAAATAAATATATAAATGAATGAATGTAGAAACAAATGAATGAATGAATGAATGAATGAATGAATGAATAAATAAACAAATAAATAAATGATTGTGTAAATAAATGAATGCCCGTACTTGAGACAATGATATGTATAGTCTTTACCCGTTCCACATGCCATTTCTTCTGACAAGGCCGACCAACTCACTATATTTGCTGATCTTTTCTATGTGATTTGACTGGAGTTGTTGTTGTTAGGAATCGCAACATCAATCAAGGTAGTTTTTTCTATTGTATTGCTGACTCAATTATTATTATTATTATTATTATCCTTTATTTACAGTTGGTAGCATGACTCATATCGGTACATTACGTACAAGAGAATGAGTAAAGCCTATAGCATATATTTTCAAACTACCTAGGTATATAACATAGACGTTTGACAGTTATTTTATTTTTAGCCTATTTTCAATTTTGAAAAGAAAAAAAATAGGCTTATGAGATCACCTTTTGTCCGTGTGTGTGTGTGCGTGTGTGTGTAATTCGTGTGTGTGTGTCCCCCTAATAAAATCTAAACGGCTGGAGCGATTTCAATAAAACTCTGTAAGTTCATAGCACTATTCCGGACGACCCCGACCGTGCCCTTCAAATTATGTTACGTCTCACCAATCCAACATGACGGCTGTGCGAAAAATTTCACCAGCATTCAATAACTCCGAAACTATTACCGATATCACTCTGGAATTTTGTATGGTGATAAAGGAAACTAATTGAAGTTCACTTATGTGACCTCTGAGAACCTGGTAACTACAATACCAACATGGTGGCCAAGCGAATTTGAGACTTTTAAATAGACGTTTCTCGCGATATAACCATCCAAACGCAATGCAACTTGGTACAGTATATGTTTATATATATTGTAATGCACCGACATGTAATTTCGTTCAATTGTTTACATAAACTCAATATGGCGGCTGTGCGAAATATTTCACCGGCATTCTATATCTCTGAAACTATTACCGGCATCACCTTGAAATTTTGCACGAAGATAAAGGGCACTACTGGAAGTTCATATCTGAGACTTTAAGAAACCGGTTAACTACAAAACGAACATGGCGGCCAAGCGAAGTTGAAAGTTTTAAATAGACTTTTCTCGCGATTTAATGATCCAATTGGTACAGCAAATGTTTATACACATTGTAAAGCACTGGTATGTAATTTAGTTCAATTGTTTACATAACATCAAGATGGCGGCTGTGTGAATTTTTAAATTAAGTTTTTATTTATTGTGTCGTAATCATGCAATCGAAGTGAAAGTTTGAATAATGAAACTACGCTATAATTTTCCTTTAAAGGTACATGACTCTATGGCCTATACATATAACAATCCAACATGGCGACCATCCGGAATATTTAGAATCTACTAAAGCAATCAAACTGAATTTTTTTTACGTTCATAGGGGTTATGAACATAAGTTCACCTATAGGACTTTCAATAATCTGGTGATCACAAATCCAACATGGTGGCGACGCTAAGTATAAATATTCACATGGTTGTTTCTCGCAATTTAACCATCCAAGTGCAGTGAAACTTGGTACAGTAAATCCTTATACAAATATTAATCCACTGGCATCTAATCTATTTCAATAGTTTCCATACCACAAGATGGCAGCTGTGCCAAATTTTAAAATCTCTTTTTTACTTCTTGTGTCCTAATCATGTGATTGAAGTTCGAGTACTACACGTACACAATAATCTTCATGTAACAGTACATAACTCTAAGCCCTACATATATAAAAGTCCAACATGGTGAACATCCGAAATATTTAGACGGTTCTCAATATCTACGAATCTATTACAGCAATCAAACTGAAATTTAGTATGTTGATAGAGGCAATTAACATTAGTGGGATATATTGTATGAAAATAGGCTCTATAGTTCTTCACGGAACTACTTGTTTTGTAATGTTAACTACCACGTCTCTTTTTCACAAGAGGGTCCAAGAAAATCCTAGTGAGTATTCGAAAATCCTCTAACAATGTTGCAGGTCTTCAGAATTGCAGCCTTTTGTGCAATAGTGTGGGTGTATATGGGAAGATTTAGTGCGGTTAGATTTACTGAAAAGGATTTAGGTGTCAGGCCAGTGGGAGAAAGGAGGAAAGGAAGGATCGTCACATCTTTTTGTCTCCAGATTCTAGGCACCTCCATCGCTAGAGGAGTATATTTATCAATCTTCTATCTGTATTTATCGTGGATATTATGGTCATTCGGAACAGATATGTCAATCACGTACGTGTGATGGTTCTTCTTATCAGTTAAAGTTATGTCTGGTCTATTATGAGTTGTTTTGTCAGTTTGAATAGTGCGATCCCAATACAGCTTGTAATGTTCGTTTTCCAGCACACTTTCTGGGGAGTATTTTTAATACGGCGTCCTGTCGTGTATGAGAGATCGGGTTAGGGCGAGTTCTTGATGAATGACTTTGGCAACATCGTTATGCCTCTCAGTGTAAGATGTTGGCGCTAGAATTCTGCAGCTGCTGGTAATATGCTCTATGGTTTCTGGGCCGGTATTGCACTTCCTGCATTCGTCATCTATAACAGTCTGATCTTTCAGGATGAGTTTCCTATAACTTCTTGTAGCGATAACTTTGTCCTGTATCGCCTGGTAAAATCCCTCCGTTTATGGAAACAGCTCTCCCCTTGACAGCCATGTGTTCGAAAGCTGTTTGTCAATATTCTTGTCATTGGACTGGTTGTAGAATCTGCCATGAAGTTCTTTTCCAGCCCATCTCTCCACCTTCTCTCTGTTCAGTGTGTATTATTATTTTTAGACGATTATTATTATTATTATTATTATTATTATTATTATTATTATTATTATTATTATTATTATATGGCAGTACCGCGAAAAGCTAGGTGTTTATTTTAGGAAGCCTCATCGACCATCAGACACCCGTGGTAGGAATGGCTCCTAAGTGTGATCTGGTAGGAGTTCCTTGGGTCTATTATTCGGTCAAGGGCATGGCTACTCCAGTGTCTCCCGATGGAGCGGATCAATGACCGAGGAAACTGTTACGTCATTGGAGTTTACACAACTGAAGAACCGGTCTCGGGGTGAGTGACCACTCCTTTCGGGAACATGTGTTACGCAATGTCCAGTCTTCCTGCTGCTACATCCGTGACTTGTCCGCCTGTTTCCAGTGGCTGAGAGCAAGCGACCGTCCTCCTAATATCTCCGCCCACTTGTTGCATGGAGCCAGGCCCGACGAGAGGGAGGGGCAAATGGGGCTGCAGCCCTGGGAGGGGCCCGCGAAAGTAGAAAACCCCGGAGTAAACAAATTTGCCCAATTTTACGTATTTGCCAACGAATTTGACATTTTACAATTTTAAATGATCTTGTCGACTTCGTCGTTACGCTGGGGTCTGGCGTTACGTTACGGTGACGGGATGAAATGTACCCAGATGCACTGAGGTGTGTGACGTCATAGTACTGCTTGGTGCATGTGTTCTCCGACAATCTCTACTTCGTTAGTATAAGACAAAAATCCCTGATTCTTGGATGTCACGGGTAATCTCGAGAACCACTGGATGGATTTTGGTAGGGTTTTCACCATCCTGTAAAGGATATCTCGAGGAAAGATTCTGTAGAAAATAATTTATGTATGATCAATGGAAGCCAAGCAATAACGATTTCAGTGAAAAAGTCGGAAACAAACATGGCGTCCGTGCGCTTCTTAAGCTTACGCTGGGCAAACCGTTAAAAATATCAATATACTATGAGCGTAAGAATTGGTCAGCATGAAAAGTTCTACAAAAAAGTCCGCGAGAGTATATCTCTATCTTCAATAAATCGCCCACTATAAGTGTTTTTAGACTGGATGGAAGGGGCACGTCCCCGCGCGCTCTGGTAAGCGTGACAGCATCCCGCGCGCTTGACCTTGCTTTGCCCTTGCTTTGCACTTGCCGTTCGCGAGTAATTTGAAACAAGGTAAAGTATTATAAAACAAGATGAGTATTATGCAGATAATTTTCTAACATGTCAAGAGTCTTTGGCGTTTCTAGCATTTTTCAGCATTTGTAGCATTTAAATTGATACAAAGTTTAGTCTTCAGACTGACTGTCACTTTTTTCTTTATCTTTCTTTGACATTTTTATTTTATTTAAGTTGGCAGATTAAATCAAGTAGGCCTACTTTATTATTTGTTGTTGCCTTTTCTATTTACAATATTAATAACTTATTATTTACGTTATTGTTTACATACAGAAAGTTTAGCTTGATGGTGGAGCAGAGTGGAACAGAGGGAAGGTTAGACTCGGTGCAGTGCGAATGAACGTAGCGTCGCCGGCCACGCTGCTTTTAAATTCTACCAAATCAAACTTACAACACGTTCAAGCGAAATTGAGACTTTTAAATAGACATTTCTCGCGATTTAACTATCCAAACGTAATGAAACTTGGTACAGCAAATGTTTATACACATTGTAATGCACTGGAGTCTAATTTAGTTCAATTGTTTACATAACCTCAAAATGGCGGCTGTGCGAAATATTTCACTGACATTCTATATCTCCGAAACTATTACAGATATCATCATGCAATTTTGTACGTTGATAAAGGGTACTGATACAAGTTTATCTATGTATATTTCATAAACCTGTAAAGTACAAAACGAACATGGCGACCAAGCGAATTTGAAATATTTTAATAGACTTTTCTCGTGATTTAACTCTCTGAGCGCAGTGAAATGTGGTACAGTAAATGATTTTGCAGATTGTAATGCACTGCCATCTAATTTAATTCAATTGTTCACATAACCTCAAGATGGCGGCTGTGCGAAATTTTAAAATTAAGTTTTTATTCTTGTGTCGTAATCATGCGATCGAAGTGAAAGTTTGAATAATGAACCTGGGCATGGTACATAACTCTATGGCCTATACATATAACAATCCTAAATGGCGAGCTTCCGAAATATTTAGTCGGTTCTCAATATCTATGAATCTTTTACAGCAACCAAACTGAATTTTTTTATGTTCGTAGAGACTATGAACATATGTTCACCTATAGGACTTTCAGTAACCTGGTGAGCACAAATCCAACATGTCGGCGACGCGAAGTATAAATATTTAAATGGACATTTCTCGTGAATTAACTATCCGAGTGCCGTGAAACGTTGCACGTTAAATGCTTATACAAATGTTGATCCACTGGCATCTAATTTATTTCAATCGTTTGCATAATCACAAGATGGCTGGTGTGCGTACTTTTAAAATCTCGTTTTTACTTCTTGTGTTCTAACCATGCGATTGAAGTTTGAATACCACACGTACACAATAATCTTAATGTAATAGTACAAAAATAAAAATCCATCCTGGCGACCATATGAAATATTTAGACGGTTCTCAATATCTACGAATCTGTTACAGCAATTAATCTGAAATTTTGTATGTTGATAGAGACAATTAACATGAGCAGGATATATGAAAATAGGCTGTATAGTTCTTCAAGCGTCACGGACGAGTAATGATGTTAAAATATTGTACATATCTTCTAGTCGCCTCCGTAGCGTAGCGGTCAGCATGGTTAGCTGCAGCCCCAGAGGTCCTGGGTTCGGCTCTACCACGAAATTTGAAAAGTGGTATGAGGACTCGAACGTGGTCTGCTCACCCTCGGGGGGCCACAATGAGTAGAGGGGGTTCGATTCCCTACTCAGCCATCCACGAAGTGGTTTTCCGTGGTTTCCCACTTCGTCTTCGGGCAAATGCCGGGGTGGTTCCTACTGTAAGGCCACGGCCGCCTAACCGTCCTACTCTTCCCATCCCTTCATCAGGCCCCCTGTTCGCTTTGCAGGTGGGGCTGCCTGGGCGTAGTGTTGGTCACACACCCCAGTTGTATCCCTGACTCAGAGTCTCAAGCTCCAGGACACTGCCCTCAGTGGCGGTAGAGGTGGGATCCCTCGCTTGGTCCGTGGGAAAAGCCAACCCTGGAGGGTAAAACGATAGCGAAAAAAAAAAAGAAGCGAAAAACATATCTCCAAAACCGAAAAGACCACAGCAAATACGTTACAGAAATCACAAAAGTCAATAAGGGATATACTGTATCAGTAAAAGAATAAAAAAAAGTGCTGACAAAGGTCTGACTCGAACTCGAAAGCTTCAATTACCCTCGCCAACGCGCTAGCGCATACGCCACGGAGACGAGCCATGAACGTGTGTGGGAATAGGACTACAAAAGTTTGAGGATTGATTTTAAAATTTCAATTTTGAGCACACTAAGACTTATTGGCAAAACGCTTGAGCAGGGGCAAAATATTTTTTTATGATGAGAAAACCCACCAAATTTGAACACTTTTCTAGTAAACCACATGGCGACCTCTTCTTGTAAGTAACATTTCAACTAATAGCCGCAAAGCTATATTTATGAACCTTCGCGAAGATTGTGAAAGGCGTTGAACTTGTTCTTATGATGAGAGAGAGTAAAATTTTTGGTCAGATAAAACAGAAACGAGATTGCAAATTTACAATGAACAAAATTAGTACGTTCCCAAAAAAAAGTACCTAAATTAAAAATGTCGAAGTTTTTTAGTGGGCATTAAAATTCTTTTCTCTTCTTTTCTTAGTCGTTTACCCTCCAGGTTGGTGGAACCCACGGACACAGCGAGGGAACTCACCACTACCGCCTCGATGGGCAGTGTCCTAGAGCTGGGAACATCTAATCGGAGTGGATACAACTGGTGAGGTGTGATTGGCACCTCGCCCAGGCGGCCTCACCTGCAAAGCGAACAGGGGCCTCAGGAGGGAAGGTAATGGATGGTCAGGATGGAGAGGCAAGGAAGAGGGAATGAGGCGGCCGTGGCCTTGAAGAAGGTACTGCCCCCGTAATTGATTTATATAGAGACCATGGTGGCTATATTTGAAATTATAAGGAAAGTTATGGTTGTCATAGTTATGACGTGGGTAGTCATGACGTAAGCACGGATGACGTAAATGTTATGCCAGCAGGCTACTTGAGCTGAGATTCTCAGTGACGTCAGCATTTAGTCGAGAATGTTCCAAGATTTACGACGCAGTCGCAGGAAACGAGGAATTCGGCTGAGGAAGAAACTATGCTATTGGAGGAGAGGCATGAACCAATCAACGATAGTTTAAAGGAAGACGGAGATTGCTAAAACTATGGTATTGTTATTACTTTTGGAATGCAGAATTGTGGAAATCCATTTGCAGTAAAAGCATTGATTTGGAATTTTGGTGAAATTTATTTTCAGTTTTTGAATTTTGAAAATCCGTCATGTATTAACGAAACTGGAACTTTGAGCGATGACGCAGTATCACGCTTTGGAAGGGATGGTAACGCCCCTCGTGAAGTTAATAAAAGGGCTTGCGCAGAAGAGAGGAGCCTCCTTTCGTTCTCTGATCATTCTGAGACCTCATTCTCAGATCATCGAAGTATATTTGTGAAAGTTCTTTTCTTATACATTCATTATAGTGAGACGTCGAAGTGAACAGCAGTGAAAAGAATCGTCTTTTTAACGTGTGGCGAGGCCACTATAGTAACGAGATCCATATCAAACTAGGTGAAGTTGAAACGGACCTTGGAAAGCTTCTACAAGTTTAGCTTCGAACAGTTAGCGGTCTACGATAAGCTAATTGTATTGTGCAGTGCTACATGCAGTTATAGAGAAAAGCTGAACAATTTCGACCGATTAGTTCGAAAGATATTAGCAGTTTTATACGACTGAGAAAAGTGATTATCTCGCCACAAGAGAAGCACTTTCGTATAGCCAGAATCAACGCAACGGCTAACGCTGCGAGTGGAATAGAAAGACTTCAGATTGCTTGGTTACACAACGATACAGTATAATGGAGCAATTGAATACGGCAGTTTGTTCTTCTAACACTACAACCGAAGAGCAGATGGAAGGCTAAGGCGCTTATTGCAATTGGGACATACTTCAACGGAGTAAGATAGCGACATGGAACTTCGCTAATTGCTATTCCACACAAGCGAACATGCGGTGAATACCATCTACACCCATGTTTCGTAATTAAAGGTTGAATACCATCGAACAGCCATAAAAACAATTTCATACTCTGAATATGAATAATTTCTTCGGAAATTTCTACAAAACTTCATGACGATTGTCTACTGGAACTTCAGGGAATTTTTCAAGAGAGGTCAGGGATATCCCGACTCAAAAAGAAGATTATTGCCGGAAGGATGTCTATTCGTCTTCGAGGAGCAGAGCGATTCACGGAGAAGGAAGCAGTTCGATTCTCTGAGGGTGCTATTTCCTATTTCGAGGATGGAGCTCAGCTTTAACGTGGTGAAATGGATCCATCAGCAGTCTTCTGTGGGGAATTTTCCTCTGGAACGTCAATCGGCAGATAAGGTAGTCGTGAACGTTTATTGTATTTGAGTATATTAATGATGTTTGAGCAACCATTTTTCCCATATTTTTATCCTCATGTTTTTGCCCTATCTTCTTGTTGAGATTTTTATTCTCAGTACACCTTGATGAGTTTTGCATTTTTCGACGATTTATTAAGACATTGTTATGTCATGGGCATAGTTAATGATTTTGAATCAGTTGAGACTGATATTTGGATTTTTCAGAAATTAATATTTTTGTAGTCACGATTTGACTGTAAGTTAATGATTTTTATGGCAGATTTAAATTCAGACAGCGTGTCATTTTATTAAAGTAATTCTACCCCAGTTTAATTACTTTGACCAATTTTCTGTCATCATCAAGAAGGAAGAACATTTAAATGATTTTAAAGCGTTAAAATCTCTTACGTTGTTGACGATCTTGGAAATACTAGTCGTTATTTGTATTGATTGCAACACAGACATTTATCGTCAGTTATGAATGAACATTGCATTATAGACACTTTTGTGAAAGAGTAACTTTAATAATGAATTATTGAATGCATTAAAGTCCAGAACTTTTGTTAGGAGTTTTTCTCAATTAGAGATTTATATAACGATGTTTGCAATCCCCAGTCTAATTGGATTCTATTCGACTACTTTGCAGTTTTAGTCGCACTTTATTTGAAGATAGTATTTTCATACTACAATTTTCTTTTAAGATGTTAATCTTAAATTTTGATAGACCAGACAGGCGTATATAAGCGTATTCACTATTAAATTTGTTTGTGATTGGCAAGTTTTGACTTCATTTCGGTTCATGAATGAAATCCACGAAGGTTATAGAAAAACAGTTTTGAAACAATTAATGATTATAAAAATTTTTAAGTGGAACTATGAATGTATAATCGCTAGTGCAGCGCGTGTTGAAAGTCGCTGAGATATAATGCCCTTGAATATGAAGGAAGTTCCCACAGGAATAAATGTTAAAGAATTATTTGTGGAAGTTTTGTAAGTTATGTGAAAGTTGAATGCCATATAGATTAATATATGATGATTTTGGGCATATTTTTAATGCAGTTTGTGCATTAACTTGTTAGCGAAGGATTTTCCGCTGGAGTAAGATTGTAATAGTTCGTTGAAAATTAATCAAGTGATTTACTGTTAGAATTAACACGAGTTTTGAAAGAATTTGAGATAAGATTTTGAATGAAGGTTGCCGTCACAAATCATTATTAAAACCTTTATTAAACCAGATTGTGACATTAACATGTATAACTAACCTTCATTGGTCGATTATATTAAACACGATTATGAAAATTATCAAACGAATGAACATGTGGTCAATGTATTTATTAAATTAATAATTTAAACAATTTAAAATGTTAATATTGTAAATAATTGCTGTAAATATTTTTGAAAATAATATGGAACGAGAGTGATGTTAAAGACGTGCTTATAATATTTTTATTGTCTTTGACAAATATTATAAACAATTTCTAATTGTTATAAATAATTTATGTGATTTTGTTATAAACATTTAAGAGCTAATTAAACATTTGGATTGAAGTTAACAAATTTAGGGAATTAACATAATGATCCAATAGGATGTGAGCAAAGTACTTGAAAGATTTGCGTAAATATAATGTGAGTTGTCTTGTAGACAGTTAAAAGTTTGAGAGAGCAAGCTGTATGTTACGTAACAGCATGTGAGAAGGGAGTGCATTTGACCAGGATGCAACAGGTTGGAAGGTAGCTCGCAGCTGGGCCAACATATGGTTATCAGAGTGAGGTCGTACACATGCCGGCCTTGCGACTATAAATACCATTCTCATGTTTATTAAAAGGAAACCAAATGCTCTATATATGTCACACCCTGATGTCCTTTTTCAATCCAATAGTGTTATGAATATTACGTTATTTGGAGCACTTGGGAGCTAAAATGTTTTATATCATGTTGTATGACAATTTTTTGCAAGTCCTACTGAGGACGTAGTCAGATTGACTTGGGCTACTGATAGCCACGTTTATTTTGTTGTGTTAGTAAAATCATACCCTTTATTAGAAATAAATCTTTTGTACAGTTCAAAGTTCTCGTCTTCGTTTTTGGCTCATTTTTAAATGTCATGGTGGAGGTTATTGTGTGAACAGACTTTTAGTGATCCTGTTGTCAACTCAAACCCCGAGATAATTAAGAGGTAAGTAACGGTAAGTATGAACCCCCGTCTATTTTGGTGTGTTCCACAATGATTTCCTGTGAACTTCTGTGCTCTTATCTCGATAGTATCTGTCAGTGCCATTTTCATTGATGTAACTGTGCCGGTGCGATCGATAATTGGCAATCCGATTGAGGGGGCGGATATCTGACAGCCTACTATCCAGGTAAACGGGGACAGAAAGATTGGCGCACCTAGAACGTTGGGGCTCGATTCAACAAAACTGGATTACCAGGTTGAACGCCAGAGAGAGTGGCAAACCTAAAACGTGAGGTTCGATTAGACTCAAATAAAGAGGTTGATTCTTTGTTAGATGTCTAGGCCAATTGGAGAATTTAAGAGTGTGATTATATAGGAATTAAATGTTATATTGTGTTAGGAAAATTACACTCAGAAAAGATCAGATCTTATACAACTTGAGAAAGGTTAAATAGGCAGGAAACTTAGAAAAATCGCCTATGATCTGGAATCTTATTTTATTTGACCGGCTTATGACATTTCAGTCATATTAAAGATAAAATTAATTATTTGGATTGTAAATGTAAATTATTTGTGTTAGGATATTTTAAAATGAGCCAGGGAAATTTGAACATGTGCTTGAGTTTGTTTCAACATGAAGTATCGTCGAAGATTAATTATAAGGTAGTTATAAGTTAGATTTAAGACAGAAAATTGATCAAAAATTATATATGGTGAAAAGTGTTGCTCAAATGTTGTTATTTTGCTCTTTTGATGTATGTCCCTACAGCAATCCATTTTTGAATAATATTGTAATGGCAGATGAAAGTATGAGGTTGATGTTAGAAGAATTGAAAGCTAGCATGAACAGTAGTATGAAGCAGATGCTGAATGAAAGCATGAAGGAGAATAATAGTAATTTGTCTGCTAATTTGAATGCAAGAATGGAGGAGAATGTTAGTAATTTGTCTGCTAATTTGAATGCAAGGATGGAGGAGAATGCTAGTAACATGTCTGCTAATTTGAATAGTAGTATGAAGGAGAATAATAGTCGAATGGAGGAGAATATGAAGGTTCTTCATACTAGTGCTGCCAATTTAGAGGAGAATATGTCGCGTTTACAGATTAATACCCAAGGAATTGAGAGTACTGTAACGGACATGCGCACAGAGGTGTCTAATGTCCATAAAGATGTGTCTATTGTGCATAAAAGTGTTGATGATGTTAAATTTGATGTGTCTAAGGTACAGAAAGACCTTACAATGTTAAATCTAGATGTAGCTAATGTCCGAGGGGATATTTCTTGTGCGAGAGCCGAAGTAGTTGTTGTCAAAAACGATGTAGCGACTGTCCAAGACAAGGTCGAGGAAGTCCAAAAAGAAATTCAAAAAGCTAGAACTGATGTATCTAATGTTCAGGTAGACATTAATAACATTCATGCGGATATAACTGAGGTGCAAAGTGACGTAACTAAGATTCAGGTAGAGGTCAACACAGTTTTCGTAGATATTACTAAAGTCCAAACTGATGTAAATAAAGTCAGGGAAGAAATCGAAAACTCAAAAACTCTTTGTACGCGTAATATAACTGCATTAGCGACTAGGTTAGTCGATGAATCAGTTAGAACAACAACGTCTTTAGCAGAGTTGAAGTATGATGTAGAGGTCATGAGAACCCAGGTATTAGACCACAATAGAGTATTAAAAGAGGATATCGAAGTAGACATAGCCGAAATGTTAACAGCAAACGTAGCGGTATGGAAAGACGAGTGGAATAAGTCAAGTGGGGAACATGTAACCCAAATTCAGGAAAGGATTGAAAGAAAACTTGCCAGTACGCAGATAGAAATTAACAATGAAGTAGTACAGATTAGGAAAGATTTAAGCGTCAGGATAAATTCGTTATCCGAAAAACAAGTTGACGATAGAACACAACTAGATCAGGATATGCAAACTTTAAAATCTACATTAGAGGGTCAAATTCATAAAGTTGTCTCGGATGTAAATGAAACAACGAGTAAACTGAAAAATTTGAAGTTAGGAGAGGCTAGTTTAATGGAGAACTACAAAGAAGAGATTATCAAGAAAGTCTTAACAGAAATCACCGACAAGGATACAGAAGGCTTAGCTTGCGAATTGAATAGGAATTATGCTAGAAGACATAACCTAGAGCCAGAAGAAAGAGACTTGACTCCTGAAGAACGTGTATCCAGATTCAGAGAGGAGGATGACGAGAGGAATATGGAACCTGAATGGAACTACCGAGATAGTGGGAAAAACTATCCGGATTCATATCCGAGGAACGTGACGGTCATTAGGAATTTCGAAGACAAACCACAAAAATTCAGTAACACTGATAGTTTGACACCTATAGAGTATGTAAGAAATCTCAAAGATTATTTCATCGAAGCTCACATTCCCAGAGAGAGAGAGAGAGATGAAGATAGTAGAGAGATATCTGATTGGAGGACCCCTTGAATGGTTTCGCGCATTTAGATACACATTCAGTAACTTTGACGAGTTTGCAGAGGCATTAATCAAGCGATTTTGGTCTATAGAAGCGCAGAATTCGTTAAGAGCGGAGGTGTATTCAAGAAAATACTCAGGTACTCTTCCAACGAGGTACGCTGATTTCTTTACGAGTCAGTTGTCCCGCTTGAGATTTTTGCAACCCCCATTGTCCACGGAGCAACTAATAGATGCGATTTCTCGTATGCTGCCAGTTGAGGTGAGGAGACTTATAATTTCGTCCAACATCAGGGATTTATCCAGCATGGATGAATTACTGAGAAGGTTAGACTACACAAGTCCAATGCCTAACGTAGTCCAGAAAGGTCAAAGGCAGGAGTTTAAGGAAATCAATACGGTATACATGGACCAAGTCCAACAAACTGACAAGCCAGAGCAGGAGAAAACTGACAATGTAGGTCCTCACAGAAATAATCAGTTTAGAAATTACAGATCACAAGGTTACCGACCGTATCAACAGAGAAGAGGTTGAAACTACAACCGAGGAAACTACAATGGAAGAGGCAGATATTACAACAATAATGGGTATAACCGTAACTATAATAGGAATAACCAAAACCAAAATAGAAACCAGAATACTCAAAGTCAGGTTATGACACCCGATCAATATCAGCAAAGAGAGAAGGAAAGCCAGCAATACTTAAAAGAATTAAGGGATAAAGAAGCTGACAATCAAAAGAAAAGGCAGGATGTTGTAATCGATCCTGGGCCTTCTACGAGCCAACAGAATTTTGAGGTCGGTAACACAAAAAAAAAACGCCGATTTCTCAACATCAGTAAGAACCTGTAAATACATTGCCACACCACACCTGATTACGATTAATGAGATATACGAAGTTACCGATGAAGATTTACTAGAAGAGAGGGGTATTGTTAAAGAGGAAAGACCATGTGCCTTACCTATTATTGCTGTACGGATAGATGGACAGCAGTACAAAGCCCTGATGGATACTGGTGCTATTATTTCCATCATTTCAGAGGAATGTTATCAAAGTCTGCTAAGAGGAGAGAACATGACAGTTCTACCTGTTTCTACCGTCAAAGTGAGAGGGATATTCCAAGATAAGGCAGTGAAATGCAAGATTCAAGTGTTATTGAACTTTGAGATCAATGGAAGGAATTATGAACAGATCTTTATTGTGGTGAGCAAGATCAATTTTGATATGGTGCTTGGAATCGATTTTATATCGAAGGTCGGAGCTATTATTGACATGAAGAACAGAAGTATTAGCTTTAATGATGGGTACATAATCACAGAAGAGATAGAAGAACAGGACGTGAAAAACAGTCTGGAAATAGACCTTAGGGAAGAAATTTTGAATACAATAATTAATGAAGTGGAAAATTTAGAAGAAATACCCAGTAGAAAAACTGAAGGATTTGAAGAAATTCAGGGGGAATTTGAGGATCTGATAAAGGAATTCCAAGATATTTTCGATGAAAAGCCTGGATTGATTAAGGATTATAAGTACAAGATAAGGCTGACAGATGAAACCCCTTACCAGAAAAGAATATACCCCATTCCTGAGAAATACTATCAAGAAGTACGAGGGCTAATCAGAAAAATGGAGATAGACGGGATTATTAGAAAACAGGCGTCGTCTTATATAAACCCCATCACAGTAGTGAAGAAAAGTAATGGTCAGATACGTCTTTGTCTCGATGCCAGGACCATTAACTTGAAAATTCTTCCAGAAAATGACAGACCACCCAAGATTAGAGATCTGCTTCGGAAATTCAAAGGAAGAGCTTGTTTCAGCGTTCTCGACTTGACGTCTTCATTTTATCAAGTTCAACTAGAAGAGGATAGTATGCAGTACACTGGATTCCTATTTGACCAGACGTCATGGGTCTTTGCCAGAATGCCTTTTGGAATGGTTAACAGTGGACCAGCACTTATTCGAGCACTTGATAGTAAGCTCACTGACGAAGTGAAAGAAAATGTAATCTGCTACATTGACGATTTAATCGTATCTTCACCCAGCGCTGCAGAACATTTAGTGCACTTGAGAAAGTTGTTCGAGAATTTAAGGGAGGCCAACATCAAGGTGAACTATGGAAAATGTCAATTCTTGAAGAAGGAGATAAATTATTTGGGGCATACTATTGATAAAGATGGATATCATCCAAACATGAAAAAAGTAGATGCGATCACGAGATTTCCAAAGCCAACTAAGGTAAAACAAGTTAGAGAATTTGTAGGTGCATGCCAATTTATTAGCAGCCACTGTCCAAGATATTCGGAAATTATGGCTCCTCTGTATGACTTACTCAAGAAGAACAACAGATGGAAATGGAGTACCGCTGCAGACGAGGCTTTTGAGAAAGCAAAAGAGATGCTCAGAAATAATGTGAAACTGGAGTACCCAGACTTTGAAAAGGTGTTCTATATTGAGTCTGATGCATCAAGAATAGGCATTAGTGCAGTCTTATACCAGAAAGACGAGGCAGGCAACAAGCACTACATTGCGTTCACCAGTCGGAAGTTAAAAAAGCACGAGGAAAACTACTTCACGACAGAGCTTGAAGCGTTAGCTTTTGTGACAGCTTTACAAGCCTGGAAGAAAATCCTGCTGGGACATAAGGTCATCATTATTACTGACCATAAAGCACTACAGTTTATGTTGCAAACTGACATGTCAAGTGATAGATTGACACGTTGGGCTTTGTTCACCCAACAGTTTAACGCTACTATCGTCCACCAGCCTGGGAAAGATAACTTACTGGCTGATGCTCTATCACGTAACCCTATTAAAAATGTGCAGATACACCATGTACAATTGGAGCAAGAAGATGAAGAAACCGTTAGGAGGTTAGCCCGAATCGGTGTGTCACAGAAGAGACACGCTCCAATAAGGAAAATGTACAGGTTCCTCAAGGGTTACATGGACAATACAGATGTTGACTATGAAGCTACACGGAGAAATTCACGACACTTTGTCTTGAGTGGAGACATCGTATGCAAGTATGCTGACGCTGCGCATACAAAACTCCGAATAGTCGTGCCACCTAAACTTGTTGTCAATTTAGTGTGGGTAGCTCATCACGCAACTGGACATGCCGGTTTAGATAAAACTCTTAATACACTTAAAGAGAGATTTATCTGGACTAACATGCGTTCCAGCATTGCCAAGGTCATTAGATCCTGTGACAAGTGTCAAAGAGCAAAGTATGCTTCTGCGTTACTAAAGGGAAAACCGAAGGCGATGATTCCTTCTAAGCCAAACGAACTTATGGCGACGGATATATTTGGCCCCTGTCCGAAGGGATACCAGGGTAACCAGTACCTGTTGGTGACCGTGGATGTTTTCTCAAAATTTGTTACAATGAGTCCCATGCAGAAAGCTAACACGAGGAACGTAGTAAGCAGACTGGAAAATGCAGTATTTCCTAAAGCTGGTATACCGGAATATCTACTGTCAGATCATGGAACACAGTTTACGTCCGTGGAATTTGCAGCGGATATGGAAAGGCTTGGCATTAAGCACTTATTTTCAAGCGTGCGTTACCCTGAATCGAATTCCTCAGAAAGATATATGGCTGAATTTTCGAAATTCTGTCGAATTTTCTGTCCAAATGATCATTCTGGTTGGGTGAGATTTGTACCCCTTATTGAGGAATGTCTGAACTCTACAGTGCAGGAGAGCACAGGAGAAGTGCCAATGCGACTTCATCTAGGAAGAAACCCAGAAAGGCCGTGGGATAATCTTTTCAACCACATACCGAGAGATCCCGACATAGGAAGACAACAGAGGATTGACAAGGCAAAGGAACAACTCCAGAAAGCAGCAGAAAAACGATTGAAAAGAGTAGCTGGAAAACGTTTTGGTACACCCTTTCAAGTTGGAAATCTTGTATTATTACGCAGACCTGTCAAGGCTGATATGTCCAAGAAAATCTACCCCAAATTTGGATTAGTGTTCCTGGGGCCGTTTAGGATTACGAACGCCTATGGAAACAACTGTTATGAACTCTACGATGATGAGAATAATGTCGTTTACGGCAAGTTCAATGCTGGAAATTTAAAAAGATACTATCATAGAGTAAGCCAGTAATAATTCAATTTCGTGTTCAAGAGAGTTGAGATACTTGTAACATTGAGTTTAAAAACAATTTGCAACTGTTTTTAAAACGTGGTGGGAGGAGAATGCCCCCGTAATTGATTTATATAGAGACCATGGTGGCTATATTTGAAATTATAAGGAAAGTTATGGTTGTCATAGTTATGACGTGGGTAGTCATGACGTAAGCACGGATGACGTAAATGTTATGCCAGCAGGCTACTTGAGCTGAGATTCTCAGTGACGTCAGCATTTAGTCGAGAATGTTCCAAGATTTACGACGCAGTCGCAGGAAACGAGGAATTCGGCTGAGGAAGAAACTATGCTATTGGAGGAGAGGCATGAACCAATCAACGATAGTTTAAAGGAAGACGGAGATTGCTAAAACTATGGTATTGTTATTACTTTTGGAATGCAGAATTGTGGAAATCCATTTGCAGTAAAAGCATTGATTTGGAATTTTGGTGAAATTTATTTTCAGTTTTTGAATTTTGAAAATCCGTCATGTATTAACGAAACTGGAACTTTGAGCGATGACGCAGTATCACGCTTTGGAAGGGATGGTAACGCCCCTCGTGAAGTTAATAAAAGGGCTTGCGCAGAAGAGAGGAGCCTCCTTTCGTTCTCTGATCATTCTGAGACCTCATTCTCAGATCATCGAAGTATATTTGTGAAAGTTCTTTTCTTATACATTCATTATAGTGAGACGTCGAAGTGAACAGCAGTGAAAAGAATCGTCTTTATAACGTGTGGCGAGGCCACTATAGTAACGAGATCCATATCAAACTAGGTGAAGTTGAAACGGACCTTGGAAAGCTTCTACAAGTTTAGCTTCGAACAGTTAGCGGTCTACGATAAGCTAATTGTATTGTGCAGTGCTACATGCAGTTATAGAGAAAAGCTGAACAATTTCGACCGATTAGTTCGAAAGATATTAGCAGTTTTATACGACTGAGAAAAGTGATTATCTCGCCACAAGAGAAGCACTTTCGTATAGCCAGAATCAACGCAACGGCTAACGCTGCGAGTGGAATAGAAAGACTTCAGATTGCTTGGTTACACAACGATACAGTATAATGGAGCAATTGAATACGGCAGTTTGTTCTTCTAACACTACAACCGAAGAGCAGATGGAAGGCTAAGGCGCTTATTGCAATTGGGACATACTTCAACGGAGTAAGATAGCGACATGGAACTTCGCTAATTGCTATTCCACACAAGCGAACATGCGGTGAATACCATCTACACCCATGTTTCGTAATTAAAGGTTGAATACCATCGAACAGCCATAAAAACAATTTCATACTCTGAATATGAATAATTTCTTCGGAAATTTCTACAAAACTTCATGACGATTGTCTACTGGAACTTCAGGGAATTTTTCAAGAGAGGTCAGGGATATCCCGACTCAAAAAGAAGATTATTGCCGGAAGGATGTCTATTCGTCTTCGAGGAGCAGAGCGATTCACGGAGAAGGAAGCAGTTCGATTCTCTGAGGGTGCTATTTCCTATTTCGAGGATGGAGCTCAGCTTTAACGTGGTGAAATGGATCCATCAGCAGTCTTCTGTGGGGAATTTTCCTCTGGAACGTCAATCGGCAGATAAGGTAGTCGTGAACGTTTATTGTATTTGAGTATATTAATGATGTTTGAGCAACCATTTTTCCCATATTTTTATCCTCATGTTTTTGCCCTATCTTCTTGTTGAGATTTTTATTCTCAGTACACCTTGATGAGTTTTGCATTTTTCGACGATTTATTAAGACATTGTTATGTCATGGGCATAGTTAATGATTTTGAATCAGTTGAGACTGATATTTGGATTTTTCAGAAATTAATATTTTTGTAGTCACGATTTGACTGTAAGTTAATGATTTTTATGGCAGATTTAAATTCAGACAGCGTGTCATTTTATTAAAGTAATTCTACCCCAGTTTAATTACTTTGACCAATTTTCTGTCATCATCAAGAAGGAAGAACATTTAAATGATTTTAAAGCGTTAAAATCTCTTACGTTGTTGACGATCTTGGAAATACTAGTCGTTATTTGTATTGATTGCAACACAGACATTTATCGTCAGTTATGAATGAACATTGCATTATAGACACTTTTGTGAAAGAGTAACTTTAATAATGAATTATTGAATGCATTAAAGTCCAGAACTTTTGTTAGGAGTTTTTCTCAATTAGAGATTTATATAACGATGTTTGCATTCCCCAGTCTAATTGGATTCTATTCGACTATTTTGCAGTTTTAGTCGCACTTTATTTGAAGATAGTATTTTCATACTACAATTTTCTTTTAAGATGTTAATCTTAAATTTTGATAGACCAGACAGGCGTATATAAGCGTATTCACTATTAAATTTGTTTGTGATTGGCAAGTTTTGACTTCATTTCGGTTCATGAATGAAATCCACGAAGGTTATAGAAAAACAGTTTTGAAACAATTAATGATTATAAAAATTTTTAAGTGGAACTATGAATGCATAATCGCTAGTGCAGCGCGTGTTGAAAGTCGCTGAGATATAATGCCCTTGAATATGAAGGAAGTTCCCACAGGAATAAATGTTAAAGAATTATTTGTGGAAGTTTTGTAAGTTATGTGAAAGTTGAATGCCATATAGATTAATATATGATGATTTTGGGCATATTTTTAATGCAGTTTGTGCATTAACTTGTTAGCGAAGGATTTTCCGCTGGAGTAAGATTGTAATAGTTCGTTGAAAATTAATCAAGTGATTTACTGTTAGAATTAACACGAGTTTTGAAAGAATTTGAGATAAGATTTTGAATGAAGGTTGCCGTCACAAATCATTATTAAAACCTTTATTAAACCAGATTGTGACATTAACATGTATAACTAACCTTCATTGGTCGATTATATTAAACACGATTATGAAAATTATCAACCGAATGAACATGTGGTCAATGTATTTATTAAATTAATAATTTAAACAATTTAAAATGTTAATATTGTAAATAATTGCTGTAAATATTTTTGAAAATAATATGGAACGAGAGTGATGTTAAAGACGTGCTTATAATATTTTTATTGTCTTTGACAAATATTATAAACAATTTCTAATTGTTATAAATAATTTATGTGATTTTGTTATAAACATTTAAGAGCTAATTAAACATTTGGATTGAAGTTAAAAAATTTAGGGAATTAACATAATGATCCAATAGGATGTGAGCAAAGTACTTGAAAGATTTGCGTAAATATAATGTGAGTTGTCTTGTAGACAGTTAAAAGTTTGAGAGAGCAAGCTGTATGTTACGTAACAGCATGTGAGAAGGGAGTGCATTTGACCAGGATGCAACAGGTTGGAAGGTAGCTCGCAGCTGGGCCAACATATGGTTATCAGAGTGAAGTCGTACACACGCCGGCCTTGCGACTATAAATACCATTCTCATGTTTATTAAAAGGAAACCAAATGCTCTATATATGTCACACCCTGATGTCCTTTTTCAATCCAATAGTGTTATGAATATTACGTTATTTGGAGCACTTGGGAGCTAAAATGTTTTATATCATGTTGTATGACAATTTTTTGCAAGTCCTACTGAGGACGTAGTCAGATTGACTTGGGCTACTGATAGCCACGTTTATTTTGTTGTGTTAGTAAAATCATACCCTTTATTAGAAATAAATCTTTTGTACAGTTCAAAGTTCTCGTCTTCGTTTTTGGCTCATTTTTAAATGTCATGGTGGAGGTTATTGTGTGAACAGACTTTTAGTGATCCTGTTGTCAACTCAAACCCCGAGATAATTAAGAGGTAAGTAACGGTAAGTATGAACCCCCGTCTATTTTGGTGTGTTCCACAATGATTTCCTGTGAACTTCTGTGCTCTTATCTCGATAGTATCTGTCAGTGCCATTTTCATTGATGTAACTGTGCCGGTGCGATCGATAATTGGCAATCCGATTGAGGGGGCGGATATCTGACAGCCTACTATCCAGGTAAACGGGGACAGTACCATCCCGGCATTTGCCCGAAGACGAAGTGGGAAACCACGGAAAACCACTTCGAGGATGGCTGAGGTGGGAATCGAACCCCCTCTACTCATTTGGAACACCCGAGTCTGAGTAGACCCCGTTCCAGTCCTCCTACCACTTTTCAAATTTCGTGGCAGAGCCGGGAATCGAACCCAAGACCTTCGGGGCGGCAGCTAACCATGCTGACCGCTACGCTACAGAGGCGACGGGCATTAAAAATAAAAATGCAAATTTGATATTTTAACGATGACACGGGGAAGAAACAATATGGAGCGGGCCTGTAAGTCCTAGCCCTAGGGCCCGCACTCGCTTTCCACGGCCCTGCATGGGGCTGATGACCACGGTGCTCGTGCTCGTAGGCCACGTGTATTACATCTCTGTAGATAAAGCAAGCTTTCTATTTGATCATTTGGAGTTTGGGCTTTTTTTTTAACGTATGGCTTTTAGTGCCGGGAGTGTCCGAGGACATGTTCGGCTCGCCAGTTTTGTAGCTGCTTCGAGACGGACACCCAGTGGGTGAGCTACAAGTACCGTTGGGGAGGAAAGTTGGAATGGAAGGTCGAGGAGTTGGAAGGTAGCGGCTGTGGCCTATCGTGAGGGACCAACCCCGGCATTTGCCTGGAAGGAAGATGGGAAACCACAGAAGACCATCTTCAAGGTTGCCGGCGGGGGGATTCGAACCTCCTCGCCTCCCGGATGTGAGCGACTGCCAGCAGTCATGCCGTAACGACCACGGCTAACTCACCCGGTGGAGTTTGGGCTAACACCTTGTAAAATGCATACACATTAACCACTATGAAGAATGTATTAAATATTATCCGTGTTGATTGATATTAATTACCAACTTCCGTTTTGAGAAAATCAAAATTCTGCTTCCCACGAATTGAAGATAAGGAATCAAAAAATAGATTAGAACTATCAAACTTTGATTTCATTTAAATGTGTAGAACAAGTTCAATTTTAGTAACAAGATTCTTTAGAATGTTTTGTCAATATATCTATTAAGTCGAAAGTAATTTTCAGAATTTTATTTTGAAATATTATAGAGCTTATCAAAACATCCATTTTGACACTTTTCCGGGTCTTGTAGTTTTTCAACTTTTGGTACGAATATCAAAATGCTTAACTTAACGTTATTGGTAAATTGCACCCTGAGGATTCTTAGTGTCATTCAAACAAGGTTTTCAACATTAAAAACATGCTCATATCTAGTGAGACGTGGGTTGGCGACCACGGGACCCCAGCTGAGTCCAGCATTGCTTCCAGTTACTTGTTCCAGGCTCCTCTTCGTCTTTCATGTCGACCTTTCTTGGTCAAATCTTGTTCTCTTCTGATCCCGACGGTATTAGGGTATCCGAGGCCTAGGGAGTCATTCACTTTGCCGCAATAATTGGCCCTTGTCTCATATTTCATGATACCCTCATTCTTCGAGGGGTCAGCCTTCTTTTTCTTTTCATGTTATCTCGTGCCTTCTGCACAAGGCCCTCAAGGAGGCAGGGTGTATGTAGCCCCACCACTTCTGGTGTAACCTGGATAGTGCTACACCCTCAAGGGCTCACGGCTGGTGAGTTTGGGGATTAGCGACCCCGAGGGATTCCTGAGCTGTGTCCGTTTTGTCCCATTTTTGCTCCTACCTTGGGGTGGGCCCCTCTTCTTTCCCCTGCCTTTCATGGCTGTCCTTCCTTCCAAGTCCCTCAATCCTCATTCTTTGAGGGTTGAGGGTATTCCTTTCCTTCCTGTCCTTTATTTGCCTTATCCTTTATTTGTTTACCATTTCTTCTTCTAGTATGTAAGTCTGTAGTTGGTATTAGTTATAGTTTTCATTCTCATCTCATCTTTCACTATCACCCAAACCATTAGGGGCCGATAACCTAGATGTTAGGCCCCTTGAAACAACAATTATTACCATCATCATCCTTTCCGGCGCAGCGTTTGGTCAGGTCGCGGGAGTGCATAGTGTTAGGAGTTAGTTTCTATTATTGCTAGTCCAATAGCACTAGCAGAATAAGCCCTCAGTCTGTAATCCGGAGCCTAGTGGCGGTATTATCATGTTAAATATTTAACTATGAGGTCTTTACGGTTGATAGAAACGTGCGTCACACGGTGGAGCGTACTAATTGACGTCACAGCAGGGACTCATATTAATGAGCTCATGGCATTTGCGTTAATATGTAATGCTCGTAGCCTTAAATGGACTACTCTTCATTGCATTATCTGTTGCAGTTGGGTTTAAACACTTTTCTCTCATCCAACAACAACAATATATATAGCCTATTTCTTCGCACCCAGTTTACCCTTTAGGTAGGCTTTACCCACGGACTCAGCGAGGGATCCCAACTTTACCGCCTCTACGGGCAGTGTCCTGGAGCTTGACATCGGGTCGGGGGATACAACTGGCGAGATGCGACTAGCACCTGGGGGCCTCATGAGAGATGGGACGGGATGGAAAGAATGGGAGGGATGGACAAGGAAGAGGGAGGAGGCGGCCGTGGCCTGACGGTAGGTGCCATCCCGGCATTTGCCCGAAGACGAAGCGGGAATCCACGGAAAACCACTTCGAGGATGGCTGAGGTGGGAATCGAACCCCCTCTACTCATCTGGACCATTCGAGGCTGAGTAGACCCCGTTCCAGTCCTCTTAACACTTTTAAAATTTCGTGGCAGAGCCGGGAACCAAACCTCAGACCTCCGGGGTGGCAGCTAAGCACGCTGACCATTTCACCACGGAGGCGACTAACAACAATAATACTAGTCTAAGTCATTTAGAATTAATTATAGATTTTAGCCTACTTTTCACATTTTGCAAAAAATATGAAAAAGTAGACTTAAAGCTCAATCCGGGCAAATGTGTGTGTCTGTCTGTGTGTCCTCCCACCCTATCAACTCCTAAGCGGCTCCAACTATCGAAACCAAATTTGGTGTGATTGGAGAACTATACCAGGAAATCTCAAGGTTATATTTGAAAATGACGCCTGTGTTAACAACTGCTAAAAAATCACAATTCAAATTCTAACTCTATGTTCGATATCTCAAAAGGTATTCCTGGGAACAGGTCCAAAATTGACACACATATAGATCATGAAATTATATAGAACACCTGCATGAACATTTACTGCAAACTAACATTTCAGTATGTGCTGCCATCTTCCTGCATCATAGGAAACATTTCCAAAGAGAATATAATTATTCAGTAATCTAGCAGTGGCAAATATGATAAACACGCCATGTGGAATGTCACCTGAACGAGACGCAGGGTTCAAGGAGGTTAAATCATTACGCGTTGGTTGGTTGGTTCCTCACTTTAGGGGCTGCGACAACGTGGTCTTGTAGCCACGTGTACTTTGGGTGTGAGTAGAATCTGTCTCATAAACGGTGTTAATTGTGATGACTGTATTAGTGTGTGTTATCTGTGATTCAGGTAGAAGGACTGCAGACGATCAATTTTTCAAGTAGTTCCTACTTTTGCTACCAAATGCTACCGTCCACGACACCTAGCTGCGGGCTTGTCTACTAGATGCCGTCGCAGCCAGCACCTGGTGGCGAACGTTGGAACTAATATAGAGTTATCAAATAATCTAACTTACAAATTTTGGCTACACTCAACTGTAGTTCGTGGAAGGTTCTTTTTCATACCATAAATCTATGACAGGGGACCGCCGACTTTACCTCCCCTCCGAAGGAAGCCATACTGAGGGATTTTTAACGCTCTTAAAAATCCGATGACTTCGGCCTGGTTTGAACCTGCGACCGTGGAAATAGAACACATTACGCGTTAAACCAAAAAATACTACGTCAGCTATTCTGTCGGTTAGTGAAGAACAATGGATGGAAAAAGCGATTAAAATATGGAATATTGCCACCATTGGGATCTAAACTGGAACAGTTTTATTGCAGGTAAAGACCTACTGCATGTCACCATTCAGTGCCCCATCTGCCTACTGTAGGTTGAATTGCAGTGATTTTTATGTGGAGTTTATTTGAAACATAACGATTAAAAAATGTGTCCCACACGTCAGACATTAGTCTACTTGTAACTTGTAGGCTGCGGCAATATCGGATACCAAATCACGCATTAATAATCCACTAGCAATATTGGCTGTGTGAGATTTATTCTGGCAATCCAGAACACCTGCTGTGTGCACGCGATGAATCACTGTAACTGATGGGGACAGATGCGCCTCACCAGTGAGCGATTTAAAACACTATCAATTATGAGACCTTGACCTCATTTATTTCCTTGGCTTTCACCATTCAAGTATTCTGGATGGACAAGCTCATGGCAGGAAGGATGATGATGATGATAATTGTTGTTTTAAGGGGCCTAACATCTAGGTTATCGGCCCATAATTGTTTGGGTGGTAGTGAAAGATGAGAATGAAAACTATTACTAATACTAACTACAAACTTACATACTAGAAAAAGAAATGGTAAATAAAGGATATGGAAAATAAAGGACAGGACGAAAAGAAATGCCCTCAAGACTCGAATAATGAGGATTGAGGGACTTGGAAGGAAGGAGAGCGATGAAAGGCAGACAGGAAAGGGGAAAGAGAAGAGGGCCTGCCCCAAGGTCAGAAGAAAGAGGGGACAAAACGGACCCAGCTCAAGAATCCCTCGGGTTCGCCAACTCCCTAACTCACCAGCCGTGAGCCCTTGAGGGTGTTGCAATATCCAGGGTGCACCACAAGTGGTGGGGCTACATACCCCTTGCCTCCTTGAGGGCCTTGTGCAGAAGGCAGGAGATAACATGAATAGAAAAAAGAAGGCTGACCCCTTGAAGAAGGAGGGTATCAGGAAAGATGAGACAAGGGCCAATTAAGGCGGGAAAGTGAAAGACTCCCCAGGTCTCGGATATCCTAATACCGTCGGGTACGGAAGAGAACAAGAGTTGACCAAGAGAGGTCGACAGGAAAGAAGACTGAGAGGAGCCCGGCACAAGTAAGTGGAAGCAATGCCGGACTCAGCTGGGGTTCCGTGGTCGCCAATCCACGTCCCACTAGATGTGAGCTCCTGGGGGGTCATTGACTCGTAAAGACCTACACCAATCGTCTCGGGCCACATAGCTGCTGTATTACCTTAATATCAATATTTTCGTGATTTTCTTGAGGGTCTGAATTCAAATATGGCAACAAGAGCGCCATTCTAGGCTAAGCAACCACTCAAAAGAAATGGTTTAGCAACACTCGAGACAGAGATACCACACTTAGATGTGAATAAACACATGTATGCGGCTTCGGTGGCGTAGTTGATAGCATGCTGAGATTCTCTGCCCAAGATCGCGGGTTCAAACCAGGCCGAAGTCGTCCTTTTTTTATGAGCGTTAAGAATCCCTCAGTATGCCTTCCTTCGGAGGGGGAGTAATGCTGGCGTGCCCATGTCATAGATTTATGGCATGAAAAAGAACCTCCCACTAATTACACTTGTGTGAAGCTAAATTATAGGTTAATTTGATAACGCTCTATTAGTTCCAACGTTCGCCACCGGGTGCTGACTGCGATGGCAATTAGTAGCCACGTCCGCAACTAGGTTTCGTGGATGGTAGCATTTGGTGGCAAAAGTAGGAACTACTTTAAACAATTAATCGTCTGCAGTCCTTCTACCTGAATCACAGATAACACACACTAATACAGCCATCACAATTAACACCGGTTATCAGACAGATTCTACACACGCCCAAAGTACACGGGGCTACATGACCACGTTGTCGCAGCCCCTAAACTATGGAACCAACCACACCAACCAGACACAGGTGTCAAACTTAACAGCCTTTAAGATCTTTTAGGCAGTCCTATACATTAGAAGTTGTAATGTAACAATATTGATTGAGACCACCTCGTGGTGTAGCGGCAGGCATTCTTAGCTGTCGTTACGAAGAGCCGAGTTTGATTCTCGGCTCTGTTAAGAAATTGTAATCCTAGAGTGTGGGCTGGGACGGGGTACACTCAGCCTCGTGAGGCAAAACTGAGAAGAGAAGGGCTCGATTCCCACCTCGGCCATCCTGGAAGAGGTTTTCCTTGGTTTCCTCCACTTCTACTTCAGGAAAATGCTGGGATGGTTCCTAATATAAGGCCACGGTCGCCTCCTTCCCAATCCTATCCCCCAATTTATAAATACAGTGGAGAGGCGAATCACTTGACCGGTGCGCCACCACGCCACCACCCATCAAAATAGCACTGGTTATCACACAAATATTTCAAACACACACACATAAATACATTGGGCTATATGACCACGATGGATGTCGCAGGTCCTAACATAAGCAGTAATAATAATAAAAAACAACAATAACAAATAATTGATTGAGAGGGTAGGTCTTAGTGAAGTAACACTAAGGAGCCGGACTCTTGGGTCAAACATGGCGGCCACTCGGAAAATGACATTATTCTAGTCACAGCGACACTTGAGTACCATCTAGCGGGCACGGTGTGTAATCTGTCACTAGTTAGTCACGTGCGATCCCGCTAGAGCGCATTGTAGCATGCGGGACGGAATTTGTATCCGACGCGACGCGCCAAGCTTAGGTTGGTTAGTTGGTTGGTTGGTTCCTTAGTTTAGGGGCTGCGATAACGCGGTCATGTAGCCCCGTGTACTTTGGTTGTGTGTAGAATTTGTCTGTTAATAATTGTGATGACTGTATTAGTGTGTGTTATCTGTTTTTAATTCAAGTAAGGACTGCAGACGATAATTTAAATTAGCTCTTAGTGACACCTAGCTGTGAACTTTGCTACTACTAGATGCCATCGCAACCAGCGCCCGGCGATGAACTTTGGAACTTAAGAGCATTAATCAAACCTAACCTAGAAATTTTGGCTTCACACAAGTGTAGTTAGTGGAAGGTTCTTTTTCATGACAAATCCATATGACATGGGACCGCCAGCTTTACTCCCTCTCCGAAGGAAGGCATACTGAGGGATTTTTGATGCTCTTAAAAAGTCCGATGACTTCAGCCGGGTTAGAACCCGCGACCTTGGGCATAGAAGCTCAGACTGTTACCAACTATGCCATCGAAACAGGCGCGCGAAACTTAATGAATACCGTATATTGGAAATTTTGTCTGCATTTCACAGCTCTTTGCTCATATGATGGATTGGAGCATTACGTTTCTACGATGCATAAATGATGAATTAAGTCGTATACGTTAGTCATAACAAAGAGAGTGCGAATCGCTCAATAGCGTGGCGCAGTCTCCTTCATTATTCAGCGTTATGCGTTCCCCTGGCGATAACGTCCTTCTTCTCGACACACCACTTCATACAGCGAAAGCTCGAGACAAAACTCGTGCCCTTGAAAAAGAAATGTTTCACACTCTTCCTCACACCGTTCACACACTGAACAGACCAAACTTCTCATCAAATACGCGTTGCGAATCATTCTGATGCCATTAACATCAGCGGCGACTGCTGATTTTTAGCCTACTTTTCACATTTTGCAAAAATGAGGAAAAAGTAGACTTATGAGATCGATCCGGGAAAATGTATGTCTGTCTGTGTGTGTCCCCCCCCCCTAACAACTCCTAAACGGCTGCAGCAATCGAAACCAAATTTGGTATGAGTAAAGATCTATACCGGAACATCTCAATGACATACTTGAAAATGATGTCAGTGCAAACAACAGCTGAATTAAAATTTGAGCTCCATCTTCGATATCTTGGAATGTATACATGGAAACTATTCCAAAATTGGCACACATATAGATAATAATACTTCAGTTTAATTTTCAGGAGGCCATACATGACAGTGTTGCCAAAATGATTCTAAGCCTACTGATAGGTCACATTTTTTAATGCATATAACTCCTACGCTATCAATTGGATTTCAACCAAATTTCGTATGTACTATATGTACATAAACAGATATGACTGAGCCACCAGGGCTGCCAAATATTAATAAATGTTGTCTCTATCCTTTTACCCTAATATCAATATATCAGAAAGTATGCAAGCCAACAGTTCTAAACTTTGCGCACGTATAGTATCTGACATTCTAGATTAATTTGGAGTAACTAATATATGCCAGTGCTGCCAACATGATTCTAAGCCTGCTGATAGGTCCATTTTTAAAATACCAGTAACTTCTATACTAGCAAATGGATTTCATCCAAAATTGGCATTGGAGAGATCATAATATTTCAGATTATTTCTGACCAACACATGCATGACATTTTTGCCAACATGATTTTACGCGCACTGACAGATCCAATGTTTAACTGCATGTAACGTCCATGTTATCCATTGGACTTCGACCACATTTTGTATTCTGTAGCTTAAGAGATGGAACTAAGAATATATTCAGTCACCAGGGCTGCCAACTGTAGTGCTCTATTAGGCTACATTATGCCAGGTATATTTCGAACTAATTAGAAATTTCGATATGACCAACTTAGTTTCGTCATTATTCTAGATAGGTCCATATAGATTAATCATTGGCATGAATCTTAAATTTTATAATGTCGATTATTCAGGTCCGTATTTCAAACCCGGCCGAAGCCGTCGGATTTTTTAAGAGCGTTAAAATCCCTCAGTATGCCTTCCTTCGGAGGGGAAGTAAAGCCGGCGGTCCCATGTCATAGATTTATGGCATGTTAAAGATCTTTCCACTAATTACACCTGTGTGAAACTAAATTGGATAGGTTAAGAATGTAAACAACGCTCTTAGGTTGCTACGTTCGTTGCCAAGAGCCGACTGCGGTGGCGTCTAGTAGCTAGTTCTGAACTAGGCCTAGTAGTCGTTGACGGTGGTGCTTGGCGGCAAAAGTAGGAACTATTTGAAAATTCAAAGTTGCAGACCCAAAGTACACGGGGCTACATGACCGCGTTGTCGCAGCCCCTAAACTAAGGAACCAACCAACCAACCAGGTCCGTATTGACGTAACTATAACTTTGAAAGAATAATGGATTTTCCGCCTTCAATACTGTTTATTTCTATTACTTACAGGGACTAGTTTCGGGGGTAAATACTCCCCCTTCCTCAGCCTGTCCAACAAAACTACACAATGGAAAAACTTTCCATGTACACGTTCATACAAAATACATGAAGAACAAAGAATAAAGAAATATTATTTACAGTCCCGCTTGACGCTCCAAAGAAGATACTTTTATTGCATCACTAAGGCCTAGGCGCATCAGAACTCCTGAATTGGGCCGGTGTTGCCAAGAGCAACAAGGGGACTAGAGTGAACCCACGATGACGCAATGGGGACAGCGGACCGCAGCACCGGCCCAATTCAGGAGTTCTGATGCGCCTAGGCCTTAGTGATGCAATAAAAGTATCTTCTTTGGAGCGTCGAGCGGGACTGTAAATAATATTTCTTTATTCTTTGTTCTTCATGAATTTTGTATGACCTTGTACATGGAAAGTTTTTCCATTGTGTAGTTTTGTTGGACAGGCTGAGGAAGGGGGAGTATTTACCCCCGAAACTAGTCCCTGTAAGTAATAGAAATAAACAGTATTGAAGGCGGAAAATCCATTATTCTTTCAAAGTCTTAAATTTTAAGAAAGTAGGGTCTTTAGTTCGTCACGGAACTTCTTGTTTTTATAATGTGTAGGACTTAATATGATAGGCTTAACTTAAAATAATTACTATAGCTGGGCTAAATTGAGATACAGTATTAGACTCTGGTTAATATTAATTATTCAGTCGCACAGTCAGAACTGGATTTAGATTTTATGCGCTCCTAGGCCCGTGGGTTTCGGCCGCCCCCTCTTCACACCGTTGTGGAGGGGGATTTAGACCTCAGAAAGGTATTTGTGAAGGTAATTTTTATTTTCATGTATCGTGAAGTAAAATCACTTACATTAAAATAGTGAAAGGATCAACAGTTTCTAAATTTGTATATATAAACTATAAATAAATAGGCCAACGAGATAATAAAATAAGTTTAAACCATTTAAGACTCATTATGCACTTACAATCAAGCCTCCGTGGCTTAGGCGGCAGCACGTTACCCTCTCACCACTGGGTCCGTGGTTCAAATCCCGATCACTCCATGTGAGATCTGTGCTGGACAAAACGGAGGCAGACAGGTTTTTCTCCGGGTACTCCGGTTTTCCCTGTCACAATTTCATTCCAGCAGCACTCTCCACTATCATTTAATTTCATCTGTCATTCATTTAATCATTGCCCCAGAGGTGTGCGTCAGGCCTCGGCAGCCGGCACAGTTCATATCCTCGCCGCTAGATGGGGGCTTCATTCATTCCATTCCTGACATGGTCGGAGACTGGAAGCAGGCTGTGCATTTTCATTTCTTACACTTACAGATATTCAGATATACATATACACTACATCATACAACCTGCAACTATGTATAATGAATTATTCAAATTAAACTAATATCAATATCAACAACAAGTCAACCCCTGGCACTATACAGCCCATGAAGGGCCTAGGCCGACCAAGCGACCGCTGCCCAGCCATTTAGCCAGCAGATTTTGGGGTGAAGCGTGATCAGCGCATCGGGTCCCCTCGGCCGTTAATCTTGGTTTTCGTGATCGGGGCGCTGCTTCACTGTCTGACAGCTAATCAATTGTCCTCACGAGGCTGAGTGCATCTCGTTCCAACCCTCACGTCAGTTTTTAAATTCCCTGACGGAGCCGGGAATCGAACCCGGGGCTTCCGGTTGAGAGGCAGGCGCGCTACCCCTACGCCACGGGGCCGATATTAATATTCAGGACTTAAATGTTCTCCTAATGTATCATAAAACATTCCTGGTCTAAAGCTGAAGTCGAAAAATCTGCTGTTGCACAACATTTGTTGGAAAATGATGGCCACAATATAAATTGGAGAAGTGTCAACATTTGGAAAATTTAATTTATATCATGAAATTATACGAAATACGTGTATTGTAGTCTATAACATTTTATGGAAAATTTCTGACAAAGAAAATTGCGGATTCATTTTTCTCCCTTCTGCCTGGTGCGCTCCTAGGCCGGGTCCTATGTGGGCTGCGAACACATCACACAATACAATACAATCGAATACCACTCCAAAGATGTGTACACGCTGGAAACAGACTATCCATTCTGAACACGCGAAATCGTAACCAAAAAGCCTGCAGTCTTGGTTTTAAATTCAACCAATAGCATGCCTTGAGGATCTCAGTCGACTTCCTCAGAGCGCCATTAAACAGACCAAAGCTGCGCCTTCCCCCTTAAGGGCTACCCATACATTTCTAAAGCTATAAACACGTAGTTTGAGGATGCAAGGATTCCTTCCTCAGCTTCCTACTCCAGGCGGTAAAGGTCACACTTCACCCCAGGGGCGTATATAGAGTTTTATTTCGGGGGGGGGGGGGGGGGGGGGTGCCCAACGGGAGGATATGGGGCATGGTATAGGCCCCTAAGAATTGGGGGTCCGGGGTGTTCTCCCCGAGAAACATTTGTATAATTTGGTGCACAATGATGAGTTTTAAGGCTATCTAGCATAACTTTTTTCAACCAATTTGTTGTGATGTTTTATGTTTGGTTATTGTCAAACACAACTAAGACCATTTTATGTTACGTTTCATTAATAATATCATCTTGCTCACTTGATAGTGTTGAATGGAAAGAATTAACATTACTGTTTTGATTTACAACTTGCACTATAATATAAAGTCAAAGTTTCTTGAAGCATTACCAAATCGGTTTATAACTTCATCGTCAGTGAGATGTGTGTCTCTGTGAATAGAAGTAGAATTTTTTAAGTATATTTGTAACCAACTCAAACTCCGTTCGGCAGTACCGGTAGCTACAGAGAGAGGCAAATTCGCAATAAGTTTGATAAAGGTATAAAAGTTAGGGAAAAAACTTTTTTCACGCTTCAAGGGCACTTGTTGCTGTTGTTGGTACGTTTATAAGAGTGAAGTCTCTGGAGAGAAATAAGAGGTTATGTTGTTACACATAAGATCAGAGCAAACTGCTTGTCACACTATTTACATCGCTTTACCGTCACCTTGCTTTGCAACGTTGCCATACGTCGCTTAGTAACAATAGTACATGATAAGTACGAGTATATTAGTTTGTATTATTTTAATTCGGGGAAGGCCCGGCCCTCATGCCCCCCCCCCCCCTCTATATACGCCCCTGCTTCACCCATCCAGGGATGAAATAGCCTTTGGAGAACTAGTTACAAGCACTGACATTGAGAGGGCAGGCAGGGTAGCCGCAAAGACTATTTTACAAAACAATCAATTTAATATTTTAACACAGTTACAGCTGAGAGCTGACTGTAAGATGAACCTCACGTCCTACATGGAGGAATCACCACTGATTAACATTCTGTCGTTAAAAAGGGGATTGGGAAGATGGAACTGATATAAAAAGGAGATATCTATCTATACAGGGTCTTTCATATAAAGTAAGAACGGCAAACGACAGTTTTATTATCCGCTGCTGTGTTTGCCTTGGTCGAGCTTGTGGCGCGCCATGGCCCCCTGCTTTATAAGCGTGTGTACAATCCTGTATGAAATCTTACCTTATAAAAGATGCTGGAAGTGTCGTCCTTTCTGGATTTTACAGGCATTGTATCTGGTAACCACATTCAGGCTGACGCGAGTGAGTTCTGCCACTGTAATGTTTCTAATTGCATGCGTTATGTTTCCTTTCAGTTCCTCCAATGTGTGAGGATTTGTTAACATTTGTTAAAATATGTTTTACATACAAAAATACGATGTTGCAATGATAACTGTCTCACCAAGTTATCAGCTTATTGCAAGGTCAAGTATATACTATACGCTTTCAATACTACATCAGGGGGCCGTGGCGCGCCACAAGCTCGGCCAAAGCCAATGCAGTGGCGGATAACAAAACTGCCGCTTGCCGTTCTTACTTTATATGGAAGACCCTGTATTTGATAATGTTGGCATTAGAAATACTTCCTTCAAAATGTAAATGACACCCCAATAATATACACAGAGTGTCAGTATACTAGTCGCCTCCGTAGCGTAGCGGTCAGCAAGGTTAGCTGCCGCCCCGGAGGTCCTGGGTTCGATTCCCGGCTCTGCCACGAAATTTGAAAAGTGGTATGAGGACTGGAACGGGGTCTACTCAGCCTCGGGTGGCCCAAATAAGTAGAGGGGGTTCGATTCCCACCTCAGCCATCCTCGAAGTGGTTTTCCGTGGTTTCCCACTTCGTCTTCGGGCAAATGCCGGGATGGTTCCTACTTCAAGGCCACGGCCGCCTCCTTCCCCCTTCCTTGCCTATCCATCCTACTCTTCCCCTCCTCCCTTCCCTCATGAGGCCCCTGTTCGCTTTGCAGGTGAGGCCGCCTGGGCGAGGTGCTGATCACACCTCACCAGTTGTATCCCCTCCGACCAGATGTTCCAAGCTGCAGGACATTGCCCATAGAGGCGGTAGTGGTGAGTTCCCTCGCTGAGTCCGTGGGAACCACCAACCTAGAGGGTAAATCGACTAAATAAAAACAAAAGTCAGTATACTAACAGTATCAATTTTCATAGACAAAGTTGGAATGTCCTTTTTTAAATACAGCTCTACCCTATTTTCTCAGACTTGTTTCACATATTCAGTGGCATACGATTTTACAATCGGCAGAGGTCTCAAAGGTTTCACGTTTGCATTCAATCATCATTGAGAATAAGAATTGTCATAAGTCCATAATATATATGGTAATTTGTCAGGCTCTTCCTTACACTTTCCCTCATCGTGCATCCTATTAGTAAAGCCCCACGTGGACGCGGGAATCGCCGGATAAACCCGCGGATATCCGCAAAAGTTTTTTCATGGCTGTGCAGAGAGCGCATAAGCTGCGGATAACATATAGAGAAAATTTGCGGATACTTTTTAGAATACAATGTTGAACTGGATAGCATCGCTGTGAGAGGAACAATACCAAGTTAAGTGTACATTATAATTAGGCGGCTTCGGAGGCGTAGTTGGTAGCATGCTGAGTTTCTATGCCCAAGATCGCGGGTTCAAATCCGGCCGAAGTCGTCGGATTTTTTAAGAGCGTTGAAAATCCCTCAGTATGCCTTCCTTCGGAGGGGAAGTAAAGCCGACGGTCCCATGTCATAGATTTATGGCATGTTAAAGATCCTTCCGCCAATTTCACCTGGTTGGTTGGTTCCTCAGTTTAGGGGCTGCGACAACGCGGTCATGTAGCCCCGTGTACTTTGGGTGTGTGTAGAATCTGTCAGATAACCGGTGTTAATTGTGATGGCTGTATTAGTGTGTGTATCTGTTTTTTTTATTTAAAAACAGACTGCAACTTAGAATTTTTCAAATAGTTCCTACTTTTGCCGCCAAGCGCCACCGTCAACGACTACTAGGCCAAGTTCAGAACTTAGCTACTAGACGTCACCGCAGTCGGCTCTTGGCAACGAATGTAGAAACCTAAGAGCGTTGTTTACATTCTTAACCTATCCAATTTAGCTTCACACAGGTATAATTAGAGGAAGGTTCTTTAACATGCCATAAATCTATGACATGGGACCGCTGGCTTTACTTCCCCTCCGAAGGAAGACATACTGAGGGATTTTTAACGTAATTACACCTTTGTGAAGCTAAATTGTATAGGTTAAGAATGTAAACAACGGTCTTAGGCTCCAACGTTCGTTGCCAAGAGCCAACTGCGGTGGTGTCTGGTAGCTAAATTCTGAACTAGTAGTCGTCGTCGGTGGCGTTTGGCGGCAAAAGTAGGAACTATTTGAAAAATTCATAAGTCTGCAGTCCTTACTTGAATTGAAAAAAAAAAAAAAAACAGATAACACATACTAATACATTCATCACAATTAACACCGGTTTTCAGACAGATTCTACATACACCCAAAGTACACGGGGCTACATGACCGCGACCCGCCTTGTCGCAGCCCATAAACTTAAGAACCAATCAACCAACATTAAAATTAGTTTTTACTAGTGCATGCTATTTTTTTTTTTTATTTAGTCAATTTACCCTCTAGGTTGGTGGTTCTCACGGACTCAGCGAGGGAACTCACCACTACCGCCTCTAGGGCAGTGTCCTGGAGCTTGCAACATCTGGTCGGGATGGATACAACTGGGGAAATGTGATCAGCACTTCGCCCAGACGGCCTCACCTGCAAAGCGAACAGGGGCCTCATGAGGGAAGGGAAGGGATGGAAGATTGGGATGGATAGGCTAGGAAGAGGGAAGGAGGCTGCCGTGGCCTTACAGTAAGTACCATCCCGGCATTTGCCCCAAGACGAAGTGGGAAACCACGGAAAACCACTTTGAGGATGGCTGAGGTGGGAATCGAACCCCCTCTACTCATTTGGACCACCCGAGGCTGAGTAGACCCCGTTCCAGTCCTCATACCACTTTTCAAATTTCGTGGCAGAGCCGGGAATCGAACCCAGGACCTCCGGGGCGCCAGCTAACCATGCTGACCGCTACGCTACGGAGGCGACCTAAAATTTGTTATTTGACTTATTATTATTACAGTGTGATATTCATACGTAATTCACAAAACAAACCTAACGTGTAACGAGATTCAAACTGCGAATCAAACATTCTACTATAATCGTCTAACGACGTGCTATTGAACCACAGTAGTGAATTTACAACCTTAACACAGTGATCAGGATCTGACGATGGCCACTTGAGGGGCGAAACGCGTAATCCTAAATTACCCATTTAATGTGATAAGTAACTAATACAGGAGTGTGTTGTACATCGCCCAATTCATTGGCCACAACCATGTTGACCGACTGAAAAGCAGAAAAAGACAATTTGTATTGGCAACACTGAAAAAAGAATGGCTTCAAATTTCCACATAATTTAATATTATCATGTGCAAATATTGATTAGGTCGCCTCCGTAGCGTAGCGGTCAGCATGGTTAGCTTCCGCTCCGGAGGTCCTGGGTTCGATTCCCTGCTCTGCCACGAAATTTGAAAAGTGGTGTGAGGAATGCAACGGGGTCTACTCAGCCTCGGGTGGCCAAAATGAGTAGAGGGTGTTCGATTCCCACCTCAGCCATCCTCGAAGTGGTTTTCCGTGGTTTCCCACTTCGTCTTCGGGCAAATGCCGGGATGGTTCCTACTGTAAGGCCACGGCCGCCTCCTTCCCATTTCCTTGCCTAACCGTCCCATTCTTCCCATCCCTTCATCAGGCCCCCTGTTCGCTTTGCAGGTGAGGCCGTCTGGGCGTAGTGTTGGTCACACACCCCAGTTGTATCCCTGTTTCAGAGTCTCAAGCTCCAGGACACTGCCCTCAGTGGTGGTAGAGGTAGGATCCCTCGCTTAGTCCGTGGGAAAAGCCAACCATGGAGGGTAAAACGATAGCGAAAATAATATTGATTAGTCTCCTAGAGTATTCCCCTAACATGAGCAAATGAATGATTGCATGAACCTTCAAATATTATATACAATTCTAGCCTTGGTCCTCTTGGTCTTCCGTTTTCTCCTAATCCTCAAAAGCTAAGCACATTATCGTCCTTTCACAATACGGTCTCATCATCCGACTAACTCATCAATAGTCTTCAGTCATATCGTCACCAATTGCTTGGTTAGCTCAGCATTGAATGAAAATTTGCACCCTATAGCCTACATGAGCTGAGTGATGTTTGGGTGTAACCCGACCGCGTGTCTGGGCAACCCTATGATTACGTCATAATTCAGTAGAGTGAATGTTCGCGTGCTGTGCTCATACAAAGGACACATGCGTACGGAGTATATCTTTTAGGAGGGCGTTGAGCTTACTATTATAACCAATCAGACCACAGCACGCAGTCACGAAATAGGCCTACTGTGTTTCCCCCTTGAACTGAAATAGTGGAAGGTTCTACGTCCAGTGCTAAATGTTCAACTCTTATCAGAAACGACTGTTTAATTAAGCGCCTAAGATTGTAAACAGGGATTTAAGGTTGGTTGGCTGTGACGACGCGGTCATGTAGGCCCGTGTACTTTGGGTGTGTGTAGAATCTGTCTGATAACCGGTGTTAATTGTGATGGCTGTATTAGTGTGTGTTATCTGTTGAAATTCAAGTAAGGACTATAGACGATAATTTCAAGCAGTTCCTACTTTCGCTACCAAATGCTACCATCCACGACACCTAGCTGTGGACTTGGATATTACTAGATGCCATCGCAACCAGCGCCTGGTGACGAACGTTGGAACTTCAGAGCATTAATCAAACCTAACCTAAAAATTTTGCTTCACACAAGTTTAGTTAGTGGAAGGTTCTTTACATGCCATAAATCTATGACATTGGCCCGCCGGCTTTACTTCCCCTCTGAAGGAAGGCATACTGAGGGATTTTTAATGCTCATAAAATATCCGACGACTTCGGCTGGATTTGAACCCGCGACCTTGGGAATAGAAGCGCAGCATGCTACCAACTTCGCCACCGAAACGGCCAGGGATTTAAGGGAAGCTCGGAATATCTTTAGATTTCATAAATCGTTTATTTCTTTCGACAACAGTTGGCACTACATGCGTCCCGCGGCGTAGCACCACGGCTGCGGGGGCAGCTACAGCAAGTTAGGAGATCGTAGGAACGAATCCCAGCTCTAACAGCGACTATCCTGAGTGTGGTTTCCCCCAGGTCTTCCAAACTTCCTCCAGGCAAATGCCGGACTAGTACCTTACTACAAGGCCTGGGCTTCAAACCCCATCCCTGTCCTCAATAAAATTACACACAAACCTACAGTCATCATATAATAACAGGTTATCAAACAAGTTCAACACACACCCAAGTGCACGGGGCTGATGACCAAGACATCCCAAACCCTAGATCACTCACACACTTAAAATAATAATAATAATAAAATTAACCCCTGGCACTACAGCGTTTGAAGGGCCTAGGCCTACAAAGCGACCGCTGCCCAGCCATTTGGCCTGCAGATATTGGGGTGACGCGTGGTCAGCGCATCGGGTCCCCTCGGCCGTTTATCTTGATTTTCGTGACCGGGGCGCTGTCTCACTGCCAGACAGCTACTCAATTGTCCTCACGAGGCTGAGTGCACCCCGTTCGAGCCCTCACGTCAGTTTCTAAAATCCATGACTGAGCCGGGAATCGAACCCGGGGCTTCCGGGTGAGAGGCAGGCGCGCTACCCCAACACCACAGGGCCGGCACTTAAAATAATACTTTCCAAAAAAAATTAGTAACACTTTGTGGATAATTTGTAGACATTAAAATATAATTTGGTAGCACTGATTTTTTAAATGTTAACACTCGAAGACGTTAGGAGGAAACTTGAAATTTTGAACTACTTTTAATAACTGTGTGCAATCTCGTGACCGACAGGCGTACTAACTTTAGTAAGTAAATGTTCTTATAGCAACTAGATGTCTCTACTGAACTAGGATGCGTTGGATGGTTCCTTAGTTTAGGGGCTGCGACGACGTGGACATGTAGCCCCGTGCACTTTGGGCATGTGTAGAATTTGTCTGATAACCGGTGTTAATTGTGGTGGCTGTATTAGGGTGTGTTATCTGTTTTTAAGTCAAGTAAGGCCTGTAGACGTTAATTTCAAGTAGTTCCTACTTTCGCTACCAATTGCTACCGTCCACGGCACCTAGCTGTGAACTTCGCCACCACTAGATACCATCGCAACCAGCGCCTGGTGACGAACGTTGGAACTTTAGAGCATTAATCACACCTAACCTACACATTTTGGCTTCACACAAATGTATTAGTGGAAGATTCTTTTTCATGCCATAAATCTATGACATGGGACCGTCGACTTTACTTCCCCACCGAAGGAAGGCATACTGAGGGATTTTAACGCTCTTAAAAATCCGATGACTTGGGCTGGTTTGAACCCGTGACTTTGGGCATAGAAGCGCAGCATGTTACCAACTACGCCACCGAAGCCGGCAAACTAGAATGCTTAGGCCTAGATGAACACTTGTTGCCATGGTAACCAACGGATATCCGTGTCGGTCTTTAGTCCACACTAATCATAGATTGCACTGGTAGCTCAAAGCAGAAATTTTGAGGACGGAGAAGGCATTCTTTAAGCAGACTTGGACAAAATGGCAACATTCTTCAAGTCTTGGCGATTGATACCAAGCGCTTCTAAGACTGAGGTTTCATGTTTCCATCTTAGCAACCGACTCGCAAACTACGAGCCATCTGTTTTATTCCTTGGTGATAAACTTAAGTACAACCCTTTCCCGAAATATCTAGGAGTCACCCTGGACGGAACTCTGAGCTACAAAGAACATCTCAACAAGTTCTCTCACAAAATCACTACAAGGAATAACATCCTACACAAGCTTTGCGGTAGTTCATGGGGAGCCTCGGCTGACTGCCTACGGTTATTAAAGCTGGGTTTTCCTAGGCACGGAGGCGGAGAGTGGAACGGTTGCTCATTTGTATACTAGGAGTGATAAGGTGAGGTCGATATGGACGTGGAATCTAGACTTTCTATTTTATTACACTTGGAAGAGGAGGAGGAGGAAGGGTTCCTACTGCATTTAGTGAAGGATCGAAAATGAGCAAGTAACATATTTAAAACGCGTGAAAATGAGGAAGTGTTTAAAATTCTTATAAATAACCATTTGATTGATGATGAAATTAGATTCAAACAGTACTTTCAATTGACCAAAAACGAGTTCTATGATCTATTTCAAGAAATAAAAGATGTAGGAGAACTGAAATCGCAGGTTTATAACAGAAAGCAGTAATCCGGTACACACTTTATACTAAACACACAAGGGACACAATAAAATAAAACTACACACAACTTGTACAGACGTCCAGCCACTCCGCCAGCCGACAGCGGATTCGTCTGTTCTCGGAGCACAGGAACGCGGAGGAGCGAGTTCCGCTCGTCAAGCGGCGGTCCGTTCCGCTTCTAGGAAAACAGTACCATTAAAATTACATATAACGAGAGGAGAGCCGACTCCGCTCTCCGCGTTCCGCTCTCCGCTTCCGAGCCTAGGAAAACCCAGCTTTAAACGGGTATTAGTCTTGTCTATTCTGCAGCGGAATACCTTGCCCCAGTATGGCTGGAAAGTGCACATGTGCATCAAGTGGATACTAAGTTGAATGAAACCATGCGCTGCATAACTGGTACTGTAAAGTCAACACCTCGCCATTGGTTACCCGTTCTTAGCCATATCCCACCACCCCACCTGAGGAGAAAGGAAGCTCTGCTGGGAGAAGCAAAGTAGATCCGGTCATCTCCCTCATTACCAGTTCACCAGGAATTTTGTTACCCATCACCACAACGACTTCGATCTAGGAGACCAGCAAGTGTAGCCTATTGGTCGGCCGACTCTTGAGGGACAATTCTAACCTAACCGGAGCTGGCTGGAAGAGTGGTCAAATTCAACTCTGGTAGTAATGCTCAAGAGCTAAATCTGGCTCGGAAAATGAATGGATTCGACCTCCCAAGAAAACTATGGTGTCGCCTCAACAGACTGAGAACTGGGCATGGACGCTGTAATTTCTTGCACCATAAGTGGGGCTGGATGGATTCTCCAATGTGTGAATGCAGTGAAGAGGAGCAGACCATGGACCATGTCATCCTGCGCTGCCCTCTTCATGCCTACTCCGGAAGCCCCAGCGACATGTTTCATCTTTCAGAAAGTGCTGTTGTATGGCTGAAAATCTTGGACCTGGACTTATGAATTCCTTGTTATAATCACTATACGATTAAATTAACAGATATACCCCCAGCTTTAAAACGTGTCCATGTTAAAAAGTTAACACTGTGGCAGATCCACGCTCGAGCACCTGTGATGCCGGCAACTGGTTTTACATCTTTAAGGGGTCATACTTAATGATGATGATGATAATTGTTGTTTTAAGGGGCCTAACATCTAGGTTATCGGCCCCTAATGGTCTGGGTGATAGCGAAAATGTCAATGAAGTGGTGATGATGATAATTGTTGTTTTAAGGGGCCTAACATCTAGGTGATCGGCCCCTAATGGTTTGAGTGATCGTGAAGATGATAATGAAATGAAATGTAAACTATAACTAAAACTAACTACTAACTTATATACTAGAAGAAGAAATGGAAAACAAAAGGAGAATAAGGCAAATAAAGGACAGGAGAAAAAGAAATGCCCTCAACCCTCGAAGAATGCGGATTGAGGGACTTGGAAGGAAGGAGAGCCATACGAGGCAGATAGGAAAGTGAAAGAGGAGAGGGCCCATCCCACAGATAAAGGACAAAAGGGGAAAAACCCGGACCCAGCTCAGGAATCCCTCGGGGTCGCCAACTCCCGAACTCACGAGACGTGAGCCCCTGAGGCTGCAGCAATATCGAGGGAGCACCAGAAGTGGTGGGGCTACATACACCCGGCCTCCTTGATGGCCTTGAGCAGAAGGCAGGAGATAACAGGAAAAGAAAAAGAAGGCTGACCCCTCGCAGTAGGAGGGTTTCAGAAAAGATGAGACAAGGGCCAATTAAGGCGGCAAAGGAAGAGACTCCCTAGGCCTCGGATACCCTAATACCGTCGGGATCGGAAGAGAACAAGAGTTGACCAAGTGAGGTCGATAGGAAAGAAGACGGAGAGGAGCCCGGCACAAGTTAAGTGGAAACAATGCCGGACTCAGCTGGGGCCCCGTGGTCACCAACCCGCGTCCTACTAGATGTGAGCCCCTGAGGAGGGGGACATACAACTTAAGGAGCTAAAATAATAACTACAGTATTTTGATATTATAGATTTTCTTCAACAATTACATACATTTCCAAGGTAACACACATCTTGCTATTAGAAGCTTTACATGTTCTTTTTTAGTCTAACGGCTTTGTATTTCTACCTTCTTATAAGATGTAAGATTTATTAAAAATTAATTTAAGGATGATCATCGAAATGATAAAAAGTTTTTCAGGAGTTGTATAAATGTCAATCAAGACTTTCATCATTGTTTTATATTTAATTGTGTTTTTAATAATTTATACAATAGTTAATTTTGTTTTAATGTACATGTGGATTAACATGAACAGGTGATAACCAAAGAACTGGAGTGGTTTTCTATGAATTTGGATACAAGCAGATTTAGAGTAATGTCCTCCTGTGGTGAGTGATAAAATTCACAGTCAGTGAGCTACATTCATATTAATTGATGCATGCCTATAAAATTATTCCAACTGATGTTTGACAGTTTTTTTAAATCTTTAGTCAAGTTTTTTAACATGAAAAGTAGATCATAGTGCGATCGCCAGGATAGCCAACAACCGCAATGACTTCCCTAACATCTCACCCGTCGAGCATAAACAAAAAAAATTACCGTGAGGATCAGGTGAACTTCCAAATAGGCTAAAGCGGCACGAGAGTCCGTAGTCCACAGGGATCGTGGTACATGGTCATAGACTGCCTAAGGAAAGGTTCACCTTATAAACTAGACTGAGAAAATAAACATCCAGACTTATGTAAAACACCGTGAAAATTTATTGATAAAATTCACAAGCCCCTAGCCTAGTTCGGAGGGTTACAATCGGCTAGTCCGCAAGCTAATAAACAAAAATAAAGAGCAGGTCCCTACCTGAGAAGTTACGGAAAAACCCTCGCGAAAGATCTAACTCACAATAATAAAGCAACAACAGCAACACTAGGAAAATGGTACGTCGCAAGTCCCTAGTTCAAGTTACAAGATCAAGCTAATATCAGAATTTACATTTAACAGGGTAGCAAAACAAATCTAAGTTAGGATGATACCATCTCCACATTTACATTTAACGTTAATTCATCTAGCTAAGTCCTATCAATTAATAACAAAATTTACGGCGATGACGTCCGTAACAGAAAACAGTTACATTGAAAAGCTAAGTGTACAGCCATGTAAAAAAACAATTAATTATCCTTAGAAACTACGTGCTAACAGCACACAATAAGGTAACATGTAGGATTTATACACTTGTACATCATAAATAAGTAATGAAATAGACACAGTAGTTTTATTAAAATGCCTGCCTGCACCTTGGTTTACTCTTTGTAAGCCATAGTCATCTAATGTGTGTGGTTACGGTGACGACTACGTAGTAAAGACTACGTCTAACATCGCATGGCCTGCGCTCCACAAACTACGAACTCAAGGTTCGTGCATGCTTCAGGTCGCTACAATAGTGTCAGCTGTCCTAGTCATTTCCACAAAAGGAAATTACCTTCATCTGCACGGCTATGTCAACAGTTCCAAATGCAAAAGAACAAAGTTAGATAGAAAAAATTCGTTAGTTAGCTTTTGTTTTACCAAAATTATGCGTTTTATTATTAAGATGTCGGTTTAGGTTTATCGTTGGTTTATGGCGAATAATACTGACTATAGCCTGGACACGGAGTGTCTCCACTGAGATCATTCTCCACCAAAAAGCCTCGACTCAACAGTCGGGATTTAATCAACGAGCAATAACAACTCGGACACACAATCACACAAGTTACCAGCGGCGCAAAGCTCGCGTTCAATAACTCTGGGACGGGCCTGCTCACTACAGTTACCCTCCAATAACATCTGGTCAACGGGAACAATCCCGGACAAGGCATACTCAAAATACCTTCATACAATAACTTCCTGCTATAACAGGGTAGCCTTCAACGTACTATAGAAAACCTGACATAACTGTACACGTCAAACGACGGTACACGCAACAGTGCGTTTAACTAACAAAAAGCAATCTATAAAACATGTGATCAGATACAAGAATGGACACTGAGTTCCAGAAGCTAATTTGCAATGAAAGGAAATGCGAATACAAAAAGTATTCTGTCACTTGTCAAAGTAGTTCTGTCTCACAATACAACAGGCGTGCTTTCAAGGGCACTGGGTTACAAACCAGTTTTGTGTCGCTGGCAGGTTTCAACATTCCTGCGCTCCACTGACACAACACATTGACTGTCAAGGCCGGCGATTTAAACAAATAAAACTATACATCTGGCCTCTTCATAAAAAACTTTACCATAGGTTATGCACCTCGAAGAATACGTGTATAAAAAACACGCTATAAATCTGAATACTTTAATATGATTCCGTCTTCCAAACCAAAGACGTCTAAATGATAGTAATGTTACTATTACTGGAGCTCTTTGCTCTCAAAGGTATAATTCAGCTATTGCTTGTACAACATCAAATAAATGCGTGTCTTCACATGACACTAACAAAATAATAATTGTGACGCAGATTCCACACTCTGGATCTGCTTAATGATACGCTGGGAACTGGGTTCGATGCTTGACAACGAAACATTCCTTCTAATTATTAGGTTCACACTTGACCATGAATAGCTTCTGAGCTTATTCAAAATGAAATATAATGCAGTTACAAAACTGGTAATTACATTTGACTACCTAACTGATACGACCGTTCTAACGACAATCAGGGGTGTAACAAAGAATGGCTGCAAAGAATGCAGTTAACTAATAACCATGGCATCTGATTGCCATAACTAAAGTCAGCAAAGACTTGAAAAATCACCCCAAATAGGGTTGAACATAATAGCCTCAAATGACTACGGTCACGTTCAGCAAAAGATAGGCTTTGACGTTCTACGACGTTCATCAGGCTGCACCAGGGCTGACCAAAATGTCTGACCCAAGGGTGTCTCACTCTAACTGAAATAAATGACATCTAATTAAACTAGTTACATTCCCTACCTATAAAAATGGCTGACACTGAGTTCGGTTGGTTCACAAACTACATTTAACCTACTATACCACCAGAACCTAGAACAAGAAAGGGGTGTCCAAAACTCACGAAATGGAGAAGCTCTCACTCAGCCCTCTATTCAACAACAAGGGTTGTACAAAATCATCTCTGGCTCTCTGGAACGGTATTATCCTCATCAGGATTCCCATATGGACTCCTCCAAAGACCATGGTTCGATCTGTCCCTGTCGACAACTTCGTGGATGTAATGGATATGCCTGGAAATGGCATCCTTGGTTCCTTCCTTCTCGTTCGCTGTTCTGGAAGTTCCACCATCATGCTGGTTCCCATAGAAACTTCACCCTCATACCCTGATGGTATTAGCCCATGATGACGGTCTCAAACATGGTGTAGAATAGTCCAATCACGTGGGTAGTGAAATAAGTCGCGTAATAATTCATTCTTTCACTTTCAAAAATACAATGTTCGTCGTAAATGTTATAGGCTTTAATTGCAGTAGATGACACAGCCTTTATTTCGTAGATGTGAATTAACATGTGAGTTAACACTGTTTTATGATTCTTCACGTGTTAGTGACGCTACTTTTATATCATGTAGCATCCGTGAATTATGCGTCGTTTTTGAATTGAAATATTCACTTTGGCAATTTAAATATGTCATACAATCATAATCACACTTATTCAAGATAGTTGTAACACTTTTACCTGTATATTTTCCACTAGGCACCTGGCCCTCCACAAACACGTGGGTACAAAATGTGGTGTTACGGCAATGTTATGCAATTCATTATACTTGCCAATTATTATTTCCCAAAATGCTTCTGTGGCTCACTGTGCTTAGATAACAGTGAATAGTAGTATTCTCGTGCTCGATGGCACCTGATAATCACTTTCAACGCTCAACAGCGGATATTCTCTACGTCTTATAGGACAGATACAATTTCACGCCTACACGGGGCGGATTCTCCAGACGTAGTGCAAGGCACTGAGTGTCTCTAGGAAGTAGGTCGTCAAAACGAAGTCGTTGAGCGACTACTTACGTTCCTGTTTGCGTATCTGCAAGGGTATTACCTTACCTTAAGCGAAATAAACATTCTCCAAAATGTTTTAATAATGCAGCATGACGAAATGGAATATTCTGAGTCGTATGGAAAGATAAAATTAATTAATAAGACCTCAGATAAATAATTAGCAGATTTCACCAAAGTCAAAAGTGCGATTCACCGCTACTTCAAAGAGTATAGCGTGATCTCTCAGCTCCACGTGGCTTTCTGGGCGTGTTCAAAGGTACAACATCGCATCATAAATGTTCTGTTATAAAAAATATCACATGAACCATAGCTCAGCGGGTTCAATAGCCAACTTCACCTTTCTATGCAGCCTTTAGGGGCGGTTCCACCCCTTTAAAAATCATCAACATCATCATCTTCATCATAAAACATACCTCCATCACAATAACTTCTGCAGAGTGAAATCAGTTTTTCCCCTAATTTTGTGTGCTGCCTACCTAACCTTTTAGTTGTTTCTTGTTGTTTGTATTAGGCCTTAAAGAAAGCTATTTATGAGCCTACACAACCAACAGCATGTCATTTCTAAATGATAAAAAATGCAAATGCATACCGCACATAAAACTATTGCTGTATAGACCTTGTCAAGGAAATTTTTATAAGAATCGTAGACAAATGGTCTTTGTTATTCAAAAATGTCAGGCAGGCAGTGCTTTGGGGTAACTTTCATTACTTATGCAATTACTGCTTTAACATAATTATGTCTGATAAGCGATTGTTAAGGCTATGGTGTGCGAGAGTCCATGTGAGTGTGTCTGGTGACAGTTACTTTGTTAATTAGATATAGTTCATTGTTTCATTAGACTGTGATGTGTGAGGGTCCATGTGAGTGTGCCTGGTGACAGACTGTTTTAGTGGTAGTGGTAGTTCTTTTTTTTCGTTGGTAGAATTTTGGTATTTAGTTGTTATTAGAAGGTTAGTATTTTTGTTAGTAGAATTTCTCTATTACTTTATTCTGAAAGGGGGTAGCAGCCTTTCAGAATAAATAAATTCTTTACTTGCCTTATAGACGGTTAAGTTATTGATGCCATTAGCCAATTAACTTAATGGCTATACTGCGTTCTGCTGCTCGGCTGAAAGCAACGGGAAACTACAGCAGTAATGATATTCCCGAGGATATGCACCTCTCTATGCATAATTATATGTGATGATGGCCCCCTCCCTTGAAAAAGTCCAATCCAGAGGTAAACTAGTCCCCCGTTCGGATCTTCGGATGGGAACTACCCTAGAGGGGTTTAAAATCACATAAGTGACAAAGAGGAAATCTGACATTCTATGGATCGGAGCGTGGAATGTTAGAAGTCTGCTAAGACGTGGAAGGTTAGAAAATTTAGAAAGGGAAATGGATAGGTTGAGGTTGGATTTGGTTGGGATTAGTGAAATGCGCTGGCAAGAAGAACAGGACTATAGGATCATTAGCACTAAATCAAACAACGGCTATGCGGGGGTAGGTCTCATATTAAGTAGGAAACTTGGACAGCGGGTGCAATATTATGAGCAATATAGTGAACGGATTATTGCAGCTAAAATCAATAAACCTACAAGCACCACAGCAGTAAAAGTCTATATGCCTACCAGTCAAGCTGATGATGAAGATGTTGAAAAGGTCTATGAAGAAATAGATGAAATTCTGAGGTATGCCAAGGGGGATGAAAATCTTATAGTGATAGGAGATTGGAATGCTGTGGTAGGAAAAGGAAGAGAAAGGAAGATAGTAGGAGATTTCGGATTAGGTGAAAGGAATCATCGAGGAAGCAGGCTCATTGAATTTTGCACCGAGCATGAGTTGGTCATAGCTAACACCTTATTCAATAACCACAATAGAAGAGTATACACATGGATGAGACCAGGAGATACAGGGCGTTACCAAATCGACTTCATTATGGTCAAGCAGAGGTTTAGAAACCAGATTTTGGATTGCAAAACATATCCCGGTGCAGACATAAACTCTCACCACAATCTAGTTGTTATGAAATGCAGATTAAAGTTGAAGAAACTGAAGAAAAGTCAAAAGCCAAACAGGTGGGCAATAGACAGACTGAAAGAGAAGGATGTAAACGAAAGATTCAGGAATAGTATAAAGGAAGGACTAATGAAAACCCCTAAACAAACTTCAATTGCAGACGAATGGGCTATTTGAATAATGAAATAACAAAAATCCGCAGAAGAAAACATTGGTAGGAAAGAAAGAATAGGTAGAAAACCGTGGATCACTCAGGATATACTAGAATTAATGGATGTAAGGCGGAAGCACGCGAATCTAAGATATGAAAAGGGGAAAGCAAAATACAGACGTCTGAGAAATGAGGTTAACAAGAAGTTTAAGGAAGCGAAAGAAGAATGGTTGAAAGAGAAATGGGCAGGTAGAGAAAATTGTCTGAAATTACGAAAAGTAGACACATCTTATCGAAGGATTACGAATACTTTTGGGGAAAAGAAGACTAAGTGCTGTAATATTAAGGACACAGATCGAAAACCTCTAACAGATAGGGTAGAAAACGTTGAGAGATGGAAAGCTTACATGGAGTGTTTGTATAAGGAAAGTAGATTGAGAAACATGTACTGGAAAGGGAAGAGGAAATTGATGAGGAAGTGAAAGGAGATTTAATATTGAGATCAGAATTTGACAGAGCAATGGAAGACTTAGGCAGGAACAAAGCACCAGGTATAGATGATATACTGATTGAGTTGCTACGCTGCATAGGTGATGATGGTCTGATCAGGTTATTTCTCTTTACCCTCTGATTTCAAGAAGATTGTTATCATCCCTATACCGAAGAAAGTGGGAGATGACAGATGTGAATATTACCGTACCATCAGCTTGATCACTCATGCTTCAAAGATCCTGTCTAGAATAATTTACAAGAGGATGGAAAGCCAGATCGAAGCGGAGTTGGGTGAAGACCAGTTTGGATTGAGGAGGAGTGTAGGAACAAGGGAAGCTGTACTATGTCTTACGCTGATTTTGGAAGGTAGAATAAGGAAGGAGAACGTTCATGGAATTTGTAGACTTAGATAAGGCTTTTGATAACTTTGATTGGGCTAAATTGTTCGACATTTTGAAAATGATTAGAATAAAGTACAGGGATAGGAGGGTGATCTACAATCTATACAGAAACCAGACAGCAGTCATTCGAGCTGAAGGAGATGAGAGATAAGCTAGTATTCAGAAAGGTATAAGGCAAGGCTGCAATTTATCACCCATACTTTTCAATCAATCTTTATATTGAACAAGCAATGAACGAAATTAGAGAAAAATTTAAAATGGGAGCGTAGATTCAAGAAGAAATAATTTCAACCCTGAGATTTGCTGATGACATAGTCACCTTGGCCGACACGTCTGAGAATGTTCGGGACTTATATTTCCCCTCCTGATCCCCAAAATGAGGATCAGGTCATAATGGTCCCTTCATGATTTATAATGATCAAGAGAAAAACACTGGTTTAATAGTGCTAACACCCGGAGCTATGTGTAGCATGCTACACATCGGCTTAAAAGGTTTCGAGTTCGATTCCCGGTCGAGAATTCCCTGCCTCGGGGACGAGTGTCTGTGAAGTCTTCATAATCATTTCATCACAATACATGTGTGTCTGATCCAGGCCTCCCGGAAGGGAAACACGTCATTTCAATTACATCTCTACTTAGTAGAAAACAAAGTCCCCGATTCTTGGATGTCACGGGCAATCTAGAGAACCAGTGGATGGATTTTATGCGGTTTTCACCATTCTCTAAAGGATATCTCGAGGAAGGTTTTTCTGTAGAAAATAATGTATTTATGATCCAAGGAAGCCAAGCAGTAACAATTTCAGTGAAAACGTCGAAAGAAAACCTGGCGTCCGTGGGCTATTTTAGCTTACGCAGGGCAAACCGTTAAAAATATCAATATACTATTAGTGTAAGGATTGTTCAGCATGAAATGTTATACAAAATAGTCCTGGAGAGCATATCTCTATCTTCAATACATCGCCCACTATAAGTGTTTTTACGTTTTCATTTCTTCCAACAATCTCCTTTCAATTACTGAGGTGACAGTTCACGAGGTAGCTAGGAGCGAGCCTATCACCCCAGTTTCAGCCTGTGAACGTTTCGTTCCACAAAATACACAGTCAAGTTAAGATTGGACGGAAGGGGGATTTGTGTTTCATGCACCTCGCCATTCTTAAATTACGTCTGACAAGAATTCGTTGCACATGCATCTCCATGATAATATAATTAATAGTCCAGTCAATGATTTTAACCCATCATGCCGAGACGTATAACGGATATTGGTCGTAGTTCATTGACATCGAAAAGAAAGAGCATCACGTAATGCATTCACAACTGTTCCCGGGCGAAGCCGGGGCGGGTTGTTAGTTAATAGTAAAAATCGAATTGTGGCACGGTCAGTTGGCACTGGAGGGTGCGCAAATGTGGGTGAGTCATGTCAGTACATTTACTTGCGCGTTAAAGATCCCCTTCGGGGCAGAATTCCGGAAACCCGACGTCTCTGAAAGCGTCAGTGGTTAAAAGGTTAGTTGGTCCCTCAGTTTATGGCTGCGACAACGCGGTCATGTAGCCCCGTGTACTTTGGGTGTGTGTAGAATCTGTCTGTTAACCTGTGTTAATTGTAATGGCTGTATTAGTGTGTGGCCGGCCCCGTGGTGTTGGGGTAGCTCGCCTGCCTCTCACCCGGAGGCCCCGGGTTCGATTCCCGGCTCAGTCATGGATTTTAGAAACTGACGTGAGGGTTGGAACTGGGTGCACTCAGCCTCGTGAGGACAATTGAGTAGCTGTCTGACAGTGAGGCAGCGCCACGATCACGAATACCAAGATTAACGGCCGTGGGGACCCGACGCGCTGATCACGCGTCACCCCAAAATCTGCAGGCCAAATAGCTGGGCAGCGGTCGCTTGGTCGGCCTAGGCCCGTCATGGGCTGTGTAGTGCCAGGGGTTGACTTTTTGTTTTTTGCTGTATTAGTGTGTGTTATCTGTTTTTAATTCAAGTAAGGACTGCAAACTTTCGATTTTAAAGTAGTTCCAACTTTTGCTACCAAACGCCACCGTCAACGACCAACTAGTTCTGAACATTGTAACTAGATGCCACCGCAGTCGACTCCTGGCGACGAACGTTGGAACCTAAGAGCGTTAGTCAAATATAACCTATAATTTAGCTTCACACAGGTGTAATTAGTGAAAGGTTCTTTGTCATGCTAGTGGTTAAAAGGGGGCGTATAATACCATATTGTTCAACCTCTTTGACATTTACACTTATATTGTCTGTTCTGCTCTTGTTTCAGGGGTTCTGTGGTCAAGGATTATGCCAATTTCTGGGTCGACCTCGTCGCGTCTGCTCCTTGAACCTCGGAGTAGCGATGACCTCTCCATTGAAACTGATCTCCCCTTTAGTAGTCTACTTGTCTATTGTTACAGCCAGCCACTGTCCAATATCCACAAACCCTTCGACTAGCTAGGAATTATAATATACTCACACTTAGGAAACTTATCCATAACTGAAGTTTGAAAATATTAACTACTGAAAGTTGAACTTCAAAATAGTTAGTTGATTATAGTTTCAATTAAGGAAATCTAACGCATTAAAGTAAAAAAGAAGATTTGTAGATAAATGAACACAGAGAATCTTTTAATCATTTAGAAAGACACTTATCAAAAAGTCATAGTTATGGTAACAGCATTGAGTCTAAATCTTCCAGACAACCGTAAATCTAACTAACGTTAGCTTTAATTGTTCCGAAATATATTAGTGATGGCAAGTTAAAATGATCATTAGTTTCAAAAATAACAAAAGTAGTTAAAAGTAGCCCATGTTTTAACGATCAATTGTTATCGCTATTCCCATGATCCACAGTATTTGAAAATATTCTTATTCTTAATCCTAATTCCTCCTCTTATTCTTATTCTTAATCCCCATTCCTCCTCTAATTCCTATTCTTAATCCTAATTCCTCCTCATATTCTTACTCTTAATCCTTATCCCTCCTCATATTCTTATTCTTAATCCTAATTCCTCCTCATATTCTTATTCTTAATCCTTATTCCTCCTCATATTCCTATTCTTAATCCTAATTCCTCCTCATATTCTTATTATTAATCCTTATTCCTCCTCATATTCTTATTCTTAATCCTAATTCCTCCTCATATTCTTATTCTTAATCCTAATTCCTCCTCTTCCTCTTATTCTTATTCTAGTCTACTTCTTCCTCTTATTCTTAATCTCAATTCGTATTTCTTATTCCTAATCTTATTCTTAATTCTTACCCTTATCCTTATTCTTTTCCTCATTCTCATTCTTATTCTTATACTTTACTTTTTATTTATTTGTCTGACCCCTAGAGGGTTTGACAAACGACAAAGAATAATAACTTATACATAATTTTGTTCTTAACCTTATTCTTATTCTTATTCTTATTTTTATTCTTATTTTTATTCTTATACTTACTCTTATTCTTAATCATATTCTTAATCTTATTATTACTCTTATCCTTTTATTTATTCTCATTCCTAATACTTACCTTAACCTTATTCTTATCCTTATTATTACCATTCTCATTCTACGTCTTATTCTTTATTTCTGGTTCTCAATTCCTTATTTTTCAATCTTCGTTTTATTCTTAAATCTTTTATTCATTGTTCTTTAGTGCCACGATGGGCGTATTCTTATTCTTGATTTTTGATATTTTATAAATCTTGATTCTTAATTCCTCATTCTTGATTTCTTATTATTTATTTTTAATTCTTTATTCTTGAATCTTAATTCATTTTTCTTGATTTGTTTTTTCCCCTTATTACCTAAAGGGCAAACGACCACACCTACCGGGCTCAAAGTGGTCTCCAATTAAAGCTCTCAGTCTGTAGATGTGCAGACTGTATTTTAAAGGGTGGAAATGTACGACTGTACATTATTAGATTATTAAGGAAATGCATATTTCTGCTTGGAGATGGCATCCGAACACAACAACGTATTCTGAATCAATTATCACTTTACAAGGCTTTCATTTACATAGGATAACAGTTGCGCAATTTGCGTGCAGCTCTTGAGCTTTTATTATTATTATTGTTATTATTATTATTATTATTATTATTAAATCGTCAAGTGTTACAACTCTTGCAAGAAGCTCACTGTCCACAGTATGTGGTTTTTGTTGCCATATATTCTGTTTTTAACCACCAAACTACCGCAGTCAGTATTACAGAAAATCCTGCCCAGCATTTCCACAAGTGGCTGGCTGAGAGTTTTAAGCTGATAGTGTATCAGTATTGTGAGAAATAAATATCTATGTTTGTATATATCATGTGTTGAATCAATACCAACTCCCGTACTGTCACGCCAAGTAGGACCACGTGACATTCTTCCCGCCCTGCCTCACTTCAGCTGTTTACCCCTTTATAGGTTAGTGGTCTCTATATTAAAAGGGGGGACCCACACCTTTAACCTTTTAAGTGCTCAGTTATTTCATTTGAATTTTAAAAATATTGTACAATGGACCCAAAATGCCTGTAGGTTTTGGGTATTAATATAAATGTAAATTCAAAATCCTACGGTTGTATACATATTTATTTTGAGAAGAATTAAAATTAATATTTTTGTGTGGGCATCATCTCCATACCTCGTAATGGGCCAAAATAGGAGTATTTCCTAAAATCAATAGGCAAGCAATTCTTGTTACTCTTTACTAGAACAAAAAATGTTATTCTTTGATCCAAAATCACAACGAGATGTGAAGAATGGGCTTGTTATTCCTCTTTACATCTCAGATAAACCTCAGCTGTAGAGGAAATACATCTGCAAAATGCTCTGTTAGTTACATCCGTAAGCAAAATTCCAAGCTCAATTAGTAATACATAATGTCCAATAGATGGCAGACATACCAGGGATCGACTCGGCACTCGAAAGCGAGTGGGGAATATGATTTTAAAAAAGTTCCTGTGCAACGTTTATAGACGGGTGAAGCACTCAACAGGTTAAGGATCCGAAAATCATGTATATTTCACTTTTTTACTCCTCAGCACCAGAAAGTACTAAATAATTGTTATTTGTTCTGCCAATCACACTATGCTTTGCCAATATGTTCGTGTATTTACAAGTCATATGGCGAATGCATTTTAGCAAATTAGGCATTTAAAATGGCGGCTGCATATTGTGTACTGATCCACCGTTTCCCTAATATTTCACACAAATATCATTGTTTTTCAGTGGCCTCCAAAGCGTAGCGGTCAGCATGGTTAGCTGCCGCCCCGGAGGTCCAGGGTTCGATTCCCGGCTCTGCCACGAAATTTGACAAGTGGTGTGAGGATTGGAACGGGGTCTACTCAGCCTCGGGTGGCCAAAATGAGTCGAGGGGGTTCGATTCCCACCTCAGCCATCCTCGAAGTGGTTTTCCGTGGTTTCCCACTTCGTCTTCGGGCAAATACCGGGATGGTTCCTACTGTAAGTCCACGGCCGCCTCCTTCCCATTTCCGTGCCTAACCGTCCCACTCTTTCCATCCCTTCATCAGGCCCCTGTTCGCTTTGCAGGTGAGGCCGCCTGGGCGTAGTGTTGGTCACACACTCCAGTTGTATCCCTGACTCAGAGTCTCACGCTCCAGGACACTGCCCTCAGAGACGGTAGAGGTGGGATCCCTCGCTTAGTCCGTGGGAAAAGCCAACCCTGGAGGGTAAAACGACAGCGAAAAAAAATCATTGTTTTTCAAAAAATCTTTTTTCATTGTATTTACTAATACAGTAGCTATTGACCTAGAATCATTGGAATCTATAAAGAAAAAAAAATAAAGCTGATATTAAGGTGTAACTTTTTTGCAAGTTTTTTTCACTGAAATATATATATATTTAAACAGAAACTATGACATGTACAGCAACAGTTCTAGGTCATATTGTTCTTCCCTATAAGATACACATGAATACTAAATTTCACTTCATTAGCTTGAAAACTCTGGCAGTTATTAAGGAAACGGATTTGAAAATCCAAAATGTTATACATATCAAAGAAATTGTTGCAGTGATTTCAAGAGGAAGAATCAATAAACGTAGAAAAAAATTAATTGAAAAATGACAAATTTTGATTCTTATAGGTGTAGGTCCCCCCACCACCTACTATAAGGACAATTTACTTTGTCAGAGATGTTGATGGTTGAATCTTTCAGCGATATGTTCTTGTGGGTGAGTTAATATTTCTGAATACCTTACATTACCTCTTCACCTCCTTGATCTATGGTGATTGAAAGAAATACTATTTTAGATAAACACAATTGACATTAAAGCTTAAAATAAATTGATTGTAAAAATCAGAATTAAAATAAATATGGTTGTAAAAATAAAAATAAATAAGCTTATAAACTTTGAAATTACAATCATTTTATAATCTTACTTTTAAGTTTATAAAAATAATTTGAAAATTCAAATTTTAAAAATAAATATGAACATTAAAATGTTAATGAAAACAAAAATTAAAACTAATAATATTCAATATTAGGGTAAAATAATTAAAATTAAATTTTGAAACATAACAATAAAATATCTTCAATATCCTGCCCTATAAAGGATTAATACGGATATGGATACAATTGAATTTAAGCGTATACAGAGCATTTAAAAATGATTCCTGCACGAGATTTATGCATCATCTATCGTGATTCAAGGTCAGTTTCATCGAAGGGCTGCTAGATTATATCAGAAACTAGATTTAGTGCACGAGGCCAGTTCTTCATTTTCTCTCGAATTGGCCGACTTAGGACCACGTTTATTTAACTGGAGGGTCTTGACCTTCGCCCAGTATTGACGCATTTTCTGCCTTTCTTTCAGTAGTCCAGGGGGTGCCTTTCTTCCGAGGTTTTTCCCGAAATCCATGGACTTCCTTCAAAGCACGCCTCACAGCCTGTCTGTCATGCAGATCTGATATTTCCAGTTCGTTAATATCCTTCTCAGTTTCCGTTAACCACGTGGTTCGAACCTTCTTATTGTCCCAGAAACTGAGGAAACGATTGGTCAATCTTGTGGAAGGTAATCTCGCGATATGGCCATAAAAGGCTATTCTCTTTTTTCTCTCACAATCAGATAGTTTCTCTATATGTTTGTAGAGCTCGGAGTTATGTCACCTACGAAATTACTCATCTACCTTTACAGAACCAAGGATCTTCCGGAGAATTCTCCTCTCTATAATTTCCATCTTCTCCATCAGACCCCTTCGGTGTAAAGAAAGACATTACATGTGTGTAAGTAGTGTGAAGACCAAGCTAGGACAAACTAACTGGTTCAGTGTTGCAACAGGACTTCGACAAGGAAGCGTGTTATCCCCTATACTGTTTATAACTGTCATGGATGAAATCCACAAGAGTGTGAACTAAGAATTGGAAGCAAGGAGGCTAAGGCCTTACTCTTTGCAGACGACATATTAAAATGGGAAGAAAATGAATTAGAAGTGCAAGAACAAGTTAATGTATGGAATCAAGAGATAGAGACATATGGAATGCAAATAAGTGTGGAGAAGAGTACGACTGTAGTGATGACAAGAAACAAGAGAGAAGGAAGACAGAATATTGAAGTCAATGGAAATGGTAAAAAGCTTTAAGTATTTGAGGAGCATACTCACAGAAGATTGTACAATAAATGAAGAAATTGGAAAGAGAATCCAACAAGCTAATGGGTTTTAACAGTGTGTGAGAGGTTTGGTATGGAACCAGGAAGTCCCAGAGAAATGCAAGGAAGTTCTATTCTCAATGTATTACACACCAATTTTGACATATGCAGCAGGTATTAGGACCACAACAAAACGCGATGAGAACCGAATCCAAGCAGGCGAGATGAAGTTCCTTAGAGGAATAATTGGGAAGACACGGAGGGATAAAATCAGAAATGTGGACATTAGGGAGAGAACAGGGTTCCCAAAATTGCAAGACAAGATAGAAACCAGTAAGCCGAAGTGACATATGATGAGAATGGAAGAATATAGGCTACCAAAAATAATATTTATGGAGAAAATACCAGGAAGAAGACCACGAGGAAGGCCCAGAAAGAGGTGGATAGATACGGTGAAGGAAAGCATAGAGCAAAGAGGAGTAAAGGAAAAAGAAGTATTGAAAGAAGGAAATGAATGGTGGAGGGATAAACAACTGTGGAGGTCCTTGATTCGCAACCCGACCCAGGGAACTGGAAACAGGAAATGAAGAAGAAGAAGAAGAAGACTGCATGGCATATAAGGCTTCTGGCCTTATGACTGACTTATAATGTTTCAATTTCAAGTTACAAGATAAGCACTTGATGTTGTAAGTGTTCATCGTCAACCGATAGGCCATTTCTAATTTATTGACTCTCATGGATAACGCTGCCAGTTCATTCTTCTACGGAGAAACAAGCATTGTCGTCTTGTGAATGACTTACCTTTCTTCTTAGTCTCTTAGGTTTGTTTACAATATTGAGAATTGTTTTGGCTATTCAAGCCATTCCTGTTTCATGCTTAGATATGCCACTGTATTTCAGATAAAACCTGTGATATTGAATGCACATTTTAAAGAATAAATACGATGTTAAATACGTTTTGATCTTGAGAAATAATGCTTTATAAAAATAGCATTTCTTTACGATTCACTAAACTGAAATACAAGTGAAAACTCATTTTTCTTTGAGTTGATGCTGGTTTTTTTTTTCAGTGAAGTAACTACGAATTAGTGAGGATCAGAGAGGAGGAACTTAGAATGGGGTACCATAAGAGTGATAATAAATCTCTGCATTACTGGAACCTTTCTGGTTGAGCGACGTTTAGTAGTCCACTGTCTGTCCTTTGAGAGTGCAGCATGAGCTGAAGTATTTTAAATTTTTCTCGTGCAAAATTTGCACAGTGGCGCTTGTCTAGTTGTTCCGCCGCAGGATTCATTTGTATCATTGAAGGTCTCGTTACGTACTTGCAAATATATATAAATAAATAAGTACCATCTACTATCCTCTCTGAATTACGTAAGTAGACTTCAAGGGCGCCATCAACAAAACACAGTTTATCAGCAACATCAGAGATGCGCCCGAGTCAATCTCACTGGGGGACGAAGTAGTACGAAGGACTAACTCCCTCAAATACCTAGGAGAATGGATAACCCCATACATCAATGAAGACCTGGTCATGAACGACAGATGCACCAAACTGGAGAGAGCCTACCACCTATGCAAGAATATGTACAAAACCCTCTCAATGAATCTCAAACTCAGACATTACAGTGAGACCATCAGTACTATATGCCTCAGAATGCCTGAATATGGTCAGAAAAGGACAACTCCGGGAAGTGGAGCTGAAGGACCGGAAGACTCTGCGAAGAATCATGGGCCCTATTAAAGAGGTAGCACGTATAGAATCAGGCACAACAATTAACTGTATGAACAAGTGGAGAGCATTACGACAGCTATGAGGAAGAGCGCGGCTGATCGTGTATGGTCATATTGTGAGAGTGGATAATCAGAGGCTCACCTCCAGAATTTTCAACACTGTCTCTAGAGGGAAAGCAACTAACTCCAAGAGGACGAAAGTAGTCAGGAAGGACCTTGAACATTTGGATATTGACCCCAGTAACATCTACGACAGGAATAAATACAGAACTTTGATCAGAACATCAGACTCTCTCCAGTCGCTAACAGCAAAAGCAGTAGGTGTGAAATGGACTCCGGAGCGGAAGGACATTCACTGGGCTAAGATGAAAGCTGCCAGAGATAGGAACCACGTGGTTCACAGCCGGCTCAAACGGAACTAATAAATAAATAAATAAATAAATAAATGAATAAATAAATGAATTCTGTGGCTGCCAGTTCATCTATAAAATACATTTATGTTCGACGATGTCGAAATGTAAATATTATACTTCAGAAAAGTGTATCATAATGATGTTTTTCATTATGAGACAGTTTCTCCAGCCAATCAGAGCTCATTCATTGACCAATTAAGTAAGGATACCTTCGCGCATGCGCTCAAAATCCAACTTGTCGGACATGAATTACATGATTTGAAAGTTCCAATTGGATATCGGATCAACCATTGTAGTTACAATCGCAAACACAAGGACAAAATCAGCACGAACCTTTACGGTAACAAGAAAATACTAAGACATATGCAAGAAATTTATGAATCTACGTCCAGAAGTTAGCAACACAGAATCCTTCTATATAAATTACTGAAATGGAAAGTGCACCGTACCATAATTATGTTCGCGTAATTAAACTGCCGAATATGAGACAAGAAATAGCACTGTACCGTAATATCCCAAACTCCAATTTATACACAGCCTGCAAACGACTTCGGTGACAATATTAGTGAATGCTAGTCTTGATCGGCACTAGACATCATGCGGGCTGTAAACAATAGCATTGCCAAGCAAAGTAAATGGTCTCTGCTTCCAAAGGTCTTTGACCCACGCATGCGCTCTGTTTAGTAAGCGAAACCAGCGCGCTCTGTTCACTAACTGAAGTGAATGAATCCCACAGATATTTATGAATATGTATGTTAAAACATATAATAATGTTATAATTATCGTCGAACATAAACAGTCGTATGCAACTCGCATATAATGGTAATTAAGACACTCGTATGGAAATTATAAAACTCGCTACGTTCGTTTTATAAACATACTCGGGTCTTAATTATTGCCATTATAGGCTCGTTGCATAATGTACTACAATCGTACATGTTCGCTAATTGTACTATTCATTTGATATGTCTGTAACCTCGCGGAACTGAAATTCAATTCTGGTCTGAGGGCTGGAACGCGGTACACTAAGCCTCGTAAGGAAAAACTGAGAAGGTGTGGCTTCAATACCGACCTCGGCCATCCAGGAAGTGATTTTCCGTTGTTATCCACTTCTACTCCAGGAAAATGTCGGGATGGTACCTTACTTAACGCTACGGCCTCTTCCTACCCAAACCCTACCTCATTACAAATACACACGCTAGTATAGACATGACAGCGACACAGGTTATCAGACAAAATACTACACATACCCAAGTACACGGGGCTACATGATCACGATGTGGTAAAGCCCCTCAAAAAATCAACAACAAAAAAGAAAAACTCGCGTTATTTTTGTCGTGTGGCCTACTGAGAGGCCGAGTGCAGGGCCTTCTAGTCGATGGCCGTGGGCGACCTGCGCGTTGGGATGAGAGATGGAATGGATGAGGATGAATGAAACTGGGCAAGGATGTGGAAGGAAGCGGCCGTGGCCTGTCAGAAGGTACCGTCCCAACATTTGCCTGGAGTTTAAAATGGAAAACCATTTCAAGGACAGCCGACGGTGGGGCTCAAACCCACGCGTCTACCGAGTGAGTCAGCAGAGAGCTTGGCCCCATGACCAAACGCTGCTCTTTAGCGTGCGTAGCCACTACGAGTGGGTTCGAGCCCCACCGTCGGCCGTCCTTGAAATGGTTTTCCATTTTCAACACCAGCCAAATGCTGGGACAGTACCTTCAGACAGGCCACGGCCGCTTCCTTCCACATCCTTGCCCAGTTTCACTCATCTTCATCCATTCCATCTCTCATCCCGGCACGCAGGTCGCCCACGGGCGTCGATTAGAAAGACCTGCACTCGGCCTCTCAGGAGGCCACAAGATAAAAGTAAATAAATAAAAACTCGCGGCATTTACGTGCGGGTATGAGAGATGAGAAGTTCCAGTCGGTGCTTGATACAAGGACGTATTCTGTCGAGAACAAAAAGCTCTATGACAACTAGTTTATCATATTATAAGAGTCGCGAGTGATTCTGCATTAAGCTGTCTAAACTTTATGACAGGCCAGTGAGGAGTCCTCCGATATCCTCTGATATTCGATGTCTACGTGCTTTCATTTTAACTTCGGAATTATCTGGCATTGTAGCCTATGCTACTGTTAACGTTCTATTTTATAATTATTCTGATGCCAAATACACGGTCTTCAATATGTAGGCTACCTGTGACACTTCTTTGCAGTAAACGTGAACGTGGCGATTGTTGTTATGAGAGTTAGAACACCAGGGTCATCTGTCATTCTGCTGTGGATTATAACGATAATGTTAACTACTAGTATTACTAATAATACGAAATTTGGCACCCGTCCTGATGAATAAATAAATAAATACATTAAAATTAATTAACAAATAAATAAATAAGTGAATGAATTAATAAATAAATAAAATCCTGATTACTATTAAACTACTTCTAGAACAAAGAAACAACTATATCATGGATTAAAGAAACTCGGAAAGGCCTTGAAAGATCTAACATCCCAGAGCCCCAAATGTTCGAAAGGGATACGTTTCGAAACACGATACACAAGTTGGAAGGATTTCATGACGAGAGACGAGCTACAAAGACCGGAAGAGCTTGGACGGCCGACAACGGCAGCAGCACAGCGATCGTATGAAGTGTACTGGAGGCAGAGAAAAATTACAAATAAAATAGTGAAATTGTAGCGTTATCCTAAATGGTCAATTGACAAGTAAAAATAATGAACAAAACGTAATACTACTACTCTAAGAAATAACCTTTGGGTCATTCATACGACGCAATGTGTAGTTCCAATACTCCTTCTTTAACACTGAGTCATCGAACCTGCTATTTGATTGATGCTCAAATAAAAACCTCCTCATTCCTGCGACTTAAACCTGGGAATGGCATTTCAACTACTCCACACACATAAAAAATTTTCCCAAAATTTATACAATAAATCAAGCCTCTGCTTATTATCAACACTGGAAGATTTATAAACTTACAAGTTTATTTTATTTTACCATTCAGTTCAAATCGTGAAGTTATCACACTTATGATACTCTCTATTTCACTTTCGAATGTGTATCTACGTCATGATTTTATATAAATACAAAAATATCCTAATTGATACAAATATCATTTGCTTCCCGTTTCATGCCTCTCCGTGTTATCTGAAAAAATATACTTTGCTCATTGCAAATATTAACTGTTCAACCAGAACTGTAATGTTGGTTGAATGCGGGCTTGCGCTAACCACTAACCTTCGGAAAATCACCTGTTCCAAACTAGAAATGATTAAACTACTTCATAAGCTCTCAATGAATGTGATTATTAGAAAATATAAGATCCAAGAATTATTTAGAAAAGTTAAGAAAATCATTATTAATATTATTAGTGGATTATTATTATTATTATTATTAGTTATATTATTGTAAATGTGTTTAATTATTATTTCATTATGTGAGAATCCACATGTTCGATTCTTCGAATATGGATAAAATATCCATTTCTCAACAAAAATAATTATTAACTTTTACAGTTACCTCGGCTGATTACCGTGATTATCAAAAAAATATGAAACATTCAAATAAATGCTCGTTATGCTCGGTCATCGATCCTAAACTGTTCTGAGTGCTGAAAATACTCAGAATAACTCTAATATGTCTTGCGTAAATCATTGCAAGATTTAAATACGAAGAAAAACAAATGTGTTGGTCATCTGCAGAAAATGAGTTTGTTCCAATTAGCTAGGCATAATATAAAAGTCAAATGTGGCTTACATTTCTCGTTGGTCTTGAAGCGTAGTGAACCTGGTCTGTACCAGATTTATCCAGATACATGCCCTATTGGACACGCACGTCTAATCCTTGTATCGGCCGCCATTATATACCCACAATCTGTCTAACACGACATAGTGGAAATATTTCTTGAAGTTTGAAGTAACTGTTGATCCACTTTAATATTGGCTTCAATTAAATCCATAGCAGTTCGCTTAAATGGGGTCATATCCAAATGATCTATTCTCAAATACGTCAGTTGTTACATAACTCACGGTAATCTTTTCAGTACAAGAAAACACTGACAGTCTAAATCAATCGACGGCTGTTCTGAAGATCGTTCCCTGGGCATGGTTTATCACCATCTATCATGCGCAAAGCAACTTATAGTTTCCCTTTGTCGGCTAATGAACAACACCGTGATAGACTGGCCTTCAATATACTGAAAGATCGGAGTGGTTATCAAGTTACAATTTATGAAACTGACTAATTGGATTAAAATATCCAAGTATTGAATTATTATTACTGGACTGTGACAAAGTACTTTCTAGACAAAGTCTAGCATATGTCCATATAGAAATAAAGTATTTCACCAGTGTCCGTAGAAAAATAGCAATCACCTTAGTGATTCCCTCTGCCGGAAACTTACTATGTTCCACACGTATCGTAACACTTTTGTGACTATCACAATTTAAAGATATCTTCTGCGTAGATCCGGCAACCATGTGCCTTGGCTCAACGTAGCAGCAGCACCTTGTCATGCAAGAGCTTGGTTCGAAGTGAGCTGATGATGCTTGGGCCGGTCGGCTTTTATTCAAAACGGTCGGGTCCACGCTGGATCACGCTGAAATCTGGAAATCCTCATATCTCCGGTGTTTCTGGTCCGATTCACTTGAGACTAAGTGCATTCTCTTTCATTTGGCCGTGCCAGTAATCTGATCCAAGTCTCAAGTCTCTACTCCATGGCTAACTATTTAATCAACAAATAGTCTCGACCTCTGCTACTACTCGCTACGTCACTTAACATGCTCTTGGCTGCACGAAGTTTCCATTCCATTCTAGAAGTAATGGAGCGCGATATTCAAATATCTCAACTTTCAAAAGCGGCTGTAGCCTTTCCCTTGATATCTAGGTGTCTGAATCTTGGAATACCCATTCCTAGAGTTGGGCACAATACCTATTGTACACACTACAAAAATAAATTGAAAAAAATATAGAACATAAACTTGAGAAGAGAGAAAAGTAGCCCCTACCCTCAATCCTTAAAGGAAGAGGATTGAGGGACTATACTTTAGTGTCTAGCTTTCCATACAGTAAAAAGTTACTGACCAAACATGTAACTTCATATTCCGTTATTGTAATATGAGGGACTTTGAACGCTGACATATAATGGACTGGTTATCACGAAAGCTATCCAGGATCTAATTTATTATTTATTGAATTAATCAGAATGTGTACACAATTAATGGTTGGTTGATTCCTTAGTTTAGGGGCTGCGACAACGCGGTCATGTAGCTCCGTGTACTTTGGGTGTGTGTAGAATCTGTCTGATAACTCGTATTAATTGTGATGACTGTATTAGTGTGTGTTATCTGTTTTTAATTCAAGTAAGTACTGCATATGATAATTTCAAGTAGTTCCTACTTTCGCCACCAAATGCTACCGTCCACGACACCTAGCTGTGAACTTGACTACTACTAGATGCCATCGCAACCAGCGCCTGGTGATGAACATTGGAACTTAAGAGCATTAATCCAACCTAACCTACAAATTTTGCTTCACACAAGTTTAGTTAGTGGAAGGTTCGTTTACATGCCAAAAATCTATGACATGGGGCCGCCGGCTTTACTTCCCCTCCGAAGGAAGGCATACTGAGGGGTATTTTAACGCTCTTAAATATCCGACGACTTTGACCAGGTTTGAACCTGCGACCTTGGGCATAGAAGTTCAGCATACTACCAACTACGCCACCGAAGCCGACTACAAAATTAATCTAGACGATAAGTCAGTTTTATTCGTCGTTTGCATAATGTGTGATTGCCAGAATTATTTGAGTACATTAGAGCAGGTGATATTGTGTGCAGATTTGGCGTTGTGGAAACCTTTCCTGTTGCAGATTCGGTAATGTATTGCCCCTCTGGTGTACAGGTGATGGAGTTCGTGACCGGCTGTTTTCCATTCCTCCTCTTTCATGGCTGGTGTGCGATGGATGACGTGGTCGATTTCTGCTGCTTTCTGTGCCCGTTCTTCCAGAAATTTCTCACATGCTTGGGTTGGCGTCAGGTTGAGTGTTAATATCATATCGTCTATAAATGTCGTTTTTCCCGCCAGTTGATATAGTAGTCAGGTTGGAGCGTACTTCGATACCCCAAGCGTCTTCTTGAAGATCTGCGCTTTGACTCTATCCAGGGCTTTGATATTATTATACTTCATGTGTGGCCATGTGATTTCGATGGCGTAGGATACTACTGTGGCAATTGAAATTCCTGTTGTTAGTGATAGGCTTCTGAGCTTTTAAAATTTCTATTGTGGTTTTTGGTTGGTTGGTTCCTCAGTTTAGGGGCTGGGACAACGTGGTCATGTAGCCCCGTGGGTGTGTGTAGAATCTGTCTGATAACCGGTGATAATTGTAATGGCTATATTAGTGTGTGTTATCTGTTTCTAATTCAAGTAAGAACTGCAGACTTTCAATTTTAAAGTAGTTCCTACTTTTTCTATCAAATGCCACCATCAACGACAACTAGTTCTGAACTTGGTTTTACATGCCACCGCAGTCGGCTCCTGGTGACGAACGTTGGAACCTAAGAGCGTTAGTCAAATCTAACCTATAATTTAGCTTCACAAAAGTGTAATTAGTGGAAGATTCTTTTACATGCCATAAATCTATGACACGGGACCGCCGGCTTTACTTACTCTCCGAAGGTAGGCATACTGAGGGATTTTTAACGCTCTTAAAAATATTCGACGACTTCAGCCGGGTTTGGACCCGCGATCTTGGGCATAGAAATTCAGCATGCTACCAACTACGCCACCGAAGCCGCTGATTTGTGGTTTTTATTGCGGTGATTGTTCTATACTCGGCGTGTCTTGTAAAGGTAAACCTGTCTAATTTCATTATTACATTGCAGATTTTGTGTTATGATCGGGCCCAGATACTTGCATTGTGCCTCTTGTTGAACATTATCCTCACATTCAGTCGATGTGGATTGTTGTTCAGCTTAAATGTTGTTTTGTTAATGTTTATTTATAAGGTGCGTTCAAAAAGTAACGAGCCGGAGGCTGTAATACGCAAACCGGTGACGACATCGGCTAATCGTGGCGTGTGTAACAAGGTGAGGTTCCGACCAGCCTCCGGCTCGTTACTTTTTGAACGCACCTTATACATTCCTTATGCCTTTCCTTTCTTGTTTCGGTTAGAGTGGTTGTTTTTTTTTTGGTGATTATTACTTGGTCATCTGCAAATTTGATCGTCTGAATTGTTTTACCTCCCACTTTAACCCCACGCTTGAGGTGTTTTAGGGATTCGTTTACAATTTGTTCATCAAATGCATTGAACAGCCCTGGCGATACCAGACAACCTTGCCTCACTCCTTTGTGGATATTTTTCAGAATATCTGCTAACGAAAAGGCGTCAAACTTAAAGGCCAGACCAAACGACACCAAATTAAATAATGAGTACCTTTTGTGTTATTGTAGTTTGGTTACAAATATTCAGCGGTTCGGAACTCCATGCAAACAATGATAAACATAATGACTATACAACTAGCGCCTGTGAATGTAACTGTAGGCCACCCAATGAGCTCAACACGCTGTACAGCGAACGAGCAGATTACCTCTGTCGTGTGTCTGGCCCATATGACGAGTGAGACTTGCTAAGTGCGTGTTTTAACCCCAGCACGCGCGTAGGACGAAGCGATAATCAAGGTAAGTGGTGCTGAGGGCTGAGTGTTCACATCTCTTTCGAGGAAGTGGATTACAAGGCCCCAGAAATTGGAGGGATTGTAAACATTACTAACACGCTACAGCTCGAAAAGTGAGCCAGTCTGCCTTCTCGGTAGTTGTCGATTGTTTTTGGATAATTATGTAATATATCGAATGATACATGGCTCACAAGACAACGCAGTACTTCAAGATGGCCTGAACTTGATCTATAAATGGCGGATTGAAAATTAATACAAGAAAATTCAATCTCATGCAAATAGCGCAAGAATTTCAATATAACATTGGCTCGGAAATACTTGTAGAAGAAGATTCGTGCAAATAATTGGGGGTTCACGTAAAGAATGATATGCTATGGAGCAGTCATATAGGATGTGTAGATTCTAAAGTTTTGAAATGAGGGTATTAAAAGGAAGTAGTACCTCTGCTAATTAATTATGTTATTTGCCACTTATAAGACCTATTCTGGAATACGCCTCGGCGGTTTGGGATCCATATCAAGTAGGGATCATCAATGAGTTGGAAATGGTACAAAGAAAGTCCGCTTGATATTTGCTCAGTGACTTTAATCCCAGGAGCAGTGAAACCTGTATGTTAAAGAAACTTGGGTGGGAATCACTTGAGGCTTGGAGGATGAAATCTAGGCTCTGCGCTATGTATAACACGTACAGTATACAATTCAACCAGCTTAGCGTGAGCTTATCAAACGTATGGGAGCCCACTTACATGAGTAGGAGTGATAATCCTTTGAAAGTTAAGGCCTAACCACAGCGTACAAATTATGGTAAATATTATTTCGTAAACCGTGCCATTGCTAATTAGAACTCACTACCTGCCGCAGTCCTAGTGCCTTTCCCAAACATTTAGGTGTGTTTACGAAAAGACTGAAGATTTATGTAAATACTCCAGTATATTTTTATAATCCTCCGTGGCTTAGGTGGCAGCACGCCGGCCTCTCACCGCTGGGTCCGTGGTTCAAATCCCGGTTACTCCATGTGAGATTTGTGCTGGACAAAGCGTAGGCAGACAGCGTTTTCTCCTGGTACTCCGGTTTTCCCTGTCACACATTTCATTCCAGAAACACTCTCAACTGTCATTTAATTTCATCTGTCATTCATTCAATCATTGCCACAGAGGAGTGCGACTGGCGTCATAACCGGCACAGTTCATATCCTCGCCGCTAGATGGGGGCCTCATTCATTCCATTTCCTGACCTGGTCGGTCGACTGGAAGCAGACTGTGGATTTCCATTCATTTTCACTCCAGTATATTTTTATGTAGGTTATAATTGTTTACTTGTCATGTATAACCAATTGGCCACCGGGGAAGACTTCCCCAATTGCAAATGAATGAATGAATGCATGAATGAATGGAAGAACATTAATTTCTTTATATTTTTAATTCTTCCTACAGCAGCTGTTGGCTGCCACAAGGACAAATACTAAAGTATTTTGCGGTTTGTTCTTGTTCACATTCGCAAGACGTGTCACCTGTACTGAGGCCCCATCTCCTCAGATTGTCTCGGGATATTCCAACTCCTGATATATAGCACTTTCGTATTTGAAATGAGATCTTTCGAGAGCCAATCGCATTCCACTTATTATCGGTTGGCGCATTTCACAGCCTCTATGAGTCTCCTGTATGCACAGTACATCGCACTTGGTTTGCCTACATAGATCTTGCAGTAGTTCTTCTTTTGACGAAATTATACCCTCTATATTTACCGATATGATGGTCAACAACAATTTTTACTATGTAATAATTTTAAAATATTCATCTAAATACGAATGTCAAGCGTAGTTTGTTTGGTGTTTTAACAAACATACGCATGGTCCCTGTATGATCAGCAATGGTACTTGTTTCAGTGAACGCTATTATTTTCCCCTCGTATTCGTCTGTAGTCACATCAGGCGGAAACTAACAGTGTTCAGTATCGTTTGTAGTGTATTAGTACTACACGGGATGCAGGCAGAGAAATATCGACCTTCCTGATATCACGCGTTAGTTAGGCTGCATAAAATAATATTACTAGGGGCAGCTGATTCACCTCGTATAACTTTTAAGAGTCATTTCTTCAGTGATAGTTATTGTTGTTTGAAGGGACGGAACACCGAGGTCACCGGTCCCTTTCTTCAGTGTTGCCTTCGTAATGTAATAATAGCATCGCTTTTCAGTCGGTCAACATATTTACTCCTAAACGAAAGTTTGATGCTTTTCAGTTGGTCAACATGATCTTTCTCAAAAGAGATGGGTTATTTCCTAATCCTGAGAAAAATTACATGTGATTAATAAATACACTTATTAATTTTATTATTATTTATTAATCTCATGTAAATTTTTTCAGGATTAGGGAATAACCCATCTATTATGAGAAAAATCATGTTGACCAACTGAAAAGCATCAAACTTTCCTTTACTAAGGCAACACTGAAAATGGCTTCAAACACCATAATATTTACTCTTCTCCGGACGGTGAGAACAGCGGACCTGGCATTCAGCATTCACTTCAATGTTAAATAGTTGCAACGAATGTTAACTTAACCCTCTCAGTGCCACGCACCGAACAGATCGGGTCTCGCTGCTCGCGCCAAAAGTGCCAAAGCCGATTCAATCAGCGCGCTGTTTATCTTATATTTGTAGATTTCTGTAGGCATATGTCCGTGATTATGTCATACTGTTGGAAAAGTGAGGTTTCAAGCTTGCCTGTGCGGTGTTTACTTTTTCCTTCGAAGTCCGGTACGCGATAGGTTTGAGTTTGTATTCACGCTCCCCCAATCACGCGCGTTCCCGCCAAAATTGCGGTGCAGTTGTTTTCTTCTTGTTGAAGTTTTCTGCCTACATATGTATCTAAGAACTTTATACAGATGGAAACTTAGTGTTTCTTCGAATATGACTCTTAGGTGTCCTTAATTTAGGCTCAATACTGTTTTTTTTTTTACAAAAAAGAAAATTGAACAATTATCAGAATAACCTCAATTAAAATAGTTTAGACGCCGTATGTACTTTTATGAACATAATGTATGAAAGAATAAGGTATTGGTTAAAATGCAAAGCAAAAATAATTATTCTTTCGTTGGAAATGTGGTATTTATGATTGTTTTCGAATAGTCTGCGTGACCATTGAAAATGGCTTGGCATTCTTGGCAAGTATTTCAGGAAAAAGCTTGGCACTAAGAGGGTTAAAACTCAGCAAATATTCTAAGTTGTGTCTTTTGTCGTTTAGGTGCACGAAGTCAGGCTCATTAGTGGGGGTCTTGGTAAATGACTGTGAAAGTCTCTATTGGGAGGAGATATTGTTCAGGGAACTCTTATTTCCCGCAGCAAAGATGTGCAGAGCGACGCAGTAAATAGTCTACTACCCCAGCGGTGGTCGAGGCACGGTGAACCAAGAGCCCGCTTATCAGCCTAAGTTGGTACTCCGCAACAGACACGACCATAACCTACAAGATTGGCTGGAATTTATTTCAAAGCTGTAGAGGTGGTTACGTAAGATGGACACATATTATCCCTTTATAGCGGATATGATTGTAGGTCCCCTTCAGGACTACGGTTGTTGACCATGATATCAGTGAATATAGTGGGTATATCATCGTCAAAAGAAGAACTACTACAATATCTTTGTAGGCAAACCAAGTGCGATGTACTGTGTATACAGGAGACTCATAGAAGTTGTGAAATGCGCCAACCGAAAATAAGTGGAATGCGATTGGCTCTCGAAAGACCTCATTTCAAATACGGAAGTGCTATATCTCAGGAGTTGGAAGATCCCGAGACAATCTGACGAGATGGGGACTCAGTACAGGTGACACGTCTTGCGAATATGAACAAGAACAAACCACAAAATACAAGCTTCACTGCCCTCTGTGCCCTTCATCTTGTGGAGAGGAAGATCTCCTGTAAGCCACTCCGAGTGCCTTGGATGTTGCTCGGTATTGGACACATGCTGTATCAATAGACCTTTTTACCCTTATATGTAGCCTATAGCAACTGTACATTTGTATGTTTCGGACACGAGAAATAAATAAATAAAGCGAATATGATCAGTGTTTTAGAGACTTGAAATATTAGCATTCTAACGGCTCCAATCATCAGCCCGACAACCTGATACTTTTCCTCATAATAGGTGATTGTTGGGTCGTAGATGACTCTTCTCCTGATCCATATCGTGAATCTAAGATGTAGCCTTATTTCGATCCAGTCTAGTAAGCGATGACGTCTAGACGTCTCGTTCTTCCTTGATTGGCACTTCCTGACTCTTCCTCATGAGCGACATATCCAATTTCCCGTAGTGCTATGGTTAATGGTGTGGTGTCTTACATTACTGTGATGGAATAACATTTGGATCTCAACTTCAAAAGGATCTGTTATGAGAGAAATATATAAGGTGCGTTCAGAAAGTAACAAGCTGGAGGCTGTAATGCGCAAACCGGTGACGACATCGGCTAACCGTGGTGTGTGTAACGAGGTATGGTTCCGACCAGAGTGTGGAAGGTCACAGCCCGTCGCTAGAGGGCACGCGTGCACATCACGTGACGATACAAAGCGAGCAACAGCATGCATCAATCGTCCAACCAAGACCAAGACAGTAGGCCATTGGACATGCTTCCTGGTGTGGTTGAAGACTGTGGGGCACCCATTGGCAAGTGCAGTCGTTCCTTCATGATGGTGTGCACACTTCCGACGCTCAATCCGACCACGGCGGCTATGGCGTTCACTGTCACTCGGCGGTCCGCGGTAAAGAGTGCATCAACCAGCTGGACGTTGTCATCCATAATGCTGGGGGGTGGCCCAGACCGGGCATCATCGACTAACGACACCCGTTCTTCCCTGCAATGCGACTGGCAGCGTTGGACGATTGATGCATGCTGCTGCTCGCTTTTTATCGTCATGTGACGTGCACGCGTGCCCTCTAGCGACGGGATGTGACCTTCCACGCTCTGGTCGGAACCACACCTCGTTACACACGCCACGATTAGCCGATGTCGTCACCGGTTTGCGCATTACAGCCTCCGTATCGTTACTTTTCGAACGCACCTTACATTTTCCTGAGATTCATAATCGACTTGAAAGTAAAATACTAGTTCCGTACTTTGTGCTTACTCAATTTTTATCTGGAAATGCGAAATTCATGTCATACTTTGAGCGACTTCACATCAATTCTTTAACCCGCGAGGACTGGCGCATGGGTATTTTTGACCCGAGGCTTAAATAATGCTCTATATTTTCGTTTTGGTCAGCCCTTATTTCCTGGCGCTTACTGTACCTTCCTTCCTAGCCTTGAACTTCACCCTGCAAAGAAACATGGCCATAGCTTTTTGAACACTCAAGTTATTGCTATATTATTTACGGTCGGGTCAGATTTACCCATGGCGCCAGTTCTCGTGTGACAATTTTCGGCTTACGTTAGTCGGGACAATCTGTAAAAAATAAGGTGGGAAATCCACCAATTTTGGTGCAGCACAATAACATAGCTCACGTTCTTGTTCATCCATATTTAGGATCTAGGGACACCTTGGTCATCAGCTCCTTTGTTCAAGAAAATTAAGATGACTGCTTTGTCGCCATTATCAAGGCCAATGCTACTGTTACGAAAATTGTTATTTCTCTGCATTTTGTTAAAATTGAAAAATGTAAATATACCTCATTTTATATTGGGAATAGTTCATAGGAAGACACCAGATGTAAACTTACTTAATTAAAATACGTAGGACTACGACGGAAAGGGAGTGACACACTATGGGTCAAAATTACCCAGGGGCAGTCCTCGTGTTATATTTCTTCACGCCAGTTCTCAAGGGTTAACTGATTATACAAGCTTTTGTGGATCCTCTCAAACTGTAAATCATCCAATTTTGACTGCCCCGCTTTCGAAATAGAAAGACTTTTTTTTTTATAAAATGTCACCTGAGTTACTGCAATAAATAACTAACTAAACCTCTGCGTCCTATATTTTAAAAACCATGTTGTTATGCTCATTTAATTATCAATTAATATGATAAAATTGGTCTGGTCAACTCAAAAAATAAATGCCAGCGTTTCGCCCCAGTGTGCCGTTGGGCTCGTCAGTTGGTACAGACACACCTCACCAATACGCGTGGCTAGCACATACTGAGAAGGTCATTGCGAGACACAAAATACAAGTAGTATTGACGTTACGAGCGATGCCAATGTGCTACGGAAGTCAAGCTCCCTTTCATAAAACAAAAACCTTACCTTGGCAATCCAAATAGGTTATGAATATTCCCGAATGGGAATATGATGTTATTTTCTTTTGAGCAGATACATTATCAATTAATATGATAAAATCATATGATAAAATTATCAATTTTACATTATCAATTAAGATGATAAAATCATATGATAAAATCATATTAATTGATAATTTATCTGCTCAAACGGAAATATTATAACCTATATGCTCATGTAATTCATTCAACCGTCACATCTTCCTTAAGTTATTACAATGTAATGCAAGTACTGTTGTAAATAGTGTTCAAGGCTCCTCCCTCTCTGGTAGACTTGCGGTGCTTTCCGAAGGGGTATCAGTGTGATGGGGGTAAAGGCTCGCGAGAGGGCAACTTCCTTGAACGGGATGTGACTGTGTGGGTGTTGGGGGATGTAGGGATGGATGCGTGTAGAGGGAGCGGAAGAGGGCTCAGGATGGGCGGTCCACATAGGTTTGTGCGTGGGCCACTTGCTGGGTCAGGAGCACGCACACAAGACCTTGCTGCAATCGCTAGATAATTGCTGAGTCGAACTATAACCCTAATATGCTAGGCAAAATTGGGGTCTTCTATGTTTTTGGAAACGCAATAAATAAATAAATATATTAGTCAGAGAAAATGGAGAATTAGTTTCTATGGCCACATGAGATCGCAGAGACAGACCAACCGCATATTTTCCTACTTTGTAGACAAGAAAATCAAGGGACCATGGTTTTCTGAGATCGAAAAAGATCTTATAGAAGTAGGGATTTCGCTTGAGGACATTCAAGAACGTTTTCCTCTCCATAAAAAACGTAGAGCACACCAGCGATTCCAAGAAAAGCCAAAACTGAGAACAGGAAGAAGTGGATGGCTGAGAGAAAGGAGGCGCACAGGAAACGGATGAAGGACCACTGGGAAAAGATTAAAGCTCAAAGACGGAAACAGTTGAAGTAACGTGGTCCATAGCAGGCCGAAACGAAGAAGGAGAAATAAATATTTTACAGTGAGAGCAGAAACCAAGTTTCAATCTCGCGGTGGCAACGCTGACAGTGGTTTCCGTCCTAACTTCCACCAGGAGCTGACCATACCTCATCATTCTGTCTCTTAATGACAAATTCCTTTAATGTTTAAACCATCTCTTAACAGAAAAAGTAGGGGTCCCCACCTGAGCAAAAACGTAAATTTAAGCGATTTCCTCAATTGTGTCAAACGTTCAAGGTCTAAAGCAGTGGTTCCCAACCTTTGCCAGCTGAGCCCCCCCCCTTTCAGATACGGGCGGTTATCACCCCCCCCCCCCTCCCTGTCGCTTCTATAACCTCTTCGATAAACTGACGCGGAGGATATTGACCTCACCTAATAACACTACATAATGGAATAATTATGTCTGATAAAATTATATGAAGTAGGCGCTTTATATCTATTACATACTAACTTCATTTTAGCACAATACAAAGAACACACTTTTACAATTAATCCTTCAAATAGTCAACAAATGTCAGTGAGAAGGTTGACACTGTTTTCTCTTGGTAAGATTCGGTATGTTTGGTTTGATATTTGACAGAGCACAGCGGAGATCACTTGCAACATCATGTCGACAGAGCTGCTTTGTTTTTATGACACTCGGCGTTCAAAATACTGACTCACATAAATATTTCGTTGAAAATGGGACATTGACACCCAATGCAACTTTGGCTATTTTAGGATACACTGCAAGACAGTTTACCCAAACTTGAGCCAGTCCTAATATTTTGGAATCATCTCTCAGGCTTGATTTTGCTGCTTATAACACAGCAAATTCCTTATTTCACCTCCAACCTCGCGGCTCCGTAGAAGTTTGAGTCGACAGTTGCCAATTACCAGTGCTTTTGAACGATTGACTTGCCGCGACAATCCCTTGGAGAGATTCGAAAAATGTTTATTATACAAAATTGTAATATTCGAGTTAAAAATTATAATTTGGAAATCAATTAACCCCCCCCCCTCCTTTAAAATCCCCACGCCACCATAGGGGGGCGCGCCCCCCCCCAGGTTGGGAACCCCTGGTCTAAAGGGCCCGGATAGGTTTCAAATTATTGTTAGTCTTGGAAAATTTCAAAAATTGGTTGCGGCATAATGCAGTTCCGAAAAAAAAAATCAGCCAAAAATCGCTTGATTCTTTACTCGTTTTTCTTTTTGATTCCAATCTTAGCCAAATTAACTTATTTAGGCTACACCATTCTTTCTTTAATGTGTTCCTTGGTTCAATACCATCATGAATTGTTTGAATGGTTTGAAAATTCTTTTCACCTGAAGTAGTTATACGTGGTTAAGTAAAACTATGCATTGACTCACACTAGCGCTCGTATAGGTAGAAACGGCAAATTGCTAATCTCTATCTATCTACTGTATGTCTACCCCCTTGCTAATATATAAGGTGCGTTCAAAAAGTAACGAACCGGAGGCTGGAATGCGCAAACCGGTGACGACATCGGCTAATCGTGGTGTGTGTAACGAGGTGTGATTCCGACCAGAGCGTGGAAGGTCACATTCCGTCGCTAGAGGGCACACGTGCACGTCACGCGACGATACAAAGCGAGCAGCAGCATTCATCAATCGTCCAACCAAGACCAAGACAGTAGGCCATTCGACATGCTTCCTGGTGTGGTTGAAGACTGTAGGGGACCTATTGGGCACACACATTCCGCAAGTGCAGTCGTTCCTTCATGATGGTGCGCACACTTCCGACGCTCAATCCGACCACGGCGGCTATGGCGTCACTGTCATTCGGCGGTCCTAGGTAATGAGTGCATGAACCAGCTGGACGTTATCATCTGTAATGCAGGGGGTGCCCCAGACCGGGCATTATCGGCTATCGACACCCGTCCTTCCCTGAAGCGCTTGTGCCACGCCTTGACCCTTGCAAGGAACATGCAGTGTTCGCCGTACACTTGTAACATTCGGCGATGAATGTCCGTTCCCCCTACTCCTTTCGCTCTCAGAAACCGAACAACACCTATTTGCTGTTAGTTTGACGCCTCCATGTCACTGTTTGCAATGCGTCTGGCAGCGTTGGACGACTGATGCATGCTGCTGCTCGCGTTGTGTCGTCACGTGACGTGCACGTGTGCCCTCTAGCGACGGGCTGTGACCTTCCACGCTCTGGTCGGAACCACACCTCGTTACACACGCAACGATTAGCCGATGTCGTCACCGGTTTGCGCATTACAGCCTCCGGCTCGTTACTTTTTCAACGCACGTTATAATTGACCGGATATGGTTGAGTTTTCGGTGAACAATCATTAGTCTAGTGCCCGTCATCAAGCCGGCAGCTCGTGTGTCCTTAACGTTTGGAAGAGTGGAGAAAACAACGGAAATTTATTACAAATGAACCATCAATAAGATTCACTTACTTACTCCATGGCGCTACAACCCGGGGTGGGTTTTGGCCTCTTGGACAACTGCTCTCCATGTTGGTCTATCCATCGCCTTGCTCCTCCATCCTCTCACTCCCATTGCGACGAGGTCTGCAGTCACACCATCCAAACATCTCTTCTTAGGACGTCCTTTCCTCCTCCTGGAGAATAGCCTCCCATTCAACATTCTCTTGGGCATCTGGCTCTCCGGCATCCTCTCTATATGTCCCAACCATTGGATTCTCTGTGCCTTTATAAACTTTACGATATCTTGTTTTCCAATCAATTCGTTTAGTTCATGGTTATATCGTATTCTCCATCCATCTTCCTCTCTAACAGGGCCATATATTCTTCGCAGTATTTTCCTTTCAAAACACTTCACAGTATTCTCATCATCCATAGTTAATGTCCAAGCTTCAGAACCATAGGTCACTACTGGTCTTATCATTGTCTTATATATCTTCATTTTGGTTGTTCGCGATATAAGTTGATTCCTGAGCATCTTGATGTGTGCATAGTATGCTCTGTTTCCAGCCTGTAATCGATCTTTAATACAGTTTGTCATATCACGCTCCTAGATACTTAAATTGTGTCACACCCTCAAATGTCTTATCGCCTATTTTAATATCATGCGGGGCTCTTCTTGTGTTAGATGTGGACATTACCATGCTCTTAGTTTTACTCTCATTCACTAATAACCCAATCTTTGTAGCCTCTTTCTCTAATTCTAAATATACTCTTTTCAGTGTACGCTTCTCTCTTGCTATGATCACTACATCATCTGCATAAGCACAGATCTGACTTGATTTGTTAAAAATAGGGTCTCCCTGGTCCACTTTACTGATTGCTTTATGTAGTGCAAGATTAAAGAGTACTGCAGACAATCCATCTCCTTGTTTTACACCCATATTAATTGTAAAGGGTTTACTCAGCTTATTTCCATTTTTCACTCGTGCCCATGTGTTATCTAGTGTCATCCTTATCAGCCGGATTATCTTTCTAGGTATCCTCATTTCTCCTAGTAATTCATATAGTCTTTCTCTACATAAACTATCGAAAGCTTGTTTAAAATCTATAAAGAGCATGTGGAGGTCAATATCATGTTCATAAAACTTTTCCATCATCTGCCTAATTACAAAGATTTGATCCGTTGTACTCCGGTTGGGTCTAAAACCACACTGATATTCACTCAGAATTTCGTCTGGAAATATCTTCATTCTTTCTTTCAGGATACCTGATAGGATCTTGTAAATAACATTCAATAGAGTGATTCCTCTGTAATTCTCACATGCTAGTTTATCTCCTTTTTTAAATATAGGACATATTATTCCTCCCCTCCATCCATCTGGCATGTTCTCTTCTTCCCATATTCTTTCCAATAGTTTATGTATTCTATCTTCCAATGCCGCCCCTCCATATTTTATCATTTCTGCTACTATACTGTCTTCCCCTGGTGATTTGTTGTTTTTCATTTTCTTCGTTACATTTGCCACTTCAAATCTTGTAGGACTCATAATACTTGCATTCTCATTCTCTGATTCTGTAGGACTCGTAATACTTGCATTCACATTCTCTGATTCTGATCTAATTACTTCTTGTCTCTCGTTTTGATGCATATGTTTTTCAATTTCTGGCTCTACACTTTCACTTAGAAGTTCCTTAAAGTGTTCAGACCATCTATCTAACACTTTGTTCTCATCATTCAGTATCATCCCTTGTCTATCCTTGCATCTTCTTTCCCTAGTTTGGAAACCTTTCCCCATTTTACCAATTGCCGCATAGAATTTTCTTACTTCACTTCCCTGGTTTAATTCTTTTATTTCTATAAATTGTTTCTTTATGTGTTCCTTTTTTTTCTTTCTTCTACATACTTTGTTGGCATTCAACCTCAGTTGCCTATAATGTTCACAGTTGCTTCTTGTTTCTCTCAATATCATCTTTTCTCTTGCTCTATTCTTCTCTTCTATTGTTTCCCTACACTCTTGATCAAACCATTCATTCCGGGTTTGCTGCCTCTTTCCGATTATTTCTTCTGCAGGCAGTTTAACTACTTCCTCTATTTTCTTACACTCTTCATTGAGATAATCTCTCTCTTTTTCTTCTTCTAATTTCTTTTGTATTTATCTCTGATATTCCTCCTTAATTCTTTCATCTCCTAGTCTTTCAACGTTTATACTGTTCTTCCGGGTTTCAGATTCTGTTTTCGTTTTAGCCAGCTTTTCTCTGAGTACTGCTTTTACTAGATAGTGATCTGAATCACAATTTGGTCCTCTACATCTCCGCACATCTATAATTGACGAAGAGTATCTTGCATTGATTAACACATGGTCTATTTGATTCACGGTTGTAGAATCAGGAGCCTTCCAAGTACCTAAGTGTATTCGTTTATGTGGGAAACATGTGCTTTTGATCACCATATTGTTCCTGATGGCAAAATGCCCAAGTAGTGTGCCATTCTGGTTACTAACATCATGTAGTGTATGTTCCCCTGCACATATCATCAATAGATCCTTCCCAATCTTTGCGTTAAAGTCACCCATTATTATCAATGTATCGTATCTCTGTATCTCACCGCATATCTGTTCCAATTGTTCATAGAACTCTTCCTTCTCATCCTCATCTTTCTCTTCAGTTGGTGCATACACTGACAATATGGATATGTTCCTGAATCATCCTTTGATGCGCAATTTACAAAATCTTTCATTTATGGCTTCATATTCCATAATACTATTCCTTACTGACTTGGTTACCATAAATCCTGTACCATGTTATCCTGTTCTGCTATTTGGACCACTATACAATAGTGAATATTCCCTTTTATCTATCCTTCCTTGTCCTTGCCATCTTACCTCTTGTAACGCTACAATGTCAAAATTAAATTTAGTTATCTCTTCTCCTATTTCATTCATCTTTCCTGGTCTCAACATCGTTCTTACATTCCACGTCGCAATATACAAATCTCTTTTCCGTAATCCAGGCCGAGGTTGTCTTCTGTTAAATCCGTCTTTCCGAGGCAGTTGTCCTTGTTTCGTAACAGGTTCTTTTTTGTTAGCCCCACGTCCAACCCCCAACCTGGAGGGCCAGAGTATCCCGTTTAGTCTGGATCATCACCTTCGACCTGTCCGGCTTGGGAGACCCTACCAGTAGCTAAGCTACCACCGGCATAGCTCTCAGGATCATTTGACCACGCAAGCTCCACCACCGCGTCAAGGTAAGGATACCATTGGTGGAGATCAATAAGATTCGGTATAATAATAATAATAATAATTTTTTTTTTTTTGGGAAGAAATGCATTTACGCACAGAGTGTCGGGCTCCTGCTCCTGAGTAGCAGACTACCGACTAAAACTCCCCCGTTACTTCTGAACACTAGCCTGGAACCGTTTAGCACATTACTTCAGGCTAGAGTCATTTTATATTTGCCTGTAGGGCACTCTTCCGTAATGAATCATCTTCAGTGGCGATCCAGGTCCGTCTTCTTTTTTCGGAGGATATCTTCAACAAAGCTTGCTACCAGTTTCCAGTTTTCCTCATTTTGTAGCATCACTGCAACAATATTGTCCGGGGATATCTCTACATCAATGTGATCTTGAAGAGACTGCCTATTTTGGACCCACCGTCCACAAGAGAATAATAATAATAATAATAATAATAATAATAATAATAATAATAATAATATCGTATGGCCTCGGGTGCCAGGTGCAAGCTTTTTAATTTGACACCCAGAGGATAGCTTGCATGTCGAATTTCGTTGTTCCTTGAATCACTATGAAAGTCAAGGAGGTTAGATATCTAAGGTCCTTGACACTAATATATAGCGCTTTCTAGTAGAGATAGGAGGAACTTTGTGTTGGCGGAAAATCCCGAGATTAATTTTGCCATTATGAACACGGCCTACTGAATTCAAATGGGTTCTTTAACATGCCAACATCGTATGACAAGCATGTCGTATTTTGCCGCCTTTCAAAAATCACTTACCACGCACAGGAGCGAACCTGCAATCTTGGGGTTAGTAGACCGACACAATAACCACTCACCCACCCTGGCAAGTAATAAGATTCAGTGATGAACCAGGTTCGAGTCGGAAATCGGACGAAAATGTAATAATGAGCGAGAGGCAACGAGAAGATAGCGCCATGAATAAAGAGGAATCTCCCAAGAAAGGACAATACAATATAAAACAAACGTTTGATGCTTTTCAGTCAGTCAAAACGATTGCACCCAGATGAGATGGGTTATTCCCTAATCCTGAAAAACAATTACATGAGATTAATAAATAAATAGGCTACACTTAGAGGACCAGTTTCGATCGTCAAGCGACCGCGCAAGACTCGACCAGCCTGAACAATGCATGACCATTTACAACAACCAATCACCACTTCCAGTATCTCAACAAAACATCACATCTGGGGCGGATCTAGGGGAGGGCGAGGAGGGCGACCGCCAAGGGCCCCGCGCCAAGGATTTTTTAAGTGTAATTAATTAATTTACGTTTTACGTTTCAAACTTTTCAAACTAAGTTATAATTCATATTCTTTTTTTCAGTGCACCTATGACCTCCCGTGACCGTTTAGCAAGTTTAGATTTCAGTGAAATGATAGAAGACTTCAGCCGGGAAAAAGTCGCAAAGTAATATTTTAATATTTCATAGTTTACCTAATCTTCTTCAGGGGGACTTAAAGGTTTCTTCCATATTACTAAAGAAATGTACTGTAGTGAATTTAAAATATGGTAACTATTCTTTATTTTATTATTATTACAAAACTATTTTCCATTTGATTTGATTTTTTGTATTATTTCCTATTGTTGTGGGCCCCACCTTATCATATCGCCCAGGGCCCCGCAAGGCCTGTATCCGCTCCTGCATCACATAGACCACAACTACTAACAAATACCGACGAGTTGCATTATCTTAACTAATACTGCAACGAAATAAGTGTGAAAATGAAAATCCACAGCCTGCTTCCAGTCTCCGACCTGGTCAGGAAAGGAATGAATGAAGCCCCCATTTAGCGGCGAGGATATGAACTGTGCCGGCGGCCGAGGCCTGACGCACTCCTCCGGGGCAATGACTAGATGAATGACAGATGAAATGAAATGATAGTGGAGAGTGTTGCTGGAATGAAATTTTGACAGGGAAAACCGGAGTACCCGGAGAAAAACCTGTCTGCCTCCGTTTTGTCCAGCACAGATCTCACACGGAGTGACCGGGATTTGAACCACGGATCTAGCGGTGAGAGGCCGGCGTGCTGCCGCCTAAGCCATGGAGGCTTTTTGCAACTAAATAAGTGTATACAGTATATTGTAAATACTTTCACCCATATTTTCAGATATAGATTTTATAGGCTAAGTGTAATGGATCTGGTCGTCCTAGTGTATTTATTGATCTCATGTAATTTTTTTCAGGATTAGGGAATAACCCATCTCATTTGGGTACAATCGTGTTGACCTACTGAAAAACACCAAACATTTGTTTACTAACGCAACACTTATTTACTCGTGTCAGGAACAAAAATATTACAGAAGAAATTATATACAAAATGGGCAACAAAAAAGACAAAACTTTAACATTTAACGCTCTAAATAATGCATGACCAATATTTTGCCATGTCACGTCCATTTGGTGTAGCCTTCACCAGATCCTCCATGGTGCACAGTATAGGACACAGACTGCACTGAAGCAAATGACCCATGGTCTGTTCTTCACCGCATTCACAAAGGACCGAGTCGCAGCAAAAAACCCATTTTATGAATGTTGGACTTGGATCTTCCAACCCCAGATCGCAATATGTTGACAGAATTCCAAGTTGTCCAAGTCTCTGTATGTCCTGCTGGGAGCATTTCAGATGGAGCCATCCACTGAGTAATGTGGGGGCTTCTGGTTAACCAAGATGTAATCCTCAAAACCTGAGGTTATTCACTTAGGCACTCAGTTGTGTGAAGAAGGCTTTTTCTGGACTTCAGTCGAGAGTGGGCTGGTTGAAATCTATACAGGGTCTTTCATATAAAGTGACAGTTTTGTTATTAGGTGCTGCGGTGGCCTTGGCCGAGCTTGTGGCGCGCCATGGCCCCCTGCTGAACTATTGAAAGCGCGTGCATAGTACATACGAGGGCTGTTTTTTTGAAGTTGCGATGGACTGTATAAAAATAACAGATTGACATACAAACTGATTTTACTCCTAAACGTTTGCTTGTTTTATTCGTATGTCTCAACGTAATTGCCAAAACGATTGAAACATTTGTCGTATCGTTACACCAGCTTTCCAATACTCTGGGCAAAACGTTCTGCCGCCACTGAGGTGGGTATGTCTGGAGAGTCTCCTGAAATGTTTCCTTTTTGGAGAGGCGTTGCCGCCCAACCATACCTTCAATTCTCGAAAAAGGTGAAAATCATTCACGACCAACGTTACGATAGACTTTTACAAAGAATTCAAGTGTGAAGTTTTGGACCATCTGCCGTTTAGTCCAAACCAGCACTGAATGATTTTCACCTTTTTGAAGGTTTGGTTGGGCGGCAACGCCTCGTCAAAAAGGAAAAACTTCAGGAGGTTTTCCAGACGTGCCCACCTCAGTGGCGGCAGAATGTTTTGCCGAGGGCATTGGAAAGCTGTTATAACGATACGACAAATGTTTCAATCGTTTTGGCAATTACGTTGAGACATACGAATAAAACATGCAAACATTTAGTAGTAAAATCAGTTTGGTATGTCAATCTGTTATTTTTATACAGTCCATCGAAACTTGAAAAAAAAAAAAAAAAAAAAAAAATCCAGCCCTCGTAAATACTATGCGCGCGCTTTCAATAAAACAGCAGGGGGCCGCGGCGCGCCACGAGCTAGGCCAAGGCCACCGTAGCAGCGAATAACAAAACTGCCGCTTGCAGTTCTTACTTTATATGAAAGACCCTGTACAGTGGACGTGCTTGAGACTCATCAACCCTGAAAAATGGCTTCAGACACCATGCACGACAATATGCTAGTCTATGACATTAAAGGAAGTTTTCAACATTGAGTTAGATTTTTGGTTCATACTTGAAACCATCAAAAGCTTCCAGCAAGGCTGAGGAGCATGGACTTGTTGGTGTTGAACGCAAACAACTGTTTTATATTGACCACGACAGAGAAGGAAGCGACTTCCCGTTGCGGGAACCGCGCAACACGCAAACTGGCTGTTATCAAGCATTCTATTTACAAAGCATTGATTCTTATCAGATGTCATCATTTTGCTTATAAAATAGCATGCTCTGTTCCAAATGGACGCAAATGGTAAAATCAATACCGAAGGTACAGGCGAACACTTCAGGAGGGTTTATTTTTTTAGCTTCAATTGACACCTGTTTCATTTCTGGCAAAAGTATATACAACATAAAGCTAAAAGAAATAATGAATAACTAGATGAAACCCGTCATAACATGACGGACAATGGAAAACAAATTTACTGAAGAAGCTTCTTATATAAGTTACATTCTTTGTACGATTACGTTTTAGCACTATTGCAACTTTAAGGGCGTCAAAAGATAGCACTCTCAGCATTGCAACATATTGCTGGTCATGACTGAAAACGTGATGAGGTCATCATCATCTTGCACAGTTTCCAGCCACTGGCCGGGTCTGTTTGGAACACAAGCCTCTCCAACGTCTTCTGTCATCCCACCATCTCTCAGCCTCCACCCTTGTCCAGTCTTCTCCTCTCTTCTTCACGCTTTCTTCCACCCCCTTCAGCCACCTGTCTCTCGGTCTCCCTCTTGGTCTCTTTCCTTCCCACTTCGTCTCGTGTATCCTCCTGGGTATCCTCTTCTCCTCCATTCGTTTTACATGTCCATATTATCTAAGTCTAGATTTCTCTATACCATCCTGTAATGGTTCCTCCTTCATTAATTCTCTGGTCCTCTCATTTCTCATTCTGTCCCTCTTTGTAGCTCCAATACTGCTTCTCAAGAACCTCATCTCACTGGCCTGTATTTTGCTCTTCTCCCTTCCTTTCATAACCCAGGTCTCCGAGGCATACGTCAGGATAGGGACATAGTACGATATATGATCTACTTGCTGTTCTGAGGGACATCCCTGCTCCATAACATGCTTCTCACACTCCTCCGGAATGCTTCTGCCTGTCTCCCCCGCTCATTTATTTCTCTACCGTTTCTTCCATTCTCTTGTATCAGGCTTCCCAGATACTTGAAACTCTCCACTTTCTTCAGCTGTTCCCCACCAATTGTTATTCCCGTTGTGGTCCTTTCCTTCTTCCTTGTTGTGATCACCATCTCACTCTTATTTATGCTAAATTTCATCCCATATCCTTGTATTATTTCTTCCCACACGTCCAACTGTTCCTGTACCTCCTCCTCCTTGTTTCCACAATCATCAAATCGTCCGCAAACACCATTGCTTTCATCTTTTCTTCCCCATTTACTTGTGCCGCTCGGGTCATTATGTCATCCATCACCACAATGAAAAGTAACGGTGACAGTGCACTTCTTTGTTTCAGGCCGTTTCTCTGTTCCACCCAGTCCGATCTCTCTCCTCCCACTTTCACGAAGGTCACGCTTCCCTTGTACATCTCTTTTATCCTCCTTATAGTCCATTTTTCTACTCCTCTATCCTCCAGGGACTTCCATACTTTGTTTCTGCATACACTGTCATATGCATTCTCAATGTCCAGGAAGGCCATCAGTAGATCTGTTCCATACTCATAGTGCTGTTCTTGTAACTGACTTACAGCAAAAATCAAATCCACTGTGGACCTTCCTGCTCTGAAGCCATGTTGTTCTTCCCTCATCCCTCCTTCTATCCTTGTCCTAATTCTCCTTTCTAAAACTTTCTCAAACATCTTTGCACAATGACTCATCAGTGTTATTCCCCGATAGTTTCTGCATTCTGTTCTACTACCTTTCTTGAAGATCGGGACAATTATCCCCTTTTCCCAGTCCTCTGGGGTCTTCCTTTCCTTCCATGCTGCCTTCATCACTCGGTACAACCATTGTATCCCCACCTCTCCTGCTGCTCTCACCATGTCCACACTCAACTCATCCACACCCGGTGCCTTCCCTCCTTACATCTTCCTCACTTCTTTCCATGTTAAGTCCTTTTCGGTTTGCAGTTCATCTACTGTACCTCTCCCCGATTTCTTCTTCCTCGCCGTGGTTTCCATTTGGGTTCAGGAGTTCTTCAAAATATTCTTTCCACATTTTCTTCAGTTCTTCCCTATTTTCTATCCCTTGTCCCCTTTTGTTCACCATTCTGACATAATCCGTAGGATCCTTCCGCCTCTTATTCTTTACCATCCCATACAGGACCTTTTTTGTACCTTCACTATCCTGCTGGTCATGACTTAAAACGTGATGAGGTAAATAGCCCAATACGTTCAAGAGTTTTTCCTTGAGCTTGATTGATTGTGATAAAGTAAGCCGAGCGAATAGGACATTGTTGCCTATTAAAAGAAAATGTACTGTACCTGCAAGTGTTTTATCGGAAGGTGTTAAATCAAGTCGTAGGATTTGAGCACTCTGCCTAATATTACTGCACCTATTATATCCGAATCCAAGCAATTTCTTACATATTTCTTACAATTAATATATTACCATATATGAGTCCTTGGGAAACGTTCAGATTTCTAAGGAGCATAACTATGGCTCAAACGTTCGGAGTATGTGGAGGCGAATCACTTAATTCCAAGGAATTGAAAAATTCAATAATAGGGAAATGAAGTAGCTGGCTTTCATCTTCAGTATCCAATCTGTTAACGCTGATGTATGTGTTTGAACTACTGGATATAAGTTCAATGACTTTTAAATTAATGTCATTACATTGTTGCTGGTTGGCAAATATTTTATATTCCAGCAGATCAATTTTACCCTCACAACAGTAAAGACCAAAGTAACCACGCATAGATTTTACGCAAGAGAAGTACAATGTAGAACAATGTTTACATTTGATCGTCAAAGACCTTACAGTACACTGTACTGCATAATATCTGGAATTGTTTCTGAAATGGCCTATTTATATTGGATTTTAAATGTGGCTTCGTATTATTCGATAACACTATAGTGTCCTGCAATAACGGAGCCGCTAAATATTACATGGCAAATAATACTTCCATTGTCGAAATCAACTGCGTAGTTAGACTCAGTACTCTAATCATTAAACAATTGTCTTATACATTGAAGTTCAACATGACCGTCCAGAAACTTTCATACTCAAGTTGGTTGGTGAGGAGAATGCGATGAGACTGATCGCTTAAAATAAATTCCTTATAATTGTTCCTGCCAGCGAAATTTTTTGCGATAGCTTGAAAACGCAGCTCAGAATGACGTTCTTCATTTTGTTATAAACAGTACGAAACTGCTCTAAATAAGCAATTTCCATCACCTGTTATAGGTTATGACAGTACATTTTGCAGGGGAACATAGAATCACTTCGCCAACTACTGGAACGACCATAGGCCTATACTCAATACTCACTTCGGCAGTCACCCTAATGGAGGCAGTTTTTGAATTCTATGTCCCGTGCATGTCAAAAATCGTATTAACACATGGAGGCCCACCTATTCTTGTCTACCGCCCCGGAGACCCGGGTTACATTTCCTGCTCTGCCAAGAAATTGAATTCTGGTCTGAGGGCAAAAACGGGGCACATTCAGTCTCTTGAGGTATAACTAAGAAGAGGAAGGTTTAATTCCCACCTCGACAATCTTGGATGTGGTTTTCCGTGGTTTCCCACTTCCACTTAAGGCAAATACCGGGATGGTTCCTAACTTAAGGCCTTGGCCGTCTCCTTGCCATTTACCACCTTAATTACAAATACACACAGTAATGCAGCCATCACAATAACACAGGTTATGAGAGAAAATTTCACACATACACACCCAAGTACACGGGGCTGAGTGACCACAATGTCGGAGCCCTTCAAACGAATTATGTTTGCCAAGTGTCTCTTATGGCGAAAGCAATTGTGGACACGCGCGAGTGCCTGGAAAACTACTTTTTTCTTTAATAATTTAAGAGCATATCGACGATGCATAATTATAACTTTTAGTCTAGGACGCTAATAACTTGACCACCGAAGCATTGGGAAGAAATTGCAATATTAAGGTACATGAACAACATAGCCTACACATTCAACTGTCGGTTAATGTTCCTCAAAATTTCCCTTCTTTAATATTCTCCATCACGTGGAAACGTGCCATGTCTTGGGTTTTAAATATATCGATGCAATTGTGCTGCTATCTGCTGTCAGTTACTGGAACTATATGGGAGATGTACTGCCATCTGTTGTCAGTTATAGGAACTGATTGCAGATATTTAAACGGCGTACTGAGGACAACGGTTTGCTCTTTTGATCACATGCTGTAATGCAATGGTAAAACGGAAATAAAACGTATTGAGAGGGAATGTAGAAATATGTATCTTTTACAGACATAAAACCTTACTAATACTCCTTGATTAAACAATATTTCAATGGTAAAAAAAAATACATACATCGGCGAGGGCTGGGACCGAACCGGCGAACCTAGAAACCACAGTCTATCGCCTTAACCACATAGCTACTCGAGCAACCTTGTTCAGCAGCAGACGCAGCCATTCATTATCTTCAAAAGCTGCTGTCTGAAGGGAATAATCCATTTCATTATCCAAATAAATCAATGTTGCACATTCGTATACGTTCATACTGTTATTATATTTTATTGCCAGAACTTGGTTAATGTATGTTTTCAATTACATGGAAGCGTATTAAATAACTTACATTTTAATGGAATTCTCACCGCCATTTTGTCATGACCTCAGGCGGATTGTGCGCATGCGCGAGGGGCTAGAATTCTGCTATTTTCTACTTTAATTCAAAAATATACCGAGAGGGAATGTAGAAATATGAATCTTTAACAGACATAAAACCTTACTAATACTCCTTGATTAAACAATATTTCAGTGGTAAAAAAAAAAAAATTATATCGGCGAGGGCTGGGATCGAACCGGTGAACCTAGGAACCACAGTCTGTCGCCTTAACCACATAGCTACTCGCGCACGCATGGTCAGCAGCAGACGCAGCCTTTCTTTATCATTAAAAGCCGCTGACTAAAGGAAATAATCCATTTCATTATCCAAATAAATCAATGTTGCACATTCGTATACGTTCATACTGTTATTATATTTTATTGCCAGAACTTGGTTAATGTATGTTTTCAATTACATGCAAGCTTATTAAATAACTTACATTTTAATGGTCTTCTCACCGCCATTTTGTCATGACCCCAGGCGGATTGTGCGCATGCGTGACGGGCAAGAATTCTGCTATTTTCTATATTAATTCAAAAATATACCGTAATATATTCGTTTATATTATAGACACTCTGCAAATCTAGAGGCCAAGAGCTTTCGTTAGAGTGCTCTACGAAGTAAATCGGTTCTGTCGTTCTCTCAATCTCGTGGTAACAAAAATCACCTTACTGTTTTAAATATATAGATAAATAAATTCAAATGGTTTGAGGAAAATCTTAGCTCAAAAACCAAGGTCATAGGGTGTGAAGACAAACTAGAAGACTTAGTGACAGTATGAAGACATTCTGGGAGGAGAAAAATATATTGGCAAGTCGAGTGATTGTTTACAGATATCTACAGTAGGTGAAAACCGTCAGAAGAAGAAGAAATACATGAGTACACCACAATGGACCTGAAAATCCCTTTATCACTTGTTTAACAGGTAGTTATGTGAAGAACTAAATAGCCTATGAAAATATTTAAATGGACGTTTCTCTCGATTTAACAGTCCGAGTGCTGTGAAACTTGGTACGGTAAATACTTATACAAATTATAATCCACTGCCTTCTAATTTATTTCAATTGTTTTAATAACCACAAGATGGCAGCTGTGCAAAATTTCAAAATGTCGTTTTCATTTCTTGTGCCCTAATTATGCGATTGACGTTTGAATAATACAACTACGCAATAATCTTCCATGTAATAGTACATAACTCTATGGCATACATATATAAAAATCGAACATGGCGACCATCCGAAATATTTAGACGCTTCTCAATATCTACTAATCTAATACAGCAATCAAACTGAAATTTTGTTTGTCGATAGAGGCAATTAACATAAGTACATTAGGACATATGAAAGAAGGCTATTTAGTTCTTCACGGAACTACTTGTTTATAATGTAGCCAGTATTTTGTTGTGAGAATAATAAATCGTCATTTATGACCTACTAAACTTAGCATTCACATGCTTTTTTGAAAGAAAAAGTATTAAAAAACTTATATATCCTTTTTTTTTTAAAGCGTATGGCTTTTAGAGCCGAGAGTGTCCGAGGACATGTTCGGCTCGCCAGTGTTGTAGCTGCTTCGAGGCAGACACCCAATGGGTGAGCTACACGTACCGTCACGTGTGGAGTGTTGTCTTGGGAGGAAAGTTTGAATGTAAGGACAAGGAGTTGGAAGGTAGCGGCTGTGGCCTATAGTTAGGGACCAACCCCGGTATTTGCCTGGAAGGAAGATGGGAAACCACAGAAGACCATCTTCAAGATTGCCGGCGGGGGGATTTGAATCTCCTCGCCTCCCGGATGTGAGCGACTGCCAGCAGTCATGCCGTAACGACCACGGCTAACTCTCCCGGTTATATATCCTATACTAACCATCAAACAACAGTGGCATACTAACTTTTGTTACCAGGAGTCTTAGGTACTGCCCCCGAAAAATGAATTATTTTGGACTTAAATTTGAATATTTTCCAAGCCCATGATAAAATTTAACCAGCAAATATAAATCCTGGAACTGTGACACAAGTGAGTCGTGTTACATGCTCGAGGCAGTGGGAAAATCCGATCACGTGATATCCTGTGCAATAGACGCTTCTAGAACGTAGAAATGGACATAGTAACAGGGAACTTGCTAAGGAATATTATATTAATTGTTATAATTTACGTCATTGGACATAAGCTCCAACCAATGAGGAGAGCTCTTATTGAAGACGGGAATAACTTCAACTAGATTATATGGGTAATTTACGCATTTAGGACCCAAGATGAATATTTATTTATTGGTAACGAGAAGAAAATTAAAGGAAAATATTACAGAGACTTTAAAAGGAGTCGAAAAGTCTAATTACGCAGTTATAAGAATTGTTAAACTACGCGCTAAAATTTTGGAGGGAGTCAGAAATGGCCGCCAAAATCTCGACTTGAAGAGGGAGACCCAAGCATTGAGGCTCTTATTCCGACAGACTTCGAAGAAGTTAGTTGTGTTCACCGGGTTAACTGAGATCCCGAGGGTTACACGAGTACGGTAGCGAGACCACTCGTGGAGATAACACGATCGCCGAGGCATCTTCGCACTTCGAAACTAGGCATAGTTTGCAAGTTCTTAATACTGCAATAACTCAGCGATAAGTGTGAATCGACTTTAGCCAATTGAATTATCCTACAGTACAAACTGTATTATAGTATGTGTGCAGATTTAAGCATCACAAGTTGTATAGTTTTGAAGTTTTAGGCATTTTAAAAGTGACAGAGAAAAGTGCTGGAAATTGAAGGTGAAAAGCATTTTAGTTGATGCAAGGCAGCATTGAACAATAACCAAGTGAGTTATAGTGTCTTTACTTACATTTTTGAGCAGTGTATAAACATTTTCACTATGACTGCTAACATTCATCAGAACTTATTCGATATTTATCACGATGTTATGATGATGAGGTGAGAACTTCATGCACGTGGGACATATCTGATGCAGATATATAGATACAACATGGAGCTTCGTTAACCAGAATACTTCAGAATGTAGACGTTATGTACTCTTACACCTTGTGAATTCAAGTCATTATACGAACATTGTTTAACAACTACAAGCTCTAGAGATATTTCATACAATATCCATATGAATATTTCTACGATTCTACGCAATGACGACACTGAAACATATCTATGACGGCGAAAGAAGATGCAACATAAGAAGATTAATCAAGATGTCCAGGGTAAGATACCGGCAAACAAAGAAGAATATGCCAGAAGGATGTCATTCGAGTCCAGACGGAGGTTGGCGATTATCGGGGAGGAAACGTCTTTCCTTATCCGAGATCGCTGGTCCAGGGAATCGAACTGAGGTCCAACTCAGTATCTTGGATTGAGGAACAACTAACTATTTTCCCAAAATACTTACATTGAACTTCTAGATGTCGTCTGATAAGGTAACTGTGTTAATTTATTTGTTTATTGAGAGCTTTATAGTGACATTCTGAGCAAACGTTTTACTCCATATTTTTATGTCTTTCCATGTTTAGACATATCTTTATTCTTCATGTGTGTAACGACATTTTATTCTGGAAGATAATTTGAGATGATAGTCTTACATCAGTTTTTATTATATTCTACGGATCAGTTTCTGAACTGACTTACAGTCTTTGTTTAAGGAGTCAGTAATGCTTAATTTAGACCAGTCATTTTAACATTTTACGATTTGAATTTTATTTCGAGTTATGGCTGTAGAAATTTTGTCAGAGATGCCAATTAAATTCTTCTTCAAGTAATTTGATTTGGGCACCTCATCGTACAGAAGTCATCAATATCAGAAGAAGCCACGAATGATATTGTTATATCGTTCTAACTACTATGAACTTTACGTCGCATTGATAAGAATTGTTTAACAGGATCTGATAGAAGTCATACTCATAGACATTCGTTGTATCGAATGGAGACTCATTGCGATAGTGACAATCCTTACTTTATTTGTGAAAGCTAACAGCTTTTTCACTTAATTGTTTTAAGGAAACATAATTTGATAGAAGATAATTTTTATCTTACGACAGGGATTCGAAGCTGGTTTACCCTAGTCAAGATGATGGACATGATAAATAACATATGTGGTTATTTATACACAATATGTGGTGTCGTGTCGTATTGTGGACTCGATATTACATTGTCGTGTAAATTAAAGCTAGACCAGAGATGTGGACGGAACAGTATTTTTTATTAATTGTTTATGTGATACATACTGTAGAGGTTTAAGTATCATTTATGAAGTAAACTTACGAAGGTCAGATACGACTTGTCCGAGGTCGTCATTAATTTGAAGGAAGTGTCTTTTAAGAACTGGAGGAAGAGTTCACTATACCAGCAATTGTGTGTTAGAATGCTGAAAATAATGCCAGTAATTAATTGAAGTTCTTACAGAAGAGATGTTGATAACAATGACTGTATTAAGAATTGTTCGACATAGTAGATGCGTTTTATTACCATATACAGTGGATATATGAGGTTTTTGGAGATATGTGTACTCATGTGAAGGTGTTGCCACATTGGAGGGAATTACTGGAGTATTGTTCTTTTGATAAGATCATGACATTTGTATAGAAGAGGAGTCAGTGTATTGAGAACTCCTACATTTATATAAATCTACGACTTTAGCAGTAATGGCAAGAGTTTTAAGTAAGCGGAAAAATATTGGAGAAAGTAATAACCACAGGTTATTGCTAATACCTTTATTAATTTTTATTAACAAGGATTTGAGTATTTACGTGCATTTGAACTTAAATGATTGAAAGCATTGGACTGATTTTGTCTATAACACTAATAATGACTATGTGTGTGCAGTATAAAAGCAATAGTAAATGTTTAATGAAAGTATATGTGAATATTACGTTGTATATAGCAGGGAAGAAGGAGTATTGTTTAAAGAGAGCTATGACTCTGTTTTAGAACGTTAATTATAACGATTCAACTTTGGTAAATAATAACATAATTATTTAATTAGTCAAATAATTTTTGAAATAATTTCTCGGTCAATGTTTTTTTGAAATATGCTGAATGTATGTTAATGGAATGAATGATTTGTTTATTGTTAAGAATAATTGAACCCCGGCAGTCATGAATGTTGAGGGAGAATGCATGGATGCTAACGTTTAAATCTGAGAGAGATTGTATGAAAGGTGTGTGAGATATAAAGAACTTTATCATTAGAAAATGTAAAATTTAGCACGGCGAATGTCCGCTGGACGAAGGCGAGCACAGCAGCGTGGGGACGTGAATGCCCACTGCTTCGCTCAAGGTCAGTCTATTATGTTGGAGAACACACAGCCCTCTGTTGTCAAACGACCGAACGGCTGATTCAGAAGTGGGTCATTCATCCCGCTCGGACAGGTGCATTATGAGCAAGCGTGCCAGTTTTTTAGCCTATTTTCAATTTTGAAAAAATAGGCTTATGAGATCACCTTTTGTCCGTGTGTGCGTGTGTGTGTGTGTGAGAGGTGTGTGTGTGTGTGTGTGTCCCTAATAAAATCTAAACGGCTGGAGCGATTTCAATGAAACTCGGTAAGTTCATAGCACTATTCCCGGCGACCTCGACCGTGTCCTTCAAATTTTGTTACGTCTCACCAATCCAACATGGCGGCTGTGCGAAATATTTCACTAGCATTCAATATCTCCGAAACTATTACCGATATCGCCCTGAAATTGTGTGCGGTGATAAAGGGCACTACTAGAAGTTCACCTATGAGACTTTCAAAAACCTGGTGACTACAAAACCAACATGGTGGTCAAGCGAAGTTGAGACTTTAAAAATACACTTTTCTCGCGATTTAACTATCCAAACGTAATGAAACTTGGTACAGCAAATGTTTATACACATTGTAATGCACTGGAGTCTAATTTAGTTCAATTGTGTACATAACCTCAAAATGGCGGCTGTGCGAAATATTTCACTGACATTCTATATCTCCGAAACTATTACAGATATCACCCTGCAATTTTGTACGGTGATAAAGGGTACTGATACAAGTTTACCTATGTATATTTCATAAACCTGTAAGGCACAAAACGAACATGGCGACCAAGCGAATTTGAAATATTTTAATATACTTTTCTCGTGATTTAACTCTCTGAGCGCAGTGAAATGTGGTACAGTAAATGATTTTGCATATTTTAATGCACTGCCATGTAATTTAATTCAATTGTTTACATAACCTCAAGATGGCGGCTGTGCGAAATTTTAAAATTAAGTTTTTATTTCTTGTGTCGTAATCATGCGATCGAAGTGAAAGTTTGAATAATGAACCTAGGCAATAATTGTCCCTGAATGGTACATAACTCTATGGCCTATACATATAACAATCCTAAATGGCGAGCTTCCGAAATATTTAGACGGTTCTCAATATCTATGAATCCTTTACAGCAACCAAACTGAATTTTTTTATGTTCATAGACACTATGAACATATGTTCACCTATAGGACATTCAGTAACCTGGTGAGCACTAATCCAACATGGCGGCAACGCGAAGTATAAATATTTAAATGGACGTTTCTCGCGAATTAATTATCCGAGTGCCGTGAAACGTTGCACGTTAAATGCTTATACAAATGTTGATCCGCTGGCATCTAATTTATTTCAATTGTTTGCATAATCACAAGATGTCTGCTGTGCGTAATTACTAAATCTCGTTTTTACTTCTTGTGTTCTAATCATGCGATTGAAGTTTGAATACCACACGTACACAATAAGCTTAATGTAATAGTACAAAATAAAAATCAAACCTGGCGACAATCTGAAATATTTAGACGGTTCTCAATATCTACGAATCTGTTACAGCAATTAAACTGAAATTTTGTATGTTGATAGAGGCAATTAACATGAGCAGGATATATGAAAATAGGCTGTATAGTTCTTCACGGAACTACTTGTTTTATTGCTATTCAAGAATGCATGGCGCGTGTGGAATTGTCTTAAACGTGTTAAATAGTTACAGTCGGCTCAGGCCTTTCAAAATTTGTTTATATTCAACTTGCAGCACCATACAGCTAATAGAGTATTTGTTGTAGTGGAGGAGAACGTATGAAAGTGAGTGTTATTTTTTAAAATTTAATTGTTGTTATTTAATGTTTAAATATTAGTATATGTTTACTATTGTTAATAAATTTACCAGTTCGTTTTTTCATGTTGTCTATTAGTGATTTATTTATGTATAGTTAGATACAGTGGTGTTGCGGATTCATTTATAGGTTGGAGCTAAGCCCCTGAGAGACCCCGAGGTAGGTGCTTCTGAGCAAGTGTATTTATGCTGTGTAGCCCCGATACCACTGATCGATACTGTGTAGATTCTCGAGGATCTTGTTGGAGCGATTTCTGAAGGAATAGGCCGGAGCTCATCCAGAAATTAAACCAATCCAGTTTTTGCTTTGGATGCCCAACAGGCATTCTCCCGAATTTACGGGTACAGTAGTATAGTAAGTATTATGCCAAATTTAGTGTCAATCCAAAGAAAAATATCATGCAAGATACTTTTTTTTTAAATCTGAAAACAAAACAAAATGAAATTGTACATTTTGTTTCTCAATCATTCTTTTACTGTACAAAGCTGAAATCTGGTGTGAACACTATTCCTTCAAAGAGGTATCAGTGGTTTAATTTTAATGTTGACTGGCTGCGTGGCTCAGCGGTAACGTTCTCGCTTGCTGGGTCCAAGGTTGTAGGTTCGTATCCAGGCGCAGTCAGCTGACATTTGAGGGTGCGCAAATGCGAGGGAGCCGTGTCAGTAGATTTACTGGCACGTTGAAAATCCACTTCGGGGCAAAATTCCGGCATCACGGTGTCTCTTAAAACCAGAGTAGTTAAAAGGGACGTAAACCAATAACATTATTATTATTAATTTTCATGTTAATCGGATACAATATACAGAAGTTACGAATTTCAGTTTGGAGTCACATTAGAACTTGAGTTTTACAGGAATGTACTAATCCCGAGGAAAGTCTAGGTGTCTAGCTCGGATAATATGAGTAGTTACTAGGTGGGCAAGCATCGATAAACATAGCTGTACAGCTGTTAACTTTGCCCAACTGCAGCCATTACTTTAAGAGTTGTCTTGACCTGTTGAGAGGAACCATTGGCCTGATGGTAAAAATAGGAAAACACGAAAACCTTTTTCAGAAGGCCGAGGTGGGATTTGAATCCACGCTCTCCCAATTCCAGCGAGGCACGAGTTAGCACGTTAGCGCTCTCAGCCACCATGACGGGTTTTGGTTTTGTTATGTATTTTTAGTCTATTTTCATTTATGAAACAAATAAGCTTATGAGATCACCTTTTGTCCGTGTGTCTGTCTGTGTGTGTGTGTGTGTGTGATGGTGTGTGTGTGTGTGTGTGTGTGTGTCCCACTAATAAAATCTAAACTGCTGGAGCGATTTCAATGAAACTCGGTAAGTTCATAGCACTATTTGGGACGACCCCAACCGTGCACTTTAAATTTTGCTACATCTCACCAATCCAACATGGTGGCTGTGCGAAATATTTCACCAGCATTTAGTATCTCGGAAACTATTACTATATCACCCTGGCATTTTATACGGTGATAAAGGGAACTACTAAAAGTTCATCTATGTGACTATTGAAAACCTGGTAACTACAAAACCAACATGGTGGCCAAGCAAAGTTGCGACTTTTAAATAGACGTTTCTCGCGATTTAACCAACCAAACGCAATGAAACTTGGTACAGTATATGTTTATACACATTGTAATGCACCAACATCTAACTTCGTTCAATTGTTTACATAACCTCAAGATGGCGGCTGTGCGAAATATTTCACCGGTATTCTATATCTTTGAAACTCTTACCGGTATCACCCTGAACCTTTGTATGGAGATAGAGGGAACTACTGGAAGATCATCTAAGAAACTTTCAAAAACCTGTTAACTACAAAACTAACATGTCGGCCAAGCGAAGTTGAAAGACTTAAATGGACTTTTCTCGCGATTTAATGATCCAAACGGAATGAAACTTGTTACAGCAAATGTTTATACACATTGTAATGCATTGGTATCTAATTTAGTTCAATTGTTTACATAACCTCAAGATGGCGGCTGTGCAAATTTTAAAAATAAGCTTTTATTTCTTGTGTTGTAATCATGCGATTGAAGTTTGAATACTACACGTACACAAAAAACTGTATATAACTCTAAGATCTACATATATAAAAATTCAACACGGCGACCATCCGAAATATTTACGAATCTATTACAGCAATCAAACTGAAATTTTGTATGTTGATAGTGGCAATTAACATTAGAAGGATATATGAAAATAGGCTGTTCTTCACGGAACAACTTGCTTTCTTTATTGTTCCTTTGTTTCTTCTTTGGTCGTTTGGGCCACCTATGGACCACGGTGCTTGTGCTTTAGCTGTTGTCAGCCACTTCTGGTGTTCTTGGGGGATTGCTTGGTGGCTGCCTTCGTGCTGAAATATTGAGCCTTTCTATTGGACCAGTAATCTTTCATTTTCTTGCTGAACTCTATCTTACGATCCTCGGACCATTTCCTGGTCGTGTTGTGGTGAACTTCTGTAATGAATGTGAGGAAAGGTCTGGTTTCAACTGTCAGACGGTAGCGACTCCTGTCATTTATTGTGTCTTGCTGAATATTAAGTTCAGTAAGATCCTTTTCAACTTGTTTGATCCACAAGGCTTTACCCTTCTTGGCTGCTTTGAAGATCGTATAAGACAGCCTGTGGTGGTCCATTCTCTACAGATGGCCGAAGAAAGCTAAGAGTCTCCTTCTGATGGAATCGGTGAGGTTTTCACGGTGTTTGTAGAGTTCGCAATTTGGTTTGTTCCATCATCTTCCACCTGGTAAGATCCTTGGTCCCACTATTTTCCGCAAGAATTGCCTTTCCTGTTTTACCTTCTTTAGGGATCAACATCAAACAAGTAGTTCTATGACGAACTAAAGAGCCTACTTTTCTTAAAATTATAGATACCATACATCAACAGTTGGCTGACCTGGCGACTCTAAATATATTCTTAGTTCCATCTCTTAAGGTACAGTACACAATGCACATACAACATTTGGTTGAGGTCCAATAGATAGTATGCACGTTACATGTATTTAAATATTTAAGTTATCAGCATGCGTAAAATCAGGTTGGCGACACTGCCATAAATGGGATACTCTAACCTAAATAGAAGTATTATGATCTATATATGTGCCAATTTTGAAAGAACTTCATTTATTAGTATGGAAGTTACATGTGAATCACGTGTACAATTTTGTTGCAAAGTTTACAAATGAGACATGCATACTTTCTGATATATTGAGATTAGGATAAAATGTATAGAGTGAATTTTTCAACAGTTGGCAGCTCTGTTGACACTAAAAAAAAAGTAAATCATATCTACTCTGGTGTGCAAATCACAAACAAAATTTAGTCGAAATCCAATAGAAACCGTTATATGGAATCATTTAAAGATTGGACCTATCAGCAGGCATAGAATCTTGTTGGCAACACTCTCATGTATGGGCTCCTGTAAATTATCTATATGGGTGCCAATTTTGGAACAATTCCCATGCATATCTTCCAAGATATCCAACATAGACCTGAATTTTCAATTGTGATTTTTCAGCAGTTGGTACCACTGACGTCAATTTCAAATATGGCTGTGAGATATTCAGGCATAGGTCTTTACTTATACCAATTTTGGTTTCGATAGCTACAGCCGTTTAGGGGGTGATAGGGGGGGGGGGGGGAACACAGACAGACAAACGGACAGATAGACACACATTAACCCGGTTCGATCTCGTAAGTCTACTTTTTCCTCAATTTTACAAAATGTGAAAAGTAGGCTAAGAAATTCAAGGAAAATAAAATTTGTATTTTAACGGAGGGGAGTTGTGGATGACATCTCTGCTCCGTCCCTTAAAACGACAATCATCATCCTCACAGACAGGATCAAGGACTTGAGATGTAGAGAGTTGCATGCTCGCTCGGGATAATTACCTGTAATTGCGGTCTGCATGTGCAACATACGGCGACTTGAAGCAACTGCCTCCAACAGGTGCACAGGTTAATTAGTGCTTGTGAAATACACCCAGCCAATCTGACATGATGAAGAGGAGTTATGCAAGCCAATCCCTAGAGGGAAGTTCCAGAGAGGCCATTAATGAAAATAGACTTCTTGCTCTTACTCAGAGGGTCGTGTGTTTGTGACCCATCTGCCACACCCATGCCTTGCCGTGCACTGCAGTCCCACCAGAATTAACGTAATTACCCGGGAGAACCACTGTTTGGGGACTGCTTCAACTCGTCTCACGTTATTCCTGTTTCTATGGGGTTGCGGATGAAATGTGGTGGATGTTTTTACGGCGGGATACTCTTGCTGGCGCCAACCTCATGAGAGGAGTTATTGAGAGACGAATGAAACAGGGCCAAGAGTTCATGATACTTGTTGTTATCTAGGTTATCGGCCCCGAATGGTTTGGGAATAAATGAATATTATGATGAAAATTATGATATTTAGAACTAACTAACTAACTAACTAACTAACTAACTAACTAACTAAATAAATAAATAAATAACGAACTAGCAAACTGACTGACTAACTAAATAACTAAACAACTAACTAACTAAATAACTAGCTAACTAACTAACTGACTAATTAACTAACTGACTAAGTGACTAATTAACTAACTGACTAAGTGACTAACTAACTGACTAATTAACTAACTGACTAACTATCTAACTGACTGACTAACTAGCTAACTGACTGACTGACTAACTAGCAACTGACTAACTGGCTAACTTACTAACTAACTAACTGACTAATTAGCTAACTGACTAACTGACTGACTGTCTACCTAACTAACTGACTAATTTACTAACGGACTAACTAAATAACTAACTGGCTGACTGGCTAACTAAATTACTAACTGACTACGGTAACTAAATAACTAACTGACTGAATAACTAACTAACTAATTAACTAATTACTAACTGACTAACGGACTAACTAACTGACTACCTAACTAACTGACTAATTAACTAACGGGTTAACTAATTGACTAACTGACTGACTAACTAACTGACTAACTAACTAACTAACTGACTACCTAACTAACTAATGAACTCACGGACTAACTGACTGACTAACTAATTAACTAACTAACAGACTAACTGACTGACTGTCTACCTAACTAACTGACTAATTAACTAACGGGCTAACTAATTGACTAACTGACTGACTAACTAATGGACTAACTAACTGACTAACTGACTAAACACTTAACTAACTGACTTACTAACTATTGATTTATAACTAACTTACGGTCAGAGGAAGAAAAGGATCAAAAAACCTAATAATAATAATAATACGGGAAATAGAAATACCTTTAACCTTCGACGAAGAAGAATGAGGAACTCGGAAGAAGTAGAGCCATGAAGGGGAACCAGGAGATATTCCCATGCCTTAACCGTACAGTAACTAGCAAGAATTGTTGTTCTGTATTTTGGAGCTTGGACATCGTTGTCATTTAGTCCCGTGTGCTTGAGTGTGTATATAATTTTGCCTGATGACCTGTGTCATTGTGATGGCTGTATTAGTGTATGTATTTGTAATTCTATTGAGTACTAGAAAGGAGGCGGCCGTGGAACCATCCCGGTATTTACCTGGAGTAGAAGTGGGAAACCATGGATAACCACTTCCAGGATGGCCGAGGAGGGAATCAAGCCCACTTCTTCTCAGTTTTTAGCTCACGAAGTAGCTAACAAGAGAAATAACAGTTTTCAGCAAGCAGTTCGGTCTTGGCAATTAGTAATATTTAGTTCATTCAGGCCTCGTCTACATATCGAGCACTTGGCCATTTAGTTTAACTATTTGATACAATCTACAATCTATACACCACAGAGAAACCAGACAGCAGTCATTCGGGCTGAAGGACACGAGAGAGAAGCTGGTATTGAGAAAGGTGTAAGGCAAGGCTGCAACCTATCACCCATACTTTTCAATCTTTACATTGAACAAGCAATGAAGGAAATTGGAGAAAAATTTAAAGTGGGAGTGAAAATTCAAGGAGAAATAATATCAACTCTGAGATTGCTGATGACATCGTCATCTAGGCCGACACGCCTGAGGATTTGAATGAGTTTTTGAATGGTATGGACTCCGTCATGAGGAAAGAATTCATGATGAAAATTAATAAATGTAAAGCTAAATTATTGGAATGCAGCCGAAATAAACCAGAAACTTCTATGGACATCAAATTGGCAGGTGAAAAGTAGAAGGAATTAGGAGACTTCTGTTACTTTGGAAGCAAAATAACCAGTGATGGACGAAGCAAAGAGGATATAAAAAGTAGGTTGGCGCAGTCTAGGAAAGCATTTCTACAAAAAAGGAATCTGTTGACATCGAATATAGATTTAAGTATTAGGAAGTCATTTTTTAAAGCCTTTGTCTGGAGCGTGACGCTCTATGGAAGTGAAACTTGGACTATTGGTGCAGCAGAAAAGAGGAGAATTGAAGGGTTTGAAATGTGGTGTTACAGGAGAATGATGAAGAACAGATGGGTAGATAGGGTTACAAACGAAGGGGTATTAAGACGAGTGGGAGAGGAGAGATGTTTCTGGTTGGTAGGACACATACTAAGATACCCAGGAATAGCAAGCTTAGTTATGTAAGGAAGGGTCGAGGACAAGAACTGTAGGGGTAGACCAAGGTTAGAATATGTTAAACAGATTGCCTCGGATATAGAGTGTGGTAGCTATGTAGAGATAAAACGATTAGGTCAGGACAGAGAGGCATGGAGAGCTGCTTCAAACCAGTCAAAAGACTGAAGACTCAAACAACAACAGGCAAAACTATTTTTATTTTTATGTGTTTATGTGTTTGAATTATTATAATAATTATTTAATAATGATATTTTTTGTTTCTCTAATGTTAATGCTCAGATATATATTTTTTCAATTTATGTTCTTATAGATTTCATTTTGATATTTTTATTGAATTAATTAATTAACTTCGGATATTTCGAATTGATTTGCACAATTATTTCCTAATTTTTTAATAGTTATGTTCATTATTTTAATTTTTATATTTATTTTATTATTGTAATTGTATTTTTATGATTTTTATTTGTATATTTCTACTTTATTTTCACACCAATGTTTTTAGTTTTTTTTTTTTTTAAATTTTATCCATCACATTACGTCAAGCAGATGCGTAGATATATTTGATTTTTAGAAATACTAGCACTTTGGCATGACAATTCTCCGAAACTTGGCTTAAAGATCAAACTAACAGCATCTTTCGTTATGACTATCCCATAAAGGGTTTATTAAGTTGTGTTTTGGGTTTTGCGTTCTAGATTTGAGATTATTTATATGGTAGGGTTTTTTCTGAAGAAGAAAGGAAAGGGAGATAAAACGATGATCTGAAGCTGTGCTGTGTGATGCGAAGATATGAAGTAGGATGAAAGTAAAAGGGAATAAAATGATGGCGGGAAAGGGAAATAAAGCTGAAAGACAAGGGGGCGTTAAGTCTAACATTGACTGATTGACTAGCTGATGTTTCAATTCGAGTAGACTTCCCAGGCACTAACATTTTTGGATGTAATCAGCGTGTATAACACTCGGCATTTAATCCTTTATATGGCAAAACTATTTTTACATGTGTTTATGTTCGACCCTGACTATTATATGTCAGATAACTGTATCATAATGATGGTCATTATAACACTATTTTTCATTATGAAACAGTTCCTCCCACCAATCACAGCTCTAGAAGCAGTTGTTTGACCAATTAGATAAGGATAGCATCGCACCTGCGCTGAGTTCCAAGGCCTTCTAATTTAATTTTCACTGCGTTGCCTATTGAGGTGGCCATGGTCAAATACAAGGTACTCTCTGCGTCCCATGCGCTCTGTTCAGTACATAAAACTGGCGAATTCTCGACACATATTTATGAATATTTATGTTCGAACATAAAATAGTTATAATAATTATCGTCGAACATAAACAGTCGTATGCAACTCGCCTATAACGGTAATTAAGACACTCGCATGCGCTCGTTTTATGAACATACTCGTGTCTTAATTATTGCCATTATAGGCTCGTTGCATAATCTATTATTTTTATATCTTTTAATTATTACAATTATTAATAAGGTTATTTTTTGTTGTTCGCTAATTTGGATGTTTATGTATTTTCTTTTAATTTTCAATTTACGTTCTTATAGATTTCATTTTGATATTTATATTGAATTATTTAATTAACTAATTTCAAATTGATTTTAGAATTGTTTTATAATTTCTTTATATAATTTTATTATTTAAATTTACTTCTTTCATTATTTAAATTTTATTTTTAGAATGTTTATTTCTAGATTTATATTTCTTTTTTACACTTTACTTGATATTGTTTTAGTTTCAATTTGTTTAAAATTTTATACAACACATTACGTCAAGTAGATACGTAAATACTATTTTATTATATAAATAATTCATGCTTTTGGGCTAATGCCGTGTGTATTTTTAATTTGAACCATACGTTTCGGAGAAACCTTGCCTCCTTTTTCAATGGAAATAAACAATGTGGCCATAGAAAGTAAATCAATGAATTACAAAAAATATAGATAAATTCCTCTGTTCGTCACCAGAGAGCAGCTGCCAGAAATTACTGTATGGACCATGGTGGAACGGCGGACAGATTAGTAAGTAACGAGAAGGTAAAGGGGGCGGTGTGGAAATATAGAAACTCCTCGAAGAATGAGGAGGGTGGAGGGGGGGGGGGGGAGTGGGGAGGGGGGAGGGTTAGATGGATATATAGGGAAACATAAACAAAAGGGAAGTGTATCTGAACGATACCTAACGTCATACAGTCAACGGCGAAAAAACAGATGGAAACTCCCCCAGTGACGAACAAAGGAGATCAAATCCAGGCTCTGAGCCCTAGAGGGAAAATGTACAATTTTAAATATGTGAAGAACAGAGAGACTGAGAGGAACTATCTCCCTAGATCCTTAATAACTGGTAATGTCATTGATTTACTTTCTATGGCCACATTGTTTATTTCCATTGAAAAAGGAGGCAAGGTTTCTCCGAAACGTATGGTTCAAATTAAAAATACACACGGCATTAGCCCAAAAGCATGAATTATTTATATAATAATCCGGGCCGTGAAAGCCTTAATATGCATACTATTTTATTGTTAGAAATACTAGCACTTCGCCAGGAAAATTCTCCGAAATTTGGCTGAATGATTCAACTATCAGCATCTTTGAAAACATAAACTCATAGACTCTTTTTATATAGCGGTCTTTGACTTTCTCCAATGTTAATAGGTCGTTTGTTCCAAATTATGTGGATTCCATAAGTCGCAATTGGTGCTATGGCCGTTTTAAATAATTTCATAGCCGTATTTAATGAGATTTTTTGGGGCCATTGAATCTAGTGTCTTCAAACATAGATTGTGCTATTAGAAAGTAATTTATGAAATCCTTCGTCTGGAGCGTGGCGCTCTATGGAAGTGAAACTTGGACTGTCGGCGCAGCAAAAGAGAGGAGGATAGAAACATTTGAGATGTGGAGTTACAGGAGAATGATAAAGATAGAGGTATTAAGACGAGTCGGATAGGAGAGATGTTTCTGGTGAATAAAAAGGGACTTGAGGCATCTTGGTCATCATCCCCGTGTAGTTGGGTGTGTGTTGAGCTTGTCTGATAACCTGTATTTATGTGATGACTGTAGTAGTGTGTATTAGGGACAGGGATGAGGGAGGCGCCCCAGGACTGAAAGTAAGGTAGTGATGATGATGAAAATTGTTGCTTTAAGGGGCCTAAAATCTGGGTTTTCGGCCCCTAATGGTTTGGATTATCATGAAAAATAATAAATTAAAACTGACTACAGATTACAAACTAGTAGAAGAAAACAAAAGATGAGTCAGGGAAATAAAAGAAAGGGGAAGTGAATGCCCTCAACCCTCGAATAGGAGGATTGAGGGACTTAGAAAGAAGGAGAGCCATGAAAGGCAGATAGGAAAGGGGAAAGAGGAGATGAACCGCCGCAAAGGCAATGGAAAAAGGGGGGGGGGGGAGAAACCGAACCCAGCTCAAGAATCCCTCGGGGACGCCAACACCCGAACTCACCATCTGTGAGCCCTTGAATGTGTAGCACTATCCAGGGTGCAACAGAAGTGGTGGGGCTACATACAGTACGCCTTGCCTCCTTGAGAGCCTTGTGCAGAAGGCAGGAGATATAATGAAAAGAAAAAGGAGGTTGATCCCTCGAAAAAATGAGGGATCAGGGAGGACCAGGAGAGATGAGAGAAGGACCAATTAGGGCGGGAAAGGAAGAGACTCCCTAGGCCTCGGATAGCCTAATACCTTCGGAGTCGGAAGAGAACAAGAGTTGACGAAGATTGGTCGACAGGCAAGAAGACGGAGAGGAGTCCGACACAGGTAAGTGGAAACAATGCCGGACTCAGCTGGGGCCCCGTGGGTGCCAACCCACATCCCACTAGATTGAGTCCCTGGGGGGAAGTAAAGTATTATCCCGGCATTTGCCTGGAAGGAGTATGGGAAAACCCTCGTAAAACCACACTCAGAATAGTCGCTGTCATCACCGACATACGAAACTGCGATGTGCGGACTTTCTGCAGCTGCCTTCGCGGGCGTGGTGCACGATTTAAAGAGCGCGCTACGCCACGCCATGGGGTGCCTACTGTAACAGCACGTATGGAATTCAACATAGCAATCCACGAAGTACTCGCGGTTCACATTCAGTACCAGCATACGATTAAGATTGATCAATAAGTTGTTCATAAAAAATTCATGTAGATCGACATCCTCACAAGTATGTACCATCAGCCGATGCCTTTAACAATATAATTGGTAAATCATTACCAGGGCCAGGATTTTGTGCGACCTAACAATGTTTAACAGGTAGTTCTGTGAAGAACTATACAGCCTATTTTCATAAAATCCTACTTATATTAATTGCCTCTATCCTCATACAAAATTTCAGTTTGATTGCTGTAATAGATTCGTAGATATTGAGAACCGACTAAATATTTCGGATGGTCGCCATGTTGGATTATATATATTGAACCCTTTACCCTATGTTGGTTAAATGATTCTACTTTTTATTTCTTCAAAGTATTAAATATTTCAACCAGCATCATGAAAGTAGCCAGACAGTGATGAGGAAATTTCAAGCATTTGTTGGAGACAGTAGGGACATACCTGCATCGGTTTAACAAAAGGCTAAATACTTGAGCTATGAAAAGAAATAGCATAGCGATGTATCAGAAGGACAGGTGTGGCTACCTCAATTTTAGAAGCGACGCGCGGTGAGACATGGTTCTGGTATGTTCATTGTGATATTCGCGCCTAGAAGAAATATGATGCAGTAACGTGAATGGCTGATGAAGAAAATAGACACTCCCAAGACGCCAAGATCTACTAGAAACCGCCAAATTATTAGAAAATGGAGAACCAATGAGAAGAGAATGCCTACTTGCGCGCCAACTCCGGCTGGGGTACGCGGCGGCTAGTATTCACGCGGGAAATCGCCTAGACAAAATCTCTACGATCGATTCTAGGATTAATGGGCATATTCTTGACCTGTGCAATATTACGAGTTCAGTGATATGTATTTCATTCCTGTATCACAATTATTTCGAGAAATTTTTACATAAAATCCCCCTCCATCTAGACCCAAGGGCCAGTTCATTTATAAGTGTGTCGAAGAGCCAAGACATTGACTTTTATTTCTGTGTGTCGAGGACACAAGAACTATTATTATTCTGTGCGTCTACGGACGTAGATTATTATTATTCTGTGCGTCTACGGACGTAGATTACTATTATTCTGTTCGTCTGAGGACGTAGACTTTTATTCCGTGTGTCGAGGACACAGGACTTTGATTCTGTTCGTCTACGGACGTAGACTTGTATTTTATGTGTCGAGGACACAAGATATTCATTGTAAAGTGTTAAATTCAGTGATAGATAGTCATAGTACTATAATTATAGGGACAGTATCGTCGATAATTCGCCAACGAACAGTGACAGGGAATTTAGTACCTGAACAAGCGAATTTAGTAGTCAGACATAAAGTGTATAATAACCTAATTTTTGTATCAGCGCAAGGATGACATCGATGAATGCAGAGGAAGTTTGGAATTCTCAACACTCCGTCCAGATGGCTGATATGAGATAAAGAACCATCCAGTTGGGGAATGGCGTCTGATGTTCTTTGACGGGTGACTACAAAAAGAGATGAGTACAAAATAATATTTTATTATTTATTAAATTAACTTATGGTTTATGGGACATGCCTCCGTGGCTTAGGCGGCAGCACGCCGGCCTCTCACCGCTGGGTCCGTGGTTCAAATCCCGATCACTCCATGTGAGATCTCTGCTGGACACAACGGAGGCAGACAGGTTTTTCTCCGGGTACTCCGGTTTTCCCTGTCAAAATTTCATTCCAGCAACACTCTCCACTATCATTTCATTTCATCTGTCATTCATTTAATCATTGCCCCAGAGGAGTGCGTCAGGCATCGGCAGCCGGCACAGTTCATATCCTCGCCGCTAGATGGGGGCTTCATTCATTCCATTCCTGACCCGGTCGGAGACTGGAAGCAGGATGTGGATTTTCATTTTCATATAGTAGATTGGAGGGTAATTAAAATTTTGTTGAGATTTATTATTGATCAGATTCAGTGTGATTATTGCCTTTGGAGCAATGTAATTTGTGACGAAGAGTATTCAGCTCTATCGTAAGTTTTAAATATTGTGTTAAATATTTGCGAGCTCTAATTCAGCAGACCCGTGTGAAAGGCGTTATGTCAGTCCCAGATGTGTATATTGTGAGTATATTTTTGTGGTATTACAAAGTGGAATTTCAGCAGAGACTGATTTCTGTCAGCTTGGTACCAGATTCATATTGTATCCTTGCGAGGACAATTATGGATATGTGATTATTGTCTGACCATATGTTGAGTTGGAGGAGATGTTAGTTGCTGTTGATTCCTTGAGATAACAGTCCAGCTGGTCGGCTATTTATATACACTGGAAGGGGGACATGACAGGTATTGAGGAAAGGGTGAGTTGCGGTCACAAGGGCTGGCTGAGGTTCGCAAGCAAGCTCATCATTAGTGGAGTGCACGTCTGGCTCCCAATTACTTGAAAATAAATATAAATGTGAGAAACTGATCAATGGTAAAATTGTTTAAATAAATGGGAGTTGCCTACGAAACACGATAATATTCGAAGCGTTTCTTTAACATGCAGTTTTGTTAATATAAAGTAATCTTAACCACTCAGGTTGTTTGTTGTTGTTGGTTTATTCTATGTTTATTTTCCAAGTCAGTGACCCGGGAGTCACGTGCGCCGCTGTGTTTCCTTGTTGTTGAGTATCTGGCCAAGGTGGCAGCTCATTTGGTTAAGTGTGTCACCACACTAATAAGGGTCTCAGAGAGATGCCTGTAAATAGTAGAGTTGTAATATGTGTGTCAGAGTTAGATTTAAGGATTTTTTATTCAATGTTATGTCCATATCCATAAACGTTAATTTACGAGTTGATTGTTCGTGAGCACTGTGGCTGTTAACCCGTTGTGAACGAATGATCATCCAAGTACTCATTTCTCGTAGATAGTCACCACGCGAACATAAATTCATATGCAAGGTTGTGGAACTTGGATCCATATTTTATTAGAAAAGGGGAGATCCATCTGACTCCTCAAAGTGATAAATATTCCTGTCAGGGGAAATTCAGGGAGGATTTTGTTATTATTGTTTGTTTTATTCTTTTATGCACAAATTAGTTATTAAATCTTGTTATTATCTTACGTTTTGTCTCCTTACTTTCTTAATTATAGTTTTCATCCTATAACCCTTGCCTCAGAAAAGCACGTTGTTTGGCGGACGTAAACACCACACTATGAACTGAACGCGACCCCTTGATCTAAGATTCTTGCATAAAACACTGCTATTCTGAAGGGTTCATAGGTGAAAACTGGCGCCCAACGTGGGGATATTCACTGTGGTGTAACGGGGAGTTTACACATGTCAATAGTGGCGCATTTGAGTAAAACTGGCATGCCGCAAGTGCAGGCAGATATGACAGTATTTAATCACCGGGAAGTGATATTTTATTAAAAGTAGTTGAGGCGAAGTGGATACCGCCAAATGTGTGAAAGATAAATTAAAATCAGGAGTTTGCAAAGTAAAATACGGTTCACGTTGTTGTCTTTTAAATTAAAGTAAAATTAAGATGTGATACCGGGCGCCCAATGATAAAGTTAAAACTAGATTTGTGTAGAAAGTCAAACTCATGGAAATATTAGGAGGCTGTAGCCTAAAATGACAATTAATACTTTGTTAATTAGTCAGTGTTAATATCAGATCAGGATAACTGTTTAATGACTAAATATGTGCTTGGGGTTAAAATTAAATTGAGTAAAACTAGAACTACTCAGAGATGCAATCAACTAATGGGATTAAAGGTAAAAATAAATGAACTGAGTAGGATAAAGAAATTAAATGTGCATTGGATTTGTGTGCGTGTCAAAGGGCATTGGCGTATGCCATTTCCCATATGTCTCATATATATTATAAAACATGGCAACGGTGGCGCAGATCCAGGAGATCATTGAAAGTGCAGCGAGGAGAACGCAGGAATTGTTGGATACTAAATTAGCGGAACAAAGTGAAGCGTTGAATACTAAATTATCAGCACAGAGTCAATCTATAAACACTAGTATGTTAGAGCAAAGCGAAGCGTTGAATACTAAACTAGCAGAACAGAGTCAATCTATAAACACTAGTATGTTAGAGCAAAGTGAAGCGTTGAATACAAAATTATCTGAACAAATAAACACTAGTCTGTCAGAACAAAGTGAATCGCTAAATACTAAACTGTTAGAGCAAAGTGAATCGCTAAATACGAAAATGTCAGAACAAAGTGAATCGCTAAATACTAAACTGTTAGAACAAAGTGAATCATTGCGGACACAGTTAAATAACAGTAGAATTGAGCAAAATGAATATCAGGTGGAACAAGCTAGGTTATTAAAGAGTGAAATTAATGACACTATAAATTCACAGTTAGAGGCGCAAAATAATAAAAACACGAACCAATTAGCTTCGTTAACCGCAGATATGAAAGAGCACACAAACCAACAGATGATATTACTGGCCCTTGATGTAAGCAAAAATAATGAGAAACAGTTAGAGCAGATTGAAAAAATGGAGAGTATTTTTGATAAAAAACTTAGCATTCTCGATGAAACGGTGTTAGCTAAATTAGAGCAGATTGAAATAGCATGCACAATGAATACAAGCGAGGTCAAAAGAGCTCATGATAAGTTGGGAGGTCGATTTAAGGAGATGGAGAAAAGTGGCAGGGTCATTCAACGACAAATATCAGCAGTCGATGAGAACATATCAGGCGTAATTAAAGATATGGACCGTCTCGAGATAAAATCAGCGGAACAGTGGAAAAGCCTAGAAACGGAACAAGAACAATTTAAGAGTACATTAGACGAAAGGCTAAGCCAGATAGAAAATAATCAGGATGAAAATAAGAGCCAGATTGAAGAAAAAATAAGCACGATTAAAGAACAGATCAGGAAAGATTGGAAGAAAATGAATATTGATTCTAGAGGGGAAAGATCCACTATTCTTAAAACAGTAGGCGAAAACCACACGCGTATTCAAGCTTTGGAGCAAGAGGTAAAAAATAAACTTAAAGAGCTGACAGACAGGATCATTAAAGCCGAACTCCGCTCATTAGAACAATCGTCTATATTTAAAACGGGAGTATTGAAAGACAAGCAGGATGATTCACATAGTCCCCAACCCAGCATAGCAGGAAGTCAGACTCAAGCAGAGAGCCCATTAACAACAAACACGGAAGGATTTCGCAAGAACGTAGATAGAAGCTCAACACCACAGGACGGTCATCAGCCCACACAACTTATTCAAGTAATTCGCTCAAATGACTACAAACCGCAGAAATACACCGAAAATTCAGGGGTAACACCTAAGGCCTTTATCAAAGAGATTGAAGACCATTTTAATGACACTGGGGTACCTCAAGCACGTAGATTGAGAATGATGGAGAGATTTTTATCAGGAAATGTTCTCACCTGGTTTTTAAGTTTCAAATATACGTTTGGAACCATGTCAGACTTTAATTTAGCGTTTCTGCGCAAATACTGGTCTCCCGCCATACAACAGAGTTTAAGAATGGAGCTTTACTCTAGAAAATACCAAACTACCCAGCAGACAAAATACTCAGATTTCTTTAACATGCAAATGCTAAAATTTCGCGACCTAGATTACCCATTAAACGAAGCAGATTTGGTGATGACAATAGCAAGGCAAATGCCAGTTAATGTACAGCAAGTACTAGTCGCAGCAAACGTTAGTACGGCCCTACATGCAGAGCAGATATTACGGCAAATAGATGAGACCACATGTCATAGTCATTTTAGAGGAGGAAGACAGCTGGAATTAGTCAACACTACAGAGGTCGTAAAAACAAAACAAGGAAATACTAAAACGCAGGGTACTAATACAAGCACCTCCACACCTAGGCGAAACCAGGAAGAAGGGGAAAACAGACCATATCAGCGTAACGAAAATCACTACAACAATAGATACCAGGGCAACAATAGATACCAACAGAGAGGATATGAACAATGGCGTGATAATCGAAGGAATGACAGGCCTTATGGAAGATACGGTGATTACAATGCCAATCAAAGATGGAAAGGAAGGAGAGATCAAAATCAAGGAGAGCAACGTAACTATCGAGATGACTGGGATGATAGGCACGCTCAATCACAAAATTACTTAGAGGAGTTACACGCTAATCAAGGTGGAGAACTAGGAAGATGGGAAAAGGCCATTGGGAACAGAAAGAACCCAGATACACATACTGAAGAAGATGGAAGTCTACTGAGACAAGAGGAATATCAAGGACATGAGCGACAGAAGGATGATGGGAGTCGAAATGGAGCTAAAAAATGTTAATTTTGGATCAAGGAGACAGTCTCAAAACACAACAGTCGGAAGTTGAAGATGGATGGATAGTAGCGAACATACAAGAATGGATTGCTTTACCAGAAGACTGCCTGGAGGAGACGGTGAAACCACGGAACGATGAAATTAGGCAATTACCCATTATTTACGCAAGGATTGGTGGAATTAATATAAGATGTTTATTGGATACGGGGTCACAGATCAGTCTAGTATCGGAGGCCTTGGTTCGAGAGTTGGGACGGACTCAGAATATTCCTGTAATTCCGGTACCACAGCTCAAAGTGAGGGGTGTTATTCCTGAACGCACCGTTACTTGTAAACGTCAGGCATACTTAGAGCTGAACATATTGGAACACACTTTTGGGCAAACATTCATTATCATGGCAAAGATGAATTTCAATATAATTCTTGGTGCAAATTTCATTTGTGACTATCAAGCAGTGATAGATTTACACAAGAATACAGTCAGTTTTAGAGAATATGACCAGCTGAAAAACGTGGGATTGCATATGGATGAAATCACTACCGGAAGAGATGTAAATTCTTGGGCATTGGAAGCAATATCAGAAGAGATGGAAGAGGAGGTACGAAAGGCGGAAGATAACATCGTAGAAGGGGCTGTTGTGGAACTAGATTAGGAGATAGAATCCCAGGAGATATGGTCTTTATTAACAGAAGGAGATGACAGTGATGCACAATTTGAAGAGTTACTACAGGAGCGGCTCAATGACATTCAACTTGGGGGTGAACACAGAAAACAGTTGGAAGAGATTTTAAGGAAGCACAAAACAGTATTTGATACAGTACCTGGGAAAATTTTAAATTTCAAGTACTCTATGCAAGTCGAGGACTGGTCACCTTTCAAAAGCAGATTGTACCCAATTCCTGAAAAGTATCGTGGTCAAGTTAAAATCATTATAGATGAGATGTTAGAAGCTGGAGTGATAAGGAAGACACCTACACCTTATCTAAATGCGATTTTGGCAGTCACAAAACCAAATGGATCTATTAGACTATGTTTAGATGCCAGAAATCTCAACATGAGACTCATTTTTCCTGAGTATGACAGAGCGCCAATTATCAGAGACGTATTAAAAGGCTTTAAAAACAAGAGCATTTATTCATCAGTCGATCTGACGAGCTCGTTCCACCATCTTGAGTTGGATGAGAAGTCACAGCTTCTAACTGGCTTCTTATTCGATAACCAGACATTTTGTTTCGTCAGAATGCCTTTCGGAGTCAAAACAGCGGGCTGTGCTTTTATCCGAGCACTGGACCGGAACCTAACCGAGGAAGTAAAGGAGATGACGGTGCGATACATTGACGACATTCTGTTGGCATCCGACAACATTGAAACTCACATGAAAAATTTAGATAAAGTATTGGGCAACTTGAACGCATCGAATTTCAAAGTAAACCTGAAGAAATCGCATTTCTTCAAGAGCGAGATCTTATATTTGGGTCACGTCATTGACAAGGAGGGAGTGAAGCCAAACCCAGCTAAGATCGAAGCGATAAAGAATTTCCCTACACCAACGAGAGTCAAGCATATTCGGGCTTTCTTAGGCGTAACGGGATTCTTTAAAGAAAACTGTCCAGGTTATACGGAGACTGTAGCTCCAATGCAAGAAATGTTAAAGAAAAATAACAAATGGTCATGGAACGCGGAATGTGAGAAGGCATTCCAAGCAACAAAACAGCTATTAGAAAACTGCATTAAATTAGGCTATCCAGATTTCAAGCTCAAATTTATAATCCAAGCGGATGCTTCACTAATTGGGATAGGTGCTATGCTCTACCAAGAGGATCCAGCAAACCTGCAGCACAAAACATATTTGGCATTTGTCAGCCGGAAATTGCGTAAGCACGAGCGAAATTATACTGTAACCGAGCTAGAATTGTTGGCCATCCTTCATGCGCTCCAACAATGGAGACGAATAGTCTATGGTTACCCGATTGTTGTCAGAACTGACCACAAGGCACTAACATTCTTGTTTAAGACGTCAATGGCAAGCGAACGTGTGACACGTTGGTCTATATACATTCAGCAGTTCAGCATTGAAATTGAACATTGTCCAGGGAAGATGAACGTGATACCGGATGCACTCAGCAGGAACCCAGAGCCTGATAATGAAGAAACAGCGATGGTACAACACTTGGAGTTAACACCGAAGGACCGGGAATTCTTGGAGGAGTTACGTGAGATACAGCGAGAACAGGAAGCGGAACCATGGATGATGCTATTAATTAAATACTTCAAAAAGCAACTACCTACAGGAACACCTGCATTTCGAGAAGCGAAAGCCAAAGAAGGAAGATATGTTTATGTCAACAATTTGCTGCACAAATGGGTAGATAATGACCACACCAAGTTACGCATATTAGTACCTGCATCGTTACAACGAGGATTGACATGGCATACGCACGAAAGTTACGGTCACGTGGGCTTAGACAAGTACGAAGCGACAATAGGAGAGACATTTACATGGCCACGTATGAGAACAACTATATGTGACGTCATTACAACTTGTGACCCGTGTCAGAGAACAAAGCCAAATAATTATTTACTGAGGCAATATCCTAGACCATTGCTACCTCAGAAACCATGTGAGCTGCTGGCGGTGGACTGTCTTGGTCCAATTCCGAAGGGAAGGAGAGGTTGCCGTCATTTGCTAGTGTGCATTGATGTATTTTCTAAGTTTGTAGTACTATGCCCTATTCAGAAAACCACATCGAAGCAGGTACTCAGTCGCATTCGTAATAGAGTTATTCCAACCCTTGGAAAACCAGAGTTTATATTATCAGATCACGGCAGTTATTTCACAAGCGCCGAACTCAAGAAAGGAATGGAATTCATGGGTATAAAACATGTTTTAAGCAGTATCCGACATGCCCAAGCAAATCCAAGTGAGAGAGTAATTAAATGTGTAACTGCACATTTGAGGATCTTCATTCCGAACGAACACCACAAATGGGTCGATAAAATTAACGATGTAGAGACATGCATGAATTCTACCAGGCACGAGTCAACAGGACAAATCCCTATGGTCCTACACAAGAACGAGTATCCAGTAAGAACGTGGAAAAGCATCATTAACTGTCCACAAGATCCCATGATAGCACCAGACCTGCGAATTGAAAGAACGAGAGAATACATGAGGAAACAAGCAGACCGCAGATTACGGCGAGTAAGAAATAAGAGGTTTCACGGTGATCTTGAAGTCAACCAGCTCGTTTTGGTAAAACGACCTGCTACATCGGACCCAGAAAAGAAAATCTTTAGTAAATTCTGCGAGAAATTCATAGGACCCTATTCTATCGTAAGAAACCTAGGAAATAATGCTTACAGAGTGAAAGAATTGAGCACAGGAACAATGTCAGTTTACAACGCTGCCAACCTAAAAAAATATCGTCGAAGTGAACCATGGTAGCGCCGAAATAATGACGCTGTTTGAATATACGGACGTCCTACTATCAACAAAGTCAACGGGGAGCAGTTGAGTACGGCACGTGATGAAGGAGGAAGTAGAGTGTTGTTGACAAACATTAACGAGGCGAGTAAGGTGTTGCCGCAGGCATCAGAGCGTCACGCAAGATTGGAAGGGGGAGAGACAAGCAGGATATGAAAACAAGTAAATGCCATTGAAGACAGGAGCGCCTAGACCAAGTAAGAAAAAGGGGTGATTCTGGAAATAAAACAAATTGGCCTACGGAAGTATGGTAAAATTGTCGACTTTATTCCTAAGTTCGAAATTTTGTGAGTGGGAGAGTTGTGAACCCTTTACCCTATGTTGGTTAAATGATTCTACTTTTTATTTCTTCAAACACCACAATGTTTTTATTTCTTCAAAGTATTAAATATTTCAACCAGCATCATGAAAGTAGCCAGACAGTGATGAGGAAATTTCAAGCATTTGTTGGAGACAGTAGGGACATACCTGCATCGGTTTAACAAAAGGCTAAATACTTGAGCTATGAAAAGAAATAGCATAGCGATGTATCAGAAGGACAGGTGTGGCTACCTCAATTTTAGAAGCGACGCGCGGTGAGACATGGTTCTGGTATGTTCATTGTGATATTCGCGCCTAGAAGAAATATGATGCAGTAACGTGAATGGCTGATGAAGAAAATAGACACTCCCAAGACGCCAAGATCTACTAGAAACCGCCAAATTATTAGAAAATGGAGAACCAATGAGAAGAGAATGCCTACTTGCGCGCCAACTCCGGCTGGGGTACGCGGCGGCTAGTATTCACGCGGGAAATCGCCTAGACAAAATCTCTACGATCGATTCTAGGATTAATGGGCATATTCTTGACCTGTGCAATATTACGAGTTCAGTGATATGTATTTCATTCCTGTATCACAATTATTTCGAGAAATTTTTACATAAAATCCCCCTCCATCTAGACCCAAGGGCCAGTTCATTTATAAGTGTGTCGAAGAGCCAAGACATTGACTTTTATTTCTGTGTGTCGAGGACACAAGAACTATTATTATTCTGTGCGTCTACGGACGTAGATTATTATTATTCTGTGCGTCTACGGACGTAGATTACTATTATTCTGTTCGTCTGAGGACGTAGACTTTTATTCCGTGTGTCGAGGACACAGGACTTTGATTCTGTTCGTCTACGGACGTAGACTTGTATTTTATGTGTCGAGGACACAAGATATTCATTGTAAAGTGTTAAATTCAGTGATAGATAGTCATAGTACTATAATTATAGGGACAGTATCGTCGATAATTCGCCAACGAACGGTGACAGGGAATTTAGTACCTGAACAAGCGAATTTAGTAGTCAGACATAAAGTGTATAATAACCTAATTTTTGTATCAGCGCAAGGATGACATCGATGAATGCAGAGGAAGTTTGGAATTCTCAACACTCCGTCCAGATGGCTGATATGAGATAAAGAACCATCCAGTTGGGGAATGGCGTCTGATGTTCTTTGACGGGTGACTACAAAAAGAGATGAGTACAAAATAATATTTTATTATTTATTAAATTAACTTATGGTTTATGGGACATATTTTTTGTAAATACTTTGCTTGTGTGATTAATATAGTATATTTAGTTTTGATCTGACACATTTTTGTTTGGAAGCAGCTCGCACAATTGTAGGTGATGGAAGGTTCTTTTCTTTGTGTTGTGTTAACTAACGTAGCTATGTGAACGGCCGTGTTCGCCTATGTTACGAAATGCGGTTAAAAACGTCTCTCGGAGATATGTCGTGTTTCAGAAGTAGGACTGAATTAATATAATTATATAGTAGATTGGAGGGTAATTACAATTTTGTTGAGATTTATTATCGATCAGATTCAGTGTGATTATTGCCTTTGGAGCAATGTAATTTGTGACGAAGAGTATTCAGCTCTATCGTAAGTTTTAAATATTGTGTTAAATGTTTGCGAGCTCTAATTCAGCAGACCCGTGTGAAAGGCGTTATGTCAGTCCCAGATGTGTATATTGTGAGTATATTTTTGTGGTATTACAAGCGGGAATTTCAGCAGAGACTGATTTCTGTCAGCTTGGTACCAGATTCATATTGTATCCTTGCGAGGACAATTATGGATATGTGATTATTGTCTGACCATATGTTGAGTTGGAGGAGATGTTAGTTGCTGTTGATTCCTTGAGATAACAGTCCAGCTGGTTGGCTACTTATATACACTGGAAGGGGGACATGACAGGTATTGAGGAAAGGGTGAGTTGCGGTCACAAGGGCTGGCTGAGTTTCGCAAGCAAGCTCATCATTAGTGGAGTGCACGTCTGGCTCCCAATTACTTGAAAATAAATATAAATGTGAGAAACTGATCAATGGTAAAATTGTTTAAATAAATGGGAGTTGCCTACGAAACACGATAATATTCGAAGCGTTTCTTTAACATGCAGTTTTGTTAATATAAAGTAATCTTAACCACTCAGGTTGTTTGTTGTTGTTGGTTTATTCTATGTTTATTTTCCATGTCAGTGACCCGGGAGTCACGTGCGGCGCTGTGTTTCCTTGTTGTTGAGTATCTGGCCAAGGTGGCAGCTCATTTGGTTAAGTGTGTCACCACACTAATAAGGGTCTCAGAGAGATGCCTGTAAATAGTAGAGTTGTAATGTGTGTGTCAGAGTTAGATTTAAGGATTTTTTTTTATCAATGTTATGCCCATATCCATAAACGTTAATTTACGAGTTGATTGTTCGTGAGCACTGTGGCTGTTAACCCGTTGTGAACGAATGATCATCCAAGTACTCATTTCTCGTAGATAGTCACCACGCGAACATAAATTCATATGCAAGGTTGTGGAAGTTGGATCCACATTTTATTAGAAAAGGGGAGATCCATCTGACTCCTCAAAGTGATAAATATTCCTGTCAGGGGAAATTCAGGGAGGATTTTGTTATTATTGTTTGTTTTATTCTTTTATGCACAAATTAGTTATTAAATCTTGTTATTATCTTACGTTTTGTCTCCTTACTTTCTTAATTATAGTTTTCATCCTATAACCCTTGCCTCAGAAAAGCACGTTGTTTGGCGGACGTAAACACCACACTATGAACTGAACGCGACCCCTTGATCTAAGATTCTTGCATAAAACACTGCTATTCTGAAGGGTTCAATATGTAGGTCCTAGAGTTATGTACTGTTACATGAAGATTATTGTGTACGTATAGCATTCAAACTTCAATCGCATGATTAGGACACAAGAAGTAACAAGGAGTTTTTAAAATTTCGCACAGCTGCCATCTTGCGGTTATGGAAACAATTGAAATAATTTAGATGCCAGTGGATTAACATTCGTATAAGGATTTACTGTACCAAGTTTCACTGCACTCGGATGGTTAAATTGCGAGAAACGTCCGTGTGAATATTTATACTTCCGTCGCCGCCATGTTGGATTTGTGAGCACCAGGTTATTTAAAGTCCTATAGGTGAACTTAAGTGCATAGCCCCTATGAACATATAAAAATTCAGTTTGATTGCTATAATAGATTCGTAGTTATTCAGAGCCGTCTAAATATTTCGGATGGTCGCCATGTTGGATTGTTAAATATATAGGCCATAGAGTCATGTACCATTAAAGGAAAACTGTTGCGTAGGTTCATTATTCAAACTTTCACATCGATCGCATGATTAGGACACAAGAAATAAAAACTTAATTTTAAAATTCGCAAAGCCGCCATCTTGAGGTTATGTAAACAATTGAACTAAATTATATACCAGTGTATTACAATGTTTATAAACATTTCCTGTACCAGATTTCATTGCGGTTGGAACATTAAATCGCGAGAAAGGTCTATTTGAAATTTTCAAATTCGCTTGGCCGCCATGTTCGTTTTTTAGTTAACCGTTTTTTTTGAAGTCCTATAGATGAACTTCCAGTAGTGCCCTTTATCTCCGTACAAAATTTCAGGGTGATACCGCTAATAGTTTCAGAGATATGGAATGCCGGTGAAATATTTCGCACATCCGCCATCTTGTGTTTATATAAACCATTGAATCAAGTTAGATGTCGGTGTATTACAATGTCTATAAACCTATAGTGTACCAAGTTTTATTGCGTTTGGTTGGTAAAATCGCGAGAAACGTCTATTTAAATTTCGCAAATTCGCGTGGCCACCATGTTGGTTTTGTAGTTACCAGATTTTCAAATCACATAGGTGAAATTCTAGTAGTTCCCTTTATCACCGAAAAAATTCCAGGGTGATATCAGGAATAGTTTCGGAGATATAGAATGCTGGTGAAATATTTCGCACAGCCGCCATGTTAGATTGGTCAGACGTAACAAAAATTGAAGGGCACGGTCAGAGTTGTCCGGAATAGTGCTATGAACTTACCGAGTTTCATTGAAATCACTTCAGACGTTTAGAAATTATTAGGACACACACACACACACACACACACACACACACACACACACACACACACACCTCACACACACACACACACACCTCACACACACACACACACACGCACACACACACCTCACACACACACACACACGCACACACACACGGACAAAAGGTGATCTCATAAGCCTATTTTTTCAAAATTGAAAATAGGCTAAAAATTAACTGTAAAATGACTGCAAAAATCCCATAAAATGACCCGAAAACTTTAAAAAGTGAGCTAAAAATTTGAATGGAACTGACATAATTTCATCACACAAAAAATGCAAAGAGACTACGCCATTGTATGTTGAAATGATTTAATAGGTACCTAAACATGAGTTTAGTGCTTTTCAGTCGGTCAACACGAATGTACCCAAAAAGAGCTGGGTTATGCCCTAATCCTGAAATAATTTACATGAGATTAATAAATACACTAGGATGACCAGTTTCGATCGTCAAGCGATCATCAGATCCATTACACTTAGGCTATAAAATCTACTGTATGTTTGAAAATACAGGTGAAAATATTTACAATATGTACAATTATGTAAGTTAGCCTGCAATATTACAATTTAACCATAGTTGATTTTCTACAACCATATAGTCACTTCAAATTTACAAACTCCGGATATCTATCACCATTTAGCATTTTCACCTAACATATATACTGCATTTAGCATACACCGACAGTTGCAGTACCAATACTGCAACTAAATAATTATACATATTGTAAATATTTTCACCTGTATTTTCAAACATAGATTTTATAGATTGATCTGATGATGATCGGTTGACGATCGAAACTGGTCATCCTAGTGTATTTATTAATCTCATGTAATTTATTTCAGTATTAGGGCATAACCCAGCTCTTTTGGAAACATTCGGGTTGACCGACTGAAAAGCACTAACTCTTGTTTATTATTATTATTATTAAATTTATTGGCCACATTGGACCACTTGAGTCTTCCATGTACACTTTTTCTTTGAAGGTTGTATTATTTGATTCTTCTTGTTTACTGAGGCAACACTAAAAATAAAATAAAAAAAAAAAGGCTCCAAACCTCACAATATAGGTACCAATCATAATTCAATTATTATTTGACAAATACGAATTATTTGCACACAAATACTGGTTATTATCTCAGTCTAGTGTGTCTCATGGAATGTGGATATTCCAAGATATAATGGTTGTTCAAAGTTGTGAATATTCTTATGTCTTCGTATTCATCCTCTCTTTCAGTTCGGGCCGGTAACCTAGATGTTAGGCCCCTTAAAATAACAATTATCATAATCATCATCATCTCTTTCAGTTCCGTTAATATCCAGTACCATACGCCAAAAAAAAGCATCATAAACCATTTCAAATTTGAGAAAATGACTCAAAACGTATAAAATATTCTAATAAGTTCCATAACATGACATAATAATGACGTTAAAAGCGAGAAAATGAGCTAAAAGCAAAATATTTAGAAAAATGACAAAAAAAAATGACTTAATAAATAATCATTTCTGTAATGTGGGGGCCATGAACAGGTTTTGTATATAAGTTAGCAATGTCTGTGGTGAACCATTTAAAAGATGACATGTCATCAGAATCCGGGCCCTGATTCATTAACTTAATACAGGGGATGACAGTTATCCTGGAAAATGGCTGATCATGAAGTGTTTCAAGGAAATCACCACCAGAATGCGTTCTGCCCGATACGACGTATTTCAATGGAGACCCAGCACATGCATAGATTTAGGGACCAGCAGTCAACTACATCTAGCGGCAAAAGTTGTAGTTCTTTATTCTCAGAATATATCAACAAGTAAACTGACATATTGTTTATTTTACACATGTTTATCTACGTTAAAAAACGAACACACACTTCTAAAACACCTGAGTGTTTACACAAAGGTCTGGAGAATGTTAACGACCGTTAACAGTTTAAATAAGCTTCGATCTTCAACCTCAATTCTTCTGGGGTTGTTATAAACATAATTACTGCTGTACATCTAAGAATCGTCTGGGAATATGTATCATGGCGGTAGTGAGGTATTAGAATAGACGATACAGACGGAGAGGAACATGGCTTCGAGTCACCACATGGTACCGGAGAAAGCCGTAGCTTTACGTTCGGTTACGGAGTGAGAAGCTTATATCCTCTTTGTTTCAAAGTTTTGTATCTCGGGCGCGATTTGTATGAGTTTTTAGGGGTGTTGTGTACAGCGGTCAAGCTGGTGGTCTCTTACCACGGCGGACCGGGTTCGATTCCTGGTCAGTGCACGTGAGTTCTTTTTCTTTCTTTAAATATTTGAATTGCAGCCAATTGTCATAGTGGGGTATTTTTAAAGTGATATCCCATGTCCTGTGGTTCGGAATCCACGTAAAAAGGAGGTCCCGTGGCTCATGATCGCGAGATTAACGGTCACGTAAAACTACAAACTTCCTTTCAGTAGTTTCTCGCTACGCATGACCTGTGTCATGTATTTTGTGTATCATATTGGCAGCAGTGAAATGATGTCAATGTATACGCCTGTGTGCGTCTCGGTAACAACTAAAGACACCTTATGCTCCTCTTCCAGTAGCAGTTGAGCAATGGCTATTGCCGTCCTTGAATTAACGACTCAAGTCACATATTTCTTGTGCAGTTGTGATAATGGACAGTAATTTCAATACTATATGATGATGATCAAGTGCCATCAAGTCGGCGTCGACTCCTAGTGACTGCATAGATGGACTGTCTCCATATGAATCGGTCTTCAGCCATATACTTCAGATCCTTCACTGACATATTCATGTTGGATTTGATGGAGTCGATCCATCTCAATGCTGGCCGCCCTCGTCTCCGAGATCCTTCCACCTTTCTAAGCATAGTTGTCCTTTCCAACGAAACAGAACGTCTCATAATGTGTCCAAAATATGACAACTGTAATCTTGTTATCAATGCTTCAAGAGCAGATCTGGTTTGATTTTATAATTACCCATACAAACGTTTGGTGCTTTTCAGTCGGCCAACACAAATGTACCCAAAAGAGTTGGGTTATACTCCAATCCTGAAAAAAATTACATAAAATTAATAAATACACGAGGATGGCGAGTTTCGATCGTCAAGCGATCATCAGCAGATCCATTACACTTAGGCTATAAAATCTGGGTTTGAAAATACAGGTGAAAATATTTACAATATGTACAATTATTTGGTTGCAGTATTGGTAATGCAACTTGTCAGTGTATGCTAATTGTAGTATATATGGTGTTAGGTGAAATGCTAAAATGGTGATAGAAATCCGGAGATAGTCTGTTTCGGGTGACTATATGGTTGTAAAAGGTCAACTATGGTTGTACTGTACAGTACAGACTACTTATCCGGATGGATGTCTTCCTCGCTGGAGCTAAGAGCAGTATCAACTTCACTCTTACAACAGTTGCGGTCGACTGACCAGGAATGTTATCTCCTGAACTGGTTTTTCCCTTCTACCTCCCCGTATTCCTGTGTACTGTCTGAGGTCAGTGCATGTGTGTGTGTGGGGTGTTGCCAAGTCTAGCTAAGCTAATTGTTATTGGATTCAGGAAGTTCTTCAACTATTAAAGACCGTGGATCATTCCTCGCCACGCGTGGACCATTAGCCATTCATACTAAGCGGTGCCCGGTCTTTGAGGATGTCCCGGCACCTTTAATACTGCCTCGTAAGCCGGCCTTGGTTTATTGAAGAAAAAATGTACATCGTACCCTGATCCAGATATCATTTACCTATTAAAATCCCCTAAGTTCCCCCCCCTTTTTTTTACTAGCTTGGCTGTAACGCTAAGATGTGTCTTGTTTCCGACAGGGTGTGTTTTTAGTAGGGTGAAGAGGGGTGAGTTCTCCATGAAAGTGTGTTAGTTAAATTGTTGGGGTTATTTCTTTTAGCTAGGTGTATCTCGATTGCTTCCTATATGTCAAGAGCTCTGCCTTTCAATTCCTGATGAATTATTTTTAGGTCTGTCTCAATGTTGATGAAACTGTGCCCCGCGTCACGCATGTGTTCGCATACAGCTCAATGTGTTCCATATTTTATCCCGTTCCTATGTTCATTGTAACGTGTATCTACTCGTCTTCCCATACATTTGTCTTCTTGGCTGTTCAAGGAACACGCATTATCCTTCTCCAACATCAGAGCTCGAAAGCATCAATATACTTCCTATCTCGTTTCCCTCAATACCATATGCCGGTAACAAAATCACCTAACGCAACCCTGATTATATCGATGATCAATTAATTGTGTTGTTTGACAGTGGAAAACGTGCATTCGAATCAGTCTTGCTACCATAACATGTTCGACGTACCAGTGGCGTAGCTACATTCATGCAACTGGGTATTCTATAGTTCATACTTTATAGTATCTCTACTTAGTATGAAACAAAATCCCCGATTCTTGGATGTTTCGGGTAAACTCGAGAACCACTGGATGGATTATGATGCGGTATTCACCATTCTGTAAAGGATATCTCGAGGATGATTTCTGTAGAAAATAATTTATTTTTGATCAAAGGAAGCCGGGCAGTAACGATTTAAGTGGAAAAGTCGAAAAAAAAAACTGGCGCCCAAGCTCTTTGTAAGCTTACGCTGGGCAAACCGTTAAAGATATCTCAATACTATGAGTGTAAGAATTGTTCAGCTTGAAAAGTTCTACAAAAAAGTCCGCGTGAGCATATGTCTATCTTCAATACATCACCAACTATAAGTGTTTTTACGTTTTAATTTCTTCCAACCATGTCCATTCAACTACTGAGGCGTCAGTTTACGAGCTAGTTAAGGGCGAGTCTATCATCTCTGTTACAGCCTAGCTAGCGGGCGAACCTATTGCCCCAGATACAGCCAGCAGCAAACCGTTGAGTCGTGTTGAGTTAAGACTTCTGAGAAGGGTGGTAGTGTTTGGAGTTTCCCTGAAAGTGCCACTCGGGTTTTGTTCATTTCGCCTGTGAAACACAGTCAAGTGAAGATTGGACGGAAGGGGAATTTGAGTTTCATTCACCTCGCCATTCCCTGGAAGTGCAACTCTCATTTCGCCTGTGAACTTTTCGTTCCGCAAAATTCACAGTCAATTTATGATTGGACGGAATAGGGATTATATTATATTAAATTATACTGTTTGGCGTATAATCTCTACTTAGTATAAAACAAAGTCCCCGATTCTTGGATGTCACGGGTAATCTCTAGAACCACTGAATAGATTATGATGCGGTTATCATCATTCTGTAAAGGATATCTCGAGGAAGGTTTCTGTAGAAAATTATTTATTTATGACCAAATGAAGGCAAGCACTAACGATTTCGTGAAAAGTTCAAAAAAACTGGCGTCCGTGCGCTTTGTAAGCTTACGCTGGGCAAACCGTTGAAAATATCTCTATACTATGAGTGTAAGAATTGTTCAGCATGAAAAGTTCTACAAAAAAGCCCGGGAGAGCATATCTCTATCTTCAATACAGCGCCTACTATAAGTGTTTTTACGTTTTCATTTCTTCCAACGATGTCTATTCAACTACTGAGGCGACAGTTTACGAGCTAGCTAGGGGCGAGTCTATCACCCCAGTTACAGCTTAGCTACCGGACGAGCTTATTGTCCCAGATACAGCCAGCAGCAAACTGTCGAGTCGTGTTGAGTTAAAAACTTTAGAGAATAGTGGTTGTGTTTGGAGTTTCCCTGGAAGTGCAACTCGGGTTTTCTTCATTTCGCCCGTGAACTTTTCGTTCCGCAAAATTCACAGTCAAGTTAAGATTGGTCGGAAGGGGGATTTGTGTTTCATGCACCTCGCCATTCTTAAATTACGTCTGACAAGAATTTGTTGCACATGCATCTCCATGATAATATAATTAATAATCTAGTCAGTGATTTCAACCCATCATGCCGAGTCGTAAAACGGATCTGGTCGTTGTTCATTGACATTGAAAAAAAAAGAGAGCGCTTATCACGTACGGTAATGCATTCATAACTGTTTCCGGGCGAAGCCGGGTCGGGTTGCTAGTTGTAGATAAACTCCAGTCGTCCTGTTTTTCATTGGGCAAATATATCAATGATGCGTCCTTTGAAGAAGTCATCACTGAAAATATAGTTCACCAAACTCATCTCAATAGCGAGCGAGAGTACTCAAATTGCTCTGTCTAGAATCTGGCATGGAGTACCATAAAAATGTCTTTAAGATCAATGCACTCATACTTTGTTCACTCGAAATCGTAGAAACAGGAAAGGAAAGAATCAGTCTCATGAGGCGCCCTGCTTCTTGATATACAGGGTTATCGAAAAATAATGCTAACATTTTAAAAGATGATAGCACCGAAACCCTTTATGTTAAACGTGTAAATCTTTCAATGAACACCAGCCGGTTAAAGTAAGTTTTGTTTTGTTGGTTACGAGACCTTGCTATGCGCACACTAGATGCGCAGTAGTCAAGGTCGGCCGGGAGCTCGTGCACCAATGACTGCACCGCCCGACAAACTGCACCTGATAACAAAGCTGTCATTCGATGGTTTAATCAGTTTAAGGAAACAGGGACTGTAGAGAAAAAATCCAGGCCAGGCCGACCACCAACATCAGCATTGAACGCACGCTTTCCCAATGGCTGGAATGGTACGTGCAATCATTTCAGGAGTAACTGTCAAGATGGCAGCAGAAATTCGCTCCCGCAGGTGCTCCAAATCCCGTTTTTTTTCTTCGTACACAATCTTTTTAATGTACCCCCAGAAAAAAAGAATCCAAAGGGGTGAGGTCAGGACTTCATTGGCGCGCGCGCCCCCGGCCGACCTTGGATACTGCGCATCTAGTGTGCGCATAGCAAGATCACGTCCCCTCCAAAACAAAACTTACTTTAACCATCTGGCGTTCATTGAAAGAATTACACGTTTAACATAAAGGGTTTCGGTGCTATAATTTTTTTAAATGTTGGCATTATTTTTCGATGACCCTGTATTTCTGCTAGGCCGTTATTCAAAAAATATTCTCTTCATAGGACAACGAAGAAAATGGTCTTGATTTTAAATACTGTACACTATTAAATCACTACACTGATCCATATTTTAAAACTCACAAACGAACATGCACTGCTTGGAGCCTAGGCTCTCTGCTGACGCATTCAGCTATCGACCTTCCGCTTGGCGCATGCGCAATTGCATTCTCTAGCCACAGAGACTAGAGCCTGTTTTAAAGGAGACTCACTGGCTGCTCAGTACCGCGCTGAGAAGCTGGTGTCAATCATACCGTGGCTACAGAGAATAATACCGAAAACTAGAGATTTAATTTGCCTATGCCAATGACAACAAGTAGTTCCGTGAAGAAATATACAGCCTATTTTCATATATCCTACTTATGTTAACTGCCACTATCAACATACAAAATTTCAGTTTGATTGCTGTAATAGATTCGTAGATATTGAGAACCGACTAAATATTTCGGATGGTCGCCATGTTGGATTTTTATATATGTACTGTAGGTCTTAGAGTTATGTAATGCTACATGAAGATTATAGTATTCGTGTAGTATTCAAACTTCAAACTTCAAAGTAGTACTTCAAAAAAGTAAAAACGAAATTTTGAAATTTCGCACAGCTGCCATCTTGTGGTTATGGAAACAATTGAAATAAATTAGATGTCAATGGATTAACATTGGTAGTATAAGGATTTACTGTACCAAGTTTCACTGCACTCGGATGGTTATATTGCGAGAAACGTCCATGTGAATATTTATACTTCACGTCGCCACCATGTTGGATTTGTGATCACCAGGTTATTGAAAGTCCTATAGGTCAACTTATGTTCATAGCCCCTATGAACATTAAAAATCAGTTTGATTGCTGTAATAGATTCGTAATTATTGAGAACCGTGTAAATATTTCCGATGGTCGCCATGTTGCATTGTTATATGTATAGGCCATAGAGTCCTGTACCATTAAAGGAAAATTATTGCGTGGGTTCATTATTCAAACTTCCACTTCGATCGCATGATTACGACACAAGAAATAAAAAATAATTTTGAAATTTCGCACAGCCGCCATCTTGATATTATGTAAACAATTGAACTAAATTAGATGCCTGTCAATTACAATATGTATAATCAATTACTGTACCACATTTTACTGCGCTCAGAGACTTAAGTCACTAGAAAAGTCTATTAAAATGTTTCAACTTCGCTGGGCCGCCATGTTCGTTTTGTACATTACAAGTTTATAAAAATTAAATAGATAAACTTGTACCAGTGCCCTTTATCACCGTACAAAATTTCAGGGTGATACAGTATATGTAATTGTTTCGGAGTGATATAGAATGCCATTGAAATATTTCGCACAGCCACCATTTTGAGGTTATGTAAACAAGTATTGTTGTTTTAAGGGGCGGAACTACGAGGTCATCTGCTCCTGTTATGTAAACAATTGAACTATATTAGACGCCAGTGCATTAAAATTTGTATAAACATTTGCTGTACCAATTTTCATTACGTTTGGATGGTTAAATCGCGAGTAATGTCTTTTTAAAAGTCTCAAGCTTGCTTGGCCGTCATGTTGGTTTTATAGTTGCCAGGTTTTTGAAACTCACATAGGTAAACTTATAGTAGTGTCCTTTATCACCGTGCACAATTTCAGGGTGATATCAGTAATAGTTTCGGAGATACTGAATGCTGGTGAAATATTTCGCACAGCCGCCATGTTGGATTGGTGAGATACAATAAAATTTGAAGGACACAGTCGGGGTCGGCCAGACTGGTGCTATGATCTTACCGAGTTTCAATGAAATCGCTCCAGCCGTTCAGAAGTTATTAGGGGACACGCACACCATAACGCACACACACACGGACAAAAGGTGATCTCATAAGCCTATTTTTTTTTTCATAAATGAAAATAGGCTTAAATTTGGAAAATGTAAATGTGCATATTCCTTGAGAATGAAATGGGTATTGTAAGGCCACAGATTCCCCACCAGCTTCGCCACTGCGACTTATTAAAACTAGTTTGGTGAAATCTTATAACTATACCCTGTAACAAAATGGCGGTCAAAGCGAAATAGTGTAAGAAGAATAGGGTAAAGTGAGGAAAATTAGTTTATAAAGCTAAAAATTGGTGGAGAGGTTCCTTGAATAGCCTGGATCAAAATACTAAAAGTCCCAAAAAATCCCTTTTGGGGAACATGCCGCCATCTTGGAAAAATGGCCGGCATCTTGGATTTCGTATCCAGCATCGCATTGAACGTAATAACTCGGTACCTAAGGGTGATAGGGACATTCGGTTTGGTCAGGATAACTTACCAGAATGCAGGCTATCATTTTGAGACTACTTAACCTAGATAACAATCGAAATAGTTATTATAAATCACTTAAACCAACTCTCATATGTTTGCGTTAAAAGCCATCTTGATGTTCAATGTCGATTTTTCACCTTTTACAGTCATGGGATTGAAAAAAGTACTGAAATAAATGTTGTTAAGCACATCAAAGCGCACAAAAATTTGTAACCAGCACTTTCTTAAACCAAAAATTACGGGTGTGAGAAGTTGTCAAACATGCGCATGCAATTCGAGGAGCGGTGTGCCTTGGAGGGGAGCTTCTCATAGCCGGTGCAATTGGTGATGTAAACATATTCTGTAGGCGCAACTAAGCCCCCTTTTTAATGATAAGTAAAAATTTGACACTTTTATATACAAGGATAGCATTTTATAACCCAATAAATAATTTAAAAAAACAATAATTAATTTGTTAATACAGTAACTTAGCACTTTAAAACTCTCTTTCTTAGCTACGTATATTATATTTATATAGAAAAAGGAATGATAAACGTTACCATTAGAAAATAAATTAAGCAGCTATTTGCTTATTTGCGATCTTATACCACACCTTCAACACACTAATGTTTAAGCACATTACAATTTCTTTTGTACAAACACGAAAAACACGGAAAAGAGGATATTCTGCTGCCACGGGACGCTGTAGTGCGGTGTGCTTGTAAAGGAATAAAGCCAACTATTAATTATATCGTACGCGTTTAATATTGGTCATGTGTTGGTAAAAAATACGTGACACTTGCCTTAATCTTAACGATTTTTAGCCTACTTTTCACATTTTGCAAAAATGAGGAAAAAGTAGACTTATGAGATCGGGCAAATGTGTGTCTGTCTGTCTGTCTGTCTGTCTGTCTGTCCGTCTGTCTGTCTGTCTGTCTGTCTGTCCTTCTGTCTGTCTGTCTGGCTGTGTGTGTGTCCCCCCCTATCAACTCCTAAACGGCTGCAGAAATCGAAACAAAATTCGGTAGGAGTAAAGATCTGTACCTGAATATCTCACGGCCATATTTGAAAATGATGTCAGTGCTACCAACTGCTAAAAAATCGCAATTGAAATTTGAGCTCCATGTTGGATATCGTGGAAAGTATGAATGGGAGCTATTTCAAAATTGGCACACGTACAGATCATAACATTTCAGTTTAAGTTCCAGGAGGCCAAACATGGCAGTGTTGCCAAAATGATTATAAGCCTCCTGATAGGTCCAATTTTTAAATGCATATAACTTCTACACTATCAAGCGGAATTCAACCAAATTTCGTATGTTGTATGTGTACATAACCAGATATGACTGAGCGTATTCTTAAGACCTACCAGGGCTGCCAACTGTTAATAAATGCTCCTAATTTATTTTATCCAAATACCAATATATCAGAAAGTATGCAAGCCGACAGCTTTAAACTATGCACACGTATAGTACCTGACATTCTATATTAATTTGGAGTAACTTATATACGTCAGTGCTACCAACATGATTCTAAGCCTGCTGACAGGTCCAACTTTAAATACATGTAACTTCCATACTATCATTTGGATTTCAACCAAATTTCGTATGTGCTATGTGTACCATAACAGATATGACTATGCGTATTCTAAGGAGCAACCAGGGCTGCCAACTGTTAATATGTGCTGTCCCTATTTTTGTTACCCTAATATCAATATATCAGAAAGTATGCAAGCCAATAGCTCTAAACTTTGCACACGTATAGTACCTGGCATTCTAGACGAATTTGGGGTAACTAATATACGTCAGTGCTGCCAACATGATTCTAAGCCTGCTGATAGGTCCAATTTTAAAATGCATGTAACTTCTATACTAACTAATGGATTTCATTCAAATTTGGCACAACAATAGATCATATTATTTCAGATTATTTCGGACCAATACATGCATGACATTGTTGCCAACATAATTTTACGCGCGCTGTTAGATCCAATGTTTAACTGCATGTAACGTCCATGCTATCCAGTGGACTTCAACCAAATTTTGTATTTAGTACCGTAAGAGACGGAACTAAGAATATATTCAGTCATCAGGGCTGCCAACTGTAGTGCTCTATTAGGATACATTATGCCAGGTATACAGTATTTCGAACTAATTGGAAATTTCGATATTAGCAACTTAATTTCGTCATTATTCTAGATAGGTTCATATTCTGTAGAATAATCATTGGCGTGAAAAGTAGGCTGTATAGTTCTTCACGGAACTTCTTGTTCTTTGGTAAGGTTGAACTTTCAGAAGAGTCGACTCTGTGGCGAAGAGGTAGCGATGATCTACATGGCAATTCTTCCGGGTTGTCCTACTGTTCCTCACTCGCCATATCGTCAAGAGTATCTGGTTCTGGCTTGTTAGAACAACCATTACCAGTGCAATTGCTGCACATTGCTGAACAGGAGAGACCTTGTCTTCGGCAACCGCAAGATCTGCTGCCGCATCCTGTCATGCACTCTCTGCTGATGAGGTTTAGGAGGAAGTCTGGTGCGGGAGGAGATTCTGTTGGAGTCGGTAAAAATTTGCCGATTCTGTTCTTCTTCCTTCCCCACTCTGTAGGTGGAAGAGAGATTCTGCGCCATTCCTGCACTTGGTGGTAAACTCTTAGGCTATGCTGTTGAGGTGCTGCTGATGTTGGTGGAAGACTTGAGAGGTCGAAGTCTCCATGGATACTTTGTTTGGCAATGGACTTAAGGTACTGACTATACCTTGTCTTGTTTAGGCTATCTGTAGTACTACCTCCGTATAACGCTACGAAGAATTCTTCCGCTGCCTTCACGATCTCTTCCACTGCAGCGTTTGCGCTGTTAAAAACAGCAATTCTTTGGCGAAGACCTGGGTTATTGTTTAAAGTCTTGAACGCGTGTAACCCCTTCCTGTAGGGAGCCGAAGTTGTGTCGCAACCGGACATGGCATGGAGGAAGAGAAGGTTGTCGGTCATGTCCTCAATAGCCTTCTGCAATTCCGTAGAGCCAAAGAGTGTCTTCGGATGGGCTTTTGATGGTGGCACCATCATATAGACGTTTCTATCGCGATCTGCAAGGCTCGAAAGAAATACCAACAAATCGGTATCCTCTCCAACAATTGCCACATGACCTCCCTTCACTGCTTCCTTAATCGCTGTTGTCACGATGAGACGATCAGCATCAGACTTGGCATGATTTGCTGGAATCCCCTTTTCTTCGAAACAATGACCTAAAATGGCGACGAATCTTGATTTGATTGAAGTATTGGCTAGGAACTGATTCTGCGACGAGACCACTTGCACTTCCAAATCCACAAAAAATTCAGAAGATGACATCTTGGCACGTCGTCTCATATGCTCCACGTCTTTCATCGAACACTAAGTTACAATAGCTTTCCCTTGATAGTTCGCCTTGATGTACGAAATGGAGTTCTTACAAACATCATCGAAGGTCCCCGATTTCGGCAATACCACCCGGTGCAGGAGATCTCCACCGTCAAGCACGTAGTTAAGGTCTTCGGGAAGACAGGTCATTGGTGCACACAACTTCTCTATCACTGTCCATAAAGTTGATTTTGTACCTTTCCTGATAGTTGAATCATCGAACAGCGCTGGCGGCAATAAAGCCAACTCGTATTCAAAGCAAGATTCAAGGTCATCTTCATTGCGAGCGACACACGCAATTCGATGAAACAGCTAGTTCGGATTTACAGGCACGGTCTCACCTCGGACAACAAGAGCTGCAAAAGTGACAACTTTGTCCTTTCGTTGGAGTTTAAATTCGGCGAACGATTTCCCTTCCAGTTTCTTCAAAGTCGCGGTTCCTATCTCCCAAGCTGAGTCGCAGGTCACCGTTTCGTCACCTATAACAGCGGTTGATTAGGACACCAAAATATCCTGAGGTTTGTCGAAAGGAGAATGTATACGTAGCCATTCTATGAATTTTTCGAGATGCTTGAACTCTCGCCTTTGGCATGCTTGCCCAAGTTCCACGTGTTGCATAGAATTTAATGGTAAAATAGTTTTTGATGTAGGACATTCATAAAGTAGAGGAAACGGCATTAACTTTTAAACCGGATGGTATCATCGGCAAAATAAGCATAAAGGGACAGTTCAAACTGAAACACACATTTTTCGCTTTTATGATTATTCTCTGCGGCGTACCGTTTAAGATAAATTTTATGATAAACGTTACCGTAAAGACGCTCATTTCGGCCGGCCGGCCGGCGCCACAGCTAAGCAACACAGGGAAGGTGGATTGGGGGAACGAGAGCGCTCTGACGGCGCAGCTGCAGGGATGTCGCTCGGTAACGCGTGGACGGACAGTCCATTCTTAGTTTAATTACATACGAGCGTAGCGCAAAAAACAGTGAATTTTTAAAATTAAAAGGAAATATTCCTTTCTCTTTATACATACAATATAAGTAGCTAAGAAAGAGAGTTTTAGAACGAAAAGTTACTATATTCACAAATTAATTATAGTTTTTTATTATTTATTAGGTTATAAGATGATATCCTTCTATTTAAAAGTGTCAAATTTTTACTTATCATTAAAAAGGGGGCTTAGTTGCGCCTACAGAATATGTTTACATCACCAATTGCACCGGCTATGAGAAGCTCCCCTCCAAGGCACACCGCTCCTCGAATTGCATGCGCATGTTTGACAACTTCTCACACCCGTAATTTTTGGTTTAAGAAAGTGCTGGTTACAAATTTTTGTGCGCTTTGATGTGCTTAACAACATTTATTTCAGTACTGTTTTCAATCCCATGACTGTAAAAGGTGAAAAATCGACATTGAACATCAAGATGGCTTTTAACGCAAACATATGAGAGTTGGTTTAAGTGATTTATAATAACTATTTCGATTGTTATCTAGGTTAAGTAGTGTCAAAATGATAGCCTGCATTCTGGTAAGTTATCCTGACCAAACCGAATGTCCCTATCATCCTTAGGTACCGAGTATTGACGCTCAATGCGATGCTGGATACGAAATCCAAGATGCCGGCCATTTTTCCAATATGGCGGCATGTTCCCCAAGTGGGATTTTTAGGGACTTTTAGTATTTTTATCCAGCCTATTCAAGGAACCTCTCCACCAAATTTTAGCTTGATAAACTAATTTTCCTCACTTTGACCATATTCTGTCTAATATTCCTGCACTAAAAGCCACTCGGCTCTCTCCGCTGCTGTTCGCTGACTCGAAGCCATGTTCCTCTCTGTCTGTAACGCCAAGTAGGTTTTTGTGTGATCTTTCACGTGTTGACCTATATGCGGAAAATGAGGGTATTTGTTTAGAAACAAATCACCGCCACAATAGAAAGGATCCTCTTAAATTGACTAACTTAGACCTTATATTGAGTAATATCGTTGGAAGAGAACACAAATAGAGCCAGGGAGGTCAGGCATAATGACGAGTGGGTGCAGCCTATCACAAATAAGTTGCGAGAATGTTAACATAAGCTCGAAGCCTCGTCATCGCTATCGACTTGTTGACATGAGATCCTGGGACGGGTGTCTCATATATTCTGCAATACCTTACGACATGCCTCAGATCTTCAGTTATTGCATCGTCAATAGCCTTCCAGCATTGTGGTGAAGGTAGCTTCAATCAGTTTAAATAATTAATAATGACTAGCATTAGCCGTCGCGGCTTCGCCCGCGAATATTCTAGTTGTAAAAAGTACACTTAGCAAAATCTCAATCTTTAATGCTATGACTGATTTATCCTTGGTATGAATAATCGGACTTTATCAATTCATCTACTGGTGCAGTGGTTAGGGGTTTGTCATTCCTTCATAGGTATATTACAGCGAAGGTAGTTTTCTGGGAATATCACAGACACTATTAATTTAAGGGCCTTTAAATGTGGTTTTCGGAGACCCTTTATAGTCGGGTGAAAAAGACTTTCGTACCACACTCACACGTGAAAATTGCGTGAAAAAATTCTAGAGTGCCCCTTGACCCCCTTAAGCCTCAATACTGTATGTATTGATGAATTTTACAGCTTAATTTGGTTCCGTGATAACCTTATAACCGTCTGGAAACTTTCACAGTAATGTAATAATTGGAATTGCATTACCTCTTACAGAAATAGATGGACCTGTGAGATTCTGTTACCATGGTTACCGTGTTGCATTCTTTCATTGTAAATATACATGTTTTAAGGTATTTATTTAATTGTGAGGCATTTAAAGAGTAAGTGATTGCGTTTCGCATGCGCATTGGGTTATGCTGAACCTGTAGGTATCCCATATGTGTAGGTTGGTGATAATGGGACCTTATTTTCGGTACAAAGCTGGAATGGGAGCTTAGCAGAATAATATAGGGAGGGATATTTTGAAAGCAATTCTGTATTATAGCCCTGTAGACAATTCAAGAGATAAGGTCACAAAATTTGGACCAATTGAGCTAAATAGATCATTTGCTGACTGGTGGGATAAAAGTCGAAGGAAATGAGAGACAAGCTGGCATTCAGAAAAATGTGAAACAAGGTTGCAACGTATCACCCATTACTTTTCAATCTATACATTCAACATATTGCTACGTGCCACCCCCCTAGTGGCACTTTTGTTAACTGGATTACGGTGGGTAGGAAGCACAACACCAATTACTGCTTAAAGAAATAATTAACTTTATTGTGGCCAGAAGGATGCACTACTCATCAGCAAATACAAACAATTAGAACCTTACTCCAGTTTCCTCAAGTCCCTTCCTTGAGCGCTCTTGCCCCTTTCACTTGTCAACAAACCACAGAAGTTAAACTGTCATAATGTGTCCGGTGGCCTTGACAGAAGCTACCTGCACCTCAACAAATACAGTTACTTACGATAATCCGCTACCCGCTGTTTCGCTGTCCACAAGCTGGGGAAACAATGTCACTGGATTTCGTAACTCGCTCGGCACTTCGTCACCACACTACTGTCGCACTCGCTCAAAAACACACACCCACAGAAAAACTCGGTCCCCTCACTGTTGAAGCCGCTTATATAGCTGGCTGGTGACTCAATGAATTCTAGAATCGTCCAGGGCACACGGCTTCTCGACATTTCCTTCACTGGTTCAGTCACGAATATTCTGGATCATCCCTTTGTCCTCGTAGCCCTGTTGCGTAAGGCGCACGCAATACATGAGGCAGGGCACAGCCCAGCCCTGGGGCAGTTGTGACTCATGCGGCGAGCGATGACACAAACTCACAGCCGTAACACCACCCCCTTCCTAAAAAGGCTGATTGTCCCGATCAATCATTGGTCCATCTGTGTCCCTCCGTAGGCTGCCAGGCGATCTCGATGCACGATCTTCATCTTCGCCCTCGGGCTCCGCTGGATCCTGTAGACGACATCGTTGATCCGTTTCACGACTCGGTACGGACCCTCCCAGGACTTCTGCAGTTTGGGTGACAGGCCTTTCTTCCGTAATGGGTTGAAGAGCCAGACCAGGTCGTCCTCGTGGAATCCGCCGGCATCCGTCTGCTGGTCGTATCGGGTCTTCATTCGGTCGGTCTCGATCCGCAGTTTCCTCCTCGCGAACGCGTGCACGTCCTCCAGTTGGTCGACCAGTTCTTGACAATACTGGCTTACCGGGATCGGATCATTCCCAGGTCGGCCGAAGGCAAGATCGACAGGTAGGCGGAGCTCCCTCCCAAACATGGCCCGGGCTGGTGTGCACCCGGAGGCTTCGTGCACGGCGGCGCGGTAGGCCAGGAGAAATAGTGGAAGATGTTTGTCCCAATCCCTCTGGTGCTCGCTGACGACTATTCGGAGATGGTTCTCGATGGTGCGATTGAATTGCTCTACCATCCCGTCGGACTGAGGGTGTAGCGTCGTTGTCCTTGTCTTCCGGATTCCCAGCAGCTGGCATAGGTTCTGGAACACCTGCGACTCGAAGTTCCTCCCTTGGTCGGAGTGCAGCTCCAGGGGTACTCCGTACCGGCTGACGAATTCCTTCACCAGGGTCTCTGCAATCGTCGCAGCTTCTTGGTTAGGGAGCGCATACGCCTCCGGCCATTTGGTAAAGTAGTCGCTGACGACTAATATGTAGCGGTTCCCTGCCTCGCTCAACGGGAATGGCCCAGCAACATCGATGGCCACTCTCTCCATGGGGCCGCCCACGTTGTAGGTCTTCAGTGGACCCCGTCGTCTTCGTCCTGGGCCCTTGCTGGCTGCGCAATCGTGGCACCTCGCGCAGTGGTTCTCCACGTCTGTTCGGCATCCGATCCAGTAGAACCGCTCTCTCAGCTTCTCCAGGGTCTTCTTTATCCCTAGGTGTCCACCAGATGATCCTCCTTGAACTTCCTTCAGGACTTCCTCCGTCATGGCCTTTGGAAGGACGACTTGTTCCCTAGATGTCTTCCCGTCGGTGCTCTCCCAGGTACGGCAGATGAGGCCATCCCTTACAATCAGCGAGTCCCACTGTGCCCAGTAGGACTTAAACTTTGGGCTGCAGTCACTCACAATGTTCCACCCGGGTCTGGGGACACAGGCCCTCTTCCATTCGGCTATCAGTCCCAGGTCATCATCTTCTGCTTGTGCCCGCGTGAAAGATTCGCGGCTCCAGCTCCTTGAAGTTCCACGGTAGTCCTTCAGCACTGTATCCTGGTGTTCTCCTCCCTCCGGGCACAGAAGGTGCAGTCTTCGGGGCACGGTCTTCGTGACAGGGCGTCGGCGTTAGAATGCACTTGGCCTTTCCTGTGCTGAATCTCAAAGTTGTACTGTTGAAGCCTCTCTATCCACCGCGCGAGTTGACCCTCGGGCTGCTTGAAGTTCAGGAGCCACCGCAGGGATGCATGGTCGGTCCTGATGAGAAATTCTTGCCCGTACAGGTACTTGTGGAAGTGTTCAATGGTCTTCACGATGGCGAGCAGCTCCTTCCTGGTGACGCAGTAGTTCCTTTCTGGCTTTGACAAGGCCTTGCTGAAGTAGGCCACTACTCTTTCCTCGCCGTCCACTACTTGCGACAGGATTCCCCTTATGCCAAAGTCGCTGGCATCGGTATCGACGATGAACCTTGTTCCAGGTCTGGGGTAGGCCAGAATAGGTGCGGTGTACAGAGCCTGCTTGAGTTGTTCGAAGGCACTGTGGCATTCTGCTGTCCACGTGAAGAGTTGGTCCTTCTCAGTCAGTCGATGTAAAGGTTTGGCGATGTCGGCGAATCCTCTCACGAAGCGACGGTAATAAGTGCAGAGTCCCAGGAAGCTTCGTAGTTGGGACTTGTCCTTCGGAACTTCCCTCACCGCTGCGGTCTTCTCAGGGTCAGTGCGCACCCCTTCCTCGGATACGATATGCCCAAGGTACTGGACCCGCTTCTGGAAGAGCTGACACTTCTTGGGGCTCAACTTCAGCTGGGCAGCCCGTAGCTTCAAAAAGATCTCCTTCAGGTTGCTGTAGTGCTCCTCGAAGCTTCTCCCCAGAACGATGACGTCGTCTAGATAGACCAGGCAGGTCTTGCAGTGTAGTCCCCTCAGAATGAACTCCATTAGCCTTTCGAAGGTCGCAGGGGCGTTGCACAGACCGAATGGCATGACGGTGAACTGCCAGAGCCCGCTGCCCACAGAGAACGCAGTTTTCTCGCGGTCCTTAGGGTGGACCTCCACCTGCCAGTAGCCCCTCTTCAAATCCAAGGTGGAGAACCATCTCGACCCTGATATGGTGTCCAGGGTGTCGTCGATCCGGGGTAGAGGGTAGCTGTCCTTCTTCGTGACGTCATTCACCCGCATGTAATCCACGCAGAACCTGGTGGAACCGTCTTTCTTCTTCACTAGCACGACCGGAGAACTCCAAGGACTATGTGATGGCTCGATCACCCCTGCTCCTTCATCTCTTCTACCATCCGGTCGACTTCGGCTTGCTTGGCGAGCGGGACACGTCGGAATGGGGCCCTAATCGGTGCGCTGTCCCCAACGTCGATTCTGTGCTGAACCAAGCTTGTCCTGCCGAAATCTTTGCTCCCCACGGAGAAGACGTCCTGGAATTCGCGTAGCAGGTCCTGGAGTTGGCGTGATTGTTCCTCGTGTAAATGGTCCTGGGATCCTAGGTACAGCTTCTGTAGTTCTTCTGGCAGTGTGCGTCTTCTTCGGTTGTCCGTCTGCAGGTGTCCGTCTGTCGTATCTGTGATGCGGGCAATCCAGGTAACAGGCTCGCAGACTCCTAGGTTGGTGTCCCGGTGAACCGTAATGTCGTAGTCGTTCAGGTTGGATAGGCGGACGTACGGCCGAGACGTTTTGTTGATGAGAGTCTTGGCAACTAGCAATCCTTTTGTCTGGATGTCCTCATATTTTGGCTCAATGACAGCCGCCACTCCCTCAGCAGTTCCGTCGACAATTACGGCAGCGCTGACCTCCGTCCTGGCGGGAACGATGACGTCTTCTCTCAGCCTTACTCGTCGTGCGGTGATGGACTCTTGCGCAGGTTGCAAAGCAAGTTCCTCACCTCCGAAGTGCAGAGTGTTGGTACTCAGATCCAAGATGATGTTGTTCTGGTCCAGGAAGTCCAGTCCGATGATCACTTCATTTGATACGTCAGCCACAAGCACTGGATGCTTTATCGCCCGTCGACCAATGACGAACTCCAGTGATGCTTCGCCATGTACCGGTGCGGTCTCTCCGGTCGCGGTTATTAGCTGGAGGTTCCTTTGTGTGGGTTGCACTCTCCACTTCGGGATCACGGTGGGACTGACGATGGTCCTCGATGCTCCCGTGTCGATTAGCATGGGCCAGCTCTCTCCGTTGACGACTCCGTCGACCATCAGGCTGCTATTGTCCCTCCGTAACTTCGTCACACGAACCTGGACTGCCGGGGCTTGACGACTGTCACAAGCCAACCTTTGCCCCCCAAGGCTAATACTCGTTTCCCTGGGTCGCGCGGTTTTCAGACGACTGATTTCCCGTCGGATACCCTCGGCGGCGGCGATCACCGCAGTCCTTGCTCAGGTGGCCTTTCTTACCGCAGGTCCAGCAGGTCGGTAGTCTTCTTCCGGGCCGCCTCTCCGGTTGCCTTCCAGCTGTGTCGTTGCTGGTGGTGCCACGACTATCGAAGAAACGGCTTAGCGCCTCCATTAATTCGTCGGCCAGGGGCTTGGTCTCGATGGTTTTTACTGGTTCGTCGACGTCCACTTGAGGCACCCGCGCGTGCATTCTGGATGCCTGTTTTGCCGTCTCGAACTCAAGTGCGTGGCTCGGCGCATCTGCCAGGGTCTTATTGCGCGCGAGACGCAGCGCCTGTTGAGTGTCCGAGTCCCGTAGCCCGTCAGTTAAAAGTCTGCGTCGCTATCTGCTCCAGAAAGTCGGCCGGCGCTGTTGGGTAGGCGAGCCTTACGAGGCGTGCGATGTCCATCTCGAACTCCTGCAGGGAGTCCGCGTTCTTCTGTACCCGGGTCCGGAGCTGCATCTGGTAGGCCTGCTGAAGATGGCTATCTCCATATCGGGACTCCATATGGGCGATCAGTGAAGCGTAGTCCTGGGATCCAGTCGGGATGGCCTGAAGGACGTTAATGGCGTCACCTCTCAGCGCTACAATGAGAACTGTAGCCTTTTCTGTGTTGTTCCAGTTATTTATGGAACAGGCCGCCTCGAACTGACGTAAGTAGGTGTTCCACGGGACCTTTTCGTCGAAGGTTGGGGGCGTCACTCTGCTATGTCCCGTTCCTGATATTCCCGGTGTAACGGTGGGCGGGCGTTGGCGCAGCTCGCCAACTTCCTCTCGTAGAGCGTTGAATTTCTCTTCCACCCCCGTCAGTGGGCGTTGGCGCAGCTCGGCAACTTCCTTTTGTAAGACGTTGAATTTCTCCTCCACCCCCATCAGCGGGCGTTGGCACAGCTCGGCAACTTCCACTTGTAAGGCGTTGAATTTCTCCTCCACCCCCATCAGCGGTCGTTGGCACAGCTCAGCAACTTCCTCTTGCAAGGCGTTGAATTTCTCCTCCACCCCCATCAGCGGGCGTTGGCGCAGCTCGGCAACTTTCACTTGTAAGGCGTCGAACTTTTTTCCACTGCTGCGACTTCCTCACGTAGGCCCTGTTCTAATTTCCTTTGGCTCTCCTCTAATTTCATCAGCAGACACTCTTCTAGATTTTTCTGGCCATCCAGAAATTTGGCTGTTAGGTCCTCTGCTAACTTATTCTGGCCGTCCTTCAGGTCCTCTGCTAGCTTATTCTGACCTTCTTCTAATTTGGAAGTTAGGTCCTCGGCTAAACTTTTCTGGCTGTCTTCCATCTTCTTCAGGTCCTCCGCTAACTTATTTTGACCGTCTTCCATCATCTTCTGGCCGTCTTCTAATTTGGCAGTTAGGTCCTGGGCCAACTTCTTCTGGCCGTCCTCCATCTTCTTCTGGCCGTCCTCCATCTTGGCCGTCCTCCATCTTCTTCTGGCCGTCTTCTATCTTGGTTTCCATGCCACTTAACTTTTCTAGCAATGCTGCAAATTGCTCTTCCATTTTAGATGTTTGTCTTGTAAGGGGCATGCACTCACAGGAAAATTTTAAAAAAATGACCTGCTCGGGTTTTAAAACCAGGACCGTCAGGTGTTGTGCTTGTGCTTGAGTTCGTAATCCCACTTCTGACACCAGTTGTTACGTGCCACCCCCTTAGTGTCACTTTTGTTAACTGGATTACGGTGGGTAGGAAGCACAATACCAATTACTGCTTAAAGAAATAATTAACTTTGTTGTGGCCAGAAGGATACACTACTCATCAGCAAATACAAACAATTAGAACCTTACTCTAGTTTCATCAAGTCCCTTCCTTGAGCGCTCTTGCCCCTTTCACTTGTCAACAAACCACAGAAGTTAAACTGTCATAATGAGTCCGGTGGCCTTGACAGAAGCTACCTGCACCTCAACAAATACAGTTACTTACGATAATCCGCTACCCGCTGTTTCGCTGTCCACAAGCTGGGGAAACAATGTCACTGGATTTCGTAACTCGCACGGCACTTCGTCACCACACTTCTGTCGCACTCGCTCAAAAACACACACCCACAGAAAAACTCGGTCCCCTCACTGTTGAAGCCGCTTATATAGCAGGCTGGTGACTCAATGAATTCTAGAATCGTCCAGGGCACACGGCTTCTCGACTTTTCCATCACTGGTTCAGTCACGAATATTCTGGATCATCCCTTTGTCCTCGTAGCCCTGTTGCGTAAGGCGCACGCAATACATGAGGCAGGGCACAGCCCAGCCCTGGGGCAGTTGTGACTCATGCGGCGAGTGATGACACAAACTCACAGCCGTAACAATATTCTTCTTCTTGGTCGTAATTCGATTTCGAACGCCGTGCCCATTCACGAAATTCTGTTAACAATATCCCGCCGGCCGCCATACACTGCGTCTTCTGCTGTATGCATTAATTTCTGAAGTGGCAGATTAGATCGACTCTGTATCTGGTCAAGGTACCGGTTCGGGGCACGTCCCCTCAGTCATTTTCCGTCAGCTTTATCCTGGATGATACGATTGTCAATGGCGTCTCGCCAGATGATATGGCTGAAAAATTTCAACATTTGCCTTTGGATGTTTGGGAGTAAGCGTGCTTTAGGACCAATCCTTAGCTCCTTCCGAATAGATTCATTTGTTCTTCTTGCTACCGACGATATTCGTAGCATTCTTAGATATCACGTCATCTCGAAGGCTTCGATTCCCCTACGGCATACAGCATTTATGGTCCAGGACTCAGAGCCATACGTGACGATAAGAAATAGCAAAGCTTGAACCAGTCGCTTCTTTGCTTCCTTGGTATTATGATGATCTTTTCATATTCTTGTTAGACTAGACAGTGGTTTCATAGCCATACACATTCTTCTTTTAATTCCTCATTCTCAGTTTCCGTCAGTGGAAATGCGAACTCCTAGGTAAACAATTTCTTCCTTGAGATCGATATCTTGTATTTGCTGGAAGGGACGAGTTAATGCACGCTATTTATTTAATTATCGTATTTATCGTATGACTTTTAGTACCGGGAGTGTTCGAGGACATGTTCGGCTCGCCAGAGTCTGTAGCTGCTTCCAGCGGACACCCAGAGGGTTAGCTACACGTTCCGTTCAATTTCAAGTAGTTCCGACTTTCGCTACCGGATGTCAATGATATCTAGTGGTGAACGTTGGAACTTTGATAGAGCGTTCCAACGAAATCTAACCTAGAAATTTAGCTCCACACAAGTTTAGTCTGTGGAAGGATCTTTTATGCCATAAATCTATGACATGGGACCGCCGTCTTTACTTCCCCTCCGAAGGAAGGCATACTGAAGGATATTTTACGCTCTTAAAAAATCCGACGACTTCGGCCGGGTATGAACCCGCTATCTTGGGCCACCGAAGCCGCTAATGCGCGCTGTCTGTCCACTACTATCAAGTAACACTTGGATCGGTTTAGTGTAAAGGTCTACCCACAATGCGCTGTCGGTATACGGTAGTGGGCAGACGGCAGATGTAGTCAGAAGTCGGTAGTTCACAACCTAGCCACCCACAATGCGCAGTCGTTAAAATGATAGGAGTAAACGGTTTATTTGTATTGCTGCTAACTGGTACAGCATTGTTAAAATTGAGGAAAAATACTCGTACATCCAGTATCCCCTCTTGTAAATAATTAATATCAAATCCAACTCTGAATTAGGCCTACTGATTTTTTAACAGAATTGTTTTTGCGTAGCTGGTCATTTTTGATTGAACGTCCGAGGGCTCTAACACGTTCAATCTATTTCAATCCGGAGGTAAACTAGTCCCCCGTTCGAATCTCCGGGTGGGGACTACACGAGAGGGGGTTAATATCACAGAAGTGACAAAGAGGAAATCTGGTATTCTATGGATCGGAGCGTGGAATGTTAGAAGTCTGCAAGGAAGTGGAAGGTTAGAAAACTTAGAAAGGGAAATGGATAGGGTGAGGTTGGATTTGTTTGGGATTAGTGAAATGCGCTGGCAGGAAGAACAGGACTTTTGGTCAGGAGACTATAGGGTCATTAGCACTAAACTTATCAGTTGGCAGTCAAAGTGAAAGGTCGTGTTTTTCCCGAGCTCTCAGGTGTGCTGAAATGGGTTGTTCTCAGGAGTGTTATCGGGCGAGGATCGGACTGTGGTATGCGAAGAGTAGTCGGGATTTCCGGTGTTTGTGTTTGCGTACGGGACCTAGCAACTTGCGATTCATAGCCCTAGTGATAGCTGCATTGCTAGTTATTGGTGGAGTGGAAGTGAATCCAGAGCCTGTTACTCCAAATGTGAATCAGGCAAATGATCCAGTGGCAGCTTTCAAGTGTTCGACGTGCAGTGGAAAAGGTGTACCATAATGGATGTGGTACATCTAAGGAATTTTCGATAGAATGAGGTTTCAGGCACAAGAGGTAATAACAAAGGACAGTGCGGGAAGAGACCGAAATGTTAAAACTTAGATTTTAATTATATTTATTTATTATAAAGCAAATATATTGCAAGGAATGAATACTTTCAAAGAAATTGCCTTAAAATTGACAATAAGAAACAGTAACGATTAAAAATTACTCGTTTCTCCAGGAAACGTAAATGCTTGCAAGCTGTAACTCCCTATAAAGGATTAAATACAAAATTACTGAATAAAAAGAGCACAATAAAATAACCTACAATAATAATTTAAATTCATCCCAGAGTAGAATTAAAACAAAGTACTCTTATTACGGAAAGAATCCGGGCAGAGTGTTTGGAGTGAAGGGGTTACCACCTTTTCTGATGTGTGATACAGGAAGTATCAGATCTCCCTAAACATCTTCCGAAGGTAGGCCGGCTGCTTGAGGACATCAGTAGCTGGCGGTAGCTTAGTGCGCCCACTCGGGGCTTGTGCGAGGTCAGTCAGGCATACTCCAGGGTTCCGGGTTCGGAACTAGAGTTGATGATGGTAGATTCTCCTTATAAAAAGAGACCAGCAAAGTGGAGTTTCTTGGTAGTAACTCCCTCGGCTGGTGAAGTTATGTCCTCATAATCAAGACTTGCAGAGTAGATCCGTGTTGAAGATTTGGCTCAAGTGAAGGCCGATGAGTTTAGACTGCCCAGGCAGGCAGCCAGGTCCAGAAGAGAGATGTTGACGGCGGAGAAGGGCCTCCGGCTGCAAGAGGTACCCCGAGAGGGCAATAACCCCAGCAGGTACGTAGCGAGCAGTGGTGACCAGCGGAGAAGAGTCGACCCAGGAGGCGCAAAGGCCAGCTGTTTTATAGTTGATATGACGTCATAAGAAGGCGGCGTTAATAAAGCTGGAGGGAGAAGCCAGGAGCCAATCGGCGCATAGCACAGCGCATGAAGCCAAGGTAATGTGACAGCTCAGCTTAGTACAATCGTGATATTGGGAGAGAGAGGTGCACTATAACAATACTTCCAAAAAAGGTAAGTAACTATACCAAGAGTAATTGAACACATAAATACAACTGATACAAAAGTTGTATGTAAAGAAAATAAATACATAAGACCGCGTTCTCACTGCAATTACGTGCGAAGTAGAAAAATGGGGCAGATAAAATAAACAAATGTTTCAAACCGAATGGGCAACAAAAACTTACAAAACCTATTCGCAAAGCGAACATGCTGGGAGGGGCGAGAGAAAATTGCAGGAAGAAAACGCAGGAGTTAGGCTTCGCGTGGTAAAGGAGCAAGCATAGTGATTGGTCTGAGAAAATGACCAGCAGAAGTTTGTAGTTTTACCACACGGACCCTACCATCTCTGCCAGGAAAGCATTCAACAACCCTACCCAAATTCCACACAAGAGGGGGACTGGGATCTTTCAAAAGCACCAAGTCCCCTACCTTAAGGTTAGAGCAGGAAACACGCCATTTACCACGCTGCTGAAGCAAACCGAGGTATTCCAACCTCCAGCGACGCCAAAAATTGTTGCGCAAACTTTCAATTTTGCGCCAAGAAATGGCTAGAGAAGATTCAGAATTAGAATGTAACAAAGGGGGAGAGGCAGTCAACGGACCACCGATATGAAAATGGCCTGGCGTTAATGGCAGAAGATCTGAAGGATCATTGGATGAGGGTGATAAAGGACGAGAATTAATTATGCCCTCAATAAAAATAATTAAGGAATTAAATTCTTCATGAGAAAGGGGGGTGTGGCCACAAACACGTCTAAGGTGCTTCTTGGTGAGTTTCACACAAGACCCCCAACGCCCACCTTGATGAGGTGCATAAGGGGGGATGAAGTGCCACTTGAAATTTCTCTGGTGAGCATAATCAGTAATCCTTTCCAGCGCTGAATTTTGAGTAAGAGTTCTCTTAATTTGTTCAGAAGCTCCGATAAAATTTTTAGCATTATCTGAGATTACTTCTGAAGGAAGACCTCGGCGAGCAGAAAATCTGGCAAAAGCTGCCAAAAAGTAAGCAGTAGAGGCGTTCGTAACTAGTTCTAAGTGAACTGCTCCGGTGACCATACATACAAACAGCGAAATATAGAGTTTTCCAGAAATACATTTTTTGGCCTCAGGAGAATTTCTTCTGTAAAAAAAAGTCCCGGAATAATCCACCCCCTTATAGGTAAAGGGTCTAGCAGGCGTAGATCTAAAGTTGGGAAGATCACCCATGAGCTGAGCGGTAATTTTAGGGTTGGATTTAAAACATGGAATGCACTTCCGGATAACAGAGGTAATCTTCATGCACTCCGTTTATGGGCCAATACCTATCACGAATAACAGAAAGTAATGTACGAGTTCCAGCATGAAGATGCCGGTAATGATACTGACGAATGATTAAGGAAGTGACATGATGCTTTGAGGGAAGAATAATTGGATGTTTTTTATCCTCTGAAAGATCAGCCAAAGATAAACGTCCTCCTACTCTCAGTAAACCATCAGTATCCAAAAAGGGGGCGAGTGAGGAAAGCCTACTCGATTTCTTAAGGGACTGACCTTGGGACAACACCTGGCATTCTTCAGAGAATATTTCTTGTTGAGTAAGCCATAAGATTTTTGTAGTGGCTAAACCTAATTCAGAAAGGGTTAAATATGGCTTAGGAAAAAGGGGTTGTTCTACCACAAAATATTTCCATCGAAGGAGATAAGCCATAACCCTCACCAATTTATGGAAGGAGGAATATCGCTGCAAGAGAAGGGGAGAGTCAGAAACAAGTAGAGAAGATCCAGTAATCTTACCAGCATCCGGCAAGTCCGATAACTCCGGAAGAGGGAAATTTGGCCAAGCGGAAGGTTCTTGCAGAAGCCAACGGGGCCCGTGTCAGTATAATGTCAGGTTTGCCAACAGAAGAGAGGAACATCCCCGAGAAATATCTGCAGGGTTCTCCTTGCCAGATACATGATGCTATTGTTCAAGGTTAGACAATTGTTGAATTTTGGACACTCTATTAGCTACAAACACCTGCCAATGCGAAGGAGGTTTGGCAATCCATGCCAACGTGATGGCTGAGTCACTCCAAAAGTAAGTTTTAATAAATCGGATTTTTAAAGATTGACGGATTTTGACCGATAATTCAACCACCAGAAGAGCAGCACAAAGTTCCAGTCGTGGCAAGGATAAAGAGTTAAGAGGGGCCACCTTTGACTTAGCGCAAATTAAATTGGAAAAGAAATATGATTGGACAAAATTACGGCAAACAATATACGCACAACATCCATAAGCTTTCAATGAGCTATCAGCAAAAAGTGAAGTTCATATACTCCACAGGAGGGAAAGGGAATAATCACTCGCGGGATAATAACATTAGAAAGATCTTCCAAACTATTTCTATAAGGATTTTTTTTTCAACTCTGAAGGAACTGGTTCATCCCAACCAGTTTTCAAGGACCAAAGGTCTTGCATGAAAAGCTTTGCCGTGACGATGATTGGTGCCAAAAATTGGAGAGGATCAAATATCTTTGCAATCTCAGACAAAATTTGCCGCTTAGTTTGAGGTTGGACGTCACTGAGATTAATTTTGAAAAAGAAAAAAATCCTTTTGAGGACTCCAATAGATGCCTAGAGTTTTGATAAAATTACTTTCCTGAAGAAGTTCTACTGAGTCATTATAGACTGAAGTTAATGGAAATTTAGAAAGGAATTCCTCCGAATTAGAGTTCCATTTGCACAAGAAAAATCCGCCTCCCAAAAGCAAAGCTGTCAAATCTTTAGAGACTTGCAGTGCTTCAGATACTGACTCAAACGAATGAAGAAAATCGTCAACGTAAAATGATGATTTTAACACTTCAGAAGCCTTAGGAGAATACAACGGGCCATCCTGTTCAGTCAGCAATTTCAACGTACGTATGGCTAAAAAAGCAGAAGGCTTTAGTCCATATGTTAATGTTTTTAGTCGAAAAATCTTGACAGGTTTAGTAGGTTCGTCACGCCAAAGAATTCTCTGAAGGTCGCGCTGTTGTTGATCGACCAAAATCTGTCTAAACATCTGTTTGATATCGGATATCACGGCGATAGGAAACAAGCGAAAATTCATCAAAACAGAAGAAATGTCAGATTGAATTGGAGGGCCTGATAATAATGTGTCATTCAGAGAAGTTCCGTTGGCATCCAATGCAGAGCCATTAAAGACCACTCTTATGTTTTTCTTGAAAATTTCATTCTTCCAAACAGGATGGTGATTGAGGTAAATGACTTCAGATGGGGTATAGGAAGCATCATCTTTCTTGGTAACAACCTCCATGTGATCAAGTGCCTCATATTCCTCCACAAATGTGGAATATTGAGTTTTAACAACAGGGTCACGTTTAAATTTGCTTTCCACAGCATAGAGTGCTCTAAGAGCACTAGGGTGTGTTTCAAATAAAGGAGGTGGATAATCCACACGGGGCATTGTTACGACAAATCTACCCTCTGAATTGCGTTTGGTTGTTTCGCGAAACAGTTTTTCACACATTTCATTTTCAACTGAGGAAGATGAAACTGAATCTATAGTTTCGATTTTCCAAAATCTTTCTAAGTTGTAATCGAGACTTGCATTGACAAAATGACATTGTGAGAAATTTTGAAATGACTTACGAGGGACCTGACCTGTTACTAACCAACCTAGCTTGGTATGATGAACAAACACTCCTGGTGATATTTTGACCTTAGAGCTAAGGAGACATTGCCAAAATACTTGGGCACTGAGAAGTATGTCTACTGGAGCGCTCGTATTAAATGTTGGATCTGCCAACTGAATGTTATGAGGAAATTGCCAATTTCTAATTCCAAAAGAATTACTAGGGGTATTACTGCCAATAGTATCAATGGCAAGACAATTCAACTGAAATGTTTTGTTACAATTAACAACATCTTTGATATGGACACGAACAAAATGCAAAGATTTAACATTGCTATTGTTAATACCGGTAACCTGAATTAATGTAGGTTGCTTGGGAAGACCAAGTTTCTTAATGAGACACTTACTTATGAAGTCATGGGTGGCGGCATTATCCAATAAGGCACATGCTTCAAGCCATCTACCAGAGGAATCTTGAACTTTTAATAAAACAGTTGATAGTAACACCTGGGAACTACGAATAGAGCTAGAGCTCTGAGTATAAGATTGCGCATTGGCTCCTGGGGATCTATCTTTGGAACATCCAGGGGAAGGAGCCTGACGTGGCTTTTCAAACCTATGAAGCAAGGTGTGATGTTGAGCCTTGCAATGGGAACAAGTGTTTTTAGATAAGCAATCAGGTACCATATGCCTAGCTGACAGGCAGTTGTAGCAATATCTTTTTTGAGCTATTAATTTGGTCTTTCGTCGGTAGAAAGAGCTTTAAAGGCAACGCAGGAATATAACCTGTGAGGCACTTTACAGAGAATATAATCTGTTGAATTATGTTGAACAGTAAAGACAGCAGATTTGTTTATTTTAGTACCGATTGGCTTCACAACATTAGATTTGTTATCTGCACTTCCTGACATATGACAGGCTACGGCTGACAAAACCTGACATCTATTATTTATAAACGTAAGCAGTGAATCATAGGTATATGAAGTGTCATTTGTTAGTTCCCTCTCCCATGCCTTTAAGGTTGATGGATCAAATTTAGAAGTAACCAAGTGAACTAAGAATAGATCCCAATGTTCGACCGGTTGATTCAACCGTGCCAATGCCCTGACGTGTAGTTGGACCGTATCACTTAGGGCTCGTAGTGTTGACAATTTGTAAGCTCGCAAGGCGGGCAAGTTGAATAAGGCTTGAATATGCCTTTGTATGCATAATTTTTCGTTGTCATAACGGCCTTCAAGAAGCTCTATAGCAATGTTATAGTTTTCTCCTGTTAAGGGGAGTTCTCTTATAAGTTGAAGGGGTGGGCCCTGTAAAGTGGATTTTAAGTAATGGAATTTCTGAATTTCTGGAAGTGTGGCATTATCATGTACTAATGAACTAAACAATTCAAAGAATGATTGCCACAACTCCTCCTTTCCTGAAAAATGCGGAATTTCGATTTTAGGTAGCAATGGTTTGACGCTATTCCCATTGTCGCTAATTCTTCCTTGAGTTTCCTCTACCTTCAACGCCAGGGTCAAAGTTCTTACTAATGCCACAGCCTGAGCATGTGTATCAAAATAATTACTCTCTACTTCTTCCCTATCTAACTGATGTTCCGGACTTTTGATTTCAATTTCAAGTTGCACGAGATCATATTTCTCGTACGCCTGTTCAAAAGCTTTTAAACGCTGAGATATAATATCAAGGTTTTGTTCCTCTTTCGGTAGAGTAGCTAAATATTTTTGAAAACGGGTGAGTTGACCTTTGTAGGCCGCCCGAGAGTTTAACAGTTTATCATCTATTATTACTGGCAAGGCTGGAAAGTTGGAATAAGTCACTCACCAAAGCTGCTTGCAGCACCAGACTGAGACCCGCTTTCCGGATAGAAAACAGTTGTACAATATGCTGGGATTGTTTCCGCCTTCCCGCAGATCTCCTGCGCTGGCCAGGATATACTGAAATGTGTAAGACAAATGTTAGATTGCACAAGTTTTTTTAATAATAGAATTTGTGGTCTCAGAATGAAAGTTCTGGGTTCGATCCGGGGTTTAGGTACCATGGAAAAGGTGTACCATAATGGATGTGGTACATCTTAGGGGATTTCGATAGAATGAGGTTTCAGGCACAAGAGGTAATAACAAAGGACAGTGCGGGAAGAGACCGAAATGTTAAAACTTAGATTTTAATTATATTTATTTATTATAAAGCAAATATATTGCAAGGAATGAATACTTTCAAAGAAATTGCCTTAAAATTGACAATAAGAAACAGTAACGATTAAAAATTACTCGTTTCTCCAGGAAACATAAATGCTTGCAAGCTGTAACTCCCTATAAAGGATTAAATACAAAATTACTGAATAAAAAGAGCACAATAAAATAACCTACAATAATAATTTAAATTCATCCCAGAGTAGAATTAAACAAAGTACTCTTATTACGGAAAGAATCCGGGCAGAGTGTTTGGAGTGAAGGGGTTACCACCTTTTCTGATGTGTGATACAGGAAGTATCAGATCTCCCTAAACATCTTCCGAAGGTAGGCCGGCTGCTTGAGGACATCAGTAGCTGGCGGTAGCTTAGTGCGCCCACTCGGGGCTTGTGCGAGGTCAGTCAGGCATACTCCAGGGTTCCGGGTTCGGAACTAGAGTTGATGATGGTAGATTCTCCTTATAAAAAGAGACCAGCAAAGAGGAGTTTCTTGGTAGTAACTCCCTCGGCTGGTGAAGTTATGTCCTCATAATCAAGACTGTAATTAGTTCATAACGGCAAACTATTACTTGTTATTTATATATGTAGATGTATTATTATTAATATTATTATTATAATTATTATTATTATTATTATTATTATTATTATTCGTACTTAATTGATATAATTCATTATTATTATTATTATTATTATTATTAAGTTTAGATTCAAGGCTAACTGAGCCATGGAGATGTTTTATTACACACGATAACTCCAGTTATTTACGCTATTTGAATCAAAGGGATTCGACATATTTCAGTTAATCTACAGTATGTTAACTTGTGAGGTGACCACAGTCATGAGACCCTTTCCTTATTTTCTTAAGACAGATTTTAAAACCGTGGCGAGTGCAATTATTCTGAGTGACACGCACAGCGGGGGGCTCTCCACTGAGCAAGCGAACAATGGACAGCCTGCTACAACAGATTTCAAGAGATTAGCGTCAAAGGAGCTATCTGGCTTCACAAGGTGTGCCTGTACCAAGTGAAGAGGATTTTAACTGATGTTTTCTAAGAAGGACTCGGGGTCTACTGGAACGTATCTCTGTGACAGAAGACCATAGCAACGGTATTTTGATTGGTCGACGAAGGTTTATTTTCTGCAGGAGTGGGGAGAAAGACGGAGGGCACTTGAGGGCTGGCGCGCTTAAGGAAAGAGTCACTCACTACTGTGAATCTTATTGGGAATGAAGTAAGTCATTCAGACCGTCGATAGTTTGGACTTGATTGTGCATATAAGACATATTTCTTCGTCTTTCCATGCAATAACGACAATGGTTGTGTTTTTGGCCAAAGTCGGTAAAATGATTTATGGAGTTAGAACTTCGTCACTGATCAAGCTAGCAGCTAAATCTACATCATCGCTGCTCAGTAAATATAATTAACGGAACTTATATGCTGGGATTCTTCAAGACGTCATTCCAAGAGATGAATCAACGCCCCAGGAACAACTACAAGTCTTAACTATGGAGACCAATTCCTTCGACACGCAACCTCGGTAAGCTAGGCTGACATATATTATTCAAAATCTCTTCTTTTATATTTCTGGCAAGTAACTTCATAGTTTTGGAAATAACGTTAAATTTAATATCGGTCTCATCACTTTTCTCGCCCCTCAGGTTAACATAACTTCAGTAAAAGTATTTACTATTTATTATTATTAACTTTTCATATTTTGTTTTTATGTAGAATTAAATTCAGTATTTTAATTCATGCCTTGCTTTCCTTTTTCAGTAGTTAGAAGTACATGTAAGTCATCCCTTATCCCCAATGCAAAAACTAACTGGTTGATTACTTTGATTTCGCCACGGGCTGGGAGAAAGAGGTCTCAGGTGCTCCACTGATGTTAATTTATCATTATTTGTGTTTCTTTTATTGGTCTTCAACACTTTGTTGCGACCATGGCGCCCAACATTTCATTTTGAGAGCACTACTGAAGGTAAGTTCACAATACCAGTGTGTATTAACATGTGTCTCAACTCATTTCATGACCTATTACATTTATCATCCAACAGTGAGCAAACCACCATCCTAAAACACATTACAGGTGTCGCCAAAGCGTAGGGCACGAAAACCAGATAGTATTTGTAATCGGGGAACGGTATTATCTTTGTGCTTGTGTTTTGTGGGGGATTTTAATTGTGGTGTATCAGTATGGCTGATAAGGACTAGATGAAGCTTAGGAGTGGTCAACAGTTGAGTGGTGATATGGTAGAGGAGAATGTGGGGGAGGAGAGTAGTCAGTTGGCAGAAGATGGTCAGAAGTTGATGGAAGGGAGATCGGAGGTTGATCCCAATACCAGTAAGGAGATGTCAATGGAAATAAGTGAAGGCATTATGAGCATGGTAAGGTTGTTGAATAACAAATTAGAAGCCACTAATAATAAACTAGATAATACCAGTCAGGAAATAAATGCTAAATTGGAAAGTCACAGTCAGGAAATGAATGCCAAATTGGATAGTCACAGTCAGGAAATAAATGCTAAATTAGAAAGTCACAGTCAAGAAATAAATGCTAGATTAGAGAGTAATAATCAGGATTTGAGTAACAAGTTAGAAGCAACTAATGCTAAACTTGAACTTAATAATAAGGAGATAAACAGGAAATTAGAACAGAATAACGCTGAAACTAATAATAAAATTGAAGAGCTAAATAAAAGTTAGATGGAGTCACTAAAATCAATGAGGAGCTGAGTAAAAAGTATGAGAAGGTGAAGCATAGTATTGAAGGAGTGAGAGGAGAAATTAAGAGTCAGTTGACTGAGAAATCTAGTGAAATCATAGCAGATGTAGATAGTAGATTGGGGAAGGTACAAGGCAGTTTGGAGGAGAGAATGAACACTCAGAGAATTTCAAGGTGTTGGTGCAAGTGGAGACCAAACAGGTTAAAGAACAGCTGGAGGGTGAGATTGAAGAGGTACAGATAGAATTAAGTAAGAAGGTGGAAGATTTCAACTTAGTGAATTTAGATAGTATTCAGGAAGTCAAGGAGAAGCAAGGAGTAATAACGGACAGGATAGAAGAAAGGGAAGGAAGTAACAGGGAAAGAGTTGAGAATATTGAAAGGAAGGCGGAAAAGAAGATAGCGGAGCTGGAAGTGAGATTGAATAAGGTAAGGCAAGAGGCCGGGCAGGGGAGAACAAGTTTCATAAGCGGTCACGGTTTCAAGGAGGTAGAGCTGGCTAAATTTAGCAACCGTCAGGGATGTCCTATGGAATTCTTAGAAGCCATGGAAAGCAAATTTAAAGAAAGGCTGGATGAAGGAAGTCTTGAGTGGTGTAATGTGCTGGAAATATTAGACCAGGCATTTGTTGGTGAAACAAGAAATTGGTTTGCCGTATACAAGAAAACTTTCGAAAACTTACATGATTTTAGAGATAAATTCTGCAATAAATTCTGGAATGAGGCAATTCAGTCACTGCATCGTGAGGCAGTGGTGTGCAGTAAATACAACATAAAGGGAAATAGCAGTATGACTTAATATTTTCTAGGTCAAGTGCTCACATGCAAATATTTGGATGGGTTGACTCAGGAGAAGGATGTTGTCAGACTACTTTTGAGGCATTTCCCATACCGCATTAAGGAAGCTGCTTGTATTCAGAGAGCGAATACAATACAGGAGGTTGAGAAGTTATTAGGAACTTTTCATGCACTGGGAAGGGGTGGCGGAGAAGAACAACTGGTTAGATATCAAGGCAATCAAGGTCATCAGGGACAGGATGCTAGGAACCAGAGTTTCCAAGGTAGAAGCAGTGGTGGCAGCCAGAATTATCAGAATAGGGGTAACAATAACAATAACAATAATAATTTTCAGAACCGCAATAACAATATGAGCCAGAACAATCAGAATCGAGGCAATAATGGGAATAACCCTAATTATCAACATAGAGGTAATCACCCAGGCCAAGGTAACGGTCCACAAGGTAATCAAAGGTCAGGGAGTTATAATAACTCGAACAACAATCAAGGTAATCGAGGTTATGACAGAGGTGACCAGGGTAACAATAGCCCTAACAATAGAGAAAAACAGTACAGAGTAACAATAGTCAGATCAGCAGCCAGAGGGGTAGTGATGCCAATGCCGTCACGCCAAATTTAAACTAATACCAGACTGCAATGGTGGGTCAGTATTACAGTCTGTTGTTATTCCCGTCAGTACGTTGATATCTGATACTTATGACCTGGATATGAAAAGTGACTTGTTACGTGAATTTACCGAAGAACCCGAGGTAGTTGAGTCCTTAAATTTGAATCCTGTCGTCGAATTATTCGTGTCGAGGGCGAGTGTGTGTAGTTTTTTAGATAGTGGTTGTGTAAGATCTTGCGTGAGTGCTGCATTTTATGGGAGGATGAAGGACGCTGGTGTGATGTTTGAAGAGATTCCGATTAAATCGACGTATGTAATTACGGCCGTTGGTAAGAAATCCCACGTGATTTCGGGACAAGTGCTGGTCGATATAGAAATTATTAACCATATTGAGAGTCAAGTGTGTTTGGTCATTCCAAATCTTGTCTATGAGGTCATCCTTGGTTCGGATTGGTTGACCAGTTTTTCTGCTAAATTATGTTTTAAAGAAGGGTGTGCGAAGTTAAGATGGAAAGACAATGAGGTAATTATAACGTTTGTTGACCCAGGTAAGAAGTGTAGTGCTTCTCAGCGAGTGTCTATTCTAAGTGAGGTGTTCCCGGCAAGTGATGTCGAGGTAAGTGGGCAGGTATCTAGAGGTGCAGAGCCTGTACCGTCATTCTCTACAGACGGATGGTGATCTTGAAGACTCATTACGTCACGCTGCAGGGGAGAGTAAATTGGATGCAGATCAGGTTGATCAACTTTATGAGGTTTTATTGAAGAATAAGAGAATTTTTGAGAATAGGATTGGAGAAGCAAATTGTTACGAACATTCGTTAAACGTTATTAATTACTCTGTTTTTGTCGGTCATCGCTATCCCGTGCCTTTTCGTTATCAGGAAATGGTCCAAACTCAAATTAACAAAATGCTGGCAGATGGTATTATCGAGCATTCAAATAGCCCTTATGTGAATTCACTCATTACGGTCCTGAGAGCTGATGGTAAGGTCAGACTTTGCCTTGACGCCCGTCTGCTCAATACGCATATAAGTTTTGACCAGCTGAAATCCTTGTCAATTGAGGAACTGATGCAGAGCTTTGAGGGGAAGCAATGGTTCACGTGTGTTGACCTTAGCTCTAGTATCTGGCAGGTCCCTTTATGGAAAGAGGATAGGGCCTTGACAGCATTTTCACACCAGTATAACCTATATCAATTTCGGCGTGTACCGTATGGTTTGAAGAGTAGTTCAGCGGCTTTCATTCGTGCTCTGAATATAGCTCTAGGTAGGGACACAGGTGAGTTCGTAACTATATATATAGATGACATGGTAATCAGCTCTGGGACTTATGAGGAGCATTTAGTTCATTTGAACTATGTCTTCAAGAAGCTGGACAAGGCAGGACTCACTCTTAAACTTTCTAAGTCATCATTTTGTAGGCAGAATGTCACTTTTCTAGGTCATAATGTATCGAGATTGGGAGTAACACCGGAGGTAAGTAGGGTAAGGAAAATACTGGACACTAGTGCACCTAGGAACGCTAAGGAACTGAAGTCTTTTCTGGGCGTGTGTAACTTCTTCAGGAGGTTTGTTGTGAAGTACTCATGTTTGGTGGAGCCATTCAGGGAGCCACTGAAGGCTGGAAACAGATGGTATTGGGATGAAGCGCATGCCGAAGCATTCCAGGCTCTGAAGCGTGGATTTGAGCAAGCGGTGGTACTGCGATACCCTCTGAGAGACAGAGAGTATGTGGTGATGACTGATGCATCCAATATAGGCATTTCGGGTGTATTGTGTCAAAGAGATGAGCAAGGAGACTTGAGAATTGTGTCTTTAGTCTCGCGTGGATTATCTGCCGCGGAGAAAAGATACACAATCACGGAACTTGAGCTTCTTGGAATTTTTTTAGCCTAAGTAAATTCAGGATGTATGTTTTTGGAGGTAAGTTCGAGATTTACACGGATCATCATGCTTTGGTTTTCATAAAAACTTGCAAGTTGAGTTCCAACAGGGTAAGTCGTTGGATATTGGCGCTTCAAGAATATGATTTCGACGTCACACATATAAAAGGTAAAGTCAACATATTGGCTGATATGTTATCACGAGATGTATCCTTAAGTAAGGAGGGTTCGGTGTTGAAAGCTGAGGAAGGCATATTGATATTTGCTTTATGGATCCGGCAATAAGCATTCACTTGAAATATTGAAGAACATGTTGGTGGAACAGAGAGAAGATGTCAATTTGTGTGAGCCTCTGGCTAGGTTGGAAACAGGTGACTCGTGAACCATTTTTCAGAATTTATTGTAATTATTATTATCATCATGATGATTATTATTATTATTATTGTCATGTGTTGTGACATCTCTATATTACGCCTCGAGTGTTTAAAAGTGCGCAGATTGTCTGTGTGTATCTCTCTGTCTAACGTTGTGCAACCCCTAGCTACATACTACCTAGTTCTCTCGTATTGGCTAGTGTTGTTGCTACCTTGCATTTTGTTGTGCAATTTGTTCTGCTATTGGCTCAGCCAATATTTGACGCGAGTTTGGTGCCACTCCCAAACTACGCATTTGATATTTCTGAGAGGCTTCTCCCCTCTCTGGGGAACAGAAGTTTGGTCAGTCTTAGACGCGCCGAGATGTAAGGCGAACGTGTGTATTCGGGCAGAGGCCCACCCTCATGGCGCAGCAGAATGTGAGTACGGCTCAATGTATTTCTATCTAACGCAATGTAATTGCTTTTGCTCAATGTTTCTTCTTTTGCTTAATTCTCTTTCCTTTTCAAGATGTTACTGTTAGTATTATAATCCTTGAACCCGATCTCCGAGACCTTGCGTAATGTCATACGGCGGAGTTCTTTTTGTTGCTTTTGTTATGTACCCTCCTCACAGTTTTATTATTTTGGTTAATACCTGTAAGATTCGAAAGTATTGCGTTTCTGCGTCTTGGCTTATGTATATTTTCCTGTCGGGCCTTGGTGCTCGTCTTTTGCGTCGGTGCCTCTTTTGTACCACAAATGTTTCATTTGATTGGTAGCAATTGGACCTTTGTTTGCGGACAGTATGTGTGAGGTAACGGAATTATGTCCAACGTCCCACTAATACATGTCCCTTTTGTTTATAGAATATATGTGACGGTGGTTAACTGGGATTTTCTCCAGCTCCGATGTCATATTATTCTTTTTTTATATGTCGCGTTGGTACGGCATTATGTTGGAGTATAAGCCTATTTTTTTACAGCGTGCTTTCGATTTTTACCGGTCTCTTTCGTCCCAAGTCAATTGTAATGTAATGTATCTCCGTATATCTCATTTTCCTTTTGTTTTGTTTTTCTCTTTCGATTTTCGCCGTATTACATAACTTAATTATAATTCCCCTTGTCTTCTCCTTCCTCCTATCTCCGTGAGATCTCTCTCCCCTTTGTTTTACTCCCCCTCACTCCTCCCCCTTCCCTCCGGTATGTTTACATAACATCATGAAAAGCTTCGCGTCTCGTTAACGTTCGAATTTTGACTTTTTACAAGTTTGGCGTTTCTCTCTGGCTTTCGTAAGTTTCATTTTCTTTTCTTTCATGTTCGTATCTTTTCGTTAGATTCATGTTGTTGAGCGGTTACTTGGATTCTGTTGTGCTTTTTAGTTTTTAAGTCTTTATTCTTGGTATTGGGTTTATTTTGTATTATCGATTTTATCTTAGCTTACCTTTTTCTTTGTTTTAAGTAACTTGTTTCTTTCATGTACACGCTCTTTCTTTTATCATTAATACATTTTTATATTTCAAGTAATATAGCTCCCTTGCCTTTTCATATCTTATATTTAAGTTCCCCTTCCTTATCCTTACCCTTATCTCGATTTCGTCAATCTTGTCTTTGTGATGTAACAAAGACACGATTAACACGCCTCTGGGTTTCCTTTAATTAATTTTATGGGAATCTCGTTTTTGCACTTTTGATTATTGCATTAAGCAATTATTTGTTGGCATTTGGTTTTTTGGAAATCATCTTTTGCTCGCTCCGAAAACCTTGGGCCCAGCACCGGGTCGAGCAAGACATCTTTTCCCCCATCCATTTGCGACCTTGTTGATTTTATTCTTCCACTGCTACTCTGACGCGTATTATTATCATTATTACTAGACCTTTATCGGCGCAATGGTAGCACATCGCATGGTTGCGTGCGTTATCGCTCCCCCCTCCTCTCTCAAGTTATTAACCTTTTATTATTTTTCTCTTCATTTACATTGTATTAAAATTTGTTTTCTTTGAGTTTAAGGAATTCAGTGAATTGTTTTTCCCCACCCCTGAAGAAAGGGTGAAGTTACTTTCTGTGTGAACTATGGGCATCCAGGAAACCCATCTCCAAGGAAAGGTGGTTTTGTCCCTCAAGTAAACAAGACATCCAAAAGACCCAGCTTCGAGGTGAACAGTGGCAACATATCAGTGAGTACATCGCTTCGCTGGAACACGACACGTCACGGTATTGTAACCTACTTTTATGTATTTGCTTCCTCTAGTAGACATTTGTTTAGTTAACGGTGATTTTAAGGCGACAGGAAATTTTGTTTGCTTTCTCTTCCTTTTCATTTCGTCAGTGTTGTGGACGTTTTTATTTTACTTTCTGTGAAGTAGAAAATGCATTTCTCTCAAGGGTTTGAGTCCTTACCTTTGTTGTAAATAGTCGCTTTGTTAACTGTGATATTTCTCAGAACTCGCCTCACCCCTTCATACGTCTCAGTCTGGAACAGCTGCTGACAGGTTTCTTGTCATTACCGTACAGCCTAAAACCCCCCGCCCCTCTTTCTCCGAAGTTTTCCCCAATGAAGGTGGGCCCACTTATGGGAACCGTCTCTTTAAATCCTACGGTCGCCCCGACCCACCTTGAGCCTCGCGTAATTATACTAACGTTTGATGTTAGTAAAGTGTTTGTTGTCTCAGTTATGTATGGTCTGTTGAGCTATTATGTGTGTTATGATTGGGAGTTAAGTTTGTTTCATAATTAGGGAAGGTGATTGTTTTATTTTTGTCAGGGGATTTTCAATTTTGGTTTTCATTTAAAATTGTTTATATAAGCTTGATGTTACTATATGTTCAGTATGGTAGTGTGTATTTCGTTGGGAAACCTGCTAGGTGAGGTCTCCGTCGGGATTAGGGTATGGGACCTGTCCCACGGCTTCGACGCCCACTTAGGATGTACATAGATTCTACACGATTCGTCAATCTTTAGTATGGGATGAAGTTTGTCACGATGACCTGTAGTCCGTTATTTGAGTTTCCATGTTGTTCCAACGACTCATATTAGCATTCTGATGTAATGGGGAAATTTCGATTTGTTTATGGGAAGGAGTATGTATGTAGTGTTGTTGTTGTTGGTTGTATTTTGAGATGAATGTGTGTGTCAATGAGTTTAATGAATTTTTATCAACAGTTATTTGTAGGTGGTTTCAAATTTAGTTCGATTTTGATTTTATACCCTATTCAATTTAAACTATATATATATTACGTACGAACTATTTATTCGTTTTTATTGGCAAACCAAATATACGATAAATATTACTCAGAGATACCAACCATTTTAGGTCCACGGCATCCTTGGTATGGGACATTGATGTTCGTGTGAACTACTCTGGCGTGCATTACCCAATTTTCTTATATTAGTATGGGATAGGCCATACCCTCTGTCTTTAATTTTTTTTAATGCGGTACCTCTGAGGTCTACGGCCCGTATATTGACACAGTAACCATTTTATTTTTGTGGGTTGGTAATATTTATTATTGGGTTTCGTGTTTGATTGATTGTATGTCTGGTCTTGATTGGTTTTATGCGAGGTTTCAGTCAGTTCTTTTTTGGAAGGTATTTTGTAACGTAATTATTTGGTTTTTCGTTCTCTGTCTGGAATGGTATTTTTTTGTTTCGACAGCTACTTTGAGTTATTATTCCTTTTTGTTTCTTTAGTACCTAATGTCTTTTGATGAAGGTTATTAGTATATTTAGCCCCTTTACTCCCTCTATGTATCTAGTTAGGCAGGAGACACCCGTGGCCGCCTGAGTTACACGGAGGATTTCGAAAGATGTGTTGAACTATACCTCGGCCTAAGGCGATTTCCAGTTCCTGCCTGCTTTTGTTGTAACGAGCCGGGCCGGCCCATTGTCCAAGCTGCAGACACGACTTGCTATTGTTCGGCAGTGCCTGAGATGGTCTGTTGACTTACACTATTTTCTTGTAGTGACAGTGATTTGTTTATTGATATAGTTGTTTACTGTTTATCGTAACTTCTGTTTTACGTTTTTGTGAAATCATGTTTTTATAAATCATTTCAATCTAATATGTTTTCTCTAAGATAATGTGTATTATTTTCCTGTAACTCTCGTATATTTGGAGAGTGTTTCCGGTGGCGATAGCTAGTCTCCAAGTACCTGAGAAGTGGCCGGTGTATCCTTTAGACCCTGTTCACGGCTCTTTACTCTTTTGTAATATGGTCTGACGACCCTGTCCATTCATACCTTTACTTTCCAGCTGGCAGAATGAATCCACTTTCACTCTTACGCAGCTTATGTAACCCCAAATATTTCCCCGACGCAAGCCTTATTTTGTATAAAGGGTGCTCCCCTTTATCTTTTTTTGTGATCATGATTTAACCTTTTTCTTTCTTTTATTATTAGAAAATTGGCTGATTTCCAGAAGGTCGCCATTAAGAAGACTTCGCTTTCTCCACGTCATCTGGCAGAGTCTAGCTCAAGATTGACCGTTTTATTATCATTATTTTCTTTTTGGTACATCCATTTTTAATATTTGTGACGTATTGACGTGCAGTAGAGGTAGGATCCGCCTTTATTTCACGCCTGTACTGATCCTTTATATAATTTGAATTTTTGTTGTTTAAATTTCATCTTGAAGTTTTTTTCTTTCGTACCAAAAAAAAAAAAAAACTCATCAGTGAACATCTTCGTGAATATGTGTGTATGAAAATATATGTGTGTATGAGAAAAGAGACTTGCGTTTCGTCAAGCCTTTTATGGAAGTTATGACGTTCAAAGAACTTTTAATTAAGCTGCGTCTTATGAATAAGAGAAATGTGAGAACATTTTATTATGTCTTAATTTTTCATATGTGTATCTGGTGTACATGATGTAATCTTCTTTCCTTCACCCTGTTCAAATGTATCTAATCGAAGAATGTTATTTTATATAATTTTGTTATAAAAAAGAAAAAAATTCTTTTATGCCATTGTTATGTAAAAGAATTTTTTGTGAGAAAGCGGTGGAATTTGAACCATTTTTCAGAATTTATTGTAATTATTATTATCATCATGATGATTATTATTATTATTATTATTGTAATGTGTTGTGACATCTCTATATTACGCCTCGAGTGTTTAAAAGTGCGCAGATTGTCTGTGTGTATCTCTCTGTCTAACGTTGTGCAACCCCTAGCTACATACTACCTAGTTCTCTCGTATTGGCTGGTGTTGTTGCTACCTTGCATTTTGTTGTGCAATTTGTTCTGCTATTGGCTCAGCCAATATTTGACGCGAGTTTGGTGCCACTCCCAAACTACGCATTTGATATTTCTGAGAGGCTTCTCCCCTCTCTGGGGAACAGAAGTTTGGTCAGTCTTAGACGCGCCGAGATGTAAGGCGAACGTGTGTATTCGGGCAGAGGCCCACCCTCATGGCGCAGCAGAATGTGAGTACGGCTCAATGTATTTCTATCTAACGCAATGTAATTGTTTTTGCTCAATGTTTCTTCTTTTGCTTAATTCTCTTTCCTTTTCAAGATGTTACTGTTAGTATTATAATCCTTGAACCCGATCTCCGAGACCTTGCGTAATGTCATACGGCGGAGTTCTTTTTGTTGCTTTTGTTATGTACCCTCCTCACAGTTTTATTATTTTGGTTAATACCTGTAAGATTCGAAAGTATTGCGTTTCTGCGTCTTGGCTTATGTATATTTTCCTGTCGGGCCTTGGTGCTCGTCTTTTGCGTCGGTGCCTCTTTTGTACCACAAATGTTTCATTTGATTGGTAGCAATTGGACCTTTGTTTGCGGACAGTATGTGTGAGGTAACGGGACTTATGTCCAACGTCCCACTAATACATGTCCCTTTTGTTTATAGAATATATGTGACGGTGGTTAACTGGGATTTTCTCCAGCTCCGATGTCATATTATTCTTTTTTTATATGTCGCGTTGGTACGGCATTATGTTGGAGTATAAGCCTATTTTTTTACAGCGTGCTTTCGATTTTTACCGGTCTCTTTCGTCCCAAGTCAATTGTAATGTAATGTATCTCCGTATATCTCATTTTCCTTTTGTTTTGTTTTTCCCTTTCGATTTTCGCCGTATTACATAACTTAATTATAATTCCCCTTGTCTTCTCCTTCCTCCTATCTCCGTGAGATCTCTCTCCCCTTTGTTTTACTCCCCCTCACTCCTCCCCCTTCCCTCCGGTATGTTTACATAACATCATGAAAAGCTTCGCGTCTCGTTAACGTTCGAATTTTGACTTTTTACAAGTTTGGCGTTTCTCTCTGGCTTTCGTAAGTTTCATTTTCTTTTCTTTCATGTTCGTATCTTTTCGTTAGATTCATGTTGTTGAGCGGTTACTTGGATTCTGTTGTGCTTTTTAGTTTTTAAGTCTTTATTCTTGGTATTGGGTTTATTTTGTATTATCGATTTTATCTTAGCTTACCTTTTTCTTTGTTTTAAGTAACTTGTTTCTTTCATGTACACGCTCTATCTTTTATCATTAATACATTTTTATATTTTAAGTAATATAGCTCCCTTGCCTTTTCATTTCTTATATTTAAGTTCCCCTTCCTTATCCTTATCTCGATTTCGTCAATCTTGTCTTTGTGATGTAACAAAGACACGATTAACACGCCTCTGGGTTTCCTTTAATTAATTTTATGGGAATCTCGTTTTTGCACTTTTGATTATTGCATTAAGCAATTATTTGCTGGCATTTGGTTTTTTTGGAAATCATCTTTTGCTCGCTCCGAAAACCTTGGGCCCAGCACCGGGTCGAGCAAGACGTCTTTTCCCCCATCCATTTGCGACCTTGTTGATTTTATTCTTCCACTGCTACTCTGACGCGTTTTATTATTATTATTACTAGACCTTTATCGGCGCAATGGTAGCACATCGCATGGTTGCGTGCGAAATCGTTCCCCCCTCCTCTCTCAAGTTATTAACCTTTTATAATTTTTCCCTTCATTTACATTGTATTAAAATTTGTTTTCTTTGAGTTTAAGGAATTCAGTGAATTGTTTTTCCCCACCCCTGAAGAAAGGGTGAAGTTACTTTCTGTGTGAACTATGGGCATCCAGGAAACCCATCTCCAAGGAAAGGTGGTTTTGTCCCTCAAGTAAACAAGACATCCAAAAGATCCAGCTTCGAGGTGAACAGTGGCAACATATCAGTGAGTACATCGCTTTGCTGGAACACGACTCACGGTATTGTTACCTACTTTTATGTATTTGCTTCCTCTAGTAGACATTTGTTTAGTTAACGGTGATTTTAAGGCGACAGGAAATTTTGTTTGCTTTCTCTTCCTTTTCATTTCGTCAGTGTTGTGGACGTTTTTATTTTACATTCTGTGAAGTAGAAAATGCATTTCCCTCAAGGGTTTGAGTCCTTACCTTTGTTGTAAATAGTCGCTTTGTTAACTGTGATATTTCTCAGAACTCGCCTCACCCCTTCATACGTCTCAGTCTGGAACAGCTGCTGACAGGTTTCTTGTCATTACCGTACAGCCTAAAACCCCCCGCCCCTCTTTCTCCGAAGTTTTCCCCAATGAAGGTGGGCCCACTTATGGGAACCGTCTCTTTAAATCCTACGGTCGCCCCGACCCACCTTGAGCCTCGCGTAATTATACTAACGTTTGATGTTAGTAAAGTGTTTGTTGTCTCAGTTATGTATGGTCTGTTGAGCTATTATGTGTGTTATGATTGGGAGTTAAGTTTGTTTCATAATTAGGGAGGGTGAATGTTTTATTTTTGTCAGGGGATTTTCAATTTTGGTTTTCATTTAAAATTGTTTATATAAGCTTGATGTTACTATATGTTCAGTATGGTAGTGTGTATTTCGTTGGGAAACCTGCTAGGTGAGGTCTCCGTCGGTATTAGGGTATGCGACCTGTCCCACGGCTTCGACGCCCACTTAGGATGTACATAGATTCTACACGATTCGTCAATCTTTAGTATGGGATGAAGTTTGTCACGATGACCTGTAGTCCGTTATTTGAGTTTCCATGGTGTTCCAACGACTCATATTAGCATTCTGATGTAATGGGGAAATTTCGATTTGTTTATGGGAAGGAGTATGTATGTAGTGTTGTTGTTGTTGGTTGTATTTTGAGATGAATGTGTGTGTCAATGAGTTTAATGAATTTTTATCAACAGTTATTTGTAGGTGGTTTCAAATTTAGTTCGATTTTGATTTTATACCCTATTCAATTTAAACTATATATATATTACGTACGAACTATTTATTTGTTTTTATTGGCAAACCAAATATACGATAAGTATTACTCAGAGATACCAACCATTTTAGGTCCACGGCATCCTTGGTATGGGACATTGATGTTCGTGTGAACTACTCTGGCGTGCATTACCCAATTTTCTTATATTAGTATGGGATAGGCCATACCCTCTGTCTTTAATTTTTTTTAATGCGGTACCTCTGAGGTCTACGGCCCGTATATTGACACAGTAACCATTTTATTTTTGTGGGTTGGTAATATTTATTATTGGGTTTCGTGTTTGATTGATTGTATGTCTGGTCTTGATTGGTTTTATGCGAGGTTTCAGTCAGTTCTTTTTTGGAAGGTATTTTGTAACGTAATTATTTGGTTTTTCGTTCTCTGTCTGGAATGGTATTTTTTTGTTTCGACAGCTACTTTGAGTTATTATTCCTTTTTATTTGTTTAGTACCTAATGTCTTTTGATGAAGGTTATTAGTATATTTAGCCCCTTTACTCCCTCTATGTATCTAGTTAGGCAGGAGACACCCGTGGCCGCCTGAGTTACACGGAGGATTTCGAAAGATGTGTTGAACTATACCTCGGCCTAAGGCGATTTCCAGTTCCTGCCTGCTTTTGTTGTAACGAGCCGGGCCGGCCCATTGTCCAAGCTGCAGACACGACTTGCTATTGTTCGGCAGTGCCTGAGATGGTCTGTTGACTTACATTATTTTCTTGTAGTGACAGTGATTTGTTTATTGATATAGTTGTTTACTGTTTATCGTAACTTCTGTTTTACGTTTTTGTGAAATCATGTTTTTATAAATCATTTCAATCTAATATGTTTTCTCTAAGATAATGTGTATTATTTTCCTGTAACTCTCGTATATTTGGAGAGTGTTTCCGGTGGCGATAGCTAGTCTCCAAGTACCTGAGGAGTGGCCGGTGTATCCTTTAGACCCTGTTCACGGCTCTTTACTCTTTTGTAATATGGTCTGACGACCCTGTCCATTCATACCTTTACTTTCCAGCTGGCAGAATGAATCCACTTTCACTCTTACGCAGCTTATGTAACCCCAAATATTTCCCCGACGCAAGCCTTATTTTGTATAAAGGGTGCTCCCCTTTATCTTTTTTTGTGATCATGATTTAACCTTTTTCTTTCTTTTATTATTAGAAAATTGGCTGATTTCCAGAAGGTCGCCATTAAGAAGACTTCGCTTTCTCCACGTCATCTGGCAGAGTCTAGCTCAAGATTGACCGTTTTATTATCATTATTTTCTTTTTGGTACATCCATTTTTAATATTTGTGACGTATTGACGTGCAGTAGAGGTAGGATCCGCCTTTATTTCACGCCTGTACTGATCCTTTATATAATTTGAATTTTTGTTGTTTAAATTTCATCTTAAATTTTTTTTCTCTCGTACCAAAAAGAAAAAAAAATCCTCATCAGTGAACATCTTCGTGAATACGTGTGTATGAAAATATATGTGTGTATGAGAAAAGAGACTTGCGTTTCGTCAAGCCTTTTATGGAAGTTATGACGTTCAAAGAACTTTTAATTAAGCTGCGTCTTATGAATAAGAGAAATGTGAGAACATTTTATTATGTCTTAATTTTTCATATGTGTATCTGGTGTACATGATGTAATCTTCTTTCCTTCACCCTGTTCAAATGTATCTAATCGAAGAATGTTATTTTATATAATTTTGTTATAAAAAAGAAAAAAATTCTTTTATGCCATTGTTATGTAAAATAATTTTTTGTGAGAAAGCGGTGGAATTTGAACCATTTTTCAGAATTTATTGTAATTATTATTATCATCATGATGATTATTATTATTATTATTGTCATGTGTTGTGACATCTCTATATTACGCCTCGAGTGTTTAAAAGTGCGCAGATTGTCTGTGTGTATCTCTCTGTCTAACGTTGTGCAACCCCTAGCTACATACTACCTAGTTCTCTCGTATTGGCTAGTGTTGTTGCTACCTTGCATTTTGTTGTGCAATTTGTTCTGCTATTGGCTCAGCCAATATTTGACGCGAGTTTGGTGCCACTCCCAAACTACGCATTTGATATTTCTGAGAGGCTTCTCCCCTCTCTGGGGGACAGACGTTTGGTCAGTCTTAGACGCGCCGAGATGTAAGGCGAACGTGTGTATTCGGGCAGAGGCCCACCTTCATGGCGCAGCAGAATGTGAGTACGGCTCAATGTATTTCTATCTAACGCAATGTAATTGTTTCTGCTCAATGTTCCTTCTTTTGCTTAATTCTCTTTCCTTTTCAAGATGTTACTGTTAGTATTATAATCCTTGAACCCGATCTCCGAGACCTTGCGTAATGTCATACGGCGGAGTTCTTTTTGTTGCTTCTGTTATGTACCCTCCTCTCAGTTTTATTATTTTGGTTAATACCTGTAAGATTCGAAAGTATTGCGTTTCTGCGTCTTGGCTTATGTATATTTTCCTGTCGGGCCTTGGTGCTCGTCTTTTGCGTCGGTGCCTCTTTTGTACCACAAATGTTTCATTTGATTGGTAGCAATTGGACCTTTGTTTGCGGACAGTATGTGTGAGGTAACGGGACTTATTTCCAACGTCCCACTAATACATGTCCCTTTTGTTTATAGAATATATGTGACGGTGGTTAACTGGGATTTTCTCCAGCTCCGATGTCATATTATTCTTTTTTTATATGTCGCGTTGGTACGGCATTATGTTGGAGTATAAGCCTATTTTTTTACAGCGTGCTTTCGATTTTTACCGGTCTCTTTCGTCCCAAGTCAATTGTAATGTAATGTATCTCCGTATATCTCATTTTCGTTTTGTTTTGTTTTTCTCTTTCGATTTTCGCCGTATTACATAACTTAATTATAATTCCCCTTGCCTTCTCCTTCCTCCTAACTCCGTGAGATCTCTCTCCCCTTTGTTTTACTCCCCCTCACTCCTCCCCCTTCCCTCCGGTATGTTTACATAACATCATGAAAAGCTTCGCGTCTCGTTAACGTTCGAATTTTGACTTTTTACAAGTTTGGCGTTTCTCTCTGGCTTTCGTAAGTTTCATTTTCTTTTCTTTCATGTTCGTATCTTTTCGTTAGATTCATGTTGTTGAGCGGTTACTCGGGTTCTGTTGTGCTTTTTAGTTTTTAAGTCTTTATTCTTGGTATTGGGTTTATTTTGTATTATCGATTTTATCTTAGCTTACCTTTTTCTTTGTTTTAAGTAACTTGTTTCTTTCATGTACACGCTCTTTCTTTTATCATTAATACATTTTTATATTTTAAGTAATATAGCTCCCTTGCCTTTTCATATCTTATATTTAAGTTCCCCTTCCTTATCCTTACCCTTATCTCGATTTCGTCAATCTTGTCTTTGTGATGTAACAAAGACACGATTAACACGCCTCTGGGTTTCCTTTAATTAATTTTATGGGAATCTCGTTTTTGCACTTTTGATTATTCCATTAAGCAATTATTTGTTGGCATTTGGTTTTTTGGAAATCATCTTTTGCTCGCTCCGAAAACCTTGGGACCAGCACCGGGTCGAGCAAGACGTCTTTTCCCCCATCCATTTGCGACCTTGTTGATTTTATTCTTCCACTGCTACTCTGACGCGTATTATTATTATTATTACTAGACCTTTATCGGCGCAATGGTAGCACATCGCATGGTTGCGTGCGAAATCGTTCCCCCCTCCTCTCTGAAGTTATTAACCTTTTATTATTTTTCTCTTCATTTACATTGTATTAAAATTTGTTTTCTTTGAGTTTAAGGAATTCAGTGAATTGTTTTTCCCCACCCCTGAAGAAAGGGTGAAGTTACTTTCTGTGTGAACTATGGGCATCCAGGAAACCCATCTCCAAGGAAAGGTGGTTTTGTCCCTCAAGTAAACAAGACATCCAAAAGACCCAGCTTCGAGGTGAACAGTGGCAACATATCAGTGAGTACATCGCTTCGCTGGAACACGACACGTCACGGTATTGTAACCTACTTTTATGTATTTGCTTCCTCTAGTAGACATTTGTTTAGTTAACGGTGATTTTAAGGCGACAGGAAATTTTGTTTGCTTTCTGTTCCTTTTCATTTCGTCAGTGTTGTGGACGTTTTTATTTTACATTCTGTGAAGTAGAAAATGCATTTCTCTCAAGGGTTTGAGTCCTTACCTTTGTTGTAAATAGTCGCTTTGTTACCTGTGATATTTCTCAGAACTCGCCTCACCCCTTCATACGTCTCAGTCTGGAACAGCTGCTGACAGGTTTCTTGTCATTACCGTACAGCCTAAAACCCCCCGCCCCTCTTTCTCCGAAGTTTTCCCCAATGAAGGTGGGCCCACTTATGGGAACCGTCTCTTTAAATCCTACGGTCGCCCCGACCCATCTTGAGCCTCGCGTAATTATACTAACGTTTGATGTTAGTAAAGTGTTTGTTGTCTCAGTTATGTATGGTCTGTTGAGCTATTATGTGTGTTATGATTGGGAGTTAAGTTTGTTTCATAATTAGGGAGGGTGATTGTTTTATTTTTGTCAGGGGATTTTCAATTTTGGTTTTCATTTAAAATTGTTTATATAAGCTTGATGTTACTATATGTTCAGTATGGTAGTGTGTATTTCGTTGGGAAACCTGCTAGGTGAGGTCTCCGTCGGGATTAGGGTATGGGACCTGTCCCACGGCTTCGACGCCCACTTAGGATGTACATAGATTCTACACGATTCGTCAATCTTTAGTATGGGATGAAGTTTGTCACGATGACCTGTAGTCCGTTATTTGAGTTTCCATGGTGTTCCAACGACTCATATTAGCATTCTGATGTAATGGGGAAATTTCGATTTGTTTATGGGAAGGAGTATGTATGTAGTGTTGTTGTTGTTGGTTGTATTTTGAGATGAATGTGTGTGTCAATGAGTTTAATGAATTTTTATCAACAGTTATTTGTAGGTGGTTTCAAATTTAGTTCGATTTTGATTTTATACCCTATTCAATTTAAACTATATATATATTACGTACGAACTATTTATTTGTTTTTATTGGCAAACCAAATATACGATAAGTATTACTCAGAGATACCAACCATTTTAGGTCCACGGCATCCTTGGTATGGGACATTGATGTTCGTGTGAACTACTCTGGCGTGCATTACCCAATTTTCTTATATTAGTATGGGATAGGCCATACCCTCTGTCTTTAATTTTTTTAATGCGGTACCTCTGAGGTCTACGGCCCGTATATTGACACAGTAACCATTTTATTTTTGTGGGTCGGTAATATTTATTATTGGGTTTCGTGTTTGATTGATTGTATGTCTGGTCTTGATTGGTTTTATGCGAGGTTTCAGTCAGTTCTTTTTTGGAAGGTATTTTGTAACGTAATTATTTGGATTTTCGTTCTCTGTCTGGAATGGTATTTTTTTTGTTTCGACAGCTACTTTGAGTTATTATTCCTTTTTATTTGTTTAGTACCTAATGTCTTTTGATGAAGGTTATTAGTATATTTAGCCCCTTTACTCCCTCTATGTATCTAGTTAGGCAGGAGACACCCGTGGCCACCTGAGTTACACGGAGGATTTCGAAAGATGTGTTGAACTATCCCTCTGCCTAAGGCGATTTCCAGTTCCTGCCTGCTTTTGTTGTAACGAGCCGGGCCGGCCCATTGTCCAAGCTGCAGACACGACTTGCTATTGTTCGGCAGTGCCTGAGATGGTCTGATGACTTCCATTATTTTCCTGTAGTGACAGTGATTTGTTTATTGATATAGTTGTTTACTGTTTATCGTAACTTCTGTTTTACGTTTTTGTGAAATCATGTTTTTATAAATCATTTCAATCTAATATGTTTTCTCTAAGATAATGTGTATTATTTTCCTGTAACTCTCGTATATTTGGAGAGTGTTTCCGGTGGCGATAGCTAGTCTCCAGGTACCTGAGAAGTGGCCGGTGTATCCTTTAGACCCTGTTCACGGCTCTTTACTCTTTTGTAATATGGTCTGACTACCCTGTCCATTCATACCTTTACTTTCCAGCTGGCAGAATGAATCCACTTTTAATCTTACGCAGCTTATGTAACCCCAAATATTTCCCCGACGCAAGCCTTATTTTGTATAAAGGGTGCTCCCCTTTATCTTTTTTGCGATCATGATTTAACCTTTTTCTTTCTTTTATTATTAGAAAATTGGCTGATTTCCAGAAGGTCGCCATTAAGAAGACTTCGCTTTCTCCACGTCATCTGGCAGAGTCTAGCTCAAGATTGACCGTTTTATTATCATTATTTTCTTTTTGGTACATCCATTTTTAATATTTTGACGTATTGACGTGCAGTAGAGGTAGGATCCGCCTTTATTTCACGCCTGTACTGATCCTTTATATAATTTGAATTTTTGTTGTTTAAATTTCATCTTAAAGTTTTTTTCTTTCGTACCAAAAAGAAAAAAAGTCCTCATCAGTGAACATCTTCGTGAATACGTGTGTATGAAAATATATGTGTGTATGAGAAAAGAGACTTGCGTTTCGTCAAGCCTTTTATGGAAGTTATGACGTTCAAAGAACATTTAATTAAGCTGCGTTTTATGAATAAGAGAAATGTGAGAACATTTTATTATGTCTTAATTTTTCATATGTGTATCTGGTGTACATGATGTAATCTTCTTTCCTTCACCCTGTTCAAATGTATCTAATCGAAGAATGTTATTTTATATAATTTTGTTATAAAAAAGAAAAAAATTCTTTTATGCCTTTTTTATGTAAAAGAATTTTTTTTGTGAGAAAGCGGTGGAATTTGAACCATTTTTCAGAATTTATTGTAATTATTATTATCATCATGATGATTATTATTATTATTATTGTCATGTGTTCTGACATCTCTATATTACGCCTCGAGTGTTTAAAAGTGCGCAGATTGTCTGTGTGTATCTCTCTGTCTAACGTTGTGCAACCCCTAGCTACATACTACCTAGTTCTCTCGTATTGGCTAGTGTTGTTGCTACCTTGCATTTTGTTGTGCAATTTGTTCTGCTATTGACTCAGCCAATATTTGACGCGAGTTTGGTGCCACTCCCAAACTACGCATTTGATTTTTCTGTGAGGCTTCTCCCCTCTCTGGGGGACAGAAGTTTGGTCAGTCTTAGACGCGCCGAGATGTAAGGCGAACGTGTGTATTCGGGCAGAGGCCCACCCTCATGGCGCAGCAGAATGTGAGTACGGCTCAATGTATTTCTATCTAACGCAATGTAAATGTTTTTGCTCAATGTTCCTTCTTTTGCTTAATTCTCTTTCCTTTTCAAGATGTTACTGTTAGTATTATAATCCTTGAACCCGATCTCCGAGACCTTGCGTAATGTCATACGGGGGAGTTCTTTTTGTTGCTTTTGTTATGTACCCTCCTCGCAGTTTTATTATTTTGGTTAATACCTGTAAGATTCGAAAGTATTGCGTTTCTGCGTCTTGGCTTATGTATATTTTCCTGTCGGGCCTTGGTGCTCGTCTTTTGCGTCGGTGCCTCTTTTGTACCACAAATGTTTCATTTGATTGGTAGCAATTGGACCTTTGTTTGCGGACAGTATGTGTGAGGTAACGGGACTTATGTCCAACGTCCCACTAATACATGTCCCTTTTGTTTATAGAATATATGTGACGGTGGTTAACTGGGATTTTCTCCAGCTCCGATGTCATATTATTTTTTTTATATGTCGCGTTGGTACGGCATTATGTTGGAGTATAAGCCTATTTTTTTACAGCGAGCTTTCGATTTTTACCGGTCTCTTTCGTCCCAAGTCAATTGTAATGTAATGTATCTCCGTATATCTCATTTTCCTTTTGTTTTGTTTTTCTCTTTCGATTTTCGCCGTATTACATAACTTAATTATAATTCCCCTTGTCTTCTCCTTCCTCCTATCTCCGTGAGATCTCTCTCCCCTTTGTTTTACTCCCCCTCACTCCTCCCCCTTCCCTCCGGTATGTTTACATAACATCATGAAAAGCTTCGCGTCTCGTTAACGTTCGAATTTTGACTTTTTACAAGTTTGGCGTTTCTCTCTGGCTTTCGTAAGTTTCATTTTCTTTTCTTTCATGTTCGTATCTTTTCGTTAGATTCATGTTGTTGAGCGGTTACTCGGGTTCTGTTGTGCTTTTTAGTTTTTAAGTCTTTATTCTTGGTATTGGGTTTATTTTGTATTATCGATTTTATCTTAGCTTACCTTTTTCTTTGTTTTAAGTAACTTGTTTCTTTCATGTACACGCTCTTTCTTTTATCATTAATACATTTTTATATTTTAAGTAATATAGCTCCCTTGCCTTTTCATTTCTTATATTTAAGTTCCCCTTCCTTGTCCTTACCCTTATCTCGATTTCGTCAATCTTGTCTTTGTGATGTAACAAAGACACGATTAACACGCCTCTGGGTTTCCTTTAATTAATTTTATGGGAATCTCGTTTTTGCACTTTTGATTATTGCATTAAGCAATTATTTGTTGGCATTTGGTTTTCTGGAAATCATCTTTTGCTCGCTCCGAAAACCTAGGGCCAGGCACCGGGTCGAGCAAGACGTCTTTTCCCCCATCCATTTGCGACCTTGTTGATTTTATTCTTCCACTGCTACTCTGACGCGTATTATTATTATTATTACTAGACCTTTATCGGCGCACTCGGCAACGGTGAAAGTTGGAAGGTTCACATATATTATGCAGGACGGCCTTCTCGCACGCATATGTAAGGATGATCGCTGGGCAATATGTGTTCCGACTTCTTTATGGGAGGAACTTATATGGTTCCTACACAGAGAACTGGGGCATTTTGGCGCGAACAAGGTGCTCTATGAACTTCGTCATGACTTTATTTGGGAGAAAATGGGAAGGAATGTTAGAAAGATTCTCGCTAGGTGTGACCTCTGTCAGAAATCTAAATTTCCCGTTCGTTATTTATCCGGTCCTATGCAGGTGGTCCTCACAAGTCGTCCTGGTGAACTTCTTTGTGTTGATCTTGATGGTCCTGTAATTAAAGGTCAGTTTGGCTACGGGTACATATTTGTAATAGTTGACGCATTCAGTAAATACGTCAAACTTTATGCATTAAGGAAAGCCACGGGTCTTGCATGTGGCCGACTGATCGAAGATAAGTACATACCTGAGTTTGGCATTTCACTCAGAGTTTTGTCTGACAGCGGACCGCAGTTCACCTCTAAGCACTGGAAAACCATCATGGAGAAAGTCGGCATCACACACGTTCATTCATCAGTGAGATATCCGCAAGGAAATTCTTGTGAACGATCGATGAAAGAGTTATCTCGACTTTTCCGGGCTTTGGTGCATAACAGACATTCAGCATGGGTGAGTCAGCTTCCCAAAGTTGAGACCTGGCTGAATGCTGTTCAACACGAGAGTACCCGATTAACGCCGTTTGAAATTCATTTTGGTAGGAGACCCCAGAATGAATTAGCGAGAAGTTTGGGCTGAACGGAGGGTAAACAACCGGGGGTGGATTTTTATGTCCAGTTGGCGAAACAGAATTTGACTAAATCAGCAGAGAAAAGAATTCGCCAATAAAACAAATCTAAACATGACTTTTTCAATGTGGGAGATCGCGTCCTTATGAGGGTCCCGAAACAGTCTTGTGCCGTAGAGAAGGTCATAAAGAAGTGGTTTCTCTGATTTGAAGGACCATATGTTGTTTCTCAGCGCGTCGGTAAGTGCGCTTATGTGTTAGAGAATAATGGAATTTGCTTATATGGTACATATAACATTCACTCGTTACGTAAGTATGTGGCGTGAGTTGGAGAGGTGACAGCTGTTACGAAAGGGTGACCGGTGATGAACCTCTAGGACTTGATTTGAATAGGTAGCCTATGTAAGGTGGTATGAAGGCTGTTGATCTGGACTAAACGTTAGTGGTAACCGTAATTATGAAAGTATGTATTTGGGGAGAGACGGTGTTGGAGTTATCTCAAGGAGATAAGGGTGACAGGAGGAGTGCTCGCTGTTGGAAGGTAAGAGACTGGTTTTAAAGGAAGCTAAATGGGACTCATTAAGCACAGAGATAAGATGAATTACATAGATTTCTTTATTTTGATATTATTTCAGTAGAGGTTCACATTGTAATTATTTTTCAGAGATTTTGTGTAATGCAGTCTGTAAGTCCTATTGCTTACGTGTGACGTACGGCTGCGAAAATTGTGTTAATTTACATGTGTATGCGTGTGATAGGTGGAATCCCCGACATATCGAATAGAGTTCTGGAGAAGTTATGACTACACTATATAACATCGTAATTTGATAAAATCTCCTTAAACTCTACTCCAGGAATTAACCCTCCGAAGTGATATTATTTCATACGTGTAGTATGGAACCGACCCGTAATGTGACATAATTATGATTTTGTCACGAGGAGAAAATTTACCGTGTGTATTTAAAGGGTAAAATATGAATATATGTTCTATTTTTCAGGGTATCGATTTCATGCAACAGGCGGTGTTTCCGTTATACAAAAACACTTGAACGCACAAGTTGCAAATGAATACAAAGGGAACAATGACGAAATTATGTTGAAGATGATTGCAAATTATACTGGGACATAGAAGGGTATTATTATATGTTGTATTTTTGTATGTTGTGTCATATTTTTTATATTCGTGTCGGAAGAAAATCAGCACTACATTACTAGGTAATATAGCGTGATCATCTAGGGCGTTCTGTAATATGTTCATAACGGCAAACTATTACTTGTTATTTATATATTTAGATGTATTATTATTATTATAATAATAATAATTATTATTATTATTATTCGTACTTAATTGATATAATCCTTTATTATTATTATTATTATTATTATTATTATTATTATTATTATTATTATTATTATTATTAAGTTTAGATTCAAGGCTAACTGAGCCATGGAGATGTTTTATTACACACGATAACTCCAATTATTTTCGCTATTTGAATCAAAGGGATTCGACATATTTCAGTTATTCTACAGTATGTTAACTTGTGAGGTGACCACAGTCATGAGACCCTTTCCTTATTTTCTTAAGACAGATTTTAAAACCGTGGCGAGTGCAATTATTCTGAGTGACACGCACAGCGGGGGGCTCTCCGCTGTGCAAGCGAACAATGGACAGCCTGCTGCAACAGATTTCAAGAGATTAGCGTCAAAGGAGCTATCTGGCTTCACAAGGAGTGCCTGTACCAAGTGAAGAGGATTTTAACTGATGTTTTCTAAGAAGGACTCGGGGTCTACTGGAACGTATCTCTGAGACAGATGACCATAGCAACGGTATTTTGATTGGTCGACGAAGGTTTATTTTCTGCAGGAGTGGGGAGAAAGACGGAGGGCACTTGAGGGCTGGCGCGCTTATGGGAAGAGTCACTCACTACTGTGAATCTTATTGGGAATGAAGTTAGTCATTCAGACCGTCGATAGTTTGGACTTGATTGTGCATATAAGACATATTTCTTCGTCTTTCCATGCAATAACGACAATGGTTGTGTTTTTGGCCAAAGTCGGTAAAATGATTTATGGAGTTAGAACTTCGTCACTGATCAAGCTAGCAGCTAAATCTACATCATCGCTGCTCAGTAAATATAATTAACGGGACTTATATGCTGGGATCCTTCAAGACGTCATTCCAAGAGATGAATCAACGCCCCAGGAACAACTACAAGTCTTAACTATGAAGACCAATTCCTTCTACACGCAACCTCGGTAAGCTAGGCTGACATATATTATTCAAAATCTCTTCATTTATATTTCTGGCAAGTAACTTCATAGTTTTGGAAATAACCTTAAATTTAATATCGGTCTCATCACTTTTCTCGCCCCTCAGGTTAACATGACTTCAGTAAAAGTATTTACTATTTATTATTATTAACTTTTCATATTTTGTTTTTGTGTAGAATTAAATTCAGTATTTTAATTCATGCCTTGCTTTCCTTTTTCTGTAGTTAGAAGTACATGTAAGTCATCCCTTATCCCCAATGCAAAAACTAACTGGTTGATTACTATGATTTCGCCACGGGCTGGGAGAAAGAGGTCTCAGGTGCTCCACTGATGTTAATTTATCATTATTTGTGTTTCTTTTATTGGTCTTCAACACTTTGTTGCGACCATGGCGCCCAACATTTCATTTTGAGAGCACTACTGAAGGTAAGTTCACAATACCAGTGTGTATTAACATGTGTCTCAACTCATTTCATGACCTATTACATTTATCATCCAACAGTGAGCAAACCACCATCCTAAAACACATTACAGGTGTCGCCAAAGCGTAGGGCACGAAAACCAGATAGTATTTGTAATTGGGGAACGGTATTATCTTAGAAGCCCCAATTAATGTGAACGGAGAAACACAGGAATATGTTGAAGAATATGTATATCTCGGTCAGAACATGTCATTTTCAATTCGTTCAGAGAAAGAGGTCAAACGAAGAATAGGACAAGCATGGAAGAGCTTTTGGTCCCTAAAGTTTATACTGGCTGACAAGACCCAAAAACGCACTTTAAAGGCTGAAGTTCTGGAAAAATGCGTTATACCGGTGTTACTATATGGTTGCCAAACTTGGGCATTAACATCGAAACAAAGACAAATGATCCAGAGATGTCAACGGAAAATGGAAAGGAAGATACTTCATGTCTCATTGAGAGATAGAATACGGAACGAAGATTTAAGAAGGAGAACCGGCATGAAAGACGCTATGACATCAGCAGACCAGCTCAAATGGAGATGGGGTGGACATGTAGCGAGATTAGATCCTAACCGATGGACGTACAAAATGACGATGTGGGACCCAAGAACAGGAAGACGAAACGTTGGGAGACAAAGAATCAGATGGGCAGACTGGTTCGTAAAATGGGGAGGAAAGCAATGGACAAGAACAGCGAAGATGAGGCAGGAGTGGAAAGACCTAGGGAGACTCGCATGCAGTGACCAATAAAACAATGCATCAACAGAAAGACACCGTTCAGTGGGCATGCAGCAAAGCGGTACATATCTCTGGTGTGCAATAAAGGCTTCTCACAGAACGGTGACCTCAAGAAGCACACTGTTGTTCATACTGGAGTGAAGTAATACACTTGTAGCACATGTGAGAAGTCATTTGCATGGCGGACAGAACTAATGGAACATTGTCTCGCGCTCTAATTTGAGGAAACATCATCGTGTTCACTAGGGAAAATAACCTTACTGCATCACAAGGAATTCAAAAGGTTCAACTATCTTGCGAAACACTTGTTAATTCGTTCCGGGACCACATGTACACAACATAGTGAATGATTTGTGGGATGTTAAAGAACGTGTATAGGTATCTGCATCCAAACTAGATGTTAAAACTCCACCGGTAAGGTTTTGTATTGCATTTTAAAAAGACCTATTTGAAACGGTTCAATATACGTAGATTTTACTGAAGAGTGAAGACTTGGCAGTTTCTGTCATTGTTCAAGTGCTTAGATAGGGTAAGCTTTGTGCTTAGTGGCAGTGGGAAGCTCCCAGATATTGGTTGATGGCTATTATGATTTCCGTAATACTAATGGATATTTGAGGCCTTGATATCGCCAGACTCAGAAATGAAGATTGTTGTAGCGAATGTTATGCCATCGTAATATAATTTACTTAATCTTTAATCAGCTGCACATCTATATAGAAGGCCCAATCAGAAAGAATAACCCCGAATGCTCCTCAGGACTTGCTCACCTGATGAGTTAAAACTGAGCAATTCCCTGCAAAGCAGGAGGCCATAGCCCTTATGGGATTTGTAAGGCTATTTATTTTATTTATTTATTATCTTTGTGCTTGTGTTTTGTGGGGGATTTTAATTGTGGTGTATCAGTATGGCTGATAAGGACCAGATGAAGCTTAGGAGTGGTCAAAAGTTGAGTGGTGATATGGTAGAGGAGAATGTGGGGGAGGAGAGTAGTCAGTTGGCAGAAGATGGTCAGAAGTTGATGGAAGGGAGATCGGAGGTTGATCCCAATACCAGTAAGGAGATGTCGGTGGAAATAAGTGAAGGCATTATGAGCATGTTAAGGTTGTTGAATAACAAATTAAAAGCCACCAATAATAAACTAGATAATACCAGTCAGGAAATAAATGCTAAATTGGAAAGTCACAGTCAGGAAATGAATGCTAAATTGGATAGTCACAGTCAGGAAATAAATGCTAAATTAGAAAGTCACAGTCAAGAAATAAATGCTAGATTAGAGAGTAATAATCAGGATTTGAGTAACAAGTTAGAAGCAACTAATGCTAAACTTGAACTTAATAATAAGGAGATAAACAGGAAATTAGATCAGAATAAGGCTGAAACTAATAATAAAATTGAAGAGCTAAATAAAAGTTAGATGGAGTCACTAAAATCAATGAGGAGCTGAGTAAAAAGTATGAGAAGGTGAAGCATAGTATTGAAGGAGTGAGAGGAGAAATTAAGAGTCAGTTGACTGAGAAATCTAGTGAAATCATAGCAGATGTAGATAGTAGATTGGGGAAGGTACAAGGCAGTTTGGAGGAGAGAATGAACACTCAGAGAATTTCAAGGTGTTGGTGCAAGTGGGGACCAAACAGGTTAAAGAACAGCTGGAGGGTGAGATTGAAAAGGTACAGAAAGAATTAAGTAAGAAGGTGGAAGATTTCAACTTAGTGAATTTAGATAGTATTCAGGAAGTCAAGGAGAAGCAAGGAGTATTAACGGACAGGATAGAAGAAAGGGAAGGAAGTAACAGGGAAAGAGTTGAGAATATTGAGAGGAAGGCGGAAAAGAAGATAGCGGAGCTGGAAGTGAGATTGAATAAGGTAAGGCAAGAGGCCGGGCAGGGGAGAACAAGTTTCATAAGCGGTCACGGTTTCAAGGAGGTAGAGCTGGCTAAATTTAGCAACCGTCAGGGATGTCCTATGGAATTCTTAGAAGCCATGGAAAGCAAATTTAAAGAAAGGCTGGATGAAGGAAGTCTTGAGTGGTGTAATGTGCTGGAAATATTAGACCAGGCATTTGTTGGTGAAACAAGAAATTGGTTTGCCGTATACAAGAACACTTTCGAAAACTTAGATGATTTTAGAGATAAATTCTGCGATAAATTCTGGAATGAGGCAATTCAGTCACTGAATCGTCAGGCAGTGGTGTGCAGTAAATACAACATAAAGGGAAATAGCAGTATGACTGAATATTTTCTAGGTCAAGTGCTCACATGCAAATATTTGGATGGGTTGACTCAGGAGAAGGATGTTGTCAGACTACTTTTGAGGCATTTCCCATACCGCATTAAGGAAGCTGCTTGTATTCAGAGAGCTAATACAATACAGGAGGTTGAGAAGTTATTAGGGACTTTTCATGCACTGGGAAGGGGTGGCGGAGAAGAACAACTGGTTAGATATCAAGGCAATCAAGGTCGTCAGGGACAGGATGCTAGGAACCAGAGTTTCCAAGGTAGAAGCAGTGGTGGCAGCCAGAATTATCAGAATAGGGGTAACAATAACAATAACAATAATAATTTTCAGAACCGCAATACCAATATGAGCCAGAACAATCAGAATCGAGGCAATAATGGGAATAACCCTAATTATCAACATAGAGGTAATCACCCAGGCCAAGGTAACGGTCCACAAGGTAATCAAAGGTCAGGGAGTTATAATAACTCGAACAACAATCAAGGTAATCGAGGTTATGACAGAGGTGACCAGGGTAACAATAGCCCTAACAATAGAGAAGAAACAGTACAGAGTAACAATAGTCAGATCAGCAGCCAGAGGGGTAGTGATGACAATGCCGTCACGCCAAATTTAAACTAATACCAGATTTCAATGCTGGGTCAGTATTACAGTCTGTTGTTATTCCCGTCAGTATGTTGATATCTGATACTTATGACCTGGATATGAAAAGTGACTTGTTACGTGAATTTACCGAAGAACCCGAGGTAGTTGAGTCCTTAAATTTGAATCCTGGCGTCGAATTATTCGTGTCGAGGGCGAGTGTGTGTAGTTTGTTAGATAGTGGTTGTGTAAGATCTTGCGTAAGTGCTGTATTTTATGGGAGGATGAAGGACGCTGGTGTGAATTTTGAAGAGATTCCGATTAAATCGACGTATGTAATTACGGCTGTTGGTAAGAAATCCCACGTGATTTCGAGACAAGTGCTGGTCGATATAGAAATTATTAACCATATTGAGAGTCAAGTGTGTTTGGTCATTCCAAATCTTGTCTATGAGGTCATCCTTGGTTCGGATTGGTTGACCAGTTTTTCTGCTAAATTATGTTTTAAAGAAGGGTGTGCGAAGTTAAGATGGAAAGACAATGAGGTAATTATAACGTTTGTTGACCCAGGTAAGAAGTGTAGTGCTTCTCAGCGAGTGTCTATTCTAAGTGAGGTGTTCCCGGCAAGTGATGTCGAGGTAAGTGGGCAGGTATCTAGAGGTGCAGAGCCTGTACCGTCATTCTCTACAGACGAATGGTGATCTTGAAGACACATTACGTCACGCTGCAGGGGAGAGTAAATTGGATGCAGATCAGGTTGATCAACTTTATGAGGTTTTATTGAAGAATAAGAGAATTTTTGAGAATAGGATTGGAGAAGCAAATTGTTACGAACATTCGTTAAACGTTATTAATTATTCTGTTTTTGTCGGTCATCGCTATCCCGTGCCTTTTCGTTATCAGGAAATGGTCCAAACTCAAATTAACCAAATGCTGGCAGATGGTATTATCGAGCATTCAAATAGCCCTTATGTGAATTCACTCATTACGGTCCTGAAAGCTGATGGTAAGGTCAGACTTTGCCTTGACGCCCGTCTGCTCAATACGCATATAAGTTTTGACCAGCTGAAATCCTTGTCAATTGAGGAACTGATGCAGAGCTTTGAGGGGAAGCAATGGTTCACGTGTGTTGACCTTAGCTCTAGTTTCTGGCAGATCCCTTTAAGGAAAGAGGATAGGGCCTTGACAGCATTTTCACACCAGTATAACCTATATCAATTTCGGCGTGTACCGTATGGTTTGAAGAGTAGTTTAGCGGCTTTGATTCGTGCTCTGAATATAGCTCTAGGTAGGGACACAGGTGAGTTCGTAACTATATATATAGATGACATGGTAATCAGCTCTAGGACTTATGAGGAGCATTTAGTTCATTTGAACTATGTCTTCAAGAAGGTGGACAAGGCAGGACTCACTCTTAAACTTTCTAAGTCATCATTTTGTAGGCAGAATGTCACTTTTCTAGGTCATAATGTATCGAGATTGGGAGTAACATCAGAGGTAAGTAGGGTAAGGAAAATACTGGACACTAGTGCACCTAGGAACGCTAAGGAACTGAAGTCTTTTCTGGGCGTGTGTAACTTCTTCAGGAGGTTTGTTGTGAAGTACTCATGTTTGGTGGAGCCATTCAGGGAGCTACTGAAGGCTGGAAACAGATGGTATTGGGATGAAGCGCATGCCGAAGCATTCCAGGCTCTGAAGCGTGGATTTGAGCAAGCGGTGGTACTACGATACCCTCTGGGAGACAGAGAGTATGTGGTGATGACTGATGCATCCCATATAGGCATTTCGGGTGTATTGTGTCAAAGAGATGAGCAAGGAGACTTGAGAATTGTGTCTTCAGCCTCGCGTGGATTGTCTGCCGCGGAGAAAAGATACACAATCACGGAACTTGAGCTTCTTGGAATTTTTTTAGCCTAAGTAAATTCAGGATGTATGTTTTTGGAGGTAAGTTCAAGATTTACACGGATCATCATGCTTTGGTTTTCATAAAAACTTGCAAGTTGAGTTCCAACAGGGTAAGTCGTTGGATATTGGCGCTTCAAGAATATGATTTCGACGTCAAACATATAAAAGGTAAAGACAACATATTGGCTGATATGTTATCACGAGATGTATCCTTAAGTAAGGAGGGCTCGGTGTTGAAAGCTGAGGAAGGCATATTGATATGTGCTTGTATGGATCCAGGCAATAAGCATTCACTTGAAATATTGAAGAACATGTTGGTGGAAAAAAGAGAAGATGTCAATTTGTGTGAGCCTCTGGCTAGGTTCGAAACAGGTGACTCGGCAACGGTGAAAGTTGGACGGTTCACATATATGATGCAGGACGGCTTTCTCGCACGCAGGTGTAAGGATGATCGCTGGGCAATATGTGTTCCGACTTCTTTATGGGAGGAACTTATACGGTTCCTACACAGAGAACTGGGGCATTTTGGCGCGAACAAGGTGCTCTATGAACTTCGTCATGACTTTATTTGGGAGAAAATGGGAAGGGATGTGAGAAAGATTCTCGCTAGGTGTGACCTCTGTCAGAAATCTAAATTTCCCGATCGTTATTTATCCGGTCCTATGCAGGTGGTCCTCACAAGTCGTCCCAGTGAACTTCTTTGTGTTGATCTTTATGGTCCTGTAATTAAAGGTCAGTTTGGCTACGAGTACATATTTGTAATAGTTGACGCATTCAGTAAATACGTCAAACTTTATGCATTAAGGAAAGCCACGGGTCTTGCATGTAGCCGACTGATCGAAGATAAGTACATACCTGAGTTTGGCTTTCCACTCAGAGTTTTGTCTGACAGCGGACCGCAGTTCACCTCTAAGCACTGGAAAACCATCATGGAGAAAGTCGGCATCACACACGTTCATTCATCACTGAGATATCCGCAAGGAAATTCTTGTGAACGATCGATGAAAGAGTTATCTCGACTTTTCCGGGCTTTGGTGCATAACAGACATTCAGCATGGGTGAGTCAGCTTCCCAAAGTTGAGACCTGGCTGAATGCTGTTCAACACGAGAGTACCCGATTAACGCCGTTTGAAATTCATTTTAGTAGGAGACCCCAGAATGAATTAGCGAGAAGTTTGGGCTTAACGGAGGGTAAACAACCGGGGGTGGATTTTTATGTCCAGTTGGTGAAACAGAATTTGACTAAATCAGCAGAGAAAGGAATTCGCCAACAAAACAAATCTAAATATGACTTTTTCAATGTGGGAGATCGCGTCCTATTGAGGGTCCCGAAACAGTCTTGTGCCGTAGAGAAGGTCATAAAGAAGTGGTTTCTCTTATTTGAAGGACCATATGTTGTTTCTCAGCGCGTCGGTAAGTGCGCTTATGTGTTAGAGAATAATGGAATTCGCTTATATGGTACATATAACATTCACTCGTTACGTAAGTATGTGGCGTGAGTTGGAGAGGTGACAGCTGTTACGAAAGGGTGACCGGTGATGAACCTCTAGGACTTGATTTGAATAGGTAGCCTATGTAAGGTGGTATGAAGGCTGTTGATCTGGACTAAAGGTTAGTGGTATCCGTAATTATGAAGGTATGTATTTTGGGAGAGATGGTGTTGGAGTTATCTCAAGGAGATAAGGGTGACAAGAGGAGTGCTCGCTGTTGGAAGGTGAGAGACTGGTTTTAAAGGAAGCTAAATGGGACTCATTAAGCACAGAGATAAATTACATTGATTTCTATATTTTGATATTATTTCAGTAGAGGTTCACATTGTAATTAATTTTCAGAGATTTTGTGTAATGCAGTCTGTAAGTCCTATTGCTTACGTGTGACGTACGGCTGCGAAAATTGTGTTAATTTACATGTGTATGCGTGTGATAGGTGGAATCCCCGACATATCGAATAGAGTTCTGGAGAAGTTATGACTACACTATATAACATCGTAATTTGATCAAATCTCCGTAAACTCTACTCCAGGAATTAACCCTCCGAAGTGATATTATTTCATACGTGTAGTATGGAACCGACCCGTAATGTGACATAATTATGATTGTGTCACGAGGAGAAAATTTACCGTGTGTAATTAAAGGGTAAAATATGAATATATGTTCTATTTTTCAGGGTATCGATTTCATGTAACAAGCGGTGTTTCCGCTATACAAAAACACTTGAACGCACAAGTTGCAAATGAATACAAAGGGAACAATGACGAAATTATGTTGAAGATGATTGCAAATTATACTGGGACATAGAAGGGTATTATTATATGTTGTATTTTTGTATTTTGTGTCATATTTTTTATATTCGTGTCGGAAGAAAATCAGCACTTCATTACTAGGTAATATAGCGTGATCATCTAGGGCGTTCTGTAATATGTTCATAACGGCAAACTATTACTTGTTATTTATATATTTAGATGTATTATTATTATTATTATAATTATTATTATTATTATTCGTACTTAATTGATATAATTCTTTATTATTATTATTATTATTATTATTATTATTATTATTATTATTATTATTATTATTATTAAGTTTAGATTCAAGGCTAACTGAGCCATGGAGATGTTTTATTACACACGATAACTCCAATTATTTTCGCTATTTGAATCAAAGGGATTCGACATATTTCAGTTATTCTACAGTATGTTAACTTGTGACGTGACCAAAGTCATGAGACCCTTTCCTTATTTTCTTAAGACAGATTTTAAAACCGTGGCGAGTGCAATTATTCTGAGTGACACGCACAGCGGGGGGCTCTCCACTGAGCAAGCGAACAATGGACAGCCTGCTACAACAGATTTCAAGAGATTAGCGTCAAAGGAGCTATCTGGCTTCACAAGGTGTGCCTGTACCAAGTGAAGAAGATTTTAACTGATGTTTTCTAAGAAGGACTCGGGGTCTACTGGAACGTATCTCTGAGACAGAAGACCATAGCAACGGTATTTTGATTGGTTGACGAAGGTTTATTTTCTGCAGGAGTGGGGAGAAAGATGGAGGGCACTTGAGGGCTGGCGCGCTTAAGGAAAGAGTCACTCACTATTGTGAATCTTATTGGGAATGAAGTAAGTTATTCAGACCGTCGATAGTTTGGACTTGATTGTCCATATAAGACATATTTCTTCGTCTTTCCATGCAATAACGACAATGGTTGTGTTTTTGGCCAAAGTCGGTAAAATGATTTATGGAGTTAGAACTTCGTCACTGATCAAGCTAGCAGCTAATTCTACATCATCGCTGCTCAGTAAATATAATTAACGGAACTTATATGCTGGGATCCTTCAAGACGTCATTCCAAGAGATGAATCAACGCCCCAGGAACAACTACAAGTCTTAAGTATGGAGACCAATTCCTTCGACACGCAACCTCGGTAAGCTAGGCTGACATATACTATTCAAAATCTCTTCTTTTATATTTCTGGCAAGTAACTTCATAGTTTTTGAAATAACGTTAAATTTAATATCGGTCTCATCATTTTTCTCGCCTCTCAGGTTAACATAACTTCAGTAAAAGTATTTACTATTTATTATTATTAACTTTTCATATTTTGTTTTTGTGTAGAATTAAATTCAGTATTTTAATCCATGCCTTGCTTTCCTTTTTCAGTAGTTAGAAGTACATGTAAGTCATTCCTTATCCCCAATGCAAAAACTAACTGGTTGATTACTTTGATTTCGACACGGGCTGGGAGAAAGAGGTCTCAGGTGCTCCACTGATGTTAATTTATCATTATTTGTGTTTCTTTTATTGGTCTTCAACACTTTGTTGCGACCATGGCGCCCAACATTTCATTTTGAGAGCACTACTGAAGGTAAGTTCACAATACCAGTGTGTATTAACATGTGTATCAACTCATTTCATGACCTATTATATTTATCATCCAACAGTGAGCAAATCACCATCCTAAAACACATTACAGGTGTCGCCAAAGCGTAGGGCACGAAAACCAGATAGTATTTGTAATTGGGGAACGGTATTATCTTTGTGCTTGTGTTTTGTGGGGGATTTTAATTGTGGTGTATCAGTATGGCTGATAAGGACCAGATGAAGCTTAGGAGTGGTCAACAGTTGAGTGGTGATATGGTAGAGGAGAATGTGGGGGAGGAGAGTAGTCAGTTGGCAGAAGATGGTCAGAAGTTGATGGAAGGGAGATCGGAGGTTGATCCCAATACCAGTAAGGAGATGTCGGTGGAAATAAGTGAAGGCATTATGAGCATGTTAAGGTTGTTGAATAACAAATTAGAAGCCACTAATAATAAACTAGATAATACCAGTCAGGAAATAAATGCTAAATTTGAAAGTCACAGTCAGAAAATGAATGCTAAATTGGATAGTCACAGTCAGGAAATAAATGCTAAATTAGAAAGTCACAGTCAAGAAATAAATGCTAGATTAGAGAGTAATAATCAGGATTTGAGTAACAAGTTAGATGCAACTAATTCTAAACTTGAACTTAATAATAAGGAGATAAACAGGAAATTAGATCAGAATAAGGCTGAAACTAATAATACAATTGAAGAGCTAAATAAAAGTTAGATGGAGTCACTAAAATCAATGAGGAGCTGAGTAAAAAGTATGAGAAGGTGAAGCATAGTATTGAAGGAGTGAGAGGAGAAATTAAGAGTCAGTTGACTGAGAAATCTAGTGAAATCATAGCAGATGTAGATAGTAGATTGGGGAAGGTACAAGGCAGTTTGGAGGAGAGAATGAACACTCAGACAGAGAATTTCAAGGTGATGGTGCAAGTGGAGACCAAACAGGTTAAAGAACAGCTGGAGGGTGAGGTTGAAAAGGTACAGAAAGAATTAAGTAAGAAGGTGGAAGATTTCAACTTAGTGAATTTAGATAGTATTCAGGAAGTCAAGGAGAAGCAAGGAGTATTAACGGACAGGATAGAAGAAAGGGAAGGAAGTAACAGAGAATGAGTTGAGAATATTGAGAGGAAGGCGGAAAAGAAGATAGCGGAGCTGGAAGTGAGATTGAATAAGGTAAGGCAAGAGGCCGGGCAGGGGAGAACAAGTTTCATAAGCGGTCACGGTTTCAAGGAGGTAGAGCTGGCTAAATTTAGCAACCGTCAGGGATGTCCTATGGAATTCTTAGAAGCCATGGAAAGCAAATTTAAAGAAAGGCTGGATGAAGGAAGTCTTGAGTGGTGTAATGTGCTGGAAATATTAGACCAGGCATTTGTTGGTGAAACAAGAAATTGGTTTGCCGTATACAAGAACACTTTCGAAAACTTAGATGATTTTAGAGATAAATTCTGCGATAAATTCTGGAATGAGGCAATTCAGTCACTGCATCGTGAGGCAGTGGTGTGCAGTAAATACAACATAAAGGGAAATAGCAGTATGACTGAATATTTTCTAGGTTAAGTGCTCACATGCAAATATTTGGATGGGTTGACTCAGGAGAAGGATGTTGTCAGACTACTTTTGAGGCATTTCCCATACCGCATTCAGGAAGCTGCTTGTATTCAGAGAGCGAATACAATACAGGAGGTTGAGAAGTTATTAGGGACTTTTCATGTACTGGGAAGGGGTGGCGGAGAAGAACAACTGGTTAGATAGCAAGGCAATCAAGGTCATCAGGGACAGGATGCTAGGAACCAGAGTTTCCAAGGTAGAAGCGGTTGTGGCAGCCAGAATTATCAGAATAGGGGTAACAATAACAATAATAATTTTCAGAACCGCAGTAACAATATGTGCCAGAACAATCAGAATCGAGGCAATAATGGGAATAACCCTAATTATCAACATAGAGGTAATCACCCAGGCCAATGTAACGGTCCACAAGGTAATCAAAGGTCAGGGAGTTATAATAACTCGAACAACAATCAAGGTAATCGAGGTTATGACAGAGGTGACCAGGGTAACAATAGCCCTAACAATAGAGAAGAAACAGTACAGAGTAACGATAGTCAGATCAGCAGCCAGAGGGGTAGTGATGACAATGCCGTCACGCCAAATTTAAACTAATACCAGACTGCAATGGTGGGTTCTGTTGTTATTCCCGTCAGTACGTTGGTATCTGATACTTATGACCTGGATATGAAAAGTGACTTGTTACGTGAATTTACCGAAGAACCCGAGGTAGTTGAGTCCTTAAATTTGAATCCTGTCGTCGAATTATTCGTGTCGAGGGCGAGTGTGTGTAGTTTGTTAGATAGTGGTTGTGTAAGATCTTGCGTGAGTGCTCCATTTTATGGGAGGATGAAGGACGCTGGTGTGAAGTTTGAAGAGATTCCGATTAAATCGACGTATGTAATTACGGCTGTTGGTAAGAAATCCCACGTGATTTCGAGACAAGTGCTGGTCGATATAGAAATTAATAACCATATTGAGAGTCCAGTGTGTTTGGTCATTCCAAATCTTGTCTATGAGGTCATCCTTGGTTCGGATTGGTTGACCAGTTTTTCTGCTAAATTATGTTTTAAAGAAGGGTGTGCGAAGTTAAGATGGAAAGACAATGAGGTAATTATAACGTTTGTTGACCCAGGTAAGAAGTGTAGTGCTTCTCAGGGAGTTTGTATTCTAAGTGAGGTGTTCCCGGCAAGTGATGTCGAGGTAAGTGGGCAGGTATCTAGAGGTGCAGAGCCTGTACCGTCATTCTTTGTGGGCAGTCTACAGACGAATGGTGATCTTGAAGACACATTACGTCCCGCTGCAGGGGAGAGTAAATTGGATGCAGATCAAGTTGATCAACTTTATGAGGTTTTATTGAAGAATAAGAGAATTTTTGAGAATAGGATTAGAGAAGCAAATTGTTACGAACATTCGTTAAACGTTATTAATTACCCTGTTTTTGTCGGTCATCGCTATCCCGTGCCTTTTCGTTATCAGGAAATGGTCCAAACTCAAATTAACCAAATGCTGGCAGATGGTATTATCGAGCATTCAAATAGTCCTTATGTGCATTCAGTCATTACGGTCCTGAAAGCTGATGGTAAGGTCAGACATTGCCTTGACGCCAGTCTGCTCAATACGCATATAAGTTTTGACCAGCTGAAATCCTTGTCAATTGAGGAACTGATGCAGAGCTTTGAGGGGAAGCAATGGTTCACGTGTGTTGACCTTAGCTCTAGTTTCTGGCAGGTCCCTTTAAGGAAAGAGGATAGGGCCTTGACAGCATTTTCACACCAGTATAACCTATATCAATTTCGGCGTGTACCGTATGGTTTGAAGAGTAGTTCAGCGGCTTTGATTCGTGCTCTGAATATAGCTCTAGGTAGGGACACAGGTGAGTTCGTAACTATATATATAGATGACATGGTAAACAGCTCTAGGACTTATGAGGAGCATTTAGTTCATTAGAACTATGTCTTCAAGAAGCTGGACAAGGCAGGACTCACTCTTAAACTTTCTAAGTCATCATTTTGTAGGCAGAATGTCACTTTTCTAGGTCATAATGTATCGAGATTGGGAGTAACACTGGAGGTAAGTAGGGTAAGGAAAAAACTGGACACTAGTGCACCTAGGAACGCTAAGGAACTGAAGTCTTTTCTGGGCGTGTGTAACTTCTTCAGGAGGTTTTTTGTGAAGTACTCATGTTTGGTGGAGCCATTCAGGGAGCTACTGAAGGCTGGAAACAGATGGTATTGGGATGAAGCGCATGCCGAAGCATTCCAGGCTCTGAAGCGTGGATTTGAGCAAGCGGTGGTACTGCGATACCCTCTGAGAGACAGAGAGTATGTGGTGATGACTGATGCATCCCATATAGGCATTTCGGGTGTATTGTGTCAAAGAGATGAGCAAGGAGACTTGAGAATTGTGTCTTTAGCCTCGCGTGGATTATCTGCCGCGGAGAAAAGATACACAATCACGGAACTGGAGCTTCTTGGAATTTTTTTTTAGCCTAAGTAAATTCGGTATGTATGTTTTGGAGGTAAGTTCAAGATTTACACGGATCATCATGCTTTGGTTTTCATAAAAACTTGCAAGTTGAGTTCCAACAGGGTAAGTCGTTGGATATTGGCACTTCAAGAATATGATTTCGACGTCAAACATATAAAAGGTAAAGACAACATATTGGCTGATATGTTATCACGAGATGTATCCTTAAGTAAGGAGGGTTCGGTGTTGAAAGCTGAGGAAGGCATATTGAAATGTGCTTTATGGATCCGGCAATAAGCATTCACTTGAAATATTGAAGAACATGTTGGTGGAACAGAGAGAAGATGTCAATTTGTGTGAGCGTCTGGCTAGGTTGGAAACAGGTGACTTGGCAACGGTGAAAGTTGGACGGTTCACATATATGATGCAGGACGGCTTTCTCGCACGCAGGTGTAAGGATGATCGCTGGGCAATATGTGTTCCGACTTATTTAAGGGAGGAACTTATATGGTTCCTACACAGAGAACTGGGGCATTTTGGCGCGAACAAGGTGCTCTATGAACTTCGTCATGACTTTATTTGGGAGAAAATGGGAAGGGATGTGAGAAAGATTCTCGCTAGGTGTGACCTCTGTCAGAAATCTAAATTTCCCGTTCGTTATTTATCCGGTCCTATGCAGGCGGTCCTCACAAGTCGTCCCGGTTAACTTCTTTGTGTTGATCTTTATGGTCCTGTGATTAAAGGTCAGTTTGGCTACGAGTACATATTTGTAATAGTTGACGCATTCAGTAAATACGTCAAACTTTATGCATTAAGGAAAGCCACGGGTCTTGCATGTGGCCGACTGATCGAAGATAAGTACATACCTGAGTTTGGCATTTCACTCAGAGTTTTGTCTGACAGCGGACCGCAGTTCACCTCTAAGCACTGGAAAACCATCATGGAGAAAGTCGGCATCACACACGTTCATTCATCAGTGAGATATCCGCAAGGAAATTCTTGTGAACGATCGATGAAAGAGTTATCTCGACTTTTCCGGGCTTTGGTGCATAACAGACATTCAGCATGGGTGAGTCAGCTTCCCAAAGTTGAGACCTGGCTGAATGCTGCTCAACACGAGAGTACCCGATTAACGCCGTTTGAAATTCATTTTAGTAGGAGACCCCAGAATGAATTAGCGAGAAGTTTGGGCTGAACGGAGGGTAAACAACCGGGGGTGGATTTTTATGTCCAGTTGGCGAAACAGAATTTGACTAAATCAGCAGGGAAAAGAATTCGCCAATAAAACAAATCTAAACATGACTTTTTCAATGTGGGAGATCGCGCCCTATTGAGGGTCCCGAAACTGTCTTGTGCCGTAGAGAAGGTCATAAAGAAATGGTTTCTCTTATTTGAAGGACCATATGTTGTTTCTCAGCGCGTCGGTAAGTGCGCTTATGTGTTAGAGAATAATGGAATTTGCTTATATGGTACATATAACATTCACTCGTTACGTAAGTATGTGGCGTGAGTTGGAGAGGTGACAGCTGTTACGAAAGGGTGACCGGTGATGAACCTCTAGGACTTGATTTGAATAGGTAGCCTATGTAAGGTGGTATGAAGGCTGTTGATCTGGACTAAACGTTAGTGGTAACCGTAATTATGAAGGTATGTATTTGGGGAGAGACGGTGTTGGAGTTATCTCAAGGAGATAAGGGTGACAGGAGGAGTGCTCGCTGTTGGAAGGTAAGAGACTGGTTTTAAAGGAAGCTAAATGGGACTCATTAAGCACAGAGATAAATTACATTGATTTCTATATTTTGATATTATTTCAGTAGAGGTTCACATTGTAATTAATTTTCAGAGATTTTGTGTAATGCAGTCTGTAAGTCCTATTGCTTACGTGTGACGTATGGCTACGAAAATTGTGTTAATTTACATGTGTATGCGTGTGACAGGTGGAATCCCCAACATATCGAATAGAGTTCTGGAGAAGTTATGACTACACTATATAACATCGTAATTTGATCAAATCTCCGTAAACTCTACTCCAGGAATTAACCCTCCGAAGTGATATTATTTCATACGTGTAGTATGGAACCGACCCGTAATGTGACATAATTATGATTGTGTCACGAGGAGAAAATTTACCGTGTGTAAATAAAGGGTAAAATATGAATATATGTTCTATTTTTCAGGGTATCGATTTCATGCAACAGGCGGTGTTTCCGTTATACAAAAACACTTGAACGCACAAGTTGCAAATGAATACAAAGGGAACAATGACGAAATTATGTTGAAGATGATAGCAAATTATACTGGGACATAGAAGGGTATTATTATATGTTGTATTTTTGTATGTTGTGTCATATTTTTAGCCTATTTTCAATTTTGAAAAAATAGGCTTATGAGATCACCTTTTGTCCGTGTGTGTGTGCGTGTGTGTGTGTGTGTGTGTGTGTGATTCGTGTGTGTGTCCCCCCCTAATAAAATCTAAACGGCAGGAGCGATTTCAATGAAACTCGAAAAGTTCATAGCACTATTCCCGGCGACCTCGACCGTGCCCTTCAAATTTTGTTGCGACTCACCAATCCAACATGGCGGCTGTGCGAAATATTTCACCAGCATTCAATATCTCCGAAACTATTACCGATATTACCCTGACATTTTCTATGGTGATAGAGGGAACTACTATAAGTTCACTTATGTGACTTTTGAAAACCTGGTAACTACAAAACCAACATGGCGGCCAAGCGAATTTGCGACTTTTAAATAGACGTTTCTCGCGATTTGACCAACCATACGCAATGAAACTTGGTACAGTATATGTTTATATACATTGTAATGCACCGACATCTAACTTCGTTCAATTGTTTACTTAATCACAAGATGGCGGATTTGCGAAATATTTCACCGGCATTCTATATCTCTGAAACTATTAGCGGTATCTCCCTAAAATTTTGTACGGAGATAAAGGGCACTACTGGAAGTCCATCTATAAGATTTCCAAAAACCGGTTAACTACAAAACGAACATGGCGGCCAAGCGAATTTGAACATTTTAAATAGACCTTTCTCGCGATTTAATGTTCCAAGCGCACTGAAACCTGGTACAGGAAATATTTATACACATTGTAATCCACTGGTATCTAATTTAGTTCAATTGTTTACATAACCTCAAGATGGCGGCAGTGCGAATTTTAAAATTAAGTTTTTATTTCTTGTGATGTAGTCATGCGATCGAAGTGAAAGTTTGAATAATGAACCTACGCAATAATTTTCCTTTAATGGTACATGACTCTATGGCGTATACATTTAACAATCCAACATGGCGACCATCCGAAATATTTAGACGATACTGAATATCTACGAATCTATTTTAGCAATCAAACTAATTTTTTTTAATGTTCATAGGGGCTATGAACTTATGTTCACCTATAGGACTTTAAATAACCTGGTGATCACAAATCCAACATGGCGGTGACGCGAATTATAAATATTCACATGGACGTTTCTCGCAATTTAACCATCCGCGTGCAGTGAAACTTGGTACAGTAAATCTTTATCCGAATGTTAATCCACTGGCATCTAATTTATTTCAATTGTTTCCATAGCCTCAAGATGGCAGCTGTGAAAAAATTTTAAATCTCCTTGTTTTTCCTTGTGTCCTAATTATGCGATTGAAGTTTGAATACTACACGTTCACAATAATCTGAATGTAACAGTACATAACTCTAGGACCTACATATATAAAATCCAACATGGCGACCATCCGAAATATTTAGTCGGTTCTCAATATCTATGAATCTATTACAGCAATCAAACTGAAATTGTGTATGTTGATAGTGGCAATTAACATAAGTAGGATATATGAAAATAGGCTTTATAGTTCTTCACGGAACTACTTGTTTATATTCGTGTCGGAAGAAAATCAGCACTACATTACTAGGTAATATAGCGCGATCATCTAGGGCGTTCTGTAATATGTTCATAACGGCAAACTATTACTTGTTATTTATATATTTAGATGTATTATTATTATAATTATTATTATTATTATTATTATTCGTACTTAATAGATATAATTCTTTATTATTATTATTATTATTATTATTATTATTATTATTATTATTAAGTTTAGATTCAAGGCTAACTGAGCCATGGAGATGTTTTATTACACACGATAACTCCAATTATTTTCGCTATTTGAATCAAAGGGATTCGACACATTTCAGTTATTCTACAGTATGTTAACTTGTGAGGTGACCACAGTCATGAGACCCTTTCCTTATTTTCTTAAGACAGATTTTAAAACCGTGCCGAGTGCAATTATTCTGAGTGACACGCACAGCGGGGGGCTCTCCGCTGAGCAAGCGAACAATGGACAGCCTGCTACAACAGATTTCAAGAGATTAGCGTCAAAGGAGCTATCTGGCTTCACAAGGTGTGTCTGTACCAAGTGAAGAGGATTTTAACTGATGTTTTCTAAGAAGGACTCGGGGTCTACTGGAACGTATCTCTGAGACAGAAGACCATAGCAACGGTATTTTGATTGGTCGACGAAGGTTTATTTTCTGTAGGAGTGGGGAGAAAGACGGAGGGCACTTGAGGGCTGGCGCGCTTAAGGAAAGAGTCACTCACTACTGTGAATCTTATTGGGAATGAAGTAAGTCATTCAGACCGTCGATAGTTTGGACTTGATTGTGCATATAAGACATATTTCTTCGTCTTTCCATGCAATAACGACAATGGTTGTGTTTTTGGCCAAAGTCGGTAAAATGATTTATGGAGTTAGAACTTCGTCACTGATCAAGCTAGCAGCTAAATCTACATCATCGCTGCTCAGTAAATATAATTAACGGAACTTATATGCTGGGATCCTTCAAGACGTCATTCCAAGAGATGAATCAACGCCCCAGGAACAACTACAAGTCTTAACTATGGAGACCAATTCCTTCGACACGCAACCTCGGTAAGCTAGGCTGACATATATTATTCAAAATCTCTTCTTTTATATTTCTGGCAAGTAACTTCATAGTTTTGGAAATAACGTTAAATTTAATATCGGTCTCATCACTTTTCTCGCCCCTCAGGTTAACATAACTTCAGTAAAAGTATTTACTATTTATTATTATTAACTTTTCATATTTTGTTTTTGTGTAGAATTAAATTCAATATTTTAATCCATGCCTTGCTTTCCTTTTTCAGTAGTAAGAAGTACATGTAAGTCATCCCTTATCCCCAATGCAAAAACTAACTGGTTGATTACTTTGATTTCGCCACGGGCTGGGAGAAAGAGGTCTCAGGTGCTCCACTGATGTTAATTTATCATTATTTGTGTTTCTTTTATTGGTCTTCAACACTTTGTTGCGACCATGGCGCCCAACATTTCATTTTGAGAGCACTACTGAAGGTAAGTTCACAATACCAGTGTGTATTAACATGTGTCTCAACTCATTTCATGACCTATTACATTTATCATCCAACAGTAAGCAAACCACCATCCTAAAACACATTACAAGACTTGCAGAGTTGATCCGTGTTGAAGATTTGGCTGAAATGAAGGCCGATGAGTTTAGACTGCCCAGGCAGGCAGCCAGGTCCAGAAGAGAGACGTTGACGGCGGAGAAGGGCCTCCGGCTGCAAGAGGTACCCCGAGAAGGCAATAACCCCAGCAGGTACGTAGCGAGCAGTGGTGACCAGCGGAGAAGAGTCGACCCAGGAGGCGCAAAGGCCAGCTGTTTTATAGTTGATATGACGTCATAGGAAGGCGGCGTTACCAAAGCTGGAGGGAGAAGCCAGGAGCCAATCCGCGCATAGCACAGCGCATGAAGCCAAGGTAATGTGACAGCTCAGCTTAGTACAATCGTGATATTGGGAGAGAGAGGTGCACTATAACAATACTTCCAAAAAAGGTAAGTAACTGTACCAAGAGTAATTGAATACATCAATACAACTGATACAAAAGTTATATGTAAAGAAAATAAATACATAAGACCGCGTTCTCACTGCAATTACGTGCGAAGTAGAAAAAATGGGGCAGATAAAATAAACAAAGATTTCAAACCGAATGGGAAACAAAAACTTACAAAACCTATTCGCAAAGCGAACATGCAGTAAAACATTGAAGAATAGTGTTGAGTGTGGACTATGTGAGAAATGGTTTCACTTTGGCTGTATTAAGGTCAAGAAGGAGGATTGTGATGTCGGAAATCGGTTTTGTAAAGTATGTGGTACGCCGGACTGTCTGAGGGTGCAAATCAAAGCAAGGGATCAAATAATACAGGAACTTAGAACAAAGCTTCGTGAGTCAGAAGAAACGGTGAAGGATGTGACTGAACGGCTTTCTACTGGGATCAGTGTGGAAGAGTTTGTGCAGGAGCAAACTGAGGATGACGTTATCATAAAGGGTGATTCTATGATACGACGGAGTGCGAATATCTCGAGGAAATCAGGTGCGAAAGTGCGGTGTTATCCGGGGATTAAAATTGACCAGCTTGCTCAGCAAGTGGGAGAAGGAAATGTAGAGGACTGTGACAAAGTTAAAGTGTTGTTGCTCCATGTTGGGACGAACGATTTGAAGAAGAGGGCTACAGCTGATTACATCATGGGGGAGCTCTACGAACTAGGCAGAAAAGCTAAAAGCAAGTTTAGAAATGCAAAAATTATAATGAGTGGCATTGTTCGGCGGGGAGATGTTTCGTTAAGGCGAGTTAAGACTATAAATGACCGCATGGACTTTATGTGCACAACTGGGATTAGTGTACGTAGAAGCTGACTGCTGGATTGGTTGCCGTGACTTCGCCCGAGACGGGCTGCACCTAAATCGACGGGGCGCTTTCAACCTAGGGAACCTACATGACAGGGTTCGTGCCGGCTTTTGTGAGGAGGAGCAGGTCCAGAGGTTGCCAGCCGATGGGAACAGAAGGAGCTATTTCGAGATATTTGCTGCGGAGGTAAGACTCTAAGATTACTGCAGGTTAATTGTCAGAGTTTAGGAAATAAATTAATTGAATTTTGGAATCTTATAGAGACGTATTCTCCGGACATTGTCATTGCAACTGAATCTTGGTTATATGAGGACATAAATAGTAGCGAAATAATTCAAGGGACCTACAAAATGTACAGAAGGGATCGGGGGAAGCGAGGTGGTGGGCTATTTATTTGTGTGCGCAAAAATATAGCTAGTTTCTTAAAGTGGGCTGATATGGATCATGAAATGTTATGTGTACAAATTTCGGATAAAGGAAATAAATTACCTCTTCAGGTAATAGGGGCGTATAGAGCACCGAAAGATAACTTTTCTCTCCTCGACACACTGTACGATAAAACTTGTACGGGTAATGCTATGAAAAAGAGCATAACAATTGCTGGAGATTTAAACCTTCCCAAAGTAGACTGGTCTGGTGAGTCAACTAGCTGTGGTCAGGCTCAGAGCGCTGCAAATAAATTCTCAAGGGAGGGGGGGATTTTCCCAAGTAGTTGACTTCCCAAGTAGAGACAATAATACCTTAGATGTTTATCTCGTAAGGCCTGTAGAGCTGTATATTAACTGTCTGAAAGTACCATGAATTAGTGACCATTCTGGGGTTGAATTAAATATTAGATATGGTGACATTACAAAATTAGACTCTGATGTTGCAAAAAATATCATATTCCAGTATCGCAGGGCGGATCAGGGCAAGTTTCAGGGGTATTTGAATGAGCTATTTGTAGGATGGGCATCGGAAGGAAATCACATTAATATCCTGTGGACTAACTTTTTGAAAATTTTAAATAGCACTGTTGATAAATTTGTCCCATTTAAATTGATGATACAAAACCCAGATCCTGAGTATTACACACGAGAAATTAGGAGTCTAAAACGGAAAATTAGGAAATTATACATTTTTTTGTCGTGTAGCCTCCTGAGAGGCCGAGTGCAGGTCTTTCTAGTCGACGCCCGTGGGCGACCTGCGCGTCGGGATGAGAGATGGAATGGATGAAGATGAATGAAACTGGGCAAGGATGTGGAAGGAAGCGGCCGTGGCCTGTCAGAAGGTACTGTCCCAGCATTTGCCTGGTGTTGAAAATGGGAAACCACGGAAAACCATTTCAAGGACAGCCGACGTTGGGGCTCGAACCCACGCGTCTACCGAGTCAGCAGAGAGCCTGGCCCCTTGACCTAACGCAGCGCTTTAGCCCGCGTAGCCACTAGTGTCGGTAATTATACAATAAAAGACATGATAATGACAAGTATATGTTGAAATTTAAGTCCTTATCAAGAGAGCTCGTCTTAAAAAAGAGGGCTGCTCATGACAGTTATATGCAAGGTTTACTTGGTTCGGGAGGTGACGGGTGGAAAAAAGAAATACAGTTATGTTAGGAGAAGAAAGGGAAATTCAAATAATTTGTCGATGATAATGTCCGGTGACGGTAAATTAATTACTGAGAAACAGGCCATTGCTAATGAATTAAATGTCTTTTACTGTAGTGTGTTCAATAAATCCAATAGCTGTGTGTTGGACCTTAACGACGAATCAGGAGCTCCCCTGTTCCAAATAAACCAGTCAGAAATTGTAAAGCTAATACAAAAACTACGTTTCAATGTATCAAAGGGTCCTGATAATATTGTTAGTGAAGTACTTAAACTAGGAGGTAGGGCCGTGGCACGATACTTGGAGGTGATGTTTAATGTGTCCATAAACAATGCGCAAATCCCAGATGACTGGAAAACAGCTACGGTAGTCCCAATATTTAAGGGAAGGAGCAGACTTGAATTGGGCAACTACAGGCCGGTTAGCCTTACGTCCGTCGTTTGTAAGCAGATGGAGCATCTCATTTGCGACTACTTGAGGGAACAGTGGGAAACATTATCATGGTTTAATGATAGGCAACATGGATTTCGGAAATATTACTCATGCGAGAGTCAGATGCTATCACTTTTTCAAGACATTAGCGAATCGTTAGACCATAGAGTTTCAGTCGACGCCGTGGTTATAGATTTTGGGAAGGCATTCGATGTCGTGCTGCATGACATGCTACTCCATAAATTAGCTTCGACGAAGATTGTTAGAAGAGTAATTTTATGGATCCAAGAATTTTTGACGGGTCGTTCCCAGAAAGTGAAAGTCGAAGGCATATTCTCGGATGAAATTACCGTAAAGTGGGGTATCTCTCAGGGCAGGGTAATCGGAACTTCGTTATTTTTGCGTTTATAAATGACTTACCAAATGGGATTCGCAGTGACTGTCGATTGTTTGCGGATGATTGTGTAATATATCGAAAGATACATGACTCACAAGACAATGCAGTGCTTCAAGAGGACCTGAACCTGGTCTATAAGTGGGCGATTGTAAATAACATGAAAATAAACACAAGAAAATGTAGTCTCTTAAAAATAGGGAAAGTGCGAAGGCAGGATTTTCAATATAACATTGGCTCGGAAATACTTGTAGAAGAAGATTCTTGCAAATATTTGGGCGTTCACGTAAGGAATGATATGAAATAGAGTAGTCATGTAGGATGTGTAGTTTCAAAAGCTTACAAATCCCTGCACTTTGTAATGAGGGTATTAAAAGGAAGTAGTACCTCTGCTAAAGAATTAGGCTATTTGTCACTTGTAAGACCTATTCTGGAATATGCCTCGGCGGTTTGGGATCCATATCAAGTAGGGCTCATCAATGAGTTGGAAATGGTACAAAGAAAGGCCGCTAGATTTGTGCTCAGTGACTTTAATCCCAGGAGCAGTGTGAGCCGTATGTTAAAGAAACTTGGGTGGGAATCACAGGAGGCTAGGAGGATGAAATCTAGACTCTGCGCTATGTACAACACGTATACAAATCAACCAGCATGGGGTGAGCTTAGCAAACGATTGGGAAAGCCCACTTACATGGGTAGGAGCGATCATCCTTTCAAAGTTAAGGGCCGACCTCAGCGAACAAATTACGGTAAATATTCTTTTGTAAACCGTGCCATTGATAACTGGAACTCTCTACCTGCCGCAGTCTTAGAGCCTTTTCCCAAACATATAGGTGTGTTTAAGAAAAGACTGACTATTTGTGTAAATACTCCAGTTTAATTGTTGTATAATTGTTATTGAATTGTTATGTATAATTATTTATTTGTTATGTATATCCAATTTGCCACCGGGGGACACACCCACCATTGAAAATAAATGAATGAATGAATGAATGAATGAAAGAATGAAAAATCAAACAAAGGCCAAGCAGGGGTTGGTCTCATATTGAGTAGGAAACTTGGACAGCGGGTGGGATATTATGAGCAATATAGTGAACGGATTATGGTAGCAAAAATCAATACTAAACCTACGTGCACCACAGTGGTACAAGTCTATATGCCTACCAGTCAAGCTGATGATGAAGATGTTGAAAAGGTCTACGAAGAAATATATGAAATGCTGAGGTATATCAAAGGTGATGAAAATGTTATAGTAATGGGAGATTGGAATGCTGTGGTAGGAAAAGGGAGAGAAGGGAAGATAGTAGGAGATTTCGGATTAGGCGAAAGGAATGATCGAGGAAGCAGGCTGATGGAATTCTGCACCGAGCAGGAGTGGTTCATAGCTAACACCTTATTCAATAACCACAATAGAAGAATATACACATGGATGAGACCAGGAGATACAGGGCGTTACCAAATCGACTTCATTATGGTCAAGCAGAAGTTTCGAAACCAGATTTTGGATTTTAAAACATATCCTGGTGCTGACATAAACCACAATCTGGTTGTACTGAAATGCAGATTAAAGTTGAAGAAACTGAAGAAAAGTCAAAAGCCAAAAAGGTGGGCAATAGACAGACTGAAAGTAAAGGATGTAAACGAAAGATTCAAGAAGAGTATAAAGGAAGGACTAATGAAAACCCCTAAACAAACTTCAATTGCAGGCGAATGGGCACTTTCGAAGAATAAAATAATAAAATCCGCAGAAGAAAACATTGGTAGGCAAGAAAGAATAGGAAGAAAATCGTGGATCACTCAGGATATACTAGAATTGATGGATGAAAGGCGGAAACACAAGAATCTAAGATACGAAAAGGGGAAAGCAGAATACAGACGTCTGAGAAATGAGGTTAACAAGAAGTGCAAGGAAGCGAAAGAAGAATGGCTGAAAGAGAAATGTACAGGTATGGACAATAGTCTGAAATTAGGAAAAGTAGACACAGCTTATCGAAGGATTTGGGGTAAAGAAGACTAAGTGCTGTAATATTAAGGACACAAATGGAAAGCCTCTAACAGATAGGGAAGAAAATGTTGAGCGATGGAAAGCTTACATAGAGTGCTTGTATAAGGGAAAGGAAGAATAAGGAAAGATAAGAGAACGTTCATGGCATTTGTAGACTTAGAAAAGGCTTTTGATAACGTTGATTGGACTAAATTGTTTGACATTTTGAAATCTATTGGAATAAAGTACAGGGATAGGAGGGTGATCTACAATCTATACAGAAACCAGACAGCAGTAATTCGAGCTGAAGGACATGAGAGACAAGCTGGTATTCAGAAAGGTGTAAGGCAAGGCTGCAACTTATCACCCATACATTTCAATCTTTACATTGAACAAGCAATGAAGGAAATTGGAGAAAAATTTAAAGTGGAGTGAAGATTCAAGGAGAAATAATTTCAAATATGAGATTTGCTGACAACATTCTCATATTGGCCGACAAGCCTGAGGATTTGAATGAGTTTATGAATGGTATGGACTCCGTCTTACGGAAAGAATTCATGATGAAAATTAATAAATGTAAAACAAAAATACTGGAATGCAGCCGAAATAAATCAGAAACCTCTATGGAGATCAAATTGGCAGGTGACAAGCTGAAGAAAGTAGAAGACTTCTGTTATTTAGGAAGCAGAATAACCAGTGATGGACGAAGCGAAGAGGATATAAAAAGTAGGTTGGCTCAGGCAAGGAAAGCATTTCTACAAAAAAGGAGTCTGTTGACATCGAATATAGATTTAGGTATTAGGAAGTCATTTTTGAAAGCCTTTGTATGGAGCGTGGCGCTATATGGAAGTGAAACTTGGACTATTGGTGCAGCAGAAACGAGGAGAATTGAAGCATTTGAAACGTGGTTTTACAGGAGAATGAAGAAGATCAGATGGGTAGATAGGGTTACAAACGAAGAGGTATTAAGACGAGTGGGAGAGGAGAGATGTTTCTGGCGACTGCTAATGAAGAGAAGAGATAGGTTAGTAGGACACATACTAAGACACCCAGGATTAGCAATCTTAGTTATGGAAGGAAGGGTCGAGGACAAGAACTGTAGGGGTAGACCAAGTTTAGAATATGTTAAACAGATTTCCTCGTATGTTGGCTGTGGTAGCTATGTAGAGATGAAACGATTAGCTCAGGACAGAGAGCCATGGAGGGCTGCATCAAACCAGTCAAAAGACTGAAGACTCAAACAACAACAACTTTTTATATAGGCCTACTGTAATTATGAGAAGAATATACCGTGAATACAACTAGTCAATTACACAGCTGATGACTAGCGGGGAAACGATCAAGTGACGTCAGCTTGTTATCTTTTCTGATTGGCTCTTAAATATGCAGTTGGCTGTCAAAGATAAAATTGGCGACAGCCGACTACACGCTGCCGATTGTCAACTATCTACTACCGACATACAACTTCTCATTGTGAATGACGCCGTAAGAGAGCATGGGTCTGACTTCAACTTCCGTCTGCCGTCTGACCACTACCGTCTGACGACTGCGCATTGTGGGTGGAGCTTAAGGCGTGCTTCTTCACTGAACCTCTCAGTGCGTTGTAAAAGTTCTGCCAGCTCTTCATCCGAACTAGCCAGCAGCATAGTATCATCTGCGTAGCGGAGATTGGAGATTGTCTTGCCGCCTATTTGAACCATATCTTTCCAATACCCCGTGGCTTTTCTGATGATCCATTCCCCATAGATGTTGAATAGGAGTGGTGTCAAAATACATCCCCGTCTGACGCCTTTTCTGACCTTAAAGGACTCTAATAACTTCCCATCGATTCCAACATTCAACAAGCAATAAATTAAAACGTTTAAATTTAGACGCCAAATCAATACTTAACAAATATATATTTTATATATTGGGACATGTTTCGACCTTCAATTAGGTCATCTTCAGCTCCAAACGAAAATCAATTAAGAATTAAAAACTAAAAATAGTATATATGACTTAAATCTAAATAATAAATCAAAAGTTAATGATAATAATTGAGTCGTCCAGTTGCAAAACACGTTTAATCCACTTGTAAATAAGGATCATGTTGTAAAATTATTTATTTAATTAGTTTATTTTATTTTATTATACTTAATTTTATTTTGTTTTTCTTTGTTTTATTTATTTTTATTTTGTTTTTTGATTGTGTTTAGTTTTATTTTAAATGGTTTTGATGAATTTGTTGTATTGTGTTTTGTTTTATTTATTTATTTATTTATTTATTTATTTTGTTTTTGTTTTTATTTTGTTTATTTTGTTTTGCTTTTATTTTGATTTTGTTTTGTTTATTTTTAATTTTTTTTGTCTTGTTTTATTTTGATTTTCCAGAAAACAAACACAAAACAAACAAAAAAAACAGGAAGATAAAAGCAAAATTCAAAAAAAAGCAAAAGTTGAAAACAAAAAACAAGGAACACAAAGCAAAAAGCCAAATTCAAAAAAAGCAAAAGCAGAAAACAAACACAAAACCAAAACCAACAAAGAAAAGAAAAAAGTAAAATTCAAAAGCAAAAGCACAAAGCAAATACAAAACCAAAACCAAAAACACAAAACAAAAAGTAGAAAACAACAAACACAAAAGATACGCGAGGCAAAGTCCAGAGAAAAGTTTCTCATGAAAATGATTCCTATTCATAAGTGGATTAAACGAGTTTTGCAACTCGACGACACAATTGTAACAAATAAAATATAGTAATAAAATGGATATTCTTACAAATGCATTATTAAATAAAATAAATGTAATATTGGTCTTTTTACAATAATATTTCAAAAGTAGTTAGAAAATAAGAAATATTAATTGTGAGTGTAAAAACGTAAAGCTTTAATTTTTTTAAATCAAAATATGTACAAAAATAATTTGGAAAATCAAGTTCTAGAATCAATAAAATAATTCAGTTCAGAGCTTGATTAAGTAAGCTGAATATTCTTCAATGCGGAATTTAAAAAAATTTGAATAGTTGCCAACCAATTATGACGATCATGAATTAACCTTGATGTATAGGATGGATAAATTCGGAATTCGTATAAGAATTTGAGTGAAAAGTCCAATGAGGGTATGTGGCAATTCTAACATATATTCAATTCAAACGTTTATAAAAAACAATGAAAATCGGGGCTCTTGAAATGAAATTAAGGTACGGTATCAATAGCTCTTCTTTAATTGTGTTAAATAGTGTTTGGTTATGTATTATCCTCCTTAATGCAACCGTTGGCACTCACCAATATTGCAAAAAAAAGCAAGCTTGTAGTTTAACGTGACCGTTAATCGCGAGATCATGAGCCACGGGACCTCCTTTTTACGTGGAATCCGAACCACAGGACATGGCATTTCACTTCGAAAATCTCACATGCATTGACCGGGAATCGAACCCGGACCGCCTTGGTGAGAGGCATACAGCTAGACCGCTGAGCCACCACGCCCCTTCACCAATATTGATACCGTAACTTAATTTAATTTCAAGAGTCCCGATTTTCATTGTTTTTTATAAACGTTTGGATATACTGTATGTTAGAATTGCCACATATCCACATTGGACTTTTCACTCAAATTCTTACACGAATTCCGAATTTCTCCATCCTATACATCAAGGTTAATTCATGTTCGTCGTAATAACTGGTTGCCACCTATTCAAAATGTTTATAAAACTCCGTATTGAATAAGATTCATCTTACTTAATCAAGCTCTGAACTGAATTATTTTATTGATTTTAGAACTTGATTTTCAAAATTATTTTTGTATATCTTTTGAATATTTTTTTAAAGCTTAACGTTTTTACACTAACAATTGAAATGAAAATGAAAATCCACAGCCTGCTTCCAGTCTCCGACTGGGTCAGGAATGGAATGAATGAAGCCCCCATCTAGCGGCGAGGATATGAACTGTGCCGGCTGCCGAGGCCTGACGCACTCCTCTGGGGCAATGATTAAATGAATGACAGATGAAATGAAATGATAGTGGAGAGTGTTGCTGGAATGAAATTTTGACAGGGAAAACCGGAGTACCCGGAGAAAAACCTGTCTGCCTCCGTTTTGTCCAGCACAGATCTCACATGGAGTGACCGGGATTTGAACCACGGACCCAGCGGTGAGAGGCCGGCGTGCTGCCGCCTAAGCCACGGAGGCTGCACACTAACAATTAATATTTCTTATTTTCTAACTACTTTTGAAATATTATTGTAAAAAGACCAATATTACATTTATTTTATTTAATAATGCATTTGTAAGAATATCCATTTTATTACTATATTTCATTTATTACAATTGTTATCATTAACTTTTCATTTATTATTTAGATTTAAGTCATATATACTATTTCTAGTTTTTAATTCTTAACTGATTTTCTTTTTAAGCTGAAGATGACCTCATTGAAGGTCGAAACATGTCCCTGTCTCTCTGTTAGGTAGTCAGCCCGAAGGCTGGTTGGATCCTCAAAAAGCACCGCCGTTAGGTTATGTGGGTAGATACCCACAAAAAACCAAGGCAGCGATATATTGAGGCGTACTAGGCAAGAAGAGGAGTGAGGTTGTTTGCCATTGCTTACCTCACTGAGTCAGAACAGCAGTACTAACCCTATGAGTAGAACCTTTCACAGCATCCACAGGCACTGACTGTGCCCTGAATGTCATTACTAAGCACCACATGTCCCAATATATAAAATATATATTTGTTAAGTATTGATTAGGTGTATAATTTTAACCGTTTTAATTATAAAAGACACGGATAGTCAGTCTGAAAGACTGGACTTTATATAATTTTATGTTCGACCCTGACTATTATGTATCTGAAAACTGTATCATAATGAGACTCATTATAACATTATTTTTCATTATGATACAGTTTCTCCCACCAATCAGAGCTCAAGAAACAGTCGTTTGACCAATTAGATAATTAGATGCGCTGAGTACCACGGCCTTCTAATGTAAATCACACTGCCTTGCCTAGTGTAATAGTAGAGTAATCGAGGTGGCCATGGTCAAATACAAGGCATTCCCTGCGTCTCATGCGCTCTGTTTAGTACATAAAACTGGCGAAATCTCGACAGATATTTATGAATATTTATCTTCGAACATAAAATAGTTATAATAATTATAGTCGAACATAAACAGTCGTATGCAACTCGCCTATAATGGTAATTAAGACACTCGTATGGAAATTATAAAACTCGCATACGCTCGTTTTATAAAAAATACTCGTGTCTTAATTATAGCCATTATAGGCTCGTTGCATAATGTACTATTAAATGCTAGCAGCCGAGTACCAAGAAGGCAGTGCACAAACAGAGTTTCAAGTTTCTATTTTGTTTCTTCACTGCCTACTTCATTGTTCTCGCACTGCCTTCTTGAAACTCTGTTCTCGCACTGCCTTCTTGGTACTCGGCTGCTACATCGTACCATGACGTCACACACCTTAGTGCATTCTCGATACATTTCGTCCCGTCACCGTAACGCAACGCCAGACCCCAGATAAAGTCGACATAATCATTTAAAATGATAATATCAATACGGATATTTAAAACATGTGTTTTCAATGGCAAATGTGTTTGCATTCTACATGCAATAAAGGAAATTAGAGAAATATTTAAAGAAGGCTAGGGGTAAAGATTCAAGGTGTAATCATTTCAGCTCTGAAATTCGCTGATGGTATTGTCATCTCTGCCGACTCACCACAGTAATGGAGTGAGATTTTGAATGGAATGGACTCCGTCTTGAGAAAGGAAATCAACAACACCTATTGACGTCAATTAACAGTTGAAAATATAAAGGAAGCAGGAGAACTCTACTACCTAAGGAGCACAATAGACAGTGATGGACGAAGCAAAGAGGAGATAAAACGTTGGTTGGCACTTTCAAGGAAAGCCTTTGTACAGAAAATAAATCTGTTGACATCAATAATATAGACTTGGGTATTATAAAGTCATTTTTGAAAGAAATTGTCAGGAGCGTGGCGCTCTATGGAAGTGAAACTTGGACTGTGGGCGCAGCAGAAAAGAGGTGAAAAGAAACATCTGAAATGTGGTGTTGCAGGAGAATGTTGAAGATCAGATGCGTACATAGGGTAACAAATGAAGAAGTGTGGGAGAGGAGAGATGTTTCTGGCGACTGCTTATGAAGAGAAGAGATAGGTTGGTAGGACACACACTGAGACACCCAGGTAAAACATAGTTAGTTATGGAAGGAAGGGTCGAGGACAAGAACTGTAGGGGTCGTGTTAATCAGGTTGTCTCGGATGTAAGGTGTGGTAAGTATGTAGAGATGGCATGATTAGCTTAGGACAGGGAGGCATGGAGTGCTTCATCAAACCATTCAAAACACTGAAGACTGAAACACACGGATGAATGAATAATAAATGAGCTATAAAGACAGAAATCATTTAACTCCTATTTCGCCAGTTCCGATGGACTGTATAAAAATAACAGATTGACATACTGAACTGATTTTACCAATAAATGTTTGCTTGTTTTATTCTTATGTCTCAACATAATCGCCAAAACGATTGAAACATTTGTCGTATCGTTACAACAGGTTTCCAACGCCCTTGGCAAAAATTCTGCCGCCACTGAGGGGGGTACGTCTGGACAGTCTCCTGAAGTGTTTCCTTTTTGGCGAGGCGTTGCCGCCCAACCATACCTTCAATTCACGAAAAAGGTGAAAATCATTCATGACCGCACTGTGCCAACGTTACGATTGACTTTTGCATCGAATTCAAGTGTGAAGGTTTGGACCATCTACCGTTTAGTCCAAACCAGCACTGAATGATTTTCACCTGTTTCGAGAATTGAAGGTATGGTTGGTCGGCATCGCTTCGCCAAAAAGGAAACACTTAAGGAGACTGTGCAGACGTACCACTTCAGTGGGGGCAGAATTATTTGCCGAGGGCATTGGAAAGCTGGTGTAACGATACGACAAATGTTTCGATCGTTTTGGCGATTATGCTGAGACATAAGAATAAAACAAGCAAACATTTAGTAGTAAAATCAGTTTGGTATGTCAATCTGTTATTTTTGTACAGTCCATCGGAACTTGAAAAAAGAACAGCCCCCATATTTTAATAGCACAGGGCTATGGAGGAACACACCGATATCCCAAGCAATCGCTAATAAACGCACCGCAGTAATGTAGGAAGAATGTTGAATTCTGTTGTGGAATTTCATGATCACGATCACACACTTTATAAGCTTACCTCTGCATAAAATGTCTGGCGTGCCAAACCTTTCAAAGGATGATAATTGGAATATGCTGGCAGTAATAGATGAGTCATCACGTTGTGCCCTCTACTTGAAATATTAAACTGCCTTACCAGGACAGCGCGACGCCTGGCGTCTGTGCGTAACGAGGCGTCTAGGACGTTCTGGCGTCGCCAAGATTCACTCGAGTGTTGACACTGGCTGGTTCACAGAGACGAGATATAAAGTAAACTATACTGAAATCTCAAGTCTGAGTGCCTCGTGGCGCTTCCTGAGAACACTCCTCGGCACAGTGTTCCAACCAGGGGCGTATGAAGAGTTTTTGTTTGGGAGTTAGGGGACATGGTATAGGCCCCAAAGAATAGAGGGTCCGGAGCTCTTCCTCGGGAAACTTCTATATAATTTGGTTCAATTGATGAGTAATGAGTAGGGCTTGGATGTTGATGCCGTAAAAAGCTTAAAAAATGCACTTAAAATTCTCAAAAATGACTGAAATAAATGTCATAGAAATTTTAAAAATGCACTATAAAATGGAGAAAATGATCTTATAATAATAAACTCCCCAATATTTCAAAAATGACATGTTGATCAAACTGAAGAGTAAATCAAAATAGACTTTTAGCCCTTAACAAAAGGTTTATGTTCACTTTAGTATGAGTTGCACTGCATTACGCAAGTCATTCTGATGTTGTCAATCCCATCCGTGCGGTAGTTTTCACCAGAAATAATGTCTGAGATTTTGCATAATGTTTTATACCCGGTGTTTTTATCCGGCAATTTTTTCAGTTTTCATGCAATACCCGCAACAATTTCGCCACGATTGTTGCTAAGACTAGTTTCCACCCGGTTGATTAAGGAAATGGAATCAATATTACAATATTTCAAATTATCTTGTATCAGCTACTAACTTCTTCTTAATTCTGAGAGACGTAACTCCCTCATAAAAAGCTGTGACATGACTAAATTGGAAAAAATGACCTCAAAAGGCCGATTTCTCTAAAATAATACCAAACAATCTACCAAATTAAAAAAAAAAGCTCTTAAAATGGAAAAATACGAAAAAATGCAAAAAAATGCAAAATAAAAATGACATATTTCAAGACGGGGTGGCCCGTCCGGAATTGCTGTGTACTTCAGCATTGTTTCAGACAGCTCAGTAAAAAGATGTCATGTTATCAACAGCCGGACCCTAGTAATAAGACTATCCGGCATCACTTTCTCAACCAATTTGTGGTGTTGTTTATGTTGGGTTAATGTCAAACAGAACTAAGACCACTTCATGTTACTTTTTATGACTACAATAATCTTGCTCACTTGATAGTGTTTACATGGAAAGAATAAACATTACAGTTTTGATTTAAAACTTACACAATAATATAAAGTCAAGGTTTCTTGAAGCATTAACAAATCGGTATTTAACTTCATCATCAGTGAGATGTATGTCTCTGTGAATAGATAACAATACTAGACCGTTGAGTCTGTTTTCAGAAGGAGAATTTCTTAAGTATTGAACCCTTGCAAAGAAGCATATGAGACTCAATTTCGGGGGGGTGTAACAGTCCATTTCGTAAAGTTGTTGTTAAGCGCTTCTTATAACATGCAGGGTAACATATAACAAAATAACATGCAGGAAAAAGTGAATACCAGGATTAAAACATATGAATTTAATAACAGATCAACAAATTTACACTATTTACAACAACAACAACAAAAAACAAGGTCTCCCAAATGACACCCACTTGAATTAATAAAATTGCCAAACTAAGCCTGATCTCAGGAGAGATCGTGAACATCTGGACCAAATGTCCCAAATTGCTGCAATGACATGTGCGTGTGCGGCTTTTCTACACGCGTTACGATGTGTACAAATTATTGCGAGATTCGTTACCATCCAGTAAACCTTCAGGGGACGAATCTGCATTGTCTTAGAGCTAGACAGACACGGGGAACCAACTAAACACTAATTAAACTAATCCGACACTTCCTACACTAAATAAGACAAAAATAATGTCCGTCTGAAATTGGAATCAAAGAATTGCCGTAGCAAACAACATTAACGCCTAAAATTAGGACTTTTCAAATCAACACAAGTAAATCAACATGTGACCAATCAAGAAAATACACATATGGCTGCTTGCCATTTTTACAAGAAAAAATAAACTACACCCAACGGTGTCACAACAGACAACAATAACAAATGTAATGAGTCATAGAAATCACTAGGCTCAAAGCCAACATTTACATCAATAAAAACAAATGTTTCATTTCATACGACATGCGGTAATTCGTAACGGACATGGTCTACTCTCAATTTAATTATGATCCAATGACCATTAAAAGAACAGGTTTGCTACAGATAGCTTACAGGGGTCAGTCGGTCAGCTGGACTGCCTAAACGATGAATCACCAGACATAGACGGGCGCAAAGTAGAATCTGCACATCTGTCAACCCACGTGTCAATTACCTCGACCTGCCGTAGCAATGGCTCGCGTTTCGAAGAAGCGTGCTCCCAAAGCACATAATATACGTGTGTTTGTCAAAATAAAATATCTTAGCATTTCCCACGGAAATCCAAGAATTAGCACAGGACAAGGTACAGTAGCCTCGAAGAGCGCTCTGCCTTTCCATAAAAATACAACCACAATATTTGAGGGCGGTAGGCACATTCTACCCCTCATCACGAAGAATCAATACACACACCTTGACACAATACACACACCAGAATCACACGTATGGGTTTGACAGTAACCTGAAATAAAGGACATAAAATATTTTCCACCGACTTGCGCTCCCAATCTAGTCCGTGACTAAAGAACCTGAAAAGGACTCTCAAAAAACTCAAAAAATATAGAACTGAGGTGTTCTACAGTGACATCTCAACTTGTTGCGCTCGGCAACCCTAGTATGAATAAAAACCTGTTCGTAAAACATCTAACAACTTTTACCCCCTTTTCCTACTAAAAATGAATTTGAATAAAAGCACCATTTATCGACCATGATGAATTTCGCATTTGCATGAATAAAATCAAAATACACACGCCGTGCATACTAATAATGACTCATAAGAAATATATACAATCAAACAAACACTTTGGCCACGTGCCAACGTACATTTAAATATTACAGTGTCGGCGCACAAAAATCTAAATACACAAGAAAAACAATGAATAAATATTTACAACGTTCCCGCGTCTAATCTAGCTACATATTGAATAAATCAATAGTTTGTACATCACCGTGCAGCTTGTAGAAAATCAACCACCATCCCAAGGCATTTCCCCACGGGAAATTTACTCGTTCATCGTCGACGTTCTGGTAGAGGCGTAGCACTTCATTCCACCAATCGACCTTCCTGTAGACATCTTGGCGTGGCTTCTTGGAAATAAATGTTCAAAGTTGTTATTCTACCTAGCTAGAATCCCTATGAGCTACTGACTTTCACTCAAAAATAATGTCCTGGGCGATTACTCAACGTTGAACTGGCCCTATCTAAGCATTTGCTTACTTCACACGCACATATACATCACACAAAAGATAACACAACATTTACAGAAAATAATACAATCTTCGCCCACCACGCAACTGGCTTTTAACAAGTCTCAAATTACGTCTACCGCGTAGCGCTTATCTCAACTAGAGATCTCCGTCCGCTAATCATGAACTCTGCTCCCATGAGCGCAATAAAAATTGTTCGTTCAAACAGACGTAAAGTACGCTCACTAGAGCCTGATAAAATCGTGTCTCAAACTGGCGTGAACGATGCTCCTCAAAGCCCGATAAAGTTGTGTCACAAGCTACTCATCACCGATCAATTTATTGGAAACTGACAGAAAGGAGTGGAGTGGGGGCAATTTGTGAAAATAATCTGTAATTTTCAACTCACAGACTTGGGACTAGTATCAATCTTCTTCTTTTCATCCAAACGTCCCAATGGACTCATGCGGAATCCTATCGCATCGGCGGTTCTTCATACACGTGTTTTAGCGCCTTTTTTATGGTACGCAAATCTCCGCGTGGTTTAGGCGTCCTCTCTCCTGATTCGCTGATTCAATCGTGTATCGGTTGGAATTTCACCTCCGGCACGCCCATAATGACGCCAACTTGGATGCGCGTTCACCCTGAATTTGTCCTTGAACTCGGCTTAACCGGTCATCGTCAGGAATAACTACCACGCTACTTCTGTTGCAATCGTTGCGACACACTACCTGTCTTCCCTTTGTCAATCTCCAACATGCTCTGCCTGGATATCAGTAATAATAATAATAAAAATCATGAAGACTTATTGATCGGCTAATCAATAAGGGTTCAGTATGTTTTCCACCAACTCAAACTCCGGTAGCTACACAGAGAGAGAGAGAGAGAGAGGCAAAATTGGCAAATGATTGGTAAGGGTATAGAAGTTAGGGGAAAGAACTTTTGTCACACGCTTGAAGGGCACTTATTGCTGTTCTTGGTTCGTTCATAAGAGCGAAGGCACTGGAGAATAATAAGAGGTTATGTTGTTACGCATAAGATCAGAGCAAACTGATTGCCACACTGTTTACACGCTGTAACGTTGCCTTGCTTTGCAACGTTGCCATACGTCGCTTAGTAACAATAGTACATGATAAGGATAGTTTTTATGGTTTTAATTCATAAACAAAAATTAAATGTGACAAACATTTCAGGGGAAGGACCAGATCCAATACAAAATAATCTAGAAGGGCCGAAAAAAGACCAACACATGTTTATAGATAGATTATAAACTTCTTATTTCTGAATGTTAAATAACAAATCTCATAGGCTACAAATAGTAGAAAACTTAGTAAATACACACATCAAAAAAAGTTTTGCATCACCTCGGTTCCCAGATCTCCGGCATATAGACGTTGACTGTGTATATTGTATCCAAGATACAGTCCCTTTGACTGTTCATAGATGTCACTAAACCTGCTCAAAGATGTAAACAACCATGCATGAGCAGGGCCTATTAGACGGAGGGGGTACGACAGCCGATCAGTTCCAGTCATTCCACCAGGATGAAGGTACGCTGCTCATGTTGTCTGTAGTTCTACCATGCCTAGAAGGTCAATACCGCAGTTCGATCGCGTCCGCATTGTTACTTTGTGTCAAGAAGGGCTCTCAACAAGGGAAGTTTCCAGGCGTCTCAGAGTGAACCAAAGCGATGTTGTTCGGACATGGAGGAGGTACAGAGATACAGGAACTGTCGATGACAGGCCTCGCTCAGGCCGCCCAAGGGCTACTACTGTAGTGGATGACCGCTACTTACGGATTGCCGCTCGGAGGAACCCTGACAGCAATGCCACCATGTTGAATAATGCGTTTCGTTCAGCCACAGGACGTCGTGTTTCAACTCAAACTGTGCGCAATAGGCTGCATGATGCGCAACTTCACTCCCGACGTCCATGGCGAGGTCCAGCTTTGCAACCCCGACACCATGCAGCGCGGTACAGATGGGCCCAACAACATGCTGAATGGACCCCACGGAATTGGCATCACGTTCTCTTCACCGATGAGTGTCGCATATGCCTTCAACCAGACAATCGTCGGAGACGTGTTTGGAGGCACCCTGGTCAGGCTGAATGTCTTAGACACACTGTCCAGCGAGTGCAGCAAGGTGGTGGTTCCCTGATGTTTTGGGGTGGCATTATGTGGGGCCGACGTACGCCACTGGTGGTCATGGAAGGCTCCGAAACGGCTTTACGATACCTGAATGACATCCTCCGACCCATAGTGCAACCATATCGGCAGAATATTGGAGAGGCATTTGTCTTCATGGACGACAATTCTCGACCTCATTGTGCACATCTTGTGAATGCGTTCCTTCAAGATAACGACATCGCTCGACTACAGTGGCCAGCATGTTCGCCAGACATGAACCCTATCGAACATGCCTGGGATATGTTGAAAAGGGCTGTTTATGGACGTCTTGACCCACCAACCACTCTGAGAGATTTACGCCGAATTGTCGTTGAGGAGTGGGACAATTTGGACCAACAGTGTCTTGATGAACTTGTGGATAGTATGCCACGGCGAATACAGGCATGCATCAATGCAAGAGGACGTGCTACTGGGTATTAGAGGTAGTAGTGTGTACTGCAATCTGGACCACAAATGCTGAAAGTCTAGCTGTATGATGGTACAACATGCAATGTGTGGGTCTCATGAGCAATAAAACGAGCTGAAATGTTGTTTGTGTTGATCTCTATTCCCTTTGTATTTAACGGTTCCGGAACTCTTGGAACCGAGGTGATGCAAAACTTTTTTTGATGTGTGTAAGAATACACAATTATTTGTCCGAAGAGGAAGGATTATGTGACAATTGAAACTGTGACTGTGCTTCTAAAGGGTTTTCATAATCTGGTTGAAACTGTGATGAGCTGATTCTTAGAAGCGCAGCTAAATGGTGGCCTGACAATCTATTTCTGACGGTATTTTTACAAAGCTTCTTTGTAGAAAATACCGATTTACAGCTATGGAATGATGCGAAGATGGCAGTTGTCTTTTGAGCAAAGATTTTAAGTTTGGGAAGATTGATTTTGGTGGGCCCTTGCAGAACTCAACTACCGAAACGTTGAGGAATAGTTGCTTCAATTCGTTGTTACATTGTAACTCAATCAGTTGTAGCTGCGACTCTGACTTTACTGTTCCACAGTGCTGAAAACGTCCAAGTCTTGTTCAATAACTTTGAAGATCGGTAGTTTCATTCAAGTTCGTCGTGGAGATTTTTCGTACAAAAAGATATTACACAAAATGCATAAATACAATGAGATTGAAATAGTTTTTCACTTCTAGGTTCACAGAACAGGAAATATGACCTACGTGCAATTGTAGGTAGTATAATTCGGAACCATATCGCGGGCCGGATTAGACTAGCTCAAGGGTCGCTCTTTGCCCATGACTGCTGTAGAGCATATCCCGTACCACTATAATGGGGGCTGCCAATCAGACGATAAACACACGTCGTATTAGGGAGAGCTATTAAGTGGGGATTGAGTTTCAGAGTAATAGCTATTGCTATATTGCCGGTGCTACTTAAGTGCATCGTATCCTTAATGGTGATAAATTAGTTGGCGATGTTCCACGCAGGCTGCCTCACTGCTGTAATTAAGAATAAAATAATACTAATTTTACTCTTTCTACGCATTTATCAAAATAACTCGCGGCTAGTGGGTATGCCACAAGGTGGCCCGATCAGTACTATAGAGAGGAGATGCTAGGTAGAGCACTGGATGTGACTGACCCTATATTCTTGTCTCTCATGTGCAAGTGCCAGATCAGTACTATAGAGAGGAGATGCTAGGTAGAGCACTGGATGTGACTGACCCTATCTTCTTGTCTCTCATGTGCAAGTGCCAGATCAGTACTATAGAGAGGATGTGATAGCTAGATCACAGGATGTGACCGAGCCTAACTGATTGTCCACTGAAATTTCTTGTGCCAGATCAGTACTATAGAGAGTAGGTGCTAGCTAGAGCACATGAAGTGACCGAGCCTATCTCATTGTACACACAAGTGTAAGTGCCAGATCAGTACTATAGAGAGGATGTGATAGCTAGATCACAGGATGATACCGAGCCTATCTCATTGTACAAACAAGTGTAAGTGCCAGATCAGTACTATAGAGAGGATGTGATAGCTAGATCACAGGATGTGACCGAGCCTATCTCCTTGTCCACTCAAGTGCAAGAGCTAGATCAGTACTATAGAGAGGATGTGATAGCTAGATCACAGGATGTGACTGAGACTATCTCATAGTCCACACAAGTGCAAGAGCCCGAACGGTACCATAGAGAGAAGACGCTAGCTAGAGCACGGGATGTGATCGAGCCTATCTCATAGTCCACACAAATACATGTGCCAGATTAGTACTATAGAGAGGAGACGCTAGCTAGAGCACAGGATGTGACTGAGCCTATCCCATAGTCCATACAAGTGCAAGTGCCAGATCAGTACTATAGAGAGGGGACGCTTACTAGAGCACAGGATGTGACTGAGATTATCTTATAGTCCACACAAGTGCCAGATCAGTACAATAGAGAGGAGACGCTAGCTAGAGCACAGGATGTGACTGAGCCTATCCCATAGTCCACACAAGTGCAAGTGCCAGATCAGTACTATAGAGAGGAGACGCTTACTAGAGCACAGGATGTGACTGAGATTATCTTATAGTCACAAAAATACACGTGCCAGATCAGTACTATGGAGAGGAGCCGCTAGCTAGAGCACAGAAAGAGACTGAGCCTACCTCATAGTCCACACAAATACACGTGCCAGATCAGTACTATAGAGAGGAGACGCTAGCTAGAGCACAGGATGTGACTGAGCCTATCCCATAGTCCACACAAGTGCAAGTGCCAGATCAGTACGATAGAGAGGAGACGCTTACTAGAGCACAGGATGTGACTGAGCCTATCCCATAGTCCACACAAGTGCAAGTGCCAGATCAGTACTATAGAGAGGAGACGCTTACTAGAGCACAGGATGTGACTGAGCCTATCCCATAGTCCACACGAGTCCAAGTGCCAGATCAGTACTATAGAGAGGAGACGCTAGCTAGAGCACAGGATTTGACTGAGCCTATCTCATAGTCTACACAAGTGCACGTGCCAGATCAGTACTATAGAGAGGAGACGGTTACTAGAGCACAGGATGTGACTGAGCCTATCCCATAGTCCACACAAGTGCAAGTGCCAGATCAGTACTATAGAGAGGAGACGCTTACTAGAGCACAGGATGTGACTGAGCCTATCCCATAGTCCACACAAGTGCAAGTGCCAGATCAGTACTATAGAGAGGAGACGCTTACTAGAGCACAGGATGTGACTGAGCCTATCCCATAGTCCACACAAGTGCAAGTGCCAGATCAGTACTATAGAGAGGAGACGCTTACTAGAGCACAGGATGTGACTGAGATTATCTTATAGTCCACACAAATACACGTGCCAGATCAGTACTATAGAGAGGAGACGCTAGCTAGAGCACAGGATGTGACTGAGCCTATCCCATAGTCCACACAAATACATGTGCCAAATCAGTACTATGGAGAGGAGCCGCTAGCTAGAGCACAGAAAGAGACTGAGCCTACCTCATCGTCCACACAAATACACGTGCCAGATCAGTACTATAGAGAGGAGACGCTAGCTAGAGCACAGGATGTGACTGAGCCTATCCCATAGTCCACACAAGTGCAAGTGCCAGATCAGTACTATAGAGAGGATACGCTTACTAGAGCACAGGATGTGACTGAGCCTATCCCATAGTCCACAAGAGTCCAAGTGCCAGATCAGTACTATAGAGAGGAGACGCTAGCTAGAGCACAGGATTTGACTGAGCCTATCTCATAGTCTACACAAGTGCACGTGCCAGATCAGTACTATAGAGAGGAGACGGTTACTAGAGCACAGGATGTGACTGAGCCTATCCCATAGTCCACAGAAGTATAAGTGCCAGATCAGTACTATAGAGAGGAGACGCTTACTAGAGCACAGGATGTGACTGGGCCTATCCCATAGTCCACACGAGTCCAAGTGCCAGATCAGTACTATAGAGAAGAGACGCTAGCTAGAGCACAGGATTTGACTGAGCCTATCTCATAGTCTACACAAGTGCAGGTGCCAGATCAGTAATATAGAGAGGAGACGCTTACTAGAGCACAGGAAGTGACTGAGCCTATCCCATAGTCCACACGAGTCCAAGTGCCAGATCAGTACTATAGAGAGGAGACGCTTACTAGAGCACAGGATGTGACTGAGCCTATCTCATAGTCCACACGAGTCCAAGTGCCAGATCAGTACTATAGAGAGGAGACGCTAGCTAGAGCACAGAATGAGACTGAGCCTATCTCATAGTCCGCACGAGTCCAAGTGCCAGATGAGTGCTATAGAGAGGAGACGCTTACTAGAGCACAGGATGTGACTGAGCCTATCTCATAGTCCACACGAGTCCAAGTGCCAGATCAGTACTATAGAGAGGAGACGCTAGCTAGAGCACAGAATGAGACTGAGCCTATCTCATAGTCCACACACGTGCAAGTGCCAGATCAGTACTATAGAGAGGAGACGCTAGCTAGAACACAGGATGTGACTGAGCCTATCTCATAGTCTACACAAGTGCACGTGCCAGATCAGTACTATAGAGAGGAGACGGTTACTAGAGCACAGGATGTGACTGAGCCTATCCCATAGTCCACAGAAGTGTAAGTGCCAGATCAGTACCATAGAGAGGAGACGCTTACTAGAGCACAGGAAGTGACTGAGCCTATCCCATAGTCCACACGAGTCCAAGTGCCAGATCAGTACTATAGAGAGGAGACGCTTACTAGAGCACAGGATGTGACTGAGCCTATCTCATAGTCCACACGAGTCCAAGTGCCAGATCAGTACTATAGAGAGGAGACGCTAGCTAGAGCACAGGATTTGACTGAGCCTATCTCATAGTCCACACGAGTCCAAGTGCCAGATCAGTACTATAGAGAGGAGACGCTAGCTAGAGCACAGAAAGAGACTGAGCCTACCTCATAGTCCACACAAATACACGTGCCAGATCAGTACTATAGAGAGGAGACGCTAGCTAGAGCACAGGATGTGACTGAGCCTATCCCATAGTCCACACAAGTGCAAGTGCCAGATCAGTACTATAGAGAGGAGACGCTAGCTAGAGCACAGGATGTGACTGAGCCTATCCCATAGTCCACACGAGTCCAAGTGCCAGATCAGTACTATAGAGAGGAGACGCTAGCTAGAACACAGGATGTGACTGAGCTTATATCATAGTCCACACGAGTCCAAGTGCCAGATCAGTACTATAGAGAGGAGACGCTTACTAGAGCACAGGATGTGACTGAGCCTATCTCATAGTCCACACGAGTCCAAGTGCCAGATCAGTACTATAGAGAGGAGACGCTAGCTAGAGCACAGGATGTGACTGAGCCTATCCCATAGTCCACACGAGTCCAAGTGCCAGATCAGTACTATAGAGAGGAGACGCTAGCTAGAGCACAGGATTTGACTGAGCCTATCTCATAGTCCACACGAGTCCAAGTGCCAGATCAGTACTATAGAGAGGAGACGCTAGCTAGAGCACAGGATGTGACTGAGCCTATCTCATAGTCCACACACGTGCATGTGCCAGATCAGTACTATAGAGAGGAGACGCTAGCTAGAACACAGGATGTGACTGAGCTTATATCATAGTCCACACGAGTCCAAGTGCCAGATCAGTACTATAGAGAGGAGACGCTAGCTAGAGCACAGAATGAGACTGAGCCTATCTCATAGTCCGCACGAGTCCAAGTGCCAGATGAGTGCTATAGAGAGGAGACGCTTACTAGAGCACAGGATGTGACTGAGCCTATCTCATAGTCCACACGAGTCCAAGTGCCAGATCAGTACTATAGAGAGGAGACGCTAGCTAGAGCACAGAATGAGACTGAGCCTATCTCATAGTCCACACACGTGCAAGTGCCAGATCAGTACTATAGAGAGGAGACGCTAGCTAGAACACAGGATGTGACTGAGCTTATATCATAGTCCACACTAGTCCAAGTGCCAGATCAGTACTATAGAGAGGAGACGCTAGCTAGAGCACAGGATGTGACTGAGCCTATCCCATAGTCCACACACGTGCAAGTGCCAGATCAGTACTATAGAGAGGAGACGCTAGCTAGAGCACAGAATGAGACTGAGCCTATCTCATAGTCCACACACGTGCAAGTGCCAGATCAGTACTATAGAGAGGAGACGCTAGCTAGAACACAGGATGTGACTGAGCCTATCTCATAGTCCACACGAGTCCAAGTGCCAGATCAGTACTATGGAGAGGAGACGCTAGCTAGAGCACAGGATGTGACTGAGCCTATCTCATAGTCCACACAAGTGCCAGATCAGTACTATAGAGAGGAGACGCTAGCTAGAGCACAGGATGTGACTGAGCCTATATCATAGTCCACACGAGTCCAAGTGCCAGATCAGTACTATAGAGAGGAGACGCTAGCTAGAGCACAGGATGTGACTGAGCCTATCCCATAGTCCACACGAGTCCAAGTGCCAGATCAGTACTATAGAGAGGAGACGCTAGCTAGAGCTCAGGATGTGACTGAGCCTATATCATAGTCCACACGAGTCCAAGTGCCAGATCAGTACTATAGAGAGGAGACGCTAGCTAGAGCACAGGATGTGACTGAGCCTATCTCATAGTCCACACAAGTGCCAGATCAGTACTATAGAGAGGAGACGCTAGCTAGAGCACAGGATGTGGCCGAGTCTATCTCATTGTCCACACAAGTAGATGTGGGAAACCATGGAAAGGGTTCGATTCCCGGCTCTGCCAACAAATTTAATTCTGGTCTGAGAGCTGGATTGGAGCGCATTCAGCCTCATGAGACAACACTGAGAAGTTATGGGCTCTATTCCCACCTTAGCCATCCGGAAAGTGGTTTGTATATTATAGTATTAATAATAATAATAATAATAATAATAATAATAATAATAATTATAATATCTTTTGGCCTCGGGTGCTGGGTGCAAGCCTTGTTATTTGACACCCTAAGGGTAGCTTGAATGTTGGATTTCCTTGTTCCTTGAAGCACTATGAATGTCAAGGAGGTTGGATATCTAAGCTCCTTGAACACTATAGCGCTTTTTAGTAGAGACATGAGGAACTTTGTGTTGGCGAGATTAATTTTGCCATCATGAGCACGCCCTAGTGAATTCAAATGGGTTCCTTGATATGCCAACATCGTATGACATGGTGTCGGAATTTACCGCCTTTCAAAATTCACATACCTCGGCCAGGAGTGAACCTGCAAGCTTGGGGTTTGTAGACCTATACGTTGACCACTCGCCCACCGTGGTAAGCTGTATATTATAGTTATTGTTGTTTAAGAAACGGAAAAGCGCGGTCGTCTCATGCCCCCTTCTGTCAGAAGCCTTCTCCATCTCTTGGGTTCAGTATTCTGCAATATTCCACAAGAAAGAAGTTAATGTAACGACGTAACTCTCCCTACATCGCTCAGTTAGTTCAACCTTGCTGTTTGGAAGTGAGAGCTGAATAGATCCATGATATACGATTTATAATTTAGAGGTAGCTGAAATGAGGGTAGAACAAAAATTTGCTGGGACACGTAGATGGGAGCAATGACAGGAAGGAACTCGCAATGAAAAGATAAAGGCTAAGCTAAGCTGTAGAGGGTAAGAGAAGTAGCGCTATAAGGCGATGCACAGTGGGTCAAAATCGAAATCTAGGGGGAAAAAATTATTTTTACGTTTTAATAATGAATTTAGAGTGAACGCAACGTATATAATTTGTTTATTTCATAATAAACATCAGTTAAGACCATTTTTTAAGCTTGTTGTTAAGTTAGGAGTTGGATAGAGCATTCAGTTATCTCTTCAGAACAATTTTCTACCCCTAATTTACTTTTAACAAGGTCACAAAGTTCCACTTTTGACATAATCGTCGAACCCAGTGCTTCGAACAGTTGTAAACGTGTGCGAACTGGTTGCGCGGCTTCTTCTAAAACGTAAGATAACGAAGTAAGTTGCAAAAAGATGCAAAAAATCTTATAACAGGCGTAAAATACAAGACTTTATCTACATTTTAACGTTAAGTAGAAAGTGACGCAGAGTGACGCGACGTACTAAAAATTTAAGTGAAAATATCATTTTAAAAATAATAGTTTAATATTATATAATGCAAATTTAGCTAAAGTTACGTGACAATTACGCCCATTAATAACTGAAACACGTTACAAAGATCATACCTTCAGCATCACACTAACCACAAAGACAACCAAACCACAGTCACTTACATCACCCTCCAATTCAGACTGCTCGAACAGTGGTGACAGATATACACTAAGATGCATTTATATCCCAGAATAGTCAGCGGCAGTTATATGAGAATGCTGTAGAAGTAATACATTTTGATTATTTAATCATGAAAATAAATAATTTTGTCCTCCTAGATTTCGATTTTGATCCACTGTGAAAGGCTAAGCTAAGCTGTAGGGGGTAAGAGAAGTAGAGGCAGCCCTAGAAGGCGATGGTTAGATTCAGTGTTGGACTATTTTAAAGTTGGAGGTGTAGGAACAGAAGATGCCGCTGTCTTATCTGCTAATATGGGATCATGGAGGGGAATTGTTCGCAAACAGAGTCTACTGTAGCTGGACGCTGAAAGGCAAAGCAATTTCAAATGGAAATGTTATTTTGTTATAAAACTCAGCAACTTTTCTAGGTTTGTGCCGTGTCTTGTGTGGGGTGTCGCCTAAGAACACCAAGCTGGCTCATCAGCGGGTTCTTGGTGTCCCCCCCCCCCCGCACGCTACCTTCCTTTTTATGAAGTGCACCTGCGCCTCTTTACTGCGATAACTAAAAGCTCAAGCAGCCATAACCTCCCTATGAAGGCTTCCAAAAAGATGGTATATTGGCTTTCACGGCCAGTTAATTAAAACTCGGCAATTCTTCTACGTTTGTGCCGTGTCTTGTGTGGGGTTTCGCCTAGGACACCAAGCTGGCTCATCAGTGGGCTCTTAGTGTCCCCGCTCGGACTGGCACTGGAGTAGCGAACTGCGCGCTACCTCTCCTTTTATGAAGCGCACCTTCGCCTCTTTACAGCGGGAACTAAAATGATCAAGCAGCCATAACCTCCCTATGAAGACTTCCAAAAAGATGTTTGCTGAGTTTTACTTCACTGGCTGTGAAAGCCAATATACCATATTTTTATGCTGTTAATATTTTGATTTCTTTTCTCCTTGTTGATGCAAGGTTGATCTATTTTATCACGTGTAGTGGAGGGTGTCCGTGTGTAACGGGGTGGTTAGGCTGCGTCATTGACCTGCCGCAGGACCTTGTAACTTGAGAAGATTAAGCTTAGTCGTGCGGAAACTCACTTTAATTTGCATCTATTTACTTATAAAATTTAGCTGCACAATGACTCTTGAGTCACTTCCACTTGTATACTTTATTTTATCTTGGGTTTGGTGATGGATTAACAGTTCATACAACGTAACGCTATATTTGTCCAACGACTGGCTGGAACTTCTTGAGGAGCGGATGGAAACACATTACGGACAACATCTTTGGCCTTGGTCTATTCTGCAGCAGAATACTGCTCTGGTATCTGGCTTAATAGTGCTCACACACAGCTGTAGATTCACAACTTCGACAAACCAGGCGGATCATAACTGGTAGACTTCGTGCTACACCGATCAAATGGTTACCGGTACTCAGCAATATAGTACCTCCACATATCAGGAGACAGAAGGCCTTTATTCAGCTGTGGAGAAGAATGTTGAAGAATGAGCATCTACCTGTTCATGAGGATATCAGACAGAAATGCACACGCCTTAAGTCTCGTCAGCTCTCCAGCTCCTTCAACTCCACTTCTAAGTGGTCAACAGAGTGGTATTTATCCCCACCTCGTACAATAGTGGGCATTAATAATCCGTCTACAAAACTGACAGGCTTCGATCTGCCACGCTGCACCTGGAGTAGACTAAATCGCATGAGATGTGGAGTAGGTAGAACAGTATCTACTTTACACACTTGGGGCTGGTCAGTTTCCCCCCATTGTGACTGTGGGGAGGTTCGCCAAACAATGAAACATGTAGGCCTAGTGCAGGAATGCCCACTCCGTGCTTTCTCTGGCTCCATGGAAGACCTCAACTCAGCAACACCGGAAGCAGTGAAGTGGGTAGCGGAATTGGACATTCACATTAAGTGAGACGTACATCACTCACACTCAATGTTTACAATTGAACTGTCGAAGTTGTCAGGTAGATAGTGATGTATAAATATATTGTTTTATTCCTGTTATTTTGTCTCTCAAGCTTCGAAATTGCTTTGTATATACATGATAATTTGTATTTAGCCTACTCTGTGCTTATCTTCCACTGGATATGTAAATAGTTTATAGGTTGTTTTCATCATTCGCTAAATAAATAAAATAGTCTTAGAATAAACGAATTATTACACCCCGAGTGGCTTGGAGCATACGCTTGCTAGCTCGCCATCAGCAAGGGATCATTAAACTGTATCTACTGAAGGACCACATTTTCACTGCTAATAAATCCGGGAAATGTAAACCCTTTTCGAATAATATCGTACTACTTTCTGTACAGAAATACGGAGTTTGGCTGCATTTCATTGTTTGGTTTCTATATAGCATTGAAGCCATTTTTTCAGTTTTGCCTTATGGATATGGTACAACTTTCTAACATAATCTGAATTAACTGCTTTTATAAAAGCTCCCGACCCTCCGTGGCTTAGACGGAAGCACGCCGGCCTCTCACCGCTGGGTCCGTGGTTCAAATTCCGGACACTCCATGTGAGATTTGTGCTGGACAAAGCGGAGACAGACAGTCTTTTCTCCGGGTACTGCGGTTTTCCCTGTCACGAATTTCATTCCAGCAACACTCTCCTCTGTCATTTCATTTCATCTGTCATTCATTTAATCATTGCCCCAGGGAAGTGCGACTGGCTACGGCTGCCAGCACAGTTCATATCCTCGCCGCTAGATAGTGGCTTCTTTCGTTCCATTCCTAACCCGGTCGGAGACTGGAAGCAGGCTGTGGATTTTCATTTCATAAAAGCTCCTAAAACTACAAATGTATGATCTGACTATACGCACAGTCGTTGTCTGAGCAGCTTTTAGAGTTTCCACAATTTCAGATAAGTCACAATATCACACACTATTAGTGGACTAACACTGTTTTGTATGTTGCAGTTCTAGCTTTTTACCATCATCACACCAGATCACTCGTACATCAGTTTACATTTGTTCAGTAGTTTAAAAACTTATTGGTTAAGTGTATCACATCAACAGTAGCTACACCTTCTTAGATTAGTTGATGGAGGGAGACTGATTGGAATGGGGTCGTCATCTCTCAGTCTTGTAACATTGTAGATACCGCATATGTAATGCGTTCCTTTTTTGGATGCTTAAGGATTCTGTTTACTCTTGAGCATGTGAATTGGTAACATTACACTAAGCCAGGGGTTCCCAACCTGGGGAGCGCACTCCCTTAGGGGGGCGTAGGGCTTTATCAAGGGGGGGGGGGGACCGTGAAGTGATTTACGAATTAAGTTCTTTTAACTCGAATATTACAATTTTGTAAAATAAACATTTTTTGAATCTCTCCAAGTGATTGTCGCTCCAAGCCAAACGTTCAAAAGCACTGGTAATTGCCAACTGTCGGCACAAACCTCTACGGAGCCGCTAAGTTGGAGGTGAAATAAGGAATTTGCTGTGTTGTAAGGAGCAACATCTATGTCAGTTCTATCGTTTCGTTGGCATAAATTTGTGATTTCTTTGAAGCTTTGAACAGTTTGAACTTAAAGCTCCAAGGCAAAAACTCCAATATTATGCTGGCTTATGATGCCATCAGAGCTTTCCTGGAAAAAGTACAGTTATGGAAACGCCGGCTTCAGTTGATCAACTTCTCATCCTTTCACCGCCTTAATGAAATTTTACCGGAAAATGAACGTGATCGTAATAAACTTAAGGTGCAAATTCAGTCACATTTGTATTCCCTGGCACAAGAATTCAACTTCTACTGAAGCACTGCCAGTACAACTTCAAGAAGAAGCCATAGATTTGATGTGTGAATCAAACCTAAAAGATGATTCCAAAACATTAGGATTGGGTGAATTTTGGATAAACTGTCTTCCAGTGTATCCTGAAATATCCTAAGTTGCATTGCGTGTCATTGTTAGTTAGTTAGTTATTGTTGGTTTAAGGGGCGGAACTACGAGGTAATCTGCCCCTTGCGTGCCATTGTCCCATTTTCAACACAATATTTATGCGAGTCAGGATTTTCAACGCTGAGTGTCGTAAAAACAAAGCAGCGTTGTCGGCTTGATGTTGCAAGTGATCTCCGCTGTGCTCTGTCAAATATCAAACCAAACATACCGAATCTTACCACGAGAAAACAGTGTCAACCATCTCACTGACATTTGTTGACTAGTTTAAGGATTTATTGTAAAAGTGTGTTCTTTGTATTGTGCTAAAATGAAGTTAGTATGTAATAGATATAAAGCGCCTACTTCATGTTGTTTCATCAGAAATAATTATTCCATTATGTAGAGTTATTAGGTTAGGTCAATATCTTCCGCGTCAGTTTACCGAAGGAATTATAGAAGCGACGACTGGTGGGGAGGGGGGGCGCGATGACCACCCGTATCTGAAAAGGGGGGCGTCAGCTGGCAAAGGTTGGGAACCACTGCAATAAGCATTTTCTCGTTTTGTTGCAAGACCATAGTTAAGATTCTTATAACGTGCATAACCATATGATGGTATTTTGAGGTTAGAAAATCTGGAAAATTAATACAAATTGTAACAAAAGGAAATTCAGAAAAATAGTTATATTGGTTTATTCAGGAACACTTATCTCAGTTGTTTTTCAACCAAATGATCTCTAAGTTTTTTCACATACTCAGGATAGCTAACTTCAGAATGTTAACCTATAGTAATTTTTATCAGATGTTAGTAAGCCAAAGAAAATTATAATCCATTAAAAGCAAAAATTTTAAAAGTAACTAGTTGCTTGATATACTTTTTCTTTGATCCTATTCCAATATTAATGAATTAAATATTAAAGTTAGCAATTCGTAGTACGCGAAAAAAACTTGGAGAGTATTTGGTAGAAAATTAAGCGAGATAAGTGTACACCTGAATAAACAAATGTAGTCTTTATTTCTGAATTTTCTTTTATATCAATTTGTATTATTTTTTCTAGATTCTCTAACCTCAAATGCCATCATAATGTTGTCATCTAGTTCAGAATAAGTTATGTTACTAGAATATTAACCAGGGTATTACCACAAAACGAAAAAATGCTTAATATAATGATGCCTCATAATGTACACAATTCGCATGCTCAAGAGTAAACAGTTTCCTTGAAGTTTTAGTATTTACCAATAATAGTTGCTACACTTTCTGAGCTTTGGGCGTTCTATAAGGTGCGTTCAAAAATTAACGAGCAGGAGGCTGGAACGCGCAAACCGGTGACTACATCGGCTAATCGTAGCATTTGTAACGAAGTGTGGTTTCGACCAGAGCGTGGAAGGTCACAGCCCGTCACAAGAGGGCACGCGTGCACGTCACGTGACGATACAAAGCGAGCAGCAGCATGCATCAATCGGCCAACGCTGCCAGTCGCATTGCAAACAGTGACATGGAGGCGTCAACCGAAGAGCAAAGAGGTGTTGTTCGGTTTCTGACAGTGCAAGGAGTAGGGGGAACGGACATTCATCGCCGAATGTTACAAGTGTACGACGAACACTGCATGTCCCTTGCAAGGGTCAAGGCGTCGCACAAGCGCTTCAGGGAAGGACGGGTGTCGTTAGCCGATGATGCCCGGTCTGGGGCACCCCCCCTGCATTACCGATGACAACGTCCAGCTGGTTGATGCACTCATTACCCAGGACCGCCCAGTGACAGTGAACGCCATAGCCGTCGTGGTCGCTCCATGACAATGCACGACCTCATACGGCCAACACAGTCGCGGCACTCTTGCAGAAATTGAAATGGGAGGTTCTCGGCCACCCTCCATACAGTCCAGACCTCTCTCCCTGTGGTTACGCCATGTTTGGTCCCCTGAAAAGGGCTCTGCGGGGCCAACGATTCACCTCGGACGCCGACGCCCAGCTGTACGTGCAGAACTGGTTCACATCGCAGCCCAGGGAATTTTATGAGACGGCCATTCACCGCCTCGTGTCACAGTGGGACAAGTGCCTCAACAGCCAGGGCCAATACTTCCAACATACAGGTACTGGTTTCTGTAATTATGGCTCCGGATCGTTACTTTTTGAACGCACTTTATATTTTTTGCTTTTGGAGGGCAGTGACTGTTGGTGGGTGTCATTGTAGGTTTGGTAATATTTTGTAGAGCTATTTTGTCTTCTCTAGTTTTGGATCTGATGATGCTCATTTGACGAGCCAAACTTGTCATCCCTTAGTTTTCTCCCACCTCTGCAGTTCAAAACAAATATACATATACATAAAACTACGACACTACAACACGGTTGTTTTACCAGAAGCCTTGTATGCGCCAGAAACAACATTAATAGGAGGGATTACAAGAATTCATGACATCGAGAAGCAAGCACGGAAAAATCTTAGAAAGATACACGGCGCTGTTCTCCGAGACGGAACTTGGATCTGACGACCTACAAGGGAACACAGACAGCATCACAGAGACATTTAGGAAAAGACGCCTACAGTTCTATGAACACCTGTGGAAGATGGATGAAAGCAGACTCACTAAGAAATTTTTTAACATCATTAATACAGTCGAACTTGGATAATTCGAACCTCAAGGGTCCTGTACAAAAATTAGAATTACCCAAACATTCGAATTAAGAAGGTTCTTTGAAAAGGGTAGAAAAAAGATATTGTATTACGTTTACATAATGATTTACGTTCCACAAAGCATATTAACAGACAACGATACTTTATAGAGACTGTATCGTGATTAACCTCAAAAGTTTCAATAGAAAAATTAAACCAAAATGTACCTTTCACCTTTTTAACGACAGTAGTAATCCAACAATATAGTTAAGTCATAGAGAAATCTACTGTTTTTCAAAATAGTTTGAGATTGTACCTGTTTGCTACAATTAAGTCTCTCAGCCATCACAAAAGAATCTAACAAATTTAAGGAACGGAAAACAGAACGAACCACTTACGTCATTTCTACAAAAAAAAACGCCTAAGTTCGTTGCTTGTGCTGCACTCGGAACAGTTTTTTCGGGAACTGACCCAACTGTTTGCCTTCTGATCGGCTTTTTACACTAAAAACTTTGAATTATAGAAAATACAATTCGAATTAACCACGACGTTTTAGCATTGATTGTATATAAAATGCTAGGGACCAAGAAAAAAAATCGAATTAAAGAAGATTTCGAATTATAGAAGTACGAATTAGCCACGTTCCACTGTACAAGTAAATTACAGACCAGTTGGATAAGAGAAACACAGGAGGACCTGGGACGATTCAAAATCTCTGAAGACGATATTAAGGACAGAAATCAATTCAGAAATAAAATCCGAAACAAGAAATTTGAACACGTCTCAAGAAAAGAAACAAAAGGGAAAAAATGAACAGAGGAAATGAAGAAAAGACACAGTGAATTAATGAAGAGGTTTGGGAAGAAAAGAGAAGAGGAAAAGGAAGTGAAGCTGTGATTGGCTCAAGTTCGCACGCTCTCCCAAAGGGGGAAAATCGTTAATAATAATAATAATAATAATAATAATAATAATAATAATAATAATAATATCGTATGGCCTCGGGTGCCGGGTGCAAGCTTTGTAATTTGACACCCAGAGGGTAGCTTGCATGCCGAATTTCGTTGTTCCTTGAATCACTATGAAAGTCAAGGAGGTTAGATATCTAAGCTCCTTGAACACTATAGCGCTTTCTAGTAGAGAAATGAGGAACTTTGTGTTGGCGGAAACTCCCGAGAATAATTTCGCCATTATGAACACGACCTACTGAATTCAAATGGGTTCTTTGACATGCCAACATCGTATGACATACGTGTCGTATTTTGCCGCCTTTCAAAAATCACTTACCACGGCCAGGAGCAAACCTGCAATCTTGGGGTTAGTAGACCGACACGCTATCCACTCACCCACCGTGGCAAGCTAAAATCGTTAATAATAATAAGGAAACTTACTGAATAAGAGGACCAAGAAATGATTGACTGAACTGGTCCAATGAGGCCGTAAAAGCAGAAGAAGAAGAAGAAGAAGAAGAAGAATACAGGGTCTTCTACAATGAGTCCGGGAATGTTCTCCGCAGCGCCTACATGCGTCTGCGAGAGCTAGCTACAGCAGTTACGTTGGCAGCACGGCTGCCGCTTGCATCATATTAGCCTTTCACGAAATGATTGCCGGCGGTCGAGATGGGAACTATTCTTTGTTTACTTGTGTCACACGTCAGCCTGCTTCATTGACAGGTACAGTTGCGCGAGTAGGATATGACTCAGCTCAAGTAGCCTCTGTCATCGTTTAACTGTCCGTGGTGACACGAGCTCCAATGACGCGCAATGCCGCTTGACTTATGTGAAGAATGCATTCTGTCATCGCTGTGTTCCCTAATAACAAGCAAACAGTATACTTTGTACTCACCACAGCCATTCATAACAGATGCTGGAAGTGCTGATGACACATACGCTCTCTAATTGCAATACACACTGACGATTTCGACAGGCTACAGCCCACACGTGTGGGATTCACCCTGTCAAGGTACCTACTAAACCGATGACGCAACCACTCACAGCTGCACGTAACCACTGCGAAGAACATTCTCGGGCGCCCTGTATTTTGCTTGGCAAGGTCATTCTTGCTCACGCGATCCGCCAGTGATGGTTCAGTTGCCGGCGACCGTATGCGCATATGTACGGCAGAATACGGTGCTTATAATCAGTATCATGCAGTTTTACTCACCATGCTTAAAGTAGATGCTGAAAATGTTCCACATCCGCTGCCAAACATAACCTGCATCTCCTTATGAAGTTTCCGGTTACTCTGGTTAATTTAGCTTCATTAAGGAAATAACGACCTTTATGTCATTTTTTATTGTTTACTGAACCTCTCAGTCAGTTGTTTTATCGTCCGATTTATAGGAGTGGGTTTCACTGGAAATTTCACTCGAAACTTTTGTCTTGTTCTAGAACACGATTTCCTGCACTATATGTACGTATTGTGCAGATATACACGTTCACGTAACGAATATTTTACATAAGGAATTACAGCATTATACACGAGGCTAAAAAGATACTATTCCAGTCCTAGGACCAAAATTATATTTCTTAACAGAGAGGAAAATCGAAGTCAGAAACTTTGGGACAGGGGTCTCAGTACATACCCCTAGAGCACAGATGGTAGGAACGTCTATTACGAGTATTTTTCTAAGGCAGATATATTTTATTTTTAGCCTACTTTTCACATTTTGCAAAAATGAGGAAAAAGTAGACTTATGAGATCGGGCAAATGTGTGTCTGTTAGTCTGTCTGTCTGTCTGTCTGTCCTTCTGTCTGTCTGTCTGTCCTTCTGTCTGTCTGGCTGGCTGTGTGTGTGTGTCCCCCTATCAACTCCTAAATGGCTGCAGCAATCGAAACAAAATTTGGTAGGAGTAAAGATCTATACCCGAATATCTCGCGGCCATATTTGAAAATGATGTCAGTGCTACCAACTGCTGAAAAATCGCAATTGAAATTTGAGCTCCATGTTGGATATCCTGGAAGATATGAATGGGAGCTATTTCAAAATTGGCACACGAATAGATAATAATATTGCAGTTTAATTTCCAGGAGGCCATACATGGCAGTGTTGCCAAAATGATTTTAAGCCTGCTGATAGGTCCAAAATTTAAGTGCAAATAACTTCTACACTATCAATTGGATTTCAACCAAATTTCGTATGTGCTATGTGTAAATAAACAGATATGACTAAGTGTATTCTTAAGAGCCACCAGGGCTGCCAACTGTTAATAAATGCTCTCAATTTTTTTAAAATCTAAATACCCATATATCACACAGTATGCAAGCCGACAGCTTTAAACTATGCACATATATAGTACCTGACATTCTGTATTAATTTGGAGTAACTTATATACGTCAGTGCTACCCACATGATTCGAAGCCTGCTGAGAAGTCCAACTTTAAATACATGTAACTTCTATACTATCATTTGGATTTGAATAAAATTTCGTGTGTGCTATGTATACCATAACAGATATGACTATGAGTATTCTAAAAGGAAATCAGGGCTCCCAACTCTTAATAAATGATGTTCATCTGTTTTACCCTAATATCAATATCAGAAAGTATGCAAGCCAACAGATCTAAACTTTGCGCACGTATAGTACCTGACATTCTAGATTAATTTGGACTATCTAATATACGTCAGTGCTGCCAACATGATTCTAAACCTGCTGTTTGTCCAATTTTAAAATGCATATAACTTCTATACTAACTAATGGATTTCATTCAAAATTGACACATTAATAGATCATATTATTTCAGATTATTTCTGACCAATACATGTATGTCATTGTTGCCAATATGATTTTACGCTCGCTTTTAGATCCAATGTTTAACTGCATGTAACGTCCATGCTATCCATTGGACTTCAACCAAATTTTGTATTCTGTACCTTAAGAGATGGAACTAACATTATATCCAGTCACCAGGGCTGCCAACTGTAGTTCTCTATTAGGTTACATTATGCCAGTTATACAGTATTTCGAACTAATTTGAAATTTCGATATTACCAACTTAATTTCGTCATTATTCTCGATAGATCCATATAGAATAATCATTGGCATGAAAAGTAGGCTCTTTAGTTCGTCACGGAACTTCGTGTTATTTATTTAATTTTAACTTTAACTCTCTCAATTTTAACTTCGTTATTAATTAGGGTGTTGATTTAGGATATTTTAATTCCAATTATATCAATTTAATTATTATTAATTTTAATTTCTGTTTTGCTTGTATTTCATTTAACATTTTGTAATTTTAATTTTTCTTGGTCCTGGTAGTAATTATCTTAAGAGTAATGTTCTGAACTGGACTCGATCTTGTAAAACTTCCTCTGAAATACTAATTTCCTGAAGGTCTTTTTCTATTTCAGCAAGGCAGTTGTTGTTGATTTTCATTGAGAGAGCACTGTTGAGTTCCCTTTTGGTGAGCCTGTCATTGATCGTTCAGAGAATGTGGCCGTAGAACTTCAATTGCCTTTTCCTGAAGGTGTTAGTGATCTTCTCAGCATGGTGATTATGTAGGCCTAATAATACTCCCAAGAAGATGGTATATTGGCTTTCACGGCCGGTGAATTAAAACTCAGTAATTCTTCTAGGTTTGTGCCACGTCTTGTGTGGGGTTTCGCCTAGGACACCAAGCTGGCTCATCGGCGGGCTCTTGGTGTCCCCACCAGGACCCCCACAGGAGTAACGAACTGCGCGTTACCTCCCTTTATATTAGGTGCAACTGCACCACTTGACTGCGAAAACTATAAGCTCAAGCAGCCAAAACCTCCCTATGAAGGCTTCCAAAAAGATGGTAAATTGGCTTTCACGGCCGGTGAATTAAAACTCAGCAATTCTTCTAGGTTTGTGCCACGTCTTGTGTGGGATTTCGCCTAGGACACCAAGCTGGCTCGTCGGCGGGCTCTTGGTGTCCCCACCAGGACCCCCACAGGAGTAACGAACTGCGCGTTACCTCCCTTTATATTAGGTGCAACTGCACCACTTGACTGCGAGAACTAAATGCTCAAGCAGCCATAACCTCCCTATGAAGGCTTCCAAAAGGATGGAATATTGGCTTTCATGGCCGGTGAATTAAAACTCAGCAATTCTTCTATGTTTGTGCCGCGTCTTGTGTGGGGTTTCGCCTAGGACAGCAAGCTGGCTCATCGGCGGGCTCTTGGTGTGCCCGCCCGGACCCCCACATGAGTAACGAACTGTGCGTTACCTCCCTTTATATTAGGTGCAACTGCACCACTTGACTGCGAGAACTAAAATCTCAAGCAGCCATAACCTCCCTATGAAGGCTTCCAAAAAGATGGTATATTGGCTTTCACGGCCGGCGAATTAAAACTCAGCAATTCTTCTAGGTTTGTGCCGCGTCTTGTGTGGGGTTTCGCCTAGGACACCAAGGTGGCTCATCGGCGGGCGGGCAACTGCAGTTGCTCCTAATATAAAGGGAGGTAACGCGCAGTTCGTTACTCCTGTGGGGGTTCGGGCGGGGACACCTAAGAGCCCGCCGATGAGCCAGCTTGGTGTCCTAGGCAAAACCCCACACAAGTCGCTGCACAAACCTAGAAGAATTGCTGAGTTTTAATACTCCTAAAACTTTCGTTTCTTCCAGACTACTGTACTTCTGAGCAGACTGGGTCAAGGATTTTCCTCACTCTTTTCCTTTCGTGTTTCTCTACGTCCTTAATAAGAGCTCTGTTTGCAATGATGAAGGTTTCCGAGGCGTATAATGCTTCAGGTTTGATTAATGTGGTGCAATGCCTTAATGCATTATTGTTATAATCGTTACTATCTCTATTTAGTATAAAACAAAGTCCCCGATTCTTAGATGTTACGGGAAAACTCCAGAACCACTGTTTGGATTTTGATGCGGTTTTCACCATTCTGTAAAGGATATCTCGAGGATGATTTCTGTAGAAAGTAATTTATTTATGACCAAAGGAATCCGAGCAGTAACGATTTCAGTGGAAAAGTCGAAAGAAAAACCTGGCGACCGAGCGTTTGTAAGCTTACGCTGGGCAAACCGTTAAAAATATCAATATACAATGAGTGTAAGAATTGTTCAGCATGATAAGTTCAACAAAAACGTACGCGAGAAAACATTTCTATATTCAATATATCGTCCACTAAAAGTTTTTTTTGATTTGTGTTTCATGCACCTCGCCATTCTTAAATTACGTCTGACAAGAATTTGTTGCACATGCATCTCCATGATAATATATTTAATAGTCCAGTCAGTGATTTTAACCAATCATGCCGAGACGTAAAACGGATATAGAACGTAGTTCATTGACATAGTAAAGAAGCGTTTATCACGTAATGCATTCACAACTGTTCCCGGGTGAAGCCGGGCAGGGTAGATGGTATATATTGCGCCCGTTGACGCATGTTTGCACAGCTAACAAAGACCAAGATCCATGCTGAAAAGTAACTGAACATACCCTGCGAGCGGCGGGAAGAAGTCAAAGCAATATCGCTTATAATTACATTTTTATGCACTTTAGACATTCCATAAATTAACCATAATTTAATCAACGTAATTCTGCTTATTTAAAATACTGTATACTACGCTGGTGAGCGAAACCGTCAATTTACGTGGCTAACTCATGTCCAGAGTGAACGCCATATTCTGTGAAGCCGGTACTTACTCGTTGTCTGATGAAGCAACATCTATGTGAAAGTGAAGCACAAATAAGGACACGTTCCGTGAAGGGAATCAATGTGCTATGGATAAATCCGAGTATATTTGTCAAATGGACAGCCATCAGGGCATAAACTGATAATCAAATAATTGTGTACAATTAATAACATTTAATCTGAGGAATATTTTGATTCACGAAGTGAAAATTATGGAAGCGTGCAACGCAAACTCGAAGACCACATGGTCGCATCCAAGTATATTATAAACGGTGAATTGATAAACTGTGTAATTCTACACGAATATTTTTATGTTTTGCCGGATGGGCAGTGGTTATGATTTTTATTTTGTGTAAATAATTCGTGAAAGTAACGAGTGAGCGTCGCACAAGCGATAACTTAACGCCAGTGGCGGAGTGAAAATGGGCACTTTATTACCGCACCTTATCATCAGTGAGTGCAAGTTTTCTTTAAACATGTGTAATATTATCACCAACGACAACATTATAATCCTACTGAAATATCAAATCTTGGAATATAACCCCTACCATGCAATGCAGATAGATAGCTAAATCATGCATGGGGAATTGGCAGCGGAAGGTGACCGGAAACAATGAGGAAATGATTTAAAACCGTAGAGGAGACCGCTTACAATATCTCATGGCGGGTCTCGAACCGACGGTCGCTGCATCTGTAAGTCAGATCTTGTATCAGTAGCGTTAATTGTAATGAGTTGGAAACAGTATATTTAATTTTAGTTTGGTGCACAATGCAGGTAGCTATTATAAGAACACGCGTGGAAAGTTACATTTAGTTAACAATTTATAAACGCCAGGAAGGCTGTATTTTCAATGTCCATTTCGTATCGTTTCAAAAGAGTTATTAACAACTTTTATTTTGTCAAGCTGTTGAAAAAGAAACTAGTTTCGGCAGGTGTTAGAACAAGGCCAAGGTTACATGTATAAGCCAAACCACTTCACAGCACACTCGATTTTAGGTAGTGCATCTTTATTTATTTAGAAGGCTGTGAAATTCTTAGCATTATTGTAAGCGGAATGAAGAGTTCCGTTAGTCACATTTGTTGGCCAGATCAATACTTGAAAACAGGTTTATTTCTTTACGAGAGACAGACAAGCAATGAATGCAATGGTATTTTGTAACCAGAGAACATAGGTTCGACCTCATTCAGGGAAGAGGCAATTTAATAAATGCACAATCTCACACTTTAGCATGTATCAGAAGCCTTCATGTTAATTCATAGCGTTGTTAGAATGTGTTTTACACACACATAATCTTCATGACGCGTATTTAAAACGTGTATAACTTAGGAATCCACACTTATTGTAATTAACATTATTAGAGTATTATTGATATGAGTCGTGATGGTGGATCAATACCTCCGACATGTTATTGTGGTTATACTGGTGGTAACGAACTACTGCAGTCGTACCTAACCGAGGGCGCCTGGATTGATGAATCCGTAATAGTAAGAGTGAGACACAGGGTGTCTAATAATAATGATGAAGTATTGGTGGAGACACAGGGTGTCTATTAAATTATTATGTTATTATGCATCAGTTGGATACACACGTTACCTAAGTACACTGAACGCTTTTTACGGGTCCATAAACGGAACAACTATACTGTGAGGAATAAGTGTGTAGCTTTAATAATCAAACATAGGATTTTGTAAAACTAAACAAATCTCATAATTCCCCCTGATCCTAAATAAAGATAATAAATATTAAAAATAAAATATTTTCTGGACCAAATGTTGACACTTAGTTATTGTTAAGTTATTTTGGATACATTTTGATACATTTTCACATGAATAGTCGACAACCAATTGGTGATGTGATAACTGTAGCACACACATCAGAGTGGTAGCAATATGAGTCGATGTAATTGTTTAATTACCATCGCATTTGCAGGCTTTCCTATGTTTCTACTTTCTTAACACTTTGAAACTATGACCGTTTGTTACAAACAGTAACAAATCGAGTACGCAGGCAGTGCCAATTGGGCAACCATAGGAGTGCTGAATTATTGTATGCATTTGTGTTGTATTAGCATAGCTTTTTTTATTCAGCAACATTGTGCACATAGCTTGATTTTCTTAGTAATTAACGCATCTCGTTTATTAATTAATGATATTTAGGACTAGCTAAACACTTAACTCTAAAGATAAATGTTAGAGAAGGCACCATCATAGCATAGGACAAATTGTCCCCTTGCTACTAAATGTAAATGTTCTAGTATTTGTAAACAAGTAAATGTCTTGCTTTGCTGTAGATTCTTTTGATGTTTGATCCTCCCGTAGTAATTTCGATGTAATTGCTTAGGGCTGATCTTACGTGCCATTCTCTTAGCTTGTTCGTTCCTAGTCGAATTTTGTATTAGGACCATGAGAGTAATTTAGATCTTGTTTAGGACTTTTTTTTTATATTTTTCTTTCAGGGCAGAATAGTATCGGACTAGCCGTTTGCAAATCTCATGCTAGGCTAGGGATCTATTCTGAATAAAATTTATTCGTGATTTTAACATAAGACTGACCTCTCTTTTCTTGTTTAGTTTGTTATCGATGCATTCCTCTGAGCTGGTTAAAGATCGAACCTCACTAATTCCCGATACCCCCGAGTGCAGACTTTGTGCTGCACCAGCCTATGAATGTGTCGTCCCCTATAGTTGTGTGTTAACTGGAAGAGGGTCTCGGAAGGGTCATTTGAAACCGGTGGCTTCCCGAAACCTTCGGCCAGCGGGCACAATATATATAATACGCTAAGGTGTATGTTTCACAAAAATTTAGCTCCTAAACCAGAGGGAGTTAGAAGGTGTGGTTTGTAACAAAATCTTCCAAATTGTCTCAATAGTACAGGAAAAATCTTGAATTTCTTGAAAAGTTAACGAGAATATATTTATTTGTTTATAAAGTGCTTTTAAACAAATAAACATGATGGTAGCCCATGGCCCTGCCTAGCAATAGAGCCGGGTGGTTAGTCTGTACACATGGGGCGCACACAACCCATTGTGCAACCAGCAGCAGTGATGAATTGCTCTCTGATTTCATACATATCGACAATTTGTTTAAAGAGTGCGTTTAAACAAATAAACATATTTATAGAAGCGCGCGTAACATAAAGCCAGACGGGTGGTTTATACACATGCAAGAGTTCTCGCACGGGTCTGCTAGTTATTTTTATTGATATTCATGACATTGAGCTACTGCATCATTAGCAGCTTTATGCCTTGAAACAAAATTCGGAATACGGCACTGGCGCTAGCCTTATCAGCTCTCAATGGGCTCTTCCGATCATAATGAAACTTGATGAGTTGCAAGCTCTGTTCCTGGATAACTGACCTTTGTACTGTTCCATGATATTATGCTGCTTATTACAGGCTATATCAGATACCAAGTTTACGATCACCTCTGTCCAACTCTTTAACAACGGATCAAATTTTTAGTGAATTTTTAACGAGCAGCGTACTCATCGGCAACTCGTGAATTATTGAGTTCTTTAAGTTTCCTACCGTAAATAAAACGTGGCAGATAAATAGTTCACAATTGATGTAATATAACTCGTAAATGGATGAGGGGCAGATGACCTCGTAGTTCCGCCCCTTAAAACAACAATAACTAACTAACTCGTAAATGGATGACTCAATGTTTACAAGTTGATGCTCGATCTGAAGGAATGCATTCTGCTTTCAGGTTTCGTGTCGTTGTGGTGTAGTGTTGGGCCACGGAGCGTCGTGTGTTCGGGTGGAGCAGACAATGCTGGAGAATAATTACTAGTGGAGTTTTGAAGCTATTATTTCAGTAATTCCTGTACAAACTATCAATGTAAACTTTTTAGTCGGTAAAAATTTTCCCCCCAATCAGGCCTAACTACTCGTATACCAACATTTTTGAACCTACCATCAGCCAACAATTTTACAAATCAAGCAGTGACTGCCAACATGTTCATGGTTGTTCGAAGATGTTTGGAAGGTAACCAGGGTTGAATTCAACCTGTCCTATATTATAACACACAACATCTACTTATTGTTGTTGCTTATCTTAGGGCCTGTGGCATTGTGGCCATATAGCCCCGTGTACTTCGGTGTATGTTGAATTTGTGTGATAACGTGTGCAATTGTGATGGCTGTACTAGTATGCGTATTTGAAAATTGAGGCGAGTGTTGGCGTGCGATTCGTTTCAAAAAAGTCCCACAAGCGTTCAGATACCATTCTTCCCATTGCGATGAAATTTTGGTGAATTGTTGTTCCCACCACCGCGAAGGTTTCTAACTTAGTAAATCCATTTTACAATAGGTAGCGCACCAGTAGATTCAACAAGAGACGACGCGAATCGCTTAAACAAAATCCCGTATGCGTTCATACACCATTCATCGATTGCGACGAAACTTTGATGAGTTGTTGTATACACTTCCGTGAAGGTTTCTGGCTTAGTAAATCCACTTCACAGTTGGTAGCGGCCGAGTAGATTTAACAAATGAGTGAAGGCACGCGAATCGTTTCAACAAAATCCCGTATGCGTTCATATACCATTCATCCGATTCCGATGAAATGTTGGTGAGTTGTTGTGTACACTCCTGCAAAGATTTCTGATTTAGTAAAATGATGTTTCAATTAGTAGCGGCCGAGTAGATTTAAGAAATGAGTGACGGTGTGCGAATCGTTTCAACAAAGTCCCGTATGCGTTCATAAACCATTCATACGATTGCAATGATACTTTGGTGAGTTGTTTTGTACACTCCTGCGAAGGTTCATGACTTAGTAAATCCATATTATAATAGGTAACGCACGAGTTGATTCAACAAATGGGTGACGGCACGCGAAGCGTTTCAACAAAGCCCGTATACATTTATATACCATGAAATTTTAGTGAGTTGTTGTGCACGCTCCCACAAATGTTTCTGAATTAGTAAACCCATTTTACAAAAGTCTAGTGGCAGTTAACGGAAAAAGAAAAAAAGAAATTGTGTAGCCTATCCGAAAGCACTTCACAAAAAAAAAAAAAAAATAATGGTACATTGACTTTCACGGCCCGTAAATTTAAACTCAGCGATTCTTCTAGGTTTATGCCGTGTGTTGTGTGGGGTTTCGTCTAGGAACAGCCCATCAGCAGGTTCTTGGTGTCCTTGCGCGGACCCCACAGCGAACTGTGCACTACCGCCCCCCTTATGAAGCGTACATGCGCCTCTGAACTGCGAGAGCTAAATGCAAGTTAGTTAGTTAGTTAGTTAGTTATTGTTGTTTTAAGGGGCGGAACTACGAGGTCATCTGCTCCTCTGAACATAGATTAAAGAATACAAATTTGGTTATTGAATTAAAAATTTTGTGGTGGACACCTAAATTTGAAAAGACCTAAAATTAATAAAACTAAAAATCAAATAAAAGTAATAATTATAAAAATGAAAAAAGAAACGGAAAAACAAATAATTATCATTCAAAAACGAACAAGTCGTTGAGTCAATTTACACTAGAAAATTTATATTGCTGGCCCTAACCCACTCTCACTTATAAAGCGGATAACGCGATCAGCAGCCACCGCGTCATCAGCTAATATAAGTTTGAGTGTCATCTGCAAACCAAGGTTTCTTCATAATTCAGCAAGATCCACACACTCGGTTAAAATGTGGTCCACGGTGAAAACGGCTCCACAGGTACAAAGTGGGGGGTCTTCCCTTCTTATTAGGTACGAGTGGGTGGATCTTGTATGACCTATCCTTAGCCTAATCAAAATGACAGACTCACTCCCCGACTGGAAAGAGCTCCGCCACACGCGAGTAGTTCCCTTGATCGATCTCAGTTTACTGGGCAGTGGGTCAGCTAGCAACTGACTCTCCCGCTAAACCAGTACTTGTAGGCGTAACTGAGAGCGACTATCTCTAGCGGGTACCTCCATTGGTCGAGGTGGTAGTGATACCGCCTCTTTTGCAGCTTGATCCGCTAAATCATTTTCCGCAATTCCCATGTGGCTTGAAAGCCACAGAAAGAGCTAAATACTCAAGCAGCCTTTCACCTCCCTATAAAGGCTTCCAAAAAGATAGTATATCGGCTTTCACGGCCCGTGAATTAAAACTCAGCCTTTATAGGGAGGTGAAAGGCTGTTTGAGCTTTTAGTTCTCGCAGTTAAGAGGCGTACGTGCGTTTCATAAGAAGAGAGATAGTGCACTGTTCGCTACTCCTGTGGGGGTCCAGGCGCGGAACACAAAGAGCCCGCTGCTGAACCAGCTTGGTGTTCCTAGGTGAATCCCCACACAAGGCACGGCATAAACCTAGAGAAATTGCTGAGCTTTTGTTTCACTTCAACATAGTTACAATGCCAACTCTATCATTGGTTGGCATTGCAATGCATGCCGGGTACAGCTAGTTATAATTATAAGAAGATGAGGCTTCTCGTAAGCTAAACATGTAGAACGTTTGTAGATATGCAACAACTGGCAAATTTAGTGATTTCGAAACATATTTGTTTGGCCGGTAAAATCTACCTCCGCCATCTGCCGTGCCGAGAGGGATTTTATATTGTTAAATGTTCTATTTGCTTAGCTTTAGAATTATTGCTAGGTGATGAAGAATCATCTATGATGTGAAACATGTGCTAGATATTATTAATAAAAGTCATTGACTAGATCAGGCTGTTGCAAATCCATGAGTTTGAGTATGCGTACACGCGAGTACTCAGCAGTAATGCTCGTAGCACGGTTGGAGAGGGACTGGGGGTGATAGCCAATACGTCACTGGACGAAGGTCATAGTACAAGTCCATGCGTTCCTGCCAGTCTTGATGTATCCACCGCGCAGTGACGGCAGCCCCCCACAGCAGAGCTGTATTGTATGTTGCAGGTTTACTCACGAAAGGCGGCGAGTACTCATCTGCTCCCTAGTGAGCAGCTCGGCTGAAACAGCCTGGACTAGGCGGTGTTAAAATCAAAATATTTGTTTTATATTTAAATAGGCGAAAACCATTAGTCTACCGGATGCGATATAGTACCGAATGCGTGGGGTTGGCAATACTCGACATGATGCTAAAAATGGCGGAGTCAGCTGGAATTTCATCTACAGTATATAAGTCGTGATCCTATTTGGGACGGTTGGGTGGATCACAGACAGTGGAGAAGTAAACATCTATTACTATATCATCTCCAGATAACATTGCTACTGGTATTTTAGATAATTTCAGTACTTTAAGAATTTTTTACTTCGGCTCAGGTAAAATCCACTCTTATCCTTGAATGAACCTACCTACCAGCAATATTGGTACATTAAGTACACAATGGATTTAATTGGGAATCAATCACTGCAATGTTAGATTTACGAGTACTCGTACATTGTCCAGCTTGCCATTTGCTAGAGACGAAAGCAAGACTCATTCGGAACAGGATATCACTTAAGAGCTGGTGTATAAATCACGGGGACACGCAATCTTCTATTTACACCGAGTCTCAAGTGCAACTGCACTGATGGATCTCCTTACGTCACGAACAACCAGCATGATAGTGAGGATCCATGAAGGGATGAGGTGGAGGTTGGTCACGCTGTACTAAGGAATATCTCCTACTAGACCTTTCCCGACAATCACATCTAAAAGAGGAAATGGAAGAAATTACTTTTTAGTTACACAATCTGATATCATTTATCCTTACCTTGACTGTACCTTTCATATTTAGGGGCGTGGTGGCGTAGCAGTCAAGCTGTTGGCCTCTCACCAAGGTGGACTGTGTTCGATTCCCGGTCAATGTATGTGAGATTTTCGAAGTGAAATGCCATGTCCTGTGGTTCGGATTCCACGTAAAAATCACAGGATTCACGGTCACGAAAAATCTAAGCATCCTTTTCCTTTCGTATTTCAATAGGTATTGCCAATCTAACTTTGCAGACATGCAAATTGTTTCCCGGCATCACATATCTCGCAAACTTTTGCAGCAAACAGCCTAAATCTTGAACAAATACAAAGGACTGTGAATTAAGTTCAGTACATTACTTCCAAAATACACTGAATGCACGAAACTAAAATGGTAGCTGCGCAAATTTTAAAACGTTTGTAGTATTCTGTGGTGCTTTTAACACCGTAAAACTAGGCATGACGAATCGCTACGTAAAGCTAAATGTACAGTATAGGCGTAAAATGTGAATTTATTCAAAATATCAAGATGGCGTCCATGTAAAATTTTAAATTAATAGTATAGCCTATTATTGTCTCATTCAAAAATTAGAGAGTACTCACATGGTCTCTTTGAGTCATTGTGTGGGACTGTTAATCTCCCTATTAACTTCCAAGAATGGTATGTTGGACTTACTTCAACCGGACATCTGACGTTTATACTGTAGTTTTTATGGGGATCACAGCTGACAATATTGTGCATTAGATGGTACGAGCATAAGGAAACTTCCTGTATATCTCGTGAATGACTCGCCTAGTTTTAACCAAACTTCATACAAAATAATGTACTCTATACAGAAACATGATGTACGAAGAGGATGAGATGGGTATTGGCTTTCATGGGCGTTAGCTATGTGCTACTTAGTCAAGTTCGATTCCCGTAGATTTGTTTCTTCCAATCCCCTATGCCAGTTCCTCTTCGAGTAGGCCTACTGCGCTCTTCCAGGCTGTTGGTGGAGTTGGGGATCGTACACACATGTCTTAAGTTAGATGTTCGCTTACTTGATTAATCCTAATCTTACTGCTATTCAGTTTCTGTAACAGAGTATAATTCTACGAACTCAAGCAATACTCACAACGTGCATGGTTCTGTTCCTAGTCCCAATATAAATAAATAAATAAATAAGGCAGGAAGACCTTGAACAATTGGATATTGAGATGATGATGATAATTGTTGTTTTAAGGGGCCTAACATCTAGGTTATCGGCCCCTAATTGTTTGGGTTATAGTGAAAGATGAGATGAGAATAAAAGATATTACTAATACTGGTTGGTTCCTCAGTTTAGGGACTGCGAATAACTAATACTAACTACAAACTTACATAGCCTACTTAGATGAGGAAAAGGTAAACAAATAAAGGATATGAGAAATAAAGGACAGGAAGTAAACAAATGCCCTCAACCCTCGAAGAATGAAGATTGAGGGACTTGGAAGGAAGGAGAGACATGAAAGGCAGATAGGAAAGGGAAAGAGGAGAGGATCCGCCCCAAGGTCAGCGGAAAAAGGAGGCGAAACGGACTCAGCTCAGAAATCCCTCGGGGTCGCCAACTCCCAAACATGAGGGTGTAGCACTATGCAGGGTGCACCAGAAGTGGTGGGGCTACATACACCCTGCCTCCTTGAGGGCCTTGTGCAGAAGGCAGGAGATAACATGAAAAGAGAAAGAAGGCTGACCCCTCGAAGAATGAGGGTACCAGGAAAGATGAGACAAGGGTCAATTTAAGGCGGGAAAGTGAAAGACTCCTTAGACCTCGGATACCTTAATACCGTCGGAGTGGGAAGAGAACAAGAGTTGACCAAGAGAGGTCGACAGGAAAAAAGACGGAGAGCAGCCCGGCACAAGTAAGTGGAAGCAATGTCATACTCAGATGGGGTCCCGTGGTCCCAACCCACGTCCCACTAGATGTGAGCCCCTGGGGTTTGTTAGTTATTGTTGTTTTAAGGGGCGGAACTATGAGGTCATCTGCCCCTCTTAACAGAGATTAAAGAATACGAATTTGGAATAGAATTTAAAATTTTGAGGTGGACACCTAAATTCAAAAAGATCAAAACTTAATAAAACAAAACAAAAAATTAAATAAAAATAAAAATGATAAAAATAAACAAAAATTACGGAAAAACAAATAATTATCATTCAAAAACGAACAAGTCGTTGGTTCAATTTATACTGAAAAATTTAGATTGCTGGCCCTAACCCACTCCCACTTATAAAGCGGATAACGCGATCAGCAGCCACCGCGTCATCGGCTAATATAAGTTAGAGTGTCGTCTGCAAACCAAGGTTTCTTCGTAAGTCAGCAAGATCCACACACTCGGTTAAAATGTGGGCCACGGTGAAAACGGCGCCACAGGTACAAAGTGAGGGGTCTTCCCTTCTCATCAGATACGAGTGGGTGGATCTTGTATGAACTATCCTTAGCCTACACAAAATGACGGACTCTTTCCGTGACCGGAATGAGCTCCGCCAAACGCGAGTAGTTCCCTTGATCGCTCTCAGTTTACTGGGCAGTGGGTCAGCTAGCCACTGACTCTCCCAAAATGCCAGAACTTGTAGGCCTAACAGAGAGCGAATATCTCTAGCGGGTACCTCCATTGGTCGAGGTGGTAGTGATACCGCCTCTTTTGCAGCTTGATCCGCTAACTCATTTCCCGCAATTCCCATGTGGCTTGAAAGCCACAGAAAGGTGATTCGAGTGTCAGCGTGGCAGCTCCTGGGGGAATTGTATATTGACCCCAGTAACATCTACGACAGGAATAAATACAGAACTTTGATCAGATCATGAGACACTCTCCAGTCACTAACAGCAAAAGGAGTAGGTGTGTGTGATGGACTCAGGACATTCACAGTGCCAGGATCAAGGAATGCTGGGCTAAGATGAGAACCACGTGGTCCACTGCCGGCCCAAACTGAACTAAAATAAATAAATAAATGAATAAATAAATAAATAAATTATTAGAAGTACCGTAGTAGAAAGAAGAATTATACGCAAAATACTCGGTGCTTCAAAAACTGCAGAATTCTGGAAATTAAGAAGTAATGATGAAATATATCGAAAGATAGAAAACATATCAGAAACAATACGGAAGAGGAGATTGCTATTTTTTGGACATTTGTACAGGATGGATGACAGTAGGTTAACCAAGCAGATCTTCACATTCCTGTGGAACAAGAAGTCAACAACAACCTGGGTACAAAAGGTTAAAAAGGTTTTGGAAAGAAACAATATCAGAGAATAAGATACACCACAGAGAGATATTTTTAGGGAAAAAGTGCTAAAAATGGAAGGATTCCAAGGGAGGAAGGGAAAGATAACCGGCTCAAAGTGGTCCGAGGAAAGGAAGAGGAAACACAGTGAGATGATGAAGGAAGACTGGAGGAAGAAGAAGGAACAGCAAAGGACAAAGCATTGAAATTGGTCCGTGGTCCCTAGACGACCGAAACGAAAATAATAATAATAATAATAATAATAATAATAATAATAATAATAATAATAATAATAATAATAATAATAATAATGATAAGTTTCAGCATCTGAAAGGAAAGAAAGTTCCGTACCACCAATATCAGCCAGAGTGTATTCTTGAAAACAATGAATACAAGCTGTATTGGGATCGAACTATTTTGACTGATCAATCGGTATCACACAACAGGCCGGATCTGGTGATTGTAAACAAGAAAACCAAGCAAACTACATTGATTGATGTTGCGACTTCTAACAACAAGAATCTCCAGTCAAAACACATTGAAAAGATCAGCAAATACAGCGAGTTGGTCGACCCTATCAAAAGACAACGGCATGTAGAGTGAGTAAAGACCATACCTATCATTGTCTCGAGTACGGGCGTGATCCCAAGTACCTTGCTACAAGGCCCTAAAAACTGGATCTGGATACTCGGCTGTACAAACTAATGCAGAAGGCAGTAGTTCTATCAACAACCAGAATCGTTCGGAAGTTCATGGGTAGCGAAATTCCAGCTTAGAAGTTGCTGTTTCCGTAACTATACTTTGGTTCACTGAAGCCCGTATAGTTATGTTGTAATATACCAGAAATGTGATATATGTACTGTATAAACCGTAAATAATAAAAAATACTTGAAATGAAAATCCACCGCCTGCTTCCAGTCTCCGACCGGGTCAGGAATGGAATGAATGAAGCCTCCAACTAGCGGCGAGGATATGAACTGTGCCGGCTGCCGAAGCCTGTCGCACTCCTCTGGGGCAATGATGATATGAATGACAGATGAAATGAAATGATAGTGGAGAGTGTTGCTGGAATGAAATTTTGACAGGGAAAACCGGAGTACCCGGAGAAAAACCTGTCTGCCTCCGTTTTGTCCAGCACAGATCTCACATGGAGTGACCGGGATTTGAACCACGGACCCAGTGGTGAGAGGCCGGCGTGCTGCCGCCTAAGCCACGGAGGCTCAATAATAAATACTTAAATAAATACTAGTTGAAACCCGTCAAAACATGACGGTCAATAGAAAAATATTTACTGAAGAATTTTCTTATATAGGCCTACTGTAAATTCTTTGTACGATTATTTTTTTACTCTATTGAAACTATGAGGGCGTCAAAAGATTGCACTCTCAACATTGCAAAATACTGCTGGCCATGACTGAAAAATTGTTGGGGCAAATTGAGGCCTATACGTTCCAGAGTTTACCCTTGAGCTTTATTGATTGTGATAAAGTATGCCAAATGAATTGGAAAATATTGCCTCTTAAAAGAAAATGATAGTGTTTTATCGGATGGTGTTAAATCAAGTCGAAGGATTAGACATCTCTGCCTAATTTTAACTGCACCTATTATTTCCAAATCCAAGCAATATGGTTGCATTTAGGAGTCCTTGGGAACCGTTCAGATTTCTAAGCAGCATAACGGGCCAAGCGTTTGGAGTATGTGGCGGCCAGTCGTTTAGTTCCAAGGAATTCAAGAACTCTGATGAGTCTAATACAACTGGCCGCAAACCATCGCTTATATTTTTGGAATATAACGAAGAAATGCGATGATGTGCAATTCCATACATTTTAAAACAATGTGGACCGTGTGCGTGTGGCACAGTAACATTGGCACCAAATGAAACGAAGGAAGGAAGCTTGCAGTTTAACGTGACCGTTAATGTCGCGATCATAAGCCACGGGACCTCCGTTTAACGTGGAATCCGAACCACAGGACATGGCCTTTCACATCAAAAATCTCACATGCATTGACCGGGAATCGAACCCGATCCGCCTTGGTGAGAGGCATACAGCTTGACCGCTGCGCCATGAAACGAAGGACATAGCATTGTACTGCCGATTAGTCCCTCTGGAATTCCTTGAGATATCATCTCCAGTGAAAAATAATTGTTAAAGCCTGTCAAATATTTTATATTTATTCAGATTAATTTTACCATTACAACAGCAAAGGTCAAAGTAACCAAGTGTAGATTTCTCGCAAGAGAAATACAGTGCAGAACAATGTTTACTTTTGTTCGTTAAGGACCCTAAACTGTAACGGCATAGTATCTGGAATTGTTTCTGAAATGCCATATTTATATTGGATTTTAAAAGTGGCTTCGTATTTTTCACCGATTTCCCACTTTTTTGCGGCTAATGTTCTATTTCGTCAAATGGGTTTATTTATAGCAGCATTTCTTCCCAAATTAACGTCATTTTATATAACACTATAGTGGCCTGCATCAACGTAGCCGCCAAATATTAAATGGCAAATAATAACTTACTTCCATTGCCAAAATCAACTGCGTGGTTAGACCCATTGTTATGCACTCTAAACAAATAATCAATAAACAACAATATTCACATATACAAAGCCTCCGTGGCTTAGGCGGCAGCACGCCGGCCTCTCACCGCTGGATCCGTGGTTCAAATCCCGGTCACTCTATGTGAGATCTGTGCTGGACAAAACGGAGGCAGACAGGTTTTTCTCCGGGTACTCCGGTTTTCCCTGTCAAAATTTCATTCCAGCAACACTCTCCACTATCATTTCATTTCATCTGTCATTCATTTAATCATTGCCCCAGAGGAGTGCGTCAGGCCTCGGCAGCCGGCACAGTTCATATCCTCGCCGCTAGATGGGGGCTTCATTCATTCCATTCCTGACCCGGTCGGAGACTGGAAGCAGGCTGTGGATTTTCATTTCATTCACATATACAATGAATACTTCCATTCTCAAGTTGGTTGCTGATGAGAATGCGATGAGATTGATCGCCAATAATAAAATCCTTGCTATTTTTGCAATTTGCTTGCAAACGCAACTCAGGATGACGATCTTCATTTTGAAATAAACAGAATGAAATTGCTGTAAATAATGAATTTCCATCACCTGTTGAAGGTACAATACTTTGTATTTCCATGACAGTAAATTATGCAAGGGAGCATAGAATCACTTCGCCACTACTGGAATGAGCATAGACTCACTTCGCCAGCCACAGTAATGGAGGGAGTTTTAGAATTATATGTTCAGTGCTTGTCAAAGATCGTATTAACACAGGGAAGCCCATTCTTAAGGCTACATTCTGAGCTATTGCCCCGGATTCCAGGTTCGATCCCCGCTCTGCCAAGAAATTTAATTCTGGTCTGAGGACTGGAACGGGGCGCACTCGTGAGGCAAAACTAAGAAGAGCAAAGTTTGATTCCCATCTCAACAATCTTGGATTTGGTTTTCCGTGGTTTCCCACTTCCACTCCAGGCAAATACCGGGATAGTTCCTAACTTAAAGCCTCGGTCGTTAACTCCCCATTCCCCACATTAATTACAAATGCACACATCAACACAGCCATCACATTAACACAGGTTATCAGAGAAAAGTTTACACTCGCACACCAAAATAGACGGGGCTGAGTGACGACGATGTCTGAGTCCATCAAATGAATTATGTTCGCCAATATGTTAACGCTGATGTATGTGTTTGAACTACTGGATATAAGTTCAATGACTTTAAAATTAATATCATTGCATTGTTGCAGCTTGGCAAATATTTTATATTTCAGCAGATCAATTTTACCATCACAACAGTAAAGGCCAAAGTAACCGCGCGTAGATTTTACGCAAGAGAAATACAATGTAGAACAATGTTTACATTTGATCGTCAAAGACCTTTCACTGTACTGCATAACATCTGGAATTGTTTCTGAAATGGCCTATTTATATTGGATTTTAAATGTGGCTTCGTATTATTCGATAACACTATAGTGACCTGCAATATCGGAGCCGCTAAATATTAAATGGCAAAAAATACTTCCATTGCCGAAATCAACTGCGTAGTTAGATTCAGTACTCTAAACAAATAATCATTAAACAACTGTCTTATACAATGAAGTTCAACATGACCGTCCAGAGACTCTCATACTCAAGTTGGTTGGTGAGGAGAATGCGATGAGACTGATCGCTTACAATAAATTCCTTATAATTGTTCCTGCCAGCGAAATGTTTGGCAATAGCTTGAAAACGCAGCGCAGAATGACGTTCTTCATTTTGATATAAACAGTACAAAACTGCTCTAAATAAGCTATTTCCATCACCTGTTATAGTTTATGGCAGTAGGCTACATTTTGCAGGGGAACATAGAATAACTTCGCCAACTACTGGAATGAGCTTAGGCATATACTCAATACTCACTTCGGCAGTCACCCTAATGGAGGCTGTTTTAGAATTCTATGTCCCGTGCATGTCAAAAATCGTATTAACACATGGAAGCCCACCCATTCTTGGCTATCGCCTCGGAGACCCGGGTTACATTTCCTGCTCTGCCAAGAAATTTAATTCTGGTCTGAGGGCAAAACCGGGGCACATTCAGTCTCTAGAGGTATAACTAAGAAGAGGAAGGTTTGATTCCCACCTCGACAATCTTAGATGTGGTTTTCCGTGGTTTCCCACTTCCACTCAAGGCAAATACCGGGATGGTTCCTAACTTAAGGCCTCGGCCGTCACCTTGCCATTTCCCACCTTAATTACAAATACACAAAGTAATGCAGCTATCACAATAATACGGGTTATCAGAGAAAATTTTACACTTACACACCAAAGTACATGGGGCTGAGTGACAACGATGTCGGAGCCCTTCAAACGAATTATGTTTGCCAAGTGTCTCTGATGGCGAAAGCAATTGTGGACACGCGCCAGGGCCTGGAAAACTACCTTTTCGCTAATAATTTAAGAGTATATCGACGATGCATAATTTATAACTTTTAGTCTAGGATGCTACCAACTTGACCACCGAAGCATTGGGAAGAAATTGCAATATTAAAGTACATAAACAACATAGCCTACACACTCAACTGTCAGTTAATGTTCTTCAACGTTTCCCTTCTTAAAAATTCCCCTCTATAACTCTCCATCACTTGAAAACGCGCCATGTTTTGTGTTTTAAATATATCGATGCAATGGTGCTGCCATCTGTTGTTAGTTACTGAAACTATATGGGCGAGGTACTGCCATCTGTTGTCAGTTACTGCAATTAATTGATGGCAGATATTAGCTCTTTTGACCACATGCTGTAATGCAATGGTAAAACGGAAATAAAACGTGTTGAGAAAATGTGTAGAAATATGTATCTTTAACTGACATAAAACCTTACTAATACTCCTTGATAAAACAATATTTTAGTGGCAAAAAAAAAAAAAATACAGGCGATCCTTGGGATCGAACCTGCGATCCTTGGATCCACAGTCAATCGCCTTAACCACATAGCTACTCGCGCACTCACATTTAGATGCAGACGCAACCATTCACTATCTTCAAAAGCCGCTATCTGAAGAAAATAATCCAATTCATTATCAATAAAATCAATATACATTCGTATATGTTCATACTGTTATTATATTGTATTGTCAGAACTTGGTTAATGTATGTTTTCAATTACATGGAAGCTTATTAAATAACTTACATTTTAATGGACTTCTCACCGCCATTTTGTCATGAGCCCAGGCGGATTGTGCGCATGCGCGAGGGGCGAGAATTCTGCTATTTTCTATATTTATTTAAAAATATACCGTAATATATTTGTTTATTTTAGAGACACTCTGCAAATCTACAGGCCAAGAGCTTTCGTTAGAGTGCTCTACGAAGTAAATTAGTTCTGTCGTTCTCTCTATCTCGTGATAACAAAAATCACCTTACTGTTTTAAATATATAGATAGATGAAAGGGAACACAGGAAAAGTGATCCCTTTGACACTTTGGAGAAGAACTAATTTTTTAGAGTATAAACTTGCAACAATAAAGGCATGGAGTCCAATGTATTTTCGGGTCTGATGACCAACAATGTTCCAAGCCACTAATAAGAATCAACGACAACAACAATATATTTGCTACTATATTTATTAAACTAAATGGCTTTAACAATTATTTAACTTATCAATACACAGTAAGCATAATTCTTTATCTTCCTATTTACTTAAATAACATAAGCACAGCGCGTAATTGTACAGTGAAGAAGAAGTTCACTGGACAATAAAAACCAAACTTCTTAGATTTTAACACCAATCTGTTCATAAAAGAGGTGTCACACCCACTATCGTGAGGTGTACAATTCAGTTGGTGTGCGAGTGAACAATTTGGCAAGATGTTGAAGATCTGCAATTCTATCAAGCAAGAAATTAGAAGAGAGCTTAAAACTATAATATTAAAGATAAAAGATAAAGGATTCTCAACCTTGCTCTGTCAATGAAAGTCAAGACCATCTGGGTTAAGGAAATAAAGGAAGATCTTGAGGAAGTTGGCATCGTGGATGAAATGATACAAGACAGGTCCAAATTGAGTCGTCAAGTTACAAATCTCCACTTGCGAATATGAATTATTTTCATGAGAAACCTTTCTCTGGACTTTGCCTTACATTTCTTTTGTGTTTGTTGTTTTCTACTTTTTGCTTTGTGTTTTTTGTCTTTGGTTTTGTGTTTGCTTTGTGCTTTTGAATTTTACTTTTTGCTTTTCTTTCTTGGTGTCGTGTTTGTTTTCTGCTTTTGCTTTTTTGAATTTTACTTTTTGCTTTATGTTTCTCGTTTTTTTTCTGCTTTTTCTTTTGTTTTTGAATTTTGCTTTTTGCTTCATCTTTTTTATTTTGTTTTTGTGTTTGTTTTCTGATTTTGCTGTTTTTAAATTTTGCTTTGTGCTTCTTTTTTGTTTTGTTTTCTGCTTTTGCTTTTGTGTATGAATTTTGCTTTTTGCTTCGTCTTTTTTGTTTTGGTTTTGTTTTTGCTTTCTGCTCTTGCTGTTTTTGAATTTTGCTTTTTGCTTTGTGTTTCTTTTTTGTTTGTTTTCTTCTTTTGCTTTAGCGTTTGAATTTTGCTTTTTGCTTCGTGTTTTTTGTGTTTGTTTTTTGGAAAATCAAAGCAAAACAAAATAAACAAAACATAATCAAAATAAAACAAAATAAAACAAAATAAACAAAATAAAAACAAAAACAAAATAAAAAACAATTTAAAACAAAATAAAACGAAATAAAGTAAAACAAATAATTTTTTAACGAATCAAAATGAAACAAAATAAAATAAAATAAAATAAAATAATTTTATGTTCGACCCTGACTATTATATGTCAGAAAACTGTACTATAAAGAGGCTCATTATAACACTATTTTTCATCATGAAACAGTTTCTTCCACCAATCAGAGCTCAAGAAACAGTTGTTTGACCGATTAGATAATTAGATGCGCTGAGTTCCACGGCCTTCTAATTTAAATTTCACAGCCTGGCCTAGTGTCATTGTAGGGTATTCGAGGATGCCATGGTCAACTACAAGGCATTCTGTGCGTCCCATGAGCTCTGTTCAGTACATAAAACTGGCGAAATCTCGACAGATATTTATGAATATTTATGTTCGAACATAAGATAGTTATAATAATTATCGTCGAACATAAACAGTCGTATGCAACTCGCCTATAATGGTAATTAGGACACTCATATGCAAATTATAAAACTCGCATACGCTCGTTTTATAAACATACTCGTGTCTTAATTATTGCCATTATAGGCTCATTGCATAATGTACTATAAATAAATAATGATCCTTATTCACAAGTGGATTAAGCGAGTTATGCAACTGGACGACTCAATTCAGATCAGTTGTCAACAACTATCATTTTGTGGAGAAAATCAGTACCAGTAACAGGAAACCAGTGCTCAGATGAAGAGATTTTGGTGGAAGAAAAGATCAACATAATTTTCTGATTGAGTTCTCTCACGCTCCTTACATGCGATGTGAAAAAAAAGTGCTTACGTTTAGGGCGAAGAGATAGGTTGGTTGGTTCCTTAGTTTATGGTCTGCGACAACGCGGTCATGTAGCCCCGTGTACTTAGACGAAGAGATATGAGAAGTTTCGATAGATTCCCACATGATGTTCTAGTTCCCCCAGAACCCGGTGGCCGAGAAATACTGGCATCTATACCAGGTTCTGGGGTAGAATCATGGTTAGTTGATACCAGCAAGCTAGTAAGTTGAAGATAGGAGGGGATACATTTTAGTCGATCTCGGCCGTAAAACTAAGGTATTGAGCCTTATAGGTTTCTTCAAGATATTTTCTGACTTCTCATTTACCGGTTTCAATACGAACCCTTCCTCCTTTATCCGAGCTTGGGACTGGCAACAGCAACCATTGAGCTACTCGTTCCACCCAACAGTTATTGCATGTCACTTCACTTAAACACAAGAATAACTGGATAATCGAAATTGAAAATAGCCTTTCAAAATCAACATAACATGACATGTTATGGGATAGATCGTTACTTAACAGATACCATTTTTCTGCATGAGAGGTCACCAACTGCTATCAGAGCCATTTACAAGATTAAGAATCTACCAGCGTTATCGCTAGTTACAGCTCTGACCCTTTTCCATACGACCATCTCACCAGTATGGTTTTGAAATGATATGGGATTTTCTCACATTTAGCGATCTTGAAAGAATAGAGAATGTTAAGTCGAGATTTTTAAAATACACACATCAAAAAAAGTTTTGCATCACCTCGGTTCCCAGATCTCCGGCATATAGACGTTGACTGTGTATATTGTATCAAAGATACAGTCCCTTTGACTGTTCATAGATGTCACTAAAACTGCTCAAAGATGTAAACAACCATGCATGAGCAGGGCCTATTAGACGGAGGGGGTACGACAGCCGATCAGTTCCAGTCATTCCACCAGGACGAAGGTACGCTGCTCATGTTGTCTGTAGTTCTACCATGCCTAGAAGGTCAATACCGCAGTTCGATCGCGTCCGCATTGTTACTTTGTGTCAAGAAGGGCTCTCAACAAGGGAAGTTTCCAGGCGTCTCAGAGTGAACCAAAGCGATGTTGTTCGGACATGGAGGAGGTACAGAGATACAGGAACTGTCGATGACAGGCCTCGCTCAGGCCGCCCAAGGGCTACTACTGTAGTGGATGACCGCTACTTACGGATTGCCGCTCGGAGGAACCCTGACAGCAATGCCACCATGTTGAATAATGCGTTTCGTTCAGCCACAGGACGTCGTGTTTCAACTCAAACTGTGCGCAATAGGCTGCATGATGCGCAACTTCACTCACGACGTCCATGGCGAGGTCCAGCTTTGCAACCCCGACACCATGCAGCGCGGTACAGATGGGCCCAACAACATGCTGAATGGACCCCGCAGAATTGGCATCACGTTCTCTTCACCGATGAGTGTCGCATATGCCTTCAACCAGACAATCGTCGGAGACGTGTTTGGAGGCACCCTGGTCAGGCTGAACGTCTTAGACACACTGTCCAGCGAGTGCAGCAAGGTGGTGGTTCCCTGATGTTTTGGGGTGGCATTATGTGGGGCCGACGTACGCCACTGGTGGTCATGGAAGGCTCCGAAACGGCTTTACGATACCTGAATGACATCCTCCGACCCATAGTGCACCCATATCGGCAGAATATTGGAGAGGCATTTGTCTTCATGGACGACAATTCTCGACCTCATCGTGCACATCTTGTGAATGCGTTCCTTCAAGATAACGACATCGCTCGACTACAGTGGCCAGCATGTTCGCCAGACATGAACCCTATCGAACATGCCTGGGATATGTTGAAAAGGGATGTTTATGGACGTCTTGACCCACCAACCACTCTGAGAGATTTACGCCGAATTGTCGTTGAGGAGTGGGACAATTTGGACCAACAGTGTCTTGATGAACTTGTGGATAGTATGCCACGACGAATACAGGCATGCATCAATGCAAGAGGACGTGCTACTGGGTATTAGAAGTAGTGGTGTGTACTGCAATCTGGACCACAAATGCTGAAAGTCTAGCTGTATGATGGTACAACATGCAATGTGTGGGTCTCATGAGCAATAAAACGAGCTGAAATGTTGTTTGTGTTGATCTCTATTCCCTTTGTATTTAAAGGTTCCGGAACTCTTGGAACCGAGGTGATGCAAAACTTTTTTTGATGTGTGTATATACTAAGAGTTGGAAAGATGGCTCCCACAAGATTAGTCTATGAATTAGCAAAAGAAACCTTCTTCATCGAAGACCTCAGACTGAAAGTACCTTTGCCGGCTACAAGATCCTCTACTGAATTTTTGGAGTCAAGAAGAGCATAAAGACAAGAGATAGATCCAGACTTTGATATCACTGATGCCTTGATGGACAGAACGTGGTCTAACGAGAATCAAGATCAAAGACACAGAATAACGAGATTCGCCATTCACGGATTCCATCATAAGATATGCTCCAACAGATCCTTCCATAGTCCGAATGACAATTGTGTTTGCATTTAATGCAACAAAACGTGTACCAGGCACCATATTACGACGGGCCGCAAAAGATTAAAATCATTAGACTAAGTGATTATAGTAAAAATTAATGCTCATTCGGGCGATCCTTTTTCCTTTGTTGTTTTCTCAGTTAGGATGTAGAGTTTTTGTTTCAATAATGTATAAGGTGCGTTCAAAAAGTAACGAGCCGGAGGCATAATTACAGAAACCAGTACCTATATGTTAGAAGCATTGGCCCTGGCTGTTGAGGCATTTGTCCCACTGTGACACGAGGCGGTGAATGGCTGTCTCATAAAATTCCCTGGGCTGCGATGTGAACCAGTTCCGCACGTACAGCTGGACGTCGGCATCCGAGGTGAATCGTTGGCTTCGCAGAGCCCTTTCCAGGGGAGCAAACCTGGCGTAATCACAGGGAGAGAGGTCTGGACTGTATGGAGGGTGGCCGAGAACCTGCCATGTGAATTTCTGTAGGAGTGCCGCGACTGTGTTGGCCGTATAAGGTCGTGCATTGTCGTGGAGCGACCACGGCGTCTATGGCGTTCACTGTCACTCGGCGGTCCTGGGTAATGAGTCCATCAACCAGCTGGACGTTGTCATCGGTAATGCAGGGGGGGGGGGGGGGGTGCCCCAGACCGGGCATCATCGGCTAACGACACCCGTCCTTCCCTGAAGCGCTTGTGCCACGCCTTGACGCTAGCAAGGAACATGCAGTGTTCGCCGTACACTTGTGACATTAGGCGATGAATGTCCGTTCCGCCTTCTCCTTCCGCTGTCAGAAACCGAACAACACCTCTTTGCTTTTCGGTTGACGCCTCCATGTTACTGTTTGCATTGCGACTGAAAGCGTTGGACGATTGATGCATGCTGCTGCTCGCTTTGTATCGTCAAGTGACGTGCACGCGTGCCCTCTAGCGATGGGCTGTGACCTTCCACGCTATGGTCGGAGCCACACCTCGTTACACACGCCACGATTAGCCGATGTCGTCACCGGTTTGCGCATTCCAGCCTCCGGCTCGTTACTTTTTGAACGCACCTTATAATTTTGCCGCCACTGCATGGACAAATGAAAGGAAGAAAAATCAAATCCATCTTTTAAATAGGTTCAATGCCTTACTTGGGCATAACGTTGTATAATAATAATAATAATAATAATAAAAATAATAATAATAATAATAATAATAATAATAATAATAATAATAATAATAACAATAATAATAATAATAATAATAATAATAATAATAATAATAATGCACTTATCATGCAATGAGAGTATAAGTCTTAAAGTGAATACTCACCACTCACCAACACTTGAGAAATCTGGCAATTCCGTTTCACGAAGAACTGTCCCACTGGTTGGCCAGCCTCTTCTTTTTTGAATCAGTAGAATGAGGTTTCTTGTACCGCAGCTTGCTACCAGTCGACCGGGTCAGGGAATGGAATGAATGAAGCCCCCAACTAGCGCCGGGGATATGAACTGTGCTGGCTGCCGAAGCCTGTCGCACTCCCCTGGGGCAATGATTAAATGAATGGCAGATGAAATGAAACGGCAGTGGAGAGTGTTGTTGGAATGAAATTTGTGACAGGGAAAAACGAAGTACCCGGAGAAAAACCTGTCTGGATCCGCTTTGTCCAACACAAATCTCAATCTGAGTGACCGGGATTCGAACCACGGACCCAGCAGTGTGAGGCTGGCGTGCTGCCGTCTAAGCCACGGAGGCTTTAACACCGCAATGAATATCCAGATTTTAGCAAAAAGAAAAAATGTAGTAAATTTATTTTTGCATGTAGACTGAATTTGTTTCAGAACAAATTCAGTGTAATTCCATTCACCAGTTACACACCTCTTGGCTCTTTTTCCCGACAGTTACCAACTACGATGTGCTTCTCTTGGTCTCTTGCTGGCAGGGATCGTTGTTTAATAGGTTATCATATCGAGGTCATCTGTTTGCCAAGTCCATGTGGTTGATGATGAGCAATAGCAGGAATTCACACCGTCCTCATTAATTTCATCCAGCAAATTATCGTCTTGCTGAATCTATAAAAGGAACGAGTGTAAAAGGAGTGAATATGTACTTGCACAGTAGGCCACATAAAAACAAAATGTATGCATTATTAATAACAAGTAGTTCCGTGAAGAACTGAACCCTATTTTCATATATCCTACTTATGTTAATTGCCACTATCAACATACAAAATTTCAGTTTGATTGCTGTGATAGATTCGTAGATATTGAGAACGGTCTAATATTACAGATGGTCGCCATGTTGGATTTTTATATATGTAGGTCTTAGAGTTATGTACTGTTACATGAACATTATTGTGTACGTGTAGTATTCAAACTTCAATCGCATGATTAGGACACAAGTCGTAAAAGCGAGATTTAAAAATTTCGCACAGCTGCCATCTTGTGGTTATGAAAATAATTGAAATAAATTAGATGTCAGTGGAATAACATTTGTATAAGCATTTACCGTACCACGTTTCACTGTACAGACCGGACGTTTGTTTTAGACGATTGCCCTTGACCTTGAAGCCTGCGGGTGAGCCTACACACACTCACTCTCTCACCCTATCACTTCACACTTGTCACCACCGATCTGATGTAATGGAATTTCAGACTTGAGCAGACAGTACAGTTCACGTCGAAGTATTGTGTGACGTGGAATTACACGTTACGTAGTTACAAACAGAACGTCATTATATTTGCCAATGACTGTACTTCAGGAGTAGATTTGTCAATCATCGGATCGCTTGGGGCAGCTGATAACAACACAGGTACGGTAGTAACTCGCCTCCAGGCTTCCATTAAGATTTTTCACTCGTCTAAAACAAACGTCCGGGCTATACTCGGATGGTTAAATCGCGAGAAACGTCCATTTAAATATATATATTCGCTTCACCGCCAGGTTGGATTTGTGCCCACCAGGTTATTAAAAGTCCTATAGGTGAAAGTACGTTCATAGCCTCTATGAACATTAAAAAAAATCAGTATGATTGCTGTAAAAGATTTGTAGTTATTGAGAACCGTCTAAATATTTCGGATGGTCGACATTTTGGATTTTTATATGCATAGGTCATAGAGTTATGTACCATTAAGGAAAATAATGGCGTAGCTTCATTATGCAAACTTTCACTTCGATTGCATTATTACGACACACGAAATAAAAACTAAATTTTAAAATTTCGCACAGCCGCCATCTTGAGTTTATGTAAACAATTGAACTAACTTGGACGCCATTGCATTAAAATATGTATAATCATATACTGTACCGTATTTAACTGCGCTCAGATGGTTAAATTGCGTGAAACATCTATTAAAACGTTTCAACTTTGCTTGACCCCCATGTTCGTTTTGTACTTTTCAGGTTTTTGAAACTTACATAGATAAACGTGCAGTAGTGCCCTTTACCATCGTACAAAAGTTCAGGGTGATATCGGTAATAGTTTCGGAGATATAGAATGCCAGTGAAATATTTCGCACAGCCGCCATCTTTAGGTTATGTTAACTATTGAACTAAATGAAATGCCAGTGCATTACAATGTGTATAAACATTTGCTGTACCACGTTTCATTGCGTTTGAATGGTTAAATCGCGAGAAAAGTCTATTTAATTTCCCAAATTTACTTGGCCGCCATGTTCGTTGAGAAGTTACCAGGTTTTTGAAATGTCCATAGGTGAATTTCTTGTAGTGCTCTTTATCACCGTACAAAATTTCAGTGTGATATCGGTAATAGTTTCGGAGATTATTGAATGCTGGTTAAATATTTCGCACAGCCGCCATATTGGATTGGTGAGACGTAGTAAAATTTGAAGGGCACGATCGGAGTCGGCCAAAGAGGTGCTATAAACTTACCGAGTTTCATTGAAATCGCTCCAGCCGTTTAGAAGTTATTAGGGTGGGGACACACACATCACACACACACACACATACGGACAAAAGGTGATCTCATAAGCCTATATTTTTCATAACACGAAAATAGGTTAAAAATCCCCCAAATACTGCAAGCAATGTAATGCAAAATAATGATCAGGCAAATGACTGTCCTCATTTTAGGGACTGCGACAACGCGATCATGTAGCCCCGTGTACTTTGGGAGTGTGTAGAATCTGTCTGACAACCGGTGTTAATTGTGATGACTGTATTAGTGTGTGTTATCTGTTTCTAATTCAACGAAGGACTGCAGACATTCAATTCTCATGTAGTTCCTACTTTTGCTGCCAAACGTCACCGTCAACGACAACTAGTTCTGACCTTGGTTGTTAGATGCCACCGCAATTGGCTCCTGGTGACGAACGTTGAAACCTAAGTGCGTTAGTCCAATCTAACCTATAATTTAGTGTCATTAGTGGAAGGTTCTTTTACATGCCATAAATCTATGATATGGGCCCGCCGGCTTTACTTCTCCTCCGAAGGAAGGCATACTGAGGGATTATTAACGCTCCTAAAGAATCCGACGACTTTGGCCGGGTTTGAACCCGCGACCTTGGGCATAGACGCTCAGCATGCTACCAACTACGCCACCGAAGCTGGCAAGTGACTCTCTGCACTAAACAATACATTCGGCTCCAAACAGTTACATTTTCATTGTAATGAACCAAACAATAAAAAACACACATAATTTTAGAACTTTTATTTTTAACTGACTGGGGTGGAGTCTTAAATTCTACTTGTTTTAAAAGTCAGGTGCAACGCTCTTAGGTTTCTATGTTCGTTGCCAAGAGCCGACTGCGGTGGCGTCTGGTAGCTAAGTTCTGAACTTGGCCTAGTAGTAGTTGACGGTGCGGCTTGGCGGCAAAAGTAGAAACTATTTGAAAAATTCTAAGTTGCAGTATTTAAATTAAAATACAGATAACACACACTATTACAGTCATCACAAGTAACACCAGTTATCTGACAGATTCTACACACTCCCAAAGTACACGGGGCTACATGATCGCGTTGTCGCAGCCCCTAAACTGAGGAACCATCCAAACAACCAAACCTATTTACCTATACATCTTGTGTGTGAGTTCCTAATAAATTCTAAACGGCTGTAGCGACTTCAATGAATCTTAGCAAGGACTTACTAATACTATGTGAGACCTTAATCGTGTCTTTCAAATTACTTCCACCAATACCACATGGTGGCCGCGCGAAATAATTCTACCGCATCGAATACCTCTAAAACTGTTATTGCTATCAACCTGATATTTTGTTTGGTGTTAGAGACCACTAATCTAGGTTCATTTGTGTGAGTTTGAAACAACTGATATGCTGAGACTATTTAAATAGACTTTTCTCACGGATCAGTTCTCCGAGCCCAAGGGAACTTGGCACGTATATCTTCATTCAAAGCTTAATAGATGGTGGCTGTATGTACATTTCAAATCTTGTTTATATCCTTTGCGTTCTATCCACGCAATCGAAGTGAAACTTGGCATAATAAACCAGTGATAACATATTTATCTACTAGCACATAACTCTATGGCTTGCATTTAAACAATCCAACATGGTGGCCTCACGAATATTTTACTAATTCTCAATATCTCGAAACCTGTTATCTATAACATGTAGTTCCGTGAAGAACCAACGCCTATATTCATATATCCTACTCATGTTAATTGCCTCTATCAACATACAACATTTCAGTTTGATTGCTGTAGTAGATTCGTAGATATTGAGAACCATCTAATATTACGGATGGTCGCCATGCTGGATTTTTATATATGTAGGTCATAGAATTATGTGTTATTACATGAAGACTAATGTGTACGTCGGTACGTGTAGTATTCAAACTTCAATCGCATGATCAGGACACAAGACGTAAAAACGAGATTTCAAAATTTGGCACAACTGCCATCTTGTGGTTATGAAAACAATTGAAATAAATTAGATGCCAGTGGATTAACATTTGTATAAGCATTAACCGTACCAAGTTTCACTCTACTCGGATGGTTAAATCGCGAGAAACGTCCATTTAAATATATATATATATATATTTATTTCGCGTCACCGCTATGTTGGATTTGTGCTCACCAAGTTACTGAAAGTCCTATATGTGAACGTACGTTCATAGCCTCTATGAACACAAAAACCTTCAGTTTGATTGCTGTAAAGGATTCGTAGATATTGAGAACCATCTATATATTTCGGATGGTCACCATTTTGGATTATTATACATATGTATAGGCCGTAGAGTTAACCATTAAAGGAAAATTATTGCGTAGCTTCAATTACGCAAACTTTGGCTTCGATCGCATGATTACGACACAAGAAATGGAACTTAATTTTAAAATTTCGCACAGCCGCCATCATGAGTTTATGTAAACAATTGAACTAAATTAAATGCCAGTGCATTACAATATGTATAATCATATACTGTACCATATTTAACTGCGTTCAGATGGTTAAATCGCGAGAAATATCTATTAAAACTTTTCAACTTCGCTTGGCCGACACGTTCGCTTTGTACTTTACAGGTTTTTGAAAGTTAAATATATACACGTGCAGTAGTGCACTTTTTTTCGTACACAATTTCAGGGTGATATTAGTAATAGTTTCGGAGATATAGAATGCCAGTGAAATAATTCGCACAGCCGCTATCTTGAGGTTTTGTTAACAATTGAACTAAATTAAATGCCAGTGCATTACAATGTGTATATACATTTGCTATACTAAGTTTCATTGCGTTTGGGTGAATAAATCGCGAGAAAAGTCTGTTTAGAAGTCGCAAATTCGCTAGGCCGCCATGTTGGTTTAGTAGTTACCATAGTAGTGCTATTTATCACCGTATAGAATTTCAGGGTGATATCGGTAATAGTTTCGGAGATATTGAATGCTGGTAAAATATTTCGCCCAGCCACCATGTTGGACGGTGAGACGAAGTAAAATTTGAAGGATACGGTTGGGGTCGGCCAAAATGGTGCTATGACCTTACCGAGTTTCATTGAAATCACACCATCCGTTTAGAAGTTATTAGGGGGACGCACACACACATCACACAGACACTCACACGTCACACTGTATGTAACCTTCCCTGGTGACAAGGGATCGAAACCTCACTTTCGAGACTTAAGATTTTCATAATCGTCCATATATTTTTATTTGATGCCTTTTGATGCTATATAATTATTTAATTAAGTGTATAATATCATGTGATTGATTCCCATTTTTGTTTTGTTTTTTTGTTTGTTTTAAGATACAGTACTTTAATTGGCAGGATCCGAGTGAAGTTAGATATGAATATTTTAACATTGTAATAATATTTATTTCGAGAGTCTGGCATTGTGACAGGCAACCAGGAAGTAGGCTAGCCAACGCTGAGTTTTCTCCCGCACGCTCAATGCATGATGACTCATGCAGGTAGGAGGCTTGGCAACCCTGTGCTAGGGGTGTGTCTATGGTATTTTGGAAGAATGAGGAGGCGCTCCTTATAATATGGTAATGGTTTTTCGGGATTGGCTGAACCCGTGTAGGAAGTCAGATAGACCAGTGATCTGTGGAAGGGAGGTGAGTGATATTAGGAATTGGTGAAGCTGTGAAGACGACTCTTGTTTCGAACTCCGTGTGGAGTGGAACTTTTATTCAGGACTCCCTGAGGGAGTGAACTCTTATTTTGGACTCCATGTGGAGTGGCTCTTATTCTTGTTAGGGCTCCGTGAGGGAGTGAATTTTTGGTTGGGACTTGTGTGTGTGTGTGTGTGTGTGTGTGTGTGTGTGTGTGTGTGGAGAAGGAAGGTATTTCAGACGATCACAAGTGTGTTCTATAATTTCAATTACTGAGTTGCTGGCTATACATTCTCAAGGGAATACTGAGCCTAGTTTCAGACAAATCGCCTAGATTGTCTGTCTCGAATCGCATGAAGTATAGTAAATTAAAGTCTGTGTATTGAAATTCAGAGGCCATGGCGGTAAAATTGTTGTACGACGAATACTAGTAAAATATGCTATGTATTATTAAACTCAGGAGCGAACTTAAGGCGATAATCCAACACATGGATTGAAAGCATCATCATACAATCAGATCCACGAAGCTATATAAATCGATCGATTCTGAACACCAATATAATACCGTACGTAATGCTCATAGTTGAGAAGCATGCGTGTGAAATAACTAGAAACTGTGCTGCGAGTAATTAAGGCTGATTCTCTAGGGGCATTAACCCCAGAATCAGTAGATTTAGTCCTCATAGCTGAGATCAACGCCTGTAAGTACCAGTCATCATTACTTATGAGGGTCATCAATGTACGTCATAAGTGTGCCTGTGTAAATATGATAGGGAGTGTTAGGTAGTCTGTACGACGAGGATCCTGCAAAATGTGTTATTATGTCTGGTATCAGAATAGATATTAATTTTCACCATATCTCTAGTATCTTTATTTTATGCTGTAACCAGTGTAGTTAAGTGTGAGTGTTTATTGCTGCTGTTCATATCGTACAGGTGTTTAACCCCCACGCGCCACGTGTAGTAGGTGAGCAGTTACAATTGGTCGCCCAAGTGGGGCTAGCAAGTTACAAATGGTCGCCCAAGTGTAGCAGGAAAGGTACTACACACACACATCACGCACACATACGCACACACACACGGACAAAAGTTGATCCCATAAGCCTATTTTCTTCATAAAATGAGATAGATGAGATGGTGTGTGTCTGTGTGTCAGTGTATTACTCAATCACTCAAGAACCACTGTTTCAATTTACATGAAATTTTACTTGGAAGTAGCTGATTTACCTGGTTAACATATAGGCTTCTTTTGATTTCGATACTTTGCACTATTTAAAGATGGCGACCATTTTAGTGACGACACTACACCCTTTGGTTTCAAACTTTCATATTTCCATTACGGATAAAAAGAGAACGCAAAGAAATAGCAAACGTTTGATGGCATATAGGCCTACGAGGGTTAAAATAAAGATATATTAAGCCAATCATTCCACCCCACTCCATCCCACCCCTCCCCACCCCACTCCATCCCACCCCACCCCTCCCCCCTCCCCATCCCTCCCCACCCCACCCACCGATCCCAACCCATTCCCACCCCACCCTATCCCATCCCATTCCCACCCACTCAACCCCACTACACCCCACCCCACCCCAACCCAGCCCACCCCACTCTACCCCAACCCATTCCCACCTCACTCCACCCATCCCATCTCAATCCATTCCTACCCCACACCACTCCAGTACACCCCACTCCACCCAAACCCACACCACCCCACCCCACTCCTCTCCATCCCATTCCACCTCACTACACCCCATCCCATCCCACCCTGCCCTACTCCATGCCACCCCACCCCACCCCTCCCCCACCCCTCCCCTCCCCACCCCACCCCACCCCACCCATCCCATCCCAACCCATTCCCACCCCACCCATCCCATCTCAAACCATTCCCACCCCCACCCTATCCCCTCCCATTCCCACCCCACCGCGCCGCTCCGCACCCCACCCCACTCCACCCAACCCCACTCCATCCCACTCCACCGCATTACACCCCATCCCATTCCATCCCACCCCACCCCGACCCACCTGACTCCACCACACCCCACGCCACCCCAGCCCACCCCACGCCACCCCGCCACACCTCACCTCACCGCACCGCACCTCACTCCATCCCACCCCACCCCACCTCACTCCATCCCACCCCACCCCACTCCACCCCACCTCACCGCACCCCACGCTACCCCACCCCACCCCACCCTATCCAACCCCTTGTTAAGTTAAGCATTATAACTTCTGCTTTATTTTTACAATGCGAATGAATAAACTCAGCGCCAGCACCGCAGTTCTACAATTTTGTTATCTTACGGTATAGTAATGTTTCATGTTTCCTGTTTAAAATGTCTCCAAAGTTCAGATATTGAATTTTTGAATTTTGAGTGTGGATGTGAAGCCCACAGAATATACTTGTAAGTCATGTACCAAGAGGTATTTAGTCCTTCTTGCGGCAAGTCTATTTAATAGGTGGGAGAATTTATAGTGGAAACAACAAGTAGAATAATATGTGAAAATAGTCTATTTAGTTCCTCACTGCTTGATACTCACTGGTTCTTCCTTTGGTCCTCCCTCAGCCTCTACCATTGTCGCGTTATCCACGTTGCCCAATTCAGAATCCACTGTGATTAAAGATGTTCCAAATTCATCTAAAAAGAAAACTTTCGTTACGAAATTTAAAAAGCAGCAACCTGCAATATTTATATTTCTCTCAATACTCTTTGAATAAGTTAAGCATGTAGCAAGAACGGAGGAAGAATTGCCACTATTTCTCTGCTTGCTACCGACATAAGTTTATTTTTATAATAGACTTCGTCTCGACTCGTAGCTGAACCAGTGTCATCTAACCAATTTGACTGAAATGACGGATATCAGTTAAACATTTATAGGTAATTTAGTTAGTTATTGTTGTTTTAAGGGGCGGAACTAGGAGGACATCTGCCCTTCTTAACACAGATTAAAGTACACAAATTTGGAATGGATTTTAAATTTTGAGGTGGATACGTAAATTTGAAAACACTGGAAATTAATAAAACAAAAAAATAAATAAAACTAATAATTATAAAAATTAACAAAAAATTACGGAAAAACAAAAATTCAGAATTAAAAAAAAGAACAAGTCTTTGACTCAATAAACAATGGAAAATTTAGATTATTATAGGTTAGTGGTCTGTATATTAACCACCTGCAATGTCAAAGATGCTTATGGATGAAACTTTGAGCCATTATGTTAACAAATTTTCTTTTGGAAGTGCTAACATTTCATAAAACCAAATAATATATATATTTTTTATCTTCCTGACTTGAGATGCTTGATGACATTTTTTTTAACAAAAACAATTAAAACGTAAATAATAAAATATGAAATAAATTAAAATTAAAATTGAAAACCAATAAGTTGTAAATATTAATAAGCTTATAAAATTACAATCAAAATTTAAAAAAGCTTATAGCATTAGAAATAAATATGCTTATAAAATAAAATTATAATAAAATTAAGACCATAAAAATAATATAATAAAATTATAAATCATTTCAACATAAAAAATAAACAGATTAATAAATTAAAATTTGGCTAAAAAAATAGATTTAAATAAATGCAAAAATAAATATTTTAATAATACGCTGACCGGCAAAAAATAACCGATCACTTGAAAAATTCAACATTACTTTCATATGAAAATATAAATATGAACGCTCTAGACCTAGTATATAAGTTACTGTTTAATCGTTAATTGTTTTTCTGGATGTATTATCATTTTTAGCCTCCGTGGCTTAGGCGGCCGCACGCCGGCCTCTCACCGCTGGGTCCGTGGTTCAAATCCCGGTCACTCCATGTGAGATTTGTGCTGGACAAAGCGGAGCCAGACAGGGTTTTCTCCGGGTACTCCGGTTTTCCCTGTCCCAAATTTCATTCCAGCAACACTCTCCACTATCATTTCATATCATCAGTCATTCATTTAACCGTTGCCCTAGCGGAGTGCGACAGGCTTCGGTAGGCCGCACAGTTCACATCCTCGCCGCTAGATGGGGGCTTCATTCATTCCATTCCCTGACCCGGTCGGTCGACTGGGAGCAGGCTGTGGATTTTTCAATATCATTAGCCTACTTTTCACATTTTGCAAAAATGAGGAAAAAGTAGACTTATGAGATCGGGCAAATGTGTGTCTGTCTGTCTGTCTGTCTGTCTGTCTGTCTGTCTGTCCTTCTGTCTGTCTGGCTGTGTGTGTGTCCCCCCTATCAACTCCTAAACGGCTAAAGCAATCGAAACAAAATTTGGTATGAGTAAAGATGTATACCTGAATATCTCACGGCCATATTTGAAAATGATGTCAGTGCTACCAACTGCTGAAAAATCGCAATTGTAATTTGAGCTCTATGTTGGATATCTCAGAAGGTATGAATAGGAGCTATTTGAAAATTGGCACACGTATAGATAATAATATTACAGTTTAATTTCCAGGAGGCCATACATGGCAGTGTTGCCAAAATGATTATAAGCCTGCTGATAGGTCCAATATTTAAATGCATATAACTTCTACACTATCAATTGTAATTCAACCAAATTTCGTATGTGCTATGTGTTCATAAACAGATATAACTGAGCGTATTCCTAAGATCCACCAGGGCTGCCAACTGTTAATAAATGCTCTCAATTTTTTTTTTCCAAATACCAATATATCAGAAAGTATGCAAGCCGACAACTTTAAACTATGCACACGTATAGTACCTGACATTCTGTATTAATTTGGAGTAACTTATATACGTCAGTGCCACCAACATGATTCTAAGCCTGCTGAGAGGTCCAAATTTAAATACATGTAGCTTCTATACTATCATTTGGATTTCAACCATAATTTGTATGTGCTATGTGCACCATAACAGATACGTCTATGCGTATTCTTAAGAGCAACCAGTGTTGCCAACTGTTAAAAAATGGTGTCTCTATTTTTGTTTCCCTAATATCAATATATCATAAAATATGCAAGCCAATAGCTCTAAAATTTGCACACGTATAGTACCTGACATTCTAGATTAATTTGGAGTAATTAATATACGTCAGTGCTGCCAACATGATTCTAAGCTTGCTGATCGGTCCAATTTTAAAATGCCTGTAACTTCTATACTAACAAATGGATTTCATTCAAAATTAACACAACAAGAGAGCATATTATTGCAGATTATTGCTGACCAATACATGTACATTGTTGCCAACATGATTTTAAGCGCGCTGTTAGATCCAATGTTTAACTGCATGTAACGTCCATGCTATCGATTGGACTTCAACCAAATTTTGTATTCTGTACCTTAAGAGATGGAAACAAGAATATATTCAGTCACCAGGGCTGCCAACTGTAGTTCTCTATTAGGCTACATTATGCCAGGTATACAGTATTTCGAACTAATTAGTAATTTCTATATTACCAATTTAATTTTGTAGTTATTCTAGATAGATCCATATAGATTAATCAATGGCATGAATTTTAAATTTTAAGAAAAGTAGGCTCTTTAGTTTGTCACGGAACTTCTTGTTCTTCTTGTCATTGTTTCACTTAACAATAGCGATTCAATGACACGATGCTGTTTCCCGCGGTAAGATGTGCGCGTCCCAATTTTCGATCAGAGCAACATCTTCGGTTTTGAATTGCACAAGAACAACTGAGAATATGGCTGTATCGATCTTTTCCTATGCCAACAAGTGGCAAAAGAAAAAAGAATGAAACATTGCATTGTTGACGATAGCGATGGCGTGCACATCTTTCCGCGGGAAACAGCATCGTGTCAAAGAATCGCTATTGTTAAGTGAAACAATGCCATGAAGAATGGTAATGCATCCAGGAAACCAATTAACCTCACTTCCTTGCTATAAACAGTATGTACTGTACTATGTCTAGAGCGTTCAAATTTATGATTTGAATGAAAGTAATGATGAATTTTTCAAATGATCGGTTTCTTTTGCCGGTCAGTGTAGTTCTGCCCTATAAAGTGTTAAGTGAAATTTGGTGACCTTTCATCAGACCACGAGGTCATAATTAACACACTGGTGCTCGATGTTACTGGAGTAAATCTACGATCACGTGATAAGACTGTGGTCCCACGACCACCGTGAGATGAAGTTAGTGCATTGCATGGCTCAATCATGGAGGAAAGAACGGAAGAAGATGCCTTCGCTGCGCTGCCTAGCGCAAGCTGCTGAAGCCAAACGGCACGCCCACTTTGGGGAGCAAGAAACTGGCTGTTCCTATTCTTAAAGCCGTAAATCAACTAGTCTGTGATTTTAGCGACATAAAACTGCAATGGCAAGTCAAGATTTTTTCTTGGATAGGCAGAATACACTCTGTACATGACGGTACTTGGCACTAATAAGCTGCGTTATCGTTTTAAAAGCCAATTTAAATAGAAATATGAGAGCACCTTCGAAAGGCTAGATTTGTAAGAAAGACGCGGCAAAACGTAATAATACGCTGAAACACTGATTAAATTGAATGCAGGTGTCTGAAGATGCGAGTTATACCAAAGAAGGAACATCTTGGGAACTAATGATGCCGAACTAATTACGGTATTTACACCAAATTGAGTTTTGAGTTCTTATTAGTGTTGAGGCCTTCATCAGTTTTTAGGCCTAATTTCGAGCACAGCCACTTTCACTCATTGGTCGTACACATTCTGATACTCAAGAATACAGAACACTTAAAAAGGGACGCATATTTGCACAAAAATACGGTATACCGTACCGCACGGTATTTTCTTTGTGTGTGTGTGGGGGGGGGGGGGGGGTAGAAACTTGACGATTAGACTCGAATTGATTAATTACGTAGGCCTACCGTAATTATTTACCGACAGCCGTTTGATAATTTAAGATTTGCAGAAGATTTTTTTTTTTTTTATATAGGGTAGCCCACACATGCTTAGATTAGAATTGAAGAGTTTTTTTTAAATAACTTAGCACTTCTGCTATTACGTTTCCGAAGTTTATAACCGGAGCGCGATTTAAAAAACCAGGGCCGAAATAAGGATTAGCCAATCCTATCTAAGTTCCGAAGGCCTGACCATGCACAATGCCTAATGCAAGTCACAGAACACCGAATACGAGTTAAGGTTACGCCCACTTTGGTTGCAGCGCTTGGATTCACTCAAACGAGCTCAGGGCATCTCCTCATATTCTTTCCTCCATGGGCTCCGGTGACTCGGAGAAGTGTTGTGATACAGCATTAGCTCTCCATGAGCTTGGTTCGCACATCGTCATACAGTGCACTACTGTACTCGATAGCGCTTCAGAATATTAAAATTTTAAATTGAATTGTTGGCCCAGACAGGATCTACTATATACGGGAAACACAGACAAATGGAAAATACATTTTAGAACGGAGTTATTTCCAATTAATAAACCTTATAAACGGAATATAAGATAATGGGACATCCACTGTCAATACAATCTGAAATTATTAATACTTACATGTTAGCCTACATGTTTCGAGGCATCAGTCAAATCCAAGAATAAAAGCATTAATGGGCTCCAGAATGCCAAAGATTTTCAAAATTCTCGAAACTTCATCATATTGAACTAACGGTGTACATTTTCTCAGAGCTCTATTCCTTTTACTTTCCCAAATCCGTGCGTCCAATTAGTAAATCCAGAATGTAGTTTTTTATTCTCCTCCCTATTTTTCACTAGATTTCTCTCTAGGTTTTTATTTTTTGCTCTAATTTTCACCAGATTTCTCTCTAGATTGTTTGCTCTATTTTTTTACTGGATTTTTCTCTAGATTTTTATGTTTTTCTCTAATTATCATTAGATTTCCCTCTAGATTTTTGCTCTATTTTTCACCAGATTTCCCTCTAGGTTTTTAGCCTATTTTCTGGTGTAATTTCACTAGATTTCTTTCTAGAACATTATATTTTGCTCTAATTTTCACTAGATTTCCCTCTAGATTTTTCTCTATTTTTCATTAGATTTTATGCTCTAATTTTTAAATAAGATTTCCTTCTAGACTTTTCTCTATTTTTCACTAGATTTCCCTCTAGATTTTATTTTTCTCTAATATTCACTACATTCCCTTCTAGATTGTTGCTGTCTTTATTACTAGATTTCCCTCTAGATTTTTGCTCTATTTTCATTAGATTTTTCTCTAGATTTTAAATTCTTGCTCTAATTTTCACTAGACTTCTCTCTAGATTTTTTAGAAATCAAAACGAGTGTGCTATTTCTAAGCGACCTTAAAACAAAGCTTCCGGCGTTTCCTCAGCGAGCGGGATAACTTTGACTTGCGTTTATCGCTAAAATGCATTTCTTAATATAAAAATCCCTTTCATTTGGAACTTTTCAACATACAGAGGAATGTTGGAAACCATTATCAGTGGGTGTGTGTTTCCCCAAAAATCAATGTTCTAAGCCATAAATATGCAGTTCTGCACTCAACTAGCGGCAATAGGCTGCATGCGTTCCTTGACAAGTTCCATGGAATTAGAAATAACGGTGATCCCTTTTTTCCAATCGGATGATCTCTTACTCTTTCTTATGGATAAACATAAAGAAGTAAGTAAATTATTGGTTAATCCGGGATCATCATCATCTTCCTAGCGTTTGTCCCGCTTTGGAGCAGGGTCCGCTACTTTACATGCCAATCTCCATTTCTGTAGGTCAAGGGTATCATGCCGACACAGATTAACTTGTCGCATGTCTTCTCTAAGGCGATCAAGCCACCTCTTCTTAGGTCGCCCGCGAGGACGTTTGCCATCCGGGTTGAGGCACAAGGCAGTTTTAGCCACTGATTGTTCGTGACTGCGTATGATGTGGCCGTACCAGCGTAGACGAGCCTCCCGCATTTTATCCTGTATGGGTGCAACTCCCATCCTCCCTCGCACATCGCAATTCTTGATATGGTCAAGTCGCGTCAGACCAAGCACCGAACGAAGCATGCTCATCTCCATAACATGCAGGGCTTGCTCGTGTTTAACAGAGGCCGGCCAGCATTCAGAACCGTAGAGGGCGACTGGGCGCACGACGGTCTTGTAAATTTTGGTCTTAAGATAGGTGGGTATCTTGCGGTCAAAGAGGACTCCAGTTACCTCCCTCCATTTGAATCAACTGGCACTCACACGAGCTCGGGCATCAGGGAGGGTGTCACCATCTGAACGAGTCAAGGAGACAAGATACCTGAATTGGTCGACTCTTTGAAGATCTTGACTACCTACAAGGATAGTGCCAGGCGTCGGTGACCCACACTCCATATACAAGGTTTTCTGGACATTCAGCTTCAGTCCATTCTCAGCCAGCCTCGTATTCCACTCCTGCAGTTTCTCTTCAAGAACGTTGCGTTCTTCTGCAGCCAATAAGACATCATCAGCATACAGAAGCGACCATGGATGTTGCGATTGGATATCTGATGTTATTGTATCCATGCATAGAATAAACAGACGTGGTGACAGGGCTGATCCTTGATGGACACCGACTTGAATGGGGAAAGGAGATGTGATTCCCGCGGGACATCGCAAAACACTACTGCACTTACGATACAGAAGTTGTGTCCAGCGAATTATTAAAATTGTTTTTAGGATATGAGTGTGAGTTTCGTTTGATAACGTTCTAAGGTAAAGATATACTACAGAAACACTTGCTCCCTTATTTCCTACTTTCAGGTTCTAATAACTAGAGCAATATTTACCTTTCTGACTGCAAGATACGGCACAGTTCACAAGCATAAAACCCGGATTCGTTTGGCACTCTCCACTACTCGCCCATGGCTTACAGTTTATGTTCTTATCAGAAGGGGTACTGCTCCCTGCGGACATAAAGACAGTGTTATTAGGCTAGTTTGGTCAACATTAAACAATATGCCGGTTAATATGCTTTGAAATCACCTTGGAGTTAAGGCCGTCATGTTCTGAAGCTTAAGATTTGATGTGATCATCCATGGATCCAACCTGAATCTTATGGATTCCGATCATGTAGGCTATGCTGATTGCACCACAACGGCCTACATCCCCAAGAAAGATCATTATGGATTCTTTTCTGCTCTATGCCAGGGGTTTTCAAACTTTTCCTGTACCCCCCCCCCCCTTCCCCCACCTTGTTCTTGTTCTTTATAATAATACTGGTGAGTTAGCCGTGGTCGTTACGGCATGACTGCTGGCAGTCGCTCACATCCGGGAGGCGAGGAGGTTCAAATCCCCCCGCCGGCAACCTTGAAGATGGTCTTCTGTGGTTTCCCATCTTCCTTCCAGGCAAATGCCGGGGTTGGTCCCTAACTATAGGCCACAGCCCCTACCTTCCAACTCCTCGTCCTTACATTCCAACTTCCCTCCCTAACGGTACTTGTAGCTCACCCATTGGGTGTCCGTCTCGAAGCAGCTACAAAACTGGCGAGCCGAACATGTCCACGGGCACTCCCGGCACTAAAAGCCATACGCTAAAAAAAAGAAACATTAATAATAATACTTTTATTGCAGCCAAAAACAATCGTGGGGAGAGTCAGAGAAGAAATAGACGAGTATCTACCAGAAAATCAATTCGGATTCCGGAAAGGAAGATCAGCTGTAACCGCTATACAATTACTAGTCAATAACATCAGGGAAGCCCTTGAAAGAAGAGGAAAGGTCTACGTAGTGTTTATAGACTTCACCAAAGCATTCGACCTCATAAACCGGGAACTTGTGATGCAGAAGCTGGAAGAAACCCTAAACAGGAACCGTGTGTGGACTGAAACCATAAAAACGATACTACAATGGAACAAAATAAGAATCTCTGAAAACATATCACTCTCAGAACCGATACTTCAAACGAACGGAGTATTACAGGGTGACCCAATGAGCCCGTTCCTTTTTATCCTTGCAGCAGAAGAAATAATGAGAATAACCCATAAAGATGACGTAGTATTGTACGCCTACGCTGATGATATAGTGATCGGATCAAAGGACATCACAAAACTACAAAACGTGATAAAAGAAATGGAGGAATGCTGCTACTAACACATATTCGAAATTAATACATCAAAAACAAAAATGATGGTATTTAGGCTGTAACATGTGGTTACAATGTTCTTTGAGACACTATCCTATTTTAAGATCTCTATGCATTTTCTATGTTCTTTTTTGATGTTGTTTTGTTTTTGTTTTTCTTATTCCATGATTTTATATATATTGTCAATTCAGTGAGTATCTGTTGTGATTTGCTCTGGAGATTATTGGTTTGTTCAGTTACTTGAAAGAAATATGAAAAAAGGAGATGTTTTACATACGAGAAGAGAGGTAATGGAGTCTTATTAGAGTTATGCGTTGGTTATGTAAGTGAAGAAAGAAGTAGTATTAATGTGTGGAAGGAAAGATAGCCCAGTTGAAATAACATTTTTAATGAAAAGTAAAAGTGTATGTGAAGAGCGATTAAGACGGATACTGCAGTAAGAATAGGAGTGGAATATAATCATGATTCATCTCCCTCTTATGCTATAAAAACAACGACCCGAGTAGAAGAGTTTCAAGGCAAGGAGGAAAGATCCCAGCAATGACAGAAATCTTCATAAAGAGGCAGAAAGTAGCCATAGTAAACGACTTCAAGTACCTTGGCATTACTCTGCAAACAAGTGCCAAATGCTTTACACAGCATGTAATAGAAAAAACAACACAGGCAATACGGGCGATGCATGAAATCAACTACATTAGATCACTCAGCCTAGAGACGGCGATGGCACTATTTAGAGCAAAAATCATGCCTATTCTAACATATGGGATGGAAATCATTGGGCCGTACCCACAGAGAAGAACCTATCCTCTCTAGAAAGCATAAAAGCTCTATACATAAAGAGAGCGATCGGAGTATCCAAGACAACAAGTTCAAGACTCGTCTACCTTCTAGCGCGAGAATCCTTCCTCATTGAAGACTTCAGAACACACCTGAACCTGCCTAACACCAGAGCATCAGAAAATCTCCTAGCAACACTCAACAAAAAAAGAGAAGACACCCCTTCAGAATTCTTTGGAACTGGAGCTATGATAGACCGGACATGGACAACATCCAGCTTCGAGATGAGGCACGTGTTCACAAGACTGGCAGTACATGGTTTCCACCATCTAATTTGTAACAACACCTCATACAATGAACCGACAAAGACATGTAAGTGCGAACTCTGTGGATACATGTGTGAACGTTACCACCTACAACTCTGCACCGTAAGAACAAGCACGATAAAAGAATATGCCAACCAAGGCCCAAGCGCGCGAGTACAGTTCATATAAATGTACAGGGTCGTCGAAAAATAATGCCAACATTTTAAAAAATGATAGCACCGAAACCCTTTATCTTAAACGTGTAATTCTTTCACTGAACGCCAGCTAGTTAAAGTAAGTTTTGTTTTGGAGGGGACGTGACCTTGCTATGCGCACACTAGATGCGCAATAGCCAATGAAGTCCTGACCTCCCCCCTTTGGATTTTCTTTCTGGGGGTACATTAAAAACATTGTGTATGCAGAAAAAAAACGGGATTTGTAGCCCCCGTGGGAGCGAATTTCTGCCGCCATCTTGACAGTTACTCCTGAAATGATTGCACGTACCAATCCAGCCATTGGGAAAGCGTGCGTTCAATGCTGATGTTGGTGGTTGGCCTGGCCTAGATTTTTTCTCTACAGTCCCTGTTTCCTTAAACTGATTAAACCATTGAATAACAGCTTTGTTATCAGGTGCAGTTTGTCGGGCGGTGCAGTCATTGGCGCGCGCGCCCCCGGCCGACCTTGGCTACTGCGCATCTAGTGTACGCATAGCAAGGTCACGTCCCCTTCAAAACTAAACTTACTTTAACCAGCTGGCGTTCAGTGAAAGAATTGCACGTTTAACATAAAGGGTTTCGGTGCTATCATTTGTTTTAAATGTTGGCATTAATGTATCGATGACCCTGCATTATTTCTTTTCTTTGTGTATGGCTATTTGGCTGCAATAAATATATTATTAGTATTGCAGCCAAATGGCCATACAAGAAAGGAAAATTTCATTACAGTACAAATTATTCAAGTAATTTCAAGTTTGCGTTCTGGTCCCTTGGTTTGCATATTCTGTAATTATTTGGGTTCTTCCTTTGCACCATCTATGTGGTAGCGTTCACATATTTGTAAGCATAAGTTGCACTCACACGTCTCAGCTGGCTCATGGTATGATGTGTTCACACAGATGAGATGATAGAATCCGTGTACCGCCAATCTAGTAAACACGTGTCTCATCTCAAAGCTGGATGTGGTCCATGCGCGATCTATCATGGCCCCCGTTCCATAAAACTCTGGGGGTATTTCTTCTCTTCTTGCTTTTAATGTTGATAAAAGGTTTTCCGAGGCTCGAGTGCTGGGAAGAGTCAAAAGTGTCCTTAGGTCCTCGATAAGAAATGTTTCTCTTGCGAGGTAGACGAGTCTGGAACGTGTAGTCTTTGACACTCCTAGTGCCCTTTTGATGTAACTTATAATGCTTTTACCCGTTCTAATACAGATAGGTTCTTTTTTGTATGGAGCGTGGCACTCTATGGAAGTGAAACTTGGACTATTGGTGCAGCAGAAAAGAGGAGAATTGAAGCATTTGAAATGTGGTGTTACAGGAGAATGATGAAGATCAGATGGGTAGATAGGGTTACAAACGAAGAGGTATTAAGACGAGTGGGAGAGATGTTTCTGGCGACTGCTAATGAAGAGAAGAGATAGGTTGGTAGGACACATACTAAGACACCCAGGAATAGCAAGCTTAGTTATGGAAGGAAGGGTCGAGGACAAGAACTGTAGGGGTAGACCAAGGTTAGATTAGGTTAAACAGATTGCCTCGGATGTAGGGTGTGGTAGCTATGTAGAGATGAAACGATTAGCTCAGGACAGGGAGGCATGGAGCGCTGCATCAAACCAGTCAAAAGACTGAAGACCCCGAACAACAACTTTTCGGTGAGATGCGACCATATGACTTCTATCCCTTGGACATTATTTTAGCTCTGAAGAGTAACATTGCTGTCATTTAGACTTTCACGGCCCGTGTTACTATTCATGATGTTGAATTTTGGGTTTATGCCGGCATAAACCCAAAATTCAACATCATGAATAGTATCATTGCTGTTTCTAAGTTGAGGGATTTCATGTAGCCGATCTCATGCATCGCCCTTGCTGCTTGCGTTGCTTTCTCAGTTATATGCTTCGTGAACATTTAGTGCTTGTTTGCAGCGTGATGCATAGATTTTTAAAATCTTTATTAGGACTGAATATTTCCGAAGGAAAGCAAGTTCTATAACTTTCTTTTTTACCACGGCTAATAAATCACTTATCCATGGGTAATGGTGTTACTGGTATCAGTTTATTGTAAATCAGGCCAACCACTTCCACTGATCACGTACTACTGTCGACCAAAGTATTATGTGCACTCGAGTTTGAAGGTTGTTTGTGAAGTAACCAATAGACCTACATAAAATCCAATAACATCATAATTTTCATCGTTCTATTTTACGTTAGTTCACGTAGGTTTGGAATTTTTAATTCATATTTTAATATTTTTTATCGCAGTTGGAACACAAAAAGTGCACGTTTTTAAGCGTCATTCAACCATGCGTCACATTTAAGAATTATTATCTCACAAACCCGTCATCAGATCGAATCCAAATTTGAACACAATATACATTGGAATGTTGTATAACTGGTTTATTAATTTAAAAAATTTGTTTGTTCAAAAAACAAAGTTGTTATCATTTTTGTTAGGTACCTTTTTCTCGGCTCGGGGTGGTTGGAAATTGTAGTTCTTGGTCGCGTTGTAATCCTTATACATCGATAATGTATGCTGTATGACTGTGAAATACGTAAATTAATTCCCTTATTGTATATCAGTTGGTATTTGTAGGGGGAAATAAGACATGGGTCACCAGCTAGCCGCTCCGGGGAAGGCTGAACAGCGTTGCCGAAACGGAGCCCACACGCATCATGGCGCGCATCGCTCTGAAGTGATGGGCTCCATCTCAGCAACGCTGTACAGCTTTTCCCGGAGCGGCTAGCTGGTTAACCATGTGTTATTTCGCCGTACAAATACAAACCGATATAAAATAAGTGAATTAATTTACGTATTTCAGAGTCATACAGCATAACGTTTTGATGTATAAGGATTACAACGCGACCAAGCACTACATTTTCCAACCACCCCGAGCCGAGAAAATGTTTCCTTACAAAAATGATAACAACTTTGTTTCTTGGATACACCAAATTTTGAAATTAATAAACCGTTTATGCAATATTCCAATGTATATTGTGTTAAAATTTGGGTTCGATCTGATGACAGGTTTTTGAGATAATAAATCTTGAATGTGACGCCTGGTTGAAACACGCTTAAAAACGAGCACTTTTTGTGTTCCAACTGCGATAAAAAATATTAAAATATAAACTAAGAAATACAAACCTACATGAACTAACGTAGGCCTATAATAGAACGACGAAAATGATGGTGTTATTGGATTTGATGTACGTTTATTGATTATTTCATAAACAACCTTCAAACTCGAGTCCACATATTACTTTGGTCGACAATAGAATTGACCTGTTCACTCACTGTCTTTGGACTGACTGCATAGGCGTGGCGCATTGTTCTACCAAGGTCCATACAGTAGCTTCTGGCTGCTATCTGGTGACAAACAGGGGAATTTCTCTAGATTTTGTAAGCTCATTGACAGACATTCTTTGGCCGAATTGTTTTAATTCTACTTAAAAAGGAGGCAAGGTTCTTTGCAAAACGTTTAAAATTTCAAATTTTATTTTCACACGGCAATACAATGGAACAATACATTCAAAACTTTTGGACGGAAGATGAGCAAAGCAAATACAGTAGAAATGACCATCAACAGGGAAGGAACAAGCTCATACATTTTTTCTAGAAGGAGTGAAAATAGACTCTGTTTCTCATTTCAAATACCTCGGAAGCACATTCTCGAAAGACAACACCGTAAAGCACGAAATACTCACCAGGACACAAAAAGCATCAAAGGTTTACAGTCAAATCAGAAATCTTCTCTGGGACTCCAAAACACCACAACAAGCAAAAACAATCATGCACCACACCTACTTCGTACCAATCCTCACATATGGTTTAGAGACATGTACCCTACTAAACAAAGACTACAGTAGAATTCAAGCAACTGAAGTGATATTCATCAGAACTATGAACCAAACTACAAGAATGGACAAGATAAGAAATGAAGTCAATAGGAAAGTAGCTGGCATCAAGTTCCTATTACCAGTGTCATAAAGAAACGCAGACTTCAGAGGTATGGACACACAATGAGGATGAACATAGAAAGACCTGCCAGAAAATATTTTGACCTTAAGGTATTCATCGACACTACAGAAGACATTTCATTACAAGTTATCTTATTTTCTTGAAATTGATATCTCTGATCCCAAGAATATAAACTAGTGGATTTTTGCCAAAAAAGAAAAATTAAATAAATTTGGGAGGTCTTTTTCAATGATTAATCACAAAAATAACGTGCATTTTTAGGACGCGATATCTTCGCTCTTTTTCAACTTAATTGAGCCATTTTTGTTGCAAGTTGATCTGCTGTATGTTCAGAATGTTGTATAGCAGAATCGTTTTTGTATCATTTGATTGAGGCAAATATATTAGCTTTGTTTTAAAATTTACGTTATTTTGATGAAAAAATAAATTAATTGTGGGGTGGCGCGACTCCTAATTTCAATTTAACAGCTTCATTCTGCTTTACAACATAGCAGCATTATTTGCCTATATTTTGGTTTTTAAATGAAACTAATATCTGCATTCTAAGTGGACATTTTAACTGCCCAAGTCGAGACAAATATTGAAAAAAAATGAAGTGAGAGAAATCGTAAATTAAAGTTGAGGTACACATTCAGAGTAAAGAGTCTTACTTTTCAACTCCTAAAAACTGCCTTTTCTTTGGATTTTAGGTCAATCTTCTGCATTCTCCGACCCGAGAGTATCTCCTACTGTACATTGTTTTAGTTCTGGAGTAGACTGTTTCAAAGCCAGGTTAATGTGTGCCTTATCTGCTGCACCTATGTGTCAAAGTGACAGCTGCTGAAAACCATGCACACCGATCATTTAAGTGAATATAAATGAGCTAAACAAAAATAACACTAGTATAAACTATATAATTTAGGAAACTAGAGAGGACATACTATCGAAAAAGACAATAAAAATCGAAAATTTTCTTGAAAATGACTAATGGAAGGGTCGATGAGTACCTTAACCTCATAGGAAGAAGACCACGAGGAAGACCAAGAAAACGCTGGATAGAGACTGTAAGATCAGACATGGATGAGAGAGAACGCAAATTGGAAGTTGTCCTGGAACAAAAGATAGGAGGAGAGGGCGAACGCTTGTACACCACACCCAGGAAACTGGAGTTGCAGAATGAGTATGATGATGAATATCCCAAAAGCATGAATAATTTGCAGAGTATTCCGGGCCGTGAAACCCTTAATCGACATATCTATTCAAACAAAAGTTTGGTTATACTGTAATAATACTTATCCGGTTGTCTTCCTGGCTGGAACTTCGAGCAGTTTCGGGTTCACTCTAGCACCAGTTGTGGTCGACTGAACCCGGGTGTTAACTGGACGAAACTGGTTTTACCTTTCTCACCCCTTTGTTCTGTCTGAGGTCAGTGCAATGTTTATTTGTGTGACCGCTATTTTATCTAGCCAAGCTAGATAAAGGGGGTGGGGGTGGGGGTGGGTGGGTGGGGGGGGGATGGGAGGGGATATAGCGGTGGTTAATAGGTAAATGTTATATGGATCAGGTGTACTATGTACTTTTTCTGCAATAAACCTAGGACGGTATGCGCGGCAGTATTAAAGGTGCCGGGACGTCTTCAATAGACCGGGCAGCGCTTAGTTCGAATGACTTTTTAGTCCACGCGTGGCGAAGACAGTTCCACGGTCTTAAATAGTTGTAGATCTTCCTGTATTCAATAACATACATTCTTACCTAGATTAGGCAACGTCACACAAATAAGCATAGCACTGACCTCAGAAAGCACACAGGAACAAAGGGGGGAGAAAGGAAAAACCAGTTTCGTCCAGTTAACCCCAGGGTTCAGTCAACCACAACTGGTGCTACAGTGAACACGAAACTGCTCGAAGTTCCAGCCAGGAAGACAACCAGATAAGTATCAGCCTGTATTGTACCCAATCGTCATCATGTGGAACATGTGTTCGTATCCCAGCTAACTCACGGTCTTTCGAGGTATGGGACATTCATGCCCACCATACGATCACATGCTCAGGATTTGAGTCTGTCAGGTGATTACTCTACTTGAAAGAAACAACATATTCCTAAATATAACATTTAATGATAGAAAATCATGGCTATACAACATAAAACACAAACAAAGGATACTTTACATTTACTTCCCACAACAAAAATCAAAGTTATCTGTGAGTCTCTCCTTAAAATTAGTGCTTCCCCGCACTCAAGTCTATTCCAAACATCCTAATATTGATACTCTCTGACATTTGCGAGTGTCCATAGTGTTCTTCACGTGGCACAATTTAACACAAACTGGAATATCACAACACAATAAACACAAATTATCTTTAAGTGACATTAAATCTGCAATTATTAAACATGTATCCGTTTTACACGGGGCATTTACTTTCATTACCATTAATTCATTAACTTATGCCTTAATTAATAAGTGTTGTGTCGTGCAACTCGTATTCTTTTTCCCATCAATTTGAAACGCTGAAGTGGTACGTTTTCCCTTCCAAAATACACATGGATAGAAATGTTTCATAGCTTCACCATACAACGATTTTCTGGGTCTGGTCAAAACATTATCGTTACAAACGTGTCATGTCATTGAAATTACGCTACCCGTGTGAATAAATTAGTGTAAACTGGGCAAATACACTTTACAAAGATGCCTATATTTACTTGGTGCAGTATTCCTCCTCAGAGAATAACTGGGCCAAATATTATCCGATCACAGCGATCCAACATGGTATGTGTGTGGAATTAAAGCATTTAATTCATTTGGCATCATCACAACAATCATATCTTAATTACTTTTCGAAATATCGAGATTCTTCAGTGTCCCACTACGCTTTTAAAATAAAAGGATCAGGTCAACAGATCTCCTTTCCAAGCGGACAATAAATTAGTTTCGGCTGCCTGAGAAAAGTTGGCCGCCGGTCTAGTGGTCTTCCTGCCACCCCATCTGGCTTCTCACAAGGTCAAGTTTATTTACTGGTGCAGTTATACTGGAGGTACCCTGAGTGTTGTGTCCCTAGTAATTGAGTCATTCTAATTATTTAACACCTACATTTAGAGTATAATGGGCTTAACTCGGCTCCTAATTAATATTCATGGCAGGGGATGGATCACGGATAGCTTTGCCGTTCTGTGGCGACATTAGTGGCTTCTGGCGCGCATCTCAAGTGAGTATCAAAGTTCTCTCACTGGTGCAGCTGCCTATAACAAGAGGAAATCGGCGTTTCCTATACGACGAACCATTAGTCTTACCTCTAAGGGCAGATCAATTAATACATGGGCTCACACAGGGTCTCTAATAGTTATCCCTAGTGGCACAATTCTGCAAACGGTGGATACAGACAGTCTCTGTCCCACTTCGCTGCGAATAATACAAGTATGCTCCAAGGCGATACTATCTCGTAGATATCGAAGATTTAGCCGACTAGATTCGCCTAACGCGCAAGCTATGTTTGGATGATCCCCGCAACTTACTGACGTAAATCTCTTGATTCTACGTTACTTGCTCGCTGTACGGGGCTCAAACAATACTTCTTATAGATGACTCAATTATTAAAGCACTCACGTCCTCTCTGCAATTATTCATAAGCCAAAGTCTTTATGTAGCTCCCAAATCAAGCATAAATTTACTGGCTTACATTAACTACCTTAATGGTTCTCAAATACAACCCTGTAGAATTTACCATAATAAACATTCAAATCACTGTAATATAACTTTATATACAATTCCCGCACTATTTCACACATGGATCCTTGATTGGACTCCAACTATCGCCTGACCTCAGAGATGCGATGCAGCTAACTCCTGACAACCGCTGGTCTCCATGAAAGTCTATCTTGCGTGTGTGTGCGTTCGATTCCCGTCACCTACAGTTTATATCACCTCTACTGCAATTCTGTTCAATCCTCTGTCACGACAATTTGTGACGCCTTCCAGGCTCCCGTAACTGTAGTGATCCTGACAATAATGTGTCATTTTTAACTATGACAACACCTCCTGGTATGTTCGTTGTCCAAAAACATCCTAAATTATCCCTACGCTGTACTGAATTTATACTCGCGTATGTTATTGGTTAAACGTCTGCTGTAGACTAAATCTTACACGATGCATAATTACTGTTGTGAAGCTGCATGGTGCGCTTCCATTTTCTCCAAGTACATTTGAGCGTCGATACTTTATAAATTCACGCACTTTCTTGCGTGATCTGGCAGCGTGTTAGTTCACGTGTTGAGTCAAGTCGAACTGAAGACGAACTAACTTCCCTGCGAAGCTCCCCCTATATAAAGCTTTCTTGTGAAACATAGTTCACTGGACACTCAGGACCGACTCTCTTCCTGAAATAATACATTTCCAGACAAAGTGAAGTATAACTCTCGTTTTTCAAGGTGTGGAGGTCCCAAAATCACTCGCGTGCAAGCGATCGCTTCGGCCAATTAATTACAATTACTTGCCTTCTCCCATGGCGTCATGACGCTATCCTGGTAATTCCCCCTCTGCTGATCTCCAAAACCTTCCTCCCCGAGCGGAAGCAGTCAGTTCAGAGGCTCGTTTATAGATGTGGGCTTTAATTTAGGCGTGAGAACACTCCTAAATTATCTTTCCTAGAATATATTCACCTGGGTGTAAGTTTTATTTCATTTCAATGCTCCAATTGGCTGTAATCAATTAATTTCTATGGGCGACTGCCCCCTCTCTACTCTTATGCCTTGTGAACCGGTGGATCCCAGAGTCATTAATCTTGAGCTGTTCCTGCGGTCCAGACGAAAATTAGTTCCTTGGCGTCACTTAAATACGCCCCTTCGCTAACTCCGATTTGTCAACTGTCAAGCTGGTTTGCTTTCATGCATTCAGGCTTCTAAAACGTACATAGGCCTGCATTTTCTTGCAATTATCCACCTTAAAAAGCAGTGATATTCCCGTTCTAGCCGTGAAATCCTGCTATTATGATTATATGCAGATATAACTCATTGCTCCTCGGGTTCCCTGTAGCTGTTCCCCCTCAGATATCAATGATTCAATTCTGGGCAGAATTATGGGCCTGGTCTTCTTTGATAAGACCCGAGTTCGATGCCAGTCTGCCGTGTCTAATTGGGCACAGTATTATTCCAGTATAATAGTTGATTTTTTACAACCATATTATCACCCCAAACAGACAAACTCCGGATTTCTATCACCATTTTAGCATTTCACCTAGCATTAGATATACTATATTTAGGGCCTAGCATACACCGACAGTTGCATTACCAATACTGCTACTAAATAATTGTGCATATTGTAAATATTTTTCACCTGTATTCTCAAACATAGATGTTATAGCCTAAGTGTAATGGATCTGATGATGATCGCTTGACGATCGAAACTGGTCATCCTAGTGTATTTATTAATCTCGTGTAATTTATTTCAGGATTAGGGCATAACCCAGCTCTATTTGGGTACATTCGTGTTGACCGACTGAAAAGCACCAAACTTTTGTTTACTTAGGCAACACTAAAAAATGGCTTCAAACCCCACAATATCTATTCAAATGTTGTATATGTTTCGATATTCATTGATATCTACTTCAGAGCCTAACATTACTAATATACAATGGATATTCTTACACTAGTTTCATTAAGTAAAAATCCCAAATACATTACAGTCTCGATTATCCGACCTAAATTGGACCTGTAGTACGTCTGATCACCGAGAATATCGGATAATACAGAATAACTTTGAAAATGAACTAAAACAAATAGGTAGGCTCTTGGCCCAGTCAAATTAGTATTTTTCGAGGAATTAATTTCCAGAAAGCTGGAAATCATTTTAATACCTTCGTTTGGTCCTAAATGCGTGTAATCTAAGTTTGCACCGTCCCAAGAGGTGTGTATAACTTTTGGGACCCAAATAACCTTGACATTTTCCCTTTTTTTTTAGGTTTTTGCTTGTAGCTCGAAAACGGTACGTCAGACGGAAAATATTAATCAGTACAATATTAAAAAGGAGTAAATTCTACGCAGAATGAGCATGTAAACCTTCAAATTTGGTTCAGTGGTATAGACGAAATCAAAGGTTCAAAACTGGGAAAATGTAAGTTTTCACCTAAATGAGCAATTTTCTCAGTTTTGAACTTTTGATTTCGGCTGTACCACTGAAACAAATTTCAAGTTTTAGATGTTCATTCGACGCAGAATTTAACTTTCTTTCATATTTAACTGATAAATATTTTCCGTCCGACGTACCGTTTTCGAGCTACAAGCACAAACCTGAAAAAAGAGGAACAATTTGAAGGTTATATGGGTCCCAAAAGTTATGCACCCCTCTTGGGATGGTGCAAACTCGGTTTACACGCATTTAGGACCAAACGAAGGTCTTCTTCTTCTGCTTTTGCTTTAGCGTTTGTCCCGCCTCGAGGCAGGGTCCGCTATTTGAATCCGCTGTCTCCACTTTACGAGGTCATGGGCCATGCCGGATGAAAGTTGACGCCTTTCAAGTCCCTGAGCAGTGTGTCGGCCCAACGTTGTCTCGGTCGCCCCATTGGTCTTTTCCCGGCGACCTCCAGTGTGTAACCCTGTTTTGCAATGGTGTCCGCTCCTGACCGTAGCACATGCCCAAACCATCGCAGACGACCCTCACGCATTTTGTTACTGATTGCTGCGATACCAATCGAAGGTATTAAAACAATTTCCAGCTTTCTGGAAATTAATTCCTCAAAACACTTTCTTTCGATATAATTTGATTGGCATATATACTGAATTACTGAAACAATGACATGTTTTACGGTACTCTATTTACTGAATTATCAATTCAATATTGCAAACGTTTGGTGCTTTTCAGTCGGTCAACACGAATGTACCCAAATAGAGCTGGGTTATGCCCTAATTCTGAAATAAATACACTAGGATGACCAGTTTCGATCGTCAAGCGATCATCATCAGATCCATTACACTTAGGCTATAGTACCTATGTTTGAGAATACAGGTGAAAAATATATACAATATTTACAATTATTTAGTTGCAGTGTTGATAATGCAACTGTCAGTGTATGCTAAATTTGGTATATCTAATGTTAGGTCGACTATAACTGGTACCAGAGTGAACACGAAACTGCTTGAAGTCCCAGTTAGGAAGACAACCGGATAAGTATCAGCCTGTATTATTACAGTATAACCATAGTTGATTTTGTATAACCATATATTCACCCCAACAGACAAATTCCGGATTGTTATCACCATTTTAGAATTTCACCTAACATTAGATATACCACATTTAGCATACATTGACAGTTGCATTACCAACACTGCAACTAAATAATTGTACATATTGTATATATTTTTCATTTGTATTCTCAAACATAGATACTATAGCCTAAGTTCATATTCATTCATTTATTTGCAATGGGGGGTGTGTCCCCCGGTGGCAAATTGTATATACATAACAAATAAATAATTATACATAACAATTCAATAACAATTATACAACAATTAAACTGGAGTATTTACACAAATAGTCAGTCTTTTCTTAAACACACCTATATGTTTGGGAAAAGGCTCTAAGACTGCGGCAGGTAGAGAGTTCCAGTTATCAATGGCACGGTTTACAAAATAATATTTACAATAATTTGTTCGCTGTGGTCGGCCCTTAACTTTGAAAGGATGATCGCTCCTACCCATGTAAGTGGGCTTTCCCAATCGTTTGCTAAGCTCACCCCATGCTGGTTGATTTGTATACGTGTTGTACATAGCACAGAGTCTAGATTTCATCCTCCTTGCCTCCAGTGATTCCCACCAAAGTTTCTTTAACATACGGCTCACACTGCTCCTGGGATTAAAGTCACTGAGCACAAATCTAGCGGCCTTTCTTTGTACCATTTCCAACTCATTGATGAGCCCTACTTGATATGGATCCCAAACCGCCGAGGCATATTCCAGAATAGGTCTTACAAGTGACAAATAGCCTAATTCTTTAGCAGAGGTACTACTTCCTTTTAATACCCTCATTACAAAGTGCAGGGATTTGTAAGCTTTTGAAACTACACATCCTACATGACTACTCCATTTCATATCATTCCTTACGTGAACGCCCAAATATTTGCAAGAATCTTCTTCTGCAAGTATTTCCGAGCCAATGTTATATTGAAAATCCTGCCTTCGCACTTTCCCTATTTTTAAGAGACTACATTTTCTTGTGTTTATTTTCATTTTATTTACAATCGCCCACTTATAGACCAGGTTCAGGTCCTCTTGAAGCACTGCATTGTCTTGTGAGTCATGTATCTTTCGATGTATTACACAATCATCCGCAAACAATTGACAGTCACTGTGAATCCCATTTGGTAAGTCATTTATAAACGCCAAAAATAACAAAGTTCCGATTACGCTGCCCTGAGTGTAATGGATCTGATGATGATCGCTTGACGATCGAAACTGGTCATCCTAGTGTATTTATTAATCTCATGTAATTTATTTCAGGATTAGGGTATAACCCAGCTCTATTTGGGTACATTCGTGTTGACCGACTGAAAAGCACCAAACTTTTGTTTACTTAGGCAATACTGAAAAATAGCTTCAAACCTTACAAAATTCAATCTCTTATATATAAACCAAAATTGACTCATCACCGCAGGGCTCAAACCACTAGACCTAGAAAGCTGAAATTTTGCATGTTGGTTGATCCGAGTATGTAGAGGCTCACTAAGAAACGGTTTTTGAAAATTCAATTTGTAAGTGACTTTTTTCGACCCTTTGGCATTGACAATTCAAAATTGACTCATCGACGCAGGGCTCAAACCACTAGACCTAGAAAGCTGAAATTTTGCATGTTGGTTGATCCGAGTATGTAGAGGCCCACTAAGAAACGGTTTTTGAAAATTCGATTTGTAAGTGACTTTTTCGGCCCTTTGGCACTGAGCAAGGACAGTCGGTACAAAGTTCGGATTTAGCTCATTTTAAGCCGCCAGATACGAGAAACAATACTCGGAGGTCCTGTAGGGACCCCGAAACACACTTTTTAAGTTCCTAAAACGAACGGTTTCGGAGATATTCCCAAATAACTGTGTTCCCTCTGAGAAACAGATCAACGATACTATGGCAACCGCTGAAATTTCGCAGACCGGGGATAGTTTTCTGGCAATATCTCGAACACCGTCCGTTTTAGGCCCTTAAAACGCTGGGTTCGGTTCCCACTTCTTCGAAGTGGAAAGCACGAACATTGCTCCTCACATTGATACGCGCAAAAAGAGCTATAATCCATATTTCTTCGAGCAAATCGACTTGGAAAGTCTCATCTCTTATATATAATCCAAAATTGACTCATCACCGCAGGGCTCAAACCACTAGACCTAGAAAGCTGAAATTTTGCATGTTGGTTGATCCGAGTATATAGAGGCTCACTAAGAAACGGTTGTTGAAAATTTAATTTGTAAGTGACTTTTTTTTTTGACCTTTGGCATTGACAATTCAAAATTGACTCATCGACGCAGGGCTCAAACCACTAGACCTAGAAAGCTGAAATTTTGCATGTTGGTTGATCCGAGTATGTAGAGGCCCACTAAGAAACGGTTTTTGAAAATTCAATTTGTAGGTGACTTTTTTCGGCCCTTCGGCGCTGAGCAAAGACAGTCGGTACAAAGTTCAGATTTAGCTCATTTTAAGCCGCCAGATACGAGAAACAATACTCGCAGGTCCTGTAGGGACCCCGAAACACACTTTTTAAGTTCCTAAAATGAACGGTTTCGGAGATATTCCCAAATAACTGTGTTCCCTCTGAGAAACAGATCAACGTTACTATGGCAACCGATGAAATTTCGCAGACCGGGGATAGTTTTCTGGCAATATCTCGAACACCGTTCGTTTTAGGTCCTTAAAACGCTGGGTTCGGTTCCCACTTCTTCGAAGTGGAAACCACGAACATTGCTCCTCACATTGATACGCGCAAAAAGAGCTATAATCCAAATTTCTACGAGCAAATCGACTTGGAAAATCTCATCTCTTATATATAATCCAAAATTGACTAATCACCGCAGGGCTCAAACCACTAGACCTAGAAAGCTGAAATTTTGCATGTTGGTTGATCCGAGTATGTAGAGGCTCACTAAGAAACGGTTTTTGAAAATTCAATTTTTAAGTGACTTTTTTCGGCCCTTCGGCACTGAGCAAGGACAGTCGGTACAAAGTTTGGATTTAGCTTTTTTAAGCCACCAGATACGAGAAACTATACTCGGAGGTCCTGTAGGGACCCCGAAACACACTTTTTAAGTTCCTAAAATGAACGGTTTCGGAGATATTCCCAAATAATTGTGTTCCCTCTGAGAAGCAGATCAACGTTACTATGGCAACCGCTGAAATCTCGCAGATCGGGGATAGTTTTCTGGCAATATCTCGAAAACCGTTCGTTTTAGGGCCTTAAAACGCTGGGTTCGGTTCCCACTTCTAACCACGAGCGTCGCTCCTCGCATTGATACGCGCAAAATGAGATATATTTTATTTATAGAGGTTACTTTTGGGGCTCGGATTCGATCGTGATTTTGAGTCTGATTTTTTACTCTTTCAGCTGGTTGTTGTAAGCGAGCTTTCAGAAGTTTACTCGAATTTACAATGTTAAGATACTATCTATTTTGCATGGTATGCTTTCGTTTTCTTTATAAATTTGTTTTTTTTTACTGAATATTTTTGTTTGCCAATTTTGATCTGCTCTTTTTCGTTTTTAACCATGATCTGCAACGTATATTCACAGTCGAATGTGTCGTATTCTACCGGCTGTCACGTTAATTATTATTGTTTCTTAATTACTCTTACTGAGGAATTGGGCAAACTTATTTCAATAAAGTTGGTATTTTGTCTTTCACGGCCATTGAATCCCCGCACAAGGCACGGCTTAAACCTAGAAAAGTTGCTGAGTTGTACTAATGGACTAATGGTGCATCAGAAAAGAGGAGAATTGAAGCTTTTGAAATGTGGTGATACAGGAGAATGATGATAAGATTGGTAGATAGGGTAACAAATGTAGAGGTATTAAGACGAGTGGGAGAGGAGAGATGTTTCTGGCGACTGCTAATGAAGAGAAGAGATAGGAGGGTACGACACATATTATGACACCCAGGAATAGCAAGCTTACTGTCGACCAAAATATTATGTGCACTCGAGTTTGAAGGTTGTTTGTGAAGTAACCAATAGACCTTCATAAAATCCAATGCCATCATCATTTTCGTCGTTCGATTTTACGTTAGTTCGTGTACGTTTGGAATTTTTAATTTATATTTTAATATTTTTATCGCAGTTGAAACACAAAAAGTGCCCGTTTTTAAGCGTGTTTCAACCATGCGTCACATTTAGGAATTATTATCTCACAAACCCGTTATCAGATCGAATCCAAATTTTAACACAATATACATTGGAATGTTGTACAGGGTGGGGCAGAAACAATGACCCATTTTAAATTGCCCGCCATTATTGCACACGGCTTCCTAGAGAGCTGATATTGGTACCAGTGTGTAGTGCAGTTCAAAGCATTGCCAGTCAGTATGGAGCGTTGGTCAAACGAACACCGTGCGTTTGCAATAGAAACGTTTTTCAAATGTGCTGACAGTGTCGTACGAACACAGCGTTTGTTCCGGCAACATTTTGACATTGGTCGGAATGATCAAGTTCCGTCTCGGAAGTCGATTACGAGATGGGTCCAGCAGTTCTGTGCAACAGCATCTGCAACAAACAAGACACCGTCTGGTAGGCCACGTACAGTTCGCACCCCGGACAACATTGCACGCGTGCGAGCTGCGGTCGAGCAAAGTCCAACGCGATCAGTTCGTCGGCATTCACAAGTTCTTAACATCTCGGCCAGAAGTGTGCGACGGATGTTTCATCTGGATATGAAGTTCCATCCCTACAAACTCCAAGTGGTGCAGCAATTATTGCCCAGAGATCTCCAGACACGTCAAACATTCTGTACACAGCTTCTGGAGATGATAAACACTCAATCCGACTTTCTCAACAATTTCGTGATGTCTGACGAGGCCCATTTTCACTTATCGGGCTATGTAAACAAACAAAACTGTAGGTACTGGGCGCCTACCAATCCTCATCAGATGCACGAAAGACCACTTCATAGCGCAAAAGTTACTGTGTGGTGTGGTGTGTGTCTGCCGGGTATTATTGGTCCGTATTTTTTCGAAAATGATGCAGGTGACGCTGCCACAGTAACATCAGATCGATATGTTGTTATGTTGCAACAGTTTGTAATGCAGGAAATGCGCCGTAAGAATATCAATTTGCGGTCGTTATGGTTCCAACAAGATGGTGCAACCGCTCACACGGCCAGAACATCCATGACAGTCTTACGCAGAATGTTTCCAGATCATCTTGTATCCCGCTTTGGCAATGTCAACTGGCCAGCCCGTTCGCCCGATTTATCGACTTGGGATTTTTTTCTGTGGGGATTCCTGAAATCCAAAGTGTTTGCTAACAGGCCAACAACTATTGAAGAATTGAAAAACAACATTCAAGCCGAAATCGAGGCCATAACAGGTGACACTCTTCGTAAGGTTATGGAGAATTTGCGTGTTCGTGCAGAAGATTGCATCGCCAACAATGGTGGACACCTGAAGGACATAATTTACAAAAAGTGACATGTGTAATTAATGGTAGGATGTGTTCTTTTGAACAGTGTACAGTTATAATATGTAGTTGTATTTCTTCATGGTTAAATAACATATTTAAAATGGGTCATTGTTTCTGCCCCACCCTTTATAACTGGTTTATTAATTTCAAAATGTTGTGTGTTCAAGAACGAATGTTGTTATCATTTTTGTAAGGTAACTCTTTCTCGGCTCGGGGTCGTTGGAAAATGTAGTTCTTGGTTGCGTTGTAATCCTTATACATCAAAAAGTTATGCTGTATGACTGTGAAGTAGGTAAATTATTTCACTTATTTTATATCGGTTTGTATTTGTACGGAGAATTAAGACATGGTTCACCAGCTAGCCGCTCCGGGAAATGCTGTACAGCGTTGCTGATATGGAGCCCATCACTTCCGAGCGAGACGCGCCATGACGCGTGATGTAGCCCATCTTGGCAATGATGTACTGCTTTCACCGGAGCGGCTAACTGGTGAACCATGTCTTAATTCTCCGTACAAATACAAACCGATATTAAATAAGTGAATTAATTCACAATCATACAGCCTACCGTTTTGATGTATAAGGATTACAACGCGATCAAGAACTACATTTTCAAACCATCCCGAGCCGAGGAAAAGTTACCTTACACAAATGATAACAACTTTGTTTCTTGGACACACAAAATTTTAAAATTAATAAACCTGTTATACAACATTCCAATGTATATTGTGTTAAAATTTGGATTCGATCTGATGACGGGTTTGTGAGATAATAATTCTTAAATGTGACGCATTGTTGAAAAACGCTTAAAATGGGCACTTCTTGTGTTCCAACTGTGATAAAAAATATTAAAATATAAATTAAAAATTCCAAACCTACATGATCTAACGTAAAAGAGAACGACGAAAATGATGATGTTATTGGATTTTATAAAGGCCTGTCGGTTACTTCACAAACACACTTCAAACTCGAGTACACATAATAGATTGGTCGACTGTAATTATGGATGGGAGGGTCGCGGACTAGAACTGCATGGGTAAACCAGGGTTAAACAGATTGCCTCGGATGTAGGGTGTGGTAGCTATGTAGAAATGAAACGATTAGCTCAGGAGAGGGAGACATGGAGGGCTGCATCAAACCAGTTAAAAAACTGAAGACTCAAACAACAACAATCAGGAATTTTAATTACTTAGAGAGGCATGTGGGGCAAAAGGGTCGTTGGAGAATTTCAATCCCTGGGATGTAACTCTGGAAGAGACTGCATAATGTACATCAGCGGCCAAGGTGAGCGATATTTAACTATAGGTCTATTAATAGGGATATGTTTACGTTCAAATCATAAATTAGTATGGCCAAATTACATCCAGAATAGCTTAAGTAAGAATACTTTTAATTCCCCATATTCCGATAGATTTGCCATTCCAGTGTGCAGGAGTGCAGTTCCCTCTTCAAACAATATTCGCAATTTCTTTAACAAAGAGCAATGTCACACACTTAACAGTAGCACGTGTACTTTTAGACAAAACCATTTTTTCCCATGGCCAACTGTATGTGGCGTGCTCGCGAGCATCCGGACAACAAAATCGTTATGTCTCAGCAGAAGATGGCAAAACCACAAACGTAATTTTATAATGTGTTAACATAATGTAACATCGAACCCCGCAGACGTTCACAACTCTATAAAATTTCCAGTTTGATGACCATATCAATATACTGTATGTATCAGAATATTCAGAATTAGAATGGACACACCTATAGCCGCGATTGCTGTAATAGAATAGACCAATTATCAGCAATAATGCATCGTCCCCATTGTCTTGATCGCGGGCGAAGCCGCGGGTACCTGCTAGTATTGTATATGAAGTAATGAACAAAAATGTTCCAAATGACTTAAGAAAAAAAACTTGTCAACAATGTATGCATTGCCTGCTGATTCACGTTTTCTTGCTGCGAGATTTCGTCATCGACGAAAAATCAACACCTCCGTTGCGCTTGACTCTGGCTGTTCCTCTACGTACGTTAATGCCATATCCAATGCGCCTAAATCCTTCACTGTGAGACATCGTTTCATCCTTTTGATGTTTAACATCTTTCCACTCGGTTGCTGGATATTTTTGTGGGAGTGGTTTTGAAAAATGGTCGGAAGTGTGCTCGAACGGAATTGTTCTAGCTGGCAGTGGTGGATCGAACGGAAGTGTAAGACGCACTGCCAACTCGATCGATCGATCCAACTGGCAGTGGTAAGAGAAACAATGAGCACGCGGTGTCGGAAATTGATACCATGACGTACTCTCGGCCATGTGGAATGTATATGACATACTGAACGGTAAACACTCATGCGAACTCTGGTGTCATGTGATTGAAACAAAGCACATGGTACATGTTCGAAGTCTTCGTATCAGTATTTAAATGGTAAAATGCCTTAATATCAAACATTGTAAGTAGTCGGCATTGCCGGTATTATGTTTCTGCACAATGGCTAATCAAATATTAACTCACATAACGTTAATGTAGTCATCAATATAATATAATCGTTGTGGTTATATGAGAATTGAGCAAGTCTTCATGAACTATTGCTGAATACATTCTCTTTACTCACAAGAGGGCCTATTCATAAGGCATTTTAAACTCAAGTTCACGCTGGAACATTATCGAAACAAGCAAAATATAAATGAAACTTAATTCCGTAAAGCAGTATTAACGGAACGTGGAAATAAGTCACCATCTTGTGCACAATATTTTCCTAGTTGAAATACCCGTGGGGTTAGCGCCTAAGACTGAGAATCTAGAGATCTCGGGTTCGATTCCCGGACGGGGTAGATATTTTTGCTACCAGATTATCATTTTAAACGATATTTATGACTCATTTTAACAGTATCCATAAGAAATTACGTGTTGGTCTGTGAATGAAGAGGACTTGTTTATAAGGAATTTAAGGTTATGAGCGGTGTCGCGTCTAGTTGATCCATATCGTATTCGTTAATTAGGCTAGTGCTGGTGGAAGCTACAAATCATCTAATAAAATGAGTTCCGTATTATAAACTACAATATCTGTAAAACACTCCCTTTTACAATAGATTCATATTTGTGCCAATAATAGTATAAAATGCCGGTGTATCAACAATTTCTCGTGAGGTTTCTTCTATGTCAGATGTCACACGTCATATGCGACTACTGTAAGGCTCGTAATTTTTTGTTCAGCAAAACCTCCTCCTTCTTTTTCTTCTTCTTCTCCTTCACCATCCTCATTTCCGTTAGCATTCAAAGATCTATAATATTAGGGTCAGTTAGTTCAAACAGCTTATCGTGTGCACACCACTTGCTCACATTTAGAGTCGTCGCATCCTCACAGCCAGCAATGCAATTCAGTAAGGGAAAAAGTGACAGTCAGTCTGAAAGACTAGACTTTATATCATTTTAAATGCTACAAATGCTGAAAAATGCTAAAAAGGCTGGAGGCTTCTCGCTTCGCACGAAGCCAAAGACTCTTGACATGTTAGAAAATTATCTGCATAATACTTATCTTGCTTATCTTGTTTCAAATTACTCGCGAATGGCAAGTGCAAACCAAGGGCAAAGCAAGGTCTAGCACGCGGGGACGTGCCCCTTCCATCCAGTCTAAAATCACTTATAGTGGGCGATGTATTGAAGATAGAGAGAGATATGCTCTCGCGGACTTTTTTGTAGAACTTTCCATGCTGACCAATTCTTACGCTCTTAGTATTTTGATATTTTTACGGTTTGCCCAGCGTAAGCTTAAGAAGCGCACGGACGCCAAGTTTGTTTTCGACTTTTTCACTGAAATCGTTACTGCTTGGCTTCCTTTGATCACATATAAATTATTTTCTACAGAATCTTTCCTTAGGATATCCTTTACAGAATGGTGAAAACCGCATCAAAATCTATCCAGTGGTTCTCGAGATTACCCGTGAAATCCAAGACTCGGGGATTTTTGTCTTATACTGCACTAACGAAGTAGAGATTGTCGGGGTACACATGCACCAAGCGGTACTATGAGGTCACACACCTCAGTGCATTTGGGTACATTTCGTCCCGTCACCGTAACGTAACGCCAGACCCCAGCGTAACGACGAAGTCGACAAGATCATTTAAAATGATAACAATGTCGGATAACACGAAGTGTCCGATAAGCGAAGGTCGGTTGAGCGGGACTCTACTGTAATATTCATTTTTCAAAAAGAACCAGAAAATGCTGTTTCCAAACTGTGTCACTGGAGCCGCGACGGATTGTGGCTCACAGGCTTCAGCTTTGCCAGTGTTCGTCAAGACCGTGCAATGGTGGGATGCCAGTCAATATAATGAGTAGTTTTCGTGCAATGCCATACAGGGAGTTGGTCTTGGCATTTATTTTGTTGATTTTATCTGGCCATGCCTAATTACGGAATTCCAGCATGCCGGCGTGAATTTTACGTTTAGGGCGATACCACTTCTGTTTCTGCCAAAGATCATGAGTGGTCTGCCAGCGCCGTTTGATTTTCTTTCGTTTGATGAGAGTCTGGGGTTTAACTACGTTGGGGAGGCGTTGTGTGGGTCAGTGGCAACTACGAGTATGTTGGCTGCGTGCGTGAGGGATTTTGTTAACTTCTCTACAAGGGAGTTGATGTCCTCCTTGCAGCGAATGCTGCGGTTGCCAGTGACAGATTTTTGTAATGTGTACGCCTATCTATAGAGGTCGTAATCTATATTTCTGAGATTAAGAAAGATTTTAGGATGGGGGGGGGTATGTAATTTGGTTCTGGAGTGATGACTCGTGGGCAAGGCCACGTTTTTGGGCAATTACAGTCACTCCGGGTAGGGGACCAGTCCTACAAGAGGGTCCATGAATTTAAGTACCTATGATCGCTTTTCACGGAGAACTCATCATGTGAGGCAGAAATCTACGCCAGGATCCAAGCAGGAAACCGAACTCTCTACAGCTTAACACAGCTTCTTCGGTCCAGATGTCTCTCCAGACAGTTCAAAATTCGTCTATAAAACTCTGATCCAACCCGTTGTACTATATGGATGTGAGACATTGTGTAACCGAAAACAGGACTTTCATAAACTACTCGTTTTTGAGAGAAAAGTTCTTCGGAAGATCTTCGGACCGGTGAGGGATGTACACACGGGTGAATGGAGGATTAGACACAATCATGAACTAGACGACCTGTACCATGATGCCAACATAGCTGGAAACATCAAAACAGGAAGACTGCAGTGGGCTGGACATGTAGCCCGGATGGAAGACCACCGATGGCCACAGAAGCTACTGGATTTCATCCCCACAGGAAAAAGACCACCAGGGAGACCAAGGAAGCGGTGGAGTGATGGACTCCATGAAGATCTGCAACAGGCAGCGATACGTGTGGACAGTTGGCGAATGGCAGCTATGGATAGGAGACGATGGAGAAGGATACTTGTAGCAGCGCGCAGTCCACTGGGCCTGATCGCGTAGATGAGGAAGAAGAGAAGTGATGGCAACGGGATCGCGATCTGAGGTAAGTGCTGTAAGTTGTCTACTTCGACCGGAATTCAAAAGGTCCAATAGGAGTTTGGCATTAAAAGGGAAGAACGTCTATCTAGGTGGCCTGTGGACAAGGCTGACCACTGAGTGGTGTCTGCTAGTTCGCAGAGTAGCAAGTGGAGCAATTTTTCAGCCCGTAAAAGCTTTTCTTTTGGCTAGACCACTATTACAATTTCCCACTCTCCTCTTTCTAATCTTCCCCCAGGGGCTCACAACTTGTGGGACGTGGCTTGGTGACCACGGGACCGCAGCTGAGTCCGGCTTTGCTTCCACTTTCTTGTGCCGGGCTCCACTCTGTCTTCTTTTCTGTCGACCTCTCTTGGTCAAGTATTGTTCTCTTCCGACCCTGACGTTATTAGGATATTCGAGGTCTAGGGAGTCTTTCACTTTCCCGCCTTAATTGGTCCTCGTCTCATCTTTCCTTATATCCTCATTCTTCGAGGAATCGGCCTTCTTTTTCTTTTCATGCTATCTCCTGCCTTCTGTACAAGGCCCTCAAGGAGGCACGGTGTATGTGTAGCCCCACCACTTCTGGTGCACCCTGGATAGTGCTACACTCTCAAGGACTCACGGCTGGTGAGTTTGGGATTTGGTGACCCCGAGGGATTCCTGAGCTGGCTCCGTTTTGTCCCCTTTTTGGTCTGACTTTGGGGTGGACTCTCTCCTCATTCCCTTTCCTATCTGCCTTTCATGGCTTTCCTTCCTTCCAAGTCCCTCAATCCTCATTCTTTGAGGGTTGAGGGAATTTATTTTCTTCCTGTCCTTTATTTGCCTCATCCTCTATCTGTTTACCATTTCTCCTTCTAGTTTGTATGTCTGTAGTTAGTATTAGTTATAGTTTTCATTCTCATCTCATCTTTCACTATCACCCAAACCATTAGGGGCCGATAACCTAGATGTTAGGCCCCTTAAAACAACAACTATCATGATGATCATCATCATATTTCTAACCTTCAGTCCGTATAGTTGCGCAGTGACCAGCATTCCTATCTCTCACTGCGGAGGCCCGGGTTCGATTCCCGGCTCTGACAAATAATTTAATTCTGTTTTGATGAGTCCTTCAGCGGGCATCATTCAGGCTCGAGAGACATAACTGAAATGAGGTGGGTTTGATTCCTACCGCGGCCATCCAGGAAGGGTTTCTCCGTGAATTTCCTCACTTTTATTCCAGGCGAATGACGGGATGGTTGCTAGATTAAGGCCACGGCTGCTTCCTACCCTATTCCTTTCCGCAATTGCAAATGAACGAACTATTTCAGCCATCACAATGATGCAGGTCCTTTAATTTAGCTTCACATAAGTGTAATTAGTGCAAGGTTCTTTAAAAGCCATAAATCTATGACATGGGACAACCGGCCTTACTTCCCCTCCGAAATAAAGCATACTGAGGGATTTTAACGCTCTTAAAAATTCGACGACTTCGGCCGGGTTTGAACCCGCGATCTACGCCACCGAAGCCGCCGGTTTGACGATGGCTGACTGAGAACCTATAGGCTACGGTGGCGTAGCACTGTTGATGGATGATTCTTCGATGGATCTATTAGTCTACTGCCCGCTGTATGACACCAATTAAAGGTTAAGAAAAGAGAAATTTAGGAATGGAATTTGAGTTTTAGCGAGTTGTAATTGTTTAAGTACAGTAGAGCGTCGTTTATCCGGACTAATTGGTACCGAAAGTGCTCCGGATAACGATTTTTCCGGATAATCAAACATGCGTTTATTTCATAGGAAAAACATGCTCAATATATTATGGTGATAACCACCAAGCTTCTCATTTAGCTGCAACGTTTTCTCACATAGCAAAAGTCCAGAAACGGGATCTCCCTTACTTCTAGGCTTAATAAACCATAAGTACACCGATTCTTCCAATGTTTATCCCGAGCTGATCTCATGGTTCAAAATTTTTTGACCCTTCTTCCCTATCTAACTTCGATGCATAATTCAGGATGTCAACTTTCCTTTCTTCAAATCATAAATTGTGGATTTTCTAACACTAAGTTTCCATTAGGTCGCCTCCGTAGCGTAGCGGTCAGCATGGTTAGCTGCCGCCCCGGAGGTCCTGGGTTCGATTCCCGGCTCTGCCACAAAATTTGAAAAGTGGTATGAGGACTGGAACGGGGTCTACTCAGCCTCGGGTGGCCCAAATGAGTAGAGGGGGTTCGGTTCCCCCCTCAGCCATCCTCGAAGTGGTTTTCCGTGGTTTCCCACTTCGTCTTCGGGCAAATGCCGGGATGGTACCTAATGCAAGGCCACGGCCGCCTCCTTCCCTCTTCCTAGCCTATCCATCCCAATCTTCCATCCCTTCCCATCCCTCATGAGTCCCCTGTTCGCTTTGCAGGTGAGGCCGCCTGGGCGAAGTGCTGATCACACCTCCCCAGTTGTATCCATCCCGACCAGATGTTCCAAGCTCCAGGACACTGCCCATAGAGGCGGTAGTGGTGAGTTCCCTCGCTGAGTCCGTGGGATCCACCAACCTAGAGGGTAAATTGACTAAATAAAAAAAAGTTTCCATTAGACACAGCACAATCTCACCTTTATCCAGTTTATTAATGATCTCCAATGGATAAAACATTGCGATTTCGTTTTTCTTTTTTGTCATTCGTAGAAGCCATTTTCACAACGTAATACAGTGCAGTATGCACACTCACATACACAACACATTGAAACATTATAGAGTATTTATTTATTTATCGTATGGCTTTTAGTGCCGGGAGTGTCCGAGGACATGTTCGGCTCGCCTGAGTCTGTAGCTGCTTCCAGCAGACACCCTAAAGGGTGAGCTACAAGTTCCGTTCAATTTCAAGTAGTTCCAACTTTCGCCACCAGACATCAATGATACCTAGTGGTGAACGTTGGAACTTTGATAGAGCGTTCTGACGAAATCAAACCTAACAATTTTGCTTTACACAAGTTTAGTCTGTGAGAGGATATTTTACATGCCATAAATCTATGACATGGGACCGGCGGCTTTACTTCCCCTCCGAAGGAAGGCATACTGAAGGATTTTTAACGCTCTTAAAAAATCCGACGACTTCGGCCGGGTTTGAACCCGCTATCTTGGGCATAGCAGTTCAGCATGCTACCGACTACGCCACCGAAGCCGTATTATAGAGTAAACAAACGGAAGGAGACAACAATTGAAAACGAGAACCGACTCAGTACTGTACGCAGCGCGCGCTGCTCCGTCTTTTTTTTTTTTTTTTTTGCTCGTCCGGTTAATTGACGTTCCGTTTGTTTGACGTCCCGATAAACGACGTTCTACTGTATTCTAATAGAGTTTTATTCCATTAAGTTCCAAGATAAAGTGTAATATTACTCCCCCTTTCCCCTCAGGTTCTAATAACGACAGTAGTATTTACCTTTCTGCCTGCAGGATGCGGCACAGTACCCAAGCATAAAAGCGGGATTCTTCTGGCACTCACCAATAAGCGCCCATTGCTTACAGTTTATGTTTCGATCAGTAGGGATGTCGGTACCTGTGAACACAAAGGCAATCTTTTAAATCGATGGGGAGTTTTTTTTTTTTTTTTTTTCGTGTGGCCTCCGGAGAGGCCGAGTGCAGGTCTTTCTATTCGACGCCCGTGGGCGACCTGCGCGTCGGGATGAGAGATGGAATGGATGAAGATGAATTAAATTGGGCAAGAAAGTGGAAGGAATCGGCCGTGGCCTATCAGAAGGTACCGTCCCAGCATTTGCCTGGTGTTGAAAATGGGGAAACCACGGAAAAACATTTCAAGGACGGCCGCCGGTGGGGCTCGAACCCACGCGTCTACCGAGTCAGCAGAGAGCTTGGTCCCATGACCTAATGCTGCGCTTTAGCCAGCTGAGCCACTGCTGTCGGTTGGGAGGGGTTGAATCCATGAAAATAAAACCAGCAACAGGCATAAAAGAAAATACAGTACAACTCCTGTAATCCGTCAGCTTTGGGATTGAGGGTTTGGTCGGAACACAAAAAGGGTTGGATTATCAGAAATTACAGAAAAATACGGATTTTCAATAAAATAAACATTCTCTGAACTCAAAATATCGGGGTTCCTTTCCTTCTTTTTTGGTAGAACCACATCAACAATGCGTTGTCAAGTAATTCAAGTTTAGGCTTTTTCAATGATTTGCGATTCTTAAGAGCGTTTTCACCATCTATCTTCACTGCACATGACTCAATGTCTTTCCGATTTCTTCTCCAATCTTTTATTGTCGTAATATTGAGTTCCTTGGCAATTGTTTGAAGTGATTCCCTTTTGGGGGCGTGGTGGCGCAGCGGTCAATCTGTTGGCCTCACCACGGCGGACAGGGCTCGATTCCCGGTCAATGCATGTGAGATTTTAAAAGTGAAAGGCAAGTCCTGTGGTTCGGATTCCACGTAAAAAGGAGGTCCCGTGGCTCATGATCACGACATTGGCAGTCACGTAAAACTACAAACGCCCTTCCTTCGTCGTTATGTTTTGGGTCTAACGTTATGCGAGACGGAGACGGAGACGGAGACGATTGCGTTACGGAGACGGCGAGTGCGTGACATCATTCAGCCACGCGGGAAGCCTAAGTTAATGGTTCATGGAGTCTGAGTCTTTCTAACATGTGTAGCATTTATAGCATGCATCATTTGAAATGATATAACGTCTAGTCTTTTAGACTGTAATTTTTTGATTCCCCTTTGTCCAGTCTTCGTAGCAGTGCTAATTTTTCATTTAAGGGACACTGGGACTGAAATTTTAGTGAAATTTGTGGAAAATGTCGATTTTCGGTTTTTTCCATATTAATACACCCCTATCCCCTGCGGATCATATAGCAGTGTTTTTATCCGAATTCCGCCATTTTAAAAGCCCTGGCGTAGCTTTAAAATGCACGGTGTGTCCTTTAAACGCGCCAGCACAGTAAGTGTCCTGAAGATTCTGAGTCTTGGTGTTTCTACATTCGAAGTATCGCAGCTGGTAAAATACCACAGAGTCATGACAAAATGGCTGTAGAACTTTATGAACCCTTAGTTGTCAAGATTATGCCTGTTTATCAAAGGCTGGCATCAGATGAGCTACTATCCAGATGCATCCGTGGTGCTACTGAAAATCAGAATGAGTCACTGCGTTCTGTTATCTGGAGGAAGTGACCAAAGGAGATTTTTATTTCACGGAAGATACTTGAAATTGCTGTTAGTAATTCTGTAGCAGAATTCAACATGGGGTGTAGTGCAACAACAGAGTTGAAATCAGGAATAAGACTAACTTCAGTATCTCATGTCACAGCACAAACACTTGAAAGATGTGTCAGTCGCAGGAAGTATGTAAGTCCGCGGTCATAATTGGAGAAGTGAAAGGCATGTCGACGGAAGGTGAAACTGACGGAAATGAAGGAGGAGGCTGCAAAACAGAAGAAGGAGGGTGTCACCTATGCTGTAGGACAATCCTAATGTCATTGGTAAGCTGAAACCTTGTAAATTGTACATCATTTTAGAAAATTGCTGTTTTCTCTGATTCACTTTTTCAGGCATTCAAAATGTTACTCGCGTCATAAATCTTATGATATTGCTTTCAAAATGGGAATTTATTATCTTCATTGCAATGACTATAAACCTGCGGATCGTTTTTTAGATTGCACTTTTGGTATGGCTGCAAAAAAAATTCAAACTGGAAAAAATACGATTTTTTTGTAGAAAAAAACTTGGATATGGAAAAAAAATAATTTCTTGGCCCTCATTAATGCAATTCAAAATCGGATCCGTAGGTTTCTTCCAATTGTTATAGTGCAACAGAATATTACCTAAAAGTTACACTATCTTTTTTTTTTTAACGCGGCTGACCTTTATAAAACTTGAATAATTAGCACAATAAATGTACAAAATAATTAATATCTGGAGAACTAATCAACTTACAATGCTCACGTTTCCCACAGTGGTTAATAATATGACTATTCATAACCATATAAAATTTCAAAGCTGTACCTCAGTTTATATAGAATTTGAAAATTTCAGTCCCAGTGTCCCTTAACGAAAACGTAATGTGTTTACGTTTCACTCGTGACATACGGAAGAAACTCACACAGGAATGCAGTTCACACAATGTTCAGTAAACAAATTACTGTTCAGTACTTTAATGAACACACAAAATGAATGTCGTAACACCAACGACTAGTAAGCACTAAAATCTTCACAGTCGTACTGTACAAAACACGGACGACAGAAACGATACGAGAGATGGTTGGTTCCTCCGTTTAGGGTCTGCGACAACGCGGTCATGTAGCCCCGTGTCCTTTGGGTGTGTGCAGAATCTGTCTGATAACCTGTGTTAATTGTGATGGCTGTATTAGTGTGTGTTATCTGTTTTTAATTGAAGTAAGTAGAGCATACATTTGATTTCCAAGTAGTTCCAACATTTGCTACCAAACGCCACCGTCAACGACCAACTAGTTCTGAACTTGATTACTAGAGGCCACCACAGTCGGCTCCTGGCGACGAACGTTGGGACTAAGAGCGTTAGTCAAATCTTAACCTATACTTTAGCTTCATACAGGTGTGATTAGAGGAAGGTTCTTTATCATGCCATAAACCTAATACATGGGACCGCCGGCTATACTTCCCCTCCGAAGGAAGGCATACTGAGGGATTTTTAACGCTCTTAAAAAATTCCGACGACTTTGCCGGGTTTGAACCCGCGATCTTGGGCATAGAAGCTCAGCATGCTACCGACTACGCCACAGAAGCCGCTGATACGGAGCACAAAAACGGGCAAGCGATAACAAGTAGGCTACGTGTAAACAACAATGGCGCGACAGGTAGTGGGCCACCGCTACCGGTCGGGACAAGTTCGGCTCGAGCACTGTCGGATCAACCGGAGCGATGGACCAGCCAAAGGCGGACGAAGGGGATTCTAATGTGTTGACATTTTTTAGAAGCCATTTTTCAGTGTTGCCTAAGATTTTTTTAAGCGTATGGCTTTTAGTGCCGGGAGTGTCCGAGGACATGTTCGGCTCGCCAGTTTTGTAGCTGCTTCGAGGCGGACACCCAATGGGTGAGCTACAAGTACCGTCGTGTGTGGAGTGTTGTCTGGGGAGGAAAGTTGGAATGTAAGGACGAGGAGTTGGAAGGTAGCGGCTGTGGCCTATAGTTAGGTACTGTACCCGATAATCCGGAAAGGATCCTGTTGGAATATCCATTGCCCCCGCTGGATTGCCTATTTCTCATTGCTCCGGCATATACAACACTAGAAATCGCTTCCAACATGGTCTTTAGAGATTTACAGACAGCAGTTACAAGAATATTGCACTCACCTTTACTTACCTCGGGGACTGGGACTTCAGCTTCGCCTACACTATATCTGTCGTAGTCAGATAGTGAAATCCGTCATTTCATGAAGATCCTAGGCACTTCATGAAAAGCCGGCATATGATGTAAAAAGAGATAGTTACACCATCTGACGCGTTTCTTCATGAAGTGACGGACCGATTTAGGCAGATGGTGTAAGAAATGATTTTACATTATCAGCCGAGGCACTTCATGAAGATCCGGTGTTTGTTGATTCGGCACTTCATGAAATGACTGACACAATGAAGCCGTACATTAATTCATTTAATTGTTCTATTCCAAGATATAAATTAATGCTTGTTTATTATGGTTTTCGAAATTAATTTTCACATAAAAACCTAAAGCTAATCGTGAAATACCGGATACTCTTTACTCTCTATCTCTTTTTTTTCTTGAAGTTTGTATTTTTATTTTTATATATTTTATTTGTACAGAATTTTTTTCTAATCTGCAATGCTTACTTTCATAATTTCATTTGTAGTTTTTCTTTTTGTTCTTCATTTGTGTATCTTTTTTCTCTCTTTCCTTCACTGATGCAATTTGTATTTTTAGCCTATTTTCATTTATGAAAAAAATAGGCTTATGAGGTCACCTTTTGTCCGTGTGTCTGTCTGTGTGTGCGTGTGCGTGTGTGTGTGTGTGTGAGGATTTGTGTGTGTGTGTGTGTCCTAATAACTTCTAAACGGCTGGAACGATTTCAATGAAACTCGGTAAGTTCATAGCACTATTTCGGGCGACCCCGACCGTGCCCTTCAAATTTTGTTACGTCTCACCAATCCAACATGGCGGCTGTGCGAAATATTTCACCAGCATTCAATATCTCCGAAACTACTACCGATATCACCTTGGAATTTTGTACGGTGATAATGGGAACTACTAGAAGTTTACCGATGTGACGTTTTTGAAAACCTGGTAACTAAAAAACCAACATGGCGCCCAAGCGAAGTTGTGAAGTTTAAATAGACGTTTCTCGCGATTTAACCAACCAAACGCAATGAAACTTGGTACAGTATATGTTTATACACATTGGATTGCACAGACATCTAACTTCGTTCAATTGTCCGCCCACCCCTACAGTCATCATATAAATATAATTTCAATTCACACCCAATCACACGGGACTGATGATTGAGGTGACCCAAGACCTCCAAATGAATTAACAACAAAACTGGAACGATAACTTACAGGTAAGATACACACAATGAAGGAAAATGCAGAATCATTCTTTCAAATATTTCTGTCTATAATAAATAGGCTGAAATTCGAGATTTTCTCGAAGGTGAACCCTCCACTAAATCAACCAAATGTAAAGCTTTTGTGTATTCAGCCCTGTGTACTTGGGAGTGTGTAGAATCTGTCTGATAATCAGTATTATAATGGTATTTGTAGAATTGTGTGTATTTGTAGTTCAGGTTAAGATTGAGAAGGAGGCGGCCGTGGTTAAGTTAGGAACCAACCCGGCATTTGCCTAGAGGAGAAGGGGGAAACCAAGGGAAACCAATTCCAGGATGGCTAAGGTAGGAATGGAACTCTTCTCAGTTTTTCCTCCCGAGGTCGACCATAATTATGTTCCTATCCGTGGTAACCATAGTTGATTTCATAAGTCTATTTAACGAGTAGGCCAATATGCTGGTTCGAATCCCGTCGCTGACTGTGGCGTTTTCCCCCAGGTCTTTTCACACACCCTCTCAGCAAATGCCGGGATGGTACTTCAGTTCAAGTCTCGAGACACCTTCCCAAATTCTTTACCCACACACTACTTCTATCATCACGCAAACACACTGGGCTGATGATCAAGATGTCCCTAGCCCTTAAAAAAAATATACAAGAAAACAACTATAAAACAAGGCAACAACTGAACTAGATTAAAATGTTAGTTGGCAAAAAAATATCCTTCAGTGGGGTTTGAACTCACCACGTAGTGATCCGGAAGCCAACACCATACCCCGAGACCACAAGTTCACTATTAATGCTGGCTGCTAAGAGCTGTACAAGACCTGTGTATTACGCGCCCGTAACTGAGTTTGTTCTTGTTGTTTTAAAGGGTGGAACAGCGAAATAAAGTCATATTATACTATCGGTTATCTATCTCTCATGTTTTAAAAACAAAATGGATCTGAACGACGTTCTTCTTCCGTTCACAATACGGCAGCATAATATTCCTTCTAGGCGCAAGGCCAAGCAAGATGCTGGGGAGGGAATTAGGGGATAAATGAAGTCCAGACCATTAGACATTTGTACCATATGTCACAGTGTTCACTTTCTGAGGAGATAACAGCCCTTTAGTGTCCGCATTTTTATCTGATTTATTCTTGGAAGTCTCACTTCCCTCACACGTGCACCGCTGCCGCTACGGTACTTCATGAAGTGACGGGCTGGATTTCCCGTCAGATGATGTACAAAATGAATTACACTATGTGACGGCGATATTTAGTCATTTCATGAAACCACGCGTCAGATAGTGCAACTGTACCTTTTTACATCATATGCCGGCTCTTCATGAAGTGCCTAGGATTTTCATGAAATGACGGATTTCACTATCTGACTACGACATATCCACAATACTCTGCTCCTTATATTTAAAATGAATCACTCCATTTCAAGACTCACACTATTCACAGAACTTTTTAGCGCTGCTCTACCTAGTGCATTTACGATTGACAGTGTACACAGGTTCGGAGAGTGCTCTAAGTAGATTTGTCTATCTCTGCTCTACGGATTCTCTACCTATGGAAAATTACTCTTTAGTGTACACGCACTCAGTTTAGTTAGAGTGGTCTAGCTAGACTTGCTCTATGAAAATCACTCTCCAGTGTACAGGCACCTCTTCACTGAGGCTTTAAATCTATGTCTACAAATATGTGGGTGAAGATATTTACAATTTTGTATTGAATTTTAGTTACAGAAGTTTATTGTAAACTTCCATACCCCCTTCCGGGATTGCAGACCGTTATTTTAGAATTTATGGAATTAATCTCATAACAGAATGCTTAAATAGAAGACCAGACCATTAATCTAAATGAATACGAAGTGGCATTTTATAAATATATTACACCTTAGTCAATAGAAATTAATTAATATTAATATACATTAATTAATGAAATGTACCAGTTTTGGCCATAGTAAGGCCTTCTTCAGCGATGTTGTTAATAAGAAAAGAAACTAACGTAATTACGAGGAAAGCTTTGTTAAAAATATTTTACTTGGGGTTTCTATTATTTTTAGCCTACTTTCGATTTATGCAAAAAATTAAAGTAGACTTATGAGATCAACACAGGGCCAAAAATTGTGTGTCTGTCTGTGTGTGAGTCTGTGTGAGTGTGTGTACTCTGAATGTCTGTCCCCCCCCTATCAATTCGAATACGGTGAAATCAAATTGAACGAAATTTGGTACAGAAGTAGAACTAGCAAAGGGCACCTTAGTGTCACGTTTTATATCGCCGCCATCTTGACGATAGTGTAATGGCGGCCACCCAAATGTTCAAAGCTTAAATCAAATTACGACTAACCTAATCATCTGATCTCTACCAAATTTTTCAACAACATATACATAGTCTTTTGACTAAAATACAAGATCATCAGCCCAATAGTTTGCAGATGGTGGCCATGTATGAGTGCAAATCGATTCCCCCTATCAATTCAAACACGGTGAAACCGAATTGAACGACATTTGGTACAGAGATAGCACTAGCAAAGGGCACCTCAGTGTCATGTTTTACATTGCCGCCATCTTGACAAAAACGGAATGGCCGCCACCCTAATGTAGAAAGCTTAAATCAAATTACGATCGTCCGTCTCATTTGATCTCTACCAAAGTTTGCAACAACATACCTTTTTGTTGGAAGCATCTTTTGAGTGAACTACAAGGTCATCAGCCCAATAGTTTGCAGATAGCGACCATGTATGTGTGCATATCAATTCAAACACGGTGAAACCGAATTGAATGAATTTTTTTTCAGATGAGCACTAGCAAAGGGCACCTCATATTCATGTTTAATATCCGTATAGAACGTTGTATTTCAACACGCTAGTACAACCAACATTCAATTATACTCTTTGAAAAGGACAAAGAGTTACAACAATACCCATGCATTTAGGAGAAAGTAGGCTATATGTTCTTTACTGAACATCTTGTTTTTATAAAAATAAAAATAAAAGAGATCTGTAACAAATGTAGCCTTTGATTTTATGTTGATAAAATATTCTTTGTGAAAATTTCATATCTAAATAATTCCTATAAATCAGTCTAAACATTTTTCTTTAAAATATCTTGAGATGTTCAGCAGGGTAATTCTGATGAATAAAGGCTCCTTGTGGAAGTGAAGCCAGTAAGTAAAATGAGTTGCCGTGAAAAAAAAAAACGAAAAATCAGGAGTCAATTCAGGACGAGGAAGGAAAAATAAGAATAAATTGCAATGTCCAGTGTTGATATACTTGCAATTGCAAAACAATTCGACTTGATCTATAACAGGAAAAACGCAATTTATTTGCTAAATAGCTAAAATATGTATTCGTGTTTTGCTTGTACAAATACAATGACTCCCTAACGTAAGTTATCGACACCACCAATTGTATTTCGGAATGTTTTCAATAATTTAATTTTCACAGATTGTATATTCCTATCTTTGCAAGCCCCGAAGAGGTTATAATATTGCATTGAAGATTCTTGTTGGTGTCAGGTTAGGTCATGCAAACTACTCTCCTTGACAACACAGGCGTTTTACAGGTTCGTAGCTTCTTCTTCTTTCGATTCGGCCATCTAAGGACCATGTCATTTCAACTGTTTCTTGTTGCATCGAGCTTTAACATCCTCCCAGTACTTTCGCATTAGTTCTCGATGCTGTTGTTTTCTTTCTGCAGTCCACTTCTTGCCAGTAGGAAGCTTTGGCTTTTCTTGGAAATATCGGTGTGCTTTCCTCGTAATTACGTTAGTTTCTTTTCTTATTAACAACATCGCTGAAGAAGGGTGGCACGTTCCCAAGTATCGTTGCCTGTAATTCCCACTTCTTGTAAAATTTTGTCCACCTCAGTGAATCATGCTCCCTTGGTTTTCTTTTTGAGAAAGTACTGTAGGTGAAAATTCTATTTGTAAATCGTGCTGGGTTCATTCTTGTTATATGACAGTAAAAGGCAATTCCCCGTTTCCTTATGGTATCAGTTATTTTATCCACATGGGTGTAAAGTTCGTGGTTGTGCCGTCTCCTATATTCCCCATTTTCTTTTACCGGACCCAAGATTTTTCTTAAAATTTTTCTTTCCTTCACTTCCAGATTCTCTGTTAGTCCCTTGCGATGCATTACAAAGCACTCGGCAGCATACAAAGCCTCTGGACGGATGACTGTTTGGTAGAGTCTTAACTTGGCATTTGTTGATATGGATTTCTTGTTGTAAATGCCCTGTGTTAGATTATATGCCATTTCCATTTTCCAGGTCCGTAGCTACTATTGATCTTTTTAAGGAATTATGAAAAAAAAAGTTTCCGAGAGCCCCATCGGGGTGTGCAGATCCGACGAAAATAACTATTTCAATCCACAAATCTGCTGTTCCGCACTCAAATTATGGCAAGGCATATCATATGTTGCATTGCTGTAAATGTTTCGAGGAATAGAAGGTAATGGTGGTTCGTGTTTTCCAATCGGATGATCTCATACTCCATGGATGAACATTACAAAATAAGCAATCTAGATGTTGTATAGGTAGGCCTATATCGAGGTAGGCTATTGAGTTTCGTTTACCATTTTTATACAGTTTTATTCCATAAAGTTCTATAGTAAAATAATATCGAATTTTGTTGTTCCTTGGAACACTATGAAAGTCAAGGAGGTTAGATATCTAGCACAAAAAATAGCGCTTTCTAGTAGAGAATGGAGGAACTTTTGTGTTGGCGGAAAATCCTGAGGTTAATTTTGCCATTATGAAACGGCCTACTGAATTCAAAGGGGTTCTTTGACATGCCAACATCGTATGACAAGCATGCCGTGATTTTTGTTGTCGCCTTTCAAATATCACTTACCACGACCAGGAGCGAACCTGCAAGCTTGGGGGTTGGCAGTCCGACACGATAACCACTCACCCACTGTGGCATAAAGTTCTATGAAATAGTGCGATATAACAAAGTTGTTCCTGTCCCCCACATTCCCTCATTTAAGGTAGTAATAACTACATCTGTATTTACCATTCTGACTGCAAGATGCGGCACAGGTCGCAAGCATAAAGGCTGGATTCTTTTGGCACTCACCAATATTTACCCATGCCTTACAGTTAATGTTCTTATCAACAGAGGGGCCGCCACCTGTGAACATAAAGGCAATGTTACTAAGCAAGTTTGGTCAGGAATAAACAACAAATCGGTAAAATATACTTTGATATAACCTGAGAGGCCAACGGCCTTGCTATGTTGAAACACCGAATCCCATGAGAATTCCACAGTTAAGGAACATTGGGCGGGGTCGGAACTTGGATGGAATGCCAGTTTTGGGCGACCACGCGCTGTTGGCGAGGAAAGAAGGAGCGAAAGGACCTGGTCACCCTATCGCACGTAAACTCCGGCTCAGGATAGCCTCTTCCGAGGCACTGACTTCCCTTCGGGCAGAATACACAAAAAGAATGACCTGAGAGTTAGGGTATTTATTATTATATTTTATTTAGTCGGTTTAACCTCCTGGTTGGCATTTCCCTCGGACTCAGCGAGGGATCCCACCATTACCGCCGCCAGAGCAGTGTCCTGGAGCTCGAAACATCGAGTCGGGGGATACAACTGGGGAGGTGACACAAGCACCTCGCCCAGGCGGCCTCACCTGCAAAGCGAACATGGGCCTTATGAGGGAAGGGAATGGATGGGAAGATTGGGAGGGATAAGCAAGGAGAGAGGAGGAAGCGGCCGTGGCTTTCGTTAGGCACCATCCCGGCATTTGTCTGGAGACGAAGTGGGAAACCACAAAAAACCAGTTTGAGGATGGCTGAGTTTGGAATCGAGCCCCCTCTACTCATTTGGACCACCCGAGGTTGAGTAGACCTCGTTCCAGTCTTCATACCACTTTTCAAACTTTATGGCAGAGACGGGAATCGAATCTCGGATCTCCGGGGTGGCAGCTAAGCATGCTGACCACTAAACCACGGAGGCGACGTGCTTATTATATGGAGCGTAATATTTGGCTCCTGGTGTTGGAGTAGCGTGCCTGCTTCTCACCCGGATGCCCCGGGTTCGATTCCCGGCTCCGTCAGGTATTTTAAAAACTGACGTGAGGGCTGGAACGGGGTGCACTCAGCCCCGTGAGGACAATTGAGTAGCTGTCTGACAGTGAGGCAGCGCCCTGGTCACCAAAACCAAGATTAACGGCCAAGGGGACCCGTTGCGATGGCCACGTGTCAGCACAATATCTGCAGACCAAATGGCTGGGCAGCAGTCACTTGTTAGGCCTGGGCCCTCATGGGCTGCAGAGCCAGGGGTTATTTATCACCCATGGATTCGACCTGAATCTCGTGGATTACGAACAGTTGTAGACTTACTGGTTGCACCATGACGGCTTACACCCGAAATGAGTTCGCCGGGAACTCTTTTCTGTTATGAATTGGATATGGACCGCTTTGCGAGTACCAACACAGAAATATCTGTGCATTTAACCTTAGCCTCCAATAATACAGTATTAAGCCCACCGCAGCGTTCTCTTCATGAGTAGTGTCTTCATCTTAGAGCGCATCTTGACCACTGCAGCGCTATTCATGGAGATAGCTACTCCGTGAACGCGACTTAATGGAACGCTTCTAAAATATGTTTCAGGGGCGGATGTCATTTTATGGAGGATAAATAAATGTCTGCTCCATCGATGAAACATGTTTCAAATCCACAGCATAAAGAAAATAAAATTGAATAAAAACAAGAAGTTCCGAGACGAACTAAAGAGCTTACTTTTCTTAAAATCTAAGATTCATGCCAATGATTAATCTATATGGATCTATCTAGAATAATGACGAAATTAAGTTGGTAATATCGAAATTTCTAATTAGTTCGAAATACTGTATAACTGGCATAATTTAGCCTAATAAAGAACTACAGTTGGCAGCCCTGGTGACAGAATATATTCTTAGTTCCATCTCTTAAGGTACAGAATACAAAATTTGGTTGATGTCCAATGGATAGCATGGACGTCACATGCAGTTAAACATTGGATCTAACAGCGCACGTAAAATCATGTTGGCAACAATGTCATGCATGTATTGGTCAGAAATAATATGAAATAATATGAGTTATTATTGTGTCAATTTTGAATGAAATCCATTAGTCAGTACAGAAGTTACATGCATTTTAAAATTGGACCTATCAGCAGGCTTAGAATCATGTTGGCAGCACTGGCGTAGGCCTATATTAGTTACTCCAAATTAATCTAGAATGCCAGGTACTATACGTGTGCAAAGTTTAGAGCTATTGGCTTGCATACTTTCTCATATTTTGATATTAGGGTAACAAAAATAGAGACAGTATTTATTAACAGTTGGCAGCCCTGGGCACTCTTAAGAATCGGCATAGTCATATCTGTTATGGTACACATAGCACACACGAAATTTGGTTGAAATCCAAATGATAGTATAGAAATTACATGTATTTAAAGTTGGACCTCTCAGCAGGCTTAGAATCATGTTTGTATCACTGACGTATGTAAGTTACTCCAAATTAATAAAAAAAAAAATATCAGTTAGGCCTACTATACGTGTGCATAGTTTAAAGCTGTCGGCTTGCATACTTTCTGATATATTGGTATTTGGATAAAAAAAATAGAGAGCAATTATTAATTGTTGGCAGCCCTGGTGGCTCTTAAGAATAAGCTCAGTCATATCTGTATATGTACACATATTACATACAAAATTTTGTTGAAATCCAATTGATAGTGTAGAAGTTATATGCATTTAATATTTGGACCTATCAGCAGGCTTATAATCATTTTGGCAACACTGCCATGTATGGCCTCCTGAAATGTAAACTGCAAATTTATTATCTATACGTGTACCAATTTTGAAATAGCTCCCATTCATACATTCCGAGATATCCAACATGGAGCTCAAATTTCAATTGCTATTTTTCAGCAGTTGGTAGCACTGACATCATTTTCAAATATGGCCGTGAGATATTCAGGAATAGATCTTTACTCCTACCAAATTTTGTTTCGATTGCTGCAGCCGTTTAGGAGTTGATAGGGGGACACACACACACAGCCAGACAGGCAGACAGACAGACAGACACACATTTGCCCGATCTCATAAGTCTTTTTTCTCATTTTTGTGAAATGTGAAAAGTAGGCTAAAAATTGTGGAAATAGCTGGAAGTTGTTACTAAACTGATGAATACTTAGAAAATAATAAATGATAACCTCTGGCTCTACAGCCCATGAAGGGCCCAGCCAATTCGCCTGCAGATATTGGGGTGACGCGTGGTCAGTGCAACGGGTCCCCTCGGCCATTAATCTTGGTATTCGTGACTGGGGCGCTGCCTCACTATCAAACAGCTACTCAATTGTCTTCACGAGGCTGAGTGCACCCCGTTCCAGCACTCACGTCAGTTTCTAAAATCCCTGATGGAGCCGGGAATCGAACCCGAGAGAGGCAGGTGTGCAACCCGAACAGCACGGGGCCAGGTTTGTTGGTTCCTCAGTTTGGGAGCTGCGACAACGTGGTCATGTAGCCCCGTGTACTTTGGGTGTGTGTGTAGAATCTGTCTGATAACCTGTGTTAATGGCTGTATTAGTGTGTGTTATCTGTTTTAAATTCAAGTAAGGACTGCAGACATTCAATTTTCAAGTCATTCCTGCTTTTGCCCCAAACGCCATCGTCACGGAAAACTTGTTCTGAACTTGGTTACTAGATGCCACCTCAGTCGGCTTCTTGCAACGAACGTTGGAACCCAAGAGCATTAGTCAAATCAAACCTATAATTTAGCTTCACACAAGTGTAATTAGTGGAAGGTTCCTTTACATGCGATAAATCTATGACATGGGACCGCCGGCTTTACTTCCCCTCCGAAGGAAGGCATACTAAGGGATTTTTAACGCTCTTAAGAAGTGCGACGACTTCGGCCGGGTTTGAACCCGTGACCTTAGGCATAGAAGCTCAGCCTGCTACCGTCTACGCTACCGAAGCCGCCGGGCCATCTTTAAATGATAATACATCACACGTCCACTGTACCCTAAAATACAAACCTACATGGTTTAAAATTCTTGATTAATCAGTAACTAGCATTGCCCGTCGCGGCTTCGCCTGCAAATATTCTAGTTGTAAAGAGTTCACTTAGCAAAATCTCAATCAAGAATGCTATGACTGATCTATCCTTGGTATGAATAATCAGACTTTATCAATTCAGCTACTGGTGCAGTGATTAGTGACCCCCTTAAGCGCATTATACTGTATGTATTGATGAATTTTACAGCTTAATTTGGTTCAGTGATAACCTTATAACCGTCTGGAAACTTTCTCAGTAATGTGATAATTGGAATTGCATTGCGTCTTACAGAAATAGTTGGACCTGTGAGATTCTGTTACCATGGTTACCGTGTTGCATTCTATCATTATTTCATTGTAAATATACATGTTTTAGGGTAGGCCTATTTATTTAATTGTGAGGCATTTAAAGAGTAAGTGAGTGCGTTTCACTTACGCATTGGGTTATGCTGAACCTGTAGGTACCCCATATGTGTAGGTTGGTGTTAATGGGACATTATTTTAGGTACAACACTGGAATGGGACCTTAGCAGAATAATATAGGGGGGTGGGATTGTTCAGGAGTGATGAGCACTTGTATTTGGAAAATATGCATCATTTCCATGATTATCATTCTGGGGGTCATTACCAATTGAAATTACTGTCCATTATCACTTCTGCACTGGAAATATGAGCTCAATTACGTAATTATATGTTTTTGTTCCTTGCTCTTTCAACAACTGCCATGGTTGTCAAGAGCGCCAGGTCTCTACATCTGTTACCGATGCTCACGCGTTGACGTCACATCACTCTTACCAACATATGGGATTCAAAATACATCTTGTAATTCTTATTTATCATTAATTCATTACAAAAGGTATTTCAGAAGATTTAGGCTAAGTATTTTTGTTGAAGGTTCAACACTCCTGAACTGTTACCAATTAATCATCATTCTAATTCACGTACCGCACGTGTCGTAGAGACAAAACTATCGTCATTCAACTATTACATCTCATTCTTTACTGGACGTTATACCTACATAATGTATGCTTCTATCTCATCCTCAATAGTAGTTTCACAATCTTCATCCTTCCTTCGTGTTCGTCATGAGCTTCCAGATTGCAATAAATCTGCAGCTCTTCATTTTCCCTCCATCTTTCTCCAAAATGCTTCAAAAGCAGTCTCAAACATCTCAACTTATTGTGTCTGAAGGACAATACCTCTGTTTATATCTTCTGGCTGTACGTGAGTCATATAAAAATCGGGCTTCGTGACACGTTTATGTTCGCAAATGTCAGTTCTGTGGAAAACTTCACCACGGACAAAAATTTTATTGTTCTTCTTATTCTTTGTCAAAATTATCCAAAACAAATTATTATTAACGGAAAGTATAACAACATAAACCATTCTGCTCACGTCAGGCAGGGGTACGTTTTCTGACTAATGCTGATAGGTAAAGAGTAAACACTTCGCAAAGCATTTTGGAAGATAAGTTGGCGGAACTGGGTGCTCCAATTGGATAATGTGGATGTGGCGGGTTTTGTAACCAAAAATGGCGAAACTGTCTTTGGACTTGGCGGATATTGCAACTAAGCCTCAACTTAGACTTCGTTTTACAGTAGGATGTAGCGGGTTTTGTGACAAAATAATAGTTTTAATGAATTCAGCACAGCAAAAGCTATGAGAAACAATGCTTCATAAAATATGGATTTGGCGGGTTTTGATTCTAGGCACCGATTACCAAGTATTACGCCTACTCAGTTAAAAATCTTTGTCCTCTATGTTATTGAAGTACCAACTCCCGAGATGAAATATTCACTAATAATTTTCTGGACAAAACATAATTTAAGGTACATTTACTTCAAGATGGATGAACTCAGAGCAATTAAATTTAAAATTATAACAAAGGAATACAAATGACATAATCCAATGAATAATATTATCTGGATACTCTTAAAAATTATGAATTAAATTAAATAAATCTGTATGCCGGAGGTAAAGGGTACTATGTCCATTTCTTTAAAAAATGTTTAAAAAATTATGACGAAATTAACCTTACAAAATGCAGTGCTGGAATGCCAAAATAAGGCATTATAACACTGTCGTAAAAACAGAGTGCCTCTTTGCCAGTGAATGCCTCTCGATGAACTATAGCCTCGAAAAGCTAGAAGTCATGGAAAGGAGAATTCTTAGAAAAATCATGGGTGCAGTTCAGACTGAAGATGGATGGAGACTGAGAAGCAACGGAGAAGTCTACCAGAACGTGGAAAGAATCTCCGCGTCTATGCGGAAGAGAAGGCTGACATTCCTCGGACATCTCTATAGAATGAACGACCATAGATTAACTAAACAAATATTCGACTATCTCTGGAAGAAAAAGACCACCACAACATGGATTAAGGAAGTCAGGAAAGATTTAGAAAAGTTAAACATCACAGAATCTGAAATGCTAGAAAGAAGTGTATTTAAGAGCAAAGTGAACAATCTGGAAGGGTTTCAAGATGAAGGAAGACCTAAGAGAAGAAAAAATGCCAGTGAACGCATGAAGGGTTATTGGAGACAGAGGAAACTCCAGGCAAAGAATAAGAAAAAGAAATAAAGTTGTTGCGTGATCCTAAGTGGTCAATTCGCTTAAAAAAAAAACAAAACATACATTTGAAAAATGTTTGAACTTTTGAAATTGTTATCTCTTCAACTGTGAAGGTTATCGAGAAACAGGTATTGCCGATAGTTCAATGCTCACTGGCAAATTAATGTTCTATGACAATACAGTCGATAAAGCCGTTTATTGCTTCCTCGTTAGTATCGTTATTTCTCAGGAATGATGAAAAAATATCATACGAACCCCGTGGGATGTGCAGAACCGTGGAACATGAGTGTCTTAACCCATAAATCTGTATGCCGGAGGTAAAGGGTACTATGTCCATTTTTTAAAAAAATGTTTAAAAAATTATGACGAAATTAACCTTACAAAATGCAGTGCTGGATTGTAATTTCAAAGTCAATAATCCAAAGAATAAAACAAACAATGATTTCTTGTGTCCTTTTGTGCAAAATCCGCCGAACGGCGACCGTGCAATGGAAGCATAGGGGCAGTCAACCGCCAAGGAAATGTCGAACAGTGCCATGAGTTGGCAAGCGAATGGCGACAGTGTTCTGGGACACAAAGGGCAACATCCTCATTGACTGGCTGGAATTGGGGGCCACGATTAACAGTGCAGCATATGTGGCAACCCTTAAGCGCTTACGTCCTGCCTTTCAAACTAAGCGGCCAGGAAAATGGACTAAAAGTGTGCTTCTGCAACATGACAATGCCCGCCCCCACACTAACCGAGAGACCACCACTGCCATTGAACAAATGGGATTCACGGTGCTGCCACATCCACCATATTCTCCCGACTTGGCACCAAGTGATTATCACCTATTCGGGAACATGAAGAAACCTCTGCACACAGCTGTCTAGGCGTGGGTACACAGCACTCCGAAAGAATGGTTTCAGGAAGGTCTGGAGAGACGGACACATCGATGGCAAAACTTCATATAGTAACAAGGGGATTATGTTGAGAAGGTGGACGGAACATTTGATGTGTAATGTACTTCATTTGGGTAGAAAACAATAAAGTGGAAAATAATATAGTACGCCCCTCGTATATACTGTATTAACAAGAACGCTGCACTCAGAAACATTAAAACGAGATGTTCAGTAAAGAACCTACAGCCTACTTTCTCCTAAATGCATGGGCATTGTTATATCTCTTTGACCTTTTCTAGGAGTATAATTGAATGTTGGTTATAGTAGCTTGTTGAAATACAACGTGTTATACGGATATTAAACATGAATATGAGGTGCCCTTTGCTAGCGCTACCTATGTACAAAATTTCGTTCAATTCGGTTTCGCCGTGTTTGAATTGATATGGTGAATCGAATTGCACACATATTGCGACCGCCAGGGTGGAGCTGCCAGGATGGCCAACAACCGCAATGACTTCCCTAACATCTCACCCGTCGGGCATAAATAAAAGAATTGCCGTGAGGATCAGGTGAACTTCCAAATAGGCTAAAGCGGCACGAGAGTCCATAATCCACAGGGATCGTGGTACATGGTGACGATGGTCATAGACTGCCTAAGGAAAGGTTCACCTTAAAAACTAGACTGAGAAAATAAACATCCAGACTTATGTAAAACACCGTGAAATTTTTTTGATAGAATTCACAAGCCCCTAGCCTAGTTCGGAGGGTTACAATCGGCTAGTCCGCAAGCTAATAAATAAACAAAAATAAAGAGCAGGTCCCTGCTTGAGAAGTTACGGAAAACCCTCGCGAAAGATCTTACTCACAATAATAAAGCAACAACAGCAATACTAGGAAAATGGTACGACGCAAGTCCCTAGGTCAAGTTACAAGATCAAGCTAATATCTGAATTTACATTTAACAGGGTAGCAAAACAAATCTAAGTTAGGATGATACCATCTCCACATTTACATTTAACGTTAATTCATCTAGCTAAGTCCTATCAATTAATGACAAAGTTTACGGCGATGACGTCCGTAATAGAAAACAATTACATTGAAAATCTAAGTGTACAGCCATGAAAAAAAACCATTTAATTATTCTTAATAACTATGTGCTAACAGCACACAATAAGGTAATATGTAGGATTTATACAGTTGTACATCATAAATAAGTAATGAAATAGACACAGTAGTTTTATTAAAATGCCTGCCTGCACCTTGGTTTACTCTTTGTAAGCCATAGTCATCTAATGTGTGTAGTTACGGTGACGACTGCGTAGTAAAGACTACGTCTAACATCGCATGGCCTGTGCTCCACAAGCTACAAACTCAAGGTTCGAGCATGCTTCAGGTCGCTACAATAGTGTCAGCTGTCCTAGTCATTTCCACAAAAGGAAATTACCTTCATCTGCACGGCCATGTCAACAGGTTCAAAATGCAAAAGAACAAAGTTAGATAGAAAGAATTCGTTAGTTAGCTTTTTGTTTTACCAAAATTATGCGTTTTATTAGTAATATGTCGGTTTAGGTTTATCGTTGGTTTATGGCGAATAATACTGACTATAGCCTGGGCACGGAGTGTCTCCACTGAGATCATTCTCCACCAAAAAGCCTCGACTCAAAAAGTCGGAATATAATCAACGAGCAATAACAACTCGGACACACAATAACACAAGTTACCAGCGGCGCAAAGCTCGCGTTCAATAACTCTGGGACGGGCCTGCACACTACAATTACCCTCCAATAACATCTGGTCCACGGGGACAATCCCGGACAAGGCATACACAAAATACCTTCGTACAATAACTTCCTGCTATAACAGGGTAGCCTACAACGTACTATAGAAAACCTGACATAACTGTACACGTCAAACGACGGTACACGCAACAGTGCGTTTAACTAACAAAAAACAATCTATAAAACATGTGATCATATACAAGAATGGACACTGAGTTCCATAAGCTAATTTGCAATGAAAGGAAATGCGAATACAAAAAGTATTCTGTTACTTGTCAAAGTAGTTCTGTCTCACAATATAACAGGCGTGCTCTCAAGGGCACTGGGTTACAAACCAGTTTATGTCGCTGGCAGGTTACAACATTCCTGCGCTCCACTGACACAACACATTGACTATCAAGGCCGGCGATTTAAACAAAATAAAACTATACATCTGGCCTCTTCATAAAAAACTTTACCATAGGTTAAAAACCTCGAAGAATACGTGTATAAAAACACGCTATAAATCTGAATACAATAATACAATTCCGTCTTCCAAACCAAAGACGAGTAAATGATAGTAATGTTACTATTACTGGAGCTCTTTGCTCTCAAGGATATAATTCAGTAGTTGCTTGTACAACATCAAATAAATGCGTGTCTTCACATGACACTAACAAAATAATAATTGTGACGCAGATTCCACACTCTGGATCTGCTTAATGATACGCTGGGAACTGGGTTCGATGCTTGACAACGAAACATTCCTTCTTATTATTAGGTCCACACTTGACCAAGAATAACTTCTGAGCTTATTCAAAATGAAATATAATGCAGTTACAAAACTGGTAATTACAGTCGACTACCTAAATGATACGACTGTTCTAACGACAGTCAGGGGTGTAACAAAGAATGGCTGCGAAGAATGCAGTTAACTAACCATGGCATCTGATTGCCATAACTAAAGTCAGCAAAGACTTGAAAAATCACCCCAAATAGGGTTGAACAAAGTAGCCTCAAATGACTACGGCCACGTTCAGCAAAAGATAGGCTTTGAAGTTCTACGACGTTCATCAGGCTGCACCAGGGCTGACAAAAATGTCTGACCCAAGGGTGTCTCACTCTAACTGAAATAAATGACATCTAATTAAACTAGTTACATTCCCTACCTATAAAAATGGCTGACACTGAGTTCGGTTGGTTCACAAACTACATTTAACCTACTATACCACCAGAAACTAGAACAAGAAAAGGGTGTCCAAAAACTCACGAAATGGAGAAGCTCTCACTCAGCCCTCTATTCAGCAACAAGGGTTGTACAAAATCATCTCTGGCTCTCTGGAACGGTATCATCCTCATCAGGATTCCCATCTGGACTCCTCCAAAGACCAGGGTTCGATCTGTCCCTGTCGACAACTTCGTGGATGTGCTGGATATGCCTGGAAATGGCATCCTTGGTTCCTTCCTTCTCGTTCGCTGTTCTGGAAGTTCCACCATCATGCTGGTTCCCGTAGAAACTTCACCCTTATACCGTGATGGTATTAGCCCATGATGATGGTCTCAAACATGGTGTAGAATAGTCTGATCATGTGGGTAGTGAAATAAGTTGCGTAATAATTCATTCTTTCACTTTCAAAAATATAATGTTCGTCGTAAATGTTATAGGCTTCAATTGTAGTAGATAACACAGCCTTAATTTCGTAGATGTGAATTAACATGTGAGTTAAAACTGGTTTATGATTCTTCACGTGTTAGTGACGCTACTTTTATATCACGTAGCATCCGTGAATTATGCGCCGTTTTTGAATTGATAAATTCACTTTGGCAATTTAAATATGTCATACAATCATAATCACACTTATTCAAGATAGTTGTAACACGATTACCTGTATATTTTCCACTAGGCACTTGGCCCTCCACAAATACGTGGGTACAAAAATGTGGTGTTACGGCAATGTTATGCAATTCACTATACTTGCCAATTATTATTTCCCAATATGCTTCTGTTAACTCACTGTGCTTAAACAACAGTGAATTGTAGTATTCTCGTGCTCGATGGCACCTGATAATCACTTTCAACGCTCAACAGCGGATATTCTCTACGTCTTATAGGACAGATACAATTCCACGCCTACACAGGGCGGATTCTCCAGACGTAGTGCAAGGCACTGAGTGTCTCTAGGAAGTAGGTCGTCAAAACGAAGTCGTTGAGCGACTACTTACGTTCCTGTTTGCGTATCTGCAAGGGTATTACCTTACCTTAAGCGAAAATAACATTCTCCAAAATGTTTTAATAATGCAGCAAGACGAAATGGAATATTCTGAGTATCGTGGAAAGATAAAATTAATTAATAAGACCTCAGATAAATAATTAGCAGACTTCACCAAAGTCAAAAGTGCGATTCACCGCTACTTCAAAGAGTATAGCGTGATCTCTCAGCTCCACGTGGCTTTCTGGGTGTGTTCAAAGGTACAACATCCCATCATAAATGTTCTGTTATAAAAAATATCACATGAACCATAGCTCAGCGGGTTCAATATATGGCCGCTATCTGCAAACTATTGGGCTGATGACCTTGTAGTTCAGTCAAAAGATGTTTCCCATAAAAAGGTATGTTGTTGCAAAATTTGGTAGAGATCAAATTATTAGGTTGGTCGTAATTTGATTTAAGCTTTTAAAATTTGGGTGGCCACCATTCCGTTTCTGTCAAGATGGAGGCGATATAAAACATGACCCTGAGGTGCCCTTTGCTAGTGCTAACTCTGTACCAAATTTCGTTCAATACGGTTTTACCGTGTTTGAATTGATAGGGGGAATCGATTTTCACACATACATGGCTGCAATATGCAAACTATTGGACTGATGACCTCTTCGTTTAGTCAAAAGATGCTTCCCATATACAGGAATGTTGTTACAAAATTTAGTAGAGATCAGATGATTACGTTGGTCGAAAATTGATTTAAGCTTTTAACATTTGGGTGGCCGCCATTACGTTTCCGTCGAGATGGCGGCGATATTAAACATGAATATGAGGTGCCCTTTGCTAGTGCTACCTATGCACCAAATTTCGTTCAATTCAGTTTCACCGTGTTTGAATGGATAAGGGGAATCGTTTTGCACACATACATGGCCGCCATCTGCAAACTATTGGGCGGGGGCATACATTCAGTGTAGACACACTCACACACACACACACACACACACACACACACAGACAGACTCACACTCACAGATAGACACACAATTTTTCGCCCTGTGTTGATCTCATAAGTCTACTTTCATTTTTTGCAAAAATCGAAAGTAGGCTAAAAACTTGAAATGTCTCTCCTGTAAAGTTTCAATTTTGTGACATAGTGCCCTTTACCTCCGGCATACAGAAATATGCTGTTCTGCATTCATCTCGCGGCAAAGGATAGCATGTGCTGTTTTTCAAATTCCATGGAATCAAGGATAATGGTCACCCGTGTTTTCTAATCCGATAATATCATTCTCATTCATCTATATATAGGAAATCTCAATGTTGGTCATTGTTATTTATACAAATCTACACCGTTTCACCTAACTGAACCAAAATTTGTATACTTACCCTTTGGAACCCTGCGGGTAACACTGTCCACTTGATATTTTGGACAACCCTCTCCATTCCCTAAATTTAAAATAACAGACAAAATGAAATTGAAAACCACGTTTTAAGGTCCTACAACCATTCATGTCCGTAGTAGTGTAACTGTAAGAATATTTTAATAAGTCTATTGTTGGCTGGCAATCAGGGCTGCATCACGTCGCCCCTATCAGTGTTCTGGTACAGAATTGCGAAAATAGTTACATCTTGCGCTGCTTATAAATTGCAGTCACGGGGAGTAATTATTGCAAAAAGATTTCTTAGGCCCCTTATCACAGTTATCATCAAGGACATATAGTATCACTTACTCCTTTTCCTAATCATATATTTCAATTCGTTTGTAAATTACGTGTGTCAGTACTGTAATTATTAAATAGCCGTTTCCCTATTCATTATTATAATTATCATTACCGGAAAATGACCTGAATGTTACGTCCTTTATACTGTTCTACTTATCGCCCCCACTACCACCCCCACCACAAACTGTTATATTTTTAAAATATTTTTTATCTCTTAGTTTAAATTATCATATGCCAGTTATTAAGAGTATTCATTATCATCTATAAAACAAACAAATCCAACGGGTGAAGCCAGACACTACTGCTAGTTATGTATAAATGTCAATACATAGTTTAGGTGTTGAATCGAATATAGTGAGGTTTCTAACATTTCTTTGGAATCCGAAGTTCCTTTTCATAAAGTTCTAAGATAAGAGTGATATAAGAATCTTCCCTCCTTATTCCCTCCTCATTTTAGATAGTAACAACTACAGAAGTAATTACCATTCTGACTGCAAGATGCGGCACATGTCGTAAGCATAAAATCCGGATTCTTCTGGCACTCACCAATACTTGCCCATGCCTTACAGTTTATGTTGCTATCAGACTGGATGGTAGCATCTGCGAACACAAAGGCAATATTACTAAGCAAGTTTGGTCAGTATTCAATAACATATCGGTTAATATATTTAGAAATGACCTCTGAGTTACGGTAGTTATGATTTTGAAGCGTAAGATTTGGTAATGTGACTACCCTTGGACTCGAAGTGCATCTCGTGAGTAGTGGTTTCGAATCGATTCTAGCACCTCCACACATGATGGCGGCTACGCGCAACCACGTACATGGATGGCGCACTTTTCTAATAAAGAAAAGCTTAACGTAACCTAAACTACGAGGTGCGGCCAAAAAGTATCAAATAATTTCAAGATGGTGGACATAGCTTAACTTAACCTAGCCTAACCTAACCTAACTTAACCTAACCTAGCCTAACTTAACCTAAGCTAAGCTAACCTAACCTAACCAAACCGAACCTACGAAGTGTGCACAAAACGTTCCAAGATGGAGGTTATTGCTTAACTTAACCTAAGCTAACCTAACCAAACCTAATCGAGGGCAAGCGAAGGGTCTAAGTGTAAAACTCGGTGGGTGGCTGCTCTCATTGGCGAGGTGAAAAGGAAAGCGACGAGGAGGGAGTCGTTTAACGTTTACCCACCTCTGCTCTACCTCTACCGCTCTCCATTGGATATACAAAACTTCTAAATTCAGTCGATTTTAATTCACTACCATTTATCAAGATACTAGATAATGATATTAAATACTATCAACCCGACCCGGCTTCGCCCGGGAACAGTTAAGAATGCATTACGTGATAAGCGCTTTTTTCCAATGACAATGAACATCGACCAATATCCGCTTTACGTCACGGCATGATGGGTTAAATTCACTGAGTGGACTATTAATTATAATATCATGGAGATGCATAAGCAACAAATCCTTGTCAGATGTAATTTAAGAATGATGATGATGATGATGATATTTGTCTTAAGGGGCCTAACACCTAGATTATCGGCCCCTGACAATTTAAGAATGACGAGGTGCATGAACACAAATCCTCCTTCCGTCCAATCTTAACTTGACTGTGAATTTTGCGGAACGAAATGTTCACAGGCGAAATGAAGAAAAGCCGAGTTGCACGTCCAGGGAAACTCCAAACACAACCACCCTTCACAGAAGTCTCAATTCAACACGACTCAACGGCTTTCTGCTGGCTGTATCTGGGGCAATACGCTCGTCCGCTAGCTAAGCTGCAACCGGGGTGCCAGACCCACCCCTAGCTAGCTCGTAAACTGTCGCCTCGGTAACTGAATGGAGATTGTCGGAAGAAATGAAAGCGTAAAAACACTTATAGCAGGCAATGTATTGAAGATAGAGATATGCTCTCCCGGGCTCTATTGTAGAACTTTTCATGCTGAACAATTCTTACACTCATAGTATACAGATATTTTTAACGGCTTGCCCAGCGTAAGCTTAAAAAGCGCACGGACACCAGTTTTGTTTCGACCTTTTCACTGAAATCGTTAGTGCTTGACTTCCTTTGATCATAAATAAATTATTTTCTACAGAAACCTTCCTCGAAATATCCTATACAGAATGGTGAAAACTGCATCAATATCCATTCAGTAGTTCTCGAGATTACCTGTGACATCCAATAATCGGGGACTTTGTTTTATACTAAGTAGAGATTATACGCCAATCAGTGTAATTTAATATAATATAATCCCCCTTCCGTCCAATCTTAAATTGACTGTGAGTTTTGCGGAACGAAAAGTTCACAGGCGAAATGAGAGTTGCACTTCCAGGGAATGGCGAGGTGAATGAAACTCAAATCCCCCTTCCACCCAATCTTAACTTGAATGTGTTTCACAGGCGAAGTGAATAAAACCCGAGTTGCACTTCCAGGAAAACTCCAAACACAACCACCCATCTCAGAAGTCTTAACTCAACACGACTCAACGGTTTGCTGCTGGCTGTATCTGGGGCAATAGGTTCGCCCACTAGCTAGGCTGTTACAGGGATGATAGACTCGCCGTTAGCTAGCTCGTAAACTGTCGCTTCAGTAGTTGAATGGACATGGTTGGAGGAAATTGAAACGTAAAAACACTTATAGTGGGCGATGTATTGAAGATAGACATATGATCTCGCGGACTTTTTTGTAGAACTTTTCATGCTGAACAATTCTTACACTTATAGTATTCAGATATTTTTAACGGTTTGCCCAGCGTAAGCTTACAAAGCGCTCGGACGCCAGGTCCGTTTTTCAAAATTTCCACTGAAATAGTTACTGCTCGGCTTCCTTTGATCATAAATAAATTATTTTCTACAGAAATCATCCTCGAGATATCCTTTACAGAATGCAGAAAACCGCATCAAAATCCACCCACGAGCGAAACACTTCTGCGTGGCGGTTCTCTAGCTTCCGCCTCGAGTCTCTCAACTCAACGTGCTGTTCCGAGGATTTTGTCTCTATACCAGACACATATTTTACAGCTTCACAGGTCGGGATACACAGTGGAAACGCCGAGACGAAGTGAGCCAGCGCGCTATCGTCCACTCCTCGTCTTATTGTTAAACCTTCACGTGTTTTCATAGGCCGCATAAGATCCTGTTCCATGGCCATATCTGACCATATTCCAGCCCAAAAATCATGCGAGCGTCGGATGGAAAAGTACCCGTTCATCGTGAAGTTGATGTACTCGTTCACGGGCATCTTCTGATCTAAGTTAAGCATTTGATGCAGGTAAAATTAGGCTGACTTAGCGTAGTGAATATGCCCTGAAGCGTGTAGGTATGGCAACATATTCGATACGCAGTACAAATGGAGGTTCCAATTTGATGTTCTTTCTGCCCGAATAAATAGCCGAACGATTTCCTATTGCCTGTAGTACTCCGCCCACAGCTTCACTGTCCGGCTAGCTTCTAACAGAGTATTCATCCTGTCTTCCATGTACTCCATGACCCGGGTTACAACTTGATCTTCGCATACTTCTTGCGGTGTTAGTTTTCCTTCTAAAACCTTTTAAAATACAAACAACGCCCATCGGATTGTCGAGTGGCTTCTTACACAAAATGCAGTCTTCAAAACTCATTTTTATGACAACACAATAAATAAAACTTATACGGCATAACACACATCGGCCAACGACCAACTGTTTAAAATTTAGAAACAACAGAAAACAAGAAGCTGCGCCAATTCGACGCATCAATGCTGCGGGCGAACGCGCCAGTTGGCCGCTGAGAAACAACGCAAACACGGGCTGGTTCAGGTCACGCGCCATTGTTTAAATCTCAGTAGCTCGGCAACTATTACTTGCACATCAATTATGAATACATCAAATGAAAGCTTATTTTATCACCAACAACTTTTATAGAAGACTTGTCTGCGATATTCGTGATAGTTTGCCAACAAACGTCAAAAGAAGGGAAACGTGGCACTTTTTTTAAATTTCGCGGCATTTTATCGTTTCCTGTCGACCGGAAGTATCGCTAACATGCCAACCCATTAAATAACTTATCGCTTATTTTTTCTCCTTTAATTTAAGCCATGTTAGAGCACTGTAAGCCAAATCGTTCGCTTACAATGCGCACTCCAGCGACACCACCTACTTCTCCAGCATTCCAGGAGTTCAAACGGCTGGAAATCCAGGAAGCCAACACGGGAAGACCGGGGACTTTTAATATGTTGTTAAGAACATCAAATTGGACAACTGTACCAATTTTCAGCTTTACTAATTTTTTTTCAAGGTTTTGACCGTTTTTAGACTAAAATTCCTGGGCTAATAGCTTACGTCCAATGTGGTAAGGAAGGTTGTATCAACTATGCATCTCCTGAAAAGAACAGTTTCTTACACCCCTCCTAACATTCGAAAGCTCTTCGTCCAAACTCTCATTTTAACCAATAATTGATTATGGCTCTGCTGTATACAATGATTTATCAGAAACACAGAACATCAAATTACAAAGAGTCCAGAATGCATGTGTTCGGAACATTCTGGATGTAAGGTGAGATGAACGTATCACACCTTACTACGTGCAGCTGAAATGGCTGAAACTCCACGAGCGAAGGCAGCTATCAGTTGCCATTCTCACATATAAAATATTAGATACCTAGACCCCGTTATATCTCTACAATGCCTTTACAACAATGCATTCTGTTCATAATCGAGAAAATAGATGCACAAAATTAACACTCCAGATTCCTATACTCCGAACCATGAAGTTCAATAAATCTTTTGTTTGCACCGCCTCACACCTCTTCAACTCCTTCGATTTATATAAGTTCGTCAAAATTGCAAGCACTGCAGTTCTCAAAAGAAGCCTTTCATCCTGCTTCTTGGACCAGTGTACCTTTCACATCTGATTACCGCATCATGTTAAAATACTATTATTAGTTCAAATATAACATCAGGAAAACAGCTGACAACCTACCTACTTTAATAGCCTTTCTTGTATATGGTGTTTGTTTATCGGGCTGATACTGTGTCTCTATACACTCTTTTGTATATCATAATTCTTTCTTTCTTTCTTTCTTTCTTTTTTCTTTCTTTCTTTCTTTCTTTCTTTCTTTCTTTCTTGGAATGAGCCAACTATGGACTACGTAGGTTAACCAAAATGGTTTTCAGCTTGATGAGTTGGAATTGGTTCCACGTTCTCTTCTTCCTAGCTCATATCCCCCTTCATTTTCTGACTTTGTAATTGTTTAGCTGCTTCTGACCTCTTTGGTCTCAGCCCTTTTTGTAGTTTAATTTGTGGGTCTTCTTTTAACATTTTCCGGAAAGCTTGTCTTTCTTGTATAACGGATTCAGAGATGTTAAAGGTTTGCTGATCTTGTCTAACTTCCTGGTACCACAGTGATGTTGTTTTCTTGCAGGAGCTGGCTCTGGTCAATCTTGACTCGTTCATTCTCTCAAGGTGTCCGTAGAATTGGAAGCGTCTCTTGATGATTGTGTCCATTAGATGTTCTTGCTTTATATATAGATCATCGTTGGGCCTGTGATACCTTTCTCCATTTATGACCCTTGGGCCTAAGATCTTCCTCAAGATAATTCTTTCCTTGACCTCTGGTTTCTGTATCAGTTTTGCCCCTTTGTTGGTTAGGGTTTTGGGCTGATTACAGCGTTATAGTGACTTAATTTCGCATTGATGGATGTGGCGTTCTTCTGGTAAACTTTGCTGCATCGATTGTATGCAATATTCAGTTTCAGAATCCTTTCTTCAAATGATTTATTGTTCTTGAGGTCTTCACTGATACATTCCCCCAAATATTTAAAATCTCCGACTTTACGGATCCAGTTGTTGGGAAGAAGGTATTATGGTGCAGATTTGTCATTTGTCATGAACACTGTTTTCTCGTAAGACAACTGAATGCCAGTCTTGGAGGCTATAGATTGGAGTGCATTGATCTGGTCTATTGCTGTTTCAATCGAATCTGCTAGCATAGCTACATCATCTGCGAAAGCGATACAGTCCACTCGGGTATTGATTATGAGTTTCCTGTTTATTACTCATAGACCTGTTTCAGTATGCCTTCCTTCAGAGGGGAAGTAAAGCCGGCGGTCCCATGTCATAGATTTATGGCAAGTTAAAGAACCTTCCACTAATTGCACCTGTGTGAAGCTAAATTGGATAGGTTAAGAATGTAAACAACGCACTTAGCTCTCTACGTTCGTTGCCAAGAGCCGACTGCGGTGGCGTCTAGTAGCTAAGTTCTGAACTTGGCCTAGTAATCGTTGACGGTGGCGCTTGGTGGCAAAAGTGGGAACTATTTGAAAATTCTAAGTTGCAGTACTTAAATTTAAAAAAACAAACAGATAACACACACTAATACAGTCATCACAATTCACACCGGTTATCAGACAGATTCTACACACACCCAAAGTACACGGGGCTACATGACGGCGTTGTCGCAGCCCCTAAACTTAAGAAACAACCAACCAACCAACCAGACCTGTTTCAGGGAGTGTTTTTTATCCATTCTCTGATTATTTTCTCTAATTCACAGTAAAATAGTATGGACGAGATTCCATGTCTCTATCTTACTCCTGTTTTAATCTCAAAAGGGTCAGAGATTTACCCTCTGAACTTCACTTTAGATATGGTGTTCGTTAGTGTACAATTGACGATGCTCAGTGTTTTACGATCAAGTCCGAGTTCTTGCAGGATATTGAACAAAACTGCTCTATCAACAGAGTCGTAAACCTTTCTAAAGTCAATAAATGTGATCACGAAAATTTTATATTGTTTCTTAGTCTGCATAATGATAGATTTGAGGTTGTGTATTTGTTAATACTGAACCCATGTACCATTGGTTCAAGGGGTCGAATCCATGTATTATGGTAAAAAGAAGGAAGGAAATATACAGTCTTCAGAGGAACATAGAAAGATTTTATACAAGAGGGCAAGCATAACGTTGTGAAATAAACTGAAGCCAGGTGGCCAGGAAATGAGATCATGCCTGACGCATTGATAAGGAGCCAGTCACGAATATAAATAGAACGAGTGCAACTTTCCAAGCGAGTGACGAAGAGCGTGTTTCGGAAATTGCCCTTACGTTGCAGTAAAATGGCAACCGCGCAGCTGTGCCAGAAGAAGAATAATTAGATTTAACCCATTTGCAAGAATAAAATTAACTAAAGAAATACAGCATTGTGAATAATTTCGGAATAGAGATTTTTGTGTGGAGATAGATGTTATAATAAAGGCCCAGGAAAGAAGTGCCGACGTGGCCATACGTCATTGGGAGTTCCCCGAGACCCGAGGAAGGGGGAATTAAAAATCAACTGTAACACCCACACAGCTGAAGACCAAATTTTATTTAATATCTCAGAACTGCACGATCGATTTTCATGTGCAAAGAAGTCAGTTTACGTTTAGAAGACGAACTTTCCTGAGATATAATTTTTAATAGTGTGCGACCATTACTTCAAAAGTTGGTTCTGAGAAAGACGTGGATTTTATCTTTTTTTAGCCAAAGAGTATAAAAGTCCTGGCAGAGCCAAGCTAATCATGCAGTACTTACTAGACATCGAGAGGTCGTGATACTCTGTATCGACAACCAGCGTGCACCCGAAGGGAGTGGCCGAGAAGTATCATCAAAGTATCGCCGTGTGAAGACTTAGGAAAATCCTAATACAGGATTTAGTTCCGCCAATATCAGTCTTACAGTGAAAAGTCAGTATTACAATCAAAGTAGGCTGCGAACTTAAAGTACAGGCGATAGGTCTTCAAATAACAGTTCATTTAAACGACCGAAAGTGTCGTAACGTTTTGAAGTACCATAATAGCGAAACAAACATTCTATCAACGTTAAAGAACCCAATCAGGGTCGGACAAAATAAGGTCCGCATAGTATTCTGAAAAGATAGGAATTAGAGAACAGGATAATCAGTGGGGAGAATTGAATTCAAGACATTGTTTCAAGGAAACAAACGAACTATAAAAAGCACTAAGTTACGAGGAGTATTAGATGCTAGAAAATAAAAGGTCACCGATAGAGTATTTGGAAGACCAAGAACCAGACAGACATTCGCTAGACAAACTAATAGGGTCTAGAAAGAAGCAAGTTCGAGCTAATAAAAATAATAGCCGATCGTCAGGAAACCGGATTTGAAGAAGTACCATTCCAGGGAGGGGTAGTGTGTTCGTGACTTTCATATTCTGGTCAGATAGGAAGCCGGCATCTACTAGTTTAACCCTTGGAGACGGGGAAGCAAAAATCACGTGTGCAAGGCATAATCAAAGCCTCAGTGATTAGAATCAGTGTAGTGTAAATATATAAAATTTGTGTTAGATAGTAATTTTTCAGTGATTTTATTGTGTGTAATAGAAGAATACCGAAGTGTATTTTAAAATGTTGCCAGTGTTTAAAGTATATAAGTTATATGTGTGTCAAGATATGTCAGTGTATGAAATGAATTTGAGCAAGATGGTTTAATCACAAATAGTGGGCGAAATGAAACATCGTTGGAAAGTACGGTCGGAGGACCGTCCGAGCATGTAAGTAACCATTTTCATTATGTTAGGTGTTGGGGAATATTTGTGTACAATCCACCTGAGAATAAGAAATAGGGATGTTTTTGAAACAAATAACAGAATAAGAGCGCGATCTGAACAAATAAAAATTGAGAAATTATAAAATGATTATGTGAAATGAGTAAATCCCTTAGAGGAAATGTATGAAATAAAATATCAGTGTATTTGATAAATGTTATGAAAGCAAGCGTAATAATAATAATAATAAAAATTATATAAATGAAGATTAAGTTGAATTATATGAAAGTAATAGCTTTTGAGCTTTTGTAAAGGAATAAAGACATGATGTGAATACATGTTCTTAAAGTATAGCGATTATTGTCACGGGAGAGGATTAATATAAAAAAATTGAAATGTAGATCAAATGTTGATTTTGAATTTATTAGTTCTCTGGAAGACGCTAGGCCTTAAAGTAATGTATAGCGCATTGTCGCGCATTAAAGTAAATTGTCACGCTAGGAAGGCGTTGAATCTAAATACACTTGGTAAATTAATTGTGAGGGACAGTTGATTGCGGTAAGTGATGATAAGTCCTCCATTTAGTGATGTAGATCACGAGGCCATGTGTGTTATGTTTTGTTATGATAGGGAGCAAATTTATTGTATTATGAGCGCAGGTTATAAGGCCGAGGCCGCCCTAAGTTGCATTTATATAAGTCCCCATACTGGAGGACTGCCTCAACCGAGGCAGTTGAGAGAGTCGAACCCAGACTCGTCTAGTTGTTGAAGCCCCTAAATATTCGTTGTTGTATGTGAATTATTCTTACCCATCAATGATGACACTTCATAATTAATAAATGTCAAGGTTACGAGAGTGGTCAATGAACCTAAATAATGTTGTTAAAATGAATGAAAGAAACGCCAGGTCTGTTCAGAGAACTATGTATAAGAAATAGCTGTTTTAAAGCATGAGTGTAGCCGTCCCGTGTGGGCGAAACTTAGGGTCTCCCTCCTGGGCAATAAATCGAGTTGAGTGTAACGGTCCGACCCCTCGCTATTGAAAGTGTGGTAGGTCGGAGGGGACCGTCTGTTGGAAGTAATAATACACATTGAGTGTTTAGAGTTTGTTAATGACCCGGGATTCGAACCGAGGTTCTTGTAGATGAAAGTTACCGCTTGCAAGTTCAGATCGTTTGCTTTCTTATGAGATGATGGTCTTTTAAGACAAAATAATAATGCATATAAATCCCTAATATAATGGTCTATTGATATAGGATTTCACGAGTTCAGTGAAGACAATTAGATTTCGGGAGTGATCTTAATTTTTGACTTTGTTTAAGTAGTCTTCTATAACTCGGGAGTACACAGGTATTTTTCCCGGGCACTGTAGTGAATTTGTTAACTTGAGAGAGGTGGTAACATGAGAACATTGTGAAATGCCCAAAAATTGAAGTAAAGGAGTAACATTTACTTTAAGTAAGATTATATATTGTTTTGAGTATAAGAAACTCATAAAATAGATATTGAGATGTGTAAAGAATAACACAGTTTATATTGGAAAGTATCGAGCCACTGAAGCTCGAGGTTGTATTGAACTTTGAAAGGGATACTTTATGGAAGTGAAAAGAATTATAAGTTTGTTGGTTTGAAGGAAACCATGTATTTTAATATAACATTTGTTTGATTTTACGTATTCCTTGTTCACTTTGAACAAGTTAGAAGGATTGGTCAGCAGTTTATTTGTTTAATTTGTTTGTAGCGCCATATATTTGGTTAATTAAATGTTTTATAATAGGAGTTGATTTTGTTTTATTTTTGGAAGTGTATCCTCTATTTAATCCAAAATGTGTAAGTCACAGAGTGGGAGAACATACCATAACCCCGAAAATCCCGATTTGAGCATTGCTGGCATACTGTGATTTGCATATTTCATGTTAAATGGGCACAATACATGATCTGCCCTTCCGGAAACATGCTTGGTACTCTCCAATTTCTTTATCTAGCTGAGACTCTGATCTCATAGGTAAGATTAGGATTTCCTTTATTATTATTATTATTATTATTATTACCGTATTATTATTATTATTATTATTATTATTATATTATTACTGTCTTTTAGTTACTATAATTGTTAGACTATTATTATTTATATTGTGAATGTAAGTGAAATGTTTTATTTGTATAAGCCCTAATCTTATGGTATGTTGGGCGCTACTGTAAAGCAGCTCTTAAGCTCTAAGTGTAGCCGTGGAAATAAAATCAATCAATCAATATACCGCTCTATCTCTACCACTCTACCTTTACCAATCTACCGCTGGAACTTGTTGTGTGACATAACAGTCGAGCGCTATGAGGTGTGATCAAAACGTTTCAAAGAATTTCAAGATGACGTTAAGCTATGGTCACCATCTTTTCATGAAACAGTTTGAGAAAGCTAAGCGCGCCGACATCAAAAGAGCGTTGTCAATGCCAGGCTACAGCACAGACCAAATCTCAATATGGCAGAGATGCAAGACCAATCTTAACAGTCATTGGGTCGCTGCCCACTTTATAGCACTTTCCTAATTTACTGTAATTCCAAACGTTTGCAATGATTTCGCTTTAGACTCGGCTATTATTGGTTTGGTGTGTTCCTTTCCAATACATACAGTAAAGTTCTCTGTCTGTCGGCTGGTCGTTGCCCACCGATTGCAATGAGGGAGGAGATGGGCGGACGAAGACATTCGAGATGCTCCGTCTACTGACGATGTAACTTGCACGCGAGCACTAAACCTACGGTTCTTTCTCGCCTTCGTGTATAGCTTACACAGTTTTGCTCTCACGAAATTACTTCAATATATTCCATTTTATCCCGAGGTGAATGTGATAATCTCTGGACTGTGGCATTTGTGACGAATGAACTACATCAGTTTTACCGCGCACGTGTATACAGTCTTTTACCGTTCCTCCTCCCATTCTTTAGTGAATTTATTTATTTATTTATTTATTTATTTATTTATTTATTTATTTATTTATTTATTTATTTATTTATTTATTTATTTAGCGTATGGCTTTTAGTGCCGGGAGTGTCCGAGGAAATGTTCGACTCGCCAGAGGCTGTCGCTGCTTCAAGAGGACACCCATGGGGTGAGCTACAAGTTCCGTTCAATTTCAAGTTGTTCCAACTTTCGCTACCCGATGACACTGGCACCTAGTAGTGAATGTTTGAATTTTGATAGAGCGTTTCAACGAAATTTAACCTAGAAATTTAGCTTCACACAAGTTTAGTTAGTGGAAGGATCTCTTACAAGCCGTAGATCTATGACATGGGACCGCCGGCTTTACTTCCCCTCCGAAGAAAGGCATAATGAAGGATTTTAACGCTATTAAAAATCCGACGACTTCGGCCAGGTTTGAACCCGCGATCTTGGGAACAGCAGTTCAGCATGCTATCAACTACGCCACTGAAGCCGATTCTTTAGTGAAAATAGTGCAACACCCAGAATAATTATCCGCAATCCACCACTGCTTACTCCATTTCTTATATTCTTTGTAGCATTCCAAGAAGGCTTTGTTGCCTCTGACCTAACTTTCCTGTCCACTATGTCATTACACTAGGAAGTGCGCTTTTTCCTGTCTTTGCACACTGAAGTCCCATGACATGCCTTTGCTACTTTTAATACTGCATCCATGTATTCTGACCACTGTGTTTCAATACCCTGTAGTTCATAAACAACAACTCTTTGAAATTTGTCATCAATTATTTCCATGTATTCCTATCTAAAGTTCCTGATGCTGGAGATTCACAACCCTAATCCATCTGTCAACAGGCCTCACTTCCTGCATTTAAGGTCTATCAATGCTTAGTTCACAGCAGATCAATGTGTGGTCTGTTCCTTGGGTTGCCAGATTTCAAGAATGGAGAAACGGAGCACACGTCCCAAAACATGTTTTTTTTAAATTAAGGTTGTTATAATAAATAATACACACATGATTGTATTCAATAAGCATTACATAATCAAGTACACAAAATTAAAATTAGATATTGCTTACACACCATATAGGTCTGTGACAACAGCAACTTACATTTGAACGACGATTTTTTATTTGTAAGTACCTTCTGATAAAATTCACTGCAATTTTCGTCATAATTGTAATATGTGAACAATTCTTGTTTTATCAAGCTGATGGAGCTTCTGTTTCTCTCATTTCTCCATTTGATATTCATGACAGAAAAAAAACTCTCTCCATAAAAGTATTGGAGGGGAAAATGTTGAGGATTAACTTCACAAGGACTAAGATATTCCTTAATTTTTTGCCCCTAATAAATCTATAACATGTACCCATCTATCTGACACAGAAAGATGGTATATTGGCTTTCATGGCCGGTGAATTAAAACTCAGCAATTCTTCATCGGCGGGTCCGGGCGGGGACACCAAGAGCCCGCCGATGAGCCAGCTTGGTGTCCTAGGCGAAACTCCACACATGACACGGCACAAACCTAGAAGAATTGCTGAGTTTTAATCCACCGGCCGTGAAAGCCAATATACCATCTTTTTGGAAGCCTTCATAGGGAGGTTAAGGCTGCTTGAGCTTTTAGTTCTCGCAGTCAAGTGGTGCAGTTGCACTTAATATAAAGGGAGGTGGTGCGCAGTTCGTCACTCCTGTGGGGGTCCGGGCGGGGACATCAAGAGCCCGCCGATGAGCCTAGCTTGGTGTCCTAGGCGAACCCCCACACAAGACACGGCACAAACCTAGAAGAATTGCTGAGTTTTAATTCACCGGCCCTGAAAGCCAATATACCATCTTTTTGGAAGCTTTCATAGGGAGGTTAAGGCTGCTTGAGCTTTTAGTTCTCGCAGTCAAGTGGTGCAGTTGCACCTAATATAAAGGGAGGTGGCGCGCAGTTCGTCACTCCTGTGGGGGTCCGGGCGGGGACACCAAGAGCCCGCCGATGAGCCAGCTTAGTGTCCTAGGCGAAACCCCACACAAGACACGGCACAAACCTAGAAGAATTGCTGAGTTTATCTGACACAGACTTAGAAATCATTTTCTCTTTCAAACTTGCCCCTGTACCACCAGATAACAAGCTAGATATTACAGTCAATTCTGAAGCGAGACATTTGAAAATTGGTGCGAAATTGAATATATTATCAAATTAACCCAAAACACGGAATATTGGGCGTTCCTTTAAAGATTAAAACGGATCGCGGAACAAAACAAGAAAGAAACGGAACGTCTGGCAAGCCAACTGTTCCATCAAAAAAGCCTGTGAATACCTTTCAATCCTTTATGAATTTCCTAAATTGAAAATATAGCGGAGCAAATATTGTAACCGCACAGAAATCTATACAATAATCAATTCGGTACTTAACAATTTTTTAGGAAGATGGCCCCGATGTTCCGCGCATTTAAGTATAAATCACCATCGCAACCACCACCGCCATCACCACCACAGTAATCCGTTTTTTAAGATAGCTTGGTTACGATAGAAGAAAGAGTGCCCTTATTCGGGAATATCGGAATATTGTTGACTTACAATTGCCTGTTCTTACTGACGTTCCGATCATCGAACGAAACAGGCTTAGATCCAGACACCCAGCCATTCTCACAGCAAATGTACTACGTAATGCTGGCTTCAACATGAACAACTCATGGCAGCAACAGTAGTTAGAAAGTTGCCTCCCACAATGAAGAACTCTACCATGTTTGACAAGAAAACCTCCAGAAGTCGATCAACCACGCACGGTTAGGTCCACTTTGAATCGCATCTGTACTAGCCATGGTAGATGTGCTGATGCCCTCTTCAAATGAGGGAAAATACAATCCCCAGGATGCGACTGTGGTGCTGAAATCCAATCTGTTTGTCATATAGTTACCGGCCGCGGTGGCCGAGAGCGCTAAGGCGCTACCTCGTGCCTCGCTGGCATCGGGAGAGCGTGGGTTCGATTCCCACCTCGGCCGTACTGAAAATGGTTTTCGTGGTTTCCCATTTTCATCACCAGGCAAATGCCGGGACGGTTCCTTTCAATAGGTCCACGGCCGATTTCCTTCCAATATCCCTTCCCTGACCCGTCCTGAAAAGAAAAGTACATGGCCATTGGCTGCATTAATAAAATTATTATATAGTTATGGAGTGCACCAAGAGAGCTCATATTGGAGAATTCCGTGACGTCCTGAACGCTACACCGGAAGCTCTTCATTACATAAGTCATATGGACTTATCTTTGTAGTCCGCTACTCTGTTTTCTATTTTAATGTAATTTATATTTTACTGATGTATATATGCCATATGATATACGATAAATAATAATAATACGATAATACTTACATCCAGCAACCAAATCAAAGAATAGAAAGCAGAGTGGAATCAAAAGAATGAAGACAAGCTTCATCGTAAGCCTTTCTGAAATATGCCTACTGAAAGTAAGAGGAAGCTCAACGTAGGTAGTATTTATAGCCACTCAGAAGCCAAACGGAAATGAAGCAAATTACTTCGTATGTTTGTACGTTAATAGTTGCAGTAAAATCACCAGTATGCGTGTAGCACAATATCACAATGAGGAGCAAAGACAATGCTAAGTGTAGTTATGAAAAATTGGAATGAATGACGCAGCTTACCAAACAATTCGCAGGAAGATCGAACACAAGAGTAATAGAAGTTTTAGAGTTTTTCAACTTGGCTCCCCTAAATATTCGTATTTGAGTTTCGTTCGCGGGAAACTAAACACCAAAGTCTACTGTAAAGTAACCACACCGGATGTGGTATGTAGTCGTTCGGCGACAACCTGGAGATAGGCAACGTAGCCGATGTGTCTTATCAGCCTTATACGAGGGTCATTCCATAAGCGCTTGGCACGGTAGGTGAGTGGTTATCGTGTCGGACTACTAACCCCAAGCTTGCAGGTTCGCTCCTGTCCGTGGTAAGTGATTTTTGAAAGGCGGAAAAAATCACGATACGCATGTCATACTGTGGGGTTATAGTAATTATATTTGGGGGAATATGAATACCGATTAGGTCAGTAGACTAATAATACTACACATTCACTTCATGGTACGCCATCTTACCCTTTATTGCAATGCAAGGAACACTAAGGTACAAGACATTACCCATCACGGCCCCCAAGACCATCATGGAACATACATAGACTGTCGTCTAGGAATACTACAGTTCCCCACATTCTCCCCTCCCTGGTCAACCTCCAGGCGGTTGACTATCTGTCCGTTGGTCTTCGAAGGATCACTGTCCTTATTTTGCCATCTCGACCCGGTCGTAGTTGTTCGATGACTGCCCTGTCCCACATGATACGTTTATGTTCATCATCTTGTAGGAGTACCAAGTCTCCTACCCGTAGTTCAGCTCCTTTTCCAGTAACTTGCCGGACGTGGTGATAATTCCGTAGCTGCAACAGGTACTCCTTTGTCCATCTCGCCAACAGGCTTGTTGTCGGAGCCGAAATTCCCGTTTTAGGCTCGTAGGTGAGGGTGGTTCTGGACCTGTAGGGATGGTAGTCACGCGTCGTTCTAGGTGCAGGAAATGGGCAGGTGTCAAGGTATCTAAACCCTCATCCTGTAACAAGGGGCGTGAATTTATTGCGGCTTCTACACTGGTAAGGATGGTGTTCAAAGTTTCATGGTCCACTTGTCTGCGTCCGAAGGTCTTCCTTAAGCAGCGTTTTACCGTACCGACCATTCTCTCCCACCATCCTCCCCACCAAGCCGTCCGTGGCGCGATGAACTTCCAGTGGATGCAGTTCGTGGCAAAGTAGTGGGCAGTTTTGTCTTCCAAGAAAATGGTACATAGTTCTCTCAGTTCTTTGTTGGCTGCGTGGAAGGAAGTTGCGTTGTCGGAGTACACCATGTGAGGAATACCTCTACGACTGACGAATCTTTGAAAAGCCAGGAGAAATTTGTCTGTCGTGTCGGAGGTGAGCTCAAGATGAACTGCTCTAGATGTGGCGCAGGTTATCAACACAAAATAAACCTAGGAGACGGTATTGTTGTGTTTCGCATATAGTGGCCCAGCTGCTAATCTGTTTTTAAAGCCGCTGGCGAGCGAAGCGAGCAGGCCAGCGGCGCTAGGAGACCAGGTACCGTTGCGACTATGCGCTACTCTGCCTGGTGTATTTTATTTTATGGGACGTGAATTTTGATTTATTTTATAAATATGTTTTTTATGGTGGAACCCACGGACTCAGCGAGGGAACTCGCCACTACCGCCTCTACGGGCAGTGTCCTAGAGCTGGGAACATCGAATCGGAAGGGATACAACTGGTGAGGTGGGATTGGCACCTCGCCCAGGCGGCCTCACCTGCAAAGCGAACAGGGGCCTCATGAGGGAAGGTAAGGGATGGTTAGGATGGATAGGAGAGGAAGAGGGAAGGAGGCGGCCGTGGCCTTGAAGAAGGTACCATCCCGGCATTTGCCCGAAGACGAAGTGGGAAACCACGGAAAACCACTTCGAGGATGGCTGAGGGGGAATCGAACCCCCTCTACTCATTTGGGCCACCCGAGGCTGAGTAGACCCCGTTCCAGTCCTCGTACCACTTTTCAAATTTCGTGGCAGAGCCGGGAATCGAACCCAGGACCTCCGGGGCGGCAGCTAACCATGCTGACCGCTACGCTACGGAGGCGACTTTATAAATATATATGGTTCTTTAGTATAATAATAAAGTTTACCGCCGCAAGCGATTGTCGCGACCGGCAGTCTCTTCGGCGGTTGCTGTCGTTATGGAATAAGTTGTAAAGTAAAGTAAGAAGATTTAATATTTCTAGGTTTCGGGGATAAACAGTTGTCATAGCAGTCGAGCTCCGTTAGCCTCTGTTTGCCTGTTGTTCTGGCTCTGATATGTAACGTGCGCCATGGCCGGCGTTGCAATAGCTTCGCTTAGTAATAATAATATTTTTGAGTAAAAAAAAAAGAAATGTTATTAGGTTGACGTACTTTAGGAAGGAAGAACAGGCCTCTAGTGGGTTGGTTTGGTTAGAATGAAAGTTGATAGACCTTTAGTAGATATTTTCTTAAAATAATAAATTGATGTTGATAAGCCTCGCTGATAATTTGGAGTAAAATGCCATGAGAATGACTTGTAAGATTTGTGAGCTAGCTGATGCGCTGTGAATGGCTGTATTTGAACGTGCTGCCTGAGCGGGTGATTTTGCAGTGATTGGTGTATGAAGTTTTGCCCGTTTAGGGTATTTCCGGGTATAGTGGCCCAGCGAAATCTAATCCTGAGACTAAGAATGGGAGTGAGCCTCGAACTCTGTCCGCTGGTAGTGGAGCTTCAAGTGCTTGTCCGTGGGGGTTGTTTGTAAGTTTGCAACGTAAGCATGTGCGGATTTATTTTCTTATTGTTTGTCGTGCACGAATAATCCAAAACTGCGCTTGTAATTCCGAAAGAACAATCCTTAATCCGAAATGGTGCAGCTAGACATGAGTGTGTCTAATCAGTAGATGAGTGAAGTGGTCTCTGCCATCAAGGATGTTGTTCATTAAAGGATGCGTCCATAAACCGAAGCCGACCTCCTAAACGGATAATATTATATTGTTTGAAGGGCTGAAAGTTCGTAATTTCTTTGGAAGTGGTAAGTTGGTCAATAGAGCCTCGTATTCCGCTGGAAAACTCTCCCTTTGGGCAACGGAGATTAACATTGTGCGACCATAATCCGTTTCGGAAGCTGATAGTTCCCCGTGTTGATGATTTGATCTGCGAAGATTATTGCGAAACCGAAGAATCCAGCCCATCGTACTGTACCAGTATTTTCTGTATCAATAGATTACATGTATTTATAAGAAGCGATTATTTCACTTTAAAGTGGAGATTTCAACTTCCAGTTGAGAATTACAGCAAGCAAGACGCGAGCTTAGGGGAATCGCTTAGGCAACCCTGCTGTGCAGTTTCGGTGAAGTTCTAGGTCGTTCACGATGACCCAACTCGCAATGTTTTCGAAGGACAAGCTTGTACGCAAGATGGCTGCTGTACAACCGCGACGTGAAACCAACAGATATTGATATTTACAGAGATCACAGAGAGAATCTAGAACATGGGAATATAATGAAATATAATAAGGAGTAATCTGAAGACATTTACGGAGATATATATGCATATAAAATAGTTATGTGTTTATCGCAACAACGGCATGCAGCTTCGATTTTTATCGATCGGAAAGCGATGAATCATGGGAAGAATCCAGCACAGCTGACCCGAGCTCTGGATTAGGACACTCACTCACACCTTGATACTGTGCGGACAACAAGTCTCAAATAGTTTTTGAAATAGTGCGCTTTTTGAGTACGGCGCGGGAGCGGTGTTTTCACTGCATACAGGCAGGCACAACCGCGGAGAACACGGGTTGGTCTCGTAACCCGGTGTTGGCGTGTTACAGTTATAAAGGTATCGTCGTGTACGAACTTTGTGGTTTTGATAAAACTTTTAGTAAGCGGATTACTATAACGAGTGAACTTACATTATTATCGAGTTCTCTACGAAGTATACTGCCATGTCATACGTTCCTGAGTTGAGAGGAACTGTCAACCAGTCATCTTTAAGTGTAATACTGAGTTGCTAAAGCATTCATAAGGAATGCAACACATAAGCAGAATTGAGAATCTAATAGTAACCGATGCCTGAAGATCAAATACATAAGCAGACGTCTATATAAGAAGAGACTGAAGGATTCTCTAGAAATTATACTGAGATAATTACTTCTACTACATAATGAATCTACAAACAAGAGTGGAGGTGTCAACAAACTCTTCGCTTCAGCCCATCCAGGCTTGTACGCGAGAGAGGCTTTGCGTCGCGAACAGCTGTTTCGGGCAGGAGAGGAGACGGGTTCGATCGCTAAGTTCCAGACCATGCTTCAACCTCTCGACACCCAGGATGATGGTTCGATCCAGGAACAATGTGTGTTCTTACATGCATTCACCTACTTCAAGACATCATAAGGTAGCTGCGAGATTTCTTTATGTGTAGACAGTATGAATCATGTTATATCTGTAGTTTGCCTCTTTCACCATATTTCTTTAGTATGTTGAAAATGGACTTGTAGATTAAACTCTGTCATTTTTGTCTGATAGTCTATCTTAGGTTTTGATTCGACAAAAAATGCACCTACAGAGACAATTTTTGAGTAGATAGTCACTTTTGTTATTTTAGTTTTGCAACATTGATATGAAATTTTTGAAATTAAAATACGAGCATTATTAGATGAGAAGAAATATTTATCAAGAAGAAGCATCTTTAAAGTGGATCTTTCCAACATTTTTAGATTAGGCAATTATAGCCAGTTTTCGAGTAAAGTTATTTGTGTAGAGATATTGTTGTTGGATTAGAGTAAGTTCAGTTTTCGATTTTGATAGTTCGATTTGGTTTAGTCTTTTCTGATTTGGAATAATTCAAATGGTTTATATCGCATCCTATTAATATTAGGCATTTTTCCATGGTGTAGAGTTGTACGATTTTCTTAAGAGGCAGACCTATTTTGAATTTATTTTGCGGATCTGAATTAAATCTCGATATCTATTAAAATGAAACCTCTTCTTAATATTTTTGTGATTGTTGAAATTCATAGTTGAAATGAATTATAATTGAGAATTGAATCTCGATATCAAGTAAAGTATATTCTGTCATGAATAAATATGACATTGTTGGAATTCATAGATGAAATGAATTAAATTGAAAAATAATGGAACTACTGTGATAATTTTTCCAAAAGTGGATTAACACTATGATAATCATGTTAATTGTGAAGCATGACATTTCTCGATGGTTAATTGAAATTTGTATAACTTTAATTTAGGTGAGGAAAATTACATACAGCTATTGAACGCTATTTTTCGTATTGAATGAACCAATGCAAGTATTAATGAAGTTATTTAAGTATATTTCGATATCAGTGGATATACGGAAATAGTATGAGGTTTGTATAAGGAATCTCTAGTATGGAGAGATTGCCATTTATGTAATGGAATTTTGTGAATTATACAAGCTGATAAGCAGTCGCTGAATTATATAATAATGAGTATTATTCGTGAATAGAGCTCGATCATTGAAGCCACAATGCTGGAATACAAATATTAACCACCATTTAAATGTTTATTAAATGAAAATGTATTTATCTTCAATTATTTTGTTAAACTTAACGAATATCCAGTGTGAAACAATAATTGGAAGTAATATGATAATGTCGTAATTATATGACGCTATGATTGAAATTTACTTGAGAGACACTACGTTTGATGAACTTTGTTGATTGTCAAATAAGACAGATTATGGTTAGAGAAAATGTCAAAAGAATAATGTCAATGGATAATGAGAATCATAGCGAGATTCGATGAAAAGATAATACTGTAAATGTTTGTATATAATACGTGTTTAAGATTTTTCTAGGGTATTTGTATATATTTTTATGCGATATTGTAAACTCGTATATCGACCTTTCCATGAATAAGAACATTGCATATCGATGCAATAACTTGATATATTCGTCAGAGATAAGACGAAGCATTTATATTTTTGTCATGCAGATTGTAGACTTTGATCTACAACATACTTCGTTTTCAATCAATAAACTGAGTCATACATTTGAAATATTCAATGATTTAGTGATTTATATTAAGAACAGGATGTGTTAGGAGAACCAGTAAGGCAATATTTCCAACGTCAGCCATATGCCCGTGATTTATTTTAGAGTTTTTCGAGTTCACTTTTAGCTAGTTTTTCATTTGTTCTTTTACCACTGGGACTTTCTTAACGCATTCTATTTTATTGATGTGTCCTTATCCCAGGTTGATCCATGTTGGTAGAATTTGAAGGGGTTTATTTTAGCCGGGTACTTCCAGATTCTACGATCCCGCTGTTCCATCGGATTTTAACAGGTAAGACCATGTGGATACGGGTACACATTAATATGGCGTCCACCTCAGGAGCACTTGAGAAAACTGGAATACCAGAGTAAGGGCACAATACGGAGTAGCTTAGTGTATGAGCTGAAGTTAGAAAAAGTGATAAAGGGTTCGTCTGTGGTGACTACGAGCGCTCGGTGTATCGCTTTTCTCGCTCGGGTGACTGCAAAGTCATGAGGCCATAATTCTGATGAGTCCTTGAGTCAATTGGGGCCGCGCCAGCGTGTGTCTGTCGATGCCAGTGCTGAGGCTTGAAGACGTTGGGACAGGTTGTCTGCAGGGTTGACAGTTCCTGGACAGTGCTTAAACTAGGAGGGTGAAGTTGATGCGAAGATTTCGGTAACGCGGTTACATACGAAGGTCTTCCAGCGATGAGGTTCACTGCGTATCCAGCCAAGGGTGATGGTGGAGTCCGTCCATAATGTTGCCTTTGAAATGTCGCTACTCGTGGCTTGGCAGAAGTAATGCAAATGTCTTACTCCTACTACAGTTGCAAGCAATTTTAGACGAGGAAGAGTGATCCTTTTTATTAGTGCTAGTCTGGCTTTGCTGCAAACCAATTCTATTGTTGTCTTTACTTCCGACTGTGTGCGTAAATATATGACTGCACCATACGTCCGTTCAGAAGCGTCGCAGAAAACATTAAGTGTGGAGCCTCCAAGTTGGGGGTTTAAGGCACCTACCCAGCGTGAAATGGATATGTTTGACAGGTATGCTAGATTTGAGCACCATAATGACCACTTTTCACCGATATCAGGGAGGAGTGTCTCATTCCAACCGATCCCTCGGCACCAGGTATCCTGAAAATGTAACTTCCCGAGAATTGTTATTGGTGAGTAGAGACCGAGTGGATCGTACACTCTGGAGGTTATTTGAAGTAGGTTTCGCATAGTAGCATGTTGCTCCGAAAGAGTTTTCAGGATATCAGTAAATCACGCTTTGTATTCCAATCAATTCCCAGGACCTGTGCATTTATCTGTGGTGTTAAACCTTGTGTTTTCCAAGTTTCTTGAAGTGATGCCGAGTTGGTGACCCACTTCGACATGGGAAGCTTGATGATTCCCATGAGTGCTGTAAGCTCTGTGTATATTGTGAAGAGCTCTGATTCTGCCGTGATTGATGTAACGAAGTCATCCATGTACGTGCATTTATCCACAAGCACGGCTGCGGAAGGAAATGAGTGTACAGTAAAAACTCGATTAACCGTCATCGTCGGGACCGTGGTCGTGACGGTTGAGCGAATAGACGGATAACAGAAACACTGTATTATTCCTCCAAAACATGAGCTCAATCAATTATATTATAGACAGATATCACTCTTAGAATAATGTAATATATTTCGGAGCGAAAATAAATTAAACACGATTGTAATAGCAATTGAAACTATTTATTACGTGATAAAAACATCCGTACTGAACCCTTGCAAAGAAGCATATGAGACTCAGTTTCGGGGGGTGTAACAGTCCATTTCGTAAAGTTGTTGTTAAGCGCTTCTTATAACATGCAGGGTAACATAAAACAAAATAACATGCAGGAAAAAGTGAATAATAGGATTAAAACATATGAATTTAATAACAGATCAACAAATTTACACTATTTACAATAAAAACAAAACAAGGTCTCCCAAATGACTCCCACTTGAATTAAATTAAAGTTGCCAAACTAGGCCTGATCTCAGGAGAGATCATAAACATCTGGACCAAATGTCCCAAATTACTACAATGACATGTGCGTGTGCGGCTTTTCTACATGCGACACGATGTGTACAAATTAATGCGAGATTCGTTACCATGCAGCAAACCTTCAGGGGACGAATCTGCATTGTCTTAGAGCTAGACAGACACGAGGAACCAACTAAACACTAATTAAACTAATCCGACACTTCCTACACTAAATAAAACAACAATAATTTCCGCATGAAATTGGAATCAAAGAACTGCCGTAGCAAACAACATTAACGCCTAAAACTAGGATTTTTCAAATCAACACAAGAAATTAACACATGACCAATCAAGAAAAATACACATATAGTCGCTTGCCCTTTTTTACAAGAAAATGCAAAATACACCCAACGGTGTCACAACAGACAAATCGAACAATGAAATAAGTCATAGAAATCACTAGGCTCAAAGCCAACATTTACATCATAAAACAAACATTTCATTTCATACGATATGCGGTAATTCGTAACGGACATGGCGAACTCCCAATTTAATTCTGATCCAATGACAATTAAAAAGAACAGGTTTGCTACAGATAGCTTACAGGGATCAGTCGGTCAGCGGGACTGCCTAAACGATGAATCACCAGACATAGACGGGCGCAAAGTGGAATCTGCACATCTGTCAACCCACGTGTCAATAACCTCGACCTGCCGTGGCACTGGCTCGAGTCTCGAAGAAGTGTGCTCCCAAAAGCACATAATATACGTGTGTGTGTCAAAATAAAATATCTCAACATTTCCTACGGAAATCCAAGAATCAGCACTGGGCAAGGTACAGTAGCCTCTGAGAACACTCTGCCTTTCCATGAAAATACAACCACAATATTTGAGGGCGGTAGGCACATTCTACCCCTCATCACGAAGAATCAATACACACACAGAATCACACGTATGGGTTTGACAGAAACCTGAAATAAAGGACATAAAATATTTTCCACCGACTTGCGCTCCCAATCTAGTCCGTGATTAAAGAACCTGAAAAGGACTCAAAAAACTCAAAAATATAGAACTAAGGTGTTCTACAGTGACATCTTAATTTGTTGCGCTCGGCAACCCTAGTATGAATGAAAACCTGTTCGTGAAACATCTAACAACTCTTACCCCCCTTTTCCTACTAAAAATGAATTTGAATAAAGCACCACTTATCGACCGTGACGAGTTTCGCATTCGCATGAATAAAATCAAAATATACACGCCGTGCATACTAAACTTAATATGACTCATAAGAAAAATATACAACCAAGCAAATACTTTGGCCACGTGCCAATGTACATTTAAATATAGCAGTGTCGGCGCACAAAAATCTAAATACAAGAAAAACAATGAATAAAATATTTACAACGTTCCCGCGTCTAATCTAGCTACATATTGAATAAATCAATGGTTAGTACATCACCGTGCAGCTTGTAGAACTCAACCTCCATCCCAGGGCATTTCCATACGGGAAATCTACTCGTCCATCGTCGACGTATTGGTAGAGGCGTAGCACTTCATTCCACCAATCGACCTTCCAGGAGACATCTTGGCGTTGCTTCTTGGAAAGAAATGTTCAAAGTTATTAGTTTGCCTAGCTAGAATCGCTATGAGCTACTGACTTTCACTCACAATAAAGTCCTAGGCGATTACTCAACGTAGAATTGGCCCTATCTCAGCATTTGCTTATATCACACGCACATATACGTCACACAATATATAACACAAAATTTTACAGAAAATTACACTCATCGTTCACCACGCAACTGGATTTTAACGAGTCTCTCAAATAATGTCTACCGCGTAGCGCTTATCTCGACTAGAGATCTCCCTCCGCTAAGCGTGAACTCTGCTCCCTTGAGCACAAAATAAAATGTTTGTCCAAACAGACGTGAAGTATGCTCACTAGAGCCTGATAAATCGTGACTCAAACTGGCGTGAACGATGCTCACCAGAGCTCGATAAAGTTGTGTCCCAAACAGCTCATCACCGATCAATTTATTAGAAACTGACAGAAAGGGGTGGAGTGGGGGCAATCTGTGAAAATAATCCGTAGTTTTCAACTCACAGACTTGGGACTAGTATCAATCTTCTTCTTTTCATCCAAACGTCTCAATGGACTTATGCGGAGTTATATCGCATCGGCGGTTCTTCAGACACGTGTTTTAGCGCCCTTTTTTTTAAGATACGCCACTCTCCGCGTGGTTTAGGCGTCCTCTCTACTGATTTGCTGATTCAATCGTGTATCGGTTGGAACTTCTCTTCTGGCACGCCCATAATTACGCCGACTCGGGTGCGCGTTCATACTGAATTTGTCCTTGAACTCGGCTTAGCTGGTCATCGTCAGGAATAACTACCACGCTGCTCCTGTTGTAATCCTTGCGACACACTACCTGTCTCCCCTTTGTCAACCTCCAACATGTACTGCCTGGGCATCAGTAATAATAATAATAATAAAAATCATGAAGACTTATTGATCGGCTAATCAATAAGGGTTCATTTATCCTCAGCAAGGTTTTGAAATTCGAAGCAAGTGATTGATTTGGATTTTAAAAACAATATCCACAGTAGTATAGATAACATCACTTAAGTACCTCACTCGTCTGGCTGAGTGTGCATTCCACTGTCCCAATTAGTGTGCGCGCTTCTCGCTGCAATGTCATTCACACGTCTCGCTAGACCTTCCCCCTCTCACTCACAGAATTACAACTTCTGCCAGACCGGCCGTCTTGTTTACAAACAAAGCTTGCTCTCCCAGGTACCGCGTAGCCACGTACATTTGAGTGTGGGTTCTCAAATTAATTTTTGCAATATGATTCTGAATTCCTTGTCCTGATTATTCGTCGAATGGTTCACTTCTTCTTCTGCTCCCATCTTCTACTTCCGCTACCGTCTTCTTTACCATATTTCCAGACCCTTGCCTGAAACATCGTCCCGCGAATTTCTTCTGCTATTTTTCCGCGTCTCCTCCTGTCTTGTCTCCTTCTCTGCATCCTGGTTACTCTGATTGTCGGGATTTCTTCTGTTTTTCATGGCTCGTCCCCACTTCTCTTTCTCTGTTTCTTCTTCTGCATTTAATTCGTCCAGATATTTTTGCGACTCAGCGTAACGCTTGTTTCATTCATCACGATAATCTCCCTGGTTATCTTGCCGATAATTCCTTTGATTATTCCATCTGCCGTCCCCGTTCCTTTGGTATGGTCTATCCTGCCTTTGGTGTCCTCTCCAGTTAGTATTTTATCGCTGGTACGTCCTCTGATTGTGATTATTGTTCTGATTATTGTTATAATTATCACGGCGATTTTGGAAGTTCCTATTGTTATTATTATTATATTGGTTTCGACCGTCAAACTCCTGCCGTCTGGGCGTAAATTGTGTGCTGGTGGATTGTGTCTTCGTCTGATTGTTCTGACTTTGACCGTTTTGATGCCCTTGAACTACTTCTGCAGTGTTCACGCACTCCCTATTCCGTCTCCCGGTCAGCGGACTAACCATACTCGTTTCATCCAAGTGGCGGAGTATCTCCTCGGCCTGAACTGCGGTTTTGATATTTCCTGCCACTAAAAATTGCTGTATGTTCATCGGAAGCTGCTTGCCGTTAGTTAAAACCATGTTCTCTTCAGAAGGCGGCTCGTCAAAATCGCGGAATTTTACTAGCTGTTTACTAAAGGACTCAGAAAACCTTGTAGGGTGTGTGCTATGGTATTTCCTGGTATATAAGTCCATCCTCAACCCCTGCTGCAGTGAAGGACTCCAAAACTTCCTCAAAAATGCCTCTTTAAACTGGGACATGTCATTAAACGTATACTTGAAGCTTTGAAACCAGATTAAACTTGGGCCCTCTAAAATTTTTTCCACCAGTCGCAGCTGTTTTGCGGGACTGACGTGTTGGTCATTAAAATAATCATCCAGCTGGCGCAAAAATGCTTTTGGAGTAGATCCAGAATTTTCCCTGAATTTGTCGGGTTTAAAATCATTTCCCCGAATTACTTGTATGACTTGGGCAGGTGCCAGACCAGGTTGTGGAGTTGAAGTCTCCCCTTTGTAATTTTGGAATGTGTCGCAAGTTATCTTTGGACTCTGACCTCGGCTCGTATCCTGAGCTAGCTTCATCCCCTCCGGACTTCCAATACTTCCATGTTTCCCTACTGCATTTTCTGAAGAGAATAAAGTGGCATTCTCTAAAGATCTTATCTCATTCTTAACGATTAGGTCCGCGTGTTCTTGGAGCTTGAACTTAATACTTTCTTCCAGAGCCTGCATTCTAGAGTTATTCTCGCCTAGCCTCTTTAATATCGTCAGCCTATCCCCTATAGTCTCATTCACCTGCTGTTCCCAATCTTTCCGGATTCTACTCTTCAAATTGTTAATTGTTCTTCGTTGCTTTCCTGATTCTTCTCAAGCTGTTCCCCTATTTGCTCTTGTATCAGCTGCTGAGTTTTAATTAATTGTTCCCCCATTTCTTTCTGATTCTTATTTAACTGTTCTCCTATTTCTTCTCGTATTTGCTCTTGTTTTTTAGTTAACTGGTCTTCCAGGTTTTCACGCAAGTGCATCCGTTCTTTCTCCGTTTTTATCTCCAGTTTGTCGAGTTCTTTTTATCAATCCTAACACATTGTTGTCGACTGAATTAATCTGCTCCTGTATGTTTACATTTTTCGCCTCTATTCTGTTGAATTGCCCCTGTAATTCATCCTGCGTGCTTTTGATCCCTGCCGTGTTGTTCACGCATGCTGTCTCGATTTGTTTCAGTTTGGCGGCTACCATTCCATCTAACTGTACTAGTTTATCGTCGAATTTAGATTCTTGTTTCTTAATTTCTCCTAACTGCCTGGAATTATTCTCAGCCACCTCTCCTGCCAGTTTCTCTAGTTCTACTTTAGTACTGTGATTTATTTCAAGTGTGATCCTCTCTAATTGAACTGTTTGTAAGGTTGCCTGCTCCGATAACTTGTGGTTTAGTTCATCTAACTGTTTATCATTCTGTTCACGTAAATGAGTAGTTATGTTATTTAATTGTTTATCATTCTGTTCACGCAACTCGTGTAATTGTTTGTCGGTATCGAGTTTCTGAATTTGCAATTCGACCGTAATGTTACTGTTCACGTCCTGTAATTGTTTATCACTGTGATCACGCAACTCGTGTAATTGTTTATCACTATGTTCACGCAACTCGTGTGATTGTTTGTCATTCTGTTCACTCATGCTTTTTAACTGTTCTTCCGTCTTTGCAGACAAATGCACAGTCAACTGTATGGACATCTGCTCCATCAACACTTTAATCTCCTCGATGCTAGCCATCGTAAAACACACAAATATATTCTGAGAAAATAGGGTCACGCACATGTCTTGATATTTAAATATTACACTGATTCTAATTTAAATAAATTTTCAGTAAACAAAATCTTACTGAATAATGACTCTTATTTCCAAACAACAAAATAACTCCCTTGTGATCTGCTTTTAAATTCCTAACTAACAGAATTTACGAACAACACTTTAATTAACCGAAGTTAATTAAATGTAAAGTAAGGCAACACCTTCCTGCTTTTGACTGAGTTCACTAAATATGCAAATTTTCTAATTTTTAGCCGGGCGCCAGAACAAGTTAACAACAAACACAATATCAACTTCTAACCTTGTTCAACATTTGTAACTTTAAGAACTCAGTGATTTTACTGATACACATGGCGGTACAACTTCGCCTCAATTTACTGAATTTACTCTTGTCCTGCTGACCTGGCATCATTTCTCAGCGAAATAAGTATGAGGTCAACAATGCAACAACAACAACAATCCCCACTTGGGCAGCCATGTTTGATATATGAACCCTTACAAAGAAGCATATGAGACTCAGTTTCGGGGGGTGTAACAGTCCATTTCGTAAAGTTGTTGTTAAGCGCTTCTTATAACATGCAGGGTAACATATAACAAAATAACATGCAGGAAGAAGTGAATACCAGGATTAAAACATATGAATTTAATAACAGATCAACAAATTTACACTATTTACAATAAAAACAAAACAAGGTCTCCCAAATGACTCCCACTTGAATTAAATTAAAGTTGCCAAACTAGGCCTGATCGCAGGAGAGATCATAAACATCTGGACCAAATGTCCCAAATTACTACAATGACATGTGCGTGTGCGGCTTTTCTACATGCGACACGATGTGTACAAATTAATGCGAGATTCGTTACCATCCAGCAAACGTTCAGGGGACGAATCTGCATTGTCTTAGAGCTAGACAGACACGAGGAACCAACTAAACACTAATTAAACTAATCCGACAATTCCTACACGAAATAAAACAACAATAATTTCTGCATGAACTTGGAATCAAAGAACTGCCGTAGCAATCAACATTAACGCCTAAAACTAGGATTTTTCAAATCAACACAAGAAATTAACACGTGACCAATCAAGAAAAATACACATATGGCCGCTTGCCCTTTTTTACAAGAAAATGCAAAATACACCCAAAGGTGTCACAACAGACAAATCGAACAATGAAATGTGTCATAGAAATCACTAGGCTCAAAGCCAACATTTACATCATAAAACAAACATTTCATTTCATACGATATGCGGTAATTCGTAACGGACATGGCGAACTCCCAATTTAATTCTGATCCAATGACAATTAAAAAGAACAGGTTTGCTACAGATAGCTTACAGGGATCAGTCGGTCAGCTGGACTGCCTAAACGATGAATCACCAGACATAGACGGGCGCAAAGTGGAATCTGCACATCTGTCAACCCACGTGTCAATAACCTCGACTTGCCGTGGCACTGGCTCGAGTCTCGAAGAAGTGTGCTCCCAAAAGCACATAATATACGTGTGTGTGTCAAAATAAAATATCTCAGCATTTCCCACGGAAATCCAAGAATCAGCACTGGACAAGGTACAGTAGCCTCTGAGAGCGCTCTGCCTTTCCATGAAAATACAACCATGAAAATTCTACCCCTCATCACGAAGAATCAATACACACACAGAATCACACGTATGGGTTTGACAGAAACCTGAAATAAAGGACATAAAATATTTTCCACCGACTTGCGCTCCCAATCTAGTCCGTGACTAAAGAACCTGAAAAGGACTCAAAAAACTCAAAAATATAGAACTAAGGTGATCTACAGTGACATCTTAATTTGTTGCGCTCGGCAACCCTAGCATGAATAAAAACCTGTTCGTGAAACATCTAACAACTCTTACCCCCCTTTTCCTACTAAAAATGAATTTGAATAAAGCACCACTTATCGACCGTGACGAGTTTCGCATTCGCATGAATAAAATCAAAATATACACGCCGTGCATACTAAACTTAATATGACTCATAAGAAAAATATACAACCAAGCAAATACTTTGGCCACGTGCCAATGTACATTTAAATATAAGAATGTCGGCACACAAAAATCTTAATACAAGAAAAACAATGAATAAAATATTTACAACGTTCCCGCGTCTAATCTAGCTACATATTGAATAAATCAATGGTTTGTACATCACCGTGCAGCTTGTAGAACTCAACCTCCTCCCAAGGCATTTCCCTACTGGAAATCTACTCGTCCATCGTCGACGTATTGGTAGAGGCGTAGCACTTCATTCCACCAATCGACCTTCCAGGAGACATCTTGGCGTTGCTTCTTGGAAAGAAATGTTCAAAGTTATTAGTTTGCCTAGCTAGAATCGCTATGAGCTACTGACTTTCACTCACAATAAAGTCCTAGGCGATTACTCAACGTAGAACTGGCCCTATCTCAGCATTTGCTTATATCACACGCACATATACGTCACACAAAATATAACACAAAATTTTACAGAAAATTACACTCATCGTTCACCACGCAACTGGCTTTTAACGAGTCTCTCAATTAATGTTTACCGCGTAGCGCTTATCTCGACTAGAAACCTCTCTCCGCTAAGCGTGAACTCTGCTCCCTTGAGCACAAAATAAAATGTTTGTCCAAACAGACGTGAAGTATGCTCACTAGAGCCTGATAAATCGTGACTCAAACTGGCGTGAACGATGCTCACCAGAGCTCGATAAAGTTGTGTCCCAAACAGCTCATCACCGATCAATTTATTAGGAACTGACAGAAAGGGGTGGAGTGGGGGCAATCTGTGAAAATAATCCGTAGTTTTCAACTCTCAGACTTGGGACTAGTATCAATCTTCTTCTTTTCATCCAAACGTCTCAATGGACTTATGCGGAGTTATATCGCATCGGCGGTTCTTCAGACACGTGTTTTAGCGCCCTTTTTTTAAAGATACACCACTCTCCGCGTGGTTTAGGCGTCCTCTCTACTGATTTGCTGATTCAATCGTGTATCGGTTGGAACTTCTCTTCTGGCACGCCCATAATGACGCCGACTCGGGTGCGCGTTCATACTGAATTTGTCCTTGAACTCGGCTTAGCTGGTCATCGTCAGGAATAACTACCACGCTGCTCCTGTTGTAATCGTTGCGACACACTACCTGTCTCCCCTTTGTCAACCTCCAACATGTACTGCCTGGGCATCAGTAATAATAATAATAATAAAAATCATGAAGACTTATTGATCGGCTAATCAATAAGGGTTCAGTACAGTAGCTACAAATGTGCTTTAGCACATGGTTGGCAGAACAGAACGCTCCCATCAGAAGTAAAACTACCTTTAATTACCTTTAAATTCTGCAACAGACGATAACTTGTAGTTGTTTTTACTTAAGGCATCGAAGAAAAGCCTTACACTTCACAATAACAGAAATGAACTGCATGTGAATGACACTGGGTCCAGGTAGCTGGGGGAGGGGGAGGTCTAGCACGTGGTGCAATATGGCTATGGGCAAGGAAATCCCTGGCCTCCACAGTGAGTGGCACGGGGCGACAAAAGTTAAGTATAACACAGTTGCAAGCTGACATACACTCAGCATGAAGATTAAATAGCTCATGGGTTCTTCCCCGTTGAAGTAACACAGAACAAAAAATGCAATAAACTGATATATCTAGCATACTGATTTTACAAAATGTAAATGTTATGTCTTTTTATGTGCTAATAAGTGAAAAGCAGGAATTTATGTATTTATAGAAAGTGCTTGAAATATGTATTTACATAAAAAAAATATTTATTTACCTAAAAATCCGAGCCCTAGTCATAACTCTGTAATATCAGGACACCAGGGCATAGCACGCACATATGCCGGAGTGCGCGAACACATTAGTTGGAAGGGAATGGAGGCGAATATTGAGTAATATATCCGGGCCTGCCCATCCTGTCAAAAGAACAAGGCCATGCGACCAGAGGTTAAGGCACCGATGGTAATAACAGACATGGACGTAACTGTATTTCGGAAGATCAGTCTGGACGTAGTTAGGCCAATGGCGGTGACAGCGGAAACCGCTTCATATTGACATGTCAATATCACTTGTCAAAGCTATTAGTCGCGATCCCATTTCCGGATCAGGAAGTGAAGACAGTAGCCCAAGCACTACTGTCGACCATAGTATTATGTGCACTCGAGTTTGAAGGTTGTTTGTGAAGTAACCAATAGACCTACTTAAAATCCAATAACATCATCATTTTCGACGTTCTATTTTACGTTAGTTCATGTAGGTTTGGATTTTTAAATATACAGTTTAATAGTTTTTATCACAGTTGGAACACAAACACAAAAAGTGCACGTTTTAAGCGTGTTTCAACCATGCGTCACATTTAAGATTTATTATCTCAAAAACCTGTCATCAGATCGAATCCAAATTGTAACACAATATACATTGGAACGTTGTATAACTGGTTTATTAATTTCAGAATTTTGTGTGTCCAAGAAACAAAGTTGTTATCATTGTTGTAAGGTAACTTTTTCTCGGCTCGGGGTGGTTGGAAAATTCAGTTCTTTGTTGCGTTGTAATCCTCATACATCAAAAAGTTATGCTGTATGACTGTAAAATACGTAAATTAATTCACTTATTTTATATCGGTTTATATTTGTACGGGGAAATAATACATGGTTCACCAGCTAGCCGCTCCGGGGAAAGCTGTACAGCGTTGCTGAGATGGAGCCCACCACTTCCGAGCGAGGAGCGCCATGATGCTAGTGGGCTGCATACAAACTGATATAAAATAAGTGAATTAATTTACGTATTTCACAGCCATACAGCATAACCTTTAGATGTATAAGGATTCAACGCGACCAAGAACTACATTTTACAACCACCCCGAGCCGAGAAACAGTTACCTTACAAAATTGATAACAATTTTGTTTCTTGGACACACAACATTTTGAAATTAATAAACCGTTTATATAACATTCCAATGTATATTGTGTTAAAATTTGGATTCGATCTGATGACGAGTTTTTGAGATAATAATTCTTAAATGTGACGCATAGTTGAAACACGCTTAAAAACGTGCACTTTTAGTGTTCCAACTGCGATGAAAAACATTAAAATATAAACTAAAAATGTCAAACCTACATGACCTAACCTAAAATAGAACGGAGAAAATGTTGATGGTATTGGATTTTACTGTATGTAGGTATATTGGTTACTTCACAAACAACCTTCAAATTCGAGTGCACATAATACTATGGTCGACAGTAGTTAATCACGTTTTAAATATCTATGGATTTCCAGACCAGATTTTGACATATCAGGGCACCAACGTCATGAGTGAGACGTTCAAGGCATTGTGTAAAATATTGCAGATTGAGAATATTCAAACCACATCTTGTTTTTCTTAATTCGAAAGTTGGCGAAAATCTGTATACTACCACAGAAGCAAAGTTTGCCAGTGAACCAATAGAATGATATTAATCAATTCGGTAGACCAACACTTCTGGGGAAGATGACCTTGATGTTCGGCTCTTTAATAATAATTTATTAGAGCAGCCAATGGCCATACAAAAATAAAATTAAAATACACAATACGCATATAGTCCAGTCAATAGACAAACTTCACCCTACATCAGATGTGCGATCGTTTTTTAGTTTTTGATGTTGTTTAGGACCATTAGGTAGTTATTAATCCAAGTTTCCGTCATCCCCACCCCCTTGCTTCGTCCGCCATCTTGAAAAAACTGTAAGAAATCGGCACTTTTTTCAGATTTTGGCCTCTAGCTCATTCCCAGTTCATTTCATTGAAGATATGTTTAAATAAGAAAGTGTAGATTACTAAATTTTCAACAACTTTGATGTGAAAGTTTTTTTGTAGGACCAAGCGTATTCGAGATACGAGAAGGCGAAAAAGGGCGAACATTGGCGATTCAGCAAATTTTTCACTTTCGCTCCACTTTCCATCGCAAAAACAGGGGGACGTCTTGATCTCAGCAAAACGTTTATTTAATGAAAGTTGAAGAGAATTTAATTTCCTTTGAAACTCATGTATCAAACAAATAATTACGAGCAATGGGCAGAGAGTGGGGGTAAATTTAAGAAAACTAGAGGAAATGCGTTTTTGCGATTCAGCCCTGGAGCGCCGTGTTGGTGAAAGTTTTTCGTTTTCATTATATTACAACCATTTTCTGAACACAGCAGTCCATCTAAATCATATTTAAACCATTTTTTGTATAAATATGAATAGATGGGAGAGAACAAATTCGTTACACATTCATTTAACAAAGTTAATGTTTATCCTATTTTAAAAATATAGATTACAATACAATGCGTTTTATATATTAATTATTTACATATTAATTATTAGGGAATAATGAACACACTAAAATAAAAACTTTAAAATAGATGGGGGGGATTGTTACAGTAACCGGAGACGTTTCGCAAGGGGGGTCGAGAGGGCTGACTCTTCGGCAGGGTCTTCGTCGAATGGTATGGACGGGTCGTCGATGTTTTCCTCTTCCTCGTCAGCGGCTATCAAGGGACGGTTGTCGCAGGACATTCCGCCGCAGCAGAATTTGCAGAAAGTGGAGCAATGCAACCCGGCTTTTCTGTATCAACATGCTGCGGAACAGCCGGTGACACACCTGCATGATACCGTACGAGGGTACGAGGAGCAGCATCTCTGGTGGTTGTTGTCGGAATCAAGCCCCTGCTTCCTCTTGTCCAGCCAAAGATGATCGGGTCTTTCTTCCTGCTCATCCAGGACATCACTTGGTGGTATACTCTCAAGGAGTGGTATCGCGCTGCATCGGAGGTTGGGGGCAGCTTTTCCAGGTTCAAGTTTGTCGTGGTGGCAACAAATTTTGTGTGTCGGAGGTCAGAAAGTGATTGGTCGATTTCCCCACCATAGAGGACGACCAACATTTGCTCTCCTCTAATGTGGCTTCTGGGTCCATGAAGACATCACTTAACTCCAACAATAATGGATTCCTCCGGAACAGGGAACAAAATTTGGTTTTACCGAACCCAAAAATGTTTGACGTTGTGTCACACCCGCTGATGGCGTGGATGAGCAGCAGGTTCTCGGTGAAGTCATACATAAATGATGAGGGGGCGTATATGACGTCAGGTGAATTGCCTCTTCCTGTTTTTTTCAAGTACACGTTGTTCATCGTACTTGCTGTCCCAGTGAGTATGACTAATAAATCGATGTCTTCCCCCACAATAATTACAGCGTCGTATGAAGAAGCCATCGATGTTGCAGTGGTCACAATGAGCACGTCAGCATCCTACTCAGCTTGCTTGTTCATGATGTTGGACGCTTCAAGTGTTGTTCTGACGAGGGCAACAAATCGTTTTTTATTTCTCTCATTGGACAGAAATTTGTCTTGAGGAGTTGTGATAACTGGGGCTTCATCAAATATCTCATCTGCTGAGGCGTTCAGCTTGCGCCTTTTTGCTCTTCCAGCATTCTTGGTACTCATCAGAAGATTCTCTGGGTACCCGTAGAAGATGACCATCACCACTGTCCCATAATGCTGGTGGATGTACTGAACCCATGTGCCATAGGGTCCAAGGAGGTCGAATCCATGTATTTGGGGAAGAAATGAAAGAAACGTACAGTTTCTAATGTAACTTAGAGAAAGATCAAGCCAGGATTCTAGCCTAACATTGTGCAAGCAGCGCGAGCCAGGTGTTCGAGAGATGAGATCACCCCTCTTGACATTCAGAAGGAGCTGGTCATGAGTATTAATAACCGAGTGGAAAATTTCGACTGTTAGACAAGGAAGCCTGACTCGGAAATCGAGCTTAGCTTGCTGGAAAATGACAACACCGCCTATGCGCCAGAAGAGGAATAATTAAATTTAACCCGTTTACGAGTATAAAAATAAGTAAACAATTACAGTACGGTGAATCATTTCGAATGAGAGATTTTTGTGTAAAGAAAAACCCTTTAATAATTGCACAGGAGAAAACTGCAAACGCAAGTAGACGTCATAGGGGATTTACCAAGGCCTGTGGAGAGGGGAGAATGCAAATGAACAGCAACACCCACACAGTTGAGGACGAGAAATTAATTAATATCTCCGAATTGCACGATCGATTCTTATGCGCAATGAGATTATTTAACATTGAGAAGACGAGCTTTTTGAAGGTATAATTTTTATAATGGTGCAACCATTATTTTAAAAGTTGGGCATGGAAAGGGCTAGAGTCTTATCTTTTTGTAGCGAAAGAGTATAAAGCTCCTGGCATCACCAAGCCAAACATGCATTTTCAAACAGTCCAGGGGACGTGACGCTGGAGCATCAGTACAAGCAGTTCCAAACAGCCCGAGGGGGGCGTTGCTACGCATCAGTATTCAGACAGCCGTGTGGGGCGTTACTCTGATTCACACCGAAGACAGTTTACCAGTACTCCTTGAGGGGAGAAACGCTGTATTACACCGCAGAATTAATATCCGATAGCCATAGGCGTCGCAGTATTAACAACTTGCTTGCCTCCATAAGGAGTTGTAAGGAAGAAATATTAAAGTATCGCCGTGTTGAAAAATTAGGAAAATCCTAGTTACTGGATTTTAGGTCCGACAGTACACAAGTTTACAGTGAAAAGTTCGTAAAATATAGTCAGAGCAGGCTGCGAACGTTGGACTTAAGGCGATAGGTCTTTAAATAAACGACCGAAAAAATCATAACGTACGAAAGTACCGTAATAGAAAGATAAACAGTTATCTAATTTAAAGAACCCAAACAGGGAAAAACAGAGTAAGGTTCGCAACGTATTTCAAAAAGGTAGTAGTGCGAGAACCGAAGAAATAAAGAAGAACGGAGACTATAGACATTATCTCCAGAAAGCAGACGAACTATTCTAAAGCACTAGACTCGAGAAGTACTAGCTGTTATAAAATAAATCCATCGATCATCGATAGGTTATCGAGGGGACCTCGATCCGAACAGACTTTCACTAGGATCGATAAACTAGATCTAAAAAAGGAAGCCGTTCAAGCTAGAAAAATAGCCGGTCATCAAGAATAGGATTCGAAGAATTAGGATTCCAGGGAAAAGTAGATGATTCGAGACTTTCGTATTCTGCAGGATAGGAAGCCGACATTGAATAAATTTCACCCTTGGAAACGGGAGATTAAGAGGTCACGTGTGATAGGCTAGGAAAATACGGCCTAGTGATCAAAAGTTGTGAAGTGTAAATCTATCAAGATTGTGTGTTAATATAATATTTTTTAGTGTTTATTGTGTGTTCTAAATGGATACACCAGTGTATTAAAAATGTTGTCAATGTTAAGTGTATTGAATATGTGTCAAGAAGTGTTTGTACATGAGATGAATTTCTACAATATGGAGTAAGTTCAAAAGTGGGCCAAAATGAAACACCGCACAAGGATAAAGGTCATGAGACGACCTTAAAAACATGTGAGTAATGAATTTCATAATATTTTGGTGTCAGGAGATGGTTGTGTACAAATCCACCGGAGTTTTTGAGTAAAAGGGATGTGTTTAAATAAATAAATTCTGAATAAACAAAAACGCGGTCTGAACAATAATAAAATTTGAGAAACTATAAATAATTATGTAAAAGAATCCAGTAGAGGAAATATATGAATAAAATGTCAGTGTATTTGACGAATGTCATAAGAGCAAGCGAAATATTAATAATTATCATGAAAGATATTTAAATGAAAGTAAATTTGAGTTATATGAAAGAAATAGCTTTTGAGCCTGTGTAAAGAATGAAGATATGAAATAATAATAATAATAACCAAGTGAGGAAATATTAAATAAAGATCAAATTAATTGATGTGAACATAAGAGCGTTAGAGCCTTAATAAAAAGTATAGACATGATATTCAAATGCATGTTCTTAAAAAGAGAGAAAGTTATTGTCAAAGGAAAAGAATAATATAAAAATTGAGATGTGTATCAAGGGTTAATATGATATTATCAGTTCTTTGGATGACGCTAGGCTTAAAAATAAAGTATAGCGCAAAAAGAGCGCAATTAAAATAAAATGTCACGCTAGGAACGCGTAAAAGTTAATATACTTGGTAAATTACTTATGAGAGGTAGTTGATTGTAGCGAATTGAGAATTGGTGTAAGTCCTCTATTTATGACGTAGTTTCACGAGGCCATAGTGTATTTGGTATTGAAAGGGAGCAAATGTATGGTATTGAGCGTAGGTCTTAAGCTATAGGCTGACCCTAAATCGCATTTTGTATAGTCCTCTTTATGGGAATGGTTCCCGAGGCATGTGAAGAGATTCGAACTCAGAATCCTCTTATAGTGAAAGCCCCTTCATTATTCGTCGTAGTATGTGTATATCTCTTTCCCAATCAATGAGGACCTTTCATAATTAATAAATGCCAAGATTACGAATGTGGTTTATGAGCCCAATAATATTGTTGAATTTAAACGAAGAGTAGAATGCCAGGTCTCCCCAAAGAATTGAGAATGAACGAAAAGCTGTTTGTAAAAGCATTAAAGAGAGCTCTAGCTTAGACTAGACGGGAGGGTTCCCGCATAGTCATAAATAACTCTCAAGTAGCACGGTCAGACCCTCGGTGTAGGAGGGGTGTCTGAAGGCCGTCTCGTAAGGAGTAATGAATACACCGTGAGTGTTTAAAGTTGTTAACGACCCGGGCGTTGAACCGAGGTCCTTGTAGTTTGATATTTCCGCTTGCCTGTTCAGATCGTAGTTTTTTTAAAGTGATAATGGTCTTATAAGACGTATGAGATAAATAACAATCCCTATTGTAATGTTGTATGGAAGTAGGATTCCATGAGTTAATTGAAGGCAACTAGGTTTCGGGAGTGACCATAGTTTTTTGACTGTGTCAAGTATCTTCATACTCTGGAGTACACAAGTAATTTCCTGATTACCTTAATGTATTTGTGAAACTAGAGAGAGATGATAACAACTGAAAACCGGTGAAATGCCCAAATATTGAGTTAGATAATTAACATGTAATTTTAAATGTAATTATACATTTGTTTTGATGATTAAGAAAATATAAAAAAATAGTATTTGAGGTGTACAAAGAATGACACCATTATTATAGAAAGCATTGAGCCAAAAGAGCTCGGAGTTATATGAAACTTACAGTTGATGCTTTTTGGAAGTAAAAATAATTAGGAATTGTTGGTTTATATGGAAACCATATGTTTTAATACAATATTTGTTTTATTTTTATGTTATTCCTTGTTCATTTGGAACAAGTAGATGATTATGGGTCAGTAATTTAATTGTTTAATTGTTTGTAGCGCCATAATTTTGATTAATTAAATGTGTTAAAATAGGAGTTGATTTTGTTGTTATTTTGCAAGTGTATCCTCTGATTAATCCAAAATATGTGAGTCACAGAGTGGGGGAACTTACCGCTGCCCCGAAAATCCCGAATTGAGCTACGCTGGTATACTGTGATTGGCATATTTCTTGCTAAAAGGGCACAGTACTTGGTATAATCGGCACTAATTTGCCCAAAAGTCGAATTTCGATTCCACACAACTTTGTGGAGCAGATGCCCACCCTCAATGACAGTCAGGTGATTTGAGGGGAGCTCGAAATCTATGGGCAGGGGTGTGAACGCTGTATATAAAGCAGACATTGTGCCCTTGCGCATGCCATCCTCGTTGAACAACGACATAGGGTACGGTGCAAGCTCATAAGAGAGGTATTCCTCAAGGTCGTCCTGGGTTGTTTTTGCTGTGATAGAGTGTCAGTGGGTCCACAGAAATCTTCTTCTCCCCAACTTTCAAGATGTTCTTGTCAGCTGCTAAAGATATCACTTTGTCCTTCTTTTTGAAGGATACTTCACCGAAGGTTGTTCCCACTATTCTTGAGAGTCCAGCCATACCGACTTGCTGGGCCTTGTAGCAGTTCACCTGCTCACTTCCAACTACACCAGAGCTGATGCTCATAATTTCCTCTGCTTCTGGGAAAGGGGGTGTTTTGAAAACCATTCAAGCAGCCGTTGCACATCTTCTTCGTCCCGCGTGATCCTGCTGGGCCTCAGCTCCACATGTTGTTCTGAATACAATGCTGTAACTTCAGTGTACTGCTCCATTTGTTGAGCTATATCCTGAAGAGAAGTCATTCCAAGAGTCCACTTCAACAATGTACTATCTGTCATTCCCCTTCCACTAGTCAAGCCACCTACAACTTTCATATCTTTCATGAGTTTCTGTTCGATTGTCATGTCAGTCGAAACGCCTGACCAAAATTTGTCTGACCTTCGGATTGTGAAATAACTTTCTTTTGTAAATTTTTGGAACTTGGTAGGATTTATTCTGTCTTCCAAATAGGACAATTCTTGAAGGTACAAATGCGCATTTTTAGCATAAGGCCAATGTCCAGCAGCATGGAAAAATGGTATCTAGATAGTGTCCAAGTGGAGTTGAAAGTTGCTCATCATCTCTGCTTGTATAAATTTCTTCACAAGAGTCACCATGTTATAGTACTGAACGCAGAGCTGAGCTGTTGGACCTCTGCTTTACAATTAAGTGAGAGAAACAGATTTTGTCAATTACCTCAATTCTTACAAAAATGACTTAGTGCCTTCGCCAATGACCGATTCAATTATATATGCGTGTGTGAGAGAGTGTGAGTGTATGTGTGTGGTTACATTTATACCAAAAATGGTTAAAATACTATTTAGATGCACTGCTGTGTTCAAAAAATGGTTGTAATATAATGAAAACGAAAAACATTCACCAACACGGCGCTCCAGGTCTGAATCACAAAAAACGCATTTCCTCTAGTTTTCTTAAATTTACCCCCACTCCTACCCATTGCTCGAAATTGTTTTTTTTATACACGTGTTTCCAAGGAAATTAAATTCTCTACAACTTTCATTCAATAAACGTTTTGCTGGGATCAAGTCTTCCCCTTGTTTTTGCGATGGAAAGTGGAGCGAAAATGAAAAGTTGCCGAATCGCCATTTTTGACCTTTTTCGCCTTCTCGTAGCTGGAATACGCTTGGTTCTACAAAAAAACTTCCCCATCAACGTTGTTGGAAATGTAGTAATCTACATTTTCTTATTTAAACATATCTTCAAACAAATGAACTGGGAATGAGCTAGAGGCCAAAAACTAAAAAAAAGTGCCGATTTCTGACAGTTTTTTCAAGATGGCGGACGAAGCAAGGGGGTGGGGATGACGGAAACTTGGATTAATAACTACCTAATGGTCCTAAACAACATCAAAAAATAAAAAACGATCCCGCATCTGATGTAAGGTGAACCCCATTTTTGAGCCTCTATTGACTGGACTAATAAGTGCTTGTGTTACTCTGTGCTAAGCCTTGTCAGTGAGATGTTTCTCTTTTGGCAGTCTAGGGCATGATATCGCAAACACTTCTGCCCACACCATTCACATGAACAATCCGTACCGGGTTCATGGAATTTCTTTATAGAACACACTTTGTGATGAAAGCCATGCACTGCGTATCTAGTGATGGCGTGTCTTAATTCGAAGCTGAATCCTGACCATTTGCTTGATGTCATAGCATCAGTCATGTAGAATTCGCTCCATATTTCTTGTTTCTTGTCTCTTAGCTCCTGTAGTAATTCTCTGTAGCTGTCTGTAGAGGGGAGCATCAGCTGGTACCTCAGGTCCTCTAGGAAAAAGGGTTCTCTCGCCATCTCGTATACCAGTCTTGATAGCGTAAACTTGGAGACCCCTAGAACTCTTTTCAGGAAACTTGCCTTAACTTTTTCAATGCAATTTAGATCTCTTTTGTTCAGGTGTTCCCAAATCATTTCAAGTCCATATGTTACTACCGGGGTTACTTTTAGTCTGAATAACTTCATTGCTGTTTTTAAGGATATCTGGTTGATTTGTGCAATATCACTTATTGCTATTGTGGCCGCTGAAGCTCTTTCTTTTATATGTGCGGAGAAAACGTTTCCGCGTGTCTGGAAAGTCATCCCCAGGTATTTGAACTTATTTACTATGTTTAGTTTTCTGCCGTTGCACATGATCCCTTCATGTGCTGATAACGTTCCTCCTCTCCTAAAGATCATTGTGACAGTTTTATCCTCATTTAGGTTCAGGTCATTTTGTTTTGACCATACTGTTAGTCCGTTGAAAGCTTCCTGAAGGCTGTATTGGTGTTGTGACACTAGCACCATGTCGTCTGCATACATGTAGATTTTTACACGGTCCTTACTGATTGCTTGGACGACATCAAGAGTTGCCACATTAAATAGCAGAGGGCTAATCGGGTCTCCTTGCAATACGCCTATTGTCTGTAGGATGGGACTTGATATGGTGATGTTATCACAAATCTTAACGTAGTTTTCGGATAGGATGCCCTTCAGCAGTCCTAGAATGTGATGTTTCCCAATCATGGCTTCTAACTTGTCAAGGATTATACTTCTGCTGATTGAGTCAAATGCCTTAGAGAAATCTATAAAGATGACTTAGAGCTTCCTCTTTGGCATATTGAGGACATCTTCGATATTGTCTCAGGCATTTAATGGCTTATATGGTGGATCTCCCTGCTCTAAATCCGAACTGCTCTTCGGGAATGATGTGATCTACTAATTTTGTGATACGATTTGTGACTAGTTTCATTAATATCTTCAGTAGATTGCTCTCCATTACTATCCCTCGGTAAGAGTTGGGGTTGCTAGCATCTCCCTTTCCTTTATAGAGCACCTTTAATGATGATTCTCTCCACCTATCTGGAATACTTCCTAGTGATAGGCACCCATTAAATAGTTCCGTAATAGGCTCCTTGAGTACGGTCCAGCTGGCTTTAATGTGCTCGTTGAATAACTGATCTGGCCCTCCAGCTTTCCGGTCCTTTCCTTGCCGAACTACTTGTTTTACTTCTTCCATAGTGAAAGGTTCAATGTGTGTTCTGCTCTTTAAAACATCAATTACCATATCAATTATCGTTGCCCCCTCCCCGCCTTTCTCTATGCTTAGCCTACGAAAATGTAAAACAAAAATATTGGAATGTGGGCGAGACAAATCAGAAACCCTATGGACGTCGAATTGGCAGGTGAACAGCTAAAGGAAGTAGGAGGCTTCTGTTATTTAGGAAGCAAAATAATCAGTGATGGACGAAACAAACAGGATATAAGAAGTAGGTTGGCTCAGGCAACGAAAGCATTTCTATAGAAAAGGAATCTGTTGACATCAAACATAGATTTAGATGTTAGGAAGTATTTTTTGTAAGCCTTTGTCTGGAACGTGGCGCTGTATGGAAGTGAAACTCGGACTGTTGGAGCAGCAGAGAGGAGGAGAATAAATTGAATCGTTTGAAATATGGTGTTACAGGAAAATGATGAAGATCAGGTGGGCAGATAGGGTTACAAATGAAGTGGTATTACGACGATTGGGAGAAGGATAGATGTTTTTGGTGACTGTAATGAAGATAAGACATAGGTTGGTAGGACACATATTAAGTCACCCTGGAATAGCAAACTTAGTTTTGGAAGGAAGTGTCGAGGATAAGAATTTAGGGGTAGACCAAGGTTAGAATATGTTACACAGATTCCCTCGGATTAGGGTGTGGTAGCTATTTGGAGACGAAACGATTAGCTTAGAACATGGAGGCATGGAAAGCTGCATCAAACCAGTCAAAAGACTGAAGACTTAAACAACAAAAGCTTACGATAATACTTACAGTAGTAAGCGAATCCAGATAATGGAAGACTGGACAAAAACAAAAGAATGAAGGTCTTCATAGTAAGTCCTTAATAGTCGTCTGTAGAATAACGTTCTGAAAGCGGGAGGAAGCTCTACCCAGTTGACACGATTAACCAAACAGAAGCAAAACGGGAACTAAACAAGTTTAGAGCTTGCAGTAAAAGCAGCATTTCGACGAGCAGCACAAGGTAAATTGCGGTGAGTAGCGAAAGCAGTGCTAAATGTAGGATGATACCGGGAATCAATGGTACAGCTTAGAAAACATTTCATCGGAAGATCGAACACTGGAGACATAAAAGTTTTGGAGTTAGTCAACTTGTCACACATAAATATTAATATCTGAGAATTGTTTCCACGTCACTTACTCTCGACACTTGTTCCATATTTACTTTACGCCTTGCGAATAACTCATTATATCGACCTACTTTGAAGGAAATGAATTAGGCGTGTGAGATCACTTGGAGTCAACGTATGTGAGACCCTACCAATTGCTAAATGTCTTTACCGAATTGAATGAGACTTGCTATTGTCCGTCCACAGTTAAGAGTGTACTACGGGCTCTTATGGGCTTTTACATTTAGCGGACTCCCCCAGAATTGATGACTTCGAAGTCTTTAAAACTGGATTTTCGCTATGTTATTTAATAGGTTAATGGTCATGGGTGGAGAGTACATGATCCTCAGCATTCATTTAATGATATGTAATTCTTACATTTTTGATATGCAACATGATTTTGTAATGTATCTGACAGCAGTGTCTGCGCGCTGGATGGATCAGCGCGCGCCCTGTTGTACGTGTCTTAGCTCTAGACTGCACGCACGAGTCCAGAACTCTCCAAGATATTTGAAACAGTGTTGGAGTGTAAGGATCGTTTTGTGTAATATAAAAATAATTGTGATTTAGATATAAGTGTCATTAAATATATGGCCGATGTTCCGTTTGCGAAACGTAAACCCGGGGAAAGTTTAAGGCGCAGAGAACGACAGATAGTTTGTAACGTCTACAATTATATAAAGACCAGGAACCAGGAGAAAAGTGCTGCTGTACGTTTTTGAAAAACCCGTGATGATATTATAGTATTATTATGATTATTATTATTATTATTAACTACACACCTGCAACAATGTGCGTAACAGAACTTTCATGCAGTTAAATTACGCGATTTGTGCCGAATGAGAAGCTTGTAGTTTTGTGTAAAATAAACCGCTAAGGCTCATTCTGAAATGGAAAATGATTGTTTTGAGAAATATTTAAAAGAACAGATTGTCGCAAATTTCCCACATCAGTCTGTAGTATTTGCCATTCATTGTCGAATGTACGTTGTGCCACTGAATTTTTTGTTTACTTTCTTTCATCTATCTATACCGAGCTCGATAGCTGATGTCGCCAGTATCCAGTATTCGGGAGATAGTGGGTTCGAACCCCACTGTCGGCAGCCGTGAAGATGGTTTTCCGTGGTTTCCCAATTTCACACCAGGCAAATGCTGGGGCTGTACCTTAATTAAGGTCACGGCCACTTCCTTCTCACCCCTAGCCCTTTTCCATCGTCGCCATAAGACCTATCTGTGTCGGTGCGAAGTAAAGCAACTTGTAAAGAAAATCTTTCATCTACGCGTGTAATAATATGTGAAGTATTATATGATAAGAACAAAATTACTTGTTGTTTCCGGGTACTCTCTTCGCCTCTGCAGATGAAAGTGACTCACTGGGATCCGTGTAGGTTTCGTTGCGACAGATGATTTGTATCCTGTCACTGACCTAAGCTGACCTTGGAGAATATATTGCCATATTACGTATTAAACTTGATCCGTATCTAACGGATGACTCAGGTTAGCTTTCATGTCATTTCAATTGTTTTGTCATAGTCATACCGTACGTAACTAAAATTCCAATATAAATAAATAGTAAATTGTCGCAGTATTTATAATCCGTTCTAAGCATTGTTTTGTAAATCAATTACTATCCTCGGCTCCCCCACTCCTTAAGGGAATAACTCAGTCTTTATCTTTATTAAAACTGTTCATCCAAATTCTGTTATTCATACGGAATTATAGTAAAAGGTTGCAGATTATAATGGCGTGAAGGATCGAAATTCCGTCGGGATGAGGGGCTTGCTGATACTCAGTCCGGCAGCGGGCTGTACTACTCGTGTGGAGTGCTGTAAAATAGCTGCCCTTCTACTCTCTCTAAGCGTGGCAACAATGGTGCCATAAGAGCCCGTAGTACACTCTTAACTCTGGACGGACAATACTGAGGTAGTACTCCAACCACACTTCTTATATTGCCACAATCTTGGCAAAAATTAGCACCCACCCGAATTTCCATTGCTTAAGACGGCTCCTGGTTGAACCAATCGTCGGATCCCTAATACATTAGACTCTCCCTTACCATTCTATAAGGGGTGTTTTCTTTTGCGAAGATACATAAACACTACCAGGTGGCCCATTTGCGCCGTGCAATCTACTTATAAGTGACCTGCATGTACGGGTGATGAACGGGAGGTCTGATAACTGAATTGCTAAGGGGTACCCCAGCATGCAAGCCGGTTACGTCAGATTGGCAAGAGATAACAACCAGATGTCCACACGCTGCATGTTCCTCAGTACTCCCGCCTAATGCGCCCCATAGCGGTATGAATCCTCGCTGCGAGCGCAGATGGCAGACGTCTATCTGGAAACACCAGTGCTTACCGTCTACGAGCATCAACGGTATTACGACCAGCGTCTCCATAGATTAGTGTAATGTCCGTGTACTCATCGATGCTAAATACACCAGCCATCGTCAATATGTTGCCAGCAGCTGTCATGTTGTTGTACCACATATGAGTCTATTACGCTCTCAAATGCGAGGCTCCAAAGGCAATGGGGTGCATTAGACGGGAGTACTGAGGAACATGCAGCTAGCGGCCGTCCGGTTGTTATTCCTTCATATTCTGACGTAATCGGCCTGCGTTCAGTGTGATCCCTGTGGAAATCAGTTAACAGACATCCCATACAGCATTAATGTATGCCAGACACCTAAAACTAGATTGCACGGGGCAAACGGGCCACCTGGTATATTAAATTTCGCATATTCCCGTCTAGGTTTGGAATAATTCTTTACCAACGCGTTGTCATTTTATAAAACTTGCATAAGTTTTAAGAAATATTTTGTACAGAAAATGACGTGTTTTAAGTATCTTTTAATCAATGTAAAAATCAGATGTTGGATAGAACGATTTAACCAGATATTTGAAATACTGTTGCGCCCCACCAATTGTTGCGTCTCCGCCAATTATTGTGTCCCCACCTGATGGCACGGACTTAAGCCATAGACCGATCAGGGGTTCTCCAAGATCAAGTACCAGGATCGTTATCGTGACCTTCCGATAGCATCTGATAGCGATTACAGCACAGCGCTATTACACAAGGAAGTGGGTGTGGGAGGAGATTCAGGAATCAGGTAATTCTCAACAAAGAAAGAGATTGAAAGCTTAACTCCCTGTTTAATCTTTAATGAAGTAAAGGAATCCGCCACATGGATACAGAAATAGAACTATTGGTTCTCGCCTGATTCCTCAGCTGGTGCCCTCAAGTACCGGCTCAGCTCCGTGACCCCAAGGTCAACGAGCGTTCGATCCAACTTGCCCGATCTCCTGATCGTTCGACAAACGACCTCTCACTGTCAGACTTCCGTCTCTGCAGTGCCTGACTGACCCCTCTCACCTGAGTCCGCAGCTTTTTATAATAAGTCAGCACGGTTGTTGCTGACAAGGTTGAACTGACAAGGGAACGGATTGCGGTGTAAAATTCTAATCAGGTTAAAATTTAGTACACAATATTCGTACAAAGTTGTACAATGACGTAGTGAAAACCACACTTGCACTTTCAATTTTGAACCCCAATATGGAACGCCGAAAACCTGCCGGGCGATGGCATGAGCGAGGAGGTGGGAAAAGGGAAGCTGACGTTGAATCCTAGCAGCACGCGATGGCTCCCTCCACAAGGGAGCGACCTGCTGTGCTGCGTTGCATTCTCTACCTTCCACCTTCCCCTCATCCCTTCGGACTATGCAAAACAAAAGTGGTGTTTAGGATGAACAGGTCCCAAATCGTTCCTTCATCAGGACATGTAAGAGTGACATTTTAATTTTGTCTGGTTTTAATTTTACTGGCACAGACAACAATCTTCTATATTATTAAAATATAGATGAAAACTTATCCGAGTCCGTCCGGCCATACTATCCGGCCGATTTTCTTCATCCTTTTTTAAATGAAAGGTATTCATGCAAAGATTTGTCATCATGTATTACAAATCACTTAAATTACGCCTTTCTCAAATTATATGATTTTTTCAACTTTTTCCAACTTTTTCCAACTTTGAAGTAATCATATCTTCGGTTCTAATTGAGTTACGAAGGAAATTTTATCCTAAGAACACTCAGTGAATCAAGCGCTATCATTTGAGCTCTTAACCATTCAAATAGGCTGATTCTGAGGAACGTTATGAGTGGACATACGATATTACATCTCATTTATTCAACAGTTTTTCTCATTGTAGCAATCATATCTGTGGTTATAATTGACTTACACTGTTCGTTTTGGTCTAAGAGCACTCAGTGGATCAAGCTCTATCTTTTAGGTATTAAATATTTACATTGGTTGATTCTGAGGAATGTTATGAGTGCCGAAGCGAATATTAGAAATATTTATGAAAAATTAACCGAGTTCGTCCGGCCATTCTATCCGGTCGATTTCCTTCATTCGTTTTTTGGATGAAAGTATTCAGGCACAGATCTGTTTTCAAGTACAACAAATCACTTAACTTCCGCGTTCCTCAAAATATTTGATTTCTTGGACTTTTTCCAACTTTTTTTTTTCACATTGAAGCTATCAATATTATTAAAAATATTGATGAAAATTTGTCCGAGTCCGTGTGGCCTTACTATCCGGCCGATGTTCTTCATCCTTTTTTTAAATGAAAGGTATTCATGCACAGATTTGTCATCAAGTATTAAAAGTCACTTAAATTACGCCATTCTAAAATTATTTGATTTTTTCAACTTTTTCCAACTTTTTCCAACTTTGGAGTAATCATATCTTCGGTTCTAATTGATTCAGGAAGGTCATATTATCCTAAGAACACTCAGTGAATCAAGCGCTATCATTTGAGATCTTAACGATTCAAATCGGCTAATTCTGAGGAATGTTATGAGTGGACATACGATATTACATCTCATTTTTTCAACAGTTTTTCTCATTGTAGCAATCATATCTTTGGTTATAATTGAGTTACACTGTTCGTTTTGGTCTAAGAGCACTCAGTGGAACAAGATCTATCTTTTGTGGTAGTAAATATTTACATTGGTTGATTCTGAGGAATGTTATGAGTGCCGAAGCGAATATTAGAAATAATTATGAAAAATTCGCCGTGTCCGTCCGGCCATTCTTTCCGTCGATTTCCTTCATACCACTATTAAATGAAAGTTATTCATGTACGGATTTAATATCAAGTATTAAAAATCACTTAACTTCTGCCTTCCTCAAATTATTTGATTTCTTGCAACTTTTTTCACTTTTTTTTCACATTGAAGCTATCTATATTATTAAAAATATTGATGAAAACTTATCCGAGTCCGTCCGGCCATACTATCCGGCCGATTTTCTTCATCCTTTTTTTAAATGAAAGGTATTCATGCACAGATTTGCCATCAAGTATTACTAATCACTTAAATTACGCCTTTCACAAATTATTTGATTTTTTCAACCTTTTCCAACTTTTTCCAACTTTGAAGTAATCATATCTTCGGTACTAATTGAGTTACGAAGGTCGTTTTAGTCTAAGAACACTCAGCGAATCAAGCGCTATCATTTGAGCTTTTAACCATTCAAATTGGCGGATTCTGAGGAAAGTTATGAGTGGACATACGATATTACATCTCATTTTTTCGACAGTTTTTCTCATTGTAGCAATCATATCTTTGGTTCTAATTGAGTTACACTGTTCGTTTTGGTCTACGAGCACTCAGTGGATCAAGTTCTATCTTTTAAGGTATTAAATATTTACATTGGTTGATTCTGAGGAATGTTATGAGTGCCGAAGCGAATATTAGAAATAATTATGAAAACTTAACCGAGTCCGTCCGGCCATTCTATCCGGTCGATTTCCTTCATACCACTATTAATTGAAAGGTATTCATTCAAAGATTTGTTATCAAGGATTACAAATCATTTCACTTCCGCCTTCCTCAAATTAATTGATATTTTCAACGTTTTCCATCTTTTTCCAACTTTGAATCAATCATATCTTTGGTTCTGATTGAGGTACTCAAGTCGTTTTAGTCTAAGAACACTCAGTGACTGAAGCCCTTTCATTTGAGGTGTTAACTATTCAAATCGGCTGAATCTTCGGAATGTTATGGGTGAACATTCTATATTATATCTCATTTTTTCAATATTCTATCTCTTTGTAGCAATCATATCTTTGGTTCTAATGACGGAAATTTCGTATTACACTAGCGTTTTGTATCACAATCAACAAAGTGCAGGGTCAAACGCTTCATCGAGTTGGAATCTACTTGCCTGATCCTGTTTTAGGCTATGGAATGTTTTATGTTGCCTTATCCCGAGGAAAATCATTTAAAACTAAGATTCGACTCACAGCGAACATTGTCTGGAAGGAAGTATTGTAAAATAAAGGTTATAAACTATTACTTAATGTCGTAATTTTTTAAATGCAATACTGAAAAATTATGCTGCGGAGCAGTACGGGCGCTCTAGTCTATATTATTAAAAATATTGATGAAAACTTATCCGAGTCCGACCGGCCATACTATCCGGCCGATGTTCTTCATCCTTTTTTTAAATGAAAGGTATTCATGCACAGATTTGTCATCAAGTATTAAAAATCACTTAAATTACGCCTTTCTCAAATTATTTGATTTTTTCAACTTTTTCCAACTTTTTCCAACTTTGGAGTAATCATATCTTCGGTTCTAATTGATTCACGAAGGTCATATTATCCTAAGAACACTCAGTGAATCAAGCGCTATCATTTGAGCTCTTAACGATTCAAATCGGCTGATTCTGAGGAATGTTATGAGTGGACATACGATATTACATCTAATTTTTTCAACAGTTTGTCTCATTGTAGCAATCATATCTTTGGTTATAATTGAGTTACACTGTTCGTTTTGGTCTAAGAGCACTCAGTGGATTAATCTCTATCTTTTGAGGTATTAAATATTTACATTGGTTGATTCTGAGGAATGTTATGAGTGCCGAAGCGAATATTACAAATAATTATGAAAACTTAACCGTGTCCGTCCGGCCATTCTATCCCGTCGATTTCCTTCATACCACTATTAAATGAAAGTTATTCATGTACGGATTTAATATCAAGTATTAAAAATCACTTAACTTTCGCCTTCCTCAAATTATTTGATTTCTTGCACCTTTTTTTACTTTTTTCACATTGAAGCTATCTATATTATTAAAAATATTGATGAAAACTTATCCGAGTCCGTCCGGCCATACTATCCGACCGATTTTCTTCATCCTTTTTTTAAATGAAAGGTATTCATGCACAGATTTGTCATCAAGTATTACTAATCACTTAAATTACGCCTTTCTCAAATTATTTGAATTTTTCAACCTTTTCCAACTTTTTCCAACTTTGAAGTAATTATATCTTCGGTACTAATTGAGTTACGAAGGTAGTTTTAGTCTAAGAACACTCAGCGAATCAGGCGCTATCATTTGAGCTATTAACCATTCAAATTGGCGGATTCTGAGGAAAGTTATGAGTGGACATACGATATTACATCTCATTTTTTCGACAGTTTTTCTCATTGTAGCAATCATATCTTTGGTTCTAATTGAGTTACGCTGTTCGTTTTGGTCTAAGAGCACTCAGTGGATCATGTTCTATCTTTTAAGGTATTAAATATTTACATTGGTTGATTCTGAGGAATGTTATGAGTGCCGAAGCGAATATTAGAAATAATTATGAAAACTTAACCGAGTCCGTCCGGCCATTCTATCCGGTCGATTTCCTTCATACCACTATTAATTGAAAGGTATTCATTCAAAGATTTGTTATCAAGGATTACAAATCATTTCACTTCCGCCTTCCTCAAATTATTTGATATTTTCAACGTTTTCCATCTTTTTCCAACTTTGAATCAATCATATCTTTGGTTCTGATTGAGGTACTCAAGTCGTTTTAGTCTAAGAACACTCAGTGACTGAAGCCCTTTCATTTGAGGTGTTAACTATTCAAATCGGCTGATTCTTCGGAATGTTATGGGTGAACATTCTATATTATATCTCATTTTTTGAATATTCTATCTCTTTGTAGCAATCATATCTTTGGTTCTAATGACGGAAATTTCGTATTACACTAGCGTTTTGTATCACAATCAACAAAGTGCAGGGTCAAACGCTTCATCGAGTTGGAATCTACTTGCCTGATCCTGTTTTAGGCTATGGAATGTTCTATGTTGCCTTATCCCGAGGAAAATCATTTAAAACTAAGATTCGACTCACAGCGAACATTGTCTGGAAGGAAGTATTGTAAAATAAAGGTTATAAACTATTACTTAATGTCGTAATTTTTTAAATGCAATACTGAAAAATTATGCTGCGGTGCAGTACGGGCGCTCTAGTCTATATTATTAAAAATATTGATGAAAACTTATCCGAGTCCGACCGGCCATACTATCCGGCCGATGTTCTTCATCCTTTTTTTAAATGAAAGGTATTCATGCGCAGATTTGTCATCAAGTATTACAAGTCACTTAAATTACGCCTTTCTCAAATTATTTGATTTTTCAACATTTTCCAACTTTTTCCAACTTTGGAGTAATCATATCTTCGGTTCTAATTGATTCACGAAGGTCATATTATCCTAAGAACACTCAGTGAATCAAACGCTATCATGTGAGCTCTTAACGATTCAAATCGGCTGATTCTGAGGAATGTTATGAGTGGACATACGATATTACATCTAATTTTTTCAACAGTTTGTCTCATTGTAGCAATCATATCTTTGGTTATAATTGAGTTACACTGTTCGTTTTGGTCTAAGAGCACTCAGTGGATTAATCTCTATCTTTTGAGGTATTAAATATTTACATTGGTTGATTCTGAGGAATGTTATGAGTGCCGAAGCGAATATTACAAATAATTATGAAAACTTAACCGTGTCCGTCCGGCCATTCTATCCCGTCGATTTCCTTCATACCACTATTAAATGAAAGTTATTCATGTACGGATTTAATATCAAGTATTAAAAATCACTTAACTTCTGCCTTCCTCAAATTATTTGATTTCTTGCACCTTTTTTTACTTTTTTCACATTGAAGCTATCTATATTATTAAAAATATTGATGAAAACTTATCCGAGTCCGTCCGGCCATACTATCCGGCCGATTTTCTTCATCCTTTTTTTAAATGAAAGGTATTCATGCACAGATTTGTCATCAAGTATTACTAATCACTTAAATTACGCCTTTCTCAAATTATTTGAATTTTTCAACCTTTTCCAACTTTTTCCAACTTTGAAGTAATTATATCTTCGGTACTAATTGAGTTACGAAGGTCGTTTTAGTCTAAGAACGCTCAGCGAATCACGCGCTCTCATTTGAGATTTTTACCATTCAAATTGGCGGATTCTGAGGAAAGTTATGAGTGGACATACGATATTACATCTCATTTTTTCGACAGTTTTTCTCATTGTAGCAATCATATCTTTGGTTCTAATTGAGTTACGCTGTTCGTTTTGGTCTAAGAGCACTCAGTGGATTATGTTCTATCTTTTAAGGTATTAAATATTTACATTGGTTGATTCTGAGGAATGTTATGAGTGCCGAAGCGAATATTAGAAATAATTATGAAAACTTAACCGAGTCCGTCCGGCCATTCTATCCGGTCGATTTCCTTCATACCACTATTAATTGAAAGGTATTCATTCAAAGATTTGTTATCAAGGATTACAAATCATTTCACTTCCGCCTTCCTCAAATTATTTGATATTTTCAACGTTTTCCATCTTTTTCCAACTTTGAATCAATCATATCTTTGGTTCTGATTGAGGTACTCAAGTCGTTTTAGTCTAAGAACACTCAGTGACTGAAGCCCTTTCATTTGAGGTGTTAACTATTCAAATCGGCTGAATCTTCGGAATGTTATGGGTGAACATTCTATATTATATCTCATTTTTTGAATATTCTATCTCTTTGTAGCAATCATATCTTTGGTTCTAATGACGGAAATTTCGTATTACACTAGCGTTTTGTATCACAATCAACAAAGTGCAGGGTCAAACGCTTCATCGAGTTGGAATCTACTTGCCTGATCCTGTTTTAGGCTATGGAATGTTCTATGTTGCCTTATCCCGAGGAAAATCATTTAAAACTAAGATTCGACTCACAGCGAACATTGTCTGGAAGGAAGTATTGTAAAATAAAGGTTATAAACTATTACTTAATGTCGTAATTTTTTAAATGCAATACTGAAAAATTATGCTGCGGAGCAGTACGGGCGCTCTAGTCTATATTATTAAAAATATTGATGAAAACTTATCCGAGTCCGACCGGCCATACTATCCGGCCGATGTTCTTCATCCTTTTTTTAAATGAAAGGTATTCATGCACAGATTTGTCATCAAGTATTACAAGTCACTTAAATTACGCCTTTCTCAAATTATTTGATTTTTTCAACTTTTTCCAACTTTTTCCAACTTTGGAGTAATCATATCTTCGGTTCTAATTGATTCACGAAGGTCATATTATCCTAAGAAGTGAATCAAGCGCTATCATTTGAGCTCTTAACGATTCAAATCGGCTGATTCTGAGGAATGTTTTGAGTGGACATACGATATTACATCTCATTTTTTCATCAGTTTGTCTCATTGTAGCAATCATATCTTTGGTTATAATTGAGTTACACTGTTCGTTTTGGTCTAAGAGCACTCAGTGGATTAATCTCTATCTTTTGAGGTATTAAATATTTACATTGGTTGATTCTGAGGAATGTTATGAGTGCCGAAGCGAATATTACAAATAATTATGAAAACTTAACCGTGTCCGTCCGGCCATTCTATCCCGTCGATTTCCTTCATACCACTATTAAATGAAAGTTATTCATGTACGGATTTAATATCAAGTATTAAAAATCACTTAACTTCTGCCTTCCTCAAATTATTTGATTTCTTGCACCTTTTTTTACTTTTTTCACATTGAAGCTATCTATATTCTTAAAAATATTGATGAAAACTTATCCGAGTCCGTCCGACCATACTATCCGGCCGATTTTCTTCATCCTTTTTTTAAATGAAAGGTATTCATGCACAGATTTGTCATCAAGTATTACTAATCACGTAATTACGCCTTTCTCAAATTATTTGAATTTTTCAACCTTTTCCAACTTTTTCCAACTTTGAAGTAATTATATCTTCGGTACTAATTGAGTTACGAAGGTCGTTTTAGTCGAAGAACACTCAGCGAATCAAGCGCTATCATTTGCGCTTTTAACCATTCAAATTGGCGGATTCTGAGGAAAGTTATGAGTGGACATACGATATTACATCTCATTTTTTCGACAGTTTTTCTCATTGTAGCAATCATATCTTTGGTTCTAATTGAGTTACGCTGTTCGTTTTGGTCTAAGAGCACTCAGTGGATCATGTTCTATCTTTTAAGGTATTGAATATTAAGGTATTATTATTATTATTATTGGTTGATTCTGAGGAATGTTATGAGTGCCGAAGCGAATATTAGAAATAATTATGAAAACTTAACCGAGTCCGTCCGGCCATTCTATCCGGTCGATTTCCTTCATACCACTATTAATTGAAAGGTATTCATTCAAAGATTTGTTATCAAGGATTACAAATCATTTCACTTCCGCATTCCTCAAATTATTTGATATTTTCAACGTTTTCCATCTTTTTCCAACTTTGAATCAATCATATCTTTGGTTCTGATTGAGGTACTCAAGTCGTTTTAGTCTAAGAACAGTCAGTGACTGAAGCCCTTTCATTTGAGGTGTTAACTATTCAAATCGGCTGATTCTTCGGAATGTTATGGGTGAACATTCTATATTATATCTCATTTTTTCAATATTCTTTCTCTTTGTAGCAACCATATCTTTGGTTCTAATGACGTAAATTTCGTATTACACTAGCGTTTTGTATCACAATCAACAAAGTGCAGGGTCAAACGCTTCATCGAGTTGGAATCTACTTGCCTGATCCTGTTTTAGGCTATGGAATGTTCTATGTTGCCTTATCCCGAGGAAAATCATTTAAAACTAAGATTCGACGCACAGCGAACAGTGTCTGGAAGGAAGTATTGTAAAATAAAGATTATAAACTATTACTTAATGTCGTAATTTTTTAAATGCAATACTGAAAAATTATGCTGCGGAGCAGTACGGGCGCTCTAGTCTATATTATTAAAAATATTGATGAAAACTTATCCGAGTCCGTCCGGCCATACTATCCGGCCGATCTTCTTCATCCTTTTTTTAAATGAAAGGTATTCATGCACAGATTTGTCATCAAGTATTACAAGTCACTTAAATTACGCCTTTCTCAAATTATTTGATTTATCAACATTTTCCAACTCTTTCCAACTTTGGAGTAATCATATCTTCGGTTCTAATTGAGTTACGAAGGTCGTTTCAGTTTATGAACACTCAGTGAATCAAGCGCTATCATTTTAGCTCTTAACGATTCAAATCGGCTGATTCTGAGGAATGTTATGAGATGACATACGATGTTACATCTCATTTTTTTCAACATATTTTCTCATTATAGCAATTATATCTTTGGTCCTAATTGAGTTACACTGTTCGTTTTGGTCTAAGAGCTATCAGTGGATGAAGCTCTATCTTTTGAGGTATTACATATTTAAATTGGTTGATTGTGAGGAATGTTATGAGTGCCGAAGCGAATATTAGAAATATTTATGAAAACATAACCGAGTTCGTCCGGCCATTCTATCCGGTCGATTTCCTTCATTCCTTTTTTGAATGAAAGTATTCATGCACAGATCTGTTTTCAAGTACAACAAATCACTTAACTTCCGCGTTCCTCAAATTATTTGATTTCTTGAACTTTTTCCAACTTCTTTTTTCACATTGAAGCTATCAATATTATTAAAAATATTGATGAAAATTTGTCCGAGACCGTGTGGTCTTACTATCCGGCCGATGTTATTCATCCTTTTTTTTAAATGAAAGGTATTCATGCACAGATTTGTCATCAAGTATTACAAGTCACTTAAATTACGCCTTTCTCAAATTATTTGATTTTTTCAACTTTTTACAACTTTTTCCAACTTTGGAGTAATCATATCTTCGGTTCTAATTGATTCACGAAGGTCATATTATCCTAAGAACACTCAGTGAATCAAGCGCTATCATTTGAGCTCTTAACGATTCAAATCGGCTAATTTTTTCAACAGTTTTTCTCATTGTAGCAATCATATCTTTGGTTATAATTGAGTTACACTGTTCGTTTTGGTCTAAGAGCACTCAGTGGATCAAGTTCTATCATTTGAGGTATTAAATATTTACATTGGTTGATTCTGAGGAATGTTATGAGTGCCGAAGCGAATATTAGAAATAATTATGAAAACTTAACCGAGTCCGTCCGGCCATTCTATCCGGTCGATTTCCTTCATACCACTATTAATTGAAAGGTATTCATTCAAAGATTTGTTATCAAGGATTACAAATCATTTCACTTCCGCCTTCCTCAAATTATTTGATATTTTCAACGTTTTCCATCTTTTTCCAACTTTGAATCAATCATATCTTTGGTTCTGATTGAGGTACTCAAGTCGTTTTAGTCTAAGAACACTCAGTGACTGAAGCCCTTTCATTTGAGGTGTTAACTATTCAAATCGGCTGAATCTTCGGAATGTTATGGGTGAACATTCTATATTATATCTCATTTTTTCAATATTCTATCTCTTTGTAGCAATCATATCTTTGGTTCTAATGACGGAAATTTCGTATTACACTAGCGTTTTGTATCACAATCAACAAAGTGCAGAGTCAAACGCTTCATCGAGTTGGAATCTACTTGCCTGATCCTGTTTTAGGCTATGGAATGTTCTATGTTGCCTTATCCCGAGGAAAATCATTTAAAACTAAGATTCGACTCACAGCGAACATTGTCTGGAAGGAAGTATTGTAAAATAAAGGTTATAAACTATTACTTAATGTCGTAATTTTTTAAATGCAATACTGAAAAATTATGCTGCGGAGCAGTACGGGCGCTCTAGTCTATATTATTAAAAATATTGATGAAAACTTATCCGAGTCCGACCGGCCATACTATCCGGCCGATGTTCTTCATCCTTTTTTTAAATGAAAGGTATTCATGCACAGATTTGTCATCAAGTATTACAAGTCACTTAAATTACGCCTTTCTCAAATTATTTGATTTTTCAACATTTTCCAACTTTTTCCAACTTTGGAGTAATCATATCTTCGGTTCTAATTGATTCACGAAGGTCATATTATCCTAAGAACACTCAGTGAATCAAACGCTATCATGTGAGCTCTTAACGATTCAAATCGGCTGATTCTGAGGAATGTTATGAGTGGACATACGATATTACATCTCATTTTTTCAACAGTTTGTCTCATTGTAGCAATCATATCTTTGGTTATAATTGAGTTACACTGTTCGTTTTGGTCTAAGAGCACTCAGTGGATTAATCTCTATCTTTTGAGGTATTAAATATTTACATTGGTTGATTCTGAGGAATGTTATGAGTGCCGAAGCGAATATTACAAATAATTATGAAAACTTAACCGTGTCCGTCCGGCCATTCTATCCCGTCGATTTCCTTCATACCACTATTAAATGAAAGTTATTCATGTACGGATTTAATATCAAGTATTAAAAATCACTTAACTTCTGCCTTCCTCAAATTATTTGATTTCTTGCACCTTTTTTTACTTTTTTCACATTGAAGCTATCTATATTATTAAAAATATTGATGAAAACTTATCCGAGTCCGTCCGGCCATACTATCCGGCCGATTTTTTTCATCCTTTTTTTAAATGAAAGGTATTCATGCACAGATTTGTCATCAAGTATTACTAATCACTTAAATTACGCCTTTCTCAAATTATTTGAATTCTTCAACCTTTTCCAACTTTTTCCAACTTTGAAGTAATTATATCTTCGGTACTAATTGAGTTACGAAGGTCGTTTTAGTCTAAGAACACTCAGCGAATCACGCGCTCTCATTTGAGATTTTAACCATTCAAATTGGCGGATTCTGAGGAAAGTTATGAGTGGACATACGATATTACATCTCATTTTTTCGACAGTTTTTCTCATTGTAGCAATCATATCTTTGGTTCTGATTGAGTTACGCTGTTCGTTTTGGTCTAAGAGCACTCAGTGGATCATGTTCTATCTTTTAAGGTATTAAATATTTACATTGGTTGATTCTGAGGAATGTTATGAGTGCCGAAGCGAATATTAGAAATAATTATGAAAACTTAACCGAGTCCGTCCGGCCATTCTATCCGGTCGATTTCCTTCATACCACTATTAATTGAAAGGTATTCATTCAAAGATTTGTTATCAAGGATTACAAATCATTTCACTTCCGCCTTCCTCAAATTATTTGATATTTTCAACGTTTTCCATCTTTTTCCAACTTTGAATCAATCATATCTTTGGTTCTGATTGAGGTACTCAAGTCGTTTTAGTCTAAGAACACTCAGTGACTGAAGCCCTTTCATTTGAGGTGTTAACTATTCAAATCGGCTGAATCTTCGGAATGTTATGGGTGAACATTCTATATTATATCTCATTTTTTGAATATTCTATCTCTTTGTAGCAATCATATCTTTGGTTCTAATGACGGAAATTTCGTATTACACTAGCGTTTTGTATCACAATCAACAAAGTGCAGGGTCAAACGCTTCATCGAGTTGGAATCTACTTGCCTGATCCTGTTTTAGGCTATGGAATGTTCTATGTTGCCTTATCCCGAGGAAAATCATTTAAAACTAAGATTCGACTCACAGCGAACATTGTCTGGAAGGAAGTATTGTAAAATAAAGGTTATAAACTATTACTTAATGTCGTAATTTTTTAAATGCAATACTGAAAAATTATGCTGCGGAGCAGTACGGGCGCTCTAGTCTATATTATTAAAAATATTGATGAAAACTTATCCGAGTCCGACCGGCCATACTATCCGGCCGATGTTCTTCATCCTTTTTTTAAATGAAAGGTATTCATGCACAGATTTGTCATCAAGTATTACAAGTCACTTAAATTACGCCTTTCTCAAATTATTTGATTTTTTCAACTTTTTCCAACTTTTTCCAACTTTGGAGTAATCATATCTTCGGTTCTAATTGATTCACGAAGGTCATATTATCCTAAGAAGTGAATCAAGCGCTATCATTTGAGCTCTTAACGATTCAAATCGGCTGATTCTGAGGAATGTTTTGAGTGGACATACGATATTACATCTCATTTTTTCATCAGTTTGTCTCATTGTAGCAATCATATCTTTGGTTATAATTGAGTTACACTGTTCGTTTTGGTCTAAGAGCACTCAGTGGATTAATCTCTATCTTTTGAGGTATTAAATATTTACATTGGTTGATTCTGAGGAATGTTATGAGTGCCGAAGCGAATATTACAAATAATTATGAAAACTTAACCGTGTCCGTCCGGCCATTCTATCCCGTCGATTTCCTTCATACCACTATTAAATGAAAGTTATTCATGTACGGATTTAATATCAAGTATTAAAAATCACTTAACTTCTGCCTTCCTCAAATTATTTGATTTCTTGCACCTTTTTTTACTTTTTTCACATTGAAGCTATCTATATTCTTAAAAATATTGATGAAAACTTATCCGAGTCCGTCCGACCATACTATCCGGCCGATTTTCTTCATCCTTTTTTTAAATGAAAGGTATTCATGCACAGATTTGTCATCAAGTATTACTAATCACGTAATTACGCCTTTCTCAAATTATTTGAATTTTTCAACCTTTTCCAACTTTTTCCAACTTTGAAGTAATTATATCTTCGGTACTAATTGAGTTACGAAGGTCGTTTTAGTCGAAGAACACTCAGCGAATCAAGCGCTATCATTTGCGCTTTTAACCATTCAAATTGGCGGATTCTGAGGAAAGTTATGAGTGGACATACGATATTACATCTCATTTTTTCGACAGTTTTTCTCATTGTAGCAATCATATCTTTGGTTCTAATTGAGTTACGCTGTTCGTTTTGGTCTAAGAGCACTCAGTGGATCATGTTCTATCTTTTAAGGTATTGAATATTAAGGTATTATTATTATTATTATTGGTTGATTCTGAGGAATGTTATGAGTGCCGAAGCGAATATTAGAAATAATTATGAAAACTTAACCGAGTCCGTCCGGCCATTCTATCCGGTCGATTTCCTTCATACCACTATTAATTGAAAGGTATTCATTCAAAGATTTGTTATCAAGGATTACAAATCATTTCACTTCCGCATTCCTCAAATTATTTGATATTTTCAACGTTTTCCATCTTTTTCCAACTTTGAATCAATCATATCTTTGGTTCTGATTGAGGTACTCAAGTCGTTTTAGTCTAAGAACAGTCAGTGACTGAAGCCCTTTCATTTGAGGTGTTAACTATTCAAATCGGCTGATTCTTCGGAATGTTATGGGTGAACATTCTATATTATATCTCATTTTTTCAATATTCTTTCTCTTTGTAGCAACCATATCTTTGGTTCTAATGACGTAAATTTCGTATTACACTAGCGTTTTGTATCACAATCAACAAAGTGCAGGGTCAAACGCTTCATCGAGTTGGAATCTACTTGCCTGATCCTGTTTTAGGCTATGGAATGTTCTATGTTGCCTTATCCCGAGGAAAATCATTTAAAACTAAGATTCGACGCACAGCGAACAGTGTCTGGAAGGAAGTATTGTAAAATAAAGATTATAAACTATTACTTAATGTCGTAATTTTTTAAATGCAATACTGAAAAATTATGCTGCGGAGCAGTACGGGCGCTCTAGTCTATATTATTAAAAATATTGATGAAAATTTATCCGAGTCCGTCCGGCCATACTATCCGGCCGATCTTCTTCATCCTTTTTTTAAATGAAAGGTATTCATGCACAGATTTGTAATCAAGTATTACAAATCACTTAAATTACGCCTTTCTCAAATTATTTGATTTATCAACATTTTCCAACTCTTTCCAACTTTGGAGTAATCATATCTTCGGTTCTAATTGAGTTACGAAGGTCGTTTCAGTTTATGAACACTCAGTGAATCAAGCGCTATCATTTTAGCTCTTAACGATTCAAATCGGCTGATTCTGAGGAATGTTATGAGATGACATACGATGTTACATCTCATTTTTTTCAACATATTTTCTCATTATAGCAATTATATCTTTGGTCCTAATTGAGTTACACTGTTCGTTTTGGTCTAAGAGCTATCAGTGGATGAAGCTCTATCTTTTGAGGTATTACATATTTAAATTGGTTGATTGTGAGGAATGTTATGAGTGCCGAAGCGAATATTAGAAATATTTATGAAAACATAACCGAGTTCGTCCGGCCATTCTATCCGGTCGATTTCCTTCATTCCTTTTTTGAATGAAAGTATTCATGCACAGATCTGTTTTCAAGTACAACAAATCACTTAACTTCCGCGTTCCTCAAATTATTTGATTTCTTGAACTTTTTCCAACTTCTTTTTTCACATTGAAGCTATCAATATTATTAAAAATATTGATGAAAATTTGTCCGAGACCGTGTGGCCTTACTATCCGGCCGATGTTATTCATCCTTTTTTTTAAATGAAAGGTATTCATGCACAGATTTGTCATCAAGTATTACAAGTCACTTAAATTACGCCTTTCTCAAATTATTTGATTTTTTCAACTTTTTCCAACTTTTTCCAACTTTGGAGTAATCATATCTTCGGTTCTAATTGATTCACGAAGGTCATATTATCCTAAGAACACTCAGTGAATCAAGCGCTATCATTTGAGCTCTTAACGATTCAAATCGGCTAATTTTTTCAACAGTTTTTCTCATTGTAGCAATCATATCTTTGGTTATAATTGAGTTACACTGTTCGTTTTGGTCTAAGAGCACTCAGTGGATCAAGTTCTATCTTTTGAGGTATTAAATATTTACATTGGTTGATTCTGAGGAATGTTATGAGTGCCGAAGCGAATATTAAAAATAATTATGGAAACTTAACCGTGTCCGTCCGGCCATTCTACCCCGTCGATTTCCTTCATACCACTATTTAATGAAAGTTATTCATGTACGGATTTAATATCAAGTATTAAAAATCACTTAACTTCTGCCTTCCTCAAATTATTTGATTTCTTGCACCTTTTTTACTTTTTTCACATTGAAGCTATCTATATTATTAAAAATATTGATGAAGACTTATCCGAGTCCGTCCGGCCATACTATCCGACCGATTTTCTTCATCCTTTTTTTAAATGAAAGGTATTCATGCACAGATTTGCCATCAAGTATTACAAATCACTTAAATTACGCCTTTCTCAAATTATTTGATTTTTTCAACTTTTTCCAACTTTGAAGTAATCATATCTTCGGTTGTAATTGAGTTACGTAGGTCGTTATAGTCTACGAACACTCAGTGAATCAAGCGCTATCATTTTAGCTCATAATCATTCAAATCGGATGATTCTGAGGAATGTTATGAGTGGACATACGATGTTACATCTCATTTTTTCAACATTTTTTCTTAATATAGCAATTATATCTTTGGTTCTAATTGAGTTACACTGTTCGTTTTGGTCTAGGAGCTATCAGTGGATCAAGCTCTATCTTTTGAGGTATTATATATATTTAAATTGGTTGATTGTGAGTAATGTTATGAGTGCCGAAGCGAATATTACAATTATTTATGAAAACTTAACCGAGTCCGTCCGGCCATTCTATCCGGTCGATTTCCTTCATTCCTTTTTTAAATGAAAGGTATTCATGCACAGATTTGTTATCAAGTATTAAAAATCACTTAACTTCCGCCTTCCTCAAATTATTTGCTTTCTTGCACCTTTTCCAACTTTTTTTTCACATTGAAGCTATCTATATTATTAAAAATATTGATGAAAAATTATCAGAGTCCGTGCGCCCATACTATCCGGACGATTTTCTTCATCCTTTTTTTTAATTGAAAGGTATTCATGCACAGATTGGTCATCAAGTATTACAAATCACTTAAATTACGCCTTTCTCATCTTATTTGATTTTTTCAATGTTTTCCAACTTTTTCCAACTTTGAAGCATTCATATCTCTGGTTCTAATTGATGTACGAAGGTCGTTTTTATCTAAGAACACTCAGTGAATCAAGCGCTGTTATTAGAGCTGTTAACCATTCACATCGGATGGTTCTGAGAAATGTTATGAGTGAACATTCGATATTACATCTCATTTTTTCAACATATTTTTTCTTTGTAGCAATTTAACTTTGGTTCTAATGACGGAAATTTCGTATTACACTAGCGCTTTGTATTACAATAAAAAAGCGCATGTTCATACGCTTCACCGAGTTGGAATCAATTTGCCTGATCCTGTTTTAGGCCATGGAATGTTCTATGTTGCCTTATCCCGAGAAAAATCATTTAAAGATGTAGAGGTAGAAATTAAGCCTAAGGGTCGACGCACAGCGAACATTGTCTGGAAGCAATTATTGTGAAATAAAGATTATAAGCTATTACATAATGTCGTAATTTTTAGCCTACTTTCGATTTTTGCAAAAAATGAAAGTAGACTTATGAGATCACTACAGGGCGAAAAAAAGTGTGTCTGTCTGTGTGTGTGTGAGTCTGTGTGTGTGTGTGTGAGTGAGTGTGTGTACTCTGAATGTCTGTCTCCTCCCTATCAATTCGAACACGGTGAGCGCAAATTGAACGAAATTTGGTACAGAGGTAGCAGTAGCAAAGGGCACCTCAGTGTCATGTTTTATATCGCCGCCATCTTGACGGAAACGTAATGGCGGCCACACAAATGTTCAAAGCTTAAATCAAATTACGATTAACCTAATCATCCGATCTCTACCAAATTTTGCAACAACATACCTTTATTGGGGCAGCATCCTTTGACCAAACTAATAGGTCATTAGCCTAATAGGTTGCGGATGGCGGCCATCTTTGTGTCAAAATCGATTACCCCTATTAATTCGAACACGGTGAAAGCGAATGGAATGAAATTTGGTACAGTGGTAGCACTAGCAAAGGACACCCCAGTGTCATGTTTTATATCACCGCCATCTTGACGGAAACGTAATGGCGGCCACACAAATGTTCAAAGCTTAAATCAAATTACGATTAACCTAATCATCCGATCTCTACCAAATTTTGCAACAACATACCTTTATGAGGGCAGCATCCTTTGACCAAACTAATAGGTCATTAGCCTAATAGGTTGCGGATGGCGGCCATCTTTGTGTCAAAATCGATTACCCCTATTAATTCGAACACGGTGAAACCGAATGGAATGAAATTTGGTACAGAGGTAGCACTAGCAAAGGGCACCCCAGTGTCATGTTTTATATCACCGCCATCTTGACGGAAACGTAATGGCGGCCACCCAAATGTTCAAAGCTTAAATCAAATTACGACTAACCTAATCATCCGATCTCTACCAAATTTTGCATCAACATACCATTATGGAGGGAGCATCCTTTGACCATACTAATAGGTCATTAGCCTAATATTTTGCGGATGGCGGTGATCTTTGTGTGAAAATCGATTCCCCCTATTAATTCGAACACGGTGAAACCGAATGGAACGAAATTTGGTACAGAGGTAGCACTAGAAAAGGCCACCTCAGTGTCATGTTTTATATCACCGCCATCTTGACGGAAGCGTAATCGCGGCCACCCAAATGTTAAAGGCTAAAATGTAATTACGACCAACCTAATAATCTAGTCTCTACCAAATTTTGCAACAACAAATCTTTATGTGGGAAGCATATTCTGACCAAACTGCTAGATCATCAGCCCAATAGTTTGCAGATGGTGGCCAAGTATGTGTGCAAATCGATTCACCCTATCAATTCAAACACTGTGATTGCCTCAATATAGCGCTGCCTTGGGCTTTTGTGGGTATCTACTCACATAACGTAACGGCGGTGCTTTTTGAGGATCCAACCAGCCTTCGGGCTGACTACCTAACAGAACAGAAACCGAATTGAACGAAATTTCGTACAGAGGTAGCACTAGCAAAAGGCACCTCAGTGTCATGTTTTATATCGCCGCCATCTTGACGGAAACGGAATGACGGCCACCCAAATGTTAAAAGCTTAAATCAAATTTCGACCATCCTAATAATTTGATCTCTACCGGATTTTGCAACAACATGCCTTTTTGTGGAAAGCATCTTATGACTGACTACAAGGTCATCAGCCCAATAGTTTGCAAATAGCGGCCATGTATGTGTGCAAATCCATTCCCCATATCAATTCAAACACGGTGAAACCGAATTGAATGATTTTTTTTACAGAGGTAGCACTAGCAAAGGGCACCTCATATTCATGTTTAATATCCCTATAGCACGTTGTATTTCAACAAGCTACTACAACCAACATTCAATTATACTCCTTGAAAAGGACAAAGAGTTATAACAATACCCATGCATTTAGGAGAAAGTAGGCTATATGTTCTTTACTGAACATCTTGTTTAATTCCAATACTGAAAAGAATGCTGTTTACTAAATTTCAACCAGATTATAATTTTATACCGCAATCCGTTCCCTTGTGAGGTTGAATGTTCGATACGGTTTCGCCTTGAACCGACACCGGGACATAACAATACGTTACTTGTTCTGAAGCTGATAGTTGGACCAATAAATGATGAATATAATTGTCAATACGAGTCAATGCGATAGAGATAAAATGACTATTGCCATAGCAATGTGCACTGGAATGATTCAATTAAGTTTAATTCCCTAATTGGATTTTGTGTTGCCATTGACGCAGGTCATTTGGATGCACGTTTCTATGGTAAGTTGTGTAAAGATATAAATTAAGCACAATCATGTAGACTGATAAAAGAATAATTTCTCAGTCCATCAACGCATTAATGTTCCGAATTAAATTGAGAGGGGAATGATAAGTAACCAACGTTAAAATGAAATAGCATGGATTAATGGCATACTTTTGTAAAGAGGCATTTAATTAGATGAGATGTATGTATGTATGTATGTATGTATGTATGTATGTAAGTATTCTTTATTGTCAGACAGATAGACTCCACTAGTGACAATATAATAATCTTATATACGGATATATATATATAAAAAGGAATGTCTGTGTGTTCGTCTTTTATGCGTTCATAAACCATTCATCCGATTGCGATCAAAATTTGGTGAGTTGTTGTAAACACTTCCGGGATGATCATAGGCATAGTTAATCCATTTCACAGTTGATAGCGCGCGAGTATTTTAAACAAATGCGTAATGGCGATGCGTTCATTTACAATTCGTCCGATTGCGATCAAATTTTGGTGAGTTGTTGTGCACAGTCCCGGAAAAGTAATAGGCGCAGTAAATCCAATTTACAATAGATGGCGCGCGAGTAGCTTCAACAAAATGACGTGCGTTTGTTTCAAGAAAGTCCCACATGTATTCACATACCATTCATCCCATTTGCGTTGAAACTTGGCTGAGAAGTTCTGTACACTTCAGGTAAGGTTTATGGCTTAGTGAAACCACTTAACAATAGGTAGCGCACGAGTAGATTCAACAAATGAGCGCCGACGGGCGAAGCGATTCAACAAAGTCCTGTATGCGTTCACATACCATTCGTCCGATAGCGATGAAACTAGGGTGAGAGGTTGTGTACACTACAGGCAAGGTTTCTGGCTTAGTAAATCCATGTTATAATAGGTAGCGCACGAGTAGATTCAACAAATGAGCGACGACAAGCGAAGCGTTTCAACAATGTCCCGTATGCGTTCATATACCATTCATCTGATGGCGATGAAACTTGGGTGAGATGTTGTGAACACTACAGGAAAGGTTTCTGGCTTAGTAAATCCACTTAACAATAGGTATCGCACAAGTAGACTCAACAAAAGAGCGACGACGGACGAAGCGTTTCAACAAAGACCAGTATGCGTTCACATACCATTCGTCCGATAGCGATGAAACTTGGGTGAGAGGTTGTGTACACTACAGGCAAGGTTTCTGACTTAGTAAATCCATTTATAATAGGTAGCGCACGAGTAGATTCAACAAATGAGTGACGACGCGCGAAGCGTTTCAACAAAGTCCCGTATACGTTCATATAGTATACCATTCGTCCGATAGCGACTAAACTTGGGTGAGTTGTTGTGTACACTCCAGGGAAAGTTTTAGGCTTAGTAAATACATTTTTCAATAGGTAGCGCACAAGTAGATTCAACAAATGAGCGAAGTTGCGCGAAGCGTTTCAAGAAAGTCCCGTATGCGTTCATATACCATTCGTCCGATAGCGATGAAACTTGGGTAAGATGTTGTGTACTCATCAGGGAAGGTTTCTGGCTTAGTACTGCACCCGTTCATCCGAGGTATGCGATGACCCATCTGCCATTACATCATATACCTGGCTTCCCAGGCCAGAGTGGAGTTAAATAAACATGAAATCAAATAAGGAATGTGTCGGAAATTCAGTTGAAATATCACAAAAGCAGAGGTTAACACGAGATAATGTATCTCCGGGGTCGTTAAGGGCTTAAATTTAATCATAATAACAAATAGAAATGGGCACCATCAACTGAACCCTTAGCAAACCACATCATTTCTGGTTAAGCCTTAATTAAGACAAAGGAAAGGATTGGGAAAACAACACCATCATCAGATCACAACTAAGATAAAACCAAATTTATTTAAACTTAAATAGTCAGACAGAAAAATAAACGCCACCCCTGCCTAAGAGTATGGTCGAATGTAAACGTTAGGTTGTTATAGTCCTCAAAATCGAACCATCTCTGTGCTCTTTCAAAGTATTTTTCATCCACATGAAATATAAAAATTTACTTAAGTTCGCTTGAGTTCTCAGGGCCACCGTAGCACTATGTCTTTGCGTCACTGACATTTCGTGATCCCTGAGACATAAACTTTCTTTAATTTAACATCAGTAATGTGGATGTCAAGAAATATGAATCTGTCTAACACAAAATATCCTAAAAACACATATATTCAAATATTCACTCATTTCTGTGGCTTAAATGGCACTAATCAATGCTGGAAATCCCAACAATTGCTCCTAAAATCTAACAATTAATTTATACACCATATTTACACTATCACTGATTATTGCTTGGTTATGAATCAAAGAAAACTTCACTATTCATTGGTTATCACCATCATTATCATATCAAAATTAAACATTTCTCACATCAGTTCTCATCCCAATATTCGTTATATTCAAGTCAGAATAATTAATTTATTACCATCAAATCATCTAAATGAATATTATATTCATCAATTCATTAGATTATTCAATTATCCACACCCTCTCATTTCATTATTTCATTCAGATTAAATTATCTCAATCCATGCATTTAAATTGTTTAATTCAATAATTCAAGTTGCAATTCATCAATTTATTTAAATCATATCTCTTATTTAAATTTATTTAAATTCATTTAAATTTTATTAGTCATCAGCTCCTTTAATTAATTATCACCTTTTAATTCAGTTATTCATCAGCTGTTTAATCACCTATTAATTTATTTAATTCAATTAATTTATTCAACATTTAATTCATCAATTTATTTAATTCATCGATTTATTCAAATTTTAATTTGTCAATATATTCAAATTTTAATTCATTGGGTCAGATCATTAATATGCTTAAACTTCAAATTATTATTTCATAAATTATTATTATCAGAAAGTCTTGGATTATCAAAATTATTTATTTATTTAATTTCCTAAAAAATTGTTTAATATAGGTTATAGAACGTTGTCTTACAGTTTTATCAGTTCCAAGTTATACCTCGTATTTAATTATTATGCCAAAATAATACGTTGCCTTCACAAAATCACGTTGGATCTCACTATCCAAAACTTCACTATTTAATCTCACTTTGTCAAATACCATATTTGAATACCATAATTATTCCATATAACACCATAATTATCCCATATAACACCATAATTATTCAGCGCACTGCATGAATCTCCAAAAATATGCTAGACTGGGTTCAACAACCTCATGTCTGCCTAAAAATTATCATTGGCAACATTGCAAACTTCCACTTGGCAACCTCCAAAAATAACTATCAAAAATACTTCACATAATCACGTTGCATGATCCACAAAATATATAACTAGCTTCAAATGATTAACGCACACAATCTACAAGAACTGTAATTAATCTGGTCATATCTAGACAACTTCTTAAACAATATGAAAATTACCTTAGTAATCGTAATCCAATTCAAGATCTGGTTTAAATTAGAGCATAAATTCTCTTAAGATCCTCAAGGTTTACTTCAAAGAAAAACACCAATGTGTTATATTACCTCACATCAAAAATATCTAATAATGATCTGCCTCAAAAAAAATTCTGACCATGAATGGTTCATCTTACAAGATTCAATTACTTGAAATCCTTCTCAAAGGTATCAAATCACTCACAAAGAGTATCAAAAGTATCAGCTGTTAAATGAATATACTCTAAAAAGAGTATTGCAACAAAATATTGGATTGGCAAAACAATAATTACAAAATGTAACCCTGCTGACATTTATTTTTAATTTATTTAACAAAATTCGACTAATATGTGACTGGTAGTTTATTGTTTAATCCTCTTACGATCATAATTACACTCGGATGATGAAATGAGACCCTCGACTGGCAGGTGAGGTTAGTGCCACCACGCAATTGCTTAGAGCAACAGGCCCCATCTCGTGGACTAATGAGTGAGTGAACAAGATTGGAATCAACAAGACTCTATTTGTCACATAAAACCGATATGCATTCACTTGAGTGAATAAAATTTTAATATCACCAAACAATCCAATAAAAAAATCCCTACTGATGAATTATACATACTCGCTAGTATGCAATGAACTGACGAAATAATTCAAAATATCCAATTGCAGATCACGAGTTCAAAACACTCGCTCAAAATATCCATAATCAAGAAATACTATCCCCACAGAAAAATATAAAGACCAAAAACCTGTCTAATAAAGTCAACCAATGGTGAGAACGTCATATAAATGTGCCTGCCATATCATATGGTAACACCATATTTTAGCAAATGGAGCAATAAAATATTTAAGCCATGTCGAAAAATAATAGTAGTACTTCTACTAGAAATATATACAAGTATGCCCAGTGTTCATGAAAAATCATATCAGAAATGCCATAACTCTCACAATGCCTTCATATTCCAGATGTTAATATAATTCAAAGATCGCCGGTAATCCAAGTGTTTGTCACAGATTTCTCGCTAGATCGACGAAAACGCTGTATCACCCACTGAACTAACGCTTGACTCCATCCAAGTGAAATTGATGTCATATTTATCCTCATCGTCAGGAACCGAATCCATCGCTCTGAGGTGCCATCACGCCTCTGTATCCGCCTAGCCCGACATGATGAACTGAACATTATCCATCATGGATATTGTCCAAACTCTTCCACAAAAGTTCAAAAATACAGAGTACCCCATACTCTTCGAAAATGTCACGCCACTGTTCCATAAACTATTCGGTTGGCATTCGATAATAATGTTAGTCTCCACAGCGGCTGAATCGCACTAGTAGAAAAATAAAGTATCTTGTAAAGTGTACTGATTTGTCAGACACCCTGTATCTGTGTTCGTAACTAAGATGTTTCATAACTGTTCATGATATGTAACTATTATGCTGCACGTGCCACTATTCACAAAGTGCATACGCTTAAAAATTTTCTCTTGCCAAAAGCAGTAATGTTGGAATGGCCCCATGGTCGCCTTAAGTATTTCGGTTCAAATGCATCATGAAATATGCCGTAATACCGTTGAAATAAGTTCAAGTCCATCTAAATGTCCATAATAGATGTGTATAATTGTAATTGGACTGCACAATTGCACTGTCGAAACACAAGTCCAAACATCTCAAGCTTGACAAAATGTCAGAGTAATGTTCATCTCATTGACCATCGCATGATTATAAAATGTCGCCCACAGCACGACACGTTCCGCCTCACTGTCCTTGTATAATATGAGGTTGAATACTGGCCTCATTATACTGCTTCGCTGTGCTGTTATACATTGAGAATGTAGCTCAAATAATGTTCTCAATCCTATTATAATACTGCGTATTGCTTCGGTAAATTGTAAGCTTGGAAAAGCATTGCTGTTTCACGTGAATACTACTGCGATGTTGAAATAACATGTGTCTGAACACCGGCTTCCTCACTCAAGTTCACGGCCTGTATAACTTGCCCTTATGGACAGCGTGTGCTCCCTAAACTAACTCCGAATACTGCGTTGCAGGCCTCGCCTAGCGACTCTCTCTCTCCCGCACGTAACTTTCTGTATTGCACTGCCTTATTAACTGTTCTCTTATCGCACGATGTGATCCGCTCAGCTTGACTGCTGGAGTAATTCTTTTGCTGGTGTCACTGCGTTCGGCCGTCTCGCCCTGCTCTACAACGTGACTTCCACCTTCCTTCCGCTGTCTGACGTCACAGCTTGCACCGCTTGTGCTTTTACGTTAAACGAAGTAGCAGAGGCATGGTGAATACATTGGAAGCGAAAACAACAACTTAAACAGGATCGCTAAGGAGCGGGGAAAGGATGTCTCTTTCGATGCGTGCTGGGCCCAAGATTCCGGATCGAAAGAAAGATACTTTCCAAAAAAGGAAACGAATGAATTGTTTAAAACAAATCAAAAGCGGAATTAAATTTATCTAATTGATCGAAAAACCCAGAAGCGTGTAGGTCGTGACTGCGTTACAGTACGAAGCAAAGACCGACGAAATCGAACGAGAGATGAGGGAACTTAAAATTACAAATGATAGAGGGCGAAACCAAAGTGAACTACTTACTAATGTATTTAAAGCAAACTAAAACAGGTGCGCATAAGAGTAAGGATTAAATCTAAACACAAAATGAAAGGTAGACTTGAATTAAAGTCACTTAATAACAAACAAAATTAAATTAAATTAAAGATGGTACCTAAGAAAGGGGTACACAAAAACAATATCAAGAGAAAAGTGCATAAATGGACTTAAACACAAACAAAGATGAAACAAGATTAATTAAAATGTACTTACAATCAATGTGCAACTAAAACGTAAGCGCGACTCGATAATCAAAATTTAAAATACAAAAAAAGGTAGAGAGTATGAACGGGTCGAATAAGAGAACACCTCTACTTACGAGGATGACCTGGACTAGAATAGCCCCGCGTCAAAAACAGAACTCAGACGCTCATGATGTTGCGAAATCATGGGGTAGGGGGGGGGGGTGAAAGTGGTAGGGATTGGAGGAGTGCGTATGTAGGAAACAGGGGTGGGGGGATGACACGGAGTTACGTAATATAACGAAGCCAGAGGAAGCAACACAAAATTAACACATAAAAATAAAGGAAAATGAGCATTACATTAAATTAATTGACATTACCGGGACAGGAAATGAAAGGAAAAATCAATCAGCTAAGAAATATGCTTTGTAGGAAAATATAGGCTTACATAGAGGTAGTAATGTCTAAATATAACGACATACGAAGAAACAAAGGAATTAAGGCATGGCGAATGGACAGTGACTAACACAAAGACCATCGCTCACACACTTTTCCTAAAACAGAGGGAAGGATCAACTTGGAGACGAAATGAGACATGGCTCCGTTACTCCAATGATACCTTGACCCAAAAATACAAACTCTGATACGACAATCAAATGAAAGATGCCTCGAAAGGGTGCACATCAATTTGTGACGTAATACAGAGCGTTAGAAAGCCTCGCAGAAAAAATAGCATATATTTCAGACCTGAGAGATTTGAGTAAAAATAAAACTGATTACATGAAAGGTAGGGATGACAAATAAACACAGAGGCTTCGCTGAACTAACGTAAACAAAGGCGAAGGGACTTGGGTTCATGGATCGAATTCACATTATCATAAGAAAGGGAAATAGTAAGTGAATCAAAGGAGACACAAAAATAAAATAAACAAGTAGTTCCGTGAAGAACTATACAGCCTATTTTCATATATCCTACTTATGTTAATTGCCACTATTTAACATACACAATTTCAGTTTGATTGCTGTAATAGATTCGTAGATATTGAGAACCGACTAAATATTTCGGATGGTCGCCATGTTGGATTTTATATATGTAGGCCCTAGAGTTATGTACTGTTACATGCAGATTATTGTGAACGTGTAGTATTCAAACTTCAATCGCATAATTAGGACACAAGAAAAAACAAGGAGATTTAAAAATGTTTCACAGCTGCCATCTTGAGGTTATGGAAACAATTGAAATAAATTAGATGCCAGTGGATTAACATTCGGATAAAGATTTACTGTACCAAGTTTCACTGCACGCGGATGGTTAAATTGCGAGAAACGTCCATGTGAATATTTATAATTCGCGTCACCGCCATGTTGGATTTGTGATCACCAGGTTTTTTAAAGTCCTATAGGTGAACTTAAGTTCATAGCCCCTATGAACATTAAAAAATGCAATTTGATTGCTAAAATAGATTCGTAGATATTCAGTATCGTCTAAATATTTCGGATGGTCGCCATGTTGGATTGTTAAATGTATAGGCCATAGAGTCATGTACCATTAAAGGAAAATTATTGCGTAGCTTCATTATTCAAACTTTCACTTCGATCGCATGACTACATCACAAGAAATAAAAACTTAATTTTAAAATTCGCACTGCCGCCATCTTGAGGTTATGTAAACAATTGAACTAAATTAGATACCAGTGGATTACAATGTGTATAAATATTTCCTGTACCAGGTTTCAGTGCGCTTGGAACATTAAATCGCGAGAAAGGTCTATTTAAAATGTTCAAATTCGCTTGGCCGCCATGTTCGTTTTGTAGTTAACCGGTTTTTGAAAATTTTATAGATGGACTTCCAGTAGTGCCCTTTATCTCAGTACAAAATTTTAGGGAGATACCGCTAATAGTTTCAGAGATATAGAATGCCGGTGAAATATTTCGCACATCCGCCATCTTGTGATTATGTAAACAATTGAACGAAGTTAGATGTCGGTGCATTACAATGTATATAAACATATACTGTACCAAGTTTCATTGCGTTTGGTTGGTCAAATCACGAGAAACGTCTATTTAAAAGTCGCAAATTCGCTTGGCCGCCATGTTCGTTTTATAGTTACCAGGTTTTCAAAAGTCACATAAGTGAACTTATAGTAGTTCCCTCTATCACCATAGAAAATGTCAGGGTAATATCGGTAATAGTTTCGGAGATATTGAATGCTGGTGAAATATTTCGCACAGCCGCCATGTTGGAGTGGTGAGTCGTAACAAAATTTGAAGGGCTCGGTCGAGGTCGCCGGGAATAGTGCTATGAACTTTCCGAGTTTCATTGAAATCGCTCCAGCCGTTTAGATTTTATTAGGGGGGGACACACACACGAATCACACACACACACACACGCACACACACACGGACAAAAGGTGATCTCATAACCTATTTTTTCAAAATTGAAAATAGGCTAAAAATGGATAAGTAGAAATTTAAAATGATCTCAAGTTAGATAAATGCAATGACCGAATCGTACTTACTTTTAGTTGCTTTCTGGGTGCACACACGTCCGTCTTACATGACGGCTCAAACTGGAAGGAAGCAACCTTCTCTAAAGGAAAGCAGTAACGCGCTCCGAGAAAAATAAGTCGTAGAAACATCCCCTTTCCAGAACATAAAGGGGGCCAATGGGAGAAGCAAAGCTTAGCAACAAGTTATGCTTCAACCAATGGTAAAACTGTGTCAGTAGGGGTGAAAAGTTTCACCATCTGACGAAACATTTACGCAGAATTACAAAGTTTGAACGCAGTAGGTAAGACAGAGAAACGTATGTCACAATAATGCGACATGAAGGAAATGATGATAATAATAATAATAATAATAATAATAATAATAATAATAATAATAATAATAATAATATGACAAAAAAAATAATGAGCCTGATAAAAACGGTTCAAGCTCTAACCTCGACCACACTATTTCGGCTATTAAGTTATAACATAACTTAAGGAGTTGTCTGCCTTTCTTCAAGTTATTACCAATAAGATTTCTTGATATTTCTTTCCCTTCTGAGGTTAGATAAGGTTTTATTCAATATTAAGCTTTATAATTATCCAGTATTTCTCCCATAATTCCATATATTGAGGGGTAGTGCCTCCTTCTTCCTCGGCCTCCTACGTCATTTCCTACCATTCTTCTGACTCGATCTGAGCGCTATCTTTTCTCCTTGCCCACAAATCTCAACTATGGCTCGATCACAACTGGCGTAGCCGATAGCCTCAACTAGGTATCGGGTACAGTACGTCCACTTTACAATAGGTATCGCACAAGTAGATTCCACAAATGAACGACGGCACGCGAATCGTTTCAAACAAGTCCCGTATGCGTTCATATACCATTCATCCGATTGCTATGAAACTTTGGTGAGTTGTTGTGAACACTTACGAAATCATTATAGGCATAGTCAATCCAAATTACAATGGACAGCGCGCGAGTATTTTAAACAAATGAGTGTTGGCGATGCGTTCATATAGCCTACAATTCATCCGATTGCGACCGAATTTTGGTGGGTTGTTTGGCTCACTTCCGGGATGGTTATAGGCATAGTTAATCCAATTAACAATAGATAGCGCACCAGTAGTTTAAACAAATGAGTTTTGGTGGTGCGTTCATATACAATTCATCCGATTTCAATCAAATTTTGGTGAGTTGTTGTGCATACGCCAGGAAAAGCTATAGGCATAGTAGATCCAATTAATAATAGATGGCGCGCGAGTAACTTCAACAAAATGGCGTGCGTTTGTTTCAACAAAGTCCCACATGTGTTCATATACCATTCACCCCAATGCGATGAAATTTGGGTGAGATGTTTTATACACTCAGGGAAGGTTTCTGGCTTAGTAAATCCACTTAACAATAGGTAGCGCACGAGTAGATTCAACAAATGAGCGACGACTCGCAAAGCGTTTCAACAATGTAACGTATGCGTTCGTATGCTATTCGTCCGATAGCGATGAAACTTGTATGAGATGTGTACACGCCAGGGAAGATTTCTGGCTTAGTAAATCCATGTTAAATCGGTAGCGTACAAGTAGATTAAATAAATGAGCGATGACGCGCGAAGTGTTTCAACAAAGTCCCGTATGCGTTCACATACCATTTGTCCGATAGCGATAAAACGTGGGTGAGATGTTGTGTACACTTCAGGGAAGATTTCTAGCTTAGTAAATCCATGTTACAATAGGTAGCGCACGAATGGATTCAACAAATGAGCGACGACACGCGAAGGGTTTCGACAAAGACCCGTATGTGTTCATATACAATCGTCCGATAGGGATGAAACTTTGGTGAGTTGTTGTGTACATTCCAGGGAAGGTTTCAGGCTTAGTAAATCCATTGTACAATAGGCAGCGCACGAGTAGATTCAACATTTGAGCGAAGATGCGTGAAGCGTTTCAAAAAAAAAATCCCGTATGCGTTCATATACCATTTGTCCGATAGCGATGAAACTTGGGTGTGATGTTGTGTACACTTCCGGGATGGTTTCTGGCTTAGTAAATCCACTTTACAATAGGTAGCGCCCGAGTAGATTCAACAAATGGGCGACGGCACGTGAATTGTTTTATCAAAGTCCCGTATGCGGTCATATGCCATTCATGCGATTGCGATGAAACTTTAGTGAATTGTTGTGTACACCCGGGGAAAGGTTTCTGACTTAGTAAATCCATTTTACAATAGGTAGCGCTCGAGTAAAATCAACAAATGGGTAACGGCACGCGTATCGTTTAAACGAAATTCCGTAGGCGTTCATATACCATTCATGCGATTGCAGTGCAATTTGGTGAAATGTTGTTTCCACTCCCGCGAAGGTTTCTGATTTAGTAAATCCATTTTACAATTGGTAGCAAACGGGTAGATTTAACAAATAAGCGACAGCGCGTGAATCGTTTCAATAAAGTCCCGTATGCGATCATATACCATTCATCCGAGTGTGATAAAACTTTGGTGAGCTGAGTACAGTCCTGCGAAGGTTCATGAATTAGTAAATCCGTTTGTCAACTGGTGGTGCACAAGAAGATTCAACAAATGAGTGATGGCGCGAATCGTTTAAACAAAATCCCGTATGCGTCCATATGCGATTCATCCGATTGCGATGAAACTTTGATGAGTTGTTGTGTACACGCCAGGAAAGGTTTTCGAGTTAGTAAATCCATTTTACAATAGGTAGCGTACGAGTATATTCAACATATGGGTGAGGGCGCTCTAATCGTGTCAGCAGTCCCGTATGTGTTCATATACCATTCATTTCATTGCGATGTAACTTAAGTGAGTTGTTGAGCACGCTCCCATGAATGTTTCTGAGATAGTAAATCAATTGTACAACAGTTTAGAGGTGTTAAACGGAAAAAGAAAAAATATTGGGAATCCAAAAGCACTTCAACAAACAAAGTCACAACGCCAACACTTTCTTTAATTGGCATTGCAACGCATGCCGGGTACAGCTAGTTATCAATAAAATATATTATTATTGAACCCTTGCAAAGAAGCTTATGAGACTCAGTTTCGGGGGGTGTAACAGTCCATTTCGTAAGTTGTTGCTAAAGCGCTTCATTAACATGCAGGGTAACACATAACAAAATAACATGCAGGAAGAAGTGAATACCAGGGTTTTAACAAATGAATTTAATAACAGATCAACTATTTACAAATACAAATAAACAAACAAGAACTCCCAAATGACTCCCAACTGAATAAATTACTTGCCAAAACTAGGCTTAATCTCAGGAGAGATTATAAATTGGACCAAATGTCCCAAATGACTTCAACGACATTGTGTACGTGTGCGGCTGTTCTACATGCTTAACGATGAGTACAAATAAATGCGAGATTCGTCACCATCCGGTAAACCTTCAAAGGACGAATCTGCATTGTTTAGAGCTAGACAGACGCGGGGAACCAACTATACACTACTTAAATTAAACCGACACTTCCTACACTAAATAAACAACAAATAATTTCCGCTTGAAATTGGAATCACGAACTGCCGTAGCAAAAATACATGAATGCCAAAAATTAGGACTTTTCAAAATCAACACAAGTAAATTAGCACGTGACCAACAAAAGAAATACACATATGACCGCCTGTCATTTTTACAAGTAAATACAACTACACCACACGGGTGTCACAACAGACAAACTAACATGACGTGAGTCATAAAAAAATCACTAGGCTCAAAGCCAACATTTATATCATTAAAACAATATTCCATTCATACTATATGCGATAATTCGTAACAGACATGGCGAACTCCCCAATTAATTACGGTCCAAATGACCATCACAAAAGAACAGGTTTGCTAATGATAGCTTATAGGGGTCAGTCGGTCAACAGGACTGCCTAACAATGAGTCACCGCACCTAGACGGGCGCTAAGTGGAAATCTGCACATCTGTCAACCCACGTGTCAATAACCTCGACCTCCCGTGGCACGGGATCGAGTCTCGAAGAAGCGTGCTCCCAAAGCACAATATACGTGTGTGTGTCAGAATAAAATATCTCAGCATTTCCCCTAGGAAATCCAAGAAATCAACACTGGACAAGGTACAGTAGCCTCCACGGAGGGCTCTGCCTTTCCATCAAAAAGAATACCACAACAACAACAATATGAGGGCGGTAGCACCACCTACCCCTCATCACGAAGAATCAATACACACACCTGAAACATGAACACACACAGAATCACACGTGTGGGTTTGACAGAAACCTGAAATAAATGACATAGATATTTTTCCACCAGTTTGCGCTTCCGTTCTAGCCCGTGACTAACAAACCTGAAAAGGACTTAAAAAAATGCTAAAAAAATTAGAACTAAAGTGTTCTACAGTTACATCATAATTTGTTGCGCTCGGCAACCCTAGCATGAGTAATAACCTGTTCATAAAACATCTTACAATAATTACCTCCCTTTCCTATAACAAAAAAAATGAACTTTAATAAAGCGCCACTTATCGAATGTAACGAGTTTCGCATTCGCACGGATAAAATCAAATACACGCGCCGTGTACACTAAATATGACTCCAAAGAAAAATATACAACAAACAAATTTGGCCACGCGCCAACGTACATTTAAGGATGATAGTGTCAGCACAAAAAAAATCTAAACACAAGAAAAGAATGAATGAACTATTTACAACATTCCCGCGCCTTATCTAACTACATATTGAGTAAATCAATTTTTGTACATCACCGTCTCAGCTTGCAGAACATTAACCTCCGTCCCGGTGCATTTCCCTACGGGAAATTTAGCTCTCCATCGTCGACGTCGTTGTAGAAGCGATGCACATCAATCCATCACATGACCAAACGTCGGACATCTTGGCGAAGTTTCTTGGACAGAAATGTTCAATGTTAATAATATTGCCTAGCTATAATCGCTGTGAGCTACTACTTGCACTCACGAATATGTCCTAATGCGATTACTGATCGTAGACTTGCCCTATCTTAGCATTTGCTTAACACACGCACAAATATCGCTCAAAAATATCATACACAAATTTACATAAAATTACACACTTCAAACTCATCGCCGCTGGCTTGAAAACAAGTCTTAAACTTGTCTATCTTGCAGTCCTTATCTCGGCTAGAGATCTCCACTGCTATACGTGAACCTTCCTCACTTGAGCACAAAGTAAAATGTTAGTAACGTACGCTCATTAGCGTTTGAAAATCCTGACGAAGAGTGACGTGAACCTTGCTCACCAGAGCTCAATAAAGTTGTCCTCGAAACAGCTTCTCACCGATCAATTTATTGGAAACTGACAGATTGAGGTAGAGTGGGGAGAATTTATAAAAATAATCTGGAGTTTTCATCACACAAACTTGGGACTAGTATCAATCTTCATCATTTTATCCAAACGTCTCAGTGCACTATTGCGGAATTAATTCGGATCGGCGGTTCTTTAGATACACGTTTTCGCGCGTTTTTCCAGGGTACGCAACTTGTCGCGTGGCTTTGGCGTGGTCTCTTCTGATTGGGTGATTCAATCCTGGGTCGGTTGAAACTTTACTCATGACACTCCCTCAATGACTCTAATTTAGGTGCGCGCTGTTACAAAATTAGTCCTTTAACTCGGCTTAACCGGTCGTCTTCAGGAATAACTACCAAGCTTGCTTCTGTTTTAATCATTGCAACAGACTACCTTGGCTCCCCCTTTGTCAATTTTAACATGTACTGCCTGGGCATCAGTAATAATAATAATTAAATCATGAATACTTATTCATCGATAGATTAATAAGGGTTCAATATATATATATATATTATCAATAAAATTTACAAGTATAAACAAAACAAAAACAGCAAACACGAACAAAAAATATAAATACACTAGTCTATTATAAATCAACAACCACAACCATACAGACACGCAATCCAACATCCTATTTCTAGCATTCATTCATACAATCCCTTTGTACAAGAATCATTAAAATTCTGTAATTATTACAGAAAAATCGAAACTATCTACAGTAAACGGAAAAAGGGCAAAAACGTAAAATAAAAGATAGGAAAAAGTTCAGAAAATGGGAAAAAAGTAATACATGTGTGACATTCGAGGATCTAGATATCAGCAAACAAAAAATATATTACTTCAGTCGCTCGTACATTCAATGAAAAACTCAATCAAACATTCATTTAACCACATGTTCAATCAATCAATCAGTCAATCAACGCAAATAGAAAATAACACAATATGCTTACACTATTTTACAGGCCACTTGAGATGCTTCTCATAACAGTTGATATAGAGTCGAAGTGAATATCAGTAGCACTTTTACTCTCCATCAAGCTGTATGTTGACTGATACTGAAGTTATTATTCTCGTATCAGAAACACTTAAGGTCTGTGTGAAATCTGTCTGATAACCGGTGTTAATTGCGCTGGTTGTGATTGATCTAGTAGGCAAATTCACAGCTAGGTGTCGTGGACGGTACCAGTTGGTGGTGAATGTAGGAACTTCTTGAAATTATCGTTTGCAGTCCTTACTTCAATTAAAAAACAGATAACACGCACTAATACAGCCATCAAAATTAACACCGGTTATAAAACAAATTCTTCACACACCCAAAGTACACGGGGCTACATGACCGCGTTGTCGCAGCCCCTAAATTAAGGAACCAACCAATTAACCATTACTCAAAGTTACGCTCTATAACAACCCAACCTCTTAACACATATGGGGCGTGGTGGTACAGTGGTCAAACTGCTTGCCTCTCACAAAGGTGGACCGGGTTTGTTTTCCGGTCAATGCATATGAGATGTTCGAAGTGAAATATCACGTCCTGTGGTTCGGATTTCACGTAAAATGGTGGTCCCGTGGCTCATGATCGCGAGATTAAAGGTTACGTAAATCTAAAAACTTCCTTCTAAACAGATATCAAATGAATAGTTGCCTTGATTTCGATCAACATTACTCATATGTCCATTACTGCGTTTCGTTGAAGAACATTGTTGTTGTTTGAGTCTTCAGTCTTTTGACTGTTTGATGCAGCTCTCCATGCCTCCCTGTCCTGAGCTAATCGTTTCATCTCTACATAGCTACCACACCCTACATCCGAGGCAATCTGTTTAACATATTCTAACCTTGGTCTACCCCTACAATTCTTGTCCTCGACCCTTCCTTCCATAACTAAGCTTGCTATTCCTGGGTGTCTTAGTAAGTGTCCTACCAACCTATCTCTTCTCTTCATTAACAGTCGCCAGATACATCTCTCCTCTCCCACTCGTCTAAATACCTCTTCGTTTGTGACCCTATCTACCCATCTGATCTTCATCATTCTCCTGTAACACCACATTTCAAATGCTTCAATTCTCCTCTTTTCTGCTGCACCAATAGTCCAAGTTTCACATCCATAGAGCGCCACGCTCCATACTGAACCCTTTATCCACAGGCTGTATAAAGGATTCTAAGAAACTATTCATCATCATTTGATACATTTCTACAGAAAGCAGATATGAGAGCCAGACGATGTTGGGAAATGTTGAGAAATCAGTGGCAGAGAGAACACAAAGGTTTAAGCTCCTGTGGTATTTTAGAAAGTAGCATAGAAACCATGACGCATAGAACAGGTGCAACTTTTAGCGCGAAGAGAGGCTTGGATACGAACAATATGACTTGTTACCATGAGAGTTGGCGCTAAGAAGAAAATTGAATGCTACGATGTGAATGGTCAATCTTCATGTTAACCACTCTTTGTGGCAGGAATACAAGTAAGAGCTCGCGAAGATCTACAAGAGTCTGAATCAATAATATCAAGACGCCTTGTTAAGCGGCAACTCGGCGTTATAACGCATCCTGGTGAATTAACGCGGGAGTTATCTACGGATGAATTCCACGATCGATTCGAGCTAGCTACAGCATAATCGTAACCTCCACATTGCTACGAACTCAATGATACCGATCGCATGCTAGTCTGATGGAATATTTTTCCATAAAACCCCTTCCATGCCTACTCTAGCCAGTTTCATTTATAAATGGTCCAGGAAGCTTGGAGAGATGACTTTTATTTGAGCATTTGAGGACGTAAGGCCTTTATTCAGGTGTCCGAGGACACAAGGCATAAATTCTAATTTTAGTGTCGTGGATACTCTGCATATTTTTGATGTGCGTGAACATGGAACATTTTCGTCAAGTTATAAGTGTAACTTCAGTGATTTATTTGTAGTCCCAGTACTACCAGATAGGGCGAGTTCATCGATATAATTCACCAATAGACAGTCAAGGAATTTAATACTTGATCGGTGAATTTAATAGGAAATATATCGTGTGTGTATCTGACAAACATTATTTTAATTCAGCACGAGATGACGTTTAGGAACGAGAGCGGATCTTGGAACCAGCAGGACATTTGCCAGAATATGTCGATGGCGAGCTAAGCATTTTAAAGGAGTGATGGCTGGAGATGTTCTCCTGACGCTGCTCTATAGAAATGAGTACAAACGAATTAATTTATTTATTAAATCAGCTATGGGTTTATGGGACGTCTTTTTGTAGATATTTGTTTGCTTGTTTGGTAATGTAGATTCTTAGTTCTTGTTTACTGACACATTAAGTATGGAACAAGCTGAGCGCTTTGTATTTTGTAGATATTGTGATTTTGTTTGGTTCAACTGTACGGGCTATGCGCAGCTCGTGCTCGCATTCGCTTGCGTAAATCGCGGTCAAGCAGTGTAAATTCGGAGGTATGTCTTATGACAAAAAAGGAACTGAATTAATTTTGAGATTAAAAATAGAATTTGGAGGGTAAAGATTATTTGTGAGCAGAATTTATGATGGATCAGGATTATTTGACAGTTGCTTTTCTATCAGGTCTGTACGGGATGGCACTCTAGCACCCGAGTTTTTGTTGTTTATTTTGTTTAATGTGCCTATGGACGCAATGAAGGTTGATCTGTTTTGAGCCGACCCAGATGGTATGTTTATGAGTGAGTCAGTCCAAGCTTTATGGTGAATGTTGTGTTTTTATGATGTGTTCGCGGGAAATATATCAATGAGATTATTCCGACTTGTTGCACATCAGCCCAGTTCATAACCTCGCGAGGCTGAGCTTGTGGTATATATATTTGTGTTCTTGCCATCCAAGTGGATGAGTGAGATATGTCTTTTCGCGTTTCCGGATGGTTAACGGGATCAGTGTGGTTCCACGTATAATTAGCACCAAGCTTGAAAGACTGACAGAGAGTAGAGGCAGCGATGACTCATCCAAGGAGGGGAGCGCTCAAATCAGATAACAACTGTTGGTCATTAGTAGCAGGCTAGGTTCCTGTATTTCAAAATAAGATGTTGTTTAAAATTCACAAAACCCTGATCAGTTATAACGAATATTTGATTGATTAAATGGGTGTTGTCCATGGTTTTAAGGTATCTTCCGAAACATCTGTTTGTCTGGCTTTTATTCATGTAAATATAATTTTCAGCCGTTAGGCGTGTATTTTGTTGTTGTTGCTTGAATTCTTGTGTGTTTATTTTACGCGTTCAATGACCCCGTGTGGCATTAGGGTGTGCGAGGCTGTGTTCCCAAATTGTGATGCGAGATTTTTGTCCTATTTTCGGCATGCTCTTTATGTTTTGTGTGCTTTGGCACGGGCTAGAATCTCGGGGAGGATCATCGTGTTTTTGTATTATTAGATCTTGCATGTGTCAGTAGTAATTATAGTGTGTTAATTAAGGGTGGGTCCCATAGCCGTAGTGTGATTTAAAATATGCAACTCCGTGAGCAATATGACTGCTTCAGTTGTAAACGGACTCGCATCAGTACTCATTTTCTTATTAAGAATCAGTACACCACGTATTATATAACTTCTTGACAAGGATAAAATGGACTTGCATCCATATGTTGTGAGGAGCGAGTTCTTACCGCTCAATTTTATGTTATGATTAATCATTTTGAATGAAGCTGTATTCACAATGTTTTGTTGTGTGGAGCGAGTTCTTACCGCTCAGAAATATATTTATTTCCTTATGGTAGTGAAAGTCAGGGAGGACTTCCTTTTATTTATTTATTTTACACGTTACAGGCCTATTAGACCACGCGAAGCAATCATGACTTTTTGTTCTTCCTGTCTTTCCAGTACTCTTTCATTCGTGCACTAAAGGCCCTCTTCCTTTCTTCGGTCCACTTTGGTCTTTGGGCTGTAGGTGCAGCTCTCTCTGACAACACTTCCCACTTGTATACTTTGTGTCTAAATACGCTTTTGTCTATGACGTCTTCTGGGTCGACTTGTGCTTTTACTAGATCAATTTTGATTTGCATCATCCAGGGTGTAGTAATCTTGAGCCGCTGTATGTATCTAAGAATTTTGTTGGTGAGTCTAGTTTGTGGGAGTCTGCTGATGTGGCCATAAAATTTTAGTCCTTTTATTATTATTATTATTATTATTATTATTATTATGCACATAATTTTCAGTCATTAAATATCCTTTATTCTACTTGTTATTCATTTTATTTCTAGTATAGCCTCTGTTACGGAACTTTCTATTCATTAGAGCATGTTGTTTTTGCGAACTTTGCTTTGAAAAGCATTCAGGACTGAGCACGACCCCGTAGAAAAATCTTGATAAAACACTGCTTTATTGAAGGGTGCATAGACAAGCTGGCGCCCAACGTGGAGATAGTTCGTTGCTAGTTACCGCTAGAACACGTTGGATATTCAGCATAGATCTAGTAGATCAATCTGTCACGAAAATATGGCATTTTACTGATATATGGGACTGTTTGAAATCACCGGAAGTGATATTTTATTAACGAAAATACGGCGAAGAGAAATACCGCCAAGGAAATGGAATATACAGTAGAATCACGAGTTTGCAAGTTAAATACGATTCACGTTTTGATTATTGTTGTAATTAGTCAAGTAGTGTACGTGAAATCGGGCGCCCATTGATTAAATGTAAAATTAGATTTGTTTAGAAAGTCAAACTCATGAATATGTTAGGAGGCTGGTAGCCTTAAATGACAATTAATACTTTGTTAATTAGTCAGTGTTACCATCACAACTGGATAGTAATTTTATGACTGAATATGTGCGGGGTTAAAAATTTATTAAGTAAAATTAGAACCATTCAGTGATGCATTTTGATTTGCGGGAGTAAAGGGAATAAGATTAAATGAACTGAAGGTGGTCAAATGAAGTAAATGTATGTCAAGAATTATATATGTGTGTGTCGGGGGGACATTTCCATGTCATCCTCCTATTTTCTCAGTGATATATATTTTGTGTGTGATAATGGCAATAGTAGCGCAGATCCAGGCGATCATTGAAAGTGCCACGGCACGAACCCAGGAACTATTAAAGGAACAGAGTGCAAAGTTAGACACTAAACTATCCGAACAGTCAAGCGAGTTTAAAACACAACTAAACGAACAGTCAGGCGAGTTTAAAACACAATTATCTGAACAGAGTGAAAAATTAGACAATAAGATATCTGAACAGAGTAAGAAATTAGACATTAAATTAGCGGAACAGAATGAGTCATTCCAGACTCAAATGAATGACACTATAAAAACACAATTATCTGAACAGAATGAGTCATTAGAAATTAAATTAATTGAACAGGGTAACTCATTACAAGCGCATGTAAATGAAAATATAAACAAACAATTAGAAGCGCAAGAGAGTAGAAATACGAGTCAGTTAGCCACATTATCTGCTGAGATGAAAGAGTACACTACGCAGCAGATGGTTCAATTCGCGCTTGATATAAGTAAGATTAACGACAAACAGCTAGGTCAGATAAAAAACAGAGGACACGTTCAACCGTAAATTAAATGATTTGGACGAAACTGTATTGGCAAAACTAGCTCAGTTAGAATTAGCATACACGGTAAATAACAGTGAGGTTAAAACGGCTCAGAATGGTATTGAAAAGCGGTTTGATAAGATGGAAGAGGATTCTACGTTTATCCAGGGACAATAATCAGCAGTAAATGAAAGTATTACGGACCTGATAAAGGATATGGATAAATTAGAAATACAATCAGCAGAGCGATGGCGAAACCTAGAATCGGACCAGGATAATTTGAAGAGTACGATAGATGAGAATAATCTACGTCTAGAAGACAGGCTTAAGAAGATAGAATCGAATCAGGAGGACACGAAACAGCAGATGGAAGAAAAACTGGGCGCGATTAAAGATAGCATCAGAAAGGATTGGTGTAAGATGAGCAGCGACTCTAAAGAAGAACGGTTAACGATCACAAAGACCGTAGGTGATAACCATACGAACATTAAAGCACTTGAGGAAGAAATAAAGAGTAAAATGAAGGAACAGACGGACAGAATCAGAAAGGCAGAACTGTGTTCGATGGGACAGAACACGTTATTTCAGACAGAGCACGTTAAAGATAAGGAAGTCGGCTCAGCAAGCCCGGGGGAAATTAGCGCGACGAGTAGCCAAGGACTGACAGGCAGCCCATTAACGACTAACACAGAGGGATTTCACAACAACGTTGGGGGAAACTCTACTCCGCAACATGGCCATCAGCACCCTCAAGTCGTACAAGTTATTCGATCAAATGAATTTAAACCAAATAAATTCACATAAAATTCTGGCGTCACACCGAAGGCGTATCTTAGGGAGATGGAGGACTATTTTAATGACAATAACATACCGCCCGCGCGTCGTATAAGAATGATGGAACGATTTCTTTTGGGAAATGTTCTTACGTGGTTCTTGAGCTTCAAGTATACTTTCGGAGGGATGGATGATTTTAAGGATGAGTTTCTTAGGAAGTATTGGTCGGCTTCTCCCCAGAAAAGCCTTAGAATGGAACTTTATTCGAGAAAATATCAGTCAACTCAGCAGACGAAATATTGTTTTAGATCCCTTATTTGGGGGTGGTAGGATCTAAAACGGAAGAGTTATTGTGTTGATTTAGAAGGAAGTGCCAAAAAGGGGGTAGCTTCCCGTAGTCGGGCAAGCTGACCAGTGTAGAGTGTTGTTTAGTGTTAGGGTGCTCCTATAAATGATGTAGGTGTATTTTAGGGGATGGAACTTAATGTACAGGTCAACGCGCTGTCCGTCCAGCTGGCTGGTTAGATAATCGACTTGCACGCGTCATCTATATGGCGCGTGCCGCTCCTAGCAGTCAGGCCGGTACGGGAATACAATGATGCTTGCACTAGCAAGTTTCTGGCTACTGTAAGTCACGTCTAATAGTGACGGAGGATTCAGGATGGACTGTAGGTCGTGAAGAGGCGTGTAAAATAGTAATACATGTTTGTTGTACTGACCAAGTGTTTATTGGTCAGTAATAATGGAGTTATGAGTCCCTTTTAAGGGATGTAGTGATGTTACAACGTGTACAAACTTGTCTATACAAATTGGGGGTAAGGTTACAAAGTTATAGGATTCTGAACACCTGCTGACTCACTCACCTGATGATACCAGCATAGCCTCGGGCCGCCACACTGTAAGACTGATAATTGAGAAGAGCCTGACCTCCTTAAGACTCCCTTTTATATTCTCCGGCGTTGCTTCGTCGACATTCTGATGGCATAGATGCCCTAGTTAATAGTGTGTCGCTGTTTGTAGTAGTGATGCAAGGATTGGGCCAGCTTTCCAGAATGGTAAGCTGTCCTTGCGGTGTTGATAGATGTTGGTCTGGACTTACAAGGATTGCCAGTTAGGAGATTTAAATAGATGATGGGGGGATGGTCTCCAAGGGGTGCATACCCCTGGGGTACTGTACAAGCCTCTTCCCCTATTTAGTTCGCGTCCCCGCGAACGGGAACGGAACTTGGGGTTGGGATGTTGATGTTATAGATGTAATCGATGTGGTTGTTTTTGAAGTCCCCTCGTATCTTCTGTAGATGTCTTCCTCGTCGTCGTCGTCGTCGTCGTGTGGTGATGTCGTGTTGATGTGTGTGCGTGAGATCAGCTCGTGTTCAGAGGGGAGGCTTATGGGATATACATATATACATAACATTGACATTGGCATAAAAATATTGCAACAGAAATCGACATTGGCATTTTGGAAGTTTGATGGAGAAAAAAAATACATGGTGCTGATGGTACATTGTTGTGCAGGGAGGAAAAAACCCAGGGCCGAACGGATGATTGCGTCGTCCGCCCTATCTTAGGAAAAAGTGCTCCCTGCAATAAGAAAGGTAGAAGAAAATAGAAAAAATGGGTGTTCCAGGGTATAATTTAAGGGAAATATTCAAAAGGCATTTATTGGTTTGGGATAAAACGGAACACCCTGACAAATGGGGAAGTTAGAAGAAAGAAAAATGAAAGAAAACAAATCACAGACATTGTGTACATGTAATCTTAAAAAATAGTATACTGTTTAATGTGATTTTGAGATGTGCATATATTAAGGTGTATGAATATCATTTGTCACCTCCGCAGACAACGTGGGGGTGCGAAGTATTCTTTGTACATTTGTAGGAGAATAATTGCCCGTGGGCGCATTAAGTTATAATCTTACATTTATCAATTACAATTATCTTATGGACTAACTTAAGCGCGCTAAATTTCTTATAATTCTAGTTCATATGGTACCTCATTGTTATCCTTTCTAACTACAATTTATGCTAATAGCTTTGCCCCCTGTGGGTGGGCGCGGCTATCATGGCGACACAACCCGTCCTGTACATAAGGAGTCCGCGTTGTGTGGCCGTATGTCACCTCTCATGTTAGGTGAGATGTTTACTAAATGTTGATCCGACCTGCGGTAGGGTATATCCCACAGGCATATCTCCCCCGTGGTGCGGATTTATTACCTGTAAGCAAGATGTGTGTAGAGGGGAGGAAATTGTGTGTGTGAGTGGGGGTTGTCAAGACGTGTATGGGCGTGGGCAAAATATTTACAGGGGGCTATATACAATGTCGCCACCTGTTGGTAAAGAAAATAAATTAATGACATGTATGTGTATATATGGGGTGTTCACCCTTGTTATGCGGCCTGTAAAACATGGTATCATGAGCCTGGTGCTCAACCCAGGGTTGCTACCTGGTAGCGGCTGCCGGTACCCAGTGGTCGGTTGTCGGCGCTGGGCCGATACCTAGCGGGATGCAAGAGAATGTAACATGGTATATATATATAAGCATAACAGTAGCAATGATATATCCATAAGAAATCTAGAGAGTGCCCATATTGGCGCCACTCTCTACGCTGATAAAAATAATGTCCATACTTATGGCTGTAAATCAAGCAAATATAAGATAAATATCCCTGTCCATATGAAATTGTTTTACTCCTGTCTACCAACGTGCTAGTGTACTACTGTCTGCCACTAGCCTTATGTCTACTTATAGACTATAGATATGAAAAGTGGCTCCAAATATCGCCTTAATCTAGTGTTGTCTAACCTAATGTATTATCCTAACACCATTTATCGTACTATGTTATCGGGCTTATCCCGGTAGCGAAATGTTAGTTACCGGGTGCCGAGATATTCTATCTTAATCTATTGTATTATAATGTGTTATCTTAATGTGTTGTCGGTCTTACCCCGGTAGCGGAATTGTGGTTACCGGGTGCCGAGATATTCTATCTTAATTATGATTAAAAATTAAAAAAAAAAATGGCTACTACTATTAAGCCGAATGGATGGCCTTATTCTATTGCCGAAATGTGCTGTGCCATTACCTGGCAACAGCGGTTAATAAATTTGCTTAATCCTAGGTTGCGTGTCAAATGCAACCGTCTTACAGCTAAAATTTCGACCAGGGCGATCGCCCGGGGCAGGTTTTACCCTCCCCAGATCACCACCCGCACGAGTCCTAGAAACACCGGTTGTCTCTAGAATCGCCGGATTCCGCCCCCTTAATTCTAGTTGTCGACGTCTATTCTAGGTGATTATGAACTAGTATTAACCTAGTCACAGGCGGCTTACGCTGCCACAAAGCAAAACGTTTCGCCTGCTGTACCATCCTGCTCGTTGCCATTTTTGTCCATATGTTGTCATAGTTGGGTCTGCCCACTGTAACCCCTGTAGACAGCTCGTTGCATGTCTATTTAATGCCCTCTGACTGCCCGCTGCGTCGCCATTTATGTGGGCATTGGACATTGTCCAATGGCATAATGTTATCTTTGCCTTCATTGGCAATCGTAGTATCCTCCGGGAATGGTGGCGTCCGGGGTCCTCTTCGCCCGTATTGGCAGTAATAATATCCTCCGGGAATGGTGGCGTCCGGGGTCCTCTTCGCCTGTATTGGCAATCGTAGTCTGCTTTTCGCAGTATAAGAATCTCTTCGCCTTTATCGGCCGCAGTAGTATGCTTTTCGCAGTAATATTTCACTCCAGCGCACAGGAGTCTTGCTTCCCGCTGTAGAAGCCCTACTTACTTAATTTTAGCTAGAAGTCTAGTCATAATGGGGTCGTCTCTAGGGTCATCCCCTGAGTCCAGCGCGGAGTGAGCTATTTCTCCCACCATCCTCAGAAAGACTTCCCTGCAGGTCTTGGCGTCGCTGACCGTGGCACAGAGTGGGTGTAGCATCCCTTCCTCCCAGGGGCAGTTTAGGTGCACCTAGGATTCCAGAGCTTGCCCGGCCAGGCCGCGAGTGCCTCAACCTTACGTGGTTCGTCTGTTTAGTCTAGTCGTTAAGTGAACTAGGGTAGGCTCAACATCGCCTTACCCGCTCTCAAAGTGTGGTGCCTTTGGCCTTCAGCTTGTGCCGTTATCACCAATCAGAGTGTTTCAGATTCCTTTGCAAAAAAAATAAAATATATATGGGCGTAACCTTTGTAAATAAGTTATTTTGTGTAAAATGTAAAATATTTCCAGTGTTGTGGGGTTGTAGAGCTTCTAAGTGCATAGACTACTTTAGGTCTACTGCTGCTACGTCGGCTGTCCAGCGATAATGCTCTGTTAACCCTTCATGGAGGTGTTAGTAGGGTCTATGACGTCAGGTACCCTGTTATTAGGATCTGGGGGTAGTTATTTGTAGAGTGGGCTGAAAGCATGGTAGGAAGAGGTTGTGCATCTTTGGGCTCAAATAAATGGTGGCCTTGAGCCGGTAATGCTACTAGGATTGTTCTTACAATGAGTGGACTGGGGAGGTAATTCCCGGGATTGCAAAAATATGAAAATTCCATGCAGGTTTGATAGTAGTATCCCTGGTAAATGGATGGGATACTCGTGCATGTATCTGGATATGAGGCATCTGCACTCATGTAAGGATAGGTGTAGGGTGAGGCATAATACTAATATATTCCTGTCATGCGGGAGTATTTAATTAACAAAAAATGGTTAATATATATAACTGTGGCCTCATCTCTCATTTGGAGATGCGCATTATGCTTATTTGATGTTTGCCGACCCACCCCTAATACTCAGGTGGTAGCATCGTGATCCGAGGCGTAGTAAGCCTTCTCCTTAGACGCATAAAGTCTATCAACCCCTGTGTATATTTTGTAATGTAGTGTAGCTGTTTTGATCGTGTTCATGTGTCTGCGTTGGTCGTGTAGGATGTGGGAAGGTTATTGGAGGGGCGTAAGGTGGTACGATGGTAGCCTGTGCTCCTGTCATCCACCCTTCCTCTATGGTCTTTATGTTGTTTAACATATTTTGGACCGTGGGGTTGTTCATTATACACAGCTTTTCCACTATGGCTGGTCTGAGGCCCTGCATTACCAGCTTGACTTTCTGTTTATTTGTCATGGCTGCATTGTACTTGTCGCACATTATCAATTTTACATTGATGTATGCCTGGGCGCTTTCTTTGGGTCCCTGTGACCTCTGTCTGATTTGGTCGTAGAGATCGTCATCGTCTGGTATGAGCTGGAATTCGCTCTACAACATTAAAGCGGTTTCCTCCCATGTGGCAGCTTCTAGTGTGTCCTCATGGAGCTCATACCATGTCATGGCCGCCTTTGTGAGGTAAGCAGGAAGGAGCCGTTTCCTAACTTCCTCGCTCCAACCATTGATCCGGGCCGTTCTATTGAAGGCCTTGAGGTATTCCTCGGGATCCTGGCCTTCCCCCGTGAACTTTGTGGGGTGGATCATGGGGTACTCAGTGTGTCTGTTCATTTCGTTCTCGGCTGTGTCTCGTTGGCTGTGTAGTGATTCAGGTCTGTCTGTGCCGTTCGCACCGCTATCGTGTGCCGAGGTGTTTGGGCTATTTAGAGGGGAATTAGCCTCGCTTCCCGTGTACGACACCTGTGTTATGTTACCAGGTGGCTCGTCACCTGATATGTCTGTGCTGATGGATGGTGTGTTGTCGTACTGTGTGGATTTGACTATGTGTACGGTCCTGTCTAAATCCTGTTTTACTGTTTCCAAAATAGTGTGGATGTCAAGAACTGCTTCTGTCGTATGATTATTGGACTTGATAGTGTCTGTCTCCAGTAGCTCTGTAATGCGCTCGAGCAGATTACTTGCTTTCTGCTCTGTGATTTGCAGTTGCTGCAACAATAGGGGATGGAGTGTTGGCAGGCAATCTACTTCACTAGCGCTGGATACTGGTGACTCTTGTGTTTGTTGACTGGCCTGGGATCGTGTAAAATGTATAACTTGTGCTGCGGCGGTAGGGTGTTGAGCACGGATCTGTGATGTTTTGAATTCAAGGTCCCTGAGAAGTTGTACTGCAGTCTGGTCAGTTATTAAGTCACTGTTCTTAATTTTTATCTTCGGCAGGAGTGGAGTCGTACTAGCCGACAACTGGTGCGCAAAGTCTCTTAGTGTAGTTTTAAATGTGGACATTTAATTTCCACTGACTTTGCACTATGGGGTGGATGGGGGTTGGTGTAATAATACCAGCTCCTATATAATATAATAAAAAAATGTGTGATGCAATGTGAGGTCAAAAAAGAATTTTCAGTCTCGCTTGGCTGTATGCGGTACGGAAGGGGTCGTTTCTACTACGAGGGCTCGTTGGTTGAGTCCTATTTTACTGTGCGTAGTAGAGGCGCCTCCACCACCTGTTTTAGATCCCTTATTTGGGGGTGGTAGGATCTAAAACGGAAGAGTTATTGTGTTGATTTAGAAGGAAGTGCCAAAAAGGGGGTAGCTTCCCGTAGTCGGGCAAGCTGACCAGTGTAGAGTGTTGTTTAGTGTTAGGGTGCTCCTATAAATGATGTAGGTGTATTTTAGGGGATGGAACTTAATGTACAGGTCAACGCGCTGTCCGTCCAGCTGGCTGGTTAGATAATCGACTTGCACGCGTCAGCTATATGGCGCGTGCCGCTCCTAGCAGTCAGGCCGGTACGGGAATACAATGATGCTTGCACTAGCAAGTATCTGGCTACTGTAAGTCACGTCTAATAGTGACGGAGGATTCAGGATGGACTTTAGGTCGTGAAGAGGCGTGTAAAATAGTAATACAGGTGTGTTGTACTGACCAAGTGTTTATTGGTCAGTAATAATGGAGTTATGAGTCCCTTTTAAGGGATGTAGTGATGTTACAACGTGTACAAACTTGTCTATACAAATTGGGGGTAAGGTTACAAAGTTATAGGATTCTGAACACCTGCTGACTCCCTCACCTGATGATACCAGCATAGCCTCGGGCCGCCACATTGTAAGACTGATAATTGAGAAGAGCCTGACCTCCTTAAGACTCCCTTTTATATTCTCCGGCGTTGCTTCGTCGACATTCTGATGGCATAGATGCCCTAGTTAATAGTGTGTCGCTGTTTGTAGTAGTGATGCAAGGATTGGGCCAGCTTTCCAGAATGGTAAGCTGTCCTTGCGTGGTTGATAGATGTTGGTCTGGACTTACAAGGATTGCCAGTTAGGAGATTTAAATAGATGATGGGGGGATGGTCTCCAAGGGGTGCATACCCCTGGGGTACTGTACAATATTCAGATTTCTTTTCGTTACAATTGTTAAAATTTAAAGATTTGGATCATCCTTTAGAAGAATCGGATCTGGTTATGACGAATGCGCGGCAGTTGCCAGTCATTGTTCAGCAGGTGTTAGTGGCGGCAAACGTGGACACAGCGGTTCGAGCCGAACAAATCTTACGTCAGATTGACGAGACAACGTCTCACATGCATCAGAGAGGGGGACGAGAGCTGGAACTTGAAAACACGACGGAGGTTGTTCCACCCACCCAAGTACACACCTGATCGCAGGCCACGAATACAATTGTGTCACCAACATCAAGACGAGGTCAGGAGGGCGAAGAAAATAGGTCACACCAGCGACATGATAATAATAATGATAGGCAGACCCAGGGCAACAGTAGGTATCAACAGCGAGGGTACCAACAATGGAGAAATAATAGGAAAAATGCGGGACCCTACAGACGGTACGGAAATAACAATAATGTGAATCGACAGTGGCGTATAAGGAGATACCAGAACCAAGGGGACTATCAAAATTATAGGAATGCATGGAACGACAGGCACGCCGAATCGCAGCGTTACCTGGAAGAATTAAACGCTAATGGAGGGGACGAACAAGGACGTTGGAAAAGTGCCATAAGTAGGAGGTCAAATCCCGACAACTATAGGAAGAAATTGGAGAGGAAACAAATATATCAGCCAGCCAAGAAGACGAACGAAGCTTGCCAGCACGGAACATGAGAGAACGTAGCCCGGTGGGGAAGAGAAACACCGGTGCGATACAAAAACTGAGTCAATACTAGAAGAAGATGACAGCGAGGAGGAGAAGAGGACGACGGCCGCAGATCGGAGGAGAAGAAGAGGGTGGCAGCAGAACGGAGGAGAAGAAGGAGGTGGCAGTACGGAGAAATGGAGAGGACCCTTCTGTATTGTGCGTAATCTTGGTAACAACGCATACAGAGTAAAAGAATTAAGTACAGTTACAATGTCTGTCTACAACGCAGCGAATTTAAAGATGTATTTTACTAGCGAACCTTGGGAACGCAGAAATAATGCTGCAAATTGAATATATGGAAGTACCTTTGCACATCCAAGTGTACGGGGGTCAATGAGTACGTCAGTTGAACGAGGAAGTTGGGGGCAGCCTGTTGTTGTCAAACCCTAATGAGCTATGACGATGATGACACAGCGAGCGAGCGAGCGAGAGAGATAAGGATACTGGGCAGGAGAGGTACTAGTCTTTGGTGATCAGACAAGCAGGCAAGCTGGGGAGGTATGAATGAATGAATGAGCAAGAAGTAAACACGAGTGATTGTCGACACTCCAACGACAGTGGCAGCTAGACCAGACATATGAGTGGGAGATTTCTCTAGGTTTGGCAGAAATGGATTAGAGATGTTATGAGTATTTAAAAATCGACTATATGCTATGTTCGATTTTTTCCAAGCAGGTGGATTGTGAACCCTTTATCCACAGGCTGTATAAAGGATCCTAATAAATTATTCATCATCATTTGATACATTTCTACAGACAGCAGATATGAGAGCCAGACGGTGTTGGGAAATGTTGAGAAATCAGTGGCAGAGAGAACACAAAGTTTTAAGCTCCTGTGCTATTTTAGAAAGTTGCATAGAAACCATGACGCATAGGACAGGTGCAACTTTTAGCGCGAAGAGAGGCTTGGGTACGCACAATATGGCTTGTTACTATGAGAGTTGGCGCCAAGAAGAAAATTGAATGCTACGAGGTGAATGGTCAATCTTCATGTTAACCACACCTTGTGGCAGGAATACAAGTAAGAGCTCTCGATGATCTACAAGAATCTGAACCAATAATATCAAGACGCCTTTTTAAGCGGCAACTCGGCGTTATAACGCATCCTGGTGAATTAACGCGGGAGTTATATACGGATGAATTCCACGATCGATCCGAGCTAGCTACAGCATAATCGTAACCTCCACATTGCTACGAACTCAATGATACCGATCGCATGCTAGTCTGATAATTATTATGGAATATTTTTTCCATAAATTCCCTTCCATGCCTACTCTAGCCAGTTTTATTTATAAATGGGTCAGGAAGCTTCGAGAGATGACTTTTATTGAGCATTTGAGGACGTAAGGCCATTATTCAGGTATCCGAAGACACGGGGCATAACTTCTAATTTTAGTGTCGTGGATACTCTGCATATTTTTCATGTGCGTGAACATGGAACATTTTCGTCAAGTTATAAGTGTAACTTCAGTGATTTATTTGTAGTCCCAGTACTACCAGATAGGGCGAGTTCATCGATATAATTCACCAATAGACAGTCATGGAATTTAGTACTTGATCGGTGAATTTAATAGTAAATATAACGTGTGTGTATCTGACAAACATTATTTTAATTCAGCACGAGATGACGTCTAGGAACGAGGGCGGATCTTGGAACCCGCAGGACGTTTGCCAGAAGATGTCGATGGCGAGCTAAGCATTTTAAAGGAGTGATGCCTGGAGATGTCTTCCATACGCTGTTCTATAGGAATGAGTACAAATGAATTTATTTATTTATTTATTAAATCAGCTATGGTTTTTTGGGACGTATTTTTGTAGATATTTGTTTTCTTGTTTGGTAATGTAGATTCTTAGTTCTTGTTTACTGACACATTAAGTACGGGACATGCTGAGCGCTTTGTATTTTGTAGATATTGTGATTTTGTTTGGTTCAACTGTACGGGGCTATGCACAGCTCGTGCTCGCATTCGCTTGCGTAAATCGCGGTCAACCAGTGTAAATTCGGAGGTATGCATTATGACAAAAATGGAACTGAATTAATTTTGAGATTAAAAATAGAATTTGGAGGGTAACGATTATTTGTGAGCAGAATTTATGATGGATCAGGATTATTTGACAGTTGCTTTTCTATCAGGTCTGTACGGGATGGCACTCTTGCTCCCGAGTTTTTGTTGTTTATTTTGTTTAATGTGTCTATGGACGCAATGTAGGTTGATCTGATTTGAGCCGACCCAGATGGTATGTTTATGAGTGAGTCAGTCCAAGCTTTATGGTGTATGTTGTGTTTTTAGGATGTGTTCGCTGGAAATATATCAATGAGATTATTCCGAATTGCTGCACATCAGCCCAGTTCATAACCTCGCGAGGCTGAGCTTGTAGTATATATTTGTGTTCTTGCCATCCAAGTGAATGAGTGAGATATGTCTTTTCGCGTTTCCAGATGGATAACGGGATCAGTTTGGATCCATGAATAATTAGCACCAAGCTTGAAAGACTGACAGAGAGTAGAGGCAGCGATGACTCATCCAAGGAGGGGAGCGCTCAAATCAGATAACAACTGTTGGTCATTAGTAGCAGGCTAGGTTCCTGTATTTCAAAATATGATGTTGTTTAAAATTCACAAAACCCTGATCGGTTATAAAGAATATTTGGTTGATTAAATGGGTGTTGTCCATGGTTTTAAGGTATCTTCCGAAACATCTCTTTTCTGGCTTTTATTCATGTAAATATAATTTTCAGCCGTGAGGCGTGTATTTTGTTGTTGTTGTTGCTTGACATCTTGTGAGCTTATTTTACGCGTTCAATGACCCCGTGTGGCATTAGGGTGTGCGAGGCTGTGTTCCCAATTTGTGATGCGAGATTTTTGGCCCATTTTCGGCATGCTCTTTATGTTTTGTGTGCTTTGGCACGGGCTAGAATCTCGGGGAGGATCATCGTGTTTTTTGTATTATTAGATCTTGCATGTGTCAGTAGTAATTATAGTGTGTTAATTAAGGGTGGGTCCCATAGCCGTAGTGTGATTTAAAAGATGCAACTCCGTGAGCAATATGACTGTTTCAGTTGTAAACGGACTCGCATCAGTACTCATTTTCTTATTAAGAATCAGTACACCACGCATTATATAACTTCTTGACCAGGATAAAATGGACTTGCATCCATATGTTGTGAGGAGCGAGTTCTTACCGCTCAATTTTATGTTATGATTAATCATTTTGAATGAAGCTGTATTCACAGTGATTTGTTGTGTGGAGCGAGTTCCTACCGCTCAGAAATATATTTATTTCCTTATGGTAGTGAAAGTCGGGGAGGACTTCCTTTTATTATTATTATTATTATTATGCACATAATTTTCAGTCATTAAATATCCTTTATTCTACTTGTTATTCATTTTATTTCTAGTATAGCCTCTGTTATGGACCTTTCTATTCATTTGATCATGTTGTTTTTGCGAACTTTGCTTTGAAAAGCATTCAGAACTGAGCATGACCCCGTAGAAAGAATCTTGATAAAACACTGCTTTATTGAAGGGTGCATAGACAAGCTGACGCCCAACGTGGGGATAGTTCGTTGCTAGTTACCGCTAGTACACGTTGGATAGTCAACATAGATCTAGTAGATCAATCTGTCTTGAAAATGTGGTATTTCACTGATATATGGGACTGTTTGAAATCACCGGAAGTGATATTTTGTTAACGTAAATACGGCGAAGAGAAATACCGCCAAGGAAATGGAATATACAGTAGAATCACGAGTTTGCAAGTTAAATACGATTCACGTTTTGTTTATTGATGTAATTAGTCAAGTAGTGTACGTGAAATCGGGCGCCCATTGATTAAATGTAAAATTCGATTTGTTTAGAAAGTCAAACTCATGAATATATTAGGAGGCTGGTAGCCTTAAATGACAATTAATACTTTGTTAATTAGTCAGTGTTACCATCAGATCTGGATAGTAATTTTATGACTAAATATATGCGGGGTTAAAAATTTATTAAGTAAAATTAGAACCCTTCAGTGATGCAGATTGATTTGCGGGAGTAAAGGGAATAAGATTAAATGAACTGAAGGTGGTCAAATGAAGTAAATATATGTCAAGAATTATATATGTGTGTGTCGCGGAGACATTTCCATGTTATCCTCCTATTTTCTCAGTGATATATATTTTGTGTGTGATAATGGCAACAGTAGCGCAGATCCAGGCGATCATTGAAAGTGCCACGGCACGAACCCAGGAACTATTAAAGGAACAGAGTGCAAAGTTAGACACTAAACTATCCGAACAGTCAAGCGAGTTTAAAACACAACTAAACGAACAGTCAGGCGAGTTTAAAACACAACTATCTGAACAGAGTGAAAAATTAGACACTAAGATATCTGAACAGAGTGAGAAATTAGACATTAAATTAGCGGAACAGAATGAGTCATTCCTTACTCAAATGAATGACACCATAAAAACACATTTATCTGAACAGAATGAGTCATTAGAAATTAAATTAATTGAACAGGGTAACTCATTACAAGCGCAAGTAAATGAAAATATAAACAAACAATTAGAAGCGCAAGAGAGTAGAAATACGAGTCAGTTAGCCACATTATCTGCAGAGATGAAAGAGTACACTACGCAGCAGATGGTTCAATTCGCGCTTGATATAAGTAAGATTAACGACAAACAGCTAGGTCAGATAAAAAACAGAGGACACGTTCAACCGTAAATTAAATGATTTGGACGAAACTGTATTGGCAAAACTAGCTCAGATAGAATTAGCATGCACGTTAAATAACAGTGAGGTTAAAACGGCTCAGAATGGTCTTGAAAAGCGGTTTGATAAGATGGAGGAGGATTCTACGTTTATCCAGGGACAATTGTCAGCAGTAAATGAAAGGATTTCGGACCTGATGAAGGATATGGATAAATTGGAAATACAATCAGCAGATCGAAGGCGAAACCTAGAATCGGACCAGGATAATTTGAAGAGTACGATAGATGAGAATAATCTACGTCTAGAAGACAGACTTGAGAAGATAGAATCGAATCAGGAGGACACGAAGCAGCAGTTGGAAGAAGAACTGGGCGCGATTAAAGATAGCATCAGAAAGGATTGGCGTAAGATTAGCAGCGACTCTAAAGAAGAACGGTTAACGATCATAAAGACCGTAGGTGATAACCATACGCGCATTAAAGCACTTGAGGAAGAAATTAAGAGTAAAATGAAGGAACAGACGGACAGAATCATAAAGGCAGAACTGCGCACGATGAGACAGAACTCGTCATTTCAGACAGAGCATGTTAAAGATAAGGAAGTTGACTCAGCAAGCCCGGGGGCAATTAGCGCGGCAAGTAGCCAAGGACTGACAGGCAGCCCATTAACGACTATCACAGAGGGATTTCACAACAACATTGGGGGAACCTCTACTCCTCAACATGTTCATCAGCACCCTCAAGTCGTACATGTCATTTGTTCAAATGAATTTAAACCGAATAAATTCACAGAAAATTCTGGTGTCACACCGAAGGCGTATCTTAGGGAGATGGAGGACTATTTTAATGACAATAACATACCGCCCGCGCGTCGTTTAAGACTGTTGGAACGATTTATTTCGGGAAATGTACTTACGTGGTTCTTGAGCTTCAAGTATACTTTCGGAGGGATGGATGATTTTAAGGATGCGTTTCTTAGGAAGTATTGGTCGGCTTCTCTCCAGCAAAGCCTTAGAATGGAACTTTATTCGAGAAAATATCAGTCAACTCAGAAGACGAAATATTCAGATTTCTTTTCGTTACATTTGTTAAAATTTAAAGATTTGGATTATCCTTTAGAAGAATCAGATCTGGTTATGACGAGTGCGTGGCAGTTGCCAGTCAATATTCAGCAGGCGTTAGTGGCGGCAAACGTGGACACAGTGGTTCGAGCCGAACAAATCTTACGTCTGATTGACGAGACAACGTCTCACATTCATCAGAGAGGGGGACGACAGCTGGAACTTGTAAACATGACGGAGGTGGTTAATCCCACCCAAGTACACACCAGATCGCAGGCCACGAATACAAGTGTGTCAACAACACCAAGACGATGTCAGGAGGTCGAAGAAAATAGGTCACACCAGCGACATGATAATAATAATGATAGGCAGACCCAGGGCAACAATAGGTATCAACAGCGAGGTTACCAACAATGGAGAAATAATAGGAGAAATGAGGGACCCTACAGACGGTACGAAAATAACAATAATTAGAATCGACAGTGGCGTGAAAGGAGATACCAGAACCAGAGGGACTATCAATATTATAGGAATGAATGGAACGACAGGCACGCCGGATCGCAGCGTTACCTGGAAGAATTACACGCTAATGGAGGGGACGAACAAGGACGTTGGAAACGTGCCATAAATAGGAGGTCAAATCCCGACACCTATAAGGAAGAAATTGGAGAGGAGGCAAATATATCAGCCAGCCAGGAAGACGAACGAAGCTTGCCAGCACGGAACATGAGAGAACGTAGCCCGGTGGGGAAGAGAAACACCGGTGCGATACAAAAAACGGGTCAATACTAGAAGAAGATGACAGCGAGGAGGAGAATAGGACGACGGCCGCAGATCGGAGGAGAAGAAGAGGATGGCAGCAGAACGGAGGAGAAGAAGGAGGTGGCAGCACGTAGAAATGGAGAGGACCATTCTGTATTGTGCGTAATCTTGGTAACAACGCATACAGAGTAAAATAATTAAGTACAGTTACAATGTCTGTCTACAACGCAGCGAATTTAAAGGTGTATTTTACTAGCGAACCTTGGGAGCGCAGAAATAATGCTGCAAATTGAATATATGGAAGTACTTTTGCACATCCAAGTTTACGGGAGTCAATGAGTACGTCAGTTGAACGAGGAAGTTGGGGGCAGCCTGTTGTTGTCAAACACTAATGAGCTATGACGATGATGACACAGCGAGCGAGCGAGCGAGAGAGATAAGGATACTGGGCAGGAGAGGTACTAGCCTTATGCGATCAGACAAGCAGGCAAGCTGGGGAGGTCTGAATGAATGAATGAGCAAGAAGTAAACACGAGTGCGTGTCGACACTCCAACGACAGTGGCGGCTAGACTAGACATATAGCAGGGAGATTTCTCTAGGATTGGCAGAAATGGATTACAGATGCTATATGTATTTAAAAAAATCGACTATAGGCTATGTTCGATTGTTTCCAAGCAGGAGGATTGTGAACCCTTTATCCACAGGGTGTATAAAGGATTCTAATAAATTATTCATCTTCATTTGATACATTTCTACAGACAGCAGATATGAGAGCCAGACGGTGTTGGGAAATGTTGAGAAATCAGTGGCAGAGAGAACGCAAAGGTTTAAGCTCCTTTGGTATTTTAGAAAGTAGCATAGAAACCATGGGTACGCACAATATGGCTTGTTACTATGAGAGTTGACGCCAAGAAGAAAATTGAATGCTACGAGGTGAATGGTCAATCTTCAGGTTAACCACTCCTTGTGGCAGGAATACAAGTAAGAGCTCGCGATGATCTACATGAGTCTGAACCAATAATATCAAGACGCCCTGTTTAAGCGGCAACTCGGCGTTATAACGCATCCTGGTGAATTAACGCGGGAGTTATCTACGGATGAATTCCACGATAGATTCGAGCTAGCTACAGCATAATCGTAACCTCCACATTGCTACGAACTCAATGATACCGATCGCATGCTAGTCTGATGGAATATTTTTCCATAAAACCCCTTCCATGCCTACTCTAGCCAGTTTCATTTATAAATGGTCCAGGAAGCTTTGAGAGATGACTTTTATTTGAGCATTTGAGGACGTAAGGCCTTTATTCAGGTGTCCGATGACACGAGGCATAAATTCTAATTTTAGTGTCGTGGATACTCTGCATATTTTTGATGTGCGTGAACATGGAAAATTTTCGTCAAGTTATAAGTGTAACTTCAGTGATTTATTTGTAGTCCCAGTACTACCAGATAGGGCGAGTTCATCGATATAATTCACCAATAGACAGTCAAGGAATTTAGTACTTGATCGGTGAATTTAATAGGAAATATATCGTGTGTGTATCTGACAAACATTATTTTAATTCAGCACGAGATGACGTTTAGGAACGAGGGCGGATCTTGGAACCAGCAGGACGTTTGCCAGAAGATGTCGATGGCGAGCTAAGCATTTTAAAGGAGTGATGGCTGGAGATGTTTTCCTGACGCTGCTCTATAGGAATGAGTACAAACGAATTTATTTATTTATTAAATCAGCTATGGTTTTATGGGACGTATTTTTGTAGATATTTGTTTGCTTGTTTGGTAATGTAGATTCTTAGTTCTTGTTTACTGACACATTAAGTATGGGACAAGCTGAGCGCTTTATATTTTGTAGATATTGTGATTTTGTTTGGTTCAACTGTACGGGGCTATGCGCAGCTCGTGCTCGCATTCGCTTGCGTAAATCGCGGTCAACCAGTGTAAATTCGGAGGTATGCATTATGACAAAAATGGAACTGAATTAATTTTGAGATTAAAAATAGAATTTGGAGGGTAAAGATTATTTGTGAACAGAATTTATGATGGATCAGGATTATTTGGCAGTTGCTTTTCTAGCAGGTCTGTACGGGATGGCACTCTTGCACCCGAGTTTTTGTTGTTTATTTTGTTTAATGTGTCTATGGACGCAATGTAGGTTGATCTGTCTTGAGCCGACCCAGATGGTATGTTTATGAGTGAGTCAGTCCAAGCTTTATGGTGTATGTTGTGATTTTATGATGTGTTCGCGGGAAATATATCAATGAGATTATTCCGACTTGCTGCACATCAGCCCAGTTCATAACCTCGCGAGGCTGAGCTTGTGGTATATATTTGTGTTCTTGCCATCCAAGTGAATGAGTGAGATATGTCTTTTCGCGTTTCCAGATGGATAACGGGATCAGTTTGGATCCATGAATAATTAGCACCAAGCTTGAAAGACTGATAGAGAGTAGAGGCAGCGATGACTCATCCAAGGAGGGGAGCGCTCAAATCAGACAACAACTGTTGGTCATTAGTAGCAGGCTAGTTTCCTGTATTTCAAAATAAGAAGTTGTTTAAAATTCACAAAACCCTGATCGGTTATAAAAAATATTTGATTGATTAAATGGGTGATGTCCATGGTTTTAAGGTATCTTCCGAAACATCTGTTTGTCTGGCTTTTATTCATGTAAATATAATTTTCAGCCGTTAGGCGTGTATTTTGTTGTTGTTGTTGCTTGACATCTTGTGTGCTTATTTTACGCGTTCAATGACCCCGTGTGGCATTAGGGTGTGCGAGACTGTGTTCCCAATTTGTGATGCGAGCCTTTTTGCCTATTTTCGGCATGCTCCTTATGTTTTGTGTGCTTTGGCACGGGCTAGAATCTCGGGGAGGTTCATCGTGTTTTTGTATTATTAGATCTTGCATGTGTCAGTAGTAATTTTAGTGTGTTAATTAAGGGTGGGTCCCATAGCCGTAGTGTGATTTAAAAGATGCAACTCCATGAGCAATATGACTGTTTCAGTTGTAAACGGACTCGCATCAGTACTCATTTTCTTATTAAGAATCAGTACACCACGTATTATATAACTTCTTGACCAGGATAAAATGGACTTGCATCCATATGTTGTGAGGAGCGAGTTCTTACCGCTCAGAAATATATTTATTTTCTTATGGGAGTGAAAGTCAGGGAGGACTTCCTTTTATTATTATTATTATTATTATTATTATTATTATGCACATAATTTTCAGTCATTAAATATCCTTTATTCTACTTGTTATTCATTTTATTTCTAGTATAGCCTCTGTTATGGACCTTTCTATTCATTAGAGCATGTTGTTTTTGCGAACTTTGCTTTGAAAAGCATTCAGGACTGAGCACGACCCCGTAGAAAAAATCTTGATAAAACACTGCTTTATTGAAGGGTGCAATACAAAGGCTTTCAAAAATGACTTCCTTATACCTAAATCTATATTCGATGTCAGCAGATTCATTTATTGTAGAATGCTTTCCTTGCCTGAGCCAACCTACTCTTTATATCCTCTTTGCTTCGTCCATCACTGGTTATTTTGCTTCCTAAGTAACAGAAGTCTCCTACTCCCTTCAGCTTTTCACCTGCCAATTTGATGTCCATAGAGGTTTCTGATTTATTTCGGCTGCATTCTAGTATTTTTGTTTTACAATTATTAATTTTCATCATGTATTCTTTCCATAAGACGGAGTCCATACCAATCAAAAACTTATTCAAATCCTCAGGCGTGTCGGCCAAGATTACGATGTCATCAGCAAATCTCAGAGTTGAAGAACATTAAGCCGTCATAACCAGCAACCTGCAGACAGAAATTGAATAAAGGGTCATTTGGACATTGTTGTGTCATCAAATGAATATGAATTCTACTCTTCTTTAATTCCAAGAACAATACACGCAAGAATGCAATTGTGTTCACAAAGAAGATTAGAAGGCAACAGTTAATTGCCGACGAAGTGATCATACTGTCACTTATAGCCTCTAACACTAACACGTCGTTGCTCCTGTTAGGAATTTAGATAAGGAATGGAGCCATGAAACCCTCCGTTGGTGGCGTGAATAACTATTGTAATCCAGGTTCATTTGTTTTATATCTGCGAACATAATCTATATACAGCGTTATTCAATACAGAAGGAACAGATTTCAAACATTTATTTCTTCCAAACTACAAAATGTCTGTCTGTTAGGTAGTCAGCCCGAAGGCTGGTTGGATCCTCAAAAAGTACTGCCGTTACGTTATGTGAGTAGATACCCACAAAAACCCAAGGCAGCACTATTTTGAGGCATTCTCAAAATATGGAAACACAATTCCAACCTTCCTGGAAGGAGAAAAGTTCAATTTTCACGTTTTATGCATTTATGCTGGAACTTCTTGGGGATGGAAACACTTTACGGACAACATCTTTGGCCTTGGTCTATTCTACAGCAGAATACTGCTCTGGTATCTGGCTTAATAGTGCTCACACACAGCTTGTAGATTCACAACTTCGCCAAACCATGCGGATCATAACTGGTAGACTTCGTGCTACACTGATCAAATGGTTACCGGTACTCAGCAATATACCTGTAGTCAGTGCTGGATTTGTAAAAAAAGAAGTTCCGGTACTGTGGGCTACCGGATGGTGGTGGAAGGGGGGGGGGGTCTTTATGGAATATTGAAATATAGAGTTCTAAAAATGATATTTTTACGCTTTTCTGAACACGTTTAAAAATTAATAAACGGACAAAATAGCAATCTAATTTTGATTGCAATTTTGAATTAAATTGAGACTGCTGCAGCAACATTTTTCTTACCATTCAAACTATGTACATTATTTCATTTTTTTTTACATATTTTAAAAAATAAATACATTCTGTTTGAAAATACACACATGTCCACCAACAATATTTTATTTCTTGTTTTATAATTCTGTCTTTGCAGTTTCCTGAAATAATTACAGTATTTATCATAAAAGATAGGCTACTGTACGTAAACACGTTTTACCTCACAGTTTATAAAATTGTTCAAAGTTTACAAAAGTTTTCGTTGTATGTGCCTCCTCTCTCTCACCTTGCTCTCAGTATCCAGAGCGGAGTGCAGTTCCCGAAGCCGCCAAGATACCACGTACTTTGAAGTACAGTGCAGTCAAAGACCAAGTTGACCTTGACTTACAATTAATGTTCCACAGTTCTAAAAATTGTGTTATATATTCGACTTTTCCCCCGTACAGAGGTATCGGTACGGCGTACCGGTGCGTACCGTCACAAATCTAGCTCTGCCTGTAGTACCTCCACATATCAGGAAACAGAAGGCCCTTTTTCAGCTGTGGACAAGAATGTTGAAGAATGAACATCTACCTGTTCATGAGGATATCAGACAGAAATGCACATACCTTAAGTCTCGTCAGCCTGCTTGGAAGACGGCTGTGAAGTTAACAACCAGCTCCTTCTACTCCACTTCTAAGTGGTCAACAGAGTGGTCTGTATCCCCACCTCGTGCAATATTGAACATTAATCATCCATCTACAAAACTGGCAGGCTTCGATCTGCCACGCTGCACCTGGAGTAGACTAAATCGCATGAGATGTGGAGTAGGTAGAACAGCATCTACTTTACACACATGGGGATGGTCAGTGTTCCCCCATTGTGACTGTGGGGAGGTTCGCCAAACAATGAAACATGTAGTGCAGGAATGCCCACTCCGTGCTTTCTCTGGCTCAATGGAAGACCTCAATTCAGCAACACTGGAAGCAGTGAAGTGGGTAGCGGAATTGGACATTCACATTTAGTGAGACGTACATCACTCACACTCAATGTTTACAATTGAACTGTCGAAGTTTTCAGATAGATAGTGATGTATAAATATATTGTTTTATTCCTGTTATTTTGTCTCTCAAGCTTCGAAATTGCTTTGTATATACATGATAGTTTGTATTTACTCTCTGCTTATCATCCACTGGATACGTAAATAGTTTATAGGTTGTTTTCATCATACGCTAAATCTTATATATAAAAGTGAAAGTCTGTATGTGGGTATGTATGTGGGTATGTATGTGGGTGGGTCAGTACCGTATACAAATCTACACCGTTACACCGATCTCAACCGAATTTTGCATACACATAGTTTAGGACCCAGAAGGAACCGCTGGCTACATGAATTTTCGATAGTCTTTCTCATTCTTCTGATTTCGACCCTTTTGCACTCCAGCACATGCTAATCAAATCATAAAATATACTCATGAAGGAATGGCCAGGCGGATAGTTTCCATGGCAACATAGCTCAAGTCGAGACACGGCCGACTGGATGCCATTTGCGCCCTGCACTACCGGTATAGAAAATGAGGATCTTTACTTGAAATCACGTTAGTTACTCAACTTCTCACACAGCACTGTCAACCGAGTTTAGCATAACAAAGACTTGACACTATCTTCTACTATATATTTGTCAAATACCACTCACTCACTCATTCATTCATCACGAAATATCAGAAACCATCAAACGGATTGGAATGAAATTTGGTATGCAGCTTCCCCAAGGGCCGCAAATGCCCACTAAGAGCGGATTTTTGGATATTCTGGTTCTAAAGGGGTGTTAAGGGGGTAGACCTGCATTTCATTGAACAGCAATATCTCCCGATTGGTTTCAATGGGGGATGTGAAACTTGGCACATAAACTCATCATTAAAAATAAGAAGACACGAATCGGAGGGTTTTTCGATGTGGTGTATATTATGAGGTGAAAGGGGTGAAAAGTGGGGATTGAAAGATTCCTAACGGAGCGTGTATCTCTTAAACGACATAGGCGAGGAGTTTGAAACTCAGCGGGAAAAAATCAGCATAAAAATAAGTAAATATGTGTTTGACCGTTTTATCATAAATCCAATTTAAGGGGCCCATGGGGAGGGGTGAAATTCTGGAGGGGGGGGGGAGAAACAGGAAAGGAAGTGTCCTAACTGAGTGACTGACTCACTCACTCATCAAACTCAGGGGGAAAAACTGCTTTAAAGTAAGAAAATAGCTGTTCGACAGTTTTTATTTCATAAATCAAATTTAAGGGGTTCATGGGGAGGGGTGAAATTCTGAAAAAAGAAAATTGAAAGAAAATGTCCTGACTCACTCACTCACTCACTCACTCATCATCGCCCAGCCAAAATGATTGAAGTTAGAAACATGACAGTTTGGGGATATGTTCATTGTATTTCAAAACAGTCTACTAAGGGAGGATTTTCGGATATTCAGGTTCTAAAGGGGTCGTAATGATGTTAAACCTGCATTTCATTGAATAACAATATCTCCCGATTGGTTCCATTGGGGGATGTGATACACGGCATATAAACTCAACATTAAAAAGTAAGACACGTGTCTGAGGGTTTTTCGATGTGGTGTATATTATGAGGTGAAAGGGGTGAAGAGTAGGGATTGAAAGATTCCTAACGAAGCGTGTATGTCTTAAACGACATAGGCGAGGAGTTTGAAACTCAGCGGAAAAAAATCAGCATAAAAATAAGTAAATATGTGTTTGACCGTTTTTTTTCATAAATCCAATTTAAGAGGCCCATGGGGAGGGGTGAAATTCTGTGGGGGGGGGGGGACAGGAAAGAAAATGTCCTAACTGATTGACTGACTGACTCACTCATCAAACTCAGGGGGAAAAACTGCTTTAAAGTAAGTAAATAGCTGTTTGACAGTTTTTTATCAATCAAATTGAAGGGGTTCATCGGGAGGGGTGAAATTCTGAAGGAAAAAAATGAAAGAAAATGTCCTGACTTATTCAGTCACTCATCATCGCCCAGCCAAAAATATTGAAGTTGGAAACATGGCATTTTGGGGATATGTTCGTTGTATGTCAAAACCGTACACTAAGGGAGGATTTTTGGATATTCAGGCTCTAAAGGGGTCTTAAGGGGTTAAACCTGAATTTCATTGAATAACATTATCTCACGAGTGGTTTCATTTGTGGATGTGATACTCAGCATATAAACTAATCATTAAAAATAAGCAGACATGTGTCTAAGGGTTTTTCGATGTGATGTATTATTATGGGGTGAAAGGGGTGAAAAGTGGGGGTTGAAGGATTCCTAACGGAGCGTGTAGGCCTATCTCTTAAACGACATAGGCGAGAAATTTGAAACGCAGCGAAAAAACATCAGCTTTTTAGCTGTAAATCGGTGTTCGACCGTTTTTTCATAAATTAATTTACGGGGCCAATGGAGTGGGGTGAAATTCTGGGGGAAAAAAGGAGAGAAAGTGTCCTAACTGACTAACTCACTCACTCACCAAACTCAGGGGAAAAAGACAGCTTTAAAAATAAGTTAATAGGTGTTCAAGCGTTTTTTCATCAATCCAATTTAAGGGGCCCATGGGGAGGGGTGAAATTCTGGTAAAAATAATTGAAAGAAAATGTCCTGTCTGACTCACTCACTCATCACGCCCAGCGAAAACTATTAAAGTTGGAAAAGTGAAATTTTGGGAATATGTTCGCTGTATGTCGAAAACGTCAACAAAGAAATGATTTTTGTTTATTCGGGTTTTAAAGAGATGTTAAGGGGGTAAACGTGCATTTCATTGAATAACGATATATCATGAGTTGTTTCTTAGGGGATGTGATATTCGGTATATAAACTAATCATTAAAAATAATCAGACATATGTCTAAGGGTTTATCGATGTGGTGTATATTATGAGGTGATAGGGGTGAAAATTGGGGGTTGAGGGATTCTTGACGGAGCGTGTATCTCTTAAAGGACATAGGCGAGAAGTTTGAAATTCGGAAGGGAAAAGAACAGCTTAAAATACAAGTAAATAGGTGTTCGACTGTTTTTTTCATAAATCCAATTTATGGGGCCCTTGGTGAGAGGTGAAATTCTGGGAAAAAAAACAGGAAAGAAAGTGTCCTAACTGATTGACTCACTTACTCACTCATCAAACTCAGGGGGGAAAACAGCTTTAAATAAGTAAATAGGTGTTCCACCGTTTGTTTCATAAATCCAATTTAAGGGGTTCATGGGGAGGGGAGAAATTATCAAAAATAAATGAAAGGAAATGTCCTGACTGACTCACTCACTCATCATAGCCCAGCCAAAATTATTAAAGTTAGAAACATGACATTTTGGGGATATGTTCGTTGTATGTCGAAAACGTCCACTAAGGAAAGAGTTTTGAATATTCAGGTTCTAAATAGGTGTTAAGGGGGCTAAACGTGCATTTCATTGAATAACCATATCTCAAGAGTGGTTTCATTTGGGGATGTGATACTTGGCATATATACTAATCATTAAAAATAAGCTGACACATGTCTAATGGTTTTTCGATGTAGTGTATATTATGAGGTGAAAGGGAGGTAAAGTGGGGTTGAAAGATTCCTAACGGACCATGTATCTCTTAAACGACATAGGCGAGGAGTTTGAAACTCGGAGGAAATCAATCAGCTTAAAAATAAATAAATAAATAAATAAATAAATAAGTAAATAAATAAATAAATAAATGAATAAATAAATAAATAAATAAATAAATAAAATAAATATGTGTTCGACCGTTTTTTCATAAATCCAATTTAAGGGGCCTATGGGGAGGGGTGAACTTCTGGAAGAAAAACGTCCCCTAAGGAAGGATTTTTGGATGTTCACTCTCATCGACCAACCCAAACGATTAAAGTTAGAAGAATGGTATTTTGGGGATATGTTTGTTGTGTGTCGAAAACTTCTACCAAGGAGGGATTTTTGGATATTCAGGTTCTAAAGGGGTGTTAATAGGGTTAAACCTGCATTTTATTGAATAACAATATGACACGACTATGACGCGAGCGATGCGAGGCAAAAAATGAGATGATGTGCGTCTATGTATTACTCAATCACGCAAGTACCACTGGTCCGATTTACATGAATTTTACATGGAGGTAGCTGATTTATCTGGTTAACATATAGGTTACTTTTGATTTCAATACTTTGTACTATTTTAAGATGGCGACCATTTTAGTGACTTCACTACACCCTTTGGTTTAAAACTTTCATATTTCCATTTCAAATACAAAGAGAACGCTAAGAAATAGCAAACTTTTGATGGTATATACGAGGTTAAAAATTACATTTTCTATCCGAAAGGTATCTCCAACCGTTAGCGAGTAAAACCTAAATTTGTGCTATAAAACACGGTCAACGCCGAGCGGTGTAGTTGGACAAAATGTTCCATCCTTAATCTCCCTCTGCGCAGCACCTCGCCTATCCCCTGTTTTAACTGTCACCTTCATATTTTAATTTATTTATGACGCGTAGCGAAGCACGGGTACTTCAGCTAGTCTTATATATAAAAGTGAAAGTCTGTATGTATGTATGTATGTATGTATGTGGGTGGGTCTGTTCCGTATACAAATCTACACCATTCCACCAATCTCAACCAAATTTTGCATACGCATAGTTTAGGACCCAGAAGGAACCGCTGGCTACATGAATTTTCGATAGTCTTTCTCATTCTTCTGATTTCGGCCCTTTTGCACTCAAGCACAGGCTAATCAAATCACAAAATATACTCATGAAGGAATGGCAAGGCAGATAGTTTCCATGGCAACATAGCTCAAGTCGAGACACGGCCGACTGGATGCCAGTTTTTCTCTGCACTACCGGTATAGAAAATGAGGATCTTTACTTGAAATCCCGTTAGTTACTCAACTGCTCACACAGCACTGTCAACCGAGTTTAGCATAACAAAGACTTGACCCTATCTACTTTGTCAAATACCACTCACTCGCTCATTCATTCATCACGAAATCTCAGAAACCACCGAACGGATTGGAATGAAATTTGGTATGCAGCTTCCTCAAGGGCAGCAAATGCCCTCTAAGAGAGGATTTTTGGATATTCAGGTTTTAAATGGGTGTTAAGGGGGTAGACCTGCATTTGAATAACAATAACTCCCGATTGGTTTCATTGTGGGATGTGATACTCGGCATATAAACTCATCATTAATAATAAAAACGACATGTGTCTGAGTGTTTTTCGATGTGGTGTATATTATGAGGTGAAAGGGGTGAAAAGTGAGGATTGAAAGATTCCTAACGGAGCGTGTATCTCTTAAACGACATAGGCGAGGTGTTTGAAACTCAGCGGAAAATATCAGCATAAAAATAAGTAAATATGTGTTTGACCGTTTTTTCATAAATCCAATTTAAGGGGCCCATGGGGAGGGGTGAAATTCTGGGAGGAAATAACAGGAAAGAAAGTGTCCTAACTGATTGACCGACTGACAAACTCATCAAACTCAGGGGGGAAAACTGCTTTAAAGTAAGTAACTAGCTTTTCGGCCGTTTTTTTTATCAATCAAATTGAAGGGGTTCATCGGCAGGGGTGAAATTCTGAAGAAAACAAAATTGAAAGAAAATGTCCTGACTCATTCACTCACTCATCATCGCCCAGCCAAAAATATTGAAGTTGGAAACATGGCATCTCGGGGATATGTTCGTTGTATGTCAAAACTGTACACTAAGGGAGGATTTTTGGATATTCAGGTTCTAAAGGGGTCTTAAGGGAGTTAAACCTGCATTTCATTGAATAACAATATCTCACGAGTGGTTTCATTTTTGAATGTGATACTCGGCATATAAACTAATCATTAAAAATAAGCAGACATGTGTCTAAGGGATTTTCGATGTGGTGTATTATTATGAGGTGAAAGGGGTGAAAAGTGGGGGGTTGAAGGATTCCTAACGGAGCGTGTAGGCCTATCTCTTAAACGACATAGGCGAGAAATTTGAAACTCAGCGAAAAAAATCAGCTTAAAAGGTAAGTAAATCGGTGTTCGAACGTTTTTCCATAAATTAATTTAAGGGACCAATGGGGTTGGGTGAATTTCTGGGGGGGGGGGAAGGAGAGAAAGTGTCCTAACTGACTGACTAACTCACTCACTCATCAAACTCAGGGGAAAAAGACAGCTTAAAATATAAGTTAATAGGTGTTCAAGCGTTTTTTCATCAATCCAATTTAAGGGGCCCAGGGGGATGGGTGAAATTCTGGTAAAAATAATTGAAAGAAAATGTCCTGTCTGAATCACTCACTCATCACGCCCAGCGAAAACAATTAATGTTGGAAACATGAAATTTTGGGAATATGTTCGTTGTATGTCGAAAACGTCAACTAAGGAATGATTTTTGTTTATTCGAGTTTAAAAGAGGTCTTAAGGGGGTAAACGTGCATTTCATTGAATAACGATATCACATGATTTGTTTCTTTGGGGATGTGATATTCGGTATAGAAACTAATCATTAAAAATAATCAGACATATTGAACCCATGTACCATGGCCTCAAAGTGAGTCGAATCCATGTATTTTGAGAAAGGAATGAAAGAATCATACAGTCTCTAAGGGAACGGAGAGAAATTTCAAGCCAGGATTCTAGCCTAACATTGTGCAAGCGTTAGGGCCAGGTGTTCCTAAGATGAGCTCATGCCTCTTGACATTTATAAGGAGCCAGTCATGGATATTATTAGAACGAGTGGAAAGTTTGGACTGTAAGACGAAGAAGCTTGACTCGGAAATTGCTCTTACGTTGCAGGAAAATGGCAACCCCGCTGCTGAGTCAGAACAGGAATAATTAAATTTAACCCGTTTACGAGTATAAAAATAAGTAAACAGATACAGTACGGTGAATCATTTTGGATTAGAGATTTTTGTGTAAAGAAAAACCCTTTAATAATAGTCCAGGAGAAAACTGCAAACGCAAGTATACGTCATTGGGGATTCACCGGGACCCAAGGAGAGGGAGAATTAAAAATGAACAGCACCACCCACACAGTTGAGGACGAGAAATTAATTAATATCTCGGAAATGCACGATCGATTTCCATGCACAGGAAGATTATTTTACGTTTGGAAGACGAGCTTTCTGGAGATATAATTTTTATAATTGTGCGACAATTAGTTCAAAAGTTGGTCACGAAAAGGACTAGAGTTTTATCTTTTTGTGGCTGAATAGTATAAAGCTCCTGGCAGAGCCAGACCAAACATGCAGTTACTCTGACAGCCCGTGAGGGGGTGTTACTCTGCATCAGTGCATGCAGTCATTTCGACAGCCCGTGAGGGGGCGTTACTCTGTATCACGCCGGAAGAACAGTATTCAAGAGCCCGAGGGGGGGGCGTCACAACGCATCATGCAGTCTGCGAGCATTCCGTGAGCGGAAGTGCTGCATCGCATCGTACAGGCAGTTACTAATCCGTCCAGGGGGACGTTTAGCTGTATCCGACATCGATCCAGAACCTGAGGGAGGTTACTTTGATCACAGTTCGTCATAGCACGTCTTGATGTTGGCAGTTTGCGCTACAATTTCAAGTAGTTAATTCAGAAACATAGTTCGACAAGAGACTCCTGTGGGAGGTTATGCTACAAGTTCGCCGAGTGTAGATCAGTTACGATATGAGTACGCTACGCTGATGGTTAGCAGTTCGAGACTTTGAAGAGTCCTAAAGTATAAAGAACATTAAATATACGGACTTTAAAGTAAGATACAGCGATCAGTAGGGAATTTCGAGTTCCAGAAGAACAAGAGTTCGATACAGTTACGAAGTTATAAGAACTCCAACAAATAAACGGCGTTATGTCCAGTAAACACATTGTTAAAGACATTAAGTCCTGTAAAGGACAAGAATAAACAGTAATTAAGGTCGTGAAAGATAGAAGTTCTAGCAAAAGGAACTTAGGAACTTAGGTTCGAAACCAGAGGGAAAACGTACTCTAGTGAGAAAACGTCAAAAATATACGATAGACAGTATACGGTCCTCGAAGGGAGGCCAAGATATAGAAACTATAGGGTACGATAGACAGTGTACGGTCCTCGAAAGGAGGCCAAGATATAGAAACTATAGGGTGCGATAGACCACCATATATAAATAGAGGTGACGGCAAAGTAAAGACATTTATCGCCTAGTTAAAGCAGATAAAGTGAAGCCGAGTAATAGACAATAGAAGCGGTTTTGAGAGACTGAAACCAGTAGTTTCCATTGTAGGAGAGAGAAACTTTGAACGAGTAAAATCACACGTCCAATGCAGGTCGATAGGATTCACATCAGGGATCGTCAACAGCCGACAGAAATCGTCAAAATCGTTGAGATACGCCCGTGTGATAGAAGTGAAGTGTAAATATTGTAAGAAAAATAATAAGAGGATCATTTTAAGGGTTTTATGTAAAGTGAAAGCGTTTTATGCAAAGTGATATGTGTTATAATATGTACCAGAGTAATATTTTTTAGTGTTTTAATGTGTGTTCCAAACGGATACACCAGTGTATTAAAAATGTTGTCAGTGTTAAATGTAGTGAATATATGTCAAGAAATTTCTGCACATGAGATGAATTTGTACAATATGGAGTAGGTCAAGAAGGTGGGCTGAAATGTCACATCAAACGAGAATAAAGGTCAGAAAACGACCTTAGACATGTGAGTAAAGATTTTCATTATATTTTGGTGTCGGGAAAAATTTTGTGTACAATTCCACCGGAGTTTTGAGTAAAAGGGATGTTTTTAAATAAATAATAACTAAATAAGAACGCGATCTGAACGAAAATAAAGTTTTAAGAAATAATAAATAATTATGTGAAATAATAAATCCTGTAGAGGAAATGCATGGAATAAAATGTCAGTGTATTTAATGAATGTTATAAAAGCAAGCGTAATAATAATAATTATAACAAAGATATTTACATAAAGGTAAATTTGAATTATATGAAAGAAATAGCTTTTGAGCTTTTGTAAGGAATGAAGACATGATGTGAATAACTAGGTAAAGAAATCTAAATAAAGATTAAATTGAATGATATAAAAATATAGAGCGTTGAAGCCTTAACAAATGTATAAGACATGATGTAAATGCATGTTCTTAAAAATGGAGCGATTTATTGTCAATGGAAGTGATTAATACAAGAATTGAGATATGTATCAATTGTTACTATGAATTTATCAGTTCTTTGGAAGACATTCGGCCGATAAGTAATGTGTAGCGTAATGGAACGCAATTAAATAAAAAGTCACGCTAGGAACGCCTAAAAGTTAAAGTACTTGGTAAGTTACTTATGGAGGGGAGTTGATTGCAGTGAATTGAGATATGTTGTAAGTCCTCTAAATTGTGACGTGGATCACGAGGCCTTGTGTGTATTATTTAAAAGGGAGCTAATGTATGGTATTATTGAGCGTAGGTCCTGTAAGCTACGGCTAGACCCTAAATCGCGTCTTGTATAAGTCCTCTAAGGTGGAAATGGTTCCCGAGGCATGTTAAGGGATTCGAACCTAGAATCCTCTGTTTGTTAAAGCCCCTAATTATTCGTCTTCCCAATCAATGAGGACCCTCTCATAATTAATAAATGCCAAGGTTACGAAAGTGGTTTATGAGCCAAAGAATATTGTTGAATGAAAATAAGTGAAGTAAAAGCCAGGTCTCTCCACAGAACTGAGAATAATGTGAAGGTTTGTTTTAAAGCATTGAAGAGAGCTGCCACCGTAGGTTAGGCAGAAGGCTGCTTTCCTTGTCATAAATCACGCTCGAGTATAATGGTCTGACCCTCATAGAGCGAGGGTGGGTAAAAAAACAGTCTTGTAAGAAGTGTTAAATACACCGTGAGTGTTTAAAGTTGTTAATGACCCGGGCGTTGAACCGAGGTCCTTGTAGATTGATATTATCGCTTGCCAGTTCAGATCGTAGTTTTCTTATGTGATAATGGTCTTATACGACAAATGAATTGAATAAAAAATCCCTATTGTAATGTTGTATGGAAAATAAGGAATCCCCGAGTTTTATGAAGATAACTAGATTTCGGGAGTAATCATAGTTTTTGACTTTGTCAAGTAATCTTTATAACTCTGGAGTACACAAGTGGTTTCCCGATCACCGTAGTGAATTTGAAAGTTTGAGAGAGATAGTAAATACGGAGAACATGTGATATGCCCAAATATGGAAGTGAATAATTAACATGTAATTTTAAATGTAATTATATATTTGTTTTGATGATAAGAAAGGATAAAAATAAGTTCTTGAGGTGTACGAAAGTATGACACCATTATTATGGAAAAGTGTCGAGCCAAAGGAGCTCGTAGTTATATGGAACTTTAAGATAAGTACTTTATGGAAGTGAAAATAATCATGAATTGTTGGTTTTAAGGAAAACCATGTGTTTTATTCTAATATTTGTTTTATTTTTATGCTATTCCTTGTTCACTTTGGACAAGTAGAATGATATTGGTCAGTATTTTATGTGTTTATTTGTTTGTAGCGCCATAATTTTGATTAATTAAATGTGTTAAAAATAGGAGTTGATTTTGTTGTTATTTTTGCAAGTGTATCCTCTATTTAATCCAAAATATGTAAGTCACAGAGTGGGAGAACTTACCGCAGCCCCGAAAAATCCCGAAATGAGCAATGCTGGCATACTGTGATTTGCATATTTCTTGCTAAAAGGGCACAGGGGGGTGAATAGAAGTACTGTGCTTGGATTAATGATTAGAGGAACACTAAAGACGGTCGATCATGTAAAAGTAAAGTAATGATAGGAGTAGCTACAACGTATAATGTTAACTGACCGCATGGGTCCCTAGAAACTCACACCGAGCAGCCCTGGATTTAAACAACCCCCTACCAGACATAAAATGGCGCCCAGTACGCAGGGATGAGTTTTCCTAGGGAAAACCCGAGTTTTCTCGAAAAATCAAAATTTTCATTTTTTGAAAAAATGGTTTTTCGAAATTTTGAATTTTAAATACTTCCATAAAAGTCTTTGAGTTTGAAGCAGAGTATCAAAAGGGTACGGTGTAGTAAAAACCCGTACTAAAGTAAATTTTTAAAGAAATTGGGACACAATGGTTCAGATTACTATCTGTCAAGCATGTTGTAGCGATGTGGCATTAGTGGCCCACTATATTCTAATATGATGTCATTAAGTGAAGAGAGGCGGAGGCTCTCAGAGGAGGTAAGGGCCGAGAGTCCAGATAAAGGTAAAATTACAGGTGATAAAGAGTACCCAAATAAGGAAATTGTAAAGGTTTCTGTAGAAAGCATGCGTGCACCTGGAGACATAGTTACACGAAGAGAAGGTAACATGTCTGCAGACAACAGGGTAACAAATGAGCCTTTAGAGCTTCAAAAGGAAAAAGAAAGTTGTAAACCTATTCCAAGGGAGAATGAAATTAATACCGAGGATAATAATAGTAAAGGTAATTCCAAGTCTCACGTAGCAATGCAGGGTCAGGTAGGCTCGGAATACGAAGGGAAAAAGAACGATAGCCTTTGCGTTCAGGATCAGGAAAAGGTAGAAATGGCGACTTGGGATGAAGTAAAAGAATTCTTGGATATAATTAGGGAAATGCGGAATGAGCATGAGAAGATGGATGACGAACTTTGGGAATTAAAAGATTTAAATTCAAGGGTGAAAGAAGGAATTGAGGAACAATGAGAAAGTATTTCCGAGGAAATAAAGAAGATATCTGAGCTCCGTGAAAGGGCAAGTAAAAATTGGTATACAATACCCAAACAGGAATTAGAGGAATTGTACAAAGAAATCCCTAAAGTTAAAGAGTCATTAAGAGAAACAAAGAAGAAATTTGCGGAACGTATGGTGAAAGAAGGAAAAATGGAATTAGCTTCGTGGGAACAGATAAAGACATTTGCGGGGGAAATTAATGAGATAAGGGAAAAATGTTCGGAGGTACATGATAAATGGAATCACATTTGGTGGAATACCTTTTATCAAAAGCCAAAAGAAGGAGATTACGTGCAGGAACAGAAACAATGGATAGGAAAAGAAAAGAGTAAGATGCATCAGTTCGCGATGAGCATGTATGATGAACAAGATATAATAACTGTTCAGGAGTTAGCTGAATTGAGAAAGGTTAAGATTTCGGAATACGAAGAAATATTAGAAGCCGTCCAAAAGAAATATGAGGAATACATGTGGGAGCAGAACCGTCAGGCAAATGAAATAGTTGCCCAAGAGGAAAAACAAGCTGAAATTGAAGAAGAAAAAGAAGTCACGGTGCCAGAGGAGCCCAAAATTGATATTAGAGAAGAAAAACAAGAAGAAGAAATCGAAATAACTCCAGTGGAGACTGAGAACAACCTTGAGATCCTTCCTGAAGAAGATATGGAGACTCAAGAGGAAATAGTAATTCCATACCAGGAGGACAGCCAAAATGAAAACGAGCTGCGAAGTGAAGAGAATCATTTTGATGAAAAGGTTGAGCAGGAAGATCAAGAAATAATCTCCGAACAGGAAATAATGAAAGAAGCGGAAGTTGAAGAGATGGAAATAATAATTCCTGAAGAAATGGAAAAAGTAAAGGAAACTATAATAGAAACTATCGTCAAAACACCGATAGAAGCAGAGGTTCAAGAGTTCATGGAAATTGAAAAGGAAAACCCCGAAGAGATTCAGGAAGATCAGGAAGATAAAAGGGCATTAAAAGAAGAAGAAGAAGGACCAAAATTGAAAGCACAGATCCTGGAATTAATGATTAAATATCAGGACTGGCAACAAAAGAAAAGAGAAATGGAAAGAGGTCCAAACACCAGCCAAGAAAACCTCAAAGGAAAAGATGAGATTGCTGGAGATAATGAAAAGAAGGAAGGAGATGCCTTTGAAGAAAATCAGGAAAGAGGAAAACCGCCATTGGTAGTCGGTTTACCAGGAAATAGATACCCCATGGAATGTAAGAAAGGAGGAGATACAAGGTACGATGACTTAGAGAAAGAGGATGCCCAGGCATATTTCAGCTGGAAGCTCCGTAAAAAGAAAAGGAATGAAAGAAAGGAAAAATGGAAGAAGGGAGATAGAAGGAGAGCACGCTTATGGACAAGGATGAAAGGAAGACGGAGATGGTTCATAAAGCAAAAGAGATACAGAGGATGGAAAAGAAGGAATAAAACTGATATATAAATAAGAAAATGAGAGAATATGGAATGCAAGGAAATGAGAGAAGAGGGAGAAAGAGTAAGGGATGAAGAGACTAAGGAAGATGCTGAGATCATAAAGAAAGTAGAGCATTATATCAGAGCCATAGAAAGATGTGAAGGAAATGAATAAAGAATGATGCATTGTCTAAAACAGTTATATAACTTACCGATAAATGTTCAGCATCTGGAGAAAACAGGAATTGGCAAGGTTGTAAATGGCATGAGAAAAAGAAACGGTTTGGTAGGAGATGTATCCCGAGCCCTGATAAAACTTTGGAAGGAAATGGTAATGGAAAGCCAAAGTGATGAAGAAGAGTGCGAAAGTGAAGAATCAGAAAGAGATACTATAGAAATAGAAGATAATGAGAGTGAGGAAGAAGAATTCGAAGGTGAAGAGAAAGAAAGTGATGAGATGGAAACAGAAGAAAATGAGAATGAAGAAGAAGATGAAGAAGACGAAGAAGAAGACGAAGAACAAGAGATGGTAGGATATGAAAGTATGGAATTGACAAATACCATCATTTATTATCAGAAAGCCATTGAAAGGTGTATAGGGAATGAAAATGTTTTGTTATATTGCCTAAGCATGTTAAAACATTTACCCATAACTGTTCGACAGTTAATAGAAACAAATGTTGTAGAGACAGTTGAAAGTATTCACGAACAAGGAGGGGATGTGAATATACGAGCTCAAGAGTTGCTTATAAAATGGGAAAATGAAATGATAGAAGATTTAAGAGCAGGAGGAGAAGAAGTTATGGAAATGGGAGATATGCTCGAGGAAGACAATGAGGAAGACTCTGAAGAAGAAGAAGAGAATGAGGAAGAAGAACAAGGAGGAGTAATAACAGTTGGAGACGTAAGGTGGAGGCACAAAGGATAAGAAAAGAATTATTCCTTTGGAACCAACGGGTAAAGCCCTATGCAACCATTTAAGAATAAGAGAAATAAAATTAATTTTGTTTGAAATACCATCTCAAAAGGAGATGAGGAAGGTGGTAGAAAACCGAAAAGAGTCAGGTGAGGTTAGGCCGAGCTCTTAAGAATTAAATGAAATTTTACAGACTTGAGGAGTCTGACAATAATAATAACGAAGTTACGGGTAAAGCCAGTTGCACACGCAAGGTAATTTAAAAGAAGGTCATTAGGTTGACAATACGTAATGGAAAGAGAAACAGACCGACAAGAAGTCCGTCTAATAAAAGAAGAAAAGAAACAAACTGTTCGACTCAAGTTTGGGGAGCGCGCGCCAGACTAGAGGAAGACTAACAAAACACCCGAACGTGACAAGAAATTTATGACCCTGAAGTGTAGTCGACCACTAGGGGAATGAATGAATGAATGGGACCTTTAAGAAAGATCCAAATACAAACCAGAGAGGAAGGGAACTTTAAAGGAATAAAGAAACGAAAAGTACGGAGAACGTTATAATGGCTTCGATTATTAAAGGAAAAATAAGATTTTTATAAATAATTGAAATAAATTTCCTCAAAATTTTTCGAAAATTTATTAACCTAAGAAGGGGTGAGATGAACCCATGTACCATGGCCTCAAAGGGAGTCGAATCCATGTATTTTGAGAAAGGAATGAAAGAATCATACAGTCTCTAAGGGAACGGAGAGAAATTTCAAGCCAGGATTCTAGCCTAACATTGTGCAAGCGTTAGGGCCAGGTGTTCCTAAGATGAGCTCATGCCTCTTGACATTTATTAGGAGCCAGTCATGGATATTATTAGAACGAGTGGAAAGTTTGGACTGTAAGACGAAGAAGCTTGACTCGGAAATTGCTCTTACGTTGCAGGAAAATGGCAACCCCGCTGCTGAGTCAGAACAGGAATATTTAAATTTAACCCGTTTACGAGTATAAAAATAAGTAAACAGATACAGTACGGTGAATCATTTTGGATTAGAGATTTTTGTGTAAAGAAAAACCCTTTAATAATAGTCCAGGAGAAAACTGCAAACGCAAGTATACGTCATTGGGGATTCACCGGGACCCAAGGAGTGGGCGAATTAAAAATGAACAGCACCACCCACACAGTTGAGGACGAGAAATTAATTAATATCTCGGAAATGCACGATCGATTTCCATGCACAGGAAGATTATTTTACGTTTGGAAGACGAGCTTTCTGGAGATATAATTTTTATAATTGTGCGACAATTAGTTCAAAAGTTGGTCACGAAAAGGACTAGAGTTTTATATTTTTGTGGCTGAATAGTATAAAGCTCGTGGCAGAGCCAGACCAAACATGCAGTTACTCTGACAGCCCGTGAGGGGGTGTTACTCTGCATCAGTGCATGCAGTCATTTCGACAGCCCGTGAGGGGGCGTTACTCTGTATCACGCCGGAAGAACAGTATTCAAGAGCCCGAGGGGGGCGTCACGACGCATCATGCAGTCTGCGAGCATTCCGTGAGCGGAAGTGCTGCATCGCATCGTACAGGCAGTTACTAATCCGTCCAGGGGGACGTTTAGCTGTATCCGACATCGATCCAGAACCTGAGGGAGGTTACTTTGATCACAGTTCGTCATAGCACGTCTTGATGTAGGCAGTTTGCGCTACAATTTCAAGTAGTTAATTCAGAAACATAGTTCGACAAGAGACTCCTGTGGGAGGTTATGCTACAAGTTCGCCGAGTGTAGATCAGTTACGATATGAGTACGCTACGCTGATGGTTAGCAGTTCGAGACTTTGAAGAGTCCTAAAGTATAAAGAACATTAAATATACGGACTTTAAAGTAAGATACAGCGATCAGTAGGGAATTTTGAGTTCCAGAAGAACACGAGTTCGATACAGTTACGAAGTTATAAGAACTCCAACAAATAAACGGCGTTATGTCCAGTAAACACATTGTTAAAGACATTAAGTCCTGTAAAGGACAAGAATAAACAGTAATTAAGGTCGTGAAAGATAGAAGTTCTAGCAAAAGGAACTTAGGAACTTAGGTTCGAAACCAGAGGGAAAACGTACTCTAGTGAGAAAACGTCAAAAATATACGATAGACAGTATACGGTCCTCGAAGGGAGGCCAAGATATAGAAACTATAGGGTACGATAGACAGTGTACGGTCCTCGAAAGGAGGCCAAGATATAGAAACTATAGGGTGCGATAGACCACCATATATAAATAGAGGTGACGGCAAAGTAAAGACATTTATCGCCTAGTTAAAGCAGATAAAGTGAAGCCGAGTAATAGACAATAGAAGCGGTTTTGAGAGACTGAAACCAGTAGTTTCCATTGTAGGAGAGAGAAACTTTGAACGAGTAAAACCACACGTCCAATGAAGGTCGATAGGATTCACATCAGGGATCGTCAACAGCCGACAGAAATCGTCAAAATCGTTGAGATACGCCCGTGTGATAGAAGTGAAGTGTAAATATTGTAAGAAAAATAATAAGAGGATCATTTTAAGGGTTATATGTAAAGTGAAAGCGTTTTATGCAAAGTGATATGTGTTATAATATGTACCAGAGTAATATTTTTTAGTGTTTTAATGTGTGTTCCAAACGGATACACCAGTGTATTAAAAATGTTGTCAGTGTTAAATGTAGTGAATATGTGTCAAGAAATTTCTGTACATGAGATGAATTTGTACAATATGGAGTAGGTCAAGAAGGTGGGCTGAAATGTCACATCAAACGAGAATAAAGGTCAGAAAACGACCTTAGACATGTGAGTAAAGATTTTCATTATATTTTGGTGTCGGGAAAAATTTTGTGTACAATTCCTCCAGAGTTTTGCGTAAAAGGGATGTTTTTAAATAAATAATAACTAAATAAGAACGCGATCTGAACGAAAATAAAGTTTTAAGAAATAATAAATAATTATGTGAAATAATAAATCCTGTAGAGGAAATGCATGGAATAAAATGTCAGTGTATTTAATGAATGTTATAAAAGCAAGCGTAATAATAATAATTATAACAAAGATATTTACATAAAGGTAAATTTGAATTATATGAAAGAAATAGCTTTTGAGCTTTTGTAAGGAATGAAGACATGATGTGAATAACTAGGTAAAGAAATCTAAATAAAGATTAAATTGAATGATATAAAAATATAGAGCGTTGAAGCCTTAACAAATGTATAAGACATGATGTAAATGTATGTTCTTAAAAATGGAGCGATTTATTGTCAATGGAAAAGATTAATACAAGAATTGAGATATGTATCAATTGTTACTATGAATTTATCAGTTCTTTGGAAGACATTAGGCCGTAAAGTAATGTGTAGCGTAATGGAACGCAATTAAATAAAAAGTCACGCTAGGAACGCGTAAAAGTTAAAGTACTTGGTAAGTTACTTATGGAGGGGAGTTGATTGCAGTGAATTGAGATATGTTGTAAGTCCTCTAAATTGTGACGTGGATCACGAGGCCATGTGTGTATTATTTAAAAGGGAGCTAATGTATGGTATTATTGAGCGTAGGTCCTGTAAGCTACGGCTAGACCCTAAATCGCGTCTTGTATAAGTCCTCTAAGGTGGAAATGGTTCCCGAGGCATGTTAAGGGATTCGAACCTAGAATCCTCTGTTTGTTAAAGCCCCTAATTATTCGTCGTAGAATGTGTATTATTCTTCCCAATCAATGAGGACCCTCTCATAATTAATAAATGTCAAGGTTACGAAAGTGGTTTATGAGCCAAAGAATATTGTTGAATGAAAATAAGTGAAGTAAAAGCCAGGTCTCTCCACAGAACTGAGAATAATGTGAAGGTTTGTTTTAAAGCATTGAAGAGAGCTGCCACCGTAGGTTAGGCAGAGAGCTGCTTTCCTTGTCATAAATCACGCTCGAGTATAATGGCCTGACCCTCATAGAGCGAGGGTGGGTAAAAAAACGTCTTGTAAGAAGTGTTAAATACACCGTGAGTGTTTAAAGTTGTTAATGACCCGGGCGTTGAACCGAGGTCCTTGTAGATTGATATTATCGCTTGCCAGTTCAGATCGTAGTTTTCTTATGCGATAATGCTCTTATAAGACAAATGAATTGAATAAAAAATCCCTATTGTAATGTTGTATGGAAAATAAGGAATCCCCGAGTTTTATGAAGATAACTAGATTTCGGGAGTAATCATAGTTTTTGACTTTGTCAAGTAATCTTTATAACTCTGGAGTACACAAGTGGTTTCCCGATCACCGTAGTGAATTTGAAAGTTTGAGAGAGATAGTAAATACGGAGAACATGTGATATGCCCAAATATGGAAGTGAATAATTAACATGTAATTTTAAATGTAATTATATATTTGTTTTGATGATAAGAAAGGATAAAAATAAGTTCTTGAGGTGTACGAAAGTATGACACCATTATTATGGAAAAGTGTCGAGCCAAAGGAGCTCGTAGTTATATGGAACTTTAAGATAAGTACTTTATGGAAGTGAAAATAATCATGAATTGTTGGTTTTAAGGAAAACCATGTGTTTTATTCTAATATTTGTTTTATTTTTATGCTATTCCTTGTTCACTTTGGACAAGTAGAATGATATTGGTCAGTAGTTATTTGTTTTATTGTTTGTAGCGCCATAATTTTGATTAATTAAATGTGTTAAAATAGGAGTTGATTTTGTTGTTATTTTTGCAAGTGTATCCTCTATTTAATCCAAAATATGTGTCACAGAGTGGGAGAACTTACCGCAGCCCCGAAAAATCCCGAATTGAGCAATGCTGGCATACTGTGATTTGCATATTTCTTGCTAAAAGGGCACAATATGTATAAGGGTTTATCGATGTGGTGTATATTATGAGGTGAAAGGGGTGAAAATTGGGGGTTGAGGGATTCTTAACGGTGCGTGTATCTCTGAAACGACATAGGCGAAAAATTTGAAATTCGGCGGGAAAAAACAGCTTATAATACAAGTAAATAGGTGTTCGACCGTTTTTTAATAAGTCCAATTTAAGGAGCCCTTGGAGAGGGGTGAAATTCTGGGGGGAAAAACAGGAAAGAAAGTGTCCTAACTGATTGACTCACTTAGTCACTCATCAAACTCAGGGGGGAAACAGCTTTAAATAAGCAAATAGGTGTTCGACCGTTTTTTTTTTCATAAATTCAATTTAAGGGGTTCATGGGGAGGGGTGAAATTATCAAAAATAAATGAAAAAAATGTCCTGACTGACTCACTCACTCATCATCGCCCAGCCAATATTATTGAAATTAGAAACATGAAATGTTGGGGATATGTACTTTGTATGTCGAAAACGTCTACTAAGGAAAGAGTTTTGGATATGCAGGTTCTAAAGAGGTGTTAAGGGGGTAAACGTGCATTTCATTGAATAACAATATCTGACGAGTGGTTTCATTTGGGGATGTGATACTAGGCATATATACTAATCATTAAAAATAAGCTGACACATGTCTAATGGTTTTTCGATGTAGTGTATATTATGAGGTTAAAGGGATGAAAAGTGGGGGTTGAAAGATTCCTAACGGAGCGTGTATCTCTTAAACGACATAGGCGAGGAGTTTGAAACTCGGAGGAAATCGATCAGCTTAAAAATAAATCAATAAATAAAATAAATAGGTGTCCGACCGTTTTTTCATAAATGCAATTTAAGGGGCCTATGGGGAGGGGTGAAACTCTGGAAGAAAAACGTCCACTAAGGAAGGATTTTTGGATGTTCACTCTCATCGACCAACCAAAACTATTAAAGTTAGAAGAATGATATTTTGGGGATATGTTTGTTGTGAGTCGAAAACGTCTACTAAGGAGGGATTTTTGGATATTCAGGTTCTAAAGGAGTGTTAACGGGGTTAAAACTGCATTTCATTAAACAACAATATGACACGACTATGCCGCGAGCGAAGCGAGGCTAAAAATGAGATGGTGTGTGTCTGTGTATTACTCAATCACGCAAGTACCACTGGTCCGATATACATGAATTTTACATGGAAGTAGCTGATTTACCTGGTTAACGTATAGGTTACTTTTGATTTCAATACTTTGCACTATTTAAAGATGGCGACCATTTTAGTGACGTCACTACACCCTTTGGTTTCAAACTCATATTTCCATTTGAAATAAAAAGAGAACGCTAAGAAATAGCAAACTTTTGATGGCATATACGAGGTTTAAAATTACATTTTCTATCCGAAAGTTATCTCCAACGGTTAACGAGTAGTACCTAAATTTGTGCTATAAAACACGGTCAACGCCGAGCGGTGTAGTTGGACAAAATGTTCCATCCTTAATCTCCCTCTGCGCAGCACCCCGCCTATCCCATATTTTAACTGTCACCTTCACATTCTAATTTATTTCTGACGCGTAGCGAAGCACGGGTACTTCAGCTAGTAAATAAATAAATAAAATGCATTTAATGTGCGCACCATGTGTTACACGACAAATATCAAAACGGTGGCTCAATTCTTGCCACACACGAATCAGCTGGTCTCTGGTTATCGAATTCACAGCTTCAGCAATTCGATGTTGCAAACTATGAGTGTCACACATAGGGGATATAAAACATTGTCTTTTCGGTAACCCCAGAGATAAAAATCACAAGGAGTGAGGTCTGGAGACCTGGGAGGCCACCAGTGATGACGTTCGTCTTCTGCTTCTCCTCTTCCAATCAAACGTCCTGTACAACGTTGCCAGGATGGGCTCCATCACGCGAAATGGCGCGCCTCGCTCGGAAGTGTTGGGCTCCATATCAGCAACGCTGTACAGCATTTCCCGGAGCGGCTAACTGGTGAACCTTGTCTTAATTCCCCGCACACATACAAACCGATATAAAATAAGTGAATTAATTTACGTATTTCACAGTCATACAGTATAACCTTTTGATGTATAAGGATTACAGCGCAACCAAGAACTACATTTTCCAACGACCCGGAGCCGAGAAAAAGTTACCTTACAAAAATGATAACAACTTTCGTTCTTGAACACACAAAATTTTGAAATTAATGAACCATTTATACATCATTCCAATGTTTATTGTGTTAAAATTTGGATACGATCTGATGACAGGTATGCGAGATAATAATTCTTAAATGTGACGCATGGTTGAAACACGCTTAAAAACAGGCACTTTTTGTGTTTCAACTGCGATAAAAAATATTAAAATATAAATTAAAAATTCCAAACCTACCTGAACTAACGTAAAATAGAACGATGAAAATTATGATGTTATTGGATTTTATGTAGTTCTATTGGTTACTTCAGAAACTACCTTCAAACTCGAGTGCACATAGTATGTTGGTCGACAGTAAGTGAGTGTACTGTACATATTGTAAATACCATAACCAATACTTGTAGACATAGAGATAATAGCCCAAGTGTAAAGGATCTGATGATCGCTTGACGATCGAAACTGGTCATCCAAGTGTATATTTTTGATTGGTTTTGCCCAACTAATTAGCACGTTTGAACTCATTAGCACTTTATCTTCTTCCCTTCCCAATATCTCTTCATCCTCTCGCTGTGTTCTCTTTTACGCTGTTCTGTCCATCCTGTATTGTGTCGGGTGGACTTCTCAGAAAATTTGTATTTGAATTAAAGTTCTGAATGTTGTTCTGTCTTAAATGGTTTCTTCATGAGAGCCAATTTCATTTATGTCTTCACTGATTTCTTTTAGCCAGTGGTTTTTATTTTTCATTGATAAGGCTAGGTTGAATATTTTATTTGTGAGCCTGTTATTGTCCATTCCAAACAGATGTCCGTAAAACTACAACCACCGTTTCCCGATGGCATCTGTGATTTTCTTTCTGTATCTTGATAAATTTCACGTGATTTCTTTTTCATCCAAATTCCATTTTCACACTTTGGTCCTAGGAATTTCCAAGTTTATTTATTAATCTCATGTAATTTTCCTTTTCAGGATTAGGGACAAACACATTACAATTGGGTACGATCGTGTTGACCGACTAAAAAACATTACATTTCGATGATAGGTCTGTTGCAATATCATTGTTGGATTTTCCTTTTTGTGCTCTTTTACTTTAAATATACACAGATGAATGTTATCTTTGTTCTTGTAGCAACATTGTGGGAATCGATTAGAGTGGCACGTAGTGTCTCGTAGGTTGGCCAACCCTTGTGGAGGTACATATCCACTTACACTAGCATTACGCTGAAGCATATTGGATTCTCCAAGGCCTTCCAGAATGCTTCTCACTGAACCCAATATTTTATGAGTAACGGTGTGGAAACCAAGAGGTCTCAAATTTGAGTCAGGTGGATAACACTTTCCTGTTTAGAATACACAACTTGAAGCATAATGGATATTGAACGGACTTTGAAACAAGACTACTAATGCCAAGACATCTTAAAATGTCGCAGTTGGTAAGTTATGTGTGTCATATTCTCAACACAGTCGACACTTTATGGCGCTGCAAACTGTACAATATTAATGGGCCTTCCACGCTGCGTCAAGCCTCGAGTCGTGACATGGTGTGTCTGTTGTCTCCGTTCCGTAGTGAATTACCAGCTTTCAGGCACCCATCATTGGTGGATCGACCCACATCATTTCGCTGTATATACTTTATACTTTCTTCGGCTTTTCCCAATTAATTGGGGTTGGTTGGTTGGTTCCTCAGTTTAGGGGCTGCGACAACGTGGTCATGTAGCCCCGTGTACTTTGGGTGTGTGTAGAATCTGTCTGATAACTGGTGTTAATTGTGATGGCTGTATTAGTGTGTGTATCTGTTTTTTAATTCAAGTAAGGACTGCAACTTTGAATTTTTCAAATAGTTCCTACTTTTACCGCCAACGCCACCGTCAACGACTACTAGGCCTATTTCAGAACTTAGCTACTAGACGCCACCGCAGTTGGCTCTTGGCAACGAACTTAGAAACCTAAGAGCGTTGTTTACATTCCTATCCTATACAATTTAGCTTCACACAGGTGTAATTAGTGGAAGGTTCTTTAACATGCCATACATCTATGACATGGGACCACCGGCTTTAATTCCCCTCCGAAGGAAGGCATACTGAGGGATTTTTTACGCTCTTAAAAATCCGACGGCTTCGGCCGGGTTTGAACCCGCTATCTTGGGCATAGAAGCTCAGCATGCTACCAACTACGCCACCGAAGCCACCCTAATTGGGGTTGACTTTGTACCTGTGGAGCCGTTTCCACCGTGGCCCACATTTTAACCGAGTGTGTGGATCTTGCTGACCTACGAAGATACCTTGGTTTGCAGATGACACTCAAACTTATATTAGCCAATGACGCGATGGCTGCTGATCGCGTTATCCGCTTTATAAGTGAGAGTGGGTTAGGGCCAGCAATCTAAATTTTCCAGTGTAAATTGACTCAATGACTTTTTCGTTTCTGAATGATACATTTTTGTTTATTTTTATAATTTGTATTTTTATTTAATTTTTTGTTTGTGTTTTATTAATTTTAGATCTTTTTAAATTTAGGTGTCCACCTCAAAATTTTAAATTCAATTCCAAATTTGTATTCTTTAATCTGTGTTAAGAGGGGCAGATGACCTCGTAGTTCCGCCCCTTAAAACAACAATAACTAGCTAACTTAATTGGGGTTGCCGGAGCCAACCAGGCTCATTTAGGTTTTGGCCGGGAATTTAAGGACGGATGCCCTTCCTGACGCCACGTGATTTTTCAGGTGAAAATTCCACGTCGCTGTCACCAGGATTCGAACTCCGGCCGTCCAGGTGAAAGACGAGCAGCTAAGCCACTGAGCCATCACGCTCCCCATCATTTCGTTGTATTTCATGAGGATAAAATATATGCACTAACGACACGTTCGTAAAAGTGCTAAAAAAATCCCTGGAAAGGTTTGTTGTTTTGTGGGTCTTCAGTCTTTTGACTAGTTTGATGCAGCCATCCATGCCTCCCTGTCCTGAGCTAATCGTTTCATCTCTAAATAGCTACCTCACCCTACATACGAGGCAATCTGTTTAACATATTCTAACCTTGGTCTACCCCTACAGTTCTTGTCATTGACCCTCCAGACAAAGGCTTTCAAAAATGACTTCCTAATACCTAAATCTATATTTGATGTCAGGAGATTCCTTTTCTATAGAAATGCTTTCCTTGCCTGAGCCAACCTACCTTTTATATCCTCTTTGCTTCGTCCATCACTGGTTATCTTGCTTCCTAAGTAACAGAAATCTCCTATAGAGGTAACATAATGGATTTTATCTCAGTGAATCCTGCATCAGTGGACTGTATTTCGAATTAAGATGCTAAATTATAAGACTAACTGTTCTTTTTTTCTTTTCCTTTTCAATATTTCATTAAGCTGTAATATGAATAATTACAATTACTGATTATGGTTTCCACTTTTTAATACAACTTTAGTTTTAGTTTCTTACTCTAAATTACACGATACATATTTCGGCATTGTTATGCCTTCATCAGTCATTCTTAATTTGGTAAAATATTTCATACACATCTAACACATTCTTTTACAAAGAACATCGGATTTTCGCATGACTATCGTCTGATACGTAAAAACATCGGATTCAGTGCAACATTTATGACAAGGCCTCACGCCTGAGATGATCCAGCGCACTATCGACTGGATGTTTGCAGAGTCACCAAGGGACCGCACATAGAATAGTACATTATGCAACGAGCCTATAATGGCAATAATTAAGACACAAGTATGTTTATAAAACGAGCGTATGCGAGTTTTATAATTTCCATACGAGTGTCTTAATTACCATTATAGGTGAGTTGCATACGACTGTTTATGTTCGACGATAATTATAACTTTATTATATGTTTTAACATAAATATTCATAAATATCTGTTGAGAGTCAGCTACTTGAATTTTCTGATCGCAGAGCGAGCGTTGGGAGTTATATCTCTGTCTTTCATGATCTTTGAACGTCCGACGCATGCGCTCTGTGTGCTTGCAATGCCATATGGTGGCCGTATGTTTACATCTGCCGCCCCTCAGTAATATTGTCACTGGAGTTGTTTGAAGACAATGCGCTGTGTAGAAATTATATTAAGGTACAGTGCTATTTGTTGTCTCATATTCGCCAGTTTATTTACGCGAACATATGGACGGTGCGTATTCCATGTCGGTAATTTATTATAGTTCGATGTTGTGTTTATGTCCGACATGTTGGATTTTGAGCGCACGCGTGAAGGTATCGTTACCTAATTGGTCAATGAACGAGCTCTGATTGGCTGGAGAAACTGTATCATAATGAAAAAGAGTGTTATAGTGACCATCATTATGATACAGTTTTCCGACCCATAATAGTGAGGGTCGAACATAAAGTACATAAAACATCAGTTGTAACGTCCACCTTCTCAAAATAATCTCCTTGTTACTTAATGAACTTTTGCCATCGATGTGTCAGTCTCTCCAGACCTTGCTGAAACAATTCTTTCGGAGTTCTGCGTGCTCATGCATTGACAGCTGTGCCCAGTTCTGCAAAATACGTAAAACAGCGACCATGCAAAGGAAGCATAGGGGCAGTCAACCGCCAAATAAATGTCGAACAGTGCCATCAGTTAGCAAGCGAATGGCGACAGTGTTCTGGGAAACAAAGGGCAACATCCTCATTGACTGGCCACGATTAACAGTGCAGCATATGTGGCAACCCCTAAGCGCTTACGTTGTGCCATTCAAACTAAGCAGGCAGGAAAATGAGCTTAAGGCGCACTTCTGCAACATGACAATGCCCGCCCCCACACTAGCCAAGAGACCACCGCTGCCATTGATCAAATGGGATTCACGGTGCTGCCACACCCACCATACTCTCTCGACTTGGCTCCAAGTGATTATCATCTGTTCGGGAACTTGAATAAACCTCTGGACACATCTGTCAAGGCACGGGTACGCAGCACTCCGAAAGAATGGATTCAGGAAGGTCTGGAGACTCTGACACATCGATGGCAAAAGTGCATAAAGTTACAAGGAGATTATGGTGAGAAGGTGGAAGTAACAACTGGTGTGTAATGTACTTCACTTGGGTAGAAGAAAATAAAGTGTAAAACAATAACTTAAAGTACGCCCCTCGTATAAAATTCTTAAAAATGCATTTCATTTATTAAAACTCATGACTACTATTCCTTTGTCTTTAAAATATCTGATGAGTAGCTTCTTCTGATAACTGCTAATTCATGATTCTCAGAACTGTGGAAGTCAAAATAAAATGAACCCCATTAGAAAATGTATATAATTTTCCCAAGAATGTGTCGGAAAACTAGTTCACTTCCTTCGACTTATCCTCGTGTTTTGATAATTAGAAATTTCCAAGGTGCGTGTTTTCAACTGTTGTTTTCGTGTTGCTTTTAACCTTTTTTCTCTGTTTGATATTCTGTAATATGATGTAAGTATGTACCATACCATACGATTAATAATAATAATTGTTATGGGTGTAATAGCGTGCCGTGTCCTCGATTTAGGTACCATCCCCGCATTTGCCTGGGGGTAGAAGTGGGGAAACCTCGGTAAACCACCTCTAGAATGGTCGAGGTGGGAATTTTCTCTCACTTTTGCGTCACGAGGTTGTGTTTAGCCCGGGGCTACATGACCGCGTTGTGGCAGCCCCTAAACTTAAGAACCAACCAACCAACCAGAAACCAGTTGAAATGACGTGGTCTTTAGTTCACCGAAACTCAATAATAATAATAATAATAACGGTATCACACAACAGGCTGGATCTTGTGGTTGTCAGAAAGAAAATCAAGCAAACTACCTTGATTGATGTTGCGATTCCTAACAACAAGAATCTCTAATCAAAACACATAGAAAATATCAGCAAATATAGCAATTTTGTCGACCGTATTAATAGACAATGGCATGTAGAACGGGTAAAGACCATAGCAATCATTGTCTCAAGTACGGACGTGATCCCAAGTACCTTGCTCCAAGGCATTAAAGAACTGGATCTGGATACAAACTAATGCAGAAGGCAGTAGTTCTCTCAACAACTCGAATGGGTAGCGACAGTCCAGCTTAAAAGTTGCTGCTTCAGTAACTATACTTCGGTTCCCTGAAGCCCGTATAGTTATGTTGTAATGTACCAGCAATGTGTCATACGTACTGTATAAAACCATAATAATAATAATAAAGTTATGAATTTTACGTCCATTTTAACTATTGCTGCTTTTGTGTAGCTGCAGTGGCAAAAGTTCACATTAAATGGGATCTTTAAAGCACCAGTTAATCTACTAACACTGGTCTCATCGTTTAGGCAGCCTCAAATGGCAATTGACTGCGTCGGGATTGGACCCAGCAACCTTGCGCTCAGGGGGCGAGAACCAAACAGCTCCACCACGCAACCAAACCTATAAAAATAGACAGTGAATAAAAAAAAAGTAACAAGAAATCAACTATATAAGTTAACTAGCAGAAGTACCCGCTCTTCGAACGGTCTTCGGTATTAATAACCAGACGTTATCAATTGAGCTACTGTTGCAATGGTTAGGGGCTTGTTATTCCTTCATATGTTTATCAGAGCGAAGTTAGTATTCTGGAAATATCACACACACTATTAATTTGAGGTCCTTAAAATGTGGCTTTCGGAGACTCATTATAGACTCCCGAATTTTGTGTCTTACATTGAGAAGCGCAACATATGCTTTGGTCGTCCTTCCAGGATAAATTTTATATTTCGCCTATTTTAGCATGTATTTTGAAAAGTTTCTTCCTATACCAATCCTTCTATGAGAAGTACGGTGAAGAGTTTTATAAATAATTGGTGTATTGACTCTCATGGATACCTAATTTTACGATGCTCCAAACATTCGAACACGAGTTATAGGCGTACATAAAGATACACAGAAAGGCCAAAAATCCCTCAGTATGCCTTACTTCGGAGGGGAAGTAAAGCTGGCGGTCCCATGTCATAGATTTATGGCATGTAATAGAACCTTACACTAACTACAATTGTGTGAAGCTAAATTTGTAGGTTAGATTTGATAAACGCTCTATTAGTTCCAAAATGTGCCGGTTGCGGTGGCATCTAGTAGCCAAGTCACAGCTAGGTGTCGTTGACGGTAGCATTTGGTAGCAAAAGTAGGAACTACTGGAAATTGGTCGTCTGCAGTCCTTACCTAAAATACAGATAACACACACTAATACAGCCATCACAATTAACACCGGTTAGCACACAGATTCTACACACACGAGGCTACGTGAACGCGTTGTTGCAGCTTCTAAACTGAGGAACCAACCAACCAAGCTACAACATATTACCCAGAAGTCCGAATATGGATATATCAACCACACAGTTTCAAACAAAATCATCCTTACGATGAAACCATTTCTCGAAAAAAAAAAAAAAAAGTTAGAATGTGCTCAATCTAAATTCCTCTAACGTGTACTTCCTGACGTGAAAATAAAATTGAAAACCTCGTAGACGAAACGCAATACACCTCACATAAAGACTGACCCTCACCGTTGTGTAAAGTCCCCATCCACAGGAAGACACCTTTAACAAATTATAAAGGCTTGTGGTGCATGGATATTCAGGTTTTAGGTAGATTTCATTAGAAAGCTAACTATTGCAATGGGTACCATGTTTCGACTTCCGGAAAATTTCGACATATCTTCGCGTTTCACATCCCCCAGACCCCAAAACCACCGTCAGTCCAAAAGTTTATATATAATTTATGTATATATATATATATATATATCTATCTATCTCTCTCTCTATATATATACCTCGTAGACGAAACGCAATACACCTCACATAAAGACTGACCCTCACCGTTGTGTAAAGTCCCCATCCACAGGAAGACACCTTTAACAAATTATAAAGGCTTGTGGTGCATGGATATTCAGGTTTTAGGTAGATTTCATTAGAAAGCTAACTATTGCAATGGATACCATGTTTCGACTTCCGGAAAATTTCGACATATCTTCGCGTTTCACATCCCCCAGACCCCAAAACCACCGTCAGTCCAAAAGTTTATATATAATTTATGTATATATATATATATATATCTATCTATCTATATATATATATATATATATATACAGGGTGTATTTGATATGATGGAAGTCCGTTACACTGGTGATAGATGAAACTATTCTAAGCTTCCTAGGTAAAAAATTTGTCACCTATCTTGAAATTGATAATTAATCTTTAAAAAGTCAATGTTTTTAGTTATTTCAGAAAATAATCAGGCAGAAAGTGGTGGGGCAGGCTGGGGGAAACGAGGCGGAGCCAGTTGTGACGACGCGCGAAGGGGAAGTTGTTACGTAATCGGAGCATTGACCTTACCGGTTGACTTGAGGGGTGGTAGGCTATCAGCTGTTATGAGGATAAGCGCTACCGTCTCGTAAGAAAATGTGTATTGCCGTTGTTCTTCTTGTTGTTGTTGTTGTTGTTGACAACGCACGCAATGGCTTGGGACGTTAGGACCGGTAGTATTGTGTAGCCTACTTTGTAAGTGTGGAATTCATTGATTGATGTTCATGTATAAAATAATTTCGATACTCAGCCCTGGTGTATCATTGGCGTCCGTGTCGGACCTTCTGTTGACTAGTTTCTGAATATACTAAAAACATTCACTTAATGAAATGCAGTGTGACAAAATTCCAACATCCCGTAGTCTGTTCAGAACTAGGCATTTAAAACGGAAGTAAAATACTTGATGTTTTGTTAGAGAGGTTTGGCGATTTTGGTCATTTAGCCCCATGTAGCTGGGTGTGGGTAGAATTTGTGTGATAACCTGTGTTTTTGTGGTTTCTGTAGTAATGTAGGTATTTGTAATTCAGGTGAGGATTCGGAAGAAGGCGCCGGCCCTGTGGTGTTGGGGCAGTGCAACTGCCTCTCACTCGGAGGCCCTGGGTTCGATTCCCGGCTCCATCAGGGATATTAGAAACTGACGTGAGGGCTGGAACGTGGTGCACTAAGCCTCTGGAGGGCAATTGAGTAGCTGTCTGACAGTGAGGCAGTGTCCGAGTCAGGAAAATCAAGATTAATGGCCGAGGGGACCCGATGCACTAACCACGCGTCACCCTAATATCTGCAGGCCAAATGGCTGGACAGCGGTCACTTGGTAGGCCTAGGCCCTTCATGGGCTGCACTGCCAGCGGTTATGGTTTTTGAGAAGAAGGCGGCCGTGGCCTCAAGTTAGGAACAATCCCGGCATTTGCCTGGGGTAGAAGTGGGAACCCATGGAAAACTACTTCCAAGATTTAATACTAGTACGGTACCACATGTTCATATTGTGAATTGTCTCATCCCATCTCCAGCCCTGGGGTGGCCATAAACTGGAGAGGGGGGTGTTGATTTAGTCAATCAAAAATACACGAAAATGAAAATAAAATGCAAATACATTGTTATAATAATAATATCATAATATCGTATGGCCTCGGGTGCCGGGTGAAAGCTTTGTTAATTGACACCCAGAGGGTAGTTGCATGTCGAATTTCGTCGTATCCTTGAACGCTATGAAAGTCAATGAGGTTAGATATCTAAACTCCTTGACATTACAGCGCTTTCAAGTACAGAATGGAGGAACTTTGTGTTGGCGGAAAATCCCGAGATTAATTTTGCCATTGAATACGGCCTACTGAATTCAAATGGGTTCTTTAACATGCCAACAACGTATGACATGAGTGTCGTGATTTTTGTCGCCTTTCAGAAATCACTTACCATGGTCAGGAGCGAACCTGCAATCTTGGGGTTGGTAGTCCGACACTATAACCACTCACCCACCGTGTTATAATACAGTGTTATTAAATATAATAATAATAATAGGCTAATAATAATATTAATAATAGTCTAATAATAATAATAATAATAATAATAATAATAATAAGAGTCAGCATGTGTAGTTCTGGTGGTAGAGTGCTAACCTTCCCGAGGGTGCGATCTACGTTCAGTTATGTAGTAAATGAATGGGATCTAATACGATCATGTCCATGGATTTCATGGCACATACAAGAAATCCTACGTACATTAAAGTCTGGCAACTCGACATACCAAAAAGAAACATAAAAGAAGTTAGTGTGTCTAAAAGCCTATTATTACTATTATTATTATTATTAATATTTTTATTACAGTTGTTGCACTATCTTCACACAAAGATAGACCAACAGTTCCTTACATTAATTACCCAAATATTTAGGATTTCTATTTTCTATGCATAGTCCATGAGGCTGGCAAAATCCTAAACAGATCCACCATCACTAGTCATGTAGCCACTCCCCATGAAGGTGTGAATCAGCTGTTCATTGGCTCGGTTTGTGTATTTCAATGCCATTGGCAGACAAGGAGAGTTGGTCACTCGACTTCAGACTCTTGTCAACATTCCTCAGCGAAGGAGGAGAGGGCGACGGGGAGAAGTCAGCTGGGCTGCTGAGGGGAAGGCAGCCTAAGACCTTTTCCAAGACATTGACCGACGATTTTTGTGATTTAATTCCACCTACACTAATTAAGATACGACTAAATTTCATGAAGATATGTGCTTAGAATAGTTGCTACTATCACCAGTGTAATGGACTTCCATCATATCAAATACACCCTGTATATATTGTACCCATGTGAGTAATCTCGATAGTAAATATGCAGCCGCCTCCAGCTAGCATCAGGTCTCAGGCGCGTGCCGTTCCCCCAAATGAGCAGTGCATCTTGTGGATTTGAGGCTATAAGGTAACAACTCTACAATAACAAGGCACAACTCTATTCTAAAACTTTAATTCAGTAAATAAAAATCATGGCTTCAAACACAAAAACAATCCCAAAACAAAAAAAAACAAAGCAAACAAAAGTTTACTTCCACAACCCACAAATAAACAAAAATGAAATCATAATAAAGTCATATTAAACCATAAAGCTGTACCCTTATGTGAACTACATAAAGATATTCTAGTGCGCTGATGCACCTACGACTTCAACACAAACTGTACATTAACATAACAGTCATACAATGTGACTTCTTTAATATCACAAATTAATTATTCCTTAAACCTCTTGGTTTTAACAATTATGTGTGCCGTGCGTGTTTTGATTTTTCTCTTCTCACCAAACAAATGCTTGCATGCATTTACCTATTCGGACGTTGCACCGCAATCAACGTGCAACTCCATAATTATGTAAGCTACCCCTCCACTTCCTCTATTTATATGGTTCCATTGCATGCTGTATGTGATTCCTACATAAAACGTTACGTTATAGCTTGTGTCGGATGGTAATCAGATTACCTTGCTCTCGTGGCGATTGGCATCTGGTAACTAACTTCAAAACTTGGTTTCAGTGACAGTACAAATACATCATCTAACTATTCGTCAGATAGCTAAAATAATGAACCATCAGGATATTCTATAATTATCCACGTGTTCCTAAACCACATGGCTACATTACTCAACATAACAATCTTTCATTATATGTCATTTACCAGGGTCGAAAATCTGTCCCTTTCAACTTGCCTTGACGGCTCGAGTTCAGACTGCAGACCCTCGGCTAGAGGAGTCCGCACACAATAGAAAGTGGGATAGGTGTTCCACCAATTACCTCGACCCTCCTTAAAGGTTTTGAATGCTTTCCTTTCTAAGCAGTAAAGATTTACAAGACAAATACTGTCGTCCGACCGACACACATATCCCAAAGGATCTTAATTGATTATTATGCAAACAGGTATTGAATGAGCTTTTATAATTACTCCTACACAGAGGATATAATAATTACTGGCCTCACACGGGTCCATTCAACATGAAGGTTCGGGGTTCGTAATGCATTAGTCTGACGGGTGACCGATGTCTCAAGTAAAATATAGGCGCTCACTGCAGCTGCCGCCATGAGTTTCGCTACCACGAGCGGAATAACTCATTAATAAGTTCTCGGGAAATCATAGAGTTTCGAGGTGTCCTCGTTCTCCTCGTCTCTATCACAGGATCCCAACCCGGAACACTTTCATATCCTTCCTCAGAGCTAGGGTACACACTACAACTCTGGCATAAAATTATATCTCCACTTATGCCCATGACATAGGAGATTTCATACGTAGAATAGACCATCTGGCCCCTTACTCAATGCTACGACCTCCGACCTATAGTATTAAGAGAAATCTAACAATTTACTCTATAAGCTTCTCATATAAGCTGCAAATCCAATACACTAAAAGCTCTTTCATGCCTGGCATCATTACTGAATATATGCAATATTCTGATATAAAACTTCTTTCCTTAATTACTGTAACGTAATCTTACTGTATCATCTTACTGCTTAGATTGATAAGTCTTGCAATTAGCGTAAATCTCTCGCTTACAACATTTATTTGTTTCCTGATGTGTTCATTCATAATTTTAATATTCATTATTATTATTACCACCGCCTCCGTGGCTTAGGCGGCAGCACGCCGGCCTCTCACCGCTGGATCCGTGGTTCAAATCCCGGTCACTCCATGTGAGATCTGTGCTGGACAAAACGGAGGCAGACAGGTTTTTCTCCGGGTACTCCGGTTTTCCCTGTCACAATTTCATTCCAGCAACACTCTCCACTATCATTTCATTTCATCTGTCATTCATTTAATCATTGCCCCAGAGGAGTGCGTCAGGCCTCGGCAGCCGGCACAGTCCATATCCTCGCCGCTAGATGGGGGCTTCATTCATTCCATTCCTGACCCGGTCGGAGTCTGGAAGCAGGCTGTGGATTTTTCATTATTATTACCATTAATCTCACTGACATAAATGACCAAAATCATTACTTTATTATTCTTATTAATCTCACTGACATAAATGACCAAAATCATTCTTTATTATTATTCTCACATAACTTTACCAAAAATCCGACATAGCTAAACGTCTTAAAATCCGAACAATCGTGCTCGTCACATTTACATAACTGATTGCCATTCTTAATTCATAGTGGGAATAATTACTCCACTTAATGATGCAAATTAACATCTCAACTCTATAAAAATCAACACAATAATGATTAAACATGGAGGATCTGCCTCCTAAACTGATTTTTACTGGCATCTTTACGGAATTCACAACATGCAGTGGCCCATCTTTCTACATAATCATAACTTGTGGGGTACTTACATTTCTATAGGCGTCTATGGTGGCTCCGACCAATCATATTTCTCCATGTCGCCCGCCATTAGCAGGTTTAACGCGACATATTCATCTTGAATGCACACATTTTAATACACATAATTTTCATCAACAACACGACACGTTGCATAACTCTCAGGAAGCTATTGCTCCCATACATGTGAAACACTTATCTAATCACTACTTTAAAGGATATTTTACATATGTTGTACACTTAACACACGTCACTTTATACACTTTTCAATGCTGAAATTCCCTAGCAAAGATCGAAATTGCAGGCGTCGACGGCATCTTCCGTGCTCCTATTAACTCCTGATTGAAAGTCTGATTTACCCGCTCTCGGAATTCACCAACAGTTTTTATATTCTTACTCCTACGGTAAGCGTCCTGCGTTGCATAAATATGCTAGCTCCCGTACATGTGTTATCATCTGGTACTCTCATGACATTACCAACCGCGTCATAGAGTTTCATATAGCGCATACCATCGTACTTACACATATACGATCAGTCAATACTATACACATTGCGCTTAACACAGTCCAATACTTTACACAAATAATTATATACAATAGTTCTGACGTTAGCCTACACGGTGCTTCGTAACTGAACACGGCATAGTTCGTACTGCTGATTATGCCTATAGCACGACTATTATTCATACAAGCTTATAAAATGCTTCATTTACATATACCAGTCTTTGTTCGGCGTCTATTATGAGTAGAACCGCCATGCGTTCTGCCTTGACGAACTTGCTTCAAAGTGGCTGTACCTGACTGAAGATTCACTTGACGACTGCTCGTACCTTACTTGAAGACTGCTGTATACTGCTTACATACTGCCTCGTACTTGCTGCATACTGATTGCAACTTACTGCAACTGTGCTGCAACTGTGCTGCAACTGGGTAACTTCTAACGTCGTGAAGACTGCGTAAGACTGCAACTTGAACTGTAACTGGGTGCAAACTGCACGTGAACTGCGCGTAGACTGAGCTTCAACTGAGAGAGACTGGGTTGAGACAGAGCGCTCCTCCAAGGGTCTACTCCCTTATATCGTATTCCCACGGAAAGTAGGGCGAAATCTTCCCCCGTAATCTTGGCTGCTCTCACAGCGTGAATCTGGTCTCCAAACCATGATCATTGGGTTCCTCTTTCTTCACAGATTCCAAAACTATCTGCGTGCAAAGGAATCGCTCGTCCAATTAATTAATATTAATTCCTTTCTCCATAGCGTGGGACGCTATCTTACGGGTATTCCCCGGCAACATTCTCAAATCTATCCGCGCACAATGGTCGTTTTACAGTCCTTCCACACTTCGTTAAATATGCCCCAATTTCGCAGGTAAAAGGCTCTAAAATTAGCCTCCTGCCAAAAGATTCATCTGTGAGCAACTCTCATCTCAATTCGTTGCTCCAATCACGAGTAATCAATGATTTTCCTGGGCATCTCTCCTCCCACTCCTCAAATCTATTCTCCGTCGGGGAATAACTGGGTCATTATTCAGGTCTCCCCCCTGCTCCAGACGACAGAATGGGGTCACAGAGATGGACATGGCTCCACTGGGCCCCACCCACAATTCTGGGCTAATTTGTAAAATGTCAACTCTGTCCTCTCCGTGCTTCAAGCCTCGTATAGCCTACACCAAGTAGTCTAATACTGCTGTAATCTGCTCATTATTCCCTGCATTATTTTAATAAATAATGTCATTGCACCAAAATCACACCAGTGATTAAATATACGCTTCTTTCGAGGGGTTTTTTACCATGAAACTGCCTCTACAGATCTCTGGTTCGTTCCCTGGTGGAACCTTTATACTGAGATCACAGTCTCTGAGAACCACGTTCAATTCCAGTCAGCATAACCTCCTCGGGTTCATATTCCCCTTGCGAAACTTATAAAAGTCAATTGCAAGTGGCTTTCTATAAGTAACCAGCTGACTGTCTACCACTGTCTATGTTTACATGTGGGGTCCTTCACCTCGTCTGGCTGCGAGTAGGTTAGTACTGTTCCCCCTTCCACACTCGGCCTTCTTCCTAAGCTGTTCATTCTCCATGCGGAGGGTCGCGATTATGGCCTCAACCTCTCTCGCCACTCTGACCATTTCTTCATAGAATTCTCGCAGACACTGGCTGTCTTTCTTCTCTTCGCTTACACTGGGTAAACTGTCTGCTTCTCGTCCCGTCTTGCCGTTCCAACTTTCAGGTCTGACTGCTTGGCTGACTTCGCTCTCCCCGTTGATTTGGGTGTGCGTTACCAATACTTCTTCTTGTTCGTCGAATTCTTCTGGCGGATAATAAATTTTTAAGTTGGCTACGTTCATAACGACCTCGTTTCCATTTTCTAGGTGCCTTAACCTGTATGCATTGTTCTGGAGGTCTCTTATCACCTCGAACGGGCCGTGGTAAGAAAAATTGAACTTTTTATACTTGCGTGCCTCTGGATCTGAACTGGCGGGTTTCTTTATTAAAACTTTCTCTCCCTCGAGAAGCGGTCTATGATACCTCTTCGCACGATTTCTTCTCTGACGTCTCTCCGCCTGTGCTTTGAGATATTCAAAGGTTCGTTGGATCCTCAATTCTCTACCTGGCTGTGCATCTACTGGTAATGGAATAACACCAGTCCACGGTCTCTCTGGTCTTTGATCCAGATGTAGAGTCACGGGAACCTGACCTGTCGCCTCATGTACAGTATTATTTATACAGTATTCAATTACTTCTAGAAATTCTATCCAACGCCAATTCTCCTCAGAGCAGTAGATCTTCATGTATTTCTGGATCTCTCTCATTACTCTTTCAACTGGACTTGCCTCAGGATGGCGAATGGTAGACAAAATCTGCCTAATTCCTAGAGTTTCCAGTTCTCGACGAAATTCTGCACTTGTAAAGCAACTTCCGTGGTCCGAGAGAATGTTATCCGGCTTCCCAAGAATCGGAATAACTCTCTTTTCAGGCGCTTCAAGACCTGTTTTGAACTTGTCTTTTGTATGGGGCATAACACCACCATTTTCGAAAATACATCCATGGCTACAAAAATGTGTCTATTGCCTCTACGTGCTCTAGGCAATGGTCCAAAGTTGTCTATACTCAATAGCTGCCTTGGCTTCTCCGGTAACAACGGGATAGGTCGTTGCCTCATTAAAAAGGGATTTGGCTTAACCCTTTGACATAGATCACATGTCCTAATAGTATTTCTCACCGTTTCTCTCAATTTTGGCCAAGTAAATGCTTCCTTCAACAGAGCACAGAGTTTATCTATCCCCGGATGTCCAAATGCTCTGTGGGCTAGCCATACCAATCTTCTCTGCAAAGATGCAGGAATTACAATCCGTTGACGTGTATGATCTACATCGTCCCACTTGTGTAATATCTGATTATACCATACATATTCTGTTGCCAATGCCTCCGCCTCTCTGTATACCGCAGTTCCCCTTGCTAAGCGTCCCTCAAAGTAATCGATCATCATCTTCAACCATGGGTCTTCGCGTTGTAGGTTGGTAAGATTCCTTAAGTCATCCAACGTCTTCTGATCTCGATTCTCAATCTGGACCGCTAGCGCTTCCTCTTCTCTAGGGTAACGACTTAATATGTCCGGTATTACATTCTCTTTCCCTGGACAGTATTCTATTTCCACATTAAATTGCTGGATATACAGGGACCATCTTGTCAATCTCTGGCTAGACAAATCTGTCTTTAAGAAAAATGTTAAAGCTTTATGGTCTGTTCTGAGGACTATTCGGAAGCCATACACGAGTTTGTGCCAAGATTGCAACGCGTACAAAATCGCGAGCAACTATATCTCTGTGATCGTGTAGTTTTTCTCATGGGCTTTCAGTCTCCTGCTTATAAAGGCGATAAAAACTTTCTTCTCAGGCTGGTCAACATTTTCCCGGGAATAGCATCGCTCCAATCCCAATAAGTGATGCATCCGTCTGTATGATGAACTTCTGGGTATAATCCGGGTATCCCAGCTTCACATATTCCAAAAGCATTTGTTTTGACCTCACGAATGCTTCCTGACATTGCTCCGTCCAATTCCATCTGCCGCCTTTCTTCAATAGGTCCTGCAGGGGTGCTACTGTCGCAGTATAGTTTGGGCAGTGGTTCGAAAAGAATCCAATTACTCCCAAATACTGTCGGACGTGCTTTACTTTCGTGGGTCGAGGGAAATTTCGAATTACCTCCAATTTATCTGGGTTAGGCTTCACTCCATTCGCATCAATAACATGCCCTAGGAATTTAACTTCCCTCTGACAGAAGTGCGATTTCTTGATATTAACCTTAAAGTTAGCTTCTCGAAGGTCATCTAGCAACTTCTTCAGGTCTCTCATGTGCTCCTCCATAGATTCTGATGTGAGTAGAATGTCGTCTACATATCTGATGGTACTCTCTTTAACCTCATTTGATAGATTGCGATCTAACGCTCTTATCAGGGCTGAACCAGCTGTTTTCAACCCAAAAGGTAGCCTTAAAATGTGAATGTATGTTGATCAAACATAAATCCTGTCAACAGACTAGTTTTCTTCTCTAATTCCAGATGGTGGAAACTGGATGTGATATCCAAGTTTGTGAATATGGTTTTCCCTTTAAACTTCCTGAGGATCTCTTTAATAGGTGGCACTTGGTCAAATTCCGGAATAACTCGCAAATTTAAGCGTCTCAAGTCCAGGCAGACTCTGACAGATCCGTCTGTCTTTGGTACAATTACCAATGGACTTACATAAGGCGTAGGTGTCTTCTCAATAACACCGGCCTCCAACATCTCCTGAATTGCCTCTTTCACTTTAGCATAATGCTTTTCAGCTATAGGGTAGGGTTTCTGCCTAAATGGTGTCCAATCACTGACTTGAAAAGCATAAGTGAAGTTCTTTATCCGACCAGGTCTCGAATCAAAGACTTCCTTCTGTTCCAGTAATAACTGCTTTAAATTTTCCTTCTCTTTTAGCCCAATTTTCGCTTCTTCTAGCTTTTCCGAAATATATTCTTCCAATTTGGGTTCCAGATCTTTTTCCAAGTCTGTGGCTAGTGTTTTAAGCTCCTCTTCTAACTGCTCAATAGCTAATACTCCTTCCTCAGCCACATCTCTGTATGTATGCCATACTTGTTCACTTGATCCTGGTTCACTCTCATTGAGTGCGACCTCTAAGCCTTCAGCTTCTTCATTCACATGGAACATAACCCTGTCCTGTGCTAGGTCGATTATCACTCTGTATTCCCTTATAAACTCTGCCCCAATAAGTAGGTTATAAGGCAATTTGCTTACTAACAGAAAACTCTGTGAGAAAATAGAGCCTCCTATCTGTAAATCTAGGAATACCTGGTATTTACATATCATTGTTCGGTCTGGAATTACCCCTTTAATCTTGACACTAGAGATCGGTATTTTCAAAATGTTCTCTCTCCGGGCTATTTCATTATATAGAGCTTGTGTCATGAGGCTCACTGTTGATCCTGTGTCCAGCAGACTTCTGACTTTTAATCCTGCCACTCTTACAATTATAATAGGCAATTCTCTCTTGACCATGACCTGTGGTCCTCCTGTATCCTCAATCAGTTCTTCTGGTTTGGCTATCCAATTGATGATGTTAATAGACTTCCATCCATCAGTCGCAAACTCTTCTAATTTTGGCGTTTTTTTTTTCTTCAGCGCCCGCCCCCTTGGAGTTTCTTCTCTCCTGTTCGCTGCGCTGTAGTTCCAAACTCTTAGCTCCATCTCCATATCTGTCTGGCGATGTCCTGTTCTGCATGACTTCTTGCCATCGAACTTGTTGTTTCTGGGGCTCATCTCCCCTTTCTTCGAGGTATCGCAAAGAAGCATGATATCGTTCTTCTACCTCGTCATCGAAGTTACTTATTCTTTCTTGGGGTCTCCAATTTCTATTATTGCCTTCTTGGCCATTATTACCTCCATTGTTATGGTACGGTTTACCCCTGTTATTCTGCTTATTCCACGAGCTTCGACCTCTTCCTCCTCTATTAGCATTTCCTTTGAACTTTGACTGCCATCTTATGGGTTCCTGTTCCCATTGCCGTCCATAGGAATCTAATGTTTCTGTGCTCGTAGCTTTGTTGTTCCTTGGAGCTTGCTGTTGGTCAGTCTGTGTGTTGGTCACGTGGACTTGTTCCACGGTTCGACTCTGACGCATTGTATTTGCTGTGGTGAGGTCCAGTTGCCTTATAACTGTCTCCATTTCCATAGCAGTTTTCGCATTAGCCGAGATTAGTAGCCTTTGGATCTCGTATGGAAGCTGTTTGGCGATAGCAATACATAGCTCCAGTTCGCTCGGTTTTTGATCCAGCTCTTTAAAGCGACACATCTGCGATATGAAAAATTCTGCGTACTTTGTTGGATTATTAGTACTGTATTTCTTTGCATATAAATCCAACCGTAAATTCTGTTGAGTCGCGGCGTCCCAATATCTCTTCAAGAATGCCTCACGGAACTCCTCAACAATATCAAAAGTGTAACGGAAGCTGCGAAACCATAATGCGCACTCTCCCTCTGTTAATTTCTCTATAGCACGTAGCCTACGCTCCTGCGGTATTCGTGCATCATTTAGATATTCAGTCACTTCCTTTAACCAATATTTTGGTGTCATACTACAGTGGCTACCTGAAAATTTCCTTGGTTTTTCTTCGCTCGCCCTAATGACGTTTATCACCTGGGTGTGAATAGCATTTTCATGTGGCGTCGATGCCGCAATTGGTACACCTGGCGTCATATAAGGACTTTCCCCTGGGCCTGTAGCATTCCTGCTCATAGGTTGGGTTTCCAAGTCTGCCCACCTTGCTTTCCTCGTATCCTCCATGCTGCCTTCACTTGACTTAGGACCTTTCAGAAGCGTTTCCTCCTGTGCTATTATCCTAGTCTCCATTTGATTGTGGCGCATTTCTGCTCTTTCTAGGCGAGTAATGACTTCTTTCTCTATTCTTATAAGCCTATCTCGGTTTTCCTCGGCTACTTGAAATATTTTCACCTTGTCTTCTTTCAGACTTTGTTTGATATGGGATATTTCATCCTCTACATCTTCTTTAATTTGAGCAAGGGTCTTGTCGCTTGCCTCTGTTTTCTGGCCTTCTCTTATTTCGAGTTCTTCTCTCAACCCTTTAATTTCATCTTGAATGTGTCCATTGACTTTAGACAATTCATTCCGGACCTTGGTGATCTCACCTCTATTCTCCTCTTGCCTTTTGTTAACTATGACAATGTCACTTTGAACTTGGTCCAGTTCTTGATTAACTTTGCCCATCTGACTTTTCACGTTGCTTACCAGCTCCTTATTTTCATGAGCGATAGCCTTAATTTCGCCTATTTCCTGGCATTGACCTAATATATTTTGGTCCTGTTTCTTGAGGTCACCGTTAATTGCTCTAGCATAGCTTTTCAATTTCTGGTCCCATTTGGAGTCGTTCTCCTCTAATCTCTGGTCTACCGTTCTTGTAAACTCTGCGAATTGTTTCGCTTGGCGTTCGTGGTTCGCCTCATTTTGGATTTGAATATCCTTAATATCGTTAGACAACGCATCTAATCTACTGTTGGTTTCCTCCTGAGCATGCTTACACGCTTGTAAATTACCCTCAAGTTTGGCTTCTATAGCCTCGAAACGTTTATCAGTTTTAACCTGCATTTCCGATACAATGCTTACAACAGTCTCTGTTACTTCGGTCTTAATTACCTCTTGCATTTGACCTAACTTATTGTTTAATTCAATCTGGTTATTATTCATCTCAATTTTATTTGCATCTAAACAGTTGTTTATTTCAACCTGAGTTGCATTAATTGCCTCCTGATTGGCATCTAAACGAGTGTTTATGCTATCCTGGAAAGCCTTGGCTTCCAGTTTATTCTGCTCGTTAGCAGCATCAAAATGCTGTTCAATCCTGCAATAACCTGCAAGATTTCCTCCGTACCTGACATTTTACAATGACACTCTTAAATATGCAGGCAGGCTTCCTGGAAAAATATGTGGATACGTTTCGAAGAGAAACATCAAACACTGCACACATATTGTGAAGTCGTACAAAACCTGATAATATTATGGTAGATTGTGGATCTGGTATGTAGCGCTCATACCCTTGGGCAATTCTCTTCTCAATAGAGAGATTCTGCGTTACATAAAAAGCCTACTGAATTCAAAAATCACTCAAACACAGTTTGAGGCAAAACAATTACTATGGTTTTCCCCATGAAATACCATAAAAAATCTATGGGTTTTCCCTAAATCCCATAAGCCCCACGTTGGGCGCCATGATAAAAATAAGCGAGTAAGTACAATCGTTCATGTATGCCATGCATGTGCAATGCCAAGATCGCTCATATTGCACTGACGCAGGCGGTTCCATAATGAATTAATACCGCCCCACGTCGCTTGGGCCATGATAATAAGAGTGTAAATACTTACAAAGGAGTAGAACTGTACTTATACATCTATCAAAATTTATATGTACGCATCGGAACTTAGCTAGGATAGGAGCGGTCATTCCCTACTTCGTTAATTCTTACTTTAATAGAGTTGTGTGCACTAAATCTGACCGACTTTAGTTGTACCGATAGCTCAAATCACAGTATAGGACATCAAATCCCATGTACCCATGTGAGTAATCTCGATAGTAAATATGCAGCCGCCTCCAGCTAGCATCAGGTCTCAGGCGCGTGCCGTTCCCCCAAATGAGCAGTGCATCTTGTGGATTTGAGGCTATAAGGTAACAACTCTACAATAACAAGGCACAACTCTATTCTAAAACTTTAATTCAGTAAATAAAAATCATGGCTTCAAACACAAAAACAATCCCAAAACAAAAAAAAACAAAGCAAACAAAAGTTTACTTCCACAACCCACAAATAAACAAAAATGAAATCATAATAAAGTCATATTAAACCATAAAGCTGTACCCTTATGTGAACTACATAAAGATATTCTAGTGCGCTGATGCACCTACGACTTCAACACAAACTGTACATTAACATAACAGTCATACAATGTGACTTCTTTAATATCACAAATTAATTATTCCTTAAACCTCTTGGTTTTAACAATTATGTGTGCCGTGCGTGTTTTGATTTTTCTCTTCTCACCAAACAAATGCTTGCATGCATTTACCTATTCGGACGTTGCACCGCAATCAACGTGCAACTCCATAATTATGTAAGCTACCCCTCCACTTCCTCTATTTATATGGTTCCATTGCATGCTGTATGTGATTCCTACATAAAACGTTACGTTATAGCTTGTGTCGGATGGTAATCAGATTACCTTGCTCTCGTGGCGATTGGCATCTGGTAACTAACTTCAAAACTTGGTTTCAGTGACAGTACAAATACATCATCTAACTATTCGTCAGATAGCTAAAATAATGAACCATCAGGATATTCTATAATTATCCACGTGTTCCTAAACCACATGGCTACATTACTCAACATAACAATCTTTCATTATATGTCATTTACCAGGGTCGAAAATCTGTCCCTTTCAACTTGCCTTGACGGCTCGAGTTCAGACTGCAGACCCTCGGCTAGAGGAGTCCGCACACAATAGAAGGTGGGATGGGTGTTCCACCAATTACCTCGACCCTCCTTAAAGGTTTTGAATGCTTTCCTTTCTAAGCAGTAAAGATTTACAAGACAAATACTGTCGTCCGACCTACACACATATCCCAAAGGATCTTAATTGATTATTATGCAAACAGGTATTGAATGAGCTTTTATAATTACTCCTACACAGAGGATATAATAATTACTGGCCTCACACGGGTCCATTCAACATGAAGGTTCGGGGTTCGTAATGCATTAGTCTGACGGGTGACCGATGTCTCAAGTAAAATATAGGCGCTCACTGCAGCTGCCGCCATGTGTTTCGCTACCACGAGCGGAATAACTCATTAATAAGTTCTCGGGAAATCATAGAGTTTCGAGGTGTCCTCGTTCTCCTCGTCTCTATCACAGGATCCCAACCCGGAACACTTTCATATCCTTCCTCAGAGCTAGGGTACACACTACAACTCTGGCATAAAATTATATCTCCACTTATGCCCATGACATAGGAGATTTCATACGTAGAATAGACCATCTGGCCCCTTACTCAATGCTACGACCTCCGACCTATAGTATTAAGAGAAATCTAACAATTTACTCTATAAGCTTCTCATATAAGCTGCAAATCCAATACACTAAAAGCTCTTTCATGCCTGGCATCATTACTGAATATATGCAATATTCTGATATAAAACTTCTTTCCTTAATTACTGTAACGTAATCTTACTGTATCATCTTACTGCTTAGATTGATAAGTCTTGCAATTAGCGTAAATCTCTCGCTTACAACATTTATTTGTTTCCTGATGTGTTCATTCATAATTTTAATATTCATTATTATTATTACCATTAATCTCACTGACATAAATGACCAAAATCATTACTTTATTATTCTTATTAATCTCACTGACATAAATGACCAAAATCATTCTTTATTATTATTCTCACATAACTTTACCAAAAATCCGACATAGCTAAACGTCTTAAAATCCGAACAATCGTGCTCGTCACATTTACATAACTGATTGCCATTCTTAATTCATAGTGGGAATAATTACTCCACTTAATGATGCAAATTAACATCTCAACTCTATAAAAATCAACACAATAATGATTAATATGGAGGATCTGCCTCCTAAACTGATTTTTACTGGCATCTTTACGGAATTCACAACATGCAGTGGCCCATCTTTCTACATAATCATAACTTGTGGGGTACTTACATTTCTATAGGCGTCTATGGTGGCTCCGACCAATCATATTTCTCCATGTCGCCCGCCATTAGCAGGTTTAACGCGACATATTCATCTTGAATGCACACATTTTAATACACATAATTTTCATCAACAACACGACACGTTGCATAACTCTCAGGAAGCTATTGCTCCCAAACATGTGAAACACTTATCTAATCACTACTTTAAAGGATATTTTACATATGTTGTACACTTAACACACGTCACTTTATACACTTTTCAATGCTGAAATTCCCTAGCAAAGATCGAAATTGCAGGCGTCGACGGCATCTTCCGTGCTCCTATTAACTCCTGATTGAAAGTCTGATTTACCCGCTCTCGGAATTCACCAACAGTTTTTATATTCTTACTCCTACGGTAAGCGTCCTGCGTTGCATAAATATGCTAGCTCCCGTACATGTGTTATCATCTGGTACTCTCATGACATTACCAACCGCGTCATAGAGTTTCATATAGCGCATACCATCGTACTTACACATATACGATCAGTCAATACTATACACATTGCGCTTAACACAGTCCAATACTTTACACAAATAATTATATACAATAGTTCTGACGTTAGCCTACACGGTGCTTCGTAACTGAACACGGCATAGTTCGTACTGCTGATTATGCCTATAGCACGACTATTATTCATACAAGCTTATAAAATGCTTCATTTACATATACCAGTCTTTGTTCGGCGTCTATTATGAGTAGAACCGCCATGCGTTCTGCCTTGACGAACTTGCTTCAAAGTGGCTGTACCTGACTGAAGATTCACTTGACGACTGCTCGTACCTTACTTGAAGACTGCTGTATACTGCTTACATACTGCCTCGTACTTGCTGCATACTGATTGCAACTTACTGCAACTGTGCTGCAACTGTGCTGCAACTGGGTAACTTCTAACGTCGTGAAGACTGCGTAAGACTGCAACTTGAACTGTAACTGGGTGCAAACTGCACGTGAACTGCGCGTAGACTGAGCTTCAACTGAGAGAGACTGGGTTGAGACAGAGCGCTCCTCCAAGGGTCTACTCCCTTATATCGTATTCCCACGGAAAGTAGGGCGAAATCTTCCCCCGTAATCTTGGCTCCTCTCACAGCGTGAATCTGGTCTCCAAACCATGATCATTGGGTTCCTCTTTCTTCACAGATTCCAAAACTATCTGCGTGCAAAGGAATCGCTCGTCCAATTAATTAATATTAATTCCTTTCTCCATAGCGTGGGACGCTATCTTACGGGTATTCCCCGGCAACATTCTCAAATCTATCCGCGCACAATGGTCGTTTTACAGTCCTTCCACACTTCGTTAAATATGCCCCAATTTCGCAGGTAAAAGGCTCTAAAATTAGCCTCCTGCCAAAAGATTCATCTGTGAGCAACTCTCATCTCAATTCGTTGCTCCAATCACGAGTAATCAATGATTTTCCTGGGCATCTCTCCTCCCACTCCTCAAATCTATTCTCCGTCGGGGAATAACTGGGTCATTATTCAGGTCTCCCCCCTGCTCCAGACGACAGAATGGGGTCACAGAGATGGACATGGCTCCACTGGGCCCCACCCACAATTCTGGGCTAATTTGTAAAATGTCAACTCTGTCCTCTCCGTGCTTCAAGCCTCGTATAGCCTACACCAAGTAGTCTAATACTGCTGTAATCTGCTCATTATTCCCTGCATTATTTTAATAAATAATGTCATTGCACCAAAATCACACCAGTGATTAAATATACGCTTCTTTCGAGGGGTTTTTACCATGAAACTGCCTCTACAGATCTCTGGTTCGTTCCCTGGTGGAACCTTTATACTGAGATCACAGTCTCTGAGAACCACGTTCAATTCCAGTCAGCATAACCTCCTCGGGTTCAATATATATATATATCAGTTTCTTGTGGACACGATAACTGCCGTAATTTTGCACCAATCACTTTGAATTTTTTACATAATATGTATCCCTATAAAATCTCGGTCGAGTTCGTTAAAGGGCAAAATCGGTCGAAGGGGGTGAAAATGGGGGGCTTTTTTCGAAAAAGTGAAATTTCGCTATAACTCTCTTTATACGTGAAATATGGAATCCATTCAAAGTTCATAATATGTGTCGGATAAGTGCCAAAAATTTATGTCAAATAAGTTTTTTGATAGCACCAACCGTTGACCAAAGGGGTGGAAAAAAGTGGGTTTTTCGGGAAACATTAATCATATCTCTCTTAATAGGCACAATATCAAAACCGTACAAAATGGAAAATATTCCCCTAATAATTACCTAAAACTTTTGTCTGAAAGAATTTTTGATATGACCCACCATTACGCCAAGGGATGAGAAAAATGATTTCGGAATTTTAAAAAATGCCAAGTGCCATCAGAGGTTACCATAACAACGCTTTTAAATTGATCAGGGATGATCTATCAGAGGTTGCCAAGACAACGCCATTGACGAGATCACATTCATTAGCCTACTTTCGATTTTTGCAAAAAAAATGAAAGTAGACTTATGAGATCACTACAGGGCGAAAAAAGTGTGCCTGCCTGTGTGTGTGTATGTGTGTGTATGAGTCTGTGTGTGTGTGTGTGTGTGTGTGTGTGTACTCTGAATATCTGCCCCCCACCCCTATCAGTTCGAACACGGTGAGCGCAAATTGAACGAAATTTGGTACAAAGGCAGCACTAGCAAAGGACACCTCAGTGTCATGTTTTATATCGCCGCCATCTTGACGGAAACGTAATGGCGGCCACACAAATGTTCAAAGCTTAAATCAAATTACGACTAACCTAATCATCCGATCTCTACCAAATTTTGCAACAACATACCTTTATGGGGGCAGCATCCTTTGACCAAACTAATAGGTCATCAGCCTAACAGTTGCGGATGGCGGCCATCTTTGTGTAAAAATCGATGGCCCCTATCAATACGAACACGGTGAAACTGAATGGAACGAAATTTGGTACATAGGTAGTACTAGCAAAGGGCACCCCAGTGTCATGTTCTATACCGCCGCCATCTTGACGGAAACGTAATGGCGGCCACACAAATGTTCAAAGGTTAAATCAAATTACGACTAACCTAATCATCTGATCTCTACCAAATTTTGCAACAACATACCTTTCTGGAGAGAGCATCCTTTGACAAATATAATAGGTCATTATCCTAATAGTTCGCGGATGGCGGCCATCTTTGTGTCAAAATCGATTACCCCTATTAATTCGAACAGGGTGAACCCGAATTGAATGAAATTTGGTACAGAGGTAGCACTAGCAAAGAGCACCCCAGTGTCGTGTTTTATATCGCCGCCATCTTGACGGAAACGTAATGGCGGCCACACAAATGTTCAAAGCTTAAATCAAATTACGACTAACCTTATCATCCGATCTCTACCAAATTTTTCAACAACATACCTTTATGGAGGAAACATCCTTTGACAGATCAAATAGGTCATTAGCCTAATAGTTTGCGGATGGCGGCCATCTTTGTGTCAAAATTGATTACCCCTATTAATTCGAACACGGTGGAACCGAATGGAATGAAATTTGGTACAGAGGTAGCACTAGCAAAGGGCACCGCAGTGTCATGTTTTATATCGCCGCCATCTTGACGGAAACGTAATGGCGGCCACACAAATATTCAAAGCTTAAATCAAATTACGATTAACCTAATCATCCGATCTCTACCAAATTTTGTATCAACCTACCATTATGGAGGGAGCATCCTATGACCAAACTAATAGGTCATTAGCCTAATATTTTGCGGATGGCGGCCATCTTTGTGTGAAAAACGATTCCCCCTATTAATTCGAACACGGTGAAACCGAATGGAACGAAATTTGGTACAGAGGTAGCACTAGAAAAGGCCACCTCAGTGTCATGTTTTATATCACCGCCATCTTGACGGAAACGTAATCGCGGCCACCCAAATGTTAAAGGCTAAAATGTAATTACGACCAACCTAATAATCTAGTCTCTACCAAATTTTGCAACAACCAATCTATATGTGGGAAGCATATTCTGACCAAATTGCTAGATCATCAGCCCAAGAGTTTGCAGATGGTGGCCAAGTATGTGTGCAAATCGATTCCCCCTATCAATTCAAACACGGTGATACCGAATTGAACGAAATTTGGTACAGAGGTAGCACTAGCAAAAGGCACCTCAGTGTCATGTTTTATATCGCCGCCATCTTGACGGAAACGGAATGACGGCCACCCAAATGTTAAAAGCTTAAATCAAATTTCGACCATCCTAATAATTTGATCTCTACCGGATTTTGCAACAACATACCTTTTTGTGGAAAGCATCTTATGACTGACTACAAGGTCATCAGCCCAATAGTTTGCAAATAGCGGCCATGTATGTGTGCAAATCCATTCCCCAGATCAATTCAAACACGGTGAAACCGAATTGAATGAATTTCTTTACAGAGGTAGCACTAGCAAAGGGCACCTCATATTCATGTTTAATATCCCTATAGCACGTTGTATTTCAACAAGCTACTACAACCAACATTCAATTATACTCCTTGAAAAGGACAAAGAGTTATAACAATACCCATGCATTTAGGAGAAAGTAGGCTATATGTTCTTTACTGAGCATCTTGTTTTTAGCCTACTTTTCACACATTTCAAAAATGAGGAAAAAGTAGACTTATAAGATATATCCGGGAAAATGTGTCTGTCCTTCTGTCTGTCTGTCCTTCTGTCTGTCTGGCTGTGTGTGTGTCCCTATCAACTCCTAAACGGCTGCAGCAATCGAAACCAAATTTAGTATGAGTAAAGATGTATACCGGAATATCTCAGGCCCATATTTGAAAATGATGCCAGTGCTACCAACTGCTAAAAATCGCACTAGAAATTTGAGCTCCATGTGGGATAACTTGGAAGGTATAATTGGGAGCTATTCTAAAATTGGCATGCATGTAGATAATACTATTTCAGTTTAATTTCCAGGTGGCCATACATGACAGCGTTGCCAAAATAATGTTAAGCCTTCTGATAAGTCCAATTTTTAAATGCATATAACTTCTACACTATCAATTGGATTTCAACCAAATTTTGTATGTAATATGTGTACATAAACATATATGACTGAGTGTATTCTTAAGAGCCACCAGGGCTGCCAACTGTTAATAATTGCTCTCTATTTTGTATCCAAATATATCAGAAAGTATGCAAGCCGACAGCTTTAAACTATGCACACGTAAATTACCCGACATTTTACATTAATTTGGAGTAACTTATATACGTCAGTTCTACCAACATGATTCTAAGCCTGCTGATAGGACCAATTTTTAAATACATATAACTTCTATACCAACAAATGGATTTCATCCAAAATTGGCACAAAAATATATAATATTTCAGATTATTTCTGACCAGCACTCGCAAGACATTGTTGCCAACATGCTTTTACGTGTACTAATACATCCAATGTCTAAATCCATGTAACGTCCTTTGGACTTCAACCACATTTTGTATTCTGTACCTTAGGAGATGGAAGTAAGAATATATTCAGTCACCAGAGCTGCCAACTGTATTGCTCTATTAGGCTACATTATGCCTAGTATACCTTATTTCGAACTAATTAAGACATTTCGATATTACCCACTTAATTTCGTCATTATTCTAGATAGGTTCATATACTGTAGATTAATCTATGGCATGAATCTTAATTTTAAGAAAAGTAGGCTATTTAGTTCGTCACGGAACTTCTTGTTCCATCTGACTATGAGGGAAGCGGCTAACTGGTAGCATGCTGAACTTCTATGCCCAAGGTGCTGGTTCAAAGCCGGCCAAAGTCGCCGGATTTTCTAAGAGCGCTAAAAATCCGTCAGCATGCTTTCCTTCGGAGGGGAAGTTATAACGTTCGTTGCAAGTTGCTGGTTGCGGTGGCATCTAGCAGCCAAGTTCACAGCTAGGTGTCGTTGACGTTAGTATTTGGTACAAAATTAGGTACTACTACATAAAATTGACCGTCTGCAGACCTTACCTGAATTACAGACTAATACAGTCATCACAAATAACACCGTTTATCAGACAGATTCTACACACACCCAATGTACACGGGGTTACATGACCACCTTGTCGCAGCACCTAAACTGAGGAACCAACCAACATCTCTGCGGGAGATAAAATTTTGCGTGAAGAAGTAACAGACTGTTAGATAGTTACACATTAGTTCCAAACCTTGCATAAGGACAGTGTGATCACAAGTATAAAAATTAACCCCAAGTGACAAGAAGGTTACCATCCCCATAAGACAGTAAATTGTTAAAAGTATGCATAGAAAGACGAAAAATGTTAACTTACCTCCAATTGTAAAATACTTTCTCGCAATAAATGAGGTCTGATCCTCCTACGAAAACCTGCATATTTTGCCTATTATAGCCTATCCCCTAGTTTGCCCGGTGAAATCTACCTCCGCCTTCCGGCGTGCCGAGAGGAATTTTTTTAGCCTCCAATGGCCCAAATTCCTAATGGCCGCAAAAAATACTACTTCAATTGAGTATTTTTTGTAAATAATGTTGCTGTTTGGAGATATAATTCTGTACGACATATCACACGTGTAAATCGCGTGAAAAAATTCTAGGGCACCCCTTGACCCCCTTATGCACATTGATGAATTTTTCAGTCTAAGTTGGTTCCGTGATAACCTTATAGCCAGTTGCAAACTTTCACAGAAATGTAATAAGTGGAGTGGCATTGATTTTTACAGAAATAGATGGTACGTTGGATGTCTTCTCTTGAGAACCTGTTGTCATGGTTGCCGGCTTGCATTCCTTCATTCATCATCATGTTTTTCAGTCAAGCGACTGGTCTGCCCCTACAATGAGTCTTCTCCACGTTGTTCGGTCTTGTGCTGTCCTTTTGACCATTTCATAATTTCGTAGGCCAGAGCTATGTAGGAAAGATCTCATGAAAGTGTTCCGTGGCCTCCCGCGAGGGCGTTTTCCGGGTATTTTTCCTTCTAGAATGTCGATCATCAGGCCACCATGTCGTAACCTGTGGCCAAGCCAGGTGGATCTCCTTCTATATATCTGGCGGATCATTTGCCGTTTTTCCTTTATTCGATCCAGCACCGTTATGTTGGTCATTTTCTCTACCCAGCTGATCTTTTCCATTCGGCGCCAACACCACATCTCAAACGCTTCTAGTCGTTTAATGTCACCTCTATTCATTGACCAGGTCTCGCTGCAGTACATTGCAACTGGCCATATGTAGGTCTTAACCAGTTGTTTTCTAAGGCTGAGGGACATCGAGCGTTGACAAATTAGAGAATGCTTTTCACGGAATGCCTGCTTGGCCATGGCTATACGGCTCCTGATTTCAACTTCACATCGTAGGTCTTCTGTGAAGATCTGGCCAAGGTATTTAAAACGATTGACCTGTTGTACTGGTTCTTTATTTATGGTAATGTTTAGTTCGTGTTGATACTTACTTATCACCAGAATCTTGGTCTTCTTAAAATTGATTTTCATTCCATATTCTGTAGCTGTATCATTTAAACATTGCAACATGTTTGTTAATGTATGCGGATTTACTGCAAGTAATGCCAGATCATCAGCAAATTTAATATTCTGGATAAGTCTTCCACCAACTTTCACTCCCATATTAGAACCTTTAAAAGCCCACTTAGTTATAGCTTCAGCGAAGGCATTGAACAGTCCAGGGGACAGCAAACACCCTTGTCGCACACCTTTGCGGATCTTAGCGGGTTCTGATACGTCATTTCCAAGCCGAACAACAGCAGTTTGATTTATATACAGATCAAATATTAATCTGATTAAACGATGGGGACAGCCTATTTGATTCAGAAGAGGAAACAGCTTGTGCCAGCTGACTTTATCAAATGCTTTTTCAAAGTCCACAAAGCACACGTAAAGGTTTCTGTTTACACTTAACATCCTTTCTCCAAGACATCGCAAGGACCCGATAGCATCACGTGTAGACATATTCTTTCGAAAGCCAAATTGAGAGTTGTCTAGATACTGTTCGATGTATATTTCCATCCTTTTCCTTAAAATCTGCAGAAGTATCTTTGATGCATGAGGGATGAGACTAATGGTCCGATAGTCACTACATTCAACTGGTACAGTCTTCTTTGGAATTGGAATGATGATGCTGGTGTAAAACTCCTGAGGCCATTTACCTTCTTCGAAAATTCTTGCTACCAATTTGAATATCCATTCAAGTGTACTATCCCCACTATTCTTGATTAGTTCGGCAGGAACATTGTCAATACCTGGTGTTTTACCCATGGATATTGATTTTAGAGCTTCATCGAACTCTGATCTAATAATTCTATCTTCTGCAATTGGCCTGTCTTCCTCGCCACGTGTTGGCAAAAGGTATGGAATTGGTTCTGCGTATAGATCTTCAACATACATCCTCCAGTGTTCCTTCTTGTAATTCAGGTCTGATATAGGATTCCCATGTGTATCACGGAACTGTCTAGTGCGGAATCCTTTTTGTTTCTTAGTAGTTTCCCTGATCTTTCGGTAGGCTAAATCTGTTCTTCCTTGTTTTTGCAGAAATTCGATCTCTTCGCATTTTGACTGCCACCACTCCATTTTCTTCTCCCGACAGAGTCGATCAATCTGGTTCTTTAGCATTCGGTAGTTATTTCTGCCTACTTCTGAAGAGTCGTTTTTAAATTTTCTTCTTTCATCCATCTTTAAGAGAATGTCCTGTGTGATCCATGGTTTGCGATTCACTCTTTCCGCAAATCCCACATAGTCTTCAGCAGCCTTTTCGATGGAGAGTTTGGCTATTGACCATAAATGATCAACAGTTTGTGAGTTGTTTGCATATGATGATATGTTGTCATCAGTGGCTTCCTGATATTGCTTTTTAGTCCGCTCGCTTTTAAATGCTTCAAGATTCCACTTCTTTGTTGGTTTTCCCTGAATCCTGCGTTTAAATTTCAGTTCCGTACTCATTACTAGTAGAGAATGATCAGAACAGATGTCAGCGCCCGGATATGCCATGGATTTCTTCACTTGATTTTTGTATCTTTCCTTGACAAGAATATAGTCAATCTGGTAACGTTGATCATCACCTGGCTTTTTCCAAGTATATCTCCGCCTCTTTGGTGAGGTAAACCAAGTGTTACTTATAACGAACCTCTCTTGTTCACAGAATTCGAGAAGACGTTGACCACGTGAATTTCTTCTACCAAGACCATACCCTCCTACTGCAAATCCTTCTTTTCCCTCACCAATCACTGCATTCCAGTCTCCCATTATAATAATGTTCTCGCTAGCCTTTGTCTTACGCATTAATTCTTCCAGCTTCTCATACATTTCTTCAACCTCATCATCATCACTGCTGGACGTAGGCATATATACCTGCACCACAACTAAATTTACGGGTGTTGCCAGAAAACGTGCTATGATAATTCTGTTTCCAATAGCTTCAACATCCGGTAGGGCTCTTGAAGAGTTAGCATTTAGTACCAAACCTACACCGCCTTGACCATTCTCACTTCCGGAGTGCAAGACTTTGTAGTCTCCGCTAGTGAACTCTCCTTCTTCTCTCCAACGTGTTTCAGCTAATCCTAAAATATCTAATTTATGTCGGTCTATTTCTCTTTTCAAGTTCTCTAGTTTCCCAGCTTGTAACATAGTTCGAACATTCCATGTTCCAATTTTAAAATAGGGATTTCTCCGGATAACGACCTGAGAGGCCCCATTTCCTCTCCTGCCGGGCCCGACATCATTCCTTTGAGGTGTGATCCCGCAGTTGCCAACTTCACTAACATTTGTCTTTGGACTCATCATAGGTTTTCTTGGGATACACATAAAGGTCTTTAATGGAGTGGTTTCCCGTTGCCTTCTCCATTCTTATGCTGTTGACCAAATCCTGCTGGTTCATCCACCTTAAGGAGCGATTTCTCACTCCAAGGACAAAAGAGTGCCCTGACCCTATCTGCAATTTGCGAAAGAGGGGAGCCACTTATACCGGCGGCTACTCGGTCCCCTTTTAGTCGCCTTTTACGACAGGCAGGGAATACCGTGGGTCTATTCTACAGCCCCAACCCACAGAGGTCGTTACACTACTTAACAGCAATTTATCGGTTTGTATCATGTAAACTTAACTGTCATCGTCCGAGAATTTGATAATGCTTCAGTATTCTTTCTATTCTGCATTGTATTCACTGACAGAAATAATATTAATAGGAATACTCACAGAAGGCGAAATGAGATATCTTCATGAATCCATCTCATTGGTTTAGTCACAGCTGATCATAACCTGTACTCCGCTCATGCAATTTACGTAAGGCAACAATACACTTATTTGCTGTTTTAACATTCATGTTACTTTACTATGATTTGGTGCCTTAAAATCAAGCATATCACTTTCAAACACTATTCAGTGTGATCGTTCAGAGAGAAGTGTACATACATCCAACTGTAGAATATATCCTACCAACATGAGGTTATGTAAGTGAACAATGACCGTGTACTATAACGTTACCAAAAACTGCGAAGTGAGTCCTTGCTATCACAATAACTTAACATACACTATGAATAGGCAACCTATTAACACTATATAAACTGTACAATATTATAAAAGAGACGAAATGTCCATATAAAATACATAAAATACAGGATCAAAAGTCTTCCCAGACTCGCTGAGTCACGGCCTTCCTTCATTAGTTTATTAAATTAAATTAGTTTTCTTGGAATATCTCAGAAACTGTTGGTTTTAGAGCCTTAAAATGTAGTTTTCGGAAACCCTCGCGTTTTGTTTCTGCCACCGAGGGGCTAATAATGAGCTTTGTCTCGTCGTTGTATGCCAAAATATAATAATAATAATAATGAAAATAATATAATAAATACAATATAGGGATAGGGATATGAAAGACCTTCCGTACCACACCCGCACGTGAAAATCGCGTGACAAAATTCTAGTGTACCCCTTGACCCCCTTAAGCTCATTATACGTATTATACGTATTGATGAATTTTACAGCTTAATTTGGTTCCGTGATAACCTTATAGCCGTTTGCAAACTTCACAGTAATGTAATAAATGGAATTGCATTGCGTCTTACAGAAATAGATGGTCCACTGAGATTTTGTTGCCATGGTTACCAGATTGCATTCTTTCATTAGATTATTAAATTAAATTAGTTTTTCTGGGAATATCTCAAAAACTGTTGGTTTTAGGGCCTTAAAATGTGGTTTTCGGGGACCGTTCAGGGCCCCCGAGTTTTGTTTCTCACATCGAGGGGTTGAAAATAAGCTTTGTCTCGTCCTTCTACGCCTATTTCAGCATGAATTTTAAGGAGGTAGGCCCCCTTTTATGAGAGGTACGGAGAAGAGTTACATCAATGATGAGTGTGGTGCTTCTGATGGATATCTGTATCAAATTTTACGTTGATCCACCCAGCCGTTCTCAAGTTATAAGGACTCGAAGTTGTCCACAGACAAACAGACAAACAGACAGACAGACAGACAAAAATCTTATTTTTGCGCGCATCCGTCATAAAACACTTTGAAACGCGCAAATAACGCAAATTTCCGTGGAAATTCAGAAAAAAAAACAGACAAACTTTCATTTTTATATATAGAGAGATAATAATTTTATTAATGACCATGTACTGTACTTTTCTTTTCAGGACGGGTCAGGGAAGGGATATTGGAAGGAAATCGGCCGTGGAACTTTTGAAAGGAACCGTTCGGCATTTGTCTGGTGGTGAAAATTGGAAACCACGAAAACCATTTTCAGCACGGCCGAGGTGGGATTCGAACCCATGCTCTCCCGATACTATAGAAGTTAATCAACATGTGTTACAAATTGACAATAATTTTGTTTTACGATTTATACTGGAATATATATATTATTTATTTGCATGTACATGGCGTAGATTCTTGTTTTCATAACCGTGCGTATGGTATTTACTTATTGATTGTTATTAAAGCTGCATTGGCATGATTAAAACGGCTATACACGATTACAATTAGTCAGTTTATTGAAAATGTATTTCTAATTAAACGTTATTCACTCGAAATAAAAATATTTTTGTGTATGTCTGTTTTCCTAGTTACACGCTGCTAACTGGAAAACGACAAGGTGGTATGCTCTAAAATTGGGTATAGTTCATGTCTTGAAGAAAGAATTCATGATGAAAATTAATAAATGTAAAACTAAATATTGGAATGTAACCGAAATAAATCAGAAACCCATATGGCAAGTGAAAATCTAAAGGAAGTAGGAGACTTCTGTTACTTCGGAAGCAAAATAAGCAGTGATGGACGAAGCGAAGAGGTTATAAAAAGTAGGTCGGCTCAGGTAAGGAAAACCTTTATACAAAAAAGGAATCTGTCGACATCGAATATAGATTTTGGTATTAGGAAGTCATATTTGAAAGCCTGTGTCTGGAGCGTGGCGCTCTATGGAAGGGAAACTTGGACTTTTAGTGCAGCCGAAAACAGGAGAATTGAAGCGTTTGAAATGTGGTGTTACAGGAGAATGATGAAGATCAGATGGGTAGATAGTGGGAGAGGAGAGATGTTTATGGTGACTGCTAATAAAGAGAAGAGATAGGTTGGTAGGACACGTAACAAGACACACAAAAATAGCAAACTTAGTTATGGAAGGAAGAGTCGAGGACAAGAGCTGTAGAGGTAGATCAGGGTTATAATATGTTAAACAGATTGCCTCGGACGTAGGGTTTGGTAGCTATGTAGATATGAAACGATTAGCTCAGGACAGGGAGGCATGGAGTGCTGCATCAAACCAGTCATAAGACTGTTCATGTAGTATATCCATCACAGTCGTGATTTAAATCATTGCTATAACTTTTCACCAAATCACAAACTAAGAAGGTGGTTATTGAACAAGCCTTCTACAGCACAGCTGTATTTAGACGTAGAAGGACCAGACAAAGCTTTTTTTAAGCGTATTAATACCAGAGGTTAAGCAAAGGTTACATTGGATGTCCATCAGTTACGAGGCACTACTTTCGAGAAATTTTCCCCTTGTTGTCCATTTCTGTGTAAAACCTAAGCAAATGGCCAAGCTTAACGATGCCAACCAGGGATTCTGTCTGTTCCGCTTCTTCAAGTATCAAACTCGGCTGAAGTCGTCGGCATTTTTTAAGAGCGTTAAAACTCCCTCAGTATGCCTTCCTTCGGAGGGGAAGTAAAGCCGGCGGTCCCATGTCATAGATTTATGTCATGAAAGAGAACCATCTACTAATTACACTTGTGTGAAGCTAAAATTTAGATTAGATTTGCCTAACGGTCTTAAGTTCCAACGTTCGTCGCCAGGAGCTGACTGCGGTGGCATCTAGTAACCAAGCTCAAAACTAGTTGTCGTTGACGGTAGCATTTGGTAGCAAAAGTAGGAACTATTTCAAAATTGAATGTCTGCAGTCCTCATCTGAATTACAGATAACACACACTAATACAGCCATCACAATTAACACCAGTTATCAGACAGATTCTACACACACCCAAAGTACACGGGGCTACATGACCGCGTTGTCGCAGCTCCTAAACTGAGGAACCAACCAACCAACCTTCTTCAAGTATGACGCAACAGAATTATGTTTTCACGGACTAGCACCAGAGAAGATGCTGTTTACCCGGGCGAAACCTACGGTTGTTATCAGTATTATAAGGTGCGTTCAAAAAGTAACGAGCCGGAGGCTGGAATGCGCAAACTGGTGACGACATCGGCTAATCGTGGCGTGTGTAACGTGGTGTGGTTCCGACCAGATACAAAGCGAGCTCCAGCATGCATCAATCGTCCAACGCTGCCAGCCACATTGCAAACAGTGACATGGAGGCGTCAAACGAAGAGCAAAGAGGTGTTGTTCGGTTTCCGACAGCGGAAGGAGTAGGGGGGGGGGGGACATTAATCGCAGAATGTCGCAAGTGTACAGCAAAAACTGGATGTCCCTTGCAAGCCCTTCAGGGAAGGACGGGTGACGTTAGCAGATCATGCCCGGTCTGGGGCACCCCCCTGCATTACCGATGACAACGTCCAGCTGGTTGATGCACTCATTACCCAGGACCGCCGAGTGACAGTGAACGCCATAGCCGCCGTGGTCGCTCCACGACAATGCACGACCTCATACGGCCAACACAGTCGCGGCACTCCTGCAGAAATTCAAATGGGAGGTTCTCGGCCACCCTCTACACAGTCCAGACCTCTCTCCCTGTGATTACGCCATGTTTGGTCCCCTGAAAAGGGCTCTGCGGGGCCAACGATTCACCTCGGACGCCGACGTCCAGCTGTACGTGCGGAACTAGTTCACATCGCAGCCCAGGGAATTTTATGAGATAGCCATTCACCGCCTCGTGTCACAGTGGGACCTCAACAGCCAGGGCCAATACTTCTAACATACAGGTACTGGTTTCTGTAATTATGCCTCCGGCTCGTTACGTTTTGAACGCACCTTATATAAGGGTATAAGGGCATATTTCTGTTGTTTGTCTAGTACTTCATCATTCGTCCCGTCTAATTGGCTGGGTATAGAAATTTAGAGATTATAAGGCATTCTTTTTCAGTGTTGCCTATACAAATTGACTTTTTGTGGATTTTCAGTTTTGTCTGGCTGCGTGGCTCAGGGGTAACGTTCTCGCTTGCTGAGCCCAAGGTTGCAGGTTCGAAACCTGGCGCAGTCAGCTGGCATTTGAGGGTGCGCAAATGCGAGGGAGCCGTGTCAGTACATTTACTGGCACGTTAAAGATCCCCTTCGGGGCAAAATTCCTGCACCCCGGCGTCTCTAAAAGCCAGTGTAGTTAAAAGGGACGTAAAACCTATAACATTATTATTATTAGATTTTCAGTCTGTCAAAACCGTGGACATAGAATTCATCTGTTAACCTCTGTTATTGTATTTATTGAATTTATTACCAGAAATGTTTTACAGCCGTGGTAAGTGATTTTTGAAAAGCGACAAAAATCACGGCACGCATGTCATACGTTATAGGCATGTTAATTAGCTCATTTGATTTCAGTAGACCATGTTCATAATGGAAAAATCAATCTCGGGATTTTCTGCCAACACAAAAAGTTTCCACCTGTCTCAACTTGAAAGCGCTTTAGTGTCAAGGAACTTAGATATCTAACCTCCTTGACTTTCATAGCGTTCCAAGGAACAACAAAATTCGAATTGCAAGCTGCCCTCTGGGCGTCAAATAACAAAGCTTGCACCGGGGACCCGAGGCCATACGATATTATTATTATTATTATTGACATGAATTGTGCACAATTAGATTGGGCGGGAAATAATAGTTACTTTATCACAAAAGGAGCTGAAAATATTACATGAGTTATATTTATACACTTCTACAACAACTAAGGGGTTAATTGGTTGGCATTTTTCGCTCGTCAGGCGAATCAGATCCTGTTCACTTACTGTCGACCAAAATATTATATGCACTCGAGTTTGAAGGTTGTGTGTGAAGTAACCAATAGACCTACATAAAATCCAATAACATCAGTACTTTCGTCGTTCTATTTTACGTTAGTACGTTTGGAATTTTTAATTTATATTTATATTTATATTTTAATATTTTTTATCGCAGATGAAACACAAAAAGTGCACGTTTTTTTAGCGTGTTTCAACCATGCGTCACATTTAAGAATTATTATCTCACAAACCCGTCATCAGAATGAATCCAAATTTTAACACAATATACATTGAAATGTTGTATAACTGGTTTATTAATTTCAAAACTTTGTGTGTTCAAGAACGAGAGTTGTTATCATTTTTGTAAGGTAACATTTTCTCGGCTCGGGGTGGTTTGAAAATGTAGTTCTTGGTCGCGTTGTAATCCTTATACATCAAAAAGGTACGCTGTATGATTGTGAAATGCGTAAATTAATTCACTTATTTTATATCGGTTTGCATTTGTGCGAGGAATTAAGACTTGGTTCACCAGTTAGCCGCTCCGGTGAAAGCTGTACAGCATTGCCAAGATGGGCTCCATCACGCGTCATGGCGCGCCTCGCTAGGAAGTTGATGATGATAATTGTTGTTTTAAGGGGCCTAACATCTAGGTTATCGCTAGGAAGTGATGGGCTCCTTATCAGCAACGCTGTTCAGCATTTCCCGGAGCGGCTAGCTGGTGAACCATGTTTTAATTCCCCATACAAATACAAACCGATATAAAATAAGTGAATTAATTTACGTATTTCACAGTCATACAGCATGACTTCTTGATGTATAAGGATTACAAGGCAACCAAGAACTACATTTTCCAATGACCCCGAGCCGAGAAAAAGTTACCTTACAAAAATTATAACAACTATCTTTCTTGAACACACTAAATTTTGAAATTAATAAACCAGTTATACAACATTCCAGTGCATATTGTGTTAAAATTCGGATTCGATCTGATGACGGGTTTCTCAGATAATAATTCTTAAATGTGACACATTGTTGAAACACGCTTAAAAACGGGCACATTTTGTGTTCCAACTGCGATAAAAAATATTAAAATATAAATTAAAAATTCCAAACCTACATGAACAAACGTACAATAGAACGACGAAAATGCTGATGTTATTGGATTTTATGTAGGTATATTGGTTACTTCACAAATAACCTTCAAACTCGAGTGCATATAATACTGTACAGTACCCCAGGGGTATGCACCCCTTGGAGACCATCCCCCCATCATCTATCTAAATCTCCTAACTGGCAACCCTTGTAAAGCCAGACCAACATCCATCAACACCGCAAGGACAGCTTGCCATTCTAGAAAGCTGGTTCAATCCTTGCACAATTATTACACACAGCGACACATTATTAACTAGGGCAGCTATGCCATCACAATGCTGACAGCATAGCGCCGAAGAATATATAAAGGGGTCCTAAGGAGGTCAGGGGATCTCTCAATTATCAGTCTTTCAACGTGACGGCCGGAGGCTACGCTGGTATCATCAGGTGAGTGAGTCAGCAAGTGTTCAGATCTCCTATATTTGTAACCTTTACCCACAGATTGTACTTTCACATTGTAACATCACTACATCCCTTAAAAGGGACTCACATATCCATTATCACTGACCAATAAACACTTGGTCAGTACATACACCTGCATTACTGTTTACACGCTTCTTTACGCCCTAATTCCCTTCCTGAACTCTCCGTCACTATTAGACGTGACTTATAGTAGCCAGATACTTGCTAGTGCAAGCAACATCGTATTCCCGTACCGGCCTGCTTGCTAGAAGCGGCCCGCGCCATATAGCTGACACGTACAAGTCGATTATCTAACCAGACAGCTGGGCGACCAGCACAGTGACCCTTGCATTGGGTTCCATCCCCTAAGATACTCCTACATCATTTGTAGGAGCACCCTAACACTAAACAACACTCTACACTGGTCAGCTTGCCCGACTACGGGAAGCTACCCCCTTTTAGACACCTTCTTCTAAATCAACACAATAACTCTTCCGTTTTAGATCCTACCACCCCCAAGTAAGGGATCTAAAACAGATGGTGGAGGCGGGGTACTACGCACAGTAGAACAGGACTCAACCAACGAGCCCTCGTAGTAAAAACGGCCCGTACCGCATATAGCCAAGCGAGACTGGAAAAAAAAAATCCTTTCCTCTCAGACAGAAAGCAGTTCTTTTTTTGCTTTGCACTACTTACACAGGGAATTTTTTTTCTCCCAAACCAACCCCCCCAGCCCCAGATAGAATCAGTGAGAATAAGGATACACTGCCGAACACGCACAGTTTTTTTTCTTTTTCTTAGAAGACGCATACATTTCATTTAGAATGGCACCTCATACAGAAACAACAAAGATTGTAAGCCATAGAGCCAATAGGGGTACGACAACAATACTTACACTACTACTCACCCTCATCGTCAGCGGGATCCTCACAAGTGCCTTAAAACAAGCCCCAAGAGGGGCGAGGGTAAAGATTACCCCCGGCGTGCATTGGAAACACATACGGGGGCAGACGGTTTATCAGGCCAATATACCCATCACCTATGACGTACCGGTAAAACAGGAATACGTACCGGTACCGTCGCCTACACTAGACGATGGCCACAAATCCCAAATATACTCACTATGGGAGGCCATCGAACAGACACTCAACATACACGGTGATACAGAACAACTCCAAGGGACATCCACCCCCGTGCAGACTATGCGGGGGAGGGACAGGAGAGAACTAACATTTATAGGGAACTTTTTACAATACTGCTGCGGCGTTGCTACAGAGGAGGATAGTAAAACGTTACGAATGACACAGCAGCAAATCGCGAGCTACACAGACTACTTAGGTAAAATGATCCACGCGAACCACAAGGACTTAACCGAGACTACACTTAAGCTAAACAATTGGACACATACGGTACACGACTCTATTGCTACAATCACGGAACAAATAAAAACACTTGCGAATGCGACCCGAGCAAACAAAGAAGCGCAAGACACTATACTGGCTTCCACGGCCCAGATGGCTATGGGAAATGCCATAAGTATTTACAATGCCATCATGAGCATGCACAGACAGCAAGATTTAATGGCGTGCAGACAACACAAGATACCGGAGAACACCATACACACAAGCATCCTGCGAGAGGATCTAACTAACCTCCAACACAAACTCGAGAAACACAATTACCAACTGGCCACTTCTATCGAACAAATAAGCTGGTATTACACGAAGCCAATATGCTCGTGCATATACCATGCTAACAGGTTACACATTAAAATCAACATACCTATAATCGAGGAAAACGCGCGGTGGAATCTATTTGAATACATTCCCATACCGTACAAGTGGCTAGGGGGCACATGCACACTCATACACGAGCCGACGCTGCTGGCGGTTAATGGCCACGACATTCGGGTACTAACAGGGAATGCGCTGCATGACTGCATTACACAGATAAATGCGCTCTGTTACATACCTCGGTTCCAAGAGGTGACCACAATCCAGCCTGCTTGTGCTGTCAACCTCTACAATAACGCGCCAACTGACAAAATCCTGGAATCCTGCGCATATAGATGCGACGAAGGATCGCAGACAGCCCTTATCACACAGATTGATATGGACAAGTTATTTGTTACAAATCCTACGGCGGAAATGGGTACCCAATGCCCAGAAGGAAGGACAACCCTACTGCACCCACACACGGAGGCACCGCCAGGGGCTCTAGAGATACACCTCCCATGCAACTGCCAACTCGTAGAGGGCGACATCATCCTGATACCCCAGGCGTTTCCGTGTGACGCCAAAATGGTAAAGGAATTAGCCATTACACACACACTGCCGGCGGCATGGACTAAACAAATCCAATTGCAACTACACGACTTTGAACCCTTACAGACAAAGCCGTTATGGTATGATAACATAACGGCCATACTCAATTCCAACTGGTCGTCAGTCATTCCGACATTCAATGTAACAGACACACCTTTTAGACATCGCAAACAGCCCCTACAAATACCAGGACTTCACAAATCCTGGTATGACCTAGATACAACGACAACTTCCACTATAGCATTGAACGCCGGAATGACCGTGGTAATTATTTACATGTTAGCCAGACAGATGGCAATGGCTAGAGACATCCGGCGGTTACACGCGCATAGAGCAAATACATGAAACAAAACCACTCAGGCAAAAACACACACACCCCCGTAAACTCTATTAGGGTAGCGCAGAGCGCATTTAGGCCCTCGAAAACAGGCACACTCAAACCTACAGACACGCGCTACGGTGGAAGTAGGCCCAGGCTTACTTTGCTACAAAATCCCCCGAAAAATGGCAAAGAAGCGCCTCAGTGGATTTCAGGAGCCTATAATCTCATAATAGGGCAGAACCCTTCACCTTTCCGAGCAAGGACGCTCGGACCGGAGTAACGACTTCCACCAGGGACACACATAAGTTAGTTTACACGGGGGAAATACGCCAATAAATACACACAGACTCACTAACATAAACGGTACATTCTTTTTTGCTGCATCTATATGCAGTACAACATGGCTAAACCAAAGACGTATAATTCTAAATTCTTCTTGATTTATTTTGGGCACCTAGCATTTTTTTTCTCAGGCCATCAATGGTTACTGAACATAGGGTCCATATTATAACTTGGATAACGTAAAGTGCTAATATCCAAAGCCAAGTAGAAGCCCATCAGGTGAGCTACGCGGCTTAAAGCCGGAAAGAGATATTCCGAACACAGCTTAAGCAACAAATCACAGCATAGAGCTTAAGCGGGTCTTTCTAGGTAGAAATGACTAAGTGTTCTATGTTCCGGTCCAACAGTTTGATAGATTCCCTTGTGACGGGCGAGAACCCTCATTGTAACAAGAATTAAGAATCTCAAACTATTTTCCAAAAGTGGTAGATTTCCCTGAGACGTAACTAGATTACTATAGTGCTAACGTCACCTACTAGGTGGATAGTACGATCAGGACCTACTTACCATTTTTAAGCATTTTTTTTCATAGTGTTTACGACACAATTTTGACAGACTATCGCCATCGGGCAACCCGCTTTAATCAGCATAAGGCAGGGTGCAGGCGACATACAATATATCTTCTATACCTTTTCAAAGTGCTCTCTTAATACGGAGCGGGGCATGGCTCATTTTTTTCTCCTTCTCTGCCTCAGTCATTAGGCCCGATGAAGGAAAAATTGGCCAAGTTGAACTATATATATTGCATACATAGGCATACGGGACACGTTACACTGCCTGTAATATGACGTTTTTCTCATTTCCATAACAACACGCAAGCTAAAGCGCTAACATACCGTAGGATGAAAATCCCAGACTTTGGGAAACCATGCATATTTTTGGAAATCACACAATCAGTTTACATTGCCACATGACAGTAAAACAGTACTAAAAGAAAAGGAAATGATCCCACTGGCAGACGTGGAAAGAAGGCCAAGAAATAGCCTTCAGACCTCACTGACCGAACAGGGATACGATCCTAACACTACCAAACTGTCCCGGAGACACAACCTGAATAGTGCCAGAAACAATTACTCTGAGAAAAGACGGTCTCCAAACCCGCAACCTTCTGAATACCAGGAACATAAGGTCGGATAGCTATCCAGTCTAGGATAGAAAAGTAGGAAGCTAACACAGATTGGGACAGTTCCACTAACAGCGGGTCATAAATGAAAAACAACAAAATCGCCTCCGGCATCTAGTCACCAAACACGCGACTAGCGGCCCAGACACACTCGTGTATAACGACATTTTGTACAACGGATAGAAATATACTTGACCCACGTTACAAGTCAACACAACACTTGGGAACACAAAGGTAGTTAATAGAAGGTTCTTTTGCATTACGAAGAGCCTGCCCGCAATTACAAGAGACAGCAATCAAGTTCCCACATACGCGTGCCGGAGACAAGAGCATGGACAGAACATAAAACAAATGAGAGCTCACGACATTGTAATTCTACACTGTCAGCGATAAGGCACGCATGGCTGGCTGACCTTCACGCACACAGACGAACTAAGCCTGCTCCAAGTGGACAGGAAAGACGCGTTCATTCACGGCAGATTCAAACACCTCAGAACTCCACAAATTACACTACGAGGGGAATCCAAAAACATACAAACTCCTCACAGGTATGCATACTTTCATTTTGCGCATTGCACATAGACGGGGAACGTGCCATAATACGGACGGCACAAATACCGTCGTAACAAGCCTTTGCAGCACCCCGGGTCCGAACCCATGATCACACACCACGCTCGTACCAAAAACTAACTATCCAACGGTATTTTTGGTACGAGAGACACAAGCAAAAAATCACACTGAGGACACCTCAATTCCTGAAACACAACGCAGACATATAACACAGAGAATTACATAGATCACGGGTTCAAATCCCAGCGAAAATCGGACACCAGGAAAACAGCTATCCAGGCTTCCAACCACACCGAAATTGGCCCATACAGATACATGAACAGGGAATACCACATTTCCTCCCGCCAAAAACCGGGCATAAAATTTCAAAATACACCTGACATGGGAAATGCATTTCCCAGACACAGCTAGGATAATTTCGTAAGACAAAAGTCTTATGAAATAAGGGCCACACAACACCACTAGCTAATTAGGGCGGATTGCTACATTCGTCCGCCAGGAATTTAGAACAATAACAACATGGCATACGTGCAAGAAGGCACATGGCGACGGCTGACATACATAACGTCCGAGCCATTACACATACAAACTGCTGTTGTGCAGATTTCGTCACATGGCAATATTGCTGGTGACAGACACTATTGTTTACCGGCATTGACCATGACATTACAAGCCTTAAGCCAACACATTTTTAACACTGCTAAAACATTTATGACATTTAGCAATGGACAAGACGTGACAGATCGGAACTTACCTTGGACCCATAGGAGCACGTTCGCACAGACGTTGACAGGCCACGGGCACCTCCTGCCCATACACGCGATACATATTACGACTTAGCCCGCAACAGACCAACCGTCCGCGTGGTGTAGCGGAACATAGGCACACACACACGCGCTCACTAATTAGAAGCGAACACAGACAGAGGCTCTGAGGAAACAATACCTCCCCCCCCAATAACTTCTTTTCGCGATTCTATTCCTAAAATAAATCATTCCAGGCGATTAGGACATGGCCAGTCGCACTACGACCACTGGCCACATCACACTACAAATGGCAGACCAGATTAGGTCGTGAAGCTTTACTATCCCAAGGCGCGGATAGAAAGCAAACATGGACCAAGGGAGGATGACAGGAGAACAGGCTACCAGCGTACCACCTTACTCCCTTCCAATAACCTTCTCACGTCCAACATAACCAACGCAGACACATGAACACGACCAAAACAGCTACACTACATTACAAAGTACACACAAGGGGTTGATGGACTTCATGCGTCTAAAGAGAAGGCTTGCTACGCCTTGGATCACGATGCTACCACCTGAGTATTAGGGGTGGGTCAGCAAACATTAATTAAGCATAATGCGCATCTCCAAATGAGAGATGAGGCCACAATTATATATATTAACCATTCGTTGTTAATTAAATACTCCCGCATGACAGGAATATATTAGTATTATGCCTCAACCTACACCTATCCGTACAAGAGTGCAGACGCCTCACAACCAGATACCTGCATGAGTATCCCATCCATTTACCAGGGGTATTACTATCAAACCTGCATGGAATTTTCATATCTTTGCAATCCCGGGAATTACCTGCCCCAGTCCACTCATTGTAGGAGCACTCCTAGTAGCATTACCGGCTCAAGGCCACCATTTATTTGAGCCCAAAGATGCATAGCCCCTTCCTACCATGCTTTAAGCCCACTCTACAAATAACGACCCCCAGAGCCTAATAACAGGGTACCTGACGTCACAGACCCTACTAACACCTCCATTAAGGTAAAAAGAGCATTATTGCCGGAAAGCTGACATAGCAATGGTAGACCAGAAGTAGTCTATGTACTTAGAAGTTCTACAACCCCACAACACTGGAAATATTTTACATTTTTACATCATTTACAAAGGTTACGCCCATATTTTTTTAAAAAGGTAAAGGAATCTGAAACACTCTGATTGATGGTAACGGCGTAAGCCGAAGGTCAGAGGCACCACACTGGAGCAGAGCTGGGGAAGGTGACGTGGACCCTCACCCCAGTTGGCTCAACAGCTCAGTGACTTTACTTAACTTCACGACCAGACCAAACAGACGAACCACGTAAGGTTAAGGCACTCGCGGCCTGGCCGGGCAAGCTCTGGAATCCTAGGTGCGCGTAAACTGCCCCTGGGAGGAAGGGATGCTACACCCACTCTGTGCCACGGTCATCGAAGCCAAGACCTGCAGGGAAGACTTTCTGAGGATGGTGGGAGAAATAGCTCACTCCGCGCCGAACTCAGGAGACAACCCTAGAGACGACCCCATTATGACTAGACTTCTAGTTAAATTTAAGTTAGGTAGGGCTTCCATAGCGGGAAGCAAGGCTCCTGTGCGTCGGAGTGAAATACTACTGCGGCCTATAAAGGCGAAATGAAATATTAATGCGAAAAGCATACTACTGCGGCCTATAAAGGCGAAATGAAATATTAATGCGAAAAGCATACTACTGCGGCCTATAAAGGCGAAATGAAATATTAATGCGAAAAGCATACTACTGCGGCCGATACAGGCGAATATTACTGCGAAAAGCAGACTACGATTGCCGACGAAGGCGAAGATAATATTATGCCATTGGACGATGTCCAATGCCCACCTAAATGGCGACGCATCGGGCAACCAGAGGGCATTAAATAGACATGCAACGAGCTGTCTACAGGGGTTACAGTGGGCAAACCCACCTATGACAACATATCGACAACAATGGCAACGAGCAGGATGGTACGGCAGGCGAAACGGTTTGCTCAGGGGCACCGTAAGCCGCCTGCGACTAGATTAGTACTAGTAATAGACGTCGACACCTAGAATTAAGGAAACGGAATCCAGCGATCCTAGAGACAACCGGTGTTTCTAGGACTCGTGCGGGTGGTGTCCTGAGGAAGTAAATTGCCTCAGGCGATCGTTCTGGTCCAAATTTAGCCAATAAGACACATGTGACTAGGTTAATACTAGTGATAAGCGTCGACACCTAGAATTAAGGGAACGGAATCCAGCGATTCTAGAGACAACCGGTGTTTCTGGAATCGTGCGGGTGGTGTCCTGAGGAAGTAAATTGCCTCAGGCGATCGTTCTGGTCGAAATTTTAGCTGTAAGACGGTTGCATTTGACACGCAACCTAGAATTAAGCAAATTTACTGACCGCTGCCGCCAAGTAGGGCACAGCACATTTCGGCAATAGAATAAGGCCATCCATTCGGTTTAATAGTAGTAGCCATTTTTTTTATCATAAGTAAGATAGTATTAAGATAACGCCGTTCGGCACCTGATGACCAACAAACCCGTCATCAGGATAAGTCCGACAATACACTATAATATAGGATAATATTATAATACAATAGATTAAGATAGGACAACACTAGGCTAAGATAGGTTAACATAGGCTAACCTAGGAGTAAATTAGACTCCAGTGGCGCCACACTTAATTCTATAAATTAAGCGCTGCCACGAAAATGTCATATATAATATATTGTAATGTATTGTCATGTATTGCTAACAACTAATCCGCTTTCCCAAACGCAGGAAACCCAGGGAGCAACGCGTCCACAGATATACACAACAGAAAAAGAGTTGCCATTAATACATTTTTTTACATATAACAAGGAGCATGAGCATGTCTATTGTAAATATATTTCCCAAACCAAACTACACATACCCTTATCTCTGTCACACAAACACACTACTCCTCATCATTTTTCAGTCGCGCCAATAAGGTGACGGCGCCGCGATCAGCGACGTAAGGTGACGTGGGGCACCGAGCGACGCTGACGCAAACACACGTATGAATACGCTTCAATAATAAGCAATATACGGTAGCCAGGGGCGGTGCAGAGATTGTGAGCACCTACCCTCGCTGCCAAGGTGAATTTTTCCACCCACGGGGAAAATTTGCGACAGGTAAGGTTAACGGCATGACCACTAACCTACAGCCATGGGTAAGAGGTACCTACAGCTCAGCGAATAGCAAAATGAAGGGAGAATGAGTCGACAGAGGAGAGCGCTACAGAAGGCCTAGAGAATGAGACGAGGTACCAGGCTCATGAGCAAACCGGTCTAGTAATAAGATTATTATTTTATATTATATCATGCTTGTAAATTAAATGTAAACCCAAAGCGTACACAAATATATATTAATGCTCAAGTGTACGCCTATGCACGTAAACTTACAATATGTCACGCCATTCAACACTGCCATAATGGCAACACTGAATACACGGTTTTGTTTTTTCCTTTCTACTCTACTAACGCCCAAATTTGTCAGGGTGTTCCGTTTTATCCCAAACCAATAAATACTTTGAATATTTCCCTTAAATTATACCCTGGAACACCCATTTTTTCTATTTTCTTCTACCTTTCTTATTGCAGGGAGCACTTTTCCCCCAAGATAGGGCGGACGACACAATCATCCGTTCGGCCCTGGGTTTTTTTCCTCCCTGCACAACAATGTACCATCAGTACCATGTATTTTTTTTCTCTCCATCACACTTCAAAGATGCAAATGTCAATTTCTGTTACAATATTTTTATGTCAATGGCAATGTTATGTATATATGTATATCCCATAACCCTCCCCTCTCAACACGAACTGATCTCACGCACACACATCAATACGACATCACGACGACGACGAGGAAGACATCTACAGAAGATACGAGGGGACTTCAAAAACAACCACATCGACTACATCCATAACATCAACATCCCAACCCCAAGTTCCATTCCCGTTCGCGGGGACGCGAACTAAATAGGGAAAGAGGCTTGTACAGTACCCCAGGGGTATGCACCCCTTGGAGACCATCCCCCCATCATCTATCTAAATCTCCTAACTGGCAACCCTTGTAAAGCCAGACCAACATCCATCAACACCGCAAGGACAGCTTTCCATTCTAGAAAGCTGGTTCAATCCTTGCACAATTATTACACACAGCGACACATTATTAACTAGGGCAGCTATGCCATCACAATGCTGACAGCATAGCGCCGAAGAATATATAAAGGGGTCCTAAGGAGGTCAGGGGATCTCTCAATTATCAGTCTTTCAACGTGACGGCCGGAGGCTACGCTGGTATCATCAGGTGAGTGAGTCAGCAAGTGTTCAGATCTCCTATATTTGTAACCTTTACCCACAGATTGTACTTTCACATTGTAACATCACTACATCCCTTAAAAGGGACTCACATATCCATTATCACTGACCAATAAACACTTGGTCAGTACATACACCTGCATTACTGTTTACACGCTTCTTTACGCCCTAATTCCCTTCCTGAACTCTCCGTCACTATTAGACGTGACTTATAGTAGCCAGATACTTGCTAGTGCAAGCAACATCGTATTCCCGTACCGGCCTGCTTGCTAGAAGCGGCCCGCGCCATATAGCTGACACGTACAAGTCGATTATCTAACCAGACAGCTGGGCGACCAGCACAGTGACCCTTGCATTGGGTTCCATCCCCTAAGATACTCCTACATCATTTGTAGGAGCACCCTAACACTAAACAACACTCTACACTGGTCAGCTTGCCCGACTACGGGAAGCTACCCCCTTTTAGACACCTTCTTCTAAATCAACACAATAACTCTTCCGTTTTAGATCCTACCACCCCCAAGTAAGGGATCTAAAACAATACTTTAGTCGACAGTAGTCTTCAATTTTGACGGGTACACTTATGTACAATGATATTTACTATTTTAAGTCTCGTTGTTATTGTTGTTGTTTCATTTGAGTTGTGTGTGTGTGAGTAGGTAATATCTTATGAAAACCTGTGTTATTGTGATGACTGTATTAGTTTGTATATTTGTAATTCAAGTGAGGATTTGTAAGGAGGCGACCTTGGGGTAAAGTGGTGTACACAGGTCTTATCCGCGGTGACGATTTTGAACTGGAAGTCATTGTCCTGGCCCTCATTCCGAGACTTGTTGCCTATCTAGCAGTCTTGTGATCAGGAGTGAGCTGGTTCGGCACTCGTCTTGCCAACACCTTCCGATATCCTAACATATAGTGGGCTTGAGCACATCCAATATCCAATGTTCATCCGATTGGTTGGTTGGTTCCTTAGTTTAGCGGCTGCGACAACGCGGTCATGTAGCCCCGTGTACTTTGGGTGTGTGTAGAATCTGTCTGATAACCGGAGTTAATTGTGATGGCTGTATTAGTGTGTGTTATCTGTAATTCAGGTAAGGACTGCAGACGATCTATTTCAAGTAGTTCCTACTTTTGCAACCAAATGCTACCATCCACGACACCTAGCTGTAAACTTCACTACTATTATATGCCATCACAACCAGCGCCTCGTGATGAAACTCAGAACTTAAGAGCATCAATCAAATCTATATTAGTGTGTGTTATCTGTATCAATTTCAAGTAGTTCCTACTATTGCTACCAAATGCTACCGTCAACGACTTGGCTACTAGATGCCACCGCAATCAGCACCTGGCGCTGAATGTTGGAACTTAATGAGCGTTAAGGTCACCACGTACTCTTACACGATGAAAACGTATATTTTTGTGGCATCACTTTACTAAGTATTTTCTGGGTTTATGCTAAAGGTACAGCTATGATTCTTGTCACATATAAGAAGCGGTATATTCTGAGCTGTTTTTGACCATGTAGTGCTACTTTGCTTTTATAGGATGTGTGAAATGAATACAAATTTGGACAGATACATTTTCAAAAAAATGTTGTATAAGTTGCTTCAGATACACATTTCTTAGTTGTTCTTCAATCAAATACTCTCAAATTTTGTTCACGTTCTTGGGATGGATCATGGCAGATGAGTAATCACATTGTTTCATTATTATTGGAACAGAATGCAAGAAAAAAAATCCGAACTCTTTCTTTTTAAATTTATTCCAAAATATGTATCAATTTTTCTCTTCCCAATCCATGCCTACTATGTTTTGGAAGTGAAAATAGGTTAACATTCAAGTACACCATTATGCAAGTTAATGTTAAAGAATTAACCCTCTATCCTAAATGGTTTCCTAGTTATTGGTACCTAAACATGAAAAATGAGTATTAACGGAAAACAGCTGGCGAAGTTAAAAGTGTATTATTCAGAGCATGGGACGCTAATTTTTAAAAACAAATTTAAGGTAGCTGTAGACATCAAAACCCCAACAAACTATAAATATTTGAATTCAGAAAAGAAGGAAGAATTTTATGGCGCCAAATTAAAATAAAAAATCGATTTTTTTAATCATGCAAAAGTACGTGGTGTCCTTAATCAAATCTAACCTACAAATTTAGCTTCACACAAGTGTAATTAGTGGAAGGTTCTTTTACATGTCATAAATCTATGACATGGGCCCATCGGCATTACTTCCCCTCCGAAGGAAGGCATACTGAGGGATTTTTAACGCTCTTAAAAAATCCGGCGACTTCGGCCGGGTTTGCACCCGCGACCTTGGACATAGAAGTTCAGCATGCTACCAACTACGCCACCGAAGCCGCCAAAGTTGCTCCCACATCAGACACAATTACACGTTTGTCGACGTTTGTTGTAGTCCACACTCTGCCTTCCCTCACTAAACATTGAACACTAGCGCCGGGACATGACGACGTCTGTTGGTGGTGATAAATATCTGAAACAGTAGTCCTACGCGCCCATTCATACCGCAGTTCTATTCGTGTCCAGCACACGTCTTGCTGCTATACTGGTTTGCACTCGAATGAACTCGGGAACACCAATCAGCTGCCTCTACTTCTGCTTGGTAACTCAGAATTACTGTTAAAATTATTCATGTGTGATAATAAACTTTATGTTCGACCCTGACTATTATATGTCAGAAAACTGTACTAATGAGTCTCATCATAACACTATTTTTCATTAAGAAACAGTTTCTCCCACCAATCAGAGGTCAAGAAACAGTTGTTTGACCAATTAGATAATTAGATGCTCTGAGTTCCACGGCCTTCTAATTTAAATTTCACTGCCTGGCCTAGTGTCATAGTAGGGTAATCGAGGGGGCCATGGTCAAATACAAGGCATTCTCTGCGTCTCATGCGCTCTGTTCAGTACATAAAACTGGCGAAATCTCGACAGATATTTATGAATATTTATATTCGAACATAAAATAGTTATAATAATTATCGTCGAACATAAACAGTCGTATGCACCTCGCCTATAATGGTAATTAAGACACTCGTATGTAAATTATAGAACTCGCATTCGCTCTTTTTATAAACATACTCGTGTCTTAATTATTGCCATTATTGGCTCGTTGCATAATGTACTATTAAATACCAGACGTTTTGAGAGGAACCTTGCCTCCTTTTTCAATGTAATTAAAACAAAGTGGCCAAAGAAAGTGTGTCAATGAGATTACAAAACAAGATGTTCAGGAAAGAACATATAGCCTATATTCTCCTAAATGCATGGGTATAGTTGTGTTATAACTCTTAGTCCTTTTCAAGGAGTATAATTGAATGTTGGTTCTAGTAGCTTGTTGAAATATGACGTGCTCTACGTTGATTGATTGAATCCTCACCTGAATTATATATACACACACTAATACAGCCATCACAATAACACAGGTTACCAGCAAAGTTCAACACACCCAAGTACACGGAGCTAAATGACCATGATGTCCATGCATCTCAAATAAAACTCAACAAGAGCTTCGTACCCAAATCCTTCCTCGAAAATGTGGTACAGATGGGATGATTAGGTTAGTCGTAATTCGATTTAAGCTCAGAACATTTGGGTGGGCGCCATTTCATTTTTGTAATGAAGGCGGCGATATACAACATGTCCCTTTCTGGTACTACATCTGTACCAAAGGTGGTTCGATTTGGTTTCGTTGTGTTTGAATTCAAAGGGGGAATCGATTTGCACACATACACGGCCGCCATCTGCAAACTATTGGGCTGATGACCTTGTAGTTTGTTCAAAAGACACTTCCTACAAGAAGGTATGTTGTTGAAAGATTTGGTAGAGATCGGATTATTAGGATAGTCGTAATTTGAATAAGATTTGAACATTTGGGTGGCCGCCATTACGATTCCATCAAGATGGCGGCGATATAAAACATGACACTGAGGTGCCCTTTGCTAGTGCTACCTCTGTACCAAATTTCATTCAATTCGGTTGCATCGTGCTTAAATTGATAGGGCGGGGGGGGGGGGGGGGGTGGCGGATGACATACCAAATCCCACACACACACACACACACACACACAAACACACTTTTTGGCCCTGTGTAGATCTCATAAGTCTACTTTCATTTTTTGCAAAAATCGTAAGTAGGCTTAAAATACAGAAATTCCTCTGTTCGTCACCAGGGAGCAGCCAACCCAAAGTACTGTATTGACCTGGGTAGAAAATAATTAATAATTTAATAAGAGGGGCTCGAAAGAGCATTACTTAACCTACATAATACACGAAAATATCATTCTAAATACAATTTGATCTTACAGTGCTATTTAGTTTTCACTGTAGTCTCTGATGGATTTAGTTCTTTTTGCACACCTAGTTAAGTGATAACGGTCACACCTCTTGTTACACAACGAACATACGCAATCATCACCTGGCTGGTGAAAACCTTGAATTAAGCAGATCTTATGATGAAAACCATGAGTTGCAAGTCTCGTTACCACATGTCTTAGATCTTGTCCTGCCTCAGTCCATTGTCGATCCATCATTGCACTAGTGCTATAAAAATCAGGGTCGATGTCATTTCCCTTCCTCCGCCGCAGTTCGAGATGCGCTTGGTAAGGGCCGGTAGATGGTAGCGTGAATCGCAGTCTCAGGTCTTATGAGAAGAAGGTTTCCCTTGCTAATTCGTATACAATCCTTGAGGGTGCATACATCCCAACTCCCAAAGCACTCTTCAGATATCGTGCTTTAACACTTTCTAATCGTTTGAAATCGCTACTCGAAAGCTTATCCCATATTAATTCTATTCCATGTGAGGCAATTGGAGTTATTACTGTTTTGAATAACCGGGTGAGTTAGCCGTGGTCGTTACGGCATGACTGCTGGCTGTCGCTCACATCCGGGAGGCGAGGAGGTTCTAATACCCCCGCCGGCAACCTTGAGATGGTCTTCTGTGGTTTCCCATCTTCCTTCCAGGCAAATGCCGGGGTTGGTCCCTAACTATAGGCCACAGCCGCTACCTTCCAACTCCTCGACCTTACATCCCAACTTTCCTCCCCAAAGGTACTTGTAGCTTACCCATTGGGTGTTCGTCTCGAAGCAGCTACAACACTGTCGAGCCGAACATGTCCTCGGACACTCCCGGGGCACTAAAAGCCATACTCTAAAAAAATAAAAATAAAATAAAAAACTCTTTTGAATAATGACATTGCAGTGGGCAAATAAAGTTTTCGGATATTTTTAATTCGATGAGTGGCTTTCGTAGCTGCTGAAGGCCTTTCCTGAGTGTGTATCCTGTAGGAAGACAATGTCGCTTGTAGATACATTCCTAAATACCGGAAATTATTTACTACTCTTAGCATATCTCCTTGCAGAGTTAAATGATCATCCAACGCCAGTTTGCCTCCTTTTCTAAAAATCATAGACCTTGGTAGAAAAGAACGGCAGACAGCGTAGTAAGGAAGGAGAAGGCTAACCCTGCGTAGGGCGCGGCTGATCTGACAGACACAGGATTGTTATTTTTGTGTGTGCCTTCCCACAGCGCACCGAGCGGGACCCTTCCCCCCCCCCCCCCCCCCCCCCCAGTAGTTTCCTAACATTGGTAGCTGGTTCCAACCCATATGGTCAGTTTGTCTCAAAGAAGTGCGTCACACATGTTTTGATCTGACAGGCTCACCGCGCCCAATTACGTCGCAAATCTAAGGTCTGTACTTTTTGATGGCTAATGATCATCCAACATCACCCCCCAGCCCCCCACAAGAGGTCCATATGCTCTGATTGCACCGTGGAGACAGGAATACAACGGTTCGGGAACTATTCCTGTGTGAAATGCAACCGAGGAATATGCCTTCCTCATGCAAAACCATTCTGCGCAACATGCTTTTCAGGCTGCTCTTGCGATCCCAAAGCGGCTTTGATGGATGACGAATCCGACTGATTTTTGTCCCCACACATCTCAACTTCATGCCTGACCCATTTTTGGAACCTTTTTTTAAGGATAAAAACATAAATTTTGATTTATATTCATATCCATGATATGCGAATTCTGCATTTTGACTTGTTTTGGTTTTTGTACCTAAATAAATAGTAAGATTTTTTAAAATTGATTTTATATTTTCCCCTTACTGTCAACATCCTAAAGATGATTGGTAAATCTTGGTTTAATTTAATACGGTGTTTTAGGGACTTGATGTTTTTTTTAGCATAGTGTGCCTGTCAGGCGCGCGGCGCCCCGATGTTGAGAATCCTTGACCGCGCCCCATGCAGGGTTAAGGAGGTGGGGGAAACATATTGAGACTCCTCGAAGAATGAGGATGCCCAAATAAGGAGAAAGGATGGTAATGGACGAGGGAGGGGGCGAGGGATGGATGGATATAAGGACGATAGCCAACGTCATATAGGCAACAGCGAAAAAACAGATGGAATGTCCTCCAGTGACGAACAAAGGACATCAAATCATGGCCCTGGAGCCATAGAGGAAGGAGGCAAGGTTCCTATCGAAACGTTTGGTATTTAGATTTTATTTTCACATGGAAATAGCCCAAAAAAGAAAGATTTTTAGCCTACTTTTCACATTTTGCAAAATTGAGGAAAAAGTAGACTTATGAGATCGATCCGGGAAAATGACTGTCTGTCTGTCCTTCTGTCTGTCTGGCTGTGTGTGTGTGTGTGCCCCCCCCCCTATCAACTTCTAAACGGCTTCAGAAATCGAAACCAAATTTAGTATGAGTAAAGATGTATACCAGAATATCGCACGTCCATATTTGAAAATGATGTCAGTGCTACCAACTGCTGAAAAAACGCACTATAAATTTGAGCTCCACGTTGGATATCTTGGAAGGTATGCATGGGAGCTATTCCAAAATTGGCACACAGGTAGATAACACTATTTCAGTTTAATTTCCAGGAGGCCATATATGACAGTGTTGCCAAAATAATTGTAAGCCTTCTGATAGGTCCAATGTTTAAATGCCTATAACTTCTACACTATCAATTGGATTTCAACCAACTTTTGTATGCAATATGTGTACATAAACAGATATGACTGAGCTTATTCCTAAGAGCCACCAGAGCTGCCAACTGTTAATAATTGCTCGCTCTCTCTTCTTTTATCCAAATACCAATATATCAGAAAGTATGCAAGCCGACAGCTTTAAACTATGCACACGTATAGTACCTGACATTTTAGATTAATTTTGGAGTAACGTATATATTTCAGTTCTACCAAAATGATTTTAAGTCTGCTGATAAGGCCAATTTTAAAATACAAGTAACTTCTATACTAACAAATGGATTTCGTCCAAAATTGGCACAACAAGATATCATAATATTTCTGACCAGCATACGCATGACATTGTTGCCAACATGCTTTTACGCGTGCTGATAGATCCAATGTCTAACTGCATGTAACGTCCATTGGACTTCAACCAATTTTTTTATTCTGTACCTTAAATGATGGAACTAAGAATATATTCAGTCACCAGGGCTGCGAACTGTAATGCTCTATTAGGCTACATTATACCAGGTATATTTCGAACTAATTTGACATTTCGATTTTGCCAACTAAATTTCGTTCTAGATAGGTTCATATACTGTAGATTAATCATTGGCATGAAACTTAATTTTAAGAAAAGTAGGCTCTTTAGTTCGTCACGGAACTTCTTTTTTTTAATCAGAATATGTGTTTTCTCACTTTGTAATACAGCTCTCTGTGAAATAAAATGACAACATTAGGAACGCCCCACGTAACAGGAAACTAGAAAAAACTGAAAACTCAACGAAATAGCTCTGAAAGAAGAATGACTTGTCCGGTAACTTAACACCAGATTTAAAGGGCTGTTAGTTTATGAGGCTGAGGCACATCTTAGTGTGAAATCCCAAGTCTTCTCATGACAAAGGTGTGAGACAAATTGTCTGTGGCAGGAGCAGTTAGTCCACGTTGTGGGAAAGGCCATGAAATATGCAGGAGAGCAGAAGATGCTTGGCTTATGTCCAGAGCGAGGAGAAGCTTAGGGAGACAAATGGTCCTACAGTACAGTACATGTGGCACTAGCGCTTAGAGGCAGACCAGCGGGGCTAACGAAGTGACCCGAATACTAACGACCGCAACCGATCATCCATCCTTCTCGTGACAGACCAGCGGGGCTAACGAAGCGACCCGAATACACCCGACCTCAACCGATCATCCATCCCCCTCGAGACAGACCAGCGGGGCTAACGAAGTGACCCGAATACACCCGACCTCAACCGATCATCCATCCTCCTCGTGACAGACCAGCGGGGCTAACGAAGTGACCCGAATACACCCGACCTCAACCGATCATCCATCCCCCTCGAGACAGACCAGCGCACAGTGGGTCAAAATCGAAATCTACGGGAACAAAATAATTTTTACGTTTTAATCATGAATTTAGAGTGAAAGCAACGTATATAATTTGTTTACTTCATTATAAACATCAGTTAAGACCTTTTATTAAGCTACGTCTACGCATGCAAGAAATTGCCTATGACTATGAGTTGGATAGAGCATTCAGTTATCTCTTCAGAACAATTTTCTACCCCTAATTTACTTTTAACAAAGTCACAAACTTACACTTTTGACATAATTGTCGAACCCAGTGCTTCAAACAGTTGTAAACGTGTGAGAACTGGTTGCGCGGCATCTTCTAAAACGTAAAATAACTAAATAAGTTGCAAAAATATGCAACAAATTTATAACAGGCGTAAACTACAAGACTTTATCTACATTTTAACATTAAGTAGAAAGTGACGCAGACTGACGCGACATACTAAATATCTAAGTGAAAGTCTAATTTAAAAAATAATAGTTAAATATTATATAATGCAAATATAGCTAAAATTACGTAACAATTAGGCCCATTAATAACTGAAACACGTTACAAAGATCATACCTTCAGCTGCATTTTCCATCTTAAAGCATCACACTAACCACAAAGACAACCAAACCACAACCACTTACATTCACCCTCGAATTCAGACTGCTCGAACAGTAGTGACAGATTTACACTAAGATGCCTTTATATCCCAGAATAGTGAGCGGCAATTATATGAGAATGTTGTAGAAGTAATAAATTTTGATCTTTAATTATGAAAATAAATAATTTTGTCCTCCTAGATTTCGATTTTGACCCACTGTGCAGCGGGGCAGTCAGCTGTTCCTCGTAGAGACAGACCAGCGCAGCGGGGCAATAAGGACGTACCCGATACTTCACAACCTAGACCGATCACTGGGGCTAAGATATTTATGTAAATAGTCTACATAGTCTTTCCCTTTGCTTATACATATCTAAAATGATAAATGTCCATGAATTAGAACCGTAGCTATCATATAATTACATTTTATTGTTACATATCTGATCATAATTACATTTGTTTTACATATTTTTAATTTGTAATGTAAAATTACATATTATGTGTTTTTATTTTACACATTTCATCAAAATGACATTTTTTAAACATAATTTTACTTTATATATTTAAAATTACATATTCTGTCTCTTACTGTAAAAAGTGAAATATACAGTAATTCTAAACAGTTTGTACGACAATATTCGCCCATTAGAAACTCAGGTGCATGAAAGGGACTTTCCAAGCAATTCATAAGCTGTTGAGAAATGGCCAGGGAAGAAATCCAAGAAATATACAGTGGAGATAAGGGGATGGGACGTCACGTCACACCCTGCCGGAGACTCAGACTGTTTCAAGGGGGATGGATGATCGGTTGCGGTCGTGAGTATTCGGTTCGCTTCGTTAGCCCCGCTGGTCTGTCTCTAAGCGCTAGTCAAGTGGCGAGCTTAGGAGTACCAACCTGCCGTTTTTCAATCACTATCTTTATGTACGGCAAACATATAATTTCTTTTATATTTTTAATTGGAAATGTGTTTGATTTTTCAAGGTTGCCAACTGCCCGCTTATTGCGTAGACACTCAGCTTTTCATGAGGTTAGACGTCCACGTTGAACACAAGACGTAAAGTATGAACAGTTCATAATAGTGTACCTCTCACGAGATTTCGTTGTAGCTGTTGATTTTTCATATGATGGGCTTGGTTATTAGCCTCGAGTACTTGTGTGTTTGTGCTGTGTGTATTTGTAATTCAGGTGAAGATTGGCTAAACAATGAGGTGGCCGATATTTGCCTGGAGTAGAAGTGGGAAACCACGGAAAACCACTTCCAGGATGGTTGAGGTGGTGATCGAATCCACCTCTTCACACGTTTCCCTCACGAGGCTGAATAGACACCGTTCCAGTCCTCAAATCAGAGTTAATATATTCGGCAGAGCCGGGAATCTAAACTTGACCTCTATGGTGACAGCCAAGCATACTAGCCACTACACCACGATGTGTCAACGAGATATTTTACTAGTAGGCACAGTGACACACCAAACGTGATATTCTACGACTAACTACTCTTGTATATCAACCAAAAGTGATAAAAATAGTAATAATATAAAAATGAAAATTTGTCTGTTTTTTTTTTCTGAATTTCTACGGAAATTTGCGTTATGTACACCTTTCAGACTGTTTTATGACGGATGCGCGCATTTTTTTGTCTGTCTGTCTGTTTGTCTGTCTGTAGACATTTTTGTTCCCTTATAACTCCAGAACGGCTGGGTGTATCAACGTACGATTTTGTAAATATATCCATCAGAGGCACGACACTATTCATTGATGTTACTCTTCTCCGTACCTCTCATCAAAAAGGGGCCTACCCCCTTAAAATACATGCTCAAATAGGCGTAGAAGGACGAGACAAAGCTCATTTTCAGCCCCCCAATGTGAGAAACAAAACTCGAACACATTTTAAGGCCCTAAATCCAACCGTTCTTGAGATATTCACAGAAAACTAATTTCATTTAATAAACTAATGAACGAATGCAAGCCGGTAACCATGGCAACAGACGTAAGTCGCAATGCAATCCCTCCCTATATTATTCTGCTAAGGTCCCATTCCAGTTTTGTACCGAAAATATGGTCCCATTAACACCAACCTACACATATGGGGTACCTACAGGTTCAGCATAACTCAATGCGTACGCGAAACGCACCCACTTAAACTTTAAATGCCTCAAAATTAAATAAATACCTTATAACATGTATATTTACAATGAAATAATGAAAGAATACATCACGGTAACCATTGTAACAGAATCTCACAGGTCCATCTATTTCTGTAAGACGCAATGCAATTCCAATTATTACATTACTGTGAAAGTTTCCAGACGGTTATAAGGTTATCACGGAACCAAATTAAGCTGTAAAATTCATCAATACATACTGTATAATGCGCTTAAGGGGGTCAAGGGGCACTCTAGATTTTTTTCACGCAATTTTCACGTGTGAGTGTGGTACGAAATGTCTTTTTCACCCGACTATAAAGGGTCTCTGAAAACCACATTTAAAGGCCCTTAAATTAACAGTGTCTGTGATATTCTTAGAAAACAAACTTCGCTCTGATATGCACCAGTAGCTGAATTGATAAAGTCTGATTATTCATACCAAGGATAAATCAGTCATAGCATTCATGATTGAGATTTTGCTGAGTGTACTCTTTACAACTAGAATATTCGCGGGCGAAGCCGCGACGGGTAATGCTAGTTCAAAAATAAAATTTAAAATTGATGTATATTATTTTGTCAAACAAAATACTTTTAAATTGAATTATAATCCTTTTATGCACGAATATATTTCCAATTATTTTTTTCATAGGCTACAATTCAATAGCTTTTTAAAACAGCGTCTTGGGTGGCGTAGTTGGTAGCTTGCTGAGCTTCTATGCCTAAGATCACGGGTTCAAACCAGGCCGAAGTCATCGGATATTAAAGAGCGTTAAAATCCCTCAGTATGCCTTCCTTTTGAGGGGAAGTAAAGCCAGCGGGCCCATGTCTTAGATTTATGGCAGGTAAAACAACCATCCACTAACTACAATTGTGTGAAGCTAAATTTGTAGGTTAGATTTGATTAATGTTAATTAAGTTCCAATGTACAGCGCCAGGTGCTGATTGCGGTGGCATCTAGTAGCCAAGTTCACGGCTAGGTGTCGTTGACGGTAGCATTTGGTAGCAATAGTAGGAACTACTTGAAATTGATCGTCTGCAGTCCTTACCTGAATTACAGATAACACACACTAATACAGTAATAAGAGTTAACAACGGTTATCAGACAGATTCTACACACACCCAAAGTACACGGGGCTACATGCCCGCGTTATCGCAGTCCCTAAACTAAGGAACCAACCAACGAACCATCACTCCCAGTTGAAACTGTCTGTATGACCACAGACAGTCAGGTGGAACAAAATTCGAAGCTACAGTGTAAGTTTAACATCCTTTAACGCAACACGCTTCAACGTGTGGAAATTAAGTGCCCTTGCACTTGTTGCCATGGTAACTAACTGTTAGAAACTTGTCAACGCTAAACGCTAATTCCAGATAAACATGTCCATGTTATGTCTTCGTCTCTATCGGTTTGAAGAAGACGTGGGAGTTGCTTGATGCGTTGATAGGCTGCAGTTACCTTGGTTTATCCTGTTCCCAGTTCGCATGCAGTATTGTACATTTGAACATGTGCGGCATTGCATGCTGTCACTCGTGGTGTCGTGGTTAGCCATTTTGGCCCCGAGGCCCAGGTTCGATTCCCGGCTCTGCCAAGATATTTCATTCTGTTCTGAGGGTTGGAAACGGAGGACACTCTGCCTCACGAGACAAAACTTAGAAGATGTGGGCTCGATATCCACTTCGGCCATCCTAGAAGTAGAGTCCCATAGTTTACTATTGCTTCACCAGGCGAAAGCCAGGATGTTTCATAAGTTAAGGCCTCAACCGCCTCCATCCAAATCCTCGCCCTAATAACTTATACAGACCACACAATAACACAAGTTAAAGAACCCATTTGAATTCAGTAGGCCATGTTCATAATGGCAAAATTAATCTCGGGATTTTCCGCCAACTCAAAGTTCGTCATTTCTCTACTAGAAAGCGCTATAAAGTCAAGGAGCTTAGATATCTAAACTCCCTGACTTTCAAAGTGATTCAAGGTACAAAGAAATTTGACATGCAAGCTGCCCTATGGGTGTCAAATAACAAATCTTGCTCCCGGCATCCGAGGCCATACGATATTATTGATATTGTTATTATTATTATCAGGCAATTTACACGCACTCCCAAGTACATGGGGCTGAAATGACCTCTATCTATCGTTGACCTCGTTATAGCATGTTCTGCACTGCATCCTACAGCCATAACTAGGCTATTCCCTGTTTGAGGTACTATCGCGTGCATAAATAACGGGCCGCCTTGCCGAGGGGGAGTTGAGTTTTCGAGCTATCAGGTTGCCATCACATGGGATGTTCTCGAGAGGGGAATGCTCAGAGCCGTCCTTGTAGGCAGGGGGGAAAAGGAGGAGGACAGATCTCGGAGCGCAACGCCAACTTTGATTTTCTTTAGGTTCGCGCTTGGAAGATTGTTACAGATAACGAGACGGTTTAATTAATCTAAATTGAAATGCTAAGTAACCCATTAATTGTTAAATCTCTTTAGAAATGCACTGTTGAGTTTTACTGTGTGTGTATTCTTTTGAGAATCGAGTTTTCTCAGTTAGGGACTAAACGCAGTTTAATAGGGAGAAAAAGAGGAAATTCGGAAACGTCCTAATTTAATTATATTTCTGTTATTCCGACGCCAGCTTCATAGAGCCCAACCATCTGCCCTCTCCTCACCAAACGGTCGTTCATATTAAAGGTCACGGACCTCAAAATTGAGTTCGCTGTCGTGTTACTGAACCACTGTCAGCCTCTTGTGATTAACAGGTGATACCACACTCCCTCCTCCTCTCCCCCTTGCCTACAACTACAGCTGCCCAATCACAGCTCTCAGCATTCCCCTCCCGAGAACACACCAAGTGATGGCAACCTGATGGCTCGAAAACTCAACTCCCGCACGGCAAGGTGGCCCGTTATTTATGCACGCGATAGTACAGGCGATTATGGGTTTGCCTTTATATTCAATCCCGGCTCAGTCCAATGAGTTGTACCGGTGTTTAGCACTTTATGGGATAGTGGTCTCTATATTAACCACCTGTCATAAGGAGAGTTTATGCTTTCAAAGATGCTGATAGTTGAATCTTTCAGTCAAATTTCGGAGAATTTTCCTACCGAAATGCTAGTATTTCTAAAAATCAAATATTACATAGGCTACGTATCTAACTTATTTGACGTAATTTGATGCCTAAAATTTTTAAAAATTTAAAATTAAAAACATTTAGAATTGAAGAGTAAAAATGAAATATAAATATAGAAATAAAGATCATAACAATACATTATGCAACGAGCCTATCATGGCAATAATTAAGACACGAGTATGTTTATAAAACGAACGTATGCGAGTGTCTTAATTACCATTATAGGCGAGTTGCATACGACTGTTTATGTTCGACGATAATTATTATAACTATTTTATGTTCGAACATAAATATTCATAAATATCTGTCGAAATTTCGCCAGTTTTATGTACTGAATAGAGCGCATGAGACGCAGAGAATGCCTTGTATTTGACCATGGCCTCCTCGATTACCCTACTATGACACTAGGCCAGGCAGTGACATTTAAATTAGAAGACCGTGGAAATCAGCGCAGCTAATTATCTAATTGGGCAAACAACTGTTTCTTGAGCTCTGATTGGTGGGAGAAACTGTTTCATAATGAAAAATAGTGTTATAATGAGCCTCATTATAGTACAGTTTTCTGACATAAAATAGTCAGGGTCGAACATAAAAATAAAATTACAATAATAAAAGAATATAACAATTAAAATAATAAACATAACTATAAAATAATTATGAAAATAATTGAAAAAGCAATTCGAAATTAGTTAATTAATTAATTCAATAAAAATATCAAAATTTAATCTATAACAACATAAAATGTAAACTAAAAATAAATATATGAATATTAAAATTAGAGAAACAAAACATAACATTATTTATAATTAAAACTTATAATAATTAAAATAAATTTAAACTAGTTGAAACCCGTCAAAACATGACGGTCATTGGGAAAATATTTAGGGAAGGATTTTCTTATATGCATTATTTGTATGATTACAGAGAAATACGACTTTGCAACATATAACTGCCCAGACTGAAAACTTGATGAGGCAAATAGTGGCCTACACGTTCCATAGCTTCCCCTTGAGCTTTATTGATTGTGATAAATTATGCCAAGCTATTGGAAATTGGTGGCTCTTAAAAGAAAATGGGAGTATTTTTATGGCATATTTATATTTGATTTTTAAAGTGGCTTCGTATTTTGTCCGATTTCACACTTTATTGCGTCAATTTGCAGTTAACATACGACCGGACAATGTTCCTTTTCGTCGAACGGGGTTTTATAGTAGTATTTCTCCCAAAATTAACGTCTTATTCGATAACACTATAGTGCCCTGCATCAATGGAGCCGCTAAATATTAAATGCCAAATAATACTCCCCTTGCAAAAACAACAGTGTGGTTAGACTCATTGTTATGTACTCTAAACAAATAAAATCAATGAACAATTGGCTTATACAATGAAGTTCAACATGATCAGTGTATTCACCGTTCAGAGACTTTCATACTAAGTTGGTTGCTGAGGAGAACGCGATGAGGCTGATCGCCAATAATAAAATCCTTAAAATTATCCTTGTCAGCAACAATGTTTGCAATAGTTTGCAAATGAAGCTCAGGGCGATGTTCTTCATTTTGATATAAACAGCACGAAACTTCTCGAAATAAGCAATTTCTATCGCCTGTTATAAGTTCAATCCTTTGGGTTTCTTTAACAGCAAACTATGCAGGGGAGCATAGAATCACTTCACCAATTACAGGATGAGCACTGACTCTTTGCCAGCCACCGTAAAGGAGGCAGTTTTAGAATTATATGTCCAGTGCATGTCGAAAAACGCATTAACATAGGGAAGCCCACTATTAAGTATATTCTTGGCCATCGCCCCAGAGATCCGGATTCATTTCCCTGCTCTGCCAAGAAATTTAATTCTGGCCTGAGGGCTGGAACGGGACGCACTCAGCCTCGTGAGGTAAAACTGAGGAGAGGTAGGATCGATTCCAACCTTAACTATCTTGGATGTGTTTCTCTTCGGTTTCCCACTTCCACTCCAGGCAAATACCGGGATGGTTCCTTAAGTAAGGCCTCGGCGTTCTCCTTCCTAATTCTCACGTTAATTACAGATACACGCATTAATACAACCATCACAATAACACAGGTCGGTAACATATTTTTTTTCTCTTAAAGACACTCTGCAAATCTACAGGCCAAGAGCTTTTGTCAGAGTGCTTTACGAAGTCGAAACATGATGGTCAATGGTAAAATAATTACCGAAGGATTTCCTTATATACGACATTCTTTGTACGACTACTTTTTGGCACTATTGAAACTTTAAGGGCGTCGAAAGATCGCACTCTTGACATTGCAACATATAACTGGCCATGACTGAAAACTTGCTGAGGTAAATAGAGACCTACACGTTCGAGAGTTTCCCCTTGAGCTTTATTAATTGTGATACAGAATGCCAAGCGAATTGGAAATTGACGTCTTGGTGTATTCTTTGAATACACGGTACCTGAGATATAATTTTTATTGCTCCTTGCATGTTCATTTCTTCCTTTCTCTTTGTCAAACACCAACAGTGATCTTTTGTTTTCTCCTTGATAGGCAAATCTCTTATGTCTTCATAAGTCTGTTCTAGATATATAACTTCTGTGACCCACCTAGCGTCACCTCGCAGCGAATCTCTGAAGCTCCTCAACTCTTCCTGGTGCTAGAGGACTTACTTATCCATTTGGCCACCAGATCCTGTTACCATCGCCAGCTATTTTCTCCTTGAGCAAGAGGACTACGTCTACTTCTTTACTCACCATGCTGCGCTAGTATCATCTGTTATCAACTCTTAGAAGATCAGCTCAGCAAGAGATTAATTTTTTGTTTTAAAGTTGGCAATGTTTATATGTTCTCCTTTTGTCTCCTACCCCCCACTCTTTCCCCTTTTCTTGGTCCCTCCGTGCTCCGTTGAGCAGCTCTCACTTCTCAGTCTGCAGTTGACTCGGTCAGTCAAAGCTCCGCTCGAGCTAGCTTCCTCAAACCAAGAGGCTCACCCTCTTCTACGCCATGTTGGCTAAGTAGTCATCAACGGAAACTTCGACTTCAACATGAAATCAAGATAAGTACCATTTTAAAAGTTTTAACCTCATCTTCATGGTTTTAACTTCCACGTGCTTTTAATTATAATTTATAGACAGTGTGAAATTATTTACTTTGGGGCAAAAATCATTCTTCGTGGGATTTGCCATGTTGAGCTTTTGCTTGTATAAGCCAACCTTACTAAAAAAGAGCTTTTCTTAAGCTATTCAAATGAGAAATCCTCTCGCTACGTGGGATATTATCTAATACCCGCTGTCTATAATTATAAAGCTAGTTCCTCCGTTGGATTTTCTCAACCCCATTTTCTGCTAAGGTCGTTCTGGAACCTTCGAGATCTTGTACTCTATCTGCGAGTCTTGCCATCAAGTATTGTTCACGCACTTGTGAAAATGCTAGTTAAAATGAGGAATCTTCCTTAAATTACTGCAATAGCGAACTTTCTTCCCCCGTTGGAACATTCTATGGCGCATTTAATTGTAAATCACAACTTTTTCAAGAAATAGACTCTCACCTATATAGTGCAATCAGTTATTTCCATAATTGCAATAACTTTCTTTCTCATAAACTTCAGTGTTTCTATAGTGAACTTTGCATCCATCTTTATAGACTACAGTGATAACCAGTGCTTGCTCCACGTTTCTACCGCGTCGCGCGCGTCCGTTTACATTAAATACGGCCATGAACATTGATCCTATATCCCAATGATCTTTCCTCAACCTTCTACTAACAACCATTATTAATAAAATTGTAACTTTCTATAAGGCGTCACTCACGAAGTGCCCTTCCAACTTTGCTAGTTTAACATTAATTAAATTCTGCATAATTGCTTGTGTGATACAAGTTTTAAATCACATTGTTCCTTTCCTATAATCAGGGAAAACATTTCTTTAAACTCTTGAGCGAGTCATGTTCAGGTTTCACGAAATGGAAACTGTCCCATTTGGCGAGTGATTCCTGCTCAAACTTGGGAAGTCTAGAACTTTCCTTTTCACTTTCTTCAGGTTTCACAGTAAGTGACCTGCCCTCTTTGTATAATTCTCATATATTAATTCTGTATAAATATAAGAAGTTGTAGGAACTTCTATCTTATTTTTCATGTTGTTATTATTGTCATTTTCAAAGTTGTCACTTTCTATAGATCATTCTCTCAAGAATTTCTTAAGGTGCACTCTTTGTACTCCAATTCACGTTCAAGCTTTAATTATTTCATTGCTCATTTGTTTAAATCTTATAAAGATTTTAGAAACATGTAAGGTTTGAAACCTTGTAAATTGTCAATTGCCTGGAGCAACCGTTTAATGTTGAGAGGTCTGCGACCCTATTTGTTAAAAAGTTCAAATGAACTATGTTTGTCAAAATTATATTACATGCTTGTTAATTTCCTCAAACTTCTTTGCCTTGTTTAATAAATTAAATATTTGTTTTTGGATTCATCATTTCTCTGATACTACAGTTAGGCAGGATCCTGGCTTTCCTAGCTCTTCCTAGGTTTATGCCCTCGTTCATACTCAATAAAGCTTTTACTATCTGTCTGGCCAGACCATCACCCTTCCCTATAGTACTTTTATTCGTGCTTGGGAGGAAATACACTACAGCCTTTCTCTGGCAAACTGCCCAAGTCTTAGCTGCGGTTCCCGTCAGCTTCGACCAAGCTCGTACCCACTTTAGGTATCCGAGCACGGATTTGCGGTGGCAACTGCCTCTAAGTGTATTTAAAGTTAAATTTATAATTTTTGTGGAACTCTCATCCTATTTTTCTATCCTTTTTCTCCAGTCCGAAACCCACTTCCTTTTCTTAATCATCTTCCCTTGGTGGGTGGGTTATTCCTCAGCCTATAATCTACCCACGTCTCTTAAAAGAAAATGGAAGGGTTTTGTCGGATGGTGTTAAATCAACTCGAGGGATTAGAGCTCTCTGCCCAATTTTATCTCCGCTGATTATTTCCAAATCCAAGCAATTTTCATACATATTCTTTACAAATAATCTGGTTCCGTTCAGGAGCCCTTGGGAAACGTTCAGATTTCTATGGCTCCGACTTGTAGAGTAAGAATATGTGGAGGCAAACCACTTAATTCCAAGGAATTCAAGAATTCTGTAGGAAATTGAAGTAGCTGGCTTTCATCTTCAGTAATTAATCTGTTAACGCTGGTGTATGTTTTTGAACTACCGGGTATAAGTTCGATGACTTTCAAATTAATTTCATTACAGTGTTCATTTTTTGCTGTTAGATTGCATACTTTCGAGAAATTGATTATATCTTTCGTAGAAATGAATGTTTCGCCGTAAATCTCAGTCACGATGTCATCATGCGCTAAAATTCTGGGTGGTAGTTCAATAACATTTGATTCCTCACCATCTACAGAGGGGTAGTCACCGTTACCAATTTGTAACAAAAAATCAGAAAATTCAATTTCTTCTGGTTTCAACCGCATGTTTTTATATAAGCAGCGTATTTTGAAGAAGGGCCAGAGAGGAGAGTATTTAATACAGTTTTGAATAATTGTTTGGCGAGAAGCGTGCGGAACAACAGGCAAAACCTGCCTAAAGTCTCCTCCAAGAACAGTAATTTTCCCACCAAATGGAATGTCATTACCCATAATATCTTTTAGAAGACGATTCACACACATTAATGAATGAATATTTGCCATTGGGGCTTCATCCCATATTATGAGCCGTGCTAATCGAATATCGTCAGCTGCTTTGGAATTTAATTTTAATCCAGACACTGAACTCTCATTTAAATTTAGAGGAATTTTGAATGTGCTGTGTACTGTTCGACCGTTGGGTAGCAAAACAGCGGCTATTCCGGTCCATGCTACTGATATAACATGAAGCCCTAAACTCCAGAACTTTTGTATTAAGCATCGGTAAACAAATGTTTTTCCTGTGCCCCCAGCACCGTCAATAAAGAATGCGTTCGTGACAGTTGTGTTGTTATTTTGAAGAACGCTAGTGATTTCATTAAAAATTGAAAGTTGTTCCTGGTTTGCTAAGGACATCAGGTCAGCCAAATCAAAAGGGAACACTGGCTCATTAGTAGTTTGATCGTTTGAGTGTGTGTCAGTACCAACAGGCAAGTTAAATGTTGGCAGAGAGAAACCATGCAATTGCAGAGTTTTATTAATATCTCTGAGAGATAGTTGATAAGCTGTATTTTCATCTTCAGACTTTAAATAATCTTCACAGAGAGAGTTTTTGTGCATGTCCCATAAGTGACTGGCATTGCAAGGTTGATGAAATATGCATATGTAGGCGAATAACTGTCTCAGTTGAAAGGGCATTTGGAAAACCGATGCTTCCATCAAACAGCGTTGCCATTCTGAATCATCGATAAGCAAACCAAGTTTAATTGCCATATCCTTATATGTTGGGCAGGTAACACCTTGGTATGTTCGCAGATCCTCAAAGCTTGTGGCACCTACTATGTGAAGTAAAAGTAAGCGCAGATGGTATCTTTCTGATTCAGATGGAGAAACATTGTACATCCGACCTATTACCTTTTCGAATCTAAGTCGTTTTTTCCAAATGCATTTGCATTTATCCCATACATAATGAACGGGTGTTTCAGGATAAATATATGCACTCCTAGTTGTTGGATTTTTGTTCAGCTGAAACCATGCAGTGAGTTGTGTACTTTTTAACTGAGCCCGTATTAATGCTTTGGGAGCATCATCGGCATGAAAAAATACATCTTGTTGGTCTGGTAAATGGACAGGTAACCGGGCAACAATGTGGGACTGTTCGTGCATGTTGTAACCAAAAATCCTGTATGCAGCCTCACTTGACCCAACATTTCTAGCATTCAAATACATAGAAACTTCGTCATGATGTAGCATTCCATCGTTTGCCGTGATTTTCAAGTTAGCGCAATCATGCCCCTTATAAACATATTTATGTATGTATTTGATGCTGTGTACACTTGCACAGATTTCGACGTTAATATGGGCCTGAAAGTACATCAATAGATATCGATTGTATGGAACAATGAAGCGATTGTCGATTTCAACATTGGTGCCTTGTACTCGTTTAGTATATGATCTTCCATTCTGTCGCCTACGGTAAAGTGGATAGCCGTTCACATTCTCTTTAGTTTCTGGCACAAAGTCTTTTGCAAAAACCCTTCTTACATCTTCCATCCTTCATGCAAATTGAATTGGGATTCAGAAGGCCGCAAGGTCCATGTACCATGTGTGTCTTTACTAAGTTGTACAATGTTGTATTGGAAGGATCTGGTATTTCTGCAGAAACTGTCATATCAATATCATAGATTTCTCGTAATTTACAACTATCTCGAAGACAAACCAGTAAGTGTATATGAGGTAAACCTCGCTTCTGGAACTCAACCGTGTATAAGAAAGTTTGTACCTCGCCAAAAATTTGCTTTTGATTTATTAAACGCAAGAGTTCCTTCACTTTCGCATGAAAAACGCGAACAACGACATCAGGTCTATTGTTTGCATTTTTATAAGGTTGGAGGCTAGTAGTAATTTCAGGCCATGATGGGTTGCAAGTGAAAGTTATGAAGAGGTCTGGCTTGCCAAATTTTCTCACAATTGCCATTGCATCCTGATAATTTTGCAACATATTTCGGGGACTACCAATAAAAGTAGAAGGCAAAATAACTATGCGACCAGCTCTTAAACTTTTATTTTCAGCCCTAAAGTGTAAAGCATCAGCAAGACCAACGTAGGTATCGACACGCAATTACGTTTGTTGATTGCGAATATATTTTAGTCTATCTCCTTCTATTCGACAATAATAGTCAACTATTAATTGTTGGGTAAGTTTACCTGCATTAAGTAAAGGGTTGAAACCTCCTGCGGGAGGACAACCTCGAATCGACAGCCTATACAAAATATATTCACGCATTGTCATATTTTGCCTAACGTTCGTCTTACGGTTCCCTCCTGTTGGCAGTGAAATATGCCACCCTGTTTCTCCGCAAGGCCAGATTAAAACGTAAGTTAATGGATCACAATGCATGCTGTCAACATCAATTTCCTTTAAAACTCCCTGATTAGAAAATACGGCTATGTGGCGGTGTGAAGCCGGAGCGCCGTCAGTTGTTTCAAAAATAGCTGCAATCTCTGAAGAAGCTGGGTTATTGTAACGTCTAGGATCTTCTTGAAGTTCATGGTAAAAGCGCATGACCAAATCTAACGGTTGACGTTTTTCTCTTAAAGCCAGTTCATTTTCTTCGCATATTTTTGAATGCATTGTCTTATACAGTTGAATGTAAGGGTTATGCTCTTGCAAAATATTATTTAGAATATGAAGTGTACCCTCCCTGATGCAAGAATTCGCTCGATATGCTAATCTGATTTGATTATCTTCTGAGCAGTCTAATACATACAATTGGCCGTAACAACTGTCGCTTATATTTTTGGAATATATGGAAGAAATGCGATGATGTACAATTCCTGAAATTTTAAAACAATATGGACCGTGTTCAGGTGGTACGGTAACATTGGCACCAAAGGAAACGAAGGACATAGAATTGTTGTACTGCCGAATATTCTCTCTGAAGTTCCTTGAGGTATCATCATTTCCAGTGAAAAATGGTTTAAGCCTGTCAAGTATTTTATATTCCGGCAGATCAATTTTACCATTGCAACAGCAAAGGCCGAAGTAACCAAGCGTAGTTTTTCCGCAAGAGAAGAACAATGCAGAACAATGTTTACATTCGTTCGTCAAGGTCCCAACGCTGTACGGCATAATATCTGGCATTGTTTCTGAAATGGCAGATTTATATTTTATATTAAAAGTGGTTTCGCCTTTTCTCCGATTTCTCATTGTTTTGCGTCTATTTGTAGTTTCCACACGACCGGTTAATGTTCTTTTTCGTCGAATGCGTCTATTTACAGTAGGATTTATCCCCAAATTAATGTCGTATTCGATCACACTATAGTGTCCTGCATCAACGGAGCCGCTAAACAATAAATGACAAATAACACTTCCATTGCCATAATCTACAACGTGGTTAGTCTCATCGTTATGCACTCTAAACAAATAATCATTAAACAATTGTCTTATACCATGGAGTTCAACATGACCAGCATATTCACCGTTCAGAGACATAAGATTTTCATACTCAAGTTGGTTGTTGAGGGGAAGGCGATAAGACTCATCGCCAATAATAAAATCCTTATAAATATTCCAGTCAGCAACAATTTTTGTAACAGTTTGCAAACGCAACTCGCTATGACGTTCTTCGTTTCGATACAAACAGTACGAAACTGCTCTAAATAAGCAATTTCCGTCACCTGTTATTGGTACAATTCTTCGGATATCCATGACAGTAAATTATGAAGAGGAGCATAGAACCACTTCGCCAGTCACCTTAATAATGGAGCCAGTTTTACAATTATATTTCCTGTACGTGTCAAGAGTCGTATTTACACAGGGAAGCCCACTCTTAAAGCTGGCAATGAATTATCGAGACAAACCGGCCCAGTAATTCTGCGTAGTCACTTTCTAGTATGCCGTAGTTATGGTATATACAATGAAAGATTTAACAATTCGTAGAAGCTGCGATATGTATTCTCGACAGAAAACGACTCACCACCAAAGACTATAACAGACCACCAAAGTCTATATAACAGAAAGATCGGAAACACAATACAAATGGCGGTTCCAACATTCGACTGCAGCGGCATCTGCTACTGAAATATAGAAGTTAATTTGTATATCAATCTAATCAAAAGTAGGCCTACATTTTGTAATACCGGTATCAGAATTTCAACGTAGGCCTACTGTATTATTGCCGTATAACTGGTAAAGGTACAATTCATTAGTGGAATTTCATGTAACAACATTTTGGACATGCCTTGTATGTTTATAAGGCAAATAAAGAACTGAGGAAAACAAATGAGTTACGTAGCACATGGCTCGATTTGAAGACACTCGGGTGGATTCACTGCATATATTCTTCGTAATGTGTTGGAATTCGTACAATCCTTGATTCACGGTTATCCCATGTGCAAAAATATGCCAAAACATCTGTAGCAATAAAGATAAATAGCCTACCGTTATTGCAAATGTAATCTGTCGAATGTTGGAACTTATAAAGCTTTTCAATGAAATTACCATAGCGTTTTAAGTTAAATTGAGATGGGAACGTAGAATTCCTTAGTTACGGGAATGCCAAGAGTTAAATATGTTTTGGCAATATAATAGCAATTGCAAGAAAGGAAAATACGGAAATAAAAAAACATGCCGGAGGGGTGATTCGAACCCCTTACATTGGGTGATGCATAAATTAAGACAGTACGGCGTAACCACATGAGCTACCGAACCACTGATAACGACGCGCAATATTAAGGGAGTTAAACATCAAGCACACTCAAAATTTGATGTCAGTTTACGTTTTTCAGCATTTTCTGTCTGGTAATTCCAGTGTATGTCATGAAAACGTAATAAGCAATGTTCCCTTCCATTATAATTCTTATACATAAACATGAAATTAAAACGCGATGGACTTGTAACCGCCATGACTGTCATAAGGCAAGGCGATTGTGCGCATGCGTGATAGGCAAGATTTCTGAATTTTTGTTTATTAATTTAAAAATATTCTGTAACATATGGGAATGCCAAGAGATAAATATGTTTTGGCAATATAATAGCAATTGCAAGAAAGGAAAATACGGAAATAAAAAAACATGTTGGAGGGGGGATTCGAACCCCTTACATTGGGTGATGCATAAATTAAGACAGTACGGCATAACCACCTGAGCTACCGAACCACTGACAACCACGCGCAATATTAAGGGACTTAAACATCAAGCACACTCAAAATTTGATGTCAGTTTACGTTTTTTTTAGCATTTTCTGTCAGGTAATTCCAGTGTATGTCATGAAAACGTAATAAGCAATGTTCCCTTCCATTATAATTCTTATACATAAACATGAAATTAAAACGCGATGGACTTGTAACCGCCATGACTGTCATAAGGCAAGGCGATTGTGCGCATGCGTGATAGGCAAGATTTCTGAATTTTTGTTTATTAATTTAAAAATATACTGTAACATATTTGTTTATTTTAGAGACACTCTGCAAATCTGCAGGCCAAGAGCTTTCGTTAGCGTGCTCTACGAAGTAAATCAGTTCTGTCGTTCTCTCAATCTCGCGGTAACAAAAATCGCCTTAGTGTTTTAAATATATAGATGCTTGTTAATTTCCTCAAACTTCTTTGCCTTGTTTAATAAATTAAATATTTGTTTTTGGATTCATCATTTCTCTGATACTACAGTTAGGCAGGATCCTGGCTTTCCTAGCTCTTCCTAGGTTTATGCCCTCGTTCATACTCAATAAAGCTTTTACTATCTGTCTGGCCAGACCATCACCCTTCCCTATAGTACTTTTATTCGTGCTTGGGAGGAAATACACTACAGCCTTTCTCTGGCAAACTGCCCAAGTCTTAGCTGCGGTTCCCGTCAGCTTCGACCAAGCTCGTACCCACTTTAGGTATCCGAGCACGGATTTGCGGTGGCAACTGCCTCTAAGTGTATTTAAAGTTAAATTTATAATTTTTGTGGAACTCTCATCCTATTTTTCTATCCTTTTTCTCCAGTCCGAAACCCACTTCCTTTTCTTAATCATCTTCCCTTGGTGGGTGGGTTATTCCTCAGCCTATAATCTACCCACGTCTCTTAAAAGAAAATGGAAGGGTTTTGTCGGATGGTGTTAAATCAACTCGAGGGATTAGAGCTCTCTGCCCAATTTTATCTCCGCTGATTATTTCCAAATCCAAGCAATTTTCATACATATTCTTTACAAATAATCTGGTTCCGTTCAGGAGCCCTTGGGAAACGTTCAGATTTCTATGGCTCCGACTTGTAGAGTAAGAATATGTGGAGGCAAACCACTTAATTCCAAGGAATTCAAGAATTCTGTAGGAAATTGAAGTAGCTGGCTTTCATCTTCAGTAATTAATCTGTTAACGCTGGTGTATGTTTTTGAACTACCGGGTATAAGTTCGATGACTTTCAAATTAATTTCATTACAGTGTTCATTTTTTGCTGTTAGATTGCATACTTTCGAGAAATTGATTATATCTTTCGTAGAAATGAATGTTTCGCCGTAAATCTCAGTCACGATGTCATCATGCGCTAAAATTCTGGGTGGTAGTTCAATAACATTTGATTCCTCACCATCTACAGAGGGGTAGTCACCGTTACCAATTTGTAACAAAAAATCAGAAAATTCAATTTCTTCTGGTTTCAACCGCATGTTTTTATATAAGCAGCGTATTTTGAAGAAGGGCCAGAGAGGAGAGTATTTAATACAGTTTTGAATAATTGTTTGGCGAGAAGCGTGCGGAACAACAGGCAAAACCTGCCTAAAGTCTCCTCCAAGAACAGTAATTTTCCCACCAAATGGAATGTCATTACCCATAATATCTTTTAGAAGACGATTCACACACATTAATGAATGAATATTTGCCATTGGGGCTTCATCCCATATTATGAGCCGTGCTAATCGAATATCGTCAGCTGCTTTGGAATTTAATTTTAATCCAGACACTGAACTCTCATTTAAATTTAGAGGAATTTTGAATGTACTGTGTACTGTTCGACCGTTGGGTAGCAAAACAGCGGCTATTCCGGTCCATGCTACTGATATAACATGAAGCCCTAAACTCCAGAACTTTTGTATTAAGCATCGGTAAACAAATGTTTTTCCTGTGCCCCCAGCACCGTCAATAAAGAATGCGTTCGTGACAGTTGTGTTGTTATTTTGAAGAACGCTAGTGATTTCATTAATAATTGAAAGTTGTTCCTGGTTTGCTAAGGACATCAGGTCAGCCAAATCAAAAGGGAACACTGGCTCATTAGTAGTTTGATCGTTTGAGTGTGTGTCAGTACCAACAGGCAAGTTAAATGTTGGCAGAGAGAAACCATGCAATTGCAGAGTTTTATTAATATCTCTGAGAGATAGTTGATAAGCTGTATTTTCATCTTCAGACTTTAAATAATCTTCACAGAGAGAGTTTTTGTGCATGTCCCATAAGTGACTGGCATTGCAAGGTTGATGAAATATGCATATGTAGGCGAAAAACTGTCTCAGTTGAAAGGGCATTTGGAAAACCGATGCTTCCATCAAACAGCGTTGCCGTTCTGAATCATCGATAAGCAAACCAAGTTTAATTGCCATATCCTTATATGTTGGGCAGGTAACACCTTGGTATGTTCGCAGATCCTCAAAGCTTGTGGCACCTACTATGTGAAGTAAAAGTAAGCGCAGATGGTATCTTTCTGATTCAGATGGAGAAACATTGTACATCCGACCTATTACCTTTTCGAATATAAGTCGTTTTTTCCAAATGCATTTGCATTTATCCCATACATAATGAACGGGTGTTTCAGGATAAATATATGCACTCCTAGTTGTTGGATTTTTGTTCAGCTGAAACCATGCAGTGAGTTGTGTACTTTTTAACTGAGCCCGTATTAATGCTTTGGGAGCATCATCGGCATGAAAAAATACATCTTGTTGGTCTGGTAAATGGACAGGTAACCGGGCAACAATGTGGGACTGTTCGTGCATGTTGTAACCAAAAATCCTGTATGCAGCCTCACTTGACCCAACATTTCTAGCATTCAAATACATAGAAACTTCGTCGTGATGTAGCATTCCATCGTTTGCCGTGATTTTCAAGTTAGCGCAATCATGCCCCTTATAAACATATTTATGTATGTATTTGATGCTGTGTACACTTGCACAGATTTCGACGTTAATATGGGCCTGAAAGTACATCAATAGATATCGATTGTATGGAACAATGAAGCGATTGTCGATTTCAACATTGGTGCCTTGTACTCGTTTAGTATATGATCTTCCATTCTGTCGCCTACGGTAAAGTGGATAGCCGTTCACATTCTCTTTAGTTTCTGGCACAAAGTCTTTTGCAAAAACCCTTCTTACATCTTCCATCCTTCATGCAAATTGAATTGGGATTCAGAAGGCCGCAAGGTCCATGTACCATGTGTGTCTTTACTAAGTTGTACAATGTTGTATTGGAAGGATCTGGTATTTCTGCAGAAACTGTCATATCAATATCATAGATTTCTCGTAATTTACAACTATCTCGAAGACAAACCAGTAAGTGTATATGAGGTAAACCTCGCTTCTGGAACTCAACCGTGTATAAGAAAGTTTGTACCTCGCCAAAAATTTGCTTTTGATTTATTAAACGCAAGAGTTCCTTCACTTTCGCATGAAAAACGCGAACAACGACATCAGGTCTATTGTTTGCATTTTTATAAGGTTGGAGGCTAGTAGTAATTTCAGGCCATGATGGGTTGCAAGTGAAAGTTATGAAGAGGTCTGGCTTGCCAAATTTTCTCACAATTGCCATTGCATCCTGATAATTTTGCAACATATTTCGGGGACTACCAATAAAAGTAGAAGGCAAAATAACTATGCGACCAGCTCTTAAACTTTTATTTTCAGCCCTAAAGTGTAAAGCATCAGCAAGACCAACGTAGGTATCGACACGCAATTACGTTTGTTGATTGCGAATATATTTTAGTCTATCTCCTTCTATTCGACAATAATAGTCAACTATTAATTGTTGGGTAAGTTTACCTGCATTAAGTAAAGGGTTGAAACCTCCTGCGGGAGGACAACCTCGAATCGACAGCCTATACAAAATATATTCACGCATTGTCATATTTTGCCTAACGTTCGTCTTACGGTTCCCTCCTGTTGGCAGTGAAATATGCCACCCTGTTTCTCCGCAAGGCCAGATTAAAACGTAAGTTAATGGATCACAATGCATGCTGTCAACATCAATTTCCTTTAAAACTCCCTGATTAGAAAATACGGCTATGTGGCGGTGTGAAGCCGGAGCGCCGTCAGTTGTTTCAAAAATAGCTGCAATCTCTGAAGAAGCTGGGTTATTGTAACGTCTAGGATCTTCTTGAAGTTCATGGTAAAAGCGCATGACCAAATCTAACGGTTGACGTTTTTCTCTTAAAGCCAGTTCATTTTCTTCGCATATTTTTGAATGCATTGTCTTATACAGTTGAATGTAAGGGTTATGCTCTTGCAAAATATTATTTAGAATATGAAGTGTACCCTCCCTGATGCAAGAATTCGCTCGATTTGCTAATCTGATTTGATTATCTTCTGAGCAGTCTAATACATACAATTGGCCGTAACAACTGTCGCTTATATTTTTGGAATATATGGAAGAAATGCGATGATGTACAATTCCTGAAATTTTAAAACAATATGGACCGTGTTCAGGTGGTACGGTAACATTGGCACCAAAGGAAACGAAGGACATAGAATTGTTGTACTGCCGAATATTCTCTCTGAAGTTCCTTGAGGTATCATCATTTCCAGTGAAAAATGGTTTAAGCCTGTCAAGTATTTTATATTCCGGCAGATCAATTTTACCATTGCAACAGCAAAGGCCGAAGTAACCAAGCGTAGTTTTTCCGCAAGAGAAGAACAATGCAGAACAATGTTTACATTCGTTCGTCAAGGTCCCAACGCTGTACGGCATAATATCTGGCATTGTTTCTGAAATGGCAGATTTATATTTTATATTAAAAGTGGTTTCGCCTTTTCTCCGATTTCTCATTGTTTTGCGTCTATTTGTAGTTTCCACACGACCGGTTAATGTTCTTTTTCGTCGAATGCGTCTATTTACAGTAGGATTTATCCCCAAATTAATGTCGTATTCGATCACACTATAGTGTCCTGCATCAACGGAGCCGCTAAACAATAAATGACAAATAACACTTCCATTGCCATAATCTACAACGTGGTTAGTCTCATCGTTATGCACTCTAAACAAATAATCATTAAACAATTGTCTTATACCATGGAGTTCAACATGACCAGCATATTCACCGTTCAGAGACATAAGATTTTCATACTCAAGTTGGTTGTTGAGGGGAAGGCGATAAGACTCATCGCCAATAATAAAATCCTTATAAATATTCCAGTCAGCAACAATTTTTGTAACAGTTTGCAAACGCAACTCGCTATGACGTTCTTCGTTTCGATACAAACAGTACGAAACTGCTCTAAATAAGCAATTTCCGTCACCTGTTATTGGTACAATTCTTCGGATATCCATGACAGTAAATTATGAAGAGGAGCATAGAACCACTTCGCCAGTCACCTTAATAATGGAGCCAGTTTTACAATTATATTTCCTGTACGTGTCAAGAGTCGTATTTACACAGGGAAGCCCACTCTTAAAGCTGGCAATGAATTATCGAGACAAACCGGCCCAGTAATTCTGCGTAGTCACTTTCTAGTATGCCGTAGTTATGGTATATACAATGAAAGATTTAACAATTCGTAGAAGCTGCGATATGTATTCTCGACAGAAAACGACTCACCACCAAAGACTATAACAGACCACCAAAGTCTATATAACAGAAAGATCGGAAACACAATACAAATGGCGGTTCCAACATTCGACTGCAGCGGCATCTGCTACTGAAATATAGAAGTTAATTTGTATATCAATCTAATCAAAAGTAGGCCTACATTTTGTAATACCGGTATCAGAATTTCAACGTAGGCCTACTGTATTATTGCCGTATAACTGGTAAAGGTACAATTCATTAGTGGAATTTCATGTAACAACATTTTGGACATGCCTTGTATGTTTATAAGGCAAATAAAGAACTGAGGAAAACAAATGAGTTACGTAGCACATGGCTCGATTTGAAGACACTCGGGTGGATTCACTGCATATATTCTTCGTAATGTGTTGGAATTCGTACAATCCTTGATTCACAGTTATCCCATGTGCAAAAATATGCCAAAACATCTGTAGCAATAAAGATAAATAGCCTACCGTTATTGCAAATGTAATCTGTCGAATGTTGGAACTTATAAAGCTTTTCAATGAAATTACCATAGCGTTTTAAGTTAAATTGAGATGGGAACGTAGAATTCCTTAGTTACGGGAATGCCAAGAGTTAAATATGTTTTGGCAATATAATAGCAATTGCAAGAAAGGAAAATACGGAAATAAAAAAACATGCCGGAGGGGGGATTCGAACCCCTTACATTGGGTGATGCATAAATTAAGACAGTACGGCGTAACCACATGAGCTACCGAACCACTGATAACGACGCGCAATATTAAGGGAGTTAAACATCAAGCACACTCAAAATTTGATGTCAGTTTACGTTTTTCAGCATTTTCTGTCTGGTAATTCCAGTGTATGTCATGAAAACGTAATAAGCAATGTTCCCTTCCATTATAATTCTTATACATAAACATGAAATTAAAACGCGATGGACTTGTAACCGCCATGACTGTCATAAGGCAAGGCGATTGTGCGCATGCGTGATAGGCAAGATTTCTGAATTTTTGTTTATTAATTTAAAAATATTCTGTAACATATGGGAATGCCAAGAGATAAATATGTTTTGGCAATATAATAGCAATTGCAAGAAAGGAAAATACGGAAATAAAAAAACATGTTGGAGGGGGGATTCGAACCCCTTACATTGGGTGATGCATAAATTAAGACAGTACGGCATAACCACCTGAGCTACCGAACCACTGACAACCACGCGCAATATTAAGGGACTTAAACATCAAGCACACTCAAAATTTGATGTCAGTTTACGTTTTTTTTAGCATTTTCTGTCAGGTAATTCCAGTGTATGTCATGAAAACGTAATAAGCAATGTTCCCTTCCATTATAATTCTTATACATAAACATGAAATTAAAACGCGATGGACTTGTAACCGCCATGACTGTCATAAGGCAAGGCGATTGTGCGCATGCGTGATAGGCAAGATTTCTGAATTTTTGTTTATTAATTTAAAAATATACTGTAACATATTTGTTTATTTTAGAGACACTCTGCAAATCTGCAGGCCAAGAGCTTTCGTTAGCGTGCTCTACGAAGTAAATCAGTTCTGTCGTTCTCTCAATCTCGCGGTAACAAAAATCGCCTTAGTGTTTTAAATATATAGACTAGTTGAAACCCGTCAAAACATGACGGTCATTGGGAAAATATTTAGGGAAGGATTTTCTTATATGCATTATTTGTATGATTACAGAGAAATACGACTTTGCAACATATAACTGCCCAGACTGAAAACTTGATGAGGCAAATAGTGGCCTACACGTTCCATAGCTTCCCCTTGAGCTTTATTGATTGTGATAAATTATGCCAAGCTATTGGAAATTGGTGGCTCTTAAAAGAAAATGGGAGTATTTTTATGGCATATTTATATTTGATTTTTAAAGTGGCTTCGTATTTTGTCCGATTTCACACTTTATTGCGTCAATTTGCAGTTAACATACGACCGGACAATGTTCCTTTTCGTCGAACGGGGTTTTATAGTAGTATTTCTCCCAAAATTAACGTCTTATTCGATAACACTATAGTGCCCTGCATCAATGGAGCCGCTAAATATTAAATGCCAAATAATACTCCCCTTGCAAAAACAACAGTGTGGTTAGACTCATTGTTATGTACTCTAAACAAATAAAATCAATGAACAATTGGCTTATACAATGAAGTTCAACATGATCAGTGTATTCACCGTTCAGAGACTTTCATACTAAGTTGGTTGCTGAGGAGAACGCGATGAGGCTGATCGCCAATAATAAAATCCTTAAAATTATCCTTGTCAGCAACAATGTTTGCAATAGTTTGCAAATGAAGCTCAGGGCGATGTTCTTCATTTTGATATAAACAGCACGAAACTTCTCGAAATAAGCAATTTCTATCGCCTGTTATAAGTTCAATCCTTTGGGTTTCTTTAACAGCAAACTATGCAGGGGAGCATAGAATCACTTCACCAATTACAGGATGAGCACTGACTCTTTGCCAGCCACCGTAAAGGAGGCAGTTTTAGAATTATATGTCCAGTGCATGTCGAAAAACGCATTAACATAGGGAAGCCCACTATTAAGTATATTCTTGGCCATCGCCCCAGAGATCCGGATTCATTTCCCTGCTCTGCCAAGAAATTTAATTCTGGCCTGAGGGCTGGAACGGGACGCACTCAGCCTCGTGAGGTAAAACTGAGGAGAGGTAGGATCGATTCCAACCTTAACTATCTTGGATGTGTTTCTCTTCGGTTTCCCACTTCCAATCCAGGCAAATACCGGGATGGTTCCTTAAGTAAGGCCTCGGCGTTCTCCTTCCTAATTCTCACGTTAATTACAGATACACGCATTAATACAACCATCACAATAACACAGGTCGGTAACATATTTTTTTTCTCTTAAAGACACTCTGCAAATCTACAGGCCAAGAGCTTTTGTCAGAGTGCTTTACGAAGTCGAAACATGATGGTCAATGGTAAAATAATTACCGAAGGATTTCCTTATATACGACATTCTTTGTACGACTACTTTTTGGCACTATTGAAACTTTAAGGGCGTCGAAAGATCGCACTCTTGACATTGCAACATATAACTGGCCATGACTGAAAACTTGCTGAGGTAAATAGAGACCTACACGTTCGAGAGTTTCCCCTTGAGCTTTATTAATTGTGATACAGAATGCCAAGCGAATTGGAAATTGACGTCTTGGTGTATTCTTTGAATACACGGTACCTGAGATATAATTTTTATTGCTCCTTGCATGTTCATTTCTTCCTTTCTCTTTGTCAAACACCAACAGTGATCTTTTGTTTTCTCCTTGATAGGCAAATCTCTTATGTCTTCATAAGTCTGTTCTAGATATATAACTTCTGTGACCCACCTAGCGTCACCTCGCAGCGAATCTCTGAAGCTCCTCAACTCTTCCTGGTGCTAGAGGACTTACTTATCCATTTGGCCACCAGATCCTGTTACCATCGCCAGCTATTTTCTCCTTGAGCAAGAGGACTACGTCTACTTCTTTACTCACCATGCTGCGCTAGTATCATCTGTTATCAACTCTTAGAAGATCAGCTCAGCAAGAGATTAATTTTTTGTTTTAAAGTTGGCAATGTTTATATGTTCTCCTTTTGTCTCCTACCCCCCACTCTTTCCCCTTTTCTTGGTCCCTCCGTGCTCCGTTGAGCAGCTCTCACTTCTCAGTCTGCAGTTGACTCGGTCAGTCAAAGCTCCGCTCGAGCTAGCTTCCTCAAACCAAGAGGCTCACCCTCTTCTACGCCATGTTGGCTAAGTAGTCATCAACGGAAACTTCGACTTCAACATGAAATCAAGATAAGTACCATTTTAAAAGTTTTAACCTCATCTTCATGGTTTTAACTTCCACGTGCTTTTAATTATAATTTATAGACAGTGTGAAATTATTTACTTTGGGGCAAAAATCATTCTTCGTGGGATTTGCCATGTTGAGCTTTTGCTTGTATAAGCCAACCTTACTAAAAAAGAGCTTTTCTTAAGCTATTCAAATGAGAAATCCTCTCGCTACGTGGGATATTATCTAATACCCGCTGTCTATAATTATAAAGCTAGTTCCTCCGTTGGATTTTCTCAACCCCATTTTCTGCTAAGGTCGTTCTGGAACCTTCGAGATCTTGTACTCTATCTGCGAGTCTTGCCATCAAGTATTGTTCACGCACTTGTGAAAATGCTAGTTAAAATGAGGAATCTTCCTTAAATTACTGCAATAGCGAACTTTCTTCCCCCGTTGGAACATTCTATGGCGCATTTAATTGTAAATCACAACTTTTTCAAGAAATAGACTCTCACCTATATAGTGCAATCAGTTATTTCCATAATTGCAATAACTTTCTTTCTCATAAACTTCAGTGTTTCTATAGTGAACTTTGCATCCATCTTTATAGACTACAGTGATAACCAGTGCTTGCTCCACGTTTCTACCGCGTCGCGCGCGTCCGTTTACATTAAATACGGCCATGAACATTGATCCTATATCCCAATGATCTTTCCTCAACCTTCTACTAACAACCATTATTAATAAAATTGTAACTTTCTATAAGGCGTCACTCACGAAGTGCCCTTCCAACTTTGCTAGTTTAACATTAATTAAATTCTGCATAATTGCTTGTGTGATACAAGTTTTAAATCACATTGTTCCTTTCCTATAATCAGGGAAAACATTTCTTTAAACTCTTGAGCGAGTCATGTTCAGGTTTCACGAAATGGAAACTGTCCCATTTGGCGAGTGATTCCTGCTCAAACTTGGGAAGTCTAGAACTTTCCTTTTCACTTTCTTCAGGTTTCACAGTAAGTGACCTGCCCTCTTTGTATAATTCTCATATATTAATTCTGTATAAATATAAGAAGTTGTAGGAACTTCTATCTTATTTTTCATGTTGTTATTATTGTCATTTTCAAAGTTGTCACTTTCTATAGATCATTCTCTCAAGAATTTCTTAAGGTGCACTCTTTGTACTCCAATTCACGTTCAAGCTTTAATTATTTCATTGCTCATTTGTTTAAATCTTATAAAGATTTTAGAAACATGTAAGGTTTGAAACCTTGTAAATTGTCAATTGCCTGGAGCAACCGTTTAATGTTGAGAGGTCTGCGACCCTATTTGTTAAAAAGTTCAAATGAACTATGTTTGTCAAAATTATATTACATGCTTGTTAATTTCCTCAAACTTCTTTGCCTTGTTTAATAAATTAAATATTTGTTTTTGGATTCATCATTTCTCTGATACTACAGTTAGGCAGGATCCTGGCTTTCCTAGCTCTTCCTAGGTTTATGCCCTCGTTCATACTCAATAAAGCTTTTACTATCTGTCTGGCCAGACCATCACCCTTCCCTATAGTACTTTTATTCGTGCTTGGGAGGAAATACACTACAGCCTTTCTCTGGCAAACTGCCCAAGTCTTAGCTGCGGTTCCCGTCAGCTTCGACCAAGCTCGTACCCACTTTAGGTATCCGAGCACGGATTTGCGGTGGCAACTGCCTCTAAGTGTATTTAAAGTTAAATTTATAATTTTTGTGGAACTCTCATCCTATTTTTCTATCCTTTTTCTCCAGTCCGAAACCCACTTCCTTTTCTTAATCATCTTCCCTTGGTGGGTGGGTTATTCCTCAGCCTATAATCTACCCACGTCTCTTAAAAGAAAATGGAAGGGTTTTGTCGGATGGTGTTAAATCAACTCGAGGGATTAGAGCTCTCTGCCCAATTTTATCTCCGCTGATTATTTCCAAATCCAAGCAATTTTCATACATATTCTTTACAAATAATCTGGTTCCGTTCAGGAGCCCTTGGGAAACGTTCAGATTTCTATGGCTCCGACTTGTAGAGTAAGAATATGTGGAGGCAAACCACTTAATTCCAAGGAATTCAAGAATTCTGTAGGAAATTGAAGTAGCTGGCTTTCATCTTCAGTAATTAATCTGTTAACGCTGGTGTATGTTTTTGAACTACCGGGTATAAGTTCGATGACTTTCAAATTAATTTCATTACAGTGTTCATTTTTTGCTGTTAGATTGCATACTTTCGAGAAATTGATTATATCTTTCGTAGAAATGAATGTTTCGCCGTAAATCTCAGTCACGATGTCATCATGCGCTAAAATTCTGGGTGGTAGTTCAATAACATTTGATTCCTCACCATCTACAGAGGGGTAGTCACCGTTACCAATTTGTAACAAAAAATCAGAAAATTCAATTTCTTCTGGTTTCAACCGCATGTTTTTATATAAGCAGCGTATTTTGAAGAAGGGCCAGAGAGGAGAGTATTTAATACAGTTTTGAATAATTGTTTGGCGAGAAGCGTGCGGAACAACAGGCAAAACCTGCCTAAAGTCTCCTCCAAGAACAGTAATTTTCCCACCAAATGGAATGTCATTACCCATAATATCTTTTAGAAGACGATTCACACACATTAATGAATGAATATTTGCCATTGGGGCTTCATCCCATATTATGAGCCGTGCTAATCGAATATCGTCAGCTGCTTTGGAATTTAATTTTAATCCAGACACTGAACTCTCATTTAAATTTAGAGGAATTTTGAATGTACTGTGTACTGTTCGACCGTTGGGTAGCAAAACAGCGGCTATTCCGGTCCATGCTACTGATATAACATGAAGCCCTAAACTCCAGAACTTTTGTATTAAGCATCGGTAAACAAATGTTTTTCCTGTGCCCCCAGCACCGTCAATAAAGAATGCGTTCGTGACAGTTGTGTTGTTATTTTGAAGAACGCTAGTGATTTCATTAAAAATTGAAAGTTGTTCCTGGTTTGCTAAGGACATCAGGTCAGCCAAATCAAAAGGGAACACTGGCTCATTAGTAGTTTGATCGTTTGAGTGTGTGTCAGTACCAACAGGCAAGTTAAATGTTGGCAGAGAGAAACCATGCAATTGCAGAGTTTTATTAATATCTCTGAGAGATAGTTGATAAGCTGTATTTTCATCTTCAGACTTTAAATAATCTTCACAGAGAGAGTTTTTGTGCATGTCCCATAAGTGACTGGCATTGCAAGGTTGATGAAATATGCATATGTAGGCGAATAACTGTCTCAGTTGAGAGGGCATTTGGAAAACCGATGCTTCCATCAAACAGCGTTGCCATTCTGAATCATCGATAAGCAAACCAAGTTTAATTGCCATATCCTTATATGTTGGGCAGGTAACACCTTGGTATGTTCGCAGATCCTCAAAGCTTGTGGCACCTACTATGTGAAGTAAAAGTAAGCGCAGATGGTATCTTTCTGATTCAGATGGAGAAACATTGTACATCCGACCTATTACCTTTTCGAATCTAAGTCGTTTTTTCCAAATGCATTTGCATTTATCCCATACATAATGAACGGGTGTTTCAGGATAAATATATGCACTCCTAGTTGTTGGATTTTTGTTCAGCTGAAACCATGCAGTGAGTTGTGTACTTTTTAACTGAGCCCGTATTAATGCTTTGGGAGCATCATCGGCATGAAAAAATACATCTTGTTGGTCTGGTAAATGGACAGGTAACCGGGCAACAATGTGGGACTGTTCGTGCATGTTGTAACCAAAAATCCTGTATGCAGCCTCACTTGACCCAACATTTCTAGCATTCAAATACATAGAAAATTCGTCATGATGTAGCATTCCATCGTTTGCCGTGATTTTCAAGTTAGCGCAATCATGCCCCTTATAAACATATTTATGTATGTATTTGATGCTGTGTACACTTGCACAGATTTCGACGTTAATATGGGCCTGAAAGTACATCAATAGATATCGATTGTATGGAACAATGAAGCGATTGTCGATTTCAACATTGGTGCCTTGTACTCGTTTAGTATATGATCTTCCATTCTGTCGCCTACGGTAAAGTGGATAGCCGTTCACATTCTCTTTAGTTTCTGGCACAAAGTCTTTTGCAAAAACCCTTCTTACATCTTCCATCCTTCATGCAAATTGAATTGGGATTCAGAAGGCCGCAAGGTCCATGTACCATGTGTGTCTTTACTAAGTTGTACAATGTTGTATTGGAAGGATCTGGTATTTCTGCAGAAACTGTCATATCAATATCATAGATTTCTCGTAATTTACAACTATCTCGAAGACAAACCAGTAAGTGTATATGAGGTAAACCTCGCTTCTGGAACTCAACCGTGTATAAGAAAGTTTGTACCTCGCCAAAAATTTGCTTTTGATTTATTAAACGCAAGAGTTCCTTCACTTTCGCATGAAAAACGCGAACAACGACATCAGGTCTATTGTTTGCATTTTTATAAGGTTGGAGGCTAGTAGTAATTTCAGGCCATGATGGGTTGCAAGTGAAAGTTATGAAGAGGTCTGGCTTGCCAAATTTTCTCACAATTGCCATTGCATCCTGATAATTTTGCAACATATTTCGGGGACTACCAATAAAAGTAGAAGGCAAAATAACTATGCGACCAGCTCTTAAACTTTTATTTTCAGCCCTAAAGTGTAAAGCATCAGCAAGACCAACGTAGGTATCGACACGCAATTACGTTTGTTGATTGCGAATATATTTTAGTCTATCTCCTTCTATTCGACAATAATAGTCAACTATTAATTGTTGGGTAAGTTTACCTGCATTAAGTAAAGGGTTGAAACCTCCTGCGGGAGGACAACCTCGAATCGACAGCCTATACAAAATATATTCACGCATTGTCATATTTTGCCTAACGTTCGTCTTACGGTTCCCTCCTGTTGGCAGTGAAATATGCCACCCTGTTTCTCCGCAAGGCCAGATTAAAACGTAAGTTAATGGATCACAATGCATGCTGTCAACATCAATTTCCTTTAAAACTCCCTGATTAGAAAATACGGCTATGTGGCGGTGTGAAGCCGGAGCGCCGTCAGTTGTTTCAAAAATAGCTGCAATCTCTGAAGAAGCTGGGTTATTGTAACGTCTAGGATCTTCTTGAAGTTCATGGTAAAAGCGCATGACCAAATCTAACGGTTGACGTTTTTCTCTTAAAGCCAGTTCATTTTCTTCGCATATTTTTGAATGCATTGTCTTATACAGTTGAATGTAAGGGTTATGCTCTTGCAAAATATTATTTAGAATATGAAGTGTACCCTCCCTGATGCAAGAATTCGCTCGATTTGCTAATCTGATTTGATTATCTTCTGAGCAGTCTAATACATACAATTGGCCGTAACAACTGTCGCTTATATTTTTGGAATATATGGAAGAAATGCGATGATGTACAATTCCTGAAATTTTAAAACAATATGGACCGTGTTCAGGTGGTACGGTAACATTGGCACCAAAGGAAACGAAGGACATAGAATTGTTGTACTGCCGAATATTCTCTCTGAAGTTCCTTGAGGTATCATCATTTCCAGTGAAAAATGGTTTAAGCCTGTCAAGTATTTTATATTCCGGCAGATCAATTTTACCATTGCAACAGCAAAGGCCGAAGTAACCAAGCGTAGTTTTTCCGCAAGAGAAGAACAATGCAGAACAATGTTTACATTCGTTCGTCAAGGTCCCAACGCTGTACGGCATAATATCTGGCATTGTTTCTGAAATGGCAGATTTATATTTTATATTAAAAGTGGTTTCGCCTTTTCTCCGATTTCTCATTGTTTTGCGTCTATTTGTAGTTTCCACACGACCGGTTAATGTTCTTTTTCGTCGAATGCGTCTATTTACAGTAGGATTTATCCCCAAATTAATGTCGTATTCGATCACACTATAGTGTCCTGCATCAACGGAGCCGCTAAACAATAAATGACAAATAACACTTCCATTGCCATAATCTACAACGTGGTTAGTCTCATCGTTATGCACTCTAAACAAATAATCATTAAACAATTGTCTTATACCATGGAGTTCAACATGACCAGCATATTCACCGTTCAGAGACATAAGATTTTCATACTCAAGTTGGTTGTTGAGGGGAAGGCGATAAGACTCATCGCCAATAATAAAATCCTTATAAATATTCCAGTCAGCAACAATTTTTGTAACAGTTTGCAAACGCAACTCGCTATGACGTTCTTCGTTTCGATACAAACAGTACGAAACTGCTCTAAATAAGCAATTTCCGTCACCTGTTATTGGTACAATTCTTCGGATATCCATGACAGTAAATTATGAAGAGGAGCATAGAACCACTTCGCCAGTCACCTTAATAATGGAGCCAGTTTTACAATTATATTTCCTGTACGTGTCAAGAGTCGTATTTACACAGGGAAGCCCACTCTTAAAGCTGGCAATGAATTATCGAGACAAACCGGCCCAGTAATTCTGCGTAGTCACTTTCTAGTATGCCGTAGTTATGGTATATACAATGAAAGATTTAACAATTCGTAGAAGCTGCGATATGTATTCTCGACAGAAAACGACTCACCACCAAAGACTATAACAGACCACCAAAGTCTATATAACAGAAAGATCGGAAACACAATACAAATGGCGGTTCCAACATTCGACTGCAGCGGCATCTGCTACTGAAATATAGAAGTTAATTTGTATATCAATCTAATCAAAAGTAGGCCTACATTTTGTAATACCGGTATCAGAATTTCAACGTAGGCCTACTGTATTATTGCCGTATAACTGGTAAAGGTACAATTCATTAGTGGAATTTCATGTAACAACATTTTGGACATGCCTTGTATGTTTATAAGGCAAATAAAGAACTGAGGAAAACAAATGAGTTACGTAGCACATGGCTCGATTTGAAGACACTCGGGTGGATTCACTGCATATATTCTTCGTAATGTGTTGGAATTCGTACAATCCTTGATTCACAGTTATCCCATGTGCAAAAATATGCCAAAACATCTGTAGCAATTGCGCCGTTAAAGGTCTATGTAATAATAATAATAATGCGCGTCAGAGTAGCAGTGGAAGAATAAAATCAACAAGGTCGCAAATGGATGGGGGAAAAGACGTCTTGCTCGACCCGGTGCTGGGCCCAAGGTTTTCGGAGCGAGCAAAAGATGATTTCCAAAAAACCAAATGCAAACAAATAATTGCTTAATGCAACAATCAAAAGTGCAAAAATGAGATTCCCATAAAATTAATTAAACAAATCCCAGAGCCGTGTTAATCGTGCCTTTGTTACGTCACAAAGACAAGATTGACGAAATCGAGATAAGGATAAGGATAAGGAAGGGGAACTTAAATGTAAGAAATGAAAAGACAAGGGAGCTATATTACTTAAAATATAAAAATGTATTAAGGATAAAAGAAAGAGCGTGTACACGAAATAAACAAATTATTTAAAACAAAGAAAAAAGGCAAGCTAATACAAGCTCAATAATACAAAAGAAACCCAATACCAAGAATAAAGAATTCAAAAACTAAAAAAAAACTAAAAAGCACGACAGAACCTGAGTACCGCTCAACAACATGAATCTAACGAAAAGATACAAACTTGAAAGAAAATAAAACGAAACTTACAAAAGTTAGGGAGAAACGACAAACTTGCAAAAAGTCAAAATTCGAACTGCTAAGACGCGAAGCTTTTCATGATGTTATTGTAAACATACCTGAGGGATGGGGGAGGCGTGAGGGGAGTAAAACAAAGGGAAGAGAGATTTCACGGAGGTAGGAAGAAGGGGAAGAAAAGGGGGAATATCATTAAGTTATGTAATACGGCGAAAATCGAAAGATAAAAACAAAACAAAAGGAAAATGAGATATACGGAGATACATTACATTACAATTGACTTGGGACGAAAGAGACCGGTAAAAATCGAAAGCACGCTATAAAAAAAACAGGCTTATACTCCAACATAATGCCGCAACAACACGACATATAAAAAAAATAATAATATGACATCGGAGCTGGAGAAAATCCCAGTTAACCACCGTCACATATATTCTATAAACAAAGGGGACACGTATTAGTGGGACGTTGGACATAAGTCCCGTTACCTCACACATACTGTCCGCAAACAAAGGTCCAATTGCTACCAATCAAATGAAACATTTGTGGTACAAAAGAGACACCGACGCAAAAGACGAGCACCAAGGCCCGACAGGAAAATATACATAAGCCAAGACGCAGAAACGCAATACTTTCGAATCTTACAGGTATTAACCAAAATAATAAAACTGTGAGGAGGGCACATAACAAAAGCAACAAAAAGAACTCCGCCGTATGACATTACGCAAGGTCCCGGAGATCTGGTTCAAGGATTAAAATACTAACAGTAACATCTTGAAAAGGAAAGAGAATTAAGCAAAAGAAGGAACGTTTAACAAAAACAATTACATTGCGTTAGATAGAAATACATTGAGCCGTACTCACATTCCGCTGCGCCATGAGGGTGGGCCTCTGCCCGAATACACACGTTCGCCTTACATCTCGGCGCGTCTAAGACTGACTTAGCTTCTGTCCCCCCAGAGGGGAGAGAAGCCTCTCAGAAAAATCAAATGCGTAGTTTGGGAGTGGCCCCAAACTCGCGTCAAATATTGTCAGAGCCAATGGCAGAACGAATTGCACAACAAAATGCAAGGTAGCAACAACACTAGCCAATACGAGAGAACAAGGCAGTATGTAGCCAGGGGTTGCACAACGTTAGACAGAGAGATACATACAGACAAACTGCGCACTTTTAAACTCTCGAGGCGTAATATAGAGATGTCACAACACATGACAATAATAATAATAATAATCATGATGATAATAATAATAATTACAATAAATTCTGAAAAGTGGTTCAAATTCCACCGCTTTCTCCAAAAAAAAATTCTTTTACATAACAAAGGCATAAAAGAATTTTTTCTTTTTCATAACAAAATTATATAAAATAACATTCTTCGATTAGATACATTTGAACAGGGTGAAGGAAAGAAGATTACATCATGTACACCAGATACACACATGAAAAATTAAGACATAATAAAATGTTCTCACATTTCTCTTATTCATAAAACGCAGCTTAATTAAAAGTTCTTTGAACGTCATAACTTCCATAAAAGGCTTGACGAAACGCAAGTCTCTTTTCTCAAACACACATATATTTTCATACACACGTATTCACGAAGATGTTCACTGGTGAGGAAAATTTTTTTTTTTTTTTTTTTTGGTACGAAAGAAAAAAAACTTTAAGATGAAATTAAAACAACAAAAATTCAAATCATATAAAGGATCAGTACAGGCGTGAAATAAAGGCGGATCCTACCTCTACTGCACGTCAATACGTCACACATATAAAAAATGGATGTACCAAAAAGAAAATAATGATAATAAAACGGTCAATCTTGAGCTAGACTCTGCCAGATGACGTGGAGAAAGCGAAGTCTTCTTAATGGCGACCTTCTGGAAATCAGCCAATTTTCTAATAATAAAAGAAAGAGAAAGGTTAAATCATGATCACAAAAAAATATAAAGGGGAGCACCCTGTATACAAAATAAGGCTTGCGTCGGGGAAATATTTGGGGTTACATAAGCTGCGTAAGAGGGAAAGTAGATTCATTCTGCCAGCTGGAAAGTAAAAGTATGAATAGGCAGGGTCGTCAGACCAAATGAAAGAAGAGAAAACGAGCCGTGAACGGGGTCTAAAGGATACACCGGCCACTTCTCAGGTACTTGGAGACTAGCTATCGCTACCGGAAACACTCTCCAAATATATGACAGATACAGGAAAATAATACACATTATCTTAGAGAAAACATTAGATTGAAATGATTTATAAAAACATGATATCACAAAAACGTAAAACAGAAGTTACGATAAATAGTAAACAACTATATCAATAAACAAATCACTGTCACTACAAGAAAAGAATGTAAGTCAACAGACCATCTCAGGCGTTGTCGAACAATAGCAAGTCGTGTCTGCAGCTCGGACAATGGGCCGGCCGGCTCCCTACAACAAAAGCAGGCAGGTACCGGAAATTGCCTTAGGCAGAAGTATAGTTCAACACATCTTTCGAAATCCTCCGTGTAACTCAGGCGGCCACGGGTGTCTCCTGCCTAACTAGATACATAGTAGGAGTAAAGGGGAAAAATGTACTAATAACATTCATCAAAAGACATTAGATACTAACAAATGAAAAGGAATAATAACTCAAAGTAGCTGTCGAAACAAAAAATACCATTCCGGACAGAGAACGAAAATCCAAATAATTACGTTACAAAATACCTTCCAAATAAAAGGAACAGACTGGAACCTCGCATAAAACCAATCAAGACCAGACATACAATCAATCAAACTCGAAACCCAATAATAAATATTACCAACCCACAAAAATAAAATGGTTACTGCGTCAATATACGGGCCGTAGACCTCAGAGGTACCGCATAAAAAAAATTAAAGACAGAGAGGGTATGGCCTATCCCATACAAATATAAGAAAATTGGGTAATGCACGCCAGAGTAGTTCACACGAACATCAATGTCCCATACCAAGGATGCCGTAGACCTAAAATGGTTGGTATCTCTGAGTAATACTTATCGTATATTTGGTTTGCCAATAAAAACGAATAAATAGTTCGTACGTAATATATATATAGTTTAAATTGAATAGGGTATAAAATCAAAATTGAACTAAATTTGAATCCACCCACAAATAACTGTTGATAAAAATTCATTAAACTCATTGACACACACATTCATCTCAAAATACAACCAACAACAACAACACTACATACATACTCCTTCCCATAAACAAATCAAAATTTCCCCATTACATCAGAATGCTAATATGAGTCGTTGGAACACCATGGAAACTCAAATAACGGACTACAGGTCATCGTGACAAACTTCATCCCATACTAAAGATTGACGAATCGTGTGGAATCTATGTACATCCTAAGTGGGCGTCGAAGCCGTGGGACAGGTCCCAAACCCTAATTCCGACGGAGACCTCACCTAGCAGGTTTCCCAACGAAATACACACTGCCATACTGAACATATAGTAACATCAAGCTTACCGTATATAAACAATTTTAAATGAAAACCTACATTGAAATCCCCTGACAAAAATAAAACAATCACCCTCCCTAATTATGAAACAAACTTAACTCCCAATCATAACACACATAATAGCTCAACAGACCATTCATAACTGAGACAACAAACACTTTACTAACATCAAACGTTAGTATAATTACGCGAGGCTCAAGGTGGGTCGGGGTGACCGTAGGATTTAAAGAGACGGTTCCCATAAGTGGGCCTACCTTCATTGGGGAAAATTTCGGAGAAAGAGGGGCGGGGGTTTTTAGGCTGCACGGTAATGACAAGAAACCTGTCAGCAGCTGTTCCAGACCGAGACATATGAAGGGGTGAGGCGAGTTCTGAGAAATATCACAGTCAACTAAGCGACTATTTACAACAAAGGTAAGGACTCAAACCCTTGAGAGAAATGCATTTTCTACTTCACAGAAAGTAAAATAAAAACGTCCACAACACTGACGAAATGAAAAGGAAGAGAAAGCAAACAAAATTTCCTGTCGCCTTAAAATCACCGTTAACTAAACAAATGTCTACTAGAGGAAGCAAATACATAAAAGTAGGTTACAATACCGTGACGTGTCGTGTTCCAGCGATGCGATGTACTCACTGATATGTTGCCACTGTTCACCTCGAAGCTGGGTCTTTTGGATGTCTTGTTTACTTGAGGGACTAAACCACCTTTCCTTGGAGATGGGTTTCCTGGATGCCCGTAGTTCACACAGAAAGTAACTTCACCCTTTCTTCAGGGGTGGGGAAAAACAATTCACTGAATTCCTTAAACTCAAAGAAAAACAAATTTTAATACAATGTAAATGAAGAGAAAAATAATAAAAGGTTAATAACTTGAGAGAGGTGAGGAGGGAACGATTTCGCACGCAACCACGCGATCTGCTACCATTGCGCCGTTCAAGGTCTGGGTAATAATAATAATAATGCGCGTCAGAGTAGCAGTGGAAGAATAAAATCAACAAGGTCGCAAATGGATGGGGGAAAAGACGTCTTGCTCGACCCGGTGCTGGGCCCAAGGTTTTCGGAGCGAGCAAAAGATGATTTCCAAAAAACCAAATGCAAACAAATAATTGCTTAATGCAACAATCAAAAGTGCAAAAATGAGATTCCCATAAAATTAATTAAACAAATCCCAGAGCCGTGTTAATCGTGCCTTTGTTACGTCACAAAGACAAGATTGACGAAATCGAGATAAGGATAAGGATAAGGAAGGGGAACTTAAATGTAAGAAATGAAAAGACAAGGGAGCTATATTACTTAAAATATAAAAATGTATTAAGGATAAAAGAAAGAGCGTGTACACGAAATAAACAAATTATTTAAAACAAAGAAAAAAGGCAAGCTAATACAAGCTCAATAATACAAAAGAAACCCAATACCAAGAATAAAGAATTCAAAAACTAAAAAAAAACTAAAAAGCACGACAGAACCTGAGTACCGCTCAACAACATGAATCTAACGAAAAGATACAAACTTGAAAGAAAATAAAACGAAACTTACAAAAGTTAGGGAGAAACGACAAACTTGCAAAAAGTCAAAATTCGAACAGCTAAGACGCGAAGCTTTTCATGATGTTATTGTAAACATACCTGAGGGATGGGGGAGGCGTGAGGGGAGTAAAACAAAGGGAAGAGAGATTTCACGGAGGTAGGAAGAAGGGGAAGAAAAGGGGGAATATCATTAAGTTATGTAATACGGCGAAAATCGAAAGATAAAAACAAAACAAAAGGAAAATGAGATATACGGAGATACATTACATTACAATTGACTTGGGACGAAAGAGACCGGTAAAAATCGAAAGCACGCTATAAAAAAAACAGGCTTATACTCCAACATAATGCCGCAACAACACGACATATAAAAAAAATAATAATATGACATCGGAGCTGGAGAAAATCCCAGTTAACCACCGTCACATATATTCTATAAACAAAGGGGACACGTATTAGTGGGACGTTGGACATAAGTCCCGTTACCTCACACATACTGTCCGCAAACAAAGGTCCAATTGCTACCAATCAAATGAAACATTTGTGGTACAAAAGAGACACCGACGCAAAAGACGAGCACCAAGGCCCGACAGGAAAATATACATAAGCCAAGACGCAGAAACGCAATACTTTCGAATCTTACAGGTATTAACCAAAATAATAAAACTGTGAGGAGGGCACATAACAAAAGCAACAAAAAGAACTCCGCCGTATGACATTACGCAAGGTCCCGGAGATCTGGTTCAAGGATTAAAATACTAACAGTAACATCTTGAAAAGGAAAGAGAATTAAGCAAAAGAAGGAACGTTTAACAAAAACAATTACATTGCGTTAGATAGAAATACATTGAGCCGTACTCACATTCCGCTGCGCCATGAGGGTGGGCCTCTGCCCGAATACACACGTTCGCCTTACATCTCGGCGCGTCTAAGACTGACTTAGCTTCTGTCCCCCCAGAGGGGAGAGAAGCCTCTCAGAAAAATCAAATGCGTAGTTTGGGAGTGGCCCCAAACTCGCGTCAAATATTGTCAGAGCCAATGGCAGAACGAATTGCACAACAAAATGCAAGGTAGCAACAACACTAGCCAATACGAGAGAACAAGGCAGTATGTAGCCAGGGGTTGCACAACGTTAGACAGAGAGATACATACAGACAAACTGCGCACTTTTAAACTCTCGAGGCGTAATATAGAGATGTCACAACACATGACAATAATAATAATAATAATCATGATGATAATAATAATAATTACAATAAATTCTGAAAAGTGGTTCACAATAAAGATAAATAGCCTACCGTTATTGCAAATGTAATCTGTCGAATGTTGGAACTTATAAAGCTTTTCAATGAAATTACCATAGCGTTTTAAGTTAAATTGAGATGGGAACGTAGAATTCCTTAGTTACGGGAATGCCAAGAGTTAAATATGTTTTGGCAATATAATAGCAATTGCAAGAAAGGAAAATACGGAAATAAAAAAACATGCCGGAGGGGGGATTCGAACCCCTTACATTGGGTGATGCATAAATTAAGACAGTACGGCGTAACCACATGAGCTACCGAACCACTGATAACGACGCGCAATATTAAGGGAGTTAAACATCAAGCACACTCAAAATTTGATGTCAGTTTACGTTTTTCAGCATTTTCTGTCTGGTAATTCCAGTGTATGTCATGAAAACGTAATAAGCAATGTTCCCTTCCATTATAATTCTTATACATAAACATGAAATTAAAACGCGATGGACTTGTAACCGCCATGACTGTCATAAGGCAAGGCGATTGTGCGCATGCGTGATAGGCAAGATTTCTGAATTTTTGTTTATTAATTTAAAAATATTCTGTAACATATGGGAATGCCAAGAGATAAATATGTTTTGGCAATATAATAGCAATTGCAAGAAAGGAAAATACGGAAATAAAAAAACATGTTGGAGGGGGGATTCGAACCCCTTACATTGGGTGATGCATAAATTAAGACAGTACGGCATAACCACCTGAGCTACCGAACCACTGACAACCACGCGCAATATTAAGGGACTTAAACATCAAGCACACTCAAAATTTGATGTCAGTTTACGTTTTTTTTAGCATTTTCTGTCAGGTAATTCCAGTGTATGTCATGAAAACGTAATAAGCAATGTTCCCTTCCATTATAATTCTTATACATAAACATGAAATTAAAACGCGATGGACTTGTAACCGCCATGACTGTCATAAGGCAAGGCGATTGTGCGCATGCGTGATAGGCAAGATTTCTGAATTTTTGTTTATTAATTTAAAAATATACTGTAACATATTTGTTTATTTTAGAGACACTCTGCAAATCTGCAGGCCAAGAGCTTTCGTTAGCGTGCTCTACGAAGTAAATCAGTTCTGTCGTTCTCTCAATCTCGCGGTAACAAAAATCGCCTTAGTGTTTTAAATATATAGACTAGTTGAAACCCGTCAAAACATGACGGTCATTGGGAAAATATTTAGGGAAGGATTTTCTTATATGCATTATTTGTATGATTACAGAGAAATACGACTTTGCAACATATAACTGCCCAGACTGAAAACTTGATGAGGCAAATAGTGGCCTACACGTTCCATAGCTTCCCCTTGAGCTTTATTGATTGTGATAAATTATGCCAAGCTATTGGAAATTGGTGGCTCTTAAAAGAAAATGGGAGTATTTTTATGGCATATTTATATTTGATTTTTAAAGTGGCTTCGTATTTTGTCCGATTTCACACTTTATTGCGTCAATTTGCAGTTAACATACGACCGGACAATGTTCCTTTTCGTCGAACGGGGTTTTATAGTAGTATTTCTCCCAAAATTAACGTCTTATTCGATAACACTATAGTGCCCTGCATCAATGGAGCCGCTAAATATTAAATGCCAAATAATACTCCCCTTGCAAAAACAACAGTGTGGTTAGACTCATTGTTATGTACTCTAAACAAATAAAATCAATGAACAATTGGCTTATACAATGAAGTTCAACATGATCAGTGTATTCACCGTTCAGAGACTTTCATACTAAGTTGGTTGCTGAGGAGAACGCGATGAGGCTGATCGCCAATAATAAAATCCTTAAAATTATCCTTGTCAGCAACAATGTTTGCAATAGTTTGCAAATGAAGCTCAGGGCGATGTTCTTCATTTTGATATAAACAGCACGAAACTTCTCGAAATAAGCAATTTCTATCGCCTGTTATAAGTTCAATCCTTTGGGTTTCTTTAACAGCAAACTATGCAGGGGAGCATAGAATCACTTCACCAATTACAGGATGAGCACTGACTCTTTGCCAGCCACCGTAAAGGAGGCAGTTTTAGAATTATATGTCCAGTACATGTCGAAAAACGCATTAACATAGGGAAGCCCACTATTAAGTATATTCTTGGCCATCGCCCCAGAGATCCGGATTCATTTCCCTGCTCTGCCAAGAAATTTAATTCTGGCCTGAGGGCTGGAACGGGACGCACTCAGCCTCGTGAGGTAAAACTGAGGAGAGGTAGGATCGATTCCAACCTTAACTATCTTGGATGTGTTTCTCTTCGGTTTCCCACTTCCACTCCAGGCAAATACCGGGATGGTTCCTTAAGTAAGGCCTCGGCGTTCTCCTTCCTAATTCTCACGTTAATTACAGATACACGCATTAATACAACCATCACAATAACACAGGTCGGTAACATATTTTTTTTCTCTTAAAGACACTCTGCAAATCTACAGGCCAAGAGCTTTTGTCAGAGTGCTTTACGAAGTCGAAACATGATGGTCAATGGTAAAATAATTACCGAAGGATTTCCTTATATACGACATTCTTTGTACGACTACTTTTTGGCACTATTGAAACTTTAAGGGCGTCGAAAGATCGCACTCTTGACATTGCAACATATAACTGGCCATGACTGAAAACTTGCTGAGGTAAATAGAGACCTACACGTTCGAGAGTTTCCCCTTGAGCTTTATTAATTGTGATACAGAATGCCAAGCGAATTGGAAATTGACGTCTTGGTGTATTCTTTGAATACACGGTACCTGAGATATAATTTTTATTGCTCCTTGCATGTTCATTTCTTCCTTTCTCTTTGTCAAACACCAACAGTGATCTTTTGTTTTCTCCTTGATAGGCAAATCTCTTATGTCTTCATAAGTCTGTTCTAGATATATAACTTCTGTGACCCACCTAGCGTCACCTCGCAGCGAATCTCTGAAGCTCCTCAACTCTTCCTGGTGCTAGAGGACTTACTTATCCATTTGGCCACCAGATCCTGTTACCATCGCCAGCTATTTTCTCCTTGAGCAAGAGGACTACGTCTACTTCTTTACTCACCATGCTGCGCTAGTATCATCTGTTATCAACTCTTAGAAGATCAGCTCAGCAAGAGATTAATTTTTTGTTTTAAAGTTGGCAATGTTTATATGTTCTCCTTTTGTCTCCTACCCCCCACTCTTTCCCCTTTTCTTGGTCCCTCCGTGCTCCGTTGAGCAGCTCTCACTTCTCAGTCTGCAGTTGACTCGGTCAGTCAAAGCTCCGCTCGAGCTAGCTTCCTCAAACCAAGAGGCTCACCCTCTTCTACGCCATGTTGGCTAAGTAGTCATCAACGGAAACTTCGACTTCAACATGAAATCAAGATAAGTACCATTTTAAAAGTTTTAACCTCATCTTCATGGTTTTAACTTCCACGTGCTTTTAATTATAATTTATAGACAGTGTGAAATTATTTACTTTGGGGCAAAAATCATTCTTCGTGGGATTTGCCATGTTGAGCTTTTGCTTGTATAAGCCAACCTTACTAAAAAAGAGCTTTTCTTAAGCTATTCAAATGAGAAATCCTCTCGCTACGTGGGATATTATCTAATACCCGCTGTCTATAATTATAAAGCTAGTTCCTCCGTTGGATTTTCTCAACCCCATTTTCTGCTAAGGTCGTTCTGGAACCTTCGAGATCTTGTACTCTATCTGCGAGTCTTGCCATCAAGTATTGTTCACGCACTTGTGAAAATGCTAGTTAAAATGAGGAATCTTCCTTAAATTACTGCAATAGCGAACTTTCTTCCCCCGTTGGAACATTCTATGGCGCATTTAATTGTAAATCACAACTTTTTCAAGAAATAGACTCTCACCTATATAGTGCAATCAGTTATTTCCATAATTGCAATAACTTTCTTTCTCATAAACTTCAGTGTTTCTATAGTGAACTTTGCATCCATCTTTATAGACTACAGTGATAACCAGTGCTTGCTCCACGTTTCTACCGCGTCGCGCGCGTCCGTTTACATTAAATACGGCCATGAACATTGATCCTATATCCCAATGATCTTTCCTCAACCTTCTACTAACAACCATTATTAATAAAATTGTAACTTTCTATAAGGCGTCACTCACGAAGTGCCCTTCCAACTTTGCTAGTTTAACATTAATTAAATTCTGCATAATTGCTTGTGTGATACAAGTTTTAAATCACATTGTTCCTTTCCTATAATCAGGGAAAACATTTCTTTAAACTCTTGAGCGAGTCATGTTCAGGTTTCACGAAATGGAAACTGTCCCATTTGGCGAGTGATTCCTGCTCAAACTTGGGAAGTCTAGAACTTTCCTTTTCACTTTCTTCAAGTTTCACAGTAAGTGACCTGCCCTCTTTGTATAATTCTCATATATTAATTCTGTATAAATATAAGAAGTTGTAGGAACTTCTATCTTATTTTTCATGTTGTTATTATTGTCATTTTCAAAGTTGTCACTTTCTATAGATCATTCTCTCAAGAATTTCTTAAGGTGCACTCTTTGTACTCCAATTCACGTTCAAGCTTTAATTATTTCATTGCTCATTTGTTTAAATCTTATAAAGATTTTAGAAACATGTAAGGTTTGAAACCTTGTAAATTGTCAATTGCCTGGAGCAACCGTTTAATGTTGAGAGGTCTGCGACCCTATTTGTTAAAAAGTTCAAATGAACTATGTTTGTCAAAATTATATTACATGCTTGTTAATTTCCTCAAACTTCTTTGCCTTGTTTAATAAATTAAATATTTGTTTTTGGATTCATCATTTCTCTGATACTACAGTTAGGCAGGATCCTGGCTTTCCTAGCTCTTCCTAGGTTTATGCCCTCGTTCATACTCAATAAAGCTTTTACTATCTGTCTGGCCAGACCATCACCCTTCCCTATAGTACTTTTATTCGTGCTTGGGAGGAAATACACTACAGCCTTTCTCTGGCAAACTGCCCAAGTCTTAGCTGCGGTTCCCGTCAGCTTCGACCAAGCTCGTACCCACTTTAGGTATCCGAGCACGGATTTGCGGTGGCAACTGCCTCTAAGTGTATTTAAAGTTAAATTTATAATTTTTGTGGAACTCTCATCCTATTTTTCTATCCTTTTTCTCCAGTCCGAAACCCACTTCCTTTTCTTAATCATCTTCCCTTGGTGGGTGGGTTATTCCTCAGCCTATAATCTACCCACGTCTCTTAAAAGAAAATGGAAGGGTTTTGTCGGATGGTGTTAAATCAACTCGAGGGATTAGAGCTCTCTGCCCAATTTTATCTCCGCTGATTATTTCCAAATCCAAGCAATTTTCATACATATTCTTTACAAATAATCTGGTTCCGTTCAGGAGCCCTTGGGAAACGTTCAGATTTCTATGGCTCCGACTTGTAGAGTAAGAATATGTGGAGGCAAACCACTTAATTCCAAGGAATTCAAGAATTCTGTAGGAAATTGAAGTAGCTGGCTTTCATCTTCAGTAATTAATCTGTTAACGCTGGTGTATGTTTTTGAACTACCGGGTATAAGTTCGATGACTTTCAAATTAATTTCATTACAGTGTTCATTTTTTGCTGTTAGATTGCATACTTCCCAGAAATTGATTATATCTTTCGTAGAAATGAATGTTTCGCCGTAAATCTCAGTCACGATGTCATCATGCGCTAAAATTCTGGGTGGTAGTTCAATAACATTTGATTCCTCACCATCTACAGAGGGGTAGTCACCGTTACCAATTTGTAACAAAAAATCAGAAAATTCAATTTCTTCTGGTTTCAACCGCATGTTTTATATAAGCAGCGTATTTTGAAGAAGGGCCAGAGAGGAGAGTATTTAATACAGTTTTGAATAATTGTTTGGCGAGAAGCGTGCGGAACAACAGGCAAAACCTGCCTAAAGTCTCCTCCAAGAACAGTAATTTTCCCACCAAATGGAATGTCATTACCCATAATATCTTTTAGAAGACGATTCACACACATTAATGAATGAATATTTGCCATTGGGGCTTCATCCCATATTATGAGCCGTGCTAATCGAATATCGTCAGCTGCTTTGGAATTTAATTTTAATCCAGACACTGAACTCTCATTTAAATTTAGAGGAATTTTGAATGTACTGTGTACTGTTCGACCGTTGGGTAGCAAAACAGCGGCTATTCCGGTCCATGCTACTGATATAACATGAAGCCCTAAACTCCAGAACTTTTGTATTAAGCATCGGTAAACAAATGTTTTTCCTGTGCCCCCAGCACCGTCAATAAAGAATGCGTTCGTGACAGTTGTGTTGTTATTTTGAAGAACGCTAGTGATTTCATTAAAAATTGAAAGTTGTTCCTGGTTTGCTAAGGACATCAGGTCAGCCAAATCAAAAGGGAACACTGGCTCATTAGTAGTTTGATCGTTTGAGTGTGTGTCAGTACCAACAGGCAAGTTAAATGTTGGCAGAGAGAAACCATGCAATTGCAGAGTTTTATTAATATCTCTGAGAGATAGTTGATAAGCTGTATTTTCATCTTCAGACTTTAAATAATCTTCACAGAGAGAGTTTTTGTGCATGTCCCATAAGTGACTGGCATTGCAAGGTTGATGAAATATGCATATGTAGGCAAATAACTGTCTCAGTTGAAAGGGCATTTGGAAAATCGATGCTTCCATCAAACAGCGTTGCCATTCTGAATCATCGATAAGCAAACCAAGTTTAATTGCCATATCCTTATATGTTGGGCAGGTAACACCTTGGTATGTTCGCAGATCCTCAAAGCTTGTGGCACCTACTATGTGAAGTAAAAGTAAGCGCAGATGGTATCTTTCTGATTCAGATGGAGAAACATTGTACATCCGACCTATTACCTTTTCGAATCTAAGTCGTTTTTTCCAAATGCATTTGCATTTATCCCATACATAATGAACGGGTGTTTCAGGATAAATATATGCACTCCTAGTTGTTGGATTTTTGTTCAGCTGAAACCATGCAGTGAGTTGTGTACTTTTTAACTGAGCCCGTATTAATGCTTTGGGAGCATCATCGGCATGAAAAAATACATCTTGTTGGTCTGGTAAATGGACAGGTAACCGGGCAACAATGTGGGACTGTTCGTGCATGTTGTAACCAAAAATCCTGTATGCAGCCTCACTTGACCCAACATTTCTAGCATTCAAATACATAGAAACTTCGTCATGATGTAGCATTCCATCGTTTGCCGTGATTTTCAAGTTAGCGCAATCATGCCCCTTATAAACATATTTATGTATGTATTTGATGCTGTGTACACTTGCACAGATTTCGACGTTAATATGGGCCTGAAAGTACATCAATAGATATCGATTGTATGGAACAATGAAGCGATTGTCGATTTCAACATTGGTGCCTTGTACTCGTTTAGTATATGATCTTCCATTCTGTCGCCTACGGTAAAGTGGATAGCCGTTCACATTCTCTTTAGTTTCTGGCACAAAGTCTTTTGCAAAAACCCTTCTTACATCTTCCATCCTTCATGCAAATTGAATTGGGATTCAGAAGGCCGCAAGGTCCATGTACCATGTGTGTCTTTACTAAGTTGTACAATGTTGTATTGGAAGGATCTGGTATTTCTGCAGAAACTGTCATATCAATATCATAGATTTCTCGTAATTTACAACTATCTCGAAGACAAACCAGTAAGTGTATATGAGGTAAACCTCGCTTCTGGAACTCAACCGTGTATAAGAAAGTTTGTACCTCGCCAAAAATTTGCTTTTGATTTATTAAACGCAAGAGTTCCTTCACTTTCGCATGAAAAACGCGAACAACGACATCAGGTCTATTGTTTGCATTTTTATAAGGTTGGAGGCTAGTAGTAATTTCAGGCCATGATGGGTTGCAAGTGAAAGTTATGAAGAGGTCTGGCTTGCCAAATTTTCTCACAATTGCCATTGCATCCTGATAATTTTGCAACATATTTCGGGGACTACCAATAAAAGTAGAAGGCAAAATAACTATGCGACCAGCTCTTAAACTTTTATTTTCAGCCCTAAAGTGTAAAGCATCAGCAAGACCAACGTAGGTATCGACACGCAATTACGTTTGTTGATTGCGAATATATTTTAGTCTATCTCCTTCTATTCGACAATAATAGTCAACTATTAATTGTTGGGTAAGTTTACCTGCATTAAGTAAAGGGTTGAAACCTCCTGCGGGAGGACAACCTCGAATCGACAGCCTATACAAAATATATTCACGCATTGTCATATTTTGCCTAACGTTCGTCTTACGGTTCCCTCCTGTTGGCAGTGAAATATGCCACCCTGTTTCTCCGCAAGGCCAGATTAAAACGTAAGTTAATGGATCACAATGCATGCTGTCAACATCAATTTCCTTTAAAACTCCCTGATTAGAAAATACGGCTATGTGGCGGTGTGAAGCCGGAGCGCCGTCAGTTGTTTCAAAAATAGCTGCAATCTCTGAAGAAGCTGGGTTATTGTAACGTCTAGGATCTTCTTGAAGTTCATGGTAAAAGCGCATGACCAAATCTAACGGTTGACGTTTTTCTCTTAAAGCCAGTTCATTTTCTTCGCATATTTTTGAATGCATTGTCTTATACAGTTGAATGTAAGGGTTATGCTCTTGCAAAATATTATTTAGAATATGAAGTGTACCCTCCCTGATGCAAGAATTCGCTCGATTTGCTAATCTGATTTGATTATCTTCTGAGCAGTCTAATACATACAATTGGCCGTAACAACTGTCGCTTATATTTTTGGAATATATGGAAGAAATGCGATGATGTACAATTCCTGAAATTTTAAAACAATATGGACCGTGTTCAGGTGGTACGGTAACATTGGCACCAAAGGAAACGAAGGACATAGAATTGTTGTACTGCCGAATATTCTCTCTGAAGTTCCTTGAGGTATCATCATTTCCAGTGAAAAATGGTTTAAGCCTGTCAAGTATTTTATATTCCGGCAGATCAATTTTACCATTGCAACAGCAAAGGCCGAAGTAACCAAGCGTAGTTTTTCCGCAAGAGAAGAACAATGCAGAACAATGTTTACATTCGTTCGTCAAGGTCCCAACGCTGTACGGCATAATATCTGGCATTGTTTCTGAAATGGCAGATTTATATTTTATATTAAAAGTGGTTTCGCCTTTTCTCCGATTTCTCATTGTTTTGCGTCTATTTGTAGTTTCCACACGACCGGTTAATGTTCTTTTTCGTCGAATGCGTCTATTTACAGTAGGATTTATCCCCAAATTAATGTCGTATTCGATCACACTATAGTGTCCTGCATCAACGGAGCCGCTAAACAATAAATGACAAATAACACTTCCATTGCCATAATCTACAACGTGGTTAGTCTCATCGTTATGCACTCTAAACAAATAATCATTAAACAATTGTCTTATACCATGGAGTTCAACATGACCAGCATATTCACCGTTCAGAGACATAAGATTTTCATACTCAAGTTGGTTGTTGAGGGGAAGGCGATAAGACTCATCGCCAATAATAAAATCCTTATAAATATTCCAGTCAGCAACAATTTTTGTAACAGTTTGCAAACGCAACTCGCTATGACGTTCTTCGTTTCGATACAAACAGTACGAAACTGCTCTAAATAAGCAATTTCCGTCACCTGTTATTGGTACAATTCTTCGGATATCCATGACAGTAAATTATGAAGAGGAGCATAGAACCACTTCGCCAGTCACCTTAATAATGGAGCCAGTTTTACAATTATATTTCCTGTACGTGTCAAGAGTCGTATTTACACAGGGAAGCCCACTCTTAAAGCTGGCAATGAATTATCGAGACAAACCGGCCCAGTAATTCTGCGTAGTCACTTTCTAGTATGCCGTAGTTATGGTATATACAATGAAAGATTTAACAATTCGTAGAAGCTGCGATATGTATTCTCGACAGAAAACGACTCACCACCAAAGACTATAACAGACCACCAAAGTCTATATAACAGAAAGATCGGAAACACAATACAAATGGCGGTTCCAACATTCGACTGCAGCGGCATCTGCTACTGAAATATAGAAGTTAATTTGTATATCAATCTAATCAAAAGTAGGCCTACATTTTGTAATACCGGTATCAGAATTTCAACGTAGGCCTACTGTATTATTGCCGTATAACTGGTAAAGGTACAATTCATTAGTGGAATTTCATGTAACAACATTTTGGACATGCCTTGTATGTTTATAAGGCAAATAAAGAACTGAGGAAAACAAATGAGTTACGTAGCACATGGCTCGATTTGAAGACACTCGGGTGGATTCACTGCATATATTCTTCGTAATGTGTTGGAATTCGTACAATCCTTGATTCACGGTTATCCCATGTGCAAAAATATGCCAAAACATCTGTAGCAATGAAGATAAATAGCCTACCGTTATTGCAAATGTAATCTGTCGAATGTTGGAACTTATAAAGCTTTTCAATGAAATTACCATAGCGTTTTAAGTTAAATTGAGATGGGAACGTAGAATTCCTTAGTTACGGGAATGCCAAGAGTTAAATATGTTTTGGCAATATAATAGCAATTGCAAGAAAGGAAAATACGGAAATAAAAAAACATGCCGGAGGGGTGATTCGAACCCCTTACATTGGGTGATGCATAAATTAAGACAGTACGGCGTAACCACATGAGCTACCGAACCACTGATAACGACGCGCAATATTAAGGGAGTTAAACATCAAGCACACTCAAAATTTGATGTCAGTTTACGTTTTTCAGCATTTTCTGTCTGGTAATTCCAGTGTATGTCATGAAAACGTAATAAGCAATGTTCCCTTCCATTATAATTCTTATACATAAACATGAAATTAAAACGCGATGGACTTGTAACCGCCATGACTGTCATAAGGCAAGGCGATTGTGCGCATGCGTGATAGGCAAGATTTCTGAATTTTTGTTTATTAATTTAAAAATATTCTGTAACATATGGGAATGCCAAGAGATAAATATGTTTTGGCAATATAATAGCAATTGCAAGAAAGGAAAATACGGAAATAAAAAAACATGTTGGAGGGGGGATTCGAACCCCTTACATTGGGTGATGCATAAATTAAGACAGTACGGCATAACCACCTGAGCTACCGAACCACTGACAACCACGCGCAATATTAAGGGACTTAAACATCAAGCACACTCAAAATTTGATGTCAGTTTACGTTTTTTTTAGCATTTTCTGTCAGGTAATTCCAGTGTATGTCATGAAAACGTAATAAGCAATGTTCCCTTCCATTATAATTCTTATACATAAACATGAAATTAAAACGCGATGGACTTGTAACCGCCATGACTGTCATAAGGCAAGGCGATTGTGCGCATGCGTGATAGGCAAGATTTCTGAATTTTTGTTTATTAATTTAAAAATATACTGTAACATATTTGTTTATTTTAGAGACACTCTGCAAATCTGCAGGCCAAGAGCTTTCGTTAGCGTGCTCTACGAAGTAAATCAGTTCTGTCGTTCTCTCAATCTCGCGGTAACAAAAATCGCCTTAGTGTTTTAAATATATAGATGCTTGTTAATTTCCTCAAACTTCTTTGCCTTGTTTAATAAATTAAATATTTGTTTTCGGATTCATCATTTCTCTGATACTACAGTTAGGCAGGATCCTGGCTTTCCTAGCTCTTCCTAGGTTTATGCCCTCGTTCATACTCAATAAAGCTTTTACTATCTGTCTGGCCAGACCATCACCCTTCCCTATAGTACTTTTATTCGTGCTTGGGAGGAAATACACTACAGCCTTTCTCTGGCAAACTGCCCAAGTCTTAGCTGCGGTTCCCGTCAGCTTCGACCAAGCTCGTACCCACTTTAGGTATCCGAGCACGGATTTGCGGTGGCAACTGCCTCTAAGTGTATTTAAAGTTAAATTTATAATTTTTGTGGAACTCTCATCCTATTTTTCTATCCTTTTTCTCCAGTCCGAAACCCACTTCCTTTTCTTAATCATCTTCCCTTGGTGGGTGGGTTATTCCTCAGCCTATAATCTACCCACGTCTCTTAAAAGAAAATGGAAGGGTTTTGTCGGATGGTGTTAAATCAACTCGAGGGATTAGAGCTCTCTGCCCAATTTTATCTCCGCTGATTATTTCCAAATCCAAGCAATTTTCATACATATTCTTTACAAATAATCTGGTTCCGTTCAGGAGCCCTTGGGAAACGTTCAGATTTCTATGGCTCCGACTTGTAGAGTAAGAATATGTGGAGGCAAACCACTTAATTCCAAGGAATTCAAGAATTCTGTAGGAAATTGAAGTAGCTGGCTTTCATCTTCAGTAATTAATCTGTTAACGCTGGTGTATGTTTTTGAACTACCGGGTATAAGTTCGATGACTTTCAAATTAATTTCATTACAGTGTTCATTTTTTGCTGTTAGATTGCATACTTTCGAGAAATTGATTATATCTTTCGTAGAAATGAATGTTTCGCCGTAAATCTCAGTCACGATGTCATCATGCGCTAAAATTCTGGGTGGTAGTTCAATAACATTTGATTCCTCACCATCTACAGAGGGGTAGTCACCGTTACCAATTTGTAACAAAAAATCAGAAAATTCAATTTCTTCTGGTTTCAACCGCATGTTTTTATATAAGCAGCGTATTTTGAAGAAGGGCCAGAGAGGAGAGTATTTAATACAGTTTTGAATAATTGTTTGGCGAGAAGCGTGCGGAACAACAGGCAAAACCTGCCTAAAGTCTCCTCCAAGAACAGTAATTTTCCCACCAAATGGAATGTCATTACCCATAATATCTTTTAGAAGACGATTCACACACATTAATGAATGAATATTTGCCATTGGGGCTTCATCCCATATTATGAGCCGTGCTAATCGAATATCGTCAGCTGCTTTGGAATTTAATTTTAATCCAGACACTGAACTCTCATTTAAATTTAGAGGAATTTTGAATGTACTGTGTACTGTTCGACCGTTGGGTAGCAAAACAGCGGCTATTCCGGTCCATGCTACTGATATAACATGAAGCCCTAAACTCCAGAACTTTTGTATTAAGCATCGGTAAACAAATGTTTTTCCTGTGCCCCCAGCACCGTCAATAAAGAATGCGTTCGTGACAGTTGTGTTGTTATTTTGAAGAACGCTAGTGATTTCATTAAAAATTGAAAGTTGTTCCTGGTTTGCTAAGGACATCAGGTCAGCCAAATCAAAAGGGAACACTGGCTCATTAGTAGTTTGATCGTTTGAGTGTGTGTCAGTACCAACAGGCAAGTTAAATGTTGGCAGAGAGAAACCATGCAATTGCAGAGTTTTATTAATATCTCTGAGAGATAGTTGATAAGCTGTATTTTCATCTTCAGACTTTAAATAATCTTCACAGAGAGAGTTTTTGTGCATGTCCCATAAGTGACTGGCATTGCAAGGTTGATGAAATATGCATATGTAGGCGAAAAACTGTCTCAGTTGAAAGGGCATTTGGAAAACCGATGCTTCCATCAAACAGCGTTGCCGTTCTGAATCATCGATAAGCAAACCAAGTTTAATTGCCATATCCTTATATGTTGGGCAGGTAACACCTTGGTATGTTCGCAGATCCTCAAAGCTTGTGGCACCTACTATGTGAAGTAAAAGTAAGCGCAGATGGTATCTTTCTGATTCAGATGGAGAAACATTGTACATCCGACCTATTACCTTTTCGAATCTAAGTCGTTTTTTCCAAATGCATTTGCATTTATCCCATACATAATGAACGGGTGTTTCAGGATAAATATATGCACTCCTAGTTGTTGGATTTTTGTTCAGCTGAAACCATGCAGTGAGTTGTGTACTTTTTAACTGAGCCCGTATTAATGCTTTGGGAGCATCATCGGCATGAAAAAATACATCTTGTTGGTCTGGTAAATGGACAGGTAACCGGGCAACAATGTGGGACTGTTCGTGCATGTTGTAACCAAAAATCCTGTATGCAGCCTCACTTGACCCAACATTTCTAGCATTCAAATACATAGAAAATTCGTCATGATGTAGCATTCCATCGTTTGCCGTGATTTTCAAGTTAGCGCAATCATGCCCCTTATAAACATATTTATGTATGTATTTGATGCTGTGTACACTTGCACAGATTTCGACGTTAATATGGGCCTGAAAGTACATCAATAGATATCGATTGTATGGAACAATGAAGCGATTGTCGATTTCAACATTGGTGCCTTGTACTCGTTTAGTATATGATCTTCCATTCTGTCGCCTACGGTAAAGTGGATAGCCGTTCACATTCTCTTTAGTTTCTGGCACAAAGTCTTTTGCAAAAACCCTTCTTACATCTTCCATCCTTCATGCAAATTGAATTGGGATTCAGAAGGCCGCAAGGTCCATGTACCATGTGTGTCTTTACTAAGTTGTACAATGTTGTATTGGAAGGATCTGGTATTTCTGCAGAAACTGTCATATCAATATCATAGATTTCTCGTAATTTACAACTATCTCGAAGACAAACCAGTAAGTGTATATGAGGTAAACCTCGCTTCTGGAACTCAACCGTGTATAAGAAAGTTTGTACCTCGCCAAAAATTTGCTTTTGATTTATTAAACGCAAGAGTTCCTTCACTTTCGCATGAAAAACGCGAACAACGACATCAGGTCTATTGTTTGCATTTTTATAAGGTTGGAGGCTAGTAGTAATTTCAGGCCATGATGGGTTGCAAGTGAAAGTTATGAAGAGGTCTGGCTTGCCAAATTTTCTCACAATTGCCATTGCATCCTGATAATTTTGCAACATATTTCGGGGACTACCAATAAAAGTAGAAGGCAAAATAACTATGCGACCAGCTCTTAAACTTTTATTTTCAGCCCTAAAGTGTAAAGCATCAGCAAGACCAACGTAGGTATCGACACGCAATTACGTTTGTTGATTGCGAATATATTTTAGTCTATCTCCTTCTATTCGACAATAATAGTCAACTATTAATTGTTGGGTAAGTTTACCTGCATTAAGTAAAGGGTTGAAACCTCCTGCGGGAGGACAACCTCGAATCGACAGCCTATACAAAATATATTCACGCATTGTCATATTTTGCCTAACGTTCGTCTTACGGTTCCCTCCTGTTGGCAGTGAAATATGCCACCCTGTTTCTCCGCAAGGCCAGATTAAAACGTAAGTTAATGGATCACAATGCATGCTGTCAACATCAATTTCCTTTAAAACTCCCTGATTAGAAAATACGGCTATGTGGCGGTGTGAAGCCGGAGCGCCGTCAGTTGTTTCAAAAATAGCTGCAATCTCTGAAGAAGCTGGGTTATTGTAACGTCTAGGATCTTCTTGAAGTTCATGGTAAAAGCGCATGACCAAATCTAACGGTTGACGTTTTTCTCTTAAAGCCAGTTCATTTTCTTCGCATATTTTTGAATGCATTGTCTTATACAGTTGAATGTAAGGGTTATGCTCTTGCAAAATATTATTTAGAATATGAAGTGTACCCTCCCTGATGCAAGAATTCGCTCGATTTGCTAATCTGATTTGATTATCTTCTGAGCAGTCTAATACATACAATTGGCCGTAACAACTGTCGCTTATATTTTTGGAATATATGGAAGAAATGCGATGATGTACAATTCCTGAAATTTTAAAACAATATGGACCGTGTTCAGGTGGTACGGTAACATTGGCACCAAAGGAAACGAAGGACATAGAATTGTTGTACTGCCGAATATTCTCTCTGAAGTTCCTTGAGGTATCATCATTTCCAGTGAAAAATGGTTTAAGCCTGTCAAGTATTTTATATTCCGGCAGATCAATTTTACCATTGCAACAGCAAAGGCCGAAGTAACCAAGCGTAGTTTTTCCGCAAGAGAAGAACAATGCAGAACAATGTTTACATTCGTTCGTCAAGGTCCCAACGCTGTACGGCATAATATCTGGCATTGTTTCTGAAATGGCAGATTTATATTTTATATTAAAAGTGGTTTCGCCTTTTCTCCGATTTCTCATTGTTTTGCGTCTATTTGTAGTTTCCACACGACCGGTTAATGTTCTTTTTCGTCGAATGCGTCTATTTACAGTAGGATTTATCCCCAAATTAATGTCGTATTCGATCACACTATAGTGTCCTGCATCAACGGAGCCGCTAAACAATAAATGACAAATAACACTTCCATTGCCATAATCTACAACGTGGTTAGTCTCATCGTTATGCACTCTAAACAAATAATCATTAAACAATTGTCTTATACCATGGAGTTCAACATGACCAGCATATTCACCGTTCAGAGACATAAGATTTTCATACTCAAGTTGGTTGTTGAGGGGAAGGCGATAAGACTCATCGCCAATAATAAAATCCTTATAAATATTCCAGTCAGCAACAATTTTTGTAACAGTTTGCAAACGCAACTCGCTATGACGTTCTTCGTTTCGATACAAACAGTACGAAACTGCTCTAAATAAGCAATTTCCGTCACCTGTTATTGGTACAATTCTTCGGATATCCATGACAGTAAATTATGAAGAGGAGCATAGAACCACTTCGCCAGTCACCTTAATAATGGAGCCAGTTTTACAATTATATTTCCTGTACGTGTCAAGAGTCGTATTTACACAGGGAAGCCCACTCTTAAAGCTGGCAATGAACTATCGAGACAAACCGGCCCAGTAATTCTGCGTAGTCACTTTCTAGTATGCCGTAGTTATGGTATATACAATGAAAGATTTAACAATTCGTAGAAGCTGCGATATGTATTCTCGACAGAAAACGACTCACCACCAAAGACTATAACAGACCACCAAAGTCTATATAACAGAAAGATCGGAAACACAATACAAATGGCGGTTCCAACATTCGACTGCAGCGGCATCTGCTACTGAAATATAGAAGTTAATTTGTATATCAATCTAATCAAAAGTAGGCCTACATTTTGTAATACCGGTATCAGAATTTCAACGTAGGCCTACTGTATTATTGCCGTATAACTGGTAAAGGTACAATTCATTAGTGGAATTTCATGTAACAACATTTTGGACATGCCTTGTATGTTTATAAGGCAAATAAAGAACTGAGGAAAACAAATGAGTTACGTAGCACATGGCTCGATTTGAAGACACTCGGGTGGATTCACTGCATATATTCTTCGTAATGTGTTGGAATTCGTACAATCCTTGATTCACAGTTATCCCATGTGCAAAAATATGCCAAAACATCTGTAGCAATAAAGATAAATAGCCTACCGTTATTGCAAATGTAATCTGTCGAATGTTGGAACTTATAAAGCTTTTCAATGAAATTACCATAGCGTTTTAAGTTAAATTGAGATGGGAACGTAGAATTCCTTAGTTACGGGAATGCCAAGAGTTAAATATGTTTTGGCAATATAATAGCAATTGCAAGAAAGGAAAATACGGAAATAAAAAAACATGCCGGAGGGGGGATTCGAACCCCTTACATTGGGTGATGCATAAATTAAGACAGTACGGCGTAACCACATGAGCTACCGAACCACTGATAACGACGCGCAATATTAAGGGAGTTAAACATCAAGCACACTCAAAATTTGATGTCAGTTTACGTTTTTCAGCATTTTCTGTCTGGTAATTCCAGTGTATGTCATGAAAACGTAATAAGCAATGTTCCCTTCCATTATAATTCTTATACATAAACATGAAATTAAAACGCGATGGACTTGTAACCGCCATGACTGTCATAAGGCAAGGCGATTGTGCGCATGCGTGATAGGCAAGATTTCTGAATTTTTGTTTATTAATTTAAAAATATTCTGTAACATATGGGAATGCCAAGAGATAAATATGTTTTGGCAATATAATAGCAATTGCAAGAAAGGAAAATACGGAAATAAAAAAACATGTTGGAGGGGGGATTCGAACCCCTTACATTGGGTGATGCATAAATTAAGACAGTACGGCATAACCACCTGAGCTACCGAACCACTGACAACCACGCGCAATATTAAGGGACTTAAACATCAAGCACACTCAAAATTTGATGTCAGTTTACGTTTTTTTTAGCATTTTCTGTCAGGTAATTCCAGTGTATGTCATGAAAACGTAATAAGCAATGTTCCCTTCCATTATAATTCTTATACATAAACATGAAATTAAAACGCGATGGACTTGTAACCGCCATGACTGTCATAAGGCAAGGCGATTGTGCGCATGCGTGATAGGCAAGATTTCTGAATTTTTGTTTATTAATTTAAAAATATACTGTAACATATTTGTTTATTTTAGAGACACTCTGCAAATCTGCAGGCCAAGAGCTTTCGTTAGCGTGCTCTACGAAGTAAATCAGTTCTGTCGTTCTCTCAATCTCGCGGTAACAAAAATCGCCTTAGTGTTTTAAATATATAGATGCTTGTTAATTTCCTCAAACTTCTTTGCCTTGTTTAATAAATTAAATATTTGTTTTTGGATTCATCATTTCTCTGATACTACAGTTAGGCAGGATCCTGGCTTTCCTAGCTCTTCCTAGGTTTATGCCCTCGTTCATACTCAATAAAGCTTTTACTATCTGTCTGGCCAGACCATCACCCTTCCCTATAGTACTTTTATTCGTGCTTGGGAGGAAATACACTACAGCCTTTCTCTGGCAAACTGCCCAAGTCTTAGCTGCGGTTCCCGTCAGCTTCGACCAAGCTCGTACCCACTTTAGGTATCCGAGCACGGATTTGCGGTGGCAACTGCCTCTAAGTGTATTTAAAGTTAAATTTATAATTTTTGTGGAACTCTCATCCTATTTTTCTATCCTTTTTCTCCAGTCCGAAACCCACTTCCTTTTCTTAATCATCTTCCCTTGGTGGGTGGGTTATTCCTCAGCCTATAATCTACCCACGTCTCTTAAAAGAAAATGGAAGGGTTTTGTCGGATGGTGTTAAATCAACTCGAGGGATTAGAGCTCTCTGCCCAATTTTATCTCCGCTGATTATTTCCAAATCCAAGCAATTTTCATACATATTCTTTACAAATAATCTGGTTCCGTTCAGGAGCCCTTGGGAAACGTTCAGATTTCTATGGCTCCGACTTGTAGAGTAAGAATATGTGGAGGCAAACCACTTAATTCCAAGGAATTCAAGAATTCTGTAGGAAATTGAAGTAGCTGGCTTTCATCTTCAGTAATTAATCTGTTAACGCTGGTGTATGTTTTTGAACTACCGGGTATAAGTTCGATGACTTTCAAATTAATTTCATTACAGTGTTCATTTTTTGCTGTTAGATTGCATACTTTCGAGAAATTGATTATATCTTTCGTAGAAATGAATGTTTCGCCGTAAATCTCAGTCACGATGTCATCATGCGCTAAAATTCTGGGTGGTAGTTCAATAACATTTGATTCCTCACCATCTACAGAGGGGTAGTCACCGTTACCAATTTGTAACAAAAAATCAGAAAATTCAATTTCTTCTGGTTTCAACCGCATGTTTTTATATAAGCAGCGTATTTTGAAGAAGGGCCAGAGAGGAGAGTATTTAATACAGTTTTGAATAATTGTTTGGCGAGAAGCGTGCGGAACAACAGGCAAAACCTGCCTAAAGTCTCCTCCAAGAACAGTAATTTTCCCACCAAATGGAATGTCATTACCCATAATATCTTTTAGAAGACGATTCACACACATTAATGAATGAATATTTGCCATTGGGGCTTCATCCCATATTATGAGCCGTGCTAATCGAATATCGTCAGCTGCTTTGGAATTTAATTTTAATCCAGACACTGAACTCTCATTTAAATTTAGAGGAATTTTGAATGTACTGTGTACTGTTCGACCGTTGGGTAGCAAAACAGCGGCTATTCCGGTCCATGCTACTGATATAACATGAAGCCCTAAACTCCAGAACTTTTGTATTAAGCATCGGTAAACAAATGTTTTTCCTGTGCCCCCAGCACCGTCAATAAAGAATGCGTTCGTGACAGTTGTGTTGTTATTTTGAAGAACGCTAGTGATTTCATTAAAAATTGAAAGTTGTTCCTGGTTTGCTAAGGACATCAGGTCAGCCAAATCAAAAGGGAACACTGGCTCATTAGTAGTTTGATCGTTTGAGTGTGTGTCAGTACCAACAGGCAAGTTAAATGTTGGCAGAGAGAAACCATGCAATTGCAGAGTTTTATTAATATCTCTGAGAGATAGTTGATAAGCTGTATTTTCATCTTCAGACTTTAAATAATCTTCACAGAGAGAGTTTTTGTGCATGTCCCATAAGTGACTGGCATTGCAAGGTTGATGAAATATGCATATGTAGGCGAATAACTGTCTCAGTTGAAAGGGCATTTGGAAAATCGATGCTTCCATCAAACAGCGTTGCCATTCTGAATCATCGATAAGCAAACCAAGTTTAATTGCCATATCCTTATATGTTGGGCAGGTAACACCTTGGTATGTTCGCAGATCCTCAAAGCTTGTGGCACCTACTATGTGAAGTAAAAGTAAGCGCAGATGGTATCTTTCTGATTCAGATGGAGAAACATTGTACATCCGACCTATTACCTTTTCGAATCTAAGTCGTTTTTTCCAAATGCATTTGCATTTATCCCATACATAATGAACGGGTGTTTCAGGATAAATATATGCACTCCTAGTTGTTGGATTTTTGTTCAGCTGAAACCATGCAGTGAGTTGTGTACTTTTTAACTGAGCCCGTATTAATGCTTTGGGAGCATCATCGGCATGAAAAAATACATCTTGTTGGTCTGGTAAATGGACAGGTAACCGGGCAACAATGTGGGACTGTTCGTGCATGTTGTAACCAAAAATCCTGTATGCAGCCTCACTTGACCCAACATTTCTAGCATTCAAATACATAGAAACTTCGTCATGATGTAGCATTCCATCGTTTGCCGTGATTTTCAAGTTAGCGCAATCATGCCCCTTATAAACATATTTATGTATGTATTTGATGCTGTGTACACTTGCACAGATTTCGACGTTAATATGGGCCTGAAAGTACATCAATAGATATCGATTGTATGGAACAATGAAGCGATTGTCGATTTCAACATTGGTGCCTTGTACTCGTTTAGTATATGATCTTCCATTCTGTCGCCTACGGTAAAGTGGATAGCCGTTCACATTCTCTTTAGTTTCTGGCACAAAGTCTTTTGCAAAAACCCTTCTTACATCTTCCATCCTTCATGCAAATTGAATTGGGATTCAGAAGGCCGCAAGGTCCATGTACCATGTGTGTCTTTACTAAGTTGTACAATGTTGTATTGGAAGGATCTGGTATTTCTGCAGAAACTGTCATATCAATATCATAGATTTCTCGTAATTTACAACTATCTCGAAGACAAACCAGTAAGTGTATATGAGGTAAACCTCGCTTCTGGAACTCAACCGTGTATAAGAAAGTTTGTACCTCGCCAAAAATTTGCTTTTGATTTATTAAACGCAAGAGTTCCTTCACTTTCGCATGAAAAACGCGAACAACGACATCAGGTCTATTGTTTGCATTTTTATAAGGTTGGAGGCTAGTAGTAATTTCAGGCCATGATGGGTTGCAAGTGAAAGTTATGAAGAGGTCTGGCTTGCCAAATTTTCTCACAATTGCCATTGCATCCTGATAATTTTGCAACATATTTCGGGGACTACCAATAAAAGTAGAAGGCAAAATAACTATGCGACCAGCTCTTAAACTTTTATTTTCAGCCCTAAAGTGTAAAGCATCAGCAAGACCAACGTAGGTATCGACACGCAATTACGTTTGTTGATTGCGAATATATTTTAGTCTATCTCCTTCTATTCGACAATAATAGTCAACTATTAATTGTTGGGTAAGTTTACCTGCATTAAGTAAAGGGTTGAAACCTCCTGCGGGAGGACAACCTCGAATCGACAGCCTATACAAAATATATTCACGCATTGTCATATTTTGCCTAACGTTCGTCTTACGGTTCCCTCCTGTTGGCAGTGAAATATGCCACCCTGTTTCTCCGCAAGGCCAGATTAAAACGTAAGTTAATGGATCACAATGCATGCTGTCAACATCAATTTCCTTTAAAACTCCCTGATTAGAAAATACGGCTATGTGGCGGTGTGAAGCCGGAGCGCCGTCAGTTGTTTCAAAAATAGCTGCAATCTCTGAAGAAGCTGGGTTATTGTAACGTCTAGGATCTTCTTGAAGTTCATGGTAAAAGCGCATGACCAAATCTAACGGTTGACGTTTTTCTCTTAAAGCCAGTTCATTTTCTTCGCATATTTTTGAATGCATTGTCTTATACAGTTGAATGTAAGGGTTATGCTCTTGCAAAATATTATTTAGAATATGAAGTGTACCCTCCCTGATGCAAGAATTCGCTCGATTTGCTAATCTGATTTGATTATCTTCTGAGCAGTCTAATACATACAATTGGCCGTAACAACTGTCGCTTATATTTTTGGAATATATGGAAGAAATGCGATGATGTACAATTCCTGAAATTTTAAAACAATATGGACCGTGTTCAGGTGGTACGGTAACATTGGCACCAAAGGAAACGAAGGACATAGAATTGTTGTACTGCCGAATATTCTCTCTGAAGTTCCTTGAGGTATCATCATTTCCAGTGAAAAATGGTTTAAGCCTGTCAAGTATTTTATATTCCGGCAGATCAATTTTACCATTGCAACAGCAAAGGCCGAAGTAACCAAGCGTAGTTTTTCCGCAAGAGAAGAACAATGCAGAACAATGTTTACATTCGTTCGTCAAGGTCCCAACGCTGTACGGCATAATATCTGGCATTGTTTCTGAAATGGCAGATTTATATTTTATATTAAAAGTGGTTTCGCCTTTTCTCCGATTTCTCATTGTTTTGCGTCTATTTGTAGTTTCCACACGACCGGTTAATGTTCTTTTTCGTCGAATGCGTCTATTTACAGTAGGATTTATCCCCAAATTAATGTCGTATTCGATCACACTATAGTGTCCTGCATCAACGGAGCCGCTAAACAATAAATGACAAATAACACTTCCATTGCCATAATCTACAACGTGGTTAGTCTCATCGTTATGCACTCTAAACAAATAATCATTAAACAATTGTCTTATACCATGGAGTTCAACATGACCAGCATATTCACCGTTCAGAGACATAAGATTTTCATACTCAAGTTGGTTGTTGAGGGGAAGGCGATAAGACTCATCGCCAATAATAAAATCCTTATAAATATTCCAGTCAGCAACAATTTTTGTAACAGTTTGCAAACGCAACTCGCTATGACGTTCTTCGTTTCGATACAAACAGTACGAAACTGCTCTAAATAAGCAATTTCCGTCACCTGTTATTGGTACAATTCTTCGGATATCCATGACAGTAAATTATGAAGAGGAGCATAGAACCACTTCGCCAGTCACCTTAATAATGGAGCCAGTTTTACAATTATATTTCCTGTACGTGTCAAGAGTCGTATTTACACAGGGAAGCCCACTCTTAAAGCTGGCAATGAATTATCGAGACAAACCGGCCCAGTAATTCTGCGTAGTCACTTTCTAGTATGCCGTAGTTATGGTATATACAATGAAAGATTTAACAATTCGTAGAAGCTGCGATATGTATTCTCGACAGAAAACGACTCACCACCAAAGACTATAACAGACCACCAAAGTCTATATAACAGAAAGATCGGAAACACAATACAAATGGCGGTTCCAACATTCGACTGCAGCGGCATCTGCTACTGAAATATAGAAGTTAATTTGTATATCAATCTAATCAAAAGTAGGCCTACATTTTGTAATACCGGTATCAGAATTTCAACGTAGGCCTACTGTATTATTGCCGTATAACTGGTAAAGGTACAATTCATTAGTGGAATTTCATGTAACAACATTTTGGACATGCCTTGTATGTTTATAAGGCAAATAAAGAACTGAGGAAAACAAATGAGTTACGTAGCACATGGCTCGATTTGAAGACACTCGGGTGGATTCACTGCATATATTCTTCGTAATGTGTTGGAATTCGTACAATCCTTGATTCACAGTTATCCCATGTGCAAAAATATGCCAAAACATCTGTAGCAATAAAGATAAATAGCCTACCGTTATTGCAAATGTAATCTGTCGAATGTTGGAACTTATAAAGCTTTTCAATGAAATTACCATAGCGTTTTAAGTTAAATTGAGATGGGAACGTAGAATTCCTTAGTTACGGGAATGCCAAGAGTTAAATATGTTTTGGCAATATAATAGCAATTGCAAGAAAGGAAAATACGGAAATAAAAAAACATGCCGGAGGGGGGATTCGAACCCCTTACATTGGGTGATGCATAAATTAAGACAGTACGGCGTAACCACATGAGCTACCGAACCACTGATAACGACGCGCAATATTAAGGGAGTTAAACATCAAGCACACTCAAAATTTGATGTCAGTTTACGTTTTTCAGCATTTTCTGTCTGGTAATTCCAGTGTATGTCATGAAAACGTAATAAGCAATGTTCCCTTCCATTATAATTCTTATACATAAACATGAAATTAAAACGCGATGGACTTGTAACCGCCATGACTGTCATAAGGCAAGGCGATTGTGCGCATGCGTGATAGGCAAGATTTCTGAATTTTTGTTTATTAATTTAAAAATATTCTGTAACATATGGGAATGCCAAGAGATAAATATGTTTTGGCAATATAATAGCAATTGCAAGAAAGGAAAATACGGAAATAAAAAAACATGTTGGAGGGGGGATTCGAACCCCTTACATTGGGTGATGCATAAATTAAGACAGTACGGCATAACCACCTGAGCTACCGAACCACTGACAACCACGCGCAATATTAAGGGACTTAAACATCAAGCACACTCAAAATTTGATGTCAGTTTACGTTTTTTTTAGCATTTTCTGTCAGGTAATTCCAGTGTATGTCATGAAAACGTAATAAGCAATGTTCCCTTCCATTATAATTCTTATACATAAACATGAAATTAAAACGCGATGGACTTGTAACCGCCATGACTGTCATAAGGCAAGGCGATTGTGCGCATGCGTGATAGGCAAGATTTCTGAATTTTTGTTTATTAATTTAAAAATATACTGTAACATATTTGTTTATTTTAGAGACACTCTGCAAATCTGCAGGCCAAGAGCTTTCGTTAGCGTGCTCTACGAAGTAAATCAGTTCTGTCGTTCTCTCAATCTCGCGGTAACAAAAATCGCCTTAGTGTTTTAAATATATAGATGCTTGTTAATTTCCTCAAACTTCTTTGCCTTGTTTAATAAATTAAATATTTGTTTTTGGATTCATCATTTCTCTGATACTACAGTTAGGCAGGATCCTGGCTTTCCTAGCTCTTCCTAGGTTTATGCCCTCGTTCATACTCAATAAAGCTTTTACTATCTGTCTGGCCAGACCATCACCCTTCCCTATAGTACTTTTATTCGTGCTTGGGAGGAAATACACTACAGCCTTTCTCTGGCAAACTGCCCAAGTCTTAGCTGCGGTTCCCGTCAGCTTCGACCAAGCTCGTACCCACTTTAGGTATCCGAGCACGGATTTGCGGTGGCAACTGCCTCTAAGTGTATTTAAAGTTAAATTTATAATTTTTGTGGAACTCTCATCCTATTTTTCTATCCTTTTTCTCCAGTCCGAAACCCACATCCTTTTCTTAATCATCTTCCCTTGGTGGGTGGGTTATTCCTCAGCCTATAATCTACCCACGTCTCTTAAAAGAAAATGGAAGGGTTTTGTCGGATGGTGTTAAATCAACTCGAGGGATTAGAGCTCTCTGCCCAATTTTATCTCCGCTGATTATTTCCAAATCCAAGCAATTTTCATACATATTCTTTACAAATAATCTGGTTCCGTTCAGGAGCCCTTGGGAAACGTTCAGATTTCTATGGCTCCGACTTGTAGAGTAAGAATATGTGGAGGCAAACCACTTAATTCCAAGGAATTCAAGAATTCTGTAGGAAATTGAAGTAGCTGGCTTTCATCTTCAGTAATTAATCTGTTAACGCTGGTGTATGTTTTTGAACTACCGGGTATAAGTTCGATGACTTTCAAATTAATTTCATTACAGTGTTCATTTTTTGCTGTTAGATTGCATACTTTCGAGAAATTGATTATATCTTTCGTAGAAATGAATGTTTCGCCGTAAATCTCAGTCACGATGTCATCATGCGCTAAAATTCTGGGTGGTAGTTCAATAACATTTGATTCCTCACCATCTACAGAGGGGTAGTCACCGTTACCAATTTGTAACAAAAAATCAGAAAATTCAATTTCTTCTGGTTTCAACCGCATGTTTTTATATAAGCAGCGTATTTTGAAGAAGGGCCAGAGAGGAGAGTATTTAATACAGTTTTGAATAATTGTTTGGCGAGAAGCGTGCGGAACAACAGGCAAAACCTGCCTAAAGTCTCCTCCAAGAACAGTAATTTTCCCACCAAATGGAATGTCATTACCCATAATATCTTTTAGAAGACGATTCACACACATTAATGAATGAATATTTGCCATTGGGGCTTCATCCCATATTATGAGCCGTGCTAATCGAATATCGTCAGCTGCTTTGGAATTTAATTTTAATCCAGACACTGAACTCTCATTTAAATTTAGAGGAATTTTGAATGTACTGTGTACTGTTCGACCGTTGGGTAGCAAAACAGCGGCTATTCCGGTCCATGCTACTGATATAACATGAAGCCCTAAACTCCAGAACTTTTGTATTAAGCATCGGTAAACAAATGTTTTTCCTGTGCCCCCAGCACCGTCAATAAAGAATGCGTTCGTGACAGTTGTGTTGTTATTTTGAAGAACGCTAGTGATTTCATTAAAAATTGAAAGTTGTTCCTGGTTTGCTAAGGACATCAGGTCAGCCAAATCAAAAGGGAACACTGGCTCATTAGTAGTTTGATCGTTTGAGTGTGTGTCAGTACCAACAGGCAAGTTAAATGTTGGCAGAGAGAAACCATGCAATTGCAGAGTTTTATTAATATCTCTGAGAGATAGTTGATAAGCTGTATTTTCATCTTCAGACTTTAAATAATCTTCACAGAGAGAGTTTTTGTGCATGTCCCATAAGTGACTGGCATTGCAAGGTTGATGAAATATGCATATGTAGGCGAATAACTGTCTCAGTTGAAAGGGCATTTGGAAAATCGATGCTTCCATCAAACAGCGTTGCCATTCTGAATCATCGATAAGCAAACCAAGTTTAATTGCCATATCCTTATATGTTGGGCAGGTAACACCTTGGTATGTTCGCAGATCCTCAAAGCTTGTGGCACCTACTATGTGAAGTAAAAGTAAGCGCAGATGGTATCTTTCTGATTCAGATGGAGAAACATTGTACATCCGACCTATTACCTTTTCGAATCTAAGTCGTTTTTTCCAAATGCATTTGCATTTATCCCATACATAATGAACGGGTGTTTCAGGATAAATATATGCACTCCTAGTTGTTGGATTTTTGTTCAGCTGAAACCATGCAGTGAGTTGTGTACTTTTTAACTGAGCCCGTATTAATGCTTTGGGAGCATCATCGGCATGAAAAAATACATCTTGTTGGTCTGGTAAATGGACAGGTAACCGGGCAACAATGTGGGACTGTTCGTGCATGTTGTAACCAAAAATCCTGTATGCAGCCTCACTTGACCCAACATTTCTAGCATTCAAATACATAGAAACTTCGTCATGATGTAGCATTCCATCGTTTGCCGTGATTTTCAAGTTAGCGCAATCATGCCCCTTATAAACATATTTATGTATGTATTTGATGCTGTGTACACTTGCACAGATTTCGACGTTAATATGGGCCTGAAAGTACATCAATAGATATCGATTGTATGGAACAATGAAGCGATTGTCGATTTCAACATTGGTGCCTTGTACTCGTTTAGTATATGATCTTCCATTCTGTCGCCTACGGTAAAGTGGATAGCCGTTCACATTCTCTTTAGTTTCTGGCACAAAGTCTTTTGCAAAAACCCTTCTTACATCTTCCATCCTTCATGCAAATTGAATTGGGATTCAGAAGGCCGCAAGGTCCATGTACCATGTGTGTCTTTACTAAGTTGTACAATGTTGTATTGGAAGGATCTGGTATTTCTGCAGAAACTGTCATATCAATATCATAGATTTCTCGTAATTTACAACTATCTCGAAGACAAACCAGTAAGTGTATATGAGGTAAACCTCGCTTCTGGAACTCAACCGTGTATAAGAAAGTTTGTACCTCGCCAAAAATTTGCTTTTGATTTATTAAACGCAAGAGTTCCTTCACTTTCGCATGAAAAACGCGAACAACGACATCAGGTCTATTGTTTGCATTTTTATAAGGTTGGAGGCTAGTAGTAATTTCAGGCCATGATGGGTTGCAAGTGAAAGTTATGAAGAGGTCTGGCTTGCCAAATTTTCTCACAATTGCCATTGCATCCTGATAATTTTGCAACATATTTCGGGGACTACCAATAAAAGTAGAAGGCAAAATAACTATGCGACCAGCTCTTAAACTTTTATTTTCAGCCCTAAAGTGTAAAGCATCAGCAAGACCAACGTAGGTATCGACACGCAATTACGTTTGTTGATTGCGAATATATTTTAGTCTATCTCCTTCTATTCGACAATAATAGTCAACTATTAATTGTTGGGTAAGTTTACCTGCATTAAGTAAAGGGTTGAAACCTCCTGCGGGAGGACAACCTCGAATCGACAGCCTATACAAAATATATTCACGCATTGTCATATTTTGCCTAACGTTCGTCTTACGGTTCCCTCCTGTTGGCAGTGAAATATGCCACCCTGTTTCTCCGCAAGGCCAGATTAAAACGTAAGTTAATGGATCACAATGCATGCTGTCAACATCAATTTCCTTTAAAACTCCCTGATTAGAAAATACGGCTATGTGGCGGTGTGAAGCCGGAGCGCCGTCAGTTGTTTCAAAAATAGCTGCAATCTCTGAAGAAGCTGGGTTATTGTAACGTCTAGGATCTTCTTGAAGTTCATGGTAAAAGCGCATGACCAAATCTAACGGTTGACGTTTTTCTCTTAAAGCCAGTTCATTTTCTTCGCATATTTTTGAATGCATTGTCTTATACAGTTGAATGTAAGGGTTATGCTCTTGCAAAATATTATTTAGAATATGAAGTGTACCCTCCCTGATGCAAGAATTCGCTCGATTTGCTAATCTGATTTGATTATCTTCTGAGCAGTCTAATACATACAATTGGCCGTAACAACTGTCGCTTATATTTTTGGAATATATGGAAGAAATGCGATGATGTACAATTCCTGAAATTTTAAAACAATATGGACCGTGTTCAGGTGGTACGGTAACATTGGCACCAAAGGAAACGAAGGACATAGAATTGTTGTACTGCCGAATATTCTCTCTGAAGTTCCTTGAGGTATCATCATTTCCAGTGAAAAATGGTTTAAGCCTGTCAAGTATTTTATATTCCGGCAGATCAATTTTACCATTGCAACAGCAAAGGCCGAAGTAACCAAGCGTAGTTTTTCCGCAAGAGAAGAACAATGCAGAACAATGTTTACATTCGTTCGTCAAGGTCCCAACGCTGTACGGCATAATATCTGGCATTGTTTCTGAAATGGCAGATTTATATTTTATATTAAAAGTGGTTTCGCCTTTTCTCCGATTTCTCATTGTTTTGCGTCTATTTGTAGTTTCCACACGACCGGTTAATGTTCTTTTTCGTCGAATGCGTCTATTTACAGTAGGATTTATCCCCAAATTAATGTCGTATTCGATCACACTATAGTGTCCTGCATCAACGGAGCCGCTAAACAATAAATGACAAATAACACTTCCATTGCCATAATCTACAACGTGGTTAGTCTCATCGTTATGCACTCTAAACAAATAATCATTAAACAATTGTCTTATACCATGGAGTTCAACATGACCAGCATATTCACCGTTCAGAGACATAAGATTTTCATACTCAAGTTGGTTGTTGAGGGGAAGGCGATAAGACTCATCGCCAATAATAAAATCCTTATAAATATTCCAGTCAGCAACAATTTTTGTAACAGTTTGCAAACGCAACTCGCTATGACGTTCTTCGTTTCGATACAAACAGTACGAAACTGCTCTAAATAAGCAATTTCCGTCACCTGTTATTGGTACAATTCTTCGGATATCCATGACAGTAAATTATGAAGAGGAGCATAGAACCACTTCGCCAGTCACCTTAATAATGGAGCCAGTTTTACAATTATATTTCCTGTACGTGTCAAGAGTCGTATTTACACAGGGAAGCCCACTCTTAAAGCTGGCAATGAATTATCGAGACAAACCGGCCCAGTAATTCTGCGTAGTCACTTTCTAGTATGCCGTAGTTATGGTATATACAATGAAAGATTTAACAATTCGTAGAAGCTGCGATATGTATTCTCGACAGAAAACGACTCACCACCAAAGACTATAACAGACCACCAAAGTCTATATAACAGAAAGATCGGAAACACAATACAAATGGCGGTTCCAACATTCGACTGCAGCGGCATCTGCTACTGAAATATAGAAGTTAATTTGTATATCAATCTAATCAAAAGTAGGCCTACATTTTGTAATACCGGTATCAGAATTTCAACGTAGGCCTACTGTATTATTGCCGTATAACTGGTAAAGGTACAATTCATTAGTGGAATTTCATGTAACAACATTTTGGACATGCCTTGTATGTTTATAAGGCAAATAAAGAACTGAGGAAAACAAATGAGTTACGTAGCACATGGCTCGATTTGAAGACACTCGGGTGGATTCACTGCATATATTCTTCGTAATGTGTTGGAATTCGTACAATCCTTGATTCACAGTTATCCCATGTGCAAAAATATGCCAAAACATCTGTAGCAATAAAGATAAATAGCCTACCGTTATTGCAAATGTAATCTGTCGAATGTTGGAACTTATAAAGCTTTTCAATGAAATTACCATAGCGTTTTAAGTTAAATTGAGATGGGAACGTAGAATTCCTTAGTTACGGGAATGCCAAGAGTTAAATATGTTTTGGCAATATAATAGCAATTGCAAGAAAGGAAAATACGGAAATAAAAAAACATGCCGGAGGGGGGATTCGAACCCCTTACATTGGGTGATGCATAAATTAAGACAGTACGGCGTAACCACATGAGCTACCGAACCACTGATAACGACGCGCAATATTAAGGGAGTTAAACATCAAGCACACTCAAAATTTGATGTCAGTTTACGTTTTTCAGCATTTTCTGTCTGGTAATTCCAGTGTATGTCATGAAAACGTAATAAGCAATGTTCCCTTCCATTATAATTCTTATACATAAACATGAAATTAAAACGCGATGGACTTGTAACCGCCATGACTGTCATAAGGCAAGGCGATTGTGCGCATGCGTGATAGGCAAGATTTCTGAATTTTTGTTTATTAATTTAAAAATATTCTGTAACATATGGGAATGCCAAGAGATAAATATGTTTTGGCAATATAATAGCAATTGCAAGAAAGGAAAATACGGAAATAAAAAAACATGTTGGAGGGGGGATTCGAACCCCTTACATTGGGTGATGCATAAATTAAGACAGTACGGCATAACCACCTGAGCTACCGAACCACTGACAACCACGCGCAATATTAAGGGACTTAAACATCAAGCACACTCAAAATTTGATGTCAGTTTACGTTTTTTTTAGCATTTTCTGTCAGGTAATTCCAGTGTATGTCATGAAAACGTAATAAGCAATGTTCCCTTCCATTATAATTCTTATACATAAACATGAAATTAAAACGCGATGGACTTGTAACCGCCATGACTGTCATAAGGCAAGGCGATTGTGCGCATGCGTGATAGGCAAGATTTCTGAATTTTTGTTTATTAATTTAAAAATATACTGTAACATATTTGTTTATTTTAGAGACACTCTGCAAATCTGCAGGCCAAGAGCTTTCGTTAGCGTGCTCTACGAAGTAAATCAGTTCTGTCGTTCTCTCAATCTCGCGGTAACAAAAATCGCCTTAGTGTTTTAAATATATAGATGCTTGTTAATTTCCTCAAACTTCTTTGCCTTGTTTAATAAATTAAATATTTGTTTTTGGATTCATCATTTCTCTGATACTACAGTTAGGCAGGATCCTGGCTTTCCTAGCTCTTCCTAGGTTTATGCCCTCGTTCATACTCAATAAAGCTTTTACTATCTGTCTGGCCAGACCATCACCCTTCCCTATAGTACTTTTATTCGTGCTTGGGAGGAAATACACTACAGCCTTTCTCTGGCAAACTGCCCAAGTCTTAGCTGCGGTTCCCGTCAGCTTCGACCAAGCTCGTACCCACTTTAGGTATCCGAGCACGGATTTGCGGTGGCAACTGCCTCTAAGTGTATTTAAAGTTAAATTTATAATTTTTGTGGAACTCTCATCCTATTTTTCTATCCTTTTTCTCCAGTCCGAAACCCACATCCTTTTCTTAATCATCTTCCCTTGGTGGGTGGGTTATTCCTCAGCCTATAATCTACCCACGTCTCTTAAAAGAAAATGGAAGGGTTTTGTCGGATGGTGTTAAATCAACTCGAGGGATTAGAGCTCTCTGCCCAATTTTATCTCCGCTGATTATTTCCAAATCCAAGCAATTTTCATACATATTCTTTACAAATAATCTGGTTCCGTTCAGGAGCCCTTGGGAAACGTTCAGATTTCTATGGCTCCGACTTGTAGAGTAAGAATATGTGGAGGCAAACCACTTAATTCCAAGGAATTCAAGAATTCTGTAGGAAATTGAAGTAGCTGGCTTTCATCTTCAGTAATTAATCTGTTAACGCTGGTGTATGTTTTTGAACTACCGGGTATAAGTTCGATGACTTTCAAATTAATTTCATTACAGTGTTCATTTTTTGCTGTTAGATTGCATACTTTCGAGAAATTGATTATATCTTTCGTAGAAATGAATGTTTCGCCGTAAATCTCAGTCACGATGTCATCATGCGCTAAAATTCTGGGTGGTAGTTCAATAACATTTGATTCCTCACCATCTACAGAGGGGTAGTCACCGTTACCAATTTGTAACAAAAAATCAGAAAATTCAATTTCTTCTGGTTTCAACCGCATGTTTTTATATAAGCAGCGTATTTTGAAGAAGGGCCAGAGAGGAGAGTATTTAATACAGTTTTGAATAATTGTTTGGCGAGAAGCGTGCGGAACAACAGGCAAAACCTGCCTAAAGTCTCCTCCAAGAACAGTAATTTTCCCACCAAATGGAATGTCATTACCCATAATATCTTTTAGAAGACGATTCACACACATTAATGAATGAATATTTGCCATTGGGGCTTCATCCCATATTATGAGCCGTGCTAATCGAATATCGTCAGCTGCTTTGGAATTTAATTTTAATCCAGACACTGAACTCTCATTTAAATTTAGAGGAATTTTGAATGTACTGTGTACTGTTCGACCGTTGGGTAGCAAAACAGCGGCTATTCCGGTCCATGCTACTGATATAACATGAAGCCCTAAACTCCAGAACTTTTGTATTAAGCATCGGTAAACAAATGTTTTTCCTGTGCCCCCAGCACCGTCAATAAAGAATGCGTTCGTGACAGTTGTGTTGTTATTTTGAAGAACGCTAGTGATTTCATTAAAAATTGAAAGTTGTTCCTGGTTTGCTAAGGACATCAGGTCAGCCAAATCAAAAGGGAACACTGGCTCATTAGTAGTTTGATCGTTTGAGTGTGTGTCAGTACCAACAGGCAAGTTAAATGTTGGCAGAGAGAAACCATGCAATTGCAGAGTTTTATTAATATCTCTGAGAGATAGTTGATAAGCTGTATTTTCATCTTCAGACTTTAAATAATCTTCACAGAGAGAGTTTTTGTGCATGTCCCATAAGTGACTGGCATTGCAAGGTTGATGAAATATGCATATGTAGGCGAATAACTGTCTCAGTTGAAAGGGCATTTGGAAAACCGATGCTTCCATCAAACAGCGTTGCCGTTCTGAATCATCGATAAGCAAACCAAGTTTAATTGCCATATCCTTATATGTTGGGCAGGTAACACCTTGGTATGTTCGCAGATCCTCAAAGCTTGTGGCACCTACTATGTGAAGTAAAAGTAAGCGCAGATGGTATCTTTCTGATTCAGATGGAGAAACATTGTACATCCGACCTATTACCTTTTCGAATCTAAGTCGTTTTTTCCAAATGCATTTGCATTTATCCCATACATAATGAACGGGTGTTTCAGGATAAATATATGCACTCCTAGTTGTTGGATTTTTGTTCAGCTGAAACCATGCAGTGAGTTGTGTACTTTTTAACTGAGCCCGTATTAATGCTTTGGGAGCATCATCGGCATGAAAAAATACATCTTGTTGGTCTGGTAAATGGACAGGTAACCGGGCAACAATGTGGGACTGTTCGTGCATGTTGTAACCAAAAATCCTGTATGCAGCCTCACTTGACCCAACATTTCTAGCATTCAAATACATAGAAACTTCGTCATGATGTAGCATTCCATCGTTTGCCGTGATTTTCAAGTTAGCGCAATCATGCCCCTTATAAACATATTTATGTATGTATTTGATGCTGTGTACACTTGCACAGATTTCGACGTTAATATGGGCCTGAAAGTACATCAATAGATATCGATTGTATGGAACAATGAAGCGATTGTCGATTTCAACATTGGTGCCTTGTACTCGTTTAGTATATGATCTTCCATTCTGTCGCCTACGGTAAAGTGGATAGCCGTTCACATTCTCTTTAGTTTCTGGCACAAAGTCTTTTGCAAAAACCCTTCTTACATCTTCCATCCTTCATGCAAATTGAATTGGGATTCAGAAGGCCGCAAGGTCCATGTACCATGTGTGTCTTTACTAAGTTGTACAATGTTGTATTGGAAGGATCTGGTATTTCTGCAGAAACTGTCATATCAATATCATAGATTTCTCGTAATTTACAACTATCTCGAAGACAAACCAGTAAGTGTATATGAGGTAAACCTCGCTTCTGGAACTCAACCGTGTATAAGAAAGTTTGTACCTCGCCAAAAATTTGCTTTTGATTTATTAAACGCAAGAGTTCCTTCACTTTCGCATGAAAAACGCGAACAACGACATCAGGTCTATTGTTTGCATTTTTATAAGGTTGGAGGCTAGTAGTAATTTCAGGCCATGATGGGTTGCAAGTGAAAGTTATGAAGAGGTCTGGCTTGCCAAATTTTCTCACAATTGCCATTGCATCCTGATAATTTTGCAACATATTTCGGGGACTACCAATAAAAGTAGAAGGCAAAATAACTATGCGACCAGCTCTTAAACTTTTATTTTCAGCCCTAAAGTGTAAAGCATCAGCAAGACCAACGTAGGTATCGACACGCAATTACGTTTGTTGATTGCGAATATATTTTAGTCTATCTCCTTCTATTCGACAATAATAGTCAACTATTAATTGTTGGGTAAGTTTACCTGCATTAAGTAAAGGGTTGAAACCTCCTGCGGGAGGACAACCTCGAATCGACAGCCTATACAAAATATATTCACGCATTGTCATATTTTGCCTAACGTTCGTCTTACGGTTCCCTCCTGTTGGCAGTGAAATATGCCACCCTGTTTCTTCGCAAGGCCAGATTAAAACGTAAGTTAATGGATCACAATGCATGCTGTCAACATCAATTTCCTTTAAAACTCCCTGATTAGAAAATACGGCTATGTGGCGGTGTGAAGCCGGAGCGCCGTCAGTTGTTTCAAAAATAGCTGCAATCTCTGAAGAAGCTGGGTTATTGTAACGTCTAGGATCTTCTTGAAGTTCATGGTAAAAGCGCATGACCAAATCTAACGGTTGACGTTTTTCTCTTAAAGCCAGTTCATTTTCTTCGCATATTTTTGAATGCATTGTCTTATACAGTTGAATGTAAGGGTTATGCTCTTGCAAAATATTATTTAGAATATGAAGTGTACCCTCCCTGATGCAAGAATTCGCTCGATTTGCTAATCTGATTTGATTATCTTCTGAGCAGTCTAATACATACAATTGGCCGTAACAACTGTCGCTTATATTTTTGGAATATATGGAAGAAATGCGATGATGTACAATTCCTGAAATTTTAAAACAATATGGACCGTGTTCAGGTGGTACGGTAACATTGGCACCAAAGGAAACGAAGGACATAGAATTGTTGTACTGCCGAATATTCTCTCTGAAGTTCCTTGAGGTATCATCATTTCCAGTGAAAAATGGTTTAAGCCTGTCAAGTATTTTATATTCCGGCAGATCAATTTTACCATTGCAACAGCAAAGGCCGAAGTAACCAAGCGTAGTTTTTCCGCAAGAGAAGAACAATGCAGAACAATGTTTACATTCGTTCGTCAAGGTCCCAACGCTGTACGGCATAATATCTGGCATTGTTTCTGAAATGGCAGATTTATATTTTATATTAAAAGTGGTTTCGCCTTTTCTCCGATTTCTCATTGTTTTGCGTCTATTTGTAGTTTCCACACGACCGGTTAATGTTCTTTTTCGTCGAATGCGTCTATTTACAGTAGGATTTATCCCCAAATTAATGTCGTATTCGATCACACTATAGTGTCCTGCATCAACGGAGCCGCTAAACAATAAATGACAAATAACACTTCCATTGCCATAATCTACAACGTGGTTAGTCTCATCGTTATGCACTCTAAACAAATAATCATTAAACAATTGTCTTATACCATGGAGTTCAACATGACCAGCATATTCACCGTTCAGAGACATAAGATTTTCATACTCAAGTTGGTTGTTGAGGGGAAGGCGATAAGACTCATCGCCAATAATAAAATCCTTATAAATATTCCAGTCAGCAACAATTTTTGTAACAGTTTGCAAACGCAACTCGCTATGACGTTCTTCGTTTCGATACAAACAGTACGAAACTGCTCTAAATAAGCAATTTCCGTCACCTGTTATTGGTACAATTCTTCGGATATCCATGACAGTAAATTATGAAGAGGAGCATAGAACCACTTCGCCAGTCACCTTAATAATGGAGCCAGTTTTACAATTATATTTCCTGTACGTGTCAAGAGTCGTATTTACACAGGGAAGCCCACTCTTAAAGCTGGCAATGAATTATCGAGACAAACCGGCCCAGTAATTCTGCGTAGTCACTTTCTAGTATGCCGTAGTTATGGTATATACAATGAAAGATTTAACAATTCGTAGAAGCTGCGATATGTATTCTCGACAGAAAACGACTCACCACCAAAGACTATAACAGACCACCAAAGTCTATATAACAGAAAGATCGGAAACACAATACAAATGGCGGTTCCAACATTCGACTGCAGCGGCATCTGCTACTGAAATATAGAAGTTAATTTGTATATCAATCTAATCAAAAGTAGGCCTACATTTTGTAATACCGGTATCAGAATTTCAACGTAGGCCTACTGTATTATTGCCGTATAACTGGTAAAGGTACAATTCATTAGTGGAATTTCATGTAACAACATTTTGGACATGCCTTGTATGTTTATAAGGCAAATAAAGAACTGAGGAAAACAAATGAGTTACGTAGCACATGGCTCGATTTGAAGACACTCGGGTGGATTCACTGCATATATTCTTCGTAATGTGTTGGAATTCGTACAATCCTTGATTCACAGTTATCCCATGTGCAAAAATATGCCAAAACATCTGTAGCAATAAAGATAAATAGCCTACCGTTATTGCAAATGTAATCTGTCGAATGTTGGAACTTATAAAGCTTTTCAATGAAATTACCATAGCGTTTTAAGTTAAATTGAGATGGGAACGTAGAATTCCTTAGTTACGGGAATGCCAAGAGTTAAATATGTTTTGGCAATATAATAGCAATTGCAAGAAAGGAAAATACGGAAATAAAAAAACATGCCGGAGGGGGGATTCGAACCCCTTACATTGGGTGATGCATAAATTAAGACAGTACGGCGTAACCACATGAGCTACCGAACCACTGATAACGACGCGCAATATTAAGGGAGTTAAACATCAAGCACACTCAAAATTTGATGTCAGTTTACGTTTTTCAGCATTTTCTGTCTGGTAATTCCAGTGTATGTCATGAAAACGTAATAAGCAATGTTCCCTTCCATTATAATTCTTATACATAAACATGAAATTAAAACGCGATGGACTTGTAACCGCCATGACTGTCATAAGGCAAGGCGATTGTGCGCATGCGTGATAGGCAAGATTTCTGAATTTTTGTTTATTAATTTAAAAATATTCTGTAACATATGGGAATGCCAAGAGATAAATATGTTTTGGCAATATAATAGCAATTGCAAGAAAGGAAAATACGGAAATAAAAAAACATGTTGGAGGGGGGATTCGAACCCCTTACATTGGGTGATGCATAAATTAAGACAGTACGGCATAACCACCTGAGCTACCGAACCACTGACAACCACGCGCAATATTAAGGGACTTAAACATCAAGCACACTCAAAATTTGATGTCAGTTTACGTTTTTTTTAGCATTTTCTGTCAGGTAATTCCAGTGTATGTCATGAAAACGTAATAAGCAATGTTCCCTTCCATTATAATTCTTATACATAAACATGAAATTAAAACGCGATGGACTTGTAACCGCCATGACTGTCATAAGGCAAGGCGATTGTGCGCATGCGTGATAGGCAAGATTTCTGAATTTTTGTTTATTAATTTAAAAATATACTGTAACATATTTGTTTATTTTAGAGACACTCTGCAAATCTGCAGGCCAAGAGCTTTCGTTAGCGTGCTCTACGAAGTAAATCAGTTCTGTCGTTCTCTCAATCTCGCGGTAACAAAAATCGCCTTAGTGTTTTAAATATATAGATAGATGTAGAAACACATACAAGTAACAATAAGTTCCGTGACGAACTAAAGAGCCTACTTTTTTAAAATTTATGATTCATGCCAATGATTAATCTATATGGATCTATCTAGAATAATGACGAAATTAAGTTGATACTATCGAAATTTCTAATTAGTTCGAAATACTGTATACCTGGCATAATGTAGACTAATAGAGTACTAGAGTTGGCAGCCCTGGTCCCATCTCTTAAGGAACAGAACACAAAATTTGGTTGAAGTCCAATGAATAGAATGGACGTTACATGCAGTTAAACATTGGATTTAACAGCGTGCGTAAAAACATGTTGTCAACAATGTCATGCATGTATTGGTCAGAAATAATCTGAAATAATATGATCTATTGTTGTGCCAATTTTGAATGAAATCCATTAGTTAGTATAGAAGTTAAATGCATTTTAAAATTGGACCTATCAGCAGGCTTAGAATTACGTTGGCAGCACTGACGTATATTAGTTACTCCAAATTCATCTAGACTGCCAGGTACTATACGTGTGCAAAGTTTAGAGCTATTGGATTGCATACTTTCTGATATATTGATATTAGGGTAACACAAATAGAGACAGCACATATTAACAGTTGGCAGCCCTGGTTGCTCTTAAGATTACGCTTAGCCATATCTGTTATGATACACATAGCACATACGAAATTTGGTTGAAATCCAAATGATAGTATAGAAGTTACATGTATTTAAAGTTGGACTTCTCAGCAGGCTTAGAATCATGTTGGTAGCACTGACGTATATAAGTTACTCCAAATTAATATAGAATGTCAGTTACTATACGTGTGCATAGTTTAAATCTGTCGGCTTGCATACTTTCTGATATAATGGTATTTGGATAAAAGAAATTAAGATCATTTATTAACAGTTGGCAGCCCTGGTGGGTCTTAAGAATACGCTCAGTCATATCTGGTTATGTACACATACAACATTCGAAATTTGGTTGAATTCCAATTGATATATGCATTTAAAAATTGGTCCTATCAGCAGGCTTATAATCGTTTTAGCAACACTGCCATGTATGGGCTCTGGAAATTAAACTGCAATATTATTATCTATACATGTGCCAATTTTGAAATAGCTCCCATTCATACCTTCCAAGATATCCAACAAGGAGCTCAAATTTCAATTGCGATTTTTTAGCAGTTGGTAGCACTGACATCATTTTCAAATATGGCCGTGAGATATTCAGGTATAGATCTTTACTCCTACCAAATTTTGTTTCGATTGCTGCAGCTGTTTAGGAGTTGATAGGGGGGACACGCACACAGCCAGACAGACAGACAGAAGGACAGACAGACAGACAGACAGACACACATTTTCCCGATCTCATAAGTCTACTTTTTCCTCATTTTTGGAAAATGTGAAAAGTAGGCTAAAAATATGTGTTTTTTTCCTATAAAGGGATAAATGTCGCTAATTTTACTGGCATGTTAAAGAGAAAACATTCGACACCCCGGCGTGTTCTAAGGCTCTGCAGTTACAACCATAACGTTATTATTGTTTCAAGTAAAGACCGGACCTTCCGAGTTGAGATAACTCATTAGCACAGTGTCAATGAAATACAAACCATCTTCTTACTCGCCTGTTCATTTCCATCTCAAATGAGATTCTTCTCTTCCATTGTATTTTTACGAAGCTTCAGAGTGAATTTGTCCTCGGGATGACATGAAATTACTCCTCTTTGAGTTCTCTTTTACATTCTCAATTAGACCTACAGGAAGAAATGGAAAAGTCGATTACTACCTCGGCATATTCTTTCCAAGAAGCCACATTCCCATTTTACACCCGACACTTTCTTCACGACTTCATGTCACTTCACTTGGCTCTACATAATAATAATTCTTGGGAAGGACACATTAGACAAATGCCGTCTGTGCAATCGATCTACTGAATCGATCTAGCACATCACGGGAGGATGCCAAACGCTTGCTCCAAAAGAATAATTTGAGCGGCATAACAACTTAGCGAAATTAAGCTTTTGCACGGTGATACGGTTTTGTTGAGAAGAAAGTCCCATATTATGTATGCAGATCTGCTCAGGTTCTGTTGTTGTTGTTGTTTGAGTCTTCATTCTTTTGACTGATTTGATGCAGCACTCCATGGCTCCTTGTCCTGAGCTAATTGTTTCATCTCTACATAGCTACCACACCCTACATCCAAGGCAATCGGTTTAACATATTCTAAACTTGGTCTACCCCTACAGTTCTTGTCCTCGACCCTTCCTTCCATAACTAAGCTTGCTATTCCTGGGTGTCTTAGTATGTGTCCTACCAACCTATCTCTTCTCTACATTAGCAGTCGCCAGAAAGATCTCTCCTCTCCCACTCGTCTTAATATCTCTTCATTTGTTACCCCATTTACCCATCTGATCTTCATCATTCTCCTGTAACACCACATTTCAAACACTTCAATTCTAATTTTTCTCCTGGACCAATAGTCCAAGTTTCACGCTCCAGGGAAAGGCTTTCAAAAATGACTTCCTAATACTTAAATGTATATTCTATGTCAATAGATTCCTTTTCTGTAGAAATGCTTTCTTTGCCTGAGCCAACCTACTTTTTATATACTCTTTGCTTCGTCCATCACTGGTTATTTTGCTTCCTAAGTAGCAGAAGTCACCTACTTCCTTTAGCTTTTCACCTGCCATTCTGAACAATGACAAAGGCAAGATCTTATGGGATTCCACTATAATAACTGATCGTTCTGTGGAAGCCAACAGGCCAGACCTTGTGATATTCGATAAGGAAGCACACAAGGCTACCATCGTCGAAGTTGTTCTTTAACTCGACGAAACCCTACAGAATACGGTGGCTGAGAATAGGCGCACTTGCCGCTGAGCTCAGTCTTAAAGGAAGTTTTCGTCATCCCAGTTGTTATCTCTGTGAATGGTTTAGTTAGAATGGACTGGGAAAATGCTGAGGAGAACCTTGCCTTGAAGAGGAACCATACGTGGCTGCCCTCTTTGATACTGTGAGTATAGTACGCAAGGTTATGTCTCTTCAGTGACTTGCTCTGAACATCGTGAGACCCAGTGCTATCATCAGTGTCTTAGGCTCGCAAAGAGTCCGATGAGGATGATTTTGTATTTTTATGTAAATTTCAAGACAAGAGGACATGGACAGACGAGTTCAAATACCTGGGAACATTAATAAACAATAGAAAAGAAGAAGAACAGGAGATAGAAGCGAGGATTGAAGCTGCATCCTGAGCATCCTATTCAGTTAAAAAACTACTCACATCCAAACTGTTATCAATAACAACACCTGGCACTATAGCCCGTGATGGGCCTAGGCCTACCAAGCAACCGCTGCCCAGCCATTTGGCCTCCAGATATTGGGATGACGCGTGACCAGCGCATCGGATCCCATCGGCCGTTAATCTTGGTTTTCGTGATCGGGGCGCTGCCTCACTGTCAGACAACTACTCAATTGTCCTCACGAGGCTGAGTGCACCCCGATTCAGCCCTCACGTCAGTTTCTAAAATCCCTGACGGAGCCGGGAATCGATCGTGGGGCCTCTGCGTTAGAGGCAGGTGCGCTACCCCAACACCACGGGGCCGGCTAAATTGTTATCGAGGAACCAAAATACGAATTTATAAAGCTATAATTAGGCCAGTATTGCTAAACTATAAAGTGCCGAAACATGCAGATTAACCAAATGCACAGAGAGAGATCATCAAGGTATTTGAAACTAAAATCCTCAGAAAGATTTTCGGACCAATTAGTGAAGCAGGTGAGTGGCGAAGGAGAAATAACAAGGAACTAAAGGAGTTTTATAAAGAACCCGATGTTGTTGCGGAAGTTAAGACAAGAAGGCAGAGATGGGCTGGCCACGTGTATGGAAAAGAAGAGGGATCTAGACTGCGAGAAGTGTGTGAGAAAAAGCCAGATGGACGAAGACCTATAGGCAGACCAAAAATGAGATGGAGAGACCATGTAGCCAAGGACATCCAGCTACTAGGAGCGTGAGAGGAAGATGTCAAGGACAGAACGAGGTGGAGGAGGCCACTTGACGAGGCCAAGAACCGACTGCGGTTTGTGGAGCCAGGAGAGTATGTGAGTATGTAAATTGCATACATAATCACTATGATAAAAGAGTGATGTCACTAAATGCGAAACTACGGCACTACCAGACAGTTGTTCTTCCGGAAGCATTGTACGCCTCCGAAACTATATCTCTAGGAGGCCACTCTCAAATTGGTGAAATCGAAAACAAGGAACGTAAAATTCTCAGTAAAATATATGGCCCCGTTTATGTTAATGGTATATGGATTAAAAGGAAAACCACATACTTGTACACAGTTATCAATAAGTTGACTGATACCGTGCGTAAGAGACGATTGAAATGTTATGGTCACACCTGCAGAATGGACAACACCAGATATGCAAAAATACTGCTTGATATAATTTTAAGAAGGTCAAAATCAGTTGGTTAGAAGAAATCAAACAGGATTTAAAAGAAATAAACATCACAGAACAAATCATCATGAATCGCAAGGCTTTTGGAACTCTAGTTACAAATCACTCTTTCGCCGAAAATCTAAAAAGACCACTGGAAAAAAATGGACGGAGGAACGTAAGAAGGGGCATAGTGAGTTCATGAGGAGATTTTGGGAGGAGAAGAAGAGGAAAGCTCCATCAACCCGAGTCAACAAGTTCAAGCGCGCTCCCTAAGTGGGCAAAACGAAGAAAGAATAATAATAATAATATAACAATATAGGGATAGGAATATAATAGACCTTCCGTACCATACCCGCACGTGTAAAATGCATTAAAAAATTCTAGAGTACCCCTTGACCCCTTATGCGCATTATATGTATTGATGAATATTTCAGCTTAATTTGGATCCGTTATAACCTTATTGTCGTTAGAAAACCTTCACAGTAATATAATAAATGGAATTGCATTGCGTCTTACAGAAATAGATGGACCTCTGAGATTCTGTTGCCATTGTTACCGGCATGAATTCCTTCATTAATTTATTAAGTGAAATTAGTTTTTTTGGGAATATCTCGAAAAATGTTGGTTTTAGAGCCTTAAAATGTTGTTTTCGGGGTTCATTTAGGGTCCCCGAGTGTCGTTTCTCACATTGAGGGGCTGAAAATGAGCTTTGTCTCACCCTTCTACGCTTATTTCAGCTTGTATTTTAAGGGGGCAGGCCCCCTGTTATGAGAAGTACGGAGAAGAGTTACATCAATGATTAGTGTCGTGCCTCTGATGGATATCTGTATCAAATTTTACGTTAATCCACCCAGCCGTTCTCGAGTTATAAGGACACAAAATATTGTCCACAGACAAACAGACAGACAGACAGACAGACAGAAAAACAAGAAGTTCCGTTAAGAACTATACAGCCTACTTTTCATGCCAATGATTATTCTACAGAATATGAACCTATCTAGAATAATGACGAAATTAAGTTGGTAATATCGAAATATCTAATTAGTTCAAAATATACCTGGTATAATGTAGCCTAATAGAGCACTACAGTTGGCAGCCCTGGTGACTGAATATATTCTTAGTTCCATCTCTTTAGGTACAGAATACAAAATTTCGTTGAAGTCCAATGGACGTTACATGCAGTTAGACACTGGATCTATCAGCACGCGTAAAAGCATGTTGCCAACAATACCATGCGTGTGCTGGTTGGAAATAATCTGAAATATTATGATATCTTGTTGTGCCAATTTTGGATGAAATCCATTTGTTAGTATAGAAGTTACATGTATTTTAAAATTGGACATATCAGCAGGCATAGAATCATGTTGGCAGCACTGCCTTGTATTAATTACTCCAAATTAATCTAGAATGTCAGGTGCTATACGTGTGCAAAGTATTGAGCTGTTGGCTTGCATACTTTCTGATATATTGATATTAGGGTAAAAAAATATAGACAGCATTTATTAACAGTTGGCAGCCCTGATTGCACTGAAGAATACTTATAGTCATATCTGATATGTTACACATAGCACATGTGAAATTTGGATGATATCCTACTGATAGTATAGAAGTTACATGTATTTAAAAATTGGCCCTATCAGCAGGCTTAGAATCATGTTGGTAGAACTGAAGTATATAAGTTACTCCAAAATTAATCAAACATGTCAGGTACTATACGTGTGCATAGTTTAAATCTGTCGGCTTGCACACATTCTGATATATTGGTATTTGGATAAAAAAATAGAGAGAGCAATTATTAACAGTTGGCAGCCCTGGTGGCTCTTAAGAATACGCTCAGTCATATCTGTTTATGTACAGATAATACATACAAAATTTGGTTGAAATCCAGTTGATAGTGTAGAAGTTATATGCATTTAAACATTGGACCTATCAGAAGGCTTAAAATTATTTTGGCAACACCGTCATGGTTGGCCTCTTGGAAATTAAACTGAAATAGTATTATCTACATGTGTGCCAATTTTGGAATAGCTCCCATGCATACCTTGCAAGATATCCAACATGGAGCTCAAATTTCTAGTGCGTTTTTTCAGCAGTTGGTAGCACTGACATCATTTTCAAATATGGACGTGAGCTATTCCGGTGCACATCTTTACTCATACTAAATTTGGTTTTGATTTCTGCAGCCGTTTAGGAGTTGATAGGGGGGGACACACACACAGCCAGACAGACAGACAGAAGGACAGACAGACAGACAGACAGACAGACAGACAGACACACATTTGCCCGATCTCATAAGACTACTTTTTCCTCATTTTTGCAAAATGTGAAAAGTAGGCTAAAAATGGACGGAGGAACGTAAGAAGGGGCATAGTGAGTTCATGAGGAGATTTTGGCAGGAGAAGAAGAGGAAAACGCCATCAAACCAAGTCAACAAGTTCAAACGCGCTCCCTAAGTGGGCAAAACGAAGAAAGAAAGAAAGAAAGAAAGAAAGAAAGAAAGAAAGAAAGAATAATCAGCAATACTAAGTGAATCAGCTGCCCCTAATAATATTGTTTTTTGCAGCACAACTAGCGTTGTTATCAGGATGGTCGATATTTCTCTGCCTGCATCCCGTATGGTACTAATGTACTGCAAACGATACTGAACTACAGACTATTACGAGGATATAATAGTGTTCAGTATCTCTTGCGGAATATGTTTGAAGTGCATAGTACCATACGGGAAGTCGCACAGAAATGGTATCAGATCGGTGGTTCTGTGCCAAGTCTACCCTGCAAGTCTTAATTATCCCATTCCTTTCAGATGCTGACCATGGAGAGATACCGCTTTTATATGATCTGTTGTTCACCTTGTAAGAATGTTTATTCTTTGGTTGTTCTTTTGTTTTTGTGAGAGTCTCCATATTGGATTTCTTTAGCCTACTTTTCACATTTTGCAAAAATTAGGAAAAGGTAGACTTATGAGATCGATCCGGGAAAATGGGTGATATGAATAAAACTGAGTATAAACTTCGATGTATATACTTCGAGCATGAGCATCAGTTTTGAGTATATACTCTGTTTGTTATGAACCGACAGTAGTGGCTACGCTGGCTAAAGCGCAGCATTAGGTCAAGGGGCCAAGCTCGCTGCTGACTCGGTAGACGCGTGGGTTCGAGCCCCACCGTCGGCTGTCCTCGAAATGGTTTTCCGTGGTTTCCCATTTTCAACACCAGGCAAATGCTGGGACGGTACCTTCTGACAGGCCACGGCCGCTTCCTTCCACATCCTTGCCCAGTTTCATTCACCATCATTCATTTCATCTCTCATTAACTCCTCTCATGAGGTTGGCGTCAGGAAGGGCATCCGGCCGTAAAACATAGCCACAAAGACTTCCATCTCATCTCATCCCCGACCCCGTTGGAAAAACGGGAATAATAAGGGGTAGACATACACTCTGTTTGTTATGAACAAAAGATCTTGAGTATCTACTACATTTTCCCCTCCTTATGGAGTAGATACTTCACTTGTGCCACGATGTTACTCTCGTTTCGTCGACGCACGTTTAGTCAGTCAACTGTTTTACATACCATTTGTTAATGCAAAAGAGTCGTCTGCTGTAGACTTGTCTTGTTGATTAATTGAAATGTCTGCTAATGGGGATGAATATGATCCGTCCAATTGAAAAACTCGTTCAATTCATGTAGTAAAATTATTTATTTAATTATTTTATTGTACTTTATTTTATTATTTTTTCATTTTGTTGATATTGGTTTTTTTATTTCGTTTCATTTGGTTTTAAATTGTTATTTTTTGTTTTGGTTTGTTTTGTTTTATTTTGATTTTGTTTTGTTTATTTTGTTTTACTTTAATTTGTTATGTTTTATTTTGATTTTCCAGGAAACAAACAAAAACAAAAAAACAAGAAGCAAAAATCAAAATCAAAAACAAAAGCAGAAAACCAAAAACAAGAAACACAAAGCAAAAATTTAAATTCAGAAACAAAAGCAAAAGCAGAAAACAAAGAAACACAAAACAAAATTCAAAACAAAAGAAAAAGCAGAAAACAAAAACAAGAAACACAAAGCAAAATGCAAAATTCAAAAAGCAGAAATCAAACACAAAACCAAAACCAAGAAAGAAAATCAAAAAGTAAAATTCAAAAGCATAAGCACAAAGCAAACACAAAACCAAAAAGCAAAAAGAAAAAAGTAGAAAACAACAAACACAAAAGATACAGGAGGCAAAGTCCAGAGAAACGTTTCTCATGAAAATCATTCTTATTCACAAGTGGATCAAACGAGTTTTGCAACTGGACGACTCATTTTTTAGCCTACTTTTCACATTTTGCAAAAATGAGGAAAAAGTAGACTTATGAGATCGGGCAAATGTCTGTCTGTCTGTCTGTCTGTCTGTCTGTCTGGCTGTGTGTGTGTCCCCCCCCCCCCCTATCAACTCCTAAACGGCTGCAGCAATCGAAACAAAATTTGGTAGGAGTAAAGATCTATACCTGAATATCTCACGGCCATATTTGAAAATGATGTCAGTGCTACCAACTGCTAAAAAATCGCAATTGAAATTTGAGCTCCATGTTGGATATCTTGGAAAGTATGAATGGGAGCTATTTCAAAATTGGTACAGGTACAGATCATAATATTTCAGTTTAGTTTCCAGGAGTCTAAACATGGCAGTGTTGCCAAAATGATTATAAGCCTCCTGATAGGTCCAATTTTTAAATGCATATAACTTCTATACTATCAATTGGAATTCAACCAAAATTCGTATGTTGTATGTGTATATAACCAGATATGACTGAGCGTATTCTTCAGACCTACCAGGGCTGCCAACTGTTAATAAATGCTCCTAATTTATTTAATCCAAATACCAATATATCAGAAAGTATGCAAGCCGACAGCTTTAAACTATGCACACGTATAGTCCCTGACATTCTATACTAATTTGGAGTAACTTATATACGTCAGTGCTACCAACATGATTCTAAGCCTGCTGACAGGTCCAACTTTAAATACATGTAACTTCCCTACTATCATTTGGATTTCAACCAAATTTCGTATGTGCTATGTGTACCATAACAGATATGACTATGCGTATTCTAAGGAGCAAACAGTGCTGCCAACTGTTAATATGTGCTGTCCCTATTTTTGTTACCCTAATATCAGTATATCAGAAAGTATGCAAGCCAATAGCTCTAAAAACTTAGGCTTTCACGGCCGGCGTTAGAATCTAAGAAGTGATTATCCGGGCTGTTAGACCGTGGTTCAGTCTACCTCTGACCATCGGAAAGAGAAGACCCTTGATAATGGCGAACGCAGTCTTCGCTGAAACGTCGGGAAACAACAGCCCTACTGGACCTCGGCCTAACAGCCCGGATAATCACTTCTTAGATAATAGCTCTAAACTTTGCACACGTATAGTACCTGGCATTCTAGACGAATTTGGAGTAACTAATATACGTCAGTGCTGCCAACATGATTCTAAGCCTGCTAATAGGTCCAATTTTAAAATGCATGTAACTTCTATACTAACTAATGGATTTCATTCAAAATTGGCACAACAATAGATCATATTATTTCAGATTATTTCTGACCAATACATGCATGACATTGTTGCCAACATGATTTTACGCGCGCTGTTAGATCCAATGTTTAACTGCATGTAACGTCCATGCTATTCATTGGACTTCAACCAAATTTTGTATTTTGTACCTTAAGAGACGGAACTAAGAATATATTCAGTCATCAGGGCTGCCAACTGTAGTGCTCTATTAGGCTACATTATGCCAGGTATACAGTATTTCGAACTAATTGGAAATTTCGATATTAGCAACTTAATTTCGTCATTATTCTAGATAGGTTCATATTCTGTAGAATAATCATTGGCATGAAAAGTAGGCTGTATAGTTCCTCGCGGAACTTCTTGTTTTTTTTTTGTCGTGTAGCCTCCTGAGAGGCCGAGTGCAGGTCTTTCTAGTCGACGAGCGTGGGCGACCTGCGCGTCGGGATGAGAGATGGAATGGATGAAGATGAATGAAACTGGGCAAGGATGTGGAAGGAAGCGGCCGTGGCCTGTCAGAAGGTACTGTCCCAGCATTTGCCTGGTGTTGAAAATGGGAAACCACAAAAAACTATTTCAAGGACAGCCGACGGTGGGGCTCGAACCCACGCGTCTACCGAGTCAGCAGAGAGCTTGGCCCCTTGACCTAACGCAGCGCTTTAGCCCGCGTAGCCACTACTGTCGGTTGGACGACTCATGTGATCATATATCAAATGTTTCCGATTTGGCATTTGTAAGGATTGATTGTGACTATCCTTCATTGTTTGACAAGTCTCAAACACCTAACTCACGGAAGGAAAAAAGCGAATGTTTAAAAGCTAGAAAGATTCACTACGCTGGAAACATTGGCAAATGTATCACAAAAAGTCAAATACTGAAGAAAATCAATTGGTTTTTTTTACAGCTTTTCCTCTTGTTTCCGTGTATTTGCCCAAAAAGTAATCAGAAAGCCATAGAATATTATCTATCTTAAACCGGTATAATGATCTACATTCCCTCTCTGAAACAGTTCTTCGTAATTTATACACTTTCCGGGCCCGCAAGTTATTTACAACTGCAAACATAACCTCAACCATCTTGAGATTAGACAGCTGAGCATGGTAATGGCCAGACTTCAGAAATTGTGAGTATATACTTCAGATTTGTAGCATATACTTCTTTTATTCATACCACATTGGAGTATAAACTCACTAACGGAGTATTTACTCCCATCCTTGAGTATCTACTTCTCAGTGAGTCTAAACTTCAACTTTTTATTCATACCATTCTGAGTATATACTACAAAATTGTTGAGCATGAGCATATACTCTGTTTTATTCATATCACCCAAAATGTCTGTCTGTCCTTCTGTCTGTCTGTCTGTCTGTCTGTGTGTGTGTCCCCCCTATCAACTCCTAAACGGCTGCAGCAATCGAAACCAAATTTGGTATGAGTAAAGATCTATACCGGGATATCTCAATGTCATACTTTAAAATGATGTCAGTGCTACCAACTGCTGAACAATCGCAATTGAAATTTGAACTCCATGTTGGATATCTTGGAATGTATACAAGGAAACTAATCCAAAATTGGCACACATAGAGATAATAATACTTCAGTTTAATTTTCAGGAGGCCATACATGACAGTGTTGCCAAACTGATTTTAAGCTTATTGATAGGTCCCATTTTAAAATTCATATAACTTCTACACTATCAATTGGATTTCAACCAAATTTCGTATGTACTATGTGTACATAAAGAGATATGACTGAGGGTATTATTAAGAGCAACCAGGGTTGCCAACTGTCAATAAATGCTTTCTCTATATTTTATCCAAATACCAATATATCAGAAATTATGCGAGCCAACAGCTTTAAACTTTGCACACGTATAGTGCCTGACATTCTACATTAATTTGGAGCAACTAATGTATGTCAGTGCTACCAACATGATTCTAAGCCTGCTGATGGGACCAATTTTTAAATACATGTAACTTCTATACTATCAATTTGATTTCAACCAAATTTCGTATGTGCTATGTGTAACATAACAGATATGACTATGCGTATTCTTATGAGCAATCAGGGCTGCCAACTGTTAAGAAATGCTGTTTATATTTTTTACCCTAATATCAATATATCAGAAAGTATGCAAGCCAACAGCTCTAAACTTTGCGCACGTATAGTACCTGACATTCTAGATTAATTTGGAGTAACTAATATACGTCAGTGCTGCCAACATGATTCTAGCCAGCTGATAGGTCCAGTTTTAAAATACCAGTAACTTCTATACTAACAAATGGATTTCATCCAAAATTGGCACAACAATAGATCATAATATTTCAGATTATTTCTGACCAACACATGCATGACATTGCTGCCAACATGATTTTACGCGCGCTGATAGATCCAATGTCTAACTGCATGTAACGTCTATGCTATCCATTGGACTTCAACCAAATTTTGTATTCTGTACCTTAAGAGATGGAACTAAGAATATATTCTGTCAGCAGGGCTGCCAACTGTAATGCTCTATTAGGCTACATTATGCCAGGAATATTTCGAACGAATTGGAAATTTCGATATTACCAACTTAATTTCGTCATTATTATAGATAGGTCCATATAGATTGATCATTGGCATGAATCTTAAATTTAAGAAAAGTAGGCTCTTTAGTTCGTCACGGAACTTGTTGTTCTTGCTCTCACTTGACTTGACTATTCTAACTGAAAGATATATCCGTTGTAGTCTTCTTTCTGTTGACAACTAGGCCATTACATATCATCGCCAATAAAAGCAATTGGATACCCCATCCCATTACTGCTGAAACACGTATTTTTAAGGATAAGGGAGTAACATTTCTCTACATCTTTATGGCTACCACATTTTGCGCCAACCTAAACGTAGTGATGAACTATGTTCGCACTTACCTGAGTGCAGGAGACACCAGGCATAGCAGCAATCTTCTTGAGAAGGATGTAAAACTGGCGGTGGAAGAGAGAGTAGAATAGTTTCGTGCTGGGCCCATTGTTTTGCGAAACTACCGTGCCAGGACTCAAGAAGATGAGCTGGGCACCCCCGGGTCGTGGACGAACGTACCCTCGTTAATAGAGTAAGTTCAACCAAGTACCCCCATATGACAATATCTCGCCAAACATGAATCGAGAATGGAAATAAAAAAAGACTATAAGACACAAAAGACAACAAGGGATAAGCAAGAAATTGACGAGACGACATATATTTCTAATATGCAGAAGATCCGAAGCGAGAGGAACGATAACAAGCTAGGATGAACGTAAAATGAGTGGAGCTCATCAAGATACGTTCACTGCCGCAAGGGAGTAGGGTTATAAAACAAGTAGTTCCGTAAAGAACTATACAGCCTATTGTCATATATCCTACTTATGTTAACTGCCTCTATCAACATACAAAATATCAGTTTGATTGCTGTAATGCATTCGTATATATTGAGAACCGACCAAATATTTCGGATGGTCGCCATGTTGGATTTTATATATGTAGGTCCTAGAGTTATGTACTGTTACATAAAGATTATTGTGTACGTGTAGCATTCAAACTACAATCGCATGATAAGGACACAAGAAGTAGAAACGAGATTTTAAAACTTTGCACAGCTACAATCTTGTGGTTATGGAAACAATTGAAATAAATTAGATGCCAGTGGATTAACATTCGTATATGGATTTACTGTACCAAGTGTCACTGCACTCGGATGGTTAAATAGCGAGAAACGTCCATGTGAATATTTATTCTTCGCGTCGCCGCCATATTGGATTTGTGATCACCAGGTTATTTAAAATCCTATAGGTGAACTTAAGTTCATAGCCCCTATGAACATAAAATAATTCAGGTTAATTGCTATAATGGATTCGAAGATATTCAGAACGGTCTAAATATTTCGGATAGTCGCCATGTTGGATTGTTAAATGTTTAGGCCATAGAGTCATGTACCATCAAAGGAAAATTATTGCATAGGTTCAGTATTCAAACTTTCACTTCGATCGCATGATTACGACGCAAGAAATAAAAACTTAATTTTAAAATTCGCAAAGCCGCCATCTTGAGGTTATGTAAACAATGGAACTAAATTAGATACCAGTGCATTACAATGTGAATAAACATATACTGTACCAAGTTTTATTAAGTTTGGTTGGTTAAAGCGCGAGAAACGTCTATTTAAAAGTCGCAAATTCGCGTGGCCGCCATGTTGGTTTTGTAGAAGTTATTAGGGGGACAGACACCTCTCTCTCTCTCTCTCTCACACACACACACACACACACACACACGGACAAGTGGTTTTCAAAAGTCACATAGGTGAACTTCTAGTAGTTCCTTTTATCACCGTAAAAAATTCCAGGGTGATATCGGGAATAGTTTCGGAGATATTGAATGCTGGTGAAATATTTTGCACAGCCGCCATGTTGGATTGGTAGGACATAACAAAATTTGAAGGGCACGGTCGGGGTGTTCCGGAATTGTGCTATGAACTTACCGAGTTTCATTGAAATCGCTCCAGCTGTTTAGAAGTTATTAGGGGGACACACACCTCTCTCTCTCTCACACACACACACACACACACACACACACAAATGGTGATCGCATAAGCCTATTTTTTCAAAATTGATAATAGGCTAAAAAGATGACTTTGGGAATGAAGGAAAGAAAAGTTGAAGAGGAGCTGACGTAGAGTCTTGTGAAACGCTGGACTGTAACAAAGTAGGCGTTACAGTCCCAAAAGGAGCTCCCGAGTTAGGTAAAGAAAGAAAGAAAGAAAGAAAGAAAGAAAGAAAGAAAGAAAGAAAGAAATAAATAAGAATACATATTGAGGCGAGAACGAACTGCATATTACAGAAAATCGTGCATAAACACACCATTAAACAGAAACAAAACGAAATAGACTTACGGAAACATAGGTAAGGTAGATATCTCAGTAATAGGGGAACAGGCAAGAAAAGGGGTTAAAAGGGTCATGAGAAAAATATTTGCGTAACAAACCGCAATCTCACTCAAAAACACGAAGGAAAAGGAACTTGAGTGCAGTAGATAGTGGTGTAAAATCAAGACATTGCTTGGGTCAGAAAAGACAGAAGTATAATGATACGACAGTACAGGTCTGTCCTAAGATCCAGGTGCATAGCAATAACGAAGTAATATGCAATGACCAAGAGATCTTACACCAGGCACAGACGAGACCAGACGAACATCATAGCAGTAATATGAGCATCCCGAAAATGCATGAAATGCAAGGAGACCGAAGCACACACTGCACACACACACAGGATCCCAAAACATGCATGTACGCCCAACGCCAAGTCCAAGATATACAACACCCAACTAAATACTGAACTCAAGAATAAATAAGAAAAGGGGAAAGGGACAAAAACATAAACACATGGGAAAATGAGAACAAAAAAAGATATGCAGAATAGCGAAACATGCTGGTACAAGACGCACGTAACAGTTCACTAATTCATGCATATAGAGAAAAGGAACATGGAGACTACTTTCCGAGATATTGCTGTGTTTTCATAAAGAGAAAAGCGACACAAATAAACGAACGAAAAGAAATCCAATTACGTTAATTAATAGAAAAATATACGTGTTTCACCTCATCTCAATATGTATACTTATCAAAAGAAGAGTTTAGTGCTTTTCAGTCGGTCAACACGAATGTACCCAAAAAGAGCTGGGTTATGCCCTAATCCTGAAATAAATTACATGAGATTAATAAATACACTAGGATGACCAGTTTCGATCGTCAAGCGATCATCATCAGATCCATTACACTTAGGCTATAAAATCTGTGTTCGATAATACAGGTGAAAATATTTACAATATATACAATTCTTTAGTTGCAGTATTGGTACTGCAACTGTCGGTGTATGCTAAATGCAGTATATATGATGTTGGGTGAAATGCTAAATGGTGATAGATATCCGGAGTTTGTGTATTTGGAGTGATTATATGGTTGTAAAAACCAACTATGGTTAAACTGTAATATTACAGGCTACTACTTATCTGGTTGTCTTCCTCGATGGAGCTACGCGCAGTTTTCGTGTCCACTCTTACTCCAGGTGTGGTCGCCTGAGATGGGCTGTTATCTCAACGACACTGGTTTTTCCCTTTCTCCCCCCTGTTCATATGTGCTGTGCGGAGTCAGTGCGATGTGTTTATGTGGGGTGTTGCCAACCTAGATAAGATGTATGTTATTGAATGAGGTGGGTCTACAACTATTAAAACCCATGGACCATAAGCCATTCTAACTAAGCGCTGCCCGGCCTTTTGAGGACGTCAAAAGAGTTGGAAGCAAAAACTTCCGATAAAATCGGGGAGATCAGAAAGTTGGATTAGTCGTCCATTGTGAACGAGAAAAGAATAGGAAGAGATTCCAAATTCATGCCACCAGATGGCACCGATAACAGAAGTAAAGAAAGAGAAAAGTACAGCGGAGGACTGTAAAATTACGTAATAATAGAATTAAATACATGAATTAATAATAATAAGGGAATAGATATTTAAATACCATAGTCAGATCGTGTAATAGAAGTGATGGAATAGAAATTTGGACTCTGCTGACCCAGGAAAATGGTTCCATAGCTAGCGGGCGAACATATTACTCCAGATACAGCCAGCAGCAAAATGACGAGTCGTGTTGAGTTAAAACTTCACAGAAGAGTGGTTGTGTTTGGAGTTTCCCTGGAAGTGCAACTCGGCTTTACTTCATTTTGCTTGTGAACTTACCGTTCCGGAAAATACATAATTAATGAATATACGAAGCTGAAATTTTGCAAGAGCGACAGTTTAAACAAATCAGTCCGAGAATACGCTGCCACGCTCAAATATCGTCAGCATTGTAGTTGCACACACCCAATATATTTTATTTTCATTTGAACACAGAAGTAAAATTCGGAATACTCTCTACGTATAAATGTGATAAAAAATTGAACAGAAAAAAAGAAATGGTTTTTCGTTCATAGTTACAACAATTCACTGGGTACCCTTATTATAATAGTATAGAATCGTTAACTATGGGTACGCAAATCTATCTCGTCTCATTTCAACGGAGAGTGATGTATAACGACAATAGTTCTGAGAAGATTTTGTTTTTTACGCAGTGAGCCAAACTACAGGGGTTTAATCTACAGGAAGCGAGGCAGCCTTCGCCTGTTCCCAGCGAGTTCATCAATCATTGCTCCTTTAAGCAACAACAAAAGGTCGAGTGCAGGCACCGATTAAGAACCGTTCCCTCGCTCTTGATGAATCCTTCCCAGAAGCAAATACTGTACTTGGGTGAGTCAACATCAATTTCTCATCAACTGTGTAAGTATCTATGTTCTGGTTTTACTCTGATGAATGATACCCCTTGGCATTATTAGTCTATGAAGCCTGTCTACAGATAGCACAATCAAAACATTAGACATAACTTTCTACTTTCAGGTACTGGTTGATTAGCTTGATTAAGTTGGGGGCGTATCATAGCAAATAGCAATATTTAGTATTGCTACTTAACAGTCGGTCAACAGAAGATAAATCCAATTACAGGAACATGTGAAAAAATAGCATGAAACAATTACATGTGATTCAATATATATAATGTTTGTTATGAAGAGGGAGAAAACTATGGGATGTTAGGTATCGCTCGTCAAGCGGGCATCTTCAGATCGAAATATACAAGACAAAATAGCTCAACTAAAAACAACCCCACAGAAATGACACCCAAACACAAAATTAAAGAAAACAAGAAGTTCCGTAACGAACTAAAGAGCCTACTTTTCTTAAAACTTAAGATTCATGCCAATGATTAATCTATATGGATCTATCTAGAATAATGACGAAATTAAGTTGGTAATATCGACATTTTTGATTAGTTTGAAATACTGTATACCTGGCATAATGTAGCCTAATCAAGTACTACAGTTGGCAGCCCTGGTGACTGAATATATTCTTAGTTCCATCTCGTAAGGTACAAAATAGAAAATTTGATTGAAGTAAAATGGATAGTATGGACGTTATATGCAGTTGAACATTGGATCTAACACCGCGTTTAAAATCATGTTGGCAACAATGACATGCATGTGTTGGTCAGAAATAATATGAAATAATGTGATCTATTGTTGTGCCAATTTTGAATTAAATCCATTAGTTAGTATAGAAGTTACATGCATTTTAAAATCGGACCTATCAGCAGGTTTAGAATCATGTTGGCAGCACTGACGTATATTTGTTACTCCAAATTAATATAGAATGCCAGGTACTATACGTGTGCAAAGTTTAGAGCTAATGCTTTACATACTTTCTGATATATTGATATTAGGGAACAAAAATAGAGACAGCATTTATTAACAGTTGGCAGTCCTGGTTGCTCTTAAGAATACGCATGGTCATATTTGATATGGTACACATAGCACATACGTAATTTGGTTGAGATCCAAATGATAGTATAGAAGTTACATGTGTTTAAACTTGGACCTATCAGCAGGCTTCGAATCATATTGGTAGCACTGACGTATAAAAGTTACTCCAAATTAATATCGAATGTCAGGTACTATACGTGTGCATAGTTTAAAGCTGTCGGCTTGCATACTTTCTGATATAATGGTATTTGGATAAAATAAATTAAGAGCATTTATTAACAGTTGGCAGCCCTGGTGGCTCTTAAGAATACACTCAGTCACAACTGTTTATGTACACATAGCACATACGAAATTTGGTTGAATTCCAATTGATAGTGTAGAAATTTTATGCATTAAAAAATTGGACCTATCAGCAGGCTTATAATCATTTTGGCAACACTGCCATGTATGGCCACCTGGAAATTAAACTGAAATATTATTATCTATACGAGAGCCAATTTTGAAATAGCTCCCATTCATACCTTCCAAGATATCCAACATGGAGCTCAAATTTAAATTGCGATTTTTCAGCAGTTGGTATCACTGACATCGTTTTCAAATACGGCATTGAGATATTCAGGTATAGATCTTTACTCCTACCAAATTTTGTTTCTATTGTTGCAGCCGTTTAAGATTTGATAGGGGACACACACACACACACACACAGCCAGACAGAAGGACAGACAGACAGACAGACATACAGACAGACAGAAGGACAGACAGACAGACGCACATTTTCCCGGATCGATCTCATAAGTCTACTTTTTCCTCATTTTTTGCCAAATGTGAAAAGTAGGCTAAAACGTACAAAGTGTGGAAACTAAGACTAATGTATGTCTATGATCTTAGCCATAATATATTGTTACGTGCCACCCCCTAGTGGCACTTTTGTTAACTGGATTACGGTGGGGTACAAAGCACAACACCAATTACTGCTTAAAGAAATAATTAACTTTATTGTGGCCAGAAAATTACACTAATCAGCAAATACAAGCAATTAGGAGCCTTACTCCAGTTTCCTCACGTCTCTTCCTTGAGCGCTCTTGGCCCTTCCACTTGTCAACAGATCACAGAAGTTAATCCGTCCTAATGAGTACGGTGGCCTTGACAGAAACTACCTGCTCCTCTCCTTTATGTTCACCGACCACAATTACTTACGATCACTTGCTGCAGGCTATTTCGCTGTCCACAAGCTGGAGAAACAATGTCACTGGATTTCGTAACTCGACCAGCACTTCGTCACCTCACTTCTGTCGCACAAGATAATCGCTCGCAATAGCTCGTAAAACACAACAACAACAACTGCTAGACAGGTCGCACTTACATAGCAGGCCGGTGACTCAATAAATGCTTCTAGATCCATCCAGAGTTCACGGCTTCTCGAGGTTTCCATCGCTGGTCCAGTCACGAATATTCTGGACTACCCCTTTGTCCTAGTAGCCCTGTTGCATAAGGCACACGCAATACAGGAGGCAGGCCACAGCCCAGCCCTGGGGCAGTTGTGACTCATGCGGCGAGTGATGACACAAACTCACAGCCGTAACACCACCCCCTTCCTAAAAAGGCTGATAGTCCCGATCAATCATTGGTCCGTCTGTGTCCCTCCGTAGGCTGCCAGGCGATCTCGGTGCACGATCTTCATCTTTGCCCTCGGGCTCCGCTGGATCCTGTAGACGACATCGTTGATCCGTTTCACGACTCGGTACGGGCCCTCCCAGGACTTCTGCAGTTTGGGTGACAGGCCTTTCTTCCGTAATGGGTTGAAGAGCCAGACCAGGTCGTCCTCGTGGAATCCGCCGGCATCCGTCTGCTGGTCGTATCGGGTCTTCATTCGGTCGGTCTCGATCCGCAGTTTCCTCCTCGCGAACGCGTGCACGTCCTCCAGTTGGTCAACCAGTTCTTGACAATACTGGCTTACCGGCATCGGATCATTCCCAGGTCGGCCGAAGGCAAGATCGACAGGTAGGCGGAGCTCCCTCCCAAACATGGCCCTGGCTGGTGTGCACCCGGTGGCTTCGTGCACGGCGGCGCGGTAGGCCAGGAGAAATAGTGGAAGATGTTTGTTCCAATCCCTCTGGTGCTCGCTGACGACTATTCGGAGATGGTTCTCGATGGTGCGATTGAATCACTCTACCATCCCGTCGGACTGAGGGTGTAGTGGCGTTGTCCTTGTCTTCCGGATTCCCAGCAGCTGGCATAGGTTCTGGAACACCTGCGACTCGAAGTTCCTCCCTTGGTCGGAGTGCAGCTCCAGGGGTACTCCGAACCGGCTGACGAATTCCTTCACCAGGGTCTCTGCAATCGTCGCGGCTTCTTGGTTAGGGAGCGCATACGCCTCCGGCCATTTAGTAAAGTAGTCGCTGACGACTAATATGTAGCGGTTCCCTGCCTCGCTTAACGGGAATGGCCCAGCAACATCGATGGCCACTCTCTCCATGGGGCCGCCCACGTTGTAGGTCTTCAGTGGACCCCGTCGTCTTCGTCCTGGGCCCTTGCTGGCTGCGCAATGGTGGCACCTCGCGCAGTGGTTCTCCACGTCTGTTCGGCATCCGATCAAGTAGAACCGCTCTCTCAGCTTCTCCAGGGTCTTCTTTATCCCTAGGTGTCCACCAGATGATCCTCCATGAACTTCCTTCAGGACTTCCTCCGTCATAGCCTTTGGAACGACGACTTGTTCCCGAGATGTCTTCCTGTCGGTGCTGTCCCAGGTACGGCAGATGAGGCCATCCCTTACAATCAGCGAGTCCCACTGCGTCCAGTAGGACTTAAACTTTGGGCTGCAGTCACTCACAATGTTCCACCCGGGTCTGGGGACACAGGCCCTCTTCCATTCGGCTATCAGTCCCAGGTCATCATCTGCTTGAGCCCGCGTGAAAGATTCGCGGCTCCAGCTCCCTTGAAGTTCCACGGTAGTCCTTCGGCACTGTATACCGGTGTTCTCCTCCCTTCGGGCACAGAAGGTGCAGTCTTCGGGGCACGGTCTTCGTGACAGGGCGTCGGCGTTAGAATGCGGTTGGCCTTTCCTGTGCTGAATCTCAAAGTTGTACTGTTGAAGCCTCTCTAACCACCGCGCGAGTTGACCCTCGGGCTGCTTGAAGTTCAGGAGCCACCGCAGGGATGCATGGTCGGTCCTGATGAGAAATTCTTGCCCGTACAGATACTTGTGGAAGTGTTCAATGGTCTTCACGATGGCGAGCAGCTCCTTCCTCGTGACGCAGTAGTTCCTTTCTGGCTTTGACAAGGCCTTGCTGAAGTAGGCCACTACTCTCTCCTCGCCGTCCACTACTTGCGACAGGATTCCCCCTATGCCAAAGTCGCTGGCATCGGTATCGACGATGAACCTTGTTCCAGGTCTGGGGTAGGCCAGAATAGGCGCGGTGCACAGAGCCTGCTTGAGTTGTTCGAAGGCACTGTGGCATTCTGCTGTCCACGTGAAGAGTTGGTCCTTCTCAGTCAGTCGATGAAAAGGTTTGGCGATGTCGGCGAATCCTTTCACGAAGCGACGGTAATAAATGCAGAGTCCCAGGAAGCTCCGTAGTTGGGACTTGTCCTTCGGAACTGGCCACTCCCTCACAGCTGCGGTCTTCTCTGGGTCGGTGCGCACCCCTTCTTCGGAGACGATATGCCCAAGCGGACCCGCTTCTGGAAGAGCTGACACTTCTTGGGGCTCAACTTCAGCTGGGCAGCCCGTAGCTTCAACAAGATCTCCTTCAGGTTGCTGTAGTGCTCCTCGAAGCTTCTCCCCAGAACGATGACGTCGTCTAGGTAGACCAGGCAGGTCTTCCAGTGTAGTCCCCTCAGAATGGACTCCATTAGCCTTTCGAAGGTCGCAGGGGCGTTGCACAGACCGAATGGCATGACGGTGAACTGCCAGAGCCCGCTGCCCACAGAGAACGCAGTTTTCTCGCTGTCCTTAGGGTGGACCTCCACCTGCCAGTAGCCGCTCTTCAAATCCAAGGTGGAGAACCATCTCGACCCTGATATGGTGTCCATGGTGTCGTCGATCCGGGGTAGAGGGTAGCTGTCCTTCTTCGTGACGTCATTCACCCGCCTGTAATCCAATCAGAACCTGGTGGAACCGTCCTTCTTCTTCACTAGCACGACCGGAGAACTCCAAGGACTATGTGACGGCTCGATCACCCCTTGCTCCTTCATGTCTTCTACCATCCGGTCGACTTCGGCTTGCTTGGCGAGCGGGACACGTCGGAATGGGGCCCTAATCGGTGCGCTGTCCCCAACGTCGATTCTGTGCTGAACCAAGCTTGTCCTGCCGAAGTCTTTGCTCCCCACGGAGAAGACGTCCTGGAATTCGCGTAGCAGGTCCTGAAGTTGGCGTGATTGTTCCTCGTCTAAATGGTCCTGGGATCCTTGGTACAGCTTCTGTAGTTCTTCTGGCAGTGTGCGTCTTCTTCGGTTGTCCGTCTGCAGGTGCCCGTCTGTCGTATCTGTGATGCGGGCAATCCAGGTAACGGGCTCGCAGACACCTAGGTTGGTGCCCCGGTGAACCGTAATGTCGTAGTCGTTCAGGTTGGACAGGCGGACGTACGGCCGAGACGTCGTGTTGATGAGAGTCTTGGCAACTAGCAAACCTTTTGTCTGGATGTCCTCATATTTTGGCTCGATGACAGCCGCCACTCCCTCAGCAGTTCCGTCGACAATTACGGCAGCACTGACCTCCGTCCTGGCGGGAACGATGACGTCTTCTCTCAGCCTTACTCGTCGTGCGGTGACTGCCTCGTGTGCGGGTTGCAAAGCAAGTTCCTCACCTCCGAAGTGCAGAGTGTTGGTATTCAGATCCAAGATGATGTTGTTCTGGTCCAGGAAGTCCAGTCCGATGATCATTTCATTTGATACGTCAGCCACAAGCACTGGATGCTTTATCACCCGTCGACCAATGACGAACTCCAGTGATGCTTCGCCATGTACCGGTGCGGTCTCTCCGGTCGCGGTTATTAGCTGGAGGTTCCTTTGTGTGGGTTGCACTCTCCACTTCGGGATCACGGTGGGACTGACGATGGTCCTCGATGCTCCCGAGTCGATTAGCATGGGCCAGCTCTCTCCGTTGACGACTCCGTCGACCATCAGGCTGCTATTGTCCCTCCGTAACTTCGTCACACGAACCTGGACTGCCGGGGCTTGACAACTGTCACAAGCCAACCTTTGCCCCCCAAGGCTGGCTAATACTCGTTTCTCTGGGTCGCGCGGTTTTCAGACGACTGATTTCCCGTCGGATACCCTCGGCGGCGGCGATCACCGCAGTCCTTGCTCAGGTGGCCTTTCTTACCGCAGGTCCAGCAGGTCGGTAGTCCTCTTCCGGGCCGCCTATCCGGTTGCCTTCCGGCTGTGTCGGTGCTGGTGGTGCCACGACTATCGAAGAAACGGCTTAGCGCCTCCATTAATTCGTCGGCCAGGGGCTTGGTCTCGTTGGTTTTTACTGGTTCGTCGACGTCCACTTGACGCACCCGCGCGTGCATTCTGGATGCCTGTTTTGCCGTCTCGAATTCAAGTGCGTGGCTCAGCGCATCTGTCAGGGTCTTATTGCGCGCGAGTCGCAGCGCCTGTTGAGTGTCCGAGTCCCGTAGCCCGTCGGTGAAAGTCTGCGTCGCTATCTGCTCCAGAAAGTCGGCCGGCGCTGTTGGGTAGGCGAGCCTTACGAGGCGTGCGATGTCCATCTCGAACTCCTGCAGGGTTTCCGCATACTTTTGTACCCGGGTCCGGAGCTGCATCTGTTAGGCCTGCTGAAGATGGCTATCTCCATATCGGGACTCCATATGGGCGATCAGTGAAGCGTAGTCCTGGGATCCAGTCGGGATGGCCTGAAGGACGTTAAGGGCGTCACCTCTCAGCGCTACAATGAGAGCTGTAGCCTTTTCAGTGTTGTTCCAGTTATTTATGGAACAGGCCGCCTCGAACTGACGTAAGTAGGTGCTCCACGGGACCTTTCCGTCGAAGGTTGGGGGCGTCACTCTGCTATGTCCCGTTCCTGATATTCCCGGTGTAACGGTGGGCGGGCGTTGGCGCAGCTCGGCAACTTCCTCTTGTAAAGCGTTGAATTTCTCTCCCACCCCCGTCAGTGGGCATTGGCGCAGCTCGGCAACTTCCTTTTGTAAGGCGTTGAATTTCTCCTCCACCCCCATCAGCGGGCGTTGGCGCAGCTCGGCAACTCCCACTTGTAAGGCGTCGAACTTCTTTTCCACTGCCGTGACTTCCTCACGCAGACCCTGTTCTAATTTCCTTTGGCTTTCTTCTAATTTCGTCAGCAGACACTCTTCCAGATTTTTCTGGCCATCCAGAAATTTGGCGGTTAGGTACTCTGCTAACTTATTCTGACCGTCTTCTAATTTAGAAGTTAGGTCCCCGGCTAAATTCTTCTGGCCGTCTTCTAGTTTGGCAGTTAGGTCCTCGGCTAATTTCTTCTGGCCGTCTTCTAGTTTGGCAGTTAGGTCCTCGGCTAACTTCTTCTGGCCGTCCTCCTTCTTCTTCTGGCCGTCCTCCATCTTCTTCAGGTCCTCCGCTAACTTATTTTGACCGTCTTCCATCTTCTTCTGGCCGTCTTCTAGCTTCTTCTGGCCGTCTTCTATCTTGGTTTCCATGCCATTTAACTTTTCTAGCAATGCTGCCAATTTCTCCTCCATTTTAGTTGTTTGTCTTGTAAAGGGCATGCACTCACAGGAAAATTAGAGAAAATGACCTGCTCGGGTTTTGAAACCAGGACCGTCAGGTGTTGTGCTTGAGTTCGTAATCCGACTTCTGACACCAGTTGTTACCTGCCACCCCCTAGTGGCACTTTTGTTAACTGGATTACGGTGGGGGTACTGCCCCCGTAAATTTAATTATATTGAGACCACGATGGCTGTATTGGCATATATGAATAAAGTTATGGCTGTCATAGTGGTGACGTGGATATTCATGACGTAAGCACGGATGACGCAGACTTCACGCTAGTAGGCTGGTTGAGCTGAGATTCTTGGTGACGTCAGGATTTGTTCGAGAAAGATCTGAGATTTACGACGCACTCGCAGGAAAACCTGGAATTGTGCTGAGGAAGAAGTTACGCTATTGGAGGAAAGGCTCGAACCAATGAACGATAGTTTGGAGGGAGACGGAGATTACTGAAACTACCATATTTAATTACTTTTGGAATGCAGAATTGTGGAAATCTATTTTCAGTTATGGCATTGATTTGGAACTTTGAAGAAATTAATTTTGAGTTTTTGAAATTTGAAAATCCGTCAAGTATAGCCAAAGTTAGAACTTCTAGTAATGACGGAGGAACAAGCTATGGAAGGGATGGATACGCCCCTTAATAAGTTGATAAAAGGTCTTGCACAGCAGAGAGAAGCTCTCATATTGATCATATTTCTGGTGTCTTATAGTCGTTTTCGAGTGATTCAGTGAAGCAAGTCGTTATTAGCGCGTGGTAAAGCCCACCGCATCGAACGAGCACGGAGCAGTGCAGCAGTACCATTTTACGGTGATTGAAACTAGGCGAAGTTGAAACGCACACATCAAGGAGTCTACAAGATTATACACCAACAGTTAGCTATTGCCTGTAAGCTAATTCAATTGTGCAGTATAACATTGAGGTGTGTAGAAAAGTTGAACATTTTCACGATTATAATTTGGAAGATATTGGCATTTTAAGACGGCAGACAAAAGTGATTTTCTCGCCACCTGAGAAGCACTTGTATAACATCACATTCTACGTTACGGCTGACACTGGTATTGCAACCGTGATACTTAAGATTGCATTTGATGAGACAACGCTACGTTCTAATATGCAACAATATAATCTGGCAGTTCTTTCAACTATTATAACGGAAGTGAAGATGGAAGGCTAAGACTTTAATGCAATTGGGACATATATCAATGGAGTGAAACAGCAGCATGGAACTTCGTTAATCAACATTCTACAAAAGCGAGCATGTAGTGAACATCCAACTACACTCATGCGTCATAGTCCAACGCTGAATTATATCAAATGGCAGTGGAAATTCTTTCATACTCCACAAATATGAATATTTCTGCGGAAATAACTGCAATAAACTTCATGGCGAATTTCTACCAGAACTTCAGGGAACTATCAAGAGAGGCCAGGGTGGACCCGGCTCACAAAGAAGAGTTTTGCCAGAAGGATGTCTATCGTCTACACGGAGCAGTGCAATTTCCGGAGGAGGAAGCAGTTCTATTCTCCGAGGGCGCTGGTTCCAGGTTCGAGGTCGGAGCACATCTTTACGTTGGTGAAATGGAACCATCAGCAGTCTTCTTTGGAAATTTTCCTCTAGAACTTCAATCAACAGATAAGGTAGTCGTGAACGTTTCTTGTTTTATTTGAGCCATTTAGCGATATCTGAGCAACCATTTTTCCCATATTTTCTGTCCCACATATTTTGCCCCATTTTCTTGCTTGATAATTCTGTACTCCGTACACTTTGATGATTTATGCCTTTTTCTACGATTTATTAAGACATTGTTATGTCATTGGCATATTTAAATAATTTTGGATCAGTTGAGACTGATAAAATATATTCTTTCAGTAATTTGCTTATTTTTGTAGTCACGATTTGACTGTAAAGTTAACGATTTTCTATGGCAGATTTGAATTCAGACAGCGTGTCACTTTATTAAAGTAATTCTATTCAGTAAATTACTTTGACCAATTTTCTGTCATCCTCAAGAAAGAAGAATAATTAAAAGATTTTAGAGCGTTAAAATCTATTACTGTATCGACGATCTTGGAAATACTAGTCGTTTTATGAACATGATTGCAACATAGACATTTATCGTCAATTATGAAATACCATTGCATTATAGACAATTTTATGAAGTATGAACTTTGAGTACGATTTATTGAGTACATTATAGTAATGAACTTTTGATAGGATTTTTTCTCAATTCTAGATTGGAACAATAATGTTTGCATTCCAAAGTCTAATTGTATTCTATTCGATTATTTTTGCAGTTTAGATGAACTTTGATTGAAGATAGTATTTTTATACTGCGTAACTTTGGAGATATTAATCTCAATTTTGATAGACCAGGGAGGCGTGTCTAATCGTACACTGTCATTTTGTTGAGTTATGCCGGAACATTTAGCACAATTTGTGTTTAAATATATAATGGCTCAACGGACAATACATATTTTTCTTTGGAAAATTATATATTCAATGCCAAGGTAAGGTTATAATTGCTTTGGAGTGGAGTTTCGACTCCCGTGGTGCACTGGCTTTGCTCGTGACGTGGATACACATGTATCAAATACGTCTTGCAATGGTCTTCCCAGTGTGTACTAGACAGTGTCTTGGTGAGGTGTGCATTAACCAACTGAAGAGCCCAATTGCACACCGGGGCGAAACACTGTCATTTTGTTGAGTTATGCCGGAACATTTAGCACAATTTGTGTTTAAATATATAATGGCTCAACGGACAATACATATTTTTCTTTGGAAAATTATATATTCAATGCCAAGGTAAGGTTATAATTGCTTTGGAGTGGAGTTTCGACTCCCGTGGTGCACTGGCTTTGCTCGTGACGTGGATACACATGTATCAAATACGTCTTGCCATGGCCTTCCCAGTGTGTACTAGACAGTGTCTTGGTGAGGTGTGCATTAACCAACTGAAGAGCCCAATTGCACACCGGGGCGAAACACTGTCATTTTGTTGAGTTATGCCGGAACATTTAGCACAATTTGTGTTTAAATATATAATGGCTCAACGGACAATACATATTTTTCTTTGGAAAATTATATATTCAATGCCAAGGTAAGGTTATAATTGCTTTGGAGTGGAGTTTCGACTCCCGTGGTGCACTGGCTTTGCTCGTGACGTGGATACACATGTATCAAATACGTCTTGCAATGGCCTTCCCAGTGTGTACTAGACAGTGTCTTGGTGAGGTGTGCATTAACCAACTGAAGAGCCCAATTGCACACCGGGGCGAAACACTGTCTTTTTGTTGAGTTATGCCGGAACATTTAGCACAATTTGTGTTTAAATATATAATGGCTCAACGGACAATACATATTTTTCTTTGGAAAATTATATATTCAATGCCAAGGTAAGGTTATAATTGCTTTGGAGTGGAGTTTCGACTCCCGTGGTGCACTGGCTTTGCTCGTGACGTGGATACACATGTATCAAATACGTCTTGCAATGGCCTTCCCAGTGTGTACTAGACAGTGTCTTGGTGAGGTGTGCATTAACCAACTGAAGAGTCCAATTGCACACCGGGGCGAAACACTGTCATTTTGTTGAGTTATGCCGGAACATTTAGCACAATTTGTGTTTAAATATATAATGGCTCAACGGACAATACATATTTTTCTTTGGAAAATTATATATTCAATGCCAAGGTAAGGTTATAATTGCTTTGGAGTGGAGTTTCGACTCCCGTGGTGCACTGGCTTTGCTCGTGACGTGGATACACATGTATCAAATACGTCTTGCAATGGCCTTCCCAGTGTGTACTAGACAGTGTCTTGGTGAGGTGTGCATTAACCAACTGAAGAGCCCAATTGCACACCGGGGCGAAACACTGTCATTTTGTTGAGTTATGCCGGAACATTTAGCACAATTTGTGTTTAAATATATAATGGCTCAACGGACAATACATATTTTTCTTTGGAAAATTATATATTCAATGCCAAGGTAAGGTTATAATTGCTTTGGAGTGGAGTTTCGACTCCCGTGGTGCACTGGCTTTGCTCGTGACGTGGATACACATGTATCAAATACGTCTTGCAATGGCCTTCCCAGTGTGTATTAGACAGTGTCTTGGTGAGGTGTGCATTAACCAACTGAAGAGCCCAATTGCACACCGGGGCGAAACACTGTCATTTTGTTGAGTTATGCCGGAACATTCAGCACAATTTGTGTTTAAATATAACGTGTGTCTACTCGCCTTCCACTCTGCCCGATGTAATTAGCTTGACAATCGGTGTCTTGGCACGTTATAGAATATACCCCTGACCTTGAATACGGGTCACGTTTATTTAGATTACTATTTAGGAGGTGCCTAGCGGTTGTGTTTTTCGTCGTGAAAGCTATCTTTATGCCTTGCTTTTTGAATAGGTTAGTGATTTTATATGTATTCGCATTCACATAGTTGAAACGCGCAAATTTTTTCTCATTACTGTCCGGTTTGGGAATCGTTTTATCTTTATTTTTATGTTTGGCTATAATTTGATTTATTTTGCTTGGCGAGAAGTTGTTTTCCTTTGCTATTTGCATAATAGTTCTTATTTCCTTATTATAGTTGTCTTTTGACATGGGTATGTTTAAAGCCCTGTGCACCATTGAATTGAAACCCGCTAGTTTGTGCGTACTGGGGTGATTAGACTGATTGTCGATTGCATGCGAGGTTTGTGTTGCTTTCCGGAATATGGAATATGAAAGGTCGTTGTCTTTACGTTCAATAGTTATATCGAGATAATTTATTTTCCGGTCTATTTCGGATTCCTTAGTGAATTTGATAGAATGGTGAAGGCTATTAATGGATTGGAGAATTGTTTCTTCGCTTGTTAGTTCAGTATCGTAGATGCAAATTACATCATCTACGTATCTTTTCCATATTACTATTCCCTTTGTTGAAGTCTTTTCTAAGAACGCATTTTCTAGTGCATTGATGAAGATGTCAGCGATTAACCCACTTAGTGGCGATCCCATTGCTAGGCCTTCTCTCTGTGTGTATATTTTATTGTCGAATTGAAACACGTTTTGGGTGAGAACGACCCTCAGTAATCTCACAATCTCTTCAATTTCTTTTACCGAATTGTTGGATTTTAAGTTGTTTTCGATAGTGTTGATTGCTTCAATAATCGGAATATTGGTGTACATGTTAGTTACGTCGAAAGATACTAGCCTGAAGCTAGGTTTCATTTGTAGGGTGTTCAATGCTGTTACTAGTTCTGTTGTGTTCTTTACAGAGTTGTTTTTGTCGTTGGAAAGACGGCATTTTAAGATTTTTAGTAACTCTTTGCTGATTTTGTAATTAGGGGCATTCCTACAATTGACTATTGGCCTCATTGGGCATTCCTTTTTGTGTATTTTTGGTTGTCCCCTCAATGACGGTATTTTCGGGTTCATGTTTATTAGTTTTGATTTTTCGGCTTTGGTCAGTATGTATTCTGTTTCTTTTAGCGCACTTTTTATTTGTTTTTGGAATTTGTTGGTGGGGTCTTTTGTTAATTCCTTGATTTCGTTGTTGTTTAGGAATTCGACTGTTTTTTCAATGTATTCTGTTTTGTTCAAAATTACTGTAGTGTTTCCCTTATCTGCTTTTGTGATGATTAAGTCATGTTCTTTTATTTTTTGTTTCAACGACTTTATTTCTTTGATTTGTTTGTTGTTTTGAATGTTATTGCTGTCGCCCTCTCGTTTGAGGATTTTTTTGGCTTCGTTGGTGGCGAGATTTTTGGTTAATTCCCTGTCTTCTGCTGGGAGCTTGTGACTGGCTATCTCAATATCTGTGATTAACTGTTTTATATTGTGGTTCGTGTGTGCGTCTGTGCAGTTGTATTTCAAACCTTTGTCTAACATATTCATTTCACCTTGAGAAAAGGTTACGTTCGTTCTGTTGTTTACTCTGCTGTGGAAATTGAATTCATTTTTATTCGTGTGTTGTTCGTTAGATTGATGGTTCTGTGTTTCTCCTAGTTTTCTTAATTTATTTTCTAGCGTTTCATGCTTCCTCGTTGCTCTGATTTTGATGGTGTCATGTAGGTGTTCGGTGAAGCTGTCCCATTGGGCTGCGTGCCAGAAATTACTTAGTTGCAATTGAATGTCGTATAATTGTTGGTTAATTTTTTGCTTTCTTATGTATGCAAATCTCAATTCGTTTTTTATCCAAAGCGCTTTGGCTTGTTTAGTTGAAATGATCGAGGCTGGTGTGTTCGGTACGGTTTTAATTGGTACGTATTTAGGGGTGAGGTTTAGTTCTATACATTTTTTGTTGAACCAAATTGACTTGTCTAAATTCATGAGTTTAAGCCTGAGTGATTTGAATTTCTTGGCTTCACGATTTGCCTGACTAGCCGTGAACATTGTGGTGTGTGAAGCCATATTTTCAGTGTTGCCTTAGTAAACAAGAGTTTAGTGCTTTTCAGTCGGTCAACACGAATGTACCCAAAAGAGGTGGGTTATGCCCTAATCCTGAAATAAATTACATGAGATTAATAAAACACTAGGATGACCAGTTTCGATCGTCAAGCGATCATCATCAGATCCAATACACTTAGGCTATACAATCTATGTGTGAAATACAGGTGAAAATATTTACAATATGTACAATTATTTAGTTGCAGTATTGGTACTGCAACTGTCAGTGTATGCTAAATGCAGTATATATGTTAGGTGAAATGCTAAATGGTGATGGCTATCCGGAGATTGTACTTTAGAGAGATTATATGGTTGTAAACTATGGTTAAACTATAAAATTTTAGGCTAACTACTTATCTGATTGTCTTCCGTACTACAGCTATTCGCAGTTTCTGTGCTCACTTGAACTCGCTGTGCGGTCGACTGCGGTGGTTCTCTTAACGACTGGTTTTCCCCTGCCTTCCCCCCCTGTCCCTACGTGCTGTGGGGAGTGATCGCGATGTGTTTATGTGAGGTGTTGCCAACCTAGATAAGATGTATGTTATTGAATGAGGTGGATCTACAACTATTAAAGACCGTGGATTAGTCCTCGCCACGCGTGGAGCATAACCCATTCGAACTAAGCGTTGACGGTCTTATGAGGACGTCCCGGCACCTTTAATACTGCCTCTAATATGGGCCTTGGTTTATTGCAGAAGAAAAGTACATCGTACACCTGATCCAGATAACATTTACCTATTAAAGACCCCCTAATTTCCCCCCCTTTTTTATCTAGCTTGGCTGTATCGCTAAATTGTGTTTTGTTTCCGACAGGGTGTGTTTTTTAGTAGCGTGAAGAGGGGTGAGCTCTCCATGAACGTGTGTTCATTTAGATTGTTGGGATTGTTTCGTTTGGCTAGGTGTATCTCGATTGCTTCCTTTATGTCAAGAGCTCTGCCTTTCGATTCGTGATGGATTATTTTAAGGTCCGACTCTATGTTGGTAAAGCTATGCCCTGCGTCACACATATGTTCGCACACGGCTGAATGTGTTCCGTATCTTATCGCATTTCTATGTTCATTATAACGTGTGTCTACTCGCCTTCCACTCTGCCCGATGTAATTAGCTTGACAATCGGTGTCTTGGCACGTTATAGAATATACCCCTGACCTTGAATACGGGTCACGTTTATTTAGATTACTATTTAGGAGGTGCCTAGCGGTTGTGTTTTTCGTCGTGAAAGCTATCTTTATGCCTTGCTTTTTGAATAGGTTAGTGATTTTTTATGTATTCGCATTCACATAGTTGAAACGCGCAAATTTTTTCTCATTACTGTCCGGTTTGGGAATCGTTTTATTTTTATTTTTATGTTTGGCTATAATTTGATTTATTTTGCTTGGCGAGAAGTTGTTTTCCTTTGCTATTTGCATAATAGTTCTTATTTCCTTATTATAGTTGTCTTTTGACATGGGTATGTTTAAAGCCCTGTGCACCATTGAATTGAAACCCGCTAGTTTGTGCGTACTGGGGTGATTAGACTGATTGTCGATTGCATGCGAGGTTTGTGTTGCTTTCCGGAATATGGAATATGAAAGGTCGTTGTCTTTACGTTCAATAGTTATATCGAGATAATTTATTTTCCGGTCTATTTCGGATTCCTTAGTGAATTTGATAGAATGGTGAAGGCTATTAATGGATTGGAGAATTGTTTCTTCGCTTGTTAGTTCAGTATCGTAGATGCAAATTACATCATCTACGTATCTTTTCCATATTACTATTCCCTTTGTTGAAGTCTTTTCTAAGAACGCATTTTCTAGTGCATTGATGAAGATGTCAGCGATTAACCCACTTAGTGGCGATCCCATTGCTAGGCCTTCTCTCTGTGTGTATATTTTATTGTCGAATTGAAACACGTTTTGGGTGAGAACGACCCTCAGTAATCTCACAATCTCTTCAATTTCTTTTACCGAATTGTTGGATTTTAAGTTGTTTTCGATAGTGTTGATTGCTTCAATAATCGGAATATTGGTGTACATGTTAGTTACGTCGAAAGATACTAGCCTGAAGCTAGGTTTCATTTGTAGGGTGTTCAATGCTGTTACTAGTTCTGTTGTGTTCTTTACAGAGTTGTTTTTGTCGTTGGAAAGACGGCATTTTAAGATTTTTAGTAACTCTTTGCTGATTTTGTAATTAGGGGCATTCCTACAATTGACTATTGGTCTCATTGGGCATTCCTTTTTGTGTATTTTTGGTTGTCCCCTCAATGACGGTATTTTCGGGTTCATGATTATTAGTTTTGATTTTTCGGCTTTGGTCAGTATGTATTCTGTTTCTTTTAGCGCACATTTTATTTGTTTTTGGAATTTGTTGGTGGGGTCTTTTGTTAATTCCTTGATTTCGTTGTTGTTTAGGAATTCGACTGTTTTTTCAATGTATTCTGTTTTGTTCAAAATTACTGTAGTGTTTCCCTCATCTGCTTTTGTGATGATTAAGTCATGTTCTTTTATTTTTTGTTTCAACGACTTTATTTCTTTGATTTGTTTGTTGTTTTGAATGTTATTGCTGTCGCCCTCTCGTTTGAGGATTTTTTTGGCTTCGTTGGTGGCGAGATTTTTGGTTAATTCCCTGTCTTCTGCTGGGAGCTTGTGACTGGCTATCTCAATATCTGTGATTAACTGTTTTATATTGTGGTTCGTGTGTGCGTCTGTGCAGTTGTATTTCAAACCTTTGTCTAACATATTCATTTCACCTTGAGAAAAGGTTACGTTCGTTCTGTTGTTTACTCTGCTGTGGAAATTGAATTCATTTTTATTCGTGTGTTGTTCGTTAGATTGATGGTTCTGTGTTTCTCCTAGTTTTCTTAATTTATTTTCTAGCGTTTCATGCTTCCTCGTTGCTCTGATTTTGATGGTGTCATGTAGGTGTTCGGTGAAGCTGTCCCATTGGGCTGCGTGCCAGAAATTACTTAGTTGCAATTGAATGTCGTATAATTGTTGGTTAATTTTTTGCTTTCTTACGTATGCAAATCTCAATTCGTTTTTTATCCAAAGCGCTTTGGCTTGTTTAGTTGAAATGATCGAGGCTGGTGTGTTCGGTACGGTTTTAATTGGTACGTATTTAGGGGTGAGGTTTAGTTCTATACATTTTTTGTTGAACCAAATTGACTTGTCTAAATTCATGAGTTTAAGCCTGAGTGATTTGAATTTCTTGGCTTCACGATTTGCCTGACTAGCCGTGAACATTGTGGTGTGTGAAGCCATATTTTCAGTGTTGCCTTAGTAAACAAGAGTTTAGTGCTTTTCAGTCGGTCAACACGAATGTACCCTAAAAGAGGTGGGTTATGCCCTAATCCTGAAATAAATTACATGAGATTAATAAAACACTAGGATGACCAGTTTCGATCGTCAAGCGATCATCATCAGATCCAATACACTTAGGCTATAAAATCTATGTGTGAAATACAGGTGAAAATATTTACAATATGTCCAATTATTTAGTTGCAGTATTGGTACTGCAACTGTCAGTGTATGCTAAATGCAGTATATATGTTAGGTGAAATGCTAAATGGTGATGGCTATCCGGAGATTGTACTTTAGAGAGATTATATGGTTGTAAACTATGGTTAAACTATAAAATTTTAGGCTAACTACTTATCTGATTGTCTTCCGTACTACAGCTATTCGCAGTTTCTGTGCTCACTTGAACTCGCTGTGCGGTCGACTGCGGTGGTTCTCTTAACGACTGGTTTTTCCCTGCCTTCCCCCCCTGTCCCTACGTGCTGTGGGGAGTGATCGCGATGTGTTTATGTGAGGTGTTGCCAACCTAGATAAGATGTATGTTATTGAATGAGGTGGATCTACAACTATTAAAGACCGTGGATTAGTCCTCGCCACGCGTGGAGCATAACCCATTCGAACTAAGCGTTGACGGTCTTATGAGGACGTCCCGGCACCTTTAATACTGCCTCTAATATGGGCCTTGGTTTATTGCAGAAGAAAAGTACATTGTACACCTGATCCAGATAACATTTACCTATTAAAGACCCACTAATTTCCCCCCCTTTTTTATCTAGCTTGGCTGTGTCGCTAAATTGTGTTTTGTTTCCGACAGGGTGTGTTTTTTAGTAGCGTGAAGAGGGGTGAGCTCTCCATGAACGTGTGTTCATTTAGATTGTTGGGATTGTTTCGTTTGGCTAGGTGTATCTCGATTGCTTCCTTTATGTCAAGAGCTCTGCCTTTCGATTCGTGATGGATTATTTTAAGGTCCGACTCTATGTTGGTAAAGCTATGCCCTGCGTCACACATATGTTCGCACACGGCTGAATGTGTTCCGTATCTTATCGCATTTCTATGTTCATTATAACGTGTGTCTACTCGCCTTCCACTCTGCCCGATGTAATTAGCTTGACAATCGGTGTCTTGGCACGTTATAGAATATACCCCTGACCTTGAATACGGGTCACGTTTATTTAGATTACTATTTAGGAGGTGCCTAGCGGTTGTGTTTTTCGTCGTGAAAGCTATCTTTATGCCTTGATTTTTGAATAGGTTAGTGATTTTATATGTATTCGCATTCACATAGTTGAAACGCGCAAATTTTTTCTCATTACTGTCCGGTTTGGGAATCGTTTTATCTTTATTTTTATGTTTGGCTATAATTTGATTTATTTTGCTTGGCGAGAAGTTGTTTTCCTTTGCTATTTGCATAATAGTTCTTATTTCCTTATTATAGTTGTCTTTTGACATGGGTATGTTTAAAGCCCTGTGCACCATTGAATTGAAACCCGCTAGTTTGTGCGTACTGGGGTGATTAGACTGATTGTCGATTGCATGCGAGGTTTGTGTTGCTTTCCGGAATATGGAATATGAAAGGTCGTTGTCTTTACGTTCAATAGTTATATCGAGATAATTTATTTTCCGGTCTATTTCGGATTCCTTAGTGAATTTGATAGAATGGTGAAGGCTATTAATGGATTGGAGAATTGTTTCTTCGCTTGTTAGTTCAGTATCGTAGATGCAAATTACATCATCTACGTATCTTTTCCATATTACTATTCCCTTTGTTGAAGTCTTTTCTAAGAACGCATTTTCTAGTGCATTGATGAAGATGTCAGCGATTAACCCACTTAGTGGCGATCCCATTGCTAGGCCTTCTCTCTGTGTGTATATTTTATTGTCGAATTGAAACACGTTTTGGGTGAGAACGACCCTCAGTAATCTCACAATCTCTTCAATTTCTTTTACCGAATTGTTGGATTTTAAGTTGTTTTCGATAGTGTTGATTGCTTCAATAATCGGAATATTGGTGTACATGTTAGTTACGTCGAAAGATACTAGCCTGAAGCTAGGTTTCATTTGTAGGGTGTTCAATGCTGTTACTAGTTCTGTTGTGTTCTTTACAGAGTTGTTTTTGTCGTTGGAAAGACGGCATTTTAAGATTTTTAGTAACTCTTTGCTGATTTTGTAATTAGGGGCATTCCTACAATTGACTATTGGTCTCATTGGGCATTCCTTTTTGTGTATTTTTGGTTGTCCCCTCAATGACGGTATTTTCGGGTTCATGTTTATTAGTTTTGATTTTTCGGCTTTGGTCAGTATGTATTCTGTTTCTTTTAGCGCACTTTTTATTTGTTTTTGGAATTTGTTGGTGGGGTCTTTTGTTAATTCCTTGATTTCGTTGTTGTTTAGGAATTCGACTGTTTTTTCAATGTATTCTGTTTTGTTCAAAATTACTGTAGTGTTTCCCTTATCTGCTTTTGTGATGATTAAGTCATGTTCTTTTATTTTTTGTTTCAACGATTTTATTTCTTTGATTTGTTTGTTGTTTTGAATGTTATTGCTGTCGCCCTCTCGTTTGAGGATTTTTTTGGCTTCGTTGGTGGCGAGATTTTTGGTTAATTCCCTGTCTTCTGCTGGGAGCTTGTGACTGGCTATCTCAATATCTGTGATTAACTGTTTTATATTGTGGTTCGTGTGTGCGTCTGTGCAGTTGTATTTCAAACCTTTGTCTAACATATTCATTTCACCTTGAGAAAAGGTTACGTTCGTTCTGTTGTTTACTCTGCTGTGGAAATTGAATTCATTTTTATTCGTGTGTTGTTCGTTAGATTGATGGTTCTGTGTTTCTCCTAGTTTTCTTAATTTATTTTCTAGCGTTTCATGCTTCCTCGTTGCTCTGATTTTGATGGTGTCATGTAGGTGTTCGGTGAAGCTGTCCCATTGGGCTGCGTGCCAGAAATTACTTAGTTGCAATTGAATGTCGTATAATTGTTGGTTAATTTTTTGCTTTCTTATGTATGCAAATCTCAATTCGTTTTTTATCCAAAGCGCTTTGGCTTGTTTAGTTGAAATGATCGAGGCTGGTGTGTTCGGTACGGTTTTAATTGGTACGTATTTAGGGGTGAGGTTTAGTTCTATACATTTTTTGTTGAACCAAATTGACTTGTCTAAATTCATGAGTTTAAGCCTGAGTGATTTGAATTTCTTGGCTTCACGATTTGCCTGACTAGCCGTGAACATTGTGGTGTGTGAAGCCATATTTTCAGTGTTGCCTTAGTAAACAAGAGTTTAGTGCTTTTCAGTCGGTCAACACGAATGTACCCAAAAGAGGTGGGTTATGCCCTAATCCTGAAATAAATTACATGAGATTAATAAAACACTAGGATGACCAGTTTCGATCGTCAAGCGATCATCATCAGATCCAATACACTTAGGCTATAAAATCTATGTGTGAAATACAGGTGAAAATATTTACAATATGTCCAATTATTTAGTTGCAGTATTGGTACTGCAACTGTCAGTGTATGCTAAATGCAGTATATATGTTAGGTGAAATGCTAAATGGTGATGGCTATCCGGAGATTGTACTTTAGAGAGATTATATGGTTGTAAACTATGGTTAAACTATAAAATTTTAGGCTAACTACTTATCTGATTGTCTTCCGTACTACAGCTATTCGCAGTTTCTGTGCTCACTTGAACTCGCTGTGCGGTCGACTGCGGTGGTTCTCTTAACGACTGGTTTTTCCCTGCCTTCCCCCCCTGTCCATACGTGCTGTGGGGAGTGATCGCGATGTTTTTATGTGAGGTGTTGCCAACCTAGATAAGATGTATGTTATTGAATGAGGTGGATCTACAACTATTAAAGACCGTGGATTAGTCCTCGCCACGCGTGGAGCATAACCCATTCGAACTAAGCGTTGACGGTCTTATGAGGACGTCCCGGCACCTTTAATACTGCCTCTAATATGGGCCTTGGTTTATTGCAGAAGAAAAGTACATCGTACACCTGATCCAGATAACATTTACCTATTAAAGACCCCCTAATTTCCCCCCCTTTTTTATCTAGCTTGGCTGTGTCGCTAAATTGTGTTTTGTTTCCGACAGGGTGTGTTTTTTAGTAGCGTGAAGAGGGGTGAGCTCTCCATGAACGTGTGTTCATTTAGATTGTTGGGATTGTTTCGTTTGGCTAGGTGTATCTCGATTGCTTCCTTTATGTCAAGAGCTCTGCCTTTCGATTCGTGATGGATTATTTTAAGGTCCGACTCTATGTTGGTAAAGCTATGCCCTGCGTCACACATATGTTCGCACACGGCTGAATGTGTTCCGTATCTTATCGCATTTCTATGTTCATTATAACGTGTGTCTACTCGCCTTCCACTCTGCCCGATGTAATTAGCTTGACAATCGGTGTCTTGGCACGTTATAGAATATACCCCTGACCTTGAATACGGGTCACGTTTATTTAGATTACTATTTAGGAGGTGCCTAGCGGTTGTGTTTTTCGTCGTGAAAGCTATCTTTATGCCTTGCTTTTTGAATAGGTTAGTGATTTTATATGTATTCGCATTCACATAGTTGAAACGCGCAAATTTTTTCTCATTACTGTCCGGTTTGGGAATCGTTTTATTTTTATTTTTATGTTTGGCTATAATTTGATTTATTTTGCTTGGCGAGAAGTTGTTTTCCTTTGCTATTTGCATAATAGTTCTTATTTCCTTATTATAGTTGTCTTTTGACATGGGTATGTTTAAAGCCCTGTGCACCATTGAATTGAAACCCGCTAGTTTGTGCGTACTGGGGTGATTAGACTGATTGTCGATTGCATGCGAGGTTTGTGTTGCTTTCCGGAATATGGAATATGAAAGGTCGTTGTCTTTACGTTCAATAGTTATATCGAGATAATTTATTTTCCGGTCTATTTCGGATTCCTTAGTGAATTTGATAGAATGGTGAAGGCTATTAATGGATTGGAGAATTGTTTCTTCGCTTGTTAGTTCAGTATCGTAGATGCAAATTACATCATCTACGTATCTTTTCCATATTACTATTCCCTTTGTTGAAGTCTTTTCTAAGAACGCATTTTCTAGTGCATTGATGAAGATGCCAGCGATTAACCCACTTAGTGGCGATCCCATTGCTAGGCCTTCTCTCTGTGTGTATATTTTATTGTCGAATTGAAACACGTTTTGGGTGAGAACGACCCTCAGTAATCTCACAATCTCTTCAATTTCTTTTACCGAATTGTTGGATTTTAAGTTGTTTTCGATAGTGTTGATTGCTTCAATAATCGGAATATTGGTGTACATGTTAGTTACGTCGAAAGATACTAGCCTGAAGCTAGGTTTCATTTGTAGGGTGTTCAATGCTGTTACTAGTTCTGTTGTGTTCTTTACAGAGTTGTTTTTGTCGTTGGAAAAACGGCATTTTAAGATTTTTAGTAACTCTTTGCTGATTTTGTAATTAGGGGCATTCCTACAATTGACTATTGGTCTCATTGGGCATTCCTTTTTGTGTATTTTTGGTTGTCCCCTCAATGACGGTATTTTCGGGTTCATGTTTATTAGTTTTGATTTTTCGGCTTTGGTCAGTATGTATTCTGTTTCTTTTAGCGCACTTTTTATTTGTTTTTGGAATTTGTTGGTGGGGTCTTTTGTTAATTCCTTGATTTCGTTGTTGTTTAGGAATTCGACTGTTTTTTCAATGTATTCTGTTTTGTTCAAAATTACTGTAGTGTTTCCCTTATCTGCTTTTGTGATGATTAAGTCATGTTCTTTTATTTTTTGTTTCAACGACTTTATTTCTTTGATTTGTTTGTTGTTTTGAATGTTATTGCTGTCGCCCTCTCGTTTGAGGATTTTTTTGGCTTCGTTGGTGGCGAGATTTTTGGTTAATTCCCTGTCTTCTGCTGGGAGCTTGTGACTGGCTATCTCAATATCTGTGATTAACTGTTTTATATTGTGGTTCGTGTGTGCGTCTGTGCAGTTGTATTTCAAACCTTTGTCTAACATATTCATTTCACCTTGAGAAAAGGTTACGTTCGTTCTGTTGTTTACTCTGCTGTGGAAATTGAATTCATTTTTATTCGTGTGTTGTTCGTTAGATTGATGGTTCTGTGTTTCTCCTAGTTTTCTTAATTTATTTTCTAGCGTTTAATGCTTCCTCGTTGCTCTGATTTTGATGGTGTCATGTAGGTGTTCGGTGAAGCTGTCCCATTGGGCTGCGTGCCAGAAATTACTTAGTTGCAATTGAATGTCGTATAATTGTTGGTTAATTTTTTGCTTTCTTATGTATGCAAATGTCAATTCGTTTTTTATCCAAAGCGCTTTGGCTTGTTTAGTTGAAATGATCGAGGCTGGTGTGTTCGGTACGGTTTTAATTGGTACGTATTTAGGGGTGAGGTTTAGTTCTATACATTTTTTGTTGAACCAAATTGACTTGTCTAAATTCATGAGTTTAAGCCTGAGTGATTTGAATTTCTTGGCTTCACGATTTGCCTGACTAGCCGTGAACATTGTGGTGTGTGAAGCCATATTTTCAGTGTTGCCTTAGTAAACAAGAGTTTAGTGCTTTTCAGTCGGTCAACACGAATGTACCCAAAAGAGGTGGGTTATGCCCTAATCCTGAAATAAATTACATGAGATTAATAAAACACTAGGATGACCAGTTTCGATCGTCAAGCGATCATCATCAGATCCAATACACTTAGGCTATAAAATCTATGTGTGAAATACAGGTGAAAATATTTACAATATGTCCAATTATTTAGTTGCAGTATTGGTACTGCAACTGTCAGTGTATGCTAAATGCAGTATATATGTTAGGTGAAATGCTAAATGGTGATGGCTATCCGGAGATTGTACTTTAGAGAGATTATATGGTTGTAAACTATGGTTAAACTATAAAATTTTAGGCTAACTACTTATCTGATTGTCTTCCGTACTACAGCTATTCGCAGTTTCTGTGCTCACTTGAACTCGCTGTGCGGTCGACTGCGGTGGTTCTCTTAACGACTGGTTTTTCCCTGCCTTCCCCCCCTGTCCCTACGTGCTGTGGGGAGTGATCGCGATGTGTTTATGTGAGGTGTTGCCAACCTAGATAAGATGTATGTTATTGAATGAGGTGGATCTACAACTATTAAAGACCGTGGATTAGTCCTCGCCACGCGTGGAGCATAACCCATTCGAACTAAGCGTTGACGGTCTTATGAGGACGTCCCGGCACCTTTAATACTGCCTCTAATATGGGCCTTGGTTTATTGCAGAAGAAAAGTACATCGTACACCTGATCCAGATAACATTTACCTATTAAAGACCCCCTAATTTCCCCCCCTTTTTATCTAGCTTGGCTGTGTCGCTAAATTGTGTTTTGTTTCCGACAGGGTGTGTTTTTTAGTAGCGTGAAGAGGGGTGAGCTCTCCATGAACGTGTGTTCATTTAGATTGTTGGGATTGTTTCGTTTGGCTAGGTGTATCTCGATTGCTTCCTTTATGTCAAGAGCTCTGCCTTTCGATTCGTGATGGATTATTTTAAGGTCCGACTCTATGTTGGTAAAGCTATGCCCTGCGTCACACATAAGTTCGCACACGGCTGAATGTGTTCCGTATCTTATCGCATTTCTATGTTCATTATAACGTGTGTCTACTCGCCTTCCACTCTGCCCGATGTAATTAGCTTGACAATCGGTGTCTTGGCACGTTATAGAATATACCCCTGACCTTGAATACGGGTCACGTTTATTTAGATTACTATTTAGGAGGTGCCTAGCGGTTGTGTTTTTCGTCGTGAAAGCTATCTTTATGCCTTGCTTTTTGAATAGGTTAGTGATTTTATATGTATTCGCATTCACATAGTTGAAACGCGCAAATTTTTTCTCATTACTGTCCGGTTTGGGAATCGTTTTATCTTTATTTTTATGTTTGGCTATAATTTGATTTATTTTGCTTGGCGAGAAGTTGTTTTCCTTTGCTATTTGCATAATAGTTCTTATTTCCTTATTATAGTTGTCTTTTGACATGGGTATGTTTAAAGCCCTGTGCACCATTGAATTGAAACCCGCTAGTTTGTGCGTACTGGGGTGATTAGACTGATTGTCGATTGCATGCGAGGTTTGTGTTGCTTTCCGGAATATGGAATATGAAAGGTCGTTGTCTTTACGTTCAATAGTTATATCGAGATAATTTATTTTCCGGTCTATTTCGGATTCCTTAGTGAATTTGATAGAATGGTGAAGGCTATTAATGGATTGGAGAATTGTTTCTTCGCTTGTTAGTTCAGTATCGTAGATGCAAATTACATCATCTACGTATCTTTTCCATATTACTATTCCCTTTGTTGAAGTCTTTTCTAAGAACGCATTTTCTAGTGCATTGATGAAGATGTCAGCGATTAACCCACTTAGTGGCGATCCCATTGCTAGGCCTTCTCTCTGTGTGTATATTTTATTGTCGAATTGAAACACGTTTTGGGTGAGAACGACCCTCAGTAATCTCACAATCTCTTCAATTTCTTTTACCGAATTGTTGGATTTTAAGTTGTTTTCGATAGTGTTGATTGCTTCAATAATCGGAATATTGGTGTACATGTTAGTTACGTCGAAAGATACTAGCCTGAAGCTAGGTTTCATTTGTAGGGTGTTCAATGCTGTTACTAGTTCTGTTGTGTTCTTTACAGAGTTGTTTTTGTCGTTGGAAAGACGGCATTTTAAGATTTTTAGTAACTCTTTGCTGATTTTGTAATTAGGGGCATTCCTACAATTGACTATTGGTCTCATTGGGCATTCCTTTTTGTGTATTTTTGGTTGTCCCCTCAATGACGGTATTTTCGGGTTCATGTTTATTAGTTTTGATTTTTCGGCTTTGGTCAGTATGTATTCTGTTTCTTTTAGCGCACTTTTTATTTGTTTTTGGAATTTGTTGGTGGGGTCTTTTGTTAATTCCTTGATTTCGTTGTTGTTTAGGAATTCGACTGTTTTTTCAATGTATTCTGTTTTGTTCAAAATTACTGTAGTGTTTCCCTTATCTGCTTTTGTGATGATTAAGTCATGTTCTTTTATTTTTTGTTTCAACGACTTTATTTCTTTGATTTGTTTGTTGTTTTGAATGTTATTGCTGTCGCCCTCTCGTTTGAGGATTTTTTTGGCTTCGTTGGTGGCGAGATTTTTGGTTAATTCCCTGTCTTCTGCTGGGAGCTTGTGACTGGCTATCTCAATATCTGTGATTAACTGTTTTATATTGTGGTTCGTGTGTGCGTCTGTGCAGTTGTATTTCAAACCTTTGTCTAACATATTCATTTCACCTTGAGAAAAGGTTACGTTCGTTCTGTTGTTTACTCTGCTGTGGAAATTGAATTCATTTTTATTCGTGTGTTGTTCGTTAGATTGATGGTTCTGTGTTTCTCCTAGTTTTCTTAATTTATTTTCTAGCGTTTCATGCTTCCTCGTTGCTCTGATTTTGATGGTGTCATGTAGGTGTTCGGTGAAGCTGTCCCATTGGGCTGCGTGCCAGAAATTACTTAGTTGCAATTGAATGTCGTATAATTGTTGGTTAATTTTTTGCTTTCGTATGTATGCAAATCTCAATTCGTTTTTTATCCAAAGCTCTTTGGCTTGTTTAGTTGAAATGATCGAGGCTGGTGTGTTCGGTACGGTTTTAATTGGTACGTATTTAGGGGTGAGGTTTAGTTCTATACATTTTTTGTTGAACCAAATTGACTTGTCTAAATTCATGAGTTTAAGCCTGAGTGATTTGAATTTCTTGGCTTCACGATTTGCCTGACTAGCCGTGAACATTGTGGTGTGTGAAGCCACATTTTCAGTGTTGCCTTAGTAAACAAGAGTTTAGTGCTTTTCAGTCGGTCAACACGAATGTACCCAAAAGAGGTGGGTTATGCCCTAATCCTGAAATAAATTACATGAGATTAATAAAACACTAGGATGACCAGTTTCGATCGTCAAGCGATCATCATCAGATCCAATACACTTAGGCTATAAAATCTATGTGTGAAATACAGGTGAAAATATTTACAATATGTACAATTATCCTAGTGTTTTATTAATCTCATGTAATTTATTTCAGGATTAGGGCATAACCCACCTCTTTTGGGTACATTCGTGTTGACCGACTGAAAAGCACTAAACTCTTGTTTACTAAGGCAACACTGAAAATATAGCTTCACACACCACAATGTTCACGGCTAGTCAGGCAAATCGTGAAGCCAAGAAATTCAAATCACTCAGGCTTAAACTCATGAATTTAGACAAGTCAATTTGGTTCAACAAAAAATGTATAGAACTAAACCTCACCCCTAAATACGTACCAATTAAAACCGTACCGAACACACCAGCCTCGATCATTTCAACTAAACAAGCCAAAGCGCTTTGGATAAAAAACGAATTGAGATTTGCATACATAGGATGACCAGTTTCGATCGTCAAGCGATCATCATCAGATCCAATACACTTAGGCTATAAAATCTATGTGTGAAATACAGGTGAAAATATTTACAATATGTACAATTATCCTAGTGTTTTATTAATCTCATGTAATTTATTTCAGGATTAGGGCATAACCCACCTCTTTTGGGTACATTCGTGTTGACCGACTGAAAAGCACTAAACTCTTGTTTACTAAGGCAACACTGAAAATATAGCTTCACACACCACAATGTTCACGGCTAGTCAGGCAAATCGTGAAGCCAAGAAATTCAAATCACTCAGGCTTAAACTCATGAATTTAGACAAGTCAATTTGGTTCAACAAAAAATGTATAGAACTAAACCTCACCCCTAAATACGTACCAATTAAAACCGTACCGAACACACCAGCCTCGATCATTTCAACTAAACAAGCCAAAGCGCTTTGGATAAAAAACGAATTGAGATTTGCATACATAAGAAAGCAAAAAATTAACCAACAATTATACGACATTCAATTGCAACTAAGTAATTTCTGGCACGCAGCCCAATGGGACAGCTTCACCGAACACCCACATGACACCATCAAAATCAGAGCAACGAGGAAGCATGAAACGCTAGAAAATAAATTAAGAAAACTAGGAGAAACACAGAACCATCAATCTAACGAACAACACACGAATAAAAATGAATTCAATTTCCACAGCAGAGTAAACAACAGAACGAACGTAACCTTTTCTCAAGGTGAAATGAATATGTTAGACAAAGGTTTGAAATACAACTGCACAGACGCACACACGAACCACAATATAAAACAGTTAATCACAGATATTGAGATAGCCAGTCACATGCTCCCAGCAGAAGACAGGGAATTAACCAAAAATCTCGCCACCAACGAAGCCAAAAAAATCCTCAAACGAGAGGGCGACAGCAATAACATTCAAAACAACAAACAAATCAAAGAAATAAAGTCGTTGAAACAAAAAATAAAAGAACATGACTTAATCATCACAAAAGCAGATAAGGGAAACACTACAGTAATTTTGAACAAAACAGAATACATTGAAAAAACAGTCGAATTCCTAAACAACAACGAAATCAAGGAATTAACAAAAGACCCCACCAACAAATTCCAAAAACAAATAAAAAGTGCGCTAAAAGAAACAGAATACATACTGACCAAAGCCGAAAAATCAAAACTAATAAACATGAACCCGAAAATACCGTCATTGAGGGGACAACCAAAAATACACAAAAAGGAATGCCCAATGAGGCCAATAGTCAATTGTAGGAATGCCCCTAATTACAAAATCAGCAAAGAGTTACTAAAAATCTTAAAATGCCGTCTTTCCAACGACAAAAACAACTCTGTAAAGAACACAACAGAACTAGTAACAGCATTGAACACCCTACAAATGAAACCTAGCTTCAGGCTAGTATCTTTCGACGTAACTAACATGTACACCAATATTCCGATTATTGAAGCAATCAACACTATCGAAAACAACTTAAAATCCAACAATTCGGTAAAAGAAATTGAAGAGATTGTGAGATTACTGAGGGTCGTTCTCACCCAAAACGTGTTTCAATTCGACAATAAAATATACACACAGAGAGAAGGCCTAGCAATGGGATCGCCACTAAGTGGGTTAATCGCTGACATCTTCATCAATGCACTAGAAAATGCGTTCTTAGAAAAGACTTCAACAAAGGGAATAGTAATATGGAAAAGATACGTAGATGATGTAATTTGCATCTACGATACTGAACTAACAAGCGAAGAAACAATTCTCCAATCCATTAATAGCCTTCACCATTCTATCAAATTCACTAAGGAATCCGAAATAGACCGGAAAATAAATTATCTCGATATAACTATTGAACGTAAAGACAACGACCTTTCATATTCCATATTCCGGAAAGCAACACAAACCTCGCATGCAATCGACAATCAGTCTAATCACCCCAGTACGCACAAACTAGCGGGTTTCAATTCAATGGTGCACAGGGCTTTAAACATACCCATGTCAAAAGACAACTATAATAAGGAAATAAGAACTATTATGCAAATAGCAAAGGAAAACAACTTCTCGCCAAGCAAAATAAATCAAATTATAGCCAAACATAAAAATAAAGATAAAACGATTCCCAAACCGGACAGTAATGAGAAAAAATTTGCGCGTTTCAACTATGTGAATGCGAATACATATAAAATCACTAACCTATTCAAAAAGCAAGGCATAAAGATAGCTTTCACGACGAAAAACACAACCGCTAGGCACCTCCTAAATAGTAATCTAAATAAACGTGACCCGTATTCAAGGTCAGGGGTATATTCTATAACGTGCCAAGACACCGATTGTCAAGCTAATTACATCGGGCAGAGTGGAAGGCGAGTAGACACACGTTATAATGAACATAGAAATGCGATAAGATACGGAACACATTCAGCCGTGTGCGAACTTATGTGTGACGCAGGGCATAGCTTTACCAACATAGAGTCGGACCTTAAAATAATCCATCACGAATCGAAAGGCAGAGCTCTTGACATAAAGGAAGCAATCGAGATACACCTAGCCAAACGAAACAATCCCAACAATCTAAATGAACACACGTTCATGGAGAGCTCACCCCTCTTCACGCTACTAAAAAACACACCCTGTCGGAAACAAAACACAATTTAGCGACACAGCCAAGCTAGATAAAAAAGAGGGGGAAATTAGGGGGTCTTTAATAGGTAAATGTTATCTGGATCAGGTGTACGATGTACTTTTCTTCTGCAATAAACCAAGGCCCATATTAGAGGCAGTATTAAAGGTGCCGGGACGTCCTCATAAGACCGTCAACGCTTAGTTCGAATGGGTTATGCTCCACGCGTGGCGAGGACTAATCCACGGTCTTTAATAGTTGTAGATCCACCTCATTCAATAACATACATCTTATCTAGGTTGGCAACACCTCACATAAACACATCGCGATCACTCCCCACAGCACGTAGGGACAGGGGGGGGAAGGCAGGGAAAAACCAGTCGTTAAGAGAACCACCGCAGTCGACCGAACAGCGAGTTCAAGTGAGCACAGAAACTGCGAATAGCTGTAGTACGGAAGACAATCAGATAAGTAGTTAGCCTAAAATTTTATAGTTTAACCATAGTTTACAACCATATAATCTCTCTAAAGTACAATCTCCGGATAGCCATCACCATTTAGCATTTCACCTAACATATATACTGCATTTAGCATACACTGACAGTTGCAGTACCAATACTGCAACTAAATAATTGTACATATTGTAAATATTTTCACCTGTATTTCACACATAGATGTTATAGCCTAAGTGTATTGGATCTGATGATGATCGCTTGACGATCGAAACTGGTCATCCTAGTGTTTTATTAATCTCATGTAATTTATTTCAGGATTAGGGCATAACCCACCTCTTTTGGGTACATTCGTGTTGACCGACTGAAAAGCACTAAACTCTTGTTTACTAAGGCAACACTGAAAATATGGCTTCACACACCACAATGTTCACGGCTAGTCAGGCAAATCGTGAAGCCAAGAAATTCAAATCACTCAGGCTTAAACTCATGAATTTAGACAAGTCAATTTGGTTCAACAAAAAATGTATAGAACTAAACCTCACCCCTAAATACGTACCAATTAAAACCGTACCGAACACACCAGCCTCGATCATTTCAACTAAACAAGCCAAAGCGCTTTGGATAAAAAACGAATTGAGATTTGCATACATAAGAAAGCAAAAAATTAACCAACAATTATACGACATTCAATTGCAACTAAGTAATTTCTGGCACGCAGCCCAATGGGACAGCTTCACCGAACACCTACATGACACCATCAAAATCAGAGCAACGAGGAAGCATGAAACGCTAGAAAATAAATTAAGAAAACTAGGAGAAACACAGAACCATCAATCTAACGAACAACACACGAATAAAAATGAACTCAATTTCCACAGCAGAGTAAACAACAGAACGAACGTAACCTTTTCTCAAGGTGAAATGAATATGTTAGACAAAGGTTTGAAATACAACTGCACAGACGCACACACGAACCACAATATAAAACAGTTAATCACAGATATTGAGATAGCCAGTCACAAGCTCCCAGCAGAAGACAGGGAATTAACCAAAAATCTCGCCACCAACGAAGCCAAAAAAATCCTCAAACGAGAGGGCGACAGCAATAACATTCAAAACAACAAACAAATCAAAGAAATAAAGTCGTTGAAACAAAAAATAAAAGAACATGACTTAATCATCACAAAAGCAGATAAGGGAAACACTACAGTAATTTTGAACAAAACAGAATACATTGAAAAAACAGTCGAATTCCTAAACAACAACGAAATCAAGGAATTAACAAAAGACCCCACCAACAAATTCCAAAAACAAATAAAAAGTGCGCTAAAAGAAACAGAATACATACTGACCAAAGCCGAAAAATCAAAACTAATAAACATGAACCCGAAAATACCGTCATTGAGGGGACAACCAAAAATACACAAAAAGGAATGCCCAATGAGACCAATAGTCAATTGTAGGAATGCCCCTAATTACAAAATCAGCAAAGAGTTACTAAAAATCTTAAAATGCCGTCTTTCCAACGACAAAAACAACTCTGTAAAGAACACAACAGAACTAGTAACAGCATTGAACACCCTACAAATGAAACCTAGCTTCAGGCTAGTATCTTTCGACGTAACTAACATGTACACCAATATTCCGATTATTGAAGCAATCAACACTATCGAAAACAACTTAAAATCCAACAATTCGGTAAAAGAAATTGAAGAGATTGTGAGATTACTGAGGGTCGTTCTCACCCAAAACGTGTTTCAATTCGACAATAAAATATACACACAGAGAGAAGGCCTAGCAATGGGATCGCCACTAGGTGGGTTAATCGCTGACATCTTCATCAATGCACTAGAAAATGCGTTCTTAGAAAAGACTTCAACAAAGGTAATAGTAATATGGAAAAGATACGTAGATGATGTAATTTGCATCTACGATACTGAACTAACAAGCGAAGAAACAATTCTCCAATCCATTAATAGCCTTCACCATTCTATCAAATTCACTAAGGAATCCGAAATAGACCGGAAAATAAATTATCTCGATATAACTATTGAACGTAAAGACAACGACCTTTCATATTCCATATTCCGGAAAGCAACACAAACCTCGCATGCAATCGACAATCAGTCTAATCACCCCAGTGCGCACAAACTAGCGGGTTTCAATTCAATGGTGCACAGGGCTTTAAACATACCCATGTCAAAAGACAACTATAATAAGGAAATAAGAACTATTATGCAAATAGCAAAGGAAATCAACTTCTCGCCAAGCAAAATAAATCAAATTATAGCCAAACATAAAAATAAAGATAAAACGATTCCCAAACCGGACAGTAATGAGAAAAAATTTGCGCGTTTCAACTATGTGAATGCGAATACATATAAAATCACTAACCTATTCAAAAAGCAAGGCATAAAGATAGCTTTCACGACGGAAAACACAACCGCTAGGCACCTCCTAAATAGTAATCTAAATAAACGTGACCCGTATTCAAGGTCAGGGGTATATTCTATAACGTGCCAAGACACCGATTGTCAAGCTAATTACATCGGGCAGAGTGGAAGGCGAGTAGACACACGTTATAATGAACATAGAAATGCGATAAGATACGGAACACATTCAGCCGTGTGCGAACATATGTGTGACGCAGGGCATAGCTTTACCAACATAGAGTCGGACCTTAAAATAATCCATCACGAATCGAAAGGCAGAGCTCTTGACATAAAGGAAGCAATCGAGATACACCTAGCCAAACGAAACAATCCCAACAATCTAAATGAACACACGTTCATGGAGAGCTCACCCCTCTTCACGCTACTATAAAAAACATACCCTGTCGGAAACAAAACACAATTTAGCGACACAGCCAAGCTAGATAAAAAAGGGGGGGAAATTAGGGGGTCTTTAATAGGTAAATGTTATCTGGATCAGGTGTACGATGTACTTTTCTTCTGCAATAAACCAAGGCCCATATTAGAGGCAGTATTAAAGGTGCCGGGACGTCCTCATAAGACCGTCAACGCTTAGTTCGAATGGGTTATGCTCCACGCGTGGCGAGGACTAATCCACGGTCTTTAATAGTTGTAGATCCACCTCATTCAATAACATACATCTTATCTAGGTTGGCAACACCTCACATAAACACATCGCGATCACTCCCCACAGCACGTAGGGACAGGGGGGGAAGGCAGGGAAAAACCAGTCGTTAGGAGAACCACCGCAGTCGACCGCACAGCGAGTTCAAGTGAGCACAGAAACTGCGAATAGCTGTAGTACGGAAGACAATCAGATAAGTAGTTAGCCTAAAATTTTATAGTTTAACCATAGTTTACAACCATATAATCTCTCTAAAGTACAATCTCCGGATAGCCATCACCATTTAGCATTTCACCTAACATATATACTGCATTTAGCATACACTGACAGTTTCAGTACCAATACTGCAACTAAATAATTGTACATATTGTAAATATTTTCACCTGTATTTCACACATAGATTTTATAGCCTAAGTGTATTGGATCTGATGATGATCGCTTGACGATCGAAACTGGTCATCCTAGTGTTTTATTAATCTCATGTAATTTATTTCAGGATTAGGGCATAACCCACCTCTTTTGGGTACATTCGTGTTGACCGACTGAAAAGCACTAAACTCTTGTTTACTAAGGCAACACTGAAAATATGGCTTCACACACCACAATAACTAACCTTCATTGGTCGATTATATCACCACGATTTAAGTAATTATCAACCGGATAGACGTGTGGTTTAATGTATTTCTAAAAAAATATATAAACATTGTAAATAATTATGTAAATATCTTTAATAATAATTTGAAATGAAAGGGATTAATAGAGGCGTGTATAAATTTTCAATTGTCGTTTGACAATATTATAAACAATTTAAATTGTTATAAATAATTAAGGAGCATTTTGTTATAAACATTAAGCGGTTTGTTATTATACTCTAAACAACGCTAGTTAAACATTTGGATTAACAATTAAACAAGGTTTGGGATTATTAGAGTAATCCAGTAATATTTGATTGGAGCATTTAAATGATTTGCGTGATAATATTTGAGCTGAGACGTGGACATTTAAAGTGTTTTGAAAAGGAGCTAGGCTCTGATGTAACTAGCGTATGCTAACGTTGGCTGGACAGGTGGGTCCACTTGACGATGCAAGCATGCGACATGGTGCAGGTGGCCTGACAACTGTATGATAGAAGCCATGGTCGTCTACATAGCAGGCTTACGGTTATAAATAAATTGTGATTTATATGAAAAAGGAAAACAATTGCTATATGTCTCGTCCCAACTCCCTTATCCATTCCAAGTGTATTATTATTATTACGTTCTTTTGAGCTAGAAAGCTGAAATTTTGTATGCAAAGTCTACAAGTCCTACAGGAGGACATGATTACATTGACAATGGCTTGTGATTGCCACGTTTACTTTGTTGTTCATTTTTTGTTATATTATTCCTTTATGTGAAATAAATTATTGTACAGTTTAAGGTTTCTTGTTTCCGTCTTGGTTCATTTTAAATATCGTGGTGGAGGTTATTGTGAGGGCATACTTTAAGTGATCCAGTTGGCAACCCAGACCCGAGATTAATTTGAATAGGTAAGTAAAGGTAAGTATGAACCCCCGTATATTTTGGTGTGTTCCACAATAATTTCTTGTTAACTGCTGTGCTATAATCTCGGTAGTATCTGTCAGTGCCATTTTCATTGATGTAGCTGTGCCGGTGCGATTGATTATTGGCAATCCGATTGAGGGGGCGGATATCTGACAGCTTACTATCCGGATTATCGGGGACAGTAGGATTGGCGCCGCAATTTCGTGGGGATCGATTGACAAAACTGGATTACCAGGTTGAAAGCCAGTAGAATTGGCACAATCGAAGTTCGGAATGCTTGAATAACATTGGATTACCAAGTTATTGGAGTAGAATTGGCAGCGCAATTTTGTGGAGTGCTCGAATAACATTGGATTACCAAGTTATCGATGTCAATGGGATTGTGAAGACTCAAATAAAGAGGTTGATTCTTTGTTATATGTCTTGGCCAATTGTAGAATTTGAGAGTGTGATTATATAGGGATTAAATGTTGTGTTGTATTAGGAAAATTACACTCAGAAAAGATCAGATCTTATACAACTTGAGAGAGGTTAAATAGGCTGGAAACTTAGAAAAATCGCTTATGATCTGGAGTCTTATTTTATTTGACCGGCTTATGACATGTTTAGTCATATTAAAGATAAAATTGAACTATTTGGATTGTAAATGTAAATTATTTGTGTTAGGATATTTTAAAGTGAACCAAAGAAATTTGAACATGTGCTTGAGTTTATTTCAACATGAAGTGTCTACGAAAGTTAATTATAAGGTAATTATAAGTTAGATTTAAGACAGAAAATTGCTCAAACTTATATATGGTGAAAGATGTTGCTCAGATGTTGTTATTTTGCTCTGTTTGATGTATGTCCCTAAAGCAGTCTATTATTGAAATAATATTGAGATGGCAGACGAGAATATTAGGAAGATGTTGGAGGAGATGGAAGCTAGGAATGCTAGTAGAATGAAGCAGATGATGGAGGAGAATGCTAGTAATATGTCTGCCAATTTGAAAGTTAGCATGGATGAAAGCATGAAGGAGATGGAAGCTAGGAGTACTAGTCGAATGGAGGAGAATGCTAGTAATTTGTCTGCTAATTTGTCTATTAGGCTGGATCAAAGTTTGAAAGTTCTTCAGACTAGTTCTGCAAACTTAGAAAATAATGTGTCGCGTTTACAGATCAATACCCAGGGAATCGAGAATGCTGTAACTGACATGCGCACAGACGTGTCCAATGTCCATAAAGATTTGTCCAATGTGCATAAAGATGTTTCAGATGTTAAGACTGATGTTTCTAAGGTACAGAAAGACCTTACTATGTTGAATCTTGATGTTGCTAATGTCCGGGGTGATATTTCATGTGCTAGAGCTGAAGTAATTGTTGTTAGGAACGATGTTGCTACTGTACAAGATAAGGTTGAAGAGGTTCAAAGGGAGATTAAAAATGTTCGAACCGATGTATCAAATGTGCAAGTAGACATAAATAACATTCATTCTGATGTAAATGAGATGCAAAGCGATATCACTAAGATACAAGTAGAAGTTAACACTATTTTTGTAGACATTGCTAAAGTTCAAACTGATGTTAATAAAGTTAGAGAAGAAATTGAAACTTCAAAAACACTTTGTACTCGTAACATTAGTGCTTTAACAACTAGGTTGGTTGACGAGTCAGTTAGGACAACAGCTTCTTTAGCTGGTTTGAAATATGATGTAGAGGTCATGAGGACCCAAGTTTTAGACCATAATCGTTTACTTAAGGAAGACATTGAAGTAGATATTGCGGAAATGTTGACTGCAAACGTAACGGTTTGGAAAGATGAATGGAACAGGTCAAGTGGGGAACATGTCACTCAGATTCAGGAGCGAATTGAACGAAAACTTGCCAGTACACAGGTAGATATCAATAATGAAGTAGTTCAAATTAGAAAGGATTTGAGTATAAGGATGGATTCGCTATCCGAAAAGCAGGTAGAGGATAGAACTCAAATAGGTCAGGACGTGCAAGCATTAAAAACCGCGTTAGAGGAACAAATTCATAAGGTTGTCTCTGATGTTAATGAAACTACGAGCAAACTTCAGAATTTGAAACTAGGAGAAGCTAACATGATGGAAACCTATAAAGAAGTGTTGATTAGGAAAGTCATCACGGAAATCACAGATAAGGATCCAGAAGGATTGACGTGTGAAGATGATAGGAATTACGTCAGAAGATGTAACCTCGCTACAGAAGAGAGAGATATTAGTCCTGAGGAACGTATATCCAGATTTCGGGAAGAAGAAGAAGAGGATAGGAATATTGAACCTGAATGGAAATATCGAGATAGTGGGAAGAATTACATGGACTCATATCCGAGAAATGTGACAGTCATCCGAAACTTCGAGGACAAACCTCAAAAATTCAGTAATACTGATAGTCTAACACCGATAGAATATATCAGGAACCTGAAAGACTATTTCATTGAAGCTCATATCCCTAGAGAAAGAGAGATTAGAATAGTGGAAAGATTTCTAGCTGGAGGACCCCTTGAATGGTTCAGAGCATTTCGCTACACTTTCAGTAATTTTGACGAATTTGCAGAGGCACTGATAAAACGATTCTGGTCAATAGAAGCACAGAATTCATTAAGAGCTGAGGTATACTCAAGGAAGTATTCAGGTACTCTTCCAACACGGTACGCTGATTTCTTCACGAGCCAGTTATCGCGCTTGAGATTTTTGCAACCCCCATTGTCGACAGAGCAGTTGATAGATGCGATTTCTCGTATGCTGCCTGTGGAGGTAAGAAGACTCATCATATCGTCAAACATCAGGGATTTGACCAGTATGGACGAACTCTTGAGAAGGCTTGACTACACGAGTCCAATGCCAAATGTGGTACAAAAAGGTCAGAGGCACGAATTCAAAGACATTAATACAGTCTACATGGATCAAGTTCAGCAAACTGACAAGCCCAATGAAGAAAAAACTGAAAATATAGGTCCTCACAGGAATAATTATTTTCGCAACAGATCACAAGGTTACCGTCCATATCAGCAATGACGAGGCTGGAACAACAATAGAGGGAATTATAATAACGGAAGAGGTAGATACTACAATAACCAGGGTTACAATAGGAACTACAACAGAAATAACCAGTACCAGAATCGGAATCCAAATTCTCAAGGTCAGGTTATGACACCCGACAAGTATCAAGAGAGAGAGAGAAAGAAAGTCAGCAGTATCTGAAGGAATTACGAGAGAAGGAAGCTGAAAACCAGAAGAAAAGACAGGATGTAGTGATCGATCCTGGTCCTTCTACAAGCCAGCAGGGGAACTTTGAGATTGGTAACACAAAAAAAAACACGCCGATTTCTCAACGACAGTGAGAAACTATAAATACATTGCCACACCACACCTGATTACCATTAACGAAATTTATGAAGTAACTGATGAGGATTTATTAGAAGAGAGGGGAATCGTCAAAGAGGAAAGACCATGTGCATTACCTATTATTTCTGTACTGATAGATGGCCAACAGTACAAAGCTCTTATGGATACCGGCGCAATTATTTCTATCATTTCTGATGAATGCTATCAAAGTCTGTTAAAAGGAGAAAACATGACAGTTTTACCTGTTTCTACCGTCAAAGTGAGAGGAATTTTCCAAGACAAGGCAGTGAAATGCAAGATCCAAGTGTTGTTGAACTTTGAAATTAATGGAAGGAATTATGAACAGATCTTTATTGTGGTGAGCAAGATCCATTTCGATATTGTGCTAGGAATCGATTTTATATCGAAAGTTGGAGCCATTATTGATATGAAGAATAGGATTATTAGCTTTAATGATGGGTACATGATCACAGAAGAGATCGAAGAACAGGACGGGAAAAACAGTCTGGAGATAGACCTTAGGGAAGAGATTTTAAATACCATTATCAATGAAGTGGAGAATCTAACAGAAATACCCAGTAGAAAAACTGAAGGATTTGAAGAAATTCGGGGGAATTTGAGGATTTGATAAAGGAACTCCAAGATATTTTTGATGAAAAGCCTGGATTGATTAAAGACTATAAGTATAAGATAAGGCTAACCGATGAAACCCCTTACCAAAAGAGAATATACCCCATACCTGAGAAATACTACCAAGAAGTACGAGGGTTGATCAGAAAATGGAGGTAGACGGGATTATTAAAAAACAGGCGTCGTCTTACATAAACCCCATCACAGTAGTCAAGAAAAGTAATGGTCAGATACGTCTTTGTCTCGATGCTCGGACCATCAACTTGAAGATTCTTCCAGAAAATGACCGACCACCTAAGATTAGAGATCTGCTTAGAAAGTTCAAAGGGAGAGCATGTTTCAGTGTTCTTGACTTGACATCTTCGTTTTACCAAGTTCAACTGGAAGAAGAAAGTATGCAGTACACTGGATTCTTATTTGACCAGACGTCATGGGTCTTCGTGAGAATGCCTTTTGGAATGGTCAACAGTGGACCAGCACTTATTCGAGCACTTGATAGCAAGCTCACTGACGAAGTAAAGGAAAATGTAATCTGCTACATTGACGATTTAATTGTATCTTCACCCAACGCCGCAGAACATTTAGTGCATTTGAGAAAGTTGTTTGAAAATTTAAGGGAGGCCAATATCAAGGTCAATTTTGGAAAATGTCAATTCTTGAAGAAGGAGATCAACTACTTGGGGCATACTATTGATAAGGATGGATATCATCCAAACATGCAGAAAGTAGATGCGATCACAAGATTCCCAAAGCCAACTAAGGTGAAACAAGTCAGAGAATTTGTAGGCGCATGCCAATTCATCAGCAGCCACTGTCCGAGATATTCTGAAATTATGGCTCCTCTGTATGACTTACTCAAGAAGAAGAATAGATGGAAATGGAGTACCGCAGCAGACGAGGCTTTTGAGAAAGCGAAGGAGATGCTCAGAAACAACGTTGAACTGGAGTACCCAGACTTTGAGAAGGTGTTCTATATTGAGTCTAATGCATCAAGAATAGGCATTAGTGCAGTCTTATACCAAAAAGACGAGGCAGGCAACAAGCACTACATTGCGTTCACTAGTCGGAAGTTAAAGAAACACGAGGAAAATTACTTTACGACAGAACTAGAAGCGTTAGCTTTTGTAACAGCTTTGCAAGCGTGGAAGAAAATGCTGCTGGGACACAAGGTTATCATTATTACAGAACACAAAGCACTTCAGTTTATGCTGCAAACTGACATGTCTAGTGATAGATTGACACGATGGGCTTTGTTCACCCAACAGTTTAACGCCACTATCGTCCATCAGCCTGGGAAAGACAACTTACTGGCTGATGCTTTATCACGTAACCCTATCAAAAATGTGCAGATACACCATGTACAATTGGAGCAGCAAGATCAAGAGACCGTTAGGAGGTTAGCCCGAATCGGTGTGTCACAGAAGAGACACGCTCCAATCAGGAAAATGTACAGGTTCCTTAAGGGTTACATGGACAATACTGATGTTGACTATGCAGCTACACAGAGAGATTCACGACACTTTGTCTTGAGTGGAGACATCGTATGTAAGTATGCTGACTCTGCGCATACAAAGCTCCGAATAGTCGTGCCACCTAAACTTGTTGTCAATTTAGTGTGGGTAGCTCATCACGCAACTGGACATGCCGGTCTGGATAAAACTCTTGATACTCTTAAAGAGAGGTTTATTTGGACTAACATGCGTTCCAGCATTGCTAATGTCATTCGTTCATGTGATAAATGTCAAAGAGCAAAGTATGCTTCCGCTCTATTAAAAGGAAAACCTAAGGCTATGATTCCCTCGAAACCAAATGAACTCATGGCGACGGACATATTTGGCCCCTGTCCGAAGGGATATCAGGGTAATCAGTTCCTGTTGGTTACCGTGGATGTCTTCTCAAAATTTGTAACAATGAGTCCCATGCAAAAAGCAAACACGAGGAACGTTGTAAGCAGACTGGAACATGCTGTATTTCCAAAAGCTGGTAAGCCAGAATATCTACTGTCGGATCATGGAGCTCAGTTTACATCCTTAGAATTTACTGCAGATATGGAAAGGCTTGGTATTAAGCACATATTTTCAAGCGTGCGCTATCCGGAATCGAATTCTTCAGAAAGATATATGGCTGAATTTTCGAAATTTTGTCGAATTTTCTGTCCGAATGATCATTCTGGTTGGGTGAGATTTGTACCCCTTATTGAGGAGTGTCTAAATTCTACAGTGCAGGAGAGCACTGGAGAGGTGTCAATGAGACTTCATCTAGGAAGAAACCCAGAAAGGCCGTGGGACAATCTTTTTAACCACGTTCCTAGAGATCCCGACCTAGGAAGGCAGCAGAGAATTGACAGAGCGAAGGAACAACTCCAGAAAGCAGCACAAAAACGACTGAAAAGAGTAGCTGGAAAACGTTTTGGTGCTCCCTTAGAAATTGGAAATCAGGTATTACTACGCAGACCTGTCAAGGCTGATGTGAGTAAGAAAATCTATCCCAAGTTTGGAATAGTGTTTATGGGTCCGTTCAGAATTACGAATGCTTATGGAAACAACTGTTATGAACTCTACGATGATGAGAATAATGTCAAGTTCAATGCTGGAAACTTGAAGAAATATTATCCAAGAGTAAGCCAATAATAATTCAATTTCGTGTTCAAGTGAATTCAGATATTTATAACACAGAGTTTAAAAACAATTTGCAACTGTTTTTAAAACGTGGTGAAGGGTGAATGCCCCCGTAAATTGAATTATATTGAGACCACGATGGCTGTATTGGCATATATGAATAAAGTTATGGCTGTCATAGTTGTGACGTGGATATTCATGACGTAAGCACGGATGACGCAGACTTCACGCAAGTGGGCTGGTTGAGCTGAGATTCTTGGTGACGTCAGGATTTGTTCGAGAAAGATCTGAGATTTACGACGCAGTCGCAGGAAAACATGGAATTGTGCTGAGGAAGAAGTTACGCTATTGGAGGAAAGGTTCGAACCAATGAACGATAGTTTGGAGGGAGACGGAGGTTACTGAAACTACCATATTTAATTACTTTTGGATTGCAGAATTGTGGAAATCTATTTTCAGTTATGGCATTGATTTGGAACTTTGAAGAAATTAATTTTGAGTTTTTGAAATTTGAAAATCCGTCAAGAATAGCCAAAGTTAGAACTTCTAGTAATGACGGAGGAACAAGCTATGGAAGGGATGGATACGCCCCTTAAGAAGTTGATAAAAGGTCTTGCACAGCAGAGAGAAGCTCTCATATTGATCATATTTCTGGTGTCTTATAGTCGTTTTCGAGTGATTCAGTGAAGCAAGTCGTTATTAGCGCGTGGTAAAGCCCACCGCATCGAACGAGCACGGAGCAGTGCAGCAGTACCATTTTACGGTGATTGAAACTAGGCGAAGTTGAAACGCACACATAAAGGAGTCTACAAGATTATACACCAACAGTTAGCTATTGCCTGTAAGCTAATTCAATTGTGCAGTATAACATTGAGGTGTGTAGAAAAGTTGAACATTTTCACGATTATAATTTGGAAGATATTGGCATTTTAAGACGGCAGACAAAAGTGATTTTCTCGCCACCTGAGAAGCACTTGTATAACATCACATTCTACGCTACGGCTGACACTGGTATTGCAACCGTGATACTTAAGATTGCATTTGGTGAGACAACGCTACGTTCTAATATGCAACAATATAATCTGGCAGTTCTTTCAACTATTATAACGGAAGTGAAGATGGAAGGCTAAGACTTTAATGCAATTGGGACATATATCAATGGAGTGAAACAGCAGCATGGAACTCCGTTAATCAACATTCTACAAAAGCGAGCATGTAGTGAACATCCAACTACACTCATGCGTCGTAGTCCAACGCTGAATTATATCAAATGGCAGTGGAAATTCTTTCATACTCCACAAATATGAATATTTCTGCGGAAATAACTGCAATAAACTTCATGGCGAATTTCTACCAGAACTTCAGGGAACTATCAAGAGAGGCCAGGGTGGACCCGGCTCACAAAGAAGAGTTTTGCCAGAAGGATGTCTATCGTCTACACGGAGCAGTGCAATTTCCGGAGGAGGAAGCAGTTCTATTCTCCGAGGGCGCTGGTTCCAGGTTCGAGGTCGGAGCACATCTTTACGTTGGTGAAATGGAACCATCAGCAGTCTTCTTTGGAAATTTTCCTCTAGAACTTCAATCAACAGATAAGGTAGTCGTGAACGTTTCTTGTTTTATTTGAGCCATTTAGCGATATCTGAGCAACCATTTTTCCCATATTTTCTGTCCCACATATTTTGCCCCATTTTCTTGCTTGATATTTCTGTACTCCGTACACTTTGATGATTTATGCCTTTTTCTACGATTTATTAAAACATTGTTATGTCATTGGCATATTTAAATAATTTTGGATCAGTTGAGACTGATAAAATATATTCTTTCAGTAATTTGCTTATTTTTGTAGTCACGATTTGACTGTAAAGTTAACGATTTTCTATGGCAGATTTGAATTCAGACAGCGTGTCACTTTATTAAAGTAATTCTATTCAGTAAATTACTTTGACCAATTTTCTGTCATCCTCAAGAAAGAAGAATAATTAAAAGATTTTAGAGCGTTAAAATCTATTACTGTATCGACGATCTTGGGAATACTAGTCGTTTTATGAACATGATTGCAACATAGACATTTATCGTCAATTATGAAATACCATTGCATTATAGACAATTTTATGAAGTATGAACTTTGAGTACGATTTATTGAGTACATTATAGTAATGAACGTTTGATAGGAGTTTTTCTCAATTCTAGATTGGAACAATAATGTTTGCATTCCAAAGTCTAATTGTATTCTATTCGATTATTTTTGCAGTTTAGATGAACTTTGATTGAAGATAGTATTTTTATACTGCGTTACTTTGGAGATATTAATCTCAATTTTGATAGACCAGGGAGGCGTGTCTAATCGTATTTGCTATTAAATTTATTTGTGATTGGCAAATTTTTACTTCATATCGATTCATGAATGAAACCCACGAAGGTTAAATATAATAACAGTTTTGAAACAATTAATGAATATAAGAATTTTTTAATGTGGAACTATGGATGTATAATCGTTAGTTCAGTGGACGTGTAAAAGTCGCTGATGAATAATGCCCTTGAATAAGTGAAGGAGGTTCCCACAGTATTATTAATGAAGTTAATGAATTTATAAGTGGAGGTTTTTTGTATGTATTGTGGAAGATTTTGATGCCATATATATTGAGATATATGATGAATTCTGGGCCTATTTTGTGCAATTTTGTGCGTTTTGGAGCAAGGTATTTTTCCGCTGAGTGTATTGTCCAGGTCCTTTGAAAATTAATCATGTGAAGTTACTGTTAAAATTAACAAGAGTGTTTAAACAATTTGAGATAACGATTTTGAATGGAGGTTACCGTCACAAATAATAATAATCATTAAACCTTATTAAACCTGAATCTAACATTTAAATATAACTAACCTTCATTGGTCGATTATATCACCACGATTTAAGTAATTATCAACCAGATAGACGTGTGGTTTAATGTATTTCTAAAAACAATATAAACATTGTAAATAATTATGTAAATATCTTTAATAATAATTTGAAATGAAAGGGATTAATAGAGGCGTGTATAAATTTTCAATTGTCGTTTGACAATATTATAAACAATTTAAATTGTTATAAATAATTAAGGAGCATTTTGTTATAAACATTAAGCGGTTTGTTATTATACTCTAAACAACGCTAGTTAAACATTTGGATTAACAATTAAACAAGGTTTGGGATTATTAGAGTAATCCAGTAATATTTGATTGGAGCATTTAAAAGATTTGCGTGATAATATTTGAGCTGAGACGTGGACATTTAAAGTGTTTTGAAAAGGAGCTAGGCTCTGATGTAACTAGCATATGCTAACGTTGGCTGGACAGGTGGGTCCACTTGACGATGCAAGCATGCGACATGGTGCAGGTGGCCTGACAACTGTATGATAGAGGCCAAGGTCGTCTACATAGCAGGCTTGCGGTTATATATAAATTGTGATGTTTATGAAAAAGGAAAACAATTGCTATATGTCTCGTCCCAACTCCCTTATCCATTCCAAGTGTATTATTATTATTACGTTCTTTTGAGCTAGAAAGCTGAAATTTTGTATGCAAAGTCTACAAGTCCTACAGGAGGACATGATTACATTGACAATGGCTTCTGATTGCCACGTTTACTTTGTTGTTCATTTTTTGTTATATTAATCCTTTATGTGAAATAAATTATTGTACAGTTTAAGGTTTCTTGTTTCCGTCTTGGTTCATTTTAAATATCGTGGTGGAGGTTATTGTGAGGGCATACTTTAAGTGATCCAGTTGGCAATCCAGACCCGAGATTAATTTGAATAGGTAAGTAAAGGTAAGTATGAACCCCCGTATATTTTGGTGTGTTCCACAATAATTTCTTGTTAACTGCTGTGCTCTAATCTCGGTAGTATCTGTCAGTGCAATTTTCATTGATGTAGCTGTGCCGGTGCGATTGATTATTGGCAATCCGATTGAGGGGGCGGATATCTGACAGCCTACTATCCGGATTGTCGGGGACAGTAGAAAGCACAAGACCAATTACTGCTTAAAGAAATAATTAACTTTATTGTGGCCAGAAAATTATACTAATCAGCAAATACAAGCAATTAGGAGCCTTACTCCAGTTTCCTCACGTCTCTTCCTTGAGCGCTCTTGGCCCTTCCACTTGTCAACAGATCACAGAAGTTAATCCGTCCTAATGAGTACGGTGGCCTTGACAGAAACTACCTGCTCTTCTCCTTTATGTTCACCGACCACAATTACTTACGATCACTTGCTGCAGGCTATTTCGCTGTCCACAAGCTGGAGAAACAATGTCACTGGATTTCGTAACTCGCACAGCACTTCGTCACCACACTTCTGTCGCACAAGATAATCGCTCGCACTAGCTCGTAAATCACAACAACAACAACTGCTAGACAGGTCGCACTTATATAGCAGGCCGGTGACTCAATAAATGCTTCTAGATCCATCCAGGGTTCACGGCTTCTCGAGGTTTCCATCGCTGGTCCAGTCACGAATATTCTGGACTACCCCTTTGTCCTAGTAGCCCTGTTGCATAAGGCACACGCAATACAGGAGGCAGGTCACAGCCCAGCCCTGGGGCAGTTGTGACTCATGCGGCGAGTGATGACACAAACTCACAGCCGTAACAATATTCTTTTCCCGTATTGATTACGATATCTGTGCAACAGTGTCCACTTTACAATACAATGTATTTATACAACAACTCCACTTTACTCCTAGTTGTGATACATGCTTCGGCTCCTCTACAAGCCTTCATCAGTCAATAAACAACATAGAAATTCACAATGTTCAATTTAAAACCATTACGGTCCTTTAAAATTGCTCAAATTCACAGGCGTGATGGCAACAAAACAGAAATAAATATCTTAAAGAATTGGTATAAAATCCGTGTAAAGGCCCTTTGTCACTTATAATTTAAAAACAAATTGAAGCAAGGTCTGTTATCCACTCCAATCTCCATGGTTGCGTCCCATTAGAAATACCACCTACTTATCAACCGGAGTTAATTGTCTGGAGTGTACAGGCCCACTATTTTGAATAGTTCTTCTATCTTATTTTATATAATGGGGCTGTCATCCTCTTTTGCTCTATCTGTATATCGGCCTGACCACAGTCAGAAATATTGCTGGTGTGTGGGCATCTTGAAGGTCTATTAGTCATGACGCTATGTTTTAACCTAGCAGAAACTTCAGATCATATTCCTGAAATTCAGACTCTGTGTAGACCGTAAAACCATTTGCAATTTGTATCGTATGCAAAATAACCAAACATTCTGACAGTGACAGTGCAGTAATGTTTGAATTTTGCATTCAAGGATATGGATTATTATTAGCATGTACGACTATCCAGCTGGGTATAAGGGAGATGGATTACTTAGAGAATCATGGAATATTGTTACACATAAAATCACTCCCCGTTTGGCTTATCCATCCATTCATTCATTCATTCATTTATTTGCTATTGGGGATGTGTTCCCCGGTGGCAAATTGAATATATATAACAAAAACGTCCTCTCGGCACGCCGGAAGGCGGAGGTAGATTTCACCGGACAAACTTGCGGATAGGCGAAAATAGGCAGAATATGCAGGTTTTCGTAGAAGGATCAGACCTCATTTATTGCGAGAAGGTATTTTATAATTGGAGCTTAATTAACTTTGTTTTTCGTCATTTTATGCTTATTTTAAACATTTTATTGTCGTATGGGAACGGTAACCTTCTTGTCATTTGGGGTCCATATTTATACTTGTGGTCACACTGTCCTTATGCAAGGTTTCGACACTGATGTGTAACTATGTAACGGTCTGTTACTTCTTCACGCAAAATTATATCTCCCGCAGAGATTTTGGTTGGTTCCTCAGTTTAGGGGCTGCGACAACGCGGTCATGTAACCCCGTGTACTTAGGGATGGCTGTATTAGTCTGTAATTCAGGTAAGGACTGCAGACGGTCAATTTCAAGCAGTAGTTCCTAATGTTGCTACCAGGTACTACCGTCAACGACACCTAGCTGTGGACTTGGCTGCTAGATGCCTCCGCAACCAGCAACTCGCAACAAACTTTGGAACTTCCCCTCCAAAGGAAAGCATACTGAGGGATTTTTAGCGCTCTTAGAAAATCCGACGACTTCGGCCGGCTTTGAACTCGCGACCTTGGGCATAGACATTCAGCTTGCTACCAGTTACGTCACCGAAGCCGCTTCACACTTAGTCAGATGGAAATCTGAATCTGATCTCGTGGAAGAGCGTTATCTTGGCAACGTCTGATGGCTCATCCCTCATCAATTAAGTAGTGTTGCCATGGCAACCACTGATAGCTCTTGGCATTTTCTTATAATTCCGAAATAATTTTTCTCATCCCTTGGCGTAATGGTGGGTCATATCAAAAATTCTTTCAGACAAAAGTTTTAGGTAATTATTAGGGGAATATTGTCCATTTTGTACGGTTTTGATATTGTGCCTATTAAGAGAGATATGATTAATGTTTCCCGAAAAACCCACTTTTTCCCACCCCTTTGGTCAATGGTTGGTGCTATAAAAAAACTCTTCAAACATAAATTCTTGGACTTTATCCGACACATAGTATGAAGGTTGAACGGATTCGATATTTCACATATTAAGAGAGTTATAGAAATATTTCACTTTTTCGAAAAACGCCCCCCATTTTCACCCCCTTCGACCGATTTAGCCCAGTAACGAACTCGACCGAGATTTTATAGGTATACATATTCGGTAAAAAATTCAAAGTTATTGGTGCAAAATTACGGCAGTTATCGTGTCCACAAAAAACTGATATACATATATATATACATACATAAATTATATATAAACTTTTGAACTGACGGTGGTTCTGGGGTCTGGGGGATATGAAACGCGAAGATATTTCGAAATTTTCCGGAAGTCGAAACATGGTACCCATTGCAATAGTTAGCTTTCTAATGAAATCTACCTCTGGCTGGTTCCTCAGTTTAGGGGCTGCGACAACGCGGTCATCTAATCCCGTGTACTTTGGGTGAGTGTAGAATCTGTCTAATAAACGGTGTGAATTGTAATGGCTGTATTAGTCTTAATTCAGGTAAGGACTGCAGACGGTCAATTTCAAGCAGTAGTTCCTAATGTTGCTACCAGGTACTACCGTCAACGACACCTAGCTGTGAACTTGGCTACTAGATGCCACCCCAACCAGCAACTCGCAACGAACGTTGGAACTTCCCCTCCAAAGGAGAGCATACTGAGGAATTTTAGCGCTCTTAGAAAATCCGACGACTTCGGCCGGGTTTGAAACCGCGACCATGGGCATAGACATTCAGCATGCTACCAGTTACGTCACCGAAGCCGCTTCCCACTTATTAGTCAGATGGAAATACTTGAATCTGTTCTCGTGCAAGTGCGTTGTCATGGCAACGTCTGATGGCTCATCCCTCATCAATTTAGCAGTGTTGCCATGGCAACCTCTGATAGCTCTTGGCATTTTCTTATAATTCCGAAATCATTTTTCTCATCCCTTGGCGTAATGGTGGTTCATATCAAAAATTCTTTCAGACAAAAGTTTTAGGTAATTATTAGGGGAATATTGTCCATTTTGTACGGTTTTGATATTGTGCCTATTAAGAGAGATATGATTAATGTTTCCCGAAAAAAAACCACTTTTTCCCACCCCTTTGGTCAATGGTTGGTGCTATAAAAAACTCTTCAAACATACATTTTTTGGCTTCATTTGACACATAGTATGAACGTTGAACGGATTCGATATTTCATATATGAAGAGAGTTATAGCAATATTTCACTTATTCGAAAAAAGCCCCCCATTTTCACCCCCTTCGACCGATTTAGCCCAGTAACGAACTCGACCGAGATTTCATAGGTATACAAATTCGGTAAAAAAAATTCAAAGTGATAGGTGCAAAATTACGGCAGTTATCGTGTCCACAAGAAACTGATATACATATATATATATATATATATATATATATATATATACATATATACATACATAAATTATATATAAACTTTTGAACTAACGGTGGTTCTGGGGTCTGGGGGATGTGAAACGCGAATATATGTCAAAATTTTCCGGAAGTCGAAACATGGGACCCATTGCAATAGTTAGCTTTCTAATGAAATCTACCTAAAAAATAATTATAGATAACAATTCAATAACAATTAAACTGGAGTATTTACACAAATAGCCAGTCTTTTCTTAAACACTCCTATATGTTTGGGAAAAGGCTCTAAGTCTGCGGCAGGTAGAGATTTCCAGTTATCCATGGCACGGTTTACGAAATAATATTTACCATAATTTGTACGCTGTGGTCGGTCCTTAACTTTGAAAGGATGATCACTCCTACCCATGTAAGTAGGTTTTTCCATACGTTTGCTAAGCTCACCCCATGCTGGTTGATTTGTATACGTGTCGTACATAGCGCAGAGTCTAGATATCATCCTCGTAGCCTCAAGTGATTCCCACCCAAGTTTCTTTAACATACGGCTCACACTGCTCCTGGGATTAAAGTCACTGAGCACAAATCTAGCGGCCTTTCTTTGTACCATTTCCAACTCATTTATGAGCCATACTTGATATGGATCCCAAACCTCCGAGGCGTACTCCAGAATAGGTCTTACAAGTGACAAATATCCCAATTCTTTAGGACAATTATCCTAATTCTTTATCGTTAAAGGGTGGGTTGGGCAATCGCTGGTTAGAACTCGACACAATTGGCTCTCAGATTCTAGAGAGCCCCGTTTAATGGGGTTGGTTACAATCAGAATACAATATCCCACCTCTGTCCATGACGCTCTGATCCACCCATTTCCGTTCGTTGGAATGACCAATAAACCTACAGTAGTAATCTGCTCGAGCACCGGAATGGCTGTTGTGCCCCAGTTCAATCTGCCTATTAAATTGTCCAAATGGAATTCACAATGAAGCAACTGTTATTGATAAAACAGTTCGTCTCCTATCGGCGCTTCATTGCTTTCATCGCGAGGTTTTAATTCGAGAGTGAGAGTTAATAATAGTGCTAAATGGAGGTCGGTTTTCAGGCAGGCAGCAGGCTCAAATGGGCAGGTCACTTTCCTGATGATAACCAGCAGTTTATATCATACTAGCAACCCGACCCGGCTTCGCCCGGGAACAGTTATGAATGCATTACGTAATAAGCGCTTTTTTCCAATGTCAATGAACAACGACCAATATCCGTTTTACGTCTCGGCAAGATGGGTTAAAATCACTGACTGGACTAATAATTATATTATCATGGAGATGCATGTGCAACAAATTCTTGTCAGACGTAATTTAAGAATGACGAGGTGCATGAAACACAAATCCTCCTTCCGTCCAATCTTATCATGACTGTGAATTTTGCGGAACGAAAAGTTCACAGGCGAAATGAGAGTTGTATTTCCAGGGAATGGCGAGGTGAATGAATCTCAAATCCCCCTTCCGTCCAATCTTAACTTGACTGTGTTTCACAGGCGAAATGAAGAAAACCCGAGTTGCACTTCCAGGGAAACTCCAAACACAACCACCCTTCTCAGAAGTCTTAACTCAACACGACTCAACGGTTTGCTGCTGGCTGTATCTGGGGAATAGGTTCGGCCGCTAGCTAGGCTGTAACAAGGATGATAGACTCGCCCTTAGCTAGCTCGTAAACTGTCGCCTCAGTAGTTGAATGGACATGGTTGTAAGAAATTAAAACGTAAAAACACTTAGAGTGGGCGATGTATTGAAGATGGACATATGCTCTCGCGGACTTTTTTGTAGAACTTTCCAGGCTGAACAATTCTTACACTCATAGTATTCAGATATTTTTAACGGTTTTCCCAGCGTAAGCATACAAAGTGCTCGGACGCCAGTTTTTTTTTCGACTTTTCCACTGAAATCGTTACTGCTCGGCTTCCTTTGATCATAAACAAATTATTTTCTACAGCAATTATCCTCGAGATATCCTTTACAGAATGGTGAAAACCGCATCAAAATCTATCCAGTGGTTCTCGAGTTTACCCGTAACATCCAAGAATCGGGGACTTTATTTTATACTAAGTAGAGATTGGACCAGGGATCAGGTCAATTTTCCGTGATACACATTGATATTATCTCAACTATGAGAATTGCTAACGACACTGTCATCTTACTGGCTTCAGTGGCGTAGTTCCACGGTGGGCGAGTGGTTATCGTGTCGGACTACCAACCCGAAGATTGCAAGTTCACTCATGGTCGTGGTAAGTGATTTTAGAAAGGCGACAAAAATCTCGGTACGCACGCTGTTGGCATGTTAAAGAACCCATTTTAATTCAGTAGGCCGTGCTCATAATGGCAAAATTAATCTCCGGATTTTCCGCCAACACAAAGATCCTCCTTTCCCTACTAGAAAGCGCTATAGTGTCAAGGAGTTCAGATATCTAACCTCCTTGAATTTCATAGCGCTCCAAGGAACAACAAAATTCGACATGCAAGTTGCCCTCTGAGCGAAAAATAATAAAAAGCTTGCACCCGGCACCCGAGGCATTACGATATTATTAAAGTGGCATAGTTGGAAGCATTCTGAGCTTCTATGCACAAAGTCGCGGGTTCAAACCCGGCCGAAGTCATCGAATTTTTTAAGAGCGTTAAAATTCCTTAGTATGCCTTCCTTCGGAGGGCAAGTACAGCCGGCGGACTCATGTCATAGATTTATAGCATGTTAAAAATCTTCCACTAACTACAATTGTTTGAAGCTAAATTTGTTGGTTAGATTTGAGTAATGCTCTATAAGTTCCACCGTTGGTGGCCGGTTTCGGTGGCATCTAGTAGCCAACTTCGCGGCTAGGTGTCGCAAAAAGTAGGAACTACGTGAAATGATCAATTTCCTTACCTGAATTACAGATACACACATTAATATAGCCACCACAATTAACACCGGTTATCAGACAGATTCTACACACACCCAAAGTATACGGGGCTACATGACCGCGTTGTCGCAGCCCCTTAACTGAGGAACCAACCATTAGCCGATTCACCACAGGATTTGAATATGTTAGGTAGATTTCATTAGAAAGCTAACTATTGCAATGGGTCCCATGTTTCGACTTCCGGAAAATTTCGACATATCTTCGCGTTTCACATCCCCCAGACCCCAAAACCACCGTCAGTTCAAAGGTTTATATATAATTTATGTATGTATATATATATATATATATATATATATATATATATATGTATATCAGTTTCTTGTAGACACGATAACTGCCGTAATTTTGCACCAATCACTTTGAAATTTTTACATAATATGTATCCATATAAACTCTCGGGCGAGTTCGTTAATGGGAAAAATCGGTCGAAGGGGGTGAAAATGGGGGGCTTTTTTCGAAAATTTGAAATTTCGCTATAACTCTCTTAATACGTGAAATATCGAATCCATTCAAAGTTCATAATATTTGTCGATAAGTGCCAACAATTTATGTCAAATAAGTTTTTTGATAGCACCAACCATTGACCAAAGGGGTGGAAAAAAGTGGGTTTTTCGGGAAACATTAATCATATCTCTCTTAATAGGCACAATATCAAAACCGTGCAAAATGGACAATATTCCCCTAATAATTACCTAAAACATTTGTCTGAAAGAATTTTTGATATGACCCACCATTACGCCAAGGGATGAGAAAAATTATTTCGGATTTATAAGAAAATGCCAAGAGCTATCAGAGGTTGCCATGGCAACACTACTAAATTGATGAGGGATGAGCCGTTGCCATGACAACGCACTTGCACGAGATCAGATTCAGTATTTCCATCTGACTAAGCCGGCCCCGTGGTGTTGGGGTAGCGCGCCTGCCTCTCACCCGGAGGCCCCGGGTTCGATCCCCGGCTCCGTCAGGGATTTTAAAACTGACGTGAGGGTTGTAACGGGGTGCACTCAGCCTCGTGAGGACAATTGAGTAGCTGTCTGACAGTGAGACAGCACCCCGATCACGAATACCAATATTAACGGCCGAGGGGACCCGACGCACTGATCACGCGTCACCCCAATATCTGCAGGCCAAATGGCTGGGCAGCGGTCGCTTGGTCGGCCTTAGCCCGTCATGGGCTGGATGGTGCCAGGGTTGACTTTGACATCTGACTAAGTGGGAAGCGGCTTCGGTGACGTAACTGGTAGCATGCAGAATGTCTACGCCCAAGGTCGCGGTTTCAAAGCCGGCCGAAGTCGTCGGATTTTCTAAGAGCGCTAAAATCCCTCAGTATGCTTTCCTTTGGAGGGGAAGTTCCAACGTTCGTTACGAGTTGCTGGTTGGGGTGGCATCTAGTAGCCAAGTTCACAGCTAGGTGTCATTGACGGTAGTACCTGGTAGCAACATTAGGAACTACTGCTTGAAATTGACCGTCTGCAGTCCTTACCTGAATTACAGACTAATACATCCATTACAATTCACACCGTTTATCAGACAGATTCTACACTCACCCAAAGTACACGGGGTTAGATGACCGCGTTGTCGCAGCCCCTAAACTGAGGAACCAACCAGTGGTAGATTTCATTAGAAAGCTAACTATTGCAATGGGTAGGCTACCATGTTTCGACTTCCGGAAAATTTCGACATATCTTCGCGTTTCACATCCCCCAGACCCCAAAACCACGGTCAGTTCAAAAGTATATATATATCAGTTTCTTGTGGACACGATAACTGCCGTAATTTTTCACCAATCACTTTTTACTGAATATGTATACCTATAAAATCTCGGTCGAGTTCGTTACTGGGCTAAATCGGTAGAAGGGGGTGAAAATGGGGGGCTTTTTTCGAAAAAGGGAAATATTGCTGTAACTCTCTTAATATGTGAAATATCGAATCCGTTCAACGTTCACACTATATGTCAAATAAAGCCAAAAAATTTATGTTTGAAGAGTTTTTTTATAGCACGAACCATTGACCAAAGGGGTGGGAAAAAGTGGGTTTTTCGGGAAACATTAATCATATCTCTCTTAATAGGCACAATATCAAAACCGTACGAAATGGACAATATTCCCCTAATAATTACCTAAAACTATTGTCTGAAAGAATTTTTGATATGACCCACCATTATGCAAAGGGATGAGAAAAATGATTTCGGAATTATAAGAAAATGCCAAGAGCTATCAGAGGTTGCCATGGCAACACTGCTAAATTGATGAGGGATGAGCCATCAGACGTTGCCATGACAACGCACTTGCACGAGATCAGATTCAGTATTTCCATCTGACTAAGTGTGAAGCGGCTTCGGTGACGTAACTGGTAGCATGCTGAATGTCTATGCCCATGGTCGCGGTTTCAAAGCCGGCCAAAGTCGTCGGATTTTCTAAGAGCGCTAAAATTCCTCAGTATGCTTTCCTTTGGAGGGGAAGTTCCAACGTTCGTTGCGAGTTGCTGGTTGGGGTGGCATCTAGTAGCCAAGTTCACAGCTAGGTGTCGTTGACGGTAGTATCTGGTAGCAACATTAGGAACTACTGCTTGAAATTGACCGTCTGCAGTCCTTACCTGAATTAAGACTAATACAGCCATTACAATTCACACCGTTTATTAGACAGATTCTACACTCACCCAAAGTACACGGGGTTAGATGACCGCGTTGTCGCAGCCCCTAAACTGAGGAACCAGCCAGAGGTAGATTTCATTAGAAAGCTAACTATTGCAATGGGTACCATGTTTCGACTTCCGGAAAATTTCGAAATATCTTCGCGTTTCATATCCCCCAGACCCCAGAACCACCGTCAGTTCAAAAGTTTATATATAATTTATGTATGTATATATATATGTATATCAGTTTCTTGTGGACACGATAACTGCCGTACTTTTGCACCAATCACTTTGAATTTTTTACCGAATATGTATACCTATAAAATCTCGGTCGAGTTCGTTACTGGGCTAAATCGGTCGAAAGGGGTGAAAATGGGGGGCTTTTTTTCGAAAATGTGAAATATTGCTATAACTCTCTTAATATGTGAAATATCGAATCCGTTCAACGTTCATACCATGTGTCGGATAAAGCCCAAAAATTTATATTTGAAGAGTTTTTTTATAGCACCAACCATTGACCAAAGGGGTGGGAAAAAGTGGGTTTTTCGGGAAACATTATTCATATCTCTCTTAATAGGCACAATATCAAAACCGTACAAAATGGACAATATTCCCCTAATAATTACCTAAAATTTAGTCTGAAAGAATTTTTGATATGACCCACCATTATGCCAAGGGATGAGAAAAATGATTTCGGAATTATAAGAAAATGCCAAGAGCTATCAGTGGTTGCCATGGCAACACTACTAAATTGATGAGGGATGAGCCATCAGACGTTGCCAAGATAACGCACTTGCACGAGATCATATTCAGAATTCCATCTGACTAAGTGTGAAGCGGCTTCGGCGACGTAACTGGTAGCAAGCATGCTGAATGTCTATGCCCAAGGTCGCGAGTTCAAAGCCGGCCGAAGTCGTCGGATTTTCTAAGAGCGCTAAAAATCCCTCAGTATGCTTTCCTTTGGAGGGGAAGTTCCAACGATCGTTGCGAGTTGCTGGCTGCGGTGGCATCTAGTAGCCAAGTTCACAGCTAGGTGTCGTTGACGGTAGTACCTGGTAGCAACATTAGGAACTACTGCTTGAAATTGACCGTCTGCAGTCCTTACCTGAATTACAGACTAATACAGCCATCCCTAAGTACACGGGGTTACATGACCGCGTTGTCGCAGCCCCTAAACTGAGGAACCAACCAAAATCTCTGCGGGAGATATAATTTTGCGTGAAGAAGTAACAGACCGTTACATAGTTACACATCAGTGTCGAAACCTTGCATAAGGACAGTGTGACCACAAGTATAAAAATGGACCCCAAATAACAAGAAGGTTACCGTTCCCATAAGACAATAAAATGTTTAAAATAAGCATAAAATGACGAAAAACAAAGTTAATTAAGCTCCAATTATAAAATACCTTCTCGCAATAAATGAGGTCTGATCCTTCTACGAAAACCTGCATATTCTGCCTATTTTCGCCTATCCCCAAGTTTGTCCGGTGAAATCTACCTCCGCCTTCCGGCGTGCCGAGAGGACTTTTTTTTAAACGGCATGGACTCCGACTTGAGGAAAGAATTCATATTGAAAATCAATGAAAGTAAATCAAAAACAATGGAGAAGCCTCCGTGGCTTAGGCGACAGCACGCCGGCCTCTCATCGCTGGGTCCGTGGTTCAAATCCCGGTCACTCCATGTGTGAACTGTACTGGACAAAACGGAGGCAGACAGGTTTTTCTCCGGGTACTCCGGTTTTCCCTGTCAAAATTTCATTCCAGCAACACTCTCCACTATCATTTCATTTCATCTGTCATTCATTTAATCATTGCCCCAAAGGAGTACGTCAGGCCTCGGCAGCCGGCACAGTTCATATCCTCGCCGCTAGATGGGGGCTTCATTCATTCCATTCCTGACCCGGTCGGAGACTGGAAGCAGGCTGTGGATTTTCATTCATTTCACAAAGTAAATAACACTATTTTACAAAAAAATATTTTTACAAAATAACTTACTTTTTTTTTACAAAGTAACTTACTATTTTTACAAAGAAAATTACTATTTTTACAAAATAACTTACTCCCCCGCCTAAATGGATTAAAAGAGCTACCATGAACTTGGTTGCATTTATTGAATTCCGCCATTTCATTGTCCTAAATATTCAATTGACGATATCCACATAGCCGCGCCGTTTTCAGGAGCACTCCATAGGTCGCGCATGCGTAGGTGAGTCTGCGAGAAACTTCTTTTTGAGGGACAGTGCATTACACGATTTAACGGAAGCTTTTATTTGTTCTTGAGATGAGGACACTTTTTCTTACAAGAAAAAGCTGATGCAGCGAGATATTGATGGGTTCACAGATGCTGGTTATGCCCTTTGTCTTGGTTCTGCTGTCGTTATGGGTGGATCTATCCAGGATAGATTGAACATCATGGGCTATGAATGCAAACGATATATATTTCAAGTAGGGAATGTGGAACATCTTGGCCAGATGCAGCAGACATAAGACTTATCCGCGATTTGAGATTACACTTGCAAGCAGTAAATCCCTCCCTATATTATTCTACTAAGGTCCCATTCCAGTTTTGTACCGAAAATAAGGTCCCATTAACACCAACCTACACATATGGGGTACCTACAGGTTCAGCATAACCCAATGCGTAAGCGAAACGCACTCACTTACTCTTTAAATGCCTCACAAATAAATAAATAAATACATTAAAACCTGTATATTTACAATAAAATAATGAAAGAATGCAGAATCTCACAGGTCCATCTATTTCTGTAAGACACAATTCAATTCCAATTATTACATTACTGTGAAAGTTTCCAGACGGTTATAAGGTTATCACTCAACCTAATTTAGCTGTAAAATTCATCAATACACACAGTATAATCCGCTTAAGGGGGTCAAGGGGCACTCTAGCATTTTGTCACGCAAATTTCACGTGTGGGTGTGGTACGAAAGGTCTTTTTCACCCGACTATAAAGTGTCTCAGAAACCACATTTAAAGGCCCTTAAATTAACAGTGTCAGTGATATTCCCAGAAAACTAACTTCACTCTGATATACCTATGAAGGAATGACAAACCCCTAACCACTGCACGAGTAGCTGAATTGATAAAGTCCGATTATTCATACCAAGGATAAATCAGTCATAGCATTCATGATTGAGATTTTGCTAAGTGTACTCTTTACAACTAGAATATTCGGGGGCGAAGCCTCGACGGGTAATGCTAGAATTCATAATTTAGGTTCATGACCTTCAGATTGAATATTTTCATAATAAGAATACTTTTGCATATTTTCAATTATTAAGTTACTCAAGTTTTTTATTAACAAATTTTAAGAGTCGCAGTTCTTTAACCAATTACATTATATGTTTTATTCCGTTATTCTTTCACTTTGCAATACATTTTATTAATCCCTATAATCCATAATTAGAAGATTCGCCTTGTCAGGCACTAGAAGGTAGTTTACTAATTAAAATATGAATATAGAGGGTGTATCTTAATTATACCGACAACAAAATCAGGGACGCTCTGCGTGTTATGTAAAAGACGATGCCGAAATCGGATTGGGGGAGAAAAGATTTTGCCTCCGAGAAAATGAGGTTACTTTGTTACTTCCGGGCGCGCGATTCAAATCTACGAACTCGCCGTATTTGCTGAGCTTGAGAGCAAGCCGCTGGCCACTGCTGTGCTTCAGGCAAGGGAAGGGAGTGTGATAGAAGGAGACAGAGATATGCTGGCGGGCATGCGGCAAGCCGAGGCAATCGAGGAAACTTGTCGCCTTCAAGGTTAACTGATTTATATTACTAGCAACCCAACCCGGCTTCGCCCGGGAACAGTTATGAATGCATTACAGGCCGGACGTTTGTTTTAGACGAGTGAAAAATCTTAATGGAAGCCTGGAGGCGAGTTACTACAGTACCTGTGTTGTTATCACCTGCCTCAAGCGGTCCGATGATTGACAACGCTCTTTCACACTACTCCTGAAGTACAGTCATTGGCAAATATAATGGTGAACTGTTCGTAACTATGTAACTTGTACTTCCGCGTCGCACAATACTTCGGCGTGGACTGTACTGTCTGCTAAGTCTGGAATTCCATTACAACAGAACGGTGGTGACAAGTGTGAAGCGATAGGGCGAGAGAGTGAGTGTGTGTAGGCTCACCCGCAGGCTTCAAGGTCAAGGGCAATCGTCTAAAACAAACGTCCGGCCTGTACGTGATAAGCCCTTTTTTCAATGTTAATGAACAGCGACCAATATTCGTTTTACGTCTTGTCATGATGGGTTAAAATCACTGACTGGACTATTAATTATATTATCACTAGCAACCCGACTCGGCTTCGCCCGGGAACAGTTATGAATGCATTACGTGATAAGCGCTTTTTATTTAAATGTCAATGAACAACGACCAATATCCGTTTAACTTCTCGGCATGTTGGGTTAAAATCACTGACTGGACTATTAATTATATTATCATGGAGAAGCATGTGCAACAAATTCTTGTCAAACGTAATTTAAGAATGGCGAGGTGCGTGAAACACAAATCCCCCTTCCATCCAATCTTAACTTGACTGTGAATTTTGTGAAACGAAAAGTTCACAGGCGAAATAAAGAAAAGCCGAGTTGCAGGCCCAGGGAAACTCCAAACACAACCACTCTTCTCTACAGTTTTTAACTCAACACGACTCGACAGTTTGCTTCTGGCTGTATCTGGGGCTATAAGCTCGTCCGGTAGCTAAGCTGTAACTGGGGTGATAGACTTGCCCCTAGCTAGCTCGTAAACTGTCGCCTCAGTAACTGAATGGAGATTGTTGGAAGAAATGAAAACGTAAATGACTTATAGTAGGCGATGTATTGAAGATAGAGATATGCTCTACCGGGCATTTTTTTTAGAACTTTTCATGCTGAACAATTCTTACACTCATAGTATATAGATATTTTTAACGGTTTGCCCAGCGTAATATTAAAAAGCACACGGACGCCAGTTTTTTCGACCTTTTCACTGAAATCGTTAGTGCTTTACTTCCTTTGGTCATAAATAAATAATTTTCTACAGAAACCTTCATCGAGATATCCTTTACAGAATGGTGAACACCGCACCAAAGTCCATTCAGTGGTTCTCGAGATTACCCGTGACATCCAAGAATCGAGGAATTTGTTTTATAATAAGTGGAGATTATATGCCAATCAGTATAATTTAATATAATATAATCCCCCTTAATCTTAAATTGACTGTGAATTTTACGGAACGAAAAGTTCACAGGCGAAATGAGAGTTGCACTTCCAGGGAATGGCGAGGTGAATGAAATTCAAATCCCCCTTCCGTCCAATCTTAACTTGACTGTGTTTCATAGGCGAAATGAAGAAAACCCGAGTTGCACTTCCAGGTAAACTCCAAACACAATCACCCTTTTCAGAAGTCTTAACTCAACACAACTCAACGGTCTGCTGTTGGCTGAATCTGGGGAATAGGTTCGCCCGCTAGCTAGGCTGTAACAGGGATGATAGACTCGCCCCTAGCTAGTGGAAAGTCTCCATCCCCAGGAAGACCCCTTTAATAAATTATAAAGGCTTGTGGTGCATGCCAATTCGGGATTTTCAGCCTCCAATGGCCCAAATTCCCAAAAGCTGCTAAAGACACTATTCCAATATAGGAATTTTTGAAAATAATGTTGCTGTTGGGAGATATAATAGACCTTCTGTACAACATATCGCATATGTAAGATACGTGTAAAAATTGTAGGGTACCCCTTGACCCCCTTAATCGCATTGTTGAATTGTACAGTCTATGTTTGATTCCACGATAACCTTATAGCCATTTGCAAACTTTCACAGTAATTTAATAAATTGAGTTACATTGCATCTTACAGAAATAGATGGAAAATTGGATGTCACCTCTTGTGATAGGCCTACTGTTATCATGGTTACCGGCTTGCATTACTTCATTAGCTTCTTCTTGTTCTTCTTCTTTCGGATGGGCCAGCTAAGGACCACGACGTCCAACTTTTCAGCTTGGCGAGGGACTTGATGTTTGCCCAATATTCGCGCATTCTCTGGCTATGTTTCTCCTTTCTCTCTTTTGTCCAGATGATGCCGGTTTTCTTACAGGGTGGTCTGTCCTGAAAACTCTTCTGTTTAAGTATCTTTCTGAGAAGTGATCGGCTTCTAATATCACTTTCCATTGTCTTCAGTTCTTGGGTATCCTTGTTAACTGATCACTTTCGTGATACTTTCAATGTTTAGCTTGGCCCATTTGTCGGTCAAATTTTGTTTCTTGTTACCGAGATCCCCGAATGGTAATTATTTCTTTGTAAATGTATTAACTGCTTAAACCAAATGCATAATCTTGTTATCAATCACCCATTCATAGATATCATAGTTCTCACCTTGAGTGTTCCAGTCGCTCGCTACCTCAAGCTTCCTCACTCCCGGCCTACACGGCATCTACTGGTTCATCTGCTGTCTGCTGAGCAGGGTCGACTGACGTCACCCTGACTTTCGTTCGACCAATGGCAGGTCTTTGTCTGGTCGGGCAATCTCCAGCTTCGAGATTGTTCCATGATCACTATTTAAGACGCCACTTGCTGGCGTTCTTCACCAATTCTGATCAATCATCACTTCTGATCACTTCAACCTGCTGGTCACCGCTACTGCATCTCATGACACCATCACTAGTCTCTACGCTACCTAGCAGTTACGTCACTAGATCTGCACCCTGACGTATTGCTCAAGATGACAAGAATAATTGCCAGATGTCGTACTCTTCAAGCCGTACCTTAGTTGGGGTACTTTGATTCGTCTTTCGAAGTAGCTGCAGTCCTTTCGGCCGCCAACGAATTTTCAAAATGCTACTGGATCACCACTTGGACGTTATAAGTGTCATTCCTTCGCAAGAGAAGAAGAGAGAGTTGACCTTTTTTTTAATCAATTGTGTACTTTTCTCTAGGCAATGTACGCCTCCTTCAGAAGAAACTGTGAGGACTTCTTAATCAACGCTTATGCTAGCTGGAACTTTTAAGGCTCTTCAACCCTTTGAGAAGATAAGTTCAATTTATGAAGAATTTAAATCATACTAGTTATCTTACACTCTTAATCAGTTTTATGGTTCTTTTTTTATAAGGTGCATTTTTTTAATGTTAAGCTCAACTTCTCTCGAATTAAGCAAGCTTGTTTCATTGGCATTTCCTTAGTCTGGGTTTCTGTCATCAGGCCCTCACACTTTGTTCCATTTATAATTATTCATTTCTGTGATAAGCACTTAAGTGCAATTTGTTTATTGGTTATAAATTTATTATTAGAAATAAACATTGTTAATGTGTGGTTACCTACATTGGTTTTTTAGTGATGTATTTCATGCCCGCTACCCCGCACCGCTTCAGTCTAATTTTCTTGACCAATTGTAGTTATTTTGTCCAGGCTCTCGCCTGATGCGTTCTCCCGTATGGGGAAGTTTTAGGGCAGAACTTTACTCCATATTTTTGGTGCCTCACACCCGGGAAACATATTTGTTGCACCCTGGGAATGTTACAAATTTCATATCTTGAATTTCACATTAACAATTTTTGTTCATTGTGTTTCAACACTAATTCACATTGTAAGTTTCAGCCTGAGGCGCATGTTCAGCAGAGGAGGAGAGAAACGTAAGCTAAGCCGTTTTTTTCCGCATCAGACTAAACCTTACTACCTAGCAAGCTGTCATCCTCTGGCTTCCAGTACTCGAAGTCACAGTATTGACGTGAGTAACAAACAACTTTTAACATGCCTAACCTTGATGAAAAACTCAGCAACGCCAGAGCCTCTTGTAAGGGCAAGCTCACACGGTTTCGTACTTTCCTAACGGAGCTTGAACCCCAAGAGCGTAATCTTGACATAATTTCGCAGAGGCTTAAGAATTATGAACAAGCCTTTGAGAAATATGATGAGATACAATGCAGTATAGAAACTCAGCATCCGGACCAGCAAAGTGATAGGTTGGAAGTTGAAAAATTATACTATCAGGGATTTGCTGAAGCTAAACAGCTTATTAGGGCTTTAACTTTAAAAGAAAAACAAGAAGATCAAACTTCTGCAGCATCTTCTACATCTTCTTCACGCATTATACTACCCAAATTAGAAATATCCAAATTCACTGGTAAGGACATAGAATGGGAGCCATTTTTTGAATTATTCAATTCTTTAGTACATGAGAATACTTCTATACCAGTAATTCAAAAATTTCACTACTTGCGTCTGGCAGTTCAAGGCAACGCACTTAACCTGATTCAAGCACTTTCTTTGACCAGTGATAATTATGAAGTTGCTCTGAATCTTCTTAAGGATAGATATGGGAACATTCGTTTATCTATTCAACGCCATATACAAAGCTTATTCGAGTTACCTAACGTGCAAGCAGATAACAGTTTATCACTTCGTAAGTTGATTGACACTGCAGAGCTAAACGTCAGAGCATTGTCCAATTTAAACCAACCTGTAAATCACTGGGATTTATTTCTAGTTCACCTCATTTCTGCAAGATTGGATGCAAATACATTAAAAGCCTGGGAAACAGAACTTTCCCAGAATTTGCAATGCACTTATGAGGCGATTATCAACTTTTTGAAGGCTAGAAGCCAAGTCTTTTCCGCCATAGCTAATCAAAAAACTAGTAGTTCAGATTCAAAAGCCTTCTCAAAAGATAAGGTTAGCAGTTCTAATCAAAGAATTTTAAGATCACAGGCTCTTCCTGTTGATGCTCGGTCACCTAACCAAATGCAAACGTGCGGTCTTTGTCAGCAATCGCATAATTTATACAATTGTGATGAATTTAAATCTTTATCAGTAGATGAAAGACGAAAGTTCATTACGAACAAAAAACATTGTTTCAACTGTTTGTCAGGAACGCATATGTTAAATAATTGCCGTTCACAACGTTTATGCTTTCATTGTAAGGCTAGACACCATTCCCTTTTGCACAGACATGAAAGATCACGGTTATCAGGACCAAGCAGTTCCAATACCAAGTCTAATTCTGAGACTTCTCAAAATAGTGCGCAGTCGTATGCTCAAAGTTCTACCTCGCTTGGCAAAGTCCAGGTTTTATTATCTACCGTGCAGGTTCTATTGAAAAATTCACACGGGAAATGGGTATCTGTCAGGGGATTATTAGACAATGCCGCTACCAACAATTTTATTAATGAATCTTTGGTACAAAAGTTAGGCCTCCCAAAACATCCTACCTCAATAGAGGTTACAGGAATAAACTGCTCTAAATCGCAATCCTTAAGCTTTGCTAAAGTGGATCTGAAGGACTCTAATAATCTTGGTACGCAGTTGCAATTAGATTGTTTGATTATCAAGTCTATAGGCAACAATATTCCTGGCACTTCTTATCCTATTCAAAGTTGGAATATCCCGAATTTTGTCCAGCTAGCTGACCCTCATTTCAACAGAGCTTCGCCCGTAGAGCTTCTTTTCAGCTCAAGCGTATTTTGGCAATGTCTTCATTCCAATAAAGTAAAAATTGCTCGTAATGTTTTCTTCCGCGAAACTGATTTTGGTTGGATCGCTACTGGCCAAATATACCGTAATCCTATTCAAACTGTATCGAATTGTTATTTTGTTGGCACCGATTTGAGTCAAGAGCTAACCAAGTTCTGGGATCTTGAGAATGTTCAGGCTACTTCTTCTTCTTCTAACGAAATTTGTGAAAAGTTATACAAGGAAACCACTGTCCGTACTGCTGAAGGCAGATTTATAGTAACTCTTCCACGTATTCCTAATCCTCCCGCCATTACGGGCTCGCATTCCAGAGCACTTAGGGCACTGTTTGCTATTGAAAATCGGTTCAAACAAGATGCTTCTGTTAAAACTCATTATGCTTCCTTTATGGATGAATATGAATCATCCAATCACATGGAGGTAATTTCTAAATCAGAAGAAATTGACCATCCTTTAAATGAAATAGTTTATCTAAATCATCATCCGGTATGGAAAAATTCCTTAACACAAGACAATATAAGAGTAGTTTTCAATGGCTCATCACCAGATTCCAATGGAGTCTCTTTAAATGATACCTTGCAATGTGGTCCCGCGATTCAAACAGATCTCACCTCTGTTTTGCTTAATTTTCGACGGTTTCCTATTGCTGTAATCTCAGATATTAAGCAGATGTACCGGCAGATTCTCGTAAATTCTGAGCAGCAAGATCTGCAAAGAATATTGTGGCGCGATGAGAGTTCCAAACCCATAAAGATATTTAGATTGAAGACTGTGACATATGGCCTGAAGCCTTCAGCCTTTCTTGCAATTCGGTCTCTCCACATGTTAGCCGAGCAAGATGGTCATCAGTATTATCCTTTGGCCTCTGAGTCATTAAAAACGGTATTTTATGTTGACGATTTCTTGTGCTCTTTCCCTAATATTTCTGAAGCACTCCTTGTGTGCGAAGATTTGAAATCCCTGCTCCTAGGAGGTGGTTTTCCGCTCCATAAATGGACTTCAAATTCTACTGAATTTATATCAAAATTTTCATCAGAGGTCCCAGTTGATGAATTTGTTGCTATTCCTACTGATGAAAAGGCCGTAAAAGCATTGGGTGTTTTTTGGTGTCCTTCTTCTGATACCTTCTCTTATCAGGTACATTTCTCAGAATCTCCCCCTGTAACTAAGAGACAAGTTCTGTCAGAAATCGCAAAGATCTTTGATCCTTTGCAATATATTGCTCCTATAGTTATTGTTGCAAAAATGTTCTTTCAAAAGCTTTGGTCATTAAAATCAGACTGGGATGAAAATCTCCCCCTTCCTCTTGTAGAAGAATGGTTAGAGTATCGCAGCAGTTTGCTGGATCTCTCCAAGGTTTCTATACCCCGCCTTTTAATTTCTAATCCCTTATACCAGCAGTATGACCTGCATGTATTTTCTGATAGTTCAGAACGGGCTTATGGCTGTTGTGCATACATAGTAGGACGTTCCTCAGCCACTTTCCCTGGATTTTCTAATTTAGTGTGCTCTAAATCAAAAGTTGCTCCACTTAAAACGGTATCATTGCCGAGATTAGAATTATGCTCTGCTTTAATGGCAACAGAATTAGCTACTAAACTAAATGTCAGTTTAATGTTAAAATTTTCCCGCACATTTTTTGGGGGCGATTATTCTATTTTATTAGCTTGGATTTCCAAGCCTTCTTCTCATTGGAATACCTATGTGGCAAATCGCGTTTCTAAGATTCATAATGTCTCTCATTCTGAACAATGGAGACATGTTCCTAGCCGTGAAAACCCCGCGGATATAATATCACGTGGTTGCACGCCTAAAAAATTGATTTCCTCAGACCTGTACTGGAATGGTCCTCCTTGGCTAAGTCAGGAATCATCTTGCTGGCCTCGCTTAGCTAATCAATTTGCAGAAGAAATACCTGATGCCCGTAATGACCCTGTCACGTCGCATCTTACTTCTACTTCTACTAGTCTTTTTCATAGATACTCTTCATTTGATAAATTGATTCGTGTAGTGTCTTATATCTTCCGATGGAAATATTTAGTAATTGATCAACCATTGAAGCCTCAACCCTTTCTCACCAGAGTAGAGTTAGAATTTGCTACTTGCAAGATTTTGTTACTTGTTCAGCAGGAAGTATTTGCTCCTGAAAAGCAAGCTCTTATAAGTGGTAAAGATTTGCCCAAGTCTAGCAGGCTTTCACCACTCACTCCTTTTCTAGACCAGGACGGCATAATACGTGTGGGTGGAAGATTAGCTATGTCTAGTTGTGAGGATGGGAAAAAGCATCCTATCATCCTTCCTTCAAAGCATCCTATCACTACCCTTATAATAAAAAAGTTTCATTATAAACACCTTCATGCTGGCACTCGCACCTTGCTCTGTCTAATTCGTGAACTCTACTGGATCATCAATGGCGTTCATGAGGTTTCTTCTGTTGTCAAAAAGTGTATACCTTGCTTTAAGGTTAAACCACGGCCCGCCACGCAGATTATGGGCAATTTACCTCAATTTCGTTCAGAACCTAGTAAGCCCTTCGCTCTTACTGGGATCGATTACGCTGGTCCTTACGTATATCAGACCAATCCCTCTTCATCTAAGCGCAAAATCTTAGGTAAACTTTACATCTCGTTATTTGTATGTATGGTGACGGGAGCTATCCACCTTGAGTTGGTTACGAACGCTTCTGTATCTTACTTTTTGGCCGCATTTTCTAGATTTGCTGCTAGAAGGGGTGTCCCATCTGAAGTCTTTTCAGATAATGCAAAAATTTTTGTAAGCGCTTCTGATCTCTGGAAAAAAGTGTTAAGTTCCCCTTCTGCTAAAGAAAAAATTTCCAACTTTTCCTATTCTAAAGGTTTCAAATGGCATTTCACCCCGCCTTATGCTCCCCATCATGGGGGCCGATGGGAGTCCTGCATCAAACTTACTAAAAGACAGCTTAAGAAAACTCTTGGTCCTACCATACTTTCTTATGAGGAATTCAACTCTTTAATTATTCAAGTCAAAGGTATTGTAAATTGCAGACCTCTGACTCCTCTTTCAAACGATCCTAAGGATCTTTTACCTTTAACACCCAGTCACTTCCTGATTGGCTGTTCGCTTGCTGCTACTCCGCCTTTGCTGGTTCGACGCTGTGATCCTAACCTACCTATCTTTTGGAGAAAAGTAGAATCTTTGCGCTGTTCTTTTTGGCGCCGATGGAAGTTAGAATATCTCAGCTTGCTAAATAGGCGTGAGAAATGGCGGCTTCCTCAACCAGATGTACGAGTGGGGGACATGGTTCTTCTTCAAGACCTATCTCCGCCTCTCGTGTGGAACCTAGGCAGAGTTATTCACTGCCACTTTGGCAGTGATAAACGCGTCAGAGTTGTTGATGTTTTAACTAGTAAAGGTCTTTATACTAGACCCATCTCTGCTATCCCTGTTTTGCCTTTCGAGTCTTAGTTTCTCCTCGTCTGTTATCCATGTTTTGCTTTGACTGATTCTTTTGTTTGTTTTCATTCGGAGTTCTCGGAGCATGATCACTTTCGTGATACTTTCAATGTTTAGCTTGGCCCATTTGTCGGTCAAATTTTGTTTCTTGTTACCGAGATCCCCGAATGGTAATTATTTCTTTGTAAATGTATTAATTGCTTAAACCAAATGCATAATCTTGTTATCAATCACCTATTCATAGATATCATAGTTCTCACCTTGAGTGTTCCAGTCGCTCGCTACCTCAAGCTTCCTCACTCCCGGCCTACACGGCATCTACTGGTTCATCTGCTGTCTGCTGAGCAGGGTCGACTGACGTCACCCTGACTTTCGTTCGACCAATGGCAGGTCTTTGTCTGGTCGGGCAATCTCCAGCTTCGAGATTGTTCCATGATCACTATTTAAGACGCCACTTGCTGGCGTTCTTCACCACTTCTGATCAATCATCACTTCTGATCACTTCAACCTGCTGGTCACCGCTACTGCATCTCATGACACCATCGCTAGTCTCTACGCTACCTAGCAGTTACGTCACTAGATCTGCACCCTGACATATTGCTCAAGATGACAAGAATAATTGCCAGATGTCGTACTCATCAAGCCGTACCTTAGATGGGGTACTTTGATTCGTCTTTCGAAGTAGCTGCAGTCCTTTCGGCCGCCAACGAATTTTCAAAATGCTACTGGATCACCACTTGGACGTTATAAGTGTCATTCCTTCGCAAGAGAAGAAGAGAGAGTTGACCTTTTTTTATCAATTGTGTACTTATCTCTAGGCCATGTACGCCTCCTTCAGAAGAAACTGTGAGGACTTCTTAATCAACGCGTATACTAGCTGGAACTTTTAAGGAGCTGGCTCGTCAACCCTTTGAGAAGATAAGTTCAATTTATGAAGAATTTAAATCATACTAGTTATCTTACACTCTTAATCAGTTTTATGGTTCTTTTTTTATAAGGTGCATTTTTTTCTGTTAAGCTCAACTTCTCTCGAATTAAGCAAGCTTGTTTCATTGGCATTTCCTTAGTCTGGGTTTCTGTCATCAGGCCCTCACACTTTGTTCCATTTATAATTATTCATTTCTGTGATAAGCACTTAAGTGCAATTTGTTTATTGGTTATAAATTTATTATTAGAAATAAACATTGTTAATGTGTGGTTACCTACATTGGTTTTTAGTGATGTATTTCATGCCCACTACCCCGCACCGCTTCAGTCTAATTTTCTTGACCAATTGTAGTTATTTTGTCCAGGCTCTCGCCTGATGCGTTCTCCCGTATGGGGAAGTTTTAGGGCAGAACTTTACTCCATTAACTACTGTTAGCGACGGTGTCACGCTCTTTCTATTCCCCCAGTAGTTGAGAAGCCTATGGTTAGTCTTGTTGGGTTCATCCTTGAGACATGTCCGTAGAAAGCCGGACGTCTCTTCCTGGCCACATCTGTAATTTTCTCAGTATATCTATTTAGCTCCTGATTTGGTCTTCTTCTGTACTCGTCATCTATTTATTAGTTTATTAAATGAAATTAGTTTCAAACAAAAGTTTGGTGCTTTTAAGTCGGTCAACACGAATGTACCCAAATAGAGCTGGGTTGTGCCCTAATCCTGAAATAAATTACATAAGATTAATAAATACACTAGGATGACAAGTTTCGATCGTCAAGCGATCATCATCAGATCTATTACACTTAGGCTATAACATCTATGTTTGAGAATACAGGTGAAAAATATATACAACATGTACAAGTATTTAGTTGCAGTGTTGGTAATGCAACTGTCGGTGTATTCCAAATGTAGTATATCTTATGTTAGGTGAACTTCTAAATGGTGATAAAAATCCGGAATTTGTCTGTTGGGGTGATTATATGGTTACACAAAATCAACTATGGTTATACTGTAATAATACAGGCTGATACTTATCCGGTTGTCTCCCTAACTAGAACTTCAAGCAGTTTCGTGATCATTCCGGCACCAGTTATGGTCGACTAACCCGGGTGTTAACTGGGTGGAACTGGTTTTTCCCTTTCTACCCCTTTTGTACCTACGTTCTTTCTGGGGCCAGTGCCATGTTTATTTGTGTGACGTTGCCAAATCTAGATAAGAATGTATGTTATTGAATACAGGAAGATCTACAACTATTAAAGACCGTGGAACTATCTTCGCCACGCGTGGACTAAAAAGCCATTCAACTAAGTGGTACATGGTCTATTGTAGACGTCCCGGCACCTTTAATACTGTCGCGCATACCGGCCTAGGTTTATTGCAGAAAAAAGTACATAGTACACCTGATCCAGATAACATTTACTTATTACCACCGCTATTATCCCCCCCCCCCCTTTTTATCTAGCTTGGCTATATCGCTAAGTTGTGTCTTGTTTTCGACAGGGTGTGTTTTTTTCAGTAGAGTGAAAAGGGGTGAACTCTCCATAAAAGTGTGTTCATTTATATTGTTGGGATTGTTTTGTTTGGCTAGGTGAATCTCGATTGCTTCCTTCATGTCGAGAGCTCTGCCTTTCGATTCGTGATGAATTATTTTTAGGTCAGTCTCGATTTTAGTAAAGCTGTGCCCCGTGTCACACATATCTTCGCATACGGCTGAATGTGTTCCGTATCTTATCGCATTCCTATGTTCATTATAACGTGTATCTACTCGTCTTCCGCTCTGTCCAATGTAATTAGCTTGACAACCAGTGTCTTGGCATGTGATAGAATATACCCCTGACTTTGAATACGGGTCTTGTTTATTTAGATTACTATTTTGCTGGTGCCTCCCGGTCGTATTATTCGTTGTGAATGCTATTTTTATGCCTTGCTTTTTGAATAGATTAGTGATTTTATATGTGTTCGCATTCACTTAGTTGAAGCGTGCGAATTTTTTCTCATTAATGTCCGGCTTTGGAATCATTTTATCTTTATTTTTATGTTTGCCTACAATTTGGTCTATTTTTTGGCGGGAAATTGTATTCATTTGCTATTTGTTTAATGGTTTTTATGTCCTTATTATAATTGTCTCTTGACATGGGTATTTTTAAAGCCCTGTGCACCATTGAATTGAACCCCGCTAATGTATGCGTATTGGGGGTGATTAGACTGATTGTCGATTGCATGCGAGGTTTGTGTGGCTTTTCGGAATATGGAATATGAAAGGTCGTTGTCTTTACGTTCAATACTTATGTCAAGATAATTTATTTTTAGATCTGTTTTGGATTCCTTAGTGAATTTGATTGAGTGGTGTAGGCTATTATTGGATTGGGGAATTGTTTCTTCGCTTGATAATTCAGTATCGTAGATGCAAATTACATCATCTACGTATCTTTTCCATATTACTATTCCCTTTGTTGAAGTCTCTTCTAAGACTGGGAATATCTCAGAAACGTGGTTTTAGAGCCTTAAAACGTAGTAGCCTCCGAGCCACCGAGGGGCTGAAAATGAGTTTTGTCTCGTCCTTGTAAGCCGTAATATAATAATAATCATAATAATAATTAAATAATATAGGGATAGGGATATAATATACCTTTAGTAGCACACCCGCCCGTGTAAATCACGTGAAAAAATTCAAGCGTAGGCTACCCCTTGACCCCCTTAAGCGCATTAAATACGAATTGATGAATTTTACAGCTTAAGCTGGTTCCGTGATAACCTTATAGCTGTTTGCGAACGTTAACAGTAATGTACAGTGATAAATCGAATGTCATTGCATCTTACTGAAATAGACGGACTTCTGAGATTGTGTTGCCATGGTTACCGGCTTGCATTCTTTCAATAGCTTAATAAATGAAATTAGTTTTATGGATATATCTCAAAAACTGTTAGTTTTAGGACATTAAAATGTGGTTTTCGGGGCCCGTAGGGCTCCCGAGTTTTGTTTCTCACATTGAGACGCTGAAATTGAGCTTCGTCTCGTCTTTCTATGCCCATTTCAGCATGTATTTTAAGGGGGTAGGCCCTGTTTTATGAGAGGTATGGAGAAAAGTTACATCAATGATTACTTTCGTACCTCTGATGGACATCTGTACCAATTTTTACGTTGATCCACTCAGCCGTTCTCGAGTCATGCGCGTGCAAAGTTGTACACAGACAGACAAACAAACAGACAGACAAAAATTATGTTTTTGCGCGCAACCGTCATAAACCAGTCTGAAACGCGTTAATAACTCATATTTCCGTGGAAATTCAGAAAAAACAGGCAAACTTTCATTTATATATATATAGAGAGAGAGATATTCAGTCATCACGGATAATAGCGATACCAACTTCATAAGGGTTAATGTCTACGCATTATATTACTTTTTATGCCAAACCCGAAAAAGAAAGCACATACAGTTATCCTCACTACTATAGTCATCATAGGAATTCAAGTTATCAGACAAGTTCAACACACATCAGAACAACAACAATAGGAATTTAAACTATTTTTCTGGATCTCACGCGATGCCTCTGTTGCACTAACAAACATCGAATCATTGATATGTCTCTATTATTATTATTATTATTATTATTATTATTATTATTATTATTATTATTATTATTATCATTATTACACCTCTTTCAAAACAAATGCTTTTGACCATCTATGTTTCGTTCTGGAATGAGAACATTTATGTGGCTTCGCCATTTTAAATATCTAGGGAGCATCATCACTGACGGTTTAGATCTCTACGTTGATATCACAAATCGCATAGAAATAGCACGAAATGTCTATAGAACAAGTTGTTCAGTAGAGAACACATAGCCTACTTTCTCCTAAATATATTATAACTCTTTGCCCTTTTCAAGGAGTATAATTGAATGTTGGTTGTAGTAGCTTGTTGAAATACAACGTGCTATACGGATATTAAACGTTGATTGATTGAATCCACTAATACAGCCATTACAATAACACAGGTTTTCAGACAAAATTCAACACTCACCCAAGTGCATGGGGCATCTCAAATTAATCTTCTAAAGATGTGCTTTCTTTCTATTTTTTATTTTGTTTAGAAATATATTTAAAAAGAGAAAAATAGTAGACAATATGGATCAGTTCAGAGAAACCACGTAATTTACACCGCGGAAAGCAGGCATACGTAGAAATACTACACTTTTATCCGAATCACCACTACTCTCATCTGATCAGCTTCATTGTCACTTAATAAACCGTCAATCTCTTCAGCTCTGTCTTCAAATTCACTAAACACTATCCGATTCGTCCTAATGCCTTCAAATCGCAGTCACATATTAATCGCACGAGGCGATCACTCCATGATCACTGTGTGCTTGAATTTGATCCAAGAATTTAAATATCTCGGAAGCAAAATGACCAAAGATGGAAGAAGCAAGAAAGAAATCAAATGTAGAATTTTACAAGCCAAATTAGCATTTCACAAAAAGAAACGTTTATTCACTACAAATTCCATTAATCTTAAAACCAGAAAAAGATTAATAAAAGCGTATGTTTGGAGTATTGCCCTTTATGGTTGCGAAACGTGGACAATTGGAAAAGAAGAAAAAAGGAGGATAAATTCTTTTGAAAAATGGTGTTATAGAAAAATGCTAAAAATTAGCTGGACAGAAAAAATAACGAATGCTGAAATATTTAAAAAGGAGGAGGAAAATTATACCTTATGGAAAAGCATAAAGAGGAGGAGGACTAGACTGATAGGACATATTTTGAGACACAATAGCCTGCTGAAAACGGTATTGGAGGGAATGGTTGAAGGCAAAAGATGTCGAGAAAGACCGCGCCTACAATATGTACAGCAAATCATGTCTGATGTAGGATGCAGAAACTATGAAGAGATGAAGAGGAAAGCTATAAATAGAGCCGACTGGAGAACTGCCGCAGACCAATCCATGGATTGAATACTTAAGAAGAAGACCTCTAGAATATGAGACTAAGACGCTACCACTACGCTACATACGCCCAGTACTAACACTAGGTTAACAACTGGTTTAGTATAACTGCATAACATTTATTATCTTGGAATGAACTATTTCATTAGCGTTCTCTACCGATTTTTATATACCTTTTGATACTAAATACGTATTATTTTGTTCAGTACACTCCAAAATTGATATAAACTTACGAAGTTAGTGAAATATGAACATGCGAGCAAACAATAGCTACCAGTCTGAGCCAACGGGACGGCACGGCCAGCATGAACTGCTACGGTTACATATTCTATTTTAAAATGCTAATATCCTACCGACAGTTTAAACCTCCCTATGTACGATAAGCGGATTTACTGAGGCGAGGCCTTTTTCAATCGTACGTTACGGTTAGCATATAATACTTGCATAATTGATACATCCTGCATCTTGAAACTATTTGGCTGATGACCTTGTAGCTTGGGCAAAAGACGCTTCCACCTTTAAGGTATATTTTTGCAATATTTGGTAGAGATTGGATGATTGGGTTAGTCGTACTTTGATTTAAGCTCAGAACATTTGGGTGCACGCCATTTATTTTTTTCCGTTATGATCGTGGCGATATACAACATGACACTGAGTTGTCTTTTTCTAGTGCTACCTCTGTACTAACGGTGGTTCGATTTGGTTTCGTTGTGTGTGAATTGATAGAGGGGATCGATTTGCACACATAGACGGCCACCATCTTCAATCTATTTGGCTGATGACCTTGTTGGGAGGTCAAAAGACGCTTCGCTCATGAAGGAATGTTGTTGCAAAATTTGGTAGAGATCAGATGATCAGGTTAGTCGTAATTTAATTTAAGCTTTGTACATTTGGGTGGCCGCCATTACGTGTCCGTCAAGATGACGGCGATATAAAACATGACACTGACGTGTCCTTTGCTAGTGTTACCTCTGTACCGAATTTCGTTCAATTCAGTTTCGCCGATTTGAATAGATAGGGGGATGGACAGATATACACACTAACACACACAGACAGACTGACAACCATTGGTCCGTAGATCTCATAAGTCTACTTTCATTATTTTTTTTCAAAAATCGAAAGTATGTTCATTAAAATTGTTAGGATATCCATATTGTTTTGTGGATATTTGTAACACTAGTTCCTGAGCGTTCTAGATCTTATACAACAGTTCCGTACATTCCCAACAACACAAACATCTTGCTAGTAGACGCAAGGAATTAAAATTACAAAATTCAAATCGAAACTATTTTTATCAATTTTTCAAAATTTGGTTCTTGCTTTGGGCTGACGTTCATTGTTTCCCACATATCTCCCAAGTTGATAAGAAGTTTCGCACTATTCCTTTTTTAAAGTCAGTGTTAAGCCTTCAGATACAAAATGAATCTCACATATTTCCACATTATTAATAATTAAGCGGTTTTTTTTTCATTATCATTCTGTGCAAACTCAAAAAAATATTTTCAATATTTATTTCTTAGAAAGAGAGGGAGCCTCCGTGGCTTAGGCGGCAGCACGCCGGCCTCTCACCACTGGGTCCGTGGTTCAAATCCCGGTCACTCCATGTGAGATTTGTGCTGCCCCTGAGGAGTGCGACAGTCTTCGGCAGCCGGCACAGTTCATTTCCTATAGCTAGATGGTGGGAGGAGCTTCATTCATTCCATCCCTGACCCGGTCGGACGACTGAAACAGGCTGTGGATTTTCAGTTTGTTTCATAGAATGACTTTCCACAACGCAACAACTGGCTAATCATTAGACTGGGAAGATCTTACACGGAGGAACGGAAGAAGGAAGTGGGAGAGAAGATGAAGAGACATTGGCAGAGAGTGAAGACAAAAAATAATATAAGAACTGTCAAACGTGGTCCATAGTTGGCCATAACGAATAAATACATAAGGTGCTTTCAAAAAGTAACGAGCTGGAGGCTGTAATGCGCAAACCAGTGACGACATCGGCTAATCGGGGCGTGTGTAACGAGGTGTGGTTCCGACCAGAGCGTGGTAGGTCACAGCCCGTCGCTAGAAGGCACGCGTGCACGTCACGTGACGATACAAAGCGAGCATCGGCATGCATCAATCGTCCAACGCAGCCAGTCGCATTGCAAACAGTGACATGGAGGTGTCAAACGAAGAGCAAAGAGGTGTTGTTCGGTTTCTGACAGCGGAAGGAGTAGGGGGAACGGACATTCATCGCCGAATGTCACAAGTGTACGGCGAACACTGCATGTCCCTTGCAAGGGTCAAGGCGTGGCACAAGCGCTTCAGGGAAGGACGGGTGTCGTTAGCCGATGATGCCCGGTCTGGGGCACCTCCCTGCATTACCGATGAAAATGTCCAGCTAGTTGATGCACTCATTACCCAGGACCGCCGAGTGACAGTGAACGCCTTAGCCGCCGTGGTCGGACTGGGTGTCGGAATTGTGCACACCATCATGAAGGAACGACTGCACTTGCGGAAAGTGTGTGCCCAATGGGTGCCCCACAGTCTTCAACCACACCAGGAAGCATGTCGAATGGCCTACTGTCTTGTTCTTGGTTGGACCATTGATGCATGCTGCTGCTCGCTTTGTGTCGTCACGTGACGGGCACTGTGCCCTCTAGCGACGAGCTGTGACCTTCCACGCTCTGGTCGGAACCACACCTCGTTACACACATCACGATTAGCCGATGTCGTCAACGGTTTGCGCATTACAGCCTCCGGCTCGTTACTTTTTGAACGCACCTGATATATATTCATAGAAGGACTAACTAAAGCCAGAATGGTTTGAGTGAGATTCAGTTTTATAGCTGAAAGTTTAACACCCAATTAAACAAAGGAAAAGGTCAAATATTCCTATAAACATGGGAGATATGAGAGATAGGCGAAGGTCAGTACAATGCAAGAAACAAATTTTGAAAAATGGATAAAGATAGTTAAAATTTGAATTATTAAAATTTTAAAACGTAGCTTCTAATAGCAAGATGTGTTTCTTTCTTTGGTAAGGTATATTATTGTTGTACAAGGTTTATAATGTTAAATTCGTAGTTGTTTAGGCTTCTTGAGCTGAATGTTTCCCCTTAATACGAGGGTTATCTTTTTTTCAAGTTCCGATGGACTGCCTAAAAATAACAGAATGACATACCAAACTGATCTTAGTGCTAAATGATGGCTTGCTTTATTCTTATGTCTCAACATAATCGCCGAAACGATTGAAACATCTGTCGTATCGTTACACCAGCTTTCCAATGCTCTCGGCAAAAAATCTGCCGCCACTGAGATGGGTACGTCTGGACAGTCTCCTGAAGTTTTTCCTTTTCGGCGAGGCGTTGCCGCCCAACCATACCTTCAATTCTCTAGAAAGGTGAAAATCATTCACGACCGTACTGTGCCATCGTTACGATAGATATTTTCAAATAATTCAAGTGTGAAGTTTTGGACCATCTCCCGTTTAGTCCAAACCAGCACTGAATGATTTTCAACTTTTTTTAGAATTATAGGTAGACTATTGTTGGGTGGCAACGCCACGCCAAAAAGGAAACACGTCAGAAGACTGTCCAGACGTGCCCACCTCAGTGGCATCAGAATTTTTTGCCGAGAGTATTGGAAAGTTGGTGTAACGATGCGACAAATGTTTCAATCGTTTTGGCGATTATGTTGAGACATAAGAATAGAACAGGCAAACATTTATTAATAAAATCAGTTTGGTATTGAACCCATGTACCATTGGCTCAAAGGGGGTCGAATCCATGTATTTTTGTAAAAGGAAGGAAAGAAATATACAGTCTTCAATGGAACATAGAAAGATTTCATGCAAGGATGCTAGTATAACGTTGTGTAAGAAGCTGGACCCAGGTGGCCAGGAAATGAGATCATGCCTGACTCATTGATAAAGAGCCAGTCACGAGTATAAATAGACGGAGTGGAAATTTCCAGGCGTGTGACAAGGAGCACGTTTCGGAAATCGCCCTTACCTTGCAGTAAAATGGCAACCACGTAGACGGGCCAGAAGAAGAAGAAGAATTAGATTTAACCCATTTGCAGGAATAAAATTAAGTAAATAAATACAGCATTGTGAATGATTTCAGAAGAGAGATTTTTGTGTGGAGAAAAAGCTTTTAATAATTACCCAGGAGAGAAGTGCAAACGTAGCATACGTCATCGGTGGTTTACCGAGGCCCGAGGAGTGGGGAAGTAAAAATCGACAGTAACACCCACACAGCTGAAGACTAAAAATTATTTAATATCTCAAAAATGCACGATCGATTTTCATGTGCAGTGAGGTCATTTTACGTTTAGAAAACGAGCTTTCTGGAGATATAATTTTTATAATTGTGCGACAATTATTTCAAAAGTTGGTCACGAAAAGGACTAGGATTTTATCTTTTTTTAGATAAAGAGTATAAAACTCCTGGCAACACCAAGCCAATCATGCAGTTATTGTCAGCCTACGGGCGTGACACTGTGTCACTATCATCGAATGCAGTATTAGTCCGTCCAGGGGGGCGTGACGTTGCGGCATCACACATCGAATGCAGTTTCCGATAGCCCAGGGGGCGTCATAGTGCTACATCACACCGAAGACAGTCTACAAGTATTCCTTGAGGGGAAACGCTGTATCACATCGCATAGACAGTATCCGACAGCCAAGGGCGTAGCGGTATCGATAACCCACGTGCATCCGTAAGGAGTAGCCAAGAAGTATTATTACAGTATCGCCGTGTGGAGAATTAGGAAAATCCTAATTACAGGATCTAGTTCCGACAGTATAAAGTTTACAGTGAAAAGTTCAGTAATTACAGTCAAAGCAGGCTGCGAACTTAGAACCAAGGGCGATAGGTCTTAAATTAAACGACCAAAAGTATCATAACGTGTTGAAGTACCGTAACAGCGAGATAAACATTCTATCAACTTTAAAGAACCCGAGTAGGGACGGACAGAATAAGGTTCGCTAAATATTCTGGAAAGATAGGAATTCGAGAACCGAATAAGCGGAAAGGAGAAGGAAACTCTAGACATTGCTTCAAGGAAGCAGACGAACTATTAAAAAGCACTAAGTTACGAGGAGTATTAGTTGCTGGAAATCAATAGGTCACCGATAGATTATCTGGGGGACCGTGGACAAAACAAACTTTCGCTAGACCAACAAATAGGGTCTAGAAAGGAGCTGATAATAATAGCAGATCGTCAGGAAACGGGATTTGAAGGAGTACTATTCCAGGGAGGAAGTAGATGGTTCGAGACTTTCACATCCTGGCAAGATAGGAAGCCGACATTTACTAAATTTCACCCTTGGAGACGGGAGGTCAAGAAATCACATGTGAAAGGCTTAATAGCAGCCTTAGTGATTAAAATCTGTGAAGTGTAAATATATAAAATTTGTGTTAAAGAGTAATATTTTCAGTGTTTTTATCGTGTATTATAAACGAATACACCAGTGTATTTTAAAATGTTACCAGTGTTTAATGTATACGAGTTAAATGTGTGTCAAGATATGTCAGTACATGAAATGAATTTGTACAAGATGGTGTAATCACCAAAATAGTGGGCAAAAATGAAACATCGCAAGAAAAGGAAGGTCAGGGACCGACCTATAACATGTGAGTAAATATTTTCATTATGTTTTGTGTTGGGGAAGTGTTTGTGTACAATCCACCGGAGTTTGAGATAGAGGGATGTTTCTGAATAACAAATAACAGAATAAGAGCGCGGTCTGAACAAATAAAATTTGAGAAATTATAAATAATTATGTGAAATGAATAAATCCTGTAGAGGAAATGTATGAAATAAAATGTCAATGTAGTTGACAAATGTTACAAAAGCAAGCGTAATAAATAATAATAATAAAAGAAATATAAAAAAAGATTAAATTGAATGATATGAAAGTAAGAGCGTTTGAGCCTTAATAAAAGTATAAAGACATGGTGTTAATGCATGTTCTTATAATATAGCGATTATTGTCAAGGGAAAGGATTAATATAAAAATTGAGATATGGATCAATTGTTGATGTTGAATTTATCAGTTCTTTGGAAGACGCTAGGCCTTAAAATAATGTATAGCGCATTGTAGCGCATTAAAGTAAATTGTCACGCTAGGAAGGCGTTGAATCTAAATGTACTTGGTAAATTACGTATGAGGGACAGTTGATTGCGGTAATTGAGCCATGATAAAGTCCTCCAATAGTGACGTAGATCACGAGGCCATGTGTGTTATGTTGTATTGTAATAGGGAGCAAATGTATGGTATTATGAGCGCAGGTAATAAGGCCACGGCCGACCCTAAGTCGCATTTATGTAAGTCCTCCAGTATGGGAATGGTTCCCGAGGCATGTTAAGAGAGTCGAACCCAGACTCGTCTAGTTGTTGAAGCCCCTAAGTATTCGTCGTTGTATGTGAATTACTCTTACCAATCAATGATGACACTTCATAATTAATAAATGCCAAGGTTACGAAGGTGGTTTATGAACCTCAATAATGTTGTTGAAAGTAAATGAAAGAAACGCCAGGTCTCCCCAGAGAACTGAAGAGAAGAAAGATCTGTTTTAAAAGCATTGAGTATAGCGGCCACGCGTGGGCAAGGCTGGAGGCTCCCCTCTTAGCCATAAATCTCGCCCAAGTGATTACGGTCCAACCCTTGTTATTGTAAGTGTGCTAGGTCGGGAGAGGACCGTCTGAGAGAAGTAATAATACACCGTGAGTGTTTAAAAGTTGTTAATGACCCGGGATTTGAACAGAGGTCCTTGTAGATGAAAGTACCGCTTGCCAGTTCAGATCGTAGCTTTCTTATGTGATAATGGTCTTATAAGACAAATAAATAAATAAAAATCCCTAATGTAATGTTGTATGGATGTAGGATTCCATGAGTTCAATGAGGATAACTAGATTCCGGGAGTAATCATAGTTTTTGACTTTGTCAAGTAATCTTCTGTAGCTCTGGAGTACACAAGTATTTTCCCGATCAACTGTAGTGAATTTGTTAAACTTGAGAGAGATGGTGATGTTGAGAATATTGTTGAATGCCCAAACATTTAAGTAGAGAAGTAATATGTACTTTAAATATGATTATATATTTGTTTGATGATAAGAAACTCATAAAATAGTTATTGAGGTGTATGAAAGAATGACACCGTTATTATGGGAAGATATCGAGCCATTGGAGCTCGATATTATTTTGAACTTTAAGATAGATACTTTATGGAAGTGAAAATAATTATGAGTCGTTGGTTTGAAGGAAACCATGTATTTTAATATAATATTTGTTTGATTTTTATATATTCCTTGTTCACTTTGAACAAGTAGAAGGATTGGTCAATAGTTTATTTGTTTTATTTGTTTGTAGCGCCATAATTTTGGTTAATTAAATGTTTTAAAATAGGAGTTGAATTGTTTTTATTTTTGGAAGTGTATCCTCTATTTAATCCAAAATGTGTAAGTCACAGAGTGGGAGAACATACCATAACCCCGAAAATCCCGAATTGAGCATTGCTGGCATACTGTGATTTGCATATTTCTTGCTGGAAGGGCACAGTATGTCAATCTGTTATATTTATACAGTCCATCGGAACTTAAAAAAACAGCCCTCGTTGTTATCTATTAATCAATACGGCAAATATCCAACACTAGCATTACCCGTCGCGGCTTCGCCCGCAGATATTCTCGTTGTAAAGAGTACACTTAGCAAAATCTCAATCATGAATGCTATGACTGATTTATCCTTGGTATGAATAATCCGACTTTATCAATTCAGCTACTGGTGCAGTGGTTAGGGGTTTGTCATTCCTTCATAGGTATATCAGAGCGAAGTTAGTTTTCTGGGAATATCACAGACACTGTTAATTTAAGTGCCTTTAAATGTGATTTTCGGAGACCCTTTATAGTCGGGTGAAAAAGACTTTCGTACCACACTCACACGTGAAAATTGCGTGAAAAATTCTAGAGTGCCCTTTGACCCCCTTAAGCGCATTATACTGTATGTATTGATGAATTTTACAGCATAATTTGGTTCAGTGATAACCTTATAACCGTTTGGAAACTTTCACAGTAATGTAATAATTGGAATTGCTTCACGTCTTACATAAATAGATGGACCTGTGAGATTCTGTTACCATGCTTACCGTGTTGCATTCTTTCATTATTTCATTGTAAATATACATGTTTTAAGGTATTTATTTAATTGTGAGATATTTAAAGAGTAAGTGAGTGCGTTTCGCTTACGCATTGGGTTATGCTGAACCTGTAGGTACACCATATGTGTAGGTTGGTGTTAATGGGACCTTATTTTCGGTACAAAACTGGAATGGGATCTTAGCAGAATAATAGAGGGAGGGATTTCCTAACATGGTAAAAGTTATTGCTTTTTATGAAAAGTAATATATATTAAAGAAACGCGCACAAGTTGTGCATTAAGCATACAAATACAATTACACTACATTCATTTATACTCACTCTGTTTCAGTCTCAAAGTTCTAAGCTGGTCTCGATTATTGACTTGGATAGTTTATTGCATGTTGTAATGTGGTATCGATCACATGGCCGTTCACAAAGATCACATACACATGTTTCGTTCGGCTCGTGATGGTTCTTCACTTTTCACACACTGTAGTGGTATCCGTGCGTTGCCAAAGTGTTCACGAAATGGCGTAGGTCTTGGTTGGTTTCCATCCTTGATCTACACTGGTCAAAACAATTAGGGGATCAGCTGAGATATCATACACAAGATACATATGGTAACGTCTTTTATTCAGAGTTCGGTTACAATTGTAATTTGTGTGAGCTACAGTACGATATTGTGCTGTCTCAACTTTTTAATGGAGGTTTACATGGTGTTTACTTAGACCTAGGCACCATTGGGCTACCATAATAGTGAAAAAGTCATTCTCGTTGCCCTCCAATATGGCGTGTGATCACCTCGGACGGGCAGGACAGTCGCACACCTGCGTGGCAAGGACAGTATGAGGTTATCAATCAGCTCTTGAGGGATATTTGGCCATTCTTCCATGAGTGCAATATCCAGCTCGGCAACCGTTGTGGGAGGTGCTGGTCTGGCTGCAATGCGTCTGCCAAGTGAATCCCAGACATGCTCAATCGGGTTTAAGTCCGGTGGACAAGCTGGCCACTCCATTCATTCAATGCCCTCGTCGTGAAGCATGTTGTCCACCAGTGCAGCTCTGCGGTTACGTGCTTTATCGTCCACCAGAATGAAACCACCGCTTATAGCACCGGCGTAGGGCTCAACAAACGGTCGAAGGATCTCGTCACGATACCTCCCAGCAGTCAAAGCGTCATTCTGAACGACATAGAGGTCCGTACGTCCGCCAATACTGAATCCTGCCCACACCATTCGTCCATCACCATGATTTGGTGCTGTTTCCTGCACATAAGCGGGATTGTTCCAAGTTCCACGTTCTCTCCAGATGAGGGAATGACGATTGTCCGGCTGAACACAAAATCTTGACTCATCCATGAACAGAACCCGGTGCCATTCGTCACGACGCCAATCCTGATGTTCCTCCGCCCAGTTTCCGCGGGCTAAACGGTGTCGTGGTTTTAATGGGACACACGCCATAGGCCTCCGTACGTAGAGGCTACTTTCCCGAAGGCGATTTCGGACTGTTTGTGTTGATATTGCTCGTCCTGTTGCCGCCTGGAGGGTGCGTTGCAGCTGAGTTGCATTCAGCCTCCTGTCTCGACGGGCTGTTTACAGGAGATAACGGTCACCTCTTGCTGATGTTACCCGTGGACGACCTTGGCCTGGCCTTCTTTTAACGGTTCCTGTTGTCTGAAATCGCATCCAGGTCCTGGAAATTACACTTTGGGACACTCCAATACCTGCAGTCACCTCCCTCTGTGTCGGTCCCGCTTCCAACCTTCCTATGGCTCTTCATGCCATGCCTTCGGATAAGTTACGTTGTTGTTGCATTGCATTACCTGCTCACTACACCATTTGAACCCAACTGCCTGTGCCATTCGTTTGGTAGAGTAAACACACGTGCACACCAACCCCTTCTGCAGCAACTTTCAGTTATTACCACTATCTCGGGTGCCGTAATATTGTTGTCTCCACTCCGTAGAACCGACAAAAAGACGTCGAACCTAATTTTAGGTCATTCTGCCGATGACAATACGTCGGAACCTAGATATCTCAACTGATCCCCTAATTGTTTTGACCAGTGTATTTACCATGGCCTCCGTTGCATAGAAGTCGGGTGTTATCTCTCTTGAGCGTTGTCTTCTTATTTGCAGTTGTTTTTCCCAGTTCTTAGTAAAAGTTAGATTATATTTGGTCCTGAGATCTTTCTTGAAAAAAGTTTCTCTTGCTAGGACATAGACGAGTCGTGAGCGGGTATATTATTTGTATAATGCTAGGGTTGACTTCAGGAGCCGAGATTTGACGGCTTCCATGGCTGATAGGTCTTTTATTCCTAGTCTTTCCCAGGTTATTTCTATTCCATACGTTAGGATGGGTCCGAATTTTTCATCGAATAGTTTCATGGCAATTTTTAGGGATGTCTAGGTAGTGATGGTATGTCAAATATTGCCTTCGTGGCTGCTGCTGATTTTGTTTTAGTGTGAATCCTAAAGGAGCTTAAGGTTGCCTGGAGAATCATGCGCAGGTATTTGTAGGCGTTAGCCGATTGAATTGGTTCGTTTCTGTAATAATCCTTGCCATGCGGGTAATAAATTATGGTTTTCTAACAAATTTCAACTGTCAAATTTTATTATTCTGCCAGTTTACCATCTCTTGATGAATACAGTACATTTGCATTTGTCTGTTGGCACAGGCTAGAGTAAAATGTGGCTTTTCACCGATGCCTCAGTCTCATTCATGGCTGTGATTATATGGAAGCTACTGAGGTATGAGTGGTGCTGAGTAATGGCATTCAGGGCACAGTCAGTGCCTGTGGGTGTTGTGAAAGGTTCTACTCATAGGGTTAAGGGGGGCGACCCAGCTTAACAGAGGAAAAAAGGCCAAATTCATTCGATTGTTAAATATGCTACACATATTGTTGAAAAATGCTGCACATATCCCAGTATTGGTGTGCGTCCTGGCAACCAGAATCAACTTCAATAATGTAAAAATTCTAATTATAAAATTTTAAAATAACATTTTCAAAATTTCCCGCCTTTTTAACAATGTATCACTGTTTCCCTTCTAAATTCCAAGTTAATAAGAATTTTCGTACTTTTTCTTTTTTAACGTGTATATCAAACCTCAGCCTACAAAATGAACCTCAATCACTAACATACACTGTGATTTAGATATTTTTATAGAGTTTTTATTCTGAGCACCTGAATAAAATAAAATAAAATGAATAAAATCTCCTTAAAAATATCTAAATCACAGTACATTTGCATTTGTTTTTTCGCACAGGCTAGAGTAAAATGTGGCTTTTCACCAATGTCTCAGTCTCATTCATGGCTGTGATTATATGGAGGCTACTGAGGTATGGGTGGTGCTGAGTAATGGCATTCAGGGCACAGTCAGTGCCTGTGGATGCTGTGACAGGTTCTACTCATAGGGTTAGTACTGCTGTTCTGACTCAGTGAGGAAAGTAATGGCAAACTACCTCACTCCTCACCTTGCCTAGTACCGCTCATTATAATACTGCCTCAGTTTTGTGGGTTTCTACCACATGACCTATGGTGGTGCATCTTGAGGATCCAGCCAGCCTCCAGGCTGACTACCTAACAGACAGACACATTTTATATATATACACCACGGACAGGCCAACAAGGACCACGCAAATATCACTTCTTTATAGGTCTAGTTTCCTTCTTTCTCTTCCAGAAGTCTTTCATCCTGGTCGACTGCGCAGCTCTTCTTTCAGCAGTCCATTCTCCTCTGTTGAGAATTTTCTTCTCCCCGACAAGAATTTTGAGGCCAAAAATTTTCTTTCTGTACTCTATTCGATTTAGACAATCTTCTTCAGTAACTTTGGTTTTTTAAAGTTCTTCTTTCATTTGTTTTACATAGCCTCCTTGCCCTTTATAATTCCAGATTTTATCAAAAATTTGTTTGTTTAACCTTGAGCAATCCATGCGGACCATATGTCCGTAGAACTGAAGTCGCCGTTTTCTGATCATCACTTCAAGGTTGTCGATTTTACTATACATTTCTGCATTGGATCTCAGTCTATAACCTTCCTGTGTTTTCCTAGGACCATACATCCTTCTTAAAATTCTTCTTTCTATCTTGAGCAAATTCTCCATTCCGGTTATATTTGTAGTTTCCATGCCGTACAAGATGACTGGTCTAACAACTATATTAAGATGTCGTAATTTTGCATTGCTAGACAGGTTCCTTTTATTGTACATATTCTTTGTACAAAAATGTTATTATTCACCATTGTTATCAAACGCGCGGTTTATTCCTGATATTGTTTGCTGGCGACTGCCCTTTCTAATTATACTGCTCAAAAAAATTAAAGCACCACTTTTTTCAAAGGCCACCAAATTTTGAAAAGTTGACCTACAAGCTCAAAATCTCAGTATGACGTTTGTCCTGACGCCTACCAAGCATATGCTTCAGCACAACTCCCCAACTTGAGTAGTTTCGGGGTAGCACCCCGAAAACCAGCCCATTTTCGAAAACCGCAAATTAAAGTTTGCGAAAAACGCTGTAGGACTTGTCGCAGGTTGCCAAAGCAGTCGAAAATGAATGAGTCTTGCTCATAAAGGTTCCACAAACACGTTGAAATCGTTACATTTGACGTTTGGGCATTTTCAAACCCCTTCATCATCCCCTAAACATGGACTACCATTGGGGGCGTCTGAGAAGGTACCGGGTGTGTTTAACCACCTGAAAACCTGTACACCGTCCTCAGTTGCTGATTGCAGTAAGTTTTTAAGGCCTCCGGCAATGTCCACACCCCCTAACACCCTCAACTGGCATGGGACCAAACCACCCCTTCTCGATTCATCCCTAAGGAAGGTTTTAATCGAGATGTTTATCAGTGCTGCTAATGGGGGGGGTCTTCCTCTAACGTTTCAAAAAAGGAACTGTGCCTTTGTCACCACCCCTTCCCCTGCAACCCCCGTTTGTATGATTTTTCGAATCAGGCCCTTTTAAGGGCTGAAACGACGTCTTAAGCGCTGAAAGGGCTGTAAAGGTCCTTATAAGTAGTGGTGACACGAAATCAACCCCTTCCGATCGATGATTGACATTCCGTCCCCCAAATTCGAAATTTTTGCACCCCCAACCCTCCCTGTCTGGACGCGTAATGCGTCATGGCAGAGTTTTCAGAGTTGGATGAAAATGAAGCTTATGGCCTGCAATGGAGCCCAAAAACAGCAGGCTGGATAGAAATTCATCGGTAGGTTGGGAAACGGGACCAAAATTTTTCAAAAAAGTGTACAGCCTACAGTAAGTACGCCCATGCATAGGCAACCCACATCACGTCCGTGCGTGTGGGTTGCCTATGATCGGCAATAGGTTACAAAGTTTGGCAATGGGAGAAAAATGACGTGATGTGGGTTGCCTATGCATTGGTGTACTTACTAAAGGCTGTTGTTAACTTTTTTGAAAACTTTTTGGTCCCGTTTCCCACCCTACCGATGAATTTCCATCCAACCTGCTGTTTTGGGCTCCATTTCAGGCCATAACCTTCATTTTGATCCAACTCTGAAAACTCTGCCATGACGCGTTACGCGTCCAGTCAGGGAGAGTTGAGGGTGCAAAAATGTCAACTTTGGGGGATGGAATGTCAATCAAACATCGGAGGGGGTTGATTTCGTGTCACCACTACTTCTAAGGACCTTTACAGCCCTTTCAGCGATTAAGACCTCATTTCAGCCTTTAAAAAGGGCATGATTCAAAAATCATACAAACGGGGGTTGCAGGGGAAGGGGTGGTGACAGAGGCGCAGGTCCTCTTTTGAAACGTTAGGGGAACACCCCCCCATTAGCAGCACTGATAAAAATCTCGATTTAAACCTTCCTTAGGTGTGAATCAAGACGGGGTGGTTTGGTCCCTTGCCAGTTGAGGGTGTTAGGAGGGGTGAACATTGCCGGAGGCCTTAAAAACTTACTGCAATCAGCAACTGAGGACGGTGTGCAGGTTTTCAGGTAGTTAAACACATCCGGTAGCTTCTCAGGCGCCCCCAATGGTAGTCCATGTTTAGGGGATGATGAAGGGGGTTGAAAATACCCAAACGTCAAATGTAACGATTTCAACGTGTTCGTGGAACCTTAAGAGCAAGACTCATTCATTTTAGACTGCTTTGGCAACCTGCGACAAGTCCTACAGCGTTTTTCGCAAACTTCAATTTACGGTTTTCAAAAATGGGCTGGTTTTGGGGGCGCTATCCCGAAACTACACAAGTTGGGGAGTTGTGCTGAAGCATGTGCTTGGTAGGCGTCGGGGTAAACGTCATACTGAGATTTCGACCTTGTGCAGTCAACTTTCCAAATTTGGTGGCCATTGAAAAAAGTGGTGCTTTAATTTTTTTGAGCAGTATATTAATTTAGCCTCTGTGTCTCTGCGTGCGGATTGTCTGCTATTTGATAACATAAATAATTCACAATGGTTTATGAATCAATGATTGACGCTCGCGTGCTCGCATGTCGGACATGACGTCAACGTTGTGAACCGTCGTAACTAAACGATGAGAGTGTCAATAGCAAGAGACCCGTGGAGAGGGAGAGAATTTCTCATTGAGATTGAAATTGTTTTCTTTCTTTGTCTTTGGGTAAACCCAGCGCTGAAAGAAACGGTGGAATATTTATGATGCACTTTCAAGTCAATTGTTACTTTTTGTTTCGAAATGTAATGTTTTTCAGTCGGTCAACACAATTGAATCGGTCGGAGCTGAAAAGCATTAAGTCAGTTTTCTGTACTTTTCAGGAGACAGATAAAACGTCATTGACAGAACAGAACTTAACAAACACACTATATTAGTCATCTATGTTGTGAAGCAACTATTCAGGTTATATTTGTGTTAGCAGAATATCAATTTTAATTTAATAAACATATTTTGCTAATCAATTTTTTAAACATGACTTAATGCCATGCAGCTCCGTGGTCAGTTTTTTGTGGCATAAAGCCTTCCAGAATGAATATTTCAAAAAAATAAAAGTTTGGTGCTTTTCAGTCGGTCAACACGAATGTACCCAAAATGAGCTGGGTTATGCCCTAATCCTGAAATAAATTACATGAGATTAAGAAATACACCAGGATGACCAGTTTCGAACGTCGAGCGATCATCATCAGATCCATTACACTTAGGCTATAACATCTATAATTGAGAATACAGGTGAAAAATATATACAATATGTACAATTATTTAGTTGCAGTATTGGTAATGCAACTGTCGGTGTATGCTAAATGTAGTATATCTAATGTTAGGTGAAATGCTAAAATGGTGATAGAAATCCGGAGTTTGTCTGTTTGGGAGAGTTATATGGTTGTAAAAATCAACTATGGTTATACTGTAATAATACAGGCTGATACTTATCCGGTTGTCTTCCTGGCTGGGACTTCGAGCAGTTTCGTGTTCACTCTAGCACCAGCTGTGGTCGACTGAACCCGGGTGTTAACTGGACGAAACTGGTTTTTCCTTTCTCCCCCCTTTTTTCCTATGTTCTGTCTGAGGTCAGTGCAATTTTTATTTGTGTGACGTTGCCAAATCTAGATAAGAATGTATGTTATTGAGTACAGGAAGATCTACAACTATTAAAGACCGTGGAACTGTCTTCGCCACGCGTGGACTAAAAAGCCATTCGAACTAAGCGCTGCCCGGTCTATTGAAGACGTCCCGGCACCTTTAATACTGCCGCGCATACCGGCCTAGGTTTATGGCAGAAAAAAGTACATAGTACACCTGATCCAGAAAACATTTACCTATTAACCACCGCTCTTCCCCCCCCCCCCCTTTTTTATCTAGCTTGGCTGTATCGCTAAGTTTTGTTTCAAACCCTACAATGAATATTTCCCATGTTATTTTATTTTAAAATGGATTTGTAACATAAAAACCACCTAAGCCCTGAACAAATGTAATTTACAATAGCACTGTATCACGCGGGAATCTTGCAGTGCGATCAACATTAGGCTAAGTACCGTACGGAATACGGCGCTGAAAGGCAGCAAGTCGTTTACTTCATGCTCTTCTCCTCCTCTGATCGCACTAAAAGTAGCAGTGGTTTCTGGCTTAAACCCACAAAACAAATTGCTTTGTGATGGATTTTGCCTTGCCAGTGAGCTTCCGTGCTTTTTCTCCTGATGGAAATGTTTTGTGTGTAGTTTAAACAGGGCCATTTATGACATCATGCTTTTCAACTCCGACTGATTAAATTGTACCCAATTATAATTGATAGTTTCCTAACCTGAAAAAATACAAGAGATTAAGGAACCATCCATTACAATTGCGTACCATTTTTTGACCGACTGAAAAATATAACATTTCCATTATTAATGCAACACTGAAATATGGCTTCCAACACTATAATAATAATAATATTTATTGCAGCCAAATAGCCATAATGCAGTATACACACACATCATCATCATCATCTTGAGCAGTTTCCAACCGCTGGTCGGGTCTGCTTGGAACATAAGCCTCTCCATCGTTTCCTGTCCATCCACACATACATATATAAAATTCAGTCTTTGCAAAATGAATTTAGGGATGTCCTTCTCTCGGTACACACAAGCACACTAGATGGTGGAAGCCGTGAACCGCTAGTCTTGCCACCAGATGGCGAAGCTCATAATCTGCTCTCATCCATTCCTTGTTGATCATGGCATCTGTGGCATACAATTCTTGCCTTATGTCCTTTCGTGTGCCTTCCAGCTCTTTTAGTAGATCGGAGTATGCTGCTGTACAGGGTAAAATCATGGCGAGTCGAAGTTCTTCAATTAGAAAAGGTTCACTTGCCAGGATATAGACCAGTCGAATTGGAGTATATTTTGACAGGCTTTTTTTTAAGAAAAGCTCCTTTGACGTTCTCTAGGTCTTTCAGATTCGATTTGCCAAGGTGTTCCCATATAATCTCTAAACCATACGTTAGTATGGACAATATTTTTAAGCGGAAAAGAATCAAAGCTGTGGTCAATGATTATCGTCTTAAATTTCTTATGCCGTTAATTGCCTTCGTTGCTGCTGCTGTTCGCTCTTTGATGTGCATATTGTATACAAATCCTTTGGTTTGAAGGGTGATTCCTAGGTACTTAAAATTTGTTACAAGTCTTAATGTTGTCTGCTTGTATGTGATATTGTCGCTCGCTCTCCGTCTTCCTCCTTTCCTGAAAGTCGTTACCACAGCTTTGTCTTCATTTAAGTTTAAATCATTTTCTTCTGTCCATTTGGTGAATTTGTCAAAAGCTACCTTTTGTTTACAAAGCATTGGAAAAGCAAAACACATTTGCCTGTATATTACTGAGCATTAAAGGAAAGCACATTCAATCTGCTGAGTGACGTGCTAGGATGTTCCAAGTAACGCTGCTGGCACGCAACATACTCATCTGCAATTATTCATATGGACTGTAGAACTATTGCCTCATCAGCAACTTGGGGAAAGCAGTTAAATGTGAATATCCTTTCTTCACGCAGCATGTAATTTGTGCTTTGTGTATTAGTTTGAATAAAATAGTTCTTAATAAGAATTGTACACCCGCCTGGATCAATACTATAAAGCAAATTCATTATTTAACTTGCTTTTAGTACATGTTTCGAGGATTAATTACATTTTATCCCCTTCATCAGCTAAAAACATATTGAAAGAACAAAATAAAACGTAGCACAGTAATAAGATACGTTATTAAACCCAATATGGTGCACCATATAATTTAGGTTATAAGATCAGAATAAAATGAAATGAAATAGAAGGTGACGGTGATCAGCTGCTCATGACAAATAGTAGTTCCGTATTGAAGCTTGAAATGGTAGATTTGGAACACCAATACTTCACCAATCCGTGTAGGTCTATAATTAATGAAGAGCCTGTATGCTTAAAGATCCATTTTTAAGCCTTTTCAAATCAAAGCGGCTTCAAGTAACACGACGTGATGGAAAGTGATCTCTTGGTAAAGAGAGGTTAGTTCAAAGCATATGGTGAAGTATTGGTGTTCCAAATCTACCATTTCGAGCTTCAATACGGAACTATTATTTGTCATAAGCACCTGCAAGCTGATCACCGTCACCTTCTATTTCATTTCATTTTATTCTGATGTTATAACCTAAATCATATTGTGATGGCTTCTATAGCCCTCACTGTGTGACAAATATACTGTTTTCTACTAAGATATGTTGTTTTAATGGGCGCCAAGACCTCAACGCAATGTTGAAATCTAAATTTATATTTAACAACACCTAGCTCTGGTAGAACACCTACAAGAATCTATATACTCAGATCGTGGTATGATTTGATCATTAACCCAACAAACAATTGTATCAGGAGAAGGAATTGGTCTATATCTAATGCTACCTACTGAAAGCAAAGATTGCATGGTTAAAAGAAATGAATTTATTATATAAAACAAGTTTGCAAAATTAATAATAAAAATAATAAGTTCCAATTTAAATTGGAGCGTTGTGATTTGAATATTACCGCTAGAAAATTACGTGAAAACGGAGTCGGATAAATTACTGATTTTACTCTTATTCCCAAGCTATGAAGTTACTGAATTACTGAATATGAAACAAAGAAAGACGAGAGATTGCGTAGTTCTGAGTCATTCGCGCTTACCTCTGGAAATTGCCGAAGCATTTCCCTCGTACTGGATGTTGAAGTGAGCTTCCCACAGCCTCCTGGACGTCGTCATCTTCTTCGTTAGTTGATGATATATATTTGTAGATATGAAGATTTATGGTCCGAACATCGGAACCAACACGTACAACCACAACGGTCAAGTTTCACAAAGATAGTCGCTAACTCCACTGAACATCGGAGCCACTCACTTGTGCAACCATACTGGTTAAATTTTATAACGATAGTCGCTAACTCCACTGAACATCGGAGCCACTCACTCGTGCAACCATACTGGTTAAATTTTATAACGATAGTCGCTAACTCCACTGAACATCGGAGCCACTCACTCGTGCAACCATACTGGTTAAATTTTATAACGATAGTCGCTAACTCCACTGAACATCGGAGCCACACACTCTCGCAACCATACTCGGCAAGTCCTTTACAGATTGCCCTCGCTCCACGGCGCGCCAAACGATATATGCACCCGCCGCATCCCCACTCTTCAGCCGACTTCTTCACGCTCGCCCTCCACTGATTGACTGACCCCTCACGCGCTACTCCCCTCTTCTGGCTCATTACACTCGGCGGGAGGGTGAAGTCGATTGCCGTTCCCTACATCCGCCTTTTCTTGACGATGCGACCCAGCCTTACGTCATACTACTTGACAAGCATAAGCCTGTATCTGAATTTCCAGTGACTCATGTCTCTCAATATACCCTAACTGACGAAACTCCGTAAAATTCCGTAATCACATAATTTTCTATGATATTGTCGTTCGTAATAATTTGCTTGATAGTGTTTTCTAAGACATAGAAAACCTATCTGTATGCTTATAATTTTATAAAGTGCTCCGAAAAATACCTTAATGATAATTATAATAAATTAATAATAATAATAATAAATTAACTTGAAAAATTCTCTTGGCTGAACAATTTGCCGCGTAAATAAATATAGAATGGCTTTTCTACTGACTTATGCCAGTGGCATGAAAACCCCTCGAAACACACGTTACATATTCGCCTCGGATCATCGGATGATTTACCGTGACGACGGTCCATTATCCGATTATCCCAGACACGTTAACAAAATCCCATCCAAAATACATATTACATAAATGAAATCACCCTAAATTACATATATATACACTCATAATTTTTCTTTACGCACTTTGCGTCAAAGTTTGTCGTCATAATGGATTGCACTTTGCAACCAGTCCAATGTTTTTCATATAGAATAATGTTCCACGGATATTTCCGCCTCTCAAATTTCTCTATGTTGGAAAATAGACATAAATAATGTGTGTGCACTATGTATTTATGATGTCATATCACACGCATTGAAGGTGTTCTGATATACTTATATCACCATAGAACTTCCTAATTTCACTGGAGGTCCCTTCCTTATGGTGAAATTTAATCTCACTTATCACTGAGCACATGATCACACTATTGTGGCAGCGCCTCGTGACCATAATACTTAATCTCTCTTTAAAGTAGATTAAATTAATATTGACTTCTGAAAAAAACCAGTAACTGCGCATTACATATAACACCAAATATTTCTGTGCCGTAATCGCCCTGTCTTCTTAAGTTCCCGTAGACCATATTCTACTTAATACTAGTTCTCAACACAGACCAGTTCTCCTCGCACACATAATACCATTGTACAAATTACCTTAAATTACACACTTACAAATCTTACATGGCGAGGCCGTAAACAGAAATCACGTGTGCTGATATGTATGAGTTTCATGAAGGACTGTCTCGCCTTCTGATGGCCCATCTTTTGTCTCGTGGACGCCTTAAGCAAAAATACCCTGTTCAAGCGCTCACCCATCTCTAGGAGACAAATGGGAATTCACCAGCGCTACCAAATTCTGGCCTTGGTGTATCGAGACATTTTAGTGCTCAAGAGCATCCGACAATCCCGTCATATTTCCCTGTACCTTAAAAACTCTCATTTACTTACATACTACCCCCCTGTGTGACTTCTGACACGCCTGCCTTGAAGACCAGATCTTCCACGCACCAAATACCACACTTACTCATTTGATAGGCTGGCTCTCCAGCTAAACACACTCACTTTATGACACATATTTTCGTAGACTCTGTATATTATACGTCCCGTATAATCTGTTTCCCTTACTATCCTCCAGCACATATGCTGTTTTGCCAATACGTTTGGAAACTATAAATGTTTCTGCGTCACCTGCTTCCAACCTTGCAAGTGGCTCCCTTTAAATGAACGTCATCACGTTGCTCCACTAGCATACTTCTCAGTGTCTGTAACGATGCCCTGTTGCTACTGTCCACACATGTTAACCCTACTTTCCTCTGGTGTCACCCCTCTACTCGACACTCTATGACCTAAAAATGTCACTTCTGACTGACAGAATGATGACTTAGACAGCTTCAAAGTGAACCCTGCCTGATCTAACTTCTGGAAAACTATATCTAAATGACGTAGATGCTCCTCAAAACTGCGTGAACTAATTAACATATCATCAATGTAAATGGTTACAAACTATCCTGTGTCATCCCCTAATGCGATGTTTAAAGCCCGAATTAAAGCTGCTGAACTACACTTGAACCCACAAGGTGTTCTACAAAATTGATAAAGGTTATATTTATTACTAAAAGCTGTAAATGGTCTATCTTCGTACATAAGTGGCACCTGCCAAAAACTGGAACTCAAATCTACACAAGTGAAATACTTCTTCCCCTCAAATGTTTGCATTTATTCCTCTATTGGCATAGATTTCAGCTGATCTGAACTAATTCTACTGTTAACCAAACGAGCGTCTAAACAAATACGAACCGTGCCGTCGGTCTTGGGTACCGTGATCAAAGAATTAACATATGGACTGTTAGAGTGCTCAATAATCCCATCTTCAAGCATCTGGTTAATTTGTGCCTCAACTGCACTCTGATAAGCGAAAGGTACAGGATATCTATGTCCTGTGAATACTGACCTATCAATAACGTTCAATGAATGTGTATAGCAATTGGCCATACCAATGCGATCCTCAAAAACTCTCCTATTACACAATAACACATCATAGAGCCGAAGGTACAGGATATCTATGTCCTGTGAATACTGACCTATCAATAACGTTCAATGAATGTGTATAGCAATTGGCCATACCAATGCGATCCTCAAAAACTCTCCTAATACACAATAACACATCATAGAGCCGAACACACTGTTCATCCTCTATATTTCCCTGAAATGCAGCATCACGTAACGAGTCCTTTAGACTACCGTTCGTAATCACACTGCCCACAAAACATGGAGAACCCCGCTCTACGGCTGGCGATATCTCATTTAAAGTACAAATCACACCTACAATACTACTCCTCTGAATATGGTCATTGAACGCTACTTCTACTTCAGAATCTCCCCATTTAAATTTCAAACTCCCTACATCATAACATAAGTTACCAGACACTCTACTTAGCCACTCTGAACCCAAGATAACACTGAATACTAAATTTGGAATTACAAGGCAAATCTGCTTCTCTACATGATTATTAATTTTAATGTCTACTAAAACTTGCTTAGAAATTACTTTAGACCTCTTCCCAACAGCTGTGATAACAAAAGTGCTTTTAATTGGCATCTCCTCGAAATTTACTCCAGTTCCTTTCATTTTATCATAAAATGCACTACTTATGCAACTCTTCATACAACCACTATCAATTAAAACATCTGTGTACGCCTCGGACACGTTAAATTTAACTATGGGGCTCTTACTAACCACTTCCTGAATAATGCCTTCATCACTTAGTTCACGTAATAATTCATTTCTTACATTTAGGTCATAGGGTTCCTGTATAAGTGTATGGACAGGGCATGTTACAGACTGAGATTCTGACCTTACATCGCAGCCTGGTTCGTGTTTAAAGTATTGCTACCGCTTGGTGTAGTACTACTGACTACTGCACTGGTCTGGTTGTTCTGGGTTGTATTAACGGTATCTCTCTGTCCGTTATTACCATTGGGCTGATTCCATCCTTGACCCCTGTTCTGGTTATAATAATAATTATTATTATACCGCCCTTGGTTACCCCTATAATCGTTATTTCGGCCTTGATTTACCCTGAAATCATTATTTCTACCTTGTTGTTCGTACCATACCCATTTCCTCTGGACTGGTTATGCTGATTATTATTATTACTATTTTGGTTCCCCCTATTTTGAACGCTGGCCCCTTCGCCACTGTTCCCTTGAACTTCCTGGTTCCTATTCTCATTAGGCCTGTTATTATTGTTACCCTGGTTCCTACCGAAATTCTCCTCGTAACCGCCTCTTCCCAGAGCATCGAATGTACTCAATAAATTCTCCACTTGTGAGATAGATTTAACATTTTGGATACAGGCAGCTTCTTTGATTCTGTATGGAAAATGTCTTAGTAATAGCCTGACTACATCACTCTCCTCCTTCAAACCATCTAGATATTTGCACGTTAATACCTGTCCTAAAAAGTACTCGGTCATAGTGTAGTTGCCTCTCGGGTTATATTTCCCACACACAATTCCCTCACGATGCTGAGACTGAATGACCTCATTCCAAAATTTCTCACAAAATTTAACTTTGAAATCTGTAATATTCTCAAAATTGTCTCTGTAGACAGCAAACCAGTTTCTTGTCTCCCCTACAAACGCTTGCTCTAAAATTTCAACTACCTGGCACCACTCAACACTACCATCTTCCCGCCTCTCCCCGAATTTATTTTCTATAGTATTCATGAACTCCATTGGACAACCCTGCCGATTACAAAATTTGCCTAGTTCTATTTCCCTGTGTGTGCTATTCACATAAACTGGCCTACTCTGGCTATTTTCCTGCCTAATTCTAGCTTTCAACTTCTGTTCTAATTCAGCAATTTTCTCCTCAGCTTTTCTTTCGATATTAGTTACAGTTAACCTAATGCAAAAACGGTCTGCAAAAATCATTATTACTTCTTTAAGATTTAAGGTATACAAAACCCTTCAATTATTTATTCCTTTCAATCTGAGCTCATTATTATTATTATTCATTTCAATTATTATTATTCGTCAACACATTATTATGGAATGCAACAGCTCATTATTCAACCATTATTTCAGGAGTATCAAACTCAACAATTATTATTATTATTATTAATTCTGGTGCTCATTTACATTATTGCTTTGAAATTCATTTATCTGGCGTAAATACTTGCCAGGAGTACAATGATATTCTATTTCTCCTCTCAGATTTCATTTATTATTGATCATTCATTATTATGGGTATTTTGTAAGTATTTTTATTCTCAATTGCATTTTGTGACTATTTTGAATCTAAATTACATTTTGTAAGTATTTTCTAACTAAATTGCATTTTGTAAATATTGTCAATTCAAATAACAGTACAGTAAGTATGTAGTTAGTTTTAGTTGTAAGTAGGTAGTTAGTCTCTTAGATATGTCATTGTTCTATTAGACTGTGGTGTGTGTGTGTGTCTGGTAGCAGTTGCATTGTTTATTAGTTATAGTTCATTGTTTCAGTAGACTGTGATGTGTGAGGGTGCATGTGAGTGTGCCTGGTGACAGACTGTTTTAGTGGTAGTATTTGTTGTTGGTGGAACTTTAGTATTTTTTTCGTTAGTAGAATTTTGGTATTTAATTGTTAGTACGGGTGAAGGTTAGTATTTTTGTTAGTAGAATTGCTCTTTACTTATTCTGAAAGGGAGTAGCAGCCTTTCAGAATAAATCAATTCTTTACTAGTCTTATAGACGGTTAAGATATTGATAATATAAGCCAAATAATGGCTACACTGCGTCCTGCTGCACGGCTGAAAGCAACGGGAAACTACAGCCGTATGCTATTCCCGAGGATATGCACCTCTCTATGCATAATTACATGTGATGATGGCCTCCTCCCTTGTAAAATTTAAATCCGGAGGTAAACTAGTCCCCCGTTCGGATCTCCGGGTGGGGACTACTCGAGAGGGGGTTAACATCACAGAAGTGACAAAGAGGAAATCTGACATTCTACGGATCGGAGCGTGGAATGTTAGAAGTCTGCTAGGAAGTGGAAGGTTAGAAAACTTAGAAAGGGAAATGGATAGGTTGAGGTTGGATTTGGTTGGGATTAGTGAAATGCGCTGGCAGGAAGAACAGGACTTTTGGTCAGGAGACTATAGGGTCATTAGCAGTAAATCAAACAATGGCCAAGCAGGGGTTGGCCTCATATTGAGTAGGAAACTTGGACAGCGGGTGGAATATTATGAGCAATATGGTGAACGGATTATTGTAGCAAAAATCAATACTAAACCTACCTGCACCACAGTGGTGCAAGTCTATATGCCTACCAGTCAAGCTGATGATGAGGATGTTGAAAAGGTCTACGAAGAAATAGACGAAATTCTGAGGTATATCAAGGGTGATGAAAATGTTTTAGTAATGGGGGATTGGAATGCTGTGGTAGGAAATGGGAGAGAAGGGAAGATAGTAGGAGATTTCGGATTAGGTGAAAGGAATGATCGAGGAAGCAGGCTGGTAGAATTCTGCACCGAGCATGAGTTGGTCATAGCTAACACCTTATTCAATAACCACAATAGAAGAATATACACATGGATGAGACCAGGAGATACAGGGCGTTACCAAATCGACTTCATTATGGTCAAGCAGAGGTTTCGAAACCAGATTTTGGATTGTAAAACATATCCTGGTGCTGACATAAACTCTGACCACAATCTGGTTGTAATGAAATGCAGATTAAAGTTGAAGAAACTGAAGAAAAGTCAAAAGCCAAAATGGTGGGCAATAGACAGACTGAAAGAGAAGGATGTAAACGAAAGATTCAAGAAGAGTATAAAGGAAGGACTAATGAAAATCCCTAAACAAACTTCAATTGCAGACGAATGGCCACTTTTGAAGAATGAAATAACAAAATCCGCAGAAGAAAACATTGGTAGGAAAGAAAGAATAGGTAGAAAACCGTGGATCACTCAGGATATACTAGAATTGATGGATGAAAGGCGGAAATACAAGAATGTAAGAGATGAAAAGGGGAAAGCAGAATACAGACGTCTGAGAAATGAGGTTAACAAGAAGTGCAAGGAAGCGAAAGAAGAATGGTTGAAAGAGAAATGTGCAGGTATAGAAAATTGTCTGAAATTAGGAAAAGTAGACACAGCTTATCGAAGGATTAAGAATACTTTTGGGGAAAAGAAGACTAAGTGCTGTAATATTAAGGACACAAATGGAAAGCCTCTAACAGATAGGGAAGAAAAGGTTGAGAGATGGAAAGCTTACATAGAGAGTTTGTATCAGGGAAAGGAGATTGAGAATCATGTAATGGAAAGGGAGGAGGAAATTGATGAGGATGCGAAAGGAGATTTAATATTGAGATCAGAATTTGATAGAGCTTTGGAAGACTTAAGCTGGAATAAAGCACCAGGCATAGATGATATACCGATTGAGTTGCTACGCTGCATAGGAGATGAAGGTCTGATCAGGTTATTTCACTTGGTGTGTAGGATTTATGAGACAGGTGAGGTACACCCTGATTTCAAGAAGAATGTAATCATCCCTATACCAAAGAAAGTGGGAGCTGACAGATGTGAAGATTACCGTACAATCAGCTTGATTACTCATGCTTCAAAGATCCTGTCTAGAATAATTTACAAGAGGATTGAAAGCCAGATAGAAACGGAGTTGGGTGAAGACCAGTTTGGTTTCAGGAGAAATGTAGGAACAAGGGAAGCTGTACTAAGTCTTAGGCTGATTTTGGAAGGTAGAATAAGGAAAGATAAGAGAACGTTCATGGCTTTTTTAGACTTAGAAAAGGCTTTTGATAACGTTGATTGGACTAAATTGTTTGACATTTTGAAATCGATTGGAATAAAGTACAGGGATAGGAGGGTGATATACAATCTATACAGAAACCAGACAGCAGTCATTCGAGTTGAAGGACATGAGAGAGAAGCTGGTATTCAGAAAGGTGAAAGGCAAGGCTGCAACTTATCACCCATACTTTTCAATCTTTACATTGAACAAGCAATGAAGGAAATTAGAGAAAAATGTAAAGTGGGAGTGAAGATTCAAGGAGAAATAATTTCAACTCTGAGATTTGCTGATGACATAGTCATCTTGGCCGACAAGCCTGAGGATTTGAATGAGTTTTTGAATGGTATGGACTCCGTCTTACGGATGAAAATTAATAAATGTAAAACAAAAATACTGGAATGCAGCCGAAATAAATCAGAAACCTCTATGGAGATCAAATTGGCAGGTGAAAAGCTGAAGGAAGTAGGAGACTTCTGTTACTTAGGAAGCAGAATAACCAGTGATGGACGAAGCAAAGAGGATATTAAAAGTAGGTTGGCTCAGGCAAAGAAAGCATTTCTACAAAAAAGGAATCTGCTGACATCGAATATAGATTTAGGTATTAGGAAGTCATTTTTGAAAACCTTTGTCTGGAGCGTGGCGCTCTATGGAAGTGAAACTTGGACTATTGGTGTAGCAGAAAAGAGGAGAATTGAAGCATTTGAAATGTGGTGTTACAGGAGAATGATGAAGATCAGATGGGTAGATAGGGTTACAAACAAAGAGGTATTAATACGAGTGGGAGAGGAGAGATGTTTCTGGCGACTGCTAATGAAGAGAAGAGATAGGTTGGTAGGACACATACTAAGACACCCAGGAATAGCAAGCTTAGTTATGGAAGGAAGGGTCGAGGACAAGAACTGTAGGGGTAGACCAAGGTTAGAATATGTTAAACAGATTGCCTCGGATGTAGGGTGTGGTAGCTATGTAGAGATGAAACGATTAGCTCAGGACAGGGAGGCATGGAGAGCTGCATCAAACCAGTCAAAAGACTGAAGACTCAAACAACAACAACCTAATGCTCCCTTCCGATGCTTCAACTTTACCACTTAACTGAGCTTGTTTCTCACTAATCTCATTAATGCTTTCCTTATTCCTCTCCCTTAAAGTATTAACTTCAGTGATTATTTCTGCATGTACTTTATCAATTCTTCCCCCCAGCTGTTTTTAACCTCTTTTGTTGCTACCTGAATCTTATCAATTTCTCCCTCCAATTGCTTTTTGACCTGCTGTGTTTCAAGTTGCACTAGTTCTTTTAAATTTTCAGCCTGTGTACTGATTCTACTTTCTAACTTCTCCTGTACTTTTACTAATTTTCTGTCTACATCTGCAATAATCTCTTTAGCCTTCTCTTCCATCACCCCTCTGATCTCACCTCTAATCAGCTCAAATTTATCACTAATTTCCCTACTGTTTTGTTCAAGTTTAGTATTTAAACTATCGCTCAATTCCCTATTACTCTCTTTATTTTCCCTACTATTTTGTTCAAGTTTAGCGTTTAAAGCTTCAGTACTCTCTTTATTTTCCCTACTATTTTGTTCAAGTCTAGAGTTTAAAGCATCAGTACTAATTTTGTTTTGTTGCATAAATTGGAGAAGCAAACTCTCTAACCCTGCTTGACTGTTTTGATTACCCCCCTCAGTATCGGGATTTGCCTCCGACATCCCTGTACTGCTTTCATTTCCAAGACTAGCCATACTGCTCGTATCTTCACTATCCAACTGGTGACCACTACGCAACTTCATCTCTTCCTCAACACTACCCATGCTGATACACACCGATAAATGAAAAACCCCCAAAATACAGGCACAGTAATATATAACCTTCTCCTTCCACAAATGTTATTAGGTTTTCAGCCCCAAGTTGGTAGCGACAAATGAAATGTTAGATCGAGGTATGATTGGATCATTAACCCAACAAACAATTGTATCAGGAGAAGGAATTGGTCTATATCTAATGCTACCTACTGAAAGCAAAGATTGCATGGTTAAAAGAAATGAATTTATTATATAAAACAAGTTTGGAAAATTAATAATAAAAATAATAAGTTCCAATTTAAATTGGAGCGTTGTGATTTGAATATTACCGCTAGAAAATTACGTGAAAACGGAGTCGGATAAATTACTGATTTTACTCTTATTCCCAAGCTATGAAGTTACTGAATTACTGAATATGAAACAAAGAAAGACGAGAGATTGCGTAGTTCTGAGTCATTCGCGCTTACCTCTGGAAATTGCCGAAGCATTTCCCTCGTACTGGATGTTGAAGTGAGCTTCCCACAGCCTCCTGGACGTCGTCATCTTCTTCGTTAGTTGATGATATATATTTGTAGATATGAAGATTTATGGTCCGAACATCGGAACCAACACGTACAACCACAACGGTTAAGTTTCACAAAGATAGTCGCTAACTCCACAGAACATCGGAGCCACTCACTCGTGCAACCATACTGGTTAAATTTTATAACGATAGTCGCTAACTCCACTGAACATCGGAGCCACTCACTCGTGCAACCATACTGGTTAAATTTTATAACGATAGTCGCTAGCTCCACTGAACATTGGAGCCACTCACTCGTGCAACCATACTGGTTAAATTTTATAACGATAGTCGCTAACTCCACTGAACATCGGAGCCACACACTCGCGCAACCATACTCGGCAAGTTCTATACAGATTGCCCTCGCTCCACGGCGCGCCAAACGATATATGCACCCGCCGCATCCCCACTCTTCAGCCGACTTCTTCACGCTCGCCCTCCACTGATTGGCTGACCCCTCACGCGCTACTCCCCTCTTCTGGCTCATTACACTCGGCGGGAGGGTGAAGTCGATTGCCGTTCCATACATCCGCCTTTTCTTGACGATGCCACCCAGCCTTACGTCATACTACTTGACAAGCATAAGCCTGTATCTGAATTTCCAGTGACTCATGTCTCTCAATATACCCTAACTGACGAAACTCCGTAAAATTCCGTAATCACATAATTTTCTATGATATTGTCGTTCGTAAAAATTTGCTTGATAGTGTTTTCTAAGACATAGAAAACCTATCTGTAAGCTTATAATTTTATAAAATGCTCCGAAAAATACCTTAATAATAATTATAATAAATTAATAATAATAATAAATTAACATGAAAAATTCTCTTGGCTGAACAATTTGCCGCGTAAATAAATATAGAATGGCTTCCTACTGACTTATGCCAGTGGCATGAAAACCCCTCGAAAAACACGTTACAATATAGTGCACCATATTAGGTTTAATAACGTATCTTATTACTGTGCTACGTTTTATTTTGTTCTTTCAACATGCTTTTAGCTGATGAAGGGGATAAAATATAATTAATCCTCGAAACATGTACTAAAAACAAGTTAAGTAATTAATTTGCTTTATAGTATTGATTCAGGCGGGTGTACAATTCTTATTAAGAACTATTCTAGCTTATCAATACGGGACCACCATGAGTCATTTAAATAATGTAATTAGTTTGGATAATGTAATTCGACCATTTATGGGTGGCATTCTGGGTTTGGTTGTATTTTGTAGAGCTATTTTGTTCTTTTATATTTGAAACTGATGATGCTCTCTTGAAGTGCGAAACATATCAACCAATGAAACCCGCACCATTTGTTAGATAATTCATGTACCCTTTCTTTCAGAAAATAGGTTCATAAAATTATTGTCACTTTCTGCCCAAAATATTTGACAGAATGGAGAGCATTCTGTTGATTCGTAAAAATTAACTTTAGATGAAACAATCGATGCAATTTTACAAGTACCTTGCCATCAGCCATTCTGTGTTCTCACTTTAAAATATTTTCATACAAACAACTTAAGTCGATGCACAATGAAAACTATTGAATTGATTATCGTCATAATGACCCGAGTGGCACAAGTAATTGGGGAAGGAAAGATGAAAGCAATGGTGTTTGCAGATGATTTGATGATTTGGGGAAACAAGGAGGAGGAGGTACAGGAACAGTTGGACGTGTGGGAAGGAATAATACAAGGATATGGGATGACATTTAGCATAAATAAGAGTGAGATGGTGATCACAACAAGGAAGAAGGAAAGAACCACAACGGAAATAACAATTGGTGGGGAACAGCTGAAGAAAGTGGAGAGTTTTAAGTATCTGAGAAGCCTGATACAAGATGATGGAAGAAACGATAGAGAAATAAATGAGCGGGGGAGACAGGCAGAAGCATTCCGGAGGTGTGTGAGAAGCATGATATGGAGCAAGGATGTCCCTCAGAACAGCAAAAAGATCATATATCGGACGTACTATGTCCCTATCCTGACGTATACCTCAGAGTCCTGGGTTATGAAAGGAAGGGAGAAGAGCAAAATACAGGCCAGTGAGATGAGGTTTTTGAGAAGCAGTATTGGAGCTACAAAGATGGACAGAATAAGAAATGAGAGGACCAGAGAATTAATGAAGAAGGAATCATTACAGGATGGTATAGAGAAATCTAGACTTAGATAGTATGGACATGTAAAACGAATGGAGGAAAAGAGGATACCTAGGAGGATACACGAGATGAAGTGGGAAGGAAAGAGACCGAGAGACAGGTGGCTGAAGGGGGTGGAAGAAAGCGTGAAAAAGAGAGGAGAAGGGTGGAGGCTGAGAGATGGTGGGAAGACAGAAGACGTTGGAGAGTCTTGTGTTCCAAACAGACCCGACCAGTGGCTGGAAACTGTGCAAGATGATGATGCTGATGATGATGATGATGATTATCGTCAAATAGAAATATATTCGAAATGCAGCAATTTATTTATCTATTAATTAATTATTTTACGTATGTATTTATTTATTTAACTTTATTTTATGTTATGTTACGTTATGTTAATATTTTATTTTTTGTATTTTATTTTGTATTATTTAATTAAATAACTTAATTATTTATGTCATGTTAGTGTTATATTTTATTATAACTTATTTTATTGATATGAAATGTGATGCTTACCAGTCGGTCAACGTGATTGTTCCCAATTGTGATGGGCTATTCCCTAATCCTAACAAGAAGTTCCGTTAAGAACTATACAGCCTACTTTTCATGCCAATGATTATTCTACAGAATATGAACCTATCTAGAATAATGACGAAATTAAGTTGGTAATATCGAAATATCTAATTAGTTCAAAATATACCTGGTATAATGTAGCCTAATAGAGCACTACAGTTGGCAGCCCTGGTGACTGAATATATTCTTAGTTCCATCTCTTTAGGTACAGAATACAAAATTTCGTTGAAGTCCAATGGACGTTACATGCAGTTAGACACTGGATCTATCAGCACGCGTAAAAGCATGTTGCCAACAATACCATGCGTGTGCTGGTTGGAAATAATCTGAAATATTATGATATCTTGTTGTGCCAATTTTGGATGAAATCCATTTGTTAGTATAGAAGTTACATGTATTTTAAAATTGGACATATCAGCAGGCATAGAATCATGTTGTCAGCACTGCCTTGTATTAATTACTCCAAATTAATCTAGAATGTCAGGTGCTATACGTGTACAAAGTATAGAGCTGTTGACTTGCATACTTTCTGATATATTGATATTAGGGTAAAAAATATAGACAGCATTTATTAACAGTTGGCAGCCCTGATTGCACTGAAGAATACTTATAGTCATATCTGATATGTTACACATAGCACATGCGAAATTTGGATGAAATCCTACTGATAGTATAGAAGTTACATGTATTTAAAAATTGGCCCTATCAGCAGGCTTAGAATCATGTTGATAGAACTGACGTATATAAGTTACTCCAAAATTAATCAAACATATCAGGTACTATACGTGTGCATAGTTTAAAGCTGTCGGCTTGCACACATTCTGATATATTGGTATTTGGATAAAAAAAAATAGAGAGAGCAATTATTAACAGTTGGCAGCCCTGGTGGCTCTTAAGAATACGCTCAGTCATATCTGTTTATGTACAGATATTACATACAAAATTTGGTTGAAATCCAGTTGATAGTGTAGAAGTTATATGCATTTAAACATTGGACCTATCAGAAGGCTTAAAATTATTTTGGCAACACTGTCATGGTTGGCCTCCTGGAAATTAAACTGAAATAGTATTATCTACATGTGTGCCAATTTTGGAATAGCTCCTATGCATACCTTGCAGGATATCCAACATGGAGCTCAAATTTCTAGTGCGTTTTTTCAGCAGTTGGTAGCACTGACATCATTTTCAAATATGGACGTGAGCTATTCCGGTGCACATCTTTACTCATACTAAATTTGGTTTTGATTGCTACAGCCGTTTAGGAGTTGATAGGGGGGGGGGGGACACACACACACAGCCAGACAGACAGACAGAAGGACAGACAGACAGACAGACAGACAGACAGACAGACACACATTTGCCCGATCTCATAAGACTACTTTTTCCTCATTTTTGCAAAATGTGAAAAGTAGGCTAAAAATAATTTACATGGGATTAATGAATACACTTTTCAGGATTTGGCAATAACCCATCACAATTGGGAACAATCGTATTGATCGACTGGAAAACATCAAATTTCGATTACTAAGGCAACACAGAAAATGACTTCCAACACCATAATGTTATTTTATTTATTGAATTATTTACTTATTTATTTATTTATTTATTTATTTATTTATTTATTTACGAAGTTTAATGTTTTTCAGTCGGTCAACACGATTGTACCCAATTGTGGTGGTCATGAAATAAATTACATGAGATTAATATATTAAATAGTTAAATAGAACTAGCATTACCCGTCACGGCTTCGCCCGCGAATATTCTAGTTGTAAAGACTACACTTAGCAAAATCTCAATCATGAATGCTATGACTGATTTATCCTTGGTATGAATAATCAGAATTTATCATTTCAGCTACTGGTGCAGTGGTTAGGGGTTTGTCATTCCTTCATAGGTATATCAGAGCGAAGTTAGTTTTCTGGGAATACCTCAGACACTGCTAATTTAAGGGCCTTTAAATGTGGTTTTCGGAGACGCTTTATAGTCGGGTGAAAAAGACTTTCGTACCACACTCACACGTGAAAATTGCGTAAAACAGCTCCAGAGTGCCTCTTGACCCCCTTAAGCGCATTATACTGTATGTATTGATGAATTTTACAGCTTAATTTGGTTCAGTGATAACCTTATAACCGTCTGGAAACTTTCACAGTAATGTAATAATTGGAATTGCATTGCGTCTTACAGAAATAGTTGGACCTGTGAGATTCTGTTACCATGGTTACCGTGTTGCATTCTTTCATTATCTCATTGTAGATATACATGTTTTAAGGTATTTATTTAATTGTGAGGCATTTAAAGAGTAAGTGAGTGCGTTTCGCTTACGCATTGGGTTATGCTGAACCTGTAGGTACCCCATATTTGTAGGTTGGTGTTAATGGGACCTTATTTTCGGTACAAAACTGGAATGGGACCTTAGCACAATAATATAGGGAGGGATAAATTATTTATTAATTTCATGTAACATTTCTCAGGATTAGGGAATAACCAACCATAATTGAGTACAATCGTGATTGAAAAACATTAAACTTCGTTTACTAAGGCAATACTGAAAATGGCTTCAAACACCATAATGTTTATTTATTTGTTCAATTGTTTGTTTATTTATTTATTTACTTTACCACATCAAACAAACACAACCCATTTGAGGTAATAGTAGTATACGCTTAAAGGAAAATAATATTTTTGGATGTCAGGGAAATAATAGTTTTATGTTCTACGATGTCGAAATGTAAACGATATGTGTCAGAAAACTGTATCAAAATGAGGAATATTATAACACTATTTTTCATTATGAAACAGTTTCTCCCACCAATCAGAGCTCAAGAAATAGTAGTGTGACCAATTAGGTAAGGATACCTTCGCGCATGGGCTCAAAATCCGCAGTAAACAATAGGTGTTCTGTGTTGGCAAGCAAAGTGAATGGTCTCTGCGTCCGGAGTGCCTTGACCCACGCATGCGTTCTGTTCAGTCAGCAAAGCCAGCACGCCCTGTTCACTAACTGAATCCCACAGATATTTATGAATATTTATGTTAAAACATACAATAAAGTTATAATTATCGTCGAACATAAACAGTCGTATGCAACTCGCCTATAATGGTAATTAAGACACTCGTATGGTAATTATGAAACTCGCCTACGCTCGTTTTATGAACATACTCGTGTCTTAATTATTGCCATTATAGGCTCGTTGCATAATGTACTATTATTAAACTTGATCTCAAACTCTCGATTAAGACACTAATTCTAAAACAAGTTTTTTTTATTGTTGCTTTAAGGTGCGGAAGAGTGAGGTCATCTGCCCCTTTATAACACACAATATTTGGCAAGTAAAGCACGGTGTATGTAAACTTCAGGTCTAAAGATTATTAGAAAGTTCAATCGATCCGTGCGCAGACCATCTCACTCGCTCCCGAGACACACGACAGGGTAGTCAATTACTGTACCACTTTTCTTTCTCCGATGAACGAGACTGTCACTTCTGAAAGATATTTCCAGTAAGCTGTAATACAACGAGTCAGCTGTTCTGGAAACTTGGAGGAGTGAACAATCCTCGGCTTATCAACAAACTTGTTTTTTTGGACAAAGTCCCAGTACTTGAGTAAGTACCTGTGTCCCTAACTTGTTTTCCAACCGAGCAGAACCACTCCATCTGTGACCAGGTGAAAACAAGTGCAGATAATGTGACATGAGTTGGATATTATTAAAAATATGTCATACCCAGGACCTGGATTTTGATGACATGTCATCTTTTAATTGGTTCACCACAGACATTACAAATTTTCTGGAACAAACTTCGATTTTATTCAGGAATTACGTTGGAATATGTGCTTTTTAGAACATACTTTATGTTGAGTTTCTTGAAAACCTTCAAGAAGATGCCGCAGGTATCACTAGCTCACGACTCAACATTTTGGAGAAGACTCCTTTTGGAACTATAACTCATTTTAAATCAAGTGTATTTGTAAGGATATACCGGTATATATTTTTACCCTTAGCGCCCAGGCCAACCAAGCGACCGCTGCCCAGCCATTTGGACTGCAGATATTGGGGTGACACGTGGTCAATGCATCGGGTCCCCTCAGCCGATAATCTTGTTTTTCATGACCGGATTTTTAAGGATATCCATTTATATATTTTACTAGCGGACCGGGCGAGAAATCTCGCATGTTCATAAACCACACTTTCCCCAATAGGTTTATGATAAGAGACTAAAGGAGAAAGGTTGTTATGTTTTTATTTGAACCAAATGATTATAGAACACTATTTACGTTTCAGGCATCCCTAGGGCCAAAATGCGAATTGAACAGCAATGATGTCGCGTATTTTCCTACAACAACAGTATTTGCAAATTGCACACTTCTTACAAAAATTAATATTTATGAAATTAGAATGAAATTCGTCACTGCTAATGTCATTTGTGTTGTGAGTCCATTGATTGACATCTTAGCCGTAACAGCTTGCCACGGTGGGTGAGTGGATAGCGTGTCGGTCTACTAACCCCAAGATTGCAGGTTCGCTCCTGGCCGTGGTAAGAGATTTTTGAAAGGCGGCAAAATACGACACGCATGTCATACGATGTTGGCATGTCAAAGAACCCATTTGAATTCAGTAGGCCGTGTTCATAATGGCAAAATTAACCTCGGGAGTTTCCGACAACACAAAGTTCCTCATTTCTCTACTAAAAAGCGCTATAGTGTTCAAGGAGCTTAGATATCTAACCTCCTTGACTTTCATAGTGATTCAAGGAACAACAAAATTCGACATGCAAGCTACCCTCTGGGTGTCAAATTACAAAGCTTGCACCCGGCACCCGGGGCCATATGTTTTTTTTTTTAAATTTCGTTAGGGCCATATACAGTGTGGTCCACCCGCCCCTTATTATTTAGTTTTATGAAACCCAACAAACACTGCATTTCCCCCGATGGTCGATATTGCTCTGCCCTCTGACTGTGTGACAGCAATGTAACTGGGTCATGGGTCTAGCAAAGAAAAACCGACCTTAAACTTTTCCCCGCCAAATAGTATGGCCCATTCTACTAACATACGACTTATTGCTCCTTGAAATAACACGCATACACGTAATACGATCGAATTAATAGCTTACGCCACGTGATCTGTAATAGTAGAAAGTTAAATCAACAGCATAAACCGTGATTGAAGACTTTGAGATGGATTTAAACGTTTGAGGTGGACGGCTACAGTAACAACTGCAAGTGCAGCGCGCTCTTTCTACCATGCACTGGTGGCCGATGCGGTTAAAGCACGGCCGTAGACGGCGGGCGAGAATGGCTAGAATAGTGCATCGAATCCAGTGGTAGGCATACTTTTTTTTAATGAAAGCCCACGCTCCATTTTAGTTGGGATGTAACTACATTGCCACATTCATTCCCTTACATGTATTTTTGTGAAGAGTGGGTTGAATTTTCCTGATTTATAAAGAGAATACGACCCAATTGATAGCTTTTGCCACGTGACCTGTAATGGCAGAAAATTAAAAAAATGTCATGGATATTAACATAACATATCGACGTGTCGCTCTGGAGGTCCAGGTTCGATTCCCAGTTCTGCCAAGAAATCCAATACTGGTCTGAGGGCTGAAATTGGATACACTCAGCTTCGTGAAGCAAATCTGAGAAGAGGTGGGTTCGATTCCCACCTCAGAACTCTGGAAGTGGTTCTCTGTGGTTTCCCACTTCTGCTCCAGGCTATTGCCGGGACGGTTTCTAACTTAAGGCCCCGGCCGCCTCCTTCCCCATCCTCACCTTAATTGCTAATACATACATTATACAGACACCGCTATAGACAGGTTATCAGAGGAATTCTACACACACACCCAAGTACACGGGGCTAAATGACCGCGATGTTCTAGCCCCTCTAATGAAACAAGATTCTGATCGCCGGTATACGTATTCTTTAAAATTTTCCGTGGTATTATTTTGTTCGTCGCCTCCGTAGCGTAGCGGTCAGCATGGTTAGCTGCCGCCCCGGAGGTCCTGGGTTCGATTCCCGGCTCTGCCACGAAATTTGAAAAAGTGGTATCCCGTCATGGGCTGGATTGTGCCAGGGGTTGTTGTTGTTGTTGTTGTTGGTATGAGGACTGAAACGGGGTCTACTCAGCCTCGGGTGGTCCAAATGAGTAGAGGGGGTTCGATTCCCCCTCAGCCATCCTCGAAGTGGTTTTGCGTAGTTTCCCACTTCGTCTTCGGGCAAATGCCGGGATGGTACCTTCTTCAAGGCCACGGCCGCTTCCTTCCCTCTTCCTTGCCTATCCATCCTCACCATCCCTTACCTTCCCTCATGAGGCCCCTGTTCGCTTTGCAGGTGAGACCGCCTGGGCGAGGTGCCAATCCCACCTCACCAGTTGTATCCCTTCCGATTCGATGTTCCCAGCTCCAGGACACTGCCCGTAGAGGCGGTAGTGGTGAGTTCCCGCGCTGAGTCCGTGGGTCCACCAACCTGGGGGGTAAACGACTAAAAAGAAAAGAAAACAAAAATATTTTGTTCGGGGTCTACTCAGCCACGGGTTATCCAATTGAGCATAGAGGTTTCGATTTCCCCTTCAGTCATCCTCGAAGTGGTTTTCCGTGGTTTCCCACTTCGTCTCCAGGCAAATGCCTGGATGCTACCTAACGTAAGGCCACGGCCGCCTCCTTCCCTCCTCCTTGTCTATCCCTCCCAATCTCCCCATCCCTCGTAAGGCCCCTGTTCGCTTTGCAGGTGAGGCGGCCTGGTCGAGGTGTTCGTCCCACCTCCCCAGTAGTATTCCCGTCCTACGTTTCAAGCTCCAGGACTCTGCCCAGGAGGCGGTAAAGGTGCGATCCCTCAGTGAGTCCGAGGGAAAAGCTAACCCTGGAGGGTAAACCGACTAAAAAAATATATTTTGTCATTAAATTCTAGCAAGAAGAAGAAAACTCTATTTGACGTGTACATATTAAGATGTTTCGTGTAATACCGAATTCGGAAACAACGTACCGTTCATGGAATCCAACCTGAAAATGCATCTGCTCGCTATATTACTAGTGCCCCATCCTCAATAATTAACTGTGACCTCTTGTATCATTTCTGTCGTAAGACATTGGTAAAGTTGTCGACACAGACGATAAAACGTACCGAAAACAAATTATAAATCTTCCCCCTCTACCAAGTATCGAACCCCGAATCCTTCAATCCACAGTCCAACGCGTTACCCTTTCAGCCACGGTTGCTTACACTACATGTGGAGCAGAATACACCAGAAGGATAGAAAGTGAGAAGTGGGATGCCACGGGAAACCACTTCCTAGATGATTTAGGTTGGCCTCGAATAGATGATAAAGATTTGATAATCAGTTCCACAAGCATGCCAACACACGTTATTTTGTTTGCACGAAAATAATCCTACCCGAGAGTTAATTCAGCAGGAAATTAAATATTCATAAATAACAGTCGAGTTTCGTTTACTGAATATTGCGCATTGGACGCTTGTATTCTTTCATGGCCTCCTCGAATACGCCACTACGACACTTCCCAGGCAGTGAAATTTAAAATAGGAGGCCTTGGAAGTCAGTGCATGTGCGATGCGATCCTTACCTAATTGATCAAACAGCTGTGTCGTATTGAAAATCTTGAGCTCTGATTTTTGGAGAACCCCTATCATAATGAAACTCGAACTATAATGAGCCTCTTTAAGATGCAGTTTTCTAGCATATCATATTTATATTTCGGCATGGTCGAACATAATAGTGCATTATGCAACGAGCCTATAATGGCAATAATTAAGACACGAGTATGTTTATAAAACGAGCGTATGCGAGTTTTATAATTTCCATACGAGTGTCTTAATTACCATTATAGACGAGTTGCAAACGACGGTTTATGTTCGACGATAATTATTATAAGTATTTTATGTTCGAGGTCGCCTCCGTAGCGTAGCGGTCAGCCTGGCTAGCTGCCGCCCCGGAGGTCCTGGGTTCGATTCCCGGCTCTGCCACGAAATTTAAAAGTGGTACGAGGACTGGAACGGGGTCTACTCAGCCTCGGGTGGCCCAAATGAGTAGAGGGGGTTCGATTCCCCCTCAGCCATCCTCGAAGTGGTTTTCCGTGGTTTCCCACTTCGTCTTCGGGCAAACGCCGGGATGGTACCTTCTTCAAGGCCACGGCCGCTTCCTTCCCTCTTCCTTGCCTATCCATCCTCACCATCCCTTACCTTCCCTCATGAGGCCCCTGTTCGCTTTGCAGGTGAGGCCGCCTGGGCGAGGTGCCAATCCCACCTCACCAGTTGTATCCCTTCCGATTCGATGTTCCCAGCTTAAGGACACTGCCCATAGAGGCGGTAGTGGTGAGTTCCCTCGCTGAGTCCGTGGGTTCCACCAACCTGGAGGGTAAACGACTAAAAATAAATAAAAAAATTATGTTCGAACATAAATATTCATACATATCTGTCGAGATTTCGCAAGTTTTGTGTACTGTGCCACTGCGCGAGCGATTGCGAATGTGGTGGCAACAGGATGGGGCCCCACCTCACGGATCATTAGTCGTCAGGAACGATCTTCATGATACATATCCAAATAAATGGATAGGAAGAGGAGGACCCTTTCACTGGCCTGCCAGATCACCCGATCTTACGCTACTTGACTTCTTCCTGTGGGGTCACTTAAAGCAGGTAGTATATGCACATGAGCCTGAAGATCCTGACCACCTTCGGCAACTAATCACCGAGGCATGCCAAGCTGTTACACCTCAGATGTTACAGCGTGCAAGACTGTCTGTAATACGTCGTGCTGAAATCTGCATCTACCAAGGTGGTCAACATTTCGAACACTTGCTACACTGAATATGCAGAGTACCTTGCCTTATTCTTACAGGGGGGTGTGGTGGCGCAGCGGTCAAGCTCTTTGCCTCTCACCAACGCCATGTCCTGTGGTTCGAATTCACGTAAAATGGAGATCCCGTGGCTTATGATCGCGAGATTAACGGTCACGCTAAACTACAAGCTTTCTTCCTACATACCATTATGTCATCGTCTAACCTGCCTACGTAGAATCGAATAAAAACGGACCTTTTCAGGACCAAATAAAAATTCATTCATTGGAACAGGTAGATATGTGTCCGTAGTGCAGCTACTGTAAACGGCATTAAGCAAAAAAAAAAAAATTACTTGCTCTGGGATAGAACCTGCTACATTGCAGCATGGCTGACGTTACGGCAGATGAGCACGATTTAACCATCTTAGCTACCGTGAGCCGTGGTGGGATAGTCTCACGTATTGAGTCTATTTGTAGTCCTCATAGACACTTCATGTCCTTCGTAAGGCAGTGTTGTTCGGATCTGTCGATTTACACATTCGTTATAAATGATGGCATTGAGATAACACTGCTGCCAATAATTTCGACTTTATTCGCGAGCATGAACTCAACCGTAAAGCTGTACTAGGCCAAGTACGAATGTTTTTAGGACGACTATGATATACGCGTTAGTTGGGTTGCCTTCCTCCAAAAATAATAAGGGGCTGGTGGACCACACTGTATGTACCACGGTGCTTGTGTTTTAGCTGTTTCTTGATGTCATCGTCAGGCTTGCCACGATTGGTGTTCTTAGTGGTGGGTTTGGCAGCTGCTTTCATGTTGGTACCTCGAGCTTTTCTGATGGCCCAGTAGTCCTTCATTTTCCGGCTAAATTGAATCTTATGTTCCTCAGACCATTTCCTAGTCTCGTCTTTTGGTCTGTGGGTAACTTCTGTGAGGGATGTTACGAAGGATTTAATTTTAAGAGCTGTATGATAGTTACTCCGGTCGGCTATGTCATTTTCATTTATATGGAGTTCCGAAAGATCCTTCTCCACTTGCTTCTTCCACAAGAATCCAGTAGCTTTGCCCTTGTTAGCAGCCTTGAAGATCCTATGGGATAACCTGTTTGAGTCCATTCTGAATAGATGTCCGTAAAAAGCCAGTCGCCTTCTTCTGATGGCATCTATGAGATTTTCTTGGTGTTTATATAGCTCACGATTTGGTTGATACTGTTACGGCTGTGAGTTTGTGTCATCACTCGCCGCATGAGTCACAACTGCCCCAGGGCTGGGCTGTGGCCTGCCTCCTGTATTGCGTGTGCCTTATGCAACAGGGCTACTAGGACAAAGGGGTAGTCCAGAATATTCGTGACTGGACCAGCGATGGAACCCTCGAGAAGCCGTGAACCCTGGATGGATCTAGAAGCATTTAATGAGTCACCGGCCTGCTATATAAGTGCGACCTGTCTAGCAGTTGTTGTTGTTGTGTATTACGAGCTAGTGCGAGCGATTATCTTGTGCGACAGAAGTGTGGTGACGAAGTGCTGTGCGAGTTACGAAATTCAGTGACATTGTTTCTCCAGCTTGTGGACAGCGAAATAGCTTGCAGCAAGTGATCGTAAGTAATTGTGGTCGGTAAACATAAAGGAGAGGAGCAGGTAGTTTCTGTCAAGGCCACCGTACTCATTAGGACGGATTAACTTCTGTGATCTGTTGACAAGTGGAAGGGCCAAGAGCGCTCAAGGAAGAGCCTTGAGGAAACTGGAGTAAGGCTCCTAATTGCTTGTATTTGCTGATTAGTGTAATTTTCTGGCCACAATAAAGTTAATTATTTCTTTAAGCAGTAATTGGTGTTGTGCTTTGTACCCCCACCGTAATCCAGTTAACAAAAGTGCCACTAGGGGGTGGCACGCAACAACTGGTGTCAGAAGCCGGATTACGAACTCAAGCACAACACCTGACGGTCCTGGTTTCAAAACCCGAGCAGGTCATTTTCTCTAATTTTCCTGTGAGTGCATGCCCTTTACAAGGCAAACAACTAAAATGGAGGCGCAATTGGCAGCATTGCTAGAAATGTTAAATGGCATAGAAGACGGCCAGAAGAATTTAACCAAGGAACTAACTGCCAAAATGGAAGACGGCCAGAAGAAGATGGAGGATGGCCAGAAGAAGATGGAGGATGGCCAAAAGAAGATGGAGGATGGCCAGAAGAAGTTAGCAGAGGACCTGAAGGACAGCCAAAATAAGTTAGCGGAGGACCTGAAGAAGATGGAGGATGGCCAGAAGAAGATGGTGGACGGCCAGAAGAAGTTAGCCGAGGACCTAACTGCCAAACTAGAAGACGGCCAGAAGAAGCTAGCGGAGGACCTGAAGAGGATAGAGGACGGCCAGAAGAAGATGGAAGACGGTCAGAATAAGTTGACACAGGACCTGAAGAAATTAGAACTGGGTCTGCGTGAGGAAGTCACGGCAGTCGAAAAGAAGTTCGACGCCTTACAAGTGGAAGTTGCCGAGCTGTGCCAACGCCCGCTGATGGGGGTGGAGGAGAAATTCAACGCCTTACAAAAGGAAGTTGCCGAGCTGCGCCAACGCCCACTGACGGGGGTGAAAGAGGAATTCAACGCTCTACGAGAGGAAGTTGCCGAGCTGCGCCAACGCCCGCCCACCGTTACACCGGGAATATCAGGAACGGGACATAGCAGAGTGACGCCCCCACCCTACAACGGAAAGGTCCCGTGGAGCACCTACTTACGTCAGTTCGAGGCAGCCTGTTCAGTAAATAACTGGAACAACACAGAAAAGGCTACAGCTCTCATTGTAGCGCTGAGAGGCGACGCCCTCAACGTCCTTCAGGCCATCCCGACTGGATCCCAGGACTACGCTGCACTGATCGCCCATATGGAGTCCCGATATGGAGATAGCCATATTCAGCAGGCCTACCAGATGCAGCTCCGGACCCGGGTACAGAAGAACGCGGAAACCCTGCAGGAGTTCGAGATGGACATCGCACGCCTCGTAAGGCTCGCCTACCCAACAGCGCCGGCCGACTTTCTGGAGCAGATAGTGAAGCAGACTTTCACCGACGGGCTACGGGACTCGGACACTCAACAGGCGCTGCGACTCGCGCGCAATAAGACCCTGGCAGATGCGCTGAGCCACGCACTTGAATTCGAGACGGCAAAACAGGCATCCAGAATGCACGCGCTGGTGCGTCAAGTGGACGTCGACGAACCAGCAAAAACCAACGAGACCAAGACCCTGGCCGACGAATTGATGGAGGCGCTAAGCCGTTTCTTCGATAGTCACGGCACCACCAGCAACGACACAGCCGGAAGACAACCGGAGAGGCGGCCTGGAAGAGGACTACCGACCTGCTGAGCCTGCGGTAAGAAAGGCCACCTGAGCAAGGACTGCGGTGATCGCCGCCACCGAGGGTATCCGACGGGAAATCAGTCTTCTGAAAACCGCGCGGCCCAGGGAAACGAGTATTAGCCAGCCTTGGGGGGCAAAGGCTGGCTTGTGACAGTCGTCAAGCCCCGGCAGTCCAAGTGCGTGTGACGAAGTTACGGAGGGACAATAGCAGCCTGATGGTCGACGGAGTCATCAACGGAGTGAGCTGGCCCATGCTGATCGACACGGGAGCATCGAGGACCATCGTCAATCCCACTGTGATACCGAAGTGGAGAGTGCAACCCACACAAAGGAACCTCCAGCTAATAACCGCGACCGGAGAGACCGCACCGGTACATGGCGAAGCATCACTGGAGTTCGTCATTGGTCGACGGGTGATAAAGCATCCAGTGCTTGTGGCTGACGTATCAAACGAAGTGATCATCGGACTGGACTTCCTGGACCAGAACAACATCATCTTGGACCTGAGTACCAACACTCTGCACTTCGGAGGTGAGGAACTTGCTTTGCAACCAGCACACGAGGCCATCACCGCACGACGAGTAAGGCTGAGAGAGGACGTAATCGTTCCTGCCAGGACGGAGGTCAGCGCCGCCGTAATTGACGACGGAACTGCTGAGGGAGTGGCGGCTGTCATCGAGCCAAAATATGAGGACATCCAGACAAAAGGATTGCTAGTTGCCAAGACCCTCATCAACACGACTTCTCGGCCGTACGTCCGCCTGTCCAACCTGAACGACTACGACATTACGGTTCACCGGGACACCAACCTAGGAGTCTGCGAGCCCGTTACCTGGATTGCCCGCATCACCGACACGACGGACGGACACCTGCAGACGGACATCCGAAGAAGACACACACTGCCAGAAGAACTACAGAAGCTGTACCTAGGATCCCAGGACCATTTAGACGAGGAACAATCACGCCAACTTCAGGACCTGCTACGCGAATTCCAGGATGTCTTCTCCGTGGGGAGCAAAGACTTCGGCAGGACATGCTTGGTCCAGCACAGAATCGACGTTGGGGACAGCGCACCGATTAGGGCCCCATTCCGACGTGTCCCGCTCGCCAAGCAAGCCGAAGTCGACCGGATGGTAGAAGAGATGAAGGAGAAAGGGGTGATCGAGCCATCACATAGTCCTTGGAGTTCTCCGGTCGTGCTTGTGAAGAAGAAGGACGGTTCCACCAGGTTCTGCGTGGACTACAGGCGGGTGAACGACGTCATGAAGAAGGACAGCTACCCTCTACCCCGGATCGACGACACGCTGGACACCATATCAGGGTCAAGATGGTTCTCCACCTTGGATTTGAAGAGTGGCTACTGGCAGGTGGAGGTCCACCCTAAGGACCGCGAGAAAACGGCGTTCTCTGTGGGCAGCGGGCTCTGGCAGTTCACCGTCATGCCATTCGGTCTGTGCAACGCCCCTGCGACCTTCGAAAGGCTAATGGAGTCCATTCTGAGGGGACTACACTGGAAGACCTGCCTGGTCTACCTAGACGACGTCATCGTTCTGGGGAGAAGCTTCGAGGAGCACTACAGCAACCTGAAGGAGATCTTGTTGAAGCTACGGGCTGCCCAGCTGAAGTTGAGCCCCAAGAAGTGTCAGCTCTTCCAGAAGCGGGTCCAGTACCTTGGGTATATCGTCTCCGAGGAAGGGGTGCGCACCGACCCAGAGAAGACCGCAGCTGTGAGGGAGTGGCCAGTTCCGAAGGACTCTGCACTTATTACCGTCGCTTCGTGAGGGGATTCGCCGACATCGCCAAACCTTTACATCGCCTGACTGAGAAGGACCAACTCTTCACGTGGACAGCAGAATGCCACAGTGCCTTCGAACAACTCAAGCAGGCTCTGTGCACCGCGCCTATTCTGGCCAACCCAGACCTGGAACAAGGTTCATCGTCGATACCGATGCCAGCGACTTTGGCATAGGGGGAATCCTGTCGCAGGTAGTGGACGGCGAGGAGAGAGTAGTGGCCTACTTCAGCAAGGCCTTGTCAAAGCCAGAAAGGAACTACTGCGTCACCAGGAAGGAGCTGCTCGCCATCGTGAAGACCATTGAACACTTCCACAAGTACCTGTACGGGCAAGAATTTCTCATCAGGACCGACCATGCATCCCTGCGGTGGCTCCTGAACTTCAAGCAGCCCGAGGGTCAACTCGCGCGGTGGTTGGAGAGGCTTCAAGAGTACAACTTTGAGATTCAGCACAGGAAAGGCCAACTGCATTCTAACGCCGACGCCCTGTCACGAAGACCGTGCCCCGAAGACTGCACCTTCTGTGCCCGAAGGGAGGAGAACACCGGGATACTGTGCCGACGGACTACTGTGGAACTTCAAGGGAACTGGAGCCGCGAATCTTTCAAGCGGGCACAAGCAGAAGATAATGACCTGGAACTGATAGCCGAATGGAAGAGGGCCTGTGTCCCCAGACCCGGGTGGAACATTGTGAGTGACTACAGCCCAAAGTTTAAGTCCTACTGGGCACAGTGGGACTCGCTGATTGTAAGGGATGGCCTCATCTGCCGTACCTGGGAGAGCACCGACGGGAAGACATCTCGGGAACAAGTCGTCGTTCCAAAGGCTATGACGGAGGAAGTCCTGAAGGAAGTTCATGGAGGATCATCTGGTGGACACCTAGGGATAAAGAAGACCCTGGAGAAGCTGAGAGAGCGGTTCTACTGGATCGGATGCCGAACAGACGTGGAGAACTACTGCGCGAGGTGCCACGATTGCACAGCCAGCAAGGGCTCTGGACGTAGACGACGGGGTCCACTGAAGACCTACAACGTGGGCGGCCCCATGGAGAGAGTGGCCATCGATGTTGCTGGGCCATTCCCGTTAAGCGAGGCAGGAAACCGCTACATATTAGTCGTCAGCGACTACTTTACCAAATGGCCGGAGGCGTATGCGCTCCCTAACCAAGAAGCCGCGACGATTGCAGAGACCCTGGTGAAGGAATTCGTCAGCCGGTACGGAGTACCCCTGGAGCTGCACTCCGACCAAGGGAGGAACTTCGAGTCGCAGGTGTTCCAGAACCTATGCCAGCTGCTGGGAATCCGGAAGACAAGGACAACGCCGCTACATCCTCAGTCCTACGGGATGGTAGAGCGATTCAATCGCACCATCGAGAACCATCTCCGAATAGTCGTCAGCGAGCACCAGAGGGATTGGGACAAGCATCTTCCACTATTTCCCCTGGCCTACCGCGCCGCCGTGCATGAAGCCACCGGGTGCACACCAGCCCGGGCCATGTTTGGGAGGGAGCTCCGTCTACCTGTCGATCTTGCCTTCGGCCGACCTGGGGATGATCCGATCCCGGTAAGCCAGTATTGTCAAGAACTGGTCGACCAACTGGAGGACGTACACGCGTTCACGAGGAGGAAACTACGGATCGAGACCGACCGAATGAAGACCCGATACGACCAGCAGACGGATGCCGGCGGATTCCACGAGGACGACCGGGTCTGGCTCTTCAACCCATTACGGAAGAAAGGCCTGTCACCCAAACTGCAGAAGTCCTGGGAGGGCCCGTACCAAGTCGTGAAACGGATCAACGATGTCGTCTACAGGATCCAGCGGAGCCCGAGGACAAAGATGAAGATCGTGCACCGAGATCGCCTGGCAGCCTACGGAGGGACACAGACGGACCAATGATTGATCGGGACGATCAGCCTTTTTAGGAAGCGGGTGGTGTTACGGCTGTGAGTTTGTGTCATCACTCGCCGCATGAGTCACAACTGCCCCAGGGCTGGGCTGTGGCCTGCCTCCTGTATTGCGTGTGCCTTATGCAACAGGGCTACTAGGACAAAGGGGTAGTCCAGAATATTCGTGACTGGACCAGCGATGGAAACCTCGAGAAGCCATGAACCCTGGATGGATCTAGAAGCATTTATTGAGTCACCGGCCTGCTATATAAGTGCGACCTGTCTAGCAGTTGTTGTTGTTGTGTTTTACGAGCTAGTGCGAGCGATTATCTTGTGCGACAGAAGTGTGGTGACGAAGTGCTGTGCGAGTTACGAAATCCAGTGACATTGTTTCTCCAGCTTGTGGACAGCGAAATAGCCTGCAGCAAGTGATCGTAAGTAATTGTGGTCGGTGAACATAAAGGAGAGGAGCAGGTAGTTTCTGTCAAGGCCACCGTACTCATTAGGACGGATTAACTTCTGTGATCTGTTGACAAGTGGAAGGGCCAAGAGCGCTCAAGGAAGAGACTTGAGGAAACTGGAGTAAGGCTCCTAATTGCTTGTATTTGCTGATTAGTGTAATTTTCCGGCCACAATAAAGTTAATTATTTCTTTAAGCAGTAATTGGTGTTGTGCTTTGTACCCCCACCGTAATCCAGTTAACAAAAGTGCCACTAGGGGGTGGCACGTAACAATATCATCGGCTTCCATCTGGTAGAATTCTTGGTCCTACTATCCGTCTCAGGAACTTTCTTTATTGTACCTCGAGGGCTCTTAATGGGGTCTTCTTAGTTAGACATAGGCACTCTGCTGCATAGAGGACTGAAGGTCTGAGTACTGCATTGTAGTGTCTTAGTTTGACATTCATCGACAAATTTTTTGAAGCATATAGTTTTCTACAGGCATGGTACGCCTTATCTAGTTTGAGTCTCCTGTGTTCAAGGGCCTCTGTTTCGCTGAGGTCCTCTGAAAACCATTCCCCAAAGTATTTTACACTTTTGACTCTCTTGATGTAGATGTTATCACTGACTCTCATCATTCTAGGGGCATCCTTGATGTTAGTAACAAACTCGGTCTTTCCTATGTTAATCAAAAGACCCGTTTTAGCCGCTACTGAGTGCAGTGTTTGGAGCTGAGTAGTAGCCTCCTGTATGTCATTTGCCAAGATAGTCAGATCGTCTGCAAAGGCTAGACATGGAATCCTTAGGTTGTCAGTTTTAATCCCCATCCGTAATCCAGTCTTCTCTGGTAGGATTCTCGTCCACTCTCTAATGATCTTTTCCAGAACACAATTAAACAATATGCATGAGATGCCGTCTCCTTGTCTCACCCCTGTTTTAATGGTGAAACTCTCCGAGAGCTGTCCTCTAAACTTTACTCTGGCTGTGGTGTTGTGCAGGGTAGCTTGCACCAGCCTATTGATCTTGTCGTTGAGTCCTAGTTCTCTCCAGGTGTTAAAAAGAGTAATTCTGTCCACTGAGTCGTATGCTTTCTGGAAGTCGACAAATATAGCTACCCATTGTCTGGCTCTTGACTTGCTGTATTGAAGGATGGTCTTCAGATTGTGTATTTGCTCGGTACAAGACCTCGATGCCCTGAACCCTGCTTGATATTCTCCTAACTCTTTATCCAGCTGTCTCGTTACATGGCGTTCCAGAATCTTGGAAAATATCTTATAGGTAACAGCAGTGAGTGTTATTCCTCTGTAGTTACTGGAATCTGTTTTGCTTCCCTTCTTGTGGATTGGATGGATAATGGCTGACGTCCAATCATCTGGGAGCCTCTCACTAGTCCATATATCCAGAATTACTTTATGTATGCTCCTAATGGTGTGTTCTCCGGCATGTTTTAGCATTTCTGCTACTATCCCGTCTTCCCCAGAAGCTTTATTATTCTTGAGTAGTTTAATTATACCTCTGACTTCTTCATAGGTTGGAGGAGCGATATACTCAGTATTAGGGTTAGCTGGTTCTGTAACTTGGAGATGCTCAATCGGTTCTTCTGCATTTAAGAGTCCTTTGAAGTAGTTAGCTAGGGTCTTGGTACAATCGCTGTCATTAAGACACAGGGATCCATCTGGTCTCTGGAGGTGTAAGGTAGGGGACGCGAATTGGGTTGTTTGTTGCTTGAGGCTTTTGTATAGATCTCTAGAGTTGTTCCTTACAAAATCCTCCTCTGCCTGCTTAATCAGTTCCTGGTTGTGCTTCCTCTTGGCCCCTCTTATGATGCTCGACGTAGTTTTCCTTTGTGCAATAAGGGCTTTTAAATTAGCTTCGTTCTTATGTACATTCCATTTGATCCACGCTAGTCGCCTGCCTTCTATAGCTTTATCACATTCGCTGGACCACCAAGGATGCTTGTTCCCTTTAGGTCTATTGGGGATTGTTTCCTGAGCCGCTACTGTTATTGCATCCCTAAGCGGATCCCATTTTGTAGATGTGTTAATACTGTTGGTATTATGAATCAGCCTCTCTTGGTAACTAGTGCTGTCTTCTTTAAGTTTGGTGATATCAAACCTAGGGATCTTCGTGTTCTTTGCTAGCATACCATGGTCTTTATTAGTGGTTTCAGGTTCGTCTTAACCAGAGACAGGTAGTGATCAGAGTCAATGTTGGCTCCTCGTAGCATCTTGACATTCATAATATCCCTATGGTGCAGCTTGTCTATTGCTACGTGGTCGATTTGGACTTCACCCAACATGCTATTTGGGCATCGCCATGTCATAGCCTTCCTGGGAAGGTGTTTGAAAGCTGTAGACATCAAACGTAATCCATACTTGGTGCAGACACTGATTAATCGTTCCCAATTGGTGTTGGTTCTCTTATGGGCAGGATATCTTCCTAAAATCTTCCGGTGTTTCCGTTCTCTACCGATCTGGGCATTGAAATCTCCTAACAATATAGTCGTATGGTAATCTGGGACCTTGTCTAGGGTTTCCTCAAGGGAATCCCAGTAATGGTTTGTCATTTCTGATTATTTTCTGTTAGAGTCATTGGTAGGAACGTGGAAGTTAATCATAGAGTATCCTCTATTCTTACATCTGAAGGAAAGCACCGATGTTCTATCGTTTGGTGAGGAAAAGTCAAGAATGCTTGTAACCAGTCGACGGTGTACTGCAAACCCAGTCCCGAGGAATGGTATATTTTCCATTACTCTATTACCAGGTTTCCCTTTATATATTCTATATTCTTGAGACTCCATGGCTTCTTCGTCCGGAAACCTAGTCTCTTGGAGAGCTGCTATACTGATGTTCTTGTCGTTCAGTACTTCAAGCGTATGCTTAAGCTTTCCGGTCTTGATCAAGGAGTTTATATTGATTGTGCTAGGTACGTAATATTCCTTTTAAAGTTTCGTTTAGATCCGACTGGGTCACATGAAGGTGTAGGTCCCCCAGACTCCGATGACCTACTTGTGGTTTGTCTACCACCTGATGTATTATGTTCATTAAGTTTGTACTTCATGTTTGATACAGTCTATCACACAAGTGATTAGGTTAGGTGACCCGAAGGTAACGTGTTGTTAACTATCAGGGTTGTAAGCCCTGAAGTCCCCAGCACTGATCGGTTCACTGACCCAGCTTCCCGCTGGGATTGGTTACCCAACTTTCCACTGGGTTGCTCAGTTTAGCAGGGATACCTCGTGCAGGTTACGTGCTGGAGTTGGAGTGAAAGAGGCTAGTTGAATTCTCTTGCTGAATCCAATATGTTACGTTGCAGATGGCTGGCAACGACGCATTTCACTCCTTTTTGTCCGGAGCCACAAGGACTCCCCCCCCCCATACGATATTATTATTATTAGCCGTAACACTCACCGGTTATTCGATATTTATGAAATTATACGAATTGAGTACTCACTCCTTTGATTTACTGTTTCTGAAATCCATGCAAAGTGATAAAAGAAATACCTCAGAATGTTAAAATGACATGAAACAGGGCCAAAATGTGAAGTGGACAGCAATTATGGAGTGTATCTTCCTGCAGCAACAGTATCTGCAAATCGCACACTTCGTACAGTTTTTAAAAAGTCAATTTTTAAGGAAATTATAAATATTTATGAAATTAGAGTGCAATGTGTCTCTGGTAATGTCTATTCTCTTTCAATTGAATGCTCATTTTTCACGATCGGTCGTTTGTGAGCGCCGCAGGAGGGATCTATACTACTGAAATAATATATGTGATGATTACATTTTAATTAACAATTTTAGGTTTAAATTAATTCCTCGTATTCATAGTTGACTTAAAATATGTAAGATATCCTGAAGATGGTCTCAGCGTAGACCGAAACATGTACAATAATTGAATAGATGTTTCATAATTTGTTTTGATTGGCGTAGTTTTTCTAAGAGTTATCTATTAATCCGTACGGTAAATATCATACATTCTACTAACATGGCAAATGTCATTATTCTTTATAATAAGCGAAACTATTTGCCATAATAGCAAATTGTGTAAATCCGTATTGCGAGAATAATTAAAACTCTTATGTTATAATGTTCGCCCAATCAATACTTAAAAAACACTTAATTGCCAATATTTTATAGACTATGTGTACATGTTTCGAAACTCGTTGGTTTCTTCAATAATTACCTATCCCTCCCTATATTATTCTGCTAAGGTCCCATTCCAGTTTTGTACCGAATATAAGGTCCCATTAACACTAATCTACACATATGGGGTACCTACAGGTTCAGTATAACCCAATGCGTACGCGAAACGCACTCACTTACTCTTTAAATGCCTCACAATTAAATACATACCTTAAAACATGTATATTTACAATGGAATAATGAAAGAATGCAACACGGTAACCATGGTAACAGAATCTCACAGGTCCATCTATTTCTGTAAGACGCAATTCAATTCCAATTATCACATTACTGAGAAAGTTTCCAGACTGTTATAAGGTTATCACTGAACCAAATTAAGCTGTAAAATTCATCAATACATACAGTATAATGCGCTTAGGGGATCAAGGGGCACTGTAGAATTTTTCACGCAATTTTCACGTGTGAGTGTGGTACGAAAGGTCTTTTTCACCCGACTATAAAGGGTCTCCGAAAACCACATTTAAAGGCCCTTAAATTAACAGTGTCTGTGATATTCCCAGAAAACTAACTTCGCTCTGATATACCTATGAAGGAATAACAAACCTCTAACCACTGCACCAGTAGCTGAATTGATAAAGTCTGATTATTCATACCAAGGATAAATCAGTCATAGCATTCATGATTGAGATTTTGCTAAGTGTACTCTTTACAACTAGAATATTCACGGGCGAAGCCGCGACGGGTAATGCTAGTCATAACAAATTTTCATAGATATTTTCAAATGATTAAAACTTCACTAGTTATTTTGAAGAAGATATTTAACAAACGAAGACGATTATTACTATTAAGTGACACCTATAATACCTATAATACGGATTTTTCAAAGGATTATGTTTTAATGTTTGTTCTTAATTTAATTTTTAATTCCTCTTTGTAAGGATATCCATTTCTTGGATTAGCCTACTTAGGATAAGTTCTATTAATGTGCTGATGAAGAAACCAACGAGTTCCGAAACATGTACACATAGTCTGTAAAATATAGACAATTAAGTGTTTTCAAAGTATTGATTTGGTGAATATTATAACATAAGAGTTTTAATTATTCTTTATGCCAACAAAATGTTGTGTCAAGAACAAGTTTGTTGTAAAATATGTTCACTTTTGCACTGCAAAATTATTCAACAGCAGAGAGAACTTTCGTAGTAAAGCTGAATGAAGAATCGTTAAAGTAATTTTGTTCATTTATTGCCTGATCAAGGGCATATCCCATAAAACAACCATTACAATGACAATCAGGATTATTCACTGTTAGTTTAACATTTTCTCAGCATTACTACCGTAGCTATTTGCAAACAAGCAGCTTAAAATAGATCGAAATTGAATGATGAAGTGTTCAGCCTATTTTCATGGCAGGAGCGATTTCAATGAAACTTGGTAAGAACGTACTTACCCAGTCTGATCCCAAACGTAGGTTTCGAATTTAAATGTCACCAATCCAAAATGGTTGGTTGGTTCCTCAGTTTAGGGGCTGCGAAAACGCTGTCATGGTAGCCCCGTGTACTTTGGGTGTGTGTAGAATCTGCCTGATAACCGGTGTTAATTGTGATGGCTGTATCAGTGTGTGTTATCTGTTTTATTGAAGTATGGACTGCAAACATTCGATTTACAATTAGTTCCAACTTTTGCTACCAAACGCCACCGTAAACGATTAACTAGTTCTGAACTTTGTAACTAGATGCCACCGCAGTCGGCTGCTGGCGACTAACGTTGTAACCTAAGAGCGTTAGTCAAATATAACCTATAATTTAACCTCACACAGGTGTAATTAGTGGAAGGTTCTTTAACATGCCATAAATCCGACGACTTCAGCCGGGTAATCCAAAATGGTGACCTCGCGAATTATTTTAACCGGTAATCAATAACTCAGGAACTATTGAACCAGTCAACTTGACGTTTTGTATGATAGATTTTAAAATGAGTTACCATATGCTCCTTTTAAAACTATGATAAGTACATAATCCATATTGTGGCCACGCTAATTTGAAATACATGGGCTTTTCTGTTGACTTAATCATCCGAGCGTACAGAAACTTGGCACAATAAATCTACAACTTAATGTATTGGTGTCCAACGTAATTCAATTTACGATGGTGACTCAGGAACGTTTAATTTCTTTTAAATTTAGTGTATCCTAATTAAGCAATCGAGGTGCAACTTAAAGTGATGAATCACTGCTCTGGTAATTATCTACTGATGGGTGAGCCTATGGCGTACGCATAATAATAGATAGCGCATGTCATTCAGATATGAGTTTCCTTAATCGTCAAGGAATGATCTGGACATCTGCCAAACTTGGTATAGTCGACCATTGTTTTGTGTTTGAGCCTTCAGACTTCTGACTGGTTTGGTGCAGCCCTCCACGTCTCCCTGTCCTCAGCTAATCGTTTCATCTCTACATAGCTGCCACACCCTCATCCGAGGCAGTCTGTTTAACATATTCTAACCTTCGTCTACTCTTACAGTTCTTGTCCCCGACCCTTCCTTCTATAATTAAGTCTGCTATTCCTGGGTGTCTCAGTATGTGTCCTACCAACCTATCTCTTCTCTTCATTAGCTTTAGCCAGAAATATCTCTCCTCTCCCACTCGTCTTAAATACATCTTCATTTGTTACCTTATCTTCCTGTATCACCACATATCAAACGCCCCTATTCTTTTTTCTGCTGTATCAACAGTCCAAGTTTCACTTCCATAGAGCGCCACACTCCAACAAAACTTTCAAAAATGACTTCCAAATACCTCATTCTATATTTTGATGTCAACCGATTTTTTTTCTGTAGATATGTTTTCCTGTCCTGAGACAACCTACTCTTTATACCCTTTTAGCATTTTCAATCACTGTTCATTTTGCTTCCTGAGTAACAGAAGTCTCCTACTTCCTTTAGCTTTTCACGTGCGAATTTGACTTCAACAGACTTTATCATTTCTTTAGGCTGCGTTCCTTCATTTTTGTTTCACATTTGTTGATTTTCATCTAGAATAAATAAATGCAGCAACAACAAAGAAGATAGAGGCCTTTGTAAATGTGGATTTACCGCAGAATGCTGAAGATACTGTCCCCGTATATTCTAGAGGCGGTCTGTTGGATATCCGAAGCAACGGTTGGATTCGTAGACCCTGACTGCTCCGGCGCAAAATACAAGTCAAGGATCTACCTCCAACTAGACCCTCGTGAATATACGTGGCGGAAATTACAATACAACTGTGAATTACATGAAAAATACACTTAGCTCGCGGTAAAACACCTACCTTAATCTCGGGAATCTTGTGGTCAGCTTCTCTGGACCTAAAATGGGTTTCACAGTTGCATCTCCTTATATCTAAAATAATTCACGACAACACGGCTTCTAATAAAACTAAACAATTTAATAACAAATGTAAACTAAAGCTAAACATTCTCATTACAAAATAAAATACACACACCCATTCGTTCATCTCCACTCTCACGCCACTGACAAAACAGCGTTCTATCAACATAATGACAAAATTTGTTGTAGCTTGGGTCCATACAACAAGCTGTACAACAATTACACACCTCGGTGTATTAACGTTCTTCTGGCACGTTCCAACGCACATATGGCGCTCGGCGCATGCGATCATTGCCACGTGTCCGATGACATAACATTCACCGCTACATTCCCAGTCTGACTGGTTTAAAAAAAAAAAAAGAAAGAGCCGGGCGGTTCGCCACATCTCTCCCCATTTGCTTGGCCTGGCCGTGCTATGGCCATGGTTGGAAACGAGTTTTTCATAACAATGAAAACTGTGCTAAATGAAGGCACATTCACGTCAGACAAATACGTGAACTGCACTCAAATCCTACATGCTACTGGCATAAAACTTCTATACACACTAACATTCACACTCTCGCATTGTGACGTCCCAATGGAGTTCATTTCATTCGCACTGAACAAGAAACAAACCACATGCAATCACATACTCATTCACACTCTAATCTTTACGTTAAACAAACGAAAACTTCCTATTCTTAACACTCGATTGATAAATAATAAAGATTAACACTAAAAGAATTTATAATGACGCTTATAGCACCAGCTATAGTCCTTCCAAAGTAATAGCGTCTAAATACAGTCGAGCCTGCGCTCTGATCTAGCAGTTATGTCAAATACAGTGAACTGTGATCTTTAATATCTTCTACATCACCAGAAATAACCTCCACTAGTCTCTTCTATCGGATCTTGTGTCAAAATAAGTTTAATACATTTGACCACTGAAGGTGAAACATATGCTGTTACAAGTCTGGTTTAATAATCGCGATAAAAGTATAGCATAACAGCTGTCATCATCAATTTCCTGTTCCAATTTCAACCGTGAACCCTCCTGTCCTATCTAAATTCCATGTCGTGTATAAAAAAATAAGGAGTACACTCTACTCACAGTCTAAATGCCTTTGCCAACACTAGTCATGCCCACGCAATGACTGTACTATAAAATGCGGAACACACCTTCGCAATAACCTCGTAAGCCAACTACATACGGAAATACACAAAAAACCACTATCAAAGGGTTATCAACTCCACTTCTATCAACCTGGCATTCCTTCAAAAGGGCATAATTTCACAGCGTTGTCACCACAATCGCTGGTCTGATGAACAATAACAACAATTGTTAAATTAATAATTTATACATCTGTACGACCTCTGGAATTCACGATATTGAACCTCCTCACTTAATACTCTTGAAACGATACTCCGATAAGTATAAACTGTCGTGCATACATTTAATAAAAATACAACATCTCATCTTCACACATCTGGGTTCGACTTTATTCGAAGAAGGAATATTATGTCTACAACGTGACATGATATTACTCCTCGTAAGTAATTAATCACAACATCATATCTATGTGTTTGTGTCCAACAAGAATCTATCACGACGAGGATATCAAACGATAGCTACCCTAACGTCGGATGATAAGTAATCTTCCAAGAAGATTCTAGCTTCAAATAAATTAAATGACTGAAAGTTCAAAGCTTTCTTCAATAAAAACATACAGTTAGTCATATTCGTATTCTCTTCATTCAGAACGAATGTGTATGAGTTCTGACGATAATAATCGTGTCCACGTTAAATGTTTCTTTTCCACAATGTGACATGGCATTTCACAATATATCACTACCAAGATCTTCTTTCTTGACGTTGCTTCTCGACGGATAAAATGCCCAAATTAAACTAATAAAAATTAATTTAATGGGTAACATAGACGAAAATGTCTATCACCTGTATTCAAAATGAATACAAAAACGTCGAAAATAAATTACTGTTCCTTAAAGGAAATGACAAAATCTTGTTCCTCGAACAAGTAAATAATCTCAGTTCAGAAACTGGATTCCTAACAAACTAAGATAATAGCATCGCTAGACGATTACTATAATAAATTTCGAGAATAAAAATGCTATACATGGAGTACATAAATACTGTATCGAAAAATGGATAAAGGATTTGCTCAGTAAATGTCACTACAAGCTCAAACTACAAGGTTAGTGAACACTGCTACCTGGTCTCGAAGTCTAGAAGATCAAGATAGAGCATAACAAAATACTCTGATGTTACATTTCCCAAAGATCTGGGCTGGATCCTAGTTCGTCTCCACGAACTCGTGACCTCAGGAAAGGAACGAATTCCCCCCACTGGAAACAGCAAGCTCCGACCGGAATCGAACTGCGGGCCTCCAATCATCATCTTCATTTTGACCGGGATAACCCTGGACCTCTTGAAAATCTTGATGCTTCTTCTATCTCCGTCACAGCACAGTCTCATTATAACAGTGAGTAGCGTCGAAAGTTCTGCTTTCCACTTCAAAAGGCATTTGAAGAGAAAGTCTTGGACCTCACTCGTATAACGAACATTCATGTAGATGGAATCTGAACATCGTTCTGTAGTCTCTGATGTTAATGTTGAGCTCACGTTTGACAAGAATGCACTAGAATGGAGTTGCGCATTGAGTCTCATGATTGCTCACTAAGTATACATTCACGAACAGTCTCCTGTAACGAAGTTCCATCGCTGCCTATATTGCTTCTATCTGCTTATACTCCTGGCGCACATAATAATTTAGTCCATAATAATCTTCATAATGCTAGACTGAATATTGTTCTTCACTATGGAATACATCTCCATCCTAAGTGTTGTAATACAGTTCCACACAAGCAATAGTAATACACACTCGTACTCACGGGTGGCTGTTGCCTGAGCTGCAGTCGCTCGGACAGTGTCGTATCGCGCTGGAGAAAAACACTTTTCTCGCGCTTCACAAAACTGCTTATAATTGCTGAAATAATTCTTCCAAACTTCTGTAAGTTTGCAATATACAGTATCTGCTGGTCAGCTACAATACGTAGTTGAAATGAATTCTCTGAAGTCGATCAGACCGAAGTTAATGCGGTAAATGTAAACCTCGCAACTTCACCTAGATTCAAGGCGCGGTTGTCTCCTGATTCCTCTCTCGCTCAAGCCTTGTCTCCACGAGTCACCTTCTACTAGACCGGTGAAACACTCGGAACTCCTTTCTACTCCAATTTCACACGTCTGACCTCTTCGACGTTCAGATACACAAGAGCCTCGGTGCTTGGCGTCTCCCCTCCAAGTCTACCGATTTTAGCCGCCTTTTCGAGTTCCCTCTCGAATTCGCGCGGGCTCTAGCAAATCGCTTATTTCTTCCAATAGCGACCTGCTATTGACTTATAAAATATTTCCAGTATTTTATTATCATATTCTTCTCTTTTCCAATATGTAAATTCATTCTTTAAGGGCTTAAATGAATTACATATCCATAAAAATTTAGTTGCTGGGATTCCCGTCTTCTCTAAAATTCTTCCTATTGGCTGTAATTGGGATAATTTATAATGGTAGTGATAATTTATAACAATATCTAAACAAATCCTGGGAATATTCACTGTTTCTTGGTCGATTCCAAGCTTCTCGAAACTTCCATTGCGCAATACTATCACGTGACGGAATTTCCCTCCTAGCTCGACATCGCCTCACGACTGGTTTCTGCCAAGTTCCAGCCATCATATTCCTTGGTTAAATTTTATCATGGGCTTCGGAAAAAATGTATTATTCCCATTTTCATCCCTTATAATTCATTTTACGGGGGCAATACCATGGACTGCCTGAATAACTAATATTGAAGCACTGCATAGAATGAACAGACAACGAAACTTATTATGAACCTCTAAAAGACGAAAAACTGTATACCTGGGACATATCTTGCGGAACACCAAATATCGACTTCTCAAGTTGATACTGAAAGGAAAGATCGAAGTTCAAAGAAGAAGGATGCCGAAGAAGGATTTCCTGGTTGAATAACATAAAACAGTGGATAGGATTACCCATCATCGATAAAAAAAATCCACATCGCAGTCCATAAGCAAAAGATGCATCATGTGGTCGCTAACATCCATTAATGGATGGGCATCCGAAGAAGAAGATCAAGAATTCCTTCTTCAAGGCGGAGTTCGTACCATTTATAAACTCATAAAAATCCTCAGGTGAATCGGCTAAGGTGATCATGTCACGAGCAAATATCAGAGTTGAGATTATTTCTCCTCGGATCTTAAAAAATAGAATTTTATGCTATCGTCTATAGGCCTATATATGATATACTGTATCACCGGAGATTTATATAATATCTGTGCATTATGTGGGAAAGATTATCTCGTTGTTTCGTTTCCTAAAGCAACCATCACCTTTCACATTGACTTAAAGGTTTTATTTAGAAACCGTAGGGATACTTTTCACCTTTAGGTAACAATTGTTGGTAAAACTGCATAGAAGTTCCATTAATTATCCCACCAACGACGGCTGCGACTGCTTGGACTCATAAAATCCAACATGCAAAACATAAACACCCAGTGTTTAGTTCAATAATGAGCCCTCGCCTGTAAATGGCAGGTTTTGGTTAGGCCATTTTAATTGCAAATGCTTTTTCTGATCTCATCTGTTTTGGATTTGGAACACGTTGGCAAGTTTAACACGCCGATAACAGACTGATCTGATAGCGGCACTGGAGATTAATGAGGCTTTCAGCGTAGTGGAGCCGATATTGAGTTGTTCGCTGTCACAACAAATGGGCGTCCGGACGCCCTGATGGACGTGATAAGTTCACATTACGTCTCCGTCCTGTCGTATATAATAGTGGGTCACGGCCAATCTTTTAAGTAAGGCTTGTTTTTCCATGGAAACTGAGCAGCCGAATATATAACTTACTTTTTATAATATCCTACATACAGAGGTGTGCAAATTACAATCACACAAAAGAATCTAAATCAAAGTTTGGTGCTTTTCAGTCGGTCAACACGAATGTACCCATATAGAGCTGGGTTATGCCCAAATCCTGAAATAATTTACTTAAGATTAATAAATACACTAGGATGACCAGTTTCGATCGTCAAGCAATGTTATTTGGATCAGGTGTACTATGTACTTTCTTCTGCAATAAACCTAGGCCGATATGCGCGGCAGTATTAAAGGTGCCGGGACGTCTTCAATAGACCGTGTACCGCTTAGTTTGAATGGCATTTTAGTCCACGCGTAGCGAAGATAGTTCCATGGTCTTTAATAGTTGCAGATTCCTGTATTCAATAGCATACATTCTTATCTAGATTTGGCAACGTCACACAAATAAACATGGCACTGACCTCAGAAAGAATATAGCAACTAAAGGGGGAGAAAAGGGAAAAACCAGTTCCGTCCAGTTAACACCCGGGGTAGTCGACCATAACTGGTGCCTAAGTGAACACGCAACTGCTTCAGGTTCCCGTTAAAGAGACAACCCGATAAGTATAAGCCTGTATTATTACAGTATAACCATAATTGATTTTGTATAACCATATAATCACCCCTAACAGACACATTCCGGATTTTATCACTATTTTAGAAGTTCACCTAACATTAGATATACCACATTTAGCATACACCGACTGTTGCATTACCACACTGCAACTAAATAATTGTACATATTGTGTATATTTTTCACCTGTAGTCTCAAACATAGATGTTATAGCCTAAGTGTAATGGATCTGATGATGATCGCTTGACGATCGAAACTGGTCATCCTAGTGTATTTATTAATCTTATGTAATTTATTTCAGGATTAGGGCATAACCCAGCTCTATTTGGGTACATTCGTGTTGACCGACTGAAAAGCACCAAACTTTTGTTTACTTAGGCAACACAGAAAAATGGCTTCAAACTTCACAAAGAATCTAAATCAGTTATAATTTTTTATTCAAAATAATTTTATTGACTAACAGCTGGCAGCTTTTGTTGCCCTACTTAGTAATATTTCCTCCCCCATGGATTTACACCTTTTACCATAAGGAACTGCGTCTGGATACTTTCAGGATTGGGGACTCTGAGTATACCTGAGCTGGGTCCGTTTTCTAGTTTTCATTGACTTTGGAATGTACCCTCTAACTCAGGTGATTTCAATCTATGGTTCATGAATCTTTAAATAGTTTAAGAGCGGATCATCAGTAAAATGACTTCAAATCCCTCAGCTCTAAATTCACACGAAAAGTAGCGTGAAGTGATCAAAACAAAACGTGTGAAATTTTGCAGTAGCAAAGCTCCTCTGTTAGTGGAAATTCTAAAAAATCATTTCACTTTCAGTTTCTTAAATGAAATAGTACATTATACAGCGAGCCTATAATGGCAATAATTAAGACACGAGTATGTTTATAAAACGAGCGAATCGATATTTAAAATTTCCATACGAGTGTCTTAATTACCATTATAGGCGAGTTGCACACGACTGTTTATGTTTGACGATAATTCTAACTATTTTATGTTCGAACATAAATATTCATAAAAATCAGTCGAGATTTTGCCAGTTTTATGTACTGAACAGAGCGCATGGGACGCTGAGAATACCTTGTATTTGACCATGGCCTCCTAAAATACCCCACTATGACACCAGCCACGCAGTGAAATCTAAAATAGGGTGGCATGGAAGTCAGTGCAGGTGCGATGCTATCCTTACCTAATTGGTCACACGACTGATTCTTGAGCTCTGATTGGTGGGAGAAACTGTTTCATAATGAAACATCGTGTTATACCTCATTATGATACAGTTTTCTGACATAATATTTACATTTCGACATCGATAACATAATAGTACATTATGCAACGAGCCTATAATGGCAATAATTAAGACACGAGTATGTTTATAAAACGAGCGTATGCTCCATACGAGTGTCTTAATTACCATTATAGGCGAGTTGCATACGACTGTTTATGTTCGACGATAATTATTATAACTATTTTATGTTCGAACATAAATATTCATAAATATCTGTCGAGATTTTGCCTGTTTTATGTACTGAACAGAGAGCATGGGACGCACAGAATGCCTTGTATTTGACCATGGCCTCCTCGATTGCCCCACTATGACACTAGGCCAGGCAGTGAAATTTAAATTATAAGGCCTTGGAACTCAGCGCAGATGCGTTGCTATCCTTACATGATTGGTCAAACTACTGTTTCTTGAGCTCTGATTGGTGGGAGAAACTGTTTCATAATGAAACATAGTGTTATAATGACCATCATTATGATACAGTTTTCTTACATATAAAAATCAGGGTCGAACATAAATATAATGAAGACACTTGGTTAAACATTTGGACTAATTTCAGCACCTTGTGATCATATTTAGTGCATTAAGCCGTGAAAAGTAAAAATGCAATTTCGGAAAACTGTCGGCCAGTCTAATAATTTGCACACCTCTGTATTTTGACTTGTGACCCAAAAAGGTAGTTTCCATGTTTATCGAAACGCATGTCGATCTTTTGTATTTCCTGGTCACAGAGGTCTGCTGTCCGTGAGGAAGTTTACAGACACAATTTTGCGCTGTGATGATTCTCAAAAATTTCAACATTTCCGTAAACAGTGCGGGAATTGTGATTAACCTGTCTTCACGGATTTTCAGATTCAACGAGTTAACGTTTTTCAGATAGTTGATGTGTGAGTTGAGGGGTTGATCATCGTGGACATTTAGCCCCGTATACTAGGATGTATGTAAACTGTGTCTCATAATAATTATTTGTGTTATTGTCTTGTCTATATACAGTACTTAAAGCCCTGCGCGGATGAGGATACCCGTGGATAAACCCGCATATCATATTTTTCCGTAATGTTTCTTTCATAACAAAATAATGTAATATAATGATTTAAGCTAATCTCTTTCAAATTATGTCATTAAGCATAATTAACACTCAGAACAGGAAAGGGTTGCAATTCAGGCTGTAGACTATAACATTCATTTTAAACATATCACATGGCATGCAAAGCCTAGGGGAACGATGTTTTCCACAAATGTCTAAATATGTCGCTTTAGTTGGTTGGTTCTTAAGTTTAGGGGCTGCGACAACGCGGTCATGTAGCCCCGTGTACTTTGGGTGTGTGTAGAATCTGTCTGATAACCGGTGTTAATTGTGATGACTGTATTAGTGTGTGTTATCTGTTTTTTAATTTAAGTACATACTGCAACTTCGAATTTTTCAAATAGTTCCTACTTTTGCCGCCAAACTCCACCGTCAACGGCTACTAGGCCTAGTTCAGAACTAGACTACTAGACGCCACCGCAGTCGGCTCTTGGCAACGAACGTAGAAACCTAAGAGCGTTGTTTACATTCATAACCTATACAATTTAGCTTCACACAGGTGTAATTAGTGGAAGGTTCTGTAACATGTCATAAATCTATGACATGGGACCGCCGGCTTAACTTCCCCTTTAGTAATTTATGCTTTATCTAAATCGAAATTTTATTGAAATGGCAGTAGATTTGGATAACAAACGTGCGAATGCGAAAATGTCGTGCGGATTCGTCGCGGATGCGGATAAAAGTTGTGCGGATGCGGGGCGGATGCGGATAACAGTCGTGCGGATGCGGGACGGATGCAGATAACAGTCGTGCGGATGCGGGGCGGATGCGGATAAAAGTTGTGCGGATTCGTCGCGGATGCGGATAACAGTCATGCGGATGCGGGACGGATGCGGATAAAAGGTATGTCGTGCGGATGCGAATAACAGTTGTGCGGATGCGGATAACAGTCATGCGGATGCGGGACGGATGCAGATAACAGTCGTGCGGATGCGGGGCGGATGCGGATAAAAGGTATGTCGTGCGGATGCGGATAACAGTTGTGCGGATGCGGGGCGGATGCAGATAACAGTCGTGTGGATACGGGGCGGATGCGGATAAAAGGTATGTCGTGCGGATGCGGATAACAGTCGTGTGGACGTGGGGCGGATGCGGATAACAGTCGTGTGGATACGGGGCGGATGCGGATAACAGTCGTGTGGACGTGGGGCGGATGCGGATAACAGTCGTGCGGATGTGGGACGGATGCAGAAACAGTCGTGCGGATGCGGATAACGTTTTGTCTATCCGCGCAGGGCTCTATCTAAAGTAGTGTGCATATTTGTAATTTGTAATTCAGGCGAGGATTGGGAAGGAGGCGGTCGTGGCCTTAAGTTATGAACCATCCCGACATTTGCTTGGAGTAGAAGTGGGAAGCCACGGTAAACCCCTCACATAACTATTGGCTATACGGGGGCTAGTTTTTTTTTTTCAAGTTCCGAAGAGCTGTATAAAAATAACAGATTGGCTTACCAAAACGATTTTACTACTAAATGTTTGCTTGTTTTATCCATATGACTCAACATCAGTATGCATTCCTTCGGAGGGGAAGTAAAGCCGGCGGTCCCATGTCATAGATTTATGGCATGTTAAAAAACCTTCCACTAATTACACCTGTGTGAAGCTAAATTGTATAGGTTATGAATGTAAACAACGCTCTTAGGTTTCTACGTTCGTTGCCAAGAGCCGACTGCGGTGGCGTCTAGTAGTCTAGTTCTGAACTAGGCCTAGTAGCCGTTGACGGTGGAGTTTGGCGGCAAAAGTAGGAACTATTTGAAAAATTTAAAGTTGCAGTCCTTACTTGAATTAAAAAACAGATACACACACTAATACAGCCATCATATTTAACACCGGTTATCAGACAGATTCTACACACAACCAGAGTACACGGGGATACATGACCGCGTTGTCGCAGCCCCTAAACTAAGGAACCAACCAACCAATAATCGCCAAAACAATTGAATCATTTGTCGTTTCGTTGCACCAGCTTTCCAATGCCCTCGACAAAAGATTCTGCCGCCACTGAGGTGGATACGTCTGTAGAGTCTCCTGAAGTTTTTCCTTTTGGCGAGGCGTTGCCGCCCAACCATACCTTCAATTCTCGAGAAAGGTGAAAATCATTCACGACCGCACTGTGCCAACGTTATGATAGACTTTTTCAAAGAATTCAAGTGTGAAGTGTTGGACCATCTCCCGTTTAGTCCAAACCAACACTGAATTATGTTCGCCTTTTTCGAGAATTGAAGGTAAGATTGGGCGGAAACGTCTCGCCAAAAAGGAATCACTTCAGAAGACTGTGCAGACGAATCCACCTCAGTGGCGGCAGAATATTTTGCCGAGGGCATTGAAAGCTGTTTTTTTTTAGCGTATGGCTTTTAGTGCCGGGAGTGTCCGAGGACATGTTCGGCTCGCCAGTTTTGTAGCTGCTTCGAGACGGACACCCAGTGGAAAAGCTTGTAGTTTAACGTGACCGTTAATCTTGAGATCATGAGCCACGGGACCTCCTTTTTACGTGGAATCCGAACCACAGGACATGGCATTTCACTTCGAAAAAGGACACCTAGTGGGTGAGCTACAAATACCGTTGGGGAGGAAAGTGTGAACGGAAGGGCGAGGAGTTGGAAGGTAGCGGCTGTGGCCTATAGTTAGGGACCAACCCCGGCATTTGCTTGGAAGGAAGATGGGAAACCACAGAAGACCATCTTCAAGGTTGCCGGCGGGGGGATTCGAACCACCTCGCCTCCCGGATGTGAGCGACTGCCAACAATCATGCCGTAACGACCACGGCTAACTCACCCGGTGGAAAGCTGGTGTAATGATACGACAAATGTTCCAATCGTTTTGGCGATTATGTTGAGACATAGGAATAAAACAAGCAAACATTTAGTAGTAAAATCAGTTTGGTATGTCAATCTGCTATTTTTATACAGTCCATCGGAACTTGAAAAGAAAATAGCCCTCGTAAGATGGGAACCACAGACAGTGTTATAATGAGGCAAACTAAGAAGCGCTTGGAGTGAGGCACACAAGTTGAGGAACAATACCAATCTGCAGAGTGAGGCTACACTCTCAAGTGTGCTGTATTGCGATGCCGATCGTAAACTCTCGGTAACGTTAACCTCACTGCTCGTGAATGACCGGCCGGCCTTTGTAGTCACTGCTGATATGGTGAACAGGACTGCATTTTATTGCCTGCTGGTCCACAACTCGCAGCCTTATCAGCCAGCAAGCGCCCTGCCCCTGGGCCATAGTCTCTGTGCTTACACAAACACTTCTCTTGAAGCTTAACCCTTTATAGCAGGCATTTCCTACCTGGGAGGCATGGTACTATATCAAGGCGGGCGTGAAGTTGAACAATTTGAACGACTTTAGTTGAACAACTTCTCATCCTTTCACCGCCTTAATGAAATTTTGCCGGAAAATGAATGTGATAGTAATAAACTTAAGGTGCAAATTCAGTCACATTTGGATTTCCTGGCACAAGAATTCCGAATTAATTTTTTTAAAGTGGAATATTGCAATTTTGTATAATAAACGTTTTTCGAATCTCTACAAGGGATTGTCGCGCCAAGTCAATCGTTCAAAACACTGGTAATTGCCAACTATCGGCACAAACCTTTGCGGGGGCCGATAACCTAGATGTTAGGCCCCTTAAAACAACAAGTATCACCATTATTGTCATACCTCTACGGAGCCGCGAGGTTGGAGGTGAAGTAAGGAATTTGCAGTGTTGTAAGGAGCAAAATCAATGCCAATTTTATCTAGTCATTGGCATATCTTTTTGATTCCTTTGAATTGAAGCTTTGAACAGTTTGAACTTAAAGCTCCAAGGCAGAAACTCCAATATTGTGCTTGCTTATAATGCCTTCAGAGCTTTCCTGGCAAATATAGTTATGGAAACGCCGGCTTCAGTTGAACAACTTCTCATTCTTTCACCGCCTTAATGAAATTTTGCCGGAAAATGAACGTGATAGTAATAAACTTAAGGGGAAATTTCAGTCACATTTGGATTCCCTGTCAAAAATATTCATCTTCTACTTATCTGATATCTCGTCGGATGAATGGTCCTGGATGTTAACAAGAAATCCGTTTGTCATTGACATTCAAGCACTCCCAGCTGTGATGCAAAGCTAAACGATGATTCCAAAATGTAAGAACTAGATGACTTTTGTGCAAACTATCTTGCAGTGTATCCTGAAGTAGCCGAAGTTGCATTGCGTGTCAATGTCCTATTTTCAACGAAATATTTATATGAGTCAGGATTTTCAACGCCGAGTGTCATAAAAACAAAGCAGCTCTGTCGACATGATGTTGCAAGTGATCTCCGCTGTGCTCTGTCAAATGTCAAACCAAACATACCGAATCTTACCAAGAGAAAACAGTGTCAACCCTCTCACTGACATTTGTTGACTAGTTTAAGGATTTATTGTAAAAGCGTGTTATTTGTATTGCGCTAAATGAAGTTAGTATGTAATGTAAAGCGCGTGCTTCATATTATTTTTTCAGAAATATTTACTCCATTATGTAGTGTTATTAGGTTAGGTCTATATCCTCCGCGTCAGTTTATCGAAGAGGTTATAGAAGGGACAAGTGGAGGGAAGGGGCGGGGGCGCAATGACCACCCGTATCTGAAAACGGGGGAGGGCAACAGCTGGCAAAGGTTGGGAACCACTACTTTATAGGATAGAATATCATTGAAAATATGTTATTTGTTAGCCTAAATGTAATTATTAATTTTAAATTTTGTTTTCTTTCACATCTTAATGTTCATGTTCATTTTGATCATTTAAATAGTTATCTTTCTCTAAAACTCAAAATTAAGATTAAAGAATTATTATAATATTAATTTTATGAGCATATTTATTTTTAATGTTTAGGAGCATATTGTTGTACCCTGGGGTATCCCAGAGGGTACATCTACAACTAACTACAACTATCTACAACATCCACAACTACCTACAACTATCTACAGCGTCTATGATTATTTACAACATCTACAACTATCTAAAACTATCTGCAACTACACACATCAAAAAAAGTTTTGCATCACCTCGGTTCCAAGAGTTCCGGAACCTTTAAATACAAAGGGAATAGAGATCAACACAAACAACATTTCAGCTCGTTTTATTGCTCATGAGACCCACACATTGCATGTTGTACCATCATACAGCTAGACTTTCAGCATTTGTGGTCCAGATTGCAGTACACACCACTACCTCTAATACCCAGTAGCACGTCCTCTTGCATTGATGCATGCCTGTATTCGTCGTGGCATACTATCCACAAGTTCATCAAGACACTGTTGGTCCAAATTGTCCCACTCCTCAACGACAATTCGGCGTAAATCTCTCAGAGTGGTTGGTGGGTCAAGACGTCCATAAACAGCCCTTTTCAACATATCCCAGGCATGTTCGATAGGGTTCATGTCTGGCGAACATGCTGGCCACTGTAGTCGAGCGATGTCGTTATCTTGAAGGAACGCATTCACAAGATGTGCACGATGAGGTCGAGAATTGTCGTCCATGAAGACAAATGCCTCTCCAATATTCTGCCGATATGGGTGCACTATGGGTCGGAGGATGTCATTCAGGTATCGTAAAGCCGTTTCGGAGCCTTCCATGACCACCAGTGGCGTACGTCGGCCCCACATAATGCCACCCCAAAACATCAGGGAACCACCACCTTGCTGCACTCGCTGGACAGTGTGTCTAAGACGTTCAGCCTGACCAGGGTGCCTTCAAACACGTCTCCGACGATTGTCTGGTTGAAGGCATATGCGACACTCATCGGTGAAGAGAACGTGATGCCAATTCTGTGGGGTCCATTCAGCATGTTGTTGGGCCCATCTGTACCGCGCTGCATGGTGTCGGGGTTGCAAAGCTGGACCTCGCCATGGACGTCGGGAGTGAAGTTGCGCATCATGCAGCCTATTGCGCACAGTTTGAGTTGAAACACGACGTCCTGTGGCTGAACGAAACGCATTATTCAACATGGTGGCATTGCTGTCAGGGTTCCTCCGAGCGGCAATCCGTAAGTAGCGGTCATCCACTACAGTAGTAGCCCTTGGGCGGCCTGAGCGAGGCCTGTCATCGACAGTTCCTGTATCTCTGTACCTCCTCCATGTCCGAACAACATCGCTTTGGTTCACTCTGAGACGCCTGGAAACTTCCCTTGTTGAGAGCCCTTCTTGACACAAAGTAACAATGCGGACGCGATCGAACTGCGGTATTGACCTTCTAGGCATGGTAGAACTACAGACAACATGAGCAGCGTACCTTCGTCCTGGTGGAATGACTGGAACTGATCGGCTGTCGTACCCCCTCCGTCTAATAGGCCCTGCTCATGCATGGTTGTTTACATCTTTGAGCAGTTTTAGTGACATCTATGAACAGTCAAAGGGACTGTATCTTTGATACAATATACACAGTCAACGTCTATATGCCGGAGATCTGGGAACCGAGGTGATGCAAAACTTTTTTTGATGTGTGTATATATAAACATGGACACCCCTATCTGTCCCATATTCAACACACACTTCAGCCCCTAATCTCTAAATAAAACCATCAAGAAACAACAGCAACAACTACTTCTTTACAAAACTTCTACAGTAAGCCCACAGCATTATTACGGCAGGATTGACACATTGAATAAACATCGACCACTAGCACTAAGTGGAGCACCTGTTTTGCTACTCGCTGAATCAGCAAAGCCACCAACTATAAATAATCCTTACGCCTAAAGGAGGGGATCTGTCTACTCAGGCCGCTGCCCACGTGCCCGTCGAAGACGCTAGACAATGAGCTACTGATCAGGTTAGTGTTGTGCTCTGGTAATCCCTACGAATGATTCCTTCACAAACCACCCCTTTGAATTCTGTAATCACTTCATCATTATTTGATCGCCTCTCACTAAAACTTTATTAGTGAAGCCTGTCACACAATACTGCTACATTTTCTTACAATTGGCTACCTGTATTATTCATTGAAGCGTCCGCCACCGTTCCTCATTTGCTTGTTTGTTGTCACAATCTACCAACATGTTATTTTATCGTTTTAAATGGATGATCTGCACATTGTGTTGCCCAATACACATATAATATAGCAGAGAGATCCAACAAATAAGAACCAACTGAGTCATCAAAGTTTAGGAGAAGTTAATACCGTAAACTATTACGTTTCTCGTAACAGTATTCCACCTGAAGAGGACACTGTGTAATATGCTTGATTGCTGTGTTTGATAAATAGCCTGCACATTGCGTTACCCATTATACAATTAAAACAACAGAGTGGGCCATTAAGTTGGGAATCGATTGAAGTTTTAGGTTGGAGGACTGTAATACAAAATTTTTGTTCCGTTTGAGGCGACAATTTGACCTACATCCTTTGCGCTTCTTCTTCTGACAGCGACATCTTCTGTCACTACAGTTTTCGATCAAAATTATTGGAGTATTGACGTAGGCAGTTTATAAGGTAGATCTCTTATTTTAATAGCATCATTTTACTATCATTTTTAATACATGGCATTTAATTATTTGCAAATTTTCCATTTTTGATTTAAAACAATTTTTGTAAGGATATCCAATTCTTTATGGCTTTGTTAACTAGTTTTAAGATTTAATATCAAACACGCTGAGGAAGGTATCAATGAAATACCATAACTAAGCTTGCTATTCCTGGGTGTTATAGTATGTGTCCTACCAACCTATCTCTTCTCTTCATCAGCAGCCGCCAGAAACATCTCTCCTGTCCCACTCGTCTTAATACCTCTTCGTTTGTAACCCTCTATAACCATCTGATCTTCATCATTCTCTTGTAACACCACATTTCAAACGTTTTAATTCTCCTCTTTTCTGCTGCACCAATAGTCCAAGTTTCACTTCCATAGAGTGTTGACTCGTAATTTCGTAAAAACTAAAATTGGAGTAGATTCCACAGAACTTCAAGAAAAGTACCGTTGTTTTTATTGTCATTTCTGTTGTGTCATTTAGGGCCTTTGCGACATTGTTATCATTGAGCCTCGTGTACTTGAACGTCTTTAGAATTTGTCTGATAACCTGTATTACTGTGATGGCTGTATTAGCATGTGTTATTAATAATACTTTTATTGCAGCCAAATAGCCATCGAAAATAAAGTATAAACACGTACACTAAAATTGCGCTCTGGCACTTAGAGATGCATAGTCTTTGATTATTTTTTTCCTTTTCCTACAGAGCTCTATGTGGTAGTGATCCCATGCTTCTCCACATAGTTGGCATACACACGCCACTGTAGGTTTATGGAAATATTTGCTAATGCAAGTAATGTGGTGAAAACACAGGACCACCAGACATTATTAATGATGGGATTGAGAACGCGGTGAACATGGACTCAAATTGTGTACTATCACATCATTGCCCGGAGTAGAACCACGATGAAAAACCACTTCTTGGATGGTTGAGGTAGAAATCGAACCCACGTCATCTTAGTTCTGGCCCATTTCAATTCTCAGACCAGAGTTAACATAGTTGGCAGATGTGGGGACTGAACACGAGACTCAGAGGGGACAACTCAGAATGCTGTGCCACGAGATGGTCCCAGCAGTGGCGATTACTCCATGTAGGACGTGAGGATCATCCTACAGTCAGCTCTCAGATGTAACTGTGGTAAAAAATGTAATTAATTGTTTTGTAAAATAGTCTTTGGGGCTACCTGGCGCGCCTTCTTGATAAGCTCTGTCTCACTGTCACTAGTTCTACATATTTCATCCCTAGATGGGTGCAGTGTGACCTTCACCACCTAGAGTAGAAAGCTGAGGAAGGAAGCCTTGCATCCTCAAAGCACGTGTTTATAGCTTTAGAAATGTATGGGAGCCCTTGAGGGGGAAGGGGATGATTTGGTCTGTTTAATGGCGCTCTGAGGACGTCGACTGAGACCCTAAAGTCCCGCTATTGGTTGAATTTATACCAACACTACGGGCTTATTGGTTACGATTTCGCGCGGTCAGAATGGATAGTCTGTTTTCAGCGTGTGTACGTCTTTGGAGTGGAATTCGATTGTATTGTATTGTGAAATGAGTTCGTAATATTGCTGTGTGACTGAATAATTAATATTAGACTGAGTCTAATATCTCAAATTAACCCAGCTATAAGAATTATCTTAAGTTAAGCTTATCATATTACGTCCTACACATTATAAAAAGAAGTAGTTCCGTGACGAACTAAAGATCCTACTTTTCTTAAAATGTATGAATTAATCTAAAATATTATGATCTACTATTGCGCCAATCTTGGATGAAATAGATTTGTTAGTATAGAAGTTACATGCATTTAAAAATTGGACTTATCAGCAGGACTAAATAATGTTGGCAGCTCTGAAGTGTATTAGTTACTCCAAATTAATTTAGAATGTTAGGTACTATACGTATGCAAAGTGTAGAGCTGTTGGCTTGCATGTATTCAGATTTATAGATATTAGGGTAAAAGAAAATAGAGAGAGCATTTATTTACAGTTGGCAGCCCTGCTGGCTCTTAAGAATACGCATATTCATATCAGTTATGGTAGGCTACACAAAGCACATACGAAATTTGGTTGAAAACCATTTGTTATTATAGAAGTAACATGCATTTAAAATGTTGACTTATCAACAAGCTTAGAATCATTTTGGCAGCACTGACGTTCAGTATATTAGGTACTCGAAATTATTGTAGAAAGTCATGTACTATACGTTTGTGAAGTTTCGAGCTCTCGGTTTGCATACTTTCTGATATATTGGTATTAGGATAAAAAAAATAGAGAGAGCATTTTTTAACAGTTGGCAGCCCTGGTTGCTCTTAAAAATACGCATAGTCATAACTGTTATTGTAAACATAGTACATACGAAATTTGGTTGAATTCCAATTGATAGTGTAGAAGTTACATGCATTTAAAAATTAGAGCTATCAGCAAGCTTATAATCATGTTAGCAACTCTGCCAAGTATGATCTCCTGGAAATTAAACAAAAATATTATTATCTATATGTGTACCAATTTTGAAACAGCTCCCATGAATACTTTCCATGATATCCAACATGGAGCTCAAACTTCAATTGCTAATTTTCAGCAGTTGGTAGCACTGACAGCATTTTCAAATATGGCCTTGAGATATTCCGGTACAGATCTTTACTCATACCAAATTTGGTTTCGATAGCTGCAGCCGTTTAGGCGTTGATAGGGGGGAGACACACACACACACACACAGACCGACCGACAGACACACATTTTCCTGGATCGATCTCATAAGTCTACTTTTTCCTCATTTTTACAAAATGTGAAAAGTAGGCTAATCAGCAGTCGCCACTGGGTCTCAGGGGAAGTACCATTCTGGCATTTACCCTACGTGGTTATGATAATACCCGGGGTAAACTACACAGTGTGGTTGGTGCTATTGCCGAGATTCAAAGCCGGGTTCTCTGAACTTAGCAGCTCCCTTGTGCCGTCGAGAAAGCACGCGTTTACGTATTCGGCTACGCTCGTGAGTGGGAATGCATCACACTTTTGGCTCGGTAAACATGGCTGTTTCCTTTCCATCTCGCGCCATTGTGTTTACTGAAACCGTCTTGCGACGCACCGACGCCGATCAAATGACAAGGAAACGCTAGTTTAATGTCAACATCTCATCCACTTTGTGGGAACTCAGCGAACAACACAACGGACAGTTAGACCTTAAGATTAATGAATCTGCTGCGTGAGCGTTCAAAACAAAGTCTTGTTACTGCCGGAACACTCAAAACATGTACAGATCCAGTCAAATGTTTGAGAACATTCATAAAGCACAATGCATTTACTTCGCTCGTAGTTGGTAGCATGCTGAGCTTCTATGCATAAGATCGCGGGTTCAAATCCGGCCGAAGTCGTCGAATTTTTTAAGAGCGAAAGAAATTCCTCATTATGCCTTCCTTCGGAGGGGAAGTAAAGCCGGCGGTCCCATGTCAAAGATTTATGGCATGTTAAAAAACCTTCCACTAATTACACCTGTGTGAAGCTAAGTTGTATAGGTTAAGAACGTAAACAACGCTCTAAGGTCCCTACGTTCCTTGCCAAGAGCCGACTGCGGTGGCGTCTAGTGGCTAAGTTCTGAACTAGTAGTCGTTGACGGTGGCGTTTGGCGACAAAAGTAGGAACTATTTGAAAAATTCAAACGTCTGCAGTCCTTACTTGAATTAAATAACAGAAACACACACTAATATAGTCACCACAATTAACACCGGTTATCAGACAGATTCTACACACTCCCAAAGTACACGGGGCTACATGACCACGTTGTTGCAGCCCCTAAACTTAAGAACCAACCAACCATTTACTTCGCTCAAATGAAACTCAGTTAGCTAGTTAGATAGTTAGTTAGTTAGTTAGTTATTGAGGTTTTAAGGGGCGGAACTACGAGGTCATCTGCCCCTCATAACACAGATTAAAGTATACAAATTTGGAATGAAATTTATAATTTACAGGTGGACATATAAATACGAAAAAATCGAATATTAATAAAACAAAAAATTAAATGAATGAAATAATTAAATAATAGTAATAATATGATGATAAACGAAAATTGCGGAATAAACAAAACATTCAAAATTTAAAAAATAACAACTGGACGGCTATACAATATACCAAGAATCGATGAGTGAAAACGAAAAATATGAAAGTTATGTCAATCATATTAACCCGTCTAGTGCAAGGGACTCGATATATCGACCGAGGGAGTTTCTGTTAAAAATGCCACGGACCAATCTATCGCTCCCGTTTTATATAAAAACTCAACCACGCTGTGCTATCACTCTTGTAACCAAGACAACGTGGAAATCGTTTCCTCTCTTGATATATCAATATGTTTAAGTTCCGTGAATAAGTGGATTCATAATAAATGTTCTTCGAACATGCTGCAGTCATCGGACGTAACGGACGTGTTATGTTTTGAAGTCGTGTTTGTTTGTAGAAACTGATCGTGCTTGAAACCTATTTGATAGAATTACTCTTAAATTGGGACATTTAACTCAATAAGCATTAACATGCGTATAACAAAATGTATTATCTAGAACCAAATAACCAACACATTTCTTGCCCATTCATAACATTACCTCGCAACACTTATTCCCAACGTTTTCATTCCATTATTTGTCTACCTCGCAAACACATACCCAACTATCAGTTATAACCTAACTATTTCAACTTATCTAGTTTCACATTCACATCTCTTCTATTCCATGCTATTTTTATCAAGACTTGTTAGCCTATTTTCACTTTAAGAAAAAATAGGCTTATGAGATCATCTTTTGTCCGTGTGTCTGTGTGATGGTGTGTGTGTGTGTGTGTGTGTGTGTGTGTCTAATAACTTCTAAACGGCTGGAGTTATTTCAATGAAACTCGGTAAGATCATAGCACCATTCTAGCCGCCCCCGACCGTGCCCTTTAATTTTTATTGTCTCTTCGGCTTCGGTGGCGTAGTCGGTAGCATGCTGAACTGCTGTGCCCAAGATAGTAGGTTCAAACCCGGCCGAAGTCGTCGGATTTTTTAAGAGCGTTAAAATCCTTCAGTATGCCTTCCTTCGGAGGGGAAGTAAAGCCGGCGGTCCCATGTCATAGATTTATGGCATGTAAAAGTTCCTTTCACAGACTAAACTTGTGTAAAGCAAAATTTGTTAGGTTAGATTTCGTCAGAACGCTCTATCAAAGTTCCAACATTCACCACTAGGTATCATTGATATCTGGTGGCGAAAGTTGGAACTACTTGAAATTGAACGGAACTTGTAGCTCGCCCTTTAGGGTGTCCGCTGGAAGCAGCTACAGACTCAGGCGAGCATAACATGTCCTCGGACACTCCCGGCACTAAAAGCCATACGATAAATAAATAAATAAATAAATAAATAAATAAATAAATTTATTGTCTCTCACCAATCCAACATGGCGGCTGTGCGAAATATTTCACCATCATTCAGTATTTACGAAACTATTACTGATATCACCCTGAATTGTGTACAGTGATAAAGGGAACTACTAGAATTTCACCTATGAGACTTTCAAAAACCTGTTAACTACAAAACCAACAAGTCGGTCAAGCGAATTTGAGACATTTAAATATACTTTTCTCGTGATTTAACTATCCAAACGTAATGAAACGTGGTACAGCAAATGTTTATACACATTGTAACGCACTGGCGTCTAATTTAGTTCAATTGTTTACATAACCTCAAAATGGCGGCTGTGCGAAATATTTCACTGGCATTCTATATCTCCGAAATTATTACAGATATAACCCTGAATTTTGTACGGTGATAAAGGGCACTGGTGCAAGTTTATCTATGTAACTTTCATAAACCTCTAAAGTACAAAACGAACATGGCGGCCAAGCGAAACATTCTAATAGACTTTTCTCGTGATTTAACTCTCTGAGCGCAGTGAAATGAGGTATAGTAAATATTTATACATATTTTATTGCACTGGCATCTAATTTAGTTCAATTGTTTACGTAACCTCAAGATGGCGGCTGTGCGAAATTTTAAAATTAGGCTTTATTTCCTTGTGTCGTACTCATGCGATCGAAGTGAAAGTTTGAATAATGAAGCTACGCAATAATTTTCCTTTAATGGTACATGACTCTATGGCCTATACATATAACAATCCAAAATGGCGAGCATCCGAAATATTTAGACGGTTCTCAATATCTACGAATCATTTACAGCAATCAAACTGCATTTTTTAAATGTTCACAGAGGCTATGAACATAAGTTCACCTATAGGACTTTCAGTAACCTGGTGAGCACAAATCCAACATGGCGGCGACGCGAATTATAAATATTTAAATGGTCGTTTCTCGCGATTTAAACATCTGAGTGCAGTGAAACTTTGCACGTTAAATGGTTATACAAATGTTAATCCACTGGCATCTAATTTATTTCAATTGTTTTCATAACCACAAGATAGCAGCTGTGCGAAATTTTGAAATCTCGTTTTTACTTCTTGTGTTCTAATCATGTGATTGAAGTTTGAATACTACACGTACACAATAATCTTCTTGTAAAAACACATAAATTAAAATCCAACCTGGCGACCATTTGAAATATTCAGACGGCTCTCAATATCTACGAATCGATCATAACCTTCAAACTGTAATGTTTTATGTTGATCGAGGCAATTAAATAGGCTGTATAGTTCTTCACGGAACTACTTGTTTTATTTTTCTCAGCACATTTTGTAACAGATCTGGTTTCTTAAATTTTAATTTGTGAGCTTTTGGAACAAGAATATTTTTAGAATCCTCTGTTATGGCAAAATTTATATTAAGTGTATGTTCTTGCACATTTATATGTCTTAAATTACGCTAGGTAAGGTCACAATGTAACTGAAAGCGATACGGTTTTAATGTACTTATGGTTATAAGTAGTGTGTTTGTACGGGTTCTAAATCCTCCTCCTCCTCACCCTCCTCACAAGATGGCGGCAGGCCGATAACTCCCGAACCCGTCGTCGGATCTTGACGAATGAGGTGCCATTGAACTCGGGATAATACCCCCTTTCCAAAGGACAACATATTTCAACCCCCAAAATAAACCCTACTCCTACTAGGGGGTGAAATTGTAACTTTTTTAAAGAATCTCTCTTTCCAATTGCAACATGTGAGAGTTTGAATGCCAATATGGAATGAAATGTTGTTCTTCACAAGAGACACGTATACGGTGGATAGCCACTATGAATTAAAATGCTTGTTTTTTTTTACGCATGCCCACTCATGGCTTTTGAAGAGGGTGGGGGATTGGTTCCCTGTGGACGGGTCCTTGTTGACAGGTCCCTGTGGACGGGTCGTTGTTGCCGGGTCATTGTTGACGAGTCCCTGTGGACGAGTCCTTGTGGACAAGTCCTTGTTGACAGGTCCTTGTGGACGAGTCCTTGTTGACGGGTCCTTGTTGACAGGTCCTTGTGGACGAGTCCTTGTGGATGAGTCCCTTTGGACTGATCCCTTTGGACCGGTTCCTTTGGCCTGTTTCCCACGGACTAGCCCATGAAATTATTTAAATTATGTCAAAGGGCCTAACTACATTTGTGTGTGTTGAACTGATGTTGTTCACCAACCCCCACTACTATAATATGATAACGATATGAAAGGAAAGTGACGAAATACATGTGAACATACAAGGGATCTAACTTGGTAGATGGATGTGTTCTAACGAGTCATTTGTAGTTGAAAGAGAATAATACATGTTCTTAAGATGTTAAAACTGTGGAGATGGTACGTGCAGTAAGACGTCTTGTGACTTCCTGTGTCATATTACAGACATGGCAGAGAGCGCGTAGATCTCTTGCTATGACTAACACTGCAGTAATTTGAAACCGCAAGTGTTCATGAAGACAATGGGTGATGATCATGCAAAGTAAGCAGTTATTGGATATTTCACAGGTGTTCCTTCCGGTGTCATGTTGCTGACATGGTAGAGAGCGCACACTGCTGTTGCTATGACTGACGCTGCAGTAATTTGAAACCTCAGGTGTTGATCAAGACAATGGGTGATGACCATGCAAAGTCAGCAGTCATTGGATACCACACAGGTGTTCCTAGTGTACTTTGGACTCTCAGCTGTATTGGGAAAGGAATTGCAATGATCTGCAAAAAACTGCTGACACGAGCGAAGAGAGTTTATATAAGAGAGGTGTCATATATTTCCCTACTGTCAGTCTTTATTACTCGCTTTGAGTGAACAGTGCTCTATTACTGCTCAAGAGTTGTAAAAAAGCCTTTTTTGGTAGAAAATCTTTACATTATTTTGCAAGGTAAGTACTTATTATTAATAGATTGTAGTCTTTTATTACTAATTGATGTTCAAGTTATTGATTGGAATGTATTTATTGATTGATTGATTGATTGATTGATTTGTTTACAGATAATTGGGTACCTGTAGGTGACCAGATTCCTACAATCTGTTCATTCAGTGGCAGCAGTTGATAAATTATAAAAAGGTAAGTGCCCCTCTAATAACTTTTAAACAGTTAGAGTGATATTTTCCAATGTTCACCATTACATGAGAGTGAAAATGGTATATTTGGCAGTCAAAAGTTGGAACTACTTGACCATGGTGTGTAAAGCTAATTTTGTAGGTTAGGTTTTGATTACCACTCTATTAAGTCTGAATGTTCATTGCTAGGTGTCAGTGACATAGGGAATATTTAAAGTCTTAACTTCAGTTCACCTAACATAACCTAACTTTACCTAACTTAACCTTGTCACGTGACATGTTTTACAAGTTTAGACTTGCTTTATGACTGACTATGACGTCACACGTAGCTCACTTAACTGGTGGCTGCTGGTTTCTATCACGTGACATGTTCTACAAGTTTAGACTTGTTTTAAGACTGGCTATGACGTCACACTTAGCTCACTTAACTGGCGATCGCTGGTTTCTATCACGTGACATGTTCTACAAGTTTAAACTTGCTTTATGACTGACTATGACGCCACACTTAGCTCACTTAACTGGCGATCGTTGGTTTATATCACGTGACATGTTTTACAAGTTTAGACTTGCTTTATGACTGACTATGACGTCACACTTAGCTCACTTAACTGGTGGCTGTTGGTTTCTATCACGTGACATGTTCTACAAGTTTAAACTTGTTTTAAGACTGGCTATGACGCCACACTTAGCTCACTTAACTGGCGATCGTTGGCTTATATCACGTGACATGTTCTACAAGTTTAAACTTGTTTTAAGACTGGCTATGACGTAACACTTAGCTCACATAACTGCCGATCGCTGGTTTCAGTCACGTGACATGTTCTACAAGTTTAAACTTGCTTTATGACTGACTATGACGCCACACTTAGCTCACTTAACGATCGCTGGTTTCTATCACGTGACATGTTCTACAAGTTTAGACTTGTTTTAAGACTGGCTATGACGTCACACTTAGCTCACTTAACTGGCGATCGCTGGTTTCCATCACGTAACATGTTCTACAAGTTTAGACTTGTTTTAAGACTGGCTATGACGTCACACTTAGCTCACTTAACTGGCGATCGCTGGTTTCTATCACGTAACATGTTCTACAAGTTTAGACTTGTTTTAAGACTGGCTATGACGTCACACTTAACTCACTTAACTGGCGATCGCTGGTTTCTATCACGTAACATGTTCTACAAGTTTAGACTTGTTTTATAACTGGCTATGACGTCACACTTAGCTCACTTAACTGGCGACGGCTGGTTTCTACCACTCTATCAAGTTCCAATGTTCACCGCTAAGTGTCAGTGACAGTGGTATATAGTAACCCTCAGTTAGAACTACATGAAGTTAGACTTGCTAGGAGTTCACAGATGATCGATTGAAATACCCTGCTATAACCATTGACTGGAATGTAATTAAACTATTTATATTGTACTTTGTTTTATCATTTATTAACATTTATGATTTCTTTCTTTTATAGGTAATTTCGAAAGTGATCATCATGTTCAAGGGTGGTGACTGTAAGAAACAGTTCTCAAGACCTGACAACCTTCAACGACATGCAAATGCTAAACATGACATTAAAATGTTTGTGTGCAGTCATTGTGCTACCACATTTAACAGACAAGATAATCTTGCACGTCATGTAAATTTAATGCATGTTAGTTCAGCACCATTTTCGTGTTCAGTTTGTGAACTTGGTTTTTCTGCTGTAAAGCGATATCAATCCCACATGGTTGAAGTGCATGGAGAACAACAAGAATTAAAAACTGTAACACCAACAACTAGCATGGAACCTTTAAATGAATGTGATGCTCAAAAGCGTAAACGTTCTCAAGATTGTGAAAATAGTCATGCAACAAAAAGAAAGAAGAATGGTGAACCTTCGATAACACATTGTAATGTATGTAATATTGATATACCTTCTTCAATTATTCATGGACATTTACGCAGTATTCATCATAAAAATAACGCATGCCATGAAAGAAATATTCAACAAATTGGTAGTGCGTTTAAAAGTCGAATTGCTAGTTATAGACTTCATAGTGAAGAAAAAACTCTAAGTATTGAATCATTTTAAAAAAAATAATTTTGAACTTTTTGGACTCTATGTAAAAACTGGGAGTGAAGGTGAAATTACGAATATCAAATCTTTTAGTACAAAAAACATAATTGTTAGCGAATCAACTAATATTAGGGATATATACCAAAATATTTCAAGTGTTATCACTGTGAAGAGTGAAGAGTTCCAGGAAAGGGAGTCAGGCTGGGCGTTGGTTGAAGTACTTTATTTAGAAACCAACATGAATAGATATAATCCCCTTCGAGCATCATCATACATTGATTTACCAGTTTGGATCAAACGTAAGAAAGATTGTGTAAACGTTATGAATAGTGACCATGCATGTTTTGCGTGGGCTGTAACTTTAGCTCTCTATCCAGCAATGAGGGATGCGGAGAGAACATCATATTATCCTCACTATTCCTCAGTGTTAGATTTAAAAGAAATGGAATTTCCTATGGCGATAAAAGACATTAAACGTTTTGAAGAGCTGAACAATGTAAGTATTAATGTTTATGGAATTGAAAATAAGAGTATAGTAGGTCCTCTATATTATACTCAGGAAAAAAAGGATGCTCATGTTAATTTGTTATACATAACAAAAGGTGAAAATGCCCACTATTGTTGGATAAAACATTTAAGTAGAATCTTTGGCAGTCAACTATCAAAAGGTGAATCTAAGAAGTGGTGTTGTGATAGCTGTTTGCTATATTTTAAGAAAGAGGACCAACTAATTCAACACCAAAAATGGGGGTGTAATCATGATTGTACGGTATTACCTACTCCTAAAAATAACATTCTAAAATTTAAGGATTATGAGAAACAGCTTCGAGTACCATTTGTTATGTATGCTGACTTCGAGGCTTTGCTAAAACCATTTAATACATGTTCATCGAATCCAACCCAACCTTTCACCAACACCACTCACATTCATGAACCTTTTAGCTTTTCATATTATATTAAATGTAGTTATGATGACTCTTTAAATAAGTTTGAGCTCTATAGAGGACCTGATGCACCTTAAGTTTTTATGGAAAGACTTGAGAAAGATGCCATCCTTATATCCTCTATTTTAAATACGATCATTCCAATGGAGCCACTAACTTCATCACAGCAAATGGGTTTTGAAACTGAAACTAATTGTTTTATATGTGGTGAATGTTTATATACAGACAGGGTTCGCGATCATGACCATTTAACAGGAAAATATCGTGGTGCTGCTCACCAAGAATGTAATTTAAATTATAGAGTAAGTAAATTCATTCCGGTCATTCTACATAACGGTAGTAAATACGATAACCACTTTATCGTTAAAGAATTTGGAGCTTCAGATGTGAAAATTGATGTGATTGCAAATAATAAGGAACAATACATATCTTTCACAAAATACATCAAAATTAGCAATAAAAAACCATTAAACTGCGATTTTTAGATTCATTCCTCTTTATGCCGAGTAGTCTTGATAAGCTGGCTATTAATTTAAAATCAGATCAGTTTCATGAAATTCAACGCGTCTTTCCTAAAGAAGATGATTTTAATTTGATTCGTCAAAAGGGTATATTCCCTTATGAATATATTAGCTGTGTGGAACGTCTTGAGGAGTATTCTTTACCACCAAAAGATGCATTTTACAGTTCCTTAAACACAAGTCATATCAGTGATCAGGAATATTTACATGCACAACGTGTATGGACACAGTTCCACATTCAAACTTTAGGAGAATTTTCAGACATATATTTGAAGACAGATGTGTTATTATTAGCAGATGTTTTTGAAAATTTTCGGAATGTTTGTATGAAAACTTATGACCTTGATCCTTGTCAGTATTTCACTGTTCCTGGGTTAAGTTTCAGTTCAATGTTGAAAAAAACGAAAGTAAATTTAGAATTAATGACTGATATAGACATGATCAATTTTATAAAATCATCAATTCGAGGTGGATTAAGCCAATGTAGTGGACGGTACTCTAAAGCGAATAATAAATACATGCCTAGCTACTACCCTTGTGAAGAGTCAAAGTATATTGTCTACCTCGATGCAAATAACCAATATGGTTGGGCTATGAGTCGATATCTACCACTGAAAGATTTTCGCTGGCTGACACAACTTGAAATTGATGTCTTACATGTTGACACTCTTAATGATAACGATGATAAAGGATATATTTTAGAGGTAAATCTTGAGTACCCTAAAGAGTTACATGATGATCATAATGATTTACCATTTTGTCCTGAGAATATGAAATCTCCATACATCACATCACGAACAAAAATGTTAATTGCTAAAGTAAATGATAAATGTAAATATGTAATACATTATCAAAACTTGAAACAGTGTCTACAACATGGATTGAAATTAACTAAAATTCATCGCGTTTTGCAATTTCATCAGTCAGCATGGCTCAAACCGTATATTGATCTAAACCATAATTTAAGAACACAGTCAACAAACGCGTTTGAAAAAGATTTTTATAAACTCATGAATAATAGTGTTTTTGGAAAGACTATGGAGAATGTTGATAAACGAGTTGATGTAAAGCTGATAACAAAGTCGGAGAATGATGGTAAAAGGTATGGTGCGAGCAACTTAATAAACAAGCCTAACTTTCATAGCTGTTCAATTATTCATGAGGATTTATTTGTAATACAAATGAATCGTCTTAAAGTAACTTACCACAAACCCATATATGAGGGTTACACCATTCTGGAATTGTCAAAAACACTTATGTATGAATTTCACTATGATTATGTAAAGAAAAACTATCTTGATAATGCTAAATTACTCTACACAGACACAGATTCTTTTATTTATGAGTTTAAAACTGTTGATTTTTACGAGGATATCAAAACTGAGCTAAATAGGTTTGATACAAGTGACTACCCCGAGGACAATATTTACCATTTACCTCTAGTAAACAAAAAGGTTCTTGGGAAATTTAAGGATGAATGTGCTGGTGTTATTATAGACACCTTTGTAGGCACAAAATCTAAATCATACAGCTATATGACAATTGATGATGTAGTAGTAAAAAAATTAAAAGGAGTGAAAAAGAATGTTGTTAGTAAAGAGTTAGATATAAGTGATTATAAAAACTGTATAGTTAGTAACCCACCTGTATTATATAAGAAAATGTGTGTATTTAGAAGTAAAAATCATCAACTACATACCAATTTGCTGAACAAAGTTGCTTTAAGTAATGAAGACAACAAACGATTCATTATACCCAACACATTTGATACTCTTGCTAGGGGGAACAGTCGCATTGACGACTATTACTTTACTTGAGTCTAATGATCACTATATTGTAATATTTATAGTATGTTTTATACTGTAATATATTTTTGTAAAAAAAACTGTAAGTAGAATGTATAATGTTAGGCTACTGTAGTTTAGTAAAAATTAGATAAGTAATACATTTTAGTGTAAAATGTTTGCTTTTGTATATTACGAAAAAGATTTTTAAAAATGTATAGAATGTGTGAGCTAAACAAGGGGAATGTAAAAAATGTAAAGTGGAAATTGTAAATATCCATGTGTGAAAAAGTGAAATGGCTATCACCATTTTAAAATTAAAAAGACAATGTGATCTGATAAACCTTGTTTTTATTTCACAACAACAAAAATGTACATAATGTGTAAACTCAACAAGGAGAATGTAAAAAAAATGAAAAGTGGAAAATGTAAATATTCATGTGTGTGAAAAGAAATGAAATGGCTATCACCATTTTTAAAAATTAAAAGATATAGTGATCTAGTGAACCTTATTTTTATTTTACAACAAAAAAATGTACAGAATGTGTGAACAAAACTAGGGGAATGTAAAAAATGTAAAGTGGAAATTGTAAATATTCATGTGTAAAAAATGAAAATGAAGAAATGGCTATCACCATTTTTAGAATTAAAAGATATAGTGATCTAGTGAACCTTATTTTTATTTCACAAAGAAAAAAATGTATAGAATGTGTGAACTAAACAAGGGGAATGTAAAAAGGGAAAGTGGAAAATGTAAATATTCATGTAAGAAAAAATGAAAATGAAGAAATGGCTATCACCATTTTTAAAATTAAAAGACATTGTGATCTTGTAAACCTTGTTTTTATTTCACAACAAATAGAGCTTTACAAAAATAGAATACAAAGAAATATCAATTCCTCAATCCTTTTTAATGTTCATGTCCACTCATCATTAACTTTCCTTATATAGCACTAATCACAATGAGGGCTGCCAACCTCTCTCCCACTGAGACATCACAAGATGTCAAACATTGTTTAGCTTTTCAACGATACTTTATCCGCTACACATCTTAATGCAGGATGACTGTGGTGATAAGAAAGGTGCATGCTCGATCCAAAGGATTAATAGGTATATCACCACGCTGCAAAGGTTCTTCAAGATAAGTTCCAGGACCACACAAATAATAACCAGATAGGTAGATTTCGAAAGTCGAGTATTGAATTACTTTGTCAATGACGCCATTGCCTGTACAGGTCTGGCATATCCTTTTCCATAGGTGGAGAAAATGTTCGATCTTCCTCCTCCTCTGTAGACGATGTTTGTTGTTGCTGCTTTTTTTCTCCATCACATCCGTGGAATGAAGAAACAAAGTCTTTACTTGGACTTTTATGACCGTGATACAGTTTGACCAGCTGACAAGTAGCACACTGCCGCATAGAGGGTATTTTTGCCATAGCCACTTGCTTATGGTTATCATAATCCGTACATGGTTGCAATTCACTTAACACAGGGTCTTGAGTCCATGATTTTGGTACATGTTGCCAGATTTCCTTCACTGCATTTGCTGCGACATAATAAATGAATGATTTTGGAAGAGCCAATAATTCTTTTTTGGTAAAACTGTCTAGTTTCTTTTTGCACAAGAAGAACTTTCCAATCGCTTTATCGGTAGCACCCCCTTTCTCCATGGTATCACGTTGATGTTAACACGTCGCTTGTAGAAATCTCACAGGTGTCATCCACAGGTAAACCTTTAGTTTTAATTTTATTTAACAACTCCCAGCAGGCATTGGTGGTTAGCCAATGAAACAATTGCCACACCTGTGCCAAGGCTTTATGGGTAATATTGTCACAGGGGCAGCGGTCCATGAGTGTTTGCAGCGAGGGACAGCCCATGTCCATTAAATCGATACATTGACTGTAAGACGCTAAAAATGGTTGTAACCATTGACGTTTTTCACTACCTTTCACAAATACTACATGGGCAGAAGACAAGAGGGCTTTCATGACCACGTCCAGGTGCTTATATGAAATGGTTCCTTGCTTCCAGTCTAGTTGCATATGAGTTTCAATCCACTGGGTTTGTTTACGGTCTTTATCACACAACAAATCAAACGCATAAGGTGATTTAAACACCAAATGGGTAGCTTGCGATATCCAAAAAGTGGAACAATCGATAATGGCCACTTCCTTAAATATAAATTTGTTATCTCCTATTTTAAACCCTTGACAGTCGACAATCAGTGTACGCAACATGTTCACTCTTGTCTGGATCAAGTCCAACTGATAGGGGCAGATGACCTCGTAGTTCCGCCCCTTAAAACAACAATAACTAACTAACTAACAAGTCCAACTGACCACAGACTGACAGTTGTTCAGTAAGGTGTACCCATGTCATTTACTTACATTCCATTCTAGTAAAAGAAAATAAAAACATCAAGTAGTCACTATAAAGGTTAGGATATGACAGGGGGCATAAGAAATAATAATATAACAACAACAACCAATTTTTTATTTCATTATTTTATTAGCATAACAAGTTTTACATTCTTTTTTCATTCTAGGATTGAGGCGGTACCAGTTCATACGACAAAAAAGTCATTTGTGTTTATAGTGTCCATAACACCGATGATATCCCAATGTCTCTAAACTGGATGTTTTTAACTGTGAGCTGCTCACTGAAGCATGGTTGACACCATAAAGTCCACACGTATCATAACTTTTTTCATCACTTAGAGGCACGAGTGAGGGGTAAATTGAATGACAGGGTATATTACCACCCTCCATTCTGCATAGGTAGGGGCAGGCAGGTGACCAGCGCTGATGTTCCTGCATGGGTTCATCGCTCTCTTGCCATTGGTCTAAGATGATGGGACAAAACACACATTTCACTTCATCTCTTCTTTTTAAATAGTGGAATCCAGCGGCTGCTAAGGCTTGAGGGTTTATAAAAGGCACCGGCCACGTCGCAAAGGTCTTGAAACGTTGTTCCTCAGATTTTAAATTCATGGATGTAACTTCTCTTGAGGCTTGAAAGCAAGACATGACTGAGTGGTTTGATGTGTGTTGACCTGCTATTTATACACTTGTCACTTGGTTCGACAGTGGATAATAGTTGACTTGTTTGTAATGAATAATCAAACAGTAGGCCGTGGTATTGGCTGAAACATTGTCATGTGTTTCAAAATCTAGTCGAATGTCAATATTGGATGGTTTGATAGACTCTTCCAAGTAGGAACAGTCAAAGACAATCAGTGGCGCCCTTGTCTTAAAAGCTTGGGGTGACAACATTGGACAATTCTCTTTTTGATAATACGACCATCTAAATTTAGAAAACAAGTCGTACAGGGGACCAAACTTTTTTTTGAAAAATCTAAATCCAGCCCTTCATAGGGAAACACAGCACCGTTGAGGAAAAGACGTGCATTTCTCAATTGCAGGTGATCAAATTGCGTGACATCTTTGGTTTGTTGATACTTGCGATTCGTTTGAAAACCCACAATCATGTAGAGAGGTCTCTCTGTATAGCGAGCTGTTTTTATAGACCAACTGTGTGTGTTGGTGGTGGGCAATAGCGGGTACTCATGGAATGCCCAGCTTCTAAATTCCATGGGTAGAGGTATATCTCTCTTTACCATTTTGAGTATGTCCAGTTTTTTGCTATCGTTAAGGGTCACATGAGGCACTTTCCATAGCAAGCGTTGTAGTTGAATTTTTGAATCAATGGGGGCATTGTCGGCTCCCTTGAGTGCATTATTATCACTCCTGTCTCTCACCAGATAAAGCACTTGCCTTGCGTTGACCACAATGCGCTGGTGATCTTCAGCAAAGCCTAAAATCAGTTTAAGAGGTAAACATCCAGTAAAGGTGCCATCGGTGTGTACCATCTAGACATTGATCGAGTCAGGACACCAACCCGCCATGCAAAGTGTTTTAGCTTCTTCCTCACTATAAGAGGGATATAGTTTCATGACACTGGAAATACCCACATTTCGAGTGCTATCCACCACGATATCGTTAATCACATAACGCACTTCAGAAAACAGGAAGGCGAAAGCATGGTTGGCTAACTTGGATGTAGTGGGTGTAGAGCCATCGGCTTTGGTGAGCCGACCTTCAATCTGAATAACACTTTCATGTGGTAGAGTGTAAATATCTTGGTTGTTGATAACAAATTGAATTTCATCATTGTTATTGAGTCCAGGTGTTTGAGCTTGATAAGAATGGAGATCAATTCTTACCACTCCTGGTTGCTCCTCGATGTGGTTCGCTACCTCTAGGATAGAATTCATCGCGGGGGTTGACGTGGTAACCCAATGCTGTAAAATCTGCTTGTTCTAAGATGTTAACGTGTATTCACGTGGTAAGCAACTAACACCATTCCCAGACGGTGCTGTTGCTTTATATACAAACTTCATAGTGGTTTTAGCACCAACTTGTAAGTCACTGGTGTGGTAGAATCTAGATCAATGAGTTGTTGCTCTTTATTGATCAGTCTTAATGTTATATTACTAATACCATCGACAGCCACAGAATGAAAAAGCACCACTGGAGGGTTTTCACGAATAATATAACCATTGGGCGATGTTACAATAAAGTCATAAAGCGAATGCGATGGTTCTTGATTGGTGTACACTTGACTAATAATATTACACGTCACCGACACATGATGGTCCTCAATGAATTTCACTTCATGGTCTGATTCATGTTTTTTGTTGGGCTCCAACACGCGTGGTTTAAATCCTAGTAATGGACCAATGGAATCGGGGTGTGTTTTAAAGTCAATTTTGAATGTAGAAAAAATACTGCAGCGATGAGTGTTGGTATTTCCTACAAGTTCAAACTTGCGCGTTCCATCGAGAAATGACTTTAAACCATATTCATTCATCAACACCTCATAAATGTGCTCATAAATGTCATCTATCGTGTATCCACCAGAGTTCAGGGTGAGCACAGAATCATCATAGTAAAACTTGTTGTTCACATTTTCACGTATGTTGTATATTCTATTGTACGTTTCAAGTGAAACAAGTCCTAAACCATAGGGTTCTTCACTCAATTCGATAGGTGGGTAAAAGTCTAGGCTCACTTCAGGTCCACGTCCATGCAGTGTAAACGTCTTACTTTCCACCGACATACTGTTGACGTTTTTGCTTATGCTGCGTCTTATATTAAAAAAATTAAACACAAACGTCCACACTGTTGGCTGTTAAACGTTCGCTCACGTTTCACATTATAATATATCTTGATCCTGTTTCCAAAATAGACCACTAGTTCCATGGGCGGAGGCAAATTCCCAAAACTGTCAAAGTACCATACAGTGGATCCCTCTTTGACTTAAGCTACATAATGTGTTCCAGGTCCTCGGTGATCATCCAAATTGACAACAGCACATTCATGTTTCCAGGGTCGTGAGGGTAATTGGTTTCGCATAAACACACCTCGAAAATGAGAAAGATTCAGTTGTTTAGCATAGCTTTTCACTTGTTGATGTGTCAGGGCATGTCTTGCTATGGCTGAGGTTAAAGATAATTTTTTTTTATTTCGAAAAGGTGAAATTCCAAATCCTTGTTGATAAAAGGCTGGCTTCAAATTGACATTTCTAGCCCCCATAGCAATGGCTTCCATTGTTTCATTGTGTCGCTGACTTTCTTTGAGTTGCTGCTTACCCTGTTGCACGGCTTTAATAGTTTTTGCCACTGCACTGGCGCCGCCTAAAAGTGAACCTAGAGCAGCCAGACCAGCGAATAATGCAGGTAAAAATCCCGCTCGTTTAGGGACGGGGATCACTCGCCCTTGTTTTGCACCCTGTCGCTGACGTTTTGGAATAACATGTCTCTGTGCTGCTCGAAGGGCTTTCCTTATGGTCAACACATTATTTTTTATTTTTTTCTTTCGCAAGGGCTTGTCCACGAATGTCATAAGCCCAGGCTTAGCCAAGGACAGGGCCATATTTTTACTCTTTCTCACCACATATCTTTGTTTCACCATGATGATGATGACCAACAACCTTTCACAAGAAAGTTTATGTCACAACTAACGTCAGATTGTTATTTCATGGCTGTATATTCCAATTCTACATAAAGTGGGAAATCTTTTATGGTTTTTCCAGCTTGCTTTTCATTCCATGTCAACATGAGATGAAAGGATAATTCGTCTCCTGCATTGACCATTTCATGGTTATGGACCAACATCCTATGACCATTTATCTCTATTTGTAAATGGTTCTCATCAGGTATGGCATATTTGATGTGAATGGTTCCATCATAGTGTAGTCGATAGTGGCTTAAACCCGAAGCAAGCACATAGGTCAAGTGCTGGTCATGAACTAGCTGTATATGGTTTCTCTCATTCACAGGTTTTACATTTGTCAGATGCACTAAAAATACAGATGGGATAAATTTATAAAGCCTTTTCATTTCATAGGTCACGTATCGCTTGGTACAGACATCATCATCTTCTTGTGGGTCTTCCACGTGAATAATGCGGTGATGATTAGCGCTATAGCCATTCACCGTAAGCTGAGGCACTTTATCATAAAACTCATACACCTTGTTATCCACATACTTTTTTGTAGTAACATCTGTAGACACTTGAGGATGTTTTACATGAGTTAACCGCTTTACTTTAAAGTCATAATCTCCTTGTTTTGTGCGTGGCACTACTGACCTATCCACACAGTGTTTATTAGCAGGATCTGTTTGTTGTTTAGGATCATGTATGGGAACAGACCTAGCTTTGACCATCAACGCACGTCCAAAGACATCCATCGTCAACCTGTAGTACGAGTCTGCTGTTTCTACGACAAGGCTCGGTGCAATGTATATAGACAGCCTGCTAGCCTCTCTAAGCCTTAGTTGAAATGAAGCTAATTAAGCAGCAAGATTCATTCCCCGTGAGGGACATGGTTTCCCATCTCTGCCCCACATCACGTGAGCAACGCCATGGTTCACTGTTTCCATCTTCCATTCGCTGCATCATTGTGGGACTTTCCGGCTGTGGAAAGACGAATCTTTTGCTGACACTTATTACAGCGCCCAATGGTCTGTGTTTTCAAAATATTTATATTTTCGCAAAATCTCTCTACCAACCCCTCTACGTGTTTCTGGATCAAGTCATATCTGGATTACAAAATGAGAATATGGGGTATTTTACATTTTCCACGCAAGAAAATGTTATTTCACCGGATGAGGTAAAGCCTGATTCACTCATGATTTTCGATGATGTAACTACTGAACGACAAGGCATCATTCAAAGCTATTTCAGCATGGGTCGACACAAACATATCGATTGCTTCTATCTTGGACAAACGTATTCTAAAATGTCCAAACAGTTGATTCGTGACAATGCCAATGTCATTGTTTTATTTCGCCAGGACGAGAGGAACAGTCGTCACATTTATAATGAACATGTGAATCCGGATATGACCTTTCAAATGTTTACAGAATTGTGTGGCAAGTGCTGGAACACACAACGTCATGCCTGTTTAGTGATTGACAAACAAAGTGAACTCAACCAAGGGCGGTATCGCTTAGGGTTTGATCATTTTATTGCTATTTAAGGCACTGTATAATTTCTCTCAAGTCATTTGACACGACACCATGGCGTTAGCAGAGAGTCAATTGAAAAAGCATATTATTAGAGCAAAAAATACTAGTCGCCAAAAGTTTCGTCAATTGAAACGATCACGTGCGGATCATGCTTTGTTTATTCAACAACATTTAGCCCCTCCGCTAAAAGCTATGTTGAAACCCTCTTTCAAGCCATCTGAAACGCTACCCTTCGTTTCACAAGCCACTCAAACGCACCACGAGGACCCTGAGGAAGAGGAAGAGGAAGAGGAACAGGAAGATTTAACTAGTGTTAGCGAGGTTGAGGAAAATGAGGAACAAGTGTTTACGCCTCAAAAAAAGGCATCACCCCTTGCAGAGTGTTTAAGAAAAAAGAAATCCTTGGCCATAGTCGAAACACCTTGCCCTTCCAGATCGTCTCCATTTTCACAACTCTTGGCCACCCCTCAACATAAAGCTCAACTGAAAAACATTTTAATGAAATATTATGGATCAACACTGGAACCCTATTTCACCAATCTATTTATTGGAAACACAGATACCACGTATGGTGTTCGCTATGAGGATGATAGTTTTAAAATTGGGGATTCATCGATTAAATTTGCTCGTACTAAAGCCGTCATTAAAAAGATCAACTATAAATTAACACCAGGACTGTTAAAGCTACTATTTTCTCGGACTCCCTCATCCCATGATTATACGTCAGAGGACCTTGATAAATATAAATCCATTTTATTGGATACCCATGCTCACAAAAGACAGTATGATCCCACTCAACAAGTGAATGCCAATATATCTCAAAAATATAAAACCATCATTGCAAAAATATTCCCCACCAATCAAAGTGGTCGTCGTAAATTGTCCGCTTCGGGAGTGACATTTAAAACATTAAAACCCCTTGTGGATGTTACCTACTGGCACAATCCCAATAAACTCGTCCAGTGACTACAGCTGTTGCTTGCTTCACGTCAAGCCGGCCATACTGGTCACGATTGGGAAATTCAAGAAATTGAGGAAGAACTTCGAAATGCCAAAATTATTGTTTAAGCCCTCACCCATTAAAATGGGTATTGCTCACGAGTTGCATCGTCCAGCTAGACTTCACTATCAGCGACTCAAGGTGATTTCACAGGGTGTGGATGAACTTTGGCAAGCAGACTTGGTTGAAATGATTCCCTATGCTAGCGTTAACGATGGTGTACGCTATATGTTAACGGTCATTGATGTTTATTCCAAAATGGCGTTTGTTGAACCTGTGCGTCGCAAGTCTGGTCCACTAGTTACCAAGGCCTTTCAACATATTATTCAACACTCCAAACGTCAACCTCAGCTGCTACAAACTGATCAGGGGAAATAATTTTTCAACAAGGATTTCTCCAGTTTTCTCAAATCTAAGGATATTCACCATTACACCACGTACAGCAATCTCAAAGCCAGCGTGGTCGAGCGGTTCAACCGAACATTGAAAACCTATATGTGGAAAGCGTTTACCGCTCAGGGCACTTATCGCTGTTTGGACTTGTTACCTGAGCTAGTGTCACGTTACAATGACACCAAACACAGAACCATTGGGACCAAGCCACGACTTGTGACCAAAAATATTCAGCGATTGGATAAACTGTTTAACCCCATAAAAACAGCAGACCCTAAACGTCATCGCCTTAACATTGGGGACCATGTTCGTGTGAGCAAATTCAAGTCCGTCTTCGACAAGGGCTACACACCAAATTGGGGAACTGAACTATTCAGAATTCGTCAAGTCAACCTGAACAGTCCAGTCACCTATTTACTCGAGGACCTCAACCATCAACCCATAAAAGGCAGGTTTTATCTTCAAGAACTCCAAAAGACAGCGTTTCCTAAACATTACCTTGTGGAAAACGTGTTGAAACAAAAAGGAAATAAACTATATGTTAAATGGTTGGGATTTAGCACAGCCTTTAATTCTTGGATTAATAAATTACATGTTGTGTGAACCTGTGTGTCTTGTATTTATTTATTCACTCATGTTGTACTTAACCTACAGTCCTATGTACAGTCCTCAGCTATACATGTATTATGAGCAATACATATTCATTTCTCTCTTCACCTGTGTTGTCTCGTACACCAACTCTCCCCCTCTCCTCCCCTTCACCTCCCACCACTGTCAAAACAGGTTGTGACTTGTTAGCTCTTATCGTGTGCGTGTACAGGTGAACACCTGTGTGTTAGATCCTATTACACATGAACTCGCATTTTCTCACGTATGATCCAAAACAGGATGTGACTTGCTTCACAAGGAGAATGCTAATAATGACATCTCACACGTGTTCACATGTATTTCGTCACTTTCCTTTCATATCGTTATCACATTATAGTAGTGGGGGTTGGTGAACAACGTCAGTTCAACACACACAAATGTAGTTAGGCCTTTTGACATAATTTAAATAAATTCATGGGCTAGTCCGTGGGAACCAGGCCAAAGGAACCGGTCCAAAGGGATCAGTCCAAAGGGACTCATCCACAAGGACTCGTCCACAAGGACCTGTCAACAAGGACCCGTCAACAAGGACTCGTCCACAAGGACCTGACAACAAGGACTTGTCCACAAGGACTCGTCCACAGGGACTCGTCAACAATGACCCGGCAACAACGACCCGTCCACAGGGACCTGTCAACAAGGACCCGTCCACAGGGAACCAATCCCCCACCCTCTTCAAAAGCCATGAGTGGGCATGCGTAAAAAAAAGCATGTTAATTCATAGTGGCTATCCACCGTATACATGTCTCTTGTGAAGAACAACATTTCATTCCATATTGGCATTCAAACTCTCACATGTTGCAATTGGAAAGAGAGATTCTCTAAAAAAAATACAATTTCACTCCCTAGTAGGGGTAGGTTTTATTTTGGGGTTGAAATATGTTGTCCATTGGAAAGGGGGTATCAGCCCGAGTTCAATGACACCTCATTCGTCAAGATCCGACGACGGGTTCGGGAGTTATCGGGCTGCCGCCATCTTGTGAGGAGGGTAAGGAGGAGGAGGATTTAGAACCAGTGCAAACACACTACTATTATATACATTGTATTATAATAACATCGTCAACGAGGTGTCGGGCTATAATGGTCATTATTATGTCATTTTACAGCACAGTTCAATAACTGTTACATATTTCCGCATGTTCGTTTCATGAATTCACGCCAGCCTATCGGAATGAGGCTCTCTTTCATCACCTTTCTTCCGAGGCACATGTGAGTTCTTTATTCATTCTTGGATATTCATAAATCCTTCCTATGTCTTTCCTAAGCCCGTCTCCTCTGATCCCTAGCGGAAAGAATGCAGTCACTTATATTCTGTAAATTCGACAAGATTCAGTCAGGCGGAATCTCAGCAATGCGAGTTATTACATTTGGAAGATATATTCTCCATGGAGAATGCCCTACAAGTCTATATTAACACTTTCGACGTCATGTTATACACAGTTGGTTTATATCGGAACGGCTGCTTGTTGAAAGGAAGGCAGTGCAGTCTGAAGAAAAGCCACATGCGGCCGCTATCTCTCCTTAGTATAAAACAAAGACCCCGATTCTTGGATGTTACGGGTAAACTCGAGAACCACTGGAATGGATTTTGATGCAGTTTTTATCATTCTGTAAAGGATATCTCGAGGATGATCTCTGTAGAAAATAATTTATTTATGATCAACGGAAGCCGAGCAGTAACGATTTCAGAGGAAAAGTCGAAAAAAAAAAACCTGGCGCTCGAGCGCTTTGTAAGCTTACGCTGGGCAAACCGTTAAAAATATCTAAATACTATGAGTGTAAAAATTGGTCAGCAAGAAAAGATCTACAAAAAACTTCGCGGGAGCATAATGTCTATCTTCAATACATCGCCCACTATAAGTGTTTTTACGTTTCAATTTTTTCCAACCGTGTCCATTCAACTACTGAGGTGACAGTTTACGAGATAGCTATGGGCGAGTCTATCATCCGTGTTACAGCCTAACTAGCGGGCGAACCTATTGCCCCAGATACAGCCTGCAGCAAACCGTCCAGTCGTGTTGAGTTCAAAACTTTAGAGAAGAGTGGTTGTGTTTGGAGCATCCCTGGAAGTGCAACTCAGGTTTTATTCATTTCGCCTGTGAACTTTTCGTTCCGCAAAATTCACAGTCAAGTTAAGATTGGATGGAAGGGGGATTTGTGTTGCATGCACCTCGCCATTCTTAAATTACTTCTGACAAGAATTTGTTGCACATGCATCTCCATGATAATATAACTAATAGTCCAGTCAGTGATTTTAACCCATCGTGCCGAGACGGATATTGGTCGTTGTTCATTGGCATCGAAAAAAAATGCGCTTATCACGCAATGCATTCATAACTGTTCCCGGGCGAAGTCAGGTCGTGTTGCTAGTTCGAAATTAAATCATTTGCTGTTGTTTTTTACCTGTCAACATCACCATTTAACCCTTTGTAGGTTAATAATAATAATAATAATAATAATAATAATAATAATAATAATAATAATAATAATAATAATCACACACAGTCACAGAGAGATACTCTAACATCGAGTCAGATTTCCGCAAGCGACGACTGAGATTCTACGGCCACATTATGAGACTGAATGACGACCGGCTAACAAAGAGAATATTGACTTACGAAAACTTAAAGTGACAACAGTCTGGGTTACCCAAGTCCAAATTGATCTCGAAAGTGCCAACATCATACCAGTAGACATAGACGATCGAATGACATTCCGACATAAGATCCACAGTTGGGAAGTCAAACATGAAGATCGACCAAGGAGACCAGGGAAAGGATGGACGGAGGAACGTCGAGTCCGACACAGTGAGATGATGAAGGAGTTCTGGAAGAACAGCACCAGAACATAATTTGCTTAATGTGACCCTTTGGGTCTAAACAATGTAAATAAATAAATAAATAAATAAATAAATAATAATAATAATAATAATAATAATAATAATAACCCCTGGCACTACAGCCCGTTAAGGGCCTAGGCCTACCAAGCGACCGCTGCCCAGCCATTTAGCCTGCAGATATTGGGGTGACGCATGAACTGCGCATCAGGTCCCCTCGGCCGTTAATCTTGGTTTTCGTAATCGGGAAGCTGCCTAGCTGTCAGAAAACTACCCGTTTGTCCTCACGAGGCTAAGTGCACCCCGTTACAGCCCTCACGTCAGTTTCTAAAATCCCTGAAGGAGCCTGGAATCAAACCCGGGGCCTCCGGGTTAGAGGCAGGCGCGCTACCCCAACACCACAGGGCCGACACTTTGTAGGTTAGTGGTTTATATATTAACCACACGCTTAAGGTGATTTTATATTGTCAAATATGTTGATGGTTGACTCATTTGGCGATATATCAACGAAAACTCTTTTGGAAGTTTAACAATTTCCAAAAAGAACCTTCGACTTCAATTGGTAGTGTGTAACTAAAATGTGTACGTTATTTGGTTAGAAACGCTCTAGCAAGTTCCAAAGTTCGCCACTGGATGTCAGTGATAGCCAAAGTTGGAACTGATTGAAATTGAACTTGTTGGGAGCCTACGGGCGGTCAATTGAAATGCCCTTCTATGGCCATTGGCTGGAATTCAAATATTATAATAATACAATTTCTAAAAACAAAATATTATTTCTTTTCTCCTTGACCTATGGAGATTGATAAAAAATATTGTTTAAATAAAAAGAATTAAATAGTAAAAAATTAGTTGAATTATAAAAATATATGCTTGTAAAAATTAATATAACTAGTGGGCCCGTGCGAGCTGTAGGTTTATGGGGTAGTAAGGAAGAATGTGGGAGAACGAAGTTTTAAATATTGAAGAAATGTATTTATTGTTGCTAAACGGCATACGTACATGAGAAGGACACAAAGAATTATGTAGAACAGTGTTTTGTACTTATCACAGCAACTCTTTGTAGACAATATTCGATGTTACAACGAATTCATCGGTTATTGTTTGCTCGGGATTTTCTTCTACAGCAGTTTTTACAATTGCAAAGGATTGAACCCTACAGGAAATCTTGACGAGACCACACCGGAACCATCTGCTGAGAGACTCCTCAGCTAGCAGTACGCCGCGCTCCCGCCAGATGGCTGCCGCCGCCGCCCTGCCTTGAGATCTAGCGGCAGGCTCGCCAGGTTACGGTGCTCCCATTGTAAGTGTAAATTTTTAAGGTATTTATTTAATTGTGAGGCATTTAAATAGGAAGTGAGTGCGTTTCGGGCACACATGGGGTTATGCGGAACCTGCAGGTACCCCATATGTGTAGGTTGGTGTTAACAGGACCTTCTTTTCGGTACAAAACCGGAATGGGACCTTAGCAGAATAATATAGGGAGAATAATGATAATAATTGTTTACGAAGGAAACTTATAACAAGAACTTTCCCTCCTGCAATAACAAGATAAGACGTTATAACACGGTAATTAAACCATAAGCCTTATATTCAGCCGAAACATTGTCTCTCACCACCCAGAGGCCACTTGAAGGGCTGGAGGTCAAGGAAAGAAAGATATTACGCAAAATCGTAGGCCCCAAATTTCATAACAACAAATTAATCCATGTCAGGAACGAAACTCTTTACCAAAATACTAAAACATTCTCGGACACAATAAAAGAACGGAGAATTGATTTTTATGGACATATCCTCCCAATGAATTCAAATAGACTAACCAAAAAGATCTTCGACTATTTTCGTAATAAAAAGAGACAGTCTGTCTGAAAGACTGGACTTTATATCATTTTAAGTGCTACCAATGCTGAAAAAATGCTAGAAAGGCTGGAGATGATCACGAAACAATCAGAACGCTAGAAAGTTACAAGTCATGAGGGAGCTGGAGCGCGCGGTGAAAGGAGGGAGCTGGCTGGATGACGTCACGCTCGCCGTGTCGTTGCCGTCTCGTAACTCCAGAGCTCACCAGTGAACTCAGTACACATGCACCAAGCGGACTATGACGTCACACGCCTCAGTGTATTCTCGGTACATTTCGTGACGTCGCCGTAACGTAACGACGAAGTCGGCTAGATCATTTAAAATGATAAAATACAAAACCTCTTTGGTTTAGGGCAACTGAGAAAGACCTCGTGGAACTCCAAATTACAGACACCATGCTCATGGACAAAACCCTCACCAAGGATAAGAAACAACGGTTCCAAGTGAAACTCAAACAAAAGCGTACGATCCACATCTCTGCCGAAGAAAGGGAAGCAAGATCTCAAAGGAAGAGGCAAAGCTCAAAACAATAAAAAACAAGTAGTTCCGTGAAGAACTATACAGCCTATTTTCATATATCCTGCTCATGTTAATTGCCACTATCAACATACAAAAAATCAGTTTAATTGCTGTAACAGATTCGTAGATATTGAGAACCGTATAAATATTTCAGATGGTCGCCAGGTTGGATTTTTATTTTTGTACTATTACATTAAGATTATTGTGTACGTGTGGTATTCAAACTGCAATCGCATGATTAGAACACAAGAAGTAAAAACGAGATTTTAAAATTACGCACAGCAGCCATCTTTTGATTATGCTAACAATTGAAATAAATTAGATGCCAGTGGATCAACATTTGTATAAGCATTTAACGTGCAACGTTTCACGGCACTCGGATAGTTAATTCGCGAGAAACGTCCATTTAAATATTTTTTCCTCGCGTTGCCGCCATGTTGGATTTGTGCTCACCAGGTTACTGAAAGTCTTATAGGTGAACATATGTTCAAAGTCTCTATGAACATTAAAAAAAATCAGTTTGGTTGCTGTAAAAGATTCATAGATATTGAGAACCGTCTAAATATTTCGGAAGCTCGCCATTTAGGATTGTTATATGTATATGCCATAGAGTTATGTACCATTCAAGGACAATTATTGCCTAGGTTCATTATTCAAACTTTCACTTCGATCGCACGATTACGACACAAGAAATAAAAACTTAATTTTTAAATTTCGCACAGCCTCCATCTTGAGGTTATGTTAACAATTGAATTAAATTAGATGGCAGTGCATTACAATCTGCAAAATCATTTACTGTACCACATTTCACTGCGCCCAGAGAGTTAAATCACGAGAAAAATATATTAAAATATTTCAAATTCGCTTGCTCGCCATGTTCGTTTTGTACTTTACAGGTTTATGAAATATACATAGGTAAATTTGTATCAGTACCCTTTATCACCGTACAAAATTGCAGGGTGATATCTGTAATAGTTTCGGAGATATAGAATGCCAGTGAAATATTTCGCACAGCCGCCATTTTGAGGTTATATAAACAATTGAACTAAATTAGACTCCAGTGCATTACAATGTGTATAAACATTTGCTGTACCAAGTTTCATTACGTTTGGATAGTTAAATCGCGAGAAAAGTCTATTTAAAAGTCTCAAATTCGCTTGACCGCCATGTTGGTTTTGTAGTCACCAGGTTTTTGAAATTCTCATAGGTGAACTTCTAGTAGTGCCCTTTATCACCGTACACAATTTCAGGGCGATATTGGTAATAGTTTCGGAGATATTGAATGCTAGTGAAATATTTCGCACAGCCGCCATGTGGATTGGTGAGAAGTAACAAAATTTGAAGGGCATGGTCGAGGTCGCCGGGAATAGTGCTATGACCTTACCGAGTTTCATTGAAATCGCTCCAGCCGTTTAGATTTTATTAGGGGGGGGGGGACACACACACACACCTCACACACACACACACACACACACACACACACGCGCGCGCGCACACACACACACACGGACAAAAGGTGATCTCATAAGCCTATTTTTTCAAAATTGAAAATAGGCTAAATATTGATTTCATGTACCCCAAAGTTGGGTGAAACAAATAAAGAATTATAATAATGTTACTAAGCTATATTAATTTTTGGATTATCAAAATTACATAAAATTAAACAAAAATAAATATGAACATGAAAATGCCAACGGAAAAAAATAATAATTCAAAATAGGCTAAAATAATTGAAATTAAATTCAAAAAAATAACTTACATATAAACTATCTTCAATAATATTCTGCCCTATATATGAGTTTATTAAACAAAATGTGTACAAACACGTCTTTCATCACTCTGTCATTTCTGTGATTACAGATTGAGGTCTGCTTACACATTCCACTAAGTGGTATTTGGGAATGGATTATTGCAATTCTTGCAGACGCAGTACTCCTTGGGATCATGAAATGTCTCATTCTGACAGATCCTTCCATGGAACCCACGGACAGCGAATCGCGTATACAGAAGTCGAAGTTTGAAATTTGGTCCCTTCATTGCTTCAGTCGCCATTATTTCCTGGGGTATCTCGTCGGCTTTTGTCGTCTCTCCTCGATGATGATTTAATACGTTTAAGTTTCCGGTAGATCGAAGGAGTTTTTGATTTATCGTATGGCGTTTAGTGCCGGGAGTGTCCGAGGACATGTTCGGCTCGCCTGAGTCTGAAGCTACTTCCAGCGGACACCCTTAGGGTGAGCTACAAGTTCCGTTCAATTTCAAGTAGCTCCAACTTTCGCTACCAGATATCAATGATACCTAGTGGTGAACGGTGGAACTTAGATAGAGCGTTCCGACGAAATGTAACCTAATAATTTAGCTTCACACAAGTTTAGTCTGTGGAAGGATCTTTTACATGGCATAAATCTATGATGATCCGTTACTATTTTATAGACGGATCACAATGGTACGCAATATTGTAAAGACTGCCATCTATCGTCAAAAACTTTAACCTAACATCATGCTTTGCGCTATTGAAACGCACCTCGCAAGGGGAATCAGATCGGAACTTAAGGAACGCAGTATGTCCCAAGAATGGATCTTCGAATTATTACCGAGGAGAGAAAAAAAGATCAGAAGTCATTATGAGAGAAGCTGAAAACGGAATGTATTGTATGTGTTTTGTAACGAGGTTAAAATTTGTCTGGTTGCTTTCGAAGCTTCTTGGTCGTGTCGTCGTGTTGCTGTTGGGTAATAAAGGCTATTATCTAAGAAGAAGCAAAGCCGTTATTTAATTGATGATGATGTATTTGTAGCAGGGAGCTTGTGATCTTCTGGGAACGTCTCGAGGCAAAAATAAGAGGTACGGTATTTTTTTTAACTATCATCCAGACATGAATTTAAGAAGAAGAAATATGTTACTAAATACATATTCCCCAATTTCAGTGTTAGCATACCCCGAGATCTTTCAGCATTAAAGCTAGATTGGAGATCGTTATTGTTTTAGGTTATATTGTCTTGTTGGTTCATGTTCTTCCACTTTAATATTGACGTACTATGATGAGGGATCACGTTGTTTTTTTAAAATAGGGTTAATGTTTAAGGGATTCTCGTTGTTTTGTGGTTCTTGTTGTAATTGGTATTATGTGTTATTTACTCTGCGTTTGTCATCGCAGTTTAGCTGAATAAGTAAATATCGAAGGAGTGATTTATGTATTCTATAAAGAAGGATTCCTGTGCTATTTTAAAGGCGTAGCTGCTCCTTGAGAATTTTGAGATCGAGAGACCTCTCTTAATAATCTCGCTTTGACACACTCTAGCTTCCTGAGGTTATTCACTGACAAGTAGAGCCAAATTAATTGTATGCCATATGTGGCGGTCGGCATAACTTTAATTTTGAATAGCTTTATCGCTGTTGACAGGGATAGGCATTGGAGTTTGGGAATGTCGTATGAGACTTTCGTTGCTGCAGTAGCTCGCTCCTGTACACACAGGGAGAAGGCAGTTCCAGTAGTTTGTAGCACGACACCCAGGTATGTGAAGTTGGATACCGTACGAATTCTAAACGTTCTTCTCCACACTTGAGTTGGTCCATTTTAGATATCATTCCTCCTCTTCTGAATTTCATAGCCTTTGTTTTGGAGCTGTTAATTTCCGTAGAGTTTTCTTCCGCCCATACCCTAATATTCCCCATAGCTGTTTGTAGGTCATCTCGGTATCTTGAAAGGATGACCATGTCATCCGCATACATGAGTAATTTTACTGTTCTTGAGTCTATTGTTTGCCCTATGTCTGAGGTCATTACGTTGAAGAGGACTGGACTCATGGGATCCCCTTGTAGAACCCCCTTTGTTTGAGTGATACTCCTCGACGTGGTGATGCCATCATGGATTGTAATATAGTTCACGTTTAAAATCGATTTCAATGTCTCTAATTCACTATTGGAGGTGCCTAATATGTTTTCCAGTTAGTGGATAAGTATCCTTCTGTTGATACTGTCAAATGCCTTGGAATAGTGTATGTAGATTGCATACAGCGGTCTGCCCTAAAAAGCGTTAAATTATTATTTCTAGCGGCCCCATTCGAGAACTCTGGACAGTGTATATAGGCTACCACCCTCTCGGCTTTATTGGTATGCGGGTTCGACGCGACACAGTTCTGGCAGAGTTTAACGTCTTATTCGTTTAATCACACTTTTTAAATAAACTGCCTGCTGTGGGTAATTCTCCTGTTTCTGAATGCTCAGTTGTTACGAACAATTACTTGTGTAACTGGCTGCGTGGCACAGCGGTAAAGTTATCGCCTGCTGTGCACAAGGTTGCAGGATCGAATACCGGTGCAGTCACTTGGCATTTGAGATTGTGCAAATGTGAAGGAGCCGTGTCGGTAGATTTACAGAGACGCAAGCACACGCGAGGGGTGTTTTCCACCCCATAAGTTAGTTTATAGTAATTTATAAACTACCGTATTAATTCACGAAAATAAGTTATATTATGGAAGATTGACTCCTTCTCTATTACTTATGGGCACATTTTTAGGTAGATTTCATTAGAAAGCTAACTATTGCAATGGGTCCCATGTTTCGACTTCCGGAAAATTTCGACATATCTTCGCGTTTCACATCCCCCAGACCACAAAACCACCGTCAGTTCAAAAGTTTATATATAATTTATGTATATATGTATCTATCTATCTATATATATACAGGGTGTATTTGATATGATGGAAGTCCGTTACGCTGGTGATAGAAGAGACTATTCTAAGCTTCCTAGGTAAAAAATTTGTCACCTATCTTGAAATTGATAATTAATCATTAAAAAGTCAATGTTTTTAGTTATTTCAGAAACTAATCAGGCAGAAAGTGGTGCGGCAGGCTGGGGTAAACGAGGCGGAGCCAGGAGGGACGACGCGCGAAGGGGAAGTTGTTACGTAATCGGAGCATTGACCTTACCGGTTGACTTGAGGGGTGGTAGGCTTTCAGCTGTTATGAGGATGAGCTCTACCGTCTCGTAAGAAAATGTGTATTGCCGTTGTTCTTGTTGTTGTTGTTGACAACGCACGCAATGGCTTGGGACGTTAGGACCGGTAGTACAGTATTGTGTTGGCTACTTTGTAAGTGTGGAATTCATTGATTGATGTTCATGTATAAAATAATTTCGATACTCAGCCCTGATGTATCATTGGCGTCCGTGTCGGACCTTCTGTTGGCTAGTTTCTGAAAATACTAAAAACATTCACTTAATGAAATGCAGTGTGACAAAATTCCGACATCCCGTAGTCTGTTCAGAACTAGGCATTTAGGACGGAAGTAAAATACTTGATGTTTTGTTTGAAAGGCTTGGGGATTTTGGTCATTTAGCCCCATGTAGCTGGGTGTGGGTAGAATTTGTGTGATAACCTGTGTTTTGTGGTTTCTGTAGTAATGTGGGTATTTGTAATTCAGGTGAAGATTCGGAAGAAGGCGCCGGCCCTGTGGTGTTGGGGCAGTGCAACTGCCTCTCACCTGGAGGCCCTGGGTTCGATTCCTGGCCCCATCAGGGATATTAGAAACTGACGTGAGGGCTGGAACGCAGTGCACTAAGCCTCGTGAGGGCAATTGAGTAGCTGTCTGACAGTGAGGCAGTGCCCGAGTCAGGAAAATCAAGATTAATGGCCGAGGGGACCCGATGCACTGACCACGCGTCACCCTAATATCTGCAGGCCAAATGGCTGGACAGCGGTCGCTTGGTAGGCCTAGGCCCTTCATGGGCTGCACTGCCAGCGGTTATGATTATTGAGAAGAAGGCGGCCGTGGCCTTAAGTTAGGAACAATCCCGATATTTGCCTGGGGTAGAAGTGGGAACCCATGGAAAACTACTTCCAAGATTTAATACTAGTACGGTACCTCATGTTCATATTGTGAATTGTCCCATCCCATCTCCAGCCCTGGGGTGGCCATTAACTGGAGAGGGGGGGGGGGGGGGGGAGGGTTGATTTATTGGTCCATCAACGATGTAAATACATAATATGAAAATACACAAAAATGAAAATAAAATACAAATACATTGTTATAATACAGTGTTATAATAATAATAATAATTATAATAGTCTAATAATAATAATAGTCTAATAATAATAATACGAGTCAGCATGTGTAGTTCGGGTGGTAGAGTGCTAACCTTCCCGAGGGTGCGATCTACGTTCAGTCATGTAGTAAATGAATGGGATCTAATACGATCATCTCCATGGATTTCTTGGCACATACAAGAAATCCTACGTACATTAAAGTCTGGCAACTCGACATACCAAAAAGAAACATAAAAGACGTTAGTGTGTCTAAAAGCCTATTATTAGTATTATTAATACGTTTATTAGAGTTGTTGCACTATCTTCACACAAAGATAGACCAACATTTCCTTAAATTAATTTACCAAATCTTTAGGATTTCTATTTTCTATGCATAGTCCATGAAGCTGGCAAAATCCTAGACTGATCCACCATCACTAGTCATGTAGCCACTCCCCATGAAGGGGTGAATCAGCTGTCCATAGGCTCGGTTTGTGTATTTCAATGTCATTGGCAGACAAGGCGAGGAGGTCACTCAACTGCAGACTCTGGTCAACATTCCTCAGCGTAGGAGGGGAGGGTGACGGGGAGAAGTCAGCTCTGCTGCTGAGGGGAACGAAGTGAAAGCCCGTTTCCAAGACATTGACCGACGATTTTTGTGATTTTAACTAATTAAGATCCGACTTAATTTCATGAAGATATTTGCTTAAGCAAATATCTTCATGAAATTAAGTCGGATCTTAATTAGTGTAGGTGGAATTAAATTAAGCAAATATCTTCATGAAATTAAGTCGGATCTTAATTAGTGTAGGTGGAATTAAATCACAAAAATCGTCGGTCAATGTCTTGGAAACGGGCTTTCACTTCGTTCCCCTCAGCAGCAGAGCTGACTTCTCCCCGTCTCCCTCCCCTCCTACGCTGAGGAATGTTGACCAGAGTCTGCAGTTGAGTGACCTCCTCGCCTTGTCTGCCAATGACATTGAAATACACAAACCGAGCCTATGAACAGCTGATTCACACCTTCATGGGGAGTGGCTACATGACTAGTGATGGTGGATCTGTCTAGGATTTTTCCAGCTTCATGAACTATGCATAGAAAATAGAAATCCTAAAGATTTAGTAAATTAATTTAAGCAACTGTTGGTCTATCTTTGTGTGAAGATAGTGCAACAACTGTAATAAACTTATTAATAATACTAATAATAGTAATAGTAGGCTTTTAGACACACTAACTTCTTTTATGTTTCTTTTTGGTATGTCGAGTTGCCAGACTTTAATGTACGTAGGATTTCTTGTATGTGCCATAAAATCCACGGAGATGATCATATAAGATCCCATTCATTTACTACATGACTGAACGTAGATCGCACCCTCGGGAAGGTTAGCACTCTACCACCAGAACTACACATGCTGACTCTTATTATTATTATTATTAGACTATTATTATTATTATTATTAGACTATTATTATTATTATTATAAAATACTGTATTATAACAATGTATTTGTATTTTATTTTCATTTTCGTGTATTTTCATATGTATTTACATTGTTGATGGACCAATAAATCAAACCTACTCCCCCCCCCCCCCTCTCCAGTTAATGGCCACCCGAGGGCTGGAGATGGGATGGGACAATTCACAATATGAACATGTGGTACGGTACTAGTATCAAATCTTGGAAGTAGTTTTCCATGGGTTCCCACTTCTACCCCAGGCAAATGTCGGGATTGTTCCTAACTTAAGGCCACGGCCGCCTTCTTCTCAATAATCATAACCGCTGGCAGTGCAGCCCATGAAGGGCCTAGGCCTACCAAGCGACCGCTGTCCAGCCATTTGGCCTGAAGATATTAGGGTGACTCGTGGTCAGTGCATCGGGTCCCCTCGGCCATTAATCTTGATTTTCCTGACTCGGGCACTGCCTCACTGTCAGACAGCTACTCAATTGCCCTCACGAGGCTTAGTGCACTGCGTTCCAGCCCTCACGTCAGTTTCTAATATCCCTGATGGAGCCAGGAATCGAACCCAGGCCCTCCAGGTGAGAGGCAGTTGCACTGCCCCAACACCACAGGGCCGGCGCCTTCTTCCGAATCCTCACCTGAATTACAAATACCCACATTACTACAGAAACCACAAAACACAGGTTATCACACAAATTCTACCAACACCCAGCTACATGGGGCTAAATGACCAAAATCGCCAAGCCTCTCAAACAAAACATCAAGTATTTTACTTCCGTCCTAAATGCCTAGTTCTGAACAGACTACGGGCTGTCGGAATTTTGTCACACTGCATTTCATTAAGTGAATGTTTTTAGTATTTTCAGAAACTAGTCAACAGAAGGTCCGACACGGACGCCAATGATACATCAGGGCTGAGTATCGAAATTATTTTATACATGAACATCAATCAATGAATTCCACACTTACAAAGTAGGCTACACATTACTACCGGTCCTAACGTCCCAAACCATTGCGTGCGTTGTCAACAACAACAACAACAACAAGAACAACGGCAATGCACATTTTCTTACGAGACGGTAGAGCTCATCCTCATAACAGCTGATAGCCTACCACCCCTCAAGTCAACCGCTAAGGTCAATGCCCCGATTACGTAACAACTTCCCCTTCGCACGTCGTCTCTCCTGGCTCCGCCTCGTTTACCCCAGCCTGCCGCACCACTTTCTGCCTGATTAGTTTCTGAAATAACTAAAAACATTGACTTTTTAATGATTAATTATCAATTTCAAGATAGGTGACAAATTTTTTACCTAGGAAGCTTAGAATAGTCTCTTCTATCACCAGTGTAACGGACTTCCATCATATCAAATACACCCTGTATATATATATATATATCAGTTTCTTGTGGACACGATAACTGCCGTAATTTTGCACCAATCACTTTGAATTTTTTACCGAATATGTATACCTATAAAATCTCGTTCGAGTTCGTTACTGGGCTAAATCGGTCGAAGGGGGTGAAAATGGGGGGCTTTTTTCGAAAAAGCGAAATATTGCTATAACTCTCTTAATATGTGAAATATCGATTCTGTTCAACGTTCATACTATGTGTCGGATAAAGCCCAAAAATTTTTGTTTGAAGAGTTTTTTATAGCACCAACCATTGACCAAAGGGGTGGGAAAAAGTGGGTTTTTCGGGAAACATTAATCATATCTCTCTTAATAGGCACAATATCAAAACCGTACAAAATGGACAATATTTCCCTAATAATTACCTAAAACTTTTGTCTGAAAGAATTTTTGATATGACCCACCATTACGCCTAGGGATGAGAAAAATGATTTCGGAATTATAAGAAAATGCCAAGAGCTATCAGAGGTTGCCATGGCAACACTACTAAATTGATGAGAGATGTGCTATCAGACGTTGCCATGACAACGCACTTGCACGAGATCAGATTCAGTATTTCCATCTGACTAAGCCGGCCCCGTGGTGTTGGGGTAGCGCGCCTGCCTCTCACCCGGAGGATCCGCGTTCGATCCCCGGCTCCGTCAGGGATTTTAAAACTGACGTGAGGGTTGGAACGGGGTGCACTCAGCCTCGTGAGGACAATTGAGTAGCTGTCTGACAGTGAGACAGCACCCCGATCACGAATACCAAGATTAACGGCCGCGAATACCAAGATTAACGGCCGAGGGGACCCGACGCGCTGATCACGCGTCACCCCAATATCTGCAGGCCAAATGACTGGGCAGCGGTCGCTTGGTCGGCCTTAGCCCGTCATGGGCTGGATGGTGCCAGGGGTTGACTTTGACATCTGACAAGTGGGAAGCGGCTTCGGTGACGTAACTGGTAGCATGCTGAATGTCTATGCCCAAGGTCGCGGTTTCAAAGCCGGCCGAAGTCGTCGGATTTTCTAAGAGCGCTAAAATCCCTCAGTATGCTTTCCTTTGGAGGAAAAGTTCCAACGTTCGTTGCGAGTTGCTGGTTGGGGTGGCATCTAGTAGCCAAGTTTACAGCTAGGTGTCGTTGACGGTAGTACCTGGTAGCAACATTAGGAACTACTGCTTGAAATTGACCGTCTGCAGTCCTTACCTGAATTAAGACTACTACAGCCATTACAATTCACACCGTTTATCAGACAGATTCTACACTCACCCAAAGTACACGGGGTTAGATGACCGCGTTGTCGCAGCCCCTAAACTGAGGAACCAACCAGAGGTAGATTTCATTAGAAAGCTAACTATTGCAATGGGTACCATGTTTCGACTTCCGGAAAATTTCGACATATCTTCGCGTTTCACATCACCCAGACCCCAAAACCACCGTCAGTTCAAAAGTTTATATATAATTTATGTATGTATTGCACCCTTCAATAAAGCATGGTTTTCTCAAGATTCATATACGGGGTCGTGTTCAGTCCAGACTGCGATACACAGCAAAGTTCGCTAAAAACAACATGCTCTAATGAATAGAAAGTTTCATGACAGATGCTATCCTAGAAATAAAATGAATAACAAGTAGAATAAAAGAAATTTAATGACTGAAAAGGTATGTGCATAATAATAATAATAATAATAATAATAATAATAATAATAATAATAATAAAAGAAATCCTCCTGACTTTCACCCCCTTAATAAACAAAAATAACATTGAGCGGTAGGAACTCGCTCGTCACAACAAGACAATGTGAATGCAGCTTCACATAAATGATAAAATCATAACATAAGCATTTGAGCGGTAAGAACTCACTCGTTAGAACATATGGATACAAGTCCATTTTTTCTGGTCAAGAAGTTATATAATGTGTGGTGTACTGTTCGTTAATAAGAAATTCAGTACTGATGCGAGTCCGTTTACAACTGAAACTGACATGTTGCTTACGGAGTTGCATCTTTTAAATCACACTACGGCTATGGGACCCACCCTTAATTAATATACTATAATTACTACTGACACATGCAAGATCTAATAATATAAACAGAATGAAGAATCTCCCTGAGATCCTAACTGGTGCAGGAGCACAAAATGAACACAAAAGAACATGCCAGAAATTTCATGAAGATATTTGCTTATAATAAGAAATTCAGTACTGATGCGAGTCCGTTTACAACTGAAACTGACATGTTGCTTACGGAGTTGCATCTTTTAAATCACACTACGGCTATGGGACCCACCCTTAATTAATATACTATAATTACTACTGACACATGCAAGATCTAATAATATAAACAGAATGAAGAATCTCCCTGAGATCCTAACTGGTGCAGGAGCACAAAATGAACACAAAAGAACATGCCAGAAATAGGCCAAAAAAGTCAGGAGGATTTCTTTTATTATTATTATTATTATTATTATTATTATTATTATTATTATTATGCACATACCTTTTCAGTCATTAAATTTCTTTTATTCTACTTGTTATTCATTTTATTTCTAGGATAGCATCTGTCATGAAACTTTCTATTCATTAGAGCATGTTGTTTTTAGCGAACTTTGCTGTGTATCGCAGTCTGGACTGAACACGACCCCGTATATGAATCTTGAGAAAACCATGCTTTATTGAAGGGTGCAATACATACATAAATTATATATAAACTTTTGAACTGACGGTGGTTTTGGGGTCTGGGTGATGTGAAACGCGAAGATATGTCGAAATTTTCCGGAAGTCGAAACATGGTACCCATTGCAATAGTTAGCTTTCTAATGAAATCTACCTCTGGTTGGTTCCTCAGTTTAGGGGCTGCGACAACGCGGTCATCTAACCCCGTGTACTTTGGGTGAGTGTAGAATCTGTCTGATAAACGGTGTGAATTGTAATGGCTGTAGTAGTCTTAATTCAGGTAAGGACTGCAGACGGTCAATTTCAAGCAGTAGTTCCTAATGTTGCTACCAGGTACTACCGTCAACGACACCTAGCTGTAAACTTGGCTACTAGATGCCACCCCAACCAGCAACTCGCAACGAACGTTGGAACTTTTCCTCCAAAGGAAAGCATACTGAGGGATTTTAGCGCTCTTAGAAAATCCGACGACTTCGGCCGGCTTTGAAACCGCGACCTTGGGCATAGACATTCAGCATGCTACCAGTTACGTCACCGAAGCCGCTTCCCACTTGTCAGATGTCAAAGTCAACCCCTGGCACCATCCAGCCCATGACGGGCTAAGGCCGACCAAGCGACCGCTGCCCAGTCATTTGGCCTGCAGATATTGGGGTGACGCGTGATCAGCGCGTCGGGTCCCCTCGGCCGTTAATCTTGGTATTCGCGGCCGTTAATCTTGGTATTCGTGATCGGGGTGCTGTCTCACTGTCAGACAGCTACTCAATTGTCCTCACGAGGCTGAGTGCACCCCGTTCCAACCCTCACGTCAGTTTTAAAATCCCTGACGGAGCCGGGGATCGAACGCGGATCCTCCGGGTGAGAGGCAGGCGCGCTACCCCAACACCACGGGGCCGGCTTAGTCAGATGGAAATACTGAATCTGATCTCGTGCAAGTGCGTTGTCATGGCAACGTCTGATAGCACATCTCTCATCAATTTAGTAGTGTTGCCATGGCAACCTCTGATAGCTCTTGGCATTTTCTTATAATTCCGAAATCATTTTTCTCATCCCTAGGCGTAATGGTGGGTCATATCAAAAATTCTTTCAGACAAAAGTTTTAGGTAATTATTAGGGAAATATTGTCCATTTTGTACGGTTTTGATATTGTGCCTATTAAGAGAGATATGATTAATGTTTCCCGAAAAACCCACTTTTTCCCACCCCTTTGGTCAATGGTTGGTGCTATAAAAAACTCTTCAAACATAAATTTTTGGGCTTTATCCGACACATAGTATGAACGTTGAACAGAATCGATATTTCACATATTAAGAGAGTTATAGCAATATTTCGCTTTTTCGAAAAAAGCCCCCCATTTTCACCCCCTTCGACCGATTTAGCCCAGTAACGAACTCGAACGAGATTTTATAGGTATACATATTCGGTAAAAAATTCAAAGTGATTGGTGCAAAATTACGGCAGTTATCGTGTCCACAAGAAACTGATATATATATATATATACAGGGTGTATTTGATATGATGGAAGTCCGTTACACTGGTGATAGAAGAGACTATTCTAAGCTTCCTAGGTAAAAAATTTGTCACCTATCTTGAAATTGATAATTAATCATTAAAAAGTCAATGTTTTTAGTTATTTCAGAAACTAATCAGGCAGAAAGTGGTGCGGCAGGCTGGGGTAAACGAGGCGGAGCCAGGAGAGACGACGTGCGAAGGGGAAGTTGTTACGTAATCGGGGCATTGACCTTAGCGGTTGACTTGAGGGGTGGTAGGCTATCAGCTGTTATGAGGATGAGCTCTACCGTCTCGTAAGAAAATGTGCATTGCCGTTGTTCTTGTTGTTGTTGTTGTTGTTGACAACGCACGCAATGGTTTGGGACGTTAGGACCGGTAGTAATGTGTAGCCTACTTTGTAAGTGTGGAATTCATTGATTGATGTTCATGTATAAAATAATTTCGATACTCAGCCCTGATGTATCATTGGCGTCCGTGTCGGACCTTCTGTTGACTAGTTTCTGAAAATACTAAAAACATTCACTTAATGAAATGCAGTGTGACAAAATTCCGACAGCCCGTAGTCTGTTCAGAACTAGGCATTTAGGACGGAAGTAAAATACTTGATGTTTTGTTTGAGAGGCTTGGCGATTTTGGTCATTTAGCCCCATGTAGCTGGGTGTTGGTAGAATTTGTGTGATAACCTGTGTTTTGTGGTTTCTGTAGTAATGTGGGTATTTGTAATTCAGGTGAGGATTCGGAAGAAGGCGCCGGCCCTGTGGTGTTGGGGCAGTGCAACTGCCTCTCACCTGGAGGGCCTGGGTTCGATTCCTGGCTCCATCAGGGATATTAGAAACTGACGTGAGGGCTGGAACGCAGTGCACTAAGCCTCGTGAGGGCAATTGAGTAGCTGTCTGACAGTGAGGCAGTGCCCGAGTCAGGAAAATCAAGATTAATGGCCGAGGGGACCCGATGCACTGACCACGAGTCACCCTAATATCTTCAGGCCAAATGGCTGGACAGCGGTCGCTTGGTAGGCCTAGGCCCTTCATGGGCTGCACTGCCAGCGGTTATGATTATTGAGAAGAAGGCGCCCGTGGCCTTAAGTTAGGAACAATCCCGACATTTGCCTGGGGTAGAAGTGGGAACCCATGGAAAACTACTTCCAAGATTTGATACTAGTACCGTACCACATGTTCATATTGTGAATTGTCCCATCCCATCTCCAGCCCTCGGGTGGCCATTAACTGGAGAGGGGGGGGGGGGGGAGTAGGTTTGATTTATTGGTCCATCAACAATGTAAATACATATGAAAATACACGAAAATGAAAATAAAATACAAATACATTGTTATAATACAGTATTTTATAATAATAATAATAATAGTCTAATAATAATAATAATAATAGTCTAATAATAATAATAATAAGAGTCAGCATGTGTAGTTCTGGTGGTAGAGTGCTAACCTTCCCGAGGGTGCGATCTACGTTCAGTCATGTAGTAAATGAATGGGATCTTATATGATCATCTCCGTGGATTTTATGGCACATACAAGAAATCCTACGTACATTAAAGTCTGGCAACTCGACATACCAAAAAGAAACATAAAAGAAGTTAGTGTGTCTAAAAGCCTACTATTACTATTATTAGTATTATTAATAAGTTTATTACAGTTGTTGCACTATCTTCACACAAAGATAGACCAACAGTTGCTTAAATTAATTTACTAAATCTTTAGGATTTCTATTTTCTATGCATAGTTCATGAAGCTGGAAAAATCCTAGACAGATCCACCATCACTAGTCATGTAGCCACTCCCCATGAAGGTGTGAATCAGCTGTTCATAGGCTCGGTTTGTGTATTTCAATGTCATTGGCAGACAAGGCGAGGAGGTCACTCAACTGCAGACTCTGGTCAACATTCCTCAGCGTAGGAGGGGAGGGAGACGGGGAGAAGTCAGCTCTGCTGCTGAGGGGAACGAAGTGAAAGCCCGTTTCCAAGACATTGACCGACGATTTTTGTGATTTAATTCCACCTACACTAATTAAGATCCGACTTAATTTCATGAAGATATTTGCTTAATTTAATTCCACCTACACTAATTAAGATCCGACTTAATTTCATGAAGATATTTGCTTATAATAAGAAATTCAGTACTGATGCGAGTCCGTTTACAACTGAAACTGACATGTTGCTTACGGAGTTGCATCTTTTAAATCACACTACGGCTATGGGACCCACCCTTAATTAATATACTATAATTACTACTGACACATGCAAGATCTAATAATATAAACAGAATGAAGAATCTCCCTGAGATCCTAACTGGTGCAGGAGCACAAAATGAACACAAAAGAACATGCCAGAAATAGGCCAAAAAACCGCTCTCATCATAACTTGGGAACATAGCTTCGCGCACCCTAACTTGACACGGGTCAAGGACGCGTAAAAATAAACACACCAAAATTGAACCAACAACAACAAAATACAAGCCTAACGGCTAAAAAACTATGTTTACATTTATATGAAACGCCAGACAAACACGAATTTCGGTAGCTACCTTACAACTATGGACAGCACCCATTTAACCAAACAATACTCATTATAACCGATCAGGTTTTGTGAATTTTAAACAACATCTTAATTTGCAGTACAGAAAGCAGACCTGTTACTAATGACAAGTCACGTTATCTGATTTGAGCGCGCCCTTCTCGTATGAGTCAACACTGCCTGAAATAACTTTCTCAGTCCGGCAAGCTAAGTGCAGTTTCCCTCTGGAAACGTCAACATATCTCACGCATCACCTGGATGGCGAGAACACAAATATATACCACAAGTTCACCCTCGCGAGGTCATGAACTGGGCTAATGTGTAGCAAGACAGAATAATCACCATGATATATTCTCGCTAGCACATTATAAAAAAAAATCACACAACGCACCAAAGCTTGGACTGACTCTCGTACACACACACTGGGTCGGCTCAAAACAGATCAACAATATTGCGTCCATTGACACATTAACAAAAATACACAACAAAAACTTGGGTGCAAAGTGCCATCCCGTTCAAATCTGCTGGAAAGCAATTATAAAAAAAAAAAAAAAAAAAAAACTCCTGATCCGTCATAAAATTCTACTCACAAATAATCTTACCCTCCAAATTCTATTTTTAATCTCAAAATTAATTCAGTTCCATTTTTGTTGTAAGGCATACCTCCGAATAATAATGCTTGATCGCGATTTACGCAAGCGAACGTGAGCACGGGCTCCGCGTGTCGCCCCTTACAGTAGAACCAAATACAATCACCATATTTACAAATTACACAACGCTCGGCTAGTCCCATATTTAATGTGTCAGTAAAACAAAAATTAATAATCTACATTACCAAGCAAGCAAACAAATATCTACAAAAAATGCCCCATAATACCATAGCTGATTTAATAAATAAATAAATTCATTTGGTACTCAATCCTTTAAAACAGCGCCAGGAATACGTCTGTAGCCATCTCTTTTAAGATGTTTATCTGGTCATTGACATCTTCAGGCAAATGTCCATCTGGTTCCCAGATCCGTTCTTGTTCTTAGACGTCATCTCGTGCTGAATTAAATAAAGTTTTGTCAGATACACACACGATATAATTCCTACTATATTCACCTATCAAGTACTATATTCCTTGACAGACTATTTGGTGAATTTCTTCGATGAACTGGTCCTACTTATAGTGCTGGGACTATAAATAAATCACTGAAGTTACACTTAAAAATTGACGACACTGTTCCATGTTCACTAACATGAAAATATGCAGAGTATTAACCTTACGTCCACAGACGTACAAAATGAGTGATCTGTGTTACGTCCTCAGATGCACAGAAATAAGTAATATGTTCCGTCCTCAGACGTACAAAAATTAGTAATGATCCTCGAAGCATCTTGGATCCTTATAAATGAAACTGACTAGGGTAGGTGTGGAAGGGGATTTATTAAAAAAATATTCCATAATAATTATCAGACTAGCATGCGATCGGTATCATTGAGTTCGTAGCAGTGTGGAGGTTACGATTTTGCTGTAGCCGGCTCGAATCGATCGTGGAATTAATCTGCAGATAACTCCCGCGTTAATTTACCAGTGTGCGTTATCAAGCCGAGTTGCCGCTAAAATAAGGCGTCTTGATATTATTGGCCCAGACTCTTGTATGTCTTTGCGCGCTTTTACATATTTTTCAGCAGTAGGGAGTGGTTAACATGATGATAGACCAATTGCTGCGTAGCATTCGATTTCCTTCTTGGCGCCAATCTTCCTAGCAACAGGCCATAATGTGCGTCCCCAAGCCGTCTTCCGCGCTAAAGGTTGCACCTGTCCTATGTCCCAAGAATATATATGCTTCTTCCTAAAATACCACAGGAGCTTAAACCATTGTGTCCTCTTGGCCACTGATTTCTCAATATATCCCAACACCGACTGGTTCTCATATCTGTTGTCTGTAGAAATGTATCAAAAGATGATGAATAATTATTAGAATCCTTTATACAGCCTGTGGATAAAGGGTTCAGTATATGTATGTATATATATATATATATGTATATCAGTTTCTTGTGGACACGATAACTGGCGTAATTTTTCACCAATCACTTTGAATTTTTTACCGAATATGTATACCTATAAAATCTCGGTCGAGTTCGTTACTGGGCTAAATCGGTCGAAGGGGGTGAAAATGGGAGGCTTTTTTTTTACGAAAAAGTGAAATATTGCTATAACTCTCTTAATATGTGAAATGTCGAATCCGTTCAACGTTCATACTATGTGTCAGATAAAGCCCAAAAATTTATGTCTGAAGAGTTTTTTATAGCACCAACCATTGACCAAAGGGATGGGAAAAAGTGGGTTTTTCGGGAAACATTAATCATATCTCTCTTAATAGGCACAATATCAAAACCGTACAAAATGGACAATATTCCCCTAATAATTACCTAAAATTTAGTCTGAAAGAATTTTTGATATGACCCACCATTATGCCAAGGGATGAGAAAAATGATTTCGGAATTATAAGAAAATGCCAAGAGCTATCAGTGGTTGCCATGGCAACACTACTAAATTGATGAGGGATGAGCCATCAGACGTTGCCAAGATAACGCACTTGCACGAGATCATATTCAGAATTCCATCTGACTAAGTGTGAAGCGGCTTCGGTGACGTAACTGGTAGCAAGCATGCTGAATGTCTATGCCCAAGGTCGCGAGTTCAAAGCCGGCCGAAGTCGTCGGATTTTCTAAGAGCGCTAAAATCCATAAGTATGCTTTCCTTTGGAGGGGAAGTTCCAACGTTCGTTGCGAGTTGCTGGTTGCGTTGGCATCTAGTAGCCAAGTTCACAGGTAGGTGTCGTTGACGGTAGTACCTGGTAGCAACATTAGGAACTACTGCTTGAAATTGAGCGACTGCAGTCCTTACCTGAATTACAGACTAATACAGCCATCCCTAAGTACACGGGGTTACATGACCGCGTTGTCGCAGCCCCTAAACTGAGGAACCAACCAAAATCTCTGAGGGAGATATAATTTTGCGTGAAGTAGTAACAGACCGTTACATAGTTACATATCAGTGTCGAAACCTTGCATAAGGACAGTGTGACCACAAGTATAAAAATAGACCCCAAATGACAAGAAGGTTACCGTTCCCATAAGACAATAAAATGTTTAAAATAAGCATAAAATGACGAAATACAATGTTAATTAAGCTCCAATTATAAAATACCTTCTCGCAATAAATGAGGTCTGATCCTTCTACGAAAACCCGCATATTCCGCCTATTTTCGCCTATCCCCAAGTTTGTCCGGTGAAATCTACCTCCGTCTTCCGGCGTGCCGAGAGGACTTTTCCTTGAAATTCTTCCTGTCGTTGAATTTATAAACTGAATCATTTTTATAATGTTTCTATATTGTCTAGTTTGCATGTTATTAATAAGTATAAGATCCACTTCGGTGTAAAATTGCTAAATACGAGCGCAGATCAAAAAGGAAGTTGCACTTCCCTGTTATGGCCATTTATTACACCACCTATACAACAGCAAGAAGTCTATAACTACAAACAATGTAACGTCACTTTTCCACATAGTTTCCAAGAGTCTCCAAACATTTCTGCGAACGCACAACCAACTTGTCGATGCCGGATGCATAGAAAGTTCCTCCAGCGTTTTGCAACCACATGGAGACAGCGGCCTTCACCTCATCGGTCTGGAAACGTCGACCATCGAGCTCCGTTTTAAGCGTACCGAACAGATGAAAGTCACATGGCGCTAGGTCGGGACTGTATGGTGGATGTTGCCAGACCTCCCACTTGAAACGCAGCAACAGTTCGCTCGTTTGGCGGGCCTTGTGAGGTGTTGTGTTATCGTGCAACAAAATCACACCGGCGCTCAATTTCCCCCGGCGCTTCTCTTTAATCGCTTTACGCAACCGGTGCAACGTTTGACAATACGACGCCGCGTTGATAGTCGTTCCTTTCGGCATGAATTCCACGTGCAGCGTCGCGATGTCTCTCAGGTGAGTGCGCTGGTTCTGTTTAATGATTGCATTCACACTGTTGATATTTGCACGGGTCCTGGACGTTGCGGGCCTGCCCTCGCGATATTCGTCCGTGATATCCATGCGTCCGGCTTCGAATTGCTGACATCACTTTACGATCCCTTGCCGGGAAATGTCCCACTTCCCATACACAGCACTAATTTCACGATGAATGCAATTCTACTTTTGGCCCGTAGGAATCGGATTGTCGCATGCACTTCATATTTGGAGTGAGCGTCCAGTCGACGCGCCATTGCATTTGGCCGTTATTCACACCATACAAGACGAGACCCCACATCGACCTGCCTAACAGACGTGTGAGCAGTGTGTGTCCTTTTCTCCGCTGTGCCCACGTTTACGACACACAGCGCCCTTCTGCAGCGCGTTAGTGAAACTAACTTTTTGATCCACCTTCGTACCAACGAAATGCTACTAATAAGATTTTTTTTTAAATATTTACTTTAAAATTAATTGAAAATCTTCCACTATCTGTCGTTTAATACGAGATAAGAAATCCTGATACCATGAAAATAATTCTATGCTTATACTTCGGGGACAAGACAAGTTTCACGAGTTAAGAGGACTATGGAAGTCATGTAGAATAGTTGAAGTATATGTTGAGTTTAGGTATTAAACACAAAATGTAATTCATTTTAGTTCTTTAGGAAATAATAATAATGTTAATAATAACAACAATTAGGAGAGTTAAATTTCTTGGCAGAGCTGTGAATCAAATTCAGGCCTAAGTGGTGACAGCCAAGATTGCTAGCCACTACACCACAAGGTGAACATGTAGTTGTTGTTGTTTCATTCGAGGGGACTTTGACATCGTGATCATTTAGTCCCGTGTACTTGGTTGAGTGTGGAATTTGTCTGATAACCTGTACGATTGTAATGGCTGTTGGTGAAAGTTCTGCCCTAAAACTTCCCCATACGGGAGAACGCGAAGTAGGTTTAAGCTTAACCAAAATAGCTACTGTTAAACAGCGAAAAGACTGAAGCGGTGCGGTGCAATGGGCATAAAAGTACATCATCAGAAAACAAAAGTTTAGTTAACAGGATATAAATAATATTTATTGAGACAACAATTTTTCTTTAAATAACATTAAAATGCACAATAAATGCACACAACTGGGATATGCAGAGAATAATTAGTGTTAAATCTTAACAAATGGAGAGGGTCTGGTGACAGTACCCTTATTAATGATGGAAAAACCAATGTTAAGGATTGCCTAGATTTGAGAGAAATTGGAATTGAAATATAATATGCATATTAATAAAAGAACCATAAAAAAGATGAAATGTATGATGAGAGTAAGAAATTCAATTCTTTATCAAGTTTGAACTTATCTTCCAAATTGTTGAGCCAGCTCCATAAAAGTTCCAGTTAGCCTAAAACTGTTTAAAAAGTCCTCCACGGTTTCTTCGGGGGGGGGGGGGGGGGGGGGGGGGGGAGGCGCTCATGGCCTCAAGATGCATATTCCGAAAAGATGAAAATTCAACTCTTCTTTTCCCTTCTGGTGACGGTTTGACACTGGTAGTGTCCAAGCGGTGACTGAGTATAAGTCGAAATTGGGTGCGGCCAGGAAGACTGCTGCTTCCTCGAAGTTTAAAGTGAGATACACCATCTAAGGTGAAACTTGTAGTGTGCTGCGGCTGGCAAACATTCCTGTCCTCTTGAGCGATGTATCAGAGTAGAGGCCTCGTGACGTAGCAGCGAGGTGAAGCAGCGACTGGCAATAGTGCCATGCGGTGTGGCAGCGTTGATCTGAATGATGAGCTGATCTGAATGATTATTGATCAGAAGTGATGATTGATCAGAAGTGGTGGAGAACGCCAGCAGGTGGCGTCTTAAATAGTGATCATGGAACAATCTCGAAGGCTGGAGATTGCCCGACCAGACAAAGACCTGCCATTGGTCGAACGAAAGTCAGGGTGACGTCAGTCGACCCTGCTCAGCGGTCAGCAGATGAGCCAGTAGATGCCGTGTATGCCGGGAGTGAGGAAGCTTGAGGTAGCGAGCGACTGGAACACTCAAGGTGAGAGCTATGATATCTATGAATAGGTGCTTGATAACAAGATTATGAATTTGGTTTAAGCAATTAATACATTTACAAAGAAATAATTACCATTCGGGGATCTCGGTAACAAGAAACAAAATTTGACCGACAAATGGGCCCAGCTAAACATTGAAAGCATCACGAAAGTGATCAGCTGTATTAGTGTGTGTATTTGTAATTCAGATAAGGACATTGTGGTGTTTGAAGCCATATTTTCAGTGTTGCCTTAGTAAACAAGTGTTTAGTGCTTTTCAGTCGGTCAACACGAATGTACCCAAAAGAGATGGGTTAGGGCATAACCCATCTCTTTTGGGTACATTCGTGTTGACCGACTGAAAAGCACTAAACACTTGTTTACTAAGGCAACACTGAAAATATGGCTTCAAACACCACAATGTTCACGGCTAGTCAGGCAAATCGTGAAGCCAAGAAATTCAAATCACTCAGGCTTAAACTCATGAATTTAGACAAGTCAATTTGGTTCAACAAAAAATGTATAGAACTAAACCTCACACCTAAATACGTACCAATTAAAACCGTACCGAACACACCAGCCTCGATCATTTCAACTAAACAAGCCAAAGCGCTTTGGATAAAAAACGAATTAAGATTTGCATACATAAGAAAGCAAAAAATTAACCAACAATTATACGACATTCAATTGCAACTAAGTAATTTCTGGCACGCAGCCCAATGGGACAGCTTCACCGAGCACCTACATGACACCATCAAAATTAGAGCAACGAGGAAGCATGAAACGCTAGAAAATAAATTAAGAAAACTAGAAGAAACACAGAACCATCAATCTAACGAACAACACACGAATAACAATGAATTCAATTTCCACAGCAGAGTAAGCAACAGAACGAACGTAACCTTTTCTCAAGGTGAAATGAATATGTTAGACAAAGGTTTGAAATACAACTGCACAGACGCACACACGAACCACAATATAAAACAGTTGATCACAGATATTGAGATAGCCAGTCACAAGCTCCCAGCAGAAGACAGGGAATTAACCAAAAATCTCGCCACCAACGAAGCCAAAAAAATCCTCAAACGAGAGGGCGATAGCAATAACATTCAAAACAACAAACAACTCAAAGAAATAAAGTCGTTGAAACAAAAAATAAAAGAACATGACTTAATCATCACAAAAGCAGATAAGGGAAACACTACAGTAATTTTGAACAAAACAGAATACATTGAAAAAACAGTCGAATTCCTAAACAACAACGAAATCAAGGAATTAACAAAAGACCCCACCAACAAATTCCAAAAACAAATAAAAAGTGCGCTAAAAGAAACAGAATACATACTGACCAAAGCCGAAAAATCAAAACTAATAAACATGAACCCGAAAATACCGTCATTGAGGGGACAACCAAAAATACACAAAAAGGAATGCCCAATGAGACCAATAGTCAATTGTAGGAATGCCCCTAATTACAAAATCAGCAAAGAGTTACTAAAAATCTTAAAATGCCGTCTTTCCAACGACAAAACCAACTCTGTAAAGAACACAACAGAACTAGTAACAGCATTGAACACCCTACAAATGAAACCTAGCTTCAGGCTAGTATCCTTCGACGTAACTAACATGTACACCAATATTCCGATTATTGAAGCAATCAACACTATCGAAAACAACTTAAAATCCAACAATTCGGTAAAAGAAATTGAAGAGATTGTGAGATTACTGAGGGTCGTTCTCAACCAAAACGTGTTTCAATTCGACAATAAAATATACACACAGAGAGAAGGCCTAGCAATGGGATCGCCACTAAGTGGGTTAATCGCTGACATCTTCATCAATGCACTAGAAAATGCGTTCTTAGAAAAGACTTCAACAAAGGGAATAGTAATATGGAAAAGATACGTAGATGATGTAATTTGCATCTACGATACTGAACTAACAAGCGAAGAAACAATTCTCCAATCCATTAATAGCCTTCACCACTCTATCAAATTCACTAAGGAATCCGAAATAGACCGGAAAATAAATTATCTCGATATAACTATTGAACGTAAAGACAACGACCTTTCATATTCCATATTCCGGAAAGCAACACAAACCTCGCATGCAATCGACAATCAGTCTAATCACCCCAGTACGCACAAACTAGCGGGTTTCAACTCAATGGTGCACAGGGCTTTAAACATACCCATGTCAAAAGACAACTATAATAAGGAAATAAGAACAATTATGCAAATAGCTAAGGAAAACAACTTCTCGCCAAGCAAAATAAACCAAATTATAGCCAAACATAAAAATAAAGATAAAACGATTTCCAAACCGGACAGTAATGAGAAAAAATTTGCGCGTTTCAACTATGTGAATGCGAATACATATAAAATCACTAACCTATTCAAAAAGCAAGGCATAAAGATAGCTTTCACGACGAAAAACACAACCGCTAGGCACCTCCTAAATAGTAATCTAAATAAACGTGACCCGTATTCAAGGTCAGGGGTATATTCTATAACGTGCCAAGACACCGATTGTCAAGCTAATTACATCGGGCAGAGTGGAAGGCGAGTAGACACACGTTATAATGAACATAGGAATGCGATAAGATACGCAACACATTCAGCCGTGTGCGAACATATGTGTGACGCAGGGCACAGCTTTACCAACATAGAGTCGGACCTTAAAATAATCCATCACGAATCGAAAGGCAGAGCTCTTGACATAAAGGAAGCAATCGAGATACACCTAGCCAAACGAAACAATCCCAGCAATCTAAATGAACACACGTTCATGGAGAGCTCACCCCTCTTCACGCTACTAAAAACACACCCTGTCGGAAACAAAACACAATTTAGCGACACAGCCAAGCTAGATAAAAAAAGGGGGAAATTAGGGGTTTTTTAATAGGTAAATGTTATCTGGATCAGGTGTACGATGTACTTTTCTTCTGCAATAAACCAAGGCCCATATTCGCGGCAGTATTAAAGGTGCCGGGACGTCCTCATAAGACCGTCAACGCTTAGTTCGAATGGGTTATGCTCCACGCGTGGCGAGGGCTAATCCACGGTCTTTAATAGTTGCAGACCCACCTCATTCAATAACATACATCTTATCTAGGTTGGCAACACCTCACATAAACACATCGCGATCACTCCCCACAGCACGTAGGGGTAGGGGGGAGAAGGGAGGGAAAAACCAGTCGTTAAGATAACCACCGCAGTCGACCGCACAGTGAGTTCTAGTAAACACGAAAACTGCGAGTAGCTGTAGTACGGAAGACAATCAGATAAGTAGTTAGCCTAAAATTGTATAGTTTAACCATAGTTTACAACCATATAATCTCTCTAAAGTACAATCTCCGGATAGCTATCACCATTTAGCATTTCACCTAACATATATACTGGATTTAGCATACACTGACAGTTGCAGTACCAATACTGCAACTAAATAATTGTACATATTGTAAATATTTTCACCTGTATTTCAAACATAGATTTTATAGCCTAAGTGTAATGGATCTGATGATGATCGCTTGACGATCGAAACTGGTCATCCTAGTGTTTTATTAATCTCATGTAATTTATTTCAGGATTAGGGCATAACCCATCTCTTTTGGGTACATTCGTGTTGACCGACTGAAAAGCACTAAACACTTGTTCAGATAAGGACTTGAAAAGAGGCAGCCAAGGCCTTCAGTTATGATATATCTCAGCATTTGCCTGGAGTAGAAGTGGGAAACCACAGAAAACTACTTCCAGAATGGTTGAGGTATGAATCAAACCCAGCTCCTGTCAGTTTTGCCTCACAAGGCTGAGTGTACCCCAGTCCTGAAACCAGAAATTAAATTTCTTGGCAGAGCAAGGAATCGAACCCGGGCCTCCGCAGTAACAGCCAAGAATGCTAGCCACTATACCAAGAGGAGGAAAATATAAGGCTGGTCTTGATTGTACATGATCAATCAATAATTACCTAATAATAATGATAATAATAATAATGTGGGAAACGGTTTCCAGATCATGACACTCACAAGCATCGAATAAAGGACTGAATTATTTATTTAAACAATAATTAATAATAATAAAGTTATTGGTTTTACGTCCCTTTTAACTACACTGGCTTTTAGAGACGCCGGGGTGCCGGAATTTTGCCCCGAAGGGGATCTTTAACGTGCCAGTAAATGTACTGACACGGCTCCCTCGCATTTGCGCACCCTCAAATGCCATCTGACTGCGCCAGGTTTCGAACCTGCAACCTTGGGCTCAGCAAGCGAGAACGTTACCCTTGAGCCACGCAGCCAGACTATTTAAACAGAGAAACTTATTAGAATACAATATATAATGAACCCTTAGTAATCTGCGATGAATAAGTATTCATGATTTATTATTATTATTACTGATGCCCAGGCAGTACATGTAGAAATTGACAAATGGGAAGGCAAGTTAGTGTGTTGCAATGATTACCACACAGGCAGGCTTGGTAGTTATTCTTGAAGACGACCGGGTAAGCCGAGTTAAAGGACAAATTGTGTAACAACGCGCACCAAAATTGGAGTCATTAGGGGATGGTCACGAGTGAGTTTAAACCGACCTAGGATTGAATCACCCAATCAGATGAGACCACGCCAAAACCACGCGATGTGTGGCGTACCCTGTAAAAAGGGCGCGTAAACGCTTATCTAAAGAACCGCCGATCCGAAATAATTCCGCTTAAGAGCGCTGAGACGTTTGAATAAAATGATGAAGATTGATACTAGTCCCATGTGTGTGAGATGAAAACTCTAGAATATTTTTCTTAATTCTCCCCACTCCACCTCACTCTGTCAGTTTCCAATAAATTGATCGAGGTGAAGCTGTTTCGAAGACAACTGTTTTGAGCTCTGGTGAGCAAGGGTCACGCCAGTCTGCGTCACGATTTTCAGCTCTTAATGGGCAAGACTTTACTAACATTCCAGCAGTGCTCAAAGCGAGCAAGGTTCACGTAGAGCAGTGGAGATATATAGCGAGATAAGGACTGCGAGACAGTCATGTTTAAAACTTGTTTTTCAAGCCAGCGACGATGTGTTTAAAGTGTATAATTTATGTAAATTTTGTATTGTATTTTTCAAGTGATAATTGTGCGTGTGTAAGCGAATGCTAAGCTAGGGAAAGTCTTCGATCATTAATCGCATAGGACATAACGTGAGTGAAAGTAGTAACTCGCAGCGATTATAGCCATGCAATTTTTATTAACATTGAACATTTCTGTCCAAGAGACTACGCCAAGATGTCCGACGTTTGGTCAGGAGAAGGAATGATGTGCATCGCTTCTACGACGTCGACGATGGAGGGCTAATTTCCCGTAGGGAAATGAGCCGGGACGGAGGTTATATGTTCTGCAAGCTGATACGGTGATGTACAAAAATTGATGTACTCAATATGTAGTTAGATAAGGCGTGGGAACGTTGTAGATAGTTCATTTATTCTTTTTCTTGTTTAGATTTTTTTTTTTGTGCACCGACACTATTGTTTTTAAATGTACGTTGGCGCGTGGCCAAAGTTGTTTGTTGTTTATTTTTCTTTGGAGTCATATTTAATGTACACGGCGCGTGTACCTGATTTTATCCATGCGGATGCGAAACTCGTTACATTCAATGTAGCAGTTTTGCTAGCCCACACGTTGAGCGATAAATGTAACGGTTTGGCTGCCCCAAACTGTTGGGTGATAAATGTAACTGTTTACCTTTGCCTAAGCTATGTTGTTTTAATGGGCGCCAAGACCTCAATGCAATGCTGAAATCTAAATTTGTATTTAACAACGTCTAGCTCTGGTAGAACACCTTCAAGAATCTATTCACTCAGATCGTGGTATGATTTGATCATTAACCCAACAAACAATTGTATCAGGAGAAGGAATTGGTCTATATCTAATGCTACCTACTGAAAGCAAAGATTGCATTGTAAAATAAATGAATTTATTATATAAAACAAGTATAGCAAAATTAATAATAATAATAATAATAATAATAATAATAAGTATAAAATTTAAATTGGAGCGTTGTGATTTGAATATTACCGACAGAAAATTACGTGAAAACGGAGTCTGATAAATTATTGATTTTACTCTTATTCCCAAGCTATGAAGTTACTGAAATATGAAATATTAAACAAAGAGAAATGAGAGATTGTGTATTTCTGCGTCATTCGCGCTTACCACTGGAAATGGTCGAAGCCTTTCCCTCGTACTGGATGATGCTGTGAGCTTCCCACAGTCTCCTGGACGTCGACATCTTTGTCGATATTTGATGAGATTCTGGTAGATTAGATAATTTTATGGTCCGTACATCGGACCCAAACACTCGTACAACCACACTGGTTAAGTTCTACAAATTTAGTCCTCCACTCCACGGAACATCGGAGCGACTCCCGCGTACAACCGTACTCGATAAGTTCTATACAGATAGTCCTCGTTCCACGGAACACTTAACGATATATGCACCCGTCGCATCCCCACTCTTCATCCGACTTCCAGCTTACGTGGTCTCCACTGATTGGCTGAGCATCCCGCTCCTTCCCCTCCTCTGGCTCATTACACACGGCGCGCGAGAGGGAGAAGTCGTTTTCCGTTCCATATATCCGCCTTTCCTTGACGCTGCGACCCAGGATTGCGTCATGCTTTCCGACAAGATTAAGCCTGTATTTGAATTCCCCGTGACTCATCTCTCTCAAATACCCTAACTGACGAAACTCCGTAAAATTCCGTAATCACATAATTTTCTATGATATTGTCGTTCGTAATAATTTGCTTGATAGCGTTTTTTAAGACATAGAAAACCTATCTGTATGCTTATAATTTTTTTAAAATGCTCCGAAAATATCTTAATAATAATTATAATAAATTAATAATAATAATAAATTAACATGAAAAATTCTCTTGGCTGAACAATTTGCCGTGTAAATATAAATAGAATGGCTTCCTACTGACTTATGCCAGTTGCATAAAAACCCCTCGAAAAACACGTTACATCGATAAGTGGTGCTTTATTAAAGTTCATATTTTTGATAGGAAAGGGATGTAATTATGTAAGATGTTTGCTGAACAGGTTATTAATCATACTAGGGTTGCCGAGCGCAACAAATTAAGATGTAATTGTAGAACACCTTAGTTCTAATTTTTTTTAGATTTTTTGAGTCCTTTTCAGGTTCGTAAGTCACAGCCTAGAACGGAAGCGCAAGCTGGTGGAAAAATATTTATGTCATTTATTTCAGGTTTCTGTCAAACCCATACGTGTGATTCTGTGTGTGTTCTTGTGTCAGGTGTGTGTTTTGATTCTACGTGATGAGGGGTAGATGGTGCTACCGCCCTCATATTTTGTTGTTGTTGTATTTTTGATGGAAAGGCAGTGCGCTCCGAGGAGGCTACTGTACCTTGTCCAATGCTGATTCTTGGATTTCCTAGGGGGAATGCTGAGATATATTTTGTTCTGACACACACACGCTATCTATTGTGCTTTGGAGCACGCTTCTTCGAGACTCGATCCCGTGCCTTGGGAGGTCGAGGTTATTGACACGTGGGTTGACAGATGTGCAGATTTCCACTTAGCACCCGTCTAGCCTTGGTGACTTATTTTGTTAGGCAGTCCTGTTGTCCGACTGACCCCTATTAAGCTATCATTAGCAAACCTGTTCTTTTGTGATGGTTATTTGGACCATAATTAATTGGGGAGTTCGCCACGTTTGTTACGGATTATTGCATGTCGTATGGATGGAATATTGTGTTAATGATGTAAATGTTGGCTTTGAGCCTAGTGATTTTCTATGACTCAGTTCATGTTGTTAGTCTGTGTGTCACCCGTGTGGTGTAGTTGTATTTACTTGCAAAAATGACGGCGGTCATATGTGTGTTTTCTTTGTTGGTCACGTGTTAACTTACATGTGTTGATTTTTGAGAAGTCCTAATTTTAGGCAGTAATGTTTTGCTACGGCAGTTCTTGATTCCAATTTCAAGCGGAAATTATTTGTTGTTTATTTAGTATAGGAAGTGTCGGTTTAGTTTTAAGTTGTGTATAGTTGTTCCCCGCGTCTGTCTAGCTCTAAGCAATGCGGATTCGTCGTCTGAAAGTTTATCCGGATGATGACGAATCATGCATTCATTTGTACTCATCGTTAAGCATGTAGAACAGCGCACACGTATACATTGTCATTGCAGATTGTGGGACATTTAGTCCGATTAATAATCTCTCCTGAGATTAGGCCTAGTTTGTGGCAATTATTTTATTCAGTGGGAGTCATTTTTGGGAGTTTTGTTTGTTTATTTTCATTTTGTAAATAGCTGATCTGTCATTAAATTCATTTGTTATAACCCTGGCTTCACTTTTTCCTGCATGTTATTTTGTTATATGTTACCCTGTATGCTATGGAAGCGCTTTAACAACAACTTACGAAATGGACTGTTACACCCCCCGAAACTGAGTCTCATAAGCTTCTTTGCAAGGGTTCATAAAACAAAAATGGCTGCCCAAGTGGGGATTGTTGTTGTTGTTGCTTTGCTTATCTCATATTTATTTCGTTGAGAAATGATGCCAGGTCAAGCGGGCAAAAGTAAATTCAGTAAATTGAGGCGATGTTGTACCGCCATGTGTATTAGTAAAATCACTGAGTTCTTAAGGTTAGAAATATTGAACAAGGTTAGAAGTTGATATTGCTTTTGTTATTAACTTGTTCTGGCGCCCGGCATTAAAATTAGAAAATTTGCATATTATTGAACACAGTCAAAGCAGGAAGGTGTTGCCTTATATTTTACATTTAATTAACTTCGGTTAATTGGTGTCGTTCGTAAATTCTGTTGGTTAGGAATTTAAAAGCAGATCACAAGGGAGTTATTTTGTTGTTTGGAAATAAGAGTCATTAGTCAGTAAATTTTGATTACTGAAAATTTTATTAAATTAAAATCAGTAGTATTTAAATATCATGACATGTGTACGTGTGTATGACTGAAATCCCGGCGCATGACCCTGTTTTTCTCTGGTTATATTTGTGTATTGTGCGATGGCTAGCGTCGAGGAAACCAAGGTATTGTTAGAGCAGATGTCTATGCACATGTCCGCGAAAACGGAAGAACAGTTAGGAATTCAGCTTGAGCATAGTGATAAACAGTTAAATGACATTACGGTGCAATTACAAACACAGAAGATAGACAGTGAAATACAGCTACAAGACATGAGCGGTAACATAACTACCCAATTGCAGGTCCAGAAATTGGATACCGATAAACAATTAAACGAATTAAACCATAAACTATCAGAACAGGCAATAACACAAACAGTGCAATTAGAAAAGATCACCCATGACATAAACCAAAGTACTAGGGAAGTAGAGAAACTGGCAGATGAGGTAGCGGAAAATAACGCAAAACAATTAGGAGAGATTAAGAAGTTGGAGTCTAAATTCGACAATAAACTTATACAATTCGATGAAATGGTAGCCGAAAAATGAAAACAAATCGAGGCAGCATGCGTAAACAACACGGCAGGAATAAAAAGTACACAGGATAAATTACAGGAACAGATTAATTCAGTCGATAGTAACATACTCGAATTAATAAAGGAAATCGATAAGCTCGAAATCAAAACAGAGAAAGAACGTATGCACTTGCGTGAAAACCTAGAAGACCAGCTAAATAAAAATCAGGAAAACTTGGAAGACCAATTAATTAAAACCCAGCAGGTAATACGAGAAGAGGTCGGAGAACAGTTAGTTAAAACACAAGAGCAAATACGAGAAGAGGTAGGAGAACAATTAGTCAAGACTCAGCAGCTAATACAAGAGCAGATAGGAGAGCAGCTAGAGAAGAATCAGGAAAGGAGCGAAGAAAAAATTAGCAGTTTGAAGAACAGGATCCGGAAAGATTGGGAGCAGCAGGTAAACGAAACTAAAGAAGACAGGCTGACGATTTTAAAGCGGCTAGGTGAATACAACTCTAGAGTGCAGGCTTTGGAGGAAAACATGAAGTCCAAACTCCAAGAACACTCAGATCTCATAATTAAGAATGAGATAAGGTCATTAGAAAACGCAACTGTATTCTCTGCAGAAAACACAGTAGACAAACAGGGAAGCATTGGAAGTCCGGTGGGCTTGAAGTTGGCTGAGGATACGAGCCGAGGTCAAAATCCTAAGATAACGAGCGACACTTTCCAACATTACAGAGGGGAGACGTCAACGCCACAACCCGGCTTGGCACCTGCCCAAGTGATACAGGTAATTAGGGGGAATGATTTCAAACCCGATAAATACAGGGAGAACTTAGGATCCACTCCCAAAGCATTTTTATGTCAGCTGGATGACTACTTTAACGATCAACATGTCAGTCCCGCAAAACAGTTGCGACTTGTGGAAAAGTTTTTGGAGGGCCCAAGCTTAATCTGGTTCCAGAGTTTTAAATACACATTTACCGTCATGGCACAGTTTAGAGAGGCGTTCTTGAGAAAGTTCTGGAGTCCTTCTTTGCAGCAGGGGTTGAGAATGGATTTATACACTAGGAAATATCACAGCACACATCCCACCAGATTTTCCGAATTCTTTAGCCAACAGCTGGTTAAATTCCGGGATTTCGACGACCCCCCTACTGAGGAAAACATGGTTTTAACCATTGGTAAGTAGCTTCCTATGAATATTCAATAGTTGTTAGTGGCCGGTAATATTAAGACCGCAGTTCAGGCTGAAGAGTTACTCCGCCATCTAGATGAGACGAGTATGGTTAGTCCGCAGACAGGGAGAAGGAACATGGAGTGTGTAAACACAGCTGAAGTGGTTCAGGGACACCAAACCAATCACAACCAGAGTAACCAAACAAAAACACAATCTACCGGAACGCAATTTACACCAAGACGGCAAGAGTATGATGGCCGAAACCAATTCAATCAAAATAATAGGAACTTCCAGAATCGCCGAGATAATTATAATCATAATGATCAGAACCAGCATAATCAATGGACGTACCAGCGAGAGTATACCAACTGGAGGGGAAACCCAAGGCAGGGTAGACCTTACCAAAGGAACGGAGATGGCAGGTGGAACAACACGAGGAACTACCGCCAAGATAATCAGGGAGACTATCGTAATGATTGGAATGAGCGGTACGTCGAATCACAGAAGTATTTGGATGAGTTAAATGCCGAAGAGATGGAGAAAGAGAAGTGGGGGCATGCGATGGCGAATAGGCAGAGCCCGGATAATCACCAAGGAGCGGGGGCGGAATGCTTATTACGACAGCAGGAGAGGCGCGATGACAACCGGCAGAACTCAACGAATGGGTCCCAGTATTAAAAAAAACTCGAATGAACCAAAACCAGATAGCCTGAGAACGAAGGACACCAGGGAGCGGGAGGAGTTGATTGTTGCAAACATAGAAGAGTGGGTAGCATTCCCGGACGATTGCCTGGAGGAAGTGGTGAAGGACCGAGAAAATGTCATCAGACAATTACCGATTATTTATGCACGTATTGGAGGTATTAGAGTGAGATGCCTAATTGACACAGGTAGCCAGGTGAGCTTAGTCACGGAAGTATTGTTGAAAGAAATCGGAAGTAAACAAACCGTTCCAATTATGCCTGTACCATTAATAAAAGTCAGAGGGGTCATTCCTGACAAGACCATAGTTTGCAAGCACCAAGCATATTTGGACCTGGATATATTAAACCACACATTTTCGCAAACATTCATAGTGATACCGAAGATGAATTATAAAGTCATTTTGGGAGCCAACTTTATCTGTGATTTTCATGCTATAATTGACTTACATAATAACACTGTGAGTTTCAAACAAGTTGAGGGGTTGAATCATGTGGGTTTAAACATGGAAGAGAGTCCACTAGAGAGAGAGGGGAATATTTTGGTCATTGAAGAATGCACTAATGAGGCAATCGGAGATAAGAACTTGACGGAGGAACGAGTAAGCCAGACAGCAGTGATTGAAATTGATAGCCGAGAATTTTCGCAGGAAGTTTGGGTACATTTGGCGGAAGAAGAAATTAGCGGATCCAAATTTGAAATTTTACTTCAGGAGTGACTTAAGGAGGCAATAGTAGGGGAACCTGAAAGAAGAAAATTAGAAGAAATTTTGAGACATCATAAAGGAGCTTTCGACAGCATCCCTGGAAAAGTTTTAAATTTCCAGTATGCCATGCAAGTTACCGACTGGACCCCATTTAAGAGTAAATTGTACCCGATCCCAGAGAAACATTTTGCTCAGGTGAAGGACATCATTAGTAATTTATTAGATTCCGGCATGATAAGAAAAGCAGCAACCTCGTACTTAAACGCAATATTGGCTGTGGCCAAGCCAAATGGATCAATTAGATAATGCCTAGACGCACGAGTTTTGAACAGTAAACTGCCAGTTGAGCATGACCAAGCACCAAGGATCAAGGATGTATTGAAGGGCTTCCGTGGGAAGAAGATTTATTCTAGCGTCGACTTAACAAATAGTTTCCACCATCTTGAACGTGAGGGAAAATCCCAACTATTGACGGGGTTTTTATTCAATAACCAAAGTTATATCTGGTCTCGCATGCCCCTTGGTGTAAAACAGCTGGATGTGCATTGATAAGAGCACTAGAGAGGAATCTGATTGAAGAGGTCAAGAGCTTCACTACGAGATATGTTGATGACATACTTATTGCATCAGAAACAATGGAGGAACACTTGGTAAACCTAAACAATCTTCTGGATAACTTGAGAACCATGAATTTCAAAATTAATTTAAAGAAATCGCACTTTTGCCAGAGCGAGATTCTGTATTTGGGTCACATAATTGATGTTGAAGGCGTGAGGCCTAATCCGGCGAAAATTTACGCAATCAAGAAATTCCCCACACCAACTAACGTAAAACATGTAAGAGCGTTTTTGGGAGTGACAGGTTTCTTCAAGGAGAATTGTCCTGGATACACGGAAACAGTAGCACCAATGCAAGAGATACTAAAGAAATCAAATCGATGGTCGTGGAATGAGGAGTGCGACAGGTCCTTTAGAGCTACGAAAGACTTACTGGAGAATTGTGTGAAGCTAGGGTATCCAGACTTCGAGAAGAAATTTATAATTCAAGCAGACGCTTCATTGATTGGGATCGGTGCCATGCTGTACCAAGAGGACGCTGAAGAACCCAAGAAAAGATCATATTTGGCATTTACGAGTCGTAAATTGAGGAAGCACGAGTGGAACTACACTGTGACGGAGCTTGAGTTGCTAGCGATCTTGTATTCACTTCAACCATGGCGCAAGATGATTTTCGGTTATTCCATTGTTGTCAGAACTGACCACCATGCACTGACATTCCTATTCAAGACGACGATGGCAAGTGAGAGAGTTACGCGTTGGTCCACCTACATACAGCAGTTCGACATTACTATAGAGCATTGCCCTGGAAGGATGAACATCATACCAGATGCTTTAAGCAGGAATCCTGAAGATGAGAACGAGATAACAGCGGAAGTTCACCATATAACACTAACACCTAAGGCTCGTGAGTTTTTGGACAAACTAAAGGAAATTCAGAAGGAACAAGAAGAAGACCCATGGATGATGATGATGATCAAGTATTACAGGAAGGAACTACAACCAGATTCACCTGAATATCGAGAAGCCCGTGCCAAGGAAGCGAAATTTCACTACTTGAATAACCATTTGCATAAGTACGTGGATGAGGATCACACCAAACTGCGAATTCTAGTTCCAGCATCATTACAGAGAGGATTGACGTGGCATGTCCACGAGAGCCTAGCACATATCGGCACGGACAAAACAGAAGCGACAATAGGGGAAACATTTACTTCGCCTAAGATGCGATATACCATTGTGGAAGTAATCAGAACTTGTGACGCGTGTCAGCGCACTAAACCAAACAACTTCATTTTGAAACAACCTCCAAAACCATTATTACCTCAAAAACCGTGCGAGCTGGTCGCTATCGACTGTTTTGGGCCTCTGGTTAAGGGAAAACGAGGATGCCGACACCTTCTTGTGTGTGTCGATGTGTTTTCCAAGATGGTCGTGTTATGTCCAATCCAGAAGACGACATCTAAGCAAGTCCTCAGCAGAATTCAGAACAAAGTCATTCCGGTGCTTGGGAAGCCGGAATTCATTTTATCGGACCATGGTACTTATTTTACGAGCAATGTTTTTAGGCAAGGTCTAGAGAGCCTAGGGATAAAACATGTTTTGTCGAGCATTCGCCATCCTTGTGGGAATCCGAGCGAGAGAACGATTCGCTGTGTTGCCAAGTATTACCGAGTAATGATTCCTAATGATCATAATAAGTGGGTTGACAAAGTAGGAGATATTGAGATGTGCATGAACACTACTAAGCACGAGTCGACGGGTCAAGTCCCACTAGTTGTACACCACAACAGGTTGCCAGAGAGATCTTGGGACAAGATTATTCCATGCCCAAGGGATCCATTATGAGCACATGAGTTGCGAAATCAGCGAACAAGAGAGCACACGAGGAACCAAGTGGACCGAAGACTGAGGAGGTACAGGGGATAGAAATTTCACCGTGAATTACAGGAACAGGAACTAGTGCTTGTTCGAAGACCACCGATATCTGATCCCAAAAACAAAGTATTTGCAAAGTTCTGTCCATAATTTATTGGCCCGTTCCGCATCATTAAGAATTTGGATAACAATACTTACAGACTTGAAGAATTGAGCACTGGCGCTAAATCTGTCTTCAATAGTGCTAATCTCAAGCCGTATTACAGAAGAGAACCATTTGACGAATAATCAGGACTATGAGTGCAGAATCATTATTGCAGAATTTTATTTCGAGAGCCAACACTCAAAAGTACGTGGCCGTGTAGCGCCTGGGGAGAGCGTGCTTTGTTTGTAAACAAGACAGCTGATCCGGCAGGAGTGGTAATCATGTGAGAAGGAGGGGAGTTCCAGCGAGACGTATGAATGACATTCCGGCATGGAGTGCGAACACTAATTGGGTCAGTGGAATGTACACTTAAACAGTCGAGTGAAGTACTTAAGAAATGCTATTGTTACTACTGAGGATATTGTTTTTAAAATCCAAATCAATCACTTGCTTCGAATTTCAAAACCTAGCTGAGGATAAATGAACCCTTATTAATCTGCGATGAATAAGTATTCATGATTTATTATTATTATTACTGATGCCCAGTCAGTACATGTAGAAATTGACAAAGGGGAAGGCAAGTTAGTGTGTTGCAATGATTACCACAGAGGCAGGCTTGGTAGTTATTCTTGAAGACGACCGGGTACGCCGAGTTAAAGGACAAATTGTGTAACAACGCGCACCAAAATTGGAGTCATTAGGGGATGGTCACGAGTGAGTTTCAACTGACCTAGGATTAAATCACCCAATCAGATGAGACCACGCCAAAACCACGCGATGTGTGGCGTACCCTGTAAAAAGGGCGCGTAAACGCTTATCTAAAGAACCGCCGATCCGAAATAATTCCGCATAAGAGCGCTGAGACGTTTGAATAAAATGATGAAGATTGATACTAGTCCCATGTGTGTGAGATGAAAACTCTAGAATATTTTTCTTAATTCTCCCCACTCCACCTCACTCTGTCAGTTTCCAATAAATTGATCGAGGTGAAGCTGTTTCGAAGACAACTGTTTTGAGCTCTGGTGAGCAAGGGTCACGCCAGTCTGCGTCGCGATTTACCGCTCTTATTAATCATACTAGTGACAACTGTTTTGAGCTCTGGTGAGCAAGGGTCACGCCAGTCTGCGTCACGATTTTCAGCTCTTAATGGGCAAGACTTTTACTAACATTCCAGCAGTGCTCAAAGCGAGCAAGGTTCACGTAGAGCAGTGGAGATATCTAGCGAGATAAGGACTGCGAGACAGTCATGTTTAAAACTTGTTTTTCAAGCCAGCGACGATGTGTTTAAAGTGTATAATTTATGTAAATTTTGTATTGTATTTTTCAAGGGATAATTGTGCGTGTGTAAGCGAATGCTAAGCTAGGGAAAGTCTTCGATCATTAATCGCATAGGACATAACGTGAGTGAAAGTAGTAACTCGCAGCGATTATAGCCATGCAATTTTTATTAACATTGAACATTTCTGTCCAAGAGACTACGCCAAGATGTCCGACGTTTGGTCAGGAGAAGGAATGATGTGCATCGCTTCTACGACGTCGACGATGGAGGGCTAATTTCCCGTAGGGAAATGAGCCGGGACGGAGGTTATATGTTCTGCAAGCTGATACGGTGATGTACAAAAATTGATGTACTCAATATGTAGTTAGATAAGGCGTGGGAACGTTGTAGATAGTTCATTTATTCTTTTTCTTGTTTAGATTTTTTTTTTGTGCACCGACACTATTGTTTTTAAATGTACGTTGGCGCGTGGCCAAAGTTGTTTGTTGTTTATTTTTCTTTGGAGTCATATTTAATGTACACGGCGCGTGTACCTGATTTTATCCATGCGGATGCGAAACTCGTTACATTCAATGTAGCAGTTTTGCTAGCCCACACGTTGAGCGATAAATGTAACGGTTTGGCTGCCCCAAACTGTTGGGTGATAAATGTAACTGTTTACCTTTGCCTAAGCTATGTTGTTTTAATGGGCGCCAAGACCTCAATGCAATGCTGAAATCTAAATTTGTATTTAACAACGTCTAGCTCTGGTAGAACACCTTCAAGAATCTATTCACTCAGATCGTGGTATGATTTGATCATTAACCCAACAAACAATTGTATCAGGAGAAGGAATTGGTCTATATCTAATGCTACCTACTGAAAGCAAAGATTGCATTGTAAAATAAATGAATTTATTATATAAAACAAGTATAGCAAAATTAATAATAATAATAATAATAATAATAATAATAAGTATAAAATTTAAATTGGAGCGTTGTGATTTGAATATTACCGACAGAAAATTACGTGAAAACGGAGTCTGATAAATTATTGATTTTACTCTTATTCCCAAGCTATGAAGTTACTGAAATATGAAATATTAAACAAAGAGAAATGAGAGATTGTGTATTTCTGCGTCATTCGCGCTTACCACTGGAAATGGTCGAAGCCTTTCCCTCGTACTGGATGATGCTGTGAGCTTCCCACAGTCTCCTGGACGTCGACATCTTTGTCGATATTTGATGAGATTCTGGTAGATTAGATAATTTTATGGTCCGTACATCGGACCCAAACACTCGTACAACCACACTGGTTAAGTTCTACAAATTTAGTCCTCCACTCCACGGAACATCGGAGCGACTCCCGCGTACAACCGTACTCGATAAGTTCTATACAGATAGTCCTCGTTCCACGGAACACTGAACGATATATGCACCCGTCGCATCCCCACTCTTCATCCGACTTCCAGCTTACGTGGTCTCCACTGATTGGCTGAGCATCCCGCTACTTCCCCTCCTCTGGCTCATTACACACGGCGCGCGAGATGGAGAAGTCGTTTTCCGTTCCATATATCCGCCTTTCCTTGACGCTGCGACCCAGGATTGCGTCATGCTTTCCGACAAGATTAAGCCTGTATTTGAATTCCCCGTGACTCATCTCTCTCAAATACCCTAACTGACGAAACTCCGTAAAATTCCGTAATCACATAATTTTCTATGATATTGTCGTTCGTAATAATTTGCTTGATAGCGTTTTTTAAGACATAGAAAACCTATCTGTATGCTTATAATTTTTATAAAATGCTCCGAAAATATCTTAATAATAATTATAATAAATTAATAATAATAATAAATTAACATGAAAAATTCTCTTGGCTGAACAATTTGCCGCGTAAATATATATAGAATGGCTTCCTACTGACATATGCCAGTTGCATAAAAACCCCTCGAAAAACACGTTACATCGATAAGTGGTGCTTTATTAAAGTTCATATTTTTGATAGGAAAGGGATGTAATTATGTAAGATGTTTGCTGAACAGGTTATTAATCATACTAGGGTTGCCGAGCGCAACAAATTAAGATGTAATTGTAGAACACCTTAGTTCTAATTTTTTTTAGATTTTTTGAGTCCTTTTCAGGTTCGTTAGTCACAGCCTAGAACGGAAGCGCAAGCTGGTGGAAAAATATTTATGTCATTTATTTCAGGTTTCTGTCAAACCCATACGTGTGATTCTGTGTGTGTTCTTGTGTCAGGTGTGTGTTTTGATTCTACGTGATGAGGGGTAGATGGTGCTACCGCCCTCATATTTTGTTGTTGTTGTATTTTTGATGGAAAGGCAGTGCGCTCCGAGGAGGCTACTGTACCTTGTCCAATGCTGATTCTTGGATTTCCTAGGGGAAATGCTGAGTTATATTTTGTTCTGACACACACACGCGTATCTATTGTGCTTTGGGGCACGCTTCTTCGAGACTCGATCCCGTGCCTTGGGAGGTCGAGGTTATTGACACGTGGGTTGACAGATGTGCAGATTTCCACTTAGCGCCCGTCTAGCCTTGGTGACTTATTTTGTTAGGCAGTCCTGTTGTCCGACTGACCCCTATTAAGCTATCATTAGCAAACCTGTTCTTTTGTGATGGTTATTTGGACCATAATTAATTGGGGAGTTCGCCACGTTTGTTACGGATTATTGCATGTCGTATGGATGGAATATTGTGTTAATGATGTAAATGTTGGCTTTGAGCCTAGTGATTTTCTATGACTCAGTTCATGTTGTTAGTCTGTGTGTCACCCGTGTGGTGTAGTTGTATTTACTTGCAAAAATGACGGCGGTCATATGTGTGTTTTCTTTGTTGGTCACGTGTTAACTTACATGTGTTGATTTTTGAGAAGTCCTAATTTTAGGCAGTAATGTTTTGCTACGGCAGTTCTTGATTCCAATTTCAAGCGGAAATTATTTGTTGTTTATTTAGTATAGGAAGTGTCGGTTTAGTTTTAAGTTGTGTATAGTTGTTCCCCGCGTCTGTCTAGCTCTAAGCAATGCGGATTCGTCGTCTGAAAGTTTATCCGGATGATGACGAATCATGCATTCATTTGTACTCATCGTTAAGCATGTAGAACAGCGCACACGTATACATTGTCATTGCAGATTGTGGGACATTTAGTCCGATTAATAATCTCTCCTGAGATTAGGCCTAGTTTGTGGCAATTATTTTATTCAGTGGGAGTCATTTTTGGGAGTTTTGTTTGTTTATTTTCATTTTGTAAATAGCTGATCTGTCATTAAATTCATTTGTTATAACCCTGGCTTCACTTTTTCCTGCATGTTATTTTGTTATATGTTACCCTGTATGCTATGGAAGCGCTTTAACAACAACTTACGAAATGGACTGTTACACCCCCCGAAACTGAGTCTCATAAGCTTCTTTGCAAGGGTTCATAAAACAAAAATGGCTGCCCAAGTGGGGATTGTTGTTGTTGTTGATTTGCTTATCTCATATTTATTTCGTTGAGAAATGATGCCAGGTCAAGCGGGCAAAAGTAAATTCAGTAAATTGAGGCGATGTTGTACCGCCATGTGTATTAGTAAAATCACTGAGTTCTTAAGGTTAGAAATATTGAACAAGGTTAGAAGTTGATATTGCTTTTGTTATTAACTTGTTCTGGCGCCCGGCATTAAAATTAGAAAATTTGCATATTATTGAACACAGTCAAAGCAGGAAGGTGTTGCCTTATATTTTACATTTAATTAACTTCGGTTAATTGGTGTCGTTCGTAAATTCTGTTGGTTAGGAATTTAAAAGCAGATCACAAGGGAGTTATTTTGTTGTTTGGAAATAAGAGTCATTAGTCAGTAAATTTTGATTACTGAAAATTTTATTAAATTAAAATCAGTAGTATTTAAATATCATGACATGTGTACGTGTGTATGACTGAAATCCCGGCGCATGACCCTGTTTTTCTCTGGTTATATTTGTGTATTGTGCGATGGCTAGCGTCGAGGAAACCAAGGTATTGTTAGAGCAGATGTCTATGCACATGTCCGCGAAAACGGAAGAACAGTTAGGAATTCAGCTTGAGCATAGTGATAAACAGTTAAATGACATTACGGTGCAATTACAAACACAGAAGATAGACAGTGAAATACAGCTACAAGACATGAGCGGTAACATAACTACCCAATTGCAAGTCCAGAAATTGGATACCGATAAACAATTAAACGAATTAAACCATAAACTATCAGAACAGGCAATAACACAAACAGTGCAATTAGAAAAGATCACCCATGACATAAACCAAAGTACTAGGGAAGTAGAGAAACTGGCAGATGAGGTAGCGGAAAATAACGCAAAACAATTAGGAGAGATTAAGAAGTTGGAGTCTAAATTCGACAATAAACTTATACAATTCGATGAAATGGTAGCCGAAAAATGAAAACAAATCGAGGCAGCATGCGTAAACAACACGGCAGGAATAAAAAGTACACAGGATAAATTACAGGAACAGATTAATTCAGTCGATAGTAACATACTCGAATTAATAAAGGAAATCGATAAGCTCGAAATCAAAACAGAGAAAGAACGTATGCACTTGCGTGAAAACCTAGAAGACCAGCTAAATAAAAATCAGGAAAACTTGGAAGACCAATTAATTAAAACCCAGCAGGTAATACGAGAAGAGGTCGGAGAACAGTTAGTTAAAACACAAGAGCAAATACGAGAAGAGGTAGGAGAACAATTAGTCAAGACTCAGCAGCTAATACAAGAGCAGATAGGAGAGCAGCTAGAGAAGAATCAGGAAAGGAGCGAAGAAAAAATTAGCAGTTTGAAGAACAGGATCTGGAAAGAATGGGAGCAGCAGGTAAACGAAACTAAAGAAGACAGGCTGACGATTTTAAAGCGGCTAGGTGAATACAACTCTAGAGTGCAGGCTTTGGAGGAAAACATGAAGTCCAAACTCCAAGAACACTCAGATCTCATAATTAAGAATGAGATAAGGTCATTAGAAAACGCAACTGTATTCTCTGCAGAAAACACAGTAGACAAACAGGGAAGCATTGGAAGTCCGGTGGGCTTGAAGTTGGCTGAGGATACGAGCCGAGGTCAAAATCCTAAGATAACGAGCGACACTTTCCAACATTACAGAGGGGAGACGTCAACGCCACAACCCGGCTTGGCACCTGCCCAAGTGATACAGGTAATTAGGGGGAATGATTTCAAACCCGATAAATACAGGGAGAACTTAGGATCCACTCCCGAAGCATTTTTATGTCAGCTGGATGACTACTTTAACGATCAACATGTCAGTCCCGCAAAACAGTTGCGACTTGTGGAAAAGTTTTTGGAGGGCCAAAGCTTAATCTGGTTCCAGAGTTTTAAATACACATTTACCGTCATGGCACAGTTTAGAGAGGCGTTCTTGAGAAAGTTCTGGAGTCCTTCTTTGCAGCAGGGGTTGAGAATGGATTTATACACTAGGAAATATCACAGCACACATCCCACCAGATTTTCCGAATTCTTTAGCCAACAGCTGGTTAAATTCCGGGATTTCGACGACCCCCCTACTGAGGAAAACATGGTTTTAACCATTGGTAAGTAGCTTCCTATGAATATTCAATAGTTGTTAGTGGCCGGTAATATTAAGACCGCAGTTCAGGCTGAAGAGTTACTCCGCCATCTAGATGAGACGAGTATGGTTAGTCCGCAGACAGGGAGAAGGAACATGGAGTGTGTAAACACAGCTGAAGTGGTTCAGGGACACCAAACCAATCACAACCAGAGTAACCAAACAAAAACACAATCTACCGGAACGCAATTTACACCAAGACGGCAAGAGTATGATGGCCGAAACCAATTCAATCAAAATAATAGGAACTTCCAGAATCGCCGAGATAATTATAATCATAATAATCAGAACCAGCATAATCAATGGACGTACCAGCGAGAGTATACCAACTGGAGGTGAAACATAAGGCAGGGTAGACCTTACCAAAGGAACGGAGATGGCAGGTGAACAACACGAGGAACTATCGCCAAGATAATCAGGGAGACTATCGTAATGATTGGAATGAGCGGTACGTCGAATCACAGAAGTATTTGGATGAGTTAAATGCCGAAGAGATGGAGAAAGAGAAGTGGGGGCATGCGATGGCGAATAGGCAGAGCCCGGATAATCACCAAGGAGCGGGGGCGGAATGCTTATTACGACAGCAGGAGAGGCGCGATGACAACCGGCAGAACTCAACGAATGGGTCCCAGTATAAAAAAAAACTCGAATGAACCAAAACCAGATAGCCTGAGAACGAAGGACACCAGGGAGCGGGAGGAGTTGATTGTTGCAAACATAGAAGAGTGGGTAGCATTCCCGGACGATTGCCTGGAGGAAGTGGTGAAGGACCGAGGAAATGTCATCAGACAATTACCGATTATTTATGCACGTATTGGAGGTATTAGAGTGAGATGCCTAATTGACACAGGTAGCCAGGTGAGCTTAGTCACGGAAGTATTGTTGAAAGAAATCGGAAGTAAACAAACCGTTCCAATTATGCCTGTACCATTAATAAAAGTCAGAGGGGTCATTCCTGACAAGACCATAGTTTGCAAGCACCAAGCATATTTGGACCTGGATATATTAAACCACACATTTTCGCAAACATTCATCGTGATACCGAAGATGAATTATAAAGTCATTTTGGGAGCCAACTTTATCTGTGATTTTCATGCTATAATTGACTTACATAATAACACTGTGAGTTTCAAACAAGTTGAGGGGTTGAATCATGTAGGTTTAAACATGGAAGAGCTGAATTTCCGACACATTCCTTATTTGACTAGAGGTTCATTTAACTCCAGGAATGCGATGTAATAGCAGATGGGTCATCGCATCCCCAGGACGAATGGGTACAACACTTGATCGAAGACCTTAGCCCAATCCAGTGCAATACAGTCCACTTGTTTCACTTCTGGCTGATTCAAGTAGAACTGAAACTCATCAATGACTTTTGTCAATAGAGTAGTGCAAGAACGACCCGGAAGAAAACCGTGCTGATTTGGATCGAGCAGATTGTTCTCCCGTAGGAATTCCAGCACACTGTTTGCTACTAGCCGCTCCATACATTTACAAATTATAGATGTTAGACACACCGGTCTGTAATTTGCAACATCTTCTCTGTCACCTTGCTTATATATTGGCACCACGTTAGCACATTTCCACCCACACGGAACAGAACCTTGGTTGATAGACAGGTTGAATAACGCACACAGAGAGGGCGCTAATGCTTCCGTACACTGCAGCAGGATCCGTCCGGGAACATCATCTGGGCCGGTCGCCGCATGTGGTCTAATCTTCCGTAGGCTCTGAATCACCTCAATTGTTGTGAAGTACAGGTTGGAGAGTGGGAGGGGTGGAACCTTGGCAGAAGCAGGTTCATGGTCATACCCGGCTTAGAAAAGTTCTGCTTGAAACTGTCACTGAACGCTGTTGCAATATCTTGGGGTGCACTTAGGAATTTACCGTTATAGTGAAATGAGGCTGGCGCAGCGGTGCCGCGTCTTCTGGACAAAAATTTCCACATTTCACTGGTGCTGCTTATTTTGTGAATATAATTGTCGTATGTTTCTGGAATTAATTTCAGGGCTTGATAACTTAACCGTAACCATAACGTAACGTAATTAGGGAATGTACCGGAAAACTCCATGAGTGCATTTAGGTAAATGCGTTACAGAACGAATTACTTCGTTTCGACAAGAATACCGTATTTATCATATACTATCACAATAACGTTAAATTCAGTAACCGAATTGAAGAACGCTATTATTCCGGTCCCTACCAATAACGTTATTGGGCGGGTGGCTCACATAGTGAATAACTGAATAACGTTATTGGCATCATTTCGTTATTAGTTCAACCTGATGTCGAAGAACGAAATTGAACGAACTGCTGACAATAACGTTATTCGAAAGGCGGGTAAAGGAAGTTCCTCATAAAAACGTTATTCGCCGGTTTTCGTTATTTGTCTTACCCAATCTTTAAGGAACAAAATTGTGAGTGCTGCCGTCGATAACGTTGTTAAAAAGACGGCTAAAATTGAGTTCTACAAATTAATGTTATTCCCATTTCATGTTTATTATTAATCAAATCCAATCTTTATGACAAGAAATTGTGTATATTCCGTCAAGAACGTTATTAAGGAAACAGCTCGAACAGAGGGCCATAACGTTATTGTTACTAAATGTGATGTAGAAAGAACGACGTTGTGTGGGATTAGTCACATTATACAAAGAAGGGTTATATGAAATATTTTAGCACATTGCAATAATAAAGTAGGTGCCTTTTCCCATTATGAAATTTAGTAGGTAATAGGCCTACTAACATTTCTAATTAGATTGGAATATACCTGAACTATTCTAATACAGCACTACAGTTGGTAGCCTAGGTGACTCTGAATATATCCTTAGTTCCATCTCTTAAGGTACATTATGCACATATAACATTCGGTTGAAGTCCAATGGGGGGCGTGGTGGCTCAGCGGTCTAGCTGTATGCCTCTCACCAAGGCGGTCCGGGTTTGATTCCCGGTCCATGCATGTGAGCTTTTGGAAGTGAAATGCCATGTCCTGTGGTTCGGATTCCACGTAAAAAGGAGGTCCCGTGGCTCATGATCTACAGATTAACGGTCACGGTAAACTACAAGCTTCCTTCCTTCCTTCCTTGAAGTCCAATGGATAGTATGGACGTTGCATGTTGTGAAATATTGGATCTATCAGTGTATGTAAAATCATATTGGCAACAAGGTCATGCACGTGTGCTCAGAATTAATCTGAAATAATACTATATTTTATAGTGCCAATTTTGGATAATATCCATTTGTTGGCATAGAAGTTACATGCATTTTCAGCAGGCTTAGAATTATGTTGGCAGCACTGACGCACATTAGTTACTCGAAATTAATCTAAAATTTTAGGTACCATACGTGTGTAACATTCAGAGATGTTGGCTAGCATACATTCGGATATATTGCTATTAGGATAAAGAAAGAGAACGACCATTCATTAGCAGTTGGCGGCCCTGATGGCTCTCAAGTATAAGCATACTCATATCTGTTATAGTACACAAAAGCACATACGAAATTTGGTTAAAATCCAATTGATAGTATAGAAGTTAGATACACTTAAACATTGGACTTACCCGCAGGCTTAAAATCATGTTGGCAACACTGTCATATATGCGCTTCTTAAATATATATATATATATATATATATATATATATATATATATATATGGAATGTTATTATCTCTATGTGTCCTAATTTTGGGAGAGTTCGCATGCATAACGTCTGATAAATCCAACATAGATCACAAAAGTGAATTGTGAATTTTCTGCAGTTACTAGCACTGAAATAATTTTCAATAATGCCCGTGAAATATTCAAATACAGGTCTTTACTTATACCAAATTTGGTTTCAATAACTGCAGCCGTCTAGGAGGGACAGACAGACATTTGCCTGGATCGATATCATACGTCTATTTTTTCCACATTTTTACAAAATGTGAAAAGTAGGCTAAAATAGTACGTAGAATATACGATAGGTACTGTAAAACATCCAACCTTAGGTACTTCGATACTGTGCTGATCAGTACCCTCTGCTTATGGACATATCACATGTGTTGTACCGCAATCATTGGCCATCAGAGTACAAATGGTACAGATTGTAACGTTAAAGCTTGTATACAGGCACAATTCCGGTTTGGCTTGAATAACGTTATTCGCAGCAGCATTCCGTGTCCCGATTGGCTCAGCTGCAAGAAATCAAACATGGAGGAAAGTTGTGGATTTAGAGTAATATTTGCAGTTTATTGGCATTATTAATCCAAATCAGTCATCAAGATGCGTTGCGTTGAATACATAAAGAGGCACTGACTGATTGAACGCATTCCTGTCAGTATTTACGATTTAACTGAAATAATTCGACATTTAGCTATACGCATCAAGTTACGTAACTATGAGCTAGGCTAGTGAGTGAAAGGTGTACGATTGCTTTAGCTGTAACTTAGTTTCCAATGGATCTCGGGTTCGAGAAGCTCTAGGGCCAAATTTTTTATTCTTTTGAATTATTTTGTTGCATTCACACTACTTTTCTTGTGAGTTTCCAACTACGATTTATTCGCATGATCTACGGAGATGATGTTAATAATGGATATTGGTAGGGAAAATTATTCTATTCTATCATTCAAATTTGTACTTCCCCATACAAAACCATGAATATTTGTAGCCTACTATTCGTGAAAGTATAATAATATTTTTTATACCACAATAATAGTCTATGTTTACTCCACAATAAATAATAATATTAACAATAAGGAAAAATAGTTTCGTGATGAACTAAAGAGCATACTTTTCTTTATATTTAAGATTCATGCCAATGATTAATCTATATAGACCTATCTAGAATAATGACGAAATTTATTTGGTAATACTAGCATTTCTAATTATATTGGAATATACCTGAAGTATTCTAATACAGCACTACAGTTGGCAGCCTATGTGACTGTGAATATATCCTTAGTTCCATCTCCTATGTTACAGAATGCACATACATTTGGTTGAAATCCAATGGATAGTATGGACGTTGCATGTTGTGAAATATTGGATCTATCAGTGCGTATAAAATCATATTGGCAACAAGGTCATTCACGTGTGATCAGAATTAATCTGAAATAATCTCTTCTCTTCCCTTCTCTTAGTCGTTTACCCTCCAGGTTGGTGGAACCCACGGACTCAGCGAGGGAACTCACCACTACCGCCTCTACGGGCAGTGTCCTAGAGCTGGGAACATCTAATCGGAGTGGATACAACTGGTGGGGTTTGATTAGCACCTCGCCCAGGTGGCCACACCTGCAAAGCGAACAGGAGCCTCATGAGGGAAGGTAATGGATGGTCACTATGGTTAGGCAAGGAAGAGGGAAGGAGGCAGCCGTGGCCTTGAAGAAGGTACCATTCCGGCATTAGCCTGAAGACGAAGTGGAAAACCGCGGAAAACCACTTCGAGGATGGCTGAGGTGGAAATCGAACACCCTCTACTCATTTGGAACACCCGAGGCTGAGTAGAACCCGTTCCATTCCTCATACCACTTTTCAAATTTCGTGGCAGAGCCGGGAATCGAACCCAGGACCTCCGGGGTGGCAGCTAACCGTGCTGACCGCTACGCTACGGAGGCGACTTAATCTGAAATAATACTATATTTTAAATTGCCAATTTAGGATAACATCCATTTGTTGGTATAGACTTTACATGCATTTTCAGCAGGCTTAGAATTATGTTGGCAGCACTGACGTACATTAGATACTCGAAGTTAATCTGAAATTTTAGGTACCATACGTGTGCAACATTCAGAGCTTTTAGCTAGCATACTTTCTGATTTATTGGTATTAGTATAAAAAAAAGAGAATGAGCATTCGTTAGAAGTTGGCAGCCCTGCTGGCTCTGAAGTATAAGCATAGTCATATCTGTTATAGTTCACAAAAACACATACGAAATTTGGTTAAAATCCAATTGATAGTATAGAAGTTAGATACACTTAAACATTGGACTTATCCGTAGACATAAAATCGTGTTAGCAACACTGTCATATATGCGCTTCTTAAAGTATATATTTGGAATGTTATTATCTCTATGTTCACTAATTTTGGAAGAGTTCGCATGCATAACGTCTGATAAATCCAACAAAGAGCTCAAAAGTGAATTGTGATCTTTCTGCGCAATTACTAGCACTGAAGTAATTTTCAAATATGACCGGGAGATATTCAGATATAGATCTTTACTTACACCAAATTTGGTTTCAATAACTGCAGCCGTCTAGGAGGGACAGACAGACATTTGCCTGGATCGATGTCATAATTCTACTTTTTCCTCATTTTTACAAAATGTGAAAAGTAGGCTAAAATAGTACGTAGAATATACGATGGCTACGATCCAACCTTAGGTGCTTCGATACTGTGCTGATCAGTACCCTCTGCTTATGGACATATCACATGTGTTGTACCGCAATCATTGGCCATTAGAGTACAAATGGTAAAGATTGTAACGTTAAAGCTTGTATACAGGCACAATTCCGGTATAGGCTTGAATAACGTTATTCGCAGCAGCATTCCGTGTCCCGATTGGCTCAGCTGCTAGAAATCAAACATGGAGGAAAGTTGTGGATTTAGAGTAATCTTCTTCTTCTTCTTCTTCCTAGCGTTTTCCCGCTGCTGCAGGGTCCGCTGTTTTGGTCTTGGCTCGCCATTTTGCACGATCTTGGGCATCATGAGGTCTTAGATTGAGAGCCTTCATATCCGCATTTGCTGTATCATGCCAGCGCTGTTTTGGGCGCCCACGTGGACGGTGCCCATTAACTTCAAAGGAGAGAGCGGAATTGGCAACAGTTCCAGGTGCAGCACGCAAGACGTGGCCATACCATCGAAGCCGTTTTTCCCGTGCCTTCTCAGTGATGGGTGCAACTCCTATTTGCTGGCGAACAGAGTCATTCTTTATATGATCTAGGAGTGTGATGCCCATCGACCAACGGAGCATACGCATTTCCATGCTATGTAATTGGCGCTCCGTAGCTTTGTCAGCTGGTCGACATTCAGCACTGTACAAAGCAACAGGACGTACTATCATGCGGTATATTTTGGACTTAAGGTATAGTGGCATCCTTCTGTCGCAGAGTACGCCTGTAACTTCCCTCCATCTCATCCATGCAGCCTTTATCCTACTTCGCACTTCATCACCTATCTCACCATCAGCTTGTAGGCGAGATCCTAGATACCTGAAGCTTAAGGTCTTCGTCAATGTCTCTCCATCAACTTGGATGGATCCGTTGGTTGGGACAGTTTCAAGGTATTCGGTCTTCATTTTGTTCAGTCGAAGACCGTATTGTGAGAGACGGCTGTTCCAATTTTCAACTTGACGCTGCAATCCTATCCTGGTGGTATCAGCAAGTGCGACATCATCAGCATATAAGAGTGTCCAAGGGACATTCCTTTGCCGATCCCGTGTGACTGTGTCCATGACTAGGACAAAGAGCAATGGGGACAGTGCAGATCCTTGGTGTACACCGACTTTCACTGGGAAGCTCTCCGAGGTGCCAACAGCACAACGTACACAACTTGTGGTGTTTGTGTATAGCATCTTGATCCAGCTGATAAGCATTTCTGGTACACCATGGTTACGAAGTGCATACCAGATCACACGATGTGGAACACGGTCGAAAGCCTTTTCAAGATCAAGAAAGGCGATATGCAGTGGCTGTTGTTTCTCGCGATGCTTTTCGATGAGCATTCTGGCAGCGAAGATTGCATCAGTTGTTCCCGCACCCTTGACGAAGCCGCACTGGTTGGTACTAATACTGACGATGTCCCGCAGTCGTCGATCAAGGATTCTCTCAAAAATCTTCATTGTGTGCGACAGGAGGCGAATTGGACGATAATTTGTACATTCTGCTGGATCACCTTTTTGTTTAAAGATAGGTACAGTGATACTTGTAGCCCAATCACTGGGAACAGTTCCAGAGTCAACTATGGCATTGAAAAAGTTGGTCAGCCAGTTGATCGCGAGTTCTTTTAATTCCTGCAACTTCCAGAAGTCTGCCGGCAGGTCATCTGGTCCTGGTGCTTTTTGATTCTTCATACTCCTAATGGCACTGGTGACTTCCTCAGATGTGATGTGTGAGATAGGACCTGCTGTTGGAGTACCTTCTGGAATAGAGGGATGTGGGAACTCAATGTTGGAAATCTCTTCAAAGTGTTGTTGCCAACGTTTGAGGATATCCTGTTTGTCTTGTAAACGTTGACCATATTTGCCTTTTATGCACACATAGTGCTCAATATCCTGTACTGACTTTGTTCTAGCTTTGGTCAGCCTGAAGATAGTTTTCTCTCCTTCCTTTGAGTCCAGTGTTGTATACAGGTCATCATAGTGACTGCACCTAGCTTCAGCAACAGCTTTCTTAGCCTCAGGTTTGGCTATGGCATACCTTTCCCTGTTCTCTAGAGTCTTTTGTGAGACCCAGTTTCTGTATGCCTTCCTTTTTTCATGCACCTTTTCTTGCACTTGGGGTGTCCATAGCCACGTTTGTTTATCAATTCGGTGGGAGCTAGGTTTTGTTGTACCCAAAGTTGCTGTGGCGGTTTCAGTGACAGATTTACAGAATGTAGTACAGGTGTTGTCTATCGCATTCAGGTCGATGGGAGGAAAATTTATACTGCCTGCTAAAGTCTCCTTTTGGTCTTTAAGCTTCCACCACTTGATCTTCTCAAGGACATTTATCCCTCTGCCTCTACGATGTTTAGAGATCCTTAAGTCTGCCGTTAGCAACTTATGTTGAGGGGCTACACAGTCATATGGTATGACCTTCACATCTGATGCTAGTCGGAGATCACGGTGTCGAACAAGGATGAAGTCAATTTGGCTGCTGTAGTCACCACTGGTGTAGGTGATGAGGTGGTTAATGCGCTTTTTGAAAAACGTATTACCAATAACCAAGTCATTCGCCTCGGCGAAATCCAAAATTTGTGTTCCATCATCTTTCCGGGTACCATAGCCATTACCACCGTGGCAGCTATAACCGTCCTTGGTATGACCAACATGACCATTAAAATCACCACAGAGAAGTGGAAACTCATCTTGAGGACATGCTGAAACATGATCTTGTAGCTCTTGCCAAAACTGTTCCTTTTCTAGCTTATCACAGCCAGTTTGTGGTGCATATGCTGAGAAGACACGAAGCCGAGAAGATGCAATGTCGATTGTAATTGACATAAGGCGGTCTGAATAGCGCTGAACCTCAGCAACTCGGTCTCTCAGGCTGGCACAAACGATGACAGCAACACCATTTCTGTTGGACGTACCATGGTAGATCAGTTTATAGCCATCTCCGATGTCACGAGATTTTTGCCCCTTCCAGCGTGTTTCTTGTACACATGCAATGTCCACTTTCCGTTCTTTCAGCATCGCTGCTAGTTCACGGCTGCGTCCAGTAAGAGTCCCAATGTTGAGCGTGGCGATGCGTAAATTTTGTCTGCTTTGGACTTGCTTCTTTAACTGGTTCCGCCCTTGAACCAGTAGCCCTTGTCCATTTGTCGCGGCGGTCAGGCGAGGCCGACGCGCGTCGCTTCTGGGGGACGCCCTAGCATTATCCGACAAAATTGACGTAGACATGATCCATATTTGCAGTTTATTGGCATTATTAATCCAAATCAGTCATTAAGATGCGTTGCGTTGAATACATAAAGAGGCACTGACTGATTGAACGCATTCCTGTCTGTATTTACGATTTAAGTGAAATAATTCGACATTTAGCTATACGCATCAAGTTACGTAACTATGAGCTAGACTAGAGAGTGAAAAGTGTACGAGTGCTATAGCTGTAACTTGGTGTCCAATGAATCTCGGGTTCGAGACGCTCTAGGGCCAAATTTTTTATTCTTTTTGAATTATTTTGTTGCATTCACACTACTTTTCTTGTGAGTTTCCAACTACGATTTATTCGCATGATCTACGGAGATGATGTTAATAATGGATATTGGTAGGGAAAATTATTCTATTCTATCATTCAAATTTGTACTTCCCATACAAAACCATGAATATTTGTACTATTCGTGAAAGTATAATAATATTTTTATACCACAATAATAGTCTATGTTTACTCCACAATAAATAATAATATTAACAATAAGGAGAAATAGTTTCGTGACGAACTAAAGAGCATACTTTTCTTTATATTTAAGATTCATGCCAATGATTAATCTATATAGACCTATCTAGAATAATGACGAAATTTATTTGTTAATACTAGCATTTCTAATTATATTGGAATATACCTGAAGTATTCTAATACAGCACTACAGTTGGCAGCCTATGTGACTGTGAATATATCCTTAGTTCCATCTCCTAAGGTACAGAATGCACATACAACATTTGGTTGAAATCCAATGGATAGTATGGACGTTGCATGTTGAGAAATATTGGATCTATCAGTGCGTATAAAATCATATTGGCAACAAGGTCATGCACGTGTGATCAGAATTAATCTGAAATAATCTCTTCTCTTCTCTTCTCTTAGTCGTTTACCCTCCAGGTTGGTGGAACCCACGGACTCAGCGAGGGAACTCACCACTACCGCCTCTACGGGCAGTGTCCTAGAGCTGGGAACATCTAATCGGAGTGGATACAACTGGTGGGGTGTGATTGGCACCTCACCCAGGCGGCCTCACCTGCAAAGCGAACAGGGGCCTCATGAGGGAAGGTAATGGAAGGTCAGGATGGATAGGCAAGGAAGAGGGAAGGAGGCGGCCGTGACCTTGAAGAAGCTGGCATCCCGGCATTAGCCTGAAGACGAAGTGGAAAACCGCGGAAAACCACTTCGAGGATGGCTGAGGTGGGAATCGAACACCCTCTACTCATTTGGAACACCCGAGGCTGAGTAGAACCCGTTCCATTCCTCATACCACTTTTCAAATTTCGTGGCAGAGCCGGGAATCGAACCCAGGACCTCCGGGGTGGCAGCTAACCGTGCTGACCGCTACGCTATGGAGGCGACTTAATCTGAAATAATACTATATTTTAAATTGCCAATTTAGGATAACATCCATTTGTTGGTATAGACTTTACATGCATTTTCAGCAGGCTTAGAATTATGTTGGCAGCACTAACGTACATTAGTTACTCGAAATTAATCTGAAATTTTAGGTACCATACGTGTGCATCATTCAGAGCTGTTAGCTAGCATACTTTCTGATTTATTGGTATTAGGATTAAAAAAAAAGAGATTGAGCATTCGTTAGCAGTTGGCAGCCCTGCTGGCTCTGAAGTATAAGCATAGTCATATCTGTTATAGTACACAAAAACACATACGAAATTTGGTTAAAATCCAATTGATAGTATAGAAGTTAGATACACTTAAACATTGGACATAACCGTAGACATAAAATCGTGTTAGCAACACTGTCATATATGCGCTTCTTAAAATATCTATTTGGAATGTTATTATCTCTATGTTCACTAATTTTGGAAGAGTTCGCATGCATAACGTCTGATAAATCCAAAATAGAGCTCAAAAGTGAATTGTGATTTTTCTGCGCAATTACTAGCACTGAAGTAATTTTCAAATATGACCGGGAGATATTCAGATATAGATCTATACTTACACCAAATTTGGTTTCAATAACTGCAGCCGTCTAGGAGGGACAGACAGACATTTGCCTGGATCGATGTCATAATTCTACTTTTTCCTCATTTTTACAAAATGTGAAAAGTAGGCTAAAATAGTACGTAGAATATACGATGGCTACGATCCAACCTTAGGTGCTTCGATACTGTGCTGATCAGTACCCTCTGCTTATGGACATATCACATGTGTTGTACCGCAATCATTGGCCATCAGAGTACAAATTGTACAGATTGTAACGTTAAAGCTTGTGTACAGGCACAATTCCGGTATAGGCTTGAATAACGTTATTCGCAGCAGCATTCCGTGTCCCGATTGGCTCAGCTGCTAGAAATCAAACATGGAGGAAAGTTGTGGATTGAGAGTAATATTTGCAGTTTATTGGCGTTATTAATCCAAATCAGTCATTAAGATGCGTTGCGTTGAATACATAAAGAGGCACTGACTGATTGAACGCATTCCTGTCAGTATTTACGATTTAACTGAAATAATTCGACATTTAGCCATACGCATGAAGTTACGTAACTATGAGCTCTGCTACTGAGTGAAGAGTGTACGAGTGCTATAGCTGTAACTTGGTGTCCAATGGATCTCGGGTTCGAGACGCTCTAGGGCCAAATTTTTTATTCTTTTTGAATTATTTTGTTGCATTCACACTACTTTTCTTGTGAGTTTCCAACTACGATTTATTCGCATGATCTACGGAGATGATGTTAATAATGGATATTGGTAGGGAAAATTATTCTATTCTATCATTCAAATTTGTACTTCCCATACAAAACCATGAATATTTGTACTATTCGTGAAAGTATAATAATATTTTTATACCACAATAATAGTCTATGTTTACTCCACAATAAATAATAATATTAACAATAAGGAGAAATAGTTTCGTGACGAACTAAAGAGCATACTTTTCTTTATATTTAAGATTCATGCCAATGATTAATCTATATAGACCTATCTAGAATAATGACGAAATTTATGTGTTAATACTAGCATTTCTAATTATATTGGAATATACCTGAAGTATTCTAATACAGCACTACAGTTGGCAGCCTATGTGACTGTGAATATATTCTTAGTTCCATCTCCTAAGGTACAGAATGCACATACAACATTTGGTTGAAATCCAATGGATAGTATGGACGTTGCATGTTGTGAAATATTGGATCTATCAGTGCGTATAAAATCATATTGGCAACAAGGTCATGCACGTGTGATCTGAATTAATCTGAAATAATCTCTTCTCTTCCCTTCTCTTAGTCGTTTACCCTCCAGGTTGGTGGAACCCACGGACTCAGTGAGGGAACTCACCACTACCGCCTCTACGGGCAGTGTCCTAGAGCTGGAAACATCTAATCGGAGTGGATACAACTGGTGGGGTGTGATTGGCACCTCGCCCAGGTGGCCACACCTGCAAAGCGAACAGGAGCCTCATGAGGGAAGGTAATGGATGGTCAGGATGGTTAGGCAAGGAAGAGGGAAGGAGGCAGCCGTGGCCTTGAAGAAGGTACCATTCCGGCATTAGCCTGAAGACGAAGTGGAAAACCGCGGAAAACCACTTCGAGGATGGCTGAGGTGGGAATCGAACCCCCTCTACTCATTTGGAACACCCGAGGCTGAGTAGAACCCGTTCCATTCCTCATACCACTTTTCAAATTTCGTGGCAGAGCCGGGAATCGAACCCAGGACCTCCGGGGTGGCAGCTAACCGTGCTGACCGCTACGCTATGGAGGCGACTTAATCTTAAATAATACTCTATTTTAAATTGCCAATTTAGGATAACATCCATTTGTTGGTATAGACTTTACATGCATTTTCAGCAGGCTTAGAATTATGTTGGCAGCACTGACGTACATTAGATACTCGAAGTTAATCTGAAATTTTAGGTACCATACGTGTGCAACATTCAGAGCTTTTAGCTAGCATACTTTCTGATTTATTGGTATTAGTATAAAAAAGAGAATGAGCATTCGTTAGCAGTTGGCAGCCCTGATGGCTCTGAAGTATAAGCATAGTCATACCTGTTATAGTTCACAAAAACACATACGAAATTTGGTTAAAATCCAATTGATAGTATAGAAGTTAGATACACTTAAACATTGGACTTATCCGTAGACATAAAATCGTGTTAGCAACACTGTCATATATGCGCTTCTTAAAGTATATATTTGGAATGTTATTATCTCTATGTTCACTAATTTTGGAAGAGTTCGCATGCATAACGTCTGATAAATCCAACATAGAGCTCAAAAGTGAATTGTGATCTTTCTGCGCAATTACTAGCACTGAAGTAATTTTCAAATATGACCGGGAGATATTCAGATATAGATCTTTACTTACACCAAATTTGGTTTCAATAACTGCAGCCGTCTAGGAGGAACAGACAGACATTTGCCTGGATCGATGTCATAATTCTACTTTTTCCTCATTTTTACAAAATGTGAAAAGTAGGCTAAAATATTACGTAGAATATACGATGGCTACGATCCAACCTTAGGTGCTTCGATACTGTGCTGATCAGTACCCTCTGCTTATGGACATATCACATGTGTTGTACCGCAATCATTGGCCATCAGAGTACAAATGGTAAAGATTGTAACGTTAAAGCTTGTATTCGGGCACAATTCCGGTATAGGCATGAATAACGTTATTCGCAGCAGCATTCCGTGTCCCGATTGGCTCAGCTGCTAGAAATCAAACATGGAGGAAAGTTGTGGATTTAGAGTAATATTTGCAGTTTATTGGCATTATTAATCCAAATCAGTCATTAAGATGCGTTGCGTTGAATACATAAAGAGGCACTGACTGATTGAACGCATTCCTGTCAGTATTTACGATTTAAGTGAAATAATTCGACATTTAGCTATACGCATCAAGTTACGTAACTATGAGCTAAACTAGAGAGTGAAAAGTGTATGAGTGCTATAGCTGTAACATGGTGTCCACTGGATCTCGGGTTCGAGAAGCTCTAGGGCCAATTTTTTTATTCTTTTTGAATTATTTTGTTGCATTCACACTACTTTTCTTGTGAGTTTCCAACTACGATTTATTCGCATGATCTACGGAGATGATGTTAATAATGGATATTGGTAGGGAAAATTATTCTATTCTATCATTCAAATTTGTACTTCCCCATACAAAACCATGAATATTTGTACTATTCGTGAAAGTATAATAATATTTTCATACCACAATAATAGTCTATGTTTACTCCACAATAAATAATAATATTAACAATAAGGAGAAATATATTCGTGACGAACTTAAGAGCATACTTTTCTTTATATTTAAGATTCATGCCAATGATTAATCTATATAGACCTATCTAGAATAATGACGAAATTTATTTGTTAATACTAGCATTTCTAATTATATTGGAATATACCTGAAGTATTCTAATACAGCACTACAGTTGGCAGCCTATGTGACTGTGAATATATCCTTAGTTCCATCTCCTAAGGTACAGAATGCACATACAACATTTGGTTGAAATCCAATGGATAGTATGGACGTTGCATGTTGTGAAATATTGGATCTATCAGTGCGTATAAAATCATATTGGCAACAAGGTCATGCACGTGTGATCAGAATTAATCTGAAATAATCTCTTCTCTTCCCTTCTCTTAGTCGTTTACCCTCCAGGTTGGTGGAACCCACGGACTCAGCGAGGGAACTCACCACTACCGCCTCTACGGGCAGTGTCCTAGAGCTGGGAACATCTAATCGGAGTGGATACAACTGGTGGGGTGTGATTGGCACCTCGCCCAGGTGGCCACACCTGCAAAGCGAACAGGGGCCTCATGAGGGAAGGTAACGGATGGTCAGGATGGATAGGCAAGGAAGAGGGAAGGAGGCGGCCGTGGCCTTGAAGAAGGTACCATCCCGGCATTAGCCTGAAGACGAAGTGGAAAACCGCGGAAAACCTCTTCGAGGATGGCTGAGGTGGGAATCGAACCCTCTCCACTCATTTGGAACACCCGAGGCTGAATAGACCCCGTTCCATTCCTCATACCAATTTTCAAATTTCGTGGCAGAGCCGGGAATCGAACCCAGGACCTCCGGGGTGGCAGCTAACCGTGCTGACTGCTACGCTACGGTGGCGACTTAATCTGAAATAATACTATATTTTAAAGTGCCAATTTAGGATAACATCCATTTGTTGGTATAGACTTTACATGCATTTTTAGCAGGCTTAGAATTATGTTGGCAGCACTGAACTCATTAGTTACTCGAAGTTAATCTGAAATTTTAGGTACCAAACGTGTGCAACATTCATAGCTGTTGGCTAGCATACTTTCTGATTTATTGGTATTAGGATAAAAAAAAAGAGAAAGAGCATTCGTTAGCAGTTGGCAGCCCTGCTGGCTCTGAAGTATAAGCATTGTCATATCTGTTATAGTACACAAAAGCACATACGAAATTTGGTTAAAATCCAATTGATAGTATAGAATTTAGATACTCTTAAATATTGGACTTATCCGTAGACATAAAATCGTGTTAGCAACACTGTCATATATGCGCTTCTTAAAATATATATTTGGAATATTATTATCTCTATGTTCACTAATTTTGGAAGAGTTCCCATGCATAACGTCTGATAAATCCAACATAGAGCTCAAAAATGAATGGCGATTTTTCTGCGCAATTACTAGCACTGAAGTAATTTTCAAATATGCCCGTGAGATATTCAGATATAGATCTTTACTTACACCAAATTTGGTTTCAAAAACTGCCGCCGTCTAGGAGGGACAGACAGACATTTGCCTGGATCGATGTCATAATTCTACTTTTTCCTCATTTTTACAAAATGTGAAAAGTAGGCTAAAATAGTACGTAGAATATACGATGGCTACTGTATAACATCCAACCTTAGGTGATCCGATACTGTGCTGATCAGTACCCTCTGCTTATGGACATATCATATGTGTTGTACCGCAATCATTGGCCATCAGAATACAAATGGTACAGATTGTAACGTTAAAGCTTGTATACAGGCACAATTCCGGTATAGGCTTGAATAACGTTATTCGCAGCAGCATTCCGCGTCCCGATTGGCTCAGCTGCAAGAAATCAAACCTGGAGGAAAGTTGTGGATTTAGAGTAATATTTGCAGTTTATTGGCATTATTAATCCAAATCAGTCATTAAGATGCGTTGCGTTGAATACATAAAGAGGCACTGACTGATTGAACGCATTCCTGTCAGTATTTACGATTTAAGTGAAATAATTCGACATTTAGCTATACGCATCAAGTTACGTAACTATGAGCTAGGCTAGTACGTGAAAAGTGTACGAGTGCTATATCTGTAACTTAGAGTGCAATGGATCTCGAGTTCGACACGCTCTAGGGTCAAGTTTTTTATTCTTTTTGAATTATTTTGTTGCATTCACACTACTTTTCTTGTGAGTTTCCAACTACGATTTATTCGCATGATCTACGGAGATGATGTTAATAATGGATATTGGTAGGGAAAATTATTCTATTCTATCATTCAAACTTGTACTTCCCCATTCAAAACCATGAATATTTGTACTATTCGTGAAAGTATAATAATATTTTCATACCACAAAAATAGTCTATGTTTACTCCACAACATAAACAAATAGGCTACATTAATTGTTATGTCGGTAGGCCGGGTACTGCTGCGTCCCCCCCCCCCCCTCCCCCCCCCCCCCTTCCGCACTGCACTCCGAGCCCATGGACTTTAGAAGCTCAGCCCGTTCAGTGCCGTTCTCATCTAATGCGGCCGCGTTCTGGCCCATAGCATTGGACTCACAAAGCACTGGACGGGGTGGGCCGATCAGGCAGACTAACCTTCACCACACGTGCACAACCAAATGCTCTCTTTACACTTGTATTCAAAATTTTTAGCAATACTGGTGTCACTGAGTTTATGGTATAGTTCAAACTGGCTAATCTCTATCTGAAATACATCGATAGTTGTTGTTGATTGGTTTAGGGGCTTTGCGACATCATGGTCATGTAGCCCCGTGTATTTGTGTGTGTGTGTGTGTGCGTGTGTAATTTGTCTGATAACCTGTGTTATCGTGATGGCTCTATTAGTGTGCGCTTTGTAATTCAGATGAGGATTGGAAGGAAGCGGCCGTGGCCTTATGTTAGGTACCATCCCGGCATTTGCCTGGAGTAGAAGTTAAATAACAAATCGGAAATTAAGTACTGTATCGAGTTTAACCGAGTTTTTACAAATATTACTGTCGTCAAACGAATTTAGATAACTATTTGAAGTTATTTTATTTGACATTGCAAAAAACGAAGTTTTAACTTATACATTACGTCGTTCTAAATACTGGTTTTATCTTAAAGGTGTGTCACTATTAGCAAATTGTGCCAATGGTAAGAACAATAATACTACTATTAATAACAAGTAGTTCCGTGACGAACTAAAGAGCCTACTTTTCTTTAAATTTAAGATTCATGCCAATCTATAGAGACCTATCTAAAATAATGACGACATCAAGTTTGTAATACCGTACTAACATTTCTAAGTATTGCATTTTGAAATACGGCTGTAACAGTGTATCCTTATAAAGTAACTTACTACAGTTCGCAGCCCTGGTGACTCTGAAAATATTCATAGTTCCATCTCTTAAGGTATAGAATGCACATACAAAATTTGGTTGAAGTCTAATGGATAATAGAAGTTACATGCTGTTTGATATTGGTTGATTAACGGCCACGTAAAACTAAAAGCTTAACTAAACACGTTAAATGCCGAGTCCTTGCTTTATTTGAGAAATGTGGCTAAAATTCGTCCATACATTTTTAGCCTACTTTTCACATTTTGCTAATGAGGAAAAAGTAGACTTATGAGATAGATCCGGGCAAATGTGTGTCTGTCTGTCCTTCTGTCTGTCGGTCTGGGTGTCCTGTCTGTCTGTCTGTCTGTGTGTGTGTGTCTCCCCCCCCCCCCCTATCAAGTCCTAAAAGGCTGCAGCAATCGAAACGAAATTTCATAGGAGTAAAGATCTGTAATTGAGTAACTCAGTGCCATATTAGAAAATGATGTCAGTGCTACCAACTGCTGGAAAATCGCAATTGAAATTTGAGCTCCATGTTGGATATCTTGGAAGGTATGAATAGTAGCTATTTAAAAATTGGCACACGTATAGATAATACTATTTTAGTTTAATTTCCAGGTCATACATGGCAGTGTTGCCAAAATGATTATAAGCCTGCTGATATATCCAATTTTTTAATGCATATAACTTCCACACTGTCAATTGGAATTCAACCAAATTTAGTAGGTGCTATGTATACATAAACAGATATGACTGAGCGTATTCTTAAGAGGGCTGTTTTTATCATTTCAAATGATCTTGTCGATTTCGTCGTTATGCTTGGGTCTAACGTTATGCGTTACGGTTACGGCGTGTAAGAAGTCATCATGTTGTTCAGTGCATATGCACCGAGTCTGAGTTTACTCCTGGGAGACGGCGAGCACGTGACGTCAGACAGGAAAACAGGGTGACTCCTAAAGAGGTGTACAAGATATCGTATAAGAATACAGGGTGACTCCTAAAGAGATATACAAGATGCCAGATAAGAATACAGGGTGACTCCTAAAGAGGTGTGCAAGATATCAGACAGGAATACAGGGTGACTCCTAAAGAGGTGTGCAAGATATCAGACAGGAAAACAGGGTGACTCCTAAAGAGGTGTGCAAGATATCAGACAGGAATACAGGGTGACTCCTAAAGAGGTGTGCAAGATATCAGACAGGAATACAGGGTGACTCCTAAAGAGGTGTGCAAGATATCAGACAGGAATACAGGGTGACTCCTAAAGAGGTGTGCAAGATGTCAGACAGGAATACAGGGTGGCTCCTAAAGAGATGTACACGATATCGTATAAGAATACAGAGTGACCCGTAACGAGGTGTACAAGATGTCAGACAAGAATACAGGGTGGCTCCTAAAGAGATATACAAGATGCCAGATAAGAATACAGGGTGACTCCTAAGGAGGTGTACAAGATGCCAGATACGATTCCTGAGTGACTTCTAAAGAGGTGTACACGGTGTCAGACAGGAATACAGGGTGACTCCTAAAGAGATGTACACGATATCGTATAAGAATACAGAGTGACCCGTAACGAGGTGTACAAGATGTCAGACAAGAATACAGGGTGGCTCCTAAAGAGATATACAAGATGCCAGATAAGAATACAGGGTGACTCCTAAGGAGGTGTACAAGATGCCAGATACGATTCCTGAGTGACTTCTAAAGAGGTGTGCACGGTGTCAGACAGGAATACAGGGTGACTCCTAAAGAGGTGTACATGGTGTCAGACAGGAATACAGGGTGACTCCTAAAGAGGTGTACAAGACGTCAGATAAGAATAAGGGGTGACTCCTAAAGAGATATAGAAGACGTCATATAAGAGTACGGGGTGACTCCTAAAGGGGTGTACAAGATGCCAGATAAGAATAGAGGGTGACTCCTAAAGAGATATACAAGACGTCAGATAAGAATACAGGGTGACTCCTACGGAGGTGTACAAGATGCCAGATACGAATACTGAGTGACTCCTAAAGAGGTGTACACGGTGTCAGACAGGAATACAGGGTGACTCCTAAAGAGGTGTACAAGATGTCACACAAGAATACAGGGTAACTCCTAAAGAGATATACAAGATGCCAGATAAGAATACAGGGTGACTCCTAAGGAGGTGTACAGGATGCCAGATACGAATCCTGAGTGACTTCTAAAGAGGTGTACACGGTGTCAGACAGGAATACAGGGTGACTCCTAAAGAGGTGATTAAGATCCCAGGTAAGAATAAAGAGTGACTCCTAAAGAGGTGTACATGGTGTCAGACAGGAATACAGGGTGACTCCTAAAGAGGTGTACAAGACGTCAGATAAGAATAAGGGGTGACTCCTAAAGAGATATAGAAGACGTCATATAAGAGTACGGGGTGACTCCTAAAGAGGTGTACAAGATGCCAGATAAAAATAGAAGGTGACTCCTAAAGAGATATACAAGACGTCAGATAAGAATACAGGGTGACTCCTAAAGAGATATACAAGACGTCATGTAAGAATACAGGGTGACTCCTAAAGAGGTGTACAAGATGCCAGATAAGAATAGAGGGTGACTCCTAAGGAGGTGTACACGATGCCAGATAAGAATACAGGATGACTCCTAAAGAAGGTGTAAAAGATGCCAGATAAGAATAGAGGGTGACTCCTAAAGAGATATACAAGACGTCAGATAAGAATACAGGGTGACTCCTAAAGAGATATACACGACGTCATATAAGAATACAGGGTGACTCCTAAGGAGGTGTACAAGATGCCAGATAAGAATAGAGGGTGACTCCTAAAGAGGTGTACACGATGCAGATAAGAATACAGGGTGACTCCTAAAGAAGGTGTACAAGATGCCAGATAAGAATAGAGGGTGACTCCTAAAGAGATATACAAGACGTCAGATAAGAATACAGGGTGACTCCTAATGTGATATACAAGACGTCATATAAGAATACAGGGTGACTCCTAAAGAGGTGTACAAGATGCCAGATAAGAATAGAGGGTGACACCTAAAGAGGTGTACACGATGCCAGATAAGAATACAGGGTGACTCCTAAAGAAGGTGTACAATATGTCACACAAGAATACAGGGTGACACCTAAAGAGATATACAAGACGTCATATAAGAATACAGGGCGACTCGTAAAGAGGTGTACAAGATGCCAGATAAGAATACAGGGTGATTCCTAAAGAGATATACAAGATGCCAGATACGAATACAGGGTGACTCATAAAGAGGTGTACAAGATGGCAGGGAAGCATACAGGGTGACTCCTAAAGAAGTGCACAAGATGTCAGACGAGAATACAGGGTGACTCCTAAAGAGGTGTACAAAATGTCAGACAAGAATAAAGGGTGACTCCTAAAGAGGAGTACAAGATGTCACACAAGAATACAGGGTGACTTCTAAATTGATATACAAGATGCCAGATAAGAATACAGGGTGTCTCCTAAAGAGGTGTGCAAGATGTCAGAGCAAAATACAGCGTGACACTTAACGAGGTGTGCAGTATGTTAGATTCAATTCAAATACAGGGTGGCCCTTAAAGAGGTGCCCGCACGGGAAGCCTAAGTTAATGTGTAGTGGAGACTGTTGAGAGAGTCCTGGGGCTTCGAGCGAAGCGAGAAGCCCTCATTAGCCTTTCTAACATGTGTAGCATTTGTAGCATGCGTCATTTGAAATTATATAAAGTCTAGTCTTTCAGCCTGACTGTATTTTTTTAAGTAAGGGCCGTTTCTTTAGTAAAATTAACCGAACATTTTATTTTGAAACGAGATTTACTTTTAGCCTACTTTCGATTTTTGCAAAAAATGAAAGTAGACTTATGAGATCTACTCAGGGCCAAAAATTATATGTCTGTGTGTGTGTGTGTGTGTGTGTGTGTGAGTGTGTGTGTGTACTCTGAATGTCTGTCACCCCCCCCCCCCCATATCAATTCGAAAACGGTGAAACCGATTTCAACGAAATTTGATACAGAGGTAGAACTAGCAAAGGGCACCTCAGTGTCATGTTTTATATCGCCGCCATCTTGACGGATACATAATAGCGGCCACCCAAATTTACAAAGCTTAAATCAAATTACAAATAACCTAATCATCCGATCTCTACCAAATTTTGCAACAACATGCTTTTATATAGGACGCACATTTTGACCAAACTACATGATCATTAACCCAATATTTTACGGATGGCAGCCATGTATGTGTGCAAATCGATTCCCCCTATCAATTCAAATACGGTGAAACCGAATTGAACAAAATTTGGTACAGAGGTAGCACTAGTAAAGGACATCTCAGTGTCATGTTTTATATCGCCGCAATCTTGACGAAAACGTAATGGCGGCCACCCAAATGTCAAAAGCTTAAATAATTAGGCCCAACCTAATCATCCGATCCCTACGGAACTTTTCAACATTATATCTTTATGTATGAAGAACCTTTTGAGCAAACTACATGGCCATCAGCCCAATAATTTGCGGATGGCGGCCATGTATGTGTGCAATTCGATTCCCCCTAAATTTTCAAACACGGTGAAACCGAATTAAACGAAATTTGGTACAGAGGTAGCACAAGCAAAGAGCACCTCAGTATCATATTTTAAATCGCCGCCATCTTGACGGAAACGTAATGGTGGCCACCCAAAAGTAAAAACTTAAATCAAATTACGACCAACCTAATCATTTGATCTCTACCAAATTTTGCAACAATATACCTTTATGTGAGGAGCGTTCTTTGACCAAGCTACAAGGTCATCAGTCCAATAGTTGGCATATGGCGGCCATGTATGTGTGCAAATGGATTCCCCCTATCAATTAAAACACGGTAAAACCGAATTGAACGAAATTTGGTACAGAGGTAGCATTAGCAAAGGGCACCTCACTGTCATGTGAAATATCGCCGCCATATTGACGGAAACGGAATGGCAACGGGCCAAATGTTAAAAGCTTAAATCAAATTACGACCAACCTAATCATTTGATCTCTACCAAATTTTGCAACCACATACCTTTTTGTGGGAAGCATCTTTTGACTGAACTATAAGGTTATCAGCCTTATAGTTTGCAGATAGTGGCCATGTAAGAGTGCAAATCGATTCCCCATATCAATTCAAACACGGTGACACCGAATTGAATGTTTTTTTTTACAGAGTTAGCACTAGCGAAGGGCACCTCATATTCATGTTTAATACCCGTATTGTACGTTGTATTTCAACAAGCTCCTACAACCAACATTCAATTATACTCCTTGAAAAGGACAAAGAGTTATAACAATACCCATGCATTTAGGAGAAAGTAGGCTATATGTTTTTTACTGAACATCTTGTTAGGTTTTACATACCTTCCTCTATTTTCCTACATAGTTGCCTTGTTTATTTAGGCACTTGTCATACCTTAAAACTAAGTTTTCAAATCCCTCTGCATAAAAGTTTGCCGCCTGCTCTGACAACCACGAATTCACACTTAAGGAAAATCCATTGATAGAGGAGTTATCATGGATATTCGGTCCTCGTGAAGTTTCGTGACAATTGCAATCACCATGTCATCTATGATCACACACCTGAGCGTCCATCGTCATAGACATTTTCACGGCCACTTTTGAACTCGCGCATCCATTCTCGCACTTTACCATCCGTCATTGCATTATCACCATTCACCTCAAAAAACTGACGATGAATGTCTGCACCCGACATGTTTCTTGCACTCAAAAGACGTATCTCAGATCGTACCTCACACGCGGCGGGCGAATCAATAATCTTGAACATTCTAAAGATGCACAGTTCAGCGTACAGGTTAGCTACACAGCTGCAACCGACGCCTGCTTGTTCGCAAAGGATGCCAGTTGTTGCGGCGTGCGCACTAACTACGGCTTAAAAAAACTGCCCTTACTTAAAAAACAGTCCACGTAAATGCTCTCAATTTCTTTTATTCAAATACCAATATATCAGGAAGTATGCAAGTCGACAGCTTCAAACTATGCACATGTGTAGTACCTGACATTCTATATGTATTTGCAGTGCTACCAACATTACTCTAAGCCTGCTGAGAGGTCCAAATTTAAATACATGTAACTTCTATACTATCATTTGGATTTTAACCAAATTTCGTACATGCTTTGTGTACTATAACAGATATGACTATGCTTATACTTTAGAGCCATTAGGGCTGCCAACTGTTAATAAATGCTCACTCTCTTTATCCTAATACCAATATATCAGAAAGTATGCAAGCCAACAATTCTAAATTTTGCGCACGTATAGTTCCTGAAGTCGCCTCCGTAGCGTAGCGGACAGCATGGTTAGCTGCCGGCGCGGAGGTCCTGGGTTCGATTCCCGGCTCTGCCACGATATTTGAAAAGTGGTGTGAGGACTGGAACGGGGTCTACTCAGCCTCGGGTGTTTCAAATGAGTAGAAGGGGTTCGATTCTCACCTCAGCCATCCTCAAAGTGGTTTTCCGTGGTTTCCCACTTCGTCTTCGGGCAAATGCCGGGATGGTACTGTCCCCGATAATCCGGATAGTAGGCTGTCAGATATCCGCCCCCTCAATCGGATTGCCAATAATCGATTGCACCGGCACAGCTACATCAATGAAAATGGCACCGACAGATACTACCGAGATTAGAGCACAGTAGTTAACATGAAATTATTGTGGAACACACCAAAATATACGGGGGTTCATACTTACCTTATACTTACCTATTCAATTTAATCTCGGGTCTGGGTTTTCAACTGGATCACTTAATAGTATGCCCTCACAATAACCTCCACCACGATACTTAAAATGAACCAAGTCGGAAACAAGAAAATTTAAACTGCACAATAATTTATTTCACATAAAGAAAAATTTAACAAAATTTAACAACAAAATATACGTGGCAATCAGAAGCCATTGTCAATGCAATCATGTCCTCCTGTAGGACTTGTAGACTCCACATACAAAAATTCAGCTTTCTCTAGCTCAAAAGAACGTAATAATAACAACAATGCACATTGGAATGGATAAGGGAGCTGGGACGAGACATAAAGCATTTGTTTCCTTGTTCATGAACTTCACATTTTATTTATAACCGCAAGGCCGCTATGTAGATGACCTTGGCCTCTACCATTCAGTTATCTGGCCACCTGTAATACACCCTGCACCGTGTCGCATGCTTGCTTCGTCAAATGGACACACCTGTCCAACCAATGTTAGCATATGCTAGTTACCTCAGAGCCTAGCTCCTTTTCAAAACACTTTAAAAGTTCACATCTCAACTCAAATATTATCACGCAAATCTTTTAAATGCTCCGTTCAAATATCAATGGATTACTCTAATAATCCCAAATCTTGTTTATTTGTAAATTCCAATTGTTGAACTAGCGTTGTTTAGAGTATAATAACGAAAACGCTTAATGTTGATAACAAAATGTTCATTAATTATTTATAACATTTTAAATTGTTTATAACATTGTCAAACGACAATTGAAAAATTTATACACGCCTCTATTAATCCCGTTCGTTTCAAATTATTATTAAAGATATTTACATAGTTATTTACATTATTTATATTATTTATATTAGAAATACATTAAACCACACGTTTATCCGGTTGATAATTACTTAAATTGTGGTGATATAATCGACCAATGAAGGTTAGTTATATTTAAATTTTAGATTCAGGTTTAATAAGATTTAATTATTATTATTATTTGTGACGGTAACCTCCATTCAAAATCTTTATCTCAAATTATTTAAACACTCTTGTTAATTTTAACAGTAACTTCACATGAATAATTTTCAATGGACCTGAACAATACACTCAGCGGAAAAATACCTCGCTCAAAACGCACAAAATTGCACGAAAAATTGGCCCATAATTCATCATATATCTCATTATATATGGCATCAAAATCTTCCACAATACACACAAAAAAACCTCCACTTATAAATTCATCATTATCATCAATATTACTGTGGGAACCTCCTTCACTTATTAAAGGGCATTATTCATCAGCGACTGTTACACGTCCACTGAACTAACGATTATACATCCATAGTTCCTCTTTAAAAATTCTTATATTCATCAATTGTATCGAAAACTGTTATTATATTTAACCTTCGTGGGTTTCATTCATGAATCGATATGAAGTAAAAATTTAGCCAGTCACAAATAAATTTAATAGCAAATACAATTAGACACGCCTCCCTGGTCTATCAAAATTGAGATTAATATCATCAAAGTATCGCAGTATAAAAATACTATCTTCAATCAAAGTTCATCTAAACTGCATAAATAGTCGAATAGAATACAATTAGACTGTGGACTGCAAACATTATTGTTCCAATCTACAATTGAGAAAAACTCCTATCAAATGTTCATTACTATAGTGTACTCAATAAATCGTAATCAAAGTTCATATTTCATAAAATTGTCTATAATGCAATGGTATTTCAGAATTGACGATAAATGTCTATGCTGCAATCATGTTCATAAAACGACTAGTATTTCCAAGATCGTCGATAAAGTAGTAGATTTTAACGCTCTAAAATCTTTTAATTATCCTTCTTTCTTGAGGATGACAGAAAATTGGTCAAAGTAATTTACTGAATAGAATTACTTTAATAAAATGACACGCTGTCTGAATTCAAATTTGCCATAGAGAATCGTTAACTTTACAGTTAAATCGTGACTACAAAAATATGCAAATTACTGAAAGAATATATATAATATCAGTTTCAACTGATCCAAAATTATTTAAATATGCCAAAGATATAATAATGTCTCAATAAATCGTAAAAAAAGGCATAAATCAGCAAAGTGTACAGAGTACAGAAATATCAAGCAAGAATATGGGGCAAAATATATGGGACAGAAAATATGGGAAAAATGGTTGCTCAGATATCGCTAAATGGCTCAAATAAATCAAGAAACGTTCACGACTACCTTATCTGTTGATTGAAGTTCTAGAGGAAAATTCCCAAAGAAGACTGCTGTTGGTTCCATTTCACCACCGTAAAGATGTGCTCCGACCTCGAACCTGGAACCTGCGCCCTCGGAGAATAGAACAGCTTCCTCCTTCGGAAATTGCACTGCTCCGTGTAGACGATAGACATCCTTCTGGCAAAACTCTTCTGTGTGAGCCGGGTCCACCCTGGCCTCTCTTGAAAGTTCCCTGAAGTTCTGGTAGAAATTCGCCATGAAGTTTATTGCAATTATTTCCGCAGAAATGTTCATAATTGTGGAGTATGAAGATATTTCCACTGCCATTTGATGTAATTCAGCGATGGATTACGATGCATGAGTGTAGTTGGATGTTCACTACATGCTCGCTTTTGTAGAATGACGATTAACGAAGCTCCATGCTGCTATTTCACTCCAATGATATATGTCCCAATTGCATTAAAGTTTTAGTCTTCCATCTCCACTTCCGTTATAATAATAGTCGAAAGTACTGCCAGATTATATAGTTCCATTGTAGAATGTAGCGTTGTATCACCAAATGTAATCTTCAGTATCACGGTTGCAATACATGTGTCAGCCGTAGCGTAGAATGTGGTATTATAAAAGTGCTTCTCAGGTGTCGAGAAAATCACTTTTGTCTGCAGTCTTAAAAAGCGAATATCTTCCAAAGTATAATAGTGAAAATGTTCAACTTTCGTACACGCCTCAATATTGTAATGCACAATTGAATTAGCATAAATGTAGTAGCTAACTCTTGATAGATAATCTTGTAGACTCGTTTATGTGTGCGCTCCAACTTCGCCTAGTTTTAGTAACCGTAAAATTGCACTGCTGCACGCTCAGTGCTTGTTCGATGCTGTGGGCTCTACCACACTTGCTAATGACGACTTCCTTCACTGAATAATATATACTTGTTCTATCGGAATTAAGAACTCGAAGTCTGACAATATGAGAATGAGAAAATGAGCCATGAGAGAGCCCTGAGACATGAGAACTTCCTCTCTGCTGTGCAAGGCCTTTTATCAACTTCTTAAGGGGCGTATCCATCCCTACCATAGCTTGTTCCTCCGTCATTGCTAGAAGTTCTAACTTTGGCTATACTTGACGGATTTTCAAATTTCAAAAACTCATAATTAATTTCTTCAAAATTCCAAATCATTGCCATAACTGAAAATAGTTTTCCACAATTCTGCATGCCAAAAGTAATTAAATATGGTAGTTTCAGTAATCTCCGTCTCCCTCCAAGCTATCATTCATTGGTTCGAGCCTCTCCTCCAATAGCGTAACTTCTTCCTCAGCACAATTCCTTGCTTCTCTGCGACTGCGTCGTAAATCTCAGATCCTTCTCGAACAAAATCATGACGTCACCAAAAATCTCAGCTCATCCAGCCTACTTGTATGAAGTCTGCGTCATCCGTGCCTACGTCATGAATATACACGTCACAACTATGACGGCCATAACTTTATTCACATATGCCAATACAGCCACCGTGGTCTCAGTATAATTCAATTTACGGGGGCAGTACCTTCTTCAAGGACACGGCCGCCTCCTTCCCTCTTCCTTGCCTATCCATCCTAACCATCCCTTACCTTCCCTCATGAGGCCCCCTGTTCGCTTTGCAGGTGAGGCCGCCTGGGCAAGGTGCCAATCCCACCTCACCAGTTGTATGCACTCCAATTAGATGCTCCCAGCTCTGGGTCACTGCCCGTAGAGACGGTAGTGGTGAGTTCCCTCGCGGAGTCCGTGGGTTCCACCAACCAGGAGGATAAACGACTAAGAAAAAGAAAAAAAATATTATTATTATTAATATTATTTTAGTCGCCTCCGTAGCGTAGCGGTCAGCATGGTTAGCTGACGCCCCGGAGGTCATGGGTGCGATTCCCGGCTCTGCCACGAAATTTGAAAAGTGGTATGAGGACTGGAACGGGGTCTACTCAGCCTCGGGTGGCCCAAATGAGTAGAGGGGGTTCGATTCCCCCTCAGCCATCCTCGAAGTGGTTTTCCGTGGTTTCCCACTTCGTCTTCGGGAAAATGCCGGGATGGTACCTACCGTATGGCCACGGCCGCCTCCTTCCCTCTTCCTTGCCTATCCATCCCTATCTTCCCCTCCCTTCCCTCTTGAGGCCCCTGTTCGCTTTGCAGGTGAGGCCGCCTGGGCGAGGTGCTAATCCCACCTCACCAGTTGTATCCCCTCCGATTAGATGTTCCCAGCTCTAGGACACTGCCTGGATAGGCGGTAGGGGTAGGTTCCCTCGCGGAGTCCCTGGGAGCCACCACCCTGGAGGGTAAACACGATAAAAAAAAAAGAATATTATTTTAGCGTAGTGGTCATCATGGTTAGCTGCCGCCCCGGAGGTCCAGGGTTCGATTCCCGGCTCTGCCGCGAAATTTGTGGTACGAGGACTGGAACGGGGTCTACTCAGCCTCGGGTGGCCCAAATAATTAGAGGGGGTTCGATTCCCCGTCAGCCATCCTCGAAGTGGTTTTTCGTGGTTTCCCACTTCGTCTTCGGGCAAATACCGGGATGGTACCTTCTTCAAGGCCACGGCCGCCTCCTTCCTTCTTCCTTGCCTATCCATCCTAACCATCCCTTACCTTCCCTCATGAGGCCCCTGTTCGCTTTGCAGGTGAGGCCGCCTGGGCGAGGTGCCAATCCCACCTCACCAGTTGTATCCCTTCCGATTCGATGTTCCCAGCTCTAGGACACTGCCCGTAGAGGCGGTAGTGGTGATTTCCCTCGCTGAGTCCGTGGGTCCCACCAACCTGGAGGGTAAACGACTAAAAAAAATGTGGAGTAAACAGTGCTGTGAAAATTATATTAGTTTCAGGAATAGTACAAATATTCATGGTTTTGATTGGGAAAATGCAAATTCGAATGATAAAATAGAATGATTTTTCCCTACCAATATCCATTAGTAACATGCCCCCCCTAGATCATGCGAGTAAATCGAAGTTGAAAAGTTGCATCACACAGTAGTGTTGACACAACAAAATAATTCAAAAAGAATAAAAATTCCGACCATAGACCGTCTCGAACCCAGGAGCCATTAGATACCAAGTTAAGGCTCTAGCACTCGTAAACTTCTCACGTACTCTGCGGGTTCACAGCTGCATCCATATGACTAAATGTCGAATGATTTCAGTTAAATCTTAAATACTGACAGAAATGCGTTTAATCAGTCAGTGCCTTTTCCTGTATTCAACGTAACGGAAGTAAATGACTGATTTCCATTAATAATGCCAATGAACTGCGAATATTACTCTCAATCCACAAGTTTCCTCCATCTTTGATTTCTTGCAGCAGAGCCAATCGGAACAACTAATGTGGGCACGAATAACGTTATTCAAGCCTATACCGGAATTGTGCTTGTATACAAGCTTTAACGTTACGATCTGTACCATTTGTACGCTGATGGCCAATGATTGCGGTACAACACATGTGATATGTCCATAAGCAGCGGGTACTGATCAGCACAGTATAGAAGCACCTAAGGTTGGATGTTATACATTAGCTATCGTATATTCTACGTGCTATTTTTAGCTTACTTTTCACTTTTTTTTAAATGAGGATGAGATAGACTTCTGGCATCGATCCAGGCAAATGTCTGTCTGTCTGTCTTTCTTTGTGTGTCTCCCCCTATCAACTCCTAAAAGTCTGCAGTTATCGAAACCAAATTTGGTATAAGGAAATATCTATATCTGAATATCTCACGGCCATAATTGAAAATGATTTCAGAGCTACCAACTGCTAAAAATCACAATTCACTTTTAAGCTCTACGTTGGATATCTCAGACGTTATGCATGCGAACTTTTCCAAAATTAGCACACACAGAGATAATAACATTCCAGATACATTTTAAGGAGCCCATATATGAGAGTGTTGCCAAGATGATTCTAAGCCTGCTGATAAGTCCAATGTTTAAGTACATCTATCATGGATTTTAACCAAATTTCGCACGTGCTATGTGTACTATAACAGATATGACTATGCTTATACTTCAGAGCCATTAGGGCTGCCAACTCTTAATAAATGCACATTCTCTTTATCCTAATACCAATATATCAGAAAGTATGCAAGCCAACATCTCCAAATTTTTCGCATGTATATTTGCTGACATTTTAGATCAATTTGGAGTAACTAATGTACGTCAGTGCTGCCAAAATAATTCTAAGCCTATGATAGGGCCAATTTTTCAATGCCTATAGCTTCTACACTAATACATGGATTTGCTCCAAAATTGGCACTATAAAATATAGTAATAATTCAGATTAATTCTGAGCACGCATTCTTGACGTATTTGCCAATATGATTTTACTCGCACTGATACATCCAATATTTCACAGCATGCAATGTCCTACTATCCATTGGACTTAACCAAATTTTGTATGTGCATTCTGTATCTTAAGATATGGAACTAAGAATATATTCAGAGTCACCAAGGCTGCCAACTGTAGAGCTGTATTGGAATACATTACTTCAGACATATTTCAATCGAAATAGAAATGTTTATTATTACCAACCTAAGTTCGTCATTATTCTCGATAGGCCCATCGTATATAGATTAACTTAATCTTTGGCTTGAATCTTAAATTTTATGGAAAAGTAGGCTTTTTAGTCGGTCACGGAGCTACTTGCTTGTCACCTGGCAGCACTACGAATCCGAATTCATTTATAGTTAACTTTCTATTCGTACACTAGAAGGAGAATACCGTTATTGAAATTTGGATCCTAGTACGAGGCTAATAACGTTATTCAACCCGGGACCCATACAACAGAACACGAAGTTAATAACGTTATTCGACCTGCGAAGCATGCAGCATAACACAATGCTATCCGGTCTTGTGAATAACGTTATTTGATGTTCGGATTGAGTGGTAGTTATTCGCGACGTGTTACAGCACGAATAACGTTATTCGACCTGCGAGGTATGCAGCATAACACAATGCTATCCGGTCTTGTCAATAACGTTATTTAAAACATCTGAGTGAATGGGGTACATTTGTTTGTGTTACAACGCCAATAACGTTATTCGACTTGTGTCTCCTGCGATAACTAAAATGCTATCCGGTATGATAATAAACTATTTAAAATAGCGGTATATATACAGTATCCGTTTATTCGTTCTTCGTATGAATAACGTTACAACAAACTTTCTGTTATACGTTACGCGATGTATACCGTAACGCCAAACAATTCGTTATTCAAGGCCATTATGTTAAGTTATCCAGCCCTGATTAATTTCTTTGTTTGGTTCCTGGTTCTTGTATTTTTCCCACATGATGTCGGTTGAGCAACTTTTCCATTTCTTGTATAAAACGTTCCTTTTCCTAATCATTTTAATGACTTCCTTCGTCATCCAAGGAGAATTTTTCTTCCCACTAATGGTTATTTTCGGTATAGCTATATCCACACATTCAAAGAAACAATTTCGCCAGGCGTGCCACACTGAGTTGATGTCGCTGGTGTCCAGAATACTTGGGGTGGGAAGGTGTTTGAGGAATAAAGATGATAGCAGTTTCCAGTCTGCCTTTTTGTAATTGTATACTGTCCTCACTGTGCTCTTGCTGCGTGATTTGTTGTAATGCAATGTGGTAAAGATGGCTGCGTGATCACTGAAACCGGGTATGACTTCAGCTTTCTGTACGGAGGAAGGAAGGCTTGTGAGGAATAGGTCTATTGTGGAGCGTGTAGTTTGTGTGATTCGAGTTGCTTCGGTTATTAATTGGTCAAGGAATAAATCGTAGAATGCGGTAAGGAATTCATTAGCAATGGGATCCTTGGGAGTGGGAGGAGAGTTTTGCCAGTCTATTTCTAAATTAAAATCGCCTGTTATGTAAATGGCCTTGTATTTGTGCTGGATGTGTTGTACACGACGGAGGGACTCCAATAGTTCATCATTGATGTGCCGAGTTGAATTTGGAGCACGGTATGCAGAGCCTATTAGAAATGTATTGTTTGCACACGTGAATTCCACCCACACAGCCTCAGCAACAGTTTCAAGCTCCCGTTGGCGAACAGGCCTTAACTCAGGTTTCATGGCTATTAGTACCCCTCCCCCTGATGTCCAGGTTCGATCTTTGCGGAACATGGTGTATGTTACCGGAAATATTTCTGGGTCGTTAGTGGATTTTTTCAGCCAGGTCTCCCCTGAACACACAATTGACGGATTAAGTGCTGTGAGACAAGAACGCAGGTCCGGTTGTTTGGAGGGACATGTTACACTTCGAGCATTGAAGGAAAAAATGGACAATGCTTTGCCATCCGAGGGTGTTACGTCACTATCTACACTATTTGCACTCTGTGTCGATGTATTAAAAAATGAGTTAGAGAACTGAGGTAAAGAACAGTTCCAACACAGCCACGATTGTTTCCCAGAGGTGATTATTTTGTGTTTTGAAGCACTGATTTTTGCACAAGTTCTGTGCGCTTGAGAGTGGCAAGATGTACATGTCACAAATAACTGATTCACACGACCCTTCGAATCACAAATTATACACACCTTATTCGGCCCTGGGTTCATCTCCACATCTCCACTGAGAGCCACAGACAGCACCACGAGATGTAATAATGAAGCGGGCGGTCTGGCAACCCCGCGCAGTGCTGGGCGCCCTCTGCCTGCTGCCGTGACTATCAGCCCCTCGCTTCCACACCATGTGAGAGAAGATATATTGAGTTTACAAACTACCATGAGGTGTTCCTTCAGATCCGAGTTCACACACGAGTCTTCAATTGTTAACGAATGATCGAGGATCTTTTTCGAGGCACCCACTGAGCTTTTTACTGGGTAGAACACGAGGAAAAGTTGGAGTACTCTAACTGCTACACACCTGCTGGCCGCCATCTTAACCGATCGCCACCTCTTGAGATACTATTTTCATGGTTAGTGGCTTGCATTCCTTCTTTAGTTTATTAAATGAAATTAGTTTTCTGGGAATATCTAAGAAACTGTTGGGTTTAGAGCCTTAAAATATAGTTTTCGGGGACCCTTTACGGCTCTTGAGGGGCCCCGAGTTTTGTTTCTGTCACCAAGGGTTTGAAAATGAGCTTTGTCTCGTCGTTGTACGCCATAATAATGATAATAATTAAAAGAATAGTAATAATAATAATATAACAATATAGGGATAGGGATATAATAGACCTTCCGTACCATACCCGCACGTGTAAATCGCGTTAAAAAATTCTAGAGTACCCCTTGACCCCTTAAGCGCATTATATGTATTGTTGAATATTTCAGCTTAATTTGGATCCGTTATAACCTTATTGCCGTTTGCAAACATTCACGGTAATGTAATAAATGGAATTTCATTGTGTCTTACAGAAATAGATGGACCTCTGAGATTCTGTTGCCATTGTTACCGGCATGCACTCCTTCATTAATTTATTAAGTGAAATTAGTTTTTTGGGAATATCTCAAAAATTGTTGGTTTTCGGGTCTTAAAATGTGGTTTTCGGGGTCCTCTTAGGGCCCCCGAGTTTCGTTTCTCACATTGAGGGGCTGAAAATGAGCTTTGTCTCACGCTTATTTCAGCAAGTATTTTAAGGGGGTAGGCCTCCTGTTATGAGAGGTACGGAGAAGAGTTACATCGATGATTAGTGTCGTGACTCTGATGGATATCTGTATCAAATTTTACGTTAATCCACCCAACCGTTCTCGAGTTATAAGGACACAAAAAAGTATCCACAGACAAACAAACAGACAAAAATATATTTTTGCGTGCATCCGTCACAAAACAGTCTGAAACTGGCAAATATGTCAAATTTCCGTAGAAATGCAGAAAAATCAGACAAACATTCATTTTTATATAATAGAGAAGATATATAATAGACCGTCCGTACCACACCCGCACGTGTATATCGCGTGAAAAAATTCTAGAGTACCCCTTGACCCCTTAAGTGCATTGTATGTATTAATGAATATTTCAGCTTAATTTGGATCCGTTATAACCTTATAGCCGTTTGCAAACCTTCACAGTAATGTAATAAATGGAATTGCTTTGCGTCTTAAAGAAATAGATGGACCTCTGAGATTCAGTTGCCATGGATACCGGCATGCATTCATTCATTAATTTATTAAGTGAAATTAGTTTTCTGGGAATATCTCAAAAACTGTTGGTTTTAGGGCCTTAAAATGGGGTTTTCGGGGGCCCTGGCCCGAGTTTCGCTTCTCACATTGATGGGCTGAAAATGAGCTTTGTTTCACCCTTCTACGCCTATTTCGGCATGTATTTTAAGGGGGTAGGGCCCCTTTTATGAGAGGTACGGAGAAGAGTTACATCAATGATTAGTGTGGTGCCTCTGATGGATATCTGTATCAAATTTTACGTTGATCCACCCAGCCGTTCTCAAGTTATAATGACTCGAAGAAGTTGTCCACAGACACACAGACAGACAGACAGACAGACAAAAATTTATTTTTGCGCGCATCCGTCATAAAACAGCCTGAAACGCGCAAATATCGCTAATTTCCGTGGAAATTCAGAAAAAACAGACAAACTTTCATTTTTATATATATTGAACCCATGTGCCATAGGGTCCAATGAGGGCGAATCCATGTATTGGGGAAAGAAATGAAAGAAACGTATAGTTTCTAATGTAACTTAAAGAAAGATCCAGCTAAGATGCTAGCCTAATATGGTGCAAGAGGCGAGGACCAGGTGTTCGTGAGATGAGATCACCCTCTTGACATTCAGAAGGGAGCGAGTCATGAGTATTAATAACCGAGTGGAAATTTCCCAGGATTAAACATGGAAGCCTGACTCGGAAATCGACCTTACGTTGCTGGAAATTGACAACACCGCTTATGCGCCAGAAGAGGAATAATTAAATTTAACCCGTTTACAAGTATAATAATGAGTAAACAAGTATAGTACAGTGAATCATTTCGAATGAGAGATTTTTTAGTAAAGAGAAACCATTTAATAATTGCGCAGGAGAAAACTGCAAACGCAAGACGACGTCATCGGGGAATTACCAAGGCCTGTGTGGAGGGGAGAAAGCAAAAGAAATGCAACACCCACACAATTGAGGACGAGAAATTAATTAATATCTCCGAATTGCTCGATCGATTCTTAGGGGCAATGAGATTATTTGACATTGAGAAGACGAGCTTTCGGAAGGTATAATTTTTATATTTGTGCCACCATTATTTTAGAAATTGGTCACAGAAAGGACTAGAGTCTTATTTTTTGTAGTGAAATAGTATAAAACTCCTGGCCTCACCAAGCCAATCATGCAGTTCCGACAGCCCGTGAGGGGCGTAATCACGCATCACGCAGTACAAGTCCGTCCAGGGGGACGTGACGCTGGAGCATCAACAGTAAATGCAGTTTCAAACGGCCTGAGGGCACGTCACTGTGCTACATCAAACACCGAATGCAGTTATTCTGACAACCCGTGAGGGTGTTACTACGCATGCAGTCATTCCGACAGTCCGTGAGGGGCGTAACTCTGCGTCACATCGAAGACAGTTACTAGTACTCCTTGAGGGGAGAAACGCTGTGTTACACCGCAGAAGTAATATCCGATAGCCATAGGCGTCGCAGTATTAACAACTTTCTTGCCTCCATAAGGAGTGGTAAAGAAGAAATTTAAAGTATCGCCGTATTGGAATATTAGGAAAATCCTAGTTACAGGATTTAGGCCCGACTGTATACAAGTTATAGTGAAAGTTCGTAAGATAAAGTCAGAGCAGGCTGCGAACGTCGGACTTAAAGGCGATAGGTCGTTAAATAGACGAACGAATATATCATAACGTACGGAAGTACCGTACCAGAAAGATAAACTGTTATCTAAATTAAAGAACCCAAAAAGGGAAGAACAGAATAAGGTTCGGAACGTATATCAGAAACGTAGGAATGTTAGAACCGATCAAATAAAGAAGCACGGAGACTATAAACATTATCTCCAGAAAGCAGGCGAACTATTCTAAAAGTACTAGACTCGAGAAGTACTAGCTGCTATAAACTAAATCCATAGGTCATCGAGAGGTTATTGAGGAGACCTCGATCCGAATAGACTTTCGCTAGGATCGAAAAGCCAGATCTACAAAGAAGCCGTTCAAGCTAGATAAATAGCCGGTCATCCAGGATAGGAGTAGAAGAATTTGGATTCCAGGGAACAGTAGATGTTTCGAGACTTTCGTATTCTGCAGGATAGGAAGCCGACATTGAATAAATTTCACCCTTGGAAACGGGAAATTAAGAGGTCACGTGTGATAGGCTCAGAAATACGGCCTAGTGATCAAGAATTGTGAAGTGTAAATTTATCAAGATTGTGTGTTAGATTAATATTTTTAGTGTTTATTATGTGTTCAAAAGGGACACATCAGTGTATAAAAATGTCGTCAATGTTAAGTGTCTTAAATATGTGTCAAGAAGTGTTTGTACATAAGATGAATTTCTTTAATATGGAGTAAAAGTTCAAAGTGGGCCCAAAATGAAACACCGCACAAGAATAAAGATCATGGGACGATCTTAAAAACATGTGAGTACTGAATTTCATTCTATTTTGGTGTCAGGAATTGGTTGTGTACAAATCCACCGGAGTTTTTGAGTAAAAGGGATGTGTTTTAAGAAATAAATACTGAATAAACAAGAACGCGGTCTGAACAATAATAGAAATTTGAGAAATTATAAATAATTATGTAAAGAATAAATCCCGTAGAGGAAATATGTGAATAAAATGTTAATGTATTTAACGAATGTCATAAGAGCAAGCAAAATATCAGTAATTATCATGAAAGATATTTAAATAAAGTAAAGTTGAGATATGAAAGAAATAGCTTTTGAGCTTGTGTAAAGAATAAAGATAATACTAATAACTAAGTATGGAAATATTAAATAAAGATCAAATAAATTGATGTGAACATAAGAGCGTTAAAGCCTTAATGTATGTGTAAGATATGATGTTCAAGGGAATGTTTTAAAAGGGAGTGATTTATCGGCAACGGAAAAGATTAATATAAGAATTAAAAATAATATGAATTGTTACTAATGAGATTTATCAGTTCTTGGGAAGACATTTCGGCTTAAAATAATGCATAGCGCAAAGGAGCGCAAATAATATTAAAATGTCACGCTAGGAAAGCGTAGAAGTTAAAATACTTGGTAAATTACTTATGGAGGGTAGTTGATTGTAGTGAATTGATAATTGTATAAGTCCTCTATTTGTGACGTAGTATCACGAGGCATTGTGTATGTATTAAAAGGGAGCTAATGTATGGTATTATTGAGCGTATGTCATGTAGGCCACGGCCGACTTTAAATCGCGTCTTGTATAAGTCCTCTTTAAGGGAATGGTTCCCGAGGCATGTGAAGAGATTCGAACTCAGAATCCTCTTCTGGTAAAAGCCCCTTAATTCTCCGTCGTCGAATGTGTATTAATCTTCCCCAATCAATGAGGACCCTCTCATAATTAATAAATGCCAAGGTTACGAAAGTGGTCTATGAACCAAAGAATATTTGTTTGAATGGATACAGTACAGTAAAAGCCCGGTCTCTCCCCAGGACTGAGTATAATGTGAAGGTTTGTTTTGAAAGCCTTGGAAAGGAGCTGCTAACGTGGGTTAGACAGAGAGTCGCCCGTCACCCTCTGTGTCATAAATCGCGCCCGAGTTAATGGACTGGCTCTCTTAGAGTAAGGGTGGGCCGGAACCGTCTCGTAAGATGTAGTAAAGACACCGTGAGTGTTTAAAGTTGTTAACGACCCGGGCGTTGAACCGAGGTCCTTGTAGATTGATATTTTCGTTTGCCTGTTCAGATCGTAGTTTCTTATATGATAATGGTCTTATAAGACATAAGAGATAAATAACAATCCCTATTGTAATGATGTATGGAAGTAGGATTCCACGAGTTAATTGAAGGCAACTAAGTTTCGGGAGTAACTATAGTTTTTTTGACTGTGTCAAGTATCTTCACGCTCTGGAGTACACAAGTGATTTCCTGATTACCTTAATATATTTGTGAAAATAAAGAGAGATGATAACAGCTGAATGTGTGAACATGCCCAAAATATTGAGTTAGATAATTAACATAAGATTTTAAATGTAATTATACATTTGTTTGGAGGATTAAGAAAATATAAAAGATAGTATTTGAGGTGTACAAGAGTGACACCATTATTATGTAAAGCATGGAGCCAAAAGAGCTCGGAGTTATATAAAACTTACAGTTGATGCTTTATGGAAGTAAGACTAAGTAGGAATTGTTGGTTTATGTGGAAACCATATGTTTTAAATACAATATTTGTTTTATTATATTTGTGATTCCTTGTTCATTTGGGACAAGTAGATGATTATGGGTCAGTAATTAAATTGTTGAAGTGTTTGTAGCGCCATTAATTTTATTAATTAAATGTGTTAAAAATAGGAGTTGATTTTGTTGTTATTTTTGCAAGTGTATCCTCTAATTAATCCAAAATATGTGAGTCACAGAGTGGGGGAACTTACCGCTGCCCCGAAAATTCCGAATTGAGCTACGCTGGTATACTGTGATTGGCATATTTCTTGCTAAAAGGGCACATGGGGGCATATAAGTAATGTGTTGGATTAATAACTAGAGGAACACTTAAGACGGTCATATCATGTAAAGTAAAGTAATGATAGGAGTAGCTACAACATAAAATATTAACTGACCGCATGGGTCCCTGGAAACTCATACCGAGCAGCCCTGAATTATATTATCAAACCCCCTAGCAAATCATAGATTTTGGCGCCCAGTACGCAGGGCTGAGTTTTCCTAGGGAAAACCCGAGTTTTCTCGAAAAATCAAAATTTTCATTTTTTGAAAAAAATGGTTTTTTGAAATTTTGAATTTTAAATACTTCCATAAAGGTTTATGAAATTGAATAAAGGTATCAAAAGGGTACGTTGTAAGTGAATACCCGTACCAAAGTAAATTTTTGAAGAAATTGGGACACACTGATTCAGAGTATCATCTCTCAAGCATGTACTAGTGTGGTGGCATTAGTGGCCCACTATATTCTAATAAGATGTTGACCATAAGGGATTTTAAGGAATGCCTAGGGGAGCATTTCAATAAAGAGATGGAGGAAACGGCAAAGATGTTGTTAAATGAAGAGAGGCGGAGGCTCTCTGAAAATGTAAGGGCCGAGAGCCCAGATAAAGGTAAAATTACAGGTGAGAAAGAGTACCCAAGTAAAGAAATTATAAATGTTTCTGTAGAAAGCATGCGTGCACCTGGAGACATAGTTACATGAAGAGAAGGTAACATGTCTGCAGACAAAAGGGTAAATGTTGAGCCTTTAGAGCTCCAAATGGAAAAAGAAAATTGTACACCGATTCCAAGGGAAAATGTAATTAATACCAAGGATGATAAGAGTAAAGATAATTCGAAGTCTCACGTAGAAATGCAGGTTCAGGTAGGCTCAGAAAACAAAGGGGAAAAGAACGATAGTTTTTGTGTTCAGGATCAGGAAAAGGTAGAAATGGCGACTTGGGATGAAGTAAGAAAATTTATACGTCAAATAGATAAAATAGATAATGAGTACGAAGAAATGAGGCAGGAACTTTGGGGTTTGAGTTGTACTGACTCAAAGGAGAGAGAGAAAATTATGGAACAAACAAAAAGTATTTTCGAGGAAATAACGAAAATAACCAGGCTCCGTGAAAGGGCATGTAAAAATAAATGCAAGGTACCCAAACAGGAGTTGGAAGAACTACACAAAGAAATTCCTGAGATGAAAAGGTCATTCAAAGAAACAAAGAAGAAATTTGCGAAACGCATGGAGAAAGAAGGGAAAATAGAAATAGCTTCGTGGAAACAGGTAGATACAGTGGCTGAGGACGTAAGGAAAATACAGGACTTATTATTGAAAATGGAAAGAGAATGGGAGGAGATCTTGTGGAATACCTCTTACAAGGATCACGATAAGAAGAAATACCTTGAGGAACAGATGGAGGATATAAAGGACAAAAAGGATAAGATGTATTATTTCAGAATGAGCATGAATAACGAATCTGGAATAATAAGCATTCAGGAGTTAGCTGAATTGAGGAAGGTTAAGATTCCGGAATACAAAGAGATGTTAGAGGCTGCCCAGAGGATATATGATGAATACATATTAGCAGAGGACCTCAAAGCAAAAGAAATTGCTATCCCAGTCATAAATGAAACAGCTGTCCAGACGGAAGTTGAAAAACAAGCTGAAATTGAAGAAGAAAAAGAAGTCACGGTGCCAGAAAAGCCCGAAATTGATATTAAAGAAGAGAAACAAGAAGTAGAAATTATAATGACTCCAGTGGAAACTGAAGAAAACCTTGAGATCCTTCCAGAGAAACATATGGAAATTCAAGAGGAAATAGTAAGTTCAGACCAGGAGAACAGCCAAGATGAGATCGAGCTGCAAACTGAAGAGACTCATTTTGATGGAAAGGTTGAGCTGGAAGAGCAAGATATAATCTCGGAACAGGAGATAACAAAGGAATTGATAGTCGAAGAAACGGAAATGATAATTCCTGAATAAACAGAGAAATTAGATGAAACAAAAATAGAAAATGTCAACGAAGCACCGATGGAAACAGAGGTTCAAGACTTGACGAAGGAAATTGAAAGAGAAAACCCAAGAGAAATTCAGGATAAGAAAGATAGGAAACAATTAGACGAAGAAGAAGAAAAATTGAAAGCCCAGATCCTTGAATTAATGATAAAATGTCAGGAATGCCAACGACAGAAAAGAGGACTGGAAAGAGGTCCAAACAAGAGCCAAGAAAACCTAAAGGAAAAAGATGAGATTGTTGGAAACAATGAAAAAATGAGAGGAGATGTCTCTGAAGAAGACCCAAAAGGAAGAAAACCGAAATTGGTAGTTGGTGGACCAGGAAATGGATACCCCATGGGAACAATGAAAGGAGGTGGAATAACATATGATGCCTTGGAGGAAGAGGATGCCCAGGCATACTTCAGCTGGAAGCTCCGTAAAAAGAAAGGGAGCGATAAAAAGAAGAGAAAGAAAGGAGATTTGAAAGACCTAAAGAATTGGAAGAGTCGAAAAAAGAAATACTCTTTGGAAATGCCATCTCGATACGAGGTGAAGGAAAAGGATTATTCCATCATAAGCCGACGGGTTATGCCATTTGCAACCGTCAAAGAATAAAGGGAATAATAATATGTATTTGAAATACCATCTCAAAGAGAGATGAGGAAGGGGGAAGAAAACCAGAAAGAGTCAGGTGAGGTCAGACTGAGCTCTTAAAGAAATCAAATGAAGTGTTACAGACTTGAAGTCTGAGAACTGTAATGAATTAAGTTACGGGTAAAGCTAATTGCACCCGCAAGATAATCAACCGAAGGTCATTAGGTTGACAATATGTAATGAATAGAGAACAGACCGACTAGAAGTCCGTCTTGAGAAAAGAAGAAAGGAAACCAACTGTTGACTCGAGTTTGGATGAGCACACCAGACGAGGGGAGAGTTGTAAACACCGAACGTGACAAGAAATTTATGGCCCTGAGTGTAGACGTCCACTAGGGGAATGGATGAATGAATGAATGGGACCTTTTGAAGACCAAACCGAAACACAGACCAGAGAGGAAAGGAACTTTAAATAGATAATTGATTTTATTGAAGAAGAAAATTTCAATGTAATAAAGGAGAAAGAAAGGGTAAAGACAGAGCATACCCAACCTACACAATTAGTGGAAGGAACTTTAAGGAAATAAAGCAACAGTAAATACGGACGACATTATGATGGATTCGACGGAAAAAGAAAGACAAAATTAATTAAAATAAATTTCCTCAAAAATTTTTCGAAAATTTATTTATCCTAAGGAAGGGTGAGATGAACCCATGTGCCATAGGGTCCAATGAGGGCGAATCCATGTATTGGGGAAAGAAATGAAAGAAACGTATAGTTTCTAATGTAACTTAAAGAAAGATCCAGCTAAGATGCTAGCCTAATATGGTGCAAGAGGCGAGGACCAGGTGTTCGTGAGATGAGATCACCCTCTTGACATTCAGAAGGGAGCGAGTCATGAGTATTAATAACCGAGTGGAAATTTCCCAGGATTAAACAAGGAAGCCTGACTCGGAAATCGACCTTACGTTGCTGGAAATTGACAACACCGCTTATGCGCCAGAAGAGGAATAATTAAATTTAACCCGTTTACAAGTATAATAATGAGTAAACAAGTACAGTACAGTGAATCATTTCGAATGAGAGATTTTTTAGTAAAGAGAAACCATTTAATAATTGCGCAGGAGAAAACTGCAAACGCAAGACGACGTCATCGGGGAATTACCAAGGCCTGTGTGGAGGGGAGAAAGCAAAAGAAATGCAACACCCACACAATTGAGGACGAGAAATTAATTAATATCTCCGAATTGCACGATCGATTCTTAGGGGCAATGAGATTATTTGACATTGAGAAGACGAGCTTTCGGAAGGTATAATTTTTATATTTGTGCCACCATTATTTTAGAAATTGGTCACAGAAAGGACTAGAGTCTTATTTTTTTGTAGTGAAATAGTATAAAACTCCTGGCCTCACCAAGCCAATCATGCAGTTCCGACAGCCCGTGAGGGGCGTAATCACGCATCACGCAGTACAAGTCCGTCCAGGGGGACGTGACGCTGGAGCATCAACAGTAAATGCAGTTTCAAACGGCCTGAGGGCACGTCACTGTGCTACATCAAACACCGAATGCAGTTATTCTGACAACCCGTGAGGGTGTTACTACGCATGCAGTCATTCCGACAGTCCGTGAGGGGCGTAACTCTGCGTCACATCGAAGACAGTTACTAGTACTCCTTGAGGGGAGAAACGCTGTGTTACACCGCAGAAGTAATATCCGATAGCCATAGGCGTCGCAGTATTAACAACTTTCTTGCCTCCATAAGGAGTGGTAAAGAAGAAATTTAAAGTATCGCCGTATTGGAATATTAGGAAAATCCTAGTTACAGGATTTAGGCCCGACTGTATACAAGTTATAGTGAAAGTTCGTAAGATAAAGTCAGAGCAGGCTGCGAACGTCGGACTTAAAGGCGATAGGTCGTTAAATAGACGAACGAATATATCATAACGTACGGAAGTACCGTACCAGAAAGATAAACTGTTATCTAAATTAAAGAACCCAAAAAGGGAAGAACAGAATAAGGTTCGGAACGTATATCAGAAACGTAGGAGTGTTAGAACCGATCAAATAAAGAAGCACGGAGACTATAAACATTATCTCCAGAAAGCAGGCGAACTATTCTAAAAGTACTAGACTCGAGAAGTACTAGCTGCTATAAACTAAATCCATAGGTCATCGAGAGGTTATTGAGGAGACCTCGATCCGAATAGACTTTCGCTAGGATCGAAAAGCCAGATCTACAAAGAAGCCGTTCAAGCTAGATAAATAGCCGGTCATCCAGGATAGGAGTAGAAGAATTTGGATTCCAGGGAACAGTAGATGTTTCGAGACTTTCGTATTCTGCAGGATAGGAAGCCGACATTGAATAAATTTCACCCTTGGAAACGGGAAATTAAGAGGTCACGTGTGATAGGCTCAGAAATACGGCCTAGTGATCAAGAATTGTGAAGTGTAAATTTATCAAGATTGTGTGTTAGATTAATATTTTTAGTGTTTATTATGTGTTCAAAAGGGACACATCAGTGTATAAAAATGTCGTCAATGTTAAGTGTCTTAAATATGTGTCAAGAAGTGTTTGTACATAAGATGAATTTCTTTAATATGGAGTAAAAGTTCAAAGTGGGCCCAAAATGAAACACCGCACAAGAATAAAGATCATGGGACGATCTTAAAAACATGTGAGTACTGAATTTCATTCTATTTTGGTGTCAGGAATTGGTTGTGTACAAATCCACCGGAGTTTTTGAGTAAAAGGGATGTGTTTTAAGAAATAAATACTGAATAAACAAGAACGCGGTCTGAACAATAATAGAAATTTGAGAAATTATAAATAATTATGTAAAGAATAAATCCCGTAGAGGAAATATGTGAATAAAATGTTAATGTATTTAACGAATGTCATAAGAGCAAGCAAAATATCAGTAATTATCATGAAAGATATTTAAATAAAGTAAAGTTGAGATATGAAAGAAATAGCTTTTGAGCTTGTGTAAAGAATAAAGATAATACTAATAACTAAGTATGGAAATATTAAATAAAGATCAAATAAATTGATGTGAACATAAGAGCGTTAAAGCCTTAATGTATGTGTAAGATATGATGTTCAAGGGAATGTTTTAAAAGGGAGTGATTTATCGGCAACGGAAAAGATTAATATAAGAATTAAAAATAATATGAATTGTTACTAATGAGATTTATCAGTTCTTGGGAAGACATTTCGGCTTAAAATAATGCATAGCGCAAAGGAGCGCAAATAATATTAAAATGTCACGCTAGGAAAGCGTAGAAGTTAAAATACTTGGTAAATTACTTATGGAGGGTAGTTGATTGTAGTGAATTGATAATTGTATAAGTCCTCTATTTGTGACGTAGTATCACGAGGCATTGTGTATGTATTAAAAGGGAGCTAATGTATGGTATTATTGAGCGTATGTCATGTAGGCCACGGCCGACTTTAAATCGCGTCTTGTATAAGTCATCTTTAAGGGAATGGTTCCCGAGGCATGTGAAGAGATTCGAACTCAGAATCCTCTTCTGGTAAAAGCCCCTTAATTCTCCGTCGTCGAATGTGTATTAATCTTCCCCAATCAATGAGGACCCTCTCATAATTAATAAATGCCAAGGTTACGAAAGTGGTCTATGAACCAAAGAATATTTGTTTGAATGGATACAGTACAGTAAAAGCCCGGTCTCTCCCCAGGACTGAGTATAATGTGAAGGTTTGTTTTGAAAGCCTTGGAAAGGAGCTGCTAACGTGGGTTAGACAGAGAGTCGCCCGTCACCCTCTGTGTCATAAATCGCGCCCGAGTTAATGGACTGGCTCTCTTAGAGTAAGGGTGGGCCGGAACCGTCTCGTAAGATGTAGTAAAGACACCGTGAGTGTTTAAAGTTGTTAACGACCCGGGCGTTGAACCGAGGTCCTTGTAGATTGATATTTTCGTTTGCCTGTTCAGATCGTAGTTTCTTATATGATAATGGTCTTATAAGACATAAGAGATAAATAACAATCCCTATTGTAATGATGTATGGAAGTAGGATTCCACGAGTTAATTGAAGGCAACTAAGTTTCGGGAGTAACTATAGTTTTTTTGACTGTGTCAAGTATCTTCACGCTCTGGAGTACACAAGTGATTTCCTGATTACCTTAATATATTTGTGAAAATAAAGAGAGATGATAACAGCTGAATGTGTGAACATGCCCAAAATATTGAGTTAGATAATTAACATAAGATTTTAAATGTAATTATACATTTGTTTGGAGGATTAAGAAAATATAAAAGATAGTATTTGAGGTGTACAAGAGTGACACCATTATTATGTAAAGCATGGAGCCAAAAGAGCTCGGAGTTATATAAAACTTACAGTTGATGCTTTATGGAAGTAAGACTAAGTAGGAATTGTTGGTTTATGTGGAAACCATATGTTTTAAATACAATATTTGTTTTATTATATTTGTGATTCCTTGTTCATTTGGAACAAGTAGATGATTATGGGTCAGTAATTAAATTGTTGAAGTGTTTCTAGCGCCATTAATTTTATTAATTAAATGTGTTAAAAATAGGAGTTGATTTTGTTGTTATTTTTGCAAGTGTATCCTCTAATTAATCCAAAATATGTTAGTCACAGAGTGGGGGAACTTACCGCTGCCCCGAAAATTCCGAATTGAGCTACGCTGGTATACTGTGATTGGCATATTTCTTGCTAAAAGGGCACAATATACAGATTCAGCCCCTTCACTACTTGTGAATTCTTTATTGAAGTTTGATTGTATAATCAGAGGCTGAAGGTATGGATTTCTGTATTCTCATTTGGCTTAACTCAGAGTCTGTTTTCTTATTATGCTACAGTAAAACCTCGATTAACCGTCATCGTCGGGACCGTGGTGGTAACGGTTGAGCGAATAGACGGATAACAGAAACACTGTATTATTCCTCCAAAACATGACCTCAATCGATTATATTATAGACAGATATCACTCTCACAGTAATGTAATATATTTCGGAGCGAAAAGAAATTAAACACGATTGTAATAGCAAATAAAACTATTTATTACGTGATAAAAACATCCGTACAGTAGCTACAAATGTGACAGAATAATGTACAGTACAGTGATATCAACTTACAGGTGAAATAGCTCATGTAGCTTGAAAATAGTTTGTCATTTTATTCTGCTTCTTTGATGCTCCAGCTTTCGCCGCGTGAATATTTCTTATTTTTCGGAGCAGTAGTGTCTACGTTGCCTTAGCCTCTTCTTGACTTTCAAACCAATCTATACACTTGGACAGCATTGTTTCAGCCTCTGAATGGCTAATAGTTTGTTTTTCGTCACGGTTTGAACACTCATCCATTCTATAGCGGGCAGGTACACTCACTTCCCACTAAAGTAGAGTAAGTAAACAAAGCGAACGCGTCACTGCACCTTAAAGCACTTTGTTATAGCAGTATCATTATGCTATTACAGCAATGACGGTTAACAGAAACTGACGGTTTAAAGAGTGACGGTTGAACGAAGTTTTACTGTATTTGAAATATGTGGAGAAGTTGAAGGTGTGCATGAGTGGTACATTTAAAAGAATTGTGTTAATTCAACAATAATTCCAACAAGCATGAGACATTTATCAATCTGGTTATAAAATACTGATTTATTGAAAATGTCATAAAATTGTACACTTCTGAACAGATATAATGGGCCTACTATTATATCGGCAGCAGCCATTGTTATTGTATACAGTCCACTTGTGGCTTATCAAGATGTGAAATATTACCCAACCTGGTCCACCGCTCAATCACAGTTTGGAGCGATGCCATTTATCAATTACCGCACTAAAACCCACACATTACTAGTGAGCACCGGAAAACAGCCGCACACCGTAAACAGGGGTTATTAAAGTTTGAAATTAACGATAACGTAACATTTTGATACTGAGCGCTTATCTCGTAAGGCAAACAACGCGGGCTGGTTTTTTTTTTAAGTAAGGGCCGTTTTTTTTACATTAACCGAACATTTTATTTTTAAACCACATATATTTTTAGGTTTTACATAGCTTCCGTTATTTTCTACATAGTTGCCTTGTTTATTTAGGCACTTGTCATACCTTAAAACTAAGTTCTGAAATCCCTCTGCATAAAAGTTTGCCGCCTGCTCTGACAACCAAGAATTCACGGCTGCTTTCACTTCTTCATCGTCGGCGAAGCGCTTCCCACCGAGATGACGAAAGGCTTTACGATGGGTGATCCAAAACTTCCCACCCAAAAGAGTCAATCAGTTCCCGAGTCCGGGCAGCAGTATGAGGTCTTGCGCTGTGACGGTAAAGTGCGAAAATGGGTACGCGAGTTCAAAAGTGGCCGTTAAAATGTTCATTGCATTATCACCATACACCTCACAAAGCTGACTTGTTTCTTGCACTCAAAAAACGTATCACACATCGTACCTCACACACGGTGGGCGAATCAATAATCTTGAATATTTTAAATTTGCACAGTTCAGCGTACAGGTTAGGTACACAGCTGCAGCTGATGCCTGCTTGATCGCAAAGGATGACGGGAGGTAGCGCGCACGCTTGTTGCGGCGTGCGCACAAACTACGGGCTTAAAAAAAAGAACGGCCCTTACTTAAAAAACAGCCTTCGTACAACTGCGGAGCACTGAGGTGAGTTTGACCACATTGCATCAATTTTAAGGAAAAAATGAGAGAAATTGTTTTATTTTACACGGTGACTATAATCTCACATTATAAAGCCGCCTCGTCAAACACTAGAGAGTAGTTTAATAATTAAATTAACACGTACATGTTTCGTTATATCAATGGTAACTTCGTCAGCGTGAAAAGAAATCTTAGAAACCATCTTCAAAAACCAAAAAGATACTGGATATCATTCCAAAAAGGCATTGATTTAAATAACTGAAAGGTCATAATTATAGGATGTGTGAAATACTTGGATATGGATATTCCTACCGTAATTAATGATTAGTTGAGAAATTCAATTAAGTAACATCATTGAACAGTGCATCAAAAGTGGAACAAGCAATTTCTCAACTTATCGTTTCATTACGGTTGGAATATCAATGTCCAAGTATTTCACACATCCTATAATTATGTCCTTTCAGTTATTTAAATTAATGAATTTTTGGAATGATATCCATTTTCTTTTTGGTTTCTGTGAAGATAGTTTCTAAGATATTTTCACGCTGACGAAGTTATCATTGATGTAGCGAAACATGTACGTGTTAACTTAATTATTAAACTACTTGCTAATGTTTCAAAAGGCGACTTTTATAATTATTTGAGAGGGGGCACATACAGCTTAAGGAGCCACAACAATAACGATTTTAATATTACAACTGTGCCTGTCATAAATCTGTTACAACAATGATATACATTTCCATGGAAACACACACACCTTGCTATTAGAAACAAAGTTAAAAATTTTCAAAATTCAAATGGTAATTATGTTTATCAATTTTTTCACAATTTGGTTCTTGTTTTGTGCTGACCTTCACCGTTTCCCTGATATCTCCGGTGTTTATAGGATTTTTTTTGAGTTTTCTTTTTTTAATGTGGGTGTTAAACCTTCTCCTACAAAATGAATCTCACATAATTTCACATGATTAATTAATTAATTGAGTGTCATCATTTCCATTTTTATTCTGAGCAAACTAAAAAAATAATGTTAACGTTTCATAGAAATACTAATTAAAGCCACAACGGTTTTGAGTGAGATTCATTTTGTAGCAGAAGGTTTAACACCCACATTAAAAAAAGAAAACTCCAAAAATTCCTATAAACACGGGAGATATCAGGGAAACGGTGAAGGTCAGCACAAAACAAGAACCAATTTTGAAAAAATTTATGAAAATAATTCCCGTTTGAATTTTGAAAATTTTTAACTTTGCTTCTAATAGCAAGGTGTGTGTGTTTCCATGGAAATATATATAATTGTTGTACAAGATTTATGACAGGCACAGTTATAATATTAATATCGTTATTGTTGTGGCTTCTTAAGCTGTATGTGCCCCCTTAATATCATTCTACATTGATAATATTTAATACCATCTTCATAATGGCTAATGTCGATGCATTTTACGGTGACTATTGTAAAAAAGCCTTAATAATAACTCCTCGAACAACTTTGTAAGCAATATTTTCCTTTCAGAATATCACTAGCATTGGATCAAGTATTGTTAATTGTGAAAATCTTAGTGAATATTTAGAAACACACTAACATCACCATTTAAGCCAAAAGTCACCTTTTATTAAAATGTTGCTTATAATATCGTTTTCCGAATAATTCAATTCGAGTTATGCTTCTTCTTGTGACCTTGTCTATAACAACATTAAGCTACTTGCCATATTATTTGGGTTGGTTGGTTCTTAAGTTTAGGGGCTGCGGTCATGTAGCCCCGTGTACTTTGGGTGTGTGTAGAATCTGTGAGATAACCGGTGTTAATTGTGATGACTGTATTAGTGTGTGTTATCCGATTTTTAATTTAAGTACTGCAACTTAGAATTTTTCAAATAGTTCCTAATTTTGCCACCAAGCACCACCGTCAACGACTACTAGGCCAAGTTCAGAACTTAGCTACTAGACGCCACCGCAGTCGGCTCCTGGCAACAAACGTAGAAACCTAAGAGCGTTGTTTCCATTCTTAACCTATCCAAGTGCAATTAGTGGAAGGTTCTTTAACATGCCATAAATCTATGACATGGGACCGCCGGCTTTACTTCCCCTCCGAAGGAAGGCATACTGAGGGATTTTAAACGCTCGTAAAAATCCGACGGCTTCGGCCGGGTTTGAACCCGCTATCTTGGGCATAGAAGCTCAGCATGCTACCGACTACCCCACCGAAGCCGATCGTATCAGTAGTGGAAATGAATCGGTTCTAGTGCCTCCACCTCCATATTCCTCCACACAAGATGGCGGCGGTGCAATATCTCTCGAACTTATGGCCGGATTTTAACAGATGAAGTGTCATTGAACTCGGGCTGACACCCCCTTTCCAATGGACAACATATTTCCACCCCAAAATAAAACCTACACCTACTAGGGGATGAAATTGTATTTTTTTGAAAATCTCTCATTCCAAGTGCAACATGTGAGAGTTTGAATGCCAATATGGAATTAAACGTTGTTCTACACAAGAGACATGTATACGGTGGAAAGCCAATATGAATTAGCATGCTTGTTTTTTGTTTTTAAGGATGCCCACTCATGGCTTATGTAAGAGGGCTGGCATTTTAAAATAAATGTTGTTCTACACAAGAGACATGTATACGGTGGATAGCCAATATGAATTAACATGCTTGTTTTTTGTTTTTATGCATGCCCACTCATAGCTTTTGTAAGAGGGCGGGCTTTTTAAAAGATGGCGGATGTAGTGTAACCTAACCTAACCCAACCTAACGGGTCCTTGTTGACAGGTCATTGTTGACGAGTCCTTGTTGACGAGTCCTTGTGGGCGAGTCCTTGTTGATGAGTTCCTTTTGGACTGATCCCTTTGGACCAGTCCCTTTGGACTGATTCCTACGGACTAGCCCATGAATTTATTTAAATTATGTCAAAGGGCCTAACTACATTTTGCGTGTAAAGCAGTGTGTTGAACTGACGTTGTTCACTAATCCCCCACTACTATAATGTGATAACGATATGAAAGGAAAGTGACGAAATACATGTGAACATACAAGGGATCTAACTTGGTGGATGGATGTGTTCTAACGAGTCATTTGTAGTTGAAAGAGAATAATACATCTTCTTAAAATGTTAAAACTATGGAGATGGTACGGGCAGTAAGACGTCTTTTTATTTCCTGTGTCATATTACAGACATGACAGAGAGCGCGCAGATCTGTTGCTATGACTAACGCTGCAGTAATTTGAAACCGCAAGTGTTTATGAAGACGCGAGCCTCCGTGGCTTAGGCGGCAGCACGCCGGCCTCTCACCGCTGAGTCCGTGGTTCAAATCCCGGTCACTCCATGTGAGATCTGTGCTGGACAGAACGGAGGCAGACAGGTTTTTCTCCGGGTACTCCGGTTTTCCCTGTCAAAATTTCATTCCAGCAACACTCTCCACTATCATTTCATTTCATCTGTCATTCATTTAATCATTGCCCCAGAGGAGTGCGTCAGGCCTCGGCAGCCGGCACAGTTCATATCCTCGCCGCTAGATAGGGGCTTCATTCATTCCATTCCTGACCCGGTCGGAGACTGGAAGCAAGCTGTGGATTTTCATTTTCAAGTGTTTATGAAGACAATGGGTGATGATCATGCAAAGTTAGCAGTTATTGGATATTACACAGGTAATTAAATATAACAAATTTAAAGTTTCCGCCTAATCAACTTTAAACTTTAAACTTTAAATTCGTTATATTTAATTACAAAACGTCAACACGGAACCTGCAATGGACTCTTCTTCGAATATTACACAGGTGTTCCTTCCAGTGTCAAGTTGTGACATGGCAGAGAGCGCACACTGCTGTTGCTATGACTGACGCTGCAGTAATTTGAAACCCCAGGTGTTGATCAAGACAATGGGTGATGATCATGCAAGGTCAGCAGTAATTGGATACCACACAGGTGTTCCTAGTGTACTTTGGACTCTCAGCTGTATTGGGAAAAGGAATTGCAATGATCTGCAAAAAACTGCTGACACGAGCGATGAGAGTTTATATAAGAGAGGTGTCATATATTTCCCTTCTGTCAGTCTTTATTACTCGCTTTGAGTGAACAGTGCTCTATTACTGCTCAAGAGTTGCAAAAAAAGCCTTTATGGTAGAAAATCATTAAATTATTTTGCCAGGTAAGCACTTATTATTAATGGATTGTAGTCTTGTATTACTAAATGATGTTGAAGTTATTGATTGGAATGTATTTATTGATAGATTGGTTGATTGATTGATTTGTTTACAGATAATTGGGTTCCTGTAGGTTACCAGATTCCTACAATCTGTTCATTCAGTGGCAGCAGTTGATAAATTATAAAAAGGTAAGTGCCCCCTCTAATAACTTTTAAACAGTTAGAGTGATATTTTCCAATGTTCACCACTACATGTTAAAGAAAATGGTATATTTGGCAGTCAAAAGTTGGAACTACTTAACGATGGTGTGTAAAGCTAATTTTGTAGGTTAGATTTTGATTACCGCTCTATTAAGTCTGAATGTTCATTGCTTGGTGTCAGTGACAGAGGGAATATTTATAGACTTAACCTCAGTTCACCTAACATAACCTAACTTAACCTTGTCACGTGACATGTTTTACAAGTTTAGACTTGCTTTATGACTGACTATGACGTCACACTTAGCTCACTTAACTGGTGGCTGCTGGTTTCTATCACGTGACATGTTCTGCAGTAGGGGGATGGTGGCGCTTCTATTACCCCCCACCACTACTGCCAATGCGAGCCGATAACTCCCGAACCCGTGATCGGAGATTCACGAATGAAGTGTTGTTGGACTCGGGCTATGGACCACTCGTTATATTTTTGAATTTTTTTGAAAATTTTTGTTTTCGAAAGTAAGTGATAGTTTGAAAACCAAACATGATAGAACGTTGTGCCATGGCTCAAACGAATGGTCTTTATGACCTTTATTTTCTATAATAAAACTTCTTTATTTTTTATGTTTTTTTGAAAACACTCGAATTTTGAAAATCCTATATTTTGGAAACTAGAAACTCTACAAAAAAATATTTGACGTAAATCAATGGTCCCTACCCCCTCTATCCCCAAAATAAATATCAAGTCTCTAGGATAAAAACCTGACAGTAGTGTGGTAGTGAGAGAGCTGCGCCACTTAGGAAGTTGTGAGCCCCTGCGACCTTGGAATGGAAGGAGCCATGCTAGGAGGGCGTGCTTGGATTCGTTTTTTCCGTCTCGTTGCGCTCTGTACGGAAATGTAGGTGTCGAAAAGGTGAAATGCTGCAAACATGTTTTTTTTTTTGGGAAAACGTGATATTAGACTTTTTGCTATATCTCGCGAACCAATCACGCTAGAGGCATGTACGAAGGGTCCAAGGACTCGAGCTGACGTCTTCTTTGCTATGGACCACTCGTTATAATTTAAAAAAATGGAAACTCGATTTTGGGGTAAACACGTGTTTTTTGTGATTTTTGTCGATATCTCACGAACCAATAAAGCTAGAGACGTGTACGAGGTGTCCTAGGACTCGGGCTAACGCCCCCTTTCGAGTGTGGTAGATATGTTTTTCCAAAAAATAATTCACAAAGGGCCTAACGCCATATATGTTGAAAAAAAATTCTTTACCTGTTTATAATGTCCATGAAGCGTGGTGGTTGAGAGAGACGATACTGCTGGGTGTGTGTGTGTCAACGAACCTGTCGCTGACCACGGTGGCTGTGTTCAATAGATCAATCGATATTTCGACGGGTTGGTTTATGACAGAGCGAGGGTGCGTTTTTTCACACATTTTACCTTTGACGTGTAAACGGTGATGAGAACTTGGTTCTATGTTGGTCGAAGCGAGTACAGAAAACAAACTTGCAGACGACCAGGAGGTGAATGTCATTTGAGCTTATTGGAAGGCGCTGATCTGACTTGACAACAGGTGCAATGGAAAAATTACAATGACGCTTGAAGGTGAAATAATCTGACCATCGTGGTGGCAGGGGAGTGCGCAATGCATGTGAACATGTGTGAAACCACATGTAGGCTAAACAAGTTACATCCTGTCTTGCTTCGTACGTGACAAAATGCAAGTTCATGTGAAATTTGATCTACCACAGGTGTTCGCCTGGGACGTTAGCTGTCCACGTGCGCGATAACTGTTAACAAGTTACATCCTGTTTTGCTTCGTACGTGACAAAATGCAAGTTCATGTGAAATTTGATCTGCCACAGGTGTTCACCTTGGACGTTAGCTGACCACGCGCCTGATAACAGAATGTTCAAAGCGTGGTAATCGCTGAATCAATAAAAAGTATGATGCAATTTGTGGGAATGATGTCACAACCAATAGATAGGCAAGAGCTGCGAACAGCAGTGGTGGGAGGTGGAGGGGGGAGACGGGTGGGGGGATAATGTAAGAGAGAACACAGGTGGAAAGGGAAAGACAAACATGTATGAACATGCACGATGCGCGGAGTGCTGTACACACAGAGCTATAGGAGGTGTACAACATGTGTGAATAAATAATAAGTGCACAGGTTCACACAACATGTAATTTATTGATCCAAGAATTAAACATAGAGTTAAATCCTAACCATTTGACATATAGTTTATTTCCTTTTTGTTTCAACACTTTTTCCACAAGATAATGCTTAGGAAATGCTGTTTTCTGAAGTTCATGGAGATAAAAGCTACCTTTTATGGGTTGTTGGTTGAGGTCTTGCAGTAAATAGGTGACTGGACTGTCCAAGTTGACTTGTCGAATTTGAAATAGTTCAGTCCCCCACTGTGGCGTGTAGCCCTTATTGAAGACAGACTTAAATTTGCTCACACGAACAAAATCCCCAATTTTCAGTCGGTGACGTTTAGGATCGGCTGTTTTTATGGGGTTAAACAGTTTATCCAATCGCTGAATATTTTTAGTCACGAGGCGTGGATTGGTCCCAATCGTTCTATGTTTGGTGTCATTGTAACGTGACACTAGCTCAGGTAACATGTCCAACCAGCGATACGTGCCCTGAGCGGTAAACGCTTTCCACATATGGGTTTTCAATGTTCGGTTGAACCGCTCGACCACACTGGCTTTGAGATTGCTGTACGTAGTGTAATGGTGAATATCCTTAGATTTGAGAAAACTGGAGAAATCCTTGTTGAAAAATTCTTTCCCCGGGTCGGTTTGTAGCAGCTGAGGTTGACGTTTGTAGTGTTGAATAATATGTTGAAAGGCCTTGGTAACTAGTGGACCAGACTTGTGACGCACAGGTTCAACAAAGGCCATTTTGGAATACACATCAAAGACGGTCAACATATAGCGTACACCGTCGTTAACGCCAGCATAGGGTTTCATTTCAACCAAGTCAGTCTGCCAAAGTTCATCCACACCTCGTGAAATCACTTTGAGTCGTGGATAGTGACGCCCAGCTGGGCGATTCAACTCGTGAGCAATACCCATTTTAATGGGTGAGGGCTCAAACAATAATTTTGGCATTTCGAAGTTCTTGTTCAATTTCTTGACTTTCCCAATCGTGACCGGTATGACCAGCATGACGTGAAGCATGCAACAACTGTAGCCGCTGGACGAGCTTATTGGGATTGTGTCAGTAGGTAACATCCACAAGGGGTTTTAATGGTTTAAATATCACTCCCGAAGTGGACGCTTTACGACGAGTACTTTGACTGGTGGGAAACATTTTTGCAATGATGGTTTTATATTTTTGAGATATATTGGCATTCACTTGTTGAGCGGGATCATACTGTCTTTTGTGGGCATGGGTATCCAATAAAATGGATTTATATTTGTCAAGATCCTCTGGTGTATAATCATGGGAAGAGGGAGTCCGAGAAGAGAGCAGCTTTAACAGTCCTGGAGTTAATTTATAGTTGATGTTTTTAATGACAGCTTTAGTACGAGCAAATTTAATGGATGAATCGCCAATTTAAAACTATCATCCTCATAGCGAACACCATACGTGGTATCTGTGTTTCCAATAAATAGATCGGTGAAATAGGGTTCCAATGTTGATCCATAATATTTTATTAAAATGGTTTTCAGTTGAGCTTTATGTTGAGGGGTGGCCAAGAGTTGTGAAAACGGAGACGCTCTGGAAGGGCAAGGTGTTTCGACCATGGCCAAGGATTTCTTTTTTCTCAAAAACTCTGCAAGGGGTGAGGACTTTTTTGAGGCGTAAACACTTGTTCCTCCTCATCCTCAACTTCGCTAACACTAGTCAAATCTTCCTCTCCTCTTCCTCAGGGTCCTCGTGCGTGGCTTGTGAAACGGTGGGTAGCGTTTCAGATGGCATGAAAAAGGGTTTCAACATGGCTTTTAGTGGAGGTGCTAAATGTTGCTGAATAAACAAAGCATGATTTGCACCTGATTGTTTCAATTGACGAAACTTTTGGCGAATAGTATTTTTTGCTCTAATAATTTGCTTTTTCAATTGACTCTCTGCTAACGCCATGGTGTCTTGACAAATTACTTGACGGGGAATGAGACAGGGCCGTAAATAGCAATAAAATGATCAAACCCTAAGCGATACCGTCTTGTTCACAGCCGGAAGGCCCCACAATGATGCAGCGAATGGATGATGGAAACAGTGAACCATGGCGTTATTCACGTGATGTGGGACAGAGATGGGAAACCATGTCCCCCACGGGGAATGACTCTTGCTGCTTAATAATCTTCATTTCAACTAAGGCGTAGAGAGGCTAGCAGGCTGTCTATATACAGGACACCGAGCCTTGTCATAGAAACAGTAGACTGGTACTACCGGTTGACAATGGATGTCTTTGGACGTGCGTTCATAGCCAAAGCTAGGTCTGTCCCCATACATGATCCTAAACAAGAAAGAGATCCTGCTAATAAACACTATGAGGATAGGTCAGTAGTGCCACGCACTAAACAGGGAGATTATGACTTTAAGGGAAAGCGGTTAACCCATGTAAAACATCCTCAAGTGTCTACAGACGTTACTACGAAAAAGTATGTGGATAACAAAGTGTATGAGTTTTATGACAAAGTGCCCCAGCTTACGGTGAATGGCTATAGCGCTAATCACCATCGGATTATTCACGTGGAAGACCCACAAGACGAAGACGATGTTTGTACCAAGCGTTACATGACCTATGAAATGAAAAGGCCTAATAAATTTATCCCATCTGTATTTTTAGTGTATCTGACAAATGAAAAACCTGTGAATGACAGAAACCATTTACCGCTAGTCCATGATCAGAACTTGACCTATGTGCTTGCTTCGGGTTTAAGCCACTATCGATTACACTATGATGGAACCATTCACATCAAATATGCCATACTTGATGAGAACCATTTACAAATAAAGATAAATGGTCATAGGATGTTGATCCATAACCATGAAATGGTCAATGCAGGTGACGAATTATCCTTTCATCTCATGTTGACATGGGATGAAAAGCATTCGGGAAAAACCATAAAAGATTTCCCACTTTATGTGGAATTGGAATATACAGCCATGAAATAACCATCTGACGTTAGTTGTGATTTAAACTTTCTTGTGAAAGGTTGTTGGTCATTAATATCATGGTGAAACAAAGGTATGCGGTGAAAAAGACTAAAAAAAGGACTTTGTCCTTGGCAAAGCCTGGGCTTAAGACATTCGTGGACAAGCCCTTGCGAAAGAAAAAAAAAAAAATAATGTATTGACCATAAGGATAGCCTTTCGAGCAGCACAGAGACATGTTATTCCAAAACGTCGGCGACAGGTTTCAAACCAAGTGCGAGTGATTCCCGTCCCCAAACGAGCGGGATTTTTACCTGCATTATTTGCCGGTTTGGCTGCTCTGGGTTCACTTTTGGGCGGTGCCAGTGCAGTGGCGAAAACCATTAAAGCCGCGCAGCAGGGCAAGCAACAACTCAAAGAAAGTCAGCGACACAATGAAACGATGGAAGCGATTGCCATGGGGGCTAGAAATGCCAATTTAAAGCCAGCCTTTTATCAACAAGGATTTGGGATTTCACCATTTCGAAATATTAAAATAAAATTAACCTCAGCCATAGCGAGACACGCCCTGACGCATCAACAAGTGGAAAGCTATGCTAAACAAATAAAGCTTTCTCATTTTCGAGGTGTGTTTATGCGAAACCAATTACCCCCACGACTCTGGAAACACGAATGTGCTGTTGTCAATTTGGATGATCACCGAGGACCAGGAACACATTAAGTAGGTCATGTCAAAGAGGGATCCACTGTATGGTACTTTGACAGTTTTTGGAATTTGCCCCCGCCCATGGAACTAGTGACCTATTTTGGAAACAGGATCATGATATAGTATAATGTGAAACGTGAGCAAACGTTTAACAGCCAACAGTGTGGACGTTTTTGTTTAATTTTTTTATATAAGGCGCAGCATAAGCTAAAACGCCACCAGTATGTCGGCAGAAAGTAAAACGTTTACACTGTATGGACGTGGACCTGAAGTCAGCCTAGACTTTTACCCGCCTATCGAATTGAGTGAAAAACCCTATGGTTTAGGACTTATTTCTCTTGAAACGTACAATCGAATATACAACATACGTGAAAATGTGAACAACAAGTTTTACTATGATGATTCTGTGCTCACCTTGAACTCTGGTGGATACACGATCGATGACATTTATGAACACATTTATGTGGTGTTGATCAATGAGTATGGTTTAAAGTCATTTCTCGACGGAATGCACAAGTTTGAACTTGTAGGCAATACCAACACTCATCGTTGCAGTATTTTCTCTACCTTCAACATTGACTTTAAAACACACCCCGATTCCATTGGTCCATTACTAGGATTTAAACCACATGTGTCGGTGCTCAACAAAAAACATGAATCGGACCATGAAGTGAAATTCATTGAGGACCATCATGTGTCGGTGACGTGTAATATTACTAGCCAAGTGTACACCAATCAAGAACCATCGCATTCGCTTTATGACTTTATTGTGACATCGCCCAATGGGTATATTATTCGTGAAAACCCTCCAGTGGTGCTTTTCCATTCTGTGGCTGTCGATAGTATCAGTAATATAACATTAAGACTGATCAATAGAGATCAACAACTCATTGATCTAGATTCTACCTCACCAGTGACTTACAAGTTGGTGTTAAAGCCACTATGAAGTTTGTGTATAAAGCAACAACGCCGTCTAGGAATGGTGTTAGTTGTTTGCCACGTGAATACACGTTAACATCTCAAGGCAAGCAGATTTTACAGCATTTGGGTTACCACGTCAACCCTCATGATGAATTCTATCCTAGAGATAGCGAACCGCATGGAGGAGCAACCAGGAGTGGTAAGAATTGATCTCCATTCCTATCAAGCTCAAACACCTGGACTCAATAACAATGATGAAATTCAATTTGTTATCAACAACCAAGATATTTACACCCTACCGGATGAAAGTGTCATTCAGATTGAAGGTCGGCTCACCAAAGCCGATGGCTCTACACCCACCATATCCAAGTTGGCCAACCATGGTTTGGCCTTTCTGTTTTCTGAAGTGCGGTATGTCATTAACGATATCGTGGTGGATAGGACTCGAAATGTGGGCATTTCCAGTGTCATGAAACTATACCCCTCTTATAGTGAGGAAGAAGGTAAAACACTTTGCATGGCAGGTTGGTGTCCTGACTCGACCAATGACTGGATGGTACACATTGATGGGACCTTTACTGGATATTTACCTCTTAAACTGATTTTAGGCTTTGCCGAAGATCACCAACGCATTGTGGTCAACGCAAGCAAGTGCTTTATTTAGTGAGAGACAGAAGTGATAATAATGCACTCAAGGGAGCCGACAATGCCCCCATAGATTCAAAAATTCAACTACAACGCTTGCTATGGAAAGTGCCTCATGTGACCCTTGAAGATAGCAAAACATTCCTCTCGGCACGCCGGAAGGCGGAGGTAGATTTCACCGGGCAAACTAGGGTATAGGCTATAATAGGCAAAATATGCAGGTATTCGTAGAAGGATCAGACTTCATTTATTGCGAGAAAGTATTTTACAATTGGAGGTTAGTTAACATTTTGTCGCCTTTCTATGCATATTTTTCACATTTTACTGTCTTATGGGGATGGTAACCTTCTTGTCATTTGGGGTTCATTTTTATACTTGTGATCACACTGTCCTTATGCAAGGTTTGGAACTAATATGTAACTATCTAACAGTCTGTTACTTCTTCACGCAAAATGTTATCTCCCGCAGAGATGTTGGTTAGTTCCTCAGTTTAGGGGCTGCGACAAGGTGGTCATGTAACCCCGTGTACATTGGGTGTGTGTAGAATCTGTCTGATAAACGGTGTTATTTTTGATGACTGTATTAGTCTGTAATTCAGGTAAGGTCAGCAGACGTTCAATTTTAAGTAGTAGTACCTAATTTTGTACCTTATACTAACGTCAACGACACCAAGCTGTGAACTTGGCTGCTAGATGCCACCGCAACCAGCAACTTGCAACGAACGTTGTAACTTCCCTTCCGACGGAAAGCATGCTGACGGATTTTTAGCACTCTTAGAAAATCCGGCGACTTTGGCCGGCTTTGAACCAGCGACCTTAGGCATAGAAGTTCAGCATGCTACCAGTTAGCCGCTTCCCTCATAGTCAGATGGAACAAGAAGTTCCGTGACGAACTAAAGAGCCTACCTTTCTTAAAATTAAGATTCATGCCATAGATTAATCTACAGTATATGAACCTATCTAGAATGACGAAATTAAGTGGGTAATATCGAAATGTCTTAATTAGTTCGAAATAAGGTATACTAGGCATAATGTAGCCTAATAGAGCAATACAGTTGGCAGCTCTGGTGACTGAATATATTCTTACTTCCATCTCCCAAGGTACTGAATACAAAATGTGGTTGAAGTTCAAAGGGCGTTACATGGATTTAGACATTGGATCTATTAGTACACGTAAAAGCGTGTTGGCAACAATGTCATGCGAGCGCTGGTCAAAAATAATCTGAAATATTATATATTTTTGTGCCAATTTTGGATGAAATCCATTTGTTGGTATAGAAGTTACATGTATTTAAAAATTGGTCCTATCAGCAGGCTTAGAATCATGCTGGTAGAACTGACGTATATAAGTTACTCCAAATTAATGTAAAATGTCAGGTAATTTATGTGTGCATAGTTTAAACCTGTCGGCTTGCATACTTTCAGATATATTGGTATTTGGATAAAATAATAGAGGTAACATTTATTGACAGTTGGCAGCCCTGGTGGCTCTTAAGAATACACTCTGTCATATCTGTTTATGTACACATATTACATACAAAATTTGGTTGAAATCCAATTGATAGTGTAGAAGTTATATGCATTTAAAAATTGGACTTATCGGAAGGCTTAAAAATATTTTGGCAACGCTGTCATGTATGATCACCTGGAAATTAAACTGAAATAGTATTATCTACATGTGTGCCAATTTTAGAATAGCTCCCATGTATACCTTCCAAGATATCCAACATGGAGCTCAAATTTCTAGTGCGTTTTTTTAGCAGTTGGTAGCACTGGCATCTTTTTCAAATATGGGCCTGAGATATTCCGGTATACAACTTTACTCATACTAAATTTGGTTTCGATTGCTGCAGTCGTTTAGGAGTTGATAGGGGGGGGGACTCACACACACAGCCAGACAGACAGAAGGACTGACAGACAGACAGAAGGACAGACACATTTTCCCGGATCGATCTCATAAGTCTACTTTTTCCTCATTTTTGAAAAGTGTGAAAAGTAGGCTAAAAATGAATGTGATCTCGTCAATGGCGTTGTCTTGGCAACCTCTGATAGATCATCCCTTATCAATTTAAAAGCGTTGTTATGGTAACCTCTGATGCCGCTTGGAATTTTTTAAAATTTCGAAATCATTTTTCTCATCCCTTGGCGTAATGGTGGGTCATATCAAAAATTCTTTCAGACAAACGTTTTAGGAAATTATTAGAGGACTATTTTCCATTTTGTACGGTTTTGATATTGTGCCTATTAAGAGAGATATGATTAATGTTTCCCGAAAAACCCACTTTTTTCCACCCCTTTGGTCAATGGTTGGTGCTATCAAAAAACTCATTTGACATGATTTTTTTGCACTTATCCGACACATATTATGAACTTTGAATGGATTCGATATTTCACGTATTAAGAGAGTGATAGCGAAATTACACTTTTTCGAAAAAAAGCCCCCCATTTACACCCCCTTCGACCGATTTTGCCCATTAACAAACTCGACCGAGATTTTATAGGGATACTGTACCCATGTGAGTAATCTCCATGGAAAATATGCTTCCGCCTCCAGCTATCTTCAGACCTCGGCGTGTACAGTTCTCCCACTGAGCAGTTGCATATTCTTGATTTGAGACTAAAAGGTATCAACTCTACAATGATAAGGCACAACTCTACTCTAAAGACTTTAATTCAGTAAAACTCATGGCTTCAAACAAAATAACAAGAACACAATCCCAATAAACAATACACAAACAAACATAGTTACTCCCACAATCCACTAATTATTCACATAGTTTAACAAATTAAATCCATATCATTATTCAATCCTTTACCATTATGTGGACTTTAACCTTCACTCAAGTGCGCTGATGCACATGTAACGTTTCACAAAAACTGAACTATTACACTCATGTCACCTAATGTGACTTCTTTAAATTCACAAAGTTACTTGTTTCTTACAACACATCTTAATTTACATCATGTGTACTGTTTGTGTTATATCTCTCTCTCCCACCAAATGCTTTCATGCATTAGCCAACTCATGGGTTGCACTACAATCTACTTGCAACACCACAATTACGTAAGTCTACCCCTCCACTACCCTCTTTTTATAGTTCCACTGCATGCCATTGTGATTTCAATAAATAACTTCTGTTATCGCTGTGTCGGATAGTATTATTACGCTACCCTTGCGAACGTAGCCAGTGGCGTCAAGTGCCCAACTTCATTAACTATGTGTCACTGTCAGTATAAAATGCAACTTCCGACCATTCGTAAGATTGCTAAAACTTTATATCATCAGGGTAATCTATGATTAGCAATGTGTTTTTAAACCACACACATTCATTACACACTATAACAATTCTTCCTTTCAATACAAGCAAGGTCTTAAATCTGTCCTCTCAAAACGCTAGCCTTCACGGTTTGTTTAGCAACCCAGCCCCTTGGAGCTGCCTGTATACAATAGAACAGAGTAGGGGTGTTCTCAGCTGTAAACCGTCCCTTGTCTCCCTGATTCCTGGACTTCATCTCCCCAAGCAGTATTACGATTTTGAATACAATATTGTGGTCACAATGATCCACGTGATCCCATATGATCTAAACTGAATATTATGCAATGGTTCTGGGTGAGCTTGAATATTTAATCCTAGCCTTAGGACATTAATAACGGCCTCATCAGGTCCGTATCATACTAGGAAGGCACGAGATTCAAAAAACACAGGTCTAGTGGATAGCCGGTATCTCAATAAATGTTACGGTCAGTCAACAGCTGCCGCCAATAGGATTCGCTTCACAAGAGCTGAATCATTCAATCACAAGTTCTCGGGCAATCAGGTATAGTGTAGAGGTTTCCAATGTTCTCCCCTCACCTACCTCAGGATTCGAACCCGGAACATTTCATATCCATCATCGGAGATAGGGTACACACTGAATACGCACCGGCATAAATCAATATCTCTGTACGCCCATGCTGTACGAGATTTCACACGTCGATTAGATCACCTGGCTCCTACCTGTCTATGATCTCGTCCTATATTATTAAGAGAAATCTATCTGTTACTCTACAAGCTTACACACAAGCCACAAATTCAATTCACTGTCAAGCTCCTTCATTTCCTTGCATAATTATATTCCCATTATATATTTAATATTAACTCTTTTCTCTTCCCTTAATGTAATCTACTGCTTGGCTAGATACATAATCCAATTAGCGTAAATATTTCTTGCTTCCAACCTTTTATCCTGATGTATTCAATTATACCGTTTATCATTATTTTAATTATTATTATTACTACTGACATAAATTATTTCTCCGACACAACGTAACCATTTCAATGATCGAACATCCGTGTTCGTTACGTTAAGTTTTACATAACTGACTTGCCATTTTATCGACAGTGGTAACGATTAATCCACTCTCTGATGTATAACAACATCTTAACTTTACTGAAATCAAACAATAAACACATGAGGGTATACCTCCTAATATTGATTCTTACTGGCATATTTTATACTTCCGAAATCACATTACATGCAGTGGCTATACTTCTATAATAACATGATTTGTGGGGTACTTACGTCGGCTTTTCTAGGTGGCTCCAACCACCATATCTTCCAGTGTCACCTGCCATTGGCCTACTTAGTGACACATTGCCATACTGCTAATACACATCTTATATGACATCTGATTCATAAACACACGACACTTTTCCATTTTTATAATGAAGCTAATGCTTCCAAGACACGTGACACTTTATAACACTGGTTATATTATTAATTTAAGAGATATTTTACATAAAATCACTGCACAAACACACGTTACACTTTATATTCCTGACTGGTTGAAATTCCCTGGCAAAATATCAGAATTGCAGATGCGGACGGCCCTTTCTTCGGTCCTACTCCCTCCTGATTGAACATCTCGATCATCTGTCCACGGATTCACCAACAGTCTCTCGATTATCCCTTGATAACCTTCCTGATATTGCAGTGATATGCTTACATATCGTCATGGACGCTACGTACTGGTGTACTCCAGATATGTATAACCAATCACTATTTTTCACTGCGCTCAACATTGTACATTGTATTTACATAAATTATTACTTTCAACAGTTCTGCCTAGTATATCACACGGCACTTAATAAACAGTATATAAGAGTCTTACTGCACGGCTTCCCAAACTGAAGTCCGAGCCTCCTCTCTTAACTTCGGTAATATGCATTTCGCATAATCAAGTTTGTTGATTACCGACTTCATTCTTATTTCATGACCATGCATGAGTATATTATCACTTGTGCGTTACACTGCACAGCTAACATGCTGATTACCAGTAAAATGTTTAAGTCTTTGTGTGCGCTACTTTCAACTGACTGCCAACGACTGTAAGTTCCAACTGTCTCTCAGACTGGGTCCACCCCTTATATCCGTTTCACACGAAAAGTAGGGCAAGAATTCCCGCGCTATATCATCTCCTCTCCCAGGATGATTCTGGTCTTGGAATAATATACATATTGTTCCTTTTTCTTCGCTGGTCACAAAAATGCATATGTGCTCGGGGATCGATCGGCCAATTAATTAATATTAATTGCCTTATCCATGGCGTGGGGACGCGGCGTTGCTTAAAAATCCCCTTTTCACTGGTCAGGTCAGTCCGCGAATACCACTTGTCCTGTATCATTACGCACTGCATTAAATATGCCTTGATTTCGCCGTTTAATGGCTCTAAAATTAGCCTCCTGGCTAAAGATTCACCTGTGTGCAACTCTCATGTCATTGCATTGCTCCAATCACGAGTAATCAATGATTTTCATTGGGATCTTCCCATCCCACTCTCATTTTCATTCTCAAACGGGGAAGAACCTGGTCATTATTCAACCCCCCGACCCCTTGCAGACGACTTAACTGGGTCAACAAGATTGACATGGCTCCAATAGTCTCCTCCTACAATTCTGGGGCTATTAGTAAAACATCAAACTCTGCACTTCTGTGTTCCAAGTCCAGCAAATCCTACTTCATGTAGTCCAAATAATGCTATATTCCACTTATTTCCCTGCATTATTCACTAAATAATGTCAGTATCAACTGATATCACACCAGTGATTAAGTATATAATTTCCTCTAGGGGTTCTTACAACGAAACACCCTCAACAGATCTCGGGTTCGTTCCCTGGTGGAACCTTCATTCAGAGCTCAACTTATCTCCGTGATCCACGTTCGATACCAGTCAGCATGACCCCCTCGGGTTCAAATTCCCCTTGCAAAACTTATAGAAGTCAATTGCAAGTGACCTTCTGTAAGTAACCAGCTGACTGTCCGACTTTCTGTGTTTACATTAGGGGTCCTTCACCTCGTCTGGCTGTGAGTAGGTTAGTCTGGCTCTCCCTTTCCACTCTGCGCTCAGTCCTAAGCTGTTCATTCTCTAAGCGGAGGGTCTCATTTATGGCCTCGACCTCTCGCGCTGCTTCAACCATTTTTTTGTAAAGTTCTTGAAGGCACTGGCACTCTTGTTGTTTGCTTCTTTCACTGGGCAAGCTGTCTGCTTCTCGTTCCGTCTCGCTGCGCGAACCTTCAGGTCTGACTTCCTGGCTGACTTTGCCGCCCCCGTATAGTTGGGTGTGTGCTGCTAATACTTCTTCTTGTTCGTCAAATTCTTCTGGCGGATAGTACATTTTTAAATTGGCTGCATTCATAACGACCTCGTTCCCTGTTTCTAAATGCCTTATTCTGTATGCATTGTTCTGTAGGTCTCTGATAACCTCGAACGGGCCGTGATATCCAAAAATGAACTTCTTATATTTCCTTGCTCCTGGATCTGAACTGGCTGGCCTCCTGACTAAAACTCTTTCACCGACGAGAAGCGGTCTGTGATACCTCTTCGCACGATTTCTCCCCTGACGTCTCTCTGCTTGGCTTGGAGATATTCGAAGGTTCGTTGGATCCTCAATTCTCGTCCTGGCTGTGCGTCTACTGGTAATGGAATAACACCAGTCCACGGTCTCTCCGGTCTCTGATCCAAATGTAGAGTCACGGGAACCTGACCTGTCGCCTCATGTACAATATTATTTATACAGTATTCAATTATTTCAAGGAACTCAATCCAACGCCAATTCTCTTCAGAGCAGTAGATCTCCATGTACTTCTGGATCTCTCTCATTACTCTCTCAACTGGACTTGCCTCAGGATGGCGAATTGTAGATAAAATCTGCCTAATTCCTAGTTTCCAGTTCCCGACGAAATTCCGCTCTTGTGAAGCAACTTCCATGGTCCGAGAGGATGTTATCCGGCTTCCCAAGAATCGGAATAACTCTCTCTTTCAGGCGTTTCAAGACCTGCTTTGAACTTGTCTTCTGTATGGGGCATAATACTACCATTTTTGAAAATACATCCATGGCTACAAAAATGTGTCTATTGCCTCTACGTGCTCTAGGCAGTGGCCCAAAGTTATCTATGCTCATTAGCTGCCTTGGCTTCTCCGGTAACAACGGAATAGGTCGTTGTCTCATTAAAAATGGATTTGGCTTTACCCTTTGGCACAAATCGCATGTCCTAATAGCATTTTTCACAGTTTCTCTCAACTTTGGCCAAGTGAATGCTTCTTTCAACAGAGCGGTAACCTTGTCTATCCCGGGATGCCCAAATGCTCTGTGTGCTAGCCACACCAATCTCCTCTGCAAAGATGCAGGAATGACAACTCTTTGGCGGGTATGGTCCACATCATCCCACTTGTGTAGTATCTGATTATACCAAACATAATCTGTTGATAATGCCCCTGCCTCTCTGTATATTGCAGTTCCCCTTGCTAAGCGTCCCTCGAAGTAATCGATCATCATCTTCAACCACGGGTCTTCGCGTTGTAGGATGGTAAGATTCCTCAAATCATCCAAGGTCTTCTGATCTCGATTCTCAATCTGGACAGCTAGAGTTTCCTCTTCTCTAGGGTAACGGCTTAATATGTCCGGTATTACATATTCTTTCCCTGGACAGTATTCTATTTCCACATTGAATTATTGAATATACAGGGACCAACTAGTCAACCTCTGGCTAGACAAGTCTGTCTTAAACAGAAATGTTAAAGCTTTATGGTCTGTTCTGAGGACTATTTGAAAGCCATACACGAGTTTATGCCAGGATTGCAATGCGTACAAAATTGCAAGTAACTCTATCTCTGCAATCGTGTAATTTTTCTCAGGGGCTTTCAACCTCCTACTTATAAAGGCAATAAAAACTTTCTTTTCAGGCTTATCAACATTTTCCTGGAATAGCATCGCTCCTATACCAATAAGTGATGCATCCGTCTGTATGATGGATTTCTGGGTATAATCCGGGTATCCCAGGTTCACATATTCCAACAGCATTTGTTTTGACCTCACGAATGCTTCTTGACAATGCTCCGTCCAATTCCATCTGCCGCCTTTCTTCAATAAATCCTGCAAGGGTGCTACAGTCGTAGTATAATTTGGGCAGTGGTTCGAAAAGAATCCAATTACTCCCAAGTACTGTCGGACGTGCTTTACATTCGTGGGTCGAGGGAAATTTCGAATTACCTCCAATTTATCTGGGTTTGGCTTAACTCCATTTGCATCAATAACATGCCCTAGGAATTTAACTTCCCTCTGACAGAAGTGCGATTTCTTGATATTAACCTTAAAGTTAGCTTCTCGAAGGTTATCTAGCAACTTCTTCAGGTCTCTCATGTGCTACTCCAGAGATTCTGATGTGAGTAGAATGTCGTCTACATATCTGATGGTACTCACCTTCACATCATCTGATAGATTGCGATCTAACGCTCCTATCAGGGCTGAACCAGCTGTTTTCAAACCAAAAGGTAGCCTCAAAAACGTGTATGTGTGTTGATCAAACATAAATCCTGTCAACAGACTAGTTTTCTTCTCTAATTCAAGATGGTGGAAACTGGAAGTGATATCCAAGTTTGTGAATACGGTTTTCCCTTTGAATTTCCTGAGGATTTCTTTAATAGGTGGCACTTGGTCGAACTCCGGAATAACCTTCATATTTAAATGTCTCAGGTCCAGACATACTCTGACAGTTCCGTCTGTCTTAGGTACGATTACCAATGGGCTTACATAAGGCGTAGGTGTCTTCTCAATAACACCGGCCTCCAACATCTCCTGAATTGCCTCTTTCACTTTAGCATAGTGCTTTTCGGCTATAGGGTAGGGTATCTGCCTAAATGGTGTCCAATCACTGACTTGGAAAGCATAAGTGAAGTTCTTTATACGACCAGGTCTCGAGTCAAAGACTTCCTTCTGTTCCAGTAATAATTGCTTTAAATTTTCTTTCTCTTTTGGTCCAACTTTTGCTTCTTCATGTTTTTCGAAATGTGTTCTTCCAGTTCGGGTTCCAGATCTTTTTCCAAGTCTGCGGCTAGTGTTTTCAGTTCTTATTCTAACTGCTCAATAGCTAACACTTCTTCCTCAGCCACATCTCTGTATGTATGCCATACTTGTTCATATGACCCTGGTTCATTCTGATTGAGTGCGACCTCTAAGCCTACGGCTTCCTCATTCACACGGAACATAACCCTGTCCTGTGCTAGGTCTATTATCACTCTGTATTCCCTTATAAACTGTGCAGTTTGTTTACTAATAGAAAACTCTGGGAAAACGTAGAGCCTCCTATCTCTAACTCTAGGAATACTTGATATTTGCATACCATTGTTCTGTCTGGAATTACACCTTTTATTTTGACACTTGAGATAGGTATTTTCAAAACATTTTCTCTCTGCGCTATCTCATTATACAAAGCTTGTGTCATAAGGCACACTGTTGAACCCGTATCTAATAGACTTCTTATTTTCAACCCTGCCACTCTTATCAAAATAATGGGCAATTCTCGTTTGACCATGACCTGTGATCCTCCTGTATCCTCAATTAACTCTTCTGGTTTGGCTATCCAATTGATGACGTTGACTGACTTCCATCCATCATTTCCAAATTCTTCTAATTTTGGCGTTTTTCTTTCTATAGCGCCAGTTCCCTTAGAGTTTCTTCTCTCCTGTTCACTGCGCTGTACCTCCAAACTCTTAGCTCCGTCTCCATATCTATCTGGCGACGTCCTATTCTGCATAACTTCTTGCCAGCGGACTTGTTGCTTCTGGGGCTCATCTCCCCTTTCATTGAGGTATTGCAATGAAGCGTGATATCGTTCCTCTACCTCACCATCGAAGTTACGTCTTGTTTCCTGGGGTCTCCAATTCTTATTGTTGCCTTCTTGGCCATTGTTACCTCCATTGTTTTGGTACGGTCTATCCCTGGTATTCTGCTTATTCCAAGAATTTCGGCCTCTTCCTCTGCCAGCATTACCTTTATACTTCGGCAGCCATCTTCTAGGTTCCTGTTCCCATTGACGTCCGTTGGAATCTAACGTATCTGTGCTAGTAGCTTTGTTGTTCTTTGGAGCTTGATACTGGTCAGTCTGCGTGTTCGTCACATGTACCTGTTCCACGGTTCGATTCTGACGCATAGTATTGGCTGTTGTGAGGTCCAGTTGCCTAAGAACTGTCTCCATTTCCAAAGCAGTTTTTGCATTAGCCGAGATTAGCAGCCTTTGGATCTCGTATGGAAGCTGCTTGGCGATAGCAATACATAGCTCCAGCTTGCTAGGTTTTTTATCAAGTTCTTTGAACCGACACATCTGTGATATGAAGAATTCTGCATACTTCGTTGGGTTGTTGGTGCTGTATCTTTTTGAATATAACTCCAACCGAAAATTCTGTTGGGTCGCTGGATCCCAGTACCGTTTCAAAAATGCCTCCCGAAACTCCTCAACAGTATCGAAAGTGTAGCGGAAACTGCGAAACCATAATGCACACTCCCCCTCTGTTAATTTCTCTATAGCTCGTAGCCTGCGCTCTTGTGGTATCCGCGCATCATTCAAATATTCAGTCACTTCTTTCAGCCAATATTTCGGTGTCATACTACAGTGGCTACCTGAGAATTTCCTTGGTTTCTCTTCACTTGCTCTGATAACATTTATCACTTGTGTGTGCATAGCATTTTCGTGTGGCGTCGAGGCTGCAACTGGTGCACCTGGCGTCATATAATCACTTTCGCCTGGGCCTGTAGCACTCCTTATTATAGGTTGGGTTTCCAAATCTGCCCACCTAGTTCTCATATCGTCCATGCTGCCTTCGCTAGACTTAGGATCTTTCATAAGGGTTTCCTCTTGCGCGATTATCCTAGTCTCCATTTGATTGTGGCGCATCTCTGCTCTTTCCAGTCGAGTAATTACCTCTTTCTCTATTCTGGTAAGCCTATCTCGATTTTCCTCGGCTACTTGAAATATTTTCTGCTTATCTTCCTTCAGGCTTTGCTTAATATGGGATATTTCATCCTCTACATCTTCCTTTATCTGAGCAAGGGTCTTGTCGTTTGCCTCTGTCTTTTGGCCTTCTCTCACTTCGAGTTCTTCCCTCAATACTTTGATTTCCTCTCGAATGTGTCCATTAACCTTTGACATTTCATTCTGGACCTTAATGATTTCACCTCTATTCTCCTCTTGCCTTTTGTTAACTACAACAATGTCACTTTGAACTTGGTCCAGTTCTTGATGAACTTTGCTCATCTGACCCTTCATATTTCCTACCAGCTCTTTACTCTCGTTAACAACGGCCTTCATTTCACCTATTTCCTGATATTGACCTAATATATTCTGATCCTGTTTCTTTAGATCACCGTTAATTGCTCTAGCATAGCTTTTCAATTTCGTGTCCCACTTATTGTCGTTATCTTCCAACCTTTGATCTACCGTACGAGTAAATTCTAAGAATTGTTTCGCTTGGAGTTCGAGATTCGCCTCATTTTGGATTTGAATATCCTTAATGTCGTTAGATAACGCGTCTAACCTACTGTTGGTTTCATCCTGCGCATGCTTACACGCCTGTAAATTACTCTCAAGTTTGGCTTCTATAGCCTCGAAACGTTTATCTGTCTTAACCTGCATTTCTGATATAATGCTTACAACAGTTTCTGTTACTTCGGTCTTAATTACCTCTTGCATTTGACCTAACTTATCGTTTAATTCAACCTTATTTGCATCCAATCGGTTGTTTATTTCAACCTGATAGGCATTCATTGCCAGCTGATTGGCATCTGACCGGTTACTCAATTCAACCTGGTTGTCATTCATTGCAACCTGATTTGCATTAATTGCCAGCTGATTGGCATCTAAGCGAGTGTTTATCTCATTCTGGAAAGCCTTGGCTTCCAGCTTATTTTGTTCATTAACAGCGTCAAAATGCAGTCTTAACCCTGCAATCACCTGCAAAATATCCTCTGTACCTGACATTTTTACAATAATACACTTTGAGATGCAGGCAGGCTTCCTGGAAACATGTGTGGATACGTTTTGGAGAGAGACACAAAACACTGTACACATATTGTAAGATTGTATAAAACTTTGAATTTATGGATTAATTATGGATTAGGTGCGTAGCGCTCATACCCTTGGGTAATCCTCTTCTCAATAGAGAGAGTCTGCGTTACGTCAAAAGCCTACTGAACTCAAAAATCACTCAAACACAGTTTGAGGCAAAATATGATTACTATAGTTTTCCCCATGAAATACCATTAAAAATCTATGGTGTTTCCCTAAATCCCATAAGCTCCACAAACCTGGGCGCCATGATAATTAAATAAGTAGTCAAGCTTTGCCCACACACGGGCGACATGATAATTAAATACACTTCTGTGCTTATGCTGACCTGTATTTTAACCGGCCCACATATCAGCGCCATGATAATAAAATAGGAGGTTTATCAAAAATTTATATTGTTTGTATCGGAGCTTAACTTAAGATTAGGTGCGGTCTTCCCCTAATTCACGTTATTCATTACTTTAATAGAGTTGTGTGCACTAAATCTAGACCGACTTCACTTGTACCTATAACTCAAATCACTGTACAGGACAACAATTTCCATGTACCCATGTGAGTAATCTCCATGGAAAATATGCTTCCGCCTCCAGCTAGCTTCAGACCTCGGCGAGTACCGTTCTCTCACTGAGCAGTTGCATGTTCTTGATTTGAGACTAAAAGGTATCAACTCTACAATGATAAGGCACAACTCTACTCTAAAGACTTTAATTCAGTAAAACTCATGGCTTCAAACAAAATAACAAGAACACAATCCCAATAAACAATACACAAACAAACATAGTTACTCCCACAATCCACTAATTATTCACATAGTTTAACAAATTAAATCCATATCATTATTCAATCCTTTACCATTATGTGGACTTTAACCTTCACTCAAGTGCGCTGATGCACATGTAACGTTTCACAAAAACTGAACTATTACACTCATGTCACCTAATGTGACTTCTTTAAATTCACAAAGTTACTTGTTTCTTACAACACATCTTAATTTACATCATGTGTACTCTTTGTGTTATATCTCTCTCTCCCACCAAATGCTTTCATGCATTAGCCAACTCATGGGTTGCACTACAATCTACTTGCAACACCACAATTCCGTAAGTCTACCCCTCCACTCCCCTCTTTTTATAGTTCCACTGCATGCCATTGTGATTTCAATAAACAACTTCTGTTATCGCTGTGTTGGATAGTATTATTACGCTACCCTTGCGAACGTAGCCTGTGGCGTCAAGTGCCCACAGCTGTAAACCGTCCCTTGTCTCCCTGATTCCTGGACTTCATCTCCCCAAGCAGTATTACGATTTTGAATACAATATTGTGGTCACAATGATCCACGTGATCCCATATGATCTAAACTGAATATTATGCAATGGTTCTGGGTGAGCTTGAATATTTAATCCTAGCCTTAGGACTTTAATAACGGCCTCATCAGGTCCGTATCATACTAGGAAGGCACGAGATTCATAAAACACAGGTCTAGTGGATAGCCGGTATCTTAATAAAAGTTACGGTCAGTTACAGCTGCTGCCAATAGGATTCGCTTCACAAGAGCCGAATCATTCAATCACAAGTTCACGGGCAATCAGGTATAGTGTAGAGGTTTCCAATGTTCTCCTCTCACCTACCTCAGGATTCGAACCCGGAACATTTCATATCCATCATCGGAGATAGGGTACACACTGAATACGCTCCGGCATAAATCAATATCTCTGTACGCCCATGCTGTACGAGATTTCACACGTCGATTAGATCACCTGGCTCCTACCTGTCTATGATCTCGTCCTATATTATTAAGAGAAATCTATCTGTTACTCTACAAGCTTACACACAAACCACAAATTCAATTCACTGTCAAGCTCCTTCATTTCCTTGCATAATTATATTCCCATTATATATTTAATATTAACTCTTTTCTCTTCCCATAATGTAGTCTACTGCTTCGCTAGATACATAATCCAATTAGCGTAAATATTTCTTGCTTCCAACCTTTTATCCTGATGTATTCAATTATACCGTTTATCATTATTATAATTATTATTATTACTACTGACATAAATTATTTCTCCGACACAACGTAACCATTTCAATGGTCGAACATCCGTGTTCGTTACGTTAAGTTTTACATAACTGACTTGCCATTTTATTGATAGTGGTAACGATTAATCCACTCTCTGATGTATAACAACATCTTAACTTTACTGAAATCAAACAATAAACACATGAGGGTATACCTCCTAATATTGATTCTTACTGGCATATTTTATACTTCCGAAATCACATTACATGCAGTGGCTATACTTCTATAATAACATGATTTGTGGGGTACTTACGTCGGCTTATCTAGTTGGCTCCAACCACCATATCTCCCAGTGTCACCTGCCATTGGCCTACTTAGTGACACATTGCCATACTGCTAATACACATCTTATATGACATCTAATTCATAAACACACGACACTTTTCCATTTTTATAATGCAGCTAATGCTTCCAAAACACATGACACTTTATAACACTGGTTATATTATTAATTTAAGAGATATTTTACATAAAATCACTGCACAAACACACGTTACACTTTATATTCCTGACTGGTTGAAATTCCCTGGCAAAATATCAGAATTGCAGGTGGGGACGGCCCTTTCTTCGGTCCTACTCCCTCCTGATTGAACATCTCGATCATCTGTCCACGGATTCACCAACAGTCTCTCGATTATCCCTTGATAACCTTCCTGATATTGCAGTGATATGCTTACATATCGTCATGAACGCTACTTACTGGTGTACTCCAGATATGTATAACCAATCACTATTTTTCACTGCGCTCAACATTGTACATTGTATTTACATAAATTATTACTTTCAACAGTTCTGCCTAGTATATCACACGGCACTTAATAAACAGTATATAAGAGTCTTACTGCACGGCTTCCCAAACTGAAGTCCGAGCCTCCTCTCTTAACTTCGGTAATATGCATTTCGCATAATCAAGTTTGTTGATTACCGACTTCATTCTTATTTCATGACCATGCATGAATATATTATCACTGGTGCGTTACACTGCACAGCTAAATTGCTGATTACCAGTAAAATGTTTAAGTCTTTGTGTGCGCTACTTTCAACTGACTGCCAACGACTGTAAGTTCCAACTGTCTCTCAGACTGGGTCCACCCCTTATATCCGTTTCACACGAAAAGTAGGGCAAGAATTCCCGCGCTATATCATCTCCTCTCCCAGGATGATTCTGGTTTTGGAATAATATACATACTGTTCCTTTTTCTTCGCTGGTCACAAAAATGCATGTGTGCTCGAGGATTGATCGGCCAATTAATTAATATTAATTGCCTTATCCATGGCGTGGGGACGCGGCGTTGCTTAAAAATCCCCTTTTCACTGGTCAGGTCAGTCCGTGAACACCACTTGTCCTGTATCATTACGCACTGCATTAAATATGCCTTGATTTCGCCGTTTAATGGCTCTAAAATTAGCCTCCTGGCTAAAGATTCACCTGTGTGCAACTCTCATGTCATTGCATTGCTCCAATCACGAGTAATCAATGATTTTCCTTGGGATCTTCCCATCCCACTCTCATTTTCATTCTCAAACGGGGAAGAACCTGGTCATTATTCAACCCCCCGACCCCTTGCAGACGACTTAACTGGGTCAACAAGATTGACATGGCTCCAATAGTCTCCTCCTACAATTCTGGGGCTATTAGTAAAACTTCAAACTCTGCACTTCTGTGTTCCAAGTCCAGCATAGCCTACTTCATGTAGTCCATATAATGCTATATTCCATTCATTTCCCTGCATTATTTCACTAAATAATGTCAGTGTCAACTGATATCACACCAGTGATTAAATGTATAATTTCCTCTAGGTGTTCTTACAACGAAACACCCTCAACAGATCTCGGGTTCGTTCCCTGGTGGAACCTTCATTCAGAGCTCAACTTATCTCCGAGATCCACGTTCGAAACCAGTCAGCATGACCCCCTCGGGTTCAATACATATTATGTAAAAAATTCAAAGTGATTGGTACAAAATTACGGCAGTTATCGTGTCCACAAGAATCTATATATATATATAGATAGATACATATATACATATATACATAAATTATATATAAACTTTTGAACTGACCGTGGTTTTGGGGTCTGGGGGATGTGAAACGCGAAGATATATCGAAATTTTCCGGAAGTCGAAACATGGTACCCATTGCAATAGTTGGCTTTCTAATGAAATCTTCCTAAAAACTGGACATACTCAAAATGGTAAAGAGAGATATGCCTCTACCCATGGAATTTAGAAACTGGGCACTACATGAGTATCCGCTATTGCCCACCACCAACACACACACTTGGTCTGTAAAAACAGCTCGCTATACAGAGAGACCACTCTACCTGATCGTGGGTTTTCAAACGAATCGCAAGTATCAACAAACGAAAGATGCCACGCAATTTGATCACCTGCAATTGAGAAATGCACGTCTTTTCCTCAACGGAGCCGTGTTTCCCTATGAAGGACTGGATTTGGATTTTTCAAAAAATAAGTTTGGCCCCCTGTACGACTTGTTTTCTAAATTTCGATGGTCGTGTTATCAAAAAGAGAACGGCCCCATGCTGCTACCCCAAGCGTTTAAGGCAAGAGCGCCACTGATTGTCTTTGACTGTTCTTACCTGGAAGAGTCTGTCAAGCCATCCAATATTGACATTAGACTAGATTTTGAAACGCATGACAATGTACCAGCCAATACGACGGCCTACTGTTTGATTATTCATCACAAACAAGTCAACTATTATCCACTGTCCAACCAAGTGACGAGTGTATAAATTACAGGTCAACCCACGTCAAGCCGCTCAGTCATGTCTTGCTTTAAAGCCTCAAGAGACATCACATCCATGAATTTAAACTCTGAGGAACAACGTTTCAAGACTTTTGCCACGTGGCCGGTGCCTTTCATAAACCCTCAAGCCTTGGCGGCCACTGGATTCTACTATTTAAAAACAAGAGATGAAGTGAAATGTGCCTTTTGTCCCATCATCATAGACCAATGGCAGGAGGGCGATGAACCCATGCAGGAACATCATCGCTGGTCACCCACCTGCCCCTACCTGTGCAGAATGGAAGTGGGAAACATACCCTGACATTCGAGCTATCCCTCACTTGTGTCCCTGGGTAATGAAAAAAAAACAAGTTACGATACGTGTGGACCGTATGGTATCCATGGTGCTTCGGTGAGCAGCTCACCATCAAAAACGCCTAGTTTAGAGATTGGGACATCATCGATGTTATGGACGTTACAAACACAAGAGACTATATTGTTGTATCAGTTGGTATCGTCCTTATCCCAAAATGACAAAAGCCTGTAAGACGTGTTATGATAATAAAATTATGTAATTCTTAAATTCTTATTTTTGCATGTCCCCCTGTCCTACACTAACCTCAATTTGAAACTAGCATGGCAGGTAAGCCCATGCCATGATCACACTTTAGTGGTCGATCGTCAGTCAGTCGTCAGTTGCACTTGGTCCAGGCAAGCGTCAACATGTTGCGCACACTCATTGTGGATTGCCAAGGGTTTAAAATTGGTGACAACAAATTTATATTTAAACAAGTGGCCATTATCGATTGTACCACGTTTTGGATATCGCAAGCTACGCATTTGCTATTTAAACCACCCCATGCTTTTGATTTGTTGTGTAATAAAGACCGTAAACAAACCCAGTGGATTGAAAATCATAGGCAACTAGACTGGAATCAGGGAACCATTTCCTATAAATATTTGGACGTGGTCATGAAAGCACACTTGTCCTCGGCCAATGTGGTATTTGTGAAAGGTAATGAAAAACGTCAATGGTTGCAACCATTTTTGGCGTCTTACTGCCAATGTATCGACCTCATGGAGTTGGGCTGCCCCTCCCTAAAAACGCTCATGGATACTTGTTCCTGTGGCAACATTACCCATACAGCCCTATCGCATGCGTGGCATCTCTTTCATTCGTTAACCACCCATGTCTGCTGGGAGTTGTTGAACAAAATTATAACTCAAGATTTACCTGTGAATGACGCCAGTGAGATTTCTACAGGCGACGTGTAAACATCTACAGCACGTGATACCATGGAGAAAGGCAATGCTACGGACAAAGCCATCGGCAAGTTCTTTGTGTGCAAAAAGAAACTAGACAGTTTTACCAAAGAGGAACTCTTGGCGCTCCCCAAGTCGTTCATTTATTATATGGCCGCCAACGCGGTCAAAGAAATCTGGCAACATGTACCAAAATCATGGACTCAAGACCCTGTGTTGAGTGAATTGCAACCCTGTACGGATTACGATCACCATAAGCAAGTGGACATGGCAAAAATACCGTCTATGCGTTAGTGTGCGACTTGTCAGCTAGTGAAACGGTATCACGGTCATAAAAGTTCATGTAAAGACTTTGTTGAATCATTCCACGGGTGTCATGGCGAGAAAAAGCAACAACAACAACAAACACAAACATCGTCCACAGAGGAGGAGGAAGACCAAACCTTTTTACCATCGATGGAAAAGAATATGCCAGACCTGTACTGGCAATGGCGTCATTGACAAAGTGATTCAATACCTACCTTTCGAAATCCATCTTCCAGGTTATCGTTTTTGCGGCCCTGGAACTCATCTTGAAAAACGTTTACAACGTGGTGATGTACCCATTAATCTTTTGGATCAAGCATGCAAGGAACATGACCTTTCTTATCGCCATAGTCATCCTGGTTTAAGACATGTGGCAGATAAATTGTTATTGAAGAAAGCTAAACAACGTTTCACATCCAGTGATGCCTCAGTGGGTGAAAGAATGGCAGCCCTAATGGTCTTGAGTGCTATGAAAGGAAAGTTGATGATGCATAGACATAAACATTGAGGAGTGAGGAATTGGGATTTGTTTGTATTCTATTTTTCATTTGTCAATTCACTATGACTATGAAATAAAAACAAAGGTTTACCAGAGCACGATGTTTTGTTATTTTTAATTTTAAGAAATCATGATGTTGATGGCTTATGTTTCATTTTACACATCTCACACATGATGAATTCACACACTGCCATTTGTCATTTTGCAATTTACAGATTTAAAAAAAGTTCGTTTCAAGTTTTGCGTTTTTGATGATATGGATTTTTCCAGTTTGTCGATGACACTTTTTAAACAATGTCCGTTTGAAGTTTTTTGAATTTTCAAATTTCACATATGACCATTTCCAGTTTTTAAAAATGTCCGTTTTTAAGTTTTACGTTTTTGGTGATATGGAAACATGGATTTTCCATTTTGCTGTTTTCACAGTTTTCCATTTGGTGTATGTCGAAAGTTGAGATTTGACAATGATGTTGATGCAAGTGCTTGACCATGGCGATGCTGCAATGTGTTTATGGGTGTTTGGAGAAACGTCGAGGTCTACGACTACTGCAGGTAAGACTGTTTTTACAAAAATAATGTCTTTTGACTGCCACATTTCAATGAAAAAGAAAAAACGAAACTATTGAAAACAAAATGAGTATATAAGTGACCATTTGCCCCCTCCCCACCCGCCCACCCTACCTTACTATGAATGTTCTGGTCAACCATACACACCAGCTTTCTCTCTCTACTCATACATTTACACCTGTCTTTGGGAACTAACACAACCACTTTATTTATTCCCAAAAGCACATTCTCGACATGTACACTCATCCCAAAAGAACTTTTCATTATAAATTTAATATTTTACCATTACAAAAAAATATAATTAAAGTTAAAAGAAATCTATTACTCATTAAATATTTACAATAAAAACAACTTTGTACAGCTTAAAATAATCAAACTATTCACCAATCAAAAATAAAAATAAAAAAGGTTGCATAGAACTTTTTTAAGAACAAAAGGTCCAACTGGGTTGCCACTATTTACAAAATCTACTATTTACAATGGCAGAAACCAATATTTACAAAATACTAAATCTACAAGTTACATAAAGCTATGTCCCATAAACGATTAAACAGTGAAATCACACCTCCTCCTCCTTGCGATCATAACCCCAGGGCAGGCTGGTGAGCAGGTCGTCAGTCCACACACGTTTGTTATCCATGGAGGCGAGGGTGCGTTTTCTCTGTTCCACAAGATACAAATGATGGTTGCTTGATTGTATCCTGCACTGTGTATGAGACATAGCTTTGCCAGTGCGTAAAACCGCTAAGTAATCGTTTACACGTAGCGATTTTACCACTGCTCTACCTACACCTTTTGCTCTTTTGGCTTCCTTACAGTCGAGTGTGCGGTAAGCATACTTTTTTGAAGCCAAACCTACGAATTCCATCATAATGGAATCACCGCATTCATCTTTTAAAACGCCCATTTCCTTCTTGTTTTTTATGGGCAGCTGAAACACGTTCTCAGCGCTATAGGAAGAGGTGTCGAACCATTCACTATGCTGCCTCATGACGTCATAGGGGTTGCAGTGGCGAATGTGGTAAATTAATGAGTCCGTATCGATATACAAAAGAGAGACCTCCTCAAAATGGCGTTTGGCAAACTCGTAGTGAAATCGATACATGATCGTTTTAGAAAAGTCTAAAATGACCTGACCCAAGTAAATGGGTTTATCCAAGGTCACGCTGGTCTTACTCATTTCAATAGTAGCCAAATCCTCATCGATAATTTTGATCGATTTGAAATTTGGCTTGGCAATGTACCGCCGGGCACCCCACTGCCCCTCCCAGATATTCACCAATTTAATGTCACGGTATTTGCGGAAATTCTCCATAGACTTGCCATAGATGCAGTTGTTCATTAATTAAAAAATAATAATTTCAAACTGCTGTGTTACCATTTGTCGGTGCTCTGTGTTGGGTTGCATGTATGGCTTGAGCCATGCTTTTTGAGCAAAATAAATACCCCTGTGGATTTTCTTCAACACCAAGCCTTGGGCGAGGCATTGCACCAACATTTGGATATGTAGAACATACCGATTTTTGTTGTAAAGTGTGCCCATGAGTTTTTCAATTTTCACTTTACTGTCAGGGGGAACCATTTACTCAAGGCAGAATGGGAAATCGGCATGTTCATCATACAAGGATGAGGGATATTCAATATCCACTTCTAGCACATATCCACGGCCTGTTTCTTGGCTAGCCTTGATCACATCAAATTCTGACACTTGTTTGTCTGTCAGCCAAGCAAACGTCCCATAGGGCAAAGGCTGACTCATGGCGTAACCGTACAAATTATTCACGTCATAGTACATTAAGTACGATTCTGGTTTGTCTGGTGAATAATCAGGCATGTAGACATTGTTCGCTTCGGCATGGCGCTGGTTAAGTGACACAAAGCCGCCACGAATGCCCTTTTCAAAAATAGAACCATGTCTACGTCAGTGAGTAAATCCAATTCCACTTGAGTGTATTTTAAAGCGGCATCAAACGAGAGCCCAGGACTCGTATAATAGTGAGCCGGGTCAAGACCGTAAATGTGTTGACACAAGTTACGGAATTTTTCAAACACATCAGTGAGCAGCAATACATCCAGTTTTAGGTAATGCATAGCATATTCACTTAGCGTATTCATGCCAAACACTCGCCAAACTTGACATGCATGTGCATAGTCTTCATCGGAAACGGTACTGCGTGTTAGTTTCGAGTAAAATTTATCTCGTGGTGGGAGTTTTCTTTGCTTTAACATATCCCAGCTGTTGCAGAAATCATACGGGAATATACCTTTCCGAATGCACAATTGAAATTGCTCAGGATCATTAAAATGCATTTTAGTATTTTTTAATTCCTCCTAATTCAAGCCATTCACAAGGCTGTCTAGCGAGGATGCCATAAACTTAAAGGAATCCAAAAATCGAATGCTAAAGTTGCCCAACCTCCATGTCAGGGCTGTAAAACGCTCATGGTTTTGGGGAATAATGGTAAACGAGCCTTTGTTGACATGACCCAATTCACGAATCAAAAACTGAATGTCATAATTTGCCAGATTGTGGAAAAAGACACTAATGAAACGAGGAGCTGGAAAGTTCAAGTTGCATTTACTGTGCGCAGCTCCACGAAACTCCCCCGTAAAGTGTGAGTGATCACTAACGGTGTCTTCAGCACTGATCAGTGGCTTTTCGCAAATATGGCATGTCGTGGCATTCTCATACTTTTGCTGCTGTTCTTGAGTTAGGCTCATGGGTACTGGGTGGTCCAGTAATCCCTGTACATGGTCGGCCAACTTGACAAGTTCATCCAAGAACCATCTGGCACAATCTGGCCCCTCACGGTATTTGTAAACGGATTGTGTGGGATCATAGGCACACACCACATTAAATCCTATGGCAAAAGGTGCATGTTTTTGAATGGGTGTGGTTGAGCTCATAGAGGGATCTGGTTCACATCCCGCCATGGGTGTAGTGAGAGCTTCAAGATCTGCATATACCACATAGGGGACAGTGTCACGCTTGTGAATGTCTTTAAACTTTAACACAGCCTTGTCCCCTTGTGGCAATATCAGTCTCACTGCTTCCTGAGAAACGCAATCTACCCTATGACGTTCCAAAAGCGTAGGGGTTTTAAAATATTGTAAGCATCGATCACAAATATGTTTTACACCAGTGTGCTTAGACACTTGTCTGCTTAGCAATCTACTCAGGCTTTTAATTAGGCAATAGTGATTCACCTCTCCTTAAGACAGATATAAAAGATGAATGTGGTGTTGTTTCGGTTCTTTTGTGGCATAAAGAGGACCCACAATCTCATCACCATCAAGGCCATACACCACGAACGAAAAGTCATGGTTGTCTTGTTCAAACCTATGGATCTCGGTTAAGTCCATAGGGAACGATACTCGAGTTAAATTTAATGTTTGTTTCAATTCAACAAACTTGGCCTTGTACATTCCAGGTCTGTGACAGGCGCGTAGTGCTGGTTGCAAGTAGGCGGCCACAGCCCACAGAAAACATTCATCATCAAAATTTTCAATATTCACCACAGCCTTTTTCAAAGCTATGGCTGGTGGTGTTTTAATAAAGCTAGACACAGCATTCAGCGGGTTGAAATGACAAATGTTGATTTGAAGGTAATGGATTTTGTTTAACGCTAAACCACTCGGTCCTTGTTGCAGTTTATCAAATTTTAATAGCATGGCATTCACCACATGGCTTTGATACCACTCGTTCAGATTATCGGCTATCAAAAGCTCTTGCATTTTACTGCAAATATAGAATGTCTCTTTATGCTCTACGTCCTTCTTTTTATATACGAAATCGCACACGATTTCTGTATTCACCTTTAAACCTGAATGCAACCTTTGCGCTGTACAAATTTCAATTTTAAATATTTTAAAACAAGATTGTAAAAATTCTTTGGGAATCAAACATTTTCTAACATTGACCACACGACCAGAGCACACACGCGATTTGAAACAACTGTTTAGGGGTTCCCAAGTTAACGTATCCACAGCAGTAAAAGACATTATTTTGAAAGAACAATCTCACCTGAGTTTTCAGCTGTAGACTGCTTGACAATGGCCTCAAACACACGCGTTCCTGGTTATCAACAGAGGTCAGGCGTTTTCCAACACTCTAAAAAGAAATAAAATAAGCCACCATAAGTATATCCATTCCATATAGTTTATGCATTTCATAAACAAAACAAAATCAAACAGGTTATATATATAAAAGAACAAATCTCACCTTGACGTGTAATGCTTTGCTTTATTCCAGTCTCGTGGGCTAGTGTGGAAATGGTTTCCTTTTCTAGCTGTCTGTCTTTCTCTCTTTCTTTAATATCGTTCTCACACACACTCATACAACAGGTAGGCTATACCGGTTATCTGCAAATAAATAAATAAATAAATAAACATTTAATTATAACTTTAACAATCAATAAATAATTGCATGTAAATATATATATATATATCAATAAATCAACTGTGTGCTCGAAAAAGTCATCCGGCAGTGGCGAAAAGTAATGAACATTAACAAGTCTGAAAATGGAGTCAGATTGGGCTACAAAAAACAGAACCTGATAGTTGACTGCCTAGCATTCGAAGATGACCTCGCAATTTTTTTAGATTCCCTCGATGCAGCCGCAGCGCGAATTAATGAACTCCAGATTCAAACAGCAAAAGCGGGCCTTAAGATCTCCTTTGAAAAAACAGAATTCATCACTAATATCAAGCTAGCACCAAAAGAGCTGGATGTAGGACAGGGGAAAATCAAGCAAACGAAAGCGTTCAAATATTTGGGTGAGTGGATAGACCCCAATCTCTCCGAGAAGGCAGCTTTCGAGTCACGAATCAGGAAAATGGAAATGGCATACAATCTAACAAAGGCCATTTACAACAAGAAATCCATATCAACAAATGCCAAGTTAAGACACTACCAAACAGTCATCCGTCCAGAGGCTTTGAATGCTGCAGAGTGCCTTGCAATGCATCGCAAGGGACTAACAGAGAAGCTGGAAGTGAAAGAAAGAAACATTCGAAGAAAAATCTTGGGTCCGGTAAAAGAAAATGGGGAATATAGGAGAAGGCACAACCACGAACTTTACACCCACGTGGAAAAAATAACTGATGCCATGAGGAAACGGAGAATTACCTTTTACTGTCATATAACAAGAATGAACCCAGCACGATTGACAAATAGAATTTTCACCTACTTCCTCAAAAAGAAAACCAAGGGGCTTGGTTCATTGAGGTGGACAAAGATTTACAAGAAGTGGGAATAACAGGCAACGATATTTGGGAACGTGCCACACTTAAACAAAAACTAACAGCACACCGATGTTTTCAAGAGAAGTCAAAGCTTCCAACTGGCAAGAAGTGGACTGCAGAAAGGAAACAACAGCATCGAGAACTAATGCGAAAGTACTGGGAGGACGTTAAAGCTCGATGCAACAAGAAACAGTTGAAATGACGTGGTCCTTAGATGGCCGAATCGAAAGAAGAAGAAGAAGAAGAAGAATAAATATATACCTACCTCACAACAAGGTTAATTATTTTCCACCAACACCAAAACTGTTAAACAAGACCAAGTGTTTCACGCAACGCAGTGTGTTCAAAGGTAGTCACTTCAGTGAGTGTGGAAATGATAACGACATGTCTTTTATATATATTACCTTGCACGTATAATCTTTTTTTCCTACGCTTTGAACGTTCTTTTATCGCGCACGTGGACAGCTAACGTCCCAGGCGAACACCTGTGTTGTATCATATTTCACATGAACTTGCATTTTGTCACGTACGAAGCAAGACAGGATGTAACTTGTTTAGCGTGCATGTGGGTTCACATGTGTTCACATGCATTTCGCTCTTCCCTGCCACCACAATGGTCAGATTATTTCACCTTCAAGCGTCATTGTCATTTCTCCATTGCACCTGTTGTCAAGTCAGATCAACGCCTTCCAATAAGCTCAAATGACATTCACCTCCTGCTCGTCTGCAAGTTTGTTTTCTGTACTCGCTTCGACCAACGTAGAACCAAGTTCTCATCACCGTTTACAAGTTAAAGGTAACATATCAGAATAACGCATGCTCGCTCTGTCATATACCGACCCGCCGAAATAGCAATTGTTCTATTAAGCATGGTCCTTGTGGTTAGCGACAGGTTCGTTGAAACACCCACCCAGCAGTATCGTCTCTCTCAACCACCGCGCTTCATGGACATTATAAACAGGTAAATAATTTTTTTTTCAACATGTATGGCGTTAGGCCCTTTGTGAATTATTTTTTGGAAAAAAATATCTACCACACTCGAAAGGGGGCGTTAGCCCGAGTCCTAGGACACCTCGTACACATCTCTAACGTTATTGGTTCGAGAGATATCGACAAAAATCACAAAAAACACGTGTTTACCCCAAAATCGAGTTTCCAAATTTTCTTAAAAATTATAACGAGTCGTCTATAGCAAAGAAGACACCAGACCGAGTCCTTGGACCCGTCGTACACGCCTCTAGCGTGATTGGTTCGCGAGATATAGCAAAAAGTTTAAAATCACGGTTTTACCCCAAAAAAAACATGTTTGCACCATTTCCCCTTTTCGACACCTACATTCCCGTAAAGAGCGCAACGAGACGAAAAAAACGAATCCAAGCACGCCCTCCTTCCATTCCAAGGTCGCAGGGGCTCACAACTTCCTAAGTGGCGCAGCACTCTCACTACCACACTACTGTCAGGTTTTTATCCTAGAGACTTGATATTTATTTTGGGGGTAGAGGGGGTAGGGACCATTGATTTACGTCAAACAATTTTTTTTGTAGAGTTCCTAGTATCCAAAAATATAGGATTTTTTAAATTCGAGTGTTTTCAAAAAAACATAAAAATTAAAAAGTTTTATTATAGAAAATAAAGGTCATAAAGACCATTCGCTTAAGCCATGGCACAACGTTCTATCATGTTTGGTTTTCAAACTATCACTTACTTTCGAAAACAAAAATTTTCAAAAACTATTTATATGTAGATAACGAGTGGTCCATAGTATAGCCCCCGTCAGCCCGAGTCCAACAACACTTCATTCGTGAATCTCCGACCACGGGTTCGGGAGTTATCGGCTCGCATTAGGAGTAGTGGTGGGGGGTAATAGAAGCGCCACCATCCCCCTACTTTCTACAAGTTTAGACTTGTTTTAAGACTGGCTATGACGTCACACTTAGCTCACTTAACTGACGACCGCTGGTTTCTACCACTCTATCAAGTTCCAATGTTTACCGCTAGGTGTCAGTGACAGTGGTATATAGTAACCCCCAGTTAGAACTACATGAATTTAGACTTGCTAGGAGTTCACAGATGATCGATTTAAATACCCTGCTATAACCATTGACTGGAATATAATTAAACTATTTATATTGTACTTTGTTTTATCATTTATTAACATTTATGATTTCTTTCTTTTATAGGTAATTTCGAAAGTGATCATAATGTTCAAGTGTGGTGACTGTAAGAAACAGTTCTCAAGACCAGACAACCTTCAACGACACGCAAATGCTAAACATGACATTAAAATGTTTGTGTGCAGTCATTGTGCTACCTCATTTAACAGACAGGATAGTCTTGGACGGCATGTAAATTTGAAGCATGTAGTTCAGCACCTTTTTCGTGTTCAGTTTGTAATCTTGGTTTTTCTGCTGTAAAGCGATATCAATCCCACATGGTTGAAGTGCATGGGGAACAACAAGAATTGAAATCTGTAAAACCATCAACTAGCATGGAGCCTTTAAACAAATGTGATGCTCAAAAGCGTAAACGTTCTCAAGATTGTGAAAATAGTTGTGCAACAAAAAGAAAGAAGAATGGTGAACCTTCGATAACACATTGTGATGTATGTAATATTGATATACCTTCTTCAATCATTCATGGACATTTACGCAGTATTCATCATAAAAATAACGCTTGCCATGAAAGAAATTCTGGAAATATTCAACAAATTGGTAGTGCGTTTAAAAGTCGAATTGCTAGTTATAGACTTTATAGTAAAGAAAAACTCAAAGTATTGAATCATTTTTAAGAAATGTTCAACCTAGTGTGTTTGGCTTGGTAGAAAATGTTTTAGTAGAGCATAAAACATTTAAAATGAATTTTGAACTTTTGGACTCTGTGTAAAAAAATTCCTCTCGGCACGCCGGAAGGCAGAGGTAGATTTCACCGGGCAAACTAGGGTATAGGCTATAATAGGCAAAATATGCTGGTTTTCGTAGGAGGATCAGACCTCATTTATTGCGAGAAAGTATTTTACAATTGGAGGTTAGTTAACATTTTTTCGTCTTTCTATGCATACTTTTAACATTTTACTGTCTTATGGGGATGGTAACCTTCTTGTCATTTGGGGTTAATTTTTATACTTGTGATCACACTGTCCTTATGCAAGGTTTCGAACTAATGTGTAACTATCAAACAGTCTGTTACTTCTTCACGCAAAATTTTATCTCCCGCAGAGATGTTGGTTGGTTCCTCAGTTTAAGGGCTGCGACAAGGTGGTCATGTAACCCCGTGTACATTGGGTGTGTGTAGAATCTGTCTGATAAACGGTGTTATTTGTGATGACTGTATTAGTCTGTAATTCAGGTAAGGTCTGCAGACGGTCAATTTTAAGTAGTAGTACCTAATTGTGTACCAAATACTAACGTCAAAGACACCTAGCTGTGAACTTGGCTGCTAGATGCCACCGCAACCAGCAACTTGCAACGAACGTTGTAACTTCCCCTCCGAAGGAAAGCATGCTGACGGATTTTTAGCGCTCTTAGAAAATCCGGCGACTTTGGCCGGCTTTGAACCAGCACCTTGGGCATAGAAGTTCAGCATGCTACCAGTTAGCCGCTTCCCTCATAGTCAGATGGATCAAGAAGTTCCGTGACGAACTAAAGAGCCTACTTTTCTTAAAATTAAGATTCATGCCATAGATTAATCTACAGTATATGAACCTATCTAGAATAATGACGAAATTAAGTGGGTAATATCGAAATGTCTTAATTAGTTCGAAATAAGGTATACTAGGAATAATGTAGCCTAATAGAGCAATACAGTTGGCAGCTCTGGTGACTGAATATATTCTTACTTCCATCTCCTAAGGTACAGAATACAAAATGTGGTTGAAGTCCAAAGGACGTTACATGGATTTAGACATTGGATCTATTAGTACACGTAAAAGCATGTTGGCAACAATGTCATGCGAGTGCTGGTCAGAAATAATCTGAAATATTATATATTTGTGTGCCAATTTTGGATGAAATCCATTTGTTGGTATAGAAGTTACATGTATTTAAAAATTGGTCCTATCAGCAGGCTTAGAATCATGTCGGTAGAACTGACGTATATAAGTTACTCCAAATTAATGTAAAATGTCGGGTAATTTACGTGTGCATAGTTTAAAGCTGTCGGCTTGCATACTTTCTGATATACTTGGATACAAAATAGAGAGCAATTATTAACAGTTGGCAGCCCTGGTGGCTCTTAAGAATACACTCAGTCATATACGTTTATGTACACATATTACATACAAAATTTGGTTGAAATCCAATTGATAGTGTAGAAGTTATATGCATTTAAAAATTGGACTTATCAGAAGGCTTAAAATTATTTTGGCAACGCTGTCATGTATGGCCACCTGGAAATTAAACTGAAATAGTATTATCTACATGTTTGCCAATTTTAGAATAGCTCCCATGTATACCTTCCAAGATATCCAACATGGAGCTCAAATTTCTAGTGCGTTTTTTTTAGCAGTTGGTAGCACTGGCATCTTTTTCAAATATGGGCCTGAGATATTCCGGTATACATCTTTACTCGTACTAAATTTAATTTCAATTGCTGCAGCCGTTTAGGAGTTGATAGGCGGGGGGGGGGGGGGGACACACACACAGACAGAAGGACTGACAGACAGACAGACAGAAGGACAGACACATTTTCCCGGATATATCTTATAAGTCTACTTTTTCCTCATTTTTGAAAAGTGTGAAAAGTAGGCTAAAAATAAATGTGATCTCGTCAATGGCGTTGTCTTGGCAACCTCTGATAGATCATCCCTTATCAATTTAAAAGCGTTGTTATGGTAACCTCTGATGGCACTTGGCATTTTTTTAAATTCCGAAATCATTTTTCTTATCCCTTGGCGTAATGGTGGGTCATATCAAAAATTATTTCAGACAAAATTTAAGGTAATTATTAGGGGAATATTTTCCATTTTGTACGGTTTTGATATTGTGCCTATTAAGAGAGATATGATTAACGTTTCCCGAAAAATCCACTTTTTTCACCCCTTTGGTCAATGGTTGGTGCTATCAAAAAACTTATTTGACATAAGTTTTTGGCACTTATCCGACACATATTATGAACTTTGAATGGATTCGATATTTCACGTATTAAGAGAGTGATAGCGAAATTTCACTTTTTCGAAAGAAGCCCCCCCATTTTCACCCCCTTCGACCGATTTTGCCCATTAACGAACTCGACCGAGATTTTGTAGGGATACATATTATGTAAAAAAATCAAAGTGATTGGTGCAAAATTGCGGCAGTTATCGTGTCCACAAAAAACTGATATATATATATATATATATATATATATATATATATATACATATATACATATATTATATATAAACTTTTGAACTGACGGTGGTTTTCGGGTCTGGGGGATGTGAAACGCGAAGATATGTCGAAATTTTCCGGAAGTCGATACATGGTACCCATTGCAATAGTTAGCTTTCTAATGAAATCTACCTAAAACTGGGAGTAAAGGTGAAATTACGGATATCAAATCTTTTAATACAAAAAACATAATTGTTAGCGAATCAACTAATATTAGGGATATATACCAAAATATTTCAAGTGCTATCACTGTGAAGAGTGAAGAGTTCCAGGAAAGGGAGTCAGGCTGGGCGTTGGTTGAAGTACTTTATTTAGAAACCAACATGAATAAATATAATCCCCTTCGAGCATCATCATACATTCATTTACCAGTTTGGATGAAATGTAAGAAAGCTTGTGTAAACGTTATGAATAGTGACCATGCATGTTTTGCGTGGGCTGTAACTTTAGCTCTCCATCCAGCAGTAAGGGATATGGAGAGAACATCTTCTTATCCTCACTATTCCTCAGTGTTAGATATAAAAGAAATGGAATTTCCTATGGCGATAAAAGACATTAAACGTTTTGAAGAGCTGAACAATGTATGTATTAATGTTTATGGAATTGAAAATAAGAGTATAGTAGGTCCTCTATATTATACTCAGGAAAAAAAGGATACTCATGTTAAATCGTTATACATAACAAAAGGTGAAAATGCCCACTATTGTTGGATAAAACATTTAAGTAGACTTGTTGGCAGTCAACTATCAAAAGGTGAATCTAAGAAGTGGTTGTGTGATAGCTGTTTGCTATATTTTAAGAAAGAGGACCAACTAATTCAACACCTAAAATGGGGGTGTAATCATGTTTGTACGGTATTACCTACTCCTAAAAATAACATTCTAAAATGTAAGGATTATGGGAAACAGCTTCGAGTACCATTTGTTGTATAAGCTGACTTCGAGGCTTTGCTAAAACCATTTAATACATGTTCATCGAATCCAACCCAACCTTTCACCAACACTACTCATATTCATGAACCTTTTAGCTTTGCATATTATATTAAATGTAGTTATGATGACTCTTTAAATAAGTTTGAGCTCTATAGAGAACCTGATGCACCTAAAGATTTTATGGAAAGACTTGAGAAAGATGCCATCCGTATATCCTCTATTTTAAATACAATCATTCCAATGGAGCCACTAACATCATCACAGCAAATGAGTTTTGAAACTCAAAGTAATTGTTTTATATGTGGTGAATGTTTATATACGGACAGGTTTCGCGATCATGACCATTTAACAGGAAAATATCGTGGTGCTGCTCACCAAGAATGTAATTTAAATTATAGAGTAAGTAAATTCATTCCAGTCATTCTACATAACGGTAGCAAATACGATAACCACTTTATCGTTAAATAATTTGGAGCTTCAGATGTGAAAATTGATGTGATTGCAAATAATAAGGAACAATACATATCGTTCACAAAATACATCTAAACTGACAATAAAAAAAACTATAAAACTGCGATTTTTAGTTTCATTCCTCTTTATGCCAAGTAGTCTTGATAAGCTGGCTAGTAATTTAAAATCAGATCAGTTTCATGAAATTCAACGTGTCTTTCCTAAAGAAGATGATTTTAATTTGATTCGTCAAAAGGGTATATTCCCTTATGAATTTATTAACTGTGTGGAACGTCTTGAGGAGTGTTCTGTACCACCAAAAGATGCATTTTACAGTTCCTTAAACACAAGTCATATTAGTGATCAGGAATATGTACATGCACAACGTGTATGGACACAGTTTGACATTCAAACTTTAGGTGAATTTTCAGACATGTATTTGAAGACAGATGTGTTATTATTAGCAGATGTTTTTGAAAATTTTCGGAATGTTTGTATGAAAACTTATGACCTTGATCCTTGTCAGTATTTCACTGCTCCTGGGTTAAGTTTCAGTTCAATGTTGAAAAATACGAAAGTAAATTTAGAATTAATGACTGATATAGACATGATCAATTTTATAAAATCATCAATTCGAGGTGGATTAAGCCAATGTAGTGGGCGGTATTCTAACGCGAATAATAAATACATGCCTAGCTACAACCCTTGTGAATAATCAAAGTATATTGTCTACCTCGATGCAAATAACCAATATGGTTGGGCTATGTGTCAATATCTACCATTGAAAGATTTTCGCTGGCTGACACAAACTGAAATTGATGTCTTACATGTTAACACTCCTAATGATAACGATGATAAAGGATATATTTTAGAGGTAAACCTTGAGTACCCTAAAGAGTTACATGATGATCATAATGATTTACCATTTTGTCCTGAGAATATGAAATCTCCATACATCACATCACGAACAAAAAAGTTAATTGCTAATGTAAATGATAAATGTAAATATGTAATACATTAGCAAAACTTGAAACAGTGTCTACAGCATGGATTGAAATTAACTAAAATTCATCGCGTATTACAATTTCGTCAGTCAGCATGGCTCAAGCCATATATTGATCTGAACAATAATTTAAGAACACTGTCAACAAACGCGTTTTAAAAAGATTTTTATAAACTCATGAATAATAGTGTTTTTGGAAAGACTATGGAGAATGTTGATAAGCGAGTTGATGTAAAGCTGATAACAAAGTGGGAGAATGATGGTAAAAGGTATGGTGCGAGCAACTTAATAAGCAAGCCTAACTTTCATAGCTGTTCAATTATTCATGAGGATTTAGTTGTAATACAAATGAATCGTCTTAAAGTAACTTACAACAAACCCATATATGTGGGTTACACCATTCTGGAATTGTCATAAACACTTATGTATGAATTTCACTATGATTATGTAAAAAAAACTATCTTGATAATGCTCAATTACTCTACACAGACACAGATTCTTTTATTTATGAGTTTAAAACTGATGATTTTTATGAGGATATCAAAACTGAGCTAAATAGGTTTGATACAAGTGACTATCTCGAGGATAATATTTACCATTTACCTCTAGTAAACAAAAAGGTTCTTGGGAAATTTAAGGATGAATGTGCTGGTGTTATTATAGACACCTTTGTAGGCACAAAATCTAAATCATACAGCTATATGACAATTGATGATATAGGAGTAAAAAATTAAAAGGAGTGAAAAAGAATGTTGTTAGTAAAGAGTTAGATATAAGTGATTATAAAAACAGTATAGTTAGTAACCCACCTGTATTATATAAGAAAATGTGTGTATTTAGATGTAAAAATCAAAAGCTACATACCAATTTGCTGAACAAAGTTGCTTTAAGTAATGAAGACAACAAACGATTCATTATACCCAACACATTTGATACTTTTGCTTGGGGAAACAGTCGCATTGACGACTATCACTTTACTGAAGTCTAATGATCACTATATTGTAATATTTGTAGTGTGTTTTATATTGTAATATTTTTTGTAAAAAACTGTAAGTAGAATGAATAATGTTAGGCTACTTTAGTTTAGTAAAAATAAGATAAGTAATACATTTTAGTGTAAAATGTTTGCTTTTGTATATTACGAAAAAGATTTTTAAAAATGTACAGAATGTGTGAACTAAATAAGGGAAATGTAAAAATGTTAAGTGGAAATTGTAAATATCCATGTGTGAAAAAGTGAAATCGTTATCACCATTTTAAAATTAAGACATTGTGATCTGGTAAACCTTGTTCTTATTTCACAACAACAAAAATGTACAGAATGTGTAAACTAAACAAGGAGAATGTAAAAGAATGAAAAGTGGAAATTGTAAATATTCATGTGTGAAAAAATGAAAATGAAGAAATGGCTATCACCATTTTAAAATTAAAAGACATTGTGATCTGGTAAACCTTGTTTTTATTTCACAACAAAAATGTACAGAATGTGTAAACTAAACAAGGAGAATGTAAAAAAATGAAAAGTGGAAATTGTAAATATTCATGTGTGAAAAAATGAAAATGAAGAAATGGCTATCACCATTTTAAAATTAAAAGACATTGTGATCTTGTAAACCTTGTTTTTATTTCACAACATACTGTATATGGCTTTACAAAATAGAATACAAAGAAATACCATTTCCTCAATCCTTTTCAATGTTCATGTCCACTCATCATTAACTTCCCTTTTATAGCACTAATCACAATGAGGGCTGCCAACCTCTCCCCCACTGAGACATCACAGGATGTCAAACGTTGTTTAGCTTTTCAACGATACTTTATCCACTACACGTCTTAATGCAAAATGACTATGACGATAAGAAAGGTCGTGTTCTTTACATGCTTGATCCAAAAGAATTAATAGATATTCACTTAGCATAGGGTCTTGCGACCATGATTTTGGTACATGTTGCCAGATTTCTTTCACGGTATTGACTGTCACATAATAAATGAACAACTTGGAGAATACTAATAATTCTTCTTTGGTAAAACTATCTGCATATCGAGGGCAGATAACCTTGTAGTTCCACCCTTAAAACAACAACACTACCTCTTGCATAGTATGTGATGTTGATAGGTCCTGAGACGTGGAAGATGGATTAAACTAACTTTTACAACAAGTTGCTCAATAAACAATGCTCAATCTTGAGTCACAGTATTTTTTTTTTTTTCATAAAACGTGATAGCAAAACACTATTGATTATCATTCAGCATTAGAGTTCTATATGAAATAGATAAGAAAAGGGCCATACAATACTTTTATATAGGTAATAAGCGGGTCATACTATACTCTCAACTACCCTAGATTCAACTACGTTTCAAGGTCACTCTCTTGAACATTGTCGGAGACTATCGATATACACCTATGTTCACACGGCACACTCTTGTGGCGCGCGCGGGCATGAATAATTCAGGATGATGTTAATGGCTTATGTGGATGGCTTAGGTTGGTGGCTTATGGCGGTGGTTTATGGTGGCTTTTGTTGGTGGCTTACGGTGATGGCTTATGGTATTCAATATAATATGCAAAGCTAAAAGGTTCATGAATGTGAGTAGTGTTGGTGAAAGGTTGGGTTGGATTCGATGAACATGTATTAAATGGTTTTAGCAAAGCCTCGAAGTCAGCATATATAACAAATGGTACTCGAAGCTGTTTCTCATAATCCTTAAATTTTAGAATGTTATTTTTAGGAGTAGGTAATACCGTACAAACATGATTACACCCCCATTTTTGGTGTTGAATTAGTTGGTCCTCTTTCTTAAAATATAGCAAACAGCTATCATACAACCACTTCTTAGATTCACCTTTTGATAGTTGACTGCCAACAAGTCTACTTAAATGTTTTATCCAACAATAGTGGGCATTTTCACCTTTTGTTATGTATAACAAATTAACATGAGCATCCTTTTTTCCTGGGTATAATATAGAGGACCTACTATACTCTTATTTTCAATTCCATAAACATTAATACTTGCATTGTTCAGCTCTTCAAAAGGTTTAATGTCTTTTATCGCCATAGGAAATTCCATTTCTTTTAAATCTAACACTGAGGAATAGTGAGGATAAGATGATGTTCTCTCCACATCCCTTACTGCTGGGTGGGGAGCTGATGTTACAGCCCACGCAAAACATGCATGGTCACTATTCATAACGTTTACACAAGCTTTCTTACGTTTGATCCAAACTGATAAATAAATGTATGATGATGCTCGAAGGGGATTATATTTATTCATGTTGGTTTCTAAATAAAGTACTTCAACCAACGCCCAGCCTGACTCCCTTTTCTGGAACTCTTCACTCTTCACAATGATAGCACTTGATATATTTTGGCATATATCCCTAATATTAGTTGATTCGCTAACAATTATGTTTTTTGTATTAAAAGATTTGATATCCGTAATTTCACCTTCACTCCCAGTTTTTACATAGAGTCCAAAAAGTTCAAAATTCATTTTAAATGTTTTATGCTCTACTAAAATATTTTTACCAAGCCAAACACACTAGGTTGAACATTTCTTAAAAATGATTCAATACTTTGAGTTTTTTATTCACTATGAAGTCTATAACTAGCAATTCGACTTTTAAACGCACTACCAATTTGTTGAATATTTCCAGAATTTCTTTCATGGCAAGCGTTATTTTTATGATGAATACTGCGTAAATGTCCATGAATGATTGAAGAAGGTATACCAATATTACATACATCACAATGTGTTATCGAAGGTTCACCATTCTTCTTTCTTTTTGTTGCACAACTATTTTCACAAACTTGAGAACGTTTACGCTTTCGAGCATCACATTTGTTTAAAGGCTCCATGCTAGTTGATGGTTTTACAGATTTCAATTCTTGTTGTTCCCCATGCACTTCAACCATGTAAAATTGATATGCCTTTACAGCAGAAAAACCAAGATCACAAACTGAACACGAAAAAGGTGCTGAACTGACATGCTTTAAATTTACATGCCGTCCAAGACTATCCTGTCTGTTAAATGTGGTAGCACAATGACTACACACAAACATTTTAAAGTCATGTTTAGCATTTGCGTGTCGTTGAAGGTTGTCAGGTCTTGAGAACTGTTTCTTACAGTCACCACACTTGAACATTATGATCACTTTCGAAATTACCTATAAAAGAAAAAAATTATAAATGTTAATAAATGATAAAACAAAGTACAATATAAATAGTTTAATTATATTCCAGTCAATGGTTATAGCAGGGTATTTAAATCGATCATCTGTGAACTCCTAGAAAGTCTAACTTCATGTAGTTGTAACTGGGGGTTACTATATACCACTGTCACTGACACCTAGCGGTAAAAATTGGAACTTGTTAGAGTGGTAGAAACCAGCGGTCGTCAGTTAAGTGAGCTAAGTGTGACGTCATTGCCAGTCTTAAAACAAGTCTAAACTTGTAGAACATGTCACGTGATAGAAACCAGCAGCCACCAGTTAAGTGAGCTAAGAGTGACGTCATAGTCAGTCATAAAACAAGTCTAAACTTGTAGAAAATGTCACGTGATAGAAACCAGCAGCCACCAGTTAAGTGAGCTAAGTGTGACGTCATAGTCAGTCATAAAGCAAGTCTAAACTTGTAAAACATGTCACGTGACAAATTTAAGTTAGGTAAAGTTAGGTTATGTTAGGTGAACTGAGGTTAAGTCTTTAAATATTCCCTCTGTCACTGACACCTAGCAATGAACATTCAGACTTAATAGAGCGGTAATCAAAATCTAACCTACAAAATTAGCTTTACACACCACGGTCAAGTAGTTCCAACTTTTGACTGCCAAATATACCATTTTCATTACTATGTAGTGGTGAACATTGGAAAATATCACTCTAACTGTTTAAAAGTTATTAGAGGGGCACTTACCTTTTTATAATTTATCAACTGCTGCCACTGAATGAACAGATTGTAGGAATCTGGTAACTTACAGGAACCCAATTATCTGTAAACAAATCAATCAATCAATCAATCAATAAATACATTCCAATCAATAACTTCAACATCAATTAGTAATAAAAGACTACAATCCATTAATAATAAGTACTTACCTTGCAAAATAATTTAATGATTTTCTACCAAAAAGGCTTTTTTTACAACTCTTGAGCAGTAATAGAGCACTGTTCACTCAAAGCGAGTAATAAAGACTGACAGTAGGGAAATATATGACACCACTCTTATATAAACTCTCATCGCTCGTGTCAGCAGTTTTTTGCAGGTCATTGCAATTCCTTTTCCCAATATGGCTGAGAGTCGAAAGTACACTAGGAACACCTGTGTGGTATCCAATTACTGCTGACTTTGCATGATCATCACCCATTGTCTTGATCAACACCTGGGGTTTCAAATTACTGCAGCGTCAGTCATAGCAACAGCAGTGTGCGCTCTCTGTCATGTCACAACATGACACCGAAAGGAACACCTGTGTAATATCCAATAACTGCTAACTTTGCATGATCATCACCCATTGTCTTCATGAACACTTGCGGTTTCAAATTACTGCAGCGTTAGTCATATCAACAGATCTGCGCGCTCTCTGCCATGTCTGTAATATGACACAGGAAATAACAAGACGTCTTACTGCACGTACCATCTCCTTGGTCTTAACATCTTAAGAAGATGTATTATTCTCTTTCAACTACAAATGACTCGTTAGAACACATCCATCCACCAAGTTAGATCCCTTGTATGTTCACATGTATTTCGTCACTTTCCTTTCATATCGTTATCACATTATAGTAGTGGGGGATTAGTGAACAACGTCAGTTCAACACACTGCTTTACACGCAAAATGTAGTTAGGCCCTTTGACATAATTTAAATAAATTCATGGGCTAGTCCGTAGGGACCAGTCCAAAGGGACTGGTCCAAAGGGATCAGTCCAAAGGGAGTCATCAACAAGGACTTGCCCACAAGGACTCGTCCACAAGGACTCGTCCACAAGGACTCGTCGACAATGACCTGTCAACAAGGACCCGTTAGGTTGGGTTAGGTTAGGTTACACTACATCCGCCATCTTTTAAAAAGCCCGCCCTCTTACAAAAGCTATGAATGGGCATGCATGAAAACAAACAAAAGATAAGCATGTTAATTCATATTGGCTATCCACCGTATACATGTCTCTTGTGTAGAACAACATTTATTAAAAAAAGCCCGCCCTCTCACAAAAGCCATGAGTGGGCATGCTTAAAAACAAAAAACAAGCATGCTAATTCATATTGGCTTTCCACCGTATACATGTCTCTTGTGTAGAACAACGTTTAATTCCATATTGGCATTCAAACTCTCACGTGTTGCACTTGGAAAGAGAGATTTTCAAAAAAAATCCCCTCCTCGTAGGGGTAGGTTTTATTTTGGGGTGGAAATATGTTGTCCATTGGAAAGGGGGTGTCAGCCCGAGTTCAATGACACCTCATTTGTTAAAATCCGACCATAAGTTCGAGAGATATCGCACCGTCGCCATCTTGTGTGGAGGAATGTGGAGGTGGAGGCGATTCATTTCCACTACTCATATCTTATTTAGAAAGGCTGTGAAAATATTTAGGCCAACATCACACAACAAATTCTTTCCATGATCAATAGTTTTGCCATGACCGTAAAACCGTTCATTTCTTGACTCTTCATATAGGCCTAGTATATTTTTAGCCTACTTTTCACATTTTGCAAAAATGAGGAAAAAGTAGACTTATGAGATCGATCCGGGAAAATGTGTGTCTGTCTGTCTGTCTGTCCTTCTGTCTGTCTGGCTGTGTGTGTGTGTCCCCCCCCCCCCTATCAACTCCTAAACGGCTGCAGCAATCAAAACCAAATTTAGTATGAGTAAAGATGTGCACCGGAATAGCTCACGTCCATATTTGACAATGATGTCAGTGCTACCAGCTGCCAAAAAACGCACTAGAAATTTGAGCTCCATGTTGGATATCTTGCAAGGTATGCATGGGAGCTATTCCAAAATTGGCACACACGTAGATAATACTATTTCAGTTTAATTTCCAGGAGGCCAACCATGACAGTGTTGCCAAAATAATTTTAAGCCTTCTGATAGGTCCAATGTTTAAATGCATATAACTTCTACACTATCAATTGGATTTCAACCAAATTTTGTATGTAATATCTGTACATAAACAGATATGACTGAGCGTATTCTTAGGAGCCACCAGGGCTGCCAACTGTTAATAATTGCTCTCTCTATTTTTTTTATCCAAATACCAATATATCAGAAAGTATGCAAGCCGACAGCTTTAAACTATGCACACGTATATTCTGACATTTTAGATTAATTTGGAGTAACTTATATACGTCAGTTCTACCAACATGATTATAAGCCTGCTGATAGTACCAATTTTAAATACATGTAACTTCTATACTATCAGTTGGATTTCAACCAAATTTCGTATGTGCTATGTGTACCATAACAGATATGACTATAAGTATTGTTAAGAGCAATCAGGGCTGCCAACTGTTAATAAATGCTGTCTATATTGTATTTAACCTAATATCAATATATCAGAAAGTATGCAAGCCAACAACTCTATACTTTGCACACGTGTAGCACCTGACGTTCTAGATTAATTTGGAGTAATTAATACAAGGCAATGCTGCCAACATGATTCTATGCCTGCTGATATGTCCAATTTTAAAATACATGTAACTTCTATACTAACAAATGGATTTCATCCAAAATTGGCACAACAAGATATCATAATATTTCAGATTATTTCTGACCAGCACACGCATGACATTGTTGGCAACATGCTTTTACGCGTGCTGATAGATCCAGTGTCTAACTGCATGTAACGTCCATTGGATTTCAACCAAATATTGTATTCTGTACCTTAAGAGATGGAACTAAAAATATATTCAGTCACCAGGGCTGCCAACTGTAGTGCTCTATTAGGCTGCATTATACCAGGTATATTTTGAACTAATTAGATATTTCGATATTACCAACTTAATTTCGTCATTATTCTAGATAGGTTCATATTCTGTAGAATAATCATTGGCATGAAAAGTAGGCTGTATAGTTCTTCACGGAACTACTTGTTCATTTATACAAAAGTATAGGCAGCCTACATGTTTGAAATATAAATGACGTTTTTGTCTACTGTAGAATGTCTTGTTCTCGTTTTATTCGTAACCTATCTCGCGGATTTATTCTCCGAACTTCTGTACGAGAGGCGTTCTAATGATCTGCCTACGTACTACTTCAATTCGAGTTTTGAATGGTTTCCTGTTCAGTTCAGCCCTTAGAATTTGATTCCCTTCCTTGTCGGTTGGATCGTTCTCTCTTAAGCCTACTTAGTCATCACTATTTCAGTCTTGATGCTATGTCCTCTCTTTCACTCAAGGATCAAGACTTTCATTCGTTCTCAGTAATTGTCCATCGGCTCACGAATGACATACAAGGCAGACAGTTTGCTCAAGCTACATCAAATAATCTGGAATATCTCATTAATACCAGGGACTATACAGCCCATTTATCACAACCGAGTTCCAAATTTCCCTGATTCAGTCCGTGTTAGTATACAGTGAGTCTCTCTCACGAATCGGCCGGCCGGCGCGCCCAGCTTATCTGTCTCCCGTTGACTCATCACTTCCCGCTCGGCATAACATGGCACTTCGCTAACGTTATCCGTGCATGACATGAGATAATAATTAAAATTAATTAATTAATTTAAGCTGCTAGTACCTTATGACAGGAGATGTTCTAAATGTTCTCCTCCTACATCCACACATTTCCGGCATCGTCTTGGGAAACTCCGATTCACACGCATATGTTCGTCTTTCGTAATTGAGGCTATTTCTCTCCGGATATGTTAATATTTTTCTCGGACGAAGCTTGGTTCCATTTACACGGGTATGGTTCGACGACGCAGAATAACAGATACTGGAGTTGTCACAGTACAATCTCTATGACTTTTGGTTTTGATCATGGCTACTCTTTGCTGGTGAGCTATTGCAGGCCTCAGCGCAAAGCTTAGAGATTCCTGGCAATGGTGAACCAGTAAAGGAGAGGAGGGCCATGCTAAATTGAGTGACACGTCTGTATTTTTATTCCTATTTACGTTGTTCTTTTGTTTTTTTTATATATCTTTGGTTTTTATTGGTACTCTATGACTATTTTTGTGGGGAGTCCATACTGGAAGATTTTTATGAGAATATCTGTGCAATTCATCGATTAGATTATTGAGATGTTGATATGGAGGGGAAGAAGTGAGATGATTATTGTGTGTGTGCTTGAGAAGTTTAAGTTAGAGTGAGAAAAATAAATGGAAAAAGATGTTCTTTTTTGTTTGTTAAAAGTATCCCTCATTGAGTATAATCATCCATGACCCCGGAATGTACGGTTACAATTATGACGCCACAACGTGAGGTTCGAAAGAGGGATACGGACACGACTAAGGAAAAGAAGAAAGAAATGCAAACTTTAACAAAGTGATTACAGTGCAGGACAATGGAAGTCTACGGCCTTACTATGCATAATAGCAGAGAGACTTTGCTCCAAATGCTTACGGCTATGAAAGAATCTATGAAGAAGCAGGAAGAGTCGCTTCTCGAATCTATGAAGAAGCAGGAAGAGTCGCTTCTCAAATATATGAAGAAGAATGAAGAGTCCGTGAAAGAGATAAGTAAGGAAATAGGAGGTTTGAAAAAGGAATTAGTAGGTGTAGAAAAGGAAATAGAAGCTTGGAAAGTGTCTGTGAGAGTGACTGTGGAGGAGAAGAAAGAAAGAGAAGGAGCAGAAGAAGGAGAAAGAAATGAAGGAGCAGGAGGAGGAGAAAGGGAAGTTGTAAGAGCAAAGAGTGGAGATCTTATGTATTGTGGTGAGATAGTAAGTGATGCTGGAGGGCGTGTAGAAGATGGTAATGGAGGGGAAGAAGGAATGAAAGATGGACAAGATATAGAGGGCGGAAGAAGTGGATGATAAGATAAAATAGGAGGAAGTGAATGAAATAAATGAGATTAAGGATCAAGAAGATTATCAAAGATGTGGAGGGCGTAAGGAAGAAAATGGACAAGAGAGAACAAGAGAAAGGAGAAACGGATAACGGAGAAGGTGAAATCGAAGAAACTGAAGAGAAAGGAGAAACGGATAAGGGAGAAGGTGAAACAGAAGAGCGTGAGAAAGCAAACGATATGGGAGAAATTGAAGAAAAGAAAGGAGAATCAGATGAGGTTGGTAATGAAGACAGTAGCAATCAAGAAAAAGAGGCTAAAGATGAGGATGAAAGTGCAAGAGTGAGCAATGGAGAAGACAACATACTAGAAGAAGATAAGGTGAAGAAGAAACAGTGGAAACCAAAGTGGAAGAAGAGAAAGGAACTGTTGAGGAAGACAAGACAGACGAGGAAGAGGTGGAAAATGTGGAAAGGAAGAAGAGAGAAGTGGTTGAGAATGAAGACAAAGAGGACCAGGAGAATAGATAAAAGAATGAGTTGAAAAGCAAAGAGAAGGAGTAGGAAGAAGATGAGATGTCAGGTAAAGGAAGATAAGAGAGTGAATGATCAGAAGTAGAAGAAGAAGAAAAAGAGGAAGGGAAGGAGAGAGGAACGGTGGAGATGGAAGATGAGTACAAGGTACGGAATGACATGGCGGATAAAGAAAAAGATGAGATGGAAGGCAGAGAAGAAAACCGAATCCGAGAAGAAGACGCCAAAATGGATCTCAAGTGGTAAACGTGGAGAACAGGATGCCGAATCGGAAACGATGAGTATTGCTGATGAAAATCATGATCAGTCTATGGATGTTGATGGAAACGAATATTTATACATTCGAGATGGTAATGGCATCGAAGGTAGCGGTCCGGATGATGAAAGGAGTGGAGATGGCATGTCTTTATCAAATGAACTCATTTCTTTGGAGCTTCGAGACTTATTTGGAACGTGGATTTGCTTGATGACGATTATGTAGTTCCTTCAGAAGTAGCTAAGTTATTTTATGTTGTGTGTAATATTTTAGTGTATGTGTGGAATGTGCTGTTTATTTGTATATTTTTTATATATATATCTGATTCTCGCGTGTTTCACACGTGAGAATTACATATATAGGAGGGCGTATTGTCACAGTACAATCTCTATGACTTTTGGTTTTGATCATGGCTACTCTTTGCTGGTGAGCTATTGCAGGCCTCAGCGCAAAGCTTTGAGATTCCTGGCAATGGTGAACCAGTAAAGGAGAAGAGGGCCATGCTAAATTGAGTGACATATCGGTATTTTTATTCCTATTTACGTTGTTCTTTTGTTTTTTATATATCTTTGGTTATTATTAGTACTCTATGACTATTCTTGTGAGGAGTCCATACTGGAAGATTTTTATGAGAGTATCTGTGCAATTCATAAATGGAGATTATTGTGTGTGTGCTTGAGAAGTTGAAATGAGAGTGAGATCATTAAATGGAGAAAGATGTTTTTGTTTGTTAAAAGTATCCCTCATTGAGTATAGACCCTGTAATGTACGGTTACAGAGTAGAGAACCCCCACCCCCCCATCGCTTATACGAAATTCCTCTACATAACGAATGGGTCGGAGAATGTTATTATAGGGCCTATCCTTTTTCAAGGCACAATTAATGCACAAAGGTACAGGGATAATATACTCAAACCATTTTTTGACGCACTGACTGACACTAACTCTCGAAATGGAACAATTACAAAAGACGAACTTATGCGTGTGAAACGGAGTTTCCTAAGACGATTTCGGTAATATGTGGATGTATGAGGAGAAAATTTCCAACATCACCTGTCATAAGATACGAGCTTACTTACTTAATTATTATTTTCTTAATTTTAATTGTTATGTCATGTCATGCACGGATGAAGTGAGCGAAGTGCCATGTTATGCCGAGCGGGGAGTGATGAATCAACGGGAGACAGATAAGCTGGGTGCGCCGGCCGGCCGAGTCGTGAGAGAAACTCACTGTAGTTATATAGAGCACTAGACAGCAAGCAAAACCTGTCATGTAAACATATGGTATATTTGCTTTCAATTCAGTGTTACAAGTGGTGTATTCTTCGAATACACGGTACGAGAGATATAATGTCTATTGCTCTTTGCATGTTCATTTTTTCCTTCCTCCTTGCCAAACACCAACAGTGATCATCTGTTTTCTCCTTGTTGGGCATGTTTCTTATGTCTTCATAAGTATGTTTCAGATATATAACTTCTGTGGTCCACCTAGCGTCATCTAGTAGCGAACCTCTGAAGCTACTCAATTCCTCATCGTGCAAGATGACTTACTCATCTATTTGGCTACCAGATCTCGTTACCATCGTCAGCTACTTTCTCCTTGAGCAAGAGGACCACGTTTACTTCTTTACTCACCATGCTGCGCTAGTATCATCTATCAACTCCTTGAAGACCAGCTCAGCAAAAGAAGATTATTTTCTTTCTGTAAAGTTGGCAATGTTTATATGTTCTCCTTTTGTTTCCTACCCCCACTCTTTCCCCTTCCGTGGTCTCTCCGTGCTCTGTTGAGCAGCACTCACTTCTACGTCTGCAGTTGACTCGTTCAGTCAAAGCTCCGCTCGAGCTTAGCCTCCTCAAACCAAGAGGCACACCCTCTTCTACGCCATGTTGGCTAGATAGTCTTCATAAGGAACTCCGACTTCAACATGAAATCGAGATAAGTACCATTTTTAAAAAGTTTTAACCTCATCTTCATGGTTTTAACTTTCAAGTGCTTTTAATTGTGGGCATTGTGAAATTATTTACTTGGGGCAATAATCATTCTTCGTGGGTTTTGCCATGTTGAGCTTTTACTTGTATAAGCCAACCTTCCTATAAAAGAGCTTTTCTTAAGCGATTCAAACGAGAAATCCTCTCGCTACGTGGGATATTATCTAATACCCGCTGCCTATAATTTTGAAACTATTTCCTCCGTTGGATTTTTTCAAACCCCATTTTCTGCTAAGGTCGTTCTGGAACCTTCTAGAACTTGTTCTCTATCTGCGAGTTCTGCCATCATGTATTTCTCACGTACTTGGGAGAATTCTGTTCAAAACTAAATTACTACAATAGTGAATTTTCGTCCACCGCTGGAACATTTTATGGCGCATTTAGTTGTAAATCACAACTTTTTCGAGAAATAGACTTTCACCTAACTAGTGCAATCAGTTATCTCCATAATTGCAATAACTTTTTTTCTCATAAACTTCAGTGTTTCTCTAGTGAACTTTGCATCCATCTTTACAAACTATAGTGTTAATCAGTGCTTGCTCCACTTTTCTACCGCGTCGCGATCGTCCGGTTACATTAAATACGGCCATGAACATTGTTCCTATATCCCAATGATCTTTCCTTAACCTTCTACTAACAACCATTATTTATAAAAATGTAACTTTCTATAAGGTGTTACTTACGAAGTGCCCTTCCAACTTTGCCAGTTTAACATTAATTAAATTCTGCATAATTTCTTGTGTGATACAAGTTTTAAATTTACATTGTTCCTCCCTTCAAAAGCAGGGAAAACAATTCTCTCAACTCCTGAGTGAGTTATTTTTTGGTCTCGCTAAATGATAACTGCCTCATTTGACTGGCGAGTCTTATTCAAAGTATAAAAGGTCTAGAACCTTCCTTCTGATTAACTTTTCAGGTTCACAGTAAGTGACCTGCTCTCTTTGTATAAATCTCACAAAGTAATTCTGTTTAAATATAAGAAGTTGTAGGAACTTCCTTTTTATTCCTTATGTTTTCCATTTTGTTATCTTCGAAGTTGTTATTCTCGTTAGAATGTTCTTTCAGAGGTTTCATATAAGTACACTGCTTGTACTCCTGTAAATGTTAAAACTTTAATTATTCCATTTTGCCTATTTATGAAATCTTACCAAGATTTTAATACACGGTTTAAAAAACCTTAAAAATTGTCAATTGCCTGGAGCAACTGTTTGATGTTAGGAGGTCTGCGACCTCAAATTGCTAATAAGATTAAAAAATATTTATTTGTTAAAAAGATCAATTAATCCTGAATTGTTAAATAAATTAAATATTTGTTTTTGGATTCATCATTTCTCTGATACTACAGTTAGGCAGGATCCTGGATTTCCTAGCTCTTCCTAGGTTTATGCCCTCGTTCATATACAATAAATCGTTTACTATTTGTCTGGCCAGACCATCACCCTTCCCTATAGTACTTTCATTCGTGCTTGGAAGGAAGCACACTAAAGCCTCTCTCTGGCAAACTGCCCAAGCCTTAACTGCTGTTCCCGTCAGCTTCGACCAAGCTCGTAGCCACTTTAGGTATCCGAGCACATATTTGCAGTGGCAACCACCTTTAAGTGTGTTTAACACTAAACTTATTATTTTTGTGGGACTCTCCTCCTATTTTTCTATCCTTCTCTTCCAATCCCAAATCTACTTCCTTCTCTTAATCATCTTCCCTTGGTGGGTGGGTTATTCCCTAGCCTATAATCTACCCAACAAGCATTGCTTGTGGTGTACATAACACAGTTCACTACAGAAGGGGCTCAAAATGGCTACCACGAGCTGTAACGCAGGCATCTATGCACCACATCATTGACTGTCTCCCACGTTATCATATTCCCGGCGTTTGTCGTATCTGCTGACATCGTTGCAGTATTCGCTGACGCAGATGTCCAAGGTGTGGCATACACAATGGCCTCGTAAAGTAGATGTCTAATGGGTTGAGATCGGGAGAACGAGCAGGTCACGGTGGTGGTCCCTGACGCCCTACCAATTTGTTTGGACTTGAATAGCGACGAAACATACAAGTGGCCTGTGTGCCCTCCACAAACGACCAACTAGCACCGTGCCGCCGTCTGTGTTATGCACAGCACAAACAATGCTTGTAACACGGTAAATAACGCACATACACCATAATATGTTTTCAGGACATATTTTGCTTGTTGTCAGGTCCACTATCAAATCCCCGGAGCTTTCGCACATATTTAGATACACCCTGTATGCTATACACAGGTTTACATTTCCTTCAAAAATCCCTTCCCTGACCCCTCCTGAAAGTAAAACAAATGGCCATTGGCTGCATTCATAAAATTATTATTATAATACTGAACCCGCTGAGCTAAGGTTCATGTGATATTTTTCACGACAGCACATTTATGATGGGATGTAGTACTTTTGAACACACCCAGAAAGCTACGAGAAACTGAGAGCTTATACTATTCTCTTTGAAGTAGCGGAGAATCGCACTTTTGACTCTGGTGAAGTCTGCTAATTATTTATCTGAGATCTTATTAATCAATTTTATCTTTCCACGAGACTCAGAATATTCCATTTCGTCATTCAGCATTATCGAAACATTTTAGAGAATGTTCATTCGCTTTAAGGTAAGGTAATATCATTGCAGATACGCAAACAGGAATGTAAGTAGTCGCTCAACGACTTAGTTTTGACGACCTACTTCCACGAGGAACGCAGTTCCTGGCACTACGTCTGGAGAATCCGCCCTGTGTTGGCGTGTAATTATATCCGTCGCATTAGACGTGGAAAAGAGTCCGCTTTTCAGCGAGGAATTATTATCGGGTGCCATCGAGCACACCTGAACTACAAATCACTGTTATTAGTGTGCAGTGATCAACGCAAACTGCATTGTGAATTAATTGGCAAGTATAGTGAAAATTCACGACATTTCTGTAGCACCACTTTTTTACACCCACGTGTTTGTGGAGGGCCGAGAGCCTGGTGAAAAATACACAGGTAAATGTGATACTATTACGTTAAGCACGTGTGATTATAAGAGTACATTATACACTGATTACTACGGTGGATTTATTTGTTATAAAACGACGCCTATTTCACGGATGCCGCGTGATTGAAAAAGTGGCGTCAGTACACGCCATTTATTTTTTACATCTACAAAGTGTAGAGGCTGTGTTACCAATTATATGTAAAGCCTGTGACATCTACGACGAAATACTGTGATTTTCATATAATAATGAACTACTACGAGTCGTATTCTACCGCCCAGGTGGCCAACTTATTCAACACCATGTTCGAGACCGAGACCATGGGCTAATACCATTATGGTATGAGGGAGATGTCTCGGATGGGACCAGCTTGATTATGGAACTTCTAGAACATCAGACGAGAAGGAGGGAACCCAGGATGCCTTTCCTAGGCATGTCCAGTCCATTCACGAGGTCGACTACAGGGACAGACCGAACCCTGGTATTTGGGAGAGCCCGGATGGAAGTTCTGATGAGGACGATGCCAACCCTGAAAGCCAGAGGCGCTTTTGTTCAACCCTTGTTGTTGGACAGAGAGCTGAGTGTGAGCTCCCTCGTATCGTAAGTTTTGTACACCCTTTCTTGTTCCAGTTTCTGGTGGTATAGTTAGATTAGTGTAGTTTGTGAACCAACAGAACTTAGTGACATCCATTTTTATAGGTAGGGAATGTAAATTAGTCTAATTAGATGTCATTTATTTGCAGTGATTGTGAGTCACCCTTGGGTCAGACATTTTGGTCAACCCTGGTGCAGCTTGATGGACGTCCTAGAACGTCAATTTCTATCTTTTGCTAAACGTGACTGTAGTCATTTTGAGGCTACTTTGTTTAACCCTATTTGGGGTGATTTTTCCAAGTCTTTGCAGACTTTAGTTATGGCAATCAGATGCCATGGTTATATTTCTTTAACTGCATTCTTTGCAGCCAGTCTATGTTAAACCCCTGACTTCGTTAGAGTAGTCGTATCATTTGGGTAATCGACTGTAATTACCAGTTTTGTAACTGCATTATATTTCATTTGAGATGAGCTCAGAGGCCATCCAGGTCATGTCTCCTTATAAGTAAAAGGGACATTTCACCGTTGCCTAGCATCGAACTCAGTTCCCAACGTATCATTAAGCAGATCCAGCAGAGAGTGGAATCTGCGCCACAAATATTATTTTGTTGTGTCAGGTTTGATGACACTTGATTTATTTGATGTTTGAAACTACTAATGTATTTTATCTTCGAGAGCAGAGAGTTCCAGCAATGAGTGACATTGCTACCTTTTAAACGTCTTTGATGTGGAAGACAGAGTTATATGATTGTATTCAGATTTATAGCGTGATTTTTATGCACATATTCTTCGAGGTTTCTAACCTATGGTAAAATTATTATTATGAGGCCAGTTTAACTGTTATTTATTTGCTTAAATCGCCGGCCTAGCTAGTGTGTTGTGTCATTCAGCGCAGGAATCTTGTAGCCTGCGGCGACACGAACAGGTTTTGTGACCCAGCGCTCGACTGAGAGCGCATGCTTCTGTGTGAGACGGACTGATATTAACAGAGAACAGAATGCTTTTAGCATTCACTTTTCCTTTCATTGCAATTATTGCTTATGGAACCCAGTGTTCATTCTTGTATCTGACCATATGTTTCGTAGATTGTTTTTTGTTAGTTAAACGCTGTTGCGTGTACCGCTGTTTTGAGAAGTACAGTTATGTCAGGTTTCTATAGTACGTTGTAGGCTAGCCCCGCTAGGGAGGTTTTTCATGAATGATGGTATTGTGTGTACCATGTCCGGGATTGTCCCGTTGACCAGATGTTTTGGGAGGGTAACTGCTTGTGTCCAGGCCCATCCCAGAGTTATTGAACGCGAGCTGTGCGCCGCTGGTAACTTGTGTTATTGTGTGTCCGAGTTGTTATTGCTCGTTGATTGTATTCCGACTTTTGAGTCGAGGTCTTTGGCAGAGTTGATCTCAAGGGAGACACTCCGTGCCCAGGCTTGTCAGTATTATTCGCCATAAACCAACGATAACCTAAACCGACATCTTAATAATAAAACGCATAATTTTGATAAAACAAAAGCTAACTAACGAATTCTTTCTACTTAACCTTGTTCTTTTGCATTTGGAACCTGCTGACATAGCCGTGTTTATGAAGGTATTTCCCGGAGGAAATGACTTGAGGACAGCTGACACTTTTTGTTGTGACTGAAGCTTGCTCGAACCTAGAGTTCACAGCTAGTGGAGCGCAGGCCATACGATGTTAGACGTGGTCTTTACTACGCAGTCGTCACCGTAACTACACACATTAGATGACCATGGCTTACAAAGAGTAAACCAAGGTGCAGGCAGGCATTTCAATAAAACTGTGTTCTCTTATTTATTTATTTATTTATTTATTTGAAAATGTAAAAGTGTATGAATCCACTATGTTACCCTATTGCGTGCTGATTAGCACTTAGTTCCTAAGAGTGACTTAGATGTTTTTTATGGCTGTTCACTTAGCTTTGAATGTAATTGTTTGTTGTTACGGACGTCACCGCCGTAAATTTTGTTATTAATTGATAGGACTTAGCTAGATGAATTAACGTTAAATGTAAATGTGGAAATGGTATCATCCTAACTTAGATTTGTTTTGCTACCCTGTTAAATGTAAATTCTGATATTAGCTTAATCTCGTAACTTGACCTAGGGATTTGCGTCGTACCATTTTCCTAGTGTTGCTGTTGTTGCTTTATTATTGTGAGACAGATCTTTCGCGAGGGTTTACTGTAACTTCTCAGGTAGGGACCTGCTCTTTATTTTTGATTATTTATTAGCTTGCGGATTAGCCGATAGAAACCCTCCGAACTAGGCTAGTGGTTTGTAAAATTTACAATAAATTTTCACGGTGTTTTACATAAGTCTGGATGTTTCTTTTCTCAGTCTAGCTTTTAAGGTGAACCTTTCCTTAGGCAGTCTATGACCTTCGTCACCATGTACCACGATCCCCGTGAACTACAGTTTCTCGTGCCGCTTTGGCCTATTTGGAAGTTCACCTGATCCTCACGGCAGTTAGGTCCGACGGATGAGATGTTAGGAAAGTCATTGCGGTTGTTGGCTATCCTGGCAGCTCCTCTGACGGGCTCAATACTTGTAGGTTTACTTACTTACTTCGTTGGCCACACGAACCGAAGTCGGTTCATTGCCTCGCCCTTTAGCCTCTTCCATTGGTCTCTGTTGCTAGCCATGTTCTCGTTGGCTCCCAGTGTCTCCAGGTCTTTCTTGACTCCATCCATCCACCTCAGTTTTGGTCTACCCAGGGGTCTCGTACCATGTGGCTTCCCTTCTAGCACTGTCTTCACCATTTTCTCATCTTTTCAGGACATGTCCCAGCCATTCAATTCTTCTGCTCTTTATTACAGCTGTCACATCAGGTTCATTAAACATAGTGTGGATTTCAATATTGTTTTCTTCTTCTAAAGATTCCATTTTCAGACACTGGCCCAAAAACTTTTCTTAACACCTTGTTTTCAAAAGTTAGAATTTTTCTCTCCATTTTCTTGCTCAGTGTCCATGTTTCCGCCCCCATACATTAATACTGGTCGCACGATTGTCTTGTAAATGCGGAGTTTTGTTGTTTTCGTTAATAGCCTGCTGGTAAATAGTTTATTCATTGAAAAGAGACACCTCTCTGCAGATTTTAGCCGGTTCATTACTTCCTCCTCCATGTTGTTGTTGGCATTGACTGTACTCCCTAGGTATTTGAAAGACCTAGTCTTCCTAAATTCCATATCTTCTATTGCCAGTACTCCCTCTGTTTCCTCTTCATTGTTTCTGGTTACAATCATATACTCTGTCTTATGTTGATTGATATTCAGACCCACTCTTTGTGCTTCTTCTATATTTAGCTGTTATTAGCCTATTTTCAATTTTGAAAAAATAGGCTTATGAGATCACCTTTTGTCCGTGTGTGTGTGCGTGTGTGTGTGTGATTCGTGTGTGGGTCCCCCCCCCTAATAAAATCTAAACGGCAGGAGCGATTTCAATGAAACTCGGAAAGTTCATAGCACTATTCCCGGCGACCTCGACCGTGCCCTTCAAATTTTGTTACGACTCACCAATCCAACATGGCGGCTGTGCGAAATATTTCACCAGCATTCAATATCTCCGAAACAATTACCGATATTACCCTGACATTTTATATGGTGATAAGAGGGAGCTACTAAAAGTTCACTTATGTGACTTTTGAACACCTGGTAACTACAAAACCAACATGGAGGCCAAGCGAATTTGCGACTTTTAAATAGACGTTTCTCGTGATTTGACCAACCAAACGCAATGAAACTTGGTACGGTATATGTTTATATACATTGTAATGCACCGACATCTAACTTCGTTCAATTGTTTACATAATCACAAGATGGCGGATGTGCGAAATATTTCACCGGCATTCTATATCTCTGAAACTATTAGCGGTATCTCCCTAAAATTTTGTACGGAGATAAAGGGCACTACTGGAAGTCCATCTATAAGACTTTCAAAAACCGGTTAACTACAAAACGAACATGGCGGCCAAGCGAATTTGAAAATTTTAAATAGACCTTTTCGCGATTTAATGTTCCAAGCTCACTGAAACCTGGTACAGGAAATATTTATACACATTGTTATCCACTGGTATCTAATTTAGTTCAATTGTTTACATAACCTCAAGATGGCGGCAGTGCGAATTTTAAAATTAAGTTTTTATTTCTTGTGATGTAGTCATGCGATCGAAGTGAAAGTTTGAATAATGAACCTAGGCAATAATTTTCCTTTAATGGTACATGACTCTATGGCATATACATTTAACAATCCAACATGGCGACCATCCGAAATATTTAGACGATACTGAATATATACGAATCTATTTTAGCAATCAAACTGCATTTTTTAATGTTCATAGGGGCTATGAACTAAAGTTCACCTATAGGACTTTAAATAACCTGGTGATCACAAATCCAACATGGCGGTGACGTGAATTATAAATATTTACATGGACGTTTCTCGCAATTTAACCATCCGAGTGCAGTGAAACTTGGTACTGTAAATCCTTATACGAATGTTAATCCACTGGCATCTAATTTATTTCAATTGTTTCCATAACCTCAAGATGTCAGCTGTGAAAAATTTTAAAATCTCCTTGTGTTTTCTTGTGTTCTAATTATGCGATTGAAGTTTGAATATAACACGTTCACAATAATCTGCATGTAGCAGTACATAACTCTAGGACCTACATATATAAAATCCAACATGGCGACCATCCGAAATATTTAGTCGGTTCTTAATATCTACGAATCTATTACAGCAATCAAACAGAAATTGTGCATGTTGATAGTGGCAATTAACCTAAGTAGGATATATGAAAATAGGCTGTATAGTTCTTCACGGAACTACTTGTTTTTAGTTCCTCTTCCTCCTCCGCTAAAACCACAATGTCATCGGCAAACGTTTACATGATAAACATTGAATTGTGGGAGGAAAAAAACGCCTAGAAAATATCAACTTAGAACATGTTTTACAATATTAAAACATGTTAGAGAAACATGTAGGCCTACATATCTCGGCATAAACAATGATGCCTTCATCAGCGTAATTAATATTGGAAATGCCACCTAATGCAAGATTATATAATGCAAGAAATCGTGGCAGTATTTATCTACCTTTGTTAATTTTTCAAAATAATCTGTTTAGAGCGTAAACAAAAAAAAAGAGCAGGGTATCCGAACAATGAGCATTAAACTAATTTAGAAAAGACATGGTATGTTAATGAAATAAAAACTATTTATTTATTAATAAGAATATTATTAATAAGTGCTCAAGTAGAGTGTTGTATATAGTCTGTTATGCATTTTTTTATATTTGCACATATTATAATACGGTATTTTCCATATATTTGCCCACATAGCACACATTGACATTCATAAAGCCAAACTGTTTTTCTGGAATGTGTCTTTCGACATTTTCCAGTAGTCGTTTGTTGAGTATTGCCGTGAATACTTTGAAGGAAGTGTTTTCTAGCGCCAATCTGAATGAGTCCGGGGATGCCTTTTCTCCTTTTCCTTTCTAGATGATCTTGAGCGTCGCTGTCTCCCAACTTTCTGGGATTTTTCCTGTCTGCAAGCATTTGCTTATCAGGTCCTTCCATAGTTCCTCCATGTTATCTAGGGAGTCTTTGAAATGTTCTCACGTATATAATATCTGGGCCTGCTGTATTTTTTATTTTTTCCTCCATTGCTTGCTAGTCTGAGTTCCGTAGTACAGTGAAACCTCTCTAAAAGACCACCCCTATTAAAAGACCACCCCTCTTAAAGACCGATTTTTCTTGGAACCGATTTAAAACCTCATAAGGGCTATGTATTTGTTACCGCTATTTAAGGACCACCCCTCTCCCCGACCAAAGACCAGGCATTTTCTCAGTCTGACCTCTTTCAAAAGACCACTTCTCGTCTGACTTCCCATTGGAGATGGTGATGAGGGTATGATGTAAACAATGGTTCTGTTGGCACAGAACTGCATCTGCATACAATGTCATTAGAAAAAGTGTTATGTAACGTATAAAATACAAAAAACGGCTCTCCTAGAAGATTGTTCGAACCCACAACAAATTAATGGACTTTCGAACTCACTCAGAGCTATTCGAGAAAGTGAAATGGTTTAAAAAAAAGATGTGCTAATCTGAAACAGAGATCAATTTGTGACTTTTTTAAGTGACAGAGCTCAGAAAATAACTAATTGTAATTAATTTCTACTAAATGTGAACCAACCCAGATACATTTTAATCAAGTATGTGTTCCAACTGTACTTTCTTAATAATGCAGTATAAAATTATTTTTAATGCCTGCCTCTATTAAGAGACCACCCCTCTAAAAGACCAATTTTCCATGGAACCATCACTGGTCTCTTAATAGAGGTTTCACTGTAGTTATTAATTCAAAGTTTTCTGTGGGATCCATCGGTTCCGTGTCATATGCTTGATCTTTATTCTGTTTGTTCAGTATCCCCGAGAAATGCTTTTCAGCTGTTGTGTGTTGTGTTCTCTTCCGCATAGCTGTGAAAGGGTCTGCTTTTGCATGTTCTGCTAGCTTCTTTGCGTCTTTCTCAGTGTGCTCCGCTCTTTTCTTTCGAATTGTAGATTTATATTCCCTTCTTTGCGTACGCTGCTAGGTCTGCTTGTCGTCTGTATGTTTTTGCTATGTGTAGTGCTCTCAACGTTTCTTTCCTTACCTTATAGCATTCTCGGTCCAACAATATTTGGGCCTGTCGTCTATTTCTGAATTTTGTGGCTTTTATAGTATTATGTCGATGGCTATTTCCAGTGCTTCCTCCAGTTTGCCTTCTCCTATTAAGTTCCTCGCTCCCTCGATATTGTCATTGCTCAGTTTAATTTTTAGCCTACTTTTCACATTTTGCAAAAATGAGGAAAAAGTAGACTTATGAGATCGATCCGGGAAAATGTGTGTCTGTCTGTCTGTCTGGCTGTGTGTGTGTGTGTGTCCCCCCCCCCCTATCAACTCCTAAACGGCTGCAGCAATCAAAACCAAATTTAGTATGAGTAAAGATGTCCACCGGAATATCTCACGTCCATATTTGAAAATGATGTCAGTGCTACCAACTGCTGAAAAAACGCACTAGAAATATGAGCTCCATGTTGGATATCTTGCAAGGTATGCATGGGAGGTATTCCAAAATTGGCACACATGTAGATAATACTATTTCAGTTTAATTTCCAGGAGTGACAGTGTTGCCAAAATAATGTTAAGCCTTCTGATAGGTCCAATGTTTAAATGCATATAACTTCTACACTATCAATTGGATTTCAACCAAATTTTGAATGTAGTATTTGTACATAAACAGATATGACTGAGCGTATTCTTAACAGCCCCCAGGGCTGCCAACTGTTAATAATTGCTCTCTCTATTTTTTTTATCCAAATACAAATATATCAGAAAGTATGCAAGCCAACAGCCTTAAACTAGGCACACGTATATTCTGACATTTTAGATTAATTTGGAGTAACTTATATACGTCAGTTCTACCAACATGATTATAAGCCTGCTGATAGTACCAATTTTTAAATACGTGTAACTTCTATATTATCAGTTGGATTTCAACCAAATTTCGTATGTGCTATGTGTACCATAACAGATATGACTATAAGTATTGTTAAGAGCAATCAGGGCTGCCAACTGTTAATAAATGCTGTCTATATTCTTTTTACCCTAATATCAATATATCAGAAAGTATGCAAGCCAACAGCTCTATACTTTGCACACGTATAGCACTTGACATTCTAGATTATTTTGGAGTAATTAATACAAGGCAGTGTTGCCAACATGATTCTATGCCTGCTGATATGTCCAATTTCAAAATACATGTAACTTCTATACTAACAAATGGATTTTATCCAAAATTGGCACAACAAGATATCATAATATTTTAGATTATTTCTGACCAGCACACGCATGACATTGTTGGAAACATGCTTTTACGCGTGCTGATAGATCCAGTGTCTAACAGCATGTAACGTCCATTGGACTTCAGCCAAATTTTGTATTCTGTACCTTAAGAGGTGGAACTAAGAATATATTCATTCAGTCACCAGGGCTGCCAACTGTAGTGCTCTATTAGGATACATTATACCAGGTATATTTTGAACTAATTAGATATTTCGATATTACCAACTTAATTTCGTCATTATTCTAGATACGTTCATATACTGTATAATAATCATTGGCATGAAAAGTAGGCTGTATAGTTCTTTACGGAACTTCTTGTTTCTTGTTCTATTTTCCTGATATACACGTTCCATTTGCCTTTCTTTGTCTCGTTTGTCTTCACAGGAATAAGATTTCTTATTGGGGCTGCAGTCGACGTCCATAATCCCTCTTGTATTAGTAGTTTTAGGTCTTTTCCCTTATAGACACTATGTCGTTCGTACTGGATCCATTATAGTTGATGTACGTTGGCATGTCCTCTTTGTTTTCCAGTCTAAAGCCGTCTTCTTCGAGAGCCTCTAGGAGTATGTCTGTTTTTGCATTATGCATGTCGAGTCAGCAGTTTAGATCTCCGGCTAGTATTATATTTTTGTCATTCTTTGTTCGTTATATGGCTTTATATACCGTGTCTATTACGTTTTCAACGGGTGCGCGTGACTGTATATATATATTTTATCACCGTTAGTGTGGTAGTTTGGACTATTGCCATGTTTTCTTCCTTGATAGTTCTTATGATAAAAACTATATAGATGCAATTAAATTAAGAGAATTTAGCGCAGACATATAATATATTCATTTATAAAAAATCTTCTTCAAAAGGAAATACTAGAAGTCATTACGGATGGATGAATTTGAAATTTCAGCTATTTTAATGTGGAACGTGTGTAGGTATACAGTACAAAAATTGGCAAATTTAATGAATTCAGAATATTTTTCTGTGTCCGGTGAAATCTGCCGAGAGGGATCTTCTAATCTTTAATCTTTAATATTTTAATAACAGTATATTTATTCATGGTGGCAGTTTAGGGAGTGATATTAGTGTGATTTGTGCAACTCTCACACAAGATTTTTATTGTATTTGCTTCAATACCTTTTCATTTATCAATTTTGGTGACTTCATAGTACGCATGGCCACCATCTTCAATTTATAAATATGTTGCTCTTCTGTCACTAGCAAAATAAATATATTTCTTTTGGCCAAGTTTCGTTTCAGTATAAACAGGTTAAAGGTTCCGCATGATCAATTCTTGTATTAAATATGATCACTGTGTGGTCATTAGTGGGACATGTTTCGAGGCCTAGTTAATAGTTTTGGCCCCTTCATCAGCCGATATGACAGAAACCGTTACAGTATAATATTGCTTGGCGTAACACTAAAAATTCTCTTAGAATTGAATCTTGTATGGTGCACCATAAGGAGTGATTGAATATACATATCATATACGGCTCCTGATTTCAACTTCACATCGTAGGTCTTCTGTGAAGATCTGGCCAAGGTATTTAAAACGATTGACCTGTTGTACTGGTTCTTTATTTATGGTAATATTTAGTTCGTGTTGATACTTACTTATCACCAGAATCTTGGTCTTCTTAAAATTGATTTTCATTCCATATTCTGTAGCTGTATCATTTAAACATTGCAACATGTTTGTTAATGTATGCGGATTTACTGCAAGTAATGCCAGATCATCAGCAAATTTAATATTCTGGATAAGTCTTCCACCAACTTTCACTCCCATATTAGAACCTTTAAAAGCCCACTTAGTTATAGCTTCAGCGAAGGCATTGAACAGTCCAGGGGACAGCAAACACCCTTGTCGCACACCTTTGCGGATCTTAGCGGGTTCTGATACGTCATTTCCAAGCCGAACAACAGCAGTTTGATTTATATACAGATCAAATATTAATCTGATTAAACGATGGGGACAACCTATTTGATTCAGAAGAGGAAACAGCTTGTGCCAGCTGACTTTATCAAATGCTTTTTCAAAGTCCACAAAGCACACGTAAAGGTTTCTGTTTACACTTAACATCTTTTCTCCAAGACATCGCAAGGACCCGATAGCATCACTTGTAGACATATTCTTTCGAAAGCCAAATTGAGAGTTGTCTAGATACTGTTCGATGTATATTTCCATCCTTTTCCTTAAAATCTGCAGAAGTATCTTTGATGCATGAGGGATGAGACTAATGGTCCGATAGTCATTACATTCAACTGGTACAGTCTTCTTTGGAATTGGAATGATGATGCTGGTGTAAAACTCCTGAGGCCATTTACCTTCTTCGAAAATTCTTGCTACCAATTTGAATATCCATTCAAGTGTACTATCCCCACTATTCTTGATTAGTTCGGCAGGAACATTGTCAATACCTGGTGTTTTACCCATGGATATTGATTTTAGAGCTTCATCGAACTCTGGTCTAATAATTCTATCTTCTGCAATTGGCCTGTCTTCCTCGCCACGTGTTGGCAAAAGGTATGGAATTGGTTCTGCGTATAGATCTTCAACATACATCCTCCAGTGTTCCTTCTTGTAATTCAGGTCTGATATAGGATTCCCATGTGTATCACGGAACTGTCTAGTGCGGAATCCTTTTTGTTTCTTAGTAGTTTCCCTGATCTTTTGGTAGGCTAAATCTGTTCTTCCTTGTTTTTGCAGAAATTCGATCTCTTCGCATTTTGACTGCCACCACTCCATTTTCTTCTCCCGACAGAGTCGATCAATCTGGTTCTTTAGCATTCGGTAGTTATTTCTGCCTACTTCTGAAGAGTCGTTTTTAAAGGTTCTTCTTTCATCCATCTTTAAGAGAATGTCCTGTGTGATCCATGGTTTGCGATTCACTCTTTCCACAAATCCCACATAGTCTTCAGCAGCCTTTTCGATGGAGAATTTGGCTATTGACCATAAATGATCAACAGTTTGTGAGTTGTTTGCATATGATGATATGTTGTCATCAGTGGCTTCCTGATATTGCTTTTTAGTCCGCTCGCTTTTAAATGCTTCAAGATTCCACTTCTTTGTTGGTTTTCCCTGAATCCTGCGTTTAAATTTCAGTTACGTACTCATTACTAGTAGAGAATGATCAGAACAGATGTCAGCGCCCGGATATGCCATGGATTTCTTCACTTGATTTTTGTATCTTTCCTTGACAAGAATATAGTCAATCTGGTAACGTTGATCATCACCTGGCTTTTTCCAAGTATATCTCCGCCTCTTTGGTGAGGTAAACCAAGTTTTACTTATAACGAACCTCTCTTGTTCACAGAATTCGAGAAGACGTTGACCACGTGAATTTCTTCTATCAAGACCATACCCTCCTACTGCAAATCCTTCTTTTCCCTCACCAATCACTGCATTCTAGTCTCCCATTATAATAATGTTCTCACTAGCCTTTGTCTTACGCAGTATTTCTTCCAGCTTCTCATACATTTCTTCAACCTCATCATCATCACTGCTGGACGTAGGCATATATACCTGCACCACAACTAAATTTACGGGTGTTGCCAGAAAACGTGCTATGATAATTCTGTTTCCAATAGCTTCAACATCCAGTAGGGCTCTTGAAGAGTTAGCATTTAGTACCAAACCTACACCGCCTTGACCATTCTCACTTCCGGAGTGCAAGACTTTGTAGTCTCCGCTAGTGAACTCTCCTTCTTCTCTCCAACGTGTTTCAGCTAATCCTAAAATATCTAATTTATGTCGGTCTATTTCTCTTTTCAAGTTCTCTAGTTTCCCAGCTTGTAACATAGTTCGAACATTCCATGTTCCAATTTTAAAATAGGGATTTCTCCGGATAACGACCTGAGAGGCCCCATTTCCTCTCCTGCCGGGCCCGACATCATTCCTTTGAGGTGTGATCCCGTAGTTGCCAACTTCACTAACATTTGTCTTTGGACTCATCATAGGTTTTCTTGGGATACACATAAAGGTCTTTAATGGAGTGGTTTCCCGTTGCCTTCTCCATATATATATTTAACGCCTAAAGTAATATAAGTGATGTCAAAAGTCTTATGAACTATGAACACTTTCAATACACGCCTCACTGTGGTCTATAGATGCTAATGAAAATCACAAATGTACCGGTTCAGTACGGCAGCAACAGTTGAGAACACCATAAAATCATGTTTGAATCAGCAGTAATGATGGAACACTTAATACCTCAATACTGAACCCATGTGCCATAGGGTCCATGGAGGTCGAATCCATGTATTTGGGGAAGAAATGAAAGAAACGTACAGTTTCTAATGTAACTTAGAGAAAGATCAAGCCAGGATTCTAGCCTAACATTGTGCAAGCAGCGAGAGCCAGGTGTTCGAGAGATGAGATCACCCCTCTTGACATTCAGAAGGAGCTGGTCATGAGTATTAATAACCGAGTGGAAAATTTCGACTGCTAGACAAGGAAGCCTGACTCGGAAATCGAGCTTAGCTTGCTTGAAAACGACAACACCGCCTATGCGCCAGAAGAGGAATAATTAAATTTAACCCGTTTACGAGTATAAAAATAAGTAAACAAGTACCGTACGGTGAATCATTTCGAATTAGAGATTTTTGTGTAAAGAAAAACCCTTTAATAATTGCACAGGAGAAAACTGCAAACGCAAGTAGACGTCATAGGGGATTTACCAAGGCCTGTGGAGAGGGGAGAATGCAAAAGAACAGCAACACCCACACAGTTGAGGACGAGAAATTAATTAATATCTCCGAATTGCACGATCGATTCTTATGCGCAATGAGATTATTTAACATTGAGAAGACGAGCTTTTTGAAGGTATAATTTTTATAATGGTGCAACCATTATTTTAAAAGTTGGGCACGGAAAGGGCTAGAGTCTTATCTTTTTGTAGCGAAAGAGTATAAAGCTCCTGGCATCACCAAGCCAAACATGCAGTTCCGAACAGCCCGAGGGGGGCGTAAGGCTACATCACAGGCAGTTTCAAACAGTCCAGGGGACGTGACGCTGGAGCATCAGTACAAGCAGTTCCAAACAGCCCGAGGGGGGCGTTGCTACGCTTCAGTATTCAGACAGCCGTGTACGGCGTTACTCTGATTCACATCGAAGACAGTTTACCAGTACTCCTTGAGGGGTGAAACGCTGTATTACACCGCAGAATTAATATCCGATAGCCACAGGCGTCGCAGTATTATCAACTTGCGTGCCTCCATAAGGAGTTGTAAAGAAGAAATATTAAAGTATCGCCGTGTTGAAAAATTAGGAAAATCCTAGTTACAGGATTTAGGTCCAACAGTACACAAGTTTACAGTGAAAAGTTCGTAAAATATAGTCAGAGCAGGCTGCGAACGTTGGACTTAAGGCGATAGGTCTTTAAATAAACGACCGAAAATATCATAACGTACGGAAGTACCGTAATAGAAAGATAAACAGTTATCTAATTTAAAGAATCCAAACAGGGAAAAACAGAGTAAGGTTCGCAACGTATTTCAAAAAGGTAGGAGTGCGAGAACCGAAGAAATAAAGAAGAACGGAGACTATAGACATTATCTCCAGAAAGCAGACGAACTATTCTAAAGCACTAGACTCGAGAAGTACTAGCTGCTATAAAATAAATCCATCGATCATCGATAGGTTATCGAGGGGACCTCGATCAGAACAGACTTTCACTAAGATCGATAAAATAGATCTAAAAAAAGGGAGCCGTTCAAGCTAGAAAAATAGCCGGTCATCCAGAATGGGATTCGAAGAATTAGGATTCCAGGGAAAAGTAGATGATTCGAGACTTTCGTATTCTGCAGGATAGGAAGCCGACATTGAATAAATTTCACCCTTGGAAACGGGAGATTAAGAGGTCACGTGTGATAGGCTAGGAAAATACGGCCTAGTGATCAAAAGTTGTGAAGTGTAAATCTATCAAGATTGTGTGTTAAATTAATATTTTTTAGTGTTTATTGTGTGTTCTAAATGGATACACCAGTGTATTAAAAATGTTGTCAATGTTAAGTGTATTGAATATGTGTCAAGAAGTGTTTGTACATGAGATGAATTTCTACAATATGGAGTAAGTTCAAAGTGGGCAAAAATGAAACACCGCACAAGGATAAAGGTCATGAGACGACCTTAAAAAAACATGTGAGTAATGAATTTCATTATATTTTGGTGTCAGGGAATGATTGTGTACAAATCCACCGGAGTTTTTGAGTAAAAGGGATGTGTTTAAATAAATAAATACTGAATAAACAAAAACGCGGTCTGAACAATAATAAAAATTTGAGAAACTATAAATAATTATGTAAAAGAATAAATCCAGTAGAGGAAATATATGAATAAAATGTCAGTGTATTTGACGAATGTCATAAGAGCAAGCGAAAGATTAATAATTATCATGAAAGATATTTAAATAAAATTTGAGTTATATGAAAGAAATAGCTTTTGAGCTTGTGTAAAGAATGAAGATATGAAATAATAATAATAATAACCAAGTAAGGAAATATTAAATAAAGATCAAATTAATTGATGTAAACATAAGAGCGTTAGAGCCTTAATAAAAAGTATAGACATGATATTCAAATGCATGTTCTTAAAAAGAGAGAAGGTTATTGTCAAAGGAAAAGAATAATATAAAAATTGAGATGTGTATCAATTGTTAATATGATATTATCAGTTCTTTGGATGACGCTATGGCTTAAAAATAAAGTATAGCGCAAAAGAGCGCAATTAAAATAAAATGTCACGCTAGGAACGCGTAAAAGTTAATGTACTTGGTAAATTACTTATGAGAGGTAGTTGATTGTAGCGAATTGAGAATTGGTATAAGACCTCTATTTGTGACGTAGTTTCACGAGGCCATAGTGTATTTTGTATTGAAAGGGAGCAAATGTATGGTATTGAGCGTAGGTCTTAAGCTATAGGCTGACCCTAAATCGCATTTTGTATAGTCCTCTTTATGGGAATGGTTCCCGAGGCATGTGAAGAGATTCGAACTCAGAATCCTCTTATAGTGAAAGCCCCTTTATTATTCGTCGTAGAATGTGTATATCTCTTCCCCAATCAATGAGGACCTTTCATAATTAATAAATGCCAAGATTACGAATGTGGTTTATGAGCCAAAGAATATTGATGAATTTAAACGATGAGTAGAATGCCAGGTCTTCCCAAAGAATTGAGAATGAACGAAAAGCTGTTTGTAAAAGCATTAAAGAGAGCTCTAGCTTAGACTAGACGGGAGGGTTCCCGCATAGTCATAAATAACTCTCAAGTAGCACGGTCAGACCCTCGGAGTAGGAGGAGTGTCTGAAGGCCGTCTCGTAAGGAGTAATGAATACACCGTGAGTGTTTAAAGTTGTTAACGATCCGGGCGTTGAACCGAGGTCCTTGTAGATTGATATTTCCGCTTGCCTGTTCAGATCGTAGTTTTTTATGTAATAATGGTCTTATAATACGTATGAAATAAATAACAATCCCTATTGTAATGTTGTATGGAAGTAGGATTCCATGAGTTAATTGAAGGCAACTAGGTTCCGGGAGTGACCATAGTTTTTTGACTGTGTCAAGTATCTTCATACTCTGGAGTACACAAGTAATTTCCTGATTACCTTAATGTATTTGTAAAACTAGAGAGAGATGATAATAGCTGAAAAACATGTGAAAATGCCCAAATATTGAGTTAGATAATTAACATGTAATTTTAAATGTAATTATACATTGGTTTTGATATTAAGAAAATATAAAAAGGTAGTATTTGAGGTGTACAGAGAATGACACCATTATTATAGAAAGCATTGAGCTAAAAGAGCTCGGAGTTATATGAAACTTACAGTTGATGCTTTATGGAAGTAAAAATAATTAGGAATTGTTGGTTTATATGGAAACCAGATGTTTTAATACGATATTTGTTTTATTCTTATGTTATTCCTTGTTCATTTGGAACAAGTAGATGATTATGGGTCAGTAATGTAATTGTTTAATTGTTTGTAGCGCCAATATTTTGATTAATTAAATGTGTTAAAATAGGAGTTGATTTTGTTGTTATTTTTACAAGTGTATCCTCTAATTAATCCAAAATATGTGAGTCACAGAGTGGGTGAACTTACCGCTGCCCCGAAAATCCCGAATTGAGCTACGCTGGTATACTGTGATTGGCATATTTCTTGCTAAAAGGGCACAATACTTCACCAGCAATGGAGAAATATAAAAATAATAAAACCAATGAAGTCACTGCGCTGAAATTATATCTTGCTAAAACAAAGCTTATGAAGTGCATAACTTCTACACTTGCAAGGGCAGAGATTGGCCTCTAATCCGTCTGGTTTGAGCAACGATTGTGTGCATACAATTCTAACCTCATGCAATTTGCCAATTTAATAAGTATCTTTTCTGTCATATCGGCTGATGAAGGGGCCAAAACTATTAACTAGGCCTCGAAACATGTCCCATTAATGACCACACAGTGAGCATTATTAATAAAAGTATTGATCAGGCGGAACTTTTAACCTGTTTATACTAATTAGTTTATCAATACGGAACCAGAATGAACCTTTTAAGTTCTAAAGTTTCGTTTCTCTAACAGGGGAATATCTTGTTATTAATTCGTAAATGGGCTTGAGACATGTTGGTCATCAGCACCTTGTACATGGTTGTGTGTTCAATTTGGCTGCTAACCTGTGTTTCTCTGGTTATTTATTTATCGTATAATGAAGTGATACATAGCTATTTACAAATATATACAGTAATACATAGTCTCAAGTTCGTAGTCTGAAATGATTAATTTACAGCTGCGGATCCAAATGGAGAAGCCTCATGAGATAGCATGTGTAGATCTTCCAGTGTACCACTGAAGGCTCTGAGAGGACAATCAAGCGTTATATGTCTGCTTCTCTTCTCCAGTCGCAATTTGGAGAGGACGTGGTGTAGTATACCTCCCCACCTGCCCTAGCCAGTTCTAATCCGGATCAACAAGCACCAGTGACGCCTAGATAAGTGAAACCCTGCAGGCCTTTCCCAGGGATTAATACTCGTAATTAATCCATGGTATGCCAGGGAAGTTTGTTTCCGCCATTGATTAATCCAGTTAACTTTGATATTGAAGTTTTTAGTCAGCAAGCAATCTGCTGTTCGCCACGACGGGTGTCTGGACTTTAATCGAAGAGCTGATAGAACTGGAAGATCTGCATGTATTGGTAATAGTAGATTCTATTGTAGGTGTTCAGCAACGACTGACATTTTCTTTAACGCTTTTTAGGGCAAAACTATTATTTATATTCATGTGTTTTAACATTTTAATTTATTTTAATTATTATAATTATATTAGAATGTTATTTTTTGTTCCTCTATTTTATTGTTTACAAGCTGTACCCGGCATGCGTTGCAATGCCAATCAAAGAAAGTGATGGCATTGTAATTTTGTTTCTTGAAGTGCATTTGAATACACAATATATTTTTCAATTTCCTCAACTGCCTCTAAACTATCGTAAAATGGATTTACATTCGTGGGAGCGTGCATAACAACTCACCAAAATTTCATCTCAATCGGATGAATGGCATATGAACGATTACGGGATTTTGTTTAACGATTCGTGCGCTGTCAGTCATTTGTTGAATCTACTCTTGCGCTACCTACTGTGAAATGGATTTACTAAGTTAGAAACCTTCACAAAAGTGTACACAACAACTCATCAGCGTTTCATCGCAATCGATGAATGGTATATGAACGCATACGGGATTTTGTTGTAACGCTTTGCGTTTCGTTACTCATTTGTTGCGTCTACTCGTGCGCTACCTATTGAGAGAAGGATTTACTAAGTCGAAAACCCTCTCTGGCATGTACTCAACAACTCATCAAAGTTTCACCGCAATCGGACGAATGGCATATGAACGCATACGGGATTTTGTTTACACGATGCGTGCACTGTCACTCATTTGTTGAATTTACTCGTGCGCTACCTACTGTGAAATGGATTTAGTAAGTTAGAAACCTTCACATAAGTGTACACAACAACTCATCAAAGTTTCATCGCAATCGAAAAATGGTATACGAAGGCATACGGAATTTTGTTGAAACGCTTCGCGCGTCGTCACACATTTGTAGCATCTACTCGTGCGCTACCTATTGTGAAATGGATTTACTTAGTCGAAAACATTCCCTGGCGTATACACAACAATTCACCAAATTTTCATCGCAATCGGATGAATGGCATATGAACGCATACGGGATTTTTTTTAAACGATTCACGCGCCGTCACTCATTTGTTGATCTACTCATGCGCTACCTATTGTAAAATGGATTTTCTAAGCCAGACACATTTCCTTGAGTATACATAACAATTCACCAAAGTTTCATCACTATCGGACGAATGGTATAGGAACGCATACGGGACTTTGTTAAATCGCTTCGAGCGTCGTCGTTCATTTGTTGAATCGACTCGTGCGCTACCTACTATTGTAAAATGGATTTACTGATCCCGGAACCTTCCTGGAGAGTACACAACATCTCACCCAAGTTTCATCGCTATCGGACGAATGGTATATGAACGCATACGGGACTTTATTGAAACGCTTCGTGTGTCGTCGCTTATTTGTTGAATCTACACGTGCGCTACCTATTGTAAAATGGATTTACTAAGCCAGAAACATTTTCTTGAGTATACATAACAATTCACCAAAGTTTCATCACTATCGGACGAATGGTATATGAACACATACGGGACTTTGTTAAATCGCTTCGCGCGTCGTCGTTCATTTGTTGAATCTACTCGTGCGCTACCTACTATTGTAAAATAGATTTACTGATCCAGGAACCTTTCCTGGAGTATAGACAACATCTCACCCAAGCTTCTTCGCTTTCGGACGAATGGTGTATTAACGCATACGGGACTTTATTGAAACGCTTCGCGCGTCATCGCTCATTTGTTGAATCTACACGTGCGCTACCTATTGTAAAATGGATTAATTAAGCCATAACCCTTACTTGGAGTGCACTCAACATCTCACCCAAGTTTCATCGTAATCGAATGAATGGTATGTGAACACATATGTGACTTTATTCAAACGTTTGCGCGTCGTTGCTCATTTGTTGAATCTACACGTGTGCTACCTATTGTAATATTGATTTACTAAGCCAGAAACCTTCCTTGGAGTATACTCAACATCTCACCCAAGTTTCATCGTAATCGAATGAATGGTATGTGTACGGGACTTTATTGAAACGCTTCGCGCGTCGTCGCTCATTTGTTGAATCAACACGTGCGTTATCTATTGTAAAATGGATTTACTAAGCCAGAAACCTTCCTTGGAGTGGACTCAAAATCTCACCCAAGTTTCATCGTAATCGAATGAATGGTATGTGAACGCATAGGAGACATACCCACACACCCACACACAAACTATCTCGTAACATTGATTTTTAGCCTACTTTTGATTTTTGCAAAAAATGAAAGTAGACTTATGAGATCAGTACAGGGCCAAAAATTGTGTGTCTGTCTGTGTGTGTGTGTGTGTGTGTGTGTGTGAGAGAGAGAGAGAGAAAGAGTGTGTGAGTGTGTATACTCTGAATGTCTGTCCCCCCCTATCAATTCGAACACGGTGAATCCGAATTGAACGACATTTGGTACAGAGGTAGCACTGGCAGAGGGCACCTCAGTGTCATGTTTTATATCGCCGCCATCTTGACGTAAGCGTGATGGCGGCCTCCCAAATGTTCAAAGCTTAAATCAAATTACGACCAACCTATTCATCTGATCTCTACTAAACTTTGTAACATTATACCTTTAAGTATGAAGAATCCTTAGACCAAACTACGAGGTCATCTGTTTAATAATTTGCGGATGGTGGCCATATTTGTGTGCAAATCGATTCCCCCTATCTTTTCAAATACGGTGAAACCAAATTGAACGAAATTTGGTACAGAGGTAGCACTAGTAAAGGGCACCTCAGTGTCATGTTTTATATTGCTGCCATCTTCACGGAAACGTAATGGCGGCCACCCAAATATTCAAAGTTTAAATCAAATTACGACCAACCTATTTATCTGATCTCTACCAAATTTTGTAACATTATACCTTTAAGTATGAGGAATCTTTTGAGCAAACTACGCGGTCATCTGCCCAATAATTTGCGGATGGCGGTCATGTTTGTGTGCAAATTGATTCCCCCTATCTTTTCAAACACGTTGAATCCGAATTGAACGAAATATGGAACAGAGGTATCACTAGCAAAGGGCATCTCATTGTCGTGTTTTATATCGTCGCCATCTTGACGAAAACGTAATGGCGGTCACCCAAATGTTAAAATCTTAAATAATATTACGACCAACCTAATCATCTGATCTCGACCAAATTTTGCAACGTTATACCTTTATGTATGAAGAATCTTTTGACCAAGCTACAAGGTCGTCTGCCCAATAATTTGCGGCTGGCGGCCAAGTATGTGTGCCATTCGATTCCCCCTATCTATTCAAACACGGTGAAACCGAATTGAACGAAATTTGGTACAGAGGTAGCACTAGCAAAGGGCACCTCATATTCATGTTTAATATCCGTATGGCACTTATTTCAACAAGCTACTACAACCAACATTCAATTATACTCCTTGAAAAGGACAAAGAGTTATAACAATACCCATGCATTTAGGAGAAATTAGGCTATATGTTCTTTACTGAACATCTTGTTATATATATATAGATAGATATATTATCATTTCAAATGATCTTGTCGACTTCATCGTTATGCTTGAGTCAAAATTTATGCGTTACGGAGACGGAGATGATGACGTCATGCAGCCGCGCGGGAAGCCTAAGTTAATGGGTAAAAGACGGCGAGTGCGTGACGTCATGCAGCCACGTGGGAAGCCTAAGTTAATGGGTAATGGAGTCTGTTGAAAGAGTCCTGGGGCGTCGAGCGACCTGGGGCTCCGAGCGAAGCGAAAAGAATACAGGGTGACTCCTAAAGAGGTGTACAAGATGCCAGATAAGAATATAAGATGACTCTTAAAGAGATATACAAGATGCCAGATAAGAATACAAGATGACTCTTAAAGAGATATACAAGATGCCAGATAAGAATACAAGATGACTCCCAAAGAGGTCCACAAGATTTCAGATAATAATACAGGGTGACTCATAAAGAGGTGTACAAAATGTCACACAAGAATACAGGGTGACTTCTAAAGAGGTGTGAAGGATGTCAGAGCAAAATACACTACAATATGCCAGATAAGAATACAGGGTGACTCCTAAAGATATATACAAGATGCCAGATAAGCATACAAGGTGACTCTTAAAGAGGTGTACAAGATGGCAGAGAAGAATACAGGGTGACTCCTAAAGAGGTGCACAAGATGCCAGACAATAATACATGATGATGATGATAATTGTTGTTTTAAGGGGCCTAACATCTAGGTTATCGGCCCACAATAATACAGGATGACTCCTAAAGAGGTGTACAAGATGTCACACAAGAATACAGGGTGACTTCTAAAGAGATATACAAGATGCCAGATAAGAATACAGAGTGCCTCCTAAAGAGGTGTGCAGGATGGCAGAGCAAAAAACAGGGTGACACTTAACGAGGTGTACTGTATGTTAGATTCAATTCAAATACAGGGTGACCCTTAAAGAGTTTTGCAAGATATCAGATTCAAATGATGGGTGACCCTTAAAAAGTTGTAAAAGATGTCAGACTCAAATACAGGGTGATTCTTAAAGAGGTGCCCATGCGGGAGTCTGTTGAAAGAGTCCTGGGGCTTCGAGCAAAGCCTTTCTAACATGTGTAGCATTTGTAGCATGCGTCGTTTGAAATGATATAACGTCTAGTCTTTCAGACTGACTGTATTTTTTTTATTATTTTCAATTTATGTACTTATAGATTTAATTTTGATATTTCTTTCTATCGAATTAATGAATTAACGAATTTCCAATTACTTTTACAATTATTTTCATATTTTTTATAGTTAGTCTATATTTATTTTCATAATTTTTATATTTCTTTTATTATTATAATTTTTATATTTCTTTTATTATTGTAATTTTATTTTTATTATTTGTAGCGCGCCTGCCTCTCACCCGGAGGCCCCGGGTTCGATCCCCGGCTCCGTCAGGGATTTTAAAACTGACGTGAGGTTGGAACGGGGTGCACTCAGCCTCGTGAGGACAATTGAGTAGCTGTCTGACAGTGAGACAGCGCCCCGATCACGAATACCAAGATTAACGGCCGAGGGGACCCGACGCGCTGATCACGCGTCACCCCAATATCTGCAGGCCAAATGGCTGGGCAGCGGTCGCTTGGTCGGCCTTAGCCCGTCATGGGCTGGATAGTGCCAGGGGTTGACTTTTTTGTTGTTGACTTCAATTGATAATGATTTTTTTTTATTTTTTTTATTATTTTAATTATTATAAGTATTAATAATGTTATTTTTGTTTCTCTAATTTTAATGTTTATGTATTTATTAGCGTACTTTTCACATTTTGCAAAAATGAGGAAAAAGTAGACTTATGAGATCGATCCGGGAAAATGTGTGTCTGTCTGTCTGTCTGGCTGTCTGGCTGTGTGTGTGTGTGTGTGTCCCCCCCCCCTATCAACTCCTAAACGGCTGCAGCAATCAAAACCAAATTTAGTATGAGTAAAGATGTGCACTCGAATATCTGACGTCCATATTTGAAAATGATGTCAGTGCTACCAACTGCTGATAAAACGCACTAGAAATTTGAGCTCCATGTTGGATATCTTGCAAGGTATGCAAAGGAGCTATTCCAAAATTGGCACACATGTAGATACGACTATTTCAGTTAAATTTCCAGGAGGCCAACCATGACAGTGTTGCCAAAATAATTTTAAGCCTTCTGATAAGTCCAATGTTTATATGCATATAACTTCTACACTATCAATTGGATTTCAACCAAATTTTGTATGCAATATCTGTACATAAACAGATATGACTGAGCGTATTCTTAAGAGCCACCAGGGCTGCCAACTGTTAATAATTGCTCTCTCTATTTTTTTTAAATCCAAATACCAATATATCAGAAAGTATGAAAGCCAACAGCTTTAAACTATGCACACGTATATTCTGACATTTTAGATTAATTTGGAGTAACAGATATACGTCAGTTCTACCAACATGATTATAAGCCTGCTGATAGTACCAATTTTTAAATACATGTAACTTCTATATTATCAGTTGGATTTCAACCAAATTTCGTATGTGCTATGTATACCATAACAGATATGACTATAAGTATTGTTAAGAGCAATCAGGGCTGCCAACTGTTAATAAATGCTGTCTATATTTTGTTTTACCCTAATATCTATATATCAGAAAGTATGCAAGCCAACAGCTCTTTGCACACGTATAGCACCTGACATTCTAGATTAATTTGGAGTAATTAATACAAGGCAGTGCTGCAAACATGACTCTATGCCTGCTAATATGTCCAATTTTAAAATACATGTAACTTCTATACTAACAAATGGATTTCTTCCAAAATTGGCACAGCAAGATATCATAATAATTCAGATTATTTCTGACCAGCACACGCATGGTATTGTTGGCAACATGCTTTTACGTGTGCTGATAGATCCAGTGTCCAACTGCATGTAACGTCAATTGGACTTCAACCAAATTTTGTATTCTGTACCTTAAAAGATGGAACTAAGAATATATTCAGTCACCAGGGCTGCCAACTGTAGGGCTCTATTAGGCTACATTTTACAATGTATATTTTGAACTAATTAGATATTCCGATATTACCAACTTAATTTCGTCATTATTCTAGATAGGTTCATATACTGTAGAATAATCATTGGCATGAAAAGTAGTCTGTATAGTTCTTCACGGAACTTCTTGTTATTTTTCAATTTATGTTTTTATAGATATAAATTTGATATTTTAATTGAATTATTTAATTAACTAATTTCAAATTGATTTTATCAATTATTTTTATATTTTATATGGTTATGTTTATTATTTAAAATTTTATATTTCTTTTATTATTGTAATTTTATTTATTTTTCACTTAGTTTTAATGTGTTATAAAATGTTATACAACACATTACTTCAAGTATTTACGTATATAATATTTGATATTTAGAATTACTTGCTCTTCGAAAATTCTCCAAAATTTGGCTTAAAGATTCAACTATCAGCATCTTTGAAAGCATTAACTGTCCTTATGGCAGGTGGTTAATATAGAGACCACTATCCCATAAAGGGTTAATGTGGTGGGGGAATGTTACTTAGAACAGGTAACCATTGCGTATTAGTTGAACGAATACATTCTGTGATTAGGCGCATTGTTTGATTGAGCTGCGTGTCAACTATTTTGGTGTGAGCATTGCGGAGTGTGCATAACTGAAGGTTGCGCCCGGGATTCAAACCTCCGATATTGATGCAGCCTCACCATCACAGTCGTGGTGAGCGATGTAACACACACGGCTACGCCGCAGGGTAAGAAAATAAGAGATCGAGGAGCAACACTCAGATAATGAGAGGAGTAGGTGAGTCTACATTACCGGGATGAAACACATATCCGTCCAAATTAATATTCAAACCCATTTATAACACGAAACGTGAGACAATCAGGAGCGTGACGCACCAAGAGCAACAGGAAATGTACACAAGCTCTCAGTTCAAATTGGATTATGCAAGCGAACACGGTGCACATTTCCTAAATGCATTCTAGGCCTAACATGTGTTTTACGACATAATTAATAATTATAATCAGGTCAAATGTGCCTTTGTCTCATTTTTCAATACTCAGAGCAAGGGCGTCACCGTGCTTTGCTGTAATATTAATAACTGGCAGTAGTACCCGGCTTCACCCGGTGGGTTTATTTATTTGTTTTATGGATCAGAATGAATGCAACTACTGAAGTAACATATCAAACTTACAAACTAACAGAAAAAGGTCAAAATATAACTGTTTGTCTCGCTGATAAGTAACATAATGGACGTAACATCCAGGACAATTTCCCCTAATATATAATATCGTATGGCCTCGGATGCCTGGTGCAAGCTTTATTAATTGACACCCAGGGGGTAGCTTGATTGTCGAATTTCGTCGTTCCTTTGAACGCTATGAAAGTCAAGGAGGTTAGATATCTAAACTCCTTGACACTACAGCGCTTTCAAGTAGAGAATGGAAGAACTTTGTGTTGGCGGAAAATCCAGAGATTAATTTTGCCATTGAACACGGCCTACTGAATTCAAATGGGTTCTTTAACATGCCAACAACGTATGACATGAGTGTCGTGATTTTTGTCGCCTTTCAAAAATCACTTACCACGGCCAGGTGCGAACCTGCAATCTTGGGGTTGATAGTCCGACACTATAACCACTCACCCACCGTGGCAAGCAATAAATACCTTAAAACATGTTTATTTACAATGAAATAATGAAAGAATGCAACACGGTAACCATGGTAACAGAATCTCACAGGTCCATCTATTTCTGTAAGACGCAATGCAATTCCAGTTATTACATTACTGTGAATTTTCCAGACGGTTATCAGGTTATCACTGAACCAAATTAAGCTGTAAAATTCATCAATACATACAGTATAATGTGCTTAAGGGGGTCAAGGAACACTCTAGAATTTTTCACGCAATTTTCACGTGTGAGTGTGGTACGAAAGGTCTTTTTCACCCGACTATAAAGGGTCTCCGTAAACCACATTTAAAGGCCTTAAATTAACAGTGTCTGTGAAATTCCCAGAAAACTAACTTCGCTCTGATATACCTATGAAGGAATGAGAAACCCCTAACCACTGCACCAGTAGCTGAATTGATAAAGTCTGATTATTCATACCAAGGATAAATCAGTCATAGCATTCATGATTGAGATTTTGCTAAGTGTACTCTCTACAATTAGAATATTCGCGGGCGAAGCCGCGACGGGTAATGCTAAATAGAGAGAGGAGTAAGTGAAATAAAAGACGCTAAATAGGGCCTATATCTCATTGGCTGTAAGAAAAGTAGAGTCCAATAGTGTCGTCTTTTTACGCATAGCGCTGTAGGAATTCGCAATTTTGCACCAGAACACGTCCCTACAGGCGATTCAGCCCGCACTGCTAGCCAACAATAGACTCATTTAAATATTCTTATAGTTGCACCTCAATTACCAGGATCTCTGGACCCCTACTACAACTCAGATATAATACCGACACGGTTGGTTCTAGGGTCATAAAAAGGGTTTTCAGGCCTATCTGTCTGTCTGTTATTTATACAAATCTACGTTTCACTCCTCTTCTTGCCTAGAACGCCTCAAAATAGCGCTGCCTTGGGTTTTTGTGGGTATCTACTCACATAACGTAACGGCGGTACTTTTTGAGGATCCAACCAGTCTTCGGGCTGACTACCTAACAGACAGACGTTTCAGCAAACGTGGCAAGTTTTACGTCTAGTATTTTGTTTCTTGCATTACGAGGCTTTATTTGAGCCGTATTTATACAAAGCTACACCATTTCACCGAAATGGTCCAAATTCTAAGTCAAGAGTTTTATTTTATACATCGCTAGGCTTAAAATGTGCCTAGATTTATCTTTCGACAAATTCGATACTTCGACCAAACGGCCTTAATGCAGGGAATAGAGAGGTCTGTCTGAAATTTCAAGTAGACAGTGTCATCTGCAGGGTTTTGGAATGTAAGTATCTAAAATTTGGTTCTGTTCAGTGAAACGGTGTAGATTTGTGCCAAAGGGCCTAATTATTTGTGATGGCTGTATTAGTGTGTGTTATCTGTAATTCAGGTAAGGACTGCAGACGATCGATTCCAAGTAGTTCCTTCTTTTGCTACCAAACGACACTTTCCCTCGAACTTGGCTACTAGATGCACCGCGACTGGCACGTGGCGACGAACGTTGGAACTAATAGAACGTTAATCAAATCTAACCTACAAATTTAGCTTCACACAATTGTAGTTAGTGGTAGGTTATTTTACATTCTCTTATTAAAGCCGCCTAGTCAAACACTAAAGAAACGTTTAATTACATTACTAAACGTACATGTTTCGGTAATATCATTGATACTGAACCCTTCAGAATAGCAGTGTTTTATGCAAGAATCTTAGATCAAGGGGTCGCGTTCAGTTCATAGTGTGGTGTTTACGTCCGCCAAACTACGTGCTTTTCTGAGGCAAGGGTTATAGGATAAAAACTATAATTAAGAAAGAAAGGAGACAAAACGTAAGATAATAACAAGATTTAATAACTAATTTGTGCATAAAAGAATAAAACAAACAATAATAAAAAAAATCCTCCCTGAATTTTCCCCTGACAGGAATATTTATCACTTTGAGGAGTCAGATGGATCTCCCCTTTTCTAATAAAATGTGGATCCAAGTTCCACTACCTTGCATGTGAATTTATGTTCGCGTGTGACTATCTACGAGAAATGAGTACTTGGATGATCGTTCGTTCACAACGGGTTAACAGCCACGGTGCTCACGAACAATCATCTCGTAAATCAACGTTTATGGATATGGGCATAACATTAATAAAAATCCTTAAATCTAACTCTGACACACATATTACAACTCTACTATTTACAGGCATCTCTCTGAGACCCTTATTAGTGTGGTGACACACTTAACCAAATGAGCTGCCACAATGGCCAGATGCTCAACAACAAGGAAACACAGCGCCGCACGTGACTCACGGGTCACTGACATGGAAAATAAACATAGAATAAACCAACAACAACAAACCACCTGAGTGGATAAGATTACTTTATATTAACAAAACTGCATGTTAAAGAAACGCTTCGAAGATTATCGTGTTTCGTAGGCAACTCCCATTTATTTAAACAATTTTACCATTGATCAGTTTCTCACATTTATATTTATTTTCAACTAATTGGGAGCCAGACGTGCACTCCACTAATGATGAGCTTGCTTGCGAAACTCAGCCAGCCCTTGTGACAACAACTCACCCTTTCCACATTACCAGTCATGTCCCCCTTCCAGTGTATATAAATAGCCGACCAGCTGGACTGTTATCTCAAGGAATCAACAGCAACTAACATCTCCTCCAACTCAACATATGGTCAGACAATAATCACATATCCATAATTGTCCTCGCAAGGATACAATATGAATCTGGTACCAAGCTGACAGAAATCAGTCTCTGCTGAAATTCCCGCTTGTAATACCATAAAATATATACTCAATACACACATCTGGGACTGACATAACGCCTTTCACATGGGTCTGCTGAATTAGAGCTCGCAAACATTTAACACAATATTTAAAACTTACGATAGAGCAGAATACTCTTCGTCACAAATTACATTGCTCCCAAAGGCAATAATCACACTGAATCTGATCAATAATAAATCTCAACAAAATTTAATTACCCTCCAATCTACTATATAATTATATTAATTCAGTCCTACTTCTGAAACATGACATATCTCCGAGAGACGTTTTTAACCGCACTTCGTAACATAGGTGAACACGGCCGTTCACATAGATACGTTAGTTAACACAACACAAAGAAAAGAACCTTCCAAAAACTACATTTGTGCGAGCTGCTTCCAAACAAAAGTGTGTCAGATCAAAACTAAATATACTACATTAATCACACAAGCAAAGTATTTACAAAAAATATGTCCCATAAACCATAAGTTAATTTAACAAACAAAAAAATATTATTTTGTACTCATCTCTTTTTGTAGTCACCCGTCAAAGAACATCAGACGCCATTCCCCAACTGGATGATTCTTTATCTCATATCAGCCATCTGCACGGAGTGTTGAGAATTCCAAACTTCCTCTGCATTCATCGGTGTCATCCTTGCGCTGATACACAAATTAGGTTATTATACACTTTATGTCTGACTACTAAATTCGCTTGTTCAGGTACTAAATTCCCTGTCACTGTTCGTTGGCGAATTATCGACGATACTGTCCCTATAATTATAGTTCTATGACTATCTATCACTGAATTTAACACTTTACAATGAATATCTTGTGTCCTCGACACACAAAATACAAGTCTATCTCCTCAAACGAACAGAATCAAAGTCCTGTGTCCTCGACACACGGAAATAAAGTCTACGTCCGTAGACGCACAGAATAATAGTAACTCTTGTGTCCTCGACACACAGAATAAAAGTCTACGTCCGTAGACGAACAGAATAATAATCAACCTCTTGTGTCCTCGACACACAGAATAAAAGTCAATGTCTTGGCTCTTCGACACACTTATAAATGAACTGGCCCTTGGGTCTAGATGGAGGGGGATTTTATGTAAAAATTTCTCGAAATAATTGTGATACGGGAATGAAATAAATATCACTGAACTCGTAATATTGCACAGGTCAAGAATATGCCCATTAATCCTAGAATCGATCGTAGAGATTTTGTCTAGGCGATTTCCCGCGTGAATGCTAGCCGCCGCGTACCCCAGCCGGAGTTGGCGCGCAAGTAGGCATTCTCTTCTCATTGGTTCTCCATTTCCTGATAATTTGGCGGTTTCTAGTAGATCTTGGCGTCTTGGGAGTGTCTATTTTCTTCATCAGCCATTCTCGTTACTGCATCATATTTCTTCTAGGCGCGAATATCACAATGAACATACCAGAACCATGTCTCACCGCGCGTCGCTTCTAAAATTGAGGTAGCCACACCTGTCCTTATGATACATCGCTCTGCTATTTCTTTTCATAGCTCAAGTATTTAGCCTTTTGTTAAACTGTTGCAGGTATGTCCCTACTGTCTCCAACAAATGCTTGAAATTTCCTCATCACTGTCTGGCTACTTTCATGATGCTGGTTGAAATATTTATTAATTGAAGAAATAAAAAGTAGAATCATTTAACCAACATAGGGTAAAGGGTTCACAACTCTCCCACTCACAAAATTTCGAACTTAGGAATAAAGTCGACAATTTTACAATACTTCCGTAGGCCAATTTGTTGTATTTCCAGAATCACCCCTTTTTCTTACTTGGTCTAGTCGCTCCTGTCTTCAATGGCATTTACTCGTTTTCATATCCTGCTTGTCTCTCCCCCTTCCAATCTTGCGTGACGCTCTGATGCCTGCGGCAACACCTTGCTCGCCTCGTTAATGTTTGTCAACAACAGCTCTACTTCCTTCTTCACCACGTGCCGTACTCAACTGCTCCCCGTTGACTTTGTTGATAGTAGGACGTCCGTATATTCAAACAGCGTCATTATTTCGGCGCTACCATGGTTCACTTCGACGATATTTTTTTTAGGTTGGCAGCGTTGTAAACTGACATTGTTCCTGTGCTCAATTCTTTCACTCTGTAAGCATTATTTCCAAGGTTTCTTACGATAGAATAGGGTCCTATGAATTTCTCGCAGAATTTACTAAAGATTTTCTTTTCTGGGTCCGATGTAGCAGGTCGTTTCACCAAAACGAGCTGGTTGACTTCAAGATCACCGTGGAACCTCTTATTTCTTACTCGCCGTAATCTGCGGTCTGCTTGTTTCCTCATGTATGCTCTCGTTCTTTCAATTCGCAGGTCTGGTGCTATCATGGGATCTTGTGGACAGTTAATGATGCTTTTCCACGTTCTTACTGGATACTCGTTCTTGTGTAGGACCATAGGGATTTGTCCTGTTGACTCGTGCCTGGTAGAATTCATGCATGTCTCTACGTCCTTAATTTTATCGACCCATTTGTGGTGTTCGTTCGGAATGAAGATCCTCAAATATGCAGTTACACATTTAATTACTCTCTCGCTTGGATTTGCTTGGGCATGTCGGATACTGCTTAAAACATGTTTTATACCCATGTCTTCCATTCCTTTCTTGAATTCGGCGCTTGTGAAATAACTGCCGTGATCTGATAATATAAACTCTGGTTTTCCAAGGGTTGGAATAACTCCATTTCGAATGCGACTGAGTACCTGCTTCGATGTGGTTTTCTGAATAGGGCATAGTACTACAAACTTAGAAAATACATCAATGCACACTAGCAAATGACGGCAACCTCTCCTTCCCTTCGGAATTGGACCAAGACAGTCCATCGCCAGTAGCTCACATGGTTTCTGAGGTAGCAATGGTCTAGGATATTGCCTCAGTAAATAATTATTTGGCTTTGTTCTCTGACACGGGTCACAAGTTGTAATGACGTCACATATAGTTGTTCTCATACGTGGCCATGTAAATGTCTCTCCTATTGTTGCTTCGCACTTGTCTAAGCCCACGTGACCGTAACTTTCGTGCGTATGCCATGTCAATCCTCGTTGTAACGATGCAGGTACCAATATACGTAACTTGGTGTGGTCATTATCTACCCATTTGTGCAGCAAATTGTTGACATAAACATATCTTCCTTCTTTGGCTTTCGCTTCTCGAAATGCAGGTGTTCCTGTAGGTAGTTGCTTTTTGAAGTATTTAATTAATAGCATCATCCATGGTTCCGCTTCCTGTTCTCGCTGTATCTCACGTAACTCCTCCAAGAATTCCCGGTCCTTCGGTGTTAACTCCAAGTGTTGTACCATCGCTGTTTCTTCATTCTCAGGCTCTGGGTTCCTGCTGAGTGCATCCGGTATCACGTTCATCTTCCCTGGACAATGTTCAATTTCAATGCTGAACTGCTGAATGTATATAGACCAACGTGTCACACGTTCGCTTGCCATTGACGTCTTAAACAAGAATGTTAGTGCCTTGTGGTCAGTCCTGACAACAATCGGGTAACCATAGATTATTCGTTTCCATTGTTGGAGCGCATGAAGGATGGCCAACAATTCTAGCTCGGTTACAGTATAATTTCGCTCGTGCTTACGCAATTTTCGGCTGACAAATGCCAAATATGTTTTGTGCTGCAGGTTAGCTGGATCCTCTTGGTAGAGCATAGCACCTATCCCAATTAGTGAAGCATCCGCTTGGATTATAAATTTGAGCTTGAAATCTGGATAGCCTAATTTAATGCAGTTTTCTAATAGCTGTTTTGTTGCTTGGAATGCCTTCTCACATTCCGCGTTCCATGACCATTTGTTATTTTTCTTTAACATTTCTTGCATTGGAGCTACAGTCTCTGTATAACCTGGACAGTTTTCTTTAAAGAATCCCGTTACGCCTAAGAAAGCCCGAACGTGCTTGACTCTCGTTGGTGTAGGGAAATTCTTTATCGCTTCAATCTTAGCTGGGTTTGGCTTCACTCCCTCCTTGTCAATGACGTGACCCAAATATAAGATCTCGCTCTTGAAGAAATGCGATTTCTTCAGGTTTACTTTGAAATTCGATGCATTTAAGTTGCCCAATACTTTATCTAAATTTTCCATGTGAGTTTCAATGTTGTCGGATGCCAACAGAATGTCGTCGATGTATCGCACCGTCATCTCCTTTACTTCCTCGGTTAGGTTCCGGTCCAGTGCTCGGATTAAAGCACAGCCCGCTGTTTTGACTTCAAAAGGCATTCTGACGAAACAATATGTCTGGTTATCGAATAAGAAGCCAGTTAGAAGCTGTGACTTCTCATCCAACTCAAGATGGTGGAACGAGCTCGTCAGATCGACTGATGAATAAATGCTCTTGTTTTTAAAGCCTTTTAATACGTCTCTGATAATTGGCGCTCTGTCATACTCAGGAAAAATGAGTCTCATGTTGAGGTTTCTGGCATCTAAACAAAGTATAATAGATCCATTTGGTTTTGTGACTGCCAAAATCGCATTTAGATAAGGTGTAGGTGTCTTCCTTATCACTCCAGCTTCTAACATCTCATCTATAATGATTTTAACTTGACCACGATACTTTTCAGGAATTGGGTACAATCTGCTTTTGAAAGGTGACCAGTCCTCGACTTGCATAGAGTACTTGAAATTTAATATTTTCCCAGGTACTGTATCAAATACTGTTTTGTGCTTCCTTAAAATCTCTTCCAACTGTTTTCTGTGTTCATCCCCAAGTTGAATGTCATTGAGCCGCTCCTGTAGTAACTCTTCAAATTGTGCATCACTGTCATCTCCTTCTGTTAATAAAGACCATATCTCCTGGGATTCTATCTCCTCATCTAGTTCCACAACAGCCCCTTCTACGATGTTATCTTCTGCCTTTCGTACCTCCTCTTCCGTCTCTTCCGATATTGCTTCCAATGCCCAAGAATTTACATCTCTTCCGGTAGTGATTTCATCCATATGCAATCCCACGTTTTTCAGCTGGTCATATTCTCTAAAACTGACTGTATTCTTGTGTAAATCTATCACTGCTTGATAGTCACTAATGAAATTTGCACCAAGAATTATATTGAAATTCATCTTTGCCATGATAATGAATGTTTGCCAAAAGTGTGTTCCAATATGTTCAGCTCTAAGTATGCCTGACGTTTACAAGTGACGGTGCGTTCAGGAATAACACCCCTCACTTTGAGCTGTGGTACCGGAATTACAGGAATATTCTGAATCCGTCCCAACTCTCGAACCAAGGCCTCCGATACTAGACTGATCTGTGACCCCGTATCCAATAAACATCTTATATTAATTCCACCAATCCTTGCGTAAATAATGCGTAATTGCCTAATTTCATCGTTCCGTGGTTTCACCGTCTCCTCCAGGCAGTCTTCTGGTAAAGCAATCCATTCTTGTATGTTCGCTACTATCCATCCATCTTCAACTTCCGACTGTTGTGTTTGGAGACTGTCTCCTTGATCCAAAATTAACTTTTTTTTTTTAGCTCCATTTCGACTCCCATCATCCTTCTGTCGCTCATGTCCTTGATATTCCTCTTGTCTCAGTAGACTTCCAGCTTCCTCAGTATGTGTATCTGGGTTCTTTCTGTTCCCAATGGCCTTTTCTCATCTTCCTAGTTCTCCACCTTGACTAGCGTGTAACTCCTCTAAGTAATTTTGTGATTGAGCGTGCCTATCATCCCAGTCATCTCGATAGTTACGTTGATCTCCTTGATTTTGATCTCTCCTTCCTTTCCATCTTTGATTGGCATTGTAATCACCGTATCTTCCATAAGGCCTGTCATTCCTTCGATTATCACGCCATTGTTGATATCCTCTCTGTTGGTATCTATTGTTGCCCTGGTATCTATTGTTGTAGTGATTTTCATTACGCTGATATGGTCTGTTTTCCCCTTCTTCCTGGTTTCGCCTAGGTGTGGAGGTGCTTGTATTAGTACCCTGCGATTTAGTATTTCCCTGTTTTGTTTTTACGACCTCTGTAGTGTTGACTAATTCCAGCTGTCTTCCTCCTCTAAAATGACTATGAGATGTGGTCTCATCTATTTGCCGTAATATCTGCTCTGCATGTAGGGCCGTACTAACGTTTTCTGCGACTATTACTTGCTGTACATTAACTGGCATTTGCCTTGCTATTGTCATCACCAAATCTGCTTCGTTTAATGGGTAATCTAGGTCGCGAAATTTTAGCATTTGCATGTTAAAGAAATCTGAGTATTTCGTCTGCTGGGTAGTTTGATATTTTCTAGAGTAAAGCTCCATTCTTAAACTCTGTTGTATGGCGGGAGACCAGTATTTGCGCAGAAACGCTAAATTAAAGTCTGACATGGTTCCAAATGTATATTTGAAACTTAAAAACCAGGTGAGAACATTTCCTGATAAAAATCTCTCCATCATTCTTAATCTACGTGCTTCAGGTACCCCAGTGTCATTGAAATGGTCTTCAATCTCTTTGATAAAGGCCTTAGGCGTTATCCCTGAATTTTCGGTGTATTTCTGCGGTTTGTAGTCATTTGAGCGAATTACTTGAATAAGTTGTGTGGGCTGATGACCGTCCTGTGGTGTTGAGCTCCTATCTACGTTCTTGCGAAATCCTTCTGTGTTTGTTGTTAATGGGCTCTCTGCTTGAGTCTGACTTCCTGCTATGCTGGGTTGGGGACTATGTGAGTCATCCGGCTTGTCTTTCACTGCTCCCGTTTTAAATATAGATGATTGTTCTAATGAGCGGAGTTCGGCTTTAATGATCCTGTCTGTCTGCTCTTTAAGTTTATTTTTTACCTCTTGCTCCAAAGCTTGAATACGCGTGTGGTTTTCGCCTACTGTTTTAAGAATAGTGGATCTTTCCTCTCTAGAATCAATATTCATTTTCTTCCAATCTTTCCTGATCTGTTCTTTAATCGTGCTTATTTTTTCTTCAATCTGGCTCTTATTTTCATCCTGATTATTTTCTATCTGTCTTAGCCTTTCGTCTAATGTACTCTTAAATTGTTCTTGTTCCGTTTCTAGGCTTTTCCACTGTTCCGCTGATTTTATCTCGAGACGGTCCATATCTTTAATTATGCCTGATATGTTCTCATCTACTGCTGATATTTGTTGTTGAATGACCCTGCCACTTTTCTCCATCTCCTTAAACCGTCCTTCCAACTTATCCTGAGCTATTTTGACCTCGCTTGTATTCATTGTGCATGCTATTTCAATCTGCTCTAATTTAGCTAACACCGTTTCATCGAGAATGCTGAGTTTTTTATCAAAATTACTTTCCATTTTTTCAATCTGCTCTAATTGTTTCTCATTATTTTTGCTTACATCAAGGGCCAGTAATATCATCTGTTGGTTTGTGTGCTCTTTCATCTCTGCGGTTAACGAAGCTAATTGGTTCGTGTTTTTATTATTTTGCGCCTCTAACTGTGAATTTATAGTGTCATTAATTTCACTCTTTAATAACCTAGCTTGTTCCGCCTGATATTCATTTTGCTCAATTCTACTGTTATTTAACTGTGTCCGCAATGATTCACTTTGTTCTAACAGCTTAGTATTTAGCGATTCACTTTGTTCTGACATTTTCGTATTTAGCGATTCACTTTGCTCTAACATACTAGTGTTTATTTGTTCAGATAATTTTGTATTCAACGCTTCACTTTGCTCTAACATACTAGTGTTTATTTGTTCAGATAATTTTGTATTCAACGCTTCACTTTGCTCTAACATACTAGTGTTTATTTGTTCAGATAACTTCGTGTTCAGCGATTCACTTTGTTCTGCTAATTTAGTATCCAACAATTCCTGCGTTCTCCTCGCTGCACTTTCAATGATCTCCTGGATCTGCGCCACCGTTGCCATGTTTTATAATTTATATGAGACATATGGGAAATGGCATACGCCAATGCCCTTTGACACGCACATAAATCCAATGCACATTTAATTTCTTTATCCTACTCAGTTCATTTATTTTTATCTTTAACCCCATTAGTTGATTGCATCTCTGAGTAGTTCTAGTTTTACTCAATTTAATTTTAACCCCAAGCACATATTTAGTCATTAAACAGTTATCCTGATCTGATATTAACATTGACTAATTAACAAAGTATTAATTGTCATTTTAGGCTACAGCCTCCTAATATTTCCATGAGTTTGACTTTCTAAACAAATCTAGTTTTAACTTTATCATTGGGCGCCCGGTATCACATCTTAATTTTACTTTAATTTAAAAGACAACAACGTGAACCGTATTTTACATTGCAAACTCCTGATTTTAATTTATCTTTCACACATTTGGCGGTATCCACTTCGCCTCAACTACTTTTAATAAAATATCACTTCCCGGTGATTAAATACTGTCATATCTGCCTGCACTTGCGGCATGCCAGTTTTACTCAAATACGCCACTATTGACATGTGTAATCTCCCCGTTACACCACAGTGAATAGCCCCACCGTTGGCCGCCAGTTTTAACCTATGAACCCTTCAGAATAGCAGTGTTTTATGCAAGAATCTTAGATCAAGGGGTCGCGTTCAGTTCATAGTGTGGTGTTTACGTCCGCCAAACTACGTGCTTTTCTGAGGCAAGGGTTATAGGATAAAAACTATAATTAAGAAAGAAAGGAGACAAAATGTAAGATAATAACAAGATTTAATAACTAATTTGTGCATAAAAGAATAAAACAAACAATAATAAAAAAATCCTCCCTGAATTTTCCCCTGACAGGAATATTTATCACTTTGAGGAGTCAGATGGATCTCCCCTTTTCTAATAAAATGTGGATCCAAGTTCCACTACCTTGCATGTGAATTTATGTTCGCGTGTGACTATCTACGAGAAATGAGTACTTGGATGATCGTTCGTTCACAACGGGTTAACAGCCACGGTGCTCACGAACAATCATCTCGTAAATCAACGTTTATGGATATGGGCATAACATTAATAAAAATCCTTAAATCTAACTCTGACACACATATTACAACTCTACTAATTACAGGCATCTCTCTGAGACCCTTATTAGTGTGGTGACACACTTAACCAAATGAGCTGCCACAATGGCCAGATGCTCAACAACAAGGAAACACAGCGCCGCACGTGACTCACGGGTCACTGACATGAAAAATAAACATAGAATAAACCAACAACAACAAACCACCTGAGTGGATAAGATTACTTTATATTAACAAAACTGCATGTTAAAGAAACGCTTCGAAGATTATCGTGTTTCGTAGGCAACTCCCATTTATTTAAACAATTTTACCATTGATCAGTTTCTCACATTTATATTTATTTTCAACTAATTGGGAGCCAGACGTGCACTCCACTAATGATGAGCTTGCTTGCGAAACTCAGCCAGCCCTTGTGACAACAACTCACCCTTTCCACATTACCAGTCATGTCCCCCTTCCAGTGTATATAAATAGCCGACCAGCTGGACTGTTATCTCAAGGAATCAACAGCAACTAACATCTCCTCCAACTCAACATATGGTCAGACAATAATCACATATCCATAATTGTCCTCGCAAGGATACAATATGAATCTGGTACCAAGCTGACAGAAATCAGTCTCTGCTGAAATTCCCGCTTGTAATACCATAAAATATATACTCAATACACACATCTGGGACTGACATAACGCCTTTCACATGGGTCTGCTGAATTAGAGCTCGCAAACATTTAACACAATATTTAAAACTTACGATAGAGCAGAATACTCTTCGTCACAAATTACATTGCTCCAAAAGGCAATAATCACACTGAATCTGATCAATAATAAATCTCAACAAAATTTAATTACCCTCCAATCTACTATATAATTATATTAATTCAGTCCTACTTCTGAAACATGACATATCTCCGAGAGACGTTTTTAACCGCACTTCGTAACATAGGCGAACACGGCCGTTCACATAGATACGTTAGTTAACACAACACAAAGAAAAGAACCTTCCAAAAACTACAATTGTGCGAGCTGCTTCCAAACAAAAGTGTGTCAGATCAAAACTAAATATACTACATTAATCACACAAGCAAAGTATTTACAAAAAATATGTCCCATAAACCATAAGTTAATTTAATAAACAATAAAATATTATTTTGTACTCATCTCTTTTTGTAGTCACCCGTCAAAGAACATCAGACGCCATTCCCCAACTGGATGATTCTTTATCTCATATCAGCCATCTGCACGGAGTGTTGAGAATTCCAAACTTCCTCTGCATTCATCGGTGTCATCCTTGCGCTGATACAAAAATTAGGTTATTATACACTTTATGTCTGACTACTAAATTCGCTTGTTCAGGTACTAAATTCCCTGTCACTTTTCGTTGGCGAATTATCGACGATACTGTCCCTATAATTATAGTACTATGACTATCTATCACTGAATTTAACACTTTACAATGAATATCTTGTGTCCTCGACACACAAAATACAAGTCTATCTCCTCAAACGAACAGAATCAAAGTCCTGTGTCCTCGACACACGGAAATAAAGTCTACGTCCGTAGACGCACAGAATAATAGTAACTCTTGTGTCCTCGACACACAGAATAAAAGTCTACGTCCGTAGACGAACAGAATAATAATCAACCTCTTGTGTCCTCGACACACAGAATAAAAGTCAATGTCTTGGCTCTTCGACACACTTATAAATGAACTGGCCCTTGGGTCTAGATGGAGGGGGATTTTATGTAAAAATTTCTCGAAATAATTGTGATACGGGAATGAAATAAATATCACTGAACTCGTAATATTGCACAGGTCAAGAATATGCCCATTAATCCTAGAATCGATCGTAGAGATTTTGTCTAGGCGATTTCCCGCGTGAATGCTAGCCGCCGCGTACCCCAGCCGGAGTTGGCGCGCAAGTAGGCATTCTCTTCTCATTGGTTCTCCATTTTCTGATAATTTGGCGGTTTCTAGTAGATCTTGGCGTCTTGGGAGTGTCTATTTTCTTCATCAGCCATTCTCGTTACTGCATCATATTTCTTCTAGGCGCGAATATCACAATGAACATACCAGAACCATGTCTCACCGCGCGTCGCTTCTAAAATTGAGGTAGCCACACCTGTCCTTATGATACATCGCTCTGCTATTTCTTTTCATAGCTCAAGTATTTAGCCTTTTGTTAAACTGTTGCAGGTATGTCCCTACTGTCTCCAACAAATGCTTGAAATTTCCTCATCACTGTCTGGCTACTTTCATGATGCTGGTTGAAATATTTATTAATTGAAGAAATAAAAAGTAGAATCATTTAACCAACATAGGGTAAAGGGTTCAATACCTTCCTCGGCGTGATTGATATTAAATCTTAAACCTAGTTAACAAAGCCAAAAAGAATTGGATATCCTTACAAAATTGTTTTAAATCAAAAATGGAAAAGCTTGCAAATAATTAAATTCCATGTATTAAATAATGATAGTAAAAAGATGCTATTAAAATATGAGATCTACCTTATAAACTGCCTACGTCAATACTCCAATAATTTTGATCGAAAAACTGTAGTGACAGAAGATGTCGCTGTCAGAAGAATGAAGAAGCGCAAAGGATGTAGGTCAAATTGTCGCTTCGAAACGGAACAAAAATTTTGTAATCCAGTCCTCCTATCTAAAACTTCAGTCGATTCCCAACTAAATGGCCCACTCTGCTGTTATAGTTGCTTAATGGGTGACGTAATGTGCAGGTTATTTACAAAACACAGCAATCAAGTATATTACCCAGTGTCGGCTTTAGGTGGAATACTGTTACGAGGAACGTAATAGTTTACGGTATTACCTTCTCCTAAACTTCAATGACTCAGTTGGTGTGTATAGGGCAATACAATGTGCAGGTTATTTACCAAACACAGCAATCAAGCATATTACCCAGTGTCGTCTTCAGGTGGAATACTGTTATGAGGAACGTAATAGTTTACGGTATTGCCTTCTCCTATACTTCAATGACTCAGTTGGTTCCTATTTATTGGCTCTCTCTGCTATATTATGTGTACTGGGCAACACAATGTGCATATCATTTATTACAAGCTATAAAATAACGTTGGCAGATTGTAACAACAAACAAGCAAATCAAAGTGAATAAAGAAGCGATTGAGAAGAACGATCTAAGAAGCCGAGATGAAGCAAAAGTTAAATAGATAAAAACTGTATGCTTTAGTTGACATGGTGAACGTTATAGCGCTGTTACAAGTCGTGAATCGTCACTTGTACAAGAAAAACGACACGCTTTGTAACATATCATGCGTTATAATACATAACAAGTTGGAGTTAGGTTACCAACGCGGGATTATTAAGATTGTTATAAAAGTAAAATCAAATGTTTTAATTGTCATGGTAGTCGTTATAGCGCTGTTAAAAATCGTGAATCGCCACTTGCACAAGAAAACGACAAGCTTGTAAAACATATCATGCGTTAAAATATATAGCAAGTTGGATTAGGTTTCAAACACGGGTTTAATAAGATGGACGGATAATATGTATTTGAGGTAAGGTGTTTGTATTGGGGTTAAATTATAAATAACATGTGTAATAATAGTGGGTTTAATAAGATGGAATTGATAATAATTATTTGTGGTAAGGTGAGTGTGTTGGGGATTAAAATATGAATAACATGCGTAATAATCGTAAAAATTAATCGATAAAGAAAAAGAAATAAAAATGAAATAATATTAAGTGGTGAGACGTATCACGGGAATATTATAGAAGTTATATATTATGATTAAATAGGGGATGAAATCGAAAAAAGAAGAGGATTAAGGCAGAAATAAGGTAGTTAAATGGTATCTATGGGGGATGGTGTCTTGTTGGTCTGCGATAAGCAAAATTAAATATCATAGATAAAAGGGGGTTATTGTCATTAATAGTTTCATTCAGATTATGACAAGCATCTAGCTTCTGGTTGATGTATATATTTCTATTCTTTCAAGCATGTCTAATATTCTACCTTTATCTTTTAAATGAAGTATCGTTAAATCTGTGTCTATTGAAGTGAAAGAATGGAGTCATTCATTGGTATGTTCACCCATACTAGAATGTTTTTATATCTAATTGCGTTTACATGTTCATGATAACGTTGACGAAATGTACGTCCAGTTTGGTCTATGTACGTAGATTGACAATCGTTGCATGTTAATTTATAAACTCCTGATTTGTTAAATCTATTCTCTTTATTTAAAGTATTAAAATTATATAATAAGTTGGCCGTAGTGTTACCTGTTTTGAAAGCTATTCTGCAATATTTTTTTTAAATATGTTTGTTATTCCATATATCTTATTTGATACATATGTAAAACTTATTATATCTCTATCTTTTGATTCTCGTTGAAGTGTCGAAAAAGGCTTATTCTTAATTCTATTTAAAATTGATTTTACGAAATTCCTAGTGTATCCATTAAGATCAGCGATAGCATAAATTGTGTTAATTTCATGAACGCAATCTGTTGATTCCATAGGCGTATATAATGCCCTATGAATAAGGATATAAAATGTTGATGCTTTATGGGATCCAGGATGTAAAGAATCGTTACGAATTATGTTGGATGTAGTCGTTGGTTTTCTATAAACCTTGTATGTGAAAAAATCTTTGTTTCTTGTTATTGTAATATCAAGATAGTTTAGTGCACCATTTATTTCTGAATCAACAGTGAATTGAATTTTGAGATATGAACTGTTTACTTTTGATAACAAATTATCAATGTTGTCTACATTATTGTCAATGATAACGAATATGTCATCTACATATCTTCCCCAAAATTCTAAACCAGGTGTTTCGTTAACTATATGTTTATCTTCTAGATGGTCGATATAAATGTTGGCTATTATTCCGGATGATGGAGAACCCATACATAAACCATCAATTTGTTGATATATTTCATCGTTAAATTTGAAGAAATTGTTTTCAAGAGTGAATGTTAGAAGGGTTATAAATTCAGTAATGTCTACATTACTTAGTCCACTGTTTTCTGTTAAATTATTTTTGATTATGTTGATAGTTGATTTTATTGGTATGTTTGTGTACATGTCTGTAATATCAAGGGAATGGATTGAATATAAAGGGAGATTTGGAATATTCTTTGTTTTGGTGTTGAATTCACTTGAATTATTGAAAGAAGTGTTAGCCTTGAAATGGTAAAAGAATTTCAGAAATGTCTGTATATACGAGGCACGTCCAGAATGTAAGTTCCGTTTGGTGATAAAATAAAATTGTGTACAGATACAGAAAAAAATATTTATTGCACAATATTCTACACCTCTTAAACTACTTTTCCACATAACTGCCGAACTTTTGCAGGCATTTGTCATAGCGTGGCACAAGTTTTTGGATACCTTCTTCATAGAAGTTTGCCGCCGACCCGTAAACGAGAGGGAAGACTCCCCTGTAAGATATCCTACTGTTTGGCCACCACTGTTAGACAAATTGCGTATATGGTCAGGAGAACTCCTAAACATACGCAGTTCTCCTGGTAAGCACGCAATTTGCCTAACAGTTGTGGCCAAACAGTAGGATATCTTACAGGGGAGTCTTCACTCTCGTTTACGGGTCGGCGGCAAACTTCTATGAAGAAGGTATCCAAAAACTTGTACCACGCTATGACAAATGCCTGCAAAAGTTCGGCAGTTATGTTGAAAAGTAGTTCAAGACGTGTAGAATGTTGTGCAATAAATAATTTTTCTGTAACTGTACACAATTTTATTTTATTACCAAACGGAACTTACTTTCTGGACGTGCCTCGTATTTTGCTAACTTGTATGTCGGACTATGTATATTATTGACGATTGGCCTGATAGGTATATTTGGTTTGTGAATTTTTTACCTACATTAAGAGCTCTTCCTAAAATTCACATCATGTTCGGCGATCCAAGGTTTGAATCCCTGCGCTGAGATATTTACATTACTTCAAGTCTGGAGGAACCTACCTCAGTCCGACACTTATTTATTTATTCATTTAGCGTATGGCCAATATATAGAAATAAATAGAAATATATAAATAATATTAATAATATCGTATGCCGGGTCCAAGCTTTGTTATTTGACTTCCAGAGGGCGGCTTGCATGTCGAAATTTGTCGTTCCTTGGAACGCTATGAAACTCAAGGAGGTTAGATATCTAAGCTTCTTGACAATGTAGTGCTTTCTAGTAGGGAAAGGAGGAACTTCGTGTTGGCGGAAAATCCCAAGATTAGTTTCGCCATTATGAGCACGGCCTACTGATTTCAGAAAGTTTTTTTAACATGCCAACAACGTACGACATGCGTGTTGTGATTTTTGTCGCCATTCAAAAATCACTTACCATGGCCAGGAGTGAACCTGCAAGCTTGGGGTTAGTAGTCCAACATGAAAACAACTCACCCACCGTGGCAACCGTGGCAAGCCATATAAAGAAATAAAATATGAAGGGGAGAAGGGGGCATGTTGTTAACTGGGGCAAGTTGTTACAAGTTAGTTTTAAAATCAACCGCTTGACTCCAGCACGTAACGAACATCTGCTTATGCGTGGGACCCCTCTCTGTAGATGCTGTGGAGACATGGAGACCGTTGTGTGTATTCGAAGGGAGTTATGAAGATTTAAGTGATTTTAATGTGAAAGGAAAAATAAATATGCGACTTCGAACTCACTCTGAGTTGAAGGTAAGTACTTACATGTCTCTGAGAATTTAGTTTGATATCTTACGAGATAAATGTTCGTGAAAGTAGTTAGCTAGACAACTCTATGCTGAAGTATTAACCTGCAACACAAAATGTCGGCCGGTGAGGCAAGTTGTTACAGCAGGCAGGGGGCATGCTGTTACAGTGTGATGATGATAATTGTTGTTTTAAGGGGCCTAACATCTAGGTTATCGGCCCCTGATGGTTTGGGTGATCGTGAAGATGAAAATTAAATGCAAACTTAAAACTAAAACTAACTACTAACCTACGTACTAGAAGAAGAAATTGAAAACCAAAGGAGAATAAGGCAAATAAAGGACAGGAGGAAAAGAAATGCCCTTAACCCTCGAAGAATGCGGTTTGAGGGACTTGGAAGGAAGGAGAGCCATGAAAGGTAGATAGGAAAGTGAAAGAGGAGAGGGTCAACCCCACAGGTAAGGGACAAAAGGGGGAAACCGGACCCATCTCAGGAATCCCTCGGGGTGGCCAACTCCCCAACTCACCAGCCCACAGTGGGTCAAAATCGAAATCTAGGAGGACAAAATTATTTATTTTCATAATTAAAAAATCAAAATTTATTACTTCTACAGCATTCTCATATAATTGCCGCTCACTATTCCGGGATATAAACGCATCTTAGTGTAAATCTGTTACCACTGTTCGAGCTGGAATCTAATCTTATCTCCTGCGCTGAGCTTGCGTTATCTCGCAGTCTGAATTGGAGGGTGAATGTAAGTGGCTGTAGTTTGATTGTCTATGTGGTTAGTGTGATGCTTTAAGATGGATCTTGCAGCTGAAGGTATGATCATTACATTTGTAACGTGTTTCAGTTATTAATGGGCGTATTTGTTACGCAATTTTAGCTATATTTGCATTATATAATATTAAACTATTATTTTTAAAATTATATTTTCACTTTGATTTTTAGTATGTCGCGTCACTCTGCGTCACTTTCTGCTTAATGTTAAAATGTAGATAAAGTCTTGTAGTTTACGCCTGTTATAAGTTTTTTTGCATCTTCTTGCAACTTACTTAGTTATTTTACGTTTTAGGAGATGCCGCGCAGCCAGTACTCACACTTTTACAACAGTTTGAAGCATTGGGTTCGAAGATTGTGTCAAAAGTGGAACTTTTTGAGTTTGTTAAAGTAAATTAGGGGTAGAAAATTGTTATGAAGAGATAACTGAATGCCTACAAGGAGATTTGAAGGATTTTGTTGATAATTTTACCAGGCGGTGGAAGCAGGTTCATAGAAGTAAATCAAAATTCATTTCAAAATATTCGTATTGGTTAAAAGAGGACATAACATTTTCGAAAATTGTGTATGATTCTAAATTAACAGAACATTTTAATCATCCTACTCCATCCCCATTGAAAGTCGGAAGGCCTAGGAAGCTTTTTCATGAAAGTAGTGAAAAATCAAAGAGACGAAAAATTCAACCGCTACTCTCTGCACATTCAGAACAAGAACTTATTCATGCCACACAAGTATCACTGCACATGTCTGGAAAACGAAATGCTTCAAAAATGGTTAATGAAACTTTTAAGTCTCCACATAGAGCTACTAAAATTAAAAAATCATATATATCACCAGCTGTAAAACCTGTACTACTTACCGGTGAAGAGGCTCTATCATTCCTTGTAGATAACAATTACAGCAACAGCCAATATATGAATATGCGACTTGAATTCAAAAATAGGAACTGTAATATTTTCCCACCTTACCACATCATTAGAGAAACAAAACAGAAAAGCTATCCACCAAGTGAATCAATAACAATAACGGAAACATCAGCCACAATAACATTGCAATCACTGGTCGACCATACAATTGAGCGCCTTGCAGTAGTTCAAGAAGATGTTTTGAAGCAGTCTATCTCTAGCAATGATACAGTTCATATTATATTAAAATGGGGGTGCGATGGTTGAAGCGGACATAGTCAGTATAAGCAGAAATTTACAGATGATGACGGCAGTGACTCTGATATTTTTGTAGTTTCAGTTGTTCCATTACAAATGTATTCTTTAAATGTAGAAGGCAACAATGAAAAGAAAATTCTATGGCAGAACCCACGAACTTCTTCGACACGATTTTGCAGACCTCTTAAATTATTGTTTGAAAAGGAGACTGTCGAATTGACTAGGCGAGAGGTTCAATTAGTTGAAACTGAAATAATGTCCCTCCAACCAAGTAAAATAGAACTTGGTGATCAATACATACAGATCAAACTCTATTGCTGACCATGGTGGATGGAAAAGTCTGCAATTCTATTACAGGATCATCAGCACAGAGGTGTTATGTGTGTGGTGATGGTCCCAGAGATACGAATAACACACTCCCAAAAACAGTTTGTCCTGAGGAGAGCTATAAATTTGGATTATCTACCCTCCATTGTAGGATCCGTTTTCATGAATGCCTGCTACATAAATCTTACAAAATAGAAATTAAGAAATGGCAGGCAAGATGGGATGAAGATAAGAGAAAAATTAAAAACAGAAAGAAAGTAATATAAAATATATTTCGATCAGAAATGGGTCTGCATGTTGACAAACCAAGATCTGGAGGCGTCGGAAATTCGAATGATGGCAACACTGCTCGCCGTTTTTTTTGAGGATCCAGTCTTGACATCCAAATACGGGTATACATGAAGAGCTAATCAGACGTTTTTCTACAATTTTGTGTGCTCTTTCCTGTCAGTTCCCTATAAATACTCCCGCTTTCAAAACCTACACCCAGGATTCAGCAAAATTGTATCTAAATCTATATCCATGGTATTATATGCCAGTCAGTGTGCATAAAGTATTAATGCATGGTGCAGATATAATTGATTTTTGTATTATACCTATCGGGCAATTGTCAGAAGAAGCCCAAGAATCACGTAACAAAGATTTGAGAAAATACAGATGTGGACATTCTAGGAAATTCTCACGAAAACGTACAAATGAGGACATATTACATATGCTGCTGATATCTTCGGACCCCGTAATATCTCATAAAACCAAAATTCAACATAAAAAGATAAGATAATTATCCAGTGAAGTATTAATACTCCTGAAAGAACCAGATGTACCGGCTCATCATGAACAGCATGAGGCAGTGAATGACGATGATGCTTCAGATGACACATGTGATGTGTCATCAAGGTTAGGGTCATCGAGTGATTAGTGATAGTGGCTGAAGTGCTGTCTGCAATTATCCACAACTTCAGTCTTCCAAATTAAGGTAAACTGAGTACAATCTATTGTAGTTTAGGCTCTATTTAACTCCTAGTCATAGACAATTTCTTCCATGTGTAGACGTAGATGTTGCTTAAAAAAGGTCTTAACTGATGTTTATTATGAAGTAAACGAATTATATACGTTGCTTTCACTCTAAATTCACGATTAAAATGTAAAAATAATTTTGTCCCCCTAGATTTTGATTTTGACCCACTGTGCAGCCGTGAGCTCCTGAGGGTGTAGCAATATCCAGGGTGCACCACAACTGGGGGGGGGGGGGGCTACATACACCCTGCCTCATTTAGGGCCTTGAGCAGAAGGCAGGAGATAACATGAAAAGAAAAAGAAGGCTGACCCCTCGCAGAAGGAGGGAATCAGAAAAGATGAGACAAGGGCCAATTAAGGCGGGAATGGAAGAGACTCCCTAGGCCTCGGATACCCTAATACCGTCGGGGTCGGAAGAGAACAAGAGTTGACCAAGTGAGGTCGACGGGAAAGAAGACGGAGAGGAGCCCGGCACAAGTAAGTGGAAGCAATGCCGGACTCAGCTGGGGCCCCATGGTCGCCAACCCACGTCCCACTAGATGTGAGCCCCTGGGGGGGGGGGTGTTACAGTGTAACAACATGCCCCGTCGCATCTCAATATTATTTAATTGCTAATTATTAACTTATTAACTTATTTGATAGTTTAATATTATTATTAGTCTATCGGTTAGACTGATTATTTGTTTATCTACTAGGAAACATGGTGCCAACTTACAAACGGATATCTGATAGAGGAAATACACTACTAGAGACATTTCAATTAGCATTGGTTGATGTTTCGTATTGATATCAGGTAGGCGGCTGAAGCTCATGGGATAAAATTAATGACCTCTATATAAAATAGGGAAGAGAACAAGATGGGGACCAACAATTACAATTCGGTTACACTAAGTCGCGTCAATTTTTTTCCAATGCAGAGGAAAAAGAATTAGATGAACACTGTCAGCACTCGTCAAGTATTATTATGGGCTAACAACGACAGAATTGAAGTGCCTTGCGTATGAACATGCAATCATAATCGGGACGAAGGTTTCAGGTAATTGGAATAATGCTGGAGGAGCCTCCTGTGACTGGATGAAGTGATTCCTCAAAAGGTACCGCACGTTGTCTATTAGGACCCCGGAAGCTACACGTTTGAGTAGACAGATAGACTAGAGATCGTCAACTTCCACGTCATGATTAAATTTCTATTATAGATGGAAGTGCTCCAACGTCAGGTGAAATTAGAATATGCCAACCCTCCAGTTCAAGCAAGTCGAAAGTAGACCAATCCTCCACGTCAGGCACGTCGAATATTTATGCCAGCACAGATTAAAATGTTCAAAGATAAAGGACACGTTCACAGATCGCCAGAAGAAGTGCGCCCTTTTCCAAAAGCTGGAGAATGTAAAGAAATTTTTCGGAGAGGAAACCTGAAGCCTGCCATCTTCACAAGCACTCCTATAAAAATGTCCTAGAGAAGCAAGAAATGGAATGGCAGGAAAAGGAAGCTTGGAAGATTAAAGTTAAGAAGGGGAAAAGAAGGATCTTTTCGAATGGCAGGGTTACAAACAAAAAGACTGGCAATATGAGAAAACAGGGTTTTTTCTCTACCTAACAAAATAACTACAAAGAACTACAAACTACAAACCCCACACACGACTCGGCACAAACCTAGAAAATGTACTGAGTTTTAAAAGAACTACAGTTCAATCAGTAAATATGAAGTTAGTTTGTGTCTTGTGTGCCCGAATACATGGTCACTTCCCAAGTCAGGTGAAAAATGGTACCAGTGTAGAAGTTGTGAGAAATGGTCACACGCTGCATGTGCCTCAAATGATCCCTTCTTTATATATAAGGTGCGTTCAAGAAGTAACGAGCCGCAGGCTGGATTGCGCAAACCGGTGACGACATCGGATAATCGTGGCGTGTGTAACGAGGTGTGGTTCCGACCAGAGCGTGGAAGGTCACAGCCCGTCGCTAAAGGGCACGCGTGCACGACACGTGACGATACAAAGCGAGCAGCAGCATGCATCATTCGTCTAACGCTGCCAGTCGCATTACAAACAGTGACATGGAGGCGTCATTCGAAGAGCAAAGAGGTGTTGTTCGGTTTCTGACAGCGGAAGGAGTAGGGGGAACGGACATTCATCGCCGAATGTCACAAGTGTACGGCCAACACTGCATGTCCCTTGCAAGAGTCAAAACGTGGCACAAGCGCTTCAGGGAACGACGGGTGTCGTTAGCCGATGATGCCCGGTCTCGGGCACCCCCCTGCATTACCGATGACAACGTCCAGCTGGTTGATGCACTCATTACCCAGGACCGCCGAGTGACAGTGAACGCCATAGCCACCGTGGTTGGATTGAGCTTCGGAAGTGTGCACACCATCATGTGCAAAGTGCGTGCCCAATGTTTGACCCACAGTTTTCAACCACACCAGGAAGCATGTCGAATGGCACACTGTCTTGGTCATCTGCAGCGCTATGCGAGGGAAGGGAATGGGTTCCTGGCACGAGTGGTGGCTGGAGATGGGTCATGGTGTCATCACTTCGAACCAGAATCCAAACGACAAAGCTTCCAGTGGAAGCATCCAGAGTCACCACCACCCAAAAAAGGCAAGGCCATCCACACGAGTGCAGGAAAGGTAATGCCGACGTTCTTCTTGACCATGATGGCCCCCTTCTGATACACTTCATGCCGCACGGGACAACAGTGAATGCCCAGCGTTACTCGCAAACCTTGACCACCCTTCGCCAAGCGATCAAAACAAAACGACCAGGCAATCTCACCCGTGGGGTCATTCTGCTCCGCGACATTGCACGACCTCGTACGGCCAACACAGTCGTGGCACTCCTGCAGAAATTCAAATGGGAGGTTCTCGGCCACCCTCCATAGAGTCCAGACCTCTCACCCTGTGATTAAGCCATGTCTGGTCCCCTGAAAAGGGCTCTGCGGGGCCAACGATTCACCTCGGACGCCGACAGGTGTATCATTTATAGCACGATGAAGTGTGGCTCAGCATTGTTACAGTAATATGAGAAGCTTGTCATATTTTGATCCAGTGTATGTCTTAGAGCAGCCACTATCTGCACCTACACAGATTTCACGCGTTATACTTAGAATAGTAAGTCACAATAACTCAGAAAATGTGCGTTGTTTCATTCATTTCAATGTTCTGAGAGGTTACTTATGATTAGGGACCGGACTCTTATGCAATGAAAACGATAAAAATATGCATGCAATTATGCACTAAAATGTAGAAAATATGCTTTAAAAATTGAAAAATATGCACTTAACAACAGGCCAATCTTATTCACTCACTTTGTACATGTATCATTCACTGCAGAAAGAAGCATCACAATTGATAATTGCAAGTTTTTGAATGTTTTCAGGTGAAAATTACGTCTATTTTAATCGTTTTCAGTTGAATATTTCACTATTACCTGACACCCACTGTTTTAATAAATACTTTCTGCTGCTCTTCTCTTTAGGCATTTTGAGCTAAGGATATGCAGACTAAGAATAAGGTAACACATTAACTGAAGAAACTCCTCACAAAACTAACCCCGGGCTACTGGCTGTCGAGATGGTGAAAGGAATGTCCCACTCCATTCCCTTCTTCAAATTACCAGGCAGCGTGCTTGCGTAAGATATTAGTTATTAATCTGTTACAAAACTCACTGGTTTCAACTTGCCGAAACTAATCTGGAGTAGACTCAATCGTATTAGATGTGGTGTGGGAACAAGTGCTTCTGTACTGCATAGGCTACTTGGGGTTGGAAAGATTCGTCATACCGTGACTGTGATGTCATTCCGCAGACATTGGCACACATAGTGTTTGATTGTCCCTGCCGAGCGTTCCCAGGGAGTCTGGAGGATTTAAATTGTGCTACTCCAGAAGCAGTGAATTGGTTAAATAAACTGGATGTTGATTTATGATATTTTCAACTTTAACAGTCATATGTCTTGTTGTCATATTGTTCGGATGTTTGTGACACTGGAGTCATGTCTTTGTTTTCTTTATTGTGTTGGCATCATACGATAAATAAATAAACAAATAAATGAAAATGAAAATCCACAGCCTGCTTCCAGTCGACCGATCGGGTCAGGGAATGGAGTGAATGAAGCCCCCATCTATCGGCGAGGATATGAATTGTGCCGGCTGCCGAAGCCTGTCGCACACCCCTAGGGCAATGATTAAATGAATGACAGATGAAATGAAATGATAGTGAAGAGTGTTGCTGGAATGAAATTTGTGTCAGGGAAAACCGGATTACCCGGAGAAAAACCTGTCTGCCTCCGTTTTGTCCAGCACAAATCTCACATGGAGTGGCCGGGATTTGAACCACGGACCCAGCGGTGAGAGGACAGCGTGCTGCCGCCTAAGCCACGGAGGCTCAAACAAATGAATAAATTAATTAATTAATCTGTTTGTCAGAAAGTTGCTTACAAGGGATGTCCAACACACAGGCGAAACCTATTTTGTTCAAGTTGTCTTAAATTATACTTAATTTCAACTGTATCTGCTAAAATATGCTGTTATGTTCAGAATATGCAAAAAAAAAAAACAATAAACCTTCAAAATATGTATTTGCATATGCGCATATGCATTTTCAAAAACTCCGGTTCCTACTTATGTTTTTTGTTTTTTTAGCGTATGGCTTTTAATGCCGGGAGTGTCCGAGGACATGTTCGGCTCGCCAGTTTTGTAGCTGCTTCGAAACGGACACCCAATGGGTGAGCTACAAGTACCATTGGGGAGGGAAGTTGGAATGTAAGGACGAGGAGTTGGAAGGTACGGCTGTGGCCTATAGTTAGGGACCAACCCCGGCATTTGCCTGTAAGGAAGATGGGAAACCACAGAAGACCATCTTCAGGGTTGCCGGCGGGGGGGATTCGAACCACCTCGCCTCCCGGATGTGAGCGACTGCCAGCAGTCATGCCGTAACGACCACGGCTAACTCACCCGGTCCTACTTACGATGTACGAGGCACAGAGGCTGCGGGAGAGTGATATGGATCGTGTCTGGAGCGACCTTGCCCTTGGCGTCGTGCCACAGCGCGTGTCCTCTTTAAAGAACCAGAGAGAAACACATGAAGTGAATACAATGATATCAGGGAGAACCGAGTACTGGACATCGCTCACTTAGCTCAGCTTTGAGGAGGAGATAGAACACTTATTTTGATCCAGTGTATGTCTCAGAGCAGCCACTATGAGCACTTCTAGGAGCATCATTGAAGATTCAATATTTATTTAATCGTATGGTGATTATAACAAGAAATTCATAAGTCCAGGTTCAAGTTATTCAACCCCACTACAGCACTTTCTGAAAGATGAAACAGGTCGCTGGGGCTTCCGGAGTAGGCATGAAGAGGGCAGCGCAGGATGCTATTCTTCACTGCATTCACACATTGGAGAAAACATCCAGCCCCACTTATGGTGCAAGAAATTACAGCGTTGCTGCCCGACTCACAGTCTGTTGAGGCAACACGGTGGGTGAGTGGTTATCGTGTCGGTCTACTAACCCCAAGATTGCAGGTTCACTCCTGGCCGTGGTAAGTATTTTTTTTAAGGCGGCAAAAATACGACACGATGCTGGCATGTCAAAGAACCCATTTGAATTCAGTAGGCCGTGTTCATAATGGCAAAATTAATCTCGGGAGTTTCCGCCAACACAAAGTTCCTCATTTCTCTACTAGAAAGCGCTATAGTGTTCAAGGAGCTTAGTTATCTAACCTCCTTGACTTTCATAGTGATTCAAGGAACAACGAAATTCGACATGCAAGCTACCCTCTGGTTGTCAAATTACAAAGCTTGCACCCGACACCCGAGGCCATACGATATTATTATTATTATTATTATTATTATTATTACCATACCTACAGTAGTGGCTACGCGGGCTAAAGCGCAGCGTTATGTCATGGGGCCAAGCTCTCTGCTGGCTCAGTAGACGCGTGGGTTCGAGCCCCACCGTCGCCCGTCCTTAAATGGTTTTCCGTGGTTTCCCATTTTCAACCCCAGGCAAATGCTGTGACGGTTCCTTGTGATAGGCCACGGCCGCTTCCTTCCACATCCTTACCCGATTTCATTCATCTTCATCCATTCCATCTCTCATACCGACGCGCAGGTTGCCCACGGGCGTCGACTAGAAAGACCTGCACTCGACCTCTCAGGAGGCCACACGGCAAAATAAAAAAAAAATACAATTTTCTTAGGAGGTCGAATCCATTCATTTTCCGAGTTGGATTTATCTCATGAGCATTAGTACTAGATGTTGATTTTGACCACTCTTCCTGCCAGCTCTGGTTTAGGTTAAAATTGTCCCTCAAGTGTCGGCCGGCCAATACACTTGCTGGTCTCCTAGATCGAAGTCGTTGTGGCGATGGGTAACAAAATTCCTGGTGAACTGGTAATGAGGGAGATGACCGGATCTTCTTTGCTTCTCTCAGCAGAGCTGCCTTTCTCCTCAGCTGGGGTGGTGGGATATTACTAAGAAACTTGTATAGAAACTCAAGCTAATTCCAATGCCCCGGAGGATAGCACCTGCAAAGTGCGGGATAGGTGAGACTCTTCAGCCGTTGTGAAGGAAATTTGCCCATGGAAAAGGGAAACTTCAAAATTCAAAACTACAAGGGGACCATCTGACCCGGAGGGTGGCTGTCAACAGTTTCTGCATGCCATGTTAGCGACAGATGATCATTAAACCTGGTTGTATGCAAAAGAAGTACATGATGATGATCATAATTGCTTACATTATTTAAATGACTCATGGTGGATCCGTATTGATATGCTAGAATAGTTCTTAATAAGAATTGTACATCCACCTGAATCAATACTATAAAGGAAATTAATTATTTAACTTGTTTTTAGTACATGTTTCGAGGATTAATTACATTTTATCCCCTTCATCAGCTAAAAACATATTGAAAGAACAAAATAAAACGTAGCACAGTAATAAGATACGTTATTAAACCTAATATGGTGCACCATATAATTTAGGTTATAAGATCAGAATAAAATGAAATGAAATAGATGGTGACGGTGATCCGCTTGCAGGTGCTCATGACAAATAGTAGTTCCGTATTGAAGCTTGAAATGGTAGATTTGGAACACCAATACTTCACCAATCCGTGTAGGTCTATAATTAATGAAGAGCCTGTATGCTTAAAGATCCATTTTTAAGCCTTTTCAAATCAAAGCGGTTTCAAGTAACACGACGTGATGGAAAGTGATCTCTTGGTAAAGAGAGGTTAGTTCAAAGCATATGGTGTATGAGGTTAGGACAATGTTACATTTAGAAAATGATTAATTAATTAATTTTCTTTATAGTATTGATTCAGGCGGATGTACAATTCTTATTAAGATCATAATTGCTGTTTTAAGGGGCCTAACATCTAGGTTATCGGCCCCTAATGGTTTGAGTGATAGTGAAAGATGAAAATGTAATGCAAACTATATCTAAAACCACACTAACAACTAAAACTTGCATACTAGAAGAAGAAATGGAAAACAAAAGGAGAATAAGGCAAATAAAGGACAGGAGGAAGAGAAATGCCCTGAACCCTCTATGAATGAGGATTAAGGAACTTGAAAGGAAGGAGAGCCATGAAAGGTGGATAGGAAAGGGGAAAGAGGAGAGGTTCTGCCCCAGAGGCAATGGAAAAAGGGAGGGGGGGGGGGACCGGACCCAGTTCAGGAATCCCTCGGGGTTGCCAACTCCCGAACCCCCCAGCCGTGAGCCCTTAAGGGTGTAGCACTATCGAGGGAGTACCAGAAGTGGTGGGGCTACACACACCCTGCCTCCTTGAGGGCCTTGAGCATAAGGCAGGAGTTATGAAGAGAACAGAAGAGGTCTGGCCCCTCGAAGAATGAGGTGAGACAAGGGCCCATTAAGGCGGGAAAGTGAAAGACTCCCTACGCCTCGGATACCCTAATACCCTCGGGGTGGGAAAAGAATAAGAGTTGATCAAGGAACGTCGATAAGAAGGATGGCAGAGAGGAGCCAGGCACAAGTAAGTGGAAGTTATGCTGAACTCAGCTGTGGCCCCGTGGTCAACAACTCACGTCCCACTAGTCGTAAGCCCTTGGGGGACATAAGAAGTACACCCATTGAATGCATGCTGGAGAAGGTAAATGGTGCCTCGTATGGAATGACACTGCCTAAGGAGTGCCAAGGCACGTCTGGAGCAGGTAGTACAGGTCAAAGCAAATAGACCCCTCCCGGGACCCGGTTCAGTTGCCTGAGAAGCCTGAAGACCAATTGATACAGAAAGAAAAGATAGCCCCTAATATAAGTGCCAAGAATGTTTTCGTCACTGAAATTCTGATTCGAGTTCGCAGTTCCTCTAGAGCAGGCGTGATAAACCACTGCAATCCACTGGACGCACTGGGTGAAACTACGACTCCGGAGCGTATAGATGGCGTGATGGAAGTGCTACTTCGAATAGACCATGATCTAATTGACCCTCACCCAGTGAGCTCGCAAAGTTTACGTCATAACTTGAAATAGTATAGACAGAGTAATGACTAAGAGTGCCTAGAAGCGCTATGATCCGTGTCGGAGTTTTTGTTGCGCCATTTGCGACTGCAGTAGTTTATCGGTTATAACATCATCTCAAGAGAAAATAGGATACCCCAAGTCGAGTTCCAGTGTTCTTCTCATTTCACCACAAGAGAAAATAGGATACCCCAAGTCGAGTTCCAGTGTTCTTCTCATTTCACCACTTCAGATGAACATTACTCTTGCCAATGGAAATACTGTATAATTGTACTAAGACGGAAGAGAGTTTGAGGTGACGCGTCTCGTCGCATGGGGCCCAGAATCACTGTACATGTGAATAACTGAGCGAAACTGATGAATAATAATGCCGCCCTATACTAGAACGAACTTCAGGCAGCTAGCGAGGAAGGGCTCTCAGAACTTCAATCAACGCTGGAAGTAAAGAAATAACTCTTTGCATGGGTTCCAATGGACCCCGTGTGACTACTCTTGGGACATGTTACATAGGTGTCTCGATTTAAAAATATAGGTGGTGAACTTCCCCTCCCTTTGTAGGAGAGTGGTATATGTACCAACCACTTATCGAGTCAAATTATTATTATCAAAGGGTCAGCCTTATTTTAACGAATTGCCTTGTAGAACAGTTAAATATTTCTAAACACCAAATATTATGTATGTTCCCTTGAGATAAGATTTTAAACAAGTAGTTCCGTGAAGAACTATACAGCCTATTTTCATATATCCTGCTCATGTTAATTGCCTCTATCAACATACAAAATTTCAGTTTAATTGCTGTAACAGATTCGTAGATATTGAGAACCGTCTAAATATTTCAGATGGTCGCCAGGTTGGATTTCTATTTTTGTACTATTACATTAAGATTATTGTGTACGTGTGGTATTCAAACTGCAATCGCATGATTAGAACACAAGAAGTAAAAACGAGATTTTAAAATTACGCACAGCAGCCATCTTGTAATTATGCAAACAATTGAAATAAATTAGATGCCAGTGGATCAACATTTGTATAAGCATTTAACGTGCAACGTTTCATGGCACTCGGATAGTTAATTTGCGAGAAACGTCCATTTAAATATTTATAATTCGCGTCGCCGCCATGTTGGATTTGTGCTCACCTGGTTACTGAAAGTCCTATAGGTGAACATATGTTCATAGTCTCTATGAACATAAAAAAAACAGTTTGTTTGCTGTAAAACATTCATAGATATTGAGAACCGTCTAAATATTTCGGAAGCTCTCCATTTAGGATTGTTATATGTATATGCCATAGAGTTATGTACCATTCAAGGACAATTATTGCCTAGGTTCATTATTCAAACTTTCACTTCGATCGCATGATTACGACGCAAGAAATAAAAACTTAATTTTAAAATTTCGCACAGCCGCCATCTTGAGGTTATGTAAACAATTGTATTAAATTAGATGGCAGTGCATTACAATCTGCAAAATCATTTACTGTACCACATTTCACTGCGCTCAGAGAGTTAAATCACGAGAAAAGTCTATTAAAATATTTCAAATTCGCTTGGTCGCCATGTTCGTTTTGTACTTTACAGGTTTATGAAATATACATAGGTAAACTTGTATCAGTACTCTTTATCAACGTACAAAATTGCAGGGTGATATCTGTAATAGTTTCGGAGATATAGAATGTCAGTGAAATATTTTGCACAGCCGCCATTTTGAGGTTATGTAAACAATTGAACTAAATTAGACTTCAGTGCATTACAATGTGTATAAACATTTTGCTGTACCAAGTTTCATTACGTTTGGATAGTTAAATCGCGAGAAAAGTATATTTAAAAGTCTCAACTTCGCTTGGCCGCCATGTTGGTATTGTAGTCACCAGGTTTTTGAAAGTCTCATAGGTGAACTTCTAGTAGTGCCCTTTATCACCGTACACAATTTCAGGGCGATATCGGTAATAGTTTCGGAGATATTGAATGCTAGTGAAATATTTCGCATAGCCGCCATGTTGAATTGGTGAGACGTAACAAAATTTGAAGGGCACGGTCGAGGTCGCCGGAAATAGTGCTATGAACTTACCGAGTTTCATTGAAATCGCTCCAGTCGTTTAGATTTTATTAGGGACACACACACACACACACACACACATCACACACACACACACACACACACGCACACACACACGGACAAAAGGTGATCTCATAAGCCTATTTTTTCAAAATTGAAAATAGGCTAAAAATATATAAATATAAAAACATAAATTCAGTGATAAAACTAAAATTAAAATTGAAGCAATAAATATTGAAATTACTATATTATAAATATAAAATGTAAAGTAAAAATTAATCATAACAATAAGTTCCGTGACGAACTAAAGAGCCTACTTTACTTAAAATTTACGATTTAAGCCAATGATTAATCTATATGCATCTAGAATAATGACGAAATTAAGATGGTAATATCGAAATTTCTAATTAGTTCGAAATACTGTATACCTGGCATAATGTAGCCTAATAGAGAATTACAGTTGGCAGCCCTGGTGACTGAATATATTGTTAGTCCCATCTCTTAAGCTACAGAATACAAAATTTGGTTTAAGTCCAATAGATAGCATGGACGTTACTTGCAGTTAAACATTGGATCTAACAGCGCGCGTAAAATCATGTTGGCGACAATGACATACATGTATTGGTCAGAAATAACATGAAATAATATGATCTATTGTTGTGTCAATTTTGAATGAAATCCATTAGTTAGTATAAAAGTTACATGCATTTTAAAATTGGACCTATTAGCAGGCTTAGAATCATGTCGGCAGCACTGGCGTAGGCCTATATTAGTTACTCCAAATTAATCTAGAAAGCCAGGTACTATACGTGTGCAAAGTTTAGAGCTATTGGCTTGCGTACTTTCTGATATATTGATATTAGGGTAACAAAAATAGAGACAGCATTTATTACCAGTTGGCAGCCCTGGTTACTCTTACGAATCGGCATAGTCATATCTGTTATGGTACACATAGCACACACGAAATTTGGTTGAAATCCAAATCATAGTATAGAAGTTACATGTATTTAAAGTTGGACCTCTCAGCAGGCTTAGAATCATGTTGGTAGCACTGACGTATATAAGTTATCCAAATTAATATAGAATGTCAGGTACTATACGTGTGCATAGTTTAAAGCTGTCGGCTTGCATACTTTCTGATATGTGGGTATTTGGATTAAAAAATGAGAGCATTTATTTACAGTTGGCAGCCCTAGAGGCTCTTAAGAATACGCTCAGTCATACCTGTTTATGTACACATAGCACATACGAAATTTGGTTGAATTACAATTGATAGTGTAGAAGTTATATGCATTTAAAAATTGGACCTATCAGCAGGCTCATAATCATTTTGGCAACACTGCCATGTATGGCCTCCTGGAAATTAAACTGCAATATTATTATCTATACGTGTGCCAATTTTGAAATAGCTCCCATTCATACCTTCCAAGATATCCAACATGGAGGTCAAATTTCAATCGCGATTTTTCAGCAGTTGGTAGCACTGACATCATTTTCAAATATGGCCGTGAGATATTCAGGTATAGATCTTTACTCCCACCAAATTATGTTTAGATTGTTGCCGCCGTTTAGGAGTTGATAGGGGGGGGGGGGGGACACACACACAGCCAGACAGACAGACAGACAGACAGAAGGACAGACAGACAGACAGACAGACATTTGCCCGATCTCATAAGTCTACTTTTTCCTCATTTTTGCAAAATGTGAAAAGTAGGCTAAAAATCACAATTGAAGCAATAATTTAAACATTATAAAAATAAAAAAAAATTACATTCGAGAAATAAATGTTCAAGTTAAAATTATACTGTACCTATTTAAATTGAAGAAATATACACCAAAATTAAAATTATTAATAAATCACGAAATGCAGAAACCCCCCATTTCTATTGACGTGTTTTTTGTCTTTTTTTTTTTCTTTCAGGAAGAACAAAATTTTTTATAATGATGTTGTTTTCTGCAGCATGATACCAAAAGTGTACAGGTTAATAGATTTATCATACTGGAGTATTAATAAAAAGTTTCAAGTAGATATTTGAAACACACATTGAGAAATGTATTAAATAAAATCGTGGATATACGGGGTTTCAGCAATGCATGAAGCAAATTCAGTAATAAAGAACAATAAATGACAAATATACTGTTTATTGAGTCAAACTATAGTCAATTACAGTATCTCAAGGAAACAGTGGATATTATTTGCCTATATACTAACTTCATTTACCTTTTGATGAAGCACAAAATAACCCAATGAACAGATTCAGTGTCAAACTCATTCACGTTGATCGTTCTCTTTCCCGCTGTCGGTAGGCCATGTCATGATATAATCATAAAATTCTTGAACATCGAGACTGTGAGGTAGATATGGAAGGAAATGTTGCAGGTCAGTACGTTTGGTGTCCAAGAGATGGTTGGTTGGTTCCTCAGTTTAGGGGCTGCGACAACGCGATCATGTAGCCCCAGTGTCCAAGAGAGGAATGCGGCTTGGATACGCTAATGTTGTTAGTGGAGGGACATGATCACTTGAAATACCCTAGGATTCACTCATATTGCTTTGTGAGACATAAACTCAGATTAAATAACAGGAAACAATGGAGACAATCAGGTAATAGAAACAAAATGGCTGGCAATGAATGTTGTGTGCTGTGCAGAAGGCCCCCATGTCCAGGACGAGTGATTTCTGATCGTCATGTAAAATTCATTGTTCTATATTTCAGCTAAGGGAGTCTGGATATAATGTATAACAAGCTCATAACCACCATAAACTAATTTTGGCAAAAAAGTGGACATAGGAGGTTTCTGAATTTTGTGATCAAATATAAAACAGTGAAGTTAATATCACTCATAAAATCCAAATTAAAAATACAGAAATAAATATCATAAAACTAATAAAAATGATGAAGTAAATATCAAAATAAAAATTATATAAATTAAAATTGAATACATAGATATCAAAATTATAATTATAAAAATTGAAATCGAAGAAAGAATTATAAAAATATAAAATTAATAATAGTAATTTTAGGCAACAGATGGGTTGACGGACACATACGTTTGAAGTCAAACGATGAGTTATATAGAAAGATAGAACCAGTCACGTCAACAATAAAAAGGAAAAGGTTGTTGTATTATGGACACATTTTCAAAATGTCCAACGATCGTCTAACAAAGAAAATTTGGAATTTCGTGAAACCAAATAGGAAAAAATTGGCATGGTTCGAAGAATGCAACAAAGACCTTATAGAAATTGGTATTCCGGACTGCAAAATTATGAACAGGTGTGAATTCAGACACCTAATTAAAAATTACCAGGATTTAAGGTAGGGGCAGAACCCAAAAGACGGAGGGGACCTCTTTCAGAAGATCGGAAGAAGGCGCTAAGTGATGGGCTCAAGAGATACTGGCAGGGCATCAAAGCTGGCAGATGATCTAGAACGAAATATTGATTATGACTGTTACTCCGTAGTCCATATTGGCTAAATTCGAATGTAAAAAAAGATATGAAATAACATTTTGAAATTTTAAAAAATCTGAAAATTAAATTAACATTAATAATAGGTGTAATTAAATAAATAATATAAAATATTAAAAAGGGCGTTTTGTCTTAAAAAGCGCTCAAATACTGCAGTTTAATTTATTTTAAACTAGCAACCCAGCCCGGCTTCGCCTGGGAACAGTTGTGAATGCATTACGTGATAAGCGCTTCTTTACGATGTCAATGAATTACGATCTATATCCGTTTTACGTCTCGGCATGATTGGTTAAAATCACTGACTGGACTATTAACTATATTACCATGGAGATGCTTGTGCAACAAATTCTTGTCAGACGTAATTTAAGAATGTTGAGGTGCATGAAACATAAATCCCCCTTCCGTCCAATCTAAAAACACTTATAGTGGACGGTATATTGAATATAGAGGTGTGCTCTCCCGTACGTTTTTGTAGAACGTTTCATGCTGAACAATTCTTACACTCATTGTATACTGACATTTTTAATGGTATGCCCAGCGTAAGCTTGAAAGCACACGGACGCCAGGATTTTTTTCGACTTTTTCTCTGAACTCGTTACTGCTTGGCTTCCTTCGATCGTAAATAAATAATTTTCAACAGAAACATTCCTCGAAGTATCCTTTACAGAATGGTGAACACCGCATCAAAATCCATGGAGTGGTTCTCGAGATTACCCGTGACATCCAAGAATCGGGGACTTTGTTTTATACTAAGTAGAGATTATACGCCAATCAGTATAATTTAATATAATATAATCCCCCTTCCGTCCAATTTTAAATTGACTGTGAAATTGTGGAACGAAAAGTTCACAGGCGAAATGAGAGTTGCACTTCCAGGGAATGGCGAGGTGAATGAAACTCAAATCCCCCTTCCGTCCAATCTTAACTTGCCTGTGTCCAACAGGCGAAATGAAGAAAACCCGAGTTGCACTTCCTGGGAAACTCCAAACTCAACCAGCCTTCTCATAAATCCTAACTCAACACGACTCGACGGTTTGCTGTTGGCTGTATCTGGGGCAATAAGTTTGCCCGCTAGCTAGGCTGTAATAGGTATGATAGACTCGCCCTTAGCTAGCTCGTAAACTGTCGCCTCAGTAGTCGAATGGACATGGTTGGAAGAAATTAAAACGTAAAATCACTTATAGTGGACGATGTATTGAAGATGGACATATGCTCTCCCGGACTTTTTTGTAGAACTTTTCATGCTGAACAATTCTTACACTCATAGTATTTAGATATTTTTAACGGTTTGTCCAGCGTAAGCTTACAAAGCGCTCGGAAGCCATGTTCTTTTTCGACTTTTCCACTGAAATCATTACCGCTCGGCTTCCTTTGATCATAAATAAATTATTTTCTTCATAAATCAACCTCCAGATATCCTTTACAGAATGGTGAAAATCGCATAAGAATCCATCCAGTGGTTCTCGAGTTTACCCGTAACATCCAAGAATCGGGGACTTTGTTTTATACTAAGTAGAGATACTTTTAGTCTACTCAGAATAAAATGCAGGGCAATTTTTATTTACCGTACTTGTAATGAACTTGGGTACGAAATCTATCATTAAACTGCTCCGGAAAGAGCTTTTAATAGAAAGAAAAATAAACAGTGATAAAAGAGCAATCAAAAATTGCATGCATGAATTCGCATTAGAAACCTCCTGGGTCCTCTCCTGTCCTCGTCTATTCTCCGCCGTGTTATTCTGTTGCTTTTCTTCAGCAGCAAACTATTATTACTAGGGCTCAGATTCGAGCATATTTGCATTTTTTTTTCCTGAATAGTGCACATTGAAAGAAGCCTTTCTGTGGTATTTTCACCTGTCTGGGACGAACAGATTTGAAATTTATCGAGCATATAAATGCATAAAACCGCGGTTTTCAGAATAGAAGCATATAAATGCATATGCTTGTGGGTTTCGTCTAAATAGTTTGTTTTTCTTCGAATTCTCCCCCGAATCTGGGCCCTGGCCATCCTTAAGGTTTGAAAACAGAAATCATTATTGAAAAGCCTATCTGGTGCGAATAATAGAACCGCTGGTTTTTAACCTTTAGTGAGGTCGTTCTCGTAATTGGAACTTTTATTGACTGATTGAAGAAAATCATTCAAAACTGAAAACATAGAAAATGTATTGATGTACAGACCAATGCAGATCTACTTCATTGACTCGCATAATTCTGAAGATTTTGTAAATGAACTTTTAAACTGTAACTTTTATAAGAACACTTCTCTTATAGATTATATACTTGAAAAACTTGAATGCGAGTATGTTATTGGTTTTTTCGTTTCACTTTCCTTTCTATAGTTTTTAGTGGTTCATTTCGAGCATATTCTGCATATTTAACCGCATATAATGGGGGTTTCGAGCATATCTATCGAATATATAATATCTTTTTCGAGCATATAATGGGTTTTTCGAGCATATCTATCGAGCATTAAACACATGGTTTTCGAGCATATCTGGATATTTTATGGAGCATATCGATCCGAGCACTAATTATTACTATAAAACTTTTCGAGACCATGAAAAAGTAGCGTACACGAATTCTCAAGATCTCAGGGTATTCAAATACGCCATAGAGACAAAAAAAAATCCAAAACAAATCAATGAGTCTAAAACTCATGAACTTAGTCGAAACAATTTGGTTACAAAATGCATAGAATTGAAGTGTGCACCGTTGAAAACTAATTCTAAAACACAAGCGGCTGCCGTTTCGTCTAGGCAAGCGAAGGCCACATGGATAATTAATTCATGTAACTTTCTTTTCAAGGTTAGTAATGTGACTATTTACTGAAGTTGAATTTGAAATATTAGCCATTGTTCAGAGTTACCAAAGTAATCAATCAGTAGAAGCTTTCGAGTCGGTCAGCACGATCATGCTCAATTAGATTGGGCGGGGAATATCAATTAATTTCGTAGTGCTAATTATAATAAAATACATGAATTATTTATACATTTAATAAACACTTCTCAAATAATTTGGATGACTAGTTTCTTTCGTCAAGTGAACATCATCAGATCCTGCTCACTTATGCTTAATTTAGGTTCAGCGGATATGTACATCGTATTTACAATTATTAAGCTAAAGATGATTTTAATTAAACTTTATAATGAGTCAGAATTCTCAACCTATTACTCTTCTAAAGTGTTGCATTTATTGTTACAAATTTTATATGTACAAGTGTAAAATCCCTTTTGAATCTTTCATTTCTACCGTAGCGGGCTTTTGAGGTGATTTTTTCTGAACTGTTTAATTAATAACCGTTAGTTTTCAAATTTCCAATTTACGTAATAAGCGTTTGTAATTGGTTAGTAAGGTTGGTTGGTTGGTTGGTTTCTCAGTTTAGGGGCTGCGACGTTGTGTACTCTTCAGGGAATGTTTCTGGCATAGTAAATCCACTTAACAATAGTTAGCGCACGAGTAGATTCAACAAATGAGCGACGACGGGCGAAGCGTTTCAAAAAAGTCCTGTTTGCATTCACATACCATTCGTCCGACAGCGATGAAACTAGTGTGAGATTGTGTATACTACAGGCAAGGTTTCAGGCTTAGTAAATCCATGTTATAATATGTAGCGCACGAGTAGATTCAACAAATGAGCAACGACGCGCGAAGCGTTTCAACAAAGTCCCGTATGCGTTCATATACTATTCGTCTGATAGCGATGAAACTTGGGTGAGCTATTGTGTACACTTCAGGGAAGGTTTCTGGCTTAGTAAATCCACTTCACAATACGTATCGCACAAGTAGATTAAACAAATGAGCGACGACGCACGAAGTGTTTCAACATAGTCCCGTAAGCGTTCATATACCATTCATCCGATAGCGACTAAACTTGGGTGAGTTGTTGTGTACAGTCCAGGGAAAGTTTCAGGCTTAGTAAATCCATTTTACAATTGGTAGCGCACAAGTAGAATCAACAAATGAGAGAAGACGCGCGAAGCGTTTCAACAAAGTCCCGTAAGCGTTCACATATCATTCGCCCGATAGCGATGAAACTTGGGTGATATGTTGTTTACACTTCAGGGATGGTTTCTGGCTTAGTAAATCCACTTTACAATAGGTATCGCACAAGCTGATTCAAGAAATGAGCGACGGCACGTGAATCGTTTAATCAAAGTCCCGTATGCGTTCATATACCATTCATCCGATTGCTATGAAACTTTGGTGAATTGTTGTGCGCATGCCAGGAAAGGTTTTTGTCTTAGTAAATCCATTTTACAATAGGTAGCGCACGAGTAGATTCAACAAATGAGTAACGGCGCGCGTGCCGTTTAAAAAAAACTCCGTATGCGTTCATATACCATTCATGCGATTGCAATGAAATTTGGTGAAATGTTGTTTCCACTCCCGCGAAGATTTCTGATTTAGTAAATCCATTTTACAATTGGTAGCGCACGAGCAGATTCAACTAACGAGCGACAGCGCGTGAATCGTTTCAACCAAGTCCCGTATGCGTTCATATGCCATTCATCCGATTGCAATGAAACTTTCATGAGTTGTTGTGTACACGCCAGGGAAGATTTTAGACTTAGTAAATCCATTTTACAATAGGTAGCGTACGAGTATATTCAACAAATGGGTGACGGCGCTCGAATCGTTTCAACAAAGTCTCATATGCGTTCATATACCATTCATTTCTTTGCGATGAAACTTTGGTGAGTTGTTGAGCACGCTCCCATGATTTTTTTGAGATAGTAAATCAATTTTACAATAGTTTAGAGGTGGTTTACGGAAAAGAAATATATATTGGGAATCTAAAAGCACTTCAACAAAGTTACAACGCCAACACTTTCTTTGATTGGCATTGAAACGCATGCCAGGTACAGCTAGTAATTTAATAATATAGGGATAGGGATATAATAGTCCTTTAGTACCACCAAGAAATTCAAGAGTACCCCTTCACCCCCTTAAGCGCATTATATACGTATTGATGAATTTTACGGCTTAAGTTGGTTCCCTGATAACCCTATAGCCGTTTGCGAACGTCACAGTATTGTAATAAATGGATTGGCATTGCGTCTTACAGAAATAGATGGACTTCTGAGATTGTGTTGCCATGGTTACCGGCTTGCATTCTTTCAATAGCTTAATAAATGATTTTAGTTTTCTGGGAATATCTCAAAAACTGTTGGTTTTAGGACCTCAAAATGTGGTTTTCGGTGCCCCGAGTTTTGTTTCTCACATTGAGACGCTGAAAATGAACTTTGTCTCGTCATTCTACGCCCATTTCAGCATGCATTTTAAGGGGATAGGCCCTCTTTTATGAGAGGCATGGAGAAGATTTACATCAATGATTACCTTCGTGCCTCTGATGGGCATCTGTACCAAATTTTACGTTGATCCACTCAGCCGTTCTCGAGTGATGCGCGTGCAAAGATGTACACAGACAAACAAACAGACAAAAATTTTGTTTTTGCGCGCAACCATCATAAACCAGTCTGAAACGGGTTAATAACTCAAATTTCCGTGGAAATTCAGAAAAAAACAGACATACTCTCATTTTTATATATAGAGATAAGATTTATTATTTATAGTATGACGTTTAGTGCCGGGAGTGTCCGAGGACATGTTCGGCTCGCCAGAGGCGGACACCCATAGGATGAGCTACAAGTTCAGTTCAATTTCAAGTAGTTGCAACTTTCGCTAACAGATATCATTGATACCTAGTGGTGAACGTTGGAACATTGATAGAGCGTCCAACGAAATCTAACCTAGAAATTTAGCTTCACACAAGTTTAGTCTGTGGAAGGATCTTACACATGCCATAAATCTATGACATGAGACCGCCGGCTTTACATTCCTTCCGAAGGAAGGCATACTGAACGATTTTAACGCTCTTAAAAAATCCGACGACTTCGGCCGGGTTTGAACCCGCTATCTTGGGCAGTTCAGCATGCTACCAACTACGCCACCGAAGCCGCTATAATAAAAAAAAATAGTTATTGTTGTTTTAAGGGGCGGAACTACGAGGTCATCTGCCCCCTAATAATAATAATAATAATAAGATCACCAAATATCTGCCCTTGGCTGAGGAAATACGGCAGATGTGAAGACAGGAAAGTGTAGTGATTCTGTCCATAGTAATTTCTTCTACCGGCATCATCCCCAAATCATTGGCTCGCAATCTACAAATATTGGGAATACATCCTGGTCTACACATCACCATGCAGAAGGCCGTCATCTTGGAGACCTGTTCCATTGTTCGCTCGTTTCTCAACGTGCCAGCTTAAGAGAATTAGCCACACCGTCTTGCAAACATGCCGACGATATGTTGATATGTCCCACTTATGGGGTGAAATGAATATAGAAATAATAATAATAATGGTATTGGTTTTACGTCCCTTTTAAGTACTGCGGCATTTGGAGACGCAGGAATGGCGGATGTTTTGCCCCGATGGGGATCTTATACGTGCCAGTAAATCTTGTGGAAGGCTCCCTTGCACCTGAACACCTTCAAATCCCAACTGACTGTGCCAGAAGTCGATCATGCAACCATGGGCACAACAGGCCAGTACGTTACCGCTGAGCCACGCAGCCAGTCAATAGAAATTCAAAACAACGGATGATATAGAAAGTACTAGGGCATAATTCATTCATATGATAAGGTTATCTAAGAGACAATATCATATAACTTACGGTGTAAAATAATCCAAACATTCCTGGGTAAAAAATTTTTGAAAATTTTAAAAATATTCGGCATTCTGGAACTCCATCATTCCCTTGCATTAGATACTTTCCTTATCTGCATAATATTTTAACACAGCTGATTTTCAAAATCCACTTTATTTTTTATTTTATTTTTCACATGGGAACGTTCATGAAAATGCTGTTAAAATTACCGCATTTAATTGAACTTCTTGATTGAGTCTTCAGTCTTTTGACTGGTTTGATGCAACTCTTCAGGTCTCGCTGTCCTGAGCTAATCGTTTCATTCCTACATAGCTACCACACCCTACGTCCGAGGCAATCTGTTTAACATATTCTAACCTTGGTATTCCCTACAGTTCTTGTCCTCTACCCTTCCTTCCATAACTAAGCTTGCTATTCCTGGGTGTCTTACTTAGTATGTGTCCTACTAACCTATCTCTTCTCTTCATTAGCAGTCGCCAGACACACCTGTCGTCGCCCACTCGTCTTAATACCTCTTCATTTCTAACCCTATCTACCCATCCGATCTTGATCATTCTCCTGTAACACCACATTTCAAACGCTTCAATTCATCTCTTTTCTGCTGCACCAACAGTCCAAGTTTCACTCTCATAAAGCTCCACGCTCCAAACAAAGGCTTCCAAAAATGACTTCCTAATACCTAAATCTATATTCGATGTCAACAGATTCTCTTTCTGAAGAAATGCTTTCTTTGCCTGAGCCAACCTACTTTTTATATCCCCTTTGCTTTCCCCATCACTGGTTATTTTGCTTCCTAAGTAACAGAAGTCTACTACTTCCTTCTGCCTTTCACCTGCCAATTTGACGTCCATACGGGTTTCTGATTTATTTCGGCTACATTCAAATATTGTTGTTTTACATTTATTAATTTTCATCATGATTTCTTTCCTCAAGACATAATCGATACCTTTTAAAAACTCATTGAAATCTTCTGGCGTGTCAGCTAAAATGACGATGTCATCAGCAAATCTCCGAGTTGAAATTATTTCTCCTTGAATCTTCACTCCCAAACGTAGTTAGATGTTTTTCAGTCGCTCGACACGATTATACCCAACTGTGATGGGATATTCCCTAATCCTGACAAATTACATGTGAATAATAAATCTCATTTATTATTAATTTATTAATTAATTTATTAATCTCATTTAAAACATCAAACTACGTTTACTAAGGCAACACTCTAAAATGGCATCAAACACCATAATAATCTTTACTCTTACTTTAAATTCTTCTCCTATTTCCTGCATTGCTATTTGAATGTAAAGATTGAAAAATATGGGTGATAAGTTGCAGCCTTGCCTGACACCTTTCTATTAAAATTACTCCATAAAGGGAACCTGCTAGAGTAGAGTAGCCAACAATGCAACTGCTTAATGAAAGCTTCATTCTTACGTCACAATGACAATTAGAAACTTCACATTTTCACGCTTTTATGTGCAAAATTACCCTATTTTCTACACCAAAATACCCTATTTTCTACACAAAGGTACCCGCTATTTTGTACACAAAAGCACCCCATTTTTACGCAAAAGTACCCTATTTTCTACAAAAAAGTACCCTATTTTCTACACAAAAATACCCTATTTTCTTCTCAAAAGTAGCCTTTTTTTTCTACGCAATAGCAAACCCCATTTTGTACGCAAAAGTACCCTATTTTCTACACAAAAGTACCCTCTATTTTTTACACAAAAGTACCCCTATTTTGTACACAGAAGTCCCCCCAATTTGTATATAAAAGTACCCCCTATATTGTACATAAAAGTACTCCAATTTGTACATTAAAGTACCTCCTATTTTGTATACAAATGTACCCCATTTTGTACATAAACGTACGCCCTATTTGGTATACAAAAGTACCCCATTTTGTACATTAACGTACCCCCTATTTTGTATACAAAAGTACCCCATTTTGTACATAAACGTGTCCCCTACTCTGTATACAAAGTATCCCAATTTGTACACACAAGTACCCCATTTTGTACATAAAATTACCCCCTATTTTGTATACAAAAGTGCCCCCATTTTGTACAAAAAATTACCCCAATTTGCACATATAAGTACCCCAATTTTGTATACAAAAGTACCCCATTTTGTACATAAAAGTACGCCCTATTTTGTATACAAAAGTACCCCCATTTTGTACATAAAAGTACCCCCTATTTTGTATACAAAATTACCCCCATTTTGTACACAAAATACCCCCATTGTCTACATAAAAGTACCCCCTATTTTGTATACAAAAGTACCCCCATTTTGTACACAAAAGTACCCCATTTTGTATATAAAAGTACGCCCTTTTTTGTATACAAAAGTACCCTCATTTTGTACACAAAAGGTCAATGCATGTGAGATTTTCGAAGTGAAATGCCATGTCCTGTGGTTCGGATTCCACGTAAAAAGGAGGTCCCGTGGCTCATGATCTCGCGTTTAACGGTCACGTTAAACTACAAGCTTCCTTTTGTACACAAAAGGGTGTTTTAATATTGTCTTGTTTCTTGCAGGTTAGGGCATGTAAATACTTGTCCCCCCCCTAATGTAATTGGGCACAATTTTTGTTCACCGACTGGAAAACTTTCTTTAATTAGCCTAACCACGAAGGACAATCCGGAACACGTTAAATATAAATGAAGCCAGTGAGAGGATGAGTTCCACCACAGTGCATTATATTTAATGTCAAGGTCTGCAGTGAGCTTAGTCAACGTAAACACTCCGCCTTACTCATTATCTCAATTGCTGCCCACAAGTACAGTTGGTAACAGTGGTGTCGGTATGCCTGCAGTAGTTGGTTCCTCCAGTTGGCCAGCTTGGCATTATTCCTAGCGGTATGCCCGCAGTGCATGGCCCGAGACTCCACAGAATGTGTCGTATTGATCGACTGCGCCTGTGCAGATATCGATGCCTAGCTTTACGTTACCAGTGCCCCTCATTCTGTTCCTAAGTCCTCTTCAGGCGAGTTGACGCGTTAAGCCGGTCAACCACACCACGGGACCGACCGACCGGTTTCACAACCAACTGTCAATTTCACTTTCCAATGTCAACCATTGATTACATTCGAAAAATTTCAAAATTTTGATTTCGAAAGCGCGCTCGAACAAAATTATATTTTTAAAAATGACTTAGCGGTGAATAATACTTCTTTTAATTTGCTGTTGTGTCCTTAGAAGATTTGTCCTTGTTTTATTATAGTGAGTGTCGATTAGGATAGTTCGACAGAGTGGCGGGAGTATGGATTTTTAACGGGAGGCGCTGGAGGCACCTGGTGTGGAGTGGATGAACCTTCAGTTGGTAGCCTGACTTCGTGAGTTGACGGTGCTGTTCGTGCACGCGAGAAGTGTCTGGCGCGGACTGCTCCCTCAACTGTTTTGCTTTATCAAACGAAAATAATAGAAAAATCATAGTTTAGTTAGAATTTATGCACAGCAATTTTAGATTAAGTTACCTAAGTACCTGTTTTTACTTCAACATTCATTATTTATATTAAATTCTTCACTTTTAGTATAATTTAACGGAATAATATATACTTAATTTTCCAAAATCAACTCGAGCCGAAGAAATATTACGCGCCTTAAGTTTCGGGAAATGTGACAGGGAGTCAAGTATCGTTCGGGGTGGTATTTCGCGTGATTGAGGGGGCAGACGGGTTAGGTAGGGAAAAGTGAGTTAGACGAAGGAAGCGAAGATGAGAAGAAAACGAAGTAACTTTTTTATTCTAAGTGTTGTTGCCATCCTGAGCGTTGCCATCGAGATACCATGGGTTTCCAGCGCGCCCTCCGAGTTCCCTGCGTCATCCACCACCGCAGCGGCCGACAATGGTAAGTACAAACAAAACACGGCGCCAGTCAGCGTCGCGACGACCGCATGCTCCATAACAACAAAGAAACACGGGTATTAACCCGACAGATTTGCCATTATTTACAGTAATAGAGTAACCACGGGGTCTATATAGCTCTCTGTGATGAGGAATTATTTCCAAAGCATTTGAACTCGGTAATAATTCTGACCATTTACCAGATTACCGCATCGCCTCTACGACATCAGCTACATACCATCGAATTATGAATTCTTTCGCTACTAAATGATGCAGATTATTCTAGAAGAAAATTGTAAATAGTCCAATTATGACCTTTGGTATCGGTTACTCTTTGTCCTTGTGGAAACTTAATTTAAACTATGCAAGAAGAAATTATTATTATTATTATTATTATTATTAGCGTACCCATGCGAGAACACTCTCATGTGTACAAACCACCCGCCTGGCTTTCCTGTTATGCGGGCTTCTTATGTTTATTTGTTTAAACGCACTTTTAAAACAAATTGTGGGTTATGCGCACCCCATGTGTACAGACTACCAGCCCGGACCTAGTGCTATGGGGGCTGTACGTATAACAGTTCTGCCAGGGGCTATCGTCATGTTTATTTGTTTAAAAGCAATTTATAAAACAAATAATGTTATTTCCGTTGACTTTTCAAGAAATACAAGATTTTTCTTGTACTATTGAGACGATTTGGAAGAATTTGGTACAAACCACACCTTCTAACTCCCTCTGGTTTAGGAGCTCGAGTTCTGTGGAACATATTATATAATAAGATTATTCATTAGGCCCATTCAAAGACCGCGTTTGAACTTGTCAGTTGGCCTGGTGGTTTTCGCCACCTTATCCTCCCAAAATCTCTTCATGAATGCACTGTGTTGCATCTTGCGTTCTGTGAACCACTTCCTACCAGTCTTCTTTTCAGGTTTCTCTCAATAATTTGTGCTTGTGTATTACTATTGTAAAGGCTCCACGATTTTCTACGATGTCATCTGTGATATCTATTTCTTGGAAGTCCGCCTTAGTTTCTTCTAGCCAGTTTATTTTGACCTTATTTGACCCTTTATGGGATAAGGACAGTGTATGCTTTCAAAGAAGCAGATAGTTAAACTTTCAGCCAAATTTCGGAGAATTCTCATGCCGAAGTGCTAGTATTTCTAAAAATCAAATATTATATACGGACCTGTATAACGTAATGTGTTGGATACATTCATCATCATCATCATCTTGTACAGTTTCCAGCCCCATGCTGGGTCTGTTTGGAACATAAGCCTCGCCACTTAGTCCTTTCTTCCCACCACCTCTCTACTGTCACTCTAGTCCAGTCCTCGCCTCTCTTCTTGACACATTCCTCCACTCCTTTCAGCCATCTATCTCTTGGTCTTCCCCTTGGTCGTTCCTTCTGCATCTGCATCTCATGTATCCTCTTGGGAATCTTCTTCTCATCCATTCTATTTAAGTGTCCATACCACCTCAGTCTTGGTGTCTCAATCCTACCTTGCAAGGGCTCCTCTTTCACCATTTCCCTGACCTTTTCATTCCTCACCCTGTCTCTTCTTGTTACTCCGATCCTACTTCGCAGGAACTTCATTTCACCTGCCTGTATTCTGCTTATGTCTCTTTTCTTCATTGTCCACGTTTCTGAAGCATAGGTCAGTATCGGGATATAGTAGCTTCTGTATAACACTTCCTTGCTTTTTTATGGGACATCTTTATTCCACACTAAGCTCCTAATGCTTCTCAGAAATGCTTCTGCCTGTCTGCCACGTTCCGTAATCTCTTTGTCATTTCTCCCATTTTCCTCCACTATACTTCCCAAGTACTTGAGACTTTCCACCTTCTTCAGCTGTCCACCTCCAAGTGTTATCCCACTCATTGGTCTGTCCTTTTTCCTGGTCGTTAACAGGATCTCACATTTACTGATGTTGATCTTCCATCCATACTCTCCCACTGTTTCTTCCCAAGCCTTCAGTTGCTCCTGAATTTCCTCCTCCTTGTTTCCCCAGACCATGAGATCATCTGCAAACACCATTGCTTTCATCTTATCTTCTCCTATCTTTCCTGCTATCCGTGTCATTACCTCGTCCATAACCACAATAAAGAGAAGGGGTGACAGCGCACTACCCTGTTTCAGGCCACTCATTTGTCTGAACCAGTCTGTTCTTTCCCCTCCAACTTTCACACAACTCACACTAAAACTAAAAACATTAACAATCAAGCTGTAAAAAAATTATGAATATAGAAATAAAAATCATAAAAATAAAATTACAACAATGAAAACATAGAAATATTTAAATAATAAACATAACAATAAAAAATGAAAATAATTATAAACATCAATTAGAAATGAGTTAATTAATTCGATAAAAATATCAAAATTAAATCTATAAGAAAACAAATTGAAAATTAAAAATAAATATATAAACAGTATAATTAGAGAAACAAAAATTATATTATTTATAATTATAATAATTAAAATAAATTGAAACACATAAAAGTACAAAATAGTTTTGCCCTATGAAGGGTTAAGTTCATTATTTTACATAATCATTTGGTTAGTGTGTCGCTGTCCATTCTATAGATATGGCCATTGAATTTCAGGCGTCTCTTGCGTATGGCATCAGTGAGCCTTTCTTTTCTTTTTACCAGCTTCATAGCAACATCTTAACCTAATAGAAAAGTCACGCTTACCCATAAAAACGACAAAAGTAACATAAACACTCAATAACACCTGTATAAATACTAGCATTTCCGAAACAACAGTTCTTTGAGACCAGTCACGTTAACATTTGTCATTGCAGCAGGAAGGTGCAATAACCTACTAATTCCAACCTTGCCCTCTCCACAAAGAGCCTATATTCGACACCCTTTTGAACGTCACAGGATAGTTGTAATTGAAAAGAAGATTTTTAGTCTGTTTTATAGTAATTTACAATCACCAACTATTTAGATATGCCTTTTTCACTAAATTATTTTAGATTTTCAGAATTTTAACCATTTATAGGTCATAATAATGAAGATATTTTATTTGTATTTTAACACCTTAATTTCAATTATTTGGCCTAATATTATTCATATTATTATTAGTTTTAATTTTTGTTTTCATTACAATTTTATGTTCATATTAATTTGTATAATTTTAATTTTCCTATTATTTTTATAGCCTTATACATTTATTATAATTTAAAGTTTCATAAGCTAATATATTTTTAATTTTTATAACCGTATTTATTTTTATTCAGATTTGTACTATCATATTTTTTAAAATTATTTGTAATTGTTTTTATTTAAAAATAATAACGTTTACGATCCATAGGTTTGAACAAGATAACCATGACTTTTCTTTCATGGTGTATGGCCTTGATGGTGATGAGATTGTGGGTCCTCTTTATGCTACAAAAGAATCTAAACGACACCAATCACCTTAGTTCAAGAAGGTAAAAAGATAATAATTGGTTTCCAGAAATATTCACACTTCCACAATAAAATGTCGTTGAAAGTTTCAACCATCAGCATCCTTATAGCAGGTGGTAAATATTGAGACCACAAACTTATAAAGGGTTAGGCACATATTTGTAACAGATCTAATTTTCTGAATATTTTGATATAATATTCCTTATTTATTTTCAAAGGGTTGGTTCAACTAGAACAATCACATTGATCACAATTATATTTGGTTTCTTTTCTTAAAGAAAATCAGTTACTGAGGAGGGCCATAATGTGGCCGAAACTAGTCTAAATAATTAATGTTACTAATTTATTTTCATTGACATTAGGTGGAAATACATTATTAAATATGCATTAGTATTTTATGTTAATTTTAACGTCAATAAGGCAACTTTTCAAATGATTAAGTTCGTGTCTTAACGTATCAGTGAACCTGTCAGTTAAGGAATAGAGGCCCGCTGTTCTCCTCTTAATCCTCATTCCATTTTCTCTCGTGAGACCATACATTTACCCGAGAATTTTTTATTCTTGCTTTATTAGTATTATTATAATATACAATACAAAATTAGGCCTTAGAATGAATGACCAAACTCAGTGCATGGTAACGAAGAGGAATATTGACGTGTTTAGGAATCGGTTACCTCTTCTTATTGGCAAGCATAGTTTTGAGCGGTTTAAACATTTCAAATTCTTAGGAGTCATGATTGATGAGCAGAATCATAGAGAAGTGGAAATTAAAGTTAGAATACAAAATGCTAACAAAGTGTACTACTCTCTGCAGTTCTTATTGGGATCCACATTTTTGATGAGAAATACAAAACTGAAAATATACAATACCATCATTAGGCCAGTTCTAACTTATTGTTCAGAATCATGGAGTTGAACAAAGCAGGAAGAACACCAGTTGGAGGTTATCGAAAATTAAGTCTATAGGAAAATGCTCGGACCATTTTTTGACCCCGCATCTCAAAGCTGGAAAAAAGATCACATAAAGACATACACTCACTAGCACTCTAAGCACCAATACTCAACATCATTAACTCCAGAAGACTTAAATGGCCTGCTCATTTACTAAGGATGGGAGATGAAAGGATGGTCTTACAAATCTTTAAAGAAGAACCAAGAGGAAAAAGGTGAGTAGGAAGACCACAAAGTTCCTGGTAAAATGAAATCTCCAAACTTTGTAGACATCTGAAAGTGGACAACTGACAAGAACTCGCCCATAACAGAGTTCAGTGGAGGAATTTTGTGAGATTGGTGCGGGATCTTCGTGTTTCCCTTTAGAAGCCTTCTGAGTGGGTGAGTGTGTGAGTGACTGAGTGTATTATATAGGCTACACATAACACATTTATTTATTTTATTTATCGTTTGGCAATATAATCAATACAAGATTTCAGAGTACAAAGAAAATCACTTTAAAATCTACTGTACATTATTTTTACTATTAACACTATTTACAGTCTCAGGTCTAATGAGTCGATCCATTGGACCACGTCAGGTGTCGCCAACAGGAAGTCGATCCAGCCCCCTCCATATGCCTTCAGAGGACAGTTGCAATGTGTTGGATGGTTTGATTAGGAGCACCACAATCACACTGGGGAGACGGAATTTTTCCCCATTTGAACAAAGTTCCATTGCATACTCCGTGGTTTGTCCGAATCCTATTGAGAGTTGCCCAAGCCCTCCTAGGCAGATCGGAACCTGGAGTGGATGTTCTTGTAGGGTCCAGGAAGGAGCTCGACTCAGGACAAGCTTTTAGTGTCCATTCACTAATCCATTGCATGCTGGAAGCAAAATGGTTTCTTACAAGCCTCTGGGCATGACAATTACATGACACATTGCTGGTACATGACAATGTACGGGCTTCAGGGAACCAAATGATAGTTACTGAAACAATCACTTCTAAACTGGAAGGTCGAAATCGCTACCCATGAACTTCCAGACGATTCAGATTGTTGAGAGAACTACTGTCTTCTGCATTATTTTCAACAGTTGAGTATCCAGATACAGTTCTTTAAGGCCCTGGTATAAGGTACTGAGGATCTCACCCGTAGTTGAGACAATGATAATGTGTATGGTTTTCACCCGTTCTACATGCCCATTGCCTTTTGATAGGGCCGACCAACTCGCTGTATTTGCAGATCTTTGCTATGTGGTTTGATTGGAGATTCTTGTTGTTAGGGATCGCAACATCAATCAAGGTAGTTTGCTTAATGTTCTTGCTGACAAACACCAGATCCGGTCTGTTGTGTGATACCGATTGATCAGTCATATAGTTCGGTCTCAATATAACTTGTATTCATTGTTTACAACAACACTCTCAGTCTGATATTGGTGATACGGAACTTTCTTTTCCCTTAGAAGCTGAAACTCATCAGCCAACACCTGATGCAAGATTTTAGCTACTGCATCATGCCTTTTTGTATTATTATTATTATTATTATTATTACAACCGACAGCGGTGGCTACGATGGCTAAAGCGCAGCGTTAGGTCATGGGGCCAAGCTCTCTGCTGACTCGGTAAACGCGTGAGTTCGAGCCCTACCGTCGGCCGTCCTTGAAAAGGTTTTTGATGGTTACCCCATTTTAAACACCAGGCAATTGATGGGACGGTACTTTCTGACAGGCCACGGCCGCTTCCTTCCACATCCTTGCCCAGTTTCATTCATCTGCATCCATTCCATCTCTCATCCCGGAGAGCAGGTCGCCCACGGGCGTTGACTAGGAAACCATGCACTTGTCCTCTCAGGTGGCCACACGACAACAAAAAATATTATTAATGTTATTACTATTATCATGGGACTATCATACGTTCGACTTAACATTTAAAATCATTGTCCCATGCCGGTGATATTGTGGTCATCAAATTCGTATACAAGGGTGTTTTGTGGAAAATGTAATGTAGTCCTTAGTATTGTGATATTGTGTGTTGTTGTCGTTTATTTCAGGGTCTTGAACATCGTGGTCATTTGTCCCCGTGTACTTGGGTGTGTGTATGTGTGGCATGTGTATGATAACCTCTATTATTGAGGTGTCTGTAGTAGTGTATGCCTTTAGAATTTTATAGGCCGTCTGCGTGGCTCAGAAGTAACGTTCCCGCTTGCTGTGTTGTAGGATCGAATCCTGGCGCTGCCAGTTGGAATTTGAGGATGTGCAAATACGAGGGGGCCGTGTCGGTAAATTAACTGGCACGTTAAAGATCCCCTTTGGGGCAAAATTCCGGTACCCTGGCGTCTCTAAACATGATGATGATAATTGTTGTTTTGAGGGGCCTAACATCTAGGTTATCGGCCCCTAATGGTTTGGGTGATAGTGAAAGATGACATGAGAATTTAAACTATTTATTTCTTTATTTAGCGTATGGTATTACACATGAGACACAATAATAATAATAACTAGCATTACCCATCGCAGCTTCGCCCGCGAATATACTAGTTAATAATAATAATAATAATAGTAATATCGTATGGCCTCGGGTGCCTTGTGCAAGCTTTGTTAATTGACACCCAGAGGGTAGCTTGCATGCCGAATTTCGTCGTTCCTTTGAACGCTATGAAAGTCAAGGAGGTTAGATATCTAAACTCCTTGACACTACAGCGCTTCCAAGTAGAGAATGGAGGAACTTTGTGTTGGCGGAAAATCCCGAGATTAATTTTGCCATTGAACACGGCCTACTGAATTCAAATGGGTTCACTTTAAGTGTCCATACCACCTCAGTCTTGATGACATGAGTGTTGTGATTTTTGTCGCCTTTCAAAAATCACTTACCATGGCCAGGAGCGAACCTGCAATCTTGGGGTTTGGTAGTCCGACACTATAACCACTCACCCACCGTGGCAAGCAATATACTAGTTGAAAAGAGTACACTTAGCAAAATCTCAATCATGACTGCTATGAATGATTTATCCTTGGTATGAATAATCAGACTTTATCAATTCAGCTACTGGTGCAGTGGTTAGGGGTTTGTCATTCCTTCATAGGTATATCAGAGCGAAGTTAGTTTTCTGGGAGTATCACAGACACTGTTAATTTAAGGGCCTTGAAATGTGGTTTTCGGAGACACTTTATAGTCGGGTGAAAAAGACCTTTCGTACCACACTCACACGTGAAAATTGCGTGAAAAATTTCTAGAGTGCCCCTTGACCCCCTTAAGCGCATTATGCTGTATGTATTGATGAATTTTACAGCTTAATTTGGTTCAGTGATAACCTTATAACCGTCTGGAAACTTTCACAGTAATGTAATAATTGGAATTGCATTGCGTCTTACAGAAATAGATGGACCTGTGAGATTCTGTCACCATGGTTACCGTGTTGCATTCTTTCATTATTTCATTGTAAATAAACATGTTTTAAGGTATTTATTTAATTGTGAGGCATTTAACGAGTAAGTGAGAGCGTTTTGCTTACGCATTGGGTTATGCTGAACCTGTAGGTACTCCATATGGGTAGGTTGGTGTTAATGGGACCTTATTTTCGGTACAAAACTGGAATGGGACCTTACCAGAGTAATATAGGGAGGGGTATAAATAATAAGTATATACAAGCACAGATATCGACTTATAACCTTAAGTCCAGGCTATTTATACTAACTACAGACTTACATACTAGAAGAAGAAATGGTTAACAAATAAAGGATAAGGCAAATAAAGAACAGGAAGAAAAGGAATGCCCTCAACCCTCGATGAATGAAGATGAGCGACTTGGAAGGAAGAAGAGCCATGAAAGGCAGATATGAAAGGCAAAGAGGAGAGGTCCCGCCCCAAAGTCAGAGGAAAAAGGGGACAAAACGGACCCAGCTCAGAAATCCCTCGGGGTCGCCAACTTCCAAACTCACCAGACGTGAGCCATTGAGGGTGTAGCACTATACAGGGTGCACCAGAAGTGATGGCGCTACATACACCCTGCCTCCTTGAGGGACTTGAGCGAGCAGAAGGCAGGCTGACCCCTTGAAGAATGAGGGTATTAGGACAGATGAAACAAGGGCCAATTAAGGCGGGAAAGTAAAAGACTCCCAAGGCCTCGGATACCGTAATACTGACGGGGTCGGAAGGGAACAAGAATTGACGAAGAGAGGTCGACAGGAAAGAAGACGGAGAGGAGCCTGGCACAAGTAAGTAGAAGCAATGCCATTGCCGGACTCAGCTGGGGTCCCGTGGTTGCCAACCCACGTCCCACTAGACGTGAGCCCCTGGGGGTGTCTCTTATCGCCGCAGTTGTTAAAGGGACGTAAAACCAATAACCTTTGTAATTTAGGTGATGGTTCGTAACGAGGTGACCTTCCCGATATTTGCTTGAAGAAAAAATGGCAAACCACGAAAAACCACTTTCAGGATGGCTGAAGTGGGAATAGAACCCATTTTTTGCTTACGAGGCTGAGTGTACTCCGTTCCAGACCTCAGAACAGAATGAAAGTTATTTGAAAAGCCGGGAATCGAATCCGTACCTCTGGATTTTTGTTGTTGTTGTTGTTTGAGTCTTCAGTCTTTTGACTGGTTTGATGCAGCATCCATGGCTCCCTGTCCTGAGCTAATCGTTTCATCTCTACATAGGTACCACACCCTACATCGGAGGCAATCTGTTTAACATATTCTAACCTTGGTCTACCCCGACAGTTCTTGTCCTCAACCCTTCCTTCCACAACTAAGCTTGCTATTCCTGGGGTGTCTTACAGCTCGCGTCAGCCCGGAAGGTGGCCGGCTCTGTGGGATTTGCGCAGAGAGAGAAAGAGATACATTTCCACTGTTGCAACGGGTCCACCATGTCCGAGTTCCCACACCGCAGGCTGCTGCCATGAGTTCCTGCGGTATGACAAGACCATAGCTTACCTCAACGAGCCTGTCTCTTTCACTCTGCTTTACACTTAGCTTTCCTGACAACACACTAGCTCAGACTCTCTAGACAGACTGACTGTGATTGGTGGGATGGAAGTGAGGCATGACGTAATGGTAGCGTTGTGTTCTGCGCACCGCCTTCCCGGCTGGCTCGAGCTCTAGTAGGTGGCCTACCAATCTATCATTTCTCTTCATTAGCAGTCTCCAGAAACATCTTTCCTCTCCCACTCGTCTTAATACCTCTTCATTTGTAACCCTATCTACCCATCTGTTCTTCATCATTCTCCTGTAACACTACATTTCAAACACTTCATTTCTCCTCTTTTCTGCTGCACCAATAGTCCAAGTTTCAGTTCCATAGAGCACCACGCTCCAGACAAAGGCTTTCAATAATGACTTCCTAATACCTAAATCTATATTCGATGTCAACAGATTCCTTTTCTGTAGAAATGCTTTCCTTGCCTGAGCCAACCAACTTTTTATATCCTCTTCGATTCGTCTATCATTGGTTATTACTAGTTTGAGTATAGGCTACTTGTAAGAGGATCTAAAATTGGGCTAATGAGAGGCACCTTCGCAGCATTTGCTTAAAAATGAGGTAGGAACCATCAAACATCTGATTTGAATCTATCATTGTTTTTGCTGTTAATTCATATTAGGGGCTTACTTAGGACATCTTGTTGTTCATCAGCCCCGTGTAGTTGGGTGTGTGTTGAAATTGTTAGGTACAATCCCGATAGTTACCGGTTGTAGAACTGGACAGGAGCTGAACGCTGCGTCTGCTGCTGGTTTGAGTCCGACCATACCTAAGGGGGTTAGTATTGACCTAACGGGTGAGTTAGCCGTGGTTGTTACAGCGTGACTGCAGACAGTTGCTCACATGACCACCTCCGTCAAGTTCCTTGCCCCGATTACATCTACAATAATAACATAGAGATACTTTTTCTTTTCTTTTTAAAAGTACAATTGTTGTCTTTTATATGTATTATGAGATACATTCTACGCACATCCAAGTACACGGGGATATTGACCATGAAGTCCCTAGCCCCTAAATGGAAACAACAAATACCACACAAGGATGGAAGTTCTGCCCAGTTGTCAGGTAATTTTATTTTGCACGGTGGGTGAGTGGTTATCGTGTCAGATTACTAACCCCAAGCTTGCAGGTTCGCTCTTGGCCGTGGTAAGTGATTTTTGAAAGGCGGCAAAAAATCACGATACGCATGTCATACGATATTGGCATGTTAAAGAACCCATTTGAATTCAGTAGGCCATGTTCTTAATGGCAAAAATAATCTCGAGATTTTCCGCCAACACAATGTTCCTCATTTCTCTACTAGAAAGCGCTATAGTGTCAAAGAGCTTAGATATCTAACCTCCTTGACTTTCATAGTGCTTCAAGGAACAACACATTTTGACATGCAAGCTACCATCTGGGTGTCAAATAACGAAGATTGTACCCGGCAGCCGAGGCCATAGGATATTATTATTATATTAGATTTCATCAAGCCAGGATTGTATATCTACCCCCTTATTATTCCCGGGGAAGAGAAGCGATGGAAGTCTTTGTGGCGGATGGTTTTTACGGCCATATGCCCTTCATGAAGTCAACCTCATTAGAGGAGATAATGAGAGATGAAATGAATGATGGTTAATGAAACTGGGCAAGGATGTGGAAGGAAGCGGTCGTGTCCTGTCAGAAGGTACCGTCCCAGCATTTGCCTGGAGTTGAAAATGGGAAACCACGGAAACCCTTTTCAAGGATGGTTGACGGTTGGGCTCGAACTCACGCGTCTACCGAGTCAGCAGAGAGCGTGGCCCCATGACCTAACGCTGCGCTTTAGCGAGCGTCGGTATTTTATCAAACCAGCAGGCTAATTGCTCATGTATCAGCAGTTACGCCACTTGGAAGATACTAGCTGATTACGCGTCCAGTGGACAGGAAAGGTCACAGCTTGTTGCTATCGTCATAATTATTCATAGAATAGAGTTGAAAATAACTTACATTTCAGCACACAACTGAATGGGACGGCTTCGGTGGCGTAGTTGGTAGCATGCTGAACTTCTATGCCCAAAGTCACGGGTTCAAACCTGACCGAAGTCATCGGAATTTTTAAGAGCGTTAAAAATACCTCACTATGACTTCCTCCGGAGGGGGAGTAAAGCTGTCGGTCCCATGTCATAGATTTATGGCACGTTAAAGAACCTTCCACTAAGTGCACTTGTGTGAACCTAAATCATAGGTTAGATTTGACTAACGCTCCCAGGTTCCAACGTTCGTCGCCAGGAGCCGACTGCGGTGGCATCTAGAAATTAAGTTCAGAACTAGTTGTTGTTGACGGTGGCGTTTGGTAGCAAAAGTAGGAACTACTTCAGTCCTTACTTTAATAATTAAAAACAGATACCACACACGAATACAGCCATCACAATAACACCGGTTATCAGACAGATTCTAAACACACCCAAAGTACACGGGGCTACATGACCGCGTTGTCGCATACCCTAAACTAAGGAACCAACCAACCAATCAGAAAAGCATTTCTGGTAATTCTAATATTATTCTGGTATAAGGTATTTCTGTGATAATATTGATTTATTTAATTAGGTATTAAAAGGTCTGTTTTGAAAACCTTTGTCAGGAGCGTGGTGCTGTATGGAGGTGAAACTTCGACAGTTGGCACGGCAGAAAAGAGGAAAATAGAAACATTTGAAATGTGCCGCTACAGGAGAATGATGAAGATCAGATGGGTTGATAGAGTATATCACATGAAGAGGTATTAAGACGAGTGGAACAGGGGAGATGTTTCTGGAGAGAGAAGTGATAGGTTGGTAGTACACTTACTCAGACGCCCAGGAATAGCAAACTTAGTACTGGAAGGGATGGTCGAGGACAAGAACAGAAGGGGTAGATCAAGGTTGGAATATGTTAAACAGATTGCGGATGTAGGCTAGTAGCTATGGGATGTAGTGTTGAAAGGATTAGCTCAAAACAGGGAGGTACGGAGTGCTGCATCAAACCAGTCAAAAGTGTGAAGACTCAAAATACAATATTTATGCTGTACATTTATAAAAGTAACTGACCAGCCACGGTGACCGAGAGCACTAACGCGCTAGCTCAAGCCTCGCTGGCATCGGAGGAGCGTGGGTTTGAATCCCAGCTTGGCTGTCTGTAAATCGTTTCCATGGTTTCCCATTTTCACCACCAGGCAAATACCGGGATGGTTCCTTTCAAGAGGTCCACAGTGGACTTTCCTCCAAAATCCCATCCTTGACCCGTCCTTAGTTTGACTCAAGTTAGTGGTCGCCTCTCAGCATCCCCAGTTGTATCTGCTGTGTGTTCAGCTCCCAGACACCGTCGTTGTAACGGTAGAGGAATGATCCCTCGCAGAGTCCGTGGGTAAAGCCGAGCTGGGAAGATAAGCGATTTAAAAACAAGTACTGTAGTTCCGTGAAGAACCATAGCCTATTTTCATATATCCTACTTATTTTAATTGCCACTATCAACATACAAAATTTCAATTTGATTGCTTTAATATATTCGTAGATATTGAGAACCGTCTGAATATTTCGGATGGTCGCCATGTTGAATTTTTATACACGTAGGTCGAGTTATGTACTATTACATGAATATTATTGTGAAGGTATAGGCCCTAGTATTCAAACTTCAATCGCCTGATTAGGACACAAGAATTAAAATCGAGATTTTAAAATTTCGCACAGCTGCTATATTGTGGTTATGAAAACAATTGACATAAATTAGATGCCAGTGGATTAAAATTTGTAAAAGCAATTACCGTGCCAAGTTTCATTGCGCTCGGATGGTTAAATCGTGAGAAACGTCCATTTAAATATTTATATTTCGCGTCGCCGCCATGTTGGATGTGTGCTCTCCAGGTTATCGAAAGTTGAGACGTTATTAGGGACACACACACACGGACGCACACTCACATACTCACACATACGGATAAAATAAAAGTTGATCTTATAAGCCTATTTTTTCATGAATGAAAATAGGCTACAAATATATAAAAAAATGATTGTTTTCTCAAGGCCTCCGAGTACACCCGTTTTGCATGGACTGATGTCAATATCTAGAAAATGCATAAGTATGGTAGTGGCACTTCCCCTTCTACAGCACAGTTCGACACTCTGGCGTCTCAAGCAGTTAAAAGTGCACGAGCGTGGTGGAGGCACGAGGATAGGATGTTATGGCTCGATCAGCCTAGCAATGCGGTAAAGTTAGCACATCGGCACTAATTGCCTCGGCTCCCACGAGGGCATTTGACGTTCCGTAATAATTGGGCTGCGTCATATAGTCATATAGACCCACATCACCTGCTATAATTTGTGAGAACACTAAAGATGTTCACAGAACACGCAGATTTATGGAACTTACTGTGGTGTGCACCAACATCAAGTAACTTACTACAGAAGTAGAGTAAAATCTGCCTTTAAATATTTATGATATATAATCTATCTTGTCAATACTAAAATATGTAGCCTAGTATATTAATACTTATGGTCGACGATGTCGAAATGTATAAGGTGCGTTCAAAAAGTAACGAGCCGGAGGTTGTAATGCGCAAACCGGTGACGACATCGGCTAATCGTGGCGTGTGTAACGAGGTGTGGTTTCGACCAGAGCGTGGAAGGTCACAGCCCATCGCTGGAGGGCATGCGTGCATGTCACGTGACGATACAAAGCGAGCAGCAGCATGCATCAATCGTCCAACGCTGCCAGTCGTATTGAAAACAGTGACATGGAGGCGTCAAACGAAGAGCAAAGAAGTGTTGTTTGGTTTCTGACAGCGAAAGGAGTAGGGAGAACGGACATTCATCGCCGAATGTCACAAGTGTACGGCGAACACTGCATGTCCCTTGCAAGGGTCAAGGCGTGGCACAAGCGCTTCAGGGAAGGACGGGTGTCGTTAGCCGATGATGCCCGGTCTGGGGCACGCCCCTGCATTACCGATGACAACGTCCAGCGGGTTGATGCATTCATTACCCAGGACCGCCGAGTGATAGTGAACACCATAGCCGCCGTGGTCGGATTGAGCGTCGGAAGTGTGAACACCATCATAAAGGAACGACTGCACTTGCGGAAAGTGTGTACCCAATGGGTGCCCCACATTCTTCAACCACACCAGGAAGCCTGTCGAATGGCCTACTGTCTTGGTCTTGGTTGGACGATTGATGCATGCTGCTGCTCGCTTGGTATCGTCACGTTACGTGCACGCGTGCCCTCTAGCGACGGACGGTGACCTTCCACGCTCTGGTCGGAACCACACCTCGTTACACACGCCACGATTAGCCGATTTCGTCACCGGCTTGCGCATTACAGCCTCCGGCTCGTTACTTTTTGAACGCACCTTATAAATATCATATGTCTGAAAGCGATATCTTAATGAGGGTCATTAAAGTATTATTCTTCATTATGAAACAGTTTCTCCAACCAATCAGAGCTCATTCATTAACCAATTAGGTAAGGATACCTTCGCCTATGCGCTCAAAATCCAACATGTCGGACATGAATTACATGATTTGAAAGTTCAATTTGGATATCGGATCAACCGTTGTAGTTACAATCCCAAACGCAAACACAAAATCAGCACGCACCATTACGGTAACGAGAAAATACTACGACATATGCAAGAAATTTATGAATCTACGTCCAGAAGATTGCAACACAGCATCCTTCTATATAAATTACCGACATGGAAAGTGCACTGTCCTATATGTTCGCGTAAATAAACTGGTAAATATGAGACAAGAAATAGCACTGTACCTTAATATCCCCAACTCCAATTTCTACACTGGGCATTGCTTTCAAACGACTTCGGTGACGTTTGAGTGAATGCAGGTGCAGATCGCCAGACTGTAAACATACGACATAGTCAAGCAGACAGAGCGCATGCGTGGGTCAGAGAACTTGTAAAGCACAGATAGCAAACCAAGCACGTGCACTCCGTTCACTAAATTCAAGTGACTGAATCTCGACAGATATTTATGAATATTTCTGTTAAAACATACATTTAATAAAATAAAATAAAGTTATACTTATCGTCGAACATAAACAGTCGTATGCAACTTGCCTATATTGGTGACTGATAAGATACTCGTATGGGAATTATAAATACTCGTGTCTAATTCTTGCAATTATAGGCTCGTTGCATAATGCAATATTAAACGTACATGTTTCATTATACAGTGATACCTTCTTCAGCGCTCATATAAATAGCGGTCAACATTAATAAAATAAAAATGGATATCTCTACAAATAATTTGATTAAAATTATAGTTCGAAATACATTTTTTTTTAATATTAGAAAATGTTGCTTCTAAACTGAAGTTGTCATGGATTGTGGCTAACTTGAAAATACTGATACAGGGAATTGAGATTTCTACTCTAGATGATGATGATCAGGTGCCTTCAAATCGGCGTCGACTCCTAGCGACTGCATGGATGGACTGTCTCCATATGATTCGGTCTTCAGCCATATAGCCTACTTAAGATTCTTCAGTGACATATTCATGTTGGATTTAATGGAGTCGATCCATCTCAATGCTGGCCGCCTTCGTCTCCGAGACCCTTCCACCTCCCCAAGCATAATTGTCTTTTCCAACGAATCAGAACGCCTCATAATGTGTCCAAAATATGACAGCTGTAATCGTGTTATTAATGCTTCAAGAGACCGATCTGGTTTGATTTTTTGAATCACCCATATATTTGTCATCTTGGCTGTCCAAGGAATACGCAGTATCCTTCTCCAACACCAGAGCTCAAAAGTATCAATATACTTCCTATCTCGTTTCCTTATGGTCCAGCTTTCGCAACCATATGTAGCTATGGGAAAGTCTAGTGCCTTATCCATTCTGATTTTAGCAGGTAAAGAAACATCTGAACACTTGATGATCTTATCCAGGCCTATGAAAGCTGCTCTTCCTAGGGCGTCTTGAGCGAATCTCTGGACTACTAATGGTTGATCTCAACAAACAGAAACTATTCACCTCTGTGAATAACTTATTATCAATCATAATGTTTCATGGTAAACCTGTTGTGATTAGTTTTGTCTTGTTGGTATTCAAGTACAATCCCATATGGCTTCACTCTGTTTTACTCCCGACAGCCACCAACATCACAACCTCACTACTGTCGACCAAAGTATTATGTGCACTCGAGTTTGAAGGTTGTTTGTGAAGTAACCAATAGACCTACATAACATCCAATAACATCATCATTTGCATCGTTCTATTTTACGTTAGTTCATGTAGGATTGGAATTTTTAATTCATATTTTAATATTTGTTTTATCGCAGTTGAAACACAAAAAGTGCCCGTTTTTAAGCGCGTTTCAACCATGCGTTACATTTAAGATTTATTATCTCACATACCATTCATCAGATCGAATCCAATTTTTTAACACAATATATATTGGAATGTTGTATAAATGGTTTATTAATTTCAAAAATTTGTGTGCTCAAGAACGAAAGTTGTTATCATTTTGTAAGGTAACTTTTTCTCGGCTCGGGGTCGTTGGAAAATGTAGTTCTTGGTTGCGTTGTAATCCTTGCACATCAAAAGTTTATGCTGTATGACTGTGAAATACGTAAATTAATTCACTTATTTTATATCGGTTTGTATTTGTACGGGGAATTAAGACATGGCTCACCAGCTAGCCGCTCCGGGAAATGCTGTACTGCGTTGCTGATATGGAGCCCATCACGTCCGAGCGAGGCACGCCATGTCGCGTGATTGTGCCCATCTTGGCAACGTTGTACAGCTTTCACCGGAGCGGCTAACTGGTGAACCATGTCTTAATTCCCCGTACAAATACAAACCGATATAACATAAGTGAATTAATTTACGTATTTCACAATCATACAGCATGCCTTTTGAAGTATAAGGATTACAACGCAAGCAAGAACTACATTTTCCAACCACCCCGAGCCGAGAAAAAGTTACCTTACAAACAATGGTAACAACTTTGTTTCTTGGACGTACAAAATTTTGAAATTAATAAACCAGTTATACAACATTCCAATGTATATTGTGTAAAAATTTGGATTTGATCTGATGACGGGTTTGTGAGATAATAATTCTTAAATGAGACGCATGGTTGAAACACGCTTAAAAACGGGCACTTTTTGTGTTCCAACTGCAATAAAAAATATTAAAATATAAATTCAAAATTCCAAACCTACATGAACTAACGTAAAATAGAACGTCAAAAATGATGATGGTATTGGATTTTATGCAGGTCTATTGGTTACTTCACAAACAATCTTCAAACTCGAGTACACATAATATGTTGGTCGACAGTAGTCCTCTCACTCTCGCTGCATTTGTTCGAATAGCTTCAAGAAACATTTACAGTGTGTACCTCACAGAGACCGCTCAGATGTATGAATGATTCCCTGTATTATAAGTTTCACTCGAGCCAATGCTACGTTTCTATTTTCAAGCAGTTTATACTTGCATCGGGCCGGCTACTTAGGTTGTGATTTTGAAGCGTTCTTAGTATTTCGCAAGCGTTGCTTATTGGCATGAGGAGCTTGTCGCTGTTCATTCTTTTAGGGCACCGGTATTTAACCGGTGGTCCGCGGACCACCTCGGATCACAGGTGGTCCGCCAGTGCCTCGGGAGTGGTCCGCGAGAGAAAAAGGTCACCAGCACGTATAAAATAAGTGGACAATAAATGGAGATTTCTAAAACGATGTGCGTTGAGCGAGAATTGTGCGAATGTATTCGCAACGATGACTATCAGGTTTTGAATTGAATATCTTTAAAATAAGTGTTATTTAGGAAGGGTTACAACCAGTGTTGCAAATTTGGTATTTTTTGCACCAGATCTGGTGTTTCTGAAGTTCGTCTGGTGCCAGAAATGTTCTAATAGCGCCATAGCAAAATACTGGTGTTATTTCAGTGCCAAATCTGGTGCTTAACGGATTTTTCCATGATATTATCTCCTATGACAAACAAGTAAGTCCTGGAAGCCATGAAATAGTTTTAATAACGTTAATTAATTAAGATAGGCAATGTTCAGCATTACACGTGTCAAGATCAACACTACTACAGGGGAAGTCCGGGAAATTCTCATTCTCGTGCATAAGTGCTAAGTAAGCGCAACATGCCGAGCTCAGTGCAAGTCCACTTGTACAAAGAATCGACCTATCATCTATTTTCTTCCCAGCTCCCAGGGGATTTCCCAGTTTCATGCGAAGGCAGTTTATGTACTTTCGCTCCCTCACTCTAATGCAGATGTAGGGAGAGTGTTTAGCCAAGTTTAATTGGTGAAAACAAAGCACAGAAATCGAATGAAAGTTCGAAAATTGCATTCCATTCTGTGTGTTCGATTTGGACTAAAAACAGAGGGAAAATGCTATCACGACTACGAACTTCCGAAGGGTATAATAGTGGCCAAAATTGGAAGTATGCAGAGCTACAGCAGTACTACACCTTCCTGCTCTAACGATGTAATAGTGGTAGCAGGCTCCGCAAGTGATGAAGACGATTTTTAATGAAAGAAAAGTAAGTAAAAAGCCGTTTATATATTTATACATTTTGGTGTTTTTCTAGTGTGTTGAATCATAGGGTCCAGCTGGTGCTTTTCTGGTGTTTTAAAGCTTAGGGTTTAGTACCTTCCCATTTCAAGATTTGGCAACATTGGTTACAACTGCTCAGGTGTATATGATCCGTGCATGATTCAATTTCAGGCTACGTAGTCCACAGACTTCTACGGGTTCAGATCCGCTGATTTAGGGGCTTTGGTCATGTAGCGCTGTGTACTTGGGTGTGTTAATTGGTAACAATATAATCATATTTCGAGGTCATTGACGACACTCCATTAATAATAACTAGGACCCCGGCCCGGCTTCGCCCGGTATCTTTAACGGTTTACCCAGCGTACACTTAAAAGGCAAGCTTGCCACGGTGGGTGAGTGGTTATAGTGTCGGACTACCAACCCCAAGATTGCAGGTTCGCCCCTGGCCATGGTAAGTGATTTTTGAAGGCGACAAAAATCACGATACTCATGTCATACGTTGTTGGCATGTTAAAGAACCCATTTGAATTCAGTAGGCCGTGTTCAATGGCAAAATTAATCTCGGGATTTTCCGCCAACACAAAGTTCCTCCATTCTCTACTTGAAAGCGCTGTAGTGTCAAGGAGTTTAGATATCTAACCTCCTTGACTTTCATAGCGTTCAAAGGAACGACGAAATTCGACATGCAAGCTACCCTCTGGGTGTCAATTAACAAAGCTTGCACCAGGCACCCGAGGCCATACGATATTATTATTATTATTACTTAAAAGGCACACGGACGGCAGGTCCCAGACACAGTTCAGAAAATCCGAGGTGAACAGCGAAACTCCAAACATATATACTGTACTCTGAAGTCTTAACTTGACACGACTCGGCAGTTTGATGCTGGCCGAGGCTGGGGTGATAGGCTTGCTCGCTATCTCTTAAACTTACTCCGAAGCTAGTAATTTAAATGTCCACTGAACGGAGATTGTTGGGAGAAATGAAAAGGTGAAAACACTTACAGTAGAGTTTTATATGTAGAGATACGCTGTCACTGGCTTTGTTGTAGAACTTTTCATGCTGAACAATTCTTACACTCATAGTACAGGGTGAATAACGGTGTTTTAAGGCTTTGTAGTATTTATTACAGTTAACATTATCATCATCATCATTTATTGCATTAAACAGGCCTTTGAGGCCTACAGCAGAATAACATAAGGAAAAGATAAATATTACAAATATTACAAATATCAAAAAATATTATAAAGGAAAAAATAATACAAAACACAAAACAGATCCAATAAAAGGAAAGTCAGTCAATCACAAGAGGAGGTATTTGCTACAGATGGCACTCCATCTTTTCCGGTCTCTAGCATCATCCTCCACGGCTGTCTGTTCCACTTCTTGAAGGATCGTCGTCACTCGATCCTTCCATCGTGTTCTCGGACGTCCTATCGGGCGTTTTCTCGTGGGTTGAGATTGGAGGACTCTCTTAGGAAGGGATCCGTCCGCTCGTAAGATGTGTCCAAACCATTGTAGTCGCCTCTGTCCCAATATTCGTCCAATGTGTGGCTTCCCAAATCTCTGGTACAGGTCTTCTTTCTTTCTTCTCTACCCTTTACCTTCCATGTTATTGTAGACGAGTCCATATATCTTTCGAAGTACATTTCTTTCAAAAGCACATATTGAATCTTCTGTCGTTGCTGATGTCGCCCAAGTTTCACAACCGTATAAAAGTGCTGGTCTCACCAGTGCTGTGTATAGATGGACTATGTTCTTCTGATATATCAGACGAGATTTGAAGATATTGTTCAGACTAAAGAACACGCGATTAGCACTTGTTATGCGTTGATGAAATGCAGATTAAAGTTGAAGAAACTGAAGAAAAGTCAAAAGCCAAAAAGGTGGGCAATAGACGGACTGAAAGTAAAGGATGTAAACGAAAGATTCAAGAAGAGTATAACGGAAGGACTAATGAAAAATCCTAAACGGACTTCAATTGCAGACGAATGGGCACTTTTGAAGAATGAAATAACAAAATCCGCAGAAGAAAACATTGGTAGGAAAGAAAGAATAGGGAGAAAACCGTGGATCACTCAGGATATACTAGAATTGATGGATGAAAGGCGGAAACACAAGAATCTAAGAGATGAAAAGGGGAAAGCAGAATACAGACGTCTGAGAAATGAGGTTAACAAGAAGTGCAAGGAAGCGAAAGAAGAATGGTTGAAAGAGAAATGTGCAGGTATAGAAAATTGTCTGAAATTAGGAAAAGTAGACACAGCTTATCGAAGGATTAAGAATACTTTTGGGGAAAAGAAGACTAAGTGCTGTAATATTAAGCACACAAATGGAAAGCCTCTAACAGATAGGGAAGAAAAGGTTGAGAGATGGAAAGCTTACATAGAGTGCTTGTATAAGGGAAAGGAGATTGAGAATCATGTAATGGAAAGGGAGGAGGAAATTGATGAGGATGCAAAAGGAGATTTAATATTGAGATCAGAATTTGACAGAGCATTAGAGGACGTAGGCAGGAACAAAGCACCAGGCATAGATAATATACCGATTGAGTTGCTACGCTGCATAGGAGATGAAGGTCTGATCAGGTTATTTCACTTGGTGTGTAGGATTTATGAGACAGGTGAGGTACCCCCTGATTTCAAGAAGAATGTTATCATCCCTATACCAAAGAAAGTGGGAGCTGACAGATGTGAAGATTACCGTACAATCAGCTTGATTACTCATGCTTCAAAGATCCTGTCTAAAATAATTTACAAGAGGATTGAAAGCCAGATAGAAACGGAGTTGGGTGAAGACCAGTTTGGTTTCAGGAGAAATGTAGGAACAAGGGAAGCAGTACTAAGTCTTAGGCTGATTTTGGAAGGTAGAATAAGGAAAGGTAAGAGAACGTTCATGGCATTTGTAGACTTAGAAAAGGCTTTTGATAACGTTGGTTGGACTAAATTGTTTGACATTTTGAAATCTATTGGAATAAAGTACAGGGATAGGAGGGTGATATACAATCTATACAGAAGCCAGACAGCAGTCATTCGAGCTGAAGGACATGAGAGAGAAGCTGGTATTCAGAAAGGTGTAAGGCAAGGCTGCAACTTATCACCCATACTTTTCAATCTTTACATTGAACAAGCAATGAAGGAAATTGGAGAAAAATTTAAAGTGGGAGTGAAGATTCAAGGAGAAATAATTTCAACTCTGAGATTTGCTGATGACATCGTCATCTTGGCCGACACGCCTGAGGATTTGAATCAGTTTTTGAATGGTATGGACTCCGTCTTACAGAATGAATACATGATGAAAATTAATAAATGTAAAATAAAAATACTGGAATGCAGCCGAAATAAATCAGAAACTTCTATGGAGATCAAATTGGCAGGTGAAAAGCTGAAGGAAGTTGGAGACTTCTGTTACTTAGGAAGCAGAATAACCAGTGATGGACGAAGCAAAGAGGATATAAAAAGTAGGTTGGCTCAGGCAAGGAAAGCCTTCCTACAAAAAAGGAATCTGTTGACATCGAATATAGATTTAGGTATTAGGAAGTCATTTTTGAAAGCCTTTGTCTGGAGCGTGGCGCTCTATGGAAGTGAAACTTGGACTATTGGTGCAGCAGAAAAGAGGAGAATTGAAGCATTTGAAATGTGGTGTTACAGGAGAATGATGAAGATCAGATGGGTAGATAGGGTTACAAACGAAGAGGTATTAAGGCGAGTGGGAGAGGAGAGATGTTTCTGGCGACTGCTAATGAAGAGAAGAGATAGGTTGGTAGGACACATACTAAGACACCCAGGAATAGCAAGCTTAGTTATGGAAGGAAGGGTCGAGGACAAGAACTGTAGGGGTAGACCAAGGTTAGAATATGTTAAACAGATTGCCTCGGATGTAGGGTGTGGTAGCTATGTAGAGATGAAACGATTAGCTCAGGACAGGGAGGCATGGAGGGCTGCATCAAACCAGTCAAAAGACTGAAGACTCAAACAACTTCTTTCGTCACTTTACTTTTGTTGGTTAATATTGAGCCCAGGTACTTGAACTCTTCAACTCGTTCGAAGGTATGTCCGTCTACAACAATGTAAGGAGGGAGAACGCGACGACGCGATACTCCAAGATATTTAGTTTTGTCCACATTCACCCTATTTTATCTGCATTTTGTAGGAATCGGGAAGTATCAGCGCACATTTGCTCTAGAGTGTCACCAAGGATCACAACATCGTCAGAAATGCTAGAATTTTATCTTCTTCCACCATCTCCATTTCTCGGGTTCGGCAAGTGTCGTGGCTTACTTTTTCCAAGGCCAAGTTGAATATTATTGGCGCCAACGTATCTCCTTGTCTCAATCCATTTTGGATAGTGAAAGGTGGTGATAGTTATCTTACTATACTTCTTCTTCTTCTTCTTTTGAGACCACAAAGGATCACTTTACCCAACCATTAGATCGTCGACTTGTAGGAACTGTACGAGCCTTGCGGTCCTCCCAGTACTTCATCATGCGTATTGATCGTCTTGCCCGTTCTTCGGCGGATAATATTCTTGTAGGAATTTTCTTCTTTGTGAGTGGAAAATGAAACGTCATATTTTTAAGTGCTGTAGTTAAACTTTTCTTATTTGCAGCATCTTCTGTTGTTCGGCCAATTTCTTTTAAGTCCTCTCTGATTTCTTTTAACCATCGGCATCCAGTTGTTGTGTTTTTTGAAGCAAGATTGTACTGCACTAGTTGTTTTAGAAGATGTGAATCTGGCATTCTCATGATGTGCCCAAAGAATCCTAGTCTTTTCTTTCGCATGGTATCAGTAATGGGTCCTAGGTTGTTATAGACCATATTGTTAGATATTATTCGCCATTGCCCATCTTTTTTATATCCTTTATTGATACAAGTTCTTCCAATTCGCCTTTCGATCTTCTGTAATCTGTCGGTTTTAGAATGTTCATTTAGATGGAATAATGTTTCTGCTGCATATGTGGCTTCCGGTTTTATGACTGTATTGTAATGTTTAATTTTTGCATTAATTGATAAGCATTTCTTTTTGTAAGTTTCCCATGTTAATTTTTGTGCCCTGGATAACTTGTTGGTTCTTATTTGAATTGACGCTTTCTCATTTAAATTGTTTGTTATTAGCTCTCCTAGATATTTGAATCGTGTTACAATTTTAATTTTTGTATCATTAATTTGTATTTCCTTTAATGGTGTTGGTTTTTGTGGCATGATTTCTGTTTTTTCGAATGATATCTTAAGGCCAATTTTATTTGCAATTGTCTGAAGCTCTGATATCTGTGTTTTGGCTTCCTCTAAATCTTTCGCCAATAATGCCATGTCGTCTGCAAAACCAAGACAGTTTGTTTGCATTTTTCTCCCTATTTTTATATTTGGAGGGCATTTCTTAGACCATTCTCGCATTACCATTTCCAATGCACAATTAAATAGTAATGGTGATAAGCCATCACCCTGTCGTAAACCGGTTGTGACCTCAAATGGGTCAGAGAATTCACCTCTGAATTTAACTTTTGATTTGGTGCCTGTAAGAGTTAGTTTTATGAGATTTGTCAATTTGGGGTGTAATCCCATGTGTCTTAGAATTTTTAATAAAGATTCTCTGTGAATACAATCATATGCTTTTTTAAAGTCGATAAATGTTATCACCATATCTCTATTCCTTTTTCTATTATAATCCATTATCAATTTTAGGCTCATAATTTGATCTGGGCAACTTCTCCAGGGCCTGAAACCTCCTTGATATTCTCCTAATTCATTTTCAAGTTGTACTTTAATTCTATTGAGAAGAATTCGAGAAAAAAATTTATAGTTAACATCCAGGAGTGAAATCCCTCGGTAATTGTTAGAGTCTGTCTTATCCCCTTTTTTATGTAGTGGATGGATGATAGCTGATCTCCAATGTTCAGGGAATTTTTCTGTAATCCAGATGTTGACTAGTTCTTGGTGAAGAGCGATTTTTGCCGAATTTCCGGCATACTTCCAATTCTCTGCAAAAGTCTGATCTTCTCCAGGGGCTTTGAAATTCTTCATCTCATTCAGTGCTATGTAAACGTCTTCTAATGTGGGCGGGTTAATGTTCTCCGGTGGTGTTGTTATTGGAGTGTCAACATCCAATTGGAGAAATTCTATGGGTTCTTCACAGTTTAGGAGTGTCTTAAAATATTTAGCCATAATTTGTGCATTATCCTGGTTGTTGTGGGCCAATATACCATTTTCATCTTTTAACAACAAGGTAGGTGCTTCATATTTTTTCAGATGTTGTTTAAAGATTTTGTAATAATTCCGCATTTGTGAAATTTTGAATTCCTCTTCAATTGTTTGTAGGGTTTCAGTATGATATTGCCGTTTTATTCTTCTTAAAGTTTTAGTTGTTTCTTTTCGTTGTGTAACTAAATTTTGAAAAGATGTTTCAGATTTTTGGGATTGGTGTAATAACCACGCTCGGTGTCGTTTTTCAATCACCTCATCACATTCATTATTCCACCATTGATGTTTTTTCCGCGGTTTAATTGGAGCCAGGTCTTCTGCTATTCGTTGTAGGTTGTGAACCAAGTTTTCGAGTTTATCAGTTATTTTAATGTTTCCAGTTGCTTTTTGGTACTGTTCACTGTTGATTAACTGGTTAGGATCTATTGTTCGTTTAGTTTTGGGGGGTTTCCTTTGTTGTCTCTTCTGGGGCGTGAATTTAATTTTAATTTTGACTACGTAGTGATCAGAACCTGTGTCAATTCCGCGGAGGACTTTGACGTTATAGATCTCTTTATGGTGGTGTTTATCCATGCACACGTGGTCCAGTTGCCATTCTCCCTTAGTGAAATCAGGGTGTATCCATGTTTTAAGTTTTTGAGGTTTTCGTTTAAAACATGTAGATTTTGAGATTAAGTTATTGTTTCGACACAGGTCAACTAGTCGCTCTCCATTTTTATTTGTTCTATTGTGTGCTGGCCATTTTCCGATGATGTCACGGTATTTTCTTTCTCTACCTAGCTGAGCGTTAAAGTCGCCAATTAATAATTTAACATGGTGTTTGGGGATGTTATCTATGGTTTGATCCAGTAGGTCCCAAAATTCTTCTGTTTCTTCACGGTCTTTGGGGGAAGTGTTTTTATTATTAGTGGGAGCATGGGCATTTGTGACAGTATAAATCTTATTAGATGTGTTAAAGGTGAGTGTTGAGATTCGAGGAGATGGTGAGCGGAATTCTTGAACTGAATTTATAATTTTAAGGTTGATCAGAAATCCTGTTCCAAATTGTGGAACATTCTTCATGACTCTCTTCCCCGGTATACCCTTAGGGTACGGCGGGGCTAATTCGCCCACGGGGCTTTCCCGCTCAAAATAAGCTTGACGTTGCACTGAGCAGCCACCCTGCTCAGCTGATATTGCCCTTTGTGTTCAGTGTGACCCTCAGTCTCTGTGCTACTATATCTATCGTTTGTTTGAGAGTGACAGCTTGAGTGTTGAGTAAAACAAAGGAAGAATACTGCAAGGTACGTTGTTCATGTTGTGGAATTTGTCGTCATTAAGAATTTGTGCCCTTAACTTAAGGATTATTGTCCAGTGTAGCGGCTTTTTTTTTTCTTCTGAAGTGTGGCGCCTGGCAGTCTGAAGTTTAAGTTACATCTGGACATAGCAGGTAGCGCGTTTCCTTGGTCACAGCCAACACAAGACGCGCTATTGTAAATTCCAGTAATTGCGGCTACCCCGCCCAGAAATAAGGGGGCTAATCCGCTCAGCCAAGTCTTCTCTCTTGTTATAATATTGCAACCAAATGATTTCAGATAGCATATTAGTATCTCTTTCTTGTTACGTTAAGATGGTACGAACGTATAAAAGGAAAGGGCCAGTTCGAAAAAGGACGGAGGGAGATATTGACCGAGCTATTTCAAGTGTATTACGAGGCGATGTGAGCATGAGAGGTGCAGCTGGACTTTGGAATGTGCCTTATTCAACACTTAAAAATCGTGTTCATTTGCGTAAACGACAAGGACCCTTAGAGAAAATCATAGTGGACAAACCACCGGGTCATCCCACAGCTTCCCGGCTAATATGCTTGGCAGCAAGAGGATTTGGATGCACACCAGAACAGATTCGAAGGGCAAAACGGAGCTTAAAATTTGATAAGGCCCGTAAAGAAAAGGTTGCCAAAAACATTCTCGAGACATTCGCAAGACAAATGACCGGGACCTCCAATCCGTCCGACCAAAAGACTTTGACAAGGAAGAAACACCATGTGGATTTTGTGGCGTAACTTTTTATACCGCTCAGTCATCATTAAAGGGTGGTTGGATTCAATGCAAAGACTGTGAAACTTGGTATTATGACATGTGTGTTGGGGCTACAGGAAGGAAAAACTTCATTTGTGGTAAATGCCGTTGAGGCAAGGACATTATTACAGTGAGCGAAATAGCCCCAAGCATGGGCGTAATAGCCCCATTAAATATGTGATTCGTCAATTTTGCTTTGATTTATATTTTATTTCATCAAACCGGTGTATTGTTATAACTGTATTTTGACAACATTGGTATGTAATATGCAATATATAAGGTGTGCTTTGCTGTTGGTTCCATCTTAGAAAAATGAACAGTTTTTGATTTATAATGTTTAAAATTTGAAATGAGCGGAATAGCCCCGCTCTACCCTATATAGTCGATACCCTTGAGATTCCAAAGCATCCTGGTCAGTGTTCCTCAATTCCTGTAATCCCATGATAAGAATTTTGTGCTGATCCATTATGTCAGTGATCACCTTTAGCTTACCAGTTTGCATGAGGGAGTTCACATTATGTGAAGAGAAGTAAGTTATCTGCATTGGTTTGATTCTTGATCTCGTCTTATTCGCGTTTGTTGTACTGGGATGTTTCCGTGCCTCCGACATCACGGTATCTCGTAGGTTGCAGCTCACCGGATCCGAATGCTGCTTTCTCTGAGCTCTAGGTTCAGCCGGTGGAGTATTCCTTGAAAGACTTTCCATGGTTGACTGTCCCGGTAACACCGATGAGGGAGTAGGTCCCGAGTTACAACTCTGAATGTGATCCAGAGAGGTGATAATAAGGCCGCTCCTCTGGAGTACAGACGCCTTGCGCAGCCGCCCCTAACCTGGAGAACAGACGCTGCATTTTCTACGCCGTTGACCACAAGTGGTTCATCCGCCTTTAGGGGAAGTTTCCCACCCCAAGGGCAAGAGAGTGCCCCAACCTCCACCAGTTCATCCGCCTCCCTAGAGAGCCGTTGACCGGGTAGAGGTGGACTCCTTATCCCGGGAGTCACTCGGTCGTCAGAGCCTCGTCAGTCTAAAGCAGGGTGCACCACGTGCAGGTGAGGATGACTTTTGGGTAGGTTCTACCCCTTACACCCCTATTATAAATACTACATCAAATGAAAGAGCAACTCAAACAGTTTGTGCTAAAAGTGTTCGTACCTGTGCGCATGCGCATGTACATGCACTGGTTCCTCCGTCTTCTGTTAGAAGGACTAGTAGCCAAGATGGCGAAAGTATTTTGTGTTTTACAATTTGCAAGATCTGAATTTGTAGTTTCAGTGCAACGTGCGTTCTGTATTAAGTTCCATTGTAATCCTCCAAGTGATGATACCATCCGTAGATGGTATCATCAGTTTGAAGGCACTGGCTGTGTTGGTGAAGGGAAGAGTACCGGCCGACCATCAAAGATTGAAGAACGTGTTGAACGAGTGAGCAGGGCCGTGGAGAGCGGCGACGGGCCCTGGGGATGGAATCTCTCGGGCCCCCCTCTATAACTAAATTCTGTAAATTTAAATTATAATCCTCGTAAATTTTCACAAACTGATTTTGCGTATTTTTTGCACGAAATGGTCATCGTGAAATCAATTACAAGAACATACAAAACCGGCAAGGAATAATAGTAATAATAATAATAATTGTAGCATGCTGAACTGCTATGCCCAAGATCGCGGGTTTAAACCCGGCCGAAGTCATCGGATTTTTAAAAGCGTTAAAATCCTTCATTATGCCTTTATTCGGAGGGGAAGTAAAGCCGACGGGCGCATGTCATAGATTTTTGATATGTTAAAGAACCTACCACTTCAATTGGTAGTCTGTAGCCAAAATTGTAGGTTATTTGGTTAGAAACGCTCTCAAGTTCCAACGTTCGCCGCTGGGTGTCAGTTACATTGGCGTCTGGTAGCCAAAGTTGGAACTACTTGAAATTGAACTTTTTATTGAACCCTTCAGAATAGCAGTGTTTTATGCAAGAATCTTAGATCAAGGGGTCGCGTTCAGTTCATAGTGTGGTGTTTACGTCCGCCAAACAACGTGCTTTTCTGAGGCAAGGGTTATAGGATGAAAACTATAACTAAGAAAGAAAGGAGACAAAACGTAAAATAATAACTAGATTTAATAACTAATTTGTGCATAAAAAAATAAAACAAACAATAATAAACAAAATCCTCCCTGAATTTCCCCCTGACATGAATATTTATCACTTTGAGGAGTCAGACAGATCTCCCCTTTTCTAATAAAATATGGATCCAAGTTCCACTATCTTGCATGTGAATTTATGTTCGCGTGATGACTACCTACGAGAAATGAGTACTTGGATGATCATTCGTTCACAACGGGTTAACAGCCACGGTGCTCACGAACAATCATCTCATAAATCAACTTTTATGGCTATGGGCATAACATTAATAAAAATCCTTAAATCTAACTCTGACACACATATTACAACTCTACTATTTACAGGCATCTCTCTGAGACCCTTATTAGTGTGGTGACACACTTAGCCAAATGGGCTGCCACAATGGCCAGATACTCAACAACAAGGAAACACAGCGCCGCACCTGACTCACGAGTCACTGACATGTAAAATAAACAAAGAATAAACCAACAACAACAAACAACCTGAGTGGTTAAGATTACTTTATATTAACAAAACTGCATGTTAAGGAAACGCTTCGAAGGTAATCGTGTTTCGTAGGCAACTCCCATTTATTTAAACAATTTTACCATTGATCAGTTTCTCACATTTATATTTATTTTCAAGTAATTGGGAGCCAGACATGCACTCCACTTTAATGAGCTCTGCTTGCGAAACTCAGTCAGCCCTTGTGACAACAACTCACCCCTTTCCACAATACCAGTCATGTCCCCCATCCAGTGTATATAAATAGCCGACCCGCTGAACTGTTATCTCAAGGAATCAACAGCCGCTAACATCTCCTCCCACTCAACATATGGTCAGACAATAATCACATATCCATAATTGTCCTCGCAAGGATGCAATATGAATCTGGTACCAAGCTGACAGAAATCAGTCTCTGCTGAAGTTCCCGCTTGTAATACCACAACAATATACTCACAATACACACATCTGGGACTGACATAACACCTTTCACATGGGTCTGCTGAATTAGAGCTCGCAAACATTTAACACAATATTTAAAACCTACGATAGAGCTGAGTACCGTACTCTTCGTCACAAATTACATTGCTCCAAAAGGCAATAATCACACTGAATCTGATCAATAATAAATCTCAACAAAATTTAATTACCCTCCAATCTACTATATAATTATATTAATTCAGTCCTACTTCTGAAACACGACATATCTCCGAGAGACGTTTTTAACCGCACTTCGTAACATAGGCGAACACGGCCGTTCACATAGATACGTTAGTTAACACAACACAAAGAAAAGAACCTTCCATTAACTACCATTGTGCGAGCTGCTTCCAAACAAAAGTGTGCCAGATCAAAACTAAATATACTACATTAATCACACAAGCAAAGTATTTACAAAAATATGTCCCATAAACCATAAGTTAATTTAATAAATAATAAAATATTATTTGTACTCATCTCGTGTTGTAGTCACCCGTCAAAGAACATCAGACGCCATTCCCCAACTGGATGCTCTTTATCTCATAGCAGCCATCTGGACGGACTGTTGAGACTTCCACACTTCTTCTGCATTCATCGATGTCATCCTTGCGCTGATACAAAAATTAGGTTATTATGCACTTTATGTCTGACTATTAAATTCGCTTGTTCAGGTACTAAATTCCCTGTCACTGTTCGTTGGCGAATTATCGACGCTACTGTCCCTATAACTATAGTACTATGACTATCTATCACTGAATTTACCACTTTTCAATGAATCTCTTGTGTCCTTGTGACACGGAAATAAAAGTCTATCTCTTCAGACGAACAGAATCAAAGTCCTGTGTTCTCGACACACGAAATAAAAGTCATGTCTCCTAGACACACGGAATGAAAGTCAATGTCTGTAGACGCACAGAATAATAATAGTGTGTCCTCAACACACGGAATAAAAGTCAATCTCTTGGCTCTTCGACACACTTATAAATGAACTGGCCCTTGGGTCTAGATGGAGGGGGATTTTATGTAAAAATTTCTCGAAATAATTGTGGTACAGGAATTAAATAAATATCACTGAACTCGTAATAATGCACAGGTCAAGAATATGCCCATTAATCCTAGAATCGATCGTAGAGATTTTGTCTAGGCGATTTCCCGCGTGAATACTAGCCACCGCGTACCCCAGCCAGAGTTGGCGCGCAAGTAGGCATTCTCTTCTCATTGGTTCTCCATTTTCTGCAATTTGGCGGTTTCTAGTAGATCTTGGCGTCTTGGGAGTGTCTATTTTCTTCATCAGCCATTCACGTTACTGCATCATATTTCTTCTAGGCGCGAATATCACAATGAACATACCAGAACCATGTCTCACCGCGCGTCGCTTCTAAAATTGAGGTAGCCACACCTGTCCCTGTGATACATCGCTCTGCTATTTCTTTTCATAGCTCAAGTACTTAGCCTTTTGTTAAACTGATGCAGGTATGTCCCTACTGTCTCCAACAAATGCTTGAAATTTCCTCATCACTGTCTGGCTACTTTCATGATGCTGGTTGAAATATTTATTAATTGAAGAAATAAAAAGTAGAATCATTTAACCAACATAGGGTAAAGGGTTCACAACTCTCCCACTCACAAAATTTCGAACTTAGGAATAAAGTCGACAATTTTACAATACTTCCTTAGGCCAATTTGTTTTATTTCCATAATCACCCCTTTTTCTAACTTGGTCTAGGCGCTCCTGTCTTCAATGGCATTTACTCGTTTTCATATCCTGCTTGTCTCTCCCCCTTCCAATCTTACGTGACGCTCGATGCCTGCGGCAACACCTTACTTGCCTCGTTAATGTTTGTCAACAACAAATCTACTTCCTCGTTCATCACATGCCGTACTCAATTGCACCCCGTTGACTTTGTTGATAGTAGGACGTCCGTATATTCAAACAGCGTCATTATTTCGGCGCTACCATGGTTCACTTCGACGATATTTCTTTAGGTTGGCAGCGTTGTAAACTGACATTGTTCCTGTGCTCAATTCTTTCACTCTGTAAGCATTATTTCCAAGGTTTCTTACGATAGAATAGGGTCCTATGAATTTTTCGCAGAACTTACTAAAGATTTTCTTTTCTGGGTCCGATATAGCAGGTCGTTTTACCAAAACGAGCTGGTTGACTTCAAGATCACCGTGGAACCTCTTATTTCTTACTCGCCGTAATCTGCGGTCTGCTTGTTTCCTCATGTATGCTCTCGTTCTTTCAATTCTCAAGTCTGGTGCTATCATGGGATCTTGTGGACAGTTAATGATGCTTTTCCACGTTCTTACTGGATACTCGTTCTTGTGTAGGACCATAGGGATTTGTCCTGTTGACTCGTGCCTGGTAGAATTCATGCATGTCTCTACGTCCTTAATTTTATCGACCCATTTGTGGTGTTCGTTCGGAATGAAGATTCTCAAATATGCAGTTACAGATTTAATTACTCTCTCGCTTGGATTAGCTTGGGCATGTCGGATACTGCTTAAAACATGTTTTATACCCATATCTTCCATTCCTTTCTTGAATTCGGCGCTTGTGAAATAACTGCCGTGATCTGATAATATAAACTCTGGTTTTCCAAGGGTTGGAATAACTCTATTACGAATGCGACTGAGTACCTGCTTTGATGTTGTTTTCTGAATAGGGCATAGTACTACAAACTTAGAAAATACATCAATGCACACAAGCAAATGACGGCAACCTCTCCTTCCCTTCGGAATTGGACCAAGACAGTCCACCGCCAGTAGCTCACATGGTTTTTGAGGTAGCAATGGTCTAGGATATTGCCTCAGTAAATAATTATTCGGCTTTGTTCTCTGACACGGGTCACAAGTTGTAATGACGTCACATATAGTTGTTCTCATACGTGTCCATGTAAATGTCTCTCCTATTGTCGCTTCGCACTTGTCTAAGCCCACGTGACCGTAACTTTCGTGCGTATGCCATGTCAATCCTCGTTGTAACGATGCAGGTACTAATATGCGTAACTTGGTGTGGTCATTATCTACCCATTTGTGTAGCAAATTGTTGACATAAACATATCTTCCTTCTTTGGCTTTCGCTTCTCGAAATGCAGGTGTTCCTGTAGGTAGTTGCTTTTTGAAGTACTTAATTAATAGCATCATCCATGGTTCCGCTTCCTGTTCTCGCTGTATCTCACGTAACTCCTCCAAGAATTCCCGGTCCTTCGGTGTTAACTCCAAGTGTTGTACCATCGCTGTTTCTTCGTTATCAGGCTCTGGGTTCCTGCTGAGTGCATCCGGTATCACGTTCATCTTCCCTGGACAATGTTCAATTTCAATGCTGCTGAATGTATATAGACCAACGTGTCACACGTTCGCTTGCCATTGACGTCTTAAACAAGAATGTTAGTGCCTTGTGGTCAGTTCTGACAACAATCGGGTAACCATAGATTATTCGTTTCCATTGTTGGAGCGCATGAAGGATGGCCAACAATTCTAGCTCGGTTACAGTATAGTTCCGCTCGTGCTTACGCAATTTTCGGCTGACAAATGCCAAATATGTTTTGTGCTGCAGGTTCGCTGGATCCTCTTGGTAGAGCATAGCACCTATCCCAATTAGTGAAGCATCCGCTTGGATTATGAATTTGAGCTTGAAATCTGGATATCCTAATTTAATGCAGTTTTCCAATAGCTGTTTTGTTGCTTGGAATGCCTTCTCACATTCCGCGTTCCATGACCATTTGTTATTTTTCTTTAACATTTCTTGCATTGGAGCTACAGTCTCCGTATAACCTGGACAGTTTTCTTTAAAGAATCCCGTTACGCCTAAGAAAGCCCGAATGTGCTTCACTCTCGTTGGTGTAGGGAAATTCTTTATTGCTTCGATCTTAGCTGGATTTGGCATCACTCCCTCCTTGTCAATGACGTGACCCAAATATAAGATCTCGCTCTTGAAGAAATGCGATTTCTTCAGGTTTACTTTGAAATTCGATGCTTTCAAGTTGCCCAATACTTTATCTAAATTTTCCATGTGAGTTTCAATGTTGTCGGATGCCAACAGAATGTCGTCAATGTATCGCACCGTCATCTCCTTTACTTCCTCGGTTAGGTTCCGGTCCAGTGCTCGGATTAAAGCGCAGCCCGCTGTTTTGACCCCAAAAGGCATTCTGACGAAACAATATGTCTGGTTATCGAATAAGAAGCCAGTTAGAAGCTGTGACTTCTCATCCAACTCAAGATGGTGGAACGAGCTCGTCAGATCGACTGATGAATAAATGCTCTTGTTTTTAAAGCCTTTTAATACGTCTCTGATAATTGGCGCTCTGTCATACTCAGGAATAAACAAGATGTTCAGTAAAGAACATATAGCCTACTTTCTCCTAAATGCATGGGTATTGTTATAACTCTTTGTCCTTTTCAAAGAGTTTGATTGAATGTTGGTTGTAGTAGCTTGTTGAAATACAACGTGCTATAGGGATATAAAACATGACACTGAGGTGTCCTTTGCTAGTGCTACCTCTGTACCAAATTTCGTTCAATTCGGTTTCACCGTGTTTGAATTGATAGGGGGAATCGATTTGCACACATACTTGGCCACCATCTGCAAACTATTGGGCTGATGTTCGTGCAGTTTGGTCTGAATATGTTTCCCACATAAAGATATGGTGTTGCAAAATTTGGTAGAGACTAGATTATTAGGTTGGTCGAAATTACATTTTAGCTTTTAACATTTGGGTGGCCGCAATTACGTTTCCGTCAAGATAGCGGTGATATAAAACATGACACTGAGGCGCCCTTTGCTAGTGCTACCTCTGTACCAAATTTCGTTCCATTCGGTTTCACCGTGTTCGAATTGATAAGGGGAATCGATTTTCACACAAAGATGGCCGCCATCCGCAAAATATTAGGCTGATGACCTATTAGTTTGGTCAAAGGATGCTCCCTCCATAAAGGTATGTTGTTGCTAAATTTGGTAGAGATCGGATTATTAGGTTAATCGTAATTTGATTTAAGCTTTGAACATTCGTGTGGCCGCCATTACGTTTCAGTCAAGATGGCAGCGATATAAAACATGACACTGAGGTGCCCTTTGCTAGTGCTACCTCTGTACAAAATTTCGTTCCATTCGGTTCCACCGTGTTCGAATTAATAGGGGGAATCAATTTTGACATAAAGATGGCCGCCACCCGCAAACTATTAGGCTAATAACCTATTTGATTGGTCAAAGGATGCTCCCTCCATAAAGGAATGTTGTTGCAAAGTTTGGTAGAGATCGGATGGTTAAGTTAGTCGTAATTTAACTTAAACTTTGAACATTTGTGTGGCCGCCATTACGTTTCTGTCAAGATGGCGGCGATATAAAACATGACACTGAGGTGCCCTTTGCTAGTGCTACCTCTGTACCAAATTTCGTTCATTCGGTTCCACCGTGTTCGAATTAATAGGGGGAATCAATTTTGACATAAAGATGGCCGCCACCCGCAAACTATTAGGCTAATAACCTATTAGATTGGTCAAAGGATGCTCCCTCCATAAAGGAATGTTGTTGCAACGTTTGGTAGAGATCGGATGGTTATGTTAGTCGTAATTTAACTTAAGCTTTGAACATTTGTGTGGCCGCCATTACGTTTCTCTCAAGATGGCGGCGATATAAAACATGGCACTGAGATGCTCTTTGCTAGTGCTACCTCTGTACCAAATTTCGTTCCATTCGGTTCCACCGTGTTTGAATTAATAGGGGGAATTGATTTTCACACAAAGATGGCCGCCATCCGCAAACTATTAGGCTAATGACCTAGTCATTTGGTCAAAGGATGCTTCCTCTATAAAGGTATGTTGTTGCAAAATTTGGTAGAGATCGGATGATTAGGTTAATCGTAATTTGATTTAAGCTTTGAACATTTGTGTGGCCGCCATTACGTTTCCGTCAAGATGGCGGCGATATAAAACATGACACTGAGGTGCCTTTTGTTAGTACTACCTCTGTACCAAATTTCGTTCCATTCGGTTGCACCGTGTTCGAATTAATAGGGGGAATCGATTTTCACACAAAGATGGCCGCCATCCGCAAACTATTACGCTGATGGCCTATTAGTTTGGTCAAAGGATGCTCCCCCCATAGAGGTATGTTGTTGCAGTATTTGGTAGAGATCGGATGATTAGGTTAGTCGTAATTTGATTTAAGCTTTGAACATTTGTGTGGCCGCCATTACGTTTCCGTCAAGATGGCGGCGATATAAAACATGACACTGAGGTGTCCTTTGCTAGTGCTACCTTTGTACCAAATTTCGTTCAATTCGCATTCACCGTGTTCGAATTGATAGGGGGGGACAGACATTCAGAGTACACACACTCACACACACACAGACACACAGACACACACACACACAGACTCACACACACACATACACACACACAGACAGACACACTTTTTTTCGCCCTGTGTTGATCTCATAAGTCTACTTTCATTTTTTGCAAAAATCGAAAGTAGGCTAAAAATGAGTCTCATGTTGGGATTTCTGGCATCTAAACAAAGTCTAATAGATCCATTTGGTTTTGTGACTGCCAAAATCGCATTTAGATAAGGTGTAGGTGTCTTCCTTATCACTCCAGCTTCTAACATCTCATCTATAATGATTTTAACTTGACCACGATACTTTTCAGGAATTGGGTACAATCTGCTTTTGAAAGGTGACCAGTCCTCGACTTGCATAGAGTACTTGAAATTTAAAATTTTCCCAGGTACTGTATCAAATACTGATTTGTGCTTCCTCAAAATCTCTTCCAACTGTTTTCTGTGTTCATCCCCAAGTTGAATGTCCTTGAGCCGCTCCTGTAGTAACTCTTCAAATTGTGCATCGCTGTTACTTCCTTCTGTCAATAAAGACCATATCTCCTGGGATTCTATCTCCTCATCTAGTTCCACAACAGCCCCTTCTATGATGTTATCTTCCGCCTTTCGTACCTCCTCTTCCGTCTCTTCTGATATTGCTTCCAATGCCCAAGAATTTACATCTCTTCCGGTAGTGATTTCATCCATATGCAATCCCACGTTTTTCAGCTGGTCATATTCTCTAAAACTGACTGTATTCTTGTGTAAATCTATCACTGCTTGATAGTCACAAATGAAATTTGCACCAAGAATTATATTGAAATTCATCTTTGCCATGATAATGAATGTTTGCCCAAAAGTGTGTTCCAATATGTTCAGCTCTAAGTATGCCTGACGTTTACAAGTAACGGTGCGTTCAGGAATAACACCCCTCACTTTGAGCTGTGGTACCGGAATTACAGGAATATTCTGAGTCCGTCCCAATTCTCGAACCAAGGCCTCCGATACTAGACTGATCTGTGACCCTGTATCCAATAAACATCTTATATTAATTCCACCAATCCTTGCGTAAATAATGGGTAATTGCCTAATTTCATCGTTCCGTGGTTTCACCGTCTCCTCCAGGCAATCTTCTGGTAAAGCAATCCATTCTTGTATGTTCGCTACTATCCATCCATCTTCAACTTCCGACTGTTGTGTTTTGAGACTGTCTCCTTGATCCAAAATTAACATTTTTTTAAGCTCCATTTCGACTCCCATCATCCTTCTGTCGCTCATGTCCTTGATATTCCTCTTGTCTCAGTAGACTTCCAGCTTCCTCAGTATGTGTATCTGGGTTCTTTCTGTTCCCAATGGCCTTTTCCCATCTTCCTAGCTCTCCACCTTGACTAGCGTGTAACTCCTCTAAGTAATTTTGTGATTGAGCGTGCCTATCATCCCAGTCATCTCGATAATTACGTTGATCTCCTTGATTTTGATCTCTCCTTCCTTTCCATCGTTGATTGGCATTGTAATCACCGTATCTTCCATAAGGCCTGTCATTCCTTCGATTATCACGCCATTGTTGATATCCTCTCTGTTGGTATCTATTGTTGCCCTGGTATCTATTGTTGTAGTAATTTTTGTTACGCTGATATGGTCTGTATTCCCCTTCTTCCTGGTTTCGCCTAGGTGTGGAGGTGCTCGTATTAGTACCCTGCGTTTTAGTATTTCCCGGTTTTGTTTTTACGACCTCTGTAGTGTTGACTAATTCCAGTTGTCTTCCTCCTCTAAAATGACTATGAGATGTGGTCTCATCTATTTGCCGTAATATCTGCTCTGCATGTAGGGCCGTACTGACGTTTGCTGCGACTAGCACTTGCTGTACATTAACTGGCATTTGCCTTCCTATTGTCATCACCAAATCTGATTCGTTTAATGGGTAAACCAGATCGCGAAATTTTAGCATTTGCATGTTAAAGAAATCTGAGTATTTTGTCTGCTGGGTAGTTTGGTATTTTCTAGAGTAAAGCTCCATTCTTAAACTCTGTTGTATGGCGGGAGACCAGTATTTGCGCAGAAACGCTAAGTTAAAGTCTGACATGGTTCCAAATGTGTATTTGAAACTTAAAAACCAGGTGAGAACATTCCCTGATAAAAATCTCTCCATCATTCTCAATCTACGTGCTTCAGGTACCCCAGTGTCATTAAAATGGTCTTCAATCTCTTTGATAAAGGCCTTAGGTGTTACCCCTGAATTTTCGGTGTATTTCTGCGGTTTGTAGTCATTTGAGCGAATTACTTGAATAAGTTGTGTGGGCTGATGACCGTCCTGTGGTGTTGAGCTTCTATCTACGTTCTTACGAAATCCTTCCGTGTTTGTTGTTAATGGGCTCTCTGCTTGATTCTGACTTCCTGCTATGCTGGGTTGGGAACTATGTGAGTCATCCTGCTTGTCTTTCAATGCTCCCGTTTTAAATATAGACGATTGTTCTAATGAGCGAAGTTCGGCTTTAATGATCCTGTCTGTCTGCTCTTTAAGTCTATTTTTTACCTCTTGCTCCAAAGCTTGAATACGCGTGTGGTTTTCGCCTACTGTTTTAATAATGGTGGATCTTTCCTCTCTAGAATCAATATTCATTTTCTTCCAATCTTTCCTGATCTGTTCTTTAATCGTGCTTATTTTTTCTTCAATTTGGCTCTTATTTTCATCCTGATTATTTTCTATCTGGCTTAGCCTTTCGTCTAATGTACTCTTAAGTTGTTCTTGTTCCGTTTCTAGGCTTTTCCACTGTTCCGCTGATTTTATCTCGAGACGGTCCATATCTTTAATTATGCCTGATATGTTCTCATCTACTGCTGATATTTGTTGTTGAATGACCCTGCCACTTTTCTCCATCTCCTTGAATCGACCTTCCAACTTATCTTGAGCTATTTTGACCTCGCTTGTATTCATTGTGCATGCTATTTCAATCTGCTCTAATTTAGCTAACACCGTTTCATCGAGAATGCTAAGTTTTTTATCAAAAATTCTCTCCATTTTTTCAATCTGCTCTAATTGTTTCTCATTATTTTTGCTTACATCAAGGGCCAGTAATACCATCTGTTGGTTTGTGTGCTCTTTCATCTCTGCGGTTAACGAAGCTAATTGGTTCGTGTTTTTATTATTTTGCGCCTCTAACTGTGAATTTATAGTGTCATTAATTTCACTCTTTAATAACCTAGCTTGTTCCACCTGATATTCATTTTGCTCAATTCTACTGTTATTTAACTGTGTCCGCAATGATTCACTTTGTTCTAACAGTTTAGTATTTTGCGATTTACTTTGTTCTGACAGTTTAGTATTTAGAGATTCACTTTGTTCTGACATTTTCGTATTTAGCGATTCACTTTGCTCTAACAGTTTAGTATTTAGCGATTCACTTTGCTCTAACATACTAGTGTTTATAGATTGACTCTGTTCTGATAATTTAGTGTTTATTTGTTCGGATAACTTCGTGTTCAGCGATTCACTCTGATCTAACATGCTAGTGTTTATTTGTTCAGATAATTTTGTATTCAACGCTTCACTTTGCACTGCTAATTTAGTATCCAACAATTCCTGAGTTCTCCTCGCCGCACTTTCAATGATCTCCTGGATCTGCGCCACCGTTGCCATGTTTTACAATATATATGAGACATATGGGAAATGGCATACGCCAATGCCCTTTGACACGCACATAAATCCAATGCACATTTAATTTCTTTATCCTACTCAGTTCATTTATTTTTATCTTTAATCCCATTAGTTGATTGCATCTCTGAGTAGTTCTAGTTTTACTCAATTTAATTTTAACCCCAAGCACATATTTAGTCATTAAACAATTATCCTGATCTGATATTAACACTGACTAATTAACAAAGTATTAATTGTCATTTTAGGCTAAAGCCTCCTAATATTTCCATGAGTTTGACTTTCTACACAAATCTAGTTTTAACTTTATCATTGGGCGCCCGGTATCACATCTTAATTTTACTTTAATTTAAAAGACAACACGTGAACCGTATTTTACTTTGCAAACTCCTGATTTTAATTTATCTTTCACACATTTGGCGGTATCCACTTCGCCTCAACTACTTTTAATAAAATATCACTTCCCGGTGATTAAATACTGTCATATCTGCCTGCACTTGCGGCATGCCAGTTTTACTCAAATGCGCCACTATTGACATGTGTAATCTCCCCGTTACACCACAGTGAATAGCCCCACCGTTGGCCGCCAGTTTTCACTTATGAACCCTTCAGAATAGCAGTGTTTTATGCAAGAATCTTAGATCAAGGGGTCGCGTTCAGTTCATAGTGTGGTGTTTACGTCCGCCAAACAACGTGCTTTTCTGAGGCAAGGGTTATAGGATGAAAACTATAACTAAGAAAGAAAGGAGACAAAACGTAAAATAATAACTAGATTTAATAACTAATTTGTGCATAAAAAAATAAAACAAACAATAATAAACAAAATCCTCCCTGAATTTCCCCCTGACATGAATATTTATCACTTTGAGGAGTCAGACAGATCTCCCCTTTTCTAATAAAATATGGATCCAAGTTCCACTATCTTGCATGTGAATTTATGTTCGCGTGATGACTACCTACGAGAAATGAGTACTTGGATGATCATTCGTTCACAACGGGTTAACAGCCACGGTGCTCACGAACAATCATCTCATAAATCAACTTTTATGGCTATGGGCATAACATTAATAAAAATCCTTAAATCTAACTCTGACACACATATTACAACTCTACTATTTACAGGCATCTCTCTGAGACCCTTATTAGTGTGGTGACACACTTAGCCAAATGGGCTGCCACAATGGCCAGATACTGAACAACAAGGAAACACAGCGCCGCACCTGTCTCACGAGTCACTGACATGTAAAATAAACAAAGAATAAACCAACAACAACAAACAACCTGAGTGGTTAAGATTACTTTATATTAACAAAACTGCATGTTAAGGAAACGCTTCGAAGGTAATCGTGTTTCGTAGGCAACTCCCATTTATTTAAACAATTTTACCATTGATCAGTTTCTCACATTTATATTTATTTTCAAGTAATTGGGAGCCAGACATGCACTCCACTTTAATGAGCTCTGCTTGCGAAACTCAGTCAGCCCTTGTGACAACAACTCACCCCTTTCCACAATACCAGTCATGTCCCCCATCCAGTGTATATAAATAGCCGACCCGCTGAACTGTTATCTCAAGGAATCAACAGCCGCTAACATCTCCTCCCACTCAACATATGGTCAGACAATAATCACATATCCATAATTGTCCTCGCAAGGATGCAATATGAATCTGGTACCAAGCTGACAGAAATCAGTCTCTGCTGAAGTTCCCGCTTGTAATACCACAACAATATACTCACAATACACACATCTGGGACTGACATAACACCTTTCACATGGGTCTGCTGAATTAGAGCTCGCAAACATTTAACACAATATTTAAAACCTACGATAGAGCTGAGTACCGTACTCTTCGTCACAAATTACATTGCTCCAAAAGGCAATAATCACACTGAATCTGATCAATAATAAATCTCAACAAAATTTAATTACCCTCCAATCTACTATATAATTATATTAATTCAGTCCTACTTCTGAAACACGACATATCTCCGAGAGACGTTTTTAACCGCACTTCGTAACATAGGCGAACACGGCCGTTCACATAGATACGTTAGTTAACACAACACAAAGAAAAGAACCTTCCATTAACTACCATTGTGCGAGCTGCTTCCAAACAAAAGTGTGCCAGATCAAAACTAAATATACTACATTAATCACACAAGCAAAGTATTTACAAAAATATGTCCCATAAACCATAAGTTAATTTAATAAATAATAAAATATTATTTGTACTCATCTCGTGTTGTAGTCACCCGTCAAAGAACATCAGACGCCATTCCCCAACTGGATGCTCTTTATCTCATAGCAGCCATCTGGACGGACTGTTGAGACTTCCACACTTCTTCTGCATTCATCGATGTCATCCTTGCGCTGATACAAAAATTAGGTTATTATGCACTTTATGTCTGACTATTAAATTCGCTTGTTCAGGTACTAAATTCCCTGTCACTGTTCGTTGGCGAATTATCGACGCTACTGTCCCTATAACTATAGTACTATGACTATCTATCACTGAATTTACCACTTTTCAATGAATCTCTTGTGTCCTTGTGACACGGAAATAAAAGTCTATCTCTTCAGACGAACAGAATCAAAGTCCTGTGTTCTCGACACACGAAATAAAAGTCATGTCTCCTAGACACACGGAATGAAAGTCAATGTCTGTAGACGCACAGAATAATAATAGTGTGTCCTCAACACACGGAATAAAAGTCAATCTCTTGGCTCTTCGACACACTTATAAATGAACTGGCCCTTGGGTCTAGATGGAGGGGGATTTTACGTAAAAATTTCTCGAAATAATTGTGGTACAGGAATTAAATAAATATCACTGAACTCGTAATAATGCACAGGTCAAGAATATGCCCATTAATCCTAGAATCGATCGTAGAGATTTTGTCTAGGCGATTTCCCGCGTGAATACTAGCCACCGCGTACCCCAGCCAGAGTTGGCGCGCAAGTAGGCATTCTCTTCTCATTGGTTCTCCATTTTCTGCAATTTGGCGGTTTCTAGTAGATCTTGGCGTCTTGGGAGTGTCTATTTTCTTCATCAGCCATTCACGTTACTGCATCATATTTCTTCTAGGCGCGAATATCACAATGAACATACCAGAACCATGTCTCACCGCGCGTCGCTTCTAAAATTGAGGTAGCCACACCTGTCCCTGTGATACATCGCTCTGCTATTTCTTTTCATAGCTCAAGTACTTAGCCTTTTGTTAAACTGATGCAGGTATGTCCCTACTGTCTCCAACAAATGCTTGAAATTTCCTCATCACTGTCTGGCTACTTTCATGATGCTGGTTGAAATATTTATTAATTGAAGAAATAAAAAGTAGAATCATTTAACCAACATAGGGTAAAGGGTTCATTATGTAGTCTACAGGCGTTCAATTGAAATGTCCTGCTATGGCCATTGGCTGCAATAAATAGGCTACTTTATAATAATATTTCAATTATATATTCCACTAGTTCAGGCTATATTTATTTTCATAAGCAGAGCGTGAATTACTATCAATATAAATAAGATAATGCTGGTATGTTAAATTTACCACAGTGAAACCGGACGAATGCACGCAAAATTATTTTCAAATTCAATGTTTATACCTGACAAGCGCGTACCAATGCATTATTTTCAAGTAACGAAAATAAATATCAGAGTAAAGCCATCGAAAACAAGGTAATAATTGTCATTAAATTCACCATACTGTTTAGTTTTGGCGTTTGACAGATTTAAATTTGACCCTATGAGGTAACATTGTAAGCATGCACAGTGTTCAGATTTAAAGTTCTGCAGATCCTCTTTGATATCAATAATTTTAGAACTTCAGAGATACTCGTTTGTCGTACACAAATTTGAAAAGAAAATGTATTTACCGAACCGTAATTTCATCGCTTTTACAGTATTTAACTTGGGGAAAACATTCACATTGAAAGAAGCTGTTGTCCATGAACTCGGAAACAGGTGTTTTCGAGTTTCACCGTCAGTGATTCTAAGCTTATTTTCCCTGATTCATCGTTTTAACCCAATAGCCCAAGGCTGTAGGTGCACCATCGTAGATTCATTTCCTCCCGAATTCTGTCCCAAATGAATTAACAATATATTATTAACTTCAGATATAGATTGTCGGACAGAGTTCTACACGCACAGTAAGAAGAAAGGACTGATGACCACGACGTCCTCAGACCCAAAAAAATCAACAGGAAGTTCAGTTCACTGAAATGCATGTTAAAAGAGGTGAATGGGTACACTGTGCAGTACTACGGCCTCTGTGATATATGACGTAATTTCTTTTCATAACGAAAACATGATTTTTACACAAAGTCAAGACTTATTTTAAAATACGTTCTACATATAGTGTTTTTATGTTGACATTCTAAAAATTTGCTGCCATTGAAGACTCACGCCCCTGGATCTAAGCCTAAAAACTGGTAAGTGCGATCACACATCTGTGTACATTAAACAAAGCAAAATATATTGCCATAATTAGCCACAGGTATACTTTACAGTACTCATACGTAAGTCAAGTTATTATGTGCTATCAGTAAATTGCAGCTGATCAGTAATTTGTTTTCACGAAAGAAGAAAATGTGAATTTGAACTATATTTTGTAATTTGCAGTCAGTGGATTTCTTATAATTTAATATTGCTTTTCAGTAAGCAAAACTAGAGCCAGGTTCTCCTAAAAATCCCCAATCCTATCTATGACTGGTGACCATCAGGGACGGATTTAAGCCAAGATTATGGGGGAGTGGACACACAGGGGATCTGGGGGATGGAATATCACCAAGCTCAGAGTGGAGTCCGGGGGTCCTCCTCCGGAAAATTTTGCAATAATTAGGTCCAAATTATTGAGTTATAGGCCATTTGGGTGATTAGTTTTGTGATATTTTGGAGTAAAAATTTGATGACCATTGAAATTTAGTGGCTATAGAAAAGACTCTCCGATAGTGAAATAAAAGCTCTCACACCTTCAAGGAAGACCCCGCGGTGTAGCTCACCAATGAATGTGAGGGGGTCTACAGCAAGTCTGCAGATAAGAGGTTCGAATTCCGGTGCTGCCAGCGGCTATCCTGAGTTTGGTTTTTCACACTCCCTCCAGACAAATGCCGGGATAGTACCTTATTTCAAGTCCAGGGACACCTACCCCACTCTTAACCCTAATAATTGCAGTAATAGTATCGACGGCTAACGCTTTCCCAGTCGGCAACTAAGAATACGGCATGCGATTGATCATGTCACAGAGGCCATAGCACAGCATAGTGTATACCCTGCTTTTCGTCCAGCAGTGGATGGTTTTAAGAGGGTCTAACTTTCTACTCCCCAAGACGGATAGTTACAACAATGTTGCTAATACACCTCTCTTGTTATACAACAACCTTTAGCCTCAGCTTCAGTCTACACAATTTGCACGTTTTTTTTTTCGATTCTGTTCGCTGTTTGAGAATCTTGTAATTTACTTCATTAAAATTTGTGAAAACTACTGCTTTACAGTCAACTTCATTCAATAACGTGGAGGCCTTCAGAAACAAACCGGAAAATTAACGCGTCAGCAAATACTGAATTATATCTACAGTACTAGTTGATGCAAACCATCCCCAACCGAGCGACAATGGTTCATTATCCGCCAGTGATACTAGACCTACTAGTTACCAAGTGCACGGATTAAATGTCGTAAACCCCTAAATGAATTAACAACTGTAACGACAAATAGGCCTATTATTATCTGCTGAGTAAGACTACGAATGACACCGCAGTCGGGAAGCCGAATCTTGCATTCATGCCGCGGCTTCGTCAGGACCCGGAGTCATTTCCTAGTCATAGATAAAGAGAGTAACTCATTTTATGTTTAATAGTACTGAGACGTTAAAGCGTATCACGAAAGGGCTTGATTCGCAAGGTAAAGTATCTCTTCGGGTCCTGAAAAACAAGTGCTTTGCAGATCGATGCTGCTCTTTGGAATCAACGGCGTAGAAATGTCCAATAATAATAATAGCCACTCCACCAGCTCAAAACAAAATTTTATTTATTTTAATATTCGACCATACTTCATCTTAATGTTCTTAGGAAAATCTGCGCGGTTGCCTACATGCAATATATTAATTTCTCCATCGCCATGCACACCACTGACGTTACATATTGTTGTTTTAAGCGGGCATAACAGCTAGGTCATCTGCCCGTACCACTAACGTTCCATGAGAGGAATTGGAAAACAAAGTTCAGTGCCCTATTTTAATTGTCATTTTTCTCCCGGTTAATTAAACACTCAGTCCAGAAGATTACTCAAATGTTACCTTAGTTTCAGCCTTTGGATACATTTCCCAACTCTCGTACCAATAGTAATGTAGGTTTTCAATAAATCACTTAATCAGAAATGATTTGCGCACGAACCCAACTACCTAGGATTGTTGATCGTATTGAATGAACCAGTAATAATAATATTTATACTGGCTCTAAACATACAGATTTTCAAATGTTAGCATTGTTTTCTCAATTCAGTATACGAGAAGATGAACAATTTCGCATGCATTACTTCTATCTACGTTTGACAACAGAATCATCCCACCCTTTCGCAAGATATTTAGCCAGCAATAATAATTTTTCACATAGTGCGAAAGGGAATTACAAGGGAACGATGACCTCGCTGTTCTGTCCCTTAAATCAACAATAACTATTAAGTGAATTACTGTGTGGACGCTACTTTAAAATTTATTTTACTTACCTGCCTGCACGGTATACGATACGCCTAGCTAGACATTGTATTAATTTCAGACACTATCACCTCTAAATATCTAAGCTCAACGTGACGCACCAAACGTCAATCTCTTGAGCTAGCTGACCAAAACACACCAGGGCAACCCAGGCTCTCGTGGCCTTGGCGAAATAAGTGAAGGGATGAGAAAGTTATTTAAAGGATTGGTGCATAAGCCGAATAAGCTAAATTAAGGATCAGAGAACAATACATAGCGAAGCCTCATCGCCTAAGTTGACCGCTTTGAGACGGTTGTTCTTCTCACAAGCGCTTTGTAAAGGTAAATATTGTCCACGTGACAGAATAAGTTCTTCAATCCTTGTAACTTTGTTTACAGACAGTTCATTGCATTCACTAAATGATTGCCAGTAGAAAATTCAAATTTCGTAAATAATAATAATAATACATCAATGCCTGCTCGGACCTCTCCTCCTAGGACGCCGGGCCCCCCTGGGAGGGTCGGGCCCCGGGGCACCAGCCCTGCCTGACCCCCCCCCCCCCCCTCTCGTCGGGCCTGCGAGTGAGAGATATATTTTTAACGGTTTACTCAGTGTAAGCTTAAACGGCTCACTTACGACATGTTTTTTTCGATTCAATTCACTGAAATCGTTACTGCTCGGCTTCCTTTGGTCATAAATGAGTGGTTTTCTACAGAAACCTTCTTCGAGAAATCCTTAACAGAATGGTGAGAACCGCATCAAAATCCATTCAGTGGTTCTCGAGATTACCGGTTACATCCAAGAATCGGGGACTTTAGTTAGTTATTGTTGTTTTAAGGGGCGGAACCACAAGGTCATCTGCCCCTAGATCGGGGACATTGTTTTATACTATGCAGATATGGTATACCCTCGATTTAGCGGACTAATTGGAGGAGGAGGATCGTCCGTTCCAAAAGTCAGTTAAATCGCGAATATAGAAATTAGAACTTCTAATTCGACTTGTTTTTAATTCTTTAAAAACAACGCTGTGAGATGCCCATCCTCAATATTGTTTAGCTCTGGAGCGATAATAATATCGACGTTGTTCTAAAGAATAATCGATATTTGTTAATTATTGAATGGCTGTATTGCCCGCGGAAAGATCGATTAGATGTGTTCTATTTCAAAAATACTGTATGCTGTTGTTGCATCCACGATTATGGCCGATAAAACGATGTTTTGGTGAAAATTATTTCATAGCTTCATTTGGTTGCGCGGTTTTATTTATTTCTTCTGCAGTAAGAGCAGTAAGGTTATAATCAAGTACAAGGTTTTCGGGCTTGTAGGCCGTGGTCCAGACAGGGAGATATCCCGAAAGCCCGAAAAACATGTACTTAATTATGAACGCCGGCCGTGAAAGCCTAAGCTGTTATATCAGTAAGGTTATGTTTATATCGTATCGGCCATTAATTAACGAAGTTTTACTGTACTTTTTAGATAAGAAAAGTTTGGGACGCATGCGCAGTAGATAACACTTCCGTTTCGTTGTGAACGTGCGTACTTGGGTGCGCGAAACTTAAAAAGAAAGAAAATCTCTGTTAGTCTAATTCTGTCCGTTAAATCGGGGTCCGCTAAATCGAGTATTTACTGTACTGTCAAATATACAGAGTATCGACCAGCAGCCCCGCGAACAAACGAATAACCGTGGGCAGTACATATTTTTCAAGTCACAAATGCTTCATTTCTCTTTCTCTCTCTCTGGCACGAGGAAAAAGATACTCAAAATTAACACTCGAGATTCCTATCGATCGAACCATAAATTTATTTTCTTTGCACCACCTCGCGCCTCTTCAACACCTTCGATGTTATACGTTCGTCAACATTGCAAGCACTGCAGCTCTCAAAAGTCGCCTTTCAGCTTGCTTCTTGGAGTAGTACACTTCTCACATTAGATTACTGCTTTATGTTAAAAGTTTATTTTTAGGCAATAGGTTCAACTTTAACATTATTATTATTATTATTATTTTCACTTTATTCCCAACTAAGAAGCGCGATTGAACATATTTTATGCATGAATATTAATTCGCTTCCTTCTCTCCCAAATGTTTTTTCATTCACTATGACCTTTGCTTCTGTCTATACAGTGGTGATGTTTGTTCAGCTCATGTCCGGCTCGTGGCGGATCAGTGCTATGATAAATGTGTGGGCTGGAGGGACTTGTCATGCAGTCTACCTTCACACTGATAACGAATGCCCGTGGGATGCGGGACTTCATCCAGGACATATTTCACGAGCATTGACAGGGAGTTACGTTAGTGGCGGAGCACATACAGAGGAGACTATCAGTCATTGGCGCTAAAAGCACCTTCTGGCGACAATCACATGCATCCATACTGTGACATAGAGTTGTTTAATAAATGATAATACCTTACACGTTTCACCTTCCATAAGAGGCCCCTTCATTGCTTGGCTAGCAACCCGCCCCGGCGTCGCCCGGGAACAGTTATGAATGCATTACGTGATAGGCGCTTTCTTTTCGATGTCCATGAACTACAACCTATATCCGTTTTAGGTCTCGGCATGTTGGGTTAAAATCACTGACTGGACTATTAATTATATTATCATGGAGATGCATCTGCAACGAATTCTTGTCAGACGTAATTTAAGAATGGCGAGGTGCATGGAACACAAATCCTTCTTCCGTCCAATCTTAACTTGACTGTGTATTTTGCGGAACGAAAAGTTCACAGGCGAAATGAAGAAAAGCCGAGTTGCACTTCCAGTCAAACTCCAAAAACATCCACTCTTCTCTGAAGTCTTAACTCAACACGACTCGACGGTTTGCTGCTGGCTGTATCTGGGGTAATAGGCTCGCCCGCTAGCTAGCCTGTAACTGGGGTGATAGGCTCGCCCCTATCTTGCTTGTAAACTGTCGCCTCAGTAATTGAATGGAGATTGTTGGAAGAAATGAAAACGTGAAAACACTTATAGTGGACGGTGTATTGTAGATAGAGTTATGCTCTCCCAGACGTTTTTGTAGAACTTTTCATGCTGAACAATTTATTACACTCATAGTATATTGATATTTTTAAAGGTTTGCACAGCGTAAGCTTAAAAAGCACACGGACGCCAGGTTTTTATTCGACTTTTTCACTAAAAACGTTACTGCTCGGCTTCCTTTGATCATAAATAAATAATATTCTACAGATACCTTCCTCGAGATATCCTTTACAGAATGGTGAATACTGCATCAAAATCCATCCATTGGTTCTTGAGATTACCCGTGTCATCCAAGAAACGGGTAGTTTGATTTATATTAAGTAGAGATAATAATAATAATAAGAATGAGAATAGGCCTAACATTATAATAATACGTAACAGACGAAATTGTATGGGACAAGCCTAGCTGAAAGTCAATATGAGAGAATAGGTCGCTTAGATGGCACCGCTTCGAAAGTACGAGGGATTTTTTTAAACCTCCGATGGGCTATAAAAGAAACATTAACATAACAAAATTATTTTATTACTAAACGTTTAGTTGTTTTGTACTTACTTTTCAACATAATCACCAAAACGATTGAGGCATTTGTGGTTTCATGACAGCAGATTTCCAATGTCTTCTGCTACCAGTGAGGTGGGTACAGTCTCCTAATGATCTTGGTTGGTGGCGAGGCGTTGCCGTCTAACCATACCTTCAATCCAATTCTCGAAAGAGGTGAAAATGACTCGTTGTGAGGTTTGACTAAATGGTGGAGAGTCAAAAACTTCTCAATTCTTTGAGAAGGTCTTTCGCCACGTTGGCACAATGCAGTCGTTCATTGCCATGGATCAAAACCACGTCGGACGAGAGCATGATTCTTAATTTCTTAGTTTGCTTTGAATTGCTCTGCTTGCATAAAATGTATCACAATTCCCAACTCACATTTGGCGGGAGTATTGATGGTAGCGGCCATGTTCAATTGCCCGTAGCTCGGCTATGACTGGCGCAATGGACGCCACAATGACACAGGTTCTGGAGGAAACGACGCGACGCAACGCGACGCACAGAACTGGCTCACGCCTATCTCTTTGTCGCATGATCGGAGGTTGAAAAAAAAATTACGGGCCTTACAGTAGTCGCATATGATGTTTAACATCTGGCATGTTATTCGAATATTTCCATATTACTTACTCGCAGGTTTTAGAGAATGAACTCATAGTGCTACCTTGTGCCAGCAAACATGAAAGGATTCTCCAATGCATCTGCAGTAGTGACATATACCTGCAACTGTATGCGGGAGCAATCCACTGCCTACTTGATGCGACCTGCGCTTTATACCGTCCAGTTAGTGAACCCATGCCAGCTGTGTTATTGAAAATGGCCTCTTATTGCCGATATTGCGCACTGACAAGTATAGGCGCGATTAAAAATTAGGTGTGCAGTAGGTATATTAAATGCGTTTCTCCCAGTGATACGTTAAGACCAACGAAGTTTCAATTATTGTTAGTAGTCGCTGTTAATATACTGAATTCCTACGTTGTTTGGAGTGTTTATTGATGTAATATAGCACTCGAGGTATCGAGTACTTACATTAAATAAGAATACAGCAAAAGAATGAAGACTTAATAAATCGTAATTGTTTTCAGCAAATAGGAAATAATGAATATTTTCACTCCAAAGAACGACAACTTGGAGATGATTTACTGTCGGAATTTCTTTAATGGGGCCTCCAAACCTTGAGGTAAACCGTATGCGATTTACATTCCACATAGTCACATGGCTTACAGTATGTCGTTGTACCGATCTCCGCCACCGCGCTCATTGTTTCCGTCCCATGCACTTCCGTCCCATCCACTCCCGTCTCCTTTCCAAAATCACTCCCACAGAAATGTCCAGCTACCGACTGCCACAAAAATATCCAGATACCGAGTGGAAAGATGTAACACATCAAAAAACAGCCCTGGTATTTACCAGGAAGCTCAGGCCACATTCTTCTTCTTCTGTCTTTTAGGCCGACTGTGGACCACGTAAATTTGATTGCAGCTTCTGGATCTTTATTTTTGCCCAATATTCCTTCATTCTATCGCTCTGCATTCTCCTCCTTTCCTCAGTCCATCACACCTGGGTCCGGGATGTAGGATGTCTCTTAAGACCCGTGAAATTCTTATTTTTGGCTTTGTATGCTTCTCTGTTGCTGATTTCAACTTCAGATGTTGCCATTTCTTCCTGATACCTGTTGTGGTTTTCCTGGTCGCAAAGAATTGCATTATCAGGTTGGTTAATCTACCTGGGTCCATTCCGTATATACTCGTATGTCCAAAGAACATGGCCCTTCTTTTCCAGATGGTGTCTGAGATTTTATCCAATCTGAGATATAATGCTTGGTTCCCTTTTTTTCTATACAACATATCTTCTGTTCTTTTAGGTCCAAGTATCTTCCAAAGAATATTTCTCTCTATTAGCTCCAACTTTTTGATCATTCCTTTCTTTGTCAGACACAATCATTCAGTTGCATATATGACTTCTCAGTTTTGTGTTGATCGAGATGGTCTTCTTGTTGTAAGTATTCCAGGTTAATTTGTATGCCAAGTTTAACTTTTTATCATTTTAAATGATCTTGTCGACTTCGTCGTTACGCTGGGGTCTGGCGTTACGTTACGCTGGGGTCTGGCGTTACGTTACGGTGACGGGACGAAATGTACCTAGATGCACTGAGGTGTGTGACGTCATAGTACCGCTTGGTGCATGTGTTCCCCGACAATCTCTACTTCGTTAGTTTAAGACAAACATCCCCGATTCTTGGATGTCACGCGTAATATCGAGAACCACTGGATGGATTTTGATGCCGTTTTCACCATTCTGTAAAGGATATCTCGAGGAAGGACTCTGTAGAAAATAATTTATGTATGATCAAGGGAAGCCAAGCAGTAACGATTTCAGTGAAAAAGTTGAAGACAAACTTGGCAACCGTGCGCTTCTTAAGCTTACGCTGGGCAAACCGTTAAAAATATCAATATACTATGAGCGTAAGAATTGGTCAGCATGAAAAGTTCTACAAAGAAGTCCGCGAGAGGATATCTCTATCTTAGACTGGATGGAAGGGGCACGTCATCCATCCATCTCCCTCCGCGCGCTTGACATTGCTTTGCCCTTGGTTTGCACTTGCCGTTCGCGAGTAATTTGAAACAAGGTAAAGTATTATAAAGGAAGATAAGTATTATGCAGATAATTTTCTAACATGTCAAGAGTCTTTCTAGCATTTTTCAGCATTTGTAGCATTTAAAATGATACAAAGTCTAGTCTTTCAGACTGTCACTTTTTTCTCTATGAATTCTCCCAAGTACTTAAATTTCTTCACTTTTTGATCCGTTCTCCCTCTACTGCCATCCACTGGGGTGCTGTTTCGATGTTGGTCATGTATTGCGTTTTTACTTGCTTGTTCTTTCAGCTGAGCAATCTGTTTTTGGGCCTCTTCTGTTGATTCTGACAAAATCACAAAGTCATCTACTTCAATTCCTCTGTTCTTGCATCCCCAGGCCACATTATTATTATTATTATTATTATTATTATTATTATTATTATTATTATTATTATTAGGCTGATCTCTTGTAATTGGAGTAACGTGCCTGCCGCTCACCCGGAGGCCTCGGGTTTGATTTCTGGCGTTGCCAGGGATGTTACAAACTGACGTGAGGTTGAGTAGCTGTCTGACAGTGAGGCGGCGCCCCGGTCATGGAAACCAAGATTTAACGGCCGAGGGGACTCGATGCTCTTAAAACGCGTCACCACACAATATGCAGGCCGAATGACTGGGCAGCGGTTGTTTGGTATAGTATGTCAGGGCACTTCATTGGCTGTGGTGTCTCGGGGGGGGATTATTATTATTATCATTATTATTGATAACTGGGGAGCGTGATGGCACAGTGGCTTAGCTGCTCGGATGGCCGGGGTTCGAATCCCGATGACAGCGGGTTAGAATTATCACCTGAAAAATCACGTGGCCTCAGGAAGGGCATCCGGCCTTAAATCCCGGCGGAAACCAAAATGACCCTGGTTGTCTCCGGGACCCCAATTAATTGGGAAAAGCCAAAGAAAGAAATACAAATTATTATTGCTAACTCATTCTTTTCTCCGGAATTCTCAAACGGATTTCAGACATCTTTTTCGTTTCCGCACCAACTTAAATAACCACAGTGGAACCTGTCTAATGCCACGTGTGTGGTCTAGGGGTCTTCTTGACGGCTCGCTGTCGATTCCAGACTCTGGCATGGGCGATTGAAGTCCTCGTTGTTAAAACAGAGCATAGTTATCCTTGGTGAGAACTGCTCAAAAAATACGATAGTTTGAGTGCGATTTTAACATAATCATCTCCTCTAACTGGAGAGACTCTCACTTACAGGGGAACACCACAAGCGTCAATTTCTCGATATCGGTAAAACTTAGTCAGCACACTTTTGTATGTCCACACTGGAAAGTCAAGTGAAGTGGACGTCAGTACTTCCGGAAATCAGATAAGTCTATCAAACCACATAATTTTTAACCTTTCAAGATATGTCTGCTGCTGAACTTGCCTGCGCCAGCGTTTGTTGATAATAGCAGCTGGAGCCTTGCGGGACGAGGAGGGGGACAGTGGTGACAGAGTGAAAACCTTCTACTAATAGATTACTTAGGCAACAATGAACAAGTAGTTACGTGACGAACTAAAGAGCCTAGATTTCTTAAAATTTAAGATGCATGCCAATCTATATAAACCTATCTAGAATAATGATAAAATCAAGTTGGTATTAGGATTAAACAAATAGAGAGAGCATTTATTAACAGTTGGCAGCCCTGTTGGTTCTTACAAATACGCATACGCATACGGTTATGGTACACAAAACACATAAGAAATTTGGTTGAAATCCATTTGTTAGTATATAAGTCATATGCATTTAAAAACTGGACCTACCAGCAGGCTTAGAATCGTGTTGGCAGCACTGATGTATATAAGTTACACCAAACTAAGGTACAATGTCAGGTACTATACGTGTGCAAAGTTGAGAGCTGTTGGCTTGCATTCTTTCTGATATATTGATATTAAGGTTTAATCATAGAGAGAGAATTTATTAAAAGATGTAGGCCCTGGTGGCTCTTTAGAATACGCACAGTCATGTATGTTGTAGTATACATAGTACACACAAAATTTGATTGAAATCCAATCGATAGTATAGAAGTTACATGCATTTAGAAATTGGAACTATCGGCAGGCTTAGAATCATGTTGGCAACACAGGCATGTATGGACTTCTGAAAATTACTCTGGAATGTTATTATCTATATGTGTGCACATTTTTTAATATATTACATTCATAATTTCTGAGATATCCAACATAGAGCTCAGTTTTCAATTGCGATTGTTCAGCAGTTGGTAGCACTGACGTCAATTTCAAATATGACCGTGAGATACTCAAGTATAGATCTTTACTCTTACCAAATTTGGTTTTGATAGCTGCAGCCGTTTAGGAGTTGACAGGGGGGCGGACACACACACACATACAGTCAGAAGGACAGACATACATTTTCCCGGATCGATCTCATAAGTCTACTTTTTCCTCATTTATCTAAAGTGAGAAAAGTAGGCTGAAACTGACTTTTAATATTTCAATATGGCACATATTACAACAAAAATGTTATTTGCAATAAATATCACTGGGCCCGTTATTGGCCTATATTTCTACTCGTCAATTACTATCAGAGAAGACCGGGTGAGTTAGCCCTGGTCGTTGCGGCATGACTGCTGGCAGCCGCTCACATCCGGGAGGCGAGGCGGTTCGAATTCCCCCGCCGGCAACCTTGAAGATGGTCTTCTGTGGTTTCCCATCTTCCTTCCAGGCAAATGCCGGGGTTGGTCCCTAACTATAGGCCACAGCCGCTACCTTCCAACTCCTCGTCTTTACATTCCAACTTTCCTCCCCAACGATACTTGTAGCTCACCCATTGGGTGTCCGTCCCGAAGCAGCTACAAAACTGGCGAACCAAACATGTCCTCGGACACTCCCGGCACTAAAAGCCATACGCTAAAAAAAACAGAGAAGAATCGACGAAATACTAGATAATATTAATAATAATAACAATAATATCGTATGGCCTCGGGTGCGGGGTGCAAGCTTTGTAATTTGACACCCAGAGGGTAGCTTGCATGTCGAATTTCGTTGTTCCTTGAATCACTATGAAAGTCAAGGAGGTTATATAATAGATATCTAAGCTCCTTGAACACTATAGTGCTTTCTAGTAGAGAAATGAGGAACTTTGTGTTGACGGAAACTCCCGAGATTAATTTTGCCATTATGAACACGGTCTACTGAATTCAAATGGGTTCTTTGACATGCCAACATCGTATGACATGCGTATCGTATTTTTGCCGCCTTTCAAAAACCACTTACCATGGCCAGGGGCGAACCTGCAATCTTGGGGTTAGTAGACCGACACGCTATCCACTCACCAACCGTGGCAAGCTGATAACATTAATGGTCTTATGTGACTAACCGGGTAGCTCAGTGGTTGATTCCTCAGTTTAGAGGCTGCGACAACGCGGTCATGTAGCCCCGTGTACTTTGGGTGTGTGTAGAATCTGTCTGATAACCGGTGTTAATTGTGATGGCTGCATTAGTGCGTGTTATCTGTTTTTAATTCAAGTAAGGACTGCAGACATTCAAGTTTTAAGTAGTTTCAACTTTTGCTACCAAACGCCACCGTCAACAACCAACTAGTTCTGAACTTGTTTAATAGATGCCACCGCAGTCGCTCCTGGCGACGAATGTTGGAACCTAAGAACGTTTGCCCAATCTAACCTATAATTTAGCAATAGTCGCCTCCGTAGCGTAGCGGTCAGCATGGTTAGCTGCCGCCCCGGAAGTCTTGGGTTCGGGGTCTACTCAGCCTTGGGTGGTCCAAATGAGTCGAGGGGGTTCGATTCCCACCTCAGCCACCCTCGAAGTGGTTTTCCGTGGTTTCCCACTTCGTCTTCGGGCAAATGCCGGGATGGTACCTACTGTAAGGCCACGGCCGCCTCCTTCCCTATTCCTAGCCTATCCATCCCAATCTTCCATCACTTCCCATCCCTCATGAGGCCCCTGTTCGCTTTGCAGGTGAGGCCGCCTGGGCGAAGTGCTGATCACACCTCCCCAGTTGTATACATTCCGACCAGATGTTCCAAGCTCCAGGACACTGCCCATAGAGGTGGTAGTGGTGAGTTCCCTCGCTGGGTCCGTGGGACCCACCAACCAAGAGGGTAAATTGACTAAATAAAATAAATAAATAAATAAATAAATAAACAAGTGTAATTAGTGGAAGGTTTTTATCATGCCATAAATCTATGACATGGGACTGCCGGCTTTACTTCCCCTCCGAAGAAAGGCGTAGTGAGGGATTTTTAACGCTCTTAAAAATCCGACAACTTCGGCCGGGTTTGAACCCGTGACCTTGGGCATAGAAACTCAGTATGCCAACAACTACGCCACCGAAGCCGCTTATAAGCCAGAATAAGAATGGGGTGACATACTCTCTTTGCTGAAGTGGACAAATAAAGCTCTGCCACTCTGTGACGTACACTAGGGTACTTGTCACCTCGACCTGCTGCCACTTGAGCAAGCTCTCCGTGTCAACAGTTTGTTATAGATTCTCACTTCACAGACGAGCCAAGTGGAATCTGACGGTCTTATGAGCTCGGTGCAAAGTAGCTCTCTAAAGTACTGTAAAAAGAACACGAGCTTTAAGGGGGTTTGATAGTTACCACAAGAAATACAGTAACTTGAACATTAGATATCAAATACGTATCCCAGCACTACTGGAGAATGAATGCATGCCACTGATTGTACGATATGGCTTACGTGACCGGCCGCGGTGCCCTAACGCGCTACCTCGTGCCTCGCTGACACCGGGAGAGCGTGGGTTCAAATCTCACCTCGGCCGTCCTGTAAATGGTTTTCGCGGTTTCCTATTTTCACCACGGGACAGATGCAGGGAACCTTTCAATAGGTCTACGGCTGATTTTCTTCCAAAATCCATTCCATTTCCCGTCCTGAAATTGTGATTGGCTGCGTTGATAAAATTATAGCTCAAGTGCGTTTCTCATGACTAGGGTTCGGAAGTTCAAGACATAAAGAAGTACAAAATATGCAAGCAAATATGCCCTAAAACTATAAAATATGACCTAAAAAACTATGAAATATGACATGAATTTTTGGGATAGGTAGAGTATCACCAACATACAGTAAACGTCTTAAGTGCCAAAACGTGATCAGCGATAATACACCAGACACATTTAATCATACAAACTGACAGAGAGCTACAGTATATTAACATTTTCAACCTTCATTCAGTATCATAGCCTTCTTGGTGGGTTTTCCTAAAAGAAAACAAAAAAAACGAAGTATTAGTATGCTTTATGATATAGCCTATGTCGGCGTAAGTTAGAAGACACTGCCTAACGGGAAGTTAATTGCGCCTTCTTGGAATCAGGTCTTCTAAGCCTGCTATCTGCCTGTTCCGGGAAAAGAAAGGAAAATATACTGTATCTACTACACTACTCGGAAATACTGTGCCTGAAACTCGACGCAGATAACACGTACCTTGTTAACGACGGCTCAATTTCAACAAAAATGCTGAAATTATAACCAAATATGACTTCATATCACTAAAATATGACCAAAACAATAAAAATGGCCGAAATATGCATTTATAGGCAACATCAAATTGCCTTAAACGTGGTCAGGGAGCCGTCATTCAAACTTATTTTTCAGATTTCGGGTAAAATGAGCTCAGGAAAAAATTTGACTTTTCCTTAACATCCGAACCTTACTCATGGCATAAGTTTAATGAAAGAAGACTGATAGCCTACTCTAGAACAACTTTTCTACACGTTTCTCTATCCATTATTATTGTAGTTGAGACTTCATTTAAGGGTTTTGGACATAATTGACATGAGCTCTGTATACTTAAGGGAGTGTAAAATGCATCTAATAACCTGTGTTACTGTGTTGATTGTAGCAGTGACCCAATACTTGTATTACCTGTTGAATGTGTGAGGAGAAATACTAAACAAATCCTTGAACACACAACTAATATCATCACAGAAACACTGCTTGTCATACAATGAATACAATGTAATCCAAGCCCATATCTAAGTAACAACAAAAACAATAACGAAGGACGTAAGGGGGTCGTCCCAAGCAGAAATGTGAAAAATATTAGGTTTTCTGATAAAAGAAGCTCATTAAATGTCTTGGGCATTTCTGATCAAAATTACATGAAATTTATGAAGATAATCCATTTAGAACGATTTTATTTTAGGTTTTAAGAAAGGATTGGCAAATCAAGAAAAATGTTAACATTTTGACATATTACACTTCAACACTAAATAACTAAGTTAAAAATTTGATAATAGTACATTATGCAACGAGCCTATAATGGCTATAATTAAGACACGAGTATTTTTATAAAATGAGCGTATGCGAGTTTTATAATTTCCATACGAGTGTCTTAATTACCATTATAGGCGAGTTGCAATACGACTGTTTATGTTCGACGATAATTATAACTTTATTATATGTTTTAACATAAATATTCATAAATATCTGTTCAGTCACTAGAATGCTGTGATCGGGTGCTGCGGTGGGTAGTATATCTCTGTTTTCCAAGCTCTCTGGACAACCGACGCATGCGCTCAGTGTGCTTCAATGCCATATGTTCAGATTGTGATCCAGTATTCAGTAAAACTGTCACCGAAGTCGTTTCAAAACCACGCGCTGTGTAGAAATTGATTTTGGGGATATTAAGGTACAGTGCCATTTCTTGTCTCATATTCACCAGTTTATTTATGCGAACATATGGACGGTGCAATTTCGGTAATTTATATAGACATGTTGGATTTTGAGCGCATGCGCGAAGGTATCCTTATCAAATTGGTCACACAACTGTTTCTTGAGCTCTGATTGGTGGGAGAAACTGGTTCATAATGAAAAATAGTGTTATAATGAGCCTCATTATGATACAGTTTTCTGACACATAATAGTTAGGGTCGAACATAAAAAGTATTAATGTGGTGTTTGTATTAGTGTGTGTATGAGTAATTGAGGCGAGAATTGGTATTGAAGTGGCAGTGACCTTTCAAAAGAACATAAACATGTAACAGATAATTTTAACATCTTCCAATTGTAACCTGCTTTCCTAAAAAAGGTAATTTTTTTGAAACAAAGAGCTGGAACCATAAGACTAAAGCTTCGGAAATTTTTAGAGTAATTCAATAACACATTATCACTAGGGCTCGGATTTTTAGGTAAATAAATATTTTTTTTATGTAGATACATAATTTAAGCATTTTTTTTCTAAAAATTCATAATTCCTGTTTTTCACTTACAAGCACATAAAAAGACATAATATTTACATTTTTTTTAAATCAGCTAGATCTTTCAGTTTATTGCTTTTTTGTTGTGTGTTACTTCAACGGGGAAGAACCTGTGAGCTATCTAATCTTCATGCAGAGCGTATGTCAGCAACTGTGTTATTCTTAACTTGTCGCCCCGTGCCACTCACTGTGGAAGCCGGGGATTTCCTTGTCCATAGCCATATTGCACCACGTGCTAGATCTCCCCCTCCCCCAGCTTCCTGGAACCAGTGTCACTCACATGCATGTCTGGCACTTTGAAGTGTAAAGCAGGTCGACCATGCCTAAAGTAAAAACAACTACAAGTTATCGTCTGCTGCAGAATTTAAAGATAATTTTACTTCTTTTGGAGGCGTTTTGTTCTGCCAACCATGTAGAAAAGCAATCAAGGCTGAACAGCGATCTCAAGTTACACAACACCTCAAGGGCAAGAAACATATTGCCGCAGTTTTGCGCCTTCAGAATAAATGTTTCGCGATAATCGTCGGCCATTTGTTATGGACAACCTGAAGATGTATCTCGTTGTGTATTGTAATGCTTCAGCAGTCGGTGAGGCATAGCATAATTTGCATATTGTTTATATTCACATTAATAAAATAAATTATAATTAAATATTTTTACTCTTTTGTCATTTAGTTCAGGTTTTTTATACATAAAAATAAATATTTTCCCAATTTTTAGAACCTAAAAATCCGAGCCCTAATTATCACATACACTGAATCTCCAAAAGAGATAAAAATTGAAAATCTTGAAAAATAAAAGCATTTAATCTCTTTTTGTTTCTTCAATCCAACACATGTACTTTATATTTAATTTAAAAAAACAATTGCAGCTGAAATGCCAATAGTTACAAAATTGCAAAATACCATAACATGACATGATTATTCTCTACCTTTGTCTTTGCAACAGTCACCGAGTGTTTTTGTTATTTTTTTGCACCACATAAAGTGATGATATTCACAGTTTTGATCACACAATACACATATACATTGATCATTTGCGTGGTGGAATTTTTTGGTTGTGCATAACTTATGGTGAAAACCGTGTATGGAAAGCCTATTAGTGGCATGCCTCGGCGTTTGGTTTGTTTTTGTCAAATTTCTGTTTATCATAGCAGCAGTTCCAAAAAGTGATTTCTTCTTGCTTTCTCTTTCGTCTGGCTATCACTGTATTGTAGCTGGTAGCTGTAGCTGAATCCTCAAGTCCTCCAGGAAGAAACTTTCTCTGGAAAGGACGTATATCTTCCTATTTTGGGCGTACTTCTCTGCTCCCAGAGCTCTATTCAAAAAAAAATCTAGTTTCGACATTGTCAATTCTCTGCATATGCCTGATGCTTAATTTGTCCCAAATGAGGGTTTAGATTAGATTAGATTTTTAGCCTACTTTTCACATTTTGCAAAAATGAGGAAAAAGTAGACTTATGAGATCGGGCAAATGTCTGTCTGTCTGTCTGTCTGTCTGTCTGTCCTTCTGTCTGTCTGTCTGTCCTTCGGTCTGTCTGGCTGTGTGTGTGTGTCCCCCTATCAACTCCTAAACGGCTGCAGCAATCGAAACAAAATTTGGTAGGAGTAAAGATCTATACCTGAATATCTCACGGCCATATTTGAAAATGATGTCAGTGCTACCAACTGCTAAAAAATCGCAATTGAAATTTGACCTCCATGTTGGATATCTTGGAAGGTATGAATGGGAGCTATTTCAAAATTGGCACACGTACAGATCATAATATTTCAGTTTAATTTCCAGGAGGCCAAACATGGCACTGTTGCCAAAATTATTATAAGCCTCCTGATATGTCCAATTTTTAAATGCATATAACTTCTACACTATCAATTGGAATTCAACCAAATTTCGTATGTTGTATGTGTAGATAATTAGATATGACTGAGCGTATTCTTAAGACCTACCAGGGCTGCCAACTGTTAATAAATGCTCCTAATTTATTTTATCCAAATACCAATATATCAGAAAGTATGCAAACCGACAGCTTTAAACTATGCACACGTATAGTACCTGACATTCTATATTAATTTGGAGTAACTTATATACGTCAGTGCTACCAACATGATTCTAAGCCTGCTGAGAGGTCCAACTTTAAATACATGTAACTTCCATACTATCATTTGGATTTCAACCAAATTTCGTACGTGCTATGTGTACCATAACAGATATGACTATGCGTATTCTAAGGAGCAACCAGGGCTGCCAACTGTTAATATGTGCTGTCCCTATTTTTGTTACCCTAATATCAATATATCAGAAAGTATGCAAGCCAATAGCTCTAAACTTTGCACACGTATAGTACCTGGCATTCTAGACGAATTTGGAGTAACTAATATACGTCAGTGCTGCCAACATGATTCTAAGCCTGCTGATAGGTCCAATTTTAAAATGCATATAACTTCTATACTAACTAATGGATTTCATTCAAAATTGGCACAACAATAGATCATATTATTTCAGATTATTTCTGACCAATACATGCATAACATTGTTGCCAACATGATTTTACGCGCGCTGTTAGATCCAATGTTTAACTGCATGTAACGTCCATGCTATTCATTGGACTTCAACCAAATTTTGTATTTTGTACCTTAAGAGATGGAACTAACAGTAAGAATATATTCAGTCATCAGGGCTGCCAACTGTAGTGCTCTATTAGGATACATTATGCCAGGTATACAGTATTTCGAACTAATTGGAAATTTCGATATTAGCAACTTAATTTCGTCATTATTCTAGATAGGTTCATATTCTGTAGAATAATCATTGGCATGAAAAGTAGGCTGTATAGTTCTTCACGGAACTTCTTGTTATTAATCCATTTGATCAATTACTTGTATACAATACATTTTTGATATCGGACACGTCAGCAATTACATCTCTAAAATAAAAGAACTTACAGGTATATATTACTACTACTACTAATAATAATAATAATATTGTATGGCCTCGGGTGCCGGGTGCAAGCTTTGTAATTTGACACCCAGAGGGCAGCACGCATGTCGAATTTCGTTGTTCCCTGAATCACTATGAAAGTCAAGGAGGTTAGATATCTAAGCTCCTTGAACACTATAGCGCTTTCTAGTTGAGAAATGAGGAACTTGGTGTGGATGGAAACTCCCGAGATTAATTTTGCCATTATGAACACGGCCTACTGAATTCAAATGGGTTCTTTGACATGCCAACATCGTATGACATGCGTGTCGCATTTTTGCCGCCTTTCAAAAATCACTTACCACGGCCAGGAGCGAACCTGCAATCTTGGGGTTAGTATACCGACATGCTATCCACTCACCCACCGTGGCAAGCTATATTACTGATACAATGGCAATTTTTAACTTATTATACTAACAGATCTTAAGAGATACAATCTTATTGGACAACTATTTACACCTTACTCTATTATCACAATAAGAAATTCTATAAATACAACAACTTACAGCTAGGTATTACAATTAAAATAGAAAAGTAAAATATAATTATAGATTTCATCACTCCTATACGCTAAGATATTCAACTAAAGAGTAAAAACAATGGCACTGCAGATAAGCTTTCAACATTCTTTCAAAGGTTTTTATTTTTGGGGCAAATTTTATATACTGGGGTAGTTTATTGTATAATTTAACTCCTGTGTGAAAAGTTCCCTTTTGATATATGCTTGTGTGTGTGTGTGTGTGTGAAATATGAATGTTTTGATTTTGTGTTGTGTTATGCCTATGAACATCATTGTTTGTTTTAAGAAAAACGTCTTTATTCATTCAATTCTTTTAAAAAACACAATACTTTCAAAGATATGAATGCAGGGTGGTGGGAGAATGTTTTACTCTTAAACAGAGGTCTGCATGATTCTCTAGTGTTTACATTTGCCATAATTCTAATCGCCCTCTTTTGTATCCTAAACGTGGTTAGTACATCTGGTGACATACCCCAAAATATGACCCCATATCTTAAGTATGAAGGGAGATCTCTTTGTAGCAATCGGATTTACAGTGGTGTTGAAGAGCTTCATATTATATTTTAAAGGTTCAGTATAATACGAAGAGCCCGTTATAAAGCATGTGAAAGTTTCAGATCACCATCATGGAATAGGAGGAAAGTGATCCTGAATATGGCTAAATTAACATTAGTGAGATAGCGAAGGCGTGGTACCCTTGAACCATTAGGAGACGTAGTCTCATACGGTGCTGTTAGCCAGCTTTGTGATCTAGTGATTTACTGCCTAAGTTGATAGCATTGTTCAGGATATGATTTGAGACAGTTGGTGTTTTCAGCTTGCTGTACTGTACATCACGTCATTAGGGGCTGAACCGTTCGTTAAGCGAACATTGAGTAGGACCTCGCTAATGAGAGACCGTGGCTTCACTTCACACTATTGTGGTTTCATAATCATGTGTGCCAGTAAACTCGTACATACAGGTTCATGAAATCCAATCCACACGATCTACCAATTGGAGCTTTAACATTTATGTCTCGATACGCTATCATCTTAATAGATCAGTTAGAAAGTCTCTGGAATGTTGATATTTGAAAATGTGACCAAGTTAAAATAAGTTTTGTCATTGTTGAAATAAATGTTTAGTTGATTGTGAGAGAGAAGCATTTTTCTGGTGTGACGAGATGGAAGAGTTTGTACAATCCACCTAAAGATCTGGTTCTTGACAGATGAACACATTGCCTCAGGACTAGGCTTGTTGACTCTAAGTATTCACATAAGTAAAATACCAGAGTATTTATAGGCCTAGTACACCTTAGTCAATAAATAGTTTTTAAATATAATATATTATATCAGTTTCGGCCATATTGTGGCCCTCTTCAGAAACTGTCTTATAAAATGAATTAAAACTAATTGAATTACGAGAAAAGTTGATTAATATTTACATTGGGTTTTCCCTTTCCTTGATAATAATTTTTCATAAAGAAAAGTATTCAAAAAAGATATTCAAAAAGACAGATATGTAACAATTTGTGCTTAAAATTGACGATACAGTACTATAAAATAATTTTCTGAAACATATGTAGATCAAAAATACTGTATCTGATGATGGTATTTTTTTTATTTCAAAAATTTAAAACAAAACTTGCAATTATTGTTTATTGTATTGCCCTGGGGGGTTGGTAGCTCGAATTAGGGCGGTGTTTACTAAAAGACGTTAAACCTTGTATGCAGGACAGTACGCGAGTGTAACTGGTTTGTGAAGCAAAGAATGAATAAGACAGGCTGGCCTTGCTTACGAAGCGAGGAGCGAATGCTGGCTCAGTGTTTACAAATGTTAGACACCTGACAAGCGATTGAGCCTGTGTGGCGCAGCTGAGTAAATGGTTCGAGTAGAATGCTCAATAAATACAAGGAGGCAGTTTAAGAGGGTGTGACTGGTCTAATTCTTACAAGTATGATGCGAAGTGAACAAGAATGAATGAGATGATTACAAGTACTGGGTTTGAAACAGAAAGGAATTACTTAGGAGAACCTTGAGTACACTTACCGGAACTGCAGAGAGGTCGAGCAGGCGTCGGACAGCACCTCGGTGGACGAAAGATGCCTAGTCCTTGGTGTAGCTGGTATCTAAGTAAATTGCCCGTGTTTGTGTAATGTAGTTAGCAGATTCCTGCCCCAGATACCAGGTAGCCAGGTGTTTGGATTTGTATGGCAAGAGTTACCACTTGTGTGTATGAGAAGGCCTGCTAAGCCAGCGTACTTGTAATGGCTAGATGTTTGTTGTTGTTGGTTCCTCTTAGGGGTTGTGGAGTGAAATGGGGGTTAAAGGTGACGAAAGGGGACGATAGGGGGTGGCGACGCCTGTGGGAACCACAGGGTATAACATTATATTAAGCAATGATAAAATTGCATTTTTTTTATCAATAAAAGCCTACTATACTCAGTAAAAAAAATTGATGATTGAATAATATTTAGTAACCAGGGCATTTTGAAAAATTGCAATTCTTTATTCAGTTTTTCAAAAATTCAGCAACATTTCTCATACAAAATATAGCGATATTTCACTTTTTTGAAAGAAAAAAAAACATTTTCAAACTCTTTGACCGATTTTGCCCTCTCGTCCGAGATTTTAAAAGGATACATATTAATATTATGTAAAAAATTCAAAGTTATTGGTGCAAAATTACGGTAGTTATTGTGTCCACAAGAAAGTGATACAGCCGATATCTATACTAATATGATAAAGCTGAAGAGTTTTTGTGTGTTTAAACGTGCTAATCTCTGGAACTACCAGTCGGGTTCGAAATATTCTTTTTGTATAATGTTAGCCAGATTCAAGAGGAATCATGCACCTGTGAGTAGGTTCAATACAAGTATTGGAAGGGCAGAACCCCTTTATTTTCTTTCTAATTTATAGTTAGTCAATACGACCTCAATTACTGACATTGACCCTTTGGAACCCTGCGAGTAACACTGTCTGCATGAAATTTCGGATAGACCACTCCATTCCCTGCATTTAGGCCCTTTGGCACAAATCTAAACCGTTTCACCGATCTGAACCAAAATGTGTATACGTACCCTTTGGAACCCTGCGAGTAACACTGTCTGCATGAAATTTCGGATAGACCACTCCATTCCCTGCATATAGGCCCTTTGGCACAAATCTACATTGTTTCACCGATCTGAACCACATTTTGTATACTTACCCTTTGGATCCCCGCGGGTGACACTGTCCACTGCTGTCATTCCACTGCTGACCAATGAAAGGAGCGGAACCCTTGAAAATGCCGGATGCATTTCCGGTGAAACGTCGTGAGATATCCTGTCTGGACTAAGGCCTACAAGCCCGAAAACTTGTACTTAATTACTCTCCACTTTAATTTTCGGACAGACCACTCCATTTCCTACATTTAGGCCCTGTATCACAAATCTACACCGTTTCTCCTAATTGCACCAAATTTTACATACACTTAGAATATCTGCTGGTAACACTGTCCACTAGATATTTTGGACAACGCTCTCCATTCCCTTCATTTAGAATAACAGAAGAATTGAACTTGAAAACCACGTATTAAGGCCCTAGAACCATTCATTTCCGTAGTAGTGTACCTGTAAGGGTATTTTAATACGTCTATTGTTGACTGCCAATTCGGGCTGAATCACGTCGCCCCTACCAGAATTCTGCTGCAGAATTGCGAAAATAGTTAAATCATGCGCAGCTTATAAATTGCAGTCACGGGGAGTAATTAGTGCAAAAAGATTTCTTAGGCCCCTTAAAGCAGTTATCATCATGAAAATATTATGCCTCTGCATAAGTGCAATGGTTTTGGTGCAGTACATTGAGGTTATCTGCTGCAATAGGCGCTAGTGCTTTCAAATTTACCTTCATTTATTCCGTACCTTATCGTTGAGCGCTATGTGGCGATACATTATACTGTTGCAACCTCAGGAGCTCGGGACAGCCGAAGTTTTCCAAAGTGTTCTGATTATTTTCCTACGGTGCTATGCGACAAAATACTACACTATTGATCTCTACATTTCTAACAGCCAATGAGATATAGGCCCTAGGCAGTGTCTTTTATTTCATTTACTCCTCTTTCTAATATTTTTTTAAATTCGTTTGTAAATTACATGCGTCAGTGCTGTAGTTAGTAAATAGCCGTTTCCCAAACCATTATTGTCATTATCATTACGGGAAAATGACCTGAATGTTACGTCCATTATACCGTACTACGTATCACCCCCACTACATCACCACCACCACCACCACCACAATAAGTTATAATTTTAAAATATTATTTTTCTGTTAGTTTAAGTATCATGTGCCAGTTCTGTAGTAGTATTCAATATCTATATATATAACACTCAATGTTGGTTTGTCTGTCTGTCTGTTATTTATACAAATCTACATCGTTTCACCGATCTGAACCAAAATTTGTATACTTACCCTTTGGAACCCAGCGGGTAACACTATCTACTTAAAATTTCGGACAGACTACTCCATTCCCTGCATTTAGGCCCTTTTGCACAAATCCACACCGTTTCACCGATCTAATAACTTGCAGGACATATTGTCGCTAGGCGACAACGACTAACACTGTATCATGATAGTCAACGCCGCACCATTGATGGACAGGTTGTCACTAGGCAACAACGATTTACTCTGTATCATGATAGTCCGGTAAAATTTGCTAAAGCACACATGAGAAAACTGACCGATTGACACCTCCTTGGTATCGTATGCACAGTAAATCAGCATATTAGCAAAATGTAATGTAATGCTATCCTGTCAGAGAAACATAGTGGCAAACATTCCTACATTCTCCTATCACTAGTTTGCAGTCCTCATGTGTAGACAGTTGTTATTTCATTTGCGGGGCTTAGACATCGTGGTTATGTTGCCCGGTAAACATGGGTGTGTGTGTAGAATTTTTTATGATAAGCTGCGTTCTTGTGATTGTTGCACTAGCATGTGTAAATCTATATTATATAAAACTCAGTGTTGGTTTGCCTGTCTGACTATTATTTATACAAATCTACACCGTTACACCGATCTGAACCAAACTTTATGTATTTAGAAACTAACCCCATGGCGCTACAGCCCATGAAGGGCCTAGGCCTACCAAACAACCGCTGCCCAGCCATTGGCCTGCATATACTGGGGTGACACATGGTCAGATCATCGGGTCCCCTCGGCCGTAATCATGGTGTTCGTGACCGGGGCGCTGCCTCACTGTCAGACAGCTACTCAATTGTCCTCACGAGGCTGAGTGCACCCCGTTCCAGCCTTCACGTCAGTTTCTAAAATCCCTGACGGAGCCGGGAATCGAACCCTGGGCCTCCGAGTGAGAGGCAGGCGCGCTACCCCTACACTACGGGGCCGGCACAAACTTTATGTATTTAGGCTACCCTTTGGAACTCGACGAGTAACAATGTAGTCTAGACTTGACATTTCGGACAGGCCACACCATTTCCTGCATTTAGGCCCTTTGGCACAAATCTAAACCGTTTCACCTAATTACAACAAATTTTACATTCCGTTTGAAACCCTGCTGGTAACAATGTCCATTTGATAAATTGGACAACCCTCTCCATACTCTATATTTAGAATAACAGACAAAAGGAACTTGAGAAACAGGCCCTAGAACCATTCATGTTCGTAGTAGTGTAACTGTAATAAGAATATTTTTATAAGTCTATTGTTGACTGACAAAGCGGGCTGCATCACGCCGCCCCTACCCGTGTTCTGCTGCAGAATTGCGAAAATAGTGTTGCATCTTGCGCTGCTTATAAATTGCAGTCACGGGGAGTAATTAGTACAAAAAGAATTCTTTGGCCCCTGAAAAAAGTTATCGTCATGAATATATTATGCCTCTGTATAAGTGCGATAGTGTTGGTGCAGTACATTGAGGTGTAGATCAGCTGCAATAAGCGTTGGTGCTTTCAAATTTACTTTCATTTATTCCGATCCTTATCCTTCAGCGGTATGTGGCGCTAAATGACACTGTTGTTACCTCAGGAGCTTGGGACAGCCAAAGTTTTCCAAAGTGCTCTGATTATTTTCCTACAGCGCTATGCGACAACAGACGATACTATTGGTCTCTACTTTCCTGACAGCCAATAGCAGGTGTCATTTATTTCACTTACTCCTCTTTCTAATATTCTTTTTCCATTCGTTTGTAAATTACATTGTGTCAGTACTGTAGTTAGTAAATAGCCGTTTCCCTATTCATTATTATCATTATCATTACGGGAAATTGACGTGAATGTTTGTCCATTATACCGTACTACGTATTACCCCCTCTAACACAACAAAAAGTTATATTTTTACATTTGTTTTTTTCTGTTAGTTTATGTATAATGTGCCAGTTCTGTAGTAGTATTCATTATCATCCATAAAACATATAAATCCACCAGGCAAAGCCAGGCACTCTGCTAGTATATACATAAATTATATATAATCTTTTAACTGACGGTGGTTTTGGGGTTTGGGGGATGTGAAACGCGAAGATATGCCGAAATTTTTGGAAGTCGAAATATGGTACCCATTGCAATAGGTCGCCTTTTTAATGAAATCTACCTAAAAGTGATGGTTGGGTTTCATGTGTGATGTAGTAAACATTTCTGAGGAATCGATTCAATTATGTGGATTTTCCGCCTAAACGTATTGACACACCTTAATTGTTACTTTATTTATTTATTTATTTATTTATTTATTGTATGGCTTTTAGTGCCGGGAGTGTCCGAGGACATGTTCGGCTCGAAAAAGGCTGTAGCTGCTTCAAGGGGACACCCATAGGGTGAGCTACAAGTTCCGTTCAATTTCAAGTAGTTCCAACTTTTGCTACCAGATGTCACTGACACCTAGTGGTGAACGTTGGAACTTTGATAGAGCGTTCCATCGAAATCTAACCTACAAATTTAGCTTCACACAAGTTAAGTCTGTGGAGGGATCTTTTACATGCGATAAATCTATGACATGGGACCGCCGGCTTTACTTCCCCTCCGAAGGAAGGCATACTGAAGGATATTAACGCTCTTAAAAAGTCCGACGACTTCAGCCGGGTTTGAGCCCGCTATCTTGGGCACAGCAGTTCAGCATGCTACCAACTACAACACCGAAGCCATAGATTGTTACTTTAAAACCTTGGAAACAGAGTACTGCAGATCCAATGATCTGAAATATAAGCTGAAGTTCACTCTTTTTTTTTTAATGTGAAACTTCAGTAAATCTTTTTACCTAGGTAATGGTCTGCAGATTAGGTTTTCAAAATCATTAACTTGTGATCTAGTACTAAATACTTTTGCCACATTATAATTAAAAATCTTACGAGTATCAATATTTTAAATCCAGTTTTCGCTATAAACTATCAAAAGTATCGGGGTCAGCCATATATGAATGGGCCCCGTCATAGGCACTTGGACTCCGAGATCAAGAGTGTGAATCCCCGGGTGTTGGGTAGAATCATGGACAGGTTGATGGAAAGAAATGTACTCCTAAGAAACCAGGATCCACATTTGTTAACCTTGAAATACGCTGTACCATCGTGCAACAGGAACCATGTCGATGTCACAAGGGCCAAACAAGCCTTTCTACACGGAGCTCTGCCCAAGTTAATTCGAGAGCTCCGTCATTCAAATCCACTGATCGTGAATCAAGCCCTTAACACACTTGTAGACCTGTTGCACGACCCTGAGAGACTGTATGAAGCTCTTCAATTGAGAATCACATCGCACATCAAGGATATGCTTGTATCTTCAGATGATATTATCAGAGAAAGGGCAGCTATGATATTGGATAGCATTGCAGGACATGCATTGGGGCAAGAGCATATTTTAAAAACATTCGAAAACTTATTGAGTATTAATAATCTACTGAGAGATCCAGTCCCAAGAATTCGTCTTCACACCGCCCTGACAATGGAGTCTTTAGCCAGTAACTTCGCTTATGCCATATACGATAGTTGGTCCCTGTCACAACTCCTCGCCATAATCACTCATGAGAATGACGAACATGTGTTAGAAATACATTTAAGGAGCTTACGACACGTTCTCAACAGGAATAATAAAGAAGCTGCTTTGGAGAACAATGCTTTGGAGATACTTGCAAACAAGATGAACGATCCAAATGCAGCCATTCAAGGTAGCGTGTTGGCTTGCATAGCTTTGCTGACAAACCATCCAACCGGTAGAAGAAAGTCAGATGAAATGAATATTATATCTGCAATGCAACCAAAGATCTTCGATGATAGATACGAGATTCACTTCAATGCAACGACGATCTTAATGTACAACACAATCACATCGAAGTCGAAGTTAAATGCCGTCAATATGAACATTATAAAGAGACTGTTGCTCTTAGCGACTGATGAACACCACCCAGAGCTACAGATGCACTGCATGAAGGTTCTGTCAAATATCTCAGAGACGCCCACGGGTAGAAAGGAAATGTTGACCAATCTAGATAAAGTCAAGGCTATCCAAACTAATCACAATGATTTTCTTGACAGGGCTAAAGAAACATTACTTAGTTGTACTGTAGCGGGGCCCTTGGTGGTGTATGTATAATTGCAACACTATATAACAGAAAAACCAGACTGGTTATTTATTTCTGAATCTAATTTTTACCTGACTTACCATTTGAAGATATGACCCATCACTGCACAGTGGGTCAAAATCGAAATCTAGGGGACAAAATTATTTTTACGTTTTAATCATGAATTTAGAGTGAAAGCAACGTATATAATTTGTTAACTTCATAATAAACGTCAGTTAAGACCTTTTTAAGCTACGTCTACACATGCAAGAAATTGTCTATGACTAGGAGTTGGATAGAGCATTCAGTTATCTCTTCAGAACAATTTTCTATCCCTAATTTACTTTTAACAAAGTCACAAAGTTCCACTTTTGTCATAATCGTCGAACCCAGTGCTTCAAACAGTTGTAAACGTGTGGGAACTGGTTGCGCGTCATCTTCTAAAACGTAAAATATCTAAGTTGCAAAAAGATGCAAAAAAATCTTATAACAGGCGTAAACTTCAAGACTTTATCTACATTTTAACATTAAGTAGAAAGTGACGCGGGGTGACGCGGGGTGACGCGACATACTGTGCCCTTTTAGCAAGAAATATGCCAATCACAGTATACCAGCGTAGCTCAATTCGGAATTTTCGGGGCAGCGGTAAGTTCCCCCACTCTGTGACTCACATATTTTGGATTAATTAGAGGATACACTTGCAAAAATAACAACAAAATCAACTCCTATTTTTAACACATTTAATTAATAAAATTAATGGCGCTACAAACACTTTAACAATTTAATTACTGACCCATAATCATCTACTTGTTCCAAATGAACAAGGAATCACAAATATAATAAAACAAATATTGTATTTAAACATATGGTTTCCACATAAACCAACAATTCCTACTTAGTCTTACTTCCATAAAGCATCAACTGTAAGTTTAATATAACTCCGAGCTCTTTTGGCTCCATGCTTTACATAATAATGGTGTCATTCTTGTACACCTCAAATACTATCTTTATATTTTCTTAATCCTCAAAACAAATGTATAATTACATTTAAAATTTTATGTTAATTATCTAACTCAATATTTTGGGCATGTTCACACATTCAGCTGTTATCATCTCTCTTTATTTTCACAAATATATTAAGGTAATCAGGAAATCAATTGTGTACTCCAGAGCGTGAAGATACTTGACACAGTCAAAAAACTATAGTTACTCCCGAAACTTAGTTGCCTTCAATTAACTCGTGGAATCCTACTTCCATACATCATTACAATAGGGATTGTTATTTATCTCTTATGTCTTATAAGACCATTATCACATAAGAAAACTACGATCTGAACAGGCAAACGAAAATATCAATCTACAAGGACCTCGGTTCAACGCCCGGGTCGTTAATAACTTTAAACACTCACGGTATCTTTACTACATCTTACGAGACGGTTTCGGCCCACCCTTACTCTAAGAGAGCCAGTCCATTAACTCGGGCGCGATTTATGACACAGAGGGTGACGGGCGACTCTCTGTCTAACCCACGTTAGCAGCTCCTTTCCAAGGCTTTCAAAACAAACCTTCACATTATACTCAGTCCTGGGGAGAGACCGGGCTTTTACTGTACTGTATCCATTCAAACAAATATTCTTTGGTTCATAGACCACTTTCGTAACCTTGGCATTTATTAATTATGAGAGGGTCCTCATTGATTGGGGAAGATTAATACACATTCGACGACGAAGAATTAAGGGGCTTTTACCATAAGATGATTCTGAGTTCGAATCTCTTCACATGCCTCGGGAACCATTCCCTTATAGAGGACTTATACAAGACGCGATTTAAAGTCGGCCGTGGCCTACATGACATACGCTCAATACATTAGCTCCCTTTTAATACATACACAATGCCTCGTGATACTACGCCACAAATAGAGGACTTATACAATTATCAATTCACTACAACCAACTACCCTCCATAAGTAATTTACCAAGTATTTTAACTTCTACGCTTTCCTAGCGTGACATTTTAATATTATTTGCGCTCCTTTGCGCTATGCATTATTTTAAGCCGAAATGTCTTCCCAAGAACTGATAAATCTCATTAGTAACAATTCATATTATTTTTAATTCTTATATTAATCTTTTCCGTGGCCGATAAATCGCTCCCTTTTAAAACATTCCCTTGAACATCATATCTTACACATACATTAAGGCTTTAACGCTCTTATGTTCACATCAATTTATTTGATCTTCATTTAATATTTCCATACTTAGTTATTAGTATTATCTTTATTCTTTACACAAGCTCAAAGCTATTTCTTTCATATCTCAACTTTACTTTATTTAAATATCTTTCATGATAATTACTGATATTTCGCTTGCTCTTATGACATTTGTTAAATACATTAACCTTTTATTCACATATTTCCTCAACGGGATTTATTCTTACATAATTATTTATAATTTCTCAAATTTCTATTATTGTTCAGACCGCGTTCTTGTTTATTCAGTATTTATTTCTTAAAACACATCCCTTTTACTCAAAACTCCGGTGGATTTGTACACAACCATTTCCTGACACCAAAATAGAATGAAATTCAGTACTCACATGTTTTTAAGATCGTCCCATGATCTTTATTCTTGTGCGGTGTTTCATTTTGGGCCCACTTTGAACTTTTACTCCATATTAAAGGAATTCATCTTATGTACAAACACTTCTTGACACATATTTAAGACACTTAACATTGACGACATTTTTATACACTGATGTGTCCCTTTAGAACACATAATAAACACTCAAAAAATATTAATTTAACACACAATCTTGATAAATTTACACTTCACAATTCTTGATCACTAGGCCGTATTTCTGAGCCTATCACACGTGACCTCTTAATTTCCCGTTTCCAAGGGTGAAATTTATTCAATGTCGGCTTCCTATCCTGCAGAATACGAAAGTCTCGAAACATCTACGGTTCCCTGGAATCCAAATTCTTCTACTCTTATTCTGGATGACCGGCTATTTATCTAGCTTGAACGGCTTCTTTGTAGATCTGGCTTTTCGATCCTAGCGAAAGTCTATTCGGATCGAGGTCTCCTCAATAACCTCTCAATGACCTATGGATTTAGTTTATAGCAGCTAGTACTTCTCGAGTCTAGTACTTTTTGAATAGTTCGCTTGCTTTCTGGAGATAATGTTTATAGTCTCCGTGCTTCTTTATTTGATCGGTTCTAGCACTCCTACGTTTCTGAAATACGTTCCGAACCTTATTCTGTTCTTCCCTTTTTGGGTTCTTTAATTTAGATAACAGTTTATCTTTCTGGTACGGTACTTCCGTACGTTATGATATATTCGTTCGTCTATTTAACGACCTATCGCCTTTAAGTCCGACGTTCGCAGCCTGCTCTGACTATATCTTACGAACTTTCACTATAACTTGTATACAGTCGGGCCTAAATCCTGTAACTAGGATTTTCCTAATATTTCAATACGGCGATACTTTAAATTTCTTCTTTACCACTCCTTATGGAGGCAAGCAAGTTGTTAACACTGCGACGCCTATGGCTATCGGATATTACTTCTGCGGTGTAACACAGCATTTCTCCCCTCAAGGAGTACTAGTAACTGTCTTCGATGTGACGCAGAGTTACGCCCCTCACGGACTGTCGGAATGACTGCATGCGTAGTAACCCCTCACGGGTTGTCAGAATAACTGCATTCGGTGTTTGATGTAGCACAGTGACGTGCCCTCAGGCCGTTTGAAACTGCATTTACTGTTGATGCTCCAGCGTCACGTCCCCCTGGACGGACTTGTACTGCGTGATGCGTGATTACGCCCCTCACGGGCTATCGGAACTGCCTGATTGGCTTGTTGAGGCCAGGAGTTTTATACCTTTTCGCTACAAAAAGATAAGACTCTAGTCCTTTCTGTGGCCAATTTCTAAAATAATGGTGGCACAAATATAAAAATTATACCTTCCGAAAGCTCGTCTTCTCAATGTCAAATAATCTCATTGCCCCTAAGAATCGATCGTGCAATTCGGAGATATTAATTAATTTCTCGTCCTCAATTGTGTGGGTGTTGCATTTCTTTTGCTTTCTCCCCTCCACACAGGCCTTGGTAATTCCCCGATGACGTCGTCTTGCGTTTGCAGTTTTCTCCTGCGCAATTATTAAATGGTTTCTCTTTACTAAAAAATCTCTCATTCGAAATGATTCACTGAACTGTACTTGTTTACTCATTATTATACTTGTAAACGGGTTAAATTTAATTATTCCTCTTCTGGCGCATAAGCGGTGTTGTCAATTTCCAGCAACGTAAGGTCGATTTCCGAGTCAGGCTTCCTTGTTTAATCTTGGGAAATTTCCACTCGGTTATTAATACTCATGACTCGCTCCCTTCTGAATGTCAAGAGGGATGATCTCATCTCACGAACACCTGGTCCTCGCCTCTTGCACCATATTAGGCTAGCATCTTGGCTGGATCTTTCTTTAAGTTACATTAGAAACTATACGTTTCTTTCATTTTTTCCCCAAATGCATGGATTCGCCCTCATTGGACCCTATGGCACATGGGTTCAATACTAAAAATCTAAGTGAAAATATAATTTTAAAAATAATAGTTACATATTATATAATGCAAATATAGCTAAAATTACGTATCAATTACGCCCATTAATAACTGAAACTCGTTACAAAGATCACACCTTCAGCTGCATGTTCCATCTTAAAGCATCACACTAACCACAAAGACAACCAAACCACAGCCACTTACATTCACCCTCCAATTCAGACTGCTCGAACAGTGGTGCCAGATTTTCACTAAGATGCGTTTATATCCCAGAATAGTGAGCGGCATTTATATGAGAATGCTGTAAAAGTAATAATTTTTGATAATTTAATTAAGAAAATGGATAATTTTCTCCTCCTAGATTTCGATGTTGACCCACTGTGCACTGGTCACCAGATCTGAAGTAATATGTAAATTTGTTGGGCGCCAAGGGTTCGATCTGAGACCGATAACCCAATTAATCATTAAGAACTTTAAGTCCTAGCTCAGGTAGAACACTAACCAGACTCCATCGACTCATGTCGTGGTATGACTTAGAATAGTCATTAACCTGAATAACATTTGCTTTGGGGAATAGAGGGTGGCTTTTATCTATTTCTATCATCAAGAAAGGAGACAGACAGCATTTACTTTAAACAAAAAAATATATAATAGAATCAAAAAACAAAAGGAAACAACAGAATTTATGATAGGCACAAAGTTGCAAGAAAACGGAGGCGTTATGAATTTAATTTAATCTAGATCTGAATGTAAAAATTTACGTTGATTTATTCAAGAGTGCAGGAAGAGAGCTTGTGTATTAGAGTCAATGAGGTTACCAAACGATGAATCGACTTTATTGAAGAGTCTCTCCCCGAGAGAATGCTGCTGTTATAGACGGTAGAAGTACATCTTCACACGAGGAGTTTATCTTGAATATCAGGCTACAATTAATTCTGAGGTATTTAGGCTACTCAGAATTAATAATGGTGGTGGATTGAAAGACCCTTAACCACTTTTACTCTAGACACTGCTAACACCATAATGTATCGGACTAGCATATGTGCTGAATATATCTCCTGTAATACTGTTCTCCTACGACTGTCCTGAACAAAGTCTGCTTGAGTCAGGGGGATGAGAGTTCATAGGAAGCGCGTGAGTCGCGGTAAAGCTCTGCTCTGGATTTTCTGCCAACCAATGAAGAATTAATTTTAGCACTAAGGTTCCGTAGTTGGCACTCATGAACGCTGACATCAAACCGACTGGCGGAAGGGGGAATAGTCTGTTCTGATTGTCTTTCCTCGTGGTGTTGTTGGTTGTTTTGATTTGTTCGGTATTTTGATTATTTATTTGAATTGAATTGAGAGTCAATCATGCCCCTGCAAGGGAGGAAAAATTGCCAAGCACCGGGATGTAAGAATTATAATGATAGTAAGAACAATACGGCAATTTTCATCTTCCTGGTGTTGACCATGTGTAAAACTAGTGGGCAATATGGACTACTCTCGAATAAAAATACATGGGTTGGTTTTTTAGTTTTGGCACCTTAGTTATAACTGGATAACTTAGATGGTTCCTAGTTTCACAGGACCTCGATGTAGTCCCCACCGTTGTGTACAACGTGTTCCCTGCGATGCGGAAGTCGTTGGATCCCGTTGGCACTGCCCAATATATTGATGGTACGAAGAGAGCGCTCGGCAGCCTGCTCCCCGCGCATTGTCATCTTCATCTTCGGGATGAGATCATAGTCGCAGGGACTGATGTCGGGAGAATATGGGGGGTGATAGAGGACCTCCCAGCCCCAGCGATCCAACAATGCCGACACAACGCCTTCTGTGTGTGCCCCAGTATTGTCATGCAGAACGATGGGCGGTGTAACCATTTGGTGGCACCGATTCCTTCTCAGAGCTCCTCGGTGATGGTCTTGCAGAAACAAACAATAGTACGCCGCATTAACGGTTTGCCCTGGGGGAACAGTATGGCAGCGCTTCCGTACCATTGAAGACGTTAAGCAGGCTGCCGAGCACTCTCTTCGTACCATCAATAGATTGGGCAGTGCTAACGGGATCCAACGACTTCCGCATCGCTGGGAACACGTTGTACGCAACGGTGGGGACTACATCGAGGGCCTGTGAAACTTGGAACCATCTAAGTAAGTTATTAATCCAGTTATAACTAAGGTGCCAAAAGTAAAAAACCATCTCATGTATATAGAGAATAAATGTGTGCATTTCATCTCTTGTTTGTTTTCTTACCCATTCTCCTTTGCATTGCAATACAATTTGTGGTTTAGGGCTACGAGGAGGGGTGGGTGGCAGCCGGCATGCTAGGCAAAAAGTGAGGTTATGGCAATATAGTGTGCATTTGGACAGTTTTCTTTATATTCATCGAATATCCCAACAATTCTGTAGAGTAGAGAGCAATGTTTAATTAGCCTAAAGGTGAATTAAGCTCCAGAACGGCATAACTGTGTCCTTCGTGACAAATCTATTGCCAACATCGATATATATCAAAATGTATTATTTTCCAATCTGGACGTACTGTATATTTCAGCGCCTAGCGAAAAGCGCAGTTATGTTTGTGTTATTTTCATGAATAATCAATAATTCATCGCAGAACATACTGTTCAATTACGTGTAATAAAGGCTACTTTCATATGGCTTTTTACTTTTTATGTTGCCAGACTTGCCGGAGTAGTACATAGCTTCGGGCGTTGCTCTCTCTCTCGGAAATTCTATAACCAAAAGTGACGAATCTCTTATAATTTACATGATCCTTGGCTTGAGTTGTCCAACTAGCATAAAGGAGTCCCTTCTGCCAAACCCCTCTGCGACCGTCTCTTTCATCTCGCAACCCCTTTCCACTCGGCGCACCCTTTCTCAGTACAGCGCGCTAGTCTCCCGGCTGTTGTTGTTGAGTACGTGGGTGAATTATTTCATCACATCGTGCTGTTCTGGGAGAAGACGTAAGCTCTGGTAATGAGCCAAGGTGCTCAAGCCCTATATAATTACAAAATAACAACCTCTGACTTCTGTCAACTTAATACCGTAAGAAATCCTAATCAATTAATTGGAATTAAATGTTTTAAAATTCAAATAAAATACATGATAATAAATTGTATGGACTACACCTACACATAATGACTTGTGTCTAATTAATTGCCGAAATAAGACATGATTTGAATTACGTATGTCAAATTATGACATAACGTCAGTGGCGTAAATCAACCCCTCTAAAAGAAGGTTACAGTACTTTGGGATCTAACTAAATGAAATAAAATGATAACTGGTGACTTCATCTATAAATGTGTCATCAATTGTACTTCGTCACCATTAGAACAGGATTGCACGTTATTGAAATATTAGACTCCGTTCATCAGTGTTACCGAAGAAATCTACACTGCCGGCCAAAAGAAGCGAAGCATTTCGATTTTTCAAAGTTGTTGTTACTTAAGTCTTCAGTCTTTTGACTGGTTTGATGCAGCCCTCCTTGTCTCCCTGTCCTGAGGTAATCGTTTCATCTCTACATAGCTACCACACCCTACATCCGAGGTAATCTGTTTAACATATTCTAACCTTGGTCTACCCCTACAGTTGTTGTCCTCGACCCTTCCTTTCACAGGAAGACAACATGTTCCTTAAACCCTTTGTACTTTCAGAACATAATATAGCTATTAATTACTGTAAGAATGGCTGGTCTGGACGGAATTTGTGTGGATCAAATCAAAACATTTTGGACCTGGGGCTAAAGAATGGCTGCTAGAATTGTTTAATAACTGCATTACTACCTGTAAAATACCTAAAATATGGAGGGAGAGCAGAGTAAGAGCGATTCTCAAACCCGGGAAAGATGCACATGATCCTAAGAATTATAGGCCTATTTCATTGCTCTCCCACCTTTTCAAGATAATGGAGCGAATGATTCTAAGTAGGCTCACAAAGGTAATTGAACCTTTCCTAATCCCTGAAAAAGATGGCTTCAGAACAGGTAAACGCTGCACTTCACAAATCCTACATCTTACTCAGCATATTGAAGATGGATTCCAGAACCGGAAGATCACAGGGGCAGTCTTCATTGACTTAACAGCTGCTTATGACACAGTAAATCATCACTTACTGCTGAATAAACACTACTTGATGACAAAGGACTATAAATTAACTGAAATAGTCAGGTGTCTTCTTCAAAATCGTAGACTCTTTGTAGACTTTCAAGGGCAGCACAGCCGTTGGAGGAATGAACGAAATGGACTGCCTCAAGGTAGTGTTCTGACTCCTATCCTCTTTAACATATATACAAATGACCAGCCAATACCAGTAGGTACTCGAAGCTTTATTTATGCGGATCAGTTTGAAGTTGTGGAAAGACGTCCATCTGAAGCTCTGGGGGAACTAAGTGATTATTATAGAGGAAACCAATTGAAACCAAACCCTTTGGAAACACGAGTCTGCACTTTCCATCTCAAGAACAGACAGGCAAAGAGGAAACTGCATGTAACGTGGGAAGGCATGCTGTTGGATCACTGTGCGAATCCCAAATACTTAGGGATTACATTGGATCGTGCACTCACGTATGAAAGACATAGTCTAAACACCAAAAATATGGGCATCATCATCATCATTTCCCCTTATCCAGCTCCTGCCGGGTCGGGGTATTTATGGTACTTCTCCACTTTCCTCTTTCCTTCCACCATTCTTCTTCCACGATCTTGTCCCAGTCCAGATTTCTTTTTCTTACGCTGTTCTTCACTGAATCAATCCACCTTGTTCTAGGTCTTCCTCTTGCTCTCTTACCCTTGCACTTCGCCTCCAGCATCTGTCTTGGTATTCTATTTTCCTCCATCCTCTTTACATGTCCAAACCAACTTAGTTTATTCTTCTCAATTCTCTCATTTAGTTTTCCCATCCCAACTTCCTTCCTAACATCTTCATTCCTCACTCTGTCTTTCCTTGTCTTTCCTATCATACTTCTTAGGAATTTCATTTCACTGGCTTGGATTCTACTCTCTTGCCTGCTTGTCAGGGTCCAAGTCTCAGCTGCATACGTTAATGTGGGAACAAAGTACACTTTATTTATACATTACCTCCTTGCCCTTCCTTGGTACTTCCTTATCCCAAACAAGTTTTCTTACACTTTGATAGAATGCATTGCTCTGCTGTACCCTCCTGCCAATCTCCATGTGGCAACCTACCAGTTTGCATCAATTCACTTCCTAGGTATTTGAACGTGTCCACAATTTCCAAACTCTGACTTCCAATTTTCACAGTGCCCTTTCTTTGTCTTTCCCCTCTTGTCATCACCATGGTCTTGCTTTTCTCTATACTGATTTTCAGGCCGTACTTCTGAATATTTTCGTTCAGTGCATCTAGTTGTTTTTGCACTTCTTCGGTGTTCCTTCCCCAGACCACAATATCATCTGCAAATAACAGTAACTTCATTTCTTTATGTCCATATGCTTCCTTTGTTTCCTTTACAATTTCATCCATCGCCATTATGAACAAGATAGGTGACAGCACACTCCCCTGTCTTAGTCCAGTCTTGTTCCTAAACCAGTCTGTCTTTCCAACTGGGGTCAGTACCCTGCTAACACAGTTGTTGTACATTGCTTGCACCATTTCCAACATTTCTCTTCCCAGTCTCTTCTTAACCATGGTTTCCCATACCTTCTCTCTGGGGACACTATCATATGCCTTTTCTAGATCTATGAAAGTCATGATCAAATCCTCTCCATATTCCCAGTTCATTTCCATCACCTGCCTCAAGCTAAAGATTGGGTCCACAGTGGATCTTCCATTCCTGAAGCCATACTGTTCCTCTTGCAACTCTCCTTCCACCTTTCGTCTCATTCTTCTTTCTAATATCCTTTCCAGTATTTTTACTATCTGTGATATTAGGGTGATCCCTCTAGTTATCACACACCTTCTTGTCCCCCTTCTTAAACACTGGTATTATTAGCCCTTTCTCCCAGTCTTCTGGTACACATTTCCGTTTCCACACACACTTTAGCAGTCGATACAACCATTGCATACCAACAGGTCCAGCAGCCTTTATCATTTCTACACTGATTTCATCCACCCCTGTTGCTTTTCCCATCTTCTTTTTCTTTACTGCTAATTCCACCTCCAGCATTGTTATATCATCTTCTGTTATAGAGTCGTCAGGTTGTGTCACTTCCATCTCACCAGTACAATTGCTCACATTCAATAGCTTATCGAAATACTCCTTCCATCGTCCCTTTATCTCTTCTGGGTGTGTTAACAACTCTCCATCTTCCTTTTTCACTAGCTTTGTAGTAACTCTTTCTTTCCTCTTACTTCCTAGAAGCCCATACAGCATCCTTTTACTGCCACTTACATCTGTTTCCATTCTTCGTGTAAATTCTTCCCAACTTTTCTTCTTTTCTTCTCCTACCACTTTCTTACACCTTCGTTTGCTGTAGGGTTCCATTCTTTCCATGCAGACTTCTTTTCTTTCACTGCTTTCCTCACTTCCTCATTCCACCACGGTGTCTCCTTCTCTTTCACTCTTGTTGACGTCCTACCACAAGCACTCTCTGCTGCACCAACAAATGCCTTTTTAAAGTGGGACCATTCCTCTTCTATATTTTCCACTTCAGTAACTGGGATTTGTTGCTTCAATCTCTCCTGAAAATCTTCCTGTACAGTTTTGTCTTTCAATTTCCATACTTTTATTTTACTTTCTCTGATCTCCTTTAGGTTTTCCAATTTTTCCCATCTACATTTTGCCACCACAGCTCTATGGTCCCCATCAAATGCTTCTCCTGGTAAAGCTGTCACATCTATCAGCTTTCTGCGATTAGTCCTTTCCACCAGAAAGTAGTCAATTACTGATTTTGTTCTTCTATCGCCCCAACCATATCTCGTAATTTTCCTGCTGTTTTTCTTCCGAAACCATGAATTACCCACTATCAGTCCATTCCTTTCACAAAAGTTTACAAGTTCCTCTCCTTCCCGGTTCTTTTTCCCATATCCATATGGTCCAATGACTTCTTCCTTTCCTTGTCTCTCGTTTCCGACTTGTGCATTCACATCTCCCATGATCACCACTTCTACATCTGAAATTACTCTTTCTACATTCTCCAGGAATACTTCAATATCTTCTTTTCTGTTTCCAGTCTGTGGTGCATACACTTGTAGGAAGTCCATCACGTCATTTTTCAGCTTCATTCTAATTTTCATTATTCTGTCACTCACACACTCGACCACTTCAACATACTCCTCCAGTTGATTCGAGGTTATCAGTCCCACGCCATTTTTTGCCTCTTGGCCACCACTCCAGTAAAATGTATATCTTTCCTCAATTTCTTCCTTCCTTTACCTTTCCATTTCACTTCACTCAGCCCCATCAATCCAACATTCTCCCTCTCCATGAAGTCTACCACCTCCTCCACCTTGCCTGTCAAGGTCATGACATTCATGATTCCCACTTTCATTTCGGTTACTGGTCGCCCATTTCTCACAGTTCCCCCAGTACCAAAAGAACTGCGCGTCGCCTGCAGGGTACGCCCTAACCTTCTCCGAATCATTTGAAGTGCCATATCCATTTTAGGCTATTATTACGATGGGGTCGCCACTCCCAAAGGCATTTTATGAAGCTACTGCCAGCTATTATACAGGCCACCCCTAACTTGGGAAACAGACGCCCTTGCAGCCGCCCCTAACCTGGGAAACAGACGCTGCCGATTGATGCTGTACTCATACTATTCCCTGAGCACTGGGTTGCCTCTTCCGCAATCTCCACCGTTCCGAAGTCCATCTTCTCCGCTGCAGATTCCGTTGAGGTCTTCGCACGTAACCCTGTGCACGGGGCCTATGTTATACCCCATAGGACTGGGTCCTCACCAGAACTTAGCCGGTTCTGTAGTTCCATGGTATATTACAGTACCGTTGCCCACCCCCGCGACGTGGACGCGCCTGGCATGAATTATCCATGTAGCCAATTATAATTGCCTCATGGACCGGGTTAAGGAGCTGTCTAAATCCAGCCTCAAAGGCAAGAAACTGCCTCCTTCGCAAATTACCTGGTACCAGCTGGGGGACTCAAGCTCAAACTATAAGAACCACTGCTTTAGCACTCTGTTACTCTGCAGCAGAATATGCATGTCCTGTGTGGTATAGGTCGTGTCATACCAAGCAGGTTGATACTGCATTAAATGAAACGTGTAGAGATATCACTGGCTGCCTGAGATCCACGCCATGTGAAAAACTGCATTGTTTAGCAGGCATTGAACCCCCAGATATGAGAAGAGAAGTTACAGCTAAATGTGAGAGATCTAGGGTTGATGTGTCTCAAGCACATCCATTGTATAGACTTCAACCAGCCCACTCTCGACTGAAGTCCAGAAGAAGCTTTCTTCACACAACTGAGTGCCTAACTGATAAACCTCAGGTTTTGAGGATTACATCAGTGGATGGTTCCATCTGAAAGGCTCCCAACAGGACATACAGAGGCTTGGACAACTTGGAAGTCTCTCAACAGATTGCGATCTGGTGTTGGCAGATCCAAGTCCAACACTCATAAATGGGTTTTTTGCTGCGACCCGGTCCTTTATGAATGTGGTGAAGAACAGACTATGGGTCATCTGCTTCAGTGTAGTCTGTGTCCTATACTGTGCATCATGGAAGATCTGGTGAAGGCTACACCATATGGACGTGACATGGCAAAATATTGGTCATGCATTATTTAGAACCTTAAATGTTCAAGTGTTGCCATTATTTTGCCCATTTTATACATAGTTTGTTATGTAATATTTTTGTTCCTGACACGAGTAAATAAATAACAACTATGTTGACCAACTGAAAAATGGCTTCAAACCTCTCAATGTTTTATACAGTCCTTGAACATAACGATTCGTTTGCTAATGCCAATCGGTAAATGTGCTGGTGAAACGCCAACCAGTTTTATTTCGATGTTAAAATTAACGACGCATTTACTGACGACCTGTTATCACTGCGTTCGTGAATCCCGCCTTAAGATAATAACCTAATTAACCTGCTACAAACGCTCATCACGTAAATAGGAAATTTGGAAAGAAATAGTTCATTACAAAACGCAATCATTTCAATAGGTCACTACGGTAGAAGTTAACGAATCAATAGGGTTTTCACATATTCATGATGAAAGCCAATAAATCTGAAACAAGACAAGTAGTTCCATGAAGAACTATACAGCCTGTTTTCATATATCCCAATCATGTCAATTGCCTCTATCAACATACACAATTTCAGTTTGATTGTTGTAATAGATTCGTAGATATTGAGAACCGTGTAAATATTTCAGATGGTCGCCATGTTGGATTTTTATTAATGCACATGAAGATTATTGTTTACGTGTGGTATTCAAACTTCAATCGCATGATTAGGACACAAGAAGTTTGTAAAATTTTAAAATTTCGCACAGCTGCCATCTTGTGGTTATGAAAACAATTGAAATAAATTATATGCCAGTGGATTAACATTTGTGTAAGCATTAACCGTACAAAGTTTCACTGAACTCGGAAGGTTATAACGCGAGAAACATCCATATAAATCTTTATACTTCGCGTCGCCGCCATCGTGGATTTGTGCCCACCAGGTTATTGTAAGTGCCATATATGAACTAATGTTCATAGCTTCTATCAACATACAAAATTTCATTTTAATTTCTGTCATAGATTAATAGATATTGAAAACCGTCTAAATATTTCAGATGGTCACCATGTTAGAATTTTTTATATGCAGGCCATAGAGTTATGTACTATTTGATGACGATTATTGCCCAGGTTCATTATTCAAACGTTCACTTCGATCGCATGATTAATACACAAGAAACAAAAGCTTAATTTTAAAATTTCGCACTGCCACCATGTTGAGGTTATATAAACAATTGAACTAAATTACATCCCAGTGCATTACAATGTGTATAAACATTTTCTGTACCAAGTTTCATTGCGTTTGAATTGTTAAATCGCAGAGAAAAGTCGATTTAAATGTTTCGTACTGTGCCCGTCAGAGGAGCTATCAGGGTTGTCAACAGCCGAAACGACATCCCTAAAACCTCACCTGCCGGACCCATGTGCCATGAGGATTAGGTGAATTTCTTATAGGCCATAGCGGCACGAGAATCCATGATCCAGGGGATCCGTGGTAACATGGTTGCTAAAAGGTCATAGACAGCCCAAGAAAATACACCTTCTAAAGCTAGACTGAGAAATAAACTTCCAGACTTAGGTAAAACTTGTAGAAATATTTATTCAAAATATTCAGACACCTAGCCTAGTTCGGAGGGTTTCTATTCGGCTAATCCGCAAACTAACAAATAAATAAAAATAAAAGATCAGTACCCTAACTGTAAACTACTGTAAACCCTCGCGAAATATCTATCTGACAAAGTAAAGTAACAACAGCAACGCTGGGTAAATGGTACGGCAATAATCCCTAAATCAAGTTACAAAATAAGCTAATAAAAGAATTTAAATTTAACAGGGTAGCAATAGCAAGTCTAAGTTAGGATGATACCATTTCCTCATTTACATTTAATTTTAAATCTAGCTAATTCCTAACAATTAATACAAAATTTACGGCGATGACGTCCGTAAAGCAAAAACAATTTAATACAAAATCTACATGACAAGCCGTCAAAAAAAACATTAAATGCCCTCTTATAATCTAAGTAAAGGGTAAACAAGGGGTTATCATACACTTGAAATAAGTAAAACAAGACCATAACCATTATTATTCCTGCCTTCACCCTGGGTTGCTCTTTGTAAACCATTGTCTTCTACGTGCGTGTGATTTACGTTGGCGATTGCGTAGTGAAAACTACGTCTAACATCGCATGAAGCTCACGCTCCACCAGCTACTGACTAAAGGTCGAGCAAGCACTCCGTCGATAAAAAATACTGTCATCTGTCCTAGATTACTTCCACAAGAGAAGTGTGCACAAAGCAAGTGCCAGCCATCAGGTCCAAAATGCAAGAAAATCAAGGTTAAATGCTTTGAGTAGTTAATTATCATCAGGTTTATAATAATGACGTTACTGATTATTAGAATCGTTGGTTTAAACTATCGTTGGTTTATGACGGATAGGCTGACAATCCTGAATACCTTGGGCTCAGCACTAGCAGTCTCGTGCGAGATCAATCTCTGCTATAACACCGTCAACGAGCTCTCCCACTCGGACATAACAATAACACAGGATATTAGTGGCTCTCGGCTCACTTAATTTACCTCTGGGTAAGGCCTGTTATAGACATCAGTTACCTCCCTACAATAACACAGTCAACAGAATCGAAGTCTGGACACACATAAATATAGCCTCTAAACAGGTGCCTCATCTACCCTTTTAATTACCATAAATAAACCTTAACATAACGTGAAAACATTCTCAGAATGAGAAGAAAGATATTCGCTTTAGTAGCGATGCAAACACATGGCTTTCGCCTGCCATCTCTAAGTAGCAAAACATATGATCATTACAAAATGGTGGCCTGGACATTGACCTACATATGAGACACATCATCTAAATGTTAGTAATGCTATAAGCATTGTCAACGAGTCTGGAAAAGTTATGGTCTCACTGAGTGAGTGGTGCTCTAGTACACTGCATGCTGGGAACTGTTAACACCTGTCCATGATTTGAGCTAGCCTCGCTACTCGCAATCATCTACACAGACAGTTTAGAAAATGCACATCACTGAAGGCAGGCAGCTGTCACGCAGAAAGTCCTATTAGAAAACTGGCCTTGTTATCATGTCCCAGATATAATACAAATTTACACAAGCATTAGGCTTGAAATCACGCCTTAAATCTATGCTCAAAGATATAGCATGTTTGAAAAGTCAAAGAAAAGAAAAACATAGATATCCCACTTCATCTGAATCTCTTTTGAAATGTGCAGATATGTCAGTTCATGACTGCTCTGTCTAAATATAACCAAAATAACAACTGTGTCGAAACACTTGACACGAAATAAACAATATAAAGGCGCAAATCTTACAATTGCTAAGTTTGCCAATGATACGGCATTCATTGCTGGGTTCGATGCTAGATTGAATACAAACTGTAACACTCTGAATGTGTTCAAACTTGAACTGGATGGCTTCATAACACATCAAAATAAAAAATTACATAGTATTACAAAACTGATAGCTACAGTCGGCTATCCAACGATACGGACTGTTCTGACTAAATCAGTGGCGTGACAACATTTACTAGAAAGGGGTGTTATAAAAATAACACTGGCCATGACGTCTGATCGTCATCCCATATAACTGTACACAAGATCACCCACCTAGGGTTGAACAAAACGTAGTAACAAGACTACAGTCACGCTTAGCAGGGGTAGAAATAGCATCTTAACGATATCCCTCATAATGCACCGTGATCGAAGAGAAATTCAATCACAACAGGTGACTAGCAATCACTGAAAGTGAATTACAAGCATTAATTCTAACAGTACAAATCCTACCTATGGCTTGTCAAGAAGTTCGGCTGATTCTGCAATAAACTACAATAAACTACACTAAGCTACACCACAAAAGAACCTCACAAGGAATGAATATTTCGGACTCACAAGAAAGGATGTCTACATCTCGGTCGTTCCAACGACCCGAGGGCTTATAATAAGGCTTTGGTCTCCGGACAAGGGATGTCCAATCTGAGCCTCCACATCGGCTCTATCCATTTCCACGGCCTTTATTCGTCCTCGTCGTTGTCGTGATGATATGACCAGACTCCTCCTCAAAGTCGTCATCTTCCTTGGATTAGCGGATGCTAAAACCATGGTTCTTCCGTCATCGGCTGTAGTTCTCTGGTCCTCTCCTTCACATTATGAAGCTTAACTGCTCATCTCCACAGGTGATGCGTAACAAGGATTGTTGTACACGTGGTCGTCAAAATATGACATCTTGAAGTAAGTTATGACTTTACCACTTTAAGATACGATGAATAAGCGTAGCACAATTTCACAGAAGCTAGCTTTAACGTGGCACTAAACTCACTGCTGCTACACGGCGCAGATGGTTTAAAAATTGGCCATGCACTATTATCTGCTTCACTTATACAGATTTCACTTGCCCACAAATCACGTGGCATCGGCGTTGCGTGTCACTGAAAACAATCGCACTTGAGATTAAAGCAATATTTGTAGTTATGAGTGTTGAAATTATCCACTCGGTTAATAATTATTTCACTGTGAGTGATGTATTTATCGCCACTCGACGATGTCGAAGTATGATGTTCAAGCACGTGACTGAAAATGTGGCGTTCCACGGTTATGATCACTTTTCCCAAAAATCCACAGTATTCGTAGCACAAGCCTTCTCCGGCTGTAATATTTACCAATATCATGTACTATTCGAATTGAAATAAAGTGCGATGCACTAGGATTGCTTTCCTCGCCTTCAGGCGGACTGTTACCTCGTCTTATAGACGGACTTAACACAAACGGCATCCAACTTGGATGGTAATCCAAACACTTGTGGTAAGCTCTCAGCTATGCGCTGCATTAGCTTGTAACTACACTGGTCGTGCAGCGTCTGTCTGATTCCGGTTCGCGCATCTGCGAGGTTACTACCTTACCAAAACATAAATCACATTCTAAAGAATATTTCGATGATACAGAATTACTGTATGATAATATCTGAGCTTCGTAGAAAATAGAAGTGTCATAATTTAGCCACAGATTATTTAATAGTGGTTTCTCCGTAGTCAAAAGATCAACCATTTATAACTCCAAAGAATGGTAGCATGTAGCGACAGCTTGGTCGGTCAGTGGGTGCGTTCTAAAGTGATGCATCAAAAATGCGTTGCGGTGAAAAATATCACATGAACCAGTGGTTAGCGGGTTCATCACTCGCTTAACCGCCATGTTTGTTTTGTAGGTTTTATTGAAAGTCTAATAGGTTAACGTTTGGTAGTGCCCTTTATCACCGTACAAAATGTCAAGGTGATATCAGTAACAGTTTCGCAGATATAGAATGCTGGTGAAATATTTCGCACAGCCGCCATGTTGGATTGGTGAGACGTAATAAAATTTGGTGGGCACGGTCGGGGTCGGCCGAAATGGTGCTATGACCTAACTGAGTGTCATTGAGACCACTCCATCCGTTTAGATGTTATTGGGGGAGGGGGGCACACATACGCGCACACACAAGGTGATCCCATAAGCCTATTTTTTTATAAATAAAATAGGCTAAAAATTGAGTGGAGCCGAAAGAAATCAGAAACCCTCATTGACGTCGAATTGGCAGGTGAAAAGCTAAAGGAAGTAGGAGACTTTTGCTACTTCGGAAGAAAAATAACAAGTGATGGACGAAGTAAGTAGGATATAAAATGTTGTTTATGTTCGACCCTGACTATTATATGTCAGAAAACTGTACTATAATGAGGCTCATTATAACACTAATTTTCATTATGAAACAGTTTCTCCCACCAATCAGAGCTCATGAAACAGTTGTTTGAACAATTAGATAATTAGATGCGCTGAGTTCCACGGCCTTCTAATTTAAATTTCACTGCCTGGCCTAGTGTCATAGTAGAGTAATCGAGGAGGCCATGGTCAAATACAAGGCATTCTCTGCGTCTCATGCACTCTGTTCAGTACTTAAAACTAGCGAAATCTCGAGAGATATTTATGAATATTTATGTTCAAACATAAAATAGTTATAATAATTATCGTCGAACATAAACAGTCGTATGCAACTCGCCTATAATGGTAATTAAGACACTCGTTTGGAAATTATAAAATTCGCAGTAGTTGATCATCCAGGCTTTCAAGATGTAGCCGCGTCGTGTGTCTCGACGGAATCGTCATAAATTTCCGTATATTTAAGATTTATATACTGTATATTGTTACGGACTATTGAAGAAGAAGAAGAAGAAGAAGAAGAAGAAGAAGAAGAAGAAGAAAGCAAGCAAAGGGATGACATGTTTTGCTCGTCAAGCGAGCATCTTTAGATCCAAATCTGCAAGACACATAGCTCTAGAAACGCTACAGTAAGTTACAGCCATAATGTACTTGCAACTTGCATTATTATTGCGAGTCCATTGAATTTTTGTCCGTGGACCACACTTTAGGAATGTCCGCTGTATACTACTCCATACATGAAATACACAGGACACCTTGTTTCTATCTCCATTGCACTACTTCCACAGGGATTACCAGTGGCGTGCCTGGACGATCGAACATTATTTAAAAAGCTAGTCCAATTAAAAGTTGATTTCAGAACGAAATGAAGCTCTTCACTAGACATGGTCATTACCACTGCATGGTGCAATTAAAATACCGACCTGTAGTGTGTTGTGTTATGTTGGTTGTACTGCAGAAATTAAAACCTGAACTGCTGAGCTCATTATAAGGGGTCGCATAAATATACTGTATGTACTGTACATGAGACCACTTCCGTGGAAATATATAAATTATTGAAGGTTACTGACGTTCATAGAAAATTTCGTCTGTTCTAAACAGCACTACTCAGTTCTGAGTTTCCGTGGACACCATTACTGGGCATAAAACTGCGCGGCCATCCCAAAAGAAAACCTGTATTTTAAAAAAATGCTGCCCCAACTAGGATAAACATTTTGAGGTGATTATGGAAATATGGACTTCAACTCAAGAGGAATGATGATAGAGTTTTATTTGTTGCATATTTAAATACGAGATGTAAGCCTACGCCTTTTTTACTGGTACGGCAGACATCAAGTCGATGCATATGAACTATATCGCGTACATTACTAACAAGGAGATGAAAACCTTCTAAACTACCGGCACTAAAATTAACCTGTTGTTTGAGTCTTCAGTCTTTTGACTGGTTTGATGCAGCTTTCCATGCCTCCCTGTCCTGAGCTAATCGTTTCATCTCTACATAACTACCACACCCTACATCAGAGGCAATCTGTTTAACATATTCTAACCTTGGTCTACCCCTACAGTTCTTGTCCTCGACCCTTCCTTCCATAACTAAGCTTGCTATTCCTGGGTGTCTTAGTATGTGTCCTACCAACCTATCTCTTCTCTTCATTAGCAGTCGCCAGAAACATCTCTCCTCTCCCACTCGTCTTAATACCTCTATGTTTGTAACCCTATCTACCCATCTGATCTTCATCATTCTCCTGTAACACCACATTTCAAATGCTTCTATTCTCCTCTTTTCTGCTGCACCAATAGTCCAAGTTTCACTTCCATAGAGCGCCACGCTCCAGACAAAGGCTTTCAAAAATGACTTCCTAATACCTAAATCTATATTCGATGTCAGCAGATTCCTTTTTTGTAGAAAAGCTTTCTTTGCCTGAGCCAACCTACTTTTTATATCCCCTTTGCTTCGTCCATCACTGGTTATTCTACTTCCTAAGTAACAGAAGTCTTCTACTTCCTTCAACTTTTCACCTGTCAATTTGATCTCCATAGAGGTTTCTGATTTATTTCGGCTGCATTCCAGTATTTTTGTTTTACATTTATTAATTTTCATCATGAATTCTTTCTGTAAGACGGAGTCCATACCATTCAAAAACTCATTCAAATCCTCAGGCTTGTCGGCCAAGATGACGATGTCATCAGCAAATCTCAGAGTTGAAATTATTTCTCCTTGAATCTTCACTCCCACTTTAAATTTTTCTCTAATTAACCTAAATGAATAATAATTGAGGAAATGATGTAGAAGTAGGTGTCTGCTCTTCTGCTATCTATAACCCACCCACCATCCCTTTTCTAGATCACCACTTGTATAGTAAAATTTCAATTGTGTCCGGAATTATACGCGTGAAATATGGGATAAAAACCACTTCGTACTTTCATCATATAATCACTTATTTGCTTAATCACTTACTTCCATAGGTCCCAATGAGCCAGAGCTCGTGTTAGGGACAATCAAGTAGCATAGATACAACATGAAGTAGTAAAGACAAACTGTAAATAGAATTATAAACGGTCTTGTAAAAATTCGTTGTTACACTCATGCAGATTGTGCGTTTCAATAAAGAGAAATACTAAGCATTCTTACTTGAAGAAATCCATTGTTGTAGCTATTCAAACTATGTACCTATTGTTGTGATCAGAATAATTTGTATAAAGAAGAAACTCTAATAACTTTATGTTTTATGTTCAGCCTGGTGTAAATTCTGAAAAACATTACTATAAAATTATAGTGGACTGTCACACCTCCCCACTAACCTCTCTGCACCTCCCAGGTTTAGAATCCCTGATCTAGGCTTCATACCGCATCGTGTGTCGGCGATTGTTCCCCAACGCGACTCCATCCTGAAAGCCTAGATGATAAAAGTAATTGTCTAACAGAACATCATTGCACCTTGACGTACATCTCTTGAGTTGAAGCTATATAGATGACTAGCATTACCCGTCGCGGCTTCGCCCGCGAATATTCTAGTTGTAAAGAGTATACTTAGCAAAATCTCAATCACGAATGCTATGACTGATTTATCCTTGGTATGAATAATCCGACTTTATCAATTCAGCTACTGGTGCAGTGGTTAGGGGTTTGTCATTCCTTCATAGGTATATCAGAGCGAAGTTAGTTTTCTGGGAATATCACAGGCACTGTTAATTTAAAGGCCATTATATGTGGTTTTCGGAGACCCTAGTCGGATGAAAAAGACCTTTCGTACCACACTCACACGTGAAAATTGCGTGAAAAAATTCTAGAGCGCCCCTTGACCCCCTTAAGCGCATTATACTGTATGTATTGATGAATTTTACAGTTTAATTTGGTTCAGTGATAACCTTATAACCGTCTGGAAACTTTCACAGTAATGTAATAATTGGAATTGCATTGCGTCTTACAGAAATAGATGGACCTGTGAGATTCTGTTACCATGGTTAAGGTATTTATTTAATTGTGAGGCATTTAATTGTGAGTGCGTTTCGCTTACGCATTGGGTTATGCTGAACCTGTAGGTACCCCATATGTGTAGGTTGGTGTTAATTGGGCCTTATTTTCGGTACAAAACTGGAATAGGATCTTTGCAGAATAATATAGGGAGGGATTCTTAACAACAAGCGGACCCGTGCGAGAACTCTCGCATAATGGGTTGTGTGCGCCCCAAGTGTACAGACTACCCGCCCGGCTCTAGTGCTATGCGAGCTGTACGCGACACAGTTCTGGCAGGGGCTATCGTCTTGTTTATTTGTTTAAAGGCACTTTATAAACAAATATATTTCCGTTGACTTTTCAATAAATGCAAGATTTTTCCTGTACTACTGAGACGATTTGGAAGATTTTGGTACAAACCACACTTTCTAACTCCCTCTGGTTTAGGAGCTTGAGTTTTTTGAAACATACACCTTAGAGTATTATATAACAAGATATTACGCCAATCAATGCAAATTATTTAGTTCATTCTCGTCCATCCTACGAGTATTTACTCTTTTACAGTAATTTTGTTCCGCCTAACCCCCACTTTCCTTGTATCTTCTAGACTATTTGGAGTACCATACACTCCATTGTCGGCTTTTCACTTTTCCTTACTTCCTTGTCGAGCCTTTCAATCTTTTAATTCCCAACTTAATTTTGCACCTTGTGTGCATGCTATTCACGACGGTACCTCTCTCTCTCCTGTAATCTTTATACACATTTCGTGCATCTCGCTTCCTGGTCAATACAGTATATTATTTATTATTCTTTGGAGAATACACAACTGTGATTCCTTTTGTATCTACGTGGTCTCTGAGTTCATATCATTCCTTACTGTAGATGTTTCTGCGTCATTATTTACTTCTACTGCATTTGTTCTAGGTTAGGCCCATGCTCCCTTGTATCGTAGTGAACTTGCATCCACTTCCATGATGCGAATGTACGTTCAGTTCACGTCTCTGGTTTATTTTTCCTTCTTTCGATCTCTCTCATCATCAGCCATTTCTTACGGTCTTCAGCAGTTCTCTTCATGTGGGAATACGAGTCACATTCCATTTCCTTGACATTGTTCTTGATTGTCTTAGTCGACTCCTTGGTTCTTTCCCCTAATTTTTCCTTCAGAAAGTACCTGGAGGAGAGTGTCATGTCTGAGTATGTGTCCCAGAAATTTTTCTTTCCTTTTCTTGATGGTGTTCAACATGCATCGATTCTCCTGAATTTCGTTCAGAACAAGCTCATTTGTCTTTCTTTCCATCCTGCTTGTTCGGGTCATTCGTCTCCAAGACCACATTTCAGCTGCTTCAAATTTTGTTTCTTCTCTTTTCCCAAATGTACATGTTTTACAACCCTAGGTCAACACACTCCAAACATAGGTCTTGAGAAATGAGTTCCATATCTTCAAGTTGAGGTGCTCATTGAGCAGCAAATTCTTCTTATTTTGAAAGGCTTTCTTCGCCAACACTATTCTTTTCTTAATTTCTGAGATGTTCCCTAGTCCTGTTGATATGGGCTCAGTGAAGGATTAAGGGGCTCGCTTCCACTGCTACAACAACAAATGCAAGGTGAGACTGTATTGATTAGTGTAGTATTTTTAAGAATAATCTATTGACCAATACGGGAAATGTACATTCTCCTAGAATTTCAATATCCGTTTTCAGTGAAGTCTGTCAGGTGACTTTCCGGCTGAAATTAGATTTTGTTTGGAAGTGCCAAATTGTGAAACAAAAGTTTGGAAACGTACCCCAGAATTTGAAAATCATTCAGAGTGCGTGTCGGAAAAGGCAGATGAAAATTTCACTCGGGAGGTACGCCGAAACTCGTTGAGGATAATGAAGGCTGAACGATGCCAGGTGTAACTCGAACTCATTTACATTAAGTTAGAGTGGGTTAGGGCCAGCAATCTAAATTTTCCAGCATAAATTGACTCAACGACTTGTTCGTTTTTGAATAATAATGTTTTGTTTTTCCATAATTTTTGTCTATTTTTATATTTTTTTATTTTTTTATTTAATGTTTTTCTTTTTGTATTATTAATTTTTGGTCTTATTAAATTTAGGTGTCCACCTCAAAATTTCAAATTCTATTCCAAATTTGTATTCTTTAATCTGTGTTAAGAGGGGCAGATGACCTCGTAGTTCCGCCCCTTAAAACAACAATAACTAACTAACTCTTTTACATTGGTTGTTATTGTACTTGGAGGCTGTGCGATTTGTGTACACCAGACAAATGCACGGAGGGGGGAGATCTGCCAAATAACCTGTGGTGGTGTGATGTCTGCTGGCTTACTAGTAACTTTACGTTAGGGATCATTCTGGCATTTGCCTGGAATTGGCGTAGGAAACCACGGAAAACTACTTCTGAATGTTATTGTTTTCTCTAGGCTGAGTGAATTCTAATTAAACCGTCGGGCAGAACGGGGATTTAGGTACAGGAAGACATCATTACTTTGCATGGGCTTGGACCATGCTGACCTTACCTGTAACTATTGTAGTTCCAGGAATACCTGCTGCCTATCACAGTGACAGGCGCGTGCTGCCAGACCCATTCCACGCTCAATAATTCCGTGATCCTCCAATCTACACGTCCGTCACCAACTGTGAAGGCTATGAGGGGTGCCCAGAGTTCATCTTTAGGGTGAATATTACTCCATGTGCGTTAAAGACATGAAATTAAAATTCATAATAATGTGGTTAATACGACACGTTTAACACTATGCTGCATTACACACGTTGGGTGTCGTAATTTGGTCTTCAGTAGAAATTTTAACGTGCCAGTAAATCTACTGCTCACAATTAAGGACCCTCCAATGCTAACCTTTTACATGGAATTTTCAAACATATCACAGCCAACATATTGAATTTCGTATCAAAAATTGAATTAACATAAACGGCTATATTTTAAGCCTTATAAAGATTTACCGTGCCAAATTTCACTGCACTCGGAGACACAAGTCGTGAGAAAAACTATTTAAACTATTTAACTTTCACGCTTATGAGGTCTATTTTGTGTTTAGAAGGTAATTGAAAGTCAAACCAGTGAACTTATTTTAATGGCCACTATTAACACACAAAGATCGCGGGTTCAAACCTGGCTGAAGTCATCGGATTTTTAAGAGTGTTAAAATCCTTCAGTATGCCTTCCTTCGGAGGGAAAGTAAAGCCGGCCGGCCCATGTCATAGATTTATGGCATAACCGAGCTGAAGGACATGAGAGAGAAGCTGGTATTCAAAAGGCAAGGCTGCAACTTATTACCCATACTTTTCAATCTTTACATTGAACAAGCAATGAAGCAAATTGGAGAAAAATTTTAAGTGGGAGTGAAGATTCAAGGAGAAATAATTTCAACTCTGAGTTTTGCTGATGACATCGTCATCTTGGCCGAAACTCCTGAGGATTTGAATGAGTTTTTAATGGTATGAACTCCGTCTTACGGAAAGAATTCATGATGAAAATTAATAAATGTAAAACAAAAATAGTTGAATGCAGCCGAAATAAATCAGAAACCTCTATGGACATCAAATTGGCAGGTGAAAAAAAAGAAGGAAGTAGGAGACTTCTGTTACTTAGGAAGCAAAATAACCAGTGATGGACGAAGCAAAGAGGATATAAAAAGTAGGTGGGCTCAGGCAAGGAAAGCATTTCTACAAAAAAGAAATCTGTTGACATCGAATATAGATTTAGGTATTAAGAAGTCATTTTTGAAAGCCTTTGTCTGGAGCGTGGCGCTCTATGGAAGTGAAACTTAGACTATTGGTGCAGCAGAAAAGAGGAGAATTGAAGCATTTGAAATGTGGTGTTACAGGAGAATGATGAAGATCAGATGGGTAGATAGGGTTACGAACAAAGAGGTATTAAGAGGAGTGGGAGGGGAGAAATTTTTCTGGCGGTTGCTAATGAGGAGAAGAGATAGGTTGGTAGGACACACACTAAGACACCCAGGAATAGCAAGCTTAGTTATGGAAGGAAGGGTTGAGGACAAGAACTGTAGGGGTAGACCAAGGTTAGAATATGTTAAACAGATTGCCTCGGATGTAGGTAGCTATGTAGAGATGAAACGATTAGCTCAGGAAAGGAAGGCATGGGAAGCTGCATCAAACCAGTGAAAAGACTGAAGACTCAAACAAAAACAAAAGAACTTACCACTACAATTGGCAGTGTGTAGCTAAATTAGTAAGATATTTGGTTGTAAATGCAACATCAAGTCCCAATATTCCCCGCTAGGTGTCAGTGACAGTGGCGTCTGGTAGCCAAAGTTGGAACAACTGGAAAATGAACTTGTTGGGAGCCCTCGGGCGCTCAATTAAAATACCCTGCTATGGCCATTGGCTGCAATTCAAATATAATAAACAAACAACATTTCACTTTGATTGTTGTAACAGATTCGTAGATATTGTGGATCGGTGAAATATATCGCATGGCTGTCATATTGGTCACTGGGTTGCGACAATGACTTATATTGCGTAATTAAATGACCAAATTTAAATATTTTTTTTGTTAATTCCGTTTGTTCAATGGTTGTTAGTTTTACACTAAACAAAGATCTGACCTCTCTAAACCACCTGCTAACAATAAATATGACAGATTATTGTCTGATTTTGTACAGGGTGTTCAAAAACAAGATCACAGAAAACAATCCCGCAAGTTAAGAGTTTAGAGATACTGGTACACTTTTCTCAGGAACTACTTAAGTTACATGTCTGATCTTTTGTAATGTGTTGGTAACCCTGCAGTTTTATAGAATGAACCGAAATATAATTAAAATAATCTTTATATTTTCAATTTATAAATTAAAAAATCATACATTATTCTAGAAAATACAATCCGTTCATTTTGTCAAACCACATGTTCTTTACATTACGGGGGGCGTGGTGGCGCAGCGGTCAAGCTGTATGCCTCTCACCAAAGCGGACCGGGATCGATTCCCGGTCAATGCATGTGAAATTTTCGAAGTGAAATGCCATGTCCTGTGATTTGGATTCCACGTAAAAAGGAGGTCCCGTGGCTCATGATCGCGAGATTAACGGTCACGTTAAACTACAAGCTTCCTTCCTTCTTTACATTCCAATAAAAAATAAGTAGGCTATCCTTGACTAGAATGTTTCAAGAAAAGTGAAGTCACTGTTCCCCCTTACCACATATATCGAACTCAGACAGCGTCGCTACCTACAGCGAGCCCAGCGGACTAGAAATCCGATCGTAACACCTCTCCTAGTACAGCCCCTACGAGCTCCAGTCCGCACAAAGCTGGGCATCCACAACCTCCGGGCGCTCCTACCGGCACCGGATTAAATAACCAGCGCAGCGATGCCCCTCATCAGTCCATGATATCACTCAGTAGGCTTCTTCTTTGTCAAAAATGCCCACATAAACCTTTATTTTATCAAAAATAAAAAAATGATAAAAATAAAAATTAAGAAAACAGCGAGTACAGAAGGCGTCACAACCACGAATTATACAAGCACGTGGAGAAGATCAGTGACACGATTCGTAAAAGAAGGATTGCCTCTTATAGCCACGTGACACGAATGAGCCCAGGCAGGATATCAAAACGGATATTGATGTACTTTCAGGATAAGAAAACCAGAGAGGCATGGTTCACGGAAGTTGAGAAAGATCTTCGTAAATGGTAACTTCCCCTAAAGATATCCAGGAGCATGTTTCACTTAATGAAAAACTACGTACGCACAAAAGTTTCCAGGAAAAGACGAAGCTGAAGCTGTGGTCCCAAGAGAGAAAAGAACAATACCTGAGACGAATGCGGGAACACTGGACGGTAGTAAGAGCTCGGAAGAAGATACAGTTGAACTGACGTGGTCCCTAGTTGGCCGAATCGAAGAAAGAAAGAAGAAGAAGAAGAAGAAAATCATTCATCCTCCCATACTATCACTCCGTCGCACGTCGACATCTTATACCACATTCACACCATCATCGTCTTCATAAGCATTCACCAATGTCATCCTCCATTTATACATCAATAATTACACCGTACTATTCCCCATACACACATCAATTTACACCACGATCATCCCCATATCCACCTTCCTCCATAGTACAACATAGAAAAAAACATCACCAACATAAGCATCCATCATATTCATCCATTCATATTGTTACGTGCCACCCCCTAGTGGCACTTTTGTTAACTGGATTACGGTGGGAGTACAAAGCACAACACCAATTACTGCTTAAAGAATTAATTAACTTTATTGTGGCCAGAAAATTACACTAATCAGCAAATACAAGCAATTAGGAGCCTTACACCAGTTTCCTTTATGTCTCTTCCTTGAGCACTCTTGGCCCTTCCACTTGTCAACAAACCACAGAAGTTAATCCTGCCGCTAATGAGCCTAGTGGCCTTGACAGAACTACATGCAACTTCTTTCTAATGTGCGCCTACTACAGTACTTACGAGCACTTGCTGCGCGCTGTTCACCAGCTGGGAGAAACAATGTCACTTAATTTCGACACCACAATATCTGACACTCCGTGAAAGCACACTTACTCAGAACACGGCAGTCCCCTGTATGTTCCTCACTTCGCCGCTACACTAGGGGTTTCGCAAGTCACCACACTTCTGTCGCTCAGAATAAACGCTCACACTAGCTCGTAAAACACAACAACAACTGCTTCACGGGTCACTCTTATATAGCAGACCGGTGACTCAATAAATGGTTCTAGATCCATCCAGAGTCCACGGCTTCTCGAGGTTTCCACCGCTGGTCCAGTCACGAATCTTCTGGACTATCCCTTTGTCTGTAGTAGCCCTGTTGCATAAGGCGCGCGCAATACAGGAGGCAAGCCACAGCCCAGCCCCTGGGGCAGTTGTGACTCAAGCGGCGAGCGATGACACAAACTCACAGCCGTAACACCACCCCCTTCCTAAAAAGGCTGATCGTCCCGATCAATCATTGGTCCGTCTGTGTCCCTCCGTAGGCTGCCAGGCGATCTCGATGCACGATCTTCATCTTCGCCCTCGGGCTCCGCTGGATCCTGTAGACGACATCGTTGATCCGTTTCACGACTCGGTACGGGCCCTCCCAGGACTTCTGCAGTTTGGGTGACAGGCCTTTCTTCCGTAATGGGTTGAAGAGCCAGACCAGGTCGTCCTCGTGGAATCCGCCGGCATCCGTCTGCTGGTCGTATCGGGTCTTCATTCTGTCGGTCTCGATCCGCAGTTTCCTCCTCGCGAACGCGTGCACGTCCTCCAGTTGGTCGACCAGTTTTTGACAATACTGGCTTACCGGGATCGGATCATTCCCAGGTCGGCCAAAGGCAAGATCGACAGGTAGACGGAGCTCCCTCCCAAACATGGCCCGGGCTGGTGTGCACCCGGTGGCTTCATGCACGGCGGCGCGGTAGGCCAGGAGAAATAGTGGAAGATGTTTGTCCCAATCCCTCTGGTGCTCGCTGACGACTATTCGAAGATGGTTCTCGATGGTGCGATTGAATCGCTCTACCATCCCGTCGGACTGAGGGTGTAGTGGCGTTGTCCTTGTTTTCCGGATTCCCAGCAGCTGGCATAGGTTCTGGAACACCTGCGACTCGAAGTTCCTCCCATGGTCGGAGTGCAGCTCCAGGGGTACTCCGTACCGGCTGACGAATTCCTTCACCAGGGTCTCTGCAATCGTCGCGGCTTCTTGGTTAGGGAGCGCATACGCTTCCGGCCATTTGGTAAAGTAGTCGCTGACGACTAATATGTAGCGGTTCCCTGCCTCGCTTAACGGGAATGGCCCAGCAACATCGATGGCCACTCTCTCCATGGGGCCGCCCACGTTGTAGGTCTTCAGTGGACCCCGTCGTCTTCGTCCTGGGCCCTTGCTGGCTGCGCAATCGTGGCACCTCGCGCAGTGGTTCTCCACGTCTGTTCGGCATCCGATCCAGTAGAACCGCTCTCTCAGCTTCTCATCTAGGTGTCCACCAGATGATCCTCCATGGACTTCCTTCAGGACTTCCTCCGTCATAGCCTTTGGAACGACGACTTGTTCCCGAGATGTCTTCCCGTCGGTGCTCTCCCAGGTACGGCAGATGAGGCCATCCCTTACAATCAGCGAGTCCCACTGTGCCCAGTAGGACTTAAAATTTGGGCTGCAGTCACTCACAATGTTCCACCCGGGTCTGGGGACACAGGCCCTCTTCCATTCGGCTATCAGTCCCAGGTCATCATCCTCTGCTTGTGCCCGCGTGAAAGATTCGCGGCTCCAGTTCCCTTGAAGTTCCACAGTAGTCCGTCGGCACAGTATCCCGGTGTTCTCCTCCCTTCGGGCACAGAAGGTGCAGTCTTCGGGGCAGGGTCTTCGTGACAGGGCGTCGGCGTTAGAATGCAGTTGGCCTTTCCTGTGCTGAATCTCAAAGTTGTACTGTTGAAGTCTCTCTAACCACCGCGCGAGTTGACCCTCGGGCTGCTTGAAGTTCAGGAGCCACCGCAGGGATGCATGGTCGGTCCTGATGAGAAATTCTTGCCCGTACAGGTACTTGTGGAAGTGTTCAATGGTCTTCACGATGGCGAGCAGCTCCTTCCTGGTGACGCAGTAGTTCCTTTCTGGCTTTGACAAGGCCTTGCTGAAGTAGGCCACTACTCTTTCCTAGCCGTCCACTACTTGCGACAGGATCCCCCCTATGCCAAAGTCGCTGGCATCGGTATCGACGATGAACCTTGTTCCAGGTCTGGGGTAGGCCAGAATAGGCGCGGTGCACAGAGCCTGCTTGAGTTGTTCGAAGGCACTGTGGCATTCTGCTGTCCACGTGAAGAATTGGTCCTTCTCAGTCAGTCGATGTAAAGGTTTGGCGATGTCGGCGAATCCTCTCACGAAGCGACGATAATAAGTGCAGAGTCCCAGGAAGCTTCGTAGTTGCGACTTGTCCTTCGGAACTGGCCACTCCCTCACAGCTGCGGTCTTCTCTGGGTCGGTGCGCACCCCTTCCTCGGAGACGATATGCCCAAGGTACTGGACCCGCTTCTGGAAGAGCTGACACTTCTTGGGGCTCAACTTCAGCTGGGCAGCCCGTAGCTTCAACAAGATCTCCTTCAGGTTGCTGTAGTGCTCCTCGAAGCTCCTCCCCAGAACGATGACGTCGTCTAGGTATACCAGGCAGGTCTTCCAGTGTAGTCCCCTCAGAATGGACTCCATTAGCCTTTCGAAAGTTGCAGGGGCGTTGCACAGACCGAATGGCATGACGGTGAACTGCCAGAGCCCACTGCCCACAGAGAACGCCGTTTTCTCGCGGTCCTTAGGGTGGACCTCCACCTGCCAGTAGCCACTCTTCAAATCCAAGGTGGAGAACCATCTTGATCCTGATATGGTGTCCAGCGTGTCGTCGATCCGGGGTAGAGGGTAGCTGTCCTTTTTCGTGACGTCGTTCACCCGCCTGTAGTCCACGCAGAACCTGGTGGAACCGTCCTTCTTCTTCACTAGCACGACCGGAGAACTCCAAGGACTATGTGATGGCTCGATCACCCCTTGCTCCTTCATCTCTTCTACCATCCGGTCGACTTCGGCTTGCTTGGCGAGCGGGACACGTCGGAATGGGGCCCTAATCGGTGCGCTGTCCCCAACGTCGATTCTGTGCTGGACCAAGCTTGTCCTGCCGAAGTCTTTGCTCCCCACGGAGAAGACATCCTGGAATTCGCGTAGCAGGTCCTGAAGTTGGCGTGATTGCTCTTCGTCTAGATGGTCCTGGGATCCTTGGTACAGCTTCTGTAGTTCTTCTGGCAGGGCGCGTCTTCTTCGGTTGTCCGTCTGCAGGTGTCCGTCCGTCGTATCTGTGATGCGGGCAATCCAGGTAACGGGCTCGCAGACTCCTAGGTTGGTGTCCCGGTGAACCGTAATGTCGTAGTCGTTCAGGTTGGACAGGCGGACGTACGGCCGAGACGTCGTGTTGATGAGAGTCTTGGCAACTAGCAATCCTTTTGTCTGGATGTCCTCATATTTTGGCTCGATAACAGCCGCCACTCCCTCAGCAGTTCCGTCGACAATTACGGCAGCGCTGACCTCCGTCCTGGCGGGAACGATGACGTCCTCTCTCAGCCTTACTCGTCGTGCGGTGACGGCCTCGTGTGCTGGTTGCAAAGCAAGTTCCTCACCTCCGAAGTGCAGAGTGTTGGTACTCAGATCCAAGATGATGTTGTTCTGGTCCAGGAAGTCCAGTCCGACGATCACTTCATTTGATACGTCAGCCACAAGCACTGGATGCTTTATCGCCCGTCGACCAATGACGAACTCCAGTGATGCTTCGCCGTGTACCGGTGCGGTCTCTCCGGTCGCGGTTATTAGCTGGAGGTTCCTTTGTGTGGGTTGCACTCTCCACTTCGGGATCACGGTGGGACTGACGATGGTCCTCGATGCTCCCGTGTCGATTAGCATGGGCCAGCTCTCTCCGTTGACGACTCCGTCGACCATCAGGCTGCTATTATCCCTCCGTAACTGCGTCACACGAACTTGGACTGCCGGGGCTTGACGACTGTCACAAGCCAACCTTTGCCCCCCTAGGCTGGCTGATACTTGCTTTCCTGGGCCGCGCGGTTTCCCTTCGACGGACTGTCCCGACGGAAACCCTTGGCGGCGGCGATCACCGCAGTCCTTGCTCAGGTGGCCTCTCTTACGGCAGGTCCAGCAGGTCGGTAGTCCTCTTCCGGGTCGCCTCTCCGGATGTCCTTCGGCTACGTTTTTGTTGGTGGTACCGCGACTATCGAAGAAACGGCTTAGCGCCTCCATTAATTCGTCGGCCAGGGGCTTGGTCTCGCTGGTTTTTACTGGTTCGTCGACGTCCACTTGACGCACCCGCGCGTGCATTCTAGATGCCTGTTTCGCCGTCTCAAACTCAAGTGCGTGGCTCAGCGCATCTGCCAGGGTCTTATTGCGCGCGAGTCGCAGCGCCTGTTGAGTGTCCGAGTCCCGTAGTCCGTCGGTGAAGGTTTGCGTCGCAATCTGCTCCAGAAAGTCGGCCGGCGCTGTTGGGTAGGCTAGCCTTACGAGGCGTGCGATGTCCATCTCGAACTCCTGCAGGGTTTCCGCGTTCTTTTGTACCCGGGTCCGGAGCTGCATCTGGTAGGCCTGCTGAAGATGGCTATCCCCATATCGGGACTCCATATGGGCGATCAGTGAAGCGTAGTCCTGGGATCCAGTCGGGATGGCCTGAAGGACGTTAAGGGCGTCCCCTCTCAGCGCTACAATGAGAGCTGTAGCCTTTTCCGTGCTGTTCCAGTTGTTTATGGAACAGGCTGCCTCGAACTGACGTAAATAGGTGCTCCACGGGACCTTTCCGTCGAAGGTTGGGGGCGTCACTCTGCTCTGTCCCGTTCCTGGTGTCCTCGGTGTACCTGTGGGCGGGCGTCGGCGCAGCTCGGCAACTTCCTCTTGAAGAGCGTTGACTTTCTCTTCCACCCCCGTGAGTGGGCGTTGGCGCAGTTCGGCAACTTCCTCTTGTAGGGCTTTGACTCTCTCATCCACCCCGGTCGGCGGGCGTCGGCGCAGCTCGGCGACTTCCTCTTGTAGGGCTTTGAATCTATCTTCCATCCCTGTCGGCGGGTGTCGGCGCAGCTCAGCAAATTCCTTCTGTAGAGCGTTAAATCTCTCTTCCACCCCCGTCAGCGGGCGTCGGCGTAGTTCAGCAACTTCTTCTTTTAAGGCGTCGAACTTCTTTTCCACTGCCGTGACTTCCTCACGCAGACCCAGTTCTAATTTCTTCAAGTCCTGTGCTAACTCATTCTGCCCGTCTTCCATCTTCTTCTGGCCGTCCTCTATCTTCTTGGTTAAATTCTTCTGGCCATCTTCTAATTTAGCAGTTAGTTCCTCGGCTAACTTCTTCTGGCCGTCTTTCATCTTCTTCTGGCCGTCCTCCATCTTCTTCAGGTCCTCCGCTAACTTATTTTCACCGTCTTCCATCTTCTTCTGGCCGTCTTCTAATTTGCAAGTTAGCTTCTTGGTTAAATTCTTCTGGCCGTCTTCTATGCCATTTAACTTTTCTAGCAATGCTGCCAATTGCGCCTCCATTTTAGTTGTTTGCCTTGTAAAGGGCATGCACTCACAGGAAAATTTTAAAAAAATTGACCTGCTCGGGTTTTGAAACCAGAACCGTCAGGTGTTGTGCTTGAGTTCGTAATCCGGCTTCTGACACCAGTTGTTACGTGCCACCCCCTAGTGGCACTTTTGTTAACTGGATTACGTTGGGAGTACAAAGCACAACACCAATTACTGCTTAAAGAATTAATTAACTTTATTGTGGCCAGAAAATTACACTAATCAGCAAATACAAGCAATTAGGAGCCTTACTCCAGTTTCCTTTATGTCTCTTCCTTGAGCACTCTTGGCCCTTCCACTTGTCAACAAACCACAGAAGTTAATCCTGCCGCTAATGAGCCTAGTGGCCTTGACAGAACTACATGCAACTTCTTTCTAATGTGCGCCTACTACAGTACTTACGAGCACTTGCTGCGCGCTGTTCACCAGCTGGGAGAAACAATGTCACTTAATTTCGACACCACAATATCTGACACTCCGTGAAAGCACACTTACTCAGAACACGGCAGTCCCCTGTATGTTCCTCACTTCACCGCTACACTAGGGGTTTCGCAAGTCACCACACTTCTGTCGCTCAGAATAAACGCTCACACTAGCTCGTAAAACACAACAACAACTGCTTCACGGGTCACTCTTATATAGCAGACCGGTGACTCAATAAATGGTTCTAGATCCATCCAGAGTCCACGGCTTCTCGAGGTTTCCACCGCTGGTCCAGTCACGAATCTTCTGGACTATCCCTTTGTCTGTAGTAGCCCTGTTGCATAAGGCGCGCGCAATACAGGAGGCAAGCCACAGCCCAGCCCCTGGGGCAGTTGTGACTCAAGCGGCGAGCGATGACACAAACTCACAGCCGTAACAATATCATAACAATATTACCGGGTGAGTTAGCCGTGGTCGTTACGGCATGATTGTTGGCAGTCGCTCATATCCGGGAGGCGAGGAGGTTCGAATCCCCCCGCCGGCAATCTTGAAGATGGTCTTCTGTGCTTTCCCATCTTCCTTCCAGGCAAATGCCGGGGTTGGTCCCTAACTATAGGCCACAGCCGCTACCTTCCAACTCCTCGACCTTCCAATCCAACTTTCCTCCCCAACGGTACTTGTAGCTCATATTCTCCATTGACACCTCCAACTACTCAGTACCATACACAATCACCTTTCATCATGATCGTCCTCCTCAATCAAAATAAAAAATAATCCAAAAAATAGAAAAAAATAAAGAAAAACCATCTTCATCAACAAAACTATTCACCATCTTTACATCTATAATTAAACCCTAGTATCCCCCATATAAACACAATTTTCACCACGATGATCCCCCTCAATCCCCTTAATACATACTATAAAAAAGGAAAACATATTCATCAGCACAAGCACCCACCACATTCATCCTCCAACTTATTTACCATCCAACATTTCTCCAATTACACCGATTATGCCCCATTTACACATCAACTTAACCACGGTCATCACCCTGAATGATCTCTTACACAATACATGCCGCAATCAACTTACTTACTTCCAAATAAAAATAAATAATAAAATAATAATAATAAATCTGTCGCCTCCGTAGCGTAGCGGTCAGCATGGTTAGCTGCCGCCCCGGAGGTCTTGGGTTCGATTCCCGGCTCTGCCACGAAATTTGAAAAGTGGTATGAGGACTGGAACGGGGTCTACTCAGCCTCGGGTGGCCCAAATGAGTAGAGGGGGTTCGATTCCCACCTCAGCTATCCTCGAAGTGGTTTTCCGTGGTTTCCCACTTCGTCTTCGGGCAAATGCCGGGATGGTTCCTACTTCAAGGCCACGGCCGCCTCCTTCCCCCTTCCTTGCCTATCCATCCTAACCTTCCCCTCCTCCCTTCCCTCATGAGGCCCCTGTTCGCTTTGCAGGTGAGGCCACCTGGGCGAGGTGCTGATCACACCTCCCCAGTTGTATCCCTCCCGACCAGATGTTCCAAGCTCCAGGACACTGCCCATAGAGGCGGTAGTGGTGAGTTCCCTCGCTGGGTCCGTGGGAACCACCAACCTAGAGGGTAAATCGACTAAATAAAAATCTCCTGAACAATATACTGTATGTCACTACAAGTCTACTTTTGGCGATTGTGGGTGTTGTTTCCATGTGGCAGCACACTGAACATTTTTAGTCATATTTTCAATTAATAAAGCAGTCTCGCTTCCCCCTCCCCTCTGCAGCTTAATCACCCCCCCCCCCCCCCCCTCCAGAAGCGATACATCTCCAAAAACCCATCTCCTACTTTCGACGCTCTGCCCTATATTAAAAGCACACACACCTGCATCCAATTCCAAAAACCAAACTTCCCCATCACCCAAAATCACACCTCTCCCTAACACTAAACAGGGTGTCTTTTATGTACCTTTGGAGAATGATAGGTCGTGTGGGGGACGGGTATAGAAGTAATTTGAGATAGGTAACTTGGGGTCGTAGCGGCCTCATTAACCCCTAAAATAAGGGTTGATTCAGGCCCTCCACCCTGTAAGTTAGGTAACCGACCCAAGCCTCTATTACATTTCTCAACCCTTTAACACTTGGAAGATTCATTTCTGCATGTGGCGCTGGCGTAACTGATAGCGTTGCGGTGCGAAAGGCCGGTAGTCCCGGGCTCGAATTCGGTCCGGGCTTGGGCAAAATCATTATTTTTATTTTTATGTCATTTGTTGCGGTGCGAAAGGCCGGTAGTCCCGGGTTCGAATTCGGTCCGGGCTTGGGCAAAATCATTATTTTTATTTTTATGTCATTTGTCGTATTTGTAGTCACATGATACAGTCTGCAATCTGGTGCTACGTCAGAGAAGAGAGTGCACCTGCCTGTATCATGTGACCACAATACGACAAAAAACATTTTTTAAAAATGGCCCAAGCCCGCAATCGAACCCGGGACTACAGGCCTATCGCCCCGCAGCGCTATCCATTACGCCAACGCCACATGGAGAAATGAATCTTGCCAAGAGTTAAAGGATTGAGAAAGGTAATAGGGGCTTGGATCGGTCACCTAACTTACATTGTGGAGGTCCTGAATCAACCCTTATTTTGGGGGTTAAGGAGGCCGCTCCGACCCCAAGTTCCCTATCTCAAATTACTTCTATACCCGTCCCCTACACGACCTATCATTCTCAAAAGGTACATAAAAGACACCCTGTATATCAGTGGCCAGACGAGACGGCCAAACCGTCTAATGGGGCCCGCAGCCGCAGGAGCAATCGCCCTTCGGCGGAATGAAACGACTGCAAATATAAGTCTCTGCTGATAATTCCCACCAGTAAACTTGATCCACGGCTGCCAACAATATTGTCAGTGGAAAGTTACAGCTACATAAATCTCATTAATCATAATACTACCGACAGTAGTGGCTGCGCGGGCTAAAGCGCTGCGTTAGGTCAAGGGGCCAAGCTCTCTGCTGACTCGGTAGATGCGTGGGTTCGAGCCCCACCGTCGGCTGTCCTTGAAATGGTTTTCCGTGGTTTCCCATTTTCATCACCAGGCAAATGCTGGGACAGTACCTTCTGACAGGCCACGGCCGCTTCCTTCCACATCCTTGCCCAGTTTCATTCATCTTCATCAATTCCATCTCTCATCCCGACGCGCAGGTCGCCCACGGGCGTCGACTAGAAAGACCTGCACTCGGCCTCTCAGGAGGCTACACGACAACAACAACAACAAAAATCATAATACTGTAATAATAATGAATAATTTACTGATGTGAAATACTAATGTATTGTATTTCACATATTTTAAGTTTTTAAGATAATTAATTGTAGAGTGGAAGTGCCAAAAAGTAGTTTTTCAGTAAAAGGATAAAAACAGAATACTAATGAAGAAATATACTTTTTAAATGTATTCAGCAGTGATAGCATTGCAACACTTGTGTGCCATTATTGTCCAAAACAACGTAGTTTAAATTCAGTAAGCAAGAAAGGAGACTAAATATTATCAAAACAAAAAAAATGGAAATGATCTAAGTCCAACCAGTTATTTCCTGCTAATTGAACTAAGTGCAGTGGGCGCTGCACATTAAACACTCAAAATATCATTAAACAAGTAGTTCCGTGAAGAACTAAAGCCTATTTTCATATATCCTACTTATATTAATTGCCACTATCAACATACACAATTTCAGTTTCATTCCTGTAATAGATTCGTAGATACTGATAACCGACTAAATATTTCGGATGGTCACCATACTGGATTTTTATATATGTAGGTCTTAGAGTTATATACTGTTACATGAAGATTATTGTGTACGTGTAGTATTCAAACTTCAATCGCATTATTAGGACACAAGAAGTAAAACCGAGATTTTAAAATATTGCAGAACTGCCATATTGTGGTTATGGAAACAATTGAACTATATTGGATGCCAGTGGATTAATATTTGTATAAGGATTTACTATACCAAGTTTCACTGCACTCGGATGGTTGAATTGTGAGAAACGTCCATGTGAATATTTATACTACGCGTCGCCGCCATGTTGGATTTTTGATCACCAGGTTATTGAAAGTCCTATAGGTGAACTTATGTTTATAGAATCTATGAACATTAAAAAATCAGTTTGATTGCTGTAATAGACTCGTAAATATTGAGAACCGTCTAAATATTTCGGATGGTGGCCCTGTTGGATAGTTATGTATAGGGCATAGAGTCATGTGCCATTAAAGGAAAATTATTGCGCAGGTTCATTATTCAAACTTTCACATCGATCGCGTGATTACGACACAAGAAATAGAAACCTAATTTTAAAATTTGCACAGGCACCAACTTGAGGTTATGTAAACAATTGAACTAAATTAGATACCAGTGCATTACAATGTGCATAAACATTTGCTATACCAAGTTTCATTGCATTTGGATCATTAAATCGCGAGAAAAGTCTATTTAAGACTTTCAACTTTGCCTGGCCACCATGTTTGTTTTGTACGTAGTTAACCGGTTTTTGAAAGTCTCATAGATGAACTTCCAGTAGTGCCCTTTATCTCCGTACATAATGTCAGGCTGATACTGCTAATAGTTTCAGAGATATAGAATGTCGGTGAAATATTTCGCACAGCCGCCATCTTGAGGTTAAGTAAACAATTGAACGAAGTTAGATGTCAGTGCATTACAATGTGTATAAACATATACTGTACCAAGTTTCATTGCATTTGGTTGGATAAATCGCGAGAAACGTCTATTTAAAAGTCACAACTTTGCTTGGCCGCCATGTTGGTTTTGTAGTTACCAGGTTTTCAAAAGTGACATAGGTGAACTTCTAATAGTTCTCTTTATCAGCGTACAAAATTCTGGATTGAAATCGGTAATAGTTTCGGAGATATTGAATGCTGGTGAAATATTTCGCACAGCCGGCATGTTGGATTGGTGAGACGTAACAAAATTTGGATAGTGCTATGAACTTACCGAGTTTCATTGAAATCGCTCCAGCCGATTAGATTTTATTAGGGAGGGACACACACACACGAATCACATACATACGCACACACACACAGATATGCACACGGACAAAAAGGTGATCTCATAAGGCTAACAAAACATATTTTCCTTACCGACAAACTCAAGCTTAGTGCGAATGTCTTTCTTTTTATTTTGTTTGTTTTTGTAAGCTGTCAAATTGTGTTGAGACAACATCATGTACAGTAATTCCATCTGTTGACGCGTATTACAACTACCAGGGAAAGAATTTGAACTTAGATCAAATAGCATGGCATTGGCGCTGCCACATAGATCACGTACAGGAGATAAACTAAAAACAAAATCACATTTTGGCACTTAGATCCACTATACAATTTATTGTCATATCATTAATTACCCAACATGGAAGGTAGGTGAGAAGCTCCTGGTAACACTTTTTGATGCTGATGAGACCTGGCATGAAGATTGGACCTCTTCTAATCCTGACCACCTGGGTTTAATCCATCATCCTTGGAGAGTTTCTCCTGGTTTCAACTTATCGAGAAGGGAACGGACATCTCTAAACAGAATCAGGACAAATCATGGCAGGTGTAAATTCTGGATTCATAAGTGGGGAAGATCTGAAGACCCATTCTGCGACTGTGATCATGTGCCCCAGACCATCCAGCACGTTGTTATGGACTGCCCAAAAAGAAGATTCAATGGATCTGTCCAAGAACTACACAGCTACTCTACAGAGGCAGTGGACTGGCTGTAAAGTCTGGACATTAAGTTTTGAATGTTGACCTGTAAATAATAATTGTATATATAATTGTAAGATATACAGGGTCTTTCATATAAAGTAAGAACGCCAAGCGGCGGGTTTGTTATCCGCTAGTGTGGTGGCCTTGACCGAGCTTGTGGCGAGCCGTGGCCCCCCTGCTCTAAGCATGTGTACAATCCTCTATGAAATATTACCTTATAAAAGTTGCTGGAAGTGTCGTCCTTTCTGGGTTATACAGGCATTGTATCTGGTAACCACATTTTGGATGACGCGAGTGAGTCACGCCACTGTATTTTCCTGATTTTTTATTTTGTGTTTTTTATTGAGCACTGAACCAGCAGTGTCAAAGTTATTTACAATTACGTGAATCTGTGCTAGTGAAGGTGGCACTTCATCAGGAAATTGCTGAACAAATAAATCACGTACCCGCCGAGCCGAATCGTAATTAAAATAAATTTTACATACAAAAATACGATGTTGCAATGATAACTGTCTCAACATGTTAGCAACTGTGGTTCAGACTGGCGACTGACAACACCTGCACGCTTATTGCAAGGTCAAGTTTGTACTATGCGCGCGCTTTCAATACTACAGCAGGGGGCCGTGGTGCGTCACAAGCTCGGCCAAGCCGGCTTCAGCAGCGAATGACAAAACCGCCGCTCGCCGTTCTTACTTTATATGAAAGACCCTGTATGTATTTACAATGTATCCTTGTTTTGCCATACTATTAACATAAATAAATAAATAAATAAGTTAGAAAAGAAAGAAAGATCCTACACAGCATACTTGGCCCAGATTACAAAAATGGCATCCACATCAGAAAATCCAGGCAAGAAATATACTCGAGGATAGAGAAGATCACAGACACAATGCGAAAATGCAGAGTTTGCTTCTACGGTCATATACGACGGATGATCAACTCCCGATGGACGAAACGTATCTTCAGTATATTCGACTCAAAACCAAAAACTACAATGCCGTGGTATGTTAACGTCCAGAAAGATCTGAAAGAAATGGGGATACGAGCTGAAGATGCACAAGACCGAAATCTTTATAGACCAGCCTTCAAGACGTTTGGGACTTTCCAGGACGAAAAACGGACAACTGGTGCGAAATGGACAGAAGAACGTCGTGCTAAACACAGTGAGCTCATGAAGACAATGTGGATCAAACGAAAAATTAACAAATGCCAAATGCGGCTTATCGTGGTCCCTGGTTGGTCGATTAGCGAAATTGAATGAATGAAAAAATAACATTTGAAATGTTACAATTTCGTTGGTTGGTTGGTTGGTTCCTCAGTTTAGGGGCTGCGACAACGCGGTCATGTAGCCCCGTGTACTTTGGGTGTGTGTAGAATCTGTCTGATAACCGGTGTTAATTGTGATGACTGTATTAGTGTGTATCTGTTTTTTTTAAATTCAAGTAGGGACTGCAACTTTGAATTTTCAAATAGTTCCTACTTTTGCCGCCAAACGCCACCGTCAACGACTACTAGGCCTAGTTCAGAACTAGCTACTAGACGCCACCGCTCTTGGCAACGAACGTAGCAACCTAAGAGCGTTGTTTACATTCTTAACCTATCCAATTTAGTTTCACACAGGTGTAATTAGTGGAAAGATCTTTAACATGCCATAAATCTGCCATAAACATGGGACCGCCGGCTTTACTTCCCCTCCGAAGGAAGGCATACTGAGGGATTTTTAACGCTCTTAAAAATCCGACGGCTTCGGCCGGGTTTGAACCCGCTATCTTGGGCATAGAAGCTCAGCATGCTACCAACTACGCCTCCGAAGCCGCCTGTTACTATTTCATTATGTCAGTTATTTCGTTAATTGAAAACATAAGATTATAATTTGTTTTATTTACTAACATTGAAAATTTTACAATGTAATCAAAATACGCTACCGCGGCCCGTGGTTTTGAGATCCCTGGTTTAAGCCAACTGATGAGCTCACACTAACTACAGCAATTAGAGTTAGTCACGCGCTTAAGAGACATAAACACAGTTTGTGGGTGAGTTTGTTGTTTGCCACAATTGGCTCAATACAAGATCGTGTGACCCGCATCTCCTCTAAGTGGTCAGGAAGATCCAGATAGCGAGGGTCTTACTTCCAAGTTCTGACGGAATGGATTGTGCTCTGGTATGAGGGTTAACCCTAGAACGATAGCGCTTCGCATCGGAGACGACTGTGATTCTAGATGACGATAATAATAATTGTTGTTTTAAGGGGCCTAACATGTAGGTTATCGGCCCCTAATGGTGTGGATTATAACGAAAGTAGAGATCACAATGAAAACTAAAACTAATACTAACTACAAACTTACAGACTAGAAGAAGAAATGGTAAACAAAGAATGGATAAGGCAAATAAAGGAGAGGAAGAAAAGAAATGCCCTCACCCCTCGAAGAATGAGGATTGATGGACTTGGAAGGAAGGAGAGCCATGAAAGGCAGATAGGAAAGGGGAAGAGGAGAGGACCCGCCCCAAGGTCAGAGGAAAAATGGGACAAAACGGACCCAGCTCAGGAATCCCTCGGGTAGCCAACTCCCAAACATATCAGCCATGAGCCCTTGAAGGTGTAGCACTATCCAGGGTGCACCAGAAGTGGTGGGGCTACACACACCCTGCCTCCTTGAGGGCCTTGATCAGAAGGCAGGAGATAACATGAAAAGAAAAAGAACGCTGACCCCTCGCACAAGGAGGGTATCAGGAAAGATGAGACAATGGCCAATTAAGGCGGGAAAGTGAAAGAATTCCTAGGCCTCGGGTACCCTAATACCGTCGGGGTCGGAAAAGAACAAGTGTTGCCCAAGGGAGGTCACAGGAAAGAAGATGGAGAGGAGCTCGGCACAAGTAAGTGGAAGCAATGCCGGACTCGGCTGGGGTCCCATGGTCGCCAACCCAGGTCCCACTAGATGTGAGCCCCTGGGGGATACTATTCTAGAAACTGATGATAAATAACTCTTACGTCAGCTTTTATTTCACTCTCCAGGCTAGCGGTTGGAGACTGCTTTTAGCCTGCTTTCGGTTTTTGCAAAAAATGAAAGTAGACGTATGAGATCTACACGGGTCAAAAGTTGTCAGTTTGTCTCTGTGTGTGTGTGTGTGTGTGTGTGTGTGTGTATGAGAGAGAGAGTGTGTGTGTATCTGTGTGTGTGTGTATGTGTGTTATTGGGTATGTCTGTCCCCCATATCAATTCAAACACGACGAAACCAAATTGAACCAACTTTGGTACAGAGGTATCACTAGCAAAGGACACCTCAGTGTCATGTTGTATATCGCCACTATAATAACGAAAAAGACTTGTTCAAAGCTTAAATCAAATTACGACTAACCTAATCATCTCACCACTACCAAATTTTGCAACAATATCCCTTATGTTGGAAGAGTCTTTTGCCCAAACTACATGGTCATCATCCAAATAGTTTGAAGACAGCGGCCGCGTATGGGTGCAAATCGATCCCCCTTCTCAATTCAAACATGACGAAACCAAATCGAACCAACTTTGGTACAGAGGTAGCACTAGCAAAATACAACTCAGTGTCATGTTATATATCGCCACTATATTAACGAAAAAGAAATGGCGCCCACCCAAATGTTCTGATCTTAAATCAAATTATGACTAACCTAACCATTCGATCTCTACCGAATTTTGCAACAATGTGCCTTAATATGGGAAGCGTCTTTGCCCAAACTACAAGGTCATTAGACAAATAATTTCAAGATGGCGGGTGTATCAACCATGCAATTATTATAGTATAAGCGTAACTTACGATTCAACAAGGCACCGCCTCACTAAATCCGCTTATCGTACAAAGGGTGGTTTAAACTTTCCTCAAGGAGGTGACCTGTAGGATATTAACATTTTATAATACCTAGGTAGAATAATATTCCGTAGTGGTGACTAATAGTTCAGGCTCACCGTACCGTATCGTGCTTGTCCGTGCCACCCCGTTGGGTCAAAATGGCGGCAATCTTTGCTAAGTAGTCCATATTTCAGTAGATTGATATCCTTTTAGGAATGTACTGAACAAAATAATACAAATTTAGTATCAAATGGTTTATAAAAGGGGGCGAGGTGGCTTAGCGGTCTAGCTGTATGCATCTCACCAAGGCGGTCTGGGTTCGATTCCCAGCCAATGCATGTGAGATTTTCGAAGTGAAATGCCATGTCCTGTGGTTCGGATTCCACGTAAAAAGGAGGTCCCGTGGCTCATGATCTCGAGATTAACGGTCACGTTATACTACAAGCTTCCTTTTTGGTTTATAAAAGCGGCAGAAAACACTAATGAAATCGTTTTTCCCGAGATAAAGTATGCTATGCAGTTATACTAAACCAGTTATTATCCTGCTGCTAGTACTGGGTGTGCTCAGCGCAATGGTAGCATCTTTAGCTCTCGACCTAGAGGTTCCTGGATCGAATCCATGCGAGTTCAAAACTATTTCTTTTTGTATTTATTGATTTATAACTACTCATGCGTTATAATGTTAAGTTTTAGTGTGTATTTCAATCGGAAATATTATATACCGGTATACCTATAACACCACATATTTCAACACTCTACTACAGCGATTATAATTCATTCTCCTTGATCCGCGGTACAGATTGTTGTTGTTGTTGTTGTTGTTGTTGTTGCTGTTGTTGATTCTCTAGGGGCTCTGCGGCATCGTGGACATGCAGCTCCATGTACGTGGGCGTTTGTAGAAGATAAACTGTGTCACTATGATGTCTGTACTAGTGTGTGCACTTTTATACGAGGAAGGATTTGGGTAGGAAGCTGTTGTTGTTACATTTGGCTTGAGCATCATTGTCATTTAACCCCGTGTAATCAAACCCGGACCTCCACGGTGACTCGTCACTATGGCGTGAGGTTGTAGAATTAAATCAATCAGTTTACTTACTATGATCGTTATTTCTTTATGCGCAAAGGACAGACGTAACTCTATATTGTTTAATGCATTCTGTTTGGTACACTTGAAGTTAAAGGGAACGATGGGTGGAGTTATCAATCAAGTCGAGAAGATTCTCTGCTTTGGATCTGGGAAGGAAACTTGTGTTGGAGCTCAGTTGGACACATGGACCCCATGCAGAGATATAATGATGACGCAATAGTGTCGCCGCCAGCAGGACGCTACCACGCTGAGCGCATTAACTGCAACACCAACACCCAGCAGCCTTTTCTACTACTGTAACTTATCCTTTCAAGTGAGAATCACTCTTCCAGCGCTGGGCTAGTTGTACTTCCATTTATAGAGGAAAGGACTAGGTCGGTAGTAATATGAACCCTAAAACACAGTATAATAATTAAGGCCCGGTTAGTTATGTATATAAATACTTTTTATTTAACAAAATATTTTCTATTTATTAACATATTTTCTCCGTCCTTATAAAAAAATACATATTCTGGCGAATGTATTCATACGTGCATATTTCCTATATTTGGTGATATGTTGTTCTCCTTAGATGACTGCTGCCCACATTTTCGACCCTTGGCAATTCCAGTAATTTGTTTCTTTATTTCGTGAATGTAGAGTAGTGCAGAGAGTAGTATTTCAAGACAGGAATTCCCCGGTCATTAAGTAGCCTATAGCATGGGGCTGGGGTCAACAGTGTCATTAAGCCTCCAATAGTCCTGACATTGACAGGAAATTACAGTGGTCTGCGAAACTTGAGAGTATCGACTAGAGTGCAATGAATGTTTTTGAAGGGATCTTTTCTTCTGTTCTTTAGAATGAAATTCGAAAATAGCACATACATGGTTTCGTATCGCGCATTTGCAGTAAGTATTGCAGGATTCGGAAACCGAGGCAAGCCCCTGCCTATTAGGCGGGAACATTTGTACTGTAGACAGGATTACGAATTTTTCAAGCAGCTGGACGTTTCAACTATATTTCGAGTAACTGGGGGGACATAAATATGATAGAAATTTGAGAACATATTTTGGAAACTTAATCACATATTTCCCACTTTCAAGCACATAAATAAATACATAGTTCTGAAAAGTAGTTTGCTTTTAGTCTTGAGTTGTAGGGATTTCAAAATGATGTAATTTGTGGTTGTGATGATATTTTTCATTTCAAATGATCTTGTCGACTTCATCGTTATGCTTTGGTCTACCGTAATGCGTTACGGTTACAGCGTGTATGACGTCATCATGTTGTTCAGTGCATATGCACCGAGTCTGAGTTTACTCCTGGGGTCTGGCGTTATGCGATACGGAGACGGTGAGTGCGTGACGTCATGCAGCAGAGTGCCCCTCCCGCTCTCCGTTCCCCGCCCGTGAAGCCTAAGTTAAAGATTAATGGAGTCTGTTGAGTCTGAGTTTACTCCTGGTGTCTGGCGTTATGTGATACGGAGACGGCGAGTGCGTGACGTCATGCAGCAGAGTGCACCTCCTGCTCTCCGTTCCCCGCGCGGGAAGCCTAAGTTAATGGGTAATGTAGTCTGTTGAAAGAGTTCTGGGAAGCGAGAAGCCCTCCTGAGCCTTTCCAATATGTGTAGCATTTGTAGCATGCGTCATTTGAAATGATATAACGTCTAGTCTCTCAGACTGACTGTATCTTTTTTTTCTTCTCACAATGGACATGGTGCCACTATTTCTCTCCTCAGCGCTCTCTGTTGGCCGTGGTTCGATCCCAGTGGCATTCCCTGTCGGTGGTTTAGGGACAGTGTGTGGATTACAATGTTCCTTTTTTCTCAGTATACAGTAGGTCACTTAAGTGACCTCCATCACCACTGTTCACATTGTCTGTCTGGCACTTGCATACTACAGCATCATATATGAGCTGTGGCATACAACTACAGTAGGCCTAGGTTCGATTTTTATTTGTCTTTTTCCCACAGGCGTCTTGAGGACATCTGTGGAACAGGATCAACAATTGTCCAACAAGTCAATTTTGCAGGAAACGAGAAAAATTTGCAGCAGATATTCAACCACAACCCGATCAAAACACGGTAGGTGATGGCTCATGTGCTTTGGTTGGATACAAGCCCTTTGCTTGCAGGCACGTGATATTAAGGACCGTTTTCACCAAAGTCAATCAACTCTTAATTCAACATTAAAGGGTACGGTATTTATCTTTACACCATCATTTCATTGAACAGAAACGCTCATTAAGTTACCTCTAACAAGCAATTAAAGTACGTTAAATCGCCAAATCGGACCACTCAATTCCCTAAAGCAACGTTAAAGTGGATGGAAACAGCTCAATTCTACTTCACGCGTATTGCAATGTCGGAAGAATTTGTTCGTTTCCGAGGAACACAGGAATTTTCATCCATATGAATATAACAGTCGCCTCCGTAGTGTAGTGGTCAGCATGCTTAGTTGCCACCCTTGAGGTCCACGGTTCGATTCCCGGCTCTGCCACGAAATTTGGAAAGTAGTGTGAGGACTGCAACGAGGTATACTCAGCCTCGGGTAGTCCAAATGAGTAGAGCGTGTTCGATTCCCACCTCAGCCATACTTGAAGTGGTTTCCTACTTCGTCTTCGGGCAAATGCCGCGATGATACCTAACGTAAGGCCACGGCCGCTTCCTTCCCTCGTCCTTGCCAATCCCTCCCAATCTTCACCTCCCTTCCCATCCCTCATGAGGCCCCTGTTCGCTTTGCAGGTGAGGCTGCCTGGGCGAGATGCTGAGCCCACCTTCCAAGTTGTACCCCTCAACCAGGTTCTTCAAGCTCCAGGACACTGCCCTGGCGGCGGTGAAGGTTGGATTCCTCGCTGAGTACGAGAGAAAAGCCAACCTGGAGGGTAAACCGACTGAAAAGATAATGAAAATAACATATTATGTTTATGACAGTAAAATTACAAAAGTCTGGCTGCGTGGCTCAGGGGTAACGTTCTCGCTTGCTGAGCCCAAGGTTGCAGGTTCGAAACCTGGCGCAGTCAGCCGGCATTTGAGGGTGCGCAAATGCGAGGGAGCCGTGTCAGTACATTTACTGGCACGTTAAAGATCCACTTCGGGGCAAATTATAAATATTTAAATGGACGTTTCTCGCGAATTAACTATCCGAGTGCCGTGAAACGTTGCACGTTAAATGCTTATATAAATGTTGATCCACTGGCATGTAATTTATTTCAATTGTTTGCTTAATCACAAGATGGCTGGTGTGCGTACTTTTAAAATCTCGTTTTTACTTCTTGTGTTCTAATCATGCGATTGAAGTTTGAATACCACACGTACACAATAATCTTAATGTAATAGTACAAAAATAAAAATCCATCCTGGCGACCATATGAAATATTTAGACGGTTCTCAGTATCTACGAATCTGTTACAGCAATTAAACTGAAATTTTGTATGTTGATAGAGACAATTAACATGAGCAGGATATTTGAAAATAGGCTGTATAGTTCTTCACGGAACTACTTGTTAAATTTATTGTTACTGAGTTGTGAAAATTATTTGAATCAGTGACAGAGCCGGGTTACGGAGGTGTGTTTATAAGCGTGTGGATGTTAGATGTGTCCTGATTGCGGTCATTCCAGATTGCGTTCACCTCATTAGGAGTCCAGATTGCGGTCACTTTCATTTTAGGGAAGAACTATAAACATCCCAGCGTCCAGATTGCGATCACTTTTCTTGGGAGATCGGTTCTTGGATCTTGGTTCTTCCCGACTGACTCATACCTTCCGTAAGATTTGTGGATAACAAGGGGAACCTGATATTTCACTACCTAACCAAAGAATACAGTTCAGTGTTCAGCTGAGCACACCCCATAAAACTTCGCTTAAAGAAATCAAGTCCCCTCCCAATCTGACAGCACCTCGTAAAGGAATGATTATAACATTTTCAGTCTTAAGAATAGAAACGTTTCAGGATCGGAATCAACGACCTTCACTTTAAACAAAATTGTTGTAACGGGTAATTTTATACTTACAGGGTACAATTTTTAATTTCTGCCCGTCCTCTCCCATTTGAGGCTCGAGATATCTATTTTTATAATAGGTACTGTATATCGTAAAACACATTCTTTTCATTACCGGTACCTCAAAAAATTCGTCTCGTAAAAGTAATTTGTTCTGCGTTTGATTGTAAATCCCCTTTATAATCAATTTTTGGCCCCGCCCCCTGCTACACACAAAATCAAACATTTGAAGTTCTAGGTTTATTAACATTCCATATTTCAAATCTGTGACTTTTGATAAGTCAAAAATCAATAAGTTCACTGTCAAAATGTAGTGTATCAGGACCAAAGAGAACTGACACATGACTTGCACCTCAACATTGGCAAGAGGGATGGAAGTGAAAGGTGAGGAAATCCCCAGGGGAGTTACAACCGGACCGGTCTCCCATGAAAAGTGAACGCAATCTGGACGCTGGAATGTTTATAGTTCTTCCCTAAAATGAAAGTGACCGCAATCTGGAAGACACCGTGGATGTTATGTTATCAGATGAAAGGATTGGTGTTTGGTGGGGGAACAAATCTACGCAAACAACTGCTGTTATCACTGATCTCTTCAATTCTACGCTGTTTTTCCAAGACTTTTTTATGCTTTATTAACAAAACTATTGTAACAGATCTGTTTTTTTTTAAATTTATTTTACTATGTGACTTTTTGGTACAAAATATTTATTGTATCCTGTATTATGACAATTTTTTTTATTAAGTTGTTTGTTACTGCACTGTTACCACTCTGAAGAAGGTCACCGGTACAGTTTCAATGTGCTAAATATTGATTTAAGGTAATAAATAGTTTATTAGCCTACTTTTCACATTTTGCAAAAATGAGGAAAAAGTAGACTTATGAGATCGATCCGGGAAAATGTGATGATGTCAGTGCTACCAACTGCTGAAAAAAACGCACTAGAAATTTGGACTCCATGTTGGATATCTTGCAAGGTATGCATGGGAGCTATTCCAAAATTGGCACACATGTAGGTAAGACTATTTCAGTTTAATTTCCAGGAGGCCTACCATGACAGTGTTGCCAAAATAAATTTAAGCCTTCTGATAGGTCCAATGTTTAAATGCATATAACTTCTACACTATCAATTGGATTTCAACCAAATTTTGTATGTAATATCTGTACATAAACAGATATGATTGAGCGTATTCTTAAGAGCCACCAGGGCTGTCAACTGTTAATAATTGCTCTCTCTATTTTTTTAAATCCAAATACCAATATATCAGAATGTATGCAAGCCAACAGCTTTAAACTATGCACACGTATATTCTGACATTTTAGATTAATTTGGAGTACCGGTAACTTATATACGTCAGTTCTACCAACATGATTATAAGCCTGCTGATAGTACCAATTTTTAAATGCATGTAACTTCTATACTATCAGTTGGATTTCAACCAAATTTCGTATGTGCTCTGTGTACCATAACAGATATGACTATAAGTATTGTTAAGAGCAATCAGGGCTGCCAACTGTTAATAAATGCTGTCTATATTTTTTCCCCCTAATATCAATGTATCAGAAATTATGCAAGCCAACAACTCTATACTTTGCACACGTTTAGCACCTGACATTCTAGATTAATTTGGAGTAATTAATACAAGGCAGTGCTGCCAACATGATTCTATTCCTGCTGATATGTCCAATTTTAAAATACATGTAACTTCTATACTAACAAATGGATTTCATCCAAAATTGGCACAACAAGATATCATAATATTTCAGATTATTTCTGACCAGCACACGTATGATATTGTTGGCAACATGCTTTTACGCGTGCTGATAGATCCAGTGTCTAACTGCAAGTAACGTCCATTGGACTTCAACCAAATTTTGTATTCTGTACCTTAAGAGATGGAACTAAGAATATATTCAGTTACCAGGGCTGCCAACTTTAGTGCTCTATTAGGCTACATTATACCAGGTATATTTTGAACTAATTAGATATTTCGATATTACCAACTTAATTTCGTCATTATTCTAGATAGATTCATATTCTGTAGAATAATCATTGGCATGAAAAGTAGGCTGTATAGTTCTTCACGGAACTTCTTGTTATAATTAATACGTCAATAAGGAATCGGGCTATCATGATCATTTTATGTCATTACAAATAAAGGATTTAAATCAGTCATATTTTTTTCATTCAAAATATTTTACTTTCCATCTGCTGGCATCATTTGTAATACTAATTAGTATCGACTTATACCTTCTCCCATAAGGAATTGTGTCTGAAAACTTTCAAAATTGGATATTCCGAGGGATACCTGTGCTTGGCCCGTTTTCTATTTTTCATTGACTTTGGAATATACCCTCTCAGTCAGGTGATTTCAATCCACAGTTCACGAATCTTTGAATTGTTCAAGAGCGGATCATCAGTGAAATGACTCCAAATCCCTCAGCTCTAAATTCACACGAAAAGTACAGTGAAATAATTAAAACAAAACGTGTGGCATTTTGAGGTTGCAAAGCTCTCTGTTTATGGAAGTTCTAAAAAATCATTTTACTTCAAGTATCTTAACAGAAAATATAAATACGACTCTTGGTTGAACATTGGAAGTAATTTCACCATCTTGCAAACATATTTAGTGCATTAAGCCTTGAAAAGTATAAATGTTATTTTGGGAAACAGGCGTGGAGTGTAATAATTTGCACACCTCTGTAAATGTCCCGTAGTTGGGCGCTTTTGGCGGCGCCGGATGTTATAGGATATGCTTTTCAACTACATTAGAATGTAGCTCTAACCTTCTTCTTTAATTTGGGACATCGCCGGTCGATTTTAGTACAGCCGTTCGCATTAAATGCCAATTCCAGTGAGAACATGTACTTTCCCAGGACTCCATGAGTTCCAGGGCCTGGAATTCAAGGAAGCCGACATAGGAAAATTGGGGACTTTTAATATGTTGTTAAGGACATCAAATAGGACCACTGTGCAAAAAATTAGCTTCACCTTCATTATTCCCACTATTGGCCTCTTTTTGACCTAACATTACTGGGCTATTCTACTCCAGGCAAATACCAGGATGGTTCCTAACTTAAGGCCACGACCGCTTCCATTCCAATTCTCACCTGAATTACAAATGCCCACATTACTACAGACACCGAGATAACTCAGGTAATCACTAAATTGAACACACGCCCAAGTACACGGGGCTAAGTGACCACGATATCCAAGTCCCTCAAATTAAACAACAACTTTAAGATGAGAAGGTGGCGGTTACGTTCTAGCCAGCTGTTCCAAGGTTGCAGGATCGAATCCTGGCGCAGTCAGCTGGCATTAGAGGGTGCAGTGTCAGTAGATTTACTGACATGTTAAAGATCCCATTCGGGGCAAAATTCCGGCACCCCGGCGTCTCTAAAAGCCGCAGTAGTTAAAAGAGACAGCCTATAATATTAATTAATTCACATTTTAAGGTGGGAGTCGCCTCTGTGGTGTAGTGGTCAGCGTGCTTAGCTGCCACCCAGGAGGTCCGAGGTTCAATTCCCGAAATTTGAAAAGTGGTATGAGGACTGGAACGGGGTCTACTCGGGTGGTCCAAATGAATAGAGGGGGTTCGAATCCCGACTCAGGCATCCTCGAAGTGGTTTTCTGTGGTTTCCCACTTCGTCTTCGGGAAAAATGCGGGGATGATACCTAACGTAAGGCCACGGGCACCTCCTTCCCTCTTCCTTGCCTATTCCTCCCACTCTTCCCATCCCTTCATCAGGTCCCTGTTCGCTTTGCTGGTGAGGCCGCCTGGGAGAAATGCTAGTCACATTCCCCAGTTGTCTCCCCCAACTCAGGCGCGGATCTAGAGTTTGTTTTTTTTTTTGGGGGGGGGGGGGGTCAGAGATTCGATCTAGAGTTTGGCTTTCGGGGGGGGGGTCAGAGAATCAAAATTGTTAAGAAAAATGGTATCACTAAAAACGCAATCACAAAATAACCAAACGTACAAAACCAGACCAATTTTTTTGCAAGCTTCATGGATAGAAATTTGATGCGTTTAGCGCACCAAAAATATTCGTACAAATTGCAACGGCGTGTTTTGCGACTTTTACATCGAGCTTCGAGAAAAGTATCAAGGTACGTTACAGTTTCGGCAAGTCGAGTTGATACCGACAAAGGGAGAAAGTCACAGCTTAAATTGCCAACCAAGTTTGCAGTTTGGACGTCGGTAAAAATTTTTGGTGTGAAAAAAGCCCCAGTTTCCTATCCGTGCATTGCTGCACATTCATCGTGACATCACTATAAACATCGATTAGGTAATCACAAGGTTTGCTAAACAAAATAGACGAGTTGATTTTGTTGTATAACTAATAGTTTTTATACAAGAGGTTAGAAGTTGTAAATATGTACAGTTGTAACAGAACATAATAATTCCAATAAAGATAATTCAGTATTGAATAAAATGAAAAAAAAACTGCTTTTCAGTTAAAATTCGTTAAGTTTTATTTGTCTGGTAATTGTGTTTTCGTTTTTTGAGTTTGCAAAAAAATTTGGTCTCCGTTTGGGGGGGTCATGACCCCCGTGACCCCCCCCCCCCCCCCTTGAATCCGCGCCTGCCCCAACTGAGAGTCTCAAGCGCCAGGACACTGCCCTCAGTGGGATCTCTCGCTTAGTCCGTGGGAGAAGGCAACCCTGGAAGGTAAAAATGATAACGAAAAAAAAAAAAAAAAAAGATGGGAAGATGGAAAATCATTTCAGGAAAGTCGACTGTTGGGTTCGAACCCACACCAGGGGCGTATATACAATTTTTTTCGGGCGGGGGGCTGAATATCCTGGAAAATAGTGAGTATTCTCAGGGGCTTGTTACCGCAAAGTACCCTGAAATATCAACCAATACCTTAGAGCATATAACTTTGTGTAATTATTTTAGATAAGAGTTAATTGTAAAAGTCTAAGTTTATATAGCCTACAATTACTGGCAATACAAAAAAGTTGTAAAATACAACACAAAATAAAATTTTATAATTAATGAATTTTCTATTATGATCTATGGAGTATGAATGGCAAATATCTAAATATTCGTCAATTTATCAAGAAGAAAGGTAAACAGTTTTTTTGTGGTATTTTTGTACAAATTGATAATTTATTTCGCAAAAGTACCGTACTGTGGAATTCCCAGTTTTTCCTCACAATGCTGAGTGTACGCCGTTCCAGCCCTCAGCCCACAATTAAAATTTCTTGGTAGAGCCGGGAATCGAATTCGGGCCTCCGCGATGGCAGCCATGAATGCTAGCCACTATACCACGAGGTAGTCTAATTTCAATCATAATATTTATGAGCCTATTTTCAATTTTGAAAAAATAGGCTTATGAGATCACCTTTTGTCCGTGTGTGTGTGCGTGTGTGTGTGTGTGTGTGTGTGTGTGTGAGGTGTGTGTGTACCCCCCTAATAAATTCTAAACGGCTGGAGCGATTTCAATGAAACTCGGTAAGTTCATAGCACTATTCCCGGCGACCCCGACCGTGCCCTTCAAATTTTGTTACGTCTCACCAATCCAACATGGCGGCTGTGCGAAATATTTCACCGGAATTCTATATCTCTGAAACTATTAGCGGTATCACCCTGAAATTTTGTACGGAGATAAAGGGCACTACTGGAAGTTCATCTATAAGATGTTCAAAAACCGGTTAACTACAAAACGAACATGGCGGCCAAGCGAATTTGAAAATTTAAATAGACCTTTCTCGCGATTTAATGTTCCAAACGCAATGAAACTTGGTACAGGAAATGTTTATACACATTGTAATGTACTGGTATCTAATTTATTTCAATTGTTTACATAACCTCAAGATGGCGACTGTGCGAATTTTAAAATTAAGTTTTTATTTCTTGTGTCGTAATCATGCGATCGAAGTGAAAGTTTGAATAATGAACCTATGCAATAATTTTCCTTTAATAGTACATGACTCTATGACCTATACATTTAACAATCCAACATGGCGACCATACGAAATATTTAGACGGCTCTGAATATCTACGAATCTATTATAGCAATCAAACTGAATATTTTTATGTTCATAGCGGCTATGAACTTAAGTTCACCTATAGGACTTTCAATAACCTGGTGATCACAAATCCAAGATGGCGGCAACGCGAGATATTCACATGGACGTTTCTCGCAATTTAACCATCCGAGTGCAGTGAAATGGTACAGTAAATCCTTATACGGATGTTAATCCACTGGCATCTATTTTTTTTCAATTGTTTCCATAACCACAAGATGGATGCTGTGCGATATTTTAAATTCTCGTTGTTACTTCTTGTGTCCTAATCATGCGATTGAAGTTTGAATGCTACACGTACACAATAATCTTCATGTAACAGTACATAACTCTAGGGCCTACATCTATAAAGTCCAACTTGGCGACCATCCGAAATATTTATTCGGTTCTCAATATCTACGAATCTATTACAGCAATCAAACTGAAATTCTGTATGTTGATAGAGTCAATTATCATAAGAAGGATATATGAAAATAGGCTGTATAGTTCTTCACGGAACTACTTGTTATAACTTAGCCAATAATTTAAGATTAGGTTACAACCAAATTTACAAATATTTTATGGTTTTACCAAAACAACACGCCCCTGACACACACATCTACCGAATGGAGGTAAAGCCTCAAAAATTAGCCTTAGCTATCGCGGTCGGCTCTTGCTGCTTGCCATGTACGAGTAAGTTGGTGCCATTGACCATGTTTAACATGTTAACGCGCCAAATGAACCTCGTCTCGCTCTAACAACACGCATGCCGCTATGAGTAATGCGATCCCTCCACAGACATGTTTCATCTGTTAGCTGACGCATTGGAAGTACCGATATGATTCATATCAAACAACTTGCTGTTTCATTTAGGGTTCTCAACCTACTGCTCGCGAGCACAAGCTCCCCTGAGATCCATTCTTCAATTCTATTTTATTTTTCACGAATAAGAATAATAGTCTCTTCATTTAAAATTATGACGGCGGCTTCGGAGGCAAAGTTGGTAGCATGCTGACTTTCTATGCCCAAGATTGCGGGTTCAAACTCGGCCGAAGTGTAGGATTTTTCAAGAGCGTAAAAATCCTTTGTATGCCTTCCTTCGGAGGGGAAGTAAAACAAGCGGGCTCATGTCATAGATTTATGGCATGTAAAAGAACCTTCCACTAACTACAATTGTGTGAAGCTAAATTTATAGGTTAGATTTGATTAATGCTATTAAGTTCCAACGTTCGTCGTCATATGCTGGGTGCGATGGCATCTAGTAGCCAAGTTTGCTGCTAGGTGTCGTTGACGGTAGCATTTGGTAGCAATTAGATCGTCTACAGTCCTTACCTGAATTACAGATTTCACACACTAATAAAGCCATCACAATTCACACCAGTTATCAGACAGATTCCACACACACCGAAAGTAAACGGAGCTACATAACCGCGTAGTCACGACCCCTAAACTGAGGGACCAACCATCCAACCAAACAAGAAATAAACTGAAAAAGAAAAATGAATAACGATCCCTAGATTAAGCTTGAAGATGGGCGTTGGATTGTGGAAAGCAGAACACAAAGCTACCTGTTCTTTTTTTCTTTTTTGCCCTCAATGTCCTTGATAACTAATGAGGAGCTTACTGTTGGGATCAGGGAGACAATTAATAAGCTTTGAATACCAAGCATTTGTAGGTGGTTACAGCTGAAGCCAGACTAGTCTGACTTACAGTCCCTAATATATTGTCCTGAACTATACTTCACATTAAAGATTCTCGACGATGAATGGGGATGATAATGATCTTGATGATCAGAGACATTGATAAGCCAAGAATAATACATAAACCCTAAATCCATCCCCATCATTCCCGTGAACAAATAATTCTAATTATCAAGGAACAAGTTGAGAGTCATTTTTAGAAAATTGGAACCACACTTTCACTACTCATTAAATATTACGCTTGCGCACTCGCTATCTCGCAATGAAATAAGGTAGATATAGCTGCTTATTTGCCAGCGCAGAAGGCTAACAAAATAATAGAAATCGTTCTGAACTCCGATGTTATAGTTTGCAGGTAATTTTGACATACTTTCTGAAAATCTCATAGCCAACCAAACAGGTTTAAGAATTTCTGTAGAAAAAAACACATTTATGACAAACATAAGAAATACTCCAGAAATCCTAGTTACAGAAATTGGTCAAATAAAGAGGGTAAGGAAGTTCATATATTTGGCGGAAAATATTCAAGAAAATGGTTTGGAAAAATCTGCTGTAGAAGAAAGAATACGAAAGATGAAAAGAGCGTATGGCATAACTAGGAATACCTACAGCAAAAAGTGTTTGTCTAAAGATCTTAAAATACAGCTCTAGAACACCGTAGTCAAACAGGAATGCCTGTATGGAGTGAATGTCTCGTACTGAACTACAAATTGGAAAAATTGGAAGTAGTAGAAAGAAGAATTATACGCAAAATACTAGGTATTTTAAAAACTGCAGATTTACGGCAATTAAGAAGTAATGATGAAATATATTGAACCCTTGCAAAGAAGCTTATGAGACTCAGTTTCGGGGGGTGTAACAGTCCATTTCGTAAGTTGTTGTTAAAGCGCTTCTATAACATGCAGGGTAACACATAACAAAATAACATGCAGGAAGAAGCGAATACCAGGGTTAAAACAAATGAATTTAATAACAGATCAACTATTTACAACTATACAAAACAAAACAAAATCTCCCAAATGACTCCCACTTTAATTAATTACTTGCCAAATCTAGGCCTAATCTCAGGAGAGATTATAAACTGGACCAAATGTCCCAAATACTTCAATGACATTGTGTACGTGTGCGGCTATTCTACATGCTTTACGATGAGTACAAATAAATGAGAGATTCGTCACCATCCGGTAAACCTTCAGAGGACGAATCTGCATTGTCTAGAGCTAGACAGACGCGGGGAACCAACTATACACTACTTAAATTAATCCGACACTTCCTACACTAAATAAAACAACAAATAATTTCCGCATGAAATTGGAATCAAAGAACTGCCGTAGCAAAAACATTAATGCCTAAAATTAGGACTTTTCAAAATCAACACAAGTGAATTAACACGTGACCAACAAAAGAAAACACACATGACCGCTTGCCATTTTTACAAGAAAATACGACTACACCAACAGGTGTCACAACAGACAAACTCTTCCAGGCAGCCTGTTCCATAAATAACTGGAACAACACAGAAAAGGCTACAGCTCTTATTGTAGCGCTGAGAGGTGACGCCCTTAACGTCCTTCAGGCCATCCCAACTGGATCCCAGGACTACGCTTCACTGATCGCCCATATGGAGTCCCGATATGGAGATAGCCATCTTCAGCAGGCCCACCAGATGCAGCTCCGAACCCGGGTACAGAAGAACGCGGAAACCCTGCAGGAGTTCGAGATGGACATCGCACGCCTCGTAAGGCTCGCCTATCCAACAGCGCCGGCCGACTTCCTGGAACAGATTGCGAGGCAGACCTTCACCGACGGGCTACGGGACTCGGACACTCAACAGGCGCTGCGACTCGCGCGCAATAAGACCCTGGCAGATGCGCTGAGCCACGCACTTGAGTTCGAGACGGCAAAACAAGCATCAAGAATGCGCGCGCGGGTGCGTCAGGTGGACGTCGACGAACCAGCCAAAGCCGACAAGACCAAGCCCCTGGCCAATGAACTGATGGAGGCGCTAGGCTGGTTCTTCAAGAGTCGCAGTAGCACCAACAAAAACGTAGGCGAAGGACATCCGGAGAGACGGCCCGGAAGAGGACTACCGACCTGCTGGACCTGCCGTAAGAAAGGCCACCTGAGCAAGGACTGCGGTGATCGCCGCCGCCAAGGGTTTCCGTCGGGACAGTCAGTCGTAGGGAAACCGCGCGGCCCAGGAAAGCAAGTATCAGCCAGCCTTGGGGGGCGAAGGTTGGCTTGTGACAGTCGTCAAGCCCCGGCAGTCCAAGTTCGTGTGACGCAGTTACGGAGGGATAATAGCAGCCTGATGGTCGACGGAGTCGTCAACGGAGAGAGCTGGCCCATGCTAATCGACACGGGAGCATCGAGGACCATCGTCAGTCCCACCGTGATCCCGACGTGGAGAGTGCAACCCACACAAAGGAACCTCCAGCTAATAACCGCGACCGGAGAGACCGCACCGGTACATGGCGAAGCATCACTGGAGTTCGTCATTGGTCGACGGGCGATAAAGCATCCAGTGCTTGTGGCTGACGTATCAAATGAAGTGATCATCGGACTGGACTTCCTGGACCAGAACAACATCATCTTGGATCTGAGTACCAACACTCTGCACTTCGGAAGTGAGGAACTTGCTTTGCAACCAGCACACGAGGCCGTCACCGCACGACGAGTAAGGCTGAGAGAGGACGTCATCGTTCCCGCCAGGACGGAGGTCAGCGCCGCCGTAATTGTCGACGGAACTGCAGAGGGAGTGGCGGCTGTCATCGAGCCAAAATATGAGGACGTCCAGACAAAAGGATTGCTAGTTGCCAAGACCCTCATCAACACGACGTCTCGGCCGTACGTCCGCCTGTCCAACCTGAACGACTACGACATTACGGTTCACCGGGACACCAACCTAGGAGCCTGTGAGCCCGTTACCTGGATTGCCCGCATCACAGATACGACGGACGGACACCTGCAGACGGACAACCGAAGAAGACGCGCACTGCCAGAAGAACTACAGAAGCTGTACCAAGGATCCCAGGACCATTTAGACGAGGAACAATCACGCCAACTTCAGGACCTGCTACGCGAATTCCAGGACGTCTTCTCCGTGGGGAGCAAAGACTTCGGCAGGACAAGCTTGGTACAGCACAGAATCGACGTTGGGGACAGCGCACCGATTAGGGCCCCATTCCGACGTGTCCCGCTCGACAAGCAAGCCGAAGTCGACCGGATTGTAGAAGAGATGAAGGAGCAAGGGGTGATCGAGCCATCACATAGTCCTTGGAGTTCTCCGGTCATGCTTGTGAAGAAGAAGGACGGTTCCACCAGGTTCTGCGTGGACTACAGGCGGGTGAACGACGTCACGAAGAAGGACAGCTACCCTCTACCCTGGATCGACGACACGCTGGACACCATATCAGGATCAAGATGGTTCTCCACCTTGGATTTGAAGAGTGGCTACTGGCAGGTGGAGGTCCAACCTAAGGACCGCGAAAAAACAGCGTTCTCTGAGGGCAGCGGGCTCTGGCAGTTCACCGTCATGCCATTCGGTCTGTGCAACGCCCCTGCGACCTTCGAAAGGCTAATGGAGTCCATTCTGAGGGGACTACACTGGAAGACCTGCCTGGTCTACCTAGACGACGTCATCGTTCTGGGGAGAAGCTTCGAGGAGCACTACAACAACCTGAAGGAAATCTTGATGAAGCTACAGGCTGCCCAGCTGAAGTTGAGCCCCAAGAAGTGTCAGCTCTTCCAGAAGCAGGTCCAGTACATTGGGCATATCGTCTCCGAGGAGGGGGTGCGCACCGACCCAGAGAAGACCGCAGCTGTGAGGGAGTGGCCAGTTCCGAAGGACAAATCCCAACTACGAAGCTTTCTGGGACTCTGCACCTATTACCGTCGCTTCGTGAGAGGATTTGCCGACATCGCTAAACCACTGCATCGACTGACTGAGAAGGACCAACTCTTCACGTGGACAGCAGAATGCCACGGTGCCTTCGAACAACTCAAGCAGGCTCTGTGCACCGCACCTATTCTGGTCTACCCCAGACCTGGAACAAGGTTCATCGTCGATACCGATGCCAGCGACTTTGGTATAGGGGGAATCCTGTCGCAAGTAGTGGACGGCGAGGAGAGAGTAGTAGCCTACTTCAGCAAAGTCTTGTGAAAGCCCGAAAGGAACTACTGCGTCACCAGGAAGGAGCTGCTCGCCATCGTGAAGACCATTGAACACTTCCACAAAAACCTGTACGGGCAGGAATTTCTCATCAGGACCGTCCATGCATCCCTGCGGTGGCTCCTGAACTTCATGCAGCCCGAGGGTCAACTCGCGCGGTGGTTAGAGAGGCTTCAACAGTACAACTTTGAGATCCAGCACAGGAAAGGCCAACTGAACTCTAACGCCGACGCCCTGTCACGAAGACCGTACCCCGAAGACTGCACCTTCTGTACCAGAAGAGAGGAGAAGACCGGGATACAGTGCCGAAGGACTACCGTGGAACTTCAGGGGAGCTGGAGCCGCGAATCTTTCACGCGGGCACAAGCAGAAGATGATGACCTGGGACTGATAGCCGAATGGAAGAGGGTCTGTGTCCCCAGACCCGGGTGGAACATTGTGAGTGACTGCAGCCCAAATTTTAAGGCCTACTGGGCGCAGTGGGACTCGCTGATTGTAAGGGATGGCCTCATCTGCCGTACCTGGGAGAGCACCGACGGGAAGACATCTCGGGAACAAGTCGTCGTTCCAAAGGCTATGACGGAGGAAGTCATGAAGGAAGTTCATGAAGGATCATCTGGTGGACACCTGGGGACAAAGAAGACCCTGGAGAAGCTGAGAGAGCGGTTCTACTGGATCGGATGCCAAACAGACGTGGAGAACCACTGCGCGAGGTGCCACGATTGCGCAGCCAGCAAGGGCCCAGGGCGAAGACCACGGGGTCCACTGAAGACCTACAACGTGGGCGGCACCATTGAGAGAGTGGCCATCGATGTTGCTGGGCCATTCTCGTTAAGCGAGGCAGGGAACCGCTACATATTGGTCGTCAGCGACTACTTCACCAAATGGCCGGAGGCGTATGCGCTCCCTAACCAAGAAGCCGCGACGATCGCAGAGACCCTGGTGAAGGAATTCGTCAGCTGGTACGGAGTACCCCTGGAGCTGCACTCCAACCATGGGAGGAACTTCGAGTCGCAGGTGTTCCAGAACCTATGCCAGCTGCTAGGAATCCGGAAGACAAGGACGACGCCGCTACACCCTCAGTCCGACGGGATGGTAGAGCGATTCAATCGCACCATCGAGAAGCATCTCCGAATAGTCGTCAGCGAGCACCAGAAGGATTGGGACAAACATCTTCCCCTATTTCTCCTGGCCTACCGCGCCGACGTGCATGAAGCCACTGGGTGCACACCAGCCTGGGCCATGTTTGGGAGGGAGCTCTGTCTACCTGTCGATCTTGCCTTCAGCCGACCTGGGAATGATCCTGTCCCGGTAAGCCAGTATTATCAAGAACTGGTCGACCAACTGGAGGACGTGCACGCGTTCGCGAGGAGGAAACTGCGGATCGAGACCGACCGAATGAAGACCCGATACGACCAACAGACGGATGCCGGCGGATTCCACGAGGACGACCTGGTCTGGCTCTTCAACCCATTACGGAAGAAAGGCCTGTCACCCAAACTGCAGAAGTCCTGGGAGGGCCCGTACCGAGTCGTGAAACGGATCAACGATGTCGTCTACAGGATCCAGCGGAGCCCGAGGGCGAAGATGAAGATCGTGCATCGAGATCGCCTGGCAGCCTACGAAGGGACACAGACGGACCAATGATTGATCGGAACGATCAGCCTTTTAGGAAGGGGGTGGTGTTACGGCTGTGAGTATGTTTCATCGCTCGCCGCATGAGTCACAACTGCCCCAGGGCTGGGCTGCTCTGCCTCAGTGTATTGCGTGCGCCTTATGCAACAGGTCTACTAGTACAAAGGGATGGTCCAGAATATTCGTGACCCAGCCAGCGATGGAAGCCTCGAGAAGCCGTGAGCCCTGGATGGGTCTAGAGGCATTTATTGAGTCACCGGCCTGCTATATAAGAGCGACCTGTCAAGCAGTGAGTTGAGTTGTGTTTTACGAGCTAGTGCGAGCGTTTATCCTGAGCGACAGAACTGTGGTGACTTGCAAAAATCCTAGTGAAGCCGATTCTCTTGACAGCGAGGGAGTGAGAGGCATACAGGGGAGCCTGTGTTTTGAGCGAGTGTGCTTACCTAGTGCGACAGAGGTCATTGTGGTGAGTTGCAAAACAGTGAGAGACAGACTTAGTGCAGCTATTTCCAGCCGGCGTACGGGACCGGACTCATTAGCGAGAGGATTAACTGTGGTCTGTTGACAAGTGAAAGGGGGGCAAGAGCGCTCCATAAGGAAGAGACTTGAGGAAACTGGAGTAAGGTTCTAATTACTCGTATTTGCTGATGAGTAGTGTATCTTTCTGGCCGCAATAAAATTAATTATTTCTTTAAAGGAACAATCTGTGTTGTGCTTCCTACCCACCGTAATCCAGTTAACAAAAGTGCCACTAGGGGGTGGCACGTAACAGTATAGACAATAGCTTATCCTTGCAAACATCTCTTTTGAAATTCCCCTTTTTCAACAATGACAATGACAAAGTATTCCAAGTTATGCTATTAATTTGGTTTTACACATTTTAAAGCAAAAAAAAAAAACAAACATATTACATTTATATTTAAAGATCATTAATTTACACAAGGGCACTCCAACAAGTATAACCTCCTACTTGAAGTCTTGGTGTCTTGCTGCTTTAAGAAGCCAAACAGAAACAGGTATTTAAATTGATCAAGTTCTGACGGTGATGTTACTGGCGGTTATATAGCTTGTTCATTATTGTATCTTGACCGGGAGGGAGTATTATTAGTGAGTATTTTAATGGTATGGACTCCGTCTTGAGGAATGAATTCATGATAAAAATGTCCACGGGACACGGGTCACTCAAAATGTAAAATCGAGATATCAGCGCGATCTGGTGGCCTCTTTGCGACGTATTGAAGGCACAATTGTGTCTGGCTAAGAACAATGAGGGTCGTGAGAAAATGACGTTTCAAGTTGACGCGTACCTACAGGTAGGTAGAGCCCTGCGCGGATAACCAAAACGTTATCCGCATCCGCCCCGCATCCGCCCCGCATCCGAACGACTGGCATTACAATAATATATTTAATTATATAAAGTATTAGCAGTAGTGCCCGGCTTCGCCCGGTGGATTTATTTGTTTTACAGGACTGGAGCACTCGTGGATAAGAATATGAATAAATGAAAGTAAATTTGAAAACACCAACGCTTATTGCAGCTGATAACCTCAGTATACTGCACCAACACCATCTTCAGAGACATACTATTGTCATCATGATAACTGTTTTAAGGGGCCTAAGAAATCATTTTGCACTAATTACTCCCCGTGACTGCAATTCATAAGCAGCTCGCAATTCTGCACCAGAACATTGGTAGGGGCGACGTGATGCGGCCCGCATTACATGGCAACAATAGACTTCGGTATTATTGAAGCCGTTCTTGAGCGATTGTTCTTCCGACTTACTGAACAAAAATCAATCTATAAGGTTACCTGAGAGGTGTAGCCTAATGCTACATAGCCTAAACTATTCCTCTTGAATCTGGCTATCATATATAAAAAGAAGTTTTCGAATCCGACCGGTAGTTCCAGAGATTAGCGCGTTTAAACACACAAACTCTTCAGCTTTATTATATTAGTATAGATTAAAGCAACACATTTAGACATTTGAGGCGAATGTCGTTCCCCTGCGTTATGAATGTCAAGTGCTGTGTTTAAAATGAATGCTATACATCCAGAAATGCAACCCTTTTTAGTTCGGAGTGTTAATTGTGCTTAATTACTTAATTTGTATGAGATTACATTAAATGACCATCTTACATTTATCTCGATAAAGAAAAACGAAAAAATATGATATGTCGTCATAAACATCCGGAACCTGGAAATAATATTCATCAAGTTCGAAATGTATTGGAGAGCATAATGGCGCAGTGGCTTAGCTGCTCGTCTTCCATCCGGACGGTCGAAGTTCGAATCCCGGCGGCAGTGTGGTAGAATTTTCACTTGAAAATCACGTGGCGATGGGAAGGGTATCCGGCCTTAAATACCCGGCCATAACCGAAATGAGCCTGGTTGGCTCCGGCGACACCAATTAATTGGAATACGCCGAAGAAAGAGGAAAGAACGAAAGAACGAAAGAAAGAAAGAAAGAAGTTCGGATTGTATGCTGAAAACTATCCGCAAATTTACTCCAAACATTATCCGCATTGCAAAAAAAAGTGCGGATATCTGCATCCGCGTAGGGCTTTACATATAGGCTAAGTACATATACGTATTGAAACTTTAAAACTCGTTTCCTGAACATTTTACGTTATTTGACATTCACCCTCTTCCCGTGGACCCTTCAAATATAAAACATCAACAAGATGGTCAGTAAAGAACATATAGCCTACTTTCTTCTAAATGCATAGGTATTGTTAATACCCTTTGTCCTTTTCAAGGAGAATAATTAAATGTTGCTTGCAGTAGCTTGTTGAAATACAACGTGCTATACGGATATTAAACATGAATATGAGGTGCCCTTTAATAGTCCTACCTCTGTAAAAAAACAACATTCAATTCGGTTTCACCGTGATTGAAAAGATAGGGGGAATCGATTTTCACACATATTTGGCCGCCATCTGCAAACTATTGGGCTGACGATCTTGTAGAATATGCTTCCCACATAAAGGTATGTTTTGGAAAAATTTGGTAGAGATCATATTATTAGGTCGGTCGTAATTTGATTTAAGCTTTTACCATTTGGGTGGCCGCCACTACGTCTCCGTCAAGATGGCGGCAATATAAAACATGACACTGAGGTGCCCCTTGCTAGTGCTACCTCTGTACCAAATTTTGTTCGATTCGGTTTCACCGTGATTGAATAGATAGGGGTAATCGATTTGCACACATACATGGCCGCCATCTGCAAACTATAGGGTTGATGACCTTATAGTTTAGTCAAAATACGCTAGCCATATAAATATATGTTTTTGTTAAATTTGGTAGAGATCGGATGATTAGGTTAGTCGTACTTTGATTTAAGCTTTGAACAATTGGGTGACCGCCATTACGTTTCCATCATGAAGGCGGCGACATAAAACTTGACACTGAGGTGTCCTTTGCATGTTCTACCTCTGTACCAAATTTCGTTCAATTCGGTTTCACCGTGTTTGAATTGATAAGGGGAGGGGGGCAGACATTCAGAGTGCACACACTCACACACACACATACACACACACTCATTCACACAATTTTTGGCCCTGTGTAGATCTCATAAGTCTACTTTCATTTTTTGCAAAAATCGAAAGTAGGCTAATGATGGAATGCAGCTGAAAAAAGAAGCCTCTATGGATGTTAAATTGGCAGGTGAAAAGCTAAAGGAAGTAGGACACTTCTGCTACTTAGGAAGCAAAATAACCGGTGATGGACGAAGAAAAGAGGGTAAAAAACGTAGGTTGGCTCAGGCAAAGAAAGCATTTCTACAGGGATTCACAAAGCGGAACGTTTGGAACAATTACCCACGTAACCCGCAAGAGGACAGCACCGTCCAGAATCATTGACAAGGCTCCTTTTTCAATGTCTTCTGTTTATGTGCGATACTGGGGCTGTCATTAATAATAAAACGAGTGTATACATTAGCCTCTCCTTTGAGTTAAATAGCATTTCATTTAGTATCTGTGGAATGAGCGGGTCCACATTATTTGTAAAATAATTCAATTTAAAAAAAAAGGTTTCTTTCACTTTCTCCGAGTTTTTGAATGGTATGGACTCCGTCTTGAGGAACGAATTCATGATGAAAATTTACAAATGTAAAATAAAAATATTGGAATGCAGCCGTATAAATCAGTAACATCTATGGACATCAAATATAGATTTAGGTATTGGGAAGTCGTTTTTAAAAACGTTTGTCTGGGGCGTGGCGCTCTATGGATATACTAGTCGGTCAGTGTTGTTGTATTGTTGAGGATATTGAGGAAGCAAAAACTTTTAGCTCGATATTGCCTTCTGGGTTTCATAAACCAGGAGGAAACCTCCATGAGGATCGATGCCCGCTATAACACGTAGGCGGATCTCAACTGGTTAACACAGAAAGACCATTACTGTGTACTTGTTCAGAGGTAAAGAGAAGACGATCAATATAATGCTCAAAAACACCATTTCCTTTCCAGTATACAGCGGCTTCTGTGGCGTAGTTGGTAGCATGCTTCTATGCCCAAGATCGCGGGTTCAAACCCAGCCGAAGTCGTCGAATTTCTTAAGAGCGTTTAAAATTCCGCAGTATACCTTCCTTCGGAGGGGAAGTTAAGCCGGCGGTCCCATGTCATAGATTTATGGCATGAAAAAGAACCTTCCACTAACTACACTTATAGAAGCTAACATTTCAGGTTAGTTTTATAACGCTATGTTAGTTCTTGGTGCTGACTGCGGTGGCATTTAGTAGCCACGTCCGCAGCTAGGTCTCGTGGACAGTAACATTTGGTAGCAAAAGTAGGAACTACTTGAAAAAATTAATCGTCTGCAGTCTTTACCTGAATCACAGATAACACACAGGAATAGAGCCATCACAATTAACACCGGTTATCAGACGAATTCTACACACACCCAAAGTACACGGGGCTATATGACCGCGTTGTCGCAGCCCCGAAACTAAGAAACCAAAAAAATATACTGTATACTGCATTAAAACATTATTTATTTATTCATTTATTTAGCGTATGGTTTTTAGTGCCGGGAGTGTTCGAGGCAGTAGTTGCTTCATTGCGGACACCCATGGGGTGAGCTACAAGTTCCGTGCAATTTTAAGTAGTTCCAACTTTCGTTACCACATGTCACTGACACCTAGTGGTGAACGCTGGAACTTTGATAGAGCGTTTCAACAAAACCTAACCTGCAAATTTAGCTTCACACACGTTTAATTAGTGGAAGGTTCTTTTACATGCCATAAATCTATGACTTGGGACCGCCTGCTTTGCTTGCCCTCCGAAGGAAGGCATTACAGCATTTTAAATAGTAATATTAATATGATAACAATAATGGCCTATTTAGGAAGTAAACTAGCATACATCTCTCCTAGAGGAACAAGTAAGAGATCACGACACTTGGATAACAGAAAGGACCAAACACATGCAAGAACTGGGAGCAATTAGCGGTACCGGTACGTCACCTCTCAGAAACACACTGATTGTGAGACAAAAGATCAAAAGAGGTTCCAAAACAAGGGGACGGTGTTGTATTACCATTTCACGAATTGATTGCCGGCTGTCGAGATGGGCAACATTCCTTACCCTATCTATACCATACCTTGGATTACTTATTTCCAACGATCAGATTCCTTAGTTACTTCATTATTTCCTATATTCGTACCCATGTATTAACCCAATCCTAACCTAACAAATTCCACATATACAGTATTAAATCCACACATCTCCTACTTCAAGCTGGTTTTGTATCAAGACTTACATCTTTCTTATCTATTTAATATATTTTTGTAACAGTTCTTTCATAAAAATGAGAAAAAAATTGACCTGCCGTGATTTAAGTCTGTCATTACGCACCCGACTGCTTCGATGCTACGTTTTTAGTGTCCTGCTCTATGGAGTTGAATCATGGACACTTACCGAGGTTTAAAGTAAGAACCTGATAGCATTTGAAATGTGGACGTATCGCAGGATTTTAAGGATATCATGGACAGCTAAAGTCACTGCGGCGTTTGAACAAAGACTTGGAAATTCTCAGTATCATCAAAAGGAGAAAACTAGAATACTTTGGTCATTTCATGCGTAACAACAAATACCACCTCTTGCAATTCATTATCCAAGGGAAGATTGATGGCATTAGGGGTCCAGGACGCAGACGGATATCCTGGCTAAAGAACTTAAGCCAGTGCTTCGGACTTAATACAGTGTCACTGTTTAGAACAGCTATGGACAAACAGCAGATTATGCTACTGATCGCCAATGTTCTTGGAGGACGAGGCACTTGAAGTAGAAGAAGAAGAAGAACAGATCTGCTTTCTTTTAAATTTTAATGTGGTGTTTTTAACTTTCAGATGATTATTATTTTTAGAAATATTTTTGATAACAACTTCTGTTGTGGAAAATTCGTTAAATATAAGTTCTTGCACCTTTTAGTATTATAATTTGCGCTGAGGAAGGTCATAATTTGGCCGAAACCGGTACATCATTAAAAGTGCCTCATATATTTACTTAAGGTTTTAATCTTCTTATTATATTGCTTCTAATATTTCAATACGAAAACATTTAGCCGTGTGAAATGAGGCAAATGACGAACGAGCATACACATACACTTGGTGTACTCGTTCCTGAAGGAAGAAAATGAAATAACGCTCTTTATCTGATAACAGCTCATTTAAATTCTACAGTTGTACAAAACTCGTTGGATGAAGCTAACGGGAATCGACCTATCGAAATCAGCTCGCGGTTATGTCGGAGAGCAGCAGACATGGTGTCTCCAGAGACTTAACAGCTTGTGCGACTTTATAAGGTTAAGTTCAAGTCTTTGACTGAACGACGAGAATTGTATTTCCTATGTTAGAGAACAACAGCTCGTATTCTGCGGTGACGCGATTCACACAAGATGTGTAGTCATTTACTTTAACGCACGGTGTGGAACATGCCATTACATTGTATGTGCCAGGCCTTTCTCCCATCACATCGATGGTTCACAAGGAAAATGCCCCAAGTAAAAATAATGGAAGTGGAAAACGTTGCTCTGACTACATATTTTATGTAGAAAATCGTCGCAACTCTATCTGCGTGGCTCAGCTGAGCCCAATATTGAAAATCAAATGCTGGCGCAGTCAATTCGCATTTGAAGCCGCGAAAATGTGTCGGAGCCGTGTCAGTAGAATTACTGGAACGTTAAAGATCCCTTTCGGAGCAAAATTCCTGCATCTCTTAAAGTCGCAGTAGTTAAGAAAGGACGTAAAACCAATACCATTATTATTATTACTATCTATAACATGGATTGAGAAAGGGGATTAAGTCGTATTTCCGTTGAAAGAAACATGACTGGCTGTTATCTTGAATAACGACACATTTCACTTGAGATCTGGGAGTGGAGGCGTAAATATCGCACCTACGTCTAGAAGAACGTCGTATGCTAAGTTGGGACGTTATTAGCCTACTTTCGATTTTTTTCAAAATATGAAAGTGTATGAGATCAATACAGGGCGAAAAAACGAAAAAATGTGTGTCTGTCTGACTGTGTGTCTGTGTGTCTGTGACTGTGTGTACTCTGAATGTCTGTCTCCCCCCCTATCAATTCGAACATTGTGAAACCGAATTGAACGCAATTTGGTACGGAGGTAGCACTAGCGAAGGGCACCTCAGTGTCATGCTTTATATCACAGCCATCTTGACAGAAACGTAATGGCGGCCACCCAAATGTTCAAAGCTTAAATCAAATTACGACTTGCCTAATCATCCGATCTCTACCAAATTTTGCAACAACATATATGTATATGGCGAGCGTCTTTTGACTAAACTACAAGGTCATCAGCCCAATAGTTTGCAAATGGCAGCCATGTATGTGTGCAAATCGATTCCCGCTATGAATTCAAACACGGTGAATTTGATTTAAGTTTTTAACATTTGGGTGGCTGCCATTCAGTTTCCGTCAAGATGGCGGCGGTATAAAACATGAAGAAATTTGGTACAGAGGTAGCACTAGCAAAGGGCACCTCAGTGTCATGTTTCATATCGCCGCCATCTGGTTGAAAACGTAATGGCGGCCACCCAAGTGTTAAGAGCTTAAATCACATTACGACCAACCTAATCATCTGATCTCTACCAAATTTATCAACAATATACCTTTATGTATGAAGAATCTTTTGACCAAACTACAAGGTCGTCAGCTTAATAATTTGCGGATGGCGGCTATGTATGTGTGCAAATCGATTCTCTCAATCTATTCAAACACGGTGAAACCGAATTTATCGAAATTTGGTATAAAGGTAGCACTAGCAAAGGGCACCTCAGTGTCATATTTTATATCGCCGCCGTCTTGACGGAAACGTAATGGCGGCCATCCAAATGTTAAAATCAAATTACGACCAACGTAATCATCTGATCTCTCCCAAATTTTGCAACAACATACCTTTATGTAAGAAGCGTACTTTGACCATGCTACAAGGTCATCAGTCCAATAGTTTGCATATGGCAGCCATGTATGTGTGCAAATTGACACCACCTATCAATTCAAACACGGTAAAACCGAATTGAACGACATTTGGTACAGAGGTAGCACTAGCAAAGGGCACCTCAGTGTCAGATTTTATATCGCCGCCATCTTAACGGAAACTGAATAGCGGCCAACCAAATGTTAAAAACTTAAATCAAATTACGACCAAACTAATCATTTGATCTCTACCAAATTTTGCAACAACATACCTTTTTGTGGAAAGCATCTTTTGACTGAATTACAAGGCCATCAGCCCAATAGTTTGCAGATAGCGGCCATGTATGTGTGCAAATCGATTCACCATATCAATTCAAACACGGTGAAACCGAATTGAATGACATTTTTTTTACAGAGGTAGCACTAGCAAAAGGCACCTCATATTTATTTTTAATATCCGTAACACGTTGTATTTCAACAAGCTACTACAACCAACATTCAACTATACTCCTTGGAAAGGACAAAGAGTAATAACTAGGGCTCGGATTCGAGAATATTTGCATATTTTTTTCCTGAATAGTACACATTGAAAGAAGCCTTTCGGTGGTATTTTAACCTCTCTGGGACCAACAGAATTGAAATTTATCGAGCATATAAATGCATAAAGCCGCGGTTTTCAGAATAGAGGCATATAAATGCATATTCTTGTGGTTTTCGTCTAAATAGTTTGTTTTTCTTCGAATTCTCCCCCGAATTCGGGCCCTGACATTCCTTAAGGTTCGAAAACAGAAATAATTATTGAAAAGCCTATCTGGTGCGAATAATAGAACCACAGGCTTTTTACCTTTTGTGAGGTCGTTCTCGTCATTGAAACTTTTTTTGACTGATTTAAGAAAATCATTCAAAACTGAAAACATAGAAAATTTCTTGTTGTACAGACCAATGCAGATCTACTTCATTGACTCGCCTAATTCTGAACATTTTGTAAATGAACTATTAAACTGTATCTCTTATAAGAGCACTTCTCTTATATATACTTGTAAAACTTAAATGCGAGTATATTGCAATGTATAACACATACAATTAGAAAATAAAGCTCGTATTTAAAGGTATGTTACTGGTTTTTAGCCTATTTTCAATTTTGAAAAAAATAGGCTTATGAGATCACCTTTTGTCCGTGCGATGTGCGTGTGTGTGTGTGTGTGTGATTCGTGTGTGTGTCCCCCCCTAATAAAATCTAAACGGCAGGAGCGATTTCAATGAAACTCGGAAAGTTCATAGCACTATTCCCGGCGACCTCGACCGTGCCCTTCAAATTTTGTTACGACTCACCAATCCAACATGGCGGCTGTGCGAAATATTTCACCAGCATTCAATATCTCCGAAACTATTATAGATATTACCCTGACATTTTCAATGGTGATAGAGGGAACTACTATAAGTTCACTTATGTGACTTTTGAAAACCTGGTAACTACAAAACCAACATGGTGGCCAAGCGAATTTGCGACTTTTAAATAGACGTTTCTCGCGATTTGACCAACCAAACGCAATGAAACTTGGTACAGTATATGTTTATATACATTGTAATGCACCGACATCTAACTTCGTTCAATTGTTTACATAATCACAAGATGGCGGATGTGCAAAATATTTCACCGGCATTCTTTATCTCTGAAACTATTAGCGGTATATCCCTAAAATATTGAACGGAGATAAAGGGCACTACTGGAGGTCCATCTATAGGATTTTCAAAAACCGGTTAACTACAAAACGAACATGGCGGCCAAGCGAATTTGAACATTTTAAATAGACCTTTCTCGCGATTTAATGTTCCAAGCGCACTGAAACCTGGTACAGGAAATATTTATACACATTGCAATCCACTGGTATCTAATTTAGTTCAATTGTTTACATAACCTCAAGATGGCGGCAGTGCGAATTTTAAAATTAAGTTTTTATTTCTTGTGATGTAGTCATGCGATCGAAGTGAAAGTTTGAATAATGAACCTACGCAATAATTTTCCTTTAATGGTAGGCCTACATGACACAATGGCCTATACATTTAACAATCCAACATGGCGACCATTCGAAATATTTAGACGATACTGAATATCTACGAATCTATTTTAGCAATCAAACTGCCTTTTTAATGTTCATAGGGGCTATGAACTTATGTTCACCAATAGGACTTTAAATAACCTGGTGATCACAAATCCAACATGGCGGTGACGCGAATTATAAATATTAACATGGACGTTTCTCGCAATTTAACCATCCGCGTGCAGTGAAACTTGGTACAGTAAATCTTTATCCGAATGTTAATCCACTGGCATCTAATTTATTTCAATTGTTTCCATAACCTCAAGATGGCAGCTGTGAAAATTTTTTAAATCTCCTTGTTTTTTCTTGTGTCCTAATTATGCGATTGAAGTTTGAATACTACACGTTCACAATAATCTGCGTGTAACAGTACATAACTCTAGGACCTACATATATAAAATCCAACATGGCGACCATCCGAAATATTTAGTCGGTTCTCAATATCTACGAATCTATTACAGCAATCAAACTGAAATTGTGTATGTTGATAGTGGCAATTAACATAAGTAGGATATATGAAAATAGGCTGTATAGTTCTTCACGGAACTACTTGTTTCGTTTCACTTTCCTTTCTATACAGTAGTTTTTAACGGTGTTTCTCGAGCATATTCTGCATATTTAAGCGCATATAATGGGGGTTTGGAGCATATCTATCGAGCATAAAACACAGGGTTTTCGAGCATATCTGGAGATTTTATCGAGCATATCGATCCGAGCCCTAGTAATAACAATACCCATGCATTTAGGAGAAAGTAGGCTACCGGTATATGTTCTTTATTGAACATCTTGTTTTTAGTCTATTTTCTTTTATGAAAAACAAGATGTTCAGGAAAGAACATATAGCCTACTATCTCCTATATTTATGGGTATACTTATAACTATTTGTCCTTACCCCTAAACAATCACCTCCACCACCAAGTATTTTTGTTTTCTTTTATATCGATAATTAGCATGTAAGCATGTGTCTAAATCAATATTATATACTTTATGATGATTGAATAACAAACCTATTAACTTATTGTAATGCATTCACGTCCGTTGATCTCGATATTAAGCCTCCAAACTTAAGAGTCCTTCCTTTCTGGCACCTTCCCCTTTAAGAATCCGCCGCGATCACAGCAGGTTGGTGCTGAAACCTAGTGGTGAATTAATGTTATATCTAGTACGCCTCTGAGTATTGAATGGGCAGGCAGTTTAAAAAACCATGAGGGAAGTGATCCAGCTGGCAGTGTTTAAAAGTAATCGGAGAGCGGTCATGGCCAGAAGTTGAGCTAATAAAAAATTGCAATACTTCAGGTGGCCAGGGTTTCACAAAGCGGAATGTTTGGAGGAATTACCCACGTGACCCGAAAGAGGACAGCACCGTACAGAAGCATTGAGAAGGCAGTGGTTGATGGTAACGTGTATCTTGTTCTTCCATTCTCCTTTTTTTAATGTAGCCTATTCTGTTTATGTGCGATGCTGGGGCTGTGATTATTAATAAACGAGTGTATACATTAGCCTCTCCTTTGAGCTAAATAGCATTTCATTTAGTATCTGTGGAAAGAGCTCGTCCATATCATTTGTAAAAGAATTCAAGTAAAGAAAAATTTCCTTTCACTTTCTCCGAGTATTAGAATGGTATGGACTCCATCTTGAGGAACGAATTCATGATGAAAATTATTAAATGTAAAACAAAAATATTGGAATGCAGCCGAATAAATCAGAAAACTCTGTGGACATCAAATTGGCAAGTGAAAACCTAAAGAAGTAGAAGACTTCTGTTACTTAGGAAGCAAAATAACCAGTGATGAACGAAGCAAAGAGGATATAAAAAGTAGGTTGGTTTTCTACAGAAAAGGAATCTCTCGACATCGAATATAGATTTAAGTATTAGGAAGTCATTTTTGAAAGCCTTAGTATGGAACGTGGCACTCTGCGGAAGTGAAACTTGGACTTTATGTGCAGCAGAAAAGAGGAGAATTGAGGCGTTTGAAATGTGGTGTTACAGCAGAATGATGAAGATCAGATGGGTAAATAGGGTAACAAATGAAGAGGCATTAAGCCGAGTGGGAAAGGAGAGATGTTTCTGGTGACTGCTAATTAAGAGAAGAGATAGGTTGGTAGGACACGTTCTAAGACACCCAGGAATAGCAAGCTTAGTTATGGTAGGAAGGATCGAGAACAAGAACTGTAGGGGTAGACCAAGGTTAGAATATGTTAAACAGATTGCCTCGGATATAGGGTGTGGTAGCTATGTAGAGATGAAACGATTAGCTCAGGACAGGGAGGCGTCTCAATTGCATCAAACCTGTCAAACGACTGAAGACTCAAACAACAACTTGTTGGTTTCTTTTCTTAATTGCATCACATCGTATTTTCTGTTCTTACTTTCCAGTTGTTGCTTGTTTACTTTGATCTTTATTCGGAACTGTGCAAGGATGAGATGGTGATTGCTCGCGACATCTGCGCCACGTCTGTTTCTGACGTCATTTATTGACCTTCTCCATTTCCTTGAGATGGCCACATGGTCTATCTGGTTTTCTGTCATATCATCAGGGGACCTCCGTGTTATCTTGTGACAATTCTTGTATGGGAAAATATTTCCTCCTACCAGGCCCCTCTCTGCACAGAAGTCAGTGAGACGTTCTCCGTTGTCATTTCTTTCAACCGTGCCATGTGTTCTACTCCTTCATTTTCAGTACTCAGTTTGGCATTTGCCGGGCCCGTGGTGTTGGGGTAGCGCGCCTGCCTCTCACCCGAAGGCCCCAGGTTCGATCCCCGGCTCCGTTAGGGATTTTAAAACTGACGTGAGGGTTGGAACGGGGTGCACTCAGCCTCATGAGGACAATTGAGTAGCTGTCTGACAGTGAGACAGCGCCCAGATCACGAATACCAAGATTAACGGCTGATCACGCGTCACCGGTCGCTCGGTCGGCCTTAGCCCATCATGGCCTGTATAGTGCCAGGGGTTGACCTTTTTTTTTTGAGTTTGGCATTTAGATCTCCCATCACCCTTTTCTTTATTCCATTCATCGTTTCGTTTAGTAGAACGAATGTTCGATGCTTTTCAGTCGGTCAACACGATTGTACCCAAATGAGATAGGTTATTCCCTAATCCTGAAAATAATGTACAGGAGATGAAAAGCATCAAACGCTCGTTTACTAAGGCAACACTGAAAATGGCTTCAAACACCCAGAGGGCAGCTTGCATGTTGAATGTTGTTGTTCCTTGGAGCGCTATGAAAGTCAAAGAGGTTAGATATTAAAGCTCACTGACACTATAGCGCTTTCTAGTAGAGAAAGGAGGAATTTTTGTTTAGGCGGAAAATCCCGAGATTAATTTTGCCATTATGAACACGGCCTATTTAATTAAAATAGGTTCTTTAACATGCCAACAATGTATGACCTGCGTGTCGTGATTTTTGTTGCCTTTCAAAAATTACTTACCATGGCCAGGAGCGAACTTGCAAGCTTGGGATTGGTAATCCGGCACGATAACCACTCACCCGCCGTGGCATGGTTTCTATTTCAAATGATAACAATACGACAGCCATCACAATGGCATAGGTTATCAGACAGAAAAGTTCATCGTGGTATTATCCATTCTGTAATGGTCCATATTGACAAATGAACATTTGAGTAAACCTTATAACTCAATAATAGAAACTGAATGCCAGCCTTGGCAAAACAAAATATGCAATATTACACTCAAGTGTTACATCAATTTTCCCTTCATCAGACAGAATAAGCATTAACACAATAAGAACAACTTCATGTCCCATTATAAAGCTGGTACTTAATACACCCTCGTAGCCTAGAGTGAAACCGTCCATTCCAGAGCAATTCACTCACCAACCCCAAGCCACAGTATACGCTTGGTACATGCTGATACACCCTCGTTTGGCGAACCCATTCATCTCAGCGTAACTGACTCGCAGGTTTCATGCCGCAGTATGAGTTTAGTATTTGCTGATACACCCTCGTATTGTGGGGGCAGATGACCTCGTAGTTCTACCCCTTAAAACAACGATAACTAACTAACTAACTAACTAACCCTCGTATTGGGAACCCATTCTCCCCGGAGTAATTGACTCGCAAGCTTTATACCGCAGTATATGTTTGGTACTTGCTGATACACCCTCAGGCGGCTTCGGTGCCATAGTTGGTAGCATGCTGAACTTCTATGCCCATGGTCGCGGGTTCAAACCCGGCCAATGTCGTCGGATTTTTATGAGCGTCAAAAATCCCTCAGTGTGCCTTCCAAGGAAGGGAAGTAAAGCCGGCGGTGCCATGTCATAGATTTATGGCATGTAATAGAACCTTCCAGTAATTACACTTGTGTGAAGCTATATTATAGGTTACATTTGACTAACGCTCTTAGATTACAACGTTTGTTGCCAGGATCCTACTACAGTGGCATCTAATAACCAAGTTCAGAACTAGTTGTCGTTGATGGTGGCGTTTGGTAGCAAAAGTAGGAACTACTATAAATTAATTGTCTGCAGTCCCTACTTGAATTTTAAAAAATTCCTCTCGGCACGCCGGAAGGCGGAGGTAGATTTCACCGGAAAAACTAGAGGATAGGCGAAAATAGGCAGAATATGCAGGTTTTCGTAGAAGGATCAGACCTCATTTATTGCGAGAAATTATTTTACATTTGGCGCTTAATTCACTTAGCTTTTCGTTTTTTAATGCATATTTTTGACATTTTATTGTCTTATGGGGACGGTAAACTTCTCGTCATTTAGGGTCCATTTTCATACTTGTGGTTAGGGGCCGATAACCTAGATGTTAGGCCCCTTAAAACAACAATTATCATCTTCATCATCATACTTGTGGTCACGCTGTCCTTATGCAAGGTTTCGACACTGATGTGTAACTATGTAGCGGTCTGTTACTTCTTCACGCAAAATTTTATCTCCCGCAAAGATGTTGGTTGGTTCCTCAGTTTAGGGGCTGCGACAACGCGGTCATGTAGCCCCGTGTACTTCGGGTATGTGTAGAATCTGTCTGATAAACGGTGTTAATTGTGATGGCTGTATTAATCTGTAATTCTGGTAAGGACTCAGGACAGTCAATTTCAAGTAGTAGTTCCTAATTTTGCTACCAAATACTACCGTCAATGACACCTAGTTGTGAACTTGGCTACTAGATGCCACCGCAGCCAGCTACTCGCAACTAACGTTGCAACTTCCCATCCAAAGGAAGGCACACTGAGGAATTTTTAGCGTTCTTAGAAAATACGACGACTTCGGCCGGCTTTGAACCCACGACATTGGGCATAGTTCAGCATGCTACCAGTTACTTCACCGAAGCCGCTTCCCACAGAGTCAGGTGGAAAAATGAATGTGATCCCGTGCAATGGTGTTGTCATGGCAACGTCTGATGGCTCATCCCCCATCAATTCAGTAGTGTTGTCATGGCAACGTCTGATGGCACTTGGCATTTTCTTCTAATTCCGAAATCATTTTGCTCATCCCTTGGCGCAATGGTGGGTCATATCAAAAATTATTTCAGACAAAAGTTTTAGGTAATTATTAGGGGAATATTGTCCACTTCGTAAGGTTTTGATATTGTGACTATTAAGAGAGATATGATTAATGTTTCCCGAAAAACCCACTTTTTCTCACCCCTTTGGTGAATGGTTGGTGCTGTCAAAGAAACGTTTCAAACATAAATTTTTGGGTCTTATCCGACACATAGTATGAAATTTGAATGGATTCGATATTTCAAATATTAAGAGAGTTATAGCGATATTTCAGTTTTTCGAAAAAAGCCCCCCATTTTCACCCCCTTCGACCCATTGTGCCCATTAGCGAACTCGACCGAGATTTTATAGGGATACATATCATGTAAAAAATTCTAAGTGATTGGTGCAAAATTGCGGTAGTTATCGTGTCCACAAGAAAGTGATATATGTATATATATACATATATATATAACATATATACATAAATTATATATTAACTTTTGAACTGACGGTGGTTTTGGGGTCTGGTGGATGTGAAACGTGAATATATGTCGAAATTTTTCGGAAGTCGAAACATGGTACCCATTGCAATAGTTAGCTTTCTAATGAAATCTACCTAACAGATAACACACACTAATACAGCCATCACAATTAACACCGGTTATCAGACAGATTCAACACACACCCAAAGTTCACGGGCTACATGACCGCGTTGTCGCAGCCCCTAAAAACTGGGGAACCAACCAACCATCCTCAAGGTTGCCGTCGGGGGGATTCAAACCTCCTCGCCTCCCGGATGTGAGCGACTGCCAGCAGTCATGCCGTAACGACCACGGTTAACTCATCCGGTTATACCGCAGTACATGTTTGGTACTTGCTGGTACACCCTCGCATTGTGAACCCATTCACACCGGAGTAATTAACTCGCAAGCTTTATGCCGCAGTATATGTTTGGTACTTACTGGTACACCCTCGTACTGTGAACCCATTCATCTCAGTGTAATTGACACGTAGTCTTCATGCCGCAGTATGTGTTTGGTGTTTGCTGATACACCCTCGTACTGTGAACCCATTCATCCCAGAGTATTTGACTCGCAAGCTGTATGCCGCAGTATATGTTTGGTACTTGCTGGTACACCCTCGTACTGTGAACCCATTCATCTCAGAGTAATTGACTCGCAGTTTTCATGCCGCAGTATGTGTTTGGTAACGGAAAATGCAGCCAGTGAGGCGCACTTGGCAGGGTTGGCTGTCCGCCAGAATCAAGCCCATCTCTTTTGAACTTCTCCTCAGTACGGCGATCGACCAAGTCCGCTGAGATACACGCATAGCGCCGGAGGAACATGGCACAGGGAAGAGGCCAAACTGCGATAAAACAATGGCAGATGGCGTCTACTCTCAGTTACTTCAGAAAGCACGTACCTTATCTTCGAGTAGAGACAGTTCATTGATAATCGCTGAAATTCAAATTCAAATGCCATATTTCTAGAAATGTACATGCTCGGTGCATTGTAGGGCGAATATTCAGATAACATAACTAATTCATTACATTATAAAATGTGAGTTACATATTTACGTACTAACAATATTTCTAGAATGCAAATTCATTTGCCATTGATATCACAAATGTATGCAGATATCCGTATTGATAGATGAATTCAAAGTTTAAATTATACTCCAATCAATACTTACACAATATAACATAATGCTCAATGTTGGTTTGCTGTCTGTTATTTGTACAAATCTATACCATTTCACCGATCTGAACTAATTTTGTTTAGCCTACTTATCCTTTGGAACCCTGCGGGTAACACTGTCCACTTTAAATTTCGCACAGACCACACCATTTCCTGCATTTAGGCCCTTTGGCACAAATCTACACCGTTTCACCGATATGAATCAAAATGTGTACACTTACCCTTTGGAACCCTGCGAGTAAAACATGAAATTTCGGACAGACTACTCCATTCCCTCCATTTAGGCCTTTTGGCGCAAATCTACACCGTTTCACCGATCTGAACCAAAATTTGTATACTTATCCTTTGGAACCCCGCGAGTAACACAGTCTACATGAAATTTAGGACAGACCACTCCATTCCCTGCATTTAGGCCCTTTAGCACAAATCTACACCGTTTCACCGATCTGAATCAAAATGTGTACACTTACCCTTTGGAACCCTGCGAGTAACACTGTCTACATGAATTTTCGGACAGACCACTCCATGCCCTCCATTTAGGCCCTTTGGCGCAAATCTACACCGTTTCACCGATCTGAACCAACATTTGTATACTTACCTTTTGGAACTCTGCGAGTAACACAGTCTACATGAAATTTCGGACAGACCACTCCATTCCCTGCATTTAGGCCCTTTAGCACAAATCCACACCGTATCACCAAATTACACCAAATTTTACATACTCGCCCTTTGAAAACCTGCTGGTATCACTGTCAACTTGATAGTTTGGACAACCGTCTCCATTCCCTACGTTTAGATAAACAGACAAAATGAACTTGGAAACCACGATTTTAGGCCCTAGAACATGTCCGTAGGAGTGTACCTGTAAGAATATTTTAATTAGTCTATTGTTGGCTGGCAATTCGGGCTGCATCACGTCACCCCTACCAGTGTTCTGGCGCAGAGTTTCGTAAATAATTAAATATTTCGCTGCTTATAAATTGCAGTCACGGGGAGTAATTAGTGCAAAAAGAATTCTTTTATCTTTTCAGTTATCATTATGCAAATATTATGCCTCTGTATAAGTGCGATGGTGTTGGTGCAGTACATTGAGGTAATCAGCTGCAATAAGCGTTGGTGCTTTCAAATGTAATTTCATTTATTCCGATTCTTATGCTTGAGCGCTAAGTGGCGATAAATGACACTATTGCTGCCTCTGGAGCTTGGGACAGCTGAAGTTTTCCAAAATGCTCTGATTATTTTCCTACGGTACTGTGCTACAAAATACGACACTATTGGTCTCTATTTTTTAACAGCCAATATAGGCCCTAGGCAGTATCTTTTATTTCACTTACTTCTCTTTCTAATCATATTTTTCAATTCGTTTGTAAATTACATGCGCAGTACCGTAGTTAGTAAATAGCCGTTTCCCTATTCATTATTATCATTATCATTCCGTAAAAATGACCTGAATGTAACGTCCATTATACTGTACTACTTATTACCACCACCACAAAAAGGTATATATATATTTCTGTTAGTTCTGTAGTAGTATTCACTATCATCAATAAAATAAATAAATCCACCGGGCGAAGCCGGACACTACAGCTAGTCTATTATATATTGTACATGTGTCGACCTGACATTGAGGTCTTCTTCAGCTCAATTAAGAATGAAATCAATTAAGAATAACAAGAAGTTCCGTGACGAACTAAAGAGCCTACTTTTCTTAAAATTAAGTTTCATGCCAATGATTAATCTACAGTATATGAACCTATCTAGAATATTAGGGTAAACAAAAATATAGACAGCATTTATTAACAGTTGTCAGCCCTGACTGCTCTTAATAATACTTATATTCATATCTGTTATGTTACACATAGCACATACGAAATTTGGATGAAATCCAACTGATAGTATAGAAGCTATATGTATTTAAAAAATTGGTCCTATCAGCAGGCTTAGAATCATGTTGGTAGAACTGACGTATATAAGTTACTCCAAATTAACTTAAATGTCAGGCACTACACGTGTGTATAGTTTAAAGCTGTCCGGTTGCATACTTTCTGATATATTGGTATTTGGATAAAAGAAAGAGAGAGCAATTATTAACAATTGGCAGCCCTGCTGGCTCTTAATAATACGCTCAGTCATATCTGTTTATGTACACATATTACACATACAATTAGGTTGAAATCCAATTGTTAGTGTCGAAGTTATATGCATTTAAATATTGGACCTATCAGAAGTCTTAAAATTATTTTGGCAACACTGTCATGTATGTCCTCCTGGAAATTTAACTATAATAGTATTATCTACATGTGTGCCAATTTTGGAATAGCTCCCATGCATACCTTCCAAGATATCCAACATGGAGCTCAAATTTCTAGTGCGTTTTTTCAGCAGTTGGTAGCACTGACATCATTTTCAAATATGGGCTTGAGATATTCCAGTATACATCTTTACTCATACCAAATTTGGTTTTGATTGCTGCAGCCGTTTAGGAGTTGATGAGGGGACACCCACACAGCTAGACAGACAGACAGACAGACACACAGAAGGACAGACAGACAGACAGACAGACAGACACAGAAGGACAGACAGACATTCATTTTCCCGGATCGATCTCATAAGTCAACTTTTTCCTCATTTTTGCAAAATGTGAAAAGGAGGCTAAAAATAAAATACTAGGGATGTAGGGTACTAAAGTCTAATGTTTGTTTGATGTGAAAAATGTTTATGAGATAAACTGTAATTAAAATAATGATATAATAAATAATAATAATAATAATAATAATAATAAACGATATCCGTACAATGTGTAAGCCTCCGTGGCTTAGACGGCAGCACGCCGGCCTCTCACCGCTGGGTCCGTGGTTCAAATCCCGGTCACTCCATGTGAGATCTGTGCTGGACAAAACGGAGGCAGACAGGTTTTTCTCCGGGTACTCCGGTTTTCCCTGTCAAACTTTCATTCCAGCAACACTCTCCTCTATCATTTCATTTCATCTGTCATTCATTTAATCATTGCCCCAGAGGAGTGCGTCAGGCCTCGGCAGCCGGCACAGTTCATATCCTCGCCGCTAGATGGGGGCTTCATTCATTCCATTCCTGACCCGGTCGGAGACTGGAAGCAGGTTGTGGATTTTCATTTCATCCGTACAATGTAATATTAATTTAAATAAATAAAATATAATACACTTAGCTCTACTATTACAAAATGTCTAATTAGCCTACTTTCGATTTTTGCAAAAAATGAAAGTAGACTTATGAGATCACTACAGGGCGAAAAAAGTGTGTCTGTCTGTGTGTGTGTGAGTCTGTGTGTGTGTGTGTGTGTGAGAGAGTGTGTGTACTCTGAATGTGTGGCCCCCCCTATCAATTCGAACACGGTGAGCGCAAATTGAACGAAATTTGGTACAAAGGTAGCACTAGCAAAGGACACCTCAGTGTCATGTTTTATATCGCCGCCATCTTGACGGAAACGTAATGGCGGCCACACAAATGTTCAAAGCTTAAGTCAAATTACGACTAACCTAATCATCCGATCTCTACCAAATTTTGCAACAACGTACCTTTATGGGGGCAGCATTCTTTCACCAACCTAATAGGTCATCAGCCTAATAGTTTGTGGATGGCGGCCATCTTTGTGTGAAAATAGATTGCCCCTATTAATTCGATCACGGTGAAACCGAATGGAACGAAATTTGGTACAGAGGTAGTAGTAGCAAAGGGCACCCCAGTGTCATGTTTTATATCGCCGCCATCTTGACGGAAACGTAATGGCGGCCACACAAATGTTCAAAGCCTAAATCAAATTACGACTAACCTAATCATCCGATCTCTACCAAATTTTGCAACATCATACCTTTATGGAGGGAGCATCCTTTCACAAATCTGATAGGTCATTAGCCTAATAGTTTGCGGATGGCGGCCATCGTTGTGTCAAAATCGATTACCCCTATTAATTCGAACACGGTGAAACCGAATGGAATGAAATTTGGTACAGAGGTAGCACTAGCAAAGGGCACCCCAGTGTCATGTTTCATATCGCCGCCATCTTGACGGAAACGTAATGGCGGCCACCCAAATTTTCAAAGCTAAATCAAATTACGAATATCCTAATCATCCGATCTCTACCAAACTTTGCAACAACATACCTTTATGGAGGAAGCATCCTTTGACAAATCTAGTAGGTCATTAGCCTAATAGTTTGCGGATGGCGGCCATCTTTGTGTCAAAATCGATTACCCCTATTAATTCGAACACGGTGAAACCGAATGGAATGAAATTTGGTACAGAGGTAGCACTAGCAAAGGGCACCTCAGTGTCATGTTTTATATCGCTGCCATCTTGACGGAAACGTAATGGCGGCCACACAGACATTCAAAGCTTAAATCAAATTACGATTAACCTAATCATCCGATCTCTACCAAATTTTGCATCAACATACCATTATGCAGGGAGCATCCTTTGACCAAACTAATAGGTCATCAGCCTAATATTTTGCGGATGGCTGCCATCTTTGTGTGAAAATCGATTCCCCTACTATTTCGAACACGGTGAAACCGAATGGAACGAAATTTGGTACAGAGGTAGCACTATAAAAGGCCACCTCAGTGTCATGTTTTATATCACCACCATCTTGACGGAAACGTAATCGCGGCCACCCAAATGTTAAAGGCTAAAATGTAATTACGAGCAACTAATAATCTAGTCTCTACCAAATTTTGCAACAACAAATCTTTATGTGAGAAGCATATTTTGACCAAACTGCTAGATCATCAGCCCAATAGTTTGCAGATGGTGGCCAAGTATGTGTGCAAATCGATTCCCTCTATCAATTCAAACACGGTGAAACCGAATTGAACGAAATTTGGTACAGAGGTAGCACTAGCAAAAGGCACCTCAGTGTCATGTTTTATATCACCGCCATCTTGACGGAAACGGAATGACGGCCACCCAATTGTTAAAAGCTTAAATCAAATTTCGACCATCCTAATAATTTGATCTCTACCGGATTTTGCAACAACATGCCTTTTTGTGGAAAGCATCTTATGACTGACTACAAGGTCATCAGCCCAATAGTTTGCAAATAGCGGCCATGTATGTGTGCAAATCCATTCCCCAGATCAATTCAAACACGGTGAAACCGAATTGAATGAATTTTTTACAGAGGTAGCACTAGCAAAGGGCACCTCATATTCATGTTTAATATCCCTATAGCACGTTGTATTTCAACAAGCTACTACAACCAACATTCAATTATACTCCTTGAAAAGGACAAAGAGTTATAACAATACCCATGCATTTAGGAGAAAGTAGGCTATATGTTCTTTACTGAACATCTTGTTTTTCTAACTGCATTTTGAAAAAGGAATGTGAAGCCCAATATTATATTTTATTTATTTACAATTAATATTACATTTTAAGGAAATCAATTTTTATTATTTTATTTCGTTTTTAGTTTAATGCCAATGGTTGCAGTATTCCACAAGAAAGAGCTTAGTTCCCACAGGAAACATTCCCTACAGTGGTTTAATTTAACTTAAAAAAAGGAGGCTATGAGTTAGGTATCATCACAATATTTACTTGGGTTTTAACTGAAAAAGAAGTAAATTAGTGTAGATAGTCCTGGTTGTGAGTAAATTTCTCTTAGGTTAATAATTTTTATTGTTATGGCGGAATTACGAATTTGGGTTGAAGAGCATATCTTTTAGTTACTGAATATGTACATTTATTTCATCAGACTGTACCAGTCCCTGCATCAGCATCTTCCCAAAATTCTTTATTAAATAAAATATATATTTGCCGGCTTAGCTCTGCACAAGTTTCTCGCAACTTAACCGACTAGCATATGGAAACATACCACAGTGATTGTTACTATCACATACTTAGAATTCCAAGGCTATCGAGCAATAGCGATAAGGGACGAACCCCACCATTGTCTTGTATTATCGTTATGGGATACGTAACCAAATACCAAAGATACGTGCTCTTAATTGGGGTCCGTCATTTTCCAGATCAGAGAATATATGGCAGCTATTGCGCGATTGTTTGACAGGTTCATAGGTTAAATCGAAAATTAACATATCATCACGGTGTTCATTCTCAGAATTGTATGACGACACACAAAATGTTAAGACTTTTGCATCATATGATGCTATGGAAAATTAGGCATTTTAGAGTGGAAAAGTACATTTTCTCAGACTAAACGAACACATATTGTCGTATTGAACAATCAACACACTGTACAGCTCCGTGGCTAAATGGATAGCGCGCTAGGCTTTGGCCCAAAGTGCCCCGGGTTCGATTCCCGGCCGAGCTATTAGGGATTTTAATCTCCTGGGGTTAATTCCAGTGGCTCGGGGTCTTTGTGTGTATGTGATGTTTTCATCATCAGTTCATCCTCATTACGACGCGCAGGTCGCCTACAGGCGTCAACTAGAAAGATCTGCACTCGGCCTCTCCGGACGCCACACTATCATTATTATTTATCAACCCACTACAAGTCTCTTTCAGCCGGGGCGTGATGGTGCTGTCGTCAAGCTGCTTGCCTCTCACTAAGGCGGACTGGGTTCGTTTCATGGCCAATGCATGTGAGATTTTCGACGTATCACGCGCTGTGGTTCGGATTCCACGAAAAGAAATGGAGGTCCCGTGGCTCATGATCGCAAGATTAATGGTCACATTATGGTGTTTGAACCCTTAGAAAACGAAAGTTTAATGCTTTTCAGTCGGTCAACAGGATTATTCCCTAATCCTGAAAAATTACATGAGATTATCCGTTTCGATCGTCAAGCGATCATCACCAGATCCATTACACTTATGCTATGAAATCTATGTGTAAAAGTATTTACAATATGTACACTTATTTAGTTGTACTATTAGTTAAGATAATACAACTCGTCAATATTTGTTAGTTATGGTCTATGTGATATTTTGTTGAGATACTGTAATTGATGATTGACTTCCAAAATTTGCTTATTGAGAGTTACTATGTGAGTGTTGTTAAATGGTCAGCTCAGATTGTATTGTACATGCTAATTATCTGGATGGCCGTGCGTGATCATGGAGAGAGCAGTTAACTTCGTCACTATCTACTCTTCTTCGTCGGGAGTAATAAAATAAAATCATTTTGTTATGTCAATCTGCCTTTTCTCTATAGCCCATCGGAGGTTCAAACACCAGCCCTCGTAGTAAACCCCTCTCTAAATGACACCATATTGTCAGTTTGTTTTGCTAATTTCTGGAGGCAGTGAGAATTCTATTTCACGTTTAGAGTCAATTGATTCAAAATGTGTTTGTGGCTTTTGTTTTTCCTTGACCATGAAAGATCAAATGAAAATTGAGTGAACTAAAGTAGTCATTTATTGAACATGGGGATGCACTTTATATCGGAAATGAAATGTTAACACTTTTAATGCTAAGCAAGAATAAGATTTATATGGAGTTATTTTTCTTTAAATTTCTTTAAATGAAAAACGACACCAAAGAAAACCAAGTAGTTTTTTGGGAGTGATGAACCACAATCATACACTTTCACTTAGCTAATATGATCTTCATACCTTATTTGGTATTCCGGGAGTCGTTACACCGCTGCACTGGGAATCTGTGCAAAATTACGTAAATATGTCACTGCAGTCGTTATTTATTTATCTACTTTTAGCCTACTTTTCGCAATTTGTAAAAATGAGGAAAAAGTAGAATTATGAGATCGATCCGGGAAAATATGTGTCTGTCTGTCCTTATGTCTCGTCTGGCTGTGTGTGTGTGTCCCCCCCCCCCTATCAACTCATAAACGACTGAAGCAATCGAACCCAAATTTGGTATGAGTAAAGATCTCTAACTGAATACCTCAATGCCATATTTGAAAATGATGTCAGTGCTACCAACTGATGAAAAATCGCAATTGAAATTTCAGCTCCATGTTGTACATCTTGGAAGGTATGCATGGGAGCTATACCAAAATTGGCACACATGTAGATAATAATATTTCACTATAATTTCCAGGAGGCCATACGTGACAGTTTTGCCAAAATGATTCTAAGCCTGCTGATAAGTCAATTTTTATGTGCATATAACTTCTACACTATCAATTGGATTTCAACCAAATTTCGTATGTACTATGTGTAGATAGACAGATATGACTGAGCTTAATCTTAAGAGCCACAAGGGCTGACAACTGTTAATAAATGCACACCCTATTGTTTTTATCCAAACACCAATATATCAGAAAGTATGCAAGCCGACAGCTTTAAACTATGCACACGTATAGTACCTGACATTCTAGATTAATTTGGAGTAACTAATGGACCTCAGTAATACCAACATGATTCTAAGCCTGCTGATAGGACTAATTGTAAATACATGAATTGGATTTCGACCAAATTTCGTATGTGCTATGTGTGCTATAACAGATATGACTATGCGTATTTTTAAGAGCAACAAGGGCTGCCAACTGTTAATAAATGCTGTCTCTATTTTTAAGTTAACCTAATATCAATATATCAGAAAGTATTCGAGCCAACCACTCTAATCTTTGCACACGAATGGTACCTTACATTCTAGATTAATTTGGAGTAACTAATATACGTCAGTGTTTCCAACATGTTTCTTAGCCATCTGATTGGTCCAGTTTTAAAATACATGTAACTTCTACACAAATGGGAATCCCTACACAGCAGAAGACATAAAAGAAGACTCCAGGAGATGTACAAAGCATACACAGGGGAGCCGGCCTGGAATGAGTTGCGAAACAGAATGCATGATCCAGATTATATGGGTAGGAGAGATCACGAATACAAAATTAGATCCATCATTCAAAAAACAAACTTAGCTAAGTATTCTTTTGTAAACAGGGGTATTCAAACATGGAATGAGTTACCTGAAGAAGTCTTAGAACCTTTTCCTAACAGTTTAAAAGCTTTCAAGAAAAAATTAAATGTTGCATTCAGGGAACCCAGAGACATTATGGAGAGAAATTGAGTTATAAGCAGCATGTAAATATAGTTTTGCCTAACTGTAACAGTATCAATAAATAAATAAATAAATAAAATGAATCTCATCCAAAATTGGCACAACAATAGATCATAATAATTCAGATTACTTCTGACCAACACATACATGACATTGTTGCCAACATGATTTTAGCGCGCTGATAGGTTCAATGTCTAACTACATGCAACGTCCATGCTATTCATTGGACTTCGAACAAATTTTGTATTCTGTACCTTAAGAGATGGAACTAACAATATATTCAGTCACCAGGGCTGCCAACTCTAGTGCTCTATTAGGCTACATTATGCTAGTTATATTTCCAAATGATTAGAAATTTCGATATTACCAACTCAATTTCGTCATTATTCTAATTAGGTCCTCATAGATTAATTATTGGAATGAATCTTACATTTCGAGAAAAGTAGTCTCTTTAGTTCGTCACGGAACTTCTTGTTATTCAACGACGTGGCTTCGGTGGCGTAGTCGGTAGCATGCTGAGCCTCTATGCCCAAGATCGTGGGTTCAAACCCGACCGAAGTCGTCCGATTTTTTAAGAGCGTTAAAATCTTTCAGTATGACTTCCTTCGGAGGGGAAGTAAAACCAGTGCCCCATGTCATAGATTTATGGCATGTAGAAATCCCTCCACTAATTTAACTTGTGTGAAGCTAAATTTGCTGGTTAGATTTAGCTGAAACGCTCTATCAAAGTTCCAACGTTCACCATTAGGTGTCAGTGACTTCTCGTAGCGAAAGTCGGAACTACTTGCAATTGAACGGGACTTGTATCTCACCCCATGGGTGTCCGCCTTGATGCAGCTACAGCCTCTGGTGACCCGAGCATGTCCTCGGATACTCCCGGCACTAAAATCCATACCCTAAATGAATAAATAACAAGAAGTTCCGTGACGAACTAAAGAGCCTACTTTTCTTAAAATGTAATATTCATGCCAATGATTAATCTATATGGATCTATCTAAAATAATGACGAAATTAAGTTGGTAATATCAAAATTTCTAATTAGTTCGAAATACTGTATACCTGGCATAATGTAGCCAAATAGAGAACTACAGTTGGCAGCCCTGGTGACTAAATATATTCTTAGTTTCTTCTCTTAAGGTACAGACTACAAAATTTGGTTGAAGTCAAATCGATAGCATGGACGTTACATGCAGTTAAACATTGGATCTAGCAGCGCGCGTAAAATCATATTGGCAACAATGACATACCTGTATTGGTGAGAAATAATCTGAAATAATATGATCTATAGTTGTGTCAATTTTGAATGAAATCCATTAGTTTGTATAGAAGTTACATGCATTTTAAAATCGGACCTATCAGCAGGCTTAGAATCATGTTGGCAGCACTGGCGTAGGCCTATAATAGTTACTCCAAATTAATCTAGAATGCCAGGTACTATACGTGTGCAAAGTTTAGAGCTATTGCCTTGCATACGTTCTGATATATTTATATTAGGGTAACAAAATTAGAGACAGTATTTATTTACAGTTGGCAGTCCTGGTTACTCTTAAGACTTGACATAGTCATATCTGTTATAGTACACATAGCACACACGAAATTTGGTTGAAATCCAAAAGATAGTATAGAAGTTACATGTATTTAAATTTGGACCTCTCAGCAGGCTTAGAATCATGTTGGTAGCACTGACGTATATAAGTTACTCCAAATTAATATAGAATGTCAGGTACTATACGTGTGCATAGTTTAAAGCTGTCGGCTTGTATACTTTCTGATATATGGGTATTTGGATACAAAAAATATAGAGAGCATTTATTAACAGTTGGTAGCCATGGTGGGTCTTAAGAATACGCTCAGTCATATATGTTAATGTACACATAGCACATACGAAATTTGGTTGAAATCCAATTGATAGTGTAGAAGTTATATGCATTTAAAATTTGGACCTATCAGCAGGCTTATAATTATTTTGGCAACACTGCCATGTATGGCCTCCTGGAAATTAAACTGCAATATTATTATCTATACGTGTGCCAATTTTTTAAATAGCTCCCATTCATACCTTCCAAGATATCCAACATGGAGCTCAAATTTCAATTGCGATTTTTCAGCAGTTGGTAGCACTGACATCAGTTTCAAATATGGCCGTGAGATATTCAGGTATAGATCTTTACTCCTACCAATTTTTGTTTCGATTGCTGCAGCCGTTTAGGAATTGATAGGGAGGGACTCACACACAGCCAGCCAGACAGACAGAAAGACAGATAGACAGACAGACAGACACACATTTGCCCGATATCATAAGTCTACTTTTTCCTCATTTTTGCAAAATTGCAAAATGTGAAAAGTAGGCTAATAAATATTCAACGACTGCAATATTGTCATTGCGTGTCGTTGCTCAACTACTACTGAAAGTTGCGCATTAGGCGAGTTCATTTGTTATCGAGACGTCTATTCACTATGGCCAATGTATGGTACACAAAATACACGACACAGGTCATGTCTAGCGAGAAGCGATTGGCTTACCAACCGGAGCGAGATACTATTGGCTTCTGTCTGGCCGAAAATTACTGCTTGTAGTACAAGCTAGGGGGTCTGGTACGTTAGCCCCATGTTAGGTTTGTTTTTGTAGACTATGTAAAGCCCTATTTACATGTAGCCTATGCATCGTTTAAACCTTAGAAACACAACAAAGTCAACGAATTGAGCGCAGCATAAAACAAACACCACACGGTAGTGCATTTCATTCATTATATAAATCACACCCACACTGGCCGACACAACTGAAATTTCACTACTGTATATAAGTCGTGTTATAAGAAGGGGATGACGGGTGGGTTATAGACAGCGGAGGAGAAAACATCTTTTAGGTCATCATTTCCACAATTAGTATTCATCATTACAAAAGGTATTTCGACTATTTTAAGTAGTTTTGTACTTGAATCGGCTGAAGCTGAAAGGTATTAAGTCAGTTTTCACAACTTTCCAGGAAACAGTTAAAACGTCATTGACGAAAGAGAACTTAACAAACACACTATATTAGTCATCTATGTTGTGAAGCAACTAATCACGCTATATTTGTGTTAGCAGAATATCAATTTTAATTCTTCTTCTTCTCCAGCATGATTAATCCCACTTATGTGGGGTCGCTGATGCGGATATTCCTCCTCCACGTTGTTCTATCCCGGACCATTTCCTCGTCAAGCCCCCGCTGTTTCATGCTTTCTTGAATGCTGTCTATCCATCGCCTTTTTGGTCGTCCTCGACTCCGTTTCCCTGGTGGAAGCATTTCTATCATCCTATTACCCACATAATCTTCATCTCTTCTCTTAACATGGCCATACCATCTGAGGCCAGCTTCTCTGACTTTCTCAGAAACTTGCACCACGCTAAGTCGTCTCCTAATCAATTCATTTCTCACTTTGTCCAACCTTGTATGTCCACGTGCCCATCTCAGCATACGCATTTCTGCCACGTCCAGTTTTTCTGCCCATCTCTTTGTGATCTACCAGGTTTCTGTCCCGTATATCATTGCTGGTCTCACCACGGCCTTGTGTACCTTCCCTTTTAATTTTTCTGGTACCTTCTTGTCGCACAGTACACTTGATATGTTCCTCCAGTTGAACATCCCAACCGTATCCTGCTCTTTATTTCCTCCTCCATCTTGTTGGATAACTGTACCAAGCTATCTGAATGAACTTGCTGTTGGGATCTCTACTCCAGCCAATTTAAAACCTGTTTCAGCACCCCTCAGGCTCAGGAACTCTGTCTTACATCTGCTTATCTTCATTCCTCGGCTTTCTAGTGCTTCTCTCCATTCCTCCAACCATTTCTCTGCAAGTTCCTTCGTCTCTGCACACAGGACCACATCATCAGCGAACATCATGGACCATGGAGCTTCCTTCCTGACTCCCTCTGGCAACACATCCATGATGAGTACAAAAAGTAATGGACTGAGGACGGAACCTTGATGTACTCCAACGTCCACAGGAAAGGATTCTGTATTTCCAGATATACATCTGACCATGTTTCTGCTGTCCTTGTACATGTCTTGGATCAGGCGTATATACTTTTCGGGCAAAAGTTTTTGTCGTAGGCTCCTCCATACTTCCGGTCTTGGTACACTGTCGTACGCTTTCTCCAGATCAATGAAGACCATCGACAAGCTCTTGTTGCCTTCGATGTACTTCTCCACTATTTGTCTCAGGGCAAATATGGCATCTGTTGTTCCTCTGCCTGCACGAAACCAAACTGCTCCTTGCTAATCACCACTTCCTGTCTCAGTCGCTGTTCGATTACTCTCTCCCATAATTTCATGGTTTGGCTCATCAGTTTGATTTCTCTATGGTTATCAATTTTAATTGAATAAACTTATTTTTCAAATCAATTTTGAAAACGTGACTTAAAGCCTTTTAGCTCCGTGGTCAGTTTATTGCGGCATAAAGCCATCCAGAATGAATATTTCACATGTTATTTTATTTTAAAATGGATTTGTAACATAAAAACCACCTAAACCTTATACAAATGTAATTTACAATAGCACTGTAACACGCGGGAATCTTGCAGTGCGGCCAACATTAAGTACGGAATCGGCAGCAAGTCATTGACTCAATGCTTTTCTCCTCCGATCTCAGTACATGCAGTGGTTTCTGGCTTAAACAGAAGGTTGACTTTATTCTTTCCTATGCCGTTCCAAGGCCCTTGGGTCAATACTTCAGAATACTAATTGTTAAAAAAATGACCATTTTTGACGTAATGCTTTTCAGCTACGACCGATTCACTTGTTTCATCACTCTTGAAGTGTTACCAAAAATCGCTCCCAAAAGTGAAATTACAGCAGTGTTTGTTTTTCTCCGAAGTTATTGACTAATTGTGTTGGGCGAACAAAGTCCCCCCAGTGTAATGGCAACTCTACTGCCGCTAGACACGCGAGCGTCAGCACTTAAAATATCACCGACCGCGTGCAGAAACACGTAGTAAACATTGATCATTGACCCCGATCTGGTCCAGTCATTAACCTTAGTGACCACTGTCTAGGTGATCCCGGATCATAGTCTGCTTCTAAATAGAATAAAGATTTGTTTATAATTCATTTTAGGGGCTTGAGACATGTTGGTCATTAGTCCCGATTCTGAACAAAGACTTCTTCCTCAGGATGAGCTTCTAGGGCCTAGAAGATTGCATGTCTTCTTCATCAGTTGTTGCATACTGTATTAAACCTACAAGTACCGACGACATTCGGAAAATTTTGACATATCTTCGCGTATCACATCCCCCAAACCCCAAAACCACCGTCAATTCAAACATTTATATATAAATAGCAACCCGCCCGGCTTCGCCCGGGAACAGTTATCAATGCATTACGTGATAAGCGCTCTTTTTTTCGATGTCAGTGAACAACGACCAATATCCGTTGTACGTCTCGGCATGATGGGTTCAACTCAATGACTGGACTATTCATTATATTATCATGGAGATGCATGTGCAACTCCAAACACAACCTCTCTTCTCTGAAGTCTTAACTCAATACGACTCGACAGTTTGCTGCTGGCTGTATCTGGGGTAATAGGTTCGCCTGCTAGCTAGGCTGTAACTGGAGTGATAGACGTGCCCCTAGCTAGCTCGTGAACTGTCGCCTCAGTAATTCATTGGAGATTGTTGCAAGAAATGAAAACGAAAAAATACTTATAGTGGGCGATGTATTGGAGATAGTGATATGCTCTCCCGGGCTTCTTTGTAGAACTTTCATGCTGAAAAATTCTTACACTCATTCTGTATATTGATATTTTTAACGGTTTGCCCAGCGTAAGCTTAAAAAGCGCACGGACGTCAGATTTCTTTTCGACTTTTTCACTGAAATCGTTACTACTTGGCTTCCTTTGATCATTAAAAATATATATTTTCTACATAAACCGCATCAAAATCCATCCATCGGTTCTCGAGATTACCCGTGACATCCAAGAATCGGGGACTTTGTTTTTTACTAAGTAGAGATTTACATCGGACTAAGTGGTGGAAATGCGGGGCCTTCGATCGAAAAAGCGAAATATCACTATAACTTGCTTAGTATGTGAAAAATTGAACCCATTCAAATGGCATACTCTTTTTCAGACAAATGTCGAAAACTTGTCGCAGTGGACTTTCTTAATAGCACCAACTACAGTATTGACGAAAGGGGTGGGTAAATGGAGTTTTGAGAGAAAAGAAAATCATACCTCCCTTAATAGGCACAATATCAAAACCATTTAATACAGTCAATATTCATCTTACCGTTATCTAAAACTGTTATCTGAAAAACATTTGATATGCCCGAACATTACGCCAAGGGATGAGTAAATGTTTTTCGGAATTATATGGGGCTGCCTTGTATCCTAAACAAGTGGAACCTTTGTAGGCAAATTGGCAAACCTAGTGAATTCGAAACTTTCATTTTGGTTGGTTGGTTTAGAGGCTGCGACAACGCGGTCATGTAGCCCGTGTACTTTGGGTGTGTGTAGAATCAGTCTGATAACCGGTGTTAATTGTGATGACTGTATTAGTGTGTGTTTCTGTTTCTTAATTCAAGTAAGGACTGCAAACTTTGAAATTTTCAAGTAGTTACATCTTTTGCCGCCAAACGCCACCGTCAACAACTACTAGTTCAGAACATGGCTACTAGACGCCACAGTAGTCGGCTCCTGGTGATGAATGTAGGAACCTGAGCGTTGTTTGCATTTTTAACCTAATTTAGCTTCACACAGGTGTAATTAGTGGAAGGTTCTTTAACATGCCATAAATCTATGACATGGGACCGCCGGCTTTCCTTCCCCTCCAAAGGAAGGCATACTGAGGGATTTTTAACGCTCTTGAAAAATCCGATGACTTTGGCCGGGTTTGAACCCGCGATCTTCGGCATAGAAGCTCAGCATGCGACCAACTACGCCACCGAAGCCGCTAAACTTCCATTTTGCGTGTTGAAATGTACCTCCGCTTTCCGGCGTGCAGAGAAGGATTAAAAAACGAAATGTTGTATACTAATAAGGGGGGTACTTTGTGGCTACTTTCAGTCAAGTTTCTTAGAATCTAAGAAGTAAATGAATTGACGTATTTATATAAAACATTCAACAACTTATTTCACATCTCTGGCAATCAATTGAAGAGCTATTTCAACAATGCCAGAGCTTATTTCAACTTCGACGAATTATCAACTGTCAACATTTCAAATAAACAGCTGACTGATATGTTGATTTTAAATGACAAATACTTTCAGTCTAAATAATCATAACTTTCAATATGAATTTCACACGTTTGGCTCCGAGAATATATCAGCATCCGTGAGGTGCACTTTACTCATTGTGAATGTTCTTAGAGGAGAAACTATATATCCAGCTAATAATGTCTAGCAACAGTTAACAATAGCAATTACCGACGTGGGAAGTGGAAGCGGGTACTTCATGCTGACTTGTGCTTGAATTTATTTATTTAGCGTATGGCTTCTAGTGCCGGGAGTGTCCGAGTACATGTTCGGCTCGCCAGAGGCTGTAGCTGCTTCTATGTTGACACCCATGGGGTACCGTTGCATGTGGAAGAGATAAAATGAATGAAGATGAATGAAACTGGGCAAGGTTAATTTCAAGTAGTTTCAACTTTGGCTACCAGACGTCACTGACACTCAGTGGTGAACGTTGGAACTAGATAGAACGTTTCTAGCCCAATAACCTACCAATTGTAGTGGAAGGTTCTTTTACATACCATGAATCTATGGCATGGGCTCACCGGCTTTACTTCGTCTCCAAAGGAAGGCATACTGAGACTACGCCAATACATACAAATTAAGAAACAACTAGTCTGTTCAATTGTTGAACATGCTTCGGCTAGACAATGAAGCCTTCTTCAGTTGAACGTTGACCTGAAGAAGGCTTCATTGTCAAACTGAAACATGTAAAAAAAATTAACAATTGAATAGTTGCCAAATAATTAGAATTGATTGGTGTAATATTATTAACTGTTATCTACTACTACTACTACTACTACTACTACTACTACTACTACTACTAATAATAATAATAATAATACTTTGTTGCAGTAAGGTGGCCATATAATAGTACATTATGCAACGAGCCTATAATGGCAATAATTAAGACACGAGTATGTTCATAAAACGAGCGTATGCGAGTTTTATAATTTCCATACGAGTGCCTTAATTACCATTATAGGCTAGTTGCATACGACTGTTTGTTCGACGATAATTATTATAACTACAGTATTTTATGTTCGAACATAAATATTCATAAATATATGTCGAGATTTCGCCAGTTTTATGTACTGAACAGAGCGCATGAGACGCAGAGAATGCCTTGTATTTGGCCATGGCCTCCTCGATTACCCTACTATGACACTAGGCCAGGCAGTGAAATTTAAATTAGAATGCTGTGGAACTCAGGGTATCTAATTATCTAATTGGTCAAACAACTGTTTCTTGAACTCTTATTGGTGGGAGAAACTGTTTCATAATGAAAAATAGTGTTATAATGAGCCTCATTATAGTACAGTTTTCTGACATATAATAGTCAGGATCGAACATAAAACTATAATAAGAATAATAGAATAGCCTGAAAGTTATCACACAATCACTACGATACTGTGGTCTTCCGTTAGCATAGATTAATATTTGCTATATTCCACTATGCTGTTACCACATAATGTTATATGGTATTTGTACCATGTCTACACACATTAAGCACACACGCAGTCATTGTTCAGTTCATGATATTCTATGTTTTTACAAATTTTGTGGTGGAAGTCGTATGTCTTGTTACGACATGTCTTAGTTCTGTGTCCATCATCTGTCGTTCATTGCTTCAGTAACGTAAAAATCTAATTATATGTCTTGTCGCTTCGGGCGTCTCAGTTGAAGCACTTTCTCCATTTGTGGGGTATTATCAAATAATCACCGGATGAGTTAGCCGTGGTCGTTACGGCATGACCGCTGGGAGTCGCTCACATCCGGGAGGCGAGGAGGTTCGAATCCCCTTCTGTGGTTTCCCATCTTCCTTCCAGGCAAATGCCGGGGTTGGTCCCTAACTATAGGCCACAGCCGTTACCATCCAACTCCTCGTCCTTACACTCCAACTTTCCTCCCCAACGGTACTTGTAGCTCACCCATTGGGTGTCCACCTCGAAGCAGCTACAAAGCTGGCGAGCCGAACATGTCCTCGGACAATCTCGGCACTAAAAGCCATACGCTAAAAAAATCAAATAATTAACACGGTGCATATCATACATTCTCCAAACATGGTAAATGTTATTGCGATTTGAATGTGTCTGCACCACCTTACGACAGAAAAAACTGCAAACAAACTACATTATTGTGAGTGATTGTGAGAATAAATAATCTTTACAAAATTTTATCTCAAATATTAAAAGAAATAGAGAAAGAAATACAAAGTACACCCGCGTTGGTATTCCTACGGTTAATGACAATGTATAGAACATGTTAGTTAGTTATTGAGGTTTTAAGGGGCGGAACTACGAGGTCTTCTACCCCTTGCGTGAGAGTTTATCGAGTGATGTGAACTATAGATGAAATATCGGGGGATTCAGCAACGCCTTCCAATATCGTTTGCTGCAACCCAACTAACGCGTATTGGCAGGAAGATCTATAATTCTGCTTGCATCCCGTATTGTACTAATGCACTGCAAGCATATCCTGCAAAATATACTGAACTCTATTATTTTCCCCTCGATGTGAGCACAGACATTAGTGCGGGATGCAGGCAGAGAAAACTGTAGTGCCGGGGAAAAGTGACACAAGTCGAAAAATTAAATCTTACGAGGAAGTGAAAAATCTGTTCCAACAAATAAATTATTGACATTTTTAGAAAGATCAGTTTCTGCTTTGTAATTACCAAATCACTTGTGCCTCTCTTCTCAAGTTGGATATGTTACAAATGCCCACTAGAATTAACTAACTAACTAAGGAATATTGACTTATGCCACTTTTCCCCGGCACTACGACCTTCCTGCCAACACGTGTTATTTGGGTTGCAGCAAATGATATTGGAAGGGGCTGCTGATTCACCAAGTATATTGCAGTCGCCATTAATATGCCATAGAGAAGTATTTGCAACAAGACTAATAAAAGGTTTGCGCACTTTATTTATGTTGTGGTGCAATATATATTATGTTGACTTTTCCATTACAACTGCAGTAAGCTGTCGGCTGCAAGAGGAGCTCATTTATGTGGCGTCAGTCACGATATCCTCTGCAAGATATATTGCAGTATGAGGGCAATCTACCCTGCCGAACTTGAATAATACTTTTCTATTCTGATATTTTAGTTTGTACTGTATGAACGCGTGCATCCTTTCGAAACGTTCCTCAATCGGCAGCCAATAGGTAAATTAAACTTTTTATGAAATTATAATACAATAATAGTACGTTATGCAACGAGCCTATAATGGCTATAATTACCATTATAGGCAAGTTGCATACGACTGTTTATGTTCGTCGATAATTATAACTTTATTATATGTTTTGACATGGATATTCATAAATAATGAACAGAACGCACTGGCTTTGCTGACTGAACAGAGCGCATTCGTGGTCAAGGCACTCCAAAAGCAGAGACCATTCACTTTGCTTGACAACACAGAAATATGTTGGATTTTGAGCGCATGCGCGTAGGTATCCTTACCTAATTGGTCACACAACTGTTTCTTAGGCGGCTTCGGTGGCGTAGTCGGTAGCATGCTGAGCTTCTATGCCCAAGATTGCGGGTTCAAACCCGGCCGAAGCCGTCGGATTTTTTAAGAGCGTTAAAAATCCCTCAGTATGCCTTCCTTCGGAGGGGAATGTCATAGATTTATGGCATGTTAAAGATCTTTCCACTAATTACACCTGTGTGAAACTAAATTGGATAGGTTAAGAATGCAAACAACGCTCTTAGGTTGCTACGTTCGTTGCCAAGAGCCGACTGCGGTGGCGTCTAGTAGCTGAGTTCTGAACTAGGCCTAGTAGTCGTTGACGGTGGCGTTTGGCGGCAAAAGTAGGAACTATTTGAAAATTCAAAGTTGCAGTCCCTACTTGAATTAAAAAAAACAGATACACACACTAATACAGTGATCACAATTGACACCGGTTATCAGACAAATTCTACACACACCCAAAGTACACGGGGCTACATGACCGCGTTGTCGCAGGCCCTAAACTAAGGAACCAACCAACCAACTGTTTCTTGAGCTCTGATTGGTGGGAGAAACTGTTTCATAATGAAGAATAGTGTTATAATGAGCCTCATTATGATACAGTTTTCTGACACATATTGTTTATATTTCGACGTCGTCGAACATAAAATAATTTATAACATTATTAACTTGATGACCAATTTGAAGTCTACAATTTTAATCAATCACACTTTATAAATTATTATTTTCAACTTAAAGCTTATCCCTGAAATTATTCACAACTGAAAGCTTCCATTTCCCAATTATGCCCTTTAAATTGTTTACAACCCTCAATCAAAAACTAAATTTTCACTCACCCCATTATTGAACGTGAGTGCTCAATAATTTACAACATCCACCTCTGATCTCAAACCACCCCTTCATCATTAGCCCTCAGTCAACTGACGCTTAATTAATGTGTCCACGTTAAAAACTTGAAATAAACATTATTTCAGTACATACCAACGTATAACATCAGTTTACCACCACATACCTTGTATTGGTCATCTCCATCTGAATTTCATCGCCATACCTCATATAATTGGGAACTTCAATATTTTTTTTGGAAAATTGGAGAATATAGTTTGTTGTTTTGTTACTTACTTAGTTATTTAGGTATTTAAGGGGCGCAACATTGAGGTCATCTACCAATACAGGTTATGTTTCTTGATCCATTAGAGGGGGTTGAACATCGTGGTCGTACATCCTCGTGTAATTGGGTGTATGTTAGAATTTGTCTCACATCCAATATTATGTAATGTATTTGTAATTCACGTGAGATTGGGAAGGAGGTGGCCGTGGCCTTAAGCTAGGAAAAATCCCCACATTTGCGCCGAGTAGAAGTGGGAAAAGCACGGAAAATTACTCCCAGCCTTGCAGTGCTGGAGATTGGAATCACCTTTTCTCACTTTTGCCTCACGAGGCTGAGTGTAGCCCGTTCCTGCCTTCGGACTGGAATTAAATTCCTTGTCAGACCCGGGAATCGAATCCGAACCTCCAGGGTGACAGCCAAAAATACTAGCCGCTACACCACCACTTGGTCAACAGCCACCAAAGAAACACAAGCTGTCAGACAAGTATAACACATTAAATACAGCAAGTATTTTGGGTGTTATGACTTGGCTCCTTTAGCTGAATGGAACTGCAATGCGCTTCAGAAGAGCATAATCAGTTGCCATCCCACCAGGGGTCTAGACAAAGTGTACGGACGAGCCCAATCGGTACATTTGGGCGAAACCTCAACAAACACGGCACAACACCTATTTCCTGGTTCAAATTTCTTTGGCTGTGAAACTCAAAACATTCCATCAAGTCCAACTAACCTTCTGTCAGGCATGGTGTATCACACACAACCACTTAACTAAGTTGTGTTTGGAAATATGTATTTATAATTTATGTGAAGATACCTGTAATAGTTTTTGAGCTACAATAAAAGAAAACATTTCTTGTTTGAACACAGAATATCTGAAATTACTGAAAGTTCCTATATCATAAATATATAATGAATGGCAGTGACAGAATCAATACATCAATTTGCTATTTGAATATAAAAGAATGTTACGACCTCAAAATTAAAACAAGAAGTTCCGTGACGAACTAAAGAGCCTACTTTTCTTAAAATTTAAGATTCATGCCAATGATTAATCTATATGGATCTATCTAGAATAATGACGAAATTAAGTTGGTAATATCGAAATTTCTAATTAGTTCGAAATACTGTATACCTGGTAAAATGTAGCCTAATAGAGCACTACAGTTGGCAGCCCTGGTGACTGAATATATTCTTAGTTCCATCTCTTAAGGTAGAGACTACAAAATTTGGTTGAAGTCCAATGAATAGCATGGACGTTACATGCAGTTAAACATTCGATCTAACAGCGCGCGTAACATCATGTTGGCAACAATGTCATGCATGTAATGGTCATAAATAATCGGAAATGATATGATCTATTGTTGTGCCAATTTTGAATGAAATCCATTAGATAGTATAGAAGTTACATGCATTATAAATTGGACCTATCAGCAGGCTTAGACTCATGTTGGTAGCACTAACGTATATAAGTTACTCCAAATTAATATAGAATGTCAGGTACTATACGTGTGCATAGTTTAAAGCTTACATACTTTCTGATATATTGGTATTTGGATAAAATAAATTAAGAGCATTTATTAACAGTTGGCAGCCCTGGTGTGTCTTAAGAATACGCTCAGTAATATCTGGTTATGTACACATACAACATACGAAATTTGGTTGAATTCCAATTGATAGTGTAGAAGTTATATGCATTTAAAAATTGGACCTATCAGCAGGCTTATAATCATTTTGGCAACACTGCCATGTATGGCCCCCTGGAAATTAAACTGCAATATTATTATCCACACGTGTGCCAATTTTAAAATAGCTCCCATTCATACCTTCCAAGATATCATACATGGAGCTCAAATTTCAATTGCGATTTTTCAGCAGTTGGTAACACTGACATCATTTTCAAATATGGCCGTGAGATATTCAGGTATAGCTCTTTACTCCTACCAAATTTTGTTTCCATTGCTCCAGCCGTTTAGGAGTTGATAAGGGGGGACACTCACACAGCCAGCCAGACAGACAGACACACATTTGCCCGATCTCATAAGACTACTTTCTCCTCATTTTTAGCCTACTTTTCACATTTTGCAAAAATGAGGAAAAAGTAGACTTATGAGATCGATCCGGGAAACTGTGTGTCTGTCTGTCTGTCCTTCTGTCTGTCTGTCTTTCTGTCTGTCTGGCTGTGTGTGTGTCCCCCCTATCAACTCCTAAACGGCTGCAGCAAACAAAACCAAATTTAGTATGAGTAAAGATGTGCACGGGAATAGCTCACGTCCATATTTGAAAATGATGACATTGCTACCAACTGCTGAAAAAACGCACTAGAAATTTGAGCTCCATGTTGGATATCGTCCAAGGTATGCATGGGAGCTATTCCAAAATTGGCACACATGTAGATAATACTATTTCAGTTTAATTTCCAGGAGGCCAACCAGGACAGTGTTGCCAAAATAATGTTAAGCCTTCTGATAGGTCCAATGTTTAAATGCATATAACTTCTACACTATCAATTGGATTTCAACCAAATTTTGTATGTAATATCTGTACATAAACAGATATGACTGAGCGTATTCTTAAGAGCCACCAGGGCTGCCAACTGTTAATATTTGCTCTCTCTATTTTTTTATCCAAATACCAATATATCAGAAAGGATGCAAGCCAACAGCTTTAAACTATGCACACGTATATTCTGACATTTTAGATTAATTTGGAGTAACTTATATACGTCAGTTCTACCAACATGATTATAAGCCAGCTGATAGTACCAATTTTTAAATACATGTAACTTCTATACTATCAGTTGGATTTCAACCAAATTTCGTATGTGATATGTGTACCATAACAGATATAACTATAAGTATTGTTAAGAGCAATCAGGGCTGCCAACTGTTAATAAATGCTGTCTATATTCTTTTTACCCTAATATCAATATATCAGAAAGTATGCAAGCCAACAGCTCTATATTTTGCACACGTATAGCACCTGACATAGATTAATTTGGAGTAATTAATACAAGGCAGTGCTGCCAACATGATTCTATGTCTGCTGATATGTCCAATTTTAAAATACATGTAACTTCTATACTAACAAATGGATTTCATCCAAAATTGGCACAACAAGATATCATAATATTTCAGATTATTTCTGACCAGCACACGCATGGTATTGTTGGCAACATGCTTTTACGCGTGCTGATAGATCCAGTGTCTAACTGCATATAACGTCCATTGGACTTCAACCAAATTTTGTATTCTGTACATTAAGAGGTGGAACTAAGAATATATTCAGTCACCAGGGCTGCCAACTGTAGTGCTCTAATAGGCTACATTATACCAGGTATATTTTGAACCAATTAGATATTTCGATATTACCAACTTAATTTCGTCATTATTCTAGATAGGTTCATATACTGTAGAATAATCATTGGCATGAAAAGTAGGCTGTGTAGTTCTTCACGGAACTTCTTGTTGCAAAATGTGAAAAGTAGGCTAAAAATATAATGAATGGCAGTGACAGAATCAATACATCAATTTGCTATTTGAATATAAAAGAATGTTACGACCTCAAAACAAAATAAGCGCTCTCTACATTCTAAAGTAATGTGGTGATGCATTGATGCTATGAAAACAGGAAGGGGCGCAATGCATCAAATGGATAGGTTAACAGATTTCTTGACAACAGAGTAGTCAGACACATTCTGCAGTTCATCACAATGGGAAGGGATGAGAGATAGGAAGCTACTATCGAGAAGGAACTTTTGCTCCAGATTGTTGACAAGCAATTGACAGATAATGTCAACTTTTATCAATCTGATCAGCCGCGCGGTTAAGTGGGAACATACAGCTTGGCAGCCAAAACAATACCTATTTTAATTTTTATTTTTATTATAGAATTTGGCCAACTATGGACCGCAAGGAACTCAAGACTTATTGGCTTTCTTTCTCTTCTCTTCCCAGAACTTCTTTATCCTGTCACTTGTTTGTTTTCTCTCTTCCTCGGAAATGATCCGTTTGGGCCTCCTGCTTTGTGGTTTCTCCCGTAATGATTTTACTCCGTCAACTCGACTGCGGAACTCTCTTCTATCGTAGGCCATCGGTGGAGTAATTCCAACTTCCGCTGCATCCCTCTTCACCTCATCTACCCATTTAGATGTAACCTTTAACCCCATGATGTAGCTGAAGATACTTTTGGTCAGCCTGCATTCATCCATTCGTAGTAAATGTCCATAGAACTTTAGCCTCCGCTTCTTCATTACGTCTGTAAACTTTTCAGTACACTTGTAAAGTTCTTCATTTTTCCTCTTCTTCCATCTCCCATCAGTACTCTTCTGTGGTCCAAGAATTTTTCTCAGAATCTTCCTTTCTCTCTTCTCTAGTACTTGGAGTTCTCCCTTTTTACTTAAAAGAAGACACTCTGAAGCGCAGGTTGTACTACCGATTTGTGGTGTCTGATTTTGGCCTTGTATGATAAAGCTCGTTTGTTGTATTTATTCTGGGTTAGTTTGTAGGCCAGGTCCAGTTTTCTGGTTCTTCCTTTGATTGCTTCCTTATCCAGTCCGTTGGGTTGGATCCATTACCCCGGGTATTTAAACTTCTCTGTCCTCTTAATCTTCCTATTTTAATATTATAACTGTGCTTTGTACAACAATTATATACATTTCCAAGGAAATACACACATCTTGCTGTTAGAACCAAATTTCTAAATTTTCAAAAGTGAAATTGTAACTATTTTTATTATTGATAATCTAATTTCGCCAAATAACCGACAAACTCACATTTTTTATCCAAACTTTATTATCAGCGGCGTTTCGATAGTAAAGTTTGGATAACCAAGATGAGTTTGTCGGTTATTTGGCAAAATTAGATTATCAATAAAAATTATCTACATACCGACGAAATTAAATTCATTTAACTAATTTGTAACTATCTTTATTCATTTGCCCACACACTGTTGTTTTTCTATTGCATATTTCGAGGTGGAAGAGCGCTCGCTTCATGGAAACAAGTTGCTCGTATCTAATTAGCCTATACATTCCAGGGACTGATAGTATGGGCTGGCGAGAGAAAGTCCCAAGCAGTGAACATAAATGCGAGGTAGCCTCCTGTCTACAGAGTTTTTACAGAACTCACCGGAGTTAACTTTCCTAATAAATATGCATTCATGGAAATTACATGCAAATACAGTCATATGTAAATCAGTGTGTGTGGTCCTGATCGATGATAAAACAGTAAGGAGCAAACACTTCCATTGCATCCCACACTTAGTCCCTTTCTGTGTAAAATACCTCATACTGAACAGAAGATATAGATGGGTATATATGAGAGAGTAAAATGGGCAAATCCTTTATACTTCCTTGTTTTACAATAGCTTTGGCACCCAGTTATTATTATTATTTTTAGCCTACTTTTCACATTTTGTAAAAATGAGGAAAAAGTAGACTTATGAGATCGGGCAAATGTGTGTCTGTCTGTCTGTCCTTCTGTCTGCCGGTCTGTCTGGCTGTGTGTGTGTGTCCCCCCTATCAACTACTAAACGGCTGGAGCAATCAAAACAAAATTTGGTAGGAGAAAAGATCTATACCTGAATATCTCACGGCCATATTTGACAATGATGTCAGTGGTACCAACTGCTGAAAAATCGCAATTGAAATTGGAGCTCCATGTTGGATATCTTGGAAGGTATGAATGGGAGCTATTTCAAAATTGGCACACGTGTAGATAATAATATTGCAGTTTAATTTCCAGGAGGCCATACATGGCAGTGTTGCCAAAATGATTATAAGCTTGCTGATAGGTCCAATTTTAAATGCATATAACTTCTACACTATCAATTGGAATTCAACCAAATTTCGTATGTACTATGTGTACATACACAGATATGAATGAGCATATTCTTAAGAACCACCAAGGCTGCCAAATGTTAATAAATGCACTCCCTATTGTTTTTATCCAAATACCAATATATCAGAAAGTATGCAAGCAGACAGCTTTAAACTATACACACGCATAGTACCTGACATTCTATATTAATTTGGAGTAACTTATATACGTCAGTGCTACCAACATGATTCTAAGCCTGCTGAGAGGTTCAACTTCAAATACATGTAACTTCTATACTATCATTTGGATTTCAACCAAATTTCGTGTGTGTTATGTGTACCATAACAGATATGACTATGCGTATATTTATGAGCAACCAGGGCTGCCAACTGTTATTAAATACTGTTTCTATTTTTGTTACCCTAATATCAATATATCAGAAAGTATGCAAGCCAATAGCTCTAAACTTTGCGCACGTATAGTACCTGGCATTCTAGATTAATTTGGAGTAACTAATATAGGCCTACGCCAGTGCTGCCAACATGATTCTAAGCCTGTCGATAGGTCCAATTTTAAAATGCATGTAACTTCTCTACTAACTAATGGATTTCATTCTAAATTGACACAACAATAGAGCATATTATTTCAGATTATTTCTGACCAATACATGTATCTCATTGATGCCAACATGATTTTACGCTCGCTGTTAGATGCAATGTGTTTAACTGCAAGGAACGTCCATGCTATCCATTGGATTTGAACCAAATTTTGTATTCTGTACCTTAAGAGATGGAACTAAGAATATACTCAGTCACCAGGGCTGCCAACTGTAGTTCTCTATTAGGCTACATTATGCCAGTTATACAGTATTTCGAACTAATTAGAAATTTCGATATTACCAACTTAAAATCGTCATTATTTTTTTTAGATAGATCCATTTAGATTAATCATTGCCATGAATCTTAAATTTTATGAAAAGTAGGCTCTTTAGTTCGTCAAGGAACTTCTTGTTATTATTATCATTATTATAACATAATAATATCGTATGGCCTCGGATGCCGGAGACAAGCTTAGTTATTTGCGCCCAAAGGGCAGCTTGCATGTCGAATTTTGTTGTTCTTTGGTACGCTATGAATGTCAAGAAGATTAGATATCTAAGCTAGATATCTAAAGTCCTTGACACTATAGCGCTTTCTAGTAGAGAAAGGAAGAACTTTTGTGTTGGCGAAAAATCCCAAGATTAATTTTTCCATTATGAACACGGCCTACTGAATTCAAATGGGTTCTTTAACATGCCAACATCATCTGACATACGTCCCGAGATTTCTTTCGCCTTTCAAATATCACTTACCATAGTCTGGAGCGAACCTGCAGGCTTGGGGTTGGTTGTCCGACGCTATAACCACCCACCCACAGTGGCAAACTGTTACTATTATAATTACATATTATTATAAACATTAAATTATAATTAATTAAATATAAAAGTTGAAAAATAGTCATATAATTGGTTACTTACCCTTATTTTTTTAGCCTATTTTTATTTATGAAAAAAAAAAAAGTCTTATGAGATCACCTTTTGTCCGTGTGTCTGTCAGTGGTCGCGTGTGTGTCTGATATGGTGTGTGCCCCCCCCCCTTATAACTTCTAAACGGCTACAGCGATTTCAATGAAACTCGGTAAGTTCATAACACCATTTTGGACGACCCCGACCGTGCCCTTCAAATTTTATTACGTCTCACCAATTCAACATGGCGGCTGTGCGAAATATTTCACCAGCATTCAATATCTCCGAAACTTTTACCGATATTACCCTGGAATGTTTTACGGTGATAACGGGAACTACTAGAAGTTCACCTATGGAACTTTTGAAAACCTGGTAACTACAAAACCAAAATGGCGGCCAAGCGAAATTGCGACATTTAAATAGACGTTTCTCGCGATTTAACCAACCAAACGCAGTAAAACTTGGTACAGTATATGTTTATAGACATTTTAATACACCGACATCTAACTTCGTTCAATTGCTTACATAACCTCAAGATGGCGGCTGTGCGAAATATTTCACCGGCATTCTATATCTCTGAAACTATTAGCGGTATCACCCTGAAATTTTGTACGGAGATAAAGGGCACTACTGAAATTTCATATATAAGACTTTCAAAAACCGGTTAACTACAAAACTAATATGGCGCCCAAGCGAATTTGAAAATTTTAAATAGACCTCTATCGCGATTTGATGATCCAAACGCAATGAAACTTGGCACAGGAAATGTTTATACACATTGTAATGCACTGGTATATAATTTAGTTAAATTGTTTACATAACCTCAAGATGGCGTCTGTGCGATTTTTAAAATTGAGTTTTTATTTCTTGTGTCGTAATCATGCGATCGAAGTGAAAGTTTGAATAATGAACCTACTCAATAATTTTCCTTTAATGGTACATGACTCTATGGCCTATACATTTAACAATCCTACATGGCGACCATCCGAAATATTTAGATGGATCTCTATATCTACGTATCTATTATAGAAATCAAACTGAATTTTTTAAAGTTCATAGGGGCTATGCACATAAGTTCTTCTATAGGACTTTCAATAACCTGGTGATCACAAATCCAACATGGTGGCGACGCGAATTATAAATATTCACATCGTCGTTTCTCGCAATTTAACCATCCGAGTGCAGTGACACTTGGTACAGTAAATCCTTATACAAATGTTAAACCACTGGTATCTATTTTTTTCATTTGTTTCCATAACCACAAGATGGCAGCTGTGCGAAATTTAAAAATCTCGTTTTTACTTATTGTGTCCTAATCTTGCGATTGAAGTTTGAATATTACACGTACACAATAATCTTCATGTAACAGTACATAACTCTAAGACTTACATATATAAAAATACAACATAGCGACCATCTGCAATATTTAGTCAGTTCTCAATATCTACGAATCTATTGCAGCAATCAAACTGAAATTTTGCATGTTGATAGAGGCAATTAACATAAGTAGGATATATGAAAATAGACTGTATAGTTCTTCACGGAACTACTTGTTACATTTGCTTTTTCAATTTTAAATGTTATCTTATTTATAACTGCTAATTGTTTAATTTGTTATGATTTCCTTTCTCTTTTCTTTAAATTTATTTAAATTATTTAAATTTAATATGTATCATTTGTATAAGTAATGTATAATATATTAGGCCCATGTATGGCTGGATCCCATACATAATTGGCTGGATCCTCCACCAATTCGTGGTATATGTTGCAATTCATTTAAATATACCTAATTAGAAAATAAATTTAAAAATATTATTATCTTTATTATAATAATTCCGTGGCCATTTTCCCTGAATTGTAACCCTCGTCCGTTAAACTTAGTTTCCCTGACTGGTTCACTGCCTCCCTCTCAGACAGCTACTCAATTGTCCTCACGAGGCTGAGTTCTAGTTCTCACGTCAGTTTATAAAATTCCGGAATTACATTTTTGAGTCGTTATGCCCAACTAAGGAGCGTGTAAGAACTTGTTTACTTCAATGCTTCCTCTTTTCTTCCCAATATCTCTTCACTGTGCTCGTATCTACTCTTCGGTAAAGTTGTTGCTTTCTTCTTCTTCTTTCTCTTCTTGCAATAGTCCCTCATTTTATATCTCTACTGCTAATAATATTGTTGTTGTTGTTGCGGACATCTTGGACTTAGGTGTGTGTTTAATTTTTCTGATAACTTATGTTTATATGGTTTAAGTATAATAAGAACACTTGCCGTGTTTTCAATCGAGTTCGTACAACTAGGGTACCGTTCTACTATCCCATATGGATTCTCGAGGAATCTAGGTGTCACCAAAATTGCTAAATATATCAGTTGTGGTGTTGATTGTTGTTTCAATAGACGGAAAATCTAGGTCATATGCCCATAATGATTGGAGAATGGAGAAAATTGAAATGAAATGAACTAATACTAATTACTGAATTACTACTACAGTAACTGGCGCACTAACACATATGGGAAATGAAATACAGGGAAATCAATACCCACAGCCCTAGGTTGAAGGACGTGGAAAGAAGTAGAGCAATGAAAGGGGAAGAGGAGAGGGTAACTCATCCATAGGACAAGCAAAATGATAAATCTTAATCACTTCTCTCCTACTCCCATTTGCTAATCCAAGCTCAATAATGGTATGTATATATATAGGGGCTGTGGTGGCGCAGCAGTCAATCTGTTGGCCTCTCACCAAGGTAGTCTGGGTACGATTCCCGGTAAATGCATGTGAGATTTTCGAAGTAAAATGCCATGTCCTGAGGTTCGGATTCCACCTAAGGAGGTCCCGTGGCTCATAGCCTAATCACAAGATTCATGGTTACGTAAAAATTACAATCTTCCTTCCATTAATAATCGTATATCTATTTAGGCTCAGCTCTATTCTTAACACCGGTCTTCATCGCAAGCACGACACGCTGAGAAGCCAAGTCGCCCCACAAGCCAGCGCAGCATGATCAACGGACTTCGTTGAACTAAGCGGTAAACACCTGCATGGTAGGCAACCCATCTGGTCCATTTGCTAGGCAACATACATAAGCAGTAGGCGTTTCAGTAAATCTGTGTAGTGTCTTGAGAACCTAGTTCCTTCCGAACGTGAGTTTCTTACTTATACTGTACCAAGTAGACCTGTCTCTCACATGGCACAGGCCCAATAAAAAATCCTAACCACTTCTCTGCTACTCCCATTTGCTAATCTAAGCTCAGAAACCGTATATGTATCTGTTTAGACTCACCTCACTTAGTAAAATGGGTCTTTTAACACAAGGACGTCACGCTGAAGAGCCATGTCGCCTACAAGCCAGTGCAATCTAACGGACTTCATTGAACTAAGCAGTAAACTCCTGCTTGGTAGGCAACCTATCTAGCTTATATGCTCGGCAACTTTCATAACCAGAAGGCGTTTCAGTAAATGTTCAGGACCTTGAGAACCTAGTTTCTTCTGAACGTGAGATTCTTGCTTACTCGCCCCTCCCTCCCCCCTTCCCCAAAGAAAAAGGGCCACGTATGCACAAAAATACAAACATAATACTGATGGTGTTCACTTCTTCACATGAGAAGAAGGACATTTTTACGATTTGCTTGAACGATTTACAGTCGATTATCTCCAATTCAGTGTGTATTCTATATCAGGCGTAATTGGCTGATACAGAGTAGTCGGGGTATTCGTTACCTTGAACTCCTTTGTTGAGGCAGAGGAGGATTTATTATGTGGCAGAGTTACTATTCTTCTTCTTTCTTCGATTCGGCCAACTAGGGACCATGTCAGTTCAACTGTCTCTTCTTCCGAGCTTTAACTACCGCCCAGTGTTCCCGCATTCGTCTCCGGTGTTGTTCTTTTCTCTCTTGGGACCACACCTTCCCTGTCTTCAGCTTCGGCTTTTCCTGGAAACTTTTGTGCGTACGTAGTTTTTCCTGAAGTGGAACACGCTCCTGGAAATCTTCAGGGGAAATTTCCATTTCACGTAGATCTTTCTCAACTTATTATTATTATTATTATTATTATTATTATTAATGAAATGATCCTATTTAACAGATTTGCCATCTTCTCCTCCTAAAATCTCTTTATTCCATACTAGAATGTTTCTCCTTTTCTTCTCATCCTGGGGTTTGCATCGAAATGTTATTTGTCTATCACTGTTCTGAAGCTAGGCCTGTCCCATGTAATTTCGTCTGTTATGTTGAATTTTGAAGGTCATTTCAGTATTATTGATATTCTTTCTCCTTTCGTTTCACCCTCTTTGGGTATGTTGAGTCAATCTTTTCACAGTCTGTTGTTCCTTCCTCGGTGCCCAGTATCTCGACATTTTTTCTGATGTTCTTTTCCTCTTTTCTTTCGAGATGATGGGTTTGGATTTTAGTGAACATTAGTCATGGAACTTTATATTTTTAAGAATTATTTTGGCTTTTCGATTGAGTAGTGAATTTTCTGTAATTTTTAATTCTTCTAGGTCTTTTTCAGTTTATTTAAACTACTGTATGTGAGTTTTGTTTTGTGGTTACGGAAGAAATTATAAAAATCTTTGGTTAATCTATTCGAGTTCATTCTGAGAAAATGACCGTGAAACTTTACCCTCCTTTTTCGTATAGTATCTGAGAGCTCTTAAATTTTCTTGTAGAGAGTCTCATTATGGTGTTTGAAGCCACTTTTCAGTGCTGCCTTAGTAAACGAAAGTTTGATGCTTTTCAATCGGTCAACAAGAATGTACCCAAATGGGATGGGCTATTCCCTAATTCTGAAACAAATTTACATGTATTTACTAATCTCATGTATTTTTTTCTGGATTAGGGAATATCCCATCTCATTTGGGTACAATCTTGTTGACCGGCCGAATGCATCAAACTTTCGAGAGTCTCATTCTTGATGTATATTATCTTATTATCCTGAAATTTTGGTCCTATGAGTTTTCTTGGATTTTTCCGTTCCTTTAATTCGAGTTTCTCCACCTGGCCTCTGTTTAGGGTTTCTGCTGCGCACAGTGCTTCCGGTTTAATCACTGTCTTACAGTATCATGTTTAATTTTGGACCCCTATGAAAGGAATTTATTTTTGAATGTATCTTTTGTTAGTTGGAAGGCCATTTCAAGTTATTGATAGTATTATCATTATTTATTCAATTCACCATTACAAACATGGGTTACTCTAAAGCACGGGTTAAACCAAGTGCTTTACAACAATACATAAAAACTATAATACAAACTATAATACATATCATGTATATACAAAATATAAGAGTTCATAATCACTCATTCATTAGCAAGAAAGGATCGCACAATATTGCATGTGGACAATAGGACCGAATGCTGCATACTCTTGTAGATGGTCGGCGGAAGATCCAATTCTTTCAGACTCTTGTGGAGTGTGTGAGGTATGAGGCCGTTGACTGACAAGATTACAGGCAGTTCATCTTCCATATCCTCTTGATTTCCTCTGCAAGCTGTCTATACTTGGAGATTTTTTCATTGTGTTTACGTTCGATGTTGGTGTCGTTGGGGACTGCTATGTCTATTATAAATCTAGTGCCATCAGCCTTATTTACTACTATGATGTCTGGTCGATTGTGATCTATTGTTTTATCTGTCACAATACCAGTGTCCCAGTATATTTTACACAGTTCATTTTCGAGGAGGGATGGTGGATGATACTTGTAGTAAGGGATATACTCCTCAGTTAATTTATATTTCTGTGCGAGTGCTTGATGAATGATGCCTGCAACCTGATTGTGCCACTTTGTATATTCAACTGATGCTAGTATTGGGCAACCTGCAGTGACATGGTCAATGGTCTCGAGATGAATGGCGCATCGCCTGCATTTGTCTGAAATTACACTGGTATCTTTGATGATGTATTTCTTGTAATTTTTTGTAGCAATGACTTGATCTTGGATGGCAATTGCAAATCCCTCTGTTTCTCCAAACAGTCGACCACTTTGTAACCACATACACGATGCGTTTTTATCAATACTCTGTTGGGATAGGTTGCTGTAGTATTTTCCATGGAGGGTCTTTTCTCCCCATGCCTTTTCTTTTTCATGTAAGTGTAGTGGCTGGCTGATATGATCAACAGAGGATGTACGAAGGTTCAATACTTTGTGTTTATCAGCAAGTACAATGGCTTTATGGGGAATGCTGTTTTCCTTCCTTTGATTGAAATATCTTCTAAGGGTTTTAATTTGGTTCTGGAGCAAAATTTGTAAATCCAGTACTCCTCGACCTCCCATCTTTCGTGGAAGAGTGACCCTTTCTTTACAGGCGTTTGGATGGTGTAAACGGTAAGTAGTGAGAAGGGTCCTTGTTTTTCTCTGCAGGCTTTCAATTTCTGTTATTATTATTATTATTATTATTATTATTATTATTATTATTATTATTATTATTATTTATAATCGTTTCGGTCGTCTATGGACCACGTTATTTCAACTGCCTTTTCCCTCGTTATTTCACATTGGCCCAGTATTCGCGCATTCTTCTTCGGTGAGCTTCCTTCCGTTCTTCGGTCCACTTCTTGCCGGTTTTCAATATAGGTTTTGGCTGAAAACTCTGTATCTCCTCAAGTTTCGTCCTCAAAGAGTCACGTTCCAAGATGTCCTCATGTGATATCCCCAGTTCTTGTAGGTCTTTTTCCACCTCTGTAAACCAGATCCCATTGGTTTTCTTTCCCACAAAGTAGGCACAGATTAGATTGGACAATCGTCTGGAGTTCATTCGTGTTAAATGGCCATAAAAGGAGAGTCTTCTTTTGCGAATAGTGTCCGTTATTTTCTCCACATGTAGAGAAAGTTCATCGTTGTGTCGTCTTCTATACTCTCCTCGTTCCTTGACCGGGCCCAATATCTTTCTCTCTTCCTCTCTTTGGTTTCGAGTTGTTCTGCCAGGTCTTTCTTATTCATCGCTCGGCATTCTGATGCATATAACGCCTCCGGGCGAATAACGGTAACGTAGTGCCTCAGTTTGGCCTTGAAAGACATTGATCGTGTTTTGTAAATGTCTTTGGTTAAATGGTAAGCCATTTCCATTGTTAATCCGTGCCACGTAGGCTTCCTTTTCACGTATGTTGAGCTCAATCCATTTACCCAGGTATTTGAATTATTATTATTATTATTATTATTATTATTACATCTTTTTGCCCATCCGTGGAGTATGATAGAACTCATTTATCTGAAAATGTTGGTTGTTTCTAGTCCCAAAATCTCTTCATCTAAACACTGAAAATTATCCTTTGTTCTTCAATCCATGTTTGGTCCTGATATTCATTTTCTCATTAAAGTGATAAATTGCGGCTTCGGGGGCGTAGTCGGTAGCATGCAGAGCTTCTATGCCCAGGATAGCGGGTTCAAACCCGGCCGAAGCCGTCGGATTTTTTAAGAGCGTTAAGTAAAGCCGGCGGTCCCATGTCATAGATTTATGGCATGTTAAAGAACCTTCCACTAATTGCACCTGTGTGAAGCTAAATTGGATAGGTTAAAAATGTAAACAACGCTCTTAGATTTCTATGTTCGTTGCCTTGAGCTGACTGCGATGGCGTCTGGTAGCTAAGTTCTGAACTTGGCCTAGTAGTTGTTGACGGTGGCGCTTGGCGGCAAAAGTAGGAACTATTTGAAAAATTCTAAGTTGCAGTACTTAAATTTAAAAAACAGGTACCCACACTAATACAGTCATCACAATAAACACCGGTTATCAGACAGATTCTACACACACCCAAAGTACACGGGGCTACATGACCGCGTTGTCGCAGCCCCTAAACTTAAGAACCAACCAACCAACCAACCAAAGTAATAAATTGTTCATTGCTGTATTGAATTGGAGTCCATTTTGTATAATATTCAATGTTATGTCGATTTATGAAGGTCTTTTTGTATTTCATTAAGTCCGTTGCTCTTGACTTTCGTTAAGAGTGCAAGGTTGAGATATATGAAGTATAACATAAATTTCTCGCCAAATCAATACTTTTTACTTACTTAAAAATTCTATAGGTACATGTACATGTAATGTTATACTTCATGTTAACATGGTCAATACGGAACCTGGAATGAGTGCAATTAAGTTGAGATATATTTTGGTCAGCCTGTCAGTGTTCATTCTGAGAATGTGGCCGTAGAACCTTAATTGCTTTTTCCTGGAGGTGTTACTGATCTTTTCAGAATGCTGATAAAGCTCCCGAGACTTCTGTTTCATCCAGACTCTTTCTGCACAGACTGGGTCAAGGATTTTCTGCAATACTTTTATCTTTTGTTTCTCCTTGATTAGACCTATAATAAGAGTTCCGCCAACAATTAAAAAAATTTCCAGGCGTATAAAACTTCAAGTTTGTTTACTGTATTATAATGTCTTAATTTTGCGTTTCTGGATTGCTTTTATATCTGCTCCGAGTGATTATATTATTCTTCTGCTTTCTTCGTTTAGGCCAGCTATGGACCACGTCATTTCAACTGCTTACGTCTTTGGGCCTTGATCTTAGCCCAGTGTTCACGCATTCGCTGCCTGTGAGACTCCTTTCTTTCTTCAGACCACTTCTTGCCGGTTTTTAATTTCGCTCTTTCTTGGAATCGGTGGTGTGCTCCAAGCTTTTCCTTCAAAAGGTCACGTTCCATAATGTCTGCGTGGGTGATCCCTACTTCGTGTAAATCCTTGTATACCTCACAAAACCAGGGGCCCTTGGTTATTTTTGTTAAGAAAATAGGTAAATATCCGATTGGTGATTCTCTCGGGTGTCGTACGGGTTAAGTGGCCATAGAAAGATATTCTTCTCTTCCGAATTACTTGAGATATCCTTTCTACATGATGGTACAGCTCATTGTTATGCCGTCTCCTGTATTTACCATCATCTTTCAACGGCCTTAAAATCTTCCTGAGGATCTTCCTTTCCTTGGCTTCCAATTTCTCAACCAGACCCTTCCTATTCATTGCCAGGCATTCTGCTGCGTACAGCGCCTCAGGTCGGATAACTGTACGATAGTGTCTTAGTTTGGCATTGCTGGATACTGTTCGCTTGTTGTACACTCCTTTCGTTAGCTGGTAGGCCACTTCCATCTTGTTCATTCTTGACGTGAAGGCTTCCTTCTCTGATATGCTGGGCTCGATCCACTCCCCTAGGTACTTAAACTTTCTTGCCTGACGGATCTGTCCATGTTCAATATTTAATTCTTTGACTGCAGGGCTAATATTATTTATCAACTCGGTCTTCTCAAAAGAAATTTGTAAGCCTGCCTTTGCCGCTTGTATTCTGAGTTGGTTGACTTGTTTTGCGGCTGTGCCTAGGGAATCAGAAAAGATTGCTAGATAATCTGCGAAAGCTAGGCTGTCAATTGTCAGCTCCAAGCTCCTGCAGCCCATTCTGACACCATTTTCTAACACATCTTTCCCCATCTCCTTGAGCCATTAACGAATTACTTTCTCCAGTGCACAGTTGAAAAGTAAAGGTGACAGTCCATCTCCCTGCCTCACACCCGTCCTGATTTTGAAAGTATCCGAAATTTCTCCTCTAAATTTCACTCTGGAGTTTGTCTTAGCCAAGGTCTGCTGGATAATTGCTCGTGTTTTGTCGTCCAAACCCATTTATTTTAAGATTTGGAAGAGTGTGGTTCGAACAATAGAGTCATAGGCTTTCTTTAAGTCGACGAAGATAACTACGAACTTCCTGTTTCTGAGCTTCCAATATGAAAGAACAAATTTAAAACTCATGATCTCCTCTGCACATGAACGACCTTTCCTGAACCTCCTTGATATTCTCCCAGCTGAAAGTGAAGTTGTTCCTCTGCTCGGGTCTGGAGGGCTTTGGAGTGAATTATGTACGTTGTTATGAGGAGTGAAATGCCACGATAGTTGTTAACGTCTGTTTTGTCACCTTTCTTAAGAAGAAGGTGAATCAAAACCGATGTCCAGCCACTAGGGAGTTCCTGGGTTTCCCATATCTCCTGGATAATTTCAGTGAGTTTACTAATTGCCTTATTACTTGCGTACTTCCAGAGTTCAGCTATTATGCCATCCTCACCTGGTGCTTTGTTGTTCTTTAATGCATGAATTATCTGCTTGATTTCCCCTTTTGTTGGTGGAGAAGAGTCTGGGTTAGGGTGGGTAGTTTCATCAAAGGTGAATTGGGATTGTGGAGCATCACAGTTAAGAAGAGATTCAAAGTAATTTGCAAGGATCTGGCAATTGTCCTTGTCATTGAAGGCTAGTTTTCCTGTATGATCTCTAAAGTGTAGGCTTGGAGGTGTAAATTTACTCAGATTACGCTTAAAAATTCTATAAAATTTTCGAGTATTGTTTTTGATAAAGTCCTGCTCAATCTGCATAAGCTGGTTTTGGTCAAAAATCCTCTTTACATCACGGATGACTTTTGCTGCATGTTTTCTCACTGCCAAGAAGTCATTGTAGCTATTTTGATCCCTCTGTGAGTTCCACCGTTGCCATGAAAATCTCCTTTGTTTTATAACTTCATCGCAATCCTGATTCCTGCAAGGATGTTTTCTTGCTTTTACTAATGGAACTGTATCTGTTGCAGTTTCAACCATGGCTTCTCTAAGTTGCTCCCAGTTCTCTGGATCCAGGGATTCCAACTTCTGTGTGAATTCTTGAGTTGTTTTAAGCTTTACAGTGTCAAATTTTCCAGCCCTTGACACTAGAACCCTCCTGTTGTTTCTCGGGATAAACCTAACTTTATATTATATTATTAGCCTACTTTTCACATTTTGCAAAAATGAGGAAAAAGTAGACTTATGAGATCGATCCGGGAAAATGTGTGTGTGTCTGTCTGTCTGTCCTTCTGTCTGTCTGTCTGGCTGTGTGTGTGTGTCCCCCCCCCCTATCAACTCCTAAACGGCTGCAGCAATCAAAACCAAATTTAGTATGAGTAAAGACGTGCACCGGAATATCTCACGTCCATATTTGAAAATGATGTCAGTGCTACCAACTGCTGAATAAACGCACTAGAAATTTGAGCTCCATGTTGGATATCTCGCAAGTTATGGATGGGAGCTATTCCAAAATTGGTACACATGCAGATAATAATATTTCAGTTTAATTTCCAGGAGGCCAACAATGACAGTGTTGCCAAAATAATTTTAAGCCTTCTGATAAGTCCAATGTTTAAATGCATATAACTTCTACACTATCAATTGGATTTCAACCAAATTTTGTATGTAATATCTGTACATAAACAGATATGATTGAGCATATTCTTAAGAGCCACCAGGGCTGCCAACTGTTAATAATTGCTCTCTATTTTTTTAAAATCCAAATACCAACATATCAGAAAGTATGCAAGCCAACAGCTTTAAACTATGCACACGTATATTCTGACATTTTAGATTAATTTGGAGTAACTTATATACGTCAGTTCTACTAACATGATTATAAGCCTGCTGATAGTACCAATTTTTAAATACATGTAACTTCTATACTATCAGTTCGATTTCAACCAAATTTCGTATGTGCTATGTGTACCATAACAGATATGACTGTAAGTATTGTTAAGAGCAATCAGGGCTGCCAACTGTTAATAAATGCTGTCTATATTTTTTATTCTAATATCAATATATCAGAAAGTATGCAAGCCAACAGCTCTATACTTTGCACACGTATAGCACCTGACATTGTACATTAATTTGGAGTAATTAATACAAGGCGGTGCTGCCAACATGATTCTATGCCTGCTGATATGTCCAATTTTAAAATACATGTAACTTCTATACTAACAAATGGATTTCATCCAAAATTGGCACAACTAGATATCATAATATTTCAGATTAATTCTGACCAGCACACGCATGGTATTGTTGGCAACATGCTTTTACGCGTGCTGATAGATCCAGTGTCCAACTGCATGTAACGTCCATTGGACTTCAACCTAATTTTGTATTCTGTGCCTTAAGAGTTGGAACTAAGAATATATTCAGTCACCAGGGCTGCCAACTGTAGTGCTCTATTAGGCTACATTATACCAGGTATATTTTGAACTAATTTGATATTTCGATATTACCAACTTAATTTTGTCATTATTCTAGATAGGTTCATATACTGTAGAATAATCATTGGCATGAAAAGTAGGCTGTATAGTTCTTCACGGAACTTCTTGTTATTATTATTTTCGTTAATTCTCCCTTAAGGAAAGAGCGTTAAAACACAATACATTTTCATGTTGTATTTTGGCCCTTTCTTCTTTCTTCCCGACATCCTCTTACATATTCACTCTTTCTCTCTTCTGTCCACTTCTTTCCTCTCTTTTTCTCTTTGGGCGTTTGATCAACTTTATGTTTTCTGAGTTTTTCTCAGTATATTTTCCTGTCTGTTATGTCTTATGTAGAAATGTTTATTCTCTTGAGGTCTTCCACGGTTTCATTTACCCAATTGTTTTTCAGTGTACTGTTCATAACTATATTAAACATTTTCTTGGTCAGTCTGTCTTCGTTCATCCTGTGCTTGTGTCCACAAATGTTTACCCTTCTTTTCCTGAAGTTATTTGTAATCGTCTCTGTCTGTTTGTATAGTTCCATTGTCGGTCTCTTTAGCCATATTCCCTCTCTCTTAACTGGCCAGTAGAACTTTCTCGGTATTATTCCCTCTTGTCATTCTAGTTCCTTGATTTTTAGCCTACTTTTCACATTTTGCAAAAATGAAGAAAAAGTAGACTTATGAGATCGATCCGGGAAAATGTGTGTCTGTCTGTCTGTCTGTATGTCTGGCTGTGTGTGTGTCCCCCCCTATCAACTCCTAAGCGGCTGCAGCAATCAAAACCAAATTTAGTATGAGTAAAGATGTGCACCGGAATATCTCACGACCATATTTGAAAATGATGTCAGTGATACCAACTGCTGAAAAAACGCACTAGAAATTTGAGCTCCATGTTGGATATCTTGCAAGGTATGCATGGGAGCTATTCCAAAATTGGCACACATGTAGATAAAATTATGTCAGTTTAATTTCCAGGAGGCCAACCATGACATTGTTGCCAAAATAATTTTAAGCCTTCTGATAAGTCCAATGTTTAAGTGCATATAACTTCTACACTATCAATTGGATTTCAACCAAATTTTGTATGTACTATCTGTACATAAACAGATATGACTGAGCGTATTCTTAAGAGCCACCAGGGCTGCCAACTGTTAATAATTGCTCTCTATATTTGTTTTATCCAAATACCAATATATCAGAAAGTATGCAAGCCAACAGCTCTATACTTTGCACACGTATAGCACCTGACATTCTAGATTAATTTGGAGTAATTAATACAAGGCAGTGCTGCCAAAATGATTCTAAGCCTGCTGATATGTCCAATTTTAAAATACATGTAACTTCTATACTAACAAATGGATTTCATCCAAAATTGGCACAACAAGATATCATAATATTTCAGATTATTTCTGACCAGCACACGCATGGTATTGTTGGCAACATGCTTTTACGCCTGCTGATAGATCCAGTGTCTAACTGCATGTAACGTCCATTGGACTTCAACCAAATTTTGTATTCTGTACCTTAAGAGATGGATCTAAGAATATATTCAGTCACCAGGGCTGCCAACTGTAGTGCTTTATGAGGCTACATTATACCGGGTATATTTTGAACTAATTAGATATTTCGATATTACCAACTTAATTTCGTCATTATTCTACTGTAGATAGGTTCATATACTGTAGAATAATCATTGGCATGAAAAGTAGGCTGTATAGTTCTTCACGGAGCTTCTTGTTGTTCTTCCCTTGATGACTGTCGTTTCTGAAGCGTATAAGTCTAATGGTAAGACTACTGAATTATAGTGTCGTAGCTTGGCATTGATGGAGATAGGTTGGTTGGTTCCTTAGTTTAGGGGCTGCGTCAACGACCCGTGTACTTTGGGTTTGTGTAGAATTTGTCTGATAACCGGTGTTAATTGCGATGGCTGTATTAGTGTGTGTTATCTGTGATTCAGGTAGAAGGACTGCAGACGATTAATTTTTACAAGTAGTTCCTACATTTGCTACCAAATGCTACCATCCTAGATGTGGACGTGTCTACTAAATACCATCACAGTCAGCACTTGGCGGAAAACGTTGGAACGAATATAGCTTTATCAAACTAACCAACAAATTTTAGCTTCCACAAGTGTAGTTAGTGGAAGGTATTTTTACATGCCATAAATCTATGACATGGGACCGCCGGCTTTACGTACCCTCCAAAGGAAGGCATACTTAGGGATTTTAACGCTCTTAAAAAATCACACGATGTCGGCTGGGTTTGAACCCGCGATCTTGGGCATAGAAGCTCAGCATGCTACCAACTACGCCACCGAAGCCGTTTTGATGGGGATTCTTTCTAGTTGTAGTTGTTCCATGTAAGTCTGAATGCTTTCTGTAATTTTGTGATGCTTTTTTCATTGGATGCCCAAGTTCAGTCCTGTTTTCTGTATAACCTCTCCCAGTTATTATTGCTATCACTATTATTATTATTATTATTATTATTGTTACTACTATTATTATTATTATTATCTTTTTTGATAATCATCGTTACTATCAACTTGAGTCGTACCGTCGTACACTATGCACACAGTTCACTTGCCTGGGGAGAGTTCAGTGTGGGTGTCCCAAGAGGACGCTCTAACTCCCGGAGGCAAGTCTGTCCCCGACTAGCTGGACTCGCTTGTCGGGATTTAGAGGACCAGAACACTACTTGGTGGGTTAGTTATAAGCTCGGCCTAGGGACAGACTCCTCGCCCAAACTCATAGGAGATCACAACTTCATACTGCATTATTAACTCTACCCTCAAGGCTACTCATCCAAGTACTAAAATCCCTCAGTATGCCTTCCTTCGGAGGGGAAGTAAAGCCAGCGGTCCCATGTCATAGATTGATGGCATGTTAAAGAATATTCCACTAATTACACTTGTGTGATGCTAAATTGGATACTTTAAGAATGTAAACAACGCTCTTAGGTTTCTACGTTTGTTGCCAAGAGCCGACTGCGGTGGCGTCTAGTAGCTAAGATCTGAACTTGGCCTAGTAGTCGTTGACGGTGGTGCTTGGAGGCAAAAGTAGGAACTATTTGAAAAATTCTAAGTTGCTGTTTGTACTGAACCCTTGCAAAGAAGCATATGAGACTCAGTTTCGGGGGTGTAACAGTCCATTTCGTTAAGTTGTTGTTAAGCACTTCTTATAACATGCAGGGTACCATATAGCAAAATAACATGCAGGAAGAAGTGAATACCAGGGTTAAAATATATGAATTTAATAACAGATCAACTATTTACAATAAAACAAAACAAACAAGGTCTCCCAAATGACTCCCACTTGAATTAATAAACTGCCAAATTTAGGCCTAATCTCAGGAGAGATTGTAAACAGCTGGACCAAATGTCCCAAATTACTACAATGACCATGTGCGTGTGCGGCTGTTCTACATGCGTTACGATGTGTACAAATTAATGCGGGATTCGTCACCATCCAGTAAACCTTCAGAGGACGAATCTGTATTGTCTAGAGCTAGACAGACACGGGGAACCGACTAAACACAAATTAAATTAATCCGACACTTCCTACACTAAATAAAACAACAAATAATTTCCGCATGAAATTGGAATCAAGGAACTGCCGTAGCAAACAACATTAACGCCTAAAATTAGGACTTTTCAAATCAACACAAGTAAGTTAACACGTGACCAAACAAGAAAAATACACATATAGCCGCTTGCCACTTTTACAAGGAAATATGCAAGGTACACTCAATGGTGTCACAACAGACAAAACTAACATGAAATGAGTCATAGAAATCACTAGGCTCAAAGCCAACATTTACATCATAAAACAATATTTCATTCATACGATATGCGGTAATCAGTAACGGACATGGCGAACTCCCAATTAATTATGGTCCAATGACCATCAAAAGAACAGGTTTGCTACTGATAGCTTACAAGGGTCAGTCGGTCAGCTGGACTGCCTAAAAGATGAATCACCAGACATAGACGGGCGCTAAGTGGAATCTGCACATCTGTCAACCCACGTGTCAATAACCTCGACCCGCCGTGGTACTGGTTCGAGTCTCGAAGAAGTGCGCTCCCAAAATCACATAATATACGTGTGTGTGTCAGAATAAAATATCTCAGCATTTCCCACGGAAATCCAAGAATCAGCACTGGACAAGGTACAGTAGCCTCTGAGAGTGCTCTGTCTTTCCATAAAATACAACCCCAATATTTGAGGGCGGTAGCACATCCTACCCCTCATCACGAAGAATCAATACACACACCTGACACAAGAACACACACAGAATCACTCGTATGGGTTTGACAGAAACCTGGAATAAAAGACATAAAATATTTTCCACCAACTTGCGCTCCCAATCTAGTCCGTGACTAAAGAACCTAGAAAGGACTCAAAAAAAAAACTCAAAAATATATAACTAAGGTGTTCTACAGTGACATCTTAATTTGTTGCGCTCGGCAACCCTAGTATGAATCAAAACCTGTTCGTAACAACATCTTACAACATTTACCCCCTTTTTCTACAAAAAAAAATGAACTTGAATAAAGCACCACTTGTCGACCGTGACGAGTTTCGCATTCGCATGGATAAAATCAAATACACACGCCGTGTACACTAAATATGACTCATATGAAAAATATACAAGCAAACAACTTTGGCCACATGCCAACGTACATTTAAAGATAATAGTGTCGGCACACAAAAAAATCTAATTACAAGAAAAACAATGAATAAAATATTTACAACGTTCCCGCGTCTAATCTAACTACATATTGAGTAAATCAATGGTTTGTACATGACAGTTGCAGCTTGTAGAACTTAACCTCCATCCCAGAACATTTCCCCACGGGAAATCTAGTCGTCCATCGTCGACGTATTGGTAGAGGCGATGCACTTCATTCCATCACACGACCTTTCAGCAGACATCTTGGCGTAGCGTCTTGGAAAGAAATGTTCAAAGTTATTAGTTTGCCTAGCTAGAATCGCTATGAGCTACTGACTTTCACTCACAATGAATGTCCTAGGCGATTACTTAACGTAGAACTGGCCCTATCTCAGCATTTGCTTATCACACGCACAAATACGTCACACAAAAATATAACACAAAAATTTACATAAATTACACTCTTCAATCTCAACGCAACTGGCTTCAAACAAGTCTCAAATATGTCTATCACGCAGCGCTTATCTCGACTAGAGATCTCCCTCCTCTAAACGTGAACTCTGCTCCCTTGAGCACAAAATGAAATGTTTGTCAAACAGACGTGAAGTATGCTCACTAGAGCTTGATAAATCGTGACGCAAACTAGCGTGAACGTGCTCACCAGAGCTCAATAAAGTTATGTCCCAAACAGCTCATCACCGATCAATTTATTAGAAACTGACAGAATGGGGTAGGGTGGGGGAAATTTGTGAAAATAATCTGCAGTTTTCACCTCACAAACTTGGGACTAGTATCAATCTTCTTCTTTTCATCCAAACGTCTCAATGGACTTATGCGGAATTATATCGTATCGGCGGTTCTTTAGATACGCGTTTTCGCGCCTTTTTCTACGGTACGCGATCCACCGCGTGGCTTTGGCTTCCTCTCTCCTGATTTGCTGATTCAATCGTGGATCGGTTGAAACTTCACTTCTGACACTGATGCGCCGATTGAGGTGCGCGTTGGTACAGAATTTGTCCTTGAACTCGGCTCAACCGGTCATCTTCAGGAATAACTACCAAGCTGCTTCTGTTGTAATCGTTGCGACACACTACCTGACTCCCCTTTGTCAATCTCCAACATGTTCTGCCTGGGCATCAGTAATAATAATAATAAAAATCTTGAAGACTTATTGATCGGCAAATCAATAAAGGTTCAGTACATAAATTAAAAAACAGATACACACACTAATACAGCCATCACAATTAACACCGGTTTTCAGACAGATTCTACACACACCCAAAGTACACGGGGCTAAATGGCCGCGTTGTCGCAGCCCCTAAACTGAGGAACCAACCAACCAACAAGTACGAAGTCTGCCATGACGGGGAGTCAGTACTTTAAAAATTACAAATTGAATATTCTTAAACTAATTCCAATGCTGTGTTATAAAAATCCATTCTCTTTAACATACAGGAGAGAATTTGCTAATTCCGAAGTACAGTAGAGTCTTGTAAACTCGGCACTCGGTAACCCGGATTTCTCGGCCACCCTCACAGGAGAAAAATCATGATTTTTGTTTGTTTTTGTGTTTCCACACAGAGCATTATTTTGTTTTCTTTCGTCGTCTCCATCAATGGAATTATCGACAGTTAAATACGACGCGAAACAAGTTGACCTGCAGTACATAGTAAGAAGAGTAACAACGACCTGATAAATACAGGTACAGTACTGTACACAAACTGTTGGCAGGAAGAAGTAAACAAACGGTTCTCGCGCTGAGCGTTGTATTTATTTGATTGTGCATTCTCCGCAATTCTGTTTCTTCGCCGTCTTCGTGACGAGGCTTCAAGAAACAGGTATCAAAGCGAAAAGCAAAAGAACATTACTTACTTTTTTGAAGAAAAAAAAAGTAAATGGTAATTTTCATTAAGTGAAAAAAATATTTTCCTACGGGAATTGTTTTGTACATATACTGTACACTGTATATTATATAAAAATAATTTGTAGGCCTAGTTTTCTTACGTATTTTTTATAATTTACAGTAATTGTTTTCCTTGATTGTTATGCAGTACAGTACTGAACTACATATTCAGGTACTGTTATTGTAGTGGCTTAATCATTTTAAAACTTGTGTTTCTGTTAAAACAAATAAATGCACTGCATTGCATTACTTTTAAACCAAAACAAACAGCGTATTTCGTCTTTTTAACACATGTGCCAATAACCCGGAATTTTTGCGAACTCGGCCACCTTTTGGTCCACATTATGCTGAGTTTGCGAGACTCCACTGTACTTGTAATATACTACACACATCAAAAAAGGTTTTGCATCACCTCGGTTCCAAGTGTTCCGGAACCTTTAAATACAAAGGGAATAGAGATCAACACAAACAACATTTCAGCTCGTTTTATTGTTCATGAGACCCACACATTGCATGTTGTACCATCATACAGCTAGACTTTCAGCATTTGTGGTCCAGATTGCAGTACACACCACTACCTCTAATACCCAGTAGCACGTCCTCTTGCATTGATGCATGCCTGTATTCGTCGTGGCATACTATCCACAAGTTCATCAAGACACTGTTGGTCCAAATTGTCCCACTCCTCAACGACAATTTGGCGTAAATCTCTCAGAGTGGTTGGTGGGTCAAGACGTCCATAAACAGCCCTTTTCAACATATCCCAGGCATGTTCGATAGGGTTCATGTCTGGCGAACATGCTGGCCACTGTAGTCGAGCGATGTCGTTATCTTGAAGGAACGCATTCACAAGATGTGCACGATGAGGTCGAGAATTGTCGTCCATGAAGACAAATGCCTCTCCAATATTCTGCCGATATGGTTGCACTATGGGTCGGAGGATGTCATTCAGGTATCGTAAAGCCGTTTCGGAGCCTTCCATGACCACCAGTGGCGTACGTCGGCCCCACATAATGCCACCCCAAAACATCAGGGAACCACCACCTTGCTGCACTAGCTGGACAGTGTGTCTAAGACGTTCAGCCTGACCAGGGTGCCTCCAAACACGTCTCCGACGATTGTCTGGTTGAAGGCATATGCGACACTCATCGGTGAAGAGAACGTGATGCCAATTCCGTGGGGTCCATTCAGCATGTTGTTGGGCCCATCTGTACCGCGCTGCATGGTGTCGGGGTTGCAAAGCTGGACCTCGCCATGGACGTCGAGAGTGAAGTTGCGCATCATGCAGCCTATTGCGCACAGTTTGAGTTGAAACACGACGTCCTGTGGCTGAACGAAACGCATTATTCAACATGGTGGCATTGCTGTCAGGGTTCCTCCGAGCGGCAATCCGTAAGTAGCGGTCATCCACTACAGTAGTAGCCCTTGGGCGGCCTGAGCGAGGCCTGTCATCGACAGTTCCTGTATCTCTGTACCTCCTCCATGTCCGAACAACATCGCTTTGGTTCACTCTGAGACGCCTGGAAACTTCCCTTGTTGAGAGCCCTTCTTGACACAAAGTAACAATGCGGACGCGATCGAACTGCGGTATTGTCCTTCTAGGCATGGTAGAACTACAGACAACATGAGCAGCGTACCTTCGTCCTGGTGGAATGACTGGAACTGATCGGCTGTCGTACCCCCTCCGTCTAATAGGCCCTGCTCATGCATGGTTGTTTACATCTTTGAGCAGTTTTAGTGACATCTATGAACAGTCAAAGGGACTGTATCTTGGATACAATATACACAGTCAACGTCTATATGCCGGAGATCTGGGAACCGAGGTGATGCAAAAGTTTTTTTGATGTGTGTATTTGTGAAGAGATACCCCAGTGCAAGAGACGAATTCATTTCACCAGTTGTGTTAACTACTGTATTTAATTTCCCTTGGCTATGTATTTCGAGATGACAAATGCTACCACCTGGTGGTAAAATCGTGAAATTGTGAGTTATTTGTTTGGGTAATATTTAAACAAGAAAGTTAGTTCCGTGAAGAACTAAAGCCTATTTCCATCCTACTTATGTTAATTTTCTCTATCAACATACAAAATTTCAGTTTGATTGCTGTAATAGATTCGTAGATATTCAGAACCGTTTAATATTTCGGATGGTCTCCATGTTGCATTTTAATAAATGTACGTCTTAACGTAATATACTATCACATGACAACTATTGTGCAGGTGTACTATTCATGCTTCAATCGCATGATTAGGACACAAGAAATAAAATCGAGATTTTAAAATTTCGCACAGCAGCCATCTTGAGGGTATGTAAACAATTGAATTAAATTAGATGCCAGAGCATTACAATGTGTATAAACATTTACTGTACCATATTTCACTGCGCTCAGAAGGTTAAACCACGAGAAAAGTCTATTTAAATGTTTCAACTTCCCTTGGCCGCCATGTTAGTTCTGTACTTCACAGGTTCTTGAAAATTACATTGTTGAACGTGTAGTAGTGCCCTTTCTCACCCGACAAAATTTGCGGGTGACATCACTAATAGTTTCGGAGATAGAGAATTCTGGTGACATATTTCACACAGCCGCCATTTTGAAGTTATGTAAGCAATTGAACTAAATTAGATGCCTCTGCATTACAATTTATATTAACATTTGCTGTACCAAGTTTGGTTGCGATTGGGTATTTAAATCCCGAGAAATTTCTAATTAAATGTTTCAAATTCGCTTGCCACCATGTTGGTTTTGTAGTTAACAGGTTTTTGAAAGTCTCATAGGTGAACTTCGAGTAATGCCCTTTATCACCGTACAAAATTTCATCTTGGTATCGGTAATAGTTTCAGAGATATAGAATGCCGGTGAAATATTTCGCACAGCCGCCATGTTTGATTGGTGAGACAAAATAAAATTTGAAGGGCACGGTCGGGGTCGGTCGGAATTGTGCTATGACCTTACCGAGTTTCATTGAAATCGGTTCAGCTTTGAGCTGATGCAGGGCCAGAATTCATGACCTATGGTATATTAAAGAAGTTGTAAAAATCTCCATTGATATTTATCAGAGAATGTGATCCTTCTAATCCCTGGACTCTCCGTCCATGTCTGTGTGTCCTGACGGTAGACAGAGCTGGGACGGTCCGCCCTATGACCTGAAAGGGTTGTTGACTAATGGCTGCCCCACCGCAAGGAATGCTAGGTCCACTAACTCAGCACTTTAAACGAGATTTGTAGGGCAGTTACCGTTAGTGGCCCATAAAGAATAGAGCCTCTGAGTACAAGTAATACAGTTACACTGGAGATTTATAGCCCACTTCCTAGAGGATTCGCAGGTAAATGAAAATATTGCCTGTTAATCCCAGCCCCTCTTCTTATCTCCATCACTATTTCTTTCTTGCTGTCAGGATGGACCAGTTGTGAGCTATCTCTACTCCAAGGTGCAGGCATAGACATAGACTTGGGATTCGGTCTATATTGAGATTGTGATTCCTGCCACAAAGTTCCTGTATTATATCCCGTTAAGACACGGCACAGTCGTAATTTAGATTTTCTCTGATCTGGATAATGACCACTCGAGATCAACTTCATTTGTCACTAGAACGTGTTTAGACGTCCCATCATGATCCTAGACACCGATTATTTGGACATACTGGGTCATCGAAAAATTATACAATTATAGCACCGAAACCCTTTATGTTAAACGTGTAATTCTTTCACTGAACACCAGCTGGTTAAAGTAAGTTTTGTTTTGAAGGGGACGTGACCTTGCTATGCGCACACTAGATGCGCAGTAGCCAAGGTCGGCCGGGGGCGCGCGCGCCAATGACTGCACTACCCGACAAACTGCACCTGATTACAAATCTGTCATTCGATGGTTTAATCAGTTTATAGAAACAGGGACTGTAGAGAAAAAATCTAGGCCAGGCCAACCGCCAACATCAGCATTGAACGCACGCTTTCCCAATGGCTGGATTGGTACGTGCAATCATTTCAGGAGTAACTGTCAAGATGGCAGCAGAAATTCGCTCCCGCTGGTACTCCAAATCCCGATTTTTTCTGCATACACAATGTTTTTAATGTACACTCAGGAAAAAAAAACAAAGGGGTGAGGTCAGGACTTCATTGGCGCGCGCGCCCCCGGCGAACCTTGGCTACTGCGCATCTAGTGTGCGCATAGCAAGGTCACGTCCCCTCCAAAACAAAACATACTTTAACCAGCTGGCGTTCAGTGAAAGAATTACACGTTTAACATAAAGGGTTTCGGTGCTATAATTGTTTGAAATGTTGGCATTATTTTTCGATAACCCTGTATACATCACCCCACAAAGCTTAGGTTATGAAAGAGCTTCCTACAGTCAACTGTAGCGATCCCATCATCACCTGGAACTCGCCGATTACAGTTATGGCGAGATTCAATACCCGAAGCTCATTGGAACAATGTCAAGGAAGAACCAGCTGCGGGGTGTTTGTCATCTGGAAGGCAAGCAACAGACTAAGAACCGGAGTAGCAGAGCTACTCTCAAGACTTGGGGCTACACTGAAGACGAACTTTGTGAATGTGGGGAACTGCAGGACCCACAACATCTTCTGGTATGCAGAAACCTACCTGAGACTTGCACCACCGACGATCTTTGGAGAGTAAATGACAGGGCCATCAAGACTGCAAAATTCTGGTCTTTTCATTCCATTTGATTTGATTTCATTTGTTATTATAGTCTGTAAATTTGTTTGTATTGTTACCTTTAATTTGTAATTTTTCCTGCACACGTAAAATAAATAAATAAATAAATAAATAAATCATTAAACAGGATAATCGAGTAAAACAACACGACGTCGCTAAGTCCCGTCAACTTTTGATTTCCAAGTGTTAAAGCAGAAATGTATAGTGGTTTCTAACCTCAAGTCTTAAAATATTTCAGTTAATGTTATTATTTTTACAGAATTCCACCAGCTAATGGTATATCCTTAATTTAATAAAATAAATTTCCTGTCATGGAGATAGGACGTATTGAAAGGGTCAAAACGTTCAAGTACCTAGGAGTGACTATACAGGTGAATGGGGTAGAAAAATCAGCTGTTGGAGATCGAATTCTAAAAACGGAAAGAGCATATGGATTAACAAAAATATCTACAACAAGAGGTGCATCTCCTGCAATACAAAATTAAGGCATTATAACAGTGTCGCAAAAACGGAATGTCTCTTTGCCAGTGAATGTATCTCGATTAACTATAGCCTCGAAAACCTAGAAGTCCTGGAAAGGAGAATTCTAAGAAAAATCATGGGTTCAGTTCAGACTGAAGAAGGATGGAAACTGCGAAGCAACAGTCTGCCGGAAAGTGGAAGTAATCTCAGAGACTATGCGGAAGAGGAGGCTGACATTCCTCGGACATATATACAAAATGAACAACAAGTAGTTCCGTGAAGAACTATACAGCCTATTTTCATATATCCTACTTATATTAATTGCCACTATCAACATACACAATTTCAGTTTGATTGCTGTAATAGATTCGTAGATATTGAGAACCGACTAAATATTTCGGATGGTCGCCATGTTGGATTTTATATATGTAGGTCCTAGAGTTATGTACTGTTACATGCAGATTATTGTGAACGTGTAGTATTCAAACTTAAATCGCATAATTAGGACACAAGAAAAAACAAGGAGATTTAAAAAAAATTCACAGCTGCCATCTTGAGGTTATGGAAACAATTGAAATAAATTAGATGCCAGTGGATTAACATACGGATAAAGATTTACTGTACCAAGTTTCACTGCACGCGGATGGTTAAATTGCGAGAAACGTCCATGTGAATATTTATAATTCGCGTCACCGCCATGTTGGATTTGTGATCACCAGGTTATTTAAAGTCCTATAGGTGAACTTAAGTTCATAGCCCCTATGAACATTAAAAAAAAGCAGTTTGATTGCTAAAATAGATTCGTAGATATTCAGTATCGTCTAAATATTTCGGATGGTCGCCATGTTGGATTGTTAAATGTATAGGCCATAGAGTCATGTACCATTAAATGAAAATTATTGCGTAGGTTCATTATTCAAACTTTCACTATGATCGCATGACTACATCACAAGAAATAAAAACTTAATTTTAAAATTCGCACTGCCGCCATCTTGAGGTTATGTAAACAATTGAACTAAATTAGATACCAGTGGATTACAATGTGTATAAATATTTTCTGTACGAGGTTTCAGTGCGCTTGGAACATTAAATCGCGAGAAAGGTCTATTTAAAATGTTCAAATTCGCTTGGCCGCCATGTTCGTTTTGTAGTTAACCGGTTTTTGAAAATCTTATAGATGGACTTCCAGTAGTGCCCTTTATATCCGTACAAAATTTTAGGGAGATACCGCTAATAGTTTCAGAGATATAGAATGCCAGTGAAATATTTCGCACATCCGACATCTTGTGATTATGTAAACAATTGAACGAAGTTAGATGTCGGTGCATTACAATGTATATAAACATATACTGTACCAAGTTTCATTGCGTTTGGTTGGTCAAATCGCGAGAAACGTCTATTTAAAAGTCGCAAATTCGCTTGGCCGCCATGTTGGTTTTGTAGTTACCAGGTTTTCAAAAGTCACATAAGTGAACTTATAGTAGTTCCCTCTATCACCATAGAAAATGTCAGGGTAATATCGGTAATAGTTTCGGAGATATTGAATGCTGGTGAAATATTTCGCACAGCCGCCACGTTGGGTTGGTGAGTCGTAACAAAATTTGAAGGGCACGGTCGAGGTCGCCGGGAATAGTGCTATGAACTTTCCGAGTTTCATTGAAATCGCTCCAGCCGTTTAGATTTTATTAGGGGGGGACACACACACGAATCACACACACACAGACACACGCACACACACACGGACAAAAGGTGATCTCATAAGCCTATTTTTTTCAAAATTGAAAATAGGCTAAAAATGGATTAACTAAAATCATAATCGACTATCTATGGAAGAAGCAGACAACGTGGACTAAGGAAGTGAGGAAAGATTTAGAAAAGTTGAAACATCACAGAGTCTCAGATGCTAGAAAGAAGTGAATTTAAGAGTAAAGTGTAAAATCTGGAAGGGTTTCAAGATGAAGGAAGACCTAAGAGAAATGGACGAACTTGGAAAGGAGATCAAAAGAAACATGCCACTGAACGCATGAAGGAATATTGGTGACAGAGGAGACTCCAGCCAAGGAAAAGATAAAGAGATAAAGTTGTTGCGTGACCCTAAGCTAGGAAATAAAAGCCTGAGGAAATATGTAGGCAAGGCCTACTCTTGGTGTGGGAAATAAATGAAATATTTTTGAACAGGTCTAGGATATTTTTATTGAATACATACATTTTTGTTCGCCCAGAGTCATTTGGTCCAGTAGGAGCCCTTCTATGTCTATCACAATATATACATATTTTTTAGCCTACTTTTCACATTTTGCAAAAATGAGGAAAAAGTAGTCTTATGAGATCGGGCAAATGTGTGTCTGTCTGTCTGTCTGTCTGTCTGTCTGACCTTCTGTCTGTCTGGCTGTGTGTGTGTCCCCCCCTATCAACTCCTAAACGGCTGGAGCAATCAAAACAAAATTTGGTAGGAGTAAAGGTCTATACCCGAATATCTCACGGCCATATTTGAAAATGATGTCAGTGCTACCAACTGCTAAAAAACCGCAATTGAAATTTGAGCTCCATGTTGGATATCTTGGAAGGTATGAATGGGAGCTATTTCAACATTGGCATACGTATAGATAATAATATTGCAGTTTAATTTCCAGGAGGCCATACATCGCTGTGTTGCCAAAATGATTATAAGCCTGCTGATTGGTCCAATTTTTAAATGCACATAACTTCTACACTATCAATTGGAATTGAACCAAATTTCGTATGTTGTATGCACACATAACCAGATATGACTGAGCGTATTCTTAAGACCCACCAGGGCTGCCAACTGTTAATAAATGCTCCTAATTTATTTTATCCAAATACCAATATATCAGAAAGTATGCAAGCCAATAGCTCTAAACTTTGCACACGAATAGTACCTGGCATTCTAGATGCATTTGGACTAACTAATATACGTCAGTGCTGCCAACATGATTCTAAGCCTGCTGATAGATCCAATTTTAAAATGCATGTAAATTCTATACTAAGTAATGGATTTCATTCAAATTTGGCCCAACAATGGATCATATTATTTCAGATTATTTCTGACCAATACATGCATGACATTGTTGCCAACATGATTTTACGCACGCTGTTAGATCCAATGTTTAACTGCATGTAACGTCCATGCTATCCATTGGACTTCAACCAAATTTTGTATTCTGTACCTTAAGAGATGGAACTAAGAATATATTCAGTCATCAGGGCTGCCAACTGTAGTGCTCTATTAGGCTACATTATGCAAGGTATACAGTATTTCGAAATAATTAGAAATTTCGATATTAGCAACTTAATTTCTTCATTATTCTAGATAGGTTCATATACTGTAGAATAATCATTGGCTTGAAAAGTAGGCTCTTTAGTTCGTCACGGAACTTCTTGTTATTATTCTACGATGTTTTTCCAGACGCTAAGAATTTCTCATTTTTTGAATACTGGAATGTTTGTTCTCCTTCCGTAATTTCGTGTCTCTCATTCTCCATATATCTGTTATCAACCAACATAAATACAACCATCATGGCCAACATTTCATACTTTTTGCTTTAAAATCAAAAGACAATTCAAAATGGCCATCATTTCCACTGCCTGCTTCACTCACACAATGCAGAAGGATAGAACACACCCACGATCCCAATGGCCAGGAACGAGATTATCAGTTGTTGGAAGAGGATCTGCTGATCTTGTTTGGAGGACAGTTAATGTAGATCATCGTTTCCCAACCTGGGGTTCGCGAAACCCCAGAGGGTTCGCAAAATATTTCAAGGGGTTCGCCAAACACTTTTCCATAATGGCGGGTTTCGAGGTCTCCTTAATTTCTGCAGCATTGTCATATTCTTCTTCCTCATCTTTCGATTCGGCCATCAAAGGACAACGTCATTTTAACTGATTCTTGTTGCATCGATCTTTAACATCCTCCCAGTACTTTCGCATTAGTTCTCGATGCTGTTGTTTCCTTTCTGCAGTCCACTTCTTCCAGTTGGAAGCTTTGGCTTTTCTTCGAAACATCGGTGTGCTGTTAGCTTTTGTTTAAGGGTGGCACGTTCCCAAATATCGTTGTCTGTAATTCCCACTTTTTGTAAATCTTTGTCCACCTCAGTGAACCAAGCTCCCTTGGTTTTCTTTTTGAGGAAGTAGGTGAAAATTCTATTTGTCAATCGTGCTGGGTTCATTCTTGTTATATGACAGTAAAAAGCAATTCTCTGTTTCCTCATGGTGTCAGTTATTTTTTCCACATGGGTGTAAAGTTCGTGGTTGTGCCGTCTCCTATATTGTCTGTTTTACTGGGCCCAAAATTTTCCTTAAAATTTTCCTTTCTTTCAATTCCAGTTTCTCTATTAGTCCCTTGCGATGCATTGCAAGGCACTCTGCAGGATACAAAGCTTCTTACCTTGGCATTTATAGATATGGATTTCTTGTTATAAATGGCCTTTGTTAGATTATATGCCATTTCCATTTACCTGAATCGTGACTCGCAAACTGCCTTCTCGGAGAGATTGGGGTCTATCCACTCACCCAAATATTTGAACGCTTTCGTTTGCTTGATTTTCCCCTGTCCTACATCCAGCTCTTTTGGCGTTTCTTTGATATTAGTGATGAGTTCTGTTTTTCAAAAGAGATTGTCATATTATTATTATTATTATTATTATTATTATTATTATTATTATTATTATTATTATTTTAAAATTAAATTAACCCTGTAATGCCCCTGTTACATATGTGTAACATCGGTAATTATCGCATTATTTCCAAAATAAATTAATATTTAACGCGAATGCCTGATTTACAGTTATGTAACAACGTTAGGAATGCCTTTTATTTCGTTCTAATGGAAATTTAGCCTGTCAGCTTCTTTGTCTTTTAACAATACTAACAACAGTACCGCGACTCCACAGTTACATGTACATTGTATATTTAGAAGTCATGATGATGATGATAATTGTTGTTATAAGGGGCCCAATATCTAGGTTATCGGTCCCTAATAGTTTGTCTGATAGCGAAAGATGAGATGAGAAGGAAAACTATAACTAATACTAACTACAGACTTACAAACTAGAAGAAGAAATGGTAAACAAATAAAGGATAAGGCAAATAAAGGACAGGAAGAAAAGTAATGTCCTCAACCCTCGAATAATGAGGATTGAGGGACTTGGGAGGAAGGAGAGCCATGAAAGGCAGATAGGAGAGGGGCAAGAGGAGAGGGCCCGCCCCGAAGTCGTAGGAAAAAAGGGACAAAACGGACCCAGCTCAGGAATCTCTCGGGGTTACCAACTCCCAAACTCACCAGCCGTGAGCTCTTGAGGGTGTAGCAATATCCAGGGTGCACCAGATTGAAGTGGTGGAGCTACATACACCCTGCCTCCTTGAGGGTCTTGCGCAGAAGGCATGAGATAATCATACTAATATATAAAAATGAGATGGTGTGTGTCTGTCTTTCTATCTGTCTGTCTGTCTGTCTGTGTGTTACTCAATAACGCAAGTCTGGCTGCGTGGCTCAGGGATAACGTTCTCGCTTGCTGAGCCCAAGGTTGCAGGTTCGAAACCTGGCGCAGTCAGCTGGCATTTGAGGGTGCGCAAATGCGAGGGAGCCGTGTCAGTAGATTTACTGGCACGTTACAGATCCCCTTCGGGGCAAAATTCCGGCACCCCAGCGTCTCTAAAAGCCAGTGTAGTTAAAAGGGACGTAAAACCAATAACATTATTATTTTTTATTTGCGAATTGACCACTTCGTATCACGCTACAATTTCATTTTTTCTTTGCCTGAAGTTTCCTCTTCCTCCAGTACTCCTTCATATGGGCGCTATGCTGTTTCTTCTGCTCATCCGTCCAGGCTCTTCCCTTCTTTGTGGTTCTTGTGACGTGAAACCCTTCCAAATTTTGAATTATGTACCGAAATGTTTCCCTGTTTGACATCTGAACTTCCTGGATGTTGGAATTTTCGAGATCTTTTCGAACTTCCTTAATCCATGTCGTTGTTGTCTTCTTGTTCCACAGGTAGTCGAATAACTGTTTGGTTAGTCTAGTTTTGTCCATTCTGTACAAGTGTCCGAGAAACGATAACCTCCTCTTCTTCATGGTCTCTGAGATTCTCTCCACATTTTTATAGACTTCATTGTTGCTCCGAAGTTTCCAGCCGGTTTCAGTCTGGACTGGGCCCATGATTTTCCGTAGTATTCTTCTTTCCAGGATCTCTAGCTTCTCCAACTTGTAATTCATCGAGAGGCATTCGCTGGCATACAGGCATTCTGTTTTTACTACCGTGTTGTAATGTTTTAGTTTGGCATTCCATGAGATGCATTTCTTGTTGTAGATGTTTTTAGTTAGCCCATAAGCTCTTTCCATTTTTGAGATACGATCTTCTACAGCAGCTTTCTCTAGGCCGTTCTCTTGTATGGTTTCACCGAGGTATTTGAACTTTTTCACCCTCTGAATCCGTCCAATCTCTGTTTCAAGGAATTGTGGTCCATGTTTGTCATTCATCATGAACTTGGTCTTCTCTTTCGAGATTCTAAGTCCTGTCTTGCTAGCGATCTTTTCTAAGAGGTTGATCTGTATGGCCGCTTCTTCTAGGTTTTCTGAAAGTATCGCAAAATCATCAGCGAAAGTCAAGCAACTGACTTTGATTCCTACCGTTTTTCGTCCTAGGCAGATCGGGGCTATCTCTTGATTTTCAAGTTCGGAATTCCAAATTCTCACAATCCTCTCGAGGACACAGTTGAATAGTAATGGTGATAATCCATCACCCTGTCGCACACCTGTCTTGATTTCAAATGACTGAGACAATTCTCCCATGAACTTCACCTTAGAAGTTGTGGCTGTTAAGGTTTCTCTGATAATATTGGCCAGTTTGGTTTTGACTCCAAATTCTCTAATGATCTTATCTAGGGTCCCTCTGTCCACCGAGTCGAAGGCTTTTTTGAAGTCAATGAATGAAACCACTATACTTTTGCCGTTCAGCGCTCTGTGGCGAATTATTGATTTCAAATTTAGGATTTGTTCGGCACAGGAGCGGCCATTCCGGAACCCACCTTGGTATTCTCCAAGTTGCTTATCTAGGATTCCTTCTATTCTATTCAGAAGTATCCTTGAGAGGATTTTGTAAGTGACTGGGAGTAGCGACACGCCTCTGTAGTTGTTAACATCTTGTTTGTTCCCTTTCTTATGGAGTGGGTGGATCAGCGCTGTTTTCCATTCGTCTGGTAGCTTTTCCGTCTCCCATATTTGTTGGAAGATATGGTGCAGGTCGTCTAGGATTTCCGGTTCTGCCCACTTCAACATTTCTGCTGATATGGAGTCTTCCCCGCTTGCCTTGTTGTTCTTGAGACTTTTCAGACATTATTATTATTATTATTATTATCAATAACGTAAGAACCACTGGTCCGATTTAAATGAAATTGTGCATGTATGTAGCTGATTTACAATGTTTACATATAGGGTACTTTTAATTTCGATATTTTGTACTATTAAAAAATGGCGACCATTTTAGTGACGTCACTACACCCTTTGGATTCAAAATGTCATATTTCCATATCAAATAAAAAGAGAACGCTAAGAAATAGCAAACTTTTGATGGAACATATGAGCTTCAAAATTTAATTTCCTATCCAAAAGGTCCTTATCACTTTTCGTGTATCTCCAACGGTTAACGAGTAAAACCCACATATGTGACGTCACTACACCCTTTGGTTTCAAAATGTCATAATTCCATTTCAAATGAAAAGAGAACGCTAAGAAATAGCAAACTGTTGATGCATACACAAGATTTAGCATTTAATTTGCTATCCAAAAGGTCCGGATCACTTTTCGTGTATCTCCAACGGTTAGCCAGTAAAACCTAAATTTGTGTAATAAAACACCGTCAACACCGAGCGGTGCAGTATACCTCTACATACATAAAAATTAAAGTTTTTATGTTTTTTTCGCAATTTCTACGGAAATTTGAGTTATTTACGAGTTTCAGGCTGCTTTATTATGGATGCGCGCGAAAATAATTTTTTTGGTCTGTCTGTCTGTCTGTCTGTCTGTTTGTTTGTTTGTCTGTGGACAACTTTGTTCCCTTATAACTCGAGAATGGCTGGGTGTATCAACGTAAAATTTGGTACATATATCCATCAGAGGCACGACACTAATCATTGATGTAACCCTTCTCCGTACCTCTCATAAAAGAGGGCCTACCCCCTTAAAATACATGCTGAAATAGTAGTAGAAGGACGAGACAAAGATCATTTTCAGCCCCTCAATGTGAGAGACAAAACTCGGGGGCCCTAAAGGGTCCCCGAAATCCACATTTTAAGGCCCTAAAACCAACCGTTTTTGAGATATTCCCAGAAAACTAATTTCATTTAATTTATCAAACTAATGAAGGAAAGGAAATCGGTAACCATGATAACATTATCTCAAGGGGTGGCATCCAACTTTCCATCTACAATGTCACTCCATTTATATCTTGCCATGGTGGGTGAGTGGATAGCATGTCGGTCTACTAACCCCAAGATTGCAGGTTCACTCCTGGCCGTGGTAAGTGATTTTTGAAAGGCGACAAAAATACGACTCGCATGTCATACGATGTTGGCAAGTCAAAGAACCCATTTGAATTCAGTAGGCCGTGTTCATAATGGCAAAATTAATCTCAGCAGTTTCCGCCAACACAAAGTTCCCCATTTCTCTACTGGAAAGAAGGAGCTTAGATATCTACCCCCCTTGACTTTCATAGTGATTCAAGGAACAACGAAATTTCGACATGCAAGCTACCCTCTGGTTGTCAAATTACGAAGCTTGCACCCGGCACCCGAGGCCATACGATATTATTATTAGGCTACTCCATTTATTACATTTCTGTGAAAGTTTGAAAATGGCTATAAGGTTATCACGGAACCATCGTAGACTGTATAATTAGTCAATGCAATTAAGGGGGTCAAGGGGTAACCTAGAATTTTTTCATGCAATTTCACGTGCGACATATAGTACAGAAAGTCTATTATATCTCCAAACAGCAACATTATTTTCAAAAATTCCTGAATTGAATCAGCATTTTTTGCGGCTTTTAGGAATTTGGGCCATTTGAGGCTAATGAACCTGAATTTTCATGCACCACAATCCTTTATAATTAATGAAAGAGGTCTTCCTGTGTCCTAACACAACGTAGAGGGTCATTTATTATATGAGGTGTATTGCGTTTCGTCTACAAGGCTTTCGAATCTATTTCACGTCAGGAAGTACACGTTAGGTGAATTTAGTTTGAGAGCACATTTTAACTAATCTTTCTTTTTTTTGTCGACATACGGGTTCATCGTAAGGATGATTTTGTTTGATACTGTATGGTAGATATATCCATATTTGGATATCTGGGTGATATGTTGTAGACAATAGAATTGTCTGTCTGTCTTTCTGTGTATCTTTATGTACGCCTATAGATCGTGTTCGGATGCTTGGTGCATCGTAAAATTAGGTATGGTAAACATGAGTCAATACACCAATCATTTATAAAACTCTTCACCGTACTTTTCATACAGTAGAAGGGTGGATATAGGGAAAAACTTGTCAAAATACATGCTAAAATAGGCGAAATATAAAAATTATCCTAGAAGGACGATCAAATCATATGTTGCGCTTCTAATTGTGAGACACAAAATTCGCGAGTCTATAAGGGGTCTCCGAAAATCACATTTTAAGGCCCTTAAATTAACAGTGTGTGTGATATTCCCAGAAAACTAACTTCGTTCTGATAAACTTATGAAGGAATGACAAACCGCTAACCATTGCAACAGTAGCTCAATTGATAATGTCTGGTGTTAATATATAACACCGTTCGAAGAACGGGTACTTCTGCTAGTATGAAAATAAAAATAAGGCTGACCCATCGAAGAATGAGGGTATCAGGAAAGATGAGACAAGGGCCAATTAAGGCGGGAAAGTGAAAGACTCCTTGGCCTCGGGTACCCTAATACCGTCGGGGTCGGAAGAGAACAAGAATTGACCAAGATTGGTCGACATGAAAGAAGACGGAGAGGAGCCCGGCACAAGTAAGTGTAAGCAATGCTGGACTCAGCTTGGGTCCCGTGGTCGCCAACCCACGTCCCACTGGATGTGAGCCCCTGGGGGGATAAAAATCTGTGGTTCACCCAACTCAGATCGTTTTAGAAGGAGTTCGTGAGTCGAAAAAGATTGGGAACCGCTGATCTAGATAATGAAATCTCATTGGGATATCTTGGGTATCAGCCCCGTGTAATTGTCTGGTAACCTGTATTTATGTGACGACTGTAGTGTGTGTGTAGGGACATGGATGAGTGAAGGTGCCCCGGGACTTGAAATAAGGTACTATTTGCCTGGAGGGAGTTTGGAAAATCTCGGGAAGAAACCACACTCAGGTTAGCCTTTGTCAGCACTGGGTTCGAACCTGCAATCTCCTGTCTTGGTACAACTGCCCCGGCGGCGGTGATGCACGATTTAACGAGACGTGACTAGAATCTGGTCGACTAAAACCCACGGGACTTCAAATAAGGTTGATTTTGTTGTTGTGTACTCAATTTAGAGGGTTGGGACATCTTGGTCATCAGTCCCGTGTAGTTGTATGTTTTGATAGCTGCATTAACTTGCACAGGTCCCCATTGCAGACCTAACGCGTGATTTATTTCGCTCGGTTGCCCTGCTGGACTTGTAATGTGAATTATTTGACAAGCTTTCTACCAGATAATATTGAAATGTATGACTTTAATTTGACGTTTCACACAATAATAGTCCTGCTGCTCGCCTGGATCGGGGTCTAAACAGGATCGTGACCGTGTCGTCTAAATGGGGTATTAGATTCCTACCTGTCATACGTGGAACGGCTGGGTCGGTGCTGGACAGTAATTCTTCATGAGTACCTGCATTAGCAGTTCTTTCAATATGGCGGCCAATTGATTGACTAGCGATTGGTTATCGGCTAGAAAGTGCGGTGATGGGAGGGGCAGGGGGAGACATTATACTCTGTTTCAAAAACAAGATTCAACGTGTCATGTGACCTCATTTGTTCGTCACATGATACTGCTCCTCACCTGTCATAGCTGACGTCATACGATGTCTCGAAACAAGATTCTACTTGTCTGATTGTGAACACGCACGCTCCGTGAACCAAATCGATTACAATTTCATGCTAGCCCACCGTTGAACATCCATCACAATACATGGATCATTAAATCTCGCACTAGTACCATGCTCTTTAAGACTCCATGCGAGCCAATTTTGTTTATTCTTGTAACAAAATTTTCCAAATGTCTAGGTAAATATTCTGATTCCTCCTTTAACATTTCACAATTCTCACCAAAAACCCGTTTTCAATATTTCATGGATAATTTATCACTGAAATTGTAAATGTTGCCACAAAAATCAAAATCTAGGGGATTAAAGGATTTTTCACAAGGAAATTTAGGAATTTTTCACTCAACTAGGTTGACAAACCTTCTGGAAATTGCCCTAGTGACGGTCACATGACCATGAGTTTTACTCTGGCCAACAACTTGGGATTCCCCGGACGTCATTAAGTTTTTTGAATCAATTTAAAAAAATCAAACCGACCACCTCGTGGCGTAGTTTCTAGCATTCCTGACTGTCACCACGGAAGTCCAAGTGCGATTCCTGGCTCTGGCAAGAAATGTTAATTCTAGTCTGAGGGTTGGAACGGAGTACATCCAGATTCGTGTGGCAAAACTGAGAAGAGGAGGGTTCAATTCTCATTTCAACCATCTTGGAAGTGGTTTTCCATGATTTTCCACTTTTACTCCAGGAAAATGCCAATATGGTTCCTAACGCCAGACCACGGCCACCTCCTTCCCAATCCTCATCTAAATTATAATTTATTTTATTTATTAAGCGTGTGGCTTTTACTGCCGGGAGTGTCCGAGGACATGTTCGGCTCGCCAGAGGCTGTAGCTGCTTCAAACGGACACCCATAGGGTCAGTACAAGTTCCATTCAATTTCAAGTAGTTTCAAATTTCGCTACCAGATGACACTGACACCTACTGGTGAACGTTGGAACTTTGATAGAGCGTTACAACGAAATCTAACCTAGAAATTTTGCTTCACACAAGTTTAGTTAGTGGAAGGATCTTTAACATGCCATAAATCTATGACATGGGACCACCGGATTTTCTTCCCCTCCCAAAGAACGCAGACTGAAGGATTTTAACGCTCTTAAAAATTCCGACGACTTCGGCCGGGTTTGAACACTCGATCTTGGGAACGGCAGTTCAGCATGATACCAAGTACGCCACCGAAGCCGCTCTCATCTAAATTACAAATACGCACACTAATACAGCCATCAAAAAACACAGGTTATTAGACAAATTCCACACCTAAGTACACGGAGCTACATGACCACGAAGCCCCGAAATCAATAACAACAACAACAACATATTCTTCAAAGACAGTCCATTGAACCTCATTGGACTCAGGAGAGATTGCGGTATTATCACATTCTCAGAGCGGTTAGGCACGTCATGAGCAACACGAGGTATTGACCGCAAGGTGCGGGTGTTGGACGTGACGACAAGTTGTGCATAATTACTATGTTACCCTTAGCGAGGTCAGTCACGACACAGGGAGACAGCATCAGTTCATTGAACCTCATTGGACTCAGGAGAGATTGCGGTATTATCACATTCTCAGAGCGGTTGGGCACGTCATGAGCAACACGAGGTATTGACCGCAAGGTGCGGGTGTTGGACGTGACGACAAGTTGTGCATAATTACTGTGTTACCCCTGAGCGAGGTCAGTCACGACACTGGGAGACGGCTTCAGTTCATTGAACCTCATTGGACTCAGGAGAGATTGCGGTATTATCACATTCTCAGAGCGGTTAGGCACGTCATGAGCAACACGAGGTATTGACCGCAAGGTGCGGGTGTTGGACGTGACGACAAAATGTGCATAATTACTATGTTACCCTTAGCGAGGTCAGTCACGACACAGGGAGACAGCATCAGTTCATTGAACCTCATTGGACTCAGGAGAGATTGCGGTATTATCACATTCTCAGAGCGGTTGGGCACGTCATGAGCAACACGAGGTATTGACCGCAAGGTGCGGGTGTTGGACGTGACGACAAGTTGTGCATAATTACTGTGTTACCCTTAGCGAGGTCAGTCACGTCACAGGGAGACAGCATCAGTTCATTGAACCTCATTGGACTCAGGAGAGATTGCGGTATTATCACATTCTGAGAGCGGTTGGGCACGTCATGAGCAACACGAGGTATTGACCGCAGAGTGCGGGTGTTGGACGTGACGACAAGTTGTGCATAATTACTGTGTTACCCCTGAGCGAGGTCAGACACGACACTGGGAGATGGCTTCAGTTCATTGAACCTCATTGGACTCAGGAGAGATTGCGGTATTATCACATTCTCAGAGCGGTTAGGCACGTCATGAGCAACACGAGGTATTGACCGCAAGGTGCGGGTGTTGGACGTGACGACAAGTTGTGCATAATTACTATGTTACCCTTAGCGAGGTCAGTCACGACACAGGGAGACAGCATCAGTTCATTGAACCTCATTGGACTCAGGAGAGATTGCGGTATTATCACATTCTCAGAGCGGTTGGGCACGCCATGAGCAACACGAGGTATTAACCGCAAGGTGCGGGTGTTGGACGTGACGACAAGTTGTGCATAATTACTGTGTTACCCTTAGCGAGGTCAGTCACGACACAGGGAGACAGCATCAGTTCATTGAACCTCATTGGACTCAGGAGAGATTGCGGTATTATCACATTCTCAGAGCGGTTGGGCACGCCATGAGCAACACGAGGTATTGACCGCAAGGTGCGGGTGTTGGACGTGACGACAAGTTGTGCATAATAACTGTGTTACCCCTGAGCGAGGTCAGTCACTACACAGGGAGACAGCTTCATTTCATTGAAGAATCCAGTCATTGATAAATTGAAAATACGCCTGACCAAATACCAAGACAAGTATTTTAAAGTAGCTAGTCTAATAGCACATCAATTCATTATTTATGTTCGAAGATATCGAAATGTAAATATTATATGTCAGAAAACTGTATCATAATGAGGGTCATTATAGTACTATTCTTCATTATGAGACAGTTTCTCCAACCAATCAGAGCTCATTCATTGACCAATTAGGTAAGGATAGCTTCGCGCATGCGCTCAAAATCCAACATGTGGGACATGAATTACATGATTTGAAGGTTCAAATTGGATAGCGGATCAACCATTGTAGTTACAATCCCAAACACAAAGGCGAAATCAGCACGAACCTTTACGGTAACAAGAAAATACTATGATATATGCAAGAAATTTATGGATCTACGTCCAGAAGTTAGGAACACAGCATCCTTCTATATAAATTACCGACATGGAACGTGTACCGTCCCATATGCTCGCGTAAATAAACTGGCGAATATGAGACAAGGAAGAGCACTGTACCTTAATATCCCCAACCCCAATTTCTACACAGCGCATTGTTTTCAAACGACTTCGGTGACAATATTAGTGAATGCTAGTTCTGATCGGCACTAGACATCATACAGGCTGTAAACAATAGCATTGCCAAGCAAAGTAAATGGTCTCTGCTTTCGAAATTCTTTGACCCACGTATGCGCTCTGTTCAGTCAGCAAACCACCAAGCTCGCTCTGTTCACTAACGAAAGTTACTGAATCCCACAGATATGTATGAATATTTATGTTAAACCATATAATAAAGTTATAATTATCGTCGAATATAAACAGTCGTATGCAACTCGCCTATGATGTAATTAAGGCACTCGTTTTATAAACATACTCGTGTCTTAATTATTGCCATTATAGGCTCGTTGCATAATGTACTAATATTAATTCTCTCCTGTGTTGCTACTTACAGAATAATCAACAAAACTATTCAAGGGGTCAATGTATACATAGGCAGCCTACTTTGGCGTTCGTGTCAGTAGATATACTGGCACGTTAATGATACCCTTGGGGGCAAAATTCCGACACCCCAGCGTCTCTTATACCGCAGTAGTTAAAAGGGATGTAAAACCAATAACATTATTATTAATTGGTCTTATTGGAGTATGTATTTTGGCCATTTTCGCAAAAGTCTTGAATTCGATTCTCAGCTTTACCAAGATATATGATTCTAGTATAAAAGTTGAATTGAGACACATTCAGCCAATTCAGAATCACATATTATCACTGAACGTTTCAACGCAACTTATAACATGGGCACATTCATATGAAGCTTACCATGGTGGGTGAGTGGTTATCGTGTTAGTCTACCAACTCCAAGCTTGCAGGTTTGCTCCTGGCCATGGTAAGTGATTTTTGAATGGCGACAAAAATCACGACACGCATGTCATACGTTGTTGGCATGTTATAGAACCAATTTGAATTGAGTAGGCCGTGTTCATAATGGCAAAACCTTGGGATTTTCTGCCAACACAAAAGTTCCTCCTTTCTCTATTAGAAAGCGCTATAGTGTCAAGATATATAACCTCCTTGACTTTCATAGCGCTCCAAGGAACAACAAAATTCAACATGCAAGCTGCCCTCAGGGCGTAAATAACTAAGCTTGCACCCGGCATCCGAGGCCATACGATATTATTATTATTATTCACATGAAAAAGGAAGGAAGCTTGTAGTTTTACGTGTCCGTTATTCTCGCGTACATGAGCTACGGGACCTCCTTTTTACGTGGAATCCGAACCACAGGACATGGCATTTCACTTTTTAAATCTCACATGGATTGATCGGGAATCGAACCTGGTCCCCATTAGTGAGAGGATAACAGCCACCACGCCACACTCCTTCCACATTTACGTGTAATAGAACATGAGGTAAGATGACAAGGTTAAGCACATTTGCGAAATACAGGGTCTTTTTATCTGCTTGGCAAGGACATTCTCGCTCACGCGCACCGCCAGTGACGGCTCAGTTGCCGGCTGCCACGCGCGCGTATGTAAAGCAAAATATGGTACTTACAATCAGTATCATGCATTGTTACTCACCATGCTTACAGTAGATGCTGAAAATGTTCCCCATCCGCTGCCAAACCTAATCGGCATCTCCTTATGAAGTTTCCGGTTACTCCAGGTAATTTAGCTTTAGTAAGGAAATAACGACCTTTACGTCTATTTTTATCGGTTACTGAACCCGTACGTTTGAATCTCCTAGCCAGTTGTTTTATTGTGATTGTGTATAGTGCTGTAATGCGTTATGTGAAATATTCGTAACTTGAACGTGTATAGCTTCTCAATACGTACATAAAGTGCAGAAAATCGTGCACTAGAATAAGACAGAAGATTCGAGTGAAATTTCCAGGGAGACCCATTCCTATAAATCGGACAATAAAACAACTGGCTAGGAGATTCAAACGTTCAGGTTCAGTAAACAATAAAAATAGACGTTAAGGTCGTTATTTCCTTACTGAAGCTAAATTAACGGGAGTAACCGGAAACTTCATAAGGAGATGCAGGTTATGTTTGACAGCGGATGGGGAACATTTTCAGCATCTACTGTAAGCGTGGTGAGTAAAAATTCATGTTACTGATTTTAAACATCGTACTCTGCCGTACATACGCGCGCGCGGCAGCCGGGAACTGAGCTGTCACTGGCGGAGCGCGTGAGCGAGAATGTCCTTGCCTAGCAAATATAAAGACCCTGTATGTTAGTGGGACAAACATTGTTTAATTCCACTACATGATCGCTATCAGCACGGTATTAGCTTGGAGACGAGCATGGGGAAACATAAAGAAACATTTCAAAGATGGACAAACCAACTCTCCTCTCTTCGATTCTATGACCTCTCGCTCCCTGCAGCGACCAATCATGAGGTCCGTTATGATTTAGTCTTGATGTTTTATTTACTCTTTTAGTATTAGTCTATTATTATTATTATCGGCTTTGGTAGCGTAGTCGGCAGCATGCTGAACTGCTATGCCCAAGATCGTGGGTTCAAACCCGGTGTTAAAATCCTTCAGTATCCCATCGCATCTCACCCCCGGCCCCGTCGGAAACGGGAGTAATAAGGGGTACACATACAGTAGATAGTTTTGTAAATCTATGACTTAAGTCATATATCTATTTATTCTCGTATTGATTATGATGTTGTTAATTGAGTCTTCAGTCTGTTGACTGGTTGGATGCAGCCCTCCATGCATCCCTGTCCTGAGCTAATCGTTCCATCTCTACATACCTACCTTACCCTACATCCGAGGCACTCCATTTAACATATTCTAACCTTGGTCTACCCCTACAGTTCTTGTCCTCGACCCTTCCTTTCATAACTAAGCTTGCTATTCCTGGGTGTCTTAGTATGACTGTGTCCAACCAACCTATCTCTTCTCTTCATTAGCAGTCGCCAGAAACATCTCTCCTCTCCCGCTCGTCTTAATACCTCTTGGTTTGTAACCCTATCTACCCATCTGATCTTCATCATTCTCCTATAACACCACATTTCAAACGCTTCAATTCTCCTCTTTTCTGCTGCACCAATAGTCCAAGTTTCACTTCCATAGAGCGCCACGCTCTAGACAAAGGCTTTCAAAAATGACTTCCTAATACCTAAATCTATATTTGATGTCAACAGGTTCCTTTTCTGTAGAAATGCTTTCCTTGCCTGAGCTAATCTACTTTTTATATCCTCTTTGCTTCGTCCATCACTGGTTATTTTGCTTCCAAGTCACAGAAGTCTCCTACCTCCTTTAGTTTTTCACCTGCCAATTTGATGTCCATAGAGGTTTCTGATTTATTTCGGCTGCATTCCAATGTTAGGCCTATGATATACTACAATAATATCCACTTTACAATACATTGTTTATCAATCACTCAATTTTTTCAAAATTGAAACATGTTTCAGATCATTTGAGCCTTCTAAAGTCAAATGGCACAATACATTCTCACAGTTCAATCTAAAATTATAAAGTGTGACATTCTCAAAAAAAAAAAAAAAAAAAAAAAAGATTCTCACAGTCGTCAAATACAATTCAAAACAAAGAAATAAAATACTTAAACAATATTTTAAATATAATATACTTAAAGAATATTGAGAATGTCACACTTATTAGTTTTAGATTGAACTGTGAGACTGTATTGTGCCATTTGACTGAAGAAGGCTCAAATCGGCCGAATCATGTATCAATTGTAAAAAAATAGTGATTGATAAACATTGTATTGTAACGTGGATATTTATTGTACTATGCTGTAGATAGATATTTATTATTATTATTATTATAGTTTATTGTTTGACAACATTATCACGGCAAATACCGGCTACATTTTCTTTTACAGCCTGGTTCGGCCTTAGCAAGGAACCATCTGTACTGAGATAATTTCTATTAAACTGTTCAGAGACTTCACATCCATGTCGTGCCCGCATTCTTCACGAGTCTCCTTCGTTTGTAGGATGAGCTAAATTCCCATCTGGATCGTCGAGATTTGCTGAGTATTCGGCCAGGGCATTGTCACCAAGGAACTTCCTAACAATATGGCATGTGTTTAACAGAACTGCCTTCTGAAGTTCAATATATATCGGCGGGTGCAGATTCAATATTGATAGACTACTATGGAGAGTTTTCGGTATAACACCAGTACACGATACAATTATTGGGATGGTAGTCACCGAATCAAGTTTCCACATCTGCTTTATCTCAATTGCCAGCTCTGTGTACTTAGATATTTTAGTAGCAGCTGTTGTTTGGATGTTTTGAGTGTTGGGACATGCGATATCTATCAGTAATGCCTCTTTGTGTACTTTATTGATGACAATGATATCTGGCCGGTTGTTACTGACTGCGACATCTGTCACAACTCCTCTGTCCCAATAGAGCTTGTGTGTGGCATTTTCGAGTACTGCAGATGGTGTGTATTTCCAATAGGGGACGGAGCTTTAAAGAAGTTTGTACTTCAATGCCAGTTTCTGGTGGATAATGTTGGCAACTTGATCGTGTCGATGTTTGTAGTCAGTGTTGGCAAGGTGGGAACAACCTGATATGACGTGTTGAATGGTCTCACTACATTTGCCACAGCGGCGACATTTCTCACTCTCTGTTGCTGGATCTTTTATGATAAATTTCCGATAGCTTCGAGTAGCAACAACTTGGTCTTGGATAGCTACAACAAATCCCTCTGTTTCCGGAAAGAGGACCGAGTGGGTCAGCCATGCGTGCGACGCTAACTTGTCGATGTGAGGCTGGTCCAACTCATGAGGAAACTTCCCATGAAGCGCCTTCTGTTTCCAATTCCCGATCTTGTATTCAGTAGTTTTCATTTCTTTTACTGGTGGATCTAAAGATGACAGATGGAGCGGTGTGTAATTATCATCAGCTGAAGATACAGTGTGATGGAGAGGGGATGTTTCTCCTTTGTTGTGGAAAAATGCAAGCAGAGTTGTCACTTGTTTTGTATGAAGGTTCATGATGTCTATCAGTCCTCTACCACCTTCAGACCGAGGTAGAGTCAGGCGCTCTGTTGCTGATTTCGGATGGTGCATACGATGGCGTGATAAAAGCACCGATGTTTTTCGTTGCAGATCGTGCAGTTCAGTTTGAGTCCACCTGATTATACCAAAGGAGTATGTAACTACGGGCATTGCAAATGTGTTAACTGCCTTAATGATATGTTTAGCGCTAAGTTTTGAAGAGAGAACACTGCGAAGTCGTGAAGTATACTGCTCAGTTATGTTCTTCTTGATATCACCATGTCTGAGACGGGTACTCTGGGCGAACCCAAGATATTTGTACAATGCGCCTTCCTCCAACGGCTGAATACTTCTTTGTCCCTCTCCAACATGTATTCCTTGTGCAGAGTGCGAGCCTCTAATAACAGTCTGTGTTCTGCACTTATCAAAACCAAACTGCATATGGATATCTGAAGAAAAGCTCCGAGTGATAGAGATGAGATATTGTAGGTGCACTTTAGTTGATGCACACAGTTTAATGTCATCCATGTAAAGAAGATGGTTCATCTTGTACGCTTCACCATGATTACCCTTAATACTAAATCCGTAGTTGCTACTGTTCAGGATTTGCGAGAGAGGATTCAATGCCAGACAAAACCAGAGTGGGCTTAGCGAGTCTCCTTGAAAGATTCCTCGACGAATCGGTATTAATGAAGATGTTAAACGAGTGCCACCCACTGTAAGTTGGAGAGCAGTGCTCCATGAAACCATTGCGCACTTCAGGAAGTTCACTATAAGAGGGTTGACCTTGTAAATCTCCAAGCTCTGTATAAGCCATGTATGAGGCACGGAATCGAAAGCTTTTTGGTAATCAATAAAGCAGGCATAAAGATTTCGTGATCTACAACAGGCCTGCTCTAATGCCACGGCATCAATAGTGAGCTGTTCCTTACATCCTTGAGAATTCCTTCTGCAACCCTTTTGCTCCTCTGCGAGAATGGCGTTTTCCTCACAATGCGCGCGAATTCGATTTGCAATAATGGATGTAATGATCTTATAAAAGATTGGCAAGCAGGTGATGGGGCGATATTTAGATGGATTTGTGATTTTAGAGTCCTTTGGCTTGAGATAGGTTAACCCTCTGGCTAGGAAAACTGGAAATGCAGCAGGATTTTCCAGAAAACACTGTATGTGAATAGCCAGTAAACGGTGGGTACATGTGAGCCTTTTATAGTAGTAATTATGGATCCGGTCAATTCCAGGTGCTTTCCAATTCTGCAGGCTGCTGATGACCTGGAGTAGTTCCTCAACATCAACGTCTGTATATGCCATTTGATTTATTCGTCTGGTAGCATTCTCTATTTCCTTAAACCACGGAGCTTCATTGTTGTGTTCTTCCGGCCTAGACCATATTGATGACCAGTAGTCGGTAACACTCTCCGCACTGGGTCCTTCTGGAGAATCATTCTGAACTTGAGGTGTCTTTTTCAGGTCTTCATAGAACTTTCTCTCATTTCTCTTGAAGTCATTGTTCTGTTTCTTCCGTTCGGTAGTGTTCTGGTATCTCTTAAGACGCTTAGAGAGGGCTGCAAGTTTTTGTTTATAAGTATCAAGTACTTCTGTTATCACTGCGTCCTCGGGGACTTGAAATTCTTCTAGTGAAGAGTCCATCATGATCCTTCGTATGCGGTTGTTCAGACGTCTACTTCTCACTCCATTCTTATACTGTTGCAGTCTGTTCACATTCTGGCGTAGTTGTTCAATGCGTTGTTTTAAACGTTTTGCCCATGGTGGATCACTGGGTTTCCTTGCAGCAGACTGTTGGTTTGGACGGCGTGGCCTACCCCCATTAATTCGTACTGCAGCTAGTGCTGCACAATAGATAGCAGTATGAACCTCCATGAAAGATTGGTGATCTTCTAAATAGTTGGGAAGTACGGTTTAGTTCAGTTCTTTCAACACCATGGCAAACTTGCGGGAAGACTGCTGCCTCGGAAGTATTGGACGTTGGGTAGGGTCAGTACCTGCATATTCAAGCAGAGCTGAATTAAATTCGTCTTGAATCTTGGAATGATGGCTTGTTTCCCCATTATGAGGTTCATTTACGTGAGTAGTTTCATTCATGGAGACCTCATTATCAGTATTTATTTGGCTAGTTTCACCACTTGCAGCTGAGGGATATAGTTCATGAGATATCTCCTGTCTGATTCGATCCAGAACAGGGTCGGGAACTAAATGATTCTTTACAATTGCTCTTCTTTGATCCGCGACTCGTTGCTCAGTGTTGTTAAACAGAGGATACTGCTGCTTGAAAGCCGCATGCAGTGCTTGGCGGTAGTTTGTTATATCTGTTTCAAGACGAGTTATTCGATAATATGCCCGCATGATATATTCATTCAAATGAGATTCCCATTTCATGCGTTTTCTGGGCTTACCTGCGAGAGTGGTTGTATTTATTACAAAGGCACTGCCGTCAGGTGCGGTGCGAGACTCGAGATTTTGTGTACCGCCAATATCGTCTTGAGCTGCTGGGGCTTCTTCGGGTCTACTGGTGGGTGGACAGCAGCTTGTCATCCCACTGCCACCGGTTTGCGTATTGTCACCTCTAGCGGTGGTTCTAGAGGTAACCTGCCGTATCACAGGCAGTGACATTTCTTAAAGCAAATTACTATTATTGCCTTTCCTGTGTGCTTTTTATACCTACAGCCAGGTATTGCCTGGGTATTGCCTTTGATACCTATGGCAAGGTTTACCACACTCCTGTGAATGCCAGTGTGTTATTTTGACTGATCGACGCAGATTCTTTGTAAATACGTGATCCAACTGATGCCATTTAACTCAATCCTAACCCTTGTTTCTAACTAAATAAACGACATTACACAATTAATATCTGTTATAGGGGCCCAATTGGACTAATTGAGTAAACGGAGTAATAAACACACAATACAGGGCATAGATTAAACTATTTTAAACGGAATATTTGTGGTAATGTTAACCTAACCTGTACCAGCAATTATTATTATTATTATTATTTTTATTATTATTATTATTATTAAAATAGGGTTAGATGACCTCGTAGTTCCGCCCCTTGAAACTTCAGTAAGTAACTAACTAATATTATAATGTTATTAAAATTATTATTACCATTCTTATGATATGCCGGCCCCGTGGTGTTGGGGTAGCGCCTGCCTCTCACCCGAAGGCCCCGGGTTCGATCCTCGGCTCCGTCAGGGATTTTAAAACTGACGTGAGGTTTGGAACGGGGTGCATTCAGCCTCGTGAGAACAATTGAGTAGCTGTCTGACAGTGAGACAGTGCCCCGGGCACGAAAACCAAGATTGACGGCCGAGGGGACCCGACGCGCTGACCACGCGTCACCCCAAAATCTGCAGGCCAATTGGCTGGGCAGCGGTCGCTTGTTAGGCCTAGGTCCTTCAAGGGCTGTTGTGCCACGGGGTTTGTTTTTTATTCCAATGATATGATATAGTTATTGTTCCGCTGTCTCTTTAAACCGCAATGAATCCTGTTAACTCTTTCATTGTCCAAACAATTATGAGCGACATTAATTTGCGTAAAAGCACTCATTGGAAATGTTCATCAAAGCTTTCATATACGCTCCGCTGGGATAATTCCATTTGTAGCTGTGTTGGTAATGGTTATAACTGCGGATACATTCCTTTGTTCTCTAAACTCAGGCAAATCGTCAGCAGAACCTTTCAGTTTGTATGAACTGAAGACTTCGAGCCAAATTGAATGTAAATTAACTCTAAAACGGGGGGCACCTAAAATAATGATGACGGGAGCTACATTGCAGATATTGAAATATGTTTCGCGAGATAACATTGTCTTTTGAGGATTCAGTTGAATTAAATTTGCATTATCTATAACTAGCAACCCACCCGGCTTCGCCCGGGAACATTTATGAATGCATTTCGTGATAAGCACTATTTCTCGATGTCAAGGAACTACGACCTATATCCGTTTTACGTCTCGGCATGATGGGTTAAAATCACTGACTGGACTATTAATTATATTATCATGGAGATGCATGTGCAATGAATTCTTGTCAGACGTAATTTAAGAATGGCGAGGTGCATGAAACACAAATCCCCCTTCCGTCCAATCTTAACTTGACTGTGTATTTTTCGGAACAAAAGTTTCTCAGGCAAAATGAAGATAGCCGAGTTGCAATTCCAGGGAAACTCCAAACACAACCACTCTTCTCTGAAGTCTTAACTCAACACGACTCGACAGTTTGCTGCTGGCTGTATCTGGGGTAATAGGCTCCCCCGCTAGGTATGATGTTACTGGGGGGATAGGCTCGCCCCTAGATAGCTCGTAAACTGTCGCTCAGTAATTGAAAGGAGATTGTTGGAAGAAATTAAAAAGTAAAAACACTTATAGTGGGCTATGTATGGAAGATAGATAGATATATGCTCTCGCGGACTTTATTGTAGAAATTTTCATGCTGAAAAATTCTTACACTCATAGAGCATGGATGTTTTCAACGGTTTGCCCAGCGTAAGCTTAAAAATCGCACGGACGCCAGTTTTTTTTCGACATTTTCACTGAAATCATTACTGCTTGGCTTCCTATGATCATAAATATATTATTTTCTACAGAAACCTTCCTCGAGATATCCTTTACAGAATGGTAATCCATCCAGTGGTTCTCGAGATTACCCGTGACATCCAAAAATTGGGGACTTTGTTTTATACTAAGTAGAGACAAACGTCTATATAAGATTTGTCTCGAGGCTCACATATTGTGAACTCTCTTCGGATTTGATGATGAGTTCACGGAAGAGGAAATTCTTGCCTGTCTTTTTGAAATGTTGACTTGGAAACAGCTGAATGATTTGCAGTAATTATTGTAATGTATTCTTCAAACAGATTGTGCACCGGCCCACAGATTACCCTCCTGCTTTAATTGAAATGTTTTATGGCCGCTAGAATGCACTCTCCCTATTAGGATTATCTTATCCGCCAGATGTCATGACTGTTCTACGTGGGACTCCACTGGTTGGCTTTATATACGCATCGAATTTAAAGAATGAAAAGTTGATAATACTATACATTTTTATTTTAAAGCGTTTGTAACAGCTTATTGTGTGTTATTTGAAAATATTATTTGAACTAAATACAGAACGATCTCACACGGTACCTGTACTCTATCTGTTTGTGCTAGTTCAGGATATTAATTAATACGTTTATTGCAGCCAACTGGAAGCAGGCTGTGGATTTTCATTTCATTGCAGCCAAATATCAATCGAAAATAAAGAATGAACATGTACACTAAAATTTCGCTCTGTGGTTTTGAATTGCTTAGTTTTTGATTGTTTCCTTCACTGCAGAGCTCTAAATTGTAGCGTTCACATGCTTGTACACATAGTCTGCATACACGCATCACTGCTGGGTCATGGAAAGATTTGTTAATGAAATTAAGGTGGTGAAAACTATAGACAGCCAGACGTGTCCACGTCCGGTCGATTATGTCTCCAGTTCCATAAAATTCTTGAGATATGTCTTCTCTTTCTCTCCTCAATGATGGTAGTAGCTTCTCCGAGTTTCTGGTGTTTGGTAGAGGTAAATAGTTTCTAAGGTCTTCAACCAAGAAATGATTCTATTATACTCTTTGATGGAGACAAAGAGTTATAACTATACTCATATATTTAGGAAAAAGTAGGCTATATGTTCTTTACTGAACATCTTGTTTTTCATTCACATTTATTAATTTTCATCATGAATACTTTCCTCAAGACAGAATCCATACCATTTGAAAACCCATTCAAACCCCCTGGTGTGTCGGCTAAGATGACGATGTCATGCTTGTTCAATGTGTAGATTGAAAGTGTAAGTTGCAGCTTTGACTTACACCTTTCTGAATACCAGTTTCTCTCTCATGTCCCTCGGCTTGAATAACTGCTGTCTGGTTTTTGTTTAGACTGTAGAGCACCCTCCTATCCCTGTACTTTATTCCAATCGTTTTAAAATTGTCAAACAACTTACTTCAATCAACGTAATCATAAGCCTTTTCTATGTCTACAACTGCCTTATTCTACCTTTCAAGATCAGCCTAACACTTAGTACAGCTTTCCTTGTTCCTTGAATAAAAAGGAACAATTGTTTATTGTCTGATTATGGTGCAACAGAGAAAATATTCTATAGACAGATCTTTCTTTCCTTTTGTAACGTATTTACTTTTGGCCTCCCTGTTGGGTGACAATTGTAACGCTTTTACTTTGTTCCACGTTGAGAGTACAAGTGAAACGGTTTTACTGGCCCTCACTGTTGGGGTGTACAAATGTAATGTTTCTACTAGCCGTGCCTTGCACTTTGAAACACAAATGTATTGTTTACTCTGACTAAGATATGTTGTATTAATGGGCGCCAAGACCTCAACGCTATGTTGAAATCTAAATTTATATTTAACAACACCTAGCTCTGGTAGAACACCTTCAAGAATCTTTTCACTCAGATCGTGGTATGATTTGATCATTAACCCAACTAACAATTGTATCAGGAGAAGGAATTTGGTCTATATCTAATGCTACCTACTGAAAGCAAAGATTGCATGGTTAAAAGAAATGAATTTATTATATAAAACAAGTATGGCAAAATTAATAATAATAATAATAATATATTTTAAATTTAAATTGGAGCGTTGCGATTTGAATAATACCGCTAGAGAATTACGTGAAAACGGAGTCGGATGAATTACTGATTTCACTATTATTCCCAAGCTATGAAGTTACTGAAATACTGAATATGAAACAAAGAAACGAGAGATTATGTAGTTCTGAGTCATTCGCGCTTACCATTGGAAATTGCCGTAGCATTTCCCTCGTACTGGATGTTGAAGAGAGCTTCCCACAGCCTTCTGGACGTCGTCATCTTCGTTAGTCGTAGAAATATTTGTAGAAATGTTATATTATGGTCCGGTCACACCGGAACCAACCTCTCGAGCAACCACAACGTTCAAGTTTCACAAAGATAATCGCCTTGCCTCCTCGGCGCGCAAACCATATATGCACTCGTCGCATCCCCTCTCTGGACCCGTCTTCTTCTCGCCCGCTCTCCACTGATTGGCTGAGCCACCACGCGATACTCCCCACCTCAGGGTCATTTCACTCGGTGCGACGATGATGTCGATTACCGGTCCAGGCCATTTCGCCTTTTCTTGAAGCAGCAACCCCGCTTGCGTCACGCTTCTCGACAAGAATAAGCCTCTAGCCGAATTCCCAGTGACTCATCTCTCTCAACAAACTCTAACTGACAAAATCCGAAAAATTCCGTAATCGTATAATTTTCCGCGATAATGTTGTTCGTAATAATTCGCTTGATAGTGTTTTCTATAACATTGAAAACCTATCTGTATACTTATAATTTTATTAAAAAAAACGCTCCAAAAATACCTTAATAATAATAATAAGTTACATGAAAACTTCTCTTGGCTGAACAATTTACCGCGTAAATAAATATAGAATGGCTTCCTACTGACTTATGTCAGTGGCGTAAAATACCCTCGAAAAACACGTAACACTTTTTCTTTTTCGTATGGCTTTTAGTGCCGGGAGTTTCCGAGGACATGTTCGGCTCACCAGGTTTGTAGCTGCTTTGAGTCGGACTCCCAAGGGGTGAGCTTCATGTACCGTCACGTGTGGAGTGTTTTCTAGGGAGCAAAGCTTGAATGTAAGGACGAGGAGTTGGAAGGTAGCGGCTGTGGCCTATAGTTAGGGACCAACCCCAGCATTTGCCTTGAAGGAAGATGGGAAACCACAGAAGACCATCTTCAAGGTTGCCGGCGGGGGTATTCGAACCTCCTCGCCTCCCGGATGTGAGCGACTGCCAGCAGTCATGCCGTAACGACCATGGCTAACTCACCCGGTTATAGACAGATTAAAGTCCGAAACGGTGTAAGCAATGTCCATATCTACTTGTCTTGATATATTCAATTATTATTTGTACAGGGTGAACCTGAAATCCATCGACAAATCATTGGAATCTGCTCAATGGCGCCGTCAGAGTGTGTTGCTGAAGGGGCCTCGTGGTCTCCGGTGGTTCGTTACGGAATAATAAATGATTTGTTCTGTTTAATGCGCCAATCATTCTTAGTTAGTTATTGTTGTTTTAAGGGGTCTTCTGCCCCTCCAATCATTCTTGTTTCTGTGAATATATCTTCACAACAGTAAACAAGTAGTTCCGTGAAGAACAAAATGGCCTATTTTCATATAACCTACTGGTCTTACTTAGGACACGAGAAGTGAAACCGAGATTTTAAATAAAGAAACGCATAACCGCCATTTTTATGTTCTCGTAAAATAATTCGGATGGTTGCCATGTTGGATTGTTATATGTTCAGGTCTTAGAGTTAAGCACCATTATATGAAGATTATTCAAACTTTCACTTCGATCGCATGATTTGGACACAAGAAATAAAATCTTCATTTTAAAATGTTGCACAGCCGCCATCTTGAGACTATGAACATTATTGAACTAAATTAAATGTTAGTGCATTACAAAGTGTATAAGCAATTTGCTGTATCACGTTTCACTGCACTCGGACGGTTAAATCGCGATTTAAGTCCATTTAAAAGTTTCAAATATTCTTGGCCGCCATGTTAGTTTTGTATTTAATAGGTTTATGAAAGTCACATAGAAGAACTTCTAGTATTACCCTTTACCACCGTACAAAATTTCAGAGTGATATCTGTTACTGTTGCGGAGATATAGAATGCCTGTGAAATATTTCGCGCGGTCGCCATGTTGGATTAGTGAAACGTATTAAAATATGAAAGGCATGGTTGAGGTTGGTCGAGATAGAAGTATGCACTTACTGAATTTCATTGACATCACTTCGGCTGGTAATGTTTTATTAGGGACAAACGCACATATACGCATACACGGAGAATAGGTGATCCCATAAATGAAAATAGACTGAAAAATAAAGGCGTCATATATTTGGTCGATATTTTGAGCAATCCTTGTAGTGGAACAGTCCTGCAGTTGTTACGTTCTGAACCGTACAGTCACTGATATAACCAGTGTTTTACTGGAGCGTTGTTGCTTTACTCTGTGTTTTGAGTTGTACAGCCTGTTCCGATTCAACACGGAACTGTAAAATGGGTTGCCTACCCACCCGCAGTCGGCTTGAAATCTGCTCGCAGCGCGCTAGCGACGGGGCTGTGTTCGCTATCACTGATTGCCGCCTTCTTAAGCAGCATTGCAAAGTATTTTGCTCTTTCAAAATACACACATCAAAAAAAGTTTTGCATCACCTCGGTTCCAAGAGTTCCGGAACCGTTAAATACAAAGGGAATAGAGATCAACACAAACAACATTTCAGCTCGTTTTATTGCTCATGAGACCCACACATTGCATGTTGTACCATCATACAGCTAGACTTTCAGCATTTGTGGTCCAGATTGCAGTACACACCACTACCTCTAATACCCAGTAGCACGTCCTCTTGCATAGATGCATGCCTGTATTCGCCGTGGCATACTATCCACAAGTTCATCAAGACACTGTTGGTCCAAATTGTCCCACTCCTCAACGACAATTCGGCGTAAATCTCTCAGAGTGGTTGGTGGGTCAAGACGTCCATAAACAGCCCTTTTCAACATATCCCAGGCATGTTCGATAGGGTTCATGTCTGGCGAACATGCTGGCCACTGTAGTCGAGCGATGTCGTTATCTTGAAGGAACGCATTCACAAGATGTGCACGATGAGGTCGAGAATTGTCGTCCATGAAGACAAATGCCTCTCCAATATTCTGCCGATATGGTTGCACTATGGGTCGGAGGATGTCATTCAGGTATCGTAAAGCCGTTTCGGAGCCTTCCATGACCACCAGTGGCGTACGTCGGCCCCACATAATGCCACCCCAAAACATCAGGGAACCACCACCTTGCTGCACTCGCTGGACAGTGTGTCTAAGACGTTCAGCCTGACCAGGGTGCCTCCAAACACGTCTCCGACGATTGTCTGGTTGAAGGCATATGCGACACTCATCGGTGAAGAGAACGTGATGCCAATTCCGTGGGGTCCATTCAGCATGTTGTTGGGCCCATCTGTACCGCGCTGCATGGTGTCGGGGTTGCAAAGCTGGACCTCGCCATGGACGTCGGGAGTGAAGTTGCGCATCATGCAGCCTATTGCGCACAGTTTGAGTTGAAACACGACGTCCTGTGGCTGAACGAAACGCATTATTCAACATGGTGGCATTGCTGTCAGGGTTCCTCCGAGCGGCAATCCGTAAGTAGCGGTCATCCACTACAGTAGTAGCCCTTGGGCGGCCTGAGCGAGGCCTGTCATCGACAGTTCCTGTATCTCTGTACCTCCTCCATGTCCGAACAACATCGCTTTGGTTCACTCTGAGACGCCTGGAAACTTCCCTTGTTGAGAGCCCTTCTTGACACAAAGTAACAATGCGGACGCGATCGAACTGCGGTATTGACCTTCTAGGCATGGTAGAACTACAGACAACATGAGCAGCGTACCTTCGTCCTTGTGGAATGACTGGAACTGATCGGCTGTCGTACCCCCTCCGTCTAATAGGCCCTGCTCATGCATGGTTGTTTACATCTTTGAGCAGTTTTAGTGACATCTATGAACAGTCAAAGGGACTGTATCTTGGATACAATATACACAGTCAACGTCTATATGCCGGAGATCTGGGAACCGAGGTGATGCAAAACTTTTTTTGATGTGTGTATGTCGCGTCGAAGACTGATTACAATTTTGTAACACATAATTTCCAAATTGTATGTAGTTTTGTGGTATTAAGTTAAAAAAGCAATAAATTGTGTTGTAAATAAAATACAACACAAAAATACATTGTGTTGTAATAAACTATGTTGTATTATAAAATTTTATTTCATAGAAATGCTCTGCAAAGGCCATTAACAGAATCGTAAAATAACAAGTACTGAAACAGAAATCGTTCAAACTTATTGTAAAGCCTGTGTAAATATATTTTGATAGAGCAAAATACTTTGCAATGTTCCATAAGAAGGCGATAATCAGTGAAATGGAACTCAGCCCCGTCGCTAGCGCGCTGCGAGCAGATTTCAAGCCGATTGCGGGTGGGTAGGCAACCCATTTTACAGTTCTGTGTTGAATCGGAACAGGCTGTACGATTTGGTTATTGTACTGTATATTACAGGCTTTTCACGGTGTGATTTAGCTCCCTGCGTCTTTAGGAGAGAATGCAGAGAGAAGTGAAGATAAAACCGCACTCACCCACACACCTGCTCCTAGAAATCGCTTTGCCGCACAAGAGGAATGTCATGATGGCTGACGGACTGAATTCAATATACCATAAAAGAACTCCGAGATGGTCGCTTTCTCCATCATCTCCCTCTGTCTTTGTCTCTCGTGCGATCGTTCGAACAATTTCAGTGTGACGCAATATCGGCGAGAGAGCCTGGAATGAGAGCAGCGTTATGCATGGGGAAGTTATTGTAAGTGAAACCAGATCATGAATATGATTGGATTTTATAAGTTTTTACACATTTTTTAAGAACTCTTGAATTAACTTAGAGCATGTATACCAGGTGAATTAGCTGCCCCTAATGATATTGTTTTATGCAACCTAACTAGCGCTGTTATCAGAAAGGTCGATATTTCTGTGATTGCAATCCGTATCGTACTAATGAATTGCAATTATATCCTGCAATCGATACTGAATCCTTTTATTTTTCCCGTGATGTGATTACAGACTGGTTGGTTGGTTCCTTAGTTTAGAGGCTGCGACAACGCGGTCATGTAGCCCCGTGCACTTTGAGTGTGTGTAGAATCTGTCTGATAACCGGTGTTAATTGTGATGGCTGTATTAGTGTGGTTATCTTTTTATTTATTTATTTAAGTAAGTACTTCAGACAATAATTTCTGGTAGTTACTACTTTTGCTACCAAATGCTACCGTCCACGACACCTAACCGGTGGACTTGGCTACTAGATGGCATCGCAGTCAGCGTCTGATGGTGAACGTTCTAACTAATAGAGCGTTATCAATAATTTTAACCTACAAATTTAGGCTTCACACTAGTGTAGTTAGAGAAAGGCATGCCATAAATCGATGACATGGGACCGCTGGCTCTACTTCCCCTCCGAAGGAAGCCATACTGAGGGATTTTTAACGGTCTTAAAATCCGTCGTCTTCGGCCGGGTTTGATCCCGCGACCTTAGGCATAGAAGCTCAGCATGCTACCAAATACGCCACTGAAGCCGCCGATTACAGACTAATACGAGGGAAAAGTGTTGGTGGTCAGTATAGTTTGCAGGATATGCATTTAGTGCATTAGTACCATACGGGATGCAAGCAGAGGAATATCTATCTTCCTGACAATATCATAAAACAATATCATTAGGGACAGCTGATTCACCCGGTATATGATGAAAGAAAGCAAGGGGGCTTGTTCCAGTAGCAGAGAACATAGGCCTACATCATAAAACAATAGACAAATTACATTTGGTACTGTGACCGTTTTTGTATTCCCGATTATAGATTTTTTTGAGAGACCGTCTTGTGGCGTGGCGATTTGCATTTGTTACTTGAACTGGCTATGTTCTAACATCTGTGTGTGACGTAAGACGGGGTCATCGCCTTCTTGCTACTCTTGGAACCTATGTCTGTCGCCGAGCCAAGATCGGGTGACGTCAGGAGCTCTCAGTGGAGAGGGTAGTCTGGCCAGGTGTGGAAACGAGATATTCATTCTTGGTTGCTTGAGCGGAGCGAAGCCGGTTTGTGCGATGTTCACGCAGCGTGTAATTCGTAAGTTCCTACAGGAGGACGTAGCTTCTCGTGGACTTGTGTGAACACATTATATCACAGTACGTGAAGTCGTTATACGCACACGAGTGGAACTCTGTTTGATTCAAACCTTCATAAAGTTTGATTAAACTTTATTCTTGCTATGATTTAGATCTGCTGATATTCAATTCAGGCAACTCGCCATGGAAAACAGGACTGACGTGAACTGTGAGATTTAAACGCTGCTTGAATTTTATTCACATTCCAACATGCTTTCTAAGCGGTTGGCAAAAGGAACATGATTTTGGTGTTCATTTTACATGACAATGAACGCTTAAAATGGAATACAGGACCACGGTATGAACGAGTGGAGCTCTGACGTAATGAAGTAACTGTGGAGTACATGTTCTTAGAGCATTTCTTGAATACCTTCGCCATGGACTGTAACTCACTCAAATTCATGGATGAGAAGGGAATAAACCGCGGAAGTACGGTAAAGCTAGTTCTGTCCTACCATATGAAGATCGTCAAGGAAGAATGATGCTGTCTACAATATTCAAGTAAGAACTTCTAGATGATGCCGAATCGGGTGCATGGTTCCAGCCGAGGCGTGGCCATATAGAGACGTGGGTCCAGGTTCGGGGCCAGGGTGAAGAGTAATTGTACTGAAGGCCAGGATTCTTATGGAAACCGGACTCGGGCAAATTTGTTCCGAATGACGCCTATCCATCATCTGAAAATAAGGTATAAATCTGACAATCTTTGGTAGTAGTTGAGCATTTGTATTTGTTGCATCCAGTTGCCAAATAATTTGTGTAATTAGATTCTGTGATGACGGGATTTTAAGTCAGATAAATTATTGTCTTTCTTGATCCTAGATTTTCTTTCTTTTTTGGGTTCGTTTGACGAACAAAATTATTCATGTCTTGACAGGATAGTGTATTTCCTTCTTTGCCTCTGCGTTTAATTTCCGTTCGTCGTAAATTTCTGCAATTTTCAATCGTTGTGAAGACCATCATCTAGGAAGAAGATTTGCATTTAGTAATATGATATTTTAGCAAATTTTTGCATCGTTATGGTTGTGATACTGTAATTTCCAGTAAGTAAATTTTCCTACATATTTAAATCGTTTGACGTTATAAAGAACTTCAGCATCATGGTTAAGTAATGGGTTTTTGATTGACATTTACTCTAAAATATTATTATGATTCCAAACTCAAGGATGTACATTTAAATCTTGGTGTTCTAACAGAAAGAGTTATTCGAAAATGTACTTTTGCTAAGCCATAAAGGAATTTGATCCTTGGATAATACAGATATGAGACATCTTTCTCGTTAATTAGCTGTAGTGTTAATATTATTATTGAAGTAAATTGATTGTGAAAATGAGTTCGTGGATTATTGGAACCACGTGATACAGTGTTAAGTTGGAGAAAGTTTTTTTTGGATCACTGTGAGAGTGATTATGATTATGGGATTTATAAAATAAATTTGATAGAAGTACAGTGTGACTGATAAGTGTTGGAAGATATGTAACTATAGTTTGTGAAATGTTTCGTCGAGTTGTAAAATACTTTAAGAAAGTATGTTGAAGTTTGATGGATGTACTTGGCGTACACAATTTCGTCTTGATAGAATACGTCATCGAGTGACGTGTGTATTTTTTTTTTCAAATCAATTGGAGATAGTATCTCTAAGATATTTACTGTTGTAATACTTTATCTCCACTTCAAATTTCATATCTATGAAATTTAATGAGACCTGTGGCGATTTCCGAGGGATCTCTTAAGTACAGTCTTTTCCTTGTAATCTTTTTCAAATTTATTTGCATTTTCGTTTAACTCGGTGTGAACATAATTATATATAGCTGATCTTTGCCACTTGGCTAAATTGCGTCTACAGAGACGATTTCATATTGTGTTTAACCAAATAGGATGGTGTATTAATAGTGAACGTGGTTATTAGAGTTTGTTTCATTAAGGAACTTTATATATATATATATATGTGTGTGTGTGTGTATATTCGTGTACATTACTGTAATATAATTCAAGTTAGGGTATTATTCTATGTTTCGGATGGATTTCATTCACCGTTCTTTGTTCTCAAGGACGTGATGTGTTGTTTCGATTCCATGCAGGACAGACTCCTGCAGGGGTGTGTTTAGCACCATACAAGGCGTTTTTTTAGACATTTCAAAGTTTTTCAGTTTCGTTATTACTATTGGTCGGAATGTGAGGGATACCTTCAGTAACACTTTTATTGACTAAATATTTTATCTTACAGCAGTTCAATCCGAGAGTCATAACTCATAATAATTGCATAAATTGTGCCGGGAAGATCAATGTGGTTTTTTTTTCTTTTCTTAAATTTCTCACTACTCCCCGAGATAAGTCGTATCTTATTTGCGTCTCATGTCACGTTTTGACCTGAGCTAGTTTTCTTTGTATGTACTTTGGTCTGTCTTTGCACAAATAAGATTATTTGATATGCTCCTTTATACTTCCTTCTCCTGTTGGTAGGATCTGGAGGGGGGGGGGTTCAGCCGGGCATTTTCAGATCCTACGATCCAGTGTTCCTCGTGGGATTCAACAGGTCTTGGTTAGTTATGAACGGGTACAATACTATAAGAAAACCATGAAATCACTGTATACATTGCTTAATTGATTATATTATACACGCACTCATTCTCAAATCAAATTCTGAGACCAGAATGTTGCCAACTCGCAAGCTTCAGGAGTTACGTCCATCAGGTTTCGTGGAGAACATGTGATGGGACACAACCCGCAAACGTGGTGACTCATAGTCTGCTGCTCACCACACTCACACAAAGTCGAGTCACAGGCAAATCCCCACTTTTTCAAATTTGTCTTCGACCTTCCCACTCCTGTGCGCAGCCTGTTGAGGGTCTTCCACGTTGACCAGGTTTCTTCGTGTCCAGCGGGCAGTTGTTCAGATGGTAACGTCCATTCCGCAGGGTCGTTAGATCTGGAGCGCCAAGGGAGCAATCTAAATACTGAAGGAGAGTCTGTCAAATTTTCAGTGGCGATGATGTTCACTCGTTATCGCTAATATACCCAAGTTACGTATTTCACTACGGAAGTGCTGTCATCAGCCATCCCCGAAGTGGTTTTCCGTGGTTTCCCACTTCGTCTTCGGGCAAATGCCGGGATGGTACCTACTGTAAGGCCACGGCCAAATCCTTCCCACTTCCTTGCCTATCCATCCCAATCTTCCCCTCCCTTCCCATCCCTCATGAGGCCCCTGTTCGCTTTGCAGGTGAGGCCGCCTGGGCGAGGTGCTGATCACACCTCCTCAGTTGTATCAGCTAGGACCAGGTGTTCCCAGCGCTAGGACACTGCCCGTAGAGGCGGTAGTGGTGAGTTCCCTTGCTGAGTCCGTGGGAAACACCAACCTGAGGGGTAAAATCAACTTTAAATAAAAGGGCTTTCATCAACTACTGTTTGTGAAAATGTGGTAACATCTACTGGCTAGAAGTGATTTCTAACCATAACAAGGACGGAAGAAATAGTGATATCCACGCCGATCAAGCGGTGGAAATGGAAGTGGATTAGGCATACCCTGTAGAAGGGGTATGATTGCATAAAGACAGAACCCTTGGACTGGACAGCACAACGGAAAAGGAAGAGAGGAAGACACAGGCACTCGTGCAAAAGGGAGGACCCGTACGAAAGCCGTCAGTACAGTTAGTAGGAGACACTGTTGACAACTTACAGTATGTTCCAGGAGGGACGAGGTATTAAATCAAGTAAGTCACGTATTTCGTAAATAGTTCAAATACAAGTACAAACGGTCGTACATTTCATACACTATACTCATTCAGGGCGAACAAAAATTGCCGCACTTGGAGGTCGGCATGCGGTTGCTCCTCGAAATTCAAGACAAAAGTTTATCTTGCAAAGAGAAACAGGATTTATTAAATGCCCAAATCTCTTGATTTGAATTTTTTGAATGGCGGTCTAGTCCCGCCAATAGGTTTAACAGAAATGTGCGTTAAGAAACGAGGCTCTGGCAACGCTGTAACTGCATGCAGCGTGGCCATGAACAGGTCGCTGGAACTCGGCGCTCAGTCGGAGCTGTCTCATTAGCTCAGTGAGACGAGATAATGCCATTAATGCCGGTTGTGCTTACAAACGAAGGGAGCTAGGGAACTGAAGTCACACACACACACAAATAAAAAGACTTGACGTAGATTCGAACCGTAGCTCCATGGTGCATGTGATTTGTTAACCCAGCAGTCTACTCAGTGAGCTGCGATGGCTGGTATGGTAGAGCGGGATTATGCACATTTCTCTGTACATTCCGATGCGCTGCAGGATGTCACAGTGTTGCCAGCTTCACGTTTTCATACTTGTGTTTTCAAACAGCACCCGATCCGATTTTGCTATAGAAACTTTTGTCTTGTAATTGGATGAGGAATCGAATGCCGACCTCCAAGTGCGGCATAGTTAGTTCACCCTGTATACTGTCCATTACAAACAGCATTAATTCACAGTATGTTTCTGTAATTCCAACAACGAAGTGCAATTTCGGAAGTACAGGTGTTTTAAATGAATACGTAATGCTCGAATAATTTAACATGCGTGGAACCCAACAACTGGACCTATTCATGTGAGAAACGACTTTTGCTGCTCTTCAGTCGGTCAACACGATTGTGGCCAATGAATTGGGCGGAGTACGAGATATAAATATTTAAACACACTCCTGGAGAAAAATACATGTATTAGTTTGTTATCAGTAGGGCCCGGATGTTGATGACATGTCATCTTTTTACTGAGCTGTCTAAAATAATGCTGAAGTACATAGAAACTATAGACGGGCCAGCCCGTCTTCAAATATGACATCATTATTTTGCATCTTTTTGCATTTTTTTGCTGTTTGTTGTTTGAGTCTTCAGTCTTTTGACTGGTTTGATGCAGCTCTCCATGTCTCCCTGTACTGAGCTAATTGTTTCATCTCTACATAGCTACCACACCCTACATCTAACCTTGGTCTACCCCTACAGTTCTTGTCCTCGACCCTTCCTTCCATAACTAAGCTTGCTATTCCTGGGTGTCTTAGTGTGTGTCCTACCAACCTATCTCTTCTCTTCATTAGCAGTCGCCAGAAACATCTCTCCTCTCCCACTCGCCTTAATACCTCTTCGTTTGTAACCCTATCTACCCATCTGATCTTCATCATTCTCCTGTAACACCACATTTCAAATGCTTCAATTCTCCTCTTTTCTGCTGCACCAATAGTCCAAGTTTCACTTCCATAGAGCGCCACGCTCCATACAAAGGCTTTCAAAAATGACTTCCTAATACCTAAATCTATATTCGATGTCAACAGATTCCTTTTTTGTAGAAAGGCTTTCCTTGCCTGAGCCAACCTACTTTTTATATCCTCTTTGCTTTTTTGTGTGCTATTTTTCCATTTTAAGAGCATTTTTTTAAAGTTTGTTAGATTATTTTGGTCTTATTTTAGAGAAATCGGCCTTTTGAGATCATATTTTTCAATTTAGTCATGTCACAGCTTTATATGAGGGAGTTACGTCTCTCAGACGCTAGTAGCTGTTACAAGATAACTTAAAATATTGAAATATTGATTACATTTCCTTAATCAACCGGGTGGAAACTAGTCTTAGCAACAATCGTGGTGAAATTGCTGCGGGTATTACACCAAAACTGAAAAAATGCTGGACAAAAACACCGGGTATAAAACATTAGGCTATACAAAATCTCAGACATTATTTCTGGTTAAAACTACTGCATGGATGGGATTGAGGAGGATATAGCAGCAAACGACCTTCCTCACTTCAAGTACGCTCCAATCACATCAGTTGATGTTGAACGCAGTTTTTCGAGATATAAAAACTTGTTGGCTGATAACCGCACTACATTTACATTTGACAACATCAGAATGACATGCGTAGTGCAGTGCAACTCAGACTAAAGTGAACATAAACCTTTCGTTAAGTGCTAGAAATCTATTTTGATTGACTTTTCAGTTTGAGCTTAAGATGTCATTTTTGAAATATTGGTGAGTTTATTATTATAAGATCATTTTCTCCATTTTATAGTTCATATTTCAAATTTTTAGGTCATTTATTACAGTCATTTTTGAAAATTTTTATTGCATTTTTAAACTTTTTAATGGCATCAACATCCGGACCCTAATTATGACACTTAAATGGGCAATTTAGGATTACGCATTTCGCCCCTCAAGTGGCCATCAACAGATCCTGATCACTGTGTTAAGGTTAATGTTCACTGCTGTGGTTCAATGGCACGTCGTTAGATGATTATAGTTTAAGGTGATCATATACACTAGGAATAATTTTTAAAAGAATTATCTCTAGCAATGTTAAATTTTTCTGTTGTTTTATCATAATCAAACTAAGAGATTTTGAAGTTCATTTTACACAAAATTTAATTTTATTGTTTATGAAAGAATTATTTGTTGCTATTTACATAGGGGTACTTTAAGTCCTCTACTTCTCACATATTTTAACCAAAATCCATGATCCTTGAACAAAAACAGTCTAACTTACATTGGGAATGTTCCCTACCACTCTTGTCTGAATTAGTCACAAGTAAGGGTTTAAAAATTATATTACAATTTAAGTTTCTTGAAATTTTGTTTAACATAATTGTTTAAAAAGTTGTTAAAATCACATTTTTATGAATATCATTTTCTTAGTACATGCATTAGCTTAAATTTGAAATAAAAATCAAGCAGATACCATTTCTGTGACAAAAGTTAAAGCACTTTGAATGACTCAAATGTCAGGAAACGAATTAATGAGTAAATCGCATTTAAAGTTTACTTAGTATGTCTTCACTCACATTCTGTTTTGATCACATCAGAAACCTCCTGGGACATACACAGATCCTTCCTTGAAAGCTGTATGGTCCTCCTTCATCTTGTTATTTGACGCCCAGAGGGCAGCTTGCATATCGAATCTCGTCGTTCCTTGGAACGCTATGAAAGTCAAGGAAGTTAGATATCTAAGCTCCTTGACACTATAGCGCTTTCTATTAGAGAAAGGAGGAACTTTGTGTTGGCGAAAAATCCCGATATTGATTTTACCACTATGAACACGGCATACTGAATTCATTGGGTTCATTAACATGACAACAACGAATGACATGCGTGACGTGATTTTTTTCGTCTATCAAAATCACTTACCACGGCCAGGAGTGAAACCAGTGGTAAAGAGAAAGAGAAAGTCAATTTTTCCACTATGAACACGGCCTACTGAATTCAAATGAGTTCATTAACATGCCAACAACGAATCACATGCGTGCCGTGATTTTTGTCGCCTATCAAAAATCACTTACCACGGCCAGGAGCGAAACCAGTGGGATAGAGAAAGAGAAAGTCAATTTAGGCTCGAAAGGAATGTTATAGATCTGCTGATACGCCAGACATGACAGCTGTCAGTCAGAACTGTTGCGCCCTCTTACAGTAAATAATTTATTTTGACATGAAAGATTAATGGTATATTTATGAACCATACATTTTCTAAAACTAGAAGAAATTTCCTACGAAATGGATATTTAAAAAAAAGTGAAATTTCAGAAAAATAGTGTATATGGCCACCTTAATGTAATGTATTGAATCGCGGTTTGAATACAGTTATACGTTAGGTTTGTTTTGTGTTACAAGGTTTTGTGAATTACATGAGTGACTGTGTATATGCGCGTGTATACAATTTAGAATAACACACTGTAATAATAATAAATTAAAAAAACAAATTTCAACATGCACTTGAAAAAAGTAATTATAATGTACACTTAACTTGGTATTGTTCTCCTCACAGCGATGATCACTTATTGACTTCCGGATCGCACGGATACTGGCACGGTGATGATTGCATCTAGCCTAGTCCGCTCCACGTATGAGAAACGTTTCAAGTTATGGCTCTCTTTCGTCACCAAACAAGAGTGAAAGCAGGGAATTCATCTGAAAGTTGGATATTTCTTTGAGTTGAAGCTGCTGCCTCCTGTGTTTCCCTCGGCCGGCTGGCGCCATTGTTCAGGCATTCATTATTAGCGCCGCCGTGCCGCCAGTAATTGTTTTGCTCCATTGTTCTGTCATCTGGAGACTCCTCCATGTTCAAGTCCAGACACAACCAACGGTGAAAGTTCTCTCAACTACTAAAGGCAATATGTAAATTATTCAGGAGTAATCTACCACTCACTGGCGCAGGAGACCACTCGTATATCTTTGTTGTTGTGGATTCAAGACATAATAGTCTTGTAGCCCCATGTACTTGGGTGTCCGATAATAGATAATAGTCGTCAGTCATCAACCCTCTGCCTCTTGACCAATCCATGTTCGCATAGTTGATGTCATAATACTTCGCGTTGCAATATCACAGCCCACGTGCATGGCTGGCTATACGGAAGGCCGCGGCGAGCGAAAATTGCCAACCTCGCATGAATGGACAGTCTGTCCTGCCTAGCCCACTGAGATGCATGGAAAATGTGTCACGCGCTCGTGTTTTCTTCAAAATACTCTATCTTAATGAAATTATACCATTGCTTATTACTGTATAGTGGCTAGCTACAATGCCGAATTGTAAGTCTAATTATCGTTCATCGATAAAAACTGAAGGATTTGTGACAGTGTTTCGGTTTCCTAAAAATCCACAATTGAAAGCCATATGGGAACGCGCTATTCCTCGAGCCAATTGGGTACCTACGAAATATTCCTTAGTATGTATTAAACACTTTCTTCCTGAAGACATAAGTTATGTTGTAAAATACAAGAAGGGTGATGGGAATAATAAGGAATTCACACGGAAGTAGCCTGTATTGTTACCTCGTGCGGTTCCAAAGGTATTCCCAAACTTACCATCGCATTTTAGTGAGTGCTCCTCCAAGATAAGGAAATCTCCAGCAGAAAGAAGAGAAGAAGAAAAAGAACGGAAGAAGTCTGCAGAGGAATGTGAGAAGACCCTTGCTGTGGAAGCCAACAAAATTACGACTTTTGAGTCCTTTGTTTGTGATATACAAAATAAATTGGTGGAGCACAAAACGGACTGGTCTGTAAGTACTAGTGAAAACTATTGTATTTTGTATAAATTAGATGTGTCAAGCATACCTAAAATAAGGTCAAGTATAAGGTAAACAATGATTTTACGGTCGAAATTCATATCAATGGAGGCGTAATTCCTAACGCTGTTGTTCTTCATTCTGGCTCTGTAATATTTCGAAATTCATTATTAAGTGGAGTCAGTTGTTCCAAGCAATAGAAATTTGCCACGACTTTTTCTTACCTGGAAGTTCTGTAAGTTCACTAATCATCCAGATTAATAGTTTAATAGATAACCTAAAAACTGACCGTGAAAACCAGGCAGACAAAATTTCAGAGATTCTGTTAAAAAAGTTAATGTTTCTGCAAAATCAGTTTACACTTACTTTTTTAAAGAAACCTAGATATAAAGTCACTACAACTCTAAATGCATTCCTCATTTATATGCAGTCTACAAAGTGTTATAACGCAAATAGATTTAACCATATTTTATCCCTACCTCATCACCGAGTTTTACAAAAATTAACAACTTCCTTCGCCATATCACAGAAAGCTGATGAAGAGAAGAGTAACTTTCTAAGTCACATTGTGAAAGAGTTATCAAATTTAGAAAGGGTTGTAAATTTACAGATTGATGAAATACATGTCAAACAAACTTTAGATTTTAACATGTAGTTCCGTGAAGAACTATACAGCCTATTTTCATATATCCTACTTATGCTAATTGCCTCTATCAACATACAAAATTTCAGTTTGATTGCTGTAATAGATTCGTAGATATTGAGAACCGACTAAATATTGCGGATGGTCGCCATGTTGGATTTTTATATCTGTAGGTCTTAGAGTTATGAAATGTTACATGAAGAGTATTGTGTACATGTAGTATCCAAACTTCAATCGCATGATTAGGACACAAGAAGTAAAAACGAGATTTTAAAATTTTGCACAGCTGCTATCTTGCGGTTATGGAAACAAATGAAAAAAATTAGATGCCAGTGGATTAACATTTGTATAAGGATTAAATTGCCAGAAACGACCATGTGAATATTTATACTTCGCGTGTGATCACCAGGATATTGAAAGTCCTATAGGTGAATTTATGTTCATAGCCTCTATAAACATTAAAAAATTCAGTTTGATTGCTGTAATAGATTCGTAAATATTAAGAACCGTCTAAATATTTCGGATGGTCGCCATGTTGGTTTGTTATATGTATAGCCAGAGAGTCATGTACGATTAAAGGAAAATTATTGCGTAAGTTCATTATTCATACTTTCACTTCGATCGCATGATTACGACACAAGATATAATAACTTAATTTTAAAATTCGCACAGCCGCCATCTCGAGGTTATGTGAACAATTGAACTAAATTAGATACCAGTGCATTACAATGTGTATAAACATTTCCTTTACCAAGTTTCATTGTGTTTGGATCATTAATTCGAGAAAGGTCAATTAAAAATTTTCAAGTTCGCTTGGCCGCCATATTCGTTTCTCAGTTAACTGGTTTTCGAAAGTCTTATAGATGAACTTTGAGTAGTGCCCATTATCTCCGTACAAAATTTCAGGGTGATACCGCTAATAGTTTCAGAGATATAGAATGCCGGTGAAATATTTGGCACACCCGCTATCTTGAGATTAGGTAAACAATCGAACGAGTTAGATGTCGGTGCATTACAATGTGTATAAACATATACTGTACCAAGTTTCATTGCGTTTGGTTGGTTAAATCGCGTGAAACGTCTATTAAAAGTCGTTACTTCGCTTGGCCGCCATGTTGGATTTGTAGTTACCAGGTTTTCAAAAGTTACATAGGTGAACTTCTAGTAGTTCCTTTTATCACCGTAAAATATTCCAGGGTGATATCGGTAATAGTTTCGGAGATATTGCATGCTGGTGAAATATTTCGCACAGCCGCCATGTTGGATTGGTGAGACGTAACACAATTAGAAGGGCACGGTCGGGTCGTTCGGAATAGTGCTATGAACTTACCGAGTTTCATTGAAATCACTCCAGCCAGTTAGAAGTTATTAGGGGGGAGACACACACCATCTCAAACACACCATCACACACACACGCTCACACAGGCAGACACAGAGACAAAAGGTGATCTCATAAGCCTATTTTTTAAAATTGAAAATAGGCTAAAAATGGGCATTTATTTGGTGTTGCTACAAATGAATCTGTCGATTTAGCTAAGACAGTTCTGGCCTTTCTCGTTAGTTCTGCTTTTGGAAATTTGAAAGAGGCTGTTAAATTAGTCCCAGTGAAACAGTTAACGGGTTTGCAACTAGCTGATATTGCAAAAGGTGTTATCAGGCAAATACAGGATTGTGGCCTAAATATTCTGTCTATCTTAGCTGATAATAATGGTGTGAATCGTGCTATGTTCAAAGAACTAATCAAATATTCTGCTGGTAATTACTGGTTCCATATTGATGGAAACCCCCTAAAAACTTTTGTTTTATATGACAGTGTTCATGTATTAAAAATATACGAAATAATTGGCTGAATTTAAGTGGCATTGATAAGTCATTTATTATTCCTGTATGGGGAGATTTAATGTTTTAAGTTCAGATGACAGTAACCCTGATTTTAAGAGGTAACTCAAGCATCATTTAGTAACATAAGAGCGATCTACAAAAAGGAATCCGATTTACTGATTAAGTCTGCACCAAAGTTAACATATAAAAGTGTTTATCCAAATTCATTGAACGCCAAAGGGTTTCTTTGGTTACAAACGTGTTTCACGAATCTACAGTTTCTGCCCTAAACAAGTATTGTTATAAAGGTACTGCTTTGTTTGTCAGAGTAATCCTAATGTGGTGGTCCATTGTTAATATTAAGTGGCCTCTCACCCGTGTTGTTTAACGTAATAGCATGACGATTCGTCATGCTAATAGTCTTCAAATGCCTTTCAACATTGCCGAAGACAAAAGGTTGGCTTTCCTAAAGGCATTCCTCCAATGGTTGTCCATGTGGAAAAAGAACGATGAAAATGATTCCTCAAAAAAGAGTTGTTTAACCAATGAAACTTACAACGCTATGTATGTAACAACCTATGTATTACGGGAGATTATTAGTTATGCTCTTCAGAATGTGAACCCATCTTATGTGTTAACTGGCAAATTTCAGAGTGACCAATTAGAATCCAGGTTTGGGCAGTACCGCCAACTAACAGGCGGCAACTATAATACAACAGTTACTCAGGTAATGGAGGCCAAATTGAAAACAAGTAGTTCCGTGAAGAACTATACACCCTATTTTCATATATCCTGCTCATGTTAATTGCCTCTATCAACATACAAAATTTCAGTTTAATTGCTTTAACAGATTCGTAGATATTGAGAACCGTCTAAATATTTCAGATGGTCGCCAGGTTGGATTTTTATTTTTGTACTATTACATTAAGATTATTGTGTACGTGTGGTATTCAAACTTCAATCGCATGATTAGAACACAAGAAGTAAAAACGAGATTTTAAAATTACGCACAGCAGCCATCTTGTGATTATGCAAACAATTGAAATAAATCAGATGCCAGTGGATCAACATTTGTATCAGCATTTAACGTGCAACGTTTCACGGCACACGGATAGTTTATTCGCAAGAAACGTCCATTTAAATATTTATACTTCGCGTCGCCGCCATGTTGGATTTGTGCTCACCAGGTTACTGAAAGTCCTATAGGTGAACATATGTTCATAGTCTCTATGAGCATAAACAAATTCAGTTTGGTTGCTGTAAAAGATTCATAGATATTGAGAACCGTCTAAATATTTCGGAAGCTCGCCATTTAGGATTGTTATATGTATAGGCCATAGAGTTATGTACCATTCAAGGACAATTATTGCCTAGGTTCATTATTCAAACTTTCACTTCGATCGCATGATTACGACACATTAAATTAAAACTTAATTTTAAAATTTCGCACAGCCGCCATCTTGAGGTTATGTAAACAATTGAATTAAATTAGATGGCAGTGCATTACAATCTGCAAAATCATTTACTGAACCACATTTCACTGCGCTCAGAGAGTTAAATCACGAGAAAAGTCTATTAAAATATTTTAAATTCGCTTGGTCGCCATGTTCGTTTTGTACTTTACAGGTTTATGAAATATACATAGGTAAACTTGTATCAGTACCCTTTATCACCGTACAAAATTGCAGGGTGATATCTGTAATAGTTTCGGAGATATAGAATGTCAGTGAAATATTTCGCACAGCCGCCATTTTGAGGTAATGTAAACAATTGAACTAAATTAGACTCCAGTGCATTACAATGTGTATAAACATTTGCTGTATCAAGTTTCATTACATTTGGATAGTTAAATCGCGAGAAAAGTCTATTTAAAGTCTCAAATTCGCTTGGCCGCCATGTTGGTTTTGTAGTCACCAGGTTTTTGAAAGTCTCATAGGTGAGCTTCTAGTAGTGCCCTTTATCACCGTACACAATTTCAAGGTGATATCGGTAATAGTTTCGGAGATATTGAATGCTAGTGAAATATTTCGCACAGCCGCCATGTTGGATTGGTGAGACGTAACAAAATTTGAAGGGCACGGTCGAGGTCGCCGGGAATAGTGCTATTAACTTACCGAGTTTCATTGAAACCGCTCCAGCCGTTTAGATTTTATTAGGGGGGACACATACACACCTCACACACACACACACACACACACGCACACACACACACACACACGGACAAAAGGTGATCTCATAAGCATATTTTTTCAAAATTGAAAATAGGCTAATAAGGTTGAAAAGCGTACTTGGCCTTCATTCAGCCAGGTATGGAGCAGTTACTTTTTCGAAAGAAATGATAATGTCCTCTTCCGATACAAATTCAGGAGAAAGTACAACAAGCAGCCTTTCGTCAGCTACTGTTGACGATACCTTTTACAGTATTTTAGAAGACAAGTACACTGAAAACATACAATTCGATGAGTCGAGTTTTATACACACATCAAAAAAAGTTTTGCATCACCTCGGTTCCAAGAGTTCCGGAACCGTTAAATACAAAGGGAATAGAGATCAACACAAACAACATTTCAGCTCGTTTTATTGCTCATGAGACCCACACATTGCATGTTGTACCATCATACAGCTAGACTTTCAGCATTTGTGGTCCAGATTGCAGTACACACCACTACCTCTAATACCCAGTAGCACGTCCTCTTGCATTGATGCATGCCTGTATTCGCCGTGGCATACTATCCACAAGTTCATCAAGACACTGTTCGTCCAAATTGTCCCACTCCTCAACGACAATTCGGCGTAAATCTCTCAGAGTGGTTGGTGGGTCAAGACGTCCATAAACAGCCCTTTTCAACATATCCCAGGCATGTTCGATAGGGTTCATGTCTGGCGAACATGCTGGCCACTGTAGTCGAGCGATGTCGTTATCTTGAAGGAACGCATTCACAAGATGTGCACGATGAGGTCGAGAATTGTCGTCCATGAAGACAAATGCCTCTCCAATATTCTGCCGATATGGTTGCACTATGGGTCGGAGGATGTCATTCAGGTATCGTAAAGCCGTTTCGGAGCCTTCCATGACCACCAGTGGCGTACGTCGGCCCCACATAATGCCACCCCAAAACATCAGGGAACCACCACCTTGCTGCACTCGCTGGACAGTGTGTCTAAGACGTTCAGCCTGACCAGGGTGCCTCCAAACACGTCTCCGACGATTGTCTGGTTGAAGGCATATGCGACACTCATCGGTGAAGAGAACGTGATGCCAATTCCGTGGGGTCCATTCAGCATGTTGTTGGGCCCATCTGTACCGCGCTGCATGGTGTCGGGGTTGCAAAGCTGGACCTCGCCATGGACGTCGGGAGTGAAGTTGCGCATCATGCAGCCTATTGCGCACAGTTTGAGTTGAAACACGACGTCCTGTGGCTGAACGAAACGCATTATTCAACATGGTGGCATTGCTGTCAGGGTTCCTCCGAGCGGCAATCCGTAAGTAGCGGTCATCCACTACAGTAGTAGCCCTTGGGCGGCCTGAGCGAGGCCTGTCATCGACAGTTCCTGTATCTCTGTACCTCCTCCATGTCCGAACAACATCGCTTTGGTTCACTCTGAGACGCCTGGAAACTTCCCTTGTTGAGAGCCCTTCTTGACACAAAGTAACAATGCGGACGCGATCGAACTGCGGTATTGACCTTCTAGGCATGGTAGAACTACAGACAACATGAGCAGCGTACCTTCGTCCTGGTGGAATGACTGGAACTGATCGGCTGTCGTACCCCCTCCGTCTAATAGGCCCTGCTCATGCATGGTTGTTTACAACTTTGAGCAGTTTTAGTGACATCTATGAACAGTCAAAGGGACTGTATCTTGGATACAATATACACAGTCAACGTCTATATGCCGGAGATCTGGGAACCGAGGTGATGCAAAACTTTTTTTGATGTGTGTATATGCCTGTGGTTACATATCGTTCAAGCAATGTTCAAGAATAAAATGTGAAGAATGTTTGGCTTTGCTTAAAAATAAAGAAAAGATAAATGGCAGCTACTCCAATCAAATAAATAGGGGCGGACTTTCAGTTCCTGCAGATTTTATTTTATCAGTGTGTAAACATGTTGTTGGGATTACGCAGGCACTAATTTCTGATAAGTTTGAGGAACAATTTTTAAAATGTAAATGTAACAATCAACGTCAAGTAATTCAACATCTTGTCTACTCGGTATTTTATCAGATATTGAAATCTCAGAAACTGCCGAGAAAACTTGTACCTGTGGATGTAATGTTATGACAATAGTCACAAGTATTGGCTTAACAATGAGTAACATTTTGTTAAATAATTACAGGAAGTTGAAGAATGAACGGGTAACTTGCCATAGTAATCACAGAAAACTTGCTATTCTTTGTTAGAGGCCAACCTGTTGTATATTTTGTAAATGTCAAATTAACATTGAAAGCAAATTGGTTTTGTTACTCCAAGTAAGTCCTACTCACTCTTGACAATCCTTTCACTTTAATGTTGAAAAGAACAAATATTATTTCGTTATTTCAATTTGTTTTCGTGGCGAAGCACACGCACCAACAGCTGACCGGCTGCTATGGCCATCCCAGTTCAGAGAAGTGCAGCGTTGCAAGGTCGAACGCCGCGGCCTTCCATATAGCCGGCCATGCCACGTGCGTCAGTGCCTGGCTAGCTTTGTCACTGGCTTCTACAGTGTGATCGCTTGTTATTCTAACTTTTTGGCAACCATTTTCCCTGACCACATGGCGAGGCGAGAACCGACAAGCCCATTCTGGCAGCTCACAGAGTAGAGTAAAATACCAAATGGTTATCCTTATAAAATGTCCGCGGAAGGTTGGTTGCCTGTTCAAGCTAAGAGGTATGGTTGATCTATTTTTTACGGTAACAAGCCATGGAGTTATATCATGATTCATATCAATCTGCAGACATAATATTTCAATTTAAAATCGAGGCTGAACCAAATTTGAATACACGCTTTAATCTTCTTCACTAAAGCATGCAATATGGTGGCCGTTATTTTAACTGGCGGGCACCTGTTACTATATGCCTTGAGTACATACCGCTCTTCGTTAACACAACAGCAGACTTCGCCTCATCCATTAGCAATGACATTCTAAAGAATACATCCCCAATTAATATATGGAGAAACAAAACACGTTTACTCTCTCAGCTATGTGCCTACAGCAAGCATCCCAGGCATATGAGTCGCAATCTGTCTACGTCCATTAATGCACGATACAAAGTGCGTTCCGAGACCTTGTATAACACAGTTATCATCGTAGATCACTTCCTTCACCCCGCACAAATGCTGCTCCGTCCGGCAGGGATGAAGAAAAAACTGAAGGTAGCTTTGAAGCCATTTTTCAGTGTTGCCATATTAACAATTAACATTATAGCTTTCAGTCAGTCAACACGAAACCGTTCCAATTACTGAAAAGTAACCTGAAATAAATTACATGTGATTAAGATTTATTACGGACTATTGGATAAGAAGAAGAAGACAAATCAGGAATTACAAGTTTCGCTGTCAAGCGAGCATCACCAGATCCAAATATGCAAGACAAATAGCTCTACAAAACACTACCAAACCTACAGTGACACCCGCAGACAGTCTCTGGTCTCCAAAACAAAATACAAGAAAAACTGTCAATAAAGTTATTGTTAGTTAAGTGTGGTAATTACTACAGATTAATATTTCTTTTAAACTATTCGATGCAAAACTCGTACCCATCCTAACGCATGGAATAGAAATAACCTGGGGAAAAAATACAGTCAGTCTGAAAGACTAGACGTTATATCATTTCAAATGACGCATGTTACAAAGGCTCAGGGGGCCTTCTCGCTTCGCTCGAAGCCCCAGGACTCTTTCAACAGACGCCATTACCCATTCACTTAGTCTTCCCGCGCGGGCACCTCATTAAGGGTCACCCTGTATTTGAGTCTGATATCTTTTACAACTCTTTAAGAGTCACCCATTATTTGAATCTGATATATCGCAAACCTCTTTAAGGGTCACCCTGTATTTGAATTGAATCTAACATACCGTACACCTCGTTAAGTGTTACCCTGTAATTTGCTCTGACATCCTGCATACCTCTTTCGGAGGCACCCTGTATTCTTATCTGGCATCTTGCATATCTCTTTAGGAGTCTCCCAGTATTCTTCTCTGCCATCTTGTACACCTCTTTAAGAGTCACCTTGTATTCTTATCTGGCATCTTGTACTGTATTTTGCTCTGACATCCTGCACACCCTGTAATCTTGTCTGACATCTTGTGCACCTCTTTAGGGGTCACCCTGTATTCTTCTCTGCCATCTTGAACACCTCTTTAACCTTTTATTCTTATCTGGCATCTTGTGTATCTCTTTATGAGTCACCCTGTATTCTTAACTGGCATCTTGTACTGTATTTTGCTGTCATCCTGCACACCTCTTTAGGAGGTACCCTGAATTCTTATATGGCATCTTGTATATCTCTTTAGAAGTCACCCTGTATTCTTGTGTGACATCTTGTACACCTCTTTAGGAGCCACCCTGTACTTTTCGCTTCGCTCGACGCCCCAGGTCGCTCGACGCCCCATGACTCTTTCAACAGACTACAATAACCATTAGCTTCTGCTTCCCGCGTGGCTGCATGACGTCACTTCCCGCGCCGCTGCATGACGTCACTTCTGTCTCCGTCTCCGTAACGCATAACGTTGGACCCAAGCATAACGATGAAGTCGACAAGATCATTTGAAATGATACAAGGCCTATCAGCCATGGAAGCCGTCAATGCTCGGTTCCTGAAGTCCACCCTAGCAATATCCAAATATACCCGCACACGACTCGTCTATGTCCTAGCAAGAGAAACCTTTCACATGGAAGATATCAGGACCAAATATAATCTACCTTTTACTAAGAACTGGGAAAAACTAGTAGAAATAATTGGTTGGTTGGTTCTTAAGTTTAGGGGCTGCGAAAACGCGTTCATGTAGCCCCGTGTACTTTGGGTGTGTGTAGAATCACTCTGATAGCCGGTGTTAATTGTGATGACTGGATTAGTGTGTGTTATCTGTTTATTATTCAAGTAAGGACTGCAGACTTTTGAATTTTTCAAATAGTTCCTACTTTCGCCACAAAACGCCACCGTCAACGACTACTAGTTCAGAACTTAGCTACCATACGCCACCGCAGTCGGCTCTTGGCAACGAACGTATCAACCTAAGAGCGTTGTTTACATTCTTAACCGACACAATTTAGCTTCAAACAGGTATAATTAATGGAAGGCTCTCTAACATGCCACAAATCTATGACATGGGACCGCCGGCTTTACTTCCCCTCCGAAGGAAGGCATACTGAGGGATTTTTAACGCTCTTAAAAAAAATCTGACGGCTTCGGCCGGATTTGAAACCGCGATCTTGGGCATAGAAAGTCAGCATGCTACCGACTACGCCACCGAAGCCGCCCTAGTAGAAATAACAAGAAGTTCCGTGAAGAACTATACAGCCTACTTTTCATGCCAATGATTATTCTACAGTATATGAACCTATCTAGAATAATGACAAAATTAAGTTGGTAATATCGAAATATCAAATTAGTTCAAAATATACCTGGTATAATGTAGCCTAATAGAGCACTACAGTTGGCAGCCCTGGTGACTGAATATATTCTTAGTTCCATCTCTTAAGGTACAGAATACAAAATTTGGTTGAAGTCCAATGGACGTTACACGCAGTTAGACACTGGATCTATCAGCACGCGTAAAAGCATGTTGCCAACAATACCATGCGTGTGCTGGTCAGAAATAATCTGAAATATTTTGATATCTTGTTGTGCCAATTTTGGATGAAATCCATTTGTTAGTATAGAAGTTACTTGTATTTTAAAATTGGACATATCAGCAGGCATATAATCATGTTGGCAGCATTGCCTTGTATTAATTACTCCAAATTAATCTACAATGTCAGGTGCTATACGTGTGCAAAGTATAGAGCTGTTGGCTTGCATACTTTCTGATATATTGATATTAGGGTAACAAATATAGTCAGCATTTATTAACAGTTGGCAGCCCTGATTGCTCTTAACAATACTTACAGTCATATCTGTTATGGTACACATAGCACATACGAAATTTGGTTGAAATCCAACTGATAGTATAGAAGTTACATGTATTTAAAAATTGGTACTATCAGCAGGCTTATAATCATGTTGGTAGAACTGACGTATATTAGTTACTCCAAATTAATCTAAAATGTCAGAATATACGTGTGCATAGTTTAAAGCTGTTGGCTTGCATACTTTCTGATATATTGGTGTTTGGATAAAAAAAATAGAGAGAGCAATTATTAACAGTTGGCAGCCCTGGTGGCTCTTAAGAATACGCTCAATCATATTTGTTTATGTACAGATATTACATACAAAATTTGGTTGAAATACAATTGATAGTGTAGAAGTTATATGCATTTAAACATTGGACCTATCAGAAGGCTTAAAATTATTTTGGCAACACTGTCATTGTTGTCCTCCTGAAAATTAAACTGAAATAGTATTATCTGCATGTGTGCCAATTTTGGAATAGCTCCCATGCATACCTTGCGAGATATCCAACATGGAGCTCAAATTTCGAGTTCGTTTTTTCAGCAGTTGGTAGCACTGACATCATTTTCAAATATGGACGTGAGATATTCCGGTGCACATCTTTATTCATACTAAATTTGGTTTTGATTGCTGCAGCCGTTTAGGAGTTGATAGGGGGGGGGAGGACACTCACACAGCCAGACAGACAGACAGACACACATTTTCCCGGATCGATCTCATAAGTCTACTTTTTCCTCATTTTTGCAAAATGTGAAAAGTAGGCTAAACATACAAAGGTCAAAAGAATTATGGTCCGACTTCTATGCAACGGAGGCCATGGTAAATAGATCATGGATGGAAACCAACCAAGACCTGCGCCATTTCGTGAGCGCACGGATACCACCACAGAGTGTGCAAAGTGAAGAACCATCATGAGCCGAACGAAACATGTGATCTGTGTGAACGCCCATGTGATCGGTACCAGGTTACAACATGCAAAATACTATCCAAGTCAATAATCGAGACCTGCTTAGAACCGTAAGACTGAAACAAAGTGAAGTATAGACTAAATGAATGTAGTGTAATTGTATTTGCATGCTTAATGCACAACTTGTGACGTTTCTTTAATCATAAATATTAAGTCACTAAGCAACGAAAAATTAACTATTTATTTTAATGGTGAAAAACTTAGAAATGGCGATCCCATCAACAAAACTCACTTCCTCCCCCAAACTAAACTATGAAGGTGATACTATTGCTGTGATACACTTAAGCAGTAATCCCTAAAAGCTAATGCCATAATATTTAGACGTCACACCATTCCGATCAGTACATAATACCGACGATCTGCCTTGGCCAATTCAACTATCTTCGGTAGTGGTTCTCTACGGGGCCTCAGATCACCATCTCATATCTACTACAGTGATTTCATTAAGGCAGGTTACCAAATACAATGGACATACAAGTGCATGACGTCGCCTCCGTAGCGTAGCGGTCAGCATGGTTAGCTGCCGCCCCGGAGGTTGTGGGTTCGATTCCCGGCTCTGCATCGAAATTTGAAAAATGGTATGAGGACTGGAACGGGATCTACTTATCCTCGGGTGGTCCAAATGAGTAGAGGGGGATTGATTCCCACCTCAGCTATCCTCGAAGTGGTTTCCGTGGTTTCCCACTTCGTCTTCGGGAAAATGCCGGGATGGTTCCTACTGTAAGGCCACGGTCGCCTCCTTCCCACTTCCTTGCCTAACCCTCACACTCATCCCATCCCTTCATCAGGCCCCCTTTTCGCTTTGCAGGTGAGGCCGCCTGGGCGTAGTGCCGGTTGTATCACTGACTCAGAGTCTCAAGCTCCAGGACACTGCCCTCAGTGGCGGTAGAGGTGGGATCCCTCGCTTAGTCCATGGGAAGAGCCAACCCTGGAGGGTAAAACGATAGCGAAAAAATAAACAATAGAAAATAAACTGTCAGGCAGCATAAATTTTACCTCCTGAATCTTTAAAGGTGGTAGTTAAAATGGTTTCAAAGAGTGGAACACCAATGTTATATTTCCCGTGTCTCAGTTAAATCAGCTGGACAATTCACGCTATGTTTGGCTCCCTGCCATACAATACCTTTCATGTTTCCGACACTCCACAACTTGGCAAGAGGAAGCTGGAAATGTAGTACGGATGTTATAAACTCATGTATACATTATTGATAGTTGCCTGTCATCATGTCAATATATCAATATCTATCGGAAAAATTGTCGTGTTACAATCGCATCAAATGAACCGATAGCAGCGCATGACTGACGTTGCTCCCCACTGAAATGTATTCCACGTACCACGGGTAACAAACACTCGTGCTTTGGTTTGAATTATTACATTGTAAACACGTCACCTGGGCGGTTTCGGTGACATAGTTGGTAGTATACTGAGTTTCTATGGCCAAGGTCGCGGGATCAAACCCACCGAAGTCATCGGATTTTTAAGAGCGTTAAGAATCCCTCAGAATGCCTTCCTTCTGAGTAGACCGGTGGCTTAACGCCATGTATTCAACCAATTGTGCAAATCGAGGTAAAAGCAATTTTATTTTTAGTTACTTTAAGGGGTCCATTAGGAACGTTTTCAGCCACGGAGGCGTTCTGTACACCCCCTGTTTTTACAGCCCCCCACCCAAAATAAATGTGATGTGGCGCGTACCCTTACTTTATGGGTTAAAAATTCGTAAATATTTTTTATGGGCAAAATTAATAAAATTAGTATCATTTCCGATATTTTAAAGGCAAGGAATTCATTTTTGGGGTCATTTTTCTTGTCTGGGGCAGGGGATGGCGCTATAGGGGGAGGGGTGTCATGAATATCATTTTCAAGGTATTTTGGGGCGTAAAATTCATGTCTGGGTTAGTTTTAGTTCTAGGGGGTAAAGGGTGGGAGCAGTGAATCGTGGGGGAGGGGGAACTACGGGGGTGGTGTACACATTGATTGCAAACTGATGCTTATAATGATTCATTTCCAAGGTTTTCGGGTTGTAGAATTCATTTCTTGGGTAGTTTTTGTTCTAGGGGGTAGGGTTGGGGGCTGTTAATATTGGGGCGGTACTACAGGGGGTAGGGGGTCAAAAACCGTAAAACTTGGTTGATCCATATAATTTTCAAGGTATTCTGGGGCGTTGAATTCATTTCTGGGTGAGTTATTGTTCTAGGGGATAAGGGGTGGGGGCAGTGAATCGTGAGGGGCGGAACTATGGGAGCGGTGCACACAATGATTGCAAACTGGTGCTTATAACGATTAATTTCCAAGGATTTTGGGGGGTAGGGTTGAGGGTCCATGTCATAGATTTATGGCATGAAAAAGAGCCTTCCACTAACAACAATTGAGTAAAGCTAAATTTCTAGGTTATATTATATTAATGCTCTATTAGTTCCAACGTTTATCGCCAGGTGCTGGTTGCAGTGACATCTAGGAACCAAGTTCACAGCTAGGTGTCGTTGACGGTACCATTTTGTAGCAAAGGTAGGAACTACTTGAAAATTGATCGTCTGAACTCTTTTCTTGAATTACAGATAACACACGCTAATACAGCCATCACAATTAACGCCGGTTATCAGACAGATTCTACACACACCCAAAGTTCACGGGGCTACATTACCGCGTTGTTGCAACCCCTAAACTAAGGAACCAACCCAACACGTCACCTGGAGATGTACAGAGCTAACAGAAATTTGGTTGTCTGTACTGGAGTACAAGTCTCCTAGAACTCACATCACTGTACTTTCATTCAAGGGATTTTAGGCCAGTCAATTAAACATTCTAGGTCGCGACCTAATGCGATTTTTGTGTCTATGGTGACTGGCCTATTTAGTCATCGTTCTATCATTCCCATTTTCTTGTGAGCATGAAAACGGTGTGTAGGAATATATCCCACTACGCATAAGATATTAAACGCAACTCGTTAGTGAAATGAAAAATCCACAGCCTATTTCTAGTCCTCCAGCCGGGTCAGGAATGGAATGAATGAAGCCCCCATCTAGCGGCGAGAATATGAAGTGTGCCGGCTGCCGAAGACTGTCGCTCTCCTCTGGGGCAATGATGAAATGAATCACAGATGAAATGAAATGAAAGTGGAGAGTGTTCCTGGAATGAAATATTGGCAGGGAAATCCGAAGAACCTGGAGAGAAAGCTGTCTGCCTCCACTTTGACCAGCACAAATGTCACATGGAGTGACCGGGATTTGAACCATGGACCCCAGCGGAGAGAGGCCGGCGTGCTGCTGCCTAAGCCACGGAGGCTAGTGAAATACTAGCTTTAGTCGAATGTGCTTATTGTAATGTTAGTTGGTTTCTTTTGACAGATTATAAGTCAGTTCAAATGTCATTTTAAGTGGATACTAGAATGAATATTTACTAGGTATTTGGTTCTGTGGTGATTTTGAAGATATATCTCAAATTTGTTCCGGTATTTTATAGTCTTATTAGTTATACCCGGCATGCGTTGCAATGCCAATCAAAGACAGATAGAGAGAAAGGATAATAATAATAATGTTATTGATTTTCCAAGTTTGAGTTCAGTTTTAAGAAACCGCGGTCAAAATCCGAGGTGTGAACTGTATTGGAATAGACAGCGATACCAGATAACACGGCGGGCTGCTGACATTCCCCTCATGTCACCTCGCGATGAATCAGCAAGCCATTCTCACACTTGGTATTGCTGTGTGATAACTGATAACTAGGGTTCGGAAGTTTAAGATCTAAAGAAGTACAAAATATGCAAGCAAATATGCCCTCAAAACTAGCTAAATATGACCTAAAAACTATACAATATGTCCTAAAAACTATAAAATATGACCTAAAAAATATGACATCCTATTTAAAGGCGGAAGCACACTATCGTCATGTTCCGTGACCTCATGCGTACAGCGTCGCAATCCAACTTGTCCAGAAAGATGTGCTAAAAGATGTCCGTAGAGGAGCGCCTTCTTGGAATCAGGTCTTCTAAACCTGCTATCTGCCTGTTCCGGGAAAAGAAAGAAAAATATATCTACTACACTATTCGGAAATTCTGTGTTTGAAACTCGACGCAGATAACACGTACCTTGTTAACGACACCTAATTTAAACAAAAATTCTGAAACTATAAGCAAATATGACCTTATATCACTAAAAATATGACCAAACATGACCAAAACAAAAAAATGGCCGAAATATGCATTTATAGGCAACGTCAAATTGCCTTATACGTGGCCAGGGACCCGTTATTCAAACTTATTTTTCCAATTTCGGGTAAAATGAGCTCAGGAAAAAAATACGACTTTTCCTTAACATCCGAACCTTGCTGATAAGTTTACAGATTGTGCAAATGAGTTACTGTGGGCTTTAAGGCTTCCTGTTAAGTCCCTCACCCTTTTGTGTTAAATAAATAATTTGCAGCTAGAAACCTTTCCTGGAGTGTACACAACAACTCACCCAAGTTTCATCGCAAACGGATGAATGGTATATGATCGCATAGGGGACATACATACATACATACATACATACAGACTGACCGAAAGACAGTCAAACAGACGAACTATCACGTAACATTGAATTGTATACATATAGAAGACAATGTAAACAATGTCTGATTCAATACTGCTGTCATCTCTCCACTCGTTCAGATAGTGAGGTGCACACATGTGTCAATACCAGATGATGGTTAAGTTTGCTAAGTGGTTCCACCATTCATTAGCTGCGCATCCTATCAATCACTTTAAATGTGGTCCAAGGCGGCGCGGCGCCCCAATACCCCGGCTGTCCCAAGCGACGTGACATATATTAACACCGCTGAGGACGCAATATAAACAGAGTTTACACCTCATTGGTGCTCTAACGAGCCCTTGTTTTTCACAATTTCCCAATAATTTAGACTTATCTTGTCAATAGACGTCTCACAACACAAGCTCTCATCGTGGCTGTCTTGCTGCTTCATTTTAGGGGATGGAAACATCATAGCCTTCGACGCTGTACTACTGAGGTGCAATATGTCACCCTTCTTCATTCCTTACGTCCTTGGAAAACGCGGTGCCTTCATGAGATGGTAATGTTTGTCCAGAGGTCACCGTATTGCCATGTGTGATAAAATCAGTCCATGGGAGACGTCTTGCGCGGAGCACAGTTTAACTTCAATGATAATATTGTCCAATGAATCTCCTCTCTGCCTGAGGCCCGAGCGTCTTATTGATTATCCTCTAATGGATCCTGACATTCCATTTCACTTCAAGTTCGTTTGGAAATACCTGAATTATTTATACACACACTAATACAGCCATCACAATAACCTAGGTTATCAGACGAAATTCAACACTCACCCAAACACACGGGGATAAATGATCATGATGTCCATGCATCTAAAATGAAACAACAACAACAACAGCTTCCTACCCAAATCCTTCCTCGTATAAAAGTACATACACTAGTAAGACTACAGACATCACAGTGACACAGGTTATCAGACAACTTCTACACACACCCAAGTTCACGGGGATACAAGACCATGATGCCGCAAAACCCTTAAAGAATCAACAACAAAAACAACAACAGCAATAGACTCTACCGCATGTCAAGGTCAACGAATGTTAATCGCTGTAATCGAGTGTTGAAATATGTGGTGTTATAAGTATATATGTCGTCTCCGTTGCGTAGTGCTCATCGTGATTAGCTGCCACCCCGTAGGTCTGCGGTTCGATTCTCGGCTCTGCCAAGAAATTTGGAAAGTAGTATGAGGATTGGTACGGGGTCTACTCAGTCTTGGGCGGTCCAAATGAGTAGGGTAAGATGTCCGAGACGTTTCTCCTACAACACCAGTTGTACAAAGTATCTGGTCTCTGCTCATTGAGAGAGGGTGCAGGTAGAGTGCCAGACACTCAGTGGGGTGATCAGGGGGATCGATCCACCCTAGTGTCAAATATTTGTTCTTAAAACGTAATTAAATTAAAATATGTATATTGAAAAAGAAATGTACGTTTATACTCTTAATTTTCCTTTAGGCCTACTCGTGTAAATTATTTAGTGTTACAAAAGCTGTTCATTTCCGAGCTTTTGCACATTGAGAGGTGCAAAAAAAACGTATCAAATGCTATCCATATCAAGCAGAATACAAAAAGAAAAATTCAAGTGACCCATCCGTGAGAAGAAGAAGAAGAAGACGAAGAAGAAGAGACCACTATCCCATAACGAGTTAGGCAACTTATTTAAATTCTTTACATATAATGAAATGGACTTTCCTGATACTTTGGCAGCTTACGGTAGAACGCAGTAGTTGGTGGGCTGTGCTTGTTCTCCAAGCCACACCCAAACCCTCTGGGAGTTGGACTTGAAGGTCCCGCCCTTTGAGCACTAACTGCATTATCTACATTACCCTAACTACTCGCCACTGTAGCCGTATGACCTGGCCTAAGTGGTCATTTTCCTGCTACCAGATAACGACAACCTCCCGTGGTCTGCTTCTCCGGAGGGAAGGTTCGAAATAATAATCAGGGATCTACTGCATTGCTGCATTACTATTATTATGTCCCTAGTTCTCTCATATTACAAAGGCTTTGAGAATAGAAGTACAACCATGGATTATAATTCATCATGAAGTGGAGGGTCAGTGATGGGTTAAGCCAGTTGCTCTAAACATGTATTCTGCTCCTGTACGAGGACTTTTCAATAACCCCCCAGGGGCTCACATCTAGTGGGACGTGGTTTGGCGACCACGGGGCCTCAGCTGAGTCCGACATTGCTTCCACCTACTTGTGTGACGCTTCTCTCCGTCTTCTTTCCTGTCGACCTCACTTGACCAACTCTTGTTCTCTTCCGAATCCGTTGGTATTAGGGTATCCGATGCCTAGGGAGTCTCTTCCTTCACCGCCTTAATTGGCCCTTGTCTGATCTATTCTGATACCCTCCTTCTGCGAGGGGTCAGCCTTCTTTTTCTTTTCATGTTTTTTCCTGCCTTCTGCTCAATGCCCTCAAGGGGCAGGGTGTATGTAGCCCCAGCACTTCTGATGCACTCCAGATATTGCTACACCCTCAGGGGCTCACGGCTGGTGAGTTCGGGACTTGGCGACCCCGAGGGATTCCTGAGCTGGGTCCGGTTTCCCCCTTTTATCAATTACCTCTGGGGCGGACCCTCTCCTCTTTCACTTTCCTATCTGCCTTTCATGGCTCTCCTTCCTTCCAAGTCCCTCAATCCGCATTCTTCGAGGGTTGAGGGCATGTCTTTTCCTCCTGTCCTTTATTTGCCTTATTCTCCTTTTGTTTTCCATTTCTTCTTCTAGTATATAAGTTAGTAGTTAGTTTTAGTTATAGTTTGCATTCCATTTTATCTTCACTATGACCCAAACCATTAGGGGACGATAACCTAGATGTTAGGCCCCTTAAAACAACAATTATCATCATCATCTTTTCAATAAATAAGTTCGGAGGGCCTGAGTAAGTAGCTTACACACCCTATAGTAGATCGTTGGTATGGGCTTGGTATTAATGTGTCTTTCCACACATTCCCAATGAGCATATAAACATGTATATCATCGATTCCACAAGGCACCTATAGTGCTGGATGTTTTGGAAAAGTTAGTCCCTCAGAGTTATAGCGAGGAAAATGTGGAAATGTGTCGTTTTGCCCTGAACATGAATTTTAAAATTCAGTGCAGAACAGATTGCCAATTTGCCAATTGGACTGCTGTTGTTCTCCCCCATACAGTGCGTTCGATAACGTACTGATTCCGCTGTATGTTAACAGTTGAAGCAGACAGGTACAGCTCTTAAGGGGACCCGAAATTCAATATTCAATGGAAAATTCAATTTGTATTTAATGTTGAAATTGGAATCTGTGATGATTTCACATTCCACCTGCGTTTTAATGCTTACAGTATTCGAACACGAAGTATTTTAATTACTAATTTTGTAATAGCCTTTCAACATTTGTGCTGCAACTTAAAACTTCATTTCCCGTAAGATACCTTCTTTTTATAATTCTTAAGGAATATTTTCTCAGTTTGTGTTGATTGTAGAAACTTGAAATATTTTTGGTTACATTTGTTGTTGTGTGACTGGTTGTTGGACTCGTGTGATGCAGCAATCCATGCCTCCCTGTCCTGAGCTAATCGTTTCATTTCCACATAGATATCACACCCAACATCCAAGGCAATCTGTTTAACATATTCTAACCTTGGTCTACCCCTACAGTTCTTGTCCTCAACCCTTCCTTCCATAACTAAGCTTGCTATTCCTGGGTGCCTTACGATGTGTCCTACCAACCTATCTCTTCTCTTCATTAGCAGTCGCCAGAAACATCTCTCCTCTCCCACTCGGCTTCATACCTCTTCGTTTGTAACCCTATCAACCCATCTTTATCATTCTCCTGTCACACCACATTTCAAACGCTTCAATTCTCCTCTTTTCTGCTGCACCAATAGTCGAAGTTTCGCTTACATAGAACGACACGCTCTGTAGCCAAAGGCTTTCAAAAATGACTTCCTAATAACTAAGTCTATATACGATGTCAACAGATTCCTTTTCTGTAGAAATGGTTTCCTTACCTGAGCCACGCTACTTTTTATACCCTCTTTGTTTCTTCCATCACTGGTTATTTTGCTTCCTAAGTAACAGAAGTCTCCTACTTCCTGTAGGTTTTCGCCTGCCAAGTGATGTCCATAGTGGTTCCTGATTAATTTCAGCTGCATTCAAATATTTTTGTTTTACATTTATAATATTACTATCCATGTACAGGAATGGCTCTTTGGTGATTGGTAACATTTTACTAATTTTATAATCCCGAAATCTAGGGAAAAGGTACTCACAATTTTAACCGTCTGAAAGAAATTAAACAGCAGTTAGATTGATTCTAAGTGTCATTTCCCCACAGAGCCTATGCAACCATATACAAACTGTGGAAAATTCAAATTAATAACTTGAAATGTTTCTGAAAATATTTTCCTTATGTACAGCATAATTTAACATTGTAAACATAGGACGTTCTGGGTTCCATTAAGAGTATCAACCACTTGCAGCACCATACAGCAAACCAGGGGTCACTGATGTAATATGTTAGTTGCAATATGTCTTCTAAATCGAAGGCAAAGTCAATAATCTTTAAGTCCAAAGCTGCGTAGAAAACGTTTTTCAGTTCATCAGGGATGGAATATCTGGAAATAACTTTGAAGCAAATGCTTTGTGTTGTGGGGATGCATAACACACAATTAGATGTTCTGTTACCCTGTTTGCCGAAATGCGATTGTATATTCACAGTTCCAGTGTGTATCAGTGTCATATTGACCACGCAAAGCAATTCCATTACTCTGATAAACAACTGTTCGTCATTAATCTGCCGCTGGCGGTGCCTGATAACTGATTATCATCAAAGGGTCGGTAGATTTTACTCGCATTACAGTTTAATTCCCATCACACGTTGCACAGCGATAAGATCGCTTTGTAACGTAATTAGTGCGCTGCTCATTAACGAGAGGCTAAACATTCGTTCAAAATCATGGCTTATTCTTTTTCAAAAAGTGTTAAATATACCCCCAATGAATACACAAATAAATTATGTCTGTTTTGCCAGCATATTGAAGCAGTGAAACATTTCGAAACGACAATAGTCCTATGCAGTGTTGCCAAATCTTGAAATGGGAATGAACTATACCCTACGCTTCAAAACACCAGAAAAGCACCAGCTGGACTATATGAATCAAAACACTAGAAAAACACCAAAAATTATAAATATATGAATGGCTTTTAACTTACATTTCTTTCATTAAAAATCGTCTCCTTCACTTGCGGAGCCTGCTACCGCTATTACATCTTTAGATCTGGAATACTCCTGTGCAATTTTGGCCACTATTATATCCTTCGGAAGTTCATAGTCGTGATAGCATTTTCCCTCTGTTTTTAGTCCAAATCGCACACACAGAATGAAATGCAAATTTTGAACTTTCATTCGATTTCTTTTCTTTGTTTTCACCAATTAAACTTGGCTAAACACTCTCCCTACATCTGCATTAGAGTGAGGGAGCGAAAGTACATAAACTGCCTTTGCATGAAACTGGGAAATCCCCTGGGAGCCTGGAAGAAAATAGATGATAGGTCGATTCTTTGTACAAGTGCACTTGCACTGAGCTCTGCATGTTGCGCTTACTTAGCACTTATGCATGCGAATGAGGATTTCCGGGACTTCCCCTGCTGGAGTGTTGACCTTGACACGTGTAAGGCTGAACATTGCCTATCTTAATTGATAAACTTTATTAAAACTATTACATGGCTTCCAGGATTTACTTATTTGTCATAGGAGAAAATGTCATGGACAAATCCGTTAAGCACCAGATTTGGCACTGGTATTATTGAAATAACACCAGTATTTTGATATGGCGCTATTAGAACATTTCTGGCTCCAGAAGAACTTCAGAAACACCAGATCTGGTGCTAAAAACACCAAATTGGCAACACTGATCCTATGATTTCCCTGACGTATAAACTATGACTAACCACGTTGACCAAGAGGGCTAACGCACCAGCATGCGACTCACTGGCATGGGAAGAGCATGGGTTCAAATCCCTCCTCGACCGTCCTGAAAATGATTTTCTGGGTTTCCTATTTTCACCTTTCCTTTCAACAGGCCCACGGGCGGCCTCCTTCCAAAATTCCTTCCCTGACCCGTCCTTAATTAGACCGAAGTTAGCGGCTGCCTGGGCGATCGGCCTGTTACCATTACCAGTTATGTCTGCTGACGTGGTGTGTTCAGCTTCCAGACACCATTCTTGTGACGGTAGAGGAATGACCTCTCGCAGAGTCCAAGGGTGAAGCCAAGCTGCGAGAATAAACGATTAAAATATGAAGTATGTTCATGCGAAATTTCATCTAAATCAGTTGAGTAGTTTTTGCTTGAATTGAATTGAATTAATTCATAGTGAACTGCCACTGAGGATAAAGAGCCCCTTTATGTAGCATGTTCTGGCTTGAAGTTATGTAATAAGAAACTAAACCTAACTTAACAACTAATAAAACATCATATAAAATACACGGTCGCCTCCGTTGCGAGGTGGTCGGCATGATTAGCTGCCACCCCGAAGGTCCGCGGTTCGATTCCTGGCTCTGCCACGAAATTTGAAAAGTGGTATGAAGACTGGAAAGGGGTCTACTCAGCCTCGGGTGGTCCAAATGAGTAGAGAATGTTCGATTCCCACCTCAACCATCCACGAAGTGGTTTTCCCTGGTTTCCCACTTCGTCTTCGTGCAAATTCCGGGATGGTGCCTACCGTCAGGCCACGGCCGCCTCCTTCCCTCTTCCTTGTCTAACCCTCGCAATCTTCCTATCCCGTCCCGTCCCTCATGAGGCCTCTATTCGCTTTGCAGGTGAGGCCTCCTGGGTGAGGTGATCGTCCCGCCTCCCCAGTTGTGTCCCCCGTACTGATATCAAGCTCCAGGATCCTTCGCTGAGTCCGTGGGAATAGCCTACCTGGAGGGTGAAATGACTAAATAAAAAAATGAAAAAACACGTGTAGCTAAACAAGCAAGTAGCAAACATTTTAAACAGGATGAATAATACAAATTAGAATAGAATATTTAAATAAATAACCTGCCTAATGTATTATTATTTCTATTGGAAAAGAAACAAATTATAGTTCGTTAAAAAAGGACTACAAATTGCTATGTGAATTATAATATGATCTATTATTAAAACAAGTACATGAGTGACATGATTACTCGAACTACTATCAATTCCACGGAAGTTGTATGTTGGATACTAAAAATATTATAAAAAGCTGTGTGGCACGGATATATTTCAAAAATTGTGTACGAACTATTTATATTTTGAATGGTACTCCTTCAGGAATCTTGAGATAAGGTATTCCTTAAGTTGTGTTTTGTTAACAGAGTTTGTAAATGAGTGAACGTGGAATGTATTAAAGAGCCGTGAAGCTGTGCAAAGGAATGATTTATTGTATTTTGTTGTATGGTGGACATGGATCAGTAGAGTAGAATCAGTAAATCTATTTTCTCTGTTGTGGACGGAGTTCATTGGTTGTCTGCTTGTTTCAGGTGAGTACGAACAACCTGCTCGTGATTTAGCTGATAATATTCACTGGTAAGTTTTATAATACTCTTTAGCTGCAAAGTGATATACTAAACACCCAGAAAGTTAAAAATTATGAACTAGAGTTACATTTTATAAGGTGCATTCAAAAAGTAACGAGCCGGAGGCGTAATTACAAAAGAAGTTCCGTGACGAACTAAAGAACCTACTTTTCTTAAAATATAAGATTCGTGCCAATGATTAATCTATATGGATCTATCTAGAATAATGACGAAACGGAGTTGGTAATATCGAAATTTCTAATTAGTTCGAAATACTGTAGGCATAATGTAGCCTAATAGAGAACTACAGTTGGCAGCCCTGGTGACTCAATATATTCTTAGTTCCATCTCTTAAGGTACTGAATACAAAATTTGGCTGAAGTCCAATGGATAGCATGGACGTTACATGCAGTTAAACATTGGATCTAACAGCGCGCGTAAAATCATGTTGGCAACAATGACGTTACATGCAGTTAAACATTGGATCTAACAGCGCGCGTAAAATCATGTTGGCAACAATGACATACATGTATTTGTCAGAAATAATCTGAAATAATATGATTTATTGTTGTGTCAATTTTTAATGAAATCCATTAGTTAGTATAGAAGTTACATGCATTTTAAAATTGGACCTATCAGCAGGCTTAGAATCCTGTTGGCAGCACTGATGTATATTAGTTACTCCAAATTAATCTAGAATGCCAGGTACTATACGTGTGCAAAGTTTAGTGCTATTGGCTTTCATACTTTCTGATATATTGATATTAGGGTAACAAAAATAGAGACAGTACTTATTAACAGTTGGCAGCCTGGTTACTCTTAAGAATCGGCATAGTCATATCTGTTATGGTACACATAGCACACACGAAATTTGGTTGAAATCCAAATGATAGTATAAAAGTTACATGTATTTAAAGTTGGACTTCTCAGCAGGCTTAGAATAATATTGGTAGCACTGACGTATATAAGTTACTCCAAATTAATATAGAATATCAGGTACTATACGTGTGCAAAGTTTACAGCTGTCGGCTTGCATACTTTTTGATATATTGGTATTTGGATAAAATAAGTTGAGAACATTTTTTAACAGTTGGCAGCCCTGGTGGATCTTAGGAATACGTTCAGTCATATCTGTTTATGCACACATAGCACATACGAAATTTGATTGAAATCGAATTGATAGTGTAGAAGTTATATGCATTTAAAATTTGCACCTATCATCAGGCTTATAATCATTTTGGGAACACTGACATGTATGGCCTCCTGGAAATTAAACTTCAATATTATTATATATACATGTGCCAATTTTGAAATAGCTCCCATTCATACCTTCCAAGATATCCAACAAGGAGCTCAAATTTCAATTGCGATTTTTCAGCAGTTGTAGCACTGACATCATTTTCAAATATGGCCGTGAGATATTCAGGTATAGATCTTTATTCCTACCAAATTTTGTTTCCATTGCTGCAGCCGTTTAGGAGTTGATAGGGGACACACACACACAGCCAGACAGACAGACAGACAGACAGACAGACAGACAGAAGGACAGACAGACACACATTTGCCCGATCTCATAAGTCTACTTTTTTTCTCAATTTTGCAAAATGTGAAAAGTAGGCTAAAAAACCAGTACCTGACTCATGTTCCCCGTCAAGTACAGAACCTAGGACTGTGTGTTCCAATGAGTTTGTTTTGTAAACTATATTATTATTATTATTATTATTTCTCCTCATTGGAAACTTAGCCTGTTGTAGCCTGTTACATACCATTTAAGAAGGTGCCTCGCCAAGCCATAAAGTTAAAAGACAAATCTTGTAATCCCTCGTTTCCTTACAAGCATTAGCCATCTAAAAACAAGATATCCCAGTCAAATAATCTAAAACAAGCTGTCTCCATTTAAAGACAGGGAAACCGCCAGTAAACAGCTCTCTTTTCTTAAGAAAGCCTTGAGATTTATTTACTACGGAATTTTAGAAGAATCTGGAAGGTCCTTAACTAACCTTCAATATTTTACGCACCATTATTTTTCCCACTTAGGGAGACAACTCCCTCCTAAAGGAAACAAGCTTCTGATTGGCCAGTCCTTCAGAGAAACTCTTAACCCCCACCAGGCATTAACTAGTATCTAACTTGGCGCACAAGAGCAGCTCTTCCTCTTCTTTACCTCTTCTTTACTTGTAACTTTGAGTGATGTAACTCTATTTAACAAGACTGCCAAGCAGTCAGGCTACATGCCTTGTACATAAATTATTAACAACTGTGAATGTATTATTTGTCGGTCGACTGAAAATAAATAACATTCATTGGGAATCTTCGTGTTCAGTTGTTTCAAGAAATACCAGTCTCGAGGAGAACCTGAGTGGACCATGTCATAATTGTTGTCCCGCCTGGAAGCAGAGTAAAGGGATCTACATATTTAATTGGAGACCCATCCGGGACTACAAACTTAATTCCTGTATGTTAGAAGTATTGGCCCTGGCTGTTGAGGCACTTGCCCTACTGTGACACGAGGCGGTGAATGGCTGTCTCATAAAATTCCCTGGGCTGCGATGTGAACCAGTTCCGCACGTACAGCTAGACGTCGGTGTCCGAGGTGAATCGTTGGCCCCGAAGACCCCTTTTCAGGGGACCAAATATGGCGTAATCACAGGCAGAGAGGTCTGGACTGTATGGAGGGTGGACGAGAACCTCCCATTTGAATTTCTGCAGGAGTGCAGCGACTGTGTTGGCCGTATGAGGTCGTGCATTGTCGTGGAGCGACCACGGCGGCTATGGCGTTCACTGTCAGTCGCCGGTCCTGGATAATGAGAGCATCAACCAGCTGGTCGTTGTCATCGGTAATGCATGGGGGTGGTCCAGACCGGGCATCATCGGCTAACGACACCCGTCTTTCCCTGAAGCGCTTATGCCACGACTTGACCCTTGCAAGGGACATGCAGTGTTCGCCGTACACTTGTGACATTCGGCGATGAATGCCCGTTTCCCCTACTCCTTCCGCTGTCAGAAACCGAAAACACCTCTTTGCTCTTCGGTTGACTCCTCCATGTCACTGTTTGCAATGCGACTGGCAGCGTTGGACGATTGATGCATGCTGCTGCTCGCTTTGTATCGTCACGTGACGTGCACGCGTGCCCTCTAGCGACGGGCTGTGACCTTCCACGCTCTGGTCGGAACCACACCTCATTACACACGCCACGATTAGCCGATGTCGTCACCGGTTTGCGCATTCCAGCCTCCGGCTCGTTACTTTTGAACGCACCTTATAAGTGTAGGTTTTAAACTAACGACACCAGTACTTCACTAATGTCGAAGCAATGTAATTTCCACGACAGTGTGATGGTTCATATGTCATAGCTGAAAGTGATTATCACCACCAGGCAAATTCTCGGACGGTTCCTTTCAACAGGTTTACGGCTGATTTCCAGCGGTCGACTGTCACCATCCCCAGTTATATCTGCTGAAAAAGCGTGTTCAGCTCCCAGACATCGTCCTTGCGACCATAAAGGAATTCGCAGATTTTGTGTGTGAAGCCAATCTGAGAGGATAATCGATAAAGAAACATGATTTTTTATAACAATTTAAAGAGCTATTTGCATGGTCATATAAGACCGAGAGTTTTGTTTACTCAGTAAAATAGTATGTGTTCGAAACAAGATTTACCATGAACTATTTCTTGTATAACATACACTGTACATGTGGCTGTCAAACTCGATGATGAAAATACATGAATATAACTACTTCTGTCCAAATCCTCATTGACAAAGTTTAATATTATAATGAGAGTGAAAACCTTAAGTCAACATAATATACTTAATAGAGTAGAACCGGTTTCGGCCACATTGTCACTTTCCACAGCAGATCAATCTCCGATAAACCAAGTTCAGTTTCAAGTCTTACATTTACAATTTTCCTAAACAAAGGTTGTTTCCAAAATATATCAAAAATACTAGTTGTCTAAAATTTAAAAATGCATTAGACAATTAGTATTTTAACACTGGTCAAAAAACGTTTTGCATATTGCATGATGTTGTATTTTCTTTTCTGTATGACGACATTTCGTTTTTGCACATTGGCTCGTGTGTTAACTCTAAGATAGTCTAACACGTGTGTTCGTTTGTACTGTACACTGTTATCGGACATGGAGTTTGTGCATGTTGTTGTTCGAGTCTTCAGTCTTTTGACTGGTTTGATGCAGCTACATCCCTCCCTGTCCTGAGCTAATCGTTTCATCTCTACATAGCTACCACACCCCACATCCGAGGTTATCTGTTTAACATATTCTAACCTTGGTCTACCCCTACAGTTCTTGTCCTCAACCCTACCTTCCATAACTAACTTGCTATTCCTGGGTGTCTTAGTATGTGTCCTACCAACCTATCTCTTCTCTTCATTAGCAGTCGACAGAAACACCTCTCCCGTCCCACTCGTCTTAATACCACTTCGTTTGTAACCCTATCTACCCAACTGATCTTCATCATTCACCTGTAACACCACATTTCAAATGCTTCAATTCTCCTCATTTATGCTGCACCAATATTCCAAGTTTCACTTCCATAGAGCGCCACGCTCCAGACAAAGGCTTTCAAAAATGACTTCCTAATACAACCGGCATAAATGAGGGAAGTGGCCAAACCCCAGCTGTGATTACGGTTCATCGAACCAGACCATCAGGCACATTGTGGAAGATTGCAAACTAAGAGCGTACTTCGGTGACCCTAACGACTTTTTCAGTGCTACACCATCGAGCCTCGACTGGAGAAGATAGACTGGACATAAGGTTGATACCTGTGCTTGTAATTACTTGTTATTATCATTGTTATTATTAGGTCTATTATTGTTATTATTATTATTATTAATGTGTTTCATGTGTAATGCCATACGCTACATAAATAAATAAAAACTGTTATCGGGGGCTTCATTCATTCCATTCCTGACCCGGTCGGAGACTGGACGCAGGCTGTGGATTTTCATTTTCATCGGATAAAGCACGTGTATTAAACTTGGTCCACAAATGCATAATGCTTGCAATATGCAAAACGTTATTTGACCAGTGTATATATTTTGGAAGAAAAAAAAACTTTGGTTAGGAGAATTTTAAGTGTAACACTTGGAACTGAACTTGGTTTATCTGAGATCTGATCTCCTGGATAAGCTCACAATGTGGCCGAAGCCGGTTCTACTCTTATTAAAGTACGTTTTACTGACTGAAGGTTTCAATGCTCATAATGCATTAAACTCGTTGATATTCTATTTCAGTTAAGGTCTTTAATGTGAGCCATACTTACAAACAAAGTGTATTGTTCTTTGATCATTCCAATCAGCAGTCAATGGAAGACTTCCGAAAAGAAATCTTTTATTACAGGATATAAGTTAACTTGCTAATATATTCCTCTCTAATCAAATTGATCTTTGTGAGGATGATACTAGTTCTTTAATCAGCCCGACGGAGATAGGTAGAAAATTGTGGGAGTGATGTAGAGAGTTTATAACTGTGACACTCGATAAGGTAATGTGATCTCGAGGACTGAGTTAAGTGGAGTGTCACACTGCTGAAAGCAGAAGACCTTTCTCATTGGCTCTGGCATAATATTCTTTTGAAGCGAAATGGACGTCATCTAAAAAGCCGAGGCACTTTAATGGAGTATCTTACTACGATGGCAAAATTCAGTGCAACATAAAACCTTACGTGACTATGAGCATTACATCTGCTTAAACCTACGGAAGAACCGATAATTTACAACCTTGACCCCATAAAGCAAACATTATCATCGCCCTTTCAAGTATTGTTCTATTATGCCAATGAACATGTGACAAAAGATATACCTTATTTAAAAGGCTGCCTCTAAGAAAGTGTTTCATCTGAATAAATAAATAAATAAATAAATAAATAAATAAATAAATAAATGGGTCAGCTGAATGGAAGAAGGTGCATTCCGGAAGGATAAAGAGATTTTGGGAAGAAAAGAGGGCAAACACCCGAAGATGAAAACGTGAATTCAAGTTTAATCGCTCTCCTAAAGGGGAACAATAAATAAATACATTAGGAAGTTTCTCTTCAATGAAAGATACTTTTTACTTGTTTTGTAACTTTCTGTCCGACTTACGAACCATTCATTTCTACGAATGTTCACAGAGTTGGCACACGTAAGTGGGATATCGGATATAATATCTCCCTGTTCCTTTTTGGGCTCATGAACTGGATGACTGTTGGCTCCCAACGGGGAATGCTTGGTACGAGCCAGTTAGGTATGTGTTTCCTCCTCCCACACGACAAGCTAAACCTTTCTCCTAGAGTTCAATTTCGCTTTTGCTCGTGTATCGATTCCATGTAGAGCAGTTGGCTGTAATGGCCCTGCTGAGATTTAAGAGCTCGAGACAGATCACACTGAGTAAAACAAAACAGCCACTGAACCTACTGTGCAGGTAACTTCATTGAAGTATTTGAGCCATTTTTTCAGTGTTGCCTAGTAATCTATATTCAGTCGGTCAACACGAGTGTATCCAATTATATTGGGGAGAGATTATTAATTAATTTTTAGCAACTGAAATAAATACATGACTTAAAAATAATAATAATGTTATTGGTTTTACGTCCATTTTTACTAACTTACTGTGGCTTTTAGAGACGCTCAGGTGCCGGAATGTTGCCCCGAAGGGGATTTTTAACGTGCCAGTGAATCTACTGATACGGCTCCCTCACATTTGCGCACCCTCAAATGCCAACTGACTGCGTCAGGATTCGATCCTGCAACCTTGGGAACAGCAGGCTAAAACTTTACCGCTGAGCCACGCAGCCAGTCAATACTACATTATTCAACGAGCCTATAATGGCAATAATTAAGACACAAGTATGTTTACGAAACGAGCCAAGCGAGTTTTATAATTTCAATACGAGTGTCTTAATTACCATTATAGGCGAGTTGCAAACGACTGTTTGTGTTCGATGATAACTATAACTTTATTTTATTTAATTTTATGTTCGAACAGAAATATTCAGTCACTTGAATTTAGCGCCAAGTTTGCTCTCTGTGCTTTGCAAGTTCTCTGACCCACGCATGCGCTTTGTCTGCTTGGCAATGTCATATGTTTACAGCCTGCCGATCTGCACCAGCATTCACTCAAACTGTCTCCGAAGTTGTATGAAAGAATGCCCTGTGTAGAAATTGGAATCGGGGATATTCGCTAGTTTATTTATGCGAACATATGGGACGGTGCACTTTCCATGTCGGTAATTTATATAGAAGGACTAGCTGTACCCGGTAAGCGTTGCAATGCCAATCAAAGAATGTGTTGGCGTTGTGACTTTGTTAGTTGAAGTGCTTTTGGATTCCCAATATTTAATTCTTTTTCCGTTAACCACCTCTAAACTATTATAAAATTGATTTACTATCCAGAAACATTCAAGGGAGCGTGCTCAACTACTCACCAAAGTTCCATCGCAATGAAATGAATGGTATATGAAGGCATACAGGACTATTGAAACGATTCGAGCGCCGTCACCATTTGTTGAATATACTCGTACGCTACCTATTATAAAATGGATTTACTAAGTCGAAAACCTTTTCTGGCGTGTACACAACAACTCATAAAGTTTCATCGCCTTCGGATGAATGACATATGAACCGATACAGAATTTTGTTTAAACGATTCGCGCCGTCACTCATTTGTTGAATCTTCTTGTGCGCCACCCATTGAAAAGCGGATTTACTAATTCATAAACCTTTGCAGGACTGTACTCAGCTCTCCAAAGTTTTATCACACTCGGATGAATGGTATATGAACGCATACGGGACTTTGTTGGAACGATTCACGCGCTGTCGATTATTAGTTAAATCTACTCGTGCGCTACCAATTGTAAAATGGATTTACTAAATCAGAAACCTTCGCGGGAGTGGAAACAACATTTCACTAAATTTAATTGCAATCACATGAATGGTATATGAACGCATGCGGAATTTCGTTTAAACGATACTTGTGCCGTTACCCATTTGTTGAATCTACTCGTGCGCTACCAATTGTAAAATTGATTTACTAAGTCAAAAACCTTTCCTGGGGTGTACACAACAATTCACTAGAGTTTCATCGCAATCGGTTGAATGGCATATGAATGCATACGGGACTTTGATGAAACGATTCACGTGCCGTCGCTCATTTGTTGAATCTACTCGTGCGCTACCCATTGTAAAGAGGATTATCTAAGCCAGAAACCTTCCCGGAAGTGTACACAACATCACACCCAAGTTTCATCGCTATCGGACAAATGGTATATGAACGCATACGGGACTTTGTTGAAACGCTTCGCGCGTCTTCGCTCATTTGTTAAATCTACTCGTGCGCTGCCTATTGTAAAAAGGATTTACTAAGTCAGAAACCTTTCCTGGAGTGTGCACAATAATACAACCAAAGTTTCATAGCAATCGGATGAATGGTATATGAACGCATATGGGACTTTGTTTCAGCGATTCGCGTGCCGTCACTCATTTGTTGAATCTACTCGTGCGCTACAACTTTCATATTTATTCACCTTTTAAACCTTCTCTGGACTTCCACAAATAATTCAGGACCAAAATTAGCCAAATCGGTCCAGCCGTTCTCGTGTTTTAGCGAGACTAACGAACAGCAAATCATTTTTAGCCTACTTTTCACATTTTGCAAAAATGAGGAAAAAGTAGACTTATGAGATCGGGCAAATGTGTGTCTGTCTGTCTGTCTGACCTTCTGTCTGTCTGTCCTTCTGTCTGTCAGTCTGCCTGTCTGGCTGTGTGTGTGTGTGTGTCCCCCCTATCAACTCCTAAACGGCTGCAACAATGGAAACAAAATTTGGTAGGAGTAAAGATCTATACCTGAACATCTCACGGCCATATTTGAAAATGATGTCAGTCATACCAACTGCTGAAAAATCGCATTTGAAATTTGAGCTCCATGTTGGATATCTTGGAAGGTATGAATCGGATATATTTCAAAATTGGCACACATATAGATAATAATATTGCAGTTATATTTCCAGGAGGCCATACATGTCAGTGTTGCCAAAATGATTATAAGCCTGCTGATAGGTCCAAATTTTAAATGCATATAACTTCTACACTATCAATTGAATTTCAACCAAATTTTGTATGTGCTATGTGTACGTAAACATATATTACTAAGCGTATTCTTAAGAGCCACCAGGGCTGCCAACTGTTAATATATGCTCTCAATTTTTTAAATCCAAATACCCATATATCAGAAAGTATGCAAGCCGACAGCTTTAAACTATGCACACGTATAGTACCTGACATTCTATATTAATTTGGAGTAAGTTATAAACGTCAGTGCTACCAACATGATTCTAAGCCTACTGAGAGGTCCAACTTAAAATACATGTAACTTCTATACTATCATTTGGATTTCAACCAAATTTTGTGTGTGCTATGTGTACCATAATAGATATGACTATGCCGATTCTTAAGAGTAACAAGGGCTGCCAACTGTTAATAAACACTGTCTCTATTTTTGTTACCCTAATATCAATATATCAGAAAGTATGCAAGCCAATAGCTCTACACTTTGCCCACGTATAGTTCCTGGCATTCTAGATTAATTAGGAGTAACTAATATAGGATTACGCCAGTACTGCCAACATGATTTTAAGCCTGCTGATAGGTCCAATTTTAAAATGCATGTAACCTCTATACTAACTAATGGATTTCATTCAAAATTGACACAACAATAGATCATATTATTTCAGATTATTTCTACCGTCAGTAGTGGCTACGCTGGCTAAAGCGCGGCGTTTGGTCATGGGGCCGAGTTCTCTGCTGACTCGGTAGACGCGTGGATTCGAGCTCCACCGTCGGCTGTCCTTGAAAAGGTTTTCCGTGGTTTCCTATTTTCAACACCAGGCAAATGCTGGGACAGTACCTACTGACAGGCCACGGCCGCTTCCTTCCACATCCTTGCCCACTTTCATCCATTCATCTCATCTCTCATCCCGACGCGCAGGTCGCCCACGGGCGTCGACTAGAAAGACCTGCACTCGGCCTCTCAGGAGGCTACACGAAAAAAAAAGATTATTTCTGACCAATACATGTATGCCATTGTTGCCAACATGATTTTACGCGCGCTGTTAAATCCAATGTTTAACTGCATGTAACTTCCATGCTATCCATTGGACTTCAACCACATTTTGTATTCTGTACCTTAAGAGTTGGAACTAAGAATATATTCAGTCACCAGGGCTGCCAAATGTAGTTCTCTATTAGGCTACGTTATGCCAGGTATACAGTATTTCGAACTAATTAGAAATTTCGATATTACCAACTTAATTTCGTCATTATTCTAGATAGATCCATAATATAGATTAATCATTGGCATGATTCTTAAATTTTAAGAAAAGTAGGCTCTTTAGTTCGTCACGGAATTTCTTGTTATATATAAATAGATGCTGTGTTCCAATCTTCTGGACGTATATTCATACATTTTTAGCCTACTTTTCACATTTTGCAAAAAAAAAAAAAAAAGGAAAAAGTAGACTGATGAGATCGGGCAAATGTGTGTCTGTCTGTCTGGCTGTGTGTGTGTGTCCCCCTATCAACTCCTAAACGGCTGCAGCAATCGAAGCAGAATTTGGTAGGACTAAAGATCTATACCTGAATATCTCACGGCCATATTTGAAAATAATGTCAGTGCTACGAACTGCTAAAAAATCGCAATTGATATTTGAGCTCCATGTTGGATATCATGGAAGGTATGAACGGGAGCTATTTCAAAATTGGCACATGTATAGATAATAACATTGCAGTTTAATTTCCAGGAGGCCATACATGACAGTGTTGCCAAATTGATTATAAGCCTGCTGATAGGTCCAAAATATAAATGCATATAACTTCTACACTATCAATTGGATTTCAACCAAATTTCGTATGTGCTATGTGTACATAAACAGATATGACTGAGCGTATTTTTAAGAGCCACCAAGGCCGCCAACTGTTAACAAATGCTCTCATTTTTATATCCAAATACCCATATATCAAAAAGTATGCAAGCCGACAGCTTTAAACTATGCAAACGTATAGTACCTGATATTCTATATTAATTTGGAGTAACTTATATACGTCAGTGCTACCAACATGATTTTATGCCTGCTGAGAGGTTCAAATTTAAATGCATGTAACTTCTATGCTATCATTTGGATTTCATCCAAATTTCGTGTGTGCTATGTTTACCATAACAGATATGAATATGCCGATTCTTAAGAGTAACCAGGGCTGCCAACTGTTAATAAATACTGTCTCTATTTTTGTTACTCTAATACCAATATATCAGAAAGTATGCAAGCCAAGAGCTCTGAACTTTGCACACGTATAGTACCTGGCATTCTAGATTAATTTGGAGTAACTAATATACGTCAGTGCTGTCAACATGGTTCTAAGCCTGCTGATAGGTCCAATTTTAAAATACAAGTAACTTCTATACTAACTAATGAATTTCATTCAAAATTGGCACAGCAATAGATCATATTATTTCAGACTATATCTGACCAATACATGTATGTCAGTGTTGCCAACATGAGTTTACGAGTGCTGTTAGATCCAATGTTTAACTGCATGTAACGTCCATGCTATCCATTGGACTTCAACCAAATTTTGTATTCTGTACTGAACCCTTTACCCTATGTTGGTTAAATGATTCTACTTTTTATTTCTTCAATTAATAAATATTTCAACCAGCATCATGAAAGTAACCAGACAGTGATGAGGAAATCTCAAGCATCTGATGGAGACAGTAGGGAAATACCTGCGACAGTTTAACAAAAGACTAAGTACTTGAGCTATGAAAAGAAATAGCATAGCGATGTATCACAGGGACAGGTGTGGCTACCTCAATTTTAGAAGCGACGCGCGGTGAGACATGGTTCTGGTATGTTCATTGTGTTATTCGCGCCTAGAAGAAATATGATGCAGTAACGTGAATGGCTGATGAAGAAAATAGACACTCCCAAGACGCCAAGATCTACTAGAAACCGCCAAATTATTAGAAATGGAGAACCAATGAGAAGAGAATGCCTACTTGCGCGCCAACTCCGGCTGGGGTACGCGGTGGCTAGCATTCACGCGGGAAATCGCCTAGACAAAATCTCTACGATCGATTCTAGGATTAATGGGCATATTCTTGACCTGTGCAATGTTACGAGTTCAGTGATATTTATTTCATTCCTGTATCACAATTACTTCGAGAAATTTTTACATAAAATCCCCCTCCATCTAGACCCAAGGGCCAGTTCATATATAAGTGTGTCGAAGAGCCAAGACATTGACTATTATTCTGTGCGTCTACGGGCGTAGACTTTTATTCCGTGTGTTGAGGACACACTATTATTATTCTGTACGTCTGAGAAGATAGACTTTTATTCTGTGTCACAAGAACACAAGATATTCATTGTAAAGTATTAAATTCAGTGATAGATAGTCATTGTACTATAGTTATAGGGAAAGTATCGTCGATAATTCGCCAACGAACAGTGACAGGGAATTTAGTACCTGAACAAGCGAATTTAGCAGTCAGACATAAAGTGTATAATAACCTAATTTTTGTATCAGCGCAAGGATGACATCGATGAATGCAGAGGAAGTTTGGAATTCTCAACAGTCCGTCCAGATGGCTGCTATGAGATAAAGAACCATCCAGTTGGGGAATGGCGTCTGATGTTCTTTGACGGGTGACTACAAAAAGAGTTGAGTACGAAATAATATTTTATTATTTATTAAATTAACTTATGGTTTATGGGACATATTTTTTGTAAATACTTTGCTTGTGTGATTAATGTAATATATTTAGTGATGATCTGACACATTTTTGTTTGGAAGCAGCTCGCACAATTGTAGTTAATGGAAAGTTCTTTTATTTGTGTTGTGTTAACTAACGTAGCTATGTGAACGGCCGTGTTCGTCTATGTTACGAAGTGCGGTTAAAATCGTATCTCGGAGATATGTCGTGTTTCAGAAGTAGGACTGAATTAATATAATTATATAGTAGATTGGAGGGTAATTAAATTTTGTTGAGATTTATTATTGATCAGATTCAGTGTGATTATTGCCTTTTGGAGCAATGTAATTTGTGACGAAGAGTACTCAGCTCTATCGTAGGTTTTAAATATTGTGTTAAATGTTTGCGAGCTCTAATTCAGCAGACCCATGTGAAAGGCGTTATGTCAGTCCCAGATGTGTGTATTGTGAGTATATATTGTGGTATTACAAGCGGGAACTTCAGCAGAGACTGATTTCTGTCAGCTTGGTACCAGATCCAGATTGTATCCTTGCGAGGACAATTATGGATATGTGATTATTGTCTGACCATATGTGAGTTGGAGATGATGTTAGCTGCTGTTGATTCCTTGAGATAACAGTTCAGCTGGTCGGCTATTTATATACACTGGAAAGGGGGACATGACTGGTATTTGTGGAAAGGGTGAGTTGTTGTCACAAGGGCTGGCTGAGTTTCGCAAGCTCATTAGTGGAGTGCACGTCTGGCTCCCAATTATTTGAAAATAAATATAAATGTGAGAAACTGATCAATGGTAAAATTGTTTAAATAAATGGGAGTTGCCTACGAAACACGATAATCTTCGAAGCGATTCTTTAACATGCAATTTTGGTAATATAAAGTAATCTTAACAAATCAGGTTGTTTGTTGTTGTTGGTTTATTCGTAGTTTATTTTCCATGTCAGTGACCCGTGAGTCATGTGCGGCGCTGTTGTTCCTTGTTGTTGAGTATCTGGCCATTGTGACAGCTCATTTGGTTAAGTGTGTCACCACACTAATAAGGGTCTCAGAGAGATGCCTGTAAATAGTAGAGTTGTAATATGTGTGTCAGAGTTAGATTTAAGGATTTTTATTAATGTTATGCCCATAGCCATAAAAGTTGATTTACGAGATGATTGTTCGTAAGCACCGTGGCTGTTAACCCGTTGTGAACGAATGATCATCCAAGTACTCATTTCTCGTAGATAGTCATCACGCGAACATAAATTCACATGCAAGGTACTGGAACTAGGATCCACATTTTATTAGAAAAGGGGAGATCCATCTGACTCCTCAAAGTGATAAATATTCATGTCAGGGGGAAAATACAGGGAGGATTTTGTTTATTATTGTTTGTTTTATTCTTTTATGCACAAATTAGTTATTAAATCTTGTTATTATCTTACGTTTTGTCTCCTTTCTTTCTTAGTTATAGTTTTCATCCTATAACCCTTGCCTCAGAAAAGCACGTTGTTTGGCGGACGTAAACACCACACTATGAACTGAACGCGACCCCTTGATCTAAGATTCTTGCATAAAACACTGCTATTCTGAAGGGTTCATAGGTGAAAACTGGCGGCCAACGGTGGGGCTATTCACTGTGGTGTAACGGGGAGATTACACATGTCAATAGTGGCGCATTTGAGTAAAACTGGCATGCCGCAAGTGCAGGCAGATATGACAGTATTTAATCACCGGGAAGTGATATTTTATTAAAAGTAGTTGAGGCGAAGTGGATACCGCCAAATGTGTGAAAAATAAATTAAAATCAGGAGTTTGCAAAGTTAAATACGGTTCACGTTTTTGTTTTTTAAATTAAAGTAAAATTAAGATGTGATACCGGGCGCCCAATGATAAAGTTAAAACTAGATTTGTGTAGAAAGTCAAACTCATGGAAATATTAGGAGGCTGTAGCCTAAAATGACAATTAATACTTTGTTAATTAGTCAGTGTTAATATCAGATCAGGATAACTGTTTAATGACTAAATATGTGCTTGGGGTTTAAAATTAAATTGAGTAAAACTAGAACAACTCAGAGATGCAATCAACTAATGGGATTAAAGGTAAAAGTAAATGAACTGAGTAGGATAAAGAAATTAAATGTGCATTGGATTTATGTGCGTGTCAAAGGGCATTGGCATATGCCATTTCCCATATGTCTCATATATATTGTAAAACATGGCAACTGTGGCGCAGATCCAGGAGATCATTGAAAGTGCAGCGAGGAGAACACAGGAATTGTTGGATACTAAACTAGCTGAACAAAGTGAACAATTACACAATAAACTATCAGAACAGAGCCAATCTATAAGCACTAGTATGTTAGAGCAAAATGAATCGCTAAATACGAAAATGTTAGAGCAAAGTGAAGCGTTGAATACAAAATTATCTGAACAAATAAACACTAGTATGTTGGAGCAAAGTGAATCGCTAAATACGAAAATGTCAGAGCAAAGTAAAGCGCTAAATACTAAACTGTTAGAACAAAGTGAATCATTGCGGACACAGTTAAATAACAGTATAATTGAGCAAAATGAATATCAGGCGGAACAAGCTAGGTTATTAAAGAGCGAAATTAATGACACTATAAATTCACAGTTAGAGGCGCAAAATAATAAAAACACGAACCAATTAGCTTCGTTAACCGCAGAAATGAAAGAGCACACAAACCAACAGATGATATTACTGGCCCTTGATGTAAGCAAAAACAATGAGAAACAATTAGAGCAGATTGCAAAAATGGAGAGAATTTTTGATAAAAAACTTAGCATTCTCGATGAAACGGTGTTAGCTAAATTAGAGCAGATTGAAATAGCATGCACAATGAATACAAGCGAGGTCAAAATAGCTCAGGAGAAGTTGGAAGGTCGATTTAAGGAGATGGAGAAAAGTGGCAGGGTCATTCAACAACAAATATCAGCAGTAGATGAGAACATATCAGGCATAATTAAAGATATGGACCGGCTCGAGATAAAATCAGCCGAACAGTGGAAAAGCCTAGAAACGGAACAAGAACAATTTAAGAGTACATTAGACGAAAGGCTAAGCCAGAGAGAAAATAATCAGAATGAAAATAAGAGCCAGATAGAAGAAAAATAAGCACGATTAAAGAACAGATCAGGAAAGATTGGAAGAAAATGAATATTGATTCTAGAGAGGAAAGATCCACCATTCTTAAAACAGTAGGCGAAAACCACACGCGTATTCAAGCTTTGGAGCAGGAGGTAAAAAATAGACTTAAAGAGCAGACAGACAGGATCATAAAAGCCGAACTTCGCTCATTAGAACAATCATCTATATTTAAAACGGGAGCATTGAAAGACAAGCAGGATGACTCACAAAGTTCCCAACCCAGCATAGCAGGAAGTCAGACTCAAGCGGAGAGCCCATTAACAACAAACACAGAAGGATTTCGCAAGAACGTAGATAGGAGCTCAACACCACAGGACGGTCATCAGCCCACACAACTTATTCAAGTAATTCGCTCAAATGACTACAAGCCGCAGAAATACACAGAAAATTCAGGGGTAACACCTAAGGCCTTTATCAAAGAGATTGAAGACCACTTTAATGACACTGGAGTACCTGAAGCACGTAGATTGAGAATGATGGAGAGATTTTTATCAGGAAATGTTCTCACCTGGTTTTTAAGTTTCAAATATACATTTGGAACCATGTCAGACTTTAATTTAGCGTTTCTGCGCAAATACTGGTCTCCCGCCATACAACAGAGTTTAAGAATGGAGCTTTACTCTAGAAAATACCAAACTACCCAGCAGACGAAATACTCAGATTTCTATAACATGCAAATGCTGAAATTTCGCGACCTAGATTACCCATTAAACGAAGCAGATCTGGTGATGACAATAGCAAGGCAAATGCCAGTTAATGTACAGCAAGTAATAGTCGCAGCAAACGTTAGTACGGCCCTACATGCAGAGCAGATATTACGGCTAATAGATGAGACCACATCTCATAGTCATTTGAGAGGAGGAAGACAGCTGGAATTAGTCAACACTACAGAGGTCGTAAAAACAAAACAAGGAAATACTAAAACGCAGGGTACTAATACAAACACCTCCACACCTAGGCGAAACCAGGAAGAAGGGGAAAACAGACCATATCAGCGTAACGAAAATCACTACAACAATAGATACCAGGGCAACAATAGATACCAACAAAGAGGATATCAACAATGGCGTGATAATCGAAGGAATGACAGGCCTTATGGAAGATACGGTGATTACAATGCCAATCGACGATGGAAAGGAAGGAGAGATCAGAATCAAGGAGATCAACGTAATTATCGAGATGACTGGGATGATAGGCACGCTCAATCTCAAAATTACTTAGAGGAGTTACACGCTAATCAAGGTGGAGAACTAGGAAGATGGGAAAAGGCCATTGGGAACAGAAAGAACCCAGATACACATGCTGAGGAAGCTGGAAGTCTACTGAGACAAGAGGAATATCAAGGACATGAGCGACAGAAGGATGATGGGAGTCGAAATGGAGCTAAAAAAAAATGTTAATTTTGGATCAAGGAGACAGTCTCAAAACACAACAGTCGGAAGTTGACGATGGATGGATTGTAGCGAACATACAAGAATGGATTGCTTTACCAGAAGACTGCCTGGAGGAGACGGTGAAACCACGGAACGATGAAATTAGGCAATTACCCATTATTTACGCAAGGATTGGTGGAATTAATATAAGATGTTTATTGGATACAGGGTCACAGATCAGTCTAGTATCGGAGGCCTTGGTTCGAGAGTTGGGACGGACTCAGAATATTCCTGTAATTCCGGTACCACAGCTCAAAGTGAGGGGTGTTATTCCTGAACGCACCGTCACTTGTAAACGTCAGGCATACTTAGAGCTGAACATATTGGAACATACTTTTGGGCAAACATTCATTATCATGGCAAAGATGAATTTCAATATAATTCTTGGCGCAAATTTCATTTGTGACTATCAAGCAGTGATAGATTTACACAAGAATACAGTCAGTTTTAGAGAATATGACCAGCTGAAAAACGTGGGATTGCATATGGATGAAATCACTACCGGAAGAAATGTAAATTCTTGGGCATTGGAAGCAATATCAGAAGAGACGGAAGAGGAGGTACGAAAGGCGGAAGATAACATCGTAGAAGGGGCTGTTGTGGAACTAGATGAGGAGATAGAATCCCAGGAGATATGGTCTTTATTAACAGAAGGAGATAACAGCGACGCACAATTTGAAGAGTTACTACAGGAGCGGCTCAATGACATCCAACTTGGGGGTGAACACAGAAAACAGTTGGAAGAGATTTTAAGGAAGCACAAAACAGTAGTATTTGATACAGTACCTGGAAAAATTTTAAATTTCAAGTACTCTATGCAAGTCGAGGACTGGTCACCTTTCAAAAGCAGATTGTACCCAATTCCTGAAAAATATCGTGGTCAAGTTAAAATCATTATAGATGAGATGTTAGAAGCTGGAGTGATAAGGAAGACACCTACACCTTATCTAAATGCAATTTTGGCAGTCACAAAACCAAATGGATCTATTAGACTTTGTTTAGATGCCAGAAATCTCAACATGAGACTCATTTTTCCTGAGTATGACAGAGCGCCAATTATCAGAGACGTATTAAAAGGCTTTAAAAACAAGAGCATTTATTCATCAGTCGATCTGACGAGCTCGTTCCACCATCTTGAGTTGGATGAGAAGTCTCAGCTTCTAACTGGCTTCTTATTCGATAACCAGACATATTGTTTCGTCAGAATGCCTTTTGGAGTCAAAACAGCGGGCTGTGCTTTAATCCGAGCACTGGACCGGAACCTAACCGAGGAAGTAAAGGAGATGACGGTGCGATACATTGACGACATTCTGTTGGCACCCGACAACATTGAAACTCACATGGAAAATTTAGATAAAGTATTGGGCAACTTAAATGCATCGAATTTCAAAGTAAACCTGAAGAAATCGCATTTCTTCAAGAGCGAGATCTTATATTTGGGTCACGTCATTGACAAGGAGGGAGTGAAACCAAACCCAGCTAAGATTGAAGCGATAAAGAATTTCCCTACACCAACGAGAGTCAAGCACATTCGGGCTTTCTTAGGCGTAACGGGATTCTTTAAAGAAAACTGTCCAGGTTATACGGAGACTGTAGCTCCAATGCAAGAAATGTTAAAGAAAAATAACAAATGGTCATGGAACGCGGAATGTGAGAAGGCATTCCAAGCAACAAAACAGCTATTGGAAAACTGCATTAAATTAGGCTATCCAGATTTCAAGCTCAAATTTATAATCCAAGCGGATGCTTCACTAATTGGGATAGGTGCTATGCTCTACCAAGAGGATCCAGCTAACCTGCAGCACAAAACATATTTGGCATTTGTCAGCCGGAAATTGCGTAAGCACGAGCGCAATTATACTGTAACCGAGCTAGAATTGTTGGCCATCCTTCATGCGCTCCAACAATGGAAACGAATAATCTATGGTTACCCTATTGTTGTCAGAACTGACCACAAGGCATTAACATTCTTGTTTAAGACGTCAATGGCAAGCGAACGTGTGACACGTTGGTCTATATACATTCAGCAGTTCAGCATTGAAATTGAACATTGTCCAGGGAAGATGAACGTGATACCGGATGCACTCAGCAGGAACCCAGAGCCTGATAATGAAGAAGCAGCGATGGTACAACACTTGGAGTTAACACCGAAGGACCGGGAATTCTTGGAGGAGTTACGTGAGATACAGCGAGAACAGGAAGCGGAACCATGGATGATGCTATTAATTAAATACTTCAAAAAGCAACTACCTACAGGAACACCTGCATTTCGAGAAGCAAAAGCCAAAGAAGGAAGATATGTTTATGTCAACAATTTGCTGCACAAATGGGTAGATAATGACCACACCAAGTTACGCATATTAGTACCTGCATCGTTACAACGAGGATTGACGTGGCATACGCACGAAAGTTACGGTCACGTGGGCTTAGACAAGTGCGAAGCAACAATAGGAGAGACATTTACATGGCCACGTATGAGAACAACAATATGTGACGTCATTACAACTTGTGACCCGTGTCAGAGGACAAAGCCAAATAATTATTTACTGAGGCAATATCCTAGACCATTGCTACCTCAAAAACCATGTGAGCTACTGGCGATCGACTGTCTTGGTCCAATTCCGAAGGGAAGGAGAGGTTGCCGTCATTTGCTAGTGTGCATTGATGTATTTTCTAAGTTCGTAGTACTATGCCCTATTCAGAAAACAACATCGAAGCAGGTACTCAGTCGCATTCGTAATAGAGTTATTCCAACCCTTGGAAAACCAGAGTTTATATTATCAGATCACGGCAGTTATTTCACAAGCGCCGAATTTAAGAAAGGAATGGAAGACATGGGTATAAAACATGTTTTAAGCAGTATCCGACATGCCCAAGCTAATCCAAGCGAGAGAGTAATTAAATGTGTAACTGCATACTTGAGAATCTTCATTCCGAACGAACACCACAAATGGGTCGATAAAATTAAGGATGTAGAGACATGCATGAATTCTACCAGGCACGAGTCAACAGGACAAATCCCTATGGTCCTACACAAGAACGAGTATCCAGTAAGAACGTGGAAAAGCATCATTAACTGTCCACAAGATCCCATGATAGCACCAGACCTGCGAATTGAAAGAACGAGAGAATACATGAGGAAACAAGCAGACCGCAGATTACGGCGAGTAAGAAATAAGAGGTTCCACGGTGATCTTGAAGTCAACCAGCTCGTTTTGGTGAAACGACCTGCTATATCGGACCCAGAAAAGAAAATCTTTAGTAAGTCCTGCGAGAAATTCATAGGACCCTATTCTATCGTAAGAAACCTTGGAAATAATGCTTACAGAGTGAAAGAATTGAGCACAGGAACAATGTCAGTTTACAACGCTGCCAACCTAAAGAAATATCGTCGAAGTGAACCATGGTAGCGCAGAAATAATGACGCTGTTTGAATATACGGACGTCCTACTATCAACAAAGTCAACGGGGAGCAGTTGAGTACGGCTCGTGGCGAAGGAGGAAGTAGACTTGTTGTTGACAAACATTAACGAGGCGAGTAAGGTATTGCCGCAGGTATCAGAGCATCACGCAAGATTGGAAGGGGGGAGAGACAAGCAGGAAATGAAAACGAGTAAATGCCATTGAAGACAGGAGCGCCTAGACCAAGTAAGAAAAAGGGGTGATTCTGGAATTAAAACAAATTGGCCTACGGAAGTATTGTAAAATTGTCGACTTTATTCCTAAGTTCGAAATTTTGTGAGTGGGAGAGTTGTGAACCCTTTACCTTATGTTGGTTAAATGATTCTACTTTTTATTTCTTCAATTAATAAATATTTCAACCAGCATCATGAAAGTAACCAGACAGTGATGAGGAAATCTCAAGCATCTGATGGAGACAGTAGGGAAATACCTGCGACAGTTTAACAAAAGGCTAAGTACTTGAGCTATGAAAAGAAATAGCATAGCGATGTATCACAGGGACAGGTGTGGCTACCTCAATTTTAGAAGCGACGCGCGGTGAGACATGGTTCTGGTATGTTCATTGTGTTATTCGCGCCTAGAAGAAATATGATGCAGTAACGTGAATGGCTGATGAAGAAAATAGACACTCCCAAGACGCCAAGATCTACTAGAAACCGCCAAATTATTAGAAATGGAGAACCAATGAGAAGAGAATGCCTACTTGCGCGCCAACTCCGGCTGGGGTACGCGGTGGCTAGCATTCACGCGGGAAATCGCCTAGACAAAATCTCTACGATCGATTCTAGGATTAATGGGCATATTCTTGACCTGTGCAATATTACGAGTTCAGTGATATTTATTTCATTCCTGTATCACAATTACTTCGAGAAATTTTTACATAAAATCCCCCTCCATCTAGACCCAAGGGCCAGTTCATATATAAGTGTGTCGAAGAGCCAAGACATTGACTATTATTCTGTGCGTCTACGGGCGTAGACTTTTATTCCGTGTGTTGAGGACACACTATTATTATTCTGTACGTCTGAGAAGATAGACTTTTATTCTGTGTCACAAGAACACAAGATATTCATTGTAAAGTATTAAATTCAGTGATAGATAGTCATTGTACTATAGTTATAGGGAAAGTATCGTCGATAATTCGCCAACGAACAGTGACAGGGAATTTAGTACCTGAACAAGCGAATTTAGCAGTCAGACATAAAGTGTATAATAACCTAATTTTTGTATCAGCGCAAGGATGACATCGATGAATGCAGAGGAAGTTTGGAATTCTCAACAGTCCGTCCAGATGGCTGCTATGAGATAAAGAACCATCCAGTTGGGGAATGGCGTCTGATGTTCTTTGACGGGTGACTACAAAAAGAGTTGAGTACGAAATAATATTTTATTATTTATTAAATTAACTTATGGTTTATGGGACATATTTTTTGTAAATACTTTGCTTGTGTGATTAATGTAATATATTTAGTGATGATCTGACACATTTTTGTTTGGAAGCAGCTCGCACAATTGTAGTTAATGGAAAGTTCTTTTATTTGTGTTGTGTTAACTAACGTAGCTATGTGAACGGCCGTGTTCGTCTATGTTACGAAGTGCGGTTAAAATCGTATCTCGGAGATATGTCGTGTTTCAGAAGTAGGACTGAATTAATATAATTATATAGTAGATTGGAGGGTAATTAAATTTTGTTGAGATTTATTATTGATCAGATTTAGTGTGATTATTGCCTTTTGGAGCAATGTAATTTGTGACGAAGAGTACTCGGCTCTATCGTAGGTTTTAAATATTGTGTTAAATGTTTGCGAGCTCTAATTCAGCAGACCCATGTGAAAGGCGTTATGTCAGTCCCAGATGTGTGTATTGTGAGTATATATTGTGGTATTACAAGCGGGAACTTCAGCAGAGACTGATTTCTGTCAGCTTGGTACCAGATCCAGATTGTATCCTTGCGAGGACAATTATGGATATGTGATTATTGTCTGACCATATGTGAGTTGGAGATGATGTTAGCTGCTGTTGATTCCTTGAGATAACAGTTCAGCTGGTCGGCTATTTATATACACTGGAAAGGGGGACATGACTGGTATTTGTGGAAAGGGTGAGTTGTTGTCACAAGGGCTGGCTGAGTTTCGCAAGCTCATTAGTGGAGTGCACGTCTGGCTCCCAATTATTTGAAAATAAATATAAATGTGAGAAACTGATCAATGGTAAAATTGTTTAAATAAATGGGAGTTGCCTACGAAACACGATAATCTTCGAAGCGTTTCTTTAACATGCAATTTTGGTAATATAAAGTAATCTTAACAAATCAGGTTGTTTGTTGTTGTTGGTTTATTCGATGTTTATTTTCCATGTCAGTGACCCGTGAGTCATGTGCGGCGCTGTTGTTCCTTGTTGTTGAGTATCTGGCCATTGTGGCAGCTCATTTGGTTAAGTGTGTCACCACACTAATGAGGGTCTCAGAGAGATGCCTGTAAATAGTAGAGTTGTAATATGTGTGTCAGAGTTAGATTTAAGGATTTTTATTAATGTTATGCCCATAGCCATAAAAGTTGATTTACGAGATGATTGTTCGTAAGCACCGTGGCTGTTAACCCGTTGTGAACGAATGATCATCCAAGTACTCATTTCTCGTAGATAGTCATCACGCGAACATAAATTCACATGCAAGGTAGTGGAACTAGGATCCACATTTTATTAGAAAAGGGGAGATCCGTCTGACTCCTCAAAGTGATAAATATTCATGTCAGGGGGAAAATTCAGGGAGGATTTTGTTTATTATTGTTTGTTTTATTCTTTTATGCACAAATTAGTTATTAAATCTTGTTATTATCTTACGTTTTGTCTCCTTTCTTTCTTAGTTATAGTTTTCATCCTATAACCCTTGCCTCAGAAAAGCACGTTGTTTGGCGGACGTAAACACCACACTATGAACTGAACGCGACCCCTTGATCTAAGATTCTTGCATAAAACACTGCTATTCTGAAGGGTTCAGTACCTTAAGAGAAGAAACTAAGAATATATTCAGTCACCAGGGCTGCCAACTGTAGTTCTCTATTATGCTACATTATACCAAGTATACAGTATTTCGAACTAATTAGAAATGTCGATATTACCAACTTAATTTCGTCATTATTTTAGATAGATCCGTATAGATTAATCATTGGCATGGCTCTTACATTTTAAGAAAAGTAGGCTCTTTAGTTCGTCACGGAACTTCTTCCTTTCTTACTGCCAAGGTTCGTGCTGACGTTGTCTTTGCGTTTGCCATTATAACTACAATGGTTGAACGCATATCTTTTACATTGTCATCTTTCAAATCATGTAATTCATGTGAAATGTTGGATTCTGTGTTCAAGTGCAAAGCTATCAAGTACCTAATTGGTCACACATCATACATCTTGAATTCTGATTGGTTGGAGAAACTGTCTCATAATAAAAAAGTGACAGTCACTCTGAAAGACTAGACTTTGCATCATTTTAAATGTTACAAATGCTGAAAAATGCAAGAAAGGCTGTTGGCTTCTCGCTTCGCTCGAAGCCAAAGACTCTTGACATGTTAGAAAATTATCTGCATAATACTTATCTTACTTATCTTGTTTCAAATTACTCGCGAACGGCAAGTGCAAACCAAGGGCAAAGCAAGGTCAAGCGTGCGGGATACCGTCACGCTCACAAGAGCGCGTGGGGACTTGCCCCTTCCATCCAGTCTAAAACCACTTATAGTGGGCGATGTATTGAAGATAGAGATATGCTCTCGCGGATTTTTTGTAGAACTTTTCATGCTGACCAATTCTTACGCTCATAGTATATTGATATTTTTAACGGTTTGCCCAGCGTAAGCTTAAGAAGCGCACGGACGCCAAGTTTGTTTTAGACTTTTTCACTGAAATCGTTACTGCTTGGCTTCCTTTGATCATACATAAATTATTTTCTACAGAATCTTTCCTCGAGATATCCTTTACAGAATGGTGAAAACCGCATCAAAATCCATCCAGTGGTTCTCGAGATTACCCGTGACCTCCGAGAATCAGGGATTTTTGTCTTATACTAACGAAGTAGAGATTGTCGGGGAACACATGCACCAAGCGGTACTATGATGTCACACACCTCAGAGCATCTGGGTACATTTCGTCCCGTCACCGTAACGTAACGCCAGACCCCAGCGTAACGACGAAGTCGACAAGATCATTTAAAATGATAAAACTAGTACTTTAATGACCATCAGTATGATACAGTTTTCGGACATATAATATTTACCTTTCGATATCGTCGAACATAAAATACATAAATTATTTACGCACTTCGCTTTCTTGTCCTCCCAAAATCTCTTCATCTTCTCTCTATGGCTCTTTCTGTTCTCCTTCGTCCGTGTTCTTTTGGAAGCAACATTTTATGATTCTAATTGTTATTAGGTTGAAATTTTCTGTTTACTTTTATTTAGATCTTTCTTTCATAGAGACGTCACAAACACCAAGTCCCGGAGTCAGGAGAATTAATCACATGCGATTAAAATCCCCTCGGCCTGGCCAGGGATTGAATCCGGAACCCTAAAGGACAAAGCCTAGGATGCTAACCAATTAACCATGGGCCTGGAGAATTATTAGCGTTCCCTCGCCAGGGACTTAAAAACAACAGTGCAAAGGACCGAGCCACATAGAATAAACATTGCAGGAAAGTCGACTCCACAGAGAGCGGCAATAGACGAGGAAGATTGTGTTGGAAGGAAGGAAGGAAGATTGTAGTTTTACGTGACCGTGAATCTTGTGATTATGAGTCACGAGACCTCCTTTTTACGTGGAATCCGAACCACAGGACATGGCATTTCACTTCGAAAATCTCACATGCATTGACCGGGAATCGAACCCGGACCGCCTTGGTGAGAGGCATACAGGTAGACCGCTGAGCCACCACGCCCCTGAAGATTGTGTTGTCTCTGGTGGTGAGTAATTGACGGAAACCTTCCTGGCATTGCCCTGGGGCAAACAACAGAAAGCCATTTGTGAGAAAACTGAGGTGGCAACTAAAGCCACCTTTTCATTTTATTTATGTATTTATTTATTTATTTATTTATTTGCGCACAACAGGATTTTCATCCCAATTACAGTGGCATTAAGATTACACAGTATGTTATTTTAAAACTTATACTAACTTAAACTAAACAGTAATAATAATAAAACACTAATTAAAATTACACAGAGTGTTATCTTAACTAACTTAAACTAACAGTGACTAAATAAAACTAATTAAAATAACTAGATGTACAATTAAAACAATATAGTACAAATAATACATGTGTAATACAAGGTTGGCTATGTAGAATGACTCAGTGGTAAGAATTCATGATTTACAATTTGCAAGGTTTGTGATATTATTTCTGGAGAGTGGTTAGGAATTCCATCAAAAATACTGTCAAGGAAGTACTAAAATCTATGGCATTATTTCTTTGAGCAACATTGTTGAAAATATTACATAGTCTGTTCAGCGGTGAATTTTTGTGGGCAGATGTCCTGGTTCTTTTAATTTGAAATGTGATATTGTTCTTAGAATTGATGCGTGGTACATGGAAATTTAAGAGAGGAATTCGGAATCATCAATTGAATTGTTTATAATTTTGAAAAGGAATTTCATAGCATCTATTTTTCTTCGTATTTCTAAACTGTCTGCATCAAAATTTTCTTATTTGCATTGCAGGGTTGAGTGTACCTCGTTCTAAGAATCAGAAGTGAATGTAATTTCTTGACCGAGCCGCGAATCGATCTCTGACCTCGGATATGACAGCCAACATTGCTAGCCACATCACGACGCGCTGGTTATTGACATTTTTCCAAGCAACAAAATAAAACACGATGCAATAATTGCATAGCTTATCTATGAGAATTCCTGAGTAATTGTTATTCATTTTTAATGAATTATTTTATTAGAGAAATGGAACAACAAGGCTGTGATACCAAAAATTCTAAGTGATCACTTCTCATGAGGAGGACCCTGGCTTCGATACCCAGACATAGTATGTGTGACATTCAAAATATCTCATACAGTGGTTCTCTTTCCACGTCCCCCCAGGGACTCACGACTAGTGGGACGAGGGTTGGCGACCAAGGGACCCCAGCTGAGTCCATCATTGCTTCCACTTACTTGTGCCGAGCTCCTAACTGTTCAATTTCCTGTTGACCTTCCTTGGTCAACTCTTGTTCTCTTCCTACCCCGATGATATTAAAGTATTCGAGTTTTTCAATTTCCCGCTATATTGGCCCTTGTCTCATGTTTCCTTATCCCACTTCTTTTATTTTCAAGGCATCTCCTGCCTTCTGCACAAGGCCCTAAAGGAGACAGGGTGTGTGTAGCCCCACCCTGGATAGTGTAACACCCGCAAGGGCGCGTGCCTGGTGAGCTTGGGAGTTGGCGACCCCGAGGGATTCCTGAGCTGGATCCGGTTTTCAACCTATTTCCATTGCCTTTTGGGCAGGCCCTCTCCTCTTTCCCCCTTTCCTATCTGCCTTTCATGGCTCTCCTTCCTTCCAAATCCCCTCAATTCTCAATCTTTGAGGGTTGAGGGCATTTCTTTTCGCCCTGTCTCTTATTTACCAGGTTCCTTTCTTTTTCCATTTGTTCTTTTAGTTTGTAAGTCCCCAAAATATCTGTAATTAGTTTTTATAGTATCAATTCCATATTCACTATCGCCCAAACATTCAGGGACCGATAACCTAGATGTTGGGACCCTTCAAACAACAATTATAATTATCATCATCATGACCCCCATTGACGTCAAATTGGCTGGCGAAAAACTAAAGGAAGAAGGAGGCTTCTGTTACTTAGGAAGCAAAATAACCAGTGATGGACGAAGCAAAGAGAATATAAAAAGTAGGTTGGCTCAGCAAGGAAAGTATTTCTAAAGAAAAGGAATCTGTTGACATCAAATTTAGGTATTAATAAGTCATCTTTAAAGCCTTTGCCTGGAGCGTGGCGCTTTATGGGAGTGAAACTTGAACATTTGGAGCAGCAGAAAAGAGGAGAATTGAAGCGTTTGAAATGTGGTGTTACAGGAGTATTATGAAGATGAGATGAGTAGATAGAGAGATGTTTCTGGCGAATGCTAATGAAGAGAAGAGATAGCTTGGTACGATACATACTATGACACCCAGGAACAGCAAAGTTAGTTATGGAAGGAAGGGTCGAGGACAAAAACGATAGGGGTAGACCAAGGTTAGAATATGTTAAACAGATTGCCTCGGATGTAGGGTGTGGTAGCTATGTAGAGATGAAACAATTAGCTCAGGACAGGGAGGCATGGATTCCTGCATCAAACCAGTCAAAAGACTGAAGACTCAAACAACAGCATGTTTTCATGTTAAATGGAAATCCCTTGGCTTATAATCCAAAGGTTATAAGCCAAATAAAATTACAGGACGACTTAATTCTTCAGGTTCATTATGATCAAAGGAAGATAATGCCTTGGCAACAAACACCACATCGCCATGATGTGGCCAATTAATTATCAATGAGGGATCTGCTGGACGGTCACTACAAATGTTGTTGCATTATTGACCAGCCATCATCCTGCTGATTGGCCTTAATGTAAGCGGCTTACACGGAATAGACTATAGCGTAAGTAAATTACTGGGACAGATATAGCCTGGCCTCTTGAACAGATTAGTGATTGGTGTTTTGGATCAGAGGCTATCAGCCCTGAAACATTGTAGAGAATTGAAGTGCAAGATCAGCTCAAGGAATAGCATACTGTGGAAGTTGATAGGTTCAACATTGGGAGCGAACTCTCAGGTTCTACGTTTAATACCTTTGGGACTTTGCTTCACAGCAGGAGAGTATGGATCATCAGTGTGGGGAGCATCTGCCCATACCAAGCAAGTGGGCATAGCTCTTAACGAGTCCACCCGTATTGTCACTGGATGTCTGAGACTTACTCCAGTGCAGAAGATCTACCCTCAAGATTGCACCTCCAGCTATTCGACGCGAGGTGGCAGCAGAGAAAGAGAGACAAAAGCTTGAGACAGATCCCTGACATTCCATGTTCAACCTCAAGGTGACGACCACTCCTCGCCTAAGATCCAGGAAGAGAGAGAACAGTACCCCTTCATACCAAACCAAACGTCCGGCGTGTGTCACTCTGGAAACAAATAGTACCAGAGTGGTTTACCCCTAAAGAAGAACTGAGCAGTGGTAGTCATTTCCCTTATACCACCTGGAGTTCCATAAACCGGATGAGAACAGAAGTGCCTAAGTGTCGTAGCAACCTTGTGAAGTTGCAAGATGTGACTGTGGAGAAATCCAGACTCCACAAAACCTGCTCACGTGCCAAGATCTGAATGACACCTGCAGCCAGGAAGACCTTATGTTGGCCACAGAACGAGTGATAAGAGCTGCGGAGTTCTGGAAAGGAAGAATTTAGTGTGTCTCTCGGACACGGAAATATAATATAATATAAAGCCCTGAAACTTGGGAAGGAAAATTGTTTAGGTCAACTTAGATATCATCTCTAATACGAGTATTTTTCCTCGTTTATATGAACTTTCGATTCTCATTGAAAATTAGGATGTGTAACGATAAGTTTGAAAGAAAAAGAAGAACAGAGGTATTCCAAATTCTCGTGGGTCATAGATGATAAGGGGAAATTGAACGATTTGAATAAACGCACGCAGAACACACAAGAAAGGCATCATAATAAACCAGATGACAGCAGGCTCTATTACTAGAAGTGTGACAGTGTGGACGTGTGGTTGTACGCAATACACAGAGTTTCATTGGGCTGACATGTGGACAGCTGTCATACACAATACTGGGACAAAGCCAAGTAAGGATATAAAGGGCATTTGTACGGACAAAGTTAAAGCACGGAATATTTAGTCCCCGTCCAGGGATGTCCATTAACTCTGCCTCTCGTCAGTGGAATCACATCTTCTGACAGTGGGTTTGAGCCAGCAATATAAATCCTCAAAGTGTGTAATTACTCAAAAACTTGCTTATTTTTTATTTTCTCAATATTTGTTTTCCGTATATTTTTAGCCTATTTTCATGTATGAAACAAGTAGTTCCGTGAAGAACTATGCAGCCTACTTTTATATAACCTACGCAATAATTTTCCTTTAATGGTACATGACTCTATGACCTATACATTTAACAATCCAACATAGCGCCCATCCGAAATATTTAGACGGCTCTGAATATCTACGAATCTATTATAGCAATCAAACTGAATTTTTTAATGTTCATAGGGTCTATGAACTTAAGTTCTCCTATAGGACTTTAAATAACCTGGTGATCACAAATCCAACATGGCGGCGACGCGAAGTATAAATATTCACATGGACGTTTCTCGCAATTTAACCATCCGAGTGCAGTGAAACGTGGTACAGTAAATCCTTATACGAATGTTAATCCACTGGCATCTAATTTATTTCAATTGTTTCCATAACCACAAGATGACAGCTGTCCGAAATTTTAAAATCTCCTTGTTACTTCTTGTGTCCTAATTATGCGATTGAAGTTTGAATACTTCACGTACACAATAATCTTCATGTAACAGTACGTAACTCTAGGACCTACATATATAAAATCCAGCTTGGCGACCATCCGAAATATTTGGTCTGTTCTCAATATCTACGAATCTATTACAGCAATCAAACTGAAATTGTGTATGTTGATAGTGGCAATTAACGTAAGTAGGATATATGAAAATAGGCTGTATAGTTCTTCATGGAACTACTTGTTTAGCTTTTATTCATCTTATTGTTCAAAAATTAATCTCAGAATTTATGTTGTAAATTATTTTTTCATTTTGTAACAAACTATAACCCTAATGTGCGTAATAGGGTTCGATTTACTGTAATGGATATTCATAATTAGGGCTCGGATTTTTAGGTAAATAATTTTTTTTATGTAAATACATATTTTATGCATTTTGTTCTATAAATACATAAATTCCTGCTTTTCACTTATTAGCACATAAAAGGACATAATATTTACATTTTTTAAATCAGTATGCTGAAACAGTTGGTACAAACAGTTTGAAGTATGGTACAATACTATAGGAAGTGAAATAAAGTCAAGGTATAGAGCTCAAGGTAGTGAAATTATAATTGGAGCAACTTTCGATCTTTCAGTTTATTGCATATTTGTTCTGTGTTACTTCAACGGGTAAGAACCTGTGAGCTATCTAATCTTCATGCAGAGCGTGTGTCAGTTTGCAACTGTGTTATTCAAAACTTGTCGCCCCGTGCCACTCACTGTAGAAGCCGGCTATTTCCTTGTCCATAGCCATATTGCACCACGTGCTAGATCTCCTCAGCTACCTGGAACCAGTGTCACTCACATGCAGTTCATTTCTGACACTGTGAAGTGTAAGGCAGTTCAACGATGCCTCAAGTAAAAAATAACTACAAGTTATCGTTTGTTGCAGAATTTAAAGATAATTTTACTTTTGATGGACGCGTTTGGTTCTGCCAACCATGTGGGAAGGCAATAAAGACTGAACAGCGAGCTCAAGTTACACAACACCTCAAGGGCAAGAAACATATTGTCACAGTTTCGTCCCTTCAGAAGAAGTGTTTCGCGATAATCGTCGGCCATTTGTGATGGACAACCTGAAGATGTATCTCGTTGTGTATTGTAATGCTTCAGCAGTCAGTGAGACATAAAATAAATTGCATTCGTGAGTACTGCATATTGTTTATATTCACATTAATAAACTAAATTATATTTACATATTTTTACTTTTTTGTCACATACTTCATGTATTTTTAATACATAAAAAATAAATATTTTCCCGATTTTTAGCGCCTAAAAATCCGAGCCCTAATAATAATATTTTTTTTTGTCGTGTGGCCTCATGAGAGGCCGACTGCAGGTCTTTCTATTCGACGCCCGTGGGCGACCTGCTCGTCGGTATGAGAGATGGAATGGATGAAGATGAATGAAACTGGGCAAGGATGTGGAAGGAATCGGCCGTGGCCTATCAGAAGGTACCGTCCCAGCTTTTGCCTGGTGTTGAAAATGGGAAACCACGGAAAACCATTTCAAGGACAGCCGACGGTGGGGCTCGAACCCACGCGTCTACCGAGTCAGCAGAGAGCTTGGTCCCATGACCTATCGCTGCGCTTTAGCCAGCTGAGCCACTACTGTCGGTATAATGATAAATGATCCGGCGTCAATTCTCATGTTATATTTTGTCACCCCAGTTCTCAAGGGTTAAGGCTTAAATCCCTTTCCTTTTAAATAAAGCAACAAGAACAACCAACAACACAACTTAATTTACCGTGTTTGCACACTCTATAGCGCTGAAGAGCTAACGCAATCAAGCGTGCGTAGACAAGTGGCTGTTTCCTGTAATCCAGCTGACATGTGTCGATATCGAGCGAGTGGCACGTGTGGGCCTGATGAAATTACCGCGCGCTGAAACAAACACCTCCAGCCGGCTCTGGAGGCCCGGCAGTGTTAGTGTCCTGGAATATTAGCTCCTATGTGAGCTACAGGGGTGTGCAAATAGTGTCCTGGAATATTAGCTCCTATTTTAGCTACAGACAGGGGTGTGCAAATTATTATGCGCGTTGCTCACGGTAAAATTTTCCTTCAAATTTATTGTACAATAATTTAATTTTATAAAATTTCTGTTGCTCACGGTCAAATTCAAGTTTTATAAATCCTTTGATAAAACTTTCCATAAAATAGGACATGTTCTATTCCGTAAAATTAATTTTACGAAACGAACCAATCAGGGAAGCTGACATGAATATGATGCTGGCGCCACGTGGTGAGAAGATTGTGAAGCTCCCTTGTAAACAAACACTTCGAAATTGGCAGGCTTCGGCTGGACTAAGGAAGCTGTTAGTGTTTTACTGGACGAGTACCAGAAATATCAGTGTTTGTACGAGGTTAAAACGCCCGTATACCACAATAGAAATGCAAGAAGGGAGGCAGAAATCTCAATCGCCGAATATGTTTCACAAATTCGACCGAACACAAGCCAGGCTGATGTGAAGGCGAAGATAAACGGGCTTCGAACTCACTTGCAGTCACATTTCAGGAGATATGGCTTGCCTCATGTTAGTGTCCTGTCGAATAAATTTGGGACCAACAAAATCTAGGAGTTTTTTTTAAACTGCTTTCCTCCATTCTTAGAAAATTCCTATATAAATTCTGATCTTCTAACCTCAACTCATCTTCGACCAACGACAGCATTCCTCTACTCTTCTCTTCTTTTTATCCATTCCCGAGTCCAGCACTTCCTAGCATTTCTTTTCTTCCTTTTTACCACTGTACGACATATAATTGTGGCTAAAGCAGCAATTTTTGCTTTGTTTGTTGGAGCCATACTCTCAAACCAATGGGTGTTGAACAGCTGATTCTTGGTTCAGAAGTTTATCGGTAGATGGCGATCCTGATGCATCAACGGATTTTATAAAATAATATTACCGTGAACAACACAGCTCGCTTTCGTCAAATTTTTATAAAATTAGTTGTAAAATAAATTTTAAGAAACATTTTACCGTGAACAACGGGCATGACTCAACGCCAGTTTTACAAAATTGCATTTACACATTAATGTTCGACGATGTCGATATGTAAATATTATATGTCTGAAAACTGTTTCATTATGGGGGTCATTAAAGTTCTACTTTTCATTATAACTCAGTTTTTCCAACCAATCAGAGCTCAATATTTTCATTTATTGACCGATTAGGTAAGGATAGCTTCTGACATGCACACAAAATCCAACATGTCGGACATGAATTACATGATTTGAAAGTTGACAATGTAGCCTATATTGGATCAACCATTGTAGTTACAATGCATAAACAAACTGGGCAATATTGCAAAAGAAACAGCACTGTACCTTAATATCGGCAACTCCAATTTCTATATATTCGTAAGATTTCGCCGACAGTTTTAGTGAATGCTGTTGTTGACATAAACACACCAGAACGTCATGGAGAAAGTAGGCATATGACATTAGTTCCACGGAAGTTATAATCCACCTCTCTGTTCAGTAGGCTAAATGGATTTTTTATGTGAAACGTTTCCGTCAGATCTGATGACTGTTCTTTTTGGGACTCAATATTGATTTGCCTTCCGTTGACATTCTATATGTACCGTATCGAATTTGAAGAATAACTAATTGATAATACAATACATTTTAATTTTAAAGCGTTTCTAACAGCCTATTTTGTGTTACTTGACCATAATAACAAAATGATCCAATATAGTACCTGTGTGCTATCTGTTGGACCTACTTCAGGATAAACAATGTTTCAGAGATGTGGGGATCGTTATTGGGTAGGGATCAAATGCTGAGTCCACACATTCTCAAGAAGAAGAATTCAACCGACAGAATCTCGACAGAAGAAAAATGAAAATCCACAGCCTGCTCCCAGTCTCCGACCAGGTCAGGAATGGAATGAATGAAGCCCCCATCTAGCGGCGAGGATATGAACTGTGCCGGCTGCCGAGGCCTGACGCACTCCTCTGCGGCAATGATTAAATTAATGACAGATGAAATGAAATGATAGTGGAGAGTGTTGCTGGAATTAAATTTTGACAGGGAAAACCGGAGTACCCGGAGAAAAACCTGTCTGCCTCCGTTTTGTCCAGCTCAGATCTCACATGGAGTGACCGGGATTTGAACCACGGACCCAGTGCTGCCACGGAGGCTTAGAATCTCGACAGATATTTATGAATTTTTATGTTAGAACATATAATAAAGTTATAATCATCGAAGATAAACAGTCGTATGCAACTCGCCTATAATGGCAACACTCGTATGGAAAAAAGAGACTTTAAATCATTTTAAATGCTACAAATGCTCAAAAATGCTAGAAAGGCTGGAGGCAATCAGAACGCTAGAATGTTACAAGTCATGAGCGCGCGGTAAAAGGAGGGAGCTGGCTGGATGATGTCACGCTCGCCGTGTCGTTGCCGTCTCGTAACGCCAGAGCTCACCATTGAACTCAGCACACATGCACCAAGTGGTACTAGGACGTCACACACCTCAGTGCATTCTCGGTACATTTCTTGACGTCGCCGTAACGTAACGACGAAGTCGACTACATCATTTAAAATGATAATATAAAACTCGCTACGTTCGTTTTATAAACATACTCGTGCCTTAAGTTTTTCCATTATAGGCTCGTTGCATAATTTACTATTACAAGGAGCTGCAATTAATTCAAATAGTGAACCAACAGCCTTAATTACATTTTAACTTAAGAAAATCATAGTAAAATGATTGTATAGAATTTCCACGAAAAGAAGGTCCTTGTTAATGCAAAATGCCACACGATTTGTTTTGATTAACTTATTCTACGTTTTGTATGAATTTAAAGCAGAGGTACTCAAAGTCTTTTTACTGATCAACCACTCTTGAACTGTTCAAGGATTCGTGGACCATGGTTTGAATTCACCTGATTTAGAGGGCACATTGCAAAGTCAATGAAACAAGAGAAAACGGACCCAGATCAGGTATCCCTTGGAATTCCCAATTATTAAAAGATCCAGAAGCAATTCCTAATGGGGAAAAATATAAGTCTACAGGGGAGAAAACATTAAAGTAGGGTGATAAAAGATGTCAGCAGATAGTCAGTAATAGTACATTATGCAACGAGCCTATAATGGCAATAATTAAGACACGAGTATGATTATAAAACGAGCGAGGAGAGGTTTAGAATTTCCATACGAGTGTCTTAATTACCATTATAGGCGAGTTGCATACGGCTGTTTATGTTCGACGATAATTATAACTTTATTATATGTTTTAACATAAATATTCATAAATATCGGTTTAGATTCAGTCACTCGAATTTTGTGATCGGAGTGCAGCGCTGGGTAGGATATCTCTGTTTTCTAAGCTCTTTGACCGACCGACGCATGCGCTCTGTGTGCTTCAATGCCATATGTGGCGGCTTCGGTGGCGTAGTCGGTAGCATGCTGAACTGCTATGCCCAAGATAGCGGGTTCAAATCCGGCCGAAGTCGACGGATTTTTTAAGAGCGTTAAAAAACCTTCAGTATGCCTTCCTTCGGAGGGGAAGTAAAGCCGGCGGTCCTATGTCATAGATTTATAGCATGTAAAAAATCCTTTCACAGACTAAACTTGTGTAAAGCAAAATTTGTTAGGTTAGATTTCGTCAGAACGCTCTATTAAAGTTCCAAAGTTCACCACTAGGTATCATTGATATCTGGTGGCGAAAGTTGGAACTACTTGAAATTGAACGGAACTAGTAGCTCACCCTTTAGGGTATCCGCTGGAAGCAGCTACAGGCTCAGGCGAGCCGAACATGCCCTCGGACACTCCCGGCACTAGAAGCCATACGATAAATAATAAATAAATAAATAAATGCTATATGTGCAGATTGTGCACCAGTATTCAGTAGAAATGTCACCGAAGTCGTTTGAAACCAATGTGCTGTGTAGAAATTGGATTTGGGGATATTAAGGTACTGAGCTATTTCTTGTCTCATATTAGCCAGTTTATTTACGTGAACATATGGACGGTGCACTTTCGGTAACTTATATAGACATGTTGGATTTTGAGCGCATGCGCGAAGGTATCCTTACCTAATTGGTCACGCAACTGTTTCTTGAGCTCTGATTGGTGGGAGAAACTGTTTCATAATGAAAAATAGTGTTATAATGAGCCTCATGATACAGTTTTCTGACACATTATATTAACATTTCGACATGGTCGAATATAAAATTATTTTGAATACAATATTCTGACTGATTTAAATTAATTATTTGATTCTAATTATTTGCACACCTGTGTACATCTACTGGAATATCATTGGAATAATTGGGAAAAAGCTGCAAACCCCGGTTGTTATCTACAGTGAGAGCCCTCCGTATAGAACGGAGCCTCACATGAGCCGTGTGGGGGCCGGGAAACTGTGCTAGCCGATTATCAAGCAGGGATTTGGCGTCCAACTAGTTCAACACATTTACACTTTCCAACGTATTTAACCCTGTACTTGTGAGGTGCGGTCAAGTTGACCGCAAAAATATTTTGAAGTGTTCGTTTTATCCCTTCTATTGTTACTTCCCGCCTTTTCTTTTGTGTACCTTACGAGCACATGGCCTTGAGTCACTGCGTAGCTCAGTGATGCCAACCCGTGGGATTTGCCCAGATTGTGGAGCATTTAGACATATATTTTTAGGAAAGAGATAAAGGTTTTTTTTTTTGCAAAATGTGAGATGAATTTAGGATATTTGGCCGATGAGCTGATATTAATACATAAAAGCTTCGTTTGCACAGCAAACGTGCACAATAGCTACGATTCATACATACCAATAGAATAAAAATAAACCTGTCACGGAAGTAGAGTATTACATTACAATCGCCAACTGCTGCTTGTGCGATAACAGACAGTTTTGTGTGTTTTTGGAGACTAAAACTTATGTTTTGTGTTTTTGTGAAATAGGATGAAGCGATGTTGGCAGAGAGTGAAGCCAAAAAATAAAGTAAAAACTGTCAAACGTGGTCCATATTTGGCTGTAATGAATAAATAAAATATATCATCCTGTAGACTACACTACCTAATATTTTACTTCATTGTAGTTTAATGAAGGGGCCGATTACCCAGATGTTAGGCCCCTTAAAATAACAATTATCATCATCATCATTGTAGTCTTAAGCCGCGTTTACACCAAATGTTGCCAACAAATTGTTGCCAACTTTCGTTGACAACATGTTGACAACAGAAGTTGGCAACAAATGCTGGTAACAATGTTGGCGAATATCGAGAATGGTAAGATTTGTTGACAACAATTTAGCTCATTTTTGGTGTGTTTCGCCAGTTGCATTCTGCATTCCGAGATGTCAACACTAGAGGAACTTGCGGCGATAGCAGCAGCATGCGTCATCAAAGGTAAAAAGAGAAGGCCTTCCCATAGGGCCAGAGCTGTTTATAGTGGAAGTGACCTATTTTAAATCGATTTAAATCAAGATGTCGATCCATTGTCAAGAGAGATGACGTGTGACGGGAGTGTTAAAAACTTCTTGAGGACGACAAGTAGCGACTGAAAACCTACTCACAGCTATTGGACCTAAAATTGCGAAACTCGACACCAATTACAGACTAGCAATACCTGCGCCAACCACGTGCGCTGGGCAGTTGAAGGGGAATTGTTGCTCACTTTAAGTCCCGTCAACATTGCTGCCAACAAATGTTAACATTACTCTTTGATCTTTACCGACTGCTGGTGGATAATGTTGCCAACACTTTTTCGGAATCAATGTTGACAAACATTTTAGTACGATTTTTGTCAACTCTGGTGTAAACGCGGCTTAATGAACTTTTGTCGAAAGTTTCACTCCGAAGAAATGTACGGTAATACTGTATACCCTAGGATGAATTTCATTTCATCCAATTATACTGTGCTGGAGTTACACGACGTACTGCGGGCAGATATTATGGATTCTTTGCACAGAGCTGAGTCCCCTCAAGTTTCCTGCGGATAAACAATACATGTCTGCTCCAGCCGTAACGAACGCTAATATTGCTACCCGTGAGGTAAATTATTCATTTCATAAATTGAATTTAGCCAGAGGAATTACGAACAAATGTCACACCACATCTGTTGTTATGTTGTCAGGACGGTATATTTGTGAATAGCGTGTTGAACTGTTTCATACACCGCAGCAAGCGTTTCTCATAAAGGTCAGGGGAACTCCAAATAGAGGACATGGACAGATTCGTCCCCTTATTCATAATTATGGCCTTCAAGATCTACAGTGGTGTGCGCTTTATTAGACTCAGTTTTCCAAAATTGCATTTACACTCTTCTTGATTTAGTGCACTAATTATATTTACAAGGCGCTCAAGGTATTTATTTATTTAATTATGAAAGTGCACAGGTCATAAACCCAATTAAGTACCTTCTTGACACAAATGCAAAGTAGATAATTGTAAATCTAAATAATGTTAGGAAAAGACAAGAAAGAAAAAATAATTAAACTTAAAACCACAAAATAAAATCAAAATCTTAACATATATAATTAGTAGCTAATGCTTAGTTATGAATAAAACATAAACACCATGACGAAGCATGGACAGTGCCTAATAAAAATGATGATGATAATTGTTGTTTTAAGGGGCCTAATATCTAGGTTATCGGCCCAGCCTAATAAAGAGGTGCTGCTTATAATTAAGACACAAAAACGTTTGAACTCAACGTATGATTAAATAAATATATCTATGACTGCAGCAAATGTATTTTAGTTGGTTATCGTTTTCATGAATGGTGTATCCAAGTGGTGGGAAGTTCTTGACCTTTGAATGTCAAATAATATATAGCTTCGCGATCTAACCTGAGGAACGTGAAAAGAGAGAATATTCATTTATTCTATAGAATCATATTTACTTGTTATTATTTTCCTCAGTGTTTGCAATTTCAATTATTGAACCATTAGTCTTAATTACATTTTAATTTAAGAAATTTATAGTTTGTAAAATGATTTTATAGAATTTCTACTGAAAGAGGGGCCTCGTTAATGCAAACTGCCACACGTTTTGTATTCATTACTTTGTTCTACTTTTCGTATGAATTTAGAGCTGAGGAATGCAATGTCTTTTTTACTGATCATCCGCTCTTGAACTATACAAAGATTCGTGGACCATGGATTGAATTCACCTGATTTAGAGGGCGCATTCCAAAGTCAATGAAACAAGGGAAAACGAGCCCAGCTCAGATATCCCTCGGGACACCCAATTCTAAAAACATTTAGTCGAAATTTCTTATGGGAAACGTTATAAGTCTACAGGGGAGAAACATTTACTAAGTAGGGTGGTAAAAGATGTCAGCCGTTGTTCAATAAAATGATTTTGAATTTAAAATTCTTACTGATTTAACCTTTTAAGTGCTGATTTTTTTTTCATTCGCATTAAAAAGAATGTGTACGTAATAACTTTAAACTAATCATAGAAGGGGGTCTTAAAATGTCTATAGATTTTGGGTACTTATTTATCTGAATGCAAATTCAAAATCGTACGTATACATATTGCTTTAATTTTGAGAGGATCAAAATTTAAATTATTGTGCCAAAATAGAATTATTTCCTAAAATCAGTAGGCTAGTAATACTTGTTGATCCTCACTGGTGCAAATATTGATATTCTTTGATGTGAAATCGCAACACGCCTTGAAGAATTTGCTTGTTACTCCGCCATGCTTATTTACATCACAGATGAACTCCAACTGTAGAGGAGATACCTCTACAAAATGCTCTGTTGGTTACTTCTGGAAGTAAACATCCAAACTCAAGTAGTGCTACATAATCCTCAACAGATAGCAGAACTTGCCTGAAGATCGGCTCGGCACTCGAAAGTGAATGGAGAATAAAAAATAAAGTTTTTTGCAACGTTTATAGACGGGCAAACCACTCAACGGGTTAAATTCTCTATTTGATTCCAGTAATTTGCACACCTCTGTAACTATTTATTTATTTATCGTATGGCTTTTAGTGCCGAGAGTGTCCGAGGACATGTTCGGCTCGCCTGAGTCTGTAGCTGCTTCCAGCGGACACCGTAAAGGGTGAGCTACAAGTTCCGTTCAATTTCAAGTAGTTCCAACTTTCGCCACCAGATATCAATGATACCTAGTGGCGAACGTTGGAACTTTGATAGAGCGTTCTGACGAAATCTAACCTAACAAATTTTGCTTTACACAAGTTTAGTCTGTGAAAGGATCTTTTACATGCCATAAATCTATGACATGGGACCGCCGGCTTTACTTCCCCTCCGAAGGAAGGCATACTGAAGGATTTTTAACGCTCTTAAAAAATCCGACGACTTCGGCCGGGTTTGAACCCGCTATCTTGGGCATAGAAGCTCAGCATGCTACCGACTACGCCACCGAAGCCGCTTTCTGTAACTATGATAGACCTCATGATAGGTGTGTGAAGTACGATTCTGTAATTGTTGATCCGTAATGGCCTGGAGAAATAACTCTTACAGTATATGTTTGCTCTGGCTTCATACTTAGTCAGTCGGCTGTAGGTTCAGCCTAGTGTTACAACACACTACATTTCTTTCCCACGACGATGGGAATAATGTCTCTTTTAATTGTCAAGATTTCGATGTGGAACAAGTCCCCTTCGACACCACAGAACTTTATTTTTGGGCTGGTATTTGCATTAACAAGACCATAGTTCCGATTTGACGTATCCATTTTCCACTCTTAAAGCGGCTTCGGTGGCATGCTTAACTGCTGTGCCCAAGATAGCGGGTTCAAACCTGGCCAAAGTCGTCGGATTTTTTAAGAGCGTTAAAATCTTTCAGTAAGCCTTCATTCGGAAGGAAAGTAAAGCCGGCGGTCCAATGTCATAGATTTATGGCATGTAAAAGACCCTTCCACCGACTAAACTTGTGTGAAGCTAAATTTCTAGGTTAGATTTCGATGCAACGCTCTATCTACTGTAAGTTCCAACGTTCACCACTAGGCATCAGTGACATCTGGTAGCGAAAGTTGGAACTATTTGAAATTGAACGGGACTTGTAGCTCACCCTATGGGTGTCCGGTTGAAGCAGCTACAGCCTCTGGCGAGTCGAACATGTCCTCGGAACCTCCCGGCACTAAAAGCCATACGATAAATAATATAATAAATCCACTGTTATTATGAGGTTCTCAATACTACACAAGAGAGAAGATAATTATTTTACGAGGGGCGTACTATATTGCTTTACACTTTATTTTTAGCCTACTTTTCACATTTTGCAAAAATGAGGAAAAAGTAGACTTATGAGATCGATCCGGGAAAATGTGTGCCTGTCTGTCCTTCTGTCTGCCTGACTGTGTGTGTGTCCCCCTATCAACTCCTAAACGGCTGCAGCAAACGAAACCAAGTTTATTATGAGTAAAGATGTATATCGGATTATCTCACGCCCATATTTGAAAATTATATCAGTGCTACCAACTGCTGAAAAAACGCACTAGAAATTTGAGCTCCATGTTGGATATCTTGGAAGGTATGCCTGGGAGCTATTCCGAAATTGGCACACATGTAGATAATACTATTTCAGTTTAATTTCCTGGAGACCATACATGACAGTGTTGCCAAAATAATTTTAAACCTTCTGATAGGTCCAATTTTTAATGCATATTAATTCTTCACTATCAATTGGATTTCAACCAAATTTTGTATGTAGTATGTGTACATAAACAGATATGACTGAGCGTATTCGTAAGAACCACCAGGGCTGCCAACTGTTAATAATTGCTCTCTCTCTGTTTTTTTTAAATCCAAATAACAATATATCAGAAAGTATGCAAGCCGACAACTTTGAACTATGCACACGTTTAGTACCTGACATTCTATATTACATTGGAGTAAATTATATACGTCAGTGCTACCAACATGATTCTAAGCCTGCTGAGAAGTCCAACTTTATATACATGTAACTTCTATACTATCATTTGGATTTCAACCAAATTTCGTATGTGCTATGTGTATCATAAGAGATATGACTATGCGTATTCTTAAGAGCAACCAGAGCTCTTAACTGTTAATAAATGCTGTCTCTATTGTTGTTACCCTAATATCAATATATAAGAAAGTATGCAAGCCAACAGCTCTATACTTTGCACACGTATAGCATCTGACATTCTAGATTAATTTGGAGTAATTAATACAAGGCAGTGCTGCCAACATGATTCTAAGCCTGCTGATAGTTCCAAATTTAAAATGCTTGTTACTTCTATACTAACTAAATGGATTTCAGTCGAAATTGGCACAACAAATGATCATATTATTTCAGATTATTTCTGACCATCAAACGCATGACATTGTTGCCAACATGCATTTACGCGTGCTGATAGATCCAATGTCTAACTGTATGTGACGTCCATTGGACTTCAACTAAATTTTGTATTCTGTATCTTAAGAGATGGAACTAGGAATATATTCACTCCCCAGGGCTGCCAACTGTAGTGCTCTATTAGGCTACATTATACCAGGTATCTTTCCAACTAATTGGACATTTCGATATTACAAACTTAATTTCGTCATTATTCTAGATAGATTCATATACAATAGATTAATTATTGGCATGCATCATAATTTTAGGAATAGTAGGCTCTTTAGTTCGTCACGGAACTTCTTGTTTTCTACTCCAATGAAGTACATTACACATCAGTGTTTACGCCCACCTTCTCAGCATAATCTCCTTGTAATGTTATGCACTTTTGACATCGATGTGTCCGTCTCTCCAACCTTCGTAAAATCATTCTTTCAGAATGCAGCGTACCCAAGCCTCTATGAAGTTCCAACGTTCGCCGCTAGGTGTTAGTGACAGTAGCATCTGGTAACTTAAGTTTTAACTACTTGAAATTGAACTTGTTGGGAGCCCTCGGGCGTTCAATCAAAATACCCAGCTTTGGCCATTGGCTGCAATTCATAGACTATATGATAATAATTGATATGTATGTGGGAACATCGTCAGTTAATACTCCTGCTGAATGAAATGTTCCACAAGCGTAACAGATTTAAGTTACATAACAGAGAACACATACAACACCTCTTGCTGTGGATTACACTGCTTCTTTTATTCAAATTCTCGCTGTCTGATGGAAAAATCCACGATTATTCTGTGTGTAGCCCTGAATCAATCCTGCCCAATGACATTGGGGCGTAAGAATTGGAATGCGGACCGGAACGTAGAGAACAAAAGCGACAGCGAATGAGAGATATATTAGGCCCTAAGATGTCTTTGTTAAGAAATGCTCACGCTCCAAAGAATAAAAGAAAGGCAAAGCCACCATGGACGATGTGATCGATATCAGCGAGTGCTGGCGACAGTCGATACGCCGCAGTCGATAAAATGAGTCGCACTTTATAAACTGAGTGGTGATAAAATGAAAGGCTAACATATTTACTGTACTGCTGAACGTGACTCAAACACAACTATTCTATGACACTAATAACAATAATAACACTAATCCATATGCATCATGACGCCACGCAACACACTCTAGAAGAAACATTTTGAGTTATTTTTCCAATCCAAAGAACTTTGAGGATAAATCTCCGTCACTTGTCAAGTTATTACAATTTCTAGTTTTAAACTTACACATTTAAGGTTTTCTAGATAGGGGCACATGACCCCGTAATTCCGCCCTTTAAAACAACAATAACTAACTAGGTTTTAACAGACGTTTAATGCTTTTCAGTCGGTCAACACGATTGTACCCAAATGAGATGGGTTATTCCCTAATTTTGAAAGAAATTACGTGAGATTAATGAATACACTTGGATGACCAGTTTGGATCGTCAAGCGATCATCATCAGATCCATTATACTTAGGCTATTAAATCTATGTCTGAAAATATGGGTGAAAATACTTAAAATATATACACTTATTTAGTTGCAGTATTAGTTGAGATAAAGCAACTCGTCAATATTTGTTTTATGTGATCTATGTCAGTGTTTCCCATACATTTTTGTGTGTGTACCACTTTAAGAGATGATAATCTCTAGCGCACCATCTAATGGTTGGGAGATATAGTAACTATAACCCCCATACCCCACCACCACCACGTAGCAGAGCAAACGATGGATTGTAAATTGTGTTTGTTGGAGTTAAAGTTCAAACAATAAAAAGTGTGTCCAGTTGTTTTATTATTTATAACAATAAGTATTCAATTCAAACATTCAGAAATGACACTGTACAAATAATATTAATTTAAAAAATCTCTTAATAATTGAACATAAAAATCAAAGTTCAAGTAACAACTTCAATGTGAAGGGTGAGCTTGTAGATTGCTGAGTCTCAAACGAAGATTGTTTTCCACTGGAAGGAGCCTATTCCGGTATTTATTCTTGGGATAAACAAGTGAAGAAAATGCAGTCTCACGAAGTACGAAGTAGTGAAAGGCAGTAAAAATCCAACTGCTTTGTCAGCTATGTCTGCATATTCTACACGCCTCCTGACCCAAAAGTTAACAAGAGTCATTTTTGAAAACTGCTCCTTGTCTTTGGTCTTAAATTCCTTTTTATATTTTTAAATTTTATATTTTAGATGTTTAATTATTCGTGACGTATCTAATATTTTTTATATTTCTCGTAACATCACCGCGTACCACAGTTTGGGAAACGCTGATCTATGTGATGTTTTGTTGAGATACTGGAAGAGGTAATTAACCTCCGAAATTTGCTTGTTAGGAGTGAATATGTGGTTGTTGTAAATGGTCAATTCAGATTGTATTGTACAGGCTACTTATCTGGTTGAGTCTTGCGTGGTCCTGTTGATAGCAGTTTACTTGGTCACTACTTGCACTTGACCATTTACAAAGCATCAAACTTTTGTTTACTAAGACAACACTGGGAAATGGCTTCAAACATCATAATAACTAGGGTTTCTAACTACAAAATTTCTCAACAGAATTTTCTGAAATATTGACAACTAAGATAGTGAAGCACGTAAATACGAAAATACTCAGTAAATAATGAGTCCAGTGCCAAAATTATACACTCTGTCTGAAAAGTTCGGTGAATGGGCTATATTACGAACGGATTGTTGGCTTACCTGAAACAGCCGTTACTGTCCTTCGAAGTAATCCCCGTGGATCGTTATGCACATCTGAGAACGACTGAACAAGTTCTGGAAACTCCTGGCATAGTCTTCTTTAGGAATTGCCTTCAGATTGGGTCGTCAAAACTCTAGATTGAAAGTAAGTGAGAAGCGTGAATTTATGCAACCTAAAGAATGGGGAATGGAATGGTCCTGAAAACCATCGTCACGGTTGACGAGACCTGGTGCCTGAAGTACGACCTCGAAGGCAAGCGCCAAAGTATGGAGTGTCGGGGTCCAGGATCGCCGAAAAGCCCTGAAGGGCCAGAGGTTTTCGGACATTTTGGACATCCAACGTAATGTGACGACCCAACTGAAGGCTATCCCTCACGAAGACTATGCCAGGACTTGTACAGCCGTTCTAAGAAGTGAATAACCATCCACGGGGATTACTTCGAAGGACAGTAACGGCTGTTTCAGGTAAGCTAATCAACCCCTGAATGATGCATTACCTTTATCAATATAGATGTTGGAACATTAATTTGAACACATACCGTTTTAAATTTTTCCATTTTTCTGGCGCTTGAGTCACTATTTGACCATCATGACCCTTAATTATGGAAGAACTGTAGGGTTAGACGAATGTTTCAATATGATAAACAGATTTCCTCAGATGTAGGGTGTGGTAGCTAAGTTATAATTATTTCATTATTAGGTACAAATAATATTTGCAAATGGGGGTAATTCCCCGGTGACAAATTGTACAAATACAGAAAATTACCAACAATTATATCAATCACATACAATACACACAATTCGCAATTTAGGAACTATAGTAATTACATCGTAGTATTTAAACAACATTTCAATCTTCTCTTAAACACATCAATAGGCTATGTTTGGGGAAAGGCTCTAAGACTGAGGCAGGTAATGAGTTCCAATTAACAATACCACGGTTAATGTAAGAATATTTCCCGTAATTTGTACGCTGTGGTCGGACACTGACTTTATGTGGATGCTCTGCCCTGTTCAAGTAGGTGGGATTTCCAAGACGTTTGTTTAGTTCTCCCCAAGCTGGCCGATTAGTGTAAGTGTTAAACATAGCGTATAGTTTGGATTTCGTCCTTCTAGCTTCCAGAGCATCCCACCCTAGTTTTTATATAATTCGAGTTACACTACTTCTAGGATTAAAATCGCTGAGCACAAACCTAGCAACCTCCCTTTGTACCACCTGATATGGATCACAAACCGTTGAACCGTATTCCAAGATTGGCCTCACCAGGGTCAAATATAATAATTATTTTGTGGTAGAGCTACTGCCTTTCAATACTCGCTTTACAAAATGAAGTGATTCGTATGCTTTGGAAATGAAGTAGTGATTAAACGAAGCTCAGGACAGGGAGCATAAATCGCTGCATTGTATGTATGTCTACCCCTTATTATTCCCGTTTTCCAACGGGGTCGGGGATGAGATGGGATGTAAGTCATTGTGGCAATGGTTTTTACGGCCGGATGCCCTTCCTGACGCCAACCTCATGAGAGGAGTTAATAAGAGATGAAATGAATGATGGTGAATGAAACTGGGCAAGGATGTGAAAGGAAGCGGCCGTGGCCTGTCAGAAGGTACCTTCCCAGCATTTGCCTGGTGTTGAAAATGGGAAACCACGGAAAACCATTTCAAGGACAGCCGACGGTGGGGCTCGAACCCACGCGTCTACCGAGTCAGCAGAGAGCTTGGCCCCATGACCTAATGCTGCGCTTTAGCCAGCGTAGCCACTACTGTCGGTTCATAAATCGCTTCATTAAACCAGTGAAAAGATTGAAGACTCAATCACACATTTCCAAATTCAAATAATGAGCCGATAATATTCCACTAGTCTTGTTAATTATGAATTCTGTCATGCAATCATGGCTGCATTTCAATTGTATCCATAGACCTCTAGTTAACCATTGGAAAGTATACTTCCACGCCGTCAGCTGCGAATACAAATGAAATCATTCGAGGATTCGTTTCTTTTATCTCATTTCCGTCTGTCTGGAGAAACAATGGGACAAAGAGGTAATTATATTCTATTCCGGGAGCTGTCAGTTGAATCTCTGTCAGGTGTACCAACTCGCCCTGAATAGCGTATCAGGCCGGGACCTGCTTCCACTCTCCTCTGCTGGAGTAGAGTAGGGCCGGGCAAAGGGGCCCAAGTTCCGCTCGACATCGCAAACTTCCGTATGGTTGGTACAGGCTCCCAACCAAGAGCCCTCAAGGCTTAGGTATTATATTCAGTAGTAATGACAAGGTTTGCTATGGCAAGGAAAGCATTTCTACAAAAAGGGAATCTGTTGACATCGAATATAGATTTAGGTATTAGGAAGTCATTTTTGAAAGCCTTTGTCTGGAGCGTGGCGTTCTTTGGAAGTGAAACTTGGACTATTGGTGCAGCATAAAAGAGGAGAATTGAAGCGTTTGATGCGCGGTGTTATAGGAGAATGATGAAGAACAGATGGGCACATAAGGTTACAAAAGAAGATGTATTAAGACGAGTGAGAGAGGAGAGATGTTTCTGGAGACTGCTAATGAAGAAAAGAGATAGGTTGGTAGGACACGTACTAAGACATCCAGGAATATCAATCTTAGTTATGGAAGGAAGGGTCGAGGACAAGAACTGTAGGGGTAGACCAAAGTTAGAATATGTTGAACAGATTGTCTCGAATGTAGGGTGTGGTAGCTATGGAGAGATGAAACGATTAGCTCAGGAAATGAAGGCATGAAGAGCTGCATGAAACCAGTCAAAAGACTGAAGCAAAAACAACAACCGGTAAAACTTGACGAGAGCTATTTTATGGGAGAAAATTCTTAAAGTACTGAAATTAACCAAAACACCTGAATTAATAGTCGGGAAAATATCTGGAGCTGATGTAGTAATAGATATTTACTCCTCCGCTGTTTGTGACCCGCCCGGCCTTCCCAAATATAAACACGACTTATATAAGTGAAATTCCAGCTGACTCAGCCATTTTTAGCATCATGTACCGTATTGCCAACTCCACGCATTTGGTACTATTTCGCATCCGGTATAGAAAAAGAAAAGAGCACCGTCAAGATAATGCCAAAGTGCGCCAAGTTTCAACCGCCAGTCTTAAGCTAAACCTGAATACTCTCACCAGTTTCAATGGTTTTGCCTAGACCAAGAAGGGTTAGTTAGCGTGGCCCTAAGGGCTGCGTTAGCTAATACAAAACCCCTCGTTTTTTGTCACGCACAGTGGGGGCAGTTACGCATCAATAATCTTTATCCAGGCCAATCGTTCTGCCTTTTATTTATTTTTCACATAATTATGAAGTTACGTGTGTTGTGTGGTGTACTTTGTATAGGACATGTTGGCAACGGGTAGGACGTAGTGTAGGACGTCAATGTGTCATGGCCGCTGTCGTCGAATGAACAAGAAGTAACATCATTTATTTACGTAATTAAACATATATTTCCGGTGCAGCAGTGATAATTCAATTTGTAATCAACATCTAATGACTCCCTGAAAGTTATATGAATCATAAATCATGTATTTTCAATAATCTTCATTGTAAAAGTTGAAAAGCCAAAAGTAGCTGTTGTGAAGAATTAATAAACTCACTCACTCTCACTCAAGTTGCTGCAAGTGTCAAGTCTAAGCCCTCTGTAACACCAGAATGTTACCCATTCCCCATTCTTAAGTTCGACAAATATGGTGCTGTTGTTGTTTCATCTAAAGGGCATGGACATCGTTGTTATTTTTCCCCGTGTACTTCAGTGTGTGTGTACAGATAGCGGTAGCTACGCTTGCTAACGCGCAGTGCAAGGCCATCGGGCCAAGCTAACTGCGTATTCAGTAGACGTTGGTTCTATCCCCACCGTTGGTCGTCCTTGAAATGGATTTCCGGATTTCCAACTCCAGGTAAATGCTTGGACGGTACCTTCGGACAGGCCACGGCTGCTTCCTTCCACATCCTTGTCCAGTTTAATTAATCTTCATTCATTTTATCTCTCATGGACTCCTCTCATGCGGTTTGCGTAAAGATGGGTATCTTGTTGTAAAAACCACCCACCACATTAGCCCTTTCATCGCATCTCAACCCCGACCCCGTTGAAAAAGGGAATAGTAAGATGTAGGCATTGTTACTTCGGTGTGTGTTTAGAATGTCTGATAGCCTGTATCATTGTGGTGTTTATTGCAGTGTGTGTATTATTGGTGATTCAGATGCAGATTGTGATGGACGTGTCCGTGGTCTTAGGGTAGGCACCATCCGAGCTTTAGCCTAGAGTGGAAGTGGGAGATTGTGGAATACTACTTCTAGGATGGCTAAGGTAGGGGTCGAACCCACCTCCTCTCAGTGTTGTGTCATGAAGCTGAGCAAACTAGCAAACATGCGGAATTAAAGCTGGCGGTCCCTTGTCATAGATTTATGGAATGTACAAGAACCTTCCACTAATCACTCTTGTGTGAAGCTAAATTATAGGTTAGATTTGATTAACGCTCTTAGGTTCTAATGTTCGTCACCAGGAGCCGACTACCATGGCATCTAGTAACTAAGTTCAGAACTAGTTGTCGTTGACGGTGGTGTTTGGTAGCAAAAGTTGGAACTACTTGAAATCGAATGTCTGCAGTCCCCACTTGAATTTTAAAAAAGTCCTCTCGGCACGCTGGAAGGCGGAGGTAGATTTCACCGGACAAACTTGGGGATAGGCGAAAATAGGCAGAATATGCAGGTTTTCGTAGAAGGATCAGACCTCATTTATTGCGAGAAGGTATTTTATAATTGGAGCTTAATTAACTTTGTTTTTCGTCATTTTATGCTTATTTTAAACATTTTATTGTCTTATGGGAACGGTAACCTTCTTGTCATTTGGGGTCCATTTTTATACTTGTGGTCACACTGTCCTTATGCAAGGTTTCGACACTGATGTGTAACTATGTAACGGTCTGTTACTTCTTCACGCAAAATTATATCTCCCGCAGAGATTTTGGTTGGTTCCTCAGTTTAGGGGCTGCGACAACGCGGTCATGTAACCCCGTGTACTTAGGGATGGCTGTATTAGTCTGTAATTCAGGTAAGGACTGCAGACGGTCAATTTCAAGCAGTAGTTCCTAATGTTGCTACCAGGTACTACCGTCAACGACACCTACCTGTGAACTTGGCTACTAGATGCCACCGCAGCCAGCAACTCGCAACGAACGTTGGAATTTCCCCTCCAAAGGAAAGCATACTGAGGGAATTTGAGCGTTCTTAGAAAATCCGACGACTTCGGCCGGCTTTGAACTCGCGACCTTGGGCATAGACATTCAGCATGCTTGCTACCAGTTACGTCACCGAAGCCGCTTCACACATAGTCAGATGGAATTCTGAATATGATCTCGTGCAAGTGCGTTATCTTGGCAACGTCTGATGGCTCATCCCTCATCAATTTAGTAGAGTTGCCATGGCAAGCACTGATAGCTCTTGGCATTTTCTTATAATTCCGAAATCATTTTTCTCATCCCTTGGCATAATGGTGGGTCATATCAAAAATTCTTTAAGACAAAATTTTAGGTAATTATTAGGGGAATATTGTCCATTTTGTACGGTTTTGAGATTGTGCCTATTAAGAGAGATATGATTAATGTTTCCCGAAAAAAACACTTTTTCCCACCCCTTTGGTCAATGGTTGGTGTTAAAAAAAAACTCTTCAAACATAAATTTTTGAGCTTTATCCGACACATAGTATGAACGTTGAACGGATTCGATATTTCACATATTAAGAGAGTTATAGCAATATTTCACTTTTTCGAAAAAAAGCCCCCCATTTTCACCCCCTTCGACCGATTTAGCCCATTAACGAACTCGACCGAGATTTTATAGGTATACATATTCGGTAAAATATTCAAAGTGATTGGTGCAAAATTACGGGAGTTATCGTGTCCACAAGAAACTGATATGCATATATATATATATATATACACATATACATACATTAATTATATATAAACTTTTGAACTGACGGTGGTTTTGGGGTCTGGGGGATGTGAAACGCGAAGATATGTCGAAATTTTCCGGAAGTCGAAACATGGTACCCATTGCAATAGTTAGCTTTCTAATGAAATCTACCTCTGGTTGGTTCCTCAGTTTAGGGGCTGCGACAACGCGGTCATCTAACACCGTGTACTTTGGGTGAGTGTAGAATCTGTCTGATAAACGGTGTGAATTGTAATGGCTGTAGTAGTCTTAATTCAGGTAAGGACTGCAGACGGTCAATTTCAAGCAGTAGTTCCTAATGTTGCTACCAGGTACTACCGTCAACGACACCTAGCTGTGAACTTGGCTACTAGATGCCACCCTAACCAGCAACTCGCAACGATCGTTGGAACTTCCCCTCCAAAGGAACGCATACTGAGGGATTTTAGCTCTCTTAGAAAATCCGACGACTTCGGCCGGCTTTGAAACCGCGACCTTGGGCATAGACATTCTGCATGCTACTAGTTACGTCACCGAAGCCGCTTCCCACTTAGATGAAAATACTGAATCTGATCTCGTGCAATTGCGTTGTCATGGCAACGTCTGATGGCTCATCCCTCATCAATTTAGTAGTGTTGCCATGGCAACCTCTGATAGCTCTTGGCATTTTCTTATAATTCCGAAATCATTTTTCTCATCCCTTGCCATAATGGAGGGTCATATCAAAAATTCTTTCAGACAAAAGTTTTAGGTAATTATTAGGGGAATATTGTCCATTTCGTACGGTTTTGATATTGTGCCTATTAAGAGAGATATGATTAATGTTTCCCGAAAAACCCACCTTTTCCCACCCCTTTGGTCAATGGTTGGCGATATAAAAAACTCTTCAAACATAAATTTTTGGGCTTTATCCGACGCATAGTATGAACGTTGAACGGATTCGATATTTCATATATTAAGAGAGTTATAGCAATATTTCACTTTTTCGAAAAAAGCCCCCCATTTTCACCCCCTTCTACCGGTTTAGCCCAGTAACGAACTCGACCGAGATTTTATAGGTATACATATTCGGTAAAAAGTGATTGGTGAAAAATTACGGCAGTATCGTGTCCACAAAAAACTGATATATATATACTTTTGAACTGACGGTGGTTTTGGGGTCTGGGGAATGTGAAACTCGAAGATATGTCGAAATTTTCCGGAAGTCGAAACATGGTAGCCTACCCATTGCAATAGTTAGCTTTCTAATGAAATCTACCTCTGGTTGGTTCCTCAGTTTAGGGGCTGCGACAACGTGGTCATCTAACCCCGTGTACTTTGGGTGAGTGTAGAATCTGTCTGATAAACGGTGTGAATTGTAATGGATGTATTAGTCTGTAATTCAGGGAAGGACTGCAGACGGTCAATTTCAAGCAGTAGTTCCTAATGTTGCTACCAGGTACTACCTTCAATGACACCTAGCTGTGAACTTGGCTACTAGATGCCACCCCAACCAGCAACTCGTAACGAACGTTGGAACTTCCCCTCCAAAGGAAAGCATACTGAGGGATTTTAGCGCTCTTAGAAAATCCGACGACTTCGGCCGGCTTTGAAACCGCGACCTTGGGCATAGACATTCTGCATGCTACCAGTTACGTCACCGAAGCCGCTTCCCACTTAGTCAGATGTCAAAGTCAACCCCTGGCATCATCCAGCCCATGACGGGCTAAGGCCGACCAAGCGACCGCTGCCCAGCCATTTGGCCTGCAGATATTGGGGAGACGCGTGATCAGCTCGTCGGGTCCCCTCGGCCGTTAATATTGGTATTCGTGATCGGGGTGCTGTCTCACTGTCAGACAGCTAATCAATTGTCCTCACGAGGCTGAGTGCACCCCGTTCCAACCCTCACGTCAGTTTTAAAATCCCTGACGGAGCCGGGGATCGAACCCGGGGATTTCGGGTGAGAGGCAGGCGCGCTACCCCAACACCACGGGGCCGGCTTAGTCAGATGGAAATACTGAATCTGATCTCGTGCAAGTGCGTTGTCATGGCAACGGCTCATCCCTCATCAATTTAGTAGTGTTGCCATGGCAACCACTGATAGCTCTTGGCATTTTCTAATAATTCCGAAATCATTTTTCTCATCCCTTGGCGTAATGGTGGGTCATATCAAAAATTCTTTCAGACAAAAGTTTTAGGTAATTATTAGGGGAATATTGTCCATTTTGTACGGTTTTGATATTGTGCCTATTAAGAGAGATATGATTAATGTTTCCCGAAAAACCCACTTTTTTCCACCCCTTTGGTCAATGGTTGGTGCTATCAAAAAACTTATTTGGCATAAATTGTTGGCACTAATCCGACACATATTATGAACTTTGAATGGATTCGATATTTCACGTATTAAGAGAGTTATTGCGAAATTTCACTTTTTCGAAAAAAGCCTCCCATTTTCACCCCCTTCGACCGATTTTGCCCATTAACGAACTCGACCGAGATTTTATAGGGATACATATTATGTAAAAAATTCAAAGTGATTGGTGCAAAATTACGGCAGTTATCGTGTCCACAAGAAACTGATATACATATATATACGAGCCACGTCCAGAAAGTAAGCTCCGTTTGGTAATAAAATTAAATTGTGTACAGATACAGAAAAATTATTTATTGCACAACATTCTACACCTCTTCAACTATTTTTCCACATAACTGCCAAACTTTGCAGGTATTTGTCATAGCGTGGCACAAGTTTTTGGATACCTTCTTCATAGAAGTTTGCCGCCGACCCGTAAACGAGAGTGAAGACTCCCCTGTAAGATATCCTACCGTTCGGCTACTACTGTTAGTCAAATTGCGTGCTTACCAGGAGAACTGCGTATGTTTAGGAGTTCTCCTGACCACATACGCAATTTGCCTAACAGTGGTGGACGAATGGTAGGATATCCTACAGGGGCGTCTTCACTCTCGTTTACGGGTCGGCGGCAAACTTCTATGAAGAAGGTATCCAAAAACTTGTGCCACGCTATGACAAATACCTGCAAAGTTTGGCAGTTATGTGGAAAAATAGTTTAAGAGGTGTAGAATGTTGTGCAATAAATAATTTTTCTGTATCTGTACACAATTTAATTTTATTACCAAACGGAGCTTACTTTCTGGACGTGCCTCGTATATATATACATACATACATAAATTATATATAAACTTTTGAACTGACGGTGGTTTTGGGGTCTGGAGGATGTGAAACGCGGAGATATGTCGAAATTTTCCGGAAGTCGAAACATGGGACCCATTGCAATAGTTAGCTTTCTAATGAAATCTACCTAAAACAGATAACACACACTAATACAGTCATCACAATTAACACCGGTAATCATACACACACACCCAAAGTACTTGGGGCTACATGTCGCAGCCCCTAAACTGAGCAACCAACCAACCAAACTAGCAAACAGACCAGAAATATCTTGGCTAGGTCGGGAATCGAACCCTAACTTCGAGGATGACAGTCAAGAATATTAACTTAATCCACGATGTATGAAAATCCAGTACTTTCAGGCCCTGAAACGCTGAACTTTGACTTAGTAATCTCATTTTGGAGAATGTTAAGCTGTGAACCTCACCTTACCGGTGGCAGTTAAAGCATAAGTTTGAACAGCGTTGATGAACGTGTGTTAGCTTTCTCCAAGCAAGGGCAGTGTTTACAGTCCAGGGGTGGTTATTTCATCAGACACTCCACATTAAATTAAGCCTGGGGACTGCGGTGTTAATTACGTAAGAGCCTCTTTATGGGTGTTTGCACATTTCTTCAGTTCTGCCAACATGACATGGTACGTCATGAAACAAGAATATACACACCATGCGTTATGCTTATAATTAGAGCACGAATCCACTGACATTACAATAATATGTCTAATTAGATAAAGCATAAATTACTAAAGCACCACCTTTAGACATTTTGAGGAATAAGCTGTGCCCTTAGGTTATGTATGTCTTGTGCTATGTTTAAAATGAAAAGTACATGGCCATTTGCTGCATTAATAAATTTTCTTAAAATGAATATTATACAGCAAGAATTGCAATCCTGTACAGTTCGGAATGTTATTTTTTTAAATTTATCGTATGGCTTTCAGTGCCGGAAGTGTCCGAGGACATGTTCGGCTCGCCTGAGTCTGTAGCTGCTTCCAGCGGAACCCTTAGGGTAAGCTACAAGTTCCGTTTAATTTCAAGTAGTTCCAACTTTCGCTACCAGATATCAATGATACCTAGTGGTGGGACGTTGGAACTTAAAATAGAGCGTTCCGACGAAATCTAACCTAACAATTTAGCTTAACACAAGTTTAGTCTGTGGAAGGATCTTTTACATGCCATAAATCTATGACATGGGACCGCCGGCTTTACTTCCCCTCCGAAGGAAGACATACTGAAGGAACATAACGCTCTTAAATATCCGACGACTTCGGCCGGGTTTGAACCCGCGATCTTGGCCACAGCAGTTCAGCATGCTAGCAACTACGCCACCGAAGCCGCTGGATGAAGCTTATTGACATAATTTGAATGAGATTAGTTTAAATCATCATCTTATATTTGTCATGAAAAAGATATAACGGAAAAATATGATATGTCATAAACATCCGGGTCCTAATAATGTTATTAAACAAGTTCGGATTGTATTCTAAAAATATCCGCAAATTTTCTCCAAACATTATCCGCAGCTTATCCGCTATTCGCACAGTCATGCAAAGTATATCCGCATCCGCGCAGGGCTTCACATAACCTGGCAGTTCCCTCTAATGCTAGAAGTGTCAAGTTTGATCCCAATTAACGTAAGGGAACATTGAAAGACTATTTTACTTGGTACAAAGTGATTCCTGGTAAACATTGCCATCCAAAGGCTGAAATCCGATGTGTGAAAACAACCTATGATATTCTTACAGTTAGAGCTTTAAAACAAAATTATTTAAACATAATTGGATACCTATCAGTAGAAAGGTGCTAAGTGCCATTTTTTGAAAAAAGCCGTTTTTTTGCTCGAATGGTGCTATGTGCGATGTAGCATTACATATCAAAAGGGCTAACTCCTCAGTGGTTTCGAAGGACCTTCCAAGAGCTTCACAAGATGGCACTAGTGGTAAGTCCTGCAGCTCTTTCAGAAGAAAGGTGCAATGTGCCAATCATTTGTTCTCATTTCCCTCCAATATGGGCATCGTTGACAGAATTGTTCAAGGAACTTAGAATACTCAATTATTAGCAGTTCGTACTGGTGGGAACCTGTGTACGGATAGCATAGTTTGTTTCCTGTTGGAAACGCGACTTTGCCGTGCATTAGTCTCGCAAAATCTCGTAAACTACTGCTCCGATTTCATGAAAATTTTACAATTTGTTCTCATTATGGTAGACAGTGTTTAGAAAGTGGTTTGAGCAAAAATCGAATTGGCAGTATTTTTAAATTAATTTACATTAAAAAGCCATGCCAATATTGAATCTAATAACTTGACTGACAGATGGTGACACAGTGCATCCACTTCAAAATCTTCTATGAGCAAAAATAACATCCCGTACCATACCCTTTGATCAATACGTGCAATAAAATAATACGTAACGTAACAGAATCTTACTGTTTAATCTAATTACAGCATATTTAAGTATGTTATAATAATATTACATTTCACGTTAATGTGTTTCGACCAACATATCTAATGTGAGAATATACTACTAACGGAAAGGATGTCAATATTGTCAAGTTCTCAAGGTAGGTTCGATAGATTTGAGTTACTATGAAATCAATTCCTTGTCGTTTTACAGTGTACATTACATTACTAAAATTCTATGTCGTTTTAGTGCCCATTACAATGCCAAGGAGAGGAAGAGCTGACAGAGGTCGTCGAAGACAGTTAAATGCGCGGCGAGCTATTTCACGTGCAAACCGCACTGATGACCAAAGAGCGACGGATAATGAAAATAATCGTATGGGCATGTCTGACTTACGTTCGAGAGCGACTGAAAATGAACGAACAGCGAATAGATTCAGAATGCAATGAGGTCGTGAATATCAAACACAACGCCAGGGAGCACGACACAATGGACATGACTGATTGCGCCGACGCGATGCTCCTATGAACCTGGAAGATCAGTTGACCGAATCAAATTAGGTGCTCATTCGGCTTGATTTTCCGAACGTAGCGCAGAACTTCAAAAACCATAATTGGCTGAGCGAACGAGCCATATTGGCAGCGAAAAATAAAGATCCCAACGAGACCATTCAAAATTTCATTCCGGGACAGTTGTTTTCCTTCAAATCGGTTTACACAGTTATCAACCAAGATGAGGTAGTCAGCCATCTCACATAATTTTTGAATTCGCTGGAATTGATTGGATTACCACCTCACAATTTGCAATTGAAAGTAGGCTCAGTCATCATCATGTTGCGTAACATCAATCAACTTCGACTATGCAATGGAACACCACTGGCTGTGGAAAAGCAAATGAACAACGTCATCGATGGAGAAGTTGTTATGATTCCACGCATCCCAATGATTCCTCCGAACGTGCTATTCGATTTTAAACGGTTGCAATTTCCCATGCTTCTGGCCTTCGCAATGACCATCAACAAATCACAAGGTGAGTCGTTGGAAGTTTGTGGAATTAACTTGGAATTTCAGTGTTTCGTGCATGGACAACCGCATGTTACGTGTTTGCGTGTCGGAAAGCCGTCATCTTTATTTAATTAGCACGTAGCACATTCGTAAAGACCAGTGGACTTAGCACCTTTCACAACTTTTAACATTTCACTCAAACAGAATTCCACAATTTTCATAGTATGAACCTGTATCTGCCACTGGATAACAAGGAATACTATATCTGTATGTTATTCAAATTAGAAGAATAAATACTCACAAATAAACTGACTAAACACTTTTTACTATAATACTCAATGTTCATAAAAATGGCACTTAGCACCTTTCTACTGATAGGTATCCAATTATTGTTGTTGTTGTTGTTGTTTGAATATTCAGTCTTTTGAATGGTTTGGTGCAGCGTTCCATGCCTCCCTATCCTGAGCTACTCCTTTCATTTCTAGATAACTACCACACCCTACATCCGAGGCAATCTGTTTAACATATTCCAACCTTGGTCTACCCCTACAGTTCTTATCCTCGACCCTTCCTTCTATAACTAAGTTTGCTATTCCTGGGTGTCTTAATATGTGTCCTACCAACTTATCTCTTCTCTTCATTAACAGTCACAAGAATCATCTCTAATCTCCCGCTCCTATGAATACCTCTGCTTTTGTTATCCTATCTACCCATCTGATCTTCATCATTCTCCTGTAACACCACATTTCAAACGCTTCTAATTCCCTCCTTTCTGCTCCGCTGACATTCCAAGTTTCAGTTCCATAGATCGCCACGCTCTACGGAGTGTCATCAGATCTATTTTCGTTAGAGATGCTTTCCTGCCTGAGCCAACCTACTTTTTATATCCTCTTTGCTTCGTCCATCACTGGTCATTTTGCTTCCTATGTAGCAAAAGTCTCCTACTTCCTTTAGCTTATTTTAAAATAATTCTCTCAAACACAGAAGAAATACAAAGGTACAATTTAAACGATACGATAATTTCCAGTCCAACGCAGGCTCATTATGCAACGCAGTAGTGATATATAAAAGAACCGTGGATTCTTGCATACCATCTCATATTTAACATGAGGCTGGGATCCGTCTTCCTGTGAGTTTGTAAAGACTTAGATGTTCAAGGTGTTTGTTCCTTCCTGGACCACAAAAGCTTACAAGCTGCTGTTTCCAAGACAATTCTTCTTCTAACTGGCCCGTCTTCACAAGAGCGTCTCCACTTCTCAACTCAATCCATCCGGTAGACTGCGCCACTTTGAGGACAGGTAGCCAAATAAGCCAGCGGTACAATTTATGAAACCTTACCCAACAAATTTTAATTATGTAAATTAAGGCGTTCACGGCCTGGATTACTATTCGAATAATTCATGGTTTTTGGGCTAATGCCGTGTGAAACTAAATTAAATACCACCAGACGTTTCCAAGGAACCTTGACTCCTTTTTCAATGGAATTAAACAATGTGGCCAAATAAAGTATATCAATGAGATAAGAAAAATAAAAACAAACAAAAAACAAAAAAACTAGATCAATTCCTTTGTTCGTCAGCAGAGAGCAGCGGACAGAGTAGTATTTTTTTTATTTTTTTAGCGTATGGCTTTTAGTGCCGGGAGTGTCCAAGGACATGTTCGGCTCACCAGTTTTGTAGCTGCTTCGAGACGGGTACTCAATCGGTGAGATACAAGTATCGTTGGGGAGGAAAGTTGGAATGTAAGGACGAGGAGTTGGAAGGTATCGGCTGTGGCCTATAGTGAACCCTTTAGTATTGCAGTGTTTATATGCAAGAATCTTGATCAAGGGGTCGCGCTCAGTTCATAGTGTGATGTTTATGTTCGCCAAACAACATGCTCTACTGAGGTAAGGGTCATAGGATTAAAACTATAATTAAGAAAGGAAGTGACAAGGCGTAGAAATAATAACATAATTTAATGACTATTAGTGCAAATAAAATGAATATAGACAACAACAATAATAAAATTCCTCCCTGAATTTTCCCATGACAGAAATATCTATCAACGTTGAGGAGTCAGACGGATCTCCCCCTTATAAAAATATGTGGATCCAAGTTCCACTAACTTGCATTGGATTTTCATGTACGCGTAATGACTAACTACGAGGAATGAGTACTTGGATGACTGTTCGTTTACATCGGGTAACAGCCACGATGCTTACGAACAATCATCTCGTAAATCAACGTTTACGGATATAGGACACAACACTAATAAAAACCCTTAAAAAATTAATGCTGACACACAGTCTAAAATCTAATATTTACAGGAATATCCCTCGAGACCCTCCTTCAATGCGATGACGCATTTGACAAATGAGCTGCCAACACGGCCAATTGCTCAATACACACACAAGGAAAAGACAGCATCGCACGTGACTGCACGGGTCACTAATACTGAACATAAACATGGAATGGAACCAACAACAACAAAAGCCTCACCGGCTGAGATTACTTTATATGAACAAAAATGCACGTTAAGCTAACGCTTCGGAGATTATAGTGATTCGTAGGCAACTCCCATTTATTTAAACAATTTTTATCATTGATCAGTTCTTATTCTGTACTTCAAGTAATTTTACGGAGCCAACAAGCACTCCACTAATGACCTCGATGCAATCCTTTCAGCCCGCCTTGTGAAACAGCTTCCCCCTTCCTCAACTCTGTCATCGTCCAGCCCCAGTGTGTAAAAATAACTTGACCAACTGTGCCGTTATCTCGTAGAATCAACAGCAACAAATCTCAACAACATAAACATATGCTAAGACATTAATCGATATAGCCACATATGTCCTCGCAAGGTAACCATATGGACTCGGCACCAAGCTGACAGAAATCAGTCTACGCTGAGATTCCCGCTTGTAATGACCAATAAAATACACACACACACACACTGCTGGGAATGACATAACATATTTCACACAGGTCGGTTGAATCAGATCCTCACAATCTATTAAAAAAAAAATTAAAACCTACGAAAGAGCTGACTGCTCCTCGCCACAATTCACATTGCTCCAACGGCAATAAACTCACTGAATCTGATCAATAATAAACATTACAAGATTAATTTACCCTCCTATCTACTGCATGATTATACTAATTCAGTCCTACTTCTGAAACAAAATATATCTCCGAGAGACGCTTCTTAATCGCACTACGTAAACATATGCGAATACGGTCGTCCACATAGCAACGTTAGTTAAAACAAACAAACGAACAAACAAACAAACAAACAAGAACTTACGACTATGAAAATGTGCGAGCTGTTTCCATGCAAAAGGTGTGTCAGACCAAAACTAAATACACTACGTTAATCAACACAAGCAAGATATTTACAAACAAAATATGTCCCATATACCCTAAGTTAATTTGTCAGATAATAAGAATATTATTCAGTACTCATCCTCTGCCAGTCACCGTCAACGAACATCTGCAGCCATTTCCCTACTTAATGCTGCTTAGCTCATCTCAAACATCTCGACGGAGTGTTGACAGTTCCAAACTTCTTCCAGGATAAGCGATGTCATCTCTCGTGCTGATGCAAAAAGTTATAGATTATTACACACTCGATATCTGTCTACTAAATTCACCTTTTAGGTACTTATTTCCCCAAAACAGTCTGTTGGCGAATTGTCGATGATACTGTCCCTACAAAATAGTACTGCGACTATCTATCACACTGAATTTAACACATTTGTATTAATAAAAATCTGTGTCGTCATGACACGCAAAGTACAAGTGCCTACGTCCTCAGACGCACAAAATGTTATAATAACCTGTGTCTCCCGACACACACAATGTAATAGTAACCTACGTCCTCAGACGCACAAAATATAATAGTAATGTCTTGGCTCTTCACGCCACTTATAAATGAACTGGCCCTAGGTATCGATAGGGGGGGAAATTATATTAAAATTTCTCAAAATAATAGAGGTACAGGAATGAAACAAATATCACTGAACTCGTAAAATTGCGCAGGTCAAGAATATGCACATTAATCCTAGAATCGATCGTAGAGATGTTGTCTAGCCGATCTCCCGCGTTAATGCTAGCTATCGCGTGCCCAAGCTAGACTTGGCGCGTTCGTAGGCATTCATCTCTCATTGGTTCCACTTTTTCAATAACTTCGCGGTTTTTATCAGACCTCGGCCTCGTAGGAGTGTCCAGAAGTACCATCAGCCACTCACGTTACTGCATTATATTTTTTCTAGGCGCGAATAGTACAATGAACATACCATAAGCGTGTCTCACCACGCGTCCCTTCTATTTTGAGGTAGCCACCACCTGTCCTTCGAAACATTGCTAGGCTATTTCTTTTCACAATGCTAAAGTATTTAGCCTTTTGTCAAACTGCTGCAGGTATGTCCCAACTGTCTCCAACAAATACTTGAAGTTTCCTCATCTTCGTCTGGCTATTTCATGACACTGGTGGAAATATTAATTAATTGTAGAAATAAAACATCGAATCATTTATCCATCAGAGGATAAAGGGTTCAATAGTTAGGGACCAACCCCGGCATTTGCCTGGAAGGAAGATGGGAAACCACAGAAGACCATCTTCAAGGTTGCCGGCGGGGGGATTCGAACCTCCTCGCCTCCCGGATGTGAGCGACTGCCAGCAGTCATGCCGTAACGACCACGGCTAACTCACCCGGTAGAGTAGTAAGTAAGGAGAAGGTTAAAGGGGCGGGGGGGGGGGGGGAAATATAGAGACTCCTCGAAGAATGAGGATGTCCAAATACGGAGAATGGGTGGGGGGAGCGGGGGGCGGGGGGATGGGGGAGGGGATTTGATGGATATAAGGAAACAGAAACAGATACACTTCCTTTTCCCCCCACCCTCTTTACCTTCTCCTTACTTACTACTCTGTCCGCTGTTCTTATTAATATGGCACGTTTTTCTACCATGGTCCATACAGTATTTTCTGGCAGCTGCTCTCTGGTGACGAACAGAGGATTTTTTTTTTTTTGTAATCACATTGATATACTTTGGCCACATTGTTTAATTCTATTGAAAAAGGAGGCAAGGTTCCTTCGAAACGACTGGTGGTATTTAACTTAATTTCACACGGCATTAGCCCAAAAGCCATGAATTATTTAAATAGAAATTGAAATTAATTACATTTGAAGAGGATCTCAATTTTTTAAGGATTGATTTCCTATAAGACACTTTTGGGAATTTTTATTCTACCCAGTAATCCAGGGCCATTCAATCTATTGTGCTTCTTCCTTCAAATAAAGTTCCTACAACCTCTACTGAAAGATTTTGTATTTAGCTCCCAGAGTTATGCAACATAACCGATAATTCCTGGTAGGCCTAATTCGTTTCACTTTCTCAATCTTCACTACTTTCTGTGATCAGTATGGATGTGTTTAAATTGACAAATTCAGTGATTTAATTATTTTGCAGATCATCCAAAAACCTTGGGAAGAAGTGTGTGTTAAGGCTTGCAGTATTTCTAAGGCACGCGTGCCTGAAAAGTCTAGAACGTTGCTGCAACCACGCCAATCATTGTAAGTGTCTATCGTAATTTTCTAAACAACCTTCATACCGTTGAGATTAACGTTACGTTTGGCAATTCTGCACCAGTGATTGAGGGTAACGTTTTTTTATGCGTAACTTTTGCGAGGTAGATCTCCTTCCTTTTTAAATCACGCATCTAAGGTTTGATGTATTTTGCAAGAGGAGACATATTCTCCAAATAAATTTGCTTTGTAATACTTAAGTATCTATCTTAATTCTCCCACATATTCACTTGCAATTCGTTGATTTTTTTTATTGGAAGTCCCACTATTAGCTACCCAACATTCTTACATAATAGTTTAACTTCATTTCTTTACTTGCCCTTAAATATAGGCAACCATCGATGTAATAATTTGTTCCCTTTCACCTTAGTGGTCCTGAGCTCTAGGCCACACTCCTGTCACAGTCTGGTCACACTCGAATGTAAGTCAAAGAATATTTTGACGGATAGAGAAATTGGAGCATTGTAGTTCCATTAAAAATCAAATTGGTACCATTATCTCATAGCTGTAGTGCCGGGGAAGTGTGGCACAAGTCTATAACCTAAATTTTACACGAGAGTGGCAAGGACTCTCCTAACGAATATGTTATTGATGTTTTTAAAATATTGTTTCACCATTTCAAATCGGCGAACGACCTGTGCCTCTTTTCTATGACAGTATTATAGTAGCATGGGTCAACAGTTATTGTAAGTTATGTTATGAGGTCCTTATTAACTATTCAGTTGTTGCTGTTGTTGTTGTTGTTGTAACTGCGGGTAGGATTTGCGTGGGAGATGGCTATGACTATAGTCTAGGTATCAGGCCGGCATTTACCTGGAGTAAAAGTGGGAAACCACGGAAAACCTATTCTTATATGGCTGAGGAGGGAATCGAAATCCCTCCTCTCAGATCTGCCTCATGAGGCTGAATGTACATTGTTCCAGCCTTTATACAGAATTACAATTCTTGGCATATCCTGAAATCAAACTCGGTCCTCTGCGGTGACAGCGTAGAATACTAGTCATACAAGAGAATGAAGAGAGAGTTGTTGTTAGTTGTCATTTCATATGAGGGACTTGGACACTTCGGTCGTTTAGCCCCGTATACTCGGGTGTGTGTATATACAAGATGATCCAGCTAAGAGGGTCATCTCAAATATCTACGGAACCGTTTAAGATATCGTCATTCTGTTTTAAAATTCTTAAATAGTATTAAGGGGCTCATACATCACGGTCCATTTCGCCCCCAGCACATATGCTGTTGTTGTTTGAGACTTCAGACTTTTGACTGGTTTGATGCAGTTCTCCATGCCTCCCTGTCCTGAGATAAGCGTTTCATCTCTACATAGCTACCACACCCTACATCCGAGGCAATCTGTTTAACATATTCTAACCTTGGTCTACCCCTACAGTTCTTGTCCTTGACCCTTCCTTCCATAACCAAGCTTGCTATTCCTGGGTGTATTAGGCTGTTTCCTACCAACCTATATCTTCTCTTCATTAGCAGTAACCAGAAACATCTCTCCTCTCCCACTAGTCTTAATACCTCTTCGTTTGTAACCCTATCTACCCATCGGATCTTCATCATTCTCCTGTGACACCGCATTTCAAACGCTTCAATTCTCCACTTTTCTGCTGCACCAATAGTACAACTTTCACTTCCATAGAGTGCCACGCTCCAAAAATGACTTCCTAACACCTAAATCTATATTCGATGTCAACAGATTCCTTTTCTGTAGATATGCTTTCCTTGCCTGAGCTATCCTACGTCTTACAGAATATCCTATTTGCTTCGTCCATTACTGGTTATTTTGCTTCCTAAGTAACAGAAGTCTCCTACTTCCTTTAGATTTCCACCTTCCAATTTGATGTCCATAGAGGATTTTGATTTATTTCGGCTGCATTCCAATATTTTTGTTTTACATTTATTAATTTTCATCATGAGTTCTCTCCTCAAGACGGAGTCCATACCATTCAAAAACTCATTCAAATCCTCAGGCGTGTCGGCCAAGATGACGATGTCATCGGCAGATCTCAGAATTGAAATTATTTCTCCTTGAATCGTCACTCCAACTTGAAACTTTTTTACAATTTCCTTCATACATACGTATTTACCGAGAAACCGGTAGCAACTTTGATTTATTTAAATAGGACTATAGTAATTTCACCCACTGGAACAACTAAGAATCAAGTGACAAGTTCAGTGATGTGCTTATTTTTGAGATATTAAATGTTTCCATATGTGTCGGCATTAGACAGAAAGCGATGCTCCAGCCGCTGAACTTGTCACTCGATTCTTAGTTGTTCCAGACGGTGAAATTAGTATAGTTCCATTTAAGAAACCAAAGTTGCTGCCGGTTTCTCGGTAAATACGTATGTCCTGGGGGTGAAGAACTAAATAGCCGATTTTCATATATCCTACTTGTATTAATTGCCTCTGTCAACATACAAATATTCAGTTTGGTTACTGTAATACACCTAGATTCGTAGATATTGAGAACCGTCTAAATATTTCGGATGGATTTTTATATATACGCATTAGAGTTATGTACTATTACATGAAGATTATTGTGTACCTGTTTTTTCCAACTTCAATCGCATGATTAGGACACAAGATTTTAAACTTTCGCTAAGCCGCCATCTTGTAGTTATGAAAATATTTTAAATGAATTAGACGCCAGTGGATTACAGTTGATATAAGCATATACCGTGCCAAGTTTCATTGCGCTCGGATGGTTAAATTGCGAGAAACGTTCATTTGAATATTTGAATTTCGCGCCACCGCCATGTTGGAGTTATGCTCACCAGGTTATTGAACGTCCCAGAGGTGAACTTATGTCAATATCCTCTATACTAAAAATGAATTACTGTTTGATTTGCTGTCTTAGATTAATAGATATTGAGAACCATGTAAATATTTTGGATAGTCGACATGTTGGATTTTAATTTATGAAGGCCATAGAGTTATGTACTGTCCCCGTTTACCTGGATAGTAGGCTGTCAGATATCCGCCCCCTCAATCGGATTGCCAATAATCAATCGCACCGGCACAGTTACATCAATGAAAATGGCACTGACAGATACTATCGAGATAAGAGCACAGAAATTCACAGGAAATCATTGTGGAACACACCAAAATAGACGGGGGTGCATACTTACCGTTGCTTACCTCTTAATTATCTCGGGGTTTGAGTTGACAACAGGATCACTAAAAGTCTGTTCACACAATAATTTCCGCCATGACATTTAAAAATGAACCAGAAACGAAGACGAGAACTTTGAACTGTACAAAAGCTTTATTTCTAATAAAGAGTCTGATTTTCCTAACACAACAAAATATACGTGGCTATCAGTAGCCCAAGTCAATCTGACTACGTCCTCCAGTAGGACTTGCAAAATTATTATACAACATGATATAAAACATTTTAGCTCCCAAGAGCTCCAAATAACGTAATATTCATAACACTATTGGAATGGAAAAGGACGTCAGGGTGTGACATATATAGAGCATTTGTTTCCTTTTAATAAACAAGAGAATGGTATTTATAGTCGCAAGGCCAGAGTGTACGACCTCACTCTCTGAAAACCATATGTTGACACAGCTGCGGGCTACCTTCCAGCCTGACGCATACCGGTCAAATGCACTCCCTTCTCACACGCTATGTTACGTAAGAATCCAGCCTGCACTCTCAAGCTTTTAAATGTCTTACAAGACAACTCACATTATATTTACGCAAATCTTTCAAGTACTTTGATCACATCCTAATGGATCATTACATAAATTTCTTAAACTTGTTAACTTCAATCCAAATGTTTCATTAGCTCTTAAATGTTTATAACAAAATCACATAAATTATTTATAACAATTAGAAATTGTTTATAATATTTGTCAAAGACAATAAAAATATTATAAGCACACCTTTAACATCACTCTCGTTTCATATTATTTTCAAAATATTTACAACAATTATTTACAATATTAACATTTAAATTGTTTAAATTATTAATTTAATAAATACATTAGCCACATGTTCATTCGGTTGGTAATTTTATAATCCTGTTTAATATAATCGACCAATGAAGGTTAGTTATACATGTTAATGTCACAATCCGGTTTAATAAAGTTTTTAATAATGATTTGTGACGGCAACCTTAATTCAACATCTTGTCTCAAATTCTTTCAAAACTCGTGTTAATTATAACAGTAAATCACTTGATTAATTTTCAACGAACTATAACAATCTTACTCCAGCGGAAAATCCTTCGCTAACAAGTTAATGCACAATCTGCATTAAAAATATGCCCAAAATCATCATATATTAATCTATATGGCATTTAAAACTTTCACATCACTTACAAAACTTCCACAAATAATTCTTTAACATTAAATCTTGTGGGAACTTCCTTCATATTCAAGGGCATTATATCTCAGCGACTTTCAACACGCGCTGCACTAGCGATTATACATTCATAGTTCCACTTAAAAATTTTATAATCATAAATTGTTTCAAAACTGTTTTTCTATTTAACCTTCGTAGATTTCATTCATGAACTGAAATGAAGTCAAAACTTGCCAATCACAAACAAATTTAATAGTGAATACGCTTATATACGCCTATCTGGTCTATCAAAATTTAAGATTAACATCTTAAAAGAAATTGTAGTATGAAAATACTATCTTCAAATAAAGTGCGACTAAACTGCAAAGTAGTCGAATAGAATCCAATTAGACTGGGGAATGCAAACATCGTTATATAATTCTCTAATTGAGAAAAACTCCTAACAAAAGTACTTGACTTTAATGCATTCAATAATTCATTATTAACATTACTCTTTCACAAAATTGTCTATGATGCAATGTTCATTCGTAACTGACGATAAATGTCTGTGTTGCAATCAATACAAATAACGACTAGTATTTCCAAGATCGTCGATAACGTAAGATTTTAACGCTCTAAAATCATTTAAATGTTCTTCCTTCTTGATGATGACAGAAGATTGTTCAAAGTAATTAAACTGGGGTTGAATTACTTTAATAAAATGACACGCTGTCTGAATTTAAATCTGCCATAAAAATCATTAACTTACAGTCAAATCGTGACTACAAAAAAAATATTAATTACTGAAAAATCTAAATATCAGTCTCAACTGATTCAAAATCGTTAACTATGCCCATGACATAACAATGTCTTAATAAATCGTCGAAAAATGCAAAACTCATCAAGGTGTACTGAGAATAAGAATCTCAACAAGAAAATAAGGCAAAATACATGAGGATAAAAAATATGGGAAAAATGGTTGCTCAAACATTACTAGGTTACTCAAATACAATAAACGTTCACGACTACCTTATCTGCCGATTGACGTTCCAGAGGAAAATTCCCCAAAGAAGACTGCTGATGGATCCATTTCACCACGTTAAAGCTGAGCTCCATCCTCGAAATAGGAAATAGCACCCTCGGAGAATCGAACTGCTTCCTTCTCCGTGAATCGCTCTGCTCCTCGAATACGAATAGACATCCTTCCGGCAATAATCTTCTTTGTGAGTCGGGACTACCCTGACCTCTCTTGAAAAATTCCCTGAAGTTCCAGTAGACAATCATCATGACGTTTTGTAGAAATTTCCGAAGAAATTATTCATATTCAGAGTATGAAATTGTTTCTTATGGCTGTTCGATGGTATTCAGCCTTTACTTACGAAACATGGGTGTAGATGGTATTCACCTTTACTTACGAAACATGGGTGTAGATGGTATTCACCGCATGTTCGCTTATGTGGAATAGCAATTAGCGAAGTTCCATGTCGCTATCTTACTCCAATGAAGTATGTCCCAATTGCAATAAGCCTTCTTAGCCTTCCATCTGCACTTCGATTGTAGTGTCAGAAGAACAAACTGCCGTATTCAAATGCTCCATTATACTGTATCGTTCTGTAAGCAAGCAATCTGAAGTCTTTCTACTCCACTCGCAGCGTTAGCCTTGCGTTGCTTCTGGCTTATACAAAAGTGTTTCTCTAGTGGCGAGATAATCACTTTTGCCAGTCGTATAAAACAGCTAATATCTTTTGAAGTACTCGGTCGAAACTGTTCAGCTTTTCTCTATAATTGCATGTAGTACTGCACAATACAATTATGTTATCGTAGACCGCTAACTGTTTGAAGCTAAACTTATATAAGCTTTCTAAGGTCTGTTTCAACTTCACCTAGTTTGACCTGTATCTCGTTACTATAGTGGCCTCGCCACGCGTTATAAAAACGATTCTTTTCACTTGCTGTTCACTTTGATGTCTCACTATATTGAATATATAAGAAAATGACTTTCACAAATACTTCGATGATCTGAGCATTAGATCTCAGAATGATCAGCGAACGAAAGAGAAGAGAAGAGAAGAGGCTTCTCTCTTCTGCGCAAGCCCTTTTATTACCTTCTCGAGGGGCGTTACCATCCCTTCCAGAGCGTGATACTGCGTCATCGCTAGAACTTCCAACTTCGTTAATACATGACGGATTTTCAAAATTCAAAAACTGAAAATAAATTTCACCAAAATTCCAAATCAATGCTTTTACTGCAAATGGATTTCCACAATTCTGCATTCAAAAGTCATAAAAATACCATAGTTTCAGCAATCTCCGTCTTCCTTTAAACTATCGTTCATTGGTTCATGCCTCTCCTCCAATAGCATAGTTTCTTCCTCAGCATAATTCCTCGTTTCCTGCGACTGCGTCGTACATCTTGGAACATTCTGGACAAAAATGCTGACGTCACTGAGAATCTCAGCTCAAGTAGCTTGCTGGCATAACATTTACGTCATCCGTGCTTACGTCATGACTACCCACGTCATAACTATGACAGCCATAACTCTAATCATAATTTCAAATATAGCCACCGTGGTCTCTACATAATTCAATTACGGGGGCATTCTCCTCCCACCACGTTTTAAAAACAGTTGCAAATTGTTTTTAAACTCAATGTTACAAGTATCTCATCTCTCTTGAACACGAAATTGAATTATTACTGGCTTACTCTAGTATGATATCTTTTTAAATTTCCAGCATTGAACTTGCCGTAAACGACATTATTCTCATCATCGTAGAGTTCATAACAGTTGTTTCCATAAGCGTTCGTAATCCTAAATGGCCCCAGGAACACTAATCCAAATTTGGGGTAGATTTTCTTGGTCATATCAGCCTTGACAGGTCTGCGTAATAATACAAGATTTCCAACTTGAAAGGGTGTACCAAAACGTTTTCCAGCTACTCTCTTCAATCGTTTCTCTGCTGCTTTCTGGAGTTGTTCCTTTGCCTTGTCAATCCTCTGCTGTCTTCCTATGTCGGGATCTCTCGGTATGTGGTTGAAAAGATTATCCCACGGCCTTTCTGGGTTTCTTCCTAGATGAAGTCGCATTGGCACTTCTCTGTTGATATGGTCGGTAACCTTGTGATCGGTAATTTCTAAACTGATTATTCCTGTGAGGACCTACATTGTCAGTTTTCTCCTCCTCTGGCTTGTCAGTTTGTTGGACTTGGTCCATGTATACCGTATTGATTTCCTTATACTCTTGCCTTTGACCTTTCTGGACTACGTTAGGCATTGGACTTGTGTAGTCTAACCTTCTTAGTAATTCATCCATGCTGGATAAATCCCTGATGTTGGACGAAATTATAAGTCTCCTCACCTCAACTGGCAGCATACGAGAAATCGCATCTATTAGTTGCTCCGTGGACAATGGGGGTTGCAAAAATCTCAAGCGGGACAACTGACTTGTAAAGAAATCAGCGTACCTCGTTGGAAGAGTACCTGAGTATTTTCTTGAATATACCTCCGCTCTTAACGAATTTTGCGCTTCTATGGACCAAAATCGTTTGATTAATGCCTCTGCAAACTCGTCAAAGTTACTGAATGTATATCTAAAAGCTCTAAACCATTCAAGGGGTCCTCCAATCAGATAGCTCTCTACAATCTTCATCTCTCTCTCTGGGAATGTGAGCTTCGATGAAATAATCTTTGAGATTCCTTACATACTCTATAGGTGTCAAACTATCAGTGTTACTGAATTTTTGTGGTTTGTCCTCGAAATTCCTGATGACCGTCACGTTCCTTGGATATGAATCCGGATAGTTTTTCCCACTATCTCGATAATTCCATTCAGATTCCATATTCCTCTCGTCATCCTCTCTGAATCTGGATACACGTTCTTCAGGAGTCACGTCTCTTTCTTCTAGATCTAGGTGACATCTTCTGGTATGCTTCCTGTTCAATTCGCAAGCTAAGCCTTCTGTATCCTTGTCAGTGATTTCTGTTAAGACTTTCTTGACTATCTCTTCCTTGTAGTTCTCCATTAAACTAGCCTCTCCTAACTTCAAATTTTTCAGTTTACTCGTCGTTTCGTTTACATCCGAGACAACTTTATGCATCTGTTCCTCTAATGTAGATTTTAAAGTTTGCATATCCTGATCTAGTTGTGTTCTATCGTCAACTTGTTTTTCGGATAGCGAATTTATCCTGACGCTTAAATCTTTTCTAATCTGTACTACCTCATTATTAATTTCTATCTGCGTACTGGCAAGTTTTCTTTCAATCCTTTCCTGAATTTGGGCTACATGTTCCCCACTTGACTTATTCCACTCGTCTTTCCATACCGCTACGTTTGCTGTTAACATCTCGGCTATGTCTACTTCGATATCCTCTTTTAATACTCTATTGTGGTCTAATACCTGTGTTCTCATGACCTCTACGTCATACTTCAACTCTGCTAAAGACGTTGTTGTTCTAACTGATTCGTCGACTAACCTAGTCGTTAATGCAGTTATATTACGCGTACAAAGAGTTTTTGAGTTTTCGATTTCTTCCCTGACTTTATTTACATCAGTTTGGACTTTAGTGATATCTACGAAAACTGTGTTGACCTCTACCTGAATCTTAGTTACATCACTTTGCACCTCAGTTATATCCGCATGAATATTGTTAATGTCTACCTGAACATTGGATACATCTGTTCTAGCTTTTTGAATTTCTTTCTGGACTTCCTCGACCTTGTCTTGGACAGTCGCTACATCGTTTTTGACAACAACAACTTCGGCTCTAGCACAAGAAATATCCCCTCGGACATTAGCTACATCTAGATTTAACATTGTAAGGTCCCTCTGTACCTTAGACACATCATTTTTAACATCATCAACACTTTTATGCACAATAGATACATCTTTATGGACATTAGACACGTCTGTACGCATGTCCGTTACAGTATTTTCAATTCCTAGGGTATTAATCTGTAAACGCGACATATTATCCTCCAAATTAGCAGCACTAGTTTGGATACCCTTCAAACTTTCACCCATGCTAGCTTTCAAATTACTAGCATTCTCCTCCATCCTTGCATTTAAATTAGCAGAGAAATTACGCACACTCTCCTCCATCATCCTCTTCATGTTAGCAGACATCTCCTCTAACATTTTCTTCAAACTTTCATCTGCCATTACAATATTATTCAAAATGGATTGCTGTAGGGACATACATCAAAAAAGCAAAATAACAACATTTGAGCAACACTTTTCACCATATATAATTTTGATCAATTTTCTGTCTTAAATCTAACTTATAACTACCTTATAATTAATATTCGAAGATACTTCATGTTGAAACAAACTCAAGCACATGTTCAAATTTCTCTGGCTCATTTTAAAATATCCTAACACAAATAATTTACATTTACAATCCAAATAATTAATTTTATCTTTAATATGACTGAAGTGTCATAAGCCGGTCAAATAAAATAAGATTCCAGATTATAGGCGATTTTTCTAAGTTTCCTGCCCATTTAACTTTTCTCAAGTTGTATAAGATCTGATCTTTTCTGAGTGTAATTTTCCTAATACAATACAACATTTAATTCCTATATAATCACACTCTTAAATACTACAATTGGCCTAGACATCTAACAAAGAATCAACCTCTTTATTTGAGTCTAATCGAACCTCACGTTTTAGGTTTGTCAATCTTTCTGGTGTTCAACCTGGTGATCCAGTGTTGTTGAACACGCCCCACATATTAGGGTCAATCTTACTGTTGACTCAGCCCCACGCTCTTGGATCGCCAATCTTTCTGGTGTTCAACCTGGTGATCCAGTGTTGTTGAACACGCCCCACACGTTGACTGCGCCAATCTTTCTGTCCCCGTTTACCTGGATAGTAGGCTGTCAGATATCCGCCCCCTCAATCGGATTGCCAATAATCAATCGCACCGGCACAGTTACATCAATGAAAATGGCACTGACAGATACTATCGAGATAAGAGCACAGAAATTCACAGGAAATCATTGTGGAACACACCAAAATAGACGGGGGTGCATACTTACCGTTGCTTACCTCTTAATTATCTCGGGGTTTGAGTTGACAACAGGATCACTAAAAGTCTGTTCACACAATAATTTCCGCCATGACATTTAAAAATGAACCAGAAACGAAGACGAGAACTTTGAACTGTACAAAAGCTTTATTTCTAATAAAGAGTCTGATTTTCCTAACACAACAAAATATACGTGGCTATCAGTAGCCCAAGTCAATCTGACTACGTCCTCCAGTAGGACTTGCAAAATTATTATACAACATGATATAAAACATTTTAGCTCCCAAGAGCTCCAAATAACGTAATATTCATAACACTATTGGAATGGAAAAGGACGTCAGGGTGTGACATATATAGAGCATTTGTTTCCTTTTAATAAACAAGAGAATGGTATTTATAGTCGCAAGGCCAGAGTGTACGACCTCACTCTCTGAAAACCATATGTTGACACAGCTGCGGGCTACCTTCCAGCCTGACGCATACCGGTCAAATGCACTCCCTTCTCACACGCTATGTTACGTAAGAATCCAGCCTGCACTCTCAAGCTTTTAAATGTCTTACAAGACAACTCACATTATATTTACGCAAATCTTTCAAGTACTTTGATCACATCCTAATGGATCATTACATAAATTTCTTAAACTTGTTAACTTCAATCCAAATGTTTCATTAGCTCTTAAATGTTTATAACAAAATCACATAAATTATTTATAACAATTAGAAATTGTTTATAATATTTGTCAAAGACAATAAAAATATTATAAGCACACCTTTAACATCACTCTCGTTTCATATTATTTTCAAAATATTTACAACAATTATTTACAATATTAACATTTAAATTGTTTAAATTATTAATTTAATAAATACATTAGCCACATGTTCATTCGGTTGGTAATTTTATAATCCTGTTTAATATAATCGACCAATGAAGGTTAGTTATACATGTTAATGTCACAATCCGGTTTAATAAAGTTTTTAATAATGATTTGTGACGGCAACCTTAATTCAACATCTTGTCTCAAATTCTTTCAAAACTCGTGTTAATTATAACAGTAAATCACTTGATTAATTTTCAACGAACTATAACAATCTTACTCCAGCGGAAAATCCTTCGCTAACAAGTTAATGCACAATCTGCATTAAAAATATGCCCAAAATCATCATATATTAATCTATATGGCATTTAAAACTTTCACATCACTTACAAAACTTCCACAAATAATTCTTTAACATTAAATCTTGTGGGAACTTCCTTCATATTCAAGGGCATTATATCTCAGCGACTTTCAACACGCGCTGCACTAGCGATTATACATTCATAGTTCCACTTAAAAATTTTATAATCATAAATTGTTTCAAAACTGTTTTTCTATTTAACCTTCGTAGATTTCATTCATGAACTGAAATGAAGTCAAAACTTGCCAATCACAAACAAATTTAATAGTGAATACGCTTATATACGCCTATCTGGTCTATCAAAATTTAAGATTAACATCTTAAAAGAAATTGTAGTATGAAAATACTATCTTCAAATAAAGTGCGACTAAACTGCAAAGTAGTCGAATAGAATCCAATTAGACTGGGGAATGCAAACATCGTTATATAATTCTCTAATTGAGAAAAACTCCTAACAAAAGTACTTGACTTTAATGCATTCAATAATTCATTATTAACATTACTCTTTCACAAAATTGTCTATGATGCAATGTTCATTCGTAACTGACGATAAATGTCTGTGTTGCAATCAATACAAATAACGACTAGTATTTCCAAGATCGTCGATAACGTAAGATTTTAACGCTCTAAAATCATTTAAATGTTCTTCCTTCTTGATGATGACAGAAGATTGTTCAAAGTAATTAAACTGGGGTTGAATTACTTTAATAAAATGACACGCTGTCTGAATTTAAATCTGCCATAAAAATCATTAACTTACAGTCAAATCGTGACTACAAAAAAAATATTAATTACTGAAAAATCTAAATATCAGTCTCAACTGATTCAAAATCGTTAACTATGCCCATGACATAACAATGTCTTAATAAATCGTCGAAAAATGCAAAACTCATCAAGGTGTACTGAGAATAAGAATCTCAACAAGAAAATAAGGCAAAATACATGAGGATAAAAAATATGGGAAAAATGGTTGCTCAAACATTACTAGGTTACTCAAATACAATAAACGTTCACGACTACCTTATCTGCCGATTGACGTTCCAGAGGAAAATTCCCCAAAGAAGACTGCTGATGGATCCATTTCACCACGTTAAAGCTGAGCTCCATCCTCGAAATAGGAAATAGCACCCTCGGAGAATCGAACTGCTTCCTTCTCCGTGAATCGCTCTGCTCCTCGAATACGAATAGACATCCTTCCGGCAATAATCTTCTTTGTGAGTCGGGACTACCCTGACCTCTCTTGAAAAATTCCCTGAAGTTCCAGTAGACAATCATCATGACGTTTTGTAGAAATTTCCGAAGAAATTATTCATATTCAGAGTATGAAATTGTTTCTTATGGCTGTTCGATGGTATTCAGCCTTTACTTACGAAACATGGGTGTAGATGGTATTCACCTTTACTTACGAAACATGGGTGTAGATGGTATTCACCGCATGTTCGCTTATGTGGAATAGCAATTAGCGAAGTTCCATGTCGCTATCTTACTCCAATGAAGTATGTCCCAATTGCAATAAGCCTTCTTAGCCTTCCATCTGCACTTCGATTGTAGTGTCAGAAGAACAAACTGCCGTATTCAAATGCTCCATTATACTGTATCGTTCTGTAAGCAAGCAATCTGAAGTCTTTCTACTCCACTCGCAGCGTTAGCCTTGCGTTGCTTCTGGCTTATACAAAAGTGTTTCTCTAGTGGCGAGATAATCACTTTTGCCAGTCGTATAAAACAGCTAATATCTTTTGAAGTACTCGGTCGAAACTGTTCAGCTTTTCTCTATAATTGCATGTAGTACTGCACAATACAATTATGTTATCGTAGACCGCTAACTGTTTGAAGCTAAACTTATATAAGCTTTCTAAGGTCTGTTTCAACTTCACCTAGTTTGACCTGTATCTCGTTACTATAGTGGCCTCGCCACGCGTTATAAAAACGATTCTTTTCACTTGCTGTTCACTTTGATGTCTCACTATATTGAATATATAAGAAAATGACTTTCACAAATACTTCGATGATCTGAGCATTAGATCTCAGAATGATCAGCGAACGAAAGAGAAGAGAAGAGAAGAGGCTTCTCTCTTCTGCGCAAGCCCTTTTATTACCTTCTCGAGGGGCGTTACCATCCCTTCCAGAGCGTGATACTGCGTCATCGCTAGAACTTCCAACTTCGTTAATACATGACGGATTTTCAAAATTCAAAAACTGAAAATAAATTTCACCAAAATTCCAAATCAATGCTTTTACTGCAAATGGATTTCCACAATTCTGCATTCAAAAGTCATAAAAATACCATAGTTTCAGCAATCTCCGTCTTCCTTTAAACTATCGTTCATTGGTTCATGCCTCTCCTCCAATAGCATAGTTTCTTCCTCAGCATAATTCCTCGTTTCCTGCGACTGCGTCGTACATCTTGGAACATTCTGGACAAAAATGCTGACGTCACTGAGAATCTCAGCTCAAGTAGCTTGCTGGCATAACATTTACGTCATCCGTGCTTACGTCATGACTACCCACGTCATAACTATGACAGCCATAACTCTAATCATAATTTCAAATATAGCCACCGTGGTCTCTACATAATTCAATTACGGGGGCATTCTCCTCCCACCACGTTTTAAAAACAGTTGCAAATTGTTTTTAAACTCAATGTTACAAGTATCTCATCTCTCTTGAACACGAAATTGAATTATTACTGGCTTACTCTAGTATGATATCTTTTTAAATTTCCAGCATTGAACTTGCCGTAAACGACATTATTCTCATCATCGTAGAGTTCATAACAGTTGTTTCCATAAGCGTTCGTAATCCTAAATGGCCCCAGGAACACTAATCCAAATTTGGGGTAGATTTTCTTGGTCATATCAGCCTTGACAGGTCTGCGTAATAATACAAGATTTCCAACTTGAAAGGGTGTACCAAAACGTTTTCCAGCTACTCTCTTCAATCGTTTCTCTGCTGCTTTCTGGAGTTGTTCCTTTGCCTTGTCAATCCTCTGCTGTCTTCCTATGTCGGGATCTCTCGGTATGTGGTTGAAAAGATTATCCCACGGCCTTTCTGGGTTTCTTCCTAGATGAAGTCGCATTGGCACTTCTCTGTTGATATGGTCGGTAACCTTGTGATCGGTAATTTCTAAACTGATTATTCCTGTGAGGACCTACATTGTCAGTTTTCTCCTCCTCTGGCTTGTCAGTTTGTTGGACTTGGTCCATGTATACCGTATTGATTTCCTTATACTCTTGCCTTTGACCTTTCTGGACTACGTTAGGCATTGGACTTGTGTAGTCTAACCTTCTTAGTAATTCATCCATGCTGGATAAATCCCTGATGTTGGACGAAATTATAAGTCTCCTCACCTCAACTGGCAGCATACGAGAAATCGCATCTATTAGTTGCTCCGTGGACAATGGGGGTTGCAAAAATCTCAAGCGGGACAACTGACTTGTAAAGAAATCAGCGTACCTCGTTGGAAGAGTACCTGAGTATTTTCTTGAATATACCTCCGCTCTTAACGAATTTTGCGCTTCTATGGACCAAAATCGTTTGATTAATGCCTCTGCAAACTCGTCAAAGTTACTGAATGTATATCTAAAAGCTCTAAACCATTCAAGGGGTCCTCCAATCAGATAGCTCTCTACAATCTTCATCTCTCTCTCTCTGGGAATGTGAGCTTCGATGAAATAATCTTTGAGATTCCTTACATACTCTATAGGTGTCAAACTATCAGTGTTACTGAATTTTTGTGGTTTGTCCTCGAAATTCCTGATGACCGTCACGTTCCTTGGATATGAATCCGGATAGTTTTTCCCACTATCTCGATAATTCCATTCAGATTCCATATTCCTCTCGTCATCCTCTCTGAATCTGGATACACGTTCTTCAGGAGTCACGTCTCTTTCTTCTAGATCTAGGTGACATCTTCTGGTATGCTTCCTGTTCAATTCGCAAGCTAAGCCTTCTGTATCCTTGTCAGTGATTTCTGTTAAGACTTTCTTGACTATCTCTTCCTTGTAGTTCTCCATTAAACTAGCCTCTCCTAACTTCAAATTTTTCAGTTTACTCGTCGTTTCGTTTACATCCGAGACAACTTTATGCATCTGTTCCTCTAATGTAGATTTTAAAGTTTGCATATCCTGATCTAGTTGTGTTCTATCGTCAACTTGTTTTTCGGATAGCGAATTTATCCTGACGCTTAAATCTTTTCTAATCTGTACTACCTCATTATTAATTTCTATCTGCGTACTGGCAAGTTTTCTTTCAATCCTTTCCTGAATTTGGGCTACATGTTCCCCACTTGACTTATTCCACTCGTCTTTCCATACCGCTACGTTTGCTGTTAACATCTCGGCTATGTCTACTTCGATATCCTCTTTTAATACTCTATTGTGGTCTAATACCTGTGTTCTCATGACCTCTACGTCATACTTCAACTCTGCTAAAGACGTTGTTGTTCTAACTGATTCGTCGACTAACCTAGTCGTTAATGCAGTTATATTACGCGTACAAAGAGTTTTTGAGTTTTCGATTTCTTCCCTGACTTTATTTACATCAGTTTGGACTTTAGTGATATCTACGAAAACTGTGTTGACCTCTACCTGAATCTTAGTTACATCACTTTGCACCTCAGTTATATCCGCATGAATATTGTTAATGTCTACCTGAACATTGGATACATCTGTTCTAGCTTTTTGAATTTCTTTCTGGACTTCCTCGACCTTGTCTTGGACAGTCGCTACATCGTTTTTGACAACAACAACTTCGGCTCTAGCACAAGAAATATCCCCTCGGACATTAGCTACATCTAGATTTAACATTGTAAGGTCCCTCTGTACCTTAGACACATCATTTTTAACATCATCAACACTTTTATGCACAATAGATACATCTTTATGGACATTAGACACGTCTGTACGCATGTCCGTTACAGTATTTTCAATTCCTAGGGTATTAATCTGTAAACGCGACATATTATCCTCCAAATTAGCAGCACTAGTTTGGATACCCTTCAAACTTTCACCCATGCTAGCTTTCAAATTACTAGCATTCTCCTCCATCCTTGCATTTAAATTAGCAGAGAAATTACGCACACTCTCCTCCATCATCCTCTTCATGTTAGCAGACATCTCCTCTAACATTTTCTTCAAACTTTCATCTGCCATTACAATATTATTCAAAATGGATTGCTGTAGGGACATACATCAAAAAAGCAAAATAACAACATTTGAGCAACACTTTTCACCATATATAATTTTGATCAATTTTCTGTCTTAAATCTAACTTATAACTACCTTATAATTAATATTCGAAGATACTTCATGTTGAAACAAACTCAAGCACATGTTCAAATTTCTCTGGCTCATTTTAAAATATCCTAACACAAATAATTTACATTTACAATCCAAATAATTAATTTTATCTTTAATATGACTGAAGTGTCATAAGCCGGTCAAATAAAATAAGATTCCAGATTATAGGCGATTTTTCTAAGTTTCCTGCCCATTTAACTTTTCTCAAGTTGTATAAGATCTGATCTTTTCTGAGTGTAATTTTCCTAATACAATACAACATTTAATTCCTATATAATCACACTCTTAAATACTACAATTGGCCTAGACATCTAACAAAGAATCAACCTCTTTATTTGAGTCTAATCGAACCTCACGTTTTAGGTTTGTCAATCTTTCTGGTGTTCAACCTGGTGATCCAGTGTTGTTGAACACGCCCCACATATTAGGGTCAATCTTACTGTTGACTCAGCCCCACGCTCTTGGATCGCCAATCTTTCTGGTGTTCAACCTGGTGATCCAGTGTTGTTGAACACGCCCCACACGTTGACTGCGCCAATCTTTCTGTCCCCGTTTACCTGGATAGTAGGCTGTCAGATATCCGCCCCCTCAATCGGATTGCCAATAATCAATCGCACCGGCACAGTTACATCAATGAAAATGGCACTGACAGATACTATCGAGATAAGAGCACAGAAATTCACAGGAAATCATTGTGGAACACACCAAAATAGACGGGGGTGCATACTTACCGTTGCTTACCTCTTAATTATCTCGGGGTTTGAGTTGACAACAGGATCACTAAAAGTCTGTTCACACAATAATTTCCGCCATGACATTTAAAAATGAACCAGAAACGAAGACGAGAACTTTGAACTGTACAAAAGCTTTATTTCTAATAAAGAGTCTGATTTTCCTAACACAACAAAATATACGTGGCTATCAGTAGCCCAAGTCAATCTGACTACGTCCTCCAGTAGGACTTGCAAAATTATTATACAACATGATATAAAACATTTTAGCTCCCAAGAGCTCCAAATAACGTAATATTCATAACACTATTGGAATGGAAAAGGACGTCAGGGTGTGACATATATAGAGCATTTGTTTCCTTTTAATAAACAAGAGAATGGTATTTATAGTCGCAAGGCCAGAGTGTACGACCTCACTCTCTGAAAACCATATGTTGACACAGCTGCGGGCTACCTTCCAGCCTGACGCATACCGGTCAAATGCACTCCCTTCTCACACGCTATGTTACGTAAGAATCCAGCCTGCACTCTCAAGCTTTTAAATGTCTTACAAGACAACTCACATTATATTTACGCAAATCTTTCAAGTACTTTGATCACATCCTAATGGATCATTACATAAATTTCTTAAACTTGTTAACTTCAATCCAAATGTTTCATTAGCTCTTAAATGTTTATAACAAAATCACATAAATTATTTATAACAATTAGAAATTGTTTATAATATTTGTCAAAGACAATAAAAATATTATAAGCACACCTTTAACATCACTCTCGTTTCATATTATTTTCAAAATATTTACAACAATTATTTACAATATTAACATTTAAATTGTTTAAATTATTAATTTAATAAATACATTAGCCACATGTTCATTCGGTTGGTAATTTTATAATCCTGTTTAATATAATCGACCAATGAAGGTTAGTTATACATGTTAATGTCACAATCCGGTTTAATAAAGTTTTTAATAATGATTTGTGACGGCAACCTTAATTCAACATCTTGTCTCAAATTCTTTCAAAACTCGTGTTAATTATAACAGTAAATCACTTGATTAATTTTCAACGAACTATAACAATCTTACTCCAGCGGAAAATCCTTCGCTAACAAGTTAATGCACAATCTGCATTAAAAATATGCCCAAAATCATCATATATTAATCTATATGGCATTTAAAACTTTCACATCACTTACAAAACTTCCACAAATAATTCTTTAACATTAAATCTTGTGGGAACTTCCTTCATATTCAAGGGCATTATATCTCAGCGACTTTCAACACGCGCTGCACTAGCGATTATACATTCATAGTTCCACTTAAAAATTTTATAATCATAAATTGTTTCAAAACTGTTTTTCTATTTAACCTTCGTAGATTTCATTCATGAACTGAAATGAAGTCAAAACTTGCCAATCACAAACAAATTTAATAGTGAATACGCTTATATACGCCTATCTGGTCTATCAAAATTTAAGATTAACATCTTAAAAGAAATTGTAGTATGAAAATACTATCTTCAAATAAAGTGCGACTAAACTGCAAAGTAGTCGAATAGAATCCAATTAGACTGGGGAATGCAAACATCGTTATATAATTCTCTAATTGAGAAAAACTCCTAACAAAAGTACTTGACTTTAATGCATTCAATAATTCATTATTAACATTACTCTTTCACAAAATTGTCTATGATGCAATGTTCATTCGTAACTGACGATAAATGTCTGTGTTGCAATCAATACAAATAACGACTAGTATTTCCAAGATCGTCGATAACGTAAGATTTTAACGCTCTAAAATCATTTAAATGTTCTTCCTTCTTGATGATGACAGAAGATTGTTCAAAGTAATTAAACTGGGGTTGAATTACTTTAATAAAATGACACGCTGTCTGAATTTAAATCTGCCATAAAAATCATTAACTTACAGTCAAATCGTGACTACAAAAAAAATATTAATTACTGAAAAATCTAAATATCAGTCTCAACTGATTCAAAATCGTTAACTATGCCCATGACATAACAATGTCTTAATAAATCGTCGAAAAATGCAAAACTCATCAAGGTGTACTGAGAATAAGAATCTCAACAAGAAAATAAGGCAAAATACATGAGGATAAAAAATATGGGAAAAATGGTTGCTCAAACATTACTAGGTTACTCAAATACAATAAACGTTCACGACTACCTTATCTGCCGATTGACGTTCCAGAGGAAAATTCCCCAAAGAAGACTGCTGATGGATCCATTTCACCACGTTAAAGCTGAGCTCCATCCTCGAAATAGGAAATAGCACCCTCGGAGAATCGAACTGCTTCCTTCTCCGTGAATCGCTCTGCTCCTCGAATACGAATAGACATCCTTCCGGCAATAATCTTCTTTGTGAGTCGGGACTACCCTGACCTCTCTTGAAAAATTCCCTGAAGTTCCAGTAGACAATCATCATGACGTTTTGTAGAAATTTCCGAAGAAATTATTCATATTCAGAGTATGAAATTGTTTCTTATGGCTGTTCGATGGTATTCAGCCTTTACTTACGAAACATGGGTGTAGATGGTATTCACCTTTACTTACGAAACATGGGTGTAGATGGTATTCACCGCATGTTCGCTTATGTGGAATAGCAATTAGCGAAGTTCCATGTCGCTATCTTACTCCAATGAAGTATGTCCCAATTGCAATAAGCCTTCTTAGCCTTCCATCTGCACTTCGATTGTAGTGTCAGAAGAACAAACTGCCGTATTCAAATGCTCCATTATACTGTATCGTTCTGTAAGCAAGCAATCTGAAGTCTTTCTACTCCACTCGCAGCGTTAGCCTTGCGTTGCTTCTGGCTTATACAAAAGTGTTTCTCTAGTGGCGAGATAATCACTTTTGCCAGTCGTATAAAACAGCTAATATCTTTTGAAGTACTCGGTCGAAACTGTTCAGCTTTTCTCTATAATTGCATGTAGTACTGCACAATACAATTATGTTATCGTAGACCGCTAACTGTTTGAAGCTAAACTTATATAAGCTTTCTAAGGTCTGTTTCAACTTCACCTAGTTTGACCTGTATCTCGTTACTATAGTGGCCTCGCCACGCGTTATAAAAACGATTCTTTTCACTTGCTGTTCACTTTGATGTCTCACTATATTGAATATATAAGAAAATGACTTTCACAAATACTTCGATGATCTGAGCATTAGATCTCAGAATGATCAGCGAACGAAAGAGAAGAGAAGAGAAGAGGCTTCTCTCTTCTGCGCAAGCCCTTTTATTACCTTCTCGAGGGGCGTTACCATCCCTTCCAGAGCGTGATACTGCGTCATCGCTAGAACTTCCAACTTCGTTAATACATGACGGATTTTCAAAATTCAAAAACTGAAAATAAATTTCACCAAAATTCCAAATCAATGCTTTTACTGCAAATGGATTTCCACAATTCTGCATTCAAAAGTCATAAAAATACCATAGTTTCAGCAATCTCCGTCTTCCTTTAAACTATCGTTCATTGGTTCATGCCTCTCCTCCAATAGCATAGTTTCTTCCTCAGCATAATTCCTCGTTTCCTGCGACTGCGTCGTACATCTTGGAACATTCTGGACAAAAATGCTGACGTCACTGAGAATCTCAGCTCAAGTAGCTTGCTGGCATAACATTTACGTCATCCGTGCTTACGTCATGACTACCCACGTCATAACTATGACAGCCATAACTCTAATCATAATTTCAAATATAGCCACCGTGGTCTCTACATAATTCAATTACGGGGGCAGTACCATTAAATGATGATTATTGTGTACGTTCATTATTCAAACGTTGATTTCGATCATATGATTAGGACACAAGAAATAAAAACTCAATTTTAAAATTTCGCACAGCCGCCATCTTAAGTTTATGTAAACAATTGAATTAAATTGGATGACAGTGCTTTGCAATTTGTATAGACATTTGCTGTAGCAAGTTTCACTACGTTCAGAAGGTTAAATCGCGAGGATAGTCTATTTAAAAGTGTCTACCTCGTTTGGCCGCCATGTTCGTTTTGTAGTTAACAGGTTTTTGAATGTCCCATAGATGAACATCTGGGCTGGCTCCGTGGTGTTGGAGTGGTGCGCCTGCCTCTCACCCGGAGACCCCGGGTTCGATTCCCGGCTCCGTCAGGGATTTTAGAAACTGACGTGAGTGCTGGACCGGGGTACACTCAGCCTCATGAGGACAATTGAGTAGCTTTCTGACATTCAGGCAGCGCCCCGATCACAAAAAAAACAAAAGATAAACGGCCGAGGGGACCCGATGCGCTGATCACGCGTCACCCCAGTATCTGCAGGCCAAATGGCTGGGCAGTGGTCGCTTGGTAGGCCTAGGCCCTTCATGGGCTGTAGTGCCAGGGGTTATTTTTTATAGGTGAACATCTAATAATGCCTTTTAATACTGTAGGCCTACAAAATTTCAGGGTGATATGAGTAATAGTTTCGGAGATATAGAATACCGGTGAAATATTTCGCACAGCCGCCATGTTGAATTAGTGAAATGTAAGAAAATTTTAAGGGCACGGTCGGGGTCAACCGATATAGTACTATCGCGTTACCGAGTTTCATTGAAATCGGTTCAGCCATTTAGAAGTTATTATGGGGTGGCACATACAGTACACACACCGACAAAAGGTGTTCCCATAAGCCTCTTTATTCATAAATGAAAATAGGCTAAATATTGCTTTGATAACCTGTGTTATTTTGGTGGTCTGCAATAATGTGTACATTTGTAATTCAGGTGAGGATTGTTAAGGCTGCAATTTAGGAACCATTCCTGCATTTGCCTGGACAGAAGTGGGAATCCACGGAAAACCACTTCCAGGATGGCTGAAGCGGGAATTGAACCCACCTCATCAGGATAGCCTCATGAGGCTGATTGGACCCCGTTCCAGCCCTCAAGCCAGAATTAATTCTTTTGTCAGAGTCGGGGTTTGAACGTAATATTTCAGGAGATATTTGTGTCTCACCTGTGTACCAGTTCAGACAGTACCCTAATATAGGTTGTCCAAACAAATTCACTAACTGAACTCCATAGCCAACCGCTAGAGAGAGACATCAAAGGTGTTCATCTGAATGAGCACTAAGCTATTAAAATATTGAGTGTCCCAAGAAAACCACGGTCTCCATAACTACACATCTAGTCGGAAACAAACATGGTGTTTTGGGTGGCAAGTAGCTCTTACAGCGCTAGATGGAAAACTGGTTGGATGGTTGGTTCCTCAGTTTAGGGCCTGTGACAATGTGGTCATGTTGCCCCGTGTACTTTGGGTGTGTGTAGAATCTCTCTGATAACCGGTGTTAATTGTGATGGCTATATTAGTGTGTGTTATGGAAAACTGAATTGGACGTGGCGTTGCCACGGTTACGAGTGGCCATTCATTAATTACTTTGAAAACGGTCGAATGTAGGGCCTTAAAATGTCATTTATGGCATGTTAAAGAACCTTCCACTAATTGCATCTGTATGAAGTTAAATTGGATAGGTTAAGATTGTAAACAACGTTCTTAGGTTTCTACGTTCGTTGCCAAGAGCCGACTGCGGTGGCGTCTAGTAGCTAAGTTCTGAACTTAGCCTAGTAGTCGTTGACGGTGGCACTTGGCGGCAAAAGTAGGAACTATTTGAGAATTCTAAGTTGCAGTACTTAAATTAAAAAAGAAAAAAAGATAACACACACTAATACAGTCATCAAAATTAACACCGGTTATCAGACAGATTCTACACACACCCAAAGTACATGGGGCTACATAACCGCGTTGTCGCAGCCCCTAAACTTAAGAACCAACCAACCAACCAACCAACCAAATGTCATATTCAAGTTCCCTCTAGTCCTGCGATAAATTGGAGCAGTTTCTGCGTAAAATCATAACAGATAGACACAAATAGAATTTAATTATATAATTGTATAGATGAAGCCTCCGTGGCTTAGGCGGCAGCACGATGGCCTCTCACCGCTGGGTCCGTGGTTCAAATCCCGGTCACTCCATGTGAGATCTGTGCTGGACAAAACGGAGGCAGACAGGTTTTTCTCCGGGTACTCCGGTTTTCCCTGTCAAAATTTCATTCCAGCAACACTCTCCACTATCTTTTCATTTCATCTGACATTCATTTAATCATTGCCCCAGAGGAGTGCGTCAGGCCTCGGCAGCCAGCACAGTTCATATCCTTGCCGCTAGATGGGGGCTTCATTCATTCCATTCCTGACCCGGTCGGAGACTGGAAGCAGGCTGTGGATTTTCATTTTCATTTGTATAGATAATTCGTAATGGTACATCAGTTTGCACTTATATAGGAACGTATAGGGTAGTGTTATTATTATTGTTATTAGTGTCATAAAATAGTTGTGTTTGAGTCACGTTCAGCAGTAAATATGATGTTAGCCTTTTTTTTTTTATCACCACTCAATTTACAGAGTGTGACTCATTTTATAGACTGCGGCGTATTGGCTGTCGCCAGCACTCGCTGATATTGATCACACCATACATGGCGTCTTTACTTTTCTTTTATTCGTTTGAGCGTGGGAATTTTTTAACAAAGACATCTTGCGTCTTATATGTCTCCCATTCACTGTCCCTTTTCTTCTCTACGTTTGTCCTTAAGCCTCAATGTTATTAGACCGGATTGATTCAGTTCTACACACAGAATACTCACGATGTTTTCCATCTGACAGTGAGAATATTAATAAAAGAAACACACCGTTGGCTCTGTGTTATAATGGCTAAGCTTGGGAAACAATGACAACCGTTACATTATAAAAGTAACGCAGAGTAAAGGCGTTATAAAGAAAACAAAGAAACCCTCACTCCGTTACTTTTTGAAAAATAATTAAGCAGTGATGTTACACGGAGAGTTTTGAAGGTGATTCGTCATTGAATTTCGGTGGGATGCTCTGTTATAGACAAATCTAACACCACCAAGATTCAGAACGATACAAAATACTTGATAAACACTCGCATAACAGTAACTTAAATAAGCAGAACCCATATTCAAAAGCAGGGGTATATATACAGGGTGTATTTGATATGATGGAAGTCCGTTACACTGGTGATATAAGAAGGTATTCTAAGCAAATATCTTCATGAAATTCAGTCGGATCTTAATTAGTGTAGGTTGAATTAAATCACAAAAATCGTCGGTCAATGTCTTGGAAACGGGCTTACACTTCGTTCCCCTCAGCAGCACAGCTGCCTTCCCCCGTCGCCCTCCCCTACAACGCTAAGGAATGTTGACAAGAGTCTGAAGTTGAGTGACCTCCTCGTCTTGTCCGCCAATGACATTGAAATACACAAACCGAGCCTACGAACAGCTGTTTCACACCTTCATGGGGAGTGGTTACATGACTAGTGATGGTGGATCTGTTTAGGATTTTGCCATCCTCATAGCCTATGCATAGAAAATGGAAATTCTAAAGATTTGGTAAATTAAATTAAGAAACTGTTGGTCTATCTTTGTGTGAAGGCAGTGCAACAACTGTAACAAAAATATTAATAATACTAATATTATTATACTATGCTACTACTACTGTACTAATAATAGTAATAATAGAATTTTAGACACACTAACTTCTTTAATACGGGGCTACCTGACCACGTTGTCGCAGCCCCTAAACTATGGAACCAACCTAAGTTCCTTTATGTTTTTTTTTTTTTTTTTGGTATGTCGAGTTGCCAGACTTTTATTTTTAGCACTCTACCACCAGAGCTACACATGCTGACTCTTATTATTATTATTATTAGACTATTATTATTATTATCATCATCATCTACATGGGGTGCTAGTATTGAGGCAGCTTACCATCACCGGCCGATATGCAAGTCAGGGCGTGATGGCGCAGCGGTCCAGCTGTTGGCCTCTCACCACGGCGGACCGGGTTTGATTACCGGTCAATGCATGTGAGATTTTCGAAGTGAAATGTCATGTCCTGTGGTTCGGATTCCACGAAAAAGGAGGTCCAGTAGCTCATGATCACGAAATTTACGGTCATGTAAAACCACAAGCTTCCTTACTTCCCACCATCTGTAGCCACAAGACGATTTCCCGTGGCATCCCACGAGCCCAAAGTTGAAATGTCCCTTCATAAGAGTACGGCTGCTTTCTTTCCTACCTCCGCGGTGTAGGCATGCGTATTTAATCGTACACCACTATCGCAGCAAGTCCGGTGAATGGAGGTCCGAACTCAGCATCGACAGTGGCTATCCTGAGTTTGGATTTCCCTGGATTCTTCCACGCGCTTTTCAAGCACATGCCGGGATAGTATGGTACTTGGAGTCCCGGAGCACCAACCTCATTCACGATCCTAATAACTACAGCTACACATACTACTACAGTCACCACAGATACACAGTTTATCAGACAAATCCAACACTCACCCAACTGCACGGGGCTGATAAACAAATGTCCCAAGCCCCAAAAAAGAATTAACAACAACCATCACAACAAGCTTTCAAGTCTCTTCCATCATCATTGTTACCAAAAATATTTATTTACTGAACGTCCTAAACAATTGGAACCGTACTTAAAAATAAATAACATTCAGTAAAGATATAATCTCTTATAAAGTGTATAATAATAATAATAATAATAATAATAATAATAATCATAACAATAATAATAATATGTTGTTGGACACACGATTTTTATTTTTGGCGGAGATGTCGAGATTCCGGAATGTTTTGTGTTCACAGAATTTCATGTACGTGCCATTACATCCATCCGCACAAGTCTGTCGTATTTCTTCACCTTCATGTATTACATGACTCAGACTAGATCGAACCCTCGAGAAGGATAGCACTCTAATACCTAAGCTCACGGCCTCACTATCATTTAATTATTATTATTGTTTTATACAGTATATACAACACATTGCTGGTAAATCACAACATAACTATACGGGCTTCAGGGCACCAAAGTATTGCTACTGAAACAGCCACTTTTAAGCTGGAAAGTCGAAATCGCTCCCCACGAATTTCTAGACGATTCGGGTAGTTGAGAGAACTACTGCCTTCTGCATTAGTTTGTCCATTGAGTATCCAGAACCAGTTCTTTAAGGTCTTGGAGCAAGGTACTTGGGATAACGCCCATATTTGAGACAATAATAGGTATGGTATTTACCCGTTCGAAATGCCATTGCCTTTTGATAGAGCCGACCAACTCGTTATATTTGCCTTAATGTTATTATTATTATTATTAAAAATAACCCCTGGCACTACAGCCCGTGAAGGGCCTAGGCGTACCAAGCTACCGCTGCCCAACCATTTGGCCTGTAGATATTGGGGTGACACGTGGCAGCGCATCGGGTCCCTTCGGCCATTAATCTTGGTTTTCGTGATCGGGGCACTGCCTCACTGTCAGACAGCTACACAATTGTCCTCACGAGGCTGAGTGCACCCCGTTCCAGCCCTCACGTCAGTTTCTAAAATCCCTGACGGAGTCGGGAATCAAACCCGGGGCCTCCGGGTGAGAGGCAGGCACGCTACCCCAACACCACAAGGCCGGCTATTATTAATATTATTATTATTATTAATAATAATATGTACATGCCGTACCATACTATAGTGCGGGACAAACCATTGGAAGCCTGAAGGTCACACGTAGTCGGTGCGGTGTTGTCATGTACGTTCTCGCATCCAGCACTCCACTGAAGGTACCGTGCAATAGCATTGCAACACCGCCAGGCGCGGGGAGGAGAGCGGAGCAGAGGGCCCCTTGACCTTCAGGCTTCCAATGGTTTGTCGCGCACTATAGTGTTAAATCTTGGAAATAGTATTCCATGGTTTCCCACTTCTACCCCAGGCAAATGCTGAGATGGTTCCTAACTTTAGTCCACGGCCGCCTCCTTCCCAATTCTCACCTGAATTACAAATACCCACATTACTACAGAAACCACAAAAACACAGGTTATCAGCCAAATTCTTCCCACACGCAACCACGGGGGGCTAAATGACCAAAATTGCTAAGCCTCTCAAACAAAACATCATGTATATTCCTTCCGTCTTAAATGCTAGTTCTGAACAAAATACGGGATGTCGGAATTTTGTCACACTGCATTTCATTAAAGTGCCAGACGGCAATGACACTTACAAAGTAGGCTACACAATACTACCGGTCATAACGTCCCAAGATATTGCGTGCGATTTCAACAACAACAACAGCAAGAACAACAATAACAACAACAGCAATACAAATTTTCTTACGAGGCGGGTATCGCTCGCTTTCCTCGTAACAGCTGATACCTCCCATCAACTAGTAAGGTCAACGCTCCGATTGCGTAACAACTTCTCCTCCGCGCATCGTCCCACCTTGCTCCGCCTCGTTTCCCCCAGCCTGCTGCCTCACCTACTGTTTGAAGAATTTCGGAAAAACCTAAAAACATTGACTTTTTAATGATACATTTTCAATTTAAAGATAGGTGACAAATTTATCACCTAGGAAGCTTACAATAGTCTCTTCTATCACCAGTGTAACGGACTTCCATTATATCAAATACACCCTGTATTGTCGTGCCAGGAAACGGGCATCAAATAAATTACGTAGGGCAGACCGGCAGGAGAATTTACATGCGTTGTAAAGAACACAGAAATGGAATTAAACACAGAAATGTCGCATCTACTTTGGATGTCAGACGTGCTCATGCTCACCACAAGATTCACGAAGTGTTGGGATTATTATTATTGTTATTATTATTATTATCACACAAGCAACAAGATAGAAATATATTAATTAATAATATTTAGCCCAGTGTTGAAATGTAGTTAACAGATGCATTAGTCACTAAGGTGAAGTCTAACACTTGTCTTCTGTAAGCTCGAATGTGACAATCTTGGATAATGTGATTGGCCCTTTTTCTATCGGCACCACAATCATACTTTGGAGATGAACGATTTTGCCATGTGAACAGAGGGTCTGCACATACTCCAAAGTTGGTTCTGATACGGCTTAATTTTGATCATATCCTTCGAGGAAGACCAAATCCAGGAACGTCTGATGTACAGTAACTGTTGGCATGTGTACATTAACTGTGTTCGATATTATTGATGGTAAGTTTCTGTAAGTGTACAATTTTCCACCGGGGAATTACCCCCATTTGCAAATAAAGTAAATTAAGGAATAAATGAATAAATGTCTTGGAACTCTGTAGAGGAAAGATTGTCCAATCATGTTGGAATATTGGAAGTAATCGACAAGATGGATGCCTACACACCTCATACCGGATCACAAGATTGCAAAAACGGCAGTAAGCCTCGAACACTCGGATGTACAAAGCTGGAGGTCACGGGCTCGAATGCTATAAGAGTCAGCCATTTATAAAGAAACAGAATATAATGTCGGCTAATACTATTCTAACATAACCAGGGATGCTCATTGAAAACTCTGACAAAAATACATACTAAAAATGACCATTGTCAGCGCCGAGATTCGAAGCACGAGCTCCCCAATGGAGTTCTGGTGCGTGACCTTACGTGCACTGCTTCGTAGCTAGAAGTAATAGTCTGACGACCAATAAATTTCCAAGAAAACATATTGTATATTCACTTAAAACTCAATTTCCCGTCGAACAGTTTATGGCCTATAAACAACTCCGCTAATTGAATGCGAAGGTTAACCCATTGACATTGCCCTTGGCCCGACTGCCCTGTAGCGTGATCTGCTGCCATTTCCCTAGAACTGTATGACAACGACCGTTCAAGATCGCGAGATCGATTACAGGACAAGCCGTTCGTACAGGAGTCTGTGTCACAGGCACAACAAGAGACGTGAAGAACGTTCGAGGTGTGTTCAATAGAAGCCCGTTCTAAACATGCTACGGCATGTACTGTTGACTGAGGTTGCAAATACGCATGTGTTAAGTGGAGTTGAGTGTACGGTTATGAGTGGGTCGGATACTAGCGCTGCGCTTTATTTGTTGACACGTATTATTACATAAAGGTGACTGATGCGATTCAGAACCCGTACAAAACAAGTAGTTCCGTGAAGAACTATACTGCCTATTTTCATATATCCTACTTATGTTAACTGCCACTATCAACATACAACATTTCAGTTCGATTGCTGTAATAGATTCGTAGATATTGAGAACCGTCTAAATATTTCGGATGGTCGCCATCTTGGATTTTATATATCTAGGTCCTAGAGTTATGTACTGTTACATGAAGATTATTGTGTACGTGTAGCATTCAAACTTCTATCGCATGATTAGGACACAATAAGTAACAACGAGATTTTATAATTTCACACAGCTGCCATCTTGAGGTTATGGAAAAAAAATTAAATAAATTAGAAGCCAATGGATTAACATTCGTATAATGATTTACTGTACTAAGTTTTACTGCACTCGGATGGATAAATTGCGCGAAACGTCCATGTGCATATTTATACTTCGCGTCGCCGCCATGTTGGATTTGTGATCACCAGGTTATTTAAAGTCCTATAGGTGAACTTATGTTCATAGCCCCTATGAACATAAAAAATCAGTTTGATTGCTATAATAGATTCGTAGATAATCAGAGCCATCTAAATATTTCGGATGGTCGCCATGTTGGATTGTTAAATGTATAGGCCATAGAGGCATGTACCATTATAGGAAAATTATTGCGTAAGTTCATTATTCAAACTTTCACTTCGATCGCATGATTACGACACAAGAAATAAAAACTTAATTTTTAAATTCGCACAGCCGCCATCTTGAGGCTATGTAAACAATTGAACTAAATTATATACCAGTGTATAAAGATTTCCTGTACCAGATTTCATTGCGTTTGGAACATTAAATCGCGAGAAAGATCTATTAAAATTTTCAAATTCGCTTGGCGGCCATATTCGTTTTGTAGTTAACCGGTTTTTGAAAGTCTTATAGATGAACTTCCTGTTGTGCCTTTTATCTCCATTCACAATTTCAGGGTGATACCGCTAATAGTTTCAGAGAAATAGAATGCCGGTGAAATATTTCGTCCATCCACCATATTGTGGTTATGTAAACAATTGAACGAAGTTAGATGTCAGTGCATTACAATGTGTAAAAAACATATACTGTACCAAGTTTATTGCGTTTGGTTGGTTAAATCGCGAGAAACGTCTATTTAATAGTCAGAAATTCATGTGGCCGCCATGTTGGTTTTGTAGTTACTAGTTTTTCAAAAGTCACATAGGTGAACTTCTAGTAGTTCTCTTTATCACCGTAAAAATTCCAGGGTGATATCGGGAATAGTTTTGGAGATATTGAATGCTGGTGAAATATTTCGCACAACCGCCATGTTGGATTGGTGAGACGTAACAAAATTTGAAGGGCACGGTCGGGGTCGTCCGGAATAGTGCTATGAACTTACCGAGTTACATTGAAATCGCTCCAGCCGTTTAGGAGATTTTAGGGGACACCCACACACACCTCACACACACACACACACACACGCACACAAACAGGGACAAAAGGTGATCTCATAAGCCTATTTTTTCAAAATTGAAAACGGGCTAAAAACAACGAGCAGTCATCCAGGTTGTAACGGCAGAGGGTTGCAAGATTCAACAGAGAATGAGGTGTGAAGAGTTCTTTTCAAAGGTAACTGTTATGGATTGGTCGTCATAGTTCCGAGATGACCGTCAGGAAAAGTCGGAGTAGCTGAATCCTGCATAGGCACACAAAGTTATCCCCGAGACTCTCAAAGATATATTGACAACGCGATCAAGGATTCGTGCCTTGGCAAGTGAGTTCGACGTTTCTGTTGGTGCTGTACATAACATTGCCACCTTGCAGCGTTCATTGGTTTGGGTTGTAGGGATGATTCCTAAAGAGACAAAGAATTCACTCCGACGTGCACATATAGGATGTAGTTAAGGTTTGGTTCAGGTAGCGACCAGAATAATTTGCGGACGACTTTCTGAAACCATTCAAGCAAGGGATGTCAGTCTCAATACCATGGCACGTTAATCATCCCCTTTGGGGAAAAATTCTGGCACCCCGGCGTCTCTTAAAGCCGCAGTAGTTAAAAGGGACGAAAAACCAATAACAAAAACGGTACAAATGATTAACGCAACGTGGCGGATGACAATGGGCGCAAGTGAAGAAGTGACAAGGTGCAAGTGTCAAGTTACAAGACGCAAATGACTAATAATTTCTTGCAGGGTGATTTCACACCAAAATGCCACGTGACGTGGCTCTGTCGTCAAGTGATGATACCGCAGTGATAGCTCACATCGGTGTTGTGATTATCAGAAAGGAGCACTTTGTTCTCCTTTTCACTTGACTGGTGGCGTGAAAATGCTTTAGTGAAGAGCTTTAACAGCTTGCACATACTCTACATTAAATGACTCACGCAGGAAGAGAATTTTATCAATAACGTTGCATGCTCCCCGCCTTGGTGTAAAAACTGCCTTTTGGCCATTATGTACGAATCAATACTGAACTCCTATGGTTAGGAAACTACTGTTTCTATCTTTAAGAAACTTTTACAAAATGCGTATATGTTGCCATTTTGGTTTGGTAAATGATGATCCGTTTTGACTATTGAAAAATATTGGTGTTTTATAATCCGCGTTGTCAATACTGAAATACAATATGTAGTTTATTAATATACAAACAAACATGTTCCAATATATAAGGTGCGTTCAAAAAGTAACGAGCCGGAGGTTGTAATGCGCAAACCGGTGACTACATCGGCTAATCGTGACGTGTGTAACGAGGTGTGGTTCCGAACACAGCGTGGAAGGTCACAGCCCGTCGCTAGAGGGCACGCGTGCACGTCACGTGACGATACAAAGCGAGCAGCAGCATGCATCAATCGTCCAACGCTGCCAGTCGCATTGCAAACATTGACATGGAGGCGTCAACCGATGAGCAAAGAGGTGTTGTTCGGTTTATGACAGCGGAAGGAGTAGGGGGAACGGACATTCATCACCGAATGTCACAAGTGTACGGCGAATACTGCATATCCTTTGAAAGGGTCAAGGCGTGGCACAAGCGCTTTAGGGAAGGACGGGTGTCGTTAGCCGATGATGCCCGGTCTGGGGCACCCCCCCCCCTCCCCTGCATTACCGATGACAACGTCCAGCTGGTTGATGCACTCATTACCCAGGACCGCCCAGTGACAGTGAACGCCATAGCCGCCGTGGTCGCTCCACAACAATGCACGACCTCATACGGCCAACACAGTCGCGGCACTCCTGCAGAAATTCAAATGGGAGGTTCTCGGCCCCCCTCCATACAGGCCAGACCACTCTCCCTGTGATTACGCAATGTTTGGTCCCCTGAAAAGGGCTCTGCGGGGCCAACGATTCACCTCGGACACCAACGTCCAGCTGTACGGGCGGAACTGGTTCACATCGCAGCCCAGGGAATTTTATGAGACAGCCATTCACCGCCTCGTGTCACATAGGGACAAGTGCCTCAATGGCCAGGGCCAATAGTTCTAGCATACAGGTACTGGTTTCTGTAATTATGCCTCCGGTTTGTTACTTTTTGAACGCACCTTATACAACGATATCTTCTTCAGCGTTCAAATTTAACGTCAGAACAATGCCTTTCATTTCCAACTCCGATACAAGAATAACTTGCTTGGAACAAGAAACATAGCATTGGTTCGAGTGAAACATGTAATGATCGATATATTGGAGGCAGAAGTGTTGGTTCTTTGTGTGGTATAATCTATTCGAACAATTGCAGCGACAGTGAGCCGGCAAGTGAGGTTATGACCTTGGCGGATGTCGATGTTAGAAGTCTCAATTCCCAGAGTACTCGCAGTTCATATTTACATATTATTTGACAATACCAGTTTGGAACTTATTGCTTAACTATATTACAGCAATAGTAGCAACACCTTCATAGATTCGTTGGTGGAGGGAGACAGTTTTTTGATGGGGTTGTCCTTTCTCAGTCTTGCAACGTTGTAAATGATGATGATGATCATCATCGTTTCTTTGCACCAGCAAGCCGGGTGCCGTTATATATGAGCCATCTGCAATTTGTCCTGTCCATCCTTAACTTCTTCTTCTTCTTCTTCTTAAGACGCCGTCTCCAAAGTAAGGTTGGCGATCCACGTAGCCAGCTCTGACCTTGACATTGCAGTATGAAATGCTTCCTCCGATGCACACCGGTGCCACCTTCTAATGCCCTTCAACCATGAATTTCTGCGTCTCCCTTTTCCTTGTATCTCTCCTTCAATAATTAGCTATAATAATTGGTACCTCTCGTTTCGCTTGATGTGACCTAGGTATTGTGTCTTTCTTTGCTCTATAACGTGTAGCAGTTATTTTTGCATTTTCATCCGATGTAGGACCTCAACATTTGAAATTTTCAATATCCAAGGCATGCGCAGGAGACGTCGATATAGATACATTTCAAAGGCATCGATTCGTTTTTCAATAGCTGGATCCATGGCCCACCATTCGCAACCATATAGAAGAACAGAAAATATGTAACAACGGATCAAGCGGATTCGCAACTGTAGGTTGAGATCTGATCGTACAAAGAATTGACGCAAGGTAAAGAATTGTTTCCTGGCGTGTTCAATTCTAGATTTTATTTCTTGTTTGGAGTCACATTGTTCGTTCAATATGGTGCCCAAGTATTTGAAGGAGGACACTTGTTCAACTATAATATTATTTATTGTGAGATATGCTCTTATTGTCTTTTTAGAGAACACAATCATTTTTGTTTTTAAAGTGTTCACACACAGGCCGAATTCTTCACTGTGTTGTACTAAGTAATTTACCAATGTGTTGAAGGGTAGATAATTATCATCCGCATATCTAATGTTATTAATACATTTTCCATTTATATTGATCCCTCTACCTTCTACCAGCGATTCTTTAAATATTGGCTCAGAATAAATGTTAAACAAAAGCGGTGACAGTACACAACCCTGACGAACACCTTTTCTGATTGAAGCCGTTTCTGAAGTTCCCATCCTTAACGGTTGTTCCTGTATTTGATGTCAGTTGTTCTCTCTAGCTTCAAGATCCTTTTAAATTTGCTTCTCCCACACATCGTGAGTTCTTCCCTTTGGTCTCTTCCCAGGGATACTCTAGACAAAGTACACTGGAGGTATCCTGTGGGGAGCCATCCCCTTCATGCGACCAAACCATCTCAATGTCTTGAGTTCGAGTGTCTCCAGCAGACCCACGGGCAATCCCAGTTGATGTCGGTAAGCATTGTACGAGGGGCGTACTACATTGTACATTACACATCAGTTGTTACGTCCACCTTCTCAACATAATCTCCTTGTAACTTTATGCACTTTTGCAATTGATGTGTCAGTCTCTTCAGACCTTCCTGAAACCATTCTTTCGGAGTGCAGCGTACCCATGCCTTGACTGCTGTGTCCAGTTCTGCAGAATCCATAAAACGGCGACCATGCAATGGAAGCATAGGGGCAGCCCACCGCCAAAGAAATATCGAACAGTGCCATCAGTGCAGCGTATGTGGCAACTCGTAAGCGCTTCCGTCCTGCCATTCAAACTAGGCAGCCAGAAAAATGGGCTATATGTGTGCTTCTGCAACATGACAATGCCCGCCCCCACACTAGCCGAGGGACTTCCTCTGACATTGATCAAATGGGATTCACGGTGCTGCCACATCCACCAAACTCTCCCAAGTGATTATCACCTGTTCGGGAACATGAAGAAACCTCTGGACACAGCTGTCAAGACATAGGTACGCACCACTCCGAATGAATGGTTTCAGGAAGGTCTGGAGAGACTGACACATCGATGGCAAAAGTGCATAAAGTTACAAGGAGATTATGTTGAGAAGGTGGACGTAACATTTGATGTGTAACGTACTTTATGTGGGTAGAAAGAAAAGTGTAAAACAATGCAGAACGCCCCTCGTAGATATTCAAATAACTAGTTATCTCTCCGGATGGTTAATGCTTTCGTCTTTATCAGTAACAGTTGCCACATTTTCCAAGTTTTTGCCATGCTTTTTGTTTTCGGAGAGCAGAGATAGTTTGTGGGTGGCTTTGTGGGTTGGGCAGTGATCTGTAGAGCAATTTTTCTTGTATATTTGGACCTGATGATTCTCGATTGACGAGCGAAACATGTCAACCTATAAAACACAGCAATTTTTCTAGGTTTGTGCCGTGTCTTGTGTGGCGTTTCGCCTAGTACACCAAGCTGGCTCATCAGTGGGCTCTTGGTGACCCCACCCGGACCCCACAGGAGTAGCGAACTGCGCACTACCTCCCTTTTTATTGAGTGCACCTGCGCCTCTTAACTGTGAGAACTAAAATCTCAAGTAGCCATAACCTGCATATGAAGGCTTGCAAAACGATAGTATATTGGCTTTCACGGCCAGTGAATTAAAACTCACCCAGCTTGGTGTCCTAGGCGAAACCCCACACAAGACACAACACAAATCTAGAAAAATTGCTGAGTTTTAATTCACCGGCCGTGAAAGCCAATATACCATGGTTTTGTCATCCTATAGTTTTCTTCCTGTTTTGTAGTCCATAAGAATTATATAGATATTTTAATCACATATAATTTGTTTAGGTTAATGTGTTTACTGACTGAAAAGTCGTATTATCAAATGAACTTATCGAAAGTTTGATGCTCTTCAGTCGGTCAACACGAGTTTTTCCCAAAGGATATGGGTTATTCCCTAATCCTGAAAATAAATATAAGGTGCGTTCAAAAAGTAACAAGCCGGAGGCATAATTACAGAAACCAGTACCTGTATTCTAGAAGTATTGGCCCTGGCTGTTGAGACACTTGTCCCACTGTGACACGAGGCGGTGAATGGCTGTCTCATAAAATTCCCTGGGCTGCGATGTGAACCAGTTCCGCACGTACAGCTGGACTTCGGCGTCCGCGGTGAATCGTTGGCCCCGCAGAGCCCTTTTCAGGGGAACAAACATGGCGTAATCACAGGGAGAGAGGTCTGGACTGTATGGAGGGTGGCCGAGAACCTCCCATTTGAATTTCTGCAGGAGTGCCACGACTGTGTTGGCCGTATGAAGTCGTACATTGTCGTGGAGCGATCATGGCGGCTATGGCGTTCACTGTCACTCGGCGGTCCTGAGTAATGAATGCATCAACCAGCTGGACGTTTTCATCGGTAATGCAGGGGGGTGCCCCAGACCGGGCATCATCGGCTAACGACACCCGTCCTTCCCTGAAGCGCTTGTGCCACGCCTTGACCCTTGCAAGGGGCATGCAGTGTTCGCCGTATACTTGTGACATTCGGCGATGAATGTCCGTTCCCCCTACTCCTTCCGCTGTCAGAAACCGAACAACACCTCTTTGCTCTTCCGTTGACGGCTCCATGCCACTGTTTGCAATGCGACTGGGGGCGTTGGACGATTCATGCATGCTGCTGCTCGCTTTGTATCGTCACGTGACGTGCACGCGTACCTTCTAGCGACGGTCTGTGACCTTCCACGCTCTGGTCGGAACCACACCTCGCTACACACGCCAGGATTAGCCGATGTCGTCACCGGTTTGCACATTCCAGCCTCCGGCTCGTTACTTCTTAAACACACCTTATACATGAGATTAACAAATACACACATTGAAATTACGTAACGCCTCAATTCCCAACACTGGTAGTGAATGCCTAATCACATATAGAGTCGATTGAACTATCGGATAAATTCCTTAAGAGAAATATGAATCACTTCTAAACGTACCACACTTTGGTCCATTCTTCATTGTCTACTTGAAGAGGAAGACTCATCAATCTTGGTCACATGAGGGTCTAATGCTCCCCGCTGATGACAGACAGCTGCCTTCCCCCGTCAACATTGAATGTCATTCAATCATTGATATCAGTCTTCGTACCAAATTACTCCTGAATTGTTTTGACGTGGCTGAACAATTTCTTTTCAGACTATCGTTCCTACGAAGAGCCTCCAGTCAGAGTAAAAGTTAAACATAAAACCACTCAAACAGCATACTGACCACTTGACCAAGTTCACTGCTACACCTTGTTAAATTATGAGACTATCTGTTCTTCTTCTATTTTTTCTTTTTCTTCTTTTCCTTTTTAGCCTACTTTTCACATTTTGCAAAAATGAGGAAAAAGTAGACTTATGAGATCGATCCGGGAAAATGTGTGTCTGTCTGTCCATTTGTCTGTCCGGCTGTGTGTCTGTGTGTGTCCCCCTATCAACTCCTAAACGGCTGCAGCAATCGAAACAAAATTTAGTATGAGCAAAGATGTATACAGGAATATCTCAAGCCCATATTTCAAAATGATGTCAGTGCTACCAACTGCTGAAAAAACGCACTAGAAATTTGAGCTCCATGTTGGATATCATGGAAGGTATGCATGGGAGCTATTCTAAAATTGTCAGACATGTAGATAATACTATTTCAAGTTTAATTTCCAGGAGGCCATACATGACAGAGTTTTCAAAATCATTTCAAGCCTTCTGATAGGTCCAATTTTTAAATGCATATTACTTCTACACTATTAATTGGATTTCAACCAAATTTTGATGTAATATGTGTACATAAACAGATATGACTGAGGGTATTCTTAAGAGCCACTAGGGCTACCAACTGTTAATAATTTCTCTATTTTCTTCATCCAAATACCAATATATCTGAAAGTATGCAAGCCGACCGCATTAAACTATGCACATGTATAGTACCTGACATTTTAGATTAATTTGGAGTAACTTTTATACTTCAGTTCTACCAACATGATTCTAAGCCTGCTGATAGGACCAATTTTTAAATACATGTAACTTCTATACTATCAGTTGGATTTTAATCAAATTTCGTATGTGCTATGTGTAACATAACAGATATGGCTATAAGTATTCTTAAGAGCAATCAGGGCTGCCAACTGTTAATAAATGCTGTCTATATTTTTTTACTCTAAAATCAATATATCAGAAAGTATGCAAGTCAACAGCTCTATACTTTGCACACGTATAGCACCTGACACTCTAGATTAATTTGGAGTAATTGATATAAGTCAGTGCTGCTAACATGATTCTATGCTTACTGATAGGTCCAATTTTAAAAAACATGTAACTTAAATACTAACAAATGGATTTCATCCAAAATTGGCACAACAAGATATCATAATATTTCCGATTATTTCTAACCAGCACACGCATGACATTGTTGCCAATATGCTTTTACGCGTGCTGATAGATCCAATGTCTAACTGCATATAACGTCTATTGGACTTCAACCAAATTTTGTATTCTGTACCTTAAGAGATGGAACTAAGAATATATTCAGTCACCAGTGCTGCCAACTGTAGTGCTCTATTAGGCTACATTATACCAGGAATATTTCGAACTAATTAGACATTTCGATTTTACCTACTTACTTTCGTCATTTTTTTTAGATAGGTTCATATTCTGTAGAATAATCATTGGCATGAAAAGTAGGCTCTTTAGTTCGTCACGGAACTTCTTGTTTCTTTTTATTTCTTTTCAATATTTAATTAAGCTGTAGTATGATGAAAGTGTGTACCATAACATACGATTAATAACAACGGCTACACCTGTCCAGTAGGGGGTGGAAGTACTCTAAATTGTAGTGATAGAAGCCATTATTCATTGTTGCTTAGTTCTATTACACAAAGCTTTCCAGTCGATGAACACTAATTGTGACAAATTACATTAGGTGGGATAACAAGTATTTATACACCCTAACATGAAACAAACATTTCATGAGATAAAACTCAGCAATTCTACTAGGTTTGCGCCGTCCGGGTGGGGACACCAAGAGCCCGCCGATGAGCCTAGCTTGGTGTCCTAGGCGAAACCCCACACAAGACACGGCACAAACTTAGAAGAATTGCTGAGTTTTAATTCACCGGCCGTGAAAGCCAACATACCATCTTTTTGGAAGCCTTCATAGGGAGGTTAAGGCTGCTTGAACTTTTAGTTCTCGTAGTCAAGTGGTGCAGTTGCACTCTATATAAAGGGAGGTGGCGCGCAGTTCATCACTCCTGTGGGGGTCCGGGCGTGGACACCAAGAGCCCGCCAATGAGCCTAGCTTGGGGTCCTAGGCGAAACCCCACACAAGACACGGCACAAACCTAGAAGAATTGCTGAGTTTTAATTCACCGGCCGTGAAAGCCAATATACCATCTTTTTGGAAGCCTTCATAGGGAGGTTAAGGCTGCTTGAACTTTTAGTTCTCGTAGTCAAGTGGTGCAGTTGCACCTTATATAAAGGGAGGTGGCGCGCAGTTCGTCACTCCTGTGGGGGTCCGGGCGGGGACACCAAGAGCCCGCCGATGATCCTAGCTTGGTGTCCTAGGCGAAACCCCACACAAGACACGGCACAAACTTAGAAGAATTGCTGAGTTTTAATTCACCGGTCGTGAAAGCCAATATACCATTTCATGAGATATTTATCACAAAATAACACGTTTTTATGTAACTAGCGGACCCGTACGAGAAATCTCGCATATTCATAAACCACACTTTCCCCAATAGGTTTATAATGAGAAACTTAAGGAGAAAGGTTGTTATGTTTTTATTTTCACCAAATGATTATAGAACACTATTTACATTTCAGTTACAATTCCAAGTTCTAACAACAATGCTGCCTCAAATTTTCCTACAGCAACAGTATTTGCAAATGGCACACTTCTTACAAAAATTTATATTTATGAAATTAGAATGCAATTCGTCACTGCTAATGCAATTTTTGTGCTGAATCAATTGATTGACAGCTTAGCTGTAACACTCACCGGTTATTCAATATTTATGAAATTTTACGATTTCAGTAGCTTACTCATTCCTTTGAACTACTGTTTCTGAAATCTATGCAAAATGATAAAAGAAAGACCTCAGAATTTTACAATGACATGAAACAGGAGTCACAGCGGCCAAAATGTGAAGAGGACAGCAATTATTACGGAGCGTATTTTCCTACAGCAACAGTATCTGCAAGTCGCACACTTCGTACATTTTCAAAACAGTCATTTTTTAAATAAATGATAGATATTTATGGAATTAGAGTGCGATTTGTCACTGCTAATGTCTATTCTATTTCATTTGCTCATTTGTCACGATTGGTCGCTTGTGATCGCCTCATGAGCGATCTATAGACTACTACTGAGATAAAATATATAGTGATATTTCTTTCAAGTTGGGGTGTATTAATACTTGTTTCCCGCCAGATATAATACGGTACAATTCGTATCGACCCACTGGAAATCCCTTTTTATTGGTATTCTGGAGTATTCTAGAGGTAAAAACTATTCAAATGGATAATAGCATTGAGAAATCAAACATATCTTCTTGGATGAAAAGTAAACAAGTACCTGCGGCTGACCTGTGAGAAACACTAAGGATATATCTGCAATTTAACTGCACTAGAAATCTTTAAGTGAATCTCGATTGATAAGCGTCTCAGAAATGAGCATTGCGTACGGGTCTACAGAACACGTAACAGGGACATCAGTAACATCAACTGATTATCATCCCCACTCCTTTACGTACTGAACCCTTTATCCTCTGTTGGATAAATGATTCTATGTTTTATTTCTCCAATTAATAAATATTTCAACCAGCATCATGAAAGCAGCCAGACAGTGATGAGGAAATTTCAAGCATTGGTTGGAGACAGCGGGGACATACCTGAAGCAGATTGACAATAGGCTAAATACTTTAGCTGTGAAAGGAAATAGCCTAGCGATGTGTAAGAGGGACAGGTGTGGGCCGCCTCAAATAGACGCGACGCGCAGTGAGACATGCTGCTGGTATGTTCATTGTGATATTCGCGCCTAGAAGAAATATGATGCAGTAATGTGAGTGGCTGATGAGCATGCTGGATACTCCCACGACGCCAAGATCTGCTATAAACCGCCAAATTACAGAAAATGTTAGAACCAATGAGAGAAGAATGCCTAGTTAACGTGGCAGATCTAGCGTGGGTACGCTTGGCTAGCATTCACGCGGGAAATCGCCTAGACAAAATCTCTACGATCGATTCTAGGATTAATGAGCATATTCTTGACCTGTGCAATATTACGAGTTCAGTGATATCTATTTCATTCCTGTACCACAATTATTTCGAGAAATTTTTACATAAATCCCCCCCCATCGAGACCTAGGGCCAGTTCTTTTATAAGTGGCATGAAGAGCCAAGACATTGACTATTATACTGTGTTCGTCTGCGGACAGAACGTCTATTACTTGTGTGCGTCGAAGGGCGTAAGACTATTATTTTGTGTGTCGTGGACACAGGTTGATTATTACTTCTGTGCGTCTTAAGGACACAGAAATTATTGTAAAGTGTTAAATTCAGTGATAGATAGTCACAGTACTATATTTGTAGGGGCAGTATCGTCGATAATTCGCCAACGAACTGTGACAGGGAAAGTAGTACCTGAACAGCGAATTTAGTTGTCAGATATCATGTGTATAATAATCTAATTTTTGAAGCAGCGCCAGAGATGACATCGACGACTACAGAGGAAGTTTGGAATTCTCAACACTCCGTCCAGATGGCTGAGATGAGATAGAACCATTCAGTTGGGAAATGGCAGCCGACGTTCTTTGACGGGTGACTACAAGAGAGATGAGTACAATAATAATATTCTTTATTATTTGATAAATTAACTTATGGTTTATGGGACATATTTTTAGCCTACTTTCGATTTTTGCAAAAAATGAAAGTAGACTTATGAGATCAACACAGGGCGAAAAAAAAGTGTGTCTGTCTGTGTGTGTGTATGTGTGTGTGTGAGTCTGTGTGTGTGTGTGTATGTGTGTGTGTGAGTCTGTGTGTGTGTGTGTGTGTCTGTGTGTGTGTGAGTGTGTGTACTCTGAATGTCTGTCCCCCCTATCAATTCGAACACGGTGAAACCGAATTGAACGAAATTTGGTACAGAGGTAGCACTAGTAAAGGAGACCTCAGTGTCATACTTTATATCGCCGCCATCTTGACCAAAACAGAATGGCGGCCACTCAAATGTTCAAAACGTAAAATCAAATTACGGCTAAACTAATCATCCGATCTCTACCAAATTTGGTGACAACATACCTTTATATAGGACGCGTCTTTCACCCAAAATTCAAGGTCATCGGCCATGCCATTTCAGGATGGCGGCCGTGTGAATTATGCAACCATTTTAATAAATAGCTTAAGACCCACCAATTCCGATTATCGAGTCTAGGGGGGTTTAAGCTATCCTGAAGGTCGTGATCCGTTATTTATTATAATTTAATATTATAATATTATACAGTATGAGTGGCTTAAAAGAGCTGAGCCGTTGTGTCACACGACAAGATGGCAGCTGTCCTCATGTGCCTGTCTTATATTTCAGTAGTTTTAGTATGTTGTATGTGATATACCGTACTGATACAATAATATAAACTTTGTATGAAATGATCTTTAATGAAGATGTACTGCAGTGAAGAAATCGTTTATTTAAAGTCATTATTTGCCAACAGTTTGTATCTAATATGTCAGTTAAGAACACCTGACGTCATGGATACGGTTAGCTCTGGGCTAGCATGTTAGTCTGACACGCAGTTGACTGGGGATCGAGTACTGCTACAGTTAGATTTTTTTTTCTTGAATTCTTTTACAAATGATGTGCACGAGCTTTTTCCACAGATACTGAATAAAATGTCATTTAGCTCAAAGGAGAGGATAAAGTATACACTCGTATATTAATAAAATCACAGTCCCAGCATCGCACATAAACAGAAGACATTAGAAAAAGGAGAATAGAAGAACTAGATACACGTTGTCATTAACCACAGCCTTCTTAATGCCTCTGTACTGTGCTGTCCTCTTGTGGGTTATGTGGGTAATATTGCTCCAAACATAACGCTGTGTAAATGCCTGAGCTGGCTTCCTGAAGTATGGCAATTTTTTAATACTGGTAGTTCAACTATTAGCCACGATCGCGCTCCGAATACCTTTAAACACTGCCAGCTGGATCGCCTCCCTCTTGGCTACTTTAAAATGCCTACTCATTCAACACCCATAGAACACTGCCATCGTAGTACATTACGATGGCAGTGCATAGGCGTACAAGATAAAGATACCCATACATTTAGGAGAAAGTAGGCTATATGTTCTTTGCTGAACATCTTGTTGTAAATACATTGCTTGTGTGATTAACGTAGTATATTTAGTTTTGGTCTGACACACTTTTGTATGGAAGCAGCTCGCACGAATGTAGTTAGTGGAAGGTTCTTGTTTTTGTGTTGTGTTAACTAACGTAGCTATGTGAACGGCCGTGTAGGCATATGTTACGCAATGCGGTTAAAAACGTCTCTCGGAGATCTGTTGTGTTTCAGAAGTAGGACTGAATTAATGTAATAATACAGTAGATTGGAGGGTAATTAAAATCTGTTTAAGATTTATTATTGATCAGATTCAGTGTGACTATTGCCGTTGGAGCAATGTAATTTGTGACGAAGAGTAATCAGCTCTGTCGTAGGTTTTAAATATTGTGTTTAATGTTTGTGAGCACCTATTCAGCGGACCTGTGTGAAAAGCGTCATGTCAGTCCCAGATGTGTGTATGTGTGTATTTTTGTGGTATTACAAGCGGGAATTTCAGCTGAGACTGATTTCTGTCAGCTTGGTACCCGGTCCATATTGTATCTTTGCGAGGGCAATTGTGGATATGTGATTATGTCTGACCATATTGTTGAGTTGGATGAGATTTTTGTTGCTGTTGATTCCGTGAGGTAACGGGACAGCTGGTCAGCTATTTATATACACTGGAGTGGGACTTGACAAGTATTTGAGGAAAGGGGGAGATGTTTCACAAGGCTGTCTGAACGTGCAAAGCATGGTCATTAGCGAGGAGTGCTCGTTGGCTCTCTAATTACTTGAATTACAGATAAGAACTGATCAATGGTAAAAATTGTTGAAATAAATGGGAGTTGCCTACGAATCACGATAATCTCCAAAGCGTTACCTTAACATGCAGTTTAGTTCATATAAAGTAATCTTAGCCGGTCAGGCTTTTGTTGTTGTTGGTTTATTCCAGGTTTATTTTCATTTCAGTGACCCGTGAGTCATGTGCAATGCTGTCTTTCCTTGTGTGTATTGAGCAATTGGCCTGTTGGTAGCTCATGTTGTTAAGTGCGTCATCGCGCTAATGAGGATCTCAGAGAGATTCCTGTAAATAATAGCTTTGTAGTGTGTGTGTCAGCATTAGAGTTTTTAAGTTTTTTTTATTAATGTCATGCCCATATCCATAAACGTTGATTTACGTGATGATTGTTCGTGAGCACCGTGGCTGTTAACCCGTTGTAAACGAACGGTCATCCAAGTACTCATTTTCTCGTAGTTAGTCATCACGCGCACATAAAACTCAAATGCAAGGTAGTGGAACTAGGATCCACAATTTTATTATAAAGGGGGAGATCCGTCTGACTCCTCAAAGTGTTAGATATTCCTGTCAGGGAAAAATTCAGGGAGGATATATTTTTATTATTGTTTGTTTATTTTCTTTTTATGCACAATTAGTTATTAAATCATGTTATTATCTTACGTCTTGTCTCCTTACTTTCTTAATTACAGTTTTTATCCTATGACCCTTGCCTCAGTAAAGCATGTTGTTTGGCGGACGTAAACATCACACTAGAACTGAGCGCGACCCCTTGATCAAGATTCTTGCATAAAACACTGCTATTCTGAAGGGTTCAGTACCATATCTAGAATCAGCATTGTTGTTGCTGCAAATTGGTTTTAGGGGATTAGGACATGTTGGTTATCGGCCCTGTGTAATTGATCTCAAATGTATTGGCTATTCTACACCTTGGTTCCATCTCTTTCAACAGGCTACTATCCTCAGAGAATACTTAGTCCAAGTACATAAATAGTTCACTTGCTCCAATTTAGTTCCTACTGCCTAACGTCCTATTTCCTTTTGTTTCTTCGCTACCTACAGTATAAGCTGATTTGTATGTAATATCCTCTACATTGCTGTTCAAGTTCTAACATGCTATTAGCTTGTAAGCTTTGAATGAAATCTGCCATTACAACCAGGTCAATTCTAGTGAAAATAACAAGTAGTTCCGTGAAGAACTATACAGCTTTTTTTCATATATCCTACTCATGTTAATTGCCTCTATCAACATACAAAATTTCAATTTGATTGTTGTGATAGATTCGTAGATATTGAGAACCGTCTAAATATTTCAGATGGTCGCCATGTTAGATGTTTATTTACGTACTATTACATGAAGATTATTGTGTACGTGTGGTATTCAAACTTCGATCGCATGATTAGGACACAAGAAGTAAAAGCGAGATTTTAAAATTTCGCACCGCTGCCATCTTGTGGTTATGAAAACAATTGAAATAAATTAGATGCCAGTCGATTAACATTTGTATAAGCATTTAACATGCAATGTTTCACTGCACTCGGATGGTTAAATCGCGAGAAACGTCCATTTAAATATTTATAATTCGCGTCACCGCCATGTTGGATTTGTGCTCAACAGGTTACTGAAAGTCCTATAGGTGAACATATGTTCATAGTCTCTTAGAACATAAAAAAATACAGTTTGGTTGCTGTAAAAGATTCAAAGATATTGAGAACCGTCTAAATATTTCGGATGCTCGCCATTTTGGATTGTTATATGTATAGGCCATAGAGTTATGTACCATTAAAGGAAAATTATTGCTTAGCTTCATTATTCAAACGTTCACTTCTATCGCATGATTACTACACAAGAAATAAGAACTTAATTTTAAAATTTGCACTGCCGCCATCTTGAGGTCATGTAAACAATTGAACTAAATTAGATGCCAGTGCATTACAATATGTATAATCATCTACTGTACTACATTTCACTGCGCTCACGAGAAAAGTCTATTAAAATATTTCAACTTCGCTTGGCCGCCATATTCGTTTTATACGTTATAGGTTTTTGAAAGTTACATAGATAAACTTGTAGCAGTGCCCTTTATCACCCTACAAAATTTCAGGGTAATATCATAAATAGTTTCGGAGATATTGAATGCCAGTGAAATATTTCGCACAGCCGCCATTTTGAGGTTATGTTAACAATTGAACTAAATTAGACGCCAGTGCATTACAATGTGTATAAACATTTGCTGTACCATGTTTCATTACGTTTGGATGGTTAAATCGCGAGAAAAGTCTATTTAAAAGTATCAAATTCGCTTTGCCGCCATGTTGGTTTTGTGGTTACCAGGTGTTTAAAAGTCTCATTGGTGAACTTCTAGTAGTTCCCTTTATTACCGTACAAAATTTCAGGGTGATATCGGTAATAGTTTCGGAGATACTGAATGCTGGTGAAATATTTCGCACAGTCGCAATGTTGGATTGGTGAGAGACAATAAAATTTGAAGGGCAAGATCGGGGTCGGCCAGAATAGTGCTATGATCTTACCGAGTTTCATTGAAATCACCTCAGCCGTTTAGAAGTTATTAGACACACACACACCATCGCACACACACACACACGCACACACAGACACACGGACAAAAGGTGATCTCATAAGCCTATTTTTTTTTTCATAAAATGAAAATAGGCTATAAATGTCTATATCTTTGCTAAATTTCTCGCAAACACAGTTCCAGTGCCCCTAATTCAGTGAGCTGATGGAATGAGTTGTTTGATTATTTTCCCAATCCAATGCGTGATCAATACACGGAAGCAATTGAAACTCACTTAACTAAAGTGGATTGGTCAATCTCTAAGTGAAGGGTGTTCATGCTATTCCTGTGGGAAACGTAAATCGCATATGAACCGTTTTCTGTAATTCCCAACAATAGGCTATTACCGCGCATTTTGGTTATTGGTTAGATAACAACTGGCTGCGTAGTGCAGCGGTAGTGTTCTTACCTCTAGTGCCCAGGGTTACAGGATCGAATCCTGGCGCAGTGAGTTAGCATTAGAAGGTACGCAACCGTGCCAGTACATTTACTGACACGTAAAATATCCTATTCGGGGCACAATTCCGGCACCCTGGCGTCTCTGAAAGTCCCAGTAACTTAGTTAAAAGGGACGCAAAACTAATAATATTAATATTATTAGTTGGAGATGAAGCTGTTGAATTTCTGGTTGACCGATGCCTTCTGCCTGACATTAATAAATCAGTACAAATTAGTGTAAAATATTCACATCTGAGTTCATTTGCTATATCGACGGTGTGAATACAAGATGTTGTGGGCCACAAAGCTGTTATCTTTCCATTCTCTTTCTTGTAACTGGTCGCGATCTCTGAAAGAGCAGAGTAGCGAATGTTTGTCTCATGGATGTCACATTTTACTTCGAGGTAGGCTATTTGACTGTATTAAGGCAGATATTCTCTCAAGTAATGTCTATATAGGTTGGGATATCTTTGTGCATTAACGTGCAGTAAACTGCATAAGATTAAGAGCTAGAATGAAGTAGCCGAAGCCTATCAAAAGATAAGTTCCTGTATTAGCCTTCAGTACAAAATGGGAAACCACGGGATAATATTGAATGGGTGTGGTCGCAGTGAAACATTGCTTCGCCCAGCACAACCGTGACTTACGGTAATGCACTAATCCCTCACACATTAAATGTTTTCCAAACTGATACACAAGCTCAAACCTGTTAGGAAAGCCGACTATTAATGAGTGATAAGACATTGTTTGCATGCTTTATCGCTATTCCACAGCACTTCTCAGCTACTCTGGACTTAAGGGGATCCCATGGAAGGTTTCAACTTCGTGTTTAACTTTTTCACAGAAAATATTTTAGGAACTACTTTATTTTTTGAGCGATATTCATTGAGGTTTTCTCATTACTTTAGCACTGGCTTTCTGAAAATAGATGTATTTTTTTGATTGCGAAATTTTTTCAACATTTTCATGAACATGTCCACATGTCAAAGAACAAATAAAGTTGACTTGTAGAGATTTGAAGCCAGTGTTGCCAATACTAATTGACTTTTTGTATCTTTTCAGTCGGTTAACACAATTGTTTGCAATGAATGGGCGGGAAACAAGAGACAAATACGAGTATATACACTCTTGGGAAAAATTACATGTATTAGTTAATTTTCACAATTAAATGGGGAAATTTAGGGTTATTCGTTTTGATCCTCAAATGGCCATTATCAGATGCTGATCACTGTATTCAATTTTTAATGTGTAACATCTTTCCACTCGGTTGTTGGATATTTTTTGTGGGGGTGATTTTGGAAAAGGGACGGAAATGGGACGGAAACAATGAACGCGCACGGTGGTGGAGATTGGTACCACGACATACTGTGGCTATGTGGAATGTATATTGCATACGGTTTACTTCAAGGTTTGGAGGTCTCATTATAGATATTCCTACAATAAATCATTGGATCTGGAGTTTACAAGTAGTTATTTCAATGACCAACAGAGTTCACTGTTAACAAGGGATTTGCGCTCCCGGGACACACATAGTACGATAACATGTCACATGTTACACATAATATGTGACTACTGTAAGGTTCGTTTTTTTAAATTTAATTTTCACTAATGGGAAATCGTTTCAATCTCGTCATACGTTAGTTTTTGGAAATTTAGAATAACACATTTTAATACTCTGTACCAATAATAGACTAATGTCGACCAAAATATTATGTGCACTCGAGTTTGAAGGTTGTTTGTGAAGTAACCAATAGACCTACATAAAATCCAGTAACATCATCATTTTCATCGTTCTATTTTACGTTAGTTCGTGTAGGTTTGGAATTTTAAATTTATATTTTAATATTTTTTATCGCAGTTGGAACACAAAAAGTGTCCGTTTTTAAGCGGGTTTCAACCATGCCTTATATTTAAGAATTATTATCTCACAAACCCATCAGATCGAATGCAAATTTTTACACAATGTTGTATAACTGGTTTATTAATTTCAAAATGTTGTGTGTCCAAGAAACAATGTTGGTATCATTTTTGTAAGGTAACTTTTTCTCGGCTCGGGGTCGTTGGAAAATGTAGTTCTTGGTCCCGCACAGCTGTACAGCTTTCCCCGGAGAGACTAGCTGATGAATCATGTCTTATTTCCCCGTAAAAATACAAACCGATACACAATAATTGAATTAATTTACGTATTTCACAGTCATACAGCATAACGTTTTGGTGTGTAAGGATTACAACGCGACCAAGAACTACATTTTCCAATGACCCCGATCCGAGAAAAAGTTACCTTACAAAAATAATAACAACTTTCTTTCTTGCGGACACAAAATGTTGACATTAATAAACCAGTTATACAACATTCCATTGTATATTGTGTTAAAATATGGATTCGATCTGATGAAGCGTTTGTGAGATAATAATTCCTAAATGTGACGCATGGTTGACACACGCTTAAAACGGGCACTTTTTTCTGTTCCAACTGCGATAAAAATATTAAAATATAAATTTAAAATTCCAAACCTACATGAACTAATGTAAAATAGAACGATGAAAATGATGATGTTATTGGATTTTATGTAGGTCTATTGGTTGCTTCACAAACAACCTGCAAACTCGAGTGCACATAATACTTTGGTCGACAGTAATTAAAAGTTTTGGCATGCACTAGAAAAATAATTATAATTATAATGATTCAACAGCGTAGTGAGGATTACCAACACCTGGATAAGTAAACATTATAATTATTTTTCTAGTGCATGCCAAAACTTGTCGAAACGCGTAATCCTAAATTGTCCCATTTAATTGTGAACAATAACTAATACATGTAATTTTTTCTAGGAGTGTATTTACATATTCGTACCTTGTATCTCGCCAATGCATTGGGCACAATTGTGTTGACTGACTGAAAAGTTACAAAAAAAGCAATAAAGTTAACTTAAAAATCGTCAATGTTAATATAATTCATATAAGGAGGAAACACTTCTGAACATTTAGCATTAAATGTTGAAAAATTTCGGAAAAAGAGTTTTTTATCCCTTATCCTCCCATCTCGGTTTCATTCCTCTACCGTCGCAAGTTTGGTGTCTGGGAGCTGAACGCACGTTGTAATGTCATTTGTGAACACCGACTGGAAAGCTTTTTATAATTAAAATAAGCTTACAGCTAAGCCATAACCATAGCATCAACACATAGCTCGTTCGCACATTAGTTAGTCTCTCACCAGCTGTCATGCTTACAATCAAAAATATATATAGTTCGTACACAATTTTTGAAATATATCCGTGCCATACAGTTTTTATAAAAATTTTAGTATCCGAGATACAATTTCCGTGGAATTGATAGTAGTTCGAGTAATCATGCCACCCATGTACTTGTATTAATGAAATGAAAATCCACAGCCTGCTTCCAGTCTCCGACCGGGTCAGGAATGGAATGAATGAAGCCCCCATCTAGCGGCGAGGATATGAACTGTGCCGCTGCCGAGGCCTGACGCACTCCTCTGGGGCAATGATTAAATGAATGACAGATGGAATGAAATGATAGTGGAGAGTGTTGCTGGAATGAAATTTTGACAGGGAAAACCGGAGTACCCGGAGAAAAACCTGTCTGCCTCCGTTTTGTCCAGCACAGATCACACATGGAGTGACCGGGATTTGAACCACGGACCCAGCGGTGAGAGGCCGGCGCGCTGCCGCCTAAGCCACGGAGGCTTCACTTGTATTAATAATAGACCATATTATAATACACATAGAATTTGTAGTCCTTTTTTAACGTACTATAATTTGCTTTTTATTGATGTGTAACATCTTTCCGCTCGGTTGCTGGATAGTTTTGTGGGAGTGATTTTGAAAATTGGGGACGGAAGTGGATCGGATCGATCGATCTGGCAGTGGTGGATCGAACGGAAGTATGCACTGCCCGCTCGATTGACAGAACGGAAGTGCACTAGCTGTCAGTGGTGGAAAACGGAAGTATGCACTGCCCGCTCGATCGATTGAACGGCAGTGTACTAGCTGGCAGTCGTGGTTCGAACGGAAGTATAAGTCGCACTGCCAACTGGATCGATCGATCCAGCTGGCACTCGTAGGAGAAACAATCAGCGCGCGGTGTCGAAAATTGATACCATGACGCACTCTCGGCCATGTGGAATGAATATGTCATACTGAACGGAAAACGCTCATGCGAACTCTGGTGTCAAGTGATTGAAACAAATGGCATGGTACATGTTCGAAGTCTTCGTATAAGTATTTAAATGGTAAAATGCCTTAATATCAAACATTGTAAGTAGTCGGCATTGCCGGTATTATGTTTCTGCACAATGGCTATTCAAATATTAACCAACATAACGGTAATGCAGTCATCAATGTATTATAATCGTTGTGGTTATACGAGAAATGAGCAAGCCTTCATGAACTATTACTCAATACATTCTCTTTACTCACAAGAGGGCCTATTCATAAGGCATTTTATACTCAATTTAATGCAGGAACATTATCGAAACAGCAAAATATAAATGAAACTTGATTCCGTAATGCAGTATTATTGGAACGTGGAAATAAGTCACCATCTTGAGCACAATTTTTGCGTAGTCGAAATAGCCGTGGGGTTAGTGCGTATGCCTGTGAATCTAGAGATCTTGGGTGCGAATCCTGGGCGCGGTACAAATTTTTGCTACCAGATTATCATTTTAAACTAAAAAAAAAAAGGAAGGAAGATTGTAGTTTTACGTGACCGTGAATCTTGTGATTATAAGCCACGGGACCTCCTTTTTACGTGGAATCCGAACCACGGGACATGGCATTCCACTTTGAAAATCTCACATGCATTGACCGGGAATCGAACCCGGACCGCCTTGGTGAGAGGCATACAGCTAGACCGCTGAGCCACCACGCCCCCCATTTTAAACTATATTAATCATATCAATATGACTCATTTTAACAGAATCCATATGAAATTACGTGTTGGTCTTTGAATCAAGAGGACCTGTATATAAGGAATTATGAGCGGTGTCGCATCTATTAATCTAGTTGATCCATATCGTATTCTTTATTTAGGCTAGTGCTGGTAGAAGCTACAAACCATCTAATAAAATGAGTTCCGTATCATAAACTACAATATCTGTAAAACACTCCCTTTTACAATAGATAAATATTTGTGCCAATAATAGTATAACATTCCGGTGTATCAACAATTTCACGTGAGGTTTCTTCTATGTCAGATGTTACACATCATATGCGACTACTGTAAGGCTCGTGATTTTTTATTTTTTTTATTTTCAATAGATTAGGTAAGTTATTTATTTAATTATTGTATTCTAATTTGTATTATTCATCTTGTATAAAATGTTTGCTAATTGGCTTGTATAGTTTTAAGTGTGATTTATATTTTGTTTTAATAGTTGTTAAACTAGGTTTAGTGTCTTATTACAAAACTTCAAGCCAGACCATTGTATACGCTACATAAAGGGGCTCTTTAGCCTCAGTGGCTTTTATAATTCAATTCAATTAAAATTCAATTCGATTGGATTGTTTCACTGCACACGGTTTGTTAAGACACCGTGGACTTCATTTTCTGCCAAGAGTCAAGCACAATTAACTCAGTAGAAACGAAACGTTTGTTAACATGATACAATATACTAAGAACAAAGTTCCAACTGGTTCCGCCTCGTCAATACTGTTTATTAAAATGTCGTGATACAATCACCTGTCTTTTAACACATCACATGGTACATGTTTCAACGTCTAACACGTATTGACGTCTTCATCAGCCTAAATAATTGTGCAGCACTTAAAACATTCCCTTTATCTACTGGGTGTAGTTAAAAACTGACATAAAAACACACATGGATCACTGTAACATATTAAAAGTTGTTAAAACATTTTCTTATGTTAAAAGCTTAATAAAAATCCGCAGCCGGGCTTGGCAGTCTTTCTTGGCTTATATCTAATGTTGGCTTCCAAAAGCCCAAGCAAGGGGTGACCATTCCCAACTGGAAAGAAATGAAACAGTTTCATTTCTTTCCAGTTGGGAATGGTCACCCCTTGCTTGGGCTTTTGGAAGCCAATATTAGATATAAGCCAAGAAAGACTACCAAGCCTGGCTGAGGATTTTTATTAAGCTTTTAACATAAGAAAATGTTTTAACAACTTTTAATATGTTACAGTGATCCATGTGTGTTTTTATGTCAGTTTTTAACTACACCCAGTAGATAAAGGGAATGTTTTAAGTGCTGCACAATTATTTAGGCTGATGAAGACGTCAATACGTGTTAGACGTTGAAACATGTACCATGTGATGTGTTAAAAGACAGGTGATTGTATCACGACATTTTAATAAACAGTATTGACGAGGCGGAACCAGTTGGAACTTTGTTCTTAGTATATTTCAGTCAATACGGAAAAAATGTGCGACTCTCAGAGTCAAAAAGAACATGATACAAAGTGGCGGATCCAGGCCCTGCGGGGTCCTGGGCGATATGATAAGGTGGGGCCCACAACAATAGCAAATTTAAAAACAATTCAAATCAAATGGAAAATACTGTAGTTTGGTAATAATAATAATAAAATAAAGAATAGTTACAATACACTTTTTTTTTTGTTTCCGACTTTGGCCAACTGTGGACCGCATGGAACCTAAGGCTTTCTGGTCATTTTTTTCTTCTTTTCTTCCCAGAACCTCTTCATTTTTCACTTCTAATCTTTCTCTGCTCCTCTGTTATTACCAAATTTGGCCTGTGTTGTGGTGGTTTTTCTTCGAACATCTTGATATTGTCAACTCGGCTTCGAAACGGTTTCCTATCATGAATGACAAGTTTAGTTAGTCCAACTTCAATGGCGTCTCTTTTGACCTCTTCTACCCATTTTGTAGTAGCCTTTAACCCTGTGATACACTACAGTACATTTTTTTAATAATATGAAAGAAACCTTTAAGTCCCCTTGAAGAAGATTATGTAAACTATGAAATATTAAAATATTACTTTGCGACTTTTTTCCCGGCTGAAGTCTTCTATTATTTCACTGAAATCTAAACTTGCTAAACGGTCACGGGAGGTCATATCTACACTGAAAAAAAAAAGGAATATGATTTATAAATTATTTTGAAAAGTATAATTAATTAATTAATTAAATTAAAGAAAAACATGGCGCGGGGCCCCCCGGCCTGCTGGGCCCTGGGCGGTCGCCCTCCTCCCCCTCCCCTAGATCCGCCCCTGATGATACAATGAAGAATATAAAATGTCAGCAACCTCTTTTAATGTGAGTATGTGTGACAAAACACAGAGACATGACATGTTCAGACCAGACAAGTTAAAAGTCAACCCCTAGGCTCTGTCTGTTTATTAGCCTCAAACAACAGCGTGATTCAAACACGACCACACACAAATATCACAGAGGTGGCAAAATTATTATGGGAAATCAGAATACATAAATTAATATACAATGCATTAGAAGACTTCATTTGAACCACAGTTGGATGTATTTTGTCATGTATTCTCCAATATGCTAGAAGAAATATTTTACGAACCAATATTTTATTTATTTTCTATTAGAAAATAGTCATTAAGGGAATGCGGCGGTGAAATTTTGCAAAAATTGTGAAAGAAATGCTTTTTTTTGTTAATTTTTATTACGTTTATACTTAGTACTTTCTTTTCTCAGTTTGTTTTTCTTTAAAGTCAACCATTTAAAGCCCTTGGCGGCCCAGTGGGCGTCGCCCCAAATTTTAGCCATTCTCTTAGCGATCTGTATGCTTTTCGTATATTTTGAATTAACCACTCGGGTTGAATGTAGGAAATTTTGTTCCTCTGAAACGTGGGTAAATTTGAGGAATTTAGTTAATGTTTTTGCATTTGGGGGGTTTTAGGAAATTTGGGGAAAATCTGGGGAAATATTGTGAATTTGGGTAAATTTGCTGTAACATCAGCAATTGCTGAATTCAATATGGGTTGTGACGCAAGTAAGAAAGTAAGAACTAGTGGTAGGGGTGTTAAAGTTAGCAGCTCAGGACAGAAAATTAGTTTAACTAGAGACAAGCGTAGAATTGTGCCTTACGCCTTTCTGAATACCACATTCTCTCTCATGTCCTTCGGCTCGAATGACTGCTGACTGGTTTTTGTATTAGATTGTAGAGCACCCTCCTATCCCTCTACTTTATTCCAATCGTTTTGAAAATGTCAAACAACTTACTCGATCAACGGTATCAAAAGCCTTTCTTAAGTCTACAAATGCCATGAACGTTCTCTTACAGTATGTTTCCTTATTCTACCTTCCAAAATCAGCCAATGGCTTAGTACATCTTCCCTTGTTCCTACATTCTCCCGAAACCAAACTTGTTTTCATCCAAATCTATTTCTGTCTGTCTATCTTCTTGTGAATGGTATACGAGGAATAAAATTATGTTCTGAAAGAATTACGTAGCCGTTTATTAAATAAAACAGAACTCACAGACAAAATTTACGAAAATTATAGATATTGTCTTATTTCAGAAATGCGACAAGAAACGGATGTACGGATGGACACACCATTAAGTTGTGTATTTTAATACCGTTAATGTCGACAGAACATGAAGATAAGACTCTCCATTATGATGATGTTTTACATAAAAGTAAACATGTCTCTCTCTTTAGGTAGTGATAACGCGTCTCCATGTTTCACCGGCATGTCACCGCTCTTGCTTGAGGTGTCTCTAAGCAAGATACTTCTTAATGCAAACTCAATTTATGTAAACGACCTTCTGTACTTCAAAAGAGGGAGTGGCACTGACTTGGGCAAGGATGACGAGTTGCAAAAGTCGTAAACCTGCTCACAGTTTCATAAAACATCCAAGAGCAATTCGATTGAAAGCGAAGTAATGTGAGGTCACTCTGATTTATCCTCATGTATGATGGAAAACAATCAAACTTATTTCACTTGGTATTCGTCGGAAAATCGGTTAATTTAGTATATGCATGGTATATGTAATATTCCATTCAGGTTACAGTGTTATAATATTTGTTACTCCTCGATAAATCTAATTGGGCGCACTAGTGTTGACCAACTGAAAAGAAGTTCTGTTTATAGAATACTTAGGAAACAGTGAAAAATGACTTCTTATAGTTTCAAAATTCAAATATCTTGGAGTTACTCTCCAAACAACACTGACATCATTCAACATTCATGTAGCTTGCCACGGTGGGTGTGTGGTTATAGTGTCGGACTACCAACCCCAAGGTTGCAGGTTCGCTCCTGGTCATGGTAAGTGATTTTTGAATGGCGACAAAAATTCCGATAATCATGTCATACGTTGTTGGCATGTTAAAGAACCCATTTTAATTCAGTAGGCCGTGTTCATAATGGCAAAATTAATCTCGGGTTTTTCCGCCAATACAAAGTTCCTAATTCCTCTACTAGAATGCGGTATAGCGTCAAGGAGCTCAGATATCTAACCTCCTTGACATTCATAGCGCTCCAAGGAGCATTAAATTCGACACGCAAGCTGCCCTCTGGGTGTCAATTAACAAAGCTTCCACTCGGCACCCGAGGCCATACAGCAGCGATGAGGCAATTTACCACATTCAACAACAGCCTCAAAAACTCTCAATAAAACGGCTATGACATTATTTAAAACAACCATAGCACCAATAGCGACTTACAGAATCCACATAATTTGGGACAAACTAAAAGAGAAAGTCAAAGTCCGCTATATGAAAAGAGTCTTAAGTTTCGGGAAGACTGACTTATGTCTTCACAAAAGAAATTTTCTTCATAGAAGACATTAGACTGCAGATGCTACTGCCGCGCACCGAGGCCTTTGAGAGTGCCCTTCAAATACCCAAAGAAAAGCAAATCGATATCTGTGATGATTTCTTCTCTACTGACGCCTTAATGACTGACTAACGAATGGAAACAGGCGAACTATGAACTCCGACACGTAATGACTCGATACGCTACACATGGCTTTCGCTACAAGTTCTACCAAAACAAGAGATTCCACCAATATTACCTGAAGAATGTGTGTGTGATCGATGCAGTGAATGCTGTTCTCGATATCATACGAAATATTGACGACGAAGACATGCAACAATAACCCAATTGGGGTTGGAATAATGTACAGTAGGTTACTCAGTTTTGTATTGTGCACATTGTTCGCTTTTTCAATAATAATAATAATAATAATAATAATAATAATAATATACCCTAACATTATTTTGTTCTATTTCAGAAAGCAAGGGCCCTGTGCACGTGTGTATAAAGCTCTCATCCGGCTTTACTGTTATGCGGGCTGCTTGTTTATTTGTTCAAACACGCATTTTAAATAAATTGTCGGTATTTACGAGATCAGACTGCAATTCGTCGCTGCTGGGGATAATATTGTATTGAGTGCACAATAGGTTACGTATGAGCGCCCCATGTGTATAGACTACCCGCACAACTCTGGTGTTATGCAGGCACGACGGGACACACTTCAGCAAGGAGCTATCGTCTTGTTTAATTGCACTTCATAAACTACTAGTAACTAGCAACCCGACCCGGCTTCGCCAAGGAACAGTTATCAATGCATTACATGATAAGCGCTTTTTTTTAGCCCACTTTCGATGTTTGCAAAAAATGAAAGGAGACTTATGAGATCAACACAGGGCGAAAAATTGTGTGTCTGTCTGTGTGTCTGGGTGTCTGTGTGAGAGTGTGTGTACTCTGAATGTCTGTCCCCCCCCCTAACAATTCGAACACGGTGAAACCGAAATTAACGAAATTTGGTACATAGGTAGCACAAGCAAAGGGCACCTCAGTGTCATGTTTTATATCGCCGCCATCTTGAAGGAAACGTAATGGCGGCCACCCAAAAGTTCAAAGCTTAAATCAAATTACGACTAACCTAATCATCCGATCTCTACCAAATTTTGCAACAACATATATTTATATAGCGAGCGACTTTTGACCAAGCTACAAGATCATCATCCCAATAGTTTGCTGATGGCGGCCATGTATGTGTGAAAATCGATTCCCCCTTTCAATTCAAATACGGCGAAACCGAATTGAACGAAATTTGGTACAGAGATAGCACTAGCAAGGGGAACCTCATAGTCATGTTCTATATCGCCGCCATCTTGACAAAAACGTAATGGCGGCCACCCAAATGTTAAAAGCTTAAATCACATTACGACCAACCTAATCATCTGATCTCTAACAATTTTTGCAACATTATACCATGAATGAAGAATTTTTCGACCAAACTACAAGGTCATCAGCCCAATAATTTGCGGATGGCGGCCATGTATGTGTGCAAATCGATTCTCCCTATCTATTCAAACATGGTGAAACCGAAATGAACGAAATTTGGTACAGAGGTAGCACTAGCAAAGGGCACCTAAGTGGCATGTTCTATATATTGCCGCCATCGTGATGAAAACGTAATGGCGGCCACCCAAATTTTAAAAACTTTAATCAAATTACGACCAACTTAATCATCTAATCTCTACCAAATTTTGCAACATTATACCTGTATGTACGATAAAGGTTTTGACCGAACTACAAGGTCATCAGCCCAATAATTTGCGGATAGCGGTCATTTATGTGTGAAAATTGATTACCCCTATCTATTCAGGCACGATGAAACCGAATTGAATGAAATTTGGTACAGAGGTAGCACTAGCAAAGGGAATTTCAGTGTCATGTTTTATATTGCCGCCATCTTGACAGAAACGTAATGGCGGCCACCCAAATATTACGAACGTAAATCAAATAACGACCAACCTAATCATCTGATATCTACTTAATTATGCAATTACATACCTATATATGGTAAGCATCTTTTGACAAAACGGCAAGGTCATCAGCCAAATAAGTTGCCGATAGCGGTCAAGTATGTGTGCAAATCGATTCCCGCTATCAATTCAAACACGGTGAAACTGAATTGAACGAAATTTGGTACAGAGGTAGCATTTGCAAAAGGCAACTCAGTGTCATGTTTTATATCGTCGCCATCTTGACGGAAACGTAATGGCGGCCACCCAAATGTTAAAAGCTTAAATCAAATTACGACCAACCTAATCATCTGATCTCTACCAAATTTTGCAGCAACATACCTTCATGTGAGGAGCGTTCTTTGACCAAGCTACAAGGTCATCAGTCCAATAGCTTGCAGATAGCGGCCTTGTATGTGTACAAATCGATTCACCATATCAATACAAACACGGTGAAACCGAATTGAATGAAATTTTGTACAGAGGTAGCACTAGCAAAGGGCACCTCATATCCATGTTTAATAGCCTTATAATACGTTGTATTTTAACAAGCTACTACAACCAACATTAAATTATACTCCTTGAAAAGGACAAAGAGTTATAACAATATCCATGCATTTAGGAGAAAGTAGGCTATATGTTCTTTACTGAACATCTTGTTTGTATTAACCTTTCGATCGCCAACTACTGTATTAACAGGAGCTGCTGTAATCGATGTTTTCCAGGGATGTTCTTAAAGACTCTCTCCTTACTACGTCACAGGCTTTTGGAAGATAAACGTATTGTTGCATTTTCATGAATCTTTTAAAAATGCACTAATTTTAAAAGCACTTTATGAAAATTTCCATCCGGAAAAAATAAACTAAGTAAATTTTCAAAAAAACTTTACGAGCCTTTCAGTAGTCGCATATGATGTGTAACATCTGACATAGAAGAAACCTCACGTGAATTTGTTGAAAGTAGACATTTGAGATCAACACTGGCCAAAAAAAAGTGTGTCTGTGTGTGTGTGTGTGTGTGTGTGTGTGTGTGTGTATGTGTTGTAATCTATCAATTCTAGCCACAAGATGGCTTCACCCAGAGAAGCCATTTGTAACTTTGAAGATACAAAAATTAAATAAAAATTAATATTCTGCCTCATAAATGGCCTTTCTTTAAAATTTAAGCAAATGACATAATTAGTACTGTAATTGAACAAATCCACCTTTTTAAAACTCTTCTTATCTCCGGTCGTGTGCAGATATTCTGAAAGGACTGGCTCGTACATAGGCCTTACCAAAACCTCCTATAAATTAATAAAGACGAAGGAAGGTTTACATGCATCTAACTAAAAAGAAACTATCCAATATAAATTTACTTGATATTCTAAAGCTGCAAGCAAGAAATGGATAAATATAGTAAAAAAAAGAGACACACAAGAAATGCAATTAAAAATATATAATATAATAATATAACAATAATAATATTTAGGCCTGTAAAGATTTCATAGTTGGTTTTCACATTACGGGTAATGCCGTCGTCTGCCCAATATGTCCATTTCACCTCTACACCACTTTGAAGCTGGTCAGCCATGCCTTCACATTTCACGGTCCTCTTCAACGTTGCACAATTATTTGCATAGGCATCAGCCCTACTGTGATTGTGGCATAACAGCAAGAACCCAATCACCCTCCGTCGAAACACGAAGCACTCAGCTCAAGAGAGACACACTACCGAACCAGTCATCTCAATGTCCAGAGAGACAATCCTCTTGCAGCAGTGCACTCAGTCTCAATGCCACAGCTCATACCAGGAAGTCTTCTCAGAATCGCTATTGTCATATTGTTCCCAAGCCACTCCAAGCAGTCCCCTTGCTCGGCTGCCTGACACACCCTGTTCCACGCCTAAGGGCTTCTTCCCTTCTCGTCTACATCCAGGAGTTCATACAAGGCCATCTTCTAACAGACACAAGTGAGCTTGTTTGTCATAGTTCTAGCACTTTGGATAGGTACCACCACTTGCAAGGGCGCCTATTCTTTCTCGTGACCAGCGACAGACTTATATCTCACCAACAAGTGACAGGCAATTACATTGAATAATTAATAATAAAAAGTATACGTATATGATAATAGTAATAATAATAATAATAATAATAATGACACTGCGTCTACTGCAGACGTGTCCAGTGCAATTGAACAGGTTGCCAACACGATAACATGATATAAAGAAATAACAAACCTACGAGCCTACATTAAAACTGTCATGGGGGACTCATAAAATATAGGTTACAGTGTGTACTCTGAATGTCTGTCCCCCTCCCCTATCAATTCGAACACGGTGAACGCGAATTGAACGAAATTTGGTACAAAGGTAGCACTAGCAAAGGACACCTCAGTGTCATGTTTTATATCGCCGCCATCTTGACGGAAACGTAATGGCAGCCACACAAATGTTCAGAGCTTAAATCAAATTACGACTAACCTAATCATCCGATCTCTACCAAATTTTGCAACAACATACCTTTATGGGGGGAGCATCCTTGGACCAAACTAATAGGTCATCAGCCTAATAGTTTGCAGATGGCGGCCATCTTTGTGTCAAAATTGATTACCCCTATTAATTCAAACACGGTGAAACCGAATGGAACGAAATTTGGTACAGAGGTAGAACTACCAAAGGGCACCCCAGTGTCATGTTTTATATCGACGCCATCTTGACAGAAACGTAATGGCGGCCACACAAATGTTCAAAGCTTAAATCAAATTACGACTAACATAATCATCCGTCTCTACCAAATTTTGCAACAGCATACCTTTAAGGAGGGAGCATCCTTTGACCAATCTAATAGGTCATCAGCCTAATAGTTTGCGGAAGGCGGCCATCTTTGTGTCAAAATCGATTCCCCCTATCAATTCGAACACGGTGAAACCGAATGGAAGGAAATTTGGTACAGAGATAGCACTAGCAAAGGGTACCTCAGTGTCATGTTTTATATCGCCGCCATTTTGACGGAAACGTAATGGTGGCCACACAAATGTTCAAAACTCAAATCAAATTACGATTAACCTAATCATCTGATCTCTACCAAATTTTGCAACATCATACCTTTATGGAGGGAGCATCCTTTGACCAAACTAATAGGTCATTAACCTAATATTTTGCGGATGGAGGCCATCATTGTGTGAAAATCGACTCCCCCGATCAATTCGAACACGGTGAAACCGAATGGAAGGAAATTTGGTACAGAGATAGCACTAGCAAATCGCACCTCAGTGTCGTGTTTTATATCACCGCCATCTTGACGGAAACGGAATGGCGTCCACCCAAATGTTAAAAGCTAAAATGTAATTACGACCAACCTAATAATCTAGTCTCTACCAAATTTTGCAACAACATATCTTTATGTGGGAAGCATATTCTGGCCAAACCTCAAGATCATCAGCCCAATTGTTTGCAGATGGTGGCCAAGTATGTGCAAATCGATTACCCCTATCAATTCAAACACGGTGAAACCGAATTGAACGAAATTTGGTACAGAGGTAGCACTAGCAAAGGGCACCTCAGTGTCGTGTTTTATATCGCCGCCATTTTGACGGAAACGGAATGGCAGCCACCCAAATGTTAAAAGCTTAAATCAAATTACGACCATCCTAATAATTTGATCTCTACCAGATTTTGCAACAACATGCCATTTTTGGGAAAGCATCTTATGACTGACTTCAAGGTCATCGGCCCAATAGTTTGCAAATAGCGGCCATGTATGGGTGCAAATCCATTCCCCACATCAATTCAAAGACGGTGAAACCGAATTGAATGAAATTTTTTACAGAGGTAGCACTAGCAAAGGACACCTCATATTCATATTTAATATCCGTATAGCACGTTGTATTTCAACAAGCTACTACAACCAACATTCAATTATACTCCTTGAAAAGGACAAAGGGTTATAACAATACTCATGCATTTAGGAGAAAGTAGGCTATATGTTCTTTACTGAACATCTTGTTTTCTCAAATATCAATGAACAACGACCAATACCCGTTTTACGTCTCGGAATGATGGGTAAAATCACTGACTGGACTATTAATTATATTATCATGGAGATGCATTTGCAACAAATTTTTGTCAGATGTAATTTAAGAATGGCGAGTTGCATGAAACACATATCCCCTTCCGTCCAATCTTACCTTGACTGATTTTCACAGGCGAAATGAGGAAAAACCGAGTTGCACTTCCAGGAAACTCCAAACACAACTACCCTTCTCAGAAGTCTTAAATGAACACGACTCAACGGTTTGCTGCTGGCTGTATCTGGGGCAATAGGTTCGTCCTCTAGCTAGGCTGTAACAGGGATGATAGACTCACTCTTAGCTAGCTCGTAAACTGTCGCCTCGGTAGTTGAATGGACATGGTTGGAAGAAATTAAAACGTAAAAACACTTAGAGTGGGCAATGTATTGAAGATAGACATATGCTCTCACGGACGTTTTTGTAGAACTTTTCATGCTGAACAATTCTTACACTCATAGTATTTAGATATTTTTAACGGTTTTCCCAGCGTAAGCTTACAAAGTGCACAGACGCCAGGTTTTTTCGACTTTTCCACTGAAATCGTTACTGCTCGGCTTCCTTCCATCATAAATAAATTATTTTCTACATAAATAATCCTCGATATATCCTTTACAGAATGGTGAAAACCTCATCAAAATCCATCCAGTGGTTCTTGAGATTACCCGTAACATCCAAGAATTGGGGACATTGTTTTATACTAAGTAGAGATAAATGTATTTTCGTTGACTTTTCAAGAAATGCAAGATATTTCCTGTACAATTTAGACGATTTCGAAGATTTTGGTACAAACCACACCTTCTGACTCGCTCTGCGTTACGAGCTTAGTTTTGTGAAAGATACACCTTAGCGTTTTATATACCGGGTGAATCAGCTTCCCCTAATAATATTGATTTATGCAGCCCAACAAACGCGTATTGTCAGGAAGATAGATATTTCTCTGCTGGCATCCTGTATGGGACTAATGCACTGCAAGCATATCCCGCAAACGATACTGTTGTTGTTTGAGTCTTCAGTCTTTTGACTGGTTTGATGCAGATCTCCATGTCTCCCTGTCCTGAGCTAATCGTTTCATCCCTACATAGCTCCCACACCCTACATCCGAGGCAATCTGTTTAACATATTCTAACCTTGGTCTACACCTACAGTTCTTGTCGTCAACCCTTCCTTCCGTAACTAAGCTTGCTATTCCTGGGTGTCGTAGTATGTGTCCTACCAACCTATCTCTTCTCTTCATTAGCAGTCGTCAGAAACATCTCTCCTCTCCCACTCGTCTTAATACCTCTTCGTTTGTCACCCTATCTACCCATCTGATCTTCATCATTCTCCTGTAACACCACATTTCAAACGCTTCAATTCTCCTCTTTTCTGCTGCTCCAATAGTCCAAGTTTCATTTCCATAGAGCGCCACGCTCCAGACAAAGACCTTCAAAAATGACTTCCTAATACCTAATTCTATATTCGATGTCAACAGATTCCTTTTCTGTAGAAATGCTTTCCTTGCCTGAGCTAACCTACTTTTTATATCCGCTTTGCTTCGTCCATCACTGGTTATTTTGCTCGATCATATCATTCGAAAGGTCTGTAGTCACATTGAGGGAAAATAATAGTGCTCAGTATCGCTTGTGGTGCAAGAGTACCATACGTGATGCAAGCAGATAAATATCCACCTTCCAGATAACACGCGTTAGTTGGGCTGCATAAAACAATATTATTACGGGCAGCTGATTCATAAGGTATATGACTCCGCAATACACCCTTAAAATTGTTGTTGTATTCACCCAGTTGTGTACAAAATGCAAAAGAATCAATAGTTTCCCAATAATAGCCATCAGAGAAGTAAATCTGAAGTGATAAGTTTCAAACCTTGCTTACTCATCCATTCTAATTTGCCAGCCAGTGGTGGCCCGTGCTTACATACTAAGGGCAGTATTATTGTGTTATAGCCCAATCAAAATGTGAACTGTGGGCCAGCCCTATTAAAAACCCACGGAACACAAAAAATAAATTTATCGAGCTTACATCCAAAGTTTGATCTCCGGCGATTTAATTCGGGTCTGAGGGTCGAAACGGGATCCACTGAATCTCGTAAGGATAATTAATGAGAGTTTGGTTCGAAACGAACTCAGCCATCCCAAAAGTGGTTTTGCATGGTGTTCCTGTCCGGGCAAATGCCGCGATAGTTCCAGATTAAGGCCACGGCCACCATCTTCCAAATCTGGCCAGAATTATAGGTACACACATTACTACAGACACAAAAAAGGACTAGATAAATTCCAAACATCTAATATCTACCAGTACATGAGACTGATGACCAGGATGCCCAAGTATTAAATAAGACGACAAGAACATCTTCCAAAGTTTCAGACAAACTCAGATGCAGATCTTATTACATCACTAAGCATATAGTACGAGACATAGTTGCTTGGACCTTCGTCCTCCCAGGGCTGTGAAGTGATATCCCCACCTCAAACGCGAAACGTTCAGCTCAAGACTGAGTTGTAAATGAAACCACGATATCTCTGAAACATGCATATGATGCAGGGGAACTTATACAGTTGCGGAGTACGAACTAGTTTGAAGGGATGCCGAACCACATTACGTTACGGCGCGACGTTTCAAGTTTAATAATCTTATTTGAATTAGTGAACCGGAGATTGCCTGTAACTAGCATTTGCACTCCAATAGCAGGGCATGTGTTCCGTCCTTCACACGTCATAGACGCTGCATTTTTAGAATTACATGGCTGTTTTATAGTTGCTATAGAAAATAAAAACAAACCTGGCTCGTGCCTCGCCCGACCCACGCCAAATATCTATTTTTTTTCTAAACGCTTAGCCAATTGGATCGCCCACTTTGGCGGCTTCGGTGGCGTAGTTGGCAGCATTCTGAGCTTCTATGCCCAAGGTTGCGGGTTCAAACCCGGCCGAAGCCGTCGGATCTTTTAAGAGCGTTAGAAATCCCACAGTATGCCTTTCTTCGGAGGGGAAGTAAAGCCGGCGGTCCCATGTCATACAACCTGTGACAATAAAGTTCGGTGAATAGTCCTATACTATCAACATAGATGAACAAAACACGACAGTGATCTTACTGTCCTTTCAAATAGACCCCTCCCGTAACCATGCAATGCTGAGATCGGCGATACATTTCCTGGAAACTTAGCAAGAAGGATGGGATGGTGTTCAAAAGCCTCGTCACGTGACTGAAAATTTCGGTGATTGGTTCTACGGTATATTACGAACGGATTGTTGGCTTACCTGAAACAGCAGTTACTGTCCTTCGAAGTAATCTCCGTGGATGGTTATGCACTTCTGAGAATGACTTTACAAGTCCTGGAAACTCTTTAGGGATTGCCTTCAGTTGGGTCATCACATTACGTTGGATGTCCGAAATGTTCGAAAAACTCTGGCCCTTCTGGGCTTTTCAGTGACCCTGGACCTGGACCTCGCCACTCCGTACTTTGACGCTTGACCTCGGGGTCGTACCTCAGACACCAGGTCTCGTCGCCCGTGACGATGGTTTTCAGATAGCCATTCCATTCCACAGAACATTCACCCTTCCCACTGCCACCCGCCGAACAGGTTGCATAAATTCATCCTTCTAAACACGCACTGTGTCAAACTGGTCTTACACATTGCGTTGTGTGTCGCCAATGTTGCCAGATTGACCGTTCTGACTTTATTCACCGAACCCAACGTGACGAGGCTTTTGAACACCATCCCAAAGGACGCCTTCTTGCAAAGTTTCCAGGACATGTATCACCGATCTCAGCATTGCATAGTTACAGGAGGGGACTATTTCGAAGGACAGTAGGGTCACTGTCGTGCATTGTTCATCTATGTTGATAGTACAGGACTATTCACCGAACTTTATTGTCACAGGTTGTAGATTTATGGCATGATAAAGATCCTTCCACTAATTACACTTGTGTGAAGCTAAATTATAGGTTATATTTCACTAACGCTATTAGGTTCCAACGTTCATGGCCAGGAGCCGACTGCAGTGGCATCTAGTAACAAAGTTCAGAACTAGTTGGTCGTTCACGGTGGCGTTTGGTAGTAAAAGTTGGAACTACTTTAAAATTGAATGTCTGCAGCTCTTACTTGAATTAAAATCAGATAACACACACTAATATAGCCATCACAATTAACACCGGTTATCAGACAGATTCGACACACACCCAAAGTACACGGGGCTACATGACCGCGTTGTCGCAGGCCCTAAACTGAGGAACCAACCAACACTGTGAGATGCACCGAAGCTAAATACAATATGAAATAGTAATGGAAATCACTTCTCATTTTACGACAAAGTTCCCGTGGAGGCGGTTCTCCTATTACACGAGGAAGGTCTTTCTAATCCTCATTGATATGTCATTGCTCTAGCGACGAGGGAAGCTCGCCTCTCCCTGTGGTGGGAGCCGTAGGAGCGCAGCACGTGGAGAGGGGGACAGAGGTTCGGTCTGTTTGTCCGCACACCTCGCTAATGGATGCTAATGGTTTCCCTCCAACTGTATGTGTGTTGATTTTTTCCATGTCAGTTATGATTCATACGAGATGGTTCCTTTCTCCAATAGTGATTCATCAAGTCACAGAGTACACAGCTAATGGATTGACCGACGTGACATGAAATTAAGACAATATTCTATCAAGATAATTGAAATGAAGAAGAACAACAGCAACATATCAAACTTTTGAAAACGATTAATGTAAGAAGAAACATTACACGTAAAGCGACATCTCTCGGCGGCTTCGGTGGCGTAGTCGGTAGCATGCTGAGCTTCTATGCCCAAGATAGCGGGTTCAAACCCGGCCGAAGCCGTCGGATTATTTAAGAGCGTTATAAATCCCTCAGTATGCCTTCCTTCGGAGGGGAAGTAAAGCCGGCGGTCCCATGTCATAGATTTATGGCATGTTAAAGAACCTTCCACTAATTGCACCGGTGTGAAGCTAAATTGGATAGGTTAAGAATGTAAACAACGCTCTTAGGTTTCTACGTTCGTTGCCAAGAGCCGACTGCGGTGGCGTCTAGTAGCTAAGTTCTGAACGTGGCCTAGTAGTCGTTGACGGTGGTGATTTGTGGCAAAGGTAGGAACTATTTGAAAAATTCTAAGTTGCAGTACTTAAATTAAAAAAACAGGTAACACACACTAATACAGTCAACACAATTAACACCGGTTATCAGACAGATTCTACACACACCCAAAGTACTCGGGGCTACATGACCGCGTTGTCGCAGCCCCTAAACTTAAGAACCAACCAAAGGACATCTCATGAGATGAACTCAAAGTTGCATTCAGTTATCATAAAATGTTGGTATTTTATATCATGAATGTTTAGAACATTATGCAACGAGCCTATAATGGCAATCATTGAGACACGAGTCAAAAAAGGAAAATAAATTTGTTATCATTTTCAATTTAAAGAAGTTTGTGGGATACTAGATTGTTCAGTAACTGAAGAAACTGGTTGATAAATCAAGAAGAAGTAATTAATAAAGCTAAAGAAAATATTGAAAATAAAAACAAGAAGTTCCGTGAAGAACTATACAGCCTACTTTTCATGCCAATGATTATTCTACAGTATATGAACCTATCCAAAATAATGACGAAATTATGTTGGTAATATCGAAATTTCTAATTAGTTCGAAATACTGTATACCTGGCATAATGTAGCCTAATAGAGAACTACAGTTGGCAGCCCTGGTGATTGAATATATTCTTAGTTCCATCTCTTAAGGTACAGAATACAAAATTAGGTTGAAGTCCAATGGACGTTACATGCAGTTAGACACTGGATCTATCAGCACGCGTAAAAGCATGTTGCCAACAATACCATGCGAGTGCTAGTCAGAAATAATCTGAAATATTATGATATCTTGTTGTGCCAATTTTGGATGAAATCCATTTGTTAGTATAGGAGTTACATGTATTTTAAAATTGGACATATCAGCAGGCATAGAATCATGTTGGCAGCATTGCCTTGTATTAATTACTCCAAATTAATGTAGAATGTCAGGTGCTATACGTGTGCAAAGTATAGAGCTGTTGGCTTGCATACTTTCTGATACATTGATATTAGGGTAAAAAAATATAGACTGCATTTATTAACAGTTGGCAGCCCTGATTGCTCTTAACAATACTTACAGTCATTCTGTTATGGTACACATAGCACATACGAAATTTGGTTGTAATCCAACTGATAATATAGAAGTTACATGTATTTAAAAATTGGTAACATCAGCAGGCTTATAATCATGTTGGTAGAACTGACGTATATAAGTTACTCAAAATTAATCTAAAATGTCAGAATATACGTGTGCATAGTTTAAAGCTGTTGGCTTGCATACTTTCTGATATATTGGTATTTGGATAAATAAATAGAGAGAGCAATTATTAACAGTTGGCAACCCTGGTGGCTCTTAAGAATACGCTCAATCATATCTGCTTATGTACAGATATTACATACAAAATGTGGTTGAAATCCAATTGATAGTGTAGAAGTTATATGCATTTAAACATTGGACCTATCAGAAGGCTTAAAATTATTTTGGCAACACTGTTATTGTTGGCCTCCTGACAATTAAACTGAAATAGTATTATCTGCATGTGTACTAATTTTGGAATAGCTCCCATGCATACCTTGCGAGATATCCAACATGGAGCTCAAATTTCTAGTGCGTTTTTTCAGCAGTTGGTAGCACTGACATCATTTTCAAATATGGACGTGAGATATTCCGGTGCACATCTTTACTCATACTAAATTTGGTTTTGATTGCTGCAGCCGTTTAGGAGTTGATAGGGGGGGACACACACACACAGCCAAACAGACAGACAGACACACATTTTCCCGGATCGATCTCATAAGTCTACTTTTTCCTCATTTTTGAAAAATGTGAAAAGTAGGCTAATAATCATCTTATCTTCCATACGAGTGTCTTAATTACCATTAAAGGCGAGGTGCATACGACTGTTAATGTTCGACGATAATTATAACTGTATTTTATATTCGAACAGAAATATTCATAAATATCTGTCGAGTTCAATCACCTGAGTTTAGTTTAGTGAACAGAGCGTACGCGCTGTGTTCGCAGTAAGGATCAAAGACCTTTGAAACATTGTTTATTGTACATTAGGGATATCCTGATCAAAATATAGCGCAAAGGTACTTTGTGGGATCATTTTGTTATTTAGCCTACTGCAAATAACACAAAATAGGCTGTTAGAAACGCTTTAAAATTAAAATGTATCGTATTATCAAGTTGTTATTCTTCAAATTTGATGCGTATAGAATGGAATGCAAATCAATGGAGTACCACAAAGAACAGTCATGAAATCTGGCGTAAAGGCTTTGCTTAAGAAATCCATTTAACGAAAAGAGAGCTGTATTATAATATCCGTGGAACTAATGTCATATGCATGCTTCCTCCATGACGTTCTGGTGTGTTTATGTCAACAACAGCATTTACTAAAATTGTCGGCGAAATCTTACGAATATGCAGAAATTGGAGTTGAGCATATTAAGGTACAGTGCCATTTCTTTTTCAATATTGTCCAGTTTGTTTATGTATTGTAAATACAATGGTTGATCCAATAGAGGCTACATTGTCAACTTTCAAATCATGTAATTCATGTCCAACATGTTGGATTTTGAGCTATCCTCACCTAATTGGTCAATGAATGAAAATATTGAGCTCTGATTGGTTGGAAAACCTGTGGTATAATGAAAAGTAGTACAGTACTTTAATGACCCCCATTATGAAACAGTTTTCTGACATATAATATTTACATATCGACATCGTCGAACATAAACATATTTTTGCAAGAATACTCATAGGAAATAACAAGTAGGTTGGCTCAGGCAAGGAAAGCATTTTTAGAAAAAAGCAATCTGTTGACATCGAATATAGATTTAAGTATCAGGAAGTCATTTTTGAAAGCCTTTGTCTGGAGCATAGCGCTCTATGGAAGTGAAACTTGGATTATTGGTGAAGCAGAAAAGAGGAGAATTGAAGCGTTTGAAATGTGGTGTTACAGGAGATTGATGAAGATCTGATGGGTAGATAGGGCTACAAACGAAGAGGTATTAGACGAGTGGGTGAGGGAAGATATTTCTGGTGACTGCTAATCAAAAGAAGAGATAGGTTCTTAGGACACATATTAAGACACCCACGAATAGCAAGCTTAGTTATGGAAAGAAGGGGCGAGGACAGGAACTGTAGGGGTAGACCAAGGTTAGAATATGTTAAACAGATTGCTTCGGATGTAGCTCAGGACAGGGAGGCATGGAATGCTTCATCAAACCAGTCTGAAGACAGGAGACGCAAACAAAAAACAACACAGCTGATACATTTAATTTTGGTCTGGAACGAGGTATACACTGCATCGTGAGGCAAAGCTGAGAACATGAGGATTCTATTCCTGCCTCAATTAACCCAGAAGTTGTTTTCCGTGATTTTCCACTTCTATTTCAGGAGAATGCTAGGATGGTACCTACATTAATGCCATGGCCACCATTTATACAACCCCACCTCATGTATAACGGCTGTCGCCCCGCAGCGGAGGTCGGTTAGGATTCCCGGCTGAGCCAAGAAATTTGGTTCTGGTTTGAGGGCTGAAACGGGGTACATTGAGCCACGTGAGACAGTTTCGATTCCCTCCTCAGCCATTCAGGAAGTTGTTTTCGTGGTTTCCCATGGCGAATGCTGCTATGGCTCCTAACTAAAGGCCACGGCCACCTCCTTACCATTCCTCATCTGAATTAAAACTACACGCACTAAAACAGCCATATTAATAATACTAGTTTTTAGACAATATTATATATACACACTAAAGTACACAGGGATAAATGACAACGATGTCCAAGCCCCTCAAATAAACAACATAACATTAAATTACACTCAGGCGGCCTCGGTGGCGTAGTTGGTAGCACTCTGAGCTTCTATGCCCAAGGTCGCGGGTTCAAACCCGGCTGAAGTGGTCGGATTTTTTAAGAGCGATAAAATCCCTCAGTATGCCTTCCTTCGGAGAGGAAGTAAAGCCGGAGGTCCATGTCATCGATTTTTGGCATGAAAATGAACCTTTTACTAACTACACTTGTGTGAAGCCAAAATTTGTAGGTTAGATTTTATTACGCTCTATTTGTTTCAACGTTCGCCACCAGGTGCTGACTGCAATGCCATCTAGTAGCCATGTTCACAACTAGGTGTCGTGGATGGTAGGATTTGGTAGCAAAAGTAGGAACTATTTGTAATTATTATCGGCAATCACAATTAACACTGGCTATCAGACAGATTCTACACACACCCAAAGTACACGGGGCTACATGACCGCGTTGTCGCAGCCCCTAAACTAAGGAACCAACCAACCACCGAAATTACACACACACATACGGCCATCTCAATAACGTAGGCTACCAGACAATAATTCCTCACACACCCAAGTACATGCGGCTAAATGACGATGATGTCCATGTCCCCAAATAAAACAACAAACAAACGAAAAGTGGGTCGCAGATTCTCATTTATCTGCCGTACAAACATTTCAAATTAGCCTAATAAAATTCTCCGATGCGTAACAGAGTCATAATGTCATATCATTGCTGAGATCTTCCGCCCATAACGATGTGAATATTGTGTAAACCCACTTTGTGCAGGCTGACGAATCCACGACAAAAGCAAGCTCATAAATCATGACGGATTGATGGCTCGATACTTCACGCTTGGCTGATACATGGCAGTAGCAACTGTCGTTAATATATTATTACCAATAGGTGACGTTAACTACGTATGAAGCTCATCACGCCACAAAGAAAATTATGCCAATAATAATTGGTTCGTTGGTTGGTCCCTCAGTTTAGGGGCTGCGACAATGTGGTCATATATCCCCGTGTACTTTGGGTGTGTGTAGAATCTGTCCGATAACCGGTGTTAATTGTGATGGCTGTATTAGCGTGTGTATCTGTGATTCAGGAAGGACTGCAGACGATCAATTTCTAGTAGTTCCTACTTTTGCTACCAAATGATACCGTCAATAACACCTAGCCACGAACATGGTTAACAGATACCACCGCGACCAGCACTTGGCGGCAAAGTTAGGAACTAATAAAGCGTTAATCAAATATAAGCTACAAATTTAGATTCACACTATTGTAGTTAGTAGAAAATTCTTTTACATGCCATAAATCTATGACATGGGACCACCGGCTTTACTCCCCCTCGAAAGGACGGCATTCTGAGGGATTTTAACGTTCTTAAAAATCCGGCGACTTCTGCAGGGTTTGAACCCGCGATTTTGGGCACAGAATCTCAGCATGCTACCAACTAAGCCGCCTCAATAATAATTGCTGATTAGGACTTGAACTTGTAACCACAGTTGGGATTCGAACTTAAATATTCTGATATCCGAGCAGGTGAAGAAGAAAGGAAGCTTGCAGTTTTACGTGACCGTTAATCTCGCGATCACGAGCTACGGGACCTCCGTGCCTATGAGAATTCCGAACCACAGGACGTGATATTTCACTTCAAAAATCTCACATTCATTGTCTGGGTATCGAACCCGGTCCATCTTCGTGAGAGACAAGCAGCTTGACCACTACAACATCCTGATCCTCCGGGCGTACACCAATTAGCCACGCTCCAACTGCATCAGAGTTTCGAGTCTTAGATGGAAAGGCGCTGTTGCGGCGGCTTCTGGAATGACGGCGGAAAATCTTTGATCTCCTCAAGTCCTAGACTATACACACAGAGCCATCTGTACGGCAAAGTGTGAACCTACCTGGATTGTTGACGAATGTTATTAAAGAGTTCATACTGCTTAGGACGTGTGCCAATGTTTATGTGTAGCATACTTGGGGGTATCTACAATAACCTGTATTATTGTGATGTCGTGTTCCCATGTTTAGATCTTTTTATTTTTTGACCACTTATCTTCTGAGATTGGCTTCACCCATGGACATTGTAACTTACTGAATAAATTATTTGTAGTTGTTGTTGTTGTTTCATTTAGTGGCTTCGACATCATAGCCACGTTTATTTGGGTGTGATAGCCTCGTGACGAAGTGGCATTCTTGGCTATCACCTCTGAGATCCGGGTCGATTCTCGGCTCTGTCAAGAAGTTGTTGATTCCTTTAGGAGCTTTGCAACATCCTGGCCATGTAACCCCGTGTACATGGTGTGTGTAGCATTTGCCTGATAGCCTGTGTCACTGTGATGTCTGTACTAGTATGTGTATTTGTAATTGAGGTAAGATTTGGGTAGGAAGTGACCGTGGCCTTAGGTTTGGTAGCATGCCGGCATTTGTCTGGAGTAGAAGTGGGAAACCACTTCCAAGATAGCTGAGGTAAAAATCGAACACACATGTTCTCAATTTTACCTCACGAGGCTGAGTGTACCCCGTTGCAGCACTCAGACCAGCATATCATTTCTTGGCAGAGCCGGGAATCGAACCCGGACCTACGCAGTGACAGCCACCACACCATGACTGAATGAATTATATCATAATAATAATAATAATAATAATGCTATTGGTTTTACGTCACTTTTACAACCAAGCCTTTTAGAGACGCCGAGGTGCCGGAATTTTGCCCCGAAGGGAATCTTAAACTTGCCAGTAAATCTACTGGCATGGCTCTCTTGCATCTGCGCACCCTTAAATTACAACTGACTGAGCCAGGATTCTATCCTGCAACTTTGGGAACAGAAGGCGAAAACAAAGTAAGTTATATGAATTGAGACATAATTATTGGTGATATCAAAAGAAGAAATATTGATATTAATCTAACTCAGGAATCTGATCAAATCCTATCAGAGTATTACAAAATAATGACGTCAATTACACTATACTGAACACTGTGTTATAAGCGCAGTTCCGGAAGACTGAGTCAGGTGAGCTAGCTACTGGTTCTGATCGATCCCGTGACCTTCTCCGTCATTGTATGTGACTTTACTGCCCCTGTGATTGACTGCAACCGACACAAACAATACTGCTCCTGCATTTCAAATAGGTTTGGGAGAAAGTTGTGCATGCGACTGATCTTGTTTTTTTTGGCTTTTTGTTGACATCCAAAATATCAGTTCCTACCATAGATGTTAATTACAATAATATTTGGTTGTTTGATGACGGCCCCGTGGTAATGGGGTAGCGTACCTGCCTCTCACCTGGAGGTCCCGGGTTCGATTCCCGGCTGCGTCAGGGATTTTAAAACTGACGTGAGGGTTGGAACGGGGTGCAGTCAGCCTCGTGAGGACAATTGACTAGCTGTCTGACAGTGAGGCAGTGCCCCGATCACGAAAACCAGGATTGACGGCCGATGGGCGCCGATGCGCTGATCACGCGTCACGCCAATATCTGCAGGCCAAATGGCTGGGAAGCGGTCGCTTGGTCGGGGTGCCAGGGGTCTTTTTTTTCGGGTTGGTTGGTAGGTTAATTTCTCAGTTTAGGGGCTGCGACAACGCGGTCATGTAGCCCCCATGTACTTTGGGTGTGTGTCGAATCTGTCTGATAACCGGTGTTAATTGTGATGGCTGTATTAGTGTGTGTTAACTGTTTTTAATTCAAGTAAGGACTGCAGACATTCAATTTTCAAGTAGTTCTTACTTTTCCTACCATACGCCACCATCAACGACAACTAGTTTTGAACATGGTTACTAGATGCCACCGCAGTTGACTTCTGGCGACGAACGTTGGAACCCAGAAGCGTTAGTCAAATTTAACCGATAATTTAGCTTTAGTGTAATTAGTGGAAGGTTCTTTTACATGTTATAAATCTATGACATGGGACCGCCGGCTTTATTTCCCCTCCGAAGGAAGGCATACTGAGGGATTTATAAAGCTCTTAACACAATCATATTTATTTCTATTCCTTAATATTAGATTATTTGCTAACTAGTATAGCTCAGTGCGTGAATCCAGGCTATGTCCGTTCGCGTGCAAAGAATGTGCTTAGTTCCACTGTTGGTCACTGACTAAAGGCCTTTCTGTGCTTTCCCCTTAACTCATGAAGTCGACGTCAGAAAAGATATCCGACCGTAAAATCAATCGCATAATAGATACCCATTAAAAATTATACCCGACCCCAAGGAAACGAGAATAAGAAAACGTTAGAAATGCATGGATTTGTGATTAGATAGCTTTGAGGCCATCCTTGAGTGTGTCTTATTAATAATTACCTTGCCACGGTGGGTGAGTGATATCGTGTCAGACTACCAACCCCAAGCTTGCAGGTTCGCTCCTGGCCGTGGTAAGTGTTTTTTTTTGAAAGGTGACAAAAATCACGATACGCATGTCATACGTTTTTGGCATGTTAAAGAACCCATTTGAATTCAGAAGGCAGTGTTCATATGGCAAAATTAATCTCGGGATTTTCCGCCAACTCAAAAAGTTCCTCCTTTCTCTACTAGAAAGCGCTTCAAGGAACAACAAATTTCAACATGCAAGCTGCCCTCTGGGCGTTAAATAACAAAGCTTGTACCTGGCACCCGAGGCCATACGATATTATTATTATAATTATTATTATTATTATTGATATTACACTTTCCAGTTGGTCCACACAATGTAGTCCCAATTTCTGGGAATAATGACCTAAAAAAAACAAGAAGTTCCGTGACGAACTAAAGAGGCTATTTTTCTTACAACTTAAGATTCATGCCAATGATTAATCTATACGGACCTATCTAGAATAATGACGAAGTATTTAAAGTTGGTAATATCGAAATTTCTAATTAGTTCGAAATATACCTGGCATAATGTAGCCTAATAGAGCACTACAGTTGGCAGCCCTGGTGACAAAATATATTCTTAGTTCCATCTCTTAAGGTACGGAATAGAAAATTTGGTTGAAGTCCAATGGATAGCATGGACGTGCAGTTAGACATTGGATCTATCAGCGCGTGTAAAATCATGCTGGCAACAATGTCATGCAAGTGTTGGTAAGAAATAATCTGAAATATTATTATCTATTGTTGTGCCAATTTTGGATGAAATCCATTTGTTGGTATAGAAGTTAATGGTATTTTAAAATTGGAACTATCAGCAGGCTTAGAATCATGTTGGCAGCACTGACGTATATTAGTTAGTCCAAATTAATCTAGAATGTCAGTTACTATACGTTCGCAAAGTTTATAGCTGTTGGCTTGCATACTTTCTGATATATTGATATTTGGGTAAAACATAAAAACATCATTTATTAACAGTTGGCAGCCCTGATTGCCCTTAAGAATACGCATAGTCATATTTGTTACGGCACACATAGCACATACGAAATTTGGTTGAGATCCAATTGATAATATGGAAGTTAAATGCTTTTAATAATTGGTCCTATCAGCAGGCGTAGAATCATTTTGGTAGCACTGACATACATTAGTTGCTCCAAATAAATCTAGAATAGCAGGCACTATACGTGTGCAACGTTTAAAGCTGTTGGCTCGCATACTTTCTGATATATTGGTATTTGGATAAAAAATAGAGAGAGCATTTATTAACAGTTGGCAGCCCTGGTGGCTCTTAACAATACTCTAAGTTCTATCTGCTTATGTACACATAGTGCATACGAAATCTGGTTGAAATTAAATTGATAGTGTAGGAGTTATATGCATTTAAAAATTGGACCTATCACTAGGCTTGGACTCATTTTGACAACACTGTCATGTATGGCCTCCTGAAAATTAAACTGAAGTTTTATTATCTATATGTGTGCCAATTTTGGAATAGCTCCCATGTATACCTTCCAGGATATCCAACATTGAGCTCAAATTTCAATTGCGAGTTTTCAGCAGCTGGTAGCACTGACTTCATTTTCAAGTCTGACATTGAGATATTCCGGTATAGATTTTTACTCATACCAAATTTGGTTTCGATTGCTGCAGCCGTTTAGGAGTCGATAGGGGTGGGACACAGACAGACAGACAGGCAGAAGGACAGAACAGACAGAAATACATTTCCCTAATTTTTGCAAAATGTGAAAAGTAGGCTAATAATATATGATTAAGATAAAGAATCAAATGTAACTTTTTTCGGACTCTTTATCGCACGTCCCAGTAATTGCGATCACAGTAAACTATGTTGACCGACTGAAAAGCTTTGCGCAGTGACAATATCGTAACCAATGAAGTTTATCTGAGGTGCGATTATTGCTAGTTGAAGACTTTATCAATTACATAATGTGTAACATGTTGGTTAAATAGTAATTAAAATCGGCCACGGTGGCCGAGGGCGCAAATGTTCAAACTTGTGCCTTGGTGGCATGGGGAGAGTATTTGTTCGAACCCTACCTCCGTCCAGAAAATGGTTTTCTCGTTTTCCATTTTCAACACCAGCTGTAAAAGTGTGTCCAGCTCAAAGACACCGTTCTTGCGTGATAGAGCAGCCTTTGCACGCTTGGTGTGCTATAGGGGTACAGTAAAACTTCGTTTAACCGTCACTCTTTAAACCGTCAGTTTCTGTTAACCGTCATTGCTGTTATAGCATAATAATACTGTAATAAGAAAGTGCTTTAAGGTGCAGTGACGTTTTCGCTTTGTTTACTTACTCTATTTTAGTGGGAAGTGAATGTATCTGCCCACCATAGTGTTCAAACCATGACGAAACACAAACTATTAGCCACTCAGAGGCTGAAACAATGCTGTCCAAGTGTATAGAAGGTTTGAAAGTCAAAAAGAGGCCAATGAAACGCAGACACTACTGCTCCGAAAAATAGGAAATATTGCCGCGGTGAAAACTCGAGCATCAAAGAGGCAGAAGAAAATGACTGCCTATTTTCAAGCTACATGAACTAATTCGCCTGAGAGTTTATATTACTGTACTGTACATTATTTTGCCACATTTGTAGCTACTGTACGGATGTTTTTATCACGTATTAAATAGTTTTATTTGCTATCACAATCGTGTTTAATTTCTTTTCGATCCGAAATATATTACATTACTGTGAGAGTGATATCTCTCTATAATATAATTGATTGAGGTCATGTTTTGGCAGTGTTCCTGTTATCCGTCTATTTGCTCAACCATCACGACCACGGTCCCGACGATGACGGTTAATCGAGTTTTTACTGTGCCATGTACAAAATACTGTTCCAGTGCACAACCGCACCAGGGTAGGGAAGAGCGTTTCCATCACTCTTGTCTGTCCACTGCTAGTCTTTGTTCTGCGCATGTGCACCAGGAAGGGGGAGTGTCTCTCTCTTTCTCGCTGCTACTGGTTTCCTTGTAGTTGGACCTTGTACAACGTGGATTTGTAGTGCCAAATATATGGAGGGGAAAGCTGTTCAGCAGCAACGTACGGCGAGTCCTACCTCCAACATGTGTTTGTATGTTGCGCCGCTCGCCAGCAGGCTGGTTCCTGCCTCCCTTGGCTGGGCTGACAGCAGGTGCTGCGACAGCTCTTCGCCACGTCTGACACAGTCAAGTTGGGATTGCTAGCGCACCGGACGCAATGTATACAAACAAACTGTTCGTCCAATGCGGTGGTTGTCAGAGACATCTGCGTTTCTCCGTTTACGTGCTCATCATTACAACAGTCAGACATACTGATAGTGATAAGGTATCATGGAACTCATTTAAGGCATCAACATTTCGGGCACAGTATCTTTAGCCTATTTTCAATTTTTGCAATTCAAACACGACGAAACCGAATCGAACGAAATTTGGTTTCAGAGGTAGCACTAGCAAACGGCACCTCAGTGTCATGTTTTATATTGCCACCGTCTTTGCCAAAACTTAATGGCGGCCTCTCAAATGTTCAAAACTTAAAAATGTAATTACGACCAAACTAATCGCCGGATCTTTATCAAATTTGGTAAAAACATACCTTGTTATAGGACGCGTCTTGCGCTCAAACTACAAGGTCATTAGCCGTACCATTTCTGGATTGCAGCCGTGTGAATTATGCAAACTTTATAATCTATAACTTGGGACCCACCCGTTCGGATTATCGAACCAAGAATCGTTTAAACTGTTCTGAAGCACGTGGTCCGTTCGAAATTAAAAGTTTATATTGTAATATTATAGTGAAGAAGTGACTTTATAAAGCTGTGCCGTCTCGGTTACAAGACAAGTTGGCAGCTGATCTCTCGTTCTGACCTATATTTTATTACTTAGAGTATGTTGTATGCAATATAGCCTATTGATAGAAATAATATGAAGTTTGTATGAAATGGGTTATAATGAATATATATTCCAGTGAATAAATCGTTTAGCCCAAGTCATCATTTGCTAAGACGTTGTATGTAAATCAATTTATAACGTATAACTTGGGAGGACACGTTTTGCTCTGTGGTTAGAGCTTTGGTCTTTCACCCGGCCGGCTGGGGTTTAAACCCTATAAGAGTTGTACTTTTTTGTTTGATATGTTTATATTTTTTGTTTCTCAAGTACTGAGACATTATATAATCGAGCGTTATATTGTGCATTTTGCAATGGAAAATATATATTTAATTAAAACAAAATTGGTACCGGATCTGCATGAGTTACATCTACTAGCAACCAGTTGAACTACGCTTGAGCTAACCACAGCTTACTAGATGTGAGCTGCGCTCTATACCGGCCTTGACATTCCCAGTTAGTGAACGCATCTTAACAGGCTCCGTACAGGTCATGATTTTTTTGCAGAGAACCTCCACCGATGGGGATTGGCAGCATCTTCCCAATGTGACTGGCAATGAACACCAAACCATCAAACACATTGTAACATCCTGCAGCAGACGAGCTTATTCTGGAAGCCCAGAAGATTTCTTTGAAGTGACGGCTTCAGCCCTTCAATGGATTAAAGACTTAGGCATTAGCTTGTAGATTTTTAGCCTATTTTCAATAAAAAAAAAGGCTTATGAGATCACCTTTTGTCCGTGTGTGTGTGTGTCAGTCCCCCCCCCCCCCTAATAAATTCTAAACGGCTGGAGCGATTTCAATGAAACTCGGTAAGTTCATAGCACTATTCCGGGCGACAACGACCGTGCCTTCAAATTTTGTTACGTCTCACCAATCGAACATGGCGGCTGTGCGAAATATTACATCAGAATTCAATATCTCCAAAACTATTACCGATATCACCCTGGAATTTTTACGGTGATAAAGGGAACTACTAGAAGTTCACCTATGTGACTCTTGAAATACTGGTAACTACAAAACCAACATGGCGGCCAAGCGAATTTGCGACGTTTAAATAGACGTTTCTCGCGATTTAACCAACCAAACGCAATGAAACTTGCTACAGTATATTTTTGTACACATTGTAATGCACCGACATCTAACTTCGTTCAATTGTTTACATAACCACAAGATGGCGGCTGTGCGAAATATTTCACCGACATTCTATATCTCTTAAATTATTAGCGGTATCACCCTGAAATTTTGTACGGAGATAAAGGGCACTACTGGAAGTTCATCTATACGATTTTCAAAAACCAGTTAATTGCAAAACGAACATGGCGGCCAAGCGAATTTGAAAATTTAAATAGACTTTTCTCGCGATTTAATGTTCCAAATGGAATGAAACTTGGTAAAGGAAATGTTTATACACATTTTAATGCACTGGTATCTAATTTATTTCAATTGTTTATATAACCTCAATATGGCGGCTATGCGAATTTTTAAATTAAGTTTTTATTTCTTGTGTCGTAATCATGTGATCGAAGTGAAAGTTTGAATAATGAACCTACGCAATAATTTTCCTCTAATGGTACATGACTCTATGGCCTATACATTTAACAATCCAACATGGCGACCATCCGAAATGTTTAGACGGCTCTGAATATCTACCAGTCTATTATAGCAATCAAACTGAATATTTTTATGTGCATAGGGGCTATGAACATCAGTTCACCTATAGGACTTTCAATAACCTGGTGATCACAAATCCAACATGGCGGTGACGCGAAGTATAAATATTCACAAGTATGTCTCTCGCAATTTAACCATCCGAGTGCAGTGAAACTTGGTACAGTAAATCCTTATACAAATGTTAATCCACTGGCATCTAATTTATTTCAATTGTTTCCATAACCACAAGATGGCAGCTGTGCGAAATTTTAAAATCTCGTCTTACTTCTTGTGTCCTATTCATGCGATTGAAGTTTGAATACTACACGTACTCAATAATCTTCATGTAACAATCCATAACTCTAGGATCTACATAATTATATAAAGACCAACATGGCGACCATCCAAAATATTTAGTCAGTTCTCAATATCTACGAATCTATTACAGCAATCAAACTGAAATTTTGTATGTTGATAGTGGCAATTAACATGAGAAGGATATATGAAAATAGGCTGTATAGTTCTTCACGGAACTACTTGTTAGTATTTGTAAACTTTGTATATTAGTTGCTCTTCAGTTGTGATTCGCTAAATAAATAAGTGAACGCATGCATACGGTGTGATTGAAACATTTCCTCGTGTTGCCTATAGGTGCTATTAAAAATAAGTACAGTAGGTTTATTAAATGTGTTTCTCCCAGTGATACGTTTAGACCAACGAAGTTTTGTTTCAGGTCCAATTATTGTAAGTAGTCGGTGTTAATATACTGATTTTCTACGTTGTTTGGAGTGTTTGCTATTGAAATTGTAAAATGCTGGGATAAATTATAAACTATGGTTTGAACGCTGCTACTAAAATCCGGTATGTCGTACTGTTGTGTGCCTTTCGCATTTCGACTAGAAAGAAAATAGGAGGTGATAAGGACAAAGAGTTATAACTATACCCATACATTTAGGAGAAAGTAGGCTACATGTTCCTTTATGAACATCTTGTGTTTTACTTGTTTCAATTTATTTTCATATCGTTTGACCGACCAAACACTACTCAGCGAAGGCAGTACGGGAGGGAGTGAGGCGGGAAAGCGAGGAAGAGAGACAGACATAATATTGTCTTTCCCCCACTATCACTGCAAGGCTGTCCGCGCCAGAAGCACGTTGACACCTTTGGGGTCGACGAATAATCCATCGCAGAGTCCGTGGGTGATGATGATGATGAAATTGTTTTTCTATTGGACCTAACATCTAGGTTATCGGCCCCTATTGGTTTGGGTGATAGTGAAAGATGAGATGAGAATGGAAACTATAACTAATACTAACTACAGACTTACATACTAGAAGAAGAAATGGTAAACAAATAAAAGATAAGGCAAATGATGAACAGGAAGAAAAGAAAAGAAATGCCCTCAACCCTCGAAGAATGAGGATTGAGGGACTTGGAAGGAAGGAGAGCCATGAAGGGCAGATAGGAAAGGGGAAAGAGGAGAGGGCCCGCCCCAAAGTCAGAGGAAAATGGGGACTGAACGGATCCAGCTCAGGAATCCCTCGGGGTCGCCAACCCCCAAACTCACCAGCCGTGAGCCCTTGAGGGTGTAGCAATATCCAGGGTGCACCAGAAGTGGTGGTGCTACACACACTCTGACTCCTTGAAGGCCTTGTGCAGTAAGCAGGAGATAACATGAAAAGACAAAAAAAAATAGGCTGACCCCGCGAAGAATGAGGGGATCTGGAAAGATGAGACAAGGGCCAATTAAGGCGGGAAAGTGAATGACTCCCTAGGCCTCGGATATCCTAATACCGTCGGGGTCGGAAGAGAACAATAGTTGACCAAGTGAGGTCGACAGGAAAGAAGACGGAGAGGAGCCCAGCACAAGTAAGTGGAAGCAATGCCGGACTCAGCTGAGGTCCCGTGGTCGCCAACCCACGTCCCACTAGATGTGAGCCCCGAGGGAAAGTCCGTGGGTGAAGCCGAGCAAAGAGGATAAGGGATTAAAACGGAGACGAAAATACAACTTAGGATGCAACTGTTGGTTAAAACACTGCAAGTAATGGACATGTGTAAGTGCAAGATATTGGTTTTGAATAATTGTAGAATGACGCAGTTCTGTGAGATTGAAGTGAGGAAAGAAAGGTTCGCCGTTTAGCTCTCCCGGATTTACTTGTTCTTATAACGTGTGTTCAAAAAGTAACGAGCCGGAGGCCGTAATGCGCAAACCGGTGACGACATCGGCTAATCGTGGCATGTGTAACGAGGTGTGGTTCCGACCAGAGCGTGGAAGGTCACAGCCCGTCCCTGTAGGGCACGCGTGCAAGTTACGTGACGATACAAAGCGAGCAGCAGCATGCATCAATCTTCCAACGCTGCCAGTCACATTGCAAACAGTGTCCTGGAGGCATCAAACGAAGAGCAAAAAGGTGTTATTCGGTTTCTGACAACGATAGGAGTAGGGGAATCGGACATTCATCGCCGAATGTCACAAGTGTACGGCGAACACTGCATGTCACATGCAAGAGTCAAGGCGTGGCACAAGCGCTTCAGGAAGGACGCGTGTCGTTAGCCGATGATGCCCGGTCTGGGGCTCCTCCCTGCATTACCGATGACAACGTCCAGCTGGTTGATGCACTCATTACCCAGGACCGACGAGTGACAGTGAACGCCATAGCCGCCGTGGTCGAATTGAGCGTCGGAGGTGTGCACACCATCATGAAGGAACGACTGCACATGCGGAACGTGTGTGCCCAATGGGTGCCGCACAGTCTTCAACAACACCAGGAAGCATGTCGAATGGTCTACTGTCTTGGTCTTGGTTGGACGATTGATGTATGCTGCTGCTCACATTTTATCGTCACGTGACATGCACGCGTGCACTCTAGCGACGGGTGGTGACCTTCCACGCTCTAGTCGGAACCACACCTCGTTACACATGCCACGATTAGCCGATGTCGTCACCGGTTTGCGCATTCCAGTCTCCGGCTCGTTACTTTCTGAACGCACCTTATATTTACCAATCGTTTCATCCTGGGAGGTTAGGTAGCGTTCTTTGCTTACCGAACTTTCATCCGCCGTGATGCTAGAAACAAAGCAAAGAGCACTCACTTGCCGGACGAGATAAGATGAGCACAATACTTCTCCTCTTCTTTGTGTTTGTTTTAAACTTGTTCACAAATGTTTGTTTGTCAGTTCCACACGGAGAAGCAATCTCACACATGTGAGCTCCCATTACATAAAGAGGCTGCACAAATATTGAATCACTTATGTAATGTTGCCTCCAGATGCTCCATTCAATCCGCGTGTCTACCTCTGAAATGGAAGAAGCGAGATAAATAATAGAAATAAGGACTAGGTGTTTCAAAGCTTTATCTCTAAACAAAGCAAGTCCTAGAGATTTAGTACAGTGTGTTCTATAATATGGCTTTACCCAAGATACTTGACTAGCATTACCCGCGAATATTCTAGTTGTAAAGAGTACACTTAGCAAAATCTCAATCATGAATGCTATGACTGATTTATCCTTGGTATGAATAATCAGACTTTATCAATTCAGCTACTGGTGCAGTGGTTAGGGATTTGTCATTCCTCATAGGTATATCAGAGCGAAGTTAGTTTTCTGGGAATACCACACACACTGTTAATTTAAGGACCTTTAAATGTGGTTTTCGGAGACCCTTTATAGTCGGGTGAAAAAGACCTTTCGTACCAAACTCACACGTTAAAATTGCGTGAATAAACTCTAGAGTGCGCCTTGACCCCCTTAAGCGCATTATACTGTATGTATTGATGAATTGTACAGCTTAATTTGGTTCAGTGATAACCTTATAACTAGGGCTCGGATTCGAGCATATTTGCATTTTTTTTTCCTGAATAGTACACATTGAAAGAAGCCTTTCTGTGGTATTTTCACCTCTCTGGGACCAACAGAATTGAAATTTATCGAGCACTAGCTGAAGTACCCGTGCTTCGCTACGCTTTATAAATAAATTAAAATGTGAAGCTGACAGTTAAAACAGGGGATAGGCGAAATGCTGCGCACAGGGAGATTAAGGATGGGACATTTTTTCCAACTACACCGTTCGGCGTTGACCGTGTTTTATAGCACAAATTTAGGTTTCACTCGCTAACCGTTGGAGATACCTTTCGGATAGAAAATGTAATTTTAAACCTCGTACATGCCATCAAAAGTGTGCTATTTCTTAGCATTCACTTTTTATTTGAAATGGAAATATGAAAGTTTGAAACCAAAGGGTGTAGTGACGTCACTAAAATGGTCGCCATCTTTAAATAGTGCTAAGTATTGAAATCAAAAGTAGCCTATATGTTAACCAGGTAAATCAGTTACTTCCATGTAAAATTCATGTAAATCGGAAAATGGCTCTTGCGAGATTGAGTAATACACAGACACACACCATCTCATTTTGAGCCTCGCTTCGCTCGCGTCATAGTCGTTTCATATTGTTATTCAATGAAATGCAGGTTCAACCCCGTTAGCACCCCTTTAGAACCTGAATATCCAAAAATCCCTCCTTAGTAGACTTTTTCGACACACAACAAACATATCCCCTTCTTCTAACTTTAATAGTTTTGGTTGGTCGATGAGAGAGAACATCCAAAAATCCTTCCTTAGTGGACGTCTTTCTTCCAGAATTTCACCCCTCCCCACAGGCCCCTTAAATTGGATTTATGAAAAAACGGTCGAACACCTACTTATTTTAATTATTTATTCATTTATTTATTTTTAAGTTGATTGAAACTCGGAAAAAATCAAACTTTTCGCCTAGGTCGTTTAAGAGATACACGCTCCGTTAGGAATCTTTCAACCCCCACTTTTCATCCCTTTCACCTCATAATATACACCACATCGAAAAACCATTAGACATGTGTCAGCTTATTTTTAATGATTAGTATGTATGCCAAGTATCACATCCCCAAATGAAACCACTCGTGAGATATTGTTATTCAATGAAATGCACGTTTACCCCTTAACACCTCTTTAGAACCTGAATATCCAAAACACTTTCCTTCGTGGACGTTTTCGACATACAACGAACATATCCCCAACATTTCATGTTTCTAACTTCAATAATTTTGGCTGGGCGATGATGAGTGAGTCAGTCAGGACATTTTCTTTCATTTATTTTTGAGAATGTCACCCCTCCCCATGAACCCCTTATTGGATTTATGAAAAAAAAAACGGTCGAACACCTATTTACTTATTTGAAGCTGTTTTTCCCCTGAGTTTCGTGAGTGTGTAAGTGAGTCAATCAGTTAGGACACTTTTTTTCCTTTTTCCCCCCGATTTTCACCCCTTCCCATGGGCCCCTTAAATTGGATTTATGAAGAAATGGTCGAACACCTATTTACTTATTTTAAGCTGCTTTTTCCGCTGAATTTCAAACTTATCGCCTATGTTGAATAAGAGATACAGTACATGCTCCGTTAAGAATCCTTCAACCCCCAATTTTCCCCCCTTTCACCTCATAATATACATCATATCGATAAACCCTTAGACATATCTCTGCTTATTTTGAATGATTAGTTTATATGCCGATTATCACATCCCCAAAAGAAACAACTCGTGAGATATTATTCAATGAAATGCAAGTTTAACCCCCTTAACACCCCCTTCAGAACATGAATATTCAAAAATCCATCCTTAGTGGATTTTTTAGACATACAACGAACATATCCCCAAAATTTCAAGTTTCTAACTGCAATAGGTTTGCTGGTGGATGATGAGTGAATATCCAAAAATCCTTCCTTAGTGGACTTCTTTCCCCAGAATTTCACCCCTCCCCATGAGCCCCTTAAATTGGAGATATGAAAAAACGATCGAACAACTATTTACTACTCTCTCAAGCTGATTTATCTCCCTGAGATTCATACTTTTTGCCTCTGTCTTTTAAGAGATATTTGCTCCGTTAAGAATCCTTCAACACTCACTTTTCACACATACACCTCATAATATACACCACATCGAAAAACCCTCAGACATGTGTCTTCTTATTCTTAATGATGAGTTTATATGTCGAGTATTCCATCCCAAATGAAACCAATCGGGAGATATTGTTATTCAATTAAATGCAAATCTACCCCCTTAACACACCTTTAGAACCTGAATATCCAAAATTCCTTCCTTAGTGGACGTTTTCGACATACAACGAACATAGCCCCAAAATGTCATGTTTCTTACTTCAATAATTTTGGCTGGGCGATGATGAGTGAGTAAGTCAGGACATTTTCTTTCAATTATTTTTCAGAATTTCACCCCTCTCATGAACCCCTTAATTTGGATTTATGAAAAAACGGTCGAACACCTATTTACTTATTTCTTAAGCTGTTTTTTTCCGCCGAATTTCAAACTTCTCGCCTATATCGTTTAAGAGATATACGCTCCGTTAAGAATTCCTCACCCCCAATTGTCACCCCTTTCACCTCATAATATACACCACATCGATAAACCCTTAGACATATGTCTGCTTATTTTAATGATTAGTTTATATACCGAATATCACTTCCCCGTCGTTATTCAATGAAATGCACGTTTACCCCCTTAACCCCTCTTTAAAGCCCGAATAAGCAAAAATCATTCCTTAGTTGACGTTTTCGACATACAGCGAACATATTCCCAAAATTTCTTGTTTCTAACTTTAATAGTTTTCGCTGGGCGTGATGAGTGAGTGAGTCAGACAGGACATTTTCTTTCAATTATTTTTACCAGAATTTCACCCCTCCCCCATGGGCCCCTTAAATTGGATTGATGAAAAAACGCTTCAGCACCTATTAACTTATTTTTTAAGCTGTCTTTTACCCCTGAGTTTGATGAGTGAGTGAGTTAGTCAGTCAGTTAAGACACTTTCTCTATCTTTTTTTTTCTCCCAGAATTTCACCCCACCCCAATGGCCTCTTGATTTAATTTATGAAAAAACGGTGGAACACTGATTAACTTATTTTTTAAGCTGATTTTTTTCGCTGAGTTTCAAATTTCTCGCCTATGCGTTTAAGTGATAGGCCTACACGCTCCGTTGGGAATCTTTCAACCCCCACTTTTCACCCCTTTCACCTCATAATAATACACCACATCGAAAAACCCTTAGACACATGTCTGCTTATTTTTAATTATTAGTTTATATGCCGAGTATCACATCCACAAATGAAACCACTCGTGAGATATTGTTATTCAATGAAATTCAGGTTTAACCCCCTTAAGACCCCTTTAGAGCCTGAATATCCAAAAATCCTCCCTTAGTGTACGGTTTTGACATACAACGAACATATCCCCAAAATGCCATGTTTCCAACTTCAATATTTTTGGCTGGGCGATGATGAGTGTATGAATGAGTCAGGACATTTTCTTTCATTTTATTTCCTTCAGAATTTCACCCCTCCCGATGAACCCCTTCAATTTGATTGATAAAAAACTGTCGAACAGCTATTTACCTACTATAAAGCAGTTTTTTCCCCCTGAGTTTGATGAGTGAGTCAGTCAGTCAATCAGTTAGGACATTTTCTTACCTGTCTGTCCCCCCCCCCCACAGAATGTCACCCCTCCCCATGGGCCCCTTAAATTGGATTTATGAAAAAACGGTAAAACACATATTTACTTATTTTTATGCTGATTTTTTTCCGCTGAGTTTCAAACTCCTCGCCTATGTCGTTTAAGAGATACACGCTCCGTTAGGAATCTTTCAATCCCTACTTTTCACCCCTTTCACCTCATAATATACACCACATCGAAAAACCCTCAGACACGTGTCTTACTTTTAATGATGAGTTTATATGCCGTGTATCACATCCCCCAATGAAACCAATTGGGAGATATTGTTATTCAATGAAATGCAGGTTTAACCCCATTAAGACCCCTTTAGAACCTGAATATCCGAAAATCCTCCCTTAGTAGACTGTTTTGACATACAATGAACATATCCCCAAACTGTCATGTTTCTAACTTCAATAATTTTTGCTGGGCGATGATGATTGAGTGAGTCAGTCAGGACATTTTCTTTCATTTATTTTGATAATTTCACCCCTATTTCTATACCGAATATCACATCCCCAAAGAAACAAATCATGTGATATCGTTATTCAATGAAATGCACCTTTACCCCCTTAACACCTCTTTAAATCCCGAATAAACAAAAATCATTCCTTAGTTGACGTTTTCGACATACAACGAACATATTCCCTAAATTTCATGTTTCCAACATTAATAGTTTTCGCTGGGCGTGATGAGTGAGTGAGTCAGACAGGACATTTTCTATCAATTATTTTTACCAGAATTTCACCCTTCCCCATGGGCCCCTTAAATTGGATTGATGAAAAAACTCTTGAACACCTATTAACTTATTTTTAAGCTGTCTTTTTCCCCTGAGTTTGATGAGTGAGTGAGTCAGTCAGTTAGGACAATTTCTCTCCTTTTCCCCCCCAGAATTTCACCCCACCCCATTGGCCCCTTAAATTAATTTATGAAAAAAAAACGGTCGAACACCGATTTACTTATTTATTTAGCTGATTTTCTTTCTCTGAGTTTCAAATTTCTCACCTATGTCGTTTAAGAGATAGGCCTTCACGCTCCGTTAGGAATCCTTCAACCCCCACTTTTCACCCCTTGCACCTCATAATAATACACCATATCGAAAAACCCTTAGACACCTGTCTGCTTATTTTTAATGATTAGTTTATATGCCGAGTATCACATCCGCAAATGAAACGACTCTTGAGATATTGTTATTCAATGAAATGCAGGTTTAACCCCCTAAAGACTCCTTTAGAGCCTGAATATCCAAAAATCCTCCCTTAGTGTACGGTTTTGACATACAACGAACATATCTCCAAAATGCCATGTTTCCAACTTCAATATTTTTGGCTGGGCGATGATGAGTGAGTGAATGAGTCAGGACATTTTCTTTCATTTGTTTTTCTTCAGAATTTCACCCCTCCCGATGAACCCCTTCAATTTGATTGATCCAAAAAAAACTGTCGAACAGCTATTTACTTACTTTAAAGCAGTTTTTCCCCCTGAGTTTGATGAGTGAGTCAGTCAATCAATCGGTTAGGACACTTTCTTTCCAGTTTTTTTCCCCCCCTGAATTTCACCCTTCCCCATGGGCTCCTTAAATTGGATTTATGAAAAAACGGTCAAACAAATATTTACTTATTTTTTATGCTGATTTCTTTCCGCTGAGTTTCAAACTCCTCGCCTATGTCGTTCAAGAGATACACGCTCCGTTAGGAATCTTTCAATCCCTACTTTTCACCCCTTTCACCTCATAATATACACCACATGGAAAAGACACGTGTCTTCTTACTTTTTAATGATGAGTTTATATGCCGTGAATCACATCCCCCAATGAAACCATTCGAGAGATATTGTTATTCAATGAAATGCAGGTTTAACCCCCTTAAGACCCCTTTAGAACCTGAATATCCGAAAATCCTCCCTTAGTAGACTGTTTTGACATACAATGAACATATCCCCAAACTGTCATGTTTCTAACTTCAATAATTTTGGCAGGGCGATGATGATGAGTGAGTGAGTCAGGACATTTTCTTTCAATTTTCTTTTTTCAGAATTTCACCCCTACCCATGAACCCCTTAAATTTGATTTATGAAAAAAACCTGTCGAACAGCTATTTACTTACTTTAAAGCAGTTTTTCCCCCTGAGTTTGATGAGTGAGTGATTCAGTCAATCAGTTAGGACACTTTCTTTCCTGTCCCCCCCCCCCCACCAGAATTTCACCCTTCCCCATGGGCCCCTTAAATTGGATTTATAAAAAACGGTCAAACACATATTTACTTATTTTTTATGCTGATTTTTTTTCGCTGAGTTTCAAACTCCTCGCCTTTGTCGTTTAAGAGATACACGCTCATTTAGGAATATTTCAATCCCCACTTTTCACCCCTTTCACCTCATAATATACACCACATCGAAAAACCCTGAGACTCGTGTCTTCTTATTTTTAATGATGAGTTTATGTGCCGAGTATCACATCCCCCAATGAAACCAATCGGGAGATATTGCTAGTCAATGAAATGCAGGTCTACCCCCTTAACACCCCTTTAGAACCTGAATATACAAAAATCCTTTTTTATTGTGCATTTGCGGTCCTTGGGGAAGCTGCATACCAAATTTCATTCCAATCCGTTCGGTGGTTTCTGAGATTTCGTGATGAATGAATGAGTGATATTTGACAAATATATAGTAGAAGATAGTGTCAAGTCTTTGTTATGCTAAACTCGGTTGACAGTGCTGTGTGAGTAGGTGAGTAACTAACGGGATTTCAAGTAAAGATGCTCATTTTCTATACCAGTAGTGCAGAGCGCAACTGGAATCCAGACGGCCGTGTCTCGACTTGAGCTATGTTGCCATGGAAACTATCTGCCTTGCCATTCCTTCATGAGTATATTTTATGATTTGATTAGCCTGTGCTTGAGTCCAAAAGGGCCTAAATCAAAAGAATGAGAAAGACTATCGAAAATTCATGTAGCCAGCGGTTCCTTCCGGGTCCTAAACTATGTGTATGCAAAATTTGGTTGAGATTGGTGGAACGGTGTAGATTTGTATACGGAACAGACCCACCCACATACATACCCACATACAGACTTTCACTTTTATATATTAGATATAAATGCATAAAACCGCGGTTTTCAGAATAGAAGCATATTAATGCATATTCTTGTGGTTTTCGTCTAAATAGTTTGTTTTTCTTCGAATTCTCCCCCGAATTCGGGCCCTGACAATCCTTAAGGTTCGAAAACAGAAATAATTATTGAAAAGCCTATCTGGTGGGAATAATAGAACCGCAGGCTTTTAAACTTTTGTGAGGTCGTTCTCGTCATTGAAACTTTTATTGACTGATTTAAGAAAATCATTCAAAACTGAAAACATAGAGAATTTCTTGTTGTACAGACCAATGCAGATCTACTTCATTGACTCGCCTAATTTTGAACATTTTGTAAATGAACTTTTAAACTGTAACTCTCTATATATATAAAAATGAAAGTTTGTCTGTTTTTTCTGAATTTCCACGGAAATTTGCGATATTTGCGCGTTTCAGGCTGTTTTATAACGGATGCGCGCAAAAGTATTTTTTGTCTGTCCGTCTGTCTGTCTGTCTGTCTGTCTGTTTGTCTGTGTGTCTGTGGACAACTTCTTCGAGTCCTTATAACTTGAGAACGGCTGGGTGGATCAACGTAAAATTTGATACAGATATCCATCAGAGGCACCACTCTAATCATTGATGTAACTCTTCTCCGTACCTCTCATAAAAGGGGCCCTTCCCCCTTAAAATACATGCTGAAATAGGCGTAGAAAGGTGAAACAAAGCTCATTTTCAGCCACTCAATGTGAGAAACGAAACTCGGGGACCCTAACCACATTTTAAGGCCCTAAAACCAACAGTTTTTGAGATATTCCCCGAAAATTAATTTCACTTAATAAATTAATGAAAGAATGAATGCCGGTGACCATGGCAACTGAATCTCAGAGGTCCAACTATTTCTGTAAGACGCAATGCAATTCCATTTATTACATTACTTTGAAGGTTTGCAAACGGCTATAAGGTTATAACGGATCCAAATTAAGCTGAAATATTCATTAATACATACAATGCGCTTAAGGGGTCAAGGGGTACTCTAGAATTTTTTGACGCGATTTACTGTACACGTGCGGATGTGATACGGAAGGTCTATTATATCCCTTCTCTATTATATAAAAATGAATGTTTGTCTGATTTTTCTGCATTTCTACGGAAATTTGACACATTTGCCCGTTTCAGACTGTTTTGTGACGGATGCACGCAAAAATATATTTTTGTCTGTCTGTCTGTCTGTCTGTCTGTGGACATTTTTTGTGTCCTTATAACTCGAAAACGGCTGGGTGGATTAACGTAAAATTTGATACAGATATCCACCAGAGGCACGACACTAATCATTGATGTAACACTTCTCCGTACTTCTCATAACAGGGGGCCTACCCCCTTAAAATACATGCTGAAATAAGCGTGAGACAAAGCTCATTTTTAGCCCCTCAATGTGAGAAACGAAACTCGGGGGCCCTAAAAGGACCCCTAAAACCATATTTTAAGGCCCTAAAACCAACAGTTTTTGAGATAGTCCCAAAAAGCTAATTTCACTTAATAAATTAATGAAGGAATGCATGCCGGTAACAATGGCAACAGAATCTCAGAGGTCCATCTATTTCTGTAAGACGCAATGCAATTTCATTTATTACATTACTGTGAAGGTTTGCAAACGGCAATTAGGTTATAACGGATACAAATTAAACTGAAATATTCATCAATACATATAATGCGCTTAAGGGGTCAAGGGGTAATCTAGAATTTTTAACGCGATTTACACGTGCGGGTATGGTTCGGAAGGTCTATTATATCCCTATCCCTATATTGTTATATTATTATTATTATTATTATTATTATTATTATAATTATTATCATTATTCTTTTAATTATTATCATTATTATGGCGTACAACGAAGAGACAAAGCTCATTTTCAAACCCTTGGTGTCAGAAACAAAACTCGGGGCCCCTCAAGAGCCGTAAAGGGTCCCCGAAAACTGTATTTTAAGGCTCTAAACCCAACAGTTTCTTAGATATTCCCAGAAAACTAATTTCATTTAATAAACTAAAGAAGGAACGCAAGCCATTAACCATGACAACAGTATCTCAAGAGGTGGCATCCAACTTTCCATCTATTTCTGGAATAAGTAATGCCACTCCATTTATTACATTTCTGTGAAAGGTTGCAAATGGCTATAAGGTTATCACGGAACCAACTAAAACTGTAAAATTCATCAATGCGCTTAAGGGGTTCAAGGAGTACCCTAGATTTTTTTCACACGACTTACACGTGCGATATGTCGTACAGAAGGTCTATTATATCTCCTAACAGCAACATTATTTTCAAAAATTTCTGATTTGAAATAGTAGACTGATTTTTGCTGATTTTAGGAATTTGGGCCATTGGAGTCTAAAAAAACTGAATTTTCATGCACCACAAGCCTTTATAATTTATAAAAGGGGTCTTCCTGTAGTTGGGCACTTGACACAACGGTTAGGGTCAGTTCGTATGTGACGTGTATTGCGATTCGTCTACGAGGTTTTCAATTTTATTTTCACGCCAGGTAGAACACGTTGGCTAAATTTAGTTTGAGAGCACATTTTAACTAATAATTTTTCTTTGCCAACAAACAGGTTCCAAGCCCCTAAACATTGCAGCAGTAGCTCAATTGATAACATCTGGTTATTAATACCGAAGACCGTTGAAGAATGGGTACTTCTGCTAGTCTCTCTCTATATATAAATTAAAGTTTGTCTGCTTTCTCTGAATTTCTACGGAAATTTGCTTTATTTACGCGTTTCAGACTGTTTTATGACGGATGCGCGCGGAAAATGTTTGTTGTCTGTCTGTGTGTCTGTCTGTCTGTATGTCTGTGGACAAATTGGTTGTTCCCTTATAATTCAAGAACGGCTGGGTGATCAACGTAAAATTTGGTACAGATATCCTTCAGAGGCACGACACTAATCATTGATGTAACTCTTCTCTGTACCTCTCATAAAAGGGGGCCTGCCCCTTTAAATACTTGCTGAAATAGGCGTAGAAGGGCGAGACAAAGCTCATTTTCAGCCCCTCAACGTGAGAAGCAAAACTCGCCCTGAAAACCACATTTTAAGGCCCTAAAACCAACAGTTTTTGAGATATTCCCAGAAAATCAATTTCATTTAATACAATAATGAAAGAAAGTAAGTCGGTAACCTTGGCAACAGAAACTCACAGGTCCATCTATTGCTGTACGACGCAATACAATTCCTTTTATTACGTTGGTTGGTTCTTAAGTTTAGGGGCTGCGACAACGCGGTCATGTAGCCCCGTGTACTTTGTGTGTGTGTAGAATCTGTCTGATAACCGGTGTTAATTGTGATGACTGTATTAGTGTGTGTTATCTGTTTTCTAAATTAAGTACTGCAACTTAGAATTTTTCAAATAGTTCCTACTTTTGCCGCCAAGCGCCACCGTCACCGACTACTAGGCCAAGTTCAGAACTTAGCAACTAGACGCCACCGCAGTCATTTATTACTTTACTGAGATAGTTTGCAAACGGCTATAAGGTTACAACGGAACCAAATTAAGCTGTAAAATTCATCATTACATATAATGCGCTTAAGGGGGTCCAGGGGTACTCTAGAATTTTTTCACGCGATTTACACGTGCTGGTGTGCTACGGAAGGTCTATTATATCCCTATCCCTATACTGTTATATTATTATTGTAATTATTATTATTATTATACTACGGCCTACGGCCCCTTGGTGTCAGCAAAAAAAACTCGGGGCCCTTAAACAGCCGCAAAGGTTTCCCAAAACCCACATTTTAAGGCTCTAAAACCAAGAGTTTCCGAGATATTCCCAGAAAACTAATTTCATTTAATAAACTAATGTATGAATGCAAGCCAGTAACCATGACAACAGTGTCTCAAAAAGTTACATCCAACTTTCCATCTATTTCTGCAAGAAGTAATGCCACTCCATTTATTAAATTTCTGTGAAAGTTTGCAAATGGCTATAATGTTATCACGGAACCAACAAAAACTTTAAAATTCATCAATGTGCTTAAGGGGGTCAAGGGGTATCCCGGGATTTTTTCACAAGACTTAAACGTGCGATATGTCGTACAGAAGGTCTATTATATCTTCAAACAGCAACATTATAAAAGCTAACATGCGGTAAGCATCCCCGACCGTCTTTTCCACATGACAAGTGAAAGCAAGCTCTCGGTCAAGCAGAATCCCTAGATCGTTCTTCTTGGGTGTGTGTAGAATTTGTCTGATGACCTGTGTGAATATGATGTCTGTACTAGTTTGTGCATTTGTAATTGAGTTAGAATTTGGTTAAGAAGCAGCCGTGGCCTTATTTTTGGAACCATCAGGGTAATTGGCTGGAGTGGAAGTGGGAAACCACGCAAAACCACTTCCAGATTGGCTGAGTTGGGAATTGAACCTGCCTTTTCTCATTTTGCCTCGCAAGGCCTAGTGTACCCCGTTCCAGCCCTCGAGCCCGGGCCTCCGCATGACAGCCAAGAATGCTAGCCACTGCGTGTAGTACTGTTGTGCTAGGGAATTGTATACAAGGTAATTTGATTTTTCCTACCTTTTCCACAAGGGCTGACAAAAATAATCGCGTGCTATTTTGTGTAAATTCATGCATGGACGTTTTAAAATAACTTCCTGGGGGCATTAGAATAGTCGTAATTTGATTTAACACCAGGGGCAGATAACCTCGTAGTTACGCCCCTTAAAACAACAATAACTATCTAACAAACTGATTTAACACTTTAAATGGAATGTTAGTGTTCAGTACATTGTTATGTCTAACACGACAACTTTAGTGTGTGTTTGAGTCTTCAGTCTTTTCACTGGTTTGATGCAGCCCTCGATTCCCCCTGTCCTGAGTTAATCGTTTCATTTCTACATAGCTACCACATCGAGGCAATCTACTTAACATATTCTAACCTTGGTCTACCCCTATAGTTCTTGTCCTCGACCCTTCCTTGATGTTAACCCCCTCTCAATTAATCCCCACCGGGAGATCCGAAAGGCGGACTAGTTTACCTCCGGATTTGAATTTTACAGTAGAGTAGGCCATCGTCGCATGTAATTATGCAAAAAGAGGTGTATATCCTTTAAATGACTCTTAGAAGTGCGAGAAGTGAGGTGAAAGTACAAGGCAGGTTGTCGAAGGAGTTTAAGGTGAATCAAGGAGTGCGGCAACGTGACCCATTGTCATGTATAGCCTACTGTTCATCTTCACACTGGAGAGAGTGATACGTAACATCAAAATAAACTAAAAAGGAACTATGAAGGAGTAAGCCTATGTCAGAAGAGATACAAATAAAGCAGGGACATTGAATAATCAATCTATACAATGTTTGGCCTATGCGGATGACATAGCATTTTTTCTTTTAGCGTATGGCTTTTATGCCGGGAGTGTCCGAGGACATGTTCGGCTCGCCAGGTTTTGTAGCTGCTTCGAGACGGACACCCAATGGGTGAGCTACAAGTACCGTTGGGGGAGGAAAGTTGGAATGTAAGGTCGAGGAGTTGGAAGGTAGTGGCTGTGGCCTATAGTTAGGGACCAACCCCGGCATTTGCCTGGAAGGAAGATGGGAAACCACAGAAGACCATCTTCAAGGTTGCCGGTGGGGAGATTCGAACCTCCTCGCCTCCCGGTTGTGAGTGACTGCCAGCAGTCATGCCGTAACGACCACGGCTAAATCACCCGGTATAGCAATAATGGGAAGATCTAATCAGGATGTCGTAAGAGCATATAACCAAATGAAGAGGGTATCGAAAGAAGCAGGATTGTGTGTGAATGGATCTAAAACAAAGTATATATTGTCCCCTTGAGGAAGCGTACACAAGACTTTATTCGGGGGTGTACAGTTCATCGTCGTGAAGTTGGATATTTTGTACTTTGCTTCCATAATTTCAAGGTGACATAAGGAGAATATAATTAGCAAAGATGACTCAACTTCAAACAAAACAAATATTTTAATATCCCGATAAGAATGACACAACAATGACACAAAAATCACTTATGACACCCATATATATCAACTCAACATCAACAAACAAAAAAATAAGTTACTCTGAATCAACATTACAGCAGCAAATACACCAAATCATGGACCTCGTCCTTACTCCTCTTATTGTTGCGTGTATTGTGTTTGACTGTTTTTACTGGCAAGACTACGGTTAGAATGAGTACATGTTTCCATGAGAGATGCTTCCATAGAACCAGATCGCAGGACGCATATCCATGAACATTTTTCACCGCGCCTTGGCATCGGGATCCACACTTAATGGCTAACACAAAATGACATGACAATCGACCACACTACCCTTTACTAAAAATACACATTACTTCCGCGAGAAGTATTTATATCAGTGCCAAAAGCACACAAATCAAGCTGCCTAAAAAGGTCTTACAGAAACAGGGTGAAAATACAATCGTGGTCATCCGTAACTAACTCATGGATAAACCGATCGTTTCCCGAACACACCAAAGTTACAGGGGCGCATAAAAAATGCGATAAAAATATTTACAATAATTACGAGGCAGTAGGCAACAAAATACAAATCAGCATAATCATGAACTGCATTTCCGATGTGAAGAACTTGCATCAAAATTAATCTAATTCGCTTCGAATTATACAGGCTTTAACTGATCGTTATCACGGAGCACGCACCTCGACCCTAATGGCCCCTCTGTCCTTTTCTGATATCTGAGCCTTTTGTAGTCTGGAATATCCAGCTCTCGTCATTGTGTCAACACCAGGCAGGTCTCAAATTGTCTCTCAGCCACACGCTAGAGATCCGAAGAAAAAAATTAACAATCCCACTCTGGAATAAAACACATATCAACTCGTAGTTCTGTCCTAAAAACTGCACCGTGCAATTTGGGATCTGTAGAATACTTAACAGTGACATCATCCTTATGAGTCCTGTCTTCGACGCCATGCAGCTGACAGGTAACTGACCTCAGCCAGACTCCGCGCAGGATAATAATAATAATAGACCCATGCCTTGGTACAACACACCATTACCCTCAATTTGCTCCAGATCACAGATGAACCTAAAAAAAAAATATAGTGCTCCAACACACAACAAGTTACTAAGTGCTCAACTACAAATAATGTTTACCAGAGAAGCTGAATGCTTCTCGCTAGGAAAATATGCAATATCGCATACAATTTACAGCCTGTGTAACCCGAAGTTTCTCACACAAAATATCACATTTTCCCCCCTACACTGTAATTACGTTATCTAACCAAAGCTTCACTTATCATCAGCGATACAGTTCGCTCATTTGCTGTATCTGTCATAAAAACACACTCAGTGCACACGAGTACAATTTAATCGACTGTCCCGCACAAATTTTAAAGAAATACAAAAGAATAACCACGATGCTCTTCACAAATTAAAATAGTGGTCGGTCAACAAAAACACTCTAATCACACAAAAGAAAACAAAACAACTACACAATATATACAAGGATTCCCCGATTACCAAAACTAGGCTACATAATGAAATAAATCATTCTGTACTCATCCTTTTCAGCCACCTCCATCGTTGACGTTTCCTGGGCATGACCCCAACCATGTGCGCTTAGCACCCAATCATTTCCGTGTTCGATTTCAGTAGCACCATTCTTCCTTCAGCTGCTGATACCACGGTCTCCATTTCTGGCTGGCTGTTTCAAATTAGAATGTCAGTTCGTTTTAAAATAGTGCCTCACACAATATTCCTAATAGAGTGCTAGCGTGGATTTGTATCCATGCACAAGTCGTGATAGCAATATTATCGATGACTGTCCCTCACTTAGCAAGGAGTTATCTAGAACGTTTCACACGCAAAACACATTAATTTATACACTTGAGATGCAGTAGAATTTCATCTCCTAAGAGCAATGATTTTATCAAACTTTAAGCTCCTCTCTTTTACTGGCTCGAAACTTGCTAAGTCTAGAGACTTGCATATTAACAGACACTGTCACTTCCCAAAATAGTAACGTAGAACGAGCGTAGTCAGCCTTCACAATCTGTCAACGAATGAAATAGTAATGTCTTTTAGTGAACACTCCACTCAGTATTTATACATTTTATTCCGAAAAGTGGGGGCGGGACTGAATAAAATATCTAATTATTCAACCAATAGTCCTACAGGCACACAACACATATCAGGGAGCTTGTCTTGATGTGAATCGAACACCTATGGCATGCGGGTTTTATTTTGATCGGGCAATTAATCGTAATCAATTTCCCTCCTTAATTTCTTCTGATGCCGTATCTTCGAAATAGCGCGAAAGGCCCCGCGTCCTAATTTCTTATTGGTTGGGGTGCTGTTTCTGAACTCGCGGTAAAATGCGGACCCCGCCCACTTAGGAATCGACGCACAGTCATTCCCTTGTCTCACAAAGAACAGACGCTTAAGGGTGACTCATTTTGTCCAACGCGCCAACTAGGTTCTTGAACTCCAGCTAACGGGTTGTGTCCCTTTCTTCAGTCCGGGTTGCATTCCAAACTCTCCCCAGCCCATTGTTTGAACAGGATGTCAGGCGCCCTTCTTCTTGCCAGGTAGCTTCCAAATTTTCAACATACTAGCAAGCCTCCTTCAAATCTCATCTTTCGTCCTCACACAGACCAGAAATATGAAACATTAATATGCGGCAATCATATTAAAGGTTCAATATATGATAATGACGAGAGATGAAGTAGACTATAGTGATTTAAGAGTGGGGAATAAGGTTTTTGAGAAGACCCAATCTTTTAAGTATTTGGGATCTATCATTACAGATGGGAATGATAATCTTGAAGAAATAAAGGAAAGAATAAGAGCTGGAAATAGAATCTATTTTGGTACAATAAGGGTACTGAAGTCTAGAGCAATCTCAAGAGAGTCTACGAAGGTAATATAGAGGGCAGTGATTCGACCGGTGGTATCATATGGAGGTGAAACATGGGTGTTGACAAAGAGGAGTGAAGATATTTTGAATGGATGGGAAAGGAAAGTGCTCAGAAAAATTCATGGTCCAGTATGTGAGAACGGAGAGTGGAGAATACGAACTAACATGGTAGTGTACAATTTATATGGGGAACCAACGATTGTGGCAGAAATTAAAAAAGAGTAGAGTTAGGTGGATTGGACATGTACATAGAAAGAATGAATGAAGACAGGCAGACGAGACAAGTATACCGGGAGGCGGCTTCCTGGACGACCAAGAAGGAGATGGCAGGACGATGTGGACAAGGATCTTCGAGATCTTGGAATTAAATCGTGGAGGAGGAGAGCGCAGGATAGAGATGATTGGCGATATGTGGTGGAGCAGGACTGAAGCGCCACTGGGTAAGGTACGCAAGGTGTATAACCTCAGAAAGAACATTACGGCTGTAGTTTCCCGTTGCTTTCAGCCATGCATCAGAACGCAGTGTATTGGCTAATTTATTAATCAATAGAATACATGGATAAGTGCATAGAAGTACGGAATAGCATTAACTCTACTCTCTAGATGAGTGAGATTAGAAAATATGATAAAAATACATTAAACAAGATGTTCAGTAAAGAACATATAGCCTACTTTCTCCTAAATGCATGGGTATTGTTATAACTCTTTGTCCTTTTCAAGGAGTATGATTGAATGTTGGTTGTAGGAGCTTGTTGAAATACAACGTGCTATAGGGATATTAAACATGAATATGAGGTGCCCTTTGCTAGTGCTACCTCTGTACCAAATTTCGTTCAATTCGGTTTCACCGTGTTAGAATTGATAGGGGGAATCGATCTGCACACATACTTGGCCACCATCTGCAAACTATTGGGCTGATGTTCTTGCAGTTTGGTCAGAATATGTTTCCCACATAAAGATATGGTGTCGCAAAATTAGGTAGAGACTAGATTATTAGGTTGGTCGTAATTACATTTTAGCTTTTAACATTTGGGTGGCCGCGATTACGTTTCCATCAAGATAGCGGTGATATAAAACATGACACTGAGGTGCCCTTTGCTAGTGCTACCTCTATACCAAATTTCGTTTCATTTGGTTTCAGCGTGTTTGAATTAATAGGGGGAATCGATTCTGACACAAAGATGGCCGCCATCCGCAAACTATTAGGCGAATGACCTATTAGATTGGTCAAAGGATGCTCCCTCCATAAAGGTATGTAGTTGCAAAATTTGGTAGAGATCGGATGATTAGGTTAATCGTAATTTGATTTAAGCTTTGAACATTCGTGTGGCCGCCATTACGTTTCAGTCAAGATGGCGGCGATATAAAACATGACACTGAGGTGCCCTTTGCTAGTGCTACCTCTGTACCAAATTTCGTTCCATTCGGTTCCACCGTGTTTGAATTAATAGGGGGAATCAATTTTGACATAAAGATGGCCGCCATCCGCAAACTATCAGGTGAATGACCCATTAGATTGGTCAAAGGATGCTCCCTCCATAAAGGTATGTAGTTGCAAAATTTGGTAGAGATCGGATGATTAGGTTAATCGTAATTTGATTTAAGCTTTGAACATTTGTGTGTCCGCCATTACGTTTCCGTCAAGATGGCGGCGATATAAAACATGACACTGAGGTGCCTTTTGTTAGTACTACCTCTGTACCAAATTTCGTTCCATTCGGTTGCACCGTGTTCGAATTAATAGGGGGAATCGATTTTCACACAAAGATGGCCGCCATCCGCAAACTATTACGCTGATGACCTATTGGTTTGGTCAAAGGATGCTCCCCCCATATAGGTATGTTGTTGCAAAATTTGGTAGAGATCGGATAATTAGGTTAATCGTAATTTGATTTAAGCTTTGAACATTTGTGTGGCCGCCATTACGTTTCCGTCAAGATGGCGGCGATATAAAACATGACACTGAGGTGCCTTTTGTTAGTACTACCTCTGTACCAAATTTCGTTCCATTCGGTTGCACCGTGTTCGAATTAATAGGGGGAATCGATTTTCACACAAAGATGGCCGCCATCCGCAAACTATTACGCTGATGACCTATTGGTTTGGTCAATGGATGCTTGCCCCATAAAGGTATGTCCTTGCAAAATTTGGTAGAGATCGGTTGATTAGGTTAGTCGTAATTTGATTTAAGCTTTGAACATTTGTGTGGCCGCCATTACGTTTCCGTCAAGATGGCGGCGATATAAAACATGACACTGAGGTGTCCTTTGCTAGTGCTACCTTTGTACCAAATTTCGTTCAATTCGCATTCACCGTGTTCGAATTGATAGGGGGGGACAGACATTCAGAGTACACACACTCACACACACACACACACACACACAGACTCACACACACACATACACACACACAGACAGACACACTTTTTTCGCCCTGTGTTGATCTCATAAGTCTACTTTCATTTTTTGCAAAAATCGAAAGTAGGCTAAAAATGAATTCCTATATCACGTTTTAGAATTGGGTGTTCGTGTTGAGGGATTGAAAATCATTTCTGTTAATAAACCACATGTTTATCGACATTTACTGTTTTTCAGTTGGTCATAACGAGTGTAATGGGCGGTTCCCTAATCCTGAAAGAAATTTACATGAAATACACTTGGATGACCAGTTTTGATTATCAAACGATCCATTACACTTAGGCTATTAAATCTATTAAACGTTTAAATTATACGCCAAATCAATACATAAACAAATATATATTTTATATATTAATACATGTTTCGACCCACAGTGGGGTCATCCTCAGCCTAAAAAGAAAATCAATTAAGAATTGAAAAACTAAAATGGCATATGCGCCTTAAATCTAAATTAAAATGAAAAATTAATGATAATAATTGTAATAAATAAAATATAGTAATAAAATGGATATCCTTACAAAGTAGTATTAATTAAATAAATATAAGATTGGTCTTTTAACAATAATTTTAAAAAAGTAGTTAGAAATAAGAACTATTAACGGTGAGTGTAAGAATGTTAAGCTTTAAATTTTTTTATCAAAATATACACAAAATAATTTAGAAAATCAATAAAATAATTCAGCTCGGCGCTTGAGTTAAATAAGTAGAATCCTCTTCAATACGGAGACTATTAACGATTTTTAAAAGGTGCCAACCAGTATTATGATGACATGAAATAACCTCGTTGTATTTGTTTATGTATTGATTTGGCGTATAATTTAAACGTTTAATTCTAACATCAATACGGATATTTAAAAACATTTGTTTTCAATGGCAAATGTATTTGCATTCTATTAAATCTATGTTTCAAAGTATGGGTGATGGTATTTACAATATGTACACTTGTTCAGTTATAGACAGTAGTGGCTGCGCGGGCTAAAGCGCTGCGTTAGGTCAAGGGGCCAAGCTCTCTGCTGACTCGGTAGACGCGTGGGTTCGAGCCCCACCATCGGTTGTCCTTGAAATGGTTTTCCGTGGTTTCCCATTTTCAACACCAGGCAAATGCTGGGACAGTACCTTCTGGCAGGCCACGGCCGCTTCCTTCCACATCCTTGCCCAGTTTCATCATCTTCATCCATTCCATCTCTCATCCCGACGCGCAGGTCGCCCACGGGCGTCGACTAGAAAGACCTGCACTCGGCCTCTCAGGAGGCTATACGACAACAACAAAAACCTTGTTTAGTTGCAGTATTAGTTGAAATAATGCAACTAGTCAATATTTGATAGTTGTGTCTATGTGATGTTTTGTTAACACACTACTCAAAGTGGTGATTGATCTCCAAATTTGCTTGCTTAGTGGAAATAAGTGATTGTTGTTAAATGGTCAGTTCAGAGTGGATTGTAAACTTAGCTACTTGAGTTGCATCGCGGGCCGGGTGAGAGCAGTTACTGTAACTTCTTCACTGTCTGCACTGAACTGATCGCTTGACGATCGAACTGTTCACCAAGTCTATTTTTTAATCTCATATAATTTGTTTAATTTGTTATATTACAATTGACTACAATTGCGTCGCCCGACAGAAAGAAAAATCTATTACTAAGGCAACACTAACAAGAAGTTCCGTGAAGAACTATACAGCCTACTTTTCATGCCAATGATTATTCTACAGTATATGAACCTATCTAGAATAATGACGAAATTCAGTTGGTAATATCGAAATGTCTATTTAGTTCGAAATATACCTGGTATAATGTAGCCTAATAGAGCGCTACAGTTGGCAGCCCTGGTGACTGAATAGATTCTTAGTTCCATCTCTTAAGGTACAGAATAATAATTTTGGTTGAAGTCCAATGGACGTTACATTGGATCTATCAGCACGCGTAAAAGCATGTTGGCAACAATGTCATGCGTGTGCTGGTCAGAAATAATCTGAAATACTATGATATCTTGTTGTGCCAATTTTGGATGAAATCCATTTATTAGTATAGAAGTTACATGTATATTAAAACTGGACCTATCAGCAGGCATAGAATCATGTTGGCATCACTGACTTATATTAATTACTCCAAATTAATCTAGAATGTCAGGTGCTATACGTGTGCAAAGTATAGAGCTGTTGGCTTGCATTCTTTCTGATATATTGATATTAGGATAAAAATATAGACAGCATTTATTAACAGTTGGCAACCCTCATTGCACTTAAGAATACTTGTAGTTATATCTGGTATGTTACACATAGCACATACGAAATTTGGTTGAAATCCAACTGATAGTATAGAAGTTACATGTATTTAAAAATTGGTCCTATCAGAAGGGTTAAAATCATGTTGGTAGAACTGACGTACATAATTTACTCCAAATTAATCTAAAATGTCAGGTACTACACGTGTTCATAGTTTAAAGCTGTCGGCTTGCATACTTTTTGATATATTGGTATTTGGATAAAAAATATAGAGACCAGTTATTAACAGTTGGCAGCCCTGGTGGCCCTTAAGAATACGCTCAGTCATACCTGTTTATGAACACATATTACATACAAAATTTGGTTGAAATCCAATTAATAGTGTAGAAGTTACATGCATTTAAAAAGTGGATCTATCAGAAGGCTTAAAATTATTTTGGCAACACTGTCATGTATGGCCTCCTGGAAATTAAACTGAAATAGTATTGTCTACATATGTGCCAATTTTGGAAAAGCTCCCATGCATACCTTCCAAGATATCCAACATTGAGCTCAAATTTCTAGTGTGTTTTTCAGCAGTTGGTAGCACTGACATCATTTTCAAATATGGACGTGAGATATTCCAGTATACATCTTTACTCATACTTAATTTGGTTTCGATTGCTGCAGCCGTTTAGGAGTTGATAGGGGGGGACACACACACAGCCAGACAGACAGACAGACAGACAGACAGAAGGACAGACAGACAGACAGACATTTTCCCGGATCTATCTCATAAGTCTACTTTTTCCTAATTTTTGAAAAATGTGAAAAGTAGGCTAAAAATGGCTTCAAACACCATAATGTTATATTTAGTTGTATAATTGAGAATCTCGAACGGCTCACTAGCCAACATAGTTACTCGTGTGATAGTGCTTTACACATATAGTATTTCAATTACCTGATTAAGTCTCAGTATTTATAAAATCGAAATTACATGCTAGGTCCCAGTAAATTTAGTTTGTTAAATACTACTGTACCTGGTCAAGTTGTTCCACTTCTATTTCTGAAATAAAATCTGACATATAGAAGTCTGAGATATGCTTCAACTGACTTCTGATTCTCGTTGAGGCAGAGTAGGCTACTGTTGCAAGAGAACAAGGAGAACGTTCCTAGGACTACATTATCAATAAAATAATCTTTATTCCATTTAGGACAGCTTCAACCAACTCATTAGTTAGTTAGTTAATTCGTCCCTATGAAGGCTTCCAAAAATATACTATATTGGCTTTCGCGGCCATTGAATTAAAACTCAGCATTTTCTTCTAGGTTTATGCCGTGTCTTGTGTGGGGGTTTTGCCTAGGAACACCAAGCTGGCACATCAGCTGGCTTTTGGTGTCCATGCCCAGACACCACAGGAGTAGCGAACTGTGCGCTACCACCCTTTTTATGAAGCGCATCTGCCCGCTGATGTGAAAGTGAAGACGGCCCTTAATAACATTATTTATTAATTGTATTATTTGACTACTAATAAATCAGGACCACATTGAGACCATTGCTTAATGTGAATGTCATGAACCTCAACAGATCGAAGTTTTGCCAACAAAGAAACTGTCCAACTTCAGCAATATCTCGTGACTTACCAAGGAATGCAAAACGTGCAGTTGGCTGTCCTCGCAATATAAAGAAGACTGCTGTTTCCATGACCCTAATCAACGCATTGTTCTACCTCCTCTTTTACTCAAGAAGAGGGTAAAGAATGAGAGTAAATGAGACAATTAAGGGTAAGCATTCTCTTTCTGAGCATGTGTGAAGCTTTCCACATTTCTAACGGCTCTTTGAGAACTAGCTTGAGCTTAAACACTGCATGAGCCCGCGTTGTTCAACTGTCAGCAAGGCTCTCACTTGTTTGACAAAGTAATGCTGTAGGATTGAATTGTGGGGTCTCGTATCAGTTGATGCCCCGGCAGTATAGAAAACCTCTTAAAGCAAAATACCCTAGAACCAAACCATGAATTATTATTATGATTATTATTAAAACTCAGCAGTTTTTCTAGGTTTGTGCCGTGTCTTGTGTGGGGTTTCACCTAGGACACCAAGCAGGCTCATCAGCGGGCTCTTGGTGACCCCTCCCGGACACCTTCCTTTATATAGAGTGCAACTGCACAACTTTACTGCGAGAACAAAAAACTCAAGCAGCCTTAACCTCCCTATGAATGCCTCCAAAAGGATGGTATATTGGCTTTCACGGCCAGTGAATAAAAACTCAGCAATTTTTCTAAGTTTGGGCCGTGTTTGCTGAGTTATAATTCACTGGCCGTGAACGCCAATATACCATCAGTTGAGATAGCTTTCTGTCATTGAAGATGGCACAGACTTCTCGGAGTTCTTTATTGGCAGCGTGAAAAATAGTCGCGTTGTCAGAGTAGATAGTACGAGGGACACCTCTGCGACTGACAAATCACTAAAATGCGAGAAAGAAAGACAGAAATAATTACAGAGAAACGCAAATCAAAAACAGAAAGAAAGAAAGAAAGGAAGAAAGAAATAAGGAAAGACAGAAAGAAAGAAATATAGACAGAAAAACAGAACAAAAAGAAACAGAAAGAAAGAGACAGAAAAACAAAAAGAAAGACAGAAAGAAAGAGAGAGAAAGAAAGAAGAAATAAAGAAAGAAAGTAACATAGAAAGAAGAAAAGATAGGCAGAAAGAAAGACAGACAGAAAAACAGAAAAGCAGAAATAAAGTTTGAAAGGCAGTAAGAAAGACAGAAAGAAAAATGAAAGAAATAAATAACCTAAAGAAAGAAAGAAAGAAAGAAAGAATGACAGAAAAAAGATACAAACAAAGACAGAAATTCAGAAAGATAGGAATACAGAAAGAAGGAATGAAAAGCAGTGAGAAAGACAGAAAGAACGAATGAAACACAGAAAGAGTGAAAGAAAGAAAGAAAGAAAGAAAGAAAGAAAGAAAGAAAGAAAGAAAGACAGACAGACCGATAGAAAAACAAAAAGAGGTCAAGAAAGGCAGAAAGATAGAAAGACAGTCAGAAAGACAGAATGAATGAAACGTAGAAAAAAGGAAAGAAAGTATGAAAGAAATAATGAGAGAGAGAATGAGAAAGGAATGTGCAATTGACACATTTTTCAACAAAATGAAAAATCATCACCTTCATCACCTTTTCATCGCCTTCAAATTTCTTGAGTAAAAGTACGAATTTATCTAACTTATAGAGCAGGCGTGAACTAAAACATTTTACGCTAAACAATACAGTACAAGGAGAACTCAAATGGTAACGATAAACTCGTGAGCAGTGAATTTCTTTAGAGACAATCTGCTTATCAATTGAATGTATTTCAAATATTCAATTAGCTAAAAAAAGATATTGAATTAAAGTTAAAGGGAATGGATGCAAAACTAACCAGTTATGTCGTGTCAGTGCAACTAAAGGGTGCTATAAAGATACAGTGTGCTGTTGAATCAATGTGATGAAACGAAGAGAATAGTGTTGTGATTAGCTTGATATCCTAGCACTGTGCAGGTCACTGATTCATATAGCTGAATAGTCGTGATAACTAACTGCCATGACTAACTCCAAACATATGCCGCACTGAGTCAATATCATTTACAAGCCAGTATTTGTTGGGAATATCCCAGGATAATATTCCATAGCGTAAACAACAACACCGCGTGAGTACATTGGCTGATACGCAGTATTCACATGTATCAGACAAGCTAAATAGCTCGAAGCGCATAGTTTTTTGTTACTTTAAAAACATCATATTTCGCTGTTTATATCCTATTTTAATTTATGAAAAAATAGGCTTGTGACATCACCTTTTGTCCGTGTGTTTGTGTAGCCTATGTGTGTGTGCCCCCCGTAATAACTTTTAAACGGCTGGAGTGATTTCAATGAAACTCGGTAAGGTCTTAGTACTATTCTGGCCTACAAATATTAAACTCCTACATGGCGACAATCCCAAATATTTAGACGGATCTCAATATGTATTAATCTATGATAGCAATCAAACTGACATTTTGAATATTGATAGAGGCTAAAAACATAAGTTCACCTATGGAACGTTCAATAACCTGGTGAGCACAAATCCAACATAGCGGCTACGCGAAATTTAAATATGTAAAGGGACGTTTCTCGCGATTTAACCATCCGAGCGCAGTGACACTTGGTACGGTATATGCTTATATAAATTCTAATCCACCCGCATCTAATTCATTTAAATTATTTTCAGAACCACAAGATGGCAGCTGTGTGAAATTTTAAAATCTCGTTTTTATTTATGTCCTAACCATGCGATTGAAGTTTGAATAATACACCTACACAATAATCTTCATGTAATAGCACATAACTCTAAGGCTTTTATATAAGAATCCAACATGGTGACCATCCGAAATATTTAGATGGTTCTCAATACCTATGAATCTATTACAGTAATCAACTGAAATTTTTTATATTGATAGAGGTTATAAACTTAAGTAGGATATATGAAAAAGGGCTATATAATTCTTCACGGAACTACTTGTTTTTATTTCGAATATTGTTGCATTGCATTCAATTAACTCCGTATGATTCGTCACCTTTCCTTAGCAATTGATATTGTTACTGTTCAGTCGGACGACACAATTAAAACTTCAATTATTGGGAAATGTGATTAAGGTAACCTGGTAGCGGAGAGTAGTCAACAATGCAACTGCTTAAAAAGAGCTTCATACTATGGTTGCCTAACAATGACATTTAGAAACGTAATATTTTCACAGTTAAACAAAAACATTTATGGCAGCTTGCTACGTAAATTTAAATATTTACGACATATTTCAATAACTGTGAACATTTGAAAGAAGATTTCTCAAAACTTGAAGTTGTCTAAGTTATGTACTTTTGTCTCAAGAACTGTGACCGATCAAGTAGCTATTTTTCACACTTATAGGTGCTTATGGGTTAGAAGCTCAGAACCAAAATGAAAGTAATCAGAGTTAATATAAAAAAATAAAAATAAAAATCTAAAACGATAGCTCGAAAATTTGACGAATTCAAATATTCATAATATTTAAACTTATGCATATCAATCATATGTTTATTTTACAGGTTTCACCATTGTCATTAGATCACAAATTATAGTCTACCTTTCATCCCATTATCAACAGTTACATCAGGGAGAAAAGCACCTAACTAGGAGACCTTTTCAAAATGTTCTGAATATCTTTTGATTCTTCAAATTGCCATAATTATTGAAATATGATATGCATCTCTATAATATTTTAAGGACACTGGGTTGTGAAAACGGTTTATTTTACACAATTAAATAAGCAAAATTTAAAAACAAATTTCTGTTATTTCAGTTTTGTCAATGGTTTCTAAACCACCTGCTAACAATAAATATGAAATATCATTGTCTGATTTTGTACAGGGTGTTCAAAAACAAGGTCACAGTAAACAATTTTAGTAAATACATTTCTCAGGTTTGGTACACTTCTCTTGAAACTTTCTTGTCAGGGAAACTTAATTTTTTCCTGGAATGTAAAGAACATGTGGCTTGACAAAATGAACCGATTGGTTTTTCTAGAATAATTATTTTGAGCTTGAGAAAACGGAATGTAAAGTGAGAGTTGAAGGCAGAGAATCTGAATGTTTTACTGTGGAAACGGGTGTCAAACAGGGAAATTGCATATCGCCCAACTTGTTTAACTTGGTTTTGGAAAAAGCACTAAAAAGAGCATCTTCGATTGGAAGAGGTACGATTGTAGGTGGTGAAGAGAAACTCTTAGCGTTTGCCGATGACATTGTGGATTTACCGGAGGAGGAAGAGGAATTAAAAATAACAGCTAAAGTTCTAATAGAAGAAGCACAAAGAGTGGGTCTGAGGATCAATCAAGATAAGACAGAGTGTATGATTGTAACCAGAAACAATGAAGAGGAAACAGAGGGAGTACTGGCAATAGAAGATATGGAATTTAGGAAGAGTAGGTCTTTCAAATACCTAGGGAGTACAGTCAATGCCAACAACAACATGGAGGAGGAAGTAATGAACCGGCTAAAATCTGCAGAGAGGTGTCTCTTTTCAATGAATAAACTATTTACCAGCAGGCTATTAACGAAAACAACAAAACTCCGCATTTACAAGACAATCGTGCGACCAGTATTAATGTATGGGGCGGAAACATGGACACTGAGCAATAAAATGGAGAGAAAAATTATAACTTTTGGAAACAAGGTGTTAAGAAAAAAATTTGGGCCAGTATCTGAAAATGGAATCTTTAGAAGAAGAAAAAATATTGAAATTCACACGCTGTTTAATGAACCCGATGTGACAGCTGTAATAAAGAGCAGAAGAATTGAATGGCAGGGACATGTCCTGAGAAGAGAAGAGAAAATGGTGAAGACGGTGCTAGAAGGGAAGCCACAAGGTACGAGACCCCTGGGTGGACCAAACCTGAGGTGGATGGATGGAGTCAAGAAAGACCTGGAGACACTGGGAGCCAACGAGAACATGGCTAGCAACAGAGACCAATGGAAGAGGCTAAAGTGTGGCAATGAACCGACTTCGGTTCGTGTGGCCAACGAAGTAAGTAAGTAATTATTTTGAGCCGTTTAAACATTAACAAACTCAAAAAATATTTTCGCCTCGTAAAATGTATGATTTCTTAATTTATAAATTGAAAAGATAAAGGTTATTTTAAATATCTTTCGGTTTATTCAATGAAACTACATGGTTACCAACACATTACAAAATATCAGGCCTGTAACTTAAGTAGTTCCTGAGAAAAGTGTACCAGAATCTCTGAAATCGTACCTCGGGTGATCGTTTTCTATGGTTTTATCATTTCAAATGAAGCTGTCGACTTCATCGTTATGCTTTGGTCTACCGTTATGCGTTACGGTTATGGCATGTATGACGTCATCATGTTGTTCAGTGCATATGCACCGGGTCTGAGTTTACTCCTGGGGTTTGGCGTTATGCAATACGGAGACGGCAAGTGCGTGACGTCATGCAGCAGCGTGCACCTCCCGCTCTCCGTTCCCCGCGCGGGAAGCCTAAGTTAATGGGTAATGGAGCCTTTCTAACATGTGAAGCATTTGTAGCATGCGTCATTTGAAAAGATATAAAGTCTAGTCTCTAACACTGACTGTATCTTTTTCATTAATAAATCTTGGCCTGAAGTTAGATACCAACCCAGCATTTAACTGGTGTGATGGGAAACAATGGAAAACCATTTCTAGGAGAGTTGAGGAGGAAATCAAACCCACCTCTTCTCAGTTGTTCTGCTAAGCATTAGGGGCCGATAACCTAGATGTTAGGCCCTTTAACACAACAATTATCATAATCATCTGTTCAAGCTAAATGAACCCCGTTCCGACTCTCAAACTCCTACTCTCCTGGAGTGCTCTGACAACCGTGTGTGGGATCAAGGATCAACGTTTTTCTCACGACACTCTTCCTCTATTTTCATAAAGATGCAGTGATTCTAAAAGTGTGAGACGCAGAGGTTCTTCCACTTGATAATATACGGCAGTCACTCGAACTGTTAACACGAGAATGCTCCCATTAGGTTAATCATCACCACAGAGCACAATGTACTTGCCAATTGTAAGCGGAGACAATTTCCAACACAGCGTAAATCTCATTTACATTCCTGTTTTGCTGTCTCTCTCACTCATTCCCGAGGGAACACCACAGGCACTGGATATTAAATATCTTGCACATCCTTTCATGAACCCTTCATGGATATCTACATAAGTATGAGCCATATAATATTTGAAGTTTTACTGTCGTTCAAGAATGTATTATCGATCACGTGTATCTTGCGCATTTCGTTGTTGTATTATTTGAGGGGCTTGGACATCGTGGTCATTCACCATGTATACTTGAATGTGTTAGTGTAATCTTATCTGATGTTGTTGTTGTTGTTTGAGTCTTCAGTCTTTTGACTGGTTTGATGCAGCCCTCCATGCTTTCCTGTCCTGAAATAATCGTTCCATCTGTACATAGTTACCACACCCTGTAATTCTTACCCTCGACCCTTCCTTTCATAACTAACTAACATTGCTGGGTGTCTTAATATAAGTCCTACCAACCTATCTCTCCTCATCGGTAGCAGTCGCCAAAACATCTCTCCTCTTCATTTATAACCCTATCCACCCATCTGATCTTCATCATTCTCCTGTAACACCACATTTCAAACGCTTCAATTCTCCTCTTTTTTGCTGCTCCAACAGCCCAAGTATCACTTCCATAGACGGCGAGTGCGTGACGTCATGCAGCAGCGTGCACCTCCCGCTCTCCGTTCCCCGCGCGGGAAGCCTAAGCCACGGTCGAGACAAAGGCTATAAAAATGGTTTCCTAATACCTAAATCTACTGTATATTCGATGTCAACAGATCATTGTCTGATAATCTATGTTATTGTCACAAATACGGTATGTAACTTTCCAAATTCTAGGAAGCGAAAAAACGTCATGGCGGCCAAATGTTTTTCAGATATTTAAAATAACTTGTCTGGCTATGTAATCACCTGAAATTGAGCTTCTAATGATACTCAATTGTTACCAAAAATTCAAGATGCATCAGTTCAACATTTTAAAACCTTATTTTTAGCGTACTTTCATTTTTTGGGAAAAAAATGAAAGTAGACTTGTGAGATTAACACAGGGCCAAAATGTCTGTGTCTGTCGGCGTGTATCTGAGTGTGTATACTCTGCATGTCTGTCCCCCTATCAATTCAAACACGGTTAAACCGAATTTAACGAAATTTGGTACAGAGGTAGCACTAGCAAAGCGCACCTCATTGTCATGTTTTATATCGCCGCCATCTTTACCAAACTAATTGGTGGCCACTCAATCGTTCAAAACGTAAAATCACATAATGACTAACCTAATCATCCGATCTCTACCAAATTTGGTAACAAGATACCTTCATAAGGGACGCGTCTTGTGCCCAAACTACAAGGTCATCGACCGTACCATTTCAGGATGGTGGCTGTGTGAATTATGCAAACATTATAATACGTAACTTGGCACCCACCAGTTCCGATTATCGAACCAAGAATCGTTTAAACTGTTCTTAAGGACGTGGCCCGTTCGAAATTAAGAGTTTATATCGTAATATTTTAGAGCAGAAGTGTCTTTAAAAAGCTGAACTGTGTCAGTTACCAACACAAGATGGCAGATGATCTGACCTATATTTCACTAATTTGAGTATGTTGCATGCAATGCAGCCTACAGGTAGAATTAATATAAACTTTGTGTGAAATGGACTTTGATGAATATATACTCCAGCGAAGAAATCGTTGAGTCCATGTCATTATTTGCTAAGACGTTGTATGTATTTCTAAAGTTTGTTCTGTGTGGGCTAATTTGGCTCTGTGCCAGCGACTCTGCGTAGTAACCCACAGGTCCATGGTTCTAATCCTATCAGGTACATTTTTTTATTTCATTTTTTTTGTATTCATTGATGTATAACTACTCAGACGCTATAATGTTAAGCATATATAGTTAGTATTTGCGATCTAAATTATTAATCATACTTAACATCACATATTTCAACACACGACTACATCGATTACAATTCGTTGCCCTTGATCTGCGGCAGAGTCTCTTGTTGTTGTTGATTCTTAAGGTTTCTTTCAGCATCATGGTCTTGTAGCCCCGTGTACTTGGGTGGGTGTAGAAGTTATCTGATAGCCTGTGTCACTGTGATGTCTGTAGACTTATTAGTGTGTGTACTCTTATAAGAGGAAGGATTTGGGTAGGAAGCTGTTGTTGTTGTTGTGTCAGATGGGATGCATGGACATCATGGTCATTTAGCCCTATGTACTTGGGTGAGTTTTGAATTTTGTCTGGTAACCTGTGTTATTGTGATGGCTGTATTAGTGTGTGTGTGTAGATCCCCGGTAATCCGAGCCCCGGTAGTCCGAGCCTCCGTTTAATCCGAGGTGGATGACAGTGAGACGCATAGCTTACCCAAGGTTTTTGGTGGAGATGCGCGCAAGCGTTGTTTACAATTCTACCCGCTATCGCCCTCCTGCCAACCAGCCAGTGTCTGTTCAGACCGTACTTTTAAGTAAATATGTACATATTTGCTTTTCTTTTGTAAAATATTGTTTTGTATTTCTGAAACAAAGCCCAACTGCAACACATTATACGATAACTGATGAAATAATGCCGTTTACTGTAAGAATATCTAATTTTAAATTAAAGGGTCACCTCCGTAGCGTAGCGGTCAGCATGGTTAGCTGCTGCCCCGGAGGTCCTGGGTTCGATTCCCGGCTCTGCCACGAAATTTGAAAAGTGGTATGAGGACTGGAACGGGGTCTACTCAGCCTCGCGTGGTCCAAATGAGTAGAGGGGTTTCGATTCCCACCTCAGCCATCCTCGAAGTGGTTTTCCGTGGTTTCCCACTTCGTCTTCGGGCAAATGCCGGGATGGTCCCTACTGTAAGGCCACGGCCGCCTCCTTCCCTCTTCCTTGCCTATCCATCCCAATCTTCCCCTCCCTTCCTATCCTTCATGAGGCCCCTGTTTGCTTTGTAGGTGAGGCCGCCTGGGCGAAGTGCTGATCACACCTCCCCAGTTGTATCCACCCCGACCAGATGTTCCAAGCTCCAGGACACTGCCCGTAGCGGCGGTAGTGGCGAGTTCCCTCGCTTAGTCCGTGCGAAACGCTACGCTACGCTACGCGATTGACTAAATAAAAAAGAATAAAAATAAAATAATTAAATTAAAGGTCTTAACATTTCGTAACTTTGTGTAATTCGAGATTTCCCAAATTCGAGCTCCTCTTGGTCCCAATTACCTCGGATTACTGAGGTTTTATATATATATATATATAATGCAGGTGAGGATTCAATCAATCAACGTTTAATATCCGTATAGCATGTTGTATTTCAACAAGCTATTACAACCAACATTCAATTATACTCCTTGAGAAGGACAAATAGTTATAACTATACCCATGCATTTAGTTTCTTTACTCAACATCTTGTTTATTTACTGTACCTTATTCAGACGATTGAAAAGATGATTCGTATGCTGGTCTATGATAACAATCATTATCTAATGGCACTAAATGCCGTGCATTTGACTTTTCTAAAAATTAATTTCCGTTGTTCGTTTCAGAAAGATGCCACCTTGTGGGAGGAGTCTTAATCACCGATTGAAACCTATACCAGGTGAATCAGCTGCCCTTAATAATATTGTTCAATGCAGCCCAACAAGCATTGTTATATGGATGGTCGATATTTCTACAGACTAATACGAGGGAAACAACATAGTTACAGGATAGCCTATGCTTGCAGTGCATTAGTACCATACGGGATGCAAGCAGAGAAATATTGGCCTTCCTGACATTACGCGTTAGTTTGGCTGCATAAAACAATATTACTAGGGGTAGCTGATTCACCTCGTATATTCTAACACATAATTTCTGATTGTAATGGTGTTGGTGAAGACACAGGTCCTGAAACAAAAGCTTCTAATAACTGGGGGAATAAAATAAAAAAAGATACGAGCCTTACAGTAGTCGCATATGATGTGTAACATCTTACATGTTATCCTACTCGTGTACTACACAGCTTGGACATTCTTAAAATGTTAATTTACACTCCATTTTCATACTGGTACTATGATGAATGTATAGATTGAATTGGAGATATGCTACTGTCACATTTGTGGCGCAGCGGTCAAGCTGTTAGTCTCTCACCAAGGTAGACCGGGTTTGATTCCCGGTCAATACATGTGAGATTTTCGAATTTAAATGCCATGTCCTGTGTTTCGCATTCCACGTGAAAGGGAAGTACCGTGGATCATGATCGTGAGATTAAAGGACACGCAAAACTACAAGCTTCCTTCCTTCCTTTTACATTAATAATTCATAATAACAAAATGGCACACAACGTCGACAGTACTCTCAAATACTGTGAGCACATTCCTCAGTAACTATAACATTCATTATTCTCAAGGTTCTCATACAGTTCGTCGTAAACAATCAAAACATGGCTTCCTACAATCATGAAATGACCTAGTCTCACATATGATGAAAATTCAGATTTTATTCCACTCATATAGCAATATTCAGTTATGCATTTAATATTTGACTACTCACCCACAGCTTGACAATAATGCCGCTTACTTAAATGTCATTTGTCGTCTTTGTCCTACCCCATGTGATATTCAACCTTGAACGTGAGGCTTCATAAACTGCTCAATGACAAATAAAAGTCGGTGAAACATTTGCCACTGTGCTCGTCAAACCAGTGCCTGATAAATGCACTGCCTACTGTATTGCCATAACATTCTCGCGCTACAGAGCACACACTGCCTTGTTTCCAATACACACATTCTCAATTGTACATCCAGCTGGCAGTCCGTCTTCACTTCCGTCCGATCCACTTCCGTTCGATCCACTTCCGCCCGATTCATTTCCGTCCCATTTTTCTGGCAGTGCGTCTTCACTTCCGTCCGATCCACTTCCGTTCGATCCACTTCCGCCCGATTCACTTCCGTCCCCAATTTTCAAAATCACTCCCACAAAACTATCCACCAACCGAGCGGAAAGATGTTACACATCAAAAGACTAGTGGGATATGTGAAAATAGGCTATTTAGTTCGTCACGGAACTACGTGTATCAACAGCAGTCAGTAATATGTGAATTTTGATACGCATTTCTACCTTTGAATGTTCTAATTTTTACGGCGTCAGATATGAATTGAGTTGAGTGTCCTATGTGAGGGTTGGGTTTGACGGCCGGATGCCCTTCCCGACGCTTAGCTCATCAAAGTTTTTAATTAGAAATTAAATGAATTGTGATGGTTGAAACTGAGAATGATGGTAGAAGAAAGAACTGTGGCCTATTATAAAGATACTTTCCAGTTTTGCCTAGAGTTGAAAATGATAAACCATGGTTTCGTCATCCCAGGCCGACTAATTATAAGCTTACGACTTAGCGTATAACAGTGATCGGTAGTTGTGATCTGAATTTTCTTTTTAAATAATGTTTCCTATGTCTTCAGAGATGTGTTATTGTACTAAGGCGAGTTGGCAGGATACAAACTTATCAGAAGTTAAAACTCAGCAATATTTCTAGGTTCATGCCGTTTCTTGTGCGGGGTTTCGCCCAGGAACACCCAGCTGGCTCACCAGCGGGCTCTTGCTGATCCGTGCCCGGATCCCCACAGGAGTAGCGAACGTGCGCATCTAACTGCGAAAGCTAAAAGCTCAAGCAACCTTTCACCACCCTATAAAGGCTTACAAAAAAGATGGTGTATTTGCTTTCACGGCCTGTGAATTAATACTGTAACGTGCCACCCCCTAGTGGCATTTCCGTTAACTGGATTACGGTGGGTGAAAGCCCAAACACAATTGTTCCTTTGTTGTTGTTTGAGTCTTCAGTCTTTTGACTGGTTTGATGCAGCTCTCCATGCTTCCCTGTCCTGAGCTAATCGTTTCATCTCTACATAACTACCACACCCTACATCTGAGGCAATCTGTTTAACATATTCTAACCTTGGTCTACCCCTACAGTTCTTGTCCTCGACCCTTCCTTCCATAACTAAGCTTGCTATTCTTGGGTGTCTTAGTATGTGTCCTACCAACCTATCTCTTCTCTTCATTAGCAGTCGCCAGAAACATCTCTCCTCTCCCACTCGTCTTAATACCTCTATGTTTGTAACCCTATCTACCCATCTGATCTTCATCATTCTCCTGTAACACCACATTTCAAATGCTTCAATTCTCCTCTTTTCTGCTGCACCAATAGTCCAAGTTTCACTTCCATAGAGCGCCACGCTCCAGACAAAGGCTTTCAAAAATGACTTCCTAATACCTAAATCTATATTCGATGTCAGCAGATTCCTTTTTTGTAGAAAAGCTTTCTTTGCCTGAGCCAACCTACTTTTTATATCCTCTTTGCTTCGTCCATCACTGGTTATTCTACTTCCTAAGTAACAGAAGTTTTCTACTTCCTTCAGCTTTTCACCTGTCAATTTGATCTCCATAGAGGTTTCTGATTTATTGCGGCTGCATTCCAGTATTTTTGTTTTACATTTATTAATTTTCATCATGAATTCTTTCTGTAAGACGGAGTCCATACCATTCAAAAACTCATTCAAATGCTCAGGCTTGTCGGCCAAGATGACTATGTCATCAGCAAATCTCAGAGTTGAAATTATTTCTCCTTGAATCTTCATTCCCACTTTAAATTTTTCTCTAACTTCCTTCATTGCTTGTTCAATGTAAAGATTGAAAAGTATGGGTGATAAGTTGCAGCCTTGCCTTACACCTTTCTGAATACCAGCTTCTCTCTCATGTCCTTCAACTCGAATGACTGCTGTCTGGTTTCTGTATAGATTGTATATCACCCTCCTATCCCTGTACTTTATTCCAATCGATTTCAAAATGTCAAACAATTTAGTCCAATCAACGTTATCGAAAGCCTTTTCTAAGTCTACAAAAGCCATGAACGTTCTCTTATCTTTCCTTATTCTACCTTCCAAAATCAGCCTAAGACTTAGTACAGCTTCCCTTGTTCCTACATTTCTCCTGAAACCAAACTGGTCTTCACCCAACTCCGTTTCTATCTGGCTTTCAATCCTCTTGTAAATTATCCTAGACAGGATCTTTGAAGCATGAGTAATCAAGCTGATTGTACGGTAATCTTCACATCTGTCAGCTCCCACTTTCTTTGGTATAGGGATGATTACATTCTTCTTGAAATCAGGGGGTACCTCACCTGTCTCATAAATCCTACACACCAAGTGAAATAACCTGATCAGACCTTCATCTCCTATGAAGCGTAGCAACTCAATCGGTATATCATCTATGCCTGGTGCTTTGTTCCTGCTTAAGTCTTCCAAAGCTCTATCAAATTCTGATCTCAATATTAGATCTCCTTTCGCATCCTCATCAATTTCCTCCTCCCTTTCCATTACATGATTCTCAATCTCCTTTCCCTTATACTCACTCTCTATGTAAGCTTTCCTTCTCTCAACCTTTTCTTCCCTATCTGTTAGAGGCTTTTCATTTGTGTCCTTAATATTACAGCACTTAGTCTTCTTTTCCCCAAAAGTATTCTTAATCCTTCGATAAGCTGTGTCTACTTTTCCTAATTTCAGACGATTTTCTATACCTGCACATTTCTCTTTCAACCGTTCTTCTTTCGCTTCCTTGCACTTCTTGTTAACCTCATTTCTCAGACGTCTGTATTCTGCTTTCCCCTTCTCATATCTTACATTCTTGTGTTTCCGCCTTTCATCCATCAATTCTAGTATATCCTGAGTGATCCACGGTTTTCTACCTATTCTTTCTTTCCTACCAATGTTTTCTTCTGCGGATTTTGTTATTTCATTCTTCAAAAATGCCCATTCGTCTGCAATTGAAGTTTGTTTAGGGTTTTTCATTAGTCCTTCCTTTATACTCTTCTTGAATCTTTCGTTTACATCCTTCTCTTTCAGTCTGTCTATTGCCCACCTTTTTGGCTTTTGACTTTTCTTCAGTTTCTTCAACTTTAATCTGCATTTCATTACAACCAGATTGTGGTCAGAGTTCATGTCAGCACCAGGATATGCTTTACAATCCAAAATCTGGTTTCGAAACCTCTGCTTGACCATAATGAAGTCTATTTGGTAACGCCCTGTATCTCCTGGTCTCATCAATGTGTATATTCTTCTATTGTGGTTATTGAATAAGGTGTTAGCTATGACCAACTCATGCTCAGTGCAGAATTCTACCAGCCTGCTTCCTCGATCATTCCTTTCACCTAATCCGAAATCTCCTACTATCTTTCCTTCTCTCCCTTTTCCTACCACAGCATTCCAATCTCCCATTACTATAACATTTTCAACACCCTTGATATACCTCAGAATTTCGTCTATTTCTTCGTAGACCTTTTCAACATCCTCATCATCAGCTTGACTGGTAGGCATATAGACTTGTACCACTATGGTGCAGGTAGGTTTAGTATTGATTTTTGCTACAATAATCCGTTCACTATATGAAAATCCACAGCCTGCTTCCAGTCTCCGACCGGGTCAGGAATGGAATGAATGAAGCCCCCATCTAGCGGCGAGGATATGAACTGTGCCGGCTGCCGAGGCCTGACGCACTCCTCTGGGGCAATGAATAAATGAACGACAGATGAAATGAAATGATAGTGAAGAGTGTTGCTGGAATGAAATTTTGACAGGGAAAACCGGAGTACCCGGAGAAAAACCTGTCTGCCTCCGTTTTGTCCAGCACAGATCTCACATGGAGTGACCGGGATTTGAACCACGGACCCAGCGGTGAGAGGCCGGCGTGCTGCCGCCTAAGCCACGGAGGCTTCCCGTTCACTATATTGTTCATAATATTCCACCCGCTGTCCAAGTTTCCTACTGAATATGAGGCCAACCCCTGCTTGGCCATTGTTTTATTTAGTGCTAATGACCCTATAGTCTCCTGACCAAAAGTCCTGTTCTTCCTGCCAGCGCATTTCACTAATCCCAACCAAATCCAACCTCAACCTATCCATTTCCCTTTCTAAGTTTTCTAACCTTCCTCTTCCTAGCAGACTTCTAACATTCCACGCTCCGATCCGTAGAATGTCAGATTTCCTCTGTCACTTCTGTGATGTTAACCCCCTCTCGAGTAGTCCCCACCCGGAGATCCGAACGGGGGACTAGTTTACCTCCGGATTGAAATTTTACAAGGGAGGAGGCCATCATCACATGTAATTATGCATAGAGAGGTGCATATCCTCGGGAATAGCATACGGCTGTAGTTTCCCGTTGCTTTCAGCCGTGCAGCAGGACGCAGTGTAGCCATTATTTCGCTTATATTATCAATATCTTAACCGTCTATAAGACTAGTAAAGAATTGATTTGTTCTGAAAGGCTGCTACTCCCTTTCAGAATAAGTAAAGAGCAATTCTACTAAACAAAAATACTAACCTTCTACCGTACTAACGATTAAATACCAAAATTCTACTAACGAAAAAAATAATCAAGTTCCACCAACAACAAATACTACCACTAAAACAGTCTATCACCAGGCACACTCATATGCACCCTCAAACATCACAGTCTACTGAAACAATGAACTAGAACTAATAAACAATGCAACTGCTACCAGACACACTCACACACCACAGTCTAATAGAACAATGACATATATCTAATAGACAAACTAACCACCTACTTAAAACTAAAACTAACTACATACGTACTGTACTGTTATTTGAATTGACAATATTTACAAAATGCAATTTAGATAGAAAACACTTACAAAATGTAATTTAGATTCAAAATAGTCACAAAATGCAATTGAGAATAAAAACGTTAAAAGGAATTACATTATGAAGTTTCATTCAAGTTTGCAATATTATGGTACCATAACCTCAAAATGACCGTACCCATATTCCGGCCCAGTACGCCACTATGACTGATGTCAGATATACCTCCTTCTCTAAATAAATTGAATATGCCCAAGAAATGTCATTTCATTGCAATTTACTTGCCCTCAAGGGTTAAATGATTTTCAACTGTATCTACAGAAAAACTATTGGCAACTCAAACTAACACTTGGGGCGCTGCGGTCGGTTTGGATAAGTAGGGTAAAAATACTCAATAACACGCGTTTGATATGGAACATTTTATTTTCGTAACAAATACAGTGCGGGAATCTTAAAGAGAAAAGGAAATATAAGGAAAAGAGGAGAGGAAAGGAGTGGAGAGGGGAGAGAGGAGAGGGTCTGCCCCAAAGGTAAGGGAAACTTAAAAATTTCTCAGAAAACATTTTTTAAACATCATATTTCAATAAATGTTGAATTTGACAACAAACTTTAAATATATTTTTCGTTAAGTCAAGTGATCCACTTCCGTTGCCAGTCTGTGTTGGTCAATGGCAAGATAATGAAAAGTTTGGTAAATAAATTAGCCTACCTGAAAAAATTGAAATCCTTCATGGTAAAAACAAAACATTGTGCATAAGACATGAAGATTGTGTGCACAATTTCTGCATGCCATGCAATCCGATGACAAAACAGGGTAACTAAGAGAAGAAATACAATACATTAACATACCATTTCACAGTTCATGGATTGATTATAGATTGGATTACAGCTGAGAAAACGTGCTCATGATTTACCAAATACTTCCAACATTTTAAAGTAATTAATAGACCAACTTCCACGGATTATCAAAATCATTACGATTTTTCATTTAATGCTAAGAGAACGACACTGTATTACATTGCATCACGTAGAACCTCAATAAAATGGAAGTAAAAAATTCAAATCCTACCTATTTTGAAGAATTTCTAAATCCTCGAAACTCTTTGTGCATTTTTCATGTTTACAAATATGATTCCAATTCAGTGACAATAATTGCCTTAAATATTGCTCCATTTTCTACATAAATTATTCTTCTTCTGTATATCGTATATAACCGAATGTAAGACGACGTTTTTTCCCACTTTTTGTGTTATAAAAATTTGGGGTCGTCTTATATTCAGGGTATTAAAAAAAAATATTTTTTGAATTATTATTATTTGCAAAGTAGTAACTTATGTGGTGTTGGCATCTTGTAACTCGCAACAAATCAATGCGTTAATGAAGATTAAAATATGGTTTGTTATGTTGAATTACCATGCATATACGAAGAGCGTACATTTTGAGGTTAGGATTTACGCATACACGTCATTTTAAGCGGATAAATTATATGTTCGAAAGCATACGGAAATATGTTTTAAAACAATCTTTACAAGAACAACCAGTCAGTTTTATGAGCAGTAATTGAGTGATCAACGAATCTTAATTTAATAAAGTCTCCCATTCTTGAATAAAGAAATTATAGAGTATGACTTGGAAAAGCGGGCAGAGGGATTTCCGATAACACGAGACGTTATAAAAATGAAAGCATGACCTTGAGGGCATATATTGTGCAAGTTATGAGTTAGCGAGTATTTAAAAAAAACTCTGTAAGAGGCAGTTGATAACTAGGCCTCGTCTTATATTCGGGGTCGTCTTACATTCTGGTATATGCGGTAATTTTCCTCATAATCAACTTAACTGTGCTGCACTTGACATTGCCTCCGCCTGCAAGAAACTGATCATGATATGAAGGTTGAACAATCAATTTATAAGATTATTACACGATTCCTGACTGAATACAATCAAATAATTTAGAGAAATTACACTGCGGTTTTGTTTGACGTGAGGAGATGCTTCAAGCATTACAGCCGCTTCCTATTGATTGCTGACCAATGCTGCCTTATTAACAAATTTTGAGGTGTTTAAATGGATTTGCAGATTCAGTTTGCAATTTTGTGGATTTTAAAAATTGTATTGATCAATTAGTTTAATTATCACACCTTGCATATAGTATACGTGAGATTAGGTGCAGCACGCGCAGTACACAGATCGTACAGTATATGCAAGCAGCCGAGAAACATCTTGCCTGCCAAAGGAAGCAATGAGCTGCTAAGGAGCAAATTGTAACACCTTTCTTTGGCCTCTATGGCGAGATTCTTGCCGTTCTTTACGGTTTAGAGTTTGTGCCACTAAATCACTTACTCTTTAGAGTTTGTGGGCGGAATAGGGAAAATATGCAATCAGCACTGCTATTAGTCTTTGCAGGCAGTTTGTTTTCCCGTTATTACATAAATTGAAGCGGTCATATCTGTTTGAGAAATCCTTGAAAATGTGAAGCCTAATTTGCACCGTCTTTATGACTTAAAATGAACGTTAGTAGCAAGGCAACCATTATTCCAACAAGATACGTTAAATCAGGACTTCACGGTAACGACTTGAAATGCATTCTAGTGCACACAAATGACCAGTTAAGCTTGGCATAATGAAAGTGTGGAAGTAATTAGAATGCCTCTCTCTGTCTTGAAGGTGTAGGCTGCTAATCAGTTTTGAAGCCGCTGGCTGCGAGCAAAGCGAGCAGACCAGCGGCGCTAGGGGACCAGGTACCGTTGCATCAATGCGCTACTCTGCCTGGTGAATAATATTTTAGGGACGTAATTTTGAATTTGATTTGTGAATTGAAGAATTGTTTAATAATAAAAAATAGTTTTACCGCCGCAAGCGATGTGTCGGCCGAGCTCCTACTACCAGTGAAAACCAGATATACAAGAGCCTCTGTCTTGAAGTGAACAGTGTACGAAATTCATATTGTAACTTTTCAGTCAGTGAACACACAATCCCAGTTAACCAACTGAAAGGGTACAATATCAATATTATGACTAAAGCAACACAGAAAAAAGGTTTCAAAGCTCTATAAAGACAGGACATGTTTCTATCCTTCCAATGTTCACCCTAAAAATTATAACGTTAACAGGGTTGATTTCCCATTCCATGTTTGACCTACGTGTTCCTACTTTAAAAATCATGGTGGCGACAGACTTTGCCTGACAAATTTCCCTGATATTTCCTTAAATTTTCCCTGATGTTGCCATAAAATTCCCCGGTATTAATTTAGCGGCTACAAAATAATTCTCACTCTCTCAACGCATAATTTGTTGTATTTTAGATTTATAAACATTTTGTTAAATATTCTTCAAATTTCCCTGATTTTTTCTACACCTTGGCAAATTCCTTGACATTTCCCCGATATTTCCAGAGAGAAAATTTCCCCCCGATATTTCTCCGATTTCCAGGTTCTGTCGCCACCATGTAAATCCTCCAACTTTGTTCTGCCTTCATTAGTTTTTCACTCCAGTTTTCCCGTGTTTAATAAGTTCTTACGCCAAACACCACCATTCACTTCAAGTCACAGGAACATGTTTGTCTGGTTTTCCATGCACAAGAAAGAGAATCATGTTTTTCTAGTTTCCTACCATCTTACACCATCCACAAGACAGAGGAATGTGTGTCTGGTTTTCTCCCCATAACACACCATGCATAAGACAGAAGATTATGTTTCTCTGGTTCCCTCCCATCTTACATCATCCACAAGACAGAGGAATGTGTCTCTGGTTTTATCCCCATAACACACCATGCAATGTTTCTCTTGATTTCTCCCCATAATACGCCATCATAAGACAGAGGAACAAGTTTGTCTAGTTTTCTCCCCATAATACACCATGCACAAGACAGAGGATCATGTTTCTCCCCATAATACACCATGCACTGCAAGACAGAGGAACATGTTTCTCTGGTTTTCTCCCCATCCTACACCATGCACTTCAAGACAGACTAACATGTTTCTGTAGTTTTCTCCCCATAATAACTTTAGGAAACCTCACACAACTCTATTGCAACGCAAGAAAGCTGATGGATTGGAATCCAGGCTAGCCATAGGAAACAACACCACCATGCACAAGACAGAGGAGATTGTTTCTCTGGTTTTCTCCCCATAATACACCATGCACAAGACAGAGGAGCATGTTTGGTTTTGTCCCTATCTTACACCATGCACTTCAAAACATAAGATTCTTGTTCGTCTGGTTTTCTACCCCATCCAGTATCTTTCACTTCAAAACAGAGGATCCCGTTTTGTATTTCTGTCCATCCTACACCATGTACACTACTTCAACAACGGATGGTGTTTGGTTTTCTCTCTCCATCCAAGCTATACATTACAAGACAGAGGATGATGTATGCCTGATTTTCTTCCACTCAACTGCACTTGTCATTATTGTGTTTGAGCATTTCCCCTTTCCAGTCTATTATTTTTAAGATCATAATTATTAAAATTCTTATTATCGATTTCTGTAAAACCTTTTGCCTCCATCATCTTTCCTGTACACAGGGTAGAAAGCTCATCATCAATGCTTAATTTGCAGCATTCACCTCTCTCCCAAATGTTTGTAAAATGGCTATTTTCCCAGGGGCCCATCTACATGTGTGTACATTCATAAATTGGAAGAATAAACACAAATTTGCAATATGATTGGTTTGCACATAAAGGTTTTTCTTACTCAAAATTTGTAAAAATGGCCCTCCCTTAACTCCAAAATTTGAAAAGGCACAAAATCAAAACTAATAAGTGCTTCAAAAGGTTCAATACACTGATAAAGGATAAACACATTGATGGGCAGGTGCAGACTAGGCAACGACGAGGACCTAATACGCCACTTCCCTCAATGGTGAGCATTCATGCTATCAATAGCTCGAGCGCTGTGTCTGGCTGTGGAGTATCATTGTTCCTCTGCCTGTCATTGTGCCCTATTTCCTATCCCAATTATTTACATTGTTGTTTCTACATAATATACCTGTTGATGAGCCTTATCCAATAATGACACTGGATGGGCTCTCCCTCACGGCGATTATTTAAATCCAATTTAGGTTCCTTACCGACGAATTACTAAATCTGACAAAAATGACAAACTGTCTTAGGTTCCGCCCAAACAATACCTTTTATATTCTTAGAATTAATGCACGAACTTACGTGAATTAACCAAAGATATTTTTGTAAAGCCTAGTAAGACCAAAACCATTGGTTCAAAATACTGAAATAGGCCTATATTTTATGAATACGTAAGAAACTATCGAGATAAAATAATTGCTTGTTTCGTGTATTTATGTGAACGATCTAACAAACCATAGTTGGTTCGTTTATCATGAAACAAAACAAAAATCACATTGAGATGAATATGGATTTGAAAAACAAAACAATTCATTAATTGCATTAAATCCATTGGCTGATATTTTTATAAAAAATTGTGCTCACGTACAGTTGAATGAGCAGATTGCACTTGCTGAGAAAAAAAAATTCTTGGATAATATAAAAGCATTGTTTGTTAGGATGTGACTGTGCTAAAAACTTCTTTCTTCTTGTTGAAGTAAAGATGCAGTTGAATAACATATTTTATATGCCCTTTATTTTCAAGTTGAAATTACCACTTGTTTTGTATCTACTCCTTGATATTGAATTTAAAAAAAGGATTGTTAATTTCAGTCGTATCTTGAGTTGCTAATTTTTAAATTGAAATGCAATTAGAAATGCAACACACTCATTGCGGAGATGATATAAACCGGACCAAATGGTCTCAGTTAAAATTCTCAATGAAGTTGATACACTTACAAAAAGAACAGTTCTTATGTGTAGCAGTTTCGAGCAAAATCAAACACCATGCTGGCGACAAAGAATAGGTTATCTTAATAGGCACAGCCAAATAGCTGAGACACGACCTTACTGTCCAAATTCTAGAATTCAAGTGATGCTTCACTTGCTACGTAAAAGCAATCCATCTTGCAATCCACATGTTCCGCTTCTTGCCACCAGGTTAAAACATACCCACGGACCCAGACAATATACGTCAATAATCTCGAACCCATACTTCCAATTCATGGCGCGAACTTCTCTCCGACATCACAGACCTTGCTCAACATGAAGGCTTACTCCATACAAGGAAAGTTAGTCTCGGCCCGAACTGAATTTGGCCTGGCGATAACCGTCGTTGCAACATCTGCTGAACCTTGGCATGCTAAAATTGTTACATACAAAAGAAATAGGATATTGCCTGACTGAGTCCCCGTTATACACAAGATATATACACTAAATAAATGAAATCCTATAAACTAAAATGATGATGATAATGAACCGGACTTATCACCAAGTCCACAAAGTGAGAGTTTGGGAACGTTATTGTGATCTGAACAGTCACAAACCCTATGCGGGAGTGTACACAACAACTCACCAATGTTTAGAAACGTATTAGCTCTATTGAGGGACAGAAAGATACACAACACAAATAGCAAATACAAGCAATTAGTATCTCACTCTAGTTTCCTCTTGTAGGGAACACTTGCCTTTCACTTGTCAATAAGCCACAGAAGTTAATCCCTCCTAATGAGTCCGGTGGCCTCGACAGAACTACCTGCAACACTTCCTTGAATACCCAAGCTACAGTTATTTACGAATAGGCGGTCACTCACCACTACACTCTGATTCACTGTCCGCTGGCTAGGGAAAGAGCCCCCGGTGCTTTCGCAATTCACCACACTAACCTCTGCTGCACTGGAAAACACACTCGCTCAAGACACAGTTCCTCCGTAGGCTTCACACCCCTTCGCTGTAAAGAGAATCAGCTTCACTAGGGTTTCGCAAGTCACGTCACCGACAACTGTCGCTCAGGTAAAAGCTCGCACTAGCTCGAAAAACACTGTCCCCCTCAATGGCCAGGTCGCTCTTATATAGCAGGCCGGTGACTCGATGAATGCTTCTAGACCCGTCCAGGATTCACGGCTTCTCGACGTTTCCATCACTGGCTGGGTCACGAATATTCTGGACCATCCCTTTGTCCTAGTAGCCCTGTTGCGTAAGGCGCACGTAATACACTGAGGCAGAGCACAGCCCGGGGCAGCTGTGACTCAACCGGCGAGGCGACGAAACAAACTCACAGCCGTAACGATACTCATTTCGCTACTCCTGTGGGGTCTGGGCGCGGAACATCAAGAGCCCGCTTGGTGATCCTGGGCGAAACCCCACACAAGACACGGCATAAACCTAGAAATATTGCTGGAAGCCAATGTACCATCTTCTTTTATCTATAGTTGTGTCCGATTGTATTTAAATTACCATCTCCAGCAAACTAATCTCATGATGTGCTAATTGGATTGTTCTTGTGTTGCAGGTGAGTTCGAACCCTAATCCAGTGTTGCTGTACCGGTAAGAATACATATATGAATTGTGCAATGTTGCTAACAACAGGATACATTTGTAAAATTTTACAGTCAAAATATTCAAGTTCCTTTGCTACACTGAGAAACATTGAAACATGGATATGTGTTTATTCATCTACCCCAGTCTCCTGCAAGCACAGTGCTCTGTGATGTCACCGGCCGGGGAATCCATGCTCTGTTTCTCCAACGGAACGTGAAAAGAAGAATGAAGGGGTGGTGGAAGGGAGGGCAAACATGTCTAGTAGTGGGGTACTCCACTCAACTATGTGTGCGCAGTATTCTTTATAGTAATACTTGCTTTGTTAACCTACAGGGTTTAATTACTTACTTACTAGCAACCCGTCCCGGCTTCGCCCGGGAACAGTTATGAATGCAAGGTGATAGGCTAATTTTAACCGGTCTGATAAGATTTCCTTGTATACGACATTAGTCGTTTCCCCTCCAGCAGTGAACACGAAAGCTAGCTCATAAACTGTCGCCTCTGTAATTGAATGGAGATTGTTGGAAGAAATGAAAACGTAAAAACACTTATAGTGTGCGAAGAATTGAAGATATAGATATGCTCTCTCGGACTTTCTTTGTAGAAATTTTCATGCTGAACAATTTCTTACACTCTTAGTATATAAATATGTTTAACGGTTTGCCCAGCGTAAGATTGGGAAGCGCACGGACGAAAGGTTTTATTCAACTTTTTTACTGAAATCGTTACTGCTTGTCTTTCTTCGATCATAAATTAATTATATCCTACAGAAATCTTCCTCGAGATATCTTTACAGAGTGGTGAAACCCGCATCAAAATCCATCCAGTGGTTCTCGAGATTACCCGTGACACCCAAGAATCAGGGACTTTGTTTTATACTAAGTCTGTCTGTTAGGTAGTAAGCCCGAAGGCTGGCTGGATCCTCAAAACATACCGCTGTTAGGACTATATTGAGGCGTACTGGGCAAGAAGAGGAGTGAGGTAGTTTGCCATTGCTTTCCCTTATGAGTAGAACCTTTCACAGCATCCACAGGCACTGATTGCGCCCTGAAGGTCATTACTAAGCACCAACCATACTTCAGTAGCTTCCATATAATCACAGCCATGAGTGAGACTGAGACATAGGTGAAAAGCCACATTTTACTCTAGCCTGTGCCAACCGACAAATGCAAATGTACAGCATTCATCAATAGATGGCAAACAGGCATTTAAACTAAGTAGATATTAATAATATATATTTATTACTTTAATAAAAAATTGTTTAAATTGAAAAATAAATGTTATTATGCTATTAAACACAGGCAGAACATATGTGCAATGGCCATTGGTTTCATGACAAATAATAATATACAAGTAAACATTTGTTGAAAAATCACCTTCTAAACACACATACGGAAAAGGAATAGTAATGCTGCACGGTGAAATACGGTTTTTACATGTAGCTTTATACGTGGCAATATCTTTCTTGTAAGGCATATATTGGAGTTAACACAACAGTAACTGAATTGTTCGATTTTACACACAATATTATTTCAATCACAAATGGGACAAATAACGATTTTATGTTTGTTGATCACTAACACTGGAATAAAGTACAGGGATAGGAGGGTGATATACAATCTATACAGAAACCAGACAGCAGTCATTCGAGCTGAAGGACATGAGAGAGAAGCTGGTATTCCGAAAGGTGTAAGGCAAGGCTGCAACTTATCACCCATACTTTTCAATCTTTACATTGAACAAGCAATGAAGGAAATTGGAGAAAAATTTAAAGTGGGAGTGAAGATTCAAGGAGAAATAATTTCAACTCTGAGATTTGCTGATGACATCGTCATCTTGGCCGACAAGCCTGAGGATTTAAATGAGTTTTTGAATGGTATGGACTCCGTCTTACGGAAGGAATTCATGATGAAAATTAATAAATGTAAAACAAAAATACTGGAATGCAGCCGAAATAAATCAGAAACCTCTATGGAGATCAAATTGGCAGGTGAAAAGCTGAAGGAAGTAGGAGACTTCTGTTACTTAGGAAGCAGAATAACCAGTGATGGACGAAGCAAAGAGGATATAAAAAGTAGGTTGGCTCAGGCAAGGAAAGCCCTTCTACAAAAAAGGAATCTGTTGACATCGAATATAGATTTAGGTATTAGGAAGTCATTTGTGAAAGCCTTTGTCTGGAGCGTAGCGCTCTATGGAAGTGAAACTTGGACTATTGGTGCAGCAGAAAAGAGGAGAATTGAAGCATTTGAAATGTGGTGTTACAGGAGAATGATGAAGATCAGATGGGTAGATAGGGTTACAAACGAAGAGGTATTAAGGCGAGTGGGAGAGGAGAGATGTTTCTGGCGACTGCTAATGAAGAAAAGAGATAGGTTGGTAGGACACATACTAAGACATCCAGGAATAGCAAGCTTAGTTATGGAAGGAAGGGTCGAGGACAAGAACTGTAGGGGTAGACCAAGGTTAGAATATGTTAAACAGATAGCCTCGGATGTAGGGTGTGGTAGCTATGTAGAGATGAAACGATTGGCTCAGGACAGGGAGGCATGGAGCGCTGCATCAAACCAGTCAAAAGACTGAAGACTCAAACAACAACAACAACACTGATCTTCCGGGACTTTTTAATCGTTTAATTCCTTTATAGTTTTTCAATATTCAGTGTCTTCCATATTAGACAAACAAGAATAGTTCTTCCCAAACACACAAGAAAATGTTAGGAGTCGACGACCTTTGGTTGTCAGATATCAAAGATATTTTCCTTAGACATAACATTAACTTTAATGAGGCGGCGTGCAACTCTGTATACTCAAACAGGCACCACCCTGGTTGGTAGGCAAGCGCGCTCCTCACAAGGAAAGCACTGAACGCGGAGAGCTCCTCCTACGTCACAAACAAGGCAGGTGAAGGCGGCTGACCAATCCCGTAATATATTCGAGTAAAAGTCTGTCTGCTTTTTCTCAATTTCCACGGAATTTTACGTTATTAACACGTTTTAGACTATTTTATGTCGGGTGCTCGCAAAAATAGTTTTTCGTATGACTGTCTATTTCTGTAACTGTTTGTACGATTATTACTCGATAACGGCTGGGTGGATCAACGTAAAATTTGGTTCGGATATCCATCAGATCCAGGACACCAATCATTAACTGTAATTCTCAGAAAAGTGGGGAAATACATAGTTAAGTAGGTGAAATTTCAAAATTATCGTAGAAAGCTGAGACAAAGTTCATTTGAGAACTCAAAAATGAGAAACAGAAAGAAAGAGTCCTTAAAGAGTCTCTAAAAACCACACTTTAAGGCCTTAAAACAAACAGTTTCTGAGATATTTCCAGCAAACTAACTTCGCTGTGTTAAACTGACGAAGGAATGGGAAACTCGTAACCATGGTAACAATAGCTCAATTGATAAAGCTGGACCATTCGACTTAGATCCCAGTTGTTGAAGCGTGTTGCACTGCTGCTAGTTCGTATTATATGCGTCACGCAACCTTCTACAACTGGGATCTATGTCTGTTAGCCCTTGTTGCCATGGTAACTGGTTGTCTGTACAACACGCTTCAACAACTGGGATCTAAGTCTGTTTGCCCTTGTTGCCATGGTCAGTGGTTGTCGGTACAACACGCTTCAACAACTGGGATCTAAGTCTGTTTGTCCTTGTTGCTATGGTAACTTGTTGTCGGTGCAACACGCTTCAACAACTGGGATCTAAGTCTGTTTGTCCTTGTTGCTATGGTAACTGGCTGTCGGTGCAACACGCTAGAACCTCTGGGATCTCAGTCTGCTTGCCCTTATTGCCATGGTAACTAGTTGTCGGTGCAACACGCTAGAACCTCTGGGATCTCAGTCTGCTTGCCCTTGTTGCCATGGTAACTAGTTGTCGGTGCAACACGCTAGAACCTCTGGGATCTCAGTCTGCTTGCCCTTGTTGCCATGGTAACTAGTTGTCGGTGCAACACGCTAGAACCTCTGGGATCTCAGTCTGCTTGCCCTTATTGCCATGGTAACTAGTTGTCGGTGCAACACGCTAGAACCTCTGGGATCTCAGTCTGCTTGCCCTTATTGCCATGGTAACTAGTTGTCGGTGCAACACGCTAGAACCTCTGGGATCTCAGTCTGCTTGCCCTTATTGCCATGGTAACTAGTTGTCGGTGCAACACGCTAGAACCTCTGGGATCTCAGTCTGCTTGCCCTTGTTGCCATGGTAACTAGTTGTCGGTGCAACACGCTAGAACCTCTGGGATCTCAGTCTGCTTGCCCTTATTGCCATGGTAACTAGTTGTCGGTGCAACACGCTAGAACCTCTGGGATCTCAGTCTGCTTGCCCTTATTGCCATGGTAACTAGTTGTCGGTGCAACACGCTAGAACCTCTGGGATCTCAGTCTGCTTGCCCTTGTTGCCATGGTAACTAGTTGTCGGTGCAACACGCTAGAACCTCTGGGATCTCAGTCTGCTTGCCCTTATTGCCATGGTAACTAGTTGTCGGTGCAACACGCTAGAACCTCTGGGATCTCAGTCTGCTTGCCCTTGTTGCCATGGTAACCATCATGTTGGAATTTTGTTCACGCTAATTATAGACAGACCCCCCCCCCCCTACCGTAGAACATATCCATGTTTACAAAGTCACAAAATTACGCGTCCAATTCTTTAGTACTAAAAGGGACCCGCTAATTCTCTTGAGTCAACTCTGCCAAGTCTGAGGGCTAGAGAACAGGATTCACTCAGCCTCCTGAGACAAAGCTGAGAAGAGGAGGGTTCGATTCCCACCTCAGCCTTCCTGGAAGTGGGTTTCCGTGGTTTTCCCCACTTCTACTACAGGCAAATGCTGGGATGGTTCTTAACTTAAGACCACGGTGGCCCCTTTCTCAATCCTATATCTACTTGCTCAAACATTTTCTTGAATATAAGCCAAAAAGATTTTGATATTGCTGTTCAAAATTCTTTTTTATTTCTAGCTTTGAAACGCGGTCTTCCATTCTCAGTACCACTGAAGGAGAAGCAGCAATTTACCCCTCTCTGTCTATATAATAATAATATCGTATTGCCTCGGGTGCCAGGTGCAAGCTTTGTTATTTGCGCCCAGAGGGCAGCTTGCATGTTGAATTTTGTCGTTCCTTGGAGCGCTATGAAAGTCAATAAGGTTAGATATCTAAGCTCCTTGATACTACAGCGCTTTCTAGTAGAGAAAGGAGGAACTTTGTGTTGGCGGAAAACCCCGAGATTAATTTTTCCATTATGAACACTGCCTACTGAATTCAAATGGGTCCTTTAACATGCCAATATCGGGTGACATGCGTGTCGTATTTTTGCCGCCTTTCAAAAATCACTTATTACAGCCAGGAGCGAATCTGCAAGCTTGGGGGTTGGTAGTCCGGCACGATAACCACTCACCCAACGTGGCAACCATCTCTGTCATTGTACCTTCCCCTTTCAGAGTGTCAAGGAGTTCCTTCCATCAGGGTTGACAAACTAGCGAAATGTGAACACAACTCCCCCAGGAACTAGAGTTGGACACTCAGATGCTCAGTGCAGTGGATTTCCCAGCGTGAACACTGCTGGTATAAACAAATGCCGCCATGCCACATTCTGAATCATTCTGGAAGTGTTTAATAAGCCTTGCCATGACATTCACATGTCGGAGCAATGAGACTAGACAGTCGGGTCTAGTTTCACCAGCTCAATGTCATTACGGAGAGAGCTGCGTGCTGGCGCATTATTGAGGGGGAATGCTGCAGTTCATAACACTTGCACGAAGAGATTCACGCTGACGACGCATATTTCTTCCCATTACGGACCTTGAAACGGGTATTTTGTGGAGCAATGTAAGTAAGCCTAAGGAAGAGATTAATGAAATGTTTTGTTTGGAGTGTAACTAGGTATGGAGCGGAAACTTGGACGCTTAGGAAAGAAGACGAGAGAAGAATAGAGGCTTTCGAAATGTGTCTATGGAGGAGAATGGGGAGAATAAGTGGGAAGGACAAAGTGAGCAATGAGGAAGTATTAAAGAAAGTAGAAGAAGAAAGAATGTTGCTAAAGAGGATAAGGAAAAGATAAATGAATTGGATTGGACACTGCTTAAGAGGAGATGGTTTGGTGAAAAGTGCATTAGGAGGGACAGTCCAAAGGAGAATCCGAAGAGGAAGAAGAAGTTTTCAGATGCTGGATTCCATCAAGATTGATAAATCTTATGAACTGATGAAACGTGCTGCTGAAGGCCGGATAATGTGCAGAGACCGACTTGCCATCAGGCAAGCAGAGGGTAGTGAAAACAGTCCAACCTCCCCTGCAAGGATCAAGGAACTATTAGATCGGTAAATCATGTAAAAAGAAATTCTGATAAATAAGGCCGCCTTAGGCCAGAGACTTTGATATACTCGCACAAGGTCCAACACACACCCTATATCTCTATGAAAAGGTCAGTGACCTTGCAATACTCGCATAAGGTCCAACACACACCCTTCACCTCTATGAACAAGCCATTAACATTGCGATAGTTGTACAAGGTACAACACCCTCCCTAAACCTCTATAAACCAGTCAGTGACCCTGCGATACTCGCACAAGGTTCGACACCTTTCCTATTCCTCTATAAACAAGTATGTGACCTTGGGATACTCGTACAAGATACGACACAGTCCCTATACCTCTATGATCAAGTCAGTAGCCCTGCGATACTCGCACAAGGTACGACACCTTCCCTATACGTCTATGAAAAAGTATGTGACCTTGGGATACTCGCACAAGGTACAACACATTCCCTATTCCTCTATGAACAAATTAGTGACTTTGCGATACTCGCACACGGTACGACACCCTCCCTATTCCTCTATGAACAAGTCAGTGACCTTGCGATATTCGCACAAGGTACGACACCCTCCCTATTCCTCTATGAACAAGTCAGTGACCTTGCGATACTCGCACACGGTACGACACCCTCCCTATACCTCAATGAGCAAGTCATTGAACTTGCGATACTCGCACAAGGTACGACACTCTCCCTATACATCAATGAGCAAGTCATTGACCTTGCGATACTCGCACAAAGTACGACACCCTCCCTACACTTCTATGAGCAAGTCATTGACCTTGCGATACTCACACAAGGTACGACACCCTCCCTACACCTCTATGAACAAGTCAGTGACCTTGCGATACTCGCACAAGGTACGACACTCTCCTTATACCTCTATGAGCAAGTCAGTGACCTTGCGATACTCACACAAGGTACGACACATTCCCTATACCTCTATGAACAAGTCAGTGACCTTGCGATACTCGCACACGGTACGACACCCTCCCTATACCTCTATGAGCAAGTCAGTGACCTTGCGATACTCACACAAGGTACGACACTCTCCCTATACGTCTATGAAAAAGTATGTGACCTTGGGATACTCGCACAAGGTACAACACATTCCCTATTCCTCTATGAACAAACTAGTGACCTTGGGATACTCGCACAAGGTACGACACCCTCCCTATTCCTCTATGAGCAAGTCAGTGACCTTGCGATATTCGCACAAGGTACGACACCCTCCCTACACCTCTATGAACAAGTCAGTGACCTTGCGATACTCGCACACGGTACGACACCCTCCCTATACCTCAATGAGCAAGTCATTGACCTTGCGATACTCGCACAAGGTACGACACTCTCCCTATACATCTATGAGCAAGTCATTGACCTTGCTATACTCGCACAAAGTACGACAACCTCCCTACACTTCTATGAGCAAGTCATTGACCTTGCGATACTCACACAAGGTACGACACCCTCCCTACACCTCTATGAACAAGTCAGTGACCTTGCGATACTCGCACAAGGTACGACACTCTCCTTATACCTCTATGAGCAAGTCAGTGACCTTGCGATACTCACACAAGGTACGACACATTCCCTATACCTCTATGAACAAGTCAGTGACCTTGCGATACTCGCACACGGTACGACACCCTCCCTATACCTCTATGAGCAAGTCAGTGACCTTGCGATACTCGCACACGGTACGACACCCTCCCTATTCCTCTATGAACAAGTCAGTGACCTTGCGATACTCGCACAAGGTACGACACTCTCCCAATACCTCTATGAACAAGCCAGTGACTTTGCGCTACTCGCACAAGGTACGACACTCTCCCTATACCTCTATGAACAAGTCAGTGACCTTGCGATACTCGCACACGGTACGACACCCTCCCTATTCCTCTATGAGCAAGCCAGTGACCTTGCGATACTCGCACAAGGTACGACACTCTCCTTATACCTCTATGAGCAAGTCAGTGACCTTGCGATACTCACACAAGGTACGACACTCTCCTTATACCTCTATGAGCAAGTCAGTGACCTTGCGATACTCACACAAGGTACGACACTCTCCCTACACCTCTATGAACAAGTCAGTGACCTTGAGAAACTCACACAGGGTACGACACTCTCTCTATACCTCTATGAGCAAGTCAGTGACCTTGCGATACTCGCACAAGGTACGACACTCTCCCTATACCCCTATGAGCAAGTCAGTGACCTTGCGATACTCACACAAGGTACGACACTCTCCCTATACCTCTATGAGCAAGTCAGTGACCTTGCGATACTCACACAAGGTACGACACTCTCCCTATACCTCTATGAACAAGTCAGTGACCTTGCGATACTCACACAAGGTACGACACTCTCCCTATACCCCTATGAACAAGTCAGTGACCTTGCGATACTCGCACAAGGTACGACACATTCCCTACACCTCTATGAACAAGTCAGTGACCTTGCGATACTCACACAAGGTACGACATTCTCCCTATACCTCTATGAGCAAGTCAGTGACCTTGCGATACTCGCACAAGGTACGACACTCTCCCTATACCTCTATGAACAAGTCAGTGACCTTGCGATACTCGCACAAGGTACGACACTCTCCTTATACCTCTATGAGCAAGTCAGTGACCTTGCGATACTCACACAAGGTACGACACATTCCCTATACCTCTATGAAGAAGTCAGTGACCTTGCGATATTCGCACACGGTACGACACCCTCCCTATTGCTCTATGAGCAAGCCAGTGACCTTGCGATACTCGCACAAAGTACGACACCCTCCCTATACTTCTATGAGCAAGTCATTGACCTTGCGATACTCACACAAGGTACGACACCCTCCCTACACCTCCATGAACAAGTCAGTGACCTTGCGATACTCACACAAGGTACGACACCCTCCCTACACCTCTATGAAAAAGTCAGTGACCTTGCGATACTCGCACAAGGTACGACACTCTCCTTATATCTCTATGAGCAAGTCAGTGACTTTGCGATACTCACACAAGGTACGACACATTCCCTATACCTCTATGAACAAGTCAGTGACCTTGCGATACTCGCACACGGTACGACACCCTCCTTATACCTCTATGAGCAAGCCAGTGACCTTGCGATACTCGCACAAAGTACGACACCCTCCCTACACCCCTATGAACAAGTCAGTGACCTTGCGATACTCGCACAAGGTATGACACCCTCCCTACACCTCTATGAACAAGTCAGTGACCTTGCGATACTCGTACAAGGTACGACACCCTCCCTATACCTCTATGAACAAGTCAGTGACCTTGCGATACTCACACAAGGTACGACACCCTCCCTACACCTCTATGAACAAGTCAGTGACCTTGCGATACTCGCACACGGTACGACACCCTCCCTATTCCTCTATGAGCAAGCCAGTGACCTTGCGCTACTCGCACAAAGTACGACACCCTCCCTACACTTCTATGAGCAAGTCATTGACCTTGCGATACTCACACAAGGTACGACACCCTCCCTACACCTCTATGAACAAGTCAGTGACCTTGCGATACTCGCACAAGGTACGACACCCTCCCTACACCTCTATGAACAAGTCAGTGACCTTGCGATACTCACACAAGGTACGACACCCTCCCTACTCCTCTATGAACAAGTCAGTGACCTTGCGATACTCGCACAAGGTACGACATTCTCCTTATACCTCTATGAGCAAGTCAGTGACCTTGCGATACTCACACAAGGTACGACACATTCCCTATACCTCTATGAACAAGTCAGTGACCTTGCGATACTCGCGCACGGTACGACACCCTCCCTATTCCTCTATGAGCAAGTTAGTGACCTTGCGATTTTCGCACAAGGTGCGACACCCTCCCAATACCTCTATGAACAAGTCAGTGACCTTGCGATACTCGCACATGGTACGACACTCTCCTTATACTTCTATGAGCAAGTCAGTGACTTTGTGATACTCACACAAGGTACGACACATTCCCTATACCTCTATGAACAAGTCAGTGACCCTGCGATGCTCGCACAAGGTACGACACCCTCCCTACACCTCTATGAGCAAGTCAGTGACCTTGATTGCTCGCACAAGGTACGACACCCTCCCTATACCTCAATGAGCAAGTCAGTGACCTTGCAATACTCGCACAAGGTACGACACTCTCCTTATACCTCTATGAGCAAGTCAGTGACCTTGATTACTCGCACAAGGTACGACACCCTCCCTATACCTCAATGAGCAAGTCAGTGACCTTGCAATACTCGCACTAGGTACGACACCCTCCCTATACCTCTATGAACAAGTCAGTGACCTTGCGATACTCACACAAGGTACGACATTCTCCCTATACCTCTATGAGCAAGTCAGTGACCTTGCGATACTCGCACAAGGTACGACACTCTCCCTATACCTCTATGAACAAGTCAGTGACCTTGCGATACTCGCACAAGGTACGACACTCTCCTTATACCTCTATGAGCAAGTCAGTGACCTTGCGATACTCACACAAGGTACGACACATTCCCTATACCTCTATGAAGAAGTCAGTGACCTTGCGATATTCGCACACGGTACGACACCCTCCCTATTGCTCTATGAGCAAGCCAGTGACCTTGCGATACTCGCACAAAGTACGACACCCTCCCTATACTTCTATGAGCAAGTCATTGACCTTGCGATACTCACACAAGGTACGACACCCTCCCTACACCTCCATGAACAAGTCAGTGACCTTGCGATACTCACACAAGGTACGACACCCTCCCTACACCTCTATGAAAAAGTCAGTGACCTTGCGATACTCGCACAAGGTACGACACTCTCCTTATATCTCTATGAGCAAGTCAGTGACCTTGCGATACTCACACAAGGTACGACACATTCCCTATACCTCTATGAACAAGTCAGTGACCTTGCGATACTCGCACACGGTACGACACCCTCCTTATACCTCTATGAGCAAGCCAGTGACCTTGCGATACTCGCACAAAGTACGACACCCTCCCTACACCCCTATGAACAAGTCAGTGACCTTGCGATACTCGCACAAGGTATGACACCCTCCCTACACCTCTATGAACAAGTCAGTGACCTTGCGATACTCGTACAAGGTACGACACCCTCCCTATACCTCTATGAACAAGTCAGTGACCTTGCGATACTCACACAAGGTACGACACCCTCCCTACACCTCTATGAACAAGTCAGTGACCTTGCGATACTCGCACACGGTACGACACCCTCCCTATTCCTCTATGAGCAAGCCAGTGACCTTGCGCTACTCGCACAAAGTACGACACCCTCCCTACACTTCTATGAAAAAGTATGTGACCTTGGGATACTCGCACAAGGTACAACACATTCCCTATTCCTCTATGAACAAACTAGTGACCTTGGGATACTCGCACAAGGTACGACACCCTCCCTATTCCTCTATGAGCAAGTCAGTGACCTTGCGATATTCGCACAAGGTACGACACCCTCCCTACACCTCTATGAACAAGTCAGTGACCTTGCGATACTCGCACACGGTACGACACCCTCCCTATACCTCAATGAGCAAGTCATTGACCTTGCGATACTCGCACAAGGTACGACACTCTCCCTATACATCTATGAGCAAGTCATTGACCTTGCTATACTCGCACAAAGTACGACAACCTCCCTACACTTCTATGAGCAAGTCATTGACCTTGCGATACTCACACAAGGTACGACACCCTCCCTACACCTCTATGAACAAGTCAGTGACCTTGCGATACTCGCACAAGGTACGACACTCTCCTTATACCTCTATGAGCAAGTCAGTGACCTTGCGATACTCACACAAGGTACGACACATTCCCTATACCTCTATGAACAAGTCAGTGACCTTGCGATACTCGCACACGGTACGACACCCTCCCTATACCTCTATGAGCAAGTCAGTGACCTTGCGATACTCGCACACGGTACGACACCCTCCCTATTCCTCTATGAACAAGTCAGTGACCTTGCGATACTCGCACAAGGTACGACACTCTCCCAATACCTCTATGAACAAGCCAGTGACTTTGCGCTACTCGCACAAGGTACGACACTCTCCCTATACCTCTATGAACAAGTCAGTGACCTTGCGATACTCGCACACGGTACGACACCCTCCCTATTCCTCTATGAGCAAGCCAGTGACCTTGCGATACTCGCACAAGGTACGACACTCTCCTTATACCTCTATGAGCAAGTCAGTGACCTTGCGATACTCACACAAGGTACGACACTCTCCTTATACCTCTATGAGCAAGTCAGTGACCTTGCGATACTCACACAAGGTACGACACTCTCCCTACACCTCTATGAACAAGTCAGTGACCTTGAGAAACTCACACAGGGTACGACACTCTCTCTATACCTCTATGAGCAAGTCAGTGACCTTGCGATACTCGCACAAGGTACGACACTCTCCCTATACCCCTATGAGCAAGTCAGTGACCTTGCGATACTCACACAAGGTACGACACTCTCCCTATACCTCTATGAGCAAGTCAGTGACCTTGCGATACTCACACAAGGTACGACACTCTCCCTATACCTCTATGAACAAGTCAGTGACCTTGCGATACTCACACAAGGTACGACACTCTCCCTATACCCCTATGAACAAGTCAGTGACCTTGCGATACTCGCACAAGGTACGACACATTCCCTACACCTCTATGAACAAGTCAGTGACCTTGCGATACTCACACAAGGTACGACATTCTCCCTATACCTCTATGAGCAAGTCAGTGACCTTGCGATACTCGCACAAGGTACGACACTCTCCCTATACCTCTATGAACAAGTCAGTGACCTTGCGATACTCGCACAAGGTACGACACTCTCCTTATACCTCTATGAGCAAGTCAGTGACCTTGCGATACTCACACAAGGTACGACACATTCCCTATACCTCTATGAAGAAGTCAGTGACCTTGCGATATTCGCACACGGTACGACACCCTCCCTATTGCTCTATGAGCAAGCCAGTGACCTTGCGATACTCGCACAAAGTACGACACCCTCCCTATACTTCTATGAGCAAGTCATTGACCTTGCGATACTCACACAAGGTACGACACCCTCCCTACACCTCCATGAACAAGTCAGTGACCTTGCGATACTCACACAAGGTACGACACCCTCCCTACACCTCTATGAAAAAGTCAGTGACCTTGCGATACTCGCACAAGGTACGACACTCTCCTTATATCTCTATGAGCAAGTCAGTGACCTTGCGATACTCACACAAGGTACGACACATTCCCTATACCTCTATGAACAAGTCAGTGACCTTGCGATACTCGCACACGGTACGACACCCTCCTTATACCTCTATGAGCAAGCCAGTGACCTTGCGATACTCGCACAAAGTACGACACCCTCCCTACACCCCTATGAACAAGTCAGTGACCTTGCGATACTCGCACAAGGTATGACACCCTCCCTACACCTCTATGAACAAGTCAGTGACCTTGCGATACTCGTACAAGGTACGACACCCTCCCTATACCTCTATGAACAAGTCAGTGACCTTGCGATACTCACACAAGGTACGACACCCTCCCTACACCTCTATGAACAAGTCAGTGACCTTGCGATACTCGCACACGGTACGACACCCTCCCTATTCCTCTATGAGCAAGCCAGTGACCTTGCGCTACTCGCACAAAGTACGACACCCTCCCTACACTTCTATGAGCAAGTCATTGACCTTGCGATACTCACACAAGGTACGACACCCTCCCTACACCTCTATGAACAAGTCAGTGACCTTGCGATACTCGCACAAGGTACGACACCCTCCCTACACCTCTATGAACAAGTCAGTGACCTTGCGATACTCACACAAGGTACGACACCCTCCCTACTCCTCTATGAACAAGTCAGTGACCTTGCGATACTCGCACAAGGTACGACATTCTCCTTATACCTCTATGAGCAAGTCAGTGACCTTGCGATACTCACACAAGGTACGACACATTCCCTATACCTCTATGAACAAGTCAGTGACCTTGCGATACTCGCGCACGGTACGACACCCTCCCTATTCCTCTATGAGCAAGTTAGTGACCTTGCGATTTTCGCACAAGGTGCGACACCCTCCCAATACCTCTATGAACAAGTCAGTGACCTTGCGATACTCGCACATGGTACGACACTCTCCTTATACTTCTATGAGCAAGTCAGTGACTTTGTGATACTCACACAAGGTACGACACATTCCCTATACCTCTATGAACAAGTCAGTGACCCTGCGATGCTCGCACAAGGTACGACACCCTCCCTACACCTCTATGAGCAAGTCAGTGACCTTGATTGCTCGCACAAGGTACGACACCCTCCCTATACCTCAATGAGCAAGTCAGTGACCTTGCAATACTCGCACAAGGTACGACACTCTCCTTATACCTCTATGAGCAAGTCAGTGACCTTGATTACTCGCACAAGGTACGACACCCTCCCTATACCTCAATGAGCAAGTCAGTGACCTTGCAATACTCGCACATGGTACGACACTCTCCTTATACCTCTATGAGCAAGTCAGTGACCTTGCGATACTCACACAAGGTACGACACATTCCATATACCTCTATGAACAAGCCAGTGACCTTGCGATACTCGCACAAAGTACGACACCCTCCCTACACCCCTATGAACAAGTCTGTGACCTTGCGATACTCGCACAAGGTACGACACCCTCCCTACACCTCTATGAACAAGTCAGTGACCTTGCAATACTCGCACTAGGTACGACACCCTCCCTATACCTCTATGAGCAAGTCAGTGACCTTGCAATACTCGCACTAGGTACGACACCCTCCCTATACCTCTATGAACAAGTCAGTGACCTTGCAATACTCGCACATGGTACGACACTCTCCTTATACCTCTATGAGCAAGTCAGCGACCTTGCGATACTCACACAAGGTACGACACATTCCCTATACCTCTATGAACAAGCCAGTGACCTTGCGATACTCGCACAAACTACGACACCCTCCCTACACCCCTATGAACAAGTCAGTGACCTTGATTACTCGCACAAGGAACGACACCCTCCATATACCTCTATGAGCAAGTCAGTGACCTTGCGATACTCACACAAGGTACGACACTCTCCTTATGCCTCTATGAGCAAGTCAGTGACCTTGATTACTCGCACAAGGTACGACACCCTCCCTATACCTCTATGAGCAAGTCAGTGACCTTGCAATACTCGCACAAGGTACGACACTCTCCCTATACCTCTATGAGCAAGTCAGTGACCCTCCGATACTCGCACAAGGTATGACACCCTCCCTATACCTCTATGAGCAAGTCATTGACCTTGCGATACTCGCACAAGGTACGACACCCTCCCTATACCTCTATGAGCAAGTCAGTGACCTTGCAATACTCGCACAAGGCACGCACAGCACAGGAAGCCTCATTGCGGCCCGCTGCGTCTGGAACACGTGCGCTGCGTCCTGTCAGATTGTGAATAGTCTACTGCAGCGCCTCGTGCAGCCACAATCGATACCACTGCCGTAGAGCGGGCAAAGCCAAGTTTCACGCTGCATTCACATAATAAGTGTTGTAGTTTTATCGCTGTCATAGGATAGGTGTGTGTAGATAACCTCTTCTATTTTAGTGTCTGTAATGTTGTGTTATTTTGTAATTCATGTGAGGTTTGAAAATGGTACGGCCGTGGCTTTAAATTAGCAAACATCCCGACGCTTGCTTGAAGTAGAAGGAGAAAACCATGAAAAAATATGTCCAGGATATCTGATGTAGAAAGTAAACCTTTTTCTTCTCAGTTTTAACTCACGAGACTCTGAGTGTACCTCCTTCCAGACCTCAAATCAGAATTTAATTTAATGGAGTTACCGGAATCTAACCCGTACTTCCGGGATGACTACCATGAATGCACGCCACTGCTCTACGCTTATGATCCTGACTTGGTGTTCCGTAGGTGAAGCCTTGTGATAAAACGTCTAAATTCCATTATAAGCAGTATTGTTAGTTCAAAATACATGCAGTAATTGTTGCACCAATATTCACTACACTAGCTTAAATAGGTCTCCAGAAGGAACAATGGTTTATTTCAAATTGTGTGGCCACAATGTTGGTTCGTAGATTGTTGAATTTCGAAAGGCACAACCGTGAATTTGTTTTCGTTCTCCATAACAGCACACAATTTCAATTTAATTGATGAAACAGGTTTCGAGGGAAGGCAGTGTTAGATTCTGAAAACTCGTGGGACCGCCATGTTGGATTTATACCTGTCACAGTTTTAAAAACAAGATGTTTAGTTAAGAAACGATAGCCTACTTTCCCCTAAATGTTTGGGTATAGTTATAACTATTTTTAATATCCTCTTTGCTTCGTCCATCAAATGTTGTTATTTTGCTTCCTAAGCAGCAGAAGATGCCCAAGATAGCGGGTTCAAACCCGGCCGAAGCCGTCAGATTTTTTAAGAGCGTTAAAAATCCCTCAGTATGCCTTCCTTCGGAGGGGAAGTAAAGCCGGCGGTCCCATGTGATAGATTTATGGCATGTTAAAGAACCTTCCACTAATTGCACCTGTGTGAAGCTAAATTGGATAGGTTAAGAATGTAAACAACGCTCTTAGGTTTCTACGTTCGTTGCCATGAGCCGACAGCGGTGGCGTCTAGTTGCTAAGTTCTGAACTTGGCCTAGTAGTCGTTGACAGTGGTGCTTGGCGGCAAAAGTAGGAACTATTTGAAAAATTTCAAGTTGCAGTACTTAAATTAAAAAACAGATAACACACACTAATACAGCCATCACAATTATACCGGTTATCAGACAGATTCTACACACACCCAAAGTACACGGGGCTACATGAACGCGTTGTCGCAGCCCCTAAACTTAAGAACCAACCAACCTAAGTAGCAGAAGTCTCCTACTTCCTAGTTGATAAACTTACCTAGCTGGGAAATAGGATACCTTTGCCAACATCCCAATGATTTTCACTAAATTATGAAATTCCTTAGTGGTATCTTATGCAAGGAGACAAAGTTAACGGTGTGGAGAAGGGTTTAAGTCTGTTGAGCTATGAGATCACTTCTTCCCCGACTCCAGCGCAGCACCAGCGGCCTTTACAAACATTCGCAATGGAGGCAAGTATTTGAGATTTAAAATGTGGTAAGTTCATACGCTGAAATCTTTGCCAAGTCACCACATGATAAGAATAGGTACCCGAATGGTATAGACACAATCTAGAGTAAATATCTTTGATGGAAATCAATAAATGTAAAAGAGATTAATGTCATGCAGCAGCAAGAAATCAGATATCCCTCTGGACATCGAATTGACAGCTAAAGGAAGTAGTAGAATATTGCTAACTTAGAAGCAAAACAAGCCATGGTGGACGATGAAAAACCATGGCACTACAGCCCATGGAGGGCCCAGGCCTACTAAGCGACCGCTGCCCAGCCATTTGGCCTTCGTGGTCAGCGCATCGGGACCCTTCGGCCGTTAATCTTGGTTTTCCTGACCAGGGCGATGCCTCACTTAAGGGAGCTACTCAATTGTCCTCACGAGGCTGACTGCACCCGGTTCCAGCCCTCACCTCCGTTTCAAAGATACCTGATGGAGCCCGGAATCGAACCTGGGGCATCCATGTGAGAAGCAGGTGCACTATCCCAACACCACGGGGCTGGCTATGGCACACGAAGCAAAGAGGATATAAAAAGTAGGTTGGCATATTCAAGGAAATATGATCTCGAAAGAAGAACTGCTTTTACATCAAATATGTAGATTTAGATATTAGTATTTAAACAGGAGTTAGATGCTTTGCAGTCGGTCAACACGATTGTACCCAAATAAGACGGGTTATTCCCCAATCCTGAAAAATAAATACATGATATTAATAAATATACTTGAATGACCAGTTTCGATCGTCATGCAATCATCATCAGTTCCAGGCAATTTTTATTTGGCGTATGACATATAAAACATTAAATCATCACATACATGATATTCTATAATAGTTCCAGCTATTGAAACATAACTTTTTACATACAAATATTCATGTTCTTTATGTAGCATACAGTATCTGTTGTTACAGTTAAACATAACCAGTTGATCAAATCCTGGTAGCTTTTCCAGGATACAGGGCATGCTACGACATCGTTCAGGGCAGTGATGTTGCCAATTTTGGCTCCATGAGAGACGAATGTCAAACTTCTCTTCTGACAAAATTCTGGCTGTGGAAATAGCAGGGTTCCTTGATCTGAGCCGTTTTCGCTCCGCATAGGCTACGTCATTTAACAAAGGCAGCTGCGGATTATCCATGATCTTCTGATATTTTCGTACGAGAGCTCTCTTCCTTCTAGCATCAGGTGGTGGAATATGACTATTAGAATGGGTAGCCAGTGAGAGGGAGTAGATCGTATGGTCACACTAATAATGCGCATAGTCTCATTCAACTGCGTGTCTACTTTCTGTGTGTGAGTGCTGTTTATCCACACTGGTGCGCAGTATTCCGCAACTGAATAAACCAACCCAAGAGCTGAGGTTCGCAGTGTGTCTGCTGAAGATCCCCAGCCAGTACCACACAATTTATGCAGCAGGCTGTTCCTACTCCTCAACTTGGCAGCTACCTTCGTGAGATGTTCCTTGTAGGAAAGTGTCCTATCCAAAATGACCCCAAGATATTTAGGGCAAATGTTATGATGAAGTCTGTTTCCCTCAAAGTAAACATTGAGAACTCTGTTTGAAAATTGACTCGATAGATGGAAACAGGACACTTCTGTTTTAATTGGGTTGGGTTGTAGTCTCCACTGGCGAAATAACTTGCCTAACGTATCCAAACCTGAAGTTAGGACTTGTTAAGTTACTTCAAATGTACTGTTCTGAGTAGCGATGACCCAGTCATCTGCATAACCAAACTTTTAGATTTTGTTTCTGGCATGTAAGCTAAGTACAGATTGAAAAGCAGAGGGGCTGGTGTATTCTTTGGAATACACGGTAAGATAGAGTAAGCTTTTGCTTCTCTTTGCTTTAGTTCATCCCTTCCTTTTTTCTCAAACACCAACAGTGATCTTCTGATTTCTCCTTGTTGGTTATGTCTCTCATGTTACCTGTGAGTCTGTTCTAGATATATATCTTCCATGACTCACCTAGCGTCATCTAGCAGCGAATCTCTGAAGTTCCTCAATCTTGCCTGTACAAGAGGACTTCCTTATCAATCTAGCCACCAGATCTCGTCGCCATCGCCAGCTATCATCTCCGTGATCAAGAGAACTTCGTCTACTTTTTCACCCTCCAGGCTGCGCTAGTGACTCATACTATCAACTCTTTGAAGACCATTTCATCATGAAGATCTTTTTTAAACGGTTAAGTTGGCTATTCTTATATGTATTCCTTTTGTCTCCTACCCCCACTCTTTTCCCTCTCCCTGGTCCCTCCGCACTCCGTTGAGCGTGTCTCGTACGTCGGAAGTCGACCCAGTCAGTTAGAGCCCCACTAAAGCTCGCCTCCTCAACTCTAGAGGCAAACTTTTAAATTTCGACGCCAAGTTCGAATTTTAGTATCAACCGTCAGTTGGAACATCGCCTTCTTCATGAAGCAAAGTTAAGTACCGACTTCAGGTTTTAACCTCATTCTCATCGCTTTTTAAAGGCTCAATGCTTTTATTTGGATTTTATAGACAGTGAAAGTTGCCATGTGAAAATAACTGCTTTCAAGAGATCTTCTTGATCTAACTTAAACTATCAAGTCTAACTTTCAACATGAAAGATTTTCTGCGATGCTATCTCACATCGAGGGATATTTCCAAAATACCCACTGTCTATATAATCTAGCTTTCCGCCGAGGGATTCTCTACCCAATTTAAACAAGTCATCATTGCTCTGGAACCTTCCAGAACTTGCACTCTAACTACCAGTTATACTGTCATGTACTTTCCACACACATATGGGAATACTTTTTCAAATTAAGGAATCTTCCTTATGAACAGCTAATCAATAACTATTGTTTTCTTCCTCCGTTGGGATTTTTCTGTGCATTCAACTATAACCTAAAAGTTTCTCAAGCAATAGACTCTCGCATATCCAGTGTAACTAGATATTTTCCATCATTGCAATAACTTTCTTTGCCATCAACTTTTTCTGCTACTACAGTGAACTTTTCAACTATATCAACAGACTATAGTGAAAAACAGTGTTTGTTCAACCTTTCATCCGCGTCGCGCTCGTCCGTGTACAATAAATACGGCCATGAACACTTTTCCTCAATCCCATTTAATCTTTCCCAAACCCCTTACTAACAAACCAAAATAATAAAATTGCTACTTTAGGTCTTTATTCAATGAGGTGTCACTCTCAATAAGTGCCCTCCCTCACTTGTTCCACGTACAACGAATTAATTTCTGTAAAACTTCGTGTCTAGCACACGCCTTAAATTATAATGTTTCTCCCTTCTAATGAGGGAATCCAATTCTTACAACTCATAAGTGAGTTATCTCTAGGTTTCACGAAAGGGAAACTTGCCCCATTTTCTCGTGATCCCTACTTAAACATAGGGGTTCTAGAAACTTCCTTTCAATTTTTCTCTTCAGGTTTCACAATACGTGACCTGCCCTATTTGCATAATCTTCTATGTATAATCATTAAAAGTAATTCAGTGTCAATATAAGTTGTTGTTTGAGTCTTCAGCCTTTTGACTGGTTTGATGCAGCTCTCCATGCCTCCCTGTCCTGAGCTAAACGTTTCATCTCTACATAGCTACCACACCCTACATCCAAGGCAATCTGTTTAACATATTCTAACCTTGGTCTACCCCTACAGTTCTTGTACTCGACCCTTCCTTCCATAACTAAGCTTGCTATTCCTGGGTGTCTTAGTATGTGTCCTACCAACCTATCTCTTCTCTTCATTAGCAGTCGCCAGAAACATCTCTCCTCTCCCACTCGTCTTAATACCTCTTCGTTTGTAACCCTATCTACCCATCTGATCTTCATCATTCTCCTGTAACACCACATTTCAAATGCTTCAATTCTCCTCTTTTCTGCTGCACCAATAGTCCAAGTTTCACTTCCATAGAGCGCCACACTCCAGACAAAGGCTTTCATAAATGACTTCCTAATACCTAAATCTATATTCGATGTCAGCAGATTCCTTTTTTGTAGAAATGCTTTCTTTGCCTGAGCCAACCTACTTTTTATATCCTCTTTGCTTCGTCCATCACTGGTTATTCTGCTTCCTAAGTAACAGAAGTCTCCTACTTCCTTCAGCTTTTCACCTGCCAATTTGATCTCCATAGAGGTTTCTGATTTATTTCGGCTGCATTCCAGTATTTTTGTTTTACATTTATTAATTTTCATCATGAATTCTTTCCGTAAGACTGAGTCCATACCTTTCAAAAGCTCATTCAAATCCTCAGGCTTGTCGGCCAAGATGACGATGTCATCAGCAAATCTCAGAGTTGAAATTATTTCTCCTTGAATCTTCACTCCCACTTTGCATTTTTCTCTAATTTCCTTCATTGCTTGTTCAATGTAAAGATTGAAAAGTATGGGTGATAAGTTGCAGCCTTGCCTTACACCTTTCTGAATACCAGCTTCTCTCTCATGTCCTTCAACTCGAATGACTGCTGTCTGGTTTCTGTATAGATTGTATATCACCCTCCTATCCCTGTACTTTATTCCAATGGATTTCAAAATGTCAAACAATTTAGTCCAATCAACGTTATCAAAAGCCTTTTCTAAGTCTACAAAAGCCAAGAACGTTCTCTTATCTTTCCTTATTCTACCTTCCAAAATCAGCCTAAGACTTAGTACAGCTTCCCTTGTTCCTACATTTCTCCTGAAACCAAATTGGTCTTCGCCCAACTCCGTTTCTATCTGGCTTTCAATCCTCTTGTAAATTATTCTAGACAGGATCTTTGAAGCATGAGTAATCAAGCTGATTGTACGGTAATCTTCACATCTGTCAGCTCCCACTTTCTTTGGTATAGGGATGATTACATTCTTCTTGAAATCAGGGGGTACCTCACCTGTCTCATAAATCCTACACACCAAGTGAAATAACCTGATCAGACCTTCATCTCCTATGCAGCGTAGCAACTCAATCGGTATATCATCTATGCCTGGTGCTTTGTTCCTGCTTAAGTCTTCCAAAGCTCTATCAAATTCTGATCTCAATATTAAATCTCCTTTCGCATCCTCATCAATTTCCTCCTCCCTTTCCATTACATGATTCTCAATCTCCTTTCCCTTATACAAACTCTCTATGTAAGCTTTCCATCTCTCAACCTTTTCTTCCCTATCTGTTAGAGGCTTTCCATTTTTGTCCTTAATATTACAGCACTTAGTCTTCTTTTCCCCAAAAGTATTCTTAATCCTTCGATAAGCTGTGTCTACTTTTCCTAATTTCAGACAATTTTCTATACCTGCACATTTCTCTTTCAACCATTCTTCTTTTGCTTCCTTGCACTTCTTGTTAACCTCATTTCTCAGACGTCTGTATTCTGCTTTCCCCTTTTCATCTCTTACATTCTTGTGTTTCCGCCTTTCATCCATCAATTCTAGTATATCCTGAGTGATCCACGGTTTTCTACCTATTCTTTCTTTCCTACCAATGTTTTCTTCTGCGGATTTTGTTATTTCATTCTTCAAAAGTGCCCATTCGTCTGCAATTGAAGTTTGTTTAGGGTTTTTCATTAGTCCTTCCTTTATACTCTTCTTGAATCTTTCGTTTACATCCTTCTCTTTCAGTCTGTCTATTGCCCACCTTTTTGGCTTTTGACTTTTCTTCAGTTTCTTCAACTTTAATCTGCATTTCATTACAACCAGATTGTGGTCAGAGGTTATGTCAGCACCAGGATATGTTTTACAATCCAAAATCTGGTTTCGAAACCTCTGCTTGACCATAATGAAGTCGATTTGGTAACGCCCTGTATCTCCTGGTCTCATCCATGTGTATATTCTTCTATTGTGGTTATTGAATAAGGTGTTAGCTATGACCAACTCATGCTCGGTGCAGAATTCTACCAGCCTGCTTCCTCGATCATTCCTTTCACCTAATCCGAAACCTCCTACTATCTTCCCTTCTCTCCCTTTTCCTACCACAGCATTCCAATCTCCCATTACTATAACATTCTCATCACCCTTGATATACCTCAGAATTTCGTCTATTTCTTCGTAGACCTTTTCAACATCCTCATCATCAGCTTGACTGGTAGGCATATAGACTTGTACCAATGTGGTGCAGGTAGGTTTAGTATTGATTTTTGCTACAATAATCCGTTCACTATATTGCTCATAATATTCCACCCGCTGTCCAAGTTTCCTACTCAATATGAGGCCAACCCCTGCTTGGCCATTGTTTTATTTAGTGCTAATGACCCTATAGTCTCCTGACCAAAAGTCCTGTTCTTCCTGCCAGCGCATTTCACTAATCCCAACCAAATCCAACCTCAACCTATCCATTTCCCTTTCTAAGTTTTCTAACCTTCCACTTCCTAGCAGACTTCTAACATTCCACGCTCCGATCCGTAGAATGTCAGATTTCCTCTTTGTCACTTCTGTGATGTTAACCCCCTCTCGAGTAGTCCCCACCCGGAGATCCGAACGGGGGACTAGTTTACCTCCGGATTGAAATTTTACAAGGGAGGGGGCCATCATCACATGTAATTATGCATAGAGAGGTGCATATCCTCGGGAATAGCATACGGCTGTAGTTTCCCGTTGCTTTCAGCCGTGCAGCAGGACGCAGTGTAGCCATTATTTGGCTTATATTATCAATATCTTAACCGTCAATAAGACTAGTAAAGAATTGATTTATTCTGAAAGGCTGCTACTCCCTTTCAGAATAAGTAAAGAGCAATTCTACTAACAAAAATACTAACCTTCTACTGGACTAACAATTAAATACCAAAATTCTACTAACGAAAAAAATACTAAAGTTCCACCAACAACAAATACTACCACTAAAACAGTCTGTCACCAGGCACACTCACATGCACCCTCACACATCACAGTCTACTGAAACTATGAACTATAACTAATAAACAATGCATCTGCTACCAGACACACTCACACACCACAGTCTAATAGAACAATGACATATATCTAATAGACAAACTAACTACCTACTTACAACTAAAACTAACTACATACTTACTGTACTGTTATTTGAATTGACAATATTTACAAAATGCAATTTAGTTAGAAAATACTTACAAAATGTAATTTAGAGAAAAGTAAATATAATGAAAAGAGGAGAGGAGAGGAGGGGAGAGGAGGGGAGAGGAGAGGGGAGAAGGTCCGCCCCAAAGGTAAGGGACAAAAGGGAAAAAGTAAGAAACTTATATTTTATTCTTCCTGCTTTTTGTTGTTGTTACTTTCGAAGTTGTTATTATTTCTAAAATACTTATCTAGAAATCCTTAAAGTACACACCTTGTACTTGATTTATTGTCTAACTTTAATTACGTCAGTTATCTTTAAATTTTTCATTTATTTATCTTTGTTATTTCAAAATCTTACGAAGATTTTAAAGCATATAAAAGGTTTGAAACCAAAAGAATTATCAATTGCCTGGCGCAAGCTTTAGATGTTTTTGGAGGTCTGCGACCCCAATTGTTTATAGAAATTAAAATTATATATTTGTTACAGAAACTACTTCCTTTTGCGTTGTTAAATAAATCAAATATTTGTTTTTCGCTTCATCATTTCTCTAACATAACGGTTAGTCAAGATCCTGTCTTCCTTGACTCTTCCTATTCAATAAAAACAAATCTATTGATAGGGTTTTCACCACTTGTTGCATTTGAGCAAGAGCTCTTAGTTGGTAACTTAGTAAAGTCTCTCTTAGCTTTAATAGCTAATTCTAACTGGCCAGTAAGGCAAGCATAGCTCGCTACGCCAGCTTCCTGCTTGTGGAGATTCTCTCCAACACTTATGGTTGGTTTTTCAAAATATAAGTGTTTCTCATTGTCTAAACTTTTAGTCGGCGCCTTGCTGGGTAAAAGCTTAGCCATTTCTAAATGCAACTATTGGTACACTAACCAAAATTATTCCCAAAGGTATAATTGCTTTATCCCTATCCTTCTTGGAAGCATTTGGTCGCTCTTTAGGAATTCTAAAATTTCAAAAACTAAAATATCGAAGCTGATTCAAATTATTTGCACTCTTCAAATTACTTGTTTAGAAACAAACTCCTTTGAACAGATACACAATAAATCTGTTACTCTTTGTCTTGCCAGACCATCACCCTTCCCCATAGTAGGCATATGAATGCCTGAGAGGGAATACACTAAAGCAGCTTTCTCGAGAACAGCCCAAGTTCCAGCTGCGTTTCCCGTTAGCTTCGCCCAGGTCCCTACCCACTTTAGGTATCGGAGAGCGGATTTGCAGTGGCAGCTGCCTTTGAGTATAAGTTAGTTAAAGTTAAAATTATAACTTCTTTTGGACTTTCTTCCTATTTCTCCATCCTTTTTCTCCAGTCCGAAACCCACTTCCTTTTCTTTATCATCTTCCCTTGGGGGTTAGGTTATTCCCAAGCTAATAATCTACCCAGGGGCAAGGACAGAACCTTGTGGTAAACCATTGTTTAGTGTTCCAGTCTATAAAATCTATGTCTGAAAATATGGGTGAAAATATTTACAATATGTACACTTTTTAGTTTCGGTATTAGTTAAGATAGTTCAACTGCAACTAAATAAGAGTAGCCGATGTATTGTAAATATTTTCACCCATTTTTTCTCATTTGGGTAATTCGTGTTGACCGACTGAAACGCATCAAACTTTCGTATTCTTTAGCAACACTAAAAAATGGCTTCAATCACCATAATATTAGTCATTTCGTAGAGTCTCTTGAAGACGATGGAAGCCCAGAGTCTTGCACCGTTAAGAAAGCCCAAAACATGACCTACTTGAGAGCAGATACTCCCTCGTACGTCATTACGACAGTTGATAAGAGCCGGTTTATTTATAGTTGAGAAATTCTTGGAGCTGCTTCATTCCAGCAAGTCCTATTATTCTGTACCCTCTCTTCCTTCACACTATCGCCCATGGCTGGGACACCAGCAGGGCATTGTTTCAGCTGTCAACCGCAAAGTGAACCGGAGCAACCCGTGAAACAAGTGTCACTCCTAATAGACTGTGAAATGCTTCTCTACCTCCAATGAAAAGTCTCACACCCCGCAGGCAACGTCTTGTCATTAATGAGAGAAAATCTCATTGGAGGTAAAGAAGGTCTGGACACCCACAAGGTAACATCATTGCCCCATTTGTTAGCCTACTTTCGATTTTTGCAAAAAATGAAAGTGGACTTATGAGATCTACACAGGGCGAAAAATTGTGTGTCTGTGTGTGTGTTTGTGTGTGTGTGAGTTTGTGTACTCTGAATGTCTGTCTCCCCCCCCCCCCCTAACAATTCGACCGCGGTGAAACCGAATTGAACGAAATTCGGTACAGAGGTAGCAAAGAGCACCTCATTGTCATGGTTTGTATCGCCGCCATCTTGACGGAAACGTAATGGCGGCCAGCCAAATGTCCAAAGCTTTAATCAAATTATGACTAACCTAATCATCCGATTTCTACCAAATTTTGCAACAATATATATTCATATGGCGAGCGTCTTTTGACTAAACTACAAGATCATCAGCCCAATACTTTGCGGATGGCGGCCATGTATGTGTGCAAATCGATTCCCCATATCAATTCAAACACGGCGAAATTGAATTGAATGAAAGTTTTATAGTGGTAGCACTAGCAAAGGGCACCTCAGTGTCATGTTTTATATCGCCACCTAAATGTTCAAAGCTTTAATCAAATTACTACCAACCTAATCATTTGATCTCTACCAAATTTTGTCACAACATACCTTTTGTGGGAAGCACATTTTGCCTGAACTACAAGGTCATCAGCCCAATTATTTTGAGATAGCGGCCATGTATGTGTGCAAATCGATTCCTCATATCAATTCAAACACGGTGAAACCGAATGGAATGAAAATTTTACAGAGGTAGCAATAGGAAAGGGCACCTCATATTCATGTTTAATATCCGTATAGCACGTTGTATTTCAACAAGCTACTTCAACCAACATTCAATTATACTCCTTGGACAGGAAAAAGAGTTATAACAATACCCATGCTTTTAGCAGAAAATAGGCTGTATGTTCTTTACTGAACATCTTGTTTTTACCAAGCAAACCATCCCGGCTTCGCCCGGTATCTTTAACGGTTTACCCAGCGTAAGCTTAAAAAGCACATGGACAGCAGGTCCCAGACGCAATTCAGAAAAGCCGAGGTGAACAGCGAAACTCCCAACATAAATACTCTTCTCTGAAGTCTTAACTCAACACCACTCGACAGGATGTTGCTGGCTGAAGCTGGGGTGATAGGCTCACTCGCTAGCTCGTATACTCGATCCAAAGCTAGTAATTTAAGTTTCCACTGAATGGAGATTGTTGGTAGAAATGAAAACGTAAAATTACTTGTAGTGGGTGATGTAATACATGTAGAGATTATGCTGTTCGGGAGTTATTTGTAGATTTTGTATGCTGAACAATTCGCTAGGTTAGATTGTAAGTGTTCCACATCCACTTTAGCTGGTTTTGAGATACAGTAAATGAGTTTCAAAGTTTGCATTGCTCGCAGATGGCCAATAATGTTATTTTCGACTAATTTTTCATAGGTGGCAGCAGCTATCAAGAAAATGAAAGTAACACACAACACATGCATCCTCAAATAATCCATACGAAACATAAGTACAAATATCTCATGTTTTGAGATGGAACACTTGCATTCTAACCTAGCGAATTCCTACACTCATAGTAGCCTATATAGATATTTTTAACGGTTTACCCAGCATAATCTTAAAAGGCACACGGATTGTAGGTTTATTTTTTCGACTCGATTTACTGAAATTATTACTGCTCGGCTTCCTTTGATCATAAATGAATGTTTTTTCTAAGAAAACCTTCCTCGAGAAATTCTTGACAAAATGGTGAAAACCGCATCAAAATCTAGCCTATCCAGTGATTCTAGGGATGACCCGTTACCTGCCTACCTGCGTACCTGCCTCTCACGAGGCTTCAGGTTCAATTCTCGACTCCATCTAGAAACTGGCGTTAGGGCTCGAACGAGCTACACTCAGACTCGTAATGGGGCCGTTCACATATTACGAAATGTTGTTAAAATATTGTTAAGGGTTAATGACCTTCAAGTTTGCTTCTTTTAGGGCGATATCTGTGATTGTTAGTGAATGGTCAGGTGGTAATGGCATATGGACGGAATATCACATGCAAAGCTTGGCAAGTTGCACAAGTTTATAATAACTGCTGTAACTAACTGAAAATGAAAATCCACAGCCTGCTTCCTGTCTCCGACCGGGTCAGGAATGGAATGAATGAAGCCCCCATCTAGTGGCGAGGATATGAACTGTGACGGCTGCCGAGGCCTGACGCACTCCTCTGGGTCAATGATGAAATGAATGACAGATGAAATGAAATGAGAGTGGAGAGTGTTGCGGGAATGAAATTTTGACAGAGAAAACCGGAGTACCCGGAGAAAAACCTGTCTTCCTCCGTTTTGTCCAGCACAGATCTCACATGGATTGACCGGGACTTGATCCACGGACCCGGCGGTGAAAGGCCGGCGTGCTGCCGCCTAAGCCACGGAGGCTTTTTAACTAACTGAATGTATATATTCTAAATGCTATCACCCATACTAAATACCGACAGTAGTGGCTACGCGCGCTAAAGCGCAGCGTTCGGTCATGGGGCCAAGCTCTCTGCTGACTCGGTAGACGCATCGGTTCGAGCCCCACCGTCGGCCGTCCTTGAAATGGTTTCCGTGGTTTCCCATTTTCAACACCAGGCAAATGCTGGGACGGTACCTACTGACAAGCCACGGCCGCTTCCTTCCACATCCTTGCCCAGTTTCATTCGCCTTCATCAATTCCATCTCTCATCCCGACGCGCAGGTCGCCCACGAGTGTCACTTAGAAAGACCTGCACTCGGCCTCTCAGGAGGCCACACGAAAAAATAAAAAATACTAAATAATAATAATAATAATATCGTATGGCCTCGGGCGCCGGGTGCAAGTTTTGTTATTTGACACCCACAGGGTTGCTTGCATGTCGAATTTCGTTGTTCCTTGAAGCACTATGAAAGTCAAGGAGGTTAGATATCTAAGCTCTTTGAACACAATAGCGATTTTCTAGTAGAGAAATGAGGAACGTTGTGTTGGCGGAAACTCAGGAGATTAATTTTGCCATTATGAACACGGCCTACTGAATTCAAATGGGTTCTTTGACATGCCAACATCGTGTGACATGCTTGTCGTAATTGTTGCCGTCTTTCAAAACTCACTTACCACGGCCAGGAGCGAACCAGCAAGCTTGCGGTTAGTTGACCGACACGTTAACCACTCATCCACCGTAGTAAGCTATCACCCATACTTGTAGACATAGATTTAACCACCTAAGTGTAAAGGATCTGATGATGATCGCTTGACAAGCGAAACTGCTCATGCAAATGAATTTATTTATTGATCATTCGAACATTTTACTCAGGTTTAAGGAAACACTCATTGCAATTTGGTACAATGGTGATGACCGACTGAAGAGCATTAATTTCGATGTATCAGATGTTGTATCGCACGTTCCAAGGTATCCAGTGCTCATTCTGGCTTTACCAGGCAAAGTAATAGTTCCCAGCATCCCTCAAAGTTTGAACCATGTGTATTCTTCTCAGCCAGGAAGTGCACTTCTCTACATCAGATTCCATTAGCACAACAAAAGAGTGAAACGGAAATGTGGCGACGAAGGAAACACGACGCGAAGCAATATTTCTCTGTCGTCTCACTCTGAAGACTCTACAAGTCTCCTCGTTTCGTAAGACATTGTTGTTTTTGTGGCCGCCGAGAAGAAGACGGAAACATTTTACGAAAGCTCGGTCAGTGTCTTCCAGTCTGAGGCATATCAATTCACAGGAAGTCACTTTTTTTTCTCCCTATTCTAACATGTTCCTTAACAACTCAGTTTACTGGCTGGCACAAGATTCCTTTGCTCCGCCAGGTACAGTCATGTCCGTTCAAAATCTTTATACCATATTTATTTATTCATTTATATATTTACTGTATTTATTAATTTATATAGGTTTTTATTTATTTACTTTATTTATTATTTATTTAATTAATTATGTATTTATTTTATTTATAATAGTATTTATTAATTTCTATTTTAATTATATATTTATGTATTTATTTATATCATTTATTTATTTATTTATTTATTTTGTATTCATTTATGTATTTTTATTATTATTTTAATTTTTATTATTTTATTTAATTAATTTCTTTATTTTATTTTTTATTTATATATTTTTTGTTTTACTTATTTAATTATTTATTTATTAGGAATTACTTCAGCAAAATAGTGCTAAAACGAATAATTATACTAAATTTCATAATCATTTGACAAGCAGGAATCAAACCTCAAGTTCGTCACATGCAGATATAGGAGAATAGATTGGCATTAATCCGGTGTGTGTATGAGAGAGAGAGAGAGAGAGAGAGTATGGCTCCTAATTTCAACTTCCATATTACCTACCTAATGCTAGACCCCAATAATTATAGTAAGAGTTGATATTGTTTTGTTTACTGTTCTGTAAAAATATAAATGTCCTGTGAAGAATATGCCTTGGAAGTGGTTCTAGATTCAGACATGTTAATAAATATTCTAAAACCAATGGATTGAAACTTAAATGAATCTTGAGTCATATATGGACATATATCAGTTCATTACATGCGCAACACCCGTAAATCTTCATTGCTTATCCATGTCTTATTTATTAAATCAACATACAGTACTGTAGATACCGTGTGCATGTGTAACACACACCTACAGCTCTGTAAGTTGGGCTGCCTATAGTAATAAACCCCTTGATATATCGGCAACTTCTCTGCTTGCGATATGCAGCGGGACAATCGAGACTAAAGGGGAAAGCTTCATGTGACTTTCTATAACATTCGCCAATGTACTCGTACTATGACAGCCATGATTGCTTCTTTTCCAATACCTTGTCAAGCTAGACTGATCGTGGTGGTTTAAGATACAGTGAGATGATTCTAGTTCAAATCCTTGGATTTCAAATATAATTTTTAGTTAATGTTTCCAGCTTCTTCGAACAAAAATACAATATACAGTATTTAGATGTTAGTATCTGCTTCATACTTGACTGTTGTTGCGGAGAAAAGCATATGCGATACAACGAAATAACTTAATGAGTCAAAGAACCAAAATGGCGAATAGACGCATCTAGTGATCAAATAGACCAAGTTGCCACCATTCCAAGAGACTCAGACATTGACTTTCTGACTCCATAACCGTCCTAAAATTCGGAAATATAATGTACTGTCCATCGTGGAATGATTATGCCTCAGTCTTGCGTTATGACTTCCTTCAGAACAGCTTGGATTTAGAGAACAATAAAACGAGAGGTTGAGCAAATCTCTCTTTCATTAGGTAGCAATGTAGCTGTGCGTGTTTAGTTGTGCACCACGACCTTTGTAAGAGATGAATGTTTGGAGAGGGAATGTTCAAGTCCCGAGCGCTAACAGTTAGTCTTGCGCATAATTGTTCGCAGCTGGGAGCGATCAGTTTAGTTCGCAGCTCCTTAGCGAACTAGTTCGCTCTTTTAGTTCGTTAGCTCCCATCTCGAATTCTCTGTAAGACAGATCGTTCGCTCGCCTTGCTACTGCCACTGCACGCGCTCTTTGTTTGTTATAGCAGTCTGTCACCAGTGATTACTCATTCACATTGCTCTCGGTTCAAGCAATACTGTAGGCTGCTGTTACAGTTACTATTAGATATTAGATATTGACATGTTGCGTGTGTAGTAATGTGTTTTACATTTTGATATTCGAAGATAAAAAAACACAAAAATATGAGATTGAAACATTAGTGAAATTCCTTATTCCTTCCTTAATTCCTTTTATTCCTTGTAGGAACATAGGGCAGATACAAACTTCTTCCTACTCACTCTATTGTTGGCCATCCTTTTAATTAGGGTCCATGTCTTTCCTTCTGAGAAAACTTCTCTTCCTATTGTTTATAAAGCCAAAAGTCGTCATTTCTTTAGCATTCGTGAAATACCGGTACCGTACCTAAAAGAATAACAGTATGGACGATATGTTCGTAGAAGCATACACTTATTATTCTCTTTATTTTTTCTCGCGTGGGCCCCTTAAAACAACAATAATTTTTCGCGTATATCGCCAAGTCACCATCCGATTCCATTTCCTACTTGTCACTAGGTGATGATAAGACATACCACCCCCCACCCCGCAATTTTCGTTTCATTTCTTACTTGCTTCGTGATATTCATTATTTGGTTGCTCTGAAACCGTTGAGTACATTACCTTTATGGCATAAATGGGAGGAATAGGTTTTTTTAGTTCAGAGTTTTTGTCCATAGAAATTCGCCTTTCTTTGTGAATCATCGTCATAATGTTCATTTCTTAAAAACAGGTAAAAGTAGTTGTATCACCATGTATCGAGAAAAATAAATATCAACCAGTTCATTAAAATGGTAATGTTAATCCAGTTCACCGATTTTCTAAATAATTGGACATATTTTCAAATAATCCAAAATGACTAAGTTAAATAAAACTGTAGAATTATCCCCACATCTAAATCAGTTAACTGCCAGTAACTTCAATTTATGAACTGCCACTGTATTACATAACAAATATAAGGTAGTTATTACCTATTAGCGTGTTAGCACTAGTAGTGTGTTTATACTGTTATTATTACCGGGTGAGTTACCCGAGGTCGTTGCGGCATGACTGTTGGCAGTCGCTCACATCCGGGAGGCGAGGAGGTTCGAATCCCCCCGCCGGCAACCTTGAAGATGGTCTTCTGTGGTTTCCCATCTTCCTTCCAGGCAAATGCCGGGGTTGGTCCTTAACTATAGGCCACAGCCGCTACCTTCCAACTCCTCGACCCTCCCTTCCAACTTCCCTCCCCAACGGTACTTGTAGCTCACCCATTGGGTATCCGTCTCGAAGCAGCTACAAAAAACTGGCGAGCCGAACATGTCCTCGGACACTCCCGGCACTAAAAGCCATACGCTAAAAAAAACTGTTATTATTATAAACCAACATTGAACAATCGCCGCGCCAAAACTTGACAATCTTGGCACTAACAATAGATACACTCAATCAACTGAACTGACTGAACGAAACAAAGCGCGTGTGATTGTGCAATGAGTGGTGACGTGACGAGCTGACGAGCTACGGCGGACCCGCGCTCTCGCGCTGTTACAAGTCGGTCAGCGGAAAAAGATCGAACGAACTAACAAGCGAGGGATCTGGGAACTAGTTCGGTAGTTCGTCTGTGATACCCGCTCTTCCGAACTAGTTCGTTCGCGAACTACAAAAGACTACTAACAGTGGCCATCCTTTACTAGACATTTCCACATTCCCTCCAATAAAGGGCAAGTATGGATCCTAATTTCAATTACCGGGACACCTACCCTAAGCTTGGGCCACAATAATTATTGAGCAGTCACTACTAGAGCACCACAGAGGCACAGATTCTCCTTCTTCTTCTTCTTTTTACGATTCGGCCATCAAAGGACCACGTCATTTCAACCGCTTCTAGCTGCAAAGAGTTTTAACATCCTCCCAGTACTTTCACATTAGTTATCAATGCCGTTGTTTTCTTTCTTCGGTCCACTTCTTGCCTGTTGGAAGCTTGGGCCTTTCCTGGAGACATCGGTGTGCTGTTAGTGTTTGCTTAAGGGTGGCACGTTCCCAGATATCCTTGCTTGCAAGTCCCACTTCTTGCAAATCTTTGTTCACCTCAGTGAACCAAGCTCCCTTGGTTTTCTACGTATTTGAGGAAGTAGGTTATTATGCAAATGCATTACAAATGCAACATGACCAAGACGTGCCAAGGCTCTACGTTGAACTAATAGTAGCTTTTCTTCAAAAATACGATAGGTAAATACAATGTGCTTTGCATTATGTTGACGAGAGAAGAACTGCAGAGGAGCGAAGGTTGTATTTAAGCTTTGGTCTTTGGAAATCCAATGTCATAGGGAGCTTGTGACGCAAGAAATCGCAGTAAACTGTATGATGTATAAAATTAATGGATCTTGGTCCGTTAAACTGGATCATTTCCTATTAGTAAGGGAGATGTTGTTTTAAGGGTTAAAATCATATAATGATGGAGAGGCAACGTTAAGATGTTTGTCTAATCTGTCCACAGTTTCAGGATTCAATCACGGCGTAGTCAGTTGGCATTTGACGGTGATTAAATGTGTCAGTCGATTTACCGGCAATTTCCACCACCCCGTCTCTTCTGAAACCCGCAATAGTTGAGTGGGAGGTAAACGCTATAAAATTATTAAAACTCAGCAATTCTTCTAGGTCTGTGCCGTGTCTTGTGTGGGGTTTCGCCTAGGACATCAAGCTGGCTCATCTGTGGGCTCTTGGTGTCCCCGCCCAGACCCACACAGAAGTAACGAACTGCGCGCTACCTCCCTTTATATTGAGTGCAACTGCACTATTTGACTGCGAGAACTAAAAGCTCAAGCAGCCTGAACCTCTGCATGAAGGCTTCCAAAAAGATGGTATATTGATTTCACGGCCGGTGAATTAAAACTCAGCAATTCTTCTAGGTTTGTGCCGTGTGGGGGTCCGGGCGGGGACACCAAGAGCCCGCCGATGAGCCAGCTTGGTGTCCTAGGCGAAACCCCACACATGACACGGCACAAACCTAGAAGAATTGCTGAGTTTTAATTCACTGGCCGTGAAAGCCAATATACCATCTTTTATAAAATTATTATTATTATTATTATTATTATTATTATTATTATTATTTTCACTAACTTATAACCAAAGCTCAGAAATAATAAAGAAAATAATAAAGTAAATGTTCTTAAACCTCAAAGAATAATGAATGAAGTAGGCCTACTTGGGGAAATGCCATTCAATGCAGAAAGAATGAGGAACGATGTTAAAGCCACCACAAATTCTCTAAACCAGGGGTCTCCAAACTTTCCAGCCTTAGGGCCATACTGATTACTCCAGTAAGTTCCGAGGGCCAAAACCATATTCTCATTGTTGCCGGTGGTAAAAAGTGAAATAGGCCACTGATGAAAAAAAGTCCGAAAAAGTACGCAACGTTGAAAAAAGGCTGCAAATCGGACTAAAGTCCGCAAAACGGCAACACTGCATATTATTAATTTTCCTGTCATTATCTGTAATTTCCAGATTAGTCGTAGAGTACGAGCCATGAGGAGTAACGTGACACGACATCTGGTGGAAACAAGCGGAAATAGGTAGTACCTTCTATCGCTAACAGATGGCGCTAATAGCACGTACAGAGTAATCTCGTTGGTTCGAGAGAGTTGTGGTGTCTTCCACTCACTTCTAGATGGCAGTAATTGGAATATATAAGAAGGCTAGTTGCGCAACCACAAGTCAGTTCCTATGACACTGTTGGTGTATTCTTTGAATACACGGTACCTGAGATATAATGTCTACTGCTCCTTGCATGTTCATTTCTTTCTTCCTCTTTGTCAAACACCAACAGTGATCATTTGTTTTCTCCTTTATGTGAAAATTTCTTATATTTTGTATGAGTCTGTTCCAGATATATATTCTGTGACCCACCTAGCGTCATATAACAACAAATCTCTGAAGCTCTTCAACTCTTCCTCGCGCAAGAGGAATTCCATATCCATTTGGCTACCAGATACTGTTGTCAACTCTTTGAAGACCAGCTCAGCAAAAGAAGATTATTTTGTTGTTTTCAAGTTGGTTATGCTGATATGTATACCTTTTGTCTCCTACCCCCCACTCTTTTCCCCTTCCGTGTTCTCTCCGTGCTCCGTTGAGCTGCTCTCACTTCTCCGTCTGCAGTTGACTCGTTCAGTCAAAGCTCCGCTCGAGCTTAGCCTCCTCAAACCAAGAGGCACACCCTCTTCTACGCCATGTTGGCTAAGTAATCATCATTGAAATCTTCGACTTCAACATGAAATCAAGATAAGTACCTTTTTAAAAGTTTTAACCTCATCTTCATGGTTTTAACTTCCAAGTGATTTTAATTATAATTTATAGGCAGTGTGAAATTATTTACTTTGGGGCAATAATCATTCTTCGTGGGATTTGCTATGTTGAGCTTTTTCTTGTACAAGCCAACCTTACTAAAAAAGAGCTTTTCTTAAGCTATTCAAACGAGAAACCCTCTCGCTACGTGGGATATTATCTAATACCCGCTGCCTATAATTATAAAACTATTTCCTCCGTTGGATTTTCTCAACCCCATTTTTCTGCTAAGGTCGTTCTGGAACCTTCGAGATCTTGTTCTCTATCTGCGAATCTTGCCGTCAAGTATTGCTCACGCACTTGTGAAAAGGCTAGTTGAAATGAGGAATCTTCCTTATAAATTGTTGCAATAGCTAACTTTCCTCCACCGTTGGAACCTCTAGAACATTCTATGGCGCATTTAATTGTAAATCACAACTTTTTCAAGAAATAGACTTTCACCTATATAGTGCAATCAGTTATCTCCATAATTGCAATAACTTTCTTTTCCATAAACTTTGTGTCTCCACAGTGAACATTTCATATGTTTCAATGAACTATAGTGAAAACCAGTGCTTGCTTAACTTTTCTACCGCGTCGCGATCGTCCGCTTATATTCAAATAAGGCCATGAACATTTTCCTTAATTCCCATTTCTCTTTCCTAAACCTCTCACTAACAATCTGCAATAAACTTTTAATCTAGGTCTGTTCCAATAAGGTGTCATTCCAAGAAGTGCCCTTCCATTTTTGTTGGTTTATCATTAAGTATCTCTGTATAATCTTTGTGATACGTGTTGTACCCGATACCTATTTTAGGCTATCGGCTACGCCAGCTGACATTAAGCTGTAGTTGAGGTTTTGGAAAGCAAGCCGATAAGATAGCGCATCGATCGCGTCAAGAAGAAAGCCAAGATGACGTAGGAGGTCGAGAATCAAGGAGGCATTGAAATCTGTAAGAAGATAGAATTATTAATAAAGATGTGAAGCTTTATTGAAATATATATGGGATTATAATAAGTTTAAACAACTTAGAAGAGTATATATGACATGCATAATATGTGGAAATAATTTTATGGAAATAAGTTATTGTATAACAGAACAGCCGAGAGGATTCGGGTTCGAGACTATCTTCGTGACGTGGGAGCACTATGGTGGGGAGAATTAGCCACGTGCCGCACGGAACTCATAAGCTGAGACACAGCGCTAAGCAGTTCAGTTGGGCTCAATGAGAGGAGCAGTACAGAGCAGCTCTATAGCACAGCGAGACGGGCATTGAAGGTCACGCAACACACGTAAACCGTCACGGCAAGTGTAGGCGACATTTCTCGCATCACCGAGCAACAGAGGCCGAGCGGGTCGTTGATACAGGCGACCTAGCCGAGAAGACAATTGTAGATAGCCGGGGTATTTAAAAACCACACTGATCGCATATGAAGACTTTATTTCAAGCTTCATTTCGACGTTGTTCGAACACAGGCTTTCACAAATAACCTTATAACCATGCTGTTATATAATACATTCAAAGCGACTTTTTACTATTCCAAGTAAACTGAATGTTTAGCATAGGCTCTGATGAACATTACAGCGTGCATTGATAAGATTTATATCTTATGCCATTTTCATGGATTACATATTACAGACAGATACAGGGTGTATCGTAATCTTGAACACTATCTAGTAAAATTTTTATTTTACTCAAATAGAACTTTGCAGTAAGTTGAGAGAGGACTTACAATTCTCAAACTGAACATTTATCGGAACAGTGGCGTATATTAGAAGAAGAGTAGGGGGTCCGCTGTTTCCATGAACTTTTCGAGAAGGAGTTGGACGATATCCGCTATGGGTAATCAGGGGTTCAACATGATCGAGTAAACGTGAATAGAGACAAGATGGCACCACAGAGCGATGGATTCGATTCCTGACGAGAGGAGTCCAACAGCTGATTCGCTTGGGATTTCGAAGGAAAGCGTCATTTCATGGATGAAATGATATTCACGCCGATCTTACGAGAAATCTTTAGGTAGGGAAAATCGACGATCTTGGAAATTATATTACAACTGATAATGAAAGGTATTGTAAGAGTTCTATCTACCTGATACGATTATTTTCATGAATACTGGGCACACATGTATATTTTTCTAATAGGAGTGATTTGATTATTAAGACATGGTTTGAATTTATATACTTCGAATTTGCTAGAATATGGAGTGACCATATGATATGGCAGGCATCATTATTCGAAATTCTCACCGTTGTTTGGCTTTATTAAGCAGATGTTTGGTCTTATAGACATTTTTCCAGCTAGGATATTTCTCATGAATAGTTTTTTTTTGTGTAACGAGTATTTCTAACTCGTGATCTGCAATTGATTATCAGAAACTACTTCGTCAGTTCATTGCATACTAGCGAGTGTGTATTATTCATCAGTAGGGATTTTTTCCATTGGATTGTTTGGAGATATTAAGAAGTTATTCACTTTAGTGAATGAACGTCGCTTTTATATGACAACTAGAAACTTGTTGATTCCTTTCTGGTACATTCACTCATATAGCCTACGAGGTGGGGTCCTTCGTATTTATACGATTGTATGGTGGCTACTCACCTTACCCACCGTTCAGGGAACTATCATCCAAGTCGACGGGGCGAGGTCCTTCGTATTTATACGATTGCACGGTGGTTACACATCTTACTCGCCATTGAGGGACTCATTTTATCATCCGAATGTACACGAGATGTAAGTGAATTAAACAAGGAACTACTAGTCACATATCAGTCGAGATTTTGTTAAATAAAGTAACGATAAATGTCAACAGGATTGCATTTAGTAATTCTTGTTTGCCAATCCAATATTTTGTTGCTATACTCTTTTGAGAGTAATTTCAATTTAACAGCTGTTACAGCTGATGCTTTGATGATTTTTATAATTGTGTTTGATACCTTTGAGAAGGATTTAAAGTAATTGAATCTTATAAGATTAATCATTAATGGTCATAATTATTTTAAGGCAGATCAGTATTGCAGATTTTGATGAGAGATTATAGCACATTGGTGTTTTTCTACGATGTGAATTATGAAACTTGTGAAAGAGAATTTATGCTATTTGAAAGCAAAATATTAAATTACTGAAGTAATGTTTTTCCAATTGTTTAAGAAGTTGTCTAGAAGTGATCAGAGTAATTACAGTCATTGGAGATTATGTGCGTTAATAATTTGAAGCCATTTATATATTTTTGTAGATCATGCAACGTGGTTAAGAGAAGTTTGTGATAGGCATTTTGTGGAATTTGCCATTTGATAGTTGCAACGTTGATGATGTATTTTGAAGGCGGACATGAGGTCGTCGTACCCAGTCTAGCGTATTTGTTGAGATTCATGCTGTATGTGCTGAATATTTATGGAGTTTTTGTAGCAATTCTTATATTCAAATGTGATATTTGAAATATTGAAGAAATATAATGTCGTTGTGGATAGTTAGATCCAACGTGATGTCGTGGAGACAATAATATTTTTGGCATGATAATTAAATACGAGATATAACTTGGAAGTAATAAAACTGTAAGACAACGTTCTATAAACCTTATTAAACAATTTGTTAGGAAATTAAACAAATAAATGAAGTTAATAATACAAGATTTTCTGAAAATAATAATTAATGAAATAATAATCTGAGATTTAAGCATGTTAACGATCTGACCTAATGAAATAAAAATCAGAATGACTAGATGAAATAATAAAATCTAAATAACCAGATGATTGAAATTTAAATAAGTTGATAAATTAAATTTTGAAATAAATTGATGAATTAAATAAGTGGATGAACTAAAGATTGAATTAATTAAACTGATTGAAATAAATTATTAGACGATTGTAATGATGATGAATAACTGAATTAGAAGGTGATGATTAATTAAAGAAGCTGATGATTAATGAATTTTTTATGTGGAATTAAATAAATTTAATTGGGAGATAATTCGAAGGAATTGCAACTTGAAATGTGAATTTAAATGATGTAATGGTGATGAATTAACGATTCTGACAGGAATATTTGTAATTTTGAAGTGAGAATTAATGTGAGAAATATTTAATTTGATAATAATGATGAGGATGACCAATGAGAATTTGAATTTTCTGTAATTCACAGATAAGAGATTAATGACGATGTAAATAATGTAAATTAATTAGTAAATGTTTAGGAACATTTGTTTAACATGTTCTACGTTCAAATTATACCATGCAAACCATAATTTATATGATATTTAACATGAGTGATTATTATATGTGTATGTTTAGGCAGATTAGTAACTTAATTAAATCCACATTGATGTTAAATTAAAGAGAATTAGGTCTCAGGCTTCACGAATGTCAGTGACGAAAGACATAGTGCGACAGTGATCCTGAGAACCCAAGAGAACTTTATACATTTTCTTGTTATGTGGATTGAAATAATTTTGCATTAGAAAGGAGATGGTTCGATTTTTGGACAATGACAATTTAACTTTGCATTCGACCATACTCTTAGGTAGGATTTATATTTAAAATGTCTGTCTGACTATCAAAGTAAAATAAATTTGTTTTTTTCTTAGTTGTGATCTGATGATGGTGTGATGTTCCTTTTACTTTCCTTGTCTTGAGTAAGGCTTATCCGGAAAGGAAGTGGTTTTGCTAGGAATTCAGTTGATGGCGCCCATTTATATTTGAATTATTTTTATTAACTTAAGCCCGTAACGACCCTAGAGATACTTTGTCTCGTGAAACCCACTGCTTTTTCAAGAACTCAGCTGAATTTCCGACACATTCCTTATTTGACTAGAGGTTCATTTAACTCCGCTCTGTCCTGGAACTCCAGGGATGTGATGTTATAGCAGATGGGTCATCGCATCCCCAGGACGAACGGGTACAGAGAGAGAGGGAGAATTGGCGCCCAACGTGGGGCTTTTCGATTTTGTTAATTCTATGGAATCACATCAGATTTAGATTACTGAGAGATTGATCTCAAGTTCATTTAAGTGTGTTACAAAATTTATTATACTTAGTCAGACAATGTACTTGTGTGCCCAATCCAGTGTTCATGTTAATCGTATTAGTAATATCATGTTAGTTATAAGATATTTTTCCCTATACCCAAGTGAATGCAGGAATTGAGACATCGTGATGTGTTGTTGTCTAACGTCTCTATATAATTCTATATTGAAATATAATTATGGTGCCAGAGGATTTAGCGAAGGTGTTAGGAGAGTTACAGACGGGTATGTCTGGAATTGCAGAAACCATTTCTAAGATGGAAACTGAAGTTAAAGAACAAATTAATAATTCAGAAGCTAGATTAGAAGCTAAATGTAAAGAGAATGTACAAGCATTGCAAACTAGTACTGAAGAGAATTTAAAATCATTACAGATTAGTAACGAAGCTAATATAAAATTATTGCAGTCAAATAGTGAAGAAAATTTAAAACTATTACAGTCAAATAGCAAAGATGAGTTGATGTTATTAGAGACTAGGCTACAGTCAAATAGCAAAGATGAGTTGATGTTGTTAGAAGAAAGATTACAGTCAAGGACTGAAAGTCATTTAAAAGCTAACTTGAAAGATAACTTTAAATCGTTAGAAGAGAAATTACAGTCTCGTAGTGAAGAAACTAATACTGAATTAGAAAATAAGTTAACCAGATTAGAGAATAGTTTAACTTTGAAGAACAATGAGATGTTGAAAACTTTACAATTAGACATAATTGCAGTAAACATGAAAGGAGAGGAAAATGTTCAGATATTAAGGAAAAATATTATTGAGTTAGAAAGTAGAGGAGAAGAAAATATTTTTACTTTAAGAACAGACGTTATGACCATACAGAAAGACATTAAGTCAGATGTATCGAAGTTGAGATTCGACATCGATGGTTTAGTGGCAGATGTAGGAAAAATTCAAGATTGGTCTACCGAGATATCTTTCGAGACTAAGATTAAGAGTCTAGAAACGAATCTAGGTAACGAAATAAAAGATTTGAAGACAGTAATTGGGACCATTAAAGATGAAGTCTTGGGAGAGGTCAATTCTAATATAAAGTCGTTAGAAAATCAATTGCAGAAGGATATTAGGAAGATAGACGACGATATAGAGCAAAAGGTTAACGAAAACTTAACTTTATTTAAAAATAGAGTCGGAGCAATTGTTGAAGAACGATATAATGAGGTCGATGCCGAAGCAAAAGAGAAACGTGACGGGTTAGATGAAAAATTAATCGCAGGTATGGCAAACTTAGAAGTTAGGTTTACGGAAAGCAAGGAAGCGATGAAATTAGATTCAACACTATTTAGAACAGATGTTGATCTGTTGAAAGAACAAGTCGCGTTAGTGAAGAACACGTGCGAAGGAAAGATTGACAAGTTAAGGAACGATCTAGACGAAAGTAACAAGACGCAGGATGTTACATCGTTAGATGAGCTGAAGACTCAGGTCAAGAGATTAGCAGAAGACAGGGTGACTAAACTAGAATCCATAGTTAACAGTTTTACCAGTCATAATGTAACATCAGGGGAAACATTGATGAATCAAACAGCGATAGACCGCAGTATGACGAATCAAGACACGAGCATGGTAGAAGACCGTCAAATGCAACCGAATGTGACATTCGAAAGGGTCAGTTCAACCCCTCAGGAGAATCCAAGTTCGAGTAGGAGTACGTCGGGTCCAAGCGAACGATACTCAGGTCCAGTCACAATTATAAGGAACCTAGATGACAAACCGAGAAAGTTTTCGGGAAATACAGGAGTTACACCAGTAGAATTTCTGCGAGATATTCGAGACTACATGGCGGAACACAGGGTAGCCAAAGAAAGAGAGCTAAGGATAGTAGAACGCGCCTTAGATGGATCTGCACTTACGTGGTTTAGAGCGTTCAGAAGCAACTTTGCGAACATGGAGCAATTTGCCATGGCTTTCTTGAGGAGATTCTGGAGTGCCGAGGATCAACTCAACGTAAGAGCGGAGATGCACTCCAAACGCTATTCTATGTCACATCCGACGCATTACGCCAACTACTTCACGTCACAACTGGCTAAATTACAGTTCCTTATTCCTCCATTGCCAGAAGAAGAGCTTTTGCAAGCTATAGCGCGACAGTTACCGATAGAGGTACAGCGATCTCTGATAGCATCGGGAGCCAATACGCTGGAACATTATGATGACATATTGCGGCGGTTGGATTATACGAGCGCACAGGTTACACCGAGAAGTAATCGAAACGACAACAGAAACACGCAAGAAGTAAATGCGGTAGTCGTGGACAATGCAGCTCAAACGGACAGAAGGGATTCCTGGGAAAACCGACGGAACGATGGGAATCGAGGAAATATCCGTAACGCAAGAGGAAATGATCGATATAGAGGACCATATGAAAGGCCATACGATCAAGAAGCGAGAGATAGCCGGTATAGGAATTATAACCAAAATTCCAGGTATCAGGACAGGAATCGGTATAATAACAGATATCGGGGAAGGAATAACTGGAACCAAGGTCAACAGTTTAATGGAAACGACCGACAGGATGGCCGAAGAAACGATCCTAACGACAGAAGGGATAATCGTGGACATGAAAGGTCAAGACAAGAGGACAGACAGCCTAGTGCACCACTCGAGGAGACAATGAGAGATGCCAATCGAGCCAGCACGAGTGGCGAAGGAAAAAAAAAACGTCAAATTAACTCCAGAGGAAAATGAAAATCATTGGGAATCAATCGTCATCGTAGAAACATATCAGGTCAAGGACGAGGATTTAATCGAGGAAGAAGACATAGTACAACGGGAAAATAGACATGAATTGCCAGTTATTAGTGTGGAAGTCATGGGAAAAGAAATAAAGACACTTGTAGACACAGGAGCTATGGTGAGCTTGATATCCATAGGTTGCCTGGATGAATTGAAATTATTAGGAGGAATTACAATGTTGCCAACTGTTGTTAGCAAAATTCAAGGGGTGATTCCAGACAAGAGTATGAAATGTAAAAGTCAGGTACTTTTAGATGTTGAGATTGGAACCAGAAGTTTTGAACAGATGTTCCTAGTAGTGGGTCAACTACATTTTGACATGATCCTAGGAGTGGATTTCCTAAGTGAGAGTGGCCTGATCATAAATATGCAGAGTAGGCGCATGTACTTTCAAGAAGGGGTTATGGAAAATCAAGAATCGGAGATGACATTCTTTAGAGAGGATATATTGGATGAAATTGTATGCAGCGTTGAAAGGTCTATAGAAGATAAAATTGGCATAACTAGTAAAATAAATCCAGAAATTAAGGGGCGGTTTGATCAAGTAATTTCAGAATATGAGGATATATTCAATGACAAACCAGGTCTCATAGAAAATTTTACATACAGCATCAAGTTGATGGATGACAAACCATACCATAAAAAATTATATCCCATTCCGGATAAATGGAAGGAGGAAGTTAGCATAATGATAAGCGACATGGAAACAGATGGAATAATTAAGAAAATGCCAACTGCTTATTTGAATCCTTTAGCTGTTGTCAAGAAACCTAACGGTAAGCTGAGGATATGTCTAGATGCCAGATCCCTTAACGAAAGAGTTCTTCCTGAACACGATAGACCACCTGTTATTCGTGAATTGTTACGCCGATTTAGAGGAAAGAGTGTCTTCTCGACAATCGATCTGACTAGTTCATATTATCATGTTGAGCTAGCAGAAGAGTGCAAACAGTACACAGGGTTCTTGTTTGACCATAAAACATATGTATTCAATAGGTTACCTTTTGGTGTGAAAAATAGTGGTCCGGTGATGATCCGAGCACTAGATCAAAATTTGTCAGATGCAGTTAAAGAGCATGTTGTAAGCTATATTGATGACCTGATTATAGCGTCTGAGACAGCGGAAGAACATATCAGACACCTTCAAATGCTTTTTGAAGATCTTAGAAGAACGAACTTCAAGGTGAACTTCAATAAATGTCAATTCTTTCATGAAGAAATTGAATTTCTTGGACATAGAATCGATGGAGATGGTTATAGGCCCAATCCAAAGAAGATAATGGCAATTTCAGAGTTTCCAACACCACGAAAGATTAAAGAGGTACGGCAGTTTTTAGGCATGTGTCAGTTCTTTTCAACACATTGTCCTGAATATACTGAGACAATGGCACCTCTGCAGGATTTATTAAGGAAGGGAAATCGATGGAAATGGGACGATAGATGCAATCAAGCATTTTTAGCGACCAAGAAAATGCTAATCCAAAATATCAAGCTTGAGTATCCTGATTTTACAAGACGATTCTTTGTAGAGACAGACGCATCCAAAATAGGCATTAGTGGAATCCTATATCAGCTGGATGATGACAAGAAACATAGATATTTAGCTTTCACCAGTCGCAAGCTTAGGAATTGTGAGAAGAATTACTATGCAACTGAGTTAGAGGCATTAGCAGTGGTTCATGCTCTCAAAACGTGGAAGAAGGTGTTGTTTGGACATGACATAACAGTGATCACAGATCATAAAGCCCTCCAATTTATTATGAAGACAGACTTAGCGAGTGACCGCATCACCAGATGGGCTCTGTTCTTACAGCAATTTAACCCAACTGTTGTACATAGACCGGGGAAGTTAAATCTGTTAGCAGATGTGCTGAGCAGAAACCCTTGTGAAGAAGTAATAGTCAACCATATAAATTTGATTCAAGAGGATAGTGGTACTCTAGAAAAGTTGAAGTTGTTATCGCAAACTCAGAAGAGATATGCACCTTTGCGAAGAATTTACCGTTTTCTGACACGTAGGATGGATAACACTGATCCAGATTTTCAAAGAACTGAGATAGAGGCTAGAAGACATCATATTATGGGAGGTGTTATATGCCAATATATTGACCAGGATCATACTAGACTTAGAGTAGTGATCCCACCCAAGCTTGTCAAACCAGTTATTTGGATGATACACCGAACTGCAGCTCATGTAGGTGTAGACAAGACTTTGGCTCTCGCTCAAGAAACTTTTGTTTGGAAACAAATGGGACAAACGATTCGCGACGTCATAAAGACCTGTGACAGTTGTCAGCGAAGTAAATACTCATCTAAGTTAATGAAAGAAATTCCCAGATCAATATTACCCAGCAAGCCAAGAGAACTTTTCGCGACGGACATTTTTGGTCCGATTCCTCGTTCGACGAAAGGCAATCAATTCGTTTTAGTAACAGTCGATGTATTTTCGAAGTACGTATCTCTATGCCCAATACAGAAAGCTACGTCCAAGTACGTAATAAATCGACTTGAGAAAACAGTTATTCCGAGCATGGGGAAACCTGAAGTTTTGTTGAGTGACCATGGATCGCAATTTACTAGCATGGAATTTTCTACTGCTATGGAACGTTTAGGAGTCAGGCATGTGTTTAATTCTGTACGGTATCCAGAGGGAAATCCCGCCGAAAGAATTATGCCGGAGATAAGTAAGCTGTGTCGCTTATATGTGTCAAGGCAACACCATAGATGGATGGAAGTGATACCCATCATTAGCCAATGCTTGAATTCCACAGTACATGAAAGCACAGGACAGATTCCGTCCATGCTTCATCATGGATTGAAACCGGATAGACCATGGGATAGAGTCGTGAGGGCACCAGTAGATCCTCAACCCACACAAGAAATAAGAGCCGAGATGGCAGGAGAGAGGCTCAGAAGACAGGCGGAGAAGAGAGCCAGGAGACAAGCAGGAAGGAGGTTCCACGAGCCATTTCAAGAAAATGATGAGGTGCTGATTAGGAAGCCAGTCACTTCGAACCTACAGCTGAAGATCTACCATAAATTCGCTCCATTGTACGCTGGTCCGTTCCGTATTGAACAAACATACCAGAATAATAGCTATAAGATTGTCAGAATGGATACTGATGAAGTTGTAGGAACTTTTAATGCAGCTAGCATCAGGAAATACCATCATGCTGAGTAAAGGAAATTGTAGAGCTATCGTGTACATGTATAATATATTGAATGCCTGAGAGTGTATTTTTTTTCTCAATCCTGATAAAAAAAAAGGAGATGTACGGGAGAGATGTACCCGATACCTATTTTAGGCTATCGGCTACGCCAGCTGACATTAAGCTGTAGTTGAGGTTTTGGAAAGCAAGCCGATAAGATAGCGCATCGATCGCGTCAAGAAGAAAGCCAAGATGACGTAGGAGGTCGAGAATCAAGGAGGCATTGAAATCTGTAAGAAGATAGAATTATTAATAAAGATGTGAAGCTTTATTGAAATATATATGGGATTATAATAAGTTTAAACAACTTAGAAGAGTATATATGACATGCATAATATGTGGAAATAATTTTATGGAAATAAGTTATTGTATAACAGAACAGCCGAGAGGATTCGGGTTCGAGACTATCTTCGTGACGTGGGAGCACTATGGTGGGGAGAATTAGCCACGTGCCGCACGGAACTCATAAGCTGAGACACAGCGCTAAGCAGTTCAGTTGGGCTCAATGAGAGGAGCAGTACAGAGCAGCTCTATAGCACAGCGAGACGGGCATTGAAGGTCACGCAACACACGTAAACCGTCACGGCAAGTGTAGGCGACATTTCTCGCATCACCGAGCAACAGAGGCCGAGCGGGTCGTTGATACAGGCGACCTAGCCGAGAAGACAATTGTAGATAGCCGGGGTATTTAAAAACCACACTGATCGCATATGAAGACTTTATTTCAAGCTTCATTTCGACGTTGTTCGAACACAGGCTTTCACAAATAACCTTATAACCATGCTGTTATATAATACATTCAAAGCGACTTTTTACTATTCCAAGTAAACTGAATGTTTAGCATAGGCTCTGATGAACATTACAGCGTGCATTGATAAGATTTATATCTTATGCCATTTTCATGGATTACATATTACAGACAGATACAGGGTGTATCGTAATCTTGAACACTATCTAGTAAAATTTTTATTTTACTCAAATAGAACTTTGCAGTAAGTTGAGAGAGGACTTACAATTCTCAAACTGAACATTTATCGGAACAGTGGCGTATATTAGAAGAAGAGTAGGGGGTCCGCTGTTTCCATGAACTTTTCGAGAAGGAGTTGGACGATATCCGCTATGGGTAATCAGGGGTTCAACATGATCGAGTAAACGTGAATAGAGACAAGATGGCACCACAGAGCGATGGATTCGATTCCTGACGAGAGGAGTCCAACAGCTGATTCGCTTGGGATTTCGAAGGAAAGCGTCATTTCATGGATGAAATGATATTCACGCCGATCTTACGAGAAATCTTTAGGTAGGGAAAATCGACGATCTTGGAAATTATATTACAACTGATAATGAAAGGTATTGTAAGAGTTCTATCTACCTGATACGATTATTTTCATGAATACTGGGCACACATGTATATTTTTCTAATAGGAGTGATTTGATTATTAAGACATGGTTTGAATTTATATACTTCGAATTTGCTAGAATATGGAGTGACCATATGATATGGCAGGCATCATTATTCGAAATTCTCACCGTTGTTTGGCTTTATTAAGCAGATGTTTGGTCTTATAGACATTTTTCCAGCTAGGATATTTCTCATGAATAGTTTTTTTGTGTGTAAAGAAGTTATTCACTTTAGTGAATGAACGTCGCTTTTATATGACAACTAGAAACTTGTTGATTCCTTTCTGGTATATTCACTCATATAGCCTACGAGGTGGGGTCCTTCGTATTTATACGATTGTATGGTGGCTACTCACCTTACCCACCGTTCAGGGAACTATCATCCAAGTCGACGGGGCGAGGTCCTTCGTATTTATACGATTGCACGGTGGTTACACATCTTACTCGCCATTGAGGGACTCATTTTATCATCCGAATGTGCACGAGATGTAAGTGAATTAAACAAGGAACTACTAGTCACATATCAGTCGAGATTTTGTTAAATAAAGTAACGATAAATGTCAACAGGATTGCATTTAGTAATTCTTGTTTGCCAATCCAATATTTTGTTGCTATACTCTTTTGAGAGTAATTTCAATTTAACAGCTGTTACAGCTGATGCTTTGATGATTTTTATAATTGTGTTTGATACCTTTGAGAAGGATTTAAAGTAATTGAATCTTATAAGATTAATCATTAATGGTCATAATTATTTTAAGGCAGATCAGTATTGCAGATTTTGATGAGAGATTATAGCACATTGGTGTTTTTCTACGATGTGAATTATGAAACTTGTGAAAGAGAATTTATGCTATTTGAAAGCAAAATATTAAATTACTGAAGTAATGTTTTTCCAATTGTTTAAGAAGTTGTCTAGAAGTGATCAGAGTAATTACAGTCATTGGAGATTATGTGCGTTAATAATTTGAAGCCATTTATATATTTTTGTAGATCATGCAACGTGGTTAAGAGAAGTTTGTGATAGGCATTTTGTGGAATTTGCCATTTGATAGTTGCAACGTTGATGATGTATTTTGAAGGCGGACATGAGGTCGTCGTACCCAGTCTAGCGTATTTGTTGAGATTCATGCTGTATGTGCTGAATATTAATGGAGTTTTTGTAGCAATTCTTATATTCAAATGTGATATTTGAAATATTGAAGAAATATAATGTCGTTGTGGATAGTTAGATCCAACGTGATGTCGTGGAGACAATAATATTTTTGGCATGATAATTAAATACGAGATATAACTTGGAAGTAATAAAACTGTAAGACAACGTTCTATAAACCTTATTAAACAATTTGTTAGGAAATTAAACAAATAAATGAAGTTAATAATACAAAACTCAGCAATTCTTCTAGGTTTGTGCCGTGTCTTGTGTGGGGTTTCGCCTAGGACACCAAGCTAGGCTCATCGGCGGGCTCTTGGTGTCCCTGCCCGGACCCCCACAGGAGTATCGAACTGCGCGATACCTCCCTTTATATAGAGTGCAACTGCACTCCTTGACTGCGAGAACCAAAAGCTCAAGCAGCCATAACCTCCCTATGAAGGCTTCCAAAAAGCCAATACACCATCTTTTTGGAAGCCTTCATAGGGAGGTTATGGCTGCTTGAGCTTTTGGTTCTCGCAGTCAAGGAGTGCAGTTGCACTCTATATAAAGGGAGGTATCGCGCAGTTCGATACTCCTGTGGGGGTCCGGGCAGGGACACCAAGAGCCCGCCGATGAGCCTAGCTTGGTGTCCTAGGCGAAACCCCACACAAGACACGGCACAAACCTAGAAGAATTGCTGAGTTTTAATTCACCGGCCGTGAAAGCCAATACACCATCTTTTTGGAAGCCTTCATAGGGAGGTTATGGCTGCTTGAGCTTTTGGTTCTCGCAGTCAAGGAGTGCAGTTGCACTCTATATAAAGGGAGGTATCGCGCAGTTCGATACTCCTGTGGGGGTCCGGGCAGGGACACCAAGAGCCCGCCGATGAGCCTAGCTTGGTGTCCTAGGCGAAACCCCACACAAGACACGGCACAAACCTAGAAGAATTGCTGAGTTTTAATTCACCGGCCGTGAAAGCCAATACACCATCTTTTTGGAAGCCTTCATAGGGAGGTTATGGCTGCTTGAGCTTTTGGTTCTCGCAGTCAAGGAGTGCAGTTGCACTCTATATAAAGGGAGGTATCGCGCAGTTCGATACTCCTGTGGGGGTCCGGGCAGGGACACCAAGAGCCCGCCGATGAGCCTAGCTTGGTGTCCTAGACGAAACCCCACACAAGACACGGCACAAACCTAGAAGAATTGCTGAGTTTTAATTCACCGGCCGTGAAAGCCAATACACCATCTTTTTGGAAGCCTTCATAGGGAGGTTATGGCTGCTTGAGCTTTTGGTTCTCGCAGTCAAGGAGTGCAGTTGCACTCTATATAAAGGGAGGTATCGTGCAGTTCGATACTCCTGTGGGGGTCCGGGCAGGGACACCAAGAGCCCGCCGATGAGCCTAGCTTGGTGTCCTAGGCGAAACCCCACACAAGACACGGCACAAACCTAGAAGAATTGCTGAGTTTTAATTCACCGGCCGTGAAAGCCAATACACCATCTTTTTGGAAGCCTTCATAGGGAGGTTATGGCTGCTTGAGCTTTTGGTTCTCGCAGTCAAGGAGTGCAGTTGCACTCTATATAAAGGGAGGTATCGCGCAGTTCGATACTCCTGTGGGGGTCCGGGCAGGGACACCAAGAGCCCGCCGATGAGCCTAGCTTGGTGTCCTAGGCGAAACCCCACACAAGACACGGCACAAACCTAGAAGAATTGCTGAGTTTTAATTCACCGGCCGTGAAAGCCAATACACCATCTTTTTGGAAGCCTTCATAGGGAGGTTATGGCTGCTTGAGCTTTTGGTTCTCGCAGTCAAGGAGTGCAGTTGCACTCTATATAAAGGGAGGTATCGCGCAGTTCGATACTCCTGTGGGGGTCCGGGCAGGGACACCAAGAGCCCGCCGATGAGCCTAGCTTGGTGTCCTAGGCGAAACCCCACACAAGACACGGCACAAACCTAGAAGAATTGCTGAGTTTTAATTCACCGGCCGTGAAAGCCAATACACCATCTTTTTGGAAGCCTTCATAGGGAGGTTATGGCTGCTTGAGCTTTTGGTTCTCGCAGTCAAGGAGTGCAGTTGCACTCTATATAAAGGGAGGTATCGCGCAGTTCGATACTCCTGTGGGGGTCCGGGCAGGGACACCAAGAGCCCGCCGATGAGCCTAGCTTGGTGTCCTAGGCGAAACCCCACACAAGACACGGCACAAACCTAGAAGAATTGCTGAGTTTTAATTCACCGGCCGTGAAAGCCAATACACCATCTTTTTGGAAGCCTTCATAGGGAGGTTATGGCTGCTTGAGCTTTTGGTTCTCGCAGTCAAGGAGTGCAGTTGCACTCTATATAAAGGGAGGTATCGCGCAGTTCGATACTCCTGTGGGGGTCCGGGCAGGGACACCAAGAGCCCGCCGATGAGCCTAGCTTGGTGTCCTAGGCGAAACCCCACACAAGACACGGCACAAACCTAGAAGAATTGCTGAGTTTTAATTCACCGGCCGTGAAAGCCAATACACCATCTTTTTGGAAGCCTTCATAGGGAGGTTATGGCTGCTTGAGCTTTTGGTTCTCGCAGTCAAGGAGTGCAGTTGCACTCTATATAAAGGGAGGTATCGCGCAGTTCGATACTCCTGTGGGGGTCCGGGCAGGGACACCAAGAGCCCGCCGATGAGCCTAGCTTGGTGTCCTAGGCGAAACCCCACACAAGACACGGCACAAACCTAGAAGAATTGCTGAGTTTTAATTCACCGGCCGTGAAAGCCAATACACCATCTTTTTGGAAGCCTTCATAGGGAGGTTATGGCTGCTTGAGCTTTTGGTTCTCGCAGTCAAGGAGTGCAGTTGCACTCTATATAAAGGGAGGTATCGCGCAGTTCGATACTCCTGTGGGGGTCCGGGCAGGGACACCAAGAGCCCGCCGATGAGCCTAGCTTGGTGTCCTAGGCGAAACCCCACACAAGACACGGCACAAACCTAGAAGAATTGCTGAGTTTTAATTCACCGGCCGTGAAAGCCAATACACCATCTTAATAATACAAGATTGCTGAAAATAATAATTAATTAAATAATAATCTGAGATTTAAGCATGTTAACGATCTGACCTAATGAAATAAAAATCAGAATGACTAGATGAAATAATAAAATCTAAATAACCAGATGATTGAAATTTAAATAAGTTGATAAATTAAATTTTGAAATAAATTGATGAATTAAATAAGTGGATGAACTAAAGATTGAATTAATTAAACTGATTGAAATAAATTATTAGACGATTGTAATGATGATGAATAACTGAATTAGAAGGTGATGATTAATTAAAGAAGCTGATGATTAATGAATTTTTTATGTGGAATTAAATAAATTTAATTGGGAGATAATTCGAAGGAATTGCAACTTGAAATGTGAATTTAAATGATGTAATGGTGATGAATTAACGATTCTGACAGGAATATTTGTAATTTTGAAGTGAGAATTAATGTGAGAAATATTTAATTTGATAATAATGATGAGGATGACCAATGAGAATTTGAATTTTCTGTAATTCACAGATAAGAGATTAATGACGATGTAAATAATGTAAATTAATTAGTAAATGTTTAGGAACATTTGTTTAACATGTTCTACGTTCAAATTATACCATGCAAACCATAATTTATATGATATTTAACATGAGTGATTATTATATGTGTATGTTTAGGCAGATTAGTAACTTAATTAAATCCACATTGATGTTAAATTAAAGAGAATTAGGTCTCAGGCTTCACGAATGTCAGTGACGAAAGACATAGTGCGACAGTGATCCTGAGAACCCAAGAGAACTTTATACATTTTCTTGTTATGTGGATTGAAATAATTTTGCATTAGAAAGGAGATGGTTCGATTTTTGGACAATGACAATTTAACTTTGCATTCGACCATACTCTTAGGTAGGATTTATATTTAAAATGTCTGTCTGACTATCAAAGTAAAATAAATTTGTTTTTTTCTTAGTTGTGATCTGATGATGGTGTGATGTTCCTTTTACTTTCCTTGTCTTGAGTAAGGCTTATCCGGAAAGGAAGTGGTTTTGCTAGGAATTCAGTTGATGGCGCCCATTTATATTTGAATTATTTTTATTAACTTAAGCCCGTAACGACCCTAGAGATACTTTGTCTCGTGAAACCCACTGCTTTTTCAAGAACTCAGCTGAATTTCCGACACATTCCTTATTTGACTAGAGGTTCATTTAACTCCGCTCTGTCCTGGAACTCCAGGGATGTGATGTTATAGCAGATGGGTCATCGCATCCCCAGGACGAACGGGTACAGTGTCTAGCACACGTTTCAAACTTACATTGTTCCTCCCTTCAAAATCGGGGAAAACAATTCTCTAAACTCTTGAGCGAGTCATGTTCAGGTTTCACGAATTGGAAACTGCCCCATTTTTCTCGTGATTCCTAATTAAACATAGGAAGTCTAGAAACTTCCTTTTCACTTTCTTCAGGTTTCACAGCAAGTGACCTGCCCTCTTTGTATAATTCTCATATATTAATTCTGTATAAATATAAGAAGTTGTAGGAACTTCTATCTTATTTTTCACGTTGTTATTATTGTTATTTTCAAAGTTGTCACTTTCTCTAGAACATTCTCTCTTGAATTTCTTCAGGTGCACTTTTTGTACTCCAATTCACGTTCAAGCTTTAATTATTTCATTTCTCATTTGTTTAACCCCCTTAGCGTGTACGGCGCAACGGTGCGCCCACTAGCCTGCTACGTTCACAGCGTGTACGGCGCAAGGGTGCGCCGTCGAATTTGAAACGCCCGCTACGTGGACTTCGTAATAGTAATTTATTTGGTCGTAAGATGGCAGGAAGAGGCAACTTTTGGCTACACTTCGAGCTACTTATTATTGCCAGGAGGTGTCGCATATCTTCACAGTCATTTATTTTTCAGATCTCTGCACACGTGTTCCCGCTTTTGCGGACCGTGAGTTTGCTTGTAAACATGGCAGGTCGTGGCACAGTTATTGATGACAAAGAAATAGCTAATTTGCTCGATATTAGTGCCAACGAAAGTGATTCAGAGTGTGACAGCGATATAGAGGATGAGTTCGCTATAACTTCCAGTGAAGATAGTGACGCTGACGATGTAATTCGTGATAGAACGCCAAGAAATACGAACACATTAGGCGACTGTGATATTGTCCCAGTATTGATGTGCCGCTGACCAGGGATAACCAGGTTATCAATAGTTTAGAATATTATGTTATATATTGTTCTTATTGTGTGTGTTTTTTGAAAACTTTTGCCAGTGCGTTTGGAAATTATAGCGAAATGTATATGACACCGCGCTTACCATTGGGAGTAGGCTAGAAATAATGCACGTTGTGGGTGCAGCCCAGAGTTTCACAATATCACGCTTGAGGGGTTAAATCTTATAAAGATTTTAGAAACATGTAAGGTTTGAAACCTTGTAAATTGTCAATTGCCTGGAGCAACCGTTTAATGTTTAGAGGTCTGCGACCCTATTTGTTAAAAAGTTCAAATGAACTATGTTTATTAAATTTATATTGCATAATTGTTAATTTCCTCAAACTTCCTGCATTGTTAAATAAATGAAATATTTGGTTTTGGATTCATCGTTTCTCTGATACTACAGTTAGGCAGGATCCTGGCTTTCCTAGCTCCTCCTAGTTTTATGCCCTCGTTAACACTTAATAAAGCTTTTACTATCTGTCTGGCCAGATCATCACCCTTCCCTATAGTACTTTCATTCGTGCTTGGAAGGAAACACACTAAAGCCTCTCTCTGGCAAACTGCCCAAGCCTTAGCTGCTGTTCCCGTTAGCCTCGACCAAGCTCGTAGCCACATTAGGTATCCGAGCACATATTTGCGGTGGCAACCGCTTCTAAATGGATTAAAAGTCAAATTAATAACTTTTGTGGGACTCTCCTCCTATTCTTCTATCCTTCTTTTCCAATCCCAAATCTACTTCCTTCTCTTAATCATCTTCCCTTGGTGGGTGGGTTATTCCCTAGCCTATAATCTACCCAACTGTTGTGAAATAAAATAGTGCGTTCCTCCTTAAAACGTGTTTGTGCGTGTTTAAGTTTAAGACATCTTTGTAACAGTATTTTGATTTGAATTGTTGCTTTTGTGTGTGATTTAGTAGTATGGAAAAGAAGCGAAAAATTGATAGTGAATGCAGAAAATTCAAAGATGAGTGGAACATTCAGTATTTCGTAATTGAGTCCAGTAACAAGGCGCTATGTTTGATTTGCAATGAAAGCATAGCCGTTCTCAAGGAATATAACATTAAACGTCATTATGAAACAAAACATTTTCAAAATTACTCAAAATATACAGGAAGTTTGCGGACAGAAAAATTCGAAGCTATGAAGCGCGGATTGAAATCGCAGCAATCTTCATTTACAAAACTCAAAACCAAACAAGAGGCTGCAACTCGTGCCAGCTTTCGTGTGGCTCTTGAAATTGCAAAACGTGGAAAACCATTCACCGATGGAGAAATGATCAAAGAATGCATAATTGCAGCAGCCGAAGAAATGTGCCCTGAAAAGGTAAATTTATTAAAAACTGTCAGTATGTCAGCAAACACTGTGGCTCGAAGGGTAGAAAACATCGCTGAAAATATATCCTCTCAACTGTTCGACAAAAATGGAGATGTTGAGTGGTTTTCTTTGGCCTTGGATGAGTCAACGGATGTGTCAGATACTGCTCAAGTGTTGATTTATATTCGAGGAGTAGATAAAAGCTATGAAGTGCATGAAGAACTTCTTGATATGTATAGTATTCATGGCACAACTACTGGTACAGATATTTTTAAAGGAGTTGAAATGGCCATTAATCAAAAGAACCTTCGATGGAAAAACTTGAAATGTATTACAACTGATGGAGGCAAAAACATGAGTGGGAAAGATAAAGGAGTGGTCGCTCTTGTGTCAAAGGCTGTAGAAAATGACGGTGGTTCAAAACCATTAGTCTTACATTGTATCATTCATCAACAGTCTTTGTGCGGAAAATGTTTGGATATGTCTGAAGTTCTGAAACCAGTCATATCAACTATTAATTTTATTAGATCTTTTGGGCTGAATCACCGACAATTCCGACAATTTATTGAAGAGATTGGAGAAAATGACTTACCTTATCATACTGCCGTACGTTGGCTTAGTTGTGGGAAAGTCCTTCAGCGCTTTTTTGAACTTCGAGCAGTGATCGAAATTTTTTTGAATTAAAAGCATCGCCCTCTTAACTGAATTACAAAACAACGCATGGCTGTGGAAGTTAGCATTCTATGTTGATTTGACAAAACATGTGAACGAACTGAATTTGAGATTGCAAGGAGAAAACCAGCATCTTCCTGATTTATACACTAATATCAAATCATTCCGGAAGAAATTGATACTGTTTCAATCACAACTACGAAGTAAATGTTTTTCACATTTTAAAACATGTGAAATATTCAGCCACACCACTGAGACTGAGTTTCCTATCGATTTTGCAATCGAAACTTTGAGTGCTTTGAAAATAAATTTTGATACTCGTTTCTCGGACTTCGATGCCTTTGCGAATCAAATTAAGATTTTTCAGGATCATTTTGATACTGACATTGAAACCCTAGCCCCGGAACTTCAAATGGAAATGATTGAACTACAGTGCAGTGATATAATTAAGAACAAATATCAAAACTCATCTTTGTTGGAATTTTATAAGAGTCTTCCACTGACACAATTTGATAAGTTGCATAAATTTGCTCGTGGGCTGTTTTCTGTTTTTGGTACTACTTATTTGTGTGAGAAGACCTTCTCCAAAATGAAGTACACAAAAAATGTTTACAGATCTAAATTAACTGATGAGCATCTTAAATCTCTTTTAATAATTGGTGGAAGTAAAATTAGTCCACAACTACAAACTATTGTCAGTGGAAAATCTCAATTACATAAATCTCATTAGTATTTCATATGTCTGCATGTTATACATGTCTTTACTCATTACAATTCTGTGTTTCTTTATCCAACTTATCACAAAAACAATAACAATAAGCCTACAACAATGTTATGAGTAGTTAGCCCATGACCATATCAATGTAGATGTCATATTAATAATATTATTCAACATAAAATTAGAATAATTCAGTAAACTAAATTGAATTTGCTATAAAAAAATATGTTCTCTAAAAGGAGTTTTCAAGTATGCTAGCTCTCCGCGGGCCGGACAAACTCTGTCCGCGGGCCGGATGTGGCCCTCGGGCCGTAGTTTGGAGACCCCTGCTCTAAACAATGGGGAAACAGATCCAGCCCGGGAATTCCTTGAGTTCGGCAACGCCCAAACTAATGACCCCTTGTGCTACCAAGGGTTTATCCATGGGATAACACTCCCTGCCCTTTCAGTCACCTTTTACGACAGACCGAGAATACCGAGTTCAATCCTCACCTATTATAGAGAGAAGAAGGAAGTGAATGAAGAAGTCTGACCCCTCCAAAAATGAAGGAGCGAAAAGTAAACACTTGTCATTGATTAATTTACGGCCTTCGAGATTTCGTGGACATATGGCTTCATGTACTTGACTGAAATTTGTCTGATAACCTGTCTTTTGTGATAGCTGTACAAAATATATATATATATACATATACGAGCATATGATGCGTAACATGTGACATGTTATCCTACTATGTGTGTCCCGGGAACGAAAATCCCTTGTTAACAGTGAACTCTGTTGGTCATTGAAATAACTACTTTTATAACTCCATTGCCAAATCCTGACCGTAATGAATATAATAAATAATAATAATAATGAATCATATTATTGTTATTTGCCTTGGTGGAGGCAATCCACTGCCTACTTGATGCGAGCTGCGCTCTATACCGGCCGGTTAGTGAACCCATGCCAGCGATGTTATTGAAAATGGCCTCGTTTTGCCGATCAGCGCACTGCCAAGTATAGGCGCGATTAAAAATTAGGTGTGCGGAAGGTATATTAAATGTGTTTCTCCCAGTGATACGTTAAGACCAACGAAGTTTTAATTTTTGTTAATAGTCGGCGTTAATATACTGAATTCCCACGTTGTTTGGAGTGTTGGTTGATGCGATATAGATTCCACATAGCCACATGGCCGACAGTACATCGAGTGCTTACATTAAATAAGAATACAGCAAAAGTATGAAGATTTAATAAATCGTAATTGTTTTCAGCAAATGTGATAAAATGAATATTTTCACACCAAAGAACGACAACTTGAAGATGATTTATTGTGGGAATATCTTAAATCGACCTACAGTATGTCGTAGTACCGATCTCCGCCACCAGGCGCGCTTATTGTTTCCGTCCCATGCTCTTCCGTCCCATCCATTTCCGTCCCTTTTCCAAAGTCACTCCCACAAACATGTCCAGCTACCGAGCGCCACAAAAATATCCAGATACCGAGTGGAAAGATGTTACACATCAAAAAAAAAAAGTAATTCGGTTACCGTGGTTGTGCCCAATTGAGATGGGTTGTTCCCTAATCCTGAAAACATAACATGAGATTAATATATATATATATATATATATACTTGTGTCAGTATGCACTTGTGTACATATTGTAAGTATTTTCACCCATACTTTCAGACATAGAATTTATAGCCTAAGTGTAATGGATCTGTTGTTGTTTGAATCTTCAGTCTTTTGACTGGTTTGATGCAGCCCTCCATGCCTCCCTGTCTAGAGCTAATCGTTTCATCTCTGCATAGCTACCACACCCAACATCCGAAGCAATCTGTTTAACATATTCTAACCTTGGTCTACCCCTACAGTTCTTGTCCTTAACCCTTCTTTCCATAACTAAGCTTGTTATTCCTGGGTGTCTTAGTATGTGTCCTACTAACCTATCTCTTCTCTTCATTAGCAGTCGCCAGAAACATCTCTCCTCTCCCACTCGTCTTAATACCTTTTCGTTTGTAACCCTATCTACCCATCTGTTCTTCATCATTGTCCTGTAATACCACATTTCAAATGCTTCAATTCTCCTCTTTTCTGCTGCATCAATAGTCCAAGTTTCACTTCCATAGAGCGCCACGCTCCAGACAAAGGCTTTCAAAAATGACTTCCTAATACCTAAATCTATATTCGATGTCAACAGATTATTTTTTGTAGAAAGGCTTTCCTTGCCTGAGTCAACCTACTTTTTATATCCTCTTTGCTTCGTCCATCACTGGTTATTTTGCTTCCTAAGTAACACAAGTCTCCTACTTCCTTCAGCTTTTCACCTGCCAATTTGATGTCCATAGAGGTTTCTGATTTATTTCGGCTGCATTGCAGTATTTTTGTTTCACATTTATTAATTTTCATCATGAATTCATTCCTGAAGACGGAGTCCATACCATTCAAAAACTCATTAAAATCCTCAGGCTTGTCGGCCAAGATGACGATGTCATCAGCAAATCTCAGAGTTGCAATTATTTCGCCTTGAATCTTCTTCACTCCCACTTTAAATTTTTCTCCAATTTCCTTCATTGCTTGTTCAATTGATCTGAAGATGATCTATTGACGAACGAAACTGGTCATCCAAGTGTATTTTTTAATCTCTTGTATTTTTTTTTCAGGATTAAGGAATACCCCATAACAATTGGGTACAATAATGTTGACCGACTGAAAAGCATCGAACTTTTGTTTACTAAGGCAACACTGAAAATGGCTTCAAACACTATAATGTGATAGCTGTATTAATGTGTATACTTGGGGAAGGAGCCGGTCGTGGCTGAAAATTAGGAACTATTTGGCTGTAGTAGAAGTGATAAACCACAGAAAGATGACTTCTAGGATGACTGGAGTGGGATTCAAACCCTCCTCATCTCAATGTTGCCTCCCGAGGCTGATTGAACCCCCTTCTAGCCCTCAGAACAGAATTCAATTTATTGTTAGATTCAGTAATCGAACACGGACCTCAGAGGTGACAGCTGGTAATACCAGCCGCTGTGCACAAGGTGGTCCCTAGAAAAGACAAGATAAGGGCTAGTTCAGGTGGCGAAATGAAATTAACCCTACAATACAACTGGAAGAGAATGAATGAAGATTGATCAAGTGTGATTGACCAGAAATATGGAGATGAGCTTAGCGTGAGTTCAAGTTATCGTTGGGATTTAAAATTGGGGAGTAATACAGTCGAACCTGCCTTAATGGGTACCCTTATTCTGCGGACACCTGCCTGTACGGACATATTTCCTTGGAACCGATTTTATTTTACATAAGACAAGTGTTAAATTAGTCTCATTTCAGCGGACAACTTGAAGTCCGGACAGCGGACATCCCCATCTGTCCTGTCCTCTTGACTTAAGCGGACACTTCACACGCTGCAGGACATTTTTACACCGGACCATATCATCCTTTCTTTTAAAACCATTCTACAGACATACGGAAATCCCTCTTGAATGTCTGTGCTATTTCGAGTCAAAGGAGAAAGAGAGTGAAATGCAGGCTACATCGCAACGCTGTAGTAGCTGTAAAGTTAATTCATCTGCACATTCCTCTATCCAAACCTTTCGTTATGGTGTTCTACCTGCTGGTATACATTCCGAGAATTCTAATTGTCCAGGATTGCTGCCAGTGACTTGACTCACGAGTTACCTGGCGATTTTCTTCCCTGCTTGCATCATTCTATTCATAACTCAGATTGACACCGTTAAGGTCGAGCTCAGGTAGTCAACTTGAGAAGGAAAAGACTTGCAGTACATGCGCTAATTAGTGAGACAGAAATACCGTAGCATTTCAGTCGTCAAGTAAACATGAGTAACAAGGGACGAACGCGTTTTGACCTCGAAAGAAGAAGAAATGTGATTGTAGAAAGTGACAAGGGACTTCCAGTTAGAATGCTTGCCTAGCTGCCTTCACTAGTCGTACAAAAATAGCATTTTGAATAAAACTTGTTACAGTTTTACAGAGCCCGAATCAGGAATGAAAAGTGACGACAGTGTCAGTGAAGCAGGGACTAAATATGCTTGAACAGATAAAGAATTTGTGTGTCACGCTGGACCGCGAGTACGGCGATAACACAATGGAACCATTTAACAGACTTTATTCCCTTCTCGAGAATATCGCAGTTAAGAAAACATGTGTTAAATTTACGCAGACAAATCTTAATGATTACTTCACGAAGCTGTAATGTTTGTAAATTATGTAACATCAGTTGTAATAACTCCCAAGGAAATACTTAAACAGAAATGACTTAGAATAATCAAAATAAAGATATGTAGGTTTATGTTTAAGGTGGACGTACTTTGTCGTTAAAATGCTCGATTATTTTTACAAACTTGTTTCAGAGGACACCTCTCGTAACGGACATTTTCCCTCGGAACCAACGGTGTCCGTAGAAGGGAGGTTCGACTGTACTAGTTCTATTATAGTTTTCAATTAATTAAATGAGTTTGTTTTCGGTGGTTAATATTGACGTAGACTACTAGATCTAGCTCGTCACTCGTGCGCCTCGTCATGGCATATCAGCAGGAGCTTCGGCTTGATAATAATAATAACAATAATAATAATATATAATGAGGTTTGAGTTGTTAAATAATGCTTTAGGAAACGAGATAGACTGCTAGTGGGTTAGTTTTTGTAGTATGAAATATGGTAGACCAATAGTAGGTTTGGCTTTTGGAATAATCATGGATATTAATAAGCGGATTGAATGTTTTGAAATGTACTTATACAGAAGAATACTCCGAATATCTTGGCTAGAAAGGAAAACAAATGAAGAAGTCCTCAACATCTTGAACAAGAAGAAAGAGCTTCTCACAACCATGAAGGAGCGTAATCTCAGCTACCTCGGGCACATCATGAGAGGTGAACGATACGAACTTCTCCGGCTGATCATTCAAGGGAAGATTGATGGGAAAAGATCTGTGGGAAGACGGAGAAATTCCTGGATGAAAGACTTGCGGCGGACAAACTCGATAGAAATTTTCCGTGCTGTCGTTCGCGAGTAATCATAATCAATTGGATCGCCAACCTTCGGAGGGAGACGGCGTGTATTACGTAATGCATGTTTGATTGAAGTGTAACGAATGTGGTGAATTGTTGGTGAAGGTGTGCTGTGAGTGGCTGGATTTGAATGAGTTGGTGTGGCGGGTTGTGAGCTGTTCTGTGACTGGCTGTTTGCTTTCTGATATTTTTGGAGTATTTTCTGGTATTGATGTTGTGTTCTGTTTGCTAGATCGTTGTAATTTGAGTGTGTAGCTGTAATGGTAATTGGTTTTTAGGAGGTTGTGCTGGAATATTGGAGTTTTTGGTAGTCGGACGTGGTCGAGCATGGTCAGCCATTCAGCGGCTGGCCACGCCTGGCCGTGCTTAACTGTTTGTGGATCGATGGGATGTAGGAGTAATTGAAGGATTTGTGTCAATATTGTGGCGTTGTGGATGCTAGGGTGGTTTTGGGGGAGTGAAAGAAGTGCTGGGATGTGTTTTTGGCGTTGGCAATGACGAGCTCAGCTGGGATTCCAGGGTCGCCAACACTCACCCGAGTAGTTATGAGCCCCTTGGGTTAGGAGCACGAAGGAATTAAAGCGATAACTGTGACTGTAAATGCGAAGTCTCTATTTACTTGTCATATATCCCTATAACCTGTCCCTTTCAACAGCTCGCACAGTTTAAATTGGTCATTTAAAATAATGGCTGTCATTCTCCGAGGAATTCGCGGCGCGAACAATTGGCATTATGGTGTTCCCACAAGTTAGAAGTGACGTGCTTCCTGGCAGGCAATTAACCCTTCCCTTAATTCGATAATACCAGCCGTATGGAAGCCTAACCCGATTGTCTCGTCGCAGCATAAGTCATAAAATACTCCGAGAAAGACGGCGCGCGCGGCGTGACCGTGTCAGCAGTATTGAACGATACAGTGAAGAATGTTCACATAATTCTTTATATACTACTCCAATCAACACAAATTAAGAAACAACTATTCAACTGTCGAACATCTATTCAATTTGTAGATTAAGACTTTCGTGGCCCGGATTACTGTTAAAATTATTCATACCAGCGGCCCCGTGCGAGAAATCTCACACGTTCATAAACCACACTTTCCTCAATAGGTTCATAATGAGAAACTTAAGGAGAAAGATTGTTATGTTTGTATTTCAACCAAATGATTATAGAACATTATTAACAATTCAGTTAGAAATCCAAGTTCTACGATCCCTAACTTAAGAAGGCAATCACTGAAAATTGGATCAAAATAACACTCACTATAAAACCACATTTAAAGGCCCTTCTATTAACAGTGTCTGTGATATTCCCAGAAAACTAACTTCGCTCTGATATATAAGGTGCGTTCAAAAAGTAACGAGCCGGAGGCATAATTACAGAAACCAGTACCAGTATGTTAGAAGTATTGTCCCTGGCTGTTGAGGCACTTGTCCCACTATGACACGAGGCGGTGGATGGCCGTCTCATAAAATTCCCTGGGCTGCGATGTGAACCACTTCGCACGTACAGCTGGACGTTGGCGTCCGAGGTGAATCGTTCGCTCAGCAGAGCCCTTTTCAGGGGACCAAACATGGCGTACACACAGGGAGAGAGGTCTGGACTGTATGGGGGGTGACCGAGAACCTCCCATTTGAATTTGAGATCTGCATTGTCGTGGACTGACCACGGCGGCTATGGCGTTCACTGCCGCTCGGCGGTCCTGGGTAATGAGTGCATCAACCAGCTGGACGTTGTAATCGGTAATGCACAGGGGTGCCCCAGACCGGGCATCATCGGCTAACGACACTCATCCTTCCCTGAAGCGCTTGTGCCACGCCTTGACCCTTGCAAGGGACATGCAGTGTTCGCCGTACACTTGTGACATTCAGCGATGAATGTCCGCTCCCCCTCCTTCCGCTGTCAGAAACCGAACAACACCTCTTTGCTCTTCGTTTGACGCCTCCATGTCACTGTTTGCGATGCGAAATACTGTACATAGATAGTTCTTACCTGAAGCACCATGACAATCAGAATTACCACTAAACATTAGCAATGTGTTTTATGAGCTCTTTGATGACTGCATCATTAGATTTTTAGCTTACTTTCGATTTTTGCAAAAAATGAAAGTAGACTTATGAGATCACTACAGGGCGAAAAAAGTGTGTCTGTCTGTGTGTGTGTATGTGTGTGTGTGAGTCTGTGTGTGTGTGTGTGAGAGAGAGAGAGAGAGTGTGTGGACTCTGAATGTCTGTCCCCCCCTATCAAACACGGTGAGCGCAAATTGAACGAAATTTGGTACAAAGGTAGCACTAGCAAAGGACACCTCAGTGTCATGTTTTATATTGCCGCCATCTTGACGAAAACGTAATGGCGGCCACACAAATGTTCAAAGCTTAAATCAAATTACGATTAACCTAATCATCCGATCTCTACCAAATTTTGCATCAACATACCATTATGGAGGGAGCATCCTTTGACCAAACTAATAGGTCATTAGCCTAATATTTTGCGGATGGCGGCCATCTTTGTGTGAAAATCGATTCCCCCTATTAATTCGAACACGGTGAAACCGAATGGAATGAAATTTGGTACAGAGGTAGCACTAGCAAAGGGCACCTCAGTGTCATGTTTCATATCACCGCCATCTTGACGGAAACGTAATGGCGGCCACACAAATGTTCAAAGCTTAAATCAAATTACGACTAACCTAATCATCCGATCTCTACCAAATTTTGCAACAACATACCATTATGGAGGGAGCATCAAGTTACGACTAACCTAATCATCCGATCTCTACCAAATTTTGCAACAACATACCTTTATGTAGGAAGCATCCTTTGACAAATCTAATAGGGCATTAGCCTAATAGTTTGCGGATGGCGGCCATCTTTGTGTCAAAATCGATTACCCCTATTACTTCGAACACGGTGAAACCGAATGGAATGAAATTTGGTACAGAGGTAGCACTAGCAAAGGGCACCTCAGTGTCATGGTTTATATCGCCGCCATCTTGACGGAAACGTAATGGCGGCCACACAAATATTCAAAGCTCAAATCAAATTACGATTAACCTAATCATCCGATCTCTACCAAATTTTGCATCAACATACCATTATGGAGGGAGCATCCTTTGACCAAACTAATAGGTCATTAGCCTAATATTTTGCGGATGGCGGCCATCTTTGTGTGAAAATCGATTCCCCCTATTAATTCGAACACGGTGAAACCGAATGGAATGAAATTTGGTACAGAGGTAGCACTAGCAAAGGGCACCTCAGTGTCATGTTTCATATCACCGCCATCTTGACGGAAACGTAATGGCGGCCACACAAATGTTCAAAGCTTAAATCAAATTACGATTAACCTAATCATCCGATCTCTACCAAATTTTGCATCAACATACCATTATGGAGGGAGCATCCTTTGACCAAACTAATAGGTCATTAGCCTAATATTTTGCGGATGGCGGCCATCTTTGTGTGAAAATCGATTCCCCTATTAATTCGAACACGGTGAAACCGAATGGAATGAAATTTGGTACAGAGGTAGCACTAGCAAAGGGCACCTCAGTGTCATGTTTCATATCACCGCCATCTTGACGGAAACGTAATGGCGGCCACACAAATGTTCAAAGCTTAAATCAAATTACGACTAACCTAATCATCCGATCTCTACCAAATTTTGCAACAACATACCATTATGGAGGGAGCATCAAGTTACGACTAACCTAATCATCCGATCTCTACCAAATTTTGCAACAACATACCTTTATGTAGGAAGCATCCTTTGACAAATCTAATAGGGCATTAGCCTAATAGTTTGCGGATGGCGGCCATCTTTGTGTCAAAATCGATTACCCCTATTACTTCGAACACGGTGAAACCGAATGGAATGAAATTTGGTACAGAGGTAGCACTAGCAAAGGGCACCTCAGTGTCATGGTTTATATCGCCGCCATCTTGACGGAAACGTAATGGCGGCCACACAAATATTCAAAGCTCAAATCAAATTACGATTAACCTAATCATCCGATCTCTACCAAATTTTGCATCAACATACCATTATGGAGGGAGCATCCTTTGACCAAACTAATAGGTCATTAGCCTAATATTTTGCGGATGGCGGCCATCTTTGTGTGAAAATCGATTCCCCCTATTAATTCGAACACGGTGAAACCGAATGGAATGAAATTTGGTACAGAGGTAGCACTAGCAAAGAGCACCTCAGTGTCATGTTTCATATCACCGCCATCTTGACGGAAACGTAATGGCGGCCACACAAATGTTCAAAGCTTAAATCAAATTACGATTAACCTAATCATCCGATCTCTACCAAATTTTGCATCAACATACCATTATGGAGGGAGCATCCTTTGACCAAACTAATAGGTCATTAGCCTAATATTTTGCGGATGGCGGCCATCTTTGTATGAAAATCGATTCCCCCTATTAATTCGAACACGGTAAAACCGAATGGAACGAAATTTGGTACAGAGGTAGCACTAGAAAAGGCCACCTCAGTGTCATGTTTTATATCACCGCCATCTTGACGGAAACGTAATCGCGGCCACCCAAATGTTAAAGGCTAAAATGTAATTACGACCAACCTAATAATCTAGTCTCTACCAAATTTTGCAACAACAAATCATTATGTGGGAAGCATATTCTGACCAAACTGCAAGATCATCAGCCCAATAGTTTGCAGATGGTGGCCAAGTATGTGTGCAAATCGATTCCCCCTATCAATTCAAACACGGTGAAACCGAATTGAACGAAATTTGGTACAGAGGTAGCACTAGCAAAAGGCACCTCAGTGTCATGTTTTATATCGCCGCTATCTTGACGGAAACGGAATGAGGGCCACCCAAATGTTAAAAGCTTAAATCAAATTTCGACCATTCTAATAATTTGATCTCTACCGGATTTTGCAACATGCCTTTTTGTGGAAAGCATCTTATGACTGACTACAAGGTCATCAGCCCAATAGTTTGCAAATAGCGGCCATGTATGTGTGCAAATCCATTCCCCAGATCAATTCAAACACGGTGAAACCGAATGAATGAATTTTTTTACAGAGGTAGCACTAGCAAAGGGCACCTCATATTCATGTTTAATATCCCTATAGCACGTTGTATTTCAACAAGCTACTACAACCAGCATTCAATTATACTCCTTGAAAAGGACAAAGAGATATAACAATACCCATGCATTTAGGAGAAAGTAGGCTATATGTTCTTTACTGAACATCTTGTTACATTTTAAATTTCATTTTAATAAGCTACTAATAATTATACAAATAAATAGTGTTATACTCAATATACCAGGGGATTCAGCAGCACCATCCAATATCGTTTGCTGCAACCCAACTAACACTTGTTGGCAGAAAGGTCGAAAATTCTCTACTTGCATCCCGTATTTTATAATGCACTGAAAGCATATTCTGCAAACGATACTGAACCCTAAAAGATATAAATCATATAAGTGGACTTGGGATGTAAATTCAAAGCAAGACTTCATTTTTAGCCTACTTTTCACATTTTGCAAAAATGAGGAAAAAGTAGACTTATGAGATCGATCCGGGAAAATGTATGTCTGTCTGTCTGTCGGTCTGTCTGTCTGTCCTTCTGTCTGTATGTCTGTCTGTCCTTCTGTCTGTCTGGCTGTGTGTGTGTCCCCCCCAATCAACTCCTAAACGGCTGCAGCAATCAAAACCAAATTCAGTATGACTAAAGATGTGCACCGGAATATCTCACGTCCATATTTGAAAATTATGTCAGTGCTACCAACTGCTGAAAAAACGCACTAGAAATTTGAGCTCCATGTTGGATATCTCGCAAGGTATGCATGGGAGCTATATCAAAATTGGCACACATGTAGATAATACTATTTCAGTTTAATTTCCAGGAGGCCAACAATGACAGTGTTGCCAAAATAATTTTAAGCCTTCTGATAGGTCCAATGTTTAAATGCATATAACTTCTACACTATCAATTGGATTTCAACCAAATTTTGTATGTAATATCTGTACATAAACAGATATGATTGAGCGTATTCTTAAGATCCACCAGGGCTGCCAACTGTTAATAATTGCTCTCTCTCTATTTATTTATTTTTTTATCCAAATACCAATATATCAGAAAGTATGCAAGCCAACAGTTTTAAACTATGCACACGTATATTCTGACATTTTAGATTAATTTGGAGTAACTTATATACGTTAGTTCTACCAACATGATTATATATAAATTTTTAAATACATGTAACTTCTATACTATCAGTTCGATTTCGACCAAATTTCGTATGTGCTATGTTTACCATAACAGATATGACTGTAAGTATTGTTAAGAGCAATCAGGGCTGCCAACTGTTAATAAATGCTGTCTATATATTTTACCCTAATATCAATATATCAGAAAGTATGCAAGCCAACAGCTCTATACTCTGCACACGTATAGCACCTGACATTGTAGATTAATTTGGAGTAATTAATACAAGGCAGTGCTGCCAACATGATTCTATGCCTGCTGATATGTCCAATTTTAAAATACATGTAACTTCTATACTAACAAATGGATTTCATCCAAAATTGGCACAACAAGATATCATAATATTTCAGATTATTTCTGACCAGCACACGCATGGTATTGTTGGCAACATACTTTTACGCGTGCTGATAGATCCAGTGTCTAACTGCATGTAACGTCTATTGGACTTCAACCAAATTTTGTATTCTGTAGCTTAAGAGATGGAACTAAGAATATATTCAGTCACCAGGGCTGCCAACTGTAGTGCTCTATTAGGCTGCATTATACCAGGTATATTTTGAACTAATTTGATATCTCGATATTACCAACTTAATTTTGTCATTATTCTAGATATGTAGAATAATCATTGGCATGAAAAGTAGGCTGTATAGTTCTTCACGGAACTTCTTGTTTAATTAATTTGTATGTTTAATGAGGAAGGAATATTTTACAAGCGTAATAATGTATGGGCCATTTGGTTTGAAATATTAAAGCACCACCTTGCAGAACATTATATTATCACTTTTGATATGGTACCCATTTTCTTTTTCATACACCATTGATAAAGGAGAATGTTCCATCATCTTTCGCTTTATTTCTCTTGTTTATTTAATTCGTAAGGGTATTTGAAACAATATATATGATCAATAACAGGGACATACGTAAAACTTGCTCCTTTCATTCGCCTAAATGATGTTCCGGATAATGTTGTGAAGCTTGTAGATCAGAGAAGTTAAAGGCGAATACATTTTCCTAATAGTCTTCATTCTCTATGCTATAGGGCGGATTTAAGATATTCTGTGAGCATAGCGCGCAGTGTCGAAGCGCGACGAACTCGCGAGTCTGCATTAAGAGCTCTTGTACAAGTTTGTGGAATTGGAGGAGGAGGAACGGCGTTGTACCAGCCAGAATTCACTTACCAATGATTAATCAGCACCCCTATTTACTCGCAGTTGCTTCCCTCATCAGAACTACACTACTGTTTATTGTACAACATAGAGTTGGGAACGTAATTTTGAGATTCACATTACTATTATTACTATAAAGAATGAATAGGCCTACATAAATAATATTATTACTATTATTTATGTAGGCCTATTCATTCTTTATTTTTTATTATTATTTAGTTCCGTGTGGGCCGGCTGTGGACCACGTGGTTCTTATCTCTGGCATCTTTCATCTTAGCCCAGTATTCCTTGATCCTGGCATTGTGAATATCCTTCCGCTCCTGAGTCCATTTCACTCCTACTGTTAGTGACTGGAGAGAGTCTGATGTTCTGATCAAAGTTCTGTATTTGCTCCTGTCGTAGATGTTACTGGGGTCAATATACAATTGTTCAAGGTCTTTCCTGACTAGTTTCGTCCACTTGACGTTAGGTGCTTTCCCTCTAGAGACAGTGTTGAAAATTCTGGAGGTGAGCCTCTCATTATCCATTCTCAGAGTATTGCTATAGAAGATCAGCTTCCTCTTCCTCATAGCTGTTGTAATGCTTTCCGCTTGTTCATTCAATTTATTGTTATTTATAACACCTAATGCCATAGAGGTTGCCAAATTCTGGGCGGCTATAGTTTAAAAAAAAATAAATTTAAAATGTTGTAGCCTATATAGTATTATGTATTTATTGTATATTCAATTTCACACTGTAAGTGTTTCTGACACGAATAAATGAATGAATGAATTGTTGATGTGTAACATCTTTCCGCTTGGTTGCTGGAAAATTTTGTGGGAGTGATTTTGAAAATTGGGGTCGGAAGTGAATCGGAACGATCGAGCTGGCAGTGGTGGATCAATCGGAAGTATGCACTGCCCGCTCGATCGATCAAACGGAAGTGTACTAGCTGGCAGTGGTGGACAACGGAAGTATGCACTGCCCGCTCGATCGATCGAATGGAAGTGTGCCCTAGCTGGCAGTGGTGGATCGAACGGAAGTATAAGACCCACTGCCAACTCTATCGACCGATCCAGCTGGCACTGGTAAGAGAAACAATCAGCGCGCGGTGTCGAAAATTGATACCATGACGCACTCTCGGCCACGTGGAATGTATATGACATACTGAACGGAAAACTCTCATGCGAACTCTGGTGTCAAGTGATTTAAACAAATGACATGGTACATGTTCGAAGTCTTCGTATCAGTATTTAAATGGTAAAATGCCATAATATCAAACATTGTAAGTAGTCGGCATTGCATTGGCATAAGGCATTTTAAACTCAATGTCACTCAGGAATATTATCGAAACAAGCAAAATAAAAATGAAACTTAATTCCGTAATGCAGTTTTATTGGAACGTAGAAATAAGACACCATCTTGTGCACAATATTTGCTTAGTCGAAATAGGCGTGGGGTTATTGCGTATGACTGTGAATCTAGAGATCTTGGGTCCGAATCCGGGGCGGGGTAGATATTTTTGCTACCAGATTATCATATTGGAAATATCTGTTCCCGTAGGAAACAGGATGTAAAATTGTCCGTTTGAGCTATGTATATTACCAAATTCACAAAGAAATTTGATACAATGGTCCGGTTAGCTCAAAACAGTTGCCAGCGTTTCGCCCCAGTGTACCAATGGGCTCTTCAGTTGGTTATGGTACACTGGGGCGAAACGCTGGCAACTGTTTTGAGCTAACCGGACCATTGTATCAAATTTCTTTGTGAACCAGATTATCATTTTAAACTATATTTATCATATCAATATGACTCATTTTAACAGAATCCATATGAAATTACGTGTTGGACTGTGAATCAAGAGGACCAGTTTATAAGGAATTTAAGGTTATGAGCGGTGTCGCGTCTATTAATCTCGTTGATCCATATCGTACTCTTTATTTAGGCTAGTGCTGGTGGAAGCTACAAATCATCTAATACAATGAGTTCCGTATTATAAACTACAATATCTGTAAAACACTCCCTTTTACAATAGATTAATATTTGTGCCAATAATACTATAAAATACCGGTGTATCAACAATTTCACGTGAGGTTTCTTCTATGTCAGATGTTGCACATCATATGCAACTACTGTAAGGCTCGTAATTTATTTATTTATTTATTTATTTATATGTATATATATTCGTTTACGGCCTTTAAGGACCACGTTAGGTAACAATTACGCATTATTGGAAGCCTTCTCCGCCGCCTAAAATCTTCGCATTCTTTCTCAGGCAGTCTGTCTTCGTTCTTACGTCCAACCCCTGTTCATTTTTGGTTCGTCGTGGGATCCTTGAATCCTTCTGTCAGAGATTTGAGATTTATTATTATTATTATTATTATTATTAGCGGACAAAAACTTTTAATGAATACTAAGAAGAAGATCATGTTTCAGGGATCAGTATTCCGACCCTTACGGATTTGTGTCATCCATCACGTGAGGCCGGGCTTCGTGTCATAGTTGGAGACAGAGCGAGTTTCTTGGGAAGAGGTTAGTTGGTTGTTGTTGTTGTTGTTACAAGGGGAATACCAGAGAGGTCAGAGAGTTCAGTAAGGTAACGGTTTAATTTTAGGTGATTATCATTAAAGGCAATCAAACAACAACATCATCATCCAACATTTTCCTAAGGGACTCACAACTTGCGAGACATTAACATATCCACAGATTTCCGACAGCTTTCACCAGCAATGTGCTCCTCCACTTCCGTTCTAACTTCTTTTATATTTGACATTTTCCAACCTCGACTCTAGAAGCGTATTCTCCCACCTTCCTTGACCCTTCAAAATGTTTACGCAATGTAATCACTTCATCCGAAATTCAACCTGCTGATAATTATTGCATCAATTCCTAGCGTGGGGAAAGTCGGAGCAGACGTTCTAATGAAGCCCCAAGCGTATAGGGTTAATAGTTCATGAAAATGCACGGCTCTGTGTTGTTTTTCTCCGAAGAGCTAGCGTAGAGCTCCGTTCGTTTGCTTAAGTTTCATCACATAAAGCAGAGAAGTCTGCAAATGTGCACAAACTTACCTATCAAGCATGAGTAAACTGGCATGTAGAACCCTTCGAGTACCAAGGGACACATGCGTTCCCTTTTGTATCTTGGTCGTAGGGAAACTCAATATATTTAGTATCATTTGTTTATTTATTATTCTACGCTTATGTAATCAGTATCAATTATTTTTAGCCAAATATAACCTCCATTTAAATTTCCCTTTTCAGCTAATTGAAACACAGTGACATTAAGTTTATAACATGAGCTACAGCTTTCTATTTGGAATACTTTTCCAATCAGTTCAAGTTGTCAAAGAAGACAGAGCCTATCGATGAAAGAACAAACCATAAAGTGAAACATTGGTTATTAAATAAAATCCAACAATTCTTACAGGTTTCAGCCGTGTCTTTTGTGGCGATTTGTCTACTGTAGGTGTGCCAAGTCAAGGCAATATCTCTAATACTTTCTGATACAATGTCAAATACAGAAATATGTATTTTATATGGTTTCACACTTTCCAGTGCTCTTACACGATGTTTCTTTGGAGCTATTATTAAAAGGTACAGTAATAATAATATAATATCGTATGGCCTCGGTACCGGGTGCAAGCTTTATTATTTGACACCCAAAGGGTATCTTGCATGTCGAATTTCGTTTTTCCTTGAAGCACTATGAAAGTCAAGGAGGTTAGATATCTAAGCTCCTTGAATACTATAGTGCTTTCTAGTAGAGAAATGAGGAACTTTGTGTTGACCGAAAATCCCGAGATTAATTTTGGCATTATGAACTCGGCCTACTGAATTCAAATGGGTTCTTTAACATGCCAACATCGTATGACATGCTGTCGTGGTTTTTGTCGCCTTTCAAAAAAATCACTTACCACGGCCAGGAGCGAACCTGCAATCATGGGGTTAGTAGACCGACACGTTGACCACTCACCCACCGTGGCAAGCTTAAGGTACAGTATAATTGCTTCTTAACTCCCTCTCTCTCGCTCTCTCTCTACAGGTATATACGTTAGAATTACACAAAATATAACAAATTACGTTTCAATAATTTTGGGACAAGATATTAATGAGACACAATTGTTCCTTTGGTCCATTACACAAAGTAGTTGATAGCACTAGATCTTCGCCTCTATGATCGCCCTCTAGATCTGCAGCTGTCAACTCCTGGGCTGACTTTGTCACAGAGTGTTCTCATTCCGCTCTACATGTCCATACCATCGCAGGCTTGTTTCACGCACTCTGCCAGTCATTGGTGCGACCATGAATGTCATACGAGCTTCCTGGTTTCTGATATAATCCACCCTACTAAGTCCTAAAGGATATCGAATTACCTTATTTATGAATTACCCTGTATTCAAACCGAATACAGTCCATTGCCATACCACTGGACCATTCATGCACACGTTAAATTGATTGAACCCCGATGATGTTCTGATTTTTCAACACTTACGTTCTACTGTAAATTATTATTATTAATCTTAATTGGTCACATTGGACCACTTGAGTCGTTCCACAATCACTTCTTCTTTGAAGGTAGTACTGCTTGGTTCTTGCGCTCATTCCAGTACTTTTTCATTCTTTCAGATCGGGATTTTCTCAACTCATCTGAAATCTCCATAGGCTTTCTATGTGTCATTTTTGCAGAAAATTTGTAAGTTTTAAGAATGGTGTTAATTTTATTTTTCTCCTGGGCATCTGTTATCTTGAGTCCAACTGCTTTGAGATCTTATTGGATTTTTTGGATCCATTTTCCTCTCGTTTTCTTTCCTAGATTTCTCATCACCAGTTGGCGTACAATTCTGTTTTCTGGAAGCCGTAAGATGTGAAAAAATATGAAATTCTTTTCTTCTTCATTGTGCGGGTGGTTGCATCAATCTCACGATAGACAGTTTCATTTGGGAGAATCCTCCAGACTCCCTCAACCTGATACTTTTTATTTATGCACGTTCTAATGATTCTTCTTTCCGTTTTGAGGAGCTGATCAGTTCTTTGTTCATTTTTAATTTGGAACAGTGTTTCGCAAGCATAAGTGGCTTCTGGGAGAGTTACAGTTTTATAATGTTGGATCTTAGTAGCTATTGATAGGTATTTTTTATTATATGTTGACCAGGTTAGAGATTTCGCCTTTTTTAATTTTATTTGTTCTATTTATCCAAGTTACTTTTTCTTTTAAGTTATGTGTTATAATTTCTCCAAGATACTTAAATTGAGGAACTAGGTTAATTTTATGATCATTTATATAGACTTCATTTATATCTAAGGGTTTCATAGGCATAATTTCAGTTTTTTCAAAGGATATCTGTAATCCTATGCCTCGAGCAATTTCTTGGAGACCTCTTCCTTGTCTAGTGCTAAAAGAGCCAAGTCATCTGCAAATCCTAAGCAGTTTATTTTTATTGATGGTTTTGTTCCAATGTTGATCTTCGGAGGGATTTCCTTTTGTCAAACCTTCATGATGTAATCAAGAGCCACATTGAAAAGCATTGTCTGAGACCGGTTTTTACTGTGAAAGCTGTTGATATTTCGCCCCTAAATTTAGCTTTAGAATTTGTGTTTGTTAATGTTAATTCAATGATTTTTATCAAATATTGACAGCTTTTAATTTTTTATGACAAACCTCGTGTCAAGGTTCCAGCTATTAATGCAATATACGGTGGTACAACAGATACGTTCAGCTGAGTAAGTTCGGTTGCTTACTGCGATAGGAGCTTTACAAGAGCAGATCCGCAGTGTAAACCCCCCGATATTTCGTAGTACTCTATTATAGGTGTGTAGCAAGACGAAGTTTTCGCCTTTAGACTCGTTAGTTTCGCCGCACACTTAATAAAATTGCCGACACATCATGGATTTAGACTGCTTATCTACTTTCTCGAAGCTCCTGTTACTATAGGCAGCCCAACCTTCTGAGCTGTATGTATCTCATACATTCTGTAATGTACAGTATAAACGTTTTTACTTTATGAAGCGGGGTTCCTCATCTTTGATAATCGGTAGGATGTTCATCTTGAACGTATTATCATCGTAATTCCGTCTTGTCTACTTTCAAAGCTATTATTAAACTTTACGTCTTTCAATATGCACTGAAAAGGCGCCAACACTGGAAAGGGAAGAGCGCATTACTCTGTATTCCGGCCCACTTCATTAGTGTCGCCAGATACGTGGCGCTGATTGGCTACTTCGCCTGCAGTGAGGAGTGCTCGGGGCAAATATAAAGCAGAAATTCAGAAAGTACATCTAGGGGTGTACAGAGAGTATATGTGGGCAGTATTGACAACTACTGTACTTGAGTTATGTTTTAGCTGCGTATCTCTGTTCGAATCCGGCCGAAGTCGTCGGATTTTTTAAGAGCGTTCAAAATCCCTCAGTATGCCTTCCTTCCGAGGGGAAGTAAAGTCATAGATTTATGACATGTAAAAGAACCTTCCACTAATTACACTTGTGTGAAGCTATATTCTAGGTTAGATTTGACTAACGCTCTTAGGCTCCAACGTTCGTCGCCAGGAGCCGCTGCGGTGCCATGTAGTAACCAAGTTTAGAACTAGTTGTCGTTGACGGTGGCGTTTGGTAGTAAAAGTAGGAACTACTTGAAGATTGAATGTCGGCAGTCCTTACCTGAATTAAAAACAGATAACACACACTAATACAGCCATAACAATTAACACCCAAATTACACGGGGCTACATGACCGCGTTGGCGCAGCCCCTAAACTGAGGAACCAACCCTCTGTTTTGAATATTTTACCACTAAGGTCACGGTTTCGTTACCACGTGCTATCTCTTCCAAGAAATGACTAGACTCGTTGAAGATTAATAACTTATATACGTTGTGATATGAACCTAATATTTAAGAGCTTCCTTATTGGCGTTTAATCTAAACGACACAACAGTTTTCTTTTGGTCAAGGACCTTGAACATTTCCATATCACTTCAAACTTTCCGTTGGAGCAAGAAGATAAACACAGTGCATAATCCAACCCTTGTTCCACACCGCAATGACCATTTATTCATCACACTTCACACACTGTTGACCATATCAAGATATTTTTCAAAGATTTTTTTTTAAAGTCCCGTTTGTATTAATATACAAACATCAACTATTCAGATATATGTCATTTCCACAAAATTATTTCTTAGGTATTGTCATCAAGTTATAGCCCTCATTTGTTACAGATCTGTTTTTCAACAATTTATTAATACATTTTTCTTAGATAAAACCCAAGTAAAATATTATTTCAAAACTTTGGTTGTAATTACAACAGTTTCAGTTTCTTAAAAAAGCAATTGCTGAAGAATGTCGTACATAATATGGCCGAAACTGGTATTAATAATTAATATATACTAGCGGACCCGCGCGAGGAATCTCGCATGTTCATAAACCACACTTTCCCCAATAGGTTTATAATGAGAGACCACTGATCTCTATACATGGATGGCTGGTAGCTAAGGCAGCAGTAAGCCGAATAGACGATGACAGGTATAGCAAGATGGCAGCGAGCGCATGGTGCTATATTGCAAATCCAGCTCTGTGATTGGTTACTGGTAGTTTGGTGTTATCCTACATGTATTTATACTGGCAGTAAATATTTTGTGTTTCTTGTAGTTGTAAAATGGGCTGAATTTGGTTATTTAAACCGTAAAATCTTAGTTTTAAGTACCGGTTTGGTGACCCATCATCCCAGGCAAGCCGGTAATACCTTTACTTCTCAGAAGGATAGGTCGCTTAGCCGTAATTTTGAAGTTATTGTGAAGTTAAGTATACATATGCGGTGGTGCTGAAGCAGACGTGATCGGGCTAGGCTATTGCGTGTTTAAATTTGATCCTATTTCAGGGGTTTCCGGTTCTGGGTGCGAATAGTTCGCGTAATAGTTGTAAAACGGTGGGGAGAGTATATTTTGAGTAGGTTTTTAGTTGTGTTAAGTTTTATGTGGAGCTGAGGAGTGAAATTTGTTTGGCTTCAACTGCATTTTTGGCTTTGATCTACTTTCCGTTATTATTAAGTTTAGTGTGCTTCTAGCGTGATTAAAAGCTGTAGTATTTGATTTAGAGTGCTGGGATTACTTGGAGGAAGTGTTGGTTATTTCATGGAAACAGGAATTCATTAACAATTACCGATTACGATATGTCGAATCTAGGCCTGTATAGTGAGCTACATTTAGGCCTATAGGTACAACATTTGAAGAATGCATAATTACGTGGCATATATACATGTCTGTTAGGTATTCAGCCCGAAGGCTGGTTGGATCCTCAAAAGTACCGCCATTACATTATGCGAGTCGATACCCACAAAAACCCAAGGCAGCGCTATTTTGAGGCGTTCTAGGCAAGAAGAGGAGTGAGGTAGTTTGCCATTGCTTTCCTCACTGAGTCAGAACAGTAGTCCTAACCCTATTAGTAGAACCTTTCACAGCATTCACAGGCACTGACTGTGCCCCGAATGCCATTACTAAGCACCACCCATACCCCAGTAGCTTCCATATAATCACAGCCATGAGTGAGACTGAGACATCGGTGAAAAGCCACCTTTTACTCTAGCCTGTGCCAACTGACAAATGCAAATGTACTGTATTCATCAAGAGATAGCAATACATGTATACCGTATATACAATTTACAAGAATGTTTCCAGAAATTGTTTTTCACTCGTTACTCTGTTACTGATCGCTAATTGCGTGTACTCAGCACCTAGGTTGATATTTGTCAGCCCTTATTATACATTCATTTGTATTGATCTTCCGGAGATTTACTGACCTCTGAATGACGTGTCAGTCATCCCAATGCTCTTATGCTATGAGTGAACATATCTCTATATTTTTATGTGCTCCAAAGCACCATTAATTACGATTTAAAATTGACTAGATTATCATTGCTTGCCCATAAGGAGGGCTCGAGAATGGGTAGACCAACATGGCGGACCGCGCGCTCAACCTGGCGTACTTTCTCGTGCAGCGGAGAGCTGCCATCAGCGATCCATGTATAGAGATCAGTGTGAGAGACTAAGGAGAAACGTTGTTATGTTTTTATTTCCACCAAATGATTATAGAACACTATTTACATTTCAGTTAGAATTCCAAGTTCTACGTTCCCTAACTTAAGAAGGCAATCACTGAAAATTGGATCATCATAACACTCACCGGTTATTCGATATTTATGAAATTATGCGATTTGAGTACTCATTCCTTTGATTTACTGTTTCTGAAATCCATGCAAAATGATAAAGAAAAGACCTCCGGATGTTAAAATGACATGAAACAGGTGTCACAGCGGCCAAAATGTGAAGTCGACACTAATTATGGAGAATCTGAAAATCGCACACTTCGTTCATTTTTAAAACAATATTTTAAAGAAATTATAGATATTTATGGAATTAGAGTGCAATGCGTCACTGGTAATGTCTATTCTCTTTCATTTGATTGCTAATTTGTCACGATCGGTCGCTTGTGAGCGCCGCAGGAGGGATCTATGTATGTATGTCTACCCCTTATTATTCCCGTTCTCCAACGGGGTCGGGGATGACATGCGATGGAAGTCTTTGTGGCGATGGTTTTTACGGCCAGATGCCCTTCCTGACGCCAGCCTCAGGAGAGGAGTTAATGAGAGATGAAATGAATGAAGGTGAATGAAACTGGGCAAGGATGTAGAAGGAAGCGGCCGTGGCCTGTCATAAGGTACCGTCCCAGCATTTGCCTGGTGTTGAAAATGGGAAAGCAGGAGGGATCTATACTACTGAAATAATATATGTGATTAATTCAATTTAATTCACTAAAGTGCAATAAATTTATTAAGTACCAATTGGTAAGTCATTTAGATTAATAACTTGACTTTTATTTTTTAAGTTTTGAATAAGTTAAACGTGTTTCCTCAATACGGATGTTAGTGCTGGCATAGCCGCTGGCGTGACGTGCTGGATGAAGCTTGGAGTCCTGTTATCAAGCTCCTCTTATATTATTTTGAATGAAGCAAAGTTAAGAGTGGGGTCTAACAAGGGAAGTATCAGGTAGGACGAGTCGAAACCTATCTTGAAACTTTGTGGACGCAATCGTTGTACTTTAAGAGGACAACGTGTGGAAAATCAGCTGCCAGATTGAACTGCAAGGCTCGAAAATCATGTGGCGAAACTCTCATATAAATCAATGGGAGGTAGCGAGTACCGTACATGTTGGAATGGATAGCCCTGACCGACCAAGCACTCAAGGCCGGTGGGAAGGAGCTGCACGCTCCAGTCAGTATATACGCCCCACCTCGCTACTACTCCGAGTGTCACAGGGATGTCGAGCTCCTCCAGCCGTCATGCCTGCGTACCAGGATGTCAGGTACAATTTCTGAGCCTTGCAGTTCAATCTGGTGGCTGATTTTCCGCACTTTGTCCTCTTATATTACAGTGCGCCCGAGAATGTTATCCGCAGTGCCTACAAGCTGCTGCGAGAGATTACGTCACCAGTTACGTTGGCAGCACGGCTGTCGCTTGTATCATAACAATCAGTAAACTTTATACTCACCACAGCCATTCATAACTGATGCTAGAAGTGCTGATGACACACATGCTGGCTTATTGCAATACACACTGACGAATTCGACAGCCCACAGCCCACACTTGTGGCCTTCGCCCTATCAGGGACACCGTGATCCCAACTAAACTGATGACGCAACCACTCGCACCTGCACGTAGCCACTGCGGAGAACATTCCCGGGCGCCCTATACAACGATTGCATACACAAAGTTTCAAGATAGGTTCCAATCTGTCTTACTTGATACTTCCCTAGTGAGGTTAGAAACCGGTCTGTTGTTATTCATGGTTATATAATTCAATAGTTCCGCGCCAGGAATCTTCCTCTCTTCACAATACAGTAGATACCCCATTGATATACATGCTCATTGGGTATACGTGGAAATATTCCATTTAATCTAAAATCTATATTCTTGCCTGACAGCTATTGTATCTGAGCAGTTAAGTAATGCACGTGGGGTTTCAGGTAACGTGGTAGTGGGGCAACAAATCTCTCGCAGCTGATTGGCTACTTCTCCTTTAGTGATAATTCCTCAGGGCAGAGAAAATGCAGAGATTCACAAAGTCACCATGAGCAATGGGCAGTATTGCCAATTTACGTTAGCAGTAAGTGAATGTGTCTGCTTTGAGAGGTCATTTGCAAGTAAATTAAACTTCTCTAGTGAGATAATAGGTCAGTATAATAGATTAATTGACGTTTCCGATTACCCTATTCGGATTTCTTTTCTCTCTTGAGCCATTTCTTTTCAAGGCAGATAGATTAGGAATTACCTAATGCGACCATTTCTCGTGTTTATGTAACGCTGGGTTTGCTGACCTGCAACTACACAACTCCAAGTTGGTGCTCTTCATTAAATTACAGCTTTTAGGTAGATTTCATTAGAAAGCTAACTATTGCAATGGGTACCATGTTTCGACTTCCGGAAAATTTCGACATATCTTCGCGTTTCACATCCCCCAGACCCCAAAACCACCGTCAGTTCAAAAGTTTATATATAATTTATGTATATATGTATCTATCTATCTATCTCTCTCTCTATATATATATATATATATCAGTTTCTTGTGGACACGATAACTGCCGTAATTTTGTACCAATCACTTTAAATTTTTTTACATAATATGTATCCCTATAAAATCTCGGTCGAGTTCGTTAATGGGAAAAATCGGTCGAAGAAGGTGAAAATGGGGGGCTTTTTTCGAAAAAGTGAAATTTCGCTATAACTCTCTTAATACGTGAAATATCGAATCCATTCAAAGTTCATAATATGTGTCGGATAAGTGCCAAAAATGTATGTCAAATAAGTTTTTTGATAGCACCAACCATTGACCAAAGGGGTGAAAAAAAGTGGGTTTTTCGGGAAACATTAATCATATCTCTCTCAATAGGCACAATATCAAAACCGTACAAAATGGAAAATATTCCTCTAATAATTACCTAAAACTTTTGTCTGAAAGAATTTTTGATATGACCCACCATTACGCCAAGGGATGAGAAAAATGATTTCTGAATTTTAAAAATGCCAAGTGCCATCAGAGGTTACCATAACAACGCTTTTAAATTGATAAGGGATGATCTATCATAGGTTGCCAAGACAACGCCATTGACGAGATCACATTCATTTTTAGCCTACTTTTCACACTTTTCAAAAATGAGGAAAAAATAGACTTATGAGATCGATCCGGGAAAATGTGTCTGTCCTTCTGTCTGTCTGTCTGTCAGTCCTTCTGTGTGTCTTGCTGTGTGTGTGTGTGTGTGTGTGTGTGTGTGTGTGTGTGTGTCCCCTATCAACTCCTAAACGGCTGCAGCAATCGAAACCAAATTTAGTATGAGTAAAGTTGTATACCGGAATATCTAAGGCCCATATTTGAAAAAGATGCCAGTGCTACCAACTGCTAAAAAAAACGCACTAGAAATTTGAGCTCCATGTTGGATATCTTGGAAGGTATACATGGGAGCTATTATAAAATTGGCACACATGTAGATAATACTATTTCAGTTTAATTTCCAGGTGGCCATACATAACAGCGTTGCCAAAATATTTTTAAGCCTTCTGATAAGTCCAATATTTAAATGCATATAACTTCTACACTATCAATTGGATTTCAACCAAATTTTGTATGTAATATGTGTACATAAACAGGTATGACTGAGTGTATTCTTAAGAGCCACCAGGGCTGCCAACTGTCAATAAATGTTATCTCTATTATTTTATCCAAATACCAATATATCTGAAAGTATGCAAGCTGACAGGTTTAAACTATGCACACGTAAATTACCTGACATTTTACATTAATTTGGAGTAACTTATATACGTCAGTTCTACCAACATGATTCTAAGCCTGCTGATAGGACCCATTTTTAAATACATGTAACTTCTATACCAACAAATGGATTTCATTCAAAATTGGTACAAAAAGATATAATATTTCAGATTATTTCTGACCAGCACTCGCATGACATTGTTGCCAACATGCTTTTACGTGTACTAATAGATCCAATGTCTAAATCCATGTAACGTCCTTTGAACTTCAACCACATTTTGTATTCTGTACCTTAGGAGATGGAAGTAAGAATATATTCAGTCACCAGAGCTGCCAACTGTATTGCTCTATTAGGCTACATTATGCCTAGTATACCTTATTTCGAACTAATTAAGACATTTCGATATTACCCACTTAATTTCGTCATTATTCTAGATAGGTTCATATACTGTAGATTAATCTATGGCATGAATCTTAATTTTAAGAAAAGTAGGCTCTTCAGTTCGTCACGGAACTTCTTGTTCCATCTGACTATTAGGGAAGCGGCTGACTGGTAGCATGCTGAACTTCTATGCCTAAGGTCGCTGGTTCAAAGCTGGCCAAAGTCGCCTGATTTTCTAAGAGCGCTAAAAGTCCGTCAGCATGCTTTCCTTCGGAGGGGAAGTTACAACGTTCGTTCCAAGTTGCTGGTTGCGGTGGCATCTAGCAGCCAAGTTCACAGCTAGGTGTCGTTGACGTTAGTATTTGGTACAAAATTAGGTACTGCTACTTAAAATTGACCGTCTGCAGACCTTACCTGAATTACAGACTAATACAGTCATCACAAATTACACCATTTATCAGACAGATTCTACACACACCCAATGTACACGGGGTTACATGACCACCTTGTCGCAGTCCCTAAACTGAGGAACTAACCAACATCTCTGCGGGAGATAAAATTTTGCGTGAAGAAGTAACAGACTGTTAGATAGTTACACATTAGTTCCAAACCTTGCATAAGGACAGTGTGATCACAAGTATAAAAATGAACCCCAAATGACAAGAAGGTTACCATCCCCATAAGACAGTAAAATGTTAAAAATATGCATAGAAAGACGAAAAAATGTTAAATAACCTCCAATTGTAAAATACTTTCTCGCAATAAATGAGGTCTCATCCTTCTACGAAAACCTGCATATTTTGCCTATTATAGCCTATCCCCTAGTTTGCCCGGTGAAATCTACCTCCGCCTTCCGCCGTCCGAGAGGATTTTTTTTCTTAGCGTTTGAAGTCGTAAAGGCATCTCATTTACATTATAATAAGCCCATAATAACCAACACAGTACTATTATGTTAAAGCTAATAGTGTACGTCATTATGAAGGTAAAATTGAGTCGACTGCAGACAGTCAACAAGTGAACTGCTCTCACCAGGACCACGCAAGACTCAACCAGATAAGTAGCCTGTATAATACAATCTGAATTGACAATTTACAACAACCATATATTCACTCCAAACAAGCACGTTTGGAGATCAATCACCACTTCCAGTATCTTAACAAAACATCACACAGACCACAACTAACAAATATTGACAAGATGAATTATCTCAACTAATACTGCAACTAAATAAGTGTACATATTGTAAATATTTTCACCCATACTTTCGAACCTAGATTTTATAGCCTATGTGTAATGGATCTGATGATTATATAAATAATTCTTTAGTTCCGTGACGAACTAAAGAGCCTACTTTTCATGCCAATGATTATTCTACAGTATATGAACCTATCTAGAATAATGAAGAAATTAAGTTGCTAATATCGAAATTTCTAATTTTTTCGAAATACTGTATAACTTGCATAATGTAGCCTAATAGAGCACTACAGTTGGCAGCCCTGATGATTGAATATATTCTTAGTTCCATCTCTTAAGGTACAGAATACAAAATTTGGTTGAAGTCCAATGAATAGCATGGACGTTACATGCAGTTAAACATTGGATCTAACAGCGTGCGTAAAATCATGTTGGCAACAATGTCATGCATGTATTGGTCGGAAATCATCTGAAATAATATGATCTATTGTTGTGCCAATTTTGAATGAAATCCATTAGTTAGTATAGAAGTTACATGCATTTTAAAATTGGATCTATCAGCAGGCTTAGAATCATGTTGGCAGCACTGACGTATATTAGTTAGTCAAAATGCATCTAGAATGCCAGGTACTATACGTGTGCAAAGTTAAGAGCTATTGGCTTGCAAACTTTCTGATATATTGGTATTTGGATAAAATAAATTAGGAGCATTTATTAACAGTTGGAAGCCCTGGTGGGTCTTAAGAATACGCTCAGTCATATCTGGTTATGTATGCATATAACATACGAAATTTGGTTGAATTCCAATTGATAGTGTAGAAGTTATGTGCATTTAAAAATTGGACCAATCAGCAGGCTTATAATCATTTTGGCAACACAGCGATGTATGGCCTCCTGGAAATTAAACTGCAATATTATTATCTATAAGTATACCAATTTTGAAATAGCTCCCATTCATACCTTCCAGGATATCCAACACGGAGCTCAAATTTCAATTGCGATTTTTTAGCAGTTGGTCGCACTGACATCATTTTCAAATATGGCTGTGAGATATTCGGGTATAGACCTTTACTCCTACCAAATTTTGTTTTGATTGCTCCAGCCGTTTAGAAGTTGATAGGGACACACACACACACACACACACACACACAGCCAGCCAGACAGACAGACAGAAGGACAGACAGACAGACAGACACACATTTGCCCGATCTCATAAGACTACTTTTTCCTCATTTTTTGCAAAATGTGAAAAGTAGGCTAAAAATTACAAAAAATATAAATTCCACTGTTCGTCAACAGAGATCAGCTGCCAGAAATGAATGTATGGACCATGGTAGAACGGCGGACAGAGTAGTAAGTAAGGAGAAGGTAAGGACGGGGTGAAAATACACACGGCATTAGCCCAAAAGCATGAATTATTTATATAATAATCCGGACCGTGAAAGCCTTAATATGCGGATCTGATGATGATCGCTTGACGATCGAAACTGGTCATACAAGTGTATTTATTATTCTCATGTAAAAATATGTTTCAGGATTAGGGTTTAACGCATCTCATTTGGATACAATCGTGTTGACAACTGAAAAGCATACAACGTTTTTGCTAAAATATGTGTTAAATAATACTATCGTTTTGATCTGGCGTTGCTTGGTTTGACTAACGGAGTGAGAACCATACAGTCTATAATAAAATCAATATCCCGTAAGAAGCCGGAGAAGAAATTCATATTTTAACTCACATCCATAACAAGGTATATCACGCCAATTACATTGGATTATAGCTGGTGTTAATACAAATTGAGTAAAAGAAATCCCAAGTTATAACATACAAAGAAACAATATACATTTTGGTATATTGGCTTTCACGGCCCGTGAATTAAAACTCAGCAATTTTTCTAGGTTTATGCCATGTCTTGTGTGGGCTTTCATCTAGGAACACCAAACTGGCTCATCAGCGGGTATAAACATTGAAATATTACTGAGTTTTTATATATATTTTACATATATAAACAGCCAATTCCAATAATTTTAATTCAAGCATTAATAACCAATTAAATATCAAGCAAGAAATTCAAGAGGAAATAAAGAGAACAATATTAAAAATCTACGAAAGAAAACAATAAGACTATAGCATATATCCAAATAACAAATGGAATTGAATATACTGTATTTATTCCACCTAAATCAAAAATTATAATTAACAAGCTGTACCCAGCTTACGTTGCAATACCAATCAAAGAAAGTGTTGGCGTTGTAATTTTGTTTGTGCTTTTGGATACAAAATATTAATTTTCTTTTTCCGCTAACTGCCTCTAAATTATTGTAAAATAGATTTACCAATTTAGAAACATTCATGGTAGCGTGCACAACAACTCACCAAAGTTTCATCGCAATCGGATGAAAGGTACATGAACGCATACAGGATTTTGTTTAAACGATGCGCGCACCGTGACTCTTTTTTTGAAACTACCAACTGTAAATGGATTTACTAAATCATAAAACTTCACGGGAGTGTACACAGCAACTCGCCAAAGATTCATTGCCATCGGATGAATGGTAGACTATATGAACGCATACGGAACCTTACTGAAACGATTCGCGATCTGTCACTCATTTGTTGAATTTTCTTGGGCACTACCAATTGTAAAATGGATTTACTACATCAGATACCTTCACAGAAGTGTACACAACAACTCAACAAAGTTTCATAACAATCGGATGAATGGTATATGAACGCATACGTGACTTTGCTGAAACGATTCGCGTGCTTTCACTCATTTGTTGAAACTACTCGTGCGCTACCTATTGCAATATAGATTTATTAAGTCGCACACCTTCCCTGGAGTGTACACAACAACTCACCAAAGTTTCGTAACAATCGGATGAATGGTATATGAACGCATGGTGACTTTGCTGAAATGATTCGCGCGCCGTGACTCATTTGTTGAAACTACTCGTGCTTTACCTAGTGTAAAATAGATTTACTAAGCCAGAAAACTTCACTCGAGTGCACCCAACAACTGACCAAAGTTTCATTGCAGTCGGATGAATCGTATATGAACACATACGGGACTTTGTTGAAACGATTCACGTGCTGTTACTCATTTGTTGAAACTACTCGTGCGCTACCTATTGTAAAATTGATTTACTAAGTCAGACTCACCAAAGTTTCATTGCAATCGGATGCATGGTATATGAACCCATAAATGGCATACTGTACATACAGACAGACAAACTATCACGTACTTAATAGAGTGCCATATCCCCTCCAGGGACGTAGGCGAGCTGAATTAGAGCCCTTGACTCCGTCAAGGGATCACTAACCAGGCATCCCGAGGCAGAGTTTGTGTATGGTAGGGTGGCCAGTTCCTGTCCACTCCTCCTCCTGCCATCGCACCCGGCAGGTTCCCATTTTGCATCACGAGGCTGGTAGACCCCAAACCAGACTATACCAAGACTTTTAAATTCCTGGCAGAGCCGAGAGATAATAAATGAATTAATTGATTAAATAATTAGTACAGTTTCGGCCACGCTTAGGCCTTCTTCAGCTTTGTGTGGATCTTAAACATTATCTCTGGGGCAACACATACACTGACTTTCAGCGCAAAGTTAACTTCCTCTTACATTTCATTTTTTACCATTTTAAAAACGATGGGAATGGTGACGCAATGTCAATTTCTTTAAATAATATTATACACAAGCAATACCCGTCGCGGCTTCGCCCGCGAATATTCTAGTTGTAAAGAGTACACTTAGCAAAATCTCAATCATGAATGCTATGACTGATTTATCCTTGGTATGAATAATCAGACTTTATCAATTCAGCTGCTGGTGTAGTGGTTGGGGGTTTGTCATTCCTTCATAGGTATATCAGAGCGAAGTTAGTTTCCTGGGAATATCACAGACACTGTTAATTTAAGGGACTTTAAATGTGGTTTTCGGAGACCCTTTTTAGTCGGGTGAAAAAGACCTTTCGAACCACACTCACACGTGAAAATTGCGTGAAAAAACTCTAGAGTGCCCCTTGAACCCCTTAAGCGCATTATACTGTATGTATTGATGAATTTTACAGCTTAATTTGGTTCAGTGATAACCTTATAACCGCCTGGAAACTTTCACAGTACTGCAATAATTGGAATAGCATTGCGTCTTACAGAAATAGATGGACCTGTGAGATTCTGTTACCATGGTTACCGTGTCGCATTCTCTCATTATTTCATTGTAAATATACATGTTTTAAGGTATTTATTTAATTGTGACGCATTTAAAGAGTAAGTGAGTGCGTTTCGCCTACGCGTTGGGTTATGCTGAACCTGTAGGTACCCCATATGTGTAGGTTGGTGTTAATGGGACCTTATATTCGGTACAAAACTGGAATGGGACCTAGGCAGAATAATATAGGGAGGGATTGTAATCTACTCGTATATCTATCAACCCTTCTTAATATTCCCCGTGTGGAGAATGAAGGTTTTGAATTTGAATTTGTATCTCTTGTACGGGCCACTGAGGCTACAAAGCTAAAGAGGATATGCCGGGTGATTCAGCAGCCCCTTCTTATATCGTTTTCTACAACCCAACTAACGCGTGTTGGTACGAAGGTCAATATTTCTCTGCTTGCATTCCTTATTAGTCTGTAGTCACAGTGAGGGAAAAATAATACTGTTCAGTATCGTTTGCAGGATATGCTTGCAGTGCATTAGTACCATACTGGATGCAAGCAGAGAAATATCGACCTTCCTGATAACACGCGTTAGTTGGGCTGCATAAAACAATAATATTAGGGGCAGCTGAATCACCTGGTATATACGAGGCACGTCCAGAAAGTAAGTTCCGTTTGGTAATAAAATTAAATTGTGTACATATACAGACAATTTATTTATTGCACAACATTCTACACCTCTTAAACTTCTCTTTCACATAACTGCCGGACTTTTTCAGGCATTTGTCATAGCGTGGCACAAGTTTTTGGATACCTTCTTCATAGTAGTTTGCCGCCGACCGTAAACGAGAGTGAAGACTCCCCTGTAAGATATCCTGCCGTTTGGCCACCAATGTTAGGCAAATTGCGTATGTGGTCAGGAGAACTCCTAAACATACGCAGTTCTCCTGGTAAGCACGCAATTTGCCTAACAGTGGTGGCCAAACGGCAGGATATCTTACAGGGGAGTCTTCACTCTCGTTTACGGTCGGCGGCAAACTACTACGAAGTAGGTATCCAAAAACCTGTGCCACGCTATGACAAATGCCTGAAAAAGTTCGGCAGTTATGTGGAGAAGTAGTTTAATAGGTGTAGAATGTTGTACAATAAATATTTTTTCTGTATCTGTACACAATTTACTTTTATTACCAAACGGAACTTACTTTCTGGACGTGCCTCGTACATAAAATCATTTCGAAACAATTTTGAGTCATGTCTTGAAATAACCTTGTACGACTACGGCGCATATAATAGCTAATGCTACTGTACATCTCGGGATAACTTTGCAGACTCTGGGAAACGTTTTTACAATCCATATGAGAGACAAGCTGACCGCTGCAGTGAAAGCGATGAGTGACATAAAACAGATTCATAAATTGTCCCTAAAGACTGCAATCCAACTGTTTCATGTAAAAATAGCACCAATTGCATATTATGGATTGGAAAATATATGGATACACCTCAAGAGAAAACACCTGACAGATCTGGAAAGAGTAAAATCCATCTATCTCTAGAGAGCTTTGTGCCTTTCAAAGTACACGCCATCCCGTTTGGTTTACCTGCTAGCTAGAGATCCATATTTTGTTGAAGACCTGAGACTGAACGTACTGCTGCCCGTTACACCTGGATATGAGACTCTACTGACAGAATTGAAAAGGAAGAGAGAAGACATATGGGACGACTTTTACGGCACTGACGCGATGCTTTCAACTGAATGGACAAATGCATTGTACGATTTACGTCATATAGTCACGAGATTTTCGGTGCGTGGTTTTCACTTTAAAATATGCACCAAGAAGAAATATCATCAGCCGGACCAGCAGTGCATCTGTTTGCTGTGTGGAGAGCAGTGTGATAGGTATCACGTGATGTTGTGCCAACAAAGACGGGTCGCACTTAAATGTTTTGTAGTGAAGACTAAGGAAATCTTTTTTTTTTGTCATTTATTGTTAATTTATTGATTTGGCCATTGGCTGTAATAAAGTTCTTCTTTATTTATTTAAGGTCCCCAGTCCCTAATCAGCCGCAAAATTAAAACATTTTTGAACGAAATCACCTACGGAATACAATATACTGTAGTTAACATGATTACTCACGTGATATACGTACGCAGTACTTTCAAGGTTTGAAGCGTCCTCCATTTTCCTCACTAACTACGTGCACAAGCGAGACGAAACTTCAGTCATTTCTCAACACGTACTCTATATATTTCTCGCCACGTCGCTGCCAAGATTACATGGCTCTTAGAACGCTTCTTCAGAGTCCTCTATATCGCTGGTAAATTGCCGGCTGGCTTGTGCACGACCCTGCCTTGGATCGTTCTGCCTGCTGCAAATTATCTCACCCTTGGACGCATTCTTTTCACACCCGTGACATCATCATCGCATGTCTCAATCAATTGCCGATCAATATCGATTTGTTGCACCCCACGCTAGTGAAGAAAACGGGGGATCACAAACAAAATAATGTATTGCAAGTGCGGCTATGGGCTAAAGCCCTGCGCGAATGCGGATATAGTTTGCATGGTTGTGCGGATAGCGGATAGGCTGTGGATAATGTTTGGAGTAAATTTGCGGATAGTTTTTGGATTACAATCCGAACTTGTTGAATATCATTACTAGGACCCGGTTGTTATGACATATTTCTCCGTTATGTTTCTTTCATGACAAATGTAAGATGATGATTTAAGCTAATATCAATCAAATTATGTCATTAAGCATAATTAACACTCCGAACTGGAAGGGGTTGCAATTCTGGCTGTATAACATTCATTTTAAACATAGCACATGGCATACAAAGCCTAAGGGAACGACGTTTTCCTCAATTGTCTAAATATGTTGCATTAGGAATTTATGGTTTATCTAATTAAAATCATTATTGCACTGCCAGTAGATTCGGATAACAAACGTGCGGATGCGGATTAAATTCGTGCGGATGCGGTGCGGATGCAGATAACAGTCGTGCGGATGTGGGGCGGATAACAGTCTTGCGGATGCGGTGCGGATGCGGTGCGGATGCAGATAACAATCGTGCGGACACGGTCGGATGTTGATAACAGTCGTGCGGATGTGGGGCGGATGCGGATAACAGTCGTGCGGATTTGGGGCGGATGCGGATAACAGTCGTGCGGATGTGGGGCGGATGCGGATAACAGTCGTGCGGATTTGGGGCGGATGCGGATAACAGTCGTGCGGATGCTGATAACAGTCGTACGGATGTGGGGCGGATGCGGGGCGGATGCGGATAACAGTCGTGCGGATGCTGATAACAGTCGTACGGATGTGGGGCGGATGCGGGGCGGATGCGGATAACAGTCATGTAGATGTGGATAACGGTTTGTTTATCCACGCAGGGCTCCAGCTATGGCCCGGGTGTGAACAAACAAAATAGTAAAATTGTATTACAACCAAGTCTATTAGCAACACACACTAACTCAATAATATACACTGTCTAATTATAGTTCTCAGTGTGTGAGCGCACTTTTACCCAATTAGATTAGGCGGGTTATACAAGGACGGATAGAAATGTATTTGCGCTTGTATTTTTTTAGCCAATCCAAAATACATGCAGGTAATTACAAATATAAGTACTGTTCTACGGACCTTACACTATTTTTAGCCTATTTTCAATTTTGAAAAAATAGGCATATGAGATCACCTTTTGTCCGTGTGTGTGTGCATGTGTGTGTGTGTGAGAGAGAGGTGTGTGTGTGTGTGTGTCCCTAATAATTTCTAAACGGCTGGAGCGAATGCAATGAAACTCGGTAAGTTCATAGCACTATTCCGGACGACCCCGACCGTGCCCTTCAAATTTTGTTACGTCTCACCAATCCAACATGGCGGCTGTGCGAAATATTTCACCAGCATTCAATATCTCCGGAACTATTCCCGATATCACCCTAGATTTTTTTACCGTGATAAAGCAAACTACTAAACGTTCACCTATGTGACTTTTGAAAAACTGGTAACTACAAAACCAACATGGCGGCCACGCGAATTTGCGACTTTTAAATAGACGTTTCTCGCGATTTAACCAACCAAAGGCAATAAAACTTGGTACAGTATATGTTTATACACATCGTAATGCACCGGCATCTAACTTGGTTCAATTGTTTACATAACCACAAGATGGCGGATGTGCGAATTATTTCACCGGCATTCTATATCTCTGAAACTATTAGTGGTATCACCCTGAAATTGTGTACGGATATAAAGGGCCCTACTGGAAGTTCATCTATAAGACTTTTAAAAACCGGTTAACTACAAAACGAACATGGCGGCCAAGCGAATTTGAAAATTTTAAATAGACCTTTCTCGGGATTTAATGTTCCAGACGCAATTAAATCGGGCACAGGAAATGTTTATACACATTGTAATGCACTGGTATCTAATTTAGTTCAATTGTTTACATAACCTCAAGATGGCGGCTGTGCGAATTTTAAAATTAATTTTTTATCTCTTGTGTCGTAATCATGCGATCGAAGTGAAAGTTTGAACAATGAACCTACGCAATAATTTTCTATGGCCTATACATTTAACAATCCAACATGGCGACCATCCGAAATATTTAGACGGCTGTGAATATCTACGAATCTATTATAGGAATCATACTGAATTTTTTTATGTTCATAGGGGCTATGAACTTAAGTTCACCTATAGGACTTTAAATAACCTGGTGATAACAAATCCAACATGGCGGCGACGCGAATTATAAATATGCACATGGACGTTTCTCGCAATTTAACCATCCGAGTGCAGTGAAACTTGGAACAGTAAATCCTTATACGAATGTTAATCCACCGGCATCTAATTTATTTTAATTGTTTCCATAACCACAAGATGGCAGCTGCGCAAAATTTTAAAATCACCTTGTTACTCATTGTGTCCTAATCATGCAATTGAAGTTTGAATGTTACAAGTACACAATAATCTTCATGTGACAGTACATAACTCTAGGACCTACATATATAAAATCCAACATGGCGACCATCCGAAATATTTAGTCGGTTCTCAATATCTACGAATCTATTACAGCAATCAAACTGAAATTTTGTATGTAGATAGAGGAAATTAACATAAGAAGGATATATGAAAATAGGCTGTATAGTTCTTCACGGAACTACTTGTTCCACATAGTCTCCACATTTGTTCAATTATCTGTCCCATCGCAGCACTACATTTGAGATGCCCCTGTGGTAGAATTCAGCCGGCTGACTGTGGAACCATCGTCGAACTGCTGTCTTGGCGTTATCCTTGCACGTGAATCGCTCACCTGCCAGGAACTTCTTCAGCGGACCATGACAATGCGAGATCACTTGTGGCAACAAGAACCGCCAACAAGCTCCGGTCATTTCACTGGGAGATACTGGACCATCCAACCATAGAGTCCGGATCTCGACCCTAGTGATTTCTACGTTTTTGATTCGCTGAATAAGTTCCTGGCAGGACAGCGATTCATGTGCAACGATGACACCTAGACAGCAGTCCAACGATCCTTCCACAGTCAGCGGACTGAATTCTACCACTGGGGCATCTGAAATATAGTGCTGCGATGAGAGAAATGTCTGAACAATGTGGAGACTATGAGGAATAAATAGTGTAAGGAACTTAGAACCGTAATTACCTGTATATATTCTTTTTGCTAAAAAATATATTACTAGTGAGAGTTCTCGAATGTGTATAAACCACCCACCCGGCTTTACTGTTATGCGGGCTCGACGTGATACAGTTCTGGCAGGGGCTATCGTCTTGTTTATTTGTTTAAACGCACTTTATAAGTAAATAAATATATTTCCGAGAAATTTTCAAGAATTTCAAGATTTCTCCTGTACTATTGAGACAATTCGGAAGATTTTGGTACAAACCGCACCTTCTAACTCCCCCTGGTTTAGGGACTTGAGTTCTGTAAAACATACACCTTAATGATATATATAAATAAGGGGTGTTCAAATGAAAAGGTACGAAACGATACTGTGGGTACAATTTATTCGTTATTCAAAAGTAATCACCACAGGCCTGTGCACAGGTGTCCCATTGCTTCACTAGCCACAGGATTCCCTGTTCCCAGAAGTCTTGTGGTTGTGACAGGAGCCAATCCTGTACGGTGTCCTTTAGTTCGTCGTCCGATTGGATACGTTTTCCCTTGAGATGTTTTTTTTAACGGACCAAACAGATGGAAGTCACAGGGTGACAAGTCCGGGAGGAAGGGCGGATGCTGAAGTTGCTCCCACGTGAACGTGACCAATACACCTTGTGTGACGTTAGAGACGTGTGGGCGAGCGTTATCATGGAGCAGAATGACTTCCTTCGTGAGCAGTCCAGGCCGTTTGTTCTTAATGGACTTGCGTAGGCTACAGAGTGTCGCACAATGCATGCCACTATTAATGGTTCGTCTCAAGGGAAAACGTTTCCAGTTGGACGACGAACTAAAGGACACCGTACGGGATTGGCTCCTGTCACAACCACAAGACTACTGGGAACAGGGAATCTTGCGGGTAGTGAAGCAACGGGACACTTGTGCACAGGCCTGTGGTGATTACCTTTGAATAACCAATAAATTGATCCCACATGATCGTTTCGTACATTTTCATTTGAATAACCCTGATGAAAAATCCAAAGCCTGCTTCCAGTCGACCGACCGGGTCAGGGAATGTAATAAATGAAGCCCCCATCTAGCGGCGAGAATATGAACTGTGCCGACTGCCGATGCCTGTCGCACTCCTCTGAGGCAATGATTAAATGAATGACAAATGAAATTAGAGTGGAGAGTGTTGCTAGAATGAAATTGTGACAGGGAAAACCAGAGTACCCGGAGAAAAACCTGGCTGCCTCCGCTTTGCCCAGCACAAATCTCACATGGAGTGACAGGGATTTGAACCACGGACCCAGCGGTGAGAGACCGGCGTCCTGCCGCTTAAGCCACGGAGGCTCGAATAACCGTCATATAAGGCGTGAATAAAAGTTTCTGTTTGACGGCCTACAGTCCAGAATTGTTAAGCCAATCAGGAAAAATTGCCGTGAGTATTGAGGCACTCATCGCACCCACGCATGAGTTGAAGTCCCCGAGTGGTAAACCACAGTGTCCTGCAGCGTGAAAAAGTCCGTAACTGCCTGCTACACATCCTCATCCAACAGGAATCGTCGATAATTCAAGTCCTTTCTAAGGGACCGAAAGCGTGATAATCGCATTGGGAGAGATCAGAACCTAAACGGTGGATGCTCAATTTACTGTACTGAGGCATGCATTATCATGAAACAGCAGGAAATCCTAAGTTCTCCTATGTTATTTATATAGATCAAAAATATTAAAGGCCCCAATGTGCTTCCTTGTGGCACCCATCTTCTTACTTTCATCTGTTCTGACAGTGAAGTCTCCACCCTCAATCTTTGATTTCTCCCCCTTAAGAACGATATTATCCGGTTAACTGCTCTACTATCCAACCCTATATTTTGCATTTTCCTAATTAATATTTTTTATTTTACTCCATCAAAGGTTTCTCAAAAATCGAATGCTAGGCAGTTCATTTGTCCCCTCCAATTCATCACAACTGATATATCTTTTATCACGCCAGCCCTGCCTGACATGAAAACCTTCTCACGTAACGCAAATTACTCTATTTTAAGTGTCAGAAACGCGTCAGTAACTTTGTGTGTATCGCACGGTTTTACCATCCCTGTCTCACGTAAACCATAAGTGGTTTTTCCTTTGTCTCAAGAATATATGTTGCTATATGCTCCCAATCTCGGGAATAGAAATTAGAGGCTTTAGAACTTGAATCCACCTTATATAATTAGCACATTTAATGTTTGTTCCCACAATCTACAACAACTGTGTATAAACTACGATTTTGTGATATTAACGCACAAAGCTCATTTGGAACATAGAGCATAGAATTCCCGTTAGCTCAATGCGAGTTTTCTGCACTGAGGTTAAAATTCCCAAACTATCGCTTTAAAATTCCGTACATATTTATTTGCCAGTTGAACAAGTGCGAAGACTCGAGAGCGATTCTTGAATTAGTGTTTCGTGTTAGCAGCATATTGAAACAGCTTCACACGTTGTAGCGCTGTAAGAATAAAAGGAAACGTGGTGGAAACCATTTGCATAAAGCCACGTTTGCATCAGATATGAAGCCATTATTCGGTTCGCAACGCGGAAAAAGGGTAATTTCATTAACCTTTATATGTGCGCTGTTACAAAACGGAGGATACAACATCTCTGACCGCCACGTGAGGCTCTTCCAACTAAAGCTGTGTTACGTTGCTTTTAACAGCTGTAATTATTTCTAGAATTAGCTTTCGGATAATAGATGAGCTTGATTACGGTTTCCATTCCAATGTCATGTGTAACACTGTGTGGATAATGGAATTGGCAGACTGCAAATTGAATCCGGACCATTGGACTTCAGGTCAAATTAATTGCAGTAAACAGGGCATAGTGATTGAAACCCCCTCCTCTTCAAATAACGTAGATATCGACAATGACTCAAAGAGTAAGAACTTAAGGGGCTCTGAGATGTTCTATAAGGTGCGTTCAAAAAGTAAAGAGCCGGAGGCATAATTACAGAAACCATTACCTGTATGTTAGAGGTATTAGCCCTGGCTGTTGAGGCACTTGTCCCACTGTGACACGAGGCGGTGAATGGCTGTCTCATAAAATTTCCTGGGCTGCGATGTGAACCAGTCCCGCACGTACAACTGGACGTCGGCATCCGAGGTGAATCGTTGGCCCCGCAAAGCCCTTTTCAATGGACCAAACATGGCGTAATCACAGGGAGAGAGGTCTGGACTGTATGGAGGGTGGCCGAGAACCTCCCATTTGAATTTCTGCAGGAGTGCCACGACTGTGTTGGCCGTATGAGGTCGTGAATTGTCGTGGAGCGACCACGTCAGCTATGGCGTTCACTGTCACTCGGCGGTCCTGGGTAATGAGTGCATCAACCAGCTGGACGTTGTCATCGGTAATGCAGGGGGTGCCCCAGACCGGGCATCATCGGCTAACGACACCCGACCTTCCCTGAAGCGCTTGTGCCATGCCTCGACCCTTGCAAGGGACATGCAGTGTTCGCCACACACTTGTGACATTCGGCATTGCATGTCCATTCCCCCTACTCCTTCCGCTGTCAGAAACCGAACAACACCTCTTTGCTCTTCGGTTGACGCCTCCATGTCACTGTTTGCAATGCGACTGGCAGCGTTGGACGATTGATGCATGCTGCGGCTCGCATTGTATCGTCACGTGATTTGCACTCGTGCCCTCTAGCGACGGACTGTGACCTTCCACGCTCTGGTCGGAACCACACCTCGTTACACACGCCACGATTAGCCGATATCGTCACCGGTTTGCGCATTCCAGCCTCCGGCTCGAGATTTTTGAACCCACCTTATATATTGCCCATGCTTATTTTCAACTTTTCATCTACCTCCTCGTCGGAAATTATTTACAGGAACTGAAATTCAAAATAGGAATAAAGATTCAAGGATAAATAATTTCAATTCTGAGATTTGCTGATGACATCGCCATCTTAGCCGACACACCAGCGTATTTGCTGATGACATCGCCATCTTAGCCGACACACCAGCGGATTTGCTAATGACATCGCCATCTTAGCCGACACACCAGCGGATTTGCTGATGACATCGCCATCTTAGCCGACACACCAGCGGATTTGCTAATGACATCGCCATCTTAGCCGACACACCAGCGGATTTGCTGATGACATCGCCATCTTAGCCGACACTCCAGCGGATTTGCTAATGACATCGCCATCTTAGCCGACACACCAGCGGATTTGCTAATGACATCGCCATCTTAGCCGACACACCAGCGGATTTGCTAATGACATCGCCATCTTAGCCGACACACCAGCGGATTTGCTGATGACATCGCCATCTTAGCCGACACACCAGCGGATTTGCTGATGACATCGCCATCTTAGCCGACACGCCAGCGGATTTGCTAATGACATCGCCATCTTAGCCGACACACCAGCGGATTTGCTAATGACATCGCCATATTAGCCGACACACCAGCGGATTTGCTGATGACATCGCCATCTTAGCCGACACGCCAGCGGATTTGCTAATGACATCGCCATCTTAGCCGACACACCAGCGGATTTGCTGATGACATCGCCATCTTAGCCGACACACCAGCGGATTTGCTGATGACATCGCCATCTTAGCCGACACTCCAGCGGATTTGCTAATGACATCGCCATCTTAGCCGACACACCAGCGGATTTGCTAATGACATCGCCATCTTAGCCGACACACCAGCGGATTTGCTAATGACATCGCCATCTTAGCCGACACACCAGCGGATTTGCTGATGACATCGCCATCTTAGCCGACACTCCAGCGGATTTGCTAATGACATCGCCATCTTAGCCGACACACCAGCGGATTTGCTAATGACATCGCCATCTTAGCCGACACACCAGCTGATTTGCTAATGACATCGCCATCTTAGCCGACACACCAGCGGATTTGCTAATGACATCGCCATCTTAGCCGACACACCAGCGGATTTGCTGATGACATCGCCATCTTAGCCGACACGCCAGCGGATTTGCTAATGACATCGCCATGTTAGCCGACACACCAGCGGATTTGCTAATGACATCGCCATCTTAGCCGACACACCAGCGGATTTGCTGATGACATCGCCATCTTAGCCGACACTCCAGCGGATTTGCTAATGACATCGCCATCTTAGCCGACACACCAGCGGATTTGCTAATGACATCGCCATCTTAGCCGACACACCAGCGGATTTGCTAATGACATCGCCATCTTAGCCGACACACCAGCGGATTTGCTAATGACATCGCCATCTTAGCCGACACACCAGCGGATTTGCTGATGACATCGCCATCTTAGCCGACACTCCAGCGGATTTGCTAATGACATCGCCATGTTAGCCGACACACCAGCGGATTTGCTAATGACATCGCCATCTTAGCCGACACACCAGCGGATTTGCTAATGACATCGCCATCTTAGCCGACACACCAGCGGATTTGCTGATGACATCGCCATCTTAGCCGACACTCCAGCGGATTTGCTAATGACATCGCCATCTTAGCCGACACACCAGCGGATTTGCTAATGACATCGCCATCTTAGCCGACACACCAGCTGATTTGCTAATGACATCGCCATCTTAGCCGACACACCAGCGGATTTGCTAATGACATCGCCATCTTAGCCGACACACCAGCGGATTTGCTGATGACATCGCCATCTTAGCCGACACGCCAGCGGATTTGCTAATGACATCGCCATGTTAGCCGACACACCAGCGGATTTGCTAATGACATCGCCATCTTAGCCGACACACCAGCGGATTTGCTGATGACATCGCCATCTTAGCCGACACTCCAGCGGATTTGCTAATGACATCGCCATCTTAGCCGACACACCAGCGGATTTGCTAATGACATCGCCATCTTAGCCGACACACCAGCGGATTTGCTAATGACATCGCCATCTTAGCCGACACACCAGCGGATTTGCTAATGACATCGCCATCTTAGCCGACACACCAGCGGATTTGCTGATGACATCGCCATCTTAGCCGACACTCCAGCGGATTTGCTAATGACATCGCCATCTTAGCCGACACACCAGCGGATTTGCTAATGACATCGCCATCTTAGCCGACACACCAGCGGATTTGCTAATGACATCGCCATCTTAGCCGACACACCAGTGGATTTGCTAATGACATCGCCATCTTAGCCGACACACCAGCGGATTTGCTAATGACATCGCCATCTTAGCCGACACACCAGCGGATTTGCTAATGACATCGCCATCTTAGCCGACACACCAGCGGATTTGCTAATGACATCGCCATCTTAGCCGACACACCAGCGGATTTGCTAATGACATCGCCATCTTAGCCGACACTCCAGCGGATTTGCTAAAGACATCGCCATCTTAGCCGACACACCAGCTGATTTGCTAATGACATCGCCATCTTAGCCGACACACCAGCGGATTTGCTAATGACATCGCCATCTTAGCCGACACACCAGCGGATTTGCTAATGACATCGCCATCTTAGCCGACGCACCAGCGGATTTGCTAATGACATCGCCATCTTAGCCGACACACCAGCGGATTTGATAATGACATCGCCATCTTAGCCGACACACCAGCGGATTTGCTAATGACATCGCCATCTTAGCCGACACACCAGCGGATTTGCTAATGACATCGCCATCTTAGCCGACACACCAGCGGATTTGCGAATGACATCGCCATCTTAGCCGACACTCCAGCGGATTTGCTAATGACATCGCCATCTTAGCCGACACTCCAGCGGATTTGCTAATGACATCGCCATCTTAGCCGACACTCCAGCGGATTTGCTAATGACATCGCCATCTTAGCCGACACACCAGCGGATTTGCTAATGGCATCGCCATCTTAGCCGACACACCAGCGGATTTGCTAATGACATCGCCATCTTAGCCGACACACCAGCGGATTTGCTAATGACATCGCCATCTTAGCCGACACACCAGCGGATTTGCTAATGACATCGCCATCTTAGCCGACACACCAGTGGATTTGCTAATGACATCGCCATCTTAGCCGACACACCAGCGGATTTGCTAATGACATCGCCATCTTAGCCGACACACCAGCGGATTTGCTAATGACATCGCCATCTTAGCCGACACACCAGCGGATTTGCTAATGACATCGCCATCTTAGCCGACACACCAGCGGATTTGCTAATGACATCGCCATCTTAGCCGACACACCAGCGGATTTGCTGATGACATCGCCATCTTAGCCGACACACCAGCGGATTTGCTAATGACATCGCCATCTTAGCCGACACACCAGTGGATTTGCTAATGACATCGCCATCTTAGCCGACACACCAGCGGATTTGCTAATGACATCGCCATCTTAGCCGACACACCAGCGGATTTGCTAATGACATCGCCATCTTAGCCGACACACCAGCGGATTTGCTAATGACATCGCCATCTTAGCCGACACACCAGCGGATTTGCTAATGACATCGCCATCTTAGCCGACACACCAGCGGATTTGCTAATGACATCGCCATCTTAGCCGACACACCAGCGGATTTGCTAATGACATCGCCATCTTAGCCGACACTCCAGCGGATTTGCTGATGACATCGCCATCTTAGCCGACATTCCAGCGGATTTGCTAATGACATCGCCATCTTAGCCGACACACCAGCGGATTTGCTAATGACATCGCCATCTTAGCCGACACACCAGCGGATTTGCTAATGACATCGCCATCTTAGCCGACACACCAGCGGATTTGCTAATGACATCGCCATCTTAGCCGACACACCAGCGGATTTGCTAATGACATCGCCATCTTAGCCGACACACCAGCGGATTTGCTAATGACATCGCCATCTTAGCCGACACACCAGCGGATTTGCTAATGACATCGCCATCTTAGCCGACACACCAGCGGATTTGCTAATGACATCGCCATCTTAGCCGACACACCAGCGGATTTGCTAATGACATCGCCATCATAGCCGACACACCAGCGGATTTGCTAATGACATCGCCATCTTAGCCGACACACCAGCGGATTTGCTAATGACATCGCCATCTTAGCCGACACACCAGCGGATTTGCTAATGACATCGCCATCTTAGCCGACACACCAGCGGATTTGCTAATGACATCGCCATCTTAGCCGACACACCAGCGGATTTGCTAATGACATCGCCATCTTAGCCGACACACCAGCGGATTTGCTAATGACATCGCCATCTTAGCCGACACACCAGCGGATTTGCTAATGACATCGCCATCTTAGCCGACACACCAGCGGATTTTCTAATGACATCGCCATCTTAGCCGACACACCAGCGGATTTGCTAATGACATCGCCATCTTAGCCGACACACCAGCGGATTTGCTAATGACATCGCCATCTTAGCCGACACACCAGCGGATTTGCTAATGACATCGCCATCTTAGCCGACACACCAGCGGATTTGCTAATGACATCGCCATCTTAGCCGACACACCAGCGGATTTGCTAATGACATCGCCATCTTAGCCGACACACCAGCGGATTTGCTAATGACATCGCCATCTTAGCCGACACACCAGCGGATTTGCTAATGACATCGCCATCTTAGCCGACACACCAGCGGATTTGCTAATGACATCGCCATCTTAGCCGACACTCCAGCGGATTTGCTAATGACATCGCCATCTTAGCCGACACTCCAGCGGATTTGCTAATGACATCGCCATCTTAGCCGACACTCCAGCGGATTTGCTAATGACATCGCCATCTTAGCCGACACTCCAGCGGATTTGCTGATGACATCGCCATCTTAGCCGACACTCCAGCGGATTTGCTGATGACATCGCCATCTTAGCCGACACTCCAGCGGATTTGCTGATGACATCGCCATCTTAGCCGACACACCAGCGGATTTGCTAATGACATCGCCATCTTAGCCGACACTCCAGCGGATTTGCTAATGACATCGCCATCTTAGCCGACACACCAGCGGATTTGCTAATGACATCGCCATCTTAGCCGACACTCCAGCGGATTTGCTAATGACATCGCCATCTTAGCCGACACTCCAGCGGATTTGGATTCTGTCGTGAGGAAAATTAATAAATGTAAAACAAAAGTATTGAAATGCAGCCAAAAGAAACCAGGAGCCCCTATGGACATCAAATTGGCAGAGGACACTTCTACTGCCCAGGAAGCAAAATAACCAGTAATGCATGAAGCAAAGAGGATATTAAAAGTAGGTTGGCTCAAGCAAGGATAGAGTTTCTACAGAAAAGGAATCTATTGACATCGAAATTTAGGTATTAGGAAGTCATTTTTGGAAGCCTTTGTCTGGAGCATGGCACTCTATGGGAGTGAAACTTGGACTATAAGTGCAGCAGAAAAGAGCAGAATTGAAGCGTTTGAGATAAGGTGTTACAGGAGCATGATGAAGATCGTATGGATAGATAGGGTTACAAATGAAGAGGTATTAAGACGAGTGGGAGAGGAGAGATGTTTCTGGTAACTGCTAATGAAGATAGGAGTTAGGTTGGTTGGACACAATCATACTAGACACCCAGTAATAGCAAAGTTAGTTATGAAAGGACGGGTCAACGACAATAACGGTGGGGGTAGACCAAGGTTTGTATATGTTGAACAGATTGCCTCGGATGTAGGGTGTGGTAGCTGTGTATGGATGAAACGTTTAGCTCAGGACAGGGAGTAATGGAGAACTGGATCAAACCAGTCAAAAGACTAAAGACTCAAACAATAAACATGAACATGGTAGGTTGTCATCTATTGTCCTGATGTTATAATTGATCATAAAATAACCTTTTAACAGAATTACATTTCTTGGCAGAGCCGGGACTCAAACACGGACTCTTATGATTGAAAGCCAGCCACTGCGCCTTAAGGCGGACTTCATCATATTATAATTACCACGTTATCACCTGCTGTCTAATATACAATAGATCTTTCTTTGCTCAGCATGAAAACTGAAACATCAGCGGTGTATAGCAAGTAGGACAAATAAATGCAATCACGTTTCTCTGTGACGTATCAGCAACGTTAGTATGACAGGAGTCAGCCATCTGTCTTATTCACTGTCAAAGTGGGAATCAGATAGTTTTCTGGGGAAAGTTCACGTAACTCAGGATTAAAACATCCAGTTCTCAGCATTATCCAAACACTCATCTATCAATCTCTTCGTTGACGTGCACAGCTTGTTCATTTTTCCATACCACATTCATCTTCCCCGAACTGCACATTAGGAATATTTATGTTCGACCCTGACTATTATATGTCAGAAAACTGTACTATATTGAGGCTCATTATAACACTATTTTACATTTTGAAACAGTTTCTCCCACCGATCACAGCTCAAGAAACAGTTGTTTGATCAATTAGATAATTAGATGCGCTGAGTTCCAAGGCCTTCTAATTTAAATTTCACTGCGTGGCCTAGTGTCATAGTAGGGTAATCGAGGAGGCCATGGTCAAATAGAAGGCATTCTCTGCGTCTCATGCGCTCTGTTCAGTACATAAAACTGACCAAATCTCGACAGATATTTATGAATATTTATGTTCGAACATAAAATAGTTATAATAATTATCGTCGAACATAAACAGTCGTATTCAACTCGCCTATAATGGTAATTAAGACACATACGCTCGTTTTATAAACATACTCGTGTCTTAATTATTGCCATTATAGGCATCTCACATGAAGGTCAGGATTCGATGCTCGGCTGCACCACACATTTGATTTCTGACTTAAGGGGGAACATACGGCTTGAGGAACCAAAACGACTTAAATATTATAACTGTGCCTAGCACAACAATTGTATACATTTCCAAAAGAACACACACACCTTGATATTAAGTTTGTACCCCAATCAATACTTACACAAATACTGTATATTGTACATGTTTCGGCCTGACATTGAGGTCTTCTTCAGCTCAATTAAATGAAATCAATTGAGAATAAAAATAAAATACTAGAGATGTACTTAAGTCCAATGTTTGTTTGATGTGAAATGTTTTTGATATAAATTGTAATGAAAAGAATGAAATAAAATAATAATATGAATATTCGTACAATATTGGGCATTACATTAAATTTTTCAAACTACAGTTAGAAAATACACAAGTAGTTCCATGAAGAACTAAATTGCCTATTTTCATATATGCTACTAATATTAATTGCCTCTATCACCATACAAATTGACTGTTTGATTGCTATAATAGATTCGTAGATATTGAGAACCATCTAAATATTTCGTATGGTCGCCATGATGGATTTTAATGTATGTAGGCCATAGAGTTATTTACTATTAGATGATGATTATTGTGTACGTTCATTATGCAGATGTTGATTTCGATCTCATGAATTAAACACCAGAAAAAAAAAACTTAATTTTCGAAATTCGCACAGCCTCCATCTCGAGGTTACGTAAACAGTTGAAGTAAATTAGATACCAGTGCATTGCAATGTGTATAAACATTTGCTGTACGAGTTTCATTGCGTTTGGAACATTAAATCGCGAGAAAAGTCTATTTAAACTTTCAAATTCACTTGGCCGCCATGTTCGTTTCGTAGTTAACCGGTTTTTGAAAGTCTTATCGATGAACTTCCAGTAGTGCCCTTTATCTCCGTAAAAAAATTCATGGTGATACCGGTAATAGTTTCAGAGATATAGAATGCCAGTGAAATATTTCGCACAGCCGCCATCTTGAGGTTATGAAAACAATTGAACGAAGTTAGATGTCGGTACATTACAATGTGTGTAAACATATACTGTACCAAGTTTCATTGCGTTTGGTTGGTTAAATCGCGAGAAACGTTTATCTGAAAGTCGCAACTTCACTTGGCCGCCATGTTGGTTTTGTAGTTACCAGGTTTCCAAAAGTCACATAGTTGAACTTCTAGTAGTTTCCTTTATCACTGTAAAATATTCCAGGGTGATATCGGTAATAGTTTCGGAGATAATGAATGCTGGGGAAATATTTTGCACAGCCGCCATGTTATATTGGTGAGACGTAACAAAATTTGAAGGGCACGGTCGGGGTCGCCCGGAATAGTGCTATGAACTTACCGAGTTTTATTCAAGTCGCTCCATCCGTTTAGATGTTATTAGGGGGGACACACAAAAATCCTTCACACACACGCACACACAGACAGACACACGGACAAAAGGTGATCTCATAAGCCTTTTTTTTTCATAAATGAAAATAGGCTAAAAAATGTAAAAGTTTAAATAAATTATTGAGCTTTATTTTAATATATCAAAAATATAGACAATTAAATAATTTACTATTAGAAGTAGAGTTCTACATTTTCAAAATTGAAAACATAACTATTTTTATTCATTTTTCAAAAATATGTTCTTCCTTTGTGCTGATCTTCACAGTTTCCCATGATTATAGGAATGTTTGGACTTGAGTCAACTATATTGGCATAATGTATGTGTTTTTGTAATAATACTATCTAATGCTCGTTTGAGTGCATCTTATTAAATTAAAATTAAATGAAAATGATCACAAACTATATCAAGTGAATCAGCTGCCCCTAATAATATTGTTTCATGCAGCCCAACTAGCGTTATTATCAGGAAGGTCGATATTTCTCTGCTTGCATCCAGTATAGTACTAATGCACTGCAAGCATATCCTGCAGACGATACTGAACACTATTATATTTCAATCGATGTGACTACTGACTAATATTAGGGATAATTAATAGCACTGCGTATTATTTGCGGGATATGCTTGCAGTGCATTAGTACCTTAGGATGGGGGATGCAAGCAGAGAAATATCTATCTTCCTGACAACACGTGTTAATTGGGCTGCATAAAACAATATTATAAGGGGCAGTTGATTCACCTGGCATAGTAAAGAGTCAATGAAATTACACACATTTCCCCCAAAGAGAAAACGTAAATACTGTAAATTGAAAAATAACAAGTAGTTCGGTGAAGAACTAAAGCCTATCTTCATATATCCTACTTATGTTAATTGCCACTATCAACATACAAAATTTCAGTTTGATTGCTGTTATAGATTCCTAAATATTGAGAACCGCCTAAATATTGCAGATGGACGCCATGTTGGATTTGTATATATATAGGTCTCAGATTTATGTACTGTACATGAAGATTATTGTATACGTGCAGTATTCAAACTTCAATCGGATGATTAGGATACAATAAGTAAAAACGAGATTTTAAAATTTCGCACAGCTGCCATCTTGTGGTTATGGAGACAATTGAAATAAATTAGATGCTATTGGATTAACATTTGTATAGGGATTTACTGTACCAAGTGTCACTGTACTCGGACGAGAAAAGTCCATGTGAATATTTATATTTCGCGTCACTGCCATGTTGGATTTTTGATCACCAGGTTATTGAAAATCCTATAGGTGAACTTATGTTCGTAGCCTCTATGAACATTAAAAAAATCACTTTCATTGCTGCAATAGATTTGTAGATACTGAGATCCATCTAAATATTTCGGATGGTCGCCATGTTGGATTGTTATATTTATAGGCCATTGAGTCATGTACTATTAAAGGACAATTATTGCGTAGGATCATTATTCAAACTTTCACTTCGATCGCACGATTACGATACAAGAAATAAAAAAGTAATTTTAAAATTCGCACAGCCACCATCTTCAGGTTATATAAACAATTGAACTAAATTAGATACCAGTGCATTACAATGTGTATAAACATTTGCTGTACCAAGTTTTATTGCGTTTGGATTATTAAATCGTGAGAAAAGTCTATTTAAAACTTTCAAATTCGAATTGGCCGCGATGTTCGTTAACCGGTTTTTGAAAGTCACATAGATGAGCTTCCAGTAGTGCCCTTTATCTCCGTACAAAATTTCAGAGTGATACCGGTAATAGTTTCAGAGATATAGAATGCCGGTGAAATATTTCGCACAGCCGCTATCTTGAGGTTATGTAAGCAATTGAATGAAGTTAGATATCGGTGCATTTCAATATGTATAAACATAGACTGTACCAAGTTTCATTGCGTTTGGTTGGTTAAATCGCGAGAAACGTCTATTTAAAAGTTGCAACTTCGCTTGGCGTTTTCAAAAGTCACACAGGTGAACTTCTAGTAGTTTCCTATATCACCGTACAAACTTCCAAGATGATATCGTCAGTAGTTTGGGAGATATATAATGCTGGTTAAATATTTCGCACAGGCGCCATGTTGGATTGGTGAGACGTAACAAAATTTTAAGGGCACGGTCGGGATCGTCCGTAATAGTGCTATCAACTTACCGAGTTTCATTGAAATCGGTCCAGCAGTTTAGATTTTACTAAGGGGGGGAACACACACACAAATCACACACGCACACACAGACAGATAAACGGACAAAAGGTGATCTCATAAGCCTTTTTATTTATTTTTTTCATAAATGAAAATAGGCTAAAAATTGGTTGCACTACAGTGTTGAAATAAGTGATATATATTTTGTAGAGAATGTATGAACTGAAGGAAATGCAGACATATTAGATTTTAATGAAATCTTGCTCTAATTTCCATTCCTAAATGACAGACCCTTGTAGGTCTAATCTGGTTCTGTGAACACGAGAAGGCAGTCAGTCGCATGCCAGAGGGTTCTGTAATCGGGAGCTGATAAGGCCGGCATTCTCTTAGTGCCGAATGAGGGCACTACGTAGCGCAGCTGCACGCAATATCAGCCCAGACGATGTGGACGCTAAAATTAACACCCATTGACTGGACTCTGCATCATTAGTGAAGATAGATTAATGTGGAGCAAGACAAAGCTATTGGGAACAGAAATTGCATTTCTCGCAAGATGGCAGGAGTGTGTGGAACTCACTCGTTTATGCATGCGGGCAGAAGGGGCTTCTCTACACAGAGCCTTGCTGTGGTTGTCATGGAAACCACCTTACTGCCAGGTGATGGAGAATATAGATTGAGGTGTTTGAAAGTCATTTATGAAAGCCTTTGTCTGGAGCGTGGCGCTCTATGGAAGTGATACTTGGACTACTGGATCTTCAGAAAATAGAAGAATTGAAGCGATGGAAATGTGGTGTTACAGGAGAATGATTAAGATCAGATGGGTAGATAGAGTAACAAATATAAAGGTATTAATGTGAGTGGGAGAGGAGAGATGTTTCTGGCGACTGCTGACAAAGAGGAGAGATAGGTTGGTAGGACACTAACTAAGACACCCAAGAATAATCAGTAGATCAGTAGGGGTAGACCAAGCTTAGATTGCGTCGGATGTAAGGTGTGGTAGCAATTTAGAAATGAAACGATTAGCTCAGGACAGGGAGGCATGGAGTGCTGAATCAAACCAGTCTAACGACTGAAGTCTCAAACACACTCAAACACACACATTAAGAACACGGGGATGATAATTATCAAAATTATTTCAGTAGTAGCCTATAGATCCTTCCCGCGGCACTCACAAGTGACCGTTCGTGACAAATGAGCATTCAAATTAAAGAGAATAGACATTAGCTGTGACGAATTGCACTTTAATTTCATACAAATCTATAATTGCTTTAAAAAATGACTTTTAAAAAATGTACGAAGTGTGTGATTTGCAGATACTGTTGCTGTAGTAAAATACCCTACATAATTGCTGTCCACTTCACATTTTGGCGGCTGTGACGCCCGTTTCATGTCATTTAACATTCTGAGTTCTTTCCTTTATCATTTTGCATGGCTTTCAGAAACAGTAAATCAAAGGAATTAGTCTTCAAATTGTATAATTTCATAAATATCGAACAACCTGTGAGTGTTATGATGATCGAATTTTCAGTGATTGCCTTCTTAAGTTAGGAAACGTAGAACTTGGAATTCTAACAGAAATGTAAATAGTGTTCTATAATCATTTGTTTGAAATAGAAACATAACAACCTTTCTCCTTAAGTCTCCCATTATAAACTTATTGGGGAAAGTGTTGTTTATGAACATGTGAGATTTCTTGCACGGGTCCGCTCCTTTGATAATAATCAAACATGTACCTAGGTCCTAATTGAAGATAACCACACAACATTCTCATGTAACGATGGTATGTGTTAAATTAGAAGAAAATCCATAACTCAGGAATATAAAACTCAGTCGTAGTGCCTCTTGAATAGACTTTCACTTCTGTTGGAATATTTTGTTGTAAGAGGTGGCTATTTGTCGAAATTCTCAAAGGCCGTCAATTTATTAACCTCTTGAGTCCCAGGGTGCACATATGTATCCCTTCACTTCTTAATATTTTTATCAGTAGTAGTTGGTATTATGTGAATTCTGACTACGGAGGTGAGCAAATTATTAGAAACAAATGAAGAATTTACACTAGTAACAATATTTTATTCAAAATCATAATATTGCCCATCTTTTGTTACCCTACTTAGTAGTATTTTCTCCCCCGTGGACTTACACCATTTCCCATAAGGAATTGCGTCTTCAAACTTTTAGAATAGGGGATTCCAACGGAAACCTGACTTTCGAATGTACCCTCTAAGTCAGGTGATTTCAACACATGGTTCATGAATCGGGAGATATGGAACTGCGCAAATAATCAGTGGTATTTTCAGATCCTTTTAATTAGGCCGATTGAACTGCGCCCTTAGTCAAGTCGGCTGTTAGCCCAAGGTCGGTTTAAGGGGAAGTGACGGACTGTCACCCACCACAAGCTTCTGCACTGCTGAGAATAAGGGGTAGTCCCTCGTCCCGATAAGCAGCTGTACTACGAGCCTCCGTGGTGGCAGCTAATCATACTAACCACTACACCACAGAGGCGAATAATAATAATGATAATAATAATAATAATGAAAATCCACAGCCTTTTTCCAGTCATTGGACCGGGTCAGGGTTGGAATGAATGAAGGCCCCGTCTAGCGGCGAGGATAAGCATTGTGCCGGCTTCCGAAGCCTGTCGCACTCCTCTGGGACAATGATTAATGAATGACAGATGAAATGAAATGATAATGGAGAGTGTTACTGGAATGAAAGATTACAGGGAAAACCGGAGTACCCGGAGAAAACCCTGTCCCGCCTCCGCTTTGCCCAGCACAAATCTCACATGGAGTGGCAAGGATTTGAAGCACGGAACCCAGCGGTGAGAGGCCGGCGCGCTTCTGCCTAAGCCACGGAGGCTACAATAATAATAATAATAAGAATAAGAATAATAAAAATAATAATAATGATAATACAATTCTCTCTAATCCAACATAAATAACTACCCCTCTAGTTTTGTTATACAATAAAAATATATAATAATCTTCTAAATGGCAAGATTACCTCAAACTAGATTATTAAACATTTGCAATAACAAAACTATTTTTAAAATATGGTTAGATTGTCGAAAACATTCCAATGTACCAGATAATGCTAATATTGCTAGAACAAAAATTAAATATTAGTCTGTTTTGAAAACTGTACCTGTTTTATGTATCCAAGGCCAACACTAATCTCTTGTCCGCAATCTGGACGGTTTTTGACTTGTTCGCAATCAAGACATAACCTATTTGAAATGAGTCACTTCAAATTCACACCACTCGACACAACATAATTCGGTAGAGGGGTGGAGGGAGGGAACCTTCCTGACCGCTCTCAATGGGCGCAATTCCACTGCCACTTTTCGAAGGCTGATGCTAATGACCAGGGTCATTAGTGAAGCTTGGGCGCAGTTCCATACAACCCCATGAATCTTTGAATAGTTCAAGGGTGGATCATCAGTATAAAATTACCCCAAATCTCTTCGATAAAATTCACACGAAAAGTAGAGTGAAGTAATCCAAACCAAACGTGTTGCATTTTGCAGTAGCAAAGCTCCTCTGTAAGTAGTAATTCTAAACAATCATTTTACTTTGAGTTTCTTAAAGGAAAATATAATTAAGACTCTTGGTTAAAACGTCTTGTAAACATATTTAGTTCATTAATCCGCGAAAAGTGTAAATGGAATTTTTGAAAACTGCTGTCAAGTCTGATAATTTGCACACCCCTGTACATTATCTACCCCCTAAACAATCCAATTTGAACGGGGTTGGAGATAAAATATGATTTCTATGTGGGGGGCGAAGGGGGGGGGGAGTGCATTTTACGATCGGATGCCGTTCCCGACGCAGTGCTCCTCAGAATTATTATTCTGGGGTGAAGTAAAAGACGACTGAAACTGGGCGCTAAAGTAGGGAAGGACTCAGCCGTGGCCTATTAGAAACTACCATTCCGGTTTCGCCTAGAGTTAAAACCACGGAGAACCATTTCAAATACATCCGCCTGTAAGGTACGAAACCACTCATCTTCCCAGTCCATGACTTGTGATTTAGTGTATTAACGCATTCGGAAATGAAAATGAAAAATCCTCAGCCTGTTCCAGTCGCCCGACCGTGTCAGGGATGGAATTAATGAATCCCCCCCCATCTAGCGGCGACGATATGAGCCGGCACGGCTGCCGAAGCCTGTTGCACTCCTCAATGGCAATGATTAAATGAATCACAGATGAAATGAAATGATAGGGGAGAGTGTTGCTGGAATGAAAGTTTTGACAGGGAAAACTGGAGTACCCGGAGAAAAACCTGTCTGCCTCCGTTTTGTCCAGCACAAATCTCACATGGAGTGACCGGGATTTGAACCACGGACCCCAGTGGTGAGAGGCCGGCGAGCTGCCGCCTAAGCCATGGAGGCTATAACGCATTCGGTAATATGACTAATTTTTTAAATATTGAATAATATAATAATAATAATATCATGTGGCCTGGGGTGCCGGGTGCAAGCTTTGTAAATTGCACCCAGAGGGTAGCTTGCATGTCGAATTTTGTTGTTCCTTGAATCACAATGAAGGTCAAGGAGGTTAGATATCTAAGCTCCTTGAACACTATAGTGCTTTCTAGTAGAGAAATGAGGAACTTTGTGTTGGCGGAAACTCCCGAGATTAATTTTGCCATTATAAATACGGCCTACTGAATTCAAATGGGTTCTTTCACATACCAACATCGTATGACATGCGTGTCGTATTTTTGCCGCCTTTCAAAAATCACTTACCACGGCCAGGAGCCAACCTGCAATCTTGGGATTAGTAGACCGACACGCTATCCACTTACCCACCGTGGCAAGATAATATTAAATTAAGAACATATTATTTGCCTTCAAGCGTATATTATTTGTGACATTATTTAATAATAAAGACAGGAAGCAGGAAATCTCAGCCACAAACTTCATCTGGGGACTGAAGAGGATAAGATGAACGTCTTGCTCAGAAATTCAATCAGGCTAATTTTTATCTTTTGATCGTCCCGAATGTAAGCAGTGTGTCTTGAATCGCCCAGAGGTTACACACAGGTCCAGGACGTGTTTGGGATATCACCGTGTTGGTTTTGAATAATTCATCGCGGGCTTGAAATTGATGCCCGGGCCCAGTACGCGTGTGTCACTTGGCACTACTGGGGTAATTCAATTCCACAGCATTCATTACCATATTTCTCTCATGCGTGTTTTTATGCCCTACCCTCTATGATAGAGCACGTTTAATTACTCCCGGGAATATGAGCTGCATTGCTCTCAGTCCTACCTAGGCATACCGTTGCTGTCGTTCATTTATTTATTGGTATTTTGGTGACCAGTCCCATATATAGGTACTTTTGTGTCGGACATCTGTCTGACCGTAGTGCGAAGGGCGCACTATATTGTTTCACACTTTATCTTGTCTACCCAAATGAAGAACATTACACTTCAGTTGTTACGTCCACCTTCTCAACATAATCTCCTTGTAACTTTATGCACTTTTGCCATCGATGTGTCAGTCTCTCCAGACCTTCCTGAAACCATTCATTCGGAGTGCTACGTGCCCACGCCTTGACAGCTGTGTCCAGAGGTTTCTTCATGTTCCCGAACAGGTGATAATCACTTGGTGCCAAGTCGGGAGAGTATGGTGGGTTTGGCCATACCGTGAATCCCATTTGATCAATGGCAGCGGTGGTCTCTCGGCTAATGTGGGGGCGGGCATTGTCATGTTGCAGAAGCACATCTTTAGCCCATTTTCCTGGCCGCATAGTTTGAAGGGCACGACGTAAGCGCTTAAGGGTTGCCACATATGCTGCACTGTTAATCGTGGCCCCCAATTCCAGCCAGTCCATGGGGATGATGCCCTTCGTGTCCCAGAACACTGTCGCCATTCACTTGCTAACTGATGGCACTGTTCGACATTTCTTTGGCTGAGGACTGCCCCTATGCTTCCATTGCATTGTCGCCGATTTGCGGATTTTGCAGAACTGGACACAACTGTCAAGACATGGGCACGTAGCACTCCGAATGAATGGTTTCAGGAAGGTCTGGAGAGACTGACACATCGATGGCAAAAGTGCATAAAGTTACAAGGAGATTATGTTGAGATGGTGGACGTAACAACTGATGTGTAATGTACTTTATTTGGGTGGAAAGAAATAAAGCGTAGAACAGTATATTACGCCCTTCGTAGATTAGTGTAAGTTAAAGTTGTCTAACATGTCAATGGATGCCCTAGAACGTAAGATAAGATAGAATTTCCACTCCTAGTAAAATAATTTCAGGACAATCACACTAAAATTAGTCGCATGAAAGGAAGGGTTGATGACAAGAACCGTGGAGGTGAACAAAGGCTAGAATATGTTGCATCGGATGTAAGGTGTGGTAGTTATTTAGAGATGAAACAATTAGCTCAGGACAGAGGAATGGCTCCAGTCTAAAGACTGAAGACTCAAACGACAGTGCCAGGACTCGAACCTTGGATCTCCATACTAAAGTATACAGTTATCTAGTCCTCACTTGAAGACCTCTTGACTGCCGAGAAAAAGATTACCTTTTGCTGTTTTTATAGTTCACTTTCCGGATCCCTGTGGTTGTGTTGACACTCCAAATCCAGGGGTCCTGGGTTTGACTACCGGTTCAGTCAAGAAACTTAATTTCTGCCTAAGAATTGGAATGGAGCACATTCAGCAGTCTCATAAGGCAGAATTGAAAAGAGGTGGATTCGATTCCTACCTGAGCTGTCCTATAAGAGATTATTCATGTATTTCCCCCACTTCTATAATAACCCCTGGCACTACAGCCCTAAAGGGCCTAGGCCTACCAAGCGACCGCTGCCCAGCGATTTGGCCGGCAGATATTTGGGTCAGCGCATCGGGTCCCCTCAGCCGTAAATCTTGGTTTTCGTAACCGGGTCGCTGCTTTACTGTCAGACAGCTACTCAATTGTCCTAACGGGGGTGAGTGCACCCCGTTCCAACCCTCACGTCAGTTTCTAAGATCCCTGACGGAGCCAGGAATCGAACCCGAAGCCACCGTGTGAGAGGCAGGGACACTAACCCAACACCACGGGGCCGGCCTTTCCCCCACTTCTAGTCCAGACAAATGCTGAAATGTTTCCTCCTTACCAGTCCTACACTCAATTACAGTTACATACACTTTTACAGAAAACACAGTGGCACTGGTTATCAGACAAATCCCATCCGCACCCAATTACACAGAGCTCAATGGCCACGATGTCGAACATACTAAATGAATCAAAAGCATCAACACCTCACTCCGTGTGCATGAACTTGGCAATGTCTTGCTGACATCTGCTAGATACTGCCCCAGAAGTTTGTTCACTTTTCATGTTATTTTCCGTAACCATTTCTACAAGTAAAATAATTATGTAAGATTCAATGTTATTTTACAAATATTATTATCTTCTCTTTCCAGGTGAGTACATTGCTACTGCTAAATTCCTGGAAGGTGCCTGCTATCAGTGAGTTATACTTCACCATATTTGGAAGCTGAGTATTGTTTAATATTTTTAATAATATTTTTTTCTTATAACATATTAATTTCCATGAACATTGAAATAAATATTCGCAAAACACAAGCAGAATTTTCTTCGAAATCACAGTCACATCAACTTGATCTTTTTCCAAAGAAGCAGCAAATCATCGAAATCATAACGACAATTTATTTGCTGATTGTAACATTTGAAAACTTAAGGAACGTCTTTTAAATTCCGTTTTCCTACGCCATTGAAGCCGATTTCTCTATTTCGGAACCTCAAAAAAATGTTTAAGTATTTTTTTTAGTTCTTTTTCTAATTTTTCATGAGTATTTCAATTGAAACAGATCAGATTTTTAAAGCTAATTTGCATTATATGTTTCCATACTTTTAAGTATTTTCTCAAATTAGACAATACAGTATATACAATTATAATTAACAGTATTTTAATAGTACATTATGCAACGAGCCTATAATGGCAATAATTAAGACACGAGTATGTATATAAAACGAGCGTATTCGAGTTTTATAATTTCGATACGTGTGTCTTAATTACCATTATAGGCGAGTTGCATACGACTGTTTATGTTCGACGATAATTAGTATAACTATTATATGTTCGAACATAAATATTCATAAATATCTGTCGAAATTTCGCCAGTTTTATGTACTGAACAGAGCGCATGAGACGCAGATAATGCTTTGTATTTGACCAAGGCCTCCTCGATTACCCTACTATGACACTAGGCCAGGCAGTGTAATTTAAATTAGAAGGCCCTGGAACTCAGTGCATCTAATTATCTAATTGGTCAAACAACTGTTTCTTGAGCTCTGATTGGTGGGAGAAACTGTTTCATAATGAAAAATAGTGTTATAATGAGCCTCATTATAGTACAGTTTTCTGACATATAATAGTCAGGGTCGAACATAAAAAGAATTTTTATTGTTTTTGAAAATTAGTCTGCGATTACTGGGGAATTTCTTTTATAGTGAACATTTTATTTCTATCACTCATCTTTGTTTCATAGAATGTTAATGTTAGATTGATTCTCTTAGTTTAATATCTGATTGTATTATAACTAAAGAATTAAGACGCTAGACACTGTGATTGTTGGTCAAGCCTAGACACTGTGATTGTTGGTCATGCCTAGACACTGTGATTGTTGGTCAAGCCTAGACACTGTGATTGTTGGTCAAGCCTAGACACTGTGATTGTTGGTCATGCCTAGACACTGTGATTGTTGGTCATGCCTAGACACCAATTCGCATTGCGCGAACGTGTGTACATCCATAATTCGTAGCCTACATGAAAAGCAGAAGATCTTGTTATGAAACGAGACGAACATTTCGAATCAAGTTTCCAGGGAGACCTGTGCCTAATGCCTAATGACGAAACTGGTATTATATTATAATTAGTTCCAATATATTATTGACTGAGCCTCCGTGGCTTAGGCGGCAGCACGCCGGCCTCTCACCACTGGGTCCGTGGTTCAAATCCCGGTCACTCCATGTGAGATCTGTGCTGGACAAAACGGAGGCAGACAGGTTTTTCTCCGGGTACTCCGGTTTTCCCTGTCAACATTTCATTCCAGCAGCACTCTCCACTATCATTTCATTTCATCTGTCATTCATTTAATCATTGCCCCAGAGGAGTGCGTCAGGCCTCGGCAGCCGGCACAGTTCATATCCTCGCCGCTAGATGGGGGCTCCATTCATTCCATTCCTGACCCGGTCGGAGACTGGAAGCAGGCTGTGGATTTTTATTTCATATTATTGACTCTAAGGTACAGGACCATTATCTATGTGTGCCCCCATAAACACGGCAAGCTAAAACGGCTTTGACTGGTGCAGATTGCGGGCGCGCGTACCCGGTTCAGCCGGTGGCGGGCACGCTCCGTTGACTCATATCGTTAGTTCACACGTGTGTTTTTATCATTTTAAATGATACATTCGACTTCGTCGTTACATTATGGCAACGTCACGAAAAGTACCGAGAATGCACTGAGGTGTGTGACGTCATAGTACGATGTAGCAGCCGAGTTCCAAGAAGGTAGTGCGAGAACAGAGTTTCAAGAAGGCAGTGCGAGAACGAACAAGTAGGCAGTGAAGAAACAAAATAGAATCTTGAAACTCTGTTCTCGCACTGCCTTCTTGGTACTCGGCTGCTAGCATTTAAAATGATATAAAGTCCAGTCTTTCCGACTGACTGTCTCTTTTTCATTCATATGGACGTATATCTGAAAAGCTTAGACGTCACGTTTAGTGAGTATTGTGTTTACTGTGATTGTTGGTCTTGCATAGACACAAATTCACAATGCTCGAACGTGTATATATCCATAATTCGTGTATGAAAACCAGAGAATCTTTTTCTGAAACAAGACGAAAATTTCGAATCAAGTTTCCAGGAAGACCTGTACCTAATGCCAGTACAGTCTAAACGATTCAAGGAAACAGGCTCCGTAAATAATAAGAGAGTTGACAAACAATGTTGTGTTCTTAAAGAACAAAAATTAGTCGATATTCTTTCATCAGAAGATGTCAGGTGTGTGTTACAAGAGAGGGAGGACATTTTCAGCATCGTCCATGAGCACTGTAAGTACACATTATTGAACATGTTTGGTAAAGTGTAAAAAGTGTGCGTCACCACCGGCTGAACCGTGTACGCGGTCTCGCGATCTGCGCCAGTCACAGCCGGCTTAGCTTGCCGTGTTTATCGGGGCGCACAATGATAATGACCCTGTAGTTCATCATTTATTTATCTAATTGTTCCCTCTCACTTTACACGTAATGTGTGTGTATGTAGCCGTAGCTAATTTTAGTGCACCCTCAAGGTCTCACAGCTGGTGAGTTCGGAAGTTTGTGATTCCTGAGCTTGTTCCAGTGTTTTCCCACTTTTCCTATTGCCTCTGGTGTAGGCCCTCCCCTCTTTCCCTTTGCTATCTGCCTTTCATGGCTGTCCTTCCTTCCAAGTCCCTCAATCCTCATTTAACCAGAGTTGAGGGCATTTCTTTTCCTCCTGTCCTTTATTTACCATATTTTTTCTTCTAGTACGTAAGTCCGTAGTTAATTTTAGATGCAATATTTCATTACATTATAAATTTTCACGATCACCCAAACCATTAGGGGCAGATAACCCAGATGTTAGGCCCCTTAAAACAACAATTATTATGATATTTCTTTCTTTCTTTCTTTCTTTCTCTCTTTTTTACCCCTTTATGCTTTCTTTGAATTTTAATCATTCGATTTGTTATTCGAATCACTGAATGTTTGGGTTATTTCTCTAATGTTACGTTCGAATATGCACCGCCCTAAGGTCTACTGTCTATGGTACCTTCACCACACACAATGATCCGATTAATTAGCAATCCATATAAAATCACGTGTAAATAAAACGTAGTTTTTCGTTTAGCCTTGCATTGCTATGAGCCTCATAACAAGCCATATTAATACTGTTACGACCACCCAGGCCCGAGAAAAAGTTGGTTTACAAAATTAACAACAACTAGTTTCAGAACCATCAGATCAAATAAAAACTCCATACACACGTTAACAAGAAGTTCCTTCAAGACGTAATGAAGTGTCATTACGATATGATTAATACTTTTAATGTAATGAATGAATGATCTTTCTAAATGAGCGCTCCGTTAGACGTGGTAAAAAACGGCACTTTCTTAATATGTAACATCTTTCCACTCGGTTGCTGTATATTTTTGTGTGGGGGTGCTTTTGTAAAAAGGGACGGAAGTGGGACGGAAATGCAACGGAAACAATGAGCGTGAGTGGTGGCGGAGATTGGTACAACGACGTACTGTTGGCCATGTGGTTATGTGGAATGTAAATCGCATACGGTTTATCTCAAGGTTTGGAGGCCCCATTACAGTTATTCCTACAATAAATCATCTTCAAACTTTCGTTCTTTGGTGTGAAAAATTCATTATGTCATATTTGCTGAAAACAGTAATAATGATTTATTAAATCTTACTACTTTTGCTGTATTCTTATTTAATTTAAGCACTCGAGGTTCTGTCGGCCAAAATACAGCATTATTATATCATATTTGCTGAAAGGATTTGTCACTGGAGTTTTACAAGTAGTTATTGCAGAAATAATAGTGATGAGAACTTACCGATGGTAATAACACGAAGGAATCCTTCATGTTTGCTGGCACAAGGTAGCACTATGAGTTCATTCTGAAAACAATGCGAGTACGTAATATGGATTATTCGAATAACATGTCAGATGTTACACATCATATGCGACTACTGTAAGGCTCGTAATCTTTTTGTTCAATCAGCTATACAATTTTTACAGGTTACAATTCAAATGTTTACTCTACATACAGGGTGTCAGGGAATGTTGTCCGCAGTGCCTAGGCACTGCTACGTTAGGTGAGAGCCGGAGTTAAGTTGGCAGCACGATTGCTGCTGACAGCGCGGCTGCCGCCGCTTGTGTCAAAACAAACAACAAACAGTCCACTTAGAGATTCCTGTTTCTTGAGCTAATTTGCGTATTGATTTACTTGGACTTCGCAGCATTATATCGGAAATTTCATCAAATTTTTCGTCTGTTAACAACGTAGGCCTGCCTGTTCCTGGTACATCGTGAACTGAGCCGGTCACACGAAATTTACTTTTCAAATCCCGAACGGTATCCCGGTTAGGACACTTTGAATTAGGAAACCGCGCCTGAAATTTTAGTTTTACATTTTCTGTAAACCGATCGCCTTCACGAAAAACGTATTCCACCAAAAACGCTCTCTCTTCAGTAGTAAACATTACCACCTGTATCCGGTTGCACTATTCCAATAATCTAAACGCTCCCTTACTGCATTCTCACTGACGCTCTCCACAGCACAGCACAGCACAGCTCACACGTGTGTTCTGATATCCTGTCGACCTTGGAGAAGACAAGCTAGTACCTGGCGAGTGAGCGGAAGGTCTGACACCGCGCTGCCAACTTAACTCTGGCTCTCGCCTAGGCACTGCGGAGAACATTCCCTGACGCACTGTAGCTAAAAGCATAATAAAACAAAGAAACGTTTGATGTAGCTTCTTTTAATTTAAGACTACGAGTAACGTGGCTATTGACGTCTAAACTCGAGTATCAATACAGTAAATATTTCTTCCAAGCGTGAGTTCTCCCTCACTGGACACGTTATGAGTGTTAGCTACGCGGGCCATGAAATGCCAGCGCCATTTATGAAGGCATGGCAGTCAGCGTTATCACGAACACTATCGCCATCTCTTCCGGGTTATAGGTCATTCTCACGAGAGTGAACGCGGTAAAGATCGATCAACACAGGTTTGTCCCGTTATCTGTGATCGATTTGTCGGTAGTTGTATTTAATTACGGCCATAATGTTGCCGACACTGAGAGAGTTAGGGCTCATTAAGATGAGAGTGTCCCACTCTTCATCAGAGACAATGACCTGCGCCGTTAAGTCATCAACTTCGAAATCTTGCATCCCGCTCATTGGAGATAAGACTCGCTGTAAATATGCACAGCTTGGAGGCCATTTGTCAGTGTTGCCTTAATGATAATTGATATTAGAACTTCTCAGCCTCCTAGCCCCAGTAGACACTGTAAGGTAAATTGCCCGAAATCTATCCCCTCACCTTAATTCGTCTTCCACTTTAACTTCCGTGAACAGTGCTGCTACCTTCTGAAAGGAGCAGGAAACTTTTCAGAATCATCAGCTGACTACTGGCAGTAACACACCTGCTTTGTTCTATTCGTTAATGCTGCAATTTTTCAAATAGAGTGTAACTTGGATAATTAGAACTTCAAGGAACAATTTAAAAAATCGAATTATCGAAGAATTCCAATTAAACAAAAATGTTTCAAAAATTACTCAAATTTGAAGTTTTAACAAAAAACTATATTTTTAGATACTATCAGTATGTACTGTACAACAGTACTGGACACAGTATAATAATAATAATAATATCGTATGGCCTCGGGTACCGGGTGCATGCTTTGTTATTTGACACCCAAAGAGTAGCTTCCATGTCGAATTTTGTTGTTCCTTGAAGCACTATGAGAGTCAAGGAGGTTAGATATCTACGCTCCTCGAACACTATAGCGCTTTCTAGTAGTGAAATGAGGAACTTTGTGTATGCGGAAAATTCCGAGATTAATTTTTCCATTATGAACACGGCCTACTGAATTCAAATGGATTCTTTAACATGCCAACATCGTATGATATACGTGTCGTAATTTTTGCCGCCTTTCAGAAATCACGTACCACGGCCAGGACCGAATCTGCAAGCTTGGGGTTAGTAGACCGACACGTTAACCACTCACCCACCGAGGCAAGCTACTGGACACAGTAAATAACAAATACTGTATGCCAAATATGTCCAATATATTAGATTGCTTTCCTGATTTAATTCTCTCACGAGTAATAATATGAATCAACGCCATTTAGTGACTGAGAAAACAGAATCAGTTAGGCTGTGTTGATTTTCAAAAAATATTCTGAGTTGTAAGACGTAATTGGATGCTTCTACCACACTCGAAATCGGTCGTTCCTGATCCTCTTCACGAAATATACGAGTTATAAAATACAATACTGCACTTTGCCGTTGACGTAAAGAGTTCGAATTAACCAAAGAATATTCGAATTATCCACGATCTTTAACATTCATTGTTTACATACAAAATGCTAGGGACCAAGCAAAATATTCCAATTAAAGACGATTTCGAATAATTATAGAAGTTTGAATTAGCCAAGTTCCACTGTATAGTTATTGTGGGAGGTTGCAAGAGCGTTAAATCAACTTTAAATCGCTATATTGACGCCTCACGGTAAGTTGATCATCATTCAACGATTGATAATTATACATTGCTTGCCACGATGGATGAATGGATAGCGTGTCGGTCTACTAACCCCAAGATTGCAGGTTCGCTCCTGGCCGTGGTAAGAGATTTTGTTCTGAAAGGCGGCAAAAATACGACACGCATGTCATACGATGTTGGCTTGTCAAAAAACCCATTTGAATTCAGTAGGCCGTGTTCATAATGCCAAAATTAATCTCGGGAGTTTCCGCCAACACAAAGTTCCTCATTTCTCTACTAGAAAGCGCTATAGTGTTCAAGGAGCTTAAATATCTAACCTCCTTGACTTTTATAGTGATTCAAGGAACAACGAAGTTCGACATGCAAGCTACCCTCTGGGTGTCAAATAACAAAGCCTGCACCCGGCACCCGAGACCATACGACATTATTATTATTATTATTAATTACACATTACTACTAGAATACAGCCATGTGGTTGAAGTCGTTTCGTTAGGAGCCGTCACCACTTTTGTTATTAGTGGAGACCTAAATCCGTTCCCTTTGCGTTTCTCAAATTTAATTCTGGTCTGAGAGCTGGAACCGGGCACAATCAGCCTCGTGACGGAAAATTGAAAAGAGGTGTGTTCTATTCCCACCTCAGCCATCTTGGAAGTGGTTTTACGTGGTTTCCAATTTCTACTTCAGCCAAATATCGGAATGGCTCCTAACTTACGGCCACGTCAATCTCCTTCCCAATCCTCTCCTGAATTTCAGGTACACGCGCTAATACAACCATCACACTAAGACAGGTTATCAAACAAAAGTATACACACACACACAACTACACGGGGCTACATGACCACGATGTCACAAATCCCCAAAATAAATCAAAAACAACAAACATCAATGTAACTTATTTCTAATCAAAATAACGCCACGTAACCTCAAAATTAACCCGTTTACTATTTTCGCCAAATATGGGTCACTGTTAAAACCCTGAAAGAGGATTTTGTTTATACTGTGCAAAAACAGGTGTTGTTGTTAATTCATGTGTGGGGATTGGGACAATATTATCATCAGCCCCGTGTAGTTTGATGTGTCTTTTAGTGCCTGGAGTGTCCAAGGAAGCTGTAGCTGCTTCAAGCAGACACCCATGGGGTGAGCTACAAATTCCGTTCAATTTCAAGTAGTTCCACCTTTTGCTACCAGATGTCACTGGCATCTAGTGGTGAACGTTGGAGCTTTGACAGAGCGTTTCAACGAAATCTAACCTAGAAATTTAGCTTGATACAAATTTAGTTAGTGCAAAGATCTTTTACGTGCCATAAATCTTTGACATGGGACCGCTAGCTTTTAACGCTCTTAAAACATCCGACGACTTCGGCCAAGTTTGAACCCGCGTTCTTGGGCACAGCAGTTCAGCAAGCTACCAACAACGCCACCTGTATTTATGTGCTGACTGCAGTAGTGTGTGTAACTACATATATCAGGGACAGGGATGAGGTAGGCGCCCCGGGACTTAAAATAACCTACTATACCGCTATTTGCCTGGTGGGAGTGTGGACAAATCCGGGGAAAAACTACACTCAGGATAGCTGCTGTCAGCAGCAAGATTCGAACCTATGATCTCCGGACTTGCTGAAGGTGCCCTCGCGACCGTGGTGCACGATGTTATAAACACGGCTACGCTGTGGCACGCGCGGAAATATTATCGGCAGTGCTAAGATACGAGAGAACTCGTGCTCCACACATAAACCAGGCGCACCAACATAAATATTGTATACCACACTCCCGGCCACAACACAGTGGTCTTGTCCGCGAACCACATGCAGCAGATCGCGTTGTTCCGTTCAGAGTCTAGGGACATCGTGGTCATCAGATGCATGTCATGTGGTCCATGTACTGACTGATAAATAACTAATTTGCAGAGTCGCCCCGGGGCGGAGTAGCCTACTTCCAGGAGAGCCGGAAGGAGTATCCGTGGCTCCGTAAGTAATCATTCGGTTAGCAGAAGCGTCGCTATAAAGCGTGAGAGCAGTTTTGGTGGCGTAGTTCTGAGCTTCTATGGCCAAGGTCGCGGGTTCAAACCCGGCCGAGGTCGTCGGACTTTTTAAGAGTGTTAAAAATCCCTCAGTATGCCTCCCTTCGGATGGGGAAGTAAAGCCGGTGTTCCCATGTCATAGATTTATGACATGTAAAAGAACATTCCACTAACTAAACTTGTGTGAAGCAAAAATGTGTAGGTTAGGTTTGATCAATGCTCTTAAGTTCCAACGTTCGTCACCGGGCACTGGTTGCGATGGCATCTAGTACTGTAGTAGCCAAGTTCTCATCTAGGTGTCGTGGACGGTAGCATTTGGTAGCGAAAGTAGGAACTACTAGAAATTATCGTCTGCAGTCCTTACTTGAATAAAAAAAAAAGTCCTCTCGGCACGCCGGAAGGCGGAGGTAGATTTCACCGGACAAACTTGGGGATAGGCGAAAATAGGCAGAATATGCAGATTTTCGTAGAAGGATCAGACCTCATTTAATGCGAGAAGGTATTTTATAATTGGAGCTTAATTAACTTTGTTTTTCGTCATTTTATGCTTATTTTAAACATTTTATTGTCTTATGGGAACGGTAACCTTCTTGTCATTTGGGTTCCATTTTTATACTTGTGGTCACATTGTCCTTATGCTAGGTTTCGACACTGATGTGCAACTATGTAACGGTCTGTTACTTCTTCACGCAAAATTATATCTACCGCAGAGATTTTGGTTGGTTCCTCAGTTTAGGGGCTGCGACAACGCGGTCATGTAACCCCGTGTACTTTGGGATGGCTGTATTAGTCTGTAATTCAGGTAAGGACTGCAGACGGTCAATTTCAAGCAGTAGTTACTAATGTTGCTACCAGGTACTACCGTCAACGACACCTAGCTGTGAACTTGGCTACTAGATGCCACCGCAACCAGCAACTCGCAACGAACGTTGGTACTTCCCCTCCAAAGGAAAGCATACTGAGGGATTTTTGGCGCTCTTAGAAAATCCGACGACTTCGGCCGGCTTTGAACTCGCGACCTTGGGCATAAACATTCAGCATGCTACCAGTTACGTCACCGAAGCCGCTTCACACTTAGATGGAAATCTGAATCTGATCTCGTGCAAGTGCGTTATCTTGGCAACGTCTGATGGCTCATCCCTCATCAATTTAGTAGTGTTGCCATGGCAACCACTGATAGGTCTTGGCATTTTCTTATAATTCCGAAATTATTTTTCTCATCCCTTGGCATAATGGTGGGTTATATCAAAAATTCTTTCAGACAAAAGTTTTAGGTAATTATTATGGGAATATTGTCCATTTTGTACGGTTTTGATATTGTGCCTATTAAGAGAGATATGATTAATGTTTCCCGAAAAACCCACTTTTTCCCACCCCTTTGGTCAATGGTTGGTGCTATAAAAAAAACTCTTCAAACATACATTTTTGGGCTTTATCCGACACATAGTATGAATGTTGAACGGATTCGATATTTCACATATTAAGAGAGTTATAGCAATATTACACTTTTTCGAAAAAAAAAGCCCCCCATTTTCACCCCCCAACGGCCGATTTAGCCCAGTAACGAACTCGACCGAGATTTTATAGGTATACGTATTCGGTAAAAAATTCAAAGTGATTGGTACAAAATTACGGCAGTTATCGTGTCCACAATAAACTGATATACATATACATACATAAATTATATATAACTTTTGAACTGACGGTGGTTTTGGGGCCTGGGGATGTGAAACGCGAAGATATGTCGAAATTTTCCGGAAGTCGAAACATGGTACCCATTGCAATAGTTAGCTTTCTAACGAAATCTACCTCTGGTTGGTTCCTCAGTTTAGGGGCTGCGACAACGCGGTCATCTAACCCCGTGTACTTTGGGTGAGTGTAGAATCTGTCTGATACACGGTGTGAATTGTAATGGCTGTATTAGTCTTAATTCATGTAAGTACTGCAGACGGTCAATTTCAAGCAGTAGTTCCTAATGTTGCTACCAGGTACAACCGTCAACGACACCTAGCTGTGAACTTGGCTACTAGATGCCACCCCAACCATCAACTCGCAACGAACGTTGGAACTTCCCCTCCAAAGGAAAGCATACTGAGGGATTCTAGTGCTCTTAGAAAATCCGACGACTTCGGCCAGCTTTGAAACCGCGACATTGGGCATAGACTTTCAGCATGCTACCAGTTACGTCACCGAAGCCGCTTCCCACTTTATCAGGCGGCTTTGGTGGCGTAGTCGGTAACATGCTGAGCTTCTATGCCCAAGATACCGGGTTCAAACCCGGCCGAAGCCGTCGGATTTTTTAAGAGCGTTAAATATCCCTCAGTATGCCTTCCTTCGGAGGGGAAGTAAAGCCGGCGGTCCCATGTCATAGATTTATGGCATGTTAAAGATCCTTCCACTAATTGCACCTGTGTGAAGCTAAATTGGATAGGTTAAGAATGTATACAACGCTCTTAGGTTTCTATGTTCGTTGCCAAGAGCCGACTGCGGCGGCGTCTAGTAGCTCAGTTCTGAACTTGGCCTCGTAGTCGTTGACAGTGGCGCTTGGCGGCAAAAGTAGGAACTATCTGAAAAATTGTTAGTTGCAGTACTTAAATTAACAAACAGATAACACACACTAATACAGTCATCACAATTAACACCGGTTATCAGACAGATTCTACACACACCCAAAGTACACGGGGCTACATGACCGCGTTGTCGCAGCCCCTAAACTTAAGAACCAACCAACCAACCACTTAATCAGATGGAAATACTGAATCTGATCTCGTGCAAGTGCGTTGTCATGGCAACGTCTGATGGCCCATGCCTCATCAATTTAGTAGTGTTGCCATGGCAACCACTGATAGCTCTTGGCATTTTCTTATAATTCCGAAATCATTTTTCTCGTCCCTTGGCGTAATGGTGGGTCATATCAAAAATTCTTTCAGACAAAAGTTTTAGGTAATTATTAGGGGAATATTGTCCATTTTGTACGGTTTTGATATTGTGCCTATTAAGAGAGATATGATTAATGTTTCCCGAAAAACCCACTTTTTTCCACCCCTTTGGTCAATGGTTGGTGCTATCAAAAATCTTATTTGACATAAATTTTTGGCACTTATCCGACACATATTATGAACTTTGAATGGATTCGTTATTGCACGTATTAAGAGAGTTATAGCGAAATTTCACTTTTTCGAAAAAAGCCCCCTATTTTCACCCCCTTCGACCGATTTAGCCCAGTAACGAACTCGACCGAGATTTTATAGGTATACATCTTCGGTAAAAAATTCGAAGTAATTGGTGCAAAATTACGGCAGTTATCGTGTCCACAAGAAACTGATATACATATATATATATATATACATATATATATATATACATAAATTATATATAAACTTTTGAACTGACGGTGGTTTTGGGGTCTGGGGGATGTGAAACGCGAAGATATGTCGAAATTTTCCGGAAGTCGAAACATGGGACCCATTGCAATAGTTAGCTTTCTAATGAAATCTACCTAACAGATAACACACACTAATACAGCCATCAGAATTAACACCGGTTATCAGACAGATTCTACACACACCCAAAGTACACGGGGCTACATGACCGCGTTGTCGTAGCCCCTAAACTAAGGACCAACCAACCAACCAACCCAAAGCGTGAAAGATTCCTCAAAATAAGAATGAAACTGAAATGTGGTGATTTCCAGAGAGACTATATATTTTAAAATTATGTGGGAGTGGGGCCCAACAAAGAAGAGAAGGAAGTAATAACCCAACCTCCGACAGTCGGCTAAAGATGTTGTTGATTCATTTCATCGTGGTCATGTAGCCCTGTGTATTTTGGTGTGTCTAGAATCTGTGTGATTACCTGCATCATTTTTGTGACCATCCCCGGGGTGTTGAGGTAGCGTACCTGCTTCTCACCCATAGGTCCCGGGTACGATTCCCCGCTCCATCAGAGGTTCTAGAAACTGACGTGAAGGCTTGATTGGCGTTCACTCAGTCTCGTGACGACAATTGAGTAGCTATTCATTATATTTATATTTCCGTGTCCGGGAGACACACCAAATTCTTCCTTTCCAGAACTCGGCAGCTCTTATCCCTCGGTCTGTGGCGAACAATGAGTCAACGACCCAGTAGTCTACATATTTATACACATTGTAACATTCATTTAGGTTTTCATTCCTATAGTAAGTTCCGCTAATTTTCTGGTTTGTCACACTGTGACGAAACTATGGGTGATAGAAAACAATTGAGGTCAGATCTGGAATCAGTAACAACAAAACTACAGTAAAATAATCACCTATTAACGTTGTCTTCTGTTGATTTTTAGTCGGTCAACACGATTGTACAAAATGATTCTTCTGTCCAAATACCAATATATCAGAAAGTATGCAAGCCGACAGCTTTAAACTTGGCACACGTATATTTTTGAATGGAGAGAGCAATTATTAACAGTTGGCAGCCGTGGTGGCTCTTAAAAATGCGCTCAGTCATATCTGCTTGTGGTCACATATTACATACAAAATTTGGTTGAAATCCAATTGATAGTGTAGAAGTTATATGCATTTAAAAATGGACCTATCAGAAGGCTTAAAATTATTTTGGCAACACTGTCATGTATGGTCTCCTGGATATTAAACTGAAATAGTATTATCTACATGTGTGCCAAAATTTTGGAATAGCTCCCATGCATACCTTCCATGATATCCAACATGGACCTCAAATTTCTAGTGCGTTTTTTTTCAGCAGTTGGTAGCACTGACATAATTTTCAAATATGGACGTAAGATATTCCGGTATACATCTTTACTCATTCTAAATTTGGTTCAGACAGACAGAAACACATTTTCCCGGATCGATCTCATAAGTCTACTTTTTCCTCATTTTTGCAAAATGTGAAAAGTAGGCTAATAATTGGAATTGCATTGCGTCTTACAGAAATAGATGGACCTGTGAGATTCTGTTACTATGGTTACCGTGTTGCATTCTTTCATTATTTCACTGTAAATATACATGTTTTAAGGTATTTATTAACCTATTTTCAATTTTTGCAAAAAATGAAAGTAGACTTATGAGATCACTACAGGGCCAAAAAATGTGTGTCCGTGTGTGTGTGTCTGTGTGTGTGTGTGTGTGTGAGTGTGTGTACTCTGAATGTCTGTCCCCCCTATCAATTCGAACACAGTGAAACCGAATTGAACGAAATTTGGTACAGAGGTAGAACAAGCAAAGGGCACCTCAGTGTCATGTTTTATATCGCCGCCATCTTTATCAAAACTGAATGGCGGCTACTCAAACGTTCAAAACGTAAAATCAAATAACGACTAACTAAATTATCAGATCTCTACCAAATTTGGTAACAACATACCTTCATATAAGACGCGTCTTGTGACCAAACTACAAGGTCGTCCGCCGTACCATTTCAGGATGGCAGCCGTGCAAATTATGCAAACTTTATAATCCATATCATGGGACCCACCAGATCCGATTATCGAGCCGAGAATCGTTTTAACTGTTCTAAAGGAAGAGGCACGTTCGAAATTAAAAGTTTATTTTGTAATACTATAGTGCAGACGTGATTTTGAAAAGCTGAGCTGATTCAGTAATAAGACAAGATGGCAGCGGATATCTTGTGCCTGACTTATATTTCACTAATTTGAGTATTGCATGCAATATAGCGTACTGATACAAAATAAATAAACTTTGTATGAAATGCTTTATATATAAATAATATACTCCAGTGATGAAATCGTTGAGTATGAATCATTATTTGCTAACAAGTTCTATGTAAGTCATTTTATATAGAACGATATTCGTTGACACAATTAGCTCAGTGGTCAGTTGGTCACTAGTCGTGGCCGAGTGAGGTACGTGTGTGCGCGCGGTGTGACCGCATTGGAAGAGGTTACGTTTCCTAATACCGATGCTTCCGATAGTTCCACGTGTGTACTGACCTTCCGTGTGTCATTCGGACAATACTTTTTCAAGTAGTGTTCCAGATAGGACAACGAAACCAGAAACCCAGAAAACCCCGCTGAAAATCATGTCCGGATACCAGAGAAAAAACACCGTACGCTGCCAATGGGACAGGCAGAGTTCTCGCCCCGCACCAGGAGAAATTCACCGCTGGATTAGCGATACTCTCCGGTTGACTGTCGACCAAGTAGAAGCCATCCAGTTAAATGCGCATGAAAAAAACATGTACATCAAGGTAATCAGCATATCTACTTATCAGAAATTGTTAAATACTTTTGCAGATCCTATTAAATTTCAGTATGACTCAGGCGAAATGACAAATGTTAAGCTCTCCACAGCGGATTCCAATTTTACCACAGTGCGTATATTTAATGTCCCACTCGAAGTCCCCCCTGAAATTTTCAAATCCGTCCTATCGAAATATGGCACTGTGAGTGACGTCAGGAAAGAACAATGGTCTTCTGCTTATCAGTTCCCGGTGTATAATGGGATACGTGCAGTCACTATGGACATCAAACAAGATATCCCCTCCACTGAGACTTTTGGTGGCCATTCTGGCTATATAACGTATAATGGACAGAAACAGACCTGTTTAATTTGCAATGCTAACACACATCTACGTATCAACTGCCCAAAGAAAATGATTCCCCTCGGTATAACTCCTACACAACAACGACGTGTTCAATACTCGGAAATAGTGACACAGCAAACGTCACATGAAAACATGCTTATTGATCAGTCAGCTGGGACAACACCAGAAGTGGCCTCGGATTCACATGACGCAGAACTGGTACCTTGCCCTGACCAGAGCCGCGAGCCACAGAGTGCCCCTGTGCTATCGGCAACCTGTATCGCAGCCTTAGAACCCACTATGCCGTCACAACAGGCTGCCACAGAAATTTTGTCTTCACTGCCACCACCTTCTCTGGTATCTACCGACTCACTTAAGCAGGTTGATCGGGGATCCGAGAATGTATCTAAGAAGATTAAAACAAATGCCTCGATTGCCGTACCAGCCCCGAAGAATCAAACTGGCTCCACAAACGTTTCCAAAGCTGTGAAAAAGAAACCAAATCTTCATTCTACGTCATCTAGGGACCCACGAACGCTCTCAAACGCTGACAGCCGGCCTATGAATGGCAGTCATAAGGAACTATCTCAACCTAATTTGACATAGTGCACCAGTATATTTCTCACCTGTGTCTTTTTTCTTTTTTCTCGAGTCCACCTTCCAGTATGTCTAGCACAGCTTTTATACTTTTCTTAATGGCGCAATTTCTCACTGTGGCCACTGTGAATATCAATGTAATAGAATGCCCTCTGAAATTTCAACTGTTGGAGAGATTCCTTCGAGATGCAGACATTGACATTGCCTTCATTCAAGAAGTTGCTATACCCTGTTTGCCAATATCTGCCTTCTACAAACAATACATCAATACCGGTAATACGAATAGAGGGACTGGATTCCTCATAAGACATGATATCCCACTCGAAGGTGTGCTATGCCATCCATCAGGACGCATAATATCTGGACACATAAACAATACCACCCTGATAAATGTATATGCCCCATCCGGGTCCAATAAACGTGTGGAACGAAAAATGTTCTTTCAACAGAGTATACTGCCTCATCTGCACGACGTTAAGGAAAAACTTATTCTTGCAGGGGATTTCAATTGTATTCAACGCCCAGAGGATTCCACTAGTTCATACCAAGGTGTCAACCCGGCTCTCAGGACCCTTCTTAACTCCCTACACCTCATTGATGCTGTGGATAGTTTAAGGGTGCCCCTGCCCCATTACACCTGTATAAGTCACAACTCCTCATCACGAATTGACCGCATATACTTTTCACAGGAACTTATCCAGCCTAGACGATATGAAGTGATACCTGCCAGTTGCACTAACCATCATGCTGTCGTATGTACAATCTCTTACCCCCATCCCATATTTCACATAGGACGAGGTTATTGGAAGCTGAATTGCTCGCTGTTACTGGAGGAGGAATGCCAAGATATTTTCAGACAACACTGGACTCGATGGGTCCAACAAAAATGCAAATTTCGCGACTGCGCAGACTGGTGGGATATTTTAGTTAAACCAGGGATCCGCCGCGTATTTAAGAACATATCCTACCAACGAGGTCGGGAAAGACGGGATACAGTTGAATTTTACTATCGAGTTCTTCGCCAGCTCCAGCAAAGATCTGATGCTGGGGAGCGTATATATGACCAGATTCGGGAAGTTAAAACCAAGCTCCTGTCCCTACAGCAACGAACGCTCGCTCATATAAACGTGGCTTTAAAAGATCGTACAGTGCTCCCGGACGAAAGTGCAAGTGTATACCATATCGCCAAAGGACAACGTGAGCGGCAACGTAAATATATCCACCGCCTCCGCACCAGTACTGGAAGTGTCGTCACCTCCCCTGACGCTATACGTAGTGAAATATCATTATTTTATCAACGGTTCTACGCTAAGGCTCCAATTGATCCACAGCAGGTGACCCTATTGCTTTCATCTTGCAGTACCCAACTATCTCCGGACAACAAAACTCTGCTCAGCGCGGATATTACGGATGAAGAGATTCACTCTGTGGTTAAGCAACTCCCAAACAACCGCTCACCTGGCATTGATGGACTGCCATATGAAATGTATAAACACTTCAGGCCTCTCATTGGCAAATAATTTTGTCATGTCCTGCGTACCATTCTCCAACGTCGTGCTCTTTGTCAATCACATCACGAAGGTACCATAGTCCTCATACCAAAAACATCCTCTCCCATGGCAGTTGGTGACTTCCGACCAGTTACTCTGCTCTGCAGTGATTATAAAGTCCTTACCAAAGTACTTGCATGCCGATTGAAGACTGTTCTACATGATATCATTGGTAATGAACAATGTTGCAGTATTCCTGGAAGAACTCTGTTAACAAACTTAGCGATACTACGGGACCTACACCTAAAAGCCGAAATGCTCCCCACTGAGCCAATGAGTTTTCTCACCTTAGATCTTGATAAAGCTTTCGACCGCATCAGTCATGAATACTTGTACATGGTCTTGCAACACTTTGAATTTCCTGAAATCCTTATTGACTACATTCGTATGATAAATTGTAATGCTACGTCTCGAGTGCTCGTCAACGGTTTTCTTTCCCCTCTGATTCCAATACAACGATCAGTTTGGCAAGGATGTCCCCTTTCCATGCTACTTTTTGTCATTGGCCTTGAACCGTTCATTCGGACTACCCAGGTGAAGCTACAGGGTTACAAACTGTCCACACATGTTTTCGGAATGTGCGCCTATGCTGATGACGTATCAATATTGATCCGCAATAATGAAGACATCTCCCACATCGATAGCGCCCTTCAGCTCTACCATATCGCCTCTGGAGCACAATCGAACCCCCAGAAAACTGCTTTGCTTCCGCTCAATACTAACTCAGTGATTACCCAACAGCCCTGGTTCCGGATAGTAAATGAGGTGAAAATTCTTGGCATTACCTGGAAGCAATCGCTTCTGGACACAGTGCAAGCAAACTGGACTAAGGTCATTGCCAAAGTTAGGGGAGTGCTGATCCAATTTGGTCAAAGAAACCTCAATATAGTGCAACGGGTCATGATCCTCAACGTGTTTGCGCTCTCTAAAATATGGTATGTCGCACAACTTTTCCCACTTCCCAAAATGTTTGAGAGCCAATTGGCAAAATATACAGGTTGGTTTATATGGCAAGGATTTTTGTTCCGAGTACAACGGGAACAGTTGTATCTCCCATCCCGGCAAGGCGGGCTAGGGCTAACAGCTCATGGCATGAAATGCCGTGCACTCCTCTGCAAGAACGATATCACCATTCTTTCCCAACATGACACTTTTACGAAAGCGCTATACAAAGATATTCGAAACATAGCCCGTGGTTGTGATAGAGCTTTGCCGAAGATATTTAGGGACCATCAACAGCACCTTCTGGAAACTGTTCGCCAAATGCCTTCAGGGACTGTTCCAACGACGAAAAGTATTTATAACATGTTGCGGCAAGTGGTACACTCCAAACCGCGAATCGAGGCCACCACCCTCTACGTCCATTGGCCCACTGTTTGGAAAAATGTTGGGGCTATGACCATTTCTTCTGCTGTACACTCCCAGGTTTTTATCTTCCTCAACGATCTCATCCCAACCGCTCTACGGCGATATACCATCCGTCTTGAAGCTTACCCATGGTGTACTATATGTGGTCAAACTGATACGGCGATACACCGCTTCACATCATGCACGCGAGTTGCCTCCATGTGGCTGTGGTGTAAGGGAAAAGTATGTCAACTATTAAATGTGCCCACGGATGACCTTGATGACAGGAAGTTGATTCGTTTGTCGATGACCGCCTTCCCCCAAATTAAACAGACTGCCATTGTGTGGATAATGGGCCAATATGTACACTTCGTGATGGACAATGATCAACATTTCTCGTTCCTGGATCTCCGGTATCACCTGCAGAAAGAGCGTTGGAAGCTTAGTGAAAGTGGACAATTGTACGATAAATATGGACACTATCTGGATTTCTTGTGATGTAATAGTATGGTATTTATCATCTCTGAAAATTCTGTAATTCTGTAAAGAGCTAATAAAACAAAACAAAAGAAAAATGTGGTAGAGCGTTAGCCTATCGCTCAAATGCCTATGGTTCAAACCCGATCAGAGCTAGTTTTTTTTGCTTGAAATGTTATATGTTTATTGTTTTGTAATGACTCAGACGTTTTAAAATTAAGCGTTATGTTGTGCATATTACGGTGGAAAATATATATTTAATTAAAACATAATTCGCCAGGAGATTTGCTCGAGACATCTAGCATCCAAAAAGGTAACAGCACGCCGGCCTACTTATTAACTTCCAAATTTTATTGAAAAGTTTCTTCTTATGGCCGCTAGAATGCACTCGCCCTGTTAGGGTTATATTGTTCGATACTTCTCCACTAGATGTCACGACTGGTCTACGTGGGACTCCATTGATAGTATACCATTGGCATTCTATGCGCATCGAATTTGAAGAATGACAAGATGATACTACGATACATTTTTACTTTTTATTTTAAAGTGTTTGTGACAGCCTATTGTGCGTTATTTGAAAATGTTATTTGAAGTAAATAACAAAACGATTTCACATAGTAACTGAATTCTAGCCGTTGGTGCTAGTTCAGGCAAATACCAATCGAAAATATCCACATAGTTTGTAAACACACGTCTCTGTAGGTACATGGAAAGATTTGTTAATTCAATTAGGGTTGTGAAAGCCATGCAGAACCAGACGTGTAAAGACATGCCTCTACTCAAAGTTGGATGTTGCCCACGGCAGGTCGATTATGTAATAATAATAATAATAATGTTATTTGTTTTACGACCCTTTTAACTACTGCTGCTTTTAGAGACGCCGGGGTGCCGGAATTTTGGCCCGAAGGGGATCTTTAACGTGCCAGTAAATCTACTGACACGGCTCCCTCGCATTTGTGCACCCTCAAATGCTAGCTGACTGCGCCAGGATACGATCCTGCAACCTAGAGCCCAGCAAGCGAGAACGTTAACGCTGAGCCACGCAGCCAGTCCGGTCGATTATGTCTCCAGATCCATAGCATTCTTGAGATACTTCTTATCTTTCTTTCTTTCTTTCTTTCTTTCTTCAATGATGGTAGTAGTTTTTTCTAGGTTGTGGCGTTTGGTAGAGGTAAATAGTTTCTAAGGTCTTCAACCAAGAAATGATTTTATTATACTATTTGATAAAAACAACGAGTTATAACTATACTCATACATTTAGGAGAAAGTAGGCTATATGTTTTTACTGAACATCTTGTTTAATTGTGAGGCATTTAAAGAGTGAGTGCGTTTCGCTTATGCATTGGATTATGCTGAACCTGTAGGTACCCCATATGTGTAGGTTGGTGTTAATGAGACCTTATTTTCGGTACAAAACTGGAATGGGACCTTAGCAGAATAATATAGCGAGGGATGTCTGAAAATATGGGTGAAAAATTTACAATATGTGCACTTATTTAGTTGCAGTATTAGTTGAGATAATGCAACTCGTCAATATTTGTTAGTTTTGGTCTATGTGATGTTTTGTTGAGATACTGGAAGTGGTGATTGACCTCCGGAATTTGCCTGTTTGGAGTGAATATGTGGTTGCTGTAAATGGTCAATTCTGGTTGTACTGTATTGTACAGGCTACTTGTTAGGGTCTTGCGCGGTCCTGTTGCGAGCAGTTCACTTGGACACTTATAGCACACTTGGTCATCCAAGTGTATTTATTAATTAATCTCATGTATTTTTTTTTTCAGGATTTGGGAATTACCCATCTCATTTGGGTACATTCGTGTCGACCTACTGAAAAACACCAAACTTTTGTTTACTAAGGCAACACTGAAAAATGGCTCCAAACTCTATAATAATAAATCAATTAACAAATTTTAGCAGGTACTAGAAAGAAGGAAAGCTGAATATAATGTTTACTTAACTTGGTGAAGTACTCCTCACAGCGATGTTCACTTATCATCCTGGACACCGCTATTGGCGCGGCGAGCTCTATGCCTAACTTAGTTCGCATGACACCTATTAACGTTAAAAAAGTATTAAACAGTATATTTGTGTTGGCCTATGTATTTCATTTATTTGGCTTCAGGGACTTTATAACTTGTCAGGTTTGTAGCAATTTAGTAGGCGTCCATAGAAATAGCCCCATTAAAATACAGGCAGTGCCACTCTCGCACGTTGAATATTTAATAACTTTCTTTCAGGTAGGAGACTGATAAAGCGGTAACGACATTTCATAGTTTCAACAAACACTTTCAAAATCATCGTAAATAGAGCGGTGATTTCTTGGGGGAATAACTAGATTCAATCCTTCCAACACATGTATCTGGGTTCAAATGTTTTAGTTTCAGAGCCACCTGAGTCGTTCCCTCATCTTACTCTTCTATAGGCTATGATATGTTGCCGAATAATACATTTACTTCGGTCGTTTTGTGTGATGCACTGTTCTCAATATTCTTGAAGCTTAGTAGCTAGCATTCTTGGAGGTCCGGATTGGATTTCCGGCTCAGCCAAGAAATTTAACTCTGGTATGTGGGCTGAAACGGGGTACATTCAGCTTCAAGAGGCTGCACTGACTAAAGGCGGGTTCAGTTCACTCTCCAGTTATCCTAGAAATTGTTTTCTGTGGTTTGTCACTTCTGCTCCAGGCAAATGCTGGAATGGTACCTAAATGAAGCCCATGGCCCCTTCATATCCAAATATCAAACCACTATAATGCAACAAGTTATCAAAATTGCGCACATACCAAAGTACACGGGGCTGTATGAGCACAATGTTGCAAAGCCAATAGATAAATCAACAACAATACAATGTCGTTTCTCTCGAATATTTTAAACTGAGCGTACAGCTCACCGAGGAACATGGCTTGTTGGATAGGTAGCCTGATAACTCACATTTTAACTTAACAATAATGAGTATAAGAATAAGAATACATTTAATAGGTAAATGTTATCTGGATCAGGTGTATGATGTACTTTTCTTCTGCAATAAACCAATGCCCGTATTCGCGGCAGTATTAAAAGTGCCGGGACGTCCTCAAAAGAACGGGCAGCGCTTAGTTTGAATGGCTTATGGTCCTCGCGTGGCGGGGAATGTTCCACGGTCTTTAATAGTTGTAGAACCACCTCATTCAATAACATACATCTATCTAGGTTGGCAACACCCCACATAAACACATCGCACCGACTCCACACAGCACATATGAACAGAGGGGAGAAAAAGGGGGGAAAACCAGTGTCGTTGAGATAACAACCCATCTCAGTCGACCACACCTGGAGTAACAGTGAACACGAAACTGCGCATAGCTCTAGTAGGAAGACAACATGATAAGTAGTAACCTGTAATATTACACTTTAACCAAATTTGATTTTTTACAACCATACAATCACTCCAAATTACAAACTCCGGATATCTATCACCATTTAGCATTTCACCTAACATCATATATACTGCATTTAGCATACACCGACAGTTGCATTACTAATACTGCAACTAAATAATTGTACATATTGTAAATATTTTCACCTGTATTTTCAAACATAGATTGTATAGCCTAAGTGTAATGGATCTGATGATGATCGCTTGACGATCGAAACTGGTCATCCTAGTGTATTTATTAATCTCATGTAATTTATTTCAGGATTAGGGCATAACCCAGCTCTTTTGGGTAAATTCGTGTTGACCGACTGAAAAGCACCAAACTCTTGAAAATAAGAATAATAAAATGAAAAAGAAAAAGAAAGAGGAAAAGAAAAAGCATAAATAATGCAAAATGAAGAATGAAGAATGAAGAATGAAAAATGAAAAATGAAAAATGAAGAATGAATAATGAAGGAATAAGGAATTAGGAATTAAGGTTAAAGAAGGAAGAAGAATAAATAAAAAATAAAAAATTATAAACAATAAATAATAGTTAATAAGAAATATGAATAAAGATTAATGAATAAAGAATAATTAATAATGAATAAAGAATTATAAAGAGGAGTAAGTAATAATGAATAAGGAATAGAAAGACGGAAATGAAGCATTCAAAGTTTTCATATAGAATAATGAAAGCGGCCCCGTCCGATAGACAAAGCAGATCCACTTGAAAGGTCTCTGGTGTCCCCTGAAGTGAAATAAACCAGAAGATTTGTTTATTTGTATTTGTGTGTCCATACTCACTTCCCAAAACTTCTAAAATTTAGATCACTTCTCTAAAACAAATTATTATTTGCTGTTTTTTGTTACTTATCTCACGTTTATGCCTTTCAGCTCCCATATATATTTCCGTGTGTAAGTTAAAAAGAATCAAGAAATGTTAGTACTGAAGAACTGCATTAAACAGAACTGAAACAAAGTAAAATCGCACAAACATCTTTAGATCTAGGCTTGAAGGATTGCAATAAAGTTCAACAAGTCGAGACTGTACAGTATTTCAAGTCAAGACAGCAGTTAATAAGTGCACAAGAAGATCTCCGGCCACTTAAAGAGATTGGATTCCAGCAGAGCAAGGAAACAAATTAAGGGGCAGATGACCTCACTGTTCCGCCCCTTAAAACATACCTAACTCTCTTGAGCATTAACATGGGATCGTTGAGAGTCAAATATTTAATTGACACTGCTACACAATCACCCCCACCTCTAAGGAATTTTCGAAGTGAAATGCCATGTCCTGTGGTTCGGATTCCACGTAAAAGGGAGGTCCCGTGGCTCATGATCTCGAGATTAACGGTCACGTTAAACTTCAAGCTTCCTTCCTTCCTTCCTTCCTTCCTTCCTTCCTTCCTCTAAGGAATCACTGTTTATGAACAAAACTCAAAGCTCAATACTAGACATACAATACGTTATTTACTGATTTAATAGGAATGTTACAAAACTGGAATAATTCGGAGTTAATCCATTAGGTTACTTTAACCTGGAAAGCAAAATAACCAGTGATGGACGAAGCTAAGAGGATATAAAAATTAGCTTGGCTCAGACAAGGAAAGCATTTCTATAGAAAAGGAATCTGTTGACATCGAATATAGATTTAGGTATTAGGAAGACATTTTTGAAAGCCCTTGTCTGGAGCGTGGCGCTCTATGGAAGTGAAACTTGGACTATTGGTGCAGCAGAAAAGAGGAGAATTGAAGCGTTTAAAATGTGGTGTTACAGGAGAATGATGAAGATCAGATGGGTAGATAGGGTTACAAACGAAGAGGTATTAAGACGAGTGGGAGAGGAGAGATGTTTCTGGCGAATGCTAATGAAGAGAAGAGATAGGTTGGTAGGACACATACTAAGACACCCAGGAATAGCAAGCTTAGTTATGGAAGGAAGGGTCGAGGACAAGAACTGTCGGGGTAGACCAAGGTTAGAATATGTTAAACAGATTGCCTCGGATGTAGGGTGTGGTAGCTATGTAGAGATGAAACGATTAGCTCAGGACAGGGAGGCATGGAGAGTTGTATCAAACCAGTCAAAAGACTGAAGACTCAAACAACAACAACTTTACCTGGTCCTAAGAAAAGGCCCATTACGAACCAAAAAGACATCGGTGATAAGTCACAATCCTGCATAAACCTTTGGACCGTCTTTACTGGGCCCATGCACTAAATGTAGCTTGCAATGATACAGATCAGTTCCACAGACAATTTACAATGTGCCAGGAACTAGTGCAGAAGAAGTCGCAAACAGTATAACGATGTTCATTCCGTTCCCGTCTGACGAGAAACTGCGACATGATCTTCTGGAGTCTCGCCAACATCCTCGTAATCGTTTACCAACATCGAACTTCATCTGAAACATACAGTAATTTTGTCATTTGGGTTCTGTTATATTTACACTGGTGCAAGAGTAAGACAGCTTCAGGTTTTTCGTGTACTGGGGTTTGTTCTGCTCTTCGCTACTGCTATGAGAAGTTGTATACTTTTAATAAATATTACTCTAGGCTTGGTGTTGGTGTGGTGAATATCCACTTATAATCCGAACTGCAAGCTATTGAATATAGGAACCTAGGTACATCAACGCATAAATTAACAACGGCGGAAATCAAGAGTGGATGAAAATACTTGCATATCCCTCCCTATATTTTTTCTGTTAAGGTCCCATTCCAGTTTTGTACTGAAAATAAGGTCCCATTAACACCAACCTACACATATTGGGTACCTACAGGTTCAGCATAATCCAATGCGTAAGTGAAACTCACTCACTTACTCTGTAAATGCCTCACAATTAAATAAATACCTTAAAACATGTATATTTACAATGGAATAATGAAAGAATGCAACACGGTAACCATGGTAACAGAATCTCACAGGTCCATCTATTTCTGTAAGACGCAATGCAATTCCAATTATTACATTACAGTGAAAGTTTCCAGACGGTTATAAGGTTATCATTGAACCAAATTAAGCTGTATAATTCATCAATACGTACAGTATAGTGCGCTTAACGGGGTTAAGGGGCACTCTAGATTTTTTCACGCAATTTTCACGTGTGAGTGTGGTACGAAAGGTCTTTTTCACCCGACTATAAAGGGTCTCCGAAAACCACATTTAAAGGCCCTTAAATTAACAGTGTCTGTGATATTCTAAGAAAACTAACTTCGCTCTGATGGAGGAATGACAATCCCCTAACCACTGCACCATCATCTGAATTGGTAAAGTCTGATTATTCATACCAAGGATAAATCAGTCATAGCGTTCATGATTGAGATTTTGCTAAGTGTACTCTTTACAACTAGAATATTCGCGGCTGAAGCCGCGACAGGTAATGCTGGTACTAGTATAATGAGAGTTACGTGTCTAGTAATATCGCACTAGGTTTTGCACAATATTTCTCGTCAGTGTGTAATTACTGCGATTTTGATTATAATATGGATCATTTGGTTTGGATGAGTTTCCAGCTCCGCTTTCTGTAGGTTTACTCAACATTATTGTAATAATATTAACATGTTACTTACTTACTTTCCGTGTCCGGGAGACACACTAAATTCTTCCTTTCCAGAACTCTGCAGCTCTTATCCCTCGGTCTGTGGCCAACATAAGGTCTTCCTGGCTGCAGGTTTCATTAAGATCTTTGCACGTGAGCAGGTGTTGTGGAGTCTGGATTTCTCCACAGGCACATCGTGGATCTTCTGCATAACCCCACTTCACAAGGTTGCTACGACACTTAAGCACTCCTGTTCTCATCCGGTTTAAGGACCTCCAGGTGGTATAAGGCAAATGACTACCACTGCTCAGTTCTTCTTTAGGGGAAGTTTTAACATGTTGAAAGCCATTTTTCAGTGTTGCCTTCGTAAACGAAATTTAAATGCTTTTCAGTAGGTGTGTGGGTGGAGATATTTACGTCATCATAATGGATTTTGGCCAACTAAGGACCACGTAAACAACTCTTCATGATTTCAGTTTTCTTTGTCGCCAGTATTCCTCCATTCTCTGGCTCACATCTTCTTTCTTTCCAGCTGTCCAATGTTGTTTCTTGTTGGTCGCTGTTTCTGGCTCAAGGAACCCCTCAAATGTGTGTATCTTATTTCTGAATGTGGTTCTGTTGATCAGTGATGTTCATTTCTTGTAGATCCTTCTTGGTGTTAGCAAACCATTTTTCATAAGAGTTACCTTTTCTATTGGGCTTGTTGAAGTGGTTAAAAATGTTCTTAGTGGTTCTGTCGTCAGGCATTCCTGAAACCTGCCCATAGAATTTAATCCTTCGTTTTCGTTTGGTATCTGAGAGTCTGCTGCATGTTTTATAGACTTCTTTGTTACTACGTAATCGGTATGTGTCAGCATATTTCTTTGGTTCGAGATATTTCTTAAAATTTTTCGTCCCTCTTTTTCAATTTCATCATTTTTTTTTGTTGTTGTTAGCCCTAGGCATTCCGAAGCATACAGGCATACCAATATTCACAATATATACAATTTTACAATTTTAGTTACAGACGTTTATTGTAAACTTGCGCAATTTTTTACGATTTGTCAGTTTGATGTGACTTTTGTTATAGTATTGATGGTGACCATTGGCTTTCTAGTATTCTTCTTTAGTGTGATAATATGTAATGGTTAGTAAAAGATCAGGTTTTTGCTTTAATTTTGGAAATGGATTCAAGTACTTAGCTGATTATTTGGGCAATATATTATCTGTTCTCATACAGTTTCTGTCACCGTTTTCTGTCCGTACTGAAATCAAATGAACTTTCCTAATACGGGCTTGCCCCCGTTATTTCGTCTCCCCTTCATGGGCTTGTCTCGCATTCCTGCTTGTCTACATTCGTCTAGTAGCTAACTAGGTCTAGAAACGTCCTGACATGGTGTATGTTAATGAATTCTGGACATAAAGATGGTATATTGGCTTTCACGGCCAGTGAATTAAAACTCAGCAATTCTTCTAGGTTTGTGCCGTGTCTTGTGTGAGGTTTCACCTAGGACACCAAGCTAGGCCCATCAGCGGGCTCTTGGTGTCCCCGCCCGAAACTCCACACAAGACACGGCACAAAATTAGAAAAATTGCTGAGTTTTAGGATGGTTGGTTCGTTGGTTCTTAAGTTTAGGGGCTGCGACAACGCGGTCAAGTAGCCCCGTGTACTTTGGGTGTGTGTAGAATCTGTCTGATAACCGGCGTTAATTGTGACTGTATTAGTGTGTGTATCTGTTTTTTAATTCATGTAAGGACAGCAGACTTTTGAATTTTTCAAATAGTTCCTACTTTTGCTGCCAAACGCCACCGTCAACGACTACTAGTTCAGATCTTACCTACCAGACGCCACTAAAGTCAGCTCTTGGCAACGAACGTAGGAACCTAAGAGCGTTGTTTACATTCTTAACCTATACAATTTAGCTTCACACAGGTGTAATTAGTGGAGGGTTCTTTAACATGCCATAAATCTATGACATGGGACCGCCGGCTTTAGTTCCCCTCCGAAGGAAGGCAACTGAGGGATTTTAATGCTCTGAAAAAATCCGACGACTTCGGCCGGATTTGAACCCGCGTTCTTGGGCATAGAATCTCAGCATGCTACCAACTACACCACCGAAGCCGCCGGCTGAGTTTTAATTCACTGGCCGTGAAAGCCAATATACCATCTTTTGGAAGCCTTCATAGGGAGGTTATGGCTGCTTGAGCTTTTAGTTCTCGCCGTGAAGAGACGCAGGTGCGCTTCATAAAAAGGGAGGTAGCGCGCAGTTCGCTACTCCTGTGCGGGTCCGGCCGGAGACGTAAAGAGCCCGCTGATGAGCCAGCTTGGGTCCTAGGCGAATTCCCACACAAGACACGGCACAACCCAGAAGAATTGTTGAGTTTTATTCTGGCATCTACAAATATTAAAGAAAAGATTGTAGTTTTACATGACAGTTAATTTCGAGATCATGAGCCACGGGACCTCCTTTTTACGTGGAATCCGAATCACGGGACATCGCATTTCACTTTGAAAATCTCACATGCATTGACCGGGAATTGAACCCGGTCCGCCGTGGTAATAGGCCAACAGCTTGACCGCTGCGCCACCACGCGCTCTACAAATATTAAAGACCAATCTCCACCCCGGCCACGTAACCAACAAGAAGTTCCGTGACGAACTAAAGAGCCTACTTTTCTTAAAATTTAAGATTCATGCCAATGATTAATCTATATGGACCTATCTAGAATAATGACGAAATAAAGTTGGTAATATCGAAATTTCTAATTAGTTCGAAATATACCTGGCATAATGTAGCCTTTTTTTTTTTTTAGCGTATGGCTTTTAGTGCCGGGAGTGTCCGAGGACATGTTCGGCTCGCCAGTTGTGTAGCTGCTTCGAGACGGACACCCAATGGGTGAGCTACAAGTACCGTTGGGGAGGGAAGGAGGGAAGTTGGAATGTAAGGACGAGGAGTTGGAAGGTAGCGGCTGTGGCCTATAGTTAGGGACCAACCCCGGCATTTGCCTGGAAGGAAGATGGGAAACCACAGAAGACCATCTTCAAGGTTGCCGGCGGGGGGATTCGAACCTCCTCGCCTCCCGGATGTGAGCGACTGCCATCAGTCATGCCGTAACCACCACGGCTAACTCACCCGGTAATGTAGCCTAATAGAGCACTACAGTTGGCAGCCCTGGTGACTGAATATATTCTTAGTTCCATCTTTTAAGGTACAGAATACAAAATTTGGTTGATGGACATTGGATCATGTTAGCAACAATGTCATGTATGTATTGGCCAGAAATAATCTGAAATATTATGATCTATTGTTGTGTCAATTTTGGATGAAATCCATTTGTTAGTATAGAAGTTACTGGTATTTTAAAATTGGACATATCAGCAGGCTTAGAATCATGTTGGCAAAACTGACGTATATTAGTTACTCCAAATTAATCTAGAATGTCAGGTGCTATACGTGCGCAAAGTTTATAGCTGTTGGCTTGCATACTTTCTGATATATTGATATTAGGGTAAAAAATATAAACAGCATTTATTAACAGTTGGCAGCCCTCTTTAAGCGCAACCAGCTTGGCTAAATCGTTATGTTGTTTCCCGTTTCTTGCGGGGAATAATTTCTACTAGCGAAAAGAGACGTGGATTCCCCATGGATATGAGTATGTTTAGGTTATTAGGACTGTTCATGTACCGGGGTATATTGAGACCAAAGGGACATAATCCACACACCCGCAAGACACAGTCCTAACACACCAACTGAAGATGCCACTGGGATCAAACCACGGCCACCAGACAGCACTGAGGAGAGAGACCGTGACGTCAAACGTCCGCTGTGAGAAGAAGCCACCGCATCGAGGAACGAAATTGTAACCGTCCACCCGAAGAAGCCGTCATGTGATAGCTAAACTAGTGGTGGGGACTCCGGTAAGTACCACAACTATAAATTAAGACGTGGTGTACCGAAAATTTCAGTTGACAGAAAAGAAATACGTTGACCTCCAATAACGATTTAGGTATTAGAAAGTAATTTTTGAAAGCCTGCATTTGACTGGTGCGTGGTGCTCTATGGAAGTGAAACTAGCTGAAAAGAATAGTAGCATTTGAAATGAGGTGTTACAGGAAAATGATACAGATAGAGTAACAAATGAATAAGTATTATGTCGATTATGAGAGGAGAGATAATTCAGCAACTACTGATGATCAGAAGATATAGGTTGGTAGGGCACATACTACGACACCCAGGAATAGCAATTTATTTATGGAAGGAAGCGTTGAGGACAAGACGCGTAGGGGTAGTCCAAAATTAAAATCCTCGGATGTAATATGTAGTAGCTATGTTTTCATAGAGCATTTTAACTGTCTAGATAAGTCCTGTGGGTACATTTTTCTTTTTTAAGCCTTTCCAGAAGGTTGGTTCCTCAGTTTAGGGGCTGCGACAACGCAGTCATGTAGCGCCGAGTACTTTGGATGTGTGTAGAATCTGTCTGATAACCGGTGTTAATTGTGATGGCTGTATTAGTGTGTGTATCTGTTTTTATCTTTTTAAATGATCTTGTCGAATTCGTCGTTACGCTAAGGTCTGGCGTTACGTTACGGTGACGGGATGAAATGTACCCAGATGCACTGAGGTGTGTGACGTCATAGTACAACTTGGTGCATGTGTTCCCCGACAATCTCTACTTCGTTAGTATAAGATAAAAATCCCCGATTTTTGGATGTCACGGGTAATCTCGAGAACCTCTGGATGGATTTTGATGCGGTTTTCACCATTCTATAAAGGATATAAAGATTCAGTAGAAAATAATTTATGCATGATCAAAGGAAGCCAAGCAGTAACGATTTCAGTGAAAAAGTCGAAACAAACTTGGCGTCCGTGCGCTTCTTAAGCTTACGCTGGGCAAACCGTTAAACATATCAATATACTATGAGTGTAAGAATTGGTCAGCATGAAAAGTTCTACAAAAAAAGTCCGCGAGAGCATATCTCTATCTTCAATACATCGCCCACTATAAGTGTTTCTAGACTGGATGGAAGGGGCACGTCCCCGCGCGCTCTCGTGAGCTCAACGGCATCCCGCGCGCTTGACTTTGCTTTGCGCTTGGTTTGCACTTGCCGTTCGCGAGTAATTTGAAACAAGATATGCAAGATAAGTAATATGCAGATAATTTTCTAAACATGTCAAGAGTGTTTGGTTTCGAGCGATGCGAGAAGCCTCCAGCCTTTCTAGCATTTTTCAGCATTTGTAGCATTTAAAATGATACAAAGTCTAGTCTTTCAGACTGACTGTTACTTTTTATGACGCTGCTCTGCAATGTGTCATGAAACGCTACACCATCAGCGGGGAATGGCCGCGAGAAAATTGAAAACAGAGTGTTTGTTTGACTTTAAAATTAACTGTTTGTTTGCAGGTAATTTTACAATTTGTACAAGTATTATTATATGTTTATTATGTTTGTGATTGGATTCAGCAGCATATTGATTTCCAATTCGAAACTAATCCTTTCAAATAGTCCACGTGCTTTGGTGTCCAGTTTATGTTTATTTAGTAATTGATTTGTTACTTGAAAACTTTCAATCAGTCAACATGGAACATCAAGGGGCGCTGATGCCAACACACTCAGGACTACTGCTTTGGCTGTCGTTTAGTCTCCAGCTGAATACTGTGCAGGTGTATGGTTGAACAGCTCCCATTGCCAACTGGTTGATATTCAACTCCGGCAGACAATGCGGATTATCTCTGGCACTCTACATTGCACTCCCTCACAGTGGCTACCTGTACTGTGTAATATTGTTCCTCCTCACATCAGGAGACAGCAAGTTCTTTCCCGCCTGTGGCGCAGAATTATGAATAATGAAGTTCTCCCAATCCACCATGATGTCAATCAACCTTCCACATCCTGGTTGAAATCACAGAAACCAGCCTACAAGACGGCTATGGAACTTACTTCAGCTCCATTCAACCCCCGAAATTCATAGAAAGTTGAATGGTATACCTCTCCACCTCGTGGCCTAATTGAAGTAATTGATCCTACCATCAAACTACCTGGATTCCATCTCCCTCGAGCTGTCTGGTCCCGTCTGAACAGAATTCGATGTGGCACTGCTCGAACTAGAGCAGTCTTACATCAGTGGGGTTAGATAGACTCGCCTCTTTGTGATTGTGGATATGAAGTGCAAACCATCAATCATGTCGTGCAGGAATGCCCTCTATATATGTACTCTGGAACCTTAGAAGAGCTCCATGCAGCCACTCCACAAGCTCTTGAATGGATTGAAGACCTGGCAGCCCATATATGAAGGGTCCTAATGCTGTAAATTGTTTATTTGAAAATTTATATTTATTAATTACAGTACTGTCTTGTAAGGCCGGCCTCGTGGTGTAGGGGTAGCGCACCTGCCTCTCACCCGGAGGCCCCGGGTTCGATCCCCGGCTCCGTCAGGGATTTTAAAACTGACGTGAGGGTTGGAACGGGGTGCACTCAGCCTCGTGAGGACAATTGAGTAGCTGTCTGACAGTGAGACAGCGCCCCGATCACGAAAACCAAGATTAACGGCCGAGGGGACCCGACGCGCTGATCACGCGTCACCCCAATATCTGCAGGCCGAATGGCTGGGCAGCGGTCGCTTGGTCGGCCTTAGCCCGTCATGGGCTGAATAGTGCCAGGGGTTGACTTTTTTTTTTTACTGTCTTGTAAGCATCATACGCTAAATAAATAAATAAATGATCAATCAACACGTAATATTTATGCACAATTATTTTTGGCGCAAAATATAAGACACTAAAATATGAAAAAATGTGTATTGTATTTGAATCTTCAGTCTTTTGACTGGTTTGATGCGACGCTCGATGCCTCCCTGCTCTGAGCTAGTCTTACCAACAACCCAGTAACTGTCCCTGGGGATTATCTCAGAATCCGAGCAAGAAAACTATTTCAAATAATGCTCTATTGGCATCAGGTATATTTTGAACAAATTTAAGTACTGGTGTTACCAACTTAATTCCGTAGATAAAATATTATCTTAAAAAGTGATATAAGATTAATCATTGATTTGAAGTTTAAATTTCAATAAAGGTTGGCTCTAAAGATCGTCACAGAACTACTTGTTGAGTTTGCAAACATTCTTTGGTGAATGTTCTGCAGTTTGGATTTAATAACTTATTACCCGAATTTATTATATTTTATGCTATTATGTTTACCTTGAATTAATAACCATAACATATAGGCCTATATTAGTGGCAAGAATATTTTAGGTACAAATTCACAGAGTCTTAGATGTCATTGTATACAATTTTGTAATAAAACAGTCATTATAAGCCCCAATGAAATAAGGATTCAGTTATGCGCTTAGATTCAGATTAGAACACAAATTCATTCAATAACCTTCATTATCCCTACTAGCCCAGTCATTTGGTGCTCCTGGGGCGTGGTGGCTCAGCGGTCTAGCTGTATGCCTCTCACCAAGGCGGTCCGGGTTCGATTCCCGGTCAATGCATGTGAGATTATCGAAGTGAAATGCCATGTCCTGTGGTTCGGATTCCACGTAAAAAGGAGGTCCCGTGGCTCATGATCTAGAGATTAACGGTCACGTTAAACTACAAGCTTCCTTCCGCTTTTTTCCATTTGGTGCTCAGAAGTGCCTGTTTCAAAAAAAATAGGGTAGAAGGTTTCTCGACGGATTCTTATGTTTTTCGGTGTGCTGAATCCGAATTTGAAGTTTACCAACAAAAAAATGGCGGCTTCACAGTGAAAATAGCACAAAAATACTAAAAATTGCGGACTTTTTTCACCAAATCGCTTATAAGTTGAAAAATATGCAACCTAGTGAATTTCTCATTATTTACAAAATTAAAGTAGACAAACTTTCTGTTAAAATGCACTGGGCACTTTTAATTTCAGAGTGCAGGGTACCGCCGCTAGAGCGCACTGAAAAAGAGCGACTTTTTGGCAATTGGGCAAAAACGAGAGAAACTCAGCCCTAACTAGCCCCAGACACTTTCTAATCGTGTTTCCTCCATGAATACGTGTTTTATTCATGTTCTATGGTGGTAACATGATTGAAAGTTAGTTGGAAAAAATTTTGATAAATTAATATATTCAAGTTAAGGTGGAGTATGTCCTTCTATACTTATCCATCTAATGGTAAAGTGTGAAAGTGATGAGGTGAGTAATGTAAAACAGTTTTTGTGATTTTTCACTCAACATCTCACCATGTCACACATATCTCACACATTCCTAAAGAGTTATATTTAATATATCCATAGTGTGAAACCGGAGTCGTTTCCCCTTTGTGTGAAATGTTCACCCTCAAGCCCTCAATAGGAAGGGTCCCTTTTTTGCCGACACATCTGTCCTTGACATGTCCCCCTACATGCCTCCGGCCAACTCCTCTGCCATTCGAGTTTAGTTTAGTTTGCTCTCTCCTCCTCGTGGGACAGCTAAGCGTTCTTCTTCGGGTTTCTGCCGTTCGTTCAGTGTTTTCAAGTGAACTAATGTTGTTATTAGTGAATATGTGAGGGACGAAAATGTCGCATCGTGAATGTGCAATTTGTGAGGAGCCTCTGGATGATCAGACTCGAACTGCTGTTGTGAAAGAGAGGGGACTGAACTCGTTCATTGAAGCAAGTAAAAAACGACAGGATGGTAAGGTTGTTTTTTTTTTTTCAAAAAGAACACAGAAGTTGAAGTTAACGATAAATGTAGGAAACAGTACGTGAATGAAATAATGATTGCGGCTTACTTGAAGAAATCTCAAGAGTCAGCACCAGAAGATCATCGCGTTCATTCGTGTTCACCGCCCTTTTCATTCCAAACTCACTATTTTCTGTGTGGAGAACTTGTGCCACTAGACCATGCTCAAAGGCAAGTGAAGAAGGCTCCCCCAAAACGCCATCCAGTGTACCCTGTGAGAACGTTGGGAGTGAGGGAATCAGAGCTAAAACTCGCGAAAAATCGTAAGGATGAATTTGGAAATGCTATTGTACGTCGTGTTGAATGAGAGAATGACTTGGTAGCTGCTGATGCTCAGTACCATTTGCGATGCATGCAAATGTTACACAAGCCCGAAACGAAGCAACACGCACCAGGCAGACTTCTCGATGATAACATTGATGCAGCCATGAACTCAATATTCACTTTCCTTGAAAACCTTAACTTGAATATATTAATTTATCAATTTTTTTACAATGAACTCTCAATCATGCTACCACCATATAACATGAATAAAACACGTATTCATGGTGGAAACACAATTAGAAAGTGTTTGGGGCTAGTTAGGGCTGAGTTTCTCTCGTTTTTGCTAAGTGCCAAAACGTTGCTCTTTTTCAGTGCGCTCTAGCGGCGGTACCCTGCACTCAAAAACTAACGTGCTCAGTGCATTTTAACATAAATTTTGTCTACTTTAATTTTGTAAATCATGAGAAATTCACTAGGTTGCATATTTTTCAATTTATAAGTGATTTTGTGAAAAACGTCCGAAATGTTTAGTTTTTTTTTTTTTTTTTTTGCTATTTTCACTGTGAAGCCGTCATTTATTTTGTTGGCAAACTTCAGATTCGGATTCAGCACACCGAAAAACATAAGAATCCGTCAAGAAACCTTCTACCCTAATTTGTTTGTGTCAAAACTACCATTTGACTGGGCTATACCCACAAGTCCCTGTTACGCTCTTCCCGTCTCCTGAATTACCAAAGATCTCGGGCCATGTAAGATCTTCTCAATAATTGCTTAGTACCCCTCAATGTGTAGTCCTCCAGGCTGTCCTTGTGGCGTGATTACGTTAAATGTGCTCTAACTATCTCAACCCTTCACTTCGAGCAATTGTAAAGACATCATGTTTATGTTCATATCGTCCAATCTGCTAATTTTCTTCCATACACAGTTTTCTTTCAGAGGACGTAGAAATATTAGAAATATTAATTTTTAATGTAACTAGAGAACAACAAGGCGGCTTCGGTGGTGTAGTTGGTAGCATGCTGAGCTTCTATGCCCAAGGTCGCGGGTTCAAACCCAGCCGAAGTAGTCGGATGTTTTAAGATCGTTAAAATCCCTCAGAATGCCTTCCTTTGGCGGGGAAGTAAAGCTGGCGGTCCCATGTCATAGATTTATGGCATGGAAAAGAACCTTCCACTAACTACACTCTTGTGTGAAGCCAAAATTTGTAGGTTAGAATTCAAAACGTCATCTTTCTTTAAAAACCTCGTAAGTCTGAATGTTCTCAATATTGACATTTTACCTCTTTCCTGATCAGAATTCCAAGCGGAATCGGAATTTAAAAACCTCGTAAGTCTATATTCGATAGTCTTTCCTCTGGAGAAGAATTTAAAAACCTCTTATGTGTAATGGTCAGAGAGTACTTATTTAAAAACCACGTATGCAAGACATACGAGGTTTATTTTACAGAAAATAGCACAAGCAATATTGCCATGGACTTAAAATCCTCGTAAGTCTGACATAGGAGGTATTTATTAAGCCTGCTTTAACAAAATTCAACGCCTTAGTGTTAAAAGCCTCCTAAGTCTAAAATTACGCGGTCTTTATCTAGCCCGATTCTATGCACTCAATGATAGAAAGAGGCTTCGAAACCAAGATATCTACACACCAGCTGCTTATATAGATGCACTTAAACATGCTAGATTGAAGCCTAATCCATATCAGGTGAAATATCTTCATTATGACTTCTTTAAAATTACAACAGGGCTTGCACAATTTATAAGTCGTTACGTCCAGGAAGTAACGGATTTGAGAACAATTCGTTATAATCCTGAAGAGGCAGCCGATTACAAATTGCGTCACTCAGAAGATTCGGTAGTTCTTCCTCAAAGAAGGCAAACCAATGCTAAGATGTGTTCACAGAATGCAATCCCAGGTCTGTACAGTAAAAGGCTCAGGATAAAACGAGAGAAATGGAACTACTTGCAACAGTTGAAGTCCGTGTTGGAACGGGAGTACCACCACTTTTACGATATTTTGCCACATGACTAAACAAGTAGGCTAATAGTGTGTTGTGTTAAAATACATTATTCTATTCGTCAGAAAAACAGACTGCAGTGGGACTAATTAGTCTAAAGTAGACATTTTGAGTTTTGTTTTAGTTCTTAATAAACAAATTATGTAATCAAATTAAATATTCTGTTCGAATCATTATCTAGGCCTACTCCTTTCCAGCCAAGCTTCCAATGTAAAATTACTATCCTTTTTCAATTCAAGTTACTGTATTTTTCTGCATTCATATAACAATTAAAATACTTGTGTGTCTGAGATAGGGATAAAAAATGAAAGTAAGTGACCTCGTATGTCTCAATAATAACAAATATTCTGGAAGATCCTCCATAATGTGACTTATGTCCATATACATTTTAAGGTATCAGGTGATCCGATCAAGATTTGATGCGTTAAGTTACATTATGTTTTTTGTCACTCCTGAACAATTTTGCTTTTAGGACATGCGTGGTTTCTAAAGAGAAAGGTAACGATTAACACTCCAACGTTCACCGCCAGGTGCTGACTGAGATGAAATCTAGTAGCCAAGTTGGCAAGTTGGGTGTCGTGGACGGTAGAATTTGGTAGAAAAGTAGGAAGTACTTGAAATTATTGTCTGCAGTCCTTACTTCAATTAAAACAGATAACACACACTAATACAGCCATCACAATTAACAACGGTTTATCAGACAGATTCTACACACACCCAAAGTACCGCGTTGTCGCAGCCCCTAAACTAAGGAATCAACCAAACTGAGATCGACAAGTTTTCTTCCTTTGGGCCTAAAATTAAATGCATAGAGCAGATAAGCAAAATGACTGACTTGTGGAGCGTGAATTATGTGGATATTATTGGTAATTTTCAGCTGAGTGGATTCACTGTAGTTACGGGACATTTCCACAACTTATGAACCCCTGGATGCGTCCTTTCAGAGTAAAAATAGCCTCTTGTACAAGGGATGTATGATCGTAGAGACAATCATAGCAGGCCATGAGAGGGAAGGAGGAACGAAGAAAAAGGAAGTTTTGTTTGACTTCCTGGCTGAAAGGTGAGGCTCCCGAGTGAACGCTCTATACTTAGACCTGCCAACTTTGCAAAGTTACAAACAAAGAAAGCAAGCAACTCAGATTTGTTCGCGTTACTTTATTCCACTGAGTGCAGCAGAGTCACCGAAGCAGAACTCAGGCTCTCAGCAGAGAGCAGAATACATGTAGCAAAATGTTAAAATATAGCAGACAATTTTAATTTTAAAACGCACTCGTTCTCAACCATGATAAACATCCGTGCTGACCTTGATAACTAAATGCAATAATGTTCCACCTTTCAAGAGCAAAATACTCAAAACAAAACTTAGTACATATTTCAAATGGTATGTACTTACCATTAACTACTACTTAATTGTGGTTCTCACCTGCTGATTCCAAGGTTGCAGGATCGAATCCTGGCGCAGTCAGCAGCTGGCATTTGAGGATGTGCAAATGCGAAGGAGCCATGTCAGTAGATTTACTGGAACGTTAAATATCCGCTTCGGGGCAAAATTCCGGCATCCCGGCGTCTCTAAAAGCCAGAGTAGTTAAAAAGGACGAAAACAATACCATTCTTCTTCTTCTTCTTCTTCTTGCTTCGTTACGGCCAACTAACGATCACGTCATGTCAACGGAAAAGAAAGCACAGTGAACGTTTTAATACGTATTGCGAGGGGCGTACTCTGTCGTTTCTTCTGCATTTTAATGTTGGCCCAGTGCTCTTTCATTCGAAATCGATGTTGCACCTTTCTCTCCGTCGTCCGCCTTCTCACCATAATCTCCTTGTAACTTTATGCACTTTTGTCATCGATGTGTCAGAGTCTCCAGACCTTCCTGAAACCATTCTTTGGGAGTGTTGCGTGCCCGTGCCTTGACAGCTGTGTCCAGAGGTTTCTTCATGTTCCCGAACAGGTCCCTTGGTGCCAAGTCGGGAGAGTGTGGTGGGTGTGGCAGCACCGTGAATCCCATTTGATCAAAAAAACTGTTATAATAATTAATATCATGTAATTTCTTTCAAAATGGCGGCTTCGGTGGCGTAGTCGGTAGCATGCTGAGCTTCTGTGCCCAAGATAGCGGGTTCAAACCCGGCCGAAGCCGTCGGATTTTTTAAGAGCGTTAAAAATCCGTCATTATGCCTTCCTTCGGAGGGGAAGTAAAGCCGGCGGTTCCATGTCATAGATTTATGGCATGTTAAAGAACCTTCCACTAATTGCACCTGTGTGAAGCTAAATTGGATAGGTTAAGAATGTAAACAACGCTCTTAGGTTTCTAAGTTCGTTGCCAAGAGCCGACTGTGGTGGTGTCTAGTACCCAGGCGTGGATCTAGAGTTTGGTTTTTTTGGGGGGGGGGGGTCAGAGATTCGATCTAGAGTTTGGCTTTGGGGGGGGGGGGGGGGTCAGAGAATCGAAATTGTCAAGAAAAATGGTATCACTAAAACGCAATCAAAAAATAACCAAACGTACAAAACCAGACCAATTTTTTTGCAAGCTTCATGGATAGAAATTTGATGCGTTTTGCGCACCAAAAATATTCGTACAAATTGCAACGGCGTGTTTTGCGACTCTTACATCGAGCTTCGAGAAAAGGATCAAGGTACGTTACAGTTTCGGCAAGTCGAGTTGATACCGACAAAGGGAGAAAGTCACAGCTTAAATTGCCAACCAAGCTTGCAGTTTGGACGTCGGCAAAAATTATTGGTGCGAAAAAAAGCCTCAATTTCCTATCCGTGCATTGCTGCACATTCATCGTGACATCACTATAAACATCGATTCGGTAATCACAAGGTTTGCTAAACAAAATAGACGAGTTGATTTTGTTGTATAACTAATAGCTTTTATACAAGAGGTTTGAAGTTGTAAATATGTACAGTTGTGTCAGAACATAATAATTCGAATAAAGATAATTCAGTATTGAATAAAATGAAACAAAACTGTTTTTCAGTTAAAATTCGTTAAGTTCTATTTGTCTGGTAATTGTGTTTTCGTTTTTTGAGTTTGCAAAAAATTTGGTCTCCGTTTGGGGGGGGGGGGCGCATGACCCCCTTGACCCCCCCCCCCCCCTTGAATCCGCGCCTGCTAGTACCTAAGTTCTGAACTTGGCCTAGTAGTCGTTGACGGCGGCGCTTTCTGTCGACATGATGTTGCAAGTGATCTCCGCTGTGCTCTGTCAAATATCAAACCAAACATACCGAATCTTACCAAGAGAAAACAGTGTCAACCCTCTCACTGACATTTGTTGACTAGTTTAAGGATTTGTTGTAAAAGTGTGTTATTTGTTTTACACCTTTTTTTTTTTATCTATCCAATGAAGTAGGCTACATTACACATCAGTTGTTTCGTCCGTTCTCCTGTCCATCCTGTATTCCTCCATTAGGTTTTCGGCAAATTTGTGTCCGTTCATTAGGGTTCTAATTTAAGTGCTGTTTCTTTAATCGTTGGATTATGCATCGTGGAATGTAAGGGGTAGAGGCTGTTAAAAAGAGTAGACAGGTACGGAAATATGTAATGGGTGTTGTTCCATAAAGTTGAAAGAGATTGGTTGGTTGGTTCTTAAGTTTAGGGGCTGCGACAACGCGGTCATGTAGCCCCGTGTACTTTGGGCGTGTGTAGAATCTGTCTGATAACCGGTGTTAATTGTGATGACTGTATTAGTGTGTGTTATCTGGTTTTTTTTTTTAAATTCAAGTACTGCAACTTAGAATTTTTCAAATAGTTTCTACCAAGCGGATATCGGGAGCACTTGGAAGCTTTCATTGAATGCTATAAACGCATTTTTATTTTGATTTTTTTGTTTATTTTTTTAAAATCGAGTTTATACTTCAGGTTGGTGGAACCCACGTACTCAGCGAGGGAACTCACCACTACCGCCTCTACGGGCAGTGTCCTAGAGCTGGGAACATCTGCTCGGAGTGAATACAACTGAGGAGGTGTGATGAGCACCTCGCCCAGGCGGCCTCACCTGCAAAGCGAACAGGGGCCTTATGAGGGATGGGAAGGGAGGGGAAGAGTGGGATGGATAGGCGGCCGTGCCCTTACAGTAGGTACCATCCCAGCATTTTGCCCGAAGATGACGTGGGAAACCACGGAAAACCACTTCGAGGTGGGAATCGAACGCCCTCTACTCATTTGGGCAACCCGAGGCAGAGAAGACCCCGTTCCAGTCCTCATACCACTTTTCAAATTTCGTGGCAGAGCCGGGAATCGAACCCAGGACCTCAGGGGTGGTAGCTAACCATGCTGACCACTACGCTACGGAGGCGACTTATTATTACAGTAATAATCTAATTACAATTTGGGTATCAAACCCGGCCGAAGTCGTTGGATTTTTAAGAGCGTTAAAATCCCTCAGTATGCCTTCCTTCAGAGGGGTAGTAAAGCAGGCTTCCCATGTCATAGATTTATGGCATGTAAAAGAACCTTCCACTAATTACACTTGTGTGAAACTAAATTACAGGTTAGATTTGACTAACGCTCTTAGGTTCCAACGTTCATCGCCAGGAGCCGACTGCGGTGGCATCTAGTAACCAAATGCAGTACTAGTTGTCCTTGACGGTGGCGTTTCGTAGCAAAAGTAGGAACTACTTGAAAATGTAATGTCTGCAGTCCTTAGCTGAATTAAGAACACATAACACACACTAATACAGCCATCACAATTAACACCGGTTATCTGACAGATTCTACACATACCCAAAGTACACGGGGCTACATGACCGCGTTGTCGCAGCCCCTAAACCAGTGGTTCCCAACCTTTGTCAGCTGACGCCCCCCTTTTCAGATACGGGAGTTCATCGCGCCAACCCCCCCCCCCCCCCCCCCTCTTCGATTGACGCGGAGGATATAGACCTAACCTAATAACACTACATAATGGAATAGGCCTATCTATTATATACTAACTTCATTTTTGCACAATACAAAGAACACACTTTCACAATAAATCCTTAAACTAGTCAACGAATGTCAGTGAGAGGGTTGACACTGTTTTCTCTTGGTAAGATTCGGTATGTTTGGTTTGATATTTGACAGATCACAGCGGAGATCAGTTGCAACATAAAGCCGACAGCGCTGCTTTGTTTCTATGACACTCAGCGTTGAAAATCCTGACTCGCATAAATATATCTTTGAAAGTGGAACAATGACACGCAATGCAAACTTCGCTATTACAGGATACACTGCAAGACAGTTTACCCAAAAGTCACCCAGTCCTCATATTTTAGAATTATCTTTTAGCTTTGATTCACACTTCAAATCTATGGCTTCTTCTTGAAGCTGTCAATGGCAAACAAATTTCTTGTTAATATCCAGGACCATCCTCCCGACGAGATATCAGGAAAGTAGAAGTTGAATTCTTGTGCCAGGGAATCCACATGTGACTGAATTTCCACCTAAGTTTATTACGAACACGTTCATTTTCCGGCAAAATTTCATTAAGGCGGTGAAAGGATGAGAAGTTGTTCAACTGAAGCCAGCGTTTACATAACTGTTTGTTTTCCAGGAATGCATAATATTGGATTTTTTGCCTTGGAGCTATAAGTTGAAACTGTTCAAAGCTTCAAAGAAATCACAAAGTTATGCCAACGATACGATAAAATTGGCATGATTTTGCTCCTTACAACGCAGCAAATTCCTTATTTCACCTCCAACCTCGCGGCTCTGCAGAGGTTTTGTGCCGACAGTTGGCAATTACCAGTGCTTTTGAACGATTGACTTGGTGCGACAGTCGCTTGGAGAGATTCGAAAAATGTTTATTTTACAAAATTGTAATATTCAAGTTAAAAAAAACTTAATTCGAAAATCACTTCACGGCCACCTTCATAATGCCCCACGCCCCCCTAGGGGGGGCGCGCCCCCCAGATTGGGAACCCCTGCCCTAAACTGAGGAATCAATACGGTCGTGTTGACCGACTGCATAGTCAAATAATACAGTAGATAACCTAGGCAACACTGATATATGGCTTTTAACACTGTTATTCAATCCGATCCATTATTACACCACACTTTAATCTTTAAATGTCCGCAATGCACTCTGTGCAGCTCAATACCAAACAGACTTTGTCCTTGTTCTCATTTTATGGTGACGTAATAATAACAAAGCTATTTATCAGCTGGCTGAAGAAAAGCGATGTTCAATTAACTTGTCTCTTTGATATCATTGTGCCCAGACAAAGGGACTATACAATGGCGGGAGATGTTCATTAAACTTGAAGATACTTAACTTGTGGATTCGGTTTCTGTTGTACTTCTTTTAAGGCCAAGTTCACATTGATTTATGAACATCTACATTGTGCATTGAATATATAATTAATAATCGGCGTCGGCTCTCCTACAGGATGTTTGCAATGAGCTAGGCCTTGCTAACGTTTCAAACTAAGGCCGAATTATTATTATTATTAGCCTACTATTATTATTAGGGGGAGGATTTCTATGACCTAAAAATGTATGAAATATGTATGCATTGATGACCTAAAAACAAAAAAATCTAACCTATAAAATTCGAAATATGACTTAATGAATAGCATCTACGTTTCATATAAACACTTTTATTACGATTGCTACAGGCTGCAATTAATTAAGAGTTAAAAAAATTTATTTCTTCGAAATCTTTAAGCCAAAATCAACAAAAATGATGAATATTTCATGAACTCGTTAAGGTTACACTGCATACTCCTAGGCAAGGACGGACTCTGTGGAAGACATATAAACTACAGTTACTTTTACTGTTCAATATTCAATCAGTTTTAATTTATACACAAAACATACTATGCTATTTGAATGAAACTTTCATACCTGATCTAGTCTCCATTATTCTGATTGCATATTGAAAGGAAGGAACTGAATGACTGAAGCTCCCTAATGAGTGACCAAGGTCATTCAGTGTTAAAGGTGGAAGAGGGAAGGGCGAAGGAGAGGGATAAGAACGATGACAAATAACTGTGGAATTATAATTAAGTACTGTACAAGTTTTTCGGGCATGTAGGCCGTGATGGTTCTTCAGTAGTATATTCCAGTCTATCCTGAACAATAATTTCTAGAGCTTATTCTGATTTTTATAAAACAAAATTCAAATGAAAATTACCAAAATATGCCATAAAACTTACGAAAGCCTAAATATGCATTTATATGCCCAATAAAACCTGTTTAATTTTGATTATCATGCTTGGAACCGATTGAAAATACAAGACTATAAGATATAATGTTAAGGGGGAAAAATATGACTAGTCATAGAAATCCGCCCCCTAATTATTATTATTCTTTGTCGTTTGAACCTACTGAGGAACACGTGGCTCGTATATTCTCGTCGCTTGGGCCATCTGTTTCTTCCTCTTCCAGTACTCCTTCAACTTCTGACTATGAGCCAGCTTTCTTACCTCCATCCATAAAGGTCTGCTGTTCCCTGTGTTCGTCCTACAAAGTGAGGCCAGCCGCGCGGCGCATGGAGGGTCAGACGAGCACATGGAAACTCGCTCAGCTCGGGGTCGAGACAGCGCCCGTATGAATCACAAGCACACATAATAACACATAATAAAAGTAAAATAATTACTCACATTGTCACAAAAGATGTTGAAAACGTCCTCCACCTGCCGGTCGGCCCCACTTTGAGTAAAACACCCTGTACTAGTAAGTGACGTGGTAAAAACTCCCCCGACGAATGGCTTGCCGGAATAGTGGGCAGTCATGTATGAACTCACGTGGGATTCCTAGTTGCTCCAAACCGACTTGACCGTAGTAATCTACTTGTTCTTGGAGGCTCTCCCTCTACCTGCCACTGTGAAGATCTTGCGTGTGAATCTGCAAGGGCTTATGTGTCCATAGAAGACCAGACGTATTTTCCTCATAATCGTGACGTTGTCTTCCTGATGTGCGTAGAGTTCATCTTTGTAGGTGCCTCCCTCTTCTCGTACAGTTCCCAATATTCTCCATAGGATCTTCCTCTCCTTGAGATCGAGTTTCCTGAGAGGGCCTTCCTGGACATTACAAGGCATTCAGAGGCGTAGAGAACTACTGAATTGTAGTGTCTGAGTTTAAGGTTCTTGGAATGGCATTTTTATCATATTTTCATTTATGAAAAAATAGACTTATGCGATCTCCTTTTGTCCGTGTGTCTGTGTGCGTGTGTGTGTGTGTGTGTGTGTGTATGTGTCCCCTAATAAAATCTAAACGGATGGAGCTATTTTAATGAAACTCGCTAAGTTTATTACACTATTCCAGACAACCCCGCCCGTGCCCTTCAAATTTTGTTACGTCTCACCAATCCAACATGGTGACGGTGCGAATTATTTGACCAGCATTCAATATCTCCGAAACTATTACCGATATCACCCTAAAATTTTGTACGGTGATAAAGGGTGCTACCACAAGTTCACCTATGAGACTTTCAAAAACCTGATAACTACAAAACCAACATGGTGGCCAGGCGAAGTTGAGACTTTTAAATAGACGTTTTTCGCGATTTAACTACTCAAACGCAATGCAACTTGGTACAGCAAAAGTGTATATACATTGTAATGCACGGGTGTCTAATTTAGTTCAATTGTTTACATAACCTCAATATGGTGGCTGGGCGAATTTTAAACTTAAGTTTTTATTTCTTGTCTCTTAATCATGCGAATGAAGTTTGAATACTACACCGACACAATAATCTTCATGTAATGGTACATAACTCTAAGACCTACTGTACATATATAAAAATCCAACATGGTGACCATCCGAAATATTAGACGGTTCTCAATATCTTAGAATCTATTACAATCAAACTGAAATGTTGTATGTTGAGAGAGGCAATTAACATTAGTAGGATATATGAAAATAGGCTTTAGTTCTTCAGAGAATTTCTTGTTATTATTATTATTATTATTATCGTTTCGGTCGTCTAGGGACCACTTTGTCCTTTGTTGTTCCTTCTTCTTCCTCCAGTATTCCTTCACCATCCCACTATATTTCCTCTTCCTTTCCTCGGACCTTTTCGAGCCGGTTTTCTTTCCCTTCCACCCTTGGAATCCTTCCATTTTTAGCACTTTTTGCCTAAAAATATCTCTCTCTGGTGTATCTTCTTCTCTGATATTATTTATTTCCACCATTGCTGGTCTCAAGCTCGGGGCCTCATCTCGCAAGCGATGAGGAAAGAGGATGGGAAGGAGTAACACCTCGTTAAAAAACCTGGGTCCATCTAGCTCCGGATGGTAGCACCCTGTTAGGGGCCCCTACCTAGGGTTATTAGGTGAAACCTGGTCAACGGTCTCAAAAACGGAAGAGGAATTTCAGATTCCCAACGGTGGTGAGAGTGGAAGAGCCTAGTGGAGTTAACCACGAATTAAAAAATCAAAATTTCGGACTAACAATCCGATCTTATCTTGGAAATTATTTTCCACCATGTACACTGTACAATTTTAATTGCAGAATGGAAAGTCCGCTGAAAGAAAGCTTAACCCCCGGTAGTAGCTCTGAAGAAGAATCCACCATTGCATTTTTATTATTATTATTATTATTATTATTATTATTATTATTATTATTATTATTATTATTATTATTATTATTGAATCGTTGCTCCCAACTAAATAGCGTGTTTGAACTTATTAGCACTTTTCTTCTTCCCTTCGCAATATCTCTTCATCTGCTCTCTCTGTTCCGTTTTACGCTGTTCTGGCCATCCTACATTTTATCGGGCGAGCTTGTCAGAAAATTTGTGTCTGTAAATGTTGTTCTGTCTTGAACGGATTCCTCACGACAACCAATTTCAATTATGTCTTCACTGATTTCTTTTATTCAGTTGTTTTAATTTTTCAATGATATGTCTAGGTTGAAAGTTTTCTTTGTTAGCCTGTTATTATCCATTCTGTATAGGTGTGCGTAAAACCGTTTCCTGATGGCATCTGTGATTTTCTCTGTAACTTGATTAATTTCATGTGATTTTCTTTTCCATCCAAATTCCATTTTCACACTTTGGTCCTAAGATTTTCCTGAGGATTTTCCTTTCTTGTTTTTCGATATTATTTTTTATTCGAGATTTGCCACCAATTATAATAGTTATTATTATTATTATTATTATTATTATTATGCCCAAATAAGGAGAGCGTTTGATCTTATTTAGCACAACGTATACTCCTGTCTTCCCAATATCACTTCATCCGTTCACTGTGCTCTCTTTTGCGTTCTTCTGCACATCCTATATTCATCCTTGTACGTTTTTCGGCTAATTTGTGTCCGCCCATTAGGGTTCTAATTTTGTTTGTATTTTGGATGGTTTCTTTGTTATTTCTACTAGTCAATTAATGTGGTATTTCTGAGATAGTAGAAGGTTTAAAACTTCCTGTTTTAACCTGTTAGCATCCGTTCAGTCTGAATCTGTGATATCTTCAGCACTCTGACACAATCTATGAGGCATCTTCTTCTTCCAATTCCCATTTCCATATTTTGACTCTAAGTTCTGTCGGAGGGCTTTTCTCTCATCCTTCTTCTTGCAATGTTACGCCTAATTAAGGAGCGTAATTAAACCTGTTTCGCCGGCCCCGTGGTGTTAGGGTAGCGAGCCTGCCAAACCGGAAAGAATTTTGCTACAAGATACAATGAGCACTTAAACGCCATAAAATACAGAAAATATTCAGCCATGGCCAACCATATGGAAGAGTGCGGCCATAAATTCACAAATATAGAAAAGGATTAAAAAAATTACATTACGTCAATAAGGGAACCATGATGAATGTACTTGAGTATATTGAAATTAACACAGTGCAAAAAGTTTCAGCCCCAATAAATCTCAATGAAATCATTTTCGACTCAAACGTTTTGTTTGATACCCTCACAAACAACATAACAATAATAATAATCAATAATAAAATTAAACCCCCTTAGACTTTTTTCGGCTGTAGTTTTACCATGTTTCTTAATTCTGCACATTTTATAAGCACCTTTTTAACAGGTTATTTACATTTACACATCCTGCCATTTATACGCGCCCCCGTTTCCCTGTTATTTTCGCTACACTTCCCAAATTATCTTCACATTTGCACGTGTCTTCCTCTTGGAGAACCTATCTTGCTAATAGCATACATTAACACACCACTCCCATTCTACAGCTTTAACCGGAACTAACACTCCCATTGATTTCATTTAATACAGTTATATATCTGGGGAATGAGCTCAGCTGTACCCATAAAATTGACTATATTATTTAAAATAAAAGACAAATCAGAACCGGCATTGCATACAATTTAATCTCTTGATATTTGCCAATATAATAAGTTTGGTTATTTATCATTGCTCTAACAAGGTAATTTCTCGTTACTGGTTATGAAGTTTATAAGTGGCCTTCACCTACTCATTTCTCCCTTAGCAATTCACTAATTTTTCTCCTTATTTTTCTTTTTTGGCGGATTAGAGGCCAATCTCTGCCATGGCAAGTGTTACAGTTATGCACTTCGTAAGATCTACTGTATATTAGGCAAGATATGATTTCAGTGCAGTGGCTTCATTGATTTTATCATCTTTATATTGCTGGTGAAGTATTGAGTGTTAAGTGTTCCTACAGCTGATTCCAACAAAGGTGTTCTGTACTGTTGCTGACGTACCGAACCGGTACCATACATTTGTGTATTCAATACCATCTTAAGTACCACCGTGAGGCGTCCATTGAAAATGTTCATAGACCTACAGTAATTCATAAGACTTTTGACATACCGTAACTCATATTAGGCGTAAATGTTTCAATCTTTCTTTATGGTGCACCATACAAGATTCATATCTAAAGGTATTTTAAGTGCTACGCAAAAAAATATTCTTGTATCGTTCTATCATAGCGGCTGATGAAGGGGCCAATAATAATATTTAGGCCTCGAAACATGTCCCATTAATGACCACCCAGTGATCTCTATTAATAAAGTATTGATCAGGCGTAACTTTCATCCTGTTTGGACTAATTTTCTAACATGTCAAGAGTTTTTGGCTTCGAGCGAAGCGACAAGCCTCCAGCCTTTCTAGCATTTTTCAGCATTTGTAGCATTTAAAATGATACAAAGTCTAGTCTTTCAGACTGACTGTCACTTTTTTTCTTAATATTGTCTGACAAGACAAAAGGACATGTAACATTAGAAATTGATAACCACGTGTTTGAAGAAGTAGACGAGTTCAAATACCTGGGGACACTAATAAACAATAGAAACGAAGAAGAACAGGAGATAGAAGCGAGGATTAAAGCTGCATCCAGAGCATCATATTCAGTTAACAATCTACTCACATCCAAATTGCTATCAAGGGGGACCAAAATACGAATATATAAAACTATAATTAGGCCAGCATTACTAAATGGTGCAGAAACATGGAGATTGAGCGGAAAAAACACAGAGAATGATCCAAGGTCTTTGAAATCTTCAGAAAGATTTTCGGATCAATTTGTGAAGCAGGCGATTGGCGAAGGAGAAAGAACAAGAAACAGAATAATAATGTTATTGGTTTTACGTCCCTTTTAACTACTCAGGCTTTTAGAGACGCCGGGGTGCCGGAATTTTGCCCCGAAGGGGATCTTTTACGTGCCAGCAAATCTACTGACACGGCTCCCTCGCATTTGCGCACCCTCAAATGCCACCTGACTGCGCCAGGATACGAACCTGCAACCTTGGGACCAGCAAAACAAGAAACAGAAGGAGTTATATAAAGTACCCGATGTTGTTGCGGAAGCTAAGACAAGAAGGCTGAGATGGGCTGGCCACGTGTATTGAAGAAAAGAGGGATCTAGACTGTGAGAAGTGTGTGAGAAAAAGCCAGACGGACGAAGACCAATAGGCAGACCAAGAATGAGATGGAGAGACCAGATAGCCAAGGACATCCAGCTAGTGTACTAGGAGCGCGAGAGGAAGATGCCAAGGTCAGAGTAAGGTGGAGGAGACTACTTGACGAGGCCAAGAACCGACTGCGGTTTGTGGAGCCTGGAGAGTGAAGGTAAGGAAGTAAGATATTTTCTTGTAATGTTGGTATAACTCGTGAGACCTCACACTCCCGCTATGCACACTGGGCATTTTCTGAGGATTTTCCTTTCTTGTTTTTCTAATTTTGTAGTTAATGATCTGCCTTTTTGACTCATGGAGTCACCCAATTTTTCCGTATTGACTTACTATAATAATCAAAAGATTTCCTAGTTCCGCCTCATCAATACATTATATTTTTTGTGATATAATCACATGCCTCAATCTACATCGGTACATATTTCGACGCCTATATGCATTGGCATCATCATCAGCCTTACAGTGTATTGGCAGCACTTAAAAATCACTTTATGTTCGACCCTCACTATTATGTGTCAGATAACTGTATCATAATGATGGTCATTATAACACTGTTTTCCATTATGATACAGTTTCTCCAGCCAATCAGAGCTCGTTCATTGACCAATTAGGTAACGATAACTTCGCGCATGCGCTCAAAATCCAACATGTCGGACATAAACACAACATCGAACTATAATAAATTACCGACATGGAATACCCACCGTCCATATGTTCGCGTAAATAAACTGGCGAATATGAGACAATAAATAGCACTGTACCTTAAAATCACCAACACTAATTTCTACACAGCGCATTGTCTTCAAATGACTGCGGTGACAATATTACTGAGGGACGGCTGATGTAAACATATGGTTGCATATGGCATTGCAACCACACAGAGCGCATGCGTCGGTTGTTCAAAGCTCTTGAAAGACAAAGATATAACACCCAACGCTCGCTCTGCGATCACAAAATTCCAGTAGCTGACTCTCAACAGATATTTATCAATATTTATGTTAAAACATATAATAAAGTTATAATTATCGTCGAACATAAACAGTCGTATGCAACTCGCCTATAATGGTAATTAAGACACTCGTATGGAAATTATAAAACTCGCATACGCTCGTTTTATAAAAAATACTCGTGTCTTAATTATAGCCATTATAGGCTCGTTGCATAATGTACTATTGTAATTACAGTAATAACATGTTGACACTCAAATCACTTATACACACATCAAAAAAAGTTTTGCATCACCTCGGTTCCCAGATCTCCGGCATATAGACGTTGACTGTGTATATTGTATCCAAGATACAGTCCCTTTGACTGTTCATAGATGTCACTAAAACTGCTCAAAGATGTAAACAACCATGCATGAGCAGGGCCTATTAGACGGAGGGGGTACGACAGCCGATCAGTTCCAGTCATTCCACCAGGACGAAGGTACGCTGCTCATGTTGTCTGTAGTTCTACCATGCCTAGAAGGTCAATACCGCAGTTCGATCGCGTCCGCATTGTTACTTTGTGTCAAGAAGGGCTCTCAACAAGGGAAGTTTCCAGGCGTCTCAGAGTGAACCAAAGCGATGTTGTTCGGACATGGAGGAGGTACAGAGATACAGGAACTGTCGATGACAGGCCTCGCTCAGGCCGCCCAAGGGCTACTACTGTAGTGGATGACCGCTACTTACGGATTGCCGCTCGGAGGAACCCTGACAGCAATGCCACCATGTTGAATAATGCGTTTCGTTCAGCCACAGGACGTCGTGTTTCAACTCAAACTGTGCGCAATAGGCTGCATGATGCGCAACTTCACTCCCGACGTCCATGGCGAGGTCCAGCTTTGCAACCCCGACACCATGCAGCGCGGTACAGATGGGCCCAACAACATGCTGAATGGACCCCACGGAATTGGCATCACGTTCTCTTCACCGATGAGTGTCGCATATGCCTTCAACCAGACAATCGTCGGAGACGTGTTTGGAGGCACCCTGGTCAGGCTGAACGTCTTAGACACACTGTCCAGCGAGTGCAGCAAGGTGGTGGTTCCCTGATGTTTTGGGGTGGCATTATGTGGGGCCGACGTACGCCACTGGTGGTCATGGAAGGCTCCGAAACGGCTTTACGATACCTGAATGACATCCTCCGACCCATAGTGCAACCATATCGGCAGAATATTGGAGAGGCATTTGTCTTCATGGACGACAATTCTCGACCTCATCGTGCACATCTTGTGAATGCGTTCCTTCAAGATAACGACATCGCTCGACTACAGTGGCCAGCATGTTCGCCAGACATGAACCCTATCGAACATGCCTGGGATATGTTGAAAAGGGCTGTTTATGGACGTCTTGACCCACCAACCACTCTGAGAGATTTACGCCGAATTGTCGTTGAGGAGTGGGACAATTTGGACCAACAGTGTCTTGATGAACTTGTGGATAGTATGCCACGACGAATACAGGCATGCATCAATGCAAGAGGACGTGCTACTGGGTATTAGAGGTAGTGGTGTGTACTGCAATCTGGACCACAAATGCTGAAAGTCTAGCTGTATGATGGTACAACATGCAATGTGTGGGTCTCATGAGCAATAAAACGAGCTGAAATGTTGTTTGTGTTGATCTCTATACCCTTTGTATTTAAAGGTTCCGGAACTCTTGGAACCGAGGTGATGCAAAACATTTTTTGATGTGTGTACATTGAAACACTTTAAAACACTTTAAAAATTTTCTTAAAAAGTTTTTTTTTAAATTATAGTAGGTACACATTGCAAAACTCTTGATGGTTTAATTCTCTCTCTTGAGGTTTTCAGAGTTCAGTTCATAATGTTGTCTCCGAAATTGGTCAAAGGTTTCCATTCCCAACTGGAAATAAATGACGCTAGGCGTAAGAAAATATGAAATAATACAAATAAATTTGGAAAAGTATCCTTAAATATTTGTAAAACTTACGTAATTTGCGTTAAGAGTCAAACGAAGCTCGATGGAGACCGTGCTACACTGAGTTGGCATACAGCCGCGGCAGTGACATGTGATTACATCACAAAATGTTAAATATAATGTATTGACGAGGCGGAACTAGGAAATCTTTAGATTATTAGTGATCTGCCTCCAATAAACAATGTTTCTGATGCGTTTAATGCTTCAGGTTGAATTACCGTGCTATAGTGTTTCAATTTGAACAGATCATTCATTGTATTGCCAATAAATGTTGCAAGATGTAATGCGGAGGATCTGATCGTGACAATAGTCTCTGGCCATCCATGGTCAGTTTACGACTGAACATGTATTCAATAGCCCATTAATTCCGGTGCATTACATGCTTAATTGTGTAATAATAATACAGCTACTTGGCCTCACATCTGTTGCCATTGGCTGCCAAGTCGATTACAGACTCAACCTGTTAGTGGTACCATTGACTGCGGAATTTAAAAAATAAATCTCATAACTTTTAGCTTCAGTCCTCTAACACACATATCCAAATCCCGTTCCAGCTATTGCCCGGTCTGGGTGTTTACGAGGCCTCTCCATCTTATTCTATCTTCCCACCACTTCTCTTCCCCCACTTAATGCCAGGTAACTGCTCTTGTCTCTATACAGACTCTCACTCAGGTACTCCAGCGCATTCATGGACGCCCTCGAGGTCTTCTGCCATCGATCTTAAGTTCTTCCATTATTTTTGGTAACCTTTGCTCTTAACCTGTCCATACCAGCGTAGTCTCTCTCCTCTCTCATACTTTCCTGATTTAGTTCTTTTCTAATTTCTACATATCTTATTTTGTCCAATCTTGTTTCCCCTTTAACTGATCTGAGAAACCTCATTTCACCTGCTTGCAGTCTGCTCCAGTCCCTTTCCGTCATTGTCCAGGTTTCTGCTCCAATCGTGACAAAGGGTGAGTAAGGAGTCTTATACATGAGGAGATTTGCTCTTTCTGGAACTTCTTTATTCCAAACCAGATGTTTTATTGTTTAATAAAAATGTCACCCTTTTTGCAGCCTCTTGGTAATCTCATCTATTATCCTACCATAACTAGATATTTCATTACCTTGATAAGTGAAACTGTCTACCACTCTGAGGGGTTCACATGCAACACAATATACCCATTTATATTTCTATCTCTTCCGAATATCATAACTTCACTCTTATATTTTATTTATTTTTGATCCAAACCTTTCCATAACTTCCTTCCATGCTTCGAGTTGTAACTGTACATCTTCCTTTTTATTACCCCATATTACCATATAGAGTCGCCTCCGTAACTCAGCAGTCAGCATGGTTAGCTGCCGCCCTGGAGGTCCTGGGTTCGATTCCCGCCTCTGCCACGAAATTTGAAAGTGGTATGAGAACTGGAAGGGGTCTACTCAGCCTCGGGTGGCCCAAATGAGTAGAGGGGGTTCGATTCCCACCTCAGCCATCCTCGAAGTGGTTTTCCGTGGTTTCCCACTTCGTCTTCGGGCAAATGCCGGGATAGTTCGTACTGTAAGGCCACGGCCGACTCCTTCCCCCTTCGTTACCTATCCATCCTAATCTTCCCCTCCTCCCTTCCCTCTTGAAGCCCCTGTTCTCTTTGCAGGTGATGCCGCCTGGGCGAGGTGCTGATCTCACCTCACCAGTTGTATCCCATTCGACCTGATGTTCCCAGCTCTAGGACACTGCCTGGAAAGGCGGTAGAGGTGAGTTCCCTCGCTGAGTCCGTGGGAGCCACCAACCTGGAGGGTAAAATTGACTAAATTAAAAATTGAAACTTACCATATCGTCTGAAAATATCATCTTTTTGTCTTTTTCTTCTACCATTTCTTTTACTAATCTATTCTGTCCTGTATATAACTACAATCCAACTGGATTTCATTCCAGTAATGTAAGTTCAGAAACTGTGACGTGCATCACTTTAATAATTATAATGTACGAGAATTACGAAATTTCAAACAACAACACATGACAAACATAAAGATAGAATATGCAATATTCCAAAAAGAACTGACAAATATTGTATTAATGTATGTATTTACTTATTACAAGACTTAACAGACAGTGGTGGCTACGCTCGCTAAAGCGCAGCGTTAGGTCATGCGGCCAAGCTCTCTGCTGACTCGGTAGACGCGTGAGTTTGAGCCCCACCGTCGGCCGTCCGTTGGTTTTCCATTTTCAACTCCAGGCAAATGCTGGGACGGTACCTTCTGACAGGCCACGGCCGCTTCCTTCCACATCATTGCCCAGTTTCATTCACCACCATTCTTTCATCTCTCATTAACTCCTATCGTGAGGTTGGCGGCAGGAAGGGTATCCGATCATAAAAACAATCTGCCACAAAGACTTCCATCGCATCTCATCCCCGACCCCGTTGGAAAAGGGAAATAATAAGGAGTAGACATATTTATTACAAGACGAAACACGGATGATTTAATCTTGACAATGGTCTCTGGCCAACCAAAGTTAGTTTACAACCAAACCAGTATTCAATAGCCCATAATTTATGTATTTATTTATTTATTTATAGGCCCGAGCTTCGCTTGCAGTCATCCCTTACGAAGCTACAGTCAAGTACCTGCGTATCATTATAGTATGAATCCAAAATTAATCACTGTTGTTGTTTGAGTCTTCAGTCTTTTGACTGGTTTGATGCAGTGCTCCGTGCCTCCCTGTCCTGAGCTAATCGTTTCATATCTACATAGTTACCACACCCTATATCCGAGGCAATCTGTTTAACATATTCTAACCTTGGTCTACCCCTACAGTTCTTGTCCTCGATCCTTCCTTCCATAACTAAGTTTGCTATTCCTGGGTGCCTTAGTACGTCTCGTACTAACCTATCTCTTCTCTTCATTAGCAGTCGCCAGAAACATCTCTCCTCTCCCACTCGTCTTCATACCTCTTCGTTTGCAACCCTATCTACCCATCTGATCTTCATCATTCTCCTGTAACACCACATTTCAAATGCTTCAATTCTCCTCTTTACTGCTGCACCAATAGTCCAAGTTTCACTTCCATAGAGCGCCACGCTCCAGACAAAGGCTTTCAAAAATGATTTCCTAATACCTAAATCTATATTCGATGTCAACAGATTCCTTTTTTGTAGAAATGCTTTCCTTGCCTGAGCCAACCTACTTTTTATATCCTCTTTGCTTCGTCCATCACTGGTTATTTTGCTTCCTAAGTAACAGAAGTCTCCTACTTCCTTCAGCTTTTCACCTGCCAATTTGGTGTCCATAGAGGTTTCTGATTTATTTCAGCTGCATTCCAGTATTTTTGTTTTACATTTATTAATTTTCATCATGAATTCTTAATCACTAAGCACAGATTATTCACGCGAAAGCACTGGATATATCAAAAGTTGTATAACACTTTCCTTTTTTCTTTTGTCGAGTTAAATGCTAGTTTGTCTCCGGTGCTGAGGACTGGACGGCAATTTATCTTGCTATCGATACATTTCCGTCACGCAGCGAGCTCTACAGTTTTCAATGCTGCGGGCCACTTTGTCGACCAGCGGAAGGAGGCTGAATTGATCTCCACAGACCCATTCACTTCACAGGTGAAGAGCCCTTCTTCTTTATTCAGTGATTTTTATATCGATATTCCGTGAGTTTCGCTTGCGGTATTTTACGTGGAGAGTGGTTGAACGGGCGATGGGATCGCAAATACTGCACACCATTTTATCATGTCTTTCGATATGGGTTTCTCTGCCATACTCCCATATAGAGTGTCTCTGCACTTCCATTTGGCCGTAAATTACTGAACGAAACGTTTTGTCTGTAAGGCCACGGTTCTCTAGTATCCCATGTACAAGATCGCTCTGGTACGTCTCAAGAGATGTATGTAATTGGCTACCATGTCTTCACTAACTGTTTTTTAGATTTGTTTATTAGGCGATTCAGTGTGACTTTGTACTACTTTCCCGACAGATAGGGTATAAATATGGTTAAGAGTTTGCTAGGATAATCCATGAGTGGAGGACATTATAAGTACCCCCCTTTATGTTGTCTTGTTGGTGGCGAGTTTTTAAAATGAGACATAAATCTCTACTTAGTATAAAACAAAGTCCCCGATTCTTGGATGTTACGGGTAAACTCGAAAACCACTGGATGGATTTTGATGCGGTTTTCACCATTCTGTAAAAGATATCTCGAGGAAGGTTTCTGTAGAAAACAATTTATTTATGACCAAAGGAAGTCAAGCACTAACGATTTCAGTGAAAAGGTCGAAAGAAACCTGGCGTCCGTGCGCTTTTTAAGCTTATCTTACGCTGGGCAAACCGTTAAAACTATCTTTATACTATGAGTGTAAGAATTGTTCAGCATGAAAAGTTCTACAAAAAAAAGCCCGGGAGAGCATATCTCTATCTTCAATACATCGCCTACTATAAGTGTTTTTACGTTTTCATATCTCCCAACAATCTCCATTGAGTTTCAGAGGCGACACTTTACGAGCTAGCTAGGGGTGAGTCTATCACCCCAGTTACAGCTTAGCAAGCGGACGAGCTTATTGCCCCCAGATACAGCCAGCAGCGAACTGTCGAGTCGTGTTGAGTTAAAAACTTTAGAGAAGAGTGGTTGTGTTTGGAGATTCCCTGGACGTGCAACTCGGCCTTTCTTCATTTCGCCTGTGAACTTTCCGTTCCGCAAAATTCACAGTCAAGTTAAAATTGGACGGAAGGGGGATTTGTGTTTCATGCATCTCGCCCCATTCTTAAATTACGCCTGACAAGAATTCGTTACACATGCATCTCCATGATAATATAATTAATAGCCCAGTCAGTGATTTTAACCCATCATACCGAGACGTAAAACGGATGTTGGTCGTTGTTCATTGACATTGGAGAAAAAAAGCGCTTATCACGTAATGCATTCAGAACTGTTCCCGGGCGAAGCCGGGGCGGGTTGCTAGTCTCAAATAAATGAAACTCTTGACGGGTGGTAAGTCTTAAGTTGCCACCGTATTTCAACCTTCCCAGCGTCTACTAATCCTTCAAACCCAGAACAAGCTAATGCACGGTGCATGGCTCAGACAGTGGTTCCGAAATAGAAGATTTTAATCCTTTATGAGATAAAACTCATATTATTTTATTTTTAGGCTATAATTTTGATTTTAGTTTTATTTAAATTCGTTGTAATTAAGTTTAAATATACGAAATATATTTAACTGGCTCCATGCATTTCAAATAAATTCGGTCATATGACTTCTGGAAGAGTCATTTACCTGCAGAACTGTGTGACACCACCGTGTTGTCGGTGTAAGTTTACTAGCTCGCCGTCCAGACGGGCTTAGTTCGGTTCCAAGCTCTGCCATGGAATAAGGGTTGGACTCGGGAACACTCAAGCTGGTGAAGTCAATCCCACTTCATTTATCCTAGAGGTGATTTCTCGTGGATTCCGTGCCATCAGGTGGAGGCACAACAATATATAATTTGCCACATTAAGTCTTGTCACATTTGGCTTTCTTTTGCGTCCAGAATTTCCTCATCCATTAGGAATGAGCTTGCTTGCGTTCCCCCATGTCTTCTTTTTGGAGGCAAGACTCGATTGAACCTGTTCGTCACTATCTTTTAGCAGAAGATATCGCTGTCCAATGCTTCATCGGGTTTGATTTGGAGCATTTGGAGACCTTTGGTGTTTCTAAACCAGGGCATAGTGGTTTTCGGGTAGGAATAAAAAGAGTGAAAGAATTTCTTTGTCAAAATGATCCCGTCCACTCGTCTGAGGTGACCATAAAATCCTGCCTGTCTTTTGAGTAAGCTTCTCTATTTCAATACAGACTTCCTTGTTGGATCTGTTTTTATGGATTCTATTCTTGTAATTGGATCCCACGATTCCTCTAATGATTCTGCGCTCTCTTTTCTCCAGTTCATCGAGGAGCCCTTTATTGGCAATTAGGGAAAGGGTTTCGACTGCATACATAACAACTGGCTTCAGAATCGTTTCAAAGTGACGTAGTTGGTTGGTTCTTAAGTTTAGGGGCTGCGACAACGTGGTCATGTAGCCCCGTGTACTTTGGGTGTGTGTAGAATCTGTCTGATAACCGGTATTAATTGTGATGACTGTATTAGTGTGTGTTATCTGTTTTTTAATTCAAGTAAGGAGTGCAGACTTTTGAATTTTTCAAATAGTTCCTACTTTTGCCGCCAAACGCCACCGTCAAGGACTACTGGTTCAGAACAAAGCTACCAGACGCCATCGCAGTCGGCTCTTGGCAACGAACGTAGGAACCTAAGAGCGTTGTTTGCATTCTTAACCTATACAATTTAGCTTCACACAGTGTAATTAGTGGAAGGTTCTTTAACATGCCATAAATCTGTGACATGGGACCGCCGGCTTTACTTCGCCTCCGAAGGAAGGCATACTGAGGGATTTTAACGCTCTTAAAAATCCGACGGCTTTTGCCCAGTTTGAACCCGCGATCTTGGGCATAGTAGCTCAGCATGCCACCGAAGTCGCCTTCAAAGTGACGTAGCTTAGTGTTTTGGGAAAGGCAGTTTTTATTTTCAATCGTGCGTGGAATTTGGTATTCTATTGCAAGTTTGCGGAGAACTATTCGTTCCCGAAGCACTACCTTGTCCAGTCCATTTTTCATGATAACCTCACCTATTATTATTATTATTATTATTATTATTATTATTATTATTATTATATTGATGCAACAAGCAAGAGTCTCTCTTTCCTTTTCCTACCTCTCTCTCCCTCAGAAGTGCTGAAATAGCTAGCGATACGCCGTTCACCAGGCATGCTGCAACTGCTTACATGACTTTTCCATGTAAGATATATTTACGTGTGAACAGTCAAGTGGAATCAGCATATTTTATGTTACTCGCAAAACAGGGATGTCCAATGATTTATATTTTTACTAGCAACCCGGCCCGGCTTCGGCCAGGAACAGTTATGAATGAATTACGGGATAAGCGCTTTTGTTTTCCAATGGCAATGAACAACGACCAATATCCGTTTTACGTCTCGGCATGATGGGTTAAAATCACTGACTGGACTATTAATTATATTATCAAGGAGATTTATGTGCAAGTAATTCTTGTCAGACGTAATTTAAGAATGGCGAGGTGCATGAAACACAAATCCCCCTTCCATCCAATCTTAACTTGACTGTGTATTTTGCGGAACGAAAAGTCCACAGCCGAAATGAATAAAAGCCGAGTTGCACTTCCAGGGAAACTCCAAGAACAAACACTCGTCTCTGAAGTCTCAACTTAACACGACTCGACAGGTTGCTGCTGGCTGTATTTAGGCCCTAGGGTAATAGGCTCGCGCTCTAGCTAGGCTGTAACTGGGGTGATAGGCTCGCCGCTAACTCTCAGCTCAGTAATTGAAAGCAGATTGTTGGAAAAAATTAAAACGTAAAAACACTTATAGTGGGCGATGTATTGAAGATGGAGGTATGCTCTTGTTTGATGCAACTCTCCATGCCTCGCTGTCCTGAGCTAATCGTTTCATCTCTACATAGCTACCACACTCAACAGTCTACGCAACCTATTTAACCTTGGTCTACCCCTACAGTTCTTCTCCTCGACTCTTTCTTCCATAACTAAGTTATCGGTGCTATAGTATGTGTCCCACCAACCTCTCTCTTCTCTTCATTAGCAGTTACCAGAAACATCTCTCATCTCCCACTCGTCTTAATACCTCTCAATTTGTAACCCTATCTACCCATCTGATCTTCATCATTCTCCTGTAACACCACATTTCAAACGCTTCTATTCTCCTCTTTTCTGCTGCACGAATAGTCCATGTTTCACTTCCATAGAGCGCCACGCTCCAGACAAAGGTTTTAAAAATGACTTCCTAATACCTAAACCAATATTCGATGACAACAGATTCTTTCTCTGTACAAATAATTTCCTTCACTGAGCCAGCCTACTTTCTATATCCTCTTTGCTTTGTCCATCACTGGTTATTCCTTTAGTTTTCCACCTCCCAATTCAACATCCATGGGGGTTTTTGATTTCTTTCGGCTGTATTCCAATATTTTTGTATTACATTTATTGATTTTCATCGTGAATTCTGTCCTCAAGACAGAATCCATACCATTTAAAAACTCATCATCAGCAAAACTCAGAGTTGAAATTCTTTCTCCTTGATTGTTTACTCTTACTTTGAATTTTTCTCAAATTTCCTTCATTGCTTGTTCAATGTATAGATTGAAAAGTATGGGTAATAAATTGCAGCCTTACTCCTTTCTGAATACCAGCTTCTCTCTCATGTCCTTCAGCTCGAATAACTGCGGTCTGGTTTCTGTGTACAGGAGAGCACCAAATTTCACTTAAATAGCGCGCTGTTGCTCGTGAGCACGAGGTTCAGAGCGCCTGATGTAGGCCTAGATTCTTTACGTTATGCTTTCGTTTCCCAACTTATGGTTCGCAAAATACTTCTGGCGCCATGATTGATCGATCATGACAAAAGCAAACTTTGAAATGGGTCACGTCTATAGAAGAATGGTAGTACACGGCTTCCATCACATCATTTGTCACAACAAGACGTATAATGTGCCTTCAATTACATGCAAGTGTCAACTGTGTGGACATACATGCGATCACTATGAGCACTTGGAAATCTATACAAAAAGAACACGGACATCAGTGATTATGCGAATCAAAAGAAATCAATTTTATATAAAGAGTATTTTTGTAAATCTATGGCCATTTGGCTGCATTAAATGTTTATAATTAAACACTCTTCCATAATGATGGGTTTCGAGGTTAGGCCCATTACTGTTTTCCTAATTTCTGCTGCATTGTCCTATTATTATTATTATTTTTATTATTTTAAAATTATATTTACCCTGTAATACCCCTTGTCACCATCGGGAATTTATCGCATTATTTCTACAATAAATTAATATTTAACGCGAATGCCTGATTTACAATTATGTAACAACGTTAGGAATGCCTTTGATTTCGCTCTAATGGAAATTTATTCTGACAGCTTTTTGTGTTCTAACAAAACTAACAACAGTACCGCGACCCCAGTAAGGAAACTCACCAAGGTGAACCTGGTTCGATTCCCGGTCAATGCATGTGAGATTTTCGAAGTGAAATGCCATGTCCCGTGGTTCGGATTCCACGTAGAAAGGAGATCCGTGGCTCTTGATTGCGAGATTAACGGTCACGTAAAACTACAAGCTTGCTTCCTTCCAGTAAGGAACAGTTACATGTACATTGTACTCAGTGGTTCATCCCACTCAGATAGTTATAGAAGGGGTTCTCAAGTCGAAAAAGATAGGGAACCGCTGCTTTATGCTATGCAACATAAAAATATTGGAAATCAGCTGAAATAAATCAGAAACCTCTATGGACTTCAAATTGGCAGGTGAAAAACTAAAGGAAGTAGGAGACTTCTGTACTTACGAAGCAAAATAACCAGTAATGGACGAAGCAAAGAGGATATAAAAAGTAGGTTAGCTCAGGCAAGGAAAGCATTTCTACACAAAAGGAATCTGTTGACATCGAATATAGATTTAGGTATTAGGAAGTATTTTTTGAAAGCCTTTGTCTGGAGCGTGGCGCTCTATGGAAGTGAAACTTGGACTATTGGTGCAGCAGAAAAGAGGAGAATTGAAGCGTTTTAAATGTGGTGTTACAGGAGAATGATGAAGATCAGATGGATGGATAGGGTTACAAACGAAGAGGTATTAAGACTAGTGGGAGAGGAGAGATGTTTCTGGCGACTGCTAATGAAGAGAAGATATAGGTTGGTAGGACACATACTAAGACACCCAGGAATAGCAAGCTTAGTTACGGAAGAAAGGGTCGAGGACAAGAACTGTAGGTGTAGACCAAGGTTAGAATATGTTAAACAGATTGCCTCGGATGTAGGGTGTGGTAGCTATGTAGAGATGAAACGATTAGCTCAGTACAGGGAGGCATGGAGAGCTGCATCAAACCAGTCAAAAGACTGAAAAAAACAACAACAACAACAACGTTCTGTACATAAATATATTTCTCTTATTTTGTTGCCATTTCATCTATATGCAAATGGGATGCTAGGGATGCGGAAAAAGCACATTTTAAATATTGCCAAGACGGTCGCTCCTGCTTCCACAAAAAACACCAGCTTTATAAATACCCTGCATGACATTTGTCACTGCCGGTAAAGCCCGCGGGAATGTCTCCTGTCCCTGGCGGTAATTAGTGGTGGCCGAGTGTGTGCAAACCCTAACTTCCGGAACCACCGGCAGTCGCCATAAAAAGCTAAATGAGGTACATGGTTGTGACCACCCAATCGGAAGTACGAATACGGTATTCTCCCTCTAAGTCTAAACAAACTCGAGCAAATCCTGCAATGCACACATTTAATCCTTACGTTAACATTATAATTACCCTTACTAATCCCGTCACTACAGAGTCAGGGATGAGCTGAGCGTCTGACGGCAATCTCACCTGAGGAGATAATAAGAGCTGAAATGAATTACAGGGGTTTGCAAGTTATTCGACTCGATTCCAATTTTCTAACATTTCATTTCTCTTTCATTTCGTAAAAATGTTTGCAAGGCCATACATGGCAGTGTTGCCAAAATGATTATAAGCCTACTGATAGGTCCAATATTTAAATGCATATAACTTCTACACTATCAATTGGATTTCAACCAAATTTCGTATGTTGTATGTGTACATAACCAGATATGACTGAACGTATTCTTATGAACCACCAGTGCTGTCAACTGTTAAAAAATGCTCTTAATTTCTTTCATCCAAATACCAATATATATATGAGAAAGTATGCAAGCCGACAGCTTTAAACTATGCACACGTATAGTGCATGACATTCTATATTAATTTGGAGTAACTTATATACGTCAGTGCTACCAACATGATTATAAGCCTGCTGAGAGGTCCAAATTTAAATACATATAACTTCCATACTATCATTTGGATTTCAACCAAATATCGTATGTGCTATGTGTACCATAACAGCTATGACTATGCGTATTCTTAAGAGCAACCAGGGCTGCCAACTGTTAATAAATGCTGTATCTAATTTTGTTACCCTAATATCAATATATCAGAAATAATGCAAACCAATAGCTCTAAACTTTGCACACGTATAGTACCTGGCATTCTAGATTACTTTGGAGTAAGTAATATACGTCAGTGCTGCCAACATGATTCTAAGCCTGCTGATAGGTCCAATTTTAAAATGCATGTAACTTCTATACTAACTAATGGATTTCATTCAAAATTGGCACAACAATAGATCATATTATTTCAGATTATTTCTGACCAATACATGCATGACACTGTTGTCAACATGATTTTACGCACGCTGTTAGATCCAATGTTTAACTGCATGTAACGTCCATGCTATTCATTGGACTCCAACCTAATTTTGTATTCTGTACCTTAAGAGATGGAACTAAGAATATATTCAGTCACCAGGGCTGCCAACTGTAGTGCTCTATTAGGCTACATTATGCCAGGTATACAGTATTTCAAACTAATTAGAAATTTTGATATTACCAACTTAATTTCGTCATTATTCTAGATAGATTCATATCGATTAAGCATTGGCATGAATCTTAAATTTTAAGAACAGTAGGCTCTTTAGTTCGTCACGGAACTTCTTGTTTTCATGTGAATTTAGATCAGAAGGTTTCAAAGCATTTTATTACTACTCAGCAATTGTTCTAGGTTCGTGCCGTGTCTTCTGTGGGGTTTCACCTAGGACACCAAACTGACTCATCAGCGAGCTCTTGGTGTCCCCGCTCGGACTCCCACAGGAGTAGCCTACCTGCGCCTCTTTACTGCGAGAACTAAAAGCTCAAGCAGCCATAACCTCCCTATGAAGGCTTCCAAAAGATGATATATTGGCTTTCACGACCCGTGAATTAAAACTCAGCGATTTTTCTAGGTTTGTGCCGTGACTTGTGGTTTCGCCTAGGACACCAAGCTGTTTTTGTTCTCGCAGTAAAGAGGTGCAGGTGCGCTTCATAAAAGGGAGGTAGCGCGCAGTTTTCCACTCCTGTAGGGGTCCGGGCGGAGACACCAAGAGCCCCCTGATGACCCAGCTTGGTCTTTTAGGCGAAACCCCACACAAGACACTGCACAAACCTAGACATATTACTGAGTTTTAATTCACTGGCCGTGAAAGCCAATATACCATCTTTTTATTACTATTGGTCCAGTCTTGATCTAAACAAAGATTCGTGGTCCGTGGATTGAAATCACAAGATTTAGAGAGTGCATTCCAAAGTCAATAAAAAGAAGAAATAGGAATCAGCTCCGGTATCCATTAGAATCCGAAAATTTCTAGATGCAATTTCTGATGGAAAAAGTTGCAAGTTCAAAGTTAAGAAAACATTACTAAATATGGTAATAAAAGTTGTCAATCAAATGATTTAAAACCAAGAAATGTAAAGGATTCTAATTCTCATAACGTATACACCTCTTTCATGAGTCAATTGATGACTTGATGATGCGTTTTGATGATTTATCAGTAATGATTTTTATACTTTTCCTCGAGATATTTGAAAGGATGTCCATAGAGCCGTTTCTTTTGCTTTAAACTCTTTTACTTATTTATTGTCATGTTGGAATCTCATTGAAGGAGTTACGTTCTGTTGCATTAGGGTAAGTATGGAGAATCCCGATCTAGAGGTCCTGGCATAAATTCTCGTCTATGTAAAGACATTTAATTCTGGTCTGAGTGTTGGAACGAGTTACACTTAGCCTTGGGAGCCGAAAATTTGAAGAGATGGAATCTATTCTCACCTGAACTGAATTAGAAATGGTTTTCCTGGTTCTCCACACACACTCACGTTAATGAGCATACGTGAGATTAATAAATTCATTTGGATTACTAGTTTCGATCGTCAAGCGATCATCAGATTCTTTACACTCAGGCCAATAAATCTACAGTCAACGAATATGTAGGTGAAGATAAGAATTATAAATTATGTGTAAATTTTAAAATGTTATAAAATTCTAAAACTTGAGCATAATTACAGTAATAATAATAATTAGAAGAAGAAGAATAAACCAAGAAGATTTTTAGTTATGAATAGTAGACACTGATAACCAATTGGGTAAGAGAAACAGTGGAAAACCTCAAGAAATAAAACACCTCTACAGAAGACATGGCAGACAGGAAAATCTATAGAGAAAACATCAGGGGGAAAGCAAGTAGTTCCGTGAAGAATTATACAGCCTATTTTCATATATCCTGCTCATGTCAATTGCCTCTATCAACATACAAAATTTCAGTTTAATTGCTGTAACAGATTCGTAGATATTGAGAACCGTATAAATATTTCAGATGGTCGCCAGGTTGGATTTTTATTTTTGTACTATTACATTAAGATTATTGTGTACGTGTGGTATACAAACTTCAATCGCATGATTAGAACACAAGAAGTAAAAACAAGGTTTTAAAATTACGCACAGCAGCCATCTTGTGATTATGCAAACAATTGAAATAAATTAGATGGCAGTGGATCAACATTTGTATAAGCATTTAACGTGCAACGTTTCACGGCACTCGGATAGTTAATTCGCGAGAAACGTCCATTTAAATATTTATATTTCGCGTCGCCGCCATGTTGGATTTGTGCTCACCAGGTTACTGAAAGTCCTATAGGTGAGCATATGTTCATAGTCTCTATGAACATTAAAAAATTCAGTTTGGTTGCTGTAAAAGATTCATAGATATTGAGAACCGTCTAAATATTTTGGAAGCTCGCCATTTAGGATTGTTATATGTATAGGCCATAGAGTTATGTACCATTCAAGGACAATTATTGCCTAGGTTCATTATTCAAACTTTCACTTCGATCGCATGATTACGACACAAGAAATAAAAACTTAATTTTAAAATTTCGCACAGCCGCCATCTTGAAGTTATGTAAACAATTGAATTAAATTAGATGGCAGTGCATTACAAACTGCAAAATCATTTACTGTACCACATTTCACGGCGCTCAGAGAGTAAAATCACGAGAAAATCTATTAAAATATTTCAAATTCGCTTGGTCGCCATGTTCGTTTTGTACTTTACAGGTTTATGAAATATACATAGGTAAACTTGTATCAGTACCCTTTATCACCGTACAAAATTGCACGGTGATATGAGTAATAGTTTTAGAGATATAGAATGTCAGTGAAATATTTCGCACAGCCGCCATTTTGAGGTTATGTAAACAATTGAACTAAATTAGACTCCAGTGCATTACAATGTGTATAAACAATTGCTATACCAAGTTTCATTACGTTTGGATAGTTAAATCGCGAGAAAAGTCTATTTAAAAGTCTCAATTTCGCTTGGCTTCCATGTTGGTTTTGTAGTCACCAGGTTTTTGAAAGTCTCATAGGTGAACTTCTAGTAGTGCCCTATATCACTGTACACAATTTCAGGGCGATATCGGTAATAGTTTCGGAGATATTGAATGCTATTGAAATATTTCGCACAGCCGCCATGTTGGATTGGTGAGACGTAACAAAATTTGAAGGGCACGATCGAGGTTGCCGGGAATAGCGTTATGAACTTACCGAGTTTCATCGAAATCTCTCCAGCCGTTTAGATTTTATTAGGGGGACACACACACACACCTCACACACACCACACACACACGCACACACGGACAAAAGGTGATCTCATAAGCCTATTTTTTTTTCAAAATTGAAAATAGGCTAAAAATTTATCAAACCGCGCAAAGAGATAAAAGCAGGAAAGAAGTGGACAGAAGAGGAAAGAGGAAACACAGTGAATATTGGGCTAAACAGTTTTTGGGAAGAAAGAAGAAAGGGACATTAAAAAATCATGAAAATTGATTGTGTATTAACACTCTCCTTAATAGGGAATTAATGAAAATAATAATACAATTGATAATAATAATTATTATCATCAAAAGAAGAGGCGGTAGAAGGAAGAATAAGGGAAGAAGGATTATGGGAATAGCTTGTGAACCACCCAGTGGTGTATCCGGAGTACCTCAAGCATTTTCTCTCAGCAAGCAGCTGTTACCTGCTTCATTAACGACGCGTCTAATTGTGTTCCGTGAAATTAACCCAGCCATAGATAAGATATTGGAATTCAATAAGCGTGCTGCTGTATAGTGACAACTTAATGTGAGCAAGTGGCTTCATTTGAAGACAGTGCTTACCCAGCTATTATCGCATAGTCACAGTATGAGGGGAAGGGTGTAGTTCAGGAATTCTCAGCCTGGTGCTCGCGAGCACCATGGTATTCTTCAAATGTAATTTGGTGCCCTCGTCATTCGAACCAAAGAGTGCTCGCGAGCACAACGTTGTTCTTTAAATGTAATTTGGTGCCCTCGTCATTCGAACCAAAGAGTGCTCGCGAGCACCACGGTGATCTTTAAATGTAATTTGGTGCCCTCGTCATTCGAACCAAAGAGTGCTCGCGAGCATAACGTTGTTCTTTAAATGTAATTTGGTGCCCTCGTCATTCGAACCAAAGAGTGCTCGCGAGCATAACGTTGTTCTTTAAATGTAATTTAGTGCCCTCGTCATTCGAACCAAAGAGTGCTCGCGAGCACCACGGTGTTCTTTAAATGTAATTTAGTGCCCTCGTCATTCGAACCAAAGAGTGCTCGCGAGCACCACGGTGTTCTTTAAATGTAATTTGGTGCCCTCGTCATTCGAACCAAAGAGTGCTCACGAGCATAACGTTGTTCTTTAAATGTAATTTAGTGCCCTCGTCATTCGAACCAAAAAGTGCTCACGAGCACCACGGTGTTCTTTAAATGTAATTTGGTGCCCTCGTCATTCGAACCAAAAAGTGCTCGCTAAGACAAGCTCTACTGAGATCCATTCTTCAATTGTAATTTTGTTGCTCGAACCGGAATAATAGACTTTTCATTATAACTTTTGACGGTCAGAAATGTTATCATTTTGTGAAATAGTATTTGTAAACTACAATAAAAATACTTGGACATCCCTGTTATATGAGCATAGGAACTGGTGAGCAGTGAATCCATAGCCATTTCAGTACTTCTGAGGCAGAGATAGGAAAGTGGTAAGTGATTTTTGAAGGCGACAAAAATCACGACACTCATGTCATACGTTGTTGGCATGTTAAAGAACCCATTTGAATTCAGTAGGCCGTGTTCAATGGCAAAATTAATCTCGGGATTTTCCGCCAACTCAAAGTTCCTCTATTCTCTACTTGAAAGCGCTGTAGTGTCAAGGAGTTTAGATATCTAACCTCCTTGACTTTCATAGCGTTCAAAGGAACGACGAAATTCGACATGCAAGCTACCCTCTGGGTGTCAATTAACAAAGCTTGCACTAGGCACCCGAGGCCATACGATATTATTATTATTATTATTATTATTATTATTATTATTATTATTATTATTATTATTATTATTATTATATTCAATTTCATAGTGCTCGGGTACTAGGGATACCATGAGGATGGTTTACACAGTCTCAAAAAGGTTGAGAATGCCTGGTATTGGTGATGACCACGACATCAGAGCTGAGATGTCTTCAATTTTATATTTCTCTGGATTAACTGGACCAAGGTTTGCCACTTTGTTTGGTCCAAGAATACGTAATGAGATTCTAGTTCCGAAGATTCCTGGTTGATTTAGTTGTTGCTTATGTAAGGGTCTTTGCAACATCATGGTTATAAAGCCCCGTGTACTTGAGTGTGTGTAATTTGTGTGATAACCTGTGTTAATGTAATGGCTCTACATGTGTGTGTATTTGTTAATTTGGGGATATGATTGGGAAGGAAGCGGCCTTGGTCTTAAGTAATGAACCATCCCGGCATTTGCCTGGAGTAGAAATGGGAACCACTTCCAGAATGGCTGAATGGGGATCGAACCCTCCTCTTCTCAGCTCCTTGCCTCACCCAGTTCAGGCTCTCTATCGCCATTTTTTTTTGTCAGAACCTGGAATCCAACCCGGACCACCGAAGTGGCAGCCAAGTTTACTAGCCGTTACACAGGGAGAAGATATCTCTGAACGGGCTAACTTAGCCAGTGACGTCTCGTCCAACTAGGTTTGGGGATTAATACACTGATACTTTACAGCCATAGTACAGCAGAATTCTAATTATCCGATAATGCAAACCAATGGAGTACTTCAAGGAGACACACTCAGCCCCCTCCTGTTCAACATAGCGACATATGATGTGGTGATGGCAACTAGGCAAGGAACAGCATATCTTACAATATTATTATACGCAGATGATATGGTCATTGGCTCGAGATCCATTACTGAACTTCAAAAAGCCATAGACAATCTCGATAGGTGGGCAAAGGACAACAAGATGAAAATAAACACAGAGAAAACAGTGAAAATGACGTTTAGGAAAGGAGGCAGAGAGGCTTCAGGAGACAGGATATACCTAGGAACGACACCCCTTAAGTCAGTCAATACATTTAAATATCTAGGATTGACAATGCAAACAACAGCAAGAGCCTACAGAGTTCACATAAAGTCTCGAGCAATAGCCGCTACCAAAGCCATATATGACATCTACACAATCACGAAGCTCTCTTTGGGAACTGCCTATGACATTATTCGACGCGAAAATAACGCCCATCGCCACATATGAACTTTAAATCATATGGGAGAAACTATCCCTGGCAGACTTGAGGACGCTTGAAGCAGTCAAATCGCGCTTCCTGAAGGCTACCCTGGGGATATCGAAATATACAAAATCAAGATTAGTATATGAACTCGCCAGGGAGACCTTCTTCATTGAGGACCTTAGGATGAAGAGAGGGCTACCATCCACAGACGCCTGGAAAAAACTAATGCAGGAAAGAATACAGAAAAGGGACGAAATCTGGTTCGAGTTTTACACCACGGAGGCCATGTTGACTAGTACATGGATGAACACAAATCAAGACTTGCGACACTTTGCCAATTCGATGGCGGTACATGGGTATTGCCATAAACTGTGTAATACCGAATACTTTCATGAGCCTGATGAATCCTGCGTATTTAAATTATGCGGGGTGCAATGTAGTAGATACCACGTAATTTCTTGTGCAAATCGGGGATCATCCATTGTGAAGTTTTGTGAATGACTGTTATCATCAATATGCACAATTTGTGCGATTTATCTTGAATAATAATTATCCGAATCAATTGGGACCGGACTCCATTCGGATAATCAAAAATTCGGATAATAGTTTTAACATGCATATATATTTTAAAGAAAGGGAACTTATTTTCGATACTGTTTGCATTTTAATTATGTAATTAAATGAAAAGGCATAAGCCTCCGTATCTTAGGTGGCAGTACGCCAGCCTTTCACCGCTGGGTCCGTGGTTCAAATCCCGGTCACTCCATGTGAGATTTTTCCTGGAGAAAGCGGAGGCAGACAGGTTTTTCTCCGGGTACTCTGGTTTTCCTGTCACACATTTAATTCCAGTAACACTCTCCACTATAATTTCATTATATCTGTCATTCATTTAATCATTGCCCCAGGGGTGTGCGACAGGCTTCGGCAGCCGGCATAGTTCATATCCTCGCCGCTAGATGGAGGCTTCATACATTCCATTCCCTGACACGGTCGGTCGACTGGAAGAAGGCTGTGGATTTTCTAATGAAAAGGCAACACTTTGGCATGTTATATAGCGTACGTACTTACAAGTGCTGTACAATAGTAGTAAATGCTGAACATCTCGGTCCAAGTGAGCTCATCATCCCAATAATGTTCGCGCTGCGCCAACACTAGCTTCGTGGAGGGAAGGACAATAGCTCGCGTAGACAGAATCAATATTTTGCGAATCGCAGTATGTTTCCGTCTTAATTTTTTAGCCTATTTTCATGTTATGAAAAAGAATAGGCTTATGAGATCACCTTTTGTCCGTGTGTCAGTGTGTGCGTGTGTGATTCGTGTGTGTGTGTGTGTCCCTAATAAAATCTAAGCGGCTGGAGCGATATCAATGAAACTCGGTAAGTTCATAGCGCAATTCCGGACGACCCCGATCGTGCCCTTCAAATTTTGTAACGTCTCACCAATCCAACATGGCGGCTGTGCGAAATATTTCACCTGCATCCACTATCTTTGAAACTATTACTGATTTAATCCACGATTTTTGTACGGTGATAAAAGGAACTACTAGAAGTTCACCTATGTGACATTTGAAAACCTGGTAACTACAAAACCAACATGGCGGCCCAGAGAAGTTGCGACTTTTAAATAGACGTTTCTCGCGATTTAACCAACCAAACGCAATGAAACTTTGTACAGTATATGTTTATACACATTGTAATGCACCGACATCTAACTTCGTTCAATTGTTTACATAACCTCAAGATGGCGGCTGTGCGAAATATTTCACAGACATTCTATATCTCTGAAACTATTAGCGGTATCACCCTGAATTTTTTCACGCAGATAAAGGGCACGACTGGAAGTTTATCTATAAGACTTTCAAAAACCGGTTAACTACAAAACGAATATGGCGGCCAAACGAAGTTGAAAATTTTAAGTAGACCTTTCTCGCGACTTAATGATTCAAACGCAATGAAACTTGGTAGAGCAAATGTTTATGCACATTGTAATGCACTGGTATCTAATTTAGTTGAATTGTTTACGTAACCTCAAGATGGCGGCTGTGCGAATTTCAAAATTAAGTTTTTATTTCTTGTGTCGTAATCATGCGATCGAAGTGAAAGTTTGAATAATGAACCTACGCAATAATTTTCCTTTAATGGTACATGACTCTACGGCCTATACATATAACAATCCAACAAGGCGATCATCCGAAATATTTAGATGGATCTCAATATCTATGAATCTATTACAGCAATCAATCTGGTTTTTTTAAATGTTCATAGGGGCTATGAACATACAGGACTTTCAATAACCTGGTGATCACAAATCCAACATGGCGAAGTATAAATATCCACATGGTCCTTTCTCGCAATTTAACCATCCGAGTGCAGTGACACTTGGTACAGTAAATCTTTATCCGAATGTTAATCCACTGGCATCTATTTTTTTAAATTGTTTCCATAACCACAAGATGGCAGCTGTGCGAAATTTTAAAATCTCGTTTTTTACTTCCTGTGTCCTAATCATGCTATTGAAGTTTGAATACTACACGTACAATATAATCTTCATGTAACAGTACATAACTCTAAGATCTACATATATAAAAATTCAACATGGCGACCATCCGCGATATTTAGTCGGTTCTCAATATCTACGAATCTATTACAGCAATCAAACTGAAATTTTGTATGTTGATAGTGGCAATTAACATAAGTAGGATATATGAAAATAGGCTGTATAGTTCTTCACGGAACTACTTGTTTTTTTCTGAGAGCCATTCGGATAGTCGGAGTTAGGATAATTGGAGTTCTACTGTGTTTTGGTCGTTCATTACTAAAACAAATGTCTCTACAGAACCTCGATCAAGAAATAACTGCAGAATTTGCGGCTCCTTTTGTTGCTGATTCATTGTAGGTCATCGTGGTAATCAGCCGCGAGTACTTCTGTGTGTGGCCTCATGTGAATTACCAGCGCGGCATTTTGTTGGAGTTGAAGTGGGAAATTACGAAAACTCTATCATCACTTTTGAGCTGTCCTCTCGAGCCTGAGACTGGCTAAGTGGCTCAGTAGTGACGTTTTCACCAAGATAGTGGGATTGAAACCCGGTGCAGTCAGTTGGCCAGTGGCGGATCCAGGCCTCGTGGGGCCCTGGGCGATATGATATGGTGGGGCCCACAACAATAGGAAATAAAAAAGAATCAAATCAAATGGAAAATAGTTTTGTAATAATAATAAAATAAAGAATAGTTATAATATTTTGATTACACTACAGTACCATTTTTAATAATATGAAAGAAACCTTTAAGTCCCCTTGAAGAAGATCATGTAAACTATGAAATATGAAAATATTACTTTGCGGAAGCAAAATTACCAACGATGGACGAAGCATGAAAGAAATCAAATGTAGAAATTTACAAGCCAAATTAGCATTTCACAAAAAGAAACGTTAATTCACTGCAAATTCCATTAATCTTAAAACCAGAAAAAGATTATTAAAAGCGTATGTTTGGAGTATTGCCCTTTATGGTTGCGAAACGTGGACATTTGTAAAAGAAGAAAAAAGGAGGTTAAATTCTCTTGAACAATGGTGTTATAGAAGAATGCTAAAAATTAGCTGGACAGAAAAAATAACGAATGCTGAAGTATTTAAAAAGGTGGAGGAAAATTATACCTTATGGAAAAGCATGAAGAGGAGGAGGACTAGACTGATAGGACATATTTTGAGACACGATAGCCTGCTGAAAACAGTATTGGAGGGAATGGTTGAAGGCAAAAGATGTCGAGGAAGACCACGCCTACAATATGTAGAGCAAATCATGTCTGCTGTAGGATGCAGAAACTATGTAGAGATGAAGAGGAAAGCTATAAATAGAACCGACTGAAGAACTGCCGCAGACCAATCCATGGATTGAATACTTAAGAAGAGACTGTTTTGCCGGCTGAAGTCTTCTATTATTTCACTGAAATCTAAACTTGCTAAACGGTTACGGGAGGTCATAGCTGCACTGAAAAAAGAATATGAATTATAAATTAGTTTGAAAAGTTTGAAAAGTATAGTTAATTAATCAATTAAATTTTAAACAATCCAAGCGCCCCCCCCCCCCCTGGACTGCGGGGCCCTGGGTGGTCGCCCTCCTCGCCCTCCTCGCCCTCCCCTAGATCCTCCCCTGCAGTTGGCATTTGAGGGTACTTAAATGTGAGGGAATTATGTCAGTATATTTACTGGCACGTTAAAGACCCCCTTCGGGGCTAAATTCTGGCATCCCACTGTCTCTAAAAGCTACAATAGTTAAAAGGGACGTAAAACCAATACAATTATTATGATTATCTCAAGGATCAGCGTCCAGGTTCTGATTGAACATTAAGTTTCATGAGCAGGTATTACGGTACAGTATATAGACCCACTGGATGTAGAACAAACACATCAATGTACGCTCATTTTCAAACCAACGACCAGTCGCTGAGTTAAGCTCCTCAACTTATCGTCTGAATCTTGAATCGCGCTATCTATCGTTGAGTGTGAAATCCCTTTTCTTTCACTCCTCCCTTCTTCTCGCACCATTTGGGTTAAGGGGAACAAAGAGAGTCTCCAACAAAGAAATAGGGATCAGCTTGGCTAGAACGTTAAGTTGCAGAAGTTTCAGGCGCTTTCCAAGAACTTATCAGATCTTCATTCTTCTGACTTCACAAGTGAGCGATAACAAAGAAACTGTAGCGACTCTTTTAGTGCTAAGACTTTTCTTTCCAAGGAACTTAACCGAGCATTGAATTCTTAATTCTTTTTTTCTGAAACCAGAGCATTATTTATTTATTACTAGCTATACCCGGCATGCATTGCAATGCCAGTCAAAGACAGAAAGGAAGATAGTAATCGTGTTATTGGTTTTACGTCCCTTTAAACAACTGCGGCTTTTACAGACGCTGGAGTGACAGAATTTTGACCTAAAGGAGATCGTAACGTGCCAGTAAATTCCGTGCCAAGACTGTGTTCGAACCGGCAGCCAAGCGTGGGTTCAGTTTTAAGAACCCCCGATCAAACATCGTAGCGTGAACTCTGTTGTTGATAATGATAATTGCTGTTTTAAGGGGCCTAATATCTAGGTTAGCGGCCCCTAACATAATTAAATGGTGTGAAATGACCGGATGAAGATAAAGCAGCTCACTGCCATGGATGAAACGAAAATGGTTTATATAAAACAGACAGTGAGCCCCAACAATTATGCCTTATTTTAATAAAAATAATAAAAGGCGGAAGGTAGAAAACAATAAAACAAATAAGGCATAGTGAACAATAAAATAGATGAACGCAATAAAAAACATAAAACAGACATAGCCTGAATTAAAAGTCTTAACTCACATTAAAACCTAAAAAAGTAACCACTCTCCCTCATGAACCGGATGACGAGGTCTACTGACAGGCCGTCATCACGGAGTATAAGGGAGAGGGTGTTTGGCAGTTTAAGAGCCCTTCGCAGATCGGCCAGATCCACACACTCCAAGAGAATGTGGACCACGGTATGGTGGGCGCCCAAAGTACACACAGAGGGTTCTTCTCTTTTTAGCAAGTGGGAGTGCGTAGCAATCCCATGGCCGATCTGAAGTCGACAGAGTACCACAGCTTCCTTCCGGGAAGATCGGAAGGAAGATTCCCACACCTTCGTTGTCTCCGAGATGCCTCTCAGTTTGTTGGGTGGAGGCGTGGCACGCAACGCTTCCTCCCAATGCCACAGGATCGAATGTCGCAACTGAGAGCGTACATCAGTCTCCTCATGTCACCTCGCGATGAATCAGCAAGCCATTCTTACACCTGGCGTTGCTGTGTGATAAGTATACACATTGTGCTATTGGGTTACTGTGGAATGTATGGGTTCCTGTTAACTCCCTCGCCCTTTTGTGTTACATTAATAATTTGTAGCTATATAGAAACCTTCTCTGGAGTGCACACAACAACTCACCCAAGTTTCATCGCAATCGGATGAATGGTATATGAACGCATAGAGGGAAAACATTCAGTGCTGGTTTGGACTAAACGGCAGATGGTGCACAACTTCACACTTGAATCCTCTGAAAAAGTCCATCATAACGTTGGCACAGTGCGGTCGTGAATGATTTTCACCTTTTTCGAGAATTGAAGGTATGGTTGGGCGGCAACGCCTCGCCAAAGAGGAAACACTTCAGGAGTCTCTCCAGACGTAACCACCATGAGGTGGCAGCAGAATCTTTTGTCGAGGGCATTGGAAAGCCAAAGATAAATGTTTCAATCGTTTTGGTGATTATGTTGAGACATAATACTAAATAAAGCAAACATTTAGTAGTAAAATCCATTTGGTATGACAATCTGTTATTTTTAGCCTATTTTCATATATCCTACTTATGTTAATTGCCACTATCAACATACGAAATTTCAGTTTGATTGCTGTAATAGATTCGTAGATATTGAGAACCGCTAAATATTTCGGACGGTCGCCATGTTGGATTTTATATATGTAGGTCCTAGAGTTATGTACTGTTACATTAAAATTATTGTGTACGTGTAGCATTCAAACTTCAATCGCATTATTAGGACACAAAAAGTAACAAGGATATTTTAAAATTTCGCACAGCTGCCATCTTGTGGTAATGATAACAATTGAAATAAATTAGATGCCAGTGAATTAACATTCGTATAAGGATTTACTGTACCAAGTTTCCATGCACTCGGATGGATAAATTGCGAGAAACGTCGATGTGAATATATATAATTCACGTCGCCGCCATGTTGGATTTGTGATCACCAGGATATTTAAAGTCCTATAGGTGAACTTAAGTTCATAGCCCCTATGAACATCAAAAAATTCAGTTTGATTGCTAGAATAGATTCGTAGATATTCAGAGCCATCTAAATATTTCGGTTGGTCGCCGTATTGGATTGTTAAATGTTTAGGCCATAGAGTCATGTACCATTAAAGGAAAATTGTAGGGTAGGTTCATTATTCAAACTTTCACTTCGATCGCATGGATACGACACAAGAAATAAAAACTTAATTTTAAAATTCGCACAGCCGCCATCTTGAGGTTATGTAAACAATTCAACTAAATTAGATACCAGTGCATTACAATGTGTATAAACATTTCCTGTACCAGATTTCATTGCGTTTGGAACATTAAATCGCGAGATAGGTCTATTTAAAATTTTCTAATTCGCATGGCCGCCATGTTCGTTTTGTAGTTAACCAGTTTTGAAAGTCTTATAGATGAACTTCCAGTAGTGCCCTTTATCTCCGTACAAAATTTCAGGATGATACCGCTAATAGTTTCAGAGATATAGAATGCCGGTGAAATATCTTGCACAGCTGCCATCTTGTGATTATGTAAACAATTGAACGAAGTTAGATGCCGGTGCATTGCAATGTGTATAAACATATACTGTACCAAGTTTTATTGCGTTCGGTTGGTTAAATCGCCAGAAACGTCTATTTAAATGTCGCAAATTCGCTTGGCCGCCATGTTGGTTTTGGAGTTACCAGTTTTTCAAAAGTCACATAGGTGAACTTCTAGTAATTCCCTTTATCACCGTAATAAATTCCAGGGTGATATCGGGAATAGTTTCGGAGATGTTGAATGCTGGTGAAATATTTCGCACAGCCGCCATGTTGGATTGGTGAGACGTAACAAAATTTGAAGGGCACGGTCGAGGTCGCCCGGAATAGTGCTACGAACTTACCGAGTTTCATTGAAATCGCTCCTGCCGTTTAGAATTTATTAGGGACACACACACACACCTCACACACACACACGGACAAAAGGTGATCTCATAAGCCTATTTTTTTTTTTCAAAATAGAAAATAGGCTAAAAATAGGCTTATGAGATCACCTTTTGTCCGTGTGTGTGAGAGAGAGGTGTGTGTATGTGTGTCCCTAATAAATTCTAAATGGCTGGAGCGATTACAATGAAACTCGGTAGGATCATAGCACTATTCTGGCCGACCCCGACCGTGCCCTTCAAATTTTATTGCGTCTCACCAATCCAACATGGCGGCTGTTCGAATTATTTCACCAGCATTCAACATCTCCGAAACTATTACCGATATCGCCCTAAAATTGTGTACGGTGATTAAGGGCACTACTGGAAGTTCACATATGAGACTTTCAAAAACCTGGTGACTACAAAACCAACATGGCGGCCAAGCGAATTTGAGACTTTTAAATAGACTTTTCTCGCGATTTAACTATCCAAACGTAATGAAACTTGGTACAGCAAACGTGTATATACATTTTAATGCACCGGAGTCTAATTTAGTTCAATTGTTTACAAAACCTCAAAATGGCAACTGTGCGAAATATATCACTGGCACTCAATATCTCCTAAACTGTTAATGATATCACACTGAAATTGTGTACGATGATAAAGGGTACTGATACAAATTTATCTATGTAACTTTCATAAACCTGTAAAATAGAAAACAAACATGGCGGCCAAGCGAAGTTGAAACATTTTAATAGACTTTTCTCGTGATTTAACTCTCTGATCGCAGTGAAATGTGGTACAGTAAATGATTTTACATATTATAATGCACTGGCATCTAATTTAGTTCAATTCTTTACATGACCTCAAGATGGCGGCTGTGCGAAATTTTAAAATTAATTTTTTATTTCTTGTGTCGTAATCATGCGATCGAAGTGAAAGTTTGAATAATGAACCTAGGCAATAATTGTCCTTGAATGGTATATAACTCTATGGTCTAGACATATAACAATCCAAAATGGCGAGCATCCGAAATATTTAGACAGTTCTCATTATCTATGAATCTTTAACAGCAATCAAACTGAAATTGTTTATGATCATAGGGGCTGTGAACATATGTTCACCTATAGGACTTTCAGTAACCTTGTGAGCACAAATCCAACATGGCAGCGACGCGAAATATAAATATTTAAATGGACGTTTCTCGCGAATTAACTATCCGAGTGCCGTGAAACGTCGCACGTTAAATACTTATACAAATGTTAATCCACTGGCATCTAATTTATTTCAATTGTTTGCATAATCACAAGATGGCTGGTGTGCGTAATTTTAAAATCTCGTTTTTACTTCTTGTGTTCTAATCATGAGACTGAACTTTGAATACCACACGTACACAATAATCTTCATGTAATAGTACAGAAATAAAAATCCAACCTGGCGATCATATGAAATATTTAGACGATTTTACATATCTACGAATCTATCACAACCTTCAATCTGAAATTTCGTATGTTGATAGAGGCAATTAACATGCGTAGGATTTATGAAAATAGGCTGTATAGTTCTTCACGGAACTACTTGTTATACAGTTCATTGGAACTTGAAAGAAAAGCCAGCCCTCGTATGTTTGTGTTTAAGTATATTTCATAAACTTCATATACTGTACTAGTTAAGGCTAAGTGAACAGGATCTGGGGGTTAACGCGTGACGTAGGTAGGTAGGTACAGTATTTGTGCATAAAGAGTGTGTTAGTTTGTAGGGTGTGTAAATACTTGTTTCCCGCTTAATGTAACTGGGCGCAAATTGTGTTGACCGACTGAAAAGCTATCTTTATTAGAATTAGGCAACACTGAAATATGGCTTCTATCGCTACAATTAAAACAAAGATATCTAACTAAATAATTAACTAACTAATTAACTAACTAGAGATGTTAAGTTATTTAATAATGGACATATTAGTTCTCTTCTCAGTCCATACTACTTGAAATTGAACAGAACTTGTAGCTCACCCTATGAGTGTCTACTTGAAGCAGCTACAGCCTCTGGCGAGCCGAACATGTACTCGGACACTCCCGGCACTACATGCCACACGATAAATAAATAAATAAATAAATAAGTAGTATTTAATTTTAAACGGTATTGTAGGCCTATGTGATCCGTGGCTTAGGCGGCAGCACGCCAGCCTCTCACCGCTGAGTCCGTGGTTCAAATCCCGGTCACTCCATGTGAGACTTGTGCTGGACAGAGCGGAGACAGACAGGTTTTTCTCCAGGTACTCCGATTTTCCCTGTCGCAGTTTCATTCCAGCAACATTCTCCACTATCATTTCATTTCATCTGTCATTCATTTAACCATTGCCCCAGGGGAGTGCGACAGGCTTCGGCAGCCGGCACAGTTCATATCCTCGCCGCTAGATGGGGGGTTCAATCGTTCCATTCCCTGACCCGGTCGGAGACTGGAAGCAGGCTATGGATTTTCACTGTAGGCCTATGTGTTCTAACGTTCGCTATATTGCAACTAACTGTTAATATTGAAAAACTAAATTATACTTTCAAAGTATAAGAAACGAGCAGGCAAGTTAGGTAGTTACATTATAACTAGCGATCTTCGTGTCTTCCTGGCGTTAAGTGCATTGCTGTACTCAACATGTGATGGAGACAATATTGTGTAGTGAGACCACTGCATTGAAGTACGCAGCATAGCTGGCACAATGCCTGAAGATTGAATATAAGCGCAGTCATGCTTGAAACAAAAGAGCTGCTCTTTTATAAATCCCAACAAATTAGAAAAAAGATTACCAGGAAGAAGAACTCGCTCTTTATGGGACCCTGCTTCAATTAGCTCGACACTGAGAGAGGATTGTTTACAATATTCTCCCTTGCAAGATGAGCGGACAAAACAGAGGAAAACTTTCCAATTACGGTACTTAAGATGTCCGTATCTCGGATGTGATGTATTGATTAATATCGCATGATCTTCTAGAGATAACAAAAGGAATGGGGACATATTGTTCCGTGTTAGCCCTAGTAGCACGTTCGTGAAATTGGATCACAGTAGGTAGAAAGCACAACATAATTGGCCCTTAAAGAAATATAAGTTTCATTGCAGGTCTAGCAAGTTAGAGTGCACCACACAATAAACAAATACAAGCAATTAGTATCTCACTCTAGTTCCCCTCTTGTTGGGACCACATCCCTTTCACTCTCTCGAGCGGCTGTCCGTCCACTAATTAGGTTGACCTGTGTCCAGCCAGTCTGTTGCTCACAGAAATACCTGCACACTTCCTTGAGTACACAAACTACCGTTACTTACGAGTGTGCTACACACTGCTCTGCAGGCTCGGAAAGAATCTCACTGGGTTTCGCAATCCTCACAGCACTTCACAGCAATTACCTCTGTCGCACAGTGGAACACACTCATTCGCTCAGAAAACACCGTCGTGCTCACCGGCCAAGGTCGCTCTTATATATCGGAGCTGATGACTCAAGGGATGCTTCGAGAGTGGGCCAGGGTTCACGGTTTCTCGAAAGTTCCATTTCTGGGAGGGCTGCGTAGGTTCTAGACCGTGCCCTTTTGTTTTTACAGCCCTGTTGCGTAAGGCGCTGGTAACACACAGTCTGGAATAGCCTGGGGCAGCCTGAGTCACGCGCGGGCGACGAAACTGTCTAGCATTCGTAACAATATTTCAGAAAGGTCCTGAGACTCTCGAAGTACACTCGCTCACATCTTGTTTACGAACTTACAAGAGAACAATTCTACATCGAAGAGCTACATATTCAGCTGTTATTAACTACCACAGATGCATACAATGAGGCAACCAAGAAGAAATATGAGATGAAATCTATTCCACTGACGCAATGGTCACGACAGAATGAAAGTAGGCCGACTACGACCTTCGACACATGATGACAAGTTTCGCTACACACGGATTTCACTTCAAACTCTGCAGCAACAAGAAACACCATGACCCAGGAGAACAGTGTGCTTGGGAACTATGCAACATGCATTGTGTTCGTTACCACATTAAGGTGTGCGGGAAAAAACAAGTATCCCTGACAGAGTACTGTATCAGAGAGTAATTTACTTAATCGAATAAAGAAATCCAATACCAACCTATGAACATTGTTCGATATCTTATTGAAAATGTAATCCACAGCCTGCTTCCAGTCTCCGACCGGGTCGGGAATGGAATGAATGAAGCCCCCATCTAGCGGCGAGGATATGAACTGTGCCGGCTGCCGAAGCCTGACGCACTCCTCTAGGGCAATGATTGAATGAATGACAGATGAAATGAAATGATAGTGGAGAGTGTTTCTGGAATGAAATTGTGACAGGGAAATCCGGAGTACCCGGAGAAAAACCTGCCTGCCTCCGTTTTGTCCAGCACAGATCTCACATGGAGTGACTGGGATTTTAACCACGGACCCAGCGGTGAGAGGCCGGTGTGCTGCCGCCTAAGCCACGGATGCTTCTGTACGATATCTTATTAAATTAAAATAATTAATATTGGATGGCTTATGGAAAACAATAGTCAGTATTAGCTCTAGATCGTAAGTACCAGACCCCATCGGGACAGTGAATGACTATCTCTAGCTCCTCAGAGTAGGAGTATGCAAAATACCATGTGACTGTGGCCCGGTCTACATTGGGCAGATGGGCTGAACCTTTGGCACCAGTTTGTCAGAATATATGCGATACGTGGGTCTCAACGAACCTTATAAATGAGCAATGTATGAGATCCCCAAGCCACAGAACCTCTCAACGATCACTACAATGGCACTATTCAAGCTCAAAATTGCCCCGGTAGCAACATACGGAATACAGTTAATATGGCATAAAGAACTGTTGCAAACATGAAAAGAATAGAGATCGTAAAGGCCAGGTAGCCTACGTGAAGCGAATCCTACAGATCACAAAGATCTCATTGGAAGTCTGCCGATCACTGCAGTGTTGCCGATATTACACGATTGTCATTTGTAGCTCTTCAGTAGGTCAACATGATTACATGACAAGGAAGTTTACAAACCACAGAAGTACGCGCCAATAAGAAAATTGAGTTTATGTTCGACGATGTTGAAATATAAATATTAAGCTTATTAATCAGAAAACTGTATCATAATGGATGTCATTAAAGTGCTACTTTTTATTATGATACAGTTTTTCCAACCAATCAGAGCTCAACATGTTCATTCATTGACCAATTAAGTAAGAATAGCCTCGCACATGCGCTCAAAATGCAACTTGTCAGACATGAATTGCATGATTTGAATGTTGACAATGTAGCCTATATTAGATCAATCATTGTCGTTAAAATTCCAAACACAACCCGAAAATCAGCATGAAACTTTACGGTAACAAGAAAATACCGTACTATGAAATATGCATGAAATTTTGGAATCAACGTCCAGACGTTAGCAACACAACATCCTACCCTAGCCTATATACCGACATGGAAAGTGTGCACCATCCGTAATATTTGCATAAACAAACTGCGGAATATTGCAAAATATATAGCACTGTGCCTTAATATCCACAACACCAATTTCTACCCAGGGCATTACATTCGTACGATTTCGCCGACAATTTTAGTGAATACTGTTGTTGACATTAACACACCTGAACGTCATGGAGGAACCAGACGTATTACATTAGATCCACGGAAATTATAATTCAGCTCTCTGTTCAGTAAAGGGATTTCTTATGAGAAACTTTTCCGCCAGATGCCGTGATTGTTCTATTTGGGACTCCGTTGATTTGCCTTCCGTTGACATTCTATACGCATCTAATTTGAAGAATAACGAATTGATAATACGATACATTTTAATTATAAAGCGTTTGTAACAGCCTATTTTGTGTTATTTGACCAAAATAACAGAATGATCCAACACAGTACCTGTGCGCTATCTGTTGGTGTTGCATCAGGATAAACAATGTTTCGAATCTTTGGAATTCGTTACTGGGTAGAGGGAAAATGCTGTGCCCACACAATTACCAAGAAGAACCGACAGAATCTCGTCAGATATTTATGAATATTTATGTTGGGACATATAATAAAGTTATAATTATCGTCGAACATAATCAGTCGTATGTAACTCGCCTATAATGGTAATTAACACACTCGCAAGGAAATTATAAAACTCGCTTCGCTGGTTTTATAAACATACTCGTGTCTTAATTATTGCCACTATTGGCTCGTTGCATAATGTACTATGATATCGTTACGGTACATTACTTGCCCTCGTGCCGTATCACACGTTTGTTGGCCATCTGCATGTCACAAACTATTTATATATAAGGTGCGTTCAAAAAGTAACGAACCGGAGGCTGTAATGCGCAAACCAGTGACGACATCGGCTAATTGTGGCGTGTGTAACGAGGTGTGGTTCCTACCAGAGCGTGGAAGGTCACAGCCCGTCGCTAGAGGGCACGCGTGCAGGTCACGTGACGATGCAAAGCGAGCAGCAGCATGCATCAATCGTCCAGCCAAGACCAAGACAGTAGGCTATTCGACATGCTTCCTGGTGTGGTTGAAGACTGTGGGGCACTCACTGGACACACACTTTCATGATGGTGTGCACACTTCCGACGTTCAATAAAACCACGGCGGATATGGCGTTCACTGTCACTCGGCGGTCCTGGGTAATGAGTGCATCAACCAGCTGGACGTTGTCATCGGTAATGCAGGGGGGTGCCCCAGACCGGGCATCATCGGCTAGTGACACCCGTCCTTCCCTGAAGCGCTAGTGCCACGCCTTGACCCTTGCAAGGGACATGCAGTGTTCGGCGTACACTTGCGACATTCGGCGATGAATGTCCGTTCCCCCTACTCCTTCCGCTGTCAGAAACCAAACAACACCTCTTAGCTCTTCGGTTGACGCCTCCATGTCACTGTTTGCAATGCGACTGGCAGCGTTGGACGATTGATGCATGGTGCTGCTCGCTTTGTATCTTCACGTGACGTGCACGCGTGCCTTCTAGCGACGGGCTGTGACCATCCACGCTCTGGTCGGAACCACACCTCGTTCCACACGCCACGATTAGCCGATGTAGTCACCGGTTTGCGCATTCCAGCCTCCGGCTCGTTACTTTTTGAACGTACCTTATAAAATCCCCTGCCTAATAACTAAAAACAAAAATAATATACACAGATTAATTCTTGATAGGCTGAATCCGAGTGGTGAAACTACAGCACACGCCTCAAATAGGTCCGCATAGAATATTACGTTACGTTGCAACGTTATGTAACAAGATTAAGATTATGAATATTGTACTAATTTCGGTGAATCTGTGAAACGACAGTACATTCAACTCCCCTTCATTTCTTTCCGCACTGTTTAAGCAACTAGACTTAGTAATTAGGGTACCATATAGTGATTCATTCTTCTACTGTATTATGACAGATTTGACGTCAGAATTATCTTCACAAATAGAAGCTTCCAAATATTAGTTCGTGTATTGTACAGAAATTACAAGGCATTTCGATCGAGGGTAGCCAATCACAATGCTTGACCCATTCAGGACTCGAACCCGCGACCTTACGCTGCTACTCTCACCGAACTAATGACGCAAGGTACAATTACAATTTAGGAAAATAATTATATTTTAAAATTAAAATTCAGTGCCATCAAAATAGTACATTATGCAACGAGATGCGAGTTTTATAATTTCCATACGAGTGTCTTAATTACCATTATAGGCGAGTTGCATACGACTGTTTATGTTCGACAATAATTATTATAACTATTTTATGTTCGATCATAAATATTCATAAATATCTGTCGAGATTTCGCCAGTTTTATGTACTGAACAGAGGGGATGAGACGCAGAGAATGTCTTGTATTTGACCATGGCCTCCTCGATTACCTTACCATGACACTAGGCCAGGCAGTGAAATTTAAATTTGAAGGCCGTGGAACTCAGCGCATCTATTTATCTATTAGGTCAAACAACTGTTTCTTGAGCTCTGATTTGTGGGAAAAACTGTTTAATAATGAAAAATAGTGTTATAATGAGCCTCATTATAGTACAGATTTCTGACATATAATAGTCAGGGTCAAACATAAATATAATAATGAAATGGGATTCTTGACCTTTTTAACTACTGTGGCTTTTGTCATCCCTATATATATTATAATTGTGAAAATCTGTGTGTCCGTGTGTGTGTTAGTTTGTTACCTCTTGACACTAAAACGGCTGGACGTATTTGGATGAAATTTGAAATGGAGACAGCTTATACCCTAGGATAACATATAGGCTGCCATTCATCCGGAAATAAATCATTGTTCCCGTCGAACGGGCAACATAACTGAAAAGTCACCAAAATTACTCAGCCGGGACAAAATATCGAAGTTGTCGCATATGGACCGGACAAAGCTCATTTTACGCCCCTCGATGCGAGAAACAATACTCGGTAGGTCCCTACGGGACACCGAAAACCACATTTTAAGGCCCTAAAACCAACAGTTTCAAATATATTCGCAGAAAACTATCTTCACCCTGGTAAACTGATGAACTAATGGCAAGTCCGTTTCCATGGCAACTGAACCTCAAGGTATGACATCCGATTTTCTATATATCCCTGTAGGAGGCAGTGCCAATCCATTTATTATCTTTTTCAAGAGATATATAAACACAAGAACAGGGTAGCGTGCCTGCCTCCCATCCGGAGGCCCCGGGTTCGATTCCCGTACCCGTCAGAGATTGTAGACACTGGCGTGAGGGCTGCAACGGAGTGCACTCAGCTTCGTGAGGACAATTGAGTAGTTGTCTGATAGAGAGGCAGCGCCCCGGTCACGAAGAACAAGATAAACGGCCAAGCGAACACGATGCACTGACCACGCGTCACCACAATATCTGCAGGCCAAATGGCTGGGAAGCGGTCGCATGATAGGCCTAGGCCCTTCATGGGCTGTAGTGCCAGGGGTAAAATAAATAGGGATAGCGCCTTCTAATACCACTTTTAAATTTTAAACACTACACTAGCGGCTATTCAATAAAGTTAGCGATATACCTGCGTTCAATTTCATAAATATTGGGCCCGTATAGTTAAGTACAAATATCAGTCTGGTCGTTATTTCAGTACCAACGAAGCTCTGTGGCGGCTATTGCCGTTTCCGTAACACTTAAGGCATCTCACCGTCACATACCTCAATGTGCACTTACAAAATTGTGAACCAGTCTATTTACTGAAAAGAATTTCTACGTGCGAGTATCCACTCTGGCAAAAACCACACTCACCACCTTTTCCAAAATGTACACAAGACATGATTTTTAAAGCACTCTTCTGTATGTTGTTGTTGTTGTTTGAGTCTTCAGTCTTTTGACTGGTTTGATGCAGCATCCATGCCTCCCTGTCCTGAGCTAATCGTTTCATCTCTACATAGCTACCACACCCTACATCCGAGGCAATCTGTTTAACATATTCTAACCTTGGTCTACCCCTACAGTTCTTGTCCTCGACCCTTCCTTCCATAACTAAGCTTGCTATTCCTGGGTGTCTTAGTATGTGTCCTACCAACCTATCTCTTCTCTTCATTAGCAGTCGCCAGAAACATCTCTCCTCTCCCACTCGCCTTAATACCTCTTTGTTTGTAACCCTATCTACCCATCTGGTCTTCATCATTCTCCTGTAACACCACATTTCAAATGCTTCAATTCTCCTCTTTTCTGCTGCACCAATAGTCCAAGTTTCACTTCCATAGAGCGCCACGCTCCAGACAAAGGCTTTCAAAAATGACTTCCTAATACCTAAATCTATATTCGATGTCAGCAGATTCCTTTTTTGTAGAAATGCTTTTCTTGCCTGAGCCAACCTACTTTTTATATCCTCTTTGCTTCGTCCATCACTGTTTATTCTGCTTCCTAAGTAACAGACGTCTCCTACTTCCTTCAGCTTTTCACCTGCCAATTTGATCTCCATAGAGGTTTCTGATTTATTTCGGCTGCATTCCAGTATTTTTGTTTTACATTTATTAATTTTCATCATGAAATCTTTCCGTAAGACAGAGTCCATACCATTCAAAAACTCATTCAAATCCTCAGGCTTGTCGGCCAAGATGACGATGTCATCAGCAAATCTCAGAGTAGAAATTATTTCTCCTTGAACCTTCACTCCCACTTTAAATTTTTCTCTAATTTCCTTCATTGCTTGTTCAATGTAAAGATTGAAAAGTATGGGTGATAAGTTGCAGCCTTGCCTTACACCTTTCTGAATACCAGCTTCTCTCTCATGTCCTTCAACTCGAATGACTGCTGTCTGGTTTCTGTATAGATTGTATATCACCCTCCTATCCCTGTACTTTATTCCAATCGATTTCAAAATGTCAAACAATTTAGTCCAATCAACGTTATCAAAAGCTTTTTCTAAGTCTACAAAAGCCATGAACGTTCTCTTATCTTTCCTTATTCTACCTTCCAAAATCAGCCTAAGACTTGTTGAGGTACAGAGGTACAGAGATATACCACATGGAAATATACAATAAAATGTTGGCAAATCTGAATTCAAGGAACTGCTGTCCAGAATAGGCTTTCGGTGCAGGTTATGCGGCCCATGTTCGTAACATGGAATGTTATCCTTTGACAATGCATCTACACCATGTGCGAGGACAACGCATTGCAAAGATCTCTAATACCACAATAATCAGGAAATTGGAGAAAAATTTAAAGTGGGAGCGAAGATTCAAGGATAAATAATTTCATCTTTGAGATTTGCTGATGACATCGTCGTCTTGGCCGATACGCCAGAGGATTTGAACGAGTTTTTGAATGGTATGGACTCCGTCTTGAGGAATGAATTCATGAAGAAAATCAATAAATGTAAAACAAAATTATTGGAATGCAGCCGAAATAAATCAGAAACCTCTATGGACCTCAAATTGGCTGGTGAAACGCTACAGGAAGTAGGATACTTCTGTTACTTAGGAAGAAAAATATCCAGTGATGGACGAAGCAAAGAGGATATAAAAAGCAGGTTGGCTCAGGCAAGGAAAGCATTTCTACAGAAAAGGAATCTGTTGACATCGAATATACATTTAGGTATTAGGAAGTCATTTTTGAAAGCTTTTGTCTGGAACGTGACATTATAAGAAAGTCAAACTTGGACTAATGGTGCAGCAGAAAAGAGGAGAATTGAAGCGTTTGAAATGTGGTGTTACAGGAGAATGATGAAGATCAGATGGGTAGATAGGGTAACAAATGAAGAGGTATTAAGACGAGTGGGAGAGGAGAGTTGTTTCTGGCGACTGCTAATGAAGGGAAGATATAGGTTGGTAGGACACATAAATAAGACACCCAGGAATAGCAAGCTTAGTTATGGAAGGGAGGGTCGAGAAAAGAACTGTAGGCGTAGACCAGGGTTAAACAGATTGCCTCGGATGTAGGGTGTGGTTGCTGTGTAGAGATGAAACGATTAGCTCAGGAGAGGGGGCATGGTGCGCTGCATCAAACCAGTAAAAAACCAGAAGAATCAAGCAACAACAATGAGGAATTTTAATTATTTAGAGAGGCATGTGAGGCAAAAGGGTTTTTGGAGAATTTCAATCCCTGGGACGTAACACTGGAAGAGACTGCATAATGTACGAGTACATCAGCGGCTAAGGTGAGATATATTTTACTATAGGTCTATTAATAGCGACATGTTGACGTTGAAATCATCAAAAGTGTGGCAAAATTACACCCAGAATAGCTTAAGGAAAAATACTTTTAATTCCCCATATTCCGATAGATTTGCCATTCCAGTGTGCAAGAGTGCAGTTCCCTCTTCAAACTATATTCGCAATTTCTATTAACAAAGCGCAATGTCACACACTTAACAGCAGCAGGTGTACATTTAGACAAAACCTTTCTTTCCCATGGGCAACGGCATGTGGCGTGCTCGCGAGTATTCGGACAACAAAATCGTTATGTCTCAGCAGAAGATGGCAAAACCAAAAACGTAATTTTAAAATGTGTTCATATAATGTAACATTGTACCCTGCAGATTTTGACAACTCTAAAAAAAATCCCACTTTTCGGCACATATCAATATACTGTACTGTATGTATCAGAATTTTCAGAATTAGAATTGACCCATCTGTAGCCGCGATTGCTCTAATAGAATAGACCAATTAATGCATCGTCCCCATTGTCTTGATCGCGAGCGAAGCCGCGGGTACCTGCTAGTCATAAAATAAAGCAACATAAAATATCATATAAACATGTAAAAATAAAACATATAAAATCATATAAAATACAACAGAATAAATTAAATATCAATTAATTGATAAAATTAATAAAATATAAACATATTACAAATTGCAAATTAAAATTAGAATTAAAATGTTAAAAAGAAAAGAAAGGAACAACATAACACAAGAAGAAATATTGAAAATAAAGGTTTTTAGGACGAATGTCTTTTCAACTGGAAGGATTCCCAGGGAGGAAGGAAAAGAAACAGGCGCAAAGTGGACGGAATACAGGAATAAGAAGCATGGTGCAACAATGAAGGAGTACTGGAAGAAAAGGAAAGAGAAGATAAGGAGGACGAATTATTGAAATTGTAACGTGGTCCTTAGAAGGCCGTGCCGCTTGAGGGAGAAGGAGAAAAAGCAGATATATAGAACAAGTAGTTCCGTGAAGAACTATACAGCCTATTTTCATATATCCTACTAATAACAATTGCCTCTATCAACATACAAATTTTCAGTTTGATTGCTGTAATACATTCGTAGATATTGAGAACCGTCTAAATATTTTGGATGGTCACCATATTGGATTTTTATATTATAGACCATAGATTTATGTTCTCCTACATGAAGATTATTGTGTAGGTGTTTTATTCAAACGTCAATCACATGATTAGGAGACAAGAAATAAAAGAGGGAATTTAAAATTTCGCTCAGCTGCCATCTTGTGGTTATGAAAATAATTTAAATGAATTAGATGCCAGTTGATTAAAATTTGTATAAGGATATACCGTATCAAGTTTCACTGCGCTCGGATGGTTAAAACGTAAGAAACGTCCATTTGAATATTTAAATTTCACGTCGCCGCCATGTTGAATTTGTGCTCGCCAGGTTATTGAACGTCCCATAGGTGAACTTATGCTTATACCTTCTATACACTTACAAAATTTCAGTTTGATTGCTCTAGTAGATTAATAGATATTGAGAACTGTCTAAATATTTCGGATGGTCGCCATGTTGGGTTTTAATACATGTAGGCCATAGAGTTATGTACTATTAGATGACGATTATTGTGTACGTTCGTTATGCAAATGTTGATTTCGATTGCATAATTTGAACACAAGGGATAAAAACTTAATTTTCGAAATTCGCACAGCCGCCATCTTGAGGTTATATAAACAATTGAACTAAATTAGATACCATTGCATTACAATGTGTATAAACATATGCTGTACCAAGTTCCATTGCGTTTCGAATATTACATCGCGAGAAAAGTCTATTTAAATCTTTCAAATTCGTTTGGCCGCCATGTTCGTTTTGTAGTTAACCGGTTTTTGAAAGTCTCATAGATGAACTTCCTGTAGTGGCCTTTATCTCCGTACAAAATTTCATGGTGATACCGGTAACAGTTTCAGAGATATAGAATGCCGGTGAATTTTTTCGCATAGCCGCCATCTTTAGGTTATGTAAACAATTGAACGAAGTTAGATGTCGGTGCATTACAATGTGCCTTAACATATACTGTACCAAGTTTCATTGCGTTTGGTTGGTTAAATCGCGAGAAACGTCTATTTAAATTTCGCAAATTCTCTTGGCCGCCATGTTGGTTTTGTAGTTACCAGGTTTCCGAAAGTCATATAGGTGAACTTCTAGTAGTTTTCTTTATCACCGCACAAAATTCCAGGGTGATATCGGTAATAGTTTCGGAGATATTGAATGCTGGTGAAATATTTCGCACAGCCGCCATGTTGGATTGGTGAGACGTAACAAAATTTGAAGGGCACGATCGGGGTCGCCCGGAATAGTGCTATGAACTTATTGAGTTTCATAAATTTCGCTCCAGCCGTTTAGACGTTGTTAGGGACACACCATCGCACACACCATCACACACACAGACAGACACACGGACAAAAGATGATGTCATAAGCCTATTTTTTTCATAAATGAAAATAGGCTAGTAATAAGATAAAATAAAATATATAAATTCAAATTGAAATGAAATATAAAAGTCCACTGTACTGTAAACATACGCAAAACAGTCATCTTTTAGAATTTGTGGAATTAAGCACCTTTTAGTAGCAAAGGTCGTAATAGCTAAATGCATGTTAAATGTGTCAGTGTGAACATTGTAGTAGCACTCCCGTGAATGTGTTTACAAGAGCTAGGGTATGTCAGCAGCCCAAGTGGACCATTGTCTCGCTCTCATTTGCCTCACAAATGAAACTAATTGCTAATTGATACACTAACAATAGAGATCCCTCCGCTCCTGATAGTCTGCAACCCAACAAACTGGGCTGGAAATCTCAGTTGCTGACACCAAGCCATGTCTTCTCAGTATATTGCTTCGTTGCTGGTTTGAGAGGAACAACTTCCGCGGCTGTTCTGCTCTCGTCTTGCGCACTTCCTTAATAGTGATACGTGCTACCCCTAGTAGCAAGTTCGTTAATTGGATCAAAGTAGGAAAAGCCCAACACAAATGGTCCTTTAAAGAAATATTAGCTTTATTGCAGGTCAGAAAGTTACACCACACAATAAGCAAATAGAAACAATTAGCTGTCTTTCTTCATGTTTGCTCCCTTATGGAGGACACTCACCCTTTCACTTGCTCATGCAGTTAATCCCTCTCCAATGAGACCGGTGGCCTCGGTAGAAATACCTGCAACACTTCCTCGAGCTCACAAGCCACAGTCTGTCACTCACTGTTCATGAATACTACACACTGTTTCGCAATTCACACGTCACCGTAATACCACTATCGCACAGGTATAAACACACTCCTCAAAACACAGTCCGTCCCTCGGTGGCCAGGTCGCATTATATAGCGGGTGACTCAATGGATGTTTCCAGAGCAGACCAGGATTCACGGTTACTCGAGAATTCCATTACCGGGTGGGCCGCGAAGGTTCGAGACGGTCTCTTTGTTACTGCCTGTCTTCTTGTTGCGCAAATCGCTGGTTAACACAGAGGCAGGGGTAGCCCAGGGCGGGTGTGAATCTCGTCGGAGGTGATGAAGCAACAGCGCAGCCGTAGCAATAGCATAGTGTTCTTGTCCTTGTATGCTTCCTGACTAAGTGCAGGGTATCATAAATCTTAAAAATTTAATGTATTTTGGACAAAAACTCCAAACTTTCAGAAAAAGGGTGTTGAGCATGTTGAAAACATGTAGGCTCCTGTCATTCAATAAACGTATGTTATGTACTACCGTACTGTATGTTAGTTGAAAATAATAATTCCACTATGGTATTCAACAAAGCAAAACTTGAAAACATAATCTTCAGAATTCATTTAAAGTTAATTTGGACGAAAGTTCGATGCTTTTCAGTCGGTCAACACGATTGTACTCAAATGAGATGGGTTATTCCCTAATCTTGAAAAAAATGAAAATATTTTCACCCATAATTTCAGACCAAAAATTTGTAGCTTAAGTGTAATGGATAATTCTATAATTCTCAAGTTGCGTAGGCTATATTGTGGTATTACAGTCAGTAAGTGGCTAAAGAAGCCGGTCAGACGAAGTCAATATGACACGGCCAATCTGTATTTAGATCACGTCTGTAGGTGGTATGACGGGGCCAGACCGCTGCATATTGAGAAGAATTCATGTCCGCGCAAGACATAGCTCGGCTCGAGGAATGGCATTTCGTTAATATCCTGGCGAGTGGCACGCTGCCTTGTCACGCACTCTTGGTAATTAGGAGTGACTCAGAGGAAATACACGTTAAAAACATACGTAATTAGAGGCCTACGTCACCATATAGCACATTGTTGTCCACTACACACAAATATCATTAATAACGATTGGGCTATAAATAACATCCCGTACATTGTAGGCCATAACATGAACCGAACAAAAACATGCCCTCTATTTTGGGAACGACACTGGTCTGAAATTCCATCACACATTTTGCTTCATCCACTGTGGCCTATATGCATATATCAGATAGTATGTGTATATCTTCCTCTTATTATTCCCGGGGCCGGGAATGAGATGCCATGAAAGTCTTGGTGGCGGATGGCTTTTACGGCTGAATGCCCTTCCTGACGCCAACGTCACGAGAGGAGTTAATGAGAGATGAAATAAATGATGGTGCAAGGTTCTTTGGAAAGAAGTGGCCATGTCCTATCAGTAGGTACCGTCCCAGCATTTGCCTAGAGTTGAAAATGGGGAAACCATGGAAACCATTACAAGGACGGCCGATGGTGCGGCTCGAACCCACGTGTACCAAGTCTGTAGAGAGCTTGGCACCATGTCTTAGCGGTGCGCGTTAGCGAGCGTAGCTACCGCTGTCGGATTATATCAGATATAGTGAACATTAGCCTAATTGATCGTAAGTGAGGTAACAAAGGTTTCAAAAATTCTGTGAAGTCATCTTGTCCTTGAACATAGTTTCCGTAATAACTCTCGCAAAGACATTAACCAAATGAAAATCCACAGCCTGCTTCCAGTTGACCGATCGGGTCAGGGATGGAATGAATGAAGTCCCCATCTAGCGGCGAGGATATGAACTGTGCCGGCTGACAAAGCCTATCGCACTCCTCTGAGGCAATGATTAAATTAATGACCGATGAAATGACATGATAGTGGAGAGTGTTTCTGGAATGAAATTTTGTCAGGGAAATCCGGAGTACCCGGAGAAAAACCTGTCTGCCTCCATTTCGTCCAAAACAGATCTCACATGGAGTGACCGGGATTTTAACCATGGACCCAGCGGTGAGAGGCCGGCGTGCAGCTGCCTGAGCCACGGAGGTTTCTAAATAAATATTTAAATATAATTCTCATATAAACTCAGGAGATACAGTTTCCAAACTGTCCAATGCCGTGAGGGATGCTTGTGAAGCTGAAAAGACTGACAGATGGAATTGAGATTTTCACTATCGACATCTACCAAATGTAAAGTCACAATTGCCGGCCTATTCTCGTTTTAATAGTTTGGATTTCTTCATAAAATGTTTATATACTTCATACTGTACCCAATCGTCATCATATGGAACATGTGTTCGTATCCCAGCTAACTCACGGTCTTTCGAGGTATGGGACGTCCAACCCACTATACGAGCACATATTCAGGATTTGAGTCTGTCAGGTGACTACTCTACTTGAAAGAAACAACATATTCCTAAGTATAACATTTAATGGTAGTAATTCATGGCAAGAAAACATAAAACACAAAAAAATACTTTACATTTATTTCCCACAACAAAAATCAAAATTATCTGTGAGTCTCTTCTCCTCAAGATTGGTGCTCCACCGCACTCAAGTCTATCCTAAACATCCTATTGTTGATACTCTTCGACATTTGCGAGTGTCCATATTGTCCTTCACGTGGCACAATTTAACACAAATTGGAATATCACAACACAATAAACACAAATTATATTTAAATTACATTAAATCTGCAATTATGAAACATTTATCCGTTTTACACGGGACATTTACTTTAAATAACATTAATTCATTAGCTTATGCCTTGTTTAATAAGTGCTGTCTCGTGCGAATCGTATTCTTTTCCCTTAAGTTTCAAACGCTGAAGTAGTACACTTTCCCCTCCAAAATACACATAGATATAGATATTTTATAGCTTCACCATACAACAATCTTCTGGGTCTGGTCAAAACTTTATCGTTACAAACGTGTCATCTCATTCAAATTACGCTACCCGTATGAATAAATTAGTGTGAACTGGGTAAATACACTTTACAGAAATGCTTCTATTTATTCGGTGCAGTTAATCTCTCCTCAGAGAATAACTGGGCCAAATGTTATCGGATTACTTCATTCCAACATTGCATGTGTATGGAAACAGTGCATCTAATTCAATTGACACCATCATATCAAGCACATCTTAATTACTTTTCGAAATATCGAGATCCTTCAGTGTCCCACTACAATCTTAAAATAAAAGGATCAGGTCTAATGACTTCCTTTCGTGCGAACAATGGGTTAGTCATGGGCCGTCCTCGGCAAGATGGCTGCCGGGTTAGTGGACTACCTGCTACCCGCCTGACTCCCCGCACGGTCAAGTGTTCACACAATGGTGCATCTCGGCTCCTAATTACTATTCAAGGCAAGGGATGGATCACGAAATAGCTTTGCCGTTCTGTGGTCGAAATCAGTGGCTTTTGCGCGCGTCTCAGGTGAGTTTCAATGTTATCTCACTGGACGGCATGCATATAACAAGAGTAAATCGTCGTTTCCTACACGAAGAACCATTTATCTTACCTCTAAGGGCAGATAAATTAATATATCGGCCTACCTAGGGTCTCTAGCAGTTATCCCTGGTGGCGAAGACTCTGCTAACAGTGGATACAGACAGACTCTGTCCCAACTCTGTTGCGAATACACATGTATGCTCTAAGGCAATACTATATCATAGCTTCGAAGATTTAGCCGACTAGATTCGACAACGCGCGAACTGTTTTCGGATGATTCCCGCAACTTATTGACGTAAATCTCTTGATTCTACGTTACATGCTCGCTGATCGCGGCTCAAACAATCTTTCTTACAGATGACTCAATTCTTAAAGCACTCACGTCCTCTATACATTTACTCATAAGCCAAAATTCTACGTAGCTACAAAACAAGTGTAAATTTACTGGCATACATTAACTATCTTATTGGTTCTCAAATACAACCCTGTAGAATATACCATAATAAAACATTTATTTAACATTTCAATGACACTGAAAAGCTCTCTTTATCTCGATATTTAACTTTCTTTCTTACTTTTCACAATAGCACAGTATTCTTACGCTAGATATGACACACTTTACACGTACTATAGGCCTGACATGCCGATTTATTTATTTATTATTGTTACCGACCCCAGATTATTATTATTATTATTATTATTATTTAACGTTACCGTTACTTTCATCAATGTCTTACGCCTAAATGGCCGTAAGCATGTCATCCTCAAAGCCATATTTTCACCAAAATACGAGGGATGTGATCTCGTACACAAATGACTTAATTCTTAATCGTTGAGGGAATGCTTCGTTGTATGGTGAGCTATTAAATCATATCAACATATTAAATTTGTATTCACTTTGGTTTTAGCTGGGTTGGCCCAGCATGCCAGCCACTCGCCTGCCATAATGCTTGTTTTAAGCCGTCATGATATTTGTCACACGACACATTGCATAGACTTTACACATGGTAATTATATTTTTCACTACTGGCATTTTCACTTTAACACAATACACATTCTATTACCATATAAACATAAACACTTTTAAAGATCACTGTAATATAACTTTATACATAATTCTCGCACAATTTTCACACACGGATCCTTGATCGGATTCCCACTATCGCCTGACCTCAGAGATGAGATGCAGCTAACTCCTGACAACCGCTGGTCTCCTTGAAAGTCTATCTTGCGTGTGTGTGTTCGTATCCCGTCACCTACAGTTTATGTCTCCTCTACTGCAAAGTTGTTCAATCCTAGGTCACAAATACTTGTGATGCCTTCCAGGTCCCCGTAACTGTAGTGTTCATTACAATAGTAAGTTTCATTTTATCCATGATAACACTTCCTGGTTATGTTCATTGTCTGTAAACATCATCCTAAATTATCTCTACGCTGTACTGATTCTATACTCACGTATACTGTTGCTTATACGTCTGCTGTAGACTAATTATTATATGATGCAGAATTACTGTTATTAAGCTGCATGATGCGCCTTTCATTGTTCACTGCAAGTACATTTGAGCGTCAATACTTTATAAATTCCGCGCACTTTCTTGCGTGATCCGACAGCGTGTTACCACACGAGTTGAGTCAAGACGAACTGACTCTCCGCTCCAGCTTCTCCCCATATAAAGCTTCCTGATGAAAAATAGTTCACTGGATTTCCAGGAGCGACTGTCTTCTTAAAATAATACATTTTCAGACAAAGTGAAGTATGATCCTTATTCGTCTATTCATGGAGGTTCCAAATTCACTCGCGTGCAGGCAATCGCTTCGGCCAATTAATTATAATTAATTGCTTTCTTCCACGGCGTCATGATGCTACCCCGGTACTTCCCCTCTGGCTCCTCTACAAATCTTGACTCTGCCGTGGAATAGGTCCGTGCATACGTTCCTTTATAGATGCAGGCTTTAATTTAGGCGTGAGAACACTCCTAAATTATCTTTCCTAGAATACATGCATCTGGGTGTAAGTTTCATCTAAATTCATTGCTCCATTTGGCCGTAATTAATTAATTTCTGTGGGTGACCACCCCCACTCCACTGTTTCGCCTTGTTGAAGGAGGATTTTCTTAGTCGTTGATCACGGCCTTCAGCCTCCCGCCACGCCGAAAGTAGTGTCTAGGCGCCACGTCTACTCCGCCCACATTCAACTTCGCTTTGTCAAAATGTCAAGCTGCCTCGCTTTCTTGAGCTCTAGCATCTTAAACGTACATAGGCTTGTATTTTCTGCAATAATCCACCTTTAAAGCTATAATATTCCCGTTCTGGCCGTGAAATCCTGCTATTATAATTATATGCAGTTATAACTCATTGTTCCTCGGGTTCACTGTGGCTGTTCCCCCTCAGAGATCAATGATTCGATTCTGCGCAGAATCATGGGCCTGGTCTTCCTTGTGATAAAGACCCCGGTTCGATGCCAGTCAGCCGTGACTAATTGGGCACAATACGGATCTAATCATTCTGTGTTTTTTTTGTCGTGTAGCCTCCTGAGAGGCCGAGTGCAGGTCTTTCTAGTCGACGCCCGTGGGCGACCTGCGCGTCGGGATGAGAGATGGAACGGATGAAGATGAATGAAACTGGGCAAGGATGTGGAAGGAAGCGGCCGTGGCCTGTCAGAATGTACTGTCCCAGCATTTGCCTGGTGTTGAAAATGGGGAAACCACGGAAAACCATTTCAAGGACAGCCGACGGTGGGGCTCGAACCCACACGTCTACCGAGTCAGCAGAGAGCTTGGCCCCTTGACCTAACGCAGCGCTTTAGCCCGCGTAGCCACTACTGTCGGTATCATTCTGTGGTGTAAAGTGAATGATTCCCTATATTTGAGGCTCTAATTGAAAACTATACCAAGAATGTATGGTCTTATGTGCCCGTCAGACGAGAGTTTCGGGGAACCATCGGTCTTAAATGGCCCATCCGAGGGCCCTCTTCCGACCAACACACAAACCAGGAGGTGGAGGAAGAATGCATTCTTGGACTGGCTAAGCACGATTAACTGCAGTCGGGGGTGTCGGGAGTAGGAGAGGTCTATTTTCAAACAGTCCAGAGGAATATATCCACAAGAAAAATCAATGCTATGAAGGATTGAGGCCAGTCTTACGTAAACATCGCACTAAATTTATTGATAAAACAAACAGATCCCTAACCTACTTCTGATAGGTTAAAAAAACGGCTAGTCCGAATTAATCTGCCCTGAAAAAGAGTTGATAATCTCCTATCTAATGTCTGTCTTAAGCCTCTCGAAGTCCTATCCATAAATAAAATCAGGAATGATCAGGAATGAAATTACTAAGAGAGTAATACAATAACGGTTCCCTACAAAACTACATTGGAGATTTAAATAATAATAATAATAAATGCAGTGATGAGTCTATAGCAACAACAAGTATTTCCTTATTTACAATGCAAGGAAGTAATTACGTTAATCACAGGCACAATAATAATAGCTACGCTATGATGGTATTCTCTCCAACATTTAATTTTACGTTAAATATAGACTATTTCTATCTAACGTTAAAATATTAAAATAAACGAGAAGCGTTTATCGAAGACAAATATAAATGAAATAAGAGTTTAGTGCTTTTCAGTCGGTCAACACAAATGTACCCAAAAGAGATGGGTTATGCCCTAATCCTGAAATAAATTACATGAGATTAATAAAACACTAGGATGACCAGTTTCGATCGTCAAGTGATCATCATCAGATCCATTACACTTAGGCTACAAAATCTATGTTTGAAATAAATTCGTGTTGACCGACTGAAAAGCACTAAACTCTTGTTTACTAAGGCAACACTGAAAATATGGCTTCAAACACCACAATATAAATGAAATATCAAATCTAGTCACATTCTCATCCTATCTCATAAAAAAAAATGTTCAACACTAGTATGTTCTCGTGCGTTAAGGAGGTCACACTTGACTTCTGTTACTTAGGAAGCAAAATAACCAGTGATGGACGAAGCAAAGAGGATATAAAAAGTAGGCTGGCTCAGGCAAGGAAAGCATTTCTACAAAAGAGGAATCTGTTGACATCGAATATAGATTTAGGTATTAAGAAGTCATTTGTGAAAGCCTTTGTCTGGAGCGTGGCGCTCTATGGAAGTGAAACTTGGACTGTTGGTGCAGCAGAAAAGAGGAGAATACAAGCGTTTGAAATGTGGTGTTACAGGAGAATGATGAAGATCAGATGAGTAGATAGGGTGACAAACGAAGAGGTATTAAGACTAGTGGGAGAGGAGAGATGTTTCTGGCGACTGCTAATGAAGAGATGAGATAGGTTGGTAGGACAAATAGTAAGACACCCAGGAATAGCAAGCTTAGTTATGGATGGAAGGGTCGAGGACAAGACCTGTAGGGGTAGACCAAGGTTAGGATATGTTAAACAGAATGCCTCGGATGTAGGGTGTGGTAGCTATGTAGAGATGAAACGATTAGCTCACGACAGGGAGCCATGGGGCTGCATCAAACCAGTGAAAATGTCCAAATGTTAGTTTTATCTTGAGAATCAGCTGTTTGAAGATACTGTGAAGTTCGGCGTGGTTGTGACGCCATATCTATACACAGTACTTATTATGTTGTGTGAACTTGCACATGATGGTTGTATTTTATTTTAATATTGTATAAACGCTGAAGAAGATTTCATTCTATATCGAAACATGAATATAATTTGTGTTGATTGGTGGAGCATTTTAATTAATTCTGTTGAATCCAATTAGTAGAAACTTTCAAGTCAGCCTAATTAGACTGGGTAGGGAGTTACAATAAAATTTGCTAGTGCCTGAAATGCACAATCCGTGGCCAAATCCTTCTTTTCTTTATGGATTCATATTATAAACTATTTATTACCTTAAGTCAATATTTAGTACATTGAAACTGTACCTTGTGACCTTCTTCACCGTGGTATAGGATAAGTAACTGTGTAGTAGAATCAGACGCAAGAAGAGCTTGCCGAAACTCAACGATGCGCAGAGACCAATATCAATCGGCGTATTTTAATGCTCATTGCGGGGCTCCTGTGCGTCCCCCGAATGCTGATTACCGGGCTCACTGCTCACTCCATTCTTCAACAACGCGGCTTGCTCCGAGACGCGGTCTACAGCCTGCCAGGCCTGGGTAGACGATCCGTTCAGAACTGCTGCTAGCGAGCGACTGCCGCGAAGTGGGAGGGGCGTTGTATGCCACTACCGAGCACACCCGAATACCCGAACATGGCCGAAGATCTGCGCAGCATACTTCGGCAAGCTTTTCTTGCGTCTCCTTTTCTATGATAAAACTTAATACATTTTTTGTCATAATAGAGAATACTATAAATATTTTCATCATCGCATCTGTAACAGGAAGGGCTTTCATGAACCATCCATAGACTGTGTGTGTGTAATCTGCGGTCTAGACAGCCCACCGTATCACCTGATTGAGTGCACACAAAGAACATTACCTCTGTCCCACTATGCAAAAGACTGAACGTTTGCTATATTGTGTAACATGATCCTACTTACTGTATGGCCTTTGGCTGCAATAAATTATATTATACTATAAATATTTTTGTTCCAATAGCTCACGAGATCTGTTACAAAAAGATTGTTAATAAAGCACAGATCTTTCTACCTGACAAATACACATCAACGATCATTTATAACCAAACTTATTCAGCATATATATTTTCACATACACGTAAGTGTTATCATATTTTTATATCTTTTTCTGATCTGCTTTCATGTTTTTGTTTCTCACTTTAATTTCTTCTCTTTAGATCTCTTCATTTCAACGCTGTTTTATCAAGACTTCATTATTCTTTATAAAAAAAAATTAACAGATCTGGTTTTTGAAATTTTACTCTGTGAGCTATTGGAAGAAAAATATGTATAGTATCCTCTATTATGACAAAAAATTATTAAGTTGTATGTTACTGCACTGTTACTTATCCTATACCACGCTGAAGATGGTGACAATGTTCCCGAAACCGGTACAGTCTCAATCTACTAAATATTGACTTTAGGTAATAAATAGTGAATTATAATTAATACGTTAATAAGGAATCGGGATATCATAATCCTTTTTATGTTCGACCCTCACTATTATGTGTCAGAAAACTGTATCATAATGATGGTCATTATAACACTGTTTTTCATTATGATGCAGTTTCTCCAGCCAATCAGAGCTCGTTCATTGACCAATTAGGTAACGATACCTTCGCGTATGCGCTCAAAATCCAACATGTCGGACATAAACACAACAACGAACTATAATAAATTACCGACATGGAATACGCACCGTCCATATGTTCGCGTAAATAAACTGGCGAATATGAGACAAGAAATAGCACTGTACCTTAATATCACAAACCCTAATTCCTACACAGCGCATTGTCTTGAAACGACTCCGGTGACAATGTTACTGAGGGGCGGCAGATGTAAACATATGGCCTGCATATGGCATTGGAAGCACACAGAGCACATGCGTCGGTCGTTCAGAGATCTTGAAGGACAGAGATATCATACTTAGCGCTCGCTCTCCAATCACAAAATTCAAGTGGCTGACTCTCAACAGATATTTATGAATATTTATGTTAAAACATATAATAAAGTTATAATTATCGTCGAACATAAACAGTCGTATGCAACTCGCCTATAATGGTAATTAAGTCACTCGTATGGAAATTATAAAACTCGCATACGCTCGTTTTATAAAAATACTCGTGTCTTAATTATAGCCATTATAGGCTCGTTGCATAATGTACTATTATGTCATTTTATTATGGATTCATTTAATTGATCTTGGTGATGAAAACAGTTTTTAACAAGATTGTAGATTTTTTACCAAGCAAATGTTTTGAGTGTGGAAATATGGTAAAACAAAATATGTTAAACTCCAAGACAGACCACCCTGCCTCATTAATATTCATCTAAATTGTAGGTAAAATAGGAAGAAGAAACAAATGTAAAATTCGTAATCCTAGTATTTCGTTTTTTGGTGAATGCGGTAAGTATTCTGAAATGAAGACTCGACTCAAAACAGAACATGGCAAATCATTGTATAACAAGAGAAGCTTCAATTTATTATAAAGCCTTTTTGAACAAACTATTTAATATTTTAATATGGAAAAAATATTTTTATTTTTACTGTACGAATAACGTTATTGTAATTGTGGCCACAAAGTCCCGTTACCCCTATGCAAATCACTCTACAGGTATCTTTGTGAATCTGTTTCAGACAGTATGACTGATACGTGTACTTACACTATTTCTTGCAGCCCATTCTGACTCGGGATCACATGTTCGACGGGATCCTGCTCCGAAACAAACGTGTTCCAGGCGTTTCTGAATGAACGACAGGAGTAAGCCCTTTACACAATTCTGCAGACGCCTACGCGTCGAATTCTTTGGTGATCCCTTCACGCACTTCTCGAAAAGCCTCCACGTTTCGTCTTGCTGGAAGGTTCACCAGTTTGTTTCTAATTATTTCCATCACCTGTGGAAAAGAGTTAATGTTTCGGAGAAGGACCGAGTCGGAAACGGTGGCAAAAGTCACAATGGACCTCTCCAATAATATTTCCAATGTGAGTTCTAATAGTTATTAACAAGAAATGAACATCTGCCTGAATCAATACTATACAGATAAATTTAATTATTTAACTTGTTTACAGTACATGTTTCGGGGATTAATTATATTTTATCCCCTTCATCAGCTGTTGAAAGAAACAAAAAACAAAGCATAGCACAGTAATAAGATACGTATTTAAAACCTAATATGGTGCACCATAAAATTTAGGGTATAAGAATAGAATAAAATGAAGAGAAACAGATGGTGACGGTGATCAGCTGCTCCATTATGGAACTACTATTTGTCATGAGCAGCTGATCACCCTCGCCATCTGTTTCTCTTCATTTTATTCTATTCTTATACCCTAAATTTTATGGTGCACCATATTAGGTTTTAAATACGTATCTTATTACTGTGCTACGCTTTGTTTTTTCTTCCTTTCAACAGCTGATGAAGGGGATAAAATATAATTAATCCCCTAAACATGTACTGTAAACAAGTTAAATAAATAATTTTATCTGTATAGTATTGATTCAGGCAGATGTTCATTTCTTGTTAATAACTATTCTAACATATCAATACGGAACCACCATGAGTCATTTAAATAATGTAATGTGAGTTCTGTCATGCACCAAACAACTCGTTTTAATAGCCTGCGTTGTTCAACAGTATAAGCAGACGTATCAGCCATTTTTTCAGTGCAGTGGTTCTTAACCGGTGGTCCGCGAGTGCCTCGGGAGTGGTCCGCGGGAGAAAAGGGTCCACCAGCACGTATAAGAAGTGGCCAATAAATAGGGATATCGGAAACGATGTGCGTTCAACGAGAATCGTCCGAATGTATTCGCGGCGATGACTATCAGGTTTTGAATTGAAATATCTTTAAAATACGTGTTTTTGAGGAAGTGTTACAACTGATAAGGTGTATTGGGGGAGTGGAGAGGGGAGGAGGAGGAGGGGTGGTCCGTACATGATTCAATTTCACGCTGAGTGGTCCGCCGACTTCCGACTTCTACGGGTTCAGAACCACTGGTTTAGTGCATACTGTCTGAAACATATACACAAAGACCCGTTTAGTATAATTTACATAGGGGAAACGGGACTTTGTGTCCACCCTGTAGATTGTTTTATATCCAAATAATATGTGTGTAAAATTTATTCAAGGACTATAAATAAATGCTGAAGGCTTGAAATGCTGTGTATTTCTTTTGGAAATTGGCCTAGAAGTATTTCAAAATGAAATTGCTGCCCCACGGTGGTTCGAGGTTGAATCAACTGCCCCAGAGAAGTGTTGTTTTTTTAATCGCTCATCCTACCAGTTCGGTGTCTGGGAGCTGAACACACTTTTGTCAGCAGATACAACTGGGGATGGTGACAGGTGATCACTAACTTGGGTCTAATTAAGGAAGGGTCAGGAAGGGGATTTTCGAAGACCTATTGGAAGGAATCGTCCCGGCATTTGCCTGGTGGTGAAAATGGGAAACCACGAAAACCATCTTCAGAACAGCCTAGAATGAATTCAAACCCACGTTCTCCCTATGCCAGCGAGGCACAAAGTAGCGCGTTAGCGTTCTCAGCCCCCGTGGCCGATCCCCGATAAGTGTACCGATATAAAAACAGTTAAGTGATACAATTCCTAAGCTTCAATACACCTCATGTGTCGACATGTTTTTGAACTTCAATATACTGTAATAATAATAATAATATCATATGGCCTCGGGTGTCGGGTGCAAGCTTTGTTTTTGACGCCCAGAGGACAGCTTGCATGTCGAATTTTGTTGTTCCTTGTAACGCTATGAAAGTCAAGGAAGTTAGATATCTAAGTTCCTTGACAGTATAGCGCTTTCGAGTAGAGAAAGGAAGAACTTTTTTGTGTTAGCGAAAAATCCCGAGATTTTTTCCATTAGGAACACGGTCTACTGAATTCAAATGGGTTCATTAACATGCCAACAACGTATGACATGCGTGTCGTGATTTTGTCGCCTTTCAAAAATCACTTACCACGGCCAGGAGCGAACCTACAAGCTTCCGGTTGGTAGTCCGACACGATAACCACTCACCCACCGTTGCAAACAACTTCAATATGAAGGATTATAAATTCATAATCAAGTTTCATAGGAGCTGAACTCTGGAAATTCTTCCCGACTGGTTCTGTTGTAAAATATGTCAAATTTTGGAAAATACGTAGATTAAACCAAGCTCTTTGCATTATATAGGAATCCGTTTTAAATGCCTCCTCTGATTTTATGGCATTTTAAGAAGACGTGTGAGTTTTTTTTTTTTTTTGGTAGTCTCAGGCTGTAAATGAATATCGGTAATTGTTATATTTAGCGTTAAGTACAGTAGTCGTGTGCGAGTTATTGTCTACAAGGAGACTATCTCTCTTAATGACGTCCCGTGCTGTAGCCGTGATCGTTAAATCGTGCACCATGGTCGCGAGGGCAATTGCAACAAGTCTGTAAATCGTAGGGTTGAATCCTGGTGTTGACAGCGGCTATCCTGAAAAAGCTTTTCCCCGGGTTTGACCACACTCCCTCCAGGCAAATGCCGAGAAAATACCTTGTTTGGTGTCCCGGGGCGCTTACCTCTTCTCAACCTCTCTAATACTGTTACACTCACTCAATTCTGAGATATGCTGATGGTTGGTTGGTTGGTTGGTTGGTTGGTCCTTGAGTTCAGGGGCTGCGACAACGCGGTCATGTAGCCCCGTGTACTTCGGGTGTGTGTAGTATCTGTCTGATAACCGGTGTTAATTGTGATGACTGTATTAGTGTGTTTTATCTGTTTTTAGCCTATTTTCAATTTTGAAAAAATAGGCTTATGAGATCACCTTTTGTCCGTGTGTGTGTGTGTGCGTGTGTGTGTATGTGTGTGTGTGAGGTGTGTGTGTGTGTCCCCTCCCTAATAAATTCTAAACGGCGGGAGCGATTTCAATAAAACACGGTAAGTTCATAGCACTTTTCCAGACGACCCCGACCGTGCCCTTCAAATTTTGTTACGTCTCACTAATCCAACATGGCAGCTGTGCGAAATATTTCACCAGCATTCAATATCTCCGAAACTATTCCCGATATCACCCTGGAATTGTTTACGGAGATAAAGGGAACTACTAGAAGTTCACCTATGTGACTTTTGAAAAACTGGTAACTACAAAACCAACATGGCGGCCATGCGAATTTGCGAATTTTAAAAAGACGTTTCTCGCGATTTAACCAACCAAACGCAATAAAACTTGGTACAGTATATAATTATACACATTGTAATGCACCGACATCTAACTTCGTTCAATTGTTTACATAACCACAAGATGGCGGATGTGCGAAATATTTCACCGGCATTCTATATCTCTGAAACTATTAGCGGTAAGTTATCACCCTGAAATTTTGTACGAAGATAAAGGGCACTGCTGGAAGTTCATCTATAAGACTTTCAAAAACCGGTTAACTACAAAACGAACATGGCGGCCAAGCGAATTTGAAAATTTTAAATAGACCTTTCTCGCGATTTAATGTTCCAAGCGCAATGAAATCTGGTACAGGAAATGTTTATACACATTGTAATGCACTGGTAGGCCTATCTAATTTAGTTCAATTGTTTACATAACCTAAAGATGGCGGCTTTGCGAATTTTAAAATTAAGTTTTTGTTTCTTGTGTCGTAGTCATGCGATCGAAGTGAAAGTTTGGATAATGAACCTACGCAATAATTTTCCTTTAATGGTACATGACTCTATGGCCTATACATTTAACAATCCAATATGGCGACCATCCGAAATATTTAGACGGCTCTGAATATCTACGAATCTATTATAGCAATCTAACTTATTTTTTATGTTCATAAGGGCTATGAACTTAAGTTCACCTATAGGACTTTAAATAACCTGGTGATCACAAATCCAACATGGCGGCGACGCGAAGTATAAATATTCACATGGACGTTTCCCGCAATTTAACCATCCGAGTGCAGTGAAACTTGGTACAGTAAATCCTTATACGAATGTTAATCCGCTGGCATCTAATTTATTTCAATTGTTTTAATAACCACAAAATGCAGATGTGCGAAATTTTAAAATCTCCTTGTTACTTCTTGTGTCCTAATCATGCTACACGTACACAATAATCTTCTTGTAACAGTACATAACTCTAGGACCTACATATATAAAATCCAACATGGCGACCATCCGAAATATTTAGTGGGTTATCAATATCTACGAATCTATTACAGCAATCAAACTGAAATTTTGTATGTTGATAGAGGCAATTAACATAAGTAGGATATATGAAAATAGGCTGTATAGTTCTTCACGGAACTACTTGTTTAATTTAGGTACAGACTGCAACTTAGAATTTTTCAAATAGTTCCTACTTTTCCCGCCAAGCTCCACCGTCAACGATTACTAGGCCTAGTTCAGAACTTAGCTACTAGACGCCACCGCAGTCGGCTCTTGGCAACGAACGTAGAAACCTAAGAGCGTAGTTTACATTCTTAACCTATACAACTTAGTTTCACACAGGTGTAATTAGTGGAAGGTTCTTTAACATGCCATAAATGTATGACATGGGACCGCCGGCTTTACTTCCTCTCTAAGGAAAGCATACTGAGGGGCTTTTAACACTCTTAAAAAATCCGACGGCTTCGGCCGGGTTTGAACCCGCTATCTTGGGCATAGAAGTTCAGCATGCTACCGACTACGCCATCGAAGCCGCCAGATTTGCTGATGACATCATCATCTTGGCCGACAAGCCTGAGGATTAGAATGAGTTTTTGAATGGTATGGACTCCGTCTTATGGAAAGAATTCATGATAAAAATTAATAAATGTAAAACAAAATATTGGAGTGCATCCGAAATAAATCAGAAACCTCTATGGACATCAAATTGGCAGGTTAAAAGCTAAAGGAAGTAGGAGACTTCTGTCTCTTGGGTTCAAAATAACCAGTGATGGACGAAGCAAAGAGGATAGCCCATAAAAAGCAGGTTGGCTCAAGCAAGGAAAGCATTTCTGCAGAAAAGAAATCTGTTGACATGGAATATAGATTTAGGTATTAGGAAGTCATTTTTTAAAGCCTTTGTCTGGAGCGTGGCGCTCTATGGAAGTGAAACTTGGACTATTGGTGCAGCAGAAAAGAGGAGAATTCAAGCGTTTGAAATGTGGTGTTACAGGAGAATGATGAAGATCAAATGGCTAGATAGAGTTACAAACGAAGAGGTATTAAGACGAGTGGGAGAGGGGAGATGTTTCTGGTGACTGGTAATGAAGAGAAGAGATAGGTTGGTAGGACACACCCAGGAATAGCGAGCTTAGTTATTGAAGGAAGAGTCTAGGACAAGAAATGTAAGGGTAGACCAAGGTTAGAATGTGTTAAACCGATTGCCTCGGATGTAGGGTTTGGTAGATATGTAGAGATGGAACTATTATTTCAGGACAGGGAGACATGGACGGCTGCATCAAACCAGTCAAAAAACTTAAGACTCAAACAATAACACTACTACAGACATTACATAAATGCATGTTACTAGGCAAGTTCAACACACACCTAAGTAAATGGGTCTTATCACCACGATGACCCAAGCCCCTGAAATGAATTAACAAGAGCAATCTCTTAGAGGTTGTTGAAGAGTGGCTGGCACATCGCAGCAATTATTGCAGCATCAGGAAAAGCTCCTGGAACTCCCTGGAGTGTGTAAGCTAATTTCGCTGCCGAAGCGACACCGCGTCGAGATGGAGTTTAGTGGTAATAGGCGGGTGATAAATGTACATTGCTCTAATGAGGGCAGCGTCTAATAACGAGCTAGCATTAAACACGGGCGCTAGCTCATTACGTGTCTTCGAGTGGACTTTATTGTACAACAGTTTGATGTACACGTGTTCTGTCAACTTCCAGCTGGTTATCTGTTCCATAATTTTTTTTTAAATATTATATGGCGGCTTCGGTGGCATGCTGAGCTTTTTATGCATATGCTCGCGGGTTCATACTCGGTCGAAGTCGTCGGAATTTTAAGAGCGCTAAAAATCCCTCAGTATGCCTTCCTTCGGAGGGAAAGTGAAGCCGGCGGTCCCATGACATAGATTTATGGCATGTAAAAGAACCTTCCATTAATTACACTTGTGTGAAGCTAAATGATAGGTTATATGTGAATAAAGCTCTTAGGTTCCAGCGTTCGTCGCCAGGAGCTGGCTTCGGTGGCATCTAGTAACCAAGTTCAGAACTAGTTGGCCGTTGACGGTGGTGTTTTGTAGCAAAAGTTTGAAATACTTGAATATCGAATGTCTGCAGTCATTATTTGAATTAAAAACAGATTACACACACCAATACAGCCATCACAATTAACACCGGTTATCAGACAGATTCTACACACACCCAAAGTACACGGGGCTACATGACCGCGTTGTCACAGCCCCTAAACTCAGGAACCAACCAACAAAAACTTACATTTCTATGGGGAGTCGTTAATTCCTATATTGTCATTTGTAGCTCTCAGTCGGTCAACATGAATTTGCCCAATGAATGGGCGAGGTACGAGATATCAATATTAAAATCCACTCCTGGAAGAAATTACATGTATTTGTTAAATATCACAATTAGGCGAATAATGGGGAAATTTAGGATTACGCGTTTTGAAAATCCGCTCCTGGAAGAAATGACATGTATTTGTTAATTATCACACTTATAATGGGGAAATTTAGGATTACGAGTTTTGAACATCCACTCCTGGAAAAAATTACATGTATTTGTTAATTATCACAATTATAATGGGTAAATTTAGGATTACGAGTTTTGAAAATCCACTCCTGGAAGAAATTACATGTATTTATTAATTATCACAATTATAATGGGTAAATTTAGGATTACGAGTTTTGAAAATCCATTCCTGGTAGAAATTACATGTATTTGTTAATTATCACAATTACAATGGGGAAATTTAGGATACGCGTTTTGAAAATCCTCTCCTGGAAGAAATTACATGCATTTGTTAATTATCACAATTAAAATGAGGAAATTTAGGATTACGCGTTCTGATAATCCTCTCCTGGAGGAAATTACTTGTATTTGTTAATTATCACAATTATAATGGGGAAATTTAGGATTACGCCTTTTGAAAATCCACTCCTGGAAGAAATTACATGTATTTGTTAATTATCACTATTATAATAGGGATATTTAGGGTTACGCATTTTGAAAATCCACTCCTGGAAGAAATTACATGTATTTGTTAATTATCACAATTATAATGGGGAAATTTAGAATTACGAGTTTTGAAAGTACACTCCTGGAAGACATTACATGTATTTGTTAATTATCACAATTATAATTGGGAAATTTTGGATTACGCGTTTTGAAAATCCTCTCCTGGAAGAAATTACATGCATTTGTTAATTATCACAATTAAAATGAGGAAATTTAGGATTACGCGTTTTGATAATCCTCTCCTGGAGGAAATTACTTGTATTTGTTAATTATCACAATTATAATGGGGAAATTTAGGATTACGCCTTTTGAAAATCCACTCCTGGAAGAAATTACATGTATTTGTTAATTATCACTATTATAATAGGGATATTTAGGGTTACGCATTTTGAAAATCCACTCCTGGAAGAAATTACATGTATTTGTTAATTATCACAATTATAATGGGGAAATTTAGGATTACGCGTTTTGAAAATCCACTCCTGGAAGAAATTACATGTATTGGTTTATTATCACAATTATAATGGGGAAATTTAGGATTACGAGTTTTTTTAATCCATTCTGGGAAGAAATTACATGTATTTGTTAATTATCACAATTATAATGGGAAAATTTAGGATTACGCGTTTTGGCCTTCATGTGTGCATCATCAGATCCTGTTCACTGTGTTGATCCATATATTCATGATATGTAAAAAAGTGCATTTAGGATTCCCCTTAAACTCAGCTTTACGTATTCAAATACGACACCATTATTCAGTAACACCTGGCGATTAATGACGTCTAAGAAATTATTTCCAAGGTTGGGGACGGCAACACCTCTCCAGTAAAACTGAAAATGCTTTTAAAGCTCTCTGTATAACGTGATGTCAAGTACTTTTATAATACTGAATAATATATTTTATGAATGTGTATGTATAAAAGCTCACAGGCTCTGAGCTGTAGCCACAGTGTCACAACTCCCTCATTATTCTTTCTCTTATGACCCCGTCCTGTTCATCACTTTCTTCTGCCGTCTACCAGCGTGCGCGAATCCTAATGCCCCAACTGATGGATGCGTGTTATTCTCAAGATCTATGCTTCTTCTTTCAACATCAACATTTATCAACTTCTTCTTGCGCTACTCCTAACAAGACGCTCTCCCACTTCATCACACCACTGCATATTAGGTGATTTACTTCCTGTCACGTGTTCCAATTCCGTTTGTTCCCAACTTCCTTCTAACGAAGTCACCAGAACACTAACCATCGTATCGAGAGTTTATAACTAAATAATTATCTTACGCATGTACACGATTCAAATCATCATCCCCTCTATTTTATTAACCTTCACACACACACAAGAGTAAAAAAATGTGGTTATTCTTCTTTCTTTCTTTCTTTCTTTCTTTCTTTCTTTCTTCTTTCTTCATCATGCCCAACTGTTGTTGTTTGAGTCTTCAGTCTTTTGGCTTTTTTGATGCAGCGCTCCATACCTCCCTGTCCTGAGCTAATCGTTTCATCTCTACATAGCTACCACACCCTACATCAGAGGCATCTGTTTAACATATTCCAACCTTGGTCTACCCCTACAGTTCTTGTCCTCGACCCTTCCTTCCATAACTAAGCTTGCTATTCCTGGGTGTCTTAGTATGTGTCCTACCAACCTATCTCTTCTCTTCATTAGCAGTCACTAGAAACATCTCTCCTCTCCCACTCGTCTTAATACCTCTTCATTTGTAACCCTGTCTACCCATCTGATCTTCATCATTCTCCTGTAACACCACATTTCAAACCCTTCAATTCTCCTCTTTTCTACTGCACCAATAGTCCAAGTTTCACTTCCATAGAGCGCCACGCTCCAGACAAAGGCTTTCAAAAATGACTTCCTAATACCTAAATCCATATTCAATGTCAACAGATTCCTTTTCTGTAGAAATGCTATCCTTGCCTGAGCCAACCTACTTTTTATATCCTCATTCCTTCGTCCATCACAGATTATTTTGCTTCCTAAGTAACAGAAGTCTCTTACTTCCTGTAGTTCTTCACCTGACAATTTGATGTCCATAGTGGTTTCTGATTTATTTCGGCTGCATTCAAATATTTTTTCCCGACCAAGGAGCGCGATTGACCTTATTTAGCTGATGGCATTGCCTTTCTCTTCTCCCAAAACCTCTTCATCTTCTCGCTGTGGCTTCTCTTGCGATCTTCTGACCAGGTTTTGTGGGCGATAGTGCTAGGATGGTCTTCAAAGCGGTGATTATCGACTAATTCTCTGAACATAGCTCTGTCTAGTACAATGTCATCTGTGATGTCTATTTCCTGAAGATCTTTCCCAACTTCAAGCAGCCAGGTGTTTTAAACTTTCATTGACAGGGCAATGTTAAGAATCCTTTTGGTCAGTCTCTGATTGCCCATCCTGTGGATATGTCCTTAAAATTTCAATCGTCTTTTCCTAAATGTGTCTGATATTTCTCAGAATGCTGGTATAAGTCTTGGGATTTTCTTTCCCCTGTACAGACTGGTTCAAAAAATATCTTAGGATTTTCCTTTTCCTTTCTTGATCTGCCCCCAATATTCAGCGTTTCAGAAGCAGATAGTGCTTCAAGATTGATTAGAGCGTTGTAATGACGTAATTTTGTATTTCTGGATATTGATTATTTATTATATCTGTTCCAAGTGAGTGTGTGGTTGTTAATATTGGAAATAGCGGCTTTAGTGGTGTATTTGGTAGCATGCTGAACTGCTGTGCCGAAGATAGCGGGTTCAAACCCGACCGAAGTCATCGGATTTTTTTAGAGCGTTAATCATACTTCAGTGTTCCTTTCTTCGGAAGGGAAGCAAAGCTGGTGGTCCCATGTCATGGATTTATGGCATTAAATAGATCCGTCCACAGACTAAACTTGTGTGAAGCTAAATTTCTAGGTTAGATTTCGTTGGAACGATCTATCAAAGTTCCAACGTTCACCCCTAAGTATCAGTGAAATCTGGTAGCGAAAGTTGGAACTACTTGAAATTGAACGGAACTTGTAGCTCACCCTATGGGTGACCACTTGAAGTAGCTACAGTCTCTGGTGAGCGAACATGTCCTCGGACACTCCCGGCACTAAAAGCCATACGCTAAATAAAGAAATAAATGTGCTTATTAATATTGGAAATGTACAAGGTTAAAAATAAAGATTCTAGATCTAATTCCTATCAACACTTTGTTTTGCATATTCGATTATTGTTCTTGGTCGCTTTGTACAGTGTTCGATGTTTTCCCGCATAGCTGACATAAATGTTTCCTTGGGAATGTTTTGTCCTGGCAAAGAAAATTAATTTGGCTGGATTTGAATCAAAGAGAAAACTAGTAAATAAACAGGCGATTTTAGGATGTTTTTTCAGAAACTGATTTAGGCCGGAAATGATTTTCGAAATTTGCTTTTTAGTTTGATAGAGCTTTGCAAGATTCACAATGTGAAACCTTTCCGGGTACTTTAACCCTTCAACGTTTGGCACGTGTTTGCTAAGATGGAGACCCCTACTTTGGTTGGTTGGTTGCTTAGTTTAGGGGCTGCGACAACGCGGTCATGTAGCCCCGTGTGTAGAATCTGTCTGATAACCGGTGTTAATTGTGATGACTGCATTAGTGTGTGTTAGTTTTTATTTCAAGTAAGGACTGTAGACAATAATTTCAAGTCGTTCCTACTTTTGCTAGCAAATGCTACCATCCCCGACACCTAGCTTGTGGACTTGGGTACTAGAATGCATCGCAGTCAGCACCTGGTGGCAAACGTTGGAACTAATAGAGCGTTATCAATTCTAACCTACAAATTATGGCTTCACACAAGTGTAGTAAGTGGAAGGTTCTTTTTCATGCCATAAATTGATGACATGGGCCCGCCGGCTTTCCTTCCCCTCCGCTGGAAGGCATACTGAGGGATTTTTAACGCTCTTAACAAATCTGCCGACTTCGGCCAGGTTTGAACCCATGACCTTGGGCATAGAAGCTGAGCATGCTACCGACTAAGCCACCGAAGCCACCCACTCCTACTTTGTCTGCTGAGAAATGTTTTTAAACATTAAGAATTTCCGCTGTTTGAAAATTCTCCTATTTGTCCCGGGATATGTGGGATATCAGTCCCGCCAGCCATGTGTCGTGATAAAAGTTGTCGCGCCCGATGTCTGTCAGATCGCGTGTGTGTGTGTTGCGGGTGGAGCATAACACGAATATGGGCGCAACATGCAACAGGAGTGAGTCAGTGCTATTGAACCGACGATCGGCGACGTCGCCCGCTACCTCTGTTCTACTTTAACCTGTCGCCAGCGCAGTACGCAATGTCCCTCCATATTGTGAATTATCGCCCTGGATTCGCTTTGATCTCACCGCAGGGCTCCAGACTGGGGAGACTCCTCCTTTCCATTACCCTTGGGTAGCTGTCCCACACCTCCTTCCCGAGTGCATTAGCTCCCTCGGTTAACACTTTATAGGGCAAAACTCTTTTTTATTTTGGTGTGTTTTACATTTTAATTTATTTTAAATATTATGATTATTAATAATGTTATTTTTTGTTTCTCTAATTTAAATGTTCATATATTTATTTAATCATTTTAAATGATCTTGTCGACTTCGTCGTTACGTTGGGGTCTGGCGTTACGTTACGGTGACGAGACGAAATGTACTCAGATGCACTGAGGTGTGTGACGTCATAGTACCGCTTGGTGCATGTGTTCCCCGACAATCTCTACTTCGTTAGTATAAGACAAAAATCCCCGATTCTTGGATGTCACGGGTAATCTCGAGAACCACTGGGTGGATTTTGATGCGGTTTTCACTATTCTGTAAAGGATGTCTCGAGGAAAGATTCTGTAGAAAATAATTTATGTATGATCAAAGGAAGCCAAGCAGTAACGATTTCAGTAAAAAAAAGTCGAAAACAAACTTGGCGTCCGAGCGCTTCCTAAGCTTACGCTGGGCAAACCGTTAAAAATATCAATATACTAGGAGTGTAAGTTGGTCAGCATGAACAGTTCTACAAAAAAGTCCGCGAGAGCATATCTCTATCTTCAATACATCGCTCACTATAAGTGTTTTTAGACTGGATGGAAGGGGCACGTCCCCGCGCGCTCTGGTGAGCGTGATGGCATCCCGCGCGCTTGACCTTGCTTTGCCCTTGGTTTGCACTTGCCGTTCGCGAGTAATTTCAAACAAGATAAGCAAGACAAGTATTTTGAGATAATTTTCAGCAGCCTACATACCTCCAACAAAGATACATTTGGAGCCCCTTCCATGTTAAGTGGCTCACCACGACTGAGATGGGGAGGTGCAGCAAGTCCGGTGATTGGAGCTTCGAATCCCGGCACTGAGAGTGGCTACACTGTGTGAGTTTCTCCCATCGATTTCCCACACTCCCTTAAGGTGATGAGGAATCGCCTATCTTACCAATGTTAAATGCTTTGTTTAATTCATGTTCCCTTCGCTCAGAATCTAGTAAAGGTATGATAATGACTAGAGGCCGGATTTCTATGACCAGTCATATTTTTTCCCATAACATCATATCTTATAGTCTTGTATTTTCAACACGTTTCCAAGCATGATAATCAAAATTAAACAGGTTTCATTGGGCATATAAATGCATATTTAGGTTTTCTTAAGTTTTATGGCATATTTTGAACAAAATATCATTATGAACGGCATATTTTGGTAATTTTCATTTGAATTTCGTTTTATAAAAATCAGAATAAGCTCTTGAAATTATTGTTCAGGATGGACTGGAATATGCTACTGAAGAACCATTCTAAATTAGTGTATGGAATGTTTCTAGGAGGAGCTACTGTTTGCTAGCTGGGCCAATTCCTGGAAACCGGACCATTGTTTACACGGAAGCCGAGGTAATTCCGCAGTTATTTGTCATCGTTCTTATCTCTCTCCTTCGCCCTTCCCTCTTCCACCTTCAACACACTGAATGACCTTGGTCTCTCATTAGGGAGCTTCAGTCATTCAGTTCCTTCCTTTCAATATGCAATCAGAATAATGGAGACCAGATCACGTATGCAAGTTTGATTCAAATAATATAGTATATTTTGTGTATAAATTAAAACTGATTCAATATTGAACAGTGAAAGTAACTGTAGTTTTTATGTCTTCCACAGAGTCCGTCTTTGCCTAGGAGTATGCAGTGTAACCTTAACGAGTTCATGAAATATTCATCATTTTAGTTGATTTTGGGTTAAAGATTTCGAAGAATTAGAACTTTTTTTAACTCTTAATTAATTGCAGCCTGTAGCAATCGTAATAAAAGTGTTTCTCTGTAACGTAGATGCTATTCATTAAGTCATATTTTGAATTTTATAGGTCTTATTTTGATGTTTTTAAGTCATAAATGCATACATTTCATACATTTTAGGTCATAGAAATCCGCCCCCTAATGATGACATTTATGTAACATTTCAATCGAACCTTACATGGCATATTAATGGAGAGGTTTTTAGCCTATTTTCATTCATTAAATAATAGGCAAATAAGAACCCATTTTGTCCGTGTGTGTGTCCTCCCCCAATAACTGCTAAACGACAGGATGTAATAATGCGCACTATAACCAACAATTAAATCACTACAACCACACCAAAAGGCAGGCAAATGCCGGGATGGGTTCTAACTTAAGACCACCGCCACCTCCTTCCCAATCTTCACCTGAATTACAATTACACACACTAATAGGCCTACAGAAAGCCTCCGTGGCTTAGGCGGCAGCACGCCGGCCTCTCACCGCTGGGTCCGTGGTTCAAATCCCGGTCACTCCATGTGAGATCTCTGCTGGACAAAACGGAGGCAGACAGGTTTTTCTCCGGGTACTCCGGTTTTCCCTGTCAAAATTTCATTCCAGCAACACTCTCCACTATCATTTCATTTCATCTGTCATTCATTTAATCATTGCCCCAGAGGAGTGCGTCAGGCCTCGGCAGCCGGCACAGTTCATATCCTCGCCGCTAGCTGGGGGCTTCATTCATTCCATTCCTGACCCGGTCGGAGACTGGAAGCAGGCTGTGGATTTTCATTTTCAATAGGCCTACAGTCATCACAATAACACAGGTAATAATTTTATGTCATGTCATGTCATTTCATGTTATTTTATGTTATGTTACGTTATGGTCAACAGAACCAGATTAAATAATCAGAGATGTCACAGAAATCCAAGATGCTAGCAAGTAAATATTGGCCTATAGCCTGCATGTGGTGGAAAGAGATAACTATGGGGTTTCTAAAGACCCCCACGTGCACAACCGAGGGATAAGTACGTGTATTGCTTACACTGTATTCATGGTATAATCTGGTTAAATGAAAGATATGTTCCGATGGCACTTATATTTCCAGACAAATTGTATCTGGGAGACGTGGTGGCACAGTGGTGAAGCTGTGTGCCTCTCTCCAAGATTGACTGAGTTCAAATCCCGATCAATGCATGTGAGGATTTCGAAGTAAAATGCCATTTTCTGTGGTTCGGAATCCACGTAAAACAGAGGTCCGGTGGTTTATGATCACGAGATTAATGGTTACGTAAAACTGCAAGCTTCCTTCCTTCAAAATAATATCTGCTATTTCTGAAAGAAGATGTAATAATGCGCAGTATAACCAACAATTAAATCACTACAAACACACCAAAAGGCAGGCAAATTCCGGGACAGGTAGTGACCGGGTGAGTTAGCCGCGGTCGTTACGGCGTGGCTGCAGGCAGTCGCTCACATCCGGGAGTCGAGGAGGTTCGAATACCCCCACCGGCAACCTTGAAGATGGTCTTCTGTGGTTTCCCATCTTCCTTCCAGGCAAATGCCTGGTCCCTAACTATAGGCCACGGCCGCTACCTTCCAATTCATCGTCCTTACATGCACACTTTCCTCCCCAGACAACACTCCACACGTGACTGTACTTGTAGCTCACCCCATGGGTGTCCGCTTAGAAGCAGCTACAAAACTGGCGAGCCGAACATGTCCTCGGTCACTCCCGGCACTAAAAGCCATACGCTAAAAAATTCAGGTAGTGGTTATTAGATGTGATGCACTTTATTGAATTAAAGAACAATGCTTTCCAAATTATCTTAAAAACCAAGACCTGCGTAGTTCTTAGACAAATGCATTATACTGGTGCATCGATAGAACGATTGCTAGTTATTTCAGTTCCCGCGCATTATTGCTCCAGACTGAATACAATTAATATAACGAGCTGTTCGAGGCCTAATTTATAGCATGCAAGTAAGGTAACCACAACAGTAACTGATCGATAGTGATATCGACCGTGAAATATCGACCAGCCGGAAGTATACCCTACAGGAAAGTGGCTCTACTGTCCACGCTATCAACAGGAACTAGTTAGCTAAAGCCTCGTTTACACCAAATGTTGCCAACTTTCGTTGACAACATGTTGACAACTAAAGTTGGCAACAAATGCTGGCAACAATGTTGGCGAATATCGGGAATGGTAAGATTTGTTGACAACAATTTAGCTCATTTTTGGCGTGTTTCGCCAGTTGCATTCTGCATTCCGAGATGTCAACACTAGAGGAACTTGCGGCCATAGCAACAGCGTGCGTCATCATAGGTAAATAGAGAATTGGTGGTTTTCGTTTCCCGCGAAATGTCATTCCTGGCATAGTTCTTCAGGTTTTTTATTTAAAAAATCTGGGTCCATCGGGTTCCAGAGAACTGGTTGCTCACGATAGAGCTCGATCAAATTTAGGACATTATTTCGTGACCAATCCAAATCACTTAAAAGGTTGTCCATATTGACTTGCACTTCGACAGCTCGACACCACAAACAGTAGTCCAGTACTACCATTAACAGCCGTGACTAGAGTCGGCCAACTACTGTCCGTCCACCAGCTCAAGGTCTTAGGGGGCTGAAGGGGAGAGGAGAGACATTCCAGCTGCGTTGATTGAGTGAACGTGCCACTGCAGGTATTGCCAACCAAGCACCGATGTTATTCACGCTATGGTTACTCACTGCTACTTTCGTTTAGTCACAATTGTGAAATCGTTCGGTTCAGTAGTAGGTTGGCACTATTGTCGTTCGCGCAGAGGCCAGCTGTCTCCAGCTGACTCATTGCATTCCTGCCACGGACCTTAAGTTGGTGGACGGACAGTACGTGTGCTGGACAGTTGAAGGAGAATTGTTGCCAACATTGTTGCGGGTCACTTTAAGTCCCGTCAAAATTGCTGCCAACAAATGTTAACAACACTCTTTGATCTTTACCGACTGCTGGTGGGTAATGTTGCCAACACTTTTTCGGTGTTGACAGCATTGTTGGCAGCAATGTTGACCAAAAATTTAGTACGATTTTTGTAAATGTTGTCAACATTTGTTGTCAACTCCGGTGTAAACGCGGCTTAAGACTCCGTTGAACATCTACTTCGACAAACAAACAAAAGTGACCTTTTATTTTATTTTATTAGTGTTTGTAAGAAATAGGGAGAGTAACGCCCTGTTTCCGGCAGTGGACTTGTTCTGAACGAGAAACGTTATTTTACTCTTGTTTTTGTTTCATTTGAGGGGCTTAAACATTGTGGTCAAATAACCCCGTCTGCTTGGGTGTGTGTATATATATATATTATATACTAGCTTTTCTCGCGATGAAGACAATGCATAGTGGATCAAAATCAAATCTAGGAGGACAACATTATTTTTTTCATAATTAAAAATCAAAATGTATTACTTCTACAGCATTCTCATACAATTGCCGCTCACTATTCTGGGATATAAACGCATCTTAGTGTAAATCTGTCACCACTGTTCGAGCAGTCTGAATTGCAGGGTGAATGTAAGTGGCTATATTTGCATTATATAATATTTAACTATTATTTTTAAAATTATATTTTTACTTAGATTTTTAGTATGTCGCGTCACTCTGCGTCAATTTCTACTTAATGTTAAAATGTAGAAAAAGTCTTGTAGTTTACGCCTGTTATAAGATTTTTTGCATCTTTTTGCAACTTATTTAGTTATTTTACGTTTTAGAAGATGCCGCGCAACCAGTTCTCACACGTTTACAACTGTTTGAAGCATTGGGTTCGACGATTATGTCAAAAGTAGAACTTTGTGACTCTGTTAAAAGTAAATTAGGGGTAAGAAATTGTTCTGAAGAGATAACTGAATGCTCTATCCAACTCCTAGTCATAGACAATTTCTTGCATGTGTAGACGTAGCTCAAAAGGCTTAACTGATGTTTATTATGAAGTAAACAAATTATATACGTTGATTGCACTCTAAATTCATGATTAAAACGTAAAAATAATTTTGTCTCCCTAGATTTCGATTTTGACCCACTGTGTAACGGGGACGTTGCATTTTTGCATATAATTGGTCTATTCTATTACAGCAATCTCGGCTACCGTTGGATCTATTATAATTCGGAATATTATGCTATACACAGTAACCTATATTGATAAGAGCTGCAAAGTAGGAATTCCATTAAGCTGAGAAAGTCTACAGGGTACTATGTTGCTTTATTTGAAAACATTTGAAAATTACGTTATTGGTTTTGCCATCTTCTGCTGAGACATAACGATTTTGTTGTCTCGATACTCGCGAGCACGCCACATACAGTTGTCCATGGGAAAAACTGGTTTTGTCTAAATGTACTCCTGTTGATTGCGCTTTGTTAATAGTATAAGGTACGTTCAAAAAGTAACGAGGCGGAGGCATAATTACAGAAACCAGTACCTGTATGTTAGAAGTATTGGGCCTGGCTGTTGAAGCACTTGTCCCACTGTGACACGAGGCGGTGAATGGCTGTCTCATAAAATTCTCTGGGCTGCGATGTGAACCAGTTCCGCACGTACAGCTGGACGTCGACGTCCGAGGTGAATCTTTGGCCCCGCAGAGCCCTTTTCAGGGGACCAAATATAGCGTAATCACAGGGAGAGAGGTCTGGACTGTATGGTGGGTGGCCGAGAACCTCCCATTTGAATTTCTGCAGGAGTGCCGCGACTGTGTTGGCCGTATGAGGTCGTGCATTGTCGTGGAGCAGAATGACCCCACGGTTGAGATTGCCTGGTCGTTTTGTTTTGATCGCTTGGCGAAGGGTGGTCAAGGTTTGCGAGTAACGCTGGACATTCACTGTTGTCCCGTGCGGCATGAAGTGTTACAGAAGGGGGCCATCTTGGTCAAGGAAGAACGTCAGCATTACCTTTCCTGCACTCGTGTGGATGGCCTTGCCTTTTTTTTTTGGGGGGGGGGGTGACGCTTGATGCTTCCACTGGAGGCTTTGTCGTTTGGATTCTGGTTCGTAGTGATGACACCGTGACTCATCTCCAGCCACCAGTCGTGCCAGGAACCCATTTCCTTCCCTCGCATAGCGCTGCAGATGACCAAGACAGTGAGCCATTCGACATGCTTCCTGGTGTGGTTGAAGACTGTGGGGCACCCATTGGGCACGCACTATGCCCAAGTGCAGTCGTTCCTTCATGATGGTGTGCACACTTCCGACGCTCAATCCGACCACGGCGGCTTTGGCGTTCACTGTCACTCGACAGTCCTGGATATTGAGTGCATTAACCAGCTGGACGTTGTCATCGGTAATGCAGGGGGGGGTGCCCCAGACCGGGCATCATCAGCTAACGACACCCGTTCTTCCCTTACGCGCTTGTGCCACGCCTTGACCCTTGCAAGGGACATGCAGTGTTCGCCGTGCACTTGTGACATTCGGCGATGAATGTCCGTTCCCCCTACTCCTTCCGCTGTCAGAAATCGAAAAACACCTCTTTGCTCTTCGTTTGTCGCCTCCATGTCACTGTTTGCAATGCGACTGGCTGCGTTGGACGATTGATGCATGCTGCTGCTTCTCGCTTTGTATCGTCACGTGACGTGCACGCGTGCCATCTAAAGACGGGCTGTGACCTTCCACGCTCTGGTCGGAACCACACCTCGTTACACGCGCCACGATTAGCCGATGTCGTCACCAGTTTGCGCATTCCTGCCTCCGGCTTGTTACTTTTTGAACGCACCTGATAACAGCGAATACTCTTTGAAGAGGGAACTGCACTCTTGCACACTGGAATGGCAATTCTATCGGATTAATTGGAATATGAGGAATTTAAATGTAATTTTCCTTAAGCTATTCAGGGTGTACAATTACTAATGATTTGAACGTCAACATGTCGCTATTAATAGACCTATAGCTAACTCACCTTGGCCACTGATGTATATTGTGCAGCCTCATCCAGTGTTGCAGTCCAGGGATTGTAATTCTCCAACAACCCTTTTGCCTCCCATGCCTCTCCAAATATTGGAAATTCCTGATTATTTTGTTTTTAGAGATCTTTGAAAGAGTTTGCCCTCCCCCATGGTGTAGATGCATTGTCAAAGGAAAACATTCCATGTTACGAACATGGACCTTGTAACCTGTACCGAAAGCTTCTGCAGATTTAACACCATGCCTATTCTGAACAGCAGTTCCTCGGACTCAGAATTGCCAACATTTTATTGTATCGTTCCATGGGTAATATCTCTGTACCTTAACATACAGAAGAGTGCTTTGTAAATGTTTGTAAAAGTGGTGAGTGTGGTTTTTGGCGGAGTGGATACTCGCTAGAGGAAATTATTTTCAGTAAAATAAAATAGACTGATTCACAATTCTGTAAGTGCACATTGAGGTATGTGATGGTGGGGTGCTTTAGTGCTGTTGTTGTTGTTTGAGTCTTCAGTCTTTTGACTGGTTTGTTGCAGCTGTCCATACCTCCCTTTCCTGAGCTAATCGTTTCATCTCTACATAGCTACCACACCCTACATCCGAGGCAATCTGTTTAACATATTCTAACCTTGGTCTACCACTACAGTTCTTGTCCTCGACCCTTCCTTCCATAACTAAGCTTGCTATTCCTGGGTGCCTTAGTATGTGGCCTACCAACTTATGTCTTCTCTTCATTAGCATTCGCCAGAAACATCTCTCCTCTCCCACTCGTCTTAATACCTCTTTGTTTGTAACCCTATCTACCCATCTGATCGTCATCATTCTCCTGTAACACCACATTTCAAACTCTTCAATTCTCCTCTTTTCTGCTGCACCAATAGTTCAAGTTTCACTTCCATAGAGTGCGACGCTCCAGACAATGGTTTTCAAAAATGTATTCCTAATACCTAAATCTATATCCGATGTCAACAGATTCCTTTTCTGTAGAAATGCTTTCCTTGCCTGAGACAACCTACATTTTATATCCTCTTTGCTTCGTCCATCATTCGTTATATTGCTTCCTAAGTAACAGAAGTCTCCTACTTCCTTTAGATTCCCCCCTACCAATTTGATGTCCATTGTGGTTTCTGATTTATTGCAGCTGCATTCCAATATTTTTGTTTTACATTTATTAATTTTCATCACGAATTCTTTCCTCAAGACGGAGTCCATACCATTCAAATGCTCATTCAAATCCTGAGGCGTGTCGGCCAGGATGACGCTGTTACCAGCAAATCTCAGAGTTGAAATTATTTTTCCTTGAATCTTCACTCCCACTTTAAATTTCTCTGTAATTTCTATCATTGCTTGTGCTACGGAAACTCTAATAGCCGCCACGCAGCTTCGTTGCTATTGACATAACGACCAGACTGATAGGCTATGTTTATACTTAACTATATGGGTTTTGTAAGCCCTGTGTTTACGAAATTAAACGTAGCTTGATCGCTGCCTTTATTTATTTATAAATACTGTATATACGGTATACACTGTATATATTTTTCAGATATATTTTAAAAGCAGAACTGCCTGTTCTTTGCCTGGATGGTCAAGATTTTTCACAGGATTGTAATTTCAAGTTTTAGAAGGCGCTATCCTACACTTTTCTAGGTTACTCTAGCACTCTGATATATAGCGACGGCAGTAAACTCAATCACTCGTGATACTAGCTTCTCTTACTAAGTTCCATTGTTAAACATATGATTCGTATTACAAATATGCAATTTATCTCACCTTTACCAAATTATTTCTTATTCCATCTTGATTATTCTCAAAATCCGAAAAACGCAACATCACAATGAAAACCAAAGTTGTTCTTCGTATATACTTGGGGCCGCTAGTAGTCGCTACTGTAGTGTTACAAAATTAAAGGTGGTTTTAGAAGGTGCTATCCCTCACTAAATTTCGTTATTGTAGTTCTAAAACACAAGACATTTATTTATTTTAGTGCTATGATATATATCTTGAAAGAGGGATGACCGTTTAGATTTCTAATGTTCGTATCGTGTTTTAGATAATAAATGGATTGGCATTGCTTCCTGCAGGGATAGATGGAAAATTGGATGTCAAGGTTTGAGCTACTGTTGGCATGGATACGTACTTGTTATTAGTTCATCAGTTTATCAGAGCGAAGATGTTTTCTGGAAATATCTGTGAAACTGTTGGTTTTAGAGCCTTAAAATGAGCTATGTCCGGTCTTTTTCGACAACTTCGATATTTTGACCCAGTTAACAATTTTTGTGACTATTCGGTAACGAAGCCCGTCCCACGGAAACAATGATTTATTTCTAGATGAAAGGTAGCCTATGTGTTAATAGAGGGTACAAGATATTGTGCCCGTTTTGCGAGGATTTCGGGGAGCCATAGACCTTAAATGACCCTTCCGAAACCCCCCTCTAACAGGAGGACATATAGGACGGGGTGGAATGCATTATTGGACTCGGAAAACACAGGGAAACTTAACTCGGGGGTGTCGGGCATAATGAGAGATCAAACTACCAGTCCAGAGGAATACAACCTCAAAAATACAATAAAGAGGCCAGGCTTACATTTAAATCGCACTCAATTTATTAAAAATAATAAATCCTTTCGGCACGCCGGAAGGCGGAGGTAGATTTCACCGGGCAAACTAGGGGATAGGCTATAATAGGCAAAATATGCATGTTTTCGTAGGAGGATCACACCTCATTTATTGCAAGAAAGTATTTTACAATAATTGGAGGTTAATTAACTATTTTTTTCGTTTTTGTATGTATATTTTTATCACTTTATTGTCTTATGGGGATGGTAACCTTCTTGTCATTTGGGGTTCATTTTTAGCCTACTTTCGATTTTTGCAAAAAATGAAAGTAGACTTATGAGATCAACACAGGGCGAAAAAAGTGTGTCTGTCTGTGTGTGTGTATGTGTGTGTGTGAGTCTGTGTGTGTGTGTGTCTGTGTGTCTGTGTGTGTGTGTGTGAGTGTGTGTACTCTGAATGTCTGTCCCCCCCTATCAATTCGAACACGGTGAATGCGAATTGAACGAAATTTGGTACAAAGGTAGCACTAGCAAAGGACACCTCAGTGTCATGTTTTATATCGCCGCCATCTTGACGGAAACGTAATGGCGGCCACACGAATGTTCAAAGCTTAAATCAAATTACGATTAACCTAATCATCCGATCTCTACCAAATTTTGCAACTACATACCTTTATGGAGGGAGCATCCTTTGACCAATCTAATAGGTTATTAGTCTAATAGTTTGCGGGTGGCGGCCATCTTTATGTCAAAATTGATTCCCCCTATTAATTCGAACACGGTGGAACCGAATGGAACGAAATTTGGTACAGAGGTAGCACTAGCAAAGGGCACCTCAGTGTCATGTTTTATATCGCCACCATCTTGACTGAACCGTAATGGCGGTCACACGAATGTTCAAAGCTTAAATCAAATTACGATTAACCTAATCATCCGATCTCTACCAAATTTTGCAACTACATACCTTTATGGAGGGAGCATCCTTTGACCAATCTAATAGGTCATTCGCCTAATAGTTTGCGGATGGCGGCCATCTTTGTGTTAAAATCGATTCTCCCTATTAATTCAAACACAGTGAAACCGAATGGAACGAAATTTGGTACTGAGATAACACTAGCAAAGGGCATCTCAGTGTCATGATTTATATCGCCGCCGTATTGACAGAAACGTAATGGCGGCCACACAAATGTTCAAAGCTTAAATCAAATTACGATTGGCCTAATCATCCGATCTCTAGCAAATTTAGCAACAACATACCTTTATGGAGGGAGCATCCTTTGACCAAACTAATAGGTCATCAGCCTAATATTTTGCGGATGGCGGCCATCTTTGTGTGAAAATCGATTCCCCTTATCAATTCGAACACGGTGAAACCGAATGGAACGAAATTTGGTACAGAGGTAGCACTAGCAAAGGGCACCTCAGTGTCATGTTTTATATCACCGCTATCTTGACGGAAACGTAATCGCGGCCACCCAAATGTTAAAAGCTAAAATGTAATTACGACCAACCTAATAATCTAGTCTCTACCAAATTTTGCAACACCATATCTTTATGTGGGAAACATATTCAGACCAAACTGCAAGAACATCAGCCCAATAGTTTGCAGATGGTGGCCAAGTATGTGCGCAAATCGATTCCCCCTATCAATTCAAACACGGTGAAACCGAATTGAACGAAATTTGGTACAGAGGTAGCACTAGCAAAGGGCACCTCATATTCATGTTTAATATCCCTATAGCACGTTGTATTTCAACAAGCTACTACAACCAACATTCAATCATACTCCTTGAAAAGGACAAAGAGTTATAACAATACCCATGCATTTAGGAGAAAGTAGGCTATATGTGCTTTACTGAACATCTTGTTATACTTGTGATCACAATGTCCTTATGCAAGGTTTGAAACTGATGTGTAACTATCTAACAGTCTGTTACTTCTTCACGCAAAATTTTATCTCCCGCAGAGATGTTGGTTGGTTCCTCAGTTTAGGGGCTGTGACAACGTGGTCATGTAACCCCGTGTACATTGGGTGTGTGTCGAATCAGTCTGATAAACGGTGTTAATTGTGATGACTGTATTAGTCTGTAATTCAGGTAAGGTCTGCAGACGTTCAATTTTAAGTAGTAGTTCTTAATTTTGTACCTTATACTAACGTCAACGACACCTAGCTGTGAACTTGGCGACTAGATGCCACCACATCCAGCAACTTGCAACGAACGTTGGAACTTCCCCTCCAAAGGAAAGCATGCTATGGGATTTTTAGCGCTCTTAGAAAGTCCGACGACTTTGGCCGGCTTTGAACCAGCGACCTTGGGCATAGAAGTTCAGCATGCTACCAGTTAGCCGCTTCCCACAGTTCCGATACCGAAATCGCTTCCCACAGACAGATGGAAAAACTGAATGTGATCTCGTGCAGTGGTGTTGTCATAGCAACTGCTGATGGCTCATCCCTTATCAATTTAGTTAAAGTCCTCTCGGTACGCCGGCAGGTGGAGGTATATTTTACCGAGCAAACTTGGGGATAGGCGAAAATAAGCAGAATTTGCAGGTTTTCGTAGAAGGATCAGACCTCATTGATTGCGAGAAAGTTTTTTTTTTATAATTGGAGTTTAATTAACTTTGTTTTTCGTCATTTTATGCATATTTCAAACATTTTATTGTCTTATGGGGACGGTAACCTTCTTGTCATTTGGGGTCCATTTTTATACTTGTGGTCACACTGTCCTTATGCAAGGTTTGGAACTGATGTGTAACTATGTAACGGTCTGTTACGTCTTCACGCAAAATGTTATCTCCCGCAGAGAGTTTGGTTGGTTCCTCAGTTTAGGGACTGCGACAACGCGGTCATGTAACCCCGTGTACTTTGGGTGAGTGTAGAATCTGTCTGATAGACAGTGTGAATAGTGATGGCTGTATTAGTCTGTAATTCAGGTAAGGACTGCAGACGGTCAATTTCAAGCAGTAGTTCCTAATGTTGCTACCAGATACTACCGTCAACGACACCTATCTGTGAACTTGGCTACTAGATGCCACCGCAACCAACAACTCGCAACGAACGTTGGAACTTCCCCTCCAATGGAAAGCATGATATGGGATTTTTAGCGCTCTTAGAAAGTCCGACGACTTTGGCCGGCTTTGAACCAGCGACCTTGGGCATAGAAGTTCAGCATGCTACCAGTTAGCCGCTTCCCTCAGTTCCGATACCGAAGTCGCTTCCCACAGACAGATGGAAAAACTGAATGTGATCTCGTGCAGTGGCGTTGTCATAGCAACTGCTGATGGCTCATCCCTTATCGATTTAGTAGTATTGCCATGGCAACCTCTGATAGCTCTTAGCATTTTCTTATAATTCCGAAATCATTTTTCTCATCCCTTGGCGTAATGGTGGGTCATATCAAAAATTCTTTCAGACAAAAGTTTTAGGTAATTATTAGGGGAATATTGTCCATTTTATGCGGTTTTGATATTGTGCCTGTTAAGAGAGATATGATTAATGTTTCCCGAAAAACCCACTTTTTCCCACCCCTTTGGGCAATGGTTGGTGCTATAAAAAGCTCTTCCAACATAAATGTTTGGGCTTTATCCGACACATAGTATGAACTTTGAACGGATTCGATATTTCACATATTAAGAGAGTTATAGCAATATTTCACTTTTTCGAAAAATGCCCCCCCCCCCCCATTTTCATCCCCTTCGACCGGTTTAGCCCAGTAACGAACTCGACAGAGATTTTATAGGTATACATATTCGGTAAAAAATTCAAATTGATTGGTGCAAAATTACGGCAGTTATCGTGTCCACAAGAAACTGATATACATATATTTATAAATCTATATATATAAAGCCCAATGTTTGTCTGTCTGTCAGTCTGTCTGTCTGTCTGTTTGTCTGTTATGTATACAAATCTACACCGTTTCACCGATCTGAACCAAAATTTGTATACTTACCCTTTGGAATCCTGCGGGAAACCCTGTCAACTTTAAATTTCGGACAGACTACCCTATTCCCTGCATTTAGGCCCTTTTTCACAAATCTACACCGTTTCACAGATCTGAACCAAAATTTGTATACCTACCCTTTGGAACCCTGCGAGTAACACTGTCCACTTAAAATTTCGGACAGACCACCCCATTCCCTGCATTTAGGCCCTTTGGCACAAATCTACACCGTTTCACCGATCTGAACCAAAATTTGTATACTTACCCTTTGGAACCCTGCGAGTAACACTGTCCACTTAAAATTTCGGACAGACCACCCCATTCCCTGCATTTAGGCCCTTTGGCACAAATCTACACCGTTTCACCGATCAGAACCAAAATTCGCATTCTTACCCTTTGGTACGCTGCGAGTAACACTATCTACTTGAAATTGCCGACAGACCATTCTATTCCCTGCATTTAGACCCTTTGGCACAAATCTACACCGTTTCACCGATCTGAACCAAAATTTGTATACTTACCCTTTGGAGCCCTGCGAGTAACCCTGACCACTTGAAATTTCGGATAAACCATCCCATGCCCTGCATTTAAGCCCTTTTGCACAAATCTACACCGTTTCACCGATCCGTACCAAAATTTGTATACTTACCCTTTGGAACCCTGCGAGTAACACCGTCCACTTAACATTTCGGACAGACCACCCCATTCTCTGCAGCCAGGTCCTTTGGTCCAAATTCACACCGTTGCACCGATCAGTACCAACATTCGTATACTTACCCTTTGGTACTCTGCGAGAAATACTGTCTGCTTGAAATTGCGGACAGATCACTCCATTCCCTACATTTAGGCCCTTTGGCCCAAATCTACACCGTTTCGCCGATCTCAACCAAAATGTGTATATTTACCCTTTGGAACACTGCGACTAACACTGTCTGCTTTAAATTGCGGAGAGGCCACTCCAACCCCTTCATTTAGGCCGTTTGGCACAAATCTACACCGTTTCACCGATCTGACCCAAATTTTACATACTTACGCTTTGGAACCCGACAAGTAACACTGTTTACTTTAAATTTCGGACAGACCACACTATTCCCTGCTTTTTGGCCCTTTGGCAGAAAACTACACCGTTTCACCGATCTCAAATAATTACCCTTTGGAACTCGACGAGTAACACTGTCCACTCGAAATTTCGGACAGACCACTCCATTCTCCGCATTTAGGCCCTTTGGCACAAATCTACATCGTTCACCGATCGAAAACAAAACGTATATACTTACCCTTTGGAACCCGATGAGTAACACTGTCCACCTGAAATTTCGGACAGACCACTCCATTCCCTGCATTTAGGCCCTTTTGCTCATATCTACATCGTTTCACCGATCTGAACCTAGATTTGTATACTTACCCTTTGGAACCCGACGGGTAACACTGTCCACTTTAAACTTTGGACAGACCACTCCATTCCCTGCATTTAGGCCCTTTGGCAAAAATCTACCCTGTTTCACCGACCTGAACTAAATTTTACATACTCACCCTTTGGAACCCGACGTGTAACACTGTCTAAATGAAATTTCGGATAGACCATTCCATTTACTGGATTTAGGCTCTTTGGCAAAAATCTACATAGTTTCACCCATCTCAACCAATCTTTATGTAGGTTACTTACCCTTTTGAACCCGACCAGTGATTTTTAAAATATTTATTTTTATTACAGTACATTGTGTACATTATAAGTTGAAGTGTCAATTCAATACAGGTAGTAGTTTCCCTTATCATCTTCATCATAAGGGCAAATGACCTAGATGTTACGCCCATTACACCATTAATCACCACACACAATAAGTCTTCCTCGCCTGCGAATTTTGAAATATGTATTTTTATTACGGTAGTTTGTAAGTTTGACGTGTCAATTCAACAGTAGTTTTCATTATCATCCTTATCAAAAGGGCAAATAACCTAGTTATTACGCCCTCATTGTTTTTTTTTTTGGGGGGGGGGGGGGGCAATGACCTAAATTTTAAGTCCATTATATTTCTAAGGAGACTTTGATACATTATCATTATTCCACCGGGCGAAGCCGAGTACTACTGCTAGTTATATATAAACTTTTGAACTGACAATGGTTTTGGGGTCTGGGGGATGTGAAACGCGAAGATATGTCGAAATTTTCCGGAAGTCGAAACATGGTACCCATTGAAATAGTTAGCTTTCTAATGAAATCTACCTAAAATGGCAGACCCCTAACTACTTCAGAGCTGTAAAAATGGATAATTCGTGCTAAACAATGGAGATAATAATTTAACTCGTCTCCGTATGAAAAATCCTAAAACTTAAGCCTCTCGAAATCCTACTAAAAATGAAGAAGTCAATAAGCAAGCTAAGAGAATGACACATAATCCATCTCTATACAATTACTTCGGAGATGCAATAATAATAATAATAATAATACAAGCATGAATCTACGGCAAAGAAAGATATTTACTTGTTTACAATGCAAGGAATTCATTACATTTACTGCACAATACGTTTAAAGCTACGCAATGATGGTGTCACCTCTAACATTTAACGTTACAGTAATTTAAGCTAATACCTATCGTACGTTAACAGTAGCAATGATGTAAACGAGAAGGGTTCCATCCAAAATTTATTCCAAAGCAAAATCTAAGCACATTCTGAACTTAACAGAGAATAAGAAAAAGCTATCCGAAATTGCAACACAAAAAGCGCAATTGGCGCCACTGTCCTGCCTACGCGCAGCTTCACTGTTATTGAAGTTGGGTCATGAATGTGTGGGAGAGAAAATTAGGTCCACGACTGCATGAGCAATTCGTTTCTAACGTCGCATTATCAGGTTCGTTACCATGCTTAAACACGTAACTAACTGATTGTCGTCTCCCAATAGAGAAAAGCTATAATTGTATTTAGATGTGTCGAAGAATCAAATCTAAGCACTGGTCATCAAGGTTCCATTAAGTTTAGTGGTTTGTTTATGTTTTAGAAGATTTACTAACACTTTATTTAGGTTCCAGTTTAGATTTTAAAAAATCCTGACATTTGATTATTACATTCTTATTGATCAAATCATCATTTAGCTCCATCAGTTTCTTTGTATTGGTTTATTAATTCCACGAATATTAGGAATTCGCTTTCACTGATAGTTTTAAACAGATTTAGCAACTTACCTGCGTGCATGTGCACATCACAATTCACTTGATTAAACCTTTTTCACTAGATATTCGTCGATTTAGAAGACGACCAAAATTAACGTCTCAACAGGACCATGCCTGAGGTAGAAGTGGCGCTCATCAAAATGCCGGATGCTCGATCCTGCTATCAGTCAAAAGTACGACTGTAAATGTTCATCGCATTCTCTGCGGGATTTCATCTCTATTTCTTCTCATCAACAAAAAAACAAATGCTCTTCCAGTGCAGCGAGTAACAATTCAGTCTCACAGAAAAATAAAATATAATTTACATTGGCTGCGCGGCAACTCATAATTAATCAAATGAGAGTTACACATACTTTCTCCTTGGAAGTCCTCGGTTCATCCAGGGATGTTACATTCGTCATGAGCCATGGCTGTCACATCGCAGATGTGAAGACGGGTTCAATATCTCCATATCAAATTTCATCTAAATCCGTCCAGCCGTCTCAGTGTGAAGAAGTAGCAAACTAACACACCGACACACTCACAATTGTGGTGCCTGTAGTAATGTATGTATTTGTAATTTGGGTGAGGATTGGGAAGGAGATGGCCGTGGCCTTAATATAAGAGCCATCCTAGCATTTGCCTGGATCATGAGTGGTAAACTAAGAGAGGTGCGTGGTTGCCCTGTGGTCTTGTCTGCTGTCCCTAAGGTAGCAGGATCGAATCCTAGCGTAGTTAGTTGGCATTTGAGGGTGCGCAAATGCGAGAGAGCTATGTTAGTAGATTTACTGACGTAAAGCCAATAACATTATTTTTGTTAATAGGCCTAATAATAATTTACTTTTTTCCGGTCGAGTGCATTAGCTGACTACGCTACTACCGCCTCCACTCATCCATGATAGATGAAGAGGTGATGCTGATAGACTGCCTATACGCTACATAGACTCGAATGAAAACATCTTGTAAATTGTCCGTTTGAGCTAATATACAATTTAAACATACTTTTATTCGAGAACATTCGACTCTATATCGATACCAAGGTAAGGTTTGACTCCAATAGTGCATTGGCATTGCTCGTGACGCGGGTACACATATATCGAGTGTCTTGGAATGGCCTCCTCAGTGTGCACTAGCCACGCGTGTTGGTGAGGTGTACCATACCAACTGAAGAGACCCAATGGTACACTGGGGCGAAACGCGGGCAATTTGTTTGAGCTAGCCGGGATATTTTATCATATTTGTTAAAATATACGCTACTTGTCTTAAAGAAATTGAATTTTATCATTTTAATTGATCTTGTCGACTTCATCGTTATGCTTGGATCTAACGTTATGCGTTACGCTTACGGCGTGTATGACGTCATCATGTTGTTCAGTGCATATGCACCGTGTCTGGGTTTACTGCTGGGGTCTGCTGTTATGCGATACGGAGACGGCGAGTGCGTGACGTCAGACTGGTATACAGGGTGACTCCTAAAGATGTGTGCAAGATGTCATACAGGAATACAGGGTGACTCCTAAAGAGATGTACACGATGTCAGATAAGAATACAGGGTGACCCTTAACGAGGTGTACAAGATGTCAGACAAGAATATAGGGTGACTGCTAAAGAGATATACAAGACGTCAGATAAGAATACAGGGTGACTCCTAAAGAGGTGCACACGATATCAGACAGGAATACAGGGTGACTCCTAAAGAGATGTACAAGATGTCACACAAGAATACAGGGTGACTCCTAAAGAGATATACAAGACGTCAGATAAGAATACAGGGTGACTCCTAAAGAGGTGTACAAGATGCCAGATAAGAATACAGGGTGACTCCTAAAGAGATATACAAGATGCCAGATAAGAATACAAGGTGACTCTTAAAGAGATGTACAAGATGGCAGAGAAGAATACTGGGTGACTCCTAAAGAGGTGCACAAGATGTCAGGCAAGAATACAGGGTGACTCCTAAAGAGGTGTACAAGATGTCAGACAAGAATACAGGGTGACTCCTAAAGAGATATACAAGGTGCCAGATAAGAATACAGGGTGCCTCCTAAATAGGTGTGCAGAATGTTAGAGCAAAATACAGGGTGACACTTAACGAGGTGTACAGTATTGTTACTGCTGTGAGTTTGTTTCATCGCTCGCCGCATGAGTCACAACTGCCCCCGGGCTGGACTGTGCTCTGCCTCAGTGTATTACGTGCGCCTTATGCACAGGACTACTAGGACAAAGGGATGGTCCAGAATATTCGTGACCCAGCCAGTGATGGAAACTTCGAGAAGCCGTGAACCCTGCATGGGTCTAGAAGCATTTATTGAGTCACCGGCCTGCTATATAAGAGCGACCTGTCAAGCGGGGTGTGTGTGTTTTTCGAGCTAGTGCGAGCGTTTACCTTGAGCGACAGTTGTTGGCGACGTGGCTTGCGAAACCCTAGTGAAACTGATTCTCTTGACAGTGAAGGAGTGTGCATCATACGGAGATACTATGTATTGAAGAGTGTGTGCTTTCCAGTGCGACAGAGGTCATTGTGGTGAATTGCGAAACACTGAGTGACAGACTTAGTGCAGCTATTTCCAGCCAGCGCACGGGGCCACCTCATTACGAGGGATTAACTTCTGCGGCTTATTGACAAGTGAAAAGGGAAGTGTTCCCTCCCTGAGGAAACTGGAGTAAGGTTCTAATTGCTTGTATTTGCTGTTGAGTGGTGTATCTTTCTGGCCGCAATAAAGCTAATACGTTTCTTTAAAGGAACAATCTGTGTTGTGCTTCTACCCACCGTAATCCAGTTAACGGAAGCGCCACTAGGGGGTGGCACGTAACAACTGGTGTCAGAAGCCGGATTACGAACTCAAGCACAAGCACAACACCTGAAGGTCCTGGATTCAAAATCCGAGCAGGTCATTTTACCACAGTTCTCTAATTTTGCTGTGAGTGCATGCCCTTTACAAGACAAACATTTAAAATGGAAGCGCAATCGGCAGCATTCCTAGAAAAGTTAAGTAGCATGGAAACCAAGATGGAGGCCGGTCAGAAGAAGATGGAAGACGGTTAGAAGAATTTAGCCGAGGACCTAACTGCGAAATTAGAGGACAGCCAGAGGAAGATGGAGCACAGCCAGAATACGTTAGCAGAGGACCTAACCGCCAAATTTCTGGATGGCCAGAAAAATCTGGAAGAATGTCTGGTGGCGAAATTAGAGGAAAGCCAAAAGAAATTAGAACAGGGTCTGCGTGAGGAAGTCACTGCAGTGGAAAAGAAGTTCGACGCCTTACAAGTGGAAGTTGCCGAGCTGCACCGACGCCCGCTGATGGGGGTGGAGGAGAAATTCAACGCCTCACAAGAGGAAGTTGCCGAACTGCGCCAACGCCCCCTGACGGGGGTGGAAGAGAAATTCAACGCCTTACAAAAGGAAATTGCTGAGCTGAAACAAAGCCCACCGACGGGAATGGAAGCGAGATTCAACGCTATTCAAGAGGAAGTTGCCGAGCTGCGCCGACGCCCGCCCACAGGTACACCGGGAATATCAGGAACGGGACAGAGCAGAGTGACGACCCCAACCTTCGACGGAAGGGTCCCGTGGAGCACCTATTTACGTCAGTTCGAGGCAGCCTGTTCCATAAACAACTAGAACAGCACGGAAAAGGCTACAGCTCTCATTGTAGCGCTGAGAGGGGACGCCCTTAACGTACTTCAGGCCATCCCGACTGGATCCCAGGACTACGTTTCACTAATCGACCATATGGAGTCCCGATATGGAGATAGCCATCTTCAGCGGGTCTACCAGATGCAGCTCCGGACCCGGGTACAGAAGAACGCGGAAACCCTGCAGGAGTTCGAGATGGACATCGCACGCCTCGTAAGGCTCGCCTATCCAACAGCGCCGGCCGACTTTCTGGAGCAGATTGCGACGCAAACCTTCATTGACGGACTACAGGACTCGGATACCCAACTGGTACTGCGACTTGCGCGCAATAAGACACTTGCAGATGCGCTGAGCCACGCACTTGAGTTCGAGACTGCAAAGCAGGTATCTTGAATGCACGCGCGGGTGCGTCAGGTGGACGTCGACGAACCAGTCAAAGCCGACGAGACCAAGCCCCTGGCCGATGAACTGATAGAGGCGCTAGGCCGGTTCTTCAAGGGTCGCAGTACCACCAACAAAAACGTAGCCGAAGGACATCCGGAGAGGCGGCCCGGAAGAGGACTACCGACCTGCTGGACCTGCCGTAAGAAAGGCCACCTGAGCAAGGACTGCGGTGATCGCCGCCTCCAAGGGTTTCCGTCGGGACAGTCAGTCGTAGGGAAACCGCGCGGCCCAGGAAAGCAAATATCAGCCAGCCTTGGAGGTCAAAGGTCGGCTTGTGACGGCCGTCAAGTCCAGCAGTCCAAGTTCGTGTGACGCAGTTACGGAGAGATAATAGCAGCCTGATGGTCGACGGAGTCGTCAACGGAGTGAGCTGGCCCATGCTGATCGACACGGGTGCGTCGAGGACCATCGTCAATCCCACCGTGATCCCGAAGTGGAGAGTGCAACCCACGCAAAGGAACCTCCAGCTAATAACCGCGACTGGAGAGATCGCACCGGTACATGGCGAAGCATCTCTGGAGTTCGTCATTGGTCGACGGACGGTGAAGCATCCAGTGCTCGTGGCTGATGTAGCAAACGAAGTGATCATCGGACTGGACTTCCTGGACCAGAACAACATCATCTTGGACCTGAGTACCAACACTCTGCACTTCGGAGGTGAGGAACTTGCTTTGCAACCAGCACACGAGGCCGTCACCGCACGACGAGTAAGGCTGAGGGAGGACGTCATCGTTCCCGCCAGGACGGAGGTCAGCGCTGCCGTAATTGTCGACGGAACTGCTGAGAGAGTGGCGGCTGTCGTCGAGCCAAAATATGAGGACATCCAGACAAAAGGATTGCTAGTAGCCAAGACCCTCATCAACACGACGTCTCGGCCGTACGTCAGCCTGTCCAACCTGAACGACTACGATATTACGGTTCACCGGGGCACCAACCTGGGAGTCTGCGAGCCCGTTACCTGGATTGCCCGCATCACAGACACGACGAACGGACACCTGCAGACAGACAACCGAAGAAGACGCGCCCTGCCAGAAGAACTACAGAATCTGTACCAAGGATCCCAGGACCAGCTAGACGAGGGGCAATCACGCCAACTTCAGGACATGCTACGCGAATTCCAGGACGTCTTCTCCGTGGGGAGCAAAGACTTCGGCAGGCCAAGCTTGGTCCAGCACAGAATCGACGTTGGGGACAGCGCACCGATTAAGGCCCCATTCCGATGTGTCCCGCTCGCCAAGCAAGCCGAAGTCGACCGGATGGTAGAAGAGATGAAGGAGCAAAGGGTGATCGAGCCATCACATAGTCCTTGGAGTTCTCCGGTCGTGCTAGTGAAGAAGAAGGACGGTTCCACCAGGTTCTGCGTGGATTACAGGCGGGTGAACGACGTCACGAAGAAGGACAGTTACCCTCTACCCCGGATCGATGACACACTGGACACCATATCAGGATCAAGATGGTTCTCCACCTTGGATTTGAAGAGTGGCTACTGGCAGGTGGAGGTCCACCCTAAGGACCGCGAGAAAACGGCGTTCTCTCTGGGCAGCGGGCTCTGGCAGTTCACCGTCATGCCATTCGGTCTGTGCAACGCCCCTGCGACCTTCGAAAGGCTAATGGAGTCCATTCTGAGGGGACTACACTGGAAGACCTGCCTGGTCTACCTAGACGACGTCATCGTTCTGGGGAGAAGCTTCGAGGAGCACTATAGCAACCTGAAGGAGATCTTAATGAAGCTACGGGCTGCCCAGCTGAAGTTGAGCCCCAAGAAGTGTCAGCTCTTCCAGAAGCAGGTCCAGTACCTTGGGCATATCGTCTCCGAGGAAGGGGTGCGCACTGACCCGGAGAAGACCGCAGCTGTGAGGGAGTGGCTAGTTCCGAAGGACAAGTCCCAACTACGAAGCTTCCTGGGACTCTGCACTTATCACCGTCGCTTCGTAAGAGGATTTGCCGACATCGCCAAACCACTGCATCCACTGACTGAGAAGGACCAACTCTTCACGTGGACAGCAGAATGCCACAGTGCCTTCGAACAACTCAAGCTGGCTCTGTGCACCGCACCTATTCTGGACTACCTCAGACCTGGAACAAGGTTCATCGTCGATACCGATACCAGCGACTTTGGTATAGGGGGAATCCTGTCGCAAATAGTGGACGGCGTGGAGAGAGTAGTGGCCTACTTCAGCAAAGCCTTGTCAAAGCCAGAGAGGAACTACTGCGTCACAAGGAAGGAGCTGCTCGCCATCGTGAAGACCATTGAGCACTTCCACAAGTACCTGTACGGGCAAGAATTTCTCATCAGGACCGACCATGCACCCCTGCGGTGGCTCCTGAACTTCAAGCAGCCCTAGGGTCAACTCGCGCGGTGGTTAGAGAGGCTTCAACAGTACAACTTTGAGATCCAGCACAGTAAAGGCCAACTGCATTCTAACGCCGACGCACTGTCACGAAGACCGTGCCCCGAAGACTGCACCTTCTGTACCAGAAGGGAGGAGAACACCGGGATACAGTGCCGAAGGACTACCGTGGAACTTCAGGGGAGCTGGAGCCGCGAATCTTTCACGCGGGCACAAGCAGAAGATGATGACTTGGCACTGATAGACGAATGGAAGAGGGCCTGTGTTCCCAGACCCGGGTGGAACATTGTGAGCGACTGCAGTCCAAAGTTCAAGTCCTACTGGGCGCAGTGGGACTCGTTGATTGCAAGGGATGGCCTCATCTGCCGTACTTGGGAGAGCACCGACGGGAAGATATCTCGGGAACAAGTCGACCTACCAAAGGCTATGACGGAGGAAGTCCTGAAGTAAGTCCATGGAGGATCATCTGGTGGACACCTAGGGATAAAGAAGACCCTGGAGAAGCTGAGAGAGCGGTTCTACTGGATCGGATGCCGAACAGACGTGGAGAACTACTGCGCGAGGTGCCACGATTGCGCAGCCAGCAAGGGACCAGGACGAAGACGACGAGGTCCACTGAAGACCTACAACGTGGGCGGCCCCATGGATAGAGTGGCCATCGATGTTGCTGGGCCATTCCCGTTGAGCGAGGCAGGGAACCGGTACATATTGGTCGTCAGCGACTACTTCACCAAATGGCCAGAGGCGTATGAGCTCCCTAACCAAGAAGCCGCGACGATTGCAGAGACCCTGGTGAAGGAATTCGTCAGCCGGTACGGAGTACCCCGGGAGCTGCACTCCGACCAAGGGAGGACCTTCGAGTCGCAGGTGTTTCAGAACCTATAACAGCTGCAGGGAATCCGAAAGACAAGAACGACACTGCTACACCCTCAGTCCGACGGGATGGTAGAGCGATTCAATCGCACCATCGAGAAGCATCTCCGAATAGTCGTCAGCGAGCACCAGAGGGATTGGGACAAACATCCTCCACTATTTCTCCTGGCCTACCGCGCCACCGTGCATGAAGCCACCGGGTGCACACCAGCCCGGGCCATGTTTGGGAGGGAACTCCGTCTACCTGTCGATCTTGCCTTCGGCCGACCTGGGAATGATCCGGTCCCGGTAAGCCAGTATTGTCAAGAACTGGTCGACCAACTGGAGGACGTGCACGCGTTCGCGAGGAGGAAACTGCGGATCGAGACCGACCGAATGAAGACACGATACGACCAGTAGACGGATGCCGGCGGATTCCACGAGGACGACCTGGTCTGGCTCTTCAACCCATTACGGAAGAAAGGCCTGTCACCCAAACTGCAGAAGTCCTGGGTGGGCCCGTACCGAGTCGTGAAACGGATCAACGACGTCGTCTACAGGATCCAGCGGAGCCCGAGGGCGAAGATGAAGATCGTGCATCGAGATCGCCTGGCAGCCTACGAAGGGACACAGACGGACCAATGATTGATCGGGACGATCAGCCTTTTAGGAAGGGGGTGGTGTTACGTCTGTGAGTTTGTTTCATCGCTCGCCGCATGAGTCACAACTGCCCCCGGGCTGGGCTGTGCTCTGCCTCAGTGTATTACGTGCACCTTACGCAACAGGACTACTAGGACAAAGGGATGGTCCAGGTGATGGAAACCTCGAGAAGCCGTGAACCCTGGATGGGTCTAGAAGCATTTATTGAGTCACCGGCCTGCTATATAAGAGCGACCTGTCAAGCGGGGTGTGTGTGTTTTTCGAGCTAGTGTGAGCGTTTACCTTGAGCGACAGTTGTTGGCGACGTGGCTTGCGAAACCCTAGTGAAACTGATTCTCTTGACAGTGAAGGAGTGTGGATCATACGGAGATACTGTGTATTGAAGAGTGTGTGCTTTCCAGTGCGACAGAAGTCATTGTGGTGAATTGCGAAACAGTGAGTGACAGACTTAGTGCAGCTATTTCCAGCCAGCGCATGGGGCCACCTCATTACGAGAGATTAACTTCTGCGGCTTATTGACAAGTGAAAAGGGAAGCGTTCTCTCCCTGAGGAAACTGGAGTAAGGTTCTAATTGCTTGTATTTGCTGTTGAGTGGTGTATCTTTCTGGCCGCAATAAAACTAGTAGGGAGGCTGTGGGGGTTTTGAACCAAATACCGTTATTTATGCAAATGAGGGGGGCGTGGCAAGGTCAATGACCTTGAGGTAGGTCATGATCAATGACCTTGAGGTAGGTCATTGACCCCCAAGGTCGCCGGGACCCCGGAAGGTAAACAAACCTTGGAGGGTCCAGGAACCGGTTTGAGGGGGTGTGGGTGGAGGGGGAGGAGTGGGGGTGGGGAGGGGGAGTGGGGGGGGGAGGGGAGGGGGAGGGGGGGTGGTGGCGAGGTTGGGGGGATGAGGGGGAAGGATGGAAGAGTGTCTGCACGAGACCCTCCTCGACCCAGTCTCTCTCTTGGACTGAGCGCCTTCACTGATATTATCCTGGGCTATATAGCTTTGCTTTGATCCCGACGAGATCCGAGTGTTGCCGAAGGTTTCCGAATCCTTGGTTGTGAATGAATCGTCAGAGAATTGAACGGTCAACTGGTGTGTGTGACGTCACAGCAGATTACGGGATGTGAGGTAGGTCATGAACGGGAGTGTTTTGAATGGAAAACATTAGTGTAACTGGTGTGTGTGACGTCACAGCAGATTACGGGATGTGGGGTAGGTCATGAACGGGAGTGTTTTGAATGGAAAACATGAATGGCAGTGGATGACGGTGGTTGTTTGGACCCTGACGTGGTAGGTTGGTTAGGTCTGAATGGGTCTGAGAGACAAACAAGATGGGGTTGAAAGCGCTCAATGGTAAACAAACATCAATGGTATCGGGAGTAGTGAATGGAATTGAGAGAGAGAGGGGGAATGAACTGGTTGTTGAATGTGCTCAATGGTAAACAAACGTCAATGAATCTGGAGTAGTATTTCCTGTAAATGGTAGGGTGGGGGTAGGATACAAATCGCATAGCATGTTGAGTCGGCCAGCTCGACATGAAATAAAAACAAGAAGGTGTACACCAGATCCGATTTATTAATCCTTATTATTCCTCTTCATCTTCCTCTTCATCATCATCATCATCTTCTTCTTCCTCATCCTCTCCTAATCTCTCACACCCTTCCATCGCCGTCATTAATTGGGTGAAAAACTCCACCAACACTGGATCATTTCCAAAGCTATAAAAAAAATAAAAAATGTATACAATAAAGAGTACAACAAAATTGTTTTATAACGCTTGTTTATCTAAATATTGTATTGTGAATTGTTGGGAGTGTGTGAGAGCAAGTACAGTTCACCTAAGTCTGCAGCAGCTTCCAGCGGACGCCCTTAGGGTGAGCTACAAGTTCTGTTCATTTTTAAGTAGTTTCAAAATGTTGCTACTAGATATTAATGATACCTAGTGGTGAATGTTGGAACTTGAGTATGGGTTTCAGTGCTGGCAGTGTTCACGAACATGTGTGACTCACTTGAGTATGTAGGTGCTGTGAATTGCTGAGAGTGTGTGAGAGCAAGTACAGTTCACCTAAGTCTGCAGCAGCTTCCAGCGGACGCCCTTAGGGTGAGCTACAAGTTCTGTTCATTTTTAAGTAGTTTCAAAATTTTGCTACTAGATATTAATGATACCTAGTGGTGAATGTAGGAACTTGAGTATGGGTTTCAGTGCTGGCAGTGTTCACGAACATGTGTGACTCACTTGAGTATGTAGCTGCTTCCAGCAAACACCATTAGAGTGAGCTACAAGTTCCAAGTTTTTTGCTACCAGATAATAATGCCATCTAGTGGTAAATGTTGGAACTTGTTTTGACAAAATCTAACCTGTCAATTTAGCTTCACACAAGTTTAGTCTGTGGACGGATCTTTTACATGTCATAAAGTGAGAACATGTAACCGCTGGCTTTACTCCCCCTCCAAAGGAAGGCATACTAAAGGATTTTAACACACTTAAAAAATCTGACTTCCTTCCCAATCCTTTTTTTTTTATTCATCGCAATAACACGGGTTATCAGACAAATTCTACTCACACCCAAGTAAACATGGGCTACAAAGGCGGTAACTACGCTCCAGCGGACGCCCTTAGGGTGAGCTACAAGTTCTGTTCATTTTTAAGTAGTTTCAAAATTTTGCTACTAGATATTAATGATACCTAGTGGTGAATGTAGGAACTTGAGTATGGGTTTCAGTGCTGGCAGTGTTCACGAACATGTGTGACTCACTTGAGTATGTAGCTGCTTCCAGCAAACACCATTAGAGTGAGCTACAAGTTCCAAGTTTTTTGCTACCAGATAATAATGCCATCTAGTGGTAAATGTTGGAACTTGTTTTGACAAAATCTAACCTGTCAATTTAGCTTCACACAAGTTTAGTCTGTGGACGGATCTTTTACATGTCATAAAGTGAGAACATGTAACCGCTGGCTTTACTCCCCCTCCAAAGGAAGGCATACTAAAGGATTTTAACACACTTAAAAAATCTGACTTCCTTCCCAATCCTTTTTTTTTTTTTATTCATCGCAATAACACGGGTTATCAGACAAATTCTACTCACACCCAAGTAAACATGGGCTACAAAGGCGGTAACTACGCTCAGTATTTCTAATCATTTTGAAGAAAAAAAAACACCGCTTGCTTCCAGTATTTGATCAGATCAGGAATGGAATGAATTAAACTCCATCTAGCGGCGAGAAAGATCTGTGTTGGCTGCCAAAGCCTGTCTCACTTTTTAGAGTCAATGTTTAAATGAATGACAGATAAAAAGAAATGATAGTGGAGGGTGTTGACGGAAGAAAATTTTGACAGGGAAAACTGATGTTCCCAGAGAAAAACCTGTCTGCTTTTGGTTTGCCCAGCACAGATCTAACATAAAGTGACTGGAATTGAACCACGCACCCAGCCGTGAGAGAGTGGCGTGCTGCTACATAAGGCTTTAGTAAATAAATAATACTTACATTAACAGATCCAGCGACAATTCCTCCAGGTTATCTTCTCCTTCCATCTCCACGACTTTATCGATCTTGTCCCCAGACATTGTAGCGAATGATATGTTGTGAAAAGGAACATCCTCCTTATATACTGTGTGTGGTTTCTGGTGAAAGTCGGATTAATTAGAAGTGTTTAAACTAGTTGTACAGGGTTATACAGTGTGGAGCTATTTCTGGTGAAAGGAAGGTCAGTAACGATTCCTGTATTAACGCAGGGTAATGCCGTATGGAGGTCATGTTTGTGTGAAAGGAACGGTAATCCAGAGACGTTTCCTGTATTCGGAGGGGTATAAATACTCGAGCAGAATTGAAATGAAGGTAGAGTTGTCTTCGAGCTTACAGCGTTCACACCAGATTGTAATTGGATCCTTGTCTATCAGGTAATATTCAACATACTTAAGTATATAACTTTAAAGTATATCCTAGTGTATATATTTGACTATGTGCTACTGGGAGACTAACTCATTCAGATGGTTTACAAAATAAGTGATTGTACTGTACAGAAAAGAGGAGAATTGAAGCATTTGAAATGTGGTGTTACAGGAGAATGATGAAGATCAGATGGGTAGAGAGAGTAACAAATAAAGAGGTATTAAGACGAGTGGGAGAGGAGAGATATTTCTGGCGACTGCTAATGAAGAGAAGAGATACATTGGTAGGACACATATTAAGACACCCTGGAATAGCAAGCTAAGTTATGGAAGGAAGGTTCGAGGACAAAACTGTAGGGGTAGACCAAGGTTAGAATATGTTAAACAGATTGTGTCGGGTGTAGGATGTCGGAGCAATGTAGAGATGAAACGATTAGCTCAGGACAGGGAGGCATGGAGAGCTGCATCAAACCAGTCAAAAGACTGAAGACTTAAACAACAACTGTACATTACAGTACTTGTAAATGCTGAGATGGTATGTTTAAATCCACATGAAGATGTTTAGAATTTTAATAGTATAATGGCCTATTGACAAAGCTGGTTTAAAAGTCAAACGGTATGAATCAGACAAGCAATAATTACTTCAAGTTTGAAACGAGCAGAATTCATAGCATGTAATAAGATTGGTTTTAACGTGACTTGCATCTTAAACCACTAGCTGCCTGGGATATATAAAATGAATGCAGCTCAATTATATATAATTACTGTTATTATCCAATTAAATGTTGCCGATTTCACTGCATTGCCTCGCGAGATAATGACAGTGCTCAAGGCATTCGCGGAATAGATAATGACCTCTTATGTATTGCAAAGGTGAAGGCTTGATGTAACATTAGCTCTGAGACATGGATTCACTTTTATACTTTAGTTCCAGGTCAAGTAACCTATTTAGTTAGGGACATTTAAATCATTACCTCCCGACCAATGTAGTCCCCCCCATGCACTTGGGTGTATTGAACACATAAATTATTTAAACAACCTGCGACGGCTTCACCCGGGAACAGATATAATATACAAACAACCCGACCCGGCTTCGCCCGTGAACAGTTATGTTATACCAGAAACCCAACCCGGCTTCGCCCGCGAACAGCCAGGTCAAGTAACCTATTTAGTTAAGGACATTTAAATCATTACCTCCCGACCAATGTAGTCCCCCCCATGCACTTGGGTGTATTGAACACATAAATTATTTAAACAACCTGCGACGGCTTCACCCGGGAACAGATATAATATACAAACAACCCGACCCGGCTTCGCCCGTGAACAGTTATGTTATACCAGAAACCCAACCCGGCTTCGCCCGCGAACAGATATATTATACCAAAAGCATGCACCAACTTCGCTCGAGAACAGTTAAATTATACACGCAATCTGCCCCGGCTTTGTCCGGGAACAGTTAAATTATACAAACAATCCGCCCCGGCTTCGCCCGGGGAACAGTTAAATTACGCAAGCAGTTTACCCCGGCTTTTCCAGGGAACAGATAAATTATACAAACAATCTGACCCGGTTTCATCAAAGTACAGTCATGGCCAGCACCTGACCATGTAGCACCTGGGTGTATAACTTGTTTGATAACCTGTGTTCTTGTAATGGAATGAGGAGAAGTAGGAAAATGGTGAACGCAAGCTGCTGACAATTAAATTAGTGGCTAGCGATAATGGGTGTGTAGAAGGGTTTTGATAACTTTTGTGTGTATATACATATTTGCTAATGGCTTAGGTATACTAAAACACTATTATAGATATCAAATTCGATTTCAGAATGTCGGCAATAAAAAATGCGAATTCCATAGGGAAAGATGCTGGAGCAGAGACTAAACGACTACAGGATCTGCAGGTAAACGAGTCTTATTTGGTAACTGCTGTTCGTCGAGTCAAGACGAAATTTGGGGAACGTATTCTTTGTGAACTGGAGGACTTTGTAGTATTTCTACCGTCGAGATTCAAGGAACTCAGCGAGGAAGATGTAGCCGATCTCAACAAAGGGACCATCTATTTAAAATACATGGGACTGGAAAACAAAAGATGTCTTGGTGAATTCATAGAAGAAAAAAATAAAATTTAAAATTAGTTTATGTAAAAACGGAATTTGCAGGGAAAATAAACTTTGGTTCACTCTCTCTGCAAACCGTTTAGTTTTTGTAATTGTTAAGTACTAAGGGACATCATGTCGTCACCGATACAAAGTTGGGAAGATGTGGATAGTTGTTTCAATAACAATATCTGTTGCACCAAAGTCAATAATGATACAAACATTTTAAATCTCAATGAATATTTAAACACTAGTTACAACATTTTTCAAAACAAAATACAAGACTGTTTAAGAGAACATGTAGCGTTAAAGGTTAACGCTGAATTATTATGTGACTTTGCTATTTTGAAACAAGGTGTCGAAATTATTCAGCCGATTTATTTACATACACACATGACTAAATTATACCGCACTGATAATATACACAGTTGGTATAGTAAAAACATTGTTGATAAACTCACAACACGCTTTGCCGAGTTTCAAGAATTAGAAAGCGGCAAATCGCTGGAAGCTATCAATCATCTTAAAATTAATGTCTGCACCTTTGATCCCATAAATAGTGGGTCATCTCATGTTAATTTGCCTAAACAGTTGGAAAACCGTCACGCAGTTATCAATGTGGATAATAATGATGTTTTCTGTTTTATTTGGTGCCTGGCTGCTGGGCTATGTTCTGCAAGTAAACATGTTGACAGAATGGGTAAATATCACCAGAAATTTATGGAATTAATGATCAGTCTAAATTTAGCAGACATAGAATTCCCAATGGACCTCAACGCCATTTCTCGTTTTGAATCTAAAAATCTGCTTTACTCCATTAATGTATACGGAGTTGAAGGGGACAAAGTTATTGGGCCACTCTATGTGACAAAGGAAAAAAAAGAAAAGCATTTTAATTTATTGTACATTGAAGGGGAATTGTGCAACCATTATTGTTATATCAAAGATCTTTCCAGACTAGTTCGTTCACAAGTTACAAAGAGTAAAAATAGGGTATATATATGTGATCGCTGTTTGCAATATTTTACTAGCAATCAAAAGTTGACAGCCCATACTATTGATTGCATTACACAACCAGCTGTAAAAATTACATTCCCAGAAAAGGATAAAGCCAGTATGAAATTTCAAAATGTGTCTCGTCAAGAACCGCTTCCATTTACAGTATATGCAGATTTTGAATGTTTAACCACACCCATTGACACATGTAACCCGGATCCAGCACGCCCGTACACTCAACAAGTACAGCAACATGTGCCATTCAGTTGTGCTCTAAACGTGATTTGCTCATATGACCCTTCGCTTTCTTACTTCAAATCTTATCGCGATGCAAATGCTGCTGCTTGGTTTTTAAATGAATTGGACGCCTTGGCAGATCGGGTGTACAATATCCTGGAAAACCCAATTCCGCTTCAAATGTTGGATGCAGACGAGGTGGCTTTTGCAACAGCAACCACTTGCCACATTTGTCAAAAACCAATAGCAACTTGTGACACGCCGGTGAGGGACCATAATCGCTACACTGGCAAATTTAGAGGAGCGGCTCATAGTGCATGTAATTTGGCCTATAAAAGAGCACGCTATATTTCTTGTTTCTTGCACAACATGTCTCGGTATGACAGTCATCTAATTATTAAGGAATTTGTTAACCTTGAAAACCAAAAGTTTTCTTTAATTCCACAAAATCATGAAAATTTTATTTCGTTTACAAAATGGCGAAATGGAATTAGTATACGATTTTTAGATTCGTATAGATTCCTCGCATCATCATTGGATGCGCTGGTTCAAGGGCTTCACCCAAACAATTTGAATTCTGTACGTCAAAACTTTACTGGTGACGAACAATTTGAATTATGCATTCGAAAAGGGGTGTTTCCCTATAATCATGTAAACAATTGGGCATGTTTGCAGGAAACTGCACTCCCTTCAAAGGATAAATTTTACAATGACTTAACAAAAAGTCATATTTCTGAAGAAGACTATTTACACGCCCAAAAAGTATGGGACGTGTTCAAGATATCAACTTTGGGCGAGTATGCTGATTTATACCTCAAAATTGATACACTACTTTTGACAGACGTGTTTGAACACTTTCGCAAACTGTGTCTTGAAATCTACAATCTAGATCCAGCCCATTACTACACCCTTGCCGGATACAGTTGGGACTGTATGTTGAAGGTGACTGAAATAGAACTGGAACTATTAACTGACATCGACATGTTGCTCTTTTTTGAACGCGGGATACGTGGCGGGCTTGTATCGCTTGTGCAAAAGCATGCCAAAGCAAATAATCCATATATGAATACATACAAACCAAAGCAACCTACAACATACCTCACCTACCTGGATTGTAACAATTTATACGGATATGCTATGGAAAAACCGCTTCCGTATCAAAATTTTCGATGGCTGACTTCAGATGAAGTTTCAAATTTTAATTTACAGGACGCGTTGAGCAATAACACACGTGGCTATGTTCTAGAAGTTGACATATTATATCCCCGCGAGATACACAATGATCATTCTGATCTACCATTTTGTGTTGAAAAACTACAACCTCCCAGTTCACGTTCCAACAATAAAAAGTTGCTGGCAACGTTAAATCCGAAAAATCGCTACGTCATACACATCGAAAATTTAATGCAATGTTTGAAACACGGTTTGAAGCTACAAACCATTCACCGCATTATTTGTTTTGACCAGAAACCATGGTTACAACCGTACATGCAATTAAATACTCATTATCGGCAGCACGCCAAGACTACATTCGAGTCAAATTTTTATAAATTAATGAACAATGCATGCTACGGTAAATCTATGGAAAATATTAGAAAGCAAAGAACTATTCATTTGGTAAACCACTGGGATGGTCGATATGGCGCACGAAAATATATTGCTATGCCCAATTTCCATTCAGTACGAGTTATTGAAACTGATTTAGTAACCATTGAATTGTCAAAGACAGAAATCATGTATAACAAACCAATTTACTTAGGAATGGTAATACTTGACTATTCAAAATTTGTAATGTATCAATTTCATTATGAGTTTGCCAAACAAAAGTTTGGAGATGTAAAATTACTGTATATGGATACAGACAGTCTTATTTATCAAACCAATAAGACGGATATTTACTCTGTGATGAGAGAACATCCAAGTTACTTTGATACCTCAAACTATGAGGTTAACAATATGTTTGGCATAATTCCCATGAATAAAAAACACATTGGTCTATTTAAGGATGAGTGTGCTGGCGATGTTATGACGGAATTTGTGGCTTTGGCGCCGAAAATGTACGCATTTTCAACACAAAAGAATAAAGGTCAATGCAAAGCGAAGGGTGTTCTTCGTAGCGTCACACAATTCCTCAATGTTGAGGAATATCGATGTGTACTCTACACAAACACCTCTCGCTTGTACCAGCAAACACGCATTCTTTCAAAGAACCATAATATATTTACAGTAAATCAAAATAAAACATCGCTGTCTACATATGACAATAAACGGTTGTGGGATGGTGTAAATAGCTTGCCTTTTGGACATTTCCACACCTAGTAAATAAGAACACACTTTAATTTTTCAATTCTTTTTTATTACAATTGTATGTTTTTACAAGAAGAAACCAAAACATCTTTTGTGAATGCTGTAATCTGGTGGACTGACTCTCAAATAAATACTTAACAATATTTGATTCATGGTTATTTCTTTGTCCTTTTCCTCGCTAATCCACAACCACCACCAATCATTAGCTTTGACTTCATGGCTCCTGCCACGATCAAGGCTGCAATCTTTTCACCAATGGAAGCAGTAGATGATGTCACGCGCTGCACAGCCTTTCTTAGAAGAATGTGGTCTGCAACTCGACGTACTTCTGCATTCTTGTTGCTGTAAGCAATGTCATGATCTCTACACGCAGCATCCAATATGTTGATTCCAGAGTTCCCTTGTGCTAGACGTTGGCTTAGTTTAGTCCCAGGTCCACAAAATTGATAGCCGGGAATATGCAGTTCAATGGGGAGTAGATCAATGGCCTTGTTAACTAGACCATGACCAGCAAAGGTCCGATATATCTTTTTCAATCGTTGTCTTACTTTTTGGTGCTGGCGATACGACCGCTGCTGTCTCTTCTTCCTCTTCGTCATCGCAACCATGGAATGATGAAGCAAAGTCTTTACAGGACGGTATATTTGTATGGCCGTGGTACAATTTGATGAGCTGACACGTTCCACACTGTCTAATGGATGGCATTTTAGTGATAGACACTTGCTGGTGATGACTAAAGTCAGTGCATGGTTGTAGTTCACGCAGACCAGGATCTCTGCTCCACTCACTAGGTACACTGTGCCAAATATTTTTCACCGCGTTTGAAGCAACATAAAAAAGGAACGCCTTGGGCAAAGCGTTCAATTCCTCATCTGTGAAACTGTCAAGCTTCTTTTTACAGGCAAAAAACTTGACAATAGCTCGCTCTGTGGGGTTTGAGTCCAAACCTTCAATTGCTGCCATATTACTACACGTCCACACTGATCACTGGTATGTCTCACACTAAAGCTGACGTTACGACGCTTTGCACTCAACATGCAAGTTTTGACATGCTCTGCGAGCTAGCCAATCAAAAAGCTTCCAAACTTTTTGAAGTGTTTTATTTTGTAGAGGTTCATCAGGCACGGACAGGTTGTACAGTGCAGGACATCCCAGATCATGAAGGTCAACAAGTTGACATGTTGAATTAACATACTGACGCAACCATTCCTTTTTTTCACTTCCCTTTACAAATACAAGGTCAGCACCAAACAAGTGAGCTTTCAGAACAAGTGATAGATGCTGGTAAGGAATGTCGCCTTCTTTCCAGACTAGTCCCAAATTGCGTTGCAACCACTCTGTTTGTCTTCTGTCCTCGTCTGACTGCAAATGCAATGGAAACGGTGGTTCAAAGACAAAACTGGTTACTCTTGGGGCCCACATGGTTGTGCAGTCAATAATTCCTACTTCTTTAAATACAAACTTGTTTCCGTTCACCTTGAAACCCTGCACGTCGACAATCAATGTTTTCGGCATGGCGACGGATATCAGACCTTCCACCACCGCTGCTTCTTAACAACTAACTGATTGGATAGGAGCGGGAAAATAATATACACACAAAGAATCAATTACACAATTTTATTCATAAAGTTATCAGTACATCGCTTACAATTTTTTATCATAGGATTTGGACCATCCCAATCACAGTGAGAATCTCCTCGATGCATAAAGTGTCTACGACAAGGACGGCAGGCTGCAACATCCTCCGACATACGGAGGTGTAATGGTAGCTTATCCCAATTAAGGTCAATGTCGTGTGCACCGTACGCGGTCAGAAATCCAGCTGGTAAATAGGCAATCAGATGCTGCGGCATTTCACGAAGAAATTGTGCTTTATGGTAGGCGCGTATTGCTAAACTCACCAGGGTGCGATAAATCTCAAATGCTGCATCAGCGTCTCGACTTGTTGAGCAACGATCGCATTTGCAGTCCATGCAATCTACCCGCTCTCCAACATGACAAGATGAAGCTTTGGCAACGCCATCGTCCACATTATTTGTTTGATTAGCGATGGGCTTGTTGTTGTAGCCCCTGTCATGAATACCAAACGTAGACATGAATCCATCTGGTAAATAGTGAACCAGATGCGGCGGCATTCTAAGCACAGTATGATTCTTGTGATAGGCAGTTATAGCTTCACTCACTAGGGCGCGATAAATGGTAAACCTTGAATCTTCATCTGAGCCTGGTGAATCACTTTCACATTTGCAGACCCACCTCGCAAAGGGGGTTGTGACTTCATCGTAGCTTTCCATGACTGTGAAGGACAATGGAGGAAGACATGCTATTTATACTCTGGTCACCATATTGGACAGTGGTTGATAAAACACTTGCGCCTCGTGAACAATAAGGCAATAGGCTGTTGTTTTTTCTGGAATAACTGTCGATGTTTCAAATTCTAGTCTGATATCAATTGTTGTTTCCTTCATCGACTCCTCCAAATACGAACAGTCCATCACCACCAGAGGCGCCTTGGACTTGAAGTCTTGTGGTGATAATAGCGGACATGCCTCTTTCTGATAATAGGAAGACTGAAAGTTTACAAACATGTCATAGAGCTTACCATATTTGTTCTTGTTAAAGTTTAAATCCATTCCCTCATAGGGAAAGGTAACTCCGTTCAAAAAGAGTCGTATATTTCGTAATTGGATGTGGTCAAATTTTGATGCATCTTTATTCTGTTGATATTTGCGATCTGTTTGAAATCCAACCAGGACGTAGAGTGGCCGCTCTGTATACCGTGAGGTTTTTATAGACCAAGTATGTGTATCGGAGAGTGGTAATACCGGGTATTCATGCAGCTCCCAGCTTCTAAATTGAATGGGTAAAGCTGTATCCTTCTCCACAATCTTGAGCAGACTCAATTTTTTCTGATCTGATAGAGTAACGTGCGGTACTTTCCATAGAATTCGTTGCAGTAGAATTTTTGTATCTATTGGCGCTGTATCAGCTCCCTTTAGCGCATTATAATCACTCCTGTCTCGTACAAGAATCAGATCCTGTCTTGCGTTCACAACAATGCGCTTATGATCCTCTGCAAAGCCTAGTATTAATTTTAGAGGTAAATGTCCAGTAAATGTACCATCATCGTTAATCATCCAGTCGTTGGTTGAGTTGGGACACCAACCAGCCATACAAAAAGCTTTACTCTCTTCGCTTCCGTACGAGGGATAAAGTTTCATGACACTTGTTATGCCAACATTTCGAGTAGTATCCACTTCAATACCGTTGATCACGTAGCGAACCTCAGAAAACAAAAAGGCCAAAGCATTGTTGGCCAACTTTGACGTTGTTGGAATGGTACCATCCAATTTGGTGAGTTGCCCTTCAATCTGGATGTAACTTTCATGTGGAAGCGTGTAGATATCTTGTTGGTTAATAGTAATTCGAATCTCATCATTATTATTTAGTCCCTGAGTATACGGTTGGTAGGAATGGTGTTCAATTCTTACAATACCCTCCTGAACTTCGACAGGGTTTGTTACGTCTAGAATCGAATTCATGACGTAAGATGTAACCAAGTTGTTGTAGGATCTGCTTGTTGACACGTGTTAACCTGTACACGTGTTGAGCACAACTAACACCTGCTCTTGACAGCGTTGCCGCTTTATACACTTGTTTCATGCTGGCTTCAAATACAGTTTGTAGGTCACAGGTGTATGAGGGTCTAACCGGATGAGACGTTGGTTTCTATTCACCAGTCTTAAGGTAATATTCCTGATGTTGCTCACACTCACAGGATGATAGAGCACCACCGACGGGTTTTCGCGGATGATATAACCACCAGGTGAAGTAACAATAAAATCATAAAGCGAATGCGAGGGATCTTGATTGGTGTAGACGTCTGTAATAATATTACACGTGACAGATATGTGATGATCTTCAATTATTTTCACCGGTTGGTCAGACTTGTGTATCACGTTTGGTACTAACACTTGTGGTGAATAGCCCAACAATGACCCAATCGAATCTGGTTGAGATTTAAAATCAATCCTAAAAGAAGAAAGAATACTGCAGCGATGTGTCACGTTGTTGGCTATGAGTTCAAACTTGCGTGTCCCGTCCAGAAATGCTTTTAGACTAAATTCTTTGGTGAGAGTTGTGTAGATGTGATCGTGAATATCATCTACGGTGTAGCTGCCAGACGGTAGAGTTAACACATAGTCATCGTAGTAGAACTTATCATTGACGTCTTCAATTACGTTGCAGATTCTATTATAGCCTTCAAACGAAACAAGTCCCAACACGTAGGGTCGTCGTCCCAATTCAATAGGAGGATAAAAGTCAACAGTTACTTCCGCACCATGTCCGTGCACTGTAAACGTTCTACTTTCTGTTGTCATAATGACCACGTCACCCGCCGTGCTCGGTCTTATATAGAAAAGTCAAACATAGACGACCGCACTGTTGCGTGTTAAAATTTTGCACTCGTTTCACATTATAGTGTATTGTTGCACTGCTTCCAAAATAGCGAACAAGCTCTGTCGGAGGAGGAAGATTTCCAAAACTGTCAAAGTACCACACGGTTCGACCATGCTTTATGTAGGCCACATAATGCGTTCCCGGTCCATGACTGTCATCCAAATTGACAACTGCACTTTCATGGCTCCGTGGTCGAGACGGTAGTTGGTTGCGCATAAACACGCCTCGAAAGTGGGAGATCTTAAGCTGTTTTGCATATCTTATAACTTCCTCATGCGTCATGGCTCGTCGTGGCAGTGCATCGATTAACCGTTTTTTGGCGACATGTAAATGCCGAGTCCTTTCTTGTAGGGTGCTAGCTTCATGTTCACACCTTTACCGCGCAGTGCTATGGCCTCCATAGTTTTATTATGCCTTTCACTTTCCTTCAACTGTTGCTTCGCCTCCTCAACAGCTTTCACCGTTCGTGCTACCGCACTTGCTCCTCCAAGAAGTGAACCCAGGGCTGCTAGTCCAGCAAACAGTGCAGGTAAAAATCCACCACGTTTCGGCACAGGAATAACTCGGGCACGTTTTCTAAAACGTAGTTTACTTTTGGGATTCGCATGCAATCGTGCTGCTCGGAGTGCTTTCTTAATAGCCAACTCACTATTTGTTTCTCCGCGCGAAGCTTGACGTGCCGCATGAAGAATAGCTTTAAAACCTCCCTTTCTGGTCAACTTCTTCCTCTTCTTCACCGCATATCTCTGTTTCACCATCGCGACCAAAGAACAAGACAACCTCACACCGCAAAGTATAGAACACAACTAACACTCCTCAGGAAGGGAACCTGTAGTTATTTATTCAATGGTGGCTGTATATTCAAGTTCTATATACAGAGGAAAATCGTTCATCGTTTTCCCCACCTCTTTTTCTTCAGACGAGAGTTTCAAGTGAAAGAATAATTTGTCTCCGGCTTTCACCGGTTGATCAATAAGTGGTTGAACACTACCGTTTAATCGTACCTCTAAATGTTTCAAATCTGGTGCATACTCAATTACACGAATGGCACCATCATACATTAAACGATAATTGTCATACCCCGAACGTAGTATGTAGACGAGGTTATTGGGATCTTTTACCGGTTGTTGGTTTACAATGTGAAGCAGAAATATAGAGGGTATTGATTTAATAAAAAGCGATAACCGTTGTTCCAAAAATCGTTTGGTCGTCACGTCGTGAGGTTGCACAGGATCAGCAACTTCGGCTATTCGTCTTCGCTTCATCTGTAGAGCGTTCTCCTTAATTTCCCACACCTTTTCCATTTCAGAGTTTAAAAACCGTTTTGTACAAACATCTTGATCATCTTCAGGATCGGCCACATGCACAAGGCGTGCATTATTTGCTGTATAGCCCTTTGCAGTTAGGGTGGGCACAATACTGAGCACCTGTTTCACCTTGTTATCTACATAGTCCTTTCGAGCAGCGTCCGTGTTGTTTGTTGGAAGAGCCAGCTGAGTGATTCGACGTTGGTGTACGTCATAGTCCTTTGCTTCTGTTAACACCACAGCATTGGTTAACACATAGGCTTTGGTGCACACATCTTGATCGTTCACAGGATCTGCAACGCCTGTAATACGTTTATTCTGAGCCTCATAATCTCCTTTGATACGTCGTAATCGATAATAATCTACATACTTTTTTGAACATGCGTCCGAGGGTAATACGGGTTCTGTTATATTGGTCAATCGCTTTCCATTAAAGTCGTAATTGCCATCTGTAGTGCGTGACAATACATTAGCATCGACATATCGTTTAGTAGCCGGATCTGTATCATGTTTTGGATCGTTTGTCAAAGCAAATCGTTCATTTGTTTTGAGAGTTCTTCCAAAGGCGTCCATGGTTACACTGGAACTGAAACACCCGTTTGCCTCATGTATATAGAGACCAGCTCTTCCCCTTTCACATTTAGTTGATATGCAGATTATTAAGCAACAACATTCACTTCCGGTGGGAGACTTGGTTTCACACCTCTTCTCATCATCGTCCGAACAACGTCATGGATCACTCTTCCCATCCTCCATTCGCTGTCTCATCGCCGGCCCGTCGGGATGTGGAAAAACCAATCTTCTGCTTACCCTCATCACCTCCTTAAACGGAGTGCGCTTTCAAAATATCTATATTTTTGCCAAATCGCTGTATCAACCGCTGTATGTGTTCTTGGAACAGGTCATGTCAGGTCTGCGCAACATGGACTACTTCACATTCGCAGCGCACGAAGATGTCATTTCTCCAGACAATGTTCGCCCCCATTCGCTTATGATTTTTGACGATGTGGCCACAGAACGACAGGGCATTATTCAGGCTTACTTTAGCATGGGACGTCATAAATATATTGATTGTTTTTATCTCGCTCAAACCTATTCGCGAATACCAAAACAGTTGATTCGTGACAATGCCAACGTGATTGTTCTCTTCCGTCAGGATGAGCGCAACATGCATCACGTCTACGATGATCACGTGAACCCAGACATGACCTTTCAAGCCTTTACACAGTTGTGTGCCATGTGTTGGAACGCTCATCACCACAGTTGTCTTGTTATTGATAAGCAGAGCAACATCAACAATGGACGCTACCGCATGGGATTTGATCATTTCATTCGTATTTAAGTAGCTGCATCGCTTTTCTAAACATCATTAGTTCAGATGTCATGGCGACAACAGGGAGTCAATTAAAAAAGCACATAATCCGTGCGCGAAATAGCATTCGACAAAAGTTTCGCTATCTAAAACGTGCACATGCCGACAGTGAATTGTTTGTCGAAAAACATTTGAAATCACCTCTGGAAGCTGTGTTGAAAGGAACAACAAAGCCTAGTACACGCTCAAAAGAAACACAAACAATTGAAGAGGAGGAGGAGGAAGAAAATGATGAAGAACCTGAGGATGTTTTTTCTCCATTGCTTCCGTCTTCTGACACCAAAGAATCACCGCTGCCCCAGTTTTTGAAAACATCAATAATTGCTGAAACACCTACTAGACTCAAAGAAAAGCAGCCTACTCTTAAAGAAATATTGAATACGCCCGAACAATATGTGCGGTTAAAATCCATTTTACTACAAAATTATGGTGCGTTGGTTACCCCCTTCCTTGAAGATCTTTTTACTAAGAAAACTGATACTACCTATGGTGTTCGCTATGAAAACAATAGATTTCGAATTGGCGATTCAGCAATCAAGATAAGTGACAATGTTTTGATTGTTAAAACAGTTCGTTATAAATTGACGCCAGGGCTTTTAGAACTTTTATTTTCACGTACACCTTCTACCGAGGACTATGATAAAGAAGATCTTGAAAAGTATAAAGACATCTTGATGGCTACAAATGGTTTTAGACGTAATTATAAACGTTCTGAAGCAATAAATGCTAATAAGGGCTTCAAATATAAAACCATCATATCAAAATTGTTTCCCACCTATGCAAGTGTTCGCCGTGCAAATTCAGCGTCCGGTATCACGTTTAATACTTTGAAACCATTCATCGATTTCGCCTATTGGAACAATCCAAATAAGTTGGTTAAACGTCTGCAACTGTTGCGTGCATCGGAACAGGCCGGTCATACCGGACACGAGGCGGAAGTTTTAGAAATAGAAGAGGAGCTTCGTCATGCTGGCATTATTGTCTAATGAGTCAACGTGTTCACACACCCTCGCCTGTTAAGGCTGGCATTGCTCGCGAGTTGCATAGACCAGCTCGTCGTCTCTACCATCGTCGTCGTGTCATCACACGGGGCGTTGACGATCTTTGGCAAGCTGATCTCGTTGAAATGATTCCCTATGCCAAAGCTAACAACGGGGTCAACTATCTGCTCACCGTCATCGACGTTTATTCTAAAATGGCCTTTGTTGAACCTGTTCGGAATAAATCTGCACAACTGGTCACCGCTGCATTCAAGACCATCGTTCAGCGGTCAAGACGACAACCTCGTTTGCTTCAAACAGATCAAGGCAAAGAATTTTTCAACAAGACTTTTTCCGCTTATCTCAAATCGCTTGACATCCATCACTATTCCACTTTTAGCAATCTAAAGGCAAGTGTTGTAGAACGTTTCAACCGCACACTCAAGACGCGCATGTGGGAACAATTTACAGCAAGAGGATCCTATCGCTGGCTTGAACTTGTAGGCGACCTGGTGACACGTTACAACAACACTAAACATAGAACCATCAAAATGAAACCACGCCTTGTAACCAAGAACATTGCGCAATTGGATCGCATTCATCACAAAATCAAAACAGTAGATCCACGACGTCATCAATTACGTATTGGTGATTATGTGCGCATCAGTAAACATAAATCAATCTTCGCCAAAGGATACACACCAAACTGGAGCACGGAAATATTTCGTATTCGCAAGGTAAAACTTTCTAATCCAGTTGTTTATTTACTTGATGACCTCAACAAGCAGCCAATCCAAGGAGGATTCTACATGGAGGAACTGCAAAGGACGCAATATCCCAAGCATTATCTTGTTGAAAAAATTGTACAAAAACGTGGCAATAAACTTTTTGTTAAGTGGTTAGGTTTTAATGCCACATATAATTCATGGATTAATAAATCAGATCTGGTGTACACCTTCTTGTTTTTATTTCATGTCGAGCTGGCCGACTCAACATGCTATGCGATTTGTATCCTACCCCCACCCTACCATTTACAGGAAATACTACTCCAGATTCATTGACGTTTGTTTACCATTGAGCACATTCAACAACCAGTTCATTCCCCCTCTCTCTCTCAATTCCATTCACTACTCCCGATACCATTGATGTTTGTTTACCATTGAGCGCTTTCAACCCCATCTTGTTTGTCTCTCAGACCCATTCACACCTAACCAACCTACCACGTCAGGGTCCAAACAACCACCGTCATCCACTGCCATTCATGTTTTCCATTCAAAACACTCCCGTTCATGACCTACCCCACATCCCGTAATCTGCTGTGACGTCACACACACCAGTTACACTAATGTTTTCCATTCAAAACACTCCCGTTCATGACCTACCTCACATCCCGTAATCTGCTGTGACGTCACACACACCAGTTGACCGTTCAATTCTCTGACGATTCATTCACAACCAAGGATTCGGAAACCTTCGGCAACACTCGGATCTCGTCGGGATCAAAGCAAAGCTATATAGCCCAGGATAATATCAGTGAAGGCGCTCAGTCCAATAGAGAGACTGGGTCGAGGAGGGTCTCGTGCAGACACTCTTCCATCCTTCTCCCTCATCCCCCCAACCTCGCCACCCCCCCCCTCCCCTCCCCACCCCCACTCCCCCTCCCCACCCCCACTCCTCCCCCTCCACCCACACCCCCTCAAACCGGTTCCTGGACCCTCCAAGGTTTGTTTACCTTCCGGGGTCCCGGCGACCTTGGGGGTCAATGACCTACCTCAAGGTCATTGATCATGACCTACCTCAAGGTCATTGACCTTGCCACGCCCCCCTCATTTGCATAAATAACGGTATTTGGTTCAAAACCCCCACAGCCTCCCTACTAAAACTAATACGTTTCTTAAAAGGAACAATCTGTGTTGTGCTTCTACCCACCGTAATCCAGTCAACGGAAGCCCCACTAGGGGGTGGCTCGTAACAGTATGTTAGATTCAATTCAAAATCAGGGTGACCCTTAAAGAGGTTTGCAAGATATCAGATTCAAATAATGGGTGACTCATAAAGAGTTGTAAAAGATGTCAGACTCAAATACAGGGTGACCCTTAAAGATGTTCCCGCGCGGGAAGCCTAAGTTAATGGGTAATGGCGTCTGTTGAAAGAGTCCTGGGGCTTCGAGCGAAGCGAGAAGCCCTCCTGAGCATTTCTAACATGTGTAGCATTTGTAGCTTGCGTCATTAAGAATGATATAAAGTATAGTCTCTCAGAGTGACTGTATCTTTTTCTCAGTTTCTGATTTTTTCGTTCTTTTTCACATCAGTTTGGAGCAATGACACTGAGACCACAGAGAGGGAGGGGGAAGGAGGGCAAAGGTATAGGGGTCCGTAAGCAATGAGGGCCCGTTAGTTACAGAGTATTGTAACTACTTATGTATTACAAACGTTTGGTGCTTTTCAGTCGGTCAACATGAATGTACCCAAAAGAGCTGGGTAATGCCCTAATCCTGAACAAAAATTACATGTAATCTCCTGTAATTTATTTCAGGATTAGGGCATAACCCAGCTCTTTTGGGTACATTCGTGTTGACCGACTGAAAAGCACCAAACTTTTGTTTACTAAGGCAACACTGAAAAATGGCTTCAAACCCCACAATACTTATGTATTATGTAAAATGTTAGCTATAACTTACAACCTGTCCGAGGCTTTGCAGAGTAAGAATGTCGATTTATCTACAGCTCTGCAGAAAATAGCTCATGTTACCATATTTTAACTGTCAAAAGAAATGAGGCAGAAAACACTTCAGGGGCAAATGTGACAGTGAGAATGTATTGGCAGAAACCATTCCTTTGGTAAAAGAAGTTCCTTGATTCTGAAAATTACAAAACCAAATAGAGTTTTAATGTACGTTACCTTACCTTAATCTATCCCAGAAGAGTATTAAATTATATTTATGCCTGTGAGTTAGGAGTTATAACTGTTTAGGAATAATCTACTATACTACAAATTAGTGGTGAATCTGCTATCAAACTAATGTGGAGTTTAAAATGCTAATTTTTCCCATTACGTACTGACAGATTTTTAGTCAGTGCCGTCAGTGCTGTGTAACGGAGGCTGCGACCATCGTCGATCAGAGCCACTGTCCTGGCAACCTTTCAAGCTTCAAGCGCATATTTGTTTCTGAAATGCACAAGATCAACTGAGGATATGGCTGTGTTGATCTTCTCCTATGCCAACAAGTGTCAGAAGAAAGAAAAGAAAACTTTGCATTGTTGACGATAGTGCCGGCACGCGGGAAACTGCATCATGTCAAAGAATACCCTATTGTTAAGTGAACGAATGACATGAAGAATGGTAATGTATCTGGGATAACTATTAACCTTGCTTCCATGCTATAACTGTGTATTAGACTTATACCGATTATATATATTTTCTACATTCGAATTGAGCCACTATGGACTACGGAGTAACAATCAAAATCAATATTTCGTTCTAGATCGTCTACCAGCTTTGATGTCCTGTCAGTATCCCTTGAGCTCAGCGCCTTCTTCCGATCTTCTTAAAGAGGTCCCCTCCGTCTTTTGGGTTCTGCCCCCTACCTTAAATCCCTGGTAATATTTCATTAGGTGTCTGAATTCACACCTGTTCGTAATTTCGCAGTCTGGAATACCAATTTCTATAAGGTCTTTCTTACATTCTTCGACCCTGCCAATTTTTTCCTCTTTGTTTCACGAAATTCCAAATTTTCTTAGACGATCGTTGGACATTCTGAAAATGTGTCCATAGAACAACAACCTTTTCCTTTTTATTGTTGACGTGACTGGTTTTATCTTTCTATATAACTCTTCGTTTGACTTCAAACGTAAGCGTCCGTTAACCCATTTGTTACCTAAAATTCTTCTCGGGGCGTGGTGGCTCAGCGGTCTAGCTGTAAGCCTCTCACCAAGGCGGTCCGGGTTCGATTCCCGGTCAATGCATGTGAGATTTTCGAAGTGAAATGCCATGTCCTGTGGTTCGGATTCCACGTAAAAAGGAGGTCCCGTGGCTCATGATCTCAAGATTGACGGTCACGTTAAACTACAAGCTTCCTTCCTTGCTTCCTAAAATTCTTCTCAATACCTTGCGTTCTCTTTTGACTAACTGGTCGACTAGTCCCCGTCTGTTCACAGTCAAAATCTCCGAAGCATATAATGCTTCAGGTTTGACAACCGAGCTGTAGTGTCTTAATTTGGCTCCAATGCTCAGCGACTTCTTATTGTAGAGATTTTTCGTCAGGTGATAGGCTCGGTCTTATTTCCAGATTCTAATATTAATTGCTCCCTGTTCTAGGCCATTTTGTTGGATTACCTCACCCAGGTATTTAAATTTCTTTACACGTTTAATCTTCCCTTGGTTTGTTTTCATCCATTCTGGTCCATCACTGATGTTTGTCATGTACTTCGTTTTCTCAAAGGAAATCGATAAACCTACTTTCTCAGCCATCTCTTACAACCGTTTAATCTTTACAATGTCTGATTTAATATTGTTGGCAAAAGTAGCTAGGACATCTGCAAAGGCCAAACAATCAACGTGCACCCCTTTCAGTTTGGGCCCTAGCGTGAATCGTTCTTCATTCCCTTCTTCCCGACTCAGTGTCTTCCTCCATTCACGAATAACCTTTTCCAAGACACAGTTGAAAAGGATTGGAGATAATCCAATTATTTTATGATATAAACTAAAAAAATGTTGAATTTTTCAAGTGATCGGATTTTGTTTGCCGGTGAGTGTATTTTAATTTACTTAAGAATATTTATATGAACAAAAATCAATTCTTCAATACGGTGTGTTATTTTATTTATTTCTGCTTTCCTTCCTTGTGCTATGCATTTCATGACCTAAATATTTAATGCCTTAATGTGTCATAACTGTGATCATGAAAATGCATCTTGTTTTGTATTATTGTGTTATCATGGTTTTAATGTATCATCCACTTAAGGCCCAATGAGCTTATTCACAGATCGTTGTTTGACTGAACAGAACGTATTACACTAAACCCTGCCTAAAGCGGAAAGCATTCGTTTCAAATTTATTTTTCCGTTTTACAAAGGGTTGAGTTTTAATAAGACAAGACACACTACAAATAAATACTGTATTATCGCATAGGATTACTACAAAATAATTTTAGTTTTCCTCACTTTAACCCTGCGTTACCCGCGCTAACAAAGTTACACCAATGCTCACGCACGGACTCAGAGTCCGTGTTTTCTGTTCATTGTTAAAATTTGGTTATAATGAACATTAAGGCACTACACTACAGTGGTGAAACCGGAATGCCTATACGCTAGTGAATGTCTGGTACTAAACTATAGATTAGATAAACTTGAAGTACTAGAAAGGAGAATCATGAGGAAAATTTTAGGCCCAGTGAAAACAGCATAAGCATGGAAGTTAAGATCTAATGATGAAATATGCAGGAATATAGAAAATATAACAGAAACGATAAGAAAAAGGAGATTGCAATTTTTTGGACATATTCACAGAATGGATGACTCCAGATTAACAAAAAGGATATTCAAGTACCTTTGGGAGAAAAGGGAAACAACTACCTGGATTCAAGAAGTAAAGAAAGATTTAGAAAGAAATAATATACGTGAAGAAGAAACGGTGAACAGAGAGATCTTTAGAAAAAGGATATTAAGTAAGAAAGGATTCCAAGGAAGATTGCCAAAGAAACCTGGTGCGAAGTGGTCCGAGGACAGAAAGAAGCAGCATAGTGAACGGATGAAGGAGTACTGGAGGGAACGGAAGAGAAAACAACAAAGTGTGAAGAATTGATATTGGCACGTGGTCCCTAGCAGGCCTCATCGGAAAGAAGAAGAAGAAGAAGAACAAGTTTTGATATTTTTGGCAAACTCTAATTTACATAAGAAGTACAGAAATATGCTAGTGGTAATTACCTATTTTACGTAAGTACAAGCCTATAATATGTGTAATTATCAACTAAAAACGTATAACTAAAGAACTTATAACTGAAAAAACCTTTTTACTGGAAATGACTTATCAAACAACATTGCTTTTGAAAATGACGTCTTAGAAAACGTGAATGTAAAGAAATCTGTTTGGTTAGCATAATGCCAACTCTGTAATTGTCTGACACTTTTTAGTCTGAATCTGTTTCTTCCAGAAGAACATCACTTGACACTTCATTTAGTAGACGAAGAATCCTATTCTCCTGATTATGATTCATTTTGTTTAGGATTTAGATAGCCTATAACAGTCTATACTAAAAAGTTGAAAAAGCACAAACACATTTACTCACGCACGGAATGACAGACCGGGTTTAGAGAAAATAGCACTGATACAACTCAAGGTCACACCGCAGACTGAACGAAAGTGTAGGGGAGGGGGTGCGGGGTTGGAAACGGAAGCTCTACACTTTTAGCCAATTTATAGCTATGTAATAACAAAAACAACCTAAGCCCGGAACGTGAGACCGTGCGCGAGTAACGGAGGGTCAACAAGTAGTTCCCGTGAAGAACTATACAGACTATTTTCATATATCCTGCTCATGTTAATTGCCTCTATCAACATACAAAATTTCAGTTTAATTGCTGTAACAGATTCGTAGATATTGAGAACCGTCTAAATATTTCATATGGTCGCTATTGTACTATTACATTAAGATTATTGTGTACGTGTGGTATTCAAACTTCAATCGCATGATTAGAACACAAGAAGTAAAAACGAGATTTTAAAAGTACGCACACCAGCCATCTTGTGATTATGCAAACAATTGAAATAAATTAGATGCCAGTGGATCAACATTTGTATAAGCATTTAACGTGCAACGTTTCACGGCACTCGGATAGTTAATTCGCCAAAAACGTCCATTTAAATATTTATACTTCGCGTCACCGCCATGTTGGATTTGTGCTCACCAGGTTACTGAAAGTCCTATAGGTGAACATATTTTCATAGTCTCTATGAGCATAAAAAATTCAGTTTGGTTGCTGTAAAAGATTCATAGATATTGAGAACCGTCTAAATATTTCGGAAGCTCGCCCTTTAGGATTGTTATATGTATAGGCCATAGAGTTATGTACCATTCAAGGACAATTATTGCCTAGGTTCATTATTCAAACTTTCACTTCGATCGCATGATTATGACACAAGAAAAAAAACTTAATTTTAAAATTTCGCACAGCCGCCATCTTGAGGTTATGTAAACAATTGAATTAAATTAGATGGCAGTGCATTACAATCTGCAAAATCATTTACTGTACCACATTTCAATGCGCTCAGAGAGTTAAATCACGAGAAAAGTCTATTAAAATATTTCAAATTCGCTTGGTCGCCATGTTCGTTTGTACTTTACAGGTTTATGAAATATACATAGGTAAACTTGTATCAGTACCCTTTATCACCGTACAAAATTGCATGATGATATATGTAATAGTTTCGGAGATATAGAATGTCAGTGAAATATTTCGCACAGCCGCCATTTTGAGGTTATGTAAACAATTGAACTAAATTAGACTCCAGTGCATTGCAATGTGTATAAACATTTGCTGTACCAAGTTTCATTACGTTTGGATAGTTAAATCGCGAGAAATATCTATTTAAAATTCTCAATTTCGCTTGACCGCCATGTTGGTTTTGTAGTCACCAGGTTTTTGAAAGTCTCATAGATGAACTTCTAGTAGTGCCCTTTATCACCGTACACAATTTCAGGGCGATATCGGTAATAGTTTCGGAGATATTGAATGCTAGTGAAATATTTCGCACAGCCGCCATGTTGGATTGGTGAGACGTAACAAAATTTGAAGGGACGGTCGAGGTCGCCGGGAATAGTGCTATGAACTTACCGAGTTTCATTGAAATCGCTCCAGCCGTTTAGATTTTATTAGGGGGACACACACACACACCTCACACACACACAAACGCGCGCGCGCACACACACACACGGACAAAAGGTGATCTCATAAGCCTATTTTTTCAAAATTGAAAATAGGCTAAAAAACACAATTATTTGGCCAGACCTAGGCTATGTGTTTTCTCAATAACTTTCATTTTCTCCTCCAGTTTTTTTTTTTTTCGTATGGCTTTTAGTGCCGAGAGTGTCCGAGGACATGTTCGGCTCGCCAGTTTTTGTAGCTGTTTCGATGCGGACACCCAATGGGTGAGCTACACGTACCATCGCGTGTGGAGTGTTGTCTGGGGAGGAAAGCTTGAATGTAAGGTCAAGGAGTTGGAAGGTAGCGGCTGTGGCCTATAGCTAGGGACCAACCCCAGCATTTGCCTGGAGGGAAGATGGGAAACCACAGAAGACCATCTTCAAGGTTGCCGGCGGGGGGATTCGAACCTCCTCGCCTCCCGGATATGAGCGACTGCCAGCAGTCATGCCGTAATGACCACGGCTAACGCACCCGGTTTCTCCTCCAGTGTAAGTGTCTTAAGTTTGAAAGTCAGTGTCACTGAATTACAGTACCTAAATAAATGCAGTGCACAGTAAAAAGAACACCTTTAACGATTACTCCAGTTTACTGTTTTCTTCAACTCGTACTTCTACTCTCATTTGTCACTTGGAAACTGTGTGTATCACAAGAGGGTTGGGGGAAGTAATGGTACAGATGTTGTGAAATGTAGCATACCTGCTGCAATCTTGAGGAAAAATTAGAGTTAATGTTTCCTAGGACTTTTATGCTAGTACAGTCGCGCTCAAAATCTACTACTTAACTTTGTATTATGGTTAAGATAATCCGTCTTAGTCAGGATATTTACGCCTTCTGTTCTGGATTTTTTCCATTTCCGCGTTAGGCAGTTTTCCGGTTTACAGTGTCATTTTACATAGTAAATACAGTGAGTCCGGGAATGTTCTCCGCAGCGCCTACAAGCGTCTGCTAGAGCTAGCTACAGCAGTTACGTTGGTAGCACGGCAGCCACTTGCATCATCTTATATATAAAAGTGAAAGTCTGTATGTGGGTATGTATGCATGTATGTGGGTCTGTTCCGTATACAAATCTACACCGTACCACCAATCTCAACCAAATTTTGCATACATATAGTTTAGGATCCAGAAGGAACCGCTGGCTACATGAATTTTCGATAGTCTTTCTCATTCTTCTGATTTCGGCCCTTTTGCACTCAAACACAGGCTAATCAAATCATAAAATATACTCATGAAGGAATGGCAAGCCAAATAGTTTCCATGGCAACATAGCTAAAGTCGAGACACGGCCGACTGGATGCCAGTTCTGCTCTGCACTACCGGTATAGAAAAAGAGGATCTTTACTTGAAATCCCGTTAGTTACTCACCTACTCACACAGCACTGTCAACCGAGTTTAGCATAACAAAGACTTGACACTATCATCTACTATATATATTTGTGAAATACCACTCACTCATTCATTCATCACGAAATCTCAGAAACCACCGACGGATTGGAATGAAATTTGGTATGCAGCTTCCCAAAGGGCCGCAAATGCCCCCTAAGATAGGATTTTTGGATATTCAGGTTCTAAAGGGGTGTTAAGGGGGTAGACCTGCATTTCATTGAATTTCAATATCTCCCGATTGGTTTCATTGGGCGATGTGATACTCGGCACGTAAACTCATCATTAAAAATAAGAAGACACGAGTCTGAGGGTTTTTCGATGTGGTGTATATTATGAGGTGAAAGGGGTGAATAGTGGGGATGGAAAGATTCCTAACGGAGCGTGTATCTCTTAAACGACATAGGTGAGGAGTTTGAAACTCAGCGGAAAACAATCAGCATACAAAATACGTAAATATGTGTTTGACCGTTTATTCATAAATCCAATTTAAGGGGCCCATGGGGAGGGGTGAAATTCTGGGGGGGGGGACAGGAAGAAAGTGTCCTAACTGATTGACTGACTCACTCACTCATCAAACTCAGGGGGAAAAAACTGCCTTAAAGTAAGTAAATAGCTGTTCGACAGTTTTTTTTATTAAATCAAATTTAAGGGGTTCATGGGGAGGGGTGAAATTCCGAAAAAAGAAAATTGAAAGATAATGTCCTGCCTGACTCACTCACTCACTCACTCACACACTCATCATCGCCCAGCCAAAATTATTGAAGTTAGAAACATGACAGTTTGGGGATATGTTCATTGTATGTCAAAACCGTCTACTAAGGGAGGATTTTCGGATATTCAGGTTCTGAAGGGGTCTTAAGGGAGTTAAACCTGCATTCCATTGAATAACAATATCTCCCGATTGTTTTCATTGGGGGATATGATACACGACATATAAACTCATCATTAAAAAGGAAGAAGACACGTCTCTGAGGGGTTTTCGATGTGGTGTATATTATAAGGTGAAAGGGGTGAAAAGTAAGAATTGAAAGATTCCTAACGGAGCGTGTATCTCTTAAACGACATAGGCGAGGAGTTTGAAACTCAGCGGAAAAAATCAGCAAAAAAAAAAAAGTAAATATGTGTTTGACCGTTTTTTCATAAATCCAATTTAAGGGGCCCATGGGGAGGGGTGAAATTCTGGGGGGGTGGGGGGAAACAGGAAATAAAGTGTCCTAACTGATTGACTGACTGACTCACTCATCAAACTCAGGGGGGAGGGGGAACTGCTTTGAAGTAACTTAATAGCTGTTCGACAGTTTTTTTGATCAATCATATTGAAGGGGTTCATCGGGAGGGATGACATTCTGAAGGAAAAAATGAAAGAAAATGTCCTGACTCATTCACTCATGATCGCCCAGTCAAAAATATTGAAGTTGGAACCATGGCATTCTGGGGATATGTTCGTTGTATCTCAAAACCGTACACTAAGGGAGGATTTTTGGATATTCAGGCTCTAAAGGGGTCTTAAGGGGGTTAAACCTGCATTTCATTGAATAACAATATCTCACGAGTGGTTTCATCTGTGGATGTGATACTCGGCATATAAACTAATCATTAAAAATAAGCAGACATGTGTCTAAGGGTTTTTCGATGTGGTGTATTATTATGAGGTGAAAGGGGTGAAAATTGGGGGTTGAAGGATTCCTAACGGAGCGTGTAGGCCTATCTCTTAAACGACATAGGCGAGAAATTTGAAACTCAGCGAAAAAAAATCAGCTAAAAAATTAAGTAAATCGGTGTTCGACCGTTTTTTCATAAATTAATTTAAAGGTCCAATGGGGTGGGGTGAAATTCTGGGGGGGGAAAGGAGAGAAAGTGTCCTGACTGACTGACTAACTCACTCATCAAACTCAGGGGAAACAGACAGCTAAAAAATAACTTAATAGGTGTTCAAGCGTTTTTTCATCAATCCAATTTAAGGGGCCCATGGGGAGGGGTGTAATTCTGGTAAAAATAATTGAAAGAAAATGTCCTGTCTGACTCACTCACTCATCGCGCCCAGCGAAAACTATTAATGTTGGAAAAATGAAATTTTGGGAATATGTTCGCTGTATGTCAAAACGTCAACTAAAGAATGATTTTTATTTATTCGGGTTTTAAAGAGATGTTAAGGGGGTAAACGTGCATTTCATTGAATAAGGATATCTCATGAGTTGTTTCTTTGGGGATGTGATATTCGGTATATAAACTAATCATTAAAAATAATACCGGGTGAGTTAGCCGTGGTCGTTACGGCATGACTGATGGCAGTCGCTCACATCCGGGAGGCGAGGAGGTTCGAATCCCCCCGCCGGCAACCTTGAAGATGGTCTTCTGTGGTTTCCCATCTTCCTTCCAGGCAAATGCCGGGGTTGGTCCCTAACTATAGGCCACAGCCGCTACCTTCCAACTCCTCGTCCTTACATTCCAACTTCCCTCCTTCCCTCCCCAACGGTACTTGTAGCTCACCCATTGGGTGTCCGTCTCGAAGCAGCTACAAAACTGGCGAGCCGAACATGTCCTCGGACACTCCCGGCACTAAAAAAAAAGCCATACGCTAAAAAAAAAAAAAAAAAAAAAAAAAAAATTAAAAATAATCAGACATATATCTAAAGGTTTATCGATGTCGTGTATATAATGAGGTGAAAGGGGTGAAAATTGGGGATTGAGGGATTCTTAACGGAGCGTGTATCTCTTAAACGACATAGGCGAGAAGTTTGAAATTCGGCGGGATAAAACAGCTTAAAATACAAGTAAATATGTGTTCGACCGTTTTTTCATAAATCCAATTTAAGGGGCCCTTGGAGAGGGGTGAAATTCTGGGGTGATAAAACAGGAAAGAAAGTGTCCTAACTGATTGACTCACTTACTCACTCATCAAACTCAGGGGGAAATCAGCTTTAAATAAGTAAATAGGTGTTCGACCATTTGTTTCATAAATCCAATTTAAGGGGTTCATGTGGAGGGGTGAAATTATCAAATATAAATGAAAGAAAATGTCCTGACTGACTCACTCACTCATCATCGCCCAGCCAAAATTATTGAAGTTGGAAACATGAAATTTTGGGGATATGTTCGTTTTATGTCGAAAACGTCCACTAAGGTAAGAGTTTTGAATATTCAGGTTCTAAATAGGTGTTAAGGGGGTAAACGTGCATTTCATTGAATAACAATATCTCACGAGTGGTTTCATTTGGGGATTGATACTTGGCATATATACTAATCATTAAAAATAAGCTGACACATGTCTAATGGTTTTTCGATATAGTGTATATTATGAGGTGAAAGGGATGAAAAGTGGGGGTTGAAAGATTCTTAATGGAGCGTGTATCTCTTAAACGACATAGGCGAGGAGTTTGAAACTCGGAGGAAATCAATCAGCTTAAAAATAAATAAATAAATAAATAAATAAATAAACAAATAAATAAATAAATAAATAAATAAATAAATAAATAAATAAATAAATAAATAAATAAATAAATAAATAAATAAATAAATAAATAAATAAATAAAATAAATAGGTGTTCGACCGTCTTTTCAAAAATCCAATTTAAGGGGCCTATGGGGAGGGGTGAAATTCTGGAAGAAAAACGTCCACTAAGGAAGGATTTTTGGATGTTCGCTCTCATCGACCAACCAAAATTATTAATGTTAGAAGAGTGATATTTTGAGGATATGTTTGTCGTGTGTCGAAAACATCTACTAAGGAGGGATTTTTGGATATTCAGGTTCTAAAGGGGTGTTAATGGGGTTAAACCTGCATTTCATTGAATAACAATATGACACGACTATGACGCGAGCGAAGCGAGACTAAAAATGAGATGGTGTGTGTGTGTCTGTGTATTACTCAATCACGCAAGTACCACTGGTCCGATTTACATGAATTTTACATGGAAGTAGCAGATTTACCTGGTTAACATACAGGTTACTTTTGATTTCAATACTTTGCACTTTTAAAGATGGCGACCATTTTATTGACGTCACTCTACCCTTTGGTTTTAAACTTTCATATTTCCATTTCAAATAAAAAGAGAACGCTAAGAAATAGCAAACTTTTGATGGCATGTACGAGGTTAAAAATTGCATTTTCTATCCGAAATGTATCTCCAACCCTTAGCGAGTAAAACCTAAATGTGTGCTATAAAACACGGTCAAGGCAGAGCGGTGTAGTTGGACAAAATGTTCCATCCTTAATCTCCCTCTGCGCAGCACCTCGCCTATCCCCTGTTTTAACTGTCACCTTCACATTTTAATTTCTTTACGACCCGTAGCGAAGCACGGGTACTTCAGCTATAACAAATAAACAGTAAACTTTGTACTCACCACAGCCATTCATAACAGATGCTGGAACCATTCACAGTACATCACTCTTTTTCCGTAATGAGTTTGTTTTAATTCATGAACCACGGTAACTTTATAAGGGAACAACTGAAGCTTGTCTCTTACAACTTTATGTGCGGTCGACTTAGAGATTCCTGTTTGTTGAGCTAATTTTCGTGTTGATTTACTTGGACTACGCAGAATTATATCGGAGATTTCATCAAGTTCTTCGTCTGTTAAATGCGTAGGCCTGCCTCTTCCCGGTACATCGTGAACTGACCCAGTCACACGAAATTTACTTACCAAATCCCGAACGGTATCACGGTTTAGACACTTTGAATTAGGAAACCGCGCCTGAAAACTTAATTTTATATTTTCTGTAAACCGATCGCCTTCGCGAAAAACGTATTCCACCAAAAAAAAAATCTCTCTTCATTAGTAAACATTACCGCCTATATACTGTTGCACTCTTCCAATAATCTACACACATCAAAATAAGTTTTGCATCACCTCGGTTCCCAGATCTCCGGCATATAGACGTTGACTGTGTATATTGTATCCAAGATACAGTCCCTTTGACTGTTCATAGATGTCACTAAAACTGCTCAAAGATGTAAACAACCATGCATGAGCAGGGCCTTTTAGACGGAGGGGGTACGACAGCCGATCAGTTCCAGTCATTCCACCAGGACGAAGGTACGCTGCTCATGTTGTCTGTAGTTCCACCATGCCTAGAAGGTCAATACCGCAGTTCGATCGCGTCCGCATTGTTACTTTGTGTCAAGAAGGGCTCTCAACAAGGGAAGTTTCCAGCCGTCTCAGAGTGAACCAAAGCGATGTTGTTCGGACATGGAGGAGGTACAGAGATACAGGAACTGTCGATGACAGGCCTCGCTCAGGCCGCCCAAGGGCTACTACTGTAGTGGATGACCGCTACTTACGGATTGCCGCTCGGAGGAACCCTGACAGCAATGCCACCATGTTGAATAATGCGTTTCGTTCAGCCACAGGACGTCGTGTTTCAACTCAAACTGTGCGCAATAGGCTGCATGATGCGCAACTTCACTCCCGACGTCCATGGCGAGGTCCAGCTTTGCAACCCCGACACCATGCAGCGCGGTACAGATGGGCCCAACAACATGCAGAATGGACCCCACGGAATTGGCATCACGTTCTCTTCACCGATGAGTGTCGCATATGCCTTCAACCAGACAATCGTCGGAGACGTGTTTGGAGGCACCCTGGTCAGGCTGAACGTCTTAGACACACTGTCCAGCGAGTGCAGCAAGGTGGTGGTTCCCTGATGTTTTGGGGTGGCATTATGTGGGGCCGACGTACGCCACTGGTGGTCATGGAAGGCTCCGAAACGGCTTTACGATACCTCAATGACATCCTCCGACCCATAGTGCAACCATATCGGCAGAATATTGGAGAGGCATTTGTCTTCATGGACGACAATTCTCGACCTCATCGTGCACATCTTGTGAATGCGTTCCTTCAAGATAACGACATCGCTCGACTACAGTGGCCAGCATGTTCGCCAGACATGAACCCTATCGAACATGCCTGGGATATGTTGAAAAGGGCTGTTTATGGACGTCTTGACCCACCAACCACTCTGAGAGATTTACGCCGAATTGTCGTTGAGGAGTGGGACAATTTGGACCAACAGTGTCTTGATGAACTTGTGGATAGTATGCCACGACGAATACAGGCATGCATCAATGCAAGAGGACGTGCTACTGGGTATTAGAGGTAGTGGTGTGTACTGCAATCTGGACCACAAATGCTGAAAGTCTAGCTGTATGATGGTACAACATGCAATGTGTGGGTCTCATGAGCAATAAAACGAGCTGAAATGTTGTTTGTGTTGATCTCTATTCCCTTTGTATTTAAAGGTTCCGGAACTCTTGGAACCGAGGTGATGCAAAACTTTTTTTGATGTGTGTATCTGAACGCTCGCTTACTGCAATACACACTGAAGACATACAGGCTCGCTCGCTTATCGCAATACACACTGACAGCCCACTCGGGAGAGTCCCGCTTTGAAGGACACAGTGCAGTGCAGACAACTAAACTCATATATTACACCAAATATCCACTTTACAATACAACAATGTTTTTATACGATGTCCTTACACTCTTCGATATATCTTTCGGCTCTGTGAGCCTTCTTCAGTCAAACACATTCTCATATGACAGTCTATTTATTGATATTGTTAAGGAACTTTTAAAAAATATTTTTACAATCGTCAAAATTATTTAAAAATGGACATAAAATACTTAAAGAATTCGACTATGTGCAGAATTTCAGGTCATAGGCCCTTCGTCGTTGAAATACCAATTCAAACACTGGACCTGTAACAGTAAAAAAAGTGGGGTTTGGGGGGGAGTCCATATAATCTACATTTTAATGGGAAACTGGAACAGATTTTTTATTTTTTTATTTTTTTATTATTATTTTTTTGTACAATTATCTTGTAAAAATCGTGTATGAGAAATCCTTGTGGCTACGGGTGAACGGAAGTTCCTTGTTTAAAAACTTTGTCATTTTGGTTCAACAACCTGTACAATGGGGTAAGTTTATGCCAAAAAATATATTTATAAAAAGATAAAAAATAAAACAAAAAAATGTTTCAGTTTCCCAATAAAATGTAGATTATATGGACTCCCCCCCCCCCCCCAAAAAAAACCTTTTTACTGTTACAGGTCCAGTGTTTGAATTGGTATTTCAACGACGAAGGGCCTATGACCTGAAATTCTGCACATAGTCGAATTCTTTAAGTATTTTATGTCCATTTTTAAATATTTTTGACGATTGTAAAAAGATGTTTAAAAGTATATTAACAATATCAACAAATATACTGTCATATGAGAATATGTTTGACTGAAGAAGGCTCACAGAGCCGAAATATGTATCGAAGAGTGTAAGGACATCGTATAAAAAACATTGTTGTATTGTAAAGTGGATACTTGGTGTAATATATCAAATCAATACGGGAAAATTCTAGAATAATGGCGAAAGTCATAGATATTCATAACTAAACTCATGACTCAACCACTCGCAGCTGCACATACCCACTGCGGTGAACATTCTCGGGCGCCCTGTACCTCCGTTAAGAATGTTGTTTTCCGTTTTTACAGGTTTCCGGTATACAAAGTTTCCGGTTTAGGCAGGTTCTACTGTATTAACATTTAAGGTGAAACTTTACCTTGTGTCTTCAGATGTACTAACGTAGCTGTTCTTTTGTTGCAGGTGAGTTCGATCCTCCATCTGCCTCGTACGTGCAACTGTGTCGGTAAGAACACACATTGTTGTCTGATTCCAGCAGGAATATTCCTAAATTGGAAACGCGAATGGGGGCGTTCTCATACTTGGTGGTCAGATCACAAGGGAAGCGTTTGTGATTTGATTTTGAATTTGAATTTATTGTTTCTATTATACAGGCCACTGAGGCTACAAAGCCTCTTTATGCAGCTCTCTTCATTCAGAGGGCGGTTCGATACAATAAAATAGAAAGAAAAATAGAAACAAGATGTTCAGTAAAAAACATATAACCTACTTTCTCCTAAATGCATGGGTATTGTTATAACTCTTTGTCCTTTTCAAGGAGTAAAATTATTGAGCTGATGACCTTGTAGTTTGGTCAAAAGATTCTTCATACATGAAGGTATAATGTTGCAAAACTTCGTAGAGATCAGATGATTAATTTGGTCGTAATTTGATTTAAGCTTTGATTATTTGGGTGGCCGCCATTACGTTTTCGTCAAGATGGCGGTGATATAAAATATGACACTGATGTGCCCTTTTCTAGTGCTACCTCTGTACCAAATTTCGTTCATTTCAGTTTCACCGTGTTTGAATAGATAGGGGCAATCCATTTGCAAACATACATGGCCACCATCCGCAAATTATTGGGCTGATGACCCTGTAGTTTATTCAAAAGATTCTTCATACATAAAGGTATAACTTTGCAAAGATTGGTAGAGATCAGTCGATTAAGTTGGTCGTAATTTGATTTAAGCTTTGAACATTTGGGAGGCCGCCATTACGTTTTCGTCAAGATGGCGGCAATATAAAATATGACACTGATGTGCCCTTTTCTAGTGCTACCTTAGTACCAAATTTCGTTCAATTCGGTTTCACCGTGTTCAAATTGATAGGGGGGGGGGGCAGACATTCAGAGTACACACACTCACTCACACACTCTCTCACACACACACACACACACAGTCAGACACACAATTGTTCGCCCTGTGTTGATTTCATAAGTCTACTTTCATTTTTTGCAAAAATCGAAAGTACGCTAAAAAATACTTAACCTAAACATTCAGTTGACGATAGAAGCTCTTGTTATTACATCTGTCCACCTTCATCATGATAATTGTATAGCTGATAGATGACCATGAAGGGAGTGTTTTTCGCTCTTTTGGGAAGTCCTGAATACCGGTGCATATTCCAGAGAATACTGGCTGAAATACGGAATGAACCTTTGCATTTTTCGGTTCTATGATGAGGTATCTGGATCATTAGTGCATTGTGATGAAAGATCGTGGGTGTAGCAGAGCAATTGGTTAGAGATTACGTACAGTACAGTCCAAAACATTCCCCCTGTGTATCCTGTGATCTATCCCGCGTACGTCACTGAGCTCATGTGACCACAATAGTGTGATAGTGAGAGAACACTCAGAGATGTGTAGGTCACAAGTTTTTTTTTGATGTGTAACATCTTTCCACTCGGTATCTGGATATTTTTGTGGCTCTCGGTAGCTGGACATTTTTGTGGGAGTGATTTTGGAAAAGGGACGGAAGTGCATGGGACGGAAACCATGAGCGTGCGTGGTGGCGGAGATCGGTACTGTAGGCCATGTGGCTATGGCGAATGTATATCGCATACAGTTTAGTTCAAGGTTTGGAGACCCCATTTATGATATTCCTACAGTAAATCATCTTCAAGTTGTCGTTCTTTGGTGTGAAAATATTCATTTTAACGTATTTGCTGAAAACAATTACGATTCATTAAATCTTCATACTTTTGCTGTATTCTTATTTAATGTAAGAACTCGATGTACTGTCGGCCATGTGGAATCTATATCGCATCAACCAACATTCCAAACAACGTTGGAATTCAGTATATTAACGTCGACTACTAACAATAATTGAAACTTCGTTGTTCTAAACATATCACTGGAAGAAACACATTTAATATACCTTCCGCACACCTAATTTTTAATCGCGCCTATAATTGGCAGTGCGCTGATCGGCAAAACGAGGCCATTTTCAATAACATCGCTGGCATGGGTTCACTAACTGGCCGGTATAGAGCGCAGCTCGCATCAAGTAGGCAGTGAATTGCTTCCGCCACGGCAAATAACAATTATGATTCATTACGGTCAGGATTTGGCAGTGGAGTTTTACAAGTAGTTATTTCAATGACCAACAGAGTTCACTGTCAACAAGGGATTTGCGCTCCCGGGACACACATAGTAGGATAATATATCACATGTTACACATCATATGCGACTACTGTAAGGCACGTTTTTTTTCTTTTAGTCAACTCCATACAGGCCATGGAGGCCCTGGGAGTAGTGGATGGTAGAGGCTTCCACTTTTTGTGACATCGGCACTAGATGGGATGGAGTTGTCAGCCCCACGCCCGGTCGTCTTTGCTCCCAGGAATTACCCTGGTATTCATTTCTGGTGTAGACTGAGTGAGCCCCAGGGCTATTTTCATTTTCAAAAGTGATAGTTTTGTTTCTATACTCTGATTTACAAAAGATTAACGGTGAAAGCTGTCATCCGCTTGAAGGGTGAGATGAGGAGTGGAGACGAGAGGGGAACGGTGTTGCAATGTATAAGGTGCGTTCAAAAAGTAACGAGCCGGAAGCTGGAATGCGCAAACCGGTGACGACATCGGCTAATCGTGGCGTGTGTAACGAGGTGTGGTTCCGACCAGAGCGTGGAAGGTCACAGCCCGTCGCTAGAGGGCACGCGTGCACGTCATGTGACGACACAAAGCGAGCAGCAGCATGCATCAATCGTCCAACGCTGCCAGTCGCATTGCAAACAGTGACATGGAGGCGTCAAACGAAGAGCAAAGAGGTGTTATTCGGTTTCTGACAGCGGAAAGAGTAGGGGGAACGGACATTCATCGTCGAATGTCACAAGTGTACTGCGAACACTGCATGTTCCTTGCAAGGGTCAAGGCGTGGCACAAGCGCTTCAGGGAAGGACGGGTGTCGTCAGACGATGATGCCCGGTCTGGGGCACCCCCCTGCATTACCGATGACTACGTCCAGCTGGTTGATGCACTCATAACCCAGGACTGCCGAGTGACAGTGAACGCCATAGCCGCCGTGGTCGCTCCACGACAATGCACGACCTCATACGGCCAACACAGTCGCGGCACTCCTGCAGAAATTCAAATGGGAGGTTCTCGGCCACCCTCCATACACTCCAGACCTCTCTCCCTGTGATTACACCATGTTTGGTCCCATTAAAAGGGCTCTGCGGGGCCAACGATGCACCTCGGACGCCGACTTCCAGCTGTACGTGCGAATCTGGTTCACATCGCAACCCAGGGAATTTTATGAGACAGCCATTCACTGCCTCGTGTCACAGTGGGACAAATGCCTTAACAGCTAGGGCCAATACATCTAACATACAGGTACTGGTTTCTGTAATTATGCCCCCGGCTCGTTACGTTTTGAACTCACCTTATATGCCCACACAGCAGTGAGAACATGGTTTGATCCAGTGTTCTATAGTGTCTTCCTGGAAGCCTCTTGGAAAGTTATGAGGCATGATCTGCCTCAGTGGCAACGCAGCATTTCCCTACATGCTGGCTTTGACAGCTGTCACCGTTCATTATTGGTAAATCAGAGTATAATTTTTGAACCGTTTTTATCAGGTTCATTATTTTTTGTCATATTATTATTATTATTATTATTATTATTATTATTATTATTATTATTATTATTATTATCATCATTTCCTTCATGTCGCATTATTGTGACATACGTTTCTCTGTCTCACCTACTGCGTTCAAACTTTGTAATTCTGCGTAAATGTTTCACCAGATGGTGAAACTTTTCACCCCTACTGACACTGTGTTACCATTGGTTGAAGCATAACTTGTTACTAAGCTTTGCTTCTCCCATTGGCCCCCTTTATGTTCTGGAGAGGGGGAGTTCTACGACTTATTTTTCCCGAGCGGCGTTACTGCGTTCCTTTTAGAGAAGGTGGTTTCCTTCCATTTCTGACCATCATGAGAAACGGTCACAGCCTAGGTGTGTCGGGCTTTTCGCTCGTGCCCAACGCAACTAAACGTAAGTACGATTCGATCACTTGGTTTTATCTGGCATGCTATCATTTTTGAATTTCAGTTTATCAATTTCCCTTTCTTATGATGATGTGAATTCGATCCATGAACCCAAGTCCCTTCGCCTTTGTTTACGTTAGTTTAGCGAAGCCTCTGTGTTTATTTGTCATCCCTACCTTTCATGTAATCGGTTTTATTTTTACTCAAATCTCTCAGGTCTGAAATATATGCTACTTTTCTGCGAGGCTTTCTAGCGCTCTGTATTACGTCACAAATTGATGTGCACTCTTTCGAGGCATCTTTCATTTGATTGTCGTATCAGAGTTTGTTTTTTGGGTCAAGGTATCATTGGAGTAACGGAGCCATGTCTCATTTCGCCTCCTATTTGATCCTTCCCTCTGTTTTAGGAAAAGTGTGTGAGCGATGGTCTTTGTGTTAGTCACTGTCCATTCGTCATGCCTTAATTCCTTTGTTTCTTCGTATGTCGTTATATTATGACATAACTACCTCTACGTAAGCCTATATTTTCCTACAAAGCATATTTCTTAGCTGATCGATTTTTTTTTCATTTCCTGTCCCGGTAATGTCAATTAATTTAATGTAATGCTCATTTTCCTTTATTTTTATGTGTTAATTTTGTGTTGCTTCCTCTGGCTTCGTTATATTACGTAACTCCGTGTCATCCCCCCCTCCCCCCACCCCCGTTTCCTACATACGCACCCTTCTCATCCCCACCACTTTTCACCCCCCCACCTCATGATTTCACAACATCATGAGCTTTTGAGTTCTGTTCTTGGCGCGGGGCATTCTAGTCCAGGTCATCCTCGTAAGTAGAGGTGTTCTCTTATTCGACCCATCCATATTCTCCATCTTTTGTTTTTTTTATTGTATTTTAAATTTTGGTTATCGAGTCGCGCTTACGGTTTAGTTGCACATTGATTGTAAGTACATTTTAATTAATCATTGTGTCATCTTTGTTAGTGCTTAAGTTCATTTATACACTTTCCTCTTGATTTTGTTTTTGTGTACCCCTTTCTTAAGTACCATCTTTAATAATTAATTTTATTTTATTTGTTATTAATTGATTTTAATACTTCTTCAAGTTTTCCTTTTATTTTGTGTTTAGATATATCCTTATTCTTATGCACACCTGATTTAGTTAACTTTAAATACATTAGCAAGTAGTTCAATTTCCGTTTCGTCCTCTTTCATTTGTAATTTTAAGTTCCCTCATCTCTCGTTCGATTTCGTCGGTCTTGGCTTCGTACTGTAACGCAGTCACGACCTACGCGCTTCTGGGTTCTTCGATCAATTAGATAAATTTAATTCCGCTTTTGATTTGTTTTAAACAATTCATTCGATTCCTTTTTTGGAAAGTATCTTTCTTTCGATCCGGAATCTTGGGCCCAGCACGCATCGAAAGAGACATCCTTTCCCCGCACCTTAGCGATCCTGTTTAAGGTGTTGTTTTCGCTTCTACTGTATTTCCTCACGCCTCTGCTATTTTGTTTAACGTAAAAGCACAAAAGCGGTGCATATCGACTACCTGGGTGGGGATCGAATCCATTTCCTTTCAGTTAGAATCTCAGCGCCTCTACCGACTACGCCACGTGGCTCCCTTAGGTCACAAGATACAAGAGAAGAATATACACCGACTACATAAAATATCTTCGACTGTACTGTACCCATGTGAGTAATTTCCATGGAAAACATGCTTCTGCCTCCAGCTAGCTTCATTTCTCGGCGTGTACCGTTCTCCCACTGAGCAGTTGCATATTTTTGATTTGAGACTAAAAGGTATCAAATCTACAATGATAAAGCACAACTCTATTCTAAAGACTTTAATTCAGCATTAAATCATGGCTTCAACCATAAAAGAATACACTCCCAACAAATATAATACACAAACAAAACAAAGTTACTCCCACAATCCACTAATTATTCACATATTTTATCATATTAAATTCATCTCATTATTCAATCCTTTACCCTTCGGTTGACTTCAATATTCACTCTAGTGCGCTGATGCACATGTAACTTTCACAAAAACTGTACTTTTACTCTTATGTCACCTTGTATGACTTCTTTAATTTCACACAATACTTGTTTCTTACAACACCTCTTAATTTACATCATGTGAACCGTTTGTGTTTTGTTTCTCTCCTCCCACCAAATGTTTTACCATGCATTAGCCAATTCATGGGTTGCACAACAAATCTACTTGCAACTCCATAATTATGTAAATCTACCCCTACATTTCCCTCTTTTTATAGTTCCACTGCATGCCTTTGTGATTTCAATTCCAACTTCCGTTATCGCTGTGTCGGATGGTATTATTAAGCTACCCTTGCGAGCATAGCCTGTGGCGTCTAGTGCCCAACTTCATAAATTCGTGTCAGTGTCAGTATAAAATGCAACTTCCAACCATTCGTAAGATTGCTAAAATTTTAAATCATCAGGTTGATCTATGATTACCAATGTGTTTTTAAACCACACACATTCATTACACAATATAACAATGCTTCCTTTCATTACAAGCATGGTCTCAAATCTGTCCTTTCTAAACGTTAACTTTCACGGTTCGTTTTACAACTCAGCCCCCTTAGAGCGGCTCGTATACAATGGAGCGGAGTGGAGTGGTCACAGCACGTGAACCGTCCCTCGCTTTCTGACTCCTGGCTTTTATCCCCCAAGCAGTAACACGATTCTAAATACAATAGTGTGGTCACAATGACCCACGTGATCCCATATGATTTAAACTGAATGGTATGCAATTTAGGTTCTGGACGAGCTTAAACATTTATTCCTAACCTTAGGATATTAATAACTGGCCTCAATAGGTCCATTTCATTATATGAAGGCACGAGATTCATCAAACACAGGTCTAGTTGGGTAGCCGGTATCTTAATAAATGCTACGGTCAGTCACAACCTGCCGTCAATAAGATTCACTTCACAAGAGCCGAATCATTCAATAACAAGTTCTCGGTCGATCAGGTATGGTGCAGAGGTTTCCATTGTTCTCCCCTCACCTACCACAGGATTCGAACCCGGAACATTCCATATCCATCATCAGAGTTAGGGTACAACACTAAATACACTCTGGCACATAATAGATATCTCTGTACGCCCTAGGCTATACGAGATTTCACACGTCGAACAGATTACCTGGCTCCATGACCCGATGCTATGATCTCGTCCTATAATTAGTAAGAGAACTCTATCAATTACTCTACAAGCTTATTCACAAGCTACAAATTCAATTCACTATTAAACTCTTCCATTTCCTTGCATAATTATATTCCCATTAACACAATATATTCTGATATTAAACTCTTTTCTCATCCCTTAACGTATTATCTTATGCTTGGATCGATAAATATTCCAATTAGCGTAAATATTTCTTGCTTACAACATTTTACCCTGATGTATTCGTTTACACCTTTTTATAATTCTTCTTATTATTATTATTATTACTGACATAAATTACCATAACCCGACACAACGTAACCATTTTAATAATCGAACCTCCGTGTTCGTTACGTTAAGTTTTACATAACTGATTTGCCATTTTATTAATAGTGGTAACGATTAATCCACTCTCTGAAGTATAAAAACATCTCAACTCTACAAAAATCAAAACAACCATAAATATTTGTGGGTCTACCTCCTAATACTGATTCTTACTGGCACATTTATAATTCTGAAATCACATTACATGCAGTGGGCTATAACTTCTTTAAATCATGATTTGTGGGGTACTTACATAGGCTTATCCAGGTGGCTCCAACCACCCATATCTTCCAGTATCGCCTGCCATTTGCATAATTAGCGAAGCATTTCTACACTGATAATACACATTTTATATGACCTTTGCTTCACAAAACACGTGACACTTTTCATTTCTATGATGAAGCTATCGCTTCCTTACACATGACACTTTATAGCACTTGTTATAATATTAATTTAAAAGATATTTCACATATGATCACTACAAAAACACACGTCACTATTTACATTCCTTACTGGTTGAAATTTACTGGCAAGATATCAGAACTGCAGGTGCTGACGGACTCCTCCACTCTCCTACCATATCCTGATTGAAAGTCTCAAATATCTGCCTACGGATTCACCAACTGTCTATCAATTATCCTTCGATAACCGTCCTGATTTGGCATGAATATGCTTACATATCGTCATGAACGTTAATTATTGGTATTCTTGTAGCATTTCACCAATCTCATCATAAAGTGTATGCCTGCGCAATCCGGCATACTAAGATCTGTATAACCAATCAATATTTTATACACTGCGCTCAACATTGGACATAGTATTTATACAAATTATTACTTTCAATAGTTCTGCCTAGTATATCACACGGTACTTCCTATGAGAACACTAACAATTGCTCGTACTGCCGACTATACACATACGGCACGACTGTCCTTAATAAAAGTCTTATAACAGTTTTACTGCACGGCTTCCCAATCTGAAGTCCGAGCCTCCCTCCTTGACTTCGATACCGCGCATTTCGCATAATAAAGTCTATTGATTACAGTACATATTATTACTTCATGACTATGCACGATTATACTACCAATAGGTGCATTACACTGCACGGCGAATATACTGATTAACACTAAAATGTTCAAGTCTTTGTGTGCGTCCTCTCCTGGGCCAGAGCGACATACGCTCCGCGCTAGAGTCTGTTCCAACTGACTACAACTGTTTGACTCCACCCCCTTATATTCGTTTCACAAGAAAAAGTAGACCGAGGATTCCCTCCTTGTGTCATCTTCTTTCCCAGGATGATTCTGGTCTTGAAATACTGTTCATATGTTCCTTTTTCCTCGCTGATCCCAAAACTGACTGCGTGTTCGAGGATCGATCGGCCAATTAATTAATATTAATTGCCTTTGCCATGGCGTGGGTACGCGGCGTCCTGTAAAAATCCCCGGCGACCTAGTCAGGTCACGCCGCGAACACCAAAAGTCCTGTGTTCTTGCGCGGTCCATTAAATATGCCTTGATTTCACAGTTTAAAGGCTCGATAATTAGCCTCCTGGCTAAAGATTCACCTGTGTGCAACTTTCATGTCACTGCGTTGCTCCAATCACGAGTAATCAATAATTTTCATTGGGATCTTCCCCTTCCGATCTCGTTTCTTTTCTGAAACGGGGAAGAACTGGGCCATTATTTCATCCCCCCGACCTGCTCCAGACGACTTAAGTAGGTCAGCGAGAGTGACAAGGCTCCACGAGTCTCCACCCACAATTCTGGGGCCATTAGTAAAATGTCAAACTCTCCAACTTCTGTGCTCAAATGTAGCATAGCTTACTTCATACAGCCTAATAATCCTGTATTCCACTCATTTTCCCTGCATTATTTTAATAAATAATGTCAGCATCATTTGATGTCACACCAGTGATTAAATATGTAATTTCCTCTAGGGGTTTTTACAACTAAAACTCCCTCAACAGATCTCGTGTTCGTTCCCTGGTGGAACCTTCATTCTGAGCTCAACTTATCTCCGAGATCCACGTTCGATACCAGTCAGCCTAACACCCTCGGGTTCATATTCCCCTTGCAAATTTATAGAAGTCAATTGCAAGTGACCTTCTTTAAGTAACCGGCTGACTGCCCCACTGTCTGTGTTTACGTTAGGGGTCCTTCACCTCGTCTGGCTTTGAGTAGGTTAGTCTGGTTCCCACTTCCACTCTGCGCTCGGCCCTAAGCTGTGCATTCTCTAGACGGAGGGTTTCATTTATTGCTTCAACCTCCCGAGCCGCTTCGACCATTTCTTTGTAAAGTTCTTGCAGGCACTGGCATTCTAGCCGTTCGTTCCTTTCACTGGGCAAGCTGCTTGTTTCTCGTTCCGTCTCGCTGCGCGAATCTTCAGATCTGACTTTGCTGTCCACGTCCAGTTGGGTGTGCGCTGCTAAAGCTTCCTCTTGTTCGTCAAATTCTTCTGGCGAATGGTAAATTTTGAGATTGGCTGCATTCATAACGACCTCGTTTCCTGTTTCTAAATGCCTTATTCTGTATGCATTGTTCTGTAGGTCTCTGATCACCTCGAACGGGCCGTGATATCCAAAAATGAACTTTTTATACTTCCGTGCTTCTGGATCTGAACTGGCTGGCTTCCGAACTAAAACTTTCTCCCCAACGAGAAGCGGTCTGTGATATCGCTTCGCACGATTTCTTCTCTGGTGTCTCTCAGCCTGTGCTTGGAGATTTTCGAAGGTTCGTTGGATCCTCAATTCTCGTCCTGGCTGTGCGTCTACAGGTAATGGAATAACACCAGTCCATGGTCTCTCCGGTCTCTAATCCAAATGTAGAGTCACGGACACCTGACCTGTCGCCTCATGCACAGTATTATTTATGCAATATTCTATTACATCCAAGAAATCGATCCATTTCCAGTTCTCTTCAGAGCAGTAAATTTTCATGTACTTCTGGATCTCTCTCATTACACGCTCAACTGTACTTGCCTCAGGATGGCGAATGGTAGATAAAATCTGCCTAATTCCTAGATTTTCAAATTCCCGACGAAATTCTGCGCTAGTGAAGCAACTTCCATGGTCTGAGAGTAGGTTATCCGGTTTCCCAAGAATCGGAATAACTCTCTCTTTCAGGCGTTTCAAAACCTGCTTGGAGCTTGTCTTCTGTATGGGGCATAATACCACCATTTTTGAGAATACATCCATGGCTACAAAAATATGTCTATTGCCTCTACGTGTTCTAGGCAGTGGTCCAAAATTGTCTACGCTCATTAGCTGCCTTGGCTTCTCTGGTAACAACGGAATAGGTCGTTGCCTCATTAAAAAGGGATTTGGCTTTACCCTTTGGCACAAATCGCATGTCCTAATAGCATTTCTCACAGTTTCTCTCAACTTTGGCCAAGTGAATGCTTCTTTCAATAGAGCAGTGATTTTGTCTATCCCGGGATGTCCAAACGCTCTGTGTGCTAGCCACACCAATCTCCTCTGCAAAGATGCAGGAATAACAATTCTTTGGCGGATATGTTCCACATCATCCCACTTGTGTAACATCTGATTATACCATACATAGTCTGTTGATAATGCCTCTGCCTCTCTGTATATCGCAGTTCCCCTTGCTAAGCGTCCCTCGAAGTAATCAATCATCATCTTCAACCACGGATCTTCGCGTTGTAGGTTGGTAAGATTCTTCAAGTCATCTAAGGTCTTCTGATCTCGATTCTCAATCTGGACAGCCAGAGTTTCCTCTTCTCTTGGGTATCGGCTTGATATGTCCGGTATTACATTCTCTTTCTCTGGACAGTATTCTATTTCCACATTGAACTGTTGAATATACAGGGACCATCTTGTCAACCTCTGGCTAGACAAGTCCGTCTTTAACAAAAATGTTAAAGCTTTATGGTCTTTTCTGAGGACTATTTGAAAACCATACACGAGTTTACGCCAGTACTGCAACGCGTACAAAATTGCGAGCAACTCTATCTCTGTAATCGTGTAATTTTTCTCATGGGCCTTCAACCTCCTATTTATAAAGGCAATAAAAACTTTCTTTTCGGGCTTATCAACATTTTCTTGGAACAACATCGCTCCTATCCCAACAAGTGATGCATCCGTCTGTATGATGAACTTCTGGGTATAATCAGGGTATCCCAGCTTCACATATTCCAAAAGCATTTGTTTTGACCTCACGAATGCTTCTTGACATTGCTCCGTCCAATTCCACTTGCCGCCTTTCTTCAATAGATCCTGCAGGGGTGCTACAGTCGTAGTATAGTTTGGGCAGTGGTTCGAAAAGAATCCAATTACTCCCAAATACTGTCGGACGTGCTTTACTTTCGTGGGTCGAGGAAAATTTCGAATTACCTCTAATTTCTCTGGGTTTGGCTTAACTCTATTTTCATCAATAACGTACCCTAGGAATTTAACTTCCCTCTGACAGAAGTGCGATTTCTTGATATTAACCTTAAAATTAGCTTCTCGAAGGTTATCCAGCAACTTCTTCAGGTCTCTCATGTGCTCCTCCAGAGATTCTGATGTGAGTAGAATGTCGTCTACATATCTGATGGTACTCTCTTTAACATCATCGGATAGATTGCGATCTAACGCTCTTATCAGGGCTGAACCAGCTGTTTTCAAACCAAAAGGTAGCCTTAAAAATGTATATGTGTGTTGATCAAACATAAATCCTGTCAACAGACTAGTTTTCTTCTCTTATTCAAGATGGTGGAAACTTCAAGTGATATCTAGATTTGTGAATATGGTCTTCCCTTTAAATTTCCTGAGGATTTCTTTAATAGGTGGCACTTGGTCGAACTCCGGAATTACCTTCATATTTAAGTGTCTCAGGTCCAGGCATACTCTGACAGTCCCGTCTGTCTTAGGTACGATTACCAATGAGCTTACATAAGGCGTAGGTGTTTTCTCAATAACACCGGCCTCCAACATCTCCTGAATTGCCTCTTTGACCTTAGCATAGTGCTTTTCGGCTATAGGGTATGGTTTCTGCCTAAATGGTGTCCAGTCACTAACTTGGAAAGCATAAGTGAAGTTCTTTATACGACCAAGTCTCGAGTCAAAGACTTCCTTCTGTTCCCATAATAATTTCTTTAAAATTTCTTTCTCTCTTGGCCCAATCTTTGCTTCTTCAAGTTTTTCCGAAATATGTTCTTCCAGTTCGGGTTCCAGATCTTTCTCCATGTCTGCGGCTAGTGTTTTCAGTTCATCTTCTAACTGCTCAATAGCTAACACTTCTTCCTCAGCCACGTCTCTTTATGTATGCCATACTTGTTCATCTGACCCGGGTTCATTCTGATTGAGTGCGACCTCTAAGCCTTCAGCTTCCTCGTTCACACGGAACATAACTCTGTCCTGTGATAGGTCTATTATCACTCTGTATTCCCTTATAAACTGTGCCCCAATAATCAGGTTAAAAGACAGTTTGTTTACTAGTAGAAAACTCTGTGAGAACATAGAGCCTCCTATCTGTAAATCTAGGAATACCTGATATTTGCATATCATCGTTCTGTCTGGAATTACATTTTTTATTTTGACACTTGAGATAGGTATTTTCGAAACCTTTTCTCTCTGCGCTATCTCATTATACAAAGCTTGTGTCATAAGACACACTGTTGAACCCGTGTCTAACAGACTTCTTATTTTCAACCCTGCCACTCTTACTAATATAATGGGCAATTCTCGTTTGACCATGACCTGTGATCCTCCTGTATCCTCAATTAACTCTTCTGGTTTGGCTATCCAATTAATGATGTTGACCGACTTCCATCCATCATTTTCAAATTTTTCTAATTTTGGAGTTTTTTTTCTACAGCGCCAGTCCCCTTAGAGTTTCTTCTCTCCTGTTCACTGCGCTGTAACTCCAGACTTTTGGCTCAATCTCCATATCTGTCTGGCGATGTCCTATTCTGCATAGCTTCTTGCCAGCGAACTTGTTGCTTCTGGGGCTCATCTCCCCTTTGATTGAGGTACTGCAATGAAGCGTGATAGCGTTCCTCTACCTCGTCATCAAAGTTACGTCTTCTTTCCTGGGGTCTCCAATTCCTATTGTTGCCTTCTTGGCCATTGTTACCTCCATTGTTTTGGTACGGTCTACCCATGGTATTCTGTTTATTCCAAGAATTTCGGCTTCCTCTACCAGCATTCCCCTTGTACTTCGGCTGCCATCTTCTGGGTTCCTGTTCCCATTGACGTCCGTTGGAATCTAACGTATCTGTGCTAGTAGCTTTGTTGTTCTTCGGAGCTTGGGACTGATCAGTCTGCGTGTTGGTCACTTGTACCTGTTCCACGGTTCGATTCTGACGCATAATATTGGATGTTGTGAGGTCCAGTTGTCTAAGAACTGTCTCCATTTCCATTGCGGTTTTTTGCATTTGCCGAGATTAGCAGCCTTTGGATTTCGTACGGAAGCTGCTTGGCGATAGCAATACATAGCTCCATTTCGCTAGATTTTTGGTCAAGTTCCTTGAACCGAAACATCTGAGAGATAAAGAATTCTGCGTACTTCGTTGGATTGTTGGTGCTGTATCTCTTCGAATACAAATCCAATCGTAAATTCTGCTGTGTCATTGGATCCCAGTATCGCTTCAAAAAGGCCTCCCGAAACTCCTCTACAGTATCGAAAGTATAACGGAAACTGCGAAACCATAACGCACATTCTCTCTCTGTTAGTTTCTCTATGGCTCGTAGCCTGCGCTCTTGTGGTATCCGCGCATCATTCAAATATTCAGACACTTCCTTCAGCCAATATTTCGGTGTCATATTACAATGGCTACCTGAGAATTTTCTTGGTTTCTCTTCGCTTGCTCTAATTACGTTTATCACCTGGGTGTGCATAGCATTTTCGTGTGGCGTAGAGGCTGCAACTGGTGCACCTGGCGTCATATAAGTACTTTCGCCTGGGCCTGTAACGTTCCTTATTATAGGCTGGGTTTCTAAGTCTGCCCAACTAGTTTTCCTCATATCTTCCACACTCCCTTCACTTGAATTAGGATCTTTCATTAGGGTTTCCTCCTGTGCGATTATCCTAGTCTCCATTTGATTGTGGCGCATCTCTGCTCTTTCCAGTCGAGTAATTACCTCTTTTTCTATTCTGGTAAGCCTATCTCTATTCTCTTCGGCCACTTGAAATATTTTCTGCTTATCTTCCTTCAGGCTTCGCTTGATATGGGATATTTCATCCTCTACATCTTCCTTTATTTGAGCAAGGGTCTTGTCGCTTGCCTCTGTCTTCTGGCCTTCCCTCACTTCGAGTTCTTCTCTCAACCCTTCAATTTCCTCTTGGATATGTCCATTGACCTTTGACATTTCATTCCGGACCTTAATGATTTCTCCTCTGTTTTCCTCTTGTCTTTTATTAACGATAACAAGGTCGCTTTGGATTTGGTCCAGTTCTTGATGAACTTTGCTAATCTGACCCTTCATATTGCCTACCAGCTCTTTACTCTCGTTAGCGACAGCCTTAATCTCTCCTATTTCCTGACATTGATCTAATATGTTCTGATCCTGTTTCTTTAGATCACCGTTAATCGATCTAGCATAGCTTTTCAATTTCTCGTCCCTCTTATTGTCGTTCTCTTCTAACCTCTGATCTACCATTCTAGTAAATTCTGAAAACTGTTTCGCTTGGCGTTCGAGATTTGCCTCATTTTGGATTTGAATATCCTTAATGTCATTAGACAGCGCATCTAACCTACTGTTGGTTTCATCCTGCGCGTGTTTACATGCCTGTAAATTACTTTCAAGTTTGGCTTCTATAGCCTCGAAACGTTTATCTGTCTTAACCTGCATTTCTGATATAATGCTTACAACAGTTACTGTTACTTCGGTCTTAATCGTTTCTTGCATTTGACCTAGCTTATCATTTATTTCAACCTGATTAGCATTCATTGCCAGCTGATTGGCATCTAAACGATTTCTCAATTCAACCTGATTAGCATCTAAACAGTTACTCAATTCACTCTGATTTGCATTAATTGCCTCCTGATTGGCATCTAACCGAGTGTTTATTCAATCCTGGAAAGCCTTGGCTTCCAGCTTATTCTGTTCATTAACAGCGTCAAAATGCTGTCTTAACCCTGCAATCACCTGCAAAATCTCCTCTGTACCAGCCATTCTCACAACAATACGCTTTGAGATACAGGCAGGCTTCCTGGAAACATGTGTGGATACGTTTTGAAGAGAGATACAAAACACTGTACACATATTGTAAGATTGTACTAAAACATTGAATTTTAGGATAAATTGTGGATTGGGTGCGTAGCGCTCATACCCTTGGGTAATCCTCTTCTCAATAGAGAGATTCTGCGTTACGTCAAAAGCCTACTGAACTCAAAAATCACTCAAACACAGTTTGAGGCAAAAAAATAATTACTATGGTTTTCCCCATGAAATACCATAAAAATCTATGGGGTTTCCCTAAATCCCATAAGCTCCACAAACCTTGGGCGCCATGATAATAAAATAGATGGTTTGGCCACGTAAGACATCGCATCAACCATCCAAGGACTCGGTTGTACTGTCGAATGCCCCACTTGGGCCTTGCCATGATAATAAAATACACCTCTGCGCCTATGGTGACCTGTATTTTAAACTGGCCCACATACCAACGCCATGATAAATTGATAAGAGGTTTGCCATGATAAATAAAATAAAGATCAGGTCTTGCAATGCCAAGATATACATATTGCACTACTGAGGCGATTCCACGATAGAATAATACCGCCCAATTTTACCTGGATCATGGTAATTAAGGTGTTTATCAAAATTTATATTGTTTGTATCGGAGCTTAGCTAAGATTAGGTGCGGTCATCCCCTAATTCATGTTATTCGTTACATTAATAGAGTTGTTTGCACTAAATCTAGACCGACTTTAGTTGTACCTATAGCTCAAATCACTGTACAGGACATCAATCTCCATGTGCCCATGTGAGTAATTTCCATGGAAAACATGCTTCTGCCTCCAGCTAGCTTCATTTCTCGGCGTGTTCCGTTCTCCCACTGAGCAGTTGCATATTTTTGATTTGAGACTAAAAGGTATCAACTCTACAATGATAAAGCACAACTCTATTCTAAAGACTTTAATTCAGCATTAAATCATGGCTTCAAACATAAAGGAATATACTCCCAACAAATATAATACACAAACAAAACAAAGTTACTCCCACAATCCACTAATTATTCACATATTTTATCATATTAAATTCATCTCATTATTCAATCTTTTATCCTTAGGTTGACTTCAAAATTCACTCTAGTGCGCTGATGCACATGTAACTTTCACAAAAACTGTACTTTTACTCATATGTCACCTTGTATGACTTCTTTAATTTCACACAATACTTGTTTCTTACAACACCTCTTAATTAACATCATGTGTACCGTTCGTGTTTTGTTTCTCTCCTCCCACCAAATGTTTTATCATGCATTAGCCAATTCATCGGTTGCACAAAAAATCACTTGCAACTCCATAATTATGTAAATCTACCCCTACACTTCCCTCTTTTTATAGTTCCACTGCATGCCGTTGTGATTTCAATTCCAACTTCCGTTATCGCTGTGTCGGATGGTATTATTAAGCTACCCTTGCGAGCATAGCCTGTGGCGTCTAGTGCCCAACTTCATAAATTCGTGTCAGTGTCAGTATAAAATGCAACTTCCAACCATTCGTAAGATTGCTAAAATTCTAAATCATCAGGGTGATCTATGATTACCAATGTGTTTTTAAACCACACACATTCATTACACAATATAACAATGCTTCCTTTCATTACAAGCATGGTCTCAAATCCGTCCTTTCTAAACGTTAACTTTCACGGTTCGTTTTACAACTCAGCCCCCTTAGAGCGGCTCGTATACAATGGAGCGGAGTGGAGTGGTCACAGCACGTGAACCGTCCCTCGCTTTCTGACTCCTGGCTTTTATCCCCCAAGCAGTAACACGATTCTAAATACAATAGTGTGGTCACAATGACCCACGTGATCCCATATGATTTAAACTGAATGGTATGCAATTTAGGTTCTGGACGAGCTTAAACATTTATTCCTAACCTTAGGATATTAATAACTGGCCTCAATAGGTCCATTTCATTATATGAAGGCACGAGATTCATCAAACACAGGTCTAGTTGGGTAGCCGGTATCTTAATAAATGCTACGGTCAGTCACAACCTGCCGTCAATAAGATTCGCTTCACAAGAGCCGAATCATTCAATAACAAGTTCTCGGTCGATCAGGTATGGTGCAGAGGTTTCCATTGTTCTCCCCTCACCTACCACAGGATTCGAACCCGGAACATTCCATATCCATCATCAGAGCTAGGGTACAACACTAAATACACTCTGGCACATAATAAATATCTCTGTACGCCCTAGGCTATACGAGATTTCACACGTCGAACAGATTACCTGGCTCCATGACCCGATGCTATGATCTCGTCCTATAATTAGTAAGAGAACTCTATCAATTACTCTACAAGCTTATTCACAAGCTACAAATTCAATTCACTATTAAACTCTTCCATTTCCTTGCATAATTATATTCCCATTAACACAATATATTCTGATATTAAACTCTTTTCTCATCCCTTAACGTATTATCTTATGCTTGGATCGATAAATATTCCAATTAGCGTAAATATTTCTTGCTTACAACATTTTACCCTGATGTATTCGTTTACACCTTTTTATTATTATTCTTCTAATTATTATTATTATTACTGACATAAATTACCATAACCAGACACAACGTAACCATTTTAATAATCGAACCTCCGTGTTCGTTACGTTAAGTTTTACATAACTTATTTGCCATTTTATTAATAGTGGTAACGATTAATCCACTCACTGATGTATAAGAACATCTCAACTCTACAAAATCAAAACAACCATAAATATTTGAGGGTCTACCTCCTAATACTGATTCTTACTGGCACATTTATAATTCTGAAATCACATTACATGCAGTGGGCTATAACTTCTATAAATCATGATTTGTGGGGTACCTACATAGGCTTATCCAGGTGGCTCCAACCACCCATATCTTCCAGTATCGCCTGCCATTTGCATAATTAGCGAAGCATTTCTACACTGATAATACACATTTTATATGACCTTTGCTTCACAAAACACGTGACACTTTTCATTTCTATGATGAAGCTATCGCTTCCTTACACATGACACTTTATAGCACTTGTTATAATATTAATTTAAAAGATATTTCACATATGATCACTACAAAAACACACGTCACTATTTACATTCCTTACTGGTTGAAATTTACTGGCAAGATATCAGAACTGCAGGTGCTGACGGACTCCTCCACGCTCCTACCATATCCTGATTGAAAGTCTCAATTATCTGCCTACGGATTCACCAACTGTCTATCAATTATCCTTCGATATCCGTCCTGATTTGGCATGAATATGCTTACATATCGTCATGAACGTTAATTATTGGTATTCTTGTAGCATTTCACCAATCGCATCATAAAGTTTATGCCTGCGCAATCCGGCATAGTAAGATCTGTATAACCAATCAATATTTTATACACTGCGCTCAACATTGTACATAGTATTTATACAAATTATTACTTTCAATAGTTCTGCCTAGTATATCACACGGTACTTCCTATGTGAACACTAACAATTGCTCGTACTGCCGACTATACACCTACGGCACGACTGTCCTTAATAAAAGTCTTATAACAGTTTTACTGCACGGCTTCCCAATCTGAAGTCCGAGCCTCCCTCCTTGACTTCGATAACGCGCATTCCGCATAATAAAGTCTATTGATTACAGTACATATTATTACTTCATGACTATGCATGATTATATTATCAATAGGTGCATTACACTGCACGGCGAATATACTGATTAACACTAAAATTTTCAAGTCTTTGTGTGCGTCCTTTCCTGGGCCAGAGCGACATACGCTCGCGCTAGAGTCTGTTCCAACTGACTACAACTGTTTGACTCCACCCCCTTATATTCGTTTCACAAGAAAAAGTAGACCGAGGATTCCCTCCTTGTGTCATCTTCTTTCCCAGGATGATTCTGGTCTTGAAATACTGTTCATATGTTCCTTTTTCCTCGCTGATCCCAAAACTGACTGCGTGTTCGAGGATCGATCGGTCAATTAATTAATATTAATTGCCTTTGCCATGGCGTGGGTACGCGGCGTCCTGTAAAAATCCCCGGCGACCTAGTCAGGTCACGCCGCGAACACCAAAAGTCCTGTGTTCTTGTGCGGTCCATTAAATATGCCTTGATTTCACAGTTTAAAGGCTCGATAATTAGCCTCCTGGCTAAAGATTCACCTGTGTGCAACTTTCATGTCACTGCGTTGCTCCAATCACGAGTAATCAATAATTTTCTTTGGGATCTTCCCCTTCCAGTCTCGTTTCTTTTCTGAAACGGGGAAGAACTGGGCCATTATTTCACCCCCCGACCTGCTCCAGACGACTTAAGTAGGTCAGGGAGAGTGACAAGGCTCCACGAGTCTCCACCCACAATTCTGGGGCCATTAGTAAAATGTCAAACTCTCCAACTTCTGTGCTCAAATGTAGCATAGCTTACTTCATACAGCCCAATAATGCTGTATTCCACTCATGTTCCCTGCATTATTTTAATAAATGATGTCAGCATCATTTGATATCACACCAGTGAATAAATATGTAATTTCCTCTAGGGGTTTTTACAACTAAATCTCCCTCAACAGATCTCGTGTTCGTTCCCTGGTGGAACCTTCATTCTGAGCTCAACTTATCTCCGAGATCCACGTTCGATACCAGTCAGCCTAACACCCTCGGGTTCAGTACAAAGAACATCGGTGAACAAGTCTTGTTGCGCACTAAACGCACATTCGAACTTGTCTATTTCTCCATTTATAGACAGAGATAAAATGCCTTCAGAGGTAGTTTCAAACTAGTCTGACCGACATGTGCCAAAGTTCTATCACGATCGGGTTGCTTGTGAGACCCGGATAATATTTTAAACGACGATTTCTCCAGATGTACTCTAGTCTATGCTTGAACAGATTTGACCAATCACGTTAAGGGGCATATTACCTTGCTGTTCCGCCCCTTAAAACCTCAATAACTAACCAACCATTCACGTTAGTTGATATTTTTTACATCTTCGATCGGTTTACCATTAAACATGGTGGAGAGTGTGAACTGGAGTGGGAAATGTCAAATAATAATAATAATAATAACTACTACTAATAATAATAATGATGTTTTTTGTTGTTTTCTTTTGCGAGGGAAGTGGAAAATCTTACATAAGACTTTGAGAAGGGTCCGCACTTCACAAGTGTATGGGAATTCTTACCCACTAAAATCTACATCCTACCCTCTTGACAAAACCCATCCCGGGACCACTTTCGTATTATTTCAGGATGGAGCCATTTTCTTTGCTTCACAAGCACCTTCTTAGTTCCCAATTCATATTCAGTCTGCGAATCGCAGACTTAATCAACTAAATCGTGCAAGTCCCCATCCGACTCCTTCTGACGAAGGACCTCCTCAACGAAGAAAGCGACCGTATCCCAGCTGAGCTCGTTCCTCAGCATAATGCCAACTATATTGTCCGGCGTTATTGGACCAACCTCAGCTTCAAGTCGTTGTTTTTCCACTGCCCAACGAGCGCAGACGAAGAACGTATGATATACGTCATCTCGTTCGTTCACGCAGTAAATACATACTGGACTCCTTACTTTGGCCATACGATGAAGGTAACACCGAAAGTAGCCATGACCTGTCAACATTTGAGTCAGAAAGTAATGAGTTTCCCCATGGTTTCCACTTGTCCTCTCAACCAGACTCGGTATCAGCCGAGCTGTTCATCTTCCTCTGAGATCGTCATTCCACCTCTGCTGCCAAATCTCCATAATAATAACAATATAAACCTCGTGTAGATTTTTGAGATGACACCACCTAGGCCAGGCTGTTCCAGTCGAGTTGCTCGCCGCTTTGCGTGAGTAAACCTGCAACATGCAATACAGCTCTGTCGTGGAGACTGCCGTCACTGCGCGGTGGATATTATGAAGACTGGCAGGAAGCGCATGGACTTGTGTTATGACATTCGCCCAGTGACGTATTGGCTATCACTCCCAGTCCCTCTCCAACCGTGCTCCGAGCATCACTGCTGAGTACTCGCGTGTACGCATACTCAAACTCGAGGATTTGGAACAGCCTGACCTAGGCGATTGGTTCCCCAGCTTCTACGTTCTGTTTTCACCGCTATCTATCGGAGAAACCGGAACTTTCTTGGATATCCTGTGGCTAAGATGTAATTAATTTTGCCTTGCCGTCACAAACAAATGTGATACGCAATTTCATCTATGAGCTGCGTCGTTTGACTCAAATTAAGTCCGTCATTTTATAATCATAATCGAACTCTCTGGCATTGATCTCCCGGGAAAGCTATCCAACAATGACCGACTATGTAGAAGTTAGTAAGACCTAAATTCTGTTCGCCGAGTCGAGATAGTGGAAGTAAAGCTCTACCCACAATGCGCTGTCGGCAGGCGGTAGTGGGCAGACGGCAGATAAAGTCTGAAGTCGGTAGTTCACAACCTAGCCACCCACAATGCGCAGTCGTTAAAATGCTAGGAGTAAATAATAACTTGACTTTCATTTATTCCTTGAGAAAGTTGTCAATTGTCGATAACCTAACCTAAAATCTGCAAGGATGGACGACTTGGAGCTGTACTGTTTATGTTTATTGCTGCTAACTGGTACAGCATTGTTAAAATTGAGGAAAAATACTCGTACATCCAGTATCCCCTCTTGTAAATAATTAATAACAAATCCAACTCTGAATTAGGCCTACTCGTTTTTGAACAGAATTGTTTTTGTGTAGCTGGTCATTTTTGATTGAACGCCCGAGGGCTACCAATACGTTCAATCTATTGCTACATCATTTCCTAATTTATTTTTCGTCATAAGAAAATGTATTTTGGCTAATTTCAGTACCGGTAGACCCTACCATCCTCCTTGGGCCCTACTTTAGAAAATGTTATCGTACGATGAGCTCTCATTCAGCGTTACCTTCCACTGCATTGCATTTGCTACAAAGGAAAACATAATCAATGAACTGTTTCCTTTTAAATAGGCCTACTTGGGCTCATACATATGTCATATATCCAACGGCGTTCCCTCACAAGATCAATGAATATATCTTCTATCCCAAGGTCAGTACATTCAGTCATTATCTTTTTATATACTGTAATTGTACGAAGAATATAGGCCTACTGCGAAAACAACTAGTCAACTACACAGCTGATGACAAGCGGGAACACGACCAAGTGACGTCAGCTTGTGATCTTTTCTGATTGGCTCTTAAATATGCAGTTGGCTGTCAAAGATAAAATTGGCGACAGCCGACCACACGCTGCCGATTGTCAACTATCTACTACCGACATACAACTTCACATTGTGAATGACGCCATGAGAGAGCACGGGTCTGAGTTGAACTGGCGTCTTCCGTATGCCGTCTGCCCACTACCGTCTGCCGCCTGCGCATTGTGGGTAGAGTTTTAACACAGTTGTTCACGTGATTGCAGGGCTGCCCGCAAGGGGTTCATAGAGCTGTGTTTGTTGAACGTACGCCAACTTCAGTTCTGTGTATAACCTACATGTGAAGCGGGCTGACTGATTTAGCGGTTACATGCTACAGCGCGGTTTATTTATTGTTCGTTTATGTATTTAATTAATTAATTAATGAATTAATTAATTAGTTCTTAACTGCTTATGACAGTTAACAGTACACAGTGCAGCAAGTCTTGTATTTTCTAGAGCTACGGCATGACTAATGATCTCGGAGCTTCTTGGCTACCCCTGTCCGGCAGAACCGATGACGTGAACTCGTCGTGTTTCCCTGTCCAGGTAGTCGAGTGACCACGTGCAAGTATTTGAGCACACTATCTCGACTCGGCGAACAGACTTTAGTGTCTTAGCATCAAGGAACTAAGAAGATTGATATTTTGCCGTTACGCGATTTTTGACAGTTCAACTTGAGACATAAAACATCAAAGCATCTGTAATACAAGAACGAGTTCTTTTCTTTTGACGGTTGATTATATGTGATTGCTTTTGTATTATAAATGTACTAACCTTGCGTACCAATCTTTGACGGCTTCTTGATGTAGAAGTGAATATATCACTCAATGCTCGTGAGGCTAGTAAGAGGAGGTTAATTATGGCTTGGCTGTCGGACGTCTTCAAACATAGGAGTGAAAAACAATTAAATGCTCGCGCCTGAAATTATACAAAGAATTTGTAGCTCAGTTTTCTTCCAGGGATGCCTTCCATTTAAATACCATTTCCAAGCCGTGGTTGGGAATCCACATAAAAACAGGAGGTCCCGTGTCTCATGTTGAAGAGATTAACGCTAATGTCTAATTACAAACTTTCTTCCATTTTTACTAATATGATTTGAAGGCTATATGCGTCTTTACTCACCCTATTATTAATCACAGGAAGAGCAAGTAGTTCCGTGAAGAACTATACAGCCTATTTTCATAATATATCCTACTTATGTCAATTGTCTGTATCAACACACATCATTTCAGTTTGATTGCTGTAATAGATTCGTAGATATTGAGAACCATCAAAATATTTCGGATGGTCGCCATGTTGGATTTTATACATGTAGGTCTTATAGTTATGTACTATTACATGAAGATTATTGTGTGCGTGTAGTATTCTTACTTCAATCGCATGATAAGGACACAAGAAATAAAAACGAGATTTTAAAATTTCTCACAGCTGCCATCTTGTGGTTATGAAACCAATTGAAATAAATTAGATACCAGTGGATTAAAATTTGTATCAGCATTTACCATACTAAGTTACACAGCGCTCGAATTGTTAAATCGCGAGAAACGACCATTTAAATAATTATATTTCGCGTCACCACCCTGTTGGATTTGGGCTCACCGGGTTATTGCAAGTCCCAAAGGTTAACTTATGCTTATAGCCTCTATACACTTACAAAATTTAAGTTTGATTGATGTAGTATATTAATAGATATTGAGAACCGTCTAAATATTTCGGATGGTCGCCATGTTGGATTTTAATATATATAGGCCATAGAATTATGTACTATTAGATGATGATTATTGTGTACGTTCATTATGCAAATGTTGATTTCGATCGCATGATTAGAACACAAGAAATAAAAACTTAATTTTCGAAATTCGCACAGCCGCCATCTTGAGGTTATATAAACAATTGAACTAAATTAGATACCAGTACATTACAATGTGTATATACATTTTCTGTATCAAGTTTCATTGCGTTTGGATCATTAAATCGCGAGAAAAGTCTATTTAAAACTTTCAATTTCGCTTGGGCGCCATGTTCGTTTTGTAATTAACCGGTTTTTGAAAGTCTCATACATGAAATTCCAGTATTACCCTTTATCTCCGCACAAACTTTCATGGTGATACCGGTAATAGTTTCAGAGATATAGAACGCCGGTGAAATATTTCGCACAGCCGCCATCTTGAGGTTATGTAAACAATTGAACGAAGTTAGATGTCGGTGCATTACAATGTGTATAAACATATATTGTACCAAGTTTCATTGCGTTTGGTGGGTTAAATCGCGAGTAACGTCTATTTAAACGTCACAACTTCTCTTGTCCGCCATGTTGGTTTTGTAGTTATCAGGTTTTCAAACGTCACAGAGGTAAACTTCTGGTAGTTCCCTTTATCACCGAACAAAATTCCAGGGTGATATCGGTAACAGTTTCGGAGATAGAGAGCAGTGAAATATTTCGCACAGCCACCATGTTGGATTGGTGAGACGTAACAAAATTTCGAGAGCACGGTCGGGGTCGCCCGGAATAGTGCTATCATCTTACCGAGTTTCATTGAAATCGCTCCAGCCGTTTAGAAGCTATTACGGGGGGGCACACAAAATCCGTCACACACACACGCACACACCGACAGTCACACGGACAAAAGGTGATCTCAAAAGCTTATTTTTCATAAATAAAAATAGGCTGAAATGAATAAACAAATCCGAAAGTCGGCAGAATTCATCACATTAATCTGTGAATTCAAGTTGCTGTTTCCTTCGGAAAATGACAAAAACGAGTTAAGTACAGACAAACAGAAATATTCAATTAACGGAGAATAAAACACGTTAACAATATTAAAGCATACCATGGAAAATATTAAGAATTAAACTCCATTAAAAGGCCTACAAAGACAGCAACTCACATAAAAAAGACGGCACATAAAGTATAAAAATAGACTCAAAATCACGTATTGTTGATCAGTATTTTCTACTTGGTAGTAACTATCCTTTGCCTAATGAGATAAATGAACGAAGCTGCACGCCTTTGCTTGCCTTTGATGCGCTCTGGGAGGTATTGTCGGAAGTAGGTGTTGATAAGCCAAGGTTATCTTTTATTTCCAGATATTCTCGCATTATTTGGGGGTTGCGTGGCGCAGTCGGTAGGGGCGCTGAGCTTCTAACTGAAAGGGAGTGGGTTCGATCCCCATCCTGGTAGTGAATTTTAGAAACAAAACTAGGGCCTACCACTTTCGGAAACGCAAATAGCCCTGGGGTTCACTCAGCCTACAGTAGAAATGAGTACCAGGTTAATTCCTGGGAGCAAACAACTCCATCCCATCTAGTGCCGATGTCACAAAAAGTGGAATCATCTACCTTCCGGTGGCGTAGTTGGCCACATGCTGAGCTTCTATGCCCAATATCACGGGTTCAAACACCGCGGAAGTCGTCGGATTCTTTAAGAACGTTAAAAATCCCTCAGTATGCCTTCCTTCGTAGGGGAAGTAAAGCCGGCGGTTCCATGTCATAGATTTATGGCACTAATTACACCTGTGTGAGGCTAAATTATATATAGGTTAAACATTTGACTAACATTCTTAGGTTCTTGCGTTCGTCGTCAAGAGCCGACTGTGGTGGCATCTGGTAACTAAGTTCTGACCTAGTTGGTCGTTGACGATGGCCTTTGGCGGTAAAAGTAGGAACTACTTGAAAAAAGTCAATTTCTGCAGTCCTAGCTTGAATTAAAACAGATACACACACTAGTACAGTCATCACTATTAACACCGGTTATCAGACAGATTCTACACACACCCTAAATACACGGGGCTACAAGACCGCGTTGTCGCAGCCCCTAAAGTGAGGAACCAACCAACCTTCCACTACACCCAGGGCCTCCTTGGCTTGTACGGAGTTGGCTTTGATTTAGATGGAATAATTAAAGTACGTCACCTTCGGACTCAGCTTGGTTCTCACACCTGCAAGGATTGGGGATTGAAATCTGGAGGTGTCACTCTCAATTACAATATTTTAAAGTCTTATAAATTAGCCTCCGTGGCTCAGGCGGCAGCACGCCGGCCTCTCACCGCTGGGCCCGTGGTTCAAATCCCGGTCACTCCATGTGAGATCTGTGCTGGACAGAACGGAGGTAGACAGGTTTTTCTCCGGGTACTCCGGTTTTCCCTGTCACAATTTCATTCCAGCAACACTCTCCACTATCATTTCATTTCATCTGTCATTCATTTAATCATTGCCCCAGAGGAGTGCGTCAGGCCTCGGCAGCCGGCACAGTTCATATCCTCGCCGCTAGATTGGGGGCTTCATTCATTCCATTCCTGACCCGGTCAGAGACTGGAAGCAGGCTGTGGATTTTTTTCAAAGTCTTATAAATGTATCGGTTCATTGAAATCATTCAGAGGGTTCAAACTGAATTACGTTCTTACTGTGTTTGAATCCATTTTCCGTGTTGCATTAGTAAACTTTTGAATTATGTTGTATTTGATTGATGTTATGGACCTGGGTCATGTTGGTCATCTTCCCCGTGTTCTACGGTGTGCGTATAACCTGTAATCTGTGTTCCTGTGCAGACTGTAATAGTGTGTGTAGTTGTGATAATTTTTCTTTTTTGGTCAATTTTACCCGCCAGGTTAGTAGTTCCCACAGACTCACCACTACCGCCTTTCCAGGCAGTGTCCTTAGAGCTGGGAACACTTGGACGGTTTGGATACAACTGGGGAGGTGGGATCAGCACTTCGCCCAGGCGGCCGCACCTGTAAAGCGAACAGGGGCCTCATGAGGGATGGGAAGGGAAGGGTAGAGTGGGAGGGATAGGCAAGGAAGAGGGCCGTGGCCTTACAGCAGGTACCATCCCGGCATTTTCCTGGAGACTAAGTGGGAAACCACGGAAAACCACTTCGAGGATGGCTGAGGTGGGAATCGAACCCCCTCTACTCATTTGGACCACCCGAGGCTGAGTTGACCCCGTTCCAGTCCTCATACCACTTTTCAAATTTCGTGGCAGAGCCGGGAATCGAACCCAGAACCTCCCGGGCGGCAGCTAACCATGCTGACCGCTACGCTACGGAGGCGACTGTTGTGATTAACTTCGTAGATTGGGGTAGGTGCCCCAGGATTTAAAATAAGGTATCTTACTGGCATTCATCATGGCCACTGTCATCCTCGAGTACCTGCGGAGCCGTTTTCACCGTGGCTCACATTTTCACCGAGTGTGTGGATCTTGCTGACTCACGGAGAAACCTTGGTTTGCAGATGACACTCAAACTTATATTAGCCGATGACGCGGTGGCTGCTGATCTCGTCATCCGCTTTATAAGTGAGAGTGGGTTAGGGCCAGCAATCTGAATTGTATAGTGTACATTGGCTCAAAGGCTTGTTCTTTTTTGAATTCTGAATTTTTTGTTCAGTCCGTAATTTTTTTTATATTATAATTATTAGTTTTATTATATTTCGGTCTTTTCAAATTTAGGTGTTCACCTCTAAATTTTAAGTTCCATTCCAAATTTGTAAACATTAATCAGTGTTAAGAGGGGCAGATGACCTCGTAGTTCCTCCCCTTAAAACAACAATAACTTGCTAGCTATCCTCGGGTTTCTTGCCACCGCTGTCCGGTCTTGCTGCAGTACACCGTCGCATCTTGGTTAACGCGAGTAAGATATCTGAAATAAGAGTTCACATTCTGAGGTAAACAAAAATAGGAGGTCTCACGGCTTATAACTGCGAGTTAATCCATATAAAACTACAAGAATTATTAATATCTAGAGTACCCGTGCGAGAAATCTCGCATGCGCATAAACCACTTTCCTGTTATGCGGGCTTTTGTTTAAATGCACTTTGGAAACAAATTGTCGACCTATTTATGAAATTAGAATGAAATTGTTCAAATCTGCGGGTAATTCTCTTCCTTTTGAATAATGAGAGACTTAAGGAGAAAGGTTGCTGTAACCTTCACCGGTTATTCGATATTTATGGAATTATACGGTTTGGGTACGCATTCCTTTGATTTAAGTCACTGTTTCTGAAATCCATGCAAAATGATGAAGAAAAGACCTCAGAATGTTAAAATGACATGAAACAGGTGTCACAGCGGCCAAAAAGTGAAATGGACTGCAATTATGTAGCGTTATTTTCCTCAAGCAGCAGTATCTGCAAATCGCACACTTCGTACATTCTTTTAAAAGTCATCTTTTAAAGAAATTATAGATATTTATGAAATTAAATTGCAATTCGTCTTTGCTAATGTCTATCCTCTTTCATTTGAATGCTCATTTGTCACGATCGGTCGCTGTGAGCGCCGCAATATAACTTACTACTGAAATAATATAGTATACTGGCGGACCCGTACGAGAAATCTCACATGTTCATAAACCACACTTTCCCCAATAGGTTTACAATGAGAGACTTAAGGAGAAAGGTTGTTATGTTTTATTTCAACCAAATGATTATAGAACACTATTTACATTTCAGTTAGAATTCCACCTTCAACGTTCCCTAACTTAAGAAGGCAATCACTGAAGATTGGATCATCATAACACTCACCGGTTATTCGATATTTATGAAATTATACGATTTTACTTCTCATTCCTTTGATTTACTGTTTCTGAAATCCATGCAAAATGATAAACGAAAGACCTCAGAATGTTAAAATCACATGAAACAGGCGTCACAGTGGCCCAAATGTGAAGTGGACAACAATTATGGAGCGTATTTTCCAACAGCAACAGTATCTGCAAATCGCACACTTCGTACATTTTTAAAGTCAATTTTTAAAGAAATTACAGATATTTATGAAATTAGAATGCAATTCGTCACTGGCAATGTATATTCTCTTTCATTCGAATGCCCTTTTGTCACGATCGGTCGCTTGTGAGCACGTCAGAAAGGATCTATACTACTAAAATAATACATATGATGATGATGATGATGATAGTACATTATGCAAAGAGCCAATAACGGCAATAATTAAGACACGAGTATGTTTATAAAACGAGAGTAGCGAGTTGCCTACGACTGTTAATGTTTGACGATAATTATAACTGTTTTATGTTCGAACATTAATATTCATAAATGTCTGTCGAGATTTCGCCAGTTTTATGTACTGAACAGAGCGCATGGGACGCAGAGAATTCCACGGCCTCCTCGAATAACCCACTATGACACTACTGTTAGCCACGCAGTGAAATTTATATACACACATCAAAAAAAGTTTTGCATCACCTCGGTTCCCAGATCTCCGGCATATAGACGTTGACTGTGTATATTGTATCCAAGATACAGTCCCTTTGACTGTTCATAGATGTCACTAAAACTGCTCAAAGATGTAAACAACCATGCATGAGCAGGGCCTATTAGACGGAGGGGGTACGACAGCCGATCAGTTCCAGTCATTCCACCAGGACGAAGGTACGCTGCTCATGTTGTCTGTAGTTCTACCATGCCTAGAAGGTCAATACCGCAGTTCGATCGCGTCCGCATTGTTACTTTGTGTCAAGAAGGGCTCTCAACAAGGGAAGTTTCCAGGCGTCTCAGAGTGAACCAAAGCGATGTTGTTCGGACATGGAGGAGGTACAGAGATACAGGAACTGTCGATGACAGGCCTCGCTCAGGCCGCCCAAGGGCTACTACTGTAGTGGATGACCGCTACTTACGGATTGCCGCTCGGAGGAACCCTGACAGCAATGCCACCATGTTGAATAATGCGTTTCGTTCAGCCACAGGACGTCGTGTTTCAACTCAAACTGTGCGCAATAGGCTGCATGATGCGCAACTTCACTCCCGACGTCCATGGCGAGGTCCAGCTTTGCAACCCCGACACCATGCAGCGCGGTACAGATGGGCCCAACAACATGCTGAATGGACCCCACGGAATTGGCATCACGTTCTCTTCACCGATGAGTGTCGCATATGCCTTCAACCAGACAATCGTCGGAGACGTGTTTGGAGGCACCCTGGTCAGGCTGAACGTCTTAGACACACTGCCCAGCGAGTGCAGCAAGGTGGTGGTTCCCTGATGTTTTGGGGTGGCATTATGTGGGGCCGACGTACGCCACTGGTGGTCATGGAAGGCTCCGAAACGGCTTTACGATACCTGAATGACATCCTCCGACCCATAGTGCAACCATATCGGCAGAATATTGGAGAGGCATTTGTCTTCATGGACGACAATTCTCGACCTCATCGTGCACATCTTGTGAATGCGTTCCTTCAAGATAACGACATCGCTCGACTACAGTGGCCAGCATGTTCGCCAGACATGAACCCTATCGAACATGCCTGGGATATGTTGAAAAGGGCTGTTTATGGACGTCTTGACCCACCAATCACTCTGAGAGATTTACGCCGAATTGTCGTTGAGGAGTGGGACAATTTGGACCAACAGTGTCTTGATGAACTTGTGGATAGTATGCCACGACGAATACAGGCATGCATCAATGCAAGAGGACGTGCTACTGGGTATTAGAGGTAGTGGTGTGTACTGCAATCTGGACCACAAATGCTGAAAGTCTAGCTGTATGATGGTACAACATGCAATGTGTGGGTCTCATGAGCAATAAAACGAGCTGAAATGTTGTTTGTGTTGATCTCTATTCCCTTTGTATTTAAAGGTTCCGGAACTCTTGGAACCGAGGTGATGCAAAACTTTTTTTGATGTGTGTAGCAGGCCGTGTAAGTCAGCGCAAGTTACCTAATTGGTCACACAACTGTATCTTGAGCTCTGATTGGTGGGAGAAACTGTTTCATAATGAAAACTTGTACTATAATCAGCCTCATTATAGTACAGTTTTCAGACATATAGGCTAATATTTAGATTTCGACATCGTAGAACATAATTTTTAGCCTACTTTTCTCATTTTGCAAAAATGGGGAAAAAGTAGACTTACGAGATCGATCCGGGCAAATGTGTGTCTGTCTGTCCTTCTGTCTGTATGTCTGGCTGTGTGTGTGTCCCCCCCTCCCCCTATCAACTCCTAAACGACTGCAGCAATCGAAACCAAATTTGGTATGAGTAATGATCTATACCTGAATATCTCAAGCCCATATTTGAAAATGACGTCAGTGCTACCAACTGCTGAAAAACCTATATTGAAATTTGAGCTCCATGTTAGATATCTTGGAAGATATGCATGGGAGCTATTCCAAAATTGGCACACATACAGATAATAATATTTCAGTTTAATTTCCAGGAGACCATGCATAGCAGTGTTGCCAAAATGATTCTAAGCCTGTTGATAGGTACACATTTAAATGCATACAACTTCTACACTATCAATGGGATTTCAACCAAATTTCGTATGTTATAAATGTACATAAACAGATATTACTGAGCATATTCTTAAGAGCCACCAGAGCTGCCAACTTTTAATAAATACTATCTCTATTTTCTTTATCCAAATACCAATATTTCAAAAAGTATGCAAGCTGACAGCTTTAAACTATGCACACGTATAGTACCTGATATTCTAGATTAATTTGGAGTAACTAATATACGTCAGTGCTACCAACATGATTCAAATCTTGCTGATAGGTTCAATTTTTAAATGCATATAACGTCTACACTATCAATTGCATTTCAACCAAATTTCGTTTGTGCTATGTGTACATAAACAGATATGACCATGCATATACTTGAGAACAACCAGGGCTGCCAACTGATAATAAATGCTGTCTCTATTTTTTACCCTTATAATAATATATCAAAAAGTATGCAAGCCAACAGCTCTAAACTTTGCACGCGTATATTACCTGGCATTCTAAATTTGTTTGTAGTAACTAATTTACGTCAGTGCTGCCAACATGATTCTAAGCCTGCTGATAGGTCCAATTTTAAAATACATGTGACTTCTATACTGACAAATGGATTTCATCCAAAATTGGCACAACAAGACATCATAATATTTCAGATTATTTCTGAACAACACATGCATGACGTTGTTGAAAACATGATTTTAAGCGCGCTGATACATCCAATGTCTAACTGCATGTAACGTCCATGCTATACATTGGACATCAACCAAATTTTGTATTCTGTACCTTAAGTGATGGAAATAAGAATATATTCTGTCCCCAGGGCTGCCAAATGTAGTGCTATCAGGCTACATTATATCAGGTATATTTCGAACTAATTAGATATTTCGATATTACCAACTTAATTTCCTCATTATTCAAGATAGATCCATATAGATTAATCATTGGCATGAATGTTAAATTTTAAGAAAAGTAGGCTCTTTAGTTCGTCACGGAACTTCTTGTTTTATTTATTTATTTATCTATGTGAGGTATTACCGTACAGAGTCCAATAGTACTAGAATGCGCGGACAAAGCTCCAGATTGTGTTGTGAGCTGGAATGTTGTGTTACCTCGACCTGAAGCTTGCGGCGATCCACTAAGCTCAAGAAGTTGAAAGGAATGCCGGGAATTTTTCATGAGATTCTGTTCAAACATTTTAAGGAAACTGCTAGGTGAGTTTGCAGTCTATGGAATAAAATGATCTCCCAGCTCTACAGAAATGTCGCTCAGAACCAAATGCTTTCATTCAACTGGCGTCCTCCATGCATCAACCGGCATTACTTGTTTAATAACATGGAAGTAGGACATGAACAACATTTTATCTCGGCTTTTATTTCAACAAAAAATTAGGCTTATTTTAAAACACATTTCAAATCAACTTTATTTTGTACGCTGAAATGTTACCTGCCTTGTATTCAAAATACTGTTGGAGTGTAATGTGGTCCATTTGCATTGCTTTGGCTCGAAGGGTCCTGGGTTCGTTTCCCGGCCGGGCCATGAGGAATTTAATCTCCTTTGATTAATTCCTCTGGCTCAGGGACTGGTGTTCGTGACATCTTAACGTACAAAGAAACCAAAAACTGAAAACAAATACAATAAACAAAAAAGAGAAAGATATGTAAAAAATATTTTTTTAAAAAAGTTGGCAAAAACAAAAAGAATCCACAAACCATTGTTATACAGGGTGCATCCATGGGTCGCCACAGGGTGGGCATCATTGGTTCAATTCCTGGCTTGACCAAGAAACTTGAGGGTCTCCGGAATATTTCTATGTAGCCCACGCTAATTTCCAGCACTTGATTTACTTTTATGTTCGACGATGTCGAAATGTAAATATTATACGTCAGAAAACTGTACCATAATGATGGTCATTATAGTACTGTTTATCATTATGAGACAGTTTCTCCAGCCAATCAGAGCTCATTCATTGACCAATTAGGTAACGATACCTTCACGCATGCGCTCAAAATCCAACATGTCGGACATGAATTACATGATTTGAAAGTACAAATTGGATATCGGATCAACCATTGTAGTTACAATCCCAAACACAAAGACAAAATCAGCACGAACCTTTACGGTAACTAGAAAATACTATGACATATGCAAGAAATGTATGAATCTACGTCCAGAAGTAGCAACACAGCATCCTTCCACATGAATTACCGACATGGAAAGTGCACCGTCCCATATGTTCACATAAATAAACTGGCGAATATGAGACAAGAAATAGCACTGTACCTTAATATCCCCAACTCCAATTTCTACACATAGCATTGCTTTCAAACGACTTCAGTGACAATATTAGTGAATGCTAGAGCTGGACGACACTAGTCATCATGCAGGCTGTAAACAATAGCATTGCCAAGCAAAGTAAATGGTCTCTGCTTTCGAAGTGCTTTGATCCACACATGCGCTCTGTTCAGTCAGCAAAGCCCTGTTCACTAACTGAAGTAACTCAATCCTTAAATCCTTAAATGGATACTTACTGTATGTTAAAACATATAATAAAGTTATAATTATCGTTGAACATAAATAGTCGAATGCAACTCGCCTATAATGGTAATTAAGACACTCGTATGGAAATGATAAAACTCGCTACTGTCGTTTTATAAACATACTCGTGTCTTAATTATTGCCATTATAGGCTCGTTGCATAATGTACTATTAACTTAAAAATTATTAACCCTTTATAGGGCAGAATATTAATGAAGATATTTCATTTGGATTTATCTTAATTACATTTTAATTATATTAGCCTAACTATAATTATTAATTTTAATTCATTTTCAACATCTTAATGTTCATATTCATTTTGATAATTTTCATGTTTATTTTTACAATCTCAAATTGTTGTAATTTTAAGTTATTTTTTGCTTATTTATTTTTATATTAATTTTTATTTCCATACTTAACTTTAAATGTTATTATTTAAAAAGTAATTTTATCAAGCAACTTAGGTATAATATTTGGTTTTCAGAAATAAACTCTTTCAATAATAATAATAATAATAATAATAACTAGAAGACCCGTGCTGCTCCGCAGCATTCACTTCAACAATCCTACAGCACTTCTGTCCATATGACATTTGCATGTCTTCATGCTAGTGACTTGCACAGACATTTACGGTACCGTCGCTTTTGGGTAAATGATGAAGTAGACTTATGAAATCAAATGTGTGGGTGTCTGCCTGTCCTCTGTGTGTGTGTCCCACTATTTACCCTGCGTAAGCTTAAAAGGCGCACGGACGTCAGGTTCCAGACGCAATTCTGAAAAGCCGAGGTGAACAGCTAACTCCGAACACATAAGCTATACTCTTCTCTGAAGAATTAACTCGACACGACTCGGCAGTTTGATGCTGGCTGAAGCTAGGTCGCCCGCAAGCTCGTAAACTCACTCTGAAGCTAGTAATTCAAATTTCCACTGAATGGAGATTGCTGGAAGATGTGAAAACGTAAAAACACTTACAGTGTTCGATGGGGGAGCTGTCGCGGACTTTCTTGCAGAACTTTTCATGCTGAACAATTCTCAGAGAATATCGATATTTTTGACGGTTTCCCCAGTGTAAGCTTAAAAGACACATGGACGTTAGTTTTTTCTTCAACTCAATTCACTGAAATCGTAAATGCTCGGCTTCTTTTGGTCATAAATAAATGTTTTTCTACCTAATCCTTCATAGAGAAATCCTTTACAGAATGGTGAAAACTGCATCAAAATCCATCAAGTTGCTCTCGAGATTACCCGTTATATCCAAGAATTGAAAACTTTGTTTTATACTAAGTAGATAGAGATATCCACACTATTTAAGGCTTCAGCGGTACAATTTCGTGTTTTGTCTACTTATGAACAATGGTATAAATTTAAAATAAAAGATTGGTCTCTTATATTTGAATTTAGAGATGTAACTCTTGATTAGCATATAGAGGTGTGCAAATTAACAGAATTAAATAAATAATTGTAATTAGTCGTAATTACTTTTATTCAAAATCATTTTATTAACCAACTTCTTTTGTTGTCCTACTTAGTAGTGTTTCCTCTCCCGTGAAATTACACCTTTTCCCATAAGGAATTGCGTCTGGAAACTTTCAGATTATTGGATTCCGAGGGATATCTTACCTGGGTCCATTTTCAATTTTTCATTGACTTTAGAATTCAAGTCAGGTGGTTTCAATGCATAGTTCATGAATCTCTGAATAGCTCAATAGCGTTCATCAGTTAAAAGACCCCAAATCCCTCCGCTCTAAATTCACACGTAAAGTAGAGTGAAGTAATAAAAACGATACGTGTGGCATTTCGCATTTGCAAGGCTCCTCTGTTAGTGGAAATTCTAAAAAATCATTTTAATTACAGTTTCTTAAATGAAAATATAATTAAGGGTCTTGGTTAAACATTTGAAGTAATTTCATCGCCTTTTAAACATACTTAGTGCATTAAACCGTGAAAAACTAAAATGCAATTTTGGAAAACTGACATCGAATCTAATAATTTGCACCTTTCTGAAAAGACAGCTATCGCCTCCACCCCTACAGATAGAATAGTAAGTAAAGGCGATTGATGAGAACTGAAAAGATAACTCACACAGAAGGAATTAATATTTATTAAGCTGCAAATTTGATTGAGTATATCTTTGTTATAGATCTGAGGGAATGAAATAACAGGATGTAGGATAGTAATCACCGATATAGGACAATAGTATTTTTTTTACCATTACCACAGGACAGTTATCGTATTAGGGATGCGGACGTCCTTGTATAATTGTTATTTAATCAATGCCCCGTTTGCCGAGGTCTGTGCTCCTCCGCAACATTCGTTTCAAAATTCTAATAGTACTTCCTTCCATTCGACATTTGCTGTTCGCTTGCCTTTTGGTTCTATTTGAAATTTGACGTCATGAAAGGATTTTGCTCGCGATAGTGCGACATACAGTAAAGTTGTCCGTGCCTAAACACCGGTTGAGGTAAATAAAAGCCTACTTGATCTAGTGTTTGACCTTGAGCTTTATTGATAGTTGTACAAAAAGCCAAACGTACTGGAAACTGCCTCCTTTTGAAGGAAAGTGGCATAGAAGTATCTGATGGCGTAAGGTCAAGGCGAGGGAGTAGGACATTGTTTCCAACATTTACGCCAGTAATAATTTCCAGGTGTAAGCAATTGTCATGCATCTTCCAAACCAACAGTCTAGTACCGTTCAACAGACCTTGGGTAACATTAATATTTCTCAACAAAATCACAATTGAGCTTTCTTTTAGTCGAAGGATATGAGGTGGCAATCCACTTATGCCTATGCTGTCTAAACATTTTATAGGGAATTGTAGAAGTTCACTCTCATCTTCAGTAATCAAATTATTCACACTGATGTAAGTTCTCGATGATCCTGGGATTAGGTCTAAAACTTTGTAATTGATTTCATTACAATGTTCATTTTTAGGTGCTAAAATCGCTATTTTTGAAAAGCGTGAAATATTTTTCAGCGTGGGACTAATTTTGAATTTTCTCTATCGACGTGAGGGTATTCACCGTTACCAATTTGTATCAAGAAGTTTGCAAAGTCACGTTGATCTGTATCCGCTCGCATATTTTTGTTGAGTTTAAAAATTTTGAATAATGGCCACAAAGGAGAGAACCTTACTGACATTTGGACTGATGCCGCTTTAGATACGTGAGGCACAACAGGCAATACTTGCCTAAAATCTCTACCTAAGATGATATTTTTCCCTCCGAAAGGCACGTCGTTATTCATGATGTCCTTGAGGAGCCGATTTACACACATCAACGCATGCTTATTAGCCATAGGGGCTTCATCCCAGATTATAAGTTTTGCTGAACGAATATAAAAAGCTTCCTCGCTGTTAACTTTTATTCCTGATACAGAACTTTCATGTTAATGTAGAGGTAACTTTAACTGGCTGTGTACAGTGCGCCCCTGAGGTAGTAACATTGCTGCAATACCAGTCCATGCAACAGAAACTACATTTAACCCCAAATTTGTGCAACTGTGAATCAAGCATTGGTAAAGAAATGTTTTTCCGGTGCCCCCTGGGCCGTCTATGAAATGTGCATTACTCATCCTTTCATTGCTGTTTTGTACTAACCCCAAAATTTCTGTAATCATAGCCGTTTGGTTTCCATTTGCTTGGTTTATCATCCGACTTAATTGATCCTCATTAAGTTTTGGATAAATCATAGGTAAATTTGTCTGAGGGAAATTATCAATAATAGCTGGCAATTCGAGAGAAGTAATGGGAAGACCATGGAGCTTTAGTGTATTAAAAATCTGTATAAGAGTGAACTGGTATGAAATGTTAGGTTCGTGAAACTGCAGATAATCTTCTGATAATGAATTCTTGAAAATGTCCCATAACTATCTTACATTTGAAGGGGTCTGAAAGATACATATGTAAGAAAACAGTTGTCGTAACTGTGAAGGCATCTGAAATTGTGACGCTTCTGCCAAACAACGCTGCCATTCAGAATCGTCATTCAGCAAACCACGCTCCTTTGCTGTTTCTTTAAAAGTTGAATAGACAACTGCTTTGTATGTTTGTAGATCCTGGAAGCTGGTAGCACCTATGACGTGAAGCAATAACAGGCGTAAATAATACCTTTCTGTTTTTGTAGGCGAAACATTATACATTCTCCCTATAGTTTTTGAAACATTTTTCCTTTTTTGCCACTGACAGTTGCTCTTATTCGAGACGTAATGTACTGGTGTTTCAGGATATATATACCGACTTCCGGCTTGCGAATCTTCATTTAACTTGAACCACGCAAGTAATTCCGTGTTGCGCAACTGTGTTTGAAGTAAAATATCAGGAGCGTTATCAATTTTAAAATAGATATTTTGCAAGTTTGGCAAGTGAACTGGTAATCGCACGATAGAATGTGACTGTTCATGCACGTGAAATGAAAATATCCTGAATGCGGCTTCTGTTGGACCAACATATCTAGCATTTAGGAAAGAAGTAATTTCATCGTAGTTCACCGTTTCGCCTTCAGGACATTTAGGTAGATTTCATTAGAAAGCTAACTATTGCAATGGGTCCCATGTTTCGACTTCCGGAAAATTTCGACATATCTTCGCGTTTCACATCCCCCAGACCCCAAAACCACCGTCAGTTCAAAAGTTTATATATAATTTATGTATATATATATATGTATATATATATATATGTATATCAGTTTCTTGTGGACACGATAACTGCCGTAATTTTGCACCAATTACTTCGAATTTTTTACCGAAGATGTATACCTATAAAATCTCGGTCGAGTTCGTTACTGGGCTAAATCGGTCGAAGGGGGTGAAAATGGGGGGCTTTTTTCGAAAAAGTGAAATTTCGCTATAACTCTCTTAATACGTGCAATATCGAATCCATTCCATGTTCATAATATGTGTCGGATAAGTGCCAAAAATTTATGTCAAATAAGATTTTTGATAGCACCAACCATTGACCAAAGGGGTGGAAAAAGGTGGGTTTTTCGGGAAACATTAATCATATCTCTCTTAATAGGCACAATATCAAAACCGTACAAAATGGACAATATTCCCCTAATAATTACCTAAAACTTTTGTCTGAAAGAATTTTTGATATGACCCACCATTACGCCAAGGGACGAGAAAAATGATTTCGGAATTATAAGAAAATGCCAAGAGCTATCAGTGGTTGCCATGGCAACACTACTAAATTGATGAGGCATGGACCATCAGACGTTGCCATGACAACGCACTTGCACGAGATCAGATTCAGTATTTCCATCTGATTAAGTGGTTGGTTGGTTGGTTGGTTCTTAAGTTTAGGGGCTGCGACAACGCGGTCATGTAGCCCCGTGTACTTTGGGTGTGTGTAGAATCTGTCTGATAACCGGTGTTAATTGTGATGACTGTATTAGTGTGTGTTATCTGTTTGTTAATTTAAGTACTGCAACTAACAATTTTTCAGATAGTTCCTACTTTTGCCGCCAAGCGCCACTGTCAACGACTACGAGGCCAAGTTCAGAACTGAGCTACTAGACGCCGCCGCAGTCGGCTCTTGGCAACGAACATAGAAACCTAAGAGCGTTGTATACATTCTTAACCTATCCAATTTAGCTTCACACAGGTGCAATTAGTGGAAGGATCTTTAACATGCCATAAATCTATGACATGGGACCGCCGGCTTTACTTCCCCTCCGAAGGAAGGCATACTGAGGGATATTTAACGCTCTTAAAAAATCCGACGGCTTCGGCCGGGTTTGAACCCGGTATCTTGGGCATAGAAGCTCAGCATGTTACCGACTACGCCACCAAAGCCGCCTGATAAAGTGGGAAGCGGCTTCGGTGACGTAACTGGTAGCATGCTGAATGTCTATGCCCAATGTCGCGGTTTCAAAGCCGGCCGAAGTCGTCGGATTTTCTAAGAGCACTAGAATCCCTCAGTATGCTTTCCTTTGGAGGGGAAGTTCCAACGTTCGTTGCGAGTTGATGGTTGGGGTGGCATCTAGTAGCCAAGTTCACAGCTAGGTGTCGTTGACGGTTGTACCTGGTAGCAACATTAGGAACTACTGCTTGAAATTGACCGTCTGCAGTACTTACATGAATTAAGACTAATACAGCCATTACAATTCACACCGTGTATCAGACAGATTCTACACTCACCCAAAGTACACGGGGTTAGATGACCGCGTTGTCGCAGCCCCTAAACTGAGGAACCAACCAGAGGTAGATTTCGTTAGAAAGCTAACTATTGCAATGGGTACCATGTTTCGACTTCCGGAAAATTTCGACATATCTTCGCGTTTCACATCCCCAGGCCCCAAAACCACCGTCAGTTCAAAAGTTATATATAATTTATGTATGTATATGTATATCAGTTTATTGTGGACACGATAACTGCCGTAATTTTGTACCAATCACTTTGAATTTTTTACCGAATACGTATACCTATAAAATCTCGGTCGAGTTCGTTACTGGGCTAAATCGGTCGTTGGGGGGTGAAAATGGGGGGCTTTTTTTTTCGAAAAAGTGAAATATTGCTATAACTCTCTTAATATGTGAAATATCGAATCCGTTCAACATTCATACTATGTGTCGGATAAAGCCCAAAAATGTATGTTTGAAGAGTTTTTTTTATAGCACCAACCATTGACCAAAGGGGTGGGAAAAAGTGGGTTTTTCGGGAAACATTAATCATATCTCTCTTAATAGGCACAATATCAAAACCGTACAAAATGGACAATATTCCCATAATAATTACCTAAAACTTTTGTCTGAAAGAATTATTGATATAACCCACCATTATGCCAAGGGATGAGAAAAATAATTTCGGAATTATAAGAAAATGCCAAGACCTATCAGTGGTTGCCATGGCAACACTACTAAATTGATGAGGGATGAGCCATCAGACGTTGCCAAGATAACGCACTTGCACGAGATCAGATTCAGATTTCCATCTAAGTGTGAAGCGGCTTCGGTGACGTAACTGGTAGCATGCTGAATGTTTATGCCCAAGGTCGCGAGTTCAAAGCCGGCCGAAGTCGTCGGATTTTCTAAGAGCGCCAAAAATCCCTCAGTATGCTTTCCTTTGGAGGGGAAGTTCCAACGTTCGTTGCGAGTTGCTGGTTGCGGTGGCATCTAGTAGCCAAGTTCACAGCTAGGTGTCGTTGACGGTAGTACCTGGTAGCAACATTAGTAACTACTGCTTGAAATTGACCGTCTGCAGTCCTTACCTGAATTACAGACTAATACAGCCATCCCAAAGTACACGGGGTTACATGACCGCGTTGTCGCAGCCCCTAAACTGAGGAACCAACCAAAATCTCTGCAGTAGATATAATTTTGCGTGAAGAAGTAACAGACCGTTACATAGTTGCACATCAGTGTCGAAACCTAGCATAAGGACAGTGTGACCACAAGTATAAAAATGGACCCCAAATGACAAGAAGGTTACCGTTCCCATAAGACAATAAAATGTTTAAAATAAGCATAAAATGACGAAAAACAAAGTTAATTAAGCTCCAATTATAAAATACCTTCTCGCATTAAATGAGGTCTGATCCTTCTACGAAAATCTGCATATTCTGCCTATTTTCGCCTATCCCCAAGTTTGTCCGGTGAAATCTACCTCCGCCTTCCGGCGTGCCGAGAGGACTTTTTTTAACAATGCAGCAGTCATGACCTTTATACACATACTTGAGGACTTTAATATATAAGATACTTGTGGATGTATTTAACACTCCGAACACTTGAGCATATTTCAACATTAATATGTGCTTGCAAGTAAAGTAAAAGAAATGGATTATAGGGAACAATGAATCGACTATCGATTTCAATGTCAATGGCTCGAATTGTTTTTATAATAATCCGTCCATTATTTCTTCTCCTATACGAAGGATAACCATTGGCATTATCTTTGATCTCTTCCTGAAACTGTTTAGGGAAATCTTTCTTACATACGCCATCTTTCATACAGACTGAAGAAGGATTCAAAGATCCGCGAGGACCATGTACCATATGACGCCTTACCAACTCGTATAGCGCTTCATCCTCGAGATCTGGTATTTCGGCTAACACCACACTGTCAATGTCATAAATTTCTCGAAACTTACAATCTTCCGTTAATGTTAAGAGTAAATGGATGTGCGGGAGACCTCGTTTTTGAAATTCCACTGTATATAGATATGCTTTTACCGAAAATGTCCTTAACATTAATCAATCGTAGCAATTCCTTTACTTTGGAATGGGAAAACTCTCACTTCAATATCAGGCCTATTATTAGCCGTTAAGTATTAGCTGTTAAGTATTTCTGGCCAGCCCGCATTATAGGTGAACGTAATGAATAAATCTGGCTTTCCAAACTTCCTCACTATCGCCATCGCATCCTGATAATTTTGCAATATTTTCCTTGGGCTACCTGTAAAAGAAGATGGCAAAACTACAATACGACCGACTCGAGATTTTCATTTTCTGCTCGTACATCCAAGGCGTCTGCTAAACCGGCATATGTATCAACTCGCAACTTCGTTTGTTGATGACGTATATACTTTAACCGGTCACCTTCCATACGACAGTAGTAATCCACGAATAAATATCCATTTTGCAAACTTGAGCAGCGACAACTAACTCAACATGACCTCCATTAACACCATTCATAGACATATACATTTTATAATCATCGCTCGTATTGATAGCAGTTTCGTACATATCGCTGTTGCCAACAATAAAGGAAGAATAATTATTCCACTTGTCTGTAACATGTTTTACAATTCGCTTTCTAACCTGTGTAAATAAACTCTGATTGTTGTACTCACAAATGCCAATGACCTGAACAGACGATTACCGTCACCTTTAATCTTTATAACATTTGTAATTGAGTGTCGCCTCTCATTCATAATAATATGATTAATTGTATTGATTGAGCACACAACCTATAAGGACGAATGATGGAACGAAAAGAAGACAGTTTGTAGCTGGTGAGACCAAAGACTATATAACAGAAAGATCGGGTACACAATACAAAATGGCGGTTCCAACATTCGACTGTAGCAGCATCTTCGTGAAATTAGTTGTCTTTCGTATACAGTATTTGTTGTCATTCAAAGAGATGTTGACATGACAGTGTCATTAGCAAAATGACTGCTGATTGAGCATGAGCATTTCAGTCTCAAAGTAATCCATTCTTTGAGAAGTTTTAATTAAATTATGCGCACAGAATCCACTTCTACTTATTGTATGGATGCATGCGACATTAGCGCCCGAGTTGAACAGGTAGAAGTTAACGATATCATGTATGGATACATGCGACATTAGCGCCCGAGTGGAGCAGGCAGAAATTAACGATATCATGACGTAATTAGGGAACTCTCTGTTAATATCAAGTTAGATTTATAATCGGGGCGGCGTTGAATATCATAATACAGTGTTAGTCGTTGTCGCCTAGCGACAATATGTCCGTCAAGTCATTCGATTATATTTTCGTGAGACCTTGTAGGAAGTAATATTCGCAATTATTTTAATACACGAATGATATAATCAAGTAAGGTGGGTATCAATCGACGGTGCTTGACGGGCATTACTTTTAAAGACAACAAACGTCGTCGTAGCGCAAATACTTCCCGAGATATTTCAGTTTTAGTAAAGGGTGAAATTTTTTGAAAAATATTTTAATATATAAGATAATAATAATAATAATAATAATAATAATAATAATAATTCGTTGATATAAGGCTGAAAGATTCAACCATCAGCATCTTTGACTATCAATTGTGCTTATTGTAGGCGGTTACTACAGAGACCAACAACCTTTAAAGGGTTAATAGAAGCTCGATTTTAATGTTTAAAACATCTCTTAGCAGACAAAGTAAGGGTCCCCATCTCAGCAAAAACGTAAAATTTAGCAACTTCCTCAATTGTATCAAACGTTGAAGGGCTAAAAGGTCCGGAAAGGTTTCAAATTGTGAGTTTTGGAGAGCATTATCAAACTAAAAAACAAATTTCGAAAATCGCTTCCGGCTTAAATGTAGTTACGAAAAAAGCCTTAAATCGCTGTTTGTATTGCTCGTTTTCTTTTTAATTAAAATCCTAGCCAAATTAACTTATTTACATAATTCATTATTTAACGTGTTCCTTGGATCAACACCTCAGGCGTTTTTTGAAAAATCTTCCACCGAAAGTAGTTATAAGGCCTTAAGTGAAACTCTGCATCGACTCTCACTAGTGCTCGTAATAGTGGAAAAGGCAAACTGCTAATCTAATCAATTGAACATGATTCAGTTTCCAGTAAACCATTATCAGTACGTAAATTACCAAGTCCATGTCCTCTAAAACAGTCATGGGCAAAGTACGGCCCGCGGGCCAACTGCAGCCCTTGAGTTAGTCTGATCCGGCCCGTGCAATGGTTTCGATTTATACTATCTACAATTACACATAGGTCATATTTTGTGTCCCGTGTATCTGGAAGTGAAAAACTATTTCAATCTCATTGTGTTTCTGCCTTTTTGTGGAATATCTTTGTGTGAGAAAAATCTCCACGACGAATTTGAATGAAGATTTCAGGACTTCAAAGTTATAGAACTGGACTTGGACGTTTTCAGCATGTCATTTACTGTTGACCGTGAAACAGTAAAATCAGAGTTGCAGCTAGAACTGATTGAGCTACAATGTTACAACGAATTAAAGCAGCTATTCCTTAACGTTTCGAAAATTGAGTTCTACAAGGCCCTACCAAAATCAAGCATCCCAAACTTGAAATCTCATTTACAAAAGATAACTGCCATGTTCACATCTTACTACATCTGTGAACAGGTGTTTCCTACAATGAAGCTTCGCAAAAATAGCGTCACAAATAGATTAACAGAACACCATTTAGCTGCGCTACTAAGAATCAGTTCATCCCAGTTTCAACCAGATTATGAAAAACGTTTAGAAGCACAGTCACAGTTTCAATTTTCACATACTCTTTCCTCTCTAACAAATAGTGAGGTGAGTTCTTTTTTCCTACGTTTTCTACTATGTGTAGCCTATAAGTTTCGTTTGATCTAAAATACAGAAATAAAAAGTTTATAATCTATCTATAAACATTTGTTGCTTTTATTTCGGCCTGCCTAGATTATTTTGAATTGCATCTGCCCCTGCCCCTGAAAGGTTTGCCCATGTCTGGTCTAGTTTATGATATTAAAGGATGTCTTCAACATTGAGATTGCCTGAAGGACTACAACTGTGGATTGGTTCAGGGATGTTCTCTAAGGCATTCTCCATACTTAGGCACAGGCTTTTTGAAAATAAATATATTTTTGAGTTTTAATGAATCTTTTTAAAATTCCTGTCGACCTCTCTTGGTCAACTCTTGTCCTCTTTCGACCCCGACGGTGTTCGGGTATCCAAAGCCTAGGGAGTCTCTTCCTTTCCCGCCTTAATTGGCCCTTCGATCATTTTTCCTGATCCCTCATTCTTCAAGGAGACCGCCTTCTTTTTCTTTTCATGTTATCTGCTGCCTTCTGCTCAAGGCCCTAAAGGAAGCGGGGTGTATGTAGCCCCACCACTTCTGAGCTCTGGAATTGGTGACACTGCGAGGATCCTAAGCTGCGTCTGGTTTTTCCCCTTTTTCCATTGCGGACACTCTTCTCTTCCCTTTTCTTATCTGCCTTTCATGGCTCTCCTTCCCTTGAAGTCCCTCAATCCTCATTCTTGGAGGGTTAAGGGCATTTATTTTCCTCCTGTCCTTTATTTGCCTTGTTCTCCTTTTGTTTTCCATTTCTTCTAGTTTGTAAGTGTGTAGTTAGTACTAGTTGGGACTGGCTGCGTGGCTCAGCGGTAACGTTCTCGCTTGCTTGCGAATCCTGGCGCAGTTAGCTGGCATTTGAGGGTGCACAGTAGATTTACTGGCAAGTTAAAGATCCCCTTCGGGGCAAAATTCCGGCACCCCGGCGTCTCTAAAATCCACAGTAATTAAAAGGGACGTAAAGCCAATAACACTATTATTATTATTATTATTATTATTAGTTTTATTTGTAAGTGTGGTTTTAGTTATAGTTAAAATTACATTCTATTAGCCAAACCATCAGGGGCCAATAATTAGACGTTAGGCTCCGTAAAACAATCATCATCATCATCATCATCATCATCAAAATTGCGTAATTTTAACAATACTTTCATGAGCATTCCCTTCTGGCAAAATTAAAGTGAAGTAGCCTATACGTTAAAAAACGGCCGTGATAATATATAACACATATGAGAGGGCTGCATCTAAACAATTTAGTTTTGTATGTTGAAAAGTTCGGAAGAAAGGGAAATTTTATATCCAGAAAAATATTTTATTGAGAAATTGGAATCAAGGGATTTTTCCGGTTAAATGGACATGCCATTACCGTAGGATTCCTCTTCTATTTCTCCTTGCCCTTGACTCAGACTCGCCGACAAGTACTGGCATTTTGGTAGCGTCAGTGGCCAGCTGACCCAATGCCCAATAGATTGAGAGCGATCAAGGGAACCACTCTCGTGTGGCGGAGCTCTTTCCGGTCACGGAGGAAGTCCATCATTACAAGGTCCACCCACTCGTACATGATAAGAAGGGAGGACCCCCCACTTTATACCTGTGGAGCCGTTTTCACCGTGGCCCACATTTTAACCAAGTGTGTGGATCTTGCTGACTTACGAAGAAACCTTGGTTTGCAGATGACATTCAATCTTACGCTATATTAGCCGATGACGCGGAGGCTGCTGATCTCGTCATGCGCTTTATAAGTGAGAGTGGGTTAGGGCCAGCAATCTAAATTTGCCAGTGTACATTGACTTGTTATTTTTTGAATTCTGAATTTTTTGATGTGTAACATCTTTCCGCTCGGTTGCTGGATATTTTTATGTGGGGGTGATTTTGTAAAAAGGGACGGAAGTGGGACAGAAATGCAACGGAGAAAATGAGCGCGCGTGGTGACGGATATTGGTAAAACGACATACTGTCGGCCATGAGGCTATGTGGAATGTAAATCGCATATGGTTTACTTCAAGGTTTGGAAGCCCCATCACAGATATTCCTACAATAAATCATCTTCAAACTGTCATTCTTTGGTGTGAAAATATTCATTAAATCATATTTGCTGAAAACAATTATGATTTATTAAATCTTACTACTTTTGCTGTGTTCTTATTTAATGTAATCACTCGAGGTACTGTCGGCCAAGATACAGCACTATGTGTAATGTATATAGCATACGGTTTAATTCAAGGTTTGGAGGCCCCCTTAAAGAAATTCCTACAATAAATCACCTTCAAGTTGTCGTTCTTTGGTGTGAAAATATTAATTATATCATATTTCCTGAAAAGGATTTGGCACAGGAGTTTTACAAGTAGCGTGCGGTGGCAGAGATTGGTACAAGGACGTACTGTTGGCCATGTGGCTATGTGGTATGTAAATCGCATACGGTTTACCTCAAGGTCTGGAGGCGACATTACAGATATTCCTACAATAAATCATATTCAATCTGTCGTTCATTGGTGTGGAAATATTCATTATATCATATTTGCTGGGCGGCTTCGGTGGCGTAGTCGGTAGCATGCTGAGCTTCTATGCCCAAGATAGCGGGTTCAAACCCGGCCGAAGCCGTCGGATATTTTAAGAGCGTTAAAAATCCCAGTATGCCTTCCTTCGGAGGGGAAGTAAAGCCGGCGGTCCCATGTCATAGATTTATGGCATGTTAAAGAACTTTCCACTAATTACACCTGTGTGAAACTAAATTGTATAGGTTAAGAATGTAAACAACGCTCTTAGGTTGCTACGTTCGTTGCCAAGAGCCGACTGCGGTGGCGTCTAGTAGCTAAGTTCTGAACTAGTCCTAGTAGTTGTTGACGGTGGCGTTTGTCGGCAAAACTAGGAACTACTTGAAATTAAAAGTCTGCAGTCCACACTTGATTTGAAAACAGATACACACACTAATACAGTCATCACAATTAACACCGGTTATCAGAGAGATTCTACACACACCCAAAGTACACGGGGCTAAATGACCGCGTTGTCGCAGCCCCTAAACTAAGGAACCAACCAACCATCATATTTGCTGAAAACAATTATGATTTATTAAATCTTACTACTTTTGCTGCATTCTTATTTAATGTAAGCACTCGAGGTACTGTCGGCCAAAATACAGCACTATTATATCATATTTGCTGAAAGGATTTGTCACTGGAGTTTTAGAAGTAGTTATTGCAGAAATAATAGTGATGAGAACTTACCGATGGTAATAATAGGAAGGAATCCCTCATGTTTGCTGGCACAAGGTAGCACCATGAGTTCATTCTTTAAAAAATGCGAGTAAGAAATAAGGAATTATTCGAATAACATGTCAGATGTTACACATCATATGCGACTACTGTAAGGCTCGTAATTTTTTGTTTATTCCATAATTTGTTTTGTTTATTATTATAATTATTTAGTTTTATTTAATATTTTGTTCTATTAATTTTCGATTTTTAGCTTACTTTTCACATTTTGCAAAAATGAGGAAAAAGTAGACTTATGAGATCGATCCGGGAAAATGTCTGTCTGTCTGTCTATCCTTATGTCTGTCTGTCTGTGTGTGGGTCCCCCCTATCAACTCCTAAACGGCTGCAGCTATCGAAACCAAATTTGGTATGAGTAAAGATCTATACCGGGACACCTCAATGTCATGCTTGAAAATGATGTCAGTGCTACCAACTGCTAAAAAATCGCAATTGAAATTTGAGCTCCATGTTGGATATCTTGGAATATATACATGGGAACTATTCTAAAATTGGTACACATATAGATAATAATACTTCAGTTATATTTTTAAGAGGCCATACATGACAGTGTTCCCAAAATGATTCTAATCCTACTGATAGGTCCAAATTTTAAATGCATATAACTCCTACACTATCAATTGGATTTCAACCAAATTTCGTATGTACTATGTGTACATAAACAGATATGACTGAGCGTATTCTAAAGAGCCACAAGGGCTGCCAACTGTCAATAAATGCTCTCTCTATGTTTTATCCAAATACCAATATATCAGAAAGTATGCGAGCCCACAGCTTTAAACTTTGCACACGTATATTTCCCGACATTCTAGATTAATTTGGAGCAACTAATGTATATCAGTGCTACCAACATGATTCTAAGCCTGCTGAAAGGACCAATTTTTAAATACATGTATCTTCTATGCTATCAATTGTATTTCAACCAAATTTCGTATGTGTTATGTGTACCATAACAGATATGACTGTGCATATTCTTTAGATCAATCAGGGCAGCCAACTGTTAATAAATTGTGTTTATATATTTTACCTTAATATCAATATATCAAAAAGTATGCAAGTCAACAGCTCTAAACTTTGCGCACGTATAGTTCCTGACATTCTAGATTAATTTGGAGCAACTAATTTATGTCAGTGCTACCAACAAGATTCTAAGCCTGCTGATAGGTCCAATTTTAAAATTCCAGTAACTTCTATACTAACAAATGTATTTCATCCAAAATTGGCACAACAATACATCATAATATTTCAAATTATTTCTGACCAACACATGCATGACATTGTTGCCAACATGATTTTACATGCGCTGATAGGTCCAATGTCTAACTGCATGTAGCGTCCATGTTATCCATTGGACTTCAACCAAATTTTGTATTCTGTACCTTAAGAGATGGAACTAAGAATATATTCAGTCACCAGGGCTGCCAACTCTAGTGCTCTATTAGGCTACATTATGCCAGGTATATTTCGAACTAATTAGAAATTTCGATATTAACAAATTCATTTCGTCATTATTCTAGACTAGCTGAAGTACCCGTGCTTCGCTACGCGTCATAAATAAATTATAATGTCAAGGTGACATTTAAAACAGGGGATAGGCGAGGTGCTGCGCAGAGGAAGACTAAGGATGGAACATTTTGTCCAACTACACCGCTCGGCGTTGACCGTGTTTTATAGCACAAATTTAGGTTTTACTCGCTAACCGTTGGAGATACCTTTCGGATAGAAAATGTAATTTTAAACCTCGTATATGCCATCAAAAGTTTGCTATTTCTTAGCGTTCTCTTTTTATTTGAAATGGAAATATGAAAGTTTGAAACCAAAGGGTGTAGTGACCTCACTAAAATGGTCGCCATCTTTAAATAGTGCAAAGTATTGAAATCAAAAGTAACCTACATGTTAACCAGGTAAATCAGCTACTTCCATGTAAAATTCATGTAAATCGGACCAGTGGTACTTGCGTGATTGAGTAATACACAGACACACACCATCACATTTTTAGCCTCGCTTCGCTCGCGTCATAGTCGTGTCATATTGTTATTCAATGAAATGCATGTTTAACCCCGTTAACACCCCTTTAGAACCTGAATACCCAAAAATCCCTCCTTAGAAGACGTTTCCGACACACAACAAACATATCCCCAAAATATCATTCTTCTAACTTTAATAGTTTTGGTTGGTCGATGAGAGTGAACATCCAAAAATCCTTCCTTAGTGGACGTTTTTCTTCCAGAATTTCACCCCTCACCATAGGCCCCTTAAATTGCATTTATGAAAAAACGGTCGAACACCTATTTATTTTATTTATTTATTTATTTATTTGAAGCCTCCGTGGCTTAGGCGGCAGCGCGCCGGCCTCTCACCGCTGGGTCCGTGGTTCAAATCCCGGTCCCTCCATGTGAGATCTGTGCTGGACAAAACGGAGGCAGACAGGTTTTTCTCCGGGTACTCCGGTTTTCCCTGTCAAAATTTCATTCCAGCAACGCTCTCCACTATCATTTCATTTCATCTGTCATTCATTTAATCATTGCCCCAGAGGAGTGCGTCAGGCCTCGGCAGCCGGCACAGTCCATATCCTCGCCGCTAGATGGGGGCTTCATTCATTCCATTCCTGACCCGGTCGGAGACTGGAAGCAGGCTGTGGATTTTCATTTTCATTTATTTATTTATTTATTTATTTATTTATTTTTAAACTGATTGATTTCCTTCGAGTTTCAAACTCCTCGTCTATGTCGTTTAAGAGATACACGCTCCGTTAGGAATCTTTCAACCCCCACTTTTCATCCCTTTCACCTCTTAATATACACTACAACGAAAAACCATTAGACATGTGTCAGCTTATTTTTAATGATTAGTATATGTGCCAAGTATCACATCCCCAAATGAAACCACTCGTGAGATATTGTTATTCATTGAAATGCACGTTTACCCCCTTAACACCTCTTTAGAACCTGAATATTCAAAACTCTTTCCTTAGTGGACGTTTTCGACATACAACGAACATATCCACAAAATTTCATGTTTCTAACTTCAATAATTTTGGCTGGGCGATGATGAGTAAGTGAGTCAGTCAGGACATTTTCTTTCATTTATTTTTGATAATTTCACCCCTCCCCATGAACCCCTTAAATTGGATTTATGAAACAAACGGTCAAACACCTATTTACTTATTTAAAGATGTTTTCCCCCTGAGTTTGATGAGTGAGTAAGTGAGTCAATCAGTTAGGACACTTTCTTTACTGTTTTTTTTTCCCAGAATTTCACCCCTCTCCAAGGGCCCCTTAAATTGGATTTATGAAAAAACGGTCGAACACCTATTTACTTGTATTTTAAGCTGTTTTTTTCCGCCGAATTTCAAACTTCTCGCCTATGTCGTTTCAGAGATACACGATCCGTTAAGAATCCCTCAACCCCCAATTTTCACCCCTTTCACCTCATAACATACACCACATCAATAAACCCTTAGACATATGTCAGATTATTTTTAATGATTAGTTTATATACCGAATATCACATCCCCAAAGAAACAACTCATGAGATATCGTTATTCAATGAAATGCACGTTTACCCCCTTAACACCTCTTTAAAACCCGAATAAACAAAAATCATTCCCTAGTTGACGTTTTCGACATACAGCGAACATATTCCCAAAATTTCATGTTTCCAACTTTAATAGTTTTCGCTGAGCGTGATGAGTGAGTGAGTCAGACAGGAAATTTTCTTTAAATTATTTTTACCAGAATTTCACCCCTCCCCATGGGCCCCTTAAATTGGATTGATGAAAAAACGCTTGAACACCTATTAACTTATTTTTTAAGCTGTCTTTCTCCCCTGAGTTTGATGAGTGAGTGAGTTAGTCAGTCAGTTAGGACACTTTCTCTCCTTTTTTTTTCAGAATTTCACCCCACCCTATTGGCCCCTTAAATTAATTTATGAAAAAACAGTCGAATACCGATTTTATTTACTTTTTAAGCTGATTTTTTTTCGCTGAGTTTCAAATTTCTCGCCTATGTCGTTTAAGAGATAGGCCTACACGCTCCGTTAGGAATCCTTCTACCCCCTCTTTTCACCCCTTTCACCTCATAATAATACACCACATCGAAAAACCCTTAGACACATGTCTGCTTATTTTTAATGATTAGTTTATATGCCGAGTATCATATCCACAAATGAAACCACTTGTGAGATATTGTTATTCAATGAAATGCAGGTTTAACGCCCTTAAGACCCCTTTAGAACCCGAATATCCAAAAAAAAACTCCCTTAGTGTATGGTTTTGACATACAACGAACATATCCCCGAAATGTCATGTTTCCAACTTCAATATTTTTGGCTGGGCGATGATGAGAGAGTGAATGAGTCAGGACATTTTCTTTCAATTTTTTTCTTCAGAATTTCACCCCTCCCGATGAACCCCTTCAATTTGATTGAAAAAAAAACTGTCGAAAAGCTATTTATTTACTTTAAAGCAGTTTTTTCCCCCTGAGTTTGATGAGTGAGTCAGTCAGTCAATCAGTTAGGACACTTTCTTTCCTGTCCCCCCCCCCCCAGAATTTCACTCCTCCCCATGGGCCCCTTAAATTGGATTTATGAAAAAACGGTCAAACACATATTTACTTATTTTTTTGCTGATTTTTTTTCCGCTGAGTTTCAAACTCCTTGCCTATGTCGTTTAAGAGATACACGCTCCGTTAGGAATCTTTCAATCCCCACTTTTCACCCCCTTTCACATCATAAACACATCGAAAGACCCTCAGACACGTGTCTTGTTACTTTTTAATGATGAGTTTATATGCAGTGTATCACATCCCCCAATGAAACCAATCGGGAGATATTGTTATTCAATGAAATGCAGGTTTAACCCCCTTAAGACCCCTTTAGAACCTGAATATCCGAAAATCCTCCCTTAGTAGACGATTTTGACATACAATGAACATATCCCCAAACTGTCATGTTTCTAACTTCAATAATTTTGGCTGGGCGATGATGAGTGAGTGAGTCAGGACATTTTCTTTCAATTTTCTTTTTTCAGAATTTCTCCTCTCCCCATAAACCCCTTAAATTTGATTTATGAAAAAAAAACTGTCGAACAGCTATTTACTTACTTTAAAGCAGTTTTCCCCCTGAATTTGATGAGTGAGTCAGTCAGTCAATCAGTTAAGACACTTTCTTTCCTTCCCCCCCCCTCCCCGATTTTCATTTCTCCCCATGGGCTCCTTAAATTGGATTTATGAAAAACGGTCAACACATATTTACTTCTTTTTATGTTGATTTTTTTTCGCTGAGTTTCAAACTCCTCACCTATGTCGTTTAAGAGATATACGCTCCGTTAGGAATCTTTCAATCCCCACTTTTCACCCCTTTCACCTCATAATATACACCACATCGAAAAACCCACAGACACGTGTCTTCTTATTTTTAATGATGAGTTTATATGCCGAGTATCACATCCCCCAATGAAACCAATCGGGAGATATTGCTATTCAATGAAATGCAGGTCTACCCCCTTAACACCCCTTTACAACCTGAATATCCAAAAATCCTCTCTTAGTGGGCATTTGCGGCCCTTGAGGAAGCTGCATACCAGATTTCATTCCAATCCGTTTGGTGGTTTCTGAGATTGCGTGATGAATAAATGAGTGAGTGAGTGAGTGGTATTTGACAAATATATAGTAGAAAGAAGATAGTGTCAAGTCTTTGTTATGCTAAACTCGGTTGACAGTGCTGTGTGAGCACTTGAGTAACTAACGCGATTTCAAGTAAAGATCCTCATTTTCTATACCGTTAGTACAGAGCGCAATTGGCATCTAGTCGCCCGTGTCTCGACTTGAGCTATGTTGCCATGGAAACTATCTGCCTTGCCATTCCTTCATGAGTACATTTTATGATTTGATTAGCCTGTGCTTGAGTGAAAAAGGCCGAAATCAGAAGAATGAGAAAGACTATCGAAAATTCATGTAGCCAGCGGTTCCTTCTGGGTCCTAAACTATGTGTATGCAAAATATGGTTGAGATTGGTAGAACGGTGTAGATTTGTATACGGAACCAACCCACATACATACATACTGAACCCTTAATAAGCTACGCATATTAATGATTCTAATTATTCATTTCATTATATTCTGATTTTACTGCCAGAATCATACAGGAAGGCCAGACTGGATTGCGAAATATCAAGCTTATTTGGAGACAGTACGTTTGAACGTGCCCAGTCCTGAAACAAAGGAGTGACGAGATCGGAATGTTTGACAGACACTTTATCAGACAAAGGTGTGTTGGGGCCCTGACTCATTTCAGACCGTAATTTCTTTGTCACCCTAGCGTTACGAGTAAGATAGTTGCTGGATGAGAGAGACGAGAGGAACTTTCAACCAATCATAGGACAGAGGCTTCTGTTCTAAACTGCGATATTGACGTCATGAACTACCAATCAGAGAGGGTCATCAATTTTAGCGCCAAGGGAGCGTCTGACGCCGGCTTGAAGTTGAAAGCGGGAAAGATTGGATTAACGAAATCTATGATTGATTCCAGAGCACGATAGCCCCATTGTGACCTGTATAATTTTTCAAACTGTTTGATACCTGTTGCATGCCAATAGTCGCATTATTATAGAAGTTAGTGATAGATTTCCCTCTCCCTCCGTCTTTTTGCCAAATTCACATAAATACTGTCGTCTGAGTGACGAGGAGGTTGATTCTTGGTGACACCGTGAGGTGATCACTTATTCTTTTCCATACCGTGAAGATATACTGTGTTAAATTTATCAGAGATGGGGTCATTATTGAAAACATTATAATAAAGTTGTGTGCGCACAGCTGAGTGTGAAATTTGTGTATCGGTAAGATTTTAGTAGTCTCCCACGACTACAACTATTAGGGAAAGTCTACGTTTAATTTTGCACTAGACAATTGGTGAATAAAGTAACTATTGGCAAAATTTAGATAGAAAATTACGTGTGACTATAAATAACATTTTATTTTTTTTATTTTTATTCAACGTCAAGATGGAACTCCAGACCCAGAGGAAGACATCGAACCAACGTTTCTACGGCTCCATGTGGTCTGAGATGAGCTAAACACTTTGGAGAGAGAATGTCAGGCGATGTTCGATGAGACGACGCAGAAAGAGGAATAAGTACTAAATAATTTAATTATTTGACAAACTGGTTATGGTTTTGTGGGAACATATTATTTTGTGTAAATATTTTATTTTATTTTTGTCTTCGTGTTTTATTGTAGTTGGTTCGTGGTACTGACACACTTTAGTTTAGTTCATGAGCAACGTGGCATGTATTCTATCTGTATGAAGATTATTTTTTTGTTGATGTCAAGTACACGGGGCAAGCGTACTCGAGTGCGTATCGCTACCGTAAAATTCGTGGCTAAGCGACACAAATTGGGAACCGATATCATAACAGAAGCGAAACTGAATTAACTAGAGTAGATAATAGAATTGGTGGGAAATCTTTTTATTGTATAGATTTTTATTGTTACACAGGCTTGTGTGTTAATTGCCGTTTGTTGCATTTTTTGTTAAGTGAGGGGTCATATGCCCGATGACTTTATTTGTTGATGAAGTTTCCCTTTTAGTGTCTTGGTACAAAAAAATCTATGATATTTGATTGGAGTGTCGGCCCGTGGTAGATTTGTGTTGTGTTCTGCCCTAAATGCTTTGTTGAGTCTGCAAATATATGTTTTATGGGATAGGAGTTTTCGGGAACCCTGGTTTCTGTCTGAAGCTTTGGCCAGGTAAGCATTTAATCCTTGCGAGGAAAATGTTGGAATCCCGTCTACGATGTCTTGCAATTCTTTGGAATTGACAAGAAGTGTGTGAATTTATGTGTCGCGATTAACAGGTGGCGGAACGGGACTGTCTAGTCTCTTGTTATAAATAGCATGACTCAAAGCTTCGACAAGGAGGGCTGGTTTTGAACACAGACGCTAATGAGTGGTAAGTGAAGGTATTTCTACGCGGCGCACTCCATCAGATAAGGAGCAAGCTGTGCGCATTAGTATTCACGGACCAGGCCTCCGTTCTTCGTAAATGTTTATCTTATATTAAAATAAAGCCTGTTTAATGATAAAATAATTGTAATCGGTAAATGGGCGCAGTTCGCGTTTGATTGATCGAGTCCCAGCGTGTTAGCTTATTCATGCTTTTATTTCATGTAAATATCATCGGATTTTAGGCATCTTATTTCTTGTTTAATTATTGTCATGTTCTTTGACCTCGGGTGGTCTCGATGTTCGGCCACGTTGTTGTCATGTATATGTTGAGCAATTGAGCCATTGGGCAAGCTTCTGTTTTTCTGGGAGTTTCCTGACTCACTGCGATCTCGATGGAGATCGATTAGTTTATAAATTTTAAATGTTGCGTGTGTCAGTAAAATTTTAATTGTTGGTAAGATATCCTTCGAGTGTGTCCCATAAAGCCATAATAATGGTTTGCAGTATGGGGGTTTGCAAGCATATTGGCTGTTCCATCTGTGAGCGAATCTCCATCAAAAGTACTTATTTCTTCTCTAGCGTAGTTATACGCGTGCATACATATTAATCAGACAAGTGGAATTTGATCCACAATTTTATTTCTTTGGAGTGGACCTTTCTAGGCCACTCAGATCTGTGTAAATTATTGTACTGTGGGAGTAAAGTTCAGGGTGGACTTTGTTTATATTATTTTTTATATTTTGTTGTTTTTATTCAGTTATTAAATGGTGGTAATTTTATTTGTTTTTCACTCATTTCTTAGTTTATAGTTTTGCATATGGTCCTTGTATTTGTAAGCAGCCGTCTGGTATTTGAGCTCTAGTGAAAGCATATCCGGACTGAACGCTCCCCGAAGTTTGATTCTCGTATATACGACTCTGTTATATACAAGGGCACATAGGCAACGCTGGCATTACCCAACGTGGGGCATTTCACTGTTTTAGGCTTTTCTAGCGCATTTTTTTGATAAACTGACACGCCACAAGTGGAGGCAGAATGTGACAGTATTTGAATCACCGAATGTGATAATTTTAAGTAACGTAGTTATGGCGAAGGTATTACCGCCAAGTGAGTGAATTATACAGTAAAATCAGGAGTTGCAATGTAAAATACAGTACACGTTTTTATTTCTTGCATTAATTGTAAAGATTATATCGTGAGACTGGGCGCCCATGTTATTGATAAAAATTAGCTTTGCATAGAAAGACAACTCCATGAATGTAATAGGAAGGCGTGTAGCTTTTCCAAGGCAATTAATACTTGATTAATTAGTCTGTTCTTGTAGCGTTTTGTAAGGCTAGCATTTAATAACTGAATGTGTGGGTTAAGTTTTAAATTATGTAAAATGAAGGATACTCAGGGATGCTATTGGATTAATGGGATTGTGTTTATAAATTTAAACGAACTGAGTATGTGTAAATTGATATAAATGTGTGTTAATATGTATGCACGTATCGGAGAACATCGCCAATTGGCATTTTCTCTATTTTCTCAAGTGTATTGTGGTGATGGCTTCTTTAGACGAAATAAGACAGGTTGTAGAGTGCGCTGCGGCACGCACTCAGCAGCAAATGGTGTTGTTACGGCAGGAGATGACAGCTGAATTTAAGGCACAAATGGACAGTAGCAGGGCTGAACAATCAGCGGAATTAATAGCACAGAGTGAAACATTTAAGGCACAAATAGACAGTAGTAGGGTTGAACAGTCAGCGGTGATCAAAGCCCAAATTAATGAATCTATTGGCACTCAATTAGCGCTTCAAAATGAATCTATTAATACACAATTAGCGCTTCAAAATGACAGTATTAATACGCAATTAGCTCTACAGAATGATAATATTAGTTCTCAATTGACACAACAAAGTGAATCAATAAACTCTCAACTAGACGCGCAAAACAGTCGTAACACTGAGCAACTCGATAATGTAGTGGTTGAAATGAAAGAACATACAAGGAAACAGCTTATACTACTCGCCTTAGATGTAAGTAAGAACAATGAGAAGCAGGTTAAACAGATAAAACAACTTGAGGACCAGTTTAACGCTAAACTTAATAACTTAGACGATACAGTTCTGGCAAAATTGGCACAGATTGAATTGGCATGCACAACTAAAAATAGCGAAATTATAACTGCACAGGACAGGTTACAAAACAGATTTAATAAAGTGGAGAAAATAACCGTAGTTATACAGGAACAGATAAAGGCGGTAGATGAAAACGTGACCGGCCTTATAAAAGACATAGACCGTCTCGAAAACCAATCAACAGATCGCTGGAAAAATGCAGAAGTAGACCGGGAGGGATTAAAAGCCACTATTGATGAAAACAATGTACGCGTGGAGGATCGCTTGGAACGGATCGAAGTGAGCCAGGACACTAATAATCTGAAGATAGAAAACGTTAGAAAGGATTGGCAAAAATTATGTAAGGACTCCAAGGAAGAAAGGTTGGCGGTAATTAAGAAGCTGGGGGAGAACCACACACGGATACAGACGTTAGAAGATGAGATAAAAGCAAAATTTAAAGAACAAGGTGACAGGCTGATAAAAGCAGAATTATTTTCTATGGAACATAATGCAGGGTCATTAGGCGTGAAGGGGAGAGATGGAGACAGAGATAGCCCGGGGGCGACTCATTCAACTGGTAGTCAGGTTGACACGGAAAGTCCAATTGCTCGGAACACGGAAGAATTTCGTAATCACATAGGGAGAAGTTCTACACCACATGACGGTAATCAGCACCCTCAACTTGTACAAATCATCCGTTCTAATGAATTCAAACCGGCTAAGTTTATGGAAAATTCTGGAGTCACACCCAAGGCATTCTTGCGGGAAGTCGAACATTATTATAATGATAATGATATAGCTCCCGCCCGGCAACTGCGCATGATGGAAAAATTTTTAACTGGAAATGTTTTAACGTGGTACTTGAGCTTCAAATACACGTTTGAAAGCGTAGATGCATTCAAGCATGCTTTCCTTCGAAAATATTGGTCGTCTTCATATCAACAGGGGTTAAGAATGGAATTGTACTCCAGAAAGTACCAATCTACTCAGCAAACTAAGTATTCAGATTTTTTTTCATCACAGCTCCTTAAATTTAAAGATCTGGATAATCCTTTAAGTGAGGCCGAGCTAGTCATGACTATCGGACGCCAGCTTCCCGTTAACGTTCAGCAGGTATTGGTCGCAGCTAACGTTTCAGACGCGGTACACGCTGAACAGATCCTGCGCCAGATAGATGAAACCACGTCCCACTTACACAATAGAGTTGGAAGACAGGTCGAAATGGTAAATACAACCGAGGTGATTAAGCCGAGCCAGATAAACACAAGATCCCAGGCTACCAATACAAATACAAACATTTCAACACCCGTGAGAGGTCAGGATGATGTCGAGAAAAGACAGCGCCAACATTACGATAACAACCGTAATAACAACAGACAGTTCCAAGGACAGAATAGATTCCAACAACGAGGATTTCAACAATGGAGGGACAATCGGAGACAAGATGTACCATACAGGAGATGGGGAGATCGGAATGAAAATCAGAGATGGCAAGACCGCAGATTTCAGAATCATGAGGACTCTAGAAGCTACCGAGACGACTGGAACGATAGGCATGCTCAATCGCAGAAATACTTAGAGGAAATTCATGCTAATGAGGGAAATGAACAAGGACGTTGGAAACAGGCAATTGACAAGCGGAAAAATCCCGACACATACAATGAGGAAGGGAGAACAAATCAAGGGTTTGAAGCCATGCACATAGAGACGCAGAGATACTTGGATCAGCTGCATGGAGAACAAGCAAATAGCGAAGCCAGCAAGGAAGACGAACAAAGATTAGCGGCACGGGGAATTAGAGAACGCAGCCCGGTGGGGAAGAGAAACACCGGTGCGGTCCGAAAAACGGGTCACTACTAGAGGAAGAAGATGGCAACAGGCGGGAGAGAGGAAAAAGATGACAACATGCGGGAGAGAGGAAGAGGATGGCAGCATGGAGGAATTAAAACCGTTCAGCATAGTGAGGAATCTTGGGAAGTCAGAAATAACGCAGCGAATTAAATACGTGATCGTCCAACATCATGCAAGTGAACGGGGGGGCAAGCAGAAGCCAGCACGACATCGAGGAAGTGATTAGCGTCTGGCCTGTTTACATCTTGAAGCAAGCAGAGTTGACAGGTATGTCGACAGACGAGCAACAGAGAGGGGAATAGTCTTTAAGCAACAAATAGCCCCAGGCGAAGCGCTGGGCAAGTGAGCAGCAGACTGGTACTGTCCTAATGAATGGGCGAGAATGTAAACATTGGAACGAGGAAAACACTTGTCAACTAGCAGAGGCGGACTGACTGAGCACTTTGAAGGGAGGCTAACCCAGTATCTGCACCATGTGACTTAGGGAAGAAAAATCGACTTTATCTCTAAGTTCGATTTTTCCCAACTAAGGGAGTTGTGAACCCTTAATAAGCTACGCATATTAATGATTCTAATTATTCATTTCATTATATTCTGATTTTACTGCCAGAATCATACAGGAAGGCCAGACTGGATTGCGAAATATCAAGCTTATTTGGAGACAGTACGTTTGAACGTGCCCAGTCCTGAAACAAAGGAGTGACGAGATCGGAATGTTTGACAGACACTTTATCAGACAAAGGTGTGTTGGGGCCCAGACTCATTTCAGACCGTAATTTCTTTGTCACCCTAGCGTTACGAGTAAGATAGTTGCTGGATGAGAGAGACGAGAGGAACTTTCAACCAATCATAGGACAGAGGCTTCTGTTCTAAACTGCGATATTGACGTCATGAACTACCAATCAGAGAGGGTCATCAATTTTAGCGCCAAGGGAGCGTCTGACGCCGGCTTGAAGTTGAAAGCGGGAAAGATTGGATTAACGAAATCTATGATCGATTCCAGAGCACGATAGCCCCATTGTGAGCTGTATAATTTTTCAAACTGTTTGATACCTGTTGCATGCCAATAGTCGCATTATTATAGAAGTTAGTGATAGATTTCCCTCTCCCTCCGTCTTTTTGCCAAATTCACATAAATACTGTCGTCTGAGTGACGAGGAGGTTGATTCTTGGTGACACCGTGAGGTGATCACTTATTCTTTTCCATACCGTGAAGATATACTGTGTTAAATTTATCAGAGATAGGGTCATTATTGAAAACATTATAATAAAGTTGTGTGCGCACAGCTGAGTGTGAAATTTGTGTATCGGTAAGATTTTAGTAGTCTCCCACGACTACAACTATTAGGGAAAGTCTACGTTTAATTTTGCACTAGACAAATGGTGAATAAAGTAACTATTGGCAAAATTTAGATAGAAAATTACGTGTGACTATAAATAACATTTTATTTTTTTTATTTTTATTCAACGTCAAGATGGAACTCCAGACCCAGAGGAAGACATCGAACCAACGTTTCTACGGCTCCATGTGGTCTGAGATGAGCTAAACACTTCGGAGAGAGAATGTCAGGCGATGTTCGATGAGACGACGCAGAAAGAGGAATAAGTACTAAATAATTTAATTATTTGACAAACTGGTTATGGTTTTGTGGGAACATATTATTTTGTGTAAATATTTTATTTTATTTTTGTCTTCGTGTTTTATTGTAGTTGGTTCGTGGTACTGACACACTTTAGTTTAGTTCATGAGCAACGTGGCATGTATTCTATCTGTATGAAGATTATTTTTTTGTTGATGTCAAGTACACGGGGCAAGCGTACTCGAGTGCGTATCGCTACCGTAAAATGCGCGGCTAAGCGACACAAATTGGGAACCGATATCATAACAGAAGCGAAACTGAATTAACTAGAGTAGATAATAGAATTGGTGGGAAATCTTTTTATTGTATAGATTTTTATTGTTACACAGGCTTGTGTGTTAATTGCCGTTTGTTGCATTTTTTGTTAAGTGAGGGGTCATATGCCCGATGACTTTATTTGTTGATGAAGTTTCCCTTTTAGTGTCTTGGTACAAAAAAATCTATGATATTTGATTGGAGTGTCGGCCCGTGGTAGATTTGTGTTGTGTTCTGCCCTAAATGCTTTGTTGAGTCTGCAAATATATGTTTTATGGGATAGGAGTTTTCGGGAACCCTGGTTTCTGTCTGAAGCTTTGGCCAGGTAAGCATTTAATCCTTGCGAGGAAAATGTTGGAATCCCGTCTACGATGTCTTGCAATTCTTTGGAATTGACAAGAAGTGTGTGAATTTATGTGTCGCGATTAACAGGTGGCGGAACGGGACTGTCTAGTCTCTTGTTATAAATAGCATGACTCAAAGCTTCGACAAGGAGGGCTGGTTTTGAACACAGACGCTAATGAGTGGTAAGTGAAGGTATTTCTACGCGGCGCACTCCATCAGATAAGGAGCAAGCTGTGCTCATTAGTATTCACGGACCAGGCCTCCGTTCTTCGTAAATGTTTATCTTATATTAAAATAAAGCCTGTTTAATGATAAAAGAATTGTAATCGGTAAATGGGCGCTGTTCGCGTTTGATTGATCGAGTCCCAGCGTGTTAGCTTATTCATGCTTTTATTTCATGTAAATATCATCGGATTTTAGGCATCTTATTTCTTGTTTAATTATTGTCATGTTCTTTGACCTCGGGTGGTCTCGATGTTCGGCCACGTTGTTGTCATGTATATGTTGAGCAATTGAGCCATTGGGCAAGCTTCTGTTTTTCTGGGAGTTTCCTGACTCACTGCGATCTCGATGGAGATCGATTAGTTTATAAATTTTAAATGTTGCGTGTGTCAGTAAAATTTTAATTGTTGGTAAGATATCCTTCGAGTGTGTCCCATAAAGCCATAATAATGGTTTGCAGTATGGGGGTTTGCAAGCATATTGGCTGTTCCATCTGTGAGCGAATCTCCATCAAAAGTACTTATTTCTTCTCTAGCGTAGTTATACGCGTGCATACATATTAATCAGACAAGTGGAATTTGATCCACAATTTTATTTCTTTGGAGTGGACCTTTCTAGGCCACTCAGATCTGTGTAAATTATTGTACTGTGGGAGTAAAGTTCAGGGTGGACTTTGTTTATATTATTTTTTATGTTTTGTTGTTTTTATTCAGTTATTAAATGGTGGTAATTTTATTTGTTTTTCACTCATTTCTTAGTTTATAGTTTTGCATATGGTCCTTGTATTTGTAAGCAGCCGTCTGGTATTTGAGCTCTAGTGAAAGCATATCCGGACTGAACGCTCCCCGAAGTTTGATTCTCGTATATACGACGCTGTTATATACAAGGGCACAATACATACATACATACATACAGACTTTCACTTTTATATATTAGATAGGTCCATAAAGATTAATCATTGGCATGAATCTTAAATTTTAAGAAAGGTAGGCTCTTTAGTTCGTCACGGAACTTCTTGTTTCATATTTAGGTGTCCACCTCCAAATTATTAATTTCATTCCAAATTTCTATATATTAATCTGTGTTAGGCGGGGCAGATGACCTCGTAGTTCCGCCCCTTAAAACCTCAATAACTAACTAACTAACTCACTCAGAATCTTTCTTTATAGGTTTTATCTATCGCGTAAAGAACAACAAAATTGTACGTTGCTTGGTTTTGACGCACAGTGCGACATAAAAACAAATTTACCGTAAAAAAGTTAAAGGCCAAAGAAAAATATGGTACAGAAACAACATTTTGAAGATCTTAGGCATTCCGGAGCAACTTAATTACCTCTTCAGACTTTTGATTGGTTTGATGCAGCACTCCATGCCTCCCTGTCCTGAACTAACCCTTTCATCTCTACATCCGAGGCAATCTGTGTAACATATTCTAACCTTGGTCTACACCTACAGTTCTTGTCCTCAACGCTTCCTTCCATATGTAAGTTTGCTATTCCTGGGTGCATTAGTATGTGTCCTACCAACCTATCTCTTTTCTTCATTAGCAGTCGCCAGAAACAACTCTCCTCTCCCATTCGTCTCCTATTCTCCTTGCCCTTGATTTTGACTCAGACTCGCCGAGAAGTACTGGCATTTTGGTAGCGTCAATACCCAATAGATTGAGAGCGATCAAGTGAACTACTCGCGTGTGGCGGAGCTCTTTCCGGTCACGGAGTAACCCCTTAGTTTGTTACCCTATCTTATCTACCCATCTGATCTTCATCATTCTCCTGTAACACCACATTTCAAACGCTTCTATTCTCCTCTCTTCTCCTACGCAAACAGTCCATTTTCACTTCCATAGAGCGCCACCCTTCAGACAAAGGCTTTCAAAAATGAGTTCCTAATATCTAAATCTATATTTGATGTCAACAGATTCATTTTATGTAGAAATGCTTTCCTTGCCTGAGCTAACCTACTTTTTATATCCTCTTTGCTTCGTCTTCACTGGTTATTTTGCTTCCTCAGTAGCAAATGTCTCCTACTTCCTTTAGCTTTTCACCTGCCAATTTGATGTCCATAGAGGTTTCTGATTTATTTCGGCTGCATTCCAATATTTTTGATTTACACACACTAATACAGCATAAGAATTCTAGATATTTTCATACAGTTGCACACACACCCAAGCACAAGGTGCTACATGACCACGATATCGCCAAGGCCCTAAATAAATCAGCAACAAATACAGATATTGGGATATCATACCATTGAATGATTGAACCAATTGATGATGACTGCATTCATCATATATATTATTTCAGTAGGCTAGTATAGATCCCTCCTGCAGCGCTCACAAGCGACCAATCGTGACAAATGAGCATTCAAATGAAAGAGAATAGACATTATCAATGACGAATTGCACTCTAATTACATAAATGTCCATAATTTCGTAAAAAATATTGACTTTAAAAAAATTGTACGATGAGTGCGATCTGCAGATTCTGTTACTGTAGGAAAATACGCTCCGTAATTGTTGTCCACTTCACAGTTTGGCCGCTGTGACACCTGTCTCATGTCATTTTAACATTCTGAGGTCCTTCCTTTATCATTTTGCATGGATTTCAGAAACAGTAAATCAAAGGAATAAGTATTCAAATCGTATAATTTCTTAAATATCGAGTAACTGGTGAGTGTTACAGCTAAGCTGTCAATGGGCTCAGCACACAAATGGCATTAGCAGTGACGAATTGCATTCTAATTTCATAAATATCATTTTTTAATAAGTGTGCGATTTGCAAATACTGTTGCTGTAGGAAAATACGCGACATCATTACTGTTCAGTTCGCATTTTGGACGTAGGGACGCCGGGGAAAGTGTGGTTTATGAACACACGAGATTTCTCACACGGGTCCGCTTGTACAGTATATATTATTTCAGTAGCATAGTTCCCTCTTGCGGCACTCACAAGCGACCGATCGTGACAAATGAGCGTTCAAATGAGAGGGAATAGACATTAGCAGTGACGTATTGCACTTTAATTTCAGAAATATCTATAATTTCTTAAAAAAAGACTTTAAAATATACGAAGTGTGCGATCTGCAGATACTGTTGCTGTGGGAAAATACGCTCCATAATTGCTATCCAATTCACATTTTGGCCACTGTGATACCTGTTTCATGTCATTTTAACATTCTGAGGTCTTTCCTTTATCATTTTGCATGGATTTCAGAAACAGTAAATCAAAGGAATATGTACTCAATTCGTATAATTTCATAAATATCGAATAACCGGTGAGCGTTATGATGATCCAATTTTCAGTGATTGCCTTTTTAAGCTAGGGAACGTAGAACTTGGAATTCTATCTGAAATGTTAATAGTGTTCTATAATCATTTGGTTGATTTAAAAACATAACAACCTTTCTCCTTAAGTCTCTTATTATAAACCTATTGGGGAAAGCGTGGTTTATGAACATGTTGTCGTACAGCTGAAGAAAAGATGGAAGCCTACCAGAATATCCTCTAGAAGCAAAACGTTTCAGTTTAGTTTTACTCCAAGTTCTAACTTTTAGGAGAAGCAACGTGGGTTTATAAAACTGATGAGAGTTGCGGATATGACTTTCAGGATTAGTGAACAGAGACTAGAGAAGTTCATTACGCATGCTGAGCAGGATTACTGAGTTCAACTTGGGCCTTTCCCAGAAAGATGCACACTTAGAAGCTATACAGAAGGAGAAGCTGTAAAATGAAACGTTTGAGGTTAATCACACTCCCTCGAAATTTAGCAACAATTCCTCCCTCTTGCGGACTTCATGTTTATGACAGGAACCATAATTGACATCCTCGACGTTGTCAATCTTTGTTTACGACACTAAAGTTTACAACAGCATGAACACAGAACTGCCAACAAACTTGATATTACTACTTCATTTACAAGCTTGGGACATCCTGGACATCATTCCCGTGTACTTCAGTATGATAAAAGATCTGTGCTTCTGCGGTGCCTCAAGAAGTGGGATTGGGGTACGTGACAGGAAGTTTGAAATTATTATCTGAAGAGAGAGAACAATAAACAAACCTGAAGGAAACTACATTCAGGATGGCCGCTGTCCGTGCTAGGGTACGAATCTCTGGCCTTGTAGCTCCTCATTACAGTCGTAGAGACGCACGGTGGTGCTATGGGTACAGATGTACAGACGCGCTTGCTAAATCTACGAAGAAGAAAACTCAAACTAGCATAATTGATTTGCCATTATTCATTTCAACAAGAAGTTCCGTGATGAACTGAAGAGCCTACTTTTCTCGAAATGTAAGAATCATTCCAATGATTAATCTATGTGGACCTAATTAGAATAATGACAAAATTGAGTTGGTAATATCGAAATTTCTAATTATTTCGAAATATAACTGAACTATTATGATCTATTGTTGTGCCAATTTTGGATGAAATCCATTTATTTGTATAGAAGTTACATGTATTTTAAAATTGGATCAATGAGCAGGCTAAGAAACATGTTGGAAGCACTGATGTATATTAGTTAATCCAAATTAATCTAGAATGCCATGTACTATACGTGTGCAAAGTTTAGAATACTTTGTGATATATTGATATTAGGGTAAAAATAGAGACAGCATTTATTAACAGTTGGCAGCCATGGTTGCTCTTAAGAATACGCATAGTCATAACTGTTATAGTACACATAGCACATACGAAATTTGGTCGAAATCCAATTGTTAGTGTAGAAGTTATATGAATTTAAAAATTGGACCTATCAGCAGGCTTAGAATCATTTTGGCAACACTGCCATGTAAGGCCTCCTGGAAATTAAACTGAAATATTATTGTCAATATGTGTGCCAATTTTGGTATAGCTCCCATGCATACTTTCCAAGATATACAACATGGAGTTGAAATTTCAATGGCGATTTTACAGCAGTTGGTAGCACTGACATCATTTTCAAATACGGCATTGAGATATGCAGATAGAGATCTTTACTCATACCAAATTTGGGTTTTATTTTTACAGCCGTTTAGGAGTTGATAGGGGGGGGGTGGACACACACACAGCCAGACAGACAGACACACATTTTCCCGGATCGATCTCATAAGTCTACTTTTTCCTCATTTTTACAAAATGCGAAAAGTTGGCTAAAAAATCTTCCATTCGAAAGTGTATTTTGTCTAATTTTCATAAATATCAATCAGAACATCAGCTCTAGCTCTATGCTACTCTGCAGGCTAATATGCCTCCCCGGTTTGGTACAGGTCACCTCATGCTAAGTATATCGACATCGCTCTCAACGAAAGTTGCAGGATCATTACAGGATGCTTAAAACCAACACCTATTGAGAAGATCCAACTGCTAGCTAGTATTGCTCCCGGTGAGATTCATAGGGAGGTAGCAGCTTGCAAAGTGAGGTTCCAATCATCCACTTCAGAAGCATATCCCCTCTATGGATACCATCCTGCCACACGGAGGCTGAAATCTAGAAAGTGTTTCCTACGCACATCAGTTAAGCTTCAAGGGAAAGCAGAGAATTCTAGGATCAAGATGTGGAAAGAAAGAACGAACCACCTTTCCAACTGGATGGAGCCGAAGGAAAGTCTTCCATTTGGATACCAGAAGAAGTGGACAACCAGGAAAGCCCTTAACAGACTCCGTACAGAAGTCGACAGAACAAGAGTAAATCTGCGGAAGTGGGGTTTCTCAAGCGACTCATCACTCTGTGACTGAGAAGAGCTGCAGACAATCCAACATTTATGACAGTGTGTCTTATGTCCTTCAAAGTGCTCTATGAAAGATTTGATTGCAGCCTCCTCAGCGCTATTGGCATCGCCCAATACTGGTCAAAAATCATCTAGCTCTTCAATTTTGTTGCTCAATATTTGATTTGTTTTATATAATAGATCTGTATATATGTAAGGTAGAAATATAGATATTCTGTATTCAATATTCATATTGATACCTCTGACACGAATAAAGAAGAAAGATTTTCATAAATGTACATGTTATATAGGTTTTCGCGTTATTTAACAAATGTACTGTATATCCCTTTTAATGATCTGTGACCATACATTCCAACAGCTGTCATTTTGACAGTTTGACGTTACGTTTTATTCCCTAGGTCATTTTTAGCCTACTTTCGATTTTTGCAAAAAATGTGTGAGTGTGTGTACTCTGTATGTCTGCCCCCTCCCCACCTAACAATTCAAACATGGTGAAACCGAATTGAACGAAATTTGGTACAGAGGTAGCACTAGCAAAGGGCACCTCAGTGTCATGTTTTATATTGCCGCCATCTAGACCAAACCTCACTGGCGGCCACTCAAATGGTCAAGACTTAACATTAAATTACGACCAAATTAATAATCGGATCTTTACGAAATTTGGTAAAAGCATACCATCATAATGAGATGCATCCAGTTCTCAAACTACAAGGTCCTCAGCCGACTATTTGAAGATGGCGGCCGTGTGAATTATGCAACCATTATAATCAATAGCTTAAGATCCACCAATTCCGATTATCGAGCCAATGGTGGTTTAAGCTAATCTAAAAGACGTGATCTGTTATTTATTATATTATAATTTTATACTGTATGAGTGACTTAAAACAGCTGAGCCGTCTCTGTCACATGAAGAGACGGCAGCTGACCTCTTGTGCCTGTCCTATATTTCAGTAGTTTGAGTATGTTGCATGCGATATAGCCTATTGATAGAAATAATATAAACGTTGTATGAAATGATTTATAATGAAGTTGTACTGCAGTGAATAAATCATTTATTTCAAGACATTATTAGCTAACACGTTGTATCTAAGTCGGTTAATAACACTGAGATGGCAAGGGCTTGTTTGGCTCTGGGTGATTGGGAATCGAAACCTACTCAAGTTAACTTTTCTATTTACTTGAATTCTTTTACAAATGATGTGGACGAGCTCTTTACACAGATAGTAAATAAAATGCCATTTAGCTCAAAGGAGAGGTTAATGTATACACTCGTTTATTAATAATTACAGCCCCAGAATCGCAAATAAACAGAAAACATTAGAAAAAGGAGAATATTAGTACAAGATACACGTTGTTATCAACCTCAGCCTTCTCAATGCCTCTGTACGGTGGTGTCCTCTTGTGGGTTACGTGGGTATTGTTCTAAACATTCCAAAGATCCCTGACCTCCTGAAGTATGGCAATTTTGTATTAGTTCAACTCCTAGCCGTGACCGCGCTCCGATTACCTTTAAGCACTGCCAGTTGGATCGCCTCCGTCCTGGTTGCTTTTAACTGCCTGCCCATACAACAACTCAGAAGCACACAAAATATGTTGTAACTCACTGCTAGGTAGCAGCACCAAACTACTGTGATCGCCGCGGATTTGTAAATGGGAAGATACCTAAAAAGAAGGATTCCTAAGTTTGGAGGCTTAATATCGAGATTCACGGACGTGAATGCTTTACAATAAGTTAGTAGTTTTGTTATTCAATCGTCATAAATTATATAATATTGATTTAGACACTTACTGGCTAATTATCAATATAAAGGAAAACAAAGAAGAAATACATGGTGGTGGAGGTGATTGATTTAGAGGTGAGGACAAAGAGTTGTAAGTATACCCATACATTTAGTAGAAAGTAGGCTATATGTTCTTTGCTGAACATGTTGTTTCTTCATGTATGTGTGTTAGATCAGTGTTTCCCAAACGTTTCTGTGTGTGTACCACATTAAGGGATGAGAATCTCTCGCGTACCACCTAGTAACTATAACCCCCACCCCACCACCACCACTACGTAGACCAATAGACGGATTGTAAATTGTGTTTGTTGGAGTTCAAATAATAAAAAGTGTGTCCAGTTGTTTTATTATGTATTACAATAAGTATTCAATTCAAACATTCAGAAATGACACTCTACACATAATATTAATAAAAGAACTCGTAATAATTAAACATAAAATCCAAAATTCAACTAACAACTTCAATGTGAAATGTGAGCTTGAAGATTAGAAGCCAACTTAGGAATGTCTGGTTTAAGAATGCTAGTCTCAAACGAAGATCGTTTTCCATTATAAGGAGCCTATTCCGGCATTTATTCTTGAGATAAACAAGTGAAGAAAATGCAGTCTCGCACAAGTACGAAGTAGTGAAAGGCAGTAAAAATCTAACTGCTTTGTCAGCTATGTCTGCATAGTCTGCACGCCTCTCAACCCAAAAGTTCACATGAGCCATTTTTGAAAACGTTTGCCTTCCTTCTGAATCACAATTCAATTCATAACAAGAAGTTCCGTGACGAACTAAAGAGCCTACTTTTCTTGAAATTTAAGATTCTTGCCAATCTATATAGACCTATCTAGAATAATGACGAAATTAAGTTGGTAATATCGAAATTCCTAATTAGTTCGAAATATACCTTATATAATGTAGCCTAATAGAGCAGTACCGTTGACAGCCCTGGTGACTGAATATAGGCTATTGTTAGTTGCATCTCTTAAGGTACATAATACAAAATTTGGTTGAAGTCCAATGGATAGCATGCACGTTAAATGCAGTTAGACCTTGGATTTATCAGCGCGCGTAAAATTATGTTGGCAACAATGTCATGCATGTGTTGGTCAGAAATAATCTGAAATATTATGATCTCGTGTTGTACCAATATTGGATGAAATCCATTTGTTAGTATAGAAGTAACATGTATTTTAAAATTGGACCTATCAGCAGGCTTAGAATCATGTTGGCAGCACTGGCGTAGGCCTATATTAGTTACTCCAAATTAATCTAGAATGCCAGGTACTATACGTGTGCAAAGTTTAGAGATATTGGCTTGCATACTTTCTGATATATTGATATTAGGGTAACAAAAATAGAGACAGTGTTTATTAACAGTTGGCAGCCCTGGTTACTCTTAAGAATCGACATAGTCATATCGGTTGTGGTACACATAGCACACACGAAATTTGGTTGAAATCCAAATGATAGTATAGAAGTTACATGTATTTAAAGTTGGACCTCTCAGCAGGCTTAGAATCATGTTGGTAGCACTGACGTATATAAGATACTCCAAATTAATCTAGAATGCCAGGTACTATACGTGTGCATAGTTTAAAGATGTCGGCTTGCATACTTTCTGATATAATGGCATTTGGATATAATAAATTGAGAGCATTTATTGACAGTTGGCAGCCCTGGTGGCTCTTAAGAATATGCTCAGTCATATCTGTTTATGTACACATACCACATACGAAATTTGGTTGAAATCCAATTGATAGTGTAGACGTTACATGCATTTAAAATTTGGACTTTTCAGCAGGCTTATAATCATGTTGGCAACACTGCCATGTATGGCCTCCTGGAAATTAAACTGCAATATTATTATCTATACGTGTGCCAATTTTGAAATAGCTCCCATGTATACCTTCCAAAGATATCCAACATGGAGCTCAAATTTCAATTGCGATTTTTCAGCAGTTGGTAGCACTGACATCATTTTCAAATATGGCCGTGAGATATTCAGGTATACATCTTTACTCCCATCAAATTTTGTTTCGATTTCTCCAGCCGTTTAGGAGTTGATAAGGGGGGGACACACACACAGCCAGACAGACATACAGACAGACAGAAGGACAGGCAGACAGACAGACAGACACATTTGCCCGATCTCATAAGTCTACTTTTTCCTCATTTTTGCAAAATGTGAAAAGTAGGCTAAAAATGCGCCTTGTATTTGGCCTTAAAGTCCTCCGGCAACATATCAATGGTATTTTTAGCCTACTTTTCACATTTTGCAAAAATGAGGAAAAAGTAGACTTATGAGATCGATCCGGGAAAATGTGTGTCTGTCTGTCTGTCTGTCTGTCCTTCTGTCTGTCTGGCTGGCTGTGTGTGTGTCCCCCCCTATCAACTCCTAAACGGCTGCAGCAATTAAAACCAAATTTAGTATGAGTAAAGATGTGCACCGGAATATCTCACGTCCATATTTGAAAATGATATCAGTGCTACCAACTGCTGAAAAAACGCACTAGAAATTTGAGCTCCATGTTGGATATCTGGCAAGGTATGCATGGGAGCTATTCCAAAATTGGCACACATGTAGATAAGACTATTTCAGTTTAATTTCCAGGAGGTCAACCATGACAGTGTTGCCAAACTAATTTTAAGCCTTCTGATATGTCAAAGTCAACAAAAGTCAACCCCTGGCACTATCCAGCCCATGACGGGCTAAGGCCGACCAAGCGACCGCTGCCCAGCCATTTGGCCTGCAGATATTGGGGTGACGCGTGATCAGCGCGTCGGGTCCCCTCGGCCGTTAATCTTGGTATTCGTGATCGGGGCGCTGTCTCACTGTCAGACAGCTACTCAATTGTCCTCACGAGGCTCAGTGCACCCCGTTCCAACCCTCACGTCAGTTTTAAAATCCCTGACGGAGCCGGGGATCGAACCCGGGGCCTCCGGGCGAGAGGCAGGCGCGCTACCCCAACACCACGGGGCCGGCCCTTCTGATATGTCCAATGTTTAAATGCATATAACTTCTACACTATCAATTGGATTTCAACCAAATTTTGTATGTAATATCTGTACATAAACAGATATGACTGAGCATATTCTTAAGACCACCAGGGCTGCCAACTGTTAATAATTGCTCTCTCTATTTTTTTCATCCAAATACCTATATATCAGAAAGTATGCAAGCCAACAGCTTTAAACTACGCACACGCATATTCTGCATTTTAGATTAATTTGGAGTAACTTATATACGTCAGTTCTACCAACATGATTATAAACCTGCTGATAGTACCAATTTTTAAATACACACCACTTCTATACTATCAGTTGGATTTCAACCAAATTTCGGATGTGCTATGTGTACCATAACAGATATTACTTTTAGTATTGTTAAGAGCAATCAGGGCTGCCAACTGTTAATAAATGCTGTCTATATTTTTTTACCCTAATATCAATATATCAGAAAGTATGCAAGCCAACAGCTCTATACGTTGCACACGTATAGCACCTGACATTCTAGATTAATTTGGAGTAATTAATACAAGGCAGTGCTGCCAACATGATTCTATGCCTGCTGATATGTCCAATTTTAAAATACATGTAACTTCTATACTAACAAATGTATTTCATCCAAAATTAGCACAACAAGATATCATAATATTTCAGATTATTTCTGACCAGCACACACATGACATTGTTGGCAGCATGCTTTTACGCGTGCTGATAGATCCAATGTCTAACTGCATGTAACGTCCATTGGACTTCAACCAAATATAGTATTCTGTACCTTAAGAGATGGAACTAAGAATATATTCAGTCACCAGGGCTGCCAACTGTAGTGCTCTATTAGGCTACATTATACCAGGTATATTTTGAACTAATTAGATATTTCGATATTACCAACTTAATTTCGTCATTATTCTAGATAGGTTCATATTCTGTAGAATAATCATTGACATGAAAAGTAGGCTGTATAGTTCTTCACGGAACTTCTTGTTTAATATTTAAAATCGTATATTTTATATTTTTATATTTTTCGTAACATTACTGAGCTCGTACTGAGGGTACCACCAGTGGTACGCGTACCACAGTTTGGGAAACGCTGTGTTAGATTACCTCGCTGTTCCAACCCTTAAAGCGTATTAGTACGCTGAGCTTCTATGCCCAAGATCTCGGGGAAGGTTAGTTGGTTTCTTAGTTTAGGGGCTGCCCCGTGTACTTTGGGTGTGTGTAGAATTTGTCTGACAAACCGGTGTTAATTGTGATGGCTGTATTAGTGTGTGTTATCTATAATTCAGGTAATTTTTCGAGTAGTTCCTACTTTTGCTACCAAATGCTACCTGTAGACTTGGCTACTAGATGCCACCTCTACAGGCACCTAGCGGTGAACGTTGGAAAATAGAGCATTAACCAAATCTAACCTACTGTACAAATTTAGCTTCACACACAAGTGGGAGGTTCTTTTACGTGCCATAAATCTCTGACATGGGACCGCCGGCTTTACTTCCCCTCCGAAGGAAGGCATACTGACGGATTTTTAACGCTCTTAAAAAATCCGACGACTTCGGCAGGGTTTCGGAGGGGAAGTAGAGCTGCCGTGCCCACGTCGTAGATTTATGGCATGTAAAAGAACCTTTCAATAACTTCAATTGTGATGTCAGTATTAGTGTGTGTTATCTGTAATTCAGGTAAGGACTGCAGATGATCAATTTCAAGTAGTCCCTACTTTTGCTACCGAATGCTACCGTCAACGACACTTAGCTTCGAACTTGGCTACTAGATGTCACCGTAACCAGCACCTGGCAATGAACGTTGGAACTTACGAGCATTAATCAAATCTAACCTACAAATATTGTTTCACACAATTGAAGTCAGTGTAAGGTTCTTTTACATGCCATAAATATATGATGGGTCGTCTCCGTAGCGTAGTGGTCAGCATGGTTAGCTGCCGCCACGGAGGTCCTGGGTTCGATTCCCGGCACTGTCACGAAATTTGAAAAGTGGTATGAGGACTGGAACGGGGTCTATTCTGCCTCGGGTGGTCCAACTGAGTAGAGGGGGTTCGATTTCCACCTCAGCCATCCTCGAAGTGGTTTTCCGTGGTTTCCCACTTCGTCTTCGGGCAAATGCCGGGATGGTTCCTACTGTAAAGCCACGGCCGCCTCCTTCCCACTTCCTTGCCTAACCTTCCCACTCTTCCCATCCCTTGATCAGGCCCCTGTTCGCTTTGCAGGCGAGGCCGCCTGGGCGTTGTACTGGTCACACGCCCCAGTTGTATCCCTGACTCAGAGTCTCAAGCTCCAGGACACTGCCCTCAGTGGCGGTAGAGGTGGGATACCTTGCTTAGTCCTTGGGAAAAGCCAACCCTGGAGGGTAAAACGATAGCGAAAGCGAAATGTATGACATGGGCCCGACAGCTTTACTTCCCCTCGGAAGGAAGGCATACTAAGGGATTTTTAACGCTTTAAAAAAATCCGATAACTTCGGCCGAGTTTGAACCAGCGATCTTGGGCATAGAAGCTCAGCATGCTACCAACTACGCCACCGAAGCCACCAGGGTGTGGACAAGTAGTTACCATGGCAACACTAGCAACTGTTATTAGTTCCCAGTCATCGGATTGAGCCTAGTGTCCTGTGTTTTGAAGGCCAATAAATTAACCCTAACAAAACCAACGAGGGGTCCACCAGTTCCGTTTTTTACGAATTATTCATGGTAATCCTTTTCTACGCTTACAGTAATTGTCTATTTTGAATCCGGTTACCTAACCACACATTTACTTTTTTACATTTTAATTCTTGTATAAGATTATAACAATTTTCTTTTGGTGGGCACGGAAATCCCCACCCCCCGCCGTTGGTAGTTCGTGTGCCTCGTCATACTGTACACTGAGGTAAGGGCAAAAGTACAACAAAGTTAACAAAACCACCATAATTTGTTCTGGTTGCAAGAGGTAAACATGCGGAAACTACAGTGAAGTACAGTCGTATGTTCCACGCGTGTTAAATATGGCGAAGAGTATGATCAGTGAATAATTTACTTTCTGAACATCTCTTTTCATGACTTTTTGATTTTGTTTGCAACTGTTGTTAATTAAGTTATATTTTTGCCATTTAAGGTACATTTAAGGTTCAAAATACAAGATATTAAAGGATAATGCCAATCACATAAGATTAGTTTATTATGGTGGTCACAAAATAGCCCGAGATTTGAAAAATAGCATGGTATTGCTAGGGTTAACCAAACAGTGCGAAACATCCGTACTTACGTGGAATGTAGAGTAGAAGACGGTGAACTAACACAGTCACTGTGCAGAGTGTCAGTTGGCCGGCTCTATATTTTAGGTCCATGATGTACTTAACCTCAAACGAGCAACATTAATCCACGTCCCACGCAGAGTTTTTACGTGGAATAAAAAACACCACATTTGTTGAATAACTAGCTGTAGAGGAGTGCGCTGATTAACATTCTGTGGTAATGCAGTGCCCATAATACAGGTCACTCTGCTGTGACGAGCACAGATGTACTGAGCTGAGTACTGTAGACTCCAGTAGGCCTACTTGTAGCTGCACGAAGCTAAAACAAACAGAGCCTTGAAGCCATTCTTCAGTGTTGCCTTATTATGGACATAATCCTGAAGAGAATAAAGGAAGAAAATGGTAATGAAACAAATGCCCTTGTATTTGCAGATGACCTCATGATTTGGGAAGAAAGTGCCCGAGAGGTACAAGAAAAACTGGATTCATGGGACAAGCTATTCAAGGAGTATGGGTTGAAAATAAGCCAAAGTAAAACAGTAGTGATGACAACAGGACTGTCTAATGCAACCATTTACTTGAATAATCAGCCTCTACAAATTGTTGATCAATTTAAATATCTTGGTAGCACAGTGTGTAAGGATAACAACAACAACAGCGAAGTAACAAATAGAACTAGTAATGCAGCCTCCTTCTATGCACAAGTTAGAACGCTACTGTGGGTTAATAAAGTGCCCAGGAAGTGTAAACATATACTGTTTAAGACATACTACATCCCAATTCTAACTTACGGAGTAGAAACATGCACCCTGTCCAGAAGAGAAGAAAGTTGGTTTCAGGCATCCGAAATGAAGTTTATAAGAACAATGCTTCAAAGGACAATGAGAGACAAAGTAAGGAACGAAACAAACAGGACAGAGGCTGGCATGGATATGAGTGCTACGAAATATTTGCAGAAGCAACGATAAGAATAATATGGGCATCTTCAAAGAATGGGAAATGAGAGGACACCAAAAGCTTATTTCAACAAGATTATCCCAGGAAAAAGACCAGAAGGAAGACCAAAGAAGAAATGGTTGGACCAAATCAAGGATGATCTTGAAGACAAAGGGCTAGACTGGAGAAGGGCCCATGAAAACCAACTATTCATGGACAGGAAAAGGTGGCGAGGGCTCGTTAACAGCACCCGGGCGACTGGAGCTGGAATTTGATGATGATGATGATGATGATGATTGCAGTTTTCAGTCGGTCGATACAAAATAATTCCAATTACTGGAATATGTGAAAAAGTAACCTGAAATGAATTACATGTGATTAATATTTAAATTCTTAAGGACCATCGAAGAAGAAGAAGAAGTAGAAGAAGAAGTAGAAGAAATCTAAGAGTTGACATGTTATTCTCGTTAAATGAAAATCATTAGATCTAGGGTAACGTGAGGTAATTTGGTGATAATTTTATATTATAGCAATATTAAGTATAAATATACATAATTTATTTACTTTAAATTCAATATATAGAACAGACCGTTCGCTACAGGTTTTGATCATCAATGTCTTCTTGTAATTATTTTTTATTGACATCTATGTCATTTTGTACAACTCACTTGAGTAAGGTTATTTGGTGATACATATATGTAATTTGGTGACAGTAGGAAGGTAATTTGGTGATAGTTGTCTAAACATGTTTTTACTTTCTAGAGTTGTATAACTACATTCCACAGGAGTTTTTGTCTTATGATGAGTTTTCACAACACACGTCACACATGTACACGATTACATCGTCATCAATATCAGGCTTTCGTTTCATGTTGTTTTTTCCGGCATTTTACCGTAAGGTAATTTGGTGATAGTCTATTTTCTGAAAATTAATTATGAAATTTGTTAATTTACACTACCTACAACTCTAATATCTATTAAATTCTCATTCCTTTAAACATTTAAAGAAATCAGACTCGAAATCTGATATAAAAATATAAAATAACAATATTGTGGCTTACCTTCAGCTGAGTAGAAAATGCTTAAATATTTCGGTATTATCTTAAGGTTTGTGCCGAAAATGTCTGTGGTATCCAACTTTTCTCTCACTGTTAAAAATAACTCACTTTCTTAGGAACAGATTGACACAAAGACTAACTAAAATAAACGATATATTGACACACTAAATTTCACTTGAAGAGCTCACTGTATTTAAGACGTCATCACTTGTTAATTCACTGCGACTAAGTGTTACAAAATCGCATACCTCAGTAAGTGGAAGGGTCAAAGGATTATATGTGAGCTCAGAGCAAAGGAAAACCCCAAGACTCCCTTCAGACAACAGGCGAGCTCATGAATAGAATAGGTTTTGTGGTGGCATTCTTTTAAAAGTTTATCACCAAATTACCTGTCTCGCCAAATAACCTTACTTCACCCTAAATCTGCAAATATAAATCTCTACTTAGTATAAGCAAAGTCAACGATTCTTGGATGTCACGAGTAATCTCGAGAACCTCTGGATGGATTTTGATGCAGTTTTCACCATTCTCTAAAGGATATCTCGAGGAAGGTTTCTGTAGAAAATAATTTATTTATGATCAAAGGAAACCAAGGAGTAACGATTTCAATGAAAACGTCGAAAGAAAAACCTGGTGTCCCTGCGCTTTTTAAGCTTACGTTGGGCAAACCGTTAAAAATACCAATATACTATACGTGTAAAAACTATTCAACATGAAGAGTTCTACAAAAAACACTCTCGGAGAGCATGTCTCTATCTTCAATACATCGCTCACTATACGTGTTTTTACGTTTTCATTTATTCCAACAATTTCCATTCAATTACTGAGGCAACCGTTTACGAGCTATCACCCCAGTTACAGCCTAGCTAGCGGGCGAGCCTATTACCCCCAGATTCAGCCAGCAGCCAGAGAAGAGTGGTTGTGTTTGGAGTTTCCCTGAAAGTACAACTCGGCTTTCTTCATTTCGTCTGTGAACATTTTCTTCCGCAAAATACACAGTCAAGTTAAAATTGGATGGAAGGGGGATTTGTGTTTCATGCACCTCGCCATTCTTAAATTACGTCTGACAAGAATTCGTTGCACATTCATATCCCTGTTCATATAATTAATAGTACAGTCAGTGATATTAACCAATCATGCCGAGACGTAAAACGGATACAGGTCGTAGTTCATTGACATCGAAAAAAAAGCGCTTATCGCGTAATGCATTCATAACTGTTCCCGGGCGAAGCCGTACTGGGTTGCTAGTAGCTCTATAAAACACTATTAAACCTACAGAGACACACCACAAACACTCTCTGCCCTACATAAACAAATTACAAGTAGTTCCGTGAAGAACTACACAGCCTCTTTCCATATATCCTACTTATGTTAATTGCTTCTATTAACATGCATATTTTCACTTTGATTGCTGTAATAGATTCGTAGATATTGAGAACCGTCCAAATATATCGAATGGTCGCCATGTTGCATTTTTATATAGGTAGGCCATAGAATTATGTACTATTGGATGTCGATTTTTGCTTGGATTCATTATTCAAACGTTCACTTCGATCGCATGATTATTACACATGAAATAATAACTTAATTTTAAAATTGAGCACAATCGCCATCTTGAGATTATGCGAACAATTGAGATAAATTAGATGCCAGTGCATTACAATGTGCATAAACATTTACTGTACCAAATTTCAGTGCACTCAGATGGTTAAATCACGAGAAAAGTGTATTAAAATGTTTCAACTTGCTTGGCCGTCATGTTCGATTTGTAGTTTACAGGATTTTGAAAGTTATACAGATAAACTTGTAGTAGTGCCCTCTATCACCGCACAAAATTTCAGGGTGATATCAGTAATAGTGTCGGAGGTACTCGTAGAATGCTGGTGAAATATTTCGCATAGCCGCCATCTTGAGGTTATATAAACAATTGAACAAAATTAGATGCCAGTGCATTACAATGTGCATATACATTTGCTGTACCAAGTTTAAATTCATTTGGATGGTTAAATCGCGTGAAAAGTCAATTTAAAAGTTTCAAATTCGCTTGGCCGCCATGTTGGTTTTGTGTTTAACACGTTTTTGAAAATCTCCTTGGTAAACTTTTAGTAGAGATCTTACCGTACTAAACATCAGGGTGATAAGAGTAATAGTTTCGGAGATATAGAATGTCAGTGAAATATTTCGCACAGCTGCCATGTTGATTTGGTCTGTCTGTTCGGTTGTTAGACCTAGGACTGGTTGGATCCTCAAAAAGTACCGCCGTTAGGTTATGTGGGTAGATACCCACAAAAACTCAGGCAGACCTATATTGAAGCATACCAAGCAAGATGAGGAGTTAGGTGGTTTGCCATTGCTTTCCTCACTGAGTCAGAATAGCAGTTCTAACCCTACGAGTAGAACCTTTCACAGCATCCACAATTACTGACTGTGCCCTGAATGCCATTAATAAGCACCACCCATACCTCAGGAGCTTCCATATATTCACAGCCATGAATGAGACTGAGACATCGGTGAAAAGCCACAATTTACTCTAGCCTGTGCCAACAGACAAATGCAATTGTACTGCATTCATCAAGAGATGGCAAACAGCCCAGTTGATTTGGTGAGACGTAATAACATATAAAGGGCACGGTCGGGGTCGGCCGTAATAATACTATGACCTTACTTAGTTTCATGGATATCATTTGAGCCGTTTAGAAGTTATTAGAGGGGGACACACACACGCGCACGCACTCACACATACACACACGGACAATTGGTGATCTGATAAGCCTATTTTTGCATGAATGAAAATAGTCTAAAAACAGTCTTCCTGCCACAAACTAATCTATGAAGGTGTAACACCTATCACTGCAACATAAACAAGAAGTTCCGTGAAGAATTATAGAGCCTATTTTCATATATCCTACTTATGTTAATTGCCTTTATCAACATACAAAATTTCAGTTTGATTGCTGTAATAGATTCGTAGATATTGAGATCCATCTAAATATAGCGGATGGTCGCCATGTTGGATTTGTACATATGTAGGTCTTAGAGTTATGTACTGTTACATGATGATTATTGTGTACGTGTAGTATTCAAACTTCACTGGCATGATTAGGACACAAGAAGCAAAAACGAGATTTTAAAATTTCGCACAGCTGCCATCTTGTGGTTATGGAAACAATTGAAAAAATTATATGCCAGTGGATTAATATTTGTACAAGGATTTACTGTACCAAGTGTCACTGCACTAGAATGGCTAAATTGCGAGAAACGACCATGTGAATATGTATACTTCGCATCGCCGCCATGTTGGATTTGTTATCACCAGGTTATTGACAGTCCTATAGGTGAACTTATGTCCATAACCCTTAGGAACATTAAAAAATTCGGTTTGATTGCTGTAATAGATTCGAAGATATTCAGATCCATCTAAATATTTCGGATGGTCGCCATGTTGGATTGTTATATGTAAGGCCATAGAGTCATGTACCATTAAAGGAAAATTATTGCGTAGGTCCATTATTCAAACTTTCACTTCGATCGCATGATTACGACACAAGAAATAAAAACATAATTTTGAAATTCACACAGCCGCGATCTTGAGGTTATGTAAACAATTGAACTAAATTAGATACCAGTGCATTTCAATGTGTATAAACATTTCCCTGACCAAGTTTCATTGTGTTTGGATCATTAAATCGCGAGAAAGGTCTATTCAAAATGTTAAACTTCGCTCGGCCGCCATATTCCTTTTGTAATTAACCGGTTTTTGAAAGTCGTATAGATGAAATTCCAGTAGTGCCCTTTATCTCCGTACAAAATTTCAGGGTGATACCGCTAATAGGTTCAGAGATATAGAATGCTAGTGAAATATTTCGCACAGCCACCATCTTGAGGTTATGTGAACAACTGAACGAAGTTAGATGTCGGTGTATTACAATGTGTATAAACATATACTGTATCAAGTTTTATTGCGTTTGGTTTGTTAAATCGCGAGAAGCTCTATTTAAAAATCGCAAATTTGCTTGGCCGCCATGTTGGTTTGGTATTTACCTGGTTTTCAAAAGTCACATAGGTGAACCTCTAGTAGTTCCCTTTATCACCGTAAAATATTCCAGGGTGATATAGCCAATAGTTTCGGAGATATTGAATGCTGGTGAAATATTTCGCACAGCCACTATGTTGGATTGGTGAGACGTAACAAAATTTGAAGGGCACAGTTGGGGTCGTCCGGAATAGTGCTATGAACTTACCGAGTTTCATTGAAATCGCTCCAGCCGTTTAAAGTTATTAGTGGGGACACACACACGAACAAAAGGTGATCTCATAAATGAAAATAGGCTAAAAATGAACTACAAATACTCTGTTGTGATGAGTAAAAGTTATAACTACTAGCGGATCCGAGCGAGAAATCTCGCAAGTTCAAAAACCACACTTTCCTCAATAGGTTTATAATAAGAGACTTAAGGAGAAAGGTTGTTATGTTTTTATTTCCACCAAATGATCATAGAACATTATTTACATTTCATCATTTCCAAGTTCTACGTTCCCCAACTTAAGAAGGCAATCTCTGAACATTGGATCATCATAACACTCACCAGATATTCGATATTTATATGAAACTAGCTGAAGTACCCGCGCTTCGCTACGCGTCATAAATAAATTAAAATGTGAAGGTGACAGTTAAAACAGGGGATAGGCGAGGTGCTGCGCAGAGGGAGATTAAGGATGGAACATTTTGTCCAACCACACCGCTCGGTGTTGACCGTGTTTTATAGCACAAATTTAGGTTTTACTCGCTAACCGTAGGATATACCTTTCGGATAGAAAATGTAATTTTAAACCTCGTATATGCCATCAAAAGTTTGCTATTTCTTAACGTTTTCTTTTTATTTGAAATGGAAATATGAAAGTTTGAAACCAAAGGTTGTAGTGACGTCACTAAAATGGTTGCCATCTTTAAATAGTGCAATGTATTGAAATCAAAAGTAACCTATATGTTAACCAGGTAAATCAGCTACTTCCATGTAAAATTCATGTAAATTGGACCAGTGGTACTTGCGTGATTGAGTAATACACAGACAAACACCATCTCATTTTTAGCCTCGCTTCGCCCGCGTCATAGTCGTGTCATATTGTTATTCAATGAAATGCAGGTTTAACCCCGTTAACACCCCTTTAGAACCTGAATACCCAAAAATGTCTCCTTAGTAGACGTTTTCGACACACAACAAACATATCCCAAAAATATCATTCTTTTAACTTGAATAGTTTTGGTTGGTCGATGAGAGTGAACATCCAAAAATCCTTCTTTAGTGGACGTTTTTTTTCCAGAATTTCACCCCTCCCAATAGGCCCCTTAAATTGCATTTATGAAAAAACGGTCGAACGCCTATTTATTTTATTTATTCATTTATTTATTTATTTTTAAGCTGATTGATTTCCTCCGAGATTCAAACTCCTCGCCTATGTCGTTTAAGAGATACACGCTCCGTTAGGAAACTTTCAACCCCCACTTTTCATCCCTTTCACCTCACAATATACACTACATCGAAAAACCATTAGACATTTGTCACCTTAATTTTAATGATTAGTATATGTGCCAAGTATCACATCCCCAAATGAAACCACTCGTGAGATATTGTTATTCAATGAAATGCACGTTTACCCCCTTAACACCTCTTTAGAACCTGAATATCCAAAACACTTTCCTTAGTGGACGTTTTCGACTTACAACGAATATATCCCCAAAATTTCATGTTTCTAACTTCAATAATTTTGTCTGGGCGATGATGAGTGAGTGAGTCAGTCAGGATATTTTCTTTCATTTATTTTTGATAATTTCACCCCTCCCCATGAACCCATTAAATTGGATTTATGAAACAAACGGTCGAACTACTATTTACTTATTTAAAGCTGCTTTCCCCTGAGTTTGATGAGTGAGTAAGTGAGTCAATCAGTTAGGACACTTTCTTTCCTGTTTTTTCCCCCAGAATTTCACCTCTCTCCAAGGGCCCCTTAAATTGGATTTATGAAAAAACGGTCGAACACCTATTTACTTGTATTTTAAGCTGTTTTTCACGCCGAATTTCAAATTTCTCGGCTATGTCGTTTCAGAGATACACGCTCCGTTAAGAATCCCTCAACCCCCAATTTTCACCCCTTTCACCTCATAATATACACCACATCGATAAACCCTCAGATATATGTCTGATTATTTTTAATGATAAGTTTATATACCGAATATCACATCCCCAAAGAAACAACTCATGAGATATCGTTATTCAGTGAAATGCACGTTTACCCCCTTAACACCTCTTTAAAACCCGAATAAACAAAAATCATTCCTTAGTTGACGTTTTCGACATACAGCGAACATATTCCCAAAATTTCATGTTTCCAAATTTAATAGTTTTCGCTGGGCGTGATGAGTGATTGAGTCAGACAGGACATTTTCTTTCAATTATTTTTACCAGAGTTTCTCCGACAGCAGTGGCTACGCTGGCTAAAGCGCAGCATTAGGTCATGGGGCCAAGCTCTCTGCTGACTCGGTAGACGCGTGGGTTCGAACCCGACCGTCTGCTGTCCTTGAAATGGTTTTCCGTGGTTTCCCATTTTCAACACCAGGCAAATGCTGGGACGGTACCTTCTGATACGCCACGGCCGCTTCCTTCCACATCCTTGCCCAGTTTCATTCATCTTCATCCAGTCCATCTCTCATCCCGACGTGCAGGTCGCCCACGGGCGTCGAATAGAAAGACCTGCATGCGGCCTCTCAGGAGGCCACACTGAAGAGAAAAAAACGGAATTTCACCCCTCCCCATGGGCCCCTTGAATTGGATTGATGAAAAAACGCTTGAACACCTATTAACTTATTTTTTATGCTGTATTTTTCCCCTGAGTTTGATGAGTGAGTGAGTTAGTCAGTCAGTTAGGACACTTTCTCTCCTTTTTCCCCCAGAATTTCACCCCACCCCATTGGCCCCTTAAATTAATTTATAAAATACGGTCGAATACCGATTTACTTACTATTTAAGCTGATTTTTTTTCGCCGAGTTTCAAATTTCTCGCCTATGTCGTTTAAGAGATAGGCCTACACGCTCCGTTAGGAATCCTTCAACCCCCACTTTTCACCCCTTTCACCTCATAATAATACACCACATCGAAAAACCCTTAGACACATGTCTGCTTATTTTTAATGATTAGTTTATATGCCGAGTATCATATCCACAAATGAAACAACTCGTGAGATATTGTTATTCAATGAAATGCAGTTTTAACCACCTTAAGACCCCTTTAAAACTTGAATATCCAAAAATCTTCCCTTAGTGTACGGTTTCGACATACAACGAACATATCCCCGAAATGCCATGTTTCCAACTTCAATATTTTTGGCTGGGCGATGATGAGTGAGTGAATGAGTCAGGACATTTTCTTTCCATTTTTTTTTCTTCGGAATTTCACCCCTCCCGATGAACCCCTTCAATTTGATTGATCAAAAAAACTGTCGAAAAGCTATTTACTTAATTTAAAGCAGTTTTTTCCCCCTGAGTTTGATGAGTGAGTCAGTCAGTCTATCAGTTAGGACACTTTCTTTCCTTTTTCCCCCTCCACGTCGGAATTTCACCCCTCCCCATGGGCCCCTTAATTTGGATTTATGAAAAACCTGTGAAATACATATTTACTTAGTTTCTATGCTGATTTATTTTTCACTGAGTTTCAAACTCCTCGCCTATGTCGTTTAAGAGATACACGCTCCGTTAGGAATCTTTCAATCCCCGCTTTTCACCCCTTTCACCTCATAATAACCGGGTGAGTTAGCCAAGGTCGTTGCGGCATGACTGTTGGCAGTCGCTCACATCCGGGAGGCGAGGAGGTTCGAATCCCCCCGCCGGCAACCTTGAAGATGGTCTTCTGTGGTTTCCCATCTTCCTTCCAGGTAAATGCCGGGGTTGGTCCCTAACTATAGGCCACAGACGCTACCTTCCAACTCCTCGACCCTCCCATCCAACATTCCTCCCCAACGGTACTTGTAGCTCACCCATTGGGTGTCCGTCTCGAAGCAGCTACAAAACTGGCGAGCCGAACATGTCCTCGGATACTCCCGGCACTAAAAGCCATACGCTAAAAAAAAACCTCATAATATACACCACATTGAAAAACCCTCAGACACGTGTCTTCTTACATTTTAATGATGAGTTTATATGCCGTGTATCACATCCCCCAATGAAACCAATCGGGAGATATTGTTATTCAATGAAATGCAGGTTTAACCCCCTTAAGACCCCTTTAGAACCTGAATATCCGAAAATCCTCCTTTAGTAGACGTTTTTGACATACAATGAGCATATCCCCAAACTGTCATGTTTCTAACTTCAATAATTTTGGCTGGGCGATGATGAGTGAGTGAGTGAGTGAGTGAGTCAGGACTTTTTCTTTCAATTTTCTTTTTTCAGAATTTCACCCCTCCCCATGAACCCCTTAAATTTGATTTATGAAAAAAACTGTCGAACAGCTATTTACTTACTTTAAGCAGTTTTTCCCCCTTGAGTTTGATGAGTGAGTCAGTCAGTCAATCAGTTAGGACACTTTCTTTCCTGTTACCCTCCCCCCAGAATTCCACCCCTCCCCATGGGCCCCTAAATTGGATGTATGAAAAAAACGGTCAAACACATATTTACTGCTTTTTTATGTTGATTTTTTTTTCGCAGAGTTTCAAACTCCTCGCCTATGTCGTTTAAGAGATACACGCTCCGTTAGGATTCCTTCAATCGAGTATCACATCCGCCAATGAAACCAATCGGGAGATATTGCTATTCAATGAAATGCAGGTCTATCCCCTTAACACCCCTTTAGAACCTGAATATCCAAAAATCCTCTCTTAGCATTCATTTGCGGCCCTTGAGGAAGCTGCATACCAAATTTCATTCCAATCCGTTCGGTGGTTTCTTAGATTTCGTGATCAATGAATGAATGAATGACTGACTGAGTGAGTGGTATTAGACAAATATGTAGTAGATAGATAGTGTCGAGTCCTTGTTATGCTAAACTCGGTTGACAGTGCTGTGTGAGCAGTTGAGTAACTAACGGGGTTTCAAGTAAAGATCCTCATTTTCTATACCGGTAGTGGCGAGCGCAACTGGCATCCGTTCGGCCGTGTCTCGACTTGAGATATGTTGCCATGGAAACTATCTGCCTTGCCATTCCTTCATGAGTATATTTTATGAATTGATTAGCCTGTGTTTGAGTGTAAAAGGGCCGAAATCAGAAGAATGAGAAAGACTATCGAAAATTCATGTAGCCTGTGGTTCCTTCTGGGTCCTAGACTATGTGTGTGCTAAATTTGGTTGAGATTGGTGGAACGGTGTAGATTTGTATATGGAACAGACCCACCTACCCAACCACCCACCCAACCACATACATACATACATACATACAGACTTTCACTTTTATATATAAGGTTATACGATTCGAGTACTCATTCCTTTGATTTACTGTTTCTGAAATCCATGCAAAATGATAAAGGAAAGACCTCAGAATGTTAAAATGACATGAAACAGGCGTCACTGCAGCCAACATGTGGAAGTGGACAGCAATATAGAGCATGTTTTTCTACAGCAACATTATCTGCAAATCGCACATTTTTTTAAAGAAATTATAGATATTTATGAAATTAGAGTGCAATTTGTCACTGATAATGTTCATTCTCTTTCATTTGAATGCTCATTTGTCACGATCGGTCGCTTGTGAGCGCCTCAGGAGGGATATATACTACTGAAATAATATATATGATGGTTTGTCTACTGCTAATGTGTTCAGTGATCTAATGTTGATACTTATCTGAAGTTGAGGAATGTCTACAGGCTGCTCATATAACTCCTCTTGGTGTAAGTATAATCTGTATGTAGAAATATTAATCTGCGTTCTTTAAATTTTAGTACCGTAGCTCTTATAAAAGCAGGTATCTTTTGAAAAGTTTTCACTTTATGGAAGAATGAAATGAAATAAAATAAAACACTTATTTAGCGTATACTGTAGCTTTACAGATACAATATGTAATTTTCCACAGAATAAATAGTATACACAATAGCATATTCTTGCAAACATCTCTTTGGAAATTCCCGTTTTTCAACAACTGACAAAGTATTCCAAGTTACGCTATTAATTTGGTTTTACACACTTTATAGCAACAAAACAAACATATATTGCTTAAATTTATATTTAAAGATCATTAATTCACACAAGTGTACTCCAATAAGTATAACATCCATCTTGAAGTTTTGGTGTCTTGCTGCTTTAAGAAGCCAAATAAAAGCAGGTATTTAAATTGATCAAGTTCTGACGGCGTTGTTACTGGCGGTTATATTCCATGTTCATTGTTGTATTTTGACCGGGAGAGAGATATGTCCGGTCGCCTGTTCGCTGTTGCTCTCTTACAAGGGGAGGATACGACGCATGGGTCACCGATTCCAACCATCCTTAGTACACGTGTAGAGCATCATGACCAGGCGTATACCAGGTGCAAGTAGTAAGGTGCGCTTCTCAGACGCTTCCGAGAAATTAACTAATTGTAATTACAGTGCGGCGTCTATGTGCGTTGTACGCTAGCAAGAAGCTAACGACCGCGTGGTGCAGCGGTAAACGTGGGATCGCTGGATCGAATCCCTGCAGTGAGCTTTTGCTGTGTGTTGTATTTTTTCTTTTCTTTTTTGTAAACATTGGCAATTCGTAGCGTATCGTTAATAGTGTTTATTTTGCTGTCAATTGTAATAACGTGTTATGTGAGCGGGAGGCCTAGTCTGTTCCGTTCATTGCACATCTGTGAACCATCAGACCACCCCGTACACCGCAAGCAGTGACTCATGCTAAGGGTATAGGTTGGAAATTGCCAATAGTTACAAGAAAAGAAAAAGAAACACAAGACTTTGCACAGACTCACCGGTGGGATTCGATCCAGCGATCTCCCGCTTACGAAGCAGTGCTCTTACCACTGCACCACGCGCTCGTTGGCTTTTTGCTTTCGTACAACGCACGTAGACGCCACACTGTATGTGCAATTAAATAATATCTCGGAATCGGCTGAGAAGCGCACCTTACTACTTGCACCTGGTATACGCCTAGTCACGTGTACTAAAGCTGGTTCGAATCGGTGACCCATGCATCGTATCCTCCCCTTGTAAGCACCACCCAGGGGTCACGTGTAGGGTACTTTGAGGTGAAACCTACGGACGTGAGCAACAATGAACCCATGACAAAGTACGAAAGAACGTTTCGAATGGATTAAAACATATTGGAGTATCGAGTTCATCCCTTCCGTTTATAAGTACTTAATTATGTAATCGTAATGTTCCCGAAAGTGCATTTTAATCTCAAATTAGAGCATCTCGTCGCCTCCGTAGCGTAGTGGTCAGCATAGTTAACTGCCGCCCCGGAGGTCTGGGTTCGATTCCCGGCTCTGCCACGAAATTTGAAAAGTGGTATGAGGACTGGAATTGGGTCTACTCAGCCTCGGGTGGCCCAAATGAGTAGAGGGGGTTCGATTCCCACCTCAGCCATCCTCGAAGTGTTTTTTCCGTGGTTCCCCACTTCGTCTTCGGGAAAATGCCGGGATTTTCCTACAGCAAGGCCACGGCCGCCTCCTTCCCACTTCCTTGCCTAACCGTTCCACTCTTCCTATCCCTTCATCAGGCCCCCTGTTCGCTTTGCAGGTGAGGCCACCTGGGCGTAGTGCTGGTCACACACCCCAGTTGTATGCCTGTCTCTGAGTCTCAAGCTCCAGGACACTGCCCACCGTGGCGGTAGAGGTGGGATCCCTCGCTTAGTCCGTGGGAAAAGCCAACCATGGAGGGTAAAACGATAGCGGGAAAAAATTAGATCATCTCGTCTAACATGGGCGATGTTAGGAAACTAAGTACTCGAGCAAAGTAATTACTATTTTCTTCCTCATTGTGTAATTACCAGAATTACAATGTCTCTCTAAATCGCTCGAGTAACGTAAATCAAGCAAGTAGCAACGTGCGTAATAGACCTACTTATCCGTAATATTCGTGAGAGTGCATCAACTTTTGGGACAGACTGTCTCCCGCTCCTCCATTTTCCAGGGAGGGGATGTTTAATGAGAAACTTCAAAACTGTGCTAAACTGTACGTTAATTAATCCTTTCGTTTTAATGGGGCTTTGAAAACTCGCTTTTAATTCGAAATTGATATTCTCTACCCTCACCGGTTCAAACTTAAGCTATCTTTACAGACGAATTACCTTCCTCGGCGGTAGAGTGTCCGTCTCATGGCCCCAAGATCATGAGTTTCTTTCCTGGCCAAGTTGTCGAAGTCGGCTTGTGAAAGATCTCTGGTATCACATTTGGTGATAATATGATAAAATTAATTAAATCTCAGCCACAGGTCGCCCAAATGATATCCAGTTTATACCAGATGGTAGTGGAAAATGGAACTCCGAAATCAGAGAGTAGATTGCTTAAATGTTCCCAACTCTACTCCATGTAGCTCAAACCATGTGATTATCATTATTATTATTATTTTTTTTTAGCGTATGGCTTTTAGTGCCGGGAGTGTCCGAGGACATGTTCGGCTCGCCAGTTTTGTAGCTGCTTCGAGACAGACACCCAATGGGTGAGCTACAAGTACCGTTGGGGAGGAAAGTTGGAAGGGAAGGGCGAGGAGTTGGAAGGTAGCGGCTGTGGCCTATAGTGAGGGACCAACCCCGACATTTGCCTGGAAGGAAGATGGGAAACCACAGAAGACCATCTTCAAGGTTGCCGGCGAGGGGATTCGAACCTCCTCGCCTCCCGGATGTGAGCGACTGCTATTAGTCATGCCGTAACGACCACGGCTAACTCACCCGGTATTATTATTATTATCATTTTGAATGATCTAGTCGACTTCGTCGTTACGTTACGGCGACGTCACGAAATATACCGAGAATGCACTGAGGTGTGTGACGTCATAGTACCGCTTGGTGCATGTGTACTGAGTTCACTGGTGAGCTCTGGCGTTACGAGACGGCAACGACACGGCAGGCGTGACATCGTCCAACCAGCTCCCTCCTTTCCCCGCGCGCTCCAGCTCCCTCATGACCTGTAACTTTCTAGAGTTCTGATTGTTTATTGATCATCTAACGTGTCAAGAGTCTTTGGCTTCGAGCGAAGGGAGAAGCCTCCTGACTTTCTAGCATTTTTCAGCATTTGTAGCATTTAAAATGATATAAAGTCCAGTCTTTCAGTCTGACTGTCTCTTTTTTTATTATCATTATTATCTACATTGCAAGCCTCCGTGGCTTAGGCGGCAGCACGCCGGCCTCTCACCGCTGAGTCCGTGGTTCAAATCCCGGTCACTCCATGTGAGATCTGTGCTGGACAGAACGGAGGCAGACAGGTTTTTCTCCGGGTACTCCGGTTTTCCCTGTCAAAAATTTCATTCCAGCAACACTCTCCACTATCATTTCATTTCATCTGTCATTCATTTAATCATTGCCCCAGAGGAGTGCGTCAGGCCTCGGCAGCCGGCACAGTTCATATCCTCGCCGCTAGATAGGGGCTTCATTCATTCCATTCCTGACCCGGTCGGAGACTGGAAGCAGGCTGTGGATTTTCATTTTCATTATCTACATTCATTTCACCACATAAGTGGGACATATCAACATATCGTCGGCTTGTTTGCAAGACGGTATGGCTAATTCTCTTAAGGTGGCACATTGAGAAACGAGCGAACAATGGAACAGGTCTCCAAGATGACGGCCTTCTGCATGGTGATATGTAGACCAGGATGTATTCCCAATATTTGTAGATTGCGAGCCAATAATTTGGGGATGATGCCGGTAGAAGAAATTACTATGGGCAGAACCACTACACTTTCCTGTCTCCACATTTGCCGTATTTCCTCAGCCAAAGGCAGATATTTGGTGATCTTATCACAGCAGGTTTGTTGCAGATTATGGGAATTGGGCACTGCAATATCAATTAGGAAGGTTCTCTTCTGCACCTTGTCCACAAGAACGATATCTGGTCGGTTTGCTGGTATGGTTTTATCAGTAATAACTGATCGGTCCCATAACAACTTGTGACTGGGATTTTCCAAAACGGCGTCAGGAACATACTGATAGTAAGGCAAAATATTATTAGATAATAAATGCTTTTGAGCAAGGTGTTGGTGCATTATTTTGGCCACTTGGTTGTGCCTTTTCATGTAATCAGTACAGGAGATTGCTTGGCAGCCTCCTGTGATATATTGAATTGTTTCCGGTTCTAGTTGGTATCTTCTGCATTTATCATCCTGAAGAGTTGCCTTAACTATATATTTCAGGTAGTTTTTGGTGGCCACAACTTGATCCTGGATTGCAACCATGAATCCTCAGTCTCAGTGAATAGGTCAGCATGAGTCAACCAGCTGTTCGACGCATCAATGTCGACATGTTTCTGGTTGAGATCATACGGATGACGACCGTGCAGAGCTTTCTGCGTCCACTGCTGAAGCTTGGTGGCTGAACATTCCTCATCAGTGGCTAACTGTATATCCCTTACGTGAAGAAGATCCAGCGGTGTGCACTTGTCATCTGCCTTCACAGCGGCTTGATGTATGGGAGAGTCATGTCTTCCCAGAAAATATCTCTGAAGGTTCCTCACTTGCCTTGCATGCAATTGGATAATGTCCGTGAGCCCTCGTCCACCTCTTTGACGCGGGATTGTCAATCGCTCAACAGCTGACTTAGGGTGGAGACATCTGTGTTTTGTTAAGATGGTACGTGTCCTAATTAGGATGTTCTCCAAGTCAGTCTGCGTCCATTTGATAATACCGAAAGTATATGTCAGAGCAGGAATAGCATAGGTATTAATAGCCTTAAAGGTGTTCTTACCATTCAACTTTGATTTTAAAATCTTGTTAAGGCGTTGATTGTAGATAGCTATGGTTCTATCTTTAATACCCTTATGATCAATTCGATTAGATTGCAGGAGACCAAGATATTTGTAGGTCTCATTACCTTCCATAGGCTTTATGAAACAACCGTCATCAAGTTGAAATGCGCGGGCCTCTAATTTTCCACGCCGAATGGTGAGGGTGCGACACTTATCTAATCCGAAGGACATTCCAATATCAGAAGAAAATGAAGCAGTAATTGCAATTAGATTGTCGATGTGTTTCTCAGAGGATGCATATAGTTTAATGTCATCCATATTATTATTATTATTATTATTATTATTCTGATACCGGTCTCCGAGGTCAAGAGTGCTGACGCGCTAACTGGATTGGTGAGACGTAATAAAATTTGAAGCATACGGTAGGGGTCGTCCAAAATACCGAGTGTTATTGAAATCGCTTCAGCCGTTTAGATTTTATTTGGGACACACACACACACACACACACACACACATACGCACAAAAGGTGATCTCATAAGCCTATTTCTCCATAAATGAAATTAGGCCAAAAACAGTCTTCCTCCTCCAAACTAATGTATACATGTGTAGCTACTATTGCTGTGATACACTGCACTAAACTACAGGAGAATTGTAATCTACAGTAATATGTGGCAATGAACTACAAGTACTCTGCTATGATGGTAAAAAGCTATAACAATAACACAATAGTACATTATGCAACGAGCCTATAATGGCAATAATTAAGACACGAGTGTGGTTCCATACGAATGGCTTAATTACCATTATAGGCAAGTTGCATACGACTGTTTATGTTCGACGATAATTATAACTTTATATCGTAAGTGCACTGCTTGAACACCAAGCAAAAAGTGGCAGCCAAAAATAACATCATAAGGAAGTTAACAGGCACAACATGGGGAGCACATCCTAGTAGGCTACTGTGGGAATCTCTTCTCTTGCGTTATGTTACTCCGCCGGGGATCACTCAAGCTCAGTATGGTACAATTCCAGTCATGCCAAAGTGGTAGATGTTGCACTTAACGATACTTGTCGTATTATTACTGGGTTCCTTAAGCCCACTTCGCTGGACAAGCTGTACACCCTTGCTGGTATCGCACCCCCTGACATCCGCCGAGAAGTAGCGGCGAAAAATGAGAGAAAAAAAAAAGGGCAGAAACTTCTGAAGCCCATCCTCTGTTTGGACATCGACCTGCAAAACCCCGACTAAAACCTAGGAAAAGCTTCCTCAGAACAACAGAAGCTCTTGTCGGGACTTCACAATAATCCCGAACCAATTTGTGACGTGCAAGGTTCTACAGTCCTGGACAATGGTTTCCACCCTCTGAAAAACTACCAGCCGGTTTCACAGAGAAATGGAGTACATGGAGATCACTCAATAGACTTCGGTCGGGTGTCACAAGATGCAAAAGCAACTTAATTAGATGGGGTTTCCATGTGGAGTCGCCGTCTTGTGAATGTTGAACAACGCAGACGTCAGACCATCTGCTTCAGTGCAGTCAGTGCCCAACAACATGTACGCTAGAGGACCTGTTACATGCAACACCTAATGTCATAGAGGTCGCCAACTTCTGGGCGGCTATAGTTTGAACAAATTGAAATGTAAAGTTTTGTATATAATATTAGGTTGGTGCATAAGTCCGTAACGTTTTTGTTTCCCTTGTTGGTATTCCGGTTGCTGTGGTTTTATTTATCGACTGTCATTGTTGCTTTGTAGTTCAGTGTTTGTTATTGAGTTTACATAGCGAAGTTTTGTCATTCGCTGATAGTGTGTGGAGCCGTGGACGCTAGAAAATGCAGTGTCAAGTGGAGAAATTGGAACATTTCCGACATATTCTGCCCTTGGAATTCAATAGAGAGACGAAAGCTGCGGAGGCGGTCAGAAACATTTGCGCCATGTGTAGGGATAATGCTATTGGAGAGAGCACGGCAAGAAAGTGCTTATCTCGTTGTATTGCCAATACAAACACTGAGACGTTTCGCAGATGCAATCCTAGAAAAACATCCAGCAAGACTGCGTGAAGTTATGCTTCTCCATGATAACATCCGCCCTCACTCTGCTAAATACTATACAGGAGTTGGGCCGGGAAATCATTCCACACACACCTTATTCGCCCGATCTTGCGCCCTCAGATTTTCACCTTTTTCGTCTCTGTCGAACAACCTTCAAGGAACTTCCTTTCCGGATGGAGATGCGCTCCGAACATGACTTGACGATTTCTTCAACTCAATACCACGTGATTTCTACAGGCGCGGAATCGACAAATTACCACAGCGTTGGCAGACTGATGTAAATAGCGAAGGAGAATATGTTACTTACGATTAACTTCTCTCTTATGTGTATCTGATGTGTTTAATAAACGTATGATCTTGATGTGTATAAACTTATGGAAAACGCTACGGTCTTATGCACCAACCCAATATTATGTAGTCTATTTATTGTATATTCAATTTCACACTGTAAGTGTTTCTGACACGAATAAATGAATGAATGAATAACTTTATTATATGTTCTGACATAAATATTCATAAATATCTGTAGAGAATTTCATCTGACTTACGCGAAGAGCGCATGTGCTGGATTCCCACTGAGGATCAAAGTCCTTCCAAAGCTTTGTTGTTCTTTCTTTTTTTTGGGGGGGGGGGGATTGTGTGGGCTTAGCATTTGCTCTCTACCCAATAACATAATTATGCGAAAGCTTTGAAACATTGTTTATCCTGAACTAGCACCAACAGATAGCGCACGGGTACTATGTTGGATCATTCTGTTATTTTGTTCAAATAACACAAAATAGGCTGTTACAATCGCTTTATAATTAAAATGTATCGAATTATCAACTTGTTATCCTTCAAATTCGATGCGTATAGAATGTCAACGGAAGGCAAATCAGTGGAGTCCCCCAAATAGAACAGTCATGTAATCTGGCGGAGAAGTTTCGCATAAGAAATCCCTTTACTGAACAGAGAGCTGGATTATAATTTCCGTAGATCTAATGTCATACGCTTGCTTCCTCCATGGCGTTCTGGTATGTTTATGTCGGCGAAATCGTGCGAATGTAATGCCCTGTGTAGAAATTGGTGTTGCGGATATTAAGGTAAAGTGCTATTAATTTTGCAATATTCCGCAGTTTGTTTGTGCAAGTATTACGGACGGTGCACACTTTCGTTATAGGCTAGGGTAGGGTACGATGGTGTGTTGCAATTTTTGGACGTAGATTTCTAAATTTCATGCATATTCCATGGTATTTTCTTTTTTCCGTAAAGGTTCGTACTGATTTTGTCTTTGTGTTTGGGATTGCAACTACTGTTACGAATGCTAGACAGTTTGGTCGCCCGCGCGTGACTCAGGCCGCCCCTGGCTATCCCTGACTGTGTGTTACCAGCGCCTTACGCAATGGGGCTGCAAGAACAAGGACATAGTCTAGAAGGTTCTTGGTCCGCCTAGTACTGGAAATATCGAGAAGGTGTTAACCCTGGTCTACTCTAGAAACATCCATTGAGTCACCAGCCCCACTATATATAAAGCGACCTGGCCAGCGAGGGATGGACTGTGTTTCTGAGGAGTGTGTGTTTGACTGTGCGACAGAAGTATTGAGGCGAAGTGCCATACGAGTGTGTTCTTACCAGTGCGATGGAGGTGTTACGGTGACGTGTGAATTGCGAAACAGTGTGTAGTACGGTATTCAAGAATAGTGAGTGACAGACTGTGGCTGGACACGGGTCTACCTAATTAGTGAAGGATTAACTGAATAAGGAAGTGACAGGGTGAATGTCCTCCATAAGGGAGCAAACACGAAGAATGACAGCTAATTGTTTCCAAGTGTTTATTGTGTGGTGTAACTTTCTAGACCTGCAATAAAGCTATATTTTTAAAGGACCGCTTGTGCTGTGCTTTTACCCCCTGCAATCCAATTAACGAACGTGCTACTAGGGGTAACACGTATCACTACAATGCTTGATCCAATATACATTGTCAACTTTCAAATCATGTAATTCACGTCCGACATGTTGGATTTTGGGCGCATGTGCGAAGCTATCCTTACTTAATTGGTAAAGGAATGAGCTCTGATTGGTAGGAAAAACTGTATCATAATAAGAAGTAGTACTTTAATGACCCTCATTATGATACAGTTTTCTGTCATATAATATTTACATTTCGACATCGTCGAACATAAATATTGTTGGTCTACTGCTAATGAGATCAACGATCTACTGTAGATACTTATTTGAAGTTGTGGAATGTCTCCAGGCTGCTTAGACAACCACTGTTGGTGTAAGTAAAATCTGTCTGAAGAATTATATATTATTCGGAGTTCTTTGAATTTGAGTGTGTGTTTGAGTCTTCAGTCTTTTTACTGGTTTGTTGCAGCACTGCATGCCTCCCTGTCCTGAGCAAATCGTTTCATCTCTACATAGCTACCACACCCTACATCCGAGGCAATCTGTTGAAACATATTCTAACCTTGGTCTACCCCTACAGTTTTTGTCCTCGACCCTTCCTTCCATAACTAAGCTTGCTATTCCTGGGTGTCTTAGTATGTGTCCTACTAACCTATCTCTTCTCTTTATTAGCAGTCGCCAGAAACATCTCTCCTCTCCCACTCGTCTTAATACCTCTTCGTTTTTAACCCTATCTACCCATCTGATCTTCATCATTCTTCTGTAACACCACATTTCAAACGCCTCAATTTTCTTCTTTTCTGCTGCACCAATAGTCCAAGTTTCACTTCCATACAGCGCCACGCTCCAGACAAAGGCCTCCAAAAATGACTTCCTAATACCTAAATCTATATTCGAAGTCAACAGATTCCTTTTCTGTAGAAATGCTTTCCTTGCCTGTGCTAACCTACTTTTTATATCATCTTTGCTTCGTCCATCACTGGTTATTTTGCTTCCTAAGTAACAGAAATCTCCTACTTCCTTCAGCTTTTCACCGGCCAATTTGATGTCCATAAAGGTTTCTGATTTCTTTCGGCTGCATTCCATTGTTTTACATTTATTAATTTTCATCATGAATTCTTTCCTCAAGACGGAGTCCATACCATTCAAATACTCATTCAAATCCTCAGGCGTGTCGGCCAAGATGACGATGTCATCGGCAAATCTCGGAGTTGAAATTATTTCTCCTTGAATTTTCACTCCCACTTTAAATTTTTCTCCAATTTCCTTCACTGCTTGTTTAATGTAAAGATTAAAAAGTATGGGTGATAAGTTGCAGCCTTGCCTTACACTTTTCTGAATACCAGCTTCTCTCTCATGCCCTTCAGCTCGAATGACTGCTGTCTGGTTTCTGTATAAATTGTATATCACCCTCCTATCCCTGTACTTTATTCCAATCGTTTTCAAAATGTCAAAAAATTTAGTCCAATCAACGTTATCAAAAGCCTTTTCTAAGTCTACAAATGCCATGAACGTTCTCTTGTCTTTCCTTATTCTACCTTCCAAAATCAGCCTATGACTTAGTACAGCTTCCCTTGTTCCTACATGTCTCCTGAAACCAAACCGGTCCTCACCCAACTCCATTTCTATCTGGCTTTCTATCCTCTTGTAAATTATTCTTGATAGGATCTTTGAAGCATGAGTAATCAAGCTAATTGTACGGTAATCTTCACATCTGTCAGCTCCCACTTTCTTTGGAATAGGGATGATAACATTCTTTTTGAATCAGAGGGTACCTCACCTGTTTCATAAATCCTACACACCAAGTGATATAACCTGATCAGACCTTAATCTCCTATGCAGCGTAGCAACTCAATCGTAGCTCTTATAAAATCATGTAGGCTATCTGTTGAAAAGTTTTCAAATTATTAACTACAATAGGCTTATTAATTCTTAATAAGGCAAATGTATCTTTAAGCCACCTTGCTTTATAAAAAAGTTTCTGTGATAGTAATTTCTTTGCCGTTATGCAGCATAGCCAAGGAGACGTGAAATGTAGAGCCTGGTGTTTAAATTAGAGCAGCGTATCGTTGTGTGTAACAATGAGTTATATTCCAATTAGGTTCCTGCTAGGGATAGCATCATACTGCCACGTGCGAGTCACCGGCCGGAGTAAAACAGTGAATGGCTGCTACTTTTCATTGATTTGGTCGCCAAGAGAGGTCACTGCCCTTCCTGGCGCCGTCAATCCTCGACGCAAACAATGCGACCTAACACTCGAGCAGCAGAAGAGTCTGCATGCTCGCAATGTGTTTTCTAATGAGTGAACCTCACCAAGTCTTGGACAAAGAGCTCGCTTGCTCTCCTCCATGTCCATCACGAACTCCACATCATTCACGTAAGGAATGATATGAAATGGAGCAGTCATGTAGGATGTGTAGTTTCTAAAGGTTACTAAACTCTACACTTTGTATTGTTATTATTATTATTAATCGTATGGCATATAGTAATAAGAGGGCTGTTTTTTTCTCAAGTTCCGATGGACTGTATAAAAAAAATTACAGTCAGTCTGAAAGACTAGACGTTATATCATTTCAAATGACGCATGCTACAAATTCTACACATGTTAGAAAGGCTCAGGAGGGCTTTTCGCTTCGCTCGAAGTCCCAGGACTCTTTCAACAGACTCCATTACCCATTAACTTAGGCTTCCTGCGCGGGCACCTCTTTAAGGGTCACCCTGTATTTGAGTCTGACATCTTTTACAACTCTTTAAGGGTCACCCATTATTGGAATCTGATATCTTGCAAACCTCTTTAAGGGTCACCCTGTATTTGAAATGAATCTAACATACTGTACACTTCGTTAAGTGTCACCCTGTATTTTGCTCTGACAACCTGCACACGTCTTTAGGAGGCACCCTGTATTCTTATCTGGCATCTTGTATATCTCTTTAGAAGTCCCCCTGTATTCTTGTGTGACATCTTGTACACCTCATTAGGAGTCACCCTGTATTCTTGTCTGACATCTTGTGCACCTCTTTAGGAGTCACCCTGTATTGTTCTATGCCATCGTATACACCTCTTTAAGAGTCACCTTGTATTCTTATCTGGCGTCTTGTATATCTCTTTAGGAGTCACCCTGTATTCTTATCTAGCATCTTGTACTGTATTTTGCTCTGACAACCTGCACACCTCTTTAGGAGGCACCCTGTATTCTTATCTGGCATGTTGTATATCTCTTGAGGAGTCACCCTGTATTCTTATCGGCATCTTGCACACCTCTTTAGGAGTCACCCTGTATTATTTTCGCTTCGCTCGAAATCCCAGGTCGCTCGACGCCCCAGGACTCATTCAACAGACTCCATTAACCATTAACTTAGGCTTCCCGCGTGGCTGCATGACGTCACCGTCTCCGTAACGCATAACTTTAGACTCAAGCATAACGATGAAGTCGACAAGATCAATTGAAATGATAAAATAACAGATTGACATAGCAAACTGATTTTACTGCTAAATGTTTGCTGGTTTATTCTTATGTCTCAACATAATCGCCAAAACGATTGAAACATTTGTCGTATCGTTAAAACAGCTTCCCAATGTCCTCGGCAAAAAATTCTGCCGCCACTGAGGTGGGAACGTCTGAACAGTCTCCTGAAGTGTTTCCTTTTTGGAAAGGTGTTGCCGCTCAACCATACCTTCCATTCTCGAATAACAAAGGGACATCAAAGAACAGCAAAATGTATGCCAGTATATTATGCAACGAGCCTATAATGGCAATAATTAAGACACGAGTATGTTTATAAAACGATTGTATGCGAGTTTTATAATTTCCATACGAGTGTCTTAATTACCATTATTGGCGAGTTGCATACGACTGTTTATGTTCGACGATAATTATTATAACTATTTTATGTTCGAACATAAATATCCTTTAATATCTCTCGAGATTTCGCCAGTTTTATGTACTGAACAGAGCGCATGAGACGCAGAGAATGCCTTGTATTTGACCATGGCCTCCTCGATTACCCTACTATGACACTAGGCCACGCAGTGAAATTTAAATTAGAAGGCCGTGGAACTCAGCGAAGGTGATATGCTATTGGTCAAACAACTGTTTCTTAAGCTCTGCTGGGTGGGAGAAACTGTTTCATAATGAAAAATAGTGTTATAATGACCATCATTATGATACAGTTTTCTGGCATATAATAGTCAGGCTCGAACATAAATAAATGAATAGGAATCCTATGGTACTTTCATATTCTAAGAACCGGGAAATCTTTGATTCCAATTTCTCGCTAAAACCTTTTTCTAGATATAACATTTTCCTCTTTTTCGGAACTATTTAACGTATAAAGGTGAAAGATTTAGATGTAATTCCCCTTTATACTTACTCTTAGTAACCTGGTTCCACAAACCGCAGTCGGTTCTTGGCCCCATCAAGTAGCCTCCTCCAAGGTTACTTAAATACTAAGGTTGGGCCAAGTCGGGGAGCGCGCGGCAATTGGCTGGCAGCTGTGACGTAGCTACTATGCCAAGTAGGGGTTGGGAGGTAGCGGGTGAAGGGAACAGTATATGGAATGAGAGATTTCCATGAGGTTATTTTTATTATTTATATATCACATGACAATCACACAGCACAAGCAAATTAATACACAATATAATACAATATCACAAGTACATGGCAACACCAACACAGGGATTCTACAAGGCTGATTTCGCCCATTTCAGGAGTTTGCTTGCAACCCTTCTTTCAGCCTCTCTGAGAGACTTAGGGGCGTTGAGGAAGCGCATTCTAATAAATGTCCTCGTTCTTACATACAGTCGAATAGCATTCTCATTAGTGCGCGAGAACTTCTGCTGCAACACTAATACAAGCGTATGCATTATTCGTCGACCACTTTTCAATTCATGTCCGTGAAAATTTTGAAAAATTGTTTCAAATTTTTTCACCTCATCAAATCACTCATCACTTGGCTAAATTAAATCGCCTTTTGAAAGAACCTGTAACCAGTTCATTGTTGACAGCACATTCTGAGATATTGAGAGCGGCTTAGATTGAAAGCCTAATTAATTGGCAATGCTTCTTACACTTGAAAGTCACGTATCCAGCTACATACCTAAGGCCTACAAAAGGCAAGTCCACGTGTGACGAATAGTCTTGAACTTCCTCTCGAAAGGTGAGATTTCCAATGCATAAATCTCGAATTGATTCATCTTCTTCTAGAACAGAGTTAGGCTACGTTCCTTTTTCTCTGACATTCCTTCTAGAAGCTGGTGTGTAAGGAAGCACTCATCATTATCGTTTAGTTTCTTAACAGAACTTGCACTTGAAACAGGAATATTTCCCGCATTCGCACATATTAATAACAGACGAATTCTCATCACCTCGACCATTAGGGGCCGATAACCTAGATGTTGGGCCCCTCAAAACAACAATTATCATCATCATCATCATCCAGGCGAATGCCGGGATTGTTCTTAAATTAAGGCCACGGCCGCCTCTTTCCTAATCCTCTTCTGACTTACAAATACACACACTAATACAGCCATCAAAATAACACAGGTTATCAGACAAATTCCACACACACCCAAATACATGGGACCACATGTCCACGATGTCGCAAAGCCCCTAAATGAATCAACAACATCAGCAAAAACAAACAACCTATTATTTTGCTACGCCACTGATTTCAAAACTCATAGACTAATATGTTTTTACTGGCTTGAGAAATAACGACCTACACTAGACGCTCAGGAGTTGAAAAGATTTGCATGCTCATATTCATGTTTAATCTTACCGGTAAAAGCGGTGAACATCCATCATTCAAATTATCAGGGCTGTTCTGAATGTCCGAGTAGAGCTCTTGAACACTGGTGAAGGGAAGATGAAGAGAAGGCACGGCATCCGTCTTGAGACGTATTTTTTTCCTCAACGGCAGGCCCAATAATTCATGCTCTAAATCACGATAGTAATCATCGCTCGTAAAATGGACGGAGAAGACTTTTGCATTGACTATATTATTATTTACTTTATCCCCTCGTTTACATTTTGCCAGCCAAACTTTTTCAAGAGTTGTATCTTTGGGGAAACTATGATACTGTACCCAACTGTCATCATGTGGACCATGTGTTCGTATCCCAGCTAACTCACGGTCTTTCGAGGTATGGGACGTTCCTGCCCACCATACGACCACATGCTCAGGATTTGAGTCTACCAGGTAACTACTCTACATGAAATACACAACATATTCCTAAAATAAAATATTTACTGGTATAAAATCATGGCTATACAACAAATACAAATAAAGGACAAATTATATTTAATTCCCACAAATAAAAAATAGGGTTATTCTGTGAGTTTTCTTCTTAAAATAGTGCTACACTGCACTCAAATCTAATTCTAGCATCCTATCAATGATATTTTCAGACTTCCATGGGTTTCCATAGTGTTCATCATGTGACACAATTTTAGCTAACTGGAGTATCATAACACAAAAGTCACATATCACATCTAAATGACATTAATAAAACATTACTCCGTTTCTTATGGCATTACCTTGATTAGCATAAATTCATTATTTTCTGCATTCATTAACAAATATTTGTGTCGTGTGAATCATCTTCCTTCTTTCCATCAATATGAACGCTTTAAGAAAAGTGGTACTTATCCCTTCCAAAATAAACATGGATAGAATATTTTATAGTTTCACCATACAACGATTTTTTTCTGGGTCTTGTCGGGCTTATATCGTTACAAATGTGTCATGTTCTGGGAAATCACCTACCCGTCTGCATAAATTAGCGTGAACTGGCAAAATGCATTCTAAAAGAAGATGCCTACATTATTTTGGTTCAGTTTTCCTCCTCAGAGAATAACTGAGCCAAATATTATCTGATTTCTATGATCCAACAACGTATGTGTGCTGCAACACACCATTCAATTCAATTGGCATCATCATAATAATCATATCTTAATTGCATATTGAAATATCGAGATTCTTCAGTGTCCTACTATGACTCTAATTTACAAGGGACTGGTCGACCGACCTTCTCTCCCCTCAGCAGGCAATAAAATTCGTTCCAGCTGGCTAGTCAAGATGGCTGCCGCAGAAGTGGTCTACTACCCCACCTCCTCTCATCTGCTGTCAAGGTCAAGTTTGTTTACAATTGCAGTACTGGAGTTACGCTAGGTGTGGCTCCTAAGTAATTGAGTCATTTAATTATTTAACACCTATCTTTATAGTGTATTGGGCTCAACTCGGCTCCTTATTAACATTCATAGCTGGGGATGGAATTCTGGTGATAGCCTTGCCGTTCTATGGTGACTCCTAGTGGCTTTAGACGCGCATCATAGTGAAAATCCACGATTTTCACCAGCAGCTGTCAATAAAATATAAGGAAATCTGCGTTTCCTAAACGACGAATATGATCCTTACCTCTCAGGGTAGATCATTTATACACATGCTCACTGCGTCTCGACGGACGTCATTCGTGGCCATAATTCATGCAAGCGTTGGATACAGACAGGCTCTGTCCCATTCGCTGCGAATAATACAGTATGCTCAAGGGCGATACTAACTCGTAGATTTAGCCAACTTCTCACCTAACGCGCAAGCTATACTAGTTGGTCCCCGCAATTATTTATTTACGTAAATCACTGGATTCTACGTTATTTCTGCACGCAATATGCGGCTTCAAACAATACTTCACATACATGACTCAATTATTAAGGCACCCGCGTTCTCTCTGTCATACCACTTAAGCCAAAGCTTTAAATAGCTCCTAATAAAAATGTATAAATGTACTGGCTTACTTTACTTTAATGGTCCTCAAACATAATCCTAAGGATTGACCATATCAAATATTCATTCACATTTCATTGACACTGAAAAAGCTCTCGTATTTCGCTATATTCCACGTTACTTTCTTACTGTTTCCCAAAATACAGTATCTTTATATTAGACATGACACTTTGAACGTTATTTAGGCCAAAAATGCCTATTACTTTACTGTTGCCGACCCCAGATTATTATTATTATTATTATTCATTTAACGTTACCGTTACATCCATCACTATTTTCGGCCTGAATGGCCTTAAACAAATCACCTTCCAAGCCATATTTATTCAAGACGAGTGGTGAAAACTCGTTCAGTAAGTGACTGTTACATCTTATTCTCAACGTGATAAATCGCTACATTGTGAACTATTTAGTTATAATAACATTGTAAATTGGTACTCACTTTTTCTTTTTCGCTGGATAGTGCCAACATTTCAGCTTCAGGCCCACCATGACGCTTGATTTAAGCCATCATGTTATATTTTACACAACACTTAAATTCACACATTTTCCACCTGATAAACATACTTTTATCAGTGGCCTCTTTCACTTCTACACAATGCATATTAATCACTATACACATGAACACTTTAAATCACTATTACACAATTTATGTACACTTATTCACTACTTCACAGGTTGATCCTTAAATCGGACTTCTCCTACGCCTGATCTCAGAGATGCGATGCAATTACGCCAACCGCTGGTCTACGTGAAAATCTAACAGCGTTTTACGGACGTTCGATCCTCGTCACCTGCAATATCGTTCAGCTCACTATCCAGATGAAGTTGCAATGCTTCCCAAGCTCCCATCATTGTAGTGATCCTGATGATAATGTCATATTCAACTCTGACAATACCTCCCGGTATATGAAATGTTCAAAAACATTATAAGTTCCTTTTTCGCTGTGGCGAATTTATATTTGCACTTCGACGCACTTCATGATTACTTATGAAGCTTTATGACTTGCTTCTATTGTTCTTCAACGGCGGAGCGTTGATACTTTAACATTTGGCGTGCTTACTGGCAGCGTATTAGTTACGTGTATACAGACTGAAGAAAACAAGACAACTGGAGAACAACTGGAGAACAACTGGCTTGGTCTGCCTCACTCTCCCTTATAAAGGTTTCTCGTACAAAATAGTCCACTGGACACATGAGAGCGACTCCTTTCTTGAAATAATACCTCTTCAGCCGAACTGACATATACATCTTGTTTATTTAGGTGTGGAGGTTTCATAACCGTTCGCGTGCACGCGATCGCTTCGGCCAATTAATTACAATTAATTGCCTTAGTTCAGCGCGTCAGGACGCCATCGTGGTGGTTCCCCTTTGGCTGGTCACAAAATCACTGCTCTCGAGCGTAAGCTAGGTTGTAATGCGTTCATTTGGAGATATAGGCATTAATTTAGGTGAAAAACCACTCCTAAATTACCTCTCCGTGAATATATTCACCTGGGTGTATATTTCACTCCATTTCAATGCTCCACTTGGCTGTAATTAATTAATTTCCGTGGGCCATCATCCCTACTCCCGATTCCATCGTTGTCAAGCGGTGAATACCCGAGTCATTAATTTTGGGCTGTCTCCTCGGTCCAGACGTAAATAATGCGCTCGGCGCCTAAGGTCTCCACCCACTTGCTAACAGCAATTTGTAAAACTTCAAACTGGCCTCCTCTCATTCTCGTATGCTCTGAAAACGTATATTTCCTTGCATTTGGCTACAATTCTTCACCTTAAATTACTATGATATTCACATACAGGTCGTGAAATCATGCTACATTATTATATGTCAGTATACCTCTCATTGCTCTTTGGGTTCCCTGTAATTGCTCCCCCTCAGAGATCAATGGTTCGACTCTAGGCATAACCATGTGCCTGGTCTTCTCTGATGAGACCCGAGTTCGATGCCAGGCTGCCGTGACTGATTGGGCACATTTTTCCCCTGCTAAGCTCGGAAAATTCATTTTACAAGTGAATTTTTCGGGCCCTTCAGATGACATCGACTCCATGCAGTATTTACTTTAAGCGGTCAGTGCTCTCGGCAATGGGCTCTCTCGTTCCCCCATTCCACTCTGTCTGCCGTCTCGTAGACTCTCGTTCTGCCTTCTCAATTGTTCATTCATTTCCTCTAGCTCCGTAGCGGCCTCCCTCAACTGGTCATAAAGTTCCTTCAGTTGACAGCTGCATTCTCCCTTCGGATCCCTTGGGTCTGCGAGCTGGTCCCTTCGCTCCGTTCCTTCTTGGGACTGCAAGCTTTTCTCAAGATTCTTTCCGTGCATACGTAATGAATCCTCGTCCATTTGGGTGTGCATTGCTTGCTCCTCTCTCGTATCATAATCCTCTGGTGGACTATATAGCTTCAAATTAGCTGCATTTACAACGACTTCTCTACCTGTTGCTTCGTCTTTGATCCGATATGCATTATTTTGCAGATCCCTTATAATCAGGTAGGGTCCGTGATAGGAATGCTGAATTTTTTTCATATTTCCTGCTCTCTGGATCTGAACTGGCGTTTTTTTAATAAGACGTATTCCCCCACGAGTAATGGTCTATGATAGCGTTTCCTCCTGTTTCTCCTCTGCCGTCTGTCTGCTTGTTTCTTGAGATACTCGAACGTTCTTTGGATCCTCAATTCACGTCCAGGTTGTGCATCGATGGGTGTCCGAATGACATTATTCCATGGCCTCTCTGGTCTTCTATCGAGATGTAGGCTCACTGGCACCTCTCCTGTCGCTTCGTGCACGGTATTGTTGATACAATATTCAATAATCTCAAGTACGTCAATCCATTTCCAGTTCTCAGTAGAGCAGTATATCTTCATGTACCTTTGCAGTTCCCTCATAACTCTCTCAGCGGAATTCGACTCCGGGTGTCGAACTGTGGATAAAATCTGTCTTATGCCCAGATTTTTCAACTCCCTGCGAAATTCTACGGTGGTAAAACAGCTCCCATGATCAGATAAGATGTTCTCTGGCTGCCCTAATATAGGAATGATTCTTTCCTTCAGCCTCTTAAGTACCTGTTTTGTACTGGATTTCTGAATTGGACACAGGACTACCATTTTAGGAAACACGTCTAGTGCAACTAGGATGTGTCTATTTCCTCTTCTAGCTCTAGGAAGCGGCCCAAAGTTGTCCAGTGCCAGAAGCTGACATGGCTTCTCTGGTAAGAGTGGTATAGGTTTCTGCCTCATTAAGTACGAGTTAGGCTTTACTCGTTGGCAAATATCACATGTCCTGATTGCATTCCTGACTGTATCTCGAAGTTTTGGCCAAATAAATGCTTCTTTAAGCAGGGCAACAGACTTATCTACACCGGGGTGACCAAAAGCTCGGTGTGCTAACCATACTAGCCTCCTCTGCAGTGCTGGTGGTACAGCGATCCTGGGTCGAGTGTGGTCTGAGTCGCTCCATTTATGTAACATCTGGTTAAACCATAGATACTCCGCTGATAGTGCTTCGGCTTCCACATACATCGGGGTTCCTCTGTCCAGCTTTCCCTCGAAGTAATTAATCATCAACCGTATCCAGGGATCTTCACGTTGAAAAACGGTGATGTTCCTCAGATCATCTAAGGTCTTCTGATTTCTATCTTCTATCTCAATAGCTAGAGCTTCCTCTTCATCAGCTGTAGGGTATCTGCTTAGCAAGTCAGGTATGATATTGTCCTTCCCCGGGCAATACTCGATTTCCACTTGAAATTGCTGTATGTACAGGGACCATCTTGTCAGTCTTTGACTCGACAAGTCAGTTTTCAGCAGGAACGTTAGGGCTTTATGGTCTGTTCTCAATATAATTCTAAAGCCGTAGACTAGCTTTCGCCAATACTGTAGGGCATACAGTATCGCGAGTAATTCGATCTCCGTGAACGTATAATTCTTCACATTAGGTTTCAACCTTCTACTTATGAATGCAATGTAAGTTTTCTCCTCTGGCCTGTCCACATTTTCCTGATATAACCTTGCTCCAATACCTATGAATGATGCGTCAGTCTGGATAATAAATTTCTGAGTGTAGTCAGGATATCCCAATTTTACATAATCTAACAGCATCTGTTTAGATTTTACGAAGGCTTCCTCGCATTGTTCCGTCCAGCGCCGTCTTCCTCCCTTCTTAAGTAAGTCTTGGAGTGGTGCTACGGTCTCGGTATACTTTGGGCAATGGTTTGAAAAGAATCCAATAACGCCTAGATATTGCCTGACGTTCTTTACCTTCGTTGGTCTCGGGAAATGTTTAATGACTTCCAATTTTCCCGGATTAGGTCTGACTCCTTGTGCATCTATCACGTGGCCTAGAAATTTAACTTCTCTCTGAGCAAAGTTAAACTTCTTTATATTGACCTTAAAGTTAGCCTGACTTAGGTCATATAACAACTTGCGTAGATCTCTGACGTGTTCCTCAACTGTTTCAGATGTCAATAGTATATCATCTACGTAACATATGGTTGTAGCTGTTACTTCTTCAGACAGGTTCCGATCTAGCGCTCGTATCAACGCTGAACCTGCTGTTTTTAATCCAAATGGAAGACGCACGTATGAATACGTGTGCTGGTCAAATAAAAATCCAGTCAGTAAGCTTGTTTTCTCCTCCAGAGCAAGATGGTGAAAACTTGCCGTCAGGTCAAGATTTGAGAACACAGTCTTTCCTTTGAACCCCCTGAGTACCTCCTTAATGGGCGGCACTTTATCAAATTCCGGTATGACCTTGGAATTCAAATTTCGTAGGTCCAGGCATATCCTCACACTTCCGTCCTGTTTAGGTACAACTACCAGTGGGCTGACATAGGGTGTGGCTGTCTTCACAATGACGCCTGCCTCTAGCATTTCCTGTATTGCTTCTTTGACCTTTAAATAATGTTTCTCGGCTACAGGATACGGCTTCTGTTTGAATGGTGTCCAATCGCTGACTTGGAATGCATATTGGAAATTCTTGATCCGGCCAGGTCTCGAATCGAAGACTCCTTTATACTCAAACAGCAGTTCCCTTAGCATTTGCTTATGTTCTGGACCAAATTTAGCTTCCTCAATCTTCTCTTCCAGGCATTCTTCAAATTTTGGTTCGAGGTCCTTTTCAATGTCTGCGGCCAGTGTTGCCAACTCTTCCTCAATGTCTTCTGTTGTCAATACTGCATCCCCAGTCATATCTCCGTATATATGCCATACGTACTCTTCTGGTCTCGTTTCATTGTGCTTTAATGAGAGTTCTAACTCTTCCTTTCCCTCACTTGCGCGAAACATAACAATGTCTTGCGAGAGATCTATAATAACTTTATATTCTCTTATGAAATCCATGCCAACAATAATGTTATACGGCAGCTTATTCACAAGTAGGAAGCTCTGTGAGAATGTAGAGTTCCCTATCTGCAGATCTAAAAATACTTGGTATTTGCATATCGTAACTTTATCTGGTATCACACCTTTTATTTTCACGCTTGAAATTTGTATTTTCAAGACGTGAATTTTACTTTGGATTTCATTATATAATGCCTGGGTTATCAAACACACTGTTGACCCTGTATCAATGAGACTTCTTATCTTCATGCCTGCAATGTTTACAATAATAATGGGTAGTTCCCTTCTCACATTGACCGTCCCTTCATTTAGGTCTTCGATAAGCTCCTCAGGTTTGGCAATCCAGTTAACAACAATCACTGTATTCCATCCTGAACTTATCTCTCTTTGGTCATTTAATTTTGGTGGGTTTTTTTCAATTGCTCCATTCTTTGTGGAGTTCTTCTGCCTGTCTTCATGCTGTTGAAGTTCCAGACTCTTGGCACCGTCATCATTTTGATATATGTCGGGTGACCTTCTATTCCTAATCGCTTCATCCCAATGAACTCGCGATTGTCTCGGGTCATCTCCGCGCTCTTCCATGTATCTTAAAGATGCGTGATAGCGTTCTTCCCCTTCTTCATCGAACCCGCGACTCTGCTCTTGGGATCTCCATCCTTGGTTGTTCACATTTCGGCCGTAATTCCTTCTATTATCAAGCTGCTGGTCTCTGGTACCGCGCTGATTCCAGTTTTTCCTTCCTCGGTTTCCACGGTTCGATCCTCCTCGATATGCTGGCCTCCAATTTTGGTTTTCGCGTCCTTCGCGTTGCCAGTCGGATTTTTCTGTTTCGGTGCTTATAGACTTGCTTTTTGTCTGCACCTTAGTCGGTTCAGTCGGTGTAGTCGTCATGTTGACTTGTTCCATGTTCCGACTTTGCCTTGGGTGCTGCACTGTGGTTAGATCGAGTTGTCTCAGCACCTCCTCCATATTGATTGCAGTTTTGGCGTTTGCTGAGATTAGTAGACGTTGTACTTCATACGGTAGCTGCTTGGCTATCGCTATGCACAAATCTGACTCTCTAAGTCCTTCATCAAGCTCGCGAAAACGGCACAATTGACTCACAAAGAATTCTCCGTACTTCGTCGGATTACTAGTACTGTAACGCCTGGAATACAAGTCCAATCTGAGGTTCTGTTGTATGCTCGCGTTCCAGTATCTGCTTAAGAATGCTTGGCGAAATTCGTCGACGGTGTCGAACGTGTACCGAAAACTCCTTAACCATAAGGCACACTCGCCTTCAGTTAATTTTTCATTCGCTCTCAACCTGCGCTCTGGCGGTACTTTCGCGTCATTCAAGTACTCGGAAACTTCTTTAAGCCAGTACTTGGGTGTCATGTTAGAATTACTCCCAGAGTATTTCTTTGGTTTCTCATCATTAGCCCTTACAACAGTGACTATTTGATTCTGAACAGCATTTTCATGCGGTGTTGACATGGCAATTGGCATACCAGGTGTGGTATACGGGCTGTCACTTGGCAAAGCTGCATTCTTTGGAGAGGGCTGTATTTCTATCTCTGCCCATTTATTTCTCCTATTCTCGTCTATACTTCCTTCGCTAGACCTAGGATTCCGCAACATAGTGAACCCTTGCAAAGAAGCATATGAGACTCAGATTCGGGGCGTAACAGGTCATATTCGTAAGTTGCTGTCAGGGCGCTTCATTAACTTGCAGGGTAACATATAACAAAATAACATGCAGGAAAGAGTGAAGCCAGGGTTAAAAACAACTGAATTTAATAACAAATCACCATATTTACACATAAACAATTAACAACGAAATCTCCCAACTGACTCCCATTTAATAAAATGCCAAAACTTAGGCGGTATCTCTGGAGAGATTAATTACTTGGACCAAGTGTCCTTAAATAAAAGATGCAAAAGTGACCATATAAATGCGTATGCCGTTCTACATGCATCACGATGTGTACTTTGAACGCGCGATTCGTTATCATCCGGAATGACCCTTCAAACACCGAATCCGCATTTCCTAGAGTTAGACCGACACGGGGGAACACAACTACACTACTTAAATTAAACCGACACTTCCTAAATCTACTATAAACAAACACAAAATTTCCGTGTGAAATTGGACATAGATTGCCGTAGCAACATTTACTGCCTAAAAACTTAGGACTTCTCACACAAATCAACACAAGTACATTAACACGTGACCAATAGAAAAATACTCAAATGACCGCTGTCAAAATTTACAAATACTCTACCATTACACCACACGGGTGTGTCACACAAATTACATGAATCGAGTCATCAACAAAGCAATAGGCAAACAGCCAACATTTACGTTAATCACAATATTTTATCCATACAAGGTACAACACTCCGTTACACACATGGCGAACTCCCCAATTAATTATGGCTTAAAAATTAACCATCACAATGAACAGGTTTGCTATATGAAAGCTTACAGGGTTCAGTCGGACAAAGGACTGCCTATCAAAATAAGTCACAGGCAAAACGGGCGGTTTGTGGAACTCTGCATGTCTGTCAACCCACGTGTCAAAATACCTCGACCTCCCAGAGCATGGGGTCGAACCTCGAAGAAATGTGCCCCAAAGCACAATAATACATGTGTGTGTCAGAATAACCATATGGACAAGAATCAGCAGTCTCCCAAGAGCACTCTGTCTTTCCATCTAAAAAATACAATAGCAGCAAAAATATATAAGGGCGGTAGGACAACTACCCCCTCCTCACGTAGAATCAACACACACTAGACACATCAACACACACTGAATCACACGTATGGGTTTTGACAGACCCTGAAATAAAAGACACAAATAATATCCACATGCTGGCGCCATCGTTCTATGCCGTGACTAGTCACCTGAAAAGGACTCAAGAAAATCTATCAAAATTAGAACGAAGGTGTTCTACAATTACTTTTAAATTGGTGCACTCGGCTACCCTAACATGAATAATAATAACCTGTTCAGCAAAATGTTTTACACTTATTTCCTCCCATTCCTATTTCAAAATATTAACGTTAATAAAGCACCATTTATCGAATGTAACGGGTTCCGCAAATTGCAAGGATAAAAATCACGCACGCACGCCGCGTACATTACTCATGACTCAAGAAAGAAAAACAAAATATCAACAAACACTTTGGCCACGCGCCAACGGACATTTAAACATATAGTGTCGGTACAAGAAAAACTCTAAAACAACAAGAAAGAAAAACATGACTATATACAAAGTTCCCCGGCCAAATCTAACTACATAATTGAAATAAATCCAATTTTAGTACATCACCGCTTCTGCATGTAGACCAAGGACATCCTCCTCAACCCATTGCCCTATGGACAATTTAGCTCTCCATAGTAGTCGTCTGTGCTGATTTCTTGAAGCTCATCCCAACTTCAAACCACGTGCTGTTCATCTTGGTCTCGACTCCTTGGCATAAAAGTTCAATATTAAATATTTGCCTATCTATAATCGCTTGCAGGCTACTCAGTTCACCCACAATTGTCCTATTGCGATTAATAGCGAAGACTGGCCCTAATTATATCAGACACACGCACTATAAAACATACATAAAATACACACAATTTATACAGAAATTATACATGTCGAGTCCGCGCCACTGGCTCGTTAACAAGTTCACAATTCTGGCTGCACTAGCAGTCGCTATCTCGTCCGGTATTTCCGTCTGTACTATGGACTTCGGCTCTAGTAAGCGCTAATTAGGGTGGTACGATACTTCCCTCTTAAAGTTGAACTCATCGTCTAGAGATGAATGTTACTGTTTATCACGCGCTAGCGTGGAATATTTAGATCACACAACAAAGTTGATTTTATAACAAAATGTATTATCGCTTTTTAAAATTTGATACTGCGATCGCTGCGACTTTAGTTCCTCAAAGCTCACAAAATGAATTAGCTCCACTGATTTAGAGCGTAAAATCGTATTTCACACCAAATAATGACTTAGATAAATTCGAGCGTCAAAATCACAATCCAAACTGACGTGGAGGATGCCTCTCAAGGCTCCACAAGAATAGACTTAGATAAATTCGGGCGTCAAAATCACAATCCAAACTGACGTGGAGTATGCCTCTCAAGGCTCCACAAGAATAGACATTAAAATTCACACTTCGAACTGACGTGGAGTATGCCTCTGAAGGCTCCACAAGGTAAGACTTAGATTGGCGTCAGGCCAAGCTATTTATGAGAAACTGACAAGGGCGGAGGAGTGGGGCAAAGTCGGATAAAAACTTCCAGAGTTTTTGTCTCACAAAGATGTAGCTAGTGTCATTCTTCTCCAAATAAATCCAACGTCTCAAATTACTCGAGCGGAAATTAATCCGTTCGGCGGTTCCTTAGATACACACTTCCGCGGGCTTTTTACTACTGACGCCGTCCACCTCGTGGTCATGGCTTGGTCTCTTGCGATTGGCTGATTCAATCGTATGTTCGTTGAGAGGACCTCGTGATTCTTCCTTTATGTCTCCAATTTTGGTTATTTATTTAATCGTATGGTGAATTACATAAAAACAAATCACAAATCCAAGTTCAAGTTTTGGAGCCATTCCACAGTACATTCTCGAAGATGAAACAGATCACTAGGGCTCCCGGAGTAGGCATGTAGAGGGCAGCGCTGGATGATATGGTCCATGGTCTGTTCCTCCTCATTGCATTGACACAATGGGGAATCTATCCAACCCCACTTATGGCATAGGTAATTGCAACGGCCGTGCCTGGTTCTCAGTCTATTGAGGCGACACCATAATTTTCTAGGAAGGTCAAATCCTTGTATTTTCACCGTTGGGTTGATCTCCTGGGCACTAGTTCCAGACGTTGAGTTTGACCATTCGTCCTGCCAGCATTGGTTTAGGTTGAATCGATTTGCCAGAAGTTGGTCGGCCAATAAACTGGTTGGTCTCCTCGAATGAAGTCGCTTCGGTGGTGGGTGGCAGAATTCCTGGTGTATTGGTAATGAGGGAGAAGCATGGATCTTCTTTGCTTCTCTGATCAGAGCTTCCTTCCTCCTCAGGTGAGGTGGTGGAATGTGGCTTAGTACTGGTAGCCAGTGGCGAGGGGTTGATTTTATGGTGCCGGTTATGCAACGCATAGTGTCATTCAGCTTGGTATCCACTTTATGCACATGTGCACTTTCCAACCATACTGGAGCACAGTATTCCGCTGCAGAATAGACTAGACTGATACCCGTTAATCTTAAGCAGTCCGCCGTGGCTCCCCATGAACTACCGCAAAGCTTGTGCAGGATGTTATTTCTGGTGGAAATTTTGTGAGAGAGCTTGGTGAGGTGTTCTTTGTAGCTCAGAGTTCGGTCCAGCGTGACACCTAGGTATTTCGGGAAAGGGTTGTATTTCAGTTTTTCACCACGAAATACAACATTTGGCTTGTAGTTTGCTAGTCGGTTGGCAAGATGGAAGCATGAAACCTCTGTCTTAGACATACTTGGGATCAGTCGCCAGGACTTGAAGAACGTTGACATTTTCTCCAGATCGGTTGTAAGAGTGCCTTCTGCATCTTCAAAAGTTCTGCTTTGAGCTACCAGTGCAATGTCATCTGCGTAAATAAACTTAGTAGCTGTTGTTGGTGGCAAGTCATGAATGTACAGATTGAATAGAACTGGGGCCAAAACTGATCCTTGGGGTAGACCATTATTTAGTTTCCTTTTGCGACTTTTAGCATCGTCTAGAAATACTACGAACTCTCTTTCACAAAGCATGTTAGAGATAAGATTTGCAATTTCCAAACAGGGGATTGCTTCCAGCACTTTGAGGATCAGTCCATGTCGCCAGACAGTATCATATGCGCTAGTCAGGTCGATAAAGACAGCTGTTGATTTTAGCTTCTTTTGAAACCCTGCTTCAATGTGAGTGGTGAGGGCCAAGACTTGATCAGTACAGCTTCGGTTTTTCCTGAATCCAGCTTGTTCTGGTGGGGTTACAGCTTCAATGAGTGGTGCTATCCTGGTACAGTAGTTGCACAATTTAGCCTTGAACTCGACTAATTCTGGCCGTCCCCCAGGAATAGCTACTAGCTCAGCTTCTGTTGCAATCATTACGAAATGCTGGCCTCCCTAATATCCAAGTCGACTTCCTTACGTGCTGCCTGGGCCGTAGTAATAATAATAATAAATATGAATACTTATTTATCGAAGATCAATAAGGGTTCATTTGTCCTCAGCAAGGTTTTGAAATTCGAAACAATTTATTGGTTTGGATTTCAAAATCAAAATCCACTGTAGTAACAACACATCTCTTTAAATCTCACTCAGCTGCTCGAGTGTATGCCCCTCTGACTCAATTAGTGTGCTCCCTTCTCGCTGGAATGTCATTCATATTTTCACTAGGTCTCCCCTTCTCCTCAAGTAGTTGCCACTCCCGTCGTCTCAGCTGCTCGTTGTTTACAAACAAAGTGCGTACTCAGGCGCTCCCCGTGGATTTGAGTGTTTGCTCTCAAAAATAAATTTTGCAATACAGATTCTGCACATATCATCTCTCCTAATCATCAAATGGTTCCCTTCTGTAGTACGGTTTCAAATTGGCGCTATTAAAAACAGATTTTGCACCAGTGCTCACTTCTTCTAATCTGTAGGCATTGTTACCCAGACTCTTAATTACCCGGAACGGACCAATGAACCTTGGACAGAACTTGGCGAAAACTTTGTTCTTAGGGTCGGAGATCGGTGGTCTACGAACCAGCACTAATTCTTGTTCTTGTAACTCTCGGTGAAACTTCTTTCCTCGGTACCGTCTCAGCCTTCGGTCCGCTTGGTTCCTCATGTGCTCTCTCGTTCGCTGGATTCGCAAATCATGCGCTAATAATGGATCCCTTGGGCAAGGAATGATCTTATCCCAAGTTCTTTCTGGCAATCTGTTGTGGTGTACAATCAGTGGGACTTGACCCGTCGACTCGTGCTTAGTAGTGTTCATGCACATCTCAATTTCCCCTACTTTGTCTACCCATTTATTGTGTTCGTTAGGAATCATTACTCTGTAGTATTTAGCGACACAGCGAATTGTTCTTTCGCTCGGATTTCCACAAGGATGACGAATACTTGAAAATATGTGTTTTATTCCTAGGCTCTCCAAACCTTGCCTAAAAACATTGCTTGTGAAATAGGTACCGTGATCTGATAGAATGAATTCCGGCTTCCCAAGCATCGGAATGACTTTGTTCTTAATTCTACTGAGGACTTGTCTTGATGTCGTCTTCTGGATAGGACATAGCACGACCATCTTTGAAAATACATCGACACACACCAAGAGGTGTCGGCATCCACGCTTTCCTTTTACTAAAGGACCAAAGCAATCAATCGCTAGCATCTCGCATGGTTTCTGCGGTAATAGTGGTATTGGAGGTTGATTCAGAACAAAGTTGTTCGGCTTTGTGCGCTGACAAGCGTCACACGTCCTAATTACTTCAACAATGGTGAATCTCATCTTGGGCCAAGTAAAGGTCTCCCCAATCGTAGCTTCAGTCTTATCCGTGCCGATATGTGCTAGGCTCTCGTGAACATGCCAAGTTAATCCCCTCTGTAGTGATGCTGGAACTAAGATCCGCAGTTTAGTATGATGCTCATCCACGTACTTATGTAACAAGTTATTCAAGTAGTGAAATCTCGCTTGTTTTGCACTGGCTTCCCGGTACTCTGGTGAATTTGGTTGTAACTCCTTCCTATAGAATTTTATCATCATCATCATCCATGGGTCAGCTTCTTGCTCCTTCCGAATATCCTTCAATCCTGCCAAAAACTCACGAGCCTTAGGTGTCAAGGTAATATTGTGAACTTCCGCTATTACTTCGTTTCCGTCCTCAGGGTTTCTACTCAAGGCATCTGGTATGACGTTCAATTTTCCCGGACAATGCTCTATTGTGATGTCAAACTGCTGTATGTAGATGGACCAGCGCGTTACTCTCTCACTTGCTATTGTTGTCTTAAATAAAAATGTCAGTGCATGGTGGTCGGTTCTAACAATGATGGAATAACCATAGATCATCTTGCGCCACTGTTGGAGAGAATATAGGATTGCTAGTAGCTCAAGTTCCGTAACTGTGTAGTTTCTCTCATGTTTCCGTAACTTACGACTCGTAAATGCCAAATAGGATTTCTTCTTGGGTTCTTCAGCGTCCTCTTGGTACAGCATAGCACCAATCCCAATTAACGAAGCATCTGCTTGAATGATAAAGTGTTTCTCAAAATCCGGATATCCAAGTTTCACACAGTTTTCCAATAAATCCTTCGTTGCTTTAAAAGACCTGTCGCACTCCTCGTTCCACGACCATCGATTCGCTTTCTTCAACATCTCCTGCATAGGCGCTACTGTTTCTGTGTAACCAGGGCAATTTTCTTTGAAGAAACCTGTCACTCCCAAAAATGCTCTAACATGTTTGACTTTGGTAGGTGTGGGAAATTTCTTAATAGCATCAATCTTGGCTGGATTAGGCCGCACGCCCTCGACATCAATTATATGTCCCAAATATAAAATTTCGCTCTGGCAAAAATGTGACTTTTTTAAGTTGATCTTGAAGTTCATGGTTCTCAGGTTGTCCAGCAGTTTATTTAAATTTATCAAGTGTTCTTCCATTGTCTCAGAAGCGATTAATATGTCATCAACATATCTCGTGGTGAAGTTCTTGACCTCCTCAGTCAGATTTCTGTCGAGTGCTCTAATGAGTGCACATCCCGCAATTTTCACGCCAAAGGGCATTCGACACCAGATATAACTTTGATTGTCGAATAAAAATCCCGTCAACAGTTGAGATTTTTCTTCAAGTTCAAGATGGTGGAAACTATTCGTCAAATCAACACTTGAGTATATCTTCTTCCCACGGAAGCCTTTCAAAACATCTTTGATCCTTGGTGCTTGGTCGTGCTCAACTAGCAGTTTACTATTTAAAACTCGCGCGTCTAGGCATAGCCTAATCGATCCGTTTGGCTTGGTCACGGCCAATATTGCGTTCAGATAAGGAGTTGCAGCTTTCCTTATCATGCCAGAATCTAATAGGTTAGTAATAATGTCCTTCACCTGAGAAAAATGCTTCTCTGGGATCGGGTACAATTTACTTTTAAATGGGGTGCAATCTGTCACCTGCATAGCATATTGAAAATTCAAAACTTTCCCAGGTACGGTATCAAAAGCTTCTTTATGTAGTCTTAAAATTTCTTCCAATCTTCTTCTATCAGAATCCCCTACGATGGCTTCCTTAAGTCGCTCCTGAAGTAGACTTTCGAATTTGGTTCCGCCCATTTCTTCTTCCGCCAAATGCACCCAAAGTTCCTGCGAACTATCTCGGCTGTCCATTTCTAGCACTGCTGTCTGGTTGACTTGCTCTCCCCTCAAGATCTTATCTCCGGCCTCATTAGTGCATTCCTCAACAACCCAAGTGTTGGCCTCTCTCTCCAGCGGATTCTCTTCCATATTTAAACCCACATGATCCAATCCTTCTACTTGTTTGAAGCTTACTGTGTTGTTATGTAAATCAATTACAGCATGAAAATCGCAGATGAAGTTGGCTCCTAAAATTATATTGTAGTTCATCTTTGGAATAACAATGAATGTTTGTGAAAAAGTATGGTTCAATATTTCCAGATCTAGGAATGCTTGCTGTTTACAATTCATAGTTTTGTCAGGAATGACATCTCTGACTTTCATTAGCGGTACCGGCATAATAGGAACAGTCTGTTTTCTTGCTATTTCTTTTATCAAAATTTCAGTGACTAAGCTCACCTGGCTACCTGTATCAATCAAACATCTCACCCTCATACCTCCAATATGCGCGTAAATAATTGGTAGCTGTCTGATAATGTTTTCACGGTTCTTCACCACTTCCTCCAGTCAGTCGTCTGGGAATGCTACCCACTCTTCTATGTTGGCCACTATCATCTCTTCTTGCTCCCTGGCGATCTCCGTTTCTAGCCTATCTCCTTTCAATTCATTTGGTTTTTTTTTTTTAATCCCGGGCCCCATTAGATGTGTTTCGCCGGTTATCATTCTGTCGCTCCTGTTGCCTCAGTAAACTCTCTGCCCCCTCTCCTTGATGATTGTCTGGGCTCTGTCTGTTTGCCATTGCACGCCCCCACTTTTCCTTCTCCGCTTCTTCACTTAATTGATCCAGGTATTTACGGGATTCAATATATCGCTCGTCCCAGTTATTCCTATAATCTCCTCTGTTTTCTTGGCGATAGTCCCTGCCGTTACTCCATCTACCATCTCCATTTCTTTGGTAGGGTCTACCTTGTCTCTGATTTCCCCTCCAATTCGTGTACTCCCGCTGGTACGTCCACTGATTATTTTGATTCTGGTTATTCTGATGATATCTCCCGCGGTTATTCTGATAGTTATGATTGTTGTGATGGAACTGGTTTCGGCCGTCAAAATCTTGTCTTCTTGGCGTGAACTGTGTCCCTGTGGACTGTGTCTTACTTTGGTTTCCCTGGCTGTGGTTATTTTGGGGTCCCTGAACTACCTCTGCCGTGTTTACACATTCCAAATTCCTTCTTCCTGTCTGTGGGCTCACCATACTCGTCTCATCCAAGTGTCTAAGTAATTCTTCTGCTTGGACTGCGGTCTGAATGTTTCCTGCGACTAACAATTGTTGAATATGCATTGGGAGTTGTTTCCCGATGGTTAGAACCATATTCGGCTCGCTAGGCGGGTCATCAAAATCCCTGAATTTCACCAATTGCTGACTAAAGAATTCTGAGAAACGGGTTGGATGGGTACTATGGTATTTGCGTGTGTACAGGTCCATTCTTAACCCCTGCTGTAACGAAGGACTCCAAAACTTCTTCAAAAACGCCTCGCGGAATTGATCCATGTCTGTAAATGTGTACTTGAAACTTAAGAACCAGGTCAGGCTAGGTCCTTCTAAAAATTTCTCCACCAGTCTTAATTGTTTCTCAGGGCCGATGTGTTGGTCGTTAAAGTAATCCGTTAATTGCCGTAAAAATGCTTTGGGAGTAGTTCCTGAATTTTCTTTGAACTTATCGGGCTTAAAATCATTACCCCGAATGACTTGGATGACTTGGGCTGGTGCCAAGTTCGGTTGCGGAGTTGAAGTCTCCCCCCTATACTGCTGGAATGCATTAGTCGTTAGTCTGGGACTTTGACCCCGACACGTGTCCTCAGCCAACTTCGAACCTGCCGGACTTCCAATGCTTGTTTGCTTTTCCTGTATATTTTCATTTGAAAATAATGTCGCATTTTCTAACGATCTGATCTCGTTTTTTATGATTAGTTCTGATTGTTCCTGCAATTTCGACTTCATATTTTCCTCCAGTGCCTGCATTCGCTTTAAAACTGCCAGCCTGTCTTCCTTATTTGCCTGCGCCTGCTGGTCCCAATCTCGCCGGATCCTACTTTTTAAGCTATTTATTTTCTCCTCGTTCCTTTCTTGGTTTTTCTCTAGCTCTTCACGTATCTGTTCCTGCGTTTTCACTAGTTGTTCCCCCACCTCTTCTCTTATGACCTCTTGTGTTTTGATTAGCTGACCTTCCAAATTATCCTGAGTTCTGACGAGCTGCTCCCCTACTTCTTGTCTTATGACCTCTCGTGTGTTTATTAGCTGGCCTTCCATCTCTTTCCTTATGATCTCTTGTGTTCTGCCTAATTGCTCCTCTAAATTTTCCCGCAAGTGTATCCGCTCAGTTTCAGCCTTAATTTCGACTTTATCTATTTCCTTTATTAATTCCAGCACGTTGTTATCTACCGAATTAATTTGTTGTTGTAGTTTCTCTTGGGTCTTCTTCACTCCCGCGGTGTTACTGACACATGCTGCCTCTATCTGCTTAAGTTTATCTGCCACCATCTCGTCAAATTGTATTAATTTGTTATCAAATTTTGTCTCCAATTTCTTCATTTCGCCTAACTGTCTGATGTTGTTTTCCGCAACCTCGCCTGCCAGTTTCTCTACTTTTTGAACGCTCTGATTGATATCATTTGTGATTTTTCCTTAACTGTTCGGTTTGTGTTACCGCCTGTTGTGACAATTTGTGGATAAGTTCATTGAGTTGTTTGTCAGTGTCTAATTTCTGGACTTCTAACTGGACCGAAATGTTACCGCTCATATCAAGTAATTGTTTTTCACAGTCTATTAATTGTTTTTCCGTTTTCGCGGACATCTGCTCTAATTGTTTTTCACTGTGCTCACGCTGAGCTTCTAATTGTTCTTTTAATTGTTCTTCCGTCTTTACGGACATCTGCACTAATTGTTCTTCCGTTTTCGCGGACATTTGGATCGACATCTGTTCTAATTGTTCTTCCGTTTTCGCGGACATTTGGATCGACATCTGTTCTAACAATGCCTTTATCTCATCAACAAGCGACATTTCACACACAACAATATATTCAGAGAAAAACAGGGTTATGGGCTAAGGTTTCAGCCCTATACGCACATACATGTCACACATTTAAATATTACTGGCTCTAATTTAATGAAAATTTCAGTAACAAAATTTACTGAATACAATGACACTTATTCCCAAACAACAAAATAACCCCTAGTGATTTGCTTTTAAATTCCTAACCAACAGAATTTACGAAACACCAATTAACCGAAGTCAATTAAATGTCAAATATAAGGCAACATCTTCCTGCTTTAACTGAGTTCAATAATAATGCAAATTTCTAATTTTAATGTGGGCGCCAGAACAAGTTTATAACAAATACAAAATCAAATTCTAACCTTGTTCAATATTTCTAACCTTAGGAACTCAGTGATTTTACTAATGCACATGGCGGTACAACATCGCCTCCATTTACTGAATTTACATGTCCGCTTGACCTGGCATCATTTCTCAACGAAATAAATATGAGATCAGCGAAGCAACAACAACAACAAACCCCACTTGGGCAGCCATTTTTGTTTTATGAACCCTTGCAAAGAAGCATATGAGACTCAGATTCGGGGCGTAACAGGTCATATTCGTAAGTTGCTGTCAGGGCGCTTCATTAACTTGCAGGGTAACATATAACAAAATAACATGCAGGAAAGAGTGAAGCCAGGGTTAAAAACAACTGAATTTAATAACAAATCACCATATTTACACATAAACAATTAACAACGAAATCTCCCAACTGACTCCCATTTAATAAAATGCCAAAACTTAGGCGGTATCTCTGGAGAGATTAATTACTTGGACCAAGTGTCCTTAAATAAAAGATGCAAAAGTGACCATATAAATGCGTATGCCGTTCTACATGCATCACGATGTGTACTTTGAACGCGCGATTCGTTATCATCCGGAATGACCCTTCAAACACCGAATCCGCATTTCCTAGAGTTAGACCGACACGGGGGAACACAACTACACTACTTAAATTAAACCGACACTTCCTAAATCTACTATAAACAAACACAAAATTTCCGTGTGAAATTGGACATAGATTGCCGTAGCAACATTTACTGCCTAAAAACTTAGGACTTCTCACACAAATCAACACAAGTACATTAACACGTGACCAATAGAAAAATACTCAAATGACCGCTGTCAAAATTTACAAATACTTTACCATTACACCACACGGGTGTGTCACACAAATTACATGAATCGAGTCATCAACAAAGCAATAGGCAAACAGCCAACATTTACGTTAATCACAATATTTTATCCATACAAGGTACAACACTCCGTTACACACATGGCGAACTCCCCAATTAATTATGGCTTAAAAATTAACCATCACAATGAACAGGTTTGCTATATGAAAGCTTACAGGGTTCAGTCGGACAAAGGACTGCCTATCAAAATAAGTCACAGGCAAAACGGGCGGTTTGTGGAACTCTGCATGTCTGTCAACCCACGTGTCAAAATACCTCGACCTCCCAGAACATGGGGTCGAACCTCGAAGAAATGTGCCCCAAAGCACAATAATACATGTGTGTGTCAGAATAACCATATGGACAAGAATCAGCAGTCTCCCAAGAGCACTCTGTCTTTCCATCTAAAAAATACAATAGCAGCAAAAATATATAAGGGCGGTAGGACAACTACCCCCTCCTCACGTAGAATCAACACACACTAGACACATCAACACACACTGAATCACACGTATGGGTTTTGACAGACCCTGAAATAAAAGACACAAATAATATCCACATGCTGGCGCCATCGTTCTATGCCGTGACTAGTCACCTGAAAAGGACTCAAGAAAATCTATCAAAATTAGAACGAAGGTGTTCTACAATTACTTTTAAATTGGTGCACTCGGCTACCCTAACATGAATAATAATAACCTGTTCAGCAAAATGTTTTACACTTATTTCCTCCCATTCCTATTTCAAAATATTAACGTTAATAAAGCACCATTTATCGAATGTAACGGGTTCCGCAAATTGCAAGGATAAAAATCACGCACGCACGCCGCGTACATTACTCATGACTCAAGAAAGAAAAACAAAATATCAACAAACACTTTGGCCACGCGCCAACGGACATTTAAACATATAGTGTCGGTACAAGAAAAACTCTAAAACAACAAGAAAGTAAAACATGACTATATACAAAGTTCCCCGGCCAAATCTAACTACATAATTGAAATAAATCCAATTTTAGTACATCACCGCTTCTGCATGTAGACCAAGGACATCCTCCTCAACCCATTGCCCTATGGACAATTTAGCTCTCCATAGTAGTCGTCTGTGCTGATTTCTTGAAGCTCATCCCAACTTCAAACCACGTGCTGTTCATCTTGGTCTCGACTCCTTGGCATAAAAGTTCAATATTAAATATTTGCCTATCTATAATCGCTTGCAGGCTACTCAGTTCACCCACAATTGTCCTATTGCGATTAATAGCGAAGACTGGCCCTAATTATATCAGAAACACGCACTATAAAACATACATAAAATACACACAATTTATACAGAAATTATACATGTCGAGTCCGCGCCACTGGCTCGTTAACAAGTTCACAATTCTGGCTGCACTAGCAGTCGCTATCTCGTCCGGTATTTCCGTCTGTACTATGGACTTCGGCTCTAGTAAGCGCTAATTAGGGTGGTACGATACTTCCCTCTTAAAGTTGAACTCGTCGTCTAGAGATGAATGTTACTGTTTATCACGCGCTAGCGTGGAATATTTAGATCACACAACAAAGTTGATTTTATAACAAAATGTATTATCGCTTTTTAAAATTTGATACTGCGATCGCTGCGACTTTAGTTCCTCAAAGCTCACAAAATGAATTAGCTCCACTGATTTAGAGCGTAAAATCGTATTTCACACCAAATAATGACTTAGATAAATTCGAGCGTCAAAATCACAATCCAAACTGACGTGGAGTATGCCTCTCAAGGCTCCACAAGAATAGACTTAGATAAATTCGGGCGTCAAAATCACAATCCAAACTGACGTGGAGTATGCCTCTCAAGGCTCCACAAGAATAGACTTTAAAATTCACACTTCGAACTGACGTGGAGTATGCCTCTGAAGGCTCCACAAGGTAAGACTTAGATTGGCGTCAGGCCAAGCTATTTATGAGAAACTGACAAGGGCGGAGGAGTGGGGCAAAGTCGGATAAAAACTTCCAGAGTTTTCGTCTCACAAAGATGTAGCTAGTGTCATTCTTCTCCAAATAAATCCAACGTCTCAAATTACTCGAGCGGAAATTAATCCGTTCGGCGGTTCCTTAGATACACACTTCCGCGGGCTTTTTACTACTGACGCCGTCCACCTCGTGGTCATGGCTTGGTCTCTTGCGATTGGCTGATTCAATCGTATGTTCGTTGAGAGGACCTCGTGATTCTTCCTTTATGTCTCCAATTTTGGTACAGTAGTTGCACAATTTAGCCTTGAACTCGACTAATTCTGGCCGTCCCCCAGGAATAGCTACTAGCTCAGCTTCTGTTGCAATCATTACGAAATGCTGGCCTCCCTAATATCCAAGTCGACTTCCTTACGTGCTGCCTGGGCCGTAGTAATAATAATAATAAATATGAATACTTATTTATCGAAGATCAATAAGGGTTCAATAGATTCCTCCTGCGCGATCATTCTAGTCTCGATTTGGCTGTGCCTATTTTCTGCCCTTTCCAAACGAGCTAATACCTCTCGTTCTATTTTCTCTAGGCGATCTCGGTTTCTTTCTGCCATAGAAAATACCTTTTCCTTATCATCCTTAAGGTTTTCCATCAGGTGGATAATTTCCCCCGCTAGACTTTCTCTTACTTCGGCAAGAGTCTTATCGCTGGCTTCAGTCTTCAAGCCTTCTCGAAGTTCTAATTCTTCTCGTAAGCCTGTAACTTCCTTTTGAATGTGACCTTGTATATGAGAGATTTCAGTCCTTATTTTCGTGATTTCTCCCTGGTCCTCATCCTGTCTTTTATGGATAACTGCTAGGTCGCTCTGAGTTTGTTCCAACTCTTTCTGCACCTTCCCGACCTGCCTCTTCATATTTGACATTATCTCCTTATCCTCTTGATCAGAAGTTTTTATTTCCTGGATTTCCTTGCATTGGTCAAGGATATTCTGATCCTGTTTCCTTAAGGCTTCGTCTACCGCCTTGGCGTAACCTGCCATTCGCGTATTCCATTTTACGTCACTATCTTCGAGCCTTTGATCCACGGTTTGAGTGAACGTATTAAATTGCTCTAGTTGACGTTTAGTATTAGCTTCATTCTGACTCTGAATGTCTTTAAGCTCCACGGACATACTGCTTAAACTATCGTTAATTTCACGCTGTGAATCTCTGCACGCTTGCAGATTATTCTCTAGTTTTAGCTCAATAGACTCAAAGCGTTTATCGTTGGCTTTTTGCTTGCGTACAACACACATAGACGCCGCACTGTATTTGCAATTAATTAATATCTCGGAATCGGCTGAGAAGCGCACCTTACTACTTGCACCTGGTATAAACCTTGTCACGTATACTAAAGATGGTTCGAATCGGTGACCCATGCATCGTATCCTCCCCTTGAAAGCACCACCCAGGGGTCACGTGTAGGGTACTTTGAGGTGAAACCTACGGACGTGAGCAACAATGAACCCATGACAAAGTACGTTATGTTATGTGGGTAGATACCCACAAAAACCCAAGGCAGCGCTATATTGAGGCGTACTAGGCACGATGAGGAGTGAGGTAGTTTGCCATTGCTTTCCTCAATAAAACTAGAATAAAATATTCAAAACAAATCGTATCACATTTTGTTCTAGCAAGGTTCCTTTTAAGTGATAATTCAAAATGGTCATTGTATTGTGAATTTCTTACGAGGAAATATAATTAAGGCTATTGCTTAAACAATTGAAGTAATTTCAGCGCATTGCAAACATTTTTGGCCTACTTTCGATTTTTGCAAAAATTGAAGGTAGACTTATGAGATCAACACAGGGCGAAAAATTGTGTGTCTGTCTGTGTGTGTGTGTGTGTGTGTGTGTGTGTGAGTGTGTGTACTCTGAATGTCTGCCCCCCCCCCCCTATCAATTCGCACACGGTGAAACCGAATTGAACGAAATTTGGTAAAGAGGTAGCAATAGCAAAGGGCACCTCAGTGTCATGTTTTATATCGCCGCCATCTTGACGAAAACGTATTGGCGGCCACCCAAATGTTAAAAAATTAAATCAAATTACTACCAAGCTAATCATCAGATCTCTACTAAATTTTGCAATAACATACCTTTATGTGAGAAGCATTCTTTGACCAAGCTACAAGGTCATCAGTCCAATAGTTTGCATATGGCGCCCATATATGTGTGCAAATCGATTCCCCTGTCAATTCAAACACGGTAAAACCGAATTGTTCGAAATTTGGTACAGAGGTAGCACTAGAAAAGGGCACCTCAGTGTTATGTTTTATATCGCCGCCATCTTGACGAAAACGTATTGGCGGCCACCCAAATGTTAAAAACTTAAATCAAATTACGACCAACTTAATCATCTTATCTCTACCAAATTTTGCAACAACATACCTTTATGTGAGAAGCGTTCTTTGTCCAAGCTACAAGGTCATCAGTCCAATAGTTTGCATATGGTGGCCATGTATGTGTGCAAATCGATTCCCTCTATCAATTCAAACACGGTAAACCCGAATTGAACGAACTTTGGTACAGAGATAGCACTAGCAAAGGGTACCTCAGGGTCATGTTTTATATCGCCGCCATCTTGACGGAAACGGAATGGCGGCCACCCAAATGTTAAAATCTTAAATCAAATTACGACCAACCTAATTATTTGATCTCTACCAAATTTTGCAACAACACACCTTTTTGTGAAAAGCACCGTTTGACTGAACGACAAGGTCATCAGCCCAATAGTTTCCAGATAGCGGCCATGTATGTGTGCAAATCGATTCACCATCTCAATTCAAACACGGTGAAACGTAATTGAATGAATTTTTGTAGAGGTAGCAATAGCAAATAACACCTCATATTCATGTTTAATATCCGTATAGCACGTTGTATTTCAACAAGCTACTACAACCAACATTCAATTATACTCCTTCAAAAGGACAAAGAGTTATAACAATACCCATGCATTTAGGAGAAAGTAGGCTATATGTTCTTTACTGAACATCTTGTTACTACATTAAGACATGAAAAGTAAAAAATGAAATGTTTGAAAACTGAAATCTAGTCCAACAATTTCCACACCTCTGTAGCGATGACTATAACATAGTACAAGTAACATATGTTTCTGAGTCGCTGCTATTGAAATATAAAGACGTGATAAAGCTGAAGCTCCAGTCGGGACAAGGGCTCGAAGAGTGGCTTCGATCTGCCGACCTGACAACAGCTATTATTGGCTACTTGAAGCTTAACTTAGTTTTCGTTGAGGGGATGCTCCACTCGATAATTCAGTCACCTGTTGTTTCCACTGACCACAGACAGGGGCACGTCGGACCGGAGCAAGGGCTCTACAGGGTGTTTAACAGTACAAACTATAAACATAATGGAAGGTAGTGAAGGATACGAATAAATAATTTAATTTGGGCTTAAATATATTTTAATTACTGGGAATTCAAAGGCTATAGGGCAGACAAGGGCAAACATTTTAGGGGCAGGAAGATGGAATACAAACTAATCTAGGAGGGCAGAAAAATAGAATAACACATGTTTCTTCTTCTTTCGAATTTGGCTAACTATGGACCGCATAGAACTTAAGGCTTTTTGGCCTTCCTTCTCTTTTCTTCCCAGGACCTCTTCATTCTTTAGCTCCTTATCTTTCTCTCCTCCTCGGAAATGATCCGCACGGGTCTCTTTGTAATTGGTTTCTCTGCAAATGATTTCAAAGTGTCTACCTTTCTTCTAAACCCACTTCTATTGTGGATCAACTCTAGAGTAATTCCAACTTCTGCTGCATCCCTCTTGACCTCTTCTACCCACTTAGAGGTGACCTTTAATCCCATGATGTATTTGAGGATCTTTTTGGTCAGTCGGTTCTCGTCCAATCTTACCAGGTGTCCATAGAATTTCAGCCTTCTTTTTCGCATTGTGTCCGTGATCTTTTCAGAACACTTGTAGAGCTCCTCATTTTTCCTCTTCTTCCAAGTTCCATCAGGAGTCCTCTGAGGTCCCAGAATTGTCCTCAGAATCTTCCTATCTTATAGATATATTATAATCTTTTTATTTCTGCATTTTAAGTCAAACAAAACTTATATACTACAGATGGTAGAAAACTTAGAAAAAAGGAATGCACCGTCATTGTTAGAAGAGGAAGGGGTATGTGACAAGTGAAACTGTGACTGTGCTTCTAAAGGTTGTTCATAATCTGGCGCAGCTAAATGGTGGTCTGTCATTCTATTTCTGACGCTATTTTGTGAAGCTTCATTGTAGAAAACACATGTTCACAGATATAGTAAGATGCGAACATGGCAGTTATCTTTTGTGCATGAGATTTCAAGTTTGGGAAGCTTGGTTTTGGTAGGGCCTTGTAGAAATCAATTTTCGAAACGTTGAGAAATAGTTTCTTTAATTCGTTGATATATTGTAACTCAATCAGATCTAGCGGCAAGTTAACATTAAATGGCATGCTGAACAAGTCCAAGTCATGTTCAATAACTTTGAAGTCCTGAAATCGTCATTCAAATTCGTCGTGGAGATTTTTCGCACAAAACAAATTACACAAAACGGATAAACACAATGAGATTGAAATAGTTTTTCACTTCTAGATACACAGAAGAAGAAATGTCGCGGGCCGGATAAGACCAGCTCAAAGGCCGCACTTTGCTCATGACTGCTCTAGGGTATTGGAATGTTGCCTTAACTTGCCAGTGAATCTAGTGACCAAACTATCGCCTCCATATTCTGAGTTGTTGTTATTTGTTATTCGACGCGGAGTGGCAGCAGAGAAGAGAGACAAAAGCTTGAAACAGATCCCAGACATTTTATGTTCAACCACAAGGTGACCAAGAAGTGTTTTATTAAGAGAACGGTACCCCTACATACCAAACCAGACGTCCGGCATGTGTCACTCTGGAAACAAATAGTACCATAGGGCTTTACCCCTAAAGAAGAACTGAGCAGTGGTAGTCATTTGCCTTATACCACCTGGAGGTCCTGAAACCGTATGAGAAGAGGAGTGCCTAAGTGTCGTAGCAACCTTGTGAAGTAGGGTTATGAAGTAGATCCAAGACGTGACTGTGGAGAAAACCAGACTCCAAACACATCTGCAGCCAGGAAGACCTTATGTTGGCCACAGACCGAGTGATAAGAGCTGCAGAGTTCTGGAAAGGAAGAATTTAGTGTGTCTCCCGGACACGGAAGTATAAAATAATATATATTTCATTTCAGGGGCTTGGAAGATCTTCATCGTCGGCCTCGTGTAGTTGGATGCGTGTTGAACTTGTCTGATAACCTGTATTTAGGTGATGACTGTAGTACTGTGAGTAGCTGTATTAGGGACAGAGATAAAGCAGGTTGGTTAGTTGGTTCCTCAGTTTAGGAGTTGCGACAACGCGTTCATGTAGTACCGTGTACTTTGGGTGTGAGTACAATCTGTCTGATAACCGGTGTTAAATGTGATGGCTGTATTAGTGTGTGTTATCTGTTTTTAATTCAAGTAAGGACTGAACACATTCAATTTTCAAGTAGTTCCTACTTTTGCTACCAAACGCCACCGTCAACGTCAACTAGTTCTGAACTTGGATACTAGATGCCACCGCAGTCGGCTCCTAGCAACGAATGTTGGAACCAAAGAGTGTTAGTCAAATCTAACCTATAATTAGGTTCACACGAGTGTAATTAGTGGAAGGTTCTTTTGCATGCCATAAATCTATGACATGGGACCTCCGGCTTTACTTCCCCTACGAAGGAAGGCATACTGAGGGATTTTAACGCACTTAAAGAATCCAACGACTTCGGCCGGGTTTGAACCCGCGACCTTGGGCATAGAAGCTCAGCATGCTACCGACTACGCCATCGAAGCAGCTGAGAGAGTTAAAATAGGTGCCCCGGGACTTGAAGTACACTCCGGTAATATGCACACTCAGGATAGCCGCTTTCAGAGCCGAGATTCGAACCTCCAAACTCCGGACATGCTGCAACTTCACTCCCTACAGTGTTGTACGATTCAACGAACATTGTTACACCACTGGACCGGATTCTGAAGATGAAGACCCAGCCAACTACGCCAATCACAAATTAACGTTGGAAGTTCGATATTGAATTTCGTAAAGCAGAAAAGAGAAGAATTGAAGCGTTTGAAATGTGTTGTTACAGGAGAATGATGAAGATCAGATGGGTAGATAGGGTTACAAACGAAGAGGTATTAAGACGAGTGGGAGAGGAGAGATGTTTCTGGCGACTGCTAATGAAGAGAAGAGATAGGTTGGTAGGACACATACTAAGACACCCAGGAATAGCAAGCTTAGTTATGGAAGAAAGGGTCGAGGACAAGAACTCTAGGGGTAGACCAAGGTTAGAATATGTTAAACAGATTGCCTCGGATGTAGGGTGTGGTAGCTATGCAGAGATGAAACGATTAGCTCAGGACAGGGAGGCATGGACAGCTGCATCAAACCAGTCAAAAGACTGAAGACTCAAACAAAACAACAAAAGCAAATTACATATTCGTCACGGAATTCTTAAGCTGAAACAAGTTTAGGTTGTTTTCATTTTACTCGTCCTTTTTAAGGGGGATATGCAGCTTAAATAGCCAAAGAAGTTACAATATTTATTTATTTATTTATTTATCGTGTTGGAAACATACAAATTTACAGTTGCTAAAGGCTACCACCCAGTGGCGTGGCGTGGAATTTTTTCGAGGGTAAGCTGTGAAGAAGACTCAAAATATAGGCTTAAACCATAAAGCAACTTCAGCACCCGGTTCCAGTTATGCCCTTGTCAATGTTGAGGTTGATATCTGAAGTAGCAACAATTAATCTACACACATAATTATTAGTCTTTCACATTTAAAAAAATAAAAATAGAAAGAATTGTAATACAGCACAGCTCATTTTTCCCTTTTCAACTTGAGGCATGCCAATCCATGTACATTAATTGCGGAGAAAATTATTCATCAATAGGGTTGGCGAGCTTCTCTTCTCTTGTATCATTTGACGATTGAACAGTGTGGCAATTTGTGTTTTTGTTGTTCGCATTTCTTGGCCTAAGGAGCTAAACTTTTAGGTTATTACCCGTAAATTTTCTATTGTGCGTGGCTCAGCGGTAACGTTCTAGCTTGCTGAGATTAAGATAGCGGGATCGAATGCCGTCGCAGTCAGTCGGCATTTGAGGGTGCGCAAATGCGAGGGAGCCGTGTCAGTATATTTACTGGCACGTTAAAGATTCCCTTCGGGTCAAAATTCCGGCATCCCGGCGTCTCTAAAAGCCTCAGTAGTTAACAGGGACGTAAAATCAATAACATTATTATTATTATTTTCTATTAGACTATGAGACCTAAGTGAACATTAAAATAATAAACATGCTATTAGTAGTCTTATGTCATTGGATTGCATGTTCAGTTAATATTTATTTGCAAATATCACTCAAATTGTACTGATGTAGGCTTTCACGGCTTCATTAGTTTGAATGACTTAACTGGGGCGTAGGCCTATAACCTATGCAAACTAGTACTAAGGGGGGCGTGGTGGCGCAGCGATCAAGCTGTTGGCCTCTCACCAAGGTGGACCGGGTTCGATTCCCGGTCAATGCATGTGAGATTTCGAAGTGAAATTCCATGTCCTGTGCTTCGGATTCCACGTAAAAAGGAGGTCCCGTGGCTCATAATCGCATGATTAATGGTCACGTAAAGCTTCCTTCTTTTTTTAAACTAGTACTAACAATTCCGGCGTCTAGTGCATCAGTGGAAAGAATGTTTTCTACCATGAAACGTACAAAAACCTTCACCCGAAACTCAATGCATCAAGAAGGACTTTCACATCTCGCGCTTCTTTCCATTGAAAAGGTGATATTGTGCAGCCTTCAGGGGAACACTGATTGTCACGACCATGTAATTGATGAATTCACTAAGAGGGAGAGAAGAATTGAACTTCGCTACAAATGATCCGCCAAGGTACAGTAAATAGTGGCATTAATTAATGTTGTACAAATGAGAACTTGATAGACCCTACCTACCGTAATAACCAAATGAAAATACCGTAATAACCAAATGAAAATCCACAGCCTGCTTCCAGTCTCCGACCGGGTCAGGAATGGAATGAATGAAGCCCCCATCGAGCGGCGAGGATATGAACTGTGCCGGCTGCCGAGGCCTGACGCACTCCTCTGGGGCAATGATTAAATGAATGACAGATGAAATGAAATGATAGTGGCGAGTGTTGCTGGAATGAAATGTTGACAGGGAAAACCGGAGTACCCGGAGGAAAACCTGTCTGCCTCCGTTTTGTCCAGCACAGATCTCACATGGAGTGACCGGGATTTGAACCACGGACCCAGCGGTGAGAGGCCGGCGTGCTGCCGCCTAAGCCACGGAGACTTCGTAATAACCAAATATTTTTTTTTTAATAATGTGATAGGTCTTTAAAATATTATTCAAATTATACGGATGTACATACATTTAAAATTATGTATCCTTTACACCTACTCTTTGAATATAATTTGAATGATAATCTGAGCAACTTTTTGGGTTGATGGGTCACTCTGAAGATTCCAACGCACTGTACACTCCAACACAATAATATCAACAGTAGTTACGGTATACTAAATTTTGCTAATTGCACGCAAAAACATAGAGTTGTGAGTTAACCGGACGAAGAAGAATTTTAACTACCGCGCCCAGCAAAGGTCGGGTCTGATGGTCAGATGGAGGGTGGGGACTGGAGAGGCGCGCCAAATAATTTTAAGCAGTGCTGGTGTCCAGGCTCGCTAGGGTAAGCCGCCCGAACCGAAGCAGACCTTGCTACCCGCTTTGACTTGTCTCGACGACAGCCCTGTGGCTATGGAACGCCACACCCCCTGTCTTAGCCAATCAAGGACGACCTGGCGTTGTTGGTGTACCACTCCTTCGGCCATAGCAGTGTTCCGGGCCAGAAGGCTCCTGGAGGTAAACAAGCCGTTGTCATAGCGACCAGCCGCACTCTTTCTTCTTTCTCTCCAAAGTAGTACTGGCTGATCGTGGAGAACTGCGGTAGAGAACGAGGAACGCCATTCAATGTAGCGTTTTTGCAGATGCTTGCGCGTTATAAAGTGATATTATATACTTTATTCTTATGAGAATATGCTAGGTAAGCGGTGCTTACCCCGTGGTATTGGAGAAAACGCCACTGCTACCACCTAATTGTTAGCGGTGGCGAAAATCGGAACTAATGCGTTCCGCCCAGCCACACGCCTGCGAGAGACGTGCAGTTGTCCCATTTGTGTGCATGATTCGTGCTGAGTCGTGCGCTATTCAGTCGGTCAACGTGAATGTCACCAATTAGATTGGCGGGGAGTTACAATTAACTGCTTAGTGCCTGAAATAAATCACGTGAATTATTTATGCACTTACTAAAACACTTCTAACACAAATCTGCTACCAGAAACAGAATTCTAAATTCTGGGTACACGTTAGCCATTAATGTACCGGTTAGCTACTTACAGAACACGGCAAGTCAGGTTGGTTGATTGGTTGGTTTCTTAGTTTAGGGGCTACGACCACGTGGTCATGTAGCCCCGTGTATATTGGGTGTGTCTAGAATCTGTCTGATAACCGGTGTTATTTGTGATGACTGTATTAGTGTGTCTTTTCTGTTTTTAATTCAAGTAAGGACTGCAGACGATGATTTCAAGAAGTTCCTACTTTCGCCACCAAATGCTACCATGCACGACACCTAGCTGTGATCTTGGCTACTACTAGATGTCATCACAACCAGCGCCCGGTGACGAACGTTGGAACATAAGAGCATTTAACAAACATAACCTACAAATTTTGCTTCACACAACTTTAGTTAGTGGAAGGTTCTTTTGCATGCCATAAACCTATGACATGGACTCGTCGGCTTTACTTTCCCTCCGAAGGAAGGCATACTGAGGGATTTTTGACGCTCTTAAAAAATCCGATGACTTCGGCCGGGTTTGAACCCGCGACCTGGGACAAAGAAGTTCAGCATGCTATCAAGTACGTCACCAAAGCCGCCAGCAAGTTAGGAATGTCTGCAGCGTGAATTTACTAATTAGTCTCGATAATTTTAGAATCATGGATATGTTGTAATTGCTTTTTCTCGTCGATACGAGTGGTATCACATGCTTAATGTTTTGTTTCCTAAAATCCAATTCCATCATATTCAGATGTTTTTACCTTTTATATATATACAGAGTGGACAATCGAGTATGAGATCGATCCGGGAAAATGTATGTCAGTCTGTCTGTCCTTCTGTCTGTCTGTCTGACTGTCTGTGAGTGTGTGTCCCCCTATCAACTCCTAAACGGCTGCAGAAATCGAAACCAAATTTGGTATGAGTAAAGACCTATACTGGAACATCTCAAGGTCATACTTGAAATGATGTCAGTGCTACCAACTACTGAAAAATTACAATTGAAATTTGAGCTCCAAGTTGGATATCTAGCAACGTATACATGGAAACTATTCCAAAATTGGCACACATATAGATAATAATACTTCAGTTTAATTTTCAGGAGGCCATATATGACAGTGTTGCCAAACTGATTCTAAGCCTACTGATAGGTCCAATTTTTAAATGCATATAACTCCTACGCTATCAATTGGATTTCAACCAAATTTCGGATGTACTATGTGTACATAAACAGATATGACAGAGCGTATTCTTAAGAGCCACCGGGGCTGCCAACTGTCAATAAATGCTCTCTCTATTTTCCATCCAAATACCAATATATTAGAAAGTATGCCAGCCAACAGCTTTCAACTTTGCATACATATAGTGCCTGACATTCCAGAATAATTTGGAGCAACTAATGTATGTCAGTGCTACCAACATGATTCCAAGTCTGCTGATAGGACCAATTTTTAAATACATGTAACTTCTATACTATCAATTGGATTTCAAACAAATTTCGTGTGTGCTATGTGTACCATAACATATATGTCTATGCCGATTCTTAAGAGTAACCAGGGCTGCCAACTATTAATAAATACTGTCTCTATTTTTGATACCCTAATATCAATGTATCAGAAAGTATGCAAGACAATAGCTCTAAACTTTGCACACGTATTGTACCTGGCATTCTAGATTAATTTGGAGTAACAAATATAGGCCTACGCCAGTGCTGCCAACATGATTCTAAGCCTGCTGATAGGTCCAGTTTTAAAATGCATGTAACTTCTATACTAACTAATGGATTTCATTCAAAATTTACACAACAATAGATCATATTATTTCATATTATTTCTTACCAACTTGATTTTACGCGTGCTGTTAGATCCAATGTTTAAGTGCATGTAACGTCCATGCTATCCATTGGACTTCAACCAAATTTTGTATTCTGTTCCTCAAGAGATGGAACTAAGAATATATTCAGTCACCAGGGCTTCCAACTGTAGTTCTCTATTAGGCTACATTATGCCAGTTATACAGTATTTCGAACTAATTAGAAATTTCGATATTACAAACTTAATTTCGTCATTATTCTAGATAGATCCATATAAATTAATCATTGGCTTGAATCTGAAATTTTAAGAAAAGTAGGCTCTTTAGTTCGTCACGGAACTTCTTGTTATGTTTTTGTGTTGGTCTCCCTAGCTTGTCGTATGTGGGTCGCACAGTGGATAATGGCGCGAGAGATGGTGTTAATGTCGGGAAGAGCAAAGGGCTCTGGAATACAAAGAAGTACGTGCCCTCCAACTTCAATCTCACATTGTGGTGGCAACATATTTACACACATATTACGTGATCAGCCTCCCTATTTCACGGTCCTCAAATGACCAGCTATTTACTTACTTCTACAACCCGCTTCAAGTTGGTTGGTTGGTTCCTAAGTTTAGGGGCTGCGACAACGCGGTCATGTAGCCTCGTGTACTTTGGGTTGTGTAGAATCTGTCTGATAACCGGTGTTAATTGTGATGACTGTATTAGTGTGTGTTATCTGTTTTATCATTTTAAATGATCTTGTCGACTTCGTCGTTACGCTGGGGTCTGGCCTTACGTTACGGTGACGGGACGAAATGTACCCAGATGCACTGAGGTGTGTGACGTCATACTACCGCTAGGTGCATGTGTTCCCCGACAATATCTACTTCGTTAGTATAAGACAAAAATCCCCGATTCTTGGATGTAACGGGTAATCTCGAGAACCACTGGATGGATTTTGATGCGGTTTCCACCATTCTGTAAAGGATATCTCGAGGAAAGATTCTGTAGAAAATAATTTATGTATGATCAAAGGAAGCCAAGCAGTAACGATTTCAGTGAAAATCTCGAAAACAAACTTGGCGACCGAGCACTTCTTAAGCTTACGCTGGCCAAACCGTTAAAAATATCAATATACTATGAGCGTAAGAATTGGTCAGCATGAAAAGTTCTACAAAAAAGTCCGCGAGAGCATATCTCTATCTTCAATACATCGCCCACTATAAGTGTTTTTAGACTGGATGGAAGGGGCACGTCCCCGCGCGCTTGACCTTGCTTTGCCCTTGGTTTGCACTTGCCGTTCGCGAGTAATTTGAAACAAAATAAGCAAGATAAGTATTATGCAGATAATTTTCTAACATGGCTTCGAGCGATGCATTTTTCTAGCATTTTTCAGCATTTGTAGCATTTAAAATGATACATAGTCTAGTCTTTCAGACTGACTGTCACTTTTTTAATTCAAGTAAGGACTGCAGACAGTAGTTCGCTACCAAATGCTACAATCCACGACACCTAGCTACTACTATATGCCATCGCAACCAGCGCCTGGTGACGAACGTTGGAACTTGAGAGCATTAATCAAACCTAACCTACAAATTTTGATTTCACACAAGTGTAGTTAGTGGAAGGTTCTTTTACATACCATAAAACTATACCATGGGACCGCCGGCTTTACTTCCCCTCCAAAGGAAGGCATACTGAGGGATTTTTAACGCTCTTAAAGAATCCGACGACTTCTTCCGGGTTTGAACCCACGGCCAACCTGCATCAAGGAAAGGTATTTGTACTCAGCAGTTCGAAAAACAATTGTATGTCATTTCTCAGACATGTGGACTAATTAAATTGACATATATTTACGTCTTCGGTGGCGTAGTCGGTAACATGCCGAAGTGCTATGCCCAAGATTGCTGGTTCAAACCCGAAGTCATTGGATTCTTAAGAGTGTTAAAATCCTTCAGTGTGCCTTCCTTCGGAGGGAAAGTAAAGCCGGCGAGCGTGATGGCGCAGAGGTTTATCTGGTCGTCATTCATCCGGATGGCCGGGGTTCGAATCCCGGTGACAGCTGGGTGGCATTTTTCACACGAAAAAATCATGTGACGGCAGGAAGGGCAGTCGGTCTTAAACCCCCGGCCAAAACCACAATGAGCTAGGTTGGTTCCGGCGACCCCAATTAATTGGGATAAGCCGAAGAAAGAAAGGAGGGGATGTTAAGTCGGCGGGTCCAACTCATAGACTTTTGGCATGTAAAAGAACCTACTACTACATTTGGTCGTGTGTAGCTAAATGCGTAGGTTATTTGGCTAGAAATCCTCTATCTAGTTCCAACGTTCGCCGCAAGGTGTCAGTGACAGTGGCATGTATGGTAACCTAAGTTGAAACTACAGTGGAACTTGGATAATTCGAACCTCAACGGACCAGTAAAAAATATCGAATTATCCGAAAATTCGAATTAAGAAAGTTCTTTGAAAAGGGTAGAGAAAATATTCCAAGTTTTAAGTTTTAATCCAAGAACCTTTATTAAAAATAATACTACATAGGTTTTGAACAAGTAAAGTGCTAATGATTTACGTTCAACAAAGCAGATTAACAGACAACGGTACTGTATCGTGAATAATGTCAAAAGTTTCAAATGATGAAATAAAACCAAAATGTACTATTCACCTATTTAACGACAGTAGTAATCAAGCAATCAAGTTAAGTCTTAGAGAAATCTACTGTTTTTCAAAAATGTTTGAGATTTTTAGGGGAAGGGTGGGCATAGTGGCCACGCTAACGGGAAAACATTGTTTTCAATAAGTTAAAATTGTTAAAAACAAATGAAAATTGGCCATACTATAGCTTATTTAGTTATATATCTTTAAACAATTCATTTTAACTATATCTTAGTTACTTTTTGAAAAAAAAAGATTTTTTTCGAACCTCTACCAAATGGCCACTTGGGCCTATGGGGAAGGGCAAAATGGCCACTAGGTGGCCACTGCACCCGATGTTACAAATAACACTGCAAATACATTTAACAACAAGTAGTTCCGTAAAGAACTATACAGCCTATTTTCATATATCCTGCTCATGTTAATTTCTTCTAACAACATACAAAAATTCAGTATAATTGCTGTAACAGATTCGTAGATATTGAGAACCGTCTAAATATTTCAGATTGTCGCCAGGTTGGATTTTTATTTTTGTACTATTACATTAAGATTATTGTGTACGTGTGGTATTCAAACTTCAATCGCATGATTAGAACACAAGAAGTAAAAACGAGATTTTAAAATTACGCAAAGCAGCCATCTTGTGATTATGCAAACAATTGAAATAAATTAGATGCCAGTGGATCAACATTTGTATAAGCATTTAACGTGCAACGTTTCACAGCACTCGGATAGTTAATTCGCGAGAATCGTCCATTTAAATATTTATACTTCGCGTCGCCGCCATGTTGGATTTGTGCTGACCAGGTTAATGAAAGTCCTATAGGTGAACATATGTTCATAGTCTCTATGAACATAAAAAAAATCAGTTTGGTTGCTGTAAAAGATTCATAGATATTGAGAACCGTCTAAATATTTCGGAAGCTCGCCATTTAGGATTGTTATATGTATAGGCCACTAGCTGAAGTACCCGTGCTTCGCTACGCGTCATAAATAAATTAAAATATGAAGGTGACAGTTAAACAGGGGATAGGCGAGGTGCTGCGCAGAGGGAGATTAAGGATGGAACATTTTGTCCAACTACACCGCTCGGCGTTGACCGTGTTTTATAGCACAAATTTAGGTTTTACTCGCTAACGGTTGGAGATACCTTTCGGATAGAAAATGTAATTTTTAACCTCGTACATACCATCAAAAGTTTGCTATTTCTTAGCGTTCTCTTTGTATTTGAAATGGAAATATGAAAGTTTTAAACCAAAGGGTGTAGTGAAGTCACTAAAATGGTCGCCATCTTTAAATAGTACAAAGTATTGAAATCAAAAGTAACCTATATGTTAACCAGGTAAATCAGCTACTTCCATGTAAAATTCATGTAAATCGGATCAGTGGTACTTGCATGATTGAGTAATACATAGACGCACATCATCTCATTTTTAGCCTCGCTTCGCTCGCGTCATAGTCGTGTCATATTGTTATTCAATGAAATGCAGGTTTAACCCCATTAACACCCCTTTAGAACCTGAATATCCAAAAATCCCTCCTGGGTAGACGTTTTCGACACACAACAAACATATCCCCAAAATATAATTCTTCTAACTTGAATCGTTTGGGTTGGTCGATGAGAGTGAACATCCAAAAATCCTTCCTTAGGGGACGTTTTTCTTCCAGAATTTCACCCCTACCCATAGGCCCCTTAAATTGGATTTATGAAAAAACGGTCGAACACATATTTATTTATTTATTTATTTATTTATTTATTTATTTATTTATTTATTTATTTATTTATTTATTTATTTATTTATTTATTTATTTATTTATTTATTTATTTATTTATTTATTTATTTATTCATTTATTTATTTTTAAGCTGATTGATTTCCTCCGAGTTTCAAACTCCTCGCCTATGTCGTTTAAGAGATACAGGGTCCGTTAGGAATCTTTCAACCCCCACTATTCATCCCTTTCACCTCATAATATACACTACATCGAAAAACCATTAGACATGTGTCAGCTTATTTTTAATGATTAGTAGGCCTATATATGCCAAGTATCACATCCCCAAATGAAACCACTCGTGAGATATTGTTATTCAATGAAATGCACGTTAACCCCCCTTAACACCTATTTAGAACCTGAATATTCAAAACTCATTCCTTAGTGGACGTTTTCGACATACAACGAACATATCCCCAAAATTTCATGTTTCTAACTTTAATAATTTTGGCTGGGCTATGATGAGTGAGTGAGTCAGTCAGGACATTTCCTTTCATTTATTTTTGATAATTTCACCCCTCCCCATGAACCCCTTAAATTGGATTTATGAAACAAACGGTCAAACACCTATTTACTTATTTAAAGCTGTTTTCCCCCTGAGTTTGATGAGTGAGTAAGTGAGTCAATCAGTTAGGACACTTTCTTTCCTGTTCCCCCCCCCCCCCACCAGAATTTCACCTCTCTCCAAGACCCCCTTAAATTGGATTTATGAAAAAAAAAACAGTCGAACACCTATTTACTTGTATTTTAAGCTGTTCTTTTTCCGCCGAATTTCAAACTTCTCGCCTATGTCCTTTAAGAGATACACGCTCCGTCAAGAATCCCTCAACCCCCAATTTTCACCCCTATCACCTGATAATATACACCACATCGATAAACCCTTAGACATATGTCTGATTATTTTTAATGATTAGTTTATATACCGAATATCGCATCCCCTAAGAAACAACTCATGACATATCGTTATTCATTGAAATGCACGTTTACCCCCTTAACATCTCTTTAAAACCCGAATAAACAAAAATCATTCCTTAGTTGACGTTTTCGACATACAGCGAACATATTCCCAAAATTTCATTTTTCCAACTTAAATAGTTTTCGCTGGGCGTGATGAGTGAGTGAGTCAGACAGGACATTTTCTTTCAATTATTTTTACCAGAATTTCACCCCTCCCCATGGGCCCCTTAAATTGGATTGATGAAAAAACGCTTGTACACCTATTAACTTATTTTAAAGCAGTTTTCCCCCCTGAGTTTGATGAGTGAGTCAGTCAGTCAATCAGTTAGGACATTTTCTTTCCTGTCCCCCCCCCCCCACAGAATTTCACCCCTCCCAATGGGCCTCTTAAATTGGATTTATGAAAAAACGGTCAAACACATATTTACTTATTTTTATGCTGATTTATTTCCGCTGAGTTTCAAACTCCTCACCTATGTCGTTTAAGACATACACGCTCCGTTAGGAATCTTTCAATCCCTACTTTTCACCCCTTTCACCTCATAATATACACCACATCGAAAATCCCTCAGACACGTGTCTTACTTTTTAATGATGAGTTTATATGCCGTGTATCACATCCCCCAATGAAACCAATCGGGAGATATTGTTATTCAATGATATGCAGGTTTAACCCCATTAAGACCCCTTTAGAACCTGAATATCCGAAAATCCTCCCTTAGTAGACTGTTTTGAAATACAATGAACATATCCCCAAACTGTCTAACTTCAATAATTATGGCTGGGCGATGATGAGTGAGTGAGTGAGTCAGGACATTTTCTTTCAATTTTCTTTTTTCAGAATTTCACCCCTCCCCATGAACCCCTTAAATTTGATTTTTGAAAAAAACTGTCGAACAGCTATTTACTTACTTTAAAGCAGTTTTTCCCCCTGAGTTTGATGAGTGAGTCAGTCAGTCAATCAGTTAGGACACTTTCTTTCCTATTTCCCCCCCCCCCCTCCAGAATTTCACCCCTCCCCATGGGCCCCTTAAATTGGATTTATGATAAAACGGTCAAACACATATTTACTTATTTTTATGCTGATTTTTTCCCGCTGAGTTTCAAACTCCTCGCCTATGTCGTTTAAGAGAAACACGCTCCGTTAGGAATCTTTCAATCCCCACTTTTCACCCCTTTCACCTCATAATATACACCACATCGAAAAACCCTCCGACTCGTGTCTTCTTATTTTTAATGATGAGTTTATGTGCCGAGTATCACATCCCCCAATTAAACCAATCGGGAGATATTGCTGTTCAATGAAATGCAGGTCCACCCCCTTAACACCCCTTTAGAACCAGAATATCCAACAATCCTCTCTTAGTGGGCATTTGCGGCCCTAGGGGAAGCTGCATACCAAATTTCATTCCAATCCGTTTGATGGTTTCTGAGATTTCGTGATGAATGAATGAGTGAGTGAGTGGTATTTGACAAATATATAGTAGATAGTGTCAAGTCTTTGTTATGCTAAACTCGGTTGACAGTGCTTTGTGAGCAGTTGAGTAACTAACGTGATTTCAAGTAAAGATCCTCATTTTCTATACCAGTAGTGCAGAGCGCAAATGGCATCCAGTCGGCCGTGTCTCGACTTGAGCTATGTTGCCATGGAAACTATTCGCCTTGCCATTCCTTCATGAGTATATTTTATGATTTGATTAGCATATGCTGGAGTGCAAAAGGGTCAAAATCAGAAGAATGAGAAAGACTATCGAAAATTCATGTAGCCAGCGGTTCCTTCTGGGTCCTAAACTATGTGTATGCAAAATTCGGTTGAGATTGGTGTAACTGTGTAGATTTGTATACGGAACAGACCCACCCACATACATACCCACATACAGACTTTCACTTTTATATATAAGATAGAATTATGTACCATTCAAGGACAATTATTGCCTAGGTTCATTATTCAAACTTTCACTTCGATCGCATGATTACGACACAAGAAATAAAAACTTAATTTTAAAATTTCGCACAGCCGCCATATTGAGGTTATGTAAACAATTGATTGAAATTACATGGCAGTGCATTACAATCTGCAAAATCATTTACTGTACTACATTTCACTGCTCTCAGAGAGTTGAATCACGAGAAAAATCTATTAAAATATTTCAAATTCGCTTGGTCGCCATGTTCGCTTTTTACTTTACAAGTTTATGAAATATACATAGATAAACTTGTACCAGTACCCTTAATCACCGTGCAAAATTGCATGATGATATCTGTAATAGTTTCGGAGATATAGAATGTCAGTGAAATATTTCGCACAGCCGCCATTTTGAGGTTATGTTAACAATTGAACTAAATTAGACTCCAGTGCATTACTATGTGTATAAACACTTGCTGTACCTAGTTTCATTACGTTTGGATAGTTAAATCGTGAGAAAAGTCTATTTAAAAGTCTCAACTTCGCTTGGTCGCCATGTTCGTTTTCTACTTTACAAGTTTATGAAATATACATAGGTAAACTTGTATCAGTACCCTTTATCACCGTACTAAATTGCAGGGTGATATCTGTAATAGTTTCGGAGATATATAATGTCAGTGAAATATTTCGCACAGCCGCCATTTTGAAGTTACGTAAACAATTGAACTAAATTAGACTCCAGTTTATTACAATGTGTATAAACATTTGCTGTACCAAGTTTCATTACGTGTGGATAGTTAAATCGCGAGAAAAGTCTATTTAAAAGTCTCAACTTCGCTTGACCGCCATGTTGGTTTTGTAGTCATCAGGTTTTTGAAAGTCTCATAGGTGAACTTCTAGTAGTACCCTTTATCACCGTACATAATTTCAGGGCTATATCGGTAATAGTTTCGGAGATATTGAATGCTAGTGAAATATTTCGCACAGCCGCCATTTTGCATTGGTGAGACGTAACAACATTTCAAGGGCACGGTCGAGGTCGCCGGGTATAGTGCTATGAACATACCGAGTTTCATTGAAATCGCTCCAGCCGTTTAGATTTTATTAGGGGGGGACACACACACGAATCACACACACACACGCACACACACACGGACAAAAGGTGATCTCATAAGCCTATTTTTTTTCAAAATTGAAAATAGGCTAAAAATGTATGAGCATATTTTTTACAAATTAAAGTATTGTTATAATTCTCCACACATGTTTAAAGGTCCCTATCATTTTATAAAACTAATTTCTAAATTTTTATAGAGTACAATAAAAATTACAAAAGTTGAAATGCTTCAAAATATTTTATGGATATTGTGTTTAGCCTATTTTTGTTTAATTGCACATTTCACATATGAATTCATTGTCTTCCTCATCACACTCAGCACAATCCTCGTGTGCCCATGTCAGGCAAATAGAGCATCTGATCCACCCTTCATTGCTTTTGGACTTGGAATATAAGTCCTGGCAGTAAAGGCAATTTGTATCACTCTCGTCACGTTTTGCCACTTTTGATTTCCTTTCTCCTGAATACCTTTTTTCCTTATCACCTCTTTATGACCTCGGTCCAGCGGTGCTCGATCCTGGAACCATCAGCATGTCACAATTCCGGCCGGCGCTTAACTGACTGAGCTACCACCCTGCTCATGCAAGGAGATGTTTAAAACGTTCAATAAGTAACCCATTTAAAAGCACAAAGTTTGTTTGGTCCAGGCTTCATAAAAATATTTTACGTAATTTGTTACGCCATTATCTAAATGTGACTCTGCAGGCCCAACCAGTTACACCAGGTCTTATTTTCAAAGATGAATTTAAAGCCTAAATCACACTTGTTTCAGGTATTGCTGTCATCAATTCATACTAGAATCATATACCTAGTTATAATAGTTAATGCAGTACACTTACCTTACATCAGCAACTTCAAAAAAAAAAAAAAAATTGATGACAACTTCTAAAAGCGTAATCTGATCAGCTTCTAGGCTCAACACAACACTATTGGCGGTCTAATGGAGTAGTTGAGGCGCTTGCAGCCAGGTAGCAGCACTGTACAGTAGAAAAATAGCCCGTGGCAACTATGCCCGCCGTGGCCATAATGCCCACCCTTCCCCTACCTGTTTCCTACAATTAAGTCTCTCGGCCAACACAAAACAATCTAACAAATTTAAGGAACGGAAAACGGAAAACAATCGAGTAGGGGCTGCATGCCAATGATACAATGACCCAACTGTTTGGCTTCCGATCAGCATTTTACCCGTAAATACTTCGAATTATCCGAAATATATTTCGAATTAACCACGATTTTTAGCATTGATTGTATATAAAATGCTAGGGACCAAGAGAAAATTTAGAATTAAAGAAGATTTCGAATTATAGAAGTTCGAATTAGCCACGTTCTACTGCACTTGAAATATTGAACTTGATGGGGAGCCTTCGGGCGTTCATTGAAATACCTTGCTATGGCCATTGGCTGCAATTCAAATATAATAATAATGAACCCAGCGAAGCAAGGTACGCCTAAAACATCTAAATGAAGTCAATATTGACCCATTGGTAACCACATGGACTACATACACAGTGAACATAAAATCTACTCACACTAGTTCCCAATCAAGAAATCTACAGGAAAAATTTGAAACTCAAAAACGCACGGATACAAGAAAGACGACTTATTGGGAGAATAAGGAAAGTTTTGGGTGGATAACAACAAAGAGTAAATAGCTTCAGAGCCATTTTTCATTGTTGCCTTATTAACAATTAACTGAAAGATACAATATTAATTGTTAACCTTTATGTCTTGATGTGAGGAAACAAATGTTGAAGACCTATGTATGGAGCGTCGCGCTATATTGTAACGATTCGATCCCATACCTGTTAGATATAAAGGGTTATTCATTCATTTATTATCATATTTATTATTCTTATTAATTAGTACATCCATGAGATGATTTTTATATCAGATAATTGTAAGCGGTTTTTATTATTATAGTCAGACAGATTTTTATTAACAATTACTTGTAAAGAGACGAAGTATTATATATTGCAACAAGACTGGCGATATTGACTAACGCTATGCGTCACAAACAGAACGTCGTAGTAGTTATTTCACCACGGCAAACAGCGTCACTGTCATGGGATGCTAAGAAACCCACTATGAGTAACCATCACGAGTTCGACCATCAAGTTCCTTCGAGAAGGAATGGAACAAATATTTCACGCATGGTGCAACTAACACGCCATTTCTAATGTACGTACGCGTCAAGATATTGCAAGTAAGGAGTCATGAATAGAGAAGACTGAAGAGAGAGGGTAGCTTGCTTCTAGAGTGGGGGCTGCTTACTACCACGTGACAAGGAGAATATAACCGCACTCCCGCGTCTACAAGAGGATTAGTGAACGACAACTCATTAGTGACAGAGAGTAGCGACTGAGGTCCACCGACTGCTACCTGAAAAATCATTCATAGCTTTAGCATACATCATGTCTGGACATAATAACCACAATGTTGACAAGATATATACATAAGCTGACAATGGCTTACAGTTGAATCCTACAATAAATCTAGAGATGGCAACACAATGGAACGTAGTATGCTGTATCTTATGACATACATTTTTTTGAATATGAGATGGAACATCAAGGTTATCTGTTATAACATTCAATATGACAAAGCTGCAAGTTGGTGAGCATAAACAATTATTACTTCCGTCTCTATCTGCAATTTAGAGTCAAGCTTTTTTTTATTCAAGTAATTTAAATGTTCATTTTCTTTTAAATAATTAAACCGCAGTTGGTAAATTAAATTCTTTTTTGTAACTATTAATATTTTGTTTTTGCATTTAATAAATTCATTTTCTTTAACGTAATGCCTATTTCTTTCATAGTAGTTAGCACATACTATAGGCAAATTCATACTCCTTGATTAAATACTGGATTGGTTAGTCAACTAAGTTACACTACGACCAGGGGTAAGTGGTCTCGACTCTACTGTTGACTGCCGAGGATATATTTTGTAAATTTCGATTGACTGTCTTAAATAGGAATCTGGCGCTCAACAACTTATTATATCCTATTACACTATCACAGGTAAGGTCACACCACAATGTATATTATTTATTCTTATCGTGTAGGCCTATGTTTAAAAAAAGAACCATTACAGTTGTCACCACAGTTAAGGACTTATTTAAAATGTTACATTTGGCGCCCAACGTGGGGAACGAAAACCATTCGGTATTTAGGAGAGGAGTGTATGATTTCAGTGTAAATTGTCAGTGCTTTTGGGGGACAGTGAAGTGAGTGAATTTTGGAAGGGCAATTTTTATACGGCGTACTTCGAGATGTCGGAGGAGGAACAGAGGTAGTTCAGAAGTAGGGATGCAGTCAAGAAAGTTAATTATAAGGAGGTTGATAGCGGTAGCGATATTGAGAGCGTAGAGAATAATACCAAGATGTCGGAGGTAAATCTTGAGAATAATCATGAGAGTAATCCTGAAAATAATCCTGAGGTTAACCCTGATACGAATACAGAGGTAAATCTCGAGTTGAATACAGAGGTGAAATTAAGGAGGTGGTAGAGATGAAGGCTAAAGATATTATTAAGACAGTAGATAAGAAATTAGAAGCAGCAGAAAGTAGGATTCAGGAAAGGATAGTAACTGTGATTGATGATAAAACAGCAACTCAAGGTGAAAGTTTTAGCAAATTGGTAGAAGCGGAAACTAGGCAGGTGAGAGTAGATTTAGGTGATACTGACATAGAATCAGTGAAGACAGCCTGTAAGGAGACTGTAATTGAAAGCAGATTGGAGTCAGAGGAGATAGTAGAAGAAAGCATAATAGAGTTGGAGGAGATTGTAGATGAAAGCAGGATAGCTGTAGAAGAGACTATAGAACGTAGTGAAAAAGAAGAGAAGATGAAAGAAAAGATAGGGATAGAAGTAGGTAAGATAAAGAAAGTACTAAGCACTCAAGAGATTAAGATGCAGAAAATCTTATGTGAAGAGGATATGTTGACTAGGGAAGAATTTAATGATGGTGTAGCGGAAATTAATGTGAAATTATTAGTGGCAGAGAAGCGTGCGTTAAGTCATAGTCAGAAGAACATAATTAGTAAACAGGTTAAGAGGAGGAGAGAGATAGATAAGAGCAGAAGCAATAGTCCACGGCTAAAGAGAGCATTAAGTGATAGTAACGGAGAAATGAAAATGAAACCTAAAGGTAGATATTTTAGAAGTAAAATTAAAGAAAAGAGAATTGAGTTGATAGAGGGAAAAGAAAGAAAGATGAAGGAAAGAAAGAAAGCATATGATGTGCAGTGGCGTACTGAATTAGCCAGACTTGGGGAAGTGAGAGGGGGAAAGCCAAAGCACAGTGTTACTATGGATAAATATAGTACAGAGGAAGTAGAAGCTAATGCTAGAAGGAAAGAAGAAAAATGGATTATAAAAAGAGATAGAATTGAAGATGAATATGGTAAGAACTGTGAAATGCCAGAGAACGTAGTGATGTACATTTATATTAACGATATTTACTGTTCCGTATGACTTAAATATTAAGTAATGAAGTTTTATATGATTTAACAGAGGTATATAAGAAACCTGCTGTGTGTAATTTTAATTCAGTCGTGAAGTTAGGATGGTAAGGGGCGCGTAGTGCCTACGCTTATTGATTTAGGTGGTCTAAAATCATTTAATTTGGAAGACAGAGGTTGTCGTGCTATTGAGCAATTCAGGTAAGTTGAATGTGGGTCCTTAAGCTGCAGGTATGTTGGAGGAAGTGGTGATTAAATTTAAAAAATAGGAAGGTTATTACAAAGGTAAGTAATCGAAAGAAAGAAATAATTATTATGGCAACCATAATTATGAATATAATGGTAATAAAGATTTAATTCAAAAGTGAGTGAAGATGATGTGGTACAGTGGTAATAAAATTAATGAGTTGAAGAAGTAAGTATTGATTTAATAAAGAAGTTTCATTTTGGGGACAGCGAGGTTATCAGTGGATATATTTGAGAAATTTAGAAGTGGTTTGGAATAGTTAATGGTAATGCGTTGTATGAATTAACCAACATCGGGTTGAAAGGAGGAAGTAGTAACTAATTAGGACATCTGATACTTGTTGACAGATATGTGTGTGTGTGTATGTGTGTATTTTCACGTAAATGGACGTGAGTTTGAAGAAGTAGGCCAACGAAGACAATGCCGTTGAGCAATGTGGTTTAAAGTTTTTGGTAAGATGCCAAATGGAGTTATAATGGAGGAAGTTTTGGTAAGATGCCAAATGAAGTTTTAAGAAGTTTTTGGAGGATGAAGTAGGTCAGCGAGGTATATTCCGTTGAGCAATGAGTTTTTTTATGGTGTCTACGGGACAACGTGAAGTTAATATTGGGAGTTTTTTTTAAGTATATATGGTTGTATGCACACAAGGTAATAAGAGATTACAAAGGTAATATGGTCCACGTTTTAGTTACGGTTACGCACGTTTTAAAGATATTACAAGGCTTGTTATCGAGCTAAACCACTTTGTAGTAAAAAGTTACTGATGATTAATAACGAATTAATGATGTGGTAGATTGTTGTCCTACACAGATAAAAGTAAAGATAATAATAATAATTAGATGGTTGACATAATATTTACTAGTATTGAAAGGAATTTGTTATAATTCGAAGTTTTGACGATTTTAAAGGTAAATCACTTTTTTTAGTAGACGAGAAATTAAGTTTTATTTATGTCATACGGAGTTAGTAAAGAGAAGAGCATTAATATTTTGAAGACAAGAGTAAGTTTGTAAGGTAAGTATACCTAAGGGGTAATAATGAAGTTTCAATTAAAGGCAGGTGAAATTTACGCATTTAATTTGGTAGAGCAGAGAATATCTGAACTGTGTTATAACTCAGGACTTGCTTTATGATGTGATTATGGGAGAATATTTGCCAATTATGAGTGTCGGTGTTATTGACTATCAACTGGAACACTGTCATTATTTTAGGAAGACAATAGTTAGGAAAACAAAGTGTGATGTTATTATTCCAAGGAATTAGTCGAAGCATGTAAGATTTTTTTTAGCTGAAATTTAGGATGTTATTGGTCAGTAAGAGGTGACCTGTAACAGTAAGAAGAAGTGGGATTATACCACGAATAGGGGAGTTTTTTTGTATGTGACGTGTGATGTCACGATGAGTTTTGAGATATTCTGGTATAGCAAGAGTGAGCTATAATCCAGGCGATCGAAGCATGTAAGGAAGTGTTGACGAGAAATGTCACAATAAGTTTTGAGAGAAAACTAAGTTTTTTAGGTATTCAGCAAGAAGTCAAATCATGAATAGACTAAGTTTAAAGTATTAGAGCATTAATATTTTGTGGAACGAAATATTTATTCCGAGGAGTTTGTCATGTGTTTTTGTGAAATAGTTTAGTGATATACGTAATTCAGGTTTATTGAGTAGTATTTTGTCCAAGTCTTAATCATTTTGTTGTAGTAGGTAAGAATGACGATGCAGTAAAGATATCTTGACGCTAAGTTAAATTTTATAAAGTGAACAAGAAGTCAGATTTTATGTTTATTTGTGATTTTGAAAATTCAAGTTATTGTTTTCGAGAAGTAGTAAAGAGGAATTATGGTTTTATAAGAAGTCGTGGAGACTTGGGAAGTATTAATTTGAAAGGAGGCGGCCGTGGCCTAAGAAAGAATTATGCCACGAAGGCAGGTGAGTAGTAACTTGAATATTTAAGTGAACTGTTTAATAACTGCTTTGAGGTATTTCGAGGTCATTATGTATTTGGGGAAATATTTACATGTATGACATAAGCACTGAAATTGGAATTGCCTTAGGTATCTTGCTAAGTTATTTTTTCTTCAATTATTGAAATTTTACTGCATTTGAGTAATCCCGTTATAGAGACGAAAGGAATATTGTATTGTTTGCATCCTATTATCGTGTGCTGTGATAGTTATTATGGGTTAATCAGCTGGTACTACAACAATGTACTTCTACGCCAGACTGATATACAAAAACTACGTTCAAAAGATATGAAGCCAAAATTGCATGTCATGCATACGATCACCGAAATATAAACGAGTGCAGCGTTGACATATATGTCAAAATTAGAAGTGAAGGGCATTTATGTATATTTTTTACAGCTCGCTAATACATTATAAAGAAGAAAATTTGGAACATTTTGAACATAAAGAAGAATGTATGTATTCAAACGAAAAGTACTATGAACATTTTAAGAAATGATAGTACAAATATGTAAAATGAAAAGAGTATATTTCTTGTATATTTTTGTGTATTGATGAAGAGTATATTGTATGTTGTCTTTTTGGGGGTTATAATATTTATATTTATAGTTTTTTTATGTTGGATGTGGTAAGAGAAATAATGTTAAATGTCATTTAAATTATTTATCTTAGGGGCGATTGTAACGATTCGATCCCATACCTGTTAGATATAAAGGGTTATTCATTCATTTATTATCATATTTATTATTCTTATTAATTAGTACATCCATGAGATGATTTTTATATCAGATAATTGTAAGCGGTTTTTATTATTATAGTCAGACAGATTTTTATTAACAATTACTTGTAAAGAGACGAAGTATTATATATTGCAACAAGACTGGCGATATGGACTAACCCTATGCGTCACAAACAGAACGTCGTAGTAGTTATTTCACCACGGCAAACAGCGTCACTGTCATGGGATGCTAAGAAACCCACTATGAGTAACCATCACGAGTTCGACCATCAAGTTCCTTCGAGAAGGAATGGAACAAATATTTCACGCATGGTGCAACTAACACGCCATTTCTAATGTACGTACGCGTCAAGATATTGCAAGTAAGGAGTCATGAATAGAGAAGACTGAAGAGAGAGGGTAGCTTGCTTCTAGAGTGGGGGCTGCTTACTACCACGTGACTAGGAGAATATAACCGCACTCCCGCGTCTACAAGAGGATTAGTGAACGACAACTCATTAGTGACAGAGAGTAGCGACTGAGGTCCACCGACTGCTACCTGAAAAATCATTCATAGCTTTAGCATACATCATGTCTCGACATAATAACCACAATGTTGACAAGATATATACATAAGCTGACAATGGCTTATAGTTGAATCCTACAATAAATCTAGAGATGGCAACACAATGGAACGTAGTATGCTGTATCTTATGACATACATTTTTTTGAATATGAGATGGAACATCAAGGTTATCTGTTATAACATTCAATATGACAAAGCTGCAAGTTGGTGAGCATAAACAATTATTACTTCCGTCTCTATCTGCAATTTAGAGTCAAGCTTTTTTTTATTCAAGTAATTTAAATGTTCATTTTCTTTTAAATAATTAAACCGCAGTTGGTAAATTAAATTCTTTTTTGTAACTATTAATATTTTGTTTTTGCATTTAATAAATTCATTTTCTTTAACGTAATGCCTATTTCTTTCATAGTAGTTAGCACATACTATAGGCAAATTCATACTCCTTGATTAAATACTGGATTGGTTAGTCAACTAAGTTACACTACGACCAGGGGTAAGTGGTCTCGACTCTACTGTTGACTGCCGAGGATATATTTTATAAATTTCGATTGACTGTCTTAAATAGGAATCTGGCGCTCAACAACTTATTATATCCTATTACACTATCACAGGTAAGGTCACACCACAATGTATATTATTTATTCTTATCATGTAGGCCTATGTTTAAAAAAAGAACCATTACAGTTGTCACCACAGTTAAGGACTTATTTAAAATGTTACAATATGGCAGCGAATCTTGGACAATAGGAGAGAGAGAGAGAGAGAGAGAGGAAAAGACTACTAGCATTTGAAACCTGGTGCTATAGAAGGATTATGAAAATCAGCTGGAAAGGTATGGTCACAAATGAGGAAGTCTTTAGAAGAGTGGGAGAGAGAAGATGCTTCCTTAAATATTTAAAAAGAAGAAGGAATCACCTCGTGGGCCACATACTGCGACACAATGGACTGCTTAAGCATATAATCGAGGGAACAGTAGACGGCAATAATTATAGAGGAAGACCCAGGCTGGAGTACATGAGTCAAATACTGGAAGATATGGGTTGTGGCTTATACTGTGAACTGAAGAGGAAGACGGAGAGACGGGAAGAATGGCGAGCTGCTGCCAACCAGTCTCACGGCTGTTAACCACAGAGAGAGATGTACACGCAAAGATGCTATATTTTTGTTGTATTTTTCCACAAGCTATTAGTCACCATCTAACCTATCCCTAAATTGTCCGCAAACGACTGCAAGTAGTGTCATCTTCGTCGGATTCATTTGTGCTGATTCACAGGAATAAACATTGTGCTGTTGCGTGGTATGGTGAAGAAAGTACAGTATTGATTCAGTTATTTAACTCAGTGTTATTTTTAAATCATATTTTAATAAAATTAGAAACTATCTCCGTCTCTCGTACGGTTCTGTGTTTTTAGGGATTGTACATGAGCTAAAAATCCGGAGCAACTTATTGAAGAGGAAATCTATGACGCTATATCGCAAGAAGAAGTTGGATATGACGCATATACTTCCGAGAAGGAATTTATAGAGGAAAATGAGCACGACACAGAATAGTCTTAACTATTCTGCTTGTAGAACAGTTGATTTTACTAAGATAAAATGTTTAGGCTAAGTGATTTCGTGACATTATTCTCTTGGTGTACAATATTCACCACGCGTGAACTTATTATATATTAATAGGTGCCTGTAGTCAATTAAATTGATCTACTGTTCGTGTCATGGGTTTAACGTTCTTCTTCACTGCCGTGGCCCGGTGTGCCAGAATGTCGTCTTGTGCAGTGCAAAGTGAGTCGCCAATCAGAACAGGTCAAAAAGGAAAAGGAAAATCTAGGGTTATAATTATCCAATTCACGACGTCTTTCATGTCACAGAGTTACTTCGCAGTACAGTAGAACTCCAATTATCCGAATTAATTGGGACCGGACTCAATTTGGATAAACAAAATTTCGGATAATTGGATTTTTCCGATAAAAAGGGTATACATACATATAGCCTATACGGGACTATTTGAGATTTTAAAACAAGTATTTTTTTTTAATTCACCAACTCAAAAAACAAAATGCATACCTTATAATGTTTCTATGTACGCTCCCTTGGTTCGTCACTTGTTCTAGGGTGTCGGGGGACTTCTTCACGCCAACGCTGCCAGTTTCCTGAAACTGTTCATATCACTGTCTAATGCTATTAGCACGAGGGGCATCCCTACCATAAACACGTCGGAATGTGCGCTGGACTGTTATAACAGATCTAAACTCCGCTAACCACAACACACACTGTGTTTTCTGCTGAATTGTCACCAATGCAATTACACTCACTACTGAAACAGTTGCGTGGCTGCTTCCTGTCGCGCACTCATTCTGAGCATCGGCTGAAGGTCACGAGCGGAGTACAGTCTCTTCTAAAACTAAAACCCGATGAGTTTCTGATTAGTTTTAAGGTCGAATTATTAATTTATCTGACTTACAACGGGAGATGGGATTTTTTAAAATTGCTGCAACATTTTTCGATGACCCTGTATTTTAAAGAAAAAGAGCTTATTTTCGGTACTGTATGAATTTTTAGCATATTTTCAATTTGGAAAAAATTGGCTTATGAGATCACCTTTTGTCCATGTGTGTGTGGGGTGTGTGTGTGTGTGTGTGTGTGTGTGTGTGTCCCCTAATAGAATCTAAACGGCTGGAGCGATTTCAATGAAACTCGGTAAGTTCATAGCACTATTCCGGGCGACCCCGACCGTGCCCTTCAAATTTTGTTACTTCTCACCAATCCAACATGGCGGCTGTGCGAAGTATTTCACCAGCATTCAATATCTCCGAAACTATTCCGAATATCACCCTGGAATTTATTGCGATCATAAAGGGAACTACTAGAAGTTCACCTATGTGAAACTATTAGCGATATCACCCTTAAATTTTGTACGAAGATAAAGGGCGCTACTGGAAGATCATCTATAAGTCTTTCAAAACCGGTTGACTACAAAACGAACATGGCGGCAAAGCGAATTTGAAAATTTTAAATAGACCTTTCTCGCTCTTTAATGTTCCAAACGCAATGAAATCTGGTACAGGAAATGTTTATACACAGTGTAATGCACTGGTATCTAATTTAGTTCAATTGTTTACATAATCTCAAGATGGCGGCTGTGCGAATTTTAAAATTAAGTTTTTATTTCTGGTGTCGTTATCATGCGATCGAAGTGAAAGTTTTAATAATGAACCTACGCAATAATTTTCATTTAATGGTACATGACTCTTTGCCTATACATTTAACAATCCAACATGGCGACCATCCGAAATATTTAGACTGCTCTGAATATCTACGAATCTATTATAGCAATCAAACTGAATTTTTATATGTTCATAGGGGCTATGAATTTAAGTTCACCTATAGGACTTTAAATAACCTAGTGTTCACAAATCCAACATGGCGGCGATGCGAATTATAAATATTCACATGGATGTTTCTCGCAATTTAACCATCCGAGTGCAGTGAAACTTGGTACAGTAAATCTCTATACGAATGTTAATCCACTGGCATGTAATTTATTTCAATTGTTTCCATAACCACAAGATGGCAGCTGTGCGAAATTTTAAAATCTCCTTGTTACTTCTTGTGTCCTAATCATGCGATAGAAGTTTGAATGCTACGCGTACACAATAATCTTCATGTAACAGTACATAACTCTAGGACCTACATATATAAAATCAAACATGGCGACCATCCGAAATATTTAGTTGGTTCTCAATATCTAGGAATCTATTACAGCAATCTAACTGAAATTTTGTATGTCGACAGTGGCAGTTAACATAAGTAGGATATATGAAAATAGGCTGTATAGATCTTCACGGAACTACTTGTTAATTATGTAATTAAATGAAAAGACAACACTTGTACCTGTTACCCTAGCGTGCAAGTGCTGTACAATAGTGGTAAATGAAAGTCATTGATTGCTGAACATCTCGGTCAAAGTAAGCCGTTTGACTGCCCTGATCCATTAATTATGTTCGCGCTGAGCCTATACTAGCTTTGTGGAAAGAAGGACAATAGCGCGGGTAGACAGAATTATTATTTTACGAATCGCAGTACGTTTCCGTCTTAAGGTCAATTTACAGTTATAGTCTGATTTACAAAAGATGCTCGGTGAAAGCTGTCCTCCGCTCGAAGGGTGAGGTGAGGAGTGGAGACGTGAGGGGTAACGGGTCTCCATAGCAACAGCATGATGATTATGATTGAGTCTTCAGTCTTTTGACTGGTTTGATGCAGCACTCCATGTATCCCTATCCTGAGCTAATCGTTTCATCTCTACATAGCTACCACACCCTACATCCGAGGCAATCTGTTTAACATATTCTAACCTTGGTCTACCCCTACAGTTCTTGCCCTCGACCCTTCCTTCCATAACTAAGCTTGCTATTCCTGGGTGTCTTAGTATGTGTCCTACTAACCTATCTCCTCTCTTCATTAGCAGTCGCCAGAAAAATCTCTCCCACTCGTCTTAATACCTCTTCGTGTGTAACCCTATCTACCCATCTGATCTTCATCATTCTCCTGTAACACCACATTTCAAATGCTTCAATTCTCCTCTTTTCTGCTGCACCAATAGTCCAAGTTTCACTTTCATATAGCGCCACGCTCCAGACAAAGGCTTTCAAAAATGACTTCCTAATACCTAAATCTATATTCGATGTCAACAGATTCCTTTTTTGTAGAAATGCTTTCCTTGCCTGAGCCAACCTACTTTTTATATCCTCTTTGCTTCGTCCATCACTGGTTATTCTGCTTCCTAAGTAACAGAAGTATCCTACTTCCTTCAGCTTTTCACCTGCCAATTTGATGTCCATAGAGGTTTCTGATTTATTTCGGCAACAGCAAGCAATGTTGTAATGTATGCCGACACAGCAGTAAGCACGTGGTTTGACTCAGTGTGTCTTCACACGTCACGGTCATTAGAGCGCCAGGCAGGGGGGCTAACTTCCCCAGTACTTGTGTCTTCCTGCAAGCCTCTTGGAATGTTATGAGTCATGATCTACCTCAGTGGCAACGCAGCATTTCCCCACGTGCTAGCTTTGACAGCTGTCAGCGAACATTATTGGTTATTCAGAGTATAGTAGTGACGTGACAGCACGTGTATCTGCCGGCGAATAATTGCTCAATTGTCCTGTGCTGTATCATCTGTCCTACCCTAAGTACATGGACACGGATTTTAAGAATAACTAACATTACCCGTCGCGGCTTCGCCCGCGAATATTCTTGTTGTAAAGAGTACACTTAGCAAAATCTCAGTCATGAATGCTATGACTGATTTATCCTTGGTATGAATAATCAGACTTTATCAATTCAGCTACTGCTGCAGTGGTTAGGGGTTTGTCGTTCCTTCATAGGTATATCAGAACGAAGTTAGTTTTCTGGAAATATCACACACAATGTTAATTTAAGGGCCTTTAAATGTGGTTTTCGGAGACCCTTTATAGTCGGGTGAAAAAGACCTTTCGTACCACACTCACACGTGAAAATTGCGTGAAAAAATCTAGAGTGCCCTTTGACCCCCTTAAGCGCATTATACTGTATGTATTGATGAATTTTACAGCTTAATTTGGTTCAGTGATAACCTTATAACCGTCTGGAAACTTTCACAGTAATGTAATAATTGGAATTGCATTGCGTCTTGCAGAAATAGATGGACCTGTGCGATTCTGTTACCATGGTTACCGTGTTGAATTCTCTCATTATTTTATTGTAAATATACATGTTTTAAGTATTTATTTAATTGTGAGGCGTTTAAAGAGTAAGGGAGTGCGTTTCGCTTACGCATTGGTTTATGCTGAACCAGCAGGTACCCCATGTGTGTAGGTTGGTGATAATAGGACCTTATTTTCGGTACAAAACTGGAATGGGACCTTAGCGGAATAATATAGGGAGGGATATATGGAGTAAAAAGACTAGCAAATTCCCCTTCTGTTCTTCTCTTTTTCCAGGCATGATGAACCCACTTCCGTTTTCTCACTTGTTGCTCCTCCTCTTCATCCAAAATATGAGCAATCATCTATAAATCAGCTTCTGCGAGTTTCGCCATTTTCCGTGGAATAGAAGACAATGGCTGATGCCGATCATACCACGTTTATGTGTGAATAGACATCATTGTGAGTTCACGACCGGCGGGGTCACGTGCCGGTAAAGTCACTGCTAACTGTAAATAGACCTTTAGTTCATTTTTCTGAAAGTGATTCAGATAATCAGCGATTTGAACAGTCAGAGTTCGGATAATTGGAGTTCTACTGTACTTCTATTCAATGACATGGGTAAGACACATTACAATTTAACGATCAGTTATAAAAACGCTTCACATTTGTGCGTCGCGTGATTTCCTGTAGTTCAGGTGACGCAGACTTCGCATGTGATGCCAAGCTGGTAAACAAAACACAGGAAAGGGATTGTGTACGCTTCCGTACAAAGCGAGCAGCAAGAAAACTCTTAGTTTGAGCAGGAAAAAAGCATCACAAATATTAAAGAAAATTAATATCACGAGAAGTAGGCCAAGGCTTTTATATCTTTCCTGGTCGCATATTTCGTATTACGTATGTTACGCGTATTTTGTATCAAATACGCCTTTTGAAGGTCATCCTTTTGAAAGACAGCCTTTTTGGGGACAGCCTTTTGAAGGCCAGCCTTTTGAAAGACAGCCCTTTTAAAGACAGGCTTTTGAAAGACAGCCTTTTGAAGTATATCCTTCTGAAAGATAGCCTTTTAAAAGACAGCCATTTGAAGGACACCCTTTTTGGGGCCAGCCTTTTGAAAGACAGCCTTTTTTAAAACAGGCTTTTGAAAGACAGTCTTTTGAAGGACATCCTTTTTAAGGATAGCCTTTTGAAGATTAGCCTTTTTAGGGACAGTCTTTAGAAGGACAGCCTTTTTAAAAACAGCCATTTGAAACACACCCTTTTTGGGGACAGCCTTTTGAAAGACATCCTTTTAAAGGCCAGCCTTTTGAAAGACAGCCTTTTTAAAACAGACTTTTGAAAGACAGTCTTTTGGAGGACAGCCTTTTGAAGGTTAGCCTTTTTAGGGACAGTCTTAAGAAGGACATCCTTTTGAAAGACATCCTTTTTAAAAACAAGCTTTTGTAAGACAGCCTTTTGAAGGTTAGCCTTTTTAGAGACAGCCTTTAGAAGGACAGCCTTATGAACGACAGCCTTTTGAAAAAAAGCCTTTTGAAGGATAGCCTTTAGAAGTATAGCCTTTTGAAAGACAGCCTTTTGAAGGACAGCGTTTTGAAAGACAGCCACTTGAAAGACAGCCTTTGAAGGACAGCGTTTCGAAAGACAGTCTTTTGAAGGACAGCCTTTTTAAGGACAGCCTTTTGAAAGACAGCCTTTTGGAAGACAGTGTGCCGCTAAGAAAATTATATATCACTTAGATAAGCGCAGTTGCAGAGGAAGTACAACTGAAAGACGAAAATAACAAAATGGTAAATCAAGATCCTGTTTGATTTACCGCTGGGTCCAGGTTTTGTAAATCAAACCAGAAGAAGATTTACTTAAAATAAAAATAAAATTGAATAAATCAAAAGAGAAAAATCTCAGAAAGTAATTAAAAGGGTCCTAGAGGCGTGTTAGTCGTAACTCCGCAACAAATACGAAGCCAAGACCGACGAAATCAAAAGATCGCAATAACGATGCTTAAAGTTAAAATGGGAAAGACAAAATCAACACAAATGGCATACAATATAATGAAAATTAAACAAAGGAAACAAAAGTTTCGCAAAATTAAAATATTCACAAAAACAATATTATAAACATAAAACAAATAACAATAAAATCAACTGTAAGTATAACTCAATAAGAAAATCAAAATGAGATTTACCGAGATGTAGAAGAAACGTGACCGTTTTCGAAACTGATTCCAAAAGAAATCCCAAGTAAACAACATGAGTACTTTCATGTCCTTATGAAACATGGTAAGAGGGTGGAAGGAGAAGGGGCGTAAAGAGGAGGGATGAGATACGAAGTAGGAGGAGAGGGTGATAGAAAAGAAACGCAAAAATCGAAAACAATAGAAGAGGAAATACCCAAAATTACATATAAAATGAAATCAAACAATGAATACAATAAAAATTGAAAGTATAGTTGAATAATAGGCTTATCAAAACATGATGTTGATCTTTCACAACCCACAACGTGTAATGTAAATTAAGGAACTGTCGGTAACCTTATCAGATCACATATACACAACAATAACAACAACAACAACAACAGGAACACTTACTGACAGGAATCTAAACACCGGTTCTGTAATCCCGTGGATATTGCTCAAACACAAAGCTCAGACCCGACCAATCAAACACATAGAGATTGCTTCACACAAAGACATCTCTGTTTGTGGCACGAAAAACTGAACGACGACACATAATTCACAACATATAAGCCAGAAAAAACTCAGCATTACTTAAATTGCGAATACGTTAGCCATTTTAAAATTGGTAACAGCTTTATCCGTATTGACTAATGGTAATATGTATTTGTGAAACCCACCTTGTCAATACTGTGAAATTATGTTTAATAAATATTTAAACGTACATGCGTTGATTGGTTTAAATTAACATGCTAATAATGTGAACCAAAGTTTGGTGCTTTTCAGTCGGTCAACACGAATGAGTAGGTAATATAAGCCGAAGCTGGGGCAGGGGCTAATGGGCAAGATGGCCGCCGCGCGCAATCACTCTATGTTATTCTTATGGAGGGGTCAGTCAGAGCTGGGGCAGGGGCTAATGGGCAAGATGGCCGCCATGTCCTGAGACCATGGATGATGTCACAGGGGGAGTTCGGCCGTGTAGTTTCTAAATGGAATATTTATTATTATTATTATTATTATTATTAGGTAATTATTAATTGATCATGTATAATCAAGACCAGCCTTATATTGTCAACCACTTGGTGTAGTGACTAGCATTCTTGGAGGTCATTCCTGAGGTTCGAATCCTGGTTCTGCCAAGAAATTTAATTTCTGGTCTCAGGAGTGGAACGGAGTACACTCAGCCTTGTGAGACAAAACTGACAGGAGCTGGCTTTTGATTCATACCTCAACAATTCTGCCTAACCCAACTTCACCTAACCTAACCTAACCTAACCTAACCTAACCTAACATAACCTAACTTGAAAGTGAGAGCAAAAATGTAAGAGCAAATGTAAGAGCACACATAATAAACTAAGTTATAACCTAACCTAATTTCACTTAACCTAACCTCACCTAACCTATCCTAACCTAACCTAACGTAACCTACCTAATTTAAAATTGCAAGCGAAAAAAAATTAGCAAAAAGTATGAGAAAAAAGTGAGAGTAAATGTAAGAGCACAAATAATAAACTTAGTTATAACCTAACCACACCTAACCAAACCTAACCTAACCTAACATAACCAAACTTAAAAATGAGAGCAAAAATGTAAGAGCAAATAAGAGAGCACAAATAATAAACTTATTTATAACCTAACCTAACCTAACCTATCATAACCAAACTTCAAAGTGAGAGCAAAAATGTAAGAGCAAATAAGAGAGCACAAATAATAAACTTAGTTATAACCTAACCTAACCCACAGAAACCTCATTTAAAGATTTTAGATTTTATATTTTAACATTTTAGTTTTTTGATTTTTTTCATTTTACATTTTTTAGATTTTACATTTCACATTTTTGATTTTTTGTATTTTAGATGATAGTTTTTTTTTTTAGATTTTACATTTTAAATTTAAGATTTTTTGATTTTAGATTTTACATTTTCCGAAAAGAGTAAACTACAAGGCTACATACCTAACCTCACCAAACCTAACTTTACCAAACCTAACTTAAGCTAATCCAAAGGCTAATGCACATACACAAAGTATATAAGGGTACAAGCAACTATCCTTATGCTAGTTTTATAGGTTACTGTACAACATGATAACTACCCCAACCGTTTTTTTTTTTCATTTTTTTGTTTACACATATGAAAATTTTCCAATTTCCCATTTTCAGTTTTTTTTAATGTTAGTTTTAAGTTTTTCAATTTCATAACAAGGAAACATGGATTTTGCATTATGTTGTTTACACATTTACCAATTCACAATTTCCCATTTACAGTTCTTAAAATGTCAGTTTAAAGGTTTTCAATTTCATGATATAGAAACATGGATTTCCCAATTTGTTGTTTACACATTTGTCAATTTACCAAATTCCAATTTACAGTTTTTAAAATTTCAGTTTAATGTTTTTTTTTCTATTTTGTCAATATGGAAACATGGATTTTCCAATTTGTGTTTTACATGTTCATTTTGCATTAGGAGTGGAGAGAGGTGGGTAGTAATTAAAAAATGTACAAGCAGTGTCCATACTATATTTTTTATTTTAAATACATGTACACTATTTACACATAACACATTTTATATATATTCTTTTTTTGTTATAAATTGTACAGTTGTTTTTATTTTGTTTTCTATTTTATTTATTTTTTGATTATGAATACTAGTTTTTTTAATTTTTGTAGTGCTATTGTTTTATTTCCTAAATTGTTTTGTTTTATGTATTTGCTAGTTGCAGGCAGAAGATTTTGATATTCATAACTTAACTCTTTAAGCATAGTCAATGATTGAGTAATGACCATAGGCATGTGTACCTATACCATCAGCATCAATCACTCTTTTATCATCACCAGGACACAAAGCAATTTTGTTTAGTCTTATAGATGATATGTCATGTTGTTTAGAAGCGATAATGTTCATTGGTATTCTTTTTACATTGTTGTTCATGACACAATCCTTATAATCTTGAAAGCTTATACAATTTTTGACAACACCTTTGCTAATACCTTTAATCTTTTTGATTTCTTTACCATTTATGTCTAAAGCGTACATTTTAGCTCTAAGTCCAATAAATGCTTTTATAATTTGTCCACAAGCCTCGTCTTTAAATTTCCCCAACGTTTTCTTGTTTGATGTAGAGTAACATATGTGATTAGTAGGATAATCTGATGTGTCCAGGTGTTCTAGGAAATCCAACTTGTCTTGATATACATCTTGGGTGTTAACCAAATAAATGAACGAGTCGGTATCCATATACATGAGTTTAAGATTGTTCATTCCATAATAGGGTAGCAGGACATCATAGTGGTGGGAATACATGAGAGTTTTTGAAATATCCAGTATACACATTCCAATATATATAGGCTTATTGAATACAATGTTACGTTTAGCCATGTGGAAAGCAGCTAGGTTAGGACCATAAATAGTTCTGTCAATAAATGTCGGCTTTGCTATTAGCTTTTCTGCCTTTTTGCTGTCAGTCACAAGACGTATGTCTATTCTTTTACGGATATTTTCCATTGTTTTTCCAAAAATGGCATTGTTGAATAATTTGTACAGATTTTTCTCAAACTCATTTTTGGCTTGTTTTCGAAGGTTGTTATTAAAATCAACGTATGCCTTTAACCAAGGTCTTTGCTTAAACTTTAACACACGATGAATTTTTATCAATTTTATTCCATGATCTAAAGCCTGTTTTAATGCCATGTAGTGAACAACATATCGCCTTCGATTTCCAAGATGAGGAATTAGTTTTTTCAGAGACGAATCCTTAGGTTGTGTACACTCTGGTAGGAAAGGTAAATCGTTGTGTAGATCGTGAAGGTCAGATGAGTAATCAACATCAACGTCTAGAATGTATCCCACAGGATCGTCTTTCTTCAGTTTTTCTAGATCAACGGTATCTGGAGAAACCCACTGAAATCCGCCATAAGGAAGAGAGTGACACATAGCCCACCCGTATTGGTTGTTGGCATCATCATAGGTTATAAACTGTGATGGTTTCTCAGAATCATAGGTTTCCATGTATTTATTGTTAGCTTCAGCATACCGATGAGACACCTGGCATATGCCTCCACGTATTCCAGACTCGATTAAAAGAATCTGATCGTAATCCTGTAGCAATTCCAGTTCAATGCCTGTGTAAAGGAGCATTGCCTCGAAACTTAAACCAGGCGAAGTGAAAAAGTGTGCAGCATCCACTCGGTGTGTTTCTAGTGTTTTGTTTCTAAACGTTTCAAAGCTGTCTGCAAGAAGGAGTACATCTGAAGTTAGGTAGAGGTCACTATATTCCCCTAGAGTTTTAATGTTGAACTGATTCCACACATTTTCAGCATGTTCATAGTCTTCTTGACTAACATCTTCTTGACTTAATTTGTTAAAGAATACCTCTTTTGGAGGTAAACACGTTTCACTTAACTTTTCCCATGAGTCAATGTAGTCATAACAAAATACCCCTTTACGAATCATGAGCATTGCATTTTCTTTTCCAAAGTACTTGTCTGTTTCAGGGTATAATGTTAAGTTGGAAACTAAGTTTTCCAAACTACTTGGCATTAACCGAAACGTGTCCACAAATCGAAGCTTAACATTTCCAACATATTTGGTGAAAGAGATGTACTTTTCTTTGGAGTTAGGGATAACGTCCACTCTTTCAGTAGTACACCCCAATTGCTTTACAATGAAATTTGCGTCGTAGCTACTCATATTATGTAGAAATACAGGAACGGGGTTACGTGTTTTACACCTCAAATTACAGTTATTGTGAGCACTTCCACGGTATTCCCCTGTAATATGACAATGGTCTCGAACTTTCCAGTCCTCTTTGGTAAATGGTTTATGACACAAATAACAGGTTTCAGAAGATTGGAACTCTGCTTCTTGATGCTCAGTTAAAGCTTTTGGAACATTTAAGCTGTAAAGACGATCAATTTCATTTGCTATTGAGATCAAACAGTCCATAAACTTTTCTGCAGCGTCAGGTCCACGATAAATAATAGGTTGGCTCGGAAGGTTTGTCTTTATGTGTTCCACAGCTGGTGAGGGTTTAACATATATACCAAAGCTCATAGGAACATGACTCTGGTATGGCACTGTATAACTTGCCTCAGGATTAGGTAGACATGTTTGATAGGGTAACAGTATACTTTCAAAATCTGCATAGATAACGTAAGGTATTCTAAGCATTTTTTCCACATTTACGAATTTCACAATTGGGTTTTTAATAGGCATTTCAACCCTAGCAATGTCATGCTGGACACACAAAGCTCTATGTTCTTTTAATTTTTCCATTCCTTGTTGCCCATATTGATTATCAAAGTGAGTAAAACACCGTTTACACGTATATATCTTATGTCCATGGCGGGTAATCTGATGTCCTACTAGTTTATCAAAATCTTTGATAAAGACGTAGTGGTTCTGGCCGGATGAAGAACTTAGCAGAAGGAGGTCGCGATGGTCTTGCAGCTCTTGATCCATAACCTTTAGAGGGAACAATTTGTTGTCTTGTTCCAATCCAAATACATTAATGGATATATCGTTGGCTTTTTCAAATTTGGGAATGTCAGCTAGCGATGTAGGAAATGATATTACTGAAAAATCATACTTGTTTTCCAGATCCTTGTATTTACTAACGCGTTTAGCATCAGTTTTAACCAGTTTTGCTAAAATGGCATACATAAAACACCTCTCGTCCTTAAAGTTTTGAGGATTAATGCAGGCTTTTCTTGCTTGTATAGCTGCTGGTAATGGAATATATGTGCTGCCACGCAAGGGATTGTACTTATTTATTTTCAATCGTACTCCTTCCACTGCTAACAAAGCCCAATTACTGCCTTTTAGCTCAGATTCTTCCATTTCCGTAGTTAACTTTGTAAATTGTGTTTCCAAGAAACTACTTAAGTCCGTTTCCAAAAATAGAGCCTGATTTCGTGTTTTAAAAGCACGATCTGTAATTTCATTGGTAGATGTATGAATGAATCTACATTCAGCCACAAGATTAACTTTTATCGACTTGTGCATTGCTAGTTCTTTCTGCATAGCTTGTATTATTTGCTGTTTGGACTCTTTAAGGTATGAATTTAAATCCTTGCACGTATCGCAACGAATGAAATAGGATTTAAGTCGACCTTCAAAAGATGTCTCATATTCAATAAGTCCATTTTTGTCAGGGACCAATGACAGTAGGTAATGTTTTTTAGGCTCTGCCTTTTGTCTTTTAGCTGCCGACACAACATTACAACATTCTTCATGACGACGTCCATTGTAGGCATTGTTGAATGTACTACCACAGGTCTTGCACTCATGAAATTCACCACACGATACTTCATGTCGCTTCCTATGATAGTCTCGAAGAAAAGTCTTTCCACACTCTTTACACATATAGCTAGGAATGGCTTCTTCCATTATGAATGTTGATTTCTGCAAACAGCTGCTTACTGCGTATCACAGGGCTAGAGGTTGGTCGGTGAGACGGTCTTTCACGATGTGAACACCGTGAGAGGTAGTAGTCAACTGGTGATATTCTTGTGAAGGGTCCTCTAATATACCCCTAGTCTAGACCAACAGCTCTTTACAGCGTATGACAAGGCTGTATACTGGATAGTGAGACGGTCTTTCACGATGTGAACACTGTAACAAGTAGTAGTCAACTGATTATATACTTGCTAAGGGTTCTCTAATATACAATAGTCAAGACCAACAGCTACTTACTGAGTAGTACAAGGCTGTACAATAGTTGTTTTAACAGTCTTTCACGATGTGGTCACTGTGAATGGTGGTAGTCAACTGATGATATTCTTGATAAGGGTCCTCTAATGTACCCCTGGTTAAGGGTAACAGCTGTTCACTGCTTATGACAAGGCTAAAGACTGGTTGCTTCAACGGTCTTTCACAATGTAAACACTGTGACAGGTAGTAGTCAACTGAAAATATTCTTATGGCCTACTCAAGGTTATCAGGTACTTACTGCATATCAAAAGGCTGTACACTCATGTGTGTTAGGCACTCTTTCTTGCTAAGGACCCCAATATTCCCTACACAAGGCTATACATGTTAGTTCTAAACACTTAGTGGTTAATTGTATATTCAATTTTTGTACAAAGCTTACACAAGCACGTTTTTTATGAGGTAAAACTTTGTTAAATAGCTGCATGCGACACGCAAAGTATGTTGCCGCTATCTAGCGGTGACTATGAGAACTACTTGACCGACCAGCATTCTACCTAGCGCTCCATTTCAATACTCGCTCACTGAACGAACAGCATACTATCTAGCGGTCGATATCAATACTCACTCAACTACCAGCCTGCTACCTATCGGTCAATATAACAACTCACTCAACTACCAACATGCTACATGGCTTTTTTGGTCAGTTTTTTGTTGGCTTTTTTTGGTCAGTTTCTGTTGGCTTATGTTGGCTTTTATTGGCTTTTGTTGGCTTTTGTTGGCTTTTTGTTGGCTTTTTGTTGGCTTTTGTTGGCTTTTGTATTAGATCTTTTATATTTGTTCTTGCTTGTGGGGGCTTATTTGGTCTAGGAAAGTATGTCAGTCCTTTTTTTATGGCTGTAAAATGCTTACAGCCATGTTTGTAAGCAGCAACAACAACAACAACACACAAAATTCCAAAAAAACATCGAAAGTACTCTAAGTTTTATCAATGACTCTCAACTCTTACACTTACCTCTATCCCATGCATAGTCAAAAATTAGTGTATTTTTCAAATTTTTCAAAAAATATTTGGAAAGTAGGCTGTATCATTAAACTAAAAATCCTGAAAAGACATATGTTAACTCCAACACCTACTTCTACACCCCTCTCAGTCCAAAAATAGTGTATTTTTCAAATTTTCCAAAACATATTTCCAAAAAGGGTTATATTTCCGAAATTAAAAAGTTAACAAAAAGGTTTGTTTGACATAAATGAATGGCCTTTGCCTCCTCTACCACTGTACCAAGTCCCAGGTCTCCAGGACAAAAAAATTAAAATTTTTAAAAAGGGTTTTATTTCCAAAATTAGGAATTTTACAAACACATTTGTCTGACGTAAATCAATGGCCTTTACCCCCTCTACCCCCCACACTAAGTCACATGTCTCTAGGACAAAAAAATAAAATTTTGAAAATGGGCTTATATTTCCAAAATTAGGATATTTACAAAAACGTTTGTCTGACGTAAATCAATGGTCTTTACCCCCTATATCCCCATACCAAGTCTCAGGTCTTTAGGTCAACAAAAATAAAATTTTGAAAATAGGCCATATTTCCAAAATTAGGAATTCTACAAAAAAGTTTGTTTGACGTAAATCAATGGTCTTTACCCCCTCTATTCCAACACCAAGTCTCAGGTCTCTAGGTCAACAAAAATAAAATTTGGAAAAAATGGTCACTATTTTGGAAACTAGGAATTCTACAAAAATGTTTGTATAACATAAATGAAAGGTCTCGATCTCCTCTACCTGTAAACCAAGTTCCAGGTCTGTATGACAAAAAATGAAAATAGTTCAACTGGGAAAGTAGGCGATTTTTCATAAAACTAAACATTCTAAAAAGTGTTCTATGGGCTTAAAAGAATGGCCTCAATGTCTTTTATTTTTTATAATAAAACTTTTTTATTTTTTACATTTTTTTGAAAAAAGTTCAATTTTGAAATTTTTATATTTTGGAAACTAAAGAGTTAACAAAAAATTTTGTTTGACATAAATGACTGGCCCTGACCCCATCTACCTCCTAAATAAATTTCAAGTCGCTGGGACAAAAACTGTGCAGTAGGGGAGTAGTGGGTGTTCTGGCCCCGCCCCGAAATGTGACGTCAGAGGGAGAGGTGGGGGGAGTTAGAACACCCACTACTCCCCTACTGCACAGTTTTTGTCCCAGCGACTTGAAATTTATTTTGGAGGTAGATGGGGTCAGGGCCAGTCATTTATTTCAAACAAAATTTTTTGTTAACCCTTTAGTTTCCAAAATATAAAAATTTCAAAATTGAACTTTTTTCAAAAAATGTAAGAAATAAAAAAGTTTTATTATAAAAAATAAAAGACATTGTGGCCCTTCTTTTAAGGCCATAGAACACTTTTTAGAATGTTTAGTTTTATGAAAAATCGCCTACTTTCCCAGTTGAACTATTTTCATTTTTTGTCATACAGACCTGGAACTTGGTTTACAGGTAGAGGAGATCGAGACCTTTCATTTATGTTATACAAACATTTTTGTAGAATTCCTAGTTTCCAAAATAGTGACCATTTTTTCCAAATTTTATTTTTGTTGACCTAGAGACCTGAGACTTGGTGTTGGAATAGAGGGGGTAAAGACCATTGATTTACGTCAAACAAACTTTTTTGTAGAATTCCTAATTTTGGAAATATGGCCTATTTTCAAAATTTTATTTTTGTTGACCTAAAGACCTGAGACTTGGTATGGGGATATAGGGGGTAAAGACCATTGATTTACGTCAGACAAACGTTTTTGTAAAATTCCTAATTTTGGAAATATAAGCCCATTTTCAAAATTTTATTTTTGTTGTCCTAGAGACATGTGACTTAGTGTGGGGGGTAGAGGGGGTAAAGGCCATTGATTTACGTCAGACAAATGTGTTTGTAAAATTCCTAATTTTGGAAATAAAACCCTTTTTAAAAATTTTAATTTTTTTGTCCTGGAGACCTGGGACTTGGTACAGTGGTAGAGGAGGCAAAGGCCATTCATTTATGTCAAACAAACCTTTTTGTTAACTTTTTAATTTCGGAAATATAACCCTTTTTGGAAATATGTTTTGGAAAATTTGAAAAATACACTATTTTTGGACTGAGAGGGGTATAGAAGTAGGTGTTGGAGTTAACATATGTCTTTTCAGGATTTTTAGTTTAATGATACAGCCTACTTTCCAAATATTTTTTGAAAAATTTGAAAAATACACTAATTTTTGACTATGCATGGGATAGAGGTAAGTGTAAGAGTTGAGAGTCATTGATAAAACTTAGAGTACTTTCGATTTATTTTTTTGGAATTTTGTGTGTTGTTGTTGTTGTTGCTGCTTACAAACATGGCTGTAAGCATTTTACAGCCATAAAAAAAGGACTGACATACTTTCCTAGACCAAATAAGCCCCCACAAGCAAGAACAAATATAAAAGAGCTAATACAAAAGCCAACAAAAGCCAACAAAAAGCCAACAAAAAGCCAACAAAAGCCAACAAAAGCCAATAAAAGCCAACATAAGCCAACAGAAACTGACCAAAAAAAGCCAACAAAAAACTGACCAAAAAAGCCATGTAGCATGTTGGTAGTTGAGTGAGTTGTTATATTGACCGATAGGTAGCAGGCTGGTAGTTGAGTGAGTATTGATATCGACCGCTAGATAGTATGCTGTTCGTTCAGTGAGCGAGTATTGAAATGGAGCGCTAGGTAGCATGCTGGTCGGTCAAGTAGTTCTCATAGTCACCGCTAGATAGCGGCAACATACTTTGCGTGTCGCATGCAGCTATTTAACAAAGTTTTACCTCATAAAAAACGTGCTTGTGTAAGCTTTGTACAAAAATTGAATATACAATTAACCACTAAGTGTTTAGAACTAACATGTATAGCCTTGTGTAGGGAATATTGGGGTCCTTAGCAAGAAAGAGTGCCTAACACACATGAGTGTACAGCCTTTTGATATGCAGTAAGTACCTGATAACCTTGAGTAGGCCATAAGAATATTTTCAGTTGACTACTACCTGTCACAGTGTTTACATTGTGAAAGACCGTTGAAGCAACCAGTCTTTAGCCTTGTCATACGCAGTGAACAGCTGTTACCCTTAACCAGGGGTACATTAGAGGACCCTTATCAAGAATATCATCAGTTGACTACCACCATTCACAGTGACCACATCGTGAAAGACTGTTAAAACAACTATTGTACAGCCTTGTACTACTCAGTAAGTAGCTGTTGGTCTTGACTATTGTATATTAGAGAACCCTTAGCAAGTATATAATCAGTTGACTACTACTTGTTACAGTGTTCACATCGTGAAAGACCGTCTCACTATCCAGTATACAGCCTTGTCATACGCTGTAAAGAGCTGTTGGTCTAGACTAGGGGTATATTAGAGGACCCTTCACAAGAATATCACCAGTTGACTACTACCTCTCACGGTGTTCACATCGTGAAAGACCGTCTCACCGACCAACCTCTAGCCCTGTGATACGCAGTAAGCAGCTGTTTGCAGAAATCAACATTCATAATGGAAGAAGCCATTCCTAGCTATATGTGTAAAGAGTGTGGAAAGACTTTTCTTCGAGACTATCATAGGAAGCGACATGAAGTATCGTGTGGTGAATTTCATGAGTGCAAGACCTGTGCTAGTACATTCAACAATGCCTACAATGGACGTCGTCATGAAGAATGTTGTAATGTTGTGTCGGCAGCTAAAAGACAAAAGGCAGAGCCTAAAAAACATTACCTACTGTCATTGGTCCCTGACAAAAATGGACTTATTGAATATGAGACATCTTTTGAAGGTCGACTTAAATCCTATTTCATTCGTTGCGATACGTGCAAGGATTTAAATTCATACCTTAAAGAGTCCAAACAGCAAATAATACAAGCTATGCAGAAAGAACTAGCAATGCACAAGTCGATAAAAGTTAATCTTGTGGCTGAATGTAGATTCATTCATACATCTACCAATGAAATTACAGATCGTGCTTTTGAAACACGAAATCAGGCCCTATTTTTGGAAACGGACTTAAGTAGTTTCTTGGAAACACAATTTACAAAGTTAACTACGGAAATGGAAGAATCTGAGCTAAAAGGCAGTAATTGGGCTTTGTTAGCAGTGGAAGGAGTACGATTGAAAATAAATAAGTACAATCCCTTGCGTGGCAGCACATATATTCCATTACCAGCAGCTATACAAGCAAGAAAAGCCTGCATTAATCCTCAAAACTTTAAGGACGAGAGGTGTTTTATGTATGCCATTTTAGCAAAACTGGTTAAAACTGATGCTAAACGCGTTAGTAAATACAAGAATCTGGAAAACAAGTATGATTTTTCAGTAATATCATTTCCTACATCGCTAGCTGACATTCCCAAATTTGAAAAAGCCAACGATATATCCATTAATGTATTTGGATTGGAACAAGACAACAAATTGTTCCCTCTAAAGGTTGTGGAACAAGAGCTGCAAGACCATCGCGACCTCCTTCTGCTAAGTTCTTCATCCGGCCAGAACCACTACGTCTTTATCAAAGATTTTGATTAACTAGTAGGACATCAGATTACCCGCCATGGACATAAGATATATACGTGTAAACGGTGTTTTACTCACTTTGATAATCAATATGGGCAACAAGGAATGGAAAAATTAAAAGAACATAGAGCTTTGTGTGTCCAGCATGACATTGCTAGGGTTGAAATGCCTATTAAAAACCCAATTGTGAAATTCGTAAATGTGGAAAAAATGCTTAGAATACCTTACGTTATCTATGCAGATTTTGAAAGTATACTGTTACCCTATCAAACATGTCTACCTAATCCTGAGGCAAGTTATACAGTGCCATACCAGAGTCATGTTCCTATGAGCTTTGGTATATATGTTAAACCCTCACCAGCTGTGGAACACATAAAGACAAACCTTCCGAGCCAACCTATTATTTATCGTGGACCTGACGCTGCAGAAAAGTTTATGGACTGTTTGATCTCAATAGCAAATGAAATTGATCGTCTTTACAGCTTAAATGTTCCAAAAGCTTTAACTGAGCATCAAGAAGCAGAGTTCCAATCTTCTGAAACCTGTTATTTGTGTCATAAACTATTTACCAAAGAGGACTGGAAAGTTCGAGACCATTGTCATATTACAGGGGAATACCGTGGAAGTGCTCACAATAACTGTAATTTGAGGTGTAAAACACGTAACCCCGTTCCTGTATTTCTACATAATATGAGTAGCTACGACGCAAATTTCATTGTAAAGCAATTGGGGTGTACTACTGAAAGAGTGGACGTTATCCCTAACTCCAAAGAAAAGTACATCTCTTTCACCAAATATGTTGGAAATGTTAAGCTTCGATTTGTGGACACGTTTCGGTTAATGCCAAGTAGTTTGGAAAACTTAGTTTCCAACTTAACATTATACCCTGAAACAGACAAGTACTTTGGAAAAGAAAATGCAATGCTCATGACTCGTAAAGGGGTATTTTGTTATGACTACATTGACTCATGGGAAAAGTTAAGTGAAACGTGTTTACCTCCAAAAGAGGTATTCTTTAACAAATTAAGTCAAGAAGATGTTAGTCAAGAAGACTATGAACATGCTAAAAATGTGTGGAATCAGTTCAACATTAAAACTCTAGGGGAATATAGTGACCTCTACCTAACTTCAGATGTACTCCTTCTTGCAGACAGCTTTGAAACGTTTAGAAACAAAACACTAGAAACACACCGAGTGGATGCTGCACACTTTTTCACTTCGCCTGGTTTAAGTTTCGAGGCAATGCTCCTTTACACAGGCATTGAACTGGAATTGCTACAGGATTACGATCAGATTCTTTTAATCGAGTCTGGAATACGTGGAGGCATATGCCAGGTGTCTCATCGGTATGCTGAAGCTAACAATAAATACATGGAAACCTATGATTCTGAGAAACCATCACAGTTTATAACCTATGATGATGCCAACAACCAATACGGGTGGGCTATGTGTCACTCTCTTCCTTATGGCGGATTTCAGTGGGTTTCTCCAGATACCATTGATCTAGAAAAACTGAAGAAAGACGATCCTGTGGGATACATTCTAGACGTTGATGTTGATTACCCATCTGACCTTCATGATCTACACAACGATTTACCTTTCCTACCAGAGTGTACACAACCTAAGGATTCGTCTCTGAAAAAACTAATTCCTCATCTTGGAAATCGAAGGCGATATGTTGTTCACTACATGGCATTAAAACAGGCTTTAGATCATGGAATAAAATTGATAAAAATTCATCGTGTGTTAAAGTTTAAGCAAAGACCTTGGTTAAAGGCATACGTTGATTTTAATAACAACCTTCGAAAACAAGCCAAAAATGAGTTTGAGAAAAATCTGTACAAATTATTCAACAATGCCATTTTTGGAAAAACAATGGAAAATATCCGTAAAAGAATAGACATACGTCTTGTGACTGACAGCAAAAAGGCAGAAAAGCTAATAGCAAAGCCGACATTTATTGACAGAACTATTTATGGTCCTAACCTAGCTGCTTTCCACATGGCTAAACGTAACATTGTATTCAATAAGCCTATATATATCGGAATGTGTATACTGGATATTTTAAAAACTCTCATGTATTCCCACCACTATGATGTCCTGCTACCCTATTATGGAATGAACAATCTTAAACTCGTGTATATGGATACCGACTCGTTCATTTATTTGGTTAACACCCAAGATGTATATCAAGACAAGTTGGATTTCCTAGAACACCTGGACACATCAGATTATCCTACTAATCACATATGTTACTCTACATCAAACAAGAAAACGTTGGGGAAATTTAAAGACGAGGCTTGTGGACAAATTATAAAAGCATTTATTGGACTTAGAGCTAAAATGTACGCTTTAGACATAAATGGTAAAGAAATCAAAAAGATTAAAGGTATTAGCAAGGGTGTTGTCAAAAATTGTATAAGCTTTCAAGATTATAAGGATTGTGTCATGAACAACAATGTAAAAAGAATACCAATGAACATTATCGCTTCTAAACAACATGACATATCATCTATAAGACTAAACAAAATTGCTTTGTGTCCTGGTGATGATAAAAGGGTGATTGATGCTGATGGTATAGGTACACATGCTTATGGTCATTACTCAATCATTGACTATGCTTAAAGAGTTAAGTTATGAATATCAAAATCTTCTGCCTGCAACTAGCAAATACATAAAACAAAACAATTTAGGAAATAAAACAATAGCACTACAAAAATTAAAAAAACTAGTATTCATAATCAAAAAATAAATAAAATAGAAAACAAAATAAAAACAACTGTACAATTTATAACAAAAAAAGAATATATATAAAATGTGTTATGTGTAAATAGTGTACATGTATTTAAAATAAAAAATATAGTATGGACACTGCTTGTACATTTTTTAATTACTACCCACCTCTCTCCACTCCTAATGCAAAATGAACATGTAAAACACAAATTGGAAAATCCATGTTTCCATATTGACAAAATAGAAAAAAAACATTAAACTGAAATTTTAAAAACTGTAAATTGGAATTTGGTAAATTGACAAATGTGTAAACAACAAATTGGGAAATCCATGTTTCTATATCATGAAATTGAAAAACTTTAAACTGACATTTTAAGAACTGTAAATGGGAAATTGTGAATTGGTAAATGTGTAAACAACATAATGCAAAATCCATGTTTCCTTGTTATGAAATTGAAAAACTTAAAACTAACATTAAAAAAAACTGAAAATGGGAAATTGGAAAATTTTCATATGTGTAAACAAAAAAATGAAAAAAAAAAGGTTGGGGTAGTTATCATGTTGTACAGTAACCTATAAAACTAGCATAAGGATAGTTGCTTGTACCCTTATATACTTTGTGTATGTGCATTAGCCTTTGGATTAGCTTAAGTTAGGTTTGGTAAAGTTAGGTTTGGTAAAGTTAGGTTTGGTGAGGTTAGGTATGTAGCCTTGTAGTTTACTCTTTTCGGAAAATGTAAAATCTAAAATCAAAAAATCTTAAATTTAAAATGTAAAATCTAAAAAAAAAAAAATATCATCTAAAATACAAAAAATCAAAAATGTGAAATGTAAAATCTAAAAAATGTAAAATGAAAAAAATCAAAAATCTAAAATGTTAAAATATAAAATCTAAAATCTTTAAATGAGGTTTCTGTGGGTTAGGTTAGGTTATAACTAAGTTTATTATTTGTGCTCTCTTATTTGCTCTTACATTTTTGCTCTCACTTTGAAGTTTGGTTATGATAGGTTAGGTTAGGTTAGGTTATAAATAAGTTTATTATTTGTGCTCTCTTATTTGCTCTTACATTTTTACTCTCATTTTTAAGTTTGGTTATGTTAGGTTAGGTTAGGTTTGGTTAGGTGTGGTTAGGTTATAACTAAGTTTATTATTTGTGCTCTTACATTTGCTCTCACTTTTTTTCTCATACTTTTTGCTAATTTTTTTTCGCTTGCAATTTTAAATTAGGTAGGTTACGTTAGGTTAGGTTAGGATAGGTTAGGTGAGGTTAGGTTAAGTGAAATTAGGTTAGGTTATAACTTAGTTTATTATTTGTGCTCTTACATTTGCTCTTACATTTTTGCTCTCACTTTCAAGTTAGGTTATGTTAGGTTAGGTTAGGTTAGGTTAGGTTAGGTTAGGTGAAGTTGGGTTAGGCAGAATTGTTGAGGTATGAATCAAAAGCCAGCTCCTGTCAGTTTTGTCTCACAAGGCTGAGTGTACTCCGTTCCACTCCTGAGACCAGAAATTAAATTTCTTGGCAGAACCAGGATTCGAACCTCAGGAATTACCTCCAAGAATGCTAGTCACTACACCAAGTGGTTGACAATATAAGGCTGGTCTTGATTATACATGATCAATTAATAATTACCTAATAATAATAATAATAATAATAATAATAATAATAATAAATATTCCATTTAGAAACTACACGGCCGAACTCCCCCTGTGACATCATCCATGGTCTCAGGACATGGCGGCCATCTTGCCCATTAGCCCCTGCCCCAGCTCTGACTGACCCCTCCATAAGAATAACATAGAGTGATTGCGCGCGGCGGCCATCTTGCCCATTAGCCCCTGCCCCAGCTTCGGCTTATATTACCTACTCGAATGTACCCTAAAAGAGTTGGGTTATACCCTAATCCTGAAAAAAATTACATGAGATTAATAAATACACTAGGATCACAAGTTTCGATCTCAAGCGATCATCATCAGATCCATTACACTTAGGCTGTAAAATCTATGTGTGGAAATTCAGGTGAAAATATTTAAAGAGGTGCCGTCTTTCCTGCATCGCGTCAGTAATATTCAACAAAATCATGTGTATAATAATTATTATTTCTTAAAATATTATTGTAAAATTTGTAAGTTTTACGAGTAGATGGATTTGAACTCGCAGATTCTGAAATGAGTTCTTAAAGAAGATGGAAAGGACAGTTCCTACCGCACTTAGGGGTGGTAGAACGTTAACTCTGGTGCTGAGTAGACCACACATAATGTTATAATTAGAGTGAATGTCTCCATGAACACTACCTATATTGAAGCAGAGGGAAGAAATCAAATGATGGTCTCTTCCCGCACTGACCTATATAATCATTGGCTCGGGCACAGCGCCAGGAAGTTAATTCGAATGAATTGTTACAACTGTGGTACTAAAAGAATCAATAGGCATGTCAGTCCATGCCCGATTTAATACATATTTCTTACTGCTGTATAGCATGGTCGAACGATACAGTAGCCCTATTGTTGGAAATTTGGGATGTGAACGTAATTTATCCAACTCATTATGAGTCGTCCAGTTGCAAAACTAGTTTAATCCACTTGTGAATAACGATCATGTGATAAAATTATTTATTTAATTAGTTTATTTTATTTTACTTTATTTCATATTGTTTGGTTTAATTTCATTTTATTTTGTTTTCTTTTCTTTTGAATTTGGTTTAATTTATTTCGTTTTATTTTGTTTTAAATTGTTTTGTTTAATTTTTAGTTTTGTTTTTTGTTTTGTTTTATTTTATTTTGTTTTTATTTTGTTTTATTTTGTTTTAATTTATTTTGATTTTGTTTTGTTTTGATTTTCCAGAAAACACGAAGAAAAAATCAAAATTCAAAAACAAAAGCAAAAGCAGAAAACAAAAAACAAGAAACACAAAGCAAAAAGAAAAAATCAAAAAGCAAAAGCAAAAAACAAACACAAAACCAAAACAAAGAAAGAAAAGCTTGCTTTATTTGCTTTATTTTATTTCGTTTTATTTTGTTTTAAATTGTTTTGTTAATTTTTTGTTTTGTTTTTTGTTTTGTTTTATTTATTTTATTTTGTTTTTATTTTGTTTTATTTTATTTGGTTTTGTTTTATTTTATTTTGATTTTGATTTGTTTATTTTGATTTTGTTTTGTTTTGATTTTCCAGAAAACAAATATAAAACCAAAAACAAGAAAGAAAAGCAAAAAGTAAAATGCAAAAGCACAAAGCAAACACAAAACCAAAAACCAAAAACACAAAGCAAAAAGAAAAAAGTAGAAAGCAACACGAGGCAAAGTCCAGAGAAACGTTTCTCATGAAAATGATTTTTATTCAAAAGTGGATTAATCAAGTTTTGCAACTGGACGACTCATATCAAGTAATTATGTTTAGCTTCTGTCTTGTCGACCATGCAATTAGTATTCAAGTTATTTGTTATTTATGTTATAATGATGGTCATTATAACACTATTTTTCATTATGAAACAGTTTCTCCCACCAATCGCAGCTCAAGAAACAGTTGTTTGACCAATTAGCTAAGGATATAATCGCACCTGCAATGAGTTTCAAGGCCTTCTAATTTAAATTTCACTGCCTGGCCTAGTGTCATAGTAGGATAATCGAGAAGGCCATGGTCAAATACTGTACAAGGCATTCTCTGCGTCACATGCGCTCTGTTCGGTACATAAAACTGGCGAAATCTCGACAGATATTTATGAATATTTATGTTCGAACATAAAATAGTTATAAAAATTATCGTTGAACATAAACAGTCGTATGCAACTCGCCTATAATGGTAATTAAGACACTCGTATGGAAATTATAAAACTCGCATACGCTCGTTTTATAAACATACTCGTGTCTTAATTATTGCCATTATAGGCTCGTTGCATAATCTACTATTATAACACTAGCAACCTGCTCCAACTCGCCCGTAATCTTTAACGGTTTACCCAGCGTAAGCTTAAAATGCGTATTTTTTCGATTTCAATGAACTACGACCTATATCCGGTTTCCGTCTCGGCATGATAGGTTGAAATTGCTGACTGGACTATTATTATATTAACATAGAGATAGGATGTGCAACGAATTCTTGTCAGACGTAATTTAAGAATGACGAGGTACATGAAACACAAATCCCCCTTCCGTCCTATCTCATCTTGACTGTGTGTTCTGCGGAACGAAGGTTGAAAGTGGGGTCATAGGCTCACTCGCTAGCTAGGAAGCTAGTAATTGAATGGAGATTGTTGGAAGAAATGAAAACGATGTATTAAAGATAGAGATATACTGTCGCTGACATTAGTTTTGTAGAACTTTTCATGCTGATCAATTCTTACCTTCGTAGTATGGTTGGTTGGTTCCTTAGTATAGGGGCTGCGACAACACTGTCATGTAGCCCCGTGTACTTGGGGTGTGTGTATAATCTGTCTGATAATCGGTGTTAATTGTGATGTCTGTATTAGTGTGTGTTATCTGTCTTTAATTCAGGTAAGGACTGCAGACATTGAATTTCAAGTAGTTCCTACTTTTGCCGCCTAACGCCACCGTCAACAACTACTAGTTCGGAACTTGGCTACTAGACGCCACCACAATCAGCTCCTGGTGACGAACGTAGGAACCCTAAGAGCGTTGTTTAACCTATAATTAGTGGAAATACAAAAAACTTGTAAAATACAACACGACACACAAATTAAATGGTATCTTAATGAATTTTCTATTATGCCCTATGGCGTATGAATGACAAATATCTAAATATTTGTGAATTGATTTTTTTTTCTTTTCTTTTTATTGAATATTATTTCTCAAAAGTACCATACTGTTGAATTCTCAGTTTTGCCTCGCAAGGCTGAAGGTACCCCGTTCCAGCCCTCAGAACAGAATTAAAATTTCTTGCCAGAGCCGGGAATCGAATTTGGAAGTATGCTAGCCACTACACCACGACGCAGCCTAATTTCAATCTTAATATTGTTTATAACTTAGCCGATAAGTTAAGATTAGGGTAGAACCAAATTTAGAATTATATTATGCTATTACCAGAGCCTCCGTGGCTTAGGCGGCAGCACGCCAGCCTCTCACCGCTGGGTCTGTGGTTCAAATCCCGGTCACTCCATGTGAGATTTGTGCTGGACAAAGCGGAGGCAGACAGGTTTTTCTCCGGGTACTCCGGTTTTCCCTGTCACAAGTTCATTCCAGCAACACTCTCCACTATCATTTCATTTCATCTGTCATTCATTTAATCATTGCCCCAGAGGAGTGCGTCAGGCCTCGGCAGCCGGCACAGTTCATATCCTCGCCGCTAGATGGGGGCTTCATTCATTCCATTCCTGACCCGGTCGGAGACTGGAAGCAGGCTGTGGATTTTCATTTTCATTATGCTATTACCAAAGCGCCGGCCCCGTGGTGTTGGGGTAGCGCGCCTGCCTCTCACCCGGAGGCCCTGGGTTCGATTCCCGGCTCCGTCAGGGATTTTAGAAACTAACGTGAGGGCTGGAACGGGGTACACTCAGCCTCGTGAGGAAAATTGAGTAGCTGTCTGACAGTGAGTCAGCGCCCTGATCACGAAAACCAAGATTAATGGCCGAGGGGACCCGATGCGCTGATTACTTGTCACCCCAATATCTACAGGTAAATTGGCTGGGCAGCGGTCGCTTGGTAGGCCTAGGCCCTTAATGGGTTGTAGTGCCAGGGGTTATTATTATTATTATTATTATTATTATTATTATTATTATTATTAATACCAAAGCACTTCATTTTAGTGGCCTTTTTCGGAAAGGGGCTGCTAGTGGTAACAGTTTAGGTTCTACTGTAGCTGTTGTAGGTTCATTTTTAAAACCGGTCTAATGTTTCTGACTGGTACTATATTTTATTCCTAATTGCTCTTGTTTTTGATCCCCCTAAAGAGTGAACAATTTGTGCTGCAGTGACTCTTAAGAACTTTGCTGAAGCAGTAAGAGCGATGTGTGTTTGACTCCCAACACATTAAAACAAGCCGGGTGGGACGCGTCGCTAGGGACCGCTCGCTGGCTGTAATTCAATCAGGCGTCTGTTTGTGTAGCAGCCGCCACATCCCTAAGGAGTGCTATGTCTTGCAGCCTTCTGAGATCATTTATCTCCCAACTTGTACCCAAAGTGCACTCTACACCGCTACACAGATTTTGATCTCCACAAGATAATCAATCATCACTTGGACTCGGATTTTTAGCCTACTTTTCACATTTTGCAAAAATGGAAAAAACTAGACTTATGAGATCGATCCGGGAAAATGTCTGTCTGTCTGTCTGTCTCTGTGTGTGTATGTGTGTGTGTGTGTGTGTGTGTGTATCCCTATCAACTCCTAAATGGCTGCAGCAATCGAAATCAAATTTGGTATGAGTAAAGATATATACCGGAACATCTCAGTGTCATACTTGAAAATGATGTCAATGTTACCAACTGCTGAAAAATCGCAATTGAAATTTGAGCTCAATGTTAGATATCTTGGAAGGTATACATGGGAACTATTCCAAAATTCGCACACAAATAGGTAATAAAACTTCAGTTTAATTTTCAGGAGGCCATACATGACAGTGTTGCCAAACTGATTCTACTGATAGGTCCAATTTTTAAATGCATATAACTCCTACACTATCAATTGGATTTCAACCAAATTTCGTATGTACTATGTGTACATAAACAGATATGACTGAGCGTATTCTTAAGAGCCACCAGGGCTGCCAACTGTTAATAAATGCTCTCTCTATTTTTTATCCAAATACCAATATATCAGAAAGTATGCGAGTGAACAGCTTTAAACTTTGTACACGTATAGTGCCTGACATTCTAGATAAATTTGGAGCAGCTAATGTATGTCAGTGCTACCAACCTGATTTTAAGCCTGCTGATAGGACCAGTTTTTAAATACATGGAACTTCTATACGATGAATTGGATTTCAACCAAATTTCGTATGTGCTATGTGTGCCATAACAAATATGATTATGCGTATTCTTAAGGTCAATCAGGGCTGCCAACTGTTAATAAATGATGGTTATATGTTTTACCCTAATATCAATATATCAGAAAGTATGCAAGCCAAGATCTCTAAACTTTGCGCACGTATAGTACCTGACATTCTAGATTAATTTGGACTAACTAATATACGTCAGTGCTGCGAACATAATTCTAAGCCTGCCGATAAGTCCAATTTTTAAATACCATTAACTTCTATACCAACAAATGGATTTCATCCAAAATTCGCACAACAATAGATCATAATATTTCAGATTATTTCTTACCAACACATGCATGACATTGTTGCCAACATGATTTTATGCGCGGTGATAAATCCAATGTCTAACTGCATGTAACGTCCATGCTATCCATTGGACTTCAACCAAATTTTGTATTCTGTACCTTAAGAGATGGAACTAAGAATATATTCAGTCACCAGGGCTGCCAACTCTAGTGCTCTATTAGGCTACATTATGCCAGGTATATTTCGAACTAATTAGAAATTTCGATATTACCAGCTTAATTTCGTCATTATTCTAGATAGGTCCATATAGATTAATCATTGGCATGAATCTTACATTTTAAGAAAAGAAGGCTCTTTAGTTCGTCACGGAACTTCTTGTTATGTAAATACATATTCTAAACATTTTGTTTATAAATACATAAATTCCTGCTTTTCACTCATTAGCACAAAAAAACGTAATATTTACATTTTTTTAAATCGTATGCTAGATCTTTCAGTTCATCGCACTTTTGTTCTGTTACATTAACGAGGAAGAACCTGTGAGATATCTAATCTTGATGCAGAGCGCATGTCAGCTTGCAGCTATGTTTTTCATATGTTTCTATGCCCAAGGTCACGGTTCAACCCCAGCCGAAGTCGTCGGATTTTTAAGAGCGTTAAAAATCCCTCAGTATGCTTTGCTTCGGAGGGGAAGTAAAGCCGGCGGTTCCATGTCAGAGATTTACGGCATGTAAAAGAACCATCCACTAATTGCACTTGTGTGAAGCTAAATTATAAGTTAGATTTGCCTACATTCTTAGTTTCCAACATTCGTTGGCAGGAGTCGACTGCGGGGGCATCTAGTAACCAAGATCAGAACTAGTTGTCGTTGATGGTGGCGTTTGGTAGAAAAGGTGGGAACTACTTGAAAATTGAATGTCTGCAGTCCTTACTTGAATTAAAAACAGATAACACACACTAATACAGCCATCACAATTTAACACCGGTTATCAGACAGATTCTACATACACTCAAAGTACACGGAGCTACATGATTTTTTAGAATATCCACTAAATTAGGAGACTTTTTAATGCAAAATGCCACACGTTTTGTTTTGATTATTCTAGTTTTCGTGTGATTTTAAAGCAGAGGGATACAATTTTTTTTTACTGAACTAAGTTATTGAAAGATTCATGGAACAAGAATTGAAATCACTTGATTTAGTTAATGAAAAAAGAGAAAACAGACCTACATCAGATATCCCTCAGAATCCCCAATTCCGAAAAATTCCACACGTAATTCCCATTACAATAAGTTGTAAGCCCACGGGGGAGAAAACATTGCTCGAAGGATGATTAAAGATGTCAGCGGTTGGTCAATATAATGGTATGAATAACAAGAAGTTCCGTGACGAACTAAAGAGCCTACTTTTCTTAAAATTAAAATGCGTGCCAATGATTAATCTACAGTATATGTACCTATCTAGAATATTAGGGTAAAAGAATATAGACAGCATTTATTAACAGTTGTCAGCCCTGATTGCTCTTAAGAGTACTTATAGTCATATCTGCTATGTTACACATAGCACATACGAAATTTGGATGAAATCCAACTGATAGTATAGAAGTTACATGTATTTAAAAATTGGTCCTATCAGCAGGCTTAGAATCATGTTGGTAGAACTGACTTATATAAGTTACTTTAAATGAATCCAAAATGTCAGGTACTATACGTGTGCATAGTTTAAAGCTGTCGGCTTGCATACTTTCTGATATATTGGTATTTGGATTTTAAAAAAGAGAGAGAGCAATTATCAACAGTTGGCAGTCATGGTGGCTCTTAAGAACACGCTCTGTCATATCTGTTTATGTACATATATTACATACAAAATTTGGTTGAAATCCAATTGTCTATATATTTAAAACAGTAAGGTGATTTTTGTTATCACGAGATAGAGAGAACGACAGAACCAATTTACTTCGTAGAGCACTCTAACGAAAGCTCTTGGCCTGTAGATTTGCAGAGTGTCTCTAAAATAAACAAATATAATACGGTATATTTTTAAATAAATATAGAAAATAGCAGAATTCTTTCCCCTCGCGCATGCGCACAATCCGCCTGGGCTCATGACAAAATGGCGGTGAGAAGTCCATTAAAATGTAAGTTATTTAATAAGCTTCCATGTAATTGAAAACATACATTAACCAAGTTCTGACAATACAATATAATAACAGTATGAACATATACGAATGTATATTGATTTTATTGATAATGAATTGGATTATTTTCTTCAGATAGCGGCTTTTGAAGATAGTGAATGGTGGCGTCTGCATCTAATTGTGAGTGCGCGAGTAGCTATTTGGTTAAGGCGATTGACTGTGGATCCAAGGATCGCAGGTTCGATCCCAACTCTCGCCAGTATTTTTTTTTTTTTTGCCACTGAAATATTGTTTTATCAAGGAGTATTAGTAAGGTTTTATGTCAGTTAAAGATACATATTTCTACACATTTTCTCAACACGTTTTATTTCCGTTTTACCATTGCATTACAGCATGTCCTCAATACGTCGTTTGAATATCTGCAATCAGTTCCAGTAACTGACAACAGATGGCAGTACCTCGCCAATATAGTTCCAGTAACTGAGAGCAGATTGCGTCGATATATTTAAAACACAAGGCATGGCCTTGATGGCGAGTTTTCGCGTGATAGTTAAATATTGTTTTATCAAGGATTATTAGTAACGTTTTATGTCAGTTAAAGATTCCTACATTCCCTCTCAATAAGTTTTATTTCCGTTTTACCATTGCATTACAGCATGTGGTCAAAAGAGCTAATATCTGCCATCAATTGCAGTAACTGACAAAAGATGGCAGTACCTCGCCCATATAGTTTCAGTAACTAACAACAGATGGCAGCACCATTGCATCGATATATTTAAAACACAAAACATGGCGCGTTTTCAAGTGATGGAGAGTTATAGAGGGGAATTTTTAAGAAGGGAAACGTTGAAGAACATTAACTGACAGTTGAGTGTGTAGGCTATGTTGTTTATGTACTTTAATATTGCAATTTCTTCCCAATGCTTCGGTGGTCAAGTTGGTAGCATCCTAGACTAAAAGTTATAAATTATGCATCGTCGATATACTCTTAAATTATTAGTGAAAAGGTAGTTTTCCAGGCCCTGGCGCGTGTCCACAATTGCTTCCGCCATGAGAGACACTTGGCAAACATAATTCGTTTGAAGGGCTCCGACATCGTTGTCACTCAGCCCCATGTACTTTGGTGTGTAAGTGTAAAATTTTCTCTGATAACCCGTATTATTGTGATAGCTGCATTACTTTGTGTATTTGTAATTAAGGTGGGAAATGGCAAGGTGACGGCCGAGGCCTTAAGTTAGGAACCATCCCGGTATTTGCCTTGAGTGGAAGTGGGAAACCACGGAAAACCACATCTAAGATTGTCGAGGTGGGAATCAAACCTTCCTCTTCTTAGTTATACCTCTAGAGACTGAATGTGCCCCGTTTTTGCCCTCAGACCAGAATTAAATTTCTTGGCAGAGCAGGAAATGTAACCCGGGTCTCCGAGGCGATAGCCAAGAATGGGTGGGCTTCCATGTGTTAATACGATTTTTGACATGCACGGGACATAGAATTCTAAAACAGTCTCCATTAGGGTGACTGCCGAAGTGAGTATTGAGTATATGCCTAAGCTCATTCCAGTAGTTGGCGAAGTTATTCTATGTTCCCCTGCAAAATGTACTGCCATAAACTATAACAGGTGATGGAAATAGCTTATTTAGAGCAGTTTTGTACTGTTTATATCAAAATGAAGAACGTCATTCTGCGCTGCGTTTTCAAGCTATTGCCAAACATTTCGCTGGCAGGAACAATTATAAGGAATTTATTGTAAGCGATCAGTCTCATCGCATTCTCCTCACCAACCAACTTGAGTATGAGAGTCTCTGGACGGTCATGTTGAACTTCATTGTATAAGACAGTTGTTTAATGATTATTTGTTTAGAGTACTGAATCTAACTACGCAGTTGATTTCGGCAATGGAAGTATTTTTTGCCATTTAATATTTAGCGGCTCCGATATTGCAGGTCACTATAGTGTTATCGAATAATACGAAGCCACATTTAAAATCCAATATAAATAGGCCATTTCAGAAACAATTCCAGATGTTATGCAGTACAGTGAAAGGTCTTTGACGATCAAATGTAAACATTGTTCTACATTGTATTTCTCTTGCGTAAAATCTACGCGCGGTTACTTTGGCCTTTACTGTTGTGATGGTAAAATTGATCTGCTGAAATATAAAATATTTGCCAAGCTGCAACAATGCAATGATATTAATTTTAAAGTCTGTCTGTCTGTCTGTTAGGTAGTCAGCCCGAAGGCTGGTTGGATCCTCAAAAAGTACCGCCGTTACGTTATGTGAGTAGATACCCACAAAAACCCAAGGCAGCGCTATTTTGAGGCGTTCTAGGCAAGAAGAGGAGTGAGGTAGTTTGCCATTGCTTTCCTCACTGAGTCAGAACAGTAGTCCTAACCCTATGAGTTGAACCTTTCACAGCATTCACAGGCACTGACTGTGCCCCGAATGCCATTACTAAGCACCACCCATACCTCAGTAGCTTCCATATAATCACAGCCATGAGTGAGACTGAGACATCGGTGAAAAGCCACCTTTTACTCTAGCCTGTGCCAACTGACAAATGCAAAAGTACTGTATTCATCAAGAGATGGGGAACATTGAACTTATATCCAGTAGTTCAAACACATACATCAGCGTTAACATATTGGCGAACAGGTGTGCGAGTGTAAACTTTTCTCTGATAACCTGTGTTAATGTGATGGCTGTGTTGATGTGTGCATTTGTAATTAATGTGGGGAATGGGGAGTTAACGACCGAGGCTTTAAGTTAGGAACTATCCCGGTATTTGCCTGGAGTGGAAGTGGGAAACCACGGAAAACCAAATCCAAGATTGTTGAGATGGGAATCAAACTTTGCTCTTCTTAGTTTTGCCTCACGAGTGCGCCCCGTTCCAGTCCTCAGACCAGAATTAAATTTCTTGGCAGAGCGGGGATCGAACCTGGAATCCGGGGCAATAGCTCAGAATGTAGCCTTAAGAATGGGCTTCCCTGTGTTAATACGATCTTTGACAAGCACTGAACATATAATTCTAAAACTCCCTCCATTACTGTGGCTGGCGAAGTGAGTCTATGCTCATTCCAGTAGTGGCGAAGTGATTCTATGCTCCCTTGCATAATTTACTGTCATGGAAATACAAAGTATTGTACCTTCAACAGGTGATGGAAATTCATTATTTACAGCAATTTCATTCTGTTTATTTCAAAATGAAGATCGTCATCCTGAGTTGCGTTTGCAAGCAAATTGCAACAATTGCAAGGATTTTATTATTGGCGATCAATCTCATCGCATTATCATCAGCAACCAACTTGAGAATGGAAGTATTCATTGTATATGTGAATATTATTGTTTATTGATTATTTGTTTAGAGTGCATAACAATGGGTCTAACCACGCAGTTGATTTTGGCAATGGAAGTAAGTTATTATTTGCCATTTAATATTTGGCGGCTACGTTGATGCAGGCCACTATAGTTTTATATAAAATGACGTTAATTTGGGCAGAAATGCTGCTATAAATAAACCCATTTGACGAAATAGAACATTAGCCGCAAAAAAGTGGGAAATCGGAGAAAAATACGAAGCCACTTTTAAAATCCAATATAAATATGGCATTTCAGAAACAATTCCAGATACTATGCCGTTACAGTTTAGGGTCCTTGACGAACAAATGTAAACATTGTTCTGCACTATATTTCTCTTGCGAGAAATCTACACTTGGTTACTTTGACCTTTGCTGTTGTAATGGTAAAATTAATCTGAATAAATATAAAATATTTGACAGGCTTTAACAATTATTTTTCACTGGAGATGATATCTCAAGGAATTCCAGAGGGACTAATCGGCAGTACAATGCTATGTCCTTCGTTTCATGGCGCAGCGGTCAAGCTGTATGCCTCTCACCAAGGCGGATCGGGTTCGATTCCCGGTCAATGCATGTGAGATTTTTGATGTGAAAGGCCATGTCCTGTGGTTCGGATTCCACGTTAAACGGAGGTCCCGTGGCTTATGATCGCGAGATTAACGGTCACGTTAAACTGCAAGCTTCCTTCCTTCCTTCGTTTCATTTGGTGCCAATGTTACTGTGCCACACGCACACGGTCCACATTGTTTTAAAATGTATGGAATTGCACATCATCGCATTTCTTCGTTATATTCCAAAAATATAAGCGATGGTTTGCGGCCAGTTGTATTAGACTCATCAGAGTTCTTGAATCCCTTGGAACTAAACGACTGGCCGCCACATACTCCAAACGCTTGGCCCGTTATGCTGCTTAGAAATCTGAACGGTTCCCAAGGACTCCTAAATGCAACCATATTGCTTGGATTTGGTAATAATAGGTGCAGTTAAAATTAGGCAGAGATGTCTAATCCTTCGACTTGATTTAACACCATCCGATAAAACACTATCATTTTCTTTTAAGAGGCAATATTTTCCAATTCATTTGGCATACTTTATCACAATCAATAAAGCTCAAGGGGAAACTCTGGAACGTATAGGCCTCAATTTGCCCCAACAATTTTTCAGTCATGGCCAGCAGTATTTTGCAATGTTGAGAGTGCAATCTTTTGACGCCCTCATAGTTTCAATAGAGTCAAAAAATAATCGTACAAAGAATGTACAGTAGGCCTATATAAGAAAATTCTTCAGTAAATATTTTTCTATTGACCGTCATGTTTTGACGGGTTTCAACTAGTTAGTGTTTAAGTTATATGCATTTAAAAATTGGAACTATCAGAAGTCTTAAAATTAATTTGGCAACACTATCATGTATGTCCTCCTGGAAATTAAACTGAAATACTATTATCTGCATGTGTGCCAATTTTGGAATAGCTCCCATGCATACCTTCCAAGATATCCAACATGGAGCTCAAATTTCTAGTGCGTTTTTTCATCAGTTGGCAGCACTAACATCATTTTCAAATATGGGCTTGAGATATTCCGGTATACATCTTTACTCATACTAAATTTGGTTTCGATTGCTGCAGCCGTTTAGGAGTTGATAGCGGACACACACAGACAGCCAGACAGACAGAAGGACAGACAGACAGACAGACAGACAGAAGGACAGACAGACACTCATTTTCCTGGATCGATCTCATAAGTCTACTTTATCCTCATTTTTGCAAAATGTGAAAAGTAGGCTAAACATTGAAACTGAGATACATTCTTTGTTTGATTGTCATAATTTGCACACTTGCACCAGTTGGCCAGTGGGGGATTTAGATTACAGTATTGGATTTTCACGACAACTCATTCACTAACTTCCACATAAAAGGCTTGTACACGATCTAACAGCTGAAATCTTCAATTCCCCCAGGGGCTCACAACTTGTGGGACGTGGATTGGCGACCACGGGACCCCAGGTGAGTTCGGCATTGCTTCCACCTACTTATGCAGGGGTCCTCACCATCTTCTTTCCTGTCAACCTCCCTTGGTCAATTCTTGTTCTTTTTCGACCCCGACGTTATTAGGTTATCCGATGCCTAGGGAGTCTATCACTTTCCCGCCTCAATTGGCCCTTTTCTCGTCTTTCCTGATCACCTCCTTCTGCTTGGGGTGAGCCTTGTTTTTCTTTTCATGTTATCGCCTGCGCTCTGCCCAAGGCCCTCAAGGAGGCAGGGTGTATGTAGCCCCACCACTACTGGTGCACCCCGGATATTGCTACACCCTCAGGGGCTCACGGCTGGTGAGTTCGGGAGTTGGAAATCCCGAGAGTTTCCTGAGCTAGGTCCGTTTTTCCCCTTTTTCCACTGACTTTTGGGTGGACCCTCTCCTATTTCCATTTTCTATCTGCCTTTCATGGCTCTCCATTCTTCCAACTCCCTCAATCCTCATTCTTCGAGGGTTGAGGGCATTTCTTTTCTTCCTGTCCTTTATTTGCCTCATCCTTTATTTGTTTACCATTTCTTCTTGTAGTACGTAACTTTGTAGTTAGTATTAGTTATAGTTTTCATTCTCATCTCATCATTCAATGTCACCCACACCATAAGGGGTCGATAACCTAGATGTTAGGCCCCTTAAAACAATAATTATCATCATCATCAAAAATCTTCAATTGCAGAGAATATCCAATTCCGGTATCATAGAGGCGTGTCTTGTGATCTGACATACAGTTGTCTTACGTTGCAGCGAGATCGGGAACTTCACGTTCGCGGTGTTCTGTCGGGAGGAGAGGTGCTATCTCGAGCGAGAAATATTAAAGAAGATAAATGATGACCCTCGTGGAAGGAATCGTGTGCGCGCTACGGATTTATCACCTCATTTAAATTCGAGGAATTCTTGCTCGCTTTTATCAGCTCACGCGAGCACATGTCGATACATCACCTAGTTACTATCGCAATTAGCATCGTAAGGATGTGTTTCCTTTGGGAATAAAGTGTAATGAAATATTTCCCTTCGTTCGAGCTCTGCAAGGAAATAATGAACACAGGGTTATATTTCAATCCTATGTTGTTAAGGGGCTTTGTGGCATTGTGACCATGTAGACTCGTGCACTTGGGTGTGTGTGGAATCTCACGAGAAATATATAGGCATACGTGATTTTAAACATTTTTCACAGTCGCCATTTTCGAGTTCTCATTGAAATTGAATTAAATTAGACGCCAATATATTAATCCTTATATGAAGATTTACCGTGCTATAAGTTAAACTACGCTCGGATAATTACATAAGTTGCGAGAAAAATCCATTTGCATATTTAAATTTTGCTTCGCCGCCATGTTGGATTTGTGTTCGAATCCCAACTCGGGCATCCTGAAAATAGTTTTCCGTGGTTTCCCATTGTCATCCCCAGACAAATTCCGAACAGGTCCATGACCGGCTTCCTTCCAAAATCCCTCCCTGACCCTTTCTTAATATAGACACAAGTTAGCCGTCACCTGTCACCATCCCCAGTTGTATCTGCGCTTGCCACGGTGGGTAAGTGGTTATCGTGTATATCTACCAATCCCAAAATTTCAGGTTCGCTCCTGGCCATGGTAAGTGATTTTTGAACGGTGACAAAAATTACGACACGCATGTCATACGTTGTTGGCATGTTAAAGAACCCATTTGAATTCAGTAGGCCGTGTTCACGAAAATCCACAGCCTGTTTCCAGTCGATTAACCGGGTCATGGAATGGAATGAATGAAGCCTCCATCTAGCGGTGAGGATATGAACTGTGCTGGCTGCCGAAACCTGTCGCACTCCCCTGGGGTAATGATTAAATGAATGACAGATGAAATGAAATGATAGTGGAGAGTGTTTCTGGAATGAAATTTGTGACAGGGAAAACTGGAGTATCCGGAGAAAAACCAGTTTGCCACCGCTTTGTCCAGCGCAAATCTCACATGGAGGGACCACGGAGGCATTAGACCGGGTTCATAATGGCAAAATTAATCTCGGGAATTACCGCCTGATATACTAGAAAGTGCTATAGTGACAAGGAGCTTAGATATCTAACTTCCTTGACTTTCATAGCGCTCCAAGGAACAACAAAATTCGACATGTAAGCTGCTCTCTGGGCAGATTGCACCCGGCACACGAGGCCATACGATGTTGTTATTATTATTATTATTATTATTATTATTATTATTATTATCTGCAGACCCGGCCTCTCACCGCTGGGTCCGTGGTTCAAATCCCGGTCACTCCATGTGAGATCTGTGCTGGACAAAACGGAGGCAGACAGGTTTTTCTCCGGGTACTCCGGTTTTCCCTGTCAAAATTTCATTCCAGCAACACTCTCCACTATCATTTCATTCCATCTGTCATTCATTTAATCATTGCCCCAGAGGAGTGCGTCAGGCCTCGGCAGCCGGCACAGTTCATATCCTGGCCGCTAGATGGGGGCTTCATTCATTCCATTCCTGACCCGGTCGGAGACTGGAAGCAGGCTGTGGATTTTCATTCATTATCTGCAGACAAAGTGTGATCAGCTCCCAGACATCGTCCTTGCGTAGAGGAATGGTCTCTCGCTGCGTTCGCGGGTGAAGCCGAGCTTGGAGGTTAAGCGATATTCCCGCTATGTATGTGTGGTTGTCAAAAGCCCCCGACAGAAGGCTCTCCCACACAGTTTAGTATCAGCAGTGCCAACAGCAGCGCTTGAAGTTAGCCAAACAAACAGTCAAATAGCTGCAGGTTTACTCGGCTGCGCTCTGTACATAGCCTACCATAAAAATGTTCAACCACAAATTATTCTTTTCCCAGCCAGTCACGGGCTCCTTTACCAACGCGAGGCATTCTTCCTCACAATGTTTCTCTAGCGACTTGGGTGGCCTAGTTGGTAGCATGCTGAGCTTCTATGCCCAGGATCACGGGTTCAAACCCGGCCGAAGTCGTTAAGACCGTTAAAAATCCCTCAATATGCCTTCCCTCGGAGGGGAAGGAAAGCCGGTGGGCCTATGTCTTAGATCTATGGCATATAAAATAACCTTCCACCAGCTACAATTGTGTGAAGTTAAATGTGTACGTTACACTTCATTAACGCTATATTAAGTTTCACCGTTCATCGCCAGGTGTCGGTAGCTGTGGCATCTAGTAGCCAAGTTCCCAGCTATGTGTCGTTGACGGTTGATATTATTATTTATTTAGCATATGGCTCTTAGTGCCGGGAGTGTCCGAGGACATGTTCGACTCACCAGAGGCTGTAGCTGCTTCAAGTGGACACCTATAGGGTGAGCTACAAGTTCCGCTAAATTTTAAGTAGTTCTAACTTACGCTACCAGATGTCTCTGACACCTAGTGGTCAGCGTTGGAACTTTGATAGAGCGTTTCAACGAAATCTAACCTAGAAATTTAGCTTCACACAAGTTTAGTTTGTGGAAGGATCTTTTACATACCATAAATCTATGACATGGGACCGCCAGCTTTACATCTCCTCCGAAGGAAGGCATACTGAGGGATTTTAACCCTCTTAAAATATCCGACGACTTCGGCCAGGTTTGAACCGGCGAACTTGGGCACAGCAGTTCAGCATGCTACCAACTACGCCACCGAAGCCGGTAGCATTTGTTATCAAGAGTTGGGACTACTTGAAATTGATCGTCTGCACTCCTTGCCTGAATTAAAAACTGATAAGGCCGGTATTACACTAGCAAATAAATTTGTCAAAGAAAGTCTATCAAATATTTTATAAAACTGAACTTTTATAAAAGTTATACAAAGCAATAATCACACCATTACACTACATCAAATATTTTATCATAGTTCAGCAAAATGGATGAAGGACAGTTCTTTGTTCACTTTACTGTATTACGGTAGTTGAAATTCTGTGGTGGCAATACCGGTAGACTATATAAATGAAACGGAAAGATAAAGTGAACGTCTATGGGTTAAACCATGGGTAGCCCACGTTAAAGTGTATTATGAGTAAAATCCCGTAGCGTAGCGGTCAGCATGGTTAGCTGCCGCCCCGGAGGTCCTGGGTTCGATTCCCGGCTCTGCCACGAAATTTGAAAAGTGGTACGAGGACTGGAACGGGGTCTACTCAGCCTCGGGTGGCCCAAATGAGTAGAGGGGGTTTGATTCCCCCTCAGCCATCCTCGAAGTGGTTTTCCGTGGTTTCCCACTTCGTCTTCGGGCAAATGCCGGGATAGTCCCTTCTTCAAGGCCACGGCCGCCTCCTTCCCTCTTCCTTGCCTATCCATCCTAACCATCCCTTACCTTCCCTCATGAGGCCCCTGTTCGCTTTGCAGGTGAGGCCGCCTGGGCGAGGTGCCAATGCCACCTCACCAGTCGTATCCCTTCCGATTCGATGTTCCCCGCTCTAGGACACTGCCCGTAGAGGCGGTAGTGGTGAGTTCCCTCGCTGAGTCCATGGGTTCCACCAACCTGGAGGGTAAACGACTAAAAAAAAAGTAAAATCTTGGTGAACAAGCTGCAGTACTAGCACTTGAAAAATTACATTAATATTTAATTATTTATAATTATGATGAAATTAATGATGGTGACGTTCGGAAAAACCATTGCCCGGGCAAAGAAAATTGAAACATACGAAGTAAAAAATCACGCCTTCAGTGGGATTCGACCCCAGCTACTCATTCCGCTAACTAGACACTGCCATGTCATGGTTGGTTAGATGCATTACGTACCGGTAAGGATAAAGTGCTTATTTACACTTGTTTGTAATATCATAAGAGTAATTGAAAACTTATAATACAAATATTGTGACATTAAGTGCACTACTACTCACGGCTTATTTCAGCATATTTAACTATTTAATTCCTCTTTATATCCTGAAATACGCGTCCTTTGTGCGCAGCGGATATAGCCTCGGCTAATTTTACCCACAGTTTATATCTGTTATTGTAATCGTATACCATTCATTATGTAACATATTATGTAACATTTCATGCATTTCACACTCTGATATGAGCATCTTTGTTGTGGTTATATCCCAGCTGTTATGATCCGCCATTTTGGTTTGAATCTTTTATCAAAGATACCATAATGCTTAACATTTTATAATAGTACATTATGCAACGAGCCTATAATGGCTATAATTAAGACACGAGTATTTTTTATAAAACGAGCGTATGCGAGTTTTATAATTTCCATACGAGTGTCTTAATTACCATTATAGGCGAGTTGCATACGACTGTTTATGTTCGACGATAATTATAACTTTATTATATGTTTTAACATAAATATTCATAAATATCTGTTGAGAGTCAGCTACTGGAATTTTGTGATCGCAGAGCGAGCGTTGGGTGTTATATCTTTGTCTTTCAAGAGCTTTGAACGACCGACGCATGCGCTCTGTAGGCTTGCAATGCCATATGCAGCCATATGTTTACATCAGCCGTCCCTCAGTAATATTGTCACCGGAGTCGTTTGAAGGCAATGCGCTGTGTAGAAATTAGTGTTGGTGATTTTAAGGCACAGTGCTATTTCTTGTCTCATATTCGCCAGTTTATTTACGCGAACATATGGACGGTGGGTATTCCATGTCGGTAATTTATTATAGTTCGTTGTTGTGTTTATGTCCGACATGTTGGATTTTGAGCGCATGCGCGAAGTTATCGTTACCTAATTGGTCATTGAACGAGCTCTGATTGGCTGGAGAAACTGTATCATAATGGAAAACAGTGTTATAATGACCATCATTATGATACAGTTATCTGACACATAATAGTGAGGGTCGAACATAAAAGAAATTTTATAAAACCACCTTTTATAAAAGATTTACCCATTACACTGTCATATCTTTTATAAATGATATTTTATCAAAATGTTTGACAAATTTCTTTGATAGTGTAATGCCGGCCTAACACACACTCATACAGCCATCACAATTAACACCGGTCATCAGACAGATTCTACATAGGCCTACACTCAAAGTACACGGGGCTACATGACCGCGTTGTCGCAGCCCCTAAACTGAGGAACCAACCAAAGTTTTTCTATTAAAAGACTAGACTCGAGCACGTCAACCCGCAGTTTGAATTGAACACAGGACCCAAGCCTGCGCCCTACAACAGTAGTATTTTCTTTCCATCCAAAATTCGGACTTTGAATTATTAGAAGCATGTTTTAATGTTGTCTAAGTAATCTATTAGTAAAAGCTCTTCAGTCGATCGACAGGAATGTGCCCAATTAGTATTCGCGGGAAGTTACAATTATTTTCCAAGTGACTGAAATAAATTTATAAATTATTTAAACATTTAATAAAACACATCTTACACAGATGGGGTGCTAATTGGGTGACCACTTTCGTTCGTCAAGCGGACGTCAACAGATCCTGCTCATTTAGGCTTAATTTAGGTTCAGCGCATATGTATACAACACTTCTGCACAACCGGGTGAGTTAGCCGAGGTCGTTGCGGCATGACTGTTGGCAGTCGCTCACATCCGGGAGGCGAGGAGGTTCGAATCCCCCCGCCGGCAACCTTGAAGATGGTCTTCTGTGGTTTCCCATCTTCCTTCCAGGCAAATGCGGGGTTGGTCCTTAACTATAGGCCACAGCCGATACCTTCCAACTCCTCGACCCTCCCATCCAATATTCCTCCCCAACGGTACTTGTAGCTCACCCATTGGGTGTCCGTCTCGAAGCAGCTACAAAACTGGCGAGCCGAACATGTCCTCGGATACTCCCGGTACTAAAAGCCATACGCTAAAAAAAAATAACTTCTGTACAACACTATTTTCAAATAATTAAGCTACAGAATGAGTCGGTTTTAGCCTACTCTTCACATTTTGCAAAAATTAGGGAATAGTAGACTTATGAGATCGATCCGGGCATATGTGTGTCTGTCTGTCTGTCTGTGTGTGTCCTATCAACTCCTAAACGGCTGCAGCTATCGAAACAAAATTTGGTATGAGTAAAGATCTATACCTGAATAGCTCAATGCCGTATTTGAAAATGAGGTCAGTGCTACCAACTGCTAAAAAATCACAATTAAAAATTTGAGCTCCATGTTGGATATCTTGGAAGGTATGCATGGGAGCTATTTCGAAATTGGCACACGTATGGATAATAATATTTCAGTTTAATTTCCAGGAGGTCATATATGACAGTGTTGCCAAAATGATTCTAAGTCTGCTGATAGGTCCAATTTTTAAATGCATATAAATTCAACGCAATCAATTGGAATTCAACCAAACTTCATATGTATTATGTGTACATAAACAGATATGACTGAGCGTATTCTTAATAGCCTTAAGAGATGAAACTAAGAATATATTCAGTCACCAGGGCTGCCAAGAGTAGTGCTCTATTAGGCTACATAATGCCAGGTATACTGTATTTCGAACTAATTAGAAATTTCGATATTAACAACTTAATTTCGTCATTATTCAAGATAATAATAATAATATCGTATGGCCTCGGATGCCGGGTGCAAGCTTTGTTACTTGACACCCAGAGGGTAGCTTGCATGTCGAATTTCGTTGTTCCTTGACTATGAAAGTCAAGGAGGTTAGATGTTAGATATCTAAGCTCCTTGAACACTATAGCGCTTTCTAGTAGAAAAATGAGGAACTATGTGTTGGCGGAAACTCCCGAGATTAATTTTGCCATTATGAACTCGGCCTACTGAATTCAAATGGGTTCTTTGACATGCCAACATCGTATGACATGCGTATCGTATTTTTGCCGCCTTTCAAAAATCACTTACCACGGCCATTTAGATTAATCATTGGCATCAATACTAAATTTTAAGAAAAGTAGGCTCTTTAGTTCGTCACGGAACTTCTTGTTTTATTCTAGGGCTCGGATGTTTAAGACCTATAAATAGACCGAATATGCAAGCAAATATGACCTTACGAATGAAACAAGATGTTCAGCAAAGAACATATAGCCTACTTTCTCCTAAATGTATGGGTATTTTTATGACTCTTTGTCCTCATCCCTAACACAATCACCTCTACCACAATGTATTGTTTGTTTTCTTTTATATTGATAGTTAGCCAGTAAGTGTCAAAATCAATATTGTATACTTTATGATGATTGAATAACAAAACTACTAACTTATTGTAATGCATTCACGTCCGTTAATCTCTATATTAAGCCAGCCTGCTAAGAATCTTCCGTTTTGGGTATCTTCCCCTTTAAAAATCCACGCCGATCACAGTGGGTTGGTGCTGCGACCTATCAGTGAATTAATCTTTATGTTGTACGCCTATGCACTGCCATCGTAATGTACTACGATGGCAGTGGCCTAAGGGTGTTGAATGAGTAGACAGTTTAAAGTAGCCAAGAGGGAGGCGATCCAGCTGGCAGTGTTTAAAGGTAATCGGAGCGCGATCGTGGCTAATAGTTGAACTACCAGTATTACAAAATTGCCATACTTCAGGAGGCCAGGTATTTACACAGCGGTAAGTTTGGAACAATATTACCCACATAACCCACAAGAGGACAGCACCGTACAGAGGCATTAAGAAGGCTGTGGTTAATGACAACGTGTATCTAGTTCTTCTATTCTCCTTTTCCTAATGTCTTCTGTTTATTTGCGATGCTGGGGCTGTGATTTTATTAATAAACGAGTGTATACATTAGCCTCTCCTTTGAGCTAAATGACATCTTATTCAGTGTCTGTGGAAAGAGCTCGTGCACATCATTTGTAAAAGAATTCAAGAAAAAAAAAGTTAACTGCAGCAGTACTCGATCCCCAGTCGACTGCGTGACAGACTAACACGCTAGCCCAGAGCTAGCCCTATCCATATCTTCATGGTGTTCTTAACTGACATTAGATACAACCTGTTGGCAAATAATGACTTTAAATAAACGATTTCTTCACAGCAGTACATCTTCATTAAAGATAATTTCATACAAAGTTTATATTATTGTATCAGTAGGGTATATCACATACAACATACTAAAACTATTGAAATATAAGACAGGCACATGAGGACAGCTGCCATCTTGTCGTGTGACACAGACAGCTCAGCTCTTTTAAGCCACTCATACAGTAAAATATTATAATATTAAATTATAATAAATAACGGATCACGACCTTCAAGATAGCTTAAACCACCCTAGGCTCGATAATCGGAATTGGTGGGTCTTAAGCCATTGATTAAAATGGTTGAATAATTCACACGGCCGCCATCCTGAAATGGTACGGCCGATGACCTTGAATGTAGGATGAAAGACGCGTCCTATATAAAGGTATGTTGTCACCAAATTTGGTAGAGATCGGATGATTAGTTTAGCCGTAATTTGATTTTACGTTTTGAACGTTTGAGTGGCCGCCATTCTGTTTTGGTAAAGATGGCGGCGATATAAAGTATGACACTGAGGTGCCCTTCGCTAATGCTACCTCTGTACCAAATTCCGTTCAATTCGGTTTCATCGTGTTCGAATTGATAGGGGGGGGACAGACATTCAGAGTGCACACACTCACACACACACAGACTCACACACACAGACAGACACACTTTTTTTCGCCCTGTAGTGATCTCATAAGTCTACTTTCATTTTTTGCAAAAATCGAAAGTAGGCTAAAAAATGACCTGAAAATTACTGATTTAAATATGGCCGTTTTGTTAATTATAAATCCAAGCAACAATCCCTTCGAGATTAAATTATTAACTAAATACGTTGTTCCTATTTTCTGAATATGTTTAAGTGGTTATTTACGGTCTATATCTGTAAACACTAGTTGAGGATGATTGCACACCTATTGCCGTCAAACTGCCGAAATATGACGTTGTTACCACGGTGGGTGAGTGGTTAACGTGTGGGTCTACCAACCCCAAGCTTGCAGGTTCGCTCCTGGCCGTGGTAAGTGATTTTTTTTTTGAAAGGCGGCAAAAATCACAGACACGCATGTCATACGATTTGGCATGTTAAAGAACCCATTTGAATTCAGTAGGCCGTGTTCATAATGGCAAATTAATCTCGGGAGTTTCCGCCAACACAAAGTTCCTCATTTCTCTACTAGAAAGCGCTATAGTGTTCAAGGAGCTTGATATCTAACCTCCTTGACTTTAATAGTGCTTCAAGGAAAAACGAAATTCGGCATGCACGCTACCCTCTGGGTGTCAAATAACAAAGCTTGCATCCAGCACCCGAGGCCATACGATATTATTATTATTATTATTGAGACCGCCGCATGGCCAGGGTGGATGGGCCGCCTACTTACCGTTTATTCAGAGGTCCGCGTCGCTTCCACTGCAACCACCTCCAGATGACATGTCCCAACAGAAGAGCTCCAAAAGGGGTGGAAGGAAAATGGAGAAGGGGAACGCACAGGCTATTCTACCGACACCCCACAATAACTAATGGAATTGTCGTCGACGAAATAATGCCACAACAGCTGCTTAAAAATTTAAAATAAAAATTTAATGTTAAAATTTAACAAGAAACACCTCCACCAGAAAACAGAACATGCATCATCCAGTATTAAATTACAAATTGGCAAGAGACGGCTTAACATGCTTGCTTGCAAAGCCCCCCCCAAAAAAAGGGAAAGAATTAAATTAAAATAAAATGTTAAAGCCCAAAGATTAAAATAAAATTACAGGCAGGATTAAATGAGAACGGGCTTGATAATTTAGTAGGACGCAATACTGACCGGACATGCTGACATCTAAAGCCACGATGAAACGAGAAATGTAAAAATTAAATTAATAAAATAAAATTGGATCAGAAAATAAATCCATAATTGGCAAGATGGAGAAAAACACAGGAACATTTACCAAAAACACAAAGTTAAAACTACAAGAATAAATTTAAAAAAAATATTAAGCTAACACCACAACACGCCTGAGTTTCGTGGTCGGCGCCAAGAGACTGACCTTGAGACCATAATGCATCTCGGCAAAACAACAAACAACATGGCCACTAAAAACAGGAGACCACATGTCCGATCGAATTACGGCAAACAATTTAGCATAATTAAATTTAAAATCAGCAGAAAGAAGGGAAGAAAACAATTACGTCTAAATACTATTAACATTAGGGCGGATTATGTTGCGACGGATCTTACATCAGATTAATAATATGCCAATCCCAAGATTGCCAAAAGAAAATAAATAACAATTTAAAACGTAAAAATAAACTATAAATGCGTCTCCAGAAGGTACGAAGAAAAATAACAAAAATTAATATATATCGGGTAACATTATTAAAACAGAAATAAAATTAGGCCTATAAAACAAATAAGGTACAGAATTAAAACATTACTATAAGACGATATCGGAGCTCCATAACAATAATAAATATCAAGGTATAATGTAACGTACCTTACATCCTTCTCAGCGGAGACACAATGAAATAAAAAAAACTAACACATTTTAAATAATGTAAAAAAATGAACTGCCTCAATATGACTGCGTTAGCACACACATCCCGCTTCGAACACCCACGAGGCTTTTCTTCTTGTAGCCCGTAAAACAAACAGATCACACATCATCTTCAAGGCAAGTTATGAAGTTATAGCCTAGGAGCACAGGCGTTTCCTTTTTTCTTGAATAAATCTATATTTCGTAGAGAATGGGGGCCAGAGCCCCCATCAGCGGTGACACCTTTCACGACCAGTCGGCTTGATGCTTTTTCTTCACGACAGACAATGGACTCCACAAGATGGCGGAGAATTTCCGCGTCATTTGCCGAACTGCATTCATGTAATATTTATCGTCCAATCAAGGCTTGACACATCAATCAACAATGACATTATTAAGTAAATAATTTGGCGGTATCATGAATACACAGGCATTTGTTTCATGACGTAGAATATAATTGTCTTTCAATTCATATTCGTGAATATGAAGAGTTTTATAAGACAGAGCAAACACTCTCTATCGGAGACGAAGGAACTACTTGGAGGAATCCCGAAGTCCGACAGCAGCTGCTATCTCGTGTCCACAAACGGAATCAAGTCACCAGGCGGTCGATTCAAAATTTCATGGAACACCCAAATACAGGGAAGAGGGATATTAAAAACATTGGGACGGGCATTGCACGTAACAATTATTATTATTATTATTATTATTAATATTATTATTATTATTATTATTACTATTATTATTATTAGCATAAAATGCTCAAAATGTGACCTAATGGTAAAAAGATTTTCGAAATATGCATTTATATGACAAATAAATACCACTGTGACGATAATCACTTGATTTGCATCAAAAACCTATCGGGCATGAAAATACAGGCAGAGAAAAAATATGATATTTCCTGAAAAACCGAGCCCTAATCATCGAATATCATTCCATTAGATAAACAACCAATAGACAGTAAACAATAATTGGTAAAGAAATGCACCTCGCTATAAAGTTAAATTAAAAACGTGTGTAACGTATTAACTGTAAATACTCTTGTACATACAGAAGTGTTATATATATATCGGCTATTCACTGGACATAAATTCAACTGGCTGCATGGCTCAGCGGTAACGTTCTCGCCTGCTGTGCGCAAGGTTTGCAGGATTGAATCCTGCCACAGTCAGTTCACATTTGAGGGTGCGCAAATGCGAGGGAGCCGTGTCAATAGACTTAATGGCATGTTAAAGGTCCCCTACGGGACAATTTTCTCTAAAATTCGCACCAGTTAAAAGTGACGTAAAACCAAAAACATTATTATTCTTGTTTTTGTTTGAGTCTTCATTCTTTTGACTGGTTAGATGCAGCCTTCCATGGGGTCCTTGTCCTGAGCTAATCGTTTCATCTCTACATTGCTACCACACCCTACATCTGAGACAATCTGATTAGCATATTCTAACCTTGGTCTACCCCTACAGTTCGTATTCTCGACCCTTTCTTGCATAACTAACTTTGCTATTCGTGGGTGTCTCAGTTGTGTCGTACGAACCTATCTCTTCTCTTCATTAACAGTCACCATAACCATCCCTCCTCTCCCACTCGTCTTAATACCACTTCATTCGTTACTCTATCTTCATCATTCTCCTGTACCACCATATTGCAAACTCTTCAATTCTCCGTTTATCTGCTGCTCCAAAAGTCCAAGTTTCTCTTCCATAATGCGCCACGCTCCTGACATAGGATTTCAAATATGATTTCTTTATAACTAAATCTATATTTGATGTCAAAAGATTCCTTTTCTGTAGAAATGATTTTATTGCCTGTGCTAACCTACTTTTTATATCCACTTTGCTTCGTCCATCACTGGTTATTTTGCTTCCTAAGTAATAGAAGTCCCCTACTTCATTTAGCTTCTCACCTGTCAATTCGTCATTATTAATATTATTATTATTATTATTAATAATATTATTGAACCTCAGAGCCTCCGTGGCTCAGGCGGCAGCACGTCGGCCTCTCACCGCTGAGTCCGTGGTTCAAATCCCGGTCACTCCATGTGAGATCTGTGCTGGACAGAACGGAGGCAGACAGGTTTTTCTCCGGGTACTCCGGTTTTCCCTGTCAACATTTCATTCCAGCAACACTCTCCACTATCATTTCATTTCATCCGTCATTCATTTACTCATTGCCCCAGAGGAGTGCGTCAGGCCTCGGCAGCCGGCACAGTTCATATCCTCGCCGCTAGATAGGGGCTTCATTCATTCCATTCCTGACCCGGTCGGAGACTGGAAGCAGGCTGTGGATTTTCATTTTCATTGAACCTCAATTAAGCCTAAGTGAGCAAGATCTTATTATGTTTGCTCGACGAACGAAACTAGTTATCCAATTAAGCCCCTCATGTGTGAGAAGTGTTTATTAAGTACTGTTTTAAACAATTCTTGTATTTTACTTCAGCCACTAGTAGATTAATTGTAATTTTCCGTCCAATCTAACTGAACAGACTCGTGTTGACCGACTGAAAATGTTGTATTAATAAACTTCCAAATTACTTATTGAATATTCGAACCCGTGATTTAGGGATTTGAGATCGACACTCTAACATTGATTCACCGAGAAAGCTATCTGCTCAGACAAAGAAGTCAATAAAAGATGATGATGATGATATTTGTTGTTTTAAGGGGCCTAACATCTAGGTATCGGCCCCTAATGGTTTAGGTGATTGTGAAAATGTAAACGAAATGCAACTAAAACTAAAACTAACTACAAACTAGAAGAATAAATGGAGAACGAAAATAAGAATAATGAAAACAAGATACAGGAGGAAAGGAAATGCCCTAAACCCTCGAAGAATGAGAGTTAAGGGACTTGGAAGAAAGGAGAGCCAGGAAAGGCCGATAGGAAAGGTAAGGAGGAGAGGATCTGCCCCAAAGGCAATGGAAGAAGGAGAAAAACCGATCCCAGCTCAGGAAGCCCTCGGGGTCGCCAACGCCCGAACTCACCAGCCGTGAGCCCTTGAGGGTGTAGCACAATCCAGTGTGCACCAGAAGTGGTGGGACTACACACACCCTGCCTCCTTGAGGGCCTTGGGCAGAAGGCCGGAGATACAATGAAAAGAAAACAAGAGGTCTGACCCCTCGAAGAAGGAGGAATCTGGAAAATGAGACAAGAGCCAATTAAGGCGGGAAAGTGAAAGACTTCCTAGGCCTCGAATACCCTAATAACGTCGGGATCGGAAAAGAACAAGAATTGACCAAGGGAGGTCGAGAGGAAAGTTAACAGAGAGGAGCCCGGCACAAGTAAGTGGAAGCAATGCCGGACTCAGCTGGGGTCCCGTGGTCGCCAACCTACATCCCACAAGTTGTGAGCCCTTGGGGGGCGGTCAATAAAAGAACAGTGTTATTAAATCCGGCTTTGGTTGAAGTAGTCGTTTCCTTTAAGTTTTTAACGACCAGAGTATGCAGCCATATTTTAAGGGAAACTTCTGTTTGGAGTCATAAATAGTTGACGACGAGTGGATGGAGAATCTGCAGTAGTATTTCATAAGTGCATGGCCCCCTTGAGGATAACGCTATCTAATGATGTTCCAAGGGGGCAGTATTAATGGTCGGCCACGGCCCACCTGTGCGTGAATACAGACCCAAGAATCTCACCCTCGAGAGCCATTATTGAGAGAAATCACATATTCTTGGTGTTAGTTTCGACAAGTTAAAGCCTTGGCGCGAACATTTTAGCCAATATATTTGAAGGGCTTGGTAAAAGAACCAGGAAAATCCAACCGTTTATTGTTAGTCCAGTAATTTTAGGGTTTGAGGTGGGAATAAGTAATGTAAAGCTAATGATTTGCACAGTGGTCCTATTTGATGTGCTTAACAACACATCAAAAGTCCCCAACATTTCTATGTCGTCCCCCAGGGGCTCATGACTAGTGGGACGTTGGTTGGCGACCACGGGACCCCAGCTGAGTCCGGCATTGCTTCCACGTACTTGTGCCGGGCTCCCCTCCGTCTTCTTTCCTGTCGGCCTCACTTGGTCAACTCTTGTTCTCTTCTGACCCCGGCGGTATTAGGGTATCCGAGTCCTAGGGTGTCTCCTCCTTTCCCGCCTTAATTAGTCCTTCTCTCACCTTTCCTGATGCCTCATTCTTCGAAGGGTCAGATCTCTTGTTTTTCTTTCAGGTATCTCCTGCCTTCTGTACAAGGCCCTCAAGGAGGCAGGGTGTGTGTAGCCCCACCACTTATGGTGTACCCTAGATAGTGCTACACCCTCAAGGTCTTACAGCTGGTGAGTTCGGGAGTTGGCAACCCCAAGGGATTCCTGAGCTGGGTCCAGTTTTTCCTCTTTTTCCATTGCGTTTCGGGCGGGCCCTCTCCTTTTTCTCCTTTCCTCTCTGCCTTCCATGGCTCTCCTTCCTTCCAAGTCCCTCAATTCCAATTCTTCGAGGATTGAGGGCATTTCCTTTCCTCCTGTCTTTTATATCCATTCTTCTCCTTTTTGCTTCCCGTTTCCTGTTCTAGTTTATAAGTCAGTAGTTGGTTTTAACAGTGGATTTCTTTTCTTTTCACTATCACCCAAACCATTAGGGGCCGATGACCTACATGTTAGGCCCCTTAAAACAACAATTATCATCATCATCATCATCATCTTTCCTATGTCGGTGTCCTTGAATTCCAGGCCCCGGAACTCATGGAGTCCTGGGCAAGTACATGTTCTCACTGGAATTGGCATTTACTGCGAATGGTTGTACTAAACTCGATCGGAGATGTCCCAAATTAAAGAAGAAGGATAGAGATACATTCTGAAGTAGTAGAAGGGCACACCCTTTAACATTCGGCGACGCCGGAAGCGCCAACCGGCGGGAAATGTTTGAAAAATGTTCGCATCCTTCTTGTTTAATTTGGGACATCTCCGGTCGATTTTACTACAGCCGTTCGCATTAAATGCCAATTCCAATGAAAACATGTATTTTTCCAGGACTCCATGAGTTCCAGGGCCTGGAATTCAAGGAAGCCGACATAGGAAAGTTGGGGACTTTCAATATGTTGTTTACCACATTAAATAGGACCACTGTTCAAAAAATTAGTTTTACATTGATTATTCCCACCATTGGCCTCTTTTTAACCTAAAATTACTGAGCTATAACTCAGCAATTCTTCCAGGTCTGTGCCGTGTCTTGTGTGGGGTTTCGCCTAGGACACCAAGCTGGCTCATCGGCGGGCTCTTTGTGTCCCCGGCCGGACCCCTACAGGAGTATAACAAACTGCGCGCTACCTCCCTTTATATAGAGTGCAACTGCACTACTTGACTGCGAGAACCAAAATCTCAAGCAGCCTCAACCTCCCTATGAAGGCTTCCTAAAAGGTGGTATATTGGCTTTCATGGCCTGTGAATTAAAACTCAGGCGAAACCCCACACAAGACACGACCCAGACCTAGAAGAATTGCTGAGTTTTAGTTCACCGGCCGTGAAAGCCAATATACCACCTTTACTGAGCTATGTTGTTTCATTTCAGGGGTTGGGCATCGTGGTCATTTAGCCCTATGTACTTGAGTGTGTGTAGATTTGTTACAATTTTAAATGATCTTGTCGACTGCGTCGTTACGGTGGGGTCTGGCGTTACGTTACGGTGACGGGACGAAATGTACCCAGATGTACTGAGGTGTGTGACGTCATAGTACCGCTTAGTGCATGTGTTCTCCGACACTACTTCGTTAGTATAAGACAAAAATCCAGATTCATGGATATCACGGGTAATCTCGAGAACCACTGGATGGATTTTGATGCTTTTTTCACCATTCTGTAAAGGATATCTCGAGGAAAGATTCTGTAGAAAATAATTTATGTATGATCAAAGGAAGCCAAGCAGTAACGATTTCGGTGAAAAAGTCGAAAACAAATTTGGCGTCCGTGCGCTTCTTAAGCTTACGCTGGCCAAACCGTTAAAAATATCAATATACTATGAGTGTAAGAATTGGTCAGCATGAAAAATTATACAAAAATATCCACAAGAGCATATCTCTATCTTCAATACAACGCCCACTATAAGTGTTTTTAGACTGGATGGAAGGGGCACGTCCCCGAGCGCTCTGGTGAGCGTGCGGCATCCCGCGCGCTTGACCTTGCTTTGCCCTTGGTTTGCACTTGCCGTTCGCGAGTAATTTGAAATAATATAAGCAAGATAAGTATTATGCAGATAATTTTCTAACATGTCAAGAGTCTCGGGCTCCGAGCGAAGCGAGCATTTCTAGCATTTTTGAGCATTTGTAGCATTTAAAATTATACAAAGTCTAGTCTTTCAGACTGACTGTCACTTTTTACTCATAACATTTGTAATTGTGGTGTCTGTAATAGAGTGTGCATTTGTAATTCAGATGAGGTTTAAGTTAGGATCCGTCCCGCAGTGGAAGTGGGCAAGCACGGAAAACCACTTGCAAATGGATGAAGTGGGAATTGAACCCACCTTTGCTCAGTTTGTCTTTATGAGGGTGAGTGTACCCCGTCCCAACCCTCAGATTAGAATTAAATTTCTTGGCAGAGCCGGGAATCGAACAGCCAATAATGCTAGCCACCACACTAGAAAGTGCAATTGCATTCTGGTTCGTTTTGAGGTAAATAAATGTAAATATGATGTGCGGTTTTGCTTTTATGTTGCACAGGTGTGCGAATTATTTGACTCGACGCCACTTTCCCAAAATGACATTTATACTTTTCACGGCTTAATGCACTAAATATGTTTACAAGGCGGTGAAAATTCCTCCTAAGTTTACGCAAGAGTGTTAATTATATTTTATTTTAATAAACTCAAAATAAAATATTTTTATAGAATTTCCACTAACAGAGGAGCTTTGCTACTGCAAATGCCACAGGTTTTGATTTAATTACTTCATTGTATTCTTTCAGTCGGTCAACACGATGGTGCCCAATGAATTGGGCGGGGTACGAGATATAAATATGTAAACACACCCTTGGAAAAAAAATACATGTATTAGTTGGTTATCACACTTAAATGGGCAATTTAGGATCACGCGTATCGACCCTCAAATGGTCATCATCAGATCCTGATCACTACGGGTCAGATTTTTAGGTGCTAAAAATCGGGAAAATATTTATTTTTATGAATTAAAAATTCTTGAAATATGTGACAAAGAAGTAAAAATATGTAATTATAATTTAGTTTGTTAATGTGAATATAAACAATATGCAGTACTCTCTAATGCAACTTATGCTATGTCTCACTGACTGCTGAAGCATTACAATACACAACGAGATACATCTTCAGGTTGTCCATCACAAATAGCCGACGATTATCGCGAAACACTTCTTCTGAAGGCGCGAAACTGCGGTAATATGTTTCTTGCCCTTGAGGTGTTGTGTAACTTAAGATCGCTGTTCAGCCTTGATTGCTTTCCCACATGGTTGGCAGAACAGAACGCCACCATCAGAAGTAAAATTATATTTAAATTCCGCAACTGACGATAACTTGTAGTTGTTTTTACATTAGGCATCGTAGAACTGTCTTACTCTTCACAGTACCAGAAATGAACTGCATGTGAGTGACACTTGTTCCAGGTAGCTGGGGGGAGGGGGAGGTCTAGCACGTGGCGCAATATGGTTATGGACGAGGAAATCCCCGGCTTCAACAGTGAGTGGCACGGGGCGACAAGTTAAGAATAAAATAAAACAGTTGCAAGCTGACATACGCTCTGCATGAAGATTAGATATCTCACAGATTCTTCCCCGTTGAAGTAACACAGAAAGATCTAGCATACTGATTTAAACAAATGTAAATATTATGTATTTGTATGTGCTAATAAGTGAATAGCAGGAATTTATATATTATTTATTTAAAAAATGCTAAAAATATGTATTTACCTAAAAATCTGAGCCCTACTCATCACTGTTTTAAGGTTAATGTTCACTATTGTAAATTCACAACTGTGTTTCTTTAACACGTCGTTAGGTGATTATAGTATAATGTTTGATTCGCAATTTCATTCTCATAATACGTTGTCGTTGTACGCATCGCTGTGAGGAGAACAATACCAAGTTAAGTGAACATTGTTAGTTTTTTCTAGCGCATGCTAACATTTGTTATTTGATTTATTTATTATTACTGTGTGTTATTCTAAATTGTATACACACGCATATACACCGTTACTCACGTAATCCACTAAACCTTGTAACACACATGGACGCGGACACACACATACACACACACACCGACAACAGGTGATCTCATAAGCCTATTTTTACATAACTTAAATGAAAATTGGCTAAAAATAGAACTGTGTTATGCCGTTAAATTTGAGAGCTATCTAAATATCTGAGTACATGTTATTGTTAAACTTTCTACCCATGCGAGTGTAAATTACCCCACAACACATCGCAATAGCAATATTTTATCCCGCAATGTATAGACTACTATTCATTAGGGAATGGCTACCCTATGGCTACCCTGTGCCATGGAGTCATAAATCGCAAGCGGAACTAGGTGAGTTATTGTATTGTGCGTCTGCTGCTCCCGGATGACGTCAATAGAATACACCTGTACACTACATCTATGGCGCCGTATTTTGCATCGATCACTGATGGTTATCATTATATATTGGGCCGTTTTGTGAAATCCCAATATCAAAAGAAGTGGAACAATTATTGAAGCCTGTTTATCCTACGCCGAATTTAGGGCATATTTTGGATTTGGCTCCATTCTTTATAAATACGGAGCCTTTTCTTCCAGCACGTACATGATAACTCGAAAATAGTATTAAATAATTTGTAATAATAGATAAGAGTTATTATTTTATTTAAGCCAGTGTGTACAAAGTTTCGTCCTGTCAAGCTTACGCTTGTCGGTAGGTGGCAATAATAATTACAATTCCTATGTTCGAATGCAATTATATTAACAATTATAAATTCCAATCCCACCATCCATGCTGTTTACTTTTTCTTGCCAATGTTAGACACAAAATTCATCCAACTGAACACACTTTATCTGTAGATGGTGACAGGTGACCGCTAACTTGGGTCTTAATAAAGGACGGGCCAGGGAAGATGGCCATGGACCTGTTGAAACGGACAGTCCCTGCATTTGCTTGGGGGGGGGTGAAAATGAGTCACCAGGAAATTAATTTTCAGGATAGCCGAGGTGGGATTCAAATCTACGCTCTCCCGATACCCGCTAGACACGAGGTAATACGTTAGTGCACTGGGCCACCGTGGCCAGTAACTTCTTAATTGTACTTTATATAGAAGGAACTTCTGTTACTTAGTAAGCAAAATAACCAGTGATGGACGAAGCAAGGAGGATATAAAAAGTAGGTTGGCTCAGGCAAGGAAAGCATTTAAACAGAAAAGGAATATGTTGACATCGAATATAGATGTAGGTATTAGGAAGTCATTTTTGAAAGCCTTTGTTTGGAGCGTGGGGCTCTATGGAAGTGAAACTAGGACTGTTCGCATAGCAAGAAAATTGAAGCGTTTGAATTGTGCTGTTACAGGAGAATGATGAAGATCAGACGGGTAGATAGGGTTACAAATGAAGGGGTATTAAGCCGAGTTGGAGAGGAGAGATGTTTCTGGCGACTGCTAATGAAGAGAAGAGATAGGTTGGTAGTGCACATAAGCAAGCTTAGTTATGGAAGGAAGGGTCGAGGGCAAGAACTGTAGGGGTAGACCAAGGTTACAATAAGTTAAACAGATTGCCTCGGATGTAGGGTGTGGCAGAAGAGGACTAATGTATTTTATCCTCGATGAGAAGTCATGGAAACTTCTCACTGTGTTTAACCAGAGCCACGGCACGGAGCTAATTGGACCGTCCTACGGTCGGTCTCCAATGAACAGCGCTTAGAAACCCACTGTGTGTTTCATGTCGCTAGCAAGCGTGTCAGCTATTGATGTTGCGTGTGGACACTGGCACACCGATCCATATTACATACACCATCAAATATTCCATTTAGGCCAGCATGTCAATTCCCTAAGCTTCTAATACTCGTGCATCAAGAAACAGAATTCAAACACAGAGCAATGCAAACAAGGGAAGTATCAGGTATAACAAGTCGAAACCTATCTTGTAACTTTCTGGACGCAATCGTTGTGCTATAAGAGGACAACGTGAGGAATATCACCCGCCAGATTGACCTTCAAGGCTCTGAAATCATGTGGTGAATCTCTCATATAAATCAATGGGAGGTAGCGAGTACCGTACATGTTGGAATGGACAGCCCTGACGGCCCAGGCACTCAAAGGTGGTGGGAAGCAGCCTCACGCTCCAGTCAGCTGGGGCGTGTTGCACTGCGTCCATCAATAACAAGCAACATCAATAACGAGTGACGAAGGGATGTCTAGCTCCGCCAGCCGTCATGGCTGCGTACCAGGATGTCAGGTACGATTTCGGAGCCTTGCAGTTCAATCTGAAGGCTGAGTTTCAGCACGTTGCACAGTGGTCCTTTTAGGGTATCTGGCCGCGCAAAATACCTTTGCATATAGAAATGGTCTATAAACCTTAAAATAACTGTTCAAAATTATGTAAAACAATTTCCTTATTCTCATTTATAAGAATTTAAGTTTGACTGTCGCCCCGGAGGTCCAGGTTCGATTCCTGGCTCTGCCAAGAAATTTTAATTCTGGTGTGAAGGCTGGTACGGGGTAAACTAAGCCTCCTGAGTCAAAACTGAGAAGAGGAGGGTTCGATTCCCACCCCAATCATCCTCGAAGTGGTTTTCCGTGGATTCCCCCTCTTCTACTCCAGGCAAATGCTGAGATGGTTCCTAACTTAGGGGCACGGCCGCCGTCTTCTCAATCCTATCTCAAATTAACAAATAGTAGTACAGGCATCACAATAACACAGGTTATCACACAAATTACTCAGAGACACCCAAAATACACGGGACTATACGACCACAACAAGAATTGAGGTTAAACTTCACTTATTAGCCTAATGATAATAATAATAAATGTAATAATATTTTTCAACTGGATTTGGAATTTCCTTAACGCCGCTAAACTGGCAGAAAATTCTGCATTTTTTTTTTCAATAAGTTCAGTGGTGTCTCTCCTGCCTTCTAAGCGTATACTCACTTCACCGGCTAACGCTAGCCCCTCCCTGCTGAGTTTTTGTATTAAAGGTCGCAATTTCCTTCGTTTCGAAAATTCACTCCACTCCACGAATGATTGAAAAGGACGACTCACATTACCTGTATTCCCTCTCCATGTTCCCTTCCATGCTATTCTTATTTCGTGACAAACTTTCTTATGATCCTGCGATTGGCTACCCACGTTTTTCTTAACTGCGCGGAAAAATGAATAAAAGTTTTTCTAACATTATTTTAACAGACTGTCCAATGGATTTCAGATCGCTGTTTTCTATTAGATAGGTTCAAATCCTTTCGCTTTTCCACCTGCATGACGCCAAGCATCGGAAAGATCGTTCCGCGAAAATCCTCCTCCTAAAAGGAGAGCAAAAGCCAAAGTTGCAAAAAAGTTGCAAATAATTTTTACACAGAAAACATAATAGGGTGTAGTCTACAGGCTAATGGAAAGAAACTCACCAATGGTTGCCAATTGTGAATTTCCTGGTCTGAAAACCCATAAAAGAAGAATTATTTTATAACAAAAATTCACTATTTTCGAACGTTTATCACATAAACACATCGATTTTTATAAGATTTTGCAAATTTCATAAAGAAAGATCATATCATAGTCTGTCATATCCAATGGCAAACGATGAAGATAGCTGAACTAGCAAGTCTTTACAAGCACAAGATTCAAACACAGATAATCAGCTTTTCTTCCAGCTGTGGATGCGATAAGATACGACCTACTTCAGCGGTCTTTCACATTCCAGGGGGTGAACAAATAAGACATATAAGTACAGTTCTGAGGTCCTCTGACATTGCTGATACTAAAAATGTCATACAACATGAAAATACAAGACATTTATTTTTTTACATTTTGTACGCCCAGATCGTGCAAAAGGACCACTGTGCGTTGTCCTCTTATAGTACTTACCTTGTAAGCATTAAACGAGGCTATTAGGGCACTCGCGTTTGGTCGAACAATGAGACGGGACCAGTCACTGCATTTACATCTTCGTCATTAGGAATACACACACACCACAAACAACATTGTACCCACACCCAAGTACACGGATATATTATAATTATATTTGAATCACAGACAATGACCATAGCGGGGTATTTTAATTAAACGCCCGTAGGCTCCCTATTAAGTTCAATTTCAAGTAGTTCCATCTTTGTCTACCAGAGATCCAACTGTCACCGACACCTTGAGGCGAACTTTGCAACTTGATAGAGCGTTTCTAACCAAATAATCTACAAATTTAGCTACACACTACCAATTGTAGTGGTAGGTTCTTTTACATGCCATAAATCTATGATATGGGCTTTACTTCCCCTCCGGAGGAAGACATACTGAAGAATTTTAACGCTCTTTAAAAAATCCGACAAGTTCGGCCGGGTTTGAATCCGTGATCTTGGGCATAGCAGTTCATACACGGATATAATTCTATACCTCGGAGGTAGCACATTTTACAGGAGAGCAGTTTAAAGATGTCGCACTCAGTTCTCTCTTAATTTTTCTCGGCGTCTTCGATGGTGTAGTTGGTAGCATGCTGAGCTTCTCTGCCCAAGATCGTGGGTTCAAACCCGGCCAAAGTCGTCGGATTTTTTAAGAGGATTAAAAACCCCTCAGTATGATTTCCTTCGGAGGGGAAGTAAAGCCGGCGGGCCTAGGTCATGGATTTATGGCATGTAAAAGAACCTTCCATTAACTAAACTTGTGTGAAGCTAAATTTGTAGGTTAGGTTTGATTAATGCTCTTAAAGTTCCAACGTTCGTCACCGGGCGCTGATTGCGATGGCATCTAGTGTACCCGATTGTCACCATGTGGACCATGTGTTCGTATCCCAACTAGCTCACGGTCTTTCGAGGTATGGGACGTTCATGCCCACAATACGACCACATGTTCAGGATTTGAGTCTACCAGGTAACTACTCTACAGGAAATACACAACATTCCTATGAATAAAATATTTACTGGTCTAAAATCATGGCTGTACAACAAATACAAACAAAGGACAAATTACAATTAATTCCCACAAATAAATAGGGTTACTCTGTGAGCTTTCTCCATAAAAATAGCGCTACAATGCACTCAAACCTACTTCTAATATCCTGTCAATAATAGTTCAGATTACAAGGTTTTCATAGTGTCCGTCATGTGACACAATTTTATTTAATGGAAGTATCTTAACACAAAAACCACATGTCACATAAACATGAATTTCTAAGACATTATTCCGTCTTCTACGACATTTACTTTAATTAGCATTACTTCAATGTTTCCTACATTTATTAGCAAATATTTTGTTGTGTCGTGCGAATCATCTTCCTTCTTTCCATCCCTATGAACGCTCTAGGAAAATGAGTCATGCTTCTTAATCATAAAATAAACATAAACATGGATAGAATATTTATAGTTTCACCATATAACGATTATCTGGGTCTTGTCGGGCTTATTATAGATACAACTGTGTCATGTTCTGGGAAAAACACATACCCGTTTTTCCTAAATTAGCATAAACTGGCAAAATGCACTTTAAAGAAGATGCCTACATTATTTTGGTTCAGCCTTCCCCCTCAGAGGATAACTTCGCCAAATATCATCAGATTTCTATGGTTCAACCACGTATGTGAGTTGCCATACACCAATTAATTCCATTAGCATCACTAAAATACTCATATTTTAATTGCATTATTGAATACCGAGACCTCTCAGTGTCCTATTGTGACCGTAATTGACAAGGGATCGGTCGAGCGACCTCTCTCCCCTCAGCAGGTCATAAAATTAGTTCCAGACAGCTCTCCAAGATGGCTGCCACGGAAATGGTCTACATTTCCTGTCTCTCTCTACCGTCAAAGCCACACTTGTTTACAATTATATAACAATAAAGATCCGCTAGGCATAATCCTAAGTAATTGAGTCATTTAATTAATTAACACCTAACTTTACAGTGTATTTGGGCTCAAATGGCTCCTATTAAACATTCATGGCAGGGGTGGAATTCTAATGATAGCATTGCCGTTCTAAGGTGATTACTTTGTGGCTTATAAGACGCGCATCATAATGAAACCCCATGGTTATCATCAGCAGCTGTCATTTACATATATTTGGAAACCACGTTCCTCGTCGACGAATATGATTCTACCTCTCGGGCAGACCATAAGTAAAAATGCTCACCGCGCCTCGCTGGGCATCCATAGTGGCTATAATTCAATGCAAGCGTTGGCAATAGACAGAATCTATCCAAATCGCTGCGTAACACATACAGTATGCACAAAGGCGATACTTCTCGAAGATTAAGCCAATTTTCACCTCACGCGCAAGCTATACTAGTCTTTCCCGTGCTTATCTTACGTAAATCACTGGATTCTACGTTAATCTGCACGCTATATGCGGCTAAACAATATTTCACATATATGACTCCATTATCAAGGTACCTGCGTTCTTCCTGTTATACTATTTAAGCCAAAGCTTTACATAGCTCCTAACACAAATGTATAAATATACTGGCTTACTTTAATTTCAAATATTTATTCAAATTTTCACTGACACTGAGAAAAGCTCTCGTATTCGCGATATTCCACACTACATTCTTTACTGTTTACCAAATGACAGTATCTTAAATTAGACATGACACTATTTGAACATTACTTAGGCCAATCTTGCCCTTACTTTAAGGTTGCCGACCCCAGTTATTATTATTATTATTATTATTAACGTTTAGATCCATCACTATTTTTGACCTAAATGGTCCTAAGCAAATCACCTTCCAAGTCATACTTTATTCAAGACGAGTGGTGAAAACTCGTTCAGTAAGTGACTATTACTTCTTTAATTTCAAAGTGATTAATCGTTACATGGTGAACTATGCCATTATAATGTTATTATTTGCATGTTTTACTCACGTTTCCTTCTGGCTGGAAAGTACCAGTATCTCCGCCTGAGCTCTACCATGACGATTTGACTTAATCCATCATGATATCCAATACACAACACTGAGATTCACACTTTTTACACATGATACACATATTACCACAAGTGGCCTTTACCACTGATAAACACTGAATATTAAACATTAAACACATTAACACTTTAAATTATTATTTCACAATTTATACACTTCATCTATCATTTCACATGTTGATCCTTAATCTGGATTTCACCTACGCTTGACCTCAGAGATGCGATGACTTATGATAACCGCTGGTCTCCGTGAAATCTAGTAGCGTTTTTATAGATGTTCGATCCTAGTTCCCTGCACTCCCGTTCATCTCACTGTCCTGGATAGGTGGCAATAACTTCCACTCTCCCATCACTGGAGTGCTCCTAATGCTGATGTCATATAATTGACAATACCTTCCGGTATACGAACTGTTCCAAACATTATCAGTTCCTATTCGCTGTAGCGAATTTATATCTGTGTCAGACAATAAAGCAATATCTGCACTTTGTTACCTTATGCACTTCATTATCACTGATGAAGCTTACAATTTGCCTCCATTTTCTTCAACGGCGGTACGCTGATATCTTAATAATTGGCGTGCTTACTGCAGAGCGCTTGTAGACAAAGGACTAACTTCCAACTCGAGCGACCGTCTGACGTCTTCAACTGCTTTCCAACTGAACCATAACTGACGTATAACTGACCATAACTGACCCTTGGCGTAGGGTGCTCTTCCCTTATATTGGTTTCTTGCACAAAATAGTTCACGGGACACGTGAGAGCGACTCCCTTCTTGAAATACTCCGTCTTCAGCCGAAATAACAACTGCATCTTGTTTATCTAGGCGTGGAGGTTTTAAAAACACTCGCGTGCCGGCGATCGCTTCGGCCAATTAATTACAATTAATTGCCTTAGTTCAGCGCGTGGGATGCTACGGTGGGGATTTCCCGCTGGTTGGTTAAAGTATCCATGCTCTCGAGCGTGAGTTAGGTTGTAATGCGGTCATTTTGAGAAATAGGCGTAATTTTAGGTGAAAAACCACTCCTAAATTACTCCTCCGTGAATACATTCATCTGTGTGTATGTTTCATTGCATTACAATGCTCCATTTATCTGTAATTAATTAATTTCTTGTGGGCTTGGTCCCGCCAAAGCTTTGCTCGTTGTCGACCGGTGGATTCCCGGGTCATTAATTTTGAGCTGTCTGACCGCCCTAGACGGAAATAGTTCCGTAGGCGCCAGGGCTACTCCGCCTACTTTTTAAAGTCATTTGTCAGACTTCAATACTAGCCTCTTTCGACTTCGTATGCACTGAAAACGTACATTCCCTTGCATTTTGCTTACAATTTTTCCTTTAAATTGCTATGATTTGCACCTAAATAATCGTGAAATCACGCTAGACTATTATGTGTCAGTAGACCTCTCATTGCTCTGTGGGTTCCATATAATGGCTCCCCCTTAGAGACCACTGGTTCGACCTTAGGCATAACCATTTGCCTGGTCTTCTCTGATAAGGCCCTGAGTTCGATACCAGACTGCCGTGACCAGTTGGGCACATCTTTCTCCTGCTAAGTTCGAAAAATTCATTTCATAAGTGAATTTTTCGGGCCTATCAGCTGGTATCAACTCCTTGCAGTATTTGCTTTAAGCGGTCATTGCTCTCGGCAATGGGCTTTCACGTTTTCCCACTCCACTCTTGTCTGCTGTCTCGTAGACTTTCGTTTTCCTGTCTCAATTGTTCATTCATCTCCTCTAACTCCACAGCGGCTCCCTTCAACTGGTCGTAAAACTCCTGCAGTCGACAGCTGCACTCTCCCCTCGTGTCCGCTGGGCTGGCGAGCTGTTTTCTTTTCTTCGACCCTTCTCGAGCCTGCAAGCTTTTCTCCAGAACCTTTCCGTGCATACGTAATGATTCCTCGTTCACTTGGATGTGTGTAGCTTGCTCTTCTCTCGCTTCATAGTCTTCTGGTGGACTATATAACTTCAGATTAGCGGCATTTACCACAACTTCTCTACCTGTTGCCTCATCTTTAATCCGATATGCGTTATTCTGCAGATCCCTTATAATCAGGTAGGGTCCGAGATAAGCGTGCTGAAATTTCTTATATTTCCTGCTCTCTGGATCTGAACTGGCGGGTTTTTTCAATAAGACGTATTCTCCCACGAGTAGCGGTCTATGATAGCGTTTCCTCCTGTTTCTCCGCTGTCGTTTATCTGCTTGTTTCTTGAGATACTCGAACGTCCTCTGGATTCTCAACTCACGTCCAAGTTGTGCATCGACGGGTGTCTGGATGACATTATTCCATGGCCTCTCGGGTCTTCTGTCGAGATGTAGGCTCACTGGCACCTCTCCTGTAGCTTCGTGCACAGTATTGTTGATACAATATTCAATAATCTCAAGCACGTCAATCCATTTCCAATTCTCAGTGGAGCAGTATATCTTCATGTATTTTTGCACCTCCCTCATAACTCTCTCAGCTGAGTTCGACTCCGGGTGCCTAACCGTGGACAAAATCTGTCTTATGCCCAGATTTTCCAACTCCCTGCGAAATTCTACGCTGGTAAAACAGCTTCCGTGATCCGATAAGATGTTTTCTGGCTGTCCTAATATAGGAATGATTCTTTCCTTCAGCCTCTTAAGTACTTGTTTTGTACTGGTTTTCTGAATTGGACACAGGACTACCATTTTGGAAAACACGTCTAGTGCAACTAGGATGTGTTTATTTCCTCTTCTAGCTCTAGGCAGGGGCCCAAAGTTGTCCAGCGCCAGGAGCTGACATGGCTTCTCTGGTAAGAGTGGTATAGGTTTCTGCCTCATTAAGTACGAGTTAGGCTTTACTCGTTGGCACATATCACATGTCCTGATAGTATTTCTGACTGTTTCTCTAAGTTTAGGCCAAATAAACGCCTCTTTAAGTAGGGCAACAGTCTTATCTACACCTGAATGTCCAAACGCTCGGTGTGCTAGCCATACTAGCCTTCTCTGCAATGCTGGTGGTACAACAATCCTAGGTTTTGTGTGGTCAGAGTCGCTCCATTTATGTAGCATCTGGTTAAACCATAGATATTCCGTTGAAAGTGCTTCAGCTTCCACATACATCGGGGTTCCTCTATCCAGCTTTCCCTCGAAGTAATTTATCATCAACCGTATCCAGGGATCTTCACGTTGAAAAACGGTGATGTTCCTCAGATCATCTAAGGTCTTCTGATCTCTATCTTCTATTTCAATAGCTAGAGTTTCTTCTTCCTCTGCTGTAGGGTATCTGCTTAGCAAATCAGGTATGATATTGTCCTTCCCCGGGCAATATTCTATTTCCACTTGAAATTGTTGTATGTACAGGGACCACCTTGTCAGTCTTTGACTCGACAAGTCAGTTTTCAGCAGGAACGTTAGGGCTTTATGGTCTGTTCTCAAAATAATTCTAAAACCATAAATCAGCTTGTGCCAATACTGTAATGCATACAGTATCGCAAGTAATTCGATCTCCGTGACCGTATAATTCTTTTCATTAGGCCTCAACCTTCTACTGATGAATGCGATATAAGTTCTCTCCTCTGGCCTATCCTTATTTTCCTGATACAACATAGCTCCAATGCCTACGAAGGATGCGTCAGTCTGGATGATAAATTTCTGAGTGTAGTCAGGATATCCCAATTTTACATAATCTAACAGCATCTGTTTAGATTTCACGAAGGCTTCCTCGCATTGCTCCGTCCATCGCCATCTTCCTCCCTTTTTAAGTAAGTCTTGGAGTGGTGCTACAGTCTCGGTGTACTTCGGACAATGGTTCGAAAAGAATCCAATAACGCCCAGATATTGCCTGACGTTCTTCACCTTCGTTGGTCTCGGGAAACGTTTTATGACTTCCAGTTTTCCCGGATTAGGCCTGACTCCTTGTGCATCGATTACATGACCTAGAAATTTAACTTCTCTCTGAGCAAAGTTAGACTTCTTTATATTGACCTTGAAGTTAGCCTGACTTAGGTCATATAACAACTTGCGTAGATCTCTGACATGTTCTTCAACTGTTTCAGAGGTCAGTAGTATATCATCTACGTAGCATATGGTTGTAGCTTTTACTTCTTCGGATAGGTTCCTATCTAGCGCTCGTATCAACGCTGAACCTGCTGTTTTTAATCCAAATGGAAGACGGACGTAGGAGTACGTGTGCTGGTCAAATAAAAATCCGGTTAACAGACTTGTTTTCTCTTCCAGAGCAAGATGGTGAAAACTTGCCGTTAGATCAAGATTTGAGAATACAGTCTTTCCTTTGAACCTTCTGAGTACCTCCTTAATGGGTGGAACTGTATCAAATTCCGGTATAACCTTGGAATTCAAATTTCGTAGGTCCAGGCATATCCTCACACTTCCATCCTGTTTCGGTACAACTACCACTGGGCTGACATAAGGTGTGGCTGTCTTTACAATGACGCCTGCTTCTAGCATTTCTTGTATCGCTTCTTTGACCTTTAAATAATGTTTCTCAGCTACAGGATACGGCTTCTGTTTGAATGGCGTCCAATCGCTGACTTGAAACGCATACTGGAAATTCTTGATCCGGCCAGGTCTCGAATCGAAGACTCCTTTATACTCGAATAGTAGTTCCCTTAGCATTTTCTTATATTCTGGACCAAATTTAGCTTCCTCAATCTTCTCTTCCAGGCATTCTTCAAATTTTGGTTTGAGATCCTTTTCAATGTCTGCGGCCAGTGTTGCCAACTCTTCCTCAATATCTTCTATTGTCGACACTGCCTCCCCAGTCATATCTCCGTATGTATGCCATACGTATTCTTCTTGTCTCGCTTCATTATGCCTTAATGAGAGTTCTAAGTCTTCCTTTCCCTCACTTGCGCGAAACATTACAATGTCTTGCGAGAGATCTATAATAACTTTATACTCTCTTATGAAATCCATCCCCACAATAAGGTTATATGGCAGCTTATTTACAAGTAGGAAGCTCTGTGAGAATGTAGAGTTCCCTATCTGCAGATCTAAAAATACTTGGTATCTGCATATCATAACTTTGTCTGGTATGACACCTTTTATTTTCACGCTTGAAATGGGTATTTTCAATACGTGGATTTTACTCTGGATTTCATTGTATAATGCCTGGGTTATCAAACTCACTGTTGATCCTGTATCGATGAGACTTCTTACTTTCGTTCCCGCAATGTTTACAATAATAATAGGTAGTTCCCTTCTTACATTGACCGTTCTTTCATCGAGGTCTTCGATAAGCTCCTCAGGTTTGGCAATCCAGTTAATAACATTTACTGTACTCCATCCTGAACCTATCTCTCTCTGGTCATTTAAAATTGGTGTTTTTTTTTCAATTGCTCCATTCTTTGTGGAGTTCTTCTGCCTGTCTTCATGCTGTTGAAGTTCCAGACTTTTGGCACCATCATCATTTTGATATATGTCGGGTGACCTTCTATTTCGAATCGCTTCATCCCAGTGAACTCGCGATTGTCTTGGATCATCTCCGCGCTCTTCCATGTATCTTAAAGATGCATGATAGCGTTCTTCCGCCTCTTCATCGAACCCACGACTCTGCTCTTGGGATCTCCATCCTTGGTTATTCCCATTTCGGCCGTAATTTCTTCTGTTATCCAGCTGCTGGTCTCTGGTACCACGCTGATTCCAGTTTTTCCTTCCTCGGTTACCACGGTTCGAACCTCCTCGATACGCTGGCCTCCAATTTTGGTTTTCGCGTCCTTCGCGCTGCCAGTCGGATTTTTCTGTTTCGGTGCTTGTAGACTTGCATTTCGTCTGCACCTTCGTTGGCTCGATCGGCGTATTCGTCATATTAACTTGTTCCACATGTCGGCTTTGTCTTGCGTGCTGCACTGTGGTTAAATCAAGTTGTCTCAGCACCTCCTCCATATCGATTGCAGTTTTTGCGTTTGCTGAGATTAGCAGGCGCTGAACTTCATACGGCAGCTGCTTAGCTATTGCTATGCATAAGTCTGACTCTCTGAGTCCTTCGTCGAGCTCGCGAAAACGGCATAATTGGTTCACAAAAAACTCTCCGTACTTGGTCGGGTTACTAGTACTGTAACGCCTGGAATACAAGTCCAGTCTGAGATTTTGTTGTACGCTCGCGTTCCAATACCTGCTTAAAAATGCTTGGCGAAATTCCTCAACGGTATCGAACGTGTACCTAAAACTTCTAAACCATAGAGCACACTCTCCTTCGGTGAGTTTTTCAATCGCTCTCAACCTGCGCTCTGGCGGTACTTTCGCATCATTCAAGTACTCGGAAACTTCTTTAAGCCAGTACTTGGGTGTCATATTAGAATTACTCCCAGAGTATTTCTTTGGTTTTTCATCACTAGCCCTTATAACTGTGACTATTTGGTTCTGTACAGCATTTTCCTGCGGTGTTGACATAGCCATTGGCATACCAGGTGTGGCATACGGGCTGTCACTTGGCATTGCTGCATTCTTTGGAGTGGGCTGTATTTCTATCTCTGCCCATTTATTCCTCCTATTCTCGTCTATACTTCCTTCGCTAGACCAAGGATTCCGCAACATGGATTCTTCCTGCGCTATCATTCTCGTTTCTAACTGGCTGTGCCTGTTTTCAGTCCTTTCCAAACGAGCTAATACCTCTCGTTCTATTTTCTCTAGGCGATCTCGGTTTCTTTCTGCCATAGAAAATACCTTTTCTTTATTATCCTTAAGGTTTTCCTTCAGGTGGATAATTTCCCCTGCTAGACTTTCTCTTACTTCGGCAAGAGTCTTATCACTGGCTTCAGTCTTTAAGCCTTCTCGAAGCTCTAACTCTTCGCGTAAGCCTGTAACTTCCCGTTGAATGTGACCTTGTATATGAGATATTTCAGTCCTTATTTTTGTGATTTCTCCTTGGTCTTCGTCCTGTCTTTTATGGATAACTGCTAAGTCGTTCTGAGTTTGTTCCAACTCTTTCTGCACCTTTCCAACTTGTATCTTCATATTAGACATTATTTCCTTATTATCTCGATCAGACGTCTTTATTTCCTGCATTTCCTTGCATTGGTCAAGGATATTCTGGTCCTGCTTTTTTAAAGCTTCGTCTACAGCCTTGGCATAACCTGCCATTCGCGTATTCCATTTTAGTTCATTATCCTCGAACCTATGATCCACGGTCTGAGTAAACGTGTTAAATTGTTCTAACTGACGTTTCGTGTTAGCTTCATTCTGACTTTGAATGTCTTTAAGCTCCCGGGACATACTGTTTAAATTATCGTTAATTTCACGCTGTGACTCTCTGCACATTTGCAAATTGCTTTCTAATTTTAATTCAATAGACTCAAAGCGTTTTTCGTTATCATTTTGCATTTCTGAGATCACGCTAACAATATTCTTAGTTACCTGTCTCTGGACAGACTCTTTAACGTCGTCCATTTTCTTATTAACCTCTACTAGGTTTAATTCTAACTGCGTGTTTACATTAGTTTGACTAGCCTCTAGTCTAGTATTTATTTCGGCTTGATTAGCCTCTAGTCTAGTATTTACTTCGGCTTGATTAGCCTCTAGTCTAGTATTGACTGTAGCCAACATCTGGCTTACCTCATCTTTAAATGCTTTGGATTCTTCCTTACTTTTATCATTAGTAACATCGAAATGTTCCCTTAACTCGGCGATACACCTGAGTACCTCTTCCGTTCCGGCCATCCTGTACTACTTAATTTGAGATTCAGGTAGGCCCTAGCTGAAGACACTGGCGCGTTCTATTGGAAAGAAAAGATTCCGATCCCGCGACAACAACAACAACATATTATAAAATGTCAAACTAACTATGGAATGGGTATAGACCCTCGTACCCGTCTGACAACATTTGTCTGACGTCTGAACATCTTCTAGAAAGACTCACAATCGCTCAAACCAAGTTTGAGGAAAAAAAATTATTTCTATGGTTTTCCCCATGAAAACCATGCTATTATTATGGGGTTTTTCTAAATCCCATAAGCCAACCACGTACGGGCGCCATGTTAATTTTTAAGATGCATCCATGGTGGCCATCGTAAGACATCGGCCATATTCTAATTTACTATTAAAACTGTCCAAGGAGTGGTTTTTACTGCCGAATGCCCCACGCTGGGCCATGCCATGTTAAATTTTAATGTCATATCACACGTGGGTGCCATGTTAATCTTATGGGTCATGGTGGCCCACTCATGGGTGACATGTTAAATTAGGGTAGTCAACATGCTTATTTATGCCATGCTCATGATGCTTAAGTGGAGGTTACCTGTCTTTTAAACTGGCCCCACATATCAGCGTCATGTTATTTTATATGTGTTATCTATGGCTATGGTTTATGAAAGTTACAATTATATAAGCATGTCTTATGGTGGATTAACAATTATTTTTAATGTGGTGGCTTATTAACAAATGGGATGCGGTCTTCCTATTCTGTCCTAAATTCTATGCTATATTTGCTTCTACCATTAATACCTTGACCGACTTAAGTAATTACCTGTGACTCAATCCAAGTACAGAGACAACTCCCCCATGTACCCGATTGTCACCATGTGGACCATGTGTTCGTATCCCAACTAGCTCACGGTCTTTCGAGGTATGGGACGTTCATGCCCACAATACGACCACATGTTCAGGATTTGAGTCTACCAGGTAACTACTCTACAGGAAATACACAACATTCCTATGAATAAAATATTTACTGGTCTAAAATCATGGCTGTACAACAAATACAAACAAAGGACAAATTACAATTAATTCCCACAAATAAATAGGGTTACTCTGTGAGCTTTCTCCATAAAAATAGCGCTACAATGCACTCAAACCTACTTCTAATATCCTGTCAATAATAGTTCAGATTACAAGGTTTTCATAGTGTCCGTCATGTGACACAATTTTATTTAATGGAAGTATCTTAACACAAAAACCACATGTCACATAAACATGAATTTCTAAGACATTATTCCGTCTTCTACGACATTTACTTTAATTAGCATTACTTCAATGTTTCCTACATTTATTAGCAAATATTTTGTTGTGTCGTGCGAATCATCTTCCTTCTTTCCATCCCTATGAACGCTCTAGGAAAATGAGTCATGCTTCTTAATCATAAAATAAACATAAACATGGATAGAATATTTATAGTTTCACCATATAACGATTATCTGGGTCTTGTCGGGCTTATTATAGATACAACTGTGTCATGTTCTGGGAAAAACACATACCCGTTTTTCCTAAATTAGCATAAACTGGCAAAATGCACTTTAAAGAAGATGCCTACATTATTTTGGTTCAGCCTTCCCCCTCAGAGGATAACTTCGCCAAATATCATCAGATTTCTATGGTTCAACCACGTATGTGAGTTGCCATACACCAATTAATTCCATTTGCATCACTAAAATACTCATATTTTAATTGCATTATTGAATACCGAGACCTCTCAGTGTCCTATTGTGACCGTAATTGACAAGGGATCGGTCGAGCGACCTCTCTCCCCTCAGCAGGTCATAAAATTAGTTCCAGACAGCTCTCCAAGATGGCTGCCACGGAAATGGTCTACATTTCCTGTCTCTCTCTACCGTCAAAGCCACACTTGTTTACAATTATATAACAATAAAGATCCGCTAGGCATAATCCTAAGTAATTGAGTCATTTAATTAATTAACACCTAACTTTACAGTGTATTTGGGCTCAAATGGCTCCTATTAAACATTCATGGCAGGGGTGGAATTCTAATGATAGCATTGCCGTTCTAAGGTGATTACTTTGTGGCTTATAAGACGCGCATCATAATGAAACCCCATGGTTATCATCAGCAGCTGTCATTTACATATATTTGGAAACCACGTTCCTCGTCGACGAATATGATTCTACCTCTCGGGCAGACCATAAGTAAAAATGCTCACCGCGCCTCGCTGGGCGTCCATAGTGGCTATAATTCAATGCAAGCGTTGGCAATAGACAGAATCTATCCAAATCGCTGCGTAACACATACAGTATGCACAAAGGCGATACTTCTCGAAGATTAAGCCAATTTTCACCTCACGCGCAAGCTATACTAGTCTTTCCCGTGCTTATCTTACGTAAATCACTGGATTCTACGTTAATCTGCACGCTATATGCGGCTAAACAATATTTCACATATATGACTCCATTATCAAGGTACCTGCGTTCTTCCTGTTATACTATTTAAGCCAAAGCTTTACATAGCTCCTAACACAAATGTATAAATATACTGGCTTACTTTAATTTCAAATATTTATTCAAATTTTCACTGACACTGAGAAAAGCTCTCGTATTCGCGATATTCCACACTACATTCTTTACTGTTTACCAAATGACAGTATCTTAAATTAGACATGACACTATTTGAACATTACTTAGGCCAATCTTGCCCTTACTTTAAGGTTGCCGACCCCAGTTATTATTATTATTATTATTATTAACGTTTAGATCCATCACTATTTTTGACCTAAATGGTCCTAAGCAAATCACCTTCCAAGTCATACTTTATTCAAGACGAGTGGTGAAAACTCGTTCAGTAAGTGACTATTACTTCTTTAATTTCAAAGTGATTAATCGTTACATGGTGAACTATGCCATTATAATGTTATTATTTGCATGTTTTACTCACGTTTCCTTCTGGCTGGAAAGTACCAGTATCTCCGCCTGAGCTCTACCATGACGATTTGACTTAATCCATCATGATATCCAATACACAACACTGAGATTCACACTTTTTACACATGATACACATATTACCACAAGTGGCCTTTACCACTGATAAACACTGAATATTAAACATTAAACACATTAACACTTTAAATTATTATTTCACAATTTATACACTTCATCTATCATTTCACATGTTGATCCTTAATCTGGATTTCACCTACGCTTGACCTCAGAGATGCGATGACTTATGATAACCGCTGGTCTCCGTGAAATCTAGTAGCGTTTTTATAGATGTTCGATCCTAGTTCCCTGCACTCCCGTTCATCTCACTGTCCTGGATAGGTGGCAATAACTTCCACTCTCCCATCACTGGAGTGCTCCTAATGCTGATGTCATATAATTGACAATACCTTCCGGTATACGAACTGTTCCAAACATTATCAGTTCCTATTCGCTGTAGCGAATTTATATCTGTGTCAGACAATAAAGCAATATCTGCACTTTGTTACCTTATGCACTTCATTATCACTGATGAAGCTTACAATTTGCCTCCATTTTCTTCAACGGCGGTACGCTGATATCTTAATAATTGGCGTGCTTACTGCAGAGCGCTTGTAGACAAAGGACTAACTTCCAACTCGAGCGACCGTCTGACGTCTTCAACTGCTTTCCAACTGAACCATAACTGACGTATAACTGACCATAACTGACCCTTGGCGTAGGGTGCTCTTCCCTTATATTGGTTTCTTGCACAAAATAGTTCACGGGACACGTGAGAGCGACTCCCTTCTTGAAATACTCCGTCTTCAGCCGAAATAACAACTGCATCTTGTTTATCTAGGCGTGGAGGTTTTAAAAACACTCGCGTGCCGGCGATCGCTTCGGCCAATTAATTACAATTAATTGCCTTAGTTCAGCGCGTGGGATGCTACGGTGGGGATTTCCCGCTGGTTGGTTAAAGTATCCATGCTCTCGAGCGTGAGTTAGGTTGTAATGCGGTCATTTTGAGAAATAGGCGTAATTTTAGGTGAAAAACCACTCCTAAATTACTCCTCCGTGAATACATTCATCTGTGTGTATGTTTCATTGCATTACAATGCTCCATTTATCTGTAATTAATTAATTTCTTGTGGGCTTGGTCCCGCCAAAGCTTTGCTCGTTGTCGACCGGTGGATTCCCGGGTCATTAATTTTGAGCTGTCTGACCGCCCTAGACGGAAATAGTTCCGTAGGCGCCAGGGCTACTCCGCCTACTTTTTAAAGTCATTTGTCAGACTTCAATACTAGCCTCTTTCGACTTCGTATGCACTGAAAACGTACATTCCCTTGCATTTTGCTTACAATTTTTCCTTTAAATTGCTATGATTTGCACCTAAATAATCGTGAAATCACGCTAGACTATTATGTGTCAGTAGACCTCTCATTGCTCTGTGGGTTCCATATAATGGCTCCCCCTTAGAGACCACTGGTTCGACCTTAGGCATAACCATTTGCCTGGTCTTCTCTGATAAGGCCCTGAGTTTGATACCAGACTGCCGTGACCAGTTGGGCACACTAGTAGTAGCCAAGTTCACAGCTAGGTGTCGTGGAGAGTAGCATTTAGTAGCGAAAGTAGAAACTACTCGAAATTATTGTCTGCAGTCCTTACTTTAATTAAAAACAGGTAACGCACACTCATACAATCATCACAATACCCTCATTCTTCGAGGGGCCAGCCTTCCTTTTCTTTTCATGTTATCTCCTGCCTTCTGCACAAGGCCCTCAATGAGGCAGGGTGTGTGTAGCCCCACCACTTATGGTGCACCCTGGATATTGCTACACCCTCAAGGGCTCACGGCTGGTGAGATTGGGAGTTGGCGACCCCGAGGGATTCCTGAAGTGAGTCCGTTTTGTCCACTTTTTCTCAGACTTTGGGGTGGGACCTCTCCTCTTTCCCTTTCCCATCTACCTTTCATGATTCTCCTTCCTTCCAAGTACTTCAATCCTCATTCTTCGACAGTTGAGGGCATTTCATTTATTTGCCTCATCCTTTATTTGTTTACCATTTCTTCTTCTAGTATGTAAGTTTGTAGTTAGTATTAGTTATAGCTTTCATTCTCATCTCATCTTGCACTATCAACCATTAGGGGCTGATGACCTAGAAGTTAATCCCCTGTTTATGTCTGTGAACAAGAACATTATCCAGGTTTTAATTCCTGTCGTTTTCTTTAGTTGCAGGTAAGTCGCTGTCCACGTCCAGTAAGTAGACTACCAAGATATGACGAGCGAGACCATTGTGGTGATCCGAAGTAGTCAAGTCAAGTTTTTGGGCAGTAACATCCCCTAGCGCGCGAAGCGTGACCAAGCGTCCATGGGATGGTGGTAGGCACTGGTGCTCCTTTTAGCCTTTTGTAATTCAAACGTATTAGTTGGAAATAAACTCTATCGCCCCGTTTGTATTAGGGAGATAGAGCTTGTATTTTTAAGTAGTTCATTTTTTTTAAAGTTTATTGCTTAAGTTGAATATTTTTTTTGTTTTAAACCTTGAAATGACTTTTTTAATGATGCTGACTTGTGGTCTGCTGCTAGGGTTGATGACCGTCAGATTCGCAGCTGCATTAGATGGTATTTCTCGTTCGCTCGTTTGGCTTAAGTACAGCAGCTTCAGTAGTTAATAATAATAATAATAATAAGATTGAAATGTTTTAAGTAGTTATTTTAAATTAGAAAGGCCTCGAGAAGGCTGGTCCGAAGTAGTGTCTAGCTCCATGGCTAATTGGTTAGCATGCTAGGCTTTGGCCTGAAGGGTCTCGGGTTTGATTCCCGGCCGGGCCATTGGGGATTTAATCTCTTGTGGTCAATTCCTTTGGCTCGGGGCTCGGGTGTTTGTGACGTCTTCATGTACAAGGAAACCAAACAATTGGAAACAAATAGAGTAAAATAAGAAGTAGTCATAAACGTCACAGCTTTCGATACTTTCCTCACCTGCAGTAAGCTCAGCTGAAGCTGAAAATTACGTATGTCATGGAAAACCTGCTGAATACTGTATACTAGTTTAAACAGTAAGATGTTATCATGTATCGATGTATAGGCCTATTTGAGATGAATTTGTACATTGCGATAAATCAGCATACTTTGATTCCTTGGTTGTTTGGTTCCTTAGATTATTGTAAGGGCTGCGACAATGCGGTCATGTATCCCCGTGTACTTTGGTTGTGTGTAGAAACTGTCCGATAACCGGTGTTAATTGTGATGACTGTATTAGTGTGTGTTATCTTTTTAAAATCAAATAAGGACTTTTGACGATAATTTCAAGTATAAGGTGCGTTCAAAAAGTAACGAGCCGGAGGCTGGAATGCGCAAACCGGTGACGACATCGGTTAATCGTGGCGTGTGTAACAAAGTGTGGTTCCGACCAGAGCGTGGAAGGTCACAGCCCGTCGCTAGAGGGCACGCGTTCACGTCACGTGACGACACAAAGCGAGCAGCAGCATGCATCAATAGCGGCTTCGGTGGCGTAGTCGCTAGCATGCTGAGCTTCTATGCCCAAGATAGCGGGTTCAAACCCGGCCAAAGCCGTCGGATTTTTTATGAGCGTTAAAAATCCCTCAGTATGCCTTCCTTCGGAGGGGAAGTAAAGCCGGCGGCCCATATCATAGATTTATGGCATGTTAAAGAACCTTCCACTAATTACACCTGTGTGAAGCTAAATTGGATAGGTTAAGAATGTAAACAACGCTCTTATGTTTCTACGTTCGTTGCCAAGAGCCGTCTGCGGTGACGTCTAATAGCTAAGTTCTGAACTTGGCCCAGTAGTCGTTGACGGTGGCGCTTGGTGGCAAAAGTAGGAACTATTTGAAAAATTCTAAGTTGCAGTCTGTACTTAAATTTAAAAAAAACAGATAACACACACTAATACAGTCATCACAATTAACACCGGTTATGAGACAGATTCTACACACACCCAAAGTACACGGGGCTACATGACCGCGTTGTCGCAGCCCCCAAACTTAAGAACCAACCAACCAACATGCATCAATCGTCCAACGCTGCCAGTCGCATTGCAAACAGTGGCATGGAGGCGTCAACCGAAGAGCAAAGAGGTGTTGTTCGGTTTCTGACAGCGGAAGGAGTAGGGGGAACGGACATTCATCGCCGAATGTCACTAGTGTAAGGCGAACACAGCATGTCCCTTGCAAGGGTCAAGGCGTGGCACAAGCGCTTCAGGAAAGGACGGGTGTCGTTAGCCGATGATGCCCGGTCTGGGGCACCCCCCTACATTACCGATGACAACGTCCAGCTGGTTGATGCACTCATTACCCAGGACCGCCGAGTGACAGTGAACGCCATAGCCGCCATGGTCACTCCACGACAATGCACGACCTCATACGGCCAACACAGTCGCAGCACTCCTGCAGAAATTCAAATGGGAGGTTCTCGGCCACTCTCCATACAGTCCAGACCTCTCTCTCTCTGTGATTACGCCATGTTTGGTCCCCTGAAAAGGGCTCTGCGGGGTCAACGATTCACCTCGGACGCCGACGTCCAGCTGTACGTGCGGAGCTGGTTCACATCGCAGCCCAGGGAATTTTATGAGACAGCCATTCACCGCCTCGTGTCACAGTGGGACAAATGCCTCAACAGCCAGGCCAATACTTCTAACATGCAGGTACTGGTTTCTGTAATTATGCCTCTGGCTCGTTACTTTTTGAACGCACCTTATAGTTCCTACTTTAGCTGCCAAATGCTACCGTCCATGACGACTAGCTTACAGACTTGGCTACTAGATGTCATTACAATCAGCACTTGGCGGCGAACGTTGGAACTAATAGAGCGTTATCAATATTCTAACCTACAAATTTTGGATTCCTCTGTGAAATAATTCACTCAGAATGGTGTCCTCTACAGCCAGTTGAGCGCTATTGTCCCATGTTATCCACGTTGTGCAGATAAGACGCATTTACTTACGAAAATACCAGAATAATTAATCTCGATAAATCGTGCTTGTCACGCTAAATTCATATTAATAATTTGGGTTATTTTTCTTACCTCTGAGCTTCATTGGTTATACGAGGGGCGTACCACATTGTTTTACAATTTATTTTTTCTACCCAAATGAAGTACATTACACATCAAATGTTACGTCCACCTTCTCAACATAATCTCCTTGTAACTTTATGCACTTCTACCATCGATGTGTCAGTCTCTCCAGACCTTCCTGAAACCATTCTTTCGGAGTGCTGCGTACCTATGTCTTGACAGCTGTGTCCAGAGGTTTCTTCATGTTCCCGAACAGGTGATAATCACTTTGTGCCAAGTCAGGAGAGTATGGTGGATGTGACAGCACCGTGAATCCCATTTGATCAATGGCAGTGGTGGTCTCTCGGCTAGTGTGGGGGCGGGCATTGTCATGTTGCAGAAGCACACCTTTAGCCCATTTTCCTGGCCGCTTAGTTTGAATGGCACGACGAAAGCGCTTAGGGGTTGCCACATTTGCTGCACTGTTAATCGTGGCCCCCAATTCCAGCCAGTCAATGGGGATGATGCCCTTTGTGTCCCAGAACACTGTCGCCATTTGCTTGCCAACTCATGGCACTGTTCGACATTTATTTGGCGGTTTATTTATTTCGAGTCATAAGCACAGCAAAAAGAAACATAGGAAACACCAAAGGTCGATAGAATATAAATACAATGTAACACAAATCATAAATGACAAACTAAACAATATCAGCCCAAAATTGTGCAAAAGTAACAGCGTTGTTTGAAGCATCAACAAGCTCTTGTGTGGAACATGATGTAGGACAACTAGGACAGTTAATTAAGTGTTTAGTTGTGTGTTCCTCCCCACAGTCACACAAGGTGGAAGATTCCTTCAAAAATCCCCATTTGAACAGGTTTTCCTTAGTTCGTCCGACGCCACTCCTGAGCCGATTTAAGGACTTCCACACTCTCCAGACTTGATTTCCACCAGGAGGAAGGTTCTCAGAAGAAGCCATCCAATCATTACAATCAGATCTTGCTGTCCACTGAGATAATCTGGCTGCTCCAGGCTGACCGGTGAGGGGAGTAGTAGTTCTCATGAAGCTCTTCATAGATTTGAGCCTACTAAATGGTGGCTGGTAACCATGTAACAGATGATCAGTGTTATTTTCTGCTTTATGTCTCTCAGGTTTGGCTGCAAATTCACGCCTTACATCTGGAGGAGCAATCTCCGCTAGCTTGTGGACTTTATCAATAGGTGTAGCTTTGAGACATCCCGTTACTATCCTGCAGGTTTCATTTAGGGCCATATCAACTTGCTTTGCATGAGATGATTTGCGCCACTCAGGGCATGCATATTCTGCTGCGGTGGACTGCCCCTATGTTTCCTTTTGCGGATTTTGCAGAACTGGACACAGCTGTCAAGGCACGGGTACGCAGCACTCCGAAAGAATGGTTTCAGAAAGGTCTGGAGAGTCTGACACATCGATGGCAAAAGTGCATAAAGTTACAAGGAGATTATGTTGAGAAGGTGGACGTAACAACCGATGTGTAATTTGCTTCATTTGGATGGAAATAAATAAAGTGTAAAACAAAATAGTACACCCTTCGTATTAGATATAATATAGACGAGATAGCTCTACCCCATGAGCTCCACTGAGAGAGTTCCCACACAGTCCATTACTATTCATGGCGCTATCTGAAGCTCTTATGGCGCCGGAAATAAAATATTATATCATATTTTATGCGCACAACGGCCTTGCAGTGCTTTATTGAGCTCCCTAGAATAGACTTGGCATTACACCACATTGGGAAGCATTCAGTCAGTTATAGACCAATCGAAAACAAGTTTTATGGTCACCACAATATTATTCTGAAATGTGTGTTTATTCTCAGGCGACGTGGTGGCGCAGCGGTCTAGCTGTATGCCTCTCACCATGGAAGACCGGGTTCGATTCCCGGTCAATACATGTGAGATTTTCGAATTGAAATGTCATGTCCAGTGGTTAAGATTCCACGTAAAACGAAGGTCCCGTGTCCCATGATCGCAAGATTAACGGTCACGTAAAACTACAAGGCTTATTCCCAGCCATTTCTGGACCTACCACCAACTGACAAATCTATATGACTATTTTTTGTTGTTGATTCTTTTGGGGGATTTTAAACATGTAGTCCCGTGTACTTGGGTGTGTGTAGAATGTATTTGATAACCTATGCCACTGTGATGTCTGTTTCAATGTGTGTACTTTTAATTAAGATATGATCTGGTTAGGAAGTGGCCGTGGCCTTAAGTTAGGAACCATCCCGCCATTTGCCTGGAGTAGAAGTGGGAAACCACGGAAAACCATATCCAGGATGGCTAAGGCAGGAATCGAACCCGGGTCTCCGCGTTGACAACCAAGATTGCTAGCCGCTACGCAACGAGGTGGATTTAACTATGTGCGTTAGCACTTCGTTCAACATGTCATGATTTCTTGGGATCAATAGAACCGTCCCGATTTACTTTGTTTTGGCTAAAAATTTAATAACGTATGCCCTTCCTGGCGTTACAGTATTCTTCAGTTAGAAACTCCACTCTGAAATCACGGGGATTTGATCAATAGCCGGCCGGACGAGTAGCAAGTGGCTATTCCACCTACGGTAATGATGACAAATATTCTTCCCGCCTAGGGAAACAATCTCTGACAACATAGCCATCGTCACCAATAAATCAATCAATGATTACCTAATAATAATCCGGTAGTTATGTCCTTCGACAAATTTCTAAAAATAACTCATCCACCGAAAAGAGAATAATTTACCGTTAGAAACAAACCATAGCATGCCTTTCTAACATTACAGGTTCACGAAATATCGGGGAAACTAAAGTCGATGACCTTGCAGTTTTGGGTTATTTGGATAAATAAACAGTCCATAAAAAGTGGGCTTCGCTCCAAGTAAAACAAGCCGCCACATAGGTTTCTCCGATTATGGATTCGCGAGATATCAGGGGAAACAAAAGTCAATGATCTTTTAGTTTTGGGTTATTTGGGTGAATTATTGGACCATAGGAAATATGAGAAAAATACCCTTAAAACGAGCCGTCACACGATCCTCTCCGATAATTATTGGTTTGCGAGATAGCGGCTAAAATCGGGCAACGAAGAACTACCTAAAATGCATTATTAAGGCAGACATGCCAGATGACAAGTGTAGGAGATGCCATCGCGAATCGGAGACCATTAAGCATATCACAGGGGGCTGTACAACAATTTCATCTACGTACTACTTGAAGAGGCATGACCAAGTAGCCAAGATAATCCATCTGAACCTGGTAAAGAAGCACTCCTTATGTAATAATGTTCTGCCTTACTATCAAAACATTCCTGATGCTGTTCTGGAGAATGATACACACAAGCTACTCTGGGACAGGTCAGTGATCACAGATAGACCTATATCAGCAAACAGGCCAGTAATTATCCTTGTTGATAAAGTGCAGAAGAAAACTCTTAGGCTATGGCAACTGTCCGAGATAACAGACTTTTGGATCTGTCCCAGCTTGTGCGCCTGTAGTTAGTCCACCAGTCTTGAGGGTACAATTCCAGTTGCAGACAGAATGAGAGGCCCGATGTACACCTGCTTTAGCTTCCACATTTGATGTACTTCAATGGTCTGTTCGATGTATTTATTGACGTTTTGAACATAGACTGTTTGAAGGTTGTGATTTAGTGGCACGGATATGTCGATTATTGTCGTGGCTTCTTCCTTCTGTCGATCAAGGAGGACAACATCATGTCGGTTGGTTTTGGTGGTTTTATCATTGTGGATTTCTCTGTCCCAGTATAATATATGGGTTCCATTATCCGAAAATTATTGATGTGTAACATCTTTACGCTCGGTTGCTGGATAGTTTTGTCGGAGTGATTTTGAAAATTGGGGACGGAAGTGGATCGGAACGATCGAGCTGGCAGTGGTGGATCAAACGGAAGTATGCACTGCCCGCTCGATCGATCAAACGGAAGTGCACTAGCTGGCAGTGGGGGACAACGGAAGTATGCACTGCCCGCTCGATCGATCGAATGGAAGTGTGCCCTAGCTGGCAGTGGTGGATCGAACGGAAGTATAAGATGCACTGCCAACTCGATCGATCGATCCAGCTGGCACTGGTAAGAGAAACAATCAGCGCGCGGTGTCAAAAATTGATACTATGACTCACTCTCGGCCATGTGGAATGTATATGACATACTGAACGGAAAATGCTCATGCGAACTCTGGTGTCAAGTGATTTAAACAAATGACATGGTACATGTTCGAAGTCTTCGTATCAGTATTTAAATGGAAAAATGCCTTAATATCAAACATTGTAAGTAGTCGGCATTGCATTGGCATAAGGCATTTTAAACTCAATGTCACTCAGGAATATTATCGAAACAAGCAAAATATAAATGAAACTTAATTCCGTAATGCAGTATTATTGGAACGTGGAAATAAGACACCATCTTGTGCACAGTAGGCGCGTAGTCGAAATAGCCGTGGGGTTATTGCGTATGACTGTGAATCTGAAGATCTTGTGCTCGAATCCTGGGCGGGGTAGATATTTTTGCTACCAGATTATCATTTTAAACGATATTTATCATATCAATATGACTCATTATAACAGAATCCCCATGAAATTACGTGTTGGTCTGTGAATCAAGAGGACCTGTTTATAAGGAATTTAAGGTTATGAGCGGTGTCGCGTCTATTAATCTAGTTGATCCATATCGTATTCTTTATTTAGGCTAGTGCTGGTGGAAGCTACAAATCATCTAATAAAATGAGTTCCGTGTTATAAACTACAATATCTGTAAAACACTCCCTTTTACAATAATAATAATATAATAATATCGTATGGCCTCGGGTGCCGGGTGCAAGCTTTGTTAATTGACACCCAGAGGGTAGCTTGCATGTCGAATTTCGTCGTTCCTTTGAACGCTATGAAAGTCAAGGAGGTTAGATATCTAAACTCCTTGACACTACAGCGCTTTCAAGTAGAGAATGGAGGAACTTCGTGTTGGCGGAAAATCCCGAGATTAATTTTGCCATTGAACACGGCCTACTGAATTCAAATGGGTTCTTTAACATGCCAACAACGTATGACATGAGTATCGTGATTTTTGTCGCCTTCAAAAATCACTTACCATGGCCAGGGGCGAACCTGCAATCTTGGGGTTGGTAGTCCGACACTATAACCACTCACCCACCGTGGCAAGCTCCTTTTACAATAGATTAATATTTGTGCCAATAATACTCTAAATTACCGGTGTATCAACAATTTCACGTGAGGTTTCTTCTATGTCAGATGTTACACATCATCTGCGACTACTGTAAGGCTCGTATTTTTAGCCTATTTTCAATTTTGGAAAAAAAAAGGCTTATGAGATCACCTTTTGTCCGTGAGTGTGTGTGTGTGTGCGCCCCCCCCCCCCCCCCTAATAAGTTATATACGTCTGGAGCGATTTCAATGAAACTCGGTAAGATCATAGCACTATTCCCGGCGACCCCGACCGTGCCCTTCAAATTTTGTTACGTCTCACCAATCCAACATGGCGGCTGTGCGAAATATTTCACCAGCATTCAATATCTCCGAAACTATTCCCGATATAACCCTGGAATTTATTACGCTGATAAAGGGAACTACTAGAAGTTCATCTGTGTGACTTTTGAAAAACTGGTAACTACAAAACCAACATAGCGGCCACGCGAATTTGTGACTTTTAAATAGACGTTTCTCGCGATTTAACCAACCAAACGCAATAAAACTTGGTACAGTATATGTTTATACACATTTTAATGCACCGACATCTGTTGTTGTTGTTGTTTGAGTCTTCAGTCTTTTGACTGGTTTGATGCAGCTCTCCATGCCTCCCTGTCCTGAGCCAATCGTTTCATCTCTACATAGCTACCACATCCTACATCAGAGGCTATCTGTTTAACATATTCTAACCTTGGTCTACCCCTACTGTTCTTGTCCTCGACCCTTCCTTCCATAACTAAGCTTGCTATTCCTGGGTGTCTAAGTATGTGTCCTACCAACCTATCTCTTCTCTTCATTAGCAGTCGCCAGAAACATCTCTCCTCTCCCACTCGCCTTAATACCTCTTCGTTTGTAACCCTATCTACCCATCTGATCTTCATCATTCTCCTGTAACACCACATTTCAAATGCTTCAATTCTCCTCTTTTCTGCTGCACCAATAGTCCAAGTTTCACTTCCATAGAGCGCCACGCTCCAGACAAAGGCTTTCAAAAGTGACTTCCTAATACCTAAATCTATATTCGATGTCAACAGATTCCTTTTTTGTAGAAAGGCTTTCCTTGCCTGAGCCAACCTACTTTTTATATCCTCTTTGCTTCGTCCATCACTGGTTATTCTGCTTCCTAAGTAACAGAAGTTTCCTACTTCCTTCAGCTTTTCACCTGCCAATTTGATCTCTATAGAGGTTTCTGATTTATTTCGGCTGCATTCCAGTATTTTTGTTTTACATTTATTAATTTTCATCATGAATTCCTTCCGTAAGACGGAATCCATACCATTCAAAAACTCATTCAAATCCTCAGGCTTGTCGGCCAAGATGACGATGTCATCAGCAAATCTCAGAGTTGAAATTATTTCTCCTTGAATCTTCACTCCCACTTTAAATTTTTCTCTAATTTCCTTCATTGCTTGTTCAATGTAAAGATTGAAAAGTATGGGTGATAAGTTGCAGCCTTGCCTTACACCTTTCTGAATACCAGCTTCTCTCTCATGTCCTTCAGCTCGAATGACTGCTGTCTGGTTTCTGTATAGATTGTATATCACCCTCCTATCCCTGTACTTTAGTCCAATGGATTTCAAAATGTCAAACAATTTAGTCCAATCAACGTTATCGAAAGCCTTTTCTAAGTCTACAAAAGCCATGAACGTTCTCTTATCTTTCCTTATTCTACCTTCCAAAATCAGCCTAAGACTTAGTACAGCTTCCCTTGTTCCTACATTTCTCCTGAAACCAAACTGGTCTTCACCCAACTCCGTTTCTATCTGGCTTTCAATCCTCTTGTAAATTATTCTAGACAGGATCTTTGAAGCATTCAATTGTTTACATAACCACAAGATGGCGGATGTGCAAAATATTTCACCGGCATTCTATATCTCTGAAACTGTTAGCGGTATCACCCTGAAATTTTGTACAGAGATAAAGGGCACTACGGGAAGTTCATCTATAAGACTTTCGAAAACCGGTTAACTACAAAATGAACATGGCGGTCAAGCGAATTTGAAAATTTTCAATAGACATTTCTCGCGATTTAGTGTTCCAAACGCAATGAAACCTGGTACAGGAAATGTTTATACACATTGTAATACGCTGGTATCTAATTTAGTTCAATTGTTTACATAACCTCAAGATGGCGGCTGTGCGAATTTTAAAATTAAGTTTTTATTTCTTTTGTCGTAATCATGTGATCGAAGAGAAAGTTTGAATAATGAACCTACGCAATAATTTTCCTTTAATGGTTCATGACTCTATGACCTATACATTTAGCAATCCAACATGGCGACCATCCAAAATATTTAGACGGCTCTGAATATCTACGAATCTATTATAGCAATCAAACTGATTTTTTTATGTTCAAAGAGGCTATGAACCTAAGTTTACCTATAGGACTTTAAATAACCTGGTGATCACAAATCCAACATGGCGGCGACGCGAAATATAAATATTCACATGGACGTTTCTCGCAATTTAACCATCCGAGTGCAGTGAAAGTTGGTACAGTAAATCCTTATACGATTGTTAATCCACTGGTATCTAATTTATTTCAATTCTTCCATAACCACAAGATGGCAGCTGTGCGAAATTTTAAAATCTCCTTGTTACTTCTCGTGTCCTAGTCATGCGATTGAAGTTTGAATACCACACGTACACAATAATCTTCAATTAACAGTACATAACTCTAGGACCTACATATATAAAATCCAACATGGCGACCATCCGAAATATTTAGTCGGTTCTCAATATCTACGAATCTATTACAGCAATCAAACTGAAATTTTGTATGTGATAGTGGTAATTAACATGAGTAGGATATATGAAAATAGGCTGTATAGTTCTTCACGGAACTACTTGTTATTATTATTATTATTATTATTATTATTATTATTATTATAGTCTCATATTACCCATCTAACATAATATATATATACACAGAGTGTTTCGAAAAAAGTGTCCAATATTGTAACAGGGGTTGGGATTTGTCAAAACGAGAAGAAATGTTCCTATAAACCCGGAAAAAATACCCGTTGAGATATGAGCCATTTTACCCGCATGGACGAGGTGTTGTTTTCGGTGGTGCAGACTTCCTTCCGTTGAAGGTCTTTGCATGAGTTGTATGTTCAGTCATAGTATGCGGCCGTGTGGTTCGCCGGACCTTAATCCATTAGATTTCTGGCTATGGGAACATTTAAAGACATTAGTGTATGCCACACCCATCGACAATGTACAGATGTTACGAGAGCGTGTGACCAATGAGAGTGCCCACATCCGCGAGCAGCCAGGTGTGATTGGACGAATTAGGGATTCTTTGCGAAGAAGAGCCAAGGCATGTGCTAACCATGTGGAGCATCCGCGGACAGACCTCCTGAAATCATTACAGCTCCTGGTTGGTGGTGTTGATGGATGTTTGCCCAACGTGTGTAACAGTCAAGTGTCCATTAGAAGGAAGACGTCCATTGACTGAAGTGTACATACACAACACAAGTAAAATGGCTCATATCTCAACTGGTATTTGTTTCCGGACCTATGTTTATAGGAACATTTCTTCTCGTTTTGACCTATCACAACCAATGTTGCAATATTGGACACTTTTTTCGAAACACCCTGTATATATAATAAGCTAAGGTGCATATTTCACAAAAGTCAAGCTCCTAAACCAGAGGGAGCTAGAAGATGCGGTTTGCACCAAAATCTTCCAAATTGTCTCAATAGTACAGGGAAAATCTTGCATTTCTTGATAAGTCAACGGAAATACACTGACCGGCAATAAAAAAAAAGTGGAACACTTCAATTTTTAATGTAATTTCTTAACTTACTCCACTCAAATGTATTGGTTTTCCAATATTTGCATTATTCATGTAAATGTTAGATAGTTGGCTACAGAAAATACCGAAACATGTTTTACAACACTTTTTACCTCACAAATTTCGTTACATTTTACAAATCTTACAATTTTCTATTTTTAAGTAATTTTTTGGGGCTGGTTTTTATCAAACATATTGCCAATCAAAACAGTGTTAATGTTTGCACTGCACTGCACGGGAACACTGGTCACTAAAAACGAGTGTTTCCACCCTTAGCGTCTATGACAGCTTGTAAACGCTCAGGCATAGGCTACTGTACACAACTCGTCGAATGGCATCTGCCGGTATGCGATCCCATTCCTCCAGCAGCGATGTTCTCAGTTGTGCCAAGGTAGTGTAGTCACGCTGTGTGACGTTCTTTCCAAGCATATCCCATACATGTTCGATGGGGTTCAAGTCAGGACTACGAGCTGGCCAGTCCAGGGTTTGAATCACCACTTCCTGCAGATATTGTACAACACAGCGAGCAGTATGAGGGCATTATCCTCCATCAGCATGAAATTCTGACCAACGAAAGGCGCAAAGGGCATCACATGGTTCATCAGGATCTCTTCGATGTACCTTTGGGAATTGAGTGTCCCGTGATCGATGCACACCAACTCAGTGCGGGCCATAACGTTGATGTCACCCCACTCCATAACCGAGCCACCTTCAAATGCAGTCCTGGAGGAGAAAGCAACAGGGCTGTACCTGTCCCCGCGCCTTCTCCACACTATTTCTCTTCCATGAGGAGATCTAAGGTTAAAGGACTCTCCGACAGTGAAGAGAACAGAGGCCCACTGCTCGTGGGTCCATCTCAGATGCTGCCTTGCGAAGCGAAGAAGCGCCTCTCTGTGATGTCATTTGAGTGCGGGTCCACGTGCAGGTCTCCTGGATGAAAGACGAACTTCTTCAAACCTTCTTCTTACTGTTCGCTCCCTCACTCTCACATTTCTGACATTTTCCAGTTGATTTCGTGCCTGGACTGCTGTGGTATGGCGATCACACAGAACTTGCAGGGTGAGAAATCTGTCATCCCTGGCACTTGTGCTTCTTCTACGGCCTGACCATCGTCTCCAATCGTATGTTTGGAGTTCTCTGTAACGTTGCACTGCATGGTGAATGCTACCGAGAGATGATCCAATGACCTCAGCAACATAACGGAAGCTGCGGCCATCCTCCACCAATGCAACTGCCTGTGCAGCTCCTTCACGGCTAAGAGGCATGTTTTAGTGTGACTGCACGTGGTGGATAACTTACTAAAATGTGTGACAATGGTTCACACGTGTTCAACAAATGCCAGTTGTTATCCCTAGAACAACAATAAGCGAGCGGCAACACTCATAAACCTTAAACGCTTCCAGTCCGCTTCCCGCCATAAAACCATTAAGATAGGCTCATCGAAGATTGGGGTAATTGGTGGTAATAAACCACCCTAAGAAATGTCATATTATCAATTTCTATTCACGGATGTTTCAGGTTGGTTGGTTGGTTCTTAAGTTTAGGGACTGCGACAACGCGGTCATGTAGCCCCGTGTACTCTGGGTGTGTGTAGAATCTGTCTGATAACCGGTGTTAATTGTGATGACTGTATTAGTGTGTGTTACCTGTTTGTTAATTTAAGTACTGCAACTAAGAATTTTTCGAATAGTTCCTACTTTTGCCGCCAAGCGCCACCGTAAACGACTACTAGGCCAAGTTCAGAACTGAGCTACTAGACGCCGCCGCAGTCGGCTCTTGGCAACGAACATAGAAACCTAAGAGCGTTGTTTACATTCTTAACCTATCCAATTTAGCTTCACACAGGTGTAATTAGTGGAAGGATCTTTAACATGCCATAAATCTATGACATGGGACCGCCGGCTTTACTTCCCCTCCGAAGGAAGGCATACTGAGGGATTTTTAACGCTCTTAAAAAATCCGACGGCTTCGGCCGGGTTTGAACCCGCTATCTTGGGCATAGAAGCTCAGCATGCTACCAACTACGCCACCGAAGCCGCCCACGGATATTTCAGATGTTTGTTCTAATGCGTGAAAAGCTTTTAAAATGTGATTACATCTTTGTCATGGCTAATTTTATACTATTTATATTACTTTTTTTAACTGTTCCACAAGACGATAGCCCCTATCAGAACTATAGTGTCGCGTACAGCCGCATAGCACTAGGGCCGGGCGGGTAGTCTGTACACATGGGGTGCACACAACCAGCAGCAGTGATGAATTACTCTCTGATTTCATACATATCGACAATTTGTTTAAAAAGCGCGTTTAAACAAATAAACATATTTATAGAAGCCCGCATAACAGTAAAGCCAGGCGGGTGGTTTATACACAAGCGAGAGTTCTCGCAGGGGTCCGCTAGTTGAAGATAAATATGTGTTGGTCGACAGAAATTAGCCAATCAATCAATTGCCTGGCTATACGCTGAGTGGTTCCTGAAATAAGTGGCCCGAAGCAGGTATGCGATGCAACCCTCACTTTGCTGACCAAGCGTCCTAAACAGGTCAATTGTTATGAGTAAGTTCATTACTTACAGACTCTGTTAACCGCGTCCTTTTTCAACCAAATAACGCGGTGCAAGCAGTTGGGTTGCAAGTTTAATGCCTAGCGTGCCCGCCATTCCCCCTGGCCGATATCCCACCACCATTAGCAACTACAGCACAACTCTGGCAAACATAATTAAAAGTCATGTTTAAAACCACATTAAATTATTCCATTGCGAGATACCAACATTCTAGGTTCTTCAGTACTGCGGCCAGCAGAAAGCCTCCACCAGCCACATTATCAAGTTGGCAGCACGCTCAACTAACTTCAAAGTATAGAACATTGAAAGGGACCTAATTCTTCTAACAAGGGTAGTATCAGTTAAGACAGGTCGAAACCTATCTTGAAACTTTGTGGACGCAATCGTTGTACTATAAGAGGTCAATGTGCGGAAAATCAGCCGCCAGATTGAACTGCAAGGCTCCGAAATCGTAGCTGACATCCTGGTACGCAGGCATGACGGCTGGAGGAGCTGGATATCCCTGTGGCACTCGGAGTAGTAGCGAGGTGGAGCGTGTATGCTGACTGGAGCATGCGGCTCCTTCCCACCGGCCTTGAGTGCTTGGGCAGTCAGGGCTGTCCATTCCAACATGTACGGTACTCGCTACCTCCCATTGATTTATATGAGAGATTCGGCACATGATTTTAGAGCCTTGCAGTTCAATCTGGCGGCTGATTCTCCGCACATTGTCCTCTTATAGTACAACAATTGCGTGCACAAAGTTTCAAGATAGGTTTCGACCTGTCTTGCCTGATATTTCCCTTGTTAGCAAACAGTCAGCAGATAGACACCTCGAGGTGTAATGGCTAGCATGATGGGCTGTCGCAGTGGAGGTCCGGGTTCTATTTCCAGCTCTGCCAAGAAATTTAATTCTGGTCTGAGGGTTGGAGGATTCTTTAAATTAAGACCATATCTACACTTCTGAATTGGATCTGAAATTGAGTGTGATTAAAATTGACAGGTTTAACTTCTTCAATATCTCAAGAAAGGAATCAGGGCAAAGGAAGAGTTAGGAGGAGACATGACTGCGAACTCAAGTGGCACGAACCAACTATGTATGTCGGGAGTAACTGGAGAAATGACGTGTATGTAGTCTATGAATTGATGCACTGTAATAGAACGTAACAATTGGGAGCAAACCGTGAATGATTTGTGTTTCCATCAAAATCCAATATTTTAAACAACCTCAAGCAACATTAATAGAGGTAAGTCAAGTATGCTTATTCAAAACGCTGTATGTTATTGTTTTCCTCCACGTGTTGATTCAAGTCGCATAGGTTGGCTCCTTTCAACTCTTTTCTCTAAGTACGACCACCAATCGGCCAGCATGGGGAGAACTAAGCGAACGTCTGGGAAACCCCACCTACCTGAGCAGGGCAGATCATCCGTATAAAGTTAATGTCCGACCACAGGGTACAAATTATGGGAAATATTATTTCATTAATCGTGCTATTGATAATTGGAACTCATTACCTATCGCAGTATTGGAGCCTTTCCCCAAACATGTTGATGTGCTTAAGAGATGACTGAAATATTGTGTAAACACTGCGATGTAATTACTCTAGTTCCGACTTGAGTACATTAACTGTGTTTCATATTATTGTTGGTAAGTGTACAATTTACCACCGGGGAATTACCCCCATTTGCAAATAATGTAAATGAATGAATTAATAATATTTATGAGGACCTATTGCGGGGAGAAATTTGGTATTTTGGCCTAACTGTTGGTAGAATTCTGGTATTTATTTTATAATAGGGTAATTTTGGTAATTTTTTGTGTGAAGAATGTTGGTACCGGCATTTTATTATAGGTGGAATTTTGGTATTGTTTTTATTATGGGAAAATTTTTGAAATTGTATTGTTCGTCGAATTTCAATAATTTATTATTATATTGTGGGTAGAATTTCGGTAATATTATATTGTGGGTAGAATTTTGGTATTTTATTGTTGGTAGAATTCTGGTATACTTTTATTGTGGGATGAATTTTTGTATTTTATTGTTGATAGAATAAAATTTAGGTATTTTATTATGTGCAGAATTTGATATTTTTTAAGGGGAGAATTATGGTATTTTATATTTTTTAATCGTGAAGCGGAATTATAGGTGCCCTGATTTCACTATTAGACTGATGGAAGGGCGGCATATGCAGCTAATCTGCACAAATTTAATCAAGTGCGAGCAACGCTCAAGTAAGGCGTAGTGACCGGAATTCTCGTCGTAATCCTCAATGCATGGCAACACCTTAAACTTTAGTGTATCTGGGGTTGCAGGCATGTGTAGGGGCAAGAGATGACCTGACTGACTTACAGTAGTGTCATCCAGTATTCAGTCTACGGACGCGTCTTGTTCCAGGCAAAGTGATAGTTGACCATTCTCATCGTCACGTGGCTTTTCGGTTCGAAGACTTTCAGGAGCTGTTTAATTAAAATTTCCCGTGGTCTTCTCAGTTTCCCTTTAATATATCCTCACATTATAAAAGCCGCCTTGTCGAACACTAGAGAGTAGTTTAACAATTAAATGAACACGTACATGTTTCGTTATATCAATGATAACTTCGTCAGCGTGAAAGAATCTTAGAAACTGTCTCAAAAATGGATATCGTTACAATAAGTCATTAATTTAAATAAATGAAAGTTAATAATTATAGGATGTGTGAAATACTATTGTTGTTTGAGTCATCAGTCTTTTGACCGGTTTGATGCAGTTCTCCACGTCTCCCTGTCTTGAGCTAATCGTTTCATCTCTACATAGCTACCACACCCTACATCCGAAGCAATCTGTTTAACATATTCTAACCTTGGTCTACCCCTACAGTTCTTGTCCTCAACCCTTCATTCCATAACTAAGCTTGCTATTCCTGGGTGTCTTAGTATGTGTCCTACCAACCTATCTCTTCTCTTCATTAGCAGTCACCAGAAACATCTCTCCTCTCCCACTCGTCTTAATACCTCTTCGTTTGTAACCCTATCTACCCATCTGATTTTCATCATTCTCCTGTAACACCACATTTCAAACGCTTCAATTTTCCTCTTTTCTGCTGCACCAATAGTCCAAGTTTCACTTCCATAGAGCGCCACGCTCCAGACAAAGGTTTTCAAAAAGACTTCCTAATACCTAAATCTATATTCGATGTCAACAGATTCCTTATTTGTAGAAAGGCTTTCCTTGCCTAAGCCAATCTACTTTTTATACCCTCTTTGCTTCGTCCATCACTGGTTATTTTGCTTCCTAAGTGAAATACTTGGACATTGATATTCCAACCGTAATTAAATGATAAGTTGAGAAATTCAATTAAGGAACGTCATGAAACAGTGCATCAAAATTGGAACAGGCAATGAATGTAATTTGATAATATCAGTCAACACGGATAATATTTAATTCCATCTTGATAATGGTTAACGTCTATGCATATTAACCCTCAACCGGGCGCGCTCATCTGACGAACACTCTCGGGCACATCGGTCATTTCAACCGCTTTCTAAATTTTTAGTCCTTCACTGAACGATCTTGGGTTCTAATAAAAATGTTGAGGATTAATTTTGTTTTATATAAGTTTATACTTATTTAGATAATATTTATAATATTTTTCTGTACTCATAGGCCTTATAAAGATACATCCCGTTGTAAGACGAGTTGTTTTGAGAAGAAATCTGGAAAGCTCTGAACACCAAAGTTCCTTTCTATTAATTTTTCTCGGTTAGTAAAATGGAAGAATAATGTCATCTCCCCCCCTCACCTCCCCTCCCGGGGACCACCACTCCAACCCAACACTGAGTAATATATTGAGACATATCCATCTTGAACGGTCAAATTACTGTAAAGCACAGTATTTCAGTTTTTACAGCATGCCTAGAGAGGGGCCAAACTATCAGATGGCTAGATGATCCCTTGGCCGAAAGAGTCTGGAGGGGAGGGGGCATCGCTAACTTTCTAACGGATTGCCTGCCAAAAATTTTAAGACTTCGGTCGTTTAGACCGCCATGCGCCCGATTAAGGGTTAATATAGCCTTCTGCAACGGTTGTTATTAGCGGAGAATAGCAGAGGGCACCCACTTTGTGTGTTTGTCTCAAATATCCTTTGTATTTGTGTTGATCTCCTCCAATACTCTGCCCATTTCACTTAGAGTCTCGCTTGATTGAGTGGTATTATGTTGGATCTGAAGTCCATTACAGGCAAATTCTAGAACTCATTTCCTTGTGAGTCATTGACCGGTCTGCTCATGCACGCTACCCTCAGAGTCCTGTCACGAAAATAAAGTATTATCTGGAGGACTGCCAAAGTTCATTTTGCATGCGAAGAGTGTTTCTTGTTTTTTTATTTTATTTTTTATTTTTTAAATTTTTAATCTCGACCAGCACGGTGCCGCCCTTCCACCAGTCTAATGGTGAAAACTGAAGAGAAATATCATATAAGTAAAGCCCAGAGCGGATAGTGGATAAGCTGCGGACTATGTTTGGAGAGAATATACGGATAGATTTTAGAATACAATCCGATCTTGTTTAATATCATTATTACGAACCGGATTTTTAGCCTATTTTCAATTTTGAAAAAAAAAAATAGGCTTATGAGATCACCTTTTGTCCGTGTGTCTGTGTGTGCGTGTGTCTGTGTGGGTGTGTGTGAGAGAGAGAGAGGTGTGTGTGTGTATCCCCCCTAATAACTTCTAAACGGCTGGAGCGATTTCAATGAAACTCGGTAAGTTCATAGCACTATTCCGGGCGACCCCGACCGTGCCCTTCAAATTTTTTTACGTATCACTAATCCAACATGGCGGGTGTGCGAAATATTTCACCAGCATTCATTATCTCCGAAACTATTCCCGATATCACCCTGGAATTTTAAACGGTGATAAAGAGAACTACTAGAAGTTCACCTATGGGACTTTTGGAAAACTGATAACTACAAAACCAACATGGCGGCCACGCCAATTTGCGACATTTAAATAGACGTTTCTCGCGACTTAACCAACCAAACGCAATAAAACTTGCTTCAGTATATGTTTATATACATTGTAATGCATCGACATCTAACTTCGTTGAATTGTTTACATAACCACAAGATGGCGGATGTGCGAAATATTTCACCGGCATTCTATATCTCGGAAACTATTAGCGGTATCACCCTGAAATTTTGTACGGAGATAAAGGGCACTACTGGAAGTTCATCTGTAAGACTTTCAAAAACCGGTTAACTACAAAAGGAACATAGCGGCCAAGCGAATTTGAAAATTTTAAATAGACCTTTCTCGCGATTTAATATTCCAAACGTAATGAAATCTGGTACAGGAAATGTTTATAAACATTGTAATGCACTGGTATTTAATTTAGTTCAATTGTTCACATAACCTCGAGATGGCGGCTGTGCGAATTTTAAAATTAAGTTCTTATTTCTTGTGTCATAATCATGCGATCGAAGTGAAAGTTTGAATAATGAACCTACGCAATAATTTTCCTTTAATGGTACATGACTCTATGGCCAATACATTTAACAATCCAATATGGTGACCATCCGAAATATTTAGATGGCTCTGAATATCTATGAATCTATTATACCAATCAAACTGATTTTTTTATGTTCATAGGGGCTATGAACTTAAGTTCACCTATAGGATTTTAAATAACCTGGTGATCACAAATCCAACATGGCGGCGACGCGAAGAATAAATATTCACATGGACGTTTCCTGCAATTTAACCATCCGAGTGCAGTGAAACTTGAAACAGTAAATCCTTATACGAATGTTAATCCACTGGCATCTAATTTATTTCAATTGTTTTCATAACCACAAGATGGCAGCTGTGCGAAATTTTAAAATCTCGTTTTTACTTCTTGTGTCCTAATCATGCGATTGTAGTTTGAATGCTACACGTACGCAATAATCTTCATGTAACAGTACATACCTCTAGGACCTACATATATAAAATCCAACATGGCGACCATCCGAAATATTTAGTCGGTTCCCAATATCTACGAATCTATTACAGCAATCAAACTGAAATTTTGTATGTTGATAGTGGCAATTAACATAAGTAGGATATATAAAAATAGGCTGTATAGTTCTTCACGGAACTAATTGTTATTTCTGCGGGTTTTTTTTTTCATGACAAATGTAAGATGCTGATTTAAGCTAATCTTATTGGAATTATGCCATTCAGCATAATTAACACTCCTAACAGAAAAGGGTTGCAATTCTGGCTGCGTAACCTAGCACATTTCATACAAAGCCTAAGGCAGGCTGCACACCGGTACGACACGATATATGTCGTAAGGTAAGCGCGGCACGCGATAATTGTCGTAAGATAACTTTGCTGCACACCAGAGCGATGCGATCTCTGCATGACGCACTTCCTAGTGAGTTTCAATAATGAGCTCGTCGAGTGAAGATGACGTAGTCGCGATGTATTTGTATTAAAGCAGAGAAGAAAGTATTGGGTACATCCGTATAACATCATGAATGTGCGACACAGTTCCGCAGTAGTTGCAAGAGGGTTATCTCAACACGAAGAAAAATTCAAGGAATTTTATAGGATGAGCCCCGGCAGTTTTCAATTTTTATTACTCCTTTGCCGGGTGATGAGAATATTAGTCTATTTCCCCACTACGTCGTCGGTGGCGAAGCCTTGCCTTTGTTGCCATACTTAATGCGACCGTATCCCAGAAGAGTGTTGACAGATGCAAAGAGAATTTTCAATTTTCGGTTGTCTAGAGCTAGAAAAAGCGTGGAATGCGCATTTGGAATGTTGACATCAGAATTTCGTGTATTTGAGCGACCAATTTCTTCTAACGAGCAATGTGCAGTGAACATCGTGAAAGCAGCATGCGTCATGCATAATTTTACCCGTTTACGAGAAGGAAAGCTCTATGATGAGACTGATTTTAAATCATGTGACGATGTGCCCATATTAGCCAATAACGAAGTGGATAATATTACTAGATCACCAGGCATAAGAATGCGAAATTGACTACTGAATTAATTTTTAAAGCCAGGAGGAGCAAACCCCATTCAATGGAAATTTGCTAGTGTAACCCATAATTAAATTAATTGTAGCCGATACTTGACACTGGTAAATAAAATCTATGTTAGTCATTAGGTCACTAACCTGTGTCTTATTATTATTAATAGGAATAGCACGCGAAAGGGCTTATACAATATACAATATGTAAGTTACATCAAACAATTCTTTGCTAATTTGAGGTATGCTTTTGGTCCATTTTAAACACAACACAATATGATATTTTCCGCAGCATTTTCCACAGAGTGACCACAAGCAGTTTTCGTTTGGTAGATGAAATTTCCTATTGCTACATAACTTGTGGTGAAAGCCATGGATGGCTAGAATCTGTGTCTTTAAATTCAACTGCAATTGTCTTCCAGGCCAAACTCGCCACCTCTGATTTACTGTAATCTCTCATAAACATTAATAAGGATACTTTTCAACACTATTAATGAAAGAAATTCAGAATGTTATATCTTCAACCTTGTTTGCTCCACTTTTATTCATGTTTACTACCTGAAATGTCGTACGATACTGCGGCGAAGAGACTAGCAGAGCGTGTCGCTTAATACACATGTCTTTCGATAGATGTCGTAGTCGTACTGGTGTGCACCTGTTGGCTCATTTCCCAATAGATTGAACGTGCACGAGCGATGTCTATCTTCTGATACAATTATCGCGTACCGCGCTTGTCTTACGACATATGTCGCGTCGTACCGGTGTGCAGCCTGCCTAAGAGAACGACGGTTTCCTCAATTGTGTTGCTTTAGTAATTTATGCTTTATCTAATTAGAAATATTATTGTAATGTCAGGAGATTCGGATAACAGTCGTGCGGATGCGGGGTGGAAGCGGATAACAGTTGTGCGGATGCGGGGCTGGCATGGATAACAGTCGTGCGGATACGGGGCGGAAGCGGATAACAGTCGTGCGGATGCGGGGCGGATACGGATAACAGTCGTGCGGATGTGGGGCGGATGCGGATAACAGTCGTGCGGATACGGGGCGGAAGCGGATAACAGTTGTGCGGATGCGGGGCGGACATGGATAACTGTCGTGGGGATATGGGGCGGATGCGGATAACAGTTGTGCGGATACGGGGCGGACATGGATAACTGTTGTGCAGATACGGGGCGGATGCGGATAACAGTTGTGCGGATACGGGGCGGACATGGATAACTGTTGTGCGGATACGGGGCGGACATGGATAACTGTTGTGCGGATACGGGGCGGACATGGATAACTGTCGTGGGGATATGGGGCGGATGCGGATAACAGTTGTGCGGATACGGGGCGGACATGGATAACTGTTGTGCGGATACGGGGCGGACATGGATAACTGTTGTGCGGATACGGGGCGGACATGGATAACTGTCGTGGGGATATGGGGCGGATGCGGATAACAGTTGTGCGGATACGGGGCGGACATGGATAACTGTTGTGCGGATACGGGGCGGACATGGATAACTGTCGTGGGGATATGGGGCGGATGCGGATAACAGTTGTGCGGATACGGGGCGGACATGGATAACTGTTGTGCGGATACGGGGCGGATGCGGATAACGTTTTGTTTATCCACACAGGGCTCTACATATAAGGCATGATCAAATTGTTTCCATTTGAAGGCGTTGCTTCAGCCAGTGGATATCCCTGGCGTTGAATACCAAACAAAAAGCACACCGGACTGTTGTTTGCCTGCACCACCTGATGTGTTTCAATGTTGCAGGCGAAGGAATGTTGTGCCACCACTGCGAACCAGAATCGAGAGTGTCGATGATACAGTGGTGTCATCGATCGTCCTCTCGTCCCAAGTAGTTCTAGAGACAACCATCCGCTGTAAAGGTGATGCCCTCCCTATTCTTTGATTACCGGGCCCATTGGTTATTTATTGCAAGAAACCTGGTGTCTCCATCACTGGGGAACAGTACTGGTCAATACTGGAGAAATAACGGCGTGCAATTAAGGCGAAACGTCTGGGAAAACTGCGACAAGAGTTGCTGCTGCTTCATGATAACGCACAACCACATACCGCATAGTTCGTAACGCAGAATGTACGCCAACACAAGTGGGAGGCACTCGAGCATCCTCCCTATAGTCCTGATCTCTCCCCATACGATTATCACGCCTTCGGTCCCTTAAACAAGTCTTTGAAGGATAAGGATGTGCAGCAGGTGCTTATGAACTTCTTCACGCAGCATAACACAGTGTTTTATAACACGATGATTTTCAACCTGGTACGTGGGTGGGATGAGGGCCTCAATACTCACAGTGATTTTGCCTGATTGGCTTACCAATACTGGACTGTAGGCCGTCAAAGCTTTGTACCAATTAAAACAACCCACTCAGCACTTGATCACGCCTTATAGATAAAGCCCTGCGCTGATGCGGATTTCCACAACATGTTTCGCTTTGCGGATATAGTTTGCATGGCTGTGCGGATAGCGGATAATGTTTGGAGTAAATTTTGGAATGTCCTTGTTAAATTATAGAAGAAAATTACACTTACTGTCGACCAAAATATTATGTGTACTCGAGTTTGAAGGTTGTTTGTGAAGTAACCAATAGGCCTACATAAAATCCAATAACATCATCATTTTCGTTGTTCTATTCTACGTTAGTTCATGTAGGTTTGGAATTTTTAATTTATATTTTAATATTTTTATCGCAGTTGGAACACAAAAAGTGCCCGTTTTAGGCGTGTTTCAACCATGCGTCACATTTAAGAATTATTATCTCAAAAACCCGTCATGAGATCGAATCCAAATTTTAACACATTATACATTGGAATGTTGTATAACTGGTTTATTAATTTCAAAATATCAAGCCGATACATATGTTAACTACACAATGCAATTTCGGTCGGTGCGCACTCAAAAATGCTAGCTGTGGGTGGCAAGTAGAGTAATGCTGTCAACTCGTACCAAGAGATGGCACTGTGATAGCTGTCTCCAGGCGAGTGCATGCTTTTACGGCCGAGTTTCCGCTATTATCTTTATAAGCTATTTGCTGCTAGTATCAACAAAAAAATATTTTTTTTTTTCTTTTTCAAAAGTGTTATTGATTTATTTAGACAACCCACGCCAGATGACATTTTAAGAATTGAATATGTCACAAATGTGCAGTAATTTAATGTCTACCTTGATTTTCTGACACCCTTTACTTTCTTCTTCTTCTTCTTTTATTTATTTAGCGTATGGCTTTTAGTGCCGGGAGTGTCCGAGGACATTTTAGGCTCGCCAGAGTCTGTAGCTGCTTCAATGCGGACACCGATGGGGTGAGCTTACAAGTTCCGTTCAATTTCAAGTAGTTCCAACTTTCACTACCACAGTGGTTCCCAACCTTTGCCAGCAGACGCCCCCCTTTTCAGGTACTGGTGGTCATCCCCTCCCCCGCTCCCGACGCTTCTATAACCTCTTCCATAAACATACGTGGAGGATATAGACCTAAGCTAATAACACTACATAATGGAATAATTATACAATTATAAAACCTTGTATGTAACAATAATAGCCTACTGGAAAATGAAAGCAACTACTACATCGGTGATGAGTTGAAGCATGTCGCGTATGATCATAGTTTACTTTCACGCAAGTAAGTCCACAAAGTGTGCAATTAAACGTGCGTTGAGTGGTCTTGTTCACACATCTGCGCTCAGGTTTGATTTTGCTCCTAACAACTCGGCAAATTCCTTATTTCACCTCCACAGAGGTTTGTGCCGGCAGTTGGCAATTACCAGTGCTTTTGCTTGGCGCGACAAGCACATGGATAAATTCGAAAAATGTTTATTATACAAAATTGCAATATTTGAGTTTAAAAGAATGGAAATCACTTCGCACCCCTTCTGAAAAATCCGCGCGCCCCCCAGGTTGGGAACCCCTGCACTACCAGATGTCACTGACACCTAGTGATGAACGTTGGAACTTTGATAGAGCGTTTCAACGAAATCAAACGTACAATTTAGCTTCACAGAAGTTTAATTAGTGGAAGGTTCTTTTACACGCCATAAATCTATGACATGATACCGCCGGCTTTGCTTCCCCTCCGAAGGAAGGCATACTGAAGGATTTTAACGCTTCTTAAAAAATCCGACGGTTTCGGCCGGGTTTGAACCCGCTATCTTGGGCTTAGAAGCTCAGCAAGCTACCGACTACGCCACCGAAGCCGCACTTCTTTTATGACCACATACGATCACTGTAGTCAGTCCATCTTTCAGATCTTCTTTGATGGGATTGTTCGGGCTTTGCGTTCCTGCCAGTACATCTTAACACGATTTGATCGTCGTGCCCTCTTCACCATTTCCTTAATATTTACTACCAACCCCATAATATTGGGACTACATGACCAAGACGCCACAAAGCCCGTAAATGAATCAACAACATCAATAGTTCTCTGCGGAAGTGCACTGCCCTAAAATAATCAATTTAGGAAGTACAGTTTGTTGGGGGTAAGTAATACATGTCAGTCTTGGGGCAACAGATCGCCTCGCACGCAACTTCTGGCGCGCGTGAAACACTTGCTACTCTACAAAGTGCTGCAATCAATCAGCTGCCCCGCAGAAGGTCACGTCACGAATGGAAGGAAGGAAAACATCAAGATTTATCTAATGGAAATGGGAAAGGGTAAAATGAATGGATTCAGTCAGTTTAAGATTTAGTAGAGCTAGCTCACGTTATTTACACTACTCTATCTTACCCATCATCTTACGAGACTAGTGAAATATCACGCACTGTGGTGAAACTCTACAGTTGGTAGCCCTTCAGACAAGCATGGACTAACCAGGGGTTCCCAACCTGGGGGGCGTGGGGCTTTATCAAGGGGGGCGTGAAGTGATTTCCAAATTAAGTTGTCTTAACTCGAATATTACAATTTTGTAAAATAAACATTTTTCTAATCTCTACATGTGATTGTCGCACCAAGTCAATCGTTCAAAAGCACTGGTAATTAATTGCCAATTGTAGGCACAAACCTCTGTGGAGATGAAATAAGGAATTTTCTGTGTTGTAAGGAGCAACATCATGCCAGTTTTATCGTCTCGTTGGCATATCTTTGTGATTTCTTTGAAGCTTTGAACAGTTTGAACTTAAAGCTCCAAGGTAAAAACTCCAATATTATGCATTCCTGGAAAAAATACAGTTATGGAAACGCCGGCTTGAGTTGAACAACATCTCATCCTTTCACCGCCTAAATGAAATTTTGCCTGAAAATGAACGTGATCGTAATAAACTTAGGTGCAAATTCAGTCACATTTTGATTCCCTGGCACAAGAATTCAACTTCTACTTTCCTGATATCACGTCGGAAGAATGGTCCTGGATGTTAACAAGAAATTCGTTTGCCATTGACATTGAAGCACTGCCAGCACAGCTTCAAGAAGAAGCCATAGAATTGAAGTGTGAATCAAAGCTAAAAGATGATTCTAAAATATTTGGACTGGGTGACTTTTGGGTAAACTGTCCTGCAGTGTATCCTGTAATAGCCAAATTTGCATTGCTTGCCATTGTCCCATTTTCAAAGACATATTTATGCGAGTCAGGATTTTCGACGCCGAGTGTCATAGAAACAAAGCAGCGCTGTCGGCTTGATGTTGCAAGTGATCTCCGCTGTGATCTGTCAAATATCAAACCAAACATACCGAATCTTACCAAGAGAAAACAGTGTCAACCCTCTCACTGACATTTGTTGACTAATTTAAGGATTTGTTGGAAAAGTGTGTTCTTTGTAATAGATAGGCCTATTCCACTATGTACTGTTATCAGGTTAGGTCTATTGTACCCTTGGAAAAGAAGCTCTACACGAGACAGACATTCGGGGATGATCGGTCCATAAAAAGTATAAAGAGGAGAACGTGCTTCTTATAAATTTCCAGGATTCATAAGGGAACTTAAAGCTATAAATGAAATATGACATGTTAAAACAAAACAATTTAATACGGACTAATAACATAACAGTAAAATAATCCACCCTCGTGTAATGCCATGAGTCAATGGCCCGCCACACGTGACGTGCAAGTGACCCATTAACCCACACTCGACCCCTGGACAGCGAACACCAAGTCAACAAGCCAGCTGGGAACTTGGAAAGCCCCGCTTGCGCCTGCTCACAACGTATCCCCAGCCCACGATAGTCGTAAAATAAAATAACTGGTTCAACCACCAGCCCTTGAAAAGCTACCTCATAAATCTTCTTAGACAGTTGTCAACAAGGGATACAAAACTATCACCTCAAAGAATATTACAGTTTAAACATAACAAAATATCAAAAATACAAAAATTAGAAAAGAAACATGCTTATTGTGTTGTGCGCGCATTCGGACAAAGAAAGATTTGAGTACTTGACGGGAATTCACTTCCGATCGACCATACAATTAAGTCATGAACCCCGTACTGCGAGTTGGAAAATCATGATAATTATGAGAATACACACGATTAGTTCAGGACAGGGAGGCATGGAGAGCTGCATCAAACCAGTCAAAAGACTGAAGACTCAAACAACAACAACACACTAAATGGCTAATACAAAATATAAATGCACTGACATAAAATCAATCATACACGAATTGAATATTTACACTTATTTGACTGCCGAACAGTCGGTCTTAAGTCATGCAAAACAAAACAGAGCACCCACGTGACAACAAGGATATCAGCACGCCGTCTGTGACCCTTAAACTGACACTTTACAATGCTTGGCAAAAATCCAAGCAGCAAAATTAAAATGCCCCAGCGGGCTGAATACAAAAATTACAAGTAACACCTCGATTAATACGGACTGAAGTATTTAAATACTGGCATGGGCATCTATCCCAATTAACATAGAAAGCAAGCTATAATTTGCCAGGCAAGCAATCTACCAATTAGTTAAAGGAATGCATAGCGCGCACGCTGCTTCCTTATCAACATTCACAGATCTGAGTACATAGGTCTGTCAAGCTCAAATGTGCCATAGTGTGTCAGAAGAAACTCCAAGCCTCTGAAATCGCGTAAAATACATCATAAAACATCAAATTTTCTTGACCAACCACCCATGGATGTCAAGATTCACAGATCAGCAACACGTCCCTCAGGTACGTTTACTGAAGCATGAGGAGCAACGGAAAATGGATCGCCATGTCCGAATCCTGCTACCTCTTCGAAGAATATCATATAGCACACACACATCTCCATACCTGACCAATTGACCTCATTTGTACCCCAGATCCCGAATATAAATTACCACACAAAAATCTAATATATGACTACAGAAAGGCGGACGGCCTTCTGTAACAACATAAAGTTGTTCAAAGCAAAACAATCTAAGCATTTGCCTGGGTAAAACACAACCAAAAAGACGGGAATTTCCCCCCATTATCTAACATAAAATTTAAATTCAGTCCCATTTATCACCCTTATCTAAGGTTTCAGTCGTAAATAATCTCGCTAGTGCCTCGCATTCATGTTCGCATCAACATGAAGGCAAGCACTCTATCAAACAAAGCAACGGGTTAATAAAAATCAAAAAAACACACAAGAAAAAATCTAATATTTACACAAAGTCACGTGATGCTATTTAACTCATATGCCAGTGAAACGAATCTACATGTAATCACAGCAAAGCAAAATTATTTACAAAAAAACACAATTTCCCAATTAATTATACATGATCTCTCCAAGTCAAAATTAAATAAATTTAATTAGTATTCATCACTTTCCATGCTGCCCGGTGCCGAGATAGCACCCGCTATCTTCCTTCTGCATAGCCTAGCCCATCATGCTAGACATCAAATCTTGGGATACGACACTATCCACTCTTGAGGCCATGGTGACGATCATCTTGCTAAAGGAAATAAAGTTATTGTTATTATTTTCAGGATCCTAATTATACTGCATAATTGAGCTACTCGATTCACCCATAAGTTAATTGCAGTGTCGTAGACTTTCCCTACAATATGTGGACATATTCCACCTAATACACAAACACAATTCTATGTTGCCCGTCACGCAACACAATAAAATTTTCAAAGTCTTTCGTGCCGCATAAGCACCCGCAAAAGTTAGTCAATCAACGTGCCACTTCCTCAGACAGAGTGACACCCTACTCGCTCGAAGATATCTAAAATTGTGACGGTGTCTATTCACAGACAACTATATTTATGTGCTTCAATCAAATTTCACGTGGAAGGGGTAACTCGCTCCACAAAAATAGTAATAATACTCGCACACACTTCGGACACATCTCATTCAGCTTGTAAAAATCAGCACAAACAATTGACACTCGCGTGCAGAAAATCGCATCGTGGGAACACCTATTTATCAGAATTCGCCCGCAAACAATCTGCGCGGTCAAATTTGGCGTCTTGCTCTCATTGGCTATATTTCAAATAATACGGTGACACCAGGGTGATGACCTTTCTCCCACTCTCATGTCTGGTCATAACTCATTCTCCAGTTGGCCTATCATCTTCCTTCTCTAGCGTTTAATACCATGAAACATTTATACATCTCGTTTCAACAAGTCAATGGATACATCGCTTGCACCTGCCTTTCTCTTTTTCTTGGAATCGGCTATATTTAACCTTGCGTTGCTTCACAGGCGACAACGGTAGCAATGCATTGTCCACCCAGACAGACTGATATTTCAAATATGACCAAACTTTTCTCAACTGAGCTGTATCTTAGCTGAAGAAATAAAAATTATTTGAGGACTTGAATGTAGGCATACATTCAAGGGCTCACTATATCCTTCGCGTCAATCGAAGAGGTTATAGAAGCGTTGAGTGGAGGGGAGGGGGGGGGGGAGGGTTGGGGAAGGAGGGGACGCGATGAACTCCCGTATTTGAAAAGGGGGCGTCAACTGGCAAAGGTTGGGAACCACTGGACTAGACCTTCCATGAACACTAGTACTTTTTTGGTGCATTTGTAATAATTTCCGTTGTTAGACACGCGTTTAACAGATGACTGATCACCGTTAACTCAACCATATCCGGTCCATTAGATTAGCAGTTTGCCTTTTTAAGGAGAAATAATTTCAACTCTGAGAGTTGCTGATGATATCGTCATCTTGACCGACACGCCAGAGGATTTGAATGAGTTTTTGAATGGTATGGACTCCGTCTTGAGGAAAGAATTCATGATGAAAATCAATAAATGTAAAACGAGAATATTGGAATGCAGCCGAAATAAATCAGAAACCTCTATGGACATCAAATTGGCAGGTGAACAGCTAAATGAAGTAGGAGACTTCTGTTACTTAGGAAGAAAATAACCAGTGATGGACGAAGCAAAGAGGATATAAAAAGTAGGTTAGCTCAGGCAAGAAAAGCATTTCTACAGGAAAGGAATCTGTTGACATCGAATATACTGTAGATTTAGGTATTAGGAAGTCATTTTAGGAAACCTTTGTCTGGGGCGTGGCGCACTATGGAAGTGAAACTTGGACTATTGGTGCAGCAGAAAAGAGAAGAATTGAAGCGTTTGAAATGTGGTATTGGTAGATAGGGTAACAAATGAAGAAGTATTAAGACTAGTGGGAGAGGAGAGATGTTTCTGGCAACTGCTAATGAAGATAAGAGATAGGTTGGTAGGACACATGCTAAGACACCCAGGAATAGCAAGCTTAATTATGGAAGGAAGGGTCGAGGTCAAGAATTGTAGCGGTAGACCAAGGTTAGAATATGTTAAGCAGATTGCCTTGGATGTAGGGTGTGGTAGCTATGTAGAGATGAAACGATTAGCTTAGGACAGGGAGACATGGAAGGCTGTATCAGGCCAGTCAAAAGACTTAAGACTCATGTACAGCGCTTTGCACTGTTGGCTCTGCGATCGATGACTGGTTATTGGTTATTGACGATGTGGGCTGTAAACTGAGACATGAAACAAAGGCCAACTCTGACTCGGCTAGAGGTCACTTCAATTAGTTAGACCGCACACTCTAATGATTATTGAATCACCGGAGGTAAACAGAGTGGTTACACGCTCACGCGCGGTGCGTCTTGTCCCTTAAGTAAGTGACCACCTCGTGGTGTAGTGGCTAGCATTCTTCGCCCCAGAGGTCCGAATTCGATACCCAGCTCTTTCAAGAAATTTTATTCTGGTCTAATTTAGCACTATGTAATTCGGCGTGTGTAGAATTAGTCTCATAACCCGTGTTCTTGTAGTGTCTGTAGTAGTGTGTGGTGGGGTTTCTTCCAGGTGAGTATTGAGACGGAGGCGGCCGTGGCCTTCAGTTAAGAATCATCCCGAACACGATTTAACTACGCCGCGGAGTGCTTACGTTATGCGGATATGTGTTAAACATTAATATCAACAAGATGGTATATTGGCTTTCACGGCCGGTGAATTAAAACTCAACAATTTTTCTAGGTTTGTGCCGTGTCTTGTGTGGGGTTTCGCCTAGGACACCAAGCTAGGCTCATCAGCGGGCTCTTGGTGTCCCCGCCTGAACCCCCACAGGAGTAGCGAACTGTGCGCTACCTCTCTTTTTATGAAGCGCACTTGCGCCTCTTTACCGCCCAACATTTATTTACACTTACTACAGTGAAAAGTGGCTAATTCGAACTTCTATAATTCGAAATCTTCTTTATTTCGAATATTTCTCTGGGTCCCTAGCATTTTATATACAATCAATGCTAAAAAAAAATAGTGGTTAATTCGAATTATATTTTGGATAATTCGAAGTTTTTAGTGTAAAAAGCCGATCGGAAGCCAAACAGTTGGGTCAGTTCCCGAAAAACTGTTCCGAGTGCAGCCCAAAGCAACAAACTTAGGCATTTTTTGAAGGTAGAAATGACGTAAGTGGTTCTGTTTTCTGTTCTTTAAATTAGTTAGATTCTTTTGCGATGGCTGAGAGACTTAATTGTAGGAAACAGGTAAAAATCTCAAACTATTTAAAAAAAAAGTGGATTTCTCTATGACTTAACTAGATTTCTGGGTTATTACTGTCATTAAAGAGGTGAATAGTACATTTTGGTTTTATTTTCCATTTGAAACTTTTGAGGTTATTCACCATACAGTCTCAATAAATACCGTTGTCTGTTAATATGCTTTGTTGAACGTAAATCATTATGTAAACGTAATACAATATATTTTCTCTACCCTTTTCAAAGAAGCTTCTTAATTCGAGTGTTTGGATAATTCGAATTTTTGTACTGGTCCCTTGAGGTTCGAATTATCCAAGTTCCACTGTATTACAAAAGTGCTTGTTTTCCTAACTGTATTTTGAAAAACAAAATTAATGTGAATCCAAATACTATATTTTCTTTTATTTAAATTATTACATTGTAAGGAAATCCATTTGTATTATTTTATTTCATTCTTTTAATTACAATTTATCTCATAAACATTTTTCATAGCAAACAAACATTAGACTTAAGTACATCTCTAGTACTTTATTTTTATTCTTAATTGATTTCATCCTTAATTGAGCTAAGGGAGACCTCATGTTAGGTCGAAACACGTACAATATGTAGTCCAATAGATATATTTGTGTAAGTATTGTTACGGCTGTGAGTTGTTTCGTCGCCTCGCGCATGAGTCACAGCTGCCCCCCCGAGCTGTGCTCTGCCTCAGTGTATTACGTGCGCCTTACGCAACAGGGCTACTAGGACAAAAGGGATGGTCCAGAATATTCGTGACCAGCCAGTGATGGAAATCTCGAGAAGCCGTGAATCCTGGACGGGTCTAGAAGTATTTATTGAGTCACCAGCCTGCTATATAAGAGCGACCTGGCAAGCGGGGTGAACAGTGTTTTTCGAGCTAGTGCGAGCTTTTACCTGAGCGACAGTTGTCGGTGACGTGACTTGCGAAACCCTAGTGAAGCTGATTCTCTTGACAGCGAAGGGGTGTGAAGCCTACGGAGGAAATGTGTCTTGAGCGAGTGTGTTTCCCAGTGCAGCAGAGGTTAGTGTGGTGAATTGCGAAAGCACCGGGGGCTGTTTCCCTAGCCAGCGGACAGCGAAGCAGAGTGTAGTGGTGAGTGACCGGCTATCGTAAATAACTGTCGCGTGCGTATTCTAGGAAGTGTTGCAGGTAGTTCTGTCGAGGCCACCGGACTCATTAGGAGGGATTAACTTCTGTGGCTTATTGACAAGTGAAAGGCAAGTGTTCCCTACAAGAGGAAACTAGAGTGAGTTACTAATTGCTTGTATTTGCTATTTGTGTGGTGTATCTTTCTGGCCCGCAATAAAGCTAATACGTTTCTTTAAAGGAACAATTTGTGTTGTGTTTTCTACCCACCGTAATCCAGTTTTCACGGAAGTGCCACTAGGGGGTGGCACGTAACAGTATTTATTGCCGTATATTTTAAACTTCGAACTATACATTTCCCAGTTCTTAATTAGGATGTTATACATGTTACCCAAATAAGGGAGTCATGCCTGCCTCTTCTTGTCTACGTTTTTCTCTGTGACTTCAAAGCGCACTGGGCTATCTAACACATACGTAGTCGGCCTACAATTCCAGCTGTCCAGTTTAAACCTTCCGCGGAAGTTCTTCATCAACTTTCCAACTATATGTTCGCAGTGATATGGCTACAGCAGCTCGTACATTGTCCTGATTAGCGATTCTATAAAGTTCACGCTTGGAAGAGGAACCCAACACATATCCTAAAGTTTCTAACTCATTGCTACCTGTGGGGCAGTAGAAGCTTGCGCTAGGGTTTCTGTCAGGGACAGCTCCTACACGTGCAACCCACTCACAACAGGAGATGAGAATGAGACATCGGATCTAGCTTCTGTCAATAGATGAATGTATCAATACCTCATTCATGAGAAGTGAAGACATCGTCATCTTGGCCGACTCACCAGAGGATTTGAATGAGTTTATTATCGTATGGACTCCAAATTGAGGAAAGAATTCATGATGAAAATTAATAAATGTAAAATAAAAATATTGGATTGCAGCCAAAATAAATCAGAAACCTCTATGGACATCAAATTGGCGGGTGAAAAGCTAAAGAAAGTAGGTGACTTCTGTTACTTAGGAAGAAAAATAACCAGTGATGGACGAAGCAAAGAGGATATAAAAAGTAGGTTGGCTCAGGCAAGGAAAGCATTTCTACAGAAAAGGAATCTGTTGACATCGAATATAGACTTAGGTATTAGGAAGTCATTTTTGAATGCCTTTGTCTGGAGCGTGGCGCTGTATGGGAGTGAAACATGGACTATTGGTGCAGCAGAAAAGAGGAGAATTGAATCGTTTGAAATGTGGTGTTACAGGAGAATGATGAAGATCAGATGGGTAGATAGGGTTACAAATGGAGAGGTATTAAGACTAGTGGGAGAGGAGAGATGTTTCTGGCGGCTGCTTATGAAGAGAAGAGATGGGTTGGTAGGACACATACTAAGTCACCCAGGAATAGCAAGTTTAGTTATTGAGGGAAGGGTCAAGGACTAGAACTGTAGGGGTAGACCAAGGTTAGAATATGTTAAACAGATTGCCTCGTATATAAGGTGTGATAGCTATGTAGAGATGAAACGATTGGCTCAGGACAGGGTGGCATGGAGGGCTGCCTCAAACCAGTCGAAAGACTGAAGACTAAAACAACAACGAGAAGTGATGGCAACATGTCCTCATTATTATAGGCTACACATGTCATGTGTGGAACGTATATGGTTACTTGTTTTATTATGGTAATTCCAATTGGGGCTCGGATTGCAAAAGGGGTGGCCGTGGCCTTATGGCAGAAACCATTTCAGCATAAACCTAGTGCGAGAAGTGGATGCGCTCCTAGGATGGGTGAAAGTGGGTTAGGAACCAATAAGTTATGCAATTATATCACTTGATGTCAATATACATTTTGAGACATGTTTCGGCTCTGTGAGCCTTCTTCAGTCAAAATCACTAAAAAATTCTCCTAAATCAGTCTAATGTTTGGTCTCTCAATAAAAAAATAAAACATTTTTACATCGTCAAGATGATTAAAACACATGAATATAAAATGCTTAAAGAATTTAAAAGAATAAAAATGTACAAAATTTCGAAACGAGTGCCACATTCTTGTTGATCTATTTTCAAACAGGGGATCCTTGAAAAAGGATCGTGTCTAAATCTGTCATGTAGAAACAGGTAATCGGAAGTTGTTTATTTAGTGCTTTGCAAAATGTTTTCAACAACCGCAGTTTGGAGACCATGAACTGTCACCTCACAACTTTAAAAGAGATACCACAAATGTGTCCGTCTTGTTGTTCTGCCTTGAATCACTGGTTGACTTGATACTGAAGAAGGCTCACAGAGCCGAAACATGCCTCAAAATGTATATTGACATCAAGTGATATATAAAAAGATAATTTTGTATTGTAAAGTGGACATTTGCATAACTTATCAAAATCAATACGGGAAAACTTGGAAAAATGACTAAAGTCATAGATATTCATTAGGAACCAGTGTTGGCAAATCTTGAAATGGGAAGGTACTAAAACACCAGAAAAGCACCAGCTGGACTCTATGATTCAACACACTAGAAAAACACCTAATATTATAAATATATAAACGGCTCTTTACTTACATTTATTTCATTAAAAATCGTCTTCTTCACTTGCGGAGCCTGCTACCGCTATTACATCTTTAGAGTAGGAAGGTGTATTACTGCTGTAGCTCTGCATACTTCCAATTTTGGCCACTATTATATTCTTCGGAAGTTCGTAGTCGTGATAGCATTTTCCCTCGGTTTTTAGTCCAATTTGCACACACAGAATGGAATACATCGTTTGAACTTTCATTCGATTTCTTTATTTTGTTTTCACCAATTAAACTTGGCTAAACACTCTCCCTACATCTGCATTAGAGTGAGGGAGCGAAAGTACACAAACTGGCTTCGCATGAAACTGGGAAATCCCCTGGGAGCTGGGAAGAAAATAGATGATAGGTGGATTCTTTGTACAAGTGGACTAGCACTGAGCTCTGCATATTGAGCTTAGTTAGCACTCATGCATGAGAATGAGAATGTCGGGGACTTCCCCTGCTGGAGTGTTGACCTTGACACGTGTACGGCTGAACATCGCCTATCTTAATTGATTAACGTTATTAAAACTATTACATGGCTTTCGGGATTTACTTATTTGTTATAGGAGACAATTTCATGGAAAAATCCATTAAGCACCAGATACGGCACTGGTTTTATTGAAATGACACCAGTATTTTGCTATGGCGCTATTAGAACATTTCTGGCACCAGACGAACTTCAGAAACACCATATCTGGTGCAAAAAACACCAAATTGTCAACACTGTTAGGAACCCAACAATTGTATTGAAACGTTCTTTACTGGCCCTCACTGTTGGGGTGTACAAATGTAATGTTTACTCTGACTAAGATACGTTGTGTTAATGGGCGCCAAGACCTCAACGCTATGTTGAAATCTAAATTTATATTTAACAACGCCTAGCTCTGGTAGAACACCTTCAAGAATCTTAACACTCAGATCGTGGTATGATTTGATCATTAACCCAACTAACAATTGTATCAGGAGAAGGAATTTGGTCTATATCTAATGCTACCTACTGAAAGCAAAGATTGCATGGTTAAAAGAAATGAATTTATTATATAAAACAAGTATGGCAAAATTAATAATAATAATAATAATATAGTTTAAATTTAAATTGGAGCGTTGCGATTTGAATATTACCGCTAGAGAATTACGTGAAAACGGAGTCGGATGAATTACTGATATTACTATTATTCCCAGGCTATGAAGTAACTGAAATACTGAATTTGAAACAAAGAAACGAGAGATTATGTAGTTCTGAGACATTCGCGCTTACCATTGGAAATTGCCGTAGCATCTCCCTCGTACTTGATTCTGAAGAGCTTCCCATAGGCTTATGGACGCCGTCATCTTCTTCGTTAGTTGTAGAAATATTTATAGAGATGTTAACTTATGGTCCGGCCACACCGGAACCAACCACACGAGTAACCACAACGGTCAAGTTTTACAAAGATAATCGCCTTGTCTCCTCGGCGCACAAACCATATATGCACTCCTCGGCTCCCCTCTCTGGTACCGTCTTCTTCTCGCCCGCTCTCCACTGATTGGCTGAGCCACCACGCGATACTCCCCAACTCAGGGTCATTACACTCGGTGCGACGAAGATGTCGCTTACCGGTCCAGGTCATTTCGCCTTTTCTTGAAGCAGCAACCCCGCTTGCGTCATGCTTCTCGACAAGAATAAGCCTGTAGCCGAATTCCCAGTGACTCATCTCTCTCACCATACCCTAACTGACAAAAATCCGTAAAATTCCGTAATCATATAATTTTCCGCGATAATGTTGTTCGTAATAATTCGCTTGATAGTGTTTTCTATGACATCGAGAACCTATCTGTATACTTATAATTTTATAAAAAAAACGCTCCAAAAAATACCTTAATAATAATAATAAGTTGCATGAAAACTTCTCTTGGCTGAACAATTTGCCGCGTAAATAAATATTGAATGGCTTCCTACTGACTTATGTCAGTGGCGTAAAATACCCTTGAAAAACACGTTACATATTCGCCTCGGATCATCGGATGATTTACCGTGACGACGGTCTATCATGCAATTATCCCAGACACGTTAATAAATCCCCATCAAAAATACATATTACATAAATTAAATCACCCTAAATCACATATATAAACACTCATAATTTTCTTTACGCACTTTGCGTCAAAGTCTGTAGTCATTTTGGATTGCCCTGTGCAACCAGTCCAATGTTTTTCACTTAGATTAATGTTCCACGGATATTTCCGCCTCTCAAATATCTCTATGTTGGGAAAGATATACATAAATCATGTGTAAGCACTGAGTATATATGGTGTCACATCACACGCATCAAAGGTGTTCTGATATATTTATATCACCACAGAACTTCCTAATTTCACTGGAGGTCGCTTCCATCTGGTGAAACTTAGTCTCACTGATCTCACGGAGCACACGATCACACTATTGTGGCAGCGCATCGTGACCATAATACTTAATCTCTCTGTATATAATACAAAATTAATAATGACTTCTGAAAAAAAAACAGTAAATGCGCATTACATATAACACCAAATATTTCTGTGCCGTAATCGCCCTGTTTTCTTAAGTTCCCGTAGACCATATTCTACTTAATACTAGTTCACAACTCAGACCAGTTCTCCTCACTCAAATAATACCTTTGTACTAATTACCTTAAATTACACACTTACAATTCTTACATGGCGAGGCCGTAAACAGAAATCACGTGTGCTGTTATGTATGAGTTTCATGAAGGACTGTCTTGCCTTCTGGTGGCCCATCTTTTGTCTCGTGGACGCCTTAAGCAAAAATACCCTGTTCAAGCACTCACCCATCTCTAGGAGACAAATGGGAATTCACCAGCGCTACCAAATTCTGGCCTTGGTGTATCGAGACATTTTAGTGCTCAAGAGCATCCGACAATCCCGTCATATTTCCCTGTACCTTAAAAACTCTCAATTACTTACATACTACCCCCCTGTGTGACTTCTGATACGCCTGCCTGGAAGACCAGATCTTCCACGCACCAAATACCACACTTACTCATTTGATAGGCTGGCTCGCCAGCTAAACACACTTACTTTATGACACATACTTTCGTAGACTATGTATATTATACGTCCCGTATAATCTGTTTCCCTTACTATCCTCCATCACATATGCTGTTTTGCCAATACGTTTGGAAACTATAAATGGGCCCTCGTAGAGATAAAAGAACTTGGACATGACTTTCTCTAGCTTATTTCCAACCTAGCCAGTGGCTCCCTTAACTTAACGTCATCACGTTGCTCCACTAGCATATTTCTCAGTGTCTGTAACGATGCCCTGTTGATACTGTCCACACATGCACATAATAAAATACCGTCCTCTGCTTTAACCACAGGATAATCCCTACATAAATTAGTGTCCCTTGATAGCAAGTCTGCAAGAATGTTATCTGAACCCTTAATATATTTCACTGTGAATTCGTATTCCTGCAGAGCAAGAATCCACCTACTAACTCTGTTAGAACTGAGTTTACAAGTCCTCATATACAGTAATGCATGGTGATCTGTATGGATCTCAAATTTCCCCCCTACTAAATACATTCTAAATTTCCCTAAACTGAAAACAATACCTAAAAGCTCTAACTCAGTAATCGTGTATCTTTCCTCTGCTGTTGTCAGTCCTCGCGAGGCTAAAGATACAATGCACAGATTACCCTCATCATCTTTCTGACATAATACTCTAGCAATGCCTATATGTGAAGCATCTGTCATAACCACATATTCCTTATCTTTCAAAGGATATTTCAGCACTACAGCTTTCTCAAAACCTTCCTTCAGCGCTCTAAAAGCCTGATCATGCTTGGACTCCCAACTCCACCGAGTCCCACTTTTAAGCAATTCCCTGAATGGTTCTACCAACCCTGAGTATTTAAGAACGAACCTCCTGAAAAAGTTGCAAATTCCCAGGTATGTTTTTAACTGTTTAACATTCTGTGGCACATCTGCGTTAAGTATCTTATTAACCCTACTTTTCTCTGGTGTCACACCTCTACTCGACACTCTATGACCTAAAAATGTCACTTCTGACTGACAGAATGACGACTTAGACAGCTGCAAAGTGAATCCTGCCTGATCTAACTTCTGAAAAACTATATCTAAATGACGTAGATGCTCCTCAAAACTGCGTGAACTAATTACCATATCATCAATGTAAATGGTTACAAACTCTCCTGTGTCATCCCCTAATGCGATGTTTAAAGCCCCAATTAAAGCTGCTGAAATACTCTTTAACCCATAAGGTGTTCTACAAAATTGATAAAGGTTATATTTATGACTAAAAGCTGTAAATGGTCTATCTTCGTACATAAGTGGCACTTGCCAAAAACTGGAACTCAAATCTACACAAGTGAAATACTTCTTCCCCTCAAATGTTTGCATTAATTCCTCTATTGACATAGATTTCAGCTGATCTGAACTAATTCTACTGTTAACCAAACGAGCGTCTAAACAAATACGAACTGTGCCGTCGGCCATGGGTACCGTGATCAAAGAATTAACATATGGACTGTTAGAGTGCTCAATAATCCCATCTTCAAGCATCTGGTTAATTTGTGCCTCAACTGCACTCTGATAAGCGAAAGGTACAGGATATCTATGTCCTGTGAATACTGACCTATCAATAACGTTCAATGAATGTGTATAGCAATTGGCCATACCAATGCGATCCTCAAAAACTCTCCTATTACACAATAACACATCATAGAGCCGAACACATTGTTCCACCTCTATATTTCCCTGAAATGCAGCATCACGTAACGAGTCCTCTAGACTACCGTTCGTAATCACACTGCCCACAAAACATGGAGAACCCCGCTCTATGGCTGGCGATATCTCATTTAAAGTACAAATCACACCTACAACACTACTTCTCTGAATATGGTCATTGAACGCTACTTCTACTTCAGAATCTCCCCATTTAAATTTCAAACTCCCTATACCATAACATAAGTTACCAGACACTCTACTTAGCCACTCTGAACCCAAGATAACACTGAATACTAAATTTGGAATTACAAGACAAATCTGCTTTTCTACATGATTATTAATTTTAATGTCTACTAAAACTTGCTTAGAAATTACTTTAGACCTCTTCCCAACAGCTGTGATAACAAAAGTGCTTTTAATTGGCATCTCCTCAAACTTTACTCCAGTTCCTTTCATTTTATCATAAAATGCACTACTTATGCAACTCTTCATACAACCACTATCAATTAAAACATCTGTGTACGCCTCGGACACGTTAAATTTAACTATGGGGCTCTTACTAACCACCTCCTGAATAATACCTTCATCATTTAGTTCACGTAATAATTCATTTCTTACATTTAGGTCATAGGGTTCCTGTATAAGTGTATGGACAGGGCATGTTACAGACTGAGATTCTGACCTTACATCGCAGCCTGGTTCGTGTTTAAAGTATGGCTACCACTTGGTGTAGTACTACTCACTACTGCACTGGTCTGGTTGTCCTGGGTTGCGTTAACGGTATCTCTCTGTCCGTTATTACCATTGGGCTGATTCCCTCCTTGACCCCTGTTCTGGTTATAATTATTATTGTTATTATACCTCCCTTGGTTACCCCTAAAATCATTATTTCGGCCTTGATTTCCCCTGAAATCATTATTTCTACCTTGGTAGTTCGTACCATACCCATTTCCTCAGTACTGGTTTTGCTGATTATTATTATTATTATTTTGGTTCCCCCTATTTTGAACGTTGGCCCCTTCGCCACTCTTCCCTTGAACTTCCTGAATCCTATTCTCATTAGGCCTATTATTATGGTTACCCTGGTTCCTACCGAAATTCTCCTCGTAACCACCTCTTCCCAGAGCATCGAATGTACTTAATAAATTTTCCACTTGCGAAATTGATTTAACATTTTGGATACAGGCAGCTTCTTTGATTCTATATGGAAAATGTCTTAGTAATAGCCTGACTACATCACTTTCCTCCCTCAAACCATCCAGTAATTTACACGTCAATACCTGTCCTAAAAAGTACTCGGTCATAGTGTAGTTTCCTCTAGGGTTATATTTCCCACACACAATTCCCTCACGATGCTGAGACTGAATTACCTCATTCCAAAATTTCTCACAAAATTTAACTTTAAAATATGAAATATTCTCGAAATTGTCTCTGTAGACAGCAAACCAGTTTCTTGTCTCCCCTACAAACGCTTGCTCTAAAATCTCAACTACCTGGCACCACTCAATATTACCATCTTCCAACCTCTCCCCGAATTTATTTTCTATGGTATTCATGAACTCCATTGGACAACCCTGCCGATTACTGAATTTGCCTAGTTCTATTTCCCTGTGTGTGCTATTCACATAAACTGCCCTGCTCTGACTATTTTCCTGCCTAATTCTAGCTTTCAACTTCTGTTCTAATTCAGCAATTTTCTCCTCAGCTTTTCTTTCAATATTATTTACAGTTAACCTAATGCTCCCTTCCGATGCTTCAACTTTACCACTTAATTTAGCTTGTTTCTCACTAATCTCATTAATGTTTTCCCTATTCCTCTCCCTTAAAGTATTAACTTCAGTGATTATTTCTGCATGCACTTTATCAATTCTTCCCCCCAGCTGTTCTTTAACCTCTTTAGTTGCTACCTGAATCTTATCAATTTCTCCCCCCAATTGCTTTTTGACCTGCTGTGTTTAAAGTTGCACTAGTTCTTTTAAATTTTCAGCCTGTGTACTGATTCTAATTTCTAACTCCTCCTGTACTTTTCCTAATTTTCTGTCTACATCTGCAATAATCTCTTTAGCTTTTTCTTCCATCACCCCTCTGATTTCTCCTCTAATCTGCTCAAATTTCTTATCTAATTTTAGATTGTTCTCTTCAAATTTCTCATTTAATTTGTTGCTCACTTCCTTGCTGTTTTGTTCAAGTTTAGCATTATTTTGTTCGAGTTCAGCATTTAAAGTTTCAGTACTCTCTCTATTTTCCCTACTGTTTTGTTCGAGTTTAGCATTTAAAGCATCTGTACTAATTTTATTTTGTTGCATTAACTGAAGAAGCAAACTCTCTAACCCTGCTTGACTGTTTTGATTACCTCCCCCCCCAGTATCGGGATTTACCTCCGATATCCCTGTACTGCTTTCATTTCCAAGACTAGCCATACTTCTCGTATCTTCACTATCCAACTGGTGACCACTACGCAACTTCATCTCTTCCTCAACACTACCCATGCTGATACACACCGATAAATGAAAAAAAAAAAACAAAATACAGGCACAGAAATATATACCCTTCTCCTTCCACAAATGTTATTAGGTTTTCGGTCTCACGTTGGTAGCGACAAGTGAAACGTTCTTTACTGGCCCTCACTGTTGAGGTGTACAAATGTAATGTTTACTCTGACTAAGATACGTTGTGTTAATGGGTGCCAAGACCTCAACGCTATGTTGAAATCTAAATTTATATTTAACAACACCTAGCTCCGGTAGAACACCTTCAAGAATCTTAACACTCAGATCGTGGTATGATTTGATCATTAACCCAACTAACAATTGTATCAGGAGAAGGAATTTGGTCTATATCTAATGCTACCTACTGAAAGCAAAGATTGCATGGTTAAAAGAAATGAATTTATTATATAAAACGAGTAAGGCAAAATTAATAATAATAATAATAATAATAATAATATAGCTTAAATTTAAATTGGAGCGTTGCGAGTTGTATATAACCACTAGAGAATTACGTGAAAACGGAGTCGGATGAATTACTGATTTTACTATTATTCCCAAGCTATGAAGTTACTGAAATACTGAATTTGAAACAAAGAAACGAGAGATTATGTAGTTCTGAGTCATTCGCGCTTACCATTGGAAATTGCCGTAGCATCTCCCTCGTACTTGATGCTGAAGAGCTTCCCATAGGCTTCTGGACGCCGTCATCTTCTTCGTTAGTTGTAGAAATATTTGTAGAGATGTTAACTTATTGTCCGGCCACACCGGAACCAACCACACGAGCAACCACAACGGTCAAGTTTTACAAAGATAATTGCCTTGTCTCCTCGGCGCGCAAACCATATATGCACTCCTCGCCTCCCCTCTCTGGTACCGTCTTCTTCTCGCCCGCTCTCCACTGATTGGCTGAGCCACCACGCGATACTCCCCAACTCAGGGTCATTACACTCGGCGCGACGAAGATGTCGATTACCGGTCCAGGCCATTTCGCCTTTTCTTGAAGCAGCAACCCCGCTCGCGTCATGCTTCTCGACAAGAATAAGCCTGTAGCCGAATTCCCAGTGACTCATCTCTCTCACAATACCCTAACTGACAAAAATCCGTAAAATTCCGTAATCATATAATTTTCCGTGATAATGTTGTTCGTAATAATTCGCTTGATAGTGTTTTCTATGACATCGAAAACCTATCTGTATACTTATAATTTTATTTAAAAAAACGCTCCAAAAATACCTTAATAATAATAATAAGTTACATGAAAACTTCTCTTGGCTGAACAATTTGCCGCGTAAATAAATATTGAATGGCTTCCTACTGACTTATGTCAGTGGCGTAAAATACCCTCGAAAAACACGTTACAGTATTAATTATTGTTCTCCTGCATTCTGTTCCAGTCCTCACGTCAGTTTGTAAAATCCTAGACGGAGACGGGAATTGAGCTCGAGGTCTCCCGGGTAAGAGACAGGTAAAATACCCTTATATCTCTGCGCCGGCAAGCTGAGGTTTTGCCGAAACAAAGTGAAAATTTTATAACAATTAGAGATTTTTTTCCGAAACTAAATTTAAATTGTCGTTGCCTTAATTGCTTTAATTTAAAGAGCCAAACCCTGAAGATATTTTTCTAATTCACTGTTTAAAGGCGATTTTATTTTATACTTAAAGAAAATGTAATATAATGACATCTTCCCAAGAATTCAGCTCTGAATTATCTTTTATTAATATGTCCCTGAGCAATGTAATGAAAATAATGGCACAAGTTCTCCAAGTACAGTTCAATTTATTTCGACGGGGTCGTGGATGGAGAGCTTAAGTATTTCCCGTTAATACTTTAAAAAAGAATCTGTGTGTGAATTCAGGAAGTAATTCAATTTTATCTTTAATTCTATTTGAGTTCTCTCGCCTCTTGAAATCCCAAATATACTCTGCCTCACCAGCTAAGGTTTACTAAGTTTAAAAAGAGAATAAACTACATATCTGTTCAAATTATTAGACTCAAGAACTTATAATATTTTATTAAATCTTCCTTCAACTATCAGAGCATTAAAAACTGCAACTTTGTGTGAAGAAAAATCTTTGTTTTTCCTCATTATCCAAACACAATCCGATGTTACTGCTCACGGCGCTGAATGCTGGAAGGAAACAACGATTTAATTATATTGTATAATAGCTACACCTAGGGGCAGATGACCTGGCTGTTTCGCCCCTTAGGTGGGAGAGGGGGGGGCAGATGGTCTCGTAATTCTGCCCCTTAAAACAACAATAACTAACTGTTTCACCCCTTTATTGCACCAACAATGACCAAAAACTCAAATTTTCATTTTTATCTTAAGCTGTTACATTTCGTCAGAGAAGCAAATGACTCTCCTTTCAAAACAAAACAGCTAAAGGTCAAAGCAGAGTAGCCAACATCTTGAATAAATCCATAAATCGAGTGGGAACTGTTTTTGCGCATTATACTACCAACTCCCTTTCATGAACAGCCATCTTGAAATATATTGAATAATAATCATTTATTGCAGCTAATAGCCATGACGAGATACAAAACTAATACTAACAACATAGCTTATCCATCGTCTATACACAAAGTGTCTGACTGGTTCTGTTTGCTATACATATAGTTATTCGCAGCAGAAGCGTGTTAGCGATACTTTCCTCTGGGCGCAGGAAATGGCGTGATATCTGTCACAAGCACTACCACACAGAGAGCAGGTACATTGGGGGCCTGGGTCATGAAATCCCCTTCTTGTGCATATCTTAAAGTGAAAACCGTGGACTGCAAAAAGGGAAATGAGTGTGTTGAGTCTAACAATTTGAACAGATCTGTATGTATTTGTGAACGGGACATTGAAAGACTTCTTTTCAAATGACATTTCGTACGATTGTATAATGTGAAGCAAACAATTCCCCCCTCCTATATTGGAGAATTTCAAAGTATAACGCTTTATAAGTCACAGTATACACGGAAAGAAAAAATGAAAATTCAGGGGGAATAGCTGTATGAAACATCTTCTGGCTCCCCTATCTAATAAATTAACAGAAAAACAAGATGTTCAGTAAAGAACATATAGCCTACTTTCTCCTAAATGCATGGGTATTGTTATAACTCTTTGTCCTCTCCAAGGAGTATAATTGAATGATGGTTGTAGTAGCTTGTTGAAATACAACATGCTATACAGATATTAAACATGAATATGAGGTGCCCTTTGCTAGTGCTACCTCTGTACCAAATTTCGTTCAATTCAGTTTTACCGTGTTTGAATAGATAGGGGGAATCGATTCGCACACATACATGACTGCCAGCCACAAATTATTGGGCAGATGACCTAGTAGCTTGGTCAAAAGATTCTTCATACATAAAGTTATAATGTTACAAAATTTGGTAGAGATTAGATAAAATGGTTGGTCGTAATTTGATTTAAGCTATGAACATTTGGGTGGCCGCCATTACGTTTCCGTCTAGATTGCGGCGATATAAAACATGACACTGAGGTGCTCTTTGCTTGTGCTACCTCTGTACCAAATTTCGTTCAATTCGGTTTCACCGTGTTTGAATAGATAAGGGGAATAATTCTTCGTACATAAAGGTATAACGTTGCAAAATTTGGTAGAGATCAGATGATTAGGTTGGTCGTAATATTATTTAAGCTTTTAACATTTGGGTGGCCGCCATTACGTTTTCGTCAAGATGGCGGCGATATAAAACATGACACTGAGATGCCCTTTGCTAGCGTTAACTCTGTACCATATTTCGTACAATTCGGATTCACCGTGTTTGAAAAGATAGAGGGAATCAATTTGTACACAAACATGGCCGCCATCCGCAAATTAATGGGCAGATGACCTCGTAGTTTGGTCAAAAGATTCCTCATACATAAGGGTATAATGTTTCAAAATTTGGTAGAGATCAGATGAATAAGTTGGTCGTAATTTGATTTAAGCTTAGTAGGATAAATAAGCCGGTTCTGGCACAGGGGCTAATGGGCAAGATGGCCGCCGCGCGCAATCACTCTGTGTTATTCTTATGGAGGGGTCATTCAGAGCTGGCACAGGGGCTATTGGGCAAAATGGCCGCCACGGCCTGAGACCGTGGATTACGTCACATGGAAAGGTCGGCCGTGTAGTTGCCAAATGGAATATTTATTATTATTATTATTATTATTATTAGGTAATTGTTAATTGATCATGTATAATCAAGACCAGCCTTATATTGTCCACTTTTTGGTGTAGTGGCTAGCATTCTTGGAGGTCATTCCTGAGGTTCGAATCCCGGCTCTGCCAAGAAATTTAATTTCTGGTCTCATGAGTGGAACGGGGTACACTCAGCCTTGTGAGGCAAAACTGACAAGAGCTGGCTTTTGATTCATACCTCAACAATTCTGCCTAACCCAACTTCACCTAACCTAACCTAACCTAACCTAACCTAACCTATCCTAACCTAACTTCAAAGTCAAAGCAAATATAAAAGCAAATGTGAAAGCACACATAATAAACTAAGTTATAACCTAACCTAACTTCACCTAACCTAACCTCACCTAACCTGTCCTAACCTAACCTAACGTAACCTACCTAATTTAAAATTGCAAGCGAAAAAAATTTAGCAAAAAGTATGAGAAAAAAGTGAGAGCAAATGTAAAAGCACAAATAATAAACTTAGTTATAACCTAACCACACCTAACCTAACCTAACCTAACCTAACATAACCAAACTTCAAAGTGAGAGCAAAAATGTAAGAGCAAATGAGAGAGCACAAATAATAAACTTAGTTATAACCTAACCTAACCTAACCCACAGAAACCTCATTTAAAGATTTTAGATTTTATGTTTTAACATTTTAGATTTTTGATTTTTTCATTTTACATTTTTTAGATTTTACATTTTACATTTTTGATTTTTTGTATTTTAAATGTTAGTTTTTTTTAGATTTTACATTTTAAATTTAAGATTTTTTGATTTTAGATTTTACTTTTTACATTTTCCGAAAAGAGTAAACTACTAGGTCACATACCTAACCTCACCAAACCTAACTTTGCCAAACCTAACTTAAGCTAATTCAAAGGCTAATGCACATACACAAAGTATATAAGGGTACAAGCAACTATCCTTATGCTAGTTTTATAGGTTACTGTACAATATGATAACTACCCCAACCGTTTTTTTTTTCATTTGTTGTTTACACATATGACAATTTTCCAATTCCCCATTTTCATTTTTTTAAATGTTAGTTTTAAGTTTTTCAATTTCATAACATGGAAACATGGATTTTGCATTATGTTGTTTACACATTTATCAATTTCACAATTTCCCATTTACAGTTCTTAAAATGTCAGTTTAAAGTTTTTCAATTTCATGATATAGAAACATGGATTTTCCAATTTGTTGTTTACACATTTGTCAATTTACCAAATTCCCATTTACAGTTTTTAAAATTTCAGTTTAATGGTTTTTTTTTATTTTGTCAATATGGAAACATGGATTTTCCAATTTGTGTTTTACATGTTCATTTTGCATTAGGAGTGGAGAGAGGTGAGTAGTAATAAAAAATGTACAAGCAGTTTCCATACGGTACAATATTTTTTTATTTAAATACATGTACACTATTTACACATAATACATTTTTATATATATTCCTTATTGTTATAAATTGTACACTTGTTTTTATTTTGTTTTCTATTTTATTTATTTTTGATTATGAATGCCATTTCTTATTTTGTTTTATTTTTATTTTTGTAGTGCTATTGTTTTATTTCCTAAATTGTTTTGTTTTATGTATTTGCTAGTTGCAGGCAGAAGATTTTGATATTCATAACTTAACTCTTTAAGCATGGTTAATGATTGAGTAATGACCATAGGCATGTGTACCTATACCATCAGCATCAATCACTCTTTTATCATCACCAGGACACAAAGCAATTTTGTTTAGTCTTATAGATGATATGTCATGTTGTTTAGAAGCGATAATGTTCATTGGTATTCTTTTTACATTGTTTTTCATGACACAATCCTTATAATCTTGAAAGCTTATACAATTTTTGACAACACCTCTGTTAATACCTTTAATCTTTTTGATTTCTTTACCATTTATGTCTAATGCGTACATTTTAGCTCTAAGTCCAACAAATGCTTTTATAATTTGTCCACAAGCCTCGTCTTTAAATTTCCCCAACGTTTTCTTGTTTGATGTAGAGTAACATATGTGATTAGTAGGATAATCTGATGTGTCCAGGTGTTGTAGGAAATCCAACTTGTCTTGATATACATCTGGGGTGTTAACCAAATATATGAACGAGTCAGTATCCATATACATGAGTTTAAGATTGTTCATGCCATAATAGGGTAGCAGGACATCATAGTGGTGGGAATACATGAGAGTTTTTGAAATATCCAGTATACACATTCCAATATATATAGGCTTATTGAATACAATGTTACGTTTAGACATGTGGAAAGCAGCTAGGTTAGGGCCATAAATTGTTCTGTCGATAAATGTCGGCTTTGCTATTAGCTTTTCTGCCTTTTTGCTGTCAGTCACAAGACGTATGTCTATTCTTTTACGGATATTTTCCATTGTTTTCCCAAAAATGGCATTGTTGAATAATTTGTACAGATTTTTCTCAAAATCATTTTTGGCTTGTTTTCGAAGGTTGTTATTAAAATCAACGTATGCCTTTAACCAAGGTCTTTGTTTAAACTTTAACACACGATGAATTTTTATCAATTTTATTCCATGATCTAAAGCCTGTTTTAATGCCATGTAGTGAACAACATATCGCCTTCGATTTCCAAGATGAGGAATTAGTTTTTTCAGAGACGAATCCTTAGGTTGTGTACACTCTGGTAGGAAAGGTAAATCGTTGTGTAGATCATGAAGGTCAGATGGGTAATCAACATCAACGTCTAGAATGTATCCCACAGGATCGTCTTTCTTTAGTTTTTCTAGATCAACAGTATCTGGAGAAACCCACTGAAATCCACCATAAGGAAGGGAGTGACACATAGCCCACCCGTATTGGTTGTTGGCATCATCATAGGTAATAAACTGCGATGGTTTCTCAGAATCATAGGTTTCCATGTATTTATTGTTAGCTTCAGCATACCGATGAGACACCTGGCATATGCCTCCACGTATTCCAGACTCGATTAAAAGAATCTGATCGTAATCCTGTAGCAATTCCAGTTCAATGCCTGTGTAAAGGAGCATTGCCTCGAAACTTAAACCAGGCGAAGTAAAAAAGTGTGCAGCATCCACTCGGTGTGTTTCTAGTGTTTTGTTTCTAAACGTTTCAAAGCTGTCTGCAAGAAGTACATCTGATGTTAGGTAGAGGTCACTATATTCCCCTAGAGTTTTAATGTTGAACTGATTCCAGACATTTTTGGCATGTTCATAGTCTTCTTGACTAACATCTTCTTGACTTAATTTGTTAAAGAATGCCTCTTTTGGAGGTAAACACGTTTCACTTAACTTTTCCCATGAGTCAATGTAGTCATAACAAAATACCCCTTTACGAGTCATGAGCATTGCATTTTCTTTTCCAAAGTACTTGTCTGTTTCAGGGTATAATGTTAAGTTGGAAACTAAGTTTTCCAAACTACTCGGCATTAACCGAAACGTATCCACAAATCTAAGCTTAACATTTCCTACATATTTGGTAAAGGAAATGTACTTTTCTTTGGAGTTAGCGATAACATCCACTCTCTCAGTAGTACATCCCAATTGCTTTACAATGAAATTTGCGTCGTAGCCACTCATATTATGTAGAAACACAGGAACGGGGTTTCGTGTTTTACACCTCAAATTACAGTTATTGTGAGCACTTCCACGGTATTCCCCTGTAATATGGCAGTGGTCTCGAACTTTCCAGTCCTCTTTGGTGAATGGTTTTCGACACAAATAACAGGTTTCAGAACATTGGAACTCTGCTTCTTGAGCCTGAGTTAAGGCCTTTGGAACATTTAAGCTGTAAAGTCTATCAATTTCATTAGCTATTGAGATCAAACAGTCCATAAACTTTTCTGCAGCGTCAGGTCCACGATAAATAACAGGTTGGCTTGGAAGATTTGTCTTTATGTGTTCCACAGCGGGTGATGGTTTAACGTATATACCAAAGCTCATAGGAACATGACTCTGGTATGGCACTGTATAACTTGCTTCAGGATTGGGCAAACATGTTTGATAGGGTAAGAGTATACTTTCGAAATCTGCATAGATAACGTAAGGTATTCTTAGCATTTTTTCCACGTTTAAAAATTTGACAATGGGGTTTTTAATAGGCATTTCAACCCTAGCAATGTCATGCTGGACACACAAAGCTCTATGTTCTTTCAATTTTTCCATTCCTTGTTGTCCATATTGATTATCAAAGTGAGTAAAACACCGTTTACACGTATATATCTTATGTTCACGGCGGGTAATCTGATGTGCTACTAGTTTATCAAAATCTTTGATAAAGACGTAGTGGTTCTGGCCGGATGATGAACTTAGCAGAAGGAGGTCGCGATGGTCTTGCATCTCTTGATCCACAACCTTTAGAGGGAACAATTTGTTGTCTTGTTCCAATCCAAATACATTAATGGATATATCGTTGGCTTTTTCAAATTTGGGAATGTCAACTAGCGATGTAGGAAACGATATTACAGAAAAATCATACTTGTTGTCCAGGTCCTTGTATTTACTAATGCGATGAGCATTCTTTTTAACCAGTTTTGCTAAAATGGCATACATAAAACACTTTTCATCATTCAAATTTTCAGGATTAATGCAGGCTTTTCTTGCTTGTATAGCTGCTGGTAATGGAATATATGTGCTTCCACGCAAGGGATTGTACTTATTTATTTTCAATCGTACTCCTTCCACTGCTAACAAAGCCCAATTACTGCCTTTTAGCTCAGATTCCTCCATTTCCGTAGTTAACTTTGTAAATTGTGTTTCCAAGAAACTACTTAAGTCCGTTTCCAAAAATAGGGCCTGATTTCGTGTTTTAAATGCACGATCTGTAATTTCATTGGTAGATGTATGAATGAATCTACATTCAGCCACAAGATTAACTTTTATCGACTTGTGCATTGCTAGTTCTTTCTGCATAGCTTGTATTATTTGCTGTTTGGACTCTTTAAGGTATGAATTTAAATCCTTGCACGTATCGCAACGAATGAAATAGGATTTAAGTCGACCTCCAAAAGATGTCTCATATTCAATAAGTCCATTTTTGTCAGGGACCAATGACAGTAGGTAATGTTTTGTAGGCTCTGCCTTTTGTCTTTTAGCTGCCGACACAACATTACAACATTCTTCATGACGACGTCCATTGTAGGCATTGTTGAATGTACTACCACAGGTCTTGCACTCATGAAATTCACCACACGATACTTCATGTCGCTTCCTATGATAGTCTCGAAGAAAAGTCTTTCCACACTCTTTACACATATAGCTAGGAATGGCTTCTTCCATTATGAATGTTGATTTCTGCAAACAGCTGCTTACTGCGTATCACAGGGCTAGAGGTTGGTCGGTGAGACGGTCTTTCACGATGTGAACACCGTGAGAGGTAGTAGTCAACTGGTGATATTCTTGTTAAGGGTCCACTAATATACCCCTAGTCTAGACCAACAGCTCTTTACAGCGTATGACAAGGCTGTAGACTGGACAGTGAGACGGTCTTTCACGATGTGAACACTGTAACAAGTAGTAGTCAACTGATTATATACTTGCTAAGGGTTCTCTAATATACAATAGTCAAGACCAACAGCTACTTACTGTGTAGTACAAGGCTGTACAATAGTTGTTTTGACAGTCTTTCACGATGTGGTCACTGTGAATGGTGGTAGTCAACTGATGATATTCTTGATAAGGGTCCTCTAATGTACCCCTGGTTAAGGGTAACAGCTGTTCACTGCTTATGACAAAGCTAAAGACTGGTTGCTTCAACGGTCTTTCACAATGTAAACACTGTGACAGGTAGTAGTCAACTGAAAATATTCTTATGGCCTACTCAAAGGTTATCAGGTACTTACTGCATATCAAAAGGCTGTACACTCATGTGTGTTAGGCACTCTTTCTTGCTAAGGACCCCAATATTCCCTACACAAGGCTATACATGTTAGTTCTAAACACTTAGTGATTAATTGTATATTCAATTTTTGTACAAAGCTTATACAAGCACGTTTTTATGAGGTAAAACTTTGTTAAATAGCTGCATGCGACACACAAAGTATGTTGCCGCTATCTAGCGGTGACTATGAGAACTACTTGAACGACCAGCATGCTACCTAGCGCTCCATTTCAACACTCGCTCACTGAACGACCAGCATGCTATCTAGCGGTCGATAGCAATACTCCTCAACCACCAGCCTGCTATCTATCGGTCAATATGACAACTCACTCAACTACCAACATGCTACATGGCTTTTTTGGTCAGTTTTTTGTTGGCTTTTTTTTTTGGTCAGTTTCTGTTGGCTTATGTTGGCTTTTATTGGCTTTTGTTGGCTTTTGTTGGCTTTTGTAGGCTTTTTTGTTGGCTTTTGTTGGCTTTCATATTTGCTCTTGCTTGTGGGGGCTTATTATTTGGTCTTGGAAAGTATGTCAGTCCTTTTTTTATGGCTGCAAAATGCTTACAGCCATGTTTGTAAGCAGCAACAACAACAACAGCAACACACAAAATTCCAAAAAAAAATCCAAAGTACTCTAAGGTTTATCAATGACTCTCAACTCTTACACTTACCTCTATCCCATGCATAGTCAAAAATTAGTGTATTTTTCAAATTTTTCAAAAATATTTGGAAAGTTGGCTATATCATTAATCTAAAAATCCTGAAAAGACATATGTTAACTCCAACACCTACCTCTATACCACTCTCAGTCCAAAAATAGTGTATTTTTCAAATTTTCCAAAACATATTTCCAAAATGGGTTATATTTCCAAAATTAAAAAGTTAACAAAAACGTTTGTTTGACATAAATGAATGGCCTTTGTCCCCTCTACCACTATACCAAGTCCCAGGTCTCCAGGACAAAAAAATAAAATTTTTAAAAAGCGTTTTATTTCCAAAATTAGGAATTTTACAAAACCGTTTGTCTGACGTAAATCAGTGGTCTTTACCCCCTCTATCCCCATACCAAGTCTCAGGTCTCTAGGTCAACAAAAATAAAATTTTGAAAATGGGCTATATTTCCAAAATTAGGAATTCTACAAAAAAGTTTGTCTAACGTAAATCAATGGTCTTTACCCCCTCTATTCCCATACCAAGTCTCAGGTCTCTAGGTCAACAAAAATAAAATTTTGAAAAAATGGTCACTATTTTGGAAACTAGGAATTCTACGAAAAAGTTTGTTTAACATAAATGAAAGGTCTCTATCCCCTCTACCTGTAAACCAAGTTCCAGGTCTGTACGACAAAAAATAAAAAAAGATCAACTGGGAAAGTAGGCGATTTTTCATAAAACCAAACATTCTAAAAAATGTTCTATGGGCTTAAAGGAATGGCCTCTATGTCCTTTATTTTTTATAATAAAACTTTTTTATTTTTTACACTTTTTTGAAAAAAGTTCAATTTTGAAAATTCTATATTTTGGAAACTAGAAAGTCTACAAAAAAAATTTGTTTGACATAAATAAATGGCCCTGACCCCATCTACCACCAAAATAAATTTCAAGTCTCTAGAATGAAAAATAACAGTAGTGGAGTGAGGGGGGTTCTAAATAGTGTCATGGCCGCCGCGTGAGTCCACGCGACGGCCATGACACCAGTTAGAACCCCCTCACTCCACTACTGTTATTTTTCATTCTAGAGACTTGAAATTTATTTTGGTGGTAGATGGGGTCAGGGCCATTTATTTATGTCAAACAAATTTTTTTTGTAGACTTTCTAGTTTCCAAAATATAGAATTTTCAAAATTGAACTTTTTTCAAAAAAGTGTAAAAAATAAAAAAGTTTTATTATAAAAAATAAAGGACATAGAGGCCATTCCTTTAAGCCCATAGAACATTTTTTAGAATGTTTGGTTTTATGAAAAATCGCCTACTTTCCCAGTTGATCTTTTTTTATTTTTTGTCGTACAGACCTGGAACTTGGTTTACAGGTAGAGGGGATAGAGACCTTTCATTTATGTTAAACAAACTTTTTCGTAGAATTCCTAGTTTCCAAAATAGTGACCATTTTTTCAAAATTTTATTTTTGTTGACCTAGAGACCTGAGACTTGGTATGGGAATAGAGGGGGTAAAGACCATTGATTTACGTTAGACAAACTTTTTTGTAGAATTCCTAATTTTGGAAATATAGCCCATTTTCAAAATTTTATTTTTGTTGACCTAGAGACCTGAGACTTGGTATGGGGATAGAGGGGGTAAAGACCACTGATTTACGTCAGACAAACGGTTTTGTAAAATTCCTAATTTTGGAAATAAAACGCTTTTTAAAAATTTTATTTTTTTGTCCTGGAGACCTGGGACTTGGTATAGTGGTAGAGGGGACAAATGCCATTCATTTATGTCAAACAAACGTTTTTGTTAACTTTTTAATTTTGGAAATATAACCCATTTTGGAAATATGTTTTGGAAAATTTGAAAAATACACTATTTTTGGACTGAGAGTGGTATAGAGGTAGGTGTTGGAGTTAACATATGTCTTTTCAGGATTTTTAGATTAATGATATAGCCAACTTTCCAAATATTTTTGAAAAATTTGAAAAATACACTAATTTTTGACTATGCATGGGATAGAGGTAAGTGTAAGAGTTGAGAGTCATTGATAAACCTTAGAGTACTTTGGATTTTTTTTTGGAATTTTGTGTGTTGCTGTTGTTGTTGTTGCTGCTTACAAACATGGCTGTAAGCATTTTGCAGCCATAAAAAAAGGACTGACATACTTTCCAAGACCAAATAATAAGCCCCCACAAGCAAGAGCAAATATGAAAGCCAACAAAAGCCAACAAAAAAGCCTACAAAAGCCAACAAAAGCCAACAAAAGCCAATAAAAGCCAACATAAGCCAACAGAAACTGACCAAAAAAAAAAGCCAACAAAAAACTGACCAAAAAAGCCATGTAGCATGTTGGTAGTTGAGTGAGTTGTCATATTGACCGATAGATAGCAGGCTGGTGGTTGAGGAGTATTGCTATCGACCGCTAGATAGCATGCTGGTCGTTCAGTGAGCGAGTGTTGAAATGGAGCGCTAGGTAGCATGCTGGTCGTTCAAGTAGTTCTCATAGTCACCGCTAGATAGCGGCAACATACTTTGTGTGTCGCATGCAGCTATTTAACAAAGTTTTACCTCATAAAAACGTGCTTGTATAAGCTTTGTACAAAAATTGAATATACAATTAATCACTAAGTGTTTAGAACTAACATGTATAGCCTTGTGTAGGGAATATTGGGGTCCTTAGCAAGAAAGAGTGCCTAACACACATGAGTGTACAGCCTTTTGATATGCAGTAAGTACCTGATAACCTTTGAGTAGGCCATAAGAATATTTTCAGTTGACTACTACCTGTCACAGTGTTTACATTGTGAAAGACCGTTGAAGCAACCAGTCTTTAGCTTTGTCATAAGCAGTGAACAGCTGTTACCCTTAACCAGGGGTACATTAGAGGACCCTTATCAAGAATATCATCAGTTGACTACCACCATTCACAGTGACCACATCGTGAAAGACTGTCAAAACAACTATTGTACAGCCTTGTACTACACAGTAAGTAGCTGTTGGTCTTGACTATTGTATATTAGAGAACCCTTAGCAAGTATATAATCAGTTGACTACTACTTGTTACAGTGTTCACATCGTGAAAGACCGTCTCACTGTCCAGTCTACAGCCTTGTCATACGCTGTAAAGAGCTGTTGGTCTAGACTAGGGGTATATTAGTGGACCCTTAACAAGAATATCACCAGTTGACTACTACCTCTCACGGTGTTCACATCGTGAAAGACCGTCTCACCGACCAACCTCTAGCCCTGTGATACGCAGTAAGCAGCTGTTTGCAGAAATCAACATTCATAATGGAAGAAGCCATTCCTAGCTATATGTGTAAAGAGTGTGGAAAGACTTTTCTTCGAGACTATCATAGGAAGCGACATGAAGTATCGTGTGGTGAATTTCATGAGTGCAAGACCTGTGGTAGTACATTCAACAATGCCTACAATGGACGTCGTCATGAAGAATGTTGTAATGTTGTGTCGGCAGCTAAAAGACAAAAGGCAGAGCCTACAAAACATTACCTACTGTCATTGGTCCCTGACAAAAATGGACTTATTGAATATGAGACATCTTTTGGAGGTCGACTTAAATCCTATTTCATTCGTTGCGATACGTGCAAGGATTTAAATTCATACCTTAAAGAGTCCAAACAGCAAATAATACAAGCTATGCAGAAAGAACTAGCAATGCACAAGTCGATAAAAGTTAATCTTGTGGCTGAATGTAGATTCATTCATACATCTACCAATGAAATTACAGATCGTGCATTTAAAACACGAAATCAGGCCCTATTTTTGGAAACGGACTTAAGTAGTTTCTTGGAAACACAATTTACAAAGTTAACTACGGAAATGGAGGAATCTGAGCTAAAAGGCAGTAATTGGGCTTTGTTAGCAGTGGAAGGAGTACGATTGAAAATAAATAAGTACAATCCCTTGCGTGGAAGCACATATATTCCATTACCAGCAGCTATACAAGCAAGAAAAGCCTGCATTAATCCTGAAAATTTGAATGATGAAAAGTGTTTTATGTATGCCATTTTAGCAAAACTGGTTAAAAAGAATGCTCATCGCATTAGTAAATACAAGGACCTGGACAACAAGTATGATTTTTCTGTAATATCGTTTCCTACATCGCTAGTTGACATTCCCAAATTTGAAAAAGCCAACGATATATCCATTAATGTATTTGGATTGGAACAAGACAACAAATTGTTCCCTCTAAAGGTTGTGGATCAAGAGATGCAAGACCATCGCGACCTCCTTCTGCTAAGTTCATCATCCGGCCAGAACCACTACGTCTTTATCAAAGATTTTGATAAACTAGTAGCACATCAGATTACCCGCCGTGAACATAAGATATATACGTGTAAACGGTGTTTTACTCACTTTGATAATCAATATGGACAACAAGGAATGGAAAAATTGAAAGAACATAGAGCTTTGTGTGTCCAGCATGACATTGCTAGGGTTGAAATGCCTATTAAAAACCCCATTGTCAAATTTTTAAACGTGGAAAAAATGCTAAGAATACCTTACGTTATCTATGCAGATTTCGAAAGTATACTCTTACCCTATCAAACATGTTTGCCCAATCCTGAAGCAAGTTATACAGTGCCATACCAGAGTCATGTTCCTATGAGCTTTGGTATATACGTTAAACCATCACCCGCTGTGGAACACATAAAGACAAATCTTCCAAGCCAACCTGTTATTTATCGTGGACCTGACGCTGCAGAAAAGTTTATGGACTGTTTGATCTCAATAGCTAATGAAATTGATAGACTTTACAGCTTAAATGTTCCAAAGGCCTTAACTCAGGCTCAAGAAGCAGAGTTCCAATGTTCTGAAACCTGTTATTTGTGTCGAAAACCATTCACCAAAGAGGACTGGAAAGTTCGAGACCACTGCCATATTACAGGGGAATACCGTGGAAGTGCTCACAATAACTGTAATTTGAGGTGTAAAACACGAAACCCCGTTCCTGTGTTTCTACATAATATGAGTGGCTACGACGCAAATTTCATTGTAAAGCAATTGGGATGTACTACTGAGAGAGTGGATGTTATCGCTAACTCCAAAGAAAAGTACATTTCCTTTACCAAATATGTAGGAAATGTTAAGCTTAGATTTGTGGATACGTTTCGGTTAATGCCGAGTAGTTTGGAAAACTTAGTTTCCAACTTAACATTATACCCTGAAACAGACAAGTACTTTGGAAAAGAAAATGCAATGCTCATGACTCGTAAAGGGGTATTTTGTTATGACTACATTGACTCATGGGAAAAGTTAAGTGAAACGTGTTTACCTCCAAAAGAGGCATTCTTTAACAAATTAAGTCAAGAAGATGTTAGTCAAGAAGACTATGAACATGCCAAAAATGTCTGGAATCAGTTCAACATTAAAACTCTAGGGGAATATAGTGACCTCTACCTAACATCAGATGTACTTCTTGCAGACAGCTTTGAAACGTTTAGAAACAAAACACTAGAAACACACCGAGTGGATGCTGCACACTTTTTTACTTCGCCTGGTTTAAGTTTCGAGGCAATGCTCCTTTACACAGGCATTGAACTGGAATTGCTACAGGATTACGATCAGATTCTTTTAATCGAGTCTGGAATACGTGGAGGCATATGCCAGGTGTCTCATCGGTATGCTGAAGCTAACAATAAATACATGGAAACCTATGATTCTGAGAAACCATCGCAGTTTATTACCTATGATGATGCCAACAACCAATACGGGTGGGCTATGTGTCACTCCCTTCCTTATGGTGGATTTCAGTGGGTTTCTCCAGATACTGTTGATCTAGAAAAACTAAAGAAAGACGATCCTGTGGGATACATTCTAGACGTTGATGTTGATTACCCATCTGACCTTCATGATCTACACAACGATTTACCTTTCCTACCAGAGTGTACACAACCTAAGGATTCGTCTCTGAAAAAACTAATTCCTCATCTTGGAAATCGAAGGCGATATGTTGTTCACTACATGGCATTAAAACAGGCTTTAGATCATGGAATAAAATTGATAAAAATTCATCGTGTGTTAAAGTTTAAACAAAGACCTTGGTTAAAGGCATACGTTGATTTTAATAACAACCTTCGAAAACAAGCCAAAAATGATTTTGAGAAAAATCTGTACAAATTATTCAACAATGCCATTTTTGGGAAAACAATGGAAAATATCCGTAAAAGAATAGACATACGTCTTGTGACTGACAGCAAAAAGGCAGAAAAGCTAATAGCAAAGCCGACATTTATCGACAGAACAATTTATGGCCCTAACCTAGCTGCTTTCCACATGTCTAAACGTAACATTGTATTCAATAAGCCTATATATATTGGAATGTGTATACTGGATATTTCAAAAACTCTCATGTATTCCCACCACTATGATGTCCTGCTACCCTATTATGGCATGAACAATCTTAAACTCATGTATATGGATACTGACTCGTTCATATATTTGGTTAACACCCCAGATGTATATCAAGACAAGTTGGATTTCCTACAACACCTGGACACATCAGATTATCCTACTAATCACATATGTTACTCTACATCAAACAAGAAAACGTTGGGGAAATTTAAAGACGAGGCTTGTGGACAAATTATAAAAGCATTTGTTGGACTTAGAGCTAAAATGTACGCATTAGACATAAATGGTAAAGAAATCAAAAAGATTAAAGGTATTAACAGAGGTGTTGTCAAAAATTGTATAAGCTTTCAAGATTATAAGGATTGTGTCATGAAAAACAATGTAAAAAGAATACCAATGAACATTATCGCTTCTAAACAACATGACATATCATCTATAAGACTAAACAAAATTGCTTTGTGTCCTGGTGATGATAAAAGAGTGATTGATGCTGATGGTATAGGTACACATGCCTATGGTCATTACTCAATCATTAACCATGCTTAAAGAGTTAAGTTATGAATATCAAAATCTTCTGCCTGCAACTAGCAAATACATAAAACAAAACAATTTAGGAAATAAAACAATAGCACTACAAAAATAAAAATAAAACAAAATAAGAAATGGCATTCATAATCAAAAATAAATAAAATAGAAAACAAAATAAAAACAAGTGTACAATTTATAACAATAAGGAATATATATAAAAATGTATTATGTGTAAATAGTGTACATGTATTTAAATAAAAAAATATTGTACCGTATGGAAACTGCTTGTACATTTTTTATTACTACTCACCTCTCTCCACTCCTAATGCAAAATGAACATGTAAAACACAAATTGGAAAATCCATGTTTCCATATTGACAAAATAAAAAAAAACCATTAAACTGAAATTTTAAAAACTGTAAATGGGAATTTGGTAAATTGACAAATGTGTAAACAACAAATTGGAAAATCCATGTTTCTATATCATGAAATTGAAAAACTTTAAACTGACATTTTAAGAACTGTAAATGGGAAATTGTGAAATTGATAAATGTGTAAACAACATAATGCGAAATCCATGTTTCCATGTTATGAAATTGAAAAACTTAAAACTAACATTTAAAAAAATGAAAATGGGGAATTGGAAAATTGTCATATGTGTAAACAACAAATGAAAAAAAAACGGTTGGGGTAGTTATCATATTGTACAGTAACCTATAAAACTAGCATAAGGATAGTTGCTTGTACCCTTATATACTTTGTGTATGTGCATTAGCCTTTGAATTAGCTTAAGTTAGGTTTGGCAAAGTTAGGTTTGGTGAGGTTAGGTATGTGACCTAGTAGTTTACTCTTTTCGGAAAATGTAAAAAGTAAAATCTAAAATCAAAAAATCTTAAATTTAAAATGTAAAATCTAAAAAAAACTAACATTTAAAATACAAAAAATCAAAAATGTAAAATGTAAAATCTAAAAAATGTAAAATGAAAAAATCAAAAATCTAAAATGTTAAAACATAAAATCTAAAATCTTTAAATGAGGTTTCTGTGGGTTAGGTTAGGTTAGGTTATAACTAAGTTTATTATTTGTGCTCTCTCATTTGCTCTTACATTTTTGCTCTCACTTTGAAGTTTGGCTATGTTAGGTTAGGTTAGGTTAGGTTAGGTGTGGTTAGGTTATAACTAAGTTTATTATTTGTGCTTTTACATTTGCTCTCACTTTTTTCTCATACTTTTTGCTAAATTTTTTTCGCTTGCAATTTTAAATTAGGTAGGTTACGTTAGGTTAGGTTAGGACAGGTTAGGTGAGGTTAGGTTAGGTGAAGTTAGGTTAGGTTATAACTTAGTTTATTATGTGTGCTTTCACATTTGCTTTTATATTTGCTTTGACTTTGAAGTTAGGTTAGGATAGGTTAGGTTAGGTTAGGTTAGGTTAGGTTAGGTGAAGTTGGGTTAGGCAGAATTGTTGAGGTATGAATCAAAAGCCAGCTCTTGTCAGTTTTGCCTCACAAGGCTGAGTGTACCCCGTTCCACTCATGAGACCAGAAATTAAATTTCTTGGCAGAGCCGGGATTCGAACCTCAGGAATGACCTCCAAGAATGCTAGCCACTACACCAAAAAGTGGACAATATAAGGCTGGTCTTGATTATACATGATCAATTAACAATTACCTAATAATAATAATAATAATAATAATAAATATTCCATTTGGCAACTACACGGCCGACCTTTCCATGTGACGTAATCCACGGTCTCAGGCCGTGGCGGCCATTTTGCCCAATAGCCCCTGTGCCAGCTCTGAATGACCCCTCCATAAGAATAACACAGAGTGATTGCGCGCGGCGGCCATCTTGCCCATTAGCCCCTGTGCCAGAACCGGCTTATTTATCCTACTAAGCTTTGAACATTAGGGTGGCCACCATTACGTTTACGTCAAGATGGCGGCGATATAAAACATGACACTGAGGTGCCCTTTGCCAGTGCTACCTCTGTACCAAATGTCGTTCAATTCGGATTCACCGTGTTCGAATTGATAGGGGGGGGGGGGGGGTGACAGACATTCAGAGTACACACACTCACACACACACACAGACACACAATATTTGGCCCTGTAGTGATCTCATAAGTCTACTTTAATTTTTTGCAAAAATCGAAAGTAGGCTAATAAGCACTAATCTCGATATAGGAATCTCTGTTTCGCGGGCTTTTAGGCCGTGTTCTAAGGGCATTTTGTCGTCCTGACGTTTCGCTGAAGACTGCGTTCAGCATGTTCACAGGTTACATTAAGCGAGGTAAAACAAGTAAACAGAAGATATATAAATAGTCAACAACCCACACATAGAGGCTGCCATAGCTACGGCGTACCACATAATAGTAATTAATGCATCAAAGACAGGGATGTTCTTCTGTTGCATCTTCTCGTCCATGACGGTCAATGAGGGGCAGGCTTGAGGGGATTAAGGACTGGAATCCAAGCTCTGTTCACACGTTCTGCTTCCTCCTTAAGATTGAAGCTGTTAGTATGCTTCAGGATTTCAATGGCCTCCCTTTGTAAAGGAAGATTGTAGTTTTACGTGACCGTGAATCTTGTGATTATGAGCCACGGGACCTCCTTTTTACGTGGAATCCGAACCACAGGACATGGCATTTCACTTCGAAAATCTCACATGCATCCTCCCTTTGTAGCCTGGCATGATAAGACCCCGTGGTGGACAGAACTTCGGTGTCTCCATATCTTATGTCGTGACCTGAGAGTAGCGAGTGTGCTGCGACAGTGGATTTATCTGTTTGTCCCAGCCGCCTGTGTCGTACGTGCTCCTTGAGGCGTGTGACAGTACTAATTTTCGTTGTTCCAATATATACTTGGCCACAATCACACGGGATTTTATAAACCCCTGCCGCGGTATGAGGATGTCGCTTATCTTTAGCGGACCTAAATATGTCCTTAATTTTTCACGTAGGCCTGTATATGGTCTTTATATCATGGGACTCGAGTAGCTTCCCTATTCTGTCCGTGACCTTTTTTATATATGGAAGAAACGCTCTAGCCAGGGGCAGCTTGTCTCCAATTACTCTTGTAGTTGGACGTCTCGGATGGAGTGCTCGCTGGATATCTTTCTGGCTGTACCGATTGGCGCGTAGCGCCTCGTTGAGGTGTTCAATTTCTTGTTTTAGGCACTGCTTTTCACAAATTCTTTTCGCGCAGTCAGCCAGTGTTTTTATCATTCGGTATTTCTGTCGTGGGTGGTGGTTGGACGTCTTATGTAAATATCGGTCAGTATGGGTCAGCTTGGGGTAAACTGTATGTCCCAAGGATAGATCAGCGGTCTTCGTTACTTACTAATCTCGATCATAAATTACCTCCAATCTCTGGCGTTCGATCGCTTTTGGGCGATGAGAAAAAGCATAGAGACTGGTGCACTTAAGGCAGTCAAGGGCAAAGTAGGGCCCTTGAGCAAGTCGAATGCGGTCCCCGACATGGTTTCCAATTATACTTCCTACATAGGTCATATTTCCTGTACTGTGAACCTAGAAGAGAACAAGTAGTTCCGTGAAGAACTATACAGCCTATTTTCATATATCCTACTAATGTTAATTGCCTCGATCAACATAATAAATTTCAGTTTGATTGCTGTAATAGATTCGTAGATATTGAGAACCGTCACCATGTTGGACTTTTATATATGTAGGGCTTAGAGTTATGTACTGTTACATGAAGATTATTGTGTACGTATAGTACTCAAACTTCAATCACATGATTAGGACACAAGAAATATAAATGAGTTTTTAAAATTTCGCACAGCCGCCATCTTGTGGTTATGGAAACAATTGAAATAAATTAGATGCCAGTGGATTAACATTTTTATAAGGATTTACTGTACCAAGTTTCACTGCACTTGGATTGTTAAATTGCGAGAAACGACCATGTGAATATGTATACTTCGCGTCGCCGCCATGTTGGATTTGTGATCACCAGGTTATTGAAAGTCCTATAGGTGAACTTATGATCATATCCCCTATGAACATTAAAAACAGTTTGATTGCTGTAGTAGATTCGTAGGTATTGAGAACCGTCTAAATATTCGGATGGTCACCATGATGGATTGTTATATGTATAGGCCATAGAGTCATTTACCTTTAAAGGAAAATTATTGCGTAGATTCATTATTCAACTTTCATTTCGATCGCATGATTACGACACAAGAAACAAAGACTTAATTTAAAAAATTCACACAGCCGCCATCTTGAGGTTATGTAAACAATTGAGCTAAATTAGATACCAGTGCATTACAATGTGTATAAACATTTGCTGTACCAAGTTTCATTGCTTTTGGATCATTAAATCGCGAGAAAAGTATATTTAAAACTTTCAAGTTCGCTTGGCTGCCATGTTCGTTTTGTAGTTAATCGGTTTTTTAAGGTCTCATAGATGAACTTCCAGTAGTACCCTTTATCTTCGTGCAAAATTGCAGGGTGATACCGGTAATAGTTTCAGAGATATAGAATGCTGGTGAAATATTTCGCACAGCCGCCATATTGAGGTTATGTAAACAATTGAACGAAGTTAGATGTCGGTGCATTACAATGTATAAAACATATACTGTACCCAGTTTCATTGCGTTTGGTCGGTTAAATCGCGAGGAACGTCTATTTAAAATTCGCAAATTCGCTTGGCCGCCATGTTGGTTTTGTAGTTACCAGGTTTTCAAAGGTCACATAAGTGAACTTCTAGTAGTTCCCTTAATCACCATACAAAATTCCATGGTGATATCGGTAATAGTTACGGAGATATTGAATGCTGGTTAAATATTTCGTACAGCCATCATGCTGGATTGGTGAGACATATCAAAATTTGAAGGGCACGGTCGGGGTCGCCCGGAATAGTGCTTTGAACTCACCAAGTTTCATTGAAATCGATCCTTCCGTTTAGATTTTATTAGGGGGACACACACACACGAATCACACACACACGCACACACAGACACACGGACAAAAGGTGATCTCATAAGCCTATATTTTTCATAAATTAAAATAGGTTAAAAACCGTTTCAATCTCATTGTGTATATGCGTTTTGTTTAATAGAGTAGCAGCTACAACTGACTGAGTTACAATGTAACAATGAATTGAAGCAACTATTTCTCAACGTTTCAAAACTTGAGTTTTACAAGGCCCTACCAAAATCAAGCTTCCGATACTCGAAATCTCATGCACAGAAGATAACTGCAATGTTCGTAACTTACTATATCTGTGAACAAGTGTTTTCTATAATGAAGGTTCGCAAAAATAGCGTCAGAAATAGACTGACAGGCCGCCATTTAGCTGGGCTACTAAGAATCAGCTCATCCCAGTTTAAGCCAGATACTGAAAAACTTTTAGAAGCACAGTCACATTTTCACTTGTCACATACTCCTTCCTCTTCTAAAAAATAATGAAGGTGTGTTCCTTTATCCTAAGTTTTGTACAATTTGTAGCCTGTAAGTTTAAAAGTAAGAAATACAAAATGTATAATCTAGCTATAGACATGTGTTCTTTTTTTCGGCCGCCTGGATTATTTTGTATTCCTTCTGGCCTACCCCTAAAAAGTTTACACTTGTCTGGTCTAGTGGGTAAATTTGTAGCGACGAAGATTCATAATTTGAATGATTGACTTGTAGTAGGTTGACTTAAGAGATATTCAAACTTGTAGGTATGTGTGAATTGCCTTAGAATATAGTACAGTACAGCTGGAATGGTTTTGTTCCAAAAACTGTGCTATGGTTGGCTTTTTGTAAATCGTTAGAAAAGCTCAAAAAAAGTTTAACTCTGAATTTTAGAATAATTTGCACGATCATTTTGTCGGAAAAGTCAAAAAAACATTGGAAAGCGTTTTTCTCTGAATCGACGTATTTTAAAGAAAAGGTTTTTAAACAAAAAATGTAGAGGACATTGTCACCTACAATTCGTCTCTTTGAGGTCATGCCATACGTTTTGAAATGTAGAAGCTAGAGGGCGCCAAAGTTTCCAAAAAAGTGTTTTTTCACTTTTTGTCCTAGAAAAAATAGTTTTGTTCACAAAAGAGTGAATCAGAAATTTGTTCCTCTCAAAATTGTCTGCAACATTCTTTTAAACGTTTGATTCCTCCGACTTACCGTTCCAAAGTTATACCGCAGCAAATGCAACGCTGCGTAGTCAAGGCTACTATTGTTACTGCGGAGAGAGCGGTGGGCATAATTTAGACAGGGACCTGTGTCGGACAGCTGTCTAAGGTTCGGTCAAACAGGACGCGGGCTGTGTTTGTTAATTAGCTCAAACAATCATATCTATTTCAATCGCAACGTATCAGTCATAACTGTACACATATTAACCTTTGTGCCATCTGAATAGTACAATTTTCACACTTCGGTAGACTATAACTTTGGAACGGTAAGGCGAAGGAAAAAAATGTTTCAATAAATGTTGTAGACAATTTTGAGAGGATCATATTTCTGATTCGCTCTTTTGTGAACAAAACATTTTTTCTGAGGCAAAAAGTGAAAAAAAAACTCTTTCTTGGAAACTTTGGCGCCACCTAGCTTCTGCATTTCAAAACGTATGACATGACCTCAATGAGACGAATTGTAGGTGATAATGTTCTCTACATTTTTTGTTTAAAAAACTTTTCTTTAAAATACGTCCATTCAGAGAAAAACGCTTTTCAATGTTTTTTGAGTTTTCCGACAAAATGATCGTGCAAATTATTCTAAAATTCTGAGTTAAGCTTTTTTGTGCTTTTCTAACGATTTACAAAAAGCCAACCATAGCACAGTTTTTGGAACAAAAGGGTTTTTTTCTGTGCAGCTGTCCTGTATTAATATGGGAACCTGGTGCTCTCAGTGAGCTCTTTACGCCCCTTAATTTAGAGAAATTTTTGTTTTTTAATAATATTTGTTGCACAGTGCCGATTTGGTATGTCGGCAGTGGGTGCAATGTTTGTTTGGTTTAATTGCTTTATGTGATATATATATAATTAAATAATTTTATAATGAATTTTGATTATCCCCCAACGCGTCATCGCCATTGCTTTGCCTCTCAGCTCCTGGACATATAAGTCAACTAGCAGAAGTACTCATTCTTCGAACGGTCTTTGGTATTAATAGCCAGACGTAAACAATTGATCTACTGATGCAATGGTTAGAGGCTTGGAACCTGTTTGTCGAAAAAGATAAATGATTAGTTAAAATATGCTCAGAAAATAAATTTAGCCTACCTAACGTATACTTCTTGACGTGAAAATAAAATTGAAAACCTCGTAGACGAAACGCAATACACGTCATGTTGCTGTTTGGAGATATAATAGACCTTCTGTACGACATATCGCAGGTTTAAGTCGTGTGAAAAAAATCTCTGGTAACCCCTGACCCCTTAAGCGCATTGATGAATTTTACAGTTTTAGTTGGTTCCGTGATAACCTTATTGCCATTTTCAAACGTTCACAGACATTTAATAAATGGAGTGGCATTACTTCTTGCAGAAATAGATTGAAAGTTGGATGTCACCTTTTGAGATGCTTTTGTCATGCTATTGGCGTGCATTCCTTCATTAGTTTATTAAATGAAATTAGTTTTCTTGGAATATCAGAAACTGTTGGTATTAGGGACTTAAAATGTAGTTTTCGGGCACCCTTTACGGCTATTTAGGGTCCCCGAGTTTTGTTTCTGTCACCAAGGGGCAGAAAATAAGCTTTGTCTCGTCGTTGTAGGCCGTAGTCTAATAATAATAATAATAATAATAATTATTATTATTAAATAATAATAATAATGTTATTGGTTTTACGTCCCTTTTAACTACACTGGCTTTTAGAGACGCCGGGGTGCCGGAATTTTGCCCCGAAGGGGATCTTTAACGTGCCAGTAAATCTACTGACACGGCTCCCTCGCATTTGCGCACCCTCAAATGCCAGCTGACTGCGCCAGGTTTCGAACCTGCAACCTTGGGCTCAGTAAGCGAGAACGTTACCCCTGAGCCACGCAGCCAGACAGACTTATTATTATTATTATTATTATTAATGAAATAATAATAATACTATAACAATAAAGAGGTAGGGACGCAATAGACCTTCCGTACCACACCCGCACGTGTAAATCGCGTAAAAAAATTCTAGAGGACCCCTTGACCCCCTTAAGCGCATTATATGTATTGATGAATTTTACAGCTTGATTTTGTTCCGCTATAACCTTATAACCGTTTGCAAACTATCTCAGTAATGTAATAAATGGAATTGTATTGCGTCTTACAGCAATAGATGGACCTGTGAGTTTCTGTTGCCATGGTTACCGGATTGCATTCTTTCATTATTGTATTAAATGAAATTAGTTTTCTGGGAATATCTTAAAAACGGGTGGTTTTAGTGCCTAAAAATGTGGTTTTGAGTTTCGTTTCTCACATTGAGGGGCTGAAAATGAGCTTTGTCTCGCCCTTCTACGCCTATTTCAGCAAGTGTTTTAAGGGGGTAGGCCCCCTTTTATTGGAGCTACAGAGAAGAGTTACATCAATGATTAGTGTCGTACCTCTGAAGGATATCTGTACCAAATTTTACGTTGATCCATCCAGCCGTTCTCGAGTTATAAGGGAACATAACTTACTTGTCCACAGACAATCAAACAGACAGACCAAAAAAAATCGCGCGCATCCGTCATAAAACAGTCTAAAACGCGTAAATAACGCAAATTTCCGTAGAAATTGAGAAAAAACAGACAAACTTTCATTTTTATTTTTATACATATACTAGCAGAAGTACCCATTCTTCGAACGGTCTTCGGTATTAATAACCAGATGTTACCAATTGATCTACTGTTGCAATGTTCAGGGGCTTGGGACCTGTTTGTTGGCAAAGAAAAATGATTACCAAAAATGTGCTCTCAAACTAAATTTACCTAACGTGTTCTTCCTGGCGTGAAAATAAAATTGAAAACCTCGTAGACGAATCGCAATACACGCTACATACGAACTGACCCCAACCGTTGTATCAAGTGCCCAACTACAGGAAGACCCCTTTTCTAAATTATAAAGGCTTGTGGTGCATGAAAAGTCAGTTTTCTTTAGCCTCCAATGATTCAAATTCCTAAAATCAGCAAAAAACAGTCTACTATTTCAAATCAGGAATTTTTGAAAATAATGTTGCTGTTTGGAGATATAACAGACCTTCTGTACGACATATCGCACGTGTAAGTCGTGTGAAAAAAATCGAGGGTACTTCTTGAACCCCTTAAGCGCATTGATGAATTTTACAGTTTTAGTTGGTTCCGTGATAACCTTATAGCCATTTGCAACCTTTCACAGAAATGTAATAAATGGAGTGGCATTACTTATTCCAGAAATAGATGGAAAGTTGGATGCCACCTCTTGAGATACTTTTGTCGTGGTTAGTGGCTTGCATTCCTTCTTTAGTTTATTAAATGAAATTAGTTTTCTGGGAATATCTAAGAAACTGTTGGGTTTAGAGCCTTAAAATATAGTTTTCGGGTACTTTTTACGGCTCTTGAGGGGCCCCGAGTTTTGTTTCTGACACCAAGGGTTTGAAAATGAGTTCGTCTCGTCGTTGTACGCCATAATAATGATAACAATTAAAATAATACTAATAATAATAATAATATAACAATATAGGGATAGGGATATAATAGACCTTCCGTACCATACACGCACGTGTAAATCGCGTGAAAACATTCTAGAGTACCCCTTGACCCCTTAAGTGCATTGTATGTATTGATGAATATTTCAGCTTAATTTGGATCCGTTATAACCTTATAGCCGTTTGCAAACCTTCACAGTAATGTAATAAATGGAATTGCATTGCGTCTTACAGAAATAGATGGACCTCTGAGATTCAGTTTCCAGTAATGTAACAAGATGTTCAGTAAAGAACATATAGCCTACTTTCTCCTAAATGCATGGGTATTGTTATAACTCTTTTCAAGGAGTATAATTGAATGTTGGTTGTAGTAGCTTGTTGAAATACAACGTGCTATAGGGATATTAAACATGAATATGAGGTGCCCTTTGCTAGTGCTACCTCTGTAAAAAAAATCATTCAATTCGGTTTCACCGTGTTTGAATTGATCTGGGGAATGGATTTGCACACATACATGGCCGCTATTTGCAAACTATTGGGCTGATGACCTTGTAGTCAGTCATAAGATGCTTTCCACAAAAAGGCATGTTGTTGCAAAATCCGGTAGAGATCAAATTATTAGGATGGTCGAAATTTGATTTAAGCTTTTAACATTTGGGTGGCCGTCATTCCGTTTCCGTCAAGATGGCGGCGATATAAAACATGACACTGACGTGCCTTTTGATAGTGCTACCTCTGTACCAAATTTCGTTCAATTCGGTTTCACCGTGTTTGAATTGATGGGGGGAATCGATTTGCACACATACTTGGCCACCATCTGCAAACTATTGGGCTGATGATCTAGCAGTTTGGTCAGAATATGCTTCCCACATAAAGATTTGTTGTTGCAAAATTTGGTAGAGACTAGATTATTAGGTTGGTCGTAATTACATTTTAGCCTTTAACATTTGGGTGGCCGCGATTACGTTTCCGTCAAGATGGCGGTGATATAAAACCTGACACTGAGGTGGCCTTTTCTAGTGCTACCTCTGTACCAAATTTCGTTCCATTCGGTTTCACCGTGTTCGAATTAATAGGGGGAATGGATTTTCACACAAAGATGGCCGCCATCCGCAAAATATTAGGCTAATGACCTATTAGTTTGGTCAAAGGATGCCCCCTCCATAATGGTATGTTGATGCAAAATTTGGTAGAGATCGGATGATTAGGTTAATCGTAATTTGATTTAAGCTTTGAATATTTGTGTGGCCGCTATTACGTTTCCGTCAAGATGGCGGCGATATAAAACATGACACTGAGGTGCCCTTTGCTAGTGCTACCTCTGTACCAAATTTCATTCCATTCGGTTTCACCGTGTTCGAATTAATAGAGGTAATCGATTTTGACACAAAGATGGCCGCCATCCGCAAACTATTAGGCTAATGATCTATTAGATTTGTCAAAGGATGCTTCCTCCATAAAGGTATGTTGTTGCAAATTTTGGTAGAGATCAGATGATTAAGTTAGTCCTAATTTGATTTAAGCTTTGAACATTTGTGTGGCCGCCATTACGTTTCCGTCAAGATGGCGGTGAGATAAAACATGACACTGAGGTGCCCTTTGCTAGTGCTACCTCTGTACCAAATTTCATTCCATTCGGTTTCACCGTGTTCGAATTAATAGGGGTAATCGATTTTGACACAAAGATGGCCGCCATCCGCAAACTATTAGGCTAATGACCTATTAGATTTGTCAAAGGATACTCCCTTCATAAAGGTATGTTGTTGCAAAATTTGGTAGAGATCGGATGATTAGGTTAGTCGTAATTTGATTTAAGCTTTGAACATTTTTGTGGCCGCCATTACGTTTCCGTCAAGATGGCGGCGATATAAAACATGACACTGGGGTGCCCTTTCATAGTACTACCTCTTTACCAAATTTCGTTCCATTCGGTTTCACCGTGTTCGAATTAATAGGGGTAATCGATTTTCACACAAAGATGGCCGCCTTCCGCAAACTATTAGGCTGATGACCTATTAGCTTGGTCAACGGATTCGGCCCCCATAAAGGTATGTTGTTGCAAAATTTGGTAGATATCGGATGATTAGGTTAGTCGTAATTTTATTTAAGCTTTGAACATTTGTGTGGCCGCCATTACTTTTCCGTCAAGATGGCGGCGATATAAAACATGACACTGAGGTGTCCTTTCCTAGTGCTACCTTTGTACCAATATTCGTTCAATTTGCGCTCACCGTGTTCGAATTGATAGGGGGAGGGGACAGACATTCAGAGTACACACACTCACACACACACACACAGACTCACACACATACACACACACAGACAGACACCCTTTTTTTCGCCCTGTAGTGATCTCATAAGTCTACCTTCATTTTTTGCAAAAATCGAAAGTAGGCTAATAAATGGAATTGCATTGCGTCTTACAGAAATAGATGGACCTCTGAGATTCAGTTGCCATGGTTACCGGCATGCATTCTTTCATTAATTTATTAAGTAAAATTAGTTTTCTGGGAATATCTCTAAAACTGTTGATTTTAGGGCCTTAAAATGTGGTTTTCGGGGGCCCTATCGTTTCTCACATTGAGGGGCTGAAAATGAGCTTTGTTTCACCCTTCTACGCCTATTTTAGCATGAATTTTAAGGGGGTAGGGCCCCTTTTATGAGAGGAACGGAGAAGACTTACATCAATGATTAGTGTCGTGTCCCTGAAGGATTTCTGTATCAAATTTTACGTTGATCCACTCAGCCGTTCTCGAGTTATGCGGACATAAAAAATTGTCCACAGACAAACAAACAGACAGACAAAGAATTTATTTTTGCGCGCATTCATCATAAAACAGTCTGAAACGCGCAAATATCACAAATTTCCATGGAAATTCAGTAAAACAGACAAACTTTCATTTTTATATACAGTATATAGAGATTCTACGCTTATTTCAGCATGTATTTTAAGGGGGTAGACCCCCTGTGATGAGAGGTACGGAGAAGAGGTACATCAATGATTAGTGTCGTGCCTCAAATTTTACGTTAATCCACCCAGCCGTTCTCGAGTTATAAGGACACAAAATATTGTCCACAGACAAACAGACAGACAGACAAAAAAATATTCTTGCGTGCATCCGTCACAAAACAGTCTGAAACGGGCAAATATGTCAAATTTCCGTGGAAATGCAGAAAAAACAGGCATTCATTTTTATATAATAGAGAAGGGATATAATAGACCTTCCGTACCACACCCGCACGTGTAAATCGTGTGAAAAAATTCTCGAGTACCCCTTGACCCCTTATGCGCATTGTATGTATTGATGAATATTTCAGCTTAATTTGGATCCGTTATAACCTTATAGCCGTTTGCAAACCTTCACAGTAATGTAATAAATGGAATTGCATTGCGTCTTACAAAAATAGATGGACCCCTGAGATTCAGTTGCCATGGTTACCGGCATGCATTCCTTCATTAATTTATTAAGTGAAATTAGTTTTCTGGGAATATCTCAAAATCTGTTGGTTTTAGGGCCTTAAAATGTGGTTTTCAGGGCCCCCGAGTTTCGTTTCCCACATTGAGGGGCTGAAAATGAGCTTTGTTTCACCCTTCTTCGCCTATTTTAGCATGAATTTTAAGGGGGTAGGGCCCCTTTTATGAGAGGAACGGAGAAGAGTTACATCAATGATTAGTGTCGTGCCCCTGAAGGATATCTGTATCAAATTGTACGTTGATCCACTCAGCCGTTCTCGAGTTATAAGGACACAAAAAATTGTCCACAGACAAACAAACAGACAGACAAAGAATTTATTTTTGCGCGCATTCATCATAAAACAGTCTGAAACGCGCAAATATCGCAAATTTCCATGGAAATTCAGTAAAACAGACAAACTTTCATTTTTATATACAGTATAAGTTATAGAGATTCTACGCTTATTTCAGCATGTATTTTAAGGGGGTAGACCCCCTGTGATGAGAGGTACGGAGAAGAGGTACATCAATGATTAGTGTCGTGCCCCTGAAGGATATCTGTATCAAATTTTACGTTGATCCACTCAGCCGTTCTCGAGTTATAAGGACACAAAAAATTGTCCACAGACAGACAAACAGACAAAAAAATCATAAAACGCGCAAATATCGCAAATTTCCGTGGAAATTCAGAAAAAACAGACAAACTTTTTTAAATATATATATAGAGATAGAAGAGATGGGCGTGAAACTTATATTGAGGATAATTTTATCTCTGGATGAAAACCGGATGACTCATATTAATAGGCTGCTCCACGTTAGACCCGAGATGTAAATGATACTTTGCAATGTGTTATAAACATGCTCTGATGCTAGTATAGTTGCTAAATGCAAAGAAACAAAAACAAGTCATAAATGACGTACCAACTATAAGCTCTCGGATAAGGATATGCTATCTGCTGTAAACATATAGCTTAATACATCTGCGGTAGAAGAACGACACTACTGGTACCTGGCGGCACCCAGCAGAGTTATCACTAATCAACATACGTGGTTTCGACCACCTCTAACCACTCTGTGTTGAATTCATTGTTTGTACATCAGTAGAAGTTAGTATTGCCTTGAGTGAATGTTAGGTTTTCATGACAAAAACAAGATGTTCAGTAAGGAACATATAGCCTACTTTCTCCTAAATGCATGGGTATTGTTATAACTCTTTGTCCTTTTCAAGGAGTATAATTGAATGTTGGTTGTAGTAGCTTGTTGAAATACAACGTGCTATAGGGATATTAAACATGAATATGAGGTGCCCTTTGCTAGTGCTACCTCTGTAAGCAATTACATTCAATTCGGTTTCACCGTGTTTGAATTGATATGGGGAATGGATTTGTACACACACATGGCCGCTATTTGCAAACTATTGGGCTGATGACCTTGTAGTCAGTCATAAGATGATTTCCACAAAGAGGCATGTTGTTGCAAAATCTGGTAGAGATCAAATTATTAGGATGGTCGTAATTTGATTTAAGCTTTTAACATTTGGGTGGCCGTCATTCCGTTTCCGTCAAGATGGCGGCGATATAAAACATGACACTGAGGTGCTAGTGCTACCTCTGTAGCAAATTTCATTCAATTCGGTTTCACCGTGTTTGAATTGATAGGGGGAATCTATTTGCACACATACTTGGCCACCATCTGCAAACTATTGGGCTGATGATCTTGCAGTTTGGTCAGAATATGCTTCCCACATAAAGATATGTTGTTGCAAAAGTTGGTAGAGACTAGATTATTAGGTTGGTCGTAATTACATTTTAGCTTTTAACATTTGGGTGGCCGCGATTACGTTTCCGTCAAGATGGCGGTGATATAAAACATGACACTGAGGTGCCCTTTGTTAGTACTATCTCTGTACCAAATTTCGTTCCATTCGGTTTCACCGTGTTCGAATTGATAGGGGAATCGATTTTCACACAAAGATGGCCGCCATCCGCAAAATATTAGGCTAATGACCTATTAGTTTGGTCAAAGGATGCTCCCTCCATAAAGGTATGTTGTTGCAAAATTTGGTAGAGATCGGATGATTAGGTTAGTCGTAATTTGATTTCAGCTTTGAACATTTGTGTGGTCGCCATTACGTTTCCGTCAAGATGGCGGCGATATAAAACATGACACTCAGGTGTCCTTTGCTATTACTACCTTTGTACCAAATTTCGTTCTATTCGCGTTCACCGTGTTCGAATTGATATGGGGGACAGACATTCAGAGTACACACACTCACACACACACACACACACACACACACACACAGACTCATACACACACACACACAGACAGACACACTTTTTTTCGCCCTGTGTTAATCTCATAAGTCTACTTTCATTTTGTGCAAAAATCGAAAGTAGGCTAATTCTAGAACTTCGAGAAAGCATATTGTGTAAGTTTATGGAGTAAATGTTTCAGGAATAAACTTAGCCTATGTTAGTTTCGCCCTCAAAATAAAAACCTGAAGGTAACTGTAAAACAAGTCCGTATAAACTCGTTTCGATATTTCAAACGGCATCCCGTAAATTACTGTAATTTGATGTTTAATATAATCAAAGGCCACCCTTCTGACCCTGACTCTATATTTTCAGAGATGTCATATAGCCTAACCTATGGCCATAAAAATATTACACCGACCCTTAAATGGTCATGCTGGTCAGGACAGTCCCTATACAGGGATCTCGGTCAGGAAACGTTGACCTCCCAAACCCTCGGTTTTCAATTACATTTTTGAGCAAAAAGTGGAAGTCATTTTGTGCCTTGCGTTTATGTTGAATTCCTTCAACAAAATTACATGAACAACGAGAAAGTAACTTGTGTATTTTTTTCGGGTAAATGATTCATAAATACATGATGTATTGCTCCGAAAACAAACAAAAAACAAATATTGAAAAAATATACAGTATTTTTCCGTGTTAAACTCGTACAGAAATTTTGAGATATACTTCATGAGTTAATATGGAGTTCAATATAGGAAGGTGGATCTAAAGGTTAGTTGCACTAACGTGCTGCAGCAGCGCGCTGTGTGTCGCAAACGTGGGCACAGCGGAGAAAGGGACAGACACTGCCCACACGTCTGTCAGGCACAACGAGCTAGAGAAAGGTATATAGAGTGGAAATGGTGCCGCCATGTTTGAAGAAGGTTGAACTGGCAGCCGCCATGATATACCCTGTCAAGAGGGTGGGAGGCAGGGAGGGAGAGGCGTGACTAACGAGGCGTAAGATTAGGCCTACGTAAGGCCTGATAATTTAATTTGTACATTGAACAAAAACTAACACAATCATCTTACAAGACAATAAGCTACGTTGCTTATGCACAGTACATTGCATGATTCCATTCTCCTTTAAAAATAAAACGTTTTGTGTACAACTGACGCACCTGTTGACCTCTCACGTTGAGCTGTATTTCTGCTGAAGTGTGAAGCCTGCATTTATAATACTGTTTCACAATTCGCTTGATGAGTGAAGCATAGTGAGGCTTTTCCCCAGGTTCAGTAGCAGTAAATAGATGGTCAGATTTCAGAAACAGATAACCCGGCAGCATATCATAGACATCTGTCTTCAACTTCAGCATGAGATTATTCGTGTTCTTTCGCAACATACACTCATTCTTCCTGATGACACTCAGCTGTTTTACATAATTTCACTACATCATTTGATGGATTCAAAGGGCATTCTTTCACGTCTTTATCTTTAATCACTCCTTCTTTCTGAACATCTTGACCTGATAAAAGTACTTCTAGGCATTCAATACAAGTAAATTTTTTTAGACACTTGGCGAACGACACTTCCTGCTATGTAATGAACAACATGTCCTACATACAAGCTCGGTGAATTATAATGTGCACAGTAACCATGATCTGTCTGTCAGCATAGTATCGTCCTTCCCATTGACACCATGAATATTTGCTGTTGCAGTTGTCACAAGTAGGTCACACTCAATAGGCTTACAGTTGGAATTCATGGATGGGCGTACCCTCGCAATTAAACACGTCCTATTAGCTGAATTAAATTGTACTTCATTTGGATTATTTCTATTTCCACTTCTGGAGCGAATAGAAGAAAAAAAATAGCTCCAAGTGATCCTGACTCAATCTGCGTGTTAATAAGTATCTCAATACAGAACTTTGTCCCCACACTATGTTTCTGCTAGTTGTATCACACTTAAGAGATCAATAATCAAACCGTATATTGGCATCTTTCTGCTGGAATCGCAAATAAGCTTTCCATCTAAAATTTCTGAGAAGAAAGTAAGAAAGAAAGAAAGAAAGAAAGAAAAGCCTGTTATGTTTCCCATAATTAGTTCAAAACAACGAACTAGAGAAAGTATACCTCGTTGGCTTACGAAGATTGATATTTGAACAATATATTTTATTTTATAGCTTGCCACGGTGGGTGAGTGGTTATCGTGTCGGATTACTAACCCCCCAAGCTTGCAGGTTCGCTCCTGGCCGTGGTAAGTGATATTTTTTTAAGGGGGCAAAAATCACGATATGCATGTCATACGATGTTGGCATGTTAAAGAACCCATTTGAATTCGGTAGGTCGTGTTCATAATGGCAAAATTAATATCGGGATTTTCCGGCAACACAAAGTTCCTCATTTCTCTACTAGAAAGCGCTATAATGTCAAGGAGCTTAGTTATCTAACCTCCTTGACTTTCATAGTGCTTCAAGGAACAACAAAATTCGACATGCAAGCTACCCTCTGGGTGTCAAATAACAAAGCTTGCACCCGGCACCGAGGCCATACGATATTATTATTACCGTAATTATGATTATGGCTCACAACTATCTTTGCTTAAATCTTAAGACAGCCTAATATATTTACCCACTGATATCAAGGTCTTCTGCAACAATGCTACCGTTTCTGAATGCGAGTGTTCTGTAGTTTCCTGGAAACTACGCTTCTTCGGCGAAGATCTACAGGCCTGCTTCTTCTGCAGATGTGCAGGAAAATTGAAAATTGTAGGTACTGCATTGGCTAGTAGACTTCGCCTTTCATTTGCTACATACATATATTTATCTTCAAAGTGTAGAGAACAAATTAAGCTGTATCTCGTGGGGTGCCATTTATTGCTTTTCATGTTGACAACCCATTGTTTTGTTAGTTCCTGGTTCTGCAAAGGGAATCTGAAATGTAAATATCACACAAACTTAAACTGCTGCATCACGTTTTCGTAAAGGGTCTATCTCATTAATTTATGAATTTGGATGACATTTCTTACCTGAAATACAACACTCCTGTTGTCTTATAACTTCTATTCGTACTATTGAATGACGATCACACTGATGGCATGGTCAATGTATTTTTAAATACATTTCATTCAACACATGTTCCCGCTCAACGCGAACAATCACAACAAGCTCTTGTCAGACGACGTTCTGAATCATGGCCGCCTTAACTCAGGTTGCCTCCGCCCAGAGCGCTGCTACGCGGCTACTTGCCTCTCTATATACCTTTCTCTAGCTCGTTGGTCAGGCAGGTCGCTGTGGTGTCTCGTCTTGTATCGTGTGAATAGCGGCCAAATACAATGGCGCGTCGACTGGACGTTCACTCCAAATATGAGGTGCGTGCGACAATCCTATTCGTATGGGCCAAAAGGAAGAATTGCACGGACATTCATCGTGAAATTAGTGCTGTGTATGGGGAGCGGGCCATTTCCCGGCAAGGGATCGTAAAGTAGTGTCATGCCGAAAGGAACGACGACCAACGTGTCGTCGTATTGTCAAACGTTGCACTGGTTGCTTAAAGCGATTAAAGAGAAGCGCCGGGGGAAATTGAGCGCCGGTGTGATTTGGTTGCACGATAACGCAACACCTCACAAGGCCCGCCAAACGAGCGAACTGCTGCAGCGTGTCAAGTGGGAGGTCTGGCAACATCCACCCTACAGTTGCGACCTAGCGCCTTGTGACTTACAGCTGTTCGGTAAGCCCAAAACGCAGCTCGGTGGTCGACGTTTCCAGACCGATGAGGAGGTGAATGCCGCTGTCTCCGTGTGGTTGCAGAACGCTGGAGGAACTTTCTATGCATCTGGCATCGACAAGTTGGTTGTGCGTTCGCAGAAATGTTTAGAGTCTCATGGAAACTATGTGGAAAAGTGACGTTACATTGTATGTCGTTATAGGCGTGTTGCTGTTGTATAGGTGGTGTAATAAATGGCCATAACTGGGAAGTGCAACTTATTCCTAAAGCTATATTTTGGGAAATGACATACAACTTATCCAATGTACAGACAAGAAGTTCCGTGACGAATTAAAGAGCCTACTTTTCTTAAAATGTAAGATTCATGCCAATGATTAATCTAAATGGATCTATCAAGAATAATGACGAAATTAAGTTGGTAATATCGACATTTATAATTAGTTCGAAATACTGTATACCTGGCATAATGTAACCTAATAGAGAACTACAGTTGGCAGCCCTGGTGACTGAATATATTCTTAGTTCCATCACTTAAGGTACAGAATACAAAATTTGGTTGAAGTCCGATGGATAGCATGGACGTTACATGCAGTTAAACATTGGATCTAACAGCGTGCGTAAAATCATGTTGGCAACAATGACTTACATGTATTGGTCAGAAATAATCTGAAATAATCTGATTTATTGTTGTGTCAATTTTTAATGAAATCCATTAGTTACTGCAGTATAGAAGTTACATGCATTTTAAAATTGGACCTATAAGCAGGCTTAGAATCATGTTGGCAGCACTGGCGTAGGCCTATATTAGTTACTCCAAATTAATCTAGAATGCCAGGTACTATACGTGTGCAAAGTTTAGAGTTATTGGCTTGCATACTTTCTGATATATTGATATTAGGGTAACACAAATAGAGACAGTATTTATTAACAGTTGGCAGCCCTGGATACTCTTAAGAATCGGCATAGTCATATCTGTTATGGAACACATAGCACACACGAAATTTGGTTGAAATCCAAATGATAGTATAGAAGTTACATGTATTTAAATTTGGACCTCTCAGCAGGCTTAGAATCATGTTGGTAGCACTGACGTATATAAGTTACTTCAAATTAATATAGAATGTCAGGTACTATACGTGTGGATAGTTTAAAGCTGTCGGCTTGCATACTTTCTGATATATGAGCATTTGGACTTTAAAAAAATTGAGAGCATTTATTAACAGTTGGGAGCCCTGGTGGCTCTTAGGAATATGCTCAGTCATATCTGTTTATGTACACATAGCGCATACGAAATTTGGTTGAAATCCAATTGATAGTGTAGCAGTTATATGCATTTAAAATTTGGACTTATCAGCAGGCTTATAATCATTTTGGCAACACTGCCATGTATGGCCTCCTGGAAATTAAACTGCAATATTATTAGCTATACGTGTGCCAATTTTGAAATAGCTCCTGTTCATACCTTCCAAGATATCCAACATGGAGCTCAAATTTCAATTGCGATTTTTCTGCAGTTGGTAGCACTGACATCATCTTCAAATATGGCCGTGAGATATTCAGGTATAGATCTTTACTCCTACCAAATTTTGTATTGAATGCTGCAGCCGTTTAGGAGTTGATAGGGGGACACACACACACACAGCCAGACAGACAGACAGGCGGACAGACACACATTTGCCCGATCTCATAAGTCTACTTTTTCCTCATTTTTGCAAAATTTGAAAAGTAGGCTAAAAAATAACATATCGACGGTGTCAATGCAATACCGCCTATCTGACAATGTTTTTTTCTTTTCCATTGGCCTATTTTCCTTATGATTGGCCAGGCCTCCCAACCGTGCGTGGATGAGCCGTCCAACAGTACAGCCCACGTTAGGTTCATTTACCTGCGTGGAGACCTAAAGGAAAATGAACCTTAAATATACTGTACTGTAGGAGTGGATAACTACTCGTAATTATGCTTTTCTACAGCACAATGACTACAATCTAAAGCCATTATATTCATTTTATGGTGTATGTTCAAAACCTTACAGATATAAGGTGCGTTCTAAAAGTAACGAGCCGGAGGCATATTTTCTGAAACCAGTACCTGTATGTTAGAAGTATTGGCCCTGGCTGTTGAGGCACTTGTCCCACTGTGACACGAGGCGGTGAATGGCCGTCTCATAAAATACCCTGGGCTGCTATGTGAACCAGTTCCGCACGTACAGCTGGACGTCGGCGTCCGAGGTGAATCGTTGGCCCCGCAGAGCCCTTTTCAGGGGAACAAACATGGCGTAATCACAGGGAGAGAGGTCCTGGGTAATGAGTGCATCAACCAGCTGGACGTTGTCATCGGTAATGCAAGGGGGTGCCCCAGACCGGGCATCATCGGCTAACGACACCCGTCCTTCCCTGAAGCGCTTGTGCCACGCTTTGACCCTTGCAAGGGGCATGCAGTGTTCGCCGTACGCTTGTGACATTCGGCGATGAATGTCCGTTCCCCCTACTCCTTCCGCTGTCAGAAACTGAACAACACCTCTTGGCTCTTCGGTTGACGCCTCCATGTCACTGTTTGCAATGCGACTGGCAGCGTTGGACGATTGATGCATGCTGCTGCTCACTTTGTATCGTCACGTGACGTACACGCGTGCCCTCTAGCGACGGGCTGTGACCTTCCACGCTCTGGTCCGAACAACACCTCGCTACACACGCCACTATTAGCCGATGTCGTCACCGGTTTGCGCATTCCAGCCTCCGGCTCGTTACTTTTTGAACGCGCCTTAATATTAATCCAAGTATTGTACTCAACCAACAACAAATAGACAGCACCGATGAACAAACCTTTCTTGGAATGACAATGGAAACAGATCATCTTCGTAAAAATCACATAATACAACTACAAACGAAATTAAATAGTACAATATTTGCATTGAAATAGCTAAGACAGGAAGTTAACATTAATATCCCGCTATCAAGTTATTATGCTCTGTTTCCCTCCTACCTGGTTTATGGTATAAATCTATATGGCAGAGCAACAAAGGAAGTTTTAAGTAAAATCTTTATCCTGCAGATGAGAGCAATGATTGGTTTACTCCCTCTAACATCTTGTAGGGACTATTCACCATTATTGTACTTATGCAATAGTTCTATGTAATGTCATTTAAGAAAGGGCACATGTCCAAATTGCCTTTCTTTCTCTTTTATATACGAGGGCTATTCCAAAACTAAGGTCCGATTCGCCGTAAATATTTGAAAGCGGCGCCAAGGGCAAAACACGCATGCGCGCCTTCTCCTGGCATGCCTTGCGCGGCAAAAGCAGCCAGTAGCGTTGTTACTGTTGCTGTGTTCTGTTGATAGTGTCAGTTCACAATGTTTAAGACAATTAATCAGCCCACCGATTGTGAAGTAAGGGCAGTGATACGGTTTCTGTCTGCAAGAAACATTTCTGCGGCAGAAATTCATCGGCAGATTACTGAAGTGTACGGTCCTAACATAATGAGTGACAGTAAAGGGCGCAAGTGGGTGCGAGCCTTTAATGGAGGACGGGAAAATTTGCACGATGAACCCCGCTCTGGCAGACCATCAGTGATTTCAGACGAGTTGGTTCATGCGGTTGACGACAAAATTCGTGAAGATCGACGATTCACCACTTCAGGTTTAGAGGTGAAGTTCCCGAATGATGAAGTGAAAGAAGCTGTTAAAGACTGGTTAGCTTCGCAGCCGGCCGAGTTCTACGACTTAGGCATTCAAAAGCTTGTGGAACGATGTGACAAATGTGTAAATATGTATGGAAATTATGTAGAAAAATAGAGAAAGACGTAAGGAATGTCAATAAAAGAATTGTTTGGGAAACAATTTTTATTTGGGATGTTGTTCTTTTAACCGGACCTTAGTTTTGGAATAGCCCTCGTTGTAACATGCTTCTTGTTACAAAAGTAAGGGCACTTATCCAACCATTAACATGTTGATATGTAATGTTCATTTGTGTGTTGTTGTTTGAGCAGCATGTTTCTCTGTAAAAAGAAAATACAAGGTAATTTTGACATGTGCCCTTTCTTAAATGACTGATTCGTAATAGACAAATTCTAACTGGAAATGCTAATATTGTAAATAGTTCTGATCTACATTCGTACAACACTAGAAATAAAATGGATGTACACTATCAATATTATAGAGAGGCGTTCAGAAAAAGGATCCTTTGTATTCTGCCTGCAAATATTATTACTCGTTGCGCCCAATTCTTAGAAATGTCAGAACCGTTTCCACATTTAAATCGAAATTTAAAGAAATGACTCGCAAACAAGGCAATGTATTCCTTAGAAGAATTCCGAACAATGTGCACAGAGATATCATGAGTGAATGTTTTGCATATTGATCATTGTATTTACCCGTATTTCTGTAATTATGTATTTCATTATTTGACGACTCCCATTTGCTTATTACATTTTACCAAGGAGAAATAAATGAATTCTTGAACGTGAATTGTTCTGTTGGACGGCACAACCACACACGGTGGAAGGCGTGATCAATCATAAGGAAAATATTGGAAACGAAGAGCATTAAATAGTTTATAATCGACCCTAACTATTATGTGTCAGAAAACTGTATCATAATGAGGCTCATTATAACACTATTTTTAGCCTACTTTTCACATTTTACAAAAATGAGGAAAAAGTAGACTTATGAGATCGATCCGGGAAAAAGTGTGTCTGTCTGTCTGTCTGGCTGTGTGTGTGTGTGTGTCCTCCCCCCCCCCCTATCAACTCATAAACGGCTGCAGCAATCAAAACCAAATTTAGTATGAGTAAAGATGTGCACCGGAATATCTCACGTCCATATTTGAAAATGATGTCAGTGCTACCAACTGCTGAAAAAACGCACTAGAAATTTGAGCTCCATGTTGGATATCTCGCAAGGTATGCATGGGAGCCATTCCAAAATTGGTACACATGCAGATAATACTATTTCAGTTTAATTTCCAGGAGGCCAACAATGACAGTGTTGCCAAAATAATTTTAAGCCTTCTGATAGGTCCAATGTTTAAATGTATATAACTTCTACACTATCAATTGGATTTCAACCAAATGTTGTTTGTAATATATGTACATAAACAGATATGATTGAGCGTATTCTTAAGAGATGCCAGGGCTGCCAACTGTTAATAATTGCTCTCTCTATTTTTTTAATCCAAATACCAATATATCAGAAAGTATGCAAGCCAACAGCTTTAAACTATGCACACGTATATTCTGACATTTTAGATTAATTTGGAGTAACTTATATACGTCAGTTCTACCAACATGATTATAAGCCTGCTGATAGTACCAATTTTTAAATACATGTAACGTCTATACTATCAGTTGGATTTCAACCAAATTTCGTATGTGCTATGTGTACCATAACAGATATGACTGTAAGTATTGTTAAGAGCAATCAGGGCTGCCAACTGTTAATAAATGCTGTCTATATTTTTTACCCTAATATCAATATATCAGAAAGTATGCAAGCCAACAGCTCTATACATTGCACACGTATAGCACCTGACATTCTAGATTAATTTGGAGTAATTAATACAAGGCAGTGCTGCCAACATGATTCTATGCCTGCTGATATGTCCAATTTTAAAATACATGTAACTTCTATACTAACAAACGGATTTCATCCAAAATTGGCACAACAGATATCATAATATTTCAGATTATTTCTGACCAGCACACGCATGGTATTGTTGGCAACATGCTTTTACGCGTGCTGATAGATCCAGTATCTAACTGCATGTAACGTCCATTGGACTTCAACCAAATTTTGTATTCTGTACCTTAAGAGATGGAACTAAGAATATATTCAGTCACCAGGGCTGCCAACTGTAGTGTTCCATTAGGCTACATTATACCAGGTATATTTTGAACTAATTAGATATTTCGATATTACCAACTTAATTTCGTCATTATTCTAGATAGGTTCATATTCTGTAGAATAATCATTGGCATGAAAAGTAGGCTGTATAGTTCTTCACGGAACTTCTTGTTCATTATGAAACAGTTTCTCCCACCAATTAGATCTCAAGAAACAGTTGTGTGACCAATTAGATAAGGATACCTTCAAAATCCAACATGTCTGTATAAATTACCGAATGTTTGCGTAAATAAACTTGTGAATATGAGACCAGAAATAGCACTGTACCTTAATATCCTCAAATCCAATTTCTACACAGCGCGTTGTATTGAAACGACTTCGGTGACAGTTTTACTGAATACACATTCTGAACATATGGCATTGAATCACACAGAGCGCATGCGTCGGTTGTCCAGAGAGCTTGGAAAACAGAGATATACTACTCACCGCAGCACCCGATCACAACATTCTAGTGACAGATATTTATGAATATTTATGTTAAAACATACATAAAGTTATAATTATCGTCGAACAAAGACAGTCGTATGCAAATCGCCTATAATGGTAATTAAGACACTCGTATGGAAATTATAAAACTCGCATACGACTGTTTAGGTTCCACGATAATTATAACTTTATTATATGTTTTAACATAAATATTCATAAATATATGTGGCATTCAGTTACTTCAGTTAGTGAAGAGGGCGCGCTGGCTGTGCTGACTGAACAGAGCGCATGCGTGGGTCAACAAACTTCGAAAGCAGAGACCATTCACTTTGCTTGGCAATGCTATTGTTTACAGCCTGCATCATGATGACTAGTGCCGTCCAGCTCTAGCATTCACTAATATTGTCACCAAAGTCGTTTGAAAGCAATGCACTGTGCAGAAATTGGAGTTGGGGATATTAAGGTACAGTGCTATTTCTTGTCTCATATTCGCCAGTTTATTTACGCGAACATATGGAAGGTGCACTTTCCATGTCGGTAATTTATATAGAAGGATGCTATGTTGCTGTGATGCTGAGATGGACGTAGATTCATACATTTCTTGCATATGTCATAGTATTTTCTTGTTACCGTAAAGGTTCGTGCTGATTTTGTCTTTGTGTTTGGGATTGTAACTACAATGGTTGATTCGATATCCAATTTGAACTTTCAAATCATGTAATTCATGTCCGACATGCAGTGTTCGCCGTACACTTGTGACATTCGACGATGAATGCGCGAAGGTATCCTTACGTAATTGGGCAATGAATGAGTTCTGATTGGCTGGAGAAACTGTCTCATAATGAGAACAGTACTATAATGACCATCATTATGATACAGTTTTCTGACGTATAGTCTAATATTTTACATTTCGACATCGTCGAACATTAAGGTTTTTATCAGCGCCTGAATAAATAGGCTACTCCAATGAAAAAATATTAACAAAGTTGTTCTTGGTACATGTTTCGGGGATTAACGAACAATTTTTGTCCCCTTCATCAGCCAAATGTACAGCATTAAAATAATTAAATAATGATAAAGCTTAGCACTAAACTATGAATGGTCTTTTAACCTAATATGGTGCGCCATGTATATAGGTTGTTGAAATAATTAAAGTTTGTTCAAAATAAAGTAGTTATTGACGGTGTGACATGTGCGAAGATGTATGCGGTCTGCCAATGTTATTGAAGTTGTATGAAGAAACCAGTAGTCGGTGCATTCATAGTCCCGCTTGAAGCAATGGTCAATAGCTGGAGATGACAAACGTGAAGTTATAATACAGCACCGTTCTGTGGACAATTTGGTCTGGTCTGGTACCCAGCGACGCCAACTACGCGCGCGTGTGTTATAGCCTGTCAGCCTGAGAGGCCTAACAGAACTGGAATAGGGGTTGCCTGGCTTAAAAGATCCAAAAGCCAATTAAAAACGGCAGCATGCAACATAAATACGTAGTGGAAGGAAAGGACTTCCTCTTGGCAATAATGATAATACTGTAATAATATCGTATAGCCTCGGGTGCCGGGTGCAAGCTTTGTAATTTGACATCCAGAGGGTAGCTTGCATGTCGAATTTCGTTGTCCCTTGTATCACTATGAAAGTCAAAGAGGTTAGATATCTAACCTCCTTGAACACTATAGCGCTTTCTAGTAGAGAAATGAGGAACTTTGTGTTGGCGGAAACTCCCGAGATTAATTTTGCCATTACGAACACGGCCTACTGAATTCAAATGGGTTCTTTGACATGCCAACCTCGTATGACATGCGTGTCGTATTACTGCCGCCTTTCAAAAAATCACTTACCACGGCCAGGAGCGAACCTGCAATCTTGGGGTTAGTAGACCGACACGCTATCCACTCACCCACCGTGGCAAGTTCTCTTGGCAATGAGGTTAGATCAATGTATTGGCATGAGGTTAGGTCAAAGTTTAGACTGGAAAATGATTTGTCAGATACGCGGTGTCGCATTGCCACTGAGGATATATTTTGTCCTCAAATTCTAATGGCAATCGGAATAGCCGTTTGGATCACAATCTCGGGCCGACAGATAAACAAACACACTTCATCTTCGCGAATAGGTCTCTTAGGACCACGTTGAATCAACTCTTCTTCGTCTTCGTATTCTTTAAGAATGCGTTTGAAATGTGGTGTTACAGGAGAATGGTGAAGATCGGATGGGTAGATAGGGTTACAAACGAAGAGGTATTAAGGCGAGTGGGAGAGGAGAGATGTTTCTGGCGACTGCTAATGAAGAGAGGAGATAGGTTGGTAGGACACATACTAAGACACCCAGGAATAGCAAGCTTAGTTATGGAAGGAAGGGTCGACGACAAGAACTGTAGGGGTAGACCAAGGTTAGAATCTGTTGAGATTGCCTCGGATGTAGGGTGTGGTAGCTATGTAGAGATGAAACGATTAGGTCAGGACAGGGAGGCATGGATGCTGCATCAAACCAGGCAAAAGACTGAAGACTCAAACAACAACAACAACAATGTATAAATTCTATGTGTAAGCCTGTTGGAATCCATTCCTTTTATGTGCCCCATGAATTGGATTCTTCGGATGCGCATTGAACCTGTGAGTTTGGGAATCTGTTTGTAGATTTCTGCTTTAGGTTTTGGATATCGTATTCCATTCTTGATTCTTGATCCTAGATTTTCCTCATTATCTTACGTTCTTTAACTTATAATTGGAATTTTAGAGCCTTGTGCTGGAGATTGGTTGGTTGGTTGGTTCCTTAGTTTAGGGGCTGCGACAACTCGGGCATGTAGTCCTGTGTACTTTGGGTGTGTGTAGAAACTGTCTGATAACCGGTGTTAATTGTGATGGCTGTATTAGTGTGTGTGTCTGTTTTAATTCAAGTAAGGACTGCAGACATTCAATTTTTCCAAGTAGTTCCTACTTTTGCCACCAAATGCCACCGTCAACGACCCACTAGTTCAGAACTTAGTTACCAGATGCCACCGCAGTCGGCTCCTGACGACGAACGTAGGAACCTAAGAACGTTAGTTAATGTTTAACCTATATTAATTTAGCTTCACACAGGTGTAATTAGTGGAAGGTTCTTTAACATGCCATAAATCTACGACATGGGACCGACGGCTTTACTTCCCCTCCGAAAGAAGACATACTGAGGGATTTTTAACGTTCCTAAAAAATCCGACGACTTCGGCCGGGTTTGAACCCGCGATCTTGGGCATAGGAACTCAGCATGCTACCAACTACGCCACCGAAGCCGCTGTGATGGAGATTAAGGGGTCAGGTACAGGTTACCTTGGTAAAATTTTAACAATTATCTTTTTTTTTCTTTCTTCAGAAACCACAACAGTTATAGCAATGAAATTATGCTCACATAAAACACTAGCATTATTTCATATGAAAAACAGCATTACATTCATGTCAAAAATAATTTGGGTATTTTTTTTTTTCAAAATTCGAAATGGTGGTTGCACATCGTACAAGGCTGCAGCGTTTTAGTGATAACTCCTGTAATTGTCACCATTATTATGTTCTGTTACTTGTATAGTATTGCAAAGGTATTTATCTAGAAATGAATTACTTTCAGCAACATATATCAACAAAAAATATTTTTACTTTTGTATTGAAAAGAAAATATCACAAGTTTACGATATTTTTGCTACATTTTATTTCTTTTAAAAGAAACTATCTTAGAGAGACACATGAATTTACCTGACCCTTAAGTGTTTCCGATGCGTAAAGGGCTTCTGGTTTGATCGCTGAGATTTTACTTCATATGAGCTCACCCCATGGGTGTCCGCTGGTGAGCCGAACATGTCCTCGGATACTCCCGGCACTGAACTCCATGTTGTTGTTGTTTGAGTCTTCAGTCTTTTGACTGGTTTGATGCAGCTCTCCCTGCCTTTCTGTCCTGAGCTACTCGTTTCATCTCTACATAGCTACCACACCCTACATCCGAGGCAATCTGTTTAACATATTCTAATCTTGGTCTAACCTTACAGTTCTTGTCCTCCAGCCTTCCTTCCGTAACTAAGCTTGCTATTCCTGGGTGTCTTAGTAAGCGATGTGTCCTACCAACCTATCTCTTCTCTTCATTAGCAGTCGCCAGAAACATCTCTCCTCTCCCACTCGTCTTAATACATCTTCGTTTGTAAACCTATCTACCCATCTGATCTTCATCATTCTCCTGTAACACCACATTTCAATTGTTTCAATTCTCCTCTTTTCTGCTGCTCCAATAGTCCAAGTTTCACTTCCATAGAGCGCCACGCTCCAGACAAAGGGTTTCAAAAATGACTTCCTAATACCTAAATCTATATTCGATGTCAAAAGATTCCTTTTCTGTAGAAATTCTTTCCTTGCCTGAGCCAACCTGCTTTTTATATCCTCTTTGCTTCGTCGATCACTAGTTATTTTGCTTCCTAAGTAACAGAAGTCTCCTACTTCCATACGCTAAATAAATAAATACTATATATTTATATATTTATTTATTTGTTTACCTACGGAAGGAAGATGCAGCAGCAGCCTCAATAATAGCAGTGTTCGCACGGAAAGTTAGGGCTAGAGTCGTAAAAGCAGGCAGACGAGAGGGTCAACACGGAGGAGATGAATAATGTAGAGCTCAAGCTCAAGGAATAGGCGAGGGAGAAACTTCACTTCACCAACGTGCTCACGTTTGTACTTTTCCAGCATAACTAATGTCTGTGCCGCATTATTTTCCTTCCTTTAATATTGGATATGGAGCACGTGTAGGGGGCGCGCTTTGAATATCGGAATAACAAATGAACCCTCCTCTCTCTGCTACTGTCTCTCTCCCTCCAACAAAGGATGAGATCCGGAAAGTCATTTCCGAACTTAAGTCCAATAAAGCAGTTATGGAGAAAAACTGATTGGCCCGTGCAGAAATTACACCTTAGTCCTCAAATCTACAGCTTTCAAACGCCTTCCTAGGAAAGCTATGACGTGAAGATGTCCTAACGCAATGCTTGGTGAATTCCAACTAGATCATGTAGCCATTATCAGAAGGAACAGCCAAGAAATATTAATGTCAAAGTATTGAGAAGTGAGAACATTGACTCGGACCATTATCTTTCTTTGATGAAAACTAATTTCATCCCTCTTAAAATAAGCAGAGGAATCTATTGCATCAACTTTAAGATGCTCTTCCTTAGGTCTTGTCTACTCTGCTGCTGAATATTGCGCCCTAGTATAGCTTATAGCCCTCATGTGAGGAAAATTGATGTTCAACTACATACAGCAATGAGGACAATAACAGGATGCATTAGATCTACTCCTCTACAATGGCTACCACCATTAAGTCATATTGCTCCACCAGACTTGCGAAGACAGAATGCCCTTCTCAAGGAATATGAAAAATTGATTAAAAAATCCACAGCTCCCAATTCACTCTGACGTTCCTATGCTTAAAAGGAGTAGATTAAAATCTAGGCGGCCATCCATAATATTGGCAGAATCGTTACAAGAAATGGGCTTTAACATGAACAAGAAGTGGTCGGAAATGTGGAGTAGAACTAATAAAGTCGAACATCAGACTCTAATAAGAACCACCACAAAGCCAACAGGCATGGAACTCCCGCGACATGCATGGAAGACAATTAACAGGAATCGAACAGTCCATGGCATCTGCGCAGAGAGTCTTCACCGCTGGGGAAAGCTCCCATCTCCCCAATGTGATTGTGGCAGTGAACATCAGACCATGTACATTATATCAATTTGCAGCCGTCGAGCGTACCCTGGAAATCTTAACGATTTTTATGAAGTGACAGAGACAGCCCTTCAATGGATAGAGAATTTAGATATTAAATTATAAATTTAATGACTTAGTTAAATTAATTTTGTATATTTATCATGTTGTAATTCAGTTTTGTTATTGCCATACGCTAAATAATAAATATTGCATCAAGTCGCGAATTCCAAGGTTCAATCCATCTAAGCTGAGAGAGAGCGATGACTTCACCAAGACCCTAGCTAAAATCAAGGAAAAGAAGGACTGGCCCCAACTACAGAAGGCACTAGTAGATGCAGCGACAATAACCATCCCGGCAGTCAGAAAGAATAAACATCCGTGGTGGACAGCTACATGTGACAAGGCAATAGAAGAGATAAAACAAGTATGGCTGAAATAGAACCGAAATTTAAGTGTGGACAATCATAAGAATTTCTTAGAGACTCGGAAAACTATTGCCAAAATTATCAGAACAAGCAAGAGGCAGCATAATAAAGATATCAATGACCAAGCAGAGAGGGATTTCCAGCGGAACAACACTAGAGACCAGGCTTTTAAATAATAAATAACACCCTATTCAGCTCCTACGCTTCACCTCCGGGGAGCTGACGGAGATCTGAAACTGAACAATTATGAGTGCACCACAGCCCTAGCAGAGCATTTCAGCGACCTTCTCAACTCCCAGTAGCCCATGGAAACGCTACCCTTAGAACCCAAGAACGTTGCTAAGCCACACTCTCTCCTTCCAACAAAGGAAGAGATCCGGAAAGTAATTTCCAAACTAAAGTCCAATAAAGCAGCAGGCGAAGATGGAATCATTACAGAGCTCTGGAAGTATGCTGATGAGGAGTCAATACAGAGTATCCATGACATCATATCTAACATCTGGTTGACAGAACAATTACCTAGAGACTGGACCTGAGCTATCATCAACCCACGGCACAAAAAGGGTGACAAATCAGATCTCAACAACTACAGAGGGATTTCCCTGGTATCAGTCACATACTCTCTATAGTGTTGCTCATGAAAGTAGAGGTTCAACTGGATTCCTGCATTCGAGAGTACCAAGCTGGGTTTCGAAAGTCAAGGTCATGCACCGAACAGATTCTGAATCTCAAAACCATTCTCACATACAACAAGAAATTCTATGACAAACTAAAGAGACTACTTTTCTTAAAATTTAAGATTCATGCCAATGATTAATCTATATGGATCTATCTAGAATAATGACGAAATTAAATTGGTAATATCGAAATTTCTAATTAGTTCGAAATACTGTATACCTGGCATAATGTAGCCTAATAGAGCACTACAGTGGCAGCCCTGGTGACTGAATATATTCTTAGTTCCATCTCTTAAGGTACTGAATACAAAATTTGGTTGAAGTCCAATTGATAGCATGGACGTTACATGCAGATAGACATTGAATCTAACAGCGAGCGTAAAATCATGTTGGCAACAATGCCATGCATGTATAGGTCAGAAATAATCTGAAATGATATGATCTATTGGTATGCCAATTTTGAATGAAATCCATTAGTTAGTATAGAAGTTACATGCATTTTAAAATTGGACCTATCAGCAGGCTTAGAATCATGTTGGCAGCACTGACGTATATTATTTACTCCAAATTAATCTAAAATGTACTATACGTGTGCAAAGTTTAGAGCTATTTGCTTGCATACTTTCTGATATATTGATATTAGGGTAACAAAAATAGAGACAGCATTTATTAACAGTTGGCAGCCCTGATTGCTCATAAGAATACTTACAGTCATATCTGTTATGTTACACATAGCACATACGAAATTTCGTTGAAATCCAGCTGATAGTAGAGAAGTTTCACGTATTTAAACATTGGCCCTATCAGCAGGCTTAGAATCATGTTGGCAGAACTGAAGTATATAAGTTACTCCCAAAGTAATCTAGAATGTCAGATACTATATGTGTGCATAGTTTAAAGCTGTCGGCTTGCATACTTTTTGATATATTGGTATTTGGATAAAAGAAATTAAGAGGATTTATTAACAATTGGCAGCCCTGTTGGCTCTTCAGAATACGCTCAGTCATATCTGGTTATGTACACATAGCACATACGAAATTTGGTTGAATTCCAATTGATAGTGTAGAAGTTATATGCATTTAAAAAGTGGACTTATCAACAGACTTATAATAATTTTGGCAACACTGCCATGCATGGCCTCCTGGAAATTAAACTGAAATATTATTATCTATACGTGTGCCAATTTTGAAATAGCTCCCATTTATACATTCCAAAATATCCAACATGGAGCTCAAATTTCAATTGTGATCTTTCAGCAGTTGGTAGTACTGACATCATTTACAAATACGGCATTGAGATATCCCGGTTTAGGTCCTTACTCCAACCAAATTTTGTTTCGATTTCTGCAGCCGTTTAGGAGTTGATAGGGACACACACACACAGCCAGACAGACAGACAGACAGACAGAAGGACAGACAGACACACATTTGCTCGGATCGATCACATAAGTCTACTTTTCCTCATTTTTGCAAAATGTGAAAAGTAGGCTAAAAATCTAAGTGCTTCACCTTATGTAGCAATTTTCGTTGACTTCCAAAAGGCCTACGTCTCAGCACATAGAGAGTTACTTCCAGATACTTGCTGAATTGGGGCTAGATAAGCTGACGCTGAAACTTGTGAAAGCGACTCACACCAACACCACAGTCAAAGTCAAATTCAGAGGGAAACTGTCCAAGTGCTTCGTGGTCAGAACTGATGTTAGACAAGGGGATGGCTTATCTCCGATTTTTTTCAATTGCCTACTAGGAAAAGTAATTCGTGAGTGGACAAAAATCTGAAGGAGGATTCTGGATTGTGAATAGGCTACAAGAAAGACAAGTTAACAGTCACCTGTTTAGCCTTTGCAGACCTTCAGTATAGCAAAAAGAAATGCACACGCCCTTCAATCGCTGACCACTAACACGCAATAATAGGATATAAATGTCGATCCTGGGGCTGGGGCTAATGCGCAAGATGGCCGCCACGCGTAACTGCACAATGTTATTCTTATGGAGGGGTCAGTCATAGCTGGAGCAGGGGCTAATGCGCAAAAAGGCCGCCACGCCCTGAGACCGTGAATGACGTCACAGGGAGAGGTCGGCCGTGTAGTTGCTAAATGGAATATTTATTATTATTATTATTATTATTATTATTATTATTAGGTAATTATTGATTGATCATGTACAATCAAGACCAGCCTTATATTATCCACCTCGTGGTGTAGCGGCTAGTAATCTTAAATGTCACTGTGGAGGCCCGGGTTCGATTCCTGGCTCTGCCAAGAAATTTTATTTCTGGTCTCACGAGTGGAACGGGGTACACTCAGTCTTGTGAGACGAAAGTGAGAAAAGGCGGGTTTAATTCATACCTCTGCCATTCAGCCTAACCCAACTTCATTTAACCTCACCTAACCTAACCTAACCTAACCTAACTTCACCTAACCTAACCAAACTTCAAAGTGAGAGCAAATATGAGAGCAAATGTGAGAGAACACATAATATACTAAGTTATAACCTAACCTAACCTAACCTGACCCAACCTAACCTAACCTAACTTAACTTAACCTAACCTAACTTCACCTAACCTAACCTAACCTAACCTAACCTAACTTAAAAGTCATGGCAAAACGTGAGAGCAATAAAAAACAAAGAGCAAAAAGTGAGAGCAAATGTGCGAGCACAAATAATAAACTTAGTTATAACCTAACCTAACTTAACTCAACTTTACCTAACCTACAGAAACCTCGTTTAAACATTTAAATTAATGTATGTAAGATTTTTATTTTTACATTTTAGATTTTAGATTTTTGTGATTTTAGATTTGACGTTTAAAATTTTTATATTTTAGATTTTCCGGAAAGAGTAAACTACAAGGTCACATACCTAACCTCACCTAACCTAACTTTACCAAACCTAACTTCAGCTAATCCAAAGGCATTTACACAAAGTATATAAGGGCACATGCAACTATCCTTACGCCAGTCTTATAGGCTAGTGTACAACATGTTCACTACCGCAACCGGCTTAATTTTTTTTCATTTGATGTTTACACATTTATCAATTTCACAATTTCCCATTTCCAGCTTTTAAAAAAGTCAGTTTACAGTTTTTCGATTTTGTCAATATGGAAACACGGATTTTCCAATTGTGTTGTTTACATGTTTCTGATTTAGTCCATGTACAAAGTTAATTTTGCTTTAGTAGTGGGGAGAGGTGGGTAGTAATTAAAAATGTCCAAGCAGTGCTCATACAATATTTTTATTAATTTTAAATATATTTACACTATTTACACATAATACATTGTTTTTTTGTTATAAATTGTAGAGTTGGTTTTATTTTGTTTTTATTTTTTAAATTGTTAGATATGAATACCATTTTCTTTCTTTTCTTTATTTTATTTTTATTTTTGTAGTCCTATTGTTTTTAAATTGTTTGTTTCATGTATTTGCTGTATACAGGTAGAGGATTTTCATATTGATAAGTTAACTCTTTAAGCATGGTCAATGATTGAGTAATGACCATAGGCATGTGTACCTATACCAACAGCATCAATCACTCTTTTATCATCACCAGGACACAAAGCAAATTTTGTTTAGTCTTATAGATGATATGTCATGTTGTTTAGAAGCGATAATGTTCATTGGTATTCTATTTACATTGTTTTTCATAACACAATCCTTATAATCTTGAAAGCTTATACAATTTTTGACAACACCTCTGTTAATACCTTTAATCTTTTTGATTTCTTTACCATTTATGTCTAAAGCATACATTTTAGCTCTAAGTCCAACAATTGCTTTAATAATTTGTCCACAAGCCTCGTCTTTAAATTTCCCCAACGTTTTCTTGTTTGATGTAGAGTAACATATGTGATTACTAGGATAATCAGATGTGTCCAGGTGTTCTAGGAAATCTAACTTGTCTTGATATACATCTTGGGTGTTAATCAAATAAATGAACGAGTCGGTATCCATATACATTAGTTTAAGATTGTCCATGCCATAATAGGGTAGCAGGACATCATAGTGGTGGGAATACATGAGAGTTTTTGAATTATCCAGTATACACATTCCAATATATATAGGCTTATTGAATACAATGTTACGTTTAGCCATGTGGAAAGCAGCTAGGTTAGGACCATAAATTGTTCTGTCAATAAATGTTGGCTTTGCTATTAGCTTTTCAACCTTTTTGCTGTCAGTCACAAGACGTATGTCTATTCTTTTACGAATATTTTCCATTGTTTTTCCAAAAATGGCATTGTTAAATAATTTGTACAGATTTTTCTCAAAATCATTTTTGGCTTGTTTTCGAAGGATGTTATTAAAATCAACGTATGCCTTTAGCCAAGGTCTTTGTTTAAACTTTAACACAGGATGAATTTTTATCAATTTTATTCCATGATCTAAAGCCTGTTTTAATGCCATGTAGTGAACAACATATCGCCTTCGATTTCCTACATGAGGAATTAGTTTTTTCAGAGACGAATCCTTAGGTTGTGTACACTCTGGTAGGAAAGGTAAATCGTTGTGTAGATCATGAAGGTCAGATGGGTAATCAACATCAACGTCTAGAATGTATCCCACAGGATCGTCTTCCTTTAGTTTTTCTAGATCAACAGTATCTGGAGAAACCCACTGAAATCCACCATAAGGAAGAGAGTGACACATAGCCCACCCGTATTGGTTGTTGGCATCATCATAGGTAATAAACTGCGATGGTTTCTCAGAATCATAGGTTTCCATGTATTTATTGTTAGCTTCAGCATACCGATGAGACACCTGGCATATGCCTCCACGTATTCCAGACTCGATTAGAAGAATCTGATCGTAATCCTGTAGCAATTCCAGTTCAATTCCTGTGTAAAGGAGCATTGTCTCCAAACTTAAACCAGGCGAAGTAAAAAAGTATGCAGCATCCACTCGGTGTGTTTCTAGTGTTTTGTTTCTAAACGTTTCAAAGCTGTCTGCAGGAAGGAGTACATCTGAAGTTAGGTAGACGTCACTATATTCCCCTAGAGTTTTAATGTTGAACTGATTCCAGACATTTTTGGCATGTTCATAGTCTTCTTGACTAACATCTTCTTGACTTAATTTGTTAAAGAATGCCTCTTATGGAGGTAAACACGTTTCACTTAACTTTTCCCACGAATCAATGTAATCATAACAAAATACCCCTTTACGACCGACAGTAGTGGCTACGCGGGCTAAAGCGCTGCGTTAGGTCAAGGGGCCAAGCTCTCTGCTGACTCGGTAGACGCGTGGGTTCGAGCCCCACCGTCGGCTGTCCTTGAAATGGTTTTCCGTGGTTTCCCATTTTCAACACCAGGCAAATGCTGGGACAGTACCTTCTGACAGGCCACGGCCGCTTCCTTCCACATCCTTGCCCAGTTTCATTCATCTTCATCCATTCCATCTCTCATCCCGACGCGCAGGTCGCCCACGGGCGTCGACTAGAAAGACCTGCACTCGGTCTCTCAGGAGGCTACACGACAAAAAAAAACCTTTACGAGTCATGAGCATTGCATTTTCTTTTCCAAAGTACTTGTCTGTTTCAGGGTATGATGTTAAGTTGGAAACTAAGTTTTCCAAACTACCTGGCATTAACCGAAACGTGTCTACAAATCGAAGCTTAACAATTCCTACATATTTGGTAAAGGAAATGTACTTTTCTCTGGAGTTAGCGATAACATCCACTCTCTCAGTAGTACATCCCAATTGCTTTACAATGAAAATTGCGTCGTAGCTACTCATATTATGTAGAAACACAGGAACGGGGTTACGTGTTTTACACCTCAAATTACAGTTATTGTGAGCACTTCCACGGTATTCCCCTGTAATATGGCAATGGTCTCGAAATTTCCAGTCCTCTTTGGTAAATGGTTTTTTGACACAAATAACAGGTTTCAGAAGATTGGAACTCTGCTTCTTGATCCTCAGGTAAGGCCTTTGGAATATTTAAGCTGTAAAAGCGATCGATTTCATTAGCTATTGATATCAAACAGTCCATAAACTTTTCTGCAGCGTCAGGTCCACGATAAATAACAGGTTGGCTTGGAAGGTTTGTCTTTATGTGTTCCACAGCTGGTGAGGGTTTAACGTATATGCCAAAGCTCATAGGAACATGACTCTGGTATGTGGCTGTATAACTTGCTTCAGGATTGGGTAGACATGTTTGATAGGGTAAGAGTATACTTTCAAAATCAGCATAGATAACGTAAGGTATTCACAGCATTTTTTTTCCACATTTAAGAATTTGACAATGGGGTTTTAATAGGCATTTCAACCCTAGCAATGTCATGCTGAACACAAAAAGCTCTATGTTCTTTCAATTTTTCCATTCTTTGTTGCACACATCGATTATTGAAGTGAGTAAAACACCGTTTACATGTATATATCTTATGTCCATGGCGGGTAATCTGATGTCCTACTAGTTCATCAAAATCTTTGATAAAGACGTAGTGGTTCTGTCCGGATGATGAACTTAGCAGAAGGAGGTCGCGATGGTCTTGTAGCTCTTGATCCACAACCTTTAGAGGGAGCAGTTTATTGTCTTCTTCCAATCCAAATGCATTAATGGATATATCGTTGGCTTTTTCAAATTTGGAAATGTCAGCTAGTGATGTAGGAAATGATATTACTGAAAAATCATACTTGTTTTCCAGATCCTTGTATTTACTAACGCGTTTAGCATCAGTTTTAACCAGTTTTGCTAAAATGGCATACATAAAACACCTCTCGTCCTTAAAGTTTTGAGGATTAATGCAGGCTTTTCTTGCTTGTATAGCTGCTGGTAATGGAATATATGTGCTTCCACGCAAGGGATTGTACTTATTTATTTTCAATCGTATTCCTTCCACTGCTAACAAAGCCCAATTACTGCCTTTTAGTTCCGATTCTTCCATTTCAGTAGTTAACTTTGTAAATTGTGTTTCCAAGAAACTACTTAAGTCTGTTTCCAAAAATAGGGCTTGATTTCGTGTTTTAAAAGCCCGATCTGTAATTTCGTTGGTGGACGTATGAATAAATCTACATTCAGCCACAAGATTAACTTTTATTGACTTGTGCATTGCTAGTTCTTTTTGCATAGCTTGTATTATTTGCTGTTTGGACTCTTTAAGGTATGAATTTAAATCCTTACACGTATCACAACGTATGAAATAGGATTTAAGTCGAAACAAAACACTAGAAACACACCGAGTGGATGCTGCATACTTTTTTACTTCGCCTGGTTTAAGTTTCGAGGCAATGCTCCTTTACACAGGAATTGAACTGGAATTGCTACAGGATTACGATCAGATTCTTCTAATCGAGTCTGGAATACGTGGAGGCATATGCCAGGTGTCTCATCGGTATGCTGAAGCTAACAATAAATACATGGGAACCTATGATTCTGAGAAACCATCGCAGTTTATTACCTATGATGATGCCAACAACCAATACGGGTGGAATATGTGTCACTCTCTTCCTTATGGTGGATTTCAGTGGGTTTCTCTAGATACTGTTGATCTAGAAAAATTAAAGTAAGACGATCCTGTGTGATACATTCTAGACGTTGATGTTGATTACCCATCTGACCTTCATGATCTACACAACGATTTACCTTTCCTACCAGAGTGTACACAAACTAAGGATTCGTCTCTGAAAAAACTAATTCCTCATCTTGGAAATCGAAGGCGATATGTTGTTCACTACATGGCATTAAAACAGGCTTTAGATCATCGAAATAAAAATGATAAAAATTCATCCTGTGTTAAAGTTTAAACAAAGACCTTGGCTAAAGGCATACGTTGATTTCAATAACAACCTTCGAAAACAAACCAAAAATGATTTTGAGAAAAATCTGTACAAATTATTTAACAATGCCATTTTTGGAAAAACAATGGAAAATATTCGTAAAAGAATAGACATACGTCTTGTGACTGACAGCAAAAAGGTTGAAAAGCTAATAGCAAAGCCAACATTTATTGACAGAACAATTTATGGTCCTAACCTAGCTGCTTTCCACATGGCTAAACGTAACTTTGTATTCAATAAGCCTATATATATTGGAATGTGTATACTGGATATCTCAAAAACTCTCATGTATTCCCACCACTATGATGTCCTGCTACCCTATTATGGCATGGACAATCTTAAACTAATGTATATGGATACCGAATCGTTCATTTATTTTATTAACACCCAAGATGTATATCAAGACAAGTTAGATTTCCTAGAACACCTGGACACATCTGATTATCCTAGTAATCACATATGTTACTCTACATCAAACAAGAAAACGTTGGGGAAATTTAAAGACGAAGCTTGTGGACAAATTATTAAAGCATTTGTTGGACTTAGAGCTAAAATGTATGCTTTAGACATAAATGGTAAAGAAATCAGAAAGATTAAAGGTATTAACAGAGGTGTTGTCAAAAATTGTATAAGCTTTCAAGATTATAAGGATTGTGTTATGAAAAACAATGTAAAAAGAATACCAATGAACATTATCGCTTCTAAACAACATGACATATCATCTATAAGACTAAACAAAATTTGCTTTGTGTCCTGGTGATGATAAAAGAGTGATTGATGCTGTTGGTATAGGTACACATGCCTATGGTCATTACTCAATCATTGACCATGCTTAAAGAGTTAACTTATCAATATGAAAATCCTCTACCTGTATACAGCAAATACATGAAACAAACAATTTAAAAACAATAGGACTACAAAAATAAAAATAAAATAAAGAAAAGAAAGAAAATGGTATTCATATCTAACAATTTAAAAAATAAAAACAAAATAAAACCAACTCTACAATTTATAACAAAAAAACAATGTATTATGTGTAAATAGTGTAAATATAATTAAAATGAATAAAAATATTGTATGAGCACTGCTTGGACAATTTTAATTACTACCCACCTCTCCCCACTCCTAAAGCAAAATTAACTTTGTACATGGACTAAATCAGAAACATGTAAACAACACAATTGGAAAATCCATGTTTCCATATTGACAAAATAGAAAAACATTAAACTGAAATTTTTAAAAACTGTAAATGTGAAATTGGTAAATTGACAAATGTGTAAACGGCAAAAATGGAAAATCCATGTTTCCATATTGACAAAATCGAAAAACCTTAAACTGACTTTTTTAAAAGCTGGAAATGGGAAATTGTGAAATTGATAAATGTGTAAACAACAAATGAAAAAAAAAATTAAGTCGGTTGGGGTAGTGAACATGTTGTACACTAGCCTATAAGACTGGCGTAAGGATAGTTGCATGTGCCCTTATATACTTTGTGTAAGTGCCTTTGGATTAGCTTAAGTTATGTTTGGTAAAGTTAGGTTAGGTTAGGTGAGGTTAGGTATGTGACCTTGTAGTTTACTCTTTTCGGATAATCTAAAATATAAAAATTTTAAATCTAAAAATCACAAAAATCTAAAATGTAAAATGTAAAAATAAAATAAAAATATTACATGCATTAATATTAAAATGTTTAAACAAGGTTTTAGGTAGATTTCTTTAGAAAGCTAACTATTGCAATGGGTACGATGTTTAGACTTGCGGAAAATGTTGACATATCTTCGCGTTTCACATCCCCTAGACCGCAAAACCACCGTCAGTTCAAAAGTTTATATATAATTTATGTATATATGTATCTATCTATATATATATATATATATATCACATTTTTGTGGACACGATAAATACCGCAATTTTGCACCAATTACTTTGAAATTTCTACATAATATGTATCTCTATAAAATCTCGGTCGATTTCGTTAATGGGCACAATCGGTTGACGGGGGTGAGAATGGGGGGCTTTTTTTTCGAAAAAGTGAAATATCGCTATAACTCTCTTAATATTTGAAATATCGAATCCATTCAAAGTTCATACTATGTGTAGGATGAGGCTCAAAAATTTATGTTTGAAAAGTTTTTTGATAGCACCAACCATTGACCAAAGGGGTGGGAAAAAGTGGGTTTTTCGGGAAACATTAATCATATCTCTCTTAACAAGCACAATATCAAAACCGTACGAAATGGGCAATATTCCCCTAATAATTACTTAAAACTTTTGTCTGAAAGAATTTTTGATATGACCCGCCATTACGCCAAGTGATGAGAAAAATGATTTCGGAATTATAAGAAAATGCCAAGAGCCATCAGAGGTTGCCATGACAACACTACTAAATTGATGAGGGATGAGCCATCAGACGTTGCCATGACAACGCACTTGCAAGAGATCACATTCAGTTTTCTATCTGACTAAGTGTGAAGCGGCTTCGGTGACATAACTGGTAGCGTGCTGAACTTCTATGCCCAAGGTCGCGGGTTCAAAGCCGGCCGAAGTCGTCGGATTTTCTAAGAGCGCTAAAAATCCCTCAGTATGCTTTCCTTTGCAGGGGAAGTTCCATCGTTCGTTGCGAGTTGTTGGTTGCGGTGGCATCTAGTAGCCAAGTTCAGAGCTAGGTGTCGTTGACGGTAGTATTTGTTAGCAACATTAGGAACTACTGCTTGAAATTGACCATCTGCAGTCCTTACCTCAATTACAGTCTAATACAGCCATCACAATTCACACCGTTTATCAGACAGATTCTACACTCACCCAAGTACACGGAGTTACATGAACGCGTTGTCGCAGCCCCTAAACTTAGGAACCAACCAAAATCTCTGCGGGAGATATAATTTAGCTTGAAGAAGCAACAGACCGTTACATAGTTACACATCAGTGTCGAAACCTTGCATAAGGACAGTGTGACCACAAGTATAACAATGGACCCCAAATGACAAGAATGATACCGTCCCCTTAAGACAATAAAATGTTTAATATATGAATAAAATGACGAAAAACAAAGTTAATTAAGCTCCGATTATAAAATACTTTTTCGCAATAAATGAGGTCTGATCCTTCTACGAAAACCTGCATATTCTGTCTATTTTCGCCTATCCCCAAGTTTGCCCGGTGAAATCTACCTCCGCCTCCCGGCGTGCCGAGAGGACTTTTTATAACTTAGGTTAGGTATGTGACCTGTAGTTTACTCTCTTCGGAAAATCAAAAATATAAAATATAAAATAAAATAAAATCTTAAATTTAAAATGGAAAATCTAAAAAAATCTAAAATCTAAAAATAAAAATAAAAAAGTAAAATCTAAAATGTAAAATTTAAAATCTTAAATACATTAATTTAAATGTTTAAACGAGGTTTCTGTAGGTTAGGTAAAGTTGAGTTAAGTTAGGTTAGGTTATAACTAAGTTTATTATGTGTGCTCTCACATTTGCTCTCATATTTGCTCTCACTTTGAAGTATGGTTAGGATAGGTGAAGTTAGGTTAGGTGAAGTTAGGTTAGATTAGGTTAGGTTAGGTTAGGTGAGGTTAAATGAAGCTGGGTTAGGCTGAATGGCAGAGGTATAAATTAAACCCGCCTTTTCTCATTTTTGTCTCACAAGACTGACTGGGCACCGTTCCACTCGTGAGACCAGAAATTAAATTTCTTGGCAGAGCCAGGAATCGAAACCGGGCCTCCGCGGTGACATTTAAGATTACTAGCCGCTACACCACGAGGTGGATAATATAAGGCTGGTCTTGATTGTACATGATCAATTAATAATTACCTAATAATAATAATGTATATATGTCTACCCCTTATTATTCCTGTTTTCCAACGGGGTCGGGGATGAGATGAGATGGAAGTCTTTGGGGCCTTTGTTTTTATGGCCGGATGCCCTTCCTGACGCCAACCTCATGAGAGGAGTTAATGAGAGATGAAATGAATGATGGTGAATGAAACTGGGCAAGGATGTGGAAGGAAGCGGCCGTGGCCTGTCAGAAGGTACGTCCCAGCATTTGCCTGGTGTTGAAAATGGGAAACCACGGAAAACCATTTCAAGGACGGCCAACGGTGGGGCTCGAACCCACGCGTCTACCGAGTCAGCAGAGAGCTTGGTTCCATGACCTAATGCTGTGTTTTAGCCAGCGTAGCCACTACTGTCGGTAATAATTACCTCATCACGCAAGTGTTGAGGAAGGAGGAGGGGGAGGAGTAACACCTCGTTAAAAAACCTGGGTCCATCTGGCTCCGGATGGTAGCACCCTGTGAGGGCCCCTGCCTGGGGTTACTAGGTGAAAATTTTAAATCCAGACACGTCTGTGTGGTAACCACCGGTACTCTGGTCGGCGTCTGTTAGCTCTGTGAGCTCGGCTGTGATCCAATCTTCTGGAATTCAAAACTCCAGTCGTAATTCTGTGAGATCCCTTGGGGTTTCACCACCACAACTTGAACAAAAATCAATAATCATGACAGAACGACGTGAACGAACACACTACCCTGGGCCCCAGTCAATAAAACTGGGTATTGTACCTGATCATCGGATTCCAGGGGATCAGGTATGTCATGAAGAGGAGAATTGCTTCTCAAAACCCCTCAAAACTAAGAGAATATTTTACATGGGAACACTCAACGTAAACACACTCCTGAAACTAGGTAAAGTGAAACAACTAACAAACATCATGGACACATTCGATATCAGAATACTGGCTATACAGGAAACGAGATTCTCAGATGAGAATCACTTCGATTCGGGAAGTTACAGAATATACAAGGGGAAACCAGCCATAACTATTCCAGGAAAAAATCTCAAACTCTTCGGAACAGGTTTTGTAGTCCACAACTCAATATTGGACTCTGTAATAGATTTCACCTCAAAATCTGAAAAAATTTCCACACTTACGATACGTTCTGGTAACAAAGCGTATACAATAATCAATGCTCATGCCCCCACAAATAACTACAATAACAAAAATCCACAGATGATAGAAGAATTCTGGGAAGACTTAGAAGAAATCACCAACAAAATCCCCACTAAGCATGTAAAATTATTGCTTGGTGATTTTAATGCACAATTAGGCCGCGAAAGAAAATTCAGAGACACAACAGGAAAACATACAGCGCACCAGAGGACAAACAAGAATGGAGAGAATTTGATAAACTTCTGTAGGAATTTTGACCTCAAAATCATGTCAACACAATTCCAGAAACCCTACAAGAAACTATGGACTTGGAAATCTCCAAACAGCGCCCTCGGAGAATTTCAGATAGACCACGTTGCGATATCTACAAAAAAAAACACCAGAGAAGTTATGAATATACGAACGAGAAAAGGTTTTTTCGAATCTGATCATCATCTACTACAAATCAAGGCTAAGTTTATACCAAACAGACAAACTAAGAGAACAACCAGATTTTTCAGAACAGACCCAGAGTATTTATAATTAAACAAGAAAGAAATAACACAAGGACTTAAGAAAATTGTGAGTAAAAACTGGACGGACTTGTCCGAAAACATGAAAGAACTGATAAAAATGGGGCAGCCCCCGAGGAAAAGGAAGCACAGATGGTGGAACGTGACATGTGACAGAGCCATAGAGGATAGAATACAAGCCTGGAAAAAATTTAACAGCCATAGAACACCCGAGAAATGGGAAGAATTCAACAAGATACAAAAAGACTCCTCGAGAATAATCCGCAGAGAAAAAAGAAACTACGATAACAACAGACTCAAGGAGATAGAAGAGGATTTTACCAAAAATAACACACGAAACTTCTATAGAACATTCAGAGAGAATATGACAGGATATCGACCACCGAGCTTATGCTTCAAAAGACAAGACGGAACACTGGAGACAAACCCGAAAAAGAACTGTACGATACTGGCACAATATTTTGACTCACTGCTTAACTGTGATAAACCAACACACAGATTACAGTTCGAAAAGCCAGAACCTAACATTGATTCCAAACCTCCAACACTTGAAGAAATCGTGGAAATAATAAAATCACTAAAGAACAATAGAGCGACTGGAGAAGACGGATTGATTTCGGAAATCTGGAAATTAGACCACGAAAATGTTACACCAAAAATACACAAAATCATCGAAAACATCTGGGAAACAGGGAAGGTACCAGAAGAATGGAAGTCAGCTCTAATACACCCCCTCCACAAGGAGGGAGACAAAACGAACCCTAATAATTATAGAGGGATTTCACTATTACCCGTCGCATACAAAATTTTCTCCAAAGCCCTGTTAAAACGGATAGAGCCTCAGATAGATCCACAGATAGGAGAATACCAAGGAGGATTCAGGAAGGGAAGATCGTGCAGTGAGCAGATTTGGTGCCTGAGAACAATACTAGCAACGAGAAAAACCAGGAACACAACAATCACATTCGTCGACTACAAAAAAGCGTACGACTCCATAGATAGAGAAACACTTTTTAACACATTAGAAGAAATGAAGGTCGACAATAAGTCCAGAAAACTAATCCAAGAAACATTAACAAATACAATATCCAAAGTTAAATTCATGGGAGAGATCTCGGAACCCTTCAAAATTAATACAGGAGTGCGACAAGGTGATGGTTTATCACCCATTCTATTCAACTCAGTTTTGGATAAAATAATCAAGACATAGGAAAAAGGAGTCAAAGGCATAAAAATGGCAAAACACCAGAAAAGGACAGTCAACATTAAGTGTCTGGCCTTTGCCGATGATGTAGCGATTATAACAAATAACAGAAAAGAAGCCAAAGAAGCTCTAAAGACGCTACATGAAATCTCTGCCAAAACAGGGTTACAAATCTCATACGAAAAAACACAGTTCATGGACACAAAATCTACAGACAAGCACCCACTGGAAACCAAGTATGGAAAAATAACACAAGTGGAAAGTTTCAAATATCTAGGAGATATTATACAGAAAACAGGACTGAACTTGGCATCCAATGAAGACAGGATCGCTAAATTGCAGAAAGCATACCGACTTACATGGAACCACTACAATAAAAAAAAGTATTTCCATCAATGCCAAATTACGACACTACCGTACAGTAGTCTTACCAGAGGCCTTATACGCTTCAGAAACGACAGCAATCAAGGGGCGAACAAAAATCAAGGAATTAGAAAAACAAGAGAGAAAAATTCTGAGAAAGATCTACGGGCCAGTTCAGAAAGAGGGAATATGGATGAAGAGACCGACAATAGAACTGTACAAACAGACAGAGACGATTACAAACAACATAAGGAAAAGAAGGGCAAAATTTTATGGACATATACATAGGATGACCGAAGACAGACTGACCAAGATTTTTTTTTATATAGTTACGAATAGCACACAAAAAACTAATTGGGTAAAGGAAACTGTTGAAGACCTTAAGAAACTAAACATCTCTACAGAAGACATGGCAGACAGAAGCAAATACAGAGAAAAACTTAGACTACAGAAGTTTGAGCAAACTCCCAAAGAGAGACAACCAGCAAAGAGGTGGACAGAAGAGAGAAAGAGGAAACATAGTGTGTATATGAGAGGTTTTTGGGTAAAAAGAAGAAAGGTCCAGAATGAAACATGAAAATTGATTGTGTTGTAACGCTCTCCTTATGGGGAATTAACGAATAAACAAATAAATAATAATAATAATAAATATTCCATTTAGGAACTACACGGCCGACCTCTCCCTGTGACGTCATTCACGGTCTCAGGGCGTGGCGGCCATTTTGCGCATTAGCCCCTGCTCCAGCTATGACTGACCCCTCCATAAGAATAACATAGTGCAGTTGCGCGTGGCGGCCATCTTGCGCATTAGCCCCTGCCCCAGGATCGGCATTTATATCCTACTCGCAATGTATGTCTGTATACCTATCCCATATTATTCCCGTTTCCAACATGGTCGGGGATGAGATGCGATGAAATTCTATCTGGCGGATGGTATTTTACGGCCGGATGCCTTTCCTGATGCAAACCTCATGAAGGAGTTAATGAGAGAAGGAATGAATAAATATGAATGATACTGGGCAAGGATGTGGAAGGAAGCGGCCGTTGGCCTGTCAGAATGTACCGTCCCAGCATTTGCATGGAATTGAAAATGGGGAAACTACGGAAAACCATTTCAAAGACGTCCGACAATGGAGCTCGAACCCACGACTATCGAATCTGCAGAGAGCTTGGCTCCAAGTTGTTGATTATTTCAGGGGCTTTGCAACATCGTGGTCATGTAACCCCGTGTACTTAGGTGTGTGTAGGATTTGTCTGATAACCTGTCTCACTGTGATGTCTGTACTACTGTCGACCAAAATATTATGTGCACTCGAGTTCGAAGGTTGTTTGTGAAGTAACCAACAGACCTACATAAAATCCAATGACTTCATCATTTTCCTCGTTGTATTTTACGTTAGTTCATGTAGGTTTGGAATTTTTTATTTATATTTTAATATTTTTTATCGCAGTTGGAACACTAAATGGGCCCGTTTTTAAGCGTGTTTCAACCATGCGTCACATTTAAGAATTATTATCTCACAAACCCGTCATCAGATCGAATCCAAATTTTAACACAATATACATTGGAATGTTGTATTACTGGTTTATTAATTTCAAAATTTTGTGTTTTCAAGAAACAAAGTTGTTATCATTTTTGTAAGGTAACTTTTTCTCGGCTCGGGGTGGTTGGAAAATGTAGTTCTAGGTAGCGTTGTAATCCTTATACATCAAAAAGGTATGCTGTATGACTGTGAAATACGTAAATTAATTCACTTATTTTATATCGGTTTGTATTTGTACGGGGAATTAAGATATGGTTCCCCAGCTAGCCACTCCGGGAAATGCTGTACGGCGTTGCTGATACTGAGCTCATCACTTCCGAGCGAGGCGCGCCATGACGCGTGATGGGCAATATTAACATTAACTGGTACATTGGGATGTTTGGCCTAACAGCCGACTGGACTATGGGCGCAGTTCAATCGGCCTAATTAAAAGGATCTGGAAATACCACTGATTATGGGCGCAGTTCCATATCTCCCGTGCAGACAGTACCGTGCCCAACTCTAGGAATGGGTATTCCAAGATTCAGACACCTAGATATCAAGGGAAAGGCTACAGCCGCTTTTGAAAGTTGAGATATTTGAATATCGCGCTCCATTGCTTCTAGAAGCAATTGGAAATTTTATGCAGCTAAGAGCATGTCATGTGACGTAGCAAGTAGTAGCAGTGGTCGAGACTATTTATTGATTAAATAGTTAGCCATGGAGTAGAGACTTGATACTTGGATCAGATTACTGGCACGGCCAAATGAAATAGAATGCACTTAGTATCAAGTAAATCGGACCAGGGATACCAGAGATATGAGGATTTCCAGATTTCAGCTGATTCAGCGTGACCCTGACCGTTTTGAATAAAAGCCGGCTGGCTCAAGCAACTTCAGCTCACTTCGAAACAAGCACTTGCCTAGCAAGGTGCTGCTACGCTGAGCCAAGGCACATGGTTGCCGGATCTACGCAGAAGTTATCTTCAAAATTGTGATGGTCACAAAAGTGCTGCGATACATGTGGAACTTAGTAAGTTTACGACAGAGAGAGAATCACTAAGGTGATTGATTTTTTTTTCTACGGACACTGGTGAAATATTTTTATTTCTACATGGACATATGCTAGACTTTGTCTAGAAAGTACTTTGTCACAGACCAGTAATAATAACCTAATACTTGGATATTTTAGTCCAATTTAGTCAGTTTCATATTTGTAACTTGATAACCACTCCGATCTTTCAGTATATTGAAGGCCAGTCTATCACGGTGTTGTTCATTAGCCGACAAAGGGAAACTATATGTTGCTTCGCGCATGATAGATGGTGATAAGCCATGCCCAGGGAACGATCTTCAGAACAGCCGTTGATTGGTTTAGACTGTCAGTGTTTTCTTGTACTGAAAAGATTACCGTGAGTTATGTTACAACTGACATATTTGAGAATAGATCATTTAGATCTGACCCCATTTAAGCAAACTGTTATGGCGTTAACAGAAGTCAATATTAAAATGGATCAGCAGTTACTTCAAACTTCAAGATATATCTCCACTATGTCGTGTTAGACAGATTGTGGGTATATAATGGCGGCCGATACAAGGATTGGACGTGCGTGTCCGACAGGGCATGTTTCTGGATAAATCTGGTACAGACCAGGTTCACTACGCTTCAAGACCAACGAGAAATGTAAGCCACATTTTGACTTTATATTATGCCTAGCTAATTGGAACAAACTATTTTTCTGCAGATGACCAACACATTTATTTTTCTTCGTATTTAAATCTTGCAATGATTTACGCAAGACATATTAGAGTTATTCTGAGTATTTTCAGCACTCAGAACAGTTTAGGATCGATGACCGAGCATAACGAGGATTTATTTGTATATTTCATATTTTAGGGAAGTCACGGAAAACCGTCGATGTAACTGTAAAAGTTAATAATTATTTTTGTTGAGAAATGGATATTTTATCCATATTCGAAGAATCGAACATGTGGATTCTCACATAATGAAATAATAATTAAACACATTTAAAATAATATAACAAATAATAATAATAATAATAATCCACTAATAATAATAATAATAATGATTTTCATAACTTTTCTAAATAATTCTTGGATCTTATATTTTCTAATAATCACATTTATTGAGAGTGAGCCTATGAAGTAGTTTAATCATTTCTAGTTTGGAACAGGTGATTTTCCGAAGGAGAGTGGTTAGCGCAAGCCCGCATTCAACCAACATGACAGTTCTGGTTGAACAGTTGATATTTGCAATGAGCAAAGTATATTTTTCAGATAACACGGAGAGGCATGAAACGGGAAGCAATTGATAATTGTATCAAATAGGATATTTTTGTATTTATATAAAATCATGACGTAGATACACATTCGAAAGTGAAATAAAGAGTATCATAAGTATGGTAAATTTACGGGTTGAACTGAATGGTAAAATAAAATAAACTTGTAAGTTTATAAATCTTCCAGTGTTGATAACAAGCAGAGGCTTCATTTATTGTATAAATTTTGGGAAGAAAATGTATGTGTGTGGAGTAGTTGAAATGCCATTCCCAGGTGCGCATGTTTAAGTCGCAGGAATGAGGAGGTTTTTATTGAGCATCAATCAAATAGCAGGTTCGATGGCTCAGGTTTATAGAAGGAGTATTGGAACTACACATTTCGTCGTATGAATGACCCGAAGGTTATTTCTTAAAAACCATCAGTTCTTATTTCAACCTTGTTTACGGATTCCATTAAGACTTTGATTTTGCTAGAACCCGGATTTGTCATGATAGTAGTTTATTCTTCTTCAGAGGAAGACCTTTGCCGTTGTTGTTGGAATATTGTGTTCTTATAAAAATAATAGAATGGGCCACTGCCAATTAAAAATAATTCTATAACCACGAATAATTTGAAGGATGTTTTCAATCCTAGTGCCATGAACTAAATGAATTTTTTATGAAGCTACAATTCTTATTTCCGCATTCTGTCGAAGAATTGCAAGTTGTGAAAGTTACTAAAATGGCCATAAATATAAATATTTTTCTTAATAATGATTCCAAGTGGAAAGTCAAATAGTTGGATGGTCCAACAATTTATTGATCAAGTTGATGATTCAGAAATCATATATTTTGTTAGGAACTTGAAGTTCATAATCGAGTCACTTCTCGAAACGTTTAATGTCAGAAGAACAATTAATTTTGTTGTGCTTCGCACAGTTCTTCGATGCTATGCTCAAGGTCAAATACTTTTCAGATGTTATTAATATGTGTAAATAATGTGTGTTGATTCAGAAATAATAATAATATTTTTTGACAATATTTTTTTGAAACTGGAAAAATAAGTGAAAGTTAAAAATTCTATGAATATTTATTCTACGAGTGTTAATATTATGTCAAGCCAGGGTAGTTAAAAGGGACGTAAAACCAATAACATTATTATTATTAATATTATGTAAAAATTCAAACAGTAAACTACGATATTTCCAGTAGAGACAATTAAATTTGAACTGGATTTAATCATCAATAATCAATATAATTTTGGAACACAGTCTACAGGACTAATAATCAGACTTGTGTTTCCAAAGATAATTGTCCAATGTGTTGGGAAAATTTCTGTACATTGTGTAAATTGGAGTGTGGGTCGCCACACGTGAATGATGCTGCTTTGAGCATTTTTGCAGTCAATTTTAAATTCAAAATAAAATGAGATAATTTTACATGATGTGTTATGCCCAGTTGAATCTCCTTCTATCCTTATTGCTGCATTGAGCCAAGAATCAGTAAAGCATTTTTTTCATTTGATGTCGTTTTTGCGATTTGCTTTAACCCATCTGGCGCCCCGGGATATTTTGACTCTCGTGCTGACTGATTCTTGGTAAAATGCATATGTGGTCGTGCGGACTCCGGTCTAAACGGGCACAGTACAGTCTACGTCGAAGTATTGTGTGACGTGGAAGTACACGTTACATAGTTACGAGCAGAACGCCATTATATTTGCCAATGACTCTACTTCGCCAGTAGCATGAGGTAGCTTTGTCAATCATCTGACCACATGGGGCAGCTGACAAGAACACAGGTACTGTGGTAACTCGCTTCCATTAAGGGTTTTCACTCGTCTAAAACACACGTCCGGCCTGTACAAAGTAAATGTTGGGAAACTGCCATCGAGTCTAATGATTTGCACAGCTCAGTACACCCCTCTCTCATCTTGGCCACGGAGATGAAATGTGCCAATTGAAACGTTTAATCATTTTGTTGATTCTCACTCGAGGAAGCCAGATCTTAATTTTCAAGTGAATTGAACTAAGCCTATGCTCAAGTAAGAGCTTCATGCACAAGTTCCTAAGTAGGACAAACAGATGGGCTATGTTTAGTCGCGAGTTTAAAACAAGCGTCTCGAGCGGAAATGAAAAGGAGATTATTTCCTGCCACTGGCTCTAAATATTTCAGGAAAACATCTCTTTTCCAACTCTATTAAAAATAAAATACTTTCATTTAAAAAGACAGGCTTTTGGTATGTACAGTAACTACTTGGTGGGGATTTAGTCAACTAACTGTTTCCACATTATATCCTGCAATCCGTCGACAAACTTGTTTATTCAGTTCCTGGTGGTAAGGCCGGAGATTGGAGGTTCGAATTTCGGCGTTAACAGCGACTGACTTGTGTGTGGTGTGTGGTGTGTCTTGTGTGTGCAGGAGGGAAATAGCTCCATTTTATCAATGTATTCATAAAACGGATTAACACTTTACCTCATTTAGCTTGAATAGTTCTGACAATGAGAGATACTGTATATTTTGAAGCACTTGCTTTAAGGCGGTAATGCATGCCTACAAATTTGAAAGTACAGACCGATGAATATTATTTATATTCTTCCTCTTCATGTGCCATCTCCTCTCAGGAGGTTGGCAACCATCATAGAGACTCTTGCTTTAGATGATGCAGCACGAAACAGCTCAATAGGGGAATAATTGAACCAAGTTTTCACATTATCGATCCAAGAAATGCGTCTTCTTCCTGGTTTTCTTTTGCCTTGTAGCTTCCCTTGAATGACCAGCTGCAGCAGATGATATTTCTCTCCTCTCATCACATGACCCAGATACTGCAGTTTTCTAATTTTGACAGTATTTAATATTTCTTTTCTCTTTCCCATCCGCCTCATCACCTCATCGTTGGTGACCTTATCCTTCCAACTCAGCCTCAGTCGCTTTCTGTACGTCCATAGCTCAAATGCCTCCAATCTGTCCATTTCTCTTTTCTTTATGGTCCACGTCTCAACTCGATAGCACAAGGTGGAGAAGACATAACATCTCCGAAGTCTAATTTTTAGATGTAAATTAAGGCCTATGCTACAGAACACTCTCCTCATTTTATTGAATGCATTTCTGGCTTGACCGATCCTGGACTTTATCTCCTCAGTACATTCAATGTAGCAGTTCACATTTGTTCCTAAATACTTGTACTCTGTCACTTGCTGTACTGTATCCCCATTGATTATCAAGCTCTCTTGATGTTGTGTTCGTGATACTACCATCGAACGTGTCTTACTGACATTAAATGTCAATCCCCATTATTCACTTGCTTCCACGACTTTGTTAGTCAGTCGCTGCAAATCTTGTAGACCTTCTGCGAATAACAACGTGTCATCTGCAAATCTTAAGTTGTTTATTATTTTTCCATCAACTTTAATTCCAGTTATTTCTTCTTCTAAAGCTGTTTGTAATATTTCTTCTGAGTATTGATTAAACAGCATAGGAGACAAGACACAACCTTGTCTAACACCGCGTTTTATTTCCACCTCTTCAGATAGCTTCCTACCTTCCTTTATGACAGCAGTCTGTTTGTAATAAGTATTGCTGATGATTCTCATGTCCTTCATATCCAAGTTCTTCTTCTGGAGCATTTGAATGAGGCTATCATGACGAACTTTGTCGAAAGCTTTATTATAATTCAAAAAGCAGACATACATCAATTGATTGGCATCTAAACATCTCTGGGCAAGCACATTGAAGGTAAACAGGGCTTATCTTGTTCCTAGTGCATTTCTGAAACCAAATTGTGTTTCACTGATGTCCTGTTCCAACTTTTTGAAGATTCTTCGATGGATAATTTTTAGGAATGTTTTTAGAGTATGACTCATGAGGCTGATTGTTCTATGATCGCTGCATTGACGGGCATTTGCCTTTTTCGGCAATGTAACCAATATAGACTGTGGCCATTCATGAGGAATGACTCCTGTGTTGTAGATTGAATTATACAAGTCTACTAAGACATCTAAATATTTTTCATTAATGAGTTTCAGTATGTCAGCTGTTATGAGACCAGGACCAGGGGCTTTATTATTTTTTGACAACTTTATAACATGTATTACTTTTTCTTTTGATATATCTGGTCCATTTTCGACAGCTATATCTTCAGTAGCATAAGGTTCTTTCCTATCATCTTCAAACAGTTCTTCTATGATATAACAGCTTAGGCTTTCACGGCCGGCGTTCATAATTAAGTACAAGTTTTTCGGGCTGGTAGGCCGTGGTCCAGACAGGATATCTCCCGACGTTTCACCGTAAACTGCGTCCGGCATTATCAAGGGTTCCGCTCCTTTCCTTGGTCAGCAGTGGAATGAGGAAGAGGCTAGAAATAATGGGTAACGGTTTGTAGTGGGGTATTGTTGTTTGAATATGACTGTTGGCTGGGTGGATCTTGGCGATGAACTAACGGCTGGAAGGTAGTTTTGGATCTTCAAATTAGCATGGTGAGCCGAGCGTTCTCTTCGCATTCTGGCTGGATCGTCTGATCTCACGTACATATTGCAGGGTGCGTTGCGTGCTCCGGCTTCGGCGACCGAGCTTGTGAGGGTCAGGTGTTCCCTGCGCGAATGCCGGGCTGTAGCGGGAAGGTTCTTCAGGTTGACGTGTGAGTGATTTCTTGGTCTTGGTGTTCCTAAGGGCCGGGATCCATGTATTACGCACACGTTCAATTTCTTCCTTCCGATTGAAATTGTCGGGGTGTTTGAAGATTTCTATGGCTTCCCGTTGCAGCCTGGCGTGGTAGTGTGTGGTCGTGGAGAGTATCCCCGTGTTCCCGTACTGTACATCGTGACCGAGCAAGAGAGAATGCTCAGCGACTGACGATTTCTCAGTTTGACACCGGCGGCTGTGTCTGTTATGTTCCTTGAGTCTGGTGGTCACGCTCCTCTTCGTCGTTCCTATGTACACCTTCCCACAGGAACACGGGATTCTGTAGGCACCTGCAGTGGAGTGTGGGTGGCGCTAGTCTTTAGCAGATCGCAGCAAGTCCCGGATTTTGGTGGTTTACAAACCGTCTTCACCCCATAGGTCTTCAGTAATTTGCCTATACTGTCCGTCACCTTCTTCACGTACGGCAGGAATGCAGTGGCCACCGGAGTTTCCTCAGAATCTTACCTCGTGCTCCGGCGCCTGGGATGAGAGGCTCGCTCAATCTCCTTATTGCTGTATTCGTTGGCGTATAGGGCCCTCTTTATATGTTTCAGCTCTTGGTTGAGGTTGGATGGCTCACAGATTCTCCTAGCAAGGTATACCAATGTTTTAATAACTCCGTGTTTCTGTCGGGGATGGTGATTGGATGTCTTGTGTAGATACCGGTCGGTGTGTGTGGGTTTCCGGTATACGGTGTGTCCCAAGCGCAGGTCATTAGTCCTGGTGATTAGCACGTCAAGAAAGGCCAGGCAGTTGTCTTTCTCCTTCCCCATTGTAAATTTTATGCTGGTGTTGAGGCTGTTAATGTGGTCCAGGAAACGTTCCAGCTCTTCCTCTCCGTGGCTCCAGACTACGAAGGTATCGTCAACATAACGTAGCCATACTTTCGGTTTGAGGGGTGCAGTCTCGATCGCAAACTGCTCGAACTTTTCCATGTAGAAGTTCGCAATCACAGGGCTTAGTGGGCTACCCATGGCAACTCCCTCTATTTGCTCGCAGAAGTTCTCGCGCCATAGGAAGTAGCTCGTGGCGAGGCAGTGGCGAAACAAGTCAGTGATGTCTTCCGTGAAGAGCTCGGCAATCTGGTTTATGGATTCTTTCATAGGCACCTTCGTGAAAAGGGATACTACGTCAAAGCTGATTAGGCGGTCTTCAGGTTCCATGTATTTCTTCTGTGTATTTCTTCCATCTCTCAAGTTTTTCTTTATTACCAATAATGATGTCACCATTTTTGTCAAGCAACATACTCCCTTTCCATATCTTATTGATACCAGTTAGTTACTTGTCTTTCTTATGGATATTGAAATTGTCGTTTTTTGAAATTAAGTCTTCAATCTCTCAACCTTTCTGTGTACCATATCTCCTTTGCAAACCGTATCTTCCTTCTTATTTCTGCATGTGTACTCCTGTAATGATCTTCATCTCGGTTTGTACAGAGCCTCCTCTTTTCCATGAATTGTATCATTTCATCAGTCATCCAAGTCTTTTTATGCACTGTTTTAGAATCTTTCAGCATCTCCTGACTTGTATGCTGGAGTAGTCCCTTGAAGGATTTCCATTTATTATTAACATCACTGAAGAATTTGTTCTCTACTTTACAGAGCTCTTCATTGATTCGTTCTGTAATTTGTTCTCTCACTATAGGATCTTGAAGTTGCGAGATACATAGCACATCCTTATTTTGTTTTGGAAATATTTTCATAAGCTTTATTTCGAATCTAGCCATTGATTAGTATGTAATCAATTTGATTCCGGATAATGTTGTTAACGTTATCTCCAGATACTTTCCAGGTGTACAATCTTCTTTCTGGTGGCTTATAGAAAGGGTTTGTAACAACTAACTCATTGTCCTCACAATGCTGTGCCAGGATTTCTTCCCGTTCATTTCGTGAACCCAGACCAAAATCTCCTATTAAGTCACCTTCACGTCCCTTGCCAATTTTTGCGTTGAAATCGCCCATGATGATTGTGATGTCTCTAGATTTTGTGGTACTCAATACTTGCTCAATTTCTTTATAGAACTGCTGCAACTCGGCTTCACTCTTGTCATCAGTTGGAGGATAGACTTGTATAATGTTAACTTTTGCTCATTTTGTTTGTAGTTGTAAAGCGATTATCCTGTCTGAGATTGGCAAAAAAAAAACTTGTCACACACTGACTCGTGATTTTGTCAACAATAATAGCAACTCCATTCCAGTGATAATTATCATCATTACCAGAGTAGCTTGCCACGGTGGGTGAGTGGTTATAGTGTCGGACTACCAACCCCAAGATTGCAGGTTCGCTCCTGGCCATGGTAAGTGATTTTTGAAGGCGACAAAAATCACGACACTCATGTCATACGTTGTTGGCATGTTAAAGAACCCATTTGGATTCAGTAGGCCGTGTTCAATGGCAAAATTAATCTCTGGATTTTCCGCCAACACAAAGTTCCTCCATTCTCTACTTGAAAGCGCTGTAGTGTCCTTGACTTTCATAGCATTCAAAGGAACGACGAAATTCGACATGCAAGCTACCCTCTGGCTGTCAATTAACAAAGCTTGCACCAGGCACCTGAGGTCATACGATGTTATTATTATTATTATTATTATTATTATTATTATTATTACCAGAGTAATAGGCTATATCTTCATTTTGTTGCTATGCATTTCACCTGAGCTAGGCCATCTTGTTTCACTTAGTCCCAATATGTTTATCTTGAGTCGCTGCATTTCTTGGATCACGTTCTGCAACTTTCCTGACTGATATAATGATTTTACATTTCACTTACCTATATTCATATTTCTCATAGCTCTTTTCGTCGTATTCTCTTCCGGAGATCTGGATGAGGGAATTGAAACTCCGGAAAATTTTACTTTGAAACCAGCCATGATGGTTTTTCCCGGGGATATTTCTCAAGATCTTTAATGGAGTGGTTTCCCGTTGCCTTCTCCATTCTATTCCGTTGACCGAGATGCATTGGTTCAACCGCCTACAGAGGCGATTTCTCAGCCCAAGGACAAGAGACTGCCCTGACCTCAATTCGCTCATCCACCCTCAGAAGTGGCTGTTGGCGACATTGAGTGGGGCCACTTATAACGGTGGCCACTCAGCTATAATGCAAGTTCACTCTTTGGAAGAAATATCGGGGAGAACCGGCCTTCAGATATCGTTTGAAAAGTCCCATTTCATGACCAACATTAAAGAAGCCCCGACATACATAATGACAACAAAAGAGGATAAGATAAGTAAATTTGTAAATTTCAAGTACCTTGGTGAGATGATCCAACCTAACGGACTCGACAAACATGGAAGTCATGAGAGAGCCAGGAAAATGGAGCTTGCTTTCACCTTACAAGGAACACATTCAACAAGAGCGCGATTTCTATTAGGACTAAACTACGACACTTCAAACAGTAATTCAACCAGAGTGCCCGTGTGCTTCGGACGGAATGCCTAGGCCTAACAACTAAAAAAGAAATTGAAAAAAATAACGAAAAATTTTAAGAAATATTCTGGGACCAAAAAATGTGCTGACACATGGCGATTACGTAGTAACAAAGAAGAATATAAAACATGCCGCAGAACCTCAGATACCAAACGAAAATGAAGGGTAAAATTCCTTGGGCATGATTCAAGAAAACCTGACGACAGACTCACTAAGAAAATGTTTAACCTCTTCAACAAGCCCAATAGAAAGGTAACTCTTATGAAAAATGGTTTGCTAACACCAAGAAGAATCAACTAGAAATGAACATCACTGATTAATATCCGCAACAGAACCACTTTCAATAATAAGATACACACATTTGAGGGGTTCCTAGAGCCAGAAACAGCGACCAACAAGAAACAACATTGGACAGCTGAAAAGAAAGGAGCTGTGAGAAAGAGAATGAAGGAATACTGGCGACAAAGAAAACTGAAGGTGGCTCATACACCGTCAGTGGCATACAGTTACGAATCATATCATAGCTTCACTAATAGGTAACATAGAGTTATGTAAACTGACATATGTATAGTAAACACATAGAGCTTTCATCTCATTTCGAGAGAGGAGCAGTATATAAAGTATTTCGTGATATATTGAAAGGATAATATTCGTGATATTTTAAACTCCGTGAATCACAAAAACACGATTTAACAAGAAATACCAGTCTGAATGGAATGAATTTTTTTTAATGTAAAGTAAACGCATAAATAGCGAGGATGAACCACCATGAATGTTATATTGTAAATAGTATATTTAAAAAAAAAATTGTCTTTCAAAAAATGAACAGTTTATTGGTTTATTTTTCCAAGTATATCTCAATTATTTTTTAAGATAATTTCATAAATGAGGTTCATCCTCTAGGGATCATATGTTGGAATGTATCTGCCGAGTTTCATCCAGTTTCATCACATAGTTCACGAGATATGGTGTTTTTTTCTACCAAAAAGCAACCTTTCGGGTCAACAGCTTTGAACATTAAACACTCAATTGACAGATAGGCGCATGGTCTCACGTAATACGCTATATCTCTGCCAAAACGCTGAATTTACTTATAAAACTTAACAGATATATTGAGTAAGGTATTATCCTTCATTTTAACGTAAAAAAATGACGACCGACGGTGTATGAGCCCCCTGAAATCATGCAGAGTTATTTACGTGGTCCTTAGTTGGCCAAATTCGATTATGATGTTAATAGAGTCTGAAGTCCAAAATGACTTGGATTCCGCTGAGATTTCTGACCTTGATGTCCAATATTCCTCCAAATTTGCCGGTATGGTTAACTGTTGGTCCCCACCACCCAAAGCGCCTAGGTGTCGGAAACCCCGCTCACTGGAGAGAAAGGAAGAACTAGCGGCTGGGCTCAAGAGATATTGGGAACGAATGAGAACATCCAAGAACTAGACATATGCGCTCCTTAGTGGACTTAAATCAATAATAATAAAATAGAGTCACCTCTGTCTTGAACTAAAATATCATATATATATATATATATATATATATATATATATATATAAGGTGCGTTCAAAAAGTAACGAGCCGGAGGCATAACTACCGAAACCAGTACCTGTATGTTAGAAGTATTGGCCCTGGCTGTTGAGGCACTTGTCCCACTGTGACACGAGGCGGTGAATGGCTGCCCATAAAATTCCCTGTGCTGCGATGTGAACCAGTACAGCGTCCGAGGTGAATCGTTGGCCCCGCAGAGTCCTTTTCAGAGGACCAAACATGGCATAACCACAGGGAGAGAGGTCTGGACTGTATGGAGGGTGGCCGAGAACCTCCCATTTGAATTTCTGCAGGAGTGGCGCGACTGTGTTGGCCGTATGAGGTCGTGCATTGTCGGGGAGCGACCACGGCGGCTATGGCGTTCACTGTCACTCGGCGGTCCTGGGTAATGAGTGCATCAACCAGTTGGACGTTATCATCGGTAATGAAGGGGGGTGCCCCAGACCGGGCATCACCGGCTAACGACACCCGTCCTTCCCTGAAGCGCTTGTGCCACGCCTTGACCCTTGCAAGGTACATGCAATGTTCGCCGTACACTTGTGACATTTGGCGATGAATGTCCGTTCCCCCTACTCCTTCCGCTGTCAGACACCGAACAACAACTCTTTGCTCTTCGGTTGACGCCTCCATGTCACTGTTTGAAATGCGACTGGCAGCGTTGGATGATTGATGCAGGCTGCTGCTCGCTTTGTATCGTCACGTGACGTGCACGCGTGCCCTCTAGCGACGGGCTGTAACCTTCCACGCTCTGGTCGGAACCACACCTCGTTACACACGCCACGATTAGCCGATGTCGTCACCGGTTTGCGCATTACAGCCTCCTGCTCGTTACTTTTAGAACGCACCTTATATATTAATTCAGTAGTGTATATCCCTCCTGTGGCACTCACAGGCGACCATTCCTGACAAATGAGCATTCAAATGAAAGAGAATAGACATTAGCAGTGACGTATTGCACTATAATTTCATAAAAAAAGACTTTAAAAAATGTACGAAGTGTGCGATTTGCAAACACCGTTGCTGTAGGAAAATACGCTCCATAATTGCTGTCTACGGACCGCTGTGACGCCTGTTTCATGTCATATTAACATTCTGAGGTCTTTCCTTTATCCTGAAATGTAAATAGTGTTCTATAATCATTTGGTTGAAATATAAACATAACCTTTCTCCTTAAGTCTCTCATTATAAACCTATTGGGGAAAGTGTAGTTTATGAACATGCGAGATTTCTCGCACGGGTCAGCTAGTTAAATATAAAATGTAAATCCTGAAACACATGAGATGAATAAATACACTTGGATGACCAGTTTCGATCGTCAAGCGATCATCATCGGATCCGTTACACTTACTGTCGACCAAAATATAATGTGCACTCGAGTTTGAAGGTAGTTTGTGAAGTAACCAATAGACCTACATAAAATCCAATAACATCATCATTTTCATCGTTGTATTTTACTTTAGTTCATGTAGGGTTGGAATTTTTAATTTATATTTTAATATTTTTTATCGCAGTTGAAACACAAAAAGTGCCCGTTTTTAAGCATGTTTCAACCATGCGTCACATTTAGGAATTATTATCTCACAAACCCGTCATCAGATCGAATCCAAATTTTTACACATTATGCATTGAAATGCTGTATAACTGGTTTAACAATTTCAATTTTTTTTGTGGTCAAGAAACAAAGTTGTTATCATTTTTGTAGGGTAACTTTTCTCGGCTCGGGGTGGTTGGAAAATGTAGTTCTTGGTAGCGTTTTATACATCAAAAAGGTTATTCTGTATGGTTATGAAATACGTAAATTAATTCACTTATTTTATATCGATTTGTATTTGTACGGGGAATTAAGACATTGATCACCAGCTAGCCGCTCCCGGAAATGCTGTACAGCGTTGCTGATATGGAGCCCATCACGTCCGAGCGAGGCGCGCCATGACGCGTGATGGAGCCCATCTTGCCAACCCTGTACAGCTTTCACCGGAGCGGCTAACAGGTGAACCATGTCTTAATTCCCCGTACAAATACAAACCGATATAAAATAAGAGAATTAATCTACGTATTTCACAATCATACAACATACCGTTTTGATGTATAAGGATTACAACGCAACCAAGAACTACAGTTTCTAACCACCCCAAGCCGAGAAAAAGTTACCTTACAAAAATGATAACAACTTTGTTTCTTGGACACACAAAATTTTGAAATTGATAATCCAGTTATACAACATTCCTATGTATATTGTGTTAAAATTTGGATTTCATCTGATGATGGGTTTGTGAAATAATAATTCTTAAATGTGACGCATGGTTGAAACACGGTTAAGAACGGGTACTTATGTGTTCCAATTGCGATAAAAAATATTAAAATATAAACTAAAAATTCCAAACCTACATAAACTGACGTAAAATAGAACGACGAAAATGATGATGTTATTGGATTTTATATAGGTCTATTGGTTACTTCACGAACAACCTTCAAACTTGAGTACACATAATATTTTGGTCGACAATAGGCTATTAAATCTAAGTCCACAAGTATGGGTGATGATATTTACAATATGTACACTTATTTAGTTTTGTTAGTTATATGTGATATTTTTGTTAAGATACTGAAAGTGGTGAATGGCCTTCTGGTTTGCTTGTTTAGTGGTGATTGTTATTAAATGGTCAGGTTGGAGTGGAATGTGGACTTAGCTTATTGTTTGAGTGTTGTGTGGTCTGGCCCGAGAAGTTCCTAAATGGAAATATTTGACGGTCCCATGAACTTAGCGGTGATATACGTGTTAAGTTCCCTTTCGTTAAACGGAAACTGTGTTACGTGGACACGGAAACCAAAATATCCATTTTAACGGAATGCAGTGTGTGTAGGAAATTTTCAAGCACCCTGTGAACGTCTCCCTTGTCTAATGTAACAGTTGATTCTGTAGATCCCCCCAGGGGCTCACACCTAGTGGGACGTGGGATCACGACCACGGGACCCCAGCTAACTCCGGCATTGCTTCCACTTACTTGTGCCGGGCTCCTCTCGGTCTTATTTCCTGTCGACCTCTCTTGGTCAACTCTTGTTCTCTTCCGATCCCGATGGTATTAGGGTATCCGAGGCCTAGGGAGTCTTTCACTTCCACGCCTTAATTGGCCCTTGTCTCATCTTTCCTGATACCCTCATTCTTTGAGGGCCAGCCTTCTTTTTCTTTTCATGTTAACTCCTGCCTTCTGCTCAAGGCCCTCAAGGAGGCAGGGTGTGTGTAGCCCCACCACTTCTGGTGCACCCTGGATATTTCTACACCCTCAGGGGCCCTCGGCTGATGAGTTAGGGAGTTGGCAACCCCGAGGGTTTCCTGAGCCGGGTCCGTTTTGTCCCCTTTTTCCTCTGACTTTGGGGCAGACCCTCACCTATTTCCCACTTTCCTATCTGCCTTTCATGGCTCTCCTTCCTTTCACCCCCCTGTAATCCCCATTCTTCAAGGGTTGAGGGTACTTATTTTCTTACAATTCTTTATTTGCCTTATCCTTTATTTGTTTACCATTTCTTCTTCTAGTATGTAAGTCTTTAGTTAGTATTAGTTATAGTTTTCACTCTCATCTCATCTTTCACTATCACCCAAACCATTAGGGGCCGATAACCTAGATGTTAGGCCCATCAAAACAACAATTATCATCATCAGCGATTCTGTAGCTAACTGACAATGTGCAAATAGGTGTTCCTTCTTCTGTTCTCCAACTTACTCGTCAAAGTGTACGGCTAATAATTGTCTGTTTCCTGTTCCCCAAGCCTTTCGCTTTAATGAGCTGTCAATCAAGAAATGCCTGTCTTTGTCTAGGCCCTTATCAATCAGCTTTGAACTGACAAAGCACTTCACATTACTGACACAGTTCAGCAGCAGTCATTATGGCATCGCAATAAAGAGTTATGCTTGATCTTAACACGAGAGTAAAAGTGTTATCGTAGCAGAAATACGTTTATGTTCGACGATGTCAAAATGTAAATATTATAGGCCTATGTCAGAAAATTGTATCATAATGAGGCTCATTAAAGTACTATTTTTCATTATGATTCAGTTTCTCCAACCAATCAGAGCTCATTCATATACCAATTAGGTAACGATAGCTTCTCACATGCGCTCAAATTCAAACATGTAGGACATGAATTACATGATTTGAAAGTTGACAATGTCCAGTATATCGGATCAACCATTGTAGTCACAATCCCAAAAACTAAGACAAAATCAGCACGAACCTTACGGTAACAAGAAAATACTATGACATATGCAAGAAACAATGAATCTATGTCCAGAAGGTTGCAACACACACATGGAAAGTGCACCGTCCCAAATGTTCGTGTAAATAAACTGGCGAATATGAGAAAAGAAATAGCACTGTACCTTAATATCCCCAACACCGATTTCTACACAGGGCATTCCTTTCGTAAGACAGTTTGAGTGAATGCTGCTGCTCATCGTTAATAGGCAGGCTGTAAACATAAATGAGATTGCCAAGTTTAAGACAGGTTTTACTGTGTAAGAATTATTTTATTCTACTCACACAATTTTAACTCCCCGATCAACCTATTGTTGTATTTTTAGGGGCTTAACCCTTTATAGGTAAGTGGTTTCTATATTAACCGACAATTTATATTGTAAAAGCTGGCGATGGTTGAATCTTTCAGCCTTGTGTCCTCGTGAAAGTGTTTATATTTCTGAAAACCAAATATTATCTCTTCACCTCCTTAACCTAAGGTGGTTGAAAAAAGATATTTAAAAAAATGTATTTTATTTTATTTTAAATATGATTGTAAAAATCAGAATTAAAATGAATATGGTTGTAAAAATTACAAGTAGTTCCGTGAAGAACTATACAGCCTATTTTCATATATCCTGCTCATGTTAATTGCCTCTAACAACACACAAAATTTCAGTTTAATTGCTGTAACAGATTCGTAGATATTGAGAACCGTCGAAATATTTCAGATGGTCGCCAGGTTGGATTTTTATTTTTGTACTATTACATTAAGATTATTGTGTACGTGTGGTATTCAAACTTCAATCGCATGATTAGGACACAAGAAGTAAAAACGAGATTTTAAAATCACGCACAGCAGCCATCTTGTGATTATGCAAACAATTGAAATAAATTAGATGCCAGTGGATCAACATTTGTATAAGCATTTAACATGCAACGTTTCACGGCACTCGGATAGTTAATTCGCGAGAAACGTCCATTTAAATATTTATATTTCGCGTCGCCGCCATGTTGGATTTGTGCTCACCAGGTTACTGAAAGTCCTATAGGTGGACATATGTTCACAGTCTCTATGAACAAAAAAAATCAGTTTGGTTGCTGTAAAAGATTCATAGATATTGAGAACCGTTAAATATTTCGGAAGCTCGCCATTTAGGATTGTTATATGTATAGGCCATAGAGTTATCTACCATTCAAGGACAATTATTGCCTGGGTTCATGATTCAAACTTTCACTTCGATCGCATGATTACGACACAAGAAATATAAACTTAATTTTAAAATTTCGCACAGCCGCCATCTAGAGGTTATTGAAACAATTGAATTAAATTAGATGGCAGTGCATTACAATCTGCAAAATCATTTACGGTACCACATTTCACTGCGCTCAGAGAGTTAAATCACGAGAAAAGTCTATTAAAATATTTCAAATTCGCTTGGTCGCCATGTTCGTTTTGTACTTGACAGGTTTATGAAATATACATAGGTAAACATGTATCAGTACCCTTTATCACCGTACAAAATTGCATGATGATATCTGTTATAGTTTCGGAGATACAGAATGTCAGTGAAATATTTCGCACAGTCGCCATTTTGAGGTTATGTAAACAATTGAACTAAATTAGACTCCAGTGCATTACAATGTGTATAAACATTTGCTGTACCAAGTTTCATTACGTTTGGATAGTTAAATCGCGAGAAAAGTCTATTTAAAAGTCTCAATTTCGCTTGACCGCCATGTTGGTTTTGTAGTCAGCAGGTTTTTGAAAGTCGCATAGGTGAACTTCCAGTAGTGCCCTTTATCATCGTACTCAATTTCAGGGCGATATCGGTAAAAGTTTCGGAGATATTGAATGCTAGTGAAATATTTCGCACAGCCGCCATGTTGGATTGGTGAGACGTAACAAAATTTGAAGGGCACGGTCGAGGTCGCCGGTAATAGTGCTATGAACTTACCGAGTTTCATCGAAATCGCTCCAGCCGTTTCGGTTTTATTAGGGACACACACACACACACACCTCACACACACACACACACGCACACACACACGGACAAAAGGTGATCTCATCAGCCTATTTTTTTCAAAATTGAAAATAGGCTAAAAAATAAATAAGCTTATAACATTTGAAATTTTAATAATTTTATAATCTTACTTTTAAGATTATAAAAATAATATGAAAATTCAAATTTTAAAAATAAATATAAACAATAAACTGTTAATGTGAATATCCCCGTGTAGTTGGGTGTGTGTTGAATTTGTCTGATAACCTGTATTTATGTGATGACTGTCGTAATGTGTGTAGCTGTATAAGGGACAGGTATGAGGTAGGCGCCCCAGGACAAGGTTCTATCCCGGCATTTCCCTGGAGGGAGTGTGGGAAAACCACACTCGGCATAGCCGCTGTCAGCGCCGGGATTTGAGCCTATGATTTCTGAACTGACGTCGCGGCCATAGTGCACTATTTAACGAGCAAGGCTACGTCTTAGGGGGCCAACCAAATTAGTTGGACACATTCGTGTTGACCGATTGAATAGCTTCTACTAACCCACTTTCTTAGTAGTTGTTCCGAAACCGAGAGTGGTCTGGCTGTCCCTGATAATACTATCCAATGTCTGGAATAATCTTTATAAACCATCAAGTCTTCAAAGTACCGGAAGAATGTAGCAGACAACGAGGTGTTGACGTGTTGATGGGCCGTCATCTGCTGGAACCTCGCAGGTGACGTCCTCTCATTGTGCTCTAATAGCTTGCTCGATTCAGCTACAAGTTATCGATACCCTATTCTTCCTACTGCGCTCCAAGGAGAGCAGATAAGAGTACCGCCACTTCGTCAAGTTTCTAAGTTTTATCAGGAGTTAAATCTAGAAAGGCGAAACTAACAGAGCCATATTTATCACTAAGGCCCGGAGAGTTAGCCCATGTATTTAAATATATTTTATTTAACCAAATACCGTATTTTCTATTTATTTACATATTTTTGCCGTTTCTATAAATAAATACATATTGTGGCGTATTTATTCACAAGTACATATTGCCATGGTGGGTGAGTGGTTATCGTGTCGGTCTACTAACCCCAAGCTTGCAGGTTCGCTCCTGGCCGTGGTAAGAGATTTTTTTTGAAAGGCGGTAAAAATTACGACACCATGTCAAAGAACCCATTTTAATTCGGTCGGCCGTGTTCATATTGGCAAAATTAATCTCGGGAGATTACGCCAACACAAAGTTACTCATTTCTCTACTAGAAAGCGCTCTAGTGTTCAATGAGCTTAGATATCTAACCTCCTTGACTTTCATAGTGCTTCGTAGAACAACGAACTTCGACATGCAAGCTACCATTTGGGTGTCAAATAACAAAGCTTGCACCCAGCACCCGAGGCCATAAGATATTATTATTATTATTATTATTATTATTAATGTTATTAAAGCTTGCCACGGTGGGTGAGTGGATAGCGTGTCGGTATACTAGCCACAAGATTGCAGGTTCGCTCCTGGCCATGGTAAGTGATTTTTGAAAGGCGGCAAAAATACGACACGCATGTCATACGACGTTGGCATGTCAAAGAACCCATTTGAATTCAGTAGGCCGTGTTCATAATGGGCAAATTAATCTCGGGAGTTTCCGCCAACACAAAGTTCCTCATTTCTCTACTAGAAAGCGCTATAGTGTTCAAGGAGCTTAGATATCTAACCTCCTTGACTTTCATCGTGCTTCAAGAGACAACGAAATTCGACATGCAAGCTACCCTTTGGGTGTCAAATAACAAAGCTTGCACCCGGCACCCGAGGCCATACGATATTATTATTATTATTATTATTATTATTATTATTATTTTATTATTATTATTATTATTATTATTAATCATGTTCTTGGGCTATTGCCGTGGGATAATACAATTTAAATACCAGACGTTTCGAGAGGAACCTTGCCTCCTCTTTCAATGGAATTAAAACAATGTGGCAAAAGAAAGTGTATCGATGAGGTTTCTTTAGCGTATAGCTTTTAGTGCCGGGAGTGTCCGAGGACATGTTCGGCTCGCCAGTTTTTGTAGCTGCTTCTATGCGGACACCCATGGGGTGAGCTACAAGTACCGTCGCGTGTGGTGTGTTGTCTGGGGAGGAAAGTTTGAATGTAAGGACGAGGAGTTGGAAGGTAGCGGCTGTGGCCTGTAGTCAGGGACCAACCCCGGCATTTGCCTCGAAGGAAGATGGGAAACAACAGAAGACCATCTTCAAGGTTGCCAGCGGGGGGATTCGATCCTCCTTGCCTTCCGGATGTGAGCGACTGCCAGCAGCCACGCCGTAACGACCACGGCTAACTCACACGGTATAAATGAGATTTTAAAAAACTACAGAAATTCCTCTGTTCGTCACCAGATAGCAGTACTGTACGGACCATAGTAGAAAAAAGCGCCATATTAATAAGAACGATGTCGCCTCCGTAGCGTAGCGGTCAGCATGGTTAGCTGCCGCCCCGGAGGTCCTGGGTTCGATTCCCGGCTCTGCCACGAAATTTGAAAAGTGGTATGAGGACTGGCACGGGGTCTACTCAGCCTCGGGTGGCCCAAATGAGTAGAGGGGGTTCGATTCCCACCTCAGCCATCCTCGAAGTGGTTCTCCGTGGTTTCCCACTTCGTCTTCGGGCAAATGCCGGGATGGTACTGCCCCCGTAATTGAATTATGTAGAGACCACGGTGGCTATATTTGAAATTATGATTAGAGTTATGGCTGTCATAGTTATGACGTGGGTAGTCATGACGTAAGCACGGATGACGTAAATGTTATGCCAGCAAGCTACTTGAGCTGAGATTCTCAGTGACGTCAGCATTTTAGTCCAGAATGTTCCAAGATGTACGACGCAGTCGCAGGAAACGAGGAATTCTGCTGAGGAAGAAACTATGTTATTGGAGGAGAGGCATGAACCAATGAACGATAGTTTAAAGGAAGACGGAGATTGCTGAAACTATGGTATTTTTATGACTTTTTGAATGCAGAATTGTGGAAATACATTTGCAGTAAAAGCATTGATTTGGAATTTTGATGAAATTTATTTTCAGTTTTTGAATTTTGAAAATCCGTCATGTATTAACGAAGTTGGAAGTTCTAGCGATGACGCAGTATCACGCTTTGGAAGGGATGGTAACGCCCCTCGAGAAGGTAATAAAAGGGCTTGCGCAGAAGAGAGGAACCTCTTCTCTTCTCTTCTCTTTCGTTCGCCGATCATTCTGAGATCTATTGCTCAGATCATCGAAGTATTTGTGAAAGTCATTTTCTTATATATTCAATATAGTGAGACATCAAAGTGAACAGCAAGTGAAAAGAATCGTTTTTATAACGCGTGGCGAGGCCACTATGTTAACGAGATACAGGTCAAACTAGGTGAAGTTGAAACGGACCTTAGAAAGCTTCTATAAGTTGAACTTCAAACAGTTAGCGGTCTACGATAACATAATTGTATTGTGCAGTACTACATGCAATTATAGAGAAAGGCTGAACAATTTCGACCGAGTACTTCAAAAGATATTAGCTGTTTTATATGACTGGCAAAAGTGATTATCTCGCCACTAGAGAAACACTTTTGTATAAGCCAGAATCAAAGCAAGGCTAACGCTGTGAGTGGAGTAGAAAGACTTCAGATTGCTTGCTTACAGAACTATACAGTATAATGGAGCATTTGAATACGGCAGTTTGTTCTTCTGACACTACAACTGAAGTGCAAATGGAGGGCTAAGAAGGCTTATTGCAATTGGGACATACTTCAATGGAGTAAGATAGCGACATGGAACTTCGCTAATTGCTATTCCACACAAGCGAACATGCGGTGAATACCATCTACACCCATGTTTCGTAAGTAAAGGCTGAATACCATCGAACAGCCATAGAAACAATTTCATACTCAGTATATGAATAATTTCTTTGGAAATTTCTACAAAACGTCATGATGATTGTCTACTGGAACTTCAGGGAATTTTTCAAGAGAGGTCAGGGTAGTCCCGACTCACAAAGAAGATTATTGCCGGAAGGATGTCTATTCGTCTTCGAGGAGCAGAGTGATTCACGGAGAAGGAAGCAGTTCGATTCTCCGATGGTGCTATTTCCTATTTCGAGGATGGAGCTCAGCTTTAACGTGGTGAAATGGATCCATCAGCAGTCTTCTTTGGGGAATTTTCCTCTGGAACGTCAATCGGCAGATAAGGTAGTCGTGAACGTTTATTGTATTTGAGTAACCTAGTAATGTTTGAGCAACCATTTTTCCCATATTTTTTTTATCCTCATGTATTTCGCCCTATTTTCTTGTTGAGATTCTTATTCTCAGTACACCTTGTTGAGTTTTGCATTTTTCGACGATTTATTAAGACATTGTTATGTCATGGGCATAGTTAACGATTTTGAATCAGTTGAGACTGATATTTAGATTTTTCAGTAATTAATTTTTTTTGTAGTCACGATTTGACTGTAAGTTAATGATTTTTAATGGCAGATTTAAATTCAGACAGCGTGTCATTTTATTAAAGTAATTCAACCCCAGTTTAATTACTTTGAACAATTTTCTGTCATCATCAAGAAGGAAGAACATTTAAATGATTTTAGAGCGTTAAAATCTCTTACGTTATCGACGATCTTGGAAATACTAGTCGTTATTTGTATTGATTGCAACACAGACATTTATCGTAAGTTATGAATGAACATTGCATTATAGACAATTTTGTGAAAGAGTAATGTTAATAATGAATTATTGAATGCATTAAAGTCAAGTACTTTTGTTAGGAGTTATTCTCAATTAGAGAATTATATAACGATGTTTGCATTCCCCAGTCTAATTGGATTCTATTCGACTACTTTGCATTTTAGTCGCACTTTATTTGAAGATAGTATTTTCATACTACAATTTCTTTTAAGATGTTAGTCTTAAATTTTGATAGACCAGATAGGCGTATATAAACGTATTCACTATTAAATTTGTTTGTGATTGGCAAGTTTTGACTTCATTTCAGTTCATGAATGAAATCTACGAAGGTTAAATAGAAAAACAGTTTTGAAACAATTTATGATTATAAAATTTTTAAGTGGAACTATGAATGTATAATCGCTAGTGCAGCGCGTGTTGAAAGTCGCTGAGATATAATGCCCTTGAATATGAAGGAGGTTCCCACAGGAATAAATGTTAAAGAATTATTTGTGGAAGTTTTGTAAGTGATGTGAAAGTTTTAAATGCCATATAGATTAATATATGATGATTTTGGGCATATTTTTAATGCAGATTGTGCATTAACTTGTTAGCGAAGGATTTTCCGCTGGAGTAAGATTATTATAGTTCGTTGAAAATTAATCAAGTGATTTACTGTTATAATTAACACGAGTTTTGAAAGAATTTGAGACAAGATGTTGAATGAAGGTTGCCGTCACAAATCATTATTAAAAACTTTATTAAAACGGATTGTGACATTAACATGTATAACTAACCTTCATTGGTCGATTATATTAAACAGGATTATAAAATTACCAACCGAATGAACATGTGGCTAATGTATTTATTAAACTAATAATTTAAACAATTTAAATGTTAATAGTGTAAATAATTGTTGTAAATATTTTGAAACTAATGTGAAACGAGAGTGATGTTAAAGGCGTGCTTAGAATATTTTTATTGTCTTTGACAAATATTATAAACAATTTCTAAATTGTTATAAATAATTTATGTGATTTTGTTATAAACATTTAAGAGCTAATTAAACATTTGGATTGAAGTTAACAAGTTTAAGAAATGTATGTAATGATCCATTAGGATGTGATCAAAGTACTTGAAAGATTTGCGTAAATATAATGTGAGTTGTCTTGTAAGACATTTAAAAGCTTGAGAGTGCAGGCTATACTCTTACGTAACTTAGCACGTGAGAAGGGTGCGCATTTGACCGGTATGCAGCAGGCTGGAAGGTAGCCCGCAGCTGTGTCAACATATGGTATTCAGAGAGTGAGGTCGTACACTCTGGCCTTGCGACTATAAATATCATTCTCTTGTTTATTAAAAGGAAACAAATGCTCTATATATGTCACACCCTGACGTCCTTTTCCAATCCAATAGTGTTATGAATATTACGGTATTTGGAGCTCGTGGGAGCTAAAATGTTTTATATCATGTTGTATAATAATTTTGCAAGTCCTACTGGAGGACGTAGTCAGATTGACTTGGGCTACTGATAGCCACGTATATTTTGTTGTGTTAGGAAAATCAGACCCTTTATTAGAAATAAAGCTTTTGTACAGTTCAAAGTTCTCATCTTCGTTTCTGGTTCATTTTTAAATGTCATGGCGGAGATTATTGTGTGAACAGACTTTTAGTGATCCTGTTGTCAACTCAAACCCCGAGATAATTAAGAGGTAAGCAACGGTAAGTATGCACCCCCGTCTATTTTAGTGTGTTCCACAATGATTTCCAGTGAATTTCTGTGCTCTTATCTCGATAGTATCTGTCAGTGCCATTTTCATTGATGTAACTGTGCCGGTGCGATTGATAATTGGCAATCCGATTGAGGGGGCGGATATCTGACAGCCTACTATCCAGGTAAACGGGAACGCTAGAAAGATTGGCGATCCAAGAGCGTGGGGCTGAGTCAACAGTAAGATTGACCCTAATATGTGGGACGAATTCGACAAAACTGGATTACCAGGTTGAACACTAGAAAGATTGACAAACCTAAAACGTGAGGTTCGATTAGACTCAAATAAAGAGGTTGATTCTTTGTTAGATGTCTAGGCCAATTGTAGTATTTAAGAGTGTGATTATATAGGAATTAAATGTCGTATTGTATTAGGAAAATTACACTCAGAAAAGATCAGATCTTATACAACTTGAGAAAGGTTAAATGGGCAGGAAACTTAGAAAAATCGCCCATAATCTGGAATCTTATTTTATTTGACCGGCTTATGACACTTCAGTCATATTAAAGATAAAATTAATTATTTGGATTGTAAATGTAAATTATTTGTGTTAGGATATTTTAAAATGAGCCAGAGAAATTTGAACATGTGCTTGAGTTTGTTTCAACATGAAGTATCTTCGAATATTAATTATAAGGTAGTTATAAGTTAGATTTAAGACAGAAAATTGATCAAAATTATATATGGTGAAAAGTGTTGCTCAAATGTTGTTATTTTGCTCTTTTGATGTATGTCCCTACAGCAATCCATTTTGAATAATAATATTGTAATGGCAGATGAAAGTTTGAAGAAAATGTTAGAGGAGATGTCTGCTAACATGAAGCAGATGATGGAGGAAAATGCTAATTTGAATGCAAGAATGGAGGAGAATAATAGTCGAATGGAGGAGAATGTTAGTAATTTGTCTGCTAATTTAAATGCAAGAATGGAGGAGAATGCTAGTAATTTGACAGCTAGCATGGGTGAAAGTTTGAAGGGTATCCAAACTAGTGCTGCTAATTTGGAGGATAATATGTCGCGTTTACAGATCAATACCCTAGGAATTGAAAATACTGTAAGTGACATCCGCACAAATGTGTCTGATGTTAAAAATGATGTGTCTAAGGTACAGAGGGACCTTACAATGTTAAATCTAGATGTAGCTAATGTCCGAGGGGATATTTCTTGTGCTAGAGCCGAAGTAGTTGTTGTCAAAAACGATGTAGCGACTGTCCAAGACAAGGTCGAGGAAGTCCAGAAAGAAATTCAAAAAGCTAGAACTGATGTATCTAATGTTCAGGTAGACATTAACAACATTCATGCGGATATAACTGAGGTGCAAAGTGATGTAACAAAGATTCAGGTAGAGGTCAACACAGTTTTCGTAGATATCACTAAAGTCCAAACTGATGTCAATAAAGTCAGGGAAGAAATCGAAAACTCAAAAACTCTTTGTACGCGTAATATAACTGCATTAACGACTAGGTTAGTCGACGAATCAGTTAGAACAACAACGTCTTTAGCAGAGTTGAAGTATGACGTAGAGGTTATGAGAACACAGGTATTAGACCACAATAGAGTATTAAAAGAGGATATCGAAGTAGACATAGCCGAGATGTTAACAGCAAACGTAGCGGTATGGAAAGACGAGTGGAATAAGTCAAGTGGGGAACATGTAACCCAAATTCAGGAAAGGATTGAAAGAAAACTTGCCAGTACGCAGATAGAAATTAACAATGAGGTAGTTCAGATTAGAAAAGATTTAAGCGTCAGGATAAATTCGCTATCCGAAAAACAAGTTGACGATAGAACACAACTAGATCAGGATATGCAAACTTTAAAGTCTACATTAGAGGAACAGATGCATAAAGTTGTCTCTGACGTAAATGAAACGACGAGTAAACTGAAAAATTTGAAGTTAGGAGAGGCTAGTTTAATGGAGAACTACAAGGAAGAGATAGTCAAGAAAGTCTTAACAGAAATCACCGACAAGGATACAGAAGGCTTAGCTTGCGAATTGAACAGGAAGCATACCAGAAGATGTCACCTAGATCTAGAAGAAAGAGACGTGACTCCTGAAGAACGTGTATCCAGATTCAGAGAGGAGGATGACGAGAGGAATATGGAATCTGAGTGGAATTATCGAGATAGTGGGAAAAACTATCCGGATTCATATCCAAGGAACGTGACGGTCATTAGGAATTTCGAGGACAAACCACAAAAATTCAGTAACACTGATAGTTTGACACCTATAGAGTATGTAAGGAATCTCAAAGATTATTTCATCGAAGCTCACATTCCCAGAGAGAGAGAGATGAAGATTGTAGAGAGATATCTGATTGGAGGACCCCTTGAATGGTTTAGAGCTTTTAGATATACATTCAGTAACTTTGACGAGTTTGCAGAGGCATTAATCAAACGATTTTGGTCCATAGAAGCGCAGAATTCGTTAAGAGCGGAGGTATATTCAAGAAAATACTCAGGTACTCTTCCAACGAGGTACGCTGATTTCTTTACGAGTCAGTTGTCCCGCTTGAGATTTTTGCAACCACCATTGTCCACGGAGCAACTAATAGATGCGATTTCTCGTATGCTGCCAGTTGAGGTGAGGAGACTTATAATTTCGTCCAACATCAGGGATTTATCCAGCATGGATGAATTACTAAGAAGGTTAGACTACACAAGTCCAATGCCTAACGTAGTCCAGAAAGGTCAAAGGCAAGAGTATAAGGAAATCAATACGGTATACATGGACCAAGTCCAACAAACTGACAAGCCAGAGGAGGAGAAAACTGACAATGTAGGTCCTCACAGGAATAATCAGTTTAGAAATTACAGATCACAAGGTTACCGACCATATCAACAGAGAAGAGGTTGGAACTACAACCGAGGAAACTATAATGGAAGAGGCAGATATTATAACAATAATGGGTATAATCGTAACTATAATAGGAATAACCAAAACCAAAATAGAAACCAGAATACTCAAAGTCAGGTTATGACACCTGAGCAATATCAGCAAAGAGAAAAGGAAAGCCAGCAATACTTAAAAGAATTAAGGGATAAAGAAGCTGACAATCAAAGGAAAAGGCAGGATGTTGTAATCGATCCTGGTCCTTCTACGAGCCAGCAGAACTTAGAGAATAGAAACACTGGTCAGAAGAGAAAGTAGAGAGGAAAGAATACATTAACCACATACAACCCAGAGTAGAAGAAAATTATATGATTAAGGAACATAGAGGAAATATCATCCTAGAGTAAGCCAGTAATAATTCAATTTCGTGTTCAAGAGAGTTGAGATACTTGTAACATTGAGTTTAAAAACAATTTGCAACTGTTTTTAAAACGTGGTGGGAGGAGAATGCCCCCGTAATTGAATTATGTAGAGACCACGGTGGCTATATTTGAAATTATGATTAGAGTTATGGCTGTCATAGTTATGACGTGGGTAGTCATGACGTAAGCACGGATGACGTAAATGTTATGCCAGCAAGCTACTTGAGCTGAGATTCTCAGTGACGTCAGCATTTTAGTCCAGAATGTTCCAAGATGTACGACGCAGTCGCAGGAAACGAGGAATTCCGCTGAGGAAGAAACTATGTTATTGGAGGAGAGGCATGAACCAATGAACGATAGTTTAAAGGAAGACGGAGATTGCTGAAACTATGGTATTTTTATGACTTTTTGAATGCAGAATTGTGGAAATACATTTGCAGTAAAAGCATTGATTTGGAATTTTGATGAAATTTATTTTCAGTTTTTGAATTTTGAAAATCCGTCATGTATTAACGAAGTTGGAAGTTCTAGCGATGACGCAGTATCACGCTTTGGAAGGGATGGTAACGCCCCTCGAGAAGGTAATAAAAGGGCTTGCGCAGAAGAGAGGAACCTCTTCTCTTCTCTTCTCTTTCGTTCGCCGATCATTCTGAGATCTATTGCTCAGATCATCGAAGTATTTGTGAAAGTCATTTTCTTATATATTCAATATAGTGAGACATCAAAGTGAACAGCAAGTGAAAAGAATCGTTTTTATAACGCGTGGCGAGGCCACTATGTTAACGAGATGCAGGTCAAACTAGGTGAAGTTGAAACGGACCTTAGAAAGCTTCTATAAGTTGAACTTCAAACAGTTAGCGGTCTACGATAACATAATTGTATTGTGCAGTACTACATGCAATTATAGAGAAAGGCTGAACAATTTCGACCGAGTACTTCAAAAGATATTAGCTGTTTTATATGACTGGCAAAAGTGATTATCTCGCCACTAGAGAAACACTTTTGTATAAGCCAGAATCAAAGCAAGGCTAACGCTGTGAGTGGAGTAGAAAGACTTCAGATTGCTTGCTTACAGAACTATACAGTATAATGGAGCATTTGAATACGGCAGTTTGTTCTTCTGACACTACAACTGAAGTGCAAATGGAGGGCTAAGAAGGCTTATTGCAATTGGGACATACTTCAATGGAGTAAGATAGCGACATGGAACTTCGCTAATTGCTATTCCACACAAGCGAACATGCGGTGAATACCATCTACACCCATGTTTCGTAAGTAAAGGCTGAATACCATCGAACAGCCATAGAAACAATTTCATACTCAGTATATGAATAATTTCTTTGGAAATTTCTACAAAACGTCATGATGATTGTCTACTGGAACTTCAGGGAATTTTTCAAGAGAGGTCAGGGTAGTCCCGACTCACAAAGAAGATTATTGCCGGAAGGATGTCTATTCGTCTTCGAGGAGCAGAGTGATTCACGGAGAAGGAAGCAGTTCGATTCTCCGATGGTGCTATTTCCTATTTCGAGGATGGAGCTCAGCTTTAACGTGGTGAAATGGATCCATCAGCAGTCTTCTTTGGGGAATTTTCCTCTGGAACGTCAATCGGCAGATAAGGTAGTCGTGAACGTTTATTGTATTTGAGTAACCTAGTAATGTTTGAGCAACCATTTTTCCCATATTTTTTTTATCCTCATGTATTTCGCCCTATTTTCTTGTTGAGATTCTTATTCTCAGTACACCTTGTTGAGTTTTGCATTTTTCGACGATTTATTAAGACATTGTTATGTCATGGGCATAGTTAACGATTTTGAATCAGTTGAGACTGATATTTAGATTTTTCAGTAATTAATTTTTTTTGTAGTCACGATTTGACTGTAAGTTAATGATTTTTAATGGCAGATTTAAATTCAGACAGCGTGTCATTTTATTAAAGTAATTCAACCCCAGTTTAATTACTTTGAACAATTTTCTGTCATCATCAAGAAGGAAGAACATTTAAATGATTTTAGAGCGTTAAAATCTCTTACGTTATCGACGATCTTGGAAATACTAGTCGTTATTTGTATTGATTGCAACACAGACATTTATCGTAAGTTATGAATGAACATTGCATTATAGACAATTTTGTGAAAGAGTAATGTTAATAATGAATTATTGAATGCATTAAAGTCAAGTACTTTTGTTAGGAGTTATTCTCAATTAGAGAATTATATAACGATGTTTGCATTCCCCAGTCTAATTGGATTCTATTCGACTACTTTGCATTTTAGTCGCACTTTATTTGAAGATAGTATTTTCATACTACAATTTCTTTTAAGATGTTAGTCTTAAATTTTGATAGACCAGATAGGCGTATATAAACGTATTCACTATTAAATTTGTTTGTGATTGGCAAGTTTTGACTTCATTTCAGTTCATGAATGAAATCTACGAAGGTTAAATAGAAAAACAGTTTTGAAACAATTTATGATTATAAAATTTTTAAGTGGAACTATGAATGTATAATCGCTAGTGCAGCGCGTGTTGAAAGTCGCTGAGATATAATGCCCTTGAATATGAAGGAGGTTCCCACAGGAATAAATGTTAAAGAATTATTTGTGGAAGTTTTGTAAGTGATGTGAAAGTTTTAAATGCCATATAGATTAATATATGATGATTTTGGGCATATTTTTAATGCAGATTGTGCATTAACTTGTTAGCGAAGGATTTTCCGCTGGAGTAAGATTATTATAGTTCGTTGAAAATTAATCAAGTGATTTACTGTTATAATTAACACGAGTTTTGAAAGAATTTGAGACAAGATGTTGAATGAAGGTTGCCGTCACAAATCATTATTAAAAACTTTATTAAAACGGATTGTGACATTAACATGTATAACTAACCTTCATTGGTCGATTATATTAAACAGGATTATAAAATTACCAACCGAATGAACATGTGGCTAATGTATTTATTAAACTAATAATTTAAACAATTTAAATGTTAATAGTGTAAATAATTGTTGTAAATATTTTGAAACTAATGTGAAACGAGAGTGATGTTAAAGGCGTGCTTAGAATATTTTTATTGTCTTTGACAAATATTATAAACAATTTCTAAATTGTTATAAATAATTTATGTGATTTTGTTATAAACATTTAAGAGCTAATTAAACATTTGGATTGAAGTTAACAAGTTTAAGAAATGTATGTAATGATCCATTAGGATGTGATCAAAGTACTTGAAAGATTTGCGTAAATATAATGTGAGTTGTCTTGTAAGACATTTAAAAGCTTGAGAGTGCAGGCTATACTCTTACGTAACTTAGCACGTGAGAAGGGTGCGCATTTGACCGGTATGCAGCAGGCTGGAAGGTAGCCCGCAGCTGTGTCAACATATGGTATTCAGAGAGTGAGGTCGTACACTCTGGCCTTGCGACTATAAATATCATTCTCTTGTTTATTAAAAGGAAACAAATGCTCTATATATGTCACACCCTGACGTCCTTTTCCAATCCAATAGTGTTATGAATATTACGGTATTTGGAGCTCGTGGGAGCTAAAATGTTTTATATCATGTTGTATAATAATTTTGCAAGTCCTACTGGAGGACGTAGTCAGATTGACTTGGGCTACTGATAGCCACGTATATTTTGTTGTGTTAGGAAAATCAGACCCTTTATTAGAAATAAAGCTTTTGTACAGTTCAAAGTTCTCATCTTCGTTTCTGGTTCATTTTTAAATGTCATGGCGGAGATTATTGTGTGAACAGACTTTTAGTGATCCTGTTGTCAACTCAAACCCCGAGATAATTAAGAGGTAAGCAACGGTAAGTATGCACCCCCGTCTATTTTAGTGTGTTCCACAATGATTTCCAGTGAATTTCTGTGCTCTTATCTCGATAGTATCTGTCAGTGCCATTTTCATTGATGTAACTGTGCCGGTGCGATTGATAATTGGCAATCCGATTGAGGGGGCGGATATCTGACAGCCTACTATCCAGGTAAACGGGGACAGTACCTACTGTAAGGCCACGGCCGCCTCCTTTCCTCTTCCTAGCCTATCCATCCCAATCTTCCATCCCTTCCCATCCCTCATGAGACCCCTGTTCGCTTTGCAGGTGAGGCCGCCTGGGCGAAGTGCTGATCACACCTCCCCAGTTGTATCCCTCCCGACCAGATGTTCCAAGCTCCAGGACATTGTCCATCGAGGCGGTAGTGGTGAGTTCCCTCGCTGAGTCCGTGGGAACCACCAACGTAGAGGGTAAATTGACTAAATAAAAAAAATAAAAAAAACGGCGGACAGAGTAGTAAGTAAGTCCTCGAGGAATGAAGAATGAGGATGTCCAAATTAGGAGAAAGGTCGCCCTCCTGAGAGGCCGAGTGCAGGTCTTTCTAGACGACACCCGCGGGCGACCTGCGCGTCGGGATGAGATATGGAATGATGAAGATGAATGGAACTGGGCAAGGATATGGAAGGAAGCGGCCAGGGCCTGTCAGAAGGTACTGTCCCAGTATTTGCCTCGTGTTGAAACTGGAAATCCACGGAAAACTATTTCAAGGACGGCCGACGGAGGGACTCGAACCCACGCGTCTACCGAGTAAGCAGAGAGCTTGGCCCCATTTCATAAAATACCAGAATTCTACCCAAAATAAATAAAAATCTACGCACAATAAAACAATATATCAAAATTCTATCCACACTAAAATAAAATGCCGAAATTCTACCCATTTTCAAATACATCAATTCTACTCGTTATCTTAAAATACCCTCCTCCCCTTTTTATCAGTGGGCTGGCTGCGTGGCTCAGGGGTAACGATCTCGCTTGCTGGGCCCAAGGTTGCAGGTTCGTATCCTGGCGCAGTCAGCTGGCATTTGAGGGTGCGCAAATGCGAGGGAGCCGTGTCCGTAGATTTACTGGCACGTTAAAGATCCCCTTCGGGACAAAATTCCGGCACCCCGGCGTCTCTAAAAGCCAGTGTAGTTAAAAGGGACGTAAAACCAATAACATTGTTGTTATTATTATTATTTTTTATCAGTGAATAATATTAATACATGTTGCTATTTTTCAAGACGAGTGTTATGCATCTTAGTAGTGTAGCCCCACCCAATCATATAGGCTACGTCAAAAAGTGGGTTGGTTGACTGAAAAGTACAATTTGTACAAGCAACGCTGAAAATAATATGGCTTCAAAATAACTCAACATGAATAATGAACACATCGTAGCTCAGTGGCTGGCATCCTTGGTTGTCACCAGTGAGATTCGGGGTTCGTTCCCATCTCTGCGAAGATATATAATTCTTTTCTGGGGATGGGAATGGGGTAAACAGCCTCGTGGGGAAGAACTGAGAGGAGGAGGCTTCAATTCTCATCTCAGCCATTCTAGAAGTGGATTTTGAATGGTATCTCCACCTGCTACCTAATCCAAGCTCCAATTACAAATGCACACTCCAATATAGCCATAGCAACAACACGGGTTATCAGACACACATTCCACAACCCTCCCCAAGTATAGAGGGATATATGACCACGATACCGCAAGGCCCCCTATAGTGATAAGTTATTTCATGTATTTATTTATTTATTTATTTATTTATTTATTTTTTTATTTAGCGTATGGCTTTTAGTGCCGGGAGTGTCTGAGGACATGTTCGGCGGACACCCATGGGGAGAGCTACAAGTTCCGTTCAATTTCAATTAGTTCCAACTTTCGCTACCATATGTCACTGACACCTAGAGGTGAGCGTTGGAACTTTGATAGAGCGTTTCAATGATATCTAACCTGCTAGAACTTTAGCTTCACACAAGTTTAGTTAGAGAAAGGTTATTTTACATGTCCTAAATCTATAACATTGGACCGCCGGCATTGCTTCCCCTCCGAAGGAAGGCATACTGAAGGATTGTAACGCTCTTAAAATATCCGACGACTTCAACCGGGTTTGAACCCGTGACCCGCTTATACGTTACGGCATTCTTCCCTTATGAACGCGGGCCAGCCAAGGGTAATAATGCTCTTAGTTCTAGACCACTTATACTCTGCTGCATTGACTAGTCTTCCCTTATGAACACGGGCCAGCCATGGGTAATAATGCTCTTAGTTCTAGACCACTTATACCCTGCTACATTGTCTAGTCTCCCCTTATGAACATGGGCCAGCCAAGGGTAATAATGCTCTTAGTTCTAGACCACTTATACCCTGCTGCATTGACTAGTCTTCCCTAATGAACGCAGGCCAGCCAAGGGTAATAATGCTGATAGTTCTAGACCATTTATACCCTGCTGCATTGACTAGACTTCCCTTATGAACACGGGCCAGCCAAGGGTAATAATGCTGATAGTTCTAGACCACTTATACCCTGCTGCATTGACTAGTCTTCCCTTATGAACACGGGCCAGCCATGGGTAATAATGCTCTTAGTTCTAGACCACTTATACCCTGCTGCATTGACTAGTCTTCCCTTATGAACATGGGCCAGCCAAGGGTAATAATGCTGTTAGCTCTAGACCACTTATAGCCTGCTGCATTGACTAGTCTTCCCTTATGAACACGGGCCAGCCATGGGTATTAATGCTCTTAGTTCTAGACCACTTATACCCTGCTCCATTATCTAGTCTTCCCTTATGAACACGGGCCAGCCAAGGGTAATAATGCTGATAGTTCTAGACCACTTATACCCTGCTGAATTGCCTAGTCTTCCCTTATGAACACGGGCTAGCCTTGGGTAATAATGCTGTTAGTTCTAGACCACTTATACCCTGCTGCATTGACTAGTCTTCCCTTATGAACGCAGGCCAGCCAAGGGTAATAATACTCTTAGTTCTAGACCACTTATACCCTGCTGAATTGCCTAGTCTTCCCTTATGAACACGGGCCAGCCAAGGGTAATAATACTGTTAGCTCTAGACCACTTATACCCTGCTGCATTATCCAGTCTTCCCTTATGAACAAGGGGGCAGCCAAGGGTAATAATGCTGATAGTTCTAGACCACGTATACCCTGCTGCATTGACTAGTCTTCCCTTATGAACACGGGCCAGCCATGGGTAATAATGCTGATAGTTCTAGACCACTTATACCCTGCCGCATTGCCTAGTCTTCCCTTATGAACGCAGGCCAGCCAAGGGTAATAATGCTGTTAGTTCTAGACCACTTATACCCTGCCGCATTGCCTAGTCTTCCCTTATGAACACGGGCCAGCCAAGGGTAATAATGCTGATAGTTCTAGACCACTTATGCCCTGCTGCATTGACTAGCCTTCCCTTATGAACACGGGCCAGCCATGGGTAATAATGCTGATAGTTCTAGACCACTTATACCCTGCCGCATTGCCTAGTCTTCCCTTATGAACGCAGGCCAGCCAAGGGTAATAATGCTGTTAGCTCTAGACCACTTATACCCTTCTGCATTGTCTAGTCTTCCCTTATGAACAAGGGGGCAGCCAAGGGTAATAATGCTGATAGTTCTAGACCACGTATACCCTGCTGCATTGACTAGTCTTCCCTTATGAACACGGGCCAGCCATGGGTAATAATGCATATAGTTCTAGACCACTTATACCCTGCCGCATTGCCTAGTCTTCCCTTATGAACACGGGCCAGCCTTGGGTAATAATGCTGATAGTTCTAGACCACGTATACCCTGCTGCATTGACTAGTCTTCCCTTATGAACACGGGCCAGCCATGGGTAATAATGCTGATAGTTCTAGACCACTTATACCCTGCCGCATTGCCTAGTCTTCCCTTATGAACGCAGGCCAGCCAAGGGTAATAATGCTGTTAGCTCTAGACCACTTATACCCTTCTGCATTGTCTAGTCTTCCCTTATGAACAAGGGGGCAGCCAAGGGTAATAATGCTGATAGTTCTAGACCACGTATACCCTGCTGCATTGACTAGTCTTCCCTTATGAACACGGGCCAGCCATGGGTAATAATGCTGATAGTTCTAGACCACTTATACCCTGCTGCATTGACTAGTCTTCCCTTATGAACGCAGGCCAGCCAAGGGTAATAATACTCTTAGTTCTAGACCACTTATACCCTGCTGAATTGCCTAGTCTTCCCTTATGAACACGGGCCAGCCAAGGGTAATAATACTGTTAGCTCTAGACCACTTATACCCTGCTGCATTATCCAGTCTTCCCTTATGAACAAGGGGGCAGCCAAGGGTAATAATGCTGATAGTTCTAGACCACGTATACCCTGCTGCATTGACTAGTCTTCCCTTATGAACACGGGCCAGCCATGGGTAATAATGCTGATAGTTCTAGACCACTTATACCCTGCCGCATTGCCTAGTCTTCCCTTATGAACACGGGCCAGCCTTGGGTAATAATGCTGTTAGTTCTAGACCACTTATACCCTGCTGCATTGACTAGTCTTCCCTTATGAACGCAGGCCAGCCAAGGGTAATAATACTCTTAGTTCTAGACCACTTATACCCTGCTGAATTGCCTAGTCTTCCCTTATGAACATGGGCCAGCCATGGGTAATAATGCTGATAGTTCTAGACCACTTATACCCTGCCGCATTGCCTAGTCTTCCCTTATGAACGCAGGCCAGCCAAGGGTAATAATGCTGTTAGCTCTAGACCACTTATACCCTTCTGCATTGTCTAGTCTTCCCTTATGAACACGTGCCAGCAAAGGATAACAATTCTGATAGTTCTAGATAATTCAAACCCTGCAACATCGTTCAGTCCTCGCTTAAGGGCGCAACCAACCGGGGGTATTATGGCTGTTAGTTCTAGACTACTCAGCCCCTCTCCAATTTGTTCGGTAGGTTTAAGTACACATTAAGTACACACGCGAGGCCGTGAAGTGGCGAACGCTCGTTAAAATAGCATTAGCTGTGTTTCTTATCGGCCGTGGAGTAATGAACAAAACTCCCTGAAGCACAACATAGCAAATATAACATGAACATCGATCGCCATATGTGTACTCGATAAGAAGTTTGTTTTGTGAAGCAAAACTTTTAGCTCTCCCACCAAAGTGGATGTAATTCCTCCTCGAACCTTCTACAACATTTCCATTACGTATCTACTACGTCTATATCCAATTATGGGGTTTGAAGACATTTTTCAGTGTTGCCTTAGACATTCGTATTGACCGACTGAAAAGCACCAAACTTTTGTTCTATAACCAATGTATTAAATCCAGGTATTGGATTCTTATGACAGCAATGATACAAATAAAGGCTTTCAGCTATTATATCGTGCAATGCACAGCTATTTAATCAGAGGTCACGGGTTCAATAACCACCAGGATTAGACTTCCTGCTGTCGCGCGACGTTAATCTACCGTCCTCCCGTTTTTCTCAATTGTGAGTTTTTTTTGTTTGTTTGTTTGTTTGTTTGTTTGTTTGTTTTATCAATGGCAATATGACTGGCTTTGAGGTTGATCGCACGTTTAATTGACATACAAAGGTGTAAATATATAAAACATGACACTCAGGTGCACTATGCTAGTGCTACCTCTGTACCAAATTTCGTACAATTCCGTTTCACCGTGTTTGAAAAGATAGGGGGATCCGATTTGCACACAAACATGGCCGCCATCCGCAAATTATTGGGCAGATGACCTCGTAGTTTGGTCAAACGATTCTTCATACATAGAGGTATAATGTTAGAGAATTTGGTAGAGAACAGATGAATAGGATTGTCGTAATTTGATTTAAGCTCTGAACATTTGGGGGGCCGCCATTACGTTTACGTCAAGATGGCGGTCATATAAAACATGACACTGAGACGCTCGTTGCTAGTGCTACCTTTGTACCAAATTTGGTTCAATTCCGTTTTACCGTGTTTGAATAGATAGGTGGGAATCGATTTTCACACAAACATGGCTGCCATCCGCAAATTATTGGGCATATGTCCTCGTAATTTTGTCAAAATATTGTTCATACATTAGGATAAAACGTTACAAAATTTGGTAGAGATCAGATGAATAGGTTGGTCGTAATTTGATTTAAGCTTTGAACATTTGGGTGGCCGCCATTACGTTTCCGTCAAGATGGCGGCGATATAAAACATGACACTGAGGTGCTCTTTGCTTGTGCTACCTCTGTACGAAATTTCGTTCAATTCGGATTCACCGTGTTCGAATTGATAGGGGGGGACAGACATTCAGAGTACACACACACACTCACACACACACACACACACACAGACAGACACACAATTTTTGGCCCTGTACTGATCTCATAAGTCTACTTTCATTTTTTGCAAAAATCGCAAGTAGGTTAATATACGAGCCTTACAGTAGTCGCATAAGATGTGTAACATGTGACATGTTATCCTACTATGTGTGTCCCGGGAGCGCAATCCCTTGTTGACTGTGAAATCTGTTGGTCATTGGAATAACTACTTGTAAGGCCCCAGTGCCAAATACTGACCGTAATGAATCATAATTGTTATTTGCCGTGGTGGAGGCAATCCACTGCCTACTTAATGCGAGCTGCGCTCTGTACCGGCCAGTTAGTGAACCCATGCCAGCGATGTTATTGAAAATGGCCTCTTATTGCCGATCAGCGCACTGCCAAGTATAGGCGCGATTAAAAATTAGGTGTGCGGAAGGTATATTAAATGTGTTTCTCCCAGTGATATGTTTAGACCAACGAAGTTTCAATTATTGTTAGTAGTCGGTGTTAATATAGGCTACTGAATTCCTACGTTGTTTGGAGTGATGGTTGATGCGATATAGATTCCACATAGCCACATGGCCGACTGTACATCGAGTGCTTACATTAAATAAGAATACAGCAAAAGTATGAAGATTTAATAAATCGTAATTGTTTTCAGCAAATATGATAAAATGAATATTTTCACACCAAAGAACGACAACTTGAAGATGATTTATTGTATGAATATCTTAAATGGGTCTCCAAATCTGGAACTTAACTGTATGCAATATACGTACATTCCCCATAGTCCCATGGCCTACAGTACGTCGTTGTACCGATCTCCGCCATCACGCGTGCTCATTGTTTCCGTCCCATGCACTTCCGTCCCATCCATTTCCGTCCCATCCACTTCCGTCCCTTTTCCAAAATCACTCCCAGAAAAATGTCCAGCTACCGAGTGGAAAGATGTTACACATCAAAAACTATGATAAATACTCATATTTTGTTTTGGGCGGTCGGCAAAATAAATGCACTTCCGGTCGCGCAAGACGGTAGTCTACCACTCTACTGCGCCCTTTGCACTTGGATGAACAACTGAGCGAAAACGACGCCGTCAAGAACCGCTCCCCCTCTGTCATCTAGCGAAGGATATCGTACCTTGAGAATACATGTGCCTTTTGTGCCCTTTGTAACGATCAGAGGAGCTCTGCGCGTGTTTTTTTTTAATAAGACGGTAATGTAGCCTACCGTAGGCGCGACCGGATGAAGGTTAAACATTAAATTTTCTAACGCACTATCAGTGCATTCTCCAACTTAATGAATGGAGAACTTCATGTGTAAAATAATATTGTTCTAACTGGTGAATATTGGCTGTTGCATTTAATTTTAAGTTAGCAGCGTGGGACATGTTGGCCATCATCCCCGTAGGCCTATATTTCATTCTCAGAACAAATATGCACTTGAGCTTATCCCTTAAGAATCTGAAGATTGGTTGATTTTATTTCCACGGCTACACTTAGAGCTCCTTAACAGTGGTGCCCTACATTAGGGCTTATAAAAATAAAACAATTCGCTAAAATTAAAATCATATTATATTTGAATCGCAGACAATGGCCATAGCAGGGCATTTCAATTGAACACCCGTGGGCTCTCCAACAAGTTATATTTATAGTAGTTCCAACGTTGTCTACCAGATGCCACTGTCACCGACACCCAGTGGCGAACGTTGGAACTTGATACAGCGTTTCTAACCAAATAACATACTAATTTTGACTACACACTATCAATTGTAGCGGTAGGTTCTTTTACATGACATAAATCTATGACATGGGCCCGCTGGCTTTACTTCCCCCTCCGAAGGAAGGCATAAGTTACTGAAAGATCCGACGACTTCAGTTGGGTTTGAACCCGCGATCTTAGGAACAGCAGTTCAGCATGCTACCAACTACGCCACCGAAGCCATTTATATCATATGATATGCAACCAGTTGAAGTTGTATAACATTATACAGGAGTAATAGTAAATATTTTAGGAGATGAATATAGATGAATTGCAATAAAAAAAAATCCATATAACATGTTTACCAATTGTATTGCGTTACGAAGCCTCCGTGGCTTAGGCGGCAGCACGCCGGCCTCTCACCGCTGGGTCCGTGGTTCAAATCCCGGTCACTCCATGTGAGAACTGTGCTCGACAAAACGGAGGCAAAACAGGTTTTTCTACGGGTACTCCGGTTTTCCCTGTCAAAATTTCATTCCAGCAACACTCTCCACTATCATTTCATTTCATCTGTCATTCATTTCATCATTGCCCCAGAGGGGTGCGTCAGGCCTCGGCAGCCGGAACAGTTCATATCCTCGCCGCTAGATGGAGGCTTCATTCATTCCATTCCTGACCCGGTCGGAGACTGGAAGCAGGCTGTGGATTTTCATGGATTTTCATTTTCACCGAGATACAGCTGGTAGTATTTAACCCAAACAAATGTAAAGCCAAAGCAAATGAGGACGTTCAAAGTTGATTTTAAAACTTTCACCACCAATTTCAATGTATTTTGCACTTCTCTTGATAACACCGCGTGTAGCTCTTCAGGAGGGCGTCTTGGCGTTCTTTGATGAGGGCTGCACTATGCATAATCCGAACGACCAACTCGGCTCTTGTGTTAACTTTTTCTTTGTAGACTTCGCCTTTGAACCATCCCCACAGGCAAAAATCAAAAAGGGTTAGGTCCGGGGACCTTGGTGGCCAAGGAACGAGTCTATATCTCCCGATCCATCTTCCGATGAATGTTAGGTTTAGATGTTGTATCACCATATAGACAACTGGGTACTGCGCCAGAGTAACGCAGTGTATTGCACACACTCTTGAATCTGGTCGCCTGCGGTTAGGAAATCGAATTCCGTATTTTCTACAAGCAGCAGCAGCAGCAGCGTTTCCATTACGAAACCCACACACAAATAGCATATCGGCATGATCAACATGTGTAAAAACGTGCGGCATGTTTAAACGATACAGTACAGACAACTTGGTCAACAAAGCACACTGACAGGTGAACACATTCAATGGAAACTAAAGCACAACTTCACAACGTGAACAACAACACACGACTGTTGACAATAGTTAAATACGCCCATAGTAACCTGTGTACCAACACACGGATCGACAACTGCTCTGGTTACATACCAACATCTGTATCTCGGTACGCAATACAAATAGGACACATGTTATATGGATTTTTAGCCTACTTTTCACATTTTGCAAAAATGAGGAAAAAGTAGACTTATGAGATCGATCCGGGAAAATGTGTGTCTGTCTGTCTCTCTGTCTGTCTGTCTGTCTGGCTGGCTGGCTGTGTGTGTCCCCCTATCAACTCCTAAACGGCTGCAGCAATCAAAACCAAATTTAGTATGAGTAAAGATGTGCATCGGAATATCTCACGTCCATATTTGAAAATAATGTCAGTGCTATCAACTGCTGAAAAAACGCACTAGAAATTTGAGCTCCATGTTGGATATCTCGCAAGGTATGCATGCGATCTATTCCAAAATTGGTACACATGCAGACAATACTATTTCAGTTTAATATCCAGGAGGCCAACAATGACAGTGTTGCCAAAATAATTTTAAGCCTTCTGATAGGTCCAATGTTTAAATGCATATAACTATCAATTGGATTTCAACCAAATTTTGTATGTAATATCTGTACATAAACAGATATGATTGAGCGTATTCTTAAGATCCACCAGGGCTGCCAACTGTTAATAATTGCTCTCTCTATTTTTTATCCAAATACAAATATATCAGAAAGTATGCAAGCCATCAGCTTTAAACTATGCACACGGATATTCTGACATTTTAGATTAATTTGGAGTAACTTATATACGTCAGTTCTACCAACATGATTATAAGCCTGCTGATAGCACCAATTTTTAAATACATGTAACTTCTATACTATCAGTTCGATTTCAACCTAATTTCGCATGTGCTATGTGTACCATAACAGATATGACTGTAAGTATTGTTAAGAGCAATCAGGGCTGCCAACTGTTAATAAATGCTGTCTATATTTTTTTACCCTAATATCAATATATCAGAAAGTAAGCAAGCCAACAGCTCTATACTTTGCACACGTATAGCACCTGACATTGTAGATTAATTTGGAGTAATTAATTCAAGGCAGTGCTGCCAATATGATTCTATGCCTGCTGATATGTCCAATTTTAAAATACATGTAACTTCTATACTAACAAATGGATTTCATCCAAAATTGGCACAACAAGATATCATAATATTTCAGATTATTTCTGATCAGCACACGCATGGTATTGTTGGCAACATGCTTTTACGCGTGCTGATAGATCCAGTGTCTAACTGAATGTAACGTCCATTGGACTTCAACCTAATTTTGTATTCTGTACCATAAGAGATGGAACTAAGAATATATTCAGTCACCAGGGCTGCCAACTGTAGTGCTCTATTAGGCTACATTATACCAGGTATATTTTGAACTAATTTGATATTTCGATATTACCAACTTAATTTTGTCATTATTCTAGATAGGTTCATATACTGTATAATAATCATTGGCATGAAAAGTAGGCTGTATAGTTCTTCACGGAACTTCTTGTTTTATTGCAATTCATCTATACTACCACCTCCTAAAATATTTACTATTCCTCCTGAAACACCCTGTGTAATACACAAAGATGGTATATTGGCTTTCACGGTCAGTGAATTAAAACTCAGCAATCTTTCTAGATTTGTGCCGTGTCTTGTGTGGGGTTTCACCTAGGCTCTTCAGCGGGCTCTTGGTGTGCGCGGCTGGACCCCCACAGGAGTAGCAAACTGCGCACTACCTCTCCTTTTATGAAGCACACCTGCGCCTCTTCACTGCGAGAACTAAAAGCTCAAGAACTTGCTTCTGGCCAATTAAGATTTCACTGGTGATCACCCCCCTCCCTCAAGCTAAATTCATGCGCGTATGCCGCAGGGTTAGGTTAGGTTGTGTTAAGGAGTGGCGTAACAACGGTGGGGGTTTAGGGTTACCCCCCCCCCCCCCCCCAGAGACATTTCTTTACTTGAATCTTTATATTGCCCCATCACTTGTTTTACGCTACCGCTATTGAGATGTCTTACTCCTGTGAATATTTTAAAATGTGATCACGTTCCTTACTTGGTAAATGTCCTGTAATCGCAGCGAGACTCTTCCTTCAGTGTTGGAGCTAGCCATTGATCAGTTTTACTGTTGAAGCGTTCGATCGGTAACCTTTTTCACTTCGCTTCGGGTTGCTTTAATTGTGTTACCGTTTCGTTAAAGATAATTCAGTATTTGAGGGGTTTCTGCAATTTATTCCAACTAATGGTACAGATAAAGTAGTCAAGAAAGGCAGATTTTGAGAGTCAATAGTATTGGAGTGGGAACACGGAGAGCAAAACATTATTTTTCTCTCACATAATATCAATATTTTAAACAATCACGTAACTATGCATCGTTTCAGTTTTCAGTTACTGTTTCCCATATTTATTTTTAGCCTACTTTTTACATTTTGCAAAAATGAGGAAAAAGTAGGCTTATGAGATCGATCCGGGAAAATGTGTGTCTGTCTGTCTGTCCTTCTGTCTATCTGGCTGTGTGTGTGTCCCCCCCCCCCCTATCAACTCCTAAACGGCTGCAGAAATCGAAACCAAATTTAGTATGAGTAAAGATGTATACCGGAATATCTCACGTCCATATTTGAAAATGATGTCAGTGCTACCAACTGCTGAAAAAACGCACTAGAAATTTGAGCTCCATGTTGGATATCTTGGAAGGTATGCATGGGAGCTATTCCAAAATTGGCACACATGTCGATAACACTATTTCAGTTTAATTTCCAGGAGGCCATACATGACAGTGTTGTCAAAATAATTTTAAGCCTTCTGATAGGTCCAATTTTTAAATGTCTATAACTTCTACACTATCAATTGTATTTCAACCAAATTTTGTATGTAATATGTAAACATAAACAGATATGACTGAGCGTATTCTTAAGACCCAACAGGGCTGCCAACTGTTAATAATTTCCCTCTCTATTCTTTTATCCAAATACCATTATATCAGAAAGTATGCAAGCCGACAGCTTTAAACTATGCACACGTATAGTACCTGACATTTTAGATTAATTTTGGAGTAACTTATATACTTCAGTTCTACCAACATGATTCTAAGCCTGCTGATAGGGCCAATTTTTAAATACATGTAACTTCTATACTATCAGTTGGAATTCAACCAAATTTTGTATGTGCTATGTTGAACATAACAGATATGACTATAAGTATTCTTAAGAGCAATCAGGTCTGCCAACGGTTAATAAATGCTCTCTACATTTCTTTAAACCTAAATTCAATATATCAGGAAGTATGCAAGCCAACAGCCCTATACTTTGCACACGTATAGCACCTGCCATTCCAGATTAATTTGGAATAATTGATATAAGTCAGTGCTGCCAACATGATTCTATGCCTGCTGATAGGTCCAATTTTAAAATACATGAAACTTCTATACTAACAAATGGATTTCGTCCAAAATTGCCACACCAAGATATCATAATATTTCAGATTAGGCTATTTCTGACCAGCCCACGCATGACATTGTTGCCAACAAGCTTACGCGTGCTGATAGATCCAATGTCTAACTGCATGTAACGTCCATTGGACTTCAACCACATTTTGTATTCAGTACCTTAAGAGATGGAACTAAGAATATATTCAGTCACCAAGGCTGCCAACTGTAGTGCTCTATTAGGCTACATTATACCAGGAATATTTCGAACTAATTAGACATTTCGATTTTACCAACTTAATTTCGTCATTATTATAGATAGGTTCATATACTGTAGAATAATCACTGGCATGAAAAGTAGGCTCTTTAGTTCGTCACGGAACTTCTTGTTCATTTTATTATTGTGTCGAAAAAATAATGAGGCCTAAAATAGTTTTCATGCAAAGAGAACAGTTACTTAATAATTGTTTTTTATGAATATTAATCGAAATATCATTTTAATTGTGATGATGACTGTCGAGACAGCAAGGTCATCTGTCCCTTTAATAATGTACACAATTACCCTATTCTATTAATGAATCCCCCCCAGAAGGAAATTCTATGTACGCCACTGAGGTTAAGTGTCTAAGTTTTACAGAAATATTTTGTTACCTTATCATGTAGTAGACCTCACATCTTACAGCGCCCAATAAAACATCTCAAATGGAATAATTTCCCGTATTCAGCCCACGTGCTGGAAGAGCTCAGGATGATAAGACCAAGTTGCGGAGAAACTTGAAGGATAATGAACTTCGTTAACTTTGTGTGTGGCTGCTATCAGCTACTGTAGATAATACCAACTTCTAAACACGGAACCTGATTGTTCTACACCCGCCCAATAACGCTTCCCTTTAAGCACCAACAGTTAAACCTCGAGAGAAAAATATTGATGGGACCATGAAAATGATATTGTTATAGAAGGGTTATTGTTATAATGAGATTTTGTTAACAGTGTCTACTACAGTGCTGATGAGAAATACAGGGTCTTTCATATAAAGTAAGAACGGAAAGCGGCGGTTTTGTTATCCGCTGTTGCGGTGGCCTTGACCGAGCTTGTGGCGCGCTCTGGTCCCCTGCTTTAAGCGTGTGTACAATCTTATATGAAATATTACCTTATAAAAGATGCTGGAAGTGTCGTCCTTCCTGGGTTATACAGGCATTGTATCTGGTAACCACATTCTGGCTGACACAAGTGAGTTCTGCCGCTGTAATGTTTCTGATATTTTATTGAACACTGAGCCAGTAGTGTCAAACGTATTTACAATTACGTGAATCTGTGCTAGTGAGGGTGGCACATCATCAGGAAATTGCTGAACAAATGCATCACGTACCCGCCGAGCCGACTCGTACTTAAAATAAGTCTTACATTCAAAAATACGATGTTGCAATGATAACTGTCTCATTAGGTTAACAGCTGAGGAGGTTCAGACTGTCGACTGAACACCTGCATGCTTATTGCAAGGTCAAGTATGTACTATGCGCGTGGTTTCAAAACTACAGGGGGGGGGGGGGGGGCGTGGCGCACCACAAGCCCGGCCAAGGTCACTGCAGCGGCAGTTAACAAAACAGCCGCTCGCCGTTCTTACTTTATATGAAAGACCTTGTAATAGAATAACGAAAAAATACAAAATTAATCTGCTAGAGTACTGTACTATACAGGGTGTACGGCACAAAATGCAGGACACATTCCTCACACGTAAACGAAGATATTATGTTATATGAACATTGGTTCGGAAACGCTTTTAAACAAATCATCCGTAATCTTAAGTTTAAATATGTTCGTGAATCAACAAGGAATCTAAATACGGCTAGTGCTTGGAGGCATCTCCGAGCCATGGGCATAGGCAAAACACGGGAACAGCTTCAGGTACCTGACATTCCACTTGACGATTTAAATGCGTATTTCACGGAAGAGAGAGTTCAGTCTAATCCGCTTAACATGCCTCATGTAAATAATGACCCATCATTTGTCCCACAAAGTCGCTTTTCGTACTGTCAGCACTAATGAAGTTAACAAAGTCTTCTATTCTATTAAATCGAAAGCTAGTGGTGTCGACGATATTCCTATAACTTTCATACATAATATCATTGGCGCTATTCTACCCATTCTCACCCATATTTTTAATCACTGTCTCAAAAACGGCACATTACCTGCAATTTGGAAGTACGCTAATGTAATCCCACTTCCCAAGAACCCAGGCTCTAAACTTCTATCCGATTATCGTCAAATTTCTATTCTCCCCGCTCTCTCCAAAGCGTTAGAACGGTTGGTACATACTCAAATACTGGAATACCTGCACGCTCACTCTCTTCTGGATCCGCTTCAATCTGGCTTCAAGAAGGGCCATAGCACAGCAACTGCTTTACTAAAAGTGACTGATGATATCAGACAAGCAATGGACGAAAGACAACTGACAATACTCACACTCCTTGACTTCAGTAGGGCTTTTGACACGATACATATCCAGACATTGTTGAAGAAACTTGCATGCCTTTTCGGTAATGAGGCTTTAAAATTTTTCACCGCATATCTTACAACGTGTAATAACACAAGATACTGCTTCACAGTGGCGACTCAGGAAGGCAGGAACCCCTCAGGGTTCCGTTCTTGGTCCTCTTTTGTTTGTCCTTTATATTAATGACATCTCCTCAGTAATAAAATATAATAGATATCATCATTATGCGGATGACCTCCAAATTTACTGTCACGTTGGTATCAAAGATATAGCGAACGCGATACGAGATGTAAACACCGACCTGCAACAACTCAGTGTGTATGCTAGTGATAACGCTCTCCTTCTCAACCCCATAAAGACCCAAGTTATTATTATAATCGGCTCGCAGGGATTATTGAATTCCATGTATAAAAACTACACTATCCCTCCTGTGACTTTAAATGCAACCGTAATCCCGTTTAGTAAAACAGTGAAAAACCTCGGTATGACTCTGACTGAAACTCTTGACTGGTCTGCACATGTAAGTAATACTTGCAGGAAGATGTACGCGACGCTACACCCACTCAAACGGCATAAGGACATTTTACCACAAGACGTGAGGATAAAACTTATTGAGACTTTGATACTACCAATACTTGACTATTGCGACGTGGTCCTTGTTGATGCAACTAGCGAACAAACTAAAAAACTGCAACGAGCATTGAACTCTAGTCTTCGGTTTGCTTTCAACTTGAATTACGATTCTCACGTAACCCCTAGCTACAAAGCTCTTTCTTGGCTGAAACCTGAAGGGCGTCGAAATTTTCATATTTTGACGTCGGTATATCGAACCCTAGACGAAAATCTCCCACTGTATATTTCTTCGAAATTTCATTTCCTGTCCTCATTTCATAATATTAATACGAGATCTGGCTCTTCCCTCGCTATTCCCGTTAACCACTCTTCCTAGTACAATAAATACTTCGTTGTGACTGGGTCGCGACTTTGGAATACACTCCCAGCTGACGTAAGGAAATGCAAGACCTACACAAAATTTAAGACTGCTTGCAGAAATTTCCTTTTGAACACCGCTGACTGTTTCGTGTGACTGGTGATGGATGATAGACAGCATGATTGAGCCATTATGGTATATAAATAAAAATTAAAATACCCAGTTATTTACTAGATCTAACACTATCACTTATTATTATTATTACTATTATTATTAGTATTAGTATTAGTATTAGTATTAGTATTAGCATTATTATTATTATTATTATTATTGTTTCAGGTAACAATTTTATATGTTTCTTTGTTTGATGTGCATTGCTATCTTTATTTTTTATGTCCTGTATTAACTTATTCTAACATAATTTCTAGTTTACGTATCTTATTCAATGGTAGTATTTGTGTATTTTATTATAACTATGTGGTTAAGTGTAAGAGAGGGCCACGAGCCCTAACTTCGCCACTGCAAAAGACATAAATAAATAAATAAATAAATAAATAAATAAATGTTACACCTCATTCTCTACAACTCATTAATCGTGGGAAACACACAAGAACAGAACGTAGCAGCATACCACACAGGAGATGCTCAATACACCCTCCATGCGCATTGATACATGCATCAATCCACCGTCGTAGTGAATCTCGGATGCGTTGATGTATCCCTGGAGTACTGCGCATGGTTTCAGAACCTTTCATAACACGGGCGTGGAGACTCTGAACACCTTGTACTGGGCTCGATACACAAGAGCTTTCAAATGCCCCCAAAAATAAAATTCATTGGGTTTAGGTCCGGAGAGCGTGGAGGGCAGAAAAGTGGTCGACCTCTACTTATCCATCTGTCACCAAATCTGTTATTTAGAAGCCAATGGACATTAACTTTAAAATGAGGAGGTGCTCCATCGTGCATGATGTAGGCTACATGTTTTGTCGCACAGTTTGTTGCACATCTGCCAAGTCGCATGGCAACAGGGCCATGTAAAACAAAACACTGGCGGTACACCTACGATAACGACAAGTAACCAGACGTAACCAAGAGTGCATGTTCCCCATGATTCTAGCGTTCTGTTCTTGTGTGTTTCCCATGCTTAATGAGATAGGCAGGGAAATAGCAAGGGAGGATCTAGAACGCGTATTACTACTATGGAATGATGAGAGCAGCTCAAATTTATGGGTGTTGTACAGTGGTGTTTTCTTGGGTCAGTAACATGTTTATTAGAAATAGGATATGATAGTTCCTGCGTTTACCAGGTTTTAACCATTTGAGTGTCTGATAATAGGAGTAATATATGCATCATATCTCAAGTTATAGATGAACGTATTTAAGAGTTCAGCGCTCGTTGGAGTTTCATCGTTTGCTTCTCTGTAGCATCAACAAGAGTTAATTTTAGTGAACATGTAGATAATTTAAGGCAACTTCTCCCTTCGGGAACTATTTAAAATAACCGCTGACTGACGTGGCAATAGGTCGATCAGATTAAAGGGTTAACGGGGAAGCTTTACATATTATATGGTGGTCGGATATTGCTACATACAGTATAATGTACGGAATTTTTATCTAGTACCGGTATTTCCACATCCCTTGTGTCAAAGCATTTGTTCATTATTGCAGAATGTAATTTTCATTCCACATATGCAAACAGTTCTCTGAGGCACAAAATACCTCCCCCAAGGGGAAATAGCGACATATTCCATATTGCATAACACACCGCACATTGCGCTATACCAGTGCCCGGCACGCCCTCTGTCGGCGAAACAAGCAAACCTTCCAATAGGGCAATGTCTAAATAAATGCTTATACAAATTTTCTAAGATTAGATGACATTCCTATTTAAGATAATACGTTTATAATACAACTAGCTATACCCGGCATGCATTGCAATGCCAATCAAAGACAGAAAGGCAGATGATAATAATAATTAGGGCCCGGATGTTGACGCCATAAAAATGTTTAAAAAATGCACTTAACATTTTCAAAATTGGCTGTAATAAATGACCTAACAATTTGAAAATTGCACTATAAAATGAAGAAAATAATAAAATCACTAATGGTCTTAGACAAAATTGTTAAGCAGTGGGAGGAACAAGTTAAAGGAATACATCTAGGAAGAACCCGTGAAACAAAAACAATCAAAAATGTCTGGCATTTGCAGATGACGTAGCCTTACTCAGCAATAACACACAGGAGGCAAAGGAAGCACTGGAACGATTACATGAAATAGCTGCTAAAACAGGTTTACAGATATCTTATGAGAAGACCCAATACATGGAACGACACACCAACAATGTACAAACCATGCATACCATATATGGATCCATACAAAGAGTTGAAAAATTTAAGTACTTAGGAGAATATATACAAATTGGAGGATCAAACAAGGTGTCTAACATAGAACGAACGGAAAAACTCCAGAAAGCATACAAACTTACATGGTCATATTATAATAAGAAAAGCATATCAAGACAGGCCAAACTTAGACACTACAAAACAGTTGTATTACCAGAAGCATTGTATGCGTCAGAAACGACCACAATTGGAGCATCTGGCATCATAGAAACAGAAAAAATTGAACGTAAAATTCTGAGAAAAATATTTGGAGCAGTACACAGAGATGGGATATGGATGAAAATACCTACCAAAGAGCTATATGAACACACAGACAGACTCACAGATATCATTAGAAAACGCAGACTAACTTTCTACGGGCACATACAGAGAATGAACAATAAACGACTTACGAAGAAAATCTTTGATGTAGAAAACAGTTCAAGAAGGAAAACAAATTGATATCATGAAATAGAAGACGACTTAAAGCAATTAGGGATCAACAAGCAAATGATAGAAGACAGAGAAAATTCAGAAACAAAATTAAGAACGCCAAATTTTTAGTAAGTGAAAGGAAGAAGATAGGAACATCGTGGACGGAACAAAGGAAACAGGAGCACAGTCATAGGATGAAGAGATTTTGGGAAGAGAAGAAGGGAAAGAAGAAGAAGAAGAAGAAGAAGAAGAAGAAGGGAAAGAAGTGAAAATTGTGACATCATGAGATATTTAAGTTCAAACACTGTCCATAAGGGCAACAATGATAATAATAATAATAAAATAATAATAAAATCACTAATATTTCAAAAATTCGAAAAATACCATATAAAATGGAGAAAATGATCTTATAATAATACATTCACCAATATTTCAAAAATGACATCTTGTTCAAACTGGAAAGTCAATCAAAATAGATTTCTAGCCCCTAACAAAAGGTTTATGTTCACTTTAGTCTGAGTTTCATGCATGTCATTCTGATGTTGTCAATCCCATCCGTGCAGTAGTTTTCACTAGAAATAATGTCTGAGATTTTGCATAATTTTTTATACCTGGTGTTTTTGTCCGGCAAGTTTTCCAGTTTTGATGCAAAACCCGCAGCAATTTCGCCACGATTTTTGTTAAGACTAGTTCCCACCCGGTTGATTAAGGAAATGGAATAAATATTACAATATTTCAAATTATCTTGTATCAGCTACTAACTTCTTCTTAATTCTGAGAGACGTAACTCCCTCATATAAAGTTGTGACATGACTAAATTGAAAAAAAATACTCAAAAGGCCGATTTCCCTAAAATAAGATCAAAAAATCTACCAAACTTAAAAAAATGCTCTTAAAGTGGAAAAATAGGAAAAGATGCAAAAAGATGCAAAACAAGTAGTTCCGTGAAGAACTATACAGCCTATTTTCATATATCCTACATATGTTAACTGTCAATATCAACATACACAATTTCAGTTGGATTGCTGTAATAGATTCGTAGATATTGAGTACCGACTAAATATTTCGGATGGTCGCCATGTTGGAATTTATATATGTAGGTCCTAGAGTTATGTAATGTTACATGAAGATTATTGTGTACGTGTAGCATTCAAACTTCAATCGCATGATTAGGACACAAGAAGTAATAAGGAGATTTTAAAATTTCGCACAGCTGGCATCTTGTGGTTATGGAAAAAATTGAAATAAATTAGATGCCAGTGGATTAACATTCATCAAAGGATTTACTGTACCAAGTTTCACTGCACTCGGATGGTTAAATTGCGAGAAACGACCATGTGAATATTTATACTTCGCGTCGCCGCCATGTTGGATTTGTGATCACCAGGTTATTTAAAGTCCTATAGGTGAACTTAAGTTCATAGCCCCCATGAATATAAAAAATCAGTTTGATTGCTATAATAGATTCGTAGATATTCAGAGTCGTCTGAATATTTCGGATGGTCGCCATGTTTGATTGTTAAATGTATAGGCCATAGAGTCATGTACCATTGAAGGAAAATTATTGCGTAAGTTCATTATTCAAACTTTCACTTCGATCGCTTGATTACGATACAAGAAATAAAAACTTAATTTTAAAATTCGCACAGCCGCCATCTTGAGGTTATGTAGACAATTCTACTAAATTAGATACCAGTGCATTACAATGTAGATAAACATTTCCTGTACCAGATTTCATTGCGTTTGGAACATTAAATCGCGAGAAAGGTCTATCTAAAATATTCAAATTCGCTTGTCCGCCATGTTCGTTTTGTAGTTAACCGGTTTTTGAAAGTCTTATAGATGAACTTCCAGTAGTGCCCTTTATCTCCGTATAAAATTTCAGGATGATACAGCTAATAGTTTCAGAGATATAGAATGCCGGTGAAATATTTCGCACATCCGCCATCTTGTGGTTATATAAACAATTGAACCAAGTTAGATGTCGGTGCATTACAATGTGTATAAACATATACTGTACCAAGTTTTATTGTGTTTGGTTGGTTAAATCGCGAGAAACGTCTATTTAAATGTCGCAAATTCGCGTGGCCGCCATGTTGGTTTTGTAGTTAGCAGGTTTTCAAAAGTCACATAGGTGAATTTCTAGTAGTTCCCTTTATCAGCGTAATAAATTCCAGGGTGATATCGGTAATAGTTTCGGAGATATTGAATGCTGGTGAAATATTTCACACAGCCGCCATGTTGGATTGGTGGGACGTAACAAAATTTGAAGGGCACGGTCAAGGTCGCCCGGAATAGTACTATGAACTTACCGAGTTTCATTGACATCGCTCCAGCCGTTTAAAAGATATTAGGGACACACACACCTCACACACACACACACACACACACACACGGACAAAAGGTGATCTCATAAGCCTATTTTTTCAAAATTGAAAATAGGCTAATAAAAATGACATATTTGAAGACGGGGTGGCCCATCCGGAGTTTCTACTGCTCGAGTCCAAGCTCTATGAACTTGCGGGGTGAGGAGAAAGAGCAGGGAATGGCCGGGCGTGAAGAGAAGGATCTGTCAACAACCCACCGTGATATATTGTATTCCTTTCTATTCCAATACTGCTAACATTCGGCCGTTGCTCAAACCACTGTGGTGTTAGGAATGACTGAGTGAGTCACCGACCAATGTATTTGGCTCTGTACTATGCACGGACCGAGAAACCTCATACTCGTCAACACCACTACTCATAGTCCGCGATGCACATTCCTCTCAAGTTCACGCGGCTTAGACTCGAGCAGTATGTACTTCAGCATTGCTTTAGACAGCTCAGTAAAAAGATGACATGTCATCAACATCCGGGCCCTAATAATAATGAACCCCCGGTCGAAAACCGTGGCGGGAACTGTATTGGAATATACAGCAATACCAGATAACACGGCGGGCTGCTGACAGTCTCCTCATCTCGCGATGAATCAGGAAGCCATTTTCACACCCGGCATTGCGGTGTGATAAGTATACAGATTGTGCAATTGGGTTACTGTGGGATTTAAGACTTCCTGTTAAGTGCGTCACCCCTTTGTGTTACATAAATAATTTGTAGCCAGAAACCTTCCCTGGAGTGCACACAACAACTCACCGATATTTCATCGCAATGGGGTGAATGGTACAGTGAGTCCGGGAACGTTCTCCGCAGCGCCTACATGCGTCTGTGAGAGCTAGCTACAGCAGTTACGTTGGTAGCACGGCTGCCGCTTGCATCATAACAAATAAACAGCAAACTTAATACTCACCACAGCCATTCATAACAGATGCTGGAACCATTCACAGTACATCACTCTTTTTCCGTAATCAGTTTGTTTTAATACATGAACCACGGTAAATTTATAAGGGAACAACTGAAGCTTGTCTCATACAGCTTTATGTGCTGTCGACTTTGAGATTCCTGTTTGTTGAGCTAATTTTCGTGTTGATTTACTTGGACTGCGCAGCATTATATCTAAGATTTCATCAAGGTTTTCGTCTGTTAAAAGCGTAGGCCTGCCTGTTCCCGGTACATCGTGAACTGAGCAAGTCACACGAAATTTACTTACCAAATCCCGAACGCTATCACGGTTTGGACACTTTGAATTAGGAAACCGCGCCTGAAATCTTAATTTTACATTTTCTGTAAACCGATCGCCTTCGCGAAAAACGTATTCCACCAAAAAAACTCTCTCTTCAGTAGTAAACATTACTGCCTGTATACTGTTGCACTTTTCCAATATGAACGCTCGCTGACTGTAATACACACTGAAGACATGCAGGCTCGCGCGCTTATCGCGATACACACCGACAGCTCATACGGGGGAGTCCCGCTTTGAAGGACACAGTGCAGTGCCGCCAACTAAACTCATGACTCAACCACTCACAGCTGCACGTACCCCCTGCGGAGAACATTCTCGGGCGCCCTGTATATGAACGCATAGGAGACAGACAGACAAACTATCTCGTAACATTGATTTTTATATACATAGAGTATAGAAGACTCATGGAACATACATTGTATTAATCTACATGTTTCGAACGTTCGATGGAGTCTTCCTCAGTTTCTTCTCTAAGGCAAAAAACTATTCTAATTAAAACTTGAAGTTAAAAGGTTTAAAATAAGCTGTAACTAAATAAATAGATATCCTTAGAAAACATTAAATTTAAAAATTGAATTCAAACAATAGTATAATGAATTCTGATCTGAATAGCAACTGAAATATTCTCAAAAATGACGTGCAGTCAGTTATCAAAACTGGGAACTTCTTGAAATATTTTAAAAATGATGTGGATTCAGGAAACACGAATTTAAACGTTTGAAGAAGTTTCCGTGTTGATAATTCCGATTGCAAGTCATTTTTGAGAACACTTCAGTAGCCTTTAAGATCTTTAACACAATTCATAATAGTGTTGTTCCAATTCAATTTTTAAATTTAGGCTAATGTGTTATTTAAGGATTTCGATTCATTTACAGTTTATTATCATTTTAAATAATCTTGTCGTTACGCTGGGGTCTGGCGTTACGTTACGGTGACGGGACGAAATGTACCCAGATGCACTGAAGTGTGTGACGTCATAGTACCGCTTGGTGCATGTGCTCCCCGACAATCTGTACTTCGTTAGTATAAGACAAAAATCCCACTGGATGGATTTTGATGCGGTTTTCACCATTCTATAAAGGATATCTCGAGGAAAGATACTATAGAAAATAATTTATGTATGATCAAGGGAAGCCAAGCAGTAACGATTTCAGTGAAAAAGTCGAAAACAAACTTGGCGTTCGTGCGCTTCTTAAGCTTACGCTGGGCAAATCGTTAAAATTATCAATATACTATGAGCGTAAGAATTGGTCAGCATGGAAAGTTCTACAAAAAAGTCCACGAGAGCATATCTCTATCTTCAATTCATCGCCCACTATAAGTGTTTTTAGACTGGATGGAAGGGGCACGTCCCCGCGCGCTCTGGTGAGCGTGCGGCATCCCGCGCGCTTGACCTTGCTTTGCCCTTGGTTTGCACTTGCCGTTCTTGAGTAATTTGAAACAAAACAAGCAAAATAAGTATTATGCAGATAATTTTCTAACATGTCAAGAGTCTTTGCCTTCGAGCGAAGCGCGAATCCTCCAGCCTTTCTAGCATTTTTCAGCATTTGTAGCATTTAAAATGATACAAAGTTTAGTCTTTCAGACTGACTGTCTCTTCTTTTTAACCTAGATATATTTTTTACTTAAAGTTTGTCTGCCCGAACTGATGTGCCCGTGTATTTTATTGAACAGTGTTCCAATGCTTACAAACGGTGCCCTGGATGTTGATTGATTTGTGTTCCATTTGTACTCGTGCAAAACAAGTTTACACAGAGTTCCATTGTGTGGTTTTCATTTGTACCTTTGCCGTTAACTCCTGTACTCCAACCCTACCTTCTGTTCGTATTGAGATATCACACGGCATTTACGGTTCAATGCACAGCGTGGATTTCCCATGCTGTAGCGTTATCGAAAGATATAACATACTTGCCATGACTTATGGAATGACCCTCGTATAAAAATCCAACATGGCGACCATCCGAAATATTTAGACGGTTCTCAATATCTACGAATCTATTACAGCAATCAAACTGAAATTTTGTATGTTGATAGTGGCAATTATGATAAGTAGGATATATGAAAATAGGCTTTAGTTCTTCACGAACTACGTGTTAATTATAATTTTTAGCCTACTTTTCACATTTTGCAAAAATGAGGAAAAAGTAGACTTATGAGATCGGGCAAATGTGTGTCTGTCTGTCTGTCCTTCTGTCTGTCTGTCTGTCTGTCTGTCTGTCCTTCTGTCTGTCTGTCTGTCTGTCTGTCTGTCTGGCTGGCTGGCTGGCTGTGTGAAATCCATTAGTTAGTATAGAAGTTACATGCATTTTAAAATTGGACCTATCAGCAGGCTTAGAATCATGTTGGCAGCACTGACGTATTTTAGTTACTCCAAATTAATATAGAATGTCAGGTAATATACGCGTGCATAGTTTAAAGCTGTCGGCTTGCATACTTTCTGATATACTGGTATTTGGATAAAATAAATTAAGAGCATTTATTAACAGTTGGCAGCACTGGTGGTTCTTAAGAATACGCTCAGTCATATCTGGTTATGTACACATACAACATACGAAATTTGGTTGAATTACAATTGATACTGTAGAAGTTATATGCATTTAAAAATTGGACCTATCAGCGGGCTTATAATCATTTTGGCAACACTGCCATGTATGGCCTCCTGGAAATTACACTGCAATATTATTATTTATACGTGTGCCAATTTTGAAATAGCTACCTTTCATACCTTCCATGATATCCAACATGGAGCTCAAATTTCAATTGCAATTTTTCAGCAGTTGCTAGCACTGACATCATTTCCAAATATGGGCGTGAGATATTCAGGTGTAGATCTTCACTCCTGCCAAATTTTGTTTCGATTGCTCCAGCCGTTTAGGAGTTGATAGGGGAGACACACACACTGCCAGACAGACAGAAGGACAGACAGACAGACACACATTTGCCCGATCTCATAAGTCTACTTTTTCCTCATTTTTGCAAAATGTGAAAAGTAGGCTAATAAGGGGGAAAATCCACCTATTTTGGTGCAGCACAATCACATAGCTCAGGTCCATATTCATCCATGTTTTCCCCCAGGGGCTCACATCTAGAGGGGCGTGGGTTCGCAACCACGGGGCCCCAGCTGAGGCCGGCATTGCTTCCACTTACTTGTGCCGGGCTCATCTCCATCTTCTTTCCTGTCGACCTCACTTGGTCAACTCTTGTTCTCTTCCGACCCCGACGGTATTAGGGTATCCGAGGCCTAGGGAGTCTCTTCCTTTCCCGCCTTTCCCTTGTCTCATCTTTTCTGTTACCCTCCTTCTGCGAGGGGTCAGCCTTCCTTTTCTTTTCGTGTTCTCTCCTGCCTTCTGCTCAAGGCCCTTAAGGAGGAAGGGTGTATGTAGCCCTACCACTTCTGGTGCCCCCTGGATATTGCTACACCATTAGGGGCTCACGGCTGGTGAGTTCGGGTGTTGGCGACCCCGAGGGTTTCCTGAGCTGGGTCCGGTTTTCCCCCTTTTATCCATTACCTGTGGGGCGGACCCTCTCCTCTTTCACTTTCCTATCTGCCTTTCATGGCTTTCCTTCCATCCAAGTCCCTCAATCCGCATTCTTCGAGGGTTGAGGGCATTTCTTTTCCTCCTGTCCTTTATTTGCCTTATTCTCCTTTTGTTTTCGTTTTCTACTTCTAGTATATAAGTTAGTATTAGTTTTAGTTATAGTTTGCATTTCATTATCATCTTCACGATCATCCAAACCATTAGGGGCCGATAACCTCGATGTTAGGCCCCTCAAAACAACAATTATCATCATCATCCATGTTTAGGGTCTAGGGACAACTTCGTCATCAGCTCCTTTGTTCGAAAGAATTGAAATGACTGATTTAGTAAAATTATTGTCATTTTTCTGCATGTTAAATCTGAAGAATATAAATAAACCTCGTGTTATATTGGGAATAGTTCATGGGAAGACACCAGGAGTAAAATTACTGCATTAACATCCGTACGACTACGACAAAAAAGGAGGGACACACTATGGGTCAAAATGACCCGGCGCCAGTCCTCGTGTTATAGTTTTTCGCGCCAGTTCTCAAGGGTTGAGAGCGCCTTGCGGGCTCGCAAGGAGCTAGTGGGGTGACTGTTGTTCAAACAGGTCATCTCAATAACGGTCTCAAGAGGTAATAAAACATGCAGCTCGTAAACTCTATTGACTGGCTTGTCAGCAAGTACTGTATTCACCTTTTATGATCCACCGTGAGACGCTGCAGAGTGGATGACATCCCCATGTAGGAGCATTCAACACTTGCGCTCTTCATTACTACAGGGCGCCCGAGAATGTTCTCCGCAGTGGGTACGTGCAGCTGCGAGTGGTTGAGTCATGAGTCTAGTTGGCAGCACTGTGTCCTTGAAAGAGGGTCTCCCACGTGTGAGCCGTCAGTGTGTCTTGCGATAAGCGAGCGAGCCTGTATGTCTTCTGTGTTTATTGCAGTAAGCGGGCGTTCAGATAGATTATTGGAAGAGTGCAATAGTATACAGGCGGTAATGCTTACTACTGAAGAGAGAGTTTTTTTTGGTGAAATACGTTTTTCGCGAAGGCGTTCGGTTTACAGAAAATGTAAAATTAAGATTTCAGGCGCGGTTTCCTAATTCAAAGTGTCCAAACCGTGATACCGTTCGTGACATGGTAAGTAAATTTCGTGTGACTGGCTCAGTTCACGATGTACCGGGAACAGGCAGGCCTAAGCTTTTAACAGACGAAAAACTTGATGAAATCTCCGATATAATTCTGCGTAGTCCAAGTAAATCAACACGAAAATTAGCTCAACAAACAGAAATCTCTAAGTCGACAGCACATAAAGCTGTAAGAGACAAGCTTCAGTTGTTCCCTTATAAAGTTACCGTGGTTCATGAATTAAAACAAACTGATTACGGAAAAAGAGTGATGTACTGTGAATGGTTCCAGCATCTGTTATGAATGGCTGTGGTGAGTACAAAGTTTACTGTTTATTTGTTATGATGCAGGTGGCAGCCGTGCTACCAACTTATCTGCTGTAGCTAGCTCTCGCAGACGCATGTAGGCGCTGCGGAGAACATTCCCGGACACACTGTATTATCATATAACTCTTGGTTGGTTGGTTCCTCAGTTTACAGGCTGCGACAACCGCGGTCATGTAGCCCCGTGTACTTTGGGTGTATGTAGAATCTGTCTGATAACCGGTGTTAATTGTGATGACTGTATTAGTGTGTGTTATCCGTAATTCAGGTAGGGACTGCAGTCATTCAATTTTCATGTAGTTCCTACTTTTGCTACCAAAAGATACCGTCAACGATAACTAGCTTTTAACTTGGTTACTAGATGCCACTGCAGTCGGCTCCTGGCGACGAACGTTGAAACTTAAGAGCGTTAGTGAAATCTAGTGGAAGGTTCTTTTACATGCCATAAATCTATGACATGGGACCGCCGGCTTTACTTCCTCTCCAAAGAAAGGCATACTGAGGGATTTTTAACGCTCTTAAAAATACGACGACTTTGGCCGGGTTTCAACTTGGGTCATATAACTCTTGTTGACGCTACAGAGAAGCAAGCAATTAAACTCACACGAGAACTGAACTCTTGTGCACCATTCATCTATAACTTGAGATATGATGCGCATATTATTCCCTATTATCAGACCTTCAAATGGTTAAAACCCGGAAAACGCGGGAACTACCATATCCTAATTGTAATAAACATGTTACTGAGCTATAAGAAACCACTGTACATCTTATATATATTTATATAGGAATGTCTGTGTGTTCGTCTTTTATGCGTTCATAAACCATTCATCCGATTGCGATCAAATTTTGGTGAGTTGTTGTAAACACTTCCGGGATGATCGTAGGCATAGTTAATCCATTTCACAATAGATAGCGCGTGAGTAGTTTAAACAAATGCGGAATGGCGATGCTTTCATATACAATTTGTCCGATTGCGATCAAATTTAGGTAAGTTCTTGTGCACAGTCCCAGAAAAGTTATAGGCGTAGTAAATTCAATTTACAACAGATGGCGCGCGAGTAGCATCAGCAAAATTGCGTGCGTTTGTTTCAAGAAAGTCCCAAATGCGTTCATATACCATTCATCCCATTGCGATGAAACTTGGGTGAGATGTTCTGTACACTTCATGTAAGGTTTCTGGCTTAGTAAATCCACTTAACAATAGGTAAAGCACGAGTAGATTCAACAAATGAACGACGACGGGCGAAGCGTTTCAACAAAGTCCTGTATGCGTTCAGATACCATTCGTCCGATAGCGATGAAACTTGGGTGAGATGTTGTGTACACTACAGGCAAGGTTTCTGGCTTAGTAAGTCCATGTTATAATAGGTAGCGCACGAGTAGATTCAACAAATGAGCAACGACGCGTGAAGCGTTTCAACAAAGTCTCGTATGCGTTGATATACCATTCGTCTGATAGCGATGAAACTTGGGTGAGATGTTGTGTACACTACAGGGAAGGTTTCTGGCTTAGTAATTCCACTTAACAATAGGTATCGCACAAGTAGATTCAACAAATGAGCGACGGCACGCGAATCGTTTCAACCAAGTCCCGTTCATATACCATTCATCCGATTTCTATGAAACTTTGGTGAGTTGTTGGGAACACTTCCGAAATCATTATAGGCATAGTCAATCCAATTTACAATGGACAGCGCGCGAGTATTTTGTACAAATGAGTGTTGGCGATGCGTTCATATAGCCTACAATTCATCCGATTGCGACCAAATTTTGGTGGGTTGTTTGGCATACTTCCGGGATGGTTATAGGCATAGTTAATCCCATTAACAATAGATATCGCACCAGTAGTTTAAACAAAGGAGTGTTGGTGATGAGTTCATATACAATCTATCCGATTGCAATCAAATTACTGTGAGTTGTTGTGCATACGCCAGGAAAATTTATAGGCATAGTAGATCCGATTAACAATATATGGCGCGAGTAACTTCAACAAAATGGCGTGCGTTTCTTTCAACAAAGTCCCACATGCGTTCATATACCATTCACCCCAATGCGATGAAACTTGGGTGAGATGTTGTATGCACTCAGGGATGATTTCTAGCTTAGTAAATCCATGTTACAATAGGTAGCGCACGAATTGATTCAACAAATGAGCGACGACGCGCGAAGTGTTTCGACGAAGACCCGTATGCGTTCATATACAATCGTCCGATAGAGATGAAACTTTGGTGAGTTGTTGCGTAAACTCCAGGGAAGGTTTCTGATTTAGTACATCCATTTTACGATTGGTAGCAAACGGGTAGATTTAACTAATAAGCGACAGCGCGTGAATCGTTTCAATAAAGTCCCATATGCGATCATATACCATTCATCCGAGTGTGATAAAACTTTGGAGAGCTGAGTACAGTCCTGCGAAGGTTCATGAATTAGTAAGTCCGTTTTTCAATGGGTGGCGCACAAGAAGATTCAACAAATGAGTGACGGCGCGAATCGTTTAAACAAAATCCCGTATACGTCCATATGCCATTCATCCGATTGCGATGAAACTTTGATAAGTTGTTGTGTATACGCCAGGAAAGGTTTTCGAGTTAGTAAATCCATTTTTCAATAGGTATCGTACGAGTATATTCAACAAATGGTTGACGGCGCTCTAATCGTTTCAGCAGTCCCGTATGCGTTCATATACCATTCATTTCATTGCGATGTAACTTTCGTGAGTTGTTGATCACGCTCCCGTGAATGTTTCTGAGATAGTAATTTTTTTATAATAGTTTAGAGGTGGTTAACGGAAAAAGAAGAAAATATTGGAAATTCAAAAGCACTGCAACTAACAAAGTCAAAACCCTAACACTTTCTTTGATTGGCAGGACAACGTCTGCCAGGTCAGTTAGTCTCCAATAAATTTGAGCTGCTGTCATCTCTCCGTAGTAATAATCCTTCCTGCACCAAACTTCCTGATGTAACACATCATTTTGAGTTGTTTTTTTTTTTAGCTTATGGCTTTTAGTGTCTGGAGTGTGTGAGGACATGTTCAGCTCGCCAGAGTTAGTAGCTGCTTCTATGGTGACACCCATAGGGTGAGCTACAAGTACCACCACGAGTGGAGTGTTGTCTGGGGAGGGAATTCGTGTGAATGTAAGGACGAGGAATTGTAAGGTAGCGACTGTGGCCTATAGTCAGGGACCACCTCGGTATTTGCCTGGAAGGAAGATGGGAAACCACAGAAGACCATCTTCAAGGTTGCTGGCGGGGGGATTCGAACCTCCTCGCCTCCCGGATGTGAGCGACTGCCTGCAGCCACGCAGTAACGACCACGGCTAACTCACCCGGTATTTGAGGGTTATATAGCTGGATTTGCAACCAAACATATTTATAAACAGACAAACGCCTCAGAAAATGGTACTCCAACTATAACGCATTGTCACCAAAAAGTGGGGATTGCCGGTTTTGCATCTAGACCCCCCATTTGTGGTCACGGCTTCAAGACTGTGAAATTCTCTACCAGTCAATGTCTGGAATGAGAACCAACTGAAGAAATTCAGAACAGTGTGCCACGACCACCTGACGAGTACTGCTGACTGATTTGTGTGCATGAGTGTGTAATTGTGATTCCTTATTGAAATACTGTACGTTTGTGTTTTGTTTGTGCAAACTCTAGTGCAACTTGTAAATGTTTTAATGTTTATACATGTTATATTAATATCCACAAACACAATATGTGGTTAGGTGTAAGAGAGTCAAGAGAGCCACTCAAATGACAATAAATAATAATATAATACTACTGTATAAAACGCTGAGGTGCATGTTTCACAAAACTCAGAAAATAAATCTGTTGACATCGAATATAGATTTAGGTATTAGGGAGTCATTTTTGAAATCCTTTGTCTGCAGCGTGGCGCTCTATGGAAGTGAAACTTGGACTGTTGGCGCAGCAAAAAAGAGGAGAATTGAAGCGTTTGAAATGTGGTGCTACAGGAGAATGATGAACATCAGATGGGTAGATAGGGTAACAAATGAAGAGGTATTAAGACGAGTGGGAGAGTAGAGATGTTTCCGGCGACTTCTAATGAAGAGAAGAGATGGGTTGGTAGGACACATACTAAGACACTCAGGAAAAGAAAACTTAGTGATGAAAGTAAGGGTCGAGGACAAGAACTGTAGGGGTAGACCAAGTTTAGAATATGTTAAACAGATTGTCTCGGATATAAGGTGGGGTAGCTATGTGGAGATGAAACGATTAGCTCAGGACAGGGAGGTAAGGAGTGCTGCATCAAACAAGTCAAGAAACTGAAGACGCTAACACTACACAATTATTACACTCAGCTACAATCACCACAGAGCACAGGTTTATCAAATGCACGTCAAGTCCGCGAGTTGATGACCCCTAATTGAAGCAACACCCAAAACACAACAGCATCCCCAAGTTGTGCTTGTAGGAGAGGATCCGGAGTGACTCTCGGTTTACTATTGTCTAGTAGTCTGCGTGTAAGGTTTGAAGCGTGCGTCACAGTGGGCCAGACGATTAGCGATATCGGCAAAGCTGTAGGTAGTGTCACCAGGTCACGCGTCGCGACAGGCGTGATGTTGCGTGACTAGGACGAGTCGACAAGTACTATCGATATCCATTGATTATGTCGAGACAGCGCCTAGTAACAGACAGCGGTTGGAAATACCTCAAATGTTAATTACCATTGAATTAATTTAAATGAAGAACATACTTCAGCATAGACGTGGGCAGTTCACCACTTGGAGCAATGGTTAGCAATCCTCGCTGTCAACCCTGAGGTCCGGTTTCAATCCCCTGGACTGCCAACAAATGTAATTCTGGTCTATAAGCCCGTTCCAGCCCTCAGACCAGAATTAAATTTCTTAACAGAGCCGAGAATCAAACCCAAGCCTCCACGGTGCTTGCCAAGAATGCTAGCCACTACGCGATTAGATATATTTATAAATTTAGCCTTGAAAATGCTTACACAGAAGGTGGAAAAACGTTTCTTCAGTGAATTATTCACAAAATAATGGCAATAATAATAATAATAATAATAACAAGAAGATGAAAGACAGTTGAGTCACGCGGTCCCTAGTGGCCACAACGATAAAAGTAATAGTAAGTAGATAAGTAATAATAATAATAATAATTATTATTATTATATAAATATATGACCATAAATGTATGGGCGCATTTTGATACCAAAACCTCTTGAGGAGTTTGTATGAACATGGGTTTTAAAATCCTTCGTTTGGGAGTTACATAGGTACAGGGTCATCGAAAAATAATGCCAACATTTTAAAAAATTATAGCACTGAAATCCTTTATGTTAATCGTGTAATTCTTTCACTGAACGCCAGCTGGTTAAAGTAAGTTTTGTTTTGGAGTGGACTAGATGCGCAGTAGCCAAGGTCCGCCGGGGGCGCGCGCCAATGAAGTCCTGACCTCAGGCCTTTTAATTACTTTCCTGGGGGTACATTAAAAAACATTGTGTATGCAGAAAAAAATCGGGATTTGTAGTACCTGCGGGAGCGAATTTCTGCCGCCATCTTGACAGTTACTCCTGAAATGATTGGTTGGTTGGTTCTTAAGTTTAGGGGCTGCGAAAACGCGGTCATGTAGCCCCGTGTACTTTGGGTGTGTGTAGAATCAGTCTCATAACCGGTGTTAATTGTGATGGCTGTATTAATGTGTGTATCTGTTTTTCAATTTAAGTACTGCAACTTAGAATTTTTCAAATAGTTCCTACTTTAGCCGCCAAGCGCCACCATCAACGACTACTAGGCCAAGTTCAGAACTTAGCTACCAGACGCCACCGCAGTCGGCTCTTGGCAACGAACGTAGAAACCTAAGAGCTTTGTTTACATTCTTCACCTATCCAATTTAGCTTCACACAGGTGCAATTAGTGGAAGGTTCTTTAACATGCCATAAATCTATGACATGGGACCGCCGGCTTTACTTCCCCTCTGAAGGAAGGCATACTGAGGAATTTTTAACGCTCATAAAAAATCCAACGGCTTCGGCCTGGTTTGAACCCCTGAAATGATTGCACGTACCAATCCAGCCATTGGGAAAGCGTGCTTTCAATGCTGATGTTGGTGGTCGGCCTGGCCTAGTTTTTTTCTCTACAGTCCCTGTTTCCTTAAACTGATTAAATCATCGAATTACAGCTTTGTAATCAGGTGCACTTTGTCGGGCGGTGCAGTCATTGGTGCACGCGCCCCCGGCCGACCATGGCTACTGCGCATCTAGTGTGCGCATGGCAAGGTCACGTCCCCTCCAAAACAAAACTTACTTTAACTAGCTGGCGTTCAGTGAAAGAATTACACGATTAACATAAAGGATTTCGGTGCTATAAATTTTTGAAATGTTGGCATTATTTTTTGATGACCCTGTATATGCGTTGAATTTTACAACACACATTTACAAGAATTGCTCGATATTATTACCTTCTGCCTTGATGCATCACCAGAGCCTGCGTTCCATGTTTTGCCGTACTCTGTGGATAGGTCCCAGAGTGTTTCATGCTTGCTCATATCCATTCTGGATACGCTCCATCGGCATTAAGTACACCAAGAATTGTACATGTCCCCATAAGTAAAAATTCATCGGATTCATATCTGGTGACAGGGCAGGCTATGCAATGGATCCCCGTCGACCATTCCATATGTTTAGAACATGGTTATCGAGATACTGGTGAACTGTCAGATTAAAATTCGGTGGATTTGAGGTAAATTACATAACCAGGGATCACTACGGGGAATTTCGGTCATAACGCTGTAACAAAGCATTTTGAATCCCATGTTCATATGAACATTTTGTGATGTTTTGGTGTCATAAATGACCCTTGCAGTTATGGGCACACATTTATATACAGCCTGTATCGAAGTACTCAGTTTCATAAGTAATACTAAGGCAGTCACCAAAAGCTGGATGTTCGGGTTAGTCTTTAAATGATTACACATTGAGGAACAATATACCTCATGTACTTAAACGGAAGCTTCAGCTGGACCGCACAAATCCGGGCCTCATTAAAGGCTTTGTTCAGTTGATCCTGGATTGTGTGTCTCTACAGCGAGAGCTAGAAGAGTTCGGTATTACTGTGCTATTCCAGTGTCCAGTTAAACTATGTCATCCCGGTTTCATCCAGTCGCACTTTTAGTGCTATCCCACGTAAATCAAGTGCATACAAACAGTTTTATCGTTTTAAATGATCTTGTCGACTTCGTCGTTACGCTGGGGTCTGGCGTTACGTTACGGTGACGGGATGAAATGTACCCAGATGCACTGAGGTGTGTGACGTCATAGTACCGCTTGGTGCTTGTGTTCCCCGACAATCTCTACTTCGTTAGTATAAGACAAAAATCCCCGATTCTTGGATGTCACGGGTAATCTCGAGAACCACTGGATGGATTTTGATGCGGTTTTCACAATTCTGTAATGGATATCTCGAGGAAAAATTCTGTAGAAAATAATTTATGTATGATCAAAGGAAGCCAAGCAGTAACGATTTCAGTGAAAAAGTCGAAAACAAACTTGGCGTCCGTGCGCTTCTTAAGCTTACGCTGGGCAAACCGTTAAAAATATCGATATACTATGAGCGTAAGAATTGGTCAGCATGAAAGGTTCTACAAAAAAGTCCGCGAGAGCATATCTCTATCTTCAATACATCGCCAGTATACGTGTTTTTGGACTGGATGGAAGGGGCACGTCCCCGCGCGCTCTGGTGAGAGTGCGGCATCCCGCGCGCTTGACCTTGCTTGCCCTTGGTTTTCACTTGCCGTTCGCGAGCAATTTAAAACAAGATAAGCAAGATGAGTATTATGCAGATAATTTTCTAACATGTCAAGAGTATTTGGCTTCTCGCTTCGCTCGAAGCCTCTAGCCTTTCTAGCATTTTTCAGCATTTGTAGCATTTAAAATTATACAAAGTCTAGACTTTCAAACTGACTGTCACTTTTTTTATTCATTTAGGGACTTTGTAGCATCGTGTACATGTCTGTGTGTGTGTGTGTGAAGTTTGGCTGATAACCTGTTTTATTATGAAGGCTGTAGTTAAGGGTAGAATTTGGGTAGGAAGCGACCGTGAACTTAATTTTTGAATCATCCCGGCATTTACCTGGGGTATAAATGGGAAACCACGGAAAGCCACTTCAAGGATAGCCGAGGGGGAAATCGAACCCACCTCTTCTCAAATTTTCCTCAAGAAGCTGAGTGTACCTCGCTCCCGCCCTCAGAACAGAATTAAAATGTCTTGGCAGAACCGGAAATCAAACCCAGATCTCTGGGAAAATGAAGTCTGATGCATAATAATTAAACAACTATGATTTTCATTACTTCTCAATATTAAGTTAGGTAAACAGCATACACACTCAAGTGCCAGTTTAAGTTCTTCAATACATCCCTTATTTTATAATTCTATTTCAATATACATGAAGTGCGAATTTGAGAGGAAGAGTTCATTGTTTACACTAACTTGCTAACAATACATTCTGCAGGATCCAGCTCAGTAATACCTAACGTATTCAAAAGTGACTTAATATCCTTCAACTGTTCTACAGGATGACAGTCACACTTTCACAACCATTTTAATATGTGATATAAACCGTTTAGGAACACAATAAAGTGTGATATGATACTAAATTGCAGAAAATAAATCGTCATATAAAAATATTGGAAATCAGTAACTTTGGATTTAAGACAGTTTGGAAATGATCTCTTTACTTCACGAGCTCTTCTGAGTCACAATATAAAGAGTAGCCCAAACCCAAAGCACTAGAGGGTCAGGAAGTCTGTTAAAACAAGAACTGCTGTGATGAAAGGTGAAATAATGACCGTCCGAGACAGGTATTAACGTTATTGGTTTTACGCCCCTTTTAACTACTGCGCCTCTTAAAGACGCCGGGGTGCCGGAAATTTTCCCCGAAGGGAATCGTGAACGTGTCAGTAATTCTGCTGACATGTCCCCTCACATTTGCACGTCCACAAATGCCAACTGATTATCAACAGGTGAGAATGTTACCACTCAACCACGCAGCCAGGCGACCGTTATAGAACAATCTTAGATAAACTCCTCGTAAAATACATAGACATTATGGTATCAAATATTATTCGTGTCGACTGATATTCTTCTTCTTCTTCTTTTCTTCAGCGTTTGTCCCGCCTGGTGGCAGAGTCCGCTACATGGATTCGATGTCTCCATCTAGTTCTGTCCTGGGCCATGACAGGGTGGAGATTGGCGCTCTTTGTGAAGGGTATCGGTTTATCGCTATTTTGGTCGTCCTTTTGGTCTATCACCGGCGACTTCCAACATGTAACCCGTCTTTGCTATAGTGTCAGCCTCTGTCCCTAGCACATGTCCAATCCATCTTAAACGACTCTCGCGCATTTTTTCGGGAATGGGTGCAATGCCAAATCTCTCCCTGATGCATTCGTTGGGGATGCGATCCAGTTTAGTAACACCAGCTGTCCACCGCAGCATCTTGGTCTCCGCTCCATCTCAGTCGTAGTAGGCCAACATTCGCAACCATACAGTGCGACAGGTCGGATGACAGTACGATAGATTTTAGATTTGAGGTGATATTTCATCCTCCTGTCGCAAGTGACGCCAGTTGTTGTTCGCCATTTCATCCATGTTGACTGATATTAATCTTAAATTACTGGGTGAGTTAGCCGAGGTCGTTACGGCATGACTGCTGGTAGTCGCTCACATCCGGGAGGCGAGGAGGTTCGAATTCCCCCGCGGGCAACCTTGAAGATGGTCTTCTGTGGTTTCCCATCTTCCTTCCAGGCAAATGCCGGGGTTGGTCCCTAACTATAGGCCACAGCCGCTACCTTCCAACTCCTCGACCTTTCATTCCCACTTTCCTCCCCAACGGTACTTGTAGCTCACCCATTGGGTGTCCGTCTCGAAGCAGCTACAAAACTGGCGAACCGAACATGTCCTCGGACACTCCCGGCACTAAAAGCCATACGCTAAAAAAAAACTTAAATTATAAAATCCGCCTTGTCAAACAATAAGCAGTTTAATAATTAAATTAAAGCGTACATGTTTCGGTAACAATGTTACCTTCGTCAGCGTAGATAAAAATAATAAAAGGAATCTTAAAAACTATGTTAACAAATACCAAAGCGAAAATGGATATCCTTGCAAAAACATTAGAATTTAAATAAATGGAAGGCCACAGAGAATTACGAGCCTTACAGTGGTCGCATGTGATGTGTGACATGTTATCCTACTATGTGTGTGCCGGGAGCGCTAATCCCTTGTTAACAATGAACACTGTTGGTCATTGGAATAACTACTTGTAAAACTCCTGTACCAAATCCTTTCAGCAAATATGATGTAATGAGTATTTTCACACCAAAGAACGACAATTTAAAGATGATTTATTGTTGGAATATCTTTAATGGGGCCTCCAAACCTTGAAGTAAACCGTATGCGATTTACATTCCACATTTGCCACGGTGGGTGAGTGGATAGCGTGTTGGTCTACTAACCCCAAGATTGCAGGTTCGCCCCTGGCCGTGGTAAGTGATTTTTGAAAGGCGGCAAAAATACGATACGCATGTCATACGATGTTGGCATGTCAAAGAACCCATTTGAATTCAGTAGGCCGAGTTCATAATGGCAAAATTAATCTCGGGAGTTTCCGCCAGCACAAAGTTCCTCATTTCTCTACTAGAAAGCGCTATTGTGTTCAAGGAGATTAGATATCAAACATCTAACCTCCTTGACTTTCACAGTCAAGGAACTACGAAATTCGACATGCAAGCTACCCTCTGGGTGTCAAATAGCAAAGCTTGCACCAGGCATCCGAGGCCATACGATATTATTATTATTATTCCACATAGCCACATGGCCGACAGTACGTCGTGGTACCAATCTCGGCCACCACTCGCGCTCATTGTTTCCGTTACATTGCCGTCCCATTTCCGTTTCATTTTTCAGAATCACCCCCACAAGAAATATACAGCAACCGAGTGGAAATGTGTTACACATCAAAAAGTTTTTAGAAATACATAAAAGAAACAAGATTAAAGTTAATAGTGAATCGGACGTCGCTGTTGAGCGCATGGGATGTTGTTAATTTTACCATTTATAGAAACATTTTTACAGCGTTCAACCATCTGGAAACAACACATTATAAACGACTAATAGGATTCAACAGGGTTCTCTCGAAGGTTACAAAAAAAAAGGCTTATGAGATCACCTTTTGTCCGTGTGTGTGTGCGTGTGTGTATGTGTGTGTGTGATTCGTGTGTGTGTCCCACCCCCCCCCCCCCCTAATAAAATCTAAACGGCTGGAGCGATTTCAATGAAACTCGGAAAGTTCATAGCACTATTCCCAGCGACCTCGACCGTGCCCTTCAAATTTTGTTACGACTCACCAATCCAACATGGCGGCTGTGCGAAATATTTCACCAGCATTCAATATCTCCGAAACTATTACCGATATTACCCTGACATTTTCTATGGTGATAGAGGGAACTACTATAAGTTCACTTATGTGACTTTTGAAAACCTGGTAACTACAAAACCAACATGGCGGCCAAGCGAATATGCGACTTTTAAATAGACGTTTCTCGCGATTTGACCAACCAAACGCAATGAAACTTGGTACAGTATATGTTTATACACATTGTAATGCACCGACATCTAACTTCGTTCAATTGTTTACATAATCACAAGATGGCGGATGTGCGAAATATTTCACCGGCATTCTATATCTCTGAAACTATTAGCGGTATCTCCCTAAAATTTTGTACGGAGATAAAGGGCACTACTGGAATTCCATCTATAAGATTTTCAAAAACCGGTTAACTACAAAACGAACATGGCGGCCAAGCGAATTTGAACATTTTAAATAGACCTTTCTCGCGATTTAATGTTCCAAGCGCACTGAAACCTGGTACAGGAAATATTTATACACATTGTAATCCACTGGTATCTAATTTAGTTCAATTGTTTACATAACCTCAATATGGCGGCAGTGCGAATTTTTAAATTAAGTTTTTATTTCTTGTGATGTAGTCATGCGATCGAAGTGAAAGTTTGAATAATGAACCTGCGCAATAATTTTCCTTTAATGGTACATGACTCTATGGCCTATACATTTAACAATCCAACATGGCGACCATCCGAAATATTTAGACGATACTGAATATCTACGAATCTATTTTAGCAATCAAACTGCATTTTTTAATGTTCATAGGGGCTATGAACTTAAGTTCACCTATAGGACTTTAAATAACCTGGTGATCACAAATCCAACATGGCGGTGACGCGAATTATAAATATTCACATGGACGTTTCTCGCAATTTAACCATCCGCGTGCAGTGAAACTTGGTACAGTAAATCTTTATCCGAATGTTAATCCACTGGCATCTAATTTATTTAAATTGTTCCCATAACTAAAGCCCTGCGCGGATGCGGATATCCGGGGATAGACCCGCGGATATCCGCAACATTTTTCGCCATGCGGATATACTTTGCATGGCTTTGCGGATAGCGGATAAGCCGCGGGTAAAGTTTGGAGTAAATTTGCGGATAGTTTTTAGAATACGATCCGAACTTGTTGAATATCATGGGGAAAGTTGGGTAATTGTGCGCAGCGGGTAATCATGCGCATCTATGTTTTTTGAGTTGGTAGTACAACTGTAACTCAGTTCACTGCTACCCTAAAGCTGTCATCGTTCCTATCAGATCAGATAGGGACAGTCAGCATGGTGCCAATCGCTATGCGATAACCGGAGGCTTGGATGAAGAAACATAACACGTTGCATTTAATTTTCTGTAATGGTGCGCAGAACGATACAAGTAGATACAACGCGACATTAATGGCAAAAATATTTCGTTTTTGTTCTCCAGATGCCAAGAAATTATACGCGGAAAACGGAGAAAAATTCCTACCCAGCAGAAAATGTGCAGAAAGCTCTACGTGCAATTAGGTATGATGGGAGGAAAATAAGGGAAGTGGGGATAAGATTCAACATTCCCCAGTCAATCCTACGAAAGCAGTTGCTGCAAAATTGTCTTGCTCCACCTCGTCTAGTCCGTAAAGCTGTTTTTACCGACGAAATGGAGCCATAATTATCCGAATACCATTTGACATTGGCAAAATTATTTTACGGCTTAACGCCCACCAAGCTTGTCAGACGGTTAGAGTTCAAGTTTGCAGAGGAGAATAAGGTTCCCCATAATTTCCATAAAGTTAAAAGTCTAGCAGGCATAGTTTGGTTGTGTGAGTTCTTGAAGAGATATCTTGCATTAACGTTGAGACAACCTGAAGGAACAAGCCTAAATAGGATTGCCTCATTTAATGCTGACGAAACGAAGATATTTAATTCTAATATCCCAAACTGCAGAATTTTAATATCATGGCATTGTTATGCTATTGTAAAATGCATTGGAATATTCTAATATTAATGCTCAGTGCAAGTTTCAGCCAATTCACATTGTATTGGTATGGCTTTGCAACACTCATCCCATACGCATAATTTCCCTGCAGGGTGGGTAATCGTGCGCAAATGCATATTTGCGAGATTTCGAATTATAGCCCACCAAATTTATTTTTGAATTAAATTTGTTTCTGCACATCGAATATAGTTACTCAGGCTCCCTTATTCATAACTGCAGCTGTGTTTTCTATTATGAGACCATCACAAGACTGATTCTTGCTTAAGTGCGCACAATTCCCCCTTTCTCCCTTACTAGGACCCGGATGTTTATGACATATCATATTTTACCGTTATATTTTTTCATGACAAATGTAAGATGATGATTTACGCTAATCCCATTTAAATTAGGTCATTAAGCACAATCAACACTCCAACTGAAAAGGGTTGCAATTCTGGCTGTATAACATTCATTTTTGACGTAGCACATGACATACAGTACATAGCCTATGGGTTCGACTTTCTTCTCAAATGTCTAAAGGATAAAGTATAAAGCAACACATTGAAAATATCATTGTAATGCCAGTAGATTCGGATAACAAACGTGTGGATAAAAGTCGCTTGGATGCGGGGTGGATGCGGATAAAGGTCGTGCGGATGCGGGGCGGGTGCGGATAACAGCCGTGCGGATGCGGGGCGGATGCGGATAACGTTTTGTCTATCCGCGCAGGGCTCTACCCATAACCTCAAGATGGTAGCTGTGAAAAAATTTTAAATCTCCTTGTTTCTTCTTGTGTCTTAATTATGCGATTGAAGTTTGAATACTACACGTTGACAATAATCTGCATGTAACAGTAAACCCTAGGACCTACATATATAAAATCCAACATGGCGACCATCCGAAATATTTAGTCGGTTCTCAATATCTACGAATCTATTACACCAATCAAACTGAAATTGTGTATGTTGATAGTGGCTATTAACATAAGTAGGATATATGAAAATAGGCTGTATAGTTCTTCACGGAACTACTTGTTAAAATTGTATGAGTTGCTCCTGGCTGAAGCAACACCCCATGCACTTAGCAGCGACGTCCGATTCACGATTAACTTTAATCTTGTTTCTTTTGTTTCTTTCTAAAACGGTTTTAGTGGCCTTTCATTTATTTAAATTCTAATATTTTTGCAAGGATATCCATTTTCTCTTTGGTATTTGTTAACATAGTTTTTAAGATTCCTTTTAGTACTTAATCTACGCTGACGAAGGTACGTGTACAGGTACATGTACGTTTTAATTTAATTATTAAACTTCTTAATGTTTGACAAGGCCCCCCAGGGGCTCACATCTAGTGAAACGTTGGTTGGCGACCACGGGACCCCAGCTGAGTCCGGCATTGCATCCACTTACTTGTGCCGTCTCCTCTCCGTCTTCATTCCTGTCGACCTCTCTTGGTCAACTCTTGTTCTCTTCCGACCCCGACGGTACTAGAGTATCCGAGACCTAGGGAGTCTTTTCCTTTCCCGCCTTAACTGGCCCTTGTCTCATCTTTCCTGATACCCTCCTTCTGCGAGGGGTCAGCCTTCTTTTTCTCTTTCTGTTGACTCCTGCCTTCTGCCCAAGGCCCTCAAGGAGGCAGGGTGTATGTAGCCCCACCACTTGTGGTGCACCCTGGATATTGCCACACCCTCAGGGGCTTACGGTTGGTGAGTTCGGGAGTTGGCGACCCCGGGCATTCCTGAGCTGGGTCCGTTTATACCTCTTTTTCCACTGACTTAGGGGCGGGCCCTCTCCCCTTTCCCTTTCCTATCTGCCTTTCATGGCTCTCTTTCCTTCCAAGTCCCTGCATCCTCATTCTTCGGGGGTTGAGGGCATTTCTTTTCTTCCTGTCCTTTATTTGCCTTATCTTTTATTTGTTTACCATTTCTTCTTCTAGTATGTGAGTTTGTAGTTAGTTTTAGTTATAGCTTTCATTCTCATCTCATGTTTCACCATCACCCAAACCATTAGGGGCCGATAACCTAGATGTTAGGCCCCTTAAAACAACAATTATCATCATCATCATCATGTTTGACTAGGCGGATTTTAAGGTGCGTTCAAAAAGTAACGAGCCGGAGGCTGTAATGCGCAAACCGGTGATGACATGAGCTAATCGTGGCGTGTGTAACGAGGTGTGGTTCCGACAAGAGCGTGGAAGGTCACAGCCCGTCGCTAGAGGGCACGCGTGCACGTCACGTGACGATACAAAGCGAGCAGCAGCATGCATAAATCGTCCAACGCTGCCAGTCGCATTGCAAACAGTGACATGGAGGCGTCAAACGAAGAACAAAGAGGTGTTGTTCGGTTTCTAACAGCGAAAGGAGTAGGGGGAACGGACATTCATCGTCGAATGTCACAAGTGTACGGCGAACACTGCATGTCCATTGCAAGGGTCAATGCGTGGCACAAGCGCTTCAGGGAAGAACGGGTGTCGTTAGCCGATGATGCCCGGTCTGGGGCACCCCCCTGCTTTACCGATGACAACGTCCAGCTGGTTGATGCACTCATTACCCAGGACCGCCGAGTGACAGTGAACGCCATAGCCGCCTTGGTCAGATTGAGCGTCGGAAGTGTGCACACCATCATGAAGGAACGACTGCACTTGCGGAAAGTGTGTGCCCAATGGGTGCCCCACAGTCTTCAACCACACCAGGAAGCATGTCGAATGGCCTACTGTCTTGGTATTGGTTGGACGATTGATGCATGCTGCTGCTCACTTTGTATCGTTATGTGACGTGCACGCGTACCCTCTAGCGACGGGCTGTGATCTTCCCCGCTCTGGTCGGAACAACACCTCGTTACACACACCATGATTAGCCCATGTCGTCAGCGGTTTGCGCATTACAGCCTCCGGCTCGTTACTTTTTGAACGCACCTTATATAATTTGAGATTAAAGTACTCGTATAAACAACTACTCAAGAAGCACACCAAAGCTCTTTAAAAGAACATAATCTTAATTAAATCTTACTTCATACTCAAACAACAACGTTCACGATACGCAGGTTTTAATGGTTTTACCAAACGTCACATTGAACTTGTAATTATTCAATTATTTGTGGGGCTATAGCCGTTTCATGGAACCTAATCCATCCTTACTTCTTGATCCCATCAGCCCTACCCCTGCTATAATGAATGGAACTAGTGCCAAGGAACCTGATTATTAACATGAGCAGCATAATAATCAGCCATGTAATTCTAGCGAAACACGTTAGCTCGTGAGGCTGATTGCAGGACGATAATAATGATTAGTGACCCAGAGAACAGTTATTAGCATACAGATATTAGCCAGGGATCACATCAAGAATATTTTGAATTTTTATTCGTTCTCTACTTATTTCTCCATTTCGTAAGAATCAATGTGCAGCAAATATGTAAGCTTTAACCCTGCATTAGCCTTGCATGGATATGATAGTCCCATGGGCTTGTTTGTTTGTTTTCTAGCAAACGAACTCGCATTGTTATTGACTTAAGACATCTTTCGCCATTCCTTAGTTAGTACTTAACCCTTTATAGGGCAAAAGACTTGGGGTATAAAATATTTGAATTATTTGCACATTTGTAATTGGGGGCGATAGATGAGTAGGAATATGTAACAATTTTGTGTGAGTGGATTCTATTTTATGAACTATGGGGTAGGAAATTATTATCCCACTGCCCACACCCGACATTATGTTTTCTTAAATGAGCAATGGGGTAATAATCTCCCACCTCCAAATTATGATGATACTGTGTTTATCACTCAATAATGAGGTTTATTTAACAGGATAAAATATATAAAAACACCCGTCACGCTCTATAATTTTTTTTAAACATAACTCCCACGCAATACAAGGTCAGTGATCTTTATTATCTTTGCCGAAAACTGCACAAAAATATAAAAGTGATTTTGGAATGTTAAAAGTTAGTATATTCGAATATAATTCAATAATTTCAAAATACTATTTACTAAAAACACAGAAAATTAATTTTAAAAAGCTTCTATTCTATGGCAAACACCCTGAGCAGGATAATTATTTCCATTCTAGCTAAAATATATTTACTCAAGTGACCCAAACCATTATTAACATTGTATTTCAGTTTTATACCAACGTTTACAAATCTCTTATATTCAATAAAAACACCTTCTTCTGTAAAACAATGCATTTCATTCACTCAACACAACCGAACTGGCAAGCACGTGCACTGTGGAGAACACTGGGATATATGCTTCCCACCTTTGGTTTCTGATGACAGTATACATCAAATTAATGGGTTTTCAATATTTCTCTGCTTCTAGCTTGAGGATGCACGTGGAACTGCTTGAAATAAAAGTAGTGGGAAGATTCTCTCCCTAACACCGTTCTATAAATACATGGTGGGAAGACCTATAAAGGACCTGAAGTAGCAATTTGATCAGTACACTTCCAGCGTGGCAGAAGTCAGCTGATGTTATACGGTATATTGCCACAACTGTTCCAGTAACTTCTCGTGGACAGCAGTGTGGCTATAAGTAGTCACTCACATTAGTTATAGACTCTACTTATGTCATAACAACAGTCACGTGTCATTAGATTTACTAGCACGTTAAAGATCCCCTTCGGGGCGAAAATCCGGCACCTGGAGTCTCTAAAAAACGCAGTGGTTAAAAGAGACTTTAAACCAATATACTACATTATGCAACGAGCCTATAATAGCAATAATTAAGACACGAGTATGCGTGTTTTATAATTTTCATACGAGTGTCTTAATTACCATTATAGGCGAGTTGCATACGACTGTTTATGTTCGACGATAGTTATAACTATCTTATGTTCGAGAATAAATAATCATAAATATCTGTCGATATTTCGCCAGTTGTATGTACTGAACAGAGCGCATGGGGCGCAGAGAATACCTTATATTTGACCATGGCCTCCTAGATTACCCCACTATGACACTAGGCAACGCAGTGAAATTTAAATTAGAAGGCCTTGGAACTCAGTGCAGGTGCGATGTTATCCTTATCTAATTGGTCAAACAACTGTTTCTTGAGCTGTGATTGATGGGAGAAACTGTTTCATAATGAAAAATAGTGTTATAATGACCATCAATATGATACAGTTTTCTGACATATAATAGTCAGGGTCGAACATAAACATTATTATTATTACAAAGTCCAGAACGGTAGTTGATTGGCTAGCATGCTAGGCTTTGTGCTAAAGGTTTCCGGGTTCGACTTCCGTCCGAGCCTTGGGGATTTTCTCCTGTTGTTAATTCCCCTGTCTCGAGGTTTGGGTGTCGGTGACGTCTTCATGAAAACAAACTGAAAATAGAATAAACAGCAAAATTAAAGAAAAAAGTATAGAATATTTTTTTAAAAATTAAAAAGCTGTTAAGTACCGCCTCATGGTCCTGAGATCGCGTGTTCAATTCCCGGGCGAGGAAGTCAAATTTTTTAATGATGGCAACAATTCTACGGCTCTCCAAGTCGTACGATGTTGGCTCTTAAAAGATCGCTCGTGTCACATTTGGTGATTACAATACAAAATTAGTTAAATCTCAGTGATAGATCTCCCAGTGGTGTTCAGATTTCTCTACCAGATGGCAGTGCTAAACGGAACTTCAAAATTGGAGAGCACATCACCTAAATGTTTCATTAGCTTGCTTTGTTCACACATAATTCAACAATCCCTAAGAGTAATCAGTGATTCTAAACCACCATATACACAATACAATAAATGTCTAAAATACATTTTTATGATCAAATTTTGTAATAAAAGTATTTAAGATGTGAAATTCTTGAAGTCGTAGGTCTACAAAATTTGATCACAGAAATGTTTTCTTTTTTTTTAGAAATGTATTGTATCGCGTATATGGTAGTTTAGAATCACTGATTACTCTTAGGGATTGTTGATTTATGTGTGAACAAAGCAAGCTGATGAACGCATGCGGTACAATTGCTAAAACATGTAATGAAGTGTCAATAGGAACGTTTAATTGAAAGTGGAGCAATCTTACATTCAAATCGGTAACTGCAGAAATGCAACAAGTCCACAAAAATTCACAAAGTCACTTTTCAGCAGAAATCAGTTCTAAATGGGTAGACACACCGCTTACTGCTAAAACAGAATATCTGGCATCATTTTTGTAGGTATGGCAACAGTTTGAATTTTGCCTTTACTGCAGATAGGTAACACGTCCGGGACTTGTTCCTCTTCTGTCGTAAACAATAGTTCTAAACTAAGAAAGGTAGAGAGATATTATGAAACTGATGATGTAATTGATCTGATTAACACTTCCTCGAAAATTCCTGGAAAGTTTACTGTGAAGAAAATGTAATTTGAAGATTTCATTGACTATGGGGCTTGGTGGCCCAGGTTTTACAAGAGAACATGCTTAAGCAATGACTCTTACGGGAGAAATGTAGTAAAACATAACAAAATAGGTTATGAATGGATTGCCGAGGTAAGTTTTTTGTTTTATGAAAGGGAGCTTGTCTTCCGTAGCACATTGGCATCGCTCGTGACGTCAATACTACTTGTATTTTGTGTTTTGCGATGCGATGGCCTTCTCAGTATGTGCTAGCCACGCGTATTGGTGAGGTGTGTCTGTACCAACTGACGAGCCCAACGGCACACTGGGGCGAAACACTGGCATTTTATGTTTGAGTTGACCGGACCAATTTTATCATATTAATTGATAATTCATCTGCTCAAACGGAAATAACATCATATTCCCATTCGAGAATATTCATAACCTATCTCTGTATTATCACTGAAAGGATCAACTTTGAAGTTTAGGTTTTTCCAAATAAATGTAACTTTATAAGAAAGAAAATATATGAATCATTTTCTATGACACTGTCCAAATTTTAGCATCCAATAGTTACCGCATTTAATCTCTCTCTCTCTGTCTTTCTACTTCTGTTTCTTTCAACTTTCTCTTCCTCTATCGCTATTCTTGTCTATCTGTGTGTTTGCAGAGAAGGGCAGCGTTCCCCTGGGCGAGGCGTGCACGGAGCCGACGCAATGTGTGACCTTGGGCGCGGTGTGTCTAGGCACCTGCCAGTGCGGGCCGGACGCGCCGGCCTACAACAATGTGGACAAGTGCGACAAGGGTGAGCCTCTCGCTACACACCACCCCGCCCCACCCCACCCCGCTTTAGCACTGTGCACTAACTAGCAAGTGAGTTAGTTTCCATAGAGATGTATGCTGCGTCCTCAAGTGTTCAGTTCCGTCGTTTTTTTTTTCAGAAAAAAAAGGCATATTGATAGGACAATCTCGAATAATAGTTTAACTTTTGCGTACAGACACCGGTATCTTAAATGACTTTCAGAAACTCAATTTAAGTTGCAGATGACCTCGCTGTTTCATCCCTTAAAACAATAATTTCATTTATTATTATTATTATTATTATTCATTTACCATAAATCTTATAAGAAGTATGGAAGTCCTAGTGAAAAAGGGAAAGCAAGCCCCACATACATATTTCATGCTTCACAGGCACAATTTACATCTAAATTTGATTTTACAATATTTACATGTTAGACCTCTCGTCCATTGGAAGAGGAAAGCTCCGAAAAGGTGCGAAATCGAATTCGTCTGAAGTCACACGAAGTCGCACGAACGATCACAAGACGTGGCTTGGTGGGGGACCGCGTCCACAGAGCCCGTATCGTTCGTCAGTTTTTGCCCGAACAGCTGCGAATTGCGAACTGATCCCGTTCTGTTGGGATTTTAGTTGCGAACGAGTGCGAAGAGCGCAGTGAAAAATGGACTGTGAAATGTTAATTTTGCTTGTTCAGGAAAGGAAATATCTAAAATTAATGAATTTCTTGAGCTTAGAAGAAATGTTGCCAAGAATGTAGCAAAATGTGTCCTTTCTCATTCGAAAATAGGAAAAGTGGTGTTCTTCGTCGGCTTGAAGACCATGCCACAAATGAGAAAATTCTCCGAACTTCTTTATCTTTGCATAGATGTGATTCGCCTACATTTCCGTTTTCGTCGATATCACCTGTGCGTGATACGTCAAATCAAAGATGATAATTCCAAAGTGAAAAATTCTTCATCAGAATCATAATTTGGAAAACCGTCCCGGAGAGCCATCTCGTCTCTGAATCCGGACGAATACTGAGGCAATGGACGATAGGCATTCGCACGATTTCGTAAGAACGGTGTTCGCCCGAATTCGTTGCTTCGCAGTTAGCAGCTTTCCGCTCCCAATGGACGAGAGGCCTTATACAAAGATATTTGATGTATTTACATATTTAGAATATTGACATAGTACATTTTTCCTGTTCACTCTCTCACGCGCACTTTCATAACCTCAATCACTCCATACATTCATTCAGCGAGACAATCAATCACTCATACAGACGTTTATTTATACAATGCACCTTTTTATGTATATGAATCGCAGCCAATGGCCAAAAGCTGGGTATTTTTGATTGAGCATTCTCATATAATTGCCGCTCACTATTCTGGGATATAAACGCATTTTAGTGTAAATCTGTCACCACTGTTCGAGCAGTCTGAATTGGAGGGTGAATGTAAGTGGCTGTGGTTTGGTTGTCTTTGTGGTTAGTGTGATGCTTTAAGATGGAACATGCAGCTGAAGGTATGATCCTTATAACGTGTTTCAGTTGTTAATGGGCGTAATTGTTACGTAATTTTAGCTATATTTGCATTATATAATATGGAACTATTATTTTTAAAATTATATTTTCACTTAGATTTTTAGTATGTCGCGTCACTTTCTACTTAATGTTAAAATGTAGATAAAGTCTTGTAGTTTACGGCTGTTATAAGATTTTTTTTATCTTATTGCAACTTACTTAGTTATTTTACTTTTTTAGAAGATGCCGCCCAACCAGTTCTCACACGTATACAACTGTTTGAAGCACAGGGTTCGACGATTATGTCAAAAGTGGAACTTTGTGACTTTGTTAAAAGTAAATTAGGGGTAGAAAATTGTTCTGAAGAGACAACTGAATGCTCTATCCAACTCCAAGTCATAGACAATTTCTTGCATGTGTAGACGTAGCTTAAAAATGGTCTTAACTGATGATTATTATGAAGTAAACAATATATACGTTGCATTCACTCTAAATTAATGATTAAAACGTAAAAATAATTTTGTCCGCCTAGATTTCGATTTTGACCCACTGTGCACCGGCTTTACTTCCCCTCCGAAGGAAGGCATACTAAAGGACTTCAACGCTCTTAAAAAATCCGACGACTTCAGCCGGGCTTGAATCCACGATATTGGGCATAGCAGTTCACCATGCTACCAACTACGGCACCGAAGCCGCTTAGAACAAACTAAATAAACTCAATGTATAGCGTAGGTACTGTTTGTAAGACTTTCTGCCACGTGTTGTTTTCCGAGACAATTCGTGCCCTTCCCGCGAATTTTGAAAGCATATTTTTACTCATAAGAGGAGTCTTTCATCCCAGTTTAGTTTCTAGAAACTAATAATAATAATAATATCGTATGGCCTCGGATGCCGGGTGCAAGCTTTGTAATTTGCACCCAGAGGGTAGCTTGCATGTCGAATTTCGTTGTTCCTTGAATCACTATGAAAGTCAAGGAGGTTAGATATCTAAGCTCCTTGAACACTATAGCGCTTTCTAGTACGGAAATGAGGAACTTTGTGTTGACGGAAACTCCCGAGAATAATTTTTTCCATTATCGACACGGCCTACTGAATTCAAATGGGTTCTTTGACATGCCAACATCGTATGACATGCGTGTTGAATTTTTGCCGCCTTTCAAAAATCACTTACAACGGCCAGGAGCGAACCTGCAATCTTGGGATTAGTAGACCGGCACGCTATCCACTCGCTAAATAACATTCAAACCCTGCACTACGTGAAACCATGGAGGGCTGCAATCTTCTCGTACTGTTTATCACGGAGTAATATGATAGCTAAGTAATTATGCCTTGGTACTGGAATGACGATGAAACATGAGAGTAGAAAATCTTCCAGACGTGAACTATACGCTAACTAATGCATCTCTATGGAAAAAAGCACTATTTCCGGCAGCGAAAATCCACAGAACATACATAGGTAAGTTATTAAATGGATGTCTGTTAGGATGTTTGTCGTGTAGCTTAGCTTGGCTGTTGGTGTCTTCCACAGTAAATAGTAGCATCCATCCATAAACTAGCAGATGTATACAGCAATTTAATAGTGAAAATGATTATACAATTCGATAGAGTAAAGGCACTATGACATCACCACCAGGTATCTAAACTCTGTACAATGTGTCTTTTCCTGCTTGTGCCCAGTGAATTGGACGGGGTACAAGTTATAAATATGTAAACACACTCCTGGTAAAAAATTACATGTATTAGTCAACGAATTAGTCAACTAACTAATACACGTATTTTTTCCAGGAGTGGGTTTACATATTTATAACTTGTACCCCGCCAAATTCATTGGGTATAATCGTGTTGACCGACTGAAAAGCAGCAAAAGACAATTTGAATAGGCAACACTGAACAAGAATGGCTTTAAATTTCCACATTTCTAACGCCAGTCAGGCAAATCGCCAAGCCAAAAGATTCAAATCACTGAAAATAATCAATTAATTATCCAAGGGAAGATTTATGGCATTAGGGGTCCAGGACGCAGACAGAATTTAAGCCAGTGGTTTGGACTTAATACGGTGTCACTGTTTAGAACAGCTATGGACAAACAGCAGATCATGCTACTGATCGCCAATGTTCTTGGAGGACGAGGCACTTGAAGAAGAAGAAGAAGAAGAAGAAGAAGAAGAAGAAGAAGAAGAAGAAGAAGAAGAAGAAAATTAAAATCATGAACTTAAACAAAACAATATGGTTTAACAAAAAATGTTTAGAGCTAAACTTAACTCCGAATTACGTTCCTATTAAGACTAACCCGATAACCCAATCAGCGACAATATCAAATAAACAAACGAGTTTAATATGGATACAAATTTCCACATTTCTCTACAACGTTGCAGATGGATGGTTGTGAATTCATAATAACCTTATTGTTACGCCATCTCCCTGCATTGCGGTACTGCTCGTGCACTGTCAGGAAAAGAGAAGTGTGTTGCAAATATAAGGTGAGTTCAAAAAGTTACGAGCCGCAGGCTGTAATGCGCAAACCGGTGACAACATCGGCTAATCGTGGCGTGTGTAACGAGATGTGATTCCGACCAAAGCGTGGAAAGTCACAGCCCGTCGCTAGATGGCACGCGTGCACGTCACGTGACGATACAAAGCGAACAGCAGCATGCATCAATCGTCCAACCAAGAGCTAGACAGAAGGCCATTCGACATGCTTCCTGGTGAGGTTGAAGACTGTGGGGCACCCATTGGGCACACACTTTCCGCAAGTGCAGTCGTTCCTTCATGATGATGTGCACACTTCCTACGCTCAATCCGACCACGGCGGCTATGGGGTTCACTGTCACTCGGCGATCCTGGGTAATGAGTGTATCAACCAGCTGGACGTTGTCATCGGTAATGCAGGGGAGTGCCCCAGACCGGGCATCATCGGCTAACGACACCCGTCCTTCCCTGAAGCGCTTGTGCCACGCCTTGACCCTTGCAAGAGACATGCAGTGTACACCGTACACTTGTGACATTCGGCGATGAATGTCCGTTCCCCCTACTCCTTCCGCTGTCAGAAACCGAACAACACCTCATTGCTCTTCGGTTGACGCCTCCATGTCACTGTTTGCAATGCGACAGGCAGGGTTGGACGATTGATGCATGCTGCTGCTCGCTTTGTATTGTCACGTGACGTGCACGCGTGCCCTCTAGCGACGGGCTGTGACCTTTCACGCTCTGGTCCGAACCACACCTCGTTACACACGCCACGATTAACCGATGACGTCACCGGTTTGCGCAATACAGCCTCCGGCTCGTTACTTTTTGAACGCACCTTATATGTACTCAATGTAAGAGATCGAGATCTATTATGTTCGGGTCAGTTTGTCTGAAATATGAATGGTGAACCACTAATGACCACTTCTACTTTGACGTGTGCCTATGTGAAAATGAAAATCCACAGCCTGCTTCCAGTCTCCGACCGGGTCAGGAATGGAATGAATGAAGCCCCTATCTAGCGGCGAGGATATGAACTGTGCCGGCTGCCGAGGCCTGACGCACTCCTCTGGGTGTGCCTATGTGATTGTTGTTAAATGGTCAGTTCAAATTGTATTGTACAGGTCTTGCGTTGTCCTACAGAGAGCAGTTAACTTCGTTAGTATATGCAGATTAGGAGATTGGGAGCATACTAAAGTACAATTCAGTCCAAAATACACTCACTTGTTAATTCCTGTTCCTTCTCACTGATGCAGAGATTGTCCCAATAGTTTCAGATCCCTGTAATGGGGATGGGTCAGACAACCCTTCTTGCATAAGTGTATTCAGGCGAAAATAGCAAGGCTAAACGACCGCCTTGTGCACACACATGGTTGTTAAGCTTGATGCAGAATAATCTTCTTTGTGAAGTCACATGAGCGGGCACATTTGCTAAACGAAGCAAAGGCGAACTAGTAATAACATTAAAGTCAATGGCGTGCGAGATAGGGCATTCTGACATCTAACAGGCCACGAGAAGAACTGAGAACATACTGAAAGTGTTTCAAACCCTCCAGGAAGAAATTATTTTGAATGTTAGCTATCTCCCTAACAGAATAGGCCTACTTGATTCCCGGAATGGAACCCATATTATTCAGATTTGCCAGCAGATTCAATAGGAATGTATCTAGGACGGTGACTGCTCCAGAGCAGTCGGTTCATTGATGTGAGTTCTGCATGAAGAATTACTATTAATTGTTAGGTTCCATATTTTATAGTTTTTAAACGTTAACTATGTGAGAAGTTGGTTCTGATTACACATAAAACAAGTAGTTCCAAGAAGAACTAAATAGCCTATTTTCATATATGCTACTGGTCTCACTTAAGACACGAAAAATGAAAACAAGATTTTTAAAAAATTCACATCCTCCACTATTTAGTTCCCATAAAGTTCCATTAAATTACACGTCAGTATGTTGAGGCTTGTATGAAAATATACCGTACAAAATTTCACAGCGCTGGGATGAAAAGTCGCGAGAAAAAACAATTTAAATATTTAAATTTCGCGTCGCCGCCATGTTGGTTTTGGGCTCACCAGGTTACTGAATGATCCATAGGTGAACTTATGTAAGTTGCCTCTTTCAGTTTATTTCCTGCAATAGATTCCTGGATATTGAGAACTTGAGTTTCGTTGTTTTCATTTTTGAAATTTCTATCCAGCATTGCAGTCAAAGTGATACAGATATACAGTAATATTAATTATTGGGTTTTCAAAACTATTTAAACTTTCACAAGATAATTCGTTAAAATAAAGTTGAACGACTGAATCATGAGCACTTTTGGTCAAATACGTTGTCCTTGCGATAGGGGGAAGGGGGGGGGGGGTTGATAGCCTATACAGGTTACTGATACATGTCTTAACATTTTATGAGATCATTAAAATTTAGCTTCATTTCATCTTTCGTGAGCATTGTACTTCCCCTGTGACTCAGACAATGAAACATCTTCAATATAGCACCGTCAACTTGTAGGAGAAGCGATCAAAAGCCCAGTCAGTTGGAATGTGCCGTTCAATCACTGAGAAACAGATGGTTTGTCAAGCAACTGTTGAAAACTCTTACTCTGTCTTTTGACAGAAAATATGAAAATAATGCTTCCTATAAATTACTTTTACGAAAGTAGGTCAACACGATTGTACCCAAATGAGATGGGCTATTCCCAAATCCTGAAAAACAAATCCCTCCCTATATTATTCTCCTAAGGTCCCATTCCAGTTTTGTACCGAAAATAAGGTCCCATTAACACCAACCTACACATATGGGGTACCTACAGGTTCAGCATAACCCAATGCGTAAGCGAAACGCACTCACTTACTCTTTAAATGCCTCACAATTAAATAAATACCTTAAAACACGTATATTTACAATGAAATAATGAAAGAATGCAACACGGTAACTATGGTAACAGAATCTCACAGGTCCATCTATTTCTGTAAGACGCAATGCAATTCCAATTATTACATTACTGTCAAAGTTTCCAGACGGTTATAAGGTTATTACTGAACCAAATTAAGCTGTAAACTTCATCAATACATACAGTATAATGCGCTTAAGAGGGTCAAGGGGCACTCTAGATTTTTGCACGCAATTTTCACGTGTGAGTGTGGTACGAAATTCTTTTTCACCCGACTATAAAGGGTCTCCGAAACCCCCATTTAAAGGCCCTTAAATTAACAGTATCTGTGATATTCCCAGAAAACTAACTTCGCTCTGATATACCTCTGAAGGAATGACAAACCCCTAACTACTGCACCAGTAGCTGAATTCATAAAGTCTGATTATTCATACCAAGGATAAATCAGTCATAGCATTCATGATTGAGATTTTGCTAAGTGTACTCTTTACAACTAGAATATTCGCGGGCGAAGCCGCGACAGGTAATGCTAGTTACAATAAAGACATGATAAATTGTGCTCTGAAAGAAGTTCATTTTCCGTATTGACAGATTCACTATATAACAAAGGAGAAACTGTTCCGCCTAGTTAATATATTTATTTACAACAAGTTATAAACGTGTTGTAAATAAATGTATTGACTAGGTGGAACAGTTTCTCCTTTCTCCTTTTCCATTAATATGACGGCGAATAGCGTCTTGTTGGAAAGCATCCAAATCAGTCACTGTTTTAGGCCTATTTCTCTTCTTGCCTGGCGTTTCTAGTTTAGATGGTCCGGCTGCCTGTTCCTCCGCATGGAATTTCTCTTTCCCAATTCCTATTACTGTGCTTCTATGAACCTTAGTCGCATCAGCTGTTCTCTGTACTGCCTGAGCAACAGGTAATAGAGTTTCCCCGTTGTCTTTCTCCCTCTCAAAGTACTCTCGCACATTACTAATAATTTCCCGGATTTGACTCCTTATTGGAGTCCCTTGTCCTAAGGCCTTTCCTCTCTTGGCGCTTGGCTTTTGCGTGCTAGACCCCGGCATGACACTATTGCACACACGCACGACAGAAATAACACAAACACTCACTAACCTAAAGCTAACCTACAACTACACGTAATTATACTACACTATGTCAAACGACAAACAAATACTAAGCTATTAAATAACAACAGACTAGAATATTGTCAAAAGAAAAATATACGAGAAATACGAGAAAACACAAAGACCGGCAATTAAACTAACAGAGCACAGTGCAAACAGCTGACAACAACATGTGAGCGCAAGAAGTTAGCTGGCAACGTCGTCAGCGAAACTCGATTTATATCGATATATCCATTTGAATGACTGCCTGTGATTGGCTGGTTAGAGTGTAGTTGTGACGTATTACTGAAACTTCAAGTCGGAAGTTAGGATGGCTCTAGTATAGGTGGAACAGTTTCTCCTTTGTTATATAATAAAGACATGAGACATAATGGAAGCAATCGAGATACACTTAGCTAAAATAAACAACCCCAATAATTCAAACGAACACACAGTCATGGAGAGATCACCCCTCTTCACTCTACTAGAAAACACACCGCGTCGGAAACAAGACACAGCTAGATAAGGGATTAATAAGGGAAACATGATATTGAATCAGGATTACGATGAATCCTTTTCTTTAATGAAACGAAGCCGGTATTATCTGCAGTATTAAAAGTGCCGGGACATCCTCATTACACCGCTTGCGCTTAGAGAGGGCTATTTAACTTATGAGTGGCGAGGATGAAACCAGCCTAAGTGTAATGGATCTGATGATGATCGCTTGACGATCGAAACTGGTCATCCAAGTGTATTTATTAATCTCATGTATTATTTTTTTAGGATTAGGGAATAACCCATCTCATTTGGGTACAATCGGGTTGAGCGACGAAAAGAATCAAACTTCCGTTTGCTAAGACAACACTGAAAGTGGCTTCATACAGCATAATAAAATTACTTTTATATTTTCAAAATATTCCACACGCATCACATAATGTCTGAATTCAATGAGAATTTCCATTTTTGTTCAGGCATAGACCTTGAATATAGTTATAGAGTAAATATTCTGGTTTAATTGATCTGAGACACGAAAAATATATCTTTCAGGGTAAAAACTAGAAAGATAAAGTAGACCTACTTGAGATATGAGATATATTTAAGTCGTTACAATGTCTGAGGGTATGTTATATCAAAGTACTATACTTTAAATCACTATTTTAATGCGTGCGGAAGGTTTTGCTTTGTTCATAAATATTTTACAAAAAATACTGTGACGGGAATAATGTTCACTCTACTAAAATACAACAGGTAGCGTGCGTTGTTGGCGATATGGCCTGTGACGCCACGGGGCTTGAGTTTGTTTATTGACTGATACAACTTTGTAGCCAAATTCATAGACGTATTGTGACGGGAACCAGGGTTCACTCACCAAATCAAAACACAACTGGTTGCGTTCGCTACTGAGTTTTATTGTGATTGCTGTACAATTATTTTCACACTTCTTGCTTATTGATAGCTGGCTGCCTAGTTCACAGACTCCACTCGGTGATGTTCCATCGTGGAGCACCCATCTGAGTCCCGATTGTAGTCCCTGAGTCTTCTCACGCGTCGCGTCGAACCCAGAGCTTTCAGCACTGTCCACTCGCACCCTCACTCACAATGCTCCGTGGCACAGCACTCACTTACATTAGCTGTCAGTCACTGTTGACTCACTGCACTGTCAACACTCCTCGCTCACAACGCTCCGTGGCACAGCACTCACTTACATTAGCTGTCAGTCACTGTTGACTCACTGCACTGTCAACACTCCTCGCTCTCGCCTCGCAGATCATTTTATACCTGATGACGGAATATCCTGTAACTTGACTACCCCCAGAGCTATTGACCGATGATCTGTGTTCCAAACTGTCCTGAAGCTAGGCTTCGTCCAGCTGCTTCCAGAAATAGAACAGTCTAGTAGCAGCCAGCACGTCAATGATCTGCGTCAATGATGACTCAACTGGGACTTTTGTTTGCCAGACAGCCCCACGGCCTAATACAGGAAGAGAGGCACGGGAACTCCAAACTGTGTCCTCCACACGGGCATAATTGTTACAGTATTGTAAATAGAAAATTGGTTGGTTGGTTCATCTGTTTAGGGGCTGCGACAACACGGTCATGTAGCCCCGTGTACTTTGGGTGTGTGTAGAATCTCTCTGATAACCGGTATTAATTGTGAAGGCTGTATTAGCGTATGTGTAACTGGATTTTGTTGTTTTTTTTTTTTTTTTTTTTTTTTTTTGTTATTCAAGCAAGGACTGCAGTCATTTGATTTTTAAGTAGTTCCAATCTTTGCTACCAAACGCCACCGTCAACGACTAACTAGTTCTGAACTTTTTTACTAGATGGCTCCGCAGTCGGCTCCTGGCGATGAACGTTGGAACCTAAGAGCGTTTGTCAAATGTTACCTATAATTTAGCTTCCCACAAGTGTAATTAGTGAAAGGTTCTTCATCATGCCGTAAATCTATGACATGTGCCCTTAGGCTTTACTTCCCTCCGGAGAGAGGCATACTGAGAGATTTTTAACGCTCTTAAAAATCCGACGATCTTGGCCGGGTTTGACCCAGAATCTTGGGCATAGAAATAGAAAATTACTCAGGGTATCATTGTGTTTAAAATTTGAGTCTTCTTCTTCTTCTTCTACCTTATCCGATACGGACGTTGGCTACCACCATGGCTAACACCTTCTTATCCTGTGCAATCCTGAAGAGTTCCGTGGAAGACAGCCCAAACCACGTTTTTAAATTATCCATCCAAGTTATTCGTCTCCTTCCTGGTCCACGCCGTCCTTCAATTTTACCCTGAAGTATAACTTGGAGCAGACAGTATTTTGGATTCCTCATCATGTGTCCCAAGTATTCCAATTTCCTCTTCTTAATTGTGTTTAACAGCTCAGGTTGGCTGCTCACACGCTGAAGAACCTCGGCATTACTCACATGTTCTGTCCACGAAATTTTAAGAATCCGCCGGTATATCCACATTTCAAAATTTGAGTACGTAATATTTTTGAAACAAGGCTGCAGTATATCATGTAGAAATGTTATCCTCAGAGTTAAAACTCTAGGGACCTAAGTAGCATGGCCACACTAAAACCAAGGGAAATTCCATAAATAGTATATGTGAGGAACATAGACGAAAATATATGTCACGTCCAAATAACCAAAGGTACAGCGGTGTGTGCTAACTACATATTGTCTGCGCGCCAGGAGAAGCCAGGTTGGTTTAAACTGCAGATGTCTTCATGTGTACAGCATTCGGCGCATTCAAAAAACATCGAGTTGGTCACTGCCAGCTTCACTCATCACACCTTCCTTTTTTCTTTATTTGTACTCTGTACTCAGCAAATAGGGAAAAGTGGAACGGAGCCTTCAGTGACAGACTGCACACTTAAAGCTGGATGAACAACAAGCACAATGCGGGAGGTAGCAGTAGCTGACTGGCGATATATTTAGGTCAGGAGTAGACAGAGAGCGCATGCGTACAGCCGAAGCACTTCTCCCCGCCGCTGACTTCTCGTAGCGCGCAGACAATATAAAGGGTACCTATTTGTATGTTATATACATGTAATAAACATGGATCTCTTGGTATAAGAAGTTCGAGATTTTAGTCTTCTGTAACTTTGAGGCCTTCTACACACGGAGTCACTCGCTAGAAACTCATTGGTAACTCGATTTTCTTGCCAATTACTTTGAAGCCACTTCTTGTTAATTCAATGGAGTGCCGCACACGGCGCTACCAGTTGTTCAGATTGTAATCAGTTCCAGGTGACTCGCCGAGCCGGTCATCCGTGAGATTGGTTTGTCAGTTCCGAGTGATAATTAGCGATCGATGTCAAATGTACAATTTTGCAAAAATGAGGAAAATGTAGACTTATGAGATCGATCCGGGTAAATGTGTGTTTGTCTGTCTGCCTGTGTGTGTGCCCCTATCAACTTCTAAACGGCTGCAGCATTCGAAACCAATTAGGTATGAGTAAAGATCTATACCTGAATATCTCAAAGCCATATTTGAAAATGTTGTCAGTGCTTCCCAACTACTGAAACATCGCAACTGAAATTTGAGCTCCATGTTGGATATCATGAAAGGTACGCATGGGAGCTATTCCAAAATTGGCACACATATACATAATAATATTTCAGTTTAATTTCCAGGAGGCCATACATGACAGTGTTGCCAAAATTATTCTGAGCCTGCTGATAGGTCCAATTTTTAAATGTTTATAACTTCTACACTATCAATTGGATTTCAACCAAATTTTGTATGTACTATTTGTACATGACCAGATATGACTAAGCGTATTCTTAAGAGCCACCAGGGCTGCCAACTGTTAATAAATGCTCTCTCTATTTGTTTATCCAAATAGCAGTATATCAGAAAGTATGCAAGCTGACAGCTTTAACCTATGCACATGTATAGTACCCTGCATTCTAGATAAATGTGGAGTAACTAATGTACGTCAGTGCTACCATCATGATTCTCAGCCTGCTGATAGGACCAATTTTTAAATACATGTAACTTCTATACTATCAATTGAATTTCAACCAAATTTCGTACGTGCTATGTGTGCCATAACAGATATGACTATGCCGATTCTTATGAGTAGCCAGGGCTGCCAACTGTTAATAAATACTGTCTCTATTTTTTTACCCTAATATCAATATATCAGAAAGTATGCAAGGCAACAGCTCTAAACTTTGCACACGTATAGTACCTGACATTCTAGATAAATTTGGTGTAACTAATATACGTCAGCGCTGCCAACATGATTCTAAGACTGCTGATAGCACCAATGTTAAAATACAGTACATGGAACTTCTATATTAACTAATGTATTTCACCCAAAATTTGCACAACAATAGATCATAATATTTCAGATTATTTCTAACCAACATATGCATGGCGTTGCCAACATGATTTTACGCGCGCTGATAGATCCAATGTCTAACTGCATGTAACGGCCATGCTATTCATTGGACTTGAACCAAATTTTGCATTCTGTACCTTAAGATATGGAACAAACAATATATTCAGTCACCAGGGCTGCCAACTGTAGTGCTCTATTAGGCTACATTATGCCAGGTATATTTCGAACTAATTAGAAATGTCAATATTACCAACAAAATTTCGTCATTGGTCTAGATAGGTACATATAGATTAATCATTGGCATGAATCTTAAATTTTAAGAAAATATGCTCTTTAGTTCGTCACGGAACTTATTGTTCAACATAAATTTCGTGGGGGAAATTGAAAAATGACCCAAACTGTAAAATTATACCCTGACCGAATACCCAAGAAAGAATATTACGGGAAAAGGCTTGGAATGAAATGGTTCGTAATGCACTTAGTAATGTCTATTAACCTTCATTAGTTGCTGAGTAACAGTGAATTGCTATGAGAACTAATCTGCGTCCTGTGAAAATTGTCTTATTTTGTAACCTTTTGTGTAAACTATTAAATAAAGTTGACTTTTCTTTACTGAGAGTTTTTAATATTCTTTCCTCAGCACCCACACATCCTCTCATATTTGAATTTTGCTATCGAATGGCAGGAGTAATAATACACCAAGTCCATATAGCTCTGTTTGGTCACATGTTTTAACATCTGTTTGTTCGAGCTCCATTTCTGCTCTGAATAATCTGCAGGGGATGTTCTTTTCGCCGGCCCCCGTTATGATGAGATAGCGTGCCTGCCTCGCATCCGGAGGTCTCGGGTTCGATTCCCGGCTCCGTCATGGATTTTAGAAACTGATGGAGGGCTGGAACGAGTACAATAGAGTAGGTGTATGACAGTGAGGCAGCGCCGCGGTCACTGAGACCAAGATTAAAGGCATCATTCCTTAATCTGCAGGCCAAATGGCTGGGAAGCGGTCGATTGTAATGTCTAGGCCCTTCATGGGCTTTGGTTTGGGTTTTGGATATTCTTTTCAAGATGTAGGTGAACCCATGATTTTTATTTATGAAAAAAAATAGGCTTATGAGAACACCGTTTGTCCGTGTGTGTGTGTGTGTGTGTGTGTGTGCGTATGTGTGTGTGTCTCCCCCTAATAACTTCTAAACAACTGGCGCGATTTCAATGAAACTCGGTAAGGTCATAGAACCATTTTGGCCAACCCCGACCGTACCCTTCAAATTTTATCGCGTCTCACTTATCCAACATGGCAGCTGTGCGAAATATTTCATCAGCATTCAATATCTCCAAACTGTTACCGATAACACCCTGAAATTTTGTACGGTGATAAAGGGCACTACTAAAAGATTATCTAATTAACTTTCAAAATTCAAAATTCTGTCAAGTACAAAACGAACATGGCGGCCAAGTGAAATCGAAACACTTTTCTCGCGATTTGAGCGCAGTGAAATATGGTACAGTAAATGTCTAAACCCGTTGTAATGCACTGGCATCTAATTTAATCCAATTGTTTACATAACCTCAAGATGGCGGCTGAGCGAAGGTTAAAAATTAAGTATTTATTTATTGTGTCGTAATCATGCGATCGAAGTGAACCATTGAATAATAAACCTTCGAAAAAATCGTCATCTAATAGTACATAACTCAATGACCTACATACAGTATATAAAAATCCAACATGGCGACCATCCGAAATATTTAGACGGTTCTCAATAACTGCGAATCCATTACAGCAATCAAATTGATTTTTTTAATGTTCAAAAAGGCTATGAACATAAGTTCAACTATGGGAATTTCATTACCTGGTGAGCACAAACCCAACATGGTGGTGACGTGAAATATAAATATTTAAATGGACGTTTCTCGCGATTTAACCATCCGAGTGCAGTGAAACTTGGTACGGTAAATGCTTACACAAATTTTAATCCACTGGTATCTAATTTTTTAGCCTACTTTTCTCATTTTGCAAAAATGAGGAAAAAGTAGACTTATGAGATCGATCCGGGAAAATGTCTGTCTGTCTATCTGTCCTTCTTCTGTTTGTCTGTCTGTCTGTCTGGCTGTGTGTGTGTGTCTCCCCCTATCAACTCCTAAACGGCTGCAGCTATCGAAACCAAATTTGGTAAGAGTAAAGATCTATACCTGAATATCTCACGGCCATATTTTAAATTGACGTCAGTGCTACCGACTGCTGAAAAATCGCAATTGTAATTTGAGCTCTATGTTGTATATCTCAGAAGTTATGCATGGGAACTATTCCAAAATTGGCACACATATAGACAATAGCATTCCAGATTAATGTTCAGAAGACCATACATACCAGTATTGCCAACATGATTCTAAGCCTGCCGATAAGTCCAATTTCTAAATGCATGTAACTTCTATACTATCGATTGGATTTCAACCAGATTTCGTATGTACTATGTGTACTACAGCAGATATGACTGTGCGCATTCTAATGCGTCTAGGGCTGAAAACTGTTAATAAATTCTATCTCTATATGTTAACCCTAATATCAATATATCAAAAAGTATACAAGCCAACAGCTCTAAACTTTGCACACGTATAGTAGATGACATTCTACCTTAGTTTGGAGTAACTTACAGTACATACATCAGTGCTGCCAACACGATTCGAAGCCTGCTGATAGGTCCAGTTTTTAAATGCATATAACGTCTATACTAACAAATGGATTTCAACCAAATTTCGTATGTGCTTTGTGTACCATAACAGTTATGACTATGTGTATTCGTAAGAACATGCAGGGTTGCCAACTGTTAATAAATTCTCTCTCTATTTGTTTAATCCTAATATCAATATATCAGAAAGTATGCAAGTCATCATCTGTAAACTTCGCACACGTACAGTACCTGACATTCTAGATTAATTTGGGTTAACTAAGATACCTCAGTGCTGCCAAGATGATTCTAAGCTTTCTGATAGTTTCAATTTTTAATCACATGTGACTTCTATACTAACAAATGGATTTTCTCCAAAATTGACACTATAATAGATCGTAATATTTCAGATTAATTCTGAGCATCACATACAGTACATGACATTGTTCCCAACATGATTTTACGCGCACTGATAAATCCAATATCAAACAGCATGTAACGTCCATAATATCCATTAGACTTCAGCCCAATTTTGTAAGTGCATTCTATACGTTAAGAGATGGAACTAAGTGTATATTCAGGGTCAACAGGCCTGCCAACTGTAGTAAGTTACTCAATTACTCTATACTTGATTTAGTTATTATTCTATATAGGTCTATATAGATTGGCATCAATCTGAAATTTTAAGAAAGTAGGCTCTTTAGTTCGTCACGGAACTACTTGTTACTCCTAAAATAATGAAATACGTCCACGTCCCCTTCATCACTTGAGCTAGTAGTTAACATCCTAGCAAAGTAGAGAAGCAAGTCCACGGCAAAATTTGCAAAGGACTTTAATAATAGGGAAAATCCGTCACTGTGCAGTAGCCTCGTGTGTGGATCCGGGTCACCAACCAAAAAGATGGCATATTGGCTTTCACGGCAGTGAATTAAAACTCAGCAATTTGTTTAGGCCTATGCCGTGTCTTGGGTTTTCGCTACTCCTGTGGGGGTCCGGGTGGGGACACCAAGAGCCCACTGATGAGCCAGCTTGGTATTCCTAGGCAAAACCCTACACAAGACACGGCACAAACCTTGAAAAAGTGCTGAGTTTTAATTGACTAACCAAAGTTTGCGATCAGCCACTGACCAGTTTTCATTTCTGATGAGTATCTCCATTTACAGAGGGACTGGGCCGATAACCTAGATGTTAGGCCCCTTAAAACAACAATTATCATCATTATTACAGAGGGACTAGATAAGAGGGTTTGGGGATATCTCAACTCGCCTGATACTCCAGCTTATAGCAGGAGAATGCAGTCGAACTCAGTTCCATGTCGGTTGGCATAGCCTATAACAATATTCTTAAGACGCACGATTCAAAACATAGGCCTAACCGTCCCTTGTATCCACTCCTGCCCGTGTACATGAGTATATTATGCTGGCCTACATTTATGAATCAATACTGTACCAAGTGCGTGTTGTGCAACTTGTGGTAATGTGAGACTATACCGCGGTAATGAGGCAATGAGCCAATCATCGTGACCATCACAAAGCTCGCTCCACTTCCGAATTCAATAAACAGACTAAACACTTTGTTCTATGATATCGTGCTTCTTCATCCAGCTTGCTGCATCACCTTTTATCGGATAGCAAGAATCTTTCCATGATAGGTGTGGTGATTATTGAACACTTTCCTCGGTACAACTGATATGTATCCCGAATAATTCAACTATTGTAGGTTATAAACTTTAGAGTAAAGACTATTGATTATCACAACAATATACAGTATTGAGTTTATAAATATCTCACTGGAAAGTAGGACCCAATGTTGATGGACATAAACCACTTTCTTGGAAAACTAATAAGTTAAACATTCAGCTAGAAAATAAAACTCCCTCAAACCTTTGTGCCCTAATTAATGTTGTTTGAGTCTCCAGTCTCTCCACTGGATTGATACAGCCCTCCGTGCTTCCCTGTCCTAAGCTAATCGTTTCATCTCTACATAGCTACCACACCCTACATCCGAGGCAATATGTTTAACATATTCTAACCTTGGTCTACCCCTACTATTCTCATCCTCGACCCTTCCTTCTATAACTAAGTTTGCTAAAATGAGTGTCTTAATATGTGTCCTATCAACCTATCTCGTCTCTTCATTAGCAGTTGGCAGAAACGTCTCTCTTTTCCCACACGTCTTAATACCTCTTCATTCATAACCCTATCTACCCATCTGATCTTCATCATCCTCCTGTAACACCACATTTCAAACGCTTCAGTTCTCTACTGCACCAATAGTCAAAGTTTCACTACCATAGAGCGCCACACTCCAGACAAAGGCTTTCAAAAATGACTTCCTAACACCTAAATCTATATTCGATGTCAACAGATTTCTTTTCTGTAGAAATGCTTTTCTTGCCTGAGTCAACCTACTTTTTATATCCTCTTTGCTTCGTCCATCACTGGTTATTTTGCTTCCTAAGTGACAGAAGTCTCCTACTTCCTTTAGCTGTTCACCTGCCAATTTGATGTCCATAGAGCATTCTGATTTATTTCGACTGCATTCCAATATTTTTGTTTTAATTAATATTTATATAAAACGTTAATATTACATTATGGAATGAGCCTGTAATGGCAATAATTAAGACACGAGTATGTTTTTCAAACGAGCGAAGCGAGTTTTATAATTTCCATACGAGTGTCTTAATTACCATTATAGGCGAGTTGCATACGACTGTTTATGTTCGACGATAATTATGACTTTATTATATGTTTTAACATAAATATTCATAAATACATGTGGGATTCAGTTACTTCATTTAGTGAACAGAGCGCGCTGGGTGGTTTGCTGACTGAACAGAGCGCATGCGTGGGTCAAAGAATTTTGAAAGCAGAGGCCATTCACGTTGCTTGGCAATCCAATTGTTTACAGCCTGTATGATGTCAAGTGCCGATCAGAACTAGCATTCACTAATATTGTCACCGAAGTCGTTTGAAAGCAATGCGCTGTGTAGAAATTGGAGTTGGGGATATTAAGGTACAGTGCTATTTCTTGTCTCATATTCGCTCGTTTATTTACGCGAACATATGGGACGGTGCACTTTCCATGCCTGTTTGCCATCTCTTGATGTTTGCAATACATTTGCATTTGTCTGTTGGCACAGGCTCGAGTAAAATGTAGATTTTCACCGATGTATCAGTCTCACTCATGGCTGTGATTATATGGAAGCTACTGAGGTAAGGGTGGTGCTTAGTAATGACATTCAGAGCACATTCAGTGCCTGTGGATGCTGTGAAAGTTTCTACTCATAGGCTTAGCACTGCTGTTCTGACTCAGTGAGGAAAGCAATGGCAAACTACCTCACTCCTCATGTTGCCTAGTACGCCTCAATATAGCGCTGCCTTGGGATCTACTCACATAACCTAACGGCGGTACATTTGAGGATCCAACCAGCCTTCGGGCTGATTACCTAACAGACAGACAATTTATAGAGAAGGATGCTGTGTTGCTAACTTCTTGTATATATCATAGTATTTTCTTGTTACCGTAAAGGTTCGTGCTGATTTTGTCTTTGTGTTTGGGATTGTAACTACAATGGTTGATCCGATATCCAATCTGAACTTTCAAATCATGTAATTCATGTCCGACATGTTGGATTTTGAGCGCATGCGCGAAGTTATCCTTACCTAATTGGTCAATGAATGAGCTCTGATTGGCTGGAGAAACTGTTTCATAATGAAGAATAGTACTATAATGACCCTCATTATGATACAGTTTTCTAACATACAATATTGACACTTCGACATCGTCAAACATAAAGTTTTTTTTTAGTTTGCTCAGAATAAAAATGAAATAATAACGCTTTATTATTTAATAATGTGGAAATAAGTGAGATTCGTTGGTAGTTGAAGGTTTCCAAACATTCTTATAAACACAAGGGATATGAGGAAAACGGCGAAGTCCAGGATAACAAGTAGTTCCGTGAAGTACTAAAGCCTATTTACATATATCCTGCCACTATCAACAAACAAACAAAAGTTCAGTTTGATTGCTGTACTAGATTCGTAGATATTGAGTACCGACTAAATATTGCGGATGGTCGCCATGTTGGATTTGTATAAATGTAGGTCTTAGAGTTATATACCATTAAAGGACAATTATTGCGTAGGTTCACTATAAAAACTTTCATTTTGATTACGACACAAGAATTAAAAACTTAATTTTGGATTTCGCACAGCCGCCATCTTGAGGTTATGTAAACAATTGAACTAAATTAGATACCAGTGCATTACAATGTGTATAAACATTTGCTGTACCAAGTTTCATTGCGTTTGGACCATTAAATCGCGAGAAAAGTCTATTTAAAACTTTCATCTTCGCTTGGCCGCCATATTCGTTTTGTAGTTAGCCGGTTTTTGAAAGTCTCATAGATGAACTTCTAGTAGTGCCCTTTATCTTCGTACAAAATTTCAGGGTGATACCGCTAATAGTTTCAGAGATATAGAATGCCGGTGAAATATTTCGCACAGTCGCCATCTTGAGCTTATGTAACAATTGAACGAAGTTAGATGTCGGTGCATTACAATGTGTATAAAAAATATACGGTACCATGTTTCATAGCGTTTGGTTGGTTAAACCGCAAGAACCGTCTATTTAAAAGTCGCAACTTCGCTTGGCCGCCATGTTGGTTATGTAGTTACCAGGTTTTCAGTGGTCACATAAGTGAAATTCTAGTAGTTCTCTTTATCACCGTACAAAATTTCAGGGTGATATCGGTAATTGTTTCGGAGATATTGAATGCTGGTGAAATATTTCGCACTGCCGCCATGTTGGATTGGTGAGGAGCAACAAAATTTGAAGGGCACGGTCAGGCTCTTCCGGAATAGTGCTATGAACTTACCGAGTAATTGAAATCGCTCCAGCCGTTTAGATTTTATTAGGGGTGGGGGGGCACACACATACACGAATCACACACGCACACACAGACAGACACACGGACAAAAGATGATCTCATAAGTCTTTTTTTTTTCATAAATGAAAATAGGCCAAAAATAGTTACATTTTGTTCACCAAGGTGGACCGGGTTCATTCCCGGTCAATGCATGTGAGATTTTCAAAGTGAAGAGCCAAGTCCTGTGGTTCGGATTTCACTTAAAAATGAGGTCTCGTGGCTCATGATCGCATGGTTAACGGTCACGTGAAACTAAAAACTTCCTTTCTTCTTAGTTACATTTTGAATTTTGAAAATGTTAAACGTTGCTTCTAACAGCAAGATGTGTGTGTTTCCTTGAAAATGTATATAATTGATCTATAACAGGCACAGTTATAATATTAAAATCGCGTATTGTTTTGGCTCCTTAAGCTGTATGCTTTTCCTGGAGTTATTATGATCTGAGGATGTTGGCCTGACAAACGAAATATGTCATCCAATTAACTCCCTTTGGACAAGTATACAAGAAGGGTATAATTTGTAAACCATATATTTTTCCAGGTTACCAGTAGTGAGAAGAGAAAGTACTCCCCGCCCAATTTCATTATGAACAATATTGTGTTGATCCACTGAAAATCAAATCAATTATTTTACTAGATTACAAAGTCAACACTGAAAATTGATTTTTGTAATTTCTATGTTAGGGTTCAGTCTAACTGATACCTTTTATGAGTCATGGAATGAAAGCAAATCCTGCAATGCGTCATCCAAACAGTCATTCATTTTAAAATGAGTCCACAGATACGCGAAGTCTTGTCATGTGAGTCTGACAACAATATCACAAACATTATCTGATTGGTCAGAGTCAGATGACATCTCTGTTCTGCCCCATGAAACAACAATAAATAACTATCTGATTGGTCATGGTAAACATTCTCAACTGGCTGCGTAGCTCATCGTCTATGGCCTACTTATACAGGGTGTCTTTATGTACCTTTGGAGAATGATAGGTCGTGTAGGGGACGGGTATAGACGTAATTTGAGATAGGGAACTTGGGGTCGGAGCGGCCTCCTTAACCCCTAAAATAAGGGTTGATTCAGGCCCTCCACCCTGTAAGTTACGCAACCAACCCAAGCCTCTATTACCTTTCTCAATCCTTGAACTCTTGGCAAGATTCATTTCACCATGTGACGCTGGCGTAATAGATAGCGTTGCTGTGCAAAGGTCGGTAGGCCCGGTTCGATTCTGGGCTTGGGCATTTCTTTAATGTTATTTTACAGTAGGTGTAAGTTTTTTAAGCTTGATACCTTCGGTAAATCAAACCGATATTTGTGCACTACGTAGCATTAAATTATTTCATTCCGTTATTACGTTTAAATCACGTTGATTTGCAACCCTTATTTTAGGGGTTAAGGAGGCCGCTCCGACCCCAAGTCCCCTATCTCAAATTACTTCTATACCCGTCCCCTACACGACCTATCATTCTCCAAAGGTACATAAAAGACATCCTGTATAAAATCCAACATGGCGACCATCCGAAATATTTAAACGGTTCTCAATATCTACGAATCTATTACAGCAATCAAACTGAAATTTTGTATGTTGATAGAGGCAACTGCCATAAGTAGGATGTATGAAAATAGGCTGCATAGCTCTTCACGGAACTACTTGTTATAATTATATACATTTTAGGAATAAATAATTATTCTCAGTTTATTTTGATGCCACATGTCCCCGTGTCCCTACCCTCAAAGCCGCCACTGCCTGTATACAGTTTTAACCACATACTGTGGGGCGTGGCGATGTTAGACACTTTGTGAGACAATGTTCGCTCCCTCGACACCACTCTAGTTCAGCCCTAGGAACCGTGGTCATCTGGTCTAGTGAGTTAGTATGCACAACTAGTTAACTCTAACCCTCTCTTGGGACTAACTACTCAACTACTGACGCCAGGCACATCGTGCTACCAGCAACCATCTCAGTATCCGAGCTCGAGAACTGGATAGCTGCACTGTTCGAGTCCCGCCGCTAGCACCTACCACAATGAGGGGGGGTTCATTATTTCATTACCATTAAACAAGTATTTCCGTAAAGAACTATATAGCTATTTTCATATATCCTACTTATATTAATTGTCTCTATCAACATACAACATTTCAGTTTGATTGCCGTAATAGATTCGTAGATATTGAGAGCCGTCTAAATATTTCGGATGGTCGCCATGTTGGATTTCTATATGTACTGTAGGCCTATAGGCCATACAGGTATTGTACTGTACCATTAAATGAAAATTATTGCGTAGGTTCTTTATTTAACCTTTCACTTCGATCGCATGATTACGACTCAAGAAATAAGAAATTTAATTTAAAATTTCGCACAGCCGCCATCTTGAGGTTATGTAAGCAATTGAACTAAATTAGATACCAATGCATTACAATGTGTATAAACATTTACTGTACTATATTTCACTGCGCTCAGATGATTAAATCGCGGGAAAAGTCTGTTTAAAAGTTTCAACTTTGCTTAGTCTCCATATTGGATTGGTGGGAAGCAATGAAATTTGAAGGGCACGGTCGGGGTCGGCCAAAATGGTGCTATGACCTTACCGTGTTTCATTGAAATTGCTCCTGCCGTTTAGAAGTAATTAGGGGGACACACACATACATACACACACACGGACAAATTGTGATCTCATAAGCTTTTTTTTTATAAATGAAAATAGGCTAAAAATGTTAAGCCTTGCAGCGCTCAAACCTTCATGAGTGAACAAGTCACCTCCATGATCATTCAGCACCGTCATCTCGTCTAATTCTACACCTCTCACTGTGATATTATTAAACACGGAATATAACCATCGTCTTACAGGGCTACATCTACTCTTCTTACCCTCTATAGCTAAGCAAATCAATCTTCTGCGTAATCTCTCCTTCACACCACATTAATTAATTTAATAATGCAGCCAAATAATAGCCAGTTATATACATAATCAATAAAGGAACAATGAGTAGGAAGAGAACACTTTTCTTATTGGATTTTGGAGTAATCCAATAATGAAAGTGTTCCCTTAGAACAATCACTAAAATGGTATCGGCCACACCGTTTAGCACATAATACGCACACACACTGTATAGAAGGTTCGTGAAAGCCACGCCGCACTTCACACCACATGGCCTCACCTTCTGAATAGAACAAAAACAAAACGCGCCTAATACAATGTGTTCATTTGTCATTGCGTGTAAACATATCAATTTTTTTTAGCGCCCAGAATTCACTTTTTTTTCTGGCAAGACTCGTTTGAGCCCGTTCGTCACTATCTAATGGTGGAAGAGATCCCTGTCCAACGTGTCGTCGGGATGGATTTGGAGCATTTGGAGGTCTTCTTTGGTGTTTTGTAGTTGGAATCAAAAAAGTGAAAGATCTTCGTTGTCAACCTGTTGCCGTAAAATCGTGCTCGTCTTATAGGGATCGTGTCTGTAAGCTTCTGTATTTTACTCTAGACTTCCTTGTTGGATCTGATTTGATGGATGCTATTCTTTTTTCTCCAGTTCTTCGAGGAGCCCTTTATCGGCATTCAGGGAAATAACAATAATTATGATTATTATTGTCGCCTCCGTTGTGCAGTGGTCAGCCTGCTTAGCTGCCACCCGGGAGTTCCGAGGTTCGATTCCCGGCTCTGCCACAAAATTTGAAAAGTGGTATGAGGCCTGGAACGGGGTCAACTCAGCCTCGGGTGGTCCAAATGAGTAGAGGGGGTTCAATTCCCATCTCGGCCATTTTCGAAGTGGTTTTCTGTGGTTTCCCACTTTGTCTTCGGGCAAATGCCGGAATGGCACCCACCGTCAGGCCACGGCCGCCTCCTTCCCTCTTCATTGTCTATCCCTCCCATTCTTCCCATCCCATCCCTCGTGAAGCTCCCTGTTCGCTTTGCAGGTGAGGCCGCTCGGGCGAGGCGCTAGTCTCGCCTCCCCAGTTGTATCCCCCGATTCGATGTCAAGCTCCAGGACACTGCCCGTAGAGGCGGCAAAGGTGGGATCCCTTGCTGAGTCCGTTGGAAAAGCCTACCTGGAGGGTAAACTGACTACAAAAAATGATTATTATTAACATTAGGCCTATTATTATTATTATTATTATTATTATTATTATTATTATTATTATTAACATCGTGCATGTGTTGAATACTCTCATGGTCCAGAAAAGGTTTAGGAGTGCATCGCATAGTCCGAATAAAAACAGTAGCCAATTTCATGTTATGACACCAGTGACTGACCAATGCCACACTCATGATCGATGCACGAATGAGCAAGTGGAATTTCCAGCTGTTCCTTACTGCCCCTCGACAGGCAACCTGTGGTCATGCTGACACGACACCCTGGCAGGTCGATACATCGGCATTATCTTAGAGAAATCAGGCTTTAACTATTTCGACATTCATGGAATATGTATGAAGTGGGCTTCTCTTTATTTGAAGTACGTTTAGTCCTGCATTATACACGTTCAATAGATAGCACTCGACACTTTGAGAGTACATAATACTCCTCATATATAGTCGATATCGATATCGAGCTAGAGTATCACAAAAAACAATTTGAGTGACCGAGTTCATATCAATGCTTTTCTACCCCTTATTGTTACTGATTCTACGAAGTTGGCGAGGAAGTTGGATATAGCAGATGCTCTTTACGGTTGGACTCCCTTCCTGATGCTAATATCATCACAGGAGTAAGTGATAAGTAGGCTTCTTTGCTCTCGGGACACGTATTGAGACTCTCGATCTGAAGGTCTTGGGTTCGATTCCCCGCTCTGCCAAGATTGTTTTTCTGCTCTGAGTGTTGGATTTGGGTAGCCTACACTCAGACCCATGAAGCAAAACTGGGAACAGATGGGTTCGATCCCCATCAAAGTCATCCGAGAAATGGTTTTCCGTGGTTTCCCACTTCTACTCTAAGCAAATGTCTGGACAGTTCTTAACTTAAGACGGGGCATGGTGGCCCAGTGGTCAAGCTGTGTTCCTCTCACCAAGGCGGACTGGGTTCGATTCCCAGTCAATACATGTGAGATTTTCGAAGTGAAATGCCACGTCCTGTAGTTCGGATTCCACGTAAACAGAAGGTCATGTGGCTCATGTTCGTGAGATTAACGGTCACGTTAATATACAAGCTTAATTAATTTAATTTAGCTTAAGGCTATGATCACGTCCTTCTAAATCCTAGCCTTAATAACAAATACATCCTTCACAATGACACAAGTCGTCCGACAGATTTTACACACACCAAAGTACACTGAGATACATGACCACGATGTTACAAAGACCCTAAATAAATCAACAACAAAGAAGTGAAAAGAATGATTTATAAGGAAACAGCCGTGGACTATTACGACGTACCATCCCAGCATTAGAAGTGCATCAAAACACAGGACCTTAGATCCAAGCCACCTTCACATTCATGGCGATGAGAGGCCTCGAATTTTACCACCGCCCGCCATGGAATATTTTTCTAAGGTTTCGCATTTTCAACTCAGGCCCTTTAGTGCCTCGTTTTGTTCATTGGATGGCAAACTGTTGATCTCGACCACCTCCATCCATAACCCTCCTAACGTCAAAGAATACACAACACAGTGATATATTGGTGTTACCAACACAGAATATGAATAAAATATTAAAATATTCCACAACTGAAACCTGTCCAGGCTATCTGATGATGATGATAATTGTTGTTTTAAGGGGCCTAACATCTAGGTCACCGGCCCGATTCCAGGCTATCTGATATATTATGAGTGTGTTAGTTGGAAGTAAAACGGTCAAATGTAATTTTCTACATCAGATGCACTCGTGATATGGATCTATTGACAGTATTATCATCACATGAGTATTAGTATTAATATTAGCAAATGATTATCTGTCGGACATGGAAAGCTTTTATCCGATCAGCGTTTGGCACCGAGCAAATAGCCGATAATTGAGCTCAGCGCACACATGAAGCCAGTCTTACTCCACACGATGATGTCTATTATTACGAGAAGTCGTAAAGGTCCAAATCGGTTATTTTGACATTTTCACTTTCTACACATTAATAATAGACTATATGATTCATTCTGATTAATTGGTCCCCCGTTATCCCTGTCTAACGGGCACAATACACGTATATAGTTGCTACTACTACTGCAACTTTCACCCAAACCTTTAGACATAGATTTAATAGCATAGGTGTAATGGATCTGATGATGATCGCTTGACGAAACTGGTCATTCAAGTGTATTCATTAATTTATTTATTAATCTGATAGCCTACTTTCGATTTTTGCAAAAAATGAAAGTAGACTTATGAGATCAACACAGGGCCACAAGATGTTTCTTCTAAATGTATGGGTATTGTTATAACTCTTTGTCCTTTTCGAGGAGTATAAATGAATGTTGGTTGTAGTAGCTTGTTGAAATACAACGTGCTATATGGATATTAAACATGAATATCAGGTGCCCTTTGCAAGTGCTACCTCTGTAAAAAAAATGTCATTCAATTCGGTTTCACCGTGTTTGAATTGATATGGGGAATCGATTTGCACACATACATGGCCACTATCTGCAAACTATTGGGCTGATGACCTTGTAGTCCAGTCGAAAGATGCTTCCCACAAAAGGGTATGTTGTTGCAAAATTTGGTAGAGATCAAATGATTAGGTTGGTCGTAATTTGATTTAAGCTTTTAACATTCGGGTGGCCGATTTTCCGTTTCCATCAAGATGGCGGCGATATAAAACATGACATTGAGGTGCCCTTTGCTAGTGCTACCTCTGTACCAAATTTCGTTCAATTCGGTTTCACCGTGATCGAATTCATAGTGGGGGGCGACCGATATTCAGAGTACACACACTCACACACACACACACACAGACACACACACAGACAGACAGACACAATTTTTGGCCCTGTGTAGATCTCATAAGTCTACTTTCATTTTTTGCAAAAATCGAAAGTAGGCTAAAATTGTGTGCCTGTCTGTGTGTCTGTGTGTGAGTGTGTGTACTCTGAATATCTGTCCCCCCCCCCCCCCCCTTATCAATTCGAACACGGTGAAACCTAATGGAACAAAATTTGGTACAGAGGTAGCACTGGCATAGGGCACCACAGTGTCATGTTTTATATTGCCGCCATCCTTTCCAAAGCTTAATGGTGGCCACCCAAATGTTCAAAGCTTAAATCAAATTACGACTAACTTAATCCATTGATCTCTACCAATTTTGCAACAACATACCTTTATGTGAGAAGCATCCTTTGACAAAATTACAAGGTCATCAGCCCAATAGTTTGCGGATGGTGGCGATGTTTGTGTGCAAATCGATTCCCCTTATCAATTCAAACACTGTGAAACCGAATTGAACGAAATTTGGTGCAGAGGTAGCACTAGCGACGGGCACCTCAGTGTCATGTTTTATATCGCCGCCATCCCGACGGAAACGTAATGGCGGCCACCCAAATGTTCAAAGCTTAAATCTAATTACGACTAACCTAATCATCTGATCTCTACCAAATTTTGCAACAACATACCATTATGTGGGAAGCGCCTTTTGACCAAATTTCAAGATCATCAGCCTAATAACTTCAAGGTAGTGGATGTATGAATCATGAAAGTATTATAGCTTAACCGTAACTTACGATGAAGCAAGGCCTGGCCTCAATAATTCAGCTTATCGTACATAGGGAGGTTTAATCTGTCCTCAAAGAGGTGACCGGTAGGATATTAGCTTATTGTAATCGAATATGTAACCGTAGCAGTGACTAACAGGTTAGGTCATCAGCCCAATAGTTTGCGGATGGCGGCCATGTTTGTGTGCAAATCGATTCCCCCTATCAGTTCAAACACGGTGAAACCGAATGTAACGAAATTTGGTACAGATGTAGCACTAGCGACGGGCACCTCAGTGTCATGGTTTATATCGCCATATATGCCATATCGTTGAGGGCCCGTGCTGTCTCGTTGTCAATATGGCCGCTATTTTTGCTCGTAAATAGGTATATTTTCGTAACATCCTAAATTTCTATTCTTTTGGGAATGTACTGAACAAAATAATAAATATTTCGTATCAAATGGTTTATAGAAACGCCAGAAAACGCTAAAGAAATCGTTGATTTCAACAAAAAATATGATACAGTTATACTAAACCAGTTGTTTATCAAGTAATATCGTAGGGCATCCGTGGCGAAATGGTAGCGACTTGGGCTCTTAGTCTGAGAGTTCGTGGATCAAATCACCGCAGGTTCAAATTTCTTTACTTCGTTCTTTTTGGTATTTATTGATTTATAACTACTCACACGTTATAATGTTATGTATATATACTTTAGTGTGTATTTGCAATCGAAAATATTATATAGGCTATGTACTTATAACCCCACACATTTCAACACTCGAATAGATCGATTAATATTTGTTGACCTTGATCCACGGTAGAGACTATTGTTGTTGTTTTTGTTGTTGATTATTTAGGATTTTTGCGGCATCATGGTCTTGTAGCCACGTTTACATGGGTGTGTGAAGAAGTTGTCTGATAACCTGTGTCACTGTGATGTCTTCAGGCTTACTAGTGTGTGTACTTTTAGACGAGTAAGGATTTGGGTAGGAAGCTGTTGTTTTTGTTGTTTCATTTGAGATGCATGGAAATCATACTCATTTAGCCCCGTGTACTTGGGTGATTGTTGAATTTTGTCTGATAACCTGTGTTGTTGTCGTGGCTATATTAGTGTGTGTGTGTGTGTGTGTGTGTGTGTGTGTGTGTGTGTGTGTGTATGTATATATATAATTCAGGTGAGGATTCAATCAATCAACGTTTAATATCCGTATAACACGTTGTATTTCAACAAGCTACTACAACCTACATTCATACTCCTTGAAAAGGGCAAAGAGTTATAACTACACCCATGAATTTAGGATAAAGTAGGCTAATATGATCTTTACTGAATATCTTGTTTTTTATGATTAGGAAATAACCCATCACAAATTGTAAAAAATATTAACATATTAATTAGTTATAAAGAGTAAGCCTCCGTGGCTTAGGCGGCAGCACGCCGGCCTCTCACCGCTGGGTCCGTGGTTCAAATCCCGGTCACTCCATGTGAGATCTGTGCTGGACAAAACGGAGGCAGACAGGTTTTTCTCCGGGTACTCCGGTTTTCCCTGTCAAAATTTCATTCCAGCAACACTCTCCACTATCATTTCATTTCATCTGTCATTCATTTAATAATTGCCCCAGAGGAGTGCGTCAGGCCTCGGCAGCCGGCACAGTTCATATCCTCGCCGCTAGATAGGGGCTTCATTCATTTCATTCCTGACCCGGTCAGAGACTGGAAGCAGGCTGTGGATTTTTTTCAATTAGTTATAAAGAATTCAGTTTTGAGTGACACTGTTAGTTGTAATATAGGCTATGTAGGGGGGAAGTGAAACTGTGTGAAAATGCTTCAAAACGAAATGGCCCTACTTTAACATCAATATTTTCAAAATTACTTTTTTCAAAATAAAAGAACCGATTTCTCAGGAACTACTGGTGGTATCTCCATAATTATTTCGCCATATAATGAATATTTCACACCGATACTGTGGATCCTCGAAGAGTCATTCAAGAAGTTTAAAAAATCTTCAGATAGGCTATTTAATGAAAAAATTAGAGGTTCAATGAAAAAAGTATTTAAAAATTCTATTTATGTTTTCCATATGAATGAGGACCACTACACCGAGAAAGAACCAATAAACAATCTGTAAAAATAAACATATATCTAATAAATGCTGAGAAAATGGGGCATATATATTATCATTTTAACATTGGTAATATAGGACTTTACGACACAGTAGAACCTCACGAATACGACACCAGTTAAATGTGTTCCGCAGTTATCCGAAATAAGTTCAAGTCACAAAGCTTCTCCATTAGACCATTTCGTGGTGGAGTGGCAAGAATTATTACTGACTGTCAGACCTAAGGTCATGTTTGGATTGCCGACTCTGCTAAGAAGAGCCATCCTATAAGTGGTTTTCCGTGGTTTCCCACTTCCACTCCAGGCAAATACCGGCATGATACGTAACTTAAGGCCAAGTTTTGTAATAATAGTACATTTTCTTACGTGTAAGTCGACGATCAGTCGAAATCATGTTACAATACATTAAATGTGAAAGTATTAACAGGCGTCTTTCTAGAAGTTCAAACACAACTTAAGTTAAAACATTATTCTTTTGCTTCGTATCTCTATACATATTGTGGCTCATGTTTCCTGCATCACAGCAAAGGAAATTTGAAACAGACTTTCAATAGCTTGAAATGTTAAGAATTCTAAGAGTGGAAAATGTTAACCCCAAATATTTTCTGAGTATGCTAAATTTGTCTCCTGTTAATGAGATAGAATGGATACCAACGTTCTTCATCACTTAAGTGGAGATACTGTAGGACGCAGGTCTGGTCGTATTCCCAGCTTTGTGGACCAGGGATCTGTGTCGGCTGTCATCGCGGCCTGCATTAACAATGGGCGAGTCAACTCTCTCGGTAGCCCAGCAAGCTCTCTCCAAAATTACAGCTGAAAGAACTGTCATGAATGCATTCTACGTCGAGTAGAAGGAGGTCCATGACTTTGAGTGGCGTTCCTTCAGCTTCACAGTTCTTACAAGCCGGCGAAGAAGTCACTTCCCATTTAAGGAGGAACCCTTTGTGGGATAGTGGTCTCTATAGTAACCACCTGTCATAAGGAGAGTTTATGCTTTCAAAGATGCTAATAGTTGAATCTTTCAGCCAAATTTCGGATAATTTTCATGCCGAAGTGCTAGTATTTCTAAAAATCAAGTACAGTGAAACGTGGCTAATTCGAACTTCTATAATTCAAAATTTCCCTTAATTCGAATTTTTCTCTCGGTCCCTAGAATTTTATATACAATCAAAGCTAAAAAAAATCTTGATAATTCGAATTATATTTTGGATAATTCGAAGTTTTAGTGTAAAAAGCCGATCGGAGCATAACAGTTGGGTTAGGTATTCCCGAAATACGACAAACTTAGGCGTTCTTGTTTGAAATTATAAATGACGTAAGTGATTCTGTTTTCCGTTCCTTAAATTTGTTAGATTCTTTTGTGATGGCCGAGAGACTTAATTGTAGGAAACAGGTAACAATTTCAAACTTTTATGAAAAACTGTAGATTTCTCTACGACTTAACTAGATTGCTGGATTACTACTGTCGTTAAATGGGTGAATAGTACATTTTGGTTTAATTTTATCATTTGAAACTTTTAAGGTTAATCACGATACAGTTATTATACAGGGCCGTTGTCTGTTAATCTGCATTGTTGAACGTAAATCATTATGTAAACATAATGCAATTTATTTTCTCTACCCTTTTCAAAGAACTTCCTTAATCCGAATTTTTGGATAATTCGATTTTTTTACTGGTCCCTTGAGGTTCGAATTATCCAAGTTCCACTGTATTATATACGCATCTACTTGACGTAACGTGTTGGATATTTTTAATAAACAAAAAACATTAGCAATTAAAGTGTAGAAATAAAATATAAATATAAAAAATCATAAAAATAAAATTACAATACTATAATAAAAAATATAAAAATTAAAATAATAAACATAACCATAAAAAATATGAAAATAATAAAAATATGTTGTAAGAATCAATTCGAAATTAGTTAATTAATTCAATGAAATATCAAAATTAAATATATGAGAACATACTAAATTGAAAATCAAAAATATACATAATTATATACATTAAAATTAGAAAAACAAAAAATAGCATTATTTATAATTATAATAATTTAAAAAAATGTAGAAACACATAAAAGTAAAAAATTGTTTTGCCCTATAAAGGGTTAAGCATCCAAAACAATAACGATATTAATAAATCTTGTACAATAATTATACACATTTCCAAGCAAACAAACACATCTTGCTGTTAGAAGAAAGTTATAAATTTTCAAAATTGAAATCTTAACTAACTTATGTTATTCATTTTTCAAATGTGGTTCTTGATTTATGCTGACCTTCACCGTTCCCCTCATAACTCCCAGGTTTATAAGAATGTTTGGATTTCTCTTTTCTTTTAAGTGCGTGTTAAATCTTCAGCTTCAAAATGAAACTCACTCAAACCTTTGTGGCCTTAACAAGACTTTCTAGAAAACGTAAAATATATATTTTTGAGTTTGCTCAGAATAAAAATGAAATAAAAATGCTTAATTAATTAATAATGTGGAAATGAGTCAGACTCATTTTGTAGCTGAAGGTGTAACACCTGCTTTAAAAAAATGAAAAGTCCACAAATTCTTACAAATATGGGAGATATCAGAATTAATTCATTCTCTGAGATTTGCTGATGACATCGTCATTTTGGCCGACACGCCTGAGGAATTGAATGAGTTTTTAATGGTATGGACTCCGTCTTGAGGAAAGAATTCATGAAGAAAATCAATAAATGTAAAACAAAAATATTGGAATGCAGCCGAAATAAATCAGAAACCTCGTCGGACATCAAATTGGCAGGTGAAAAACGAATCGAAGTAGGAGACTTCTGTTACTTAGGAAGCATAATAACCAGTGATGGACGAGGCAAAGAGGATATTGTGAACCCTTTATCCTCTGATGGATAAATGATTCGATGTTTTATTTCTACAATTAATTAATATTTCCACCAGCGTCATGAAATAGCCAGACGAAGATGAGGAAACTTCAAGCATTTGTTGGAGACAGTGGGGACATACCTGCAGCAGTTTGACAAAAGGCTAAATACTTTAGGTTGTGAAAAGAAAGAGCCTAGCAATGTTTCGAAGGACAGGTGGTGGCTACCTCAAAATAGAAGGGACGCGTGGTGAGACACGCTTATGGTATGTTCATTGTACTATTCGCGCCTAGAAAAAATATAATGCAGTAACGTGAGTGGCTGATGGTACTGCTGGACACTCCTACGAGGCCGAGGTCTGATAAAAACCGCGAAGTTATTGAAGAAGTGGAACCAATGAGAGATGAATGCTTACGAACGCGCCAAGTCTAGCTTGGGCACGCGAAAGCTAGCATTAACGCGGGAGATCGGCTAGACAACATCTCTACGATCGATTCTAGGATTATTGGGCATATTCTTGACCTGCGCAATTTTACGAGTTCAGTGATATTTGTTTCATTCCTGTACCACTATTATTTTGAGAAATTTTTATATAATTTCCCCCTCTATTGATACCTAGGGCCAGTTCATTTATAAGTGGCGTGAAGAGCCATGAATTATCATTACATTGTGTGTGTCGGAGGACACAGGTTATTATATTTTGTGTGTCGGAAGACACAGGTGACGATTACACTGTGTGTGTCGGAAGACACAGGTTATTACTGTACTTCGCGTGTCATGAGGACACAGATTTTTATTAATATAAATGTGGTAAATTCAGTGATAGATAGTCACAGTACTATTTTGTAGGGACAGTATCATCGACAATTCGCCAACAGACTGTTCTGGGGAAATAAGTACCTGAAACGGCGAATTTAGTAGGCAGATATCGAGTGTGTAATAATCTATAGCTTTTTGCATCAGCGAGAGATGACATCGGCTATCCTGGAAGAAGTTTGGAACTGCCAACAATCCGTCGAGATGTTTGAGATGAGCTAAGCAGCATTAAGTAGGGAGTTGGCTGCTGATGTCCTTTGACGGGTGACTGGCCGAGGATGAGTACTGAATAATATTCTTATTATCTGACAAATTAACTTATGGTATATGGGACATATTTTGTTTGTAAATATCTTGCTTGTGTTGATTAACGTAGTGTATTTAGTTTTGGTCTGACACACGTTTGCATGGAAACAGCTCGCACAAATGTTAATAGTCGTAAGTTCTTGTTTGTTTATTTTAACTAACGTAGCTATGTGGACGACCGTGTTCGCATATGTTTACGTAGTGCGATTAAGACGCGTCTCTCGGAGATATATTGTGTTTCAGAAGTAGGACTGAATTAGTATAATCATGCAGTAGATTGGAGGGTAAATTAATCTTGTAATGTTTATTATTGATCAGATTCAGTGAGTTTATTGCCGTTGGAGCAATGTGAGTTGTGGCGAAGGGCAGTCAGCTCTCTCGTAGGTTTTAATATTTTTAAATAGATTGTGAGCATCTAATTCAACCGACCTGTGTGAAAAATGTTATGTCATTCCCAGCAGTGTGTATGTGTGTATTTTATTGGTCATTACAAGCGGGAATTTCAGCGTAGACTGATTTCTGTCAGCTTGGTGCCAAGTCCATATCGTTACCTTGCGAGGACATATGTGGCTATATCGATTAATGTCTTACCATATGTTTATGTGGTTGAGATTTGTTGCTGTTGATTCTATGAGATAACGGGACAAGTGGTCAAGTTATTTTTACACACTGGAGCTGGACGATGACCAGAGTTGAGGAAGGGGGAAGCTGTTTCACAAGGCGGGCTGAAAGGATTGCATCGAGGTCATTAGTGGAGTGCTTGTTGGCTCCGTAATTACTTGAAATATAGAATAAGAACTGATCAATGACAAAAATTGTTTAAATAAATGAGAGTTGCCTACGAATCACTATAATCTCCGAAGCGGTAGCTTAACGTGCATTTTGTTCATATAAAGTAATCTCAGCCGGTGAGGCTTTTGTTGTTGTTGGTTTCATTCCATGTTTATATTCCGTATTAGTGAAACGTGCAGTCACGTGCGATGCTGTCTTTTCCTTGTTTGTGTATTGAGCAATTGGCCGTGTTGGCAGCTCATTTGTCAGATGCGTCATCGCACTGAAGGAGGGTCTCGAGGGAGATTCCTGTAAATATTAGATTTTAGATTGTGTGTCAGCATTAATTTTTAAGGGTTTTTATTAGTGTCATGTCCCATATCCGTAAACGTTGATTTACGAGATGATTGTTCGTAAGCATCGTGGCTGTTACCCAATGTAAACGAACAGTCATCCAAGTACTCATTCCTCGTAGTTAGTCATTACGCGTACATGAAATCTCAATGCAAGTTAGTGGAACTAGGATCCACATTTTTATAAGGGGGAGATCCGTCTGACTCCTCAACATTGATAGATATTCCTGTCATGGGAAAATTCAGGGAGGATTTTTATTGTTGTTTATTTTCATTTTATGCACTAATAGTCATTAAATTATGTTATTATTTTACGTCTTGTCACTTTCCTTCTTAATTATAGTTTTAATCCTATGACCCTTCCCTCAGTAGAGCATGTTGTTTGGCGAACGTAAACATCACACTATGAACTGAGCGCGACCCCTTGATAAAGATTCCTGCATATAAACACTGCTATACTAAAGGGTTCAATATAAAGTAGGTTGGCTCAGGCAAGGAAAACATTTCTACAGAAAAGGAATGTGTTGACATCGAATATAGATTTAGGTATTAGGAAGTCATTTTTGAAAGCCTTTGTCTGGAGCGTGGCACTCTTTGGAACTGAAACTTGGACTGATGGAGCAGCAAAAAAGAGGAGAATTGAAGCGTTTGAAATGTGGTGTTACAGGAGAATGATAAAGGTCAGATGGGTAGATAGGGTTACAAACGAAGAGGTATTAAGACGAGTGGGAGAGGAGAGATGTTTCTGGCGACTGCTAATGAAGAGAAGAGATAGGTTGGTAGAGCACATACTAAGACACCCAGGAATAGCAAGCTTTGTTATGGAAGGAAGAGTCGGAGACAAGAACTGTAGGGGTAGACCAAGGTTCGAATATGTTAAACAGATTACCTCAGATGTAGGGTGTGGTAGCTATGTAGAGATGAAACGATTAGCTCAGGGCAGCCCATCCCAACCGCTCTACGGCGATATAACATCCGTCTGAAGCTTACCCATGGTGTACTATATGTGGTCAAACTGATACACCGCTTCACATCATGCACGCGAGTTGTCTCCACGTGGCTGTGGTGTAAGGGAAACGTATGTCAACTATTAAATGTGCCCACGGATGACCTTGATGACAGGAAGTTGGTTCGTTTGTCGGTGACCGCCTTCCCCCAAATTAAACAGACTGCCATTGTGTGGATAATGGGCCAATATGTACACTTCGTGATGGACAATGATCAACATTTCTCGTTCCTGGATCTCAGGTACCACCTGCAAAAAGAGCGTTGGAAGCTTAGTGAAAGTGGACAATTGTACGATAAATATGGACACTATCTGGATTTCTTGTGATGTATTAGTATGGTATTTATCATATCTGAAAATTCTGTAATTCTGTAAAGAGCTAATAAAAAAATGTTTAAAAAAAAGTGGTCAGCGCGTTAGTCTTTCATCAGGCTGGCCGTGGTTCAAATCCTATCAGAGTTGGACTTTTTTTCTTGATTTTTTTTATATTTATTATTTCTTGAGTACTAAGACGTTATAAAATAAAGCATTATATGGTGCATTTTGAAATGGAAAATATATATTTAATTAAAACAACATTCACCACCGGAGTGACATCTAAGAGTAATTACTTGAACTATGTTATTGGTAACCACAGCCTTCTAGATGAGAGCTATGCTCTCTACCGGCCAGTTAGTGAACCCATGTCTACAGTATAATTGCGAAGGTTATTATTTTTGCCGATAGAGGGTACACATCCCCAAGATAAGGCGCGATTATCACGGCCAACGAGAATGACTGGCTCTGGTGAGTTTTCGTGACGTCAGCAATGTAGTTCTGTTGCACCACTGCCTGGTCTTCGTTTTACTGCCGGTGTGGTACCTAGTCATCTTGTCTACATCATTGAACCTGTATAAACGTTGGTATTCATTTATCACTTGTCTTCATAGAAGGTATTGATACAGGTCGTTAGTCGGTGGGTAGTGTATTCCGCAGATCTCTTCTATAAACGAACTAATTTATGTTCCGCCCCTTGAAACAACAATAAGTTAATGATATCTATACTGTGCTGCAAGATTCTTTGATCTAATTATACTAATGTGCACATAATTTAACTCACAACGAAGGTCACAGAATCTACAACTCGACTTACTGTAGTCTGTTCGTTGCAGCTATTAAAGACACAACGAACCCTTGAATCCTAGTTCGCCTGGATTTTTGTAAGGAGTAACTTCAATAGGCGTAGTTTTGCAAACCTATACAATATAATTTATCGTGTTTGAAAACACACGGAACATCTAAACTGCGTCCATTTTATGAAGATTGATATAAAATATTGCATTTCTGCTGCTTATGAATTGCTCTCGACTTGGGTCTACGCACACCGGCGCGGGATGCGGGAACGGTAACGGGAGCGGGATTGACACGATACCCGCAGTCGCTGCGAAATCGTCTTTGTATTCTGACCAGCGCGGGAAACAGTTCCGAAATTAATTCGTCTGATGAAGTGCAACATAAGGAAAATATATACCAATTATAGGGAAGCTATCTCGCCAGAAGGGGCCGATAACCTCGATGTTAGGCCCCTTAAAACAACAATTATCATCATCATCATCATCTCGCCAGAAGATAGTCTTGCTATTGCTATTAGATTTTTGGCTACTGGGGATTCTTTCTCGACAATTGGCCACAGTTTTAGTGTTGGATTCACAACTGTTGGAGCTATCGTGAGAGAGGTTTGCCAAGCTATCTGTGATACGATGCGATAGTGCAGTTTATATTTAGTTTTAGGGTAGTTCAGTTGGTTCGGTTTTCTTTAGGTTAATCACCACGTGACAAATGAACACAGAAACAAAGAGTGATATTATTTAAATTGATGCTAACCAGGTACTTGCAGTTCCTTTCCTATTTCGTCCCTGAGCTTATCTTTGTTCCTTATATTTCTATCTTCATTACTCATGTCATTGATATAAGGCAGGCTATTTCCTGACACACTCTATTAACAGTTCCGTCGCCATTGCTAAATGGATGCGGGACGCGGGAAAACGCAACAAGCTGCGTACTCCTGCAGTAACGCAGCAATCCCGCCATCTGTGCGGGATTGTGACGCAGCTGTCTGAGTGGATGCATATCCGGCCAAGTGCGCAAATGTTCGCGGCATTCCCGCTCCCGCTCCCGTTCCCGCATCCCGCGCCGGTGTGCGCAGACCTTAACGTACAAGCATCATCAAGCAGTACCGGTACATTGCCTACGTCACAGAAGGGTTTGGTTTACGCGCCATGGCCTGTCTTTCTCGTTAGCCGTGCGCGATTACAAATTAGCTGTGTAATAGTTATATTAAATATGTTTCTCCCAGTGATACGTTTAGAGCAAAGAAGTTTAAATTATTGTAAGTAGTCGGTGTTAATAAACTGAATACCTACGTTGTTTGGAGTGTTTACTGATGAAATTGCAAAATGCTGGGGTAAATTATTTGAACGCCACTCCTCAAATCCAGTGTGCCAATTTGCACTTCGAATTGGAAGAAATTAGGAGATGATAAAGACAAAGAGTTATAACTATACCCATACATTTAGGAGAAAGTAGGCTATATGTTCTTTCCTGATCATCTTGTTTAAATTTAATCTTAGATTAAAATAGCAAGATGAGTGTGTTCCCTTGGAAACGTATAGAATTGTTGTACAATACCTATGACAGACAGAGTCATAATATTGAAATCGTAATGGTTTTGACTCTATAAGCTATATTGGCCCCCTTAAAGGTACATATTAGTCGTTGAATAGACAACACGTAACTAAAAGCTTGTGTTCTAGACCAACGTATGGATGTCACTACTGACCTAGTATACATAGATGAATCAACAACACGTAACTAAGAGCTTGTGTTCTTATAGCAATGTAAGGACGTGGCTACTGGCCTACTATACATAGATGAATCAACAACACGTACCTAAGAGCTTGTGTTCTTATAGCAACGTATGGACGTGGCTACTGGCCTACTATACATAGATGAATAAACAACACGTAACTAAGAGCTTGTGTTCTTATAGCAACGTATGGACGTGGCTACTGGCCTACTATACATAGATGAATCAACAAGACGTAACTAAGAGCTTGTGTTCTTATAGCAACGTAAGGACGTCGCTACTGGCCTATTATACATAGATGAATAAACAACACGTAACTAAGAGCTTGTGTTCTTATAGCAATGTATGGACGTCGCTACTGGCCTACTATACATAGATGAATCAACAACACGTAACTAAGAGCTTGTGTTCTTATAGCAACGTATGGACGTGGCTACTGGCCTACTATACATAGATGAATCAACAACACGTAACTAAGAGCTTGTGTTCTTATACCAACGTATGGACGTGGCTACTGGCCTACTATACATAGATGAATCAACAACACGTAACTAAGAGCTTGTGTTCTTATAGCAACGTATGGACGTCGCTACTGGCCTACTATACATAGATGAATCATCAACACGTAGACTAACTAAGAGCTTGTGTTCTTATAGCAACGTATGGACGTGGCTACTGGCCTACTATACATAGATGAATCAACAACACGTAACTAAGAGCTTGTGTTCTTATAGCAATGTAAGGACGTGGCTACTGGCCTACTATACATAGATGAATCAACAACACGTAACTAAGAGCTTGTGTTCTTATAGCAATGTAAGGACGTGGCTACTGGCCTACTATACATAGATGAATCATCAACACGTAACTAAGAGCTTGTGTTCTTATAGCAATGTAAGGACGTGGCTACTGGCCTACTATACATAGCTGAATCAACAACACGTAACTAAGAGCTTGTGTTCTTATAGCAATGTAAGGACGTGGCTACTGGCCTACTATACATAAGATGAATCAACAACACGTAACTAAGAGCTTGTGTTCTTATAGCAATGTAAGGACGTGGCTACTGGCCTACTATACATAGATGAATCAACAACACGTAACTAAGAGCTTGTGTTCTTATAGCAACGTATGGACGTCGCTACTGGCCTACTATACATAGATGAATCAACAACACGTAACTAAGAGCTTGTGTTCTTATAGCAACGTATGGACGTGGCTACTGGCCTACTATACATAGATGAATCAACAACACGTAACTAAGAGCTTGTGTTCTTATAGCAATGTAAGGACGTGGCTACTGGCCTACTATACATAGATGAATCAACAACACGTAACTAAGAGCTTGTGTTCTTATAGCAATGTAAGGACGTGGCTACTGGCCTACTATACATAGATGAATCATCAACACGTAACTAAGAGCTTGTGTTCTTATAGCAATGTAAGGACGTGGCTACTGGCCTACTATACATAGCTGAATCAACAACACGTAACTAAGAGCTTGTGTTCTTATAGCAATGTAAGGACGTGGCTACTGGCCTACTATACATAAGATGAATCAACAACACGTAACTAAGAGCTTGTGTTCTTATAGCAATGTAAGGACGTGGCTACTGGCCTACTATACATAGATGAATCAACAACACGTAACTAAGAGCTTGTGTTCTTATAGCAACGTATGGACGTCGCTACTGGCCTACTATACATAGATGAATCAACAACACGTAACTAAGAGCTTGTGTTCTTATAGCAACGTATGGACGTGGCTACTGGCCTACTATACATAGATGAATCAACAACACGTAACTAAGTGCTTGTGTTCTTATAGCAACGTATGGACGTGGCTACTGGCCTACTATACATAGATGAATCAACAACACGTAACTAAGAGCTTGTGTTCTTATAGCAACGTAAGGACGTCGCTACTGGCCTACTATACATAGATGAATCAACAACACGTAACTAAGAGCTTGTGTTGTTATAGCAACGTAAGGACGTGGCTACTGGCCAACTATACATAGATGAATCAACAACACGTAACTAAGAGCTTGTGTTCTTATAGCAACGTATGGACGTAGCTACTGGCCTACTATACATAGACGAATCATCAACACGTAACTAAGAGCTTGTGTTCTTATAGCAACGTAAGGACGTGGCTACTGGCCAACTATACATAGATGAATCAACAACACGTAACTAAGAGCTTGTGTTCTTATAGCAACGTATGGACGTGGCTACTGGCCTACTATACATAGACGAATCATCAACACGTAACTAAGAGCTTGTGTTCTTATAGCAACGTATGGACGTGGCTACTGGCCTACTATACATAGATGAATCAACAACACGTAACTAAGAGCTTGTGTTCTTATAGCAATGTATGGACGTCGCTACTGGCCTACTATACATAGATGAATCATCAACACGTAACTAAGAGCTTGTGTTCTTATAGCAACGTATGGACGTGGCTACTGGCCTACTATACATAGATGAATTAAGAACACGTAACTAAGAGCTTGTGTTCTTATAGCAATGTAAGGACGTGGCTACTGGCCTACTATACATAGATGAATTAACAACACGTAACTAAGAGTTTGTGTTCTTATAGCAATGTAAGGACGTCGCCACTGGCCTACTATACATAGATGAATCAACAACACGTAACTAAGAGCTTGTGTTCTTATAGCAATGTATGGACGTCGCTACTGGCCTACTATACATAGATGAATCAACAACACGTAACTAAGAGCTTGTGTTCTTATAGCAACGTATGGACGTCGCCACTGGCCTACTATACATAGATGAATCAACAACACGTAACTAAGAGCTTGTGTTCTTATAGCAACGTATGGACGTCGCTACTGGCCTACTATACATAGATGAATCATCAACACGTAACTAAGAGCTTGTGTTCTTATAGCAACGTATGGACGTCGCTACTGGCCTACTATACATAGATGAATCAACAACACGTAACTAAGAGCTTGTGTTCTTATAGCAACGTATGGACGTCGCTACTGGCCTACTATACATAGATGAATCAACAACACGTAACTAAGAGCTTGTGTTCTTATAGCAACGTATGGACGTGGCTACTGGCCTACTATACATAGATGAATCATCAACACGTAACTAAGAGCTTGTGTTCTTATAGCAACGTATGGACGTCGCTACTGGCCTACTATACATAGATGAATCAACAACACGTAACTAAGAGCTTGTGTTCTTATAGCAACGTATGGACGTCGCCACTGGCCTACTATACATAGATGAATCAACAACACGTTACTAAGAGCTTGTGTTCTTATAGCAACGTATGGACGTTGCTACTGGCCTACTATACATAGATGAATCATCAACACGTAACTAAGAGCTTGTGTTCTTATAGCAACGTATGGACGTCGCCACTGGCCTACTATACATAGATGAATCAACAACACGTAACTAAGAGCTTGTGTTCTTATAGCAACGTATGGACGTCGCTACTGGCCTACTATACATAGATGAATCAACAACACGTAACTAAGAGCTTGTGTTCTTATAGCAACGTATGGACGTGGCTACTGGCCTACTATACATAGATGAATCAACAACACGTAACTAAGAGCTTGTGTTCTTATAGCAACGTATGGACGTCGCTACTGGCCTACTATACATAGATGAATCAACAACACGTAACTAAGAGCTTGTGTTCTTATAGCAACGTATGGACGTCGCTACTGGCCTACTATACATAGATGACGAACACTTGTTGCTATGCATACCTCGGTGTAGAGAAATTGATGACGCTAATTAGACACCCAGATCAAGAACATACACATATTACAAGGAAATAATAATAATAATATTTTTTGCAGGAAAAGGCCATGCCATCGCAAGAGCAATATTTTAAACGAGAATCATTCGTGCACTGTTTTATCAAGGAAAATATCTTTTTTGGGCACAAGATATCGTAATATTTTCCACATTGTGGATAACACCATTCAGGGCCTCTAAACATACTGCCTTGCATCTAAAACACGCGTGGCATTTTGGCGTCTCCATTTTTATGTCTTCATGGCATCAGTGGAGTAGAAATCGATCGGGATTTAGTTCCTTTTTATTTGGAGCTCGGAAAACAGTTGTGAGTACTGGTCTGTAGATGGCAATTGATGTTTTATTCGTAAATCTTCAATGAAGAACGATTCACGTGCCAGTTCACATGTTAGACACAATGGACTACATTTTGATATGTAGGCTATTGCAATTTTTTGAGGAAGGTGGCTATTACCTTCTCGAGTTCTCTAAGGTCACACCAATTCAAGTATGTCATGATAAGTGTAATCTTCGCTTAGATTAGTGTCATTGTATACCTCATAGACATGTCCAATAAGTGGTTTATATCCTGTATTGCTCTGATGGCACAGACTGTCTTCTCTTTGACAAAGCGAGTGAAAGGTATTGTATATGATGAGTTATTGCTAACATATTTATAATAATTGACAGTGCTTATGTGTTCTTCATTCAAATGCAGGCTCTGGCTATCCGTCCCGTCCACCTCCAGAAAGAGGCATGAATACGAGTTATCATAAGTTAACTTCTGCACCCACAGTTGATGCACACAAACAGATGGAAATAAGTGTACCACAAATTAGTTAATGGAAGACTGCTAGTTGAATCGGTTATTTTTAAAACACCTTAAGTCACGAAATGTAAACTTGTGGGAAAACAGAATAATAAATTGATTGCTGAATAAACCAGCAACTACTGTATTTGTAAAATGTGTTGTCTTCGAGGATTAATACTTATGGAAAGACTTCCTGGAAGTATGATACGATCCTTGATTACTTATTAAGTTCGCCATCAGGTAAGTTTTAACTCTGTGACTTACGGGAGTTTAAAACAAAATGAATAAGACTGTATTATTGTCTTACCAAAGGAACAACAGTTATAGTCACTTGGTTTATTGCTGTGTATCAACTTTATTCTAGTGTAATAAGTAATATACATTAGTATCAATAAATTGCGCCCAACTTCCGCAAGACAAATATATTAACATTTTAATACGAGAACTGTTTTTTAACCTACGATCCTGCATCTAACAAGTGATAGTTATTGTTGTTTTAAGGGGCAGAACTACGAGCCCTGTGCGGATACGCAGCCACATCCGCCCCGCATCCACACGACTGTTATCCTCATCCACCCCACATCCGCCCCGCATCCACACGATTGTTATCCTCATCCACCCCACATCCGCCCCGCATCCACACGACTGTTATCCTCATCCACCCCACATCCGCCCCGCATCCACACGATTTTTCCCGCATTCGCACGTTTGTTATCCGAATCTACTGACATTACAATATTATTTTTAATTAGATAACGCATAAATTACTACATCAAGCAACATATTTAGACATTTGAGGAAAACGTCGTTCCTCAATGTTATGCAGCCAGAATTGCAATCCATTCCTGTTTGGAGTGTTAATTGTGCTTAATGAGATTAGCTTAAATCATCGTCTTACATTTGTCATGAAAATAACATAATGGACAAAGTAATATGATATGTCATAAACATCCGGGTCCTAATAATGATATTAAGCAAGTTCAGATGTTATCCTAAAAGTGACAGTCAGTCTGAAAGACTAGACTTTGTTTCATTTTAAATGCTACAAATGCTGAAAAATGCTAGAAAGGCTGGAGGCTTCGAGCGTTTCAAATTACCCGCGAACGGCAAGTGCAAGCCAATAGCAAAGCAAGGTCAAGCGAGCGGGGACGTGCCCCTTCCATCCAGTCTAAAATCACTTATAGTGGGCGATGTATTGATGATAGAGATATGCTCTCCCGGACTTTTTTGTAGAACTTTTCATGCTGACCAATTCTTACGCTCATCGTATATAGATATTTTTAACGGTTTGCCCAGCGTAAGTTTAAGAAGCGAACGGACGCCAAGTTTGTTTTCGACTTTTTCACTGAAATCGTTACTGCTTGTCGTCCTTTCATCATACATAAATTATTTTCTACAGAATCTTTCCTCGAGATATCATTTACAGAATGGTGAAAACCGCATCAAAATCCATCCAGTGGTTCTCGAGATTACCCGTGACATCCAAGAATCGGAGATTTTTGTCTTATACTAACGAAGTAGAGATTGTCGGGAACACATGCACCAAGCGGTACTATGACGTCACACACCTCAGTGCATCTGGGTACATTTCGTCCCGTCACCGTAACGTAACGCCAGACCCCAGCGTAACGACGAAGTCGACAAGATCATTTAAACTGATAAATACTATCCGCAAATTTTCTCCAAACAATATCTGCTATCCGCAGAGACATGCAAACTATATCCGCATGGCGAAAAATTTAGCGGATATCCGTGCACGGTTTACCTATACGTGTACAGCAGTGAGGAAGCCTACAGAGCACAGGTAGATGTAATCTGAATGCGCACGGCTTCACACACGATATCGACCCGCACAGGACGTGACGCCGTAGCACGCACTTCCATGTCGCAATGAAACGGTAATCTACTCCACTGAATCGCGCAGAAAACAAAACAACTAGCCAGGCATCGTTAAGACCTTTATGACCCACGGTAATGGCGAGAGCATTGGCCCTGTGAGCAAGGTTCGTCATACCATCCACTGAAACTCAAAAACAATGTCCGGGAATTTCCTATATTTGATGATGATGATAATTGTTGTTTTAAGGGGCCTAACATCTAGGTTATCGGCCCCTAATGGTTTGGGTTATCGTGAAGATGAAAATATGCAAACTATAACTAAACAAGAAGTTCCGTGACGAACTAAAGAGCCTACTTTTCTTAAAATTTAAGATTCATGCCAATGATTAATCTATGTGGATCTATCTAGAATAATGACGAAATTAAGTTGGTAATATCGAAATTTCTAATTCGTTCGAAATACTGTGTACCTGGCATAATGTAGCCTAATAGAGAACTACAGTTGACAGCCCTGGGGACTGAATATATTCTTAGTTCCATCTGTTAAGGTACAGAATACAAAAATTGGTTGAAGTCCAATGGATAGCATGGACGTTACATGCAATTAAACATTGGATCTAACAGTGCGCGTAAAATCATGTTGGCAACAATGACATACATGTATTGGTCAGAAATAATCTGAAATAATGTGATCTATTGTTGTGTCAATTTTGAATGAAATCCATTAGTTAGTATAGAAGTTACATGCATTTTAAAATTGGACCTATCAGCAGGCTTAGAATCATGTTGGCAGCACTGACGAAGGCCTATATTAGTTACTCCAAATTAATCTAGAATGCCAGGTACTATACGTGTGCAAAGTTTAGAGCTATTGGCTTGCATACTTTCTGATATATTGATATTAGGTTAACAAAAATAGAGACAGCATTTCTTAACAGCTGGCAGCTCTGGTTACTCTTAAGAATCGGCATAGTCATATCTGTTATGGTACACATGGCACACACGAAATTTGGTTGAAATCCAATCGATAGTGTAGAAGTTATATGCATTTAAAAATTGGACCTATGAGCAGGCTTATAATCATTTTGGCAACACTGCCATGTATTGCATCCTGGAAATTAAACTTCAATATTATTATCTTTACGTGTGCCAATTTTGAAATAGCTCCCATTTATACCTTCCAAGACATTCAACATGGAGCTCAAATTTCAATTGCGATTTTACAGCAGTTGGTAGCATTGACATTATTTTCAAATATGGCCGTGAGATATTCAGGTATAGATCTTTACTTCTACCAAATTTTGTTTCGATTGCTCCAGCCGTTTAGGAGTTGATAGGGGACACACACACACAGCCAGCCAGCCAGCCAGCCAGACAGAAGGACAGACAGACAGACAGACACACATTTGCCCGATCCCATAAGTTTACTTTTTCCTCATTTTTGCAAAATGTGAAAAGTAGGCTAAAAACTAACTACTAACTGACAGACTAGAAGAAGAAATGGAAAACTAAAGGAGAATAAGGCAAATAAAGGACAGGAGGAAAAGAAATGCTCTCAACCCTCGAAGAATGCGGATTGAGGGACTTGGAAGGAAGGAGAGCCATGACAGTCAGATAGGAAAGTGAAAGAGGAGAGGGTCATCCCCACAGGTAAGGGACAAAAGGGGTAAACCGGACCCAGCTCAGGAATCCCTCGGGGTCGCCAACTCCCGAACTCACCAGCCGTGAGCCCCTGAGGTTGTAGCAATATCCAGGGTGCACCAGAAGTGGTGGGGCTACATACACCCTGCCTCCTTGAGGGCCTTGAGCAGAAGGCAGGAGAGAACATGAAAAGAAAAAGAAGGCTGGCCCCTCGCAAAAGGAGGGTATCAGAAAAGATGAGACAAGGCGGGAAAGGAAGAGACTCCCTAGGCCTCGGATACCCTAATACCGTCGGGGTCGGAAGAGAACAAGAGTTGACCAAGTGAGGTCGACATGAAAGAAGGCAGAGAGGAGCCCAGCACTAGTAAGTGGAAGCAATGCCGGACTCAGCTGGGGTCCCGCAGTCGCCAACCCACTTCCCAGTAGATGTGAGCCGCTGGGGGGTCCTACAATTTTTATGGTCGTGAAAACAAAATGTTAAACCCAGAAGATCCCTCCGTACTTTGTTGATGAAAACATAATCCGTTCATAGAGAGCTAAAATATTAGTGTTACTAGTAGATGGAATGGGAATAATGTAGTCACATGGAGTCTACTTTTTGGCTATTTTCATTTATGAGATCACCTATTGTCCGTATGTGTGTATGTGTGTGTGTGTAGGCTACGTATGTGTGTGTATCCCCCTAATAACTTCTAAACGGCTGGAGCTATTCCAATATAACTCGGCAAGGTCATAGTACTGTACTATTTTGCCCGATCCCTACGGTGCCTTTCAAATTTTATTACGTCTCACCAATCCAACATGGTGGATATGCGAAATATTTCACCGGCACTCTATATCTCCGAAACTATTACTCACATCACCCTGAAATTTGTACGGTGATAAAAGGCACTACTAGACGTTCCCTTATGTGACTTTAAAAAACTGTAACTGCAATACGAACATGGCGGCCATGCGAAGTTGAAACATTTAAATAGACTTTCTTCGCGATTTAATCATCCGAACGCAGTGAAACTTGGTACAGCAAATTACCACACAAATTGCAATGCACTGACATCTAATTTAGTTCAATTGTTTACGTAACCTCAGGATGGCGGCTGTGCGAAATTTTAAAATTAAGTTTTTATTTCATGTGTTCTAATCATGCGATCGAAATCAACGTTTGAAAAATGAACGTACTCAATAATAATTTGAGTTTTTCCCACTTTAAACAACACAATTCTTTAGCCGGGCGTTTAATTTTCTCGTGTTCTTCATTAGCTTTAATTTTCTCCTCCAGTTGAAGTGTATTATGTTTAGAAGTCATTGTCACTGAATTACACTACCTAAATAAATGCAGTACTCACCCCTCCTTAGGTAAATAAATTTTCGAAAAATTTTTAGGAAATTTATTTTAATTATTCATAAAAATCTTATTCTTCTTTTAACTGTCGAAGCCATCATAACGTTATCCGTACCTTCTGTTTCTTTATTCTTTTAAAGTTCCTTTCCTCTCTGGCTTGTATTTGGGTCTCCTTAAAGGTCCCATTCATTCATTCCCCCTCGCTGACGTCTTCACTCAGGATCATAAATTTCTTGTCACGTTCGGGTGTTTACAATTCTCCCCCAGTCTGGTACGCGTTCTCCAAACTTGAGTCAAACCGTTTTGTTTCTTTTCTCTTTTCATAAGACGGTCCTGCCTGTCTGTTCTCTTTTCTCATTACGTATTATCAACCTAATGACCTATTGTTAATACCTTACGGGTGCAACTGGCTTTACCCGTTACTTCGTCATTATTATCTTCAGACTCCAAGTCTGTAACATTTCATTTGATTTTTAAGAGCTCGGTCTATCCTCACCTGACTCTTCCTGGTTTTCTTCCACCTTCCTCATCTCTTTTTGAGATGGTATTTCAAACAAAATTATTTTATTCCTCTTATTCTTTAACGGTTGCATATGGCTTAACCCGTTGGATACATTGGAATAATCATTTTCCTTCATCTCGCATCGAGATGGCATTTTCAAAGAGTATTTCTTTTTTCGACTCTTCCAATTCCATAGATCCTTCAGATCTCCATTCTTTCTCTTCCTTTTATCACTCCCTTTCTTTTTACGAAGCGTCCAACTGAAATATGCCTGAGCGTCCTCTTTCTCCAACAGGGGCGTGGTGGCTCAGCGGTCTAGCTGTATGCCTCTCACCAAGGCGGTCCGGGTTCGATTCCCGGTCAATGCATGTGAGATTTTCGATGTGAAATGCCATGTCCTGTGGTTCGGATTCCACGTAAAAAGGAGGTCCCGTGGCTCATAATCACAAGATTCACGGTCACGTAAAACTACAATCTTCCTTTTTCTTTCTCCAAGGCATTATACGTTGTATCTCCTCCTTTCTTAATTTCCATGGGGTATCTATTTTCTTGTAAACCGACTACCAATTGCGGTTTTCCTCTTTCCTGATTTTCTTCAATGGCATCTCCTTCCTTCTTTTCATTATTTCCAACAATCTCATCTTTTCCTTTGAGGTTTTCTTGGCTCTCATTTGGATCTGTTTCCATTTCTCTTTCCTTTCGTTGCCACTCCTGATATTTGATCATTAATTCAAGGATCTGTGCTTTCAATTTTTGTCCTTCTAATAACCTCTTATTTTCCCTATCCTCATGAATTTCTTCTAGATTTTCCTTTTCAATTTCTATGAAATCTTGAACCTCAGCTTCCATCTGTGCTTCGGCGATAGTTTCTATCATCGTTTCATTTACTTTCTCCATTTCTTCAGGAATTATTATTTCCGTTTCCCCAGTCTTCAATTCTGTTGTTATCTCCTGTTCTGAGATTATTCCTTGCTCTTCCAGCTCAACCTTTTCATCAAAATGTTCTTCACTTTGGAGCTCATTTTCATGTCGGCTGTCCTCCTGGTCTGGAATTCCCATTTCTTCTTGAGTCTCCATTTGTTCTTCAGGAAGGATATCAAAGTTGTTCTCAGTTTCTACTGGAGTCATTACGATTTCTACTTCTTTTTCGACTTCTTCTTCTTTAATTTCCGTTTCGGGCTCTTCTTGTACCGTAACTTCTTTTTCTTCTTTGATTTCTACTTGCTTTTCAACTTGGGCAGCGGCTTCATCTGACTGTCGTTTCAGCGCTACGATATATTCATCATATCTCTTTTGGACGGCCTCTAATATTCCTTTGTATTCCTGAATCTTGACGTTTCTTACTTCAGCTAACTCCTGAACAGTTATTATATCTTTGTCATCCAATATTTCGCGTATATGATATATAATTTCCCTGTACTTATTTCTCACTTGATCCATTTGTTCTTGGACGCCCTTCCTTCTATCTACTTCTTCGTATTTAAACGATGACTGAATATTCTCCCATTTATTTCTTATTTCATCCAGCTTTCCATATATTTCCTGTATTTCTTTTACAACTTTTTTCTGCTCTGTCCAGGAACTTAATTCAATCAATCCCTCCTGCTCCAATCTTCCTACGAATTTCCGTCTTATTATTTTCATATCCACTCCAACGTGAATATATAATTCCTTTACTTCTTGTTTAGATACCTTGCCCAATTTTCCCCTTAACTCACTAAGGATTTTAACTACACTATCCCTTTTTCGTAGAATATTCTGTAATTGCTCATCAATTTCTTCGAATTCTTTAGGCCCTAGTCCTAAATGCTTCTTCCCAAATTTCTCTATCGATTCCTCATATTTCTGACGTACCTTTTCAATCATTTCTTCGTACCGCTCTATATCCCTTAACGAAGCCAATTCTATATTCTCCTGAGGTGGAATATTAAGACTATCATTCTTTTCGCTTTCGCTTTCCGAGCCTACTTGAACCTGCATTACTACTACGTGAGACTTTGAATTACCTTTACTATTATTATCCTCTGTACTAATTACATTCTCCCTTGGAATCGGTTTACATTTTTCTTTTTCCTTTTGGAGCTCTAAAGGCTCACTTGTTACCCTGTTGTCTGCAGACATGTTACCTTCTCTTCGTGTAACTATGTCTCCAGGTGCACGCATGCTTTCTACAGAAACCTTTACAATTTCTTCACTGGGGTACTCTTTATCACCTATAATTTTACATTTATCTGGACTCTCTACCCTTACATCTTCCGAGAGCCTCCGCCTCTCTTCACTTAATGACATCTTATTAAAATACAGTGGGCTACTCATGCCACATCGCTAAAACATGCATGAGAGATGGTAACTGAACCTTTGTGTCCCAATTTTCAAAAAAATTACTTTGGTACGGGTATTTACTACAACGTACCCTTTTGATATCTTTATTCAATCTCAGAAAACTTTATGGAAGTATTTAAAATTCAAAATTTCGAAAAACCATTTTTTCCAAAAAAAATGAAAATTTAGATTTTTCGAGAAAACTCGGGTTTTCCCTAGGAAAACTCAGCCCTGCGTACTGGGCGTATGATAAAATCATAAATTCCCCACGTTGGGCGCCAAAAAGTATGATTTGCTGGGGGGTTGTTTAATTCAGGGCTGCTCGGTGTGAGTTTCTAGGGACCCATGCGGTCAGTTAACTTTATACGTTGTAGCTACTCCTATCATTACTTTACTTTACATGAAATGACCGTTTTTAGTGTTCCTCTAGTTATTAATCCAAGCACATTACTTTATATACCCCCATGTGCCCTTTCAGCAAGAAATATGCAAATCACAGTATGCCAGCATTGCTCAATTCGGGATTTTCGGGGTTGTAGTATGTTCTCCCACTCTGTGACTTACACATTTTGGATTAAATAGAGGATACACTTGCAAAAATAACAACCAAATCAACTCCTATTTCAAAATATTTAATTAATCAAAATTATGGCGCTACAAACAATAAAACAAATAAACTACTGACCAAAAATCCTTCTACTTGTTCAAAGTGAACAAGGAATAACATAAGAATTAAACAAATATTATATTAAAATACATGGTTTCCTCTAAAACCAACAATTCATAATTATTTTTACTTCCATAAAGTATCTATCTTACAGTTCCATATAACTACGGGCTCCTTTGGCTCGATACTTTCCATTAATAACGGTGTCATTCTTTTGTACACCTCAATCACTATTTTTATCTTTTCTTATCATCAAAACAAATATCTAATTACATTTAAAGTACATGTTAATTCTCTACTTAAATATTTGGGCACTTCACATGTTCTCAGCATTTACCACCTCTCTCAAGTTTTACAAATTCACCATAGTGATCGGGAAAATACTTGTCTACTCCAGAGTTATAAAGATTACTTGACAAAGTCAAAAACTATGATTACTCCCGGAACCTAGTTATCTTCATTTAACTCGTGGAATCCTATTTCCATACAACATTACAATAGGGATTGTTATTTATTTTATAGGTCTTATAAGACCATTATCACATAAGAAAACTACGATCTGAACTGGCAAGCGATAATTTCATCTACAAGGACCTCGGTTCAAAGCCCGGGTCATTAACAACCTTTTAAACACTCACGGTGTATTATTTCTTCTTACAAACGGCCTTCACCAACCCTCCTGCTATTAGAGTCCGACCGTATACTTGAACGAGATTTATGACTGTTAGGGTGACTTCCCGTCTAGTCTGCGGTTGGAGCTCTCCTCAATGCTTTTAAAACAATTCTTCCTTTCTTTTCAGTTCTATGGAGAGACCTGGCATTTACTTCTCCTTTTACTTTCAACAATATTATTGGGCTCATAAACCACTTTCGTAACCTTGGCATTTATTAATTATGAAAGGTCCTCATTGATTGGGAAGAGTAATACACGTTTTACGACGAATAATTAGGGGCTTCGACAACAAGAGGATTCTAGGTTCGAATCTCTTAACATGCCTCGGGAACCATTTCCACATTGGAGGACTTATACAAAATGCGATTTAGGGTCGGCCGTGGCCTACATGACCTACGCTCATAATACCATACATTTGCTCCCTTTTATAATAATAACACACACATGGCCTCGTGATCTATGTCACTATTGGAGGACTTACAACATATCTCAATTCCCCGCAATCAACTACCCTTCATAAGTAATTTACCAAGTACATATAAATTCTACGCGTTCCTAGCGTGATATTTTATTTTAATTACGCTCCATTGCGCTATATATTATTTTAAGGCCTGGCGTCTTCCAAAGAACTGATAAATTCCATATTAACAAATGATACATATCTCAATTTTATATTAATCTTTTCCTTTGACAATAATCGCTCTATTTTCAAGAACATGCATTAACCTCATGTCTTATACTTTTATTAAGGCTCCAACGCTCTTATTTTCATATTATTCAATTTAATCTTTATTTATATTTCCTTTATTATTATTACTATTATTATTATTATTATTATTATTAATACGCTTGCTTTTATAACATTCGTCAAATACACTGACATTTTATTCATACATTTCCTCTACAGGATTTATTCTTTCACATATTTATTTATAATTTCTCAAATTCTATTTTTGTTCACACCGCGTTCCTATTCTGTAATTAGTTATTTAGAAACATCCCTTTTACTCAAAAACTCCGGTGGATTTGTACACAATCATTTCCCCGACACCAAAACATAATGAAAATCTTTACTCACATGCCTTAGGTCGTTTCCTGACCTTCCTTCTCGTGCGATGCTTCATTTTTGCCCACTTTTTTTAAATTACTCCATCTTGTACAAATTCATTGCATGTACAGACATATGTTGACACATATTTAACACGTATACATTTAACACTGATAACATTTTAAATACACTGGTGTATCCGTTTAGAACACACAATAAAAACACTGAAAATATATTACTTTTAACACAAAATCTTGATATATTTACACTTCACAAATTTTGATCACTAGGCCGCTATTAAGCCTACCATACGTGACCTCTTGACCTCCCGTCTCCAAGGGTGAAATTTAGTAATGTCGGCTTCCTATCCCCTCCGAATATGAAAGTCTCGAATCATCTACTTCCTCCCTGCAATAGCACTTCTTCGAATCCCGTTCTTGACGATCTGCTATTTCTCTAACTTGAACGGCTCCCCTTTTAGATCCTATTTATTGATCTTAGCGAAAGTCTGTTCTGTTCACGGTCCCCTCGATAATCTATCGGTGACCTATGGATTTTTATAGCAACTAATACTTCTCGAGTCTTAGTGCTTTTGAAATAGTTCATCTGCTTTCTTGAAACAATGTCTATCGTTTCCTTCTCTTCTTCGCTTATTCGGTTCTCGAACTTCTAATCTTCTAGAATATCTGGCGAACCTTATTCTGTCTGTCTTTCCCTGCTCGGGTTCTTTAAATTTGATATAAATATTTATCTCGCTGTTCCGGTACTTCCGTACGTTATGATACTTTTGCTCGTTTACTAAAAGACCTATCGCCCTGAGTCCTAAGTTCGCAGCCTGCACTGACTGTATTTTATGAACTTTTCACTGTAAATTTTATACTGTCGGACCTAAATCCTGTAACTAGGATGTTCCTAATTTTCAACACGACGATACTGTAATTTTACTTCTTTGCAACTCCTTACGGATCACGTAAGTTATTGATACAGCGACGCCCGTGGCTGTCGGATATTAGCAATGCGATGTGATACAGTTTTTCCCCTCAAGGAAAGCTTGTATACTGTCTTCGGTGCGATGTAGCTCCACGTCCCCTGGACTATTGGATGTAACATCTCCCCTCAAGGAGTACTGGTAAACTGCCTGTACTGATACAGCGTGACGCCCCCTCTCGGACTGTCGAAATGACTGCATGATGCGTAGTGACGCCCCCCTGGGCTATCGGAAACTGCATGTTTGGCTTGGTGAGGCCAGGAGTTTTATACTCTTTAGTCACAAAAAGATAAAATCCTAGTCCTATTCGTGACCAACTTTTGAACTAATTGTCGTACAATTATAAAAATTACATCTCCAGAAAGCTCGTCTTCCAAACGTCAAATGATCTCATTGCGCATAAGAATCGATCGTGCTATTCTGAGATATTAATTAATGTGTAGTCTTCAGCTGCGTGGGTGTTGCTGTTCATTTTTAAAATCCCCACTGACGTATTCTGCGTTTGCAGTTCTTTCCTTACAATTATTACAAGGTTTTTCTTTACACAAAAATCTCTAATCCGAAATGATTCACAGTACAGTAATTATTTACTTATTTTTATTCCTGCAAATGGGTTAAATTTAATTATTCTTCTACTGGCACAGCGGCGCTGTTGCCATTTTAATGCAAGCTACGCTGGATTTCCGAGTCACGCCTCTCTGTCTTACAGTAAAAACTTTCCACTCGTTCTATTAAGATCCATGACTGGCTCCTTCTCAATGTCAAGAGGCATGATCTCATCTTCTGAACACCTGGTCCAGCGGCTTGCGCAATATCATGCTAGAATCCTGGCTTGAAATTTCTCTATGTTACATTAGAAACTGTATGTTTCTTTCCTCCTTTCACTAAATACATGGATTCGACCCCTTTTGAGCCTATGGCACATGGGTTCAGTACACAGTAAAAAGAACACCTTTAACGATTACTCCAGTTCACTGTTTTCTTCAACTCGTACTTCTACTCTCATTTGTCACATGGAAACTGTGTGTATTACAAGAGGGTTGGGGGAAGTAATGGTACAGATGTTGTGAAATGTAGCATACCTGCTGCATTCTTGAGGAAAAATTAGAGTTAATGTTTCCTAGGACTTTTATGCAAGTACAGTCGTGCTCAAATTTTAGCACATAGCTTTGTATTATGGATAAGACTAGCAACCCGACCCGGCTTCGCCCGGGAACAGTTATGAGTGCATTACGTCATAAGCGCTTTTTTTTTCAATGTCAATGAACAACAACCAATATCCGTTTTACGTCTCGGTATGATGCGTTAAAATCACTGACTGGACTATTAATTATATTATTATGGAGATGCATGTGCAACAAATTCTTGTCGGACGTAATAGAAGAATGGCGAGGTGAATGAAACACAAATCCCCCTTCCGTTCAATCTTAACTTGACTGTGAATTTTTCGGAACGAAAAGTTCACAGGCGAAATGAAGAAAAGCCGAGTTGCACATCCAGGGAAACTCCAAACACAACCACTCTTCTATAAAGATTTTAACTCAACACGATACGACAGTTTGCTGCTGGCTGTATCTGGGGCAATAAGCTCGCCGCTAGCTAAGCTGTAACTGGGGTGATAGACTTGCCCCTAGCTAGCTCGTAAAGTCACCTCAGTAACTGAATGGAGATTGATGGAAGAAATGAAAACGTAAAAACACTTATAGTAGGCGATGTATTGAAGATAGAGATATGCTCTCCCGGGCTTTTTTGTAGAACTTTTCATGCTGAACAATTCTTACACTCATCGTATATAGATATTTTTAACGGTTCGCCCAGCGTAAGCTTAAAAAGCGCACGGACACCAGTTTTTTTCGACTTTTTCACTGAATTAATTACTGCTCGGCTTCCTTTGGTCATAAATAAATTATTTTCTACAGAAATCATCCTCGAGATATCCTTTACAGAATGGTGGAAACCGCATCAAAATCCATCCAGTGGTTCTCGAGTTTACCCGTAACATCCAAGAATCGGGGACTTCGTTTTATACTAGGTAGAGATAGTCCGTCCTAATCAGGTTATTTACGCCTACAGTTACGAAATTTCTTTCCTTTTCCGCATTATGCAATTTTCCGGTTTACAGTGTCATTTTACATAGGAAATACCTCCTTTACGAATGTTGTCTTCCGTTTGTCCAGGTTTCTGGTATATAGAGGGTCCGGTTTAGGCAGGTTCTAATGTACTACAGTCATCACAAAAATACAGGTTATCAGACAAGTTCAACACACACCCAACTACAAGGGGCTGATGACCAAGTTGTCCCAAGTCACTGTTGTTGTTTGAGTCTTCAGTCTTTTGACTGGTTTGATGCAGCACTCCATGCCTCCCTGTCCTAAGCTAATCATTTCATCTCTACATACCTACCACACCCTACATCCGAGGCAATCTGTTTAACATATTCTAACCTTGGTCTACCCCTACAGTTCTTGTCCTCGACCCTTCCTTCCATAACTAAGCTTGCTATTCCTGGGTGTCTTAGTATGTGTCCTACAAACCTATGTCTTCTCTTCATTAGCAGTCGCCAGAAACATCTCTCCTCTCCCACTCGCCTTAATACCGCTACGTTTGTAACCCTATCTACCCATCTGATCTTCATCATTCTCCTGTAACACCACATTTCAAACGCTTCAATTCTCATCTTTTCTGCTGCACCTATAGTCCAAGTTTCATTTCCTTAGAGCGCCACGCTCCAGACAAAGGCTTTCAAAAATGACTTCCTAATACCTAAATCTATATTCGATGTCAACAGATTCCGTTTTTGTTTCCTTGCCTGAGCCAACCTACTTTCTATATCCTCTTTGCTTCGTCCATCACTGGTTATTTTGATTTCTAAATAACAGAAGTATCCTACTTCATTCAGATTTTCACCTGCCAATTTGATGGCCATAGAGGTTTCTGATTTATTGCGGCTGCATTCCAATATTTTTGTTTTACATTTATTAGTTTTCATCATGAATTCTTTCCTCAAGACCGAGTCCATACCACTAAAATGAATTTAAAAAGTGACAGTCAGTCTGAAAGACTAGACTCTGTATCATTTTAAATGCTACAAATGATGAAAAATACTAGAAAGGCTGGAGGCTTGTCACTTCGCTCGAAGCCTAAGACTCTTGACATGTTAGAAAATTATCTGCATAATACTTATCTTGCTTATCATGTTTCAAATTACTCGCGAACGGCAAGTGCAAACCAAGGGCAAAGTAAGGTCAAGCGCGCAGGATGTCGTCACGCTCACCAGAGCGCGCGGGGAAGTGGCCCTTCCATCCAGTCTAAAAACACTTATATTGGCGATGTATTGAAGATAGAGATATGCTCTCGCGGACTTTTTTGTAGAACTTTTCATGCTGACCAACTCTTACGCTCATAGCATACTGATATTTTTAACGATTTGTCCAGCGTAAGCTTAAGAAGCGCACGGACGCCAAGTTTGTTTCCGACCTTTTTCACTGAAATCATTACTACTTGGCTTCCTTTGATCATACATAAATTATTTGCTACAGAATCTTTCTTCGTGATATCCTTTACAGAATGGTGAAAACCGCATCAAAATCCATCCAGTGGTTCTCGAGATTACCCGTGACATCTAAGAATGGGGTATTTTTGTCTTATACTAACGAAGTAGAGATTGTCGGGGAACACATGCACCAAGCGGTACTATGACGTCACACACCTCAGTGCATCTGGGTACATTTCGTCCCGTCACCGTAACGTAACGCCAGACCCCAGCGTAACGACGAAGTCGACAAGATCATTTAAAATGATAAAAACAAATTATGTCCGTGAAAAACAAAGGAATGACTAATTTGATGTATACAGATATTCCCTAGACATTCAGAGCAGCTCTCCGCGTGCACTCCTCAAGTTCTGTCCCTTGTCTATGATATCATCTGGGCGAGTCGTCCTCATAAACCCTCGGAATATTTCATTTTGAAACGTATTGCACAAAGCACACAACAGTAAAATACTCCAAGGACTTACCCTTGCTTGCGACGATTGTATCAGTAAATCCCAGTTTCTCATTCTCTTGGACGCAGAATTCCCTTTCAGAAGCAAATTTCCTTTTATGAGCGAATGCAAATCCAGGTTGTATTGAACGACATGCCATCAAGATAGACACAAATTGAATGGCATTCTGCAGACAGCAATATTTTCAGGGGATTTATTCTATTGCCTGTAAGACTAGGGGTGTACAAGGTGCTTGTGAGCCAATCAAAGTCCACAGCACAACTTCACGTCTTTTAAGCAAGGAACAGAAGAGAGGTCTTCGATCTTCAAAAGCATTAAAGATGCTATACCGAAAGGGTTCCATAGAAAACATTAACCGTCAGGCGCGGATTTTGCAAACTCAAGAAACGAAAACACAATAACCAGACAAATTAAACTTAACGAATTTTAACTGAAAAAAGTTTTTTTTTTTTTTTTCATTTTATTCACTATTGAAAATATATTTATTACAATTATTATGTCCTGTTACAACTGTACATATTTACAATTTCTTACCTGTTATATAAAAACGATTATTTATATAACAAAATCAACTCATCTATTTTGTTTAGCAAACCTTGTGATTACCGGATCGATGTTTATAGTGATGTCACGATGAATGTGCAGCAATGCACGGATAGGAATTTGGGGCTATTTTCGCACCAAAAAAATTTTCCGGAAGTCCAAACTGCAAGCTTGGTTGGCAATTTAAGCTGTGACTTTCTCCCTTTGTCGGTACCAACTCGACTTGCCGAAACTATAACGTACCTTGATACTTTTCTCGAAGCTCGATGTAAAAGTCGCAAAACACGGCGTTGCAATTTGTACGAATATTTTTGGTGCGCTAAACGCATCAAATTTCTATCCATGTAGCTTGCAAAAAAATTGGTCTGGTTTTGTACGTTTGGTTATTTTGTGATTGCGTTTTTAGTTATACCATTTTTATTAACAATTCCGATTCTCTGACCACTCCAAAGCCAAACTCTAGATCCGCGCCTGTTAAACGTGTTTATGGAATGATGTCTGATAAAGAAAACACTGTCGTTTACTTCAATGAACAAGAGAACAAAAGAAACCGAACAATATAATGATGATGTTAATTGTTGTTCTAAGGGGCCTAACATCTAGGTTATCAGCCCTAATAGTTTAGGTGAGATTGGGAGATGAGATGAGAATGAAAACTATAACTAATACTAACTACAGACTTACAAACTAGAAGAAATGGTAAACAGATAAAGGACATAAAGAAAAGAAATGACCTCAGCCCTTGAAGAATGAGGATTGAGGGACTTGGAAGGAAGGAGAGCCATGAAAGGCAGATAGGAAAGGGAAAGAGGAGAGGGCCCGTTCCAAAGTCAGTGGAAAAAGGAGAATAAACGGTCCCAACTCAGGAATCCCTTGGGATCGCCAACTCCCGAACTCACCAGAGGTGAGCCCCTGAGGGTATAGCAATATTCAGGGTGCACCAGAAGTGGTGGGGCTACATACACCCTGCCTCCTTGAGGGACTTGTGCACAAGGCAGGAGATAACAATGAAAAGAAAAAGAAGGCTGACCCCTCACCGAAGGAGGTTATCAGGAAATATGAGAAAAGGGCCAATTAAGGCGGGAAAGGAAGATACTCCCTAAGCCTCGGATACCCTCATACCGTCGGGGTCGAAAGAGAACAAGAGTCGACCAACAGAGGTCGACATGGAAGAAGATGGAGAGGAGCCCGGCCCAAGTAAGTGGAAGCAATGCCGGACTCAGCTGAGGTCCCGTGGTTGCCAACCCACGTCCTACTAGAAGTGAACCCCTGGGGGGAAACGGAACATATTAAGTGAAGAAAGTTGTCCTTAATAAATCCAATTTTCTCGTCCGTCAATCAACCCCGCGAGACGCAAGAGATTAGAATTGAAACCCCTGGTGTATACTAGAGACATATAGAGCGGGGAAATAGATGACAGCGAACTTCTTATCCATAAAGTCTGATATAAACTCACGTAAGTAGTTTTTAATGACTGTCAGTGCGCCGGAAGGATCAATAAGGACTGCTTAGCATGTGTCGTATTGGTAACGGCTTGCTATGGGCGCCACTCGGTCGTAATGTTACCAGTCTCACAAGATTAATGCTTTGTAAAGGTATAGATTCCCCATCGATCCTCCAACTAACACACATCATCTCGTAGTGTTCCTAGCTTTGCTGTGCAGTTGATATAGGTTAGTAGGGGGGGTAATGAGAGAGCTAGATACTAGCCTACTTTCTCGCGAACATTGCCGATATCTCGCGAACGCATGATCGGATTTTGAGGTGTGGCGTGTCGTAGGACTTGGGTGACGCCCTCTTTCCTATGGAGAACTTATTTTTACCCCAAAATAAAAACTACTCCTACTTCTTCTTCTTCTCCTTTACATGCTGTCTCCGCGTCGAAGATTGGCGATCATCATTGCAATCCCTTGCCTCGAGGTTGCCGTTCGAAACAGAGATGCTGAGTCAAGTTCAAACCATTCCCGAAAATTCTCGAGCCAGGAGATCCTCCTCCTCCCTGGTCTGCGCCGTCCATCAATCTTGCCTTCCATGATTAGCTGCTGGAGACGGTACTTGTTATTTCGTATCATGTGGCCAAAATAGTGTAGCCTTTGTCGCTTGATGTTGTAGAGCGCCTCCATCTCCTTGCCCATCCGATCCAGCACCTCGGTGTTTCTCACCTTGTCGGTCCACGATATACGAAGCATGCGATGATACAGCCACATTTCAAATGCTTTCAACTTCTTCTCCAAGGTTTTGGTTAACGTCCACCCCTCATGTCCATATATTAGTATGGGAATTATGTAACACTTGAGAGAAGTAGTCTCGATACTAAGATCTCGGTGACACAGCAGATTCTTCATTTTGATAAAGACATCCCTGGCTTGCTCAATGCGAGCTTTGATTTCATGGCTGCAGTCCCATTTGTCATTCATGTAGCACCCTAGATGGCTTTATCAGTAACTGATAATGTGGTATCAATTACTTCTTTGCTGAAAACCATGAATTTTGTTTTGCGAATTTTCATCCTTAAGCCATAATCATTGCTAACTGCGTTCACGCGATTCAGCAATGCTTGGAGATCTTCAATGCTTCCGGCGATCAGGACTGTGTCATCTGCATATCGGAAATTATTGATGACTATGTCGTTGATGACAATGTCTTGATGAAACCCATCCAAGGCTTCAGACATGATTGCCTCCGAATATAAATTGAAGAGCATTGGAGACAGCACACAGCCTTGTCGAACACCACGTCGAATTTTTACTTCATCCGACAACATGCTATCCACCCGAATGTTCGCTCGTTGATTCCAGTAGAGATCGGCAATGATTCTTACGTCACTATTGTCAATTCCAAATCGTGAAAAGAGTTCTAGCATTTTAGTATGTTGTATTCAATCGAATGCCTTCTCATAATCAATGAAGCACAAAAATACATCCTTGTTAATATCCTGGCAGCGCTGTACAAGGACTTGTATCGAGAACAAGGCATCCCTGGTGCCAAATCCACCCCGGAATCCGAATTGTGTGTCCGACATAAATTCTTCGCACTTTCTGAAGATTCTTCCATGAATTATTTTCAGAAACAGCTTGAGGACATGACTCATCAAGCAAATCGTTCGATGTTCTTCGTAATGCCTTGCATTAGGCTTCTTTGGTAGTGGAATGAAAGTAGACTTGAGCCAGTCTTCAGGGATCAGGCCTGTCTGGTAGATCTTATTGAAGAGGGATGTGAGAACATTTATGTTTTCATTGCCCAGAACCTTTAGTATCTCAGCATGAACATCATCTAGTCCAGGAGCTTTGCCAGACTTCATCTCACAAAATAATAACCTTCATCACCGCCTCTCTTAGGATACTTGGTCCAATATCCATCTCATCAATGCCGTGATCTGCAACTCGGTCATCATCGAAGAGCTTGTACAAATACCGTTCTCATAGTTTGATCTTGTCGCATGTCGTGGCAACCAAGTTATTTTCATCGTCCACTAACACCCCGATGCTTCGGCTAGGCTGTCACCCAATCAGTTTTGTCTGATCTTTTTGTGTAAGTGGAATGTGTCGTGTTTATTCTGAAGCTCTTCTATTTCGCGGCACTTGTTCACCATCCATTTATCCTTGGCTTTTCGGATCTCAGTTCGAATCAACCTCTGTTGTTGTTTGAGTCTTCAGTCTTTTGACTGGTTTGATGCAGCTCTCCATGCCTCCCTGTCCTGAGCTAATCGTTTCATCTCTACATAGCTACCACACCCTACATCCGAGGCAATCTGTTTAACATATTCTAACCTTGGTCTACCCCTACAGTTCTTGTCCTCGACCCTTCCTTCCATAACTAAGCTTGTTATTCCTGGGTGTCTTAGTATGTGTCCTACCAACCTATCTCTTCTCTTCATCAGCAGTCGCCCGAAACATCTCTCCTCTCCCACTCTTCTTAATACCTCTTTGTTTGTAACCCTATCTACCCATCTGATCTTCATCATTCTCCTGTAACACCACATTTCAAATGCTTCAATTCTCCTCTTTTCTGCTGCACCAATAGTCCTAGTTTCACTTCCATAGAGCGCCACGCTCCAGACAAAGGCTTTCAAAAATGACTTCCTAATACCTAAATCTATATTCGATGTCAGCAGGTTCCTTTTTGTAGAAATGCTTTTCTTGCCTGAGCCAACCTACTTTTTATATCCTCTTTGCTTCGTCCATCACTGGTTATTTTGCTTCCTAAGTAACAGAAGTCTCCTACTTTCTTCAGCTTTTCACATGTCAATTTGATGTCCATAGAGATTTCTGATTTATTTCGGCTGCATTCCAGCATTTTTGTTTTACATTTATTAATTTTCATCATGTAATAATTCCGTAAAACGGAGTCCATACCATTCAAAAACTCATTCAAATCCTCAGGTGTGTCGGCCAAGATGACGATGTCATCAGCAAATCTCAGAGTTGAAATTATTTCTCCTTGAATCTTCACTCCCACTTTAAATTGTTCTCCAATTTCCTTCATTGCTTGTTCAATGTAAAGATTGAAAAGTATGGGTGATAATTTGCAGCCTTGCCTTACACCTTTCTGAATACCAGCTTCTCTCTCATGTCCTTAAGCTCGAATGACTGCTGTGTGGTTTCTGTATAGATTGTATATCGCCCTCCTATCCCTGTACTTTATTCCAATACAATTTAGTCCAATCAACGTTATCAAAAGCCTTTTCTAAGTCTACAAAAGCCATGAACGTTCTCTTATCTTGCCTTATTCTACCTTCCAAAATCAGCCTAAGGCTTAGTACAGCTTCCCTTGTTCCTACATTTCTCCTGAAACCAAACTGGTCTTCACCCAACTCCGTTTCTATCTGGCTCTCAATCCTCTTGTAAATTATTCTAGACAGGATCTTTGAAGCATGAGTAATCAAGCTGATTGTACGGTAATCTTCACATCTGTCAGCTCCCACTTTCTTTGGTATAGGGATGATTACATTCTTTTTGAAATCAGGGGGTACCTCACCTGTCTCATAAATCCTACACACCAAGTGAAATAACCTGATCAGACCTTCATCTCCTATGCAGCGTAGCAACTCAATCGGTATATCATCTATGCCTGGTGCTTTGTTCCTGCTTAAGTCTTCTAAAGCTCTATCAAATTCTGATCTCAATATTAAATCTCCTTTCGCATCCTCATCAATTTCCTCCTCCCTTTCCATTACATGATTCTCAATCTCCTTTCCCTTATACAAACTCTCTATGTAAGCTTTCCATCTCTCAACCTTTTCTTCCCTATCTGTTAGAGGCTTTCCATTTGTGTCCTTAATATTACAGCACTTAGTCTTCTTTTCCCCAAAAGTATTCTTAATCCTTCGATAAGCTGTGTCTACTTTTCCTAATTTCAGACAATTTTCTATACCAGCACATTTCTCTTTCAACCATTCTTCTTTCGCTTCCTTGCACTTCTTGTTAACCTTATTTCTCAGACGTCTGTATTCTGCTTTCTCCTTTTCATCTCTTACATTCTTGTGCTTCCGCCTTTCATCCATCAATTCGAGTATATCCTGAGTGATCCACGGTTTTCTACCTATTCTCTCTTTCCTACCAATGTTTTCTTCTGCGGATTTTGTTATTTCATTCTTCAAAAGTGCCCATTCGTCTGCAATTGAAGTTTGTTTAGGGTTTTTCGTTAGTCCTTCCTTTATACTCTTCTTGAATCTTTCGTTTACATCCTTCTCTTTCAGTCTGTCTATTGCCCACCTTTTTGGCTTTTGACTTTTCTTCAGTTTCTTCAACTTTAATCTGCATTTCATTACAACCAGATTGTGGTCAGAGTTTATGTCAGCACCAGGATATGTTTTACAATCCAAAATCTGGTTTCGAAACCTCTGCTTGACCATAATGAAGTCGATTTGGTAACGCCCTGTATCTCCTGGTCTCATCCATGTGTATATTCTTCTATTGTGGTTATTGAATAAGGTGTTAGCTATGACCAACTCATGCTCAGTGCAGAATTCTACCAGCCTGCTTCCTCGATCATTCCTTTCACCTAATCCGAAATCTCCTACTATCTTCCCTTCTCTCCCTTTTCCTACCACAGCATTCCAATCTCCCATTACTATAACATTTTCATCACCCTTGATATACCTCAGAATTTCGTCTATTTCTTCGTAGACCTTTTCAACATCCTCATCATCAGCTTGACTGGTAGGCATATAGACTTGTACCACTGTGGTGCAGGTAGGTTTAGTATTTATTTTTGCTACAATAATCCGTTCACTATATTGCTCATAATATTCCACCCGCTGTCCAAGTTTCCTACTCAATATGAGGCCAACCCCTGCTTGGCCATTGTTTGATTTAGTGCTAATGACCCTATAGTCTCCTGACCAAAAGTCCTGTTCTTCCTGCCAGCGCATTTCACTAATCCCAACCAAATCCAGCCTCAACCTATCCATTTCCCTTTCTAAGTTTTCTAATCTTCCATTTCCTAGCAGACTTCTAACATTCCACGCTCCGATCCGTAGAATGTCAGATTTCCTCTTAGTCACTTCTGTGATGTTAACCCCCTCTCGAGTAGTCCCCACCCGGAGATCCGAACGGGGGACTAGTTTACCTCCGGATTGAAATTTTACAAGGGAGGAGGCCATCATCACATGTATTTATGCATAGAGAGGTGCATATCCTCGGGAATAGCATACGGCTGTAGTTTCCCGTTGCTTTCAGCCGTGCAGCAGGACGCAGTGTAGCCATTATTTGGCTTATATTATCAATTTCTTAACCGTCTTTAAGACTAGTAAAGAATTGATTTATTCTGAAAGGCTGCTACTCCCTTTCAGAATAAGTAAAGAGCAATTCTACTAACAAAAATACCAACCTTCTACCGTACTAACAATTAAATACCAAAATTCTACTAACGAAAAAACACTTAAGTTCCACCAACAACAAATACTACCACTAAAACAGTCTTTCACCAGACACACTCACATGCAATCACACATCACAGTCTACTGAAACAATGAACTATAACTAATAAACAATGCAACTGTTACCAGACACACTCACACACCACAGTCTAATAGTAACTACAGACTTACATAGTAGAAGAAGAAATGGTAAACAAATAAAGGATTAGGCAAATAAAAGACAGGAAGGAAAGAAATGCCCTCAACCCTCAGTCGTATATTTCTATTCGGACTCCGAGAGGCTTGTGGGTGGTTGGTCAAAACATGAGCATTTCCTTGTTATTGATAAAGTTGCTTTCACCTCCTTTAAATCACCCAGAGTATATGTTTCATCTGCTAATTAGTAGTTTTAAGTGCCTGTAAGGAAGAACCGGATTCCCCAACAACTGAAATACCTTCGTTCCTTTCACTTTACTAGCAGTTCACAATAGGGGTTCAGCTTATGAATGACCAGGAATTTCCTGAAATATTACCTGAACCTATTACCGTATTTGCTCGCGTATATCTCGCACTTTTTTGACCGTAAATATGTGTGAAAATTTTCGGTGCGAGATATACGCGGGGAATGACCGTATTCCCGAAAAACACAAAATTTGCATTATTGAAACAAGGCAACTGGCATACGGTACTCGCCCAATTCACTGTCACTGCTGCCAATCTCCGAGATACTCTCGCGTGCATCATTCTTGGCATCATCCCATACTGCTTCATCCTGACTTCCCTCCAATGCATTTGCGATACCCGTCTTCAAGAAGCTCTTCACAACAATGTCCGTCGACACCATTTATTTCTATTCGTTATGGTTATGCGACATTAAGAACCTAGGAAAAAGACGTCAAACGCTCGTTAAGGATGATTCAAGGCAGAAGAGGAATTTAGAGCGCAGACGCTTAGCGATCGATACGATCGATCATCTTCCATATAGATTCCTCGCTACATGCACGAGCGAGCTCGAATTTAGCCAACCGCGGCCGAAGACGCGGCGAACGATGTACAGCGTGCTAACACTCACGCTGCGCCGTATGCTTGCACGCGGCCGAGCTATAATGTGACGCAATGCGTAAAGACGAAATCATTGAGATTCGAGAAGACTGACCTGCGTTTCTGTGCGATGTAGAGCATCGTATCTCTGCTGATCGTTTCCTTTGCATTCTCGTCTTTTATCCATTAGCTCAAGAACGTCTGTTGTCATCCAGGTTTTGTGTTGCTTCTTTTTATCAACATTCAGATGTTTCTGTCCCACTGAAGTAAGCACCGTCTTTACCTGATTCCATTGAACATCAACGTCAGCACAGTCCTCTACGTATCCGAGTCCTGAAATCAGTTCTTGTTGGACAGACTCTCGAATAGCATCCTGCTTTAGCACAGTCACGTCAATCTTGGCTTTGACAGGTGAAATAGGGGGTGAAGTAATTTTTTCCCTAGAGACTTGAAATTTATTTTGGGGGTAGAAGGGGTAGGTACCTTTTATTTATGTCAAGCACACTTTTTTTGTAAAATTCCTAATTTTGGAAATAGCCTATAGCCTATTTTCAAAATGAAAGTTTTTGGTTTTTATTATACTTGAAACTTTGTTTGGGGGTAGAGGGGTAAGGACCTTTCATTTACGTGAAACAACCGTTTTTGTAAAATGCCTAATTTTGGAAATATAGCCCATTTTCAAAATTAATTTTGTTTTGTCCTAGAGACTTGAAACTTGGTTTGTGGGTAGAGGGGGTAAGGACCTTTCATTTACGTGAAACAACCTTTTTTTAATTCCTAATTTTGGAACTATAACCGATGTTCAAAAATATTTTTCTGAAAAATTTGAAAATATACACTATTTTTGGACTGAGAGTGGGATAGCTATTTTTTTGAAAAATAAAAAATGAAAATACAATCCGACCACGGTGGCCATGCTTCGATATTTTGAAAGGACGGCGGGACGTGATACGACGGTTCGTTTTCGAAACTTTTGAGTAGCGATACCGGTGGTGTGTAGGTGTTTAAACAACAAGCATGTGACTAGCAACGGTGGTCATGCTTGCAAATGCATTAATCGATATTTCATGAATCATGGATCGCAGAGGCTTATGCGATGGTTCGTTTAAGGATGTGTGTGCGAGGGGTCAGCATTCATTTTCTTTTCATGTTATCTCCTGCCTTCTGCTCGAGGCCCTCAAGGAGGCAGGTTGTATGCAGCCCCACCACATCTGGTGCACCCTGGATATTGCTACACTCTCAGGGGCTCATGACTGGTGAGTTCGGGAGTTGGTGACCCCGAGGGATTCCTGAGCTGGGTCCGGTTTCCCCCTTTTATCCATTACCTTTGGGGGGCGGACCCTCTCCTCTCCTCTTTCACTTTCCTTTCTGCCTTTCATGGCTCTCCTTCCTTCCAAGTCCCTCAATACGCATTCTTCGAGGGTTGAGGGCATTTCTTTTGCTCCTGTCCTTTATTTGCCTTATTCTCCTTTTGTTTTCCTTTTAAGAGCAAGTGACTTCCTTACAATGGACGAACGCAACCGGCTGGAATAGGGGCAATTCCAAGAGTATTGCGGACGTCTTCGTTCTTAATATGATCCAGCCGTGTAATTCCCAAGGACCATCGTAGCATCCGCATCTCCATTGAGTGCAATGCTTGTTCATGTTTATTTTTATTAGGCCAGCATTCGGCTCCATACAAAGTAACAGGGTGAACGACTGTTTGATAGATCTTAGTTTTGAGGCGCAAAGGGATCTTGCAGTTACAAAGAACGCGTGTGACCTGTTGTCACATCATCCGCGCATCATTCACTCATGCACGGGTATCCGAGACTGTGTCACCATCAGGTCTCACAACGGAGCCTAGGTATCGGAGATGAGAAGCCTCTGGTAGTGGGGTGCCATCTACTATGATGGTCCTATCTGTCTGGGAACCACATTCAAGGTAGCCTACTCAAACTTAGTAAGGTTGAGCCGTCCAAATTCATAGAGCCTCGCATTGAGATGTTTTTAGCCTATTTTCATTTTATGAAAAAATAGGCTTATGAGATCATCTTTTGTGTGTGTGTGTGTGTGTGTGTGTGTGTGTGTGTGTGTGTGTGTGTGTGTGTGTGTGTGTGTGAGGTGTGTGTGTCCCTAATAACTTCTAAATGGCTGGAGCGATTACAATGAAACTCGGTAAGATCATAGCAATATTCTGGCCGACCCCGACCGTGCCCTTCAAATTTTATTGTGTCTCACCAATCCAACATGTCGGCTGTGCGAAATATTTCACCAGCATTCAGTATCTCTGAAACTATTACCAATATCGCCCTGAAATTGTGTACGGTGATAAAGGGCACTACTAGAAGTTCACCTATGAGCCTTTCAAAAACCTGGTGACTACAAAACCAACATGGCGGCCAAGCGAAAATGAGACTTTTAAATAGACTTTTCTCTCGATTTAACTATCCAAACGTAATGAAACTTGGTACAGCAAATATTTATACACATTTTAATGCACCGGAGTCTAATTTAGTTCAATTGGTTACATAACCTCAAAATGGCGGCTGTGCGAAATATTTCACTGACATTCTATATCTCCGAAACTATTACAGATATCACCCTGAAATTTTGTACGGTGATAAAGGGTACTGATACAAGTTTATCTATGTAACCTTCATAAACCTGTAAAGTACAAAACGAACATGGCGGCCAGGCGAAGTTGAAACATTTTAATAGACTTTTCTCGTGATTTAACTCTCAGAGCGCAGTGAAATGTGGTACAGTAAATGATCTTACATATTGTAATGCACTGGCATCTAATTTATTTCAATTCTTTACATAACCTCAAGATGGCGGCTGTACGAAATTTTAAAATTAAGTTTTTATTTGTTGTGTCGTAATCATGCGATCGAAGTGACATTTTGAATAATGAACCTAGGCAATAAATGTCCTTGAATGGTACATAACTATATGGCCTATATATATAACAATCCAAAATGGCGAGCATCCGAAATATTTAGACGGTTCTCAATATCTATGAATCTTTTACAGCAATCAAACTGAAATTTTTGATGTTCATAGAGGCTATGAACATATGTTCACCTATAGGACTTTCAGTAACCTGGTGAGCACAAATCCAACATGGCGGCGACGCGAAGTATTGAACCCTTCAGAAAAGCAGTGTTTAATGTAAGAAATCTTAATCAAGGGGTCGCGCTCAGTTCCTATGTGATGTTTACGTTCGCCAAACAACGTGCTCTACTGAGGTAAGGGTCATAGGATATAAACTATAATTAAGAAAGAAAGGTGACAAGATGTAAAATAATAACATGATTTAATGACTAATAGTGCATAAAAAGAAAATAAACAACAATAAAAAATAAATCCTCCCTGAATTTTCCCATGACATGAATATCTATCAAAGGCTGAGGAGTCAGACGGATCTCCCCTTTATTAAAATGTGGATCCTGGTTCCACTAACTTGCAATTTGGGTTTTATGTGCGCGTAATGACTAACTACGAGGAATGAGTACTTTGGATGACTGTTCGTTTACAACGGGTTCACAGCCACGATGCTTACGAACAATCATCTCGTAAATCAACGTTTACGGATATGGAACATGACACTAATAAAAACCCTTAAAAATGTAATGCTGACACACACACTAAAACCTACTATTTACAGGAATCTCTCTCGAGACCCTCATTTAGCGCGATGACGCACTTGACTATGAGCTGCCAACACTGGCCAATTGCTCAATACACAAGCAAGGAAATACAGCATAGCACGTGACTCACGGGTCACTGAATGGAATATATACATGGAATAAACCAACAACAACAACAAAAGCCTGACTGGCTGATATTACTTTATATGAACAAAACTGCATGTTAAGCTAACGCTTCGGAGATTATCGTGATTCGTAGGCAACTCCCATTTATTTAAACAATTTTTATCATTGATCAGTTCTTAATTCTGTACTTCAAATAATTACGGAGCCACACAGGCACTCTCCCCTAATTACCTCGCTGGCAACCTTCAGTCCGTCTTGTGAAACATCTCCTCTCTTCCTCAATACCTGTCTTTGTCCCAAGTCCAGTGTGTAAAAATAACTGACCAGCTGTGCCGTTATCTCAAGGAATCAACAGCAACAAACTCAACCACCTTAACATATGGTCAGACATTAACCAAAATATCCACAATTGCCCTCGCAAGGTCACAATATGGATTTGTCACCAAGCTGCCAGAAATCAGTCTACGCTGAAATTCCCGCTTGTAATGACCACAAATACACACACTCACACACACACTGGGAATGACATTATGTTTTTCACACAGATCGGCTGAATAGGTGCTCGCAAACTATTTAAAAAAATATATTAAAACCTACGATAGAGCTGACTGCTATTCGGCACAAATCACATTGCTCCAAAGGCAATAATCTCACTGAATCTGATCAATAATAAACCAAAAGAAATTAATTACCCTCCAATCTACTGTGTAATTATATTACTTCAGTCCTACTTCTGAAACACAACATATCTCCAAGAGACGTTTTTAACCGCATCGCGTAACATATGCAAACACGGTCGTCCACATAGCTACGGTAGTTAAAACAACAAACAAAAACAAGAACCTTCTACGAATTACATATGCGAGCTGTTTCCATGCAAAAGGTGTGTCAGACCAAAACTAAATATACTACGTTAATCACACAAGCAAATTATTTACAAAACAAAATATGTCCCATATACCATAAGTTAATTTATCAAATAATAAGAACATTATTTTGTACTCAGCCTCGGTCAGCCACCCGTCAAAGAACATCCGCAGCCATCTCCCAACTGGATGCTTCTTATCTCATCTCAACCATCTTGACGGAGTCTTGATAGTTCCAGGCTTCCTCCATGGTCAGCGATGTCATCTCTCGTGCTGACTCAAAAATTAAATTATTATACACTTGATATCTGACTACTAAATTCGCCGTTCGGGTACTACTTTCCCCAAAACTGTCTGTTGGCGAATTATCGAAGATACTGCCCCTACAAATATAGTACTGTGACTATCTAACACTGAATTTAACACATGTATTAATAATTTCTGTGCCCTTCATGACACGCAAAAGTATAAGTGTCTACGTCCTTAGGCGCGCAAGGTATAATAGCCTGTGTCCACTAACACACAAAATATAAAAGGCTGTGTCCTCGACACACACAATGTAATAAGCTGTGTCCTCGACACACCAAAGTAATAAGCTGTGTCCTCGACACACCAAAGTAATAAGCAATGTCTTGGCTCTTCACGCCACTTATAAATGAACCGGCCCTAGGTATAGATAGAGGGGGAAATTATATAAAAATTTCACAAAATAATAGTGATACAGGAATGAAATAAATATCACTGAACTCGAAAAATAGCGCAGGTCAAGAATATGCCCATCAATCCTAGAATCGATCGTAGAGATGTTGTCTAGGCGATCTCCCGCGTTAATGCTAGCCGTAGCGTGCCCAAGCTAGACTTGCCGCGCTGGTAAGCATTCTTCTCCCATTGGCTCCACATTTTCTGTAACTTGGCGGTTTTTATCAGACCTTGGCCTAGTAGGAGTGTCTAGTATTTACATCAGCCACTCACGTTACTGCATCATATTTTTTCTCGGCGCGAATATTACAATGAACATACCAAGAGCGTGTCTCACTGCGCGTCGCTTCTATTTTGAGGTAGCCACCACCTGTCCTTCTGAAACATTGCTATGGTCATTCTTTTCACAATCCTAAGTATTTAGCCTTTGTCAAACAGCTTCAGGTATGTCCCCACTGTCTCCAGCAAATGCTTGAAATTTCCTCATCTCCGTCTGGCTATTTTCATGATGCTTGTAGAAATATTTATTTAATGAAGAAATAAAACATCGAATCATTTATCCATCAGAGGTTAAAGGGTTCACAACTCCTCCACTCACAAAATTTCGAACTTCGGAGAAAGTCGATAATTTAAAAAAACTTCAGTAGGCCAATTTGTTTTATTTCGGAATCACCCCTTCTCTATTACTTGGTCTAGCCGCTCCTGTCTTGAATGGCATTTACTCGTTTCACATCCTGCTCGTAATGACCCTCTCAACTGCTTGCATGACGCGCTGGTGCCTCGGGCAACACTCTGCTCGCCTCGTTAATGTTTGTCAACACCAATTCCACTTCCTTCTTCACGTGCCGTACTCAACTGCTCCCCGTTCACTTTGTTGACACTAGGACGTCCATATATTCAAACTGCATCGTTATTTCGGCGCTCCCATGGATCGCTTCTTGTTCTCGCTGTATCTCACGTAACTCCTCCAAGAATTCCCGGTCCTTCGGTGTTAACTCCAAGTGTTGTACCATCGCTGTTTCTTCATTATCAGGCTCTGGGTTCCTGCTGAGTGCATCCGGAATCACGTTCATCTTCCCTGGGCAATGTTCAATCACAATGCTAAACTGTTGAATATATATAGACCAACGTGTCACACGTTCGCTTGCCATCGACGTCTTAAACAAGAATGTTAGTGCCTTGTGATCAGTCCTGACAACAATAGGGTAGCCATAAATTATTCGTTTCCATTGTTGTAGCGCATGAAGTATGGCCAACAACTCTAGTTCCGTTACAGTATAATTGCGCTCGTGCTTACGCAATTTTCGGCTGACAAATGCCAAATATGTTTTATGTTGCAGGTTAGCTGGATCTTCTTGGTAGAGCATAGCACCTATACCAACTAGTGAAGCATCCGCTTGGATTATAAATTTGTGCTTGAAATCTGGGTATCCTAATTTAATGCAGTTTTCCAATAGCTGTTTCGTTGCTTGGAATGCCTTCTCACACTCCGCATTCCTTAACCATTTATTATTATTCTTTAGCATTTCCTGCATTGGAGCCACAGTCTCCGTATAACCTGGACAGTTTTCCTTAAAGAATCCCGTTACGCCTAAGAAAGCCCGAATGTGCTTGACCCTCGTTGGTGTAGGGAAATTCTTTATCGCTTCGATCTTAGCTGGATTTGGCTTCACTCCCTCCTTGTCAATGATGTGACCCAAATATAAGATCTCGCTCTTGAAGAAATGCGATTTCTTCAGGTTTACTTTGAAATATGATGCATTCAGGTTGCCTAATACTTTATCTAAATTTTTCATGTGAGTTTCAATGTTGTCGGATGCCAGCAGAATGTCATCAATGTAGCGTACCGTCATCTCCTTAACTTCCTCGGTTAGATTCCGGTCCAGGGCTCGGATTAAGGCACAGCCCGCTGTTTTGACTCCAAAGGGCATTCGGACGAAGCAAAACGTTTGGTTATCGAATAAGAAGCCAGTTAGAAGCTGTGACTTCTCATCCAATTCAATATGGTGGAACGAGCTCGTCAGGTCAACTGATGAATAAATGCTTTTGTTTTTAAAGCCTTTTAATACGTCTCTGATAATTGGCGCTCTGTCATACTCAGGAAAAATGAGTCTCGTGTTGAGATTTCTGGCATCTAAACAAAGTCTAATAGATCCATTTGGTTTTGTGACTGCCAAAATCGCATTTAGATAAGGTGTAGGTGTCTTCCTTATCACTCCAGCTTGTAACATCTCATCTATAATGACCTTAACTTGACCACGATATTTTTCAGGAATTGGATATAATCTGCTTTTGAAAGGTGACCAATCCTCGACTTGCATTGAATATTTGAAATTTAATATTTTCCCATGTACTGTATCAAATACTGTTTTGTGCTTCCTTAAGATCTCTTCCAATTGCTTTCTGTGTTCACCCCCAAGTTGAATGTCATTGAGCCGCTCCTGTAGTAACTCTTCAAATTGTGCATCACTGTCGTCTCCTTCTGTTAATAAAGACCATATCTCCTGGGATTCACTCTCCTCATCTAGTTCCACAACAGCTCCTTCTATGATGTTATCTTCTGCCTTTCGTACCTCCTCTTCCGTCTCTTCCGATATTGCTTCCAATGCCCAAGAATTTACATCTCTTCCGGTAGTGATTTCATCCATATGTAATCCCACGTTCTTCAGCTGATCATACTCTCTAAAACTGACTGTATTCTTGTGCAAATCTATCACTGCTTGATAGTCACAAATAAAATTTGCACCAAGAATTATATTGAAATTCATCTTTGCCATGATAATGAATGTTTGCCCAAAAGTGTGTTCCAATATGTTCAGCTCTAAGTATGCTTGACGTTTACAAGTGACGGTGCGTTCAGGAATAACACCCCTCACTTTGAGCTGTGGTACGGGAATTACAAGAATATTTTGACTCCGTCCCAACTCTCGAACCAAGGCCTCCGATACCAGACTGATCTGCGACCCCGTATCCAATAAACATCTTATATTAATTCCACCAATCCTCGCGTAAATAATGGGTAACTGCCTAATTTCATCGTTCCGTGGTTTCACCGTCTCCTCCAGGCAGTCTTCTGGCAAAGCAATCCATTCTTGTATGTTCGCTACTATCCATCCATCTTCAACTTCCGACTGTTGCGTTTGTAGACTGTCTTCTTTATCCAAATTTAGCATTTTTATTAGCTCCGGTGCGACTCCCATCATCCGTTTGTCGCCGATGCCCTTGATATTCCTCTTGTCTCAGTAGACTTCCAGCTTCCTCAGTATGTGTATCTGGATTCTTCATGTTCCCAATGGCTTTTTCCCATCTTCCTAGCTCTCCACCTTGACTAGCGTGTAATTCCTCTAGGTAATTTTGTGATTGAGCGTGCCTCTCATCCCAGTCATTTCGATAATTACGCGGCTCTCCTTGATTTTGATCTCCCCTTCCTTTCCATCTTTGATTAGCCTTGTAATCACCGTATCTTCCATAAGGCCTGTCATTTCTTCGATTTTCACGCCATTGCTGATATCCTCTCTGTTGATACCTATTGTTGCCTTGATATGGCCTATTGTTAAAGTTATTTTCGTTACGCTGGTATGGTCTGTTTTCTCCTTCTTCCTGGTTTCGCCTAGGTGTGGAGGTGCTTGTATTAGTACCCTGCGTTTTAGTGTTTGCCTGTTTAGGTTTTATGACCTCTGTCGTATTGACTAACTCCAGCTGTCTTCCTCCTCTATAATGATTATGAGATGTAGTCTCATCTATCTGGCGTAATATCTGCTCTGCATGTATGGCCGTACTAACGTTCACTGCGACTAGTACTTGCTGCACGTTGACTGGTAATTGCCGGGCTATTGTCATCACCAGATCCGCTTCATTTAAAGGGTAATCATGGTCGCGAAATTTTAACATTTGCATGTTAAAGAAATCTGAGTATTTCGTTTGCTGGGTGGTTTGGTATTTTCTAGAGTAAAGCTCCATCCTTAGACTCTGTTGTATTGCTGGCGACCAATATTTGCGCAGAAACACTAATTTGAAATCTGACATGGTTCCAAATGTATATTTGAAGCTTAAAAACCATGTAAGGACATTTCCTGATAAAAATCTCTCCATCATCCTCAATCTACGTGCTTCAGGTACCCCAGTGTCATTGTAATGATCTTCAATTTCTTTAATAAAAGCTTTAGGTGTCACCCCTGAATTCTCCGTGTATTTCTGCGGTTTATAATCGTTCGAGCGAATTACTTGGATAAGTTGTGTAGGCTGATAACCGTCTTGTGGCGTGGAACTCCTTTCAATATTCTTGCGAAACCCTTCCGTGTTTGCTGTTAATGGGCTCTCTGTCTGAGCTTGACTCCCTGCGGCGCTTTCCTCCCCTGTGCTATTTGAGTCGTCCTGCTTATCTCTCATTGTTCCTGTTTTAAATATCGAGGATTTTTCTAATGACCTCAGTTCAGCTTTAATGATCCTGTCTGTTTGCTCTTTAAGTTTATTCTTAATTTCTTGCTCTAATGCCTGAATACGAGTATGATTTTCGCCTACTGTTTTTAAGATGGTTGATCTTTCCTCTTTGAATCGATATTCATTTTTCGCCAATCTTTCCTTATTTGCTCCTTAATCGTGCTTACTTTCTCTTCAATCTGGCTTTTAGTGTCATCCTGATTGCTTTCTATCTGGCTCAACCTTTCGTCGATGGTATTCTTTAATTGGCTCTGATCCGCTTCTAGGCTTTTCCATTGCTCCGCTGATTTTATTTCGAGACGGTCCATATCTTTAATTATGCCGGATATATTTTCATCTACCGCTGATAATTGTTGTTGAATGACTTTGCCGCTCTTTTCCATCTCCATAAATCGTCCTTCTAACTTCTCCTGAGCTATCTTGACCTCGCTTGTATTCATAGTGCACGCTATTTCAATTTGCTCCAATTTAGCTAACACCGTTTCATCCAGAATGCTAAGTTTTTTTATCAAAAATACTTTCCATTTTTTAATCTGGTCTAATTGCTTTTCATTATTTTTACTAACATCTAGGGCCAGTAATACCATCTGTTGATTAGTGTGATCTTTCATCTCTGCGGTTAACGAAGCTAATTGGTTCGTGTTTTTAACATTCTGCGCTTCTAACTGCGAATTTATAGTGTCATTAATTTCACTTTTTAATAATCTAGCTTGTTCCGCCTGATATTCATTTTGTTCAATCCTACTGTTATTTAATTGTGTCCGCAATGATTCACTTTGTTCGGATAATTTGTTTATCGACTCACTTTGTTCTAACAAACTATTGTTTATTTTTTCAGATAATTTCGCGTTTAATGCTTCACTTTGTTCTACCATAGTATTGTTTATTTGCTCAGATAATTTCGCGTTTAATGCTTCACTTTGTTCTAACATACTAGTGTTTAATGATTCACTTTGTTCTGATAGTTTAGTGTTTATTTGTTCAGATAATAATGTGTTTAGTGATTCACTTTGTTCTGCCAATTTAGTGTCCAACAATTCCTGTGTTCTCCTAGCTGCACTCTCAATGATTTCTTGAATCTGTTCCACTGTTGCCATGTTATACACTTTATATGAGACATTAGGGAAATGGCATAAAGCAATGCCCTTTGACACACACATAAAATCCAATGCACATTTAATTTCTTTACCCTACTCAGTTCATTTATTTTTACATTTAATCCCACTAGTCGATTGCATCTCTGAGTGGTTCTAATTTTACTCAATTTAATTTAAACCCAAACACATATTCAGTCATTAAATTGTTATCCTGATCTGATATTAACACTGACTAATTAACAAAGTATTAATTGTCATTTACGGCTATCAGCCTCCTAACATTTTCATGAGTTTGACTTTCTAAACAAATCTAGTTTTAACTTTAATCATTGGGCGCCCGGTATCACATATATTACCTTTTACTTTAATTCAATAGACAAAAACGTGAACCGTATTTTACATTGCAAACTCCTGATTTTACTTTATATTTCACACATTTGGCGGTATCCTCTTCGCCTCACTTACTTTTAATAAAATATCACTTTCCGGTGATTAAAATACTGTCATATCTGCCTGCACTTGCGGCATGTCTTTTTTACTCAAATACGCCACTAAATGTGTTCCAGCAGCGAACCAGCAATAAAATTACACCTTCATTGTTGCGTCAGTTTGAAAACCCAACTACGCTTACATTGACATGTGCAAAATCTTTGCCGTTACACCACAGTGAACCGCCCCACGCTTGGTCGCGCCAGTTTACGTCCTATGAACCCTTCAGAAAAGCAGTGTTTAATGTAAGAAATCTTAATCAAGGGGTCGCGCTCAGTTCCTATGTGATGTTTACGTTCGCCAAACAACGTGCTCTACTGAGGTAAGGGTCATAGGATATAAACTATAATTAAGACAGAAAGGTGACAAGATGTAAAATAATAACATGATTTAATGACTAATAGTGCATAAAAAGAAAATAAACAACAATAAAAAATAAATCCTCCCTGAATTTTCCCATGACATGAATATCTATCAAAGGCTGAGGAGTCAGACGGATCTCCCCTTTATTAAAATATGGATCCTGGTTCCACTAACTTGCAATTTGGGTTTTATGTGCGCGTAATGACTAACTACGAGGAATGCGTACTTTGGATGACTGTTCGTTTACAACGGGTTCACAGCCACGATGCTTACGAACAATCATCTCGTAAATCAACGTTTACGGATATGGAACATGACACTAATAAAAACCCTTAAAAATGTAATGCTGACACACACACTAAAACCTACTATTTACAGGAATCTCTCTCGAGACCCTCATTTAGCGCGATGACGCACTTGACTATGAGCTGCCAACACTGGCCAATTGCTCAATACACAAGCAAGGAAATACAGCATAGCACGTGACTCACGGGTCACTGAATGGAATATATACATGGAATAAACCAACAACAACAACAAAAGCCTGACTGGCTGATATTACTTTATATGAACAAAACTGCATGTTAAGCTAACGCTTCGGAGATTATCGTGATTCGTAGGCAACTCCCATTTATTTAAACAATTTTTATCATTGATCAGTTCTTAATTCTGTACTTCAAATAATTACGGAGCCACACAGGCACTCTCCCCTAATTACCTCGCTGGCAGCCTTCAGTCCGTCTTGTGAAACATCTCCTCTCTTCCTCAATACCTGTCATTGTCCCAAGTCCAGTGTGTAAAAATAACTGACCAGCTGTGCCGTTATCTCAAGGAATCAACAGCAACAAACTCAACCACCTTAACATATGGTCAGACATTAACCAAAATATCCACAATTGCCCTCGCAAGGTCACAATATGGATTTGTCACCAAGCTGCCAGAAATCAGTCTACGCTGAAATTCCCGCTTGTAATGACCACAAATACACACACTCACACACACACTGGGAATGACATTATGTTTTTCACACAGATCGGCTGAATAGGTGCTCGCAAACTATTTAAAAAAATATATTAAAACCTACGATAGAGCTGACTGCTATTCGGCACAAATCACATTGCTCCAAAGGCAATAATCTCACTGAATCTGATCAATAATAAACCAAAAGAAATTAATTACCCTCCAATCTACTGTATAATTATATTACTTCAGTCCTACTTCTGAAACACAACATATCTCCAAGAGACGTTTTTAACCGCATCGCGTAACATATGCAAACACGGTCGTCCACATAGCTACGGTAGTTAAAACAACAAACAAAAACAAGAACCTTCTACGAATTACATATGCGAGCTGTTTCCATGCAAAAGGTGTGTCAGACCAAAACTAAATATACTACGTTAATCACACAAGCAAATTATTTACAAAACAAAATATGTCCCATATACCATAAGTTAATTTATCAAATAATAAGAACATTATTTTGTACTCAGCCTCGGTCAGCCACCCGTCAAAGAACATCCGCAGCCATCTCCCAACTGGATGCTTCTTATCTCATCTCAACCATCTTGACGGAGTCTTGATAGTTCCAGGCTTCCTCCATGGTCAGCGATGTCATCTCTCGTGCTGACTCAAAAATTAAATTATTATACACTTGATATCTGACTACTAAATTCGCCGTTCGGGTACTACTTTCCCCAAAACTGTCTGTTGGCGAATTATCGAAGATACTGCCCCTACAAATATAGTACTGTGACTATCTAACACTGAATTTAACACATGTATTAATAATTTATGTGCCCTTCATGACACGCAAAAGTATAAGTGTCTACGTCCTTAGGCGCGCAAGGTATAATAGCCTGTGTCCACTGACACACAAAATATAAAAGGCTGTGTCCTCGACACACACAATGTAATAAGCTGTGTCCTCGACACACCAAAGTAATAAGCTGTGTCCTCGACACACCAAAGTAATAAGCAATGTCTTGGCTCTTCACGCCACTTATAAATGAACCGGCCCTAGGTATAGATAGAGGGGGAAATTATATAAAAATTTCACAAAATAATAGTGATACAGGAATGAAATAAATATCACTGAACTCGAAAAATAGCGCAGGTCAAGAATATGCCCATCAATCCTAGAATCGATCGTAGAGATGTTGTCTAGGCGATCTCCCGCGTTAATGCTAGCCGTAGCGTGCCCAAGCTAGACTTGCCGCGCTGGTAAGCATTCTTCTCCCATTGGCTCCACATTTTCTGTAACTTGGCGGTTTTTATCAGACCTTGGCCCAGTAGGAGTGTCTAGTATTTACATCAGCCACTCACGTTGCTGCATCATATTTTTTCTCGGCGCGAATATTACAATGAACATTCCAAGATTGTGTCTCACTGCGCGTCGCTTCTATTTTGAGGTAGCCACCACCTGTCATTCTGAAACATTGCTATGGTCATTCTTTTCACAATCCTAAGTATTTAGCCTTTGTCAAACAGCTTCAGGTATGTTCCCACTGTCTCCAGCAAATGCTTGAAATTTCCTCATCTCCGTCTGGCTATTTTCATGATGCTTGTAGAAATATTTATTTAATGAAGAAATAAAACATCGAATCATTTAACCATCAGAGGTTAAAGGGTTCAGTATAAATATTTAAATGGACGTTTCTCCCGAATTAACTATCTGAGTGCAGTGAAACGTTGCTCGTTAAATGCTTATACAAATGTTAATCCACTGGCATCTAATTTATTTCAATTGTTTGCTTAATCACAAGATGGCAGCTGTGCGAAATTTTAAAAACTCGTTTTAGCCTACTTTCGATTTTTGCAAAAAATGAAAGTAGACTTATGAGATCAACACAGGGCTAAAAAAAAGTGTGTCTGTCTGTGTGTATGTGTATGTGTGTGTGTGAGTCTGTGTGTGTGTGTGTGTGTATGTGTGTGAGTGTGTGTACTCTGAATGTCTGTCCCCCCCCCCTATCAATTCGAACATGGTGAACGCGAATTGAACGAAATTTTGTACAAAGGTAGCACTAGTAAAGGATACCTCAGTGTCATGTTTTATATCGCCGCCATTTTGACAGAAACGTAATGGCGGCCACACAAATGTTCAAAGCTTAAATCAAATTACAACTAACCTAATCATCCGATCTCTACCAAATTTTGCAACAACATACCTTTATGGAGGAAGCATCCTTTGACCAAATTAATAGGTCATTAGCCTAATAGTTTGTGGATGGCGGCCATTTTTGTGTCAAATAAGATTCCCCCTATTAATTCAAACACGGTGAAACCGAATTGAATGAAATTTTTTACAGAGGTAGCACTAGCAAAGGGCACCTCATATTCATGTTTAATATCCCTATAGCACGTTGTATTTCAACAAGCTACTACAACCAACATTCAATTATACTCCTTGAAAAGGACAATGAGTTATAACAATATCCATGCATTTAGGAGAAAGTAGGCTATATGTTCTTTACTGTACATCTTGTTAGTTCTTGTGTTCTAATCATGCGATTGAAGTTTGAATACCACACGTACACAATTATCTTAATGTAATAGTACAAAAACAAAAATCCAACCTGGCGACCATCTGAAATATTTAGACGGTTCTCAATATCTACGAATATATTACAGCAATCAAACTGAAATTTTGTATATTGATAGAGGCAATTAACATGAGTAGGATATATGAAAATAGGCTGTATATTTCTTCACGGAACTACTTGTTATTGATCTGTTTTAGGGGCTTTGCGACATCGTGGTCCGAGTATTTGGGTGTGTGTGGGATTTGTCTGATAACCTATCTTATTGTGATGGCTGTATTACTGTGTGTTTGTAATTGAGGTGAGGATTTTGAAGGAGACAGCCGTGGCCTTAAGTTAGAAACCATCCTGGCATTGCCGGGAATAGAAGTGGGAGACCACGGAAAACCACTTCTAGAATGGCTGAGGTGGGAATCAAAATGCGCCTCTTCTCAGTATTGCCTCACGAGGCTGAGTGTACCCCATTCCAGCCCTCAGACCAGAATTAAATTTCTTTGCAGAGCCAGGAATCGAACCTTGAGGCGACAACAAAAATTTGCAGAAAAAATCACTTGCTGAGACGTCTCTGTTTCAATACTGTGTATATTGCTTCAGACTCTGCGACATAGCCGCGTACGTTAAATCGCTCAACACAACTGCGATGGGGAGTTGCAGCAAGTCCAGAGATTGGAAGTATCGGTATGTTGGTCGACCTGGTATCTGTTATCCTACAGTAGTGTGGTGTGTCCCCGAGTTAGTTATTGTTGTTTTAATGGGCAGAACTACGAGGTCAGGAAAATGCTGGGATAGTAGGCCTACTTGACTTCCAGAGCCTCCGTGGCTTAGGCGGCAGCACGCCGGCCTCTGACCACTGGGTCCGTGGTTCAAATCCCGGTCACTCCATGTGAGATTTGTGCTGGACAAAGAGGAGGCAAACAGGTTCTTCTCCGGGTACTCCGGTTTTCCCTATCACAAATTTCATTCCAGCAACACTCGCCACTGTCATTTCATTTCACCTGTCATTCATTTAATCATTGCCCAGGGGAGAGTGACAGGCTTCGGCAGCCTGCACAGTTCATATCCTCGCCGCTAGATGGGGGCTTCATTCATTCCAATCCCTGACCCGGTCGGTCGACTGGAAGCAGGCTGTGGATGTTCAGTACTTGACTTCAAGTCCCGAGGCATCTGCCCCATTCCCGATCCTAATATTTACAGTGACACACACCATCACAGTCACCACAGACCCACAGGTTATATCGGACAAGTTCTGCCCACAATCAAGTACACGGGGTTGATGAATGAATTTACAACAACAATGTGTATATAAAGCTGCAGGCCACGACTCTCTATTTGAATGCGCCAGACTATATTATTGCTAGGTCAAGCATATTCAAGAAGAATTACGCCAACTTGCTACTTTGCTATGCGGGGAGTCTGCCGGCCAAGGACGTCACTAACGGCTGGGCACGACTCCCGTAGATTAAAGGCGGGTCCACACGGAGTCGTGAAGCGGGCGAGAGCACTACTAGTTTTGAGCACGCGTCACGACTTGCTATTCAACTCAGAACTCACGCCCTTGTTCCGTTCACACGGAGTCGTGAAGCGGGCGAGAGCACTACTAGTTTTGAGCACGCATCACGACTTGCTATTCAACTCAAGAACCTATCACCTTGTTCCCTTCACACGGAGTCGTGAAGCGGGCGAGAGCACTACTAGTTTTGAGCATGCATCACGACTTGCTTACTCAACTCAAGAACCTACGACCTTGTTCCGTTCACACGGAGTCGTGAAGCGGGCGAGAGCACTACTAGTTTTGAGCACGCGTCACGACTTGCTATTCAACTCAAGAACCCACGACCTTGTTCCCTTCACACGGAGTCGTGAAGCGGGCGAGAGCACTACTAGTTTTGAGCATGCATCACGACTTGCTTACTCAACTCAAGAACCCACGACCTTGTTCCCTTCACACGGAGTCGTGAAGCGGGCGAGAGCACTACTAGTTTTGAGCACGCGTCACGACTTGCTATTCAACTCAAGAACCCACGACCTTGTTCCGTTCACACGGAGTCGTGAAGCGGGCGAGAGCACTACTAGTTATGAGCACGCGTCACGACTTGCTATTCAACTCAAGAACCCACGACCTTGTTTCGTTCACACGGACGAAGTGTTCTCGCTGGTCGTAAGTTTCTCGCTCGTTGTCCAAACATCAAACTCTGTATCCGTTGCAAGTTTTGATTGTATGGACTCCAGCTTTTCAATTGCTTCCGAAATATACGAAGGTGGCATACAGTATATCTATCTTGAAGGCGTCTTTTTTATGCAGTGGCCTTACTATATGTGAATGAGGGTCTTTAAAACTTTCATCTGTCTCCTTTTCATTTGACGAGATTCCTGCTGGAGGTCCATCAGTATGAGAACTGTTTGTTTCTTCTGACCGTTTTGACGTTGTCCCGCTGTGCACTGTCGAATCCAGATTTGATTCCGTTTCATTCGTTTTTTTTATTTCGTGATAATTGGAAGTTCTAATATGTTTTATTTTATATGCCACTTCAGGAATCCCGAAACCATCAATGTTCATTTCTCTGCATATTTCTTGCAATGTTGCGTCCCTAGCATCTCGATTCTTGTATGCTCCCAAATTTGTTGTTGTTTGAGTCTTCAGTATTTTGACTGGTTTGATGCAGCTCTCCATGCCTCCCTGTCCTGAGCTAATCGTTTCATCTCTACATAGCTACCACACCCTGCATCCGAGGCAATCTGTTTAACATATTCTAACCTTGGTCTACCCCTACAGTTCTTGTCCTCGACCCTTCCTTCCATAACTAAGCTTGCTATTCCTGGGTGTCTTAGTATGTGTGCTACCGACCTATCTCTTCTCTTCATTAGCAGTCGCCAGAAACATCTCTCCTCTCCCACTCGTCTTAATACCTCTTCGTATGTCACCCTATCTACCCATCTGATCTTCATCATTCTCCTGTAACACCACATTTCAAACGCTTCAATTCTCCTCTTTTCTGCTGCACCAATAGTCCAAGTTTCGCTTCCATAGAGCGCCACGCTCCAGACAAAGGCTTTCAAAAATGACTTCCTAATACCTAACTCTATATTCGATGTCAACACATTCCTTTTCTTCAGAAATGCTTTCCTTGCCTGAGCTAACCTACTTTTTATATCCTCTTTGCTTCGTCCATCACTGGTTATTTTGCTTCCTACTGTAAGTAACAGAAGTCTCCTACTTCCTTTAGTTTTTCCCCTACCAATTTGATCTCCATAGAGGTTTCTGATTTATTTCGGCTGCATTCCAATATTTTTGTTTTACAATTATTGATTTTCATCCTGAATTCTTTCCTCAAGATGGAGTCCATACCATTCAAAAACTCATTCAAATCCACAAACATTCCTTTTCGCGGTATAACTCTACATACTTCATCACCTGGACACTACTCATTTTATATACAGACATGTCATCCCTTCGGCAAGAATACGACTGCTTACAACAACCAGTCGGATATTTCACGCCCTACCATTTCGAGGGCGGGCACGTCCCCCACTCCCACTACCGCTGGTTCACCGGCTGACCTATCAGTAGTGCTCTCGCCCGCTTCACGACTCCGTGTGAACCCGCCTTATGATTAACGCTTTCGCCATCCAGTTGCTTCTCCAGATTATTAGCCTATTTTCATTTCATGAAAAAATAGGCTTATGAGATCACATTTTGTCCGTGTGTCTGTGTGTGCGTGTGTGTGTGATTCGTCTGTATGCCCCCCTAATAACTTCTAAACTGCTGGATCTATTTCAATGAAACTCATCAAGATCATAGCACCATTCTGGCCGACCCCGACCGTGCCCTTCAAATTTTATTGTGTCTCACCAATCCAACATGGCGGCTGTGCGAAATATTTCACCAGCATTCAGTATCTCCGAAATTATTACAGATATCACCCTGAAATTTTGTACGGCGATAAAAGGGCACTACTAGAAGTTCACCTAGGAGACTTTCAAAAACCTGGTAACTACAAAACCAACATGGCTGCCAAGCGAAGTTGAGACTTTTAAATAGACTTTTCTCGCGATTTAACCATCCAAACGTAATGAAACTTGGTACAGCAAATGTTTATACACATTGTAATGCACTGGCGTCTGATTTAGTTCAATTGTTTACATAACCTCAAAATGGTAGCTGTGCGAAATATTAAAATCTCGTTTTTAGCCTACTTTCGATTTTTGCAAAAAATGAAAGTAGACTTATGAGATCACTACAGGGCGAAAAAAAAGTGTGTCTGTGTGTGTGTATGTGTGTGAGTCTGTGTGTGTGTGTGAGTGAGTGTGTGTACTCTGAATGTCTGTCCCCCCCTATCAATTCGAACACGGTTAAACCGAATTGAACGAAATTTGGTACAGAGGTAGCAACGGCAAAGGGCACCTCAGTGTCATGTTTTATATTGCCGCCATCTTTACCAAAAGGTAATGGCGGCCAATCGAATGGTCAAAACTTAATAATGCATTACGACCAAACTAATCATCGGATCTTTGCCAAATTTGGTAACAACCTACCTTCATATGGGACGCGTCTTGTGCCCAAACTACAAGGTCATCAAACGTACCATTTCAGGATGGCGGCCGTGTGAATTATGCAAAATTTATAATCCATAACATGGGACCCACCAGTTCCGATTATCGAACCAAGAATCGTTTAATCTGTTCTAAGCGACGTGGTTCGTTCGAAATTAAACGTTTATATTGTAATATTATAATCTAGAAGTGACTTTAAAAATCTGAATCGTCTCGGCTATTTGACAAGATGGCAGCTGATCTCTCGTTCTGACCTATATTTTACTAATTTCAGTATGTTGCATGCAATATAACCTACTGATAAAAATTATATGAACTTAATATGAAATGAACTCGGTTTGAAATATACTCCAGTGAAGAAATCTTCAGTCCAAGTGATTATTTGCTAATACAGTACGTTATATGTATTTAATCGATAACGCGTGAGTTATGAGTGTACGATTGGCTGTGTGGTTAGAGCTCCCGTCTGTCATGTGGCTGGCCGGGGTTCAAATCCTATCAGAGTAGAACTTTTTTGCTTGATTTTTTTTATATTTATTGTTTCTTGAGTACTGAGACGTTATAAAATAAAGCGTTATATGGTGCTTTTTGCAATGGAAATTATATATTAAAAAAACGACATTCTCCACGGGAGTGACATCTACCAGCCTTCAGTTGTACTATGCAGAAACTATAGATTCGAGCAGCGCTCTATACCGGCCAGTTAGTGAACCCAGTCTTAACGACTGCTAGGAGTAATAATACAGTAACATTCGTTTATTCCTTGTGCACATCGAACCAAGAATCGTTTAATCTGTTCTAAGCGACGTGGTTCGTTCGAAATTAAAAGTTTATATTGTAATATTATAATCTAGAAGTGACTTTAAAAATCTGAATCGTCTCGGCTATTTGACAAGATGGCAGCTGATCTCTCGTTCTGACCTACATTTTACTAATTTCAGTATGTTGCATGCAATATAACCTACTGATAAAAATTATATGAACTTAATATGAAATGAACTCGGTTTGAAATACACTCCAGTGAAGAAATCGTCAGTCCAAGTGATTATTTGCTAATACAGTACGTTATATGTAGGCCTATTTGATCGATAACGCGTGAGTTATGAGTGTACGATTGGCTGTGTGGTTAGAGCTCTCGTCTCTCATGTGGCTGGCCGGGGTTCAAATCCTATCAGTGTAGAACTTTTTTGCTTGATTTTTTTATATTCATTGTTACTTGAGTACTGAGATGTTATAAAATAAAGCGTTATATGGTGCTTTTTGCAATGGAAATTATATATTTAAAAAAACGACATTCTCCACCGGAGTGACATCTACCAGCCTTCAGTCGTACTATTCAGAAACTATAGATTCGAGCAGCGCTCTATACCGGCCAGTTAGTGAACCCAGTCTTAACGACTGCTAGGAGTAATAATACAGTAACATTCGTTTATTCCTTGTGCACCGAGGCGTTGTTGATAACCTCAAAACTTGCAATATGGATGATTTGGAGATGGATTATTTTGTTATACCGTGTATTTAAGATTAGCCTATAAATTAACGGGTTGCGAAGTTACTTCACTTAGTCCTATATCATTCGTATACGACACAGAACAACAACGTGACGTCAGTTTCTGATCTGCTCTGATTGGCTATTACATTGCTGCAGTCGGGTAGTTGGCAGTCAAGGATAAAATTCGCGACTGCCAACTGCCAGCTACCAACTGCAACTTCATGTTGTGTATGGTGCCTATAGTATACACGGAGTCGATCGCGACTGCCGACC